>JASERS010000004.1:10000000-20000000 GCA_036711965.1 Onthophagus sagittarius
CAAAGCCATTGGAAAGTCCTAGTATCACTGTTAAAAAGGTAATATAGCACTGAGATGTTGCTATTATAAATCCTTAGCGTACAGAGGACAGAAAAATTGATCGTTTTAAGTAATTAAAAATTTTATTGCTTCCAATAAACTTGAAATGTTTCCACAAGACTTGCAATGATTCTAGAAGACTTGAACTGCTTTCGAGAAACTTGATGCTGCTTATAGATCACTTGATATTGCTTTCAGAAGTCTTGAAAAGCTATCAAAAGACATGATACTGCTTCTCGAAGACGTAATATTGCCTCCAAAAGACTTGATACTGCTTCTAGAAGACTTTGACATTGCTTCTAGAAGAATTGCAATGATTACAGAAGCCTTGAAGTATTTTTAGATGACTTGTAATGTTTCCAGAAGACATGATACTGCTTCTAGAAGACTTGATATTGCTTCTAGAAGACTTGATATTGCTTCCAGAAGACTTGATATTGCTTCTAGATGACCAATATTGCTTCCAAAAGACTTGCAATAATTACAGAAGACTTAAACTGCTGTCAGAAAACTTGATTCTCCTGGAAGGCATTACGCTGCTTCGAGAAGCCTTGATATTGTTTCCAGAAGCCTTGAATTATTTTCAGATAACTTGCAATATTTCCAGAAGATATGATATTACTTCCAGAAGACTTGATATTCCTTTTAGATGACTAATATTGCTTCTAAAAAAGTTGAAATGCTTCCAAAAGACTTGCAATGATTCTAGAACACTTGCTATTACTTAAAGAATAATTGAAGTGCTGTCAAAAGACTTAATACTGCCCGGAAAGACTTGATACTGCTTCTAGAAGACTTAATATTGCTTCCAGAAGATTTGCAATGATTCCAGGAATCTTCATGCAGCTCCTGGAAGACCTGATATTGTCTCTAAAAGATTTGGTACTGGTCTGGGAGACGTGATGGTACTTCTAGAAGATTAAAAATACTTCCAGAAGACTTGATGATGCTTGTATAATAGTTGACAGAAATCGTTTTCATCGCAAAAAACAAGATAATAATAAAATTAAATGTCTTTATTGCACATATCATTGAATACAACAAAAGAAAGAAAAACATGTATATATAATAATAACAAAAATTGCATGTTTACTGTTGATATACTCTCAACAGTTGTGACAATTTTATGAAACAAAACTAATTCTGTGCCACCCAAAATCTTTAAATTTGAGATTCTGTCATACTTCCGGATTCCAAAATTGAACCTAAGGCAACTGTTTTGAACCTTTTGTATGCGATTCGATGTAAGCACATCTATAGCTGGATGATACACAGTCGCCATAAAGTTGAAAGTGAGACAGCACAAGAGAATCACATAACTGTTTTTTTTTTTTAATTTTATCGAAAAAACGAATCGGCGAGGATAAAACTTTCTTAAATATGAATACGATTTTCTCATAAAAATATTAATTTGACTTTTAAATCTGAAGATGAACAACATTGATTTTTGATCCATTTATATTAATTTCAAGATCCAAGTTCGGCCCTGTGACCCGGTCCTCTCTACCGAAACATCCACAAGCAGATTTATCAGGATTAATCTTTAGTTTATGAATCGTAGCAATTTTATTTTATTTTTTTATTATTTTATTTTATTTTTATACTTTATTGCCCAACAGCTTACCAAATTAAGGGCAAAATACACAAATCTTGCATATTTATATGCATTACAAAACATAAACTTAATGCACTAGCACAAAACAAAGTAAAATAATAACTAAATCAAAATCAAAACTCTCGAATGAATGAATACATGAAATCAATTTGAAATTGGTATTAATAACTAATAAATGAAACGCTCGTTTACGTTGTCTATCATATGAGATATCGGCGCCTTTTTTAAAACATTAGTCCTACAAACGGGTGGATAAAAACACATACGGGTTCGAGAGTTTAATCGTGGAACCACCAAATTAACTCGCGACAATAACCACGCACAATCGGTCTCATAACACCACAACTTTTGCAAGTACGATGCACTCTGGTCCATTCTTCTGGTCTGCAACGAAGAAAATTCATGGCGATGCAGCAGGTCCATGTAGTTCACCCCCCTTGGCGGATACTGACCATCCATGCGATAAGATAGAAACTTCAAAAAGCGGCGTTGAATTTTTTCAATCATCAGTTGATGTGACGTATAAATAGGGTACCATATCACTGAAGCGTATTGAAGTCGAGATACGATCAATGCCATAAACAGCGCTCTTAGAGTATTTGAATCGCCAACTTGACCCATGATTCTTAGGACAAAACCCAACGTGCTCCAGGCCCGCGAGCACATCTCTTCAATATGTGGCAAGAAAGAGAGTTCGGCATCAAAAATCACACCCAAATCTTTTACAGTACCTACTCTAGTTAACGTACTTGAAACCGCCGTATAAACCGTATCGATTTTATTCATTTTTTTAGTAAATGATACATAACAGCATTTATCGATACTTAGTGAAAGGGAATTAGATAGGCACCACTCCTGAATCACATCCATATTATACTGCAACAATTGAGCGTCCTCCAATGATCCGACCCTTATAAGTATCTTTATGTCATCTGCGTAAGCGAGCACTGGACAGGTAAGTTTATCCAATAAATCATTTATATAAAGAACAAATAACAACGGTCCTAGGTTGGACCCCTGAGGCACTCCAGATGTAGGTGAATAGCCATAAGAACGAAATCCATTATAAAATACGCAACACACTCTATCAGTGAGGTAGGTGTTCATTAAGCTTAATGAATCAGAAGACAGCCCAAAATAACTTAACTTCTTCAATAACATGTTGTGGTCAATCCGATCAAAAGCCTTCTCAAAATCAGTGTAAACAACATCGACCTGCCCGCCAACATCCATTACCTCTGCGACGTATTGAGTAAGACAACATAAATTGGTAACCGTTGACCGTTTAGGAACGAATCCATGTTGATAAGGTGATATAAACGATCGGGTGTGAGAATAAATGGTATTATAAATCAATTGTTCATACACTTTTGCAAAATTGGATAGAATAGCAATTGGCCTGTAGTTAGTTATCACGGATTTATCACCCTTCTTAAATACTGGCGTAATTCTAGCCAACTTCCATCTCTGCGGGAAAACAGAATTGGCTATTGAGCGATTAATAATAAGCATCAATGGCTTAGCCAAAGCATAGCGTGCATCACGTACAAGGAAGCTAGGTATTTGGTCCTCGCCCGCAGTCAACTTGGTGGTAAACCCTCTCATTACAGTAATCAGTTCATCTTCAGTGACTTGCTGGATGCTAAATAATGGCAAAGTAGGTGCTGTATCCGTAAGATTTGGCGAATTATCAGAATAAATAGATGAGAAAAAGGAGGCAAATGCATTTACTATGTCTGTCGGTGCAGTATACTCTTCGACATCATCCCTAAGAATCGACGGTATTCTGCTAGTACCTCTCTTTTGTCGGACAAAGTTCCAGAAATCACAAGGATCACGTTTTAAATTATCAGAGGCACGTTGCAAAAAAATCTCATAGGCGGCATTGATTTGATTTTTTACTAATAAACGCAATCTAATAAAATGATCATGGTAGAATTTATGTTTAGTAGCTTTGTATTTTCGTCTATAGTAATCTTTGGTCTTCAGATTTTTAATTATTTCTGTGGAAAACCATTGAGGATAATCATTACGTCTTTGCTGAATACAAGGCACTGATTTTTGTATCAAACCATAAAGAGCAGAATAAAATGCATCCAACATTTCATCAACATCTTCAACATTTTCCAAAAATGACCAATCCATGAAAGCAATATCATCATATAAAACTAGTAAATTGGCTTTTCGGTAATTATACCGTGGTATAGCGGCCGTTGGAAATACCATAGAAGATCTCTTCATATCAATTGGCAGAGATCCAGATAACGCCGGGTGGTGATTATCTTCAGGAACGAAAGGATACAATTCCCTCTGAATACTGACTTGACAATTTAAATTAGTAAAGACCAAGTCAAGAATTCGATTATTGTTGTTTCTAATTGTGTTGATCTGATTCACATTCAGGAAGTCGACAAAGGCTCGAATACTTAGAGCCCTTGGGCAGATACAGTCATCAGCAAATTCATAGACATTAAAATCTCCCATTAAAAGTATGTTATGATTATTAATCAGTGTAGCTAACGCATCAAAATATCTGTCAAGTTCCTCATGTGATGTGGCCGGTGGTACGTAAATAACTCCAACTAATAGGCAAAACTCGCCAATATAACATTTGGCAAGTGACGTCTGTATATGTGGGCAGAGAACCCTGATAAACCCAGTATCCACGTCAACCGCTCCATACTTCCTTGAGATAGCAAGTAAAGTACCTCCACCCGAGGAGGCCCGCGCGACATCTCTGTCACATCGAAAAACCTGGTAATTGTTATCAAATAACTCTCCATCCGCAACAGAAGAGTTTAACCACGTTTCGGTGAAAAATAGTATATCGAAAGAACTCTCAGCCATGGCAGCATAGAAAATATGGGTTTTAGTACGCAGTCCTCTAGTATTTTGGTAGTATAAATGCAGCATTAATTTAGTACAGGGGCTGTCGGGCAAATTTAGTTTAAAGTAGACGAATTTGAGGCGCGATTTACATTAACAATAGTTGGTATTCCTTTAACATATTTTATAATTAAATCAGACTCACCATTATCCAGTCTGTTATTCAAATCAGACTTTACTGCTTTATATAATGCATTCTGCATCGGTGTTCTGTCACGAGAGATAGAAATATGCTTGTAATTATCAAGTGACTTGAGTTTTTTACTATTCTTGGTTATTAAGGAAACAGATAAATCATTAGGAAAGCAAACTTTAATTGGCCGACAAAGATTAGCATTGGTCGGATCAAATTTTCCCAACCGATGAACACGAATGTCGCAATCCAAATTGACATTAATGTCGGTGAAAATCTTAGCTACTGAATGAGAATCATACTCAGCCTGGTCTGCCCTGGATACACCAACCGGCTCCTTTAAGCCATACACAATGACGTTATTTTTACGGATATTACGATCGTTCAACTCCTGAATAAGTTTTTCAAAATCAATAGGTGACAAAGTAAAAGCAATATTAAATATAGTAGATAGGTCCTCATTAATACGCATCTGTGCTAGATTCTTATCATTTTCATGAAAGGATAGATAAATAACATTGTATATCATCAGCATACATATTGACTTTACAATATTGAACCCGTCTATTAAACTGTCAAGTGTACAAAGAGAACAAGAGAAGCCCCAATACCGAACCCTGTAGCATACCATTCAAAACTCTAACAGTGCGAGACAAATCATCACAATCATCACCAATTCTCACTCTTTGCGACTTGTTGCAAAGGTATCATACAGAATCGTATTATAGGCTTTAGAAAAATCCAGGAAGACCACAACGATGTACAAACCAGTGTCCACGCTCGTAAGGATATCATCAGCTAGACTGCTCCTGAGGCAACAAGCCTCAGCCAAGTTTTTGTGAAACACCTTAGATAACGTTGGAAGAATACTTATAGGTCTAAGATCTTTCAATTGCTTTTGATCATCAATCTTTTCCAAAGCAATAACAATCCCTTGCTTGGAAGTGGTCAAAATTTACTCTCCGAAAGACAACAGTTGATAAATTCACATTCTTATGGAAATACCATCACACACAATTAAAGCGGATGTGATAGAAGCCCAAATAGACCGTACCTTTGCCTCATTTACATTTTTAAGCACAAATTGATTTTGACATACATTATGTTTACAAAAATCCAAATTAACAGACGGCAAACTATCTACACGCTCGTTTACACTTTCTATAAAATATCTAATAATACGATCAGAACCCTGAAGAACTTGAAGAATTGCTTTTTAGGTACACGAATATATTTAACATGTTCCCCAAAAATACTATTTTGTAACATCTATATTTCAACCCTTCTCTATAAGAATTATAAGTTATAAGTCAATTTAAAGTTAATTTTTTTTGTAATGCGATTCAGGATGCAATCGTCTAAACAACAATTTCCGGTAATAAATTTTCATCTCGACTTTCAATCGTTGCTAAGGAAATAAGATCTCAAATTAACACCACATCAGTTCTTACAACATCCTCCGCATTCCAAACAAAGATACATCGAGACTAATAATGTAAAAGTGGGTTGGTTAACCCACCCACTTTCTCAATGTACAAACCAAAGTTTAAGTAGGATTTTGCAAGAGCCGGATGTGACTAACAAAAGGGGGCTCGATATTTCCCGGTGAATTATAGCCTTAGTAAAATGTTTATCAAAAATATTTGCAATACAAACAATGCAAGGACGCGAATCTTAGAACAAAGAAATTCCAATAACGAGTTGTAATCGTAAAAATAAGCTGAAATATATCTGTATAAAATTAATGTTGGAACAAGATAACAACATTAAAAAAGTATATTGATACCTCCAAAATTTTTAAGTAAACATAGTAAAAGTCGACAAAATTAAAGATAAATTCGATTAAAAAAATGATTAAAACGATTTGCGAAATGTTGTTGATTTTGGGTGGCGCGATGCTTGTCCATTGCGAAACCATACTCAAACCGAGTCCGATGTTGTGGGCAACGTTTGAATGGAGTCACGATCACGTGCTACTATTTTTAGAGCCCCCCGTTGCCGCTTTTCGAACTCTCCTCATGTGACCAAGACGACAACGGACCGCGGCGGCTCTAAAAATGTCTTCTCAAAGTGCGAATTGCGCGACTCAAATTTTATCAACAACATCTCACTAATACCCCACTCTATAAATAAACCAAACGAATTATTAAACCAAATCTATTCCTGATCAATTAGTCCAATTTTGTTCATCGTAACAACATCAATTGGTATCTCTCGGTTATTATGCCCCCTTCTCCTTTCAATTCTCCTCTCGCTTATTATTTTCCTCGACGAAAAAATCGCGAGATTAACGTTTCTTTGAGAGGCACGTGATGACTCCACCTGAGGAGAAACATGTGATGCTGACTAATACAGCGTTATTTGTCATGCCAAACGGTAAGGTCGGAAACGTACTCGTTTCCTGTCACGTAATTATTATACAGATATAATTCGGAAATTTATTATGTCCCTTATAAATCGTTATCTTTTAATTTTGTTTTAATTGAATTCGTAACTTTAATCTTGAGTAATAATAATTTAGATGTTAGATCTAAGATTTATGTAATCGTATATAACTTTCTTCAGGTGTTACTTCATACGAGATTTTGATTGCGAAAAAGCTTCGATCAGAATCGTATTTTTTAAATGAATTTATAAATTTATTGCTTAATGTGTCAAAAGAGACGTTTTCGTAAATTTAAAGGAAATTGTGTCATGACACTAAATTTTTTCTTATCACTCAAATTCACAAATATTTGAAGAACGGAATGATTTGTACTTAAGATTAAACAAAATACGCAATAAATTCTATCAGCTACCACTTTCAGAAATCAAATTAGAAAGGAAATTTTCTTCTAAATTCACAGAGTAAAGCATAAAATTAGACCAAATATGAATAAAATGAACTAAAACTTAAATATGAGCATAGATAACATCGCAGGACTTTTGTCATCATAATTTCAAGGTAAAAAGTCAGTTTCAACAACATAATCTTCACCGTTTCTTTAAGAGTTATATCTAAAAATGTCAAAATGGATGGTTTGTGTAAGGTTCGTTAGAAAAGTTTCTGCTAAAATTTTATCTTTGGAGAAACGAGTTTCCAATAGACTTGTCAAAGGTTTGCATTGTTTGATGTGTGGAAATAAAATTTCTAGATTCAAACCTGCGAAACAGCCTATTAAGAAATCTACAAGTGCTCAAAAATTGAGATCGATCGAGAAAATCGTCTAATTTGGTAATAAAGTGAAAAGAAATTAAGAAGTTTATTGTTCGTCCATAAATATGGTTTATAAGAAGCTAATAAAATAAAATTTACAACAGTTTTATCATCACTACTTCTTGTGATTTCTTGTGATAATAAAGAAATTATTAAAATTAATGGTTTATAAATTCGATTGGGAGAAATGTTATCTACAAATATTTATAATATATCAAAGAAATATGACAAGACATAAAACCGTAATTAATATTCGTGATAATCATGTAAATATGTTAAATAATATCTTACAAGGGGACCTTACGGGTTCGGCATCACCGATTTTGTTCATATTTGCAAGGATTGAAGATGAGTACTCGGACATCACTTTCCTGAAGCAGTACGATGCAATGCTCAAGAATACTCGAGAAAATCGACTTCAAAGTACTCAAAATATTTTGCAGAAGTAGAAATATAATAAATATTTGACTTTTTATGTGTCGTTCGTTAGTCAAGGGACTGTGAACATAGCTTTAAATTCTGAGGTAGCATGCTCAAATCGCACAATATGCAATTTTTTTAATTTTTGTTCTATAAAATCAGTATTTTTTACATCTAATACTCTGTGTAAACAAAGGTTTAGTACAATGTTTTCTTAAAATAACTGTCAAAGAAAGAATCTTGTGTGCGCGTAAATATCCTAGTTCGCATCGAATTGTATAAATTAACTTTAAAAAATGCTGTTTATTATTATGAAAAGCGTCTTACAGAAAATAACTTGATAGCAGAACAACATTCTTCCATAATTAGCGAAGAATCTGTATTATTAGCAGAACAACTATATAAATATATTTTGCAAAATCTAATTGGAGACGAGAAACAATTTGTTATGGTGGAAGAACTAACAATGAATGAAGAAGGTGGCAATAGTAAATTTCAACAAATCGCCGATAAGGAATCTGATAATGTGAATAATTTTAAAGAAATTAAAGAAGATGAAGAACATAAATATGAACCCGATGAGAATAAATCAGAAAAGGAGTATTTCATTCCAATAGATTATAAAATACAAATTTATAACACTGCCAATACCAGACTACTTTTAATAGAACCCTTGCAACGAAAGGATCAAAAACAATTCTTGTTCAAAAACAAAACATGAATAAGATAACTCACTCGTATACAGCTCAATACAGCATCACGTTAGCTGAAAAATTGTTACCTGAAGTGTTTATATGTTTGCAAGAAACAGGAGATTCATTCGGACCCCTTGTGCAAAAATTGGTGGACGAATACGTCAAAAAATATAACATCATTGTAACATCATCAAAATCAGGGAAACTTACGTCTAAACTATATAAAGACTTTTTAATAAAAACTATAAAGCCTTATGTACAAGATCATAAATTTTGCTTGCTTGTTGATTCATGGGGAGGGCAAACAAAGCCCGAAATATATGAACAAATTTTTGTTAACGATAATGGTTTGTCGGATCTAAATTTTTAAAATATTTTTAAATATTTTTTATATAAATATTTTTTAACAGGTATTTTAAAAAGACATTGTAACTATTTCTTGTTTATACAGCGTGTTAAATGATGTCGAACTTGCTGATTTACCTTTTTTTTCATAAAATAAAATATTAATTTAAAAAAAATTGCTTATAGTACGATCTGAACCTGCAACCTTAGAATTTAAAGCTACGTTCACAGTCCCTTGACTAACGAACGACACATAAAAAGTCAAATATTTATTATATTTCTACCGCAGCAAAATATTTTGAGTACTTTGAAATCCATTTTCTCAAGTATTTTTGAGCATTGCATCGTACTGCTTCAGGAAAGTGATGTCCGAGTACTCATCTTCAATCCTTGCAAATATGAACAAAATCGGTGATGCCGAACCCGTAAGGTCCCCTTGTTAGTTTTAAACTAAAAGCTGTAAAGTTATTGTAAGTGTTAAGAATATGAGCATATAAAATGGTGCAAAAGTAAATAAAGGTGTTTTATTCTTGTTCTCATAAAAAAAGGTGCCCCTCCGAGCAAAAAGAATGTACCTGGAGATTGGAAAAGCAATTAAGACCTCTTTTTTCCATAAATAATGTACAAAACAAAATGTATAAACGGAATTTTAGGGGAATTAAGTGTAATCCGGGTTCCAAAATAAAAATACCAAAACCTCTCACTTAAATAAAACAACAAGATAAATCGGTAGACAAACTTTGGAGATTAAGGTTGTGATTGTTAGTCATGAATATAAAGGTAGTAAATATGAATATCTTATATCTGAATATGAATACTTCTTTCCTCAAAAAGAAGGTGGTGAGATAAAGGTAAATAAATAATAAAGGTATTTATATTTATAGAATATGACAACGTGCAGTATGAAATATAAGCCCAATAAAAGAAATGTGAGTACAAAATCGTCTTAAATTGTACAACACCTGTCTAACATCAAGTTTCTATGAGAGATGGAGGATGAAGATGTTACATTCCTATCCGAAAGGAAAAAGACTTTCCTTTCGGACACTTTCCTGTTTTTTAATCGGTTGTTTATCAAAAGACATTAAGTTAAAATAGTTATTTTTGGCTCTAGATAGCCAAATGACACTTTTCGCTTTGAAAATGAAAGCTTTTTGCGAGCTTTCACGTAAATATTGATAAAATTGGTTTTACATTCTCTCTCATCTTAAAGTTACTTCTGTTTTGCACAAAAGATATATAAATTGATGTCAATTCCGGCTTAAATATGAATTTAAACCAAGTATACTTTATGTAATTACATAAAAGAATTTGGAATGAAAGAAAAAATGTTAAAATGTAAATATAACCTCAAATTTGGTTTTT
The DNA here is from genome assembly GCA_036711965.1 of Onthophagus sagittarius. Taxonomy (NCBI): domain Eukaryota; kingdom Metazoa; phylum Arthropoda; class Insecta; order Coleoptera; family Scarabaeidae; genus Onthophagus; species Onthophagus sagittarius. Next base: position 10,010,695 of record JASERS010000004.1, read on the forward strand.
TGTTCTTAACATTAATACGATTATATTTTGAACTAAGAACTAAAAAAAGTTGTTAAATAAGTGGACTTAACTTACATTTAGTTATTTTTGTAGTAAAATCGGTCTGTTTTTGATTATTTTAAGTAAAAAACGTATTTATAATTTTTAATTAAACTTTTGACGTTTATGTGTTGACGACATAGAAAATTTTACTGCCAACATAGAAAATTAAAATTACTATGTAAGTAATTAATTGAATTATTTCATGTTTTTAATTAATTAATTTCGATTTCACGTAAATATTTGAATTGAGAAAATCAAATTTAATATATCAAATAATAAAATTAATTTTAAATTGTAAAATTTTTGTTCTTACTTTTTGAAATGTCACTAACTTAAAAAAATTTTTATTTTAAACAAATAATTATAAATTGAGATTAATTCTTGCTTAAATACGATTTTAAACCAAGTATACTTTATGTAATTACATGAAAGAATTTGGAGTGAAAGAAAAAATGTTAAGATGTAAATTTAACCTCAAATTTGGTTTTTTGTTCTTGACATTAATATGATTATATTTTGAACTAAGAACTAAAAAAAGTTGTTAAATAAGTGGACTTAACTTACATTTAGTTATTTTTGTAGTAAAATCGGTCTGTTTTTGATTATTTTAAGTAAAAAACGTATTTATAATTTTTAATTAAACTTTTGACGTTTATGTGTTGACGACATAGAAAATTTTACTGCCAACATAGAAAATTAAAATTACTATGTAAGTAATTAATTGAATTATTTCATGTTTTTAATTAATTAATTTCGATTTCACGTAAATATTTGAATTGAGAAAATCAAATTTAATATATCAAATAATAAAATTAATTTTAAATTGTAAAATTTTTGTTCTTACTTTTTGAAATGTCACTAACTTAAAATATTTTTTTATTTTAAACAAATAATTATAAATTGAGGTTAATTCTTGCTTAAATACGATTTAAAACCAAATATACTTTATGTAATTACATGAAAGAATTTGGAATGAAAGAAAAAATGTTAAGATGTAAATTTAACCTCAAATTTGGTTTTTTGTTCTTGACATTAATATGATTATATTTTGAACTAAGAACTAAAAAAAGTTGTTAAATAAGTGGACTTAACTTACATTTAGTTATTTTTGTAGTAAAATCGGTCTGTTTTTGATTATTTTAAGTAAAAAACGTATTTATAATTTTTAATTAAACTTTTGACGTTTATGTGTTGACGACATAGAAAATTTTACTGCCAACATAGAAAATTAAAATTACTATGTAAGTAATTAATTGAATTATTTCATGTTTTTAATTAATTAATTTCGATTTCACGTAAATATTTGAATTGAGAAAATCAAATTTAATATATCAAATAATAAAATTAATTTTAAATTGTAAAATTTTTGTTCTTACTTTTTGAAATGTCACTAACTTAAAAAAATTTTTATTTTAAACAAATAATTATAAATTGAGATTAATTCTTGCTTAAATACAATTTTAAACCAAGTATACTTTATGTAATTACATGAAAGAATTTGGAGTGAAAGAAAAAATGTTAAGATGTAAATTTAACCTCAAATTTGGTTTTTTGTTCTTGACATTAATACGATTATATTTTGAACTAAATAGTAAAAAAGTTATTAATAAGTGAATTTAACTTACGTTTAGTTATTTCTTGTAGTAAAATTCGTCTGTTTTTGATTATTTTAAGTAAAAAACGTATTTATAAATTTTAATTAAACTTTTGACGTTTATATGTTGACGACATAGAAAATTTTGCTGCCAACATAGAAAATTAAAATTACTATGTAAGTAATTAATTGAATTATTTCATGTTTTTAATTAATCAATTTCGATTTCACGTAAATATTTGAATTGAGAAAATCAAATTTAATATATCAAATAATAAAATTAATTTTAAATTGTAAAATTTTTGTTCTTACTTTTTGAAATGTCACTAACTTAAAAAAATTTTTATTTTAAACAAATAATTATAAATTGAGATTAATTCTTGCTTAAATACGATTTTAAACCAAGTATATTTTATGTAATTACATGAAAGAATTTGGAATGAAAGAAAAATGTTAAGATGTAAATTTAACCTCAAATTTGGTTTTTTGTTCTTGACATTAATACGACTATATTTTGAACTAAATACTAAAAAAGTTGTTAAATAAGTGAATTTAACTTACGTTTAGTTATTTCTTGTAGTAAAATTCGTCTGCTTTTGATTATTTTAAGTAAGAAACGTATTTATAAACCTTAATTAAACTTTTGACGTTTATATGTTGACGACATAGAAAATTTTGCTGCCAACATAGAAAATTAAAATTACTACGAAAGTAATTAATTGAATTATTTCACGTTTTCAATTAATTAATTTCGATTTTACGTAAATATTTGAATTGAGAAAATCAAATTTAATATATCAAATAATAAAATTAATTTTAAATTGTAAAATTTTTGTTCTTACTTTTTGAAATGTCACTAACTTAAAATATTTTTTTATTTTAAACAAATAATTATAAATTGAGGTTAATTCCTGCTTAAATACGATTTAAAACCAAATATACTTTATGTAATTACATGAAAGAATTTGGAATGAAAGAAAAAATGTTAAGATGTAAATTTAACCTCAAATTTGGTTTTTTGTTCTTGACATTAATATGATTATATTTTGAACTAAGAACTAAAAAAAGTTGTTAAATAAGTGGACTTAACTTACATTTAGTTATTTTTGTAGTAAAATCGGTCTGTTTTTGATTATTTTAAGTAAAAAAACGTATTTAATGTTTAATTAAACTTTTGACGTTTATATGTTGACGACATAGAAAATTTTACTGCCAACATAGAAAATTAAAATTACTACGAAAGTAATTAATTGAATTATTTCATGTTTTTAACCTTTCGCTACACGCACCGGACTCTCAGTCCGGGTTCAGCACCCTCTATTATTTAACAGAAAAGGCAACTTTTTTACTGACATAATTATGTCATTTTTGTGTCAAAAATTTGTTGTGTACAACACAGTAAAATACAAATATGAATACGATAGCGATAAAAAATACTGCTTGAAGGTGAAGACTGATGATTGGTATAGTGACATTTCTGATAATGAGGATTGGAACAATTTTCAGAAGATTTAGCAGACGGTAAGATGCTTTTTTTCCGTTCAAAATGGCATCTTATCTAATTAGAAGAAACGATGAAGATAATGAAAGCGGTGGAACATAAATGCCCCGTAAGAATGTGCAGCGCATTCAAAACGGGCATTTACTTGCCTTCCGCAAATTTTATGATAATAAAAAATTTTTTAAATTAATTTTCTTTAAAAAAATACAAATTACACATCAGCGCCATCTCTTATTTGGCAAACAAAACCCGGACTCTCAGTCCGGTGCGAGCACTCGCGTCAAAAAAAAAATGCGCGTGTACTGGAGGGTTAATTAATTAATTTCGATTTCACGTAAATATTTGAATTGAGAAAATCAAATTTATCAAAAAATAAAATTAATTTTAAATTGTAAAATTTTTGTTCTTACTTTTTGAAATGTCACTAACTTAAAATATTTTTTTATTTTAAACAAATAATTATAAATTGAGGTTAATTCCTGCTTAAATACGATTTTAAACGAAATATACTTTATGTAATTACATGAAAGAATTTGGAATGAAAGAAAAACTGTTCAGATGTAAATTTAACCTCAAATTTGGTTTTTTGTTCTTAACATTAATACGATTATATTTTGAACTAAATACTAAAAAGTTGTTAAATAAGTGAATTTAACTTACGTTTAGTTATTTCTTGTACTAAAATTCGTCTGCTTTTGATTATTTTAAGTAAAAAACGTGTTTATAAAGTTTAATTAAACTTTTGACGTTTATATGTTGACGACATAGAAAATTTTACTGCCAACATAGAAAATTAAAATTACTATGTAAGTAATTAATTGAATTATTTCATGTTTTTAATTAATTAATTTCGATTTCACGTAAATATTTGAATTGAGAAAATCAAATTTAATATATCAAATAATAAAATTAATTTTAAATTGTAAAATTTTTGTTCTTACTTTTTGAAATGTCACTAACTTAAAATATTTTTTTATTTTAAACAAATAATTATAAATTGAGGTTAATTCCTGTTTAAATACGATTTTAAACCAAACATACTTTATGTAATTACATGAAAGAATTTGGAATGAAAGAAAAAATGTTAAGATGTAAATTTAACCTCAAATTTGGTTTTTTGTTCTTGACATTAATTCGATTATATTTTGAACTAAGAACTAAAAAAAGTTGTTAAATAAGTGAATTTAACTTACGTTTAGTTATTTTTGTAGTAAAATTCGTCTGCTTTTGATTATTTTAAGTAAAAAACGTATTTATAATGTTTAATTAAACTTTTGACGTTTATATGTTGACGACATAGAAAATTTTACTGCCAACATAGAAAATTAAAATTACTATGTAAGTAATTAATTGAATTATTTCATGTTTTTAATTAATTAGTTTCGATTTCACGTAAATATTTGAATTGAGAAAATCAAATTTAATATATCAAATAATAAAATTAATTTTAAATTGTAAAATTTTTGTTCTTACTTTTTGAAATGTCACTAACTTAAAATATTTTTTTATTTTAAACAAATAATTATAAATTGAGGTTAATTCCTGTTTAAATACGATTTTAAACCAAACATACTTTATGTAATTACATGAAAGAATTTGGAATGAAAGAAAAAATGTTAAGATGTAAATTTAACCTCAAATTTGGTTTTTTGTTCTTGACATTAATATGATTATATTTTGAACTAAGAACTAAAAAAAGTTGTTAAATAAGTGGACTTAACTTACATTTAGTTATTTTTGTAGTAAAATCGGTCTGTTTTTGATTATTTTAAGTAAAAAAACGTATTTATAATTTTTAATTAAACTTTTGACGTTTATCTGTTGAGGACATAGAAAATTTTACTGCCAACATAGAAAATTAAAATTACTATGTAAGTAATTAATTGAATTATTTCATGTTTTTAATTAATTAATTTCGATTTCACGTACATATTTGAATTGAGAAAATCAAATTTAATATATCAAATAATAAAATTAATTTTAAATTGTAAAATTTTTGTTCTTACTTTTTGAAATGTCACTAACTTAAAATATTTTTTTATTTTAAACAAATAATTATAAATTGAGGTTAATTCCTGCTTAAATACGATTTAAAACCAAATATATTTTATGTAATTACATGAAAGAATTTGGAGTGAAAGAAAAAATGTTAAGATGTAAATTTAACCTCAAATTTGGTTTTTTGTTCTTGACATTAATATGATTATATTTTGAACTAAGAACTAAAAAAAGTTGTTAAATAAGTGGACTTAACTTACATTTAGTTATTTTTGTAGTAAAATCGGTCTGTTTTTGATTATTTTAAGTAAAAAAACGTATTTATAATGTTTAATTAAACTTTTGACGTTTATATGTTGACGACATAGAAAATTTTACTGCCAACATAGAAAATTAAAATTACTATGTAAGTAATTAATTGAATTATTTCATGTTTTTAATTAATTAATTTCGATTTCACGTAAATATTTGAATTGAGAAAATCAAATTTAATATATCAAATAATAAAATTAATTTTAAATTGTAAAATTTTTGTTCTTACTTTTTGAAATGTCACTAACTTAAAAAAATTTTTATTTTAAACAAATAATTATAAATTGAGATTAATTCTTGCTTAAATACGATTTTAAACCAAGTATATTTTATGTAATTACATGGAAGAATTTGGAATGAAAGAAAAAATGTTAAGATGTAAATTTAACCTCAAATTTGGTTTTTTGTTCTTGACATTAATATGATTATATTTTGAACTAAGAACTAAAAAAAGTTGTTAAATAAGGGGACTTAACTTACATTTAGTTATTTTTGTAGTAAAATCGGTCTGTTTTTGATTATTTTAAGTAAAAAAACGTATTTATAATGTTTAATTAAACTTTTGACGTTTATATGTTGACGACATAGAAAATTTTACTGCCAACATAGAAAATTAAAATTACTACGAAAGTAATTAATTGAATTATTTCATGTTTTTAATTAATTAATTTCGATTTTACGTAAATATTTGAATTGAGAAAATCAAATTTAATATATCAAATAATAAAATTAATTTTAAATTGTAAAATTTTTGTTCTTACTTTTTGAAATGTCACTAACTTAAAAAATTTTTTATTTTAAACAAATAATTATAAATTGAGATTAATTCTTGCTTAAATACGATTTTAAACCAAGTATATTTTATGTAATTACATGGAAGAATTTGGAATGAAAGAAAAAATGTTAAGATGTAAATTTAACCTCAAATTTGGTTTTTTGTTCTTGACATTAATTCGATTATATTTTGAACTAAGAACTAAAAAATGTTGTTAAATAAGTAGATTTAACTTACGTTTAGTTATTTTTGCAGCAAAATCGGTCTGTTTTTGATTATTTTAAGTAAAAAACGTATTTATAACGTTTAATTAATCTTTTGACGTTTATATGTTGACGACATAGAAAATTTTACTGCCAACATAGAAAATTAAAATTACTACGTAAGTAATTAATTTCAATTATTTCATGTTTTTAATTAATTAATTTCGATTTCACGTAAATATTTGAATTGAGAAAATCAAATTTAATATATCAAATAATAAAATTAATTTTAAATTGTAAAATTTTATCCCACGTTTTGAAATGTCGCTGACTCTAAATATTTTTTATTATAAACAAATAATTATAAATTGAGATTAATTCTCGCTTAAATATGATTTTAAACCAATATCAACAACATAAAAGAACATAGAAGAATTTGGAATGAAAGAAAAAATGTTAAGATGTAAATGTAACCTCAAAATTGACTTTTTGTTCATCACATTAATACCATCATATTTTGAGCTAAATACTAAAAAAAAGTTGTTAAATAAGTGGATTTAACTTACGTTTAGTTGTTTTTGTAGTAAAATCGGTCTGTTTTTGATTATTTTAAGTAAAAAACGTATTTAACGTTTAATTAAACCTTTGACGTTTATATGTTGACGACATAGAAAATTTTACCGCCAACATAGAAAATTAAAATTACTACGTAAGTAATTAATTAAATTGTTTCATGTTTTTAATTAATTAATTTCGATTTCACATAAATATTTGAAATAAGAAAATCAAATTTGATATATCTATAAATAAAATTGATTTTAAATTGTTTAAAATCCTCAAATTGGTTGTTTTGTTCATAACATTAATACTTTGATTGCATTTTAAACTAAATAAAGTTGTTACGTAAGTGCATTTAACTTACGTTTAGTTATTTTTTTGTAGTAAAATCGGTCTCTTTTTGATTTTTTTAGCTTAAAAATGTATTTATAACGTTTAAACAATCTTTGACATTTATGTTGTGATGTTGAATCTTTTTTACTACCAACCTCGAAAATATAAAATTACTATGTAATAAAATTAATTGAATTATTTCATGTTTTTAATTAATTAATTTCGATATCACGTAAATATTTGAAATGAAAAAATCAAATTTGATATATCTATAAATGAAATTGATTCTAAATTGTTTAAAAACCTCAAATTTGGTTTTTTGTTCATAACATTAATACGATTATATTTTGAACTAAGAACTAAAAAAAAGATCGATTTTAAATCGAATTTAACTTACGTTTAGTTATTTTAGTAGAAAAATCGTGCTCTTTTGACTTTTTTAGCTAAAAATATATTTATAACGTTTAATTAATCTTTGATGTAAAATCTTTTTTACTACCAACCTCGAAAAAATTAAAATTCCTACGAAAGTAATTAACTGAATTATTTAATGTTTTTAATTAATTAAGGTACAGTTTTTTAATTATTTAACTACAAATTCAAAGTTAATACTTTCATCCACCTCTAATTTCTTTTATAAGAGGTTTTTGTAGGTCATCTCATAATTAACATTGTAATCTTTAACTTAATCATGATTTCTCTAAGAATTAAGCTAAGAAGAATTGATAATTTGTATTTGTGCTAATTGTATCCAGCCAATTTTTGCTGCATTTAGACCGCCTGATTCAGTTTAACCTTTATCATAAAAGTTGTTGTTGTAAGATTGCTCGAGGTGCTACTATATGCGTTAATAAGACATCAGCTAAATTGAGGACTCTAAATCGACGACTTCATTAAATTTAAGCCAAAGTGAAGATGGCTAATCAATTATGAATGATGACAACCTTTAAAAAAATGATGACAACCTTTAAAACGTTATCATTTATGCGCATTAAGTTATATAATAAGAAATGCAGCTAATCTTGGTTTAAAGAAGAGATGACATTTGTGATAATGATACAAGATACAAGATAAGACAAAAAATTTCAATAAAATTTCAATGCAATTAAAGTTTACTTAATTTTTGAGTTATTGTAGATAACTTAATGATATGCTTTTTTTTTGATATTTTATGTATTAACTAACTTAATAGTTATTTTTTTGTGAATTAGTCTGAATAACTGACCATTTCGTGTTATACACGGATTCGAGAATCTTGAGTGTAGCCCACTTAAGTCAATTATCGATTAGATTATTAACGACGTCTATACGCGCAAAAAATATTAATGAATTAAAGTTAATAATAAATAATTACTAATGAAATTTGAGAGGATTAAAAGTTAACGTTGCGCAGTATATATTCCCAAAGGTTAATTGGAAATAAACTCTTATTTTTAATTAAATTATTTTAGGATTTTCTCACAAAATTTTTTTACAAAACAAAAATATTATTGTTTTTTTAAGGTAAAATTCCACGCCAATAAAAGGACATCGACCCAATTTCGAAGTGTGAAGTGAAAAAAGTTTAAATCGTCTAAAATTTCTTAAAATACACCATAAAAATGAACTAATAATAAAACTTACTGAAATTTCCTCTCAATTAAATTATTCCTATTCGATTGAAGATATGCAAAGTATAACATCTTCACATTCTGACAACATATAACGCAAAACTGAAATACGCGCTCTCATGAACGGGGTTTAAGTCGCGGCGTGCGCTCAATGTAGGCGTGTCATATAACTCACACACACGTATCGTACATACCGAAAAAAATAAACCTCGATTACAAACCAACGCAAATCCTCAAAGGCCAACACAATACAATAATAAACGTGCACGACACCAATTGCGCTTACCAACCCTTACGTCAGTTAATTCAGCTGAGTTTGTAACATTTTGAATAAATTTCTAAATATATGACGGCGGAAGCGGGGGGCTCAAAGTCGATTATCAAAAATAAGCGCCGGGAGCGCAAAACTCGTGATCTCGTGACGAAACTTTCGGTGCACCGTTTATAAACAGCTTAATGTGTTGGAAATAATTACAAGCGATTTAGAGTTTGTGCTATAGATATGTTATTTTTTTTTGGTGTGAACTCAAAAATTTATGTCGATTAATAATAAGGTTTAATGATTTTAGATGGAATTTTATCGATTTTGTTACCATAAAAATCAATATTATAAATGAAAATCGTAAAAGGAATTGGGATCATAAAACTGTAAAACATCCATATAACGGTCTTTTTTTGGAATGGATACCGGATATAACGACGGATATTTTGTTAAGGTTTAATATAAGATGTATTGAATTAAAACTAAAACTAGATTTAGAACTAAAAATATTTTGGTTTTGTTTAGTACTTTTTAATTCTTATTAAGTGATTGATATATACTTTATAAAGTTGTTGTTAACGAATACACATTTTCTTATCTAAGATTTGATACGATTTGTTTCCCACTTGAAGATGCAAATCTCTTGCCATTCTAGAACAACGGATCTTGGGGATGCAGGTGTGGACCATTTAACCATCACGTGTCAACGATTATTGAAAGATGGATCGCCTGTTTGATCTGCATTGTTTCTCAGATAACATGTGACGGGATAAGTATCAGATAATTTTTGCTTGCATTTTTTAACAGATCATTCTGAGCACGCGCCGAAGCCGTTAATAAAATATATCACTGACACTGAGATGGAAGCAGCGCCGTTCTAAGATATTTGGTGCCCAAGGAGTGGCTTGGACGAAGGAAACGAGTTATGAGTAAACGAGAAAAAGATTCTAGTTCTACGTGTTAATTCTAGTACACTTCAATTCAAATATACAAGAGTTATCAACGCAATTTGTAAAGTATTCTATTTCAGAAACTATTCATTGTACAGGTGTCCCAATTTCGATGTCCAAATAGGCTATCTCTAAAAAAGATAGAGAAAAGTAGCTTACATGTCATTATCTCATTTTTCGAGAAACTGCCAATGCCGAAAACACCGAACAGCTATCGTCTTTTGTTTTTGCCCTATTGGCAAAAAGAGAAAAATTCACGAAAATGATAATTGCGAATATATCACTTGGTAGTAAAGATGGAGCATTAAAACTAAGAGAGTGTAGATAAAATTTAATACAGTTTCAACATTTTCTATTAATTCGTTTAAATTTTCATGTCATTTTATACAACATATTTTTTATATTACCCCAAAAGAAAATCTAAAGGCGATAAATCGGGTGATCGCGGTGGTCATCTATGCTCTGGAGCAGGGTTTCTCAACCTTTTCTTTACGGCGACCTGTACGAATATTTATGATTGCATCGACCCCATTCAAAACAGAACGTTGAAAACACTCAATTTGATCTGAGAGGTTTCGGTTTGCGTCCTTATACATACCATTATTATTAACGAGGACTTAAAAAAAACTAAAAGGTCACTGAAGTTTCTTGAAGAATATTTTTGGATTTTCAGAAAGTCAAGTGTTCTAAACAAGTAAAGCAGTGCTTTCATACCTTAACGATTAAAAAAAGATCACCTACCTCACTGATTTATTAATACCCTATCGACCCCCAATCGACCCTTTAAGCTTTATCGACCCCCCAGCATAATTCCATGACCCCTTGACGGTCGATATCGACTCCGTTGAAAAACGTTGGTCTGGAGCATTTTTTCTATCCAATTATTGCCAAAGTTTACGTCTAAAATTCACTAATAATTTGGGTATTATAGGTGCTCCGTCATATGCAAATATAGTATCTGTGACATATTCAGTGGCAAATTGTGGACCTAAGATTCAATGTCTTGCTTTATTATATTTAGATATCTATCTGCATTTAAATTGTCTGGCTATTATATGATAAGGATTGGTGTCGGACCAAAAACGTTCATTGTTCCATATTTCAGCACTCCTAACGTGAACTTCATTGGTCCATATAACATTTCAGACAAATAGGGGATTGTTATTTATTTCCAAATATCATTGGCAAAATGCCAATCTTAAATTGGCGTCTCCAGCTTGTAAATGATGGTGATTATCCTCACTTTGTAAGGTTTATATATATATTTCTCTCAAAATACGGGAGCAACGACTTTTGCATACTCCAATATCATGTTCAACTTCTCTAGCATATGGAGATGAATTTACTGCAACTGCAGCTAAGACATTGATTTTATCTTGAAGGTCATTTTGGTATAATTTTGGAGGTGGTTTGGTGAATGATCCAAATTCCATTAATTTTTGTGCCAAGCGGCTGTAGGTTTTTGTTGAGGTTGTCTATTTTCCGGATATCTCGTTAAATATGTTATATTTCACGAGATATCCAAAGAATACAGTATTCCACCATGTTATATTTTTCGAAATTTTAGAAATTCATTGTTAAGTTTAAATAAGCTATAACACAAGTGTCTACTACCCAAAAATATAGTGGCTTAAGAAAATTGGTTTGCGTTATAGCGTGATTATCACCATAGCAATGCTAAATTTTAAAATTTACAAACAATCCTGTTAGAAAATCAAGAACTGCTGTAAAACTAGAACTAATACTAAATCAAGAACCCAAAATCATTCGGATTTAGCCGTTTTAAAGAGACGTATGGATAAATCCGAATATTTAATATGTTTTATGAAAATAATTAGGGATGGCACAAAAGTCCAGCGTTGATATATTGATTCCGGCCGATTCGGCTCTTTCATTGACATTCTGGCCTAATTAACAAACAAAACTGACCGGATCAATATATATCGAAACGAAAGAATTTCTAAAACTTCTTCTTCTTCCATTAGTTCTATTTTTTTGCCTTAATAATAATCAATCTAGAACGTTAATCTTCATAATTTATACGCATTTCAAATATGTGCGATGGTTGTAAACTCTATTTGCAGAACCAACTCAACCCAACTACTCGAAAATATGGTCGAGCTGCATATTACGTCACAAAGAGAGCAGTTTTGGTGGCAATTACGAAATTTTGATAAATATAACTATTTAAATCTGCCAATAGGAGACTACGACAACGCACTGAAGATATCAAGTGAGATCTTGGCGAAACGTCTGCCTCTATCCACAGTGACATATTTCTCCATTGGTGAAGTACTACAAACTACAAGTATATTGCAGAGTGCTTCTGATAAGTAACTGATAAATTCTATAAATCCATTAAAAATAGTTTATGGAAATATCGTTGGGACGGATCTAAAGGTTTCATCGTGTCATCTTTCGAACTCACAATCAGTAATAAAAAAATAGTATATTATGTTATAAAAAATAAAAGACGTCATAATTCGTTTAAAAACGGTGGAAAAAATTAAAATTACAAACTACATTAAAAACAAAAGGCACTAAAAAAAATTCCAAAAAAAAATAAATCTTTAAACTTTAGACTCATTTCAGCGATTTTTCCATAAACTGTTTAGAGGAGATTTTATTAATCCACTTTCCGAAACTTGATCTGTCTATGTAAAAGTAGGTTTTTGTGCCGTGGTTGGTTATAACATATAAATCCAGCAAAGTACTCTAACATATGACGTCGTATTTCGTTTAAAGACGGAATAAAAAATTAAATAACTACATTATAAACAAAAAAAAAGCTACTACAAAAAAATTGCAAACACATTAAATCTTCCCAGACCCATTTCAGCGATTTTTCCATAAAAGTAGGTGTTTGTGTCGGAATATATTCAGAAAAGCACTCTAACGCATATCATACGCATATCGTCGATATCTTTACATTCTTCTTCTTCTTTTGGTAGCTGCTGATTATTAGTCACAAGCCGAGATAAACACGTTTTACTTAAAAGAGTTACAATTTCCAATGTTAGTCTCCCTGAAGTCTGATATAGGTGAAATTGGCCTGAAAGAGTCTTTTCTTTCTCATGGCTGCAGTAGCAATAGCAGAGGTTTTTGGATGGAAGGTAAACTCTAGTGGAGCTTCTAGATAGACCTTTTTAATACCCTGAGTAATTTATAGAACATGTTCACATGTCAGTTTATTTTTCATCACCTTGTTTAATTGAAAAATGCTTTGAGTTCCTCTTTCAGCTCACAATTAACTACAAGATAGACACACACAATTACAAAGAGATCGTTGTATTGGATGGTTAATCATTGAGGTACTTATTTTTTAATAGCCTTGTCCAAGGCCAGGTGACTTCTTGGGTATTAGCTTGATCTTTTTCTATTAAAAATTGTTTGATACATTCTAATGATACTGTCATTCTCTCAAAAGCCATGCATACCATCAATTCATCAGCTGTCATACCTATACAGTTTTTGGCCTATTTATTTGGCTTTTTGAACTAAAATTAGAACTAACACTAGCACTAACTCTAGAATTATCACTAGGACTAACACTAGAAACTTTCGGGTTTCGCCGTGCGTTTTTTTGAAAAAATGTGTGACGTTTCAGATGCCATGTTGCAACCTTCTTCAGAAACTCAGTTAGAGGAACTCAGTTAGAACCAGTTTCTGAACCAGTTAGAACTTTTTTTTCAGAACAACACTAGAACTATCACTAGAACTATCACTGGAACTAACACTAGATCTAAAACTAGAAACTTTCGGGTTTTGCCGGGCGTTTTTTGAAAAAATGTTTGACGTTTCGGATGCCATGTTGCAATCTTCTTTAGAATCTGATTCGAAGGGACAAAATCGGGAATTGTAAAACAATATACAGGTCGAAAAACTAATTAATAATTAAGTTTATATTAATTGATTATTAAAATTAAATTAAACTATTTAATTAATTATTAATTAGTTTTTCGACCTGTATTTTACAATTCCCGATTTTGTCCCTTCGAATCAGATTCTAAAGAAGATTGCAACATGGCATCCGAAACGTCAAACATTTTTTCAAAAAACGCACGGCAAAACCCGAAAGTTTCTAGTTTTAGATCTAGTGTTAGTCCTAGTGATAGTTCTAGTGTTAGTGCTAGTGTTAGTTCTAATTTTTTTTTTTTATTTATTTATTTATTTATACATATTCGGGATGTAAACAGGGAGAATATCCCCAACAAAGCATCCTCATAAGAATGAAAATTAATATAAAAATTCTAGAATAAACTAAAGTAAACAAAACAATAACTCAACCAGCAAACATCCGCTAAACGTTAGATATTACATATTTTCTAAAAGACCGTAAAGAAATGTCGAAGAGAGGTACATGGTTGAAGTTTTGGTTGTAGGAATTAGGAATTCGAACTAATGGCGAGTTTAGGTACATGTTCGTGTTAGGTACGTTAACACGAAATGTGGCGTTGTTTCGTGTAAGCCGCTGCGGGACATTGAAGCTCAGTTCAGGCAGAAGTTCGGGGGTATCCAGCATGCCATTAACAAGCTTGAAAAGGAAGATCAGATCAGAGACAAGTCGACGTTGCTGCTGAGACAATAAGTTGAAGACTACGCAACGCCTATCGTAATCGCAGTAAGGAAGATGAAATTTGTGTGCTAAATAACGTAGAAAGCGTCGTTGAATGGATTCAATACGATCACGATACACCGCATACAAAGGGTTCCATATTACTGAGCCGTAACATAGCACGCTGTTAACAAATGCCAAATAGAGGGTTCTTATACACAAAAAATTTGTGAAATTTTTACAGATTCTGATAATAAACCCCAAATTACGTAGAGACTTCTTCACCATAAATTCAATATGATGATGAAATCGCAATTTGGAATCTAATATAATGCCGAGATCCTTTATGTTATCAGTAGACCGCTATCCGGTCTACCATTAAAGTTGTACGGAAAGTTGAAGGGATAACGTTTCCGAGTAAATGTAATTTTTTGGCATTTGTCATAATTTAAGTAAAGTTTGTTGACATGGCAGTAGTCATGCAGGCGGTCAAGATCCTCCTGTAGTCTTAGACAGTCCAGGTTAGACCCAATTCTTGCGAATATTTTATTATCATCGGCATAGAGTAAAAACTTAAAACAAAATTTAAAACGAAGAAATATCGTTTATGTACGTTACGAATAGTAAGGGTCAAAGATCACTACCCTGAGGCACACGTTTTAGTTCAGTATCGTGAGGATTGTAAAAATTCCTTTGTATCTTTGAAAATTTTAACGTTCCCTTCCTTATACATGTACTAGTGCATGTTATATGTCAAAACTCACTCTCTCCTATTTCTCACTCATGATGATGTGCACCAATACTCCTCAAGAAACAGAAGTAAAATTTTGTAGAGGTACTCGAGATAGTCTAAGGCTCGCCAAAGCATTAATATAAAAGGCGTAAATTTTTTTAATAGGTTGCTAGAGACGATTTTTGGATTGCCATTAAACATATTTAAAAGTAAATTTAATACTATGTTCACGCACCGAGTATTTTACCGAAACTCTCACTGAGAGAGATTTTATTTTGTGGTGGTGTGCGATTTTGTTGTTTCTTTCTGTCATGTTCTATATGAGTGTAATGTATGTTTATACTATATGTTTATACACAATAAAGATATTGTTACTATTATTTACATCTTCTTACATTCATCTTCAATATATGCCATATTAATAAACATTAAAAGAGTGAACATATTTCTACTTGCAAGAAAAGTTTTGAGAATGCAGTCGCCGTAGCACAATTTGTAGAATTGGCCAGAATTCTGGTAAATCATGCCATCACTAAAAATAATAATATATGTTGATAATTATCTGCTATCAGAATTTAGATCTTTGGCGTTTCAGGCAATTAATTTATAAGCATGTAGTAAGTAGTTTTCTGATTTCTTTGGAGTATTAAGTCTCATATAACAGCAACAAGTCCTTTTCCGACAATATTTAATTATTTCCAGTAGTATACTAAAGTTTTCTGCCATCAGAATCTAGACTTCTGGAAGCATTAAAAATGTTTTGGCAGCAATATGAAGCTTTTTGTAAGTACTATAAAGTCTCATATTAACATTAACTACTTTTTTTCGACAATGTTTAGTCGTTTCAAACAATATGTAGTTTTGCCAGCAACATTTAAACTTTTGGCAATAATGTAGAGTCTACAGTTCAAGGCTATGTAGTTTTCTATCAGAAATCTAGTTTCTGCCAACAGCATATAGATCTATGCCAGCACAATCTAGTCTTTCTCAACTGTATTTAATCTTCAACCAACTGTATATAACCACCAAAACTTTCTAGAACTAGAAACGAATGTTTCTTGCTTTTAGTCCAGGGTTAGTTTTTGATTTAGTTAATATTCAATGTTAAATAACCATATATTATCCTTTGAATTGAATATAGAACTAAAAAATCTTGTGTTCGAAGGGAAAATGTAAATAAAAATTGTCTCATATATTAGTCTATGTAAAAGTATATTTTTGTGCTGAGCTTGTTTATGACCAGAGAGCGGCGAGTTTAGCTTATTGACTCATAAACATTGTCAATATGTACTTCTATTAGTTTATGTCTCAATTCCATAGAATATATTGTTTTATAAGTAGTTTTTTATCGTTACTTTTATTCATTCATTATTAGTAAATGTTTTCAGCCAAGGAATTAAGTTTCTTAAGATAATAAGAGAAATAGGCAGTAATAGAATGATTTAGGATGGGTTGGGTTGGGTTAGCTTAGGTTGGGTTCAAGACAGAACAAAATTGTGTAGTAAGGATAGAGAAATGAAAAGTGAAGGCAAAATGTGATGAAGGCGTGACAACCAAGATGGCCACTGTATGAGAGGCAAACTAAAGTTTTGATACCGGAGATACAAACATGGATTGTTAGAGAGTAGGGAGAGTTGAAATTCTACCTGACGCAGCTGTTGACTGGACATGAAGGTTTTCAAACAGTACCTACACAAAATTAAAGAGTAATGAGGATTGTTGGTTCTATGAATACAGATACAGTGAAACACATTACTTGTATTCGAAAAATTTACTAGTTGAGCTGCTAGATGAATGGCTTAAGCAATTTAAAGAGCATGTTCACACACCAGTTTATTTTTCTTCACCTTTGTTTAATTCAAAAATGCTTTGAGTTCCTCTCTCAACTCATAATTGACAATCGACTACAAGATAGACATACACCATGAAAAAGTGATCGTTGTATTGGATGATTAATCACTGAAGTACTCATCTTTTATTAGCCTTTCCCAAGTTTAGGTAACTTCTTGGGTGTCAACACCAGTTTATTCTTCTTCACCTTTGTTTAATTCAAAAATGCTTTGAGATAGTCATCTTGTATTAGCCGTTCTTTTTTCTATTAAAAATTGTTTCATACGTTCTTCTTTCAAAAGGCATTCATACCATCAAATCACTAGGTGTCGTACCTAAGCACCTTTTTGCCCAAGTCCTATTTCTGCAAAAGACTTGGTCATTTCAGTATCCGCTGTGGGATTTTATATAGTTATTGATCCACAACATGAAGGTTTTGGTGTTTTCAGAGAATCTTGTTAATGCCGGGACTATACGGCATAACAGTAGGGAAAATGCCGGAAAAATTGCCTAATTCTTAGCCCCAGGTATGAAAAAAATCGTGTTCAATTTTTCCTTGGATTTTACCATTAATCTTAACGTATTGACACACATCCATCCTAACCCAAACACAAATTCGTACTTTCTCTCCTGCTAGTGGTCTTACAATTAGTTCCATCCATAACTTCCCATAATGGCTCGTAACAATTCACCTCATTTAATATTATTGGTGGAGCTCACCTCATGAACTATCAAATCATCGTTTTGTTCCCAGTCATCCTGGTTAATAAAATTGAGGACTACACGTGATAGACAATTCACTGAGCCTGAAGTTGGAATTGATTCACTCACAGAGATGAGTTTAGAAAAGATTATGCTTTCTTTAAATAACGAAAGTTTGTTGTTTAAAACGGAAGAAATATGTATCTCAAAAATTTCGTTATCCCAAGGGGTGTTGAACAGAGCAATAGATACAGTTTTGAGTTTTTAATTTTCAGATTTTTCAATTAATTTGAATCCGTAATAATTCACAAAAATTAGATATTACGATTTTCGTATAGTTCCGAAAAGTATATTGTGGAACCATAAGCGAGAAAAACCTTTATTAATCAGCGAATACGAATCTAAGCAAATCATTTCAGCTATTTTGATAGTAATTTTATTATTTTCGTTTGATATTGTTGTAAAATTGGTTTTTGCATATTTGTTTTTAGCTTGAATTGTATTAGTCATTTTATGTTGTAGAGAAAAAATTTTGACCTAATATCATCCGGAAGTTAACCTTTACAAGTTCTTAAACGTTGAAACTCATAAAATTGAAATTATAATAATCAGGTAAAGATCTAAGTTTTTTAAGTTGATTTTTCATCGCAAAATAGCTTCATAAATTAATTGCTACACCAAAAATACTATACAAATTTTCAAAATCACTATAATTTGTAAATCAAGCATTTCAATGTTATACCAGGAGGATCAGCAGCCATCCCTTCTCTATTTTTATTGATGAGCAGGATAGTAGGGATATCTGCATATATGTTATCGTAGAAAATTGGCCTTAATCATAAATAATGTATTTATTACACTTTTTCCAACTTTTTATTGCGATGCGGCTTAGGAATTAGTAAAATCGTGATTCGTGCCATCACTAAAAATAATAGTATTATCTGTCCTCGTAATTTAGATCTTTGATGTTTCCAGCAATTAATTCATAAGCATGTCAACAAAAGTCTCATATAATACTAACGATTCCTTTTCCGACAATATTTAATTATTTCCAGTAGCACAGTATAGTTTTCTGCCATCAGAATCTAGACTTCTGGAAGCAGTAAAAATGTTTTGGCAGCAATATCAAGTTTTTTGTAAGTACTATAAAGTCTCATATTAACATTAACTACTTTTTTCCAACAGTATTTAGTCATTTAGAACAATATGTAGTTCTGCCAGCAACATTTAAACTTTTGGCATTAATGTAGAGTCTACAGTTCAAGGCTATGTAGGTTTCTACCAGAAATCTAGTTTCTGCCAACAGCATATAGATCTATGCCAGCACAATCTAGTCTTTCTCAATTGTATTTAATTTTCAAGCAGCTGTATATATAAGTACGAAGGCTTTCACGACCGGTGTTAACTGAACTAAAATTAGAACTAACACCACCACTAACACTAGAACTATCACTGGGACTAACACTAGATCTAAAACTAGAAACTTTCGGGTTTTGCCGTGCGTTTTTTGAAAAAATGTTTGACGTTTCGGATGCCATGTTGCAACCTTCTTCAGAAACTGATTCGAAGTGACAAATCGGGAATTGTAAAACAATGTATATTTCGCCATCATCCAAGTTTTCTGCCATCAGAATTTAGACTTCTGGAAGCACTAAAAATGTTTTGGCAGCAATATGAAGCTTTTTGTAAGTACTATAAAGTCTCATATTAACACTAACTACTTTTTTGCGACAATGTTTAGTCATTTCAAACAATATGTAGTTTTGCCAGCAACATTTAAACTTTTGGCAATAATGTAGAGTCTACAGTTCAAGGCTTGTAGTTTTCTACCAGAAATCTAGTTTCTGCCAACAGCATATAGATCTATGGCAGCATCTAACCAGCTGTATATAATCACCAAAACTGTCTAGAACTAGAAACGAATGTTTTTTGCTTTTAGTCCAGTGTTAGTTTTTGATTTAGTTAATATTCAATGTTAAATTTTTTTCTTTGAATTGAATTGGATTAATCCTTCCCCATATTAATCCATCAAATCGAGATTTTACTATATTATTTAGAAAAGTATTAGTTATATTTAAAATTGTGACCTAAAAATATTTTGCCAAGAATTATTTTATAAAGTATTAAAAAAAATTTGTAGTATCATTTTGGCATATTTATGGTACATATAAATGTTGGCAGGTACTTTGGGGATCATAAAGTTGTTTTCAATGTTGTGTGTTTTGAAAATTTTGGCATTGTTTATGTTTCAAAAGAGAGAAATGTTATTTAATGTTCTTTTAACTTTAATACTTGTGCAGTAAATAATCATTTATCAAAACAGAAAATGATTATATAGACACGTTCAGTTAGCACATGAATTGATATTAGTGAGTATTAATATTAAATGATCCCATACTTAGTTTAATTAGCGTGAAAATACAAAATAGAAAAAAGATCATTTCTTTATGTATTCTTTGTGATTTATTTATTAGTTCGGGTGATGTCATGTGAGATTTTTGTTTATAAAACCACTTGGCAGCGGTAGAGAGAAATAGATAGAGGATTATTAAAAGGGGGCTTTTAGCTAAAAAGAAATTTAATCTGCCGGTTTCATTGAAACGATTGGACGATTACAAAACGAACTCGTGACTCCCTAACGTGTTTATAAAATATAAAAATATTTGAGATGATTTCAGGTTATGTCAAGGTTGCGCGGATCGGGTAAAAATAAAACGGATTATGTTGGTGGTATCACTTACCGTACGTTATCCTGATGCTTGTAGGTTCGTTTTCGCGACAGGAACAGCCTGTTAAGTAATGCCATAAGAGCGGATCACGAAAACATTCGGCCAGCATTTAAAAATTGAAAAGAACGGAAAAAGTGACCTCTTTTCTTTGATAAAATTGGGGCGAAAAAAGTCGGAACTCCGGGAGATCGCGACCGCCTTTGCCAGGAAATTTGTCACTGTACCGTTCGGTTGTAAATACACGGTCCGTCACGTGCTTCGCGTGGTCATATGATTTGCTCGGGTCAGTTGTTTGGACAGTGGCACAAAAACTTTTTCCGCAGGAACGGCAGGAAGCATGTGCAAGAAACTCCTGGCCCCTCAACAATCTTTTTGTTTACTTGTTGATGGTGACATCTAACAAAATTATGTTTTACTAATTAATAAAAATATAGGCAACCAAATATACAGTTAAGAAAAAGAAATAGTATACCTAAATACATATTAATTATTCTTTTTTGTATTAATAAATAAACCTTTTCGTTTTGAATGGGGTATTTATATCCATTATTTATCTGAATATCATAAATCATGGCGTTTTAATATAAGAAAAGTTTACAATGATGGATTAAAAGTAATTCACACTCCAGCATTACATCACAGATATTTTGTAAATACAGTGTTATGTATATAACAACATAAACAATATATTACAGAAAAATAATAATAAGTTTTTTAAGATTACTTCCTTCAGAAGTCTTTTAGACCAATCGGTCTTTCCTCCTTTCTATTGAAATCGCTGGAGAGACTTTGCGACCGACACATTAGAGGTTCTTATCTTATAATAATAATTATTTTTTATTGTGTCATAAGAGTCCTTTTACAATCGTCAAAAAATACATTAACAAAATTTAACATTTATAATTAAATATCAAACAAACGATGGGTATGGGTTATAAACCCATTACCACTACTATTACTATAACATTTACAATCTTTACTGCTAGAAGTCTTGATGTTGCTTTCAGAAGACTTCAACTACTTCCAAAAGACTTGAAATGCTTTTAGAAGATTTGAAATGCTTTTAGAAGACTTAATATTGCTTCTAAAAATCTTAATAACACTTCAAGAAGACTTGAAAAGCTTCCAGAAGACTTGAACTACTTTTAGAAAGCTTGATACTGCTTTCATAGGACTTGAAATGCTTCCACAGGGCTTGAAATGCTTCTAGAAAACTTGATATTGCTTTCAGAAAATTTGAAGTGCTTCTAGATGACTTATTATTGCTTCCAAAAGACTTGGAATGCTCCCAGAATTGAAATGCTTACACAAGACTTGAAAGTCCTTTAAATGACTTGAAATGCTTCTAGAAAACTTGATATTACTTTCCGAAAATTTGAACTGCTTCTAGATGACTTATTATTGTTTCCAAAAGATTTGGAATGCTCCCAGAAGACTTGAAATGCTAAAACTTGAAAGGCCTATAGATGACTTGAAATGCTTCTAGAAAACTTGATACTACTTTCGGAAGACTTAAGATTGCTTCTAGAAAACTTGATACTGCTTTCATAGGACTTAAAATACTTCTACAAGATTTGAAATGCTTCTAGAAAACTTGATATTGCTTCCAGAAATTTTGAAATGCTTTTAAATGGCTTGTTATTGCTTCCAAAAAACTTGGAATGCTCCCAGAAGACTTGAAATGCTTACACAAGACTTGAAAGGCCTTTAGATGACTTGAAATGCTTCTAGAAAACTTGATATTGCTTCCAGAAAATTTGAACTGCTTTTAGATGGCTTATTATTGCTTCCAAAAGACTTGGAATGCTTACACAAGACTTGAAAGGCCTTTAGATGACTTGCAATGCTTCTAGAAAACTTGATATTGCTTTCATAGGACTTGAAATGCTTCTACAAGACTTAAAATGCTTCTAGAAAACTTGATATTGCTTTCAGAAATTTTGAAATGCTTTTAAATGGCTTGTTATTGCTTCCAAAAAACTTGGAATGTTCCCAGAAGACTTGAAATGCTTACACAAGACTTGAAAGGCCTTTAGATGACTTGAAATGCTTCTAGAAAACTTGATATTGCTTCCAGAAAATTTGAACTGCTTTTAGATGGCTTATTATTGCTTCCAAAAGACTTGGAATGCTCCCAGAAGACTTGAAATGCTTACACAAGACTTGAAAGGCCTTTAGATGACTTGTAATGCTTCTAAAAAACTTGATACTACTTTCGGAAGACTTAAGATTGCTTCTAGAAAACTTGATATTGCTTCCAGAAAATTTTAACTGCTTTTAGATGGCTTATTATTGCTTCCAAAAGACCTGGAATGCTTACACAAGACTTGAAAGGCCTTTAGATGACTTGCAATGCTTCTAGAAAACTTGATATTGCTTTCATAGGACTTGAAATGCTTCTACAAGACTTGAAATGCTTCTAGAAAACTTGATATTGCTTTCAGAAATTTTGAAATGCTTTTAAATGGCTTGTTATTGCTTCCAAAAAACCTGGAATGCTCCCAGAAGAATTGAAATGCTTACACAAGACTTGAAAGTCCTTTAAATAACTTGAAAAGCTTCTAGAAAACTTGATATTACTTTCAGAAAATTTGAACTGCTTCTAGGTGACTTATTATTGCTTCCAAAAGATTTGGAATGCTACCAGAAGACTTGAAATGCTAAAACTTGAAAGGCCTATAGATGACTTGAAATGCTTCTAGAAAACTTGATACTACTTTCGGAAGACTTAAGATTGCTTCTAGAAAATTTGATATTGCTTTCAGAAATTTTGAAATGCTTTTAAATGGGTTGTTATTGCTTCCAAAAAACTTGGAATGTTCCCAGAAGACTTGAAATGCTTACACAAGACTTGAAAGGCCTTTAGATGACTTGAAATGCTTCTAGAAAACTTGATATTGCTTCCAGAAAATTTGAACTGCTTTTAGATGGCTTATTATTGCTTCCAAAAGACTTGGAATGCTCCCAGAAGACTTGAAATGCTTACACAAGACTTGAAAGGCCTTTAGATGACTTGTAATGCTTCTAAAAAACTTGATACTACTTTCGGAAGACTTAAGATTGCTTCTAGAAAACTTGATACTGCTTTCATAGGACTTGAAATGCTTCTACAAGACTTGAAATGCTTCTAGAAAACTTAATATTGCTTTCAGAAAATTTGAACTGCTTCTAGATGGCTTGCTATTGCTTCCAAAAGACTTAGAATGCTTCCAGAAGACTTGAAATGCTTACACAAGACTTGAAATGTCTTTAGAAGACTTGAAATGCTTCTAAAAAACTTGATACTACTTCCAGAAGACTTGATATTGCTTCTAGTAGACTTGATACCGTTCCTAGAAAGTGTGATACTGTTTCCTAAAGACTTGAAATGCTTCCAGAAGATTTGTTATTACTGCTAGAAGACTTGATATTGCTTTCAAAATACTTGAACTGCTTCCAATAGACTTGAAATGTTTTCAGAAGACTTAAAATGCTTTTAGAAGAATCGAAATGCCTTCTAAAAAGGCTTGAAATGCTTCTAGAAAACTTAATACTACTTCAAGAAGACTGGAAAAGCTTCCAGAAGACTTGAAATGCTTTTAGAAAACTTGATATTGCTTTCAGAAAATTTGAATTACTTCTAGATGGTTTGTTATTGCTTCCAAAAGACTTGGAATGCGTCAGAAGACTTGAAATGCTTGCACAAGACTTGAAAGGCGTTTAGAAGACTTGAATGCTTTTAGAAAACTTGATACCACTTCCAGAAGACTTGATATTGCTTCTATTAGACTTGATACCGCATCTAGAAAATTTGATACTGTTTCCTAAAGACTTGAAATGCTTCCAGAAGACTTGTTATTACTGCGCGAAGACTTGATATTGCTTTTAGAAGAATCGAAATGCTTTTAGAAGGCTTGAAATGCTTCTAGAAAACTTAAAAGAAAACTACTTTAAAAAGACTGGAGAAGTTTCCAGAAGACTTGAAATGGTTTTAGAAAACTTAATAATTCTTTCATAGGACTTGAAATGCTTCTAGAAAACTTCATACTACTTCCAGAAGACACGTTATTGCTTCTAGAAGATTTGAAGTGCTTCAAAAGACGAAATTGAAATGCTTCTACAAAACTTGATACTACTTCTAGAAGACTTAGCATTGCTTCTAGAAAACTTAACATTAGTTCATGAGGGCTTGAAAAGCTTTCAGAAGACTTAAATTCCTTTTAGAAAATTTGTTACTGCTTTCAGAGGATTTGAAATGCTTCCAGAAAATTTGATCTGCTTCTAGATGGCCTGTTTGATTGCTAAAAATATTAAATACTATTCAACAAAATGCACAATCTTTACGTAAGTAGTCCATAAACTGTTAATTAAGGCTAAATACTGCAGGCAGAAGACATTTTTATTGTAGAAGATTAGGGACTGTTAATAAAATTTAAATTTGTTTTTAAAAATACCAAATACTGTTGACAAAATACAATGTTCATATCAAAAGTTTAAACTGACAATTAAAGACTAGATACGGCTTGTAAAACACTTTCTTCCCAATTTAGCCAACCCAACTCATCCCATACGATTTTAAATTTTATAAATTCCTCGATACTACTTTCGAATCAAAGGCTGGCAACAAAATCTCACATCAATTATAGATACATCAATCAGTTTTATTCATCGTAAAGTTTTAGTAGCTAAAAAATTGTCTCAACCTATGCAAAAGGTACTTAAGGTAGTGGTTAAAATCATCAACTACATTAAAGCCAAACCTCTACAATCCAAATTATTTTCTTTGTTGCATAAACAGATTGGCAGTGATCATGAGCAGCTTTTTATTCATATGGAAGTAAGATGGCTTTCTTGAGGTAGGATCTTCTCAAGATTTTTTGAACTTAGTGGCATCACTTGGTCAAAATATGTATTCTTATTTACGGATGGAGCAAAATCTATGGCTGGCTACAAAATCTCGTATCAATTATAGATACATCAATCAGTTGTATTCGTCGTAAAGTGATTCCTCGAAATAATCATCTTGGGTTAGCTTGGGTGCATACCCTGGGAATTTTCAATTGAAAATAAATACATAGTGTTCTGTATATAACAAATCCACAAACGTTCCATACAAATTGTTGATATTATCAGTATGCAGCTATAAAGCAATGTTCCAGTCAATATCGCTGTCCTGATTTCTGGACCGAAATCAGGACAAGCACCTAAACCAACAACAAACAGTGAACATGCAAGGCGATCAAAGGGGAAAGTTTGTGAGCATATAATCTAAGGTTGACTTTGAGACAAATGTTAACATTACAACTAAGATGTTCACATGTGTCAAAATTAGCCCTTTATGAGGCAAAATTTTCCAAGATTAAAATAAAGAGGACAAATTTACGTTTATCAACTAAAAAAATCAGTTGAATTACCACGGTACAATTCAAAGGAATCGTATACATA
The DNA here is from genome assembly GCA_036711965.1 of Onthophagus sagittarius. Taxonomy (NCBI): domain Eukaryota; kingdom Metazoa; phylum Arthropoda; class Insecta; order Coleoptera; family Scarabaeidae; genus Onthophagus; species Onthophagus sagittarius. The sequence continues at coordinate 10,036,806 of JASERS010000004.1, forward strand.
GTGTTTTAAAACAACATTGTCCAAATTTTTTGGTACTCTACTTTTCTTCTAAACTATAACTATTACAGACTCGATATTTGGCAAAACACCAATTGTCTCTTTGTAGGTAAAACTACAGAAAAGCTCCGCTAATTCGTACATTCCGAAATCCCGTTTCCACATTTTTCCTTCTATCTGTAGAACAAGACGATATTTTGAAAATACTGAAGGGCTTCTTTTAAAAGTGCTGAGTTAATTTTTTCAAATGTGTGCCAATCCTTGCAATTTATTATCAAAATGCTAGAAAAACGTATTTGGTTTTTTGGTATTTGGTCAGATGAGAAAGAGGAACAGCGCCGTCCTAAACCTAAGGGCTGGTTAATATAACCCTGGGACATCAATTCCAGGGGGCGCAATGAAATGTATGGTGTACCCCATTATACATAGACCCATTGTCCCCACCGAAGTGATGAGATTCGAATAAATGAGGAAAAAATAATAAAGTACATATTCAATATGACACTTAAAGGAAAAAGAGCAACCTGAAAAAATATGAGATGAAAGCCAGTGTTGATTGAACTAAAATTCGAACTAATACTAGAATTATAACTAGGACTAATACTAGATCCAAAACTAGAAGTTTTCAGATTTTTCCGTATCTTTTGAAAAAATGTTGTTTTGAATGCTATGTTGCAACCTTCTTCGATACACTTCTTCGAAGTATATCAAAGCTCGAACATTTTTTTAATCATATAATATCAATGATTCATCATTACGGTGAAAAAAATTCGGACGAAAACATCAACAATATTTTTACATTTAATCTAAATTCGGTAGATTTTTGTATTAACTAATGGTAATGAGATAAACCTGGGATCTACCGAAATAATCCTTTATCAAGAAAATGAAAAACCTAATACTTGGATTTTTGATAACAAAACAATTATTATAACCGAATTTCGACATTTTTATTCATTTTGTTCAACATTTTTATGCGGGAGCGTTAACTTTGCGCATAAAAATGTTAAAAATATTAATTTTTGTAATTTCATTAGGTTTCGTGTATAAGGTAAATAATATTATTTTGTTATAAAAAAAATTAATTAATTTTTATTTTATAAGGTTGCAGGTGATTTCGATGGGCAATCACGAATTATACGGGGAACGTTGGCTCAACCAGGACAATTTCCGTGGATGGTAGCCATAACTGTAACGCGAAGTCAAAGCACATTGTTTTGTGGAGGTACCCTCCTTTCGGCTAATCGCGTTTTAACGGCAGCTCACTGCTTAGAGAAGTAAAATTTTAATTACAATTTGTTATATAATAACGATGTTATTAATAATTAATACCATAGTGACCAAGTCCAAAGGCTTTCCTTAAATTTTGGAGGGGTCAGATTGGGACCTAACGAAAATGGTCGCCAGACAGTTCTAATCACAAACATTATCAATACCACTATTACAGTTCATCCACAATATAATTCTATAAACATGGAATACGATATTGCAATAATACGATTGGCAAATAATATTGCAGTTGATAATATTAGAATTGCCCCAATACGATTACCAGCGACGCCTTTACCTTTTACGGTGGATGATGGCCAGCCCGTTCGCGTTAGTGGATGGGGTGTAGCAAGTACTACCGCAAATGGATTAAGTGATGATTTAAGATGGGCTGAACTTACCGCAAATTCTACAGCTTGTGGAACCCATTTTAATCAGAATTTAATTATTTGCGCATATACAGTTAATGGAAACAATATTTGTAATGTATGTACGATTATATGTTTTTATGATTTTATTATTAAAATTGTGACGACTCTTTTTTAGGGTGATTTTGGAGGTCCTTTAGTTAACTACAACATATTAAATGTAGGTAATTCTGTTTTGGTGGGTGTTGCCAGTTTTTTACTTGGAAGCGGTTGTGATACTGCGTCACCAGCTGGATTTACACGTATCTCGGATACAACCATTTTAAGTTGGATAAACGCACAACTTGTGTTACCATAATATTCAAGAAAATTATTTTTTTAATTTAATTTAAGTATACTGTACTATTGAAATGTTGAAAATGTATGCTGTAATGTTGGGATTGAAAATTTTTATTATTAACATAGAATTTAATGAGTAAATAAAACCTTTAATACTTATTATTTGTATAAAAAGTGGAGCACTCGTTTCGTTCGTCCAACCCAGCCCTGGAGAGCCGAATATTTTAGGACGGCTCTGGTTCAAATATATAAGGTTGGGTTGGATTAGGTTTAGACTTGTATCTGAAGTAGAGATTTGCGCGTGAGTGACTTTTTATGCCTACTCACGAGGGTCTTGCATGCTACTTACGAGAATATTATACATGAATTATGTGACTCACAGATTGATTAGGTGATCGTGTTTAACAGAATGGCAGAAGTAACAGAGTATTTAGTTTTATTTAACATGTTCTGAAATAATTGAGACTGTTATAAAATAAATAATAAAAACTGGCATATTCTTATTAGTGATGTTATGGATGTGGGTTTAGCGGATGCGGAACCGGATTTTTTGATTCTAATTTCGCGAATGCGTAAGATGTTGCGGATTTAACGGATGCGGAGTTATAAGAAAAAGTTACATATATACCAAAATTTTAATAAAAATAATATTTCTATAACAATTTTCTTGTTTTATATCTGTATGTTACCTCCGGTATTCTATACAATGTCTACAAAACTTACAGAATACCTAAAACCTAAAAGTAATATATGAAATGTTATTAATTTTATACTTTGCCTATGTATTCTATAAAATATCGAATGCCAAGCAGGAAATGTGTGTGAAAGGCACGAACAGGAAACCCGAATATAACAAACACTCAAGGAACTTGAAAATCGATTCGTTTAAAGTCCGTTATAGGCAAAAATTTAAAAAAAATATGAATTAAATGTATTTAAATTAAGTTGACCATTTTAATAATGATTAACACATTGAACCCCACGAGGAGCAAAAGTGCTAAACAGACATTTAATATAACTAGGCTGTGAGAGGCACGATGGCGTTTAACGTGTTAAATTGAGTAGAACTAAGCAATTTGGAAAGAAATTGAAAAAATCTGTTTGATATCATGACACCAAGTTGGGTTGGGTTGGGTACAGCTTCAACTGCGTACCATCCTTAATTTTGAATGGTATGAAGTTGGAGTTCAACCCGAGCCAACCTGAAAGTTTTGTTGTTTTAGATATGATTTTTTGGTATAAAAGGGAAGGCATGAAGTTGAAACTTGACTCAATCAAAGCTTTGTTGAGCTATGAGAGATAGTATGAAGTTGAAACTTGACTCAACCCAATTGTAGAAAAAAAAAATCAAACATAAAATATGGAAGACAAAATTACGAAATATATGAGCTTCAACTTTATACCATTCCTCATATTGATTGGTATGAAGCTGGAGTTTAACCCAACCCAACCATAGAAGATTTTTCAGATTTAATTTTTTGTTACATGAGAGATGGCATAAAGTTGTTGAAGATTAACACAACTCTTCAATAAACAAATTTCTTCAATATTTGGATTAGACTAACTTCAACTTGGAGGTCAACCCAACTCAATTACAGAAGAAAACCTTCATACCATCCCTCATATTGAATGGTATGAAGTTAGAGGTCAACTCAAACCAACTATAGAAGAAAGAGTCACGGAATATTTCTAAAAAACTTAGAAGATTCGTTAGATTGGGTTAAGCTTCAACTTCATATCATTCAATATGAGGAATATTATGGGATGGGTTAAGTTGGTTGCATTCGGTGTTGTTAAGTTAGGTTGGGTTTGATTAGGTTGGGTTGAACTCCAACATCATGCCATTTAATATGAAGGATAGTATGAAGTTGGAATATTATGGGTTGGGTTAGGTTGTTTGCGTTCTGTTTGGTTAAGTTGGATTAGGTTAAGTTGGGTTGAGTTATTGAAGGCAGGAAAAATGGAAGCTATATGAGGGATACATAAGAATTCTTAACCCGGAAATAGTACCATGGCTCCATGGAGTGTTAAAAAAATAATTATTTATGTAAAATTAAAAAATCGGAAAGTGAGGAACAGACACTATTTGTTTGTGAAAAGCTTAGTAGTGGAAGAAGTATTTTTGAAAGAAAATATGGTTGGCTATTAAACTAAGAAAACATAATGAAAGTTATGTTAGAATCAGAAGATTGTGGAATACTATGCAAGACATGGTGGTAAAAATAATGAAATTTAAGGAAAGCCATGAAAAATGAAAGTAAGATATTACATAGCATCAATTTGTATTTCAATTTTTATTCCCCGAAATAATACCTTTGATTGTGAAACGTTGGCTAAAAGTTTTGCTGAGCCTCCCTTGGTTATTGATAATACAGCAAGAGCTAGCACTATTGCTGATATTCCTGCATTATCCAACTCCCGTTCGTTTTCTTTTAACTGAATCACAGCTTCTGAAGTATGTGACGCCTTGTTATACACCAAATCTACTAGTGTGGAGCGGATGGAATTGACCTTAAAATGCTGTTACCAATATTAATAATAATAATAATAATAATATTTATTTGAAAAGACACAATTACAGAATATTAAATACAAAACTTCGAATACTATTACTAGCAAAGAAAACAACCGATACTGTATCCTTCCAAAGGGGATTGAGTCAGCGCACCAGGTCAAACCAGGAATAACTGTTTTTCATCAACCCCAAAATAACAAAATTAAGAATTAATTTATAATAATAATAACAATGACATTGAACTAAGAAGACTTACGAGACGAAAGAGAAGAGAAAAGAAAGAGAAAAACAACAAAAAGGAAGGAAAGCAACATAAGAGAAACATGTACAAGAAAAGAAGGAAAGAGAAAGAAAGAAAACAAAAAGAACAAAAAAAAAAGATAAGAGTCTATTGGCGCTGCTGCTGAAGCAAATGAGATCTGTAAGCTGATCTAAAGGATTGCTCACTCCGCTGCTTAATTTGCTCTGGGATGCTGTTGAGAACTTTGCAAACAGAATACGAAAAGGACCTTTTGAAAAGTTCAGTACGGTGAGCTGGTATCGTAAGCGTGAAACGATGACGAATGTTCAAATTATGAACATCACAGCGAAAGCAAATTTTGTTCTATAAATAAGGAGGGGTTTTATATAAAATGACACGGTGAAAGAGACAAGCTGCGTGTAGAGACCTCCGATTCGCCATATTAAGCCAGTTGACCCGACCTTGAGCACTCGAGACATGATCTCTCCTTCTCAAACCAAAAATGAAACGCAAGCAAGCGTTTTGAACACGTTGAATACGAGTGGAAGTAAAGTTATCTATACAAGAGCCGTATAAGGCATCACCGAAATTAAAGAGAGACAAAACCAAAGATTCACATAACTGTATTTTTAAACGTAAATTAAGTAAGCAACGATTACTGTAAAGGAGTCGAAGGGTAGAGTAAGCACTACGAATAAGGTTTGAAACATGAGATCGAAATCTAAAAGAAGAATCTATAACAATACCTAGATTCCTAGCCTCTTCAGTAAAGTTAAGTGAAACATCACCAATCTTAATAGATAGAGACTTTCGCATAGAATCACGGAAGGATGGACACCCAAACAGCATAACGGAGGATTTCTTAGCATTAATATTTAAACATAGCTGAGACGCACGAGTGATTAACCTTTGCAAATCGTCGTTAATACATTCCTGAGCAACGCAAAGTTGATCCGGAGTAAAAGAAAAATACAGTTGCGCGTCATCGGCGTACATATACACAGAGCAGTGCCTCAGAACATCAGTTAGATTAAAAGTATAAATTAAATAAAGTAAAGGACCAAGAACCGATCCCTGAGGCACCCCAGACGTAACGGATGCTTCCACTGATTGCAGGCCATTGAGTGTGACAATCTGCTTGCGATTACATAAATAGTGCTTAAAGAAAGAACACACATTGCGAGAACATCCAATGTAATGAAGAATGGCAATTATTAATTATATTTAATTATTAATTGGCATTAGATGTTATTATTACAGCATTAACCCATGTTTTCAATTTTTCTTTTGAACACTCTATATTTCCCTCAAACTGGAGGATTGCTAATGTGATTCCTAACCCTAAAACTAGATATCCCTCTCATATTAGTGACTATCGTCCCATTTCCATTTTATCTACATTGTCAAAGGCAATTGAACGTTTAGCTTATTTACAAATTACCAGATATCTAGAGGAATTTAAATTAATCAATAAGATGCAATTTGGATTCCGTAAAGGACATAGCACAACTACAGCACTTATTAAAATTACAGATGACATGGGATCTGCTTGCGACGAACGTTGTGTTTCATTACTGGTTCTTCTGGTTTTTCTTTGAGGCTTTTGACTCGGTTAACCATACTATTTTATTATCCTTACTTACTTCTATTGTAAGTATTTATATTATCTGTCCTTTCGGTCTTTATATGTGCGTGTTGGTTCTGAGCTTTCTTCAAGTTATGGAATTAAATGTGGGGTTCCCCAGGGCAGTGTTTTAGGACCCTTACTCTTTTCGATTTTTATAAATGGTATTACGGATAATATTTCATGTAATTATCATTTGTATGCTGATGACCTTCAAATTTACACTTCAACACCTATTGATAACCTTGAAGACGCTGTTCTTCGTCTTAATAATGACCTTGGCAGTATTCTTGAATGGTCTAATCGTTATAGGCTTAAATTAAATCCGTCGAAAACGCAAGCCATTGCTTTTGGCACTCGTCCTCTACTATCAAAGATGAACTCTCACTCTTCCCCTCAAGTGATGCTTGATGGCAACGTTATTCAGTTTTCGGGCACTGTTAAGAATCTTGGTTTGATTATGAATTCGACATTGTCCTGGAGACCTCAGGTACAGAGTGTTTGTAAAAGGGTTTACTACTGCTTCCACACTTTGAGAAAACTTCGGTGTTTCCTCCCGCCTGTTGTTCGTCGCAACCTTTGTTAGTCTCTTATCTTGCCTCATATTGATTATAGTGATGTGGTATATCCTAATCTTTCTTTAACTCCCCCGAAATAAATTGGAGAGACTTCAGAATAATTGTATTCGTTACATCTTTGATCTAGGGAGATTTCAGCACATAACGCCGTATCGTAATTATTTGCAGATGCTTACGCTGCAGAATCGCATCGTTATACTTTGTACAAGGTTCTGCAGAGCTGCACTCCTGCACATTTATCTGACCCATTTAAGTTTTTGTCGTCGCATGGTTTGTCCACCCGATCCAGTTCTGATACCACCTTAATGTTTCCGGTTCATGCTACTGAGATTTTTCACAGATCTTTTACAGTGCAATCGATTGCGTTATGGAATGATCTACCTGTCGCTATTCGCAATGCAACAACTTTTGTCAAACAAATTTCTTCAATATTTGGATTAGACTAAGCTTCAACTTGGAGGTCAACCCAACTCAATTACAGAAGAAAACCTTCCTACCATCCCTCATATTGAATGGTATGAAGTTAGAGGTCAACTCAAACCAACTATAGAAGAAAGAGTCACGGAATATTTCTAAAAAACTTAGAAGATTCGTTAGATTGGGTTAAGCTTCAACTTCATATCATTCAATATGAGGAATATTATGGGATGGGTTAGGTTGGTTGCATTCGGTGTTGTTAAGTTAGGTTGGGTTTGATTAGGTTGGGTTGAACTCCAACATCATGCCATTTAATATGAAGGATAGTATGAACTTGGAATATTATGGGTTGGGTTAGGTTGGTTGCGTTCTGTTTGGTTAAGTTGGATTAGGTTAGGTTGGGTTGAGTTATTGAAGGCAGGAAAAATGGAAGCTATATAAGGGATACATAAGAATTCTTAACCCGGAAATAGTACCATGGCTCCATGGAGTGTTAAATTGCTTTTGGCACTCGTCCTCTACTATCAAAGATGAACTCTCACTCTTCCCCTCAAGTGATGCTTGATGGCAACGTTATTCAGTTTTCGGGCACTGTTAAGAATCTTGGTTTGATTATGAATTCGACACTGTCCTGGAGACCTCAGGTACAGAGTGTTTGTAAAAGGGTTTACTACTGCTTCCACACTTTGAGAAAACTTCGGTGTTTCCTCCCGCCTGTTGTTCGTCGCAACCTTTGTTAGTCTCTTATCTTGCCTCATATTGATTATGGTGATGTGGTATATCCTAATCTTTCTTTAACTCCCCAGCATAAATTGGAGAGACTTCAGAATAATTTTATTCGTTACATCTTTGATCTAGGGAGGTTTCAGCACATAACGCCGTATCGTAATTATTTGCAGATGCTTACGCCGCAGAATCGCAGGTCTTTTCGGATACTCTCTACTTTGTACAAGGTTCTGCAGAGCTGCACTCCTGCATATTTATCTGACTCATTTAAGTTTTTGTCGTCGCATGGTTTGTCCACCCGATCCAGTTCTGATACCACCTTAATGTTTCCGGTTCATGCTACTGAGATTTTTCACAGATCTTTTACAGTGCAATCGATTGCGTTATGGAATGATCTACCTGTCGCTATTCGCAATGCAACAACTTTTGTGTCTTTTAAAAATTTATTGAAATGCCATCTTCTTACTCTCCAACTGTCTTCTTGACTTCTTTGTGTTTGTTGTCCATCCTGTATGATGATAATTGATGTTTGCTCCATTTCTAATCCTGCAAAGGATATTATATTACCGCAGCTAGCCATAATCTTTGAGTTTAATTTTATACACAGTAGTAGATGGGTCTCTTGGAAGATATCGCTTACAGCGATAAATTGATCCTTTTGTCTTGATGTTTATATGTTGCTGATGTATACTTTTCTTTTTGTAATTTCTTTTTTTTTTTTGAGGCAATAAATGTGTTATTATTATTATTTCTTTTAGCTTCTCTCTCTCTTTGTGTCTTTTCTTTATGTTTCTCTCTTGCTTAATCTTATTTGGTGATAACTGTTAATAATAGCAAATTATCACTACCTGCCATATGCAATTACAAACATCATTCAATCTTTTGTGTATTTGAATATAAGAAATTCTGACACAAAAACTGATAATCTATTTGATTATTTTATCCCCTGAAGACTAATTCTGCCCATGTAAAACTTTTTTCAAAGAATATTAGCTGAGAAATGAGATGATATTTACACTAAAAAAACTTTAAATCAAAAAACTCGAAAATGAAAAACACTTTTTTAGCATATATAGCGTTATTTCCGGTACATTCTCGAAACTATTTTAGTTAAAAAAAAAAGTGTTCACGAACGAATTACGTGCGACCCCTCGGGGATTTTTGTTATCATCTCAAGTACAACTTCAGTTTAAAAATAGTTATTAAATCAACTTAGATTATTAAAAAAAAATATGTTTTTGCAATTATAGCATGACATTTAAAAACTTACAGATCATATCTCGATTAAAGTATTCAATTTGGGACGTAAACAACTATCAATTACTTTAAGTACCAAAAATATCTACTGTCAATATAGTTATCGAAAATGTATAAGTACCTTATAATTAAACAAAATTTTTATTTCTATTTTTTTTTCGCTTATGTATATAAAACGGACGAACGCATCGTGGAAATGAGACCCAGTCAAAATGAAATACTTTATCGTTCTTGTTTCGGCTTTAGCCGCCGTGTCGGCCTATGATGCAAAGGTAAGTTATAATAATAATTTTGAAGATTTTTTAAAATAATTTTTTTGTTGTTTCTAGTCAAACTTTATGACTTTGCTTGATTATTACAAAAACATTGATGATGGACGTATCATTAATGGGCAACCTGCTGCAGTTGGACAATTTCCCTGGCAAGTAGCTGTTAATTTCGTTGTAAGCGGAGCTTCATATTTTTGCGGAGGTGCTCTTATTTCTAACCAATGGGTTTTAACGGCTGCTCACTGCGCTGAAGGGTAAGGAAATATAAATAATTGTTATAATTTATTATATAACTCTACATTTATTTTTTTATAGTGCCTCTAGTTTTACATTGAGACTTGGCACAATCTATTCATCTGGTGGTGGAACTGGATCCCTTACAGTTCAAACAACTACAGCAATCGTTCATGAAGGTTACAACAGTAACTTAAACAATGATATTGCCCTTATTAAACTTAATGAACCAATCGCTTTCAACGACGTTATTCAACCAATTAGCCTTCCATCAAAAGGTGACACCGCTGGTGTTGGAGAAACTCTTAGAGTAAGCGGATGGGGAAAAACTAGCGACAGTAAGAAAAATCTTTAAAGCGATAAACAAAATGATTTAATATTCTTTTTCTTAGACGGCAGTGTTAGCTCCGCTTTGAACTACGTTGATCTTACATCAATCAGTAACACACAATGTGCCAATTATTATGGATCATCAGTAATCATCTCCTCAACTCTTTGTTGTGTTGGCAACCCAAGCCACAGCACTTGCAACGTAAGTTTTTTTAATCACAAATATGACCCAAACACAAAATAATAATTAATCATTTCAGGGCGACTCTGGTGGCCCACTCGTCAGACTTAACGGTAATCAAGCCACTCACCATGGTGTTGTCAGCTTCGTTTCTTCTGCTGGTTGTGCTAGCGGCGCCCCATCAGGATATGTACGTACTGAAAGTATGCTTGATTGGATTTCTTCTAAAACTGGTATCAAAGTTGAATAAAAAATTGTTAAATTAATGTTGTATAATAAAGCATTAATAAATTAATTAAATTTCCATAACTTTCTTTTCTAACATCCTTTGCATTTCAAATTCAGCTTGCAAAATAAATTTGTTAGCATTTTTTACTTGTTCTCGTAATCGTTTGATTTTTAATTTTTGGTTATCAACACAGCCCAAGGCTACTTGAAGACATCTTCTTGCTTCCTCTGGAGATGTAAAATCAACGTTTTTTACGTCTCCAATATAACGATATTGGCGTTTTCTTTTATGTGAAGTCATCTCAACTTGACGATTTTTATCAAAAATGTTATCTACTTCAAGTATTGGTTGTTCTTCATCTTTTACACTAACAATTTCGATTTTTTCTTCTAAATTATTTTCATTTTCGTATATAACAACAGTAGATTTTCCCTGTAAAGCTAATTCGTCTAATTCACAACTCGAAACAGTCCCTTCGTCATTAGAATCAAAAGCCGAAACTGTTTCTTCATTTGAATTATATGCAATAATCGTATCTTCATCATTCGAATTGCAAGCAGTTATAGTTTCAATCATCACGGATTCAGATTCACTATTAGGATCCGTGTCTTCCGAGATGGACACATCAAACATCGTTGGAAGAACATTTTTTTTCAAGACTTTTTTTCCAAATGAATTTATGGTGTAATCATCTTTTGTGAAATGAATGCTGCAAATTATTTCTGTCCCGGAAAGGGGGAAATCTTTTCTTCCTATAATTTCAATCCATTGATTCCTTAAAGTTGGATCTTTCGGTAATCTAAAATTTTGTTTTGAGACGGAGAGGAATAAGTAAGAAAATTAACTTACGTGTGAAACTTTGTTCCTTTTGTAAATCGCGTTTTACAACCAGAAACCGAACATGTTCTCATCATTACAATTAATTATTTAAGAATAAAAGGAAATATAAATCACATAATTTCTAACAATAACTTCAATGTTTATTTAGGTTATGTCAAACGTCAATACGGTCAATACATTATAGATGGCGCTTATCCGATTAAAATATTTTTAATAATAAATTTAATTATTTATAATTATTTTTTTAATCGAAAACATCAAATACAATTATATACAAATTAATTAAAATCGATTTTTTAATATTTAAAATTAAATATTATTTTTTCACCCCTTGATTATTTAAAAAAAGTGACGGTTAATTTTAGGTAAAACAATTGACGATCAACTTTTTTTGCAGTTAGTTTATTGGTGTCTATTCCGGTTTTAAAGTGTGTTTTTTTGCAATAAAAGTAACGAAATTGCGTCAAAATGTTCATAAAACAGGTAAATTTTATATCATAAATGATCCCATCCATAAATCAAACTAATAAATGATTTGAATGCGATTTTAAATTTGAACCATGCTTTTAGGTTATTATCCAAGGTTTTAAGAGTTACCGAAATCATACGGTTATAGAGCCCTTCGATAAACACAACAATGTTATTGTTGGTCGAAATGGATCAGGAAAAAGCAACCTTTTTAGTGGTAAATTGCTTATTATTTTGCTTTAGTTTGTGTGGTTGAAACGTTCTCGTTTTAGCAATCCAATTGATATTTACCGATGAATATTCTAATTTGGGATCGAAACAGAGGCAAATGTTACTTCATGAAAACTCTGGAGCACATCTTACTAATGCATATGTTGAGATTATATTCGATAACGCAGATCGTCGTTTTCCGGTATTTTTTAATGTTTTTTTGTAATTTTTTTGAATAATTTTTGAAACGTGTTCAAACACGACGGGGTATTTGGCGAATTAACAGATATTACAGACGAAATAGCTTGGATATTCATATTTTTTCTTTATTTGAAATTTTGACATTTTCTTATTTCATATTTTCACCGATAGATGGTGCTCGCAAGCTAAGGTATTCGAAATGGTGGTAAAATTTGATCTCAATATTTTGATGTAATTGGTGTCTAAAAGTCGATGACGACCATTTTTGGGATGGTTGTAAGTATATGAAAGCGATAACTCAAAAATGATTCGGTTACATTAATGTCCTTTCTTTATTTCTTTCGCTAACATGTCCAGCACTTATCATTCCAAATTTTTGTAAATCTGCTAGAAAACATTGATTGTTTCTCATCCTGTTTTCTTAGTTTCCATTAAAATGGCCATACTGCACCATTTCCTTACAACTTCCAAAAGTGTTGTTCCATTAAAATAAGGGTCCATACAGTCCCGCCGCGTGCTCTTGAGCCGCCTCTGTGCAAACTTAAAATTGCTGCCCTTCCCACAAAAGTTAAACAAGGAAAATATGTAAAAAATATACCTTATTAAGTAAATTATACAATATATGTGGGGTAGGGTTTGTGCTCTTAATCTAGGGGTTATGTTTTTATTTAAGCACCAAAACACTGACTATTTAGGTTTTATTTAAAACTTTAACAAAATAAGAATATTGAATTTCACTTCACTGGTTACAGTTTTAATCGAATCGATCTTTTAGCGTAACGTCGCTTATGATTACTTTTCGACTACTCCACGACCACTCAACGATTTCTGACTTCCTTCCGAGGAAGTAGATTCGTCTCTCTCCCGACAGCCTTCAAGGACAAATCCTACATCTCAGCCATCTTGTAAAACATTCGCCTCGAATGAATTATCCGGACAGCAAGGCTTCATGAAGTCAACGCTGCTGAACGTTTTCTGTGGACCCTCATGCTTACTACCTTTTTCCACCTCGTAGCGTTTAAGACCAGTTTCTCTAACTACTCTATACGGACCCAGAAATTTTAACAACAATTTAGATTCATTCTGAAATTACGTGCGCTTTATGGCCACAAGATCGCCTATACCAGTGGTTCTCAACCTTTTCACTATTGAGGACCACTTCGTACCCTTCAGAATCTGAGGCGGACCACATACGATAGAATTAAGATTTACACAACAGTTACATAGGACGTGTGATTCTGTTTACATTTAGTTCGTCTGGAACTTGAATAGACTATAGGTAAAATGAAATGAATCCTAAAGTTTTATCAATGTATTTTATTAATTACAAAGTAAAAAACATATTGATAAAGACATATTGTGGGCATAATAATTTCATTTATAGTGTGGCCAAATTTCCATTCTAATGACTTCCTTGATCTTGCATTTCACCTGAAAGTTTCTCAATATTTGGCTTGAAAGAGGTCAGTACCAGTCTCATTGGAGCATTCAAATTTAATAAACGATTTCTATGTTTATTCTTGATAACACTCAAAGTCGAAAATGCTGTTTCACAAAGATAAGTGGAATGAAAAGGAAGAAGAAGTTTCAGTGCCTTTTCACTGAGTAGTGGACTTTCATCAATCAATCCAACCCAAAAGTCTACAACGTTTTCACAGTGAGATTTCATCACTTTTAGATGGGTATCAGATGATATTTCAATAAGTTGCTCCTGTTCTCGAATAGATAGATTATTATCACTGCAAGCTAAAAAGGGATCAAGTACCCACAGATTGTTCTTCCTTACATCCGTATCAACCGGGAAGTATTTCTCGAAATAACTTTCAAGTGATTCAATGTAAGACTTAACCACTGTATGTAAATTTTCTTTATTTAAGCCTTCATTTTCAGAAATAAAATCTGAAAACAAGTTGAACATTTCAAACGATCCTTTTCCAGTTTCAGACTTCCATAACAATATTTTTTTCTTTAATGATTCAATTTTGTTCCATAGGTCAAATGCAGTTTTAGATGGTCCCTGGAGGGCAAGATTCATAATGTTGAGTTGTTCGAATATATCGGCCAAAAAAGCTAACCTAGCGATGAATTCACCGTCACGTAGTGTTTTGGCTAAGTCAGGCTTTTTTCATCAAAGAACATACATACTTCTTCTATAAGTTCATAAAATCTGGCTAGGACTCGGCCTCTGGACAGCCACCGAACTTCAGTATGCAGAAGGAGATTCGAATGAATAGATCCCATGTCCTCGCATAACAATGCAAACAGTCTCGAGTTGAGAGCGTTACTTTTTATTAAGTTCACAGCCTTTACCACAGTAGTCAAAACCACATTTAGTTCAGGACTCAAACCTTTGGCAGCAAGCATCTCTCTATGAATAATGCAGTGTGTTAAAACAATATCACTGTTTGCTTCTTTCCTGACTTAACTTGGCAAACCTGTTTTGTGTCCTGTCATTGCCGCGGCACCATCGGTGCAAAGTCCAATACAGTCTTTCCAGGAAAGGTTTCTGAGTTTGAAATATTCGTCAATGCCTTTAAAAATTTCTTTGCCTGTTGTGTGACCTTGCAACGCAGTTGAAGTCAGGAACTCCTCAGATAACTTTTTGTTGTCTTTGTCAATGTATCTTACATAAACAAGTAGAATAGCTTTATTAGTATTATCTGTAGATTCATCAAGCTGTATAGCAAAATTTTTCGAGGTATGAATTTTTCTTATAAGTTGGGTTTCAACATCTGAAGCCATATCTTCAATTCTTCTTCTAACGGTATCATTGGAAAGAGGAATATTCAGCATTTTTTGGGCGTATTTATCACCTACAATTACTTTAGTTGCATCTACAATACATGGTAAAACCAACTCTTCTCCCACAGTAAAAGGTTTTTTGGTTTTAGCGATTCTGAGAGAAAGTTGATATGATGCTTTCAGTAGCTTTATCATGAGTTGAGTACGATTTAAGGATATTTTTTGACGTTTTCAGCTCAGCTTCCTTCCGCTTAAAAAATCTACATGTTTTGCGGCAAAATCTTTATGCTTTGTTTCAAAGTGTCTACTTAATTTTGCCGGCTTCATTGCCTCATTACTTAAAACCTCCGCACAAATTACACATTGAGGCAACTGGATCCCAAATTCTTCAATGAATGTAAATCCAAGCGCTATGTAGTCAGGGCTGTACTTACGGCTGGCAGCTTTTCTTTTAGGTGCACTTTGAGTTAATTTTGTGTTATCACTGGCACTATTACTAGTAGAACATCTTGCATTAGTGTTCTCATTATCCGTCTTCTTAAAAAATCCCGACAGTTTCATCTGTTTGCTCATTTTAGTCAGATACAATCACCAAAGAATAACACTGTAACGTATTTGGGTTCGGCGTGAAAAAGTTACTTACTTAAAAACGAAAAACTAACTTTTATTTATTTAAACTTTAAGTAAATAAAAGTTAGTAATTTTGTTTCTTTAAATTTTAAAGAAACAAAATCACACAACACTAAACAATAAAACAAGTCCTATTTACATTTATTTGCACGCTGACTATTTATTTTTGCTGTCGTAGCACTTGTAAACTATCTCGGTGCTTCCAACCAGGGTGAGGACACGCAACGGTAAAAAGTTTATCCTGCTTTCAGCGCCTCTTGCGATGCTCCCCCGGAACTAATAACGAGCGCGGCAAATCGGCGCGTTTAAATAAATTTAAAATTTTACTGCTGTGTGTCTTTATGATGAAATGAATGTATGAAAATAATAGAAGTGCATAAATTATTTAAAAATATTTATTTAAGACATAAATAATATAATAATTATAATTTATTTACAATCAAATAATATTTATTGTAACTCTATATTCTCGGGAGCAAAGGAGGTGGCCTAACCACTTAAAACGTCAAAATAGTTTATATAACAGTTATTATTACGCGTTCACAGACTAAATAAACTTTGCTTCGCGGACCACATGAAAATTGCCTGCGGACCACAAGTGGTCCGCGGACCACAGGTTGAGAATCACTGGCCTATACGATAGTTTCTAGCAGGTTTTCGTTTTTTATTATAGTTTCGTTGATTTTCTTGTTGGATTTTGATGATCTGCCTTTTAGCCTCTCTTCTCATATTCTCTCGTTCATCATTGAATTCCTGAACATATTCCTCCTCAATTATCTCTCTTAACCGAAGTTCTTCAGGTCGTTTCATTGGTACACCAAACATCAACTGAAAAGGTGTGCTATTCACACTCCTTTGAAATGTGCTGTTTATAGCTTCTTGTACTTTCCTAATGTACTTGTACCAATCTCCTGGTTTTTCAATTGTTAATTTGGAGAGTACGGGATTCGATTTATTCGCTCAACTTGTCCGTTTCCACACGGAACACCCGTTGTAATTGTTACGTGTCTAATATGTTCTTGCGTGCAATAATTGTTAAATTCTCGTGATGTAAAAGCAGTTCCTCGATCCGAAATTATTACTGCTCGATTTCCAAAGGTTGTTTTTTGTAATTCTAATTTGTCTAAGACTTCCCTTATTGAAGTAGTTTTTATAGGGTAAATCCATACAAATTCAGTGAAGGCGTCGATTACAGTAAACAAATATTTATAGTTTTTGCAAGTTTTTGCCATCCAGTGTAAGGGCACATCACCCTTCTCTATTGGATTTAATAATCCTTCGGCTTTTCCTGATTATCTTTCCACTAAAATAACAACAAGTTAGGTACGTAATAATCTCGTTTGATTAAATCACTAGTTTTTTTCACTGCAAAATGACCATTTTTATGAGCCTCTCGTATTATTTGCGATTGCATATTAATTGGAATTACAAGGAGTCTTTGCGCTTGCATATTTTTATACAAGATGTTCTGCACTACCTTATAATTTTCATACTCGCCTCTTTCCAAAATTTCTATAACTGTTCGTAGGTGTTCGTCGTCTGATTGCGCCTTCGCGACCCTTTCCAATCTGTTAAATGCTTCGTTGACGTCTTTGGCGGGAATAATAATATCGTCCATGTATAAAATTACAATATTTTCTCGAATCAGATCTTTAAACACGTTGTTGACATAACGTTGAAAAACTGCTGGTGAATTGCATAAACTGAATGGAGTACACAAAAACTCATATTGCCCATTTGGCGTTACAAAAGATGTATACTTTATGCTCTCCTCTGCGACAGGAATATGAAATAACCCATTTCTATCACTGGAAGAGGATAACGATCCTTTATTATTTTTCTATTAAATTTGCGGTAATCGACACAAATGCGAATTACCATCCTTCTTCTTTACAAGTACAATGGGACTGACAAAATCTGATGTACTTTCTCTAATTATTCCGTCGTTCAACCATTCTTATTCTTCAATTTGTTTATTTACCTCGTGTTTTTCAGGCATTGACAATCTTATCGGCGTCTGGTAAACAGGTATCTCGTCTTGTACAATAATTTTAGTCTGCCCGTTCGTTGATTGTAGACACTTTTGCGGTTTGTAATTTTCGATTAATTGTTCAACTTCGTCATAATATTCGTATCTTCCAACATCCAAAACATTTTCTGCACTTATTAGCAATATATCATTCTCTTCAGAACTATTTTGTTTCCCCTTTTCTTCACGACTAAAAACTTTAATTTCTTCGGAAGAAATCATCAAAGTTACTTGTTTTAGAATCGATTTTCCGATAAGCAAATCTATAGGAATCGCATCGTCAGGTACAACGTACATTGCCGTCTCAAATTTGCACTTATCTATGCTTATATCAGTGTTAAACTTTTCTAAAGTAGAAACAGCATTCTTTCCTAATCGTTTCAGGGTAATCGATGAGTTTTCAAAATTTGGTGAACCCAATTTCAAATAACTGCTTATCTTAATCAAGCTAAGATCATTTCCGGTATCTATGAATCCGTTAAATAATGTTTCGCCAAGGTACAGTTGTTTATATTCAGGGATTACTTCTTCAGTCTCTTTTATAACATATGATTGTTTCTTTTGTTTCTCTTGCGACTGGTTATTCCTAGAAATATGACTAAAACCATTGCAGTTGAAACATTTTATGCCTTTTGCCTTGTCGTGGCAATTCTTTGAAAGATGACCCTTCTTTCCACAGTTAAAACATGTCGAGGAAGAACCTTTCTCGTCACTTTCATTTCTTTTCTGCTTCAAATGGGCGTCCTTAGTATGCTTTTCTTTATACTCTCGCTTATCTTTATTTTGCTTAGATTTCATTTTCTTATAAATCTTTACTTTCGCTTTAAAATCATTCATATATGTCGCACTATTATCTATATATAGTTTTATTTACTTCGTCATCAGAAATCCCGTCAATAATATAGTCGATCAATGCATCTACCTCCATATAACCTCGCGATGCAATTTGTCGCATTTCTAAAAGGTATTGCGTAAGCGTCTCATCTTTTCGTTTTTTTTTTTTGGTAGTTACCCTTTTATGTAATGCTGCGCTGTTTATTGTTTGACAGAATTCTTTTTTTAACTTATTCTTCAATATTTTAAATGATTTAATCGTGGGCTCTGATCTGATAAATAGAAGTGCGTCATCCTTAAGCAATCTTTTTTTTTGTTTCTTCAAATTCGTCAAGCTATTTCTCGACCGAACAATTATCCCGTCCGTTAAAAGTTGAAACTGCGTCCTTAAACGTTAGTACAAATTTTGGCGGCATCTTATTCGTTTCAGAAACTTGTTTTCGTACGTCATCGTTTCTTTCGTTATGGCTTTTTACATCGTTATTAACGTCATTGTCGGAATTATCCTCGTCGCTGTGGTCGTTTTCTTCGTCATTGGCTCCGTCATCCTTTCTTAACAAACTTAAATCCCATAACTGTGTACGCAAAACGCCCACCAAATCCTCTTTATTATTCGCGTTGTTTGGAATTTTCAAAATGTTACAAATTGAGTTCAAATCTGCCAAAGTTAAATTTTCTATCGCGTAACTTCTTTTGTTTTTCGTCATAATTTTTAAAAATAAAACCCGTAAACTTGCGTAATTAATTAATTCGTAATTAATTTCTTATTGTTGCGATCGCCGTCATTTTCGAAAATCAGTTTATGGCAGCCGTTGGTGCTCTTGATATGTTTCGTTTAATATTTAAATTATCGCCCAATCGATCCATTTCTATTTTAATAATTATCGTAGATAAACGAAAGAATGCAACTTATCTTTTTTTTACATAGCCGCTTGCCGCCGTCTCGTCGCTTCAAAAGCCGTTACCGTAGTGGCGTCACTTCCTCGTCGTCTGTGTCTCCCACTGGCTCCTCAACTGACGCGTCGTTGCCTTTCGGTTTATCTTCAGAATTTTTAATTTTTTCTCTTTACACTTTTACTGTTTGTTACCACATTCGCACATTACACATTTGTTTTTATCGTGGGCGAGTCCTCAAATGTGGGGTAAGGTTCGTGCTCTTAATCCAGGGGTTGTTTTTATTTAAGCACCAAAACACTGAAATCGTTATTTAGGTTTTATTTAAAAGTTTAACAAAATAAGAATATTGAATTTCACTTCACTGGTTACAGTTTTAATCGAATCAATCTTTTAGTGTAACGTCGCTTATGACTACTTTTCGACTACTCCACGGCCACTCAACGACTACTAACTTCCTTCCGAGGAAGTAGATTCGTCCCTCTCCCGACAGCCTTCAAGGACAAATCCTACATATATGTTAACATAAATTAAAACAAGTTATTAGAAAACATTCACTCGTCTTGCTTTTATGCTTGCAAAATTTTTAACTAATTCACCTGTATCTATATTATCTATAATATCATTTTCTATGGATATTATCGATAAATCTGTTAAATGCTCTTGACTCATAGATGAGCGTAAATAGTTTTTAATAATTTTTAATTTTGAAAAACTTCTCTCTCCTAAAGCAACTGACACTGACAATGTTAAATAGATGCTTAATGTTATCGTAATATCGGGAAAAATATCATTTAAATTATTTTCATAGATATGCTTTAATAAATTATGAAGTGATATATTTGTTTTAATAAATGGTTGTATTGCTTAAAATTCTTCGAAAAGCACATTACCGTCAATATCGTGATCCTCTTGATTATTGGCATTTGTCAATTTTAACTGTAACTTGTAAATTTTTGCACTCTACCAAAATATCTTCTTTTAAAAAATGTCTGAGTTTATTAATGTTGTGAATAATTCTAAATATTTCATTGTTTTGTTTTAATAATGCAAATCGTTCGGCAAAAAAGAAATTAATTTTGAATTTGTCTATGTTAGTAAGGATCGGTTCATTATCTGACTCATATTCAAATTGTTTTTCCTTTTCCGAACATCTGGAAATGTAGGTTCCACATCTAAACTTTCAGCTATGTTCTTTGCTGAATTCACAATTGCTTCAAACTTGTCTTCTGTCCGATAGTCCTTTAGATATAGTGTTATTTGCTCTATGGATTCTAGAACGGTTTTCATGTTATACGACGAATCTTGCATCATTTTATTGACAACATTTATTTTAGTTAAAATATCATACCATATAATAATGCTACATAAAAAACTTAAAGGTTGCAATTTTTGAAGAAAGGTTATAAAATATATCTTATAAAAAAAAGACAAAGAAAAAAGAGTGTTTACAAATGGTCCGAGGTTTAACGGCTACTACCTGGTTATACGAAATTTTTGCTTTTAGAAAATAATATTATTTCAAACAGCCCCTCTCAAAAATTTTAGCCTATTATTTAATACAAAATATATAATACGACAACAAAAAATATCTAAACAAAACTTAGTCTTAAAAAAAAACTTACAACTATAACAGTAAGAAAAAAAAGTTCATAAAAAAAATACTTATAGTATAGTAATATGTAAGAAAAAAAACTTACATAAAAACAAACAAAAATTATAATAAATTTATTTTCCTTCTAATTTCGCAGAACCTTGGTGATGGTAAAATTTTTTTGAACGCGTCCGCTAACTGCTTATCTGTGGAAATATATTTTAATGTTATTACTTTGTTTTCGATTTGCTTACGGGAGAAATGATACTTAATATCAATTTCTTGTGATACTGGGATTATTAGCAATACTAATACAACCGTTATTACCTTCATGGATAATTATAGGTTTTAGTATTTTTATGTTTATTCTGGTTAACAGGCCTTTTAGCCAAACAGCTTCTCCTGCTGCTTCAAACAAAGACATATATTCAGCCTCCATTGAGGAACCGATACTGTACTTTGTTTCTTTGTGTTCCACGAGGTTGTACAGTTTTCAAATACTTTAAAAACGTACCCTGATGTACTTTTTCTGTTTGTTTCATCTCCTCCCCAATCGAAGTCTGCATATCCCAGTGTTTTCATATTTACATTTTTTGTACGTTAATTTTAAATCTACTGTACCTTTTATAGATCTTAGCGAATGTTTTAAGCAAATCCAAAGTTCTTTATTGTTTTTACTTTGATATCTACTCAATATATTGATAGCTGTACAAATGTCAGGTCTTGTACACAACATTGCATACATTAAATGACCAATTAAGTTTCGTGATGGTGCTTCATAATGTTCATCTGAGTTTAGTTTATTAAAATTTAATTTATTAGGTAAAGTATTGTTAGGCTTACATTCGGTCATTGAATATTTGTTGATAACAGTTTTAAGGTAATTAGATTGATCTAAAGTTATTTGATCTTTAGATGTTATAGTTCTTATGCCTAAAAATATTTTAATACTGCCTAGCTCTGTCGTCTAAAATTTATGCATTAATGAAGTTTTAATATTGTTGAGTGTATTATCGTTCTTTGTTGAGATAATTAAATCATCAACATATAGCATCAGTTTGAATTGAAACTTTTTTTTGTGAATGTGTTGATTCTATCAAAAATTTATTTTACGAACCAGCCAATTCTTGATCAATTTGTAATTGTCTGGCTTTTCCGACATCTGCAAAGCCACAAGAGTGTGTTATTTTATATTCAAGAATAATTAATAGAAATACTTAATTACATGACTCTAAATACTTACACTTTCAGAATCACTATTAAGATATAAGATATAATTAACACAACTTCAATTATTCGATCTTTACGATACTATAACGAAAAGTGAATTGAAGAAAGCTTTATCCGAAATACACTGAGGACTAATCAATAAAGTTTAGAAAAAAAATGTGGTTTATGTTTGCACGCTTTTTTTGTTTTCTTTTTCTTTAAGTATAATATCTTTAAAAGTCCATTAATTTTATTCGTATACAGATTGTTCAGCTTGAAATTTTCTTATTTTTATTCGAAATGCCGCCCCTTTAATGAGCCTTAAATACGCGGCATCCTTGGGTCCATACAAATATTCATAAATTAATACCCTAATCTACAATTTGAGCACCATTTTTCCAATACATTGTGAACAGAGTAAATTTTACCAAAGACCCTTTACTTTTTCTTTAAGTATAATATCTTTAAAAGTCCATTAATTTTATTCGTATACAGTTTGTTCAGCTTAAAATTTTCTTATTTTTATTCGAAATGCCGCCTCATTAATGAGCCTTAAATACGCGGCGTCCCTGAGTCCATACAAATATTCATAAATTAATACCCTAATCCACAATCTGAGCACCATTCTTCCAATACATTGTGAACAGAGTCAATTTTATCAAAGACCCTTTACCTTCGTACAAATAAAAATCCATCAAAATTCGTAGCACCAAGAATTTCTTGAATATTTTACGAGCCAGGAAAATTTCTATCAATAATTTTGTCTCAATTATTATTTTTTTAGATTGATGCCGATGAAATATCATTACGCCGTGTAATTGGACTACATGTAGACCAATTTATTTTAAATAAAAAGAACGCGACGCGCACCGAAGTCATGAATTTATTAGAATCCGCAGGATTTACCAATTCAAATCCTTATTACATAGTAAAACAAGGAACGGTACTCAAAATTATAAATTCTTATTAAGAATCTTTTACTAAAACTATTTAATTTCTTAGATCAATCAAATGGCATTAGCCCCAGATTCTCGTCGCTTACAATTACTCCATGAAGTTGCAGGAACGAAACTCTACAACGAAAAAAGAGAAGAAAGTTTAAAAATTTTTAAAAACGCAGAAAAAAGGCTTGAAAAAATCGACGAAGCTCTAAACACTCTCAACGAAAAATTGAGCACGCTTGAAGAGGAAAAAGAAGATTTAAAACAATACCATTATTACGATAAAAAGAAAAGTGCGATCGAGTATAGTATTCATAGAATCGAATTAAATGAATATAAAACAAAATTAAAAAGGGTAGATATAGACCTGAATACATCTCTTCAAGAGAAGGGAAAAAATGACCGTAACCTAAAAAAAATTCAAGAGCAAATCCAAGATTTAATGGACAAATCGAAAAAAACCAAAAATAATTTGAAAGTGATTAAGGAAGAACATGAAAGTTTGAAGAATGAGAAGCAAAGTATCATTGAAAAAAGTATTAAATTAGATTTAACCGTAAATGATTTACGCGATGAAATAGTCGATGATAAACAATTTAAAAAGAACCTCGAAAACGAATTAACCAACCTGGAGTTAACTATTAAGGAGCAAGAATCGGAATTGGATAAAGTTGGGCCACAATATGAGGCGATGAAGAGAAAGGAGGAAGAATCCATTAGGAATTTGACCTTAAAAATGCAAAAACGCCAAGAATTAATTGCTAAAGACCATAGGAGACGTCATTTTAGAGATAAAGATGATCGTAATGATTGGATCAAAAATGAATTGAAGTAAAGGTATCAATTTTGATTAAATATTTATTAAATACGTTTTTTTTAGATTATTGGATAATCATATTAAAGAGAAAAAGAATCATATTGAAAAATTGAGCGCTGATTTAAAACAAGATGATGAAAAATACACAACATTAATTAAGAAACTTGAAAATGAAACGAGAGATATTAATGGGCAAAAAAGGCTGATTGAAGAATACAATAAAGAATATCATGAATTGAAAAGAAGTAAAGATCACCAACAAACGATCAGAAAGTAATTAATTTCTTATTTTTTTATTTATTTTTGTATCATTAATTATTTTTTTAGTGAATTATGGCGCAAAGAAGACGCGCTTCAACAATATTATTCGTCGCTTAAAGAAGATTTATCGAACGCCGAACAATGTTTGCGTTTACTGACCGGAAAAGCAATTTTAAATGGATGCGAGAGCGTTCGAAAAGTGTTGAAAACGTTTCGAGAACGAGGTGGATCATACGCTCAAATTGCTGACTCATATTTCGGATTGGTTATTGATAATATTAGTAGCGAGAAAACGATTTATACCCCAGTTGAAGTTACGGCCAAAAATAAATTGTTTAATCATATCGTTGAAAGTGATCATGTTGCAACAATGATCCTCAAGGAAATGAAGCAACAAAATTTACCGGGGGAGGTTATATTCGTTGCTTTGAATCGATTGGATCCCAAAGAATTTCAGTATCCAAAAAATGAAGAGGTAAATAAATCTCTTTAGTGTATTTAATCCTCCGTTAGGCGCGCGTGTATACAGCAGTTACATGCATAAAATTGCTTCCCGTCTGTTTAGAGGTCGATATCTTTAGAACGGAAGAACAAAAAAAATTTGCAGTAAACTTTGTTATAATTTTTGGACATTTGAGCTATAGTACCGTAAATTTGAAAATTTTTGGCCCCTCAGTTATTTTTTATAGCGAGTTAAACATAAAAAACAAACGATTTTCGAGATTTCCGTACATACCGTCACTTTATGAATTTTTTTCTAGAAAACTATAACACGAAAAAAATTTGATATTTCAACAGTTGATAGCTTAATATGGTCTACATATGGGGCACATTTTATTTTTTTCATATTCTGCAAAGTTTCGCGGTTTAAGAGAATGCTGTTATTTCGAAAACGGCTAGACGGATGGCAATGTATTTTGCACTGAACTGTGCGTAATAAATCTGTATGTCGAATTTCGATAATAGTTTTTCAAAATAATTTTTTTCCGATTTTTTAACGCGAGTAAAGTAATTGAAAGAAATGTGAAATCGACAGGTTACCCGATGCCGGTGCAGGGTCCTGGGAGAACCCGAGAAACCGGAGTGTGGTCTGCTTCAGACCTAAGAAGCCATTTTTAATTTTGTTTTATATTATATAAAACATATATACAGTAAATTTACTGATTTTGTCAATTAAAGTCTGTTAGTCTATACTTTCTATTGGTTTTTTGTTCAAGTAAAAATTGCTTGATTAATATATAATAAATATATAAAAATTATAAAATATACAAAAATATATATTAATTCATATATATTTATTACGATTAATTTCGAGTCTGCTTCTTTGAAACAATCTTCGCATATAATTTTCAAATATTTTTTTAGACACAAGGTAACCCCGCATTTTTCGCAACAATAAATGCTTAGTGAGGTTCTTCTATCACTGAAACATGGTTGACAGCGTCGTTTCTTTGCTGTTGTAGACGTACCCTTAACTTCTGCTTCTTTCGCGGCACGATCTTCATATTTATTTAGCAAATTTTGGATTGCTAATGGGAGACTTAAAATTTGTGCCTTAATTTTTAATTGTTCTTCTAAAAGACCTTTGTATAATGTTTGTAGGTCGTCTTTTCTTGATATGCATTCATTATTGTTGTTGCACAGAAATATAATAATTTTGGTATTTACCGCTGCCACATTCATCAGGTGGTAAAATATTACCTTTAGCCACCTTCTCGTTGACCTACTAACGTTGTAGTTGGTGCAAAGTTTATCCACGACATCTACGCCAGATTTGGTTTTATTATAGAATGAAATTATTTCTGGTTTCGCTTGTTCTTCATCACAGATTTCATTTGATCCTACGTGTAGACTAGATAGCAGAATAACAGATTTGCCTTTTTTTGGAATATACGATACAAGTATTTCATCATTTGTATAGCCAAACATACTGCTAAAGCAATTTCTGTTCTTTGCCGATACAAAACTTGGCGGAAGTTCACGCTCGTTCTTTCGAATTGTACCTACAAAAGAAATGTTATTTTGTTTTAATTTTTTTACTAATTTAAGACTGGTGAATCAATTATCTGCAGTGATGTTTCTACCAGATCCAAGAATTGGTGTAGACAATCGCATAACAATGCAATCTGCAGAATTTGGGGTTCTAAAAGGACCTTCCGGTTGTTGTCCACAATATATTTCCATATTGCTCGTATAATATAATTTTGCATCATTTAGACAAAATATTTTATATCATATTTGGCGGGTTTCGATGGTATATATTGTCTAAACGAACATCTGCCTCGAAATCCGGGTAGCATTTCATCTACAGTGATACTTTTTCCTAATTCAAAATGTTTTTCTCAATAAAAGTTCTCAATAAACAGTGTAAAAACTTCTCTCACTACAAACAATTTATCAACTTTTCGTCGAGTGTCCCTGGTTTCTCTATCGTCGAGGCGTAAGCATCTTAACAAAAACCTAAAACATTTTTCTGACATTTCTATACGAAGAAGATCTATTCCTAAACCATCAGTAGTCCAAAAATCGGACATTTGCTGATTTCCACCTCTAAATACTCCCCCTAAATAAAGTGAGCCTAAAAATGCCTTCATTTCTGCTCCATTAGTAGGTTGGCAATTTCTTTCTCTCTCAAACCTTTCTTTAACTTTTGCTATATGCTTATTCGTACAGTCTACTAATAGATTAATAACAATTTCTTTTTGCCTTGGTTGCTTCTTCTCCCTTTACCCCAGGCTGTTTTTCAAAATTGTCTGGACGTGTTCCCGAAATTTTGGATGCTTTTTTCTCCATTGTGTGCCATCTTTTCCTGTATATTAAAATTAGCGTTTAGATAATGTGGATGACCATTATTATAATACCGAATTTACCCAAATAAAAGTTATCTTCGATTTCACTTAAATCATGATCAGTGTCTGAATCCAGCGATCAAGTTTCTATATGATCATTAGAATCCGATTCATCAGTCTCATCAAAATCTTCATTCTGAGTATCGACATTAAGTTGATCCTCTTCGAAAATCGTGCGTTGAACATTTTCAATATTTCCCATTTTTGAAAATTAAAAAGCACTGAATAACTAGTTTTATGAAGATTATTCGAACGTCTTTTGCAGATAAAGCTCTGAGTAATACTAAGTAAGACCATTTATCACTGCCAAATTTATATATTTTTAACTAATTGCAGAAAGGTGGGAACCTCTGTTTATATTTTATGAATACAAATAATAATGACCTGAGTACAATACTCATAGGCATAACCGTTGCCTTCTTAGCATTTGACGCAAAAGTGGGCTGTCGGGGGTAGTTAGAGATATATATGGGACTGTTATAGATATATATTGACCTGTTTTGTAAGGTCCTTTGACCGAACATCAGCAGGAAATTTTTTTAAGGCAAATTTATGACTAAAAAATTCTAAAAACAATCAGTTAAGGTAAGGGTAACAATGATATTATTGCAATTGTAAAGAAAAATACTAAAATTATTACTTATACAAATTAGTTAGATATTATAATGACATTTGTTAGTCAAAATATTTAAAAACTTTTTTAATATTTATTTAAAAATTTACCTAGCATATTATACGGTAATTATATGTGGAGATTTTAACATTAATTTTTTAAGAGAGAGCAACGAACGGGGTGCGTTCTTGGATATCAGTAATACTCACAATCTCAATTATGTTATAAAAGAACCGACACGAGTAACAAAAGCTTCTTCCTCCCTAATTGACAATATATTAACTAACGCTGGTAACTTTGAAGCATATAATCTTGATGTTTGTATATCTGATCACGAAGATCAATTAATGGTTATTAATCAAGATAAAGCTGTAAATAAGAAGAATCAAAGTTATAGAAACTTTTCTGAAGCAAATATGATTCGTTTTAGACAAAATCCTCTATGTGAAAACTTCTCTGATGTATTTATCACCAAGTATCCTGAAGAGGGATTGACGCTACTATACAATATATTACACAAATACATAAACAGACATTTTCCTCTAAAATTGAGTAAACAAACTAACAATAACTCTCAATGGATTACTGCTGGTATTAAGACATCTTGTCAAAAGAAGAAGATATTACATAAAAAACCGTTAATGTATTGCTGGATATAACATATTATAAAAATTATTGTAAAGTTCTAAAAGAAGTAATAAAGCTTGCAAAGCATCGTAAATATTTGAAATATTTACGGTAGTATAGCACAAATGTCCAATAATTATAACAAAGTTTACTGCAAATTTTTTTGTTCTTCCGTTCTAAAGATATCGACCTCTAAACAGACGGAAAGGAATTTTATGCATGTATCTGCTGGATACACGCGCGCCTAACGAAGGGTTAAATGTTTTTTTTTATTTATTTTTTTAGGTTGTGGCATTGGTGTATAAATTAAATTACGATCAAAAATTTGATAAAGTTATGAAATTAATATTTGGAAGAACGTTAATTTGCCGAACATTGGAACTTGCGACTCAATTTGCTAAAGAGGTTCGATTGGATTGTGTAACTTTGGACGGCGATGTAATTTCTTCAACGGGAACATTAACCGGTGGTTATATTAATCGTGCACGTTCAAAACTTAAAATACAAACAACCAAAAACGAAATTATTTCGAAATTAAGTAACTGCGAAAACGAATTGAAAAATATAAGACAAGATCTTACCCAAATTGAAGCGACAATAAACAACCAAAATTCCGAAATGCAAAGAATCGAAATTAAAAAATCCAAAGCAAAGTAAATATTTAAATTTATAATTAATATTGTAATAAATTTTATTTTTATTTTAGTGCAATTTATGATAAAATTAAATATGAAATTACTCTGATAAAAGAAAAACTTAACGACATATCCAGCGTTCGCTCACAAAAAGAACACTCAATATATCAAGTTAAAGCGCAATTTGAACAGATGCAAAGTAGCAAAGAAAATTTTGAATTAGAATTAAAAGAAGAACTTTTATCGCAGCCCCCCATAGAAGACCAAACGATTCTTGAATCATTAAAAACCGAAATTGACACATTACAAAGAACACACAAAGAAGCGTTTGACGAACGCACAAAATTAGAAGCAATAAAAAATAAATTTTCGAATTATTTAAATAACAATTTAATTAAGCGTCGCGAACGAATCAAACTCGAATTGGAAGAGATGTCTATGTTGTATCGAGAAAATACAATGAAGAATATTAAGGCTGAGGTAGAAGATAACCAAGAAAAATTAAACAAGATTAATCAAGAATTTGAAGTTTTGGATAAAAAGCTTAAGGAATGTAATGAACAGGTGATTATTTTTAGAATGTTTTATGAAAGATTTTTGTTAAAATAAAAAAAATTATTTTTTTTTGTTAGTATGCCAATGAATTGGAGGAATTGAATAAGTGCCAATTGTCTGAGAAAAATGCAAGAATTAAATTCGATGAAAGCGCGAAAGAATGTCAAAAATTCGAGTCAAAAGTAAATTTGCTTGAAAAGAAAATTGATGAGTTTAGTGAGAAAATGAAACAGTTGGAGAGTTTGCCATCGAAAATTGATTATGCGAGGTATACTAGAATGACGTTAAATGATGTAAGTAGTTTTTCTTTTTTTTTATCTATTCGTTTCAAATAACCATATTAAAGGTTAAACTTTAGGAGGGTTTTCAAGAAGTCTTTTTCTTTTGGTCGTACTTATCACCACTTTGTTAGCTACTTTATCCTCACATGTCTTATTTTTGTTACCTCAGTTAGTATATGTGAGGAATCTAATTTTGATATTATATTAAAGTCATTTTGACCAGTTTAAGAATTTGGTTAATTATAGTTGTAAAGATTAATACAGTAAAAATTCCTCTTATATTTTATTAAATATTAATTTATGACGTTTCGAACTACTTATCAGTTCATCATCCGATAAATGACCATAAACGTAACAAAATCAACATCGATAAAACTCCACTTTGTAAAACATTACTCTCGGTTTGGATGATAGAATAAAGCGCATTGAATGGTTACCGCTAAGAACATTAAGCTCAAGTCATTAGTTGGCGATTTGACTTCACGTGTTGAACATCTAGAACAATATTCTAGATTGAATAATCTGATTTTGGCTGGAATCCCTGAAAAGCATGATGAGGATCTGTGTTGCACTGTATCCAAGATCGGAGAGATTATTGATTGGCCACTGTAGAAAAACGACTTGGATGTCGTTCATGGTCTTCCAACTCGGCCCACACCTTGCCGCTATAAATTTGCGTTATAAATGGCCATTTTATAACAGCTTCAAAATCCTATCGCAAAAGTAATAGCAACGGATCTCTCGGTATTAAGATACCAAACATAACTAATAAATTGTTTGTTAATGAATATCTAACGCTCCAAAATGCCGAATTATTAAAATCCACAAAGAAGGCGTGTCGGGATGAGGGTTATAAATATGTTTGGTTGAGGAATTGTATCATTCACGTCCGGAAGGATGATAGCGCGAGAGCGTCTGTAATAAAATGTGAAGCTGACCTTCTGTAAGTTAACAATGGCCCTATCCTTATTTTATCAGAACGTGCGTGGTTTACGAACAAAAACTGCTAGGTCTTACCGGAACTCGTTTAACTTTGTGTATGACTTGATTTGTATCACGGAAACATTTCTAAACGATTCATTCTTGACGGAAAGACAGAAATGCTTCCAGCTCTCGTAAGTGTGATAGAGGTGGAGTTCTTGTGGCTACTAGGAAGATCATTCACGTTACAGCCTTACCTTCTTATGCTACAGGAGCCGAAGACTTGTGGTTGTGTATACAGTGTGGTGCGACGCGAGTGATTTTGTGTTGTGTCTATCTTCCTCCTGGTGATTCTCTGGCCTTTTCAGTGTTTCTTTAACAGACCCAGCTTGTACGTGATCAAACTCCTGACGACGATCTCTTAATCATCGGCGATTTCAATTTACCTAATATTGTATGGAGATCGACTCCCGGAGGTCGTTTAGTTCCTTCTGGCGGCTACGACCCATGTTCAAATGATTTTCTTACACTTTTCTCATATTGTAATTTCACGCAATTTAATACCATAGTTAACTGTAATAGTAGAACTTGAGATTTGATCTTATGTAACTCACTCGCGGTGAACTCTATGCACTCATGCGATGATCCTCTTGTTGACCTTGATAATCATCATCCCGCTTTAGAATTTTTATATTAGTATAACCGCTCTCACTATTTACGTAATGGTCCATCGTCTACTATAGTTTTTGGTCGTGCTGACTATGAAAGTATAAAAACCGCTCTCCTCAATACGGATTGAAATGATTTATTTTTTGGTATTGGTGTCAACCTTTGTGTTGACAAATTTTACGGCCAGTTGAACCGAATTATTAATGATTATGTCTTGCTTTTAGTAAACACCGCTACCCTAGTTGCTATTCTAATTCCACAATTAAAGTCATTAAAGAAAAATTAAAATTTCATAGAAAATGGAAAAGATGACGTAATCACGAGGATTTTCTTTCGTTCAAGGTGCTACGTAGCAGGTTTAAAGCATTGATCTCGAATGACTACAAATCCTATTTAATCAACATACAGTCCACTTTGATCGATTTGCCCTCACAACTGTGGTCCTATGCTAAACATAAAAAACGTTGGTCTTACAGTTTTTCTTCGTGTATGGAACACGATGGCAATTTGGCCGACGGTGGTCAGGAAATATCGGAACTATTCGCTGTTTCTTTAGTTCGGTTTTTATTGACGGCAGACTCCAACAACTCCCACGTTCTACTATGTCCTCCAGTTTCCAGCTATGGTTCTCAATCGAGGATGTAGCGCAGAGCCTCACTAGCATTGATAAAAAGATGAGTTCGGGTCCTGGCGGGTTGCCAGGTATTTTCCTACAGACAAGCGCCTCTGAACTGGCTGAACCGCTCTTCATAATCTTTAGTCAATCATTGGCGCAATCAGTATTTCCATTAGAGAGGAAAAAAGCATTTCTACTTACCTTCTATAAGAGTGGAAATAGAAATTGTGTTTCAAATTACCATCCAATTTCTATACTCTCTTTATATTTATATATATCTTTACTTTATGATAAAATATGCCGTTCAATTCAACCTTTTCTTATCCAGCAGCAACATGGTTTTATCCGTAGCCGATCTGTGGAATCCAACTTCGTATCCTATGTAAACTACATTCAAGGTCGTCTGAATGAAAATCATCAGGTCGACGCGGTTTACACCGATTTCAGTAAAGCCTTTTTACAGGTTACATCATGAGGTACTTCCGATTAAATTACATAGATTTGACTTGACTGATGGGTTATTGATGTGGTTAGCATCTTACATATCTGATAGGGGTCAGGCTGTAAAAATTAATAATTGCTTATCTAACTTTTTTCCAGTCACCTCAGGAGTTACTCAGGGTAGTCACTTGGGTCTGGTTCTATTTGTGGCTTATATAAATGCAATCTTTGACTGCTTTCACCATAGTAATTTTTTGCTATATGCAGATGATTGTAAAATATTTTCCAAGATTGAATGTTCTTCTGATTGCGATAAACTTCAAATGGATTTAAACCATTTACAAACCTACTGTACTAATAATTATCTTTTTATAAACTATGGTAAATGCAGTCAAATAACATTCACCAGAAAGAGATACACTATAAATCGCAACTACAGCCTTGGTCCTGGTCCCTTAACTGTGTCGTCTAAAGTAAAGGATCTGGGTTTAGCGCTAGATTCCAAGCTATTATTCTTCTATCATGTAGAAGAACTAATTAACAGGGCGAACAGAAGTCTAGGTTTTATTATTAGGTTGTCAAAATTATTTACCAATCTACAGTGCATCAAATCTTTGTGAACAGCATTCTTAATTTTGCTTCAGTTGTTTGAAATCCTGCATATGCTGTGTACATTGATCGCATTGAGGCCTTGCAAGTTAGATTTGTGAGATATCTGGTTCACAAATTCGCATTACCTTATGGCTCCTACGAGCAGCGGTGCAATGTATTTGGTTTACGTACACTGCGTGGACGTCGAACTGCTACTGATTTGATGTTTTTGCTCACGCTAACGAACGTCTTCGTTGACTCGCCCGAGCTTCCGAAACACATTCCTTCTTTAATTCCCTTATCCGACTCAAAATCAATGTCTTTTCCGGTTGCCTGCTTCTACTACTAATTATTATTACAACTCACCTTTACCGCGATTGATGCATTGTTGTAATCGTCATTGCTCAACGTGCGACATTTTTAATTCTTCGCTGACGTCTTTCCGCAAGAGTGTATTAAGTTTTACTATGTCATTGAATGTATTCTTGTTCAATCTGGCTTGTATTATTAACTGAGAATACTAATTTTTATTTTTTTTACTTTATTTAGAGTTTGTTAGTTATTTTTATTGTTACCAGATTTTTATGTGGAATTGTTTCGTTAATTCACTGATTTCGTTTATGTTGTTACTGAATGTATTCTGTTAGAGGATACTATTGTAGGGGAAACCCTGTTTGTATCCCGAATAAATAAATTAATCAATTTTTAAGAAATATGAATTTCAAGAAGTCAAGTTAGCTCAGTGTTTTGGGTAATATTTAATTAATACTTTATACCAATTAGAATGCATTAACTGCCATAAATTATATATAGGAGAAAATAAACAACAACTACATAAGCGTATAAAACAACATAAATATGTTAACAAACATAGAATTAAGAATAAAACAGCCCTTTGCCAACACGCTATAAAAAATCGTCATAATTTTAATTTCGAAACGCCAAAAGTGTTGACCACTGAAGGCGATACATTCAATAAGAAGAATATTAAAGCTATCTATATTACAAAGAACATTGATAAATCAATTAATTTCTAATCTGATTCAGGGAATATAGGAAGTTTTTATGCCGGCATAATTAACAAATTAGACATTTGATTGAAAGATGAATAAATAAAAAATAAATAAATTAAAATAAAATTATATCGATGAATTCCAGATATTAAATTGGTATTGAAATTGAAATGATTTGGCCTTGTAATCTGTACGTACAGATTACGTCACAAAGTACTGAAAAAATTCGTTTTTCTTTTCTGTTGTATTCTTCCAAAAATTCGTTGTTTGTATATAAACTAATTCGTCATTTAAGTTTTGAGGTAATTCTTTAGAGAATTATGGAAAGATTAATAATATATTTAAATAATGAAATTGACAAACTTTTTTTTAAAGTTACGTGTTTAATTGTTGTGTTAAAATTGTATGTATTTTTGTTCAATTTAGCGTAATGTCTTACAAAAAGAAGTTTTGTCGATGTGGATTTAGTTATTTTTAGGGGCATTTATCTGATGATGAACTGATAAGTAGTTCGAAACGTCGTAAATTAATATTTAATTAAATACAAGAGGAATTTTTGCTGTATTAATCTTTACAATTATAATTAACAATATTTCCTCTTTAAAAAAGTTATATGTATATATATATGTATTATTGTGTTCTGGTTGATCCGAGGTATCATCCGTTCATCTTCTTGGTTGTTCCCTGTGGATAGGGGCAGACATCCGTGAAGCACTACGAATTACCATATATATTATTACAAATTTGGTTAATGTTCTCTAAAACCTCTATTATCTGTTGGTATCATATCTTCTTGTGAACAAAATAACTGAGAACATCACAATTCATATCTTTACAGCATTGAAATAATAGTTATAAACAGAATGGAGCAACATTTGTACCCACTCCTTTCAAAAATTCAAAGTTTGCGTATTCCCTCACAGATAATTTAAAAAGAATAGTTTGTGCACATGATTTATGAAAGTGAGGACTCTTTAGTTACAACCTAAGCTCTCTGTTTCTTATAAAAACAGAAACAGAACACCTTATTGTAAACAAAACAGCTGAGTACATCACAGTTTATATCTTTACAGCATTGAAAGAACAGTTATAAGCAGAATAAAGCAATATTTTGTGTCCATGCCTTTTAAAAACTCAATATATGTGTATTTTCACAGAAAATTAAAAAAAATAGTTTGTTCACATGCTCATGAGAGTGAGGACTCTTTAGTTACAACCTAAGAAGCTCTCTGTTTCATTGATAAATTCAAAGATGAGCCGTTTATTTCTAGCGTTTACAGGATACTTCCTGTATTGTAGATGTTATTAAATATAATACTCAAAAAATTTATAAAATTCTGAGTATATTCATCTCAAACAAATTGTATGTATAAATAAATTGCATAACCGGTTTGAAGCTAACGCAAATCCCGGTTTGTTTATTAACATCCTTTTCGAAAGTGGGAACATGCACAGATCGGACTAAAACAATTTAATTTTTTCGAAGTTGTGCCATTTTTTTTGTTTTTTATACATTTACTCTCAGTTTTACTTTGGTGAAACGATTAAAATGTATATTTTAATTTCAGTTGTTTCGAGAATTATCAAAAACAAACAAATATTTAAAAAAATACAGTTATGTAAATAAAAAAGCTTTAGAACAATATATCCACATTTCCGATGAAAAGGAACGTTTTGCAAAGCAAAAAACAGAACTATTTAAAGGGTAAATTTATCTTTAAAAAAATGCGCTTAAAAAAACGAATAAAATAAATTTTCTTTTAGACACGAAAAAATTCGAGAACTTTTCACCACGTTAGAAGAGAAAAAGATGGAAGCGATTCATTTCACTTTCCGTCAAATCTCGCAATATTTCAAAGAAATATTTCAAAAATTAGTGCCCACGGGGCGAGCTAAGCTTTTAATGAAAACGTTAGATAACAGTGAAGGTCGCGAAATCGGTTCTCAAGATACCGACGCCGATGTATTCACTGGAATTTTAATTAAAGTAACGTTTACCAATTCAGACGTTGAGATGAAAGAGATTAATCAATTATCCGGTGGGCAAAAATCTTTGGTCGCTTTATCGTTGATTTTTGCCATACAAAAATGCGATCCGGCCCCGTTTTATTTGTTGGATGAAGTCGACCAAGCGCTCGACGCCGAGCATCGTCAAGCCGTCGCAAAAATGATTCATGAATTATCCGATAAAGCTCAGTTTATTACGAGCACTTTTCGGCCGGAATTATTACAATATGCTAATAAGTGTTATGGGGTTGCATTTAAAGATAATGTTAGTCAAATTAAATGTGTTACAAAGAACGATGCGAGAGAATTCGTTGAATTTGATCAACCGTGTTAAAAATTTACTTATTATTATCTTTTTTGAAATATTTTAATATTTATTCGAGTTATTTAAAATATTTTCTATATTTATTAATGTTTTTTAATGTTCTCGTTGTTGTAAAATAAAAAAAATGTTAACTTTAACATAAATAATTATTAAACTTTAATGTTATACATCAGAAAAATCTACCATAATTTTACCGCGAATTTTTCCTTTGTTAAATACCTCAAAAGCTTGGGGAATTTCATTGAACTTAAACACTTTATGTATTATGGGTTTTAACTGAAAAGAAAAAATTAAAATTTTTTGAACAATTAAATCATTATTTTACCTTTTCTTGTTGAATTAATGACGCTATAAATTCTAATCCTTCTTTGCTTGGCAAAACAAATCCCCACCTTACTGTTCTACCTTCTAAGATTTTAGGGAAATTTGATTGAATAACATCAGCTGCATTTACAGCCATACCCCCAACGAGTCCATATTTATCCGTATTTGATAATAAAGGCGAATTTAATGTTATAAACCTTTTATATCGCCAAGAATTTGGGATATTTTCATACCCCATTTTAGCACAATCCAAAATTATGTCATATCTAACAAAAATAAATTTAATAAAAAATAAAGCATTTAAATTTTCTTACTTAGCACATTCAGCTACGTTCATTATATAATTTTTATCTCTATAATTAAACGTTTCATCAGCTCCTAAAGAGCGAATTAACGGCATAGCATCTTCTGAGCAAGTCCCAACAACCTTTAAAAATAATTAAAAAAAGGATGTGGCTGTTTATACATACAGTATGTATACTGCATGTATACACAATTAGCTATTTGTACATACAACATGTGTACACAATTGGCTGTTTAGACATACTGTATGCTTGGATGTATACCAATTACAGCTCCTATAGCAATTAAGTTAGGAATTTCTTTCAAATGCAGGCTTGTACTATATATACGAGTGTATTTTTGGAAAATATTGTAGCATATATGGGTTGGTCCAAAAAGTGTAAACGCAAAGTGAGATAACTGTACATCTTATTTTCAAATTTTGCATGTAAAGTTACTACGTTATTAACCATTTTGTAAAAATTTTTGAAAATTTATGTAGTCACTTAAAATTCGTTATCAGCACTACCATTAAGCATTGAAGATTTCAATTTGGTATATCAATAAACAAAGTTTGGGCCCTTCGACCACCACTAATACTGTTGGATGATATTATACCGGGTGGTTACCAGAACTTGTTAATTTACGCGTTGTTTGTGGGATCATAACTTTATTATTTTAAATGAAACATCCTACACTTTTCATGCGTCAGAAGGCTTTATTAAGTACCTTTCATTTTTGTAAACATATGGTATATCTGGGGCGTGTACTTTTTGAGATAATTAGACTATTTCAATAATAATTTGATTTCTTCACAAGAAATGACGTATGAAAAAGGCAATTTTAAACAAATGCATGTAAATTTAGATCGTAAAAGATGAAAAAGTATACATCTGTGCACAGACAATAACATTAAGAAACAATTTTTCAAAAATTCTATTTGAATAGCTGGTTTTTTATTGAATTTTTTTCAATATTAATTTTTATTAATTGATTTTCTAAGAAATTCAAAAAAAATCTCCGTTGACGGTTGCCTTGAAAGAATACGGTTGATCAAATAAGATAAGAGATTTATTCCCCTGCTCCACTATCTATGTTGGAAATTGTATTTCCAAGCAAAATCCTAAAATAATTCTGTATGGTTGGTGGATCTTGTGTAACGTATCTTTTTCAACAGACCCAAACCGGAATTTGAAACCCACCCCTGCTCCACTATCTATCTTGGAAATTGTACTTCCAAGCAAAATCCTAAGATAAATTTGTATGGTTGGTGGATCCGTGTGTAACGTATCTTTTTCAACGGAGCCAAACCGGAATTTGAAACCTACCCCTACTCCACTATCTATCTTGGAAATTGTACTTCCAAGCAAAATCCTAAGATAAATCTGTATGGTTGGTGGATCCGTGTGTAACGTATCTATTTCAACGGACCCAAACCGGAATTTGAAACCTACCCCTGCTCCACTATCCGTGTTGGAAATTTTATTTCCAAGCAAAATCCTAAGATAAATTTGTATGATTGGTGGATCCGTGTGTAACGTATCTTTTTCAACGGACCCAAACCGGAATTTGAAACTTACCCCTACTCCACTATATATCTTGGAAATTGTACTTCCAAGCAAAATCCTAAGATAAATCTGTATGGTTGGTGGATCCGTGTGTAACGTATCTTTTTCAACGGACCCAAACCGGAATTTGAAACCTACCCCTGCTCCACTATCTGTGTTGGAAATTTTATTTCCAAGCAAAATCCTAAAATAAATCTGTATGTTTGTTGCCAACTCAGCCAATCTGTACAAAATCAGAACGGAAGCATATTACAAAAATGATCTTTGAACCGACTCAAGTATATTTGTATAATATATGTAAAAAGGAGACCAGACAGTCGCGGCATATTCTAAACGTGATCTAATCAGCGCACAAAACAAGGAGCACAAGCATTGCACAGATAACTCCCTACCGTTACGAACTATAAAACCATAAATATGGTAGCACTTGGTAACAAGGATTATAATGTGTTCATTAAACGTAAGATTACAATCGAACAAAACACCAAGGTCACGACACTTAGACTCCGATTTTAACGGTTGATCGTTTAAGTAATACACATAGTTAACCGCGCCTAACTTCTTAGTAAAAGTCATGGTAAAAGACTTCGATGCATTAACGGATAAGCGATTACACCAGCACCATTCCTGCACTCGTACAAGATCACTCTGCAGGCGTTCATAATCAGTAACATCGTTCATGGACGAAAAAATTTTGAGGTCGTCCACAAACAAAAGCTTTTCACAGGCCAACACATCCGTTAACCCTTTGAGTACGTTATTATTTAGAGACTTTTATGCATATGGAACGGATTTAATTTTTTGCTATATGGATCAATATGTAAGAGTAATACATTTTATTTGGAATATGCTTATATTGGTGATTATAAATATATTTTTGAAAGTACATATTAATTACAAAATATAAATAAATAAATAAATGTAACAAAATAGAAATATTTATAAAGAACAAGAACTAACTTAAAATCTAATAATTTTGTACCGTGTGGTATTTTTCAAAACATGTCGGTAAATGTAAAGGTACCTGGCACTGTTTGCATTGCCAAGTGGTTTCTTATTTTATGTTTATAACATACGCGGCACCGTTTTGTCGGATGTTCTTTTGATTCTGTTGCCGGAATATTTTCCGGAAAATGTGCCCAATTTTTTGCTTGCAAACGCTGTGGCGTATTGCCATTTGAAGGACGCCGACGGGTACTATAATTTGGCAGGACCACTTACTCCAATAATTCTTCAACAAGTTTTTAACGAAATTGGACAATGCCTGTTTTGCTTTCATAATTGACTTTATTATATAGAACGTATGAGTTGAAAATAGCCATGTCTATTAGATAAAACGCCATTTTTTTATAACCTTTCACGCATTTTCCCATAACAGGAAAGCATGCTAGCAATTGGTCTTGTTTATCAACGCCTCCCATACCTGTATTATATTCGATTACACATGATGGTTTGATAATTTTGTCAAAATCGTCATCTTTCTGTTTTCGCTTCCCTGTCTCAACTAAATCAATATTTGAATGTTTTGTACTAAGCATGTATACATTTTTCTTATCTTTCCATCTTAATGCTAATAAACCGTGAAATGATAACATTTTGGCTTCTCCTTTTTTTAGTTTGAGGGAAGCAAGCTCTTTTGGCATGTGTTTTCTATTCTTTCGCACAGTTCCAACTACATTCGTATCCTGTATTCCAGTAATTTTAAAAATAATTGTGGAGACGAATACCAATTGTCCATGTATAGTGTGTATCTTTTTTTCAAAATTGGTTATGCTACTTCTAGCACAACACTCTCAGACGCTGGTATATCAGTTCCCGGTATTTTATCTGTGCCAACATAGATTTTAAAACGAATACAATAACCTGATGAAGACTCGCAAAGTTTATAGATTTTTATTCCAAATCGCACTCGTATCGATGGATTGAATTGAATATAACTCAAACGTCCTTTGAACTTCATAAGAGATTCATCTAGTGATACTGCGCTCTCTAGAGTATAAAGATGATCGAATGTATTATTTAGATAATCAACTAAATTTCTGATTTTCCCAATTCTATCATTTTTATCCGACTTTTCGTTGTCTGTAAAATGAAGAAATTTTAAGATATCAAAAAATCTATCCCATGGCATAGTGGCTGCAAAAATTGGAGTATGCCAGGAAAAGTAGTGGTCCAAGGTTGGGACCCTGCGGAACACCTGAAATTGGAAAAATACCCTCAGAGATGAAGCTTCCGTAACGAACAAACTGCTGACGATCCAGTAAGTAAGATTTCATTAGCAGTACCAGTGTTGCACCAAATCCAAGATTGTGTAGTTTGTTAAGCAAGATGAAATAGTCCAGTTGATCAAAGGCCTTCTGAAAGTCCAAATATATAGCGTCGACTTGACCTCTAGCAACAACGACATCTGCCGTATATTGAGTGAAGCAGGAGAGATTTGTGATGGTAGAACGTCCAGAAACAAAACCATGCTGGTAGGGGCTTAACCAGGTTTTTAAGCGGAATGAGATATGCTTGAAGAGAATACTCTCAAAAGTCTTGGAAAAGCCGCACAGCAACGAAATAGGTCTGTAGTTCACTATTTCCGATGCGTTGCCCTTCTTTAAAATTGGACAGACGAAAGATTGCTTCCACCTGGATGGAAATGTAGAGGTAGCCAATATTAAATTGAAAATTTTAAGGAGCGGCTTGGCTAAAATGGAAGCACAGTCCCTTAAGATGAAGCTTGGAATCCCATCTACTCCGGCAGTACTGGCATTTTTAGCATGTTTCAATGCGTCAACAACCTCCTCCAAAGTGAAGCAGTCAATGGACAGTAGATTATGATGGGATTGGTCGACATTTACATTATCGTTCACAGGGTCTGATCGAATATAAACTGAACTAAAGTAATCTGCAAAAGCATCAACAATGCTTTGACCCGTAGTAAATTCCACA
Source organism: Onthophagus sagittarius (assembly GCA_036711965.1). Lineage (NCBI taxonomy): Eukaryota > Metazoa > Arthropoda > Insecta > Coleoptera > Scarabaeidae > Onthophagus > Onthophagus sagittarius. Next base: position 10,078,304 of record JASERS010000004.1, read on the forward strand.
TTGTCTCTCTTCATAATGCCGGGAATGCGTGTATTACCCTTTCGAGATCGTACAAATGTCCAAAAACTCTGACTGGGATTGGAACATAAAGAATTTTCAACTGAGCTCATATATGAAGTGTAAGCTTTATTTATAAGTTGTTTTGATAAGGTTCTAAAATTCTTATATTCATATAAAAAATGTACCGATTTGTATTGTTTATATTTCTTATGCATTTTCTCCTTACCGCGAATACAATCTTTCACCTCCCTGGTGAACCAAATGGGTGACTGGTGACTAGAAGATGTTCTTATGGTCTTAGGTACTGCAGCATCGAATACATTTCTCAACCTTTCATGTCTCATCATTTCATACCTTTCTAGCAGGGTTTGATACAGTAGTGGATAATTAGCTCGTTTAAAATTATAAGGTGTTCAAATTGACAAAGTGTTGGCTTGTATATAAATTCACATGATAGAGCATGGTGATGGGAATCCTCATCGAGAAGTGGATTATAATCACGATCAAGTCTGCAGTCCACATTGGCAAAAAGCAAGTCAAGCAGGCGATTTTTATCATTCAGGATAGAATTGAATTGATGAAAATTATTAAAGGATTGGAAGTTGGCTACAGCTGTCTTATATCTGTCGTTAGTGATAATCGATGCATATGAAGGCACATTGAAGTCACCCATAACTACGCAAACATCATCAGAACAGTAAAGTGCATTAAATAGATCCAAAAATATAGTTAGTTCGTCAAAAGTAATCGATGGAGATATATAGAGTGAGAATATATTTGTAAATTTTCAATGAGTGCCTTGTATTGTAATACCAACCACATAAACCATCGGGACGGCGTTGAACAGATGGGATAGATCCAGTTGTACTACCCTAATGTTACTCTTCACACAAATCAGAACACCTCCTCCCCTAGATGCACCAACGGCAGTAAAACTACGATCCTTTCTAAATACAATATAAGCCGCAGGACAAAACTCAGCATCAAACACATCTTCAGACAACCACGTTTCAGATAGCAGTACAACATCAAAGCAAGACGAACACAACGAATTCAATAGCATGTGTGTTTTGGTACGAATTTCCCTCACATTCTGGTAGTAACAGAGGAGAGATTCATAACTGGGCGGTGAAATTAGTTTAAATTATTTTTGATTTTAACAATTTTTAGATTGCCATCGAAATATCGTATTCTGAGATCCGACTCGCCATCCGCAATTCTCTGTTCCAGTTCAATCTTTAGCTGATTGTAGTATTTTATTTGTCGGGGAGTCCTATCAAAATTTAGCCTTACATTTGAAAAAGTGGGAGATCCATTAAGGTTCCTAGCATGCCGGACTAATTGGCTTACACACTTCTCAGAATCAAAAGTAACCTTAATGGGGCGACCCCAATCAATAGCAGCACCATTTCGACCCAGTCTAGTTACCTTGAAAGTACTGCTGAAAGAGGGAACAACGCATTTTGCAATATCAGACACAGTAGCAATGTCCGCCTGCATAGGTGATTGATCATTTGTAGGGACAGGTTCCGGAACACCAAAAATAATAATAATAATTATTTTTTCGGTTCTGACTATCCGCAAACTCTTGATAAACATCTTCAAAGAGACGATCCGAAGCTACAGCAGAATGTTGTTTAATCATATCAGCCCGCAGATTACGTAATTGTTTGTCAAAATCGTCGCGAAGCTTATCAACGATAGTCGAGAATTCCGCCTTCATGGAAGATAGAATAGATTGTAAATTTTTAAATTGATGCATATTAGCATTGAATGAGTTGCAGACAAATTTAATCGATTTGGATTTACGGATTTACGGACACGGGTTTAGTGCAAATAAAGCAATTCATTATTGCTCCACCCCCACCACACAGCAACGAAGAAGACAACAACTCACCCACTACACACCGCAAGCGGACGGTCTCCCCGGTCAACCCATCGGAAGAAAACAAAAACCGCCCGCTACAAAATGGCAATAAAATCACGAGACCGAATAAAATAAAAAGCCAGTAGAGCTAAAAGACAAGATGGAATACTAATGTAAAACGAGTGTCACAAAGCCAAATGTTCGCTAAAACAAACGACACTAAGATTGGCAAAAAGTGCGCATAATAAACCGTAATTTTGGCAAAGAAACACAGAGCGAAGTGAATTGTACGCTTACACTTACTCGACTTGTATTTCCAAGCAAAATCCTAAAATAAATCTGTATGGTAGGTGGATCCGTGTGTAACGTATCTCATTTCATTTCATTTATTTTCTGTAAAAATTAACAAATAATTTACATCGTCAAGAAAACAAAAAAAAGACATAGTGTATCTATTAACAATAGAAAAGTATTATTAGTACAATTCGAATTTATCTACATTTAAAAGTTTATACCAAAAAATGCATCTATATTGTAAGGTGTTGCTTGTATTAACTTTTGTTTGACAATGTTCTCTAAACGTTTTCGTGGAAGGGTTCTTATCATTTCCGGTAGATAATTATAAAATTTTATACCCCAGTACACCACATTGTCTTGGGTTTTCTTTGTTCGGTGTTTCGGAATGTTTAAGTTGCTCTTCTGTCTAGTTTGATGATCATGTGTCACATCTTGGGAGGGGAACTTGTTAATATTTTTTTAATATATATCTTATGCAATTGAAGATATATACTGCGTAAATTGTCATAATATTTTGCTCTTTAAAATGTTGCTTACAACTACGGCTTACTTTTAATTGACATAATGCTCTTATCGCCCTCTTTTGCAGTAAAAATATTCTATCGGCTTGTGCAGAAGCACCCCAGAAAATTATACCGTACGATGCATGACTATGAAAACTTGCATAGTAAGTCAACTTCGCCGCACTCATTGTTGCCACAGCTCTTATTCTCCTGATACAAAAGATAGCACTGTTTAATTTCTTGCAGATATCATTTATTTGACTTGTCCATTTAAGATCTTCAGCCAGATCTTCATAAGATCTCGGCATTCATTCAGATAAATGCCGAGGAATTTAAGGGTTTTATTTCCCTGCTCTTTATTTTTTTGTCTTTTTTGAAAGTTGATTGTTTGTGTCTTCTGGTTATTCATTGTAAGCCCATTATTTTTATACCAAGTTTCAGCATTTTCCAATATACAGCATGAGTTTTGATCTAGGTTCTCAGGAGATTTACTTACCGACACAAAAGTTGAGTCGTCTGCATAAAGGCACAATTTATTAGTAGGAATTGCATCAGGCAAGTCATTCACACAGATATGAGGCCAATAAATCATAGGCAATTCCTCTAATTCCATAAGTCTCCAATTTAGTCTTTCAACAGACCCAAACCGGAATTTGAAACCTACCCCTACTCCACTATCTATGTTGGAAATTGTATTTCCAAGCAAAATCCTAAAATAATTCTGTATGGTAGGTGGATCCGTGTGGAACATAACTTTTTCAACGGACCCAAACCGGAATTTGAAACCCACAATTGTTTATACCAAAAAATGCATCTATATTGTAAGGTGTTGCTTGTATTAACTTTTGTTTGACAATGTTCTCTAAACGTTTTCATGGAAGGGTTCTTATCATTTCCGGTAGATAATTATAAAATTTTATACCCCAGTACACCACATTGTCTTGGGTTTTCTTTGTTCGGTGTTTCGGAATGTTTAAGTTGCTCTTCTGTCTAGTTTGATGATCATGTGTCACATCTTGGGAGGGGAACTTGTTAATATTTTTTAATATATATCTTATGCAATTGAAGATATATACTGCGTAAATTGTCATAATATTTTGCTCTTTAAAATATTGCTTACAACTACGGCTTACTTTTAATTGACATAATGCTCTTATCGCCCTCTTTTGCAGTAAAAATATTCTATCGGCTTGTGCAGAAGCACCCCAGAAAATTATACCGTACGATGCATGACTATGAAAACTTGCATAGTAAGTCAACTTCGCCGCACTCATTGTTGCCACAGCTCTTATTCTCCTGATACAAAAGATAGTACTGTTTAATTTCTTGCAGATATCATTTATTTGACTTGTCCATTTAAGATCTTCATCAAGATAAATGCCGAGGAATTTAAGGGTTTTATTTCCCTGCTCTTTATTTTTTTGTCTTTTTTGAAAGTTGATTGTTTGTGTCTTCTCGTTATTCATTGTAAGCCCATTATTTTTATACCAAGTTTCAGCATTTTCCAATATACAGCATGAGTTTTGATCTAGGTTCTCAGGAGATTTACTTACCGACACAAAAGTTGAGTCGTCTGCATAAAGGCACAATTTATTAGTAGGAATTGCATCGGGCAAGTCATTTATATATATAACGAAGAGAAGGGGACCCAGGATGGAGCCTTGTGGTACTCCCTTCGTAACATCACCCGACTTCGCCCTGATTCCTTCTACATCTACCATCTGTTTCCGATCACACAGATATGAGGCCAATAAATCATAGGCAATTCCTCTAATTCCATAAGTCTCCAATTTAGTCTTTCAACAGACCCAAACCGGAATTTGAAACCTACCCCTACACCACTATCTATGTTGGAAATTGTATTTCCAAGCAAAATCCTAAAATAATTCTGTATGGTAGGTGGATCTGTGTGGAACATAACTTTTTCAACGGACCCAAACCGGAATTTGAAACCCACAATTGTAGAATTTTTTAAGATGTGCCCGTATAGCATTTAAGGCAGCTAATCAGGATATGCAAAAGAATATATGGTGTTCCATTAAAAAAGAAATACATTTTGTGTCATTACACTTTCTTACATTCATATATATATAGTACAAGTCTGCGTTTGAAAGAAATTCCTAACTTAATTGAAATAGGAGCTATGGATGCCCGCACTATTGCAGGACCCTGTATATGTAATTGGCTAATACTGATACTGACTGTATACGCTATTATTTCGTTTAATATTGTGGTAAAAACTACACAATTATAATAATAGTTACATTTATTAAAGTTAGTCTTTAGTTTTTTGTATGTATAAACAGCTAATTGCGTATACATACAGTATGTGTAAATAGCCAATTACATATACATATTGTATGTGTAAATAGCCAATTTCGTATACATACCGTATGTATAAATAGCCATATCCTTTAAAAAAAAATGATACAAATATGTATTAAACTTACAATAGCTCCTTGTGATTTTAATATTTGTGTAGCTACAGTTCCGACTCCCCCAGAAGCGCCCAAAACTAATACTGTTGCGTTTCTTGGGGATCGAAATTTTAATTCCCCCGTTAGAAATAAAGCAGACCAAGCTGTAACCCCGACATAAGCTAGAGATGCTGCTTCAATATGATTAACATTTTTTGGTTTAAGACACACCTTCAATAATTAAATTAATCAATATTTTCTTAAATATTTTTTATGTATTTACCGTGTTACTACAAACTCTAACAGCTTGCGCATGACTTCCTTGAATTTGTGGTGTTAAAATACCAAAAACTTCATCGCCAATTTTAATTTCTTTCCTCACTCCATGCCCTTTACCAATAACAATTCCAGAAAAATCCCTACCTAACGTTAAAGGGAATTCGAGTTCGTAATTTCTTAATAATCCTAAAAGTTCTCTTCCATATCCTCCTATTATTTCAACAATTAATTTCATTAGAAATTTAGAGTATTCTTATTTCTATTTCAAACCTATGATCATTTTATCAACTGGATTAACAGATGCGGCTTTAACTTGTACAAGAACATCGGTGGGTTTTTCTATAATCGGAACCCGAGGCTCAGAAAGTCTCAATTCAGATAAATCCCCGTATGAATGAATTTGCCATGCTTTCATTTTAACCCCTAACGATGACGAATTCCTTTTTAAACATAAACTAACTTTAATCGCTTTTAACATCTTAAATTAACTTATTCCAAAAATTCGTAAAAAAAATTGAGGTTATGTTCCATTTAAATTTGACAGCTTCATAAAATTATGTTATTTGCATTTTGTTTCGGATTATGTTGTAATACCAACATAAATATCACTTTTTAATTAATATTTATTTACTTTATATCAAATTTATTATTAATTATTTCAAGTATTTACGAAATTTAACAAAAATTTGAGGATTTAAACATTTTATAATTATGAATCACAAATCACAAACGATTATTGCGTACTGGCATTTTCCATTCTGCGATTCAAACGAATTTAGCCGCAAACAACTAAGACAGGCAGAAGTAGAAGCGCTTGATTGTGTTGGAAGAAAAATATAAAACTTTAATTAATTCTCGAAACTTTGTGAAATTTTATCTCTTCAACAATTAAAACTTACATATTCGAAGCAACGGAAAAGTTTATTAATTTCTCTTCGTTGGGAACGAAGAGGATATAACCCATATTTGTGAGGTTATGTGCATTCGCCTCATGTCTTTGCATTGTGTAACTTAAAAAAGAAACGATGGAATCAACGAATTCTAATAAAGTTATGTCCGACGTTACGGCCCTCATGCGTGGATGGGAGGATGAATACTCCACGCCGAATTACAATCCCGTACCAACCTTAACTAAGTATGTTATCGGTAAACATAATTTATCTTTTTTTTCAACCGATTTTTATGATTACAGATTAGCGGAAATCATTGAATTGGAAACTGTGAATTATTTGAAAACTGATCCTGATCCGTTCGACGAAAGACATCCCTCTAGGACCGATCCAAATTGCAACTTGGGACAAATATTAAAAGCTTTGTTTAGAAAGGATAATTTCATGACTAAACTTGTTAATGATTATTTACGAGATACCTATTATAGCAGGCTTAATATAAGTGGGAGAGATGTAGATCAATTAAATATAGCTGCTTGTAGGTTAATGTTAGATATAATGCCGGGATTAGAAACAACCGTTGTCTTTCAAGTAAGTTTTATTAAATACAAATTTAATATTATAATTAAACGATTTTTTTTAGCCTGATATGGATAGTTTAATTTATAGATTGATTAAATGGACCACAGAATCAATAGAACCATTACAAAGTTATGCCACCGGTTTATTGGCGGCAGCAATGGAAATTCCAGATATAGCAACCAGATTTAGGTACAAATTTTATTTTAATTATAAAAAAAATTAATCAATTTAATTTTAGAGAATCAAACGCACGATTGGTTCCCTTATTATTACAACGTTTACGAAGACTACAAAAGAACTCTGAATTTATTCCACAAACCTCGGCTAAGAGACCATTCGCTCATTTATCTGAACAGCAACAAACTCGAACTGATGAGGCGTTATTGGGAAGAAAAGTACATGAAAATGGAGTTGCAACGATTATTAGATCTCCAATTGCCTTTAGCCCAGATAGAAGTAATAGTGAGGTTATATCTCCAAGAGGAAATTTAAGCAATGTAAGTTATTAATTAGTCTTTATAGATGAATTAATTAATATTATTATTTTGTAGATATCAGATAATGAATATGAATTAAGTAGAAAGAGGATTAAGTTAAGTGAATCACCTGGAAGAAGTCCTAATTATAAAGGTAAATGGATTTAGTATCTGATTTTTGTTTCAATATTGGTCAAAAGCGTAAAAAAAATCTTTTGTTAGGTACAAAAATTAATGATGTTAATAATTCTGTGATTAGACCTTAGAAGTTAGAGTCCTTTAAAGTTAAATCTTAAGTTTTTATAACATTTAATACCTGAGTAATAGATTAAGCTAGAAAAGAAGAGTGTATCAATGGTATTCTTTTGTAGCAAGATGTGCTCTACTGAGATATTACAAAAGGTTAATTAATGATACTCTTAATTTTGAATGATTTTTTCACATTTTAATAAATAATAAATTTGATACCTAATTACCTCATTTTCTGTGGAATTTTGCTCTAAAATTTTAAATTATTTTGTAAAAAACTCCATTATTTGCTTGAGAGTCATTAATCAATCCTTTGAAATACCCCAATAGATCTCAACTTGTTACAAAAGAATACCATTGATACACTCTTTTTTTAGTTTAATGTATTACTCAGGTATTAAATGTTATAAAAACTTAAGATTTAACTTTGTTGTTTAAAAAACAAAAGATTTTAAGTAATATTAATTGAATACAAATAATGGAGAGTTTTTTACAAAACAATTTAAAACTTTAGAGTTAAATTTCACATAAAATGACGTAATTAGGTATCAAATTTGTTAAAACGTGAAAAAATCATTCAAAATTAAGGATATCATTAATCAATCCTTTGAAATACCTCAATAGATCTCAACTTGCTACAAAAGAATATCATTGATGCACTCTTTTATAGCTTAATGTATTACTCAGGTATTAAATGTTATAAAAACTTAAGATTTAACTTTGTTGTTTTGTAAAAAAAATAGATTTTAAGTAATATTAATTGAATACAAATAATGAAGAGTTTTTTACAAAATAATTTTAAATTTTAAAGTTAAATTCCACATAAAATGAGATAATTAGGTATCTAATTTATTAAAACGTGAAAAAATCATTCAAAATTAAGGGTATCATTAATCAATCCTTTGAAATACCTCAATAGATCTCACCTTGCTACAAAAGAATATCATTGATGCATTCTTTTTTAGCTTAATATATTACTTAGGTATTAAATGTTATAAGAACTAAGATTTGAGTTTGTTGTTTTGTAAAAAAAATAGATTTTAAGTAATATTAATTGAATACAAATAATGGAGAGTTTTTTACAAAATAATTTTAAATTTTGGAGTTAAATTCCACATAAAATGAGGTAATTAGGTATCAAATTTATTAAAATATGAAAAATCATTCAAAATTAAGGGTATCATTAATCAACCCTTTGAAATACCCCAATAGATCTCAACTTGCTACAAAAGAATACCATTGATACTCTTTTTTTAGCTTAATGTATTACTCAGGTATTAAATGTTATAAAAAGTTAAGATTTGAGTTTGTTGTTTTGTAAAAAAAAAAATAGATTTTAAGTAATATTAATTGAATACAAATAATGGAGAGTTTTTTACAAAATAATTTTGAATTTTAGAGTTAAATTCCACATAAAATGAGGTAATTAGGTATCAAATTTGTTAAAACGTGAAAAATTCAGTCAAAATTAAGGGTATCATTAATCAACCCTTTGAAATACCTCAATAGATCTTAACTTGCTACAAAAGAATACCAATGATACTCTTTTTTTTAGCTTAATGTATTACTCAGCTATTAAATGTTACAAAAACTTAAGATTTAACTTTGTTGTTTTGTAAAAAAATAGATTTGAAGTAATATTAATTGAATACAAATAATGGAGAGTTTTTTACAAAATAATTTTAAACTTTAGAGTTAAATTCCACATAAAATGAGGTAATTAGGTATCAAATTTATTAAAATATGAAAAAATCATTCAAAATTAAGGGTATCATTAATCAACCCTTTGAAATACCCCAATAGATCTCAACTTGCTACAAAAGAATACCATTGATACTCTTTTTTTAGCTTAATGTATTACTCAGGTATTAAATGTTATAAAAAGTTAAGATTTGAGTTTGTTGTTTTGTAAAAAAAAAAAATAGATTTTAAGTAATATTAATTGAATACAAATAATGAAGAGTTTTTTACAAAATAATTTTAAATTTTAGAGTTAAATTCCACATAAAATGAGGTAGGTAATTAGGTATCAAATTTGTTAAAACGTGAAAAAATCATTCAAAATTAAGGGTATCATTAATCAACCCTTTGAAATACCTCAATAGATCTCAACTTGCTACAAAAGAATACCAATGATACTCTTTTTTTAGCTTAATGTATTACTGAGGTATTAAATGTTACAAAAACTTAAGATTTAACTTTGTTGTTTTATAAAAAAATAGATTTTAAGTAATATTAATTGAATACAAATAATAGACAGTTTTTTACAAAATAATTTTAAATTGTAGAGTTAAATTCCACATAAAATGAGGTAATTAGGTATCAAATTTATTAAAACATGAAAAAATGATTCAAAGTTAAGGGTATCATTAATCAACCCTTTGAAATACCTCAATAGATCCCAACTTGCTACAAAAGAATACCATTGATACTCTTTTTTTAGCTTGATGTATTACTCAGGTATTAAATGTTATAAATACTTAAGATTTAACTTTGTTGTTTTGTAAAAAAAAAAGGATTTTAAGTAATATTAATTGAATACAAATAATGGAGAGTTTTTTACAAAATAATTTTAAATTTTAGAGTTAAATTCCACATAAAATTAAGTAGGTAATTAGGTATCAAATTTGTTAAAACGTGACAAAATCATTCAAAATTAAGGATATCATTAATCAACCCTTTGAAATACCTCAATAGATCTCAACTTGCTATAAAAGAATACCATGGATACACTCTTTTTTTAGCTTAATGTATTACTCAAGTATTAAATGTTATAAAAACCTAAGATTTCACTTTGCTGTTTTGTAAAAAAAAGGTATTAAGTAATATTAATTGAATACAAATAATGGACAGTTTTTTACAAAATAATTTTAAATTTTAGAATTAAATTCCACATAAAATGAGATAATTAGGTATCAAATTTGTTAAAACGTGAAAAAATCATTCAAAATCAAGGGTATCATTAAGTTTTTATAACATTTAATACCAGTGTAATACATTAAGCTAAAAAAAGAGTGTTAAGTTTGTTTCTTTTTACCATCTTTTATTAATATAAAATAATAATATTTTTTTAATAATATTTTTTTAATAATATTTTTTATATTATATAAAAAGAGAGTGTATCAATGGTATTCTTTTGTAGCAAGTTGAGATCTATTGAAGTATTTCAAAGGGTTGATTAATGATACCCTTCATTTTGAATGATTTTTTCACGTTTTTATAAATTTGATATCTAATTACTTCATTTTATGTGGAATTTAGCTCTAAAATATAAAATTATTTTTTAAAAAAATGTCCATTATTTATATATAATTAATATTCTTAAAATTTTCTTTAAGAATATTAAAAAGTTTTTTTAAAAAATAATAAGTGTCAAAAAAGTTTTAGAATAAAATTCGACATAAAATGATGTAATAATGATTAAATTTGTCAAAATGTTAAAAGAATCAATGACATTTTAGGATATCACCCTTAATCAACCATTTAAAACGCCTCAATTGCTTTTTTTGCTTTCTTTTATAAACATTATTGCAAATTTAGAAACAATAATCTTTATTGATGTAATGTTAAGTTTTTATTGACAAAACATATGTATCATTTGAAAAATAATTGTACTTTTTTCCTTGTAGTAAGAACCTTGAATTTTTTCCTTGTAAGAAATGATTTCACTAAATTCTTAAAAAAATTATTATCTTGTGTTACATTCTGGAAATCTTTTCATCTTAAAAACTTTGATTTCTTTTTCAAAGTCAACGTTCCATTTTGATTTCTTTTTCAACGTTTCATAATAACGTTTTGAATTTCAATTTTTTGTTAGACACTAGATTTAAAATTAAACCATTTTATTAACATAATTCATTAACAAATTATTTTATTTGTATTTATAGAAACAAGTAACTCATCATGGGCAGAATTGGAAAGTTTCATGATCGGAAGTATCCAAATATTTCCACCTACTTTAGCAACTCGACAAATATTAATTCTAAGATATCTCACCCCGATGGGAGAATATCAAGAATTTTTGAGCCACGTCTTTGAAAATAACGCCTTAGAATTAATTTTGTCGTACATCAACGTTAAAGAAACTAAAGAAGCCCGTTTAGCATTTGAAGCGTCCAAGTATTTAGCCGCATTATTATGCCACAAAAAATTCTCCATTGAGTTTATACAATACAAAGGATTAGAAACGTTATTGGATGTTCCGCGACCTTCGATAGCGGCGACCGGAGTTTCAATGTGTTTGTATTACCTTAGTTATTGTGAAGAAGCGATGGAAAGAGTTTGTCTTTTGCCTAAATATATTGTGAGCCGATTAGTTAGGTAAAAATAATTTTAAAAAAGATTATTTCACCTTAATATTTTTAATTAAATTTTAGTTATACTTTATGGTTATTGGAATGTTCACACGATTCTGGACGATGTCACGCTACAATGTTTTTTGGATTAACTTTTCAATTCAAAATTATTTTGGATGAATTTGATTCTCAAGATGGGCTTCGTAAATTACACAACGTCGTGCGTATTTCTTATTAAAAATGATTATCTTAATTATACTTATTAATTATTTAGATTTCTACATTACCAATTTTATCTAACGAAGATAGTAACCCACCGTTAAACGAAGACGCTGAATGTGCAGCCCGCCAAATTGTTCGTCACGTTTGTGTTGCTTTTAAACGTTATTTAGAAGCTCATCTTTCGGCGAAAGTTGAACAAATAAGGAGGAATCAATTGAGGCCCACTGAAAGGTCTGGGGCTACAATACCTTCACAACCCAGTTATAAAGTATGTTGTAATTGAGACAGGAAATTATTCTATTTATTTTTTTGTTTAGGCTTGTAAATCGTCACCTGAAGAAATTCAACAACAAATTGATACTTTGTTTCAATCGATGCCGTTTAGGACTCATTGGCCCCCTGTTGACCAATTATTAAAACTTGGGGGAATTACACAATTATTAAAAATAATCGCTTTTGCTTATGAATGGAATTATAGTGGAAGGTAAATTTATATGATAATTTTTTTAAAGAAAATATTTTTGTTAAAATTTATTTTAAATCAATTTTTTTTAGGGCTGAAACTGTGAGATGTGCTTTAGACGTATTAGCAATTGCGTGTATAATGCCAAAAGTCCAATTGCTATTTTGTGACAGAGTTGATTTACCAGAAGATACAATTACAGTGGGTATGTATAATCTTTACCATCTCTCATAAATTTATGAATTGGTCTTCTCTCATTGTCATTGATAGAGCTCAAACACCATTAACGTTTTAAAGATCTTCCTCCATTCATCATAAATTTAAATTAAATTTTGCACTTCGCTAAAATTGTATTTTCGCTTAAAAATTGATTAAAATTTTGACCTCAACATTTAGTTACTGAAAATGTTACGAATTATCTGGAAAACATCAAATTTTAAACCTTTAAAAACTTCAATAAATTCAATAAAATTTTGAATGCTCGTCTGGTCAATTTTTAATTTTGATGGCTCAACCCAACCAGACTAATATCTAGTGCTAGTTATTAGCTTAGTTATTAAATAGCTAATTAGATAAAGTTAATGGCTCAACCCAACTAATATTTAGTGACAACAAGTTAGTTGAGTTGGGTTGGGTGAAGATGATTGGCTTAAAAAAGCCCATCTAATAACTAGCACTAACTAGCTAATTTGGGTTGGGTTGGGTTTAGATCAGATTGATGGTTCAAGCCAACGAAATTAATATTTAAGAAAATAGTTTCGTAGAAATGCAACGCCCTAAACAAAAATTTCATACAAAAAATTGTGGGTATTAGTTGAGTTGGGTTGGGTGAAGATGATTGGCTTAAAAAAGCCCATCTAATAACTAGCACTAACTAGCTACTTTGGGTTGGGTTGGGTTTAGATCAGATTGATAGTTCAAGCCAACGAAATTAATATTTAAGAAAATAGTTTCGTAGAAATGCAACGCCCTAAACAAAAATTTCATACAAAAAATTGTGGGTATATGACGCCATCAATTGGGGATATTTTGACATTATTTAGCTAAGAACTGAGTCACTAGAATACATATTTAATTAGATGTATATATAAAAGCTCTAACTAATATTCTGACTGGTTGGAAATCCCGCAGATAGAATCAACACTACATGTGATGTGCGATTGCGTCTTACGTCTTATCATATAAGGATATACAACCCAACCCATTCAAAATTTGACAAACGTTAACTTTTCAAATGTCAACAATTCTTAGCAGCAAATTTAAAAATATAACACCAATTGGAATCTATACTTTTTAAATTTAAATACTTATTATGGTAATAATTCTTATTGCTGCCTCTCATCATTTCCATTATTAATAACAAAATTGTTAGTTTCATTCATTTACTTTATTTATTTTAACTTGTACACGAATGCCCTTTCACGGTGGGATTGCGATATATACCCTATTCAAAGTCGTCCTAAGTTCTCCTATCAAAGATACCTGGGGCTTAGAGATACTTGGTTGGGATCAGCTAAGGTTGATGGCTCAATGCAACTAATATTTAGTGCTAACTAGATAGTTGGGTTGGGTTGGGTTCACACAAGGTTTATGGTTCGCCCGCAAGAGCCTGGGAGTTTCCCGGGTACGGGTACTTGTGTTTATCATCTTCAGAGGAGGAAGACGAGTTAAATAAAATAATGGTAGAAGCACCATCGAAAAAGAAGAAAGATGAAGGCGAGGTAGCCTTATTTGGAGGACTAGAACAGAAGACACCAACGCGAATTAGAAGTTGGTCTTTTAGCGGTATGTCAGAAACATTGAAAGAAGATGTAAAGAAAAAGAAGAGATCAAGCGAAGGGAAGAGAGTGGGGAGAGTTTCATGGGGAAAATCTGGAGGAGGTGCGAGAAGAAATTTATAAAACGACAAAAAAAAAGATTGGATGAAGAGAGGTATGAAGTTGAATGACGTACGCCCTAATAGTACAAAACGAGGGAAAAACGTACGAGGAAACAGTAAAGAGGATAAAACTGAAAATGCAAGGAAAGGAAGAAGCGGAGATTATCGATCGCATTGATTATAAAAGAAGAGAGAAGAAAGAATACAAACACATATATACAAAACATAAGAAAGAAAAAAGACAGCTAAAAAGATCGATAGGAAAAAGTAATAAAGAGAAATGGAAAGAAATTGTGAAGAGAATTATCGCAAAGAAGTTAAAGATGAGAAAGAACCGAGATATAAATAACGAAATAATCGAGGAACAAGTAAATATCTTATTTCCGAAGGTGAAAGAAATTAGTCACGATGAGACAGTGATGGATCCACACCAAGAAATTCAATTCTTTACAAAAGAAGAATTGTTGTCGGAAACAATCAAAATAAAAAAACAAAAAAAAACCCAGGCTTAGACGGAATTACACCCGAATTATTAAAGACCTTCATTGAAAAGTATCCCGACGAAATATTAAATGTATACTGGAGATGTGCAAATTACGTGAGTTCCGCCGTGTCACGATGGGTCATGCGTGACCCACCGTGAGCGGGCATAAATTTTTGTACTACTCACGTGAACGTGCGTGATCATGAGCAACTTTGTTTTCAAAAATATCAAACTTACCCAACACTGTCCATAACATTCTTCAGTGCAATTTCCAAAAGTTGTATTGGGCTATGATTTTCAATTCTTCTGTTGGATTGGGTTAAACTCCAATTTTATACCTTTTAATATGAGCCTATACCCAAAATTTAGAATAATGTTTAATTTTTGGAAATATTCCGTTATTTCCATATTTTAGGTTTGATTATTTCTTCTATATTTAGGTTGAGTTCAACTTAACTACTTGACTCTACAACCCATCTATAGAGTCAAGTTCAATCAAGTTCATTTCAATATGAGGGATAGTATCAAGTTGCAATTTCTTTCAAAATTACTTAATTTCATTCAATTTAATAATCATTAAAATGGTCAAGTTAATTGAAATACATTTAATTCATTTATAAGGAATTTATTCTGTAACTCCATCTTGACCCGGGGTACTCATGTAATCTGCACATCTCTAATGACCATATGGAGTTGTATGTCTTCTCCATCCCATTCTTGTTGGCATATTCAAATTAAAATTCATTACTGAATGAATCACAGACAGAAAGTGCCTTTTTATGGTTACTTCTGATGTTTCTTAATTATATATCACAGCTTAAATTCTCTACTTAAAGAGTTACTTAGTAAAGGCATCACATGAAAATCGCCATTTTTATTATTATATTTGCATCTTTTTGTGTAATAACTATAAAGGCAAAAATTATTAATTGATATTTTCTTTTCTAGGTATAAATATAATATTAGGAGCTGCAGATGGTGAAATTGTAGCAGATCCCGATGTGCAAAAAGCCGCTTTAAGAGTGATTGTTAATTGTGTTTGCGCCCCAATAATTCGGGTAAGCCCATTTAATATTTTTTGTAAATATTATCAACATTTTTCTTTAATTAAAAGGTTGGTGGAAGTATAGGTAGATTCAGCTCAAACGCAACCCCATCACCAAGTAAAAAAACAAAAATGAAAAGCTCCGAAGAACTGATACAAAAAGTTTGGGAAAGTGTACGATCAAACAGCGGAATTATGGTAATTTTTTAACACTTTAATCTCTTTATTTTGTATTTATTTTTTTTATCAATTAGGTTTTACTACAATTAATGAACACAAAAACCCCAATAACAGACGCCGATTGCATTCGAACTTTAGCTTGTAAGGCTTTAGCCGGATTAGCACGGTCAGATACTGCCAGACAAATCATTTCCAAATTGTCCATGTTTACTAATGGGCATCTTCAAAGTAAGTTGTTTAAAAAATTAATTTTTTTTTATATTAATTTTTTGTTTTAGCTTTAATGAGAGATCCAATTTTACAAGAGAAAAGACAAGAACATGTTCTTTTTCAAAAATACGCCTTAGAATTAATTGAGCGGTTATCCGGTAAAACTAAGAGAATTGGAAACGAGTTAGATGCTTCATTAATCGATATTCATAGGGTAAGTATTAAAAAATTAAAAATAAGTAGATATATCTTTATATTTTTTAGGCTAATGTTGTCGCACAAACGAAAATACAATTTAATGATCGCCAATTACTTCAACTTATTCATCAACATTTAGTTTCGAAAGGTTTAGCAGACACAGCTAGTATTTTACAAAAAGAAGCTCATTTAGCTAATATGACATTAACAAATGTGATTCATCCACCATCTAAGTTTAGATACACAAATCCTGGAACTCCAAATAGAGTAAGTTTTAATTTAAAAAATTTTTATAAATAAGTAATATTTTTATTTACTTTTTAGATGAGATTATCATTTTCTTCTCCATTAACAACACATAGAAGTAATAGTTCTCAAAATCCCGATTCTTCTGTGATTAATAATCAAATGAATGGAGTTACATCACCTGCAATTAAAATTATTAAGTATGTATAAAATTATTTTTTTTTTAAATACGATTTAATTAATTTTTTTTAGAAAAACTCTGTCAGCACAAAACACTCCACAACAAAATTCTCGTTTGCAAAAGCAAATTTCAAATGAACCCCACATAAAAGTTAATTTACCAGCTAATGAAGATAATAATCAAGCTGATCATCGAATCACTTTAGATTCAATCATCACGGAATATTTAACGAATCAACATGCTCTTTGTAAAAATCCAATGGCGACTTGTCCACAATTTAATTTATTTATGTAAGGAAAGATAATGATTTAAACTAAACTAGAACTTACACTAACACTATGCTTAGATGTTAGGGATTGTTGAGTTAATTGGTATATCTCTTTTTATTCATGTTGTCAATGTTCATTAAAATGATTTTCAATTTATTATTTGGCTGGATCTAAAGGGATACTATTGACCTACTTTTACCATCTCTTGATAAATTTATCTATTAGTTAAATCGTAGATATTACTAAGATTTAGTTTTGATGATTACAGTTTTAGTGTCAGTTCGAGTTTTTACCAATTTATTTCTATAAAAAAAATTTTTTAGTCCACACAAATGTCCCGATCCAAAACCAAGAATAACCGCCGCAACAAATTTTGCAATTCGATCTGCAAGGCGACAAATCGGTTATGGTTGTAGATCGATGGAGCGGAAGTTGATACATTCGCGATTTTGTCCCGTCACTGTAATCAGACTTCCAACCGATGATGGCTTTTTTACTTGCGCTCAATTTGTGGTAAGTTAATTTTTATATCATATTTTCAAATTACAGTAAACCCTCGATATAGCGAACACGCAGGGGGAATGGCTTGCATTTGTTGGCCCGTTCGTTATAATGAGATGTTCGCAATTTCGCTGTAACGAATTAGTTCGTTATATATTATGAATAATATTGTATATATTGTTATATTATACGCTAGGGTTAGTCCACTTTTGCACTCAACGCCTCAATAATAAATAGGATCTTGGGGTGTTTAGAAACATATTAACATCGACTATGTAATAAGTTTATTTGTATTTTGTTCATATTGCAATTAACATTACCTTTTTAAGTAATCATTTATGGCGCTTTGCTTTAAAACGGGTTTTGTTCGTCTTAAACATTCATCAGTAATTTTATTCCAAGAATTCGCGAAACCTTCGGAAATGTTCTCTTCTGTATCAGCAAACCTTTAAATTGTGATATAAATAATGAATCCAATAACAAATAAGGTGTGGGTTACCTTTGTATAGTATAGAGAGCCACTCAAACTTGAGTTCTTGTAGGGGGTGTTACATTTACCACTTCTTCCTCATCGCCTTCATCGCTTTCTTCATTTTCATTCCATTCTTGGCCTGCATTCACTAATGGTAAATCGATTTCAATTGCTTCTGAAGTCACTACCTCACTGTCAACAGTGCAGTATTTATCAAAACTAACTTTTTTAGGTACTGACAAGGTGTGTTGATAATTTTCCCATTCTACATCAGTAAATTCAGCCTACAATGCAGACAATAAAAGCATGTAAAGTAAAAAGTTACTAAGAAGAACTAATTATCGATGAATGCTTACCAATTCCTGCAACTCGAAACTAAAATTAAAATTCATGTTTGAGTTTAGCACTTTTAGTAGAAACCCTACACAAAAATTTGTGAGGGGGTGTTTTCATTTAAGAGAGAAAAAAATTCCCAAAGTTATGAATATCACGTACGTCATATACTGTTCCGCTAAAATCGAAAAATGACCAATTTCTGCAACTCGAAACTAAAATTAAAATTTATGTTTGAGTTTAGCACTCTTAGTAGAAATCCTACACAATAATTTGCGAGGGGGTGTTTTCATTTAAGGGAGAAAAAAGTTCCCAAAGTTATGAATATCACGTACGCCATATACTGTTCCGCTAAAATCGAAAAATGACTAATTTCGGCAACTTGAAACTAAAATTCAAATTCATATTTAAGTTTAGCACTCTTAGTAGAAATCCTACAAAAAAAAATGCGTTTAAATTTACATTTAAGGGAGAAGAAACTCCCAAAGTTATGAATAAAATTATTCGCTAACATCGAAAAATGACCTATTTCAAAATTAGAGGCTTCTTTCTTAATGAAAGGAAAATTGAGTAGTAGCTACTCAAGAGTAGTAGCCAAAAAGACTATTCAGTATTTGCACACAAGTTCTAAACTTATGTAGAAATTATGTAGTGGCTAAATACACTACATTAAACATTCAAACTGATATGTGGTTAGATAATCTCCTAATAGATTTTGTATTGAAGATCATGGGTCAGGTCACAACAAGGAAGTAAACATTGTTATGGAATATTAAGTCATAAAGATAGTTAATGACGTTGATTTAACTTGCTACAACCATCAAATCTTCTTCTTTCCCATTCTAGATAACAGGTAATGTTTGTTACTGTATGCTAATCATACCAATAAAATTTTAGTTTTTGATCTAACTCATTATAAAAGCCGTTTGAGCAATACCCATTTCAAAAAGATTTCTGAAATTGTGGAGGGTATACTTTACACTATTCTGAAGTATTACTGTATGATGTAAATTGGAAAATAACGATTGGAATAATGTATTTGTTTTCGCGATATTCATTAAGAACGAAGTCTCTAACTTTGAAATTGGTCATTTTTCGATTTTAACGGAACAGTATAATGGCGCACGTGTTATTATTCATAACTTTGGAATTTTTTTTCTCCCTTAAATGAAAACACGCCCCGCAAATTTTTATGTAGGGGTTCTTCTAAGATTGCTAAACGCGAATCTTAATTTTAATTTAGGTTTCGAGTTGCAGAAATTGGTCATTTTTTGATTTTAATGGAACAGTATATGGCGGACGTGATATTCATAACTTTAGGAATTTTTTTCTCCCATAAATGAAAACACCCCCCGCAAGTTTTTGTGTAGGGGTTCTTCTAAGAGTGCTAAACGCGAATCTTAATTTTAATTTAGGTTTCGAGTTGCAGAAATTGGTCATTTTTCGATTTTAATGGAATAGTATATGGCGGACGTGATATTCATAACTTTAGGAATTTTTTTCTCCCATAAATGAAAACACCCCCAAGTTTTTGTGTAGGGGTTCTTCTAAGTATGCTAAACGCGAATCTGAATTTTAATTTAAGTTTCGAGTTACAGAAATTGGTCATTCTTCGATTTTTGTCGAACGGTATATGGCGCACGTGATATTCATAACTTTGGGAATTTTTTTCTCCCTTAAATGAAAACATCCCCTCGCAAATTTTTGTGTAGGGGTTTTTCTAAGAGTGCTAAACTCAAATATGAACTTTAATTATAGTTTCGAGTTGCAGAAATTGGTCATTTTTCAATTTCAAAATCTATGGCTGGTATCTATGGGTAACTTCACAAGCGTTGAAAAATCACATCCTATTATGTTCAATTCAGCAGCGATTGATTTTGCCTTATCTTGTATGAATGGCCCTGTTAATGAAACATTTTTTATTCTCATTTCGGTAAACCATTCTATAAATTTTTTTTCTAGTTCTAGAAATGCAGGTCTCTTCAACTTTTTACGAGACGTATGTGTACCAGACGCTACGGCACTATCAATACGGTTTTTATTTTTTATAATTGTTGATAGTGTTGATGTTGATATGTTAAACTTTTCCGCAATTTTAGTTTTTGTAATAGCATTTCAACATCCTCCAATATTTCTAATTTCCTTTTTAAAGGAATTAATGTCCTTTTCAAACACATTTTTTTCAATTAACACCGAATGAACACTTTTTTTCTAAACCTTAACACTTTGTACTCTCTCAAAGAGCACATACTTGCATTTGAAACTGCAATACGACTTCCAGTCGATGAACAATCGACCTACAGACAAACAAGTTATTCCCCGAATATCACACCTTAGATCTTCGGGGAATACCTCAACTAGTCATACATTACCTAGAGAACAAAAAAATTCGTGTTCGCAATAACGATAATAGTTTGTATTAAAATCATACTTATGAGATGAAATAATTGTTCGTAGTTCGTTACCATGAATTTTCGTTATAATGAAAAAAATGGCATATAAAAAGTATTGAAGATATTTGTTGCGTAATTTTGATTCGCAATAACGTCCATTTCGTTAAATCGATCTTACTGCAATCAATCAAATTTAGCCTGGCGGACAAAGTATGGTCGTTGGAGATTATTCCGGTGAAGTACGCCTGTTTAATTTACATAATGGAAATGAAGAAACCATGTTCCAAGCGCACGATAGTTATGTGGTCCATTTAGAACCATCGAGGGATGGAAAACTTTTACTAACAAGCTCTACTTGGGGAAAACCGCTTTCTGCGTTGTGGGCAATGAACAATAATGATATGAAGTAATTAATTCATCTCTATATTATCTATATAAATATATATAATTTTAATTTTTTTAGATACGCATTTGATATTGAAGATTACGTCGAATTTAGTAAAACGACCCAAGAAAAAATCATAGGGACCAAAGGGGCAACTGCTACAGTAAGTTTTCTTTTACCAATCCTTTTCAATCTTAATCATTTTGTATTATTTAAAAGATATATGACGTCTCAACCGGCTTAGAAGTCCAAAGATTCATAGCGACAAGTCAAAGTAATCATTACACGAAAAACAAAGCGACGTTTAGTCATAACGACGAGCTGGTCTTGTCCGATGGAGTACTTTTCGACGTCGCCTCAGGTAAACAAATCCACAAATTGGACAAATTAAATCAAACCCAAAGCGGCGTCTTCCATCCAAACGGTTTAGAGATAATCTCAAACACGGAAGTTTGGGACATCCGCACATTTCATTTATTAAAAACGGTCCAATCTTTAAATCAATGCCAAGTCGTTTTCACCCCAATGAACAGCGCCATCTATGCGATTGCAATCGAACAAGACACCGAAGAAGATACAACTTTCGATACTAGCTTTAAAACTTTGGACGCCCTCGATTATTCAAGCGTAGCCACAATTGATGTTAAACGAAACATTTATGATTTAGCAGTGAATCGATTCGATACTCAAATTGCAATTGTGGAAAATCAAGGGTTATATCACTCAGTTCAAGAATCTGTTGTGCGGGTTTACGACGTTGGTAGAAGAAAAGACGACGAAGATGATCAAGAGGAAGAAGATGATGATGAGGATTTAGATGAATCTGATGATGACGACGACGATGGGAGTCCCATTTTGATGGAAATGGCCACCGGGGGTGATAATAACGATAATATCGAAAACAACGACGGTGACGGCAACGAAAACGGAAACGATGGAAGCGGAAGCGAGTCCGATTTTTGGACCGATATTTCTGGTGATAGCGACGACACTTACGAACCAGATTCGTCCGGATTAAGCAGCGCTTTAGAAGATCTATTAGGTTTCGACGGCGAGGATGATTTCTAATGTAAAAAAAAAAATATTAATGTTTTAAATTCTAATCGATTAATTTTCAAGTTATTAATTCTCTTCATTTTTTTAAGGTCAATACATAAGGTAATTAAATATAATTAATTTTTTAATGCACGCGTGAATCTTGAGTTCATTTCTATCTCGTTTTGATGATAATTCATTGGTCAGAATAATTGTATATAGGAGAGAATGAATTTGTCTGTGATTTTGAATTTTTTTATGAATGGGGCGTAGTTTCAACATCAAAACGGCATTTAATTAATTTTCGTATAGACGCATTCAACTTTGAGTTTGAAAATGAAAAGAATACTTGTGTATATACGATATTAAATGAAATAATTGATAACATTGTGTATGCAATATGTGTTAAAGGAGAAATATATTTATTTCTTAAAGAAATATGTTTATTAACCTAAATTGAAACATCCATTCTTTTTAATATAATAATTTTGTTGTTTTTTGATTTAAATAACATTTTCTAATTTGTTATTTTCATAAATGTATCTAGTATTTTTGTGATTAATCCGTTTTAAGTTAAATTATTAGGAGTAATCGACTCCCAACCGATAATGGCTTTTTTATTTGCGCTCAATTTGTGATAAATTAATTTTTTTATCATCTTTTTAAATGAATCAATCAAATTTAGCCTGGTCAAAATATGGTCGTTGGAGATTATTCCGGTGAAGTACGCTTATTTAATTTACATTGAAAATTTTGGTAAAAAAATTTTTGAATCGTGAAGACAAAAATGTAAATTAGCGGATTAATTCACAATACGATATATATTGGATAATAATAAATATCAATTACGAAGTTTTCCGGAAATTTTGTCACAAAAAAACATTTATTCGGCGGTCAAGCCTCGTTGAACTTGAGGTAAGATTTTTTGTCATTTCTTGATAATTAAAATCATTCATTAATTTCTTTTTTTTCCGAAAACTTAAATTTTAACATAAAACTAACGCATAAACTTTTCATTTTCACATATAGGCTTTTTTTATATACCTCCATTTACCACACGAGTAAATTATCCTTAAATTTAATCCACCGCCATCCAGAGGAATTAAGAGCTGAGGAATCTGAGATCGCTCGATTTGCAGAAACCCACATCTAAGGTCAGATCCACCCAAGTTAATTTTATTGGTTGCTTCACAACCTTTTTAACGATAGATATTTGTAATAATTTTCTTTGTAAGAACCTGTTTAAAGAAAGTGAACACCACACTCTTACATTAAACCCAAACTTTAGTTTGAAAACGGGAGAGGTTATTCACAATTTTATTATTTATTTTATATTTCTCTTTACTAGAAAACACGTACGATTATCTCAAAATAATTTGCTTTTATTTTCCTGAATTAAAATTAACAATCAGTCCTTATTCACCCTGAAAGTGTAACAAGATTACGTTGAATTTAGTAAAGAGACCTAAGAAAAAAGTCATAGGGAACAAAGTAAGTTGCTACAGTAAGCTTTTTTTTACAAATCCTTTTTAATCTTAATTATTTTATATTATTTAAAAGATATATGACGTCACAACCGGTTTAGAAGTCCAAAGATTCATAGCAACAAGTCGAAGTAATCATTACATAAAAAATAAAGCGACGTTTAGTCATAACGACGAGTTGGTCTTGCCCGATGGTGTACTTTTCGACGTCGCGCAAAAGCGAATTAGTTAAAAATCTTGACCAAAAAGATATTTTTGTCTAATTACTCTAATAATGATGAAAAGTAAAAAAAAAACTATTTACAGAATGAACAAAAAGGTTGTATTAGTTAACTCTAGCAATGCATGTTTTACTTGGCCTAACCCCTCCTTACAGATTTATCTGGTCTGGGTTTTTTCGCCAAATAATTTTACATTGTTTTGTTGATAAATTCTCATTTATTAACAGAATAGGCACTAGAGATGATAAAAACATGTTAGCATCCGAAATGTTAGTATCACAAAATGTTTCATTACATTGGCTCATCCCAGAACTACCATCAAATCCTCTTTTGTTGAGATAGAGAGTTGAATTCTAACTTTTTACAATATTTCTCATAACATTGTACAACAAACAATAATGCTTCGTCTCCAGAAAGTGGACATACTTTTGCTAAAGATTTCTTAAACCTTGATGCACGAATAGAAGTAAAATAAACTATTTGTCTAGCCTATTCAGACTTCGAATTTTAACCACCCTGTACATACGCCAACAGAAAAATCAAAGCGAAGCTGTTCCACTTTTCATCTTTTGGTTTATTCGCTTGAATTAAGGATGGAAATTTGTGGTCTTCCGCGATCATTTCCTACCTTTGCAATAAATTGTATATATGATATCTACTAATCTAACATTCCCTTAAAATTCTTTGAGTTACAAGCTTGTAAGCATCTTTTAGTAGCTTCTATTCTATGTAACGGTAATCTTAGTTCTTCCCTGCCTCTTGTGTTGTATGTGTGAAAGTTATCATTAAATTTACTTATATTGTCGTAAACATACATCAAGGTAACCAAAATGTATGCACTTTGTACGGTAAATATACATTCTTTTTTAAAAACATCTTTACAGCTGTCGGTAGTTTTGAGATTGCATAAAGCTCTCACCGCCTTCCTTTTTAAACCAAAAATTTTTTTCTTTTATTCTTTATAAACGAATATTGTTTAATAGGTTTTTTTTCGTTCTTTAATAGTTAGTGAACCAGAAAAGCATAATCCGTAATCAGTTACAACCTAGATATGACAAGAATGCGGGAATAAAGAGAAAATTTTCGAAATACACACTAAAAATCAAGAACGTATTAAAATTTGGTTATTACAGTTTAACGTCAAAATCTCTAAAACATCATAATTGATGATTTTTATTGCAAAACTTTTTCATAATTCAAAAATCAAAATGAATGATCAAAGACCTCATTCGTGAAAATTGTTCATAATGGTGTGGAAAAGCATAATTCATAACCAGCTACAACCTGAAAATAAAGAATTTGCAAAAATACAGCAAATATCTTCAAAATATCATAATTTCGGATTTTCAGCACAAAACTTAAACACAATTTAAAACCTAAAATAGATAGAAAGATGCTTTTTGCATAAATATTGTTGCTAATGACTGGGAAATCAAACTGGGAAATTGTTAAAAAATCTGCAAAAGTGTCATCATTTAAGAGTTTTTAAAAGAAAATTATCTAATATCACACAATTGTGTTTTTTAAATTATTTACATATTTTTGATTCATTTCTAATATTTTACTGGTTTCAAACTTACGTATTTTGTTTAATTAAATAATAAAAATCAAAACACGTATCTTTCACAATCAACATTAAGAGAAGATAACTTAAATTGGTTCAACTTCTAAGGCTCGTTTACTACCATCTTCTGCTTAGTAATTGAAAGTAATTTTATAACAATTTTTAAAAAAATCGAGTTTTCAGGAATTTCTAAATTTATTCAAAATGTTGGAAAAATCCCAATTAAGTTCAGAAGATTATATCTCAAGAACTAAGTGAGATATTTTCAAATTGACATCACTTTTAGAAAGTAGATGCTCCAATTACTAATCGAAAATAATTTCATAACAGTTTTGCAAAAAATCGATTTTTCAGGAATTTTTAAATTTATACAGAACATCGGAAGAATCCCAATTAAGTTCAGCAGTTTATATCTCAAGAACTAAGTAAGATATTTTCAAATTGACATCACTTTTAGAAAGTAGATGCTCCAATTACTAATCGAAAATAATTTCATAACAGTTTTTCAAAAAATCGATTTTTCAGGAATTTTTAAATTTATACAGAACATCGGAAGAATCCCAATTAAGTTCAGCAGTTTATATCTCAAGAACTAAGTAAGATATTTTCAAATTGACATCACTTTTAGAAAGTAGATGCTCCAATTACTAATCGAAAATAATTTCATAACAGTTTTGCAAAAAATCGATTTTTCAGGAATTTTTAAATTTATACAGAACATCGGAAGAATCCCAATTAAGTTCAGCAGTTTATATCTCAAGAACTAAGTGAGATATTTTCAAATTGACATCACTTTTAGAAAGTAGATGCTCCAATTACTAATCGAAAATAATTTCATAACAATTTTTCAAAAAATTGATTTTTCATGAATTTTTAAATTTATACAAAATACTGGAAAAAATCCCAATTAAGCTCAGCAGCTTATATCTCAAGAACTAAGTGAGATATTTTCAAATTGACATCACTTTTAGAAAGTAGATGCTCCAATTACTAATCGAAAATAATTTCATAACAATTTTTCAAAAAATCGATTTTTCAGGAATTTTTAAATTTATACAAAATACTGGAAAAAATCCCAATTAAGCTCAGCTGCTTATATCTCAAGAACTAAGTGAGATATTTTCAAATTGACATCACTTTTAGAAAGTAGATGCTCCAATTACTAATCGAAAATAATTTCATAACAATTTTTCAAAAAATCGATTTTTCAGGAATTTTTAAATTAAGAATCCCAATTAAGTTCAGCAGTTTATATCTCAAGAACTAAGTGAGATATTTTCAAATTGACTTCACTTTTAGAAATTAGATTCTCCAATTAGTAAGTGAAAGTAATTTCATAGCAATTTTTCAAAAAATCGAGTTTTCAGGAATTTTAAAATTTATATAAAATACTGGAAATATCCCAGTTAAGCTCAGCAGCTTATATCTCAAGAATTAAGTGAGATATTTTCAAATTGACTTCACTTTTAGAAATTAGATTCTCCAATTAGTTACAAATAGTTGATTTTTCAGGAATTTTCAAATTTATAGAAAATATTAGAGAAATCTCAATTAAGTTCAGCGATGTCATTTGTGGTTAAAATTAGTTAAAATGTCAAAATATTAGGCTTTTTGACTATATGGTTACCAATTTAAAAATTTAACCCAAATATCATTAGAGTCTTTGGATATCTCAGGGATTTTTTATCTGTGAGATAACTTGAGATAGTAAGACTCTTCTGATTAAGATATTTAAGGAATTATTACCATGGTTACGGCTATTTGACGCATTCTGATTGGCTAGTGGATGGATTTATCTATAAGATAAATTTAACTAAATGATGATAGTAATGGACCTAACTCCCACTGCTACGTAACTCGTGACGTCACCCCCCTCCTCACCCTTCAAAACGCGTTTTTTAGTCTCTGGCTAACCTGATACAATACGCTTTATGGACCTTGAACGTACCATTTTCCCAAAGTACATATTGTTGCCTACCTACAAGATATGATCTAAGGAGATTTAGCTGTTGACTTCTTATACTATAAATGCACAATTTTCTCAGAATTATATCATGACTAACCATGTAAAACGCTTTACTTGAATCAAGAAAACTGATTCGGTGCGACTGTTCTTCATTCAGGGCGTTTTGTTATTGTTTAGAAGGTCAAAGCGATCAAGGAATTTCAGTAACCTTTTGGCTATTAATTTTTCAAAAATCTTTGACACTGTAGAAATAGATATTGGTCTGTAGTTTTCACATTTATTTACATCTCCTTTTTTATGCAATGGCAGCACCTTTGCGATTTTCATTTCTTCTGAAAAAATACGTTCCACTTGACGCATTGATTGAAAATTACAGCCAAAGGCTCCGTACATAAATGAATGACTTTCTTCAAGATATTAACATTTAAACCATACATATCAGCAATGCTATTATTCTTCATCTTATCGACAATATCAATAATCTCACCTAACGAAATCGGTTCAAAAAAAAAGGATTTTGTACTATCAATTTTATTTGTTTCATGTAAATTTCAAGGAAGTTTGTTGTAACAATATCTTGCATGATATTGGCAGCGACAGATACAAAGTAATCACTTAAATCTGAAGCTTTTAGATTAGAAGCAGTCTTCTCTGTACGGTTAGTTTGACGCTCGTTTTTGATGATATCCCTTATAGCTTTGACTTTGTTATTGGCATTTAAAATATATTTCTTTTTTATATTTCTTATATAAGTACAAACCTTCAACATCTTTAGTTGTTTTAATTGTCACAAATAAGGCATCAAGGATTTCTTGTAATTTTTTTAGTTCTGGAGGATTGTTGAAATCTACTCTTTTAACATTTTTTGAAACTTTGTTAGGAAATCAGATGTTAAACACAGAGATAAATTTGAAGAAAGCTTCTTGAGCTGATGTTCTAGACGGGATATATTTATTTTTAAAAAAAATATGTTTATTAACCTAAATCAAATGTCAGAATAATTATTTTTATTTTTATCCATTTTTCATCGATGTATTAAATAAATTGGAATTAAAATGAATTTCTTCGTTTTTTAACTTTTAATCGATGTATTTATTATTTATTTTTCGTCCCTTACATGTTTCGGCTATTTTTAGCCATCATCAGAGGGTTTATCGTCAAATGTTGGAGAATCTTAAGGTTATTATATATCATAAAATGATGTTTGTTAATTTTTATAAAACACAGCACTATTATTTAATTAAACTTTAATTTTTGTTTTTGTTGTCAAAACAATATCGTCACAAATGATAACGTGCAATATAAAATTTCCAACAATACAAAAAAAATTTATACAAAAATATAAAGTTCAATTAAATAATAGTGCTGTTTTATAAAAATTAACAATCATTTTATGATATATAATAACCTTAACATTCTGCAACATTTGACGATAAACCCTCTGATGATGGCTAAAAATAGCTGTAACATGCAAGGAACGAAAAATAAATAATAAATATATCGATTAAAAGTTAAAAAATGAAGAAATTCATTTCAATTCCAATTTATTAAATCAAATGCATCGATTCTTTTTTTGGATAACAATTTTTGAAATTTTTTGCTTTAAATAACATTTTTCAATTTGTTATTTTTATAAATTTATTTTTGTGATTATTATCTTATTTCCAAAAATCATTTCCTTTTCCAAAATGATTCAAAATGAATAAGCTTTGTTAGGTTGGGTTGACTTCGTTTTCACAGTTTAAAAAATTAATTTGGTAATATACACCTTCATCGTTATATTAATTAAGGAGTTATTATAAGCCATAATTTTTAGATCATTATTTATTAACCCATCTAAAAATCAATTATAATCGATTCTTTACTACATCCAACATAAAAATCATTTCAAATTATCCAAATTAACTTTATAATTTGGAATTCCCCGAGCTCCAGTTCCTGTAACTTTAAAAACAGCCCCGGCAGGTTCTTTTTGCTCAACCCCTTTTACGGTTAATCTAGCACTGGTTACGTAGAGTTCATCTAAATTTGGTCCACCAAAAGCAGCCGCTGTTATCTAAAAATTAAAATGAATAAAACGAATTAAAAAGATTATTTTTTACTTGTTTGCAAGGAAAAGTAAGCTTTTTGATTAATTCCGACGTATTTGGATTAACGTGCAATAAACAGCCCCCATCGAAAACGGCAACCCATAAATTTCCATCTGTGTCGATGGTCATCCCATCGGGGACTCCCGGAATTTTATGGGAATCCAAATCAAAAATCACTTTTCTGTTTGCTAAAAAAATTAATTAACTTAAGATATTTTAACTTAAAAATAATTTACTTATAGTTCCTTTAACGATGTCGTAATCATATTGATCAACAGTTCTTCTTGGTGAATCAATATAATACATTTTCTTCAATTTGGTACTCCAAGCCAACCCGTTAGCAATGCTAACTTTCGATAAATGCTTTTTTACCTCCCCTTTCCCGATTAACGTGTACAAACTTCCCATTTCCGGTTCTAATTTTCCAATCTCCGGCTCAGGACCCATCGTCCCCGCCCATAATCTTCCGGCAGGATCGGCTTTACCATCGTTAAAACGATTTCCGCGATTTTCCGGTTCATTTTCAACTTCAATTAACGTTTCAATCTTCGATGGTTTTTCGCTTACCCCATCCCAAGTTATTACGGCCAATTTCCGTCCGATACTTATTAAGAAAAGATCGGGATGACCTTCAACTGGGACGAGTAATGATACTGGTCCTCCTTCTGTAATTGAAGTTATTAAGAAAAAATTGTTTCGATTCAAATTTTCTTACCAATAAAAGCTTGGGTGTGAGTGTTCGTTGCTGGGGTGTATTTATGGACGCTTTGTCCTAAGATGTCGACGTAAAAAAGGCTTTGGATGTAAGGGTCCCAATGGGGGCCTTCTCCTAAGGTGACTCTTTCGGTGACAACTTCGATTATTGGTGCCATTACGAATAATATGATTTGGTTTTGAGTTATTTCGTTTTTATAGTACTTTTGTATCTTTTTTAATTAACCCTTAAGGTCGTCCAATTTTTTGATTTTGATAACGTTTTTTGGTCATAACAAAATAATCATTACGGAGATTTTAATTAAATTTTTAATCGATTCGACCTGAATCCATTAAAATCGTTGATTAATTTTGAAAATTTTAAAGGAATTTAATAAAATACAAAACAAATTCATAATAATGTATTATCAAAACAAGTATTAAATAACATGTTTACAAATTCCATATCAAGAATTAAATAACTCATAATCAGTTAACTTTCGGTGCGAATCGCAGCACGACGTGATTCTCCATCCTTAAAATTTCCAAAGAAAAATGGTTATTATTGAGCGCCTTTTAGGTACAACCGAATTGGGTGAAGGGCCCCATTGGGATGTTACAACCCAATCTCTTTATTACGTCGATATTTTTGGTAAATCAATCCATAAATATGATCCCGTCACCAAATCGCATTCCGCAGCTTCGTTGGGTGAGTTAAAAAAACGACCTTGACTTAAGTTGTAGGCAACTTATTCCACCAATTATTTTTAATTAGATAAAGAGCCCTCGTTTATAATACCAATTCACGGCGAAAAAGATAAATTCCTTATCAGTCAACAAAGAGATATTGTCGTTATAACTTGGGATGGAGTTAGCAACAAAATATCCGATTTAAAAAAAATCGTTGAGGTTGATACGAATCCCGATGTTTTGGGGAATCGAATTAATGATGCTAAATGCGATGCATCCGGAAGAATTTGGGCGGGTAATCACGATTTAGAAAGTCTTCATAATTTATTAAAGAAAATTAATTAATTAATTAATTAGGTACAATGGGTGTCGAAGAACTTAAGGGTCATATCAAACCCGAAATGGGGACATTATACAGTTTTGATACTAAAAACGGTTTAAAAGAACATCTTAAAAGAATCGGGTGTTCGAATGGTTTATCTTGGAGCTTAGATAACAAAAAAATGTATTACATAGACAGCTTTCAAAAAGCTATTCATCAATATGATTTTGATCTTGAATCAGGAAATATAAGTACGATTTAAAACACTTTCAAAAAAATCTTAATTAAAATATGAAATTTTTAAGGTAATAAAGAATTAATTTTTTCTTTGGATGAGATGAATATCGATGGTTTCCCCGATGGGCAAACGATCGATGCCGATGGGAACATTTGGTTTGCGATTTTTAACGGAAATAAAGTTATTCAAATCGATCCGAGGAAGAAAAATACGATTTTGCAAGTGATTGAGCTTCCAGCCAAACAAGTAACTTCCGTTGCTTTTGGTGGAAAAGATTTGGACGAACTTTTTATTACGACTGCAAGTTTTGAAGTTGATGGGGTAGTGCTTCCTCCGCCGCAACATGGAGCTTTGTATAGAGTTACTAATTTGGGGGTTAAAGGGTTAAAAGCGGTTAATGCAAAAATTAATTAATAATGATTTTTTAATTTCAAATCTTTTTCACATTCTCCTAAAATTCTACACTAAATGTGGTAGTGGTTAAAACATTCAATTGAATTCTATTTTTGCGTAATTGTCAACAATTCTTTTTGACATTTTTTTTTGTTGGTTTTGTTGTTAAAAAACATTTTTTTGAAATCGTTAAATTGAATAAAATCGTTGTTATCATGTGTACTTTTATATGTCTTTTATTTTTTCCTCTAGATTTCCAAATTATTGAAACTCAAACGTCTATATAAACTCTTAAAATGTTTAGTACTTTTATATAAGATCATTTATTTTTCTCTTTTCTGTTGCAGCGTTGGGGATGGTTTCTAATCTATCTTATGATGTTTGTCGTTTTAATATTTCATCAGTTGCTAGCAATGTATTAACCTTTATGAACATTCGTGATTTCCTCACCTATTCCATGTATTTTAGCTGGCCAAGCACCGTCATATTGAGCTCTTCTCGGATTCATATTTCTGATTATATTAACCCTACTAATGTTAATTCTATTTCTGTTCCAGACAGTGCCGTCCTAAGATATTTGGCGCCCCAAGGGTGGGTTGGACGAATAAAACGAGTTAGAAAGAGGCTACTTTATTACGCAATTCGAGAATTTACAAAAACATACATTATTTACTAAAATAATTGAATGAAATTTTGTAAATAAGTTCTTCTAACAATTCTACATAACGATTGGTGGAATTTTTTTAAATTTTCCACAGAAAAGCTGGACTTTTAGTTATTGTTTAACATTTTTGAAAAATCATGTTATGACTTAAAATTCATTATCATCTTTATTATTAAATATTCAAGACTGCAATTTCCAATACTGATAAACAAAGCTTTGGTCTTTCAAACCTCACTAATAATACTATTGGATACTGTTATACACTTTTTGAGAGTTGTTTTAAATAGAACAATTTGTTGCAAATGAAAATGTGCAGGTGAAAAAATGAATATGTGCAAAAAGTTCTGCCAGAAGAATTTTACACGCCGATCTGATCTCATAAAATAATGAGTGTGCAAGAACTTATTGAACGGGAGTCTAAAATTTGCAGAGCATTAATTTACTTTTATTTTTGTTAAGTATATGGCAAGGTTTTGCTCTAAACTTTAGTTTCTTTATGTTGATGGTATTTTTGTTGAAATTTGCTATTTCTGGCCAATAACAAAGTCAGCAACTTTGATTGTCAGCTTATTCAATATGGAAGAGGTGGTATTTGAAGGATGTATAATTTGCTCACATCAAATTTTGTTGCTCAGGCATAAAATTTTTGCGATGGAGTTATCACACTTTTCGCTTGTCTGTTTTTCGTTTATACCGCCTCTTTGTTTGCTTTTGTTTGGTCCGTCTTCTCATTGCCCTCAATGTCACTATGATCTGGAATCATAATTTCTAGCAATTTTTCACAGATTTCTGGTACATTATCTGATCAGTGTCGAATCAAACGTAAAAATCAAACTGGAATACCTTCGTAATATCTCTCTGTCTCTGTTGTAGGTATAAAGCGGTGCAGTAATTTATGGCAAGGACTCCCATCTGAAAAATGGTTGTGCGCAATGTAATTGAATAAACATTGGGTATGGTATGTATCACGATAAGAGATAGTACTCATACTTCTTGATACGGCATTTGACGTTCCGAATGTTAGTGACCGATCCGTATCTCACCATGATGTCGTTTTTTAAAGGTGTCTTGCAAGCAAGGAAGACAGATAAGGTCAGCTTCTGTACTTGCTGTAGCTTGTTCTCCCTTTTTTCGCTGCTTGGTGGCTCGGTTGATGTCCCTGAAACTATGTCCATTCTTCTGTAGTACGTCCCGTAGTAACATCTCCTCCTTCTTTAGGTTGTCTCCTTCACAAACTCTGATCTCTTCTATTGAGGATGATGGTGTGATGTTGTATAAATCGAATAAGGTTAAAAGTCAAGTAATAATTTTTGTACTTTAACTGTTACACTTTTTGAGAGTTGTTTTAAATAGAACAATTTGTTGCAAATGAAAATGTGCAGGTGAAAAAATGAATATGTGCAAAAAGTTCTGCCAGAAGAATTTTACACGCCGACCTGATCTCATAAAATAATGAGTGTGCAAGAACTTATTGAACGGGAGTCTAACATTTGCAGAGCATTAATTTACTTTTATTTTTGTTAAGTATATGGCAAGGTTTTGCTCTAAACTTTAGTTTCTTTATGTTGATGGTATTTTTCTTGAAATTTGCTATTTCTGGCCCATCGTTACAAAGTCAGCAACTTTGATTGTCAGCTTATTCAATATGGAAGAGGTGGTATTTGAAGGATGTATTTGCTCACATAAAATTTTGTTGCGATCAATCATACTTTTCGCTTGTCTGTTTTTCGTTTATACCGCCTCTTTGTTTGCTTTTGTTAGGTCCGTCTTCTCATTACCCTCAATGTCACTGTGATCTGGAATCATAATTTCTAGCAATTTTTCACAGATTTCTGGTACATTCTCTGATCAGTGTCGAATCAAACGTAAAAATCAAACTGGAATGCCTTCGGGACGGCAAGACAATGTATGAAAATGTTTATAGGTGCATCTCTCTGTCTCTTTTGTAGGTCTAAAGCGGTGCAGTAATTTATGGCAAGGACTCCCATCTGAAAAATGGTTTTGCGCAATGTAATTGAATAAACATTGGGTATGGTATGTATCACGATAAGAGATAGTGATTCAGCGCATAAAAGTGAACGAAACAGATGTACTCTCTAGAAACCATGTCACTTTAACACACGTTAACTTACCTAGAAGTGCTACTAGACTGTACTACTTCTCGTGATACAGACTAGGGCTGTACCAGGTACAGCTACCACGAGAGCTATACCTTCGTGGTATTGATATTCAACGTATTGCAAGTATCGAAGCATCGAAAGTGTTAAAGTGTCGAATTATTAATATATTATTTATAAGTATCGAAGTTTCAATACCTCGACACATTCCATATCTTTGTTACTTTCGATGCTTCGATACTTTCATACTTTCGATACCGATACTTTGCGGATATCGGGTATTGACATTGAGGTAGGTATCGATACCATTGACAAATATCGATACTTTGCCCAACAGAAGTACGGATTATAAGTACACTCAAGAAGTGAAATGGAAGGTTGTCGCAAAAAACCTCCCACGAAGACATTTCCGATAAAACAGTCTATGTGACTTTTATTACATATTTACATATTATTTATTACAAATTTACATATTTTTATAAAATCTAAAATTCTCCAAGAAAAATCTGTGAAAAATTAAACCTGTAAAAAAATGAAATGTTGTCTTGAAATATTGTTTTGAACTAAGAAAACAAAGTCTTAATTAAGACTAAACTACGCCATTTCAGAAATTATTCATGGTAGATGTATTTAAATGCACGGCTAAACCTACCCCACCATGCATATTTGAACAAGAATCGTCCTAAGATATTCGGCGTCTTAAGGCTAGGTTGGACAAATGAATAAAAGATCCATACCTTAGAGAGGACCCTGGGTACATGTATGACGGGGATTCCATCCATTTCAATGCAAAAGGAGGCGCGTCTAGGAGTTGGTGCCCCAGGACTGTAGCCCTATTAGCCCTTAGCTTTAGGATGTCGTTGTTTCTATTAAGGTACGTAAGTATTGGCTCAAGTATTAACACTTTATAAACCTTTATCTTGGGATTTCCAAATACACATTCATAATGAGACGTAATAAGCTTTGATAATCTCGCCCACTTCGTTTCAAATCTCTTCAGTAAACTCCCCGTCTATTGGACTGTTATGTCCAAACATTGATATCTGCTAACCTGCATGACAAGTTAGTCATTATATTCGATTTGGATGTAGTTCATCTGATCCCACTTCAACGAAAGCTCTTAACCATACTAGTAAAGATGGTAATGTTCCGCAACCGCCGATTGTTAATCATCTCTCTCATGATTCTTGATACGGCATTTGATGTTCTGAATGTTGGTGACCGATTTGTATCTCACCACGATGTCGTTTTTTAAGGTGTCTTGCAAGTAAGGAAGACAGATAAGGTCAACTTCTGTACTTGCTGTAGCTTGTTCTCCCTTTTTCCGCTGCTTGGTGGCTCGGTTGATGTCCCTCAAACTATATCCATTCTTCTGTAGTACGTCCCGTAGTAACATCTCCTCCTTCTTTAGGTTGTCTCCTTCACAAACTCTGATCTCTTCTATTGGGGATGATGGTGTGATGTTGTATCAAATCGAATAAGGTTAAAAGTCAAGTAATAATTTTTGTACTTTAACTGCTCGTTTTTCAAAAATATTTATTTATCTAACTAGTTTCGGCCTTGTTGCCATCTTCAGAGATAAAAAGTCAAACAAGAAAGTAAGAGCATGTGAATACTAAATACAATCCCACGTACATTTTGATCATGTGGAAGGCTTTATATTAATACATATTGGGTTAAAAACACACTTAACATTTAATTGACAAGAAACGTGGTACAAACTACGAAGAATTGTAGAAGATTGTATTTAGTATTCACATGCTCTTATTTTCTTGTTTGACTTTTTATCTCTGAAGATGGCAATAAGGCCGAAACTAGTTAGATAAATAAATATTTTTGAAAAACGACCAGTTAAAGTACAAAAATTATTACTTGACTTTTAACCTTATTCGATTTGATACAACACTGGTAAAAAATGGATTTCGAATTAAACTTCAATCAAATGATGTTGTATACACTCCAAGTTCTTAATCACGATTTGTCGTCTTAGTGACTAATACATCTAAGAAGAGCGACTGTTTTGCAGATTTCGCTTCCATGATAAAAATTTCGCGAGGTGTTTGGGGAGTTGATGGCACTGACGATAGGACGAAGGGGGACGTCTGGTTTATGGATCTTCGGTAGTCTATGTACTTTTCATGGTACTGGCGCACAATGGTCCGAATGGTATGAAAACCCGATCGAAAATATTATTTTGCCGTTAGCAATTAGATATCATTATGAAAGCCGGCATATCATTAAAAGACCAAAAAGGCAATGTTATCTCAAAATTTGAATTCAATTCATCAACCGAATGGTGTGTTTTACTTAAATACATTGTTCATTTTTTTTTCTTGTAAATTAATCCTACAAAGAAGATAATTACTAAAAAATTCTTTCGGTTGGAACTGCGCATGCATTGCTCCCTGCTCCTTGTGGTCCAGAACTCTCATTAATACACTACTTAAAACAGATGTTCCTACTTAAACAGATGACCGGAAGTCCCTAAACACATAGTAGCGAAAAATTTGGTACATATTTGGTAAATCGACACAAGATAAAAAAAGAAGCGTATCTTTTGAGTATAGTAGCATTATAGGTCCGTACTGTGGAAGTTTGACGCAAAAAATCTGTTTTATTGTTTACAATTTTAGGGAAAAATAATTTGAAATGTCAGATCAACTTTTAAAATTCCTAAAAATTTTCCAAGACATTGACTAACACACAAACATTCAGATTATTCAAGAATAATTATGATGTTTCGTATGATATAATATAATGTATTGTATATGTAATACAATTTATTTCTATTTGAAGTCTTCTTCATTCTCTTGATTTTCTTCTTCATCACTATTTTATTCACAAGAAAATTTGATGGAATTCAAACAAATGACGATTTTTTAGTCCTTTCCATAAAGCAAGTTCAAATAAATAATTTGAATCAAAAAGTATTTGATTTGATTCTTGACTTGCTTGTTTTTCGACTCTTGAGCCTTTTCAAATCTCTCCAATTGGTAATAGAGACTCTCTAACAACTGTAGCTCCTAATATTCTAGGCGCAATGGACGAAAGAAGTGAGTGACGATAGAAATAGGGAGTCATCTCTTTCCTTAGGTTTATTTTCAAATTTTTTCTTACAAGTAGCATTACCATTACCATCAAACCCTCATTTATAACGCAACGTAAAATTACATTTTATTTTTGATCCAACATTTGAAGATTTCAACATTTTCCAATGTCGCAAACAGTTTGAAGGAATGAACTTCAGGGTATGCCTCTTTCTTATATTTTACAGCGTCTCCTTATAGGTGCTACAAATCATGTCCATTTTCAGTCTCTCGAAGTTTTTACTTTTAATTAAATTAAGGGGTATTAAATGATGTGGCTGAAGTTAGATTCAGATTCGAATCTGAAGCAGATTCAGATTCGTCTTTTTACAGTCGACCAGACAAATACTTATAATGAACACTAAATAATTATTTTTCTTATTATTTAGGGAATGTGGCACCCTGAAACCATGTTAGGAAATTCACTTAGCGATCTTTTAACCCCTCTGTAAAGGGACAGATGCGGACAGGGCGCGGGATTAATAATAATAACTCGGTATTAGGTGTAAAACGTAAATAATTTTTTTTTCAAAATCTGGGAAGCGTAGCACCCTAGAACCATATTAGAAAATTCACTTAACCCTTCTAGAACCCCTCTGCAAAGGGACACACAAAAATTTAGAGGTGGGGGCGGGGGGTGAATAATTTAAATTATGACGGCTTTAGGTGTAAAATGTAAATAATTTTTTTCTCAAAATCTGGGAAGTGTAGCACCCTAGAACCATATTAGAAAATTCACTTAACCCTTCTAGAACCCCTCTGCAAAGGGACACACAAAAATTTAGAGGTGGGGGCGGGGGGTGAATAATTTAAATTATGACGGCTTTAGGTGTAAAATGTAAATAATTTTTTTCTCAAAATCTGGGAAGTGTAGCACCCTAGAACCATATTAGAAAATTCACTTAACCCTTCTAGAACCCCTCTGCAAAGGGACACACAAAAATTTAGAGGTGGGGGCGGGGGGTGAATAATTTAAATTATGACGGCTTTAGGTGTAAAATGTAAATAATTTTTTTCTCAAAATCTGGGAAGTGTAGCACCCTAGAACCATATTAGAAAATTCACTTAACCCTTCTAGAACCCCTCTGCAAAGGGACACACAAAAATTTAGAGGTGGGGGCGGGGGATGAATAATTTAAATTAACTCGGTTTTAGGTGTAAAACGTAAATAATTTTTTTCTCAAAATCTGGGAAGTGTAGCACCCTAGAACCATATTAGAAAATTCACTTAACCCTTCTAGAACCCCTCTGCAAAGGGACACACAAAAATTTAGAGGTGGGGGCGGGGGATGAATAATTTAAATTAACTCGGTTTTAGGTGTAAAACGTAAATAATTTTTTTCTCAAAATCTGGGAAGTGTAGCACCCTGGAACCATATTAGAAAATTCACTTAACCCTTCTAGAACCCCTTTGCAAAGGGACACACAAAAATTTAGAGGTGGGGGCGGGGGGTGAATAATTTAAATTATGACGGCTTTAGGTGTAAAATGTAAATAATTTTTTTCTCAAAATCTGGGAAGTGTAGCACCCTAGAACCATATTAGAAAATTTACTTAACTCTTCTAGAATCCCTCTGCAAAGGGACACACAAAAATTTAGAGGTGGGGGCGGGGGATGAATAATTTAAATTAACTCGGTTTTAGGTGTAAAACGTAAATAATTTTTTTCTCAAAATCTGGGAAGTGTAGCACCCTGGAACCATATTAGAAAATTCACTTAACCCTTCTAGAACCCCTTTGCAAAGGGACACACAAAAATTTAGAGGTGGGGGCGGGGGGTGAATAATTTAAATTATGACGGCTTTAGGTGTAAAATGTAAATAATTTTTTTCTCAAAATCTGGGAAGTGTAGCACCCTAGAACCATATTAGAAAATTCACTTAACCCTTCTAGAACCCCTCTGCAAAGGGACACACAAAAATTTAGGGGTGGGGGCGGGGGGTGAATAATTTAAATTATGACGGTTTTAGGTGTAAAATGTAAATATTTTTTTTCTCAAAATCTGGGAAGTGTAGCACCCTAGAACCATATTAGAAAATTCACATAACCCTTCTAGAACCCCTCTGCAAAGGGACACACAAAAATTTAGAGGTGGGGGCGGGGGGTGAATAATTTAAATTATGACGGTTTTAGGTGTAAAATGTAAATAATTTTTTTCTCAAAATCTGGGAAGTGTAGCACCCTAGAACCATATTAGAAAATTCACTTAACCCTTCTAGAACCCCTCTGCAAAGGGACACACAAAAATTTAGAGGTGGGGGCGGGGGATGAATAATTTAAATTAACTCGGTTTTAGGTGTAAAACGTAAATAATTTTTTATCGACAGAAAATGTAATTGAAGATGAATTCCGCGGCAGATGCATCTTCAAAAGAAATTACATCACTAATTTTTGAACAATCATCAAAGTGATACCAACATCTACAAATATTGCAATTTATGTAACGTGAAACGTCGTATATGCTGCAGTAAGGACAATATTTTTTTACATCATCCGAATTTTCAAGTAGATACTTCTGAATCCAGTCTATAACTTTCTGGGTCAAAATCTTTAATGGAAAATAAAGCTTTAAGATCATGTTGAATTATGGTATAAATAGAAAATATGACAAAAGTCCCACAATTTACATCATCGGATTGCTTTGGATTGTTAATATTTTTGGCAATTTTCCAGTTTTCTACATTAATGTAATTGCCGCAATACTTTGAATTATTTTGAATTTTGAAAAACTTTTTTATTGCATCAAAAATTTGTGTATCCGCATTTGTGTACCCAGGATCCAGAAAATAAATCAGCTGATCAGTTACGCTTAATAGAATTAATGTCCAATGACAAGAATTAACATTATATGGTATTAATATATATTTATATTTTGTAAAACATTCAGCGTAAGCTTTTAAATTAATTCCATTGTTCTCTGAAAACATAAATTGCGTGGATACGGTATCAATATAATAAATATTGTCTGAGTATTTCGTTAGGTAAGAGAAGGCAAAGGCATCTATGCATGAATCAGTTAACCATCTATTTGTCAAACTTATTAATGTTGACGATTTATTTTGTGTTGATAACAATGTCAAATAATCATCACTCCTTAGTTTAACTGTACTGTTTTTATATTTATAGTTTCCAATTAGAAAAGGTTGTTTATTTTGCAACAGCAGTTGTTTTTCTATTGCTTTAAAGTAAAATATGTTATCCTGCATTAAACCATTTTTAAATATTTCGATGTTGGCTGTATCGGTGAATGTGTTGGATGTTATTTCTTGAATGCTTTCTAGATCATCACTTGTATTTTCATCATTATCTGCTGAGACATACTTTTTAAAGAAGGCGTCCAACTTTGCTTTGTTAAAATGTGTTTGCTGTTTCTTTTTTTTTCTGTCGCCATTGTTCCATAAGGAACTTTAAAAAAAGGATATTTTAAGCTATAAAGCTTAAAATATCCTTTTTAGTTGTCTTTATGCGTTTGCTTTTTTTTATGTCTAATCCCAGCTCTTTTATATTACTTCGAATAAGTTTTTTTAACGTTCGAACAAAGCGACCAACCTTTAAATATGTGTCGCTAACTAAAATATTCTTTTTCACTATTTTAAACCAACATTCGACATTAGAATTTGATGACACAACCTTTTCTCCGGGAACGTTTAAAATCGAAGTCCAAGGACGTGCAAAAGCCATATAGTTTTTTACTAAAAATTCTGCAAATGGAATACATTGTAAGATGTTCTTCTCATAACATGCTGCATCATTCAAATTTAATATTATATCTTCTACTTGGGTATAAATTTTTTGAAAATGTTTGTGGAATGGTGTTTGTAAATACGATACTGTAGGATCTTGATCGTCATCAATTAAGTTCTATGGTTCTAGGGTGCTACACTTTCCAGATTTTGAGAAAAAAATTATTTACGTTTTACACCTAAAACAGAGTTAATTTAAATTATTCACCCCCCGCCCCCACCCCTAAATTTTTGTGTGTTCCTTTGCTGAGTGGTTCTAGAAGGGTTAAGTGAATTTTCTAATATGGTTCTAGGGCGCTACACTTCCCAGATTTTGAGAAAAAAATTATTTACGATTTACACCTAAAACCGAGTTAATTTAAATTATTCATCCCCCGCCCCCACCTCTAAATTTTTGTGTGTCCCTTTACAGAGGGGTTCTAGAAGGGTTAAGTGAATTTTCTAATATGGTTCTAGGGTGCTACACTTCCCAGATTTTGAGAAAAAAATTATTTACGTTTTACACCTAATACCGAGTTATTATTATTAATCCCCCGCCCTGTCCGCATCTGTCCCTTTGCAGAGGGGTTAAAAGATCGTTAAGTGAATTTCCTAACATGGTTGCAGGGTGCCACATTCCCTAAATAATAAGAAAAATAATTATTTAGTGTTCATTATAAGTATTTGTCTGGTCGACTGTAAAAAAACGAATCTGAATCTGCTTCAGATTCAAATCTGAATCTAACTTCAGCCACATTATTAAATGGGGTATCCACTTAAAAGATTAAGTGGACAAAAAATATAAGTAATTATTGATGTTAATCATGCAAATCCTTTTTGAAATTTTTAATGGCATAAAATGAAGACCTTTCTTTACTTTATAAGAAACCATCCACAAAATAGTGTCAAGTAGTGGTATGCCATCTTCGAAGTGCCGTCTTTTCATTTACTGCCAAGTAGGATTCCGATGCTTTTGCTGATTTTAACACTCTAGCAATTTCTTGTCGGATATTTCGGCATCCCTCGAACTGCTGTTTCCACTTCGCAGATTATTTCTTCCTTCGGGACCTTCTTTGGGGGATTGCGTAACTCAATCCTTTTTCCAATACCGTGGTTTCTTCTTTCCTTCGTTAGTGGGACATTCGATCTGTTGATGACGATCGTTTCTACTTGTTCCTCTTTTTCTGCACCCGACGTTCCAATGATTCAAATTTCTTGATATGTATGTCGCGGGTCTTCTGCATTTCACGATCAGCTTTCTCCATTGTTAGTCTATCCACTTTATCTCGGTCTTCTTCGGACATACTAATGGAAAGTGAGAGGTGGAGTCGTAGTAACCTCTCATTTATACTCAAAAATATAAATAATTATTGATGTTAATCATGCAAATCCTTTTTGAAATTTTTAATGGCATAAAATGAAGACCTTTCTTTACTTTATAAGAAACCATCCACAAAATAGTGTCAAGTAGTGGTATGCCATCTTCGCAGTGCCGTCTTTTCATTTACTGCCAAGTAGGATTCCGATGATTTTGCTGATTTTAACACTCTAGCAATTTCTTGTCGGATATTTCGGCATCCCTCGAACTGCTGTTTCCACAGCTTTCTCCATCGTTAGTCTATGCACTTTATCTCGGCCTTCTTCGGACATACTAATGGAAAGTGAGAGGTGGAGTCGTAGTAACCTCTCATTTATACTATTACTTGCATATTTCACCAAAGATTTTGTTCTTCCCTTCTAAACTAGACGCAAAGAAAAAATGAAATGTTGCGTTTGTTGTGCTGGTTTGAAACCTATCTTCAATTTATCGACTTCTCCTTCCATCTCCAATACAAGCTCTTTGGTACGTATTCAGGATTCTTGAGTGTAGCTTTGTAATGATATTAATGAGACATATCTTCTTGCGTATTGTCAATGTGAAAACGGTAAAATATTAGTAAAGATATTGTAGCAAATCTTGTTCCAAAGTCGGGCAAAAAAGAAGATAAATAATTAATAAATGATTATGATTTTTTGATTGAATTTAATTATTAAGATAAAAAAATTAAATTCGTACCAAAAATCAGGAAGGTTACAACTCAAATAAAAACGTTTTATGCAAAACAATATAAATTAAGCACCTTATTAAAAGTCAAGTATATATATTGATTAAATACAAATAATACAAAATCAATCACTCCTCTAAGTTTAAGTGTTTTAATCATTTTTTCGTCCTTCGTATCGAGATATCTGATAAGATCTTATCAAATCTTTTAAGTTATTATTTTTACTAACAAAATCTAGGATTACATTTTAATCCTCACTCCCGCGAATCCACTACACCCCAATCCCGTTATTTTGTAAAGAACACCATTTTCGGGACCATCGGGAGCTGGTCCTGGCCCAAATTGAATTTTTGCTGTCATTACGTATAATTCATCTAAATTTTTACCGCCAAACGCTAAAGAAGATACCTTTAAAAAACGGACGTAAATAAATTAAAGCAAATAATTATTATAAATAATAAATACTTGTTGTGCTGGGAGAGTAATTTTTTCTAAAAGACATTCCCTTTTAGTCGGATCAACTTTAATAATCATTCCCCCACCGAAACAAGTCACCCATAAATTTCCATCCGTATCAATCGCCATTCCATCTGGAGCTCCTGGAATGTTGTGGTCATCGAAAGTAAACAATCTTGTTCGATTTGCTAAAAAAAAATTGATGAAGAAATGAAATTAAATTATTTTTATATAATTCACTTATAACGCTTGCTTCTGGGTCATAATCGAATTGCTCAATTCTTCGAGTTGGACTATCGATAAAATAAAATTTATTCGTCACAGAATTCCAAGCCAAACCGTTCGGGATTGTTAACGAATTAAAATGCCTCTTTATTTGTTTGTTAAGCTCCAAATTATACAAAGTCCCGGTTTTTTCCTCGAACCCACCCATCGTTTTAATAATCATAGCCCCCGCCCATAATTTTCCTGTAGGATCCACTTTTCCATCGCACCAAATATAATTTCCATTTGGAACTTCATCCAGGGAAGATAAAACTTGTATATCTTGTCCTCTTTCACTTTTGCCATCCCACGTTAACACCGATAATTTATTCCCGTGAGATATAACGTATT
Organism: Onthophagus sagittarius; assembly: GCA_036711965.1. Lineage (NCBI taxonomy): Eukaryota > Metazoa > Arthropoda > Insecta > Coleoptera > Scarabaeidae > Onthophagus > Onthophagus sagittarius. Next base: position 10,123,021 of record JASERS010000004.1, read on the forward strand.
TATTATTATTTTTTTCGATTGGAATTGCAAATGTGGAATGATTCAAACCTAATTTATTATAATTTTTATTAATTGATTAATTAATAATTAAATAAAGAAGGATTCTTACCTAATAACGCGCGAACGTGAAATTTATCATGTGGACTATATCTATGTATCGCTCTATCGTTAGTATCGACGAAATATAAACTTTGAGTTTCCTCGTCCCAAAAGGGAGCTTCAGGAAGTTTTAAATTAGTAATTAAAGCTTCAATTTGTCTCGACATACTACTTTAAAGGGTACTAATAGTTAACTGATTGTAACAATTCAGTTCAAATTTTTATCTTTTATCATTATCTTTTGATAAATAATCATGTTCATTCAGTCGGATATAAAAATGTAATGTTGTATTACAAGTTCCTTTCGGAAAAATTAAAGAAATTAACCATCTTTTTTATTGTGTCTTATAATGACTTAATTTGTTTTGTCTTCGGATTTATAAGTGTTCTTATATAATCCTAAATAAAGATAAGACTAAAAATAGAGAACGAACGATAATAAAACATTTTTATTGCCGCATTGCTACGAAATATCTCGTTGCGTCATTTAAATGTTTGTTATTTAAATGTTGATACTAGAAAAGTGTACGTTACTTACTTCATGTAATTGATTTCATATTTTATTTATTTCATGGATTTATTTATTAATTATTTTTAATGACATTTCAATCAATTTTATTTGAAATATTTCGAGTTGGGTATTAAATTGAGAGAAATTTTAATTCATATCGATTTCTACTAGTAATAATAATAAGTGATTATGCAAAATGGCAATAATAATTATTTTTAGTAAAAATAATAAGTGGTTATATCTCATATTATTATTATTACTAGTGGAAACCGATTTGAATAAAAATTTCCTTCAATTTGATACCAAACTCGAAATATTTCAAATCTAATTGATTGAAATATCATTATAAATAATTATTATTATCATTTTGCATAATCTCTTATTGTTATTATTATCAGTAGAAACCGATTTGAATTAAAATTTCGTTTAAATTGATACCAAACTCGAAATATTTGAAATCTAATTGATTGAAATATCATTAGAAATAATTATTATTATCATTTTGCTTAATCACTTATTATTATTATTACTTGTAGAAATCGATTTGAATTAAAAATTCTTTCAATTTGATACCAAAATCGAAATATTTCGAATCTAATTGATTGAAATATCAGTAAAAATAATTATTATTATCATTTTGCATAATCTCTTATTATTATTATTACTTGTAGAAATCGATATGAATTCAAATTTCCTTCAATTTGATATCAAACTCGAAATATTTCAAATTAAATTGATTGAAATATTAAAAATAATTATTATTATCATTTTGCATAATCACTTATTATTATTATTACTTGTAGAAATCGATTTGAATTAACATTTCCTTCAATTTGATACCAAACTCGAAATATTTCAAATCAAATTGATTGAAATATTCTTATAAATAATTATTATTATCATTTTGCATAATCACTTATTATTATTCTTACTTGTAGAAATCGATTTGAATTAAAATTTGCTTCAATTTAATACCAAACTCGAAATATTTCAAATATAATTGATTGAAATATCATTAAAAATAATTGTTATTACCATTTTGCATAATAACTTATTATTATTATTACTAGTGGAAATCGTTATGAATTAGAATATATATTAAAATATATAAAATATAAATATTATAATTAAAATATATATATGATACCAAACTCGAAATATTTCAAATTAAATTGATTAAAATATCATTAAAAATAATTATTATTATCATCTTGTATAATCACTTATTATTATTACTATTACTGGTAGAAATCGATATGAATTAAAATTTCCTTCAATTTGATACCAAATTCGAAATATTTCAAATTAAATTGATTGAAATATCATTAAAAATAGTTATTATTATCATTTTGCATAATCACTTATTATTATTAATTCTTGTAAAACTCGATATGAATTAAAATTTCCTTCAATTTGATACCAAACTCGAAATATTTCAAATCTAATTGATTGGAATATCATTAAAAATAATTATTATTATCATTTTGCATAATCTCATTATTATTATTACCAGTAGAAACCGATTTGAATTAAAATTTCGTTCAAATTGACACCAAACTCGAAATATTTCATATAAAATTGATTGAAATACCATTAAAAATAATTATCATTACCATTTTGCATAATCTCTTATTATTATTATTACCAGTAGAAATCGATTTGAATTAAAATTTCGTTCAAATTGATACCAAACTCGAAATATTTCATATGAAATTGATTGAAATATTATTAAAAATAATTATTATTATCATTTTGCATAATCACTTATTATTATTCTTACTTGTAGAAATCGATTTGAATTAAAATTTCCTTCAATTTGATACCAAATTCGAAATATTTCAAATTAAATTGATTGAAATATCATTAAAAATAGTTATTATTATCATTTTGCATAATCACTTATTATTATTAATTCTTGTAAAACTCGATATGAATTAAAATTTCCTTCAGTTTGATACCAAACTCGAAATATTTCAAATCTAATTGATTGGAATATCATTAAAAATAATTATTATTATCATTTTGCATAATCTCATTATTATTATTACCAGTAGAAACCGATTTGAATTAAAATTTCGTTCAAATTGACACCAAACTCGAAATATTTCATATAAAATTGATTGAAATATCATTAAAAATAATTATCATTACCATTTTGCATAATCTCTTATTATTATTATTACCAGTAGAAATCGATTTGAATTAAAATTTCGTTCAAATTGATACCAAACTCGAAATATTTCATATGAAATTGATTGAAATATTATTAAAAATAATTATTATTATCATTTTGCATAATCACTTATTATTATTCTTACTTGTAGAAATCGATTTGAATTAAAATTTCCTTCAATTTGATACCAAATTCGAAATATTTCAAATTAAATTGATTAAAATATCATTAAAAATAATTATTATTATCATTTTGTATAATCACTTATTATTATTACTAGTAGAAATCGATATGAACTAAAATTTCGTTCAAATTGACACCAAACTCGAAATATTTCATATCAAATTGATTGAAATATCATTAAAAATAATTATTATTACCATTTTGCATAATCACTTATTATCATTATTACTAGTAGAAATCGATATGAATTAAAATTTCCTTCAATTTGACACCAAATTCGAAATATTTCAAATCAAATTGATTGAAATATCATTAGAAATAGTTATTATTATCATTTTGCATAATCACTTATTATTACTATTACTAATAGAAATCGATTTGAATTAAAATTTCCTTTAATTTGATACAAAACTCGAAATATATCTAATCAAATTGATTGAAATATCATTTGAAATTATTATTATTATCATTTTGCATAAACACTTATTATAATTATTACTTGAGTTTATTATTACTAAATTTTAATTCAAATCGATTTCTACTAGTAATAATAATAATAAGTGATTATGCAAAATGATAATAATAATTTTTAATAATATTTCCATCAATTAGATTTGAAATATTTCGAGTTTGGTATCAAATTGAAGGAAATTTTAATTCACATCGATTTCTACTAGTAATAATAATAATAGTAACTGATTATGCAAATTGAATTGAAATAAATAAAATTTTCGTTTCCTTGTAATTAATATATAAGGAAACGAGAATTTGATTCTACATTAATTAGAGCTAGTTTTTTTATTTTAATAAGAAATGTGCTGTTTGGAAATGTTTCAAAATAAATAAATAGGTCATTTTGAAATATCTTACATGTTATCTGATTCATGATCATTATTTTTTTTTGAAATTTAATTTTCTAAAATTTATGCAACCAATTATAATCACCCGTATATTTGGTTGCATAACAAAATTGAACCAAAAATAAATTAATAAACTAATAATTACACAAATTAAAATTAAACCACTTTTAATCAAAAAATTAACTTAAACAACATTAATTTATCTCCTTTTATTATTTAATCATAAAAATTATTTTCAGACAATTCAAATTTCCCGCTTTATAATGTTGTCAAAGGTTAAAAATTATGTGCGCAGATGCCGACTGCGCATTCCAGTGGAGTGGTTAGTGTTGCTTTTTCGGTATCATTTTCGTAAATTTTTCTTAATTATTCTCTTTTAGAAGCGGTTTTAGCGAAAATCGATGATTTTCTCATAAAAATGGAACCGAAATACACCGATTTATCCAGGTTGTGTCGAACTTGTAAAATGGAATCATCCGATATGCGGCCCCTGCATACGCGAGACACTGACAATGGCACAGATAATCCTAGAGTAGATGATATGTTGATGTTACTCACGAATATAAAGGTAAATTCATGAATGAAGATGTTTAAAACTGTTAAGTTAAAGGTTTTTATTAAATACTAGACATTTGGTAATGATAGGTTATGTAATTGTCGTTAAAAGTATTTTTGTGGATTCTGATAAATAGTTATTTTTGATTCTAGATAATTTTTTTTGAGATTTTTTTATGAATTAGTTTAAAATAACCAAATTAGAATTTATTTAATGTTTTATCAATCCATTTTATTTTTAAATGTCATATTTACAAATGTCATTTAGAAATGTCACATTTAGAAATGTCATAAATATTATAAATTTGCATTTAATCATTAAATTAATTGATAACACAATTAATTGTTAGGTAGATTGTGTTTGCAATTTGTTTATAACAATGAATTAACAATTACAATAACAATTAAATTTATAAAAAAAATTTAGTCAAAATTACAAGCAACATAAAGTTAATCTTTGTTGAAGGAACTTAATTCATTATATCCCTAGAAAAATGATTAAAATTAACAAAATTATTCTTTCAAATGAAATCAATCTTTGCAATAAAGGGATAGTACCTTCATAACGCTTTTGAGATTTGAGTGCAATAAATTCTCACAAGCACATTCTTACAATCTTATTTTCGCCCAAAAGAACTGCAAGTAACAAGCATTAATAATTTTTTGCAATGTTTTGAGATTACGAATTATACATTTTTAAGCTGAAGGTGTGATTTAAGGAGGTGTCCTTCATATTGAAACTAATCAAACTCAAAATGACATTAATGATAACCAATTTGATGACTATCATAACCAAATTGTTTAAAATGGTACTTGTAATTTGCCTTGTATAAAGATACAGGGAAGCTGCAAATAGTCTAGAAGTGAGGGTCGTTCAAAAATCATTCAAAAGGGAAGAAGGTAATGAATTTTTAGGCAATGCTTAAGGAGAGCTGAAGAATGTAATCAATGTTTGGTGACCTTAATAATTGATCTTATGATATATTAAGGAAATACAGTAGAACCCCTCATATCCGTCACCCATGGGACCGGAGCATGGTCGGTTACCAAAAAAGGTCGGATAATCCGAGGAACAACAAAAATGAACAAGACAAACATAAACAAGTACATATATTTAATTATGTATACAAATCCATGTATGTACATGTAAATTTATTTAAAAAAATCAGTTATATTTTTTTGTTTTAATCTACCAAATCTTGCTTTAGCTGAGATATCTTTCCACTTTTTAATGCACAGCACATCCATCGGTGTTGCTTCTGGATGTTGCTCGACGTATTTCATTGCAATCTTGAAAGCCTCTGTAGCTGTCGTATGACTGATATTTTCAGGTTCTTCTTTTTCATCATCCGTTTCATCTTCCTCTGTTTCAACTTTAAAAACTGCGGATACGATTTGTTCGTCGTTCAGATCCTCGTTAGTGACTTCAACTATGTCCCCTCCCAATAGCCACTCTTCTATATCCGCTGGTTGGATTTGGGCATCGATGGTCTGTAAATCTTGTAGAATTTCTGCTTCATCTGTATTTAAAGTTTCAGACTTATTAGAGATTGCGCTCTCACCTACAATAATACTTGGCCATAGTTTTCTCCAAGACTTTTGTAGAGTGGTGTGATTGAGTTCGTCCCAGGCTTGTGCGGCAATGTAAATGGCATCTTTTATATTAAAAGTCTTCATTGCCTCAAATAGGTTACTGCCTCCTTCCGTTTGCTCTAATAAGAAGCTGACATATTTTCGCCTGTATCTTTTCTTCAACCACTCAATAACCCCTTGATCCATAGGTTGGATTAAAGGTGTCACACGAGGAGGTAGAAACATAACTTTGATGTTTCCCATTGTTAGTTCGTTTTCCGAAGGATGACTGGGAGCATTGTCAAGAATCAAGACTGCACTGAGTGGTAGATTTTTCATTTTCAAGTGTTTTTTTACATCTGGTACAAACTCTTCAAAAAACCACTGTTTAAACAAAGAACTGTCCATCCAAGCAGATTTTTGATTTTTATAATAAACAGGCAATGATGCCATGTTCACATGTTTGAACGCTCTGGGCTTTTTAGATTTTCCAATAACAAACAATGGCATTTTATGGTTTCCACTTGCATTACTACAAGTTGCAAAAGTTAGTCTATCCTTGGATAATTTTGTCCCTGTTACTTTTTTATTTTTTGCAGCAAGAGTTTTTTGTGGGAGCATCTTGTAGTTTAACCCTGACTCGTCAATATTATACACTTGATCCGGATGCATATTGTTTTCTTTAATAAAAACTTCTTCACATAAATTTCTTCACGAACTCTTTGGTTGCGTCATCATCAGCTGATAGCTTTTCTCCAGAAATAACAACGTGACGTATACCATGGCGACGTTTCCATCGGTGAAGCCAACCTTCACTTGCACTGAAATTTTCCCCTTCCTCTCCTACTATTGTTTTATGTAAAATCGCTGCCTTCTCTTTAATTATAGGACCTGACAAAGGAGTTCCTTTGCGTCTTTCTTGGCAAAACCATATCCAGAGAGCATCATCTAAAACATCAAATTTATGCTTTTTAAGCATCTTTCTATTTTTTAAACCCTCCTCCCCTTCCACTGTCATAGAGTACGATTCGATATTCTTTCTGTTTTTCCTCCAGTCTTTAATAGTTGTGACGCCTATTCCTAATTCAGAAGATAATTTTTGAACTGACTCGCCATTGTCTAGCCTCTGAATAACTTCCAATTTCTTCTGTAGTGTACATACAATACGTTTTCGTTTTTGTTGGGTAGCCATAATCACTTTTACTATAACAATTGTAAATATGCATACAATTGATATTCACAATGATGAACACAGTTGCGCAACCCTTGGCAAACATCAAGATTGAGCGAATCAAGTAATTCCCCGACGGAAAGTCGGGTCTCTTGGGATTCACAAAAACGTACATTAGAGCATTTGAACAAAATTGGGAGTAGGGAGGGGTGACGGATATCCCGAGGAGTCGGATATCCCGAGGTCGGATATGAGGGGTTCTACTGTACCACAGATTCCTTGGCTCAAAATAGGCCGATTTAAGTTAACTTATCTATATCCAAAGTTGCTTCGTTTCGCGGCTTTGAGAGGATTTCAAAGCCGCGAACACATAACATTCTTCAAAGTTAGCAAAAAAAGTTCGTTTATTCATTATAACTCGAGAACACGTTAATAAATCTAAACCATTTTTAAGAAATGAGTTCTTAGGTTCAATCAACGTGTTTTTATGGTTTTGGATAAATTTTTAATAGTAGACGGCGCTTACATAATTATAATTTCTGAATTGCCCATTTAGTTCTGAACGTTTTTTGTCTCTTATAAGATTTTGATTACGTAAGTAGTTAAGCCAGAGAAAAGGAATTTTTGAGTATCTGCAACCCTTATTTACGTCATTTTGATTACAAAATCATTATGTGTTTGGCACTTAAATAAGGAATTGAATACTAGGGAATTTTTTCCTCATAATTCTTGTTCATAATCAACTGTAGAGGCAAGGACTGTAAATTTCAATGGGCGGTGTGAATAAAAACGAGTACGACGAGTATTTACTTACAAGTAAAGTGTAACGGGTATTTAAACTCCAAGTAAACCGATGTGAATAAAGCGTCGAGTTTACTTGTGACCGTGTACTCGCCAACGCGAGGGAACTGAATTCACAAGAAAGGTAAGTAAATACTTGTAGCGCAATACAGACCACGCATCATTTCCTGTTGTGACTTGTTCTGTTTTCGCCGCTAAACTAACCTTGACTCCCCGTCATTACTCATAAGTTAGTTGTCGTACCCGTTTGTTTTTGTCCTCTTGCAGCTGTGGATGAAAGTAGTGTGACTTCCGGTTGTGACAATAGAGCTATTTTGGTAGCGTTATTGAAAGACTTTAGTGTTGTGCTAAATAAATCCATGTTGCTTAAAGTTACATCTGCTAAAGAGAAGGCATGGGGATGTTTAGCCGACCAGTTTTCGAAAAACGTTGGGAAGCAAACTAGTACTAAATAGTTAAAAAAGCAATTGAACAATATGAAAAGCGCTGTCAAGAAAAAAACTGATGTCAACGCAACTGGAAATAAACCAATAACATTGTTGTCATGGGAGGCAGATTTCCTAAAAATTTGCGATTCAAACGAGAACCCAGTTTATTGCAAAATATCTGGGGCTTCATGCGTTGGATTGCGAGCAAGTTCTACGTTGCCATTACCTGAACTCAATGAGGAGAATGAGAATACGGAAGACGAAGGTTGGCATGTTAGCATCAAACCAGCCCATCACACCAGTGACTTGCATACGTAAGAGCGATGCGACGAAGTTGAAAAAAGATAAAAAATTGAAACTCTCAGCTGAAACTGAAGAGACGTCAAAATTGACAACTGGTGAGCTGCAGCGTTTATTATTACTTGAACAAATTAAGCTAACAAGACTTCAGCTGAACGTGAACAACTGATGATAACGGAGTTGAACCTAAGAGCTGCACAACACAGACGAACGGAGTCCGGTGAACAACGCGTTGTGGTTGAAGAAGACGATGTCTTAAAAGAATTTTTGGTGTTGAAATAAATTGTATCTATATTATTTAATTTAATTATTTAAATTATATGAAATAAGTATATAATATACGTTTGTTTTTTTATATATTTTTTATTACTTTTTTATTTTATTTTTTCACATATGCGATTGCAATTGGAGTAAAGGAAATAGGATTAAATTTATTTCCATGTCAAAAATGTGTACTTACAACATAAGATAATTACTAATTTCTAATCGTTTTTGCTGACCACGTCGTCTATTTATAACTTCATTCCGATCTAAATTATATAGAGGTATGTTTTCTTCAGGCCAAAAACTCGTTCAATTATTACTCTTTCCTGAGCATGGGTCGAATTGTAATTCCGCTCACGAGCATTTCTTTGTTCGTCAAAAGGAGTCAGTAACCAAGGAGTAATTCCATATCCGCTATCACCAAGGAGACAAACATCACCAGCATATCGGCGCACCACGTCCTGAATTCCACTCCCTCGCCAAATCCTGCCATCATGTACACTCCCTGGCCATTGAGTGTCCACACTTGTAATTTTTTCATTAGCGTCACAAGTCATCTGAATGTTTATTGTTGTTTTTCCTTTTCTGTTCACTTACTCGTCGCCGAATTCCGAAGGTTTCATAATATGCACGTGAAAAATTTTAAAAAATTTAATCCAATCTTCAGACTTCGACACTATTTTATCCAATACACTTGAAAATGTTCTGCTGACGGTACTTCTTTCAACCCCCATGTCGTTGGCAACACTACTTTGGAATCCTGGATCACTAACGTATCTCAGAAAAGTTTCTATCTTTTTCCGTGCAGTTAATCCTCCACCCCTTGCATCTGTGTTTTCATCAAGAAAGTGCGAAGTGAGAAAATCTACGTTTTCGCTCTCAAACCGTAATAGTCCCTTAGATAGATCGGGACTTATATCACGCCGGTTTCTATAACGTTTCACACCACGCAGGTTTATAAATGCAGCCATCTTTCGTGTACAAGTACGATTGCAAGTCTGGGGTTGGTTGACTTGCGAACGGACGAGTATTTAGTTGCGTTTATTCACACCAAAATTGGCATTTTTTGGGGTTTTACTAGCCTCTCAAGTATTTACTAGCTAGTAAGAGTAAATACTTTGTTTTATTCACTTCAATTTTGGGCGTTTACTTGTCATTTTAATATGTTCAAGTATTTACTTGTCCTACTCGTTTTTATTCACACCACCCAATGTTCCCCAGAGAAATCAGTACCAATTACGATAAGATTTTGGAATTGCAATGACGTAAAAAAGGCTTGCAAATGTTCAAAAAATCCAATTAGTGGTTAACTAATGTAATCAAAACTTTATAAGGGACAAAAAAGTTCCAGAACTAAATGGGCAATTCAGAAATTTTAATTATGTAGTCAACTTCACCTAAAACCATAAAAAGACGTTAATTGAACCTAGGAACTTACATCTCAAAAATGGTTTTGATTGATTACCGCGTTTTCGAGTTATGAGGAATAAACGAATTTTTTTTTGCTAACTTTGGGGTCCTCTAGCTTTAAATGGGCCTATTTTTAGCAAAGGAATCTGTGGTCTTCCGTTATAAAAGCATTTCAGAGACACTTGTATAATTGATATACAGTGACTCCCATAAGTGATCAAACACTTATGTATTACATATGAAATAAATATTTATTTGCACAATTGGTTTATTAACACTTCTTCATTATCTTTAATATATTCTTAGAGACATTTACTTTAATAATTTAGTAAAATTCTCTGTAAACCTACACACATTTTCTAAATAAATAAAATAAAGTTGGGTAGACTGTGGAAGCATTTCCACATAAATGATGGTGGTGGATTTATTTATAATTGAAGGCATAATGAACCAATATGGCTCTTTGAATATTTTAAAGAACCATTTAAAATCGTCTGCAAATAAAATGAGCCTTCAAAACAACTTTCAATTTTATCAGGATAACGATCCGAAGCATAAGGTCCATAATGTAAGGTTACGGTTAGTTTATAACTATCCGAAAGTTATTGAAACACCTCCACAATTACCTGACCTAGACCCAATCGAATATCTTTGAAAAGAATTAAATCGACGAATTCACAACATCCCCAAACGCAAACCATATCCTCCAAAAACAAAATTTGATCAACTCAATTCCGGAAAGCTTGACAGCTGTTTTATCGGCTAAGGGAAATCCCACAAAATATTAAAATGTGATTAAATAACATTACAAAGTTCTGTCCGCTAACTTCTGCGCCTTATAATTTGTGCTATTTTTTTATTTTGTTTACGTGGTGTCGTAAGCTGTTATTACAGCTGTTGTTTTTATATTTAAAAACAACCTTTTCACTGTTTTATTATTAATAATTATATTTTCTACAAATTCTCTATAATAAACATTTTTTGTTTATTTTTTCGTTATTCGCATCTGTACTTTATTTTGTGCTATCGCTTAGTGTTCGATCATTTATATGAGTCCTCAAGGTGCCTATCAGCCAATCCAAATGGACCTACAAATACTCAAATTTCTCTCGCTCAAAAGGCTAGCCTTATAATTAAATGCATAATTAGGACAAAATTAAATATTTTAACTTGGTCTATGAACGAAAAAAGTTTCCACTTTTTTATTGATTCAAAGTGATTTTGAGTTACTCTTTTACATGGTGAGAACCAAGAACTTATAGCTTATTTAAAAATTCACTAAAAATCATCAAGCTTCAATCATCAAATCAAGCTGTTTTTGTGTTTTTCTTTATAGTTAGCTTTCTTGAAACTTTTTTACGTGTAGGTTTTTAAGAACATGGATCTTGCTCCGTTCTTGATTCGAGAACATTACTAAACATCATGTTTCGTTTTTTCGATGCTAAATATTTCTTGGGTAATGATGCTACCATATATGCTTTGAATTTGCTTCTATAAGACTTGATCTGCATCTAGAAGACTTGATACTGCATTTAGATGAATGACACTGCTTCCAAGAGACTTGAAATGCTTCCACAAGGCTTAATACTGCTTCAAGAAGTCTTAAAAGAACTTCAGAATACTTAATATTGCTTTCGGAAGACTTGAACTGCTTCCAAGAGGTTCGATACTACCGCTAGAAGAATTGGTACTGCTTTTCAAAGACTCGATATACTTCCAAAAGACTTGATACTGCTTTTAGAGGACTGGATACTGCTTCCAAAAGACTTAATATTACTTCGAGAAGATTTGAACTGCTTCCAAAAGACTTCATACTGCTTTTGAAAGACTTTACAAGCTTTCAGAAAACTTGACATGGTTCCAGAACTGCTCCAAGAAATTTGATACTGCCTCTAGAAGACTTGATACTGTTTCTAGAAGCCTTGATATTGCTTCCAGAAGACTCGCAATGTTGCAGGAGAGTTGATACTACTTCTATAAGAGTTGATCTGCTTTCAGAAAACTTAATACTGCTTCTAGAAAACTTAAAATTCTCCCATAAGATTTGACACTGCTTCCAGAAATCTTGAACTGCTTTCAGAAGACTCGATGTTGACGATAGAACGATAGACTTGATGCTGCTTTTAAAAGACTTGGAATGCTTCCACAAGATTTGACACTGCTTCCAGAACTCTGAAATGCTTTCAAAAGATTCGATTCTGCCGCTAGAAGAATTGGTACTGCTTTTAAAAGATTTGGTGCTTTCAGAAAACTTGAACCTGCTTTCAAAAGACTGATATTGCCTCGAGAAGATTTGAACTGCTTCTAGAAAGCTCCTTTTGTATGTCTTTGTTCTTTTATTTAAAATTTAAGATATTTTTGTAATAGTTCTACCGGTTTCGGTTCATTCAATGAACCATCTCCAGGAAATCATCTTCAAGAATTAAAATAACGTTTGTTTACACGCTGTCCATCATCTTGTATTTGAAATTAATCTATCCATTATTGTCGCAGAATAAGCACTGTTCTTACGTTTAATGTTGGAATGTATTGTTTTTTAATCTGCAGGTCCTTTAAAATGTTATTCGGACGTATTTAAAAGTTCCTGAAGATGGTTCATTGAATTTTCCATTATGACCAAAATGGAAAGAAGTTACAAATTCATTTTTAATGCTTGTAGAAGGCTTGAACTGCTTCCAACAGATTTAATACTGCCCTTGGAAGGCTAGATACTGCTTTTATAAGACTTGATCTGCTTCTAGAAGACTTGATACTGCTTCTGGATGATTGATGCTGCTTCCAAGAGACTTGATATGGCATCCAGAAGACTTGAAATGTTTCCAAAAAGACTTAATACTTCGTCTAGAAGACTTGATATTGCTTGCAAAACTATTGGCAGAATATGTTGTTTATTGGGCAAAATGCGAAATCTTGATGTAACTTTGTGGACACAAATTGTTAATTAAAGACTAAATACTGTTGGCAGAACACGTTTTTACAGCAAAAGGCGAAAAAATGTTTGTGTCATTTTCGTGTCAAAAGCTTAAAAAATGCCAATTAAAGATTGGATACTGCTTATAAAATTGTAAACACTGCTGGTAGAAGGCATTACTGTTGCAATCCAACCATAGGCGCCACTCTTTCCTTTGAGAACCGTCATTCGTCGTTTCTGAATTGAGTCTTTTCAACATCCAGCATCCATAGTTATTTTCAAAAACCGTTGACGCTCGAAAGATAAATCAGTTGGCTGCAGAATTTTTAGCATACGACAATCACGTGTTTCAACATTAGCTCAAATAAGTGGTACAGCATATCATTATGGTACAGCGTTATTATAACCACCTGGTACCAATTAAACAACCATACACTGCAGTAAATCATCTTACATGTCGATATTATTGAGAGCGTACTTAGCCTTAAAAATACTGAAGTAGCGAAATTTAGCAGTCTTATTAAATCTTCGAGCCAGTCGTCACTGTTGATATGATTATATAATAATGTATACATTATATTATTTTCTAAACACCCAAGTTATTAGGAAACCTGACCAACGTGTCCTATTAGATTGGTATAGGAAGCCGACTTATTCAGGTTGCTTCAATAATTTTTATTCTTGCCAACCAATCCAGATGAAGATCTCTTAGGGCAATGAAAGATAGATAGGGTATTGTCTGTCTGATGAGAGTTTCCGGGATAAGAACCTAACGATCTTGACAGATCTCTCCTTTTTCCAAAATCCTTGATCAACCGAATCCTGTATCACTAGGATGACTCCTTGCCTGTCACTCCACCTACATATGTAAACCCTACATTCTGGGTTTCATAGATTATTGATCAGAATCTTCAGAGATTGTCCTCTAAAATTTGCCAAATTCACCTGTAGACCATTGTGGCATATCTTTTCCTCCCTTAAGAACCCACACCTCGTTCACATCAGTCAAACCTGGTTTATAGAGTTGATTGTAAGGAATATGATAGCTGTTATGTTTACTTTATCTTGACAACATAAGAGGAGATTGCACAGTTATTGTTTGGCATTAAAGCTGAATCAATTGGTAATGATAGGATTAGTAAAAGAATGCTTGTACTATGTTGTCCAATACTTCTTCCTTATTTATGCCACATCATGAATTTTTGATTGGAATTTTCCGTGTTTCCTGATCAGGTTCCTGAAGGCTTGCTCTGATAATACCTATTCCAAAAAATGGCCTGAATGATATTATAACCCATTTTATCGAAAATTTTTGCAAAAGCTTATTGCAGATATGTCACCGATAATAACATTTTTGGATGTTACTGACAACATATTGAGAAGAGTAGATGATGGATGTCTCATTGCACTTCCTTTATTAGATTTTTGAAAAGAATTTGATAAATATATCACGATGTTATATAACGTATGATTTTATTTTCGATCTTACACTGTATAGGATTATCTGATTCAGCCATCTCTTTACTGAAGTATCTTTGTAATCGATTACAACGCGTGACCCATAATGGTTTATATTCAGATTTTTTGAGTATTGTATCGGGTTACCTCTAGGTTCTGTTCTCGGGCCTTTATTGTAGTTTAGGATTTATATGTTTCAACTTTGCTTTTGTTTGAAATATTGTGAATATCACACGTACGCTGATGATACTCAAGTCTATTACAGGTTTAAACCTGATGAAATGAATATCGCTTTGAATCAGATGAAATGGCTTGGACAATTCAGCAGTCTATGCTTCTTGGCTTTATGTAACGATTAACTCCTTTAAATCATCAGTAATTATTTTTGAACCCAGTGGCGGCAGATTGATAGGTGACTTAGCTGTTTTAAATAACTTTCATTTGTTTCTGCAAGGTGCCCGTGTACAAACTTCTTGTGATTCTCGCAATCTCGGTGTTGTTATGGACTCTCGTCTTATGGGAGTCTTTATATATTTCCTAAGATATACACGGAACGATTTCACCTAAAAACGGCGAGGTTGCTTGCGGGCGAGGCGCTGGAAATGAAATATTAACATGAAAAGTTAAGGAACCACTTCCCAACATCTTAAGTCACGTTTGTCTCAACATGCAAAAGATTGTGCCACAAAAAATCAGGCGACACTGCTTTGGCAGAACACCATGTAACCACGTGTCATAATTTAGATTTTGATGAGGCCAAAGTTCTCTGCAAGGAAAAGATCTTGTCGATGATTGTTGTGTGATGGAAATGTTCCATATTGCGTCACTAGAAAATTCAGTTAATTTCAGGACCGATTCACAACGGTTAAGTGATATTTATTCTGTTAGGTTTTAAGATTCCTTACATTTTTGTGTGGGATGCCCACCTATTGTATGGCGCATTTTGCACAAATTCATACTTTTAATGCTTTAGCAGTCTAACTTTTAGGTTCAAAAATTCTACAACAGGCATGTTTCGGCCATTTATTTTGCCTTTTTAATTTTGTTTATATTATTAATTTCCCATAGTTGTGTTCCCTAGAGCCAACTTTATCTTTTGTATCGGCATTCTGTCGTATTTTACTGACTTTTTAGTCTAATTTTGAATTTGATTAATTTCAAAATTAATATTGGGTTAGAACAGCTGATTCCTTCCTTGCCTATCAAGCGAAATTCTCTTCTTCTTCTTGTGATGTACACCTGGTGATTCTTTTCTGAAAGTTTTTTCCCAGAAATAATTGGCGTGCCTTATTTCGACCTCTTTTTCGCGCCTTTATCGATACGTGATCATAATCCCCGAACAACGCGGTTTTGTGTGGATGTCTTCTCATAAAAATTAGTGTTGTTTCCACCTTTCGATGTCGTTGGGACATTCAAAAATAACAACATTATATGAAGGATTTATTGTACCCCGAAGGTGAAGTCTTTCCTTGTCACTCAGTACAACCCTCTATTTGGCCATCACAAACTTCTTCTGGACCTATAAACGCATTAGTGATACCCTCTCGTACTCGCTCATCTGCCTCTCATTGGCAGCAATTCCAGAGTGGCTAGAGACTTTGATCAGAACAACATTGTTATTACCACTCATTGTCAAATTGTGTGGTTAAAGCGGCGAACCGTTTGAATCATCAGTATTTATGTTCAAAATTTTGATAATCCGCTTTGTGGAGATGTTTTGTTCTTCAATTGCGCAATCAGTAGCAAAAATGTCCAATATGATGATATACAAACTCACTCCTCCAGTATTATTTATTTATAAATCCAAAACTAGCAACTGACTCTATTAACTACAATAACATTCTGGTCTGAAACAATACTTTGACGTCCTTCAACACCGATCAATACAGATCATAAGATACATACATACATACATAAGAGAGTGACCAACTGGAAACTGACGGATCGACTATTTTTATTAGCTCTTTTCACACATATGTTATTAGGAACTATATCCCAAAAATTAATGTAAATAAAGGAATTCAAAAGCACAAGATGGCATCTTTTGAGTTAACAACATTATTTATTACCAAGTATAACATTGTGCATTTAAAATGTTAATACGAATTAACGATTATGATTAATTATTGAATGAAAAAAAAATATGATAGTTGCCAAACTGGGTTTTTTAATGTCATATTGAATTATGAGTTAAATAATTTTTAAAAAAATCTTATTTCCTTCTTAATTAATTTAGGTTGAAGAATCGGACAAACTCCCACACTTAATCTGCAATTATTGCGTGACACAACTAAAAGCCGCCGTTAATTTTAAACAACTTTGCGAAGCCACCGATTTATTTTACAAACAATTACTAAACCTTCACATTGAACACAAAATTGAATTATACGAAGATATAATACTTTCTGCGGATACCTCAATAAAAGAAAGAGTCGATAAAGATAATTCAAATAACCGCGATTACATCCAAGTTCTCGATGACGAGAACATATTAATCCTAACTTGTGGGGAATGTTTAAAAGTTTTTACATCAATCGAAAGCTTAAAATCGCATAAACGCATTCATTCTAAAGAATTATTTAAATGTAAATATTGCAATAGGGAGTATTTAAGTTTAAAAAGTTTAAATCGCCACGAATTGATGCACACAAAAAGGAAATTACACGTTTGTAAGATATGTAATATAACGATATCGCGGGATACTAATTTAAAGAAGCATTTGATGGTTCATTTGAAAGATAGGCCGTATCGATGCGAGGGGTGTACTAAAGGTTTTAATCGAGCCGAGGATTTAGATGTTCATAAAAATAAATGTAAAGGGCAAAAGATTTATACTTGTAATATATGCGCGAAAGGTTTTAATCGGGAGGATAGTTGTATGGTGCATGAGAAAATGCATGAAGATCAACAATACGTTCTTCCGACTTTAGAAAGTTTAGATAATATTCAGGAATTTTATTACGAAGTTGATCTAAACGATGATAATATTAATTTGATTAATTCGGAGATTTCCGATGGCGATGGGGAAGATGAATTTCAATCGGATATCGCTTGCGAGGTTTTATTTACCCCGATGGATGATAAAGATAAAGATCGAATTATAGATATTAAATCGGAAATTTATGCCGAAGAAGATCCGTTAGAAATAATGGAGGAAAAGGCTAGGATTGAGGAAGAGATGTATAATGGAAATAGTGATAGTGGGGAATCGGAATATTTTCCTTTGCGAGTGAAGAAGAAAAAAGGAAGACCTAGAAAAAAGCCGCTAAAAAAATTAAGGGGTAGACCAAAAAAATTAAAATCAAACGAAAATAACGAACACTCCTGCCCCGATTGCGACCAAGTTTTCCCCGATCCATCACTTTTAGAGGACCACATGATTAAACACGAATGCATTTATTGCAAAAAACGCTTCGCGAGATTCACTCATTTAAGACGTCACGTTTTAACACACTCCGAAAACAAACCCTATCCTTGCGCGCAATGCGAAAAATCATTCACAAGATTAGACCATCTCCAACAACACATTAAAGTCCACGACCCCGAATATAGGCACACCTGCGAAACTTGCGGGGTAACATTTTCGAGGCAAAGTCAACTCTCCCGGCACATGGTCACCCAACACAACGCCGAGCCATCGACGCAAGACGTCGAGAAAAAATTTTATTGCGATATTTGCTTGAAAGGATTCACAACGGAAAAATATCGAAACGTTCACGTGAAAAATCACGAAGCCGGAAGACCGTTTCAGTGCAATATTTGTAAAAAAACTTTTACGTTAAAATCGCATCTTAATGAGCATGTTAAGTTTCATAGTGAGAGTTCGAAAAAGTTTTTATGCTCGGAATGTGGGCAGAGATTCATTCGGAACGATTATTTAATCATTCATATGAGGAGGCATCGCGGTGAGAAACCTTTTAAATGTAAATTTTGTGGGAAAGGATTTCCTCGGACTACGGATCTTCATGTGCACGAACGATATCATACTGGTGAGAAAACGCATTTATGTGGAGTTTGTGGACGTGGTTTTGGAAGGTAATTAATAAAAATTTTCTTTATATTGTTAAAATTGGTCTCCACAATTTATTTTTTTAGGGCTTACAATTTAAGAGTTCATATGCGAACTCATACAGGTGAAAAACCTTATCAATGCACATATTGTCCTGCTGCTTTCGCCCAAGGAAACGATTTAAAAGCGCACGTTCGAAGACATACTGGTGAACGATTTCAATGTGATCTTTGCGATGAAACGTTTTTAATGGGTTATTTATTAACGCAACATAAAAGATCCGTCCATGGTTAATATTTACACTTTAAACTAGTTATTTAATAATAATGCAATTAATTTTAGGATTAAACATAGTAGGAAATGTACGACGATTAACGCCTATAAAAAAATATGAGATATCTGGGGAAGAACCAGAAACTGTAAGTTTACCTGAACCGGTAATTCTAGCAGCAGCTTTGCGTGGGACTCGATTGCAAACAGAACTAAAAATGGAATAATTAATGGAATTCTACCTCAACTTGAAACGATGTTATAATAGATATTTTGTAAGAGTAGAATTTGTTGTTGATCTTTATTGAGAGAAGAAAGAAACGTTGATTTTATTGAGTCTTTATTTCCCGACAAAAACTATTTTTGTACAGGTTATGAAGTATATCGATGATTTTTTGAAATAAATCAGTCAATAAATATTATAACAATAGTATTTATTGTTAAATATTCTATATTAAAAGATATATGGATAAATTTTACTGTACGAATGCAGTTCTAATAACTCCATTTGACGATAGAGGGCATTACTATATTGAAATCACGATTGTATTTCCGCCGTACCGGAAGTAGACCACAATTTCAGTTATTTTAAATAGAATAATATAATTTTTATTGCACTTTTTGATTGTTTGCGAAATAATATGTTGATCTATGATAATATTATGTTATTTTTTAACTTACCAGGGAGGTAATTTAATTCTCAAATCATCCATAATCCTATTCGTTGTACCGGGTGGGCCACTAAGAAAGGACGCCGGCTATATCTCAGAAACCGTTGATCGCATAGTTTTCAGATAAAAAAATTCTTATACAAAGTGATCCATAGAAACTGCTGGAAATTATTTTCAAGTTTGTAAAACTACCGCCAGGGGGCATAATGCCAACGACAAAATTTAAAATGTAGATTTTCGTAAAATTTTGATAATAAACTTCATTCGGCTATAACATTTTTAGAATCTTTAGATAATTTCTGACATCTTTCGTTAGTCATTTTTTTTGCATACCGCTTAAATAAGTGAGGTACGGGGTGTTACATTTACTATTATAAAACTAGCCCTAACTTTGGAATTGTTCATCTGAATACATCAAAATTGGTCTTGTTGGAAAGAGGAGGAATTTTTGTATTCGATGACATCCGGAATTAGCCGATTTACTTTCTATGTCAAACGCAGTCAAACGCTAGGTGTCGTAATTTGACAGTTCTATTAATTTTTACAATTTTCTTGAAAAATTCAAATGGAAACGTATATTTTTGACAAGGTATGTGAAAAGAGCGTTAAAAAGTACGCCATACAGTGAAAACCGCAATATCGTACGTATTTTAGTCTGAGAGATATTTAAAAAAGAGGGATAAATTAAAACGTAACTACGTTTGGGTGATTATTTAATATCATAATAAGCTTTCAAAGAACACCTTTAACCAACTATCCTTACAGAAATCAGTGATGTCTTAAATGTTGAAATTGTCTGCCATCAGCAGCAAAGCACTGCTGTAGGCGCTGGTGCGTAGATAAGACGGCAGCCTCTATTTCCGGTAATGAAATATTACGGATAACATTTCCTATCCGTTCGATCATGTCTTCTCGTGTCGTAGGCCTGGTTGTAAAAACGAGGTCTTTTATTCGCCCCCACAAATAAAAATCTAAACATGTTAAATCGGGCGATCTAGAGAACAAAATTTAATAGATGTATCACAGAATCATAGGTACTACAGACTTGTAACGTTTAAAAACTACTAAGCAACAGGTACCTCGCTGGCCAAGGATATAAACTTCCTCTGCCTATCCACTTATTAGGAAAAGTTTCGGTCAAAAATTGTCGCACATTTGCGGAGAAATGTACCGGGCACCCATCGTACTGAAAAAACATGTCTCTGCGAATAGCTAAAGGCACATCTTCCAAAAGAATTGGCAGTTCATTTTTTAAAAAATTGAGGTACGTTGCACCATTTAGTCTATTGTTAAATATGTAAGGACCAATAATGCTTCCTCTTAAAATCCCGCACCAAACGTTTACGCTCCACCAGCCTTGATGCTGTATTTCTTGCATCCAATGAGGGTTGTTACGCGACCAGTAATGCATATTATGCAGGTTTACACCACCATCACTATTGAATGTGGCCTCGTCAGTCCACAGTATCCTTGAAAGCAGTTGAGGATCTTCTATTAACATGTTTGTTAACCAGTAGCAGTAATCGAGACGAATATCATAATCTCTTGCAGTCAGAGCCTGATGGAGAACTACGTGGTACGGGTGCATCCTACATCAAAATGTGTTAGTTTGTATTCTCTCTGGCCGATTTCATAAAACATGTAATATTTTCATATATTCTTTTATACCTACCTATATTCTCTTAAAATACGTCGGACTCTTGTCCGAGTATCACCCAAATCATCAGCGATTGTTCTTGTGCTAAGCTTTGGATTGAATTCCACATACGCTAAAACATTTATTACGTTTTCTTCAGTGCGAGTTTTACGTGTTCTATGATATATAGGACGATGAATACTTCCTGTAGTCCTTAACTGATGGGCTACACGGATGAAAACCTTTGTGTTATAATGCCGTCGTTGTGGATAACGAACTGCGTAATGTCTTGCAGCAATAGTTGCATTCTGCATGCATTCAAAGTAACTCGCAAGCATATCATACGCTTCTTCATTGGTCGGCATTTTTAAAATAGCTAAATTAATTTACTCACACGACAGAGAAAACACTAAATGACAGTAACAACAGTTTGACTTGGCGCCACAAAATTAAACAATCGGATTATGTTATGTTACTCAGGTCACCCTTCAACGTATTATATAAGTGAACAAAAAAAGTAGTAAAATTGTTTCCTTGTAAGTTTCACATAATAATATTAAATAATCACCCAAACGTAGTTTCGTTTTAATTTATCCCTCTTTTTTTCAATATCTCTAAGACTAAAACACGTACGATATTGCGGTTTTCACTGTATGGCGTACTTTTTAACGCTCTTTTCACATACCTTGTCAAAAATATACGTTTCCATTTGAATTTTTCAAGAAAATTGTAAAAATTAATAGAACTATCAAATTATGCCACCTAGCGTTTGACATAGAAAGTAAATCGGCTAATTTCGGATGTCATCGAATACAAAAATTCCTCCTCTTTCCAACAAGACCAATTTTGATGTATTCGCATGAACAATTCCTAAGTTAGGGCTACTTTTATAATAGGAAATGTAAAAACACCCCGTACCTCACTTATTTAAACAGTATGCTAAAAAAATGTCTAACGAAAGTTGTCAGAAATTATCTAAAGATTCTGAAAATGTTATAGCCGAATGAAGTTTATTATCAAAATTTTACGAAAATCTACATTTTAAATTTAGTCGTTGGCATTACGCCCCCTAGCGGTAGTTTTACAAACTTGAAAATAATTTCCAGCAGTTTCTATGGGTCACTTTGTATAAGAATTTTTTTATCTGAAAACTGTGCGGTCAATAGTTTCAGAGATATAGCCGGCGTCCTTTCTTAGTGGCCCACCCGGTACATAGTTTCATATTGGTAGATCTTCATGTGGAAAACGACACTGCCTTCATTTAACCTGATTATTGATATTCAACAACGTTGATTATTAATATTTCTAATAGATCAGGTTTAATAATAAATAATTATTTATTAAAATTTAGTTTTGACGTTAGGTTTTTCTTTTGACAATTAATTTTATGACAGGTTTTTTAGTTGGTATTTAAAAAAACAATTTATAAATTATTTAAATTACATATGATCATTAGTTAAAAATTATTTAATTAAAATAATATTAAATTAATTTCAATTTAAAAAAATATAATTTCAGATTAAACTTAGGAGTTTTATAAAAATCGAATTTCTTTAAATCGAAAAATAGATTTGGTTGGCATCATTGAATCGTTTGTCGTTCGTTTTTAATTGTGCTCGATTGTTGTATTTAATAATTCGTGTTTTATCGTGTTAATTAAGTGAATATGTAGCAGTTATTTCGTTATTTCCGTTAAATTCGGTAAGTTTTAACCCATTTATTACTTATATTCGTTAATTTAACTTAATTGAGGTAAGAAATTCTTTTTGAGGTTAGTTTTTTTATTGCATTCAATTTAAAATTGTCGCGTTTTAACTCAAAATTAAATCGAAAATTTAAACTAATTAATTTAATTACTCATTATTTTATTTCTAATTTTTTATATATACATATGATTTATAAACAAAAATAAGTTGTCGTCAATGTAATATTCGTCTTTCAATTGTTTAATTACCCGTTTTTTTTCGCGTTTTTATCGCCTAAAAGTAGATTAATTCAATTTCTTTTACTTATTTGAAGTACATTCGGTGAGTTTTAACCCATTTATTACCTTATTTTCGTTAATTTAACTTACAATTAGTTAATTAAAGGAACATTTTTTGAGGCTAGTATTTTTTTATGTTTCAATTTTTAATTTTCGCGTTTTGACTCGAAATAAAATCGAAAATTCTATTTACATTTATAAAAAAATAAGTTGGCATCAATGGAATCTTCGTCTTTCAATTGTTTTAATTGTTTACTCTTAACAATTACTCGTTCTTTCGTGTTTTTATCGCTTAAAAGAAGATTAATTCGTTTTTTTTTGCTTATTTCAAGTACAATAGGTGAGTTTTAACCCATTTATTACCTTATTTTTCATTAATTTAACTTAATTTAAAAATTATTAAAGTTAAAATTTTTTTTGAGGTTAAGTTCCTTATGGCGAAAAATTAATGCTTTTTTTTGCATTTTTATCACTTTTTGATGGATTAATTTGAGTTATTTCCGTTATTTCAATTAGAATCGATAAGATTTTACCCATTTATTATTTATTTTCCTTAATTTAACTTAATTAATTAAAGGAACATTTTTTGAAGTTAGTATTTTTTTTTATGTTTCAATTTTTAATTTTCGCGTTTTAACTCGAAATGAAATCGAAAATTCAACATTACGAAGAGATTTAATTCATTTAAAATTACTTATTTTATTTCAAATTTTTACTATTTATAAAAAAATATGTTGGTATCAATGGAATCTTCGTCTTTCAATTGTTTTAATTGTTTACTCTTAACAATTACTTGTTCTTTCGTGTTTTTATCGCTTAAAAGAAGATTAATTCGATTTCTTTTGCTTATTTCAAGTACAATCGGTGAGTTTTAACCCATTTATTACCTTATTTTTCATTAATTTAACTTAATTTAAAAATTATTAAAGTTAAATTTTTTTTGAGGTTAAGTTCCTTATGGCGAAAAATTAATGTTTTTTTTTGCATTTTTATCACTTTGATGGATTAATTTGAGTTATTTCCGTTATTTCAATTAGAATCGTTAAGATTTTACCCATTTATTATTTATTTTCCTTAATTTAACTTAATTAATTAAAGGAACATTTTTTGAGGTTAGTATTTTTTTTATGTTTCAATTTTTAATTTTCGCGTTTTAACTCGAAACGAAATCGAAAATTCAACAATTATCAGTTTTTTTTTATTTTTTTAACTTTAAAGTTGATTAATTCAATTTCTTTTGCTTATTTCAAGTACAATCGGTAAGTTTAAACCCATTTATTACCTTATTTTCGTTAATTTAACTTAATTTAAAAATCATTAAAGTTGAATTTTTTTGAGGTTAAGTTCCTTATGGCGAAGAAATAATGTTTTTCTTTGTCTTTTTATCATTCATTGATTGATTATTTTGAGTTATTTCCGTTATTTCAATTAGAATCGATGAGATTTGTTACTTATTTTCATTAATTTAATTTAATTAATTAAGACAAACTTTTTTGAGGTTAGGTTTTTTAAAGCATTCAATTTTAAATTTTTGCGTTTTATACTCGAAAATTTAAAATAATTAACATTACAAAACGATTTAATCAATTTAATTACTTCTTATTTTATTTCTAATATTTAGTATTTATAAAAAAATATGTTGGCATCAATGGAATCTCCGTCTTTCAATTGTTTTAGTTGTAGACTCTTAACAATAACTCGTTTTTCGCGATTTTATCGCTTAAAAGTCAATTAATTCGATATCTTTTGCTTACTTCAAGTACAATCGGTGAGTTTAAAGCCATTTATTACCTTATTTTCGTTAATTTAACTTAATTTAAAAATTATTAAAGTTAAAATTTTTTTTGAGGTTAAGTTTCTTTTGACGAAGAATTAACATTTTTTGCCTTTATATCAGTTATTAATGGATTAATTTGAGTTATTTCCGTTATTTCAATTAGAATCGGTGAGATTTTACCTATTTATTAATTATTTTCGTTAATTTAATGTAATTAATTGAAGGAAAATGTTTTGAGGTTAGTTTTTTTTCTTGGATTGAATTTTTAATTTTCGCGTTTTAACTCGAAATTAAATCGAAAATTCAACATTACGAAGAGATTTAATCAATTTAATTATTTATTATTTTATTTTTAATAAGTAATTTACTTATTATTTTATTCCTAATTTTTATCATTTATAAAAAAAATAAGTTGGCATCAACGGAATCTTCGTCTTTCAATTGTTTTAATTGCGTACTTTCAACAATTATCCGTTTTTTTTATTTTTTTAACTTTAAAGTTGATTAATTCAATTTCTTTTGCTTATTTCAAGTACAATCGGTAAGTTTAAACCCATTTATTACCTTATTTTCGCTAATTTAACTTAATTTAAAAATCATTAAAGTTGAATTTTTTTGAGGTTAAGTTCCTTATGGCGAAGAAATAATGTTTTTCTTTGTCTTTTTATCATTCATTGATTGATTATTTTGAGTTATTTCCGTTATTTCAATTAGAATCGATGAGATTTAACCCATTTGTTACTTATTTTCATTAATTTAATTTAATTAATTAAGACAAACTTTTTTGAGGTTAGCTTTTTTAAAGCATTCAATTTTAAATTTTTGCGTTTTATATTCGAAAATTTAAGATAATTAACATTACAAAACGATTTAATCAATTTAATTACTTCTTATTATATTTCTAATATTTAGTATTTATAAAAAAATATGTTGGCATCAATGGAATCTCCGTCTTTCAATTGTTTTAGTTGTAGACTCTTTAAGTAATTATTTATAAAGATTTAGATTTGAGGTTAGATTTTCTTTGACAATTAATTTTATGACAGGTTTTTTAGTTGGTATTAAAAAAATTTTAATTATTTAAATTAAATTTGATTATTAGTTAAAAAATATAATTAAAATACAATTAAATTAATTTCGATTTTTAAGTTTAGTTTTATATTTTTAAAATTTAGAATTTTTATAAAAATCGATTTTTTTTGAATCGAAAAATCGATTTGGTTGGTATCATTGAATCGCTTGTCGTTCGTTTTTAATTGTGTTTGATTGTTGTATTTAATAATTCGTGTTCTATCCTGTTAATTATGTGAGTATGTAGCAGTTATTTCGTTATTTCCGTTAATTTTCGGTAACTTTTAAGCCATTTATAACTTATTTTCGTGAATTCAATTTAATTAATTGAGGTAAGAATTTTTTTTGAGGTTAGTTTTTTTTATTGAATTTAATTTTAAATTTTCGCGTTTTAACTCAAAATTAAATCGATAATTTAAACTAATTATCTAATTAATTTAATTACTCATTATTTTATTTCTATTTTTTTATAGATTTATTTAAAAAATTTGGTTGGTGTCAATGTAATATTCGTCTTTCAATTGTTTTTATAGTGTCGACAATCACCCGCTTTTTTCGCATATTTATCGCCTAAAAGTAGATTAATTCAATTTCTTTTTCTTGTTTCAAGCAGAATCGGTGAGTTTTGACCCACTTATTACTTATTTTAGTTAATTTAATTCAATTAAGGTTGAAAAATAATTTTTTGAGGTTAGGTTTTTAATGCGAAAAATTACTCGTTTTTTCGGATTAATTTGAGTTATTTCCGTTATTTCAATTAGAATCGGTAAGATTTTACCAATTTATTATTTATTTTCGTTAATTTAACTTAATTAAGACAAATTTAATCAACAAAATTTAAATTTTTTGAGGTTGGTTTTTTTAATACATTAATTAACATTATGAAATGATTGAATCAATTTAATAACTTATTTTATTTCTAATTTTTACTTTTTATAAAAGAACATGTTGGCGTCAATGGAATCTTCGTCTTTCAATTATTTTAGTTTTATACTGTTCAACAATTATTCGTTTTTTCGCGTTTTTATCGCTTAAAAGAAGATTAATCCGATTTCTTTTGCTTATTTCGAGTACAATCGGTGAGTTTTAACCCATTTATTACCTTATTTTTTTAAATTTAAATTAAATTTAATTTAAAAAATATTAAAGTTAAGATTTTTGAAGTTAGCTTCATTATGGCAAAGAATTAATGTTTTTTTGGCTTTTTATTACTTATTGATGGATTATTTTGAGTTATTTCCGTTATTTCAATTAGAATCGATGAGATTTTACCTACCTATTACTTATTTTCGTTAAATAAACTTAATTAATTGAGACAAATTTAATCAGCAAACTAAAATTTTTTGAGGTTATTTTTTTTTATTGCATTCAATTTTAAACTTTCGCCTTTTTAACTCGAAAATTTAAATTAATTAACATTACGAAACGATTTAATCAATCAAATTACTTATTATCTTATTTATAATTTTTACTATTTGTAAAAGAAAATATGTTGGTATCAGTGGAATCTTCGTCTTTCAATTGTTTTAATTGTGTACTCTCAACAATTACTCGTTTTTTTCCTGTTTTTATCGCTTAAAAGAAGATTAATCCGATATCTTTTGCTTATTTCAAGTACAATCGGTGAGTTTTTAATCCATTTCTTAACTTATTTTCGTTAATTTAACTTAATTTAAAAATTATTAAAATTAAAAATTTTGAGGTTAAGTTCCTTTTCACAAAGAATTAACATTTTTTGCTTTCTTATCAGTTATTAATGGATTAATTTGAGTTATTTTCGTTATTTCAATGAGAATCAATGAGATTTTACCCATTTATTATTTATTTTCGTTAATTTAACTTAATTAATTAAAGGAACATTTTTTGAGGTTGGTATTTTTTTGTTACAATTTTTAATTTTCGCGTTTTAACTCAAAATTAAATCGAAAATTCAACATTACGAAGAGATTTAATCAATTTAATTATTTATAATTTTTAATATTTATAAAAAAAATATGTTGGCATCAATGGAATCTTCGTCTTTCGATTGTTTTAATTGTGTACTGCCAATTACTCGTTCGTTCGTGTTTTTATGGCTTAAATGAAGATTAATTCGATTTCTTTTGCTTATTTCAAGTACAATCGGTGAGTTTTAAACCATTTATTAACTTATTTTTATTAGTTTCGTTAATTTAACTTAAGTTAAAAATTATCAGTTAAATTTTTTTTAGGTTAAGTTCCTTATGGCAACGAATTAATGTTTTTTTGCCTTTTTATCACTCATTGATGGGTTATTTTGAGTTATTTTCGTTATTTCAATTAGAATCGGTGAGATTTTATCTATTTATTATTTATTTCCGTTAATTTAACTTAATTAATTGAGACAAATTTTTTTGAGGTTAGTTTTTTTTTATTACATTCAATTTAAATTTTTTGCGTTTTAACTCGAAAATATAAATGAATTAAAATTAAATTAATTAATTAAATTAATTAACGATTTAATCAATTTAATTATATATTTATTTCTAATTTTTACTATTTATAAAAAAAATGTGTTGGCATCAATGGAATCTTCGTTTTTCAATTGTTTTAATTATATACACAACAATTACTCGTTTATTGGCGTTTTTATCGCTTAAAACTTAATTAACTCGATTTCTTTTGCATATTTTAAGTACAATCGGTGAGTTTTAACCCATTTATTATATTATATATACATATTTTCATTAATTTAACTTAAGTTAAAAATTATCAGTTAAATTTTTTTTGAGGTTAAGTTCCTTATGGCAAAGAATTAATGTTTTTTTTGTCTTTTTATCACTCATTGATGGGTAATTTTGAGTTATTTCCAGCATTTCAATTAGAATCGGTGAGATTTAACCCTTTTATTACTTTATTTTCGTTAATTTAACTTATTTTACAAACTATTAAAGTTAAATTTTTTTTGAGGTTAAGTTCCTTATGACGAAGAGTTAATGTTTTTTGCCTTTTTATCACTCATTAATAGATTAATTTGAGTTATTTCCGTTATTTCAATTAGAATCGATGAGTTTTAACCCGTTTATTGCTTATTTTCCTTAATTTTAAACTTAATTGTTAGAGGTTAAAAAATTTTTTTGGAGGTTAGGTTCCTTATGAAGAATTAATCGCTTTTTAGCGTTATCATTGATTAATGGATTAATTTGAGTTATTTCGGTTATTTTAATTAGAACCGGTAAGATTTAACGCATTTATTACTTATTTTTGTTAATTTAACTCAATTAATTATGCTTGAAAAAAAAAATTTTAGGTCTACATAGAAATTTCAAACTGACTCTTTTAAAAAATCCTTAGAAATTAGCAATTAAATTGATTCTGCAGCCAAATATAATTTTGAGACAATGGATTGGTAAGTCATTATTTTAGATAAAGTATCATAATTTTATTAGAGGTTTAAAAAATGTTTGCTTTTGGTGATATTAATCAAATTTATTTGTTCTAAACCAGTTTGGAGCCTTGCTCTTCTTCAGTAGAAACCTACCAAGATTATTTAAATCTTGGTAGCATTTATAAAGTTTAGTGTTAAATTCTTTAAGCTTCTTATAATGGTTGTTTAGCGTTGTACGTATATGTTGTATTTTCATTTTATTAACTATATCTTTTTTATGTGTTGTGGATATTTTTAGTTAGTGAATTTTGGTAATAATCCCTCTGTTAAGCAGATTCTTAGAAATTTAATGTATTGTATTTTGTAATTTTATTTTATATGTCGTGTGCTTGTAGTAAGGATATTGTTGACCATATTAGTAATATTTGTTATATAAATTTTGAGTAATATAAATAACTTTTGGAATCTTTTATTCACCAATTATTGATTAGAGGTTTAAAAAATGTTTACTTTTGGTGATATTAATCAAATTTATTTGTTCTAAACTAGTTTCGAGCCTTGCTCTTCTTCAGCAGAAACTTACAAGTTTACTAGAAAAGAAACCTAGAAACCTACTGTAAACTTTTAGGTTTCTACTGAAGAAGAGCAAGGCTCGAAACTAGTTTAGAACAAATAAATTTGATTAATATAACCAAAACTAAATATTTTTTAAACCTCTAATCAATAATTGGTGAATAAAGGATTCCAAAAGTTATTTATACTTCTTAATTTCATGCCATAGTAAAGAGAAATATCCATACACAGAGAAAGTGGTGCAACTGATATGTTTTTTTCTTTTTTTGTAGTATTATTATTATCCGTACTATAAAATTATTCCAAAGGAAGCCAAAAAACTTCTTATAGATCAATTTGACTTTTACAAATTATTTAACACCTCAATAAATAATACCACTTTATTTCACATCAAATTGTTTATACTAAAACAACAAAAACCATTTAATTGCAACTTTATTAAACAATTCCTTTAAAAAAGTACAAAATCAATAACCTACTTTATATCAAACCAACATTATTACACTTGCATATAAATATCATCAGATACTAAATTTTTCATAAAACTAAAAATATCTTTTAAGAAATGATACTTTTCGGGCGTAATCTGGGCTTCATCAATTTTCTCGATTCTATTATCCCAAGGGGAACGCCTCAAACGATTGTTTCCGTTATTCTCCGTTTCTTCTTCGAACCCCCTCGGAATAGAAGTGGTAACATCTAAATCAACGGGAATTGCGTTTGCCGGAAGTTTATTTTCTTCATAAACTTTAATTGGGATATCAGCAATTTCTTCTTCTTCTTCGGCACCTTTTAATTCGTTTCCGACTATTTCGGTGGCGTTATGGTGTTTCTTTCCGGAGCAATGTTTACAATTACAAAGTGCTTTTACGTCGATACTTAAATGAAGAGAACCGTCGTTGAATTCTTTTAAAGTTAACGGTAATTTGATTCCATCTCCGACGAAGAACATGTTTTTGTGTTTGAGTTGTTGTGAGGTATCTCTTCGGTTTATATTGTGGTCTCTTGGAATTAATTTTCCTAAATTTCGAAATTGGTGGAAGGAATTTCTACCTTGGTGTCGTTTCGCTTCAACGATTTCTTTGGAATCGTGGTTTTCTTCCGAAGAATGATCATCGTTTGATCTGTAACTTGGTAAATCGGAATGATGGGTCATTGGTAATTTTTGGTGAAAATGTGGTAAATGTAACGGCATTTTTTTTGGTAATTTTTGATGATTTAATCCGGCTGCTCTATAAAGATCATCATCGTATTTATTCGAATAAGATGGTTCGACATTGAGGTATTTATAATCTTCTTCTTTGCTACAACCAACGCTTTCTTCATCGTCATCTTCTTGGATTAAATCGGGTTGAGATGATTTTTTGATATTTTTCGCCAAAGAATCCATATTTAAAAGATTTTTATCGATAAATGGGACTTTTCCGTCATCTTTTGTGGTTTCTATAAAAGCCGGTTGATTTTCAACTGATTCAACACCGCGATGTTTCGACTCAAACGGCGCTTTTTGAGGCAATCTTTTTATCGTTTGGTATTTTCCATTTTTATGAATCGTGTCAATTCTTGGATGTTTACTATAAATGTCTTTGGGTTGGGGGGACATCCCAACAGCCGGTTCGTTTCTTTCTTCATCTAATCTCATTTGTTCTTCAGGGGTTAAAGATGTGCGAAATTTTTGGTTGTTTGCTAATTTTATCTCATCGCCTGGCGGGGAAGTTTCATCTACGTTTTCTTTGGGTAAATCGGTTAAAGATTCTGGGAAGATTTGTTGGACTAAATCTTTAATTTTTTCGTTATTTTCTTGGACGGAAAGTGTTGCGTCATTTATTGCTTTATGTGCGGCGCTTTCTATGGCTTCTTCATTTGCGGCACGATCTAAAGAAGGAATTAGTTTAACTGGGCCGTTAATATTTTTTGGTAAAAACGATTGATTTTCTTCATTTTCGTTATCATCAAGTACTCGTTTAGATGAAGCACTCGTTATCTTATTAGGAGTCATTTCTTCATTATTTTGAACCTCTTCTTCGGCGATTTTATCTCCCAATTGATTAGTTTCTTGTAAATTTGCATTGAATTCCTTTTCAGTCATCATAACTTTATCATCATTATCAATCATTGAAGGTTGGTTTTCTTCAAGTTTTTCATTCTCAATCATTTTTTCTTGCTTCAATAAGTCGTTTTGTAGATCTAATTCGGTTTGAGGAACTGAATCAACTTCGGATTGCCTTAAAAGATTATCTCCGGAGATCATGGGAGCTTCATTTAAGTTTATTTTATGATTAATCTCTTGTAATTTCTGATTTTCTCGTTGTGAAAGTGTAGTTGCTGATAAAATAGTTTCTGTAACTAACTCATCGACGTCGTTAACTGAACTTTCTGAAATTGGAGTTGATAAAGATTGATTTAAATCATCCTCAGTTTTACTTGAATCTTCCTTTGGATCAGATTCTGTTAGTCTTGAAGCCATTTGAGGTTTATTTTCCTAAAAATTAACAATAAAAATTAAATGGCAAAATAATTAATTTAAGCATTACCTCTCCAAGTGTTTCTTCAATAATTTCATCAATTTCTTCCGGCTTTAAATGAGGATCCATATTAGCCTTCTTTTTATCTTCGACGATATTTTCAAACTTTTCGTCTAATTTCTCCACCAATTCTTCGGCTGGTTTATTCACGTTCTTAACCTTATGAAGCTCCAATTCGAGGTATTTATCATTTCCATCATTTGTGGTAAAAACGTGGGCTGTGTCGATAACCACTGGATGACTAACGGGGCGGGGATTCTTCGATTTCGGTTTAACCATTACTATCATATGATCAGTTTGGCTTTTATTGCTTAAATTAAGAAGTTTTTGAAGTAAACGTTGAATCGGACCTTCTTTAAACGCCCCCACTGTGTAATATCTATCTTCATTTTCATTTGTTGCAAGATTTTCCGACGATCTTTGAGCCATTCCAACCGATTCGATTGGTTTTTTTAACGAATTTTGTTGTAATTTGCCACAAATTTCTTCGCATGGTGAGCAAGCATCTTGAGATTTGCATTTATTTTGAATTCTACAACTGGTACATTTCGTTTTTAATTCGAGTCTGCTTGAAATGGCTCCAAGTAGATTATCTCTAAAAATTAAAAAAAAAGTTAATTTAACGATTTTATTTTTGGATTTGGTGGGAAGAGCGGAATAAAAGTAATTTGGATCGGTTACGCATTGCCATTCGACTTCTAAAACTTAACAGAACGAGTTCGAACGGTGACTGAGCTGTTCTCGTTCATTTCCACAAAGAAAAACTTTCCGTTCAAGACGTGTAGAGGGTGAAAATCCGCTTAAAAAGTCGATGACGCGGTGAAATCGCCGAGCGTTGTCAGGGGATTTTCGTGGATTTTCCACGTCTTTCTTTTCGGTGAGTTTTCCACCCTTACAAAGTTTCATTAACCCTCTACGACATAAGACATCTTGTCAACGTTACATTTTTTATGTGATTGGTATTAAAAATAAAGACGTAGTGAGTGATTTTTTGAAAGAAAATAGTTTTTTTAAAAATTTATTTCATCTTTGGGGTATCTGTAGCGTGGAGGGTGCAAAATTTGAAAGCTAGAGGTCGAAATTATTAGACCCTGCTAATTGCATGGGCGTGATGTATCCTGCGGCTATCTAATGTCCGGGTATGAACGATCCCTTTCGGACACATTGCAACCTCATTTCGGAACTTGATTGCTTTCCCCGAAGCTCATACAAAACAGACGAACATTTACTGAAGGTTTAGAGCTTATTTCGTACTGTGCAATAACTATATGGTTTGGGTAAATCAAATTTGGGCTATTAAAATCTCAATGGTAATACTTTTTATGCCACAAATTTGGTTTTGTTTATTAAAAGTTTACACATTGTTCTATAATGTGGTAAAGCTACAAGAAAATATCTTAAGAATTCGATTTTTGTCGATTTTTAAAATCGAAGCAAAAAGATTGTTATCTCAACAAAGTTAGACATTCTCGACAAATTCAAAGTTTGTTATCTCAAAAACAAATTGAGACATTCAAATTTGGTTTTGTTCATGAAAAAGTTACACTTTCTTGTATAATGTGGTAAAGCTACAAGAAAATATCTTAAGAATTCGATTTTTGTCGATTTTTGAAATCGAAGCAAAAAAATTGTTATCTCAACAAAGTTAGACATTCTCGACAAATTCAAAGTTTGTTATCTCAGAAACAAATTCAGATATTCAAATTTGGTTTTGTTCATGAAAAAGTATACACTTTCTTCTATAATGTGGTAAAGCTACAAGAAAATATCTTAAAAATTCGATTTTTGTCGATTTTTTGAAATCAAAGCAAAAAGACTGTAATCTCAACAAAGTTAGACATTCTCGACAAATTCAAAGTTTATATTCTTTTATTTTATAGGAATGTTTTTCGTCTTGAAAAACAGAATAAATTTAAAAACACTTACTACACCTACAATAAGGGCCTTCCAATGGGATCATCACTAAGTGGATTACTAGCTGATATATTCTTAGACAAACTTGAAAAAGAACTTATAATAAACAATAACAACCCATATAGACACAACATCATAACATGGTTAAGATATGTAGATGATATCATCGTTTTTATCGACAATGACAGACAAGAAACAATAACCAACTTACACAACTACATTAATAATTTACATAAAGACATTAAATTTACAATCGAAATAGAACATAACAACCGCATAAATTTTTTAGACTTAACAATTTTAAAAACAGACAACGGACTTCAATACAGTATCTATAGAAAACCAACGCAAACAGATACTATCATCCCAAATGATTCTTTTCATGATTATACTCATAAAATGGCAACTTTCAACGCATTTATACACCGTGCCTTCAACAGAAAACTTAGTGAAAAAGAACTTAGAACAGAAATATCCATTATCAAACAAATTGGCCAAAATAACGGATATAAACCACAAATCATCAACAAAATGATTGACAAATACAGAAACAAACAGAATCACATAAAACTTACCACTCTTACAAATATAACAAATAACAAAAACAATATTTATAGAACAATAGAATATCAAGGTAACATACATAATAAAATCAAAAAAATTTTTAAGAAACACAATATAATTATAACATCCAAAAGCAACAACACACTAGATAAAATTTTAATTAACAACAAAGATAAAATCAATAAAATGAACGATAATGGAGTTTACAAATTAGAATGTGATACGTGTAAAGCCATTTACATTGGTGAAACAGGGAGATGCTTAAAAACTCGTATAAAAGAACATAGAACACAACAGAGATCTAACTTTGGAAGACATATAATATTTAACAAAGAACACCAATTTAATGAAACAAAAAACACAACATTACTTCATAAGAAAAATAAAAGTAACCTTTTGGAAATACTTGAACTTTATGAAATTAGAAAATTTAAACATAATCATCCACAAATTTTATGTTTGAATGACCAAATTAATTACACAGAAAAACCTTTATATATGTATTTGAAAAATCCTTTTACTCCACCTAAAAATAAAAATAAAAATAAAATTAAAAAACCCTAACATACGCAATAACATTTTCCCATTTTCCCAAATTTATAATAGATATTTGAACTTTTGTTTTGGGAAATATTCAATTTTAATTTTATTTTATTTTATTTTAATCCTATTTTAATATATCATATTGACACATGTCATAAATCACAACATAAATAAAAATAAAACGTCAATACGATCAACAATTTTTTAAAAATGTGTATCCTGAAGATGGTCTAAACATGACCGAAACCGGTAGAAACATTATATGAAATACTATCGTCTTAATAAAGTGCAAAAATTATTAAATAAATAATTCAAAGTTTGTTATCCCAGAAACAAATTGAGATATTCAAATTTGGTTTTGTTCATGAAAAAGTATACACTTTCTTGTATAATGTGGTAAAGCTACAAGAAAATATTTTAAGAATTCGATTTATTGAAATCGAAGCAGAAAGATTGTTATCTCAACAAAGTTAGACATTCTCGACAAATTCAAAGTTTGTTATCCCAGAAACAAATTCAGATATTCAAATTTGGTTTTGTTCATGAAAAAGTATACACTTTCTTGTATAATGTGGTAAAGCTACAAGAAAATATCTTAAGAATTCGATTTTTGTCGATTTTTTGAAATCGAAGCAAAAAGATTATTATCTCAACAAAGTTAGACATTCTCGACAAATTCAAAGTTTGTTATCTCAGAAGCAAATTGAGATATTGAAATTTGGCTTTGTTCATGAAAAAGTATACACTTTCTTGTATAATGTGGTAAAGCTACAAGAAAATATCTTAAGAATTCGATTTATTGAAATCGAAGCAGAAAGATTGTTATCTCAACAAAGTTAGACACTCTCGACAAATTCAAGGTTTGTTATCTCAGAAACAAATTGAGATATTCAAATTTGGTTTTGTTCATGAAAAAGTTACACTTTCTTCTATAATGTGGTAAAGCTACAAGAAAATATCTTAAAAATTCGATTTTTGTTGATTTTTTGAAATCGAAGCAAAAAGATTGTTATCTCAACAAAGTTAGACATTCTCGACAAATTCAAAGTTTGTTATCTCAGAAGCAAATTGAGATATTCAAATTTGGTTTTGTTCATGAAAAAGTATACACATTCTTGTATAATGTGGTAAAGCTACAAGAAAATATCTTAAGAATTCGATTTATTGAAATCGAAGCAGAAAGATTGTTATCTCAACAAAGTTAGACATTCTCGACAAATTCAAAGTTTGTTATCCCAGAGACAAATTGAGATATTCAAATTTGGTTTTGTTCATGAAAAAGTATACACTTTCTTGTATAATGTGGTAAAGCTACAAGAAAATATCTTAAGAATTCGATTTATTGAAATCGAAGCAGAAAGATTGTTATCTCAACAAAGTTAGACATTCTCGACAAAGTCAAAGTTTGCTATCTCAGAAACAAATTGAGATATTCAAATTTGGTATTGTTCACGAAAAAGTATACACTTTATTCTGTAATGTGGTAAAGCTACAAGAAAATATCTTAAGAATTCGATTTTTGTGGATTTTTTTAAATCGAAGCAAAGAGATTGTCATCTCAACAAAGTTGGACATTCTCGACAAATTCAAAGTTTGTTAGCTCAGAAACAAATTGAGATATTTAAATTTGATTTTGTTCATGAAAAAGTATACACT
This sequence comes from Onthophagus sagittarius, assembly GCA_036711965.1. NCBI lineage: Eukaryota > Metazoa > Arthropoda > Insecta > Coleoptera > Scarabaeidae > Onthophagus > Onthophagus sagittarius. The sequence continues at coordinate 10,160,256 of JASERS010000004.1, forward strand.
TTCTTGTATAATGTGGTAAAGCTACAAGAAAATATCTTAAGAATTCGATTTATTGAAATCGAAGCAGAAAGATTGTTATCTCAACAAAGTTAGACATTCTCGACAAATTCAAAGTTTGTTATCTCAGAAACAAATTGAGATATTCAAATTTGGTTTTGTTCATGAAAAAGTATACACTTTCTTGTATAATGTGGTAAAGCTACAAGAAAATATCTTAAGAATTCGATTTTTGTCGATTTTTTGAAATCGAAGCAAAAAGATTATTATCTCAACAAAGTTAGACACTCTCGACAAATTCAAGGTTTGTTATCTCAGAAACAAATTGAGATATTCAAATTTGGTTTTGTTTATGAATAAGTATACACTTTCTTCTATACTGTGGTAAATCTACAAGAAAATATCTTAAGAATTCGATTTTTGTCGATCTTTTGAAATCGAAGCAAAAAGATTGTTACCTCAACAAAGTTAAACATTCTCGACAAATTCAAAGTTTGTTATCTCAGAAACAAATTGAGATATTAGAATTTGGTTCTGTTCATGAATAAGTATACACTTTCTTCTATAATGTGGTAATCTACAAGAAAATATCTTAAGAATTTGATTTTTTTGAAATCGACGTAAGAAGATTGTTATCTCAACAAAGTTAGACATTCTCGACAAATTCAAAGTTTGTTATCTAAGAAACAAATTGAGATATTCAAATTTGGTTTTGTTTATGAAAAAATTTACACTTTCTTCTATGATGTGGTAAAGCTACAAGAAAATATCTTAAGAATTCGATTTATTGAAATCGAAGCAGAAAGATTGTTATCTCAACAAAGTTAGACACTCTCGACAAATTCAAGGTTTGTTATCTCAGAAACAAATTGAGATATTCAAATTTGGTTTTGTTCATGAAAAAGTATACACTTTCTTCTATAATGTGGTAAAGCTACAAGGAAATATCTCAAGAATTCGACTTTTGTCGATTTTTTTAAATCGAAGCAAAAAGATTGTTATCTCAACAAAGTTAGACATTCTCGACAAATTCAAAGATTGCTATCTCATAAACAAATTGAGATATTCAAATTTGGTTTTGTTCATGAAAAAGTATATACTTTCTTTTATAATGTGGTAGAGCTACAAGAAAATATTTTAAGAATTCGATTTTTGTCGATTTTATGAAATCGAAGCAAAAAGATTGTTATCTCAACAAAGTTAGACACTCTCGACAAATTCAAGGTTTGTTATCTCAGAAACAAATTGAGATATTCAAATTTGGTTTTGTTCATGAAAAAGTTACACTTTCTTCTATAATGTGGTAAAGCTACAAGAAAATATCTTAAAAATTCGATTTTTGTTGATTTTTTGAAATCGAAGCAAAAAGATTGTTATCTCAACAAAGTTAGACATTCTCGACAAATTCAAAGTTTGTTATCTCAGAAGCAAATTGAGATATTCAAATTTGGTTTTGTTCATGAAAAAGTATACACTTTCTTCTATAATGTGGTAAAGCTACAAGAAAATATCTTAAAAATTCGATTTTTGTTGATTTTTTGAAATCGAAGCAAAAAGATTGTTATCTCAACAAACTTAGACATTCTCGACAAATTCAAAATTTACTATCTCAGAAACAAATTGAGATATTCAAATTTCATTTTGTTCATAAAAAAGTATACACTTTTCTCTAAAATGTGGTAAAGCTACAAGAAAATATCTTAAAAATTCGATTTTTGTTGATTTTTTGAAATCGAAGCAAAAAGATTGTTATCTCAACAAAGTTAGACATTCTCGACAAATTCAAAGTTTGTTATCTCAGAAGCAAATTGAGATATTGAAATTTGGCTTTGTTCATGAAAAAGTATACACTTTCTTGTATAATGTGGTAAAGCTACAAGAAAATATCTTAAGAATTCGATTTATTGAAATCGAAGCAGAAAGATTGTTATCTCAACAAAGTTAGACACTCTCGACAAATTCAAGGTTTGTTATCTCAGAAACAAATTGAGATATTCAAATTTGGTTTTGTTCATGAAAAAGTTACACTTTCTTCTATAATGTGGTAAAGCTACAAGAAAATATCTTAAAAATTCGATTTTTGTTGATTTTTTGAAATCGAAGCAAAAAGATTGTTATCTCAACAAAGTTAGACATTCTCGACAAATTCAAAGTTTGTTATCTCAGAAGCAAATTGAGATATTCAAATTTGGTTTTGTTTATGAAAAAATTTACACTTTCTTCTATGATGTGGTAAAGCTACAAGAAAATATCTTAAGAATTCGATTTATTGAAATCGAAGCAGAAAGATTGTTATCTCAACAAAGTTAGACACTCTCGACAAATTCAAGGTTTGTTATCTCAGAAACAAATTGAGATATTCAAATTTGGTTTTGTTCATGAAAAAGTTACACTTTCTTCTATAATGTGGTAAAGCTACAAGAAAATATCTTAAAAATTCGATTTTTGTTGATTTTTTGAAATCGAAGCAAAAAGATTGTTATCTCAACAAAGTTAGACATTCTCGACAAATTCAAAGTTTGTTATCTCAGAAGCAAATTGAGATATTCAAATTTGGTTTTGTTCATGAAAAAGTATACACTTTCTTGTATAATGTGGTAAAGCTACAAGAAAATATCTTAAGAATTCGATTTTTGTGGATTTTTTTAAATCGAAGCAAAGAGATTGTCATCTCAACAAAGTTGGACATTCTCGACAAATTCAAAGTTTGTTAGCTCAGAAACAAATTGAGATATTTAAATTTGATTTTGTTCATGAAAAAGTATACACTTTCTTGTATAATGTGGTAAAGCTACAAGAAAATATCTTAAGAATTCGATTTATTGAAATCGAAGCAGAAAGATTGTTATCTCAACAAAGTTAGACATTCTCGACAAATTCAAAGTTTGTTATCTCAGAAACAAATTGAGATATTCAAATTTGGTTTTGTTCATGAAAAAGTATACACTTTCTTGTATAATGTGGTAAAGCTACAAGAAAATATCTTAAGAATTCGATTTTTGTCGATTTTTTGAAATCGAAGCAAAAAGATTATTATCTCAACAAAGTTAGACACTCTCGACAAATTCAAGGTTTGTTATCTCAGAAACAAATTGAGATATTCAAATTTGGTTTTGTTTATGAATAAGTATACACTTTCTTCTATACTGTGGTAAATCTACAAGAAAATATCTTAAGAATTCGATTTTTGCCGATCTTTTGAAATCGAAGCAAAAAGATTGTTACCTCAACAAAGTTAAACATTCTCGACAAATTCAAAGTTTGTTATCTCAGAAACAAATTGAGATATTAGAATTTGGTTCTGTTCATGAATAAGTATACACTTTCTTCTATAATGTGGTAATCTACAAGAAAATATCTTAAGAATTTGATTTTTTTGAAATCGACGTAAGAAGATTGTTATCTCAACAAAGTTAGACATTCTCGACAAATTCAAAGTTTGTTATCTAAGAAACAAATTGAGATATTCAAATTTCATTTTGTTCATAAAAAAGTATACACTTTTCTCTAAAATGTGGTAAAGCTACAAGAAAATATCTTAAAAATTCGATTTTTGTTGATTTTTTGAAATCGAAGCAAAAAGATTGTTATCTCAACAAAGTTAGACATTCTCGACAAATTCAAAGTTTGTTATCTCAGAAGCAAATTGAGATATTGAAATTTGGCTTTGTTCATGAAAAAGTATACACTTTCTTGTATAATGTGGTAAAGCTACAAGAAAATATCTTAAGAATTCGATTTATTGAAATCGAAGCAGAAAGATTGTTATCTCAACAAAGTTAGACACTCTCGACAAATTCAAGGTTTGTTATCTCAGAAACAAATTGAGATATTCAAATTTGGTTTTGTTCATGAAAAAGTTACACTTTCTTCTATAATGTGGTAAAGCTACAAGAAAATATCTTAAAAATTCGATTTTTGTTGATTTTTTGAAATCGAAGCAAAAAGATTGTTATCTCAACAAAGTTAGACATTCTCGACAAATTCAAAGTTTGTTATCTCAGAAGCAAATTGAGATATTCAAATTTGGTTTTGTTCATGAAAAAGTATACACTTTCTTGTATAATGTGGTAAAGCTACAAGAAAATATTTTAAGAATTCGATTTTTGTCGATTTTATGAAATCGAAGCAAAAAGATTGTTATCTCAACAAAGTTAGACACTCTCGACAAATTCAAGGTTTGTTATCTCAGAAACAAATTGAGATATTCAAATTTGGTTTTGTTCATGAAAAAGTTACACTTTCTTCTATAATGTGGTAAAGCTACAAGAAAATATCTTAAAAATTCGATTTTTGTTGATTTTTTGAAATCGAAGCAAAAAGATTGTTATCTCAACAAAGTTAGACATTCTCGACAAATTCAAAGTTTGTTATCTCAGAAGCAAATTGAGATATTCAAATTTGGTTTTGTTCATGAAAAAGTATACACATTCTTGTATAATGTGGTAAAGCTACAAGAAAATATCTTAAGAATTCGATTTATTGAAATCGAAGCAGAAAGATTGTTATCTCAACAAAGTTAGACATTCTCGACAAATTCAAAGTTTGTTATCCCAGAGACAAATTGAGATATTCAAATTTGGTTTTGTTCATGAAAAAGTATACACTTTCTTGTATAATGTGGTAAAGCTACAAGAAAATATCTTAAGAATTCGATTTATTGAAATCGAAGCAGAAAGATTGTTATCTCAACAAAGTTAGACATTCTCGACAAAGTCAAAGTTTGCTATCTCAGAAACAAATTGAGATATTCAAATTTGGTATTGTTCACGAAAAAGTATACACTTTATTCTGTAATGTGGTAAAGCTACAAGAAAATATCTTAAGAATTCGATTTTTGTGGATTTTTTTAAATCGAAGCAAAGAGATTGTCATCTCAACAAAGTTGGACATTCTCGACAAATTCAAAGTTTGTTAGCTCAGAAACAAATTGAGATATTTAAATTTGATTTTGTTCATGAAAAAGTATACACTTTCTTGTATAATGTGGTAAAGCTACAAGAAAATATCTTAAGAATTCGATTTATTGAAATCGAAGCAGAAAGATTGTTATCTCAACAAAGTTAGACATTCTCGACAAATTCAAAGTTTGTTATCTCAGAAACAAATTGAGATATTCAAATTTGGTTTTGTTCATGAAAAAGTATACACTTTCTTGTATAATGTGGTAAAGCTACAAGAAAATATCTTAAGAATTCGATTTTTGTCGATTTTTTGAAATCGAAGCAAAAAGATTATTATCTCAACAAAGTTAGACACTCTCGACAAATTCAAGGTTTGTTATCTCAGAAACAAATTGAGATATTCAAATTTGGTTTTGTTTATGAATAAGTATACACTTTCTTCTATACTGTGGTAAATCTACAAGAAAATATCTTAAGAATTCGATTTTTGTCGATCTTTTGAAATCGAAGCAAAAAGATTGTTACCTCAACAAAGTTAAACATTCTCGACAAATTCAAAGTTTGTTATCTCAGAAACAAATTGAGATATTAGAATTTGGTTCTGTTCATGAATAAGTATACACTTTCTTCTATAATGTGGTAATCTACAAGAAAATATCTTAAGAATTTGATTTTTTTGAAATCGACGTAAGAAGATTGTTATCTCAACAAAGTTAGACATTCTCGACAAATTCAAAGTTTGTTATCTAAGAAACAAATTGAGATATTCAAATTTGGTTTTGTTTATGAAAAAATTTACACTTTCTTCTATGATGTGGTAAAGCTACAAGAAAATATCTTAAGAATTCGATTTATTGAAATCGAAGCAGAAAGATTGTTATCTCAACAAAGTTAGACACTCTCGACAAATTCAAGGTTTGTTATCTCAGAAACAAATTGAGATATTCAAATTTGGTTTTGTTCATGAAAAAGTATACACTTTCTTCTATAATGTGGTAAAGCTACAAGGAAATATCTCAAGAATTCGACTTTTGTCGATTTTTTTAAATCGAAGCAAAAAGATTGTTATCTCAACAAAGTTAGACATTCTCGACAAATTCAAAGATTGCTATCTCATAAACAAATTGAGATATTCAAATTTGGTTTTGTTCATGAAAAAGTATATACTTTCTTTTATAATGTGGTAGAGCTACAAGAAAATATTTTAAGAATTCGATTTTTGTCGATTTTATGAAATCGAAGCAAAAAGATTGTTATCTCAACAAAGTTAGACACTCTCGACAAATTCAAGGTTTGTTATCTCAGAAACAAATTGAGATATTCAAATTTGGTTTTGTTCATGAAAAAGTTACACTTTCTTCTATAATGTGGTAAAGCTACAAGAAAATATCTTAAAAATTCGATTTTTGTTGATTTTTTGAAATCGAAGCAAAAAGATTGTTATCTCAACAAAGTTAGACATTTTCGACAAATTCAAAGTTTGTTATCTCAGAAGCAAATTGAGATATTCAAATTTGGTTTTGTTCATGAAAAAGTATACACTTTCTTCTATAATGTGGTAAAGCTACAAGGAAATATCTCAAGAATTCGACTTTTGTCGATTTTTTGAAATCGAAGCAAAAAGATTGTTATCTCAACAAAGTTAGACATTCTCGACAAATTCAAAGATTGCTATCTCATAAACAAATTGAGATATTCAAATTTGGTTTTGTTCATGAAAAAGTATATACTTTCTTTTATAATGTGGTAGAGCTACAAGAAAATATTTTAAGAATTCGATTTTTGTCGATTTTATGAAATCGAAGCAAAAAGATTGTTATCTCAACAAAGTTAGACACTCTCGACAAATTCAAGGTTTGTTATCTCAGAAACAAATTGAGATATTCAAATTTGGTTTTGTTCATGAAAAAGTTACACTTTCTTCTATAATGTGGTAAAGCTACAAGAAAATATCTTAAAAATTCGATTTTTGTTGATTTTTTGAAATCGAAGCAAAAAGATTGTTATCTCAACAAAGTTAGACATTCTCGACAAATTCAAAGTTTGTTATCTCAGAAGCAAATTGAGATATTCAAATTTGGTTTTGTTCATGAAAAAGTATACACTTTCTTCTATAATGTGGTAAAGCTACAAGGAAATATCTCAAGAATTCGACTTTTGTCGATTTTTTGAAATCGAAGCAAAAAGATTGTTATCTCAACAAAGTTAGACATTCTCGACAAATTCAAAGATTGCTATCTCATAAACAAATTGAGATATTCAAATTTGGTTTTGTTCATGAAAAAGTATATGCTTTCTTTTATAATGTGGTAGAGCTACAAGAAAATATTTTAATAATTCGATTTTTGTCGATTTTATGAAATCGAAGCAAAAAGATTGTTATCTCAACAAAGTTAGACACTCTCGACAAATTCAAGGTTTGTTATCTCAGAAACAAATTGAGATATTCAAATTTGGTTTTGTTCATGAAAAAGTTACACTTTCTTCTATAATGTGGTAAAGCTACAAGAAAATATCTTAAAAATTCGATTTTTGTTGATTTTTTGAAATCGAAGCAAAAGATTGTTATCTCAACAATGTTAGACATTCTCGACAAATTCAAAGTTTGTTATCTCAGAAGCAAATTGAGATATTCAAATTTGGTTTTGTTCATGAAAAAGTATACACTTTCTTGTATAATGTAATAAAGCTACAAGAAAATATCTTAAGAATTCGATTTATTGAAGTCGAAGCAGAAAGATTGTTATCTCAACAAAGTTAGACATTCTCGACAAAGTCAAAGTTTGCTATCTCAGAAACAAATTGAGATATTCAAATTTGGTATTGTTCACGAAAAAGTATACACTTTATTCTATAATGTGGTAAAGCTACAAGAAAATATCTTAAGAATTCGATTTTTGTGGATTTTTTGAAATCGAAGCAGAGATTGTCATCTCAACAAAGTTGGACATTCTCGACAAATTCAAAGTTTGTTCTCTCAGAAACAAATTGAGATATTTAAATTTAGTTTTGTTCATGAAAAAGTATACACTTTCTTGTATAATGTGGTAAAGCTATAAGAAAATATCTTAAGAATTCGATTTTTTTCGATTTTTTGAAATCGAAACGAAAAGATTGTTATCTCAACAATGTTCGACATTTTCGACAAATTCAAAGTTTGTTATCTCAGAAACAAATTGAGATATTCAAATTTGGTATTGTTCACGAAAAAGTATACACTTTATTCTGTAATGTGGTAAAGCTACAAGAAAATATCTTAAGAATTCGATTTTTGTGGATTTTTTGAAATCGAAGCAAAGAGATTGTCATCTCAACAAAGTTGGACATTCTCAACAAATTCAAAGTTTGTTATCTCAGAAACAAATTGAGATATTTAAATTTGGTTTTGTTCATGAAAAAGTATACACTTTCTTGTATAATGTGGTAAAGCTACAAGAAAATATCTTAAAAATTCGATTTTTGTCGATTTTTTGAAATCGAAGCAAAAAGATTATTATCTCAACAAAGTTAGACATTCTCGACAAATTCAAGGTTTGTTATCTCAGAAACATATTGAGATATTCAAATTTGGTTTTGTTCATGAAAAAGTATACACTTTCTTTTATAATGTGGTAAAGCTACAAGAAAATATCTTAAGAATTCGATTTTTGTCGATTTTTTGAAATCGAAGCGAAAAGATTGTTATCTCAACAAAGTTAGACATTCTCGACAAATTCAAAGTTTACTATCTCAGAAACAAATTGAGATATTCAAATTTCATTTTGTTCATAAAAAAGTATACACTTTTCTCTATAATGTGGTAAAGCTACAAGAAAATATCTTAAGAATTCGATTTTTCTCGATTTTTTGAAATCGAAGCAAAAAGATTGTTATCTCAACATAGTTAGACATTCTCGACAAATTCAAAGTTTGTTATCTCAGAAAGAAATTGAGATATTCAATTGAGGTTGAAGTACATACCACAACTTAGATAATGCAATTTTGAACCTATTTTAATAGTAATCCTATTATTTATTTAAAACTTAATCATTAAAAACACTTTAACATTAAAAAATTAAAACTTACCCATTTTCTAATTTACTATTAGACTGGAGTTTATACGAATAAGCTTCTTGTTGGCTAAGCCCTACGACCAAGATGATCAATATCAAGAGTTGGGAGTCCATCTCGACTTTGGTGCACCACCGATGATTAACTATTAACTAACTAACTTTGAGTAGCGTTTTAGTCCAAGTCTCTTCCAGGTGCGGTTTGTCGAATTTTGATGATTGGACGTTTCATAATAATATTCGCAACCGGTTCAAGACGATTATTGCAAAATTTACATTTGAAATTGAAAAGTTACGTCCAATCATCAAAAAAAATGCTATTTTGACAAATTGTTGAATTTATTCGCTGGAAAGAACCTATTTAAAATTGCTTAGGTATTTAATAAGAATTTAAAATATGGTTGTAATTAAAAGGGATCCTTGATTGCTAATAATATAATAATTAACTTCAGAGTTGAGTAAATTTGTTCTACTTTAGAGGAGAACGTGGGTGGGCGAAAGGAAAGGAAATCCTTTGAAGTTTTAATTCTTATGCCCGGCAGCTTTTATGCAATTAACGCTACTTTTCAATTAAATTTCTTAATACCTTTTATTCAATTTATTTTTTTATCAGTTTTATTAAAACCATATTCGTTATCTTTTCAACCATTACTTTGTTAATTACAAATAAATAAAAAAATTGTAATTAAATTTTTTTACATCAACACGTCATTATGAAATAACAAGATCGTTTTAGTTAAAATAGACTTGTCAGCTTAATTCAATGAATATGCAAATAAAGCACGTCGTCGCTCCATAAAATGCATTTTTAATTATTATTTGTTCCTATCAATCTCAGAGATTTTAAACTTTTTTGTGGGAATTTCAAATTCAATTAAATTACATGGATTTTATTTAATAAGCATTCCGTAAACCAGCATGTAGTTTGAAATTAATTTCCAGTTATACACATTCTGATTGCATTCCAATCGAATTGATTAAAGCTCTCTTTACAATTGAAGATTCCAATCGATTTGTACTAATAACACATTGGAATAATGAAACCGCCGTGGGATCTATTCCAGGGAAATTGAGAGGAGCTTCCGTGATATTGCTATATAGAACAGCAGCCTTAGGGACCTTTGTTTGACCCGGGTCTATGTCGTTACGCGGCGCGTTGAGTAAATACGTTCCGGGAGTGATTGAAAAGATAAACGGGTTATGGTCGGGAGCAAAGACTTCAAACCTTCCGGCGAAATACATCGAACCAATTCTTCTAGGTTTTCATATCAAAGTAAATAAGCGCAATATCATGGCCACTCAGTTTCGTGATAAACTAAATGTATGATTATATTTCTTAGGTGTAATATCCCTAAATCTTATTGCATGCCTAATTACTGTTAGATAACATAGTGCAACAATTTTCAGTTTATCGCTTTCAGGCCAAACGGTTCCGACGAGAAATGAAAATAGGTCAACTAACTAATAAAACTTTCACGGGGTTTGGCTACATTATCTCGCATTTTTATGACCGGACGTTGGTATATTTTAGGCCCAATTTCAACAGTTTTCATTGCAAAATAATGTTAACAATATAAAATAATCTGTTAAAGTTTATTTCGTTTGTTAGTTATTTTGTTAATTCATTTATTATTATTTTTTCTGTGCTTATGCGAAGTTCCTCCATTTTTCTAGCTCCCAATTAGATAGGATTTTATATGTATTCCTTAATTTCATTCCGTTGATTTCGATATACAATATCTTATTCCAAAGCTCTCAATCAGTCAAATCGTCTTTGTTTTATTTTTGGTAATAATTAGTCAAAAACTTTGAATCTTTACCTGTCTTAATAAACACATCATTCAAAAGAATGCAATTAGATATTCTGTTCTCTTTGGACAATAAAAAAGAAACTCTAAAAAAATTTCTTGCTTGCAAATCTTTTCTTATCTTGTAAATGGAGGCTTATTACTAATTTAAAATAAAACAACTAACAACCACAACTCCTCCCTGAAATTTCATTATTTATTTAATCTACGTTTCGGAACTTTTTCCCATCGTCAGGATTCTACATGGATATTCTACATCTCAGGATATTCTACATGGTTTTGTGGTTTGTATTTATATTATAATAATGTTTAATTATTGAAAATTTGTTTAAAGATTTTAATCCTGAGGATGGGAAAAAGTCCCGAAACGTAGATTAAATAAATAATGAAATTTGAGGGAGGAGTTTTTGTCGTTAGTTGTTTTATTTTAAATTTCCTTGCAAATATTGACAACACTCTTTAAGAGGTTTTGTATCAGAAGAAGATATAAAACATAGAATTCATTTTTGTAAATAACAAACATAAATAAAAAACATCTCTGACCCTAGAGATTGTCATTCAAAGACAGCATCCCGATATCATTTTTGTTATCTTTCAATATTACGGACTAATCTCTAAGTTTATTTAGAACATTATATTAGGATTTTTATATTTTTTTCATTATCTATCAATTATTATTATTAATTATCATCAATATATTAGAATAATGTTGACAGAAAGTAAAATCTTACTCAACATTTTGAAATAACATCTCTGGCCTTTGAGATCGTTATTCAAAGATAGCATTTTTAATTTTTCTTAGTATTATTTATAGTATCTTTCTATGCTCTCGATGGTTTTCGTCATCTCCCTGCAACATTCCTGGAAATTTTCAAACTATCTCAATCTTCTTCAACATCTTTTCCAATCACCCATCATTGCCGTCTTCGCGATCTTTCAAAATCATGTCTGATTGCACTAATCCTTAAGATAATTCATATCATTATTCAGGATTTATACATTTCTTTCATTATCCATCAAGATCATCCTCGACATTGCTTAATGTTGTTGACCAAGGTCTCCTTCAACATCTTTTCCAATCCTCCATCAACATGGGCTTTATCACCTTCCAACATTATCTATGACTAATTCTAAGATCTTGCAGAATATTATCCATTGTTTCATGTTGTCTAGGTCCACTGTAGTATTGTCAACATTATCAATTATCTGTCAGCATCATCTTTGTCATCTCTCAATATCATGTTTGATATAATTAGGAACTGTTCTTAATATAACATTTGGCAATATTCTTCTAACATCTCCTAAAACATCATCTTTAACAGTCATCAGCACTGCTTTGGTTTATCTAGAAAGTTTTTTCTTAGACATTCTTTGTGATATCTTTCTTACTTTTTTCATTTTTTACTTCAACATTTTTAAATAAAACCTGAGCTATAAGATCATCATTCTCAAAGATAGTATCTATATGTTTTCTTAGTATTGTTTATTATATCTTTCTATGCTCTCGATGGTTTTCGTCATCTCCCTGCAACATTCCTGGAATTTTTCAAACTATCTCAATCTCCTTCAACATCTTTTCCAATCACCCATCATTGCCGTCTTCGCGATCTTTCAAAATCATGTCTGATTGCACTAATCCTTAAGATAATTCATAACATTATGCAGAATTTATACATTTCTTTCATTATCCATCAAGATCATCCTTGACATTGCTTAATGTTGTCTTGTCTCCTTCAACATCTTTTCCAATCCTCCATCAACATGGGCTTTATCACCTTCCAATATTATCTATGACTAATTCTAAGATCTTGCAGAACATTATCCGTTGTTTCATGTTGTCTAGGTCCACTGTAGTATTGTCAACATTATCAATTATCTGTCAGCATCATCTTTGTCATCTCTCAATATCATGTTTGATATAATTAGGAACTGTTCTTAATATGACATTTGGCAATATTCTTCTAACATCTCTTAAAACATCATCTTTAACAGCCATCAGCACTGCTTTGGTTTATCTAGAAAGTTTTTTCTTAGACATTCTCTGTGATATCTTTCTTACTTTTTTCATTTTTTACTTCAACATTTTTAGATAAAACCTGAGCTATAAGATAATCATTCTCAAAGATAATATCTATATGTTTTCTTAGTATTGTTTATGGCATCTTTCTATGCTCTCGATGGTTATCGTCATCTCCTTGCAACATTTCTGGAATTTTTCAAACTGTCTCAATCTCCTTCAACACCTTTTCCAATCACCCATCATTGCCATCTTCGCGATCTTTCAAAATCATGTCTGATTGCACTAATCCTTAAGATAATTCATAAAATTATTCAGGATTTATACATTTCTTTCATTATTCATCAAAATCATCCTTGACATTGCTTAATGTTGTCTTGGTCTCCTTCAACATCTTTTCCAATCCTCCATCAACATGGGCTTTATCACCTTCCAACATTATCTATGACTAATTCTAAGATCTTGCAGAACATTATCCGTTGTTTCATGTTGTCTAGGTCCACTGCAGTATTGTCAACATTATCAATTATCTGTCAGCATCATCTTTATCATCTCTCAATATCATGTTTGATATAATTAGGAACTGTTCTTAATATGACATTTGGCAATATTCTTCTAACATCTCTTAAAACATCATCTTTAACAGCCATCAGCACTACTTTGGTTCATCTAGAAATTTTTTTCTTAGACATTCTTTGTGATATCTTTCTTACTTTTTTCATCATTTACTTCAACATTTTTAAATAAAACCTGAACTATAAGATCATCATTCTCAAAGATAGTATCTATATGTTTTCTTAGTAGTGTTTATGATATCTTTCTATGCTTTCTATGGTTATCGTCATCTCCCTGCAACATTCCTGGAATTTTTCAAACTGTCTCAATCTCCTTCAACATCTTTTCCAGTCACCCATCATTGCCGTCTTCGCGATCTTTCAAAATCATGTCTGATTGCACTAATCCTTAAGATAATTCATAACATTATGCAGGATTTATACATTTCTTTCATTATCCATCAAGATTATCATCATTAAATAAAACCTGAGCTATAAGATCATCATTCTCAAAGATAGTATCTATATGTTTTCTTAGTATTGTTTATGATATCTTTCTACGATATTTCTGACATCTCACCATTAAACCATGAAGAAACCTCCATTGTAGTAAAAAAAAGGGTTAAGGCAGGTAGCTTCCTTTGTACCCCAATTAAAACGTGAAATTTTTATTTTGACCTGTCAATTACCCCGAAAGAATGTTGAGTGGGTTACTTCTGTTTACAAACATTGATTATACCGTGAAGATTTCTTTTGTACCCCAATTAAAGCGTGAAGTTTTTCTTTTGACCTGTCAATCATCCCCTGAAAGAATGTTGAGTAGGTTAGTTCTGTTTACAAACAATGATTATACCGTGAAGATTTTTTTTGTACTCCAATTAAAGCGTGAAGTTTTCTTTTAACCAAATTCAGTGGGTTATTCGAGAAGAGTTCCAAAATGGGAATCTCGAGAGGAATTTTTTTTAAACGTCGAGTAAAATTCTTAGGCTGATGGAATTTTGGGGAGAAGCAAAAGAAAATTCGACTATTCATAGTATTTATAATCAATTTAATAGAAATGATTCTTTTTGGTGTTGGGTGCTTAAATGATCCATAAACAACGAGTTGAACGCGGTGTCACTCCGAGGGCTGTGGAAGATTAATGGAGGGCACTTAAAATCGGGCATTTTGTGATGTCGATAGACGAAACTATGATGAATCGAATGACGTATGGATCTTATTAATCGATTACATCGTTTATGAGTTATGAGTATGATCAGTTAAAAACGTGTTCTTTACATTGTTAAGAAAAGTATAACTAAATTTGTTTTCCTCGTTAATGTATGCGTGATAAAAGAAAAACTACTAACAAAATTGAGAAAGAGAACGATAATTAACTTAATATTATCCCCAGCATCGATGGGTTTTATAGATTTCTTATGCCTACATAAATTTGATCGTCTCTAGACCAGAGCTTCCCTTTTCCATCAATTTCAATCAATGCATGGGTGAGACGGCTGATAAATTTTATGATGATTTGACGTGGCGTTTTACTTTTCCTAATATAAATGACAACACGATGACATCTATCTACATTCAGGACGCGTCATTATCAAATTAAACAGGGTTACATACATATGAGGACATGACACGGCTGTATATAGTTAACAGATTAGCAGTAATGGACACATCAAGCTTATCATTAAATACTGATATACAACTTGTTGGAACGAGAAAATTGTTCATTTGTGTAATGGTTATTTTCTTCCTTCAATTCATCGATTTCGACAACTAAAGCTTCTTTAACTAAGGGTTTAAATTAACCTTATTAATAGAGCTATGTAGCAAATCTCGTAAGTCGCCTAGAGTGAGAAATGACGGAGCAAATAAACTGCTAAGAACAATAAAAAGAGTTATGCATAATGGAGATAACGCCATCATCATGGCTAAATCGTAAGGTAAATAAGGATAGCTCCTAAACGCATTCAATGATAACCCTATAACCCTATCAGAAGCTTTATTGTAATACAATAGCACCAGCACACTACAAAGTACACCGTCTCGAGATCGTCTGTTACCTTTAGAAGGGCAGTAGTACAACTGTAATTGGGCCGAAAACCAGACTACGACGGCGGTTAAATATTATGTTTACTAATGTATTCACGAAGCTGGACCTCTATGCATTTCTCCAAAATCTTAGAAACAGTTGGAAAAATACTGATTGGACGTAAGTCCGCAAGATCGGTAGAAATTTGCATTTTAGGTGTGGGCATCACTACGGCCGATTTCCAGGTCTCCGGAAACGATATTCCAATAGACCATTTCCAACACCAAGAACTTTAATAAGTCTACATGCTAGACTGTGCGAAGCCGGATCTGTACATGCTCACGCTGAACGTATTGGTAGACCGAGAACAATAATGATACCACAACTAGAAGCAATCTTACAAGAAGTGGAAACTAATCCGTCAAGTAGTACGTGAAATTATCTGCACAGTTTAACATCAGTCATCAAAGTATCTGGAGGGTTTTGCACAGAAATAATTAATTAATTTATCCATACCACATTCAACGCGTGCAACCCCTGTTGCCAAAAGATTTTCCTGCACGGTTAGATTATTGTCGATGGCTTCTCCAAAAAATTGCGCAGAATCTCAACTTTACGTCTAGAATTTTAGACGATTTAGATTCACAAATGAGGCAAGTTTTTCACGTAATGCCATCAGAAGCTTCCACAATAATCATTTTTGGGACTATGAAAGTCCCCATGCCATTGATGAACGTGGATTTCAGCAGCAGTTTTCGGTCAATGCATTTTCTTCCTCCTCGGCTGAGTGGTGAGACTTACAGACAATTTCTAGATGACATATTGCATGGTCTGTTAGATGACGTACCACTAGCAACCAGAAATGACATGTGGTTTATGCACGATGGGACCTGCTCATTTCAGTCTTGCTGTTTGCCAACATCTTAATGACACTTGAATCACCCCTTGAAATTAAAGTCATCACTTAAGTTACACCCTGTATAACTCGTGAAGAGATAGACGTGACAGATCGCGCCTCAAGGAAAAGCTGTCAATGCCCGATACTGATCTGCACACTCTGTTGGTCGAGATGGATTTTCTATATATAAGTTTGATATTACATTGAGTATGATTATGGTCCGATATGTCTATTAATGCAAGCGTCAACACTGCTAGTGATTAAGCAGTCAATCAAGGAATCGACCTCTTTCGATTAAGCGAAAGAGAATGGTAAATTTCTGAGTGGCCAAAGCACTGAAATCCAACATATTGATGTTCATATCGCACAGAACAGCTAGCCAGATATACTCTTCATGTAACAAACCGCCGTTCCTGATAAAATATACAAGAGTTCTGCAAAACAAGCATAAGAAAGTGATAGGAAAACTTGCAAAACGATGGAAAGACATCTAAACCTCAGTATCTTAGGAGAAGTACAACTAGGAACGATGAAGCCTTAGGTAACGTCATGAAGCTTCAGATAAGAAGAAGAGAATGTCTAAAATCTGCAATAAATTTTGATTTTGCTTTTTCTATTAGTTATTATACCACTTTCTAGAGTGGTTAACAACTTTGACTACGATCATCAGACTACCTTTGTAATGAAAAATTGGTGTTTGATCAGGGTGAAAAGCAACTTTTTGAGAGTTAAATATAAATGGGAGAAAAACTTAACAAGATATTGAAAATGTCGGTAAATGATCGATGAGTTACAAAAAAAACAATCAATACGATTTACGCGGTTGGTTAACAAAAGGTTTTGCTAATTGTTAAGCGATGATGGTGAAGAACTTTTACTGCCTTTTATTGTTAAATATATACAGGGTGACATAGAAAAAAGTACATTGCATAATCCCACACAATAGAGGACACTAAAGAAAGAAAGTCATGGGACCGCAAGGCCTTCGCTTAAAAGATACCCCGTATCTTTTGAGCGACTTTTGATGAATTTTAATTCTTTTTTATTTATTTGCAAAAACAATGATAAATACTTTAACAATTAAATTTTAATCGTATGATGAAAAATATGATTAATTAAAACAAAACATTAAGTTTTTAGAGGATGTTCAAATTGTTGCTCTTGTACTTCAATACATTTTCCATTCTTCTTCTTAACGATTGACGGCATCTTTGAAATATTCCTGGATTATTACGAAATTTATCTGCCGATTTCTGCAGCATAAACTTCATCTTTCATAAATCCCCAATACGAAAAATCGATGGGTCTACGAGCTGGCCAGGGTACAGGTCCCCTCGACAAATCAACTTATTTCCAAATCTCCTGTCCAAATATTCCTTTTCCACTCGAAAAAAGTGAGCCCCATTATGCATGTAATACATTCTTCCAATAATGGCCAATAGGACATCCTCTAATAATGTGTTTAAATTATTCTCCAAGAAATTTCGATACAGTGCATCAGTCAATCGATTGGGCAATCGAAATGAGCCAATTAAGTAATTGTCAATTATACCTGCCCATACATTAATAGAAAACCGATATTGGTGACTTCGAATTACAGTTTGATGAGGATTTTCATTACTCCGATTATGTTATGTAAATTTAGAATACCATGACGACTAAAACTAGCTTCGTTAGTAAACAAAATTAATGAAATAATGTTTTGTCTTTGGTTTTACAACCATTCGCAAAATTGTACACGGGGAAAAAAGTCATGTTCCAATAGGAAATGAATTTTTTGTCACGGTTAAGGCTGCGTTAAACGTCATGAAAATCAGGTACTTAAACATGAGTACAGTAGTCCCAAGTTTTAGGAATTAATATAAGAATTTTACCATAGGGTTAAAATGGACATATAGGGCTTTGTAGTAAATATCGCCAAAGACAGATATTTTTACTGTTATTAATGAAAAAAATCCATAAAGTTGGGTGTATTTTTGGCCACATTGCATCGTTTATACCAAGTAAACTAATTCACAAATTACTTCGAAAATACACTCACTGTAAGCAGAACATTCCCCAGAAATAGTTTAAGATCAGAACGACACCCCTTATTACGTTAATTTCTAGAAAACTTGGAATTACGTACTTACATGTAAACTATATGGGATAATAAATAGACCGGAATTTAGGCAACCGTACTAACACATTAGCAGTTCGGTGATATTTTAATAGATGTCGAGATGTTTTAAAGTAATATATTTTAACGATTACCATGAAATTTTAGTAGATTATCATTCTGTTAAGTTCCCATTAGATTAAATATTGATAACATATTGTTTTAAACTAAAAATTAAGGTAGAAAAATAAATTAGTCGAAGGGAATTTATGACGAAAAAAAAATTACAATGCGCGGGAGATGGACACTTCGAATCGTTAAATCTCAGATTTTTTGATTAAAACTTAATCATATATTTTAATCGTTCTAAAAAAAATGTATCTCAAGATCTAATTGAGATATCGCAATGAAATAAAAAGCAATTTGAAGGAAATTTATTCATTATTTAGATCCCCAAAGATGGTTATTTCGAATCCTTAAATCTCAAAGTTACGATTTTTTTGATCAAGTTTTCGACCGATAGAATAGATCGTTTAACAAAATGGGTGCTTATTCTATTGACTGAGTTTCTTTTTGTTCTTTTATGATATACTTTTACGTACATATTTTTTTATCAGATAAATATTAATGGTATACCTACAAAAACAATCTTTCATTTTATCATAAAAAAGAAGCTTCCTAATTAAATACGCCATAAACTAAATGGTAATAAGCAGTAAGCCACGTATACGAACTTCTCTATTCCAGTATGAGAACAAATACAAAATTTTTCAAGCACATTTCTTTTATTGCAAAACTAAAAGTAAAAATAAGAACAATATCTATGTTTAGATATATTGTGGTAAAAGCTAATATTATTATTAAGAAATAAATTGAAACGGGTTTCGGCCAATCCGAGCGGAGTTGAAAAGATGGTGCCCACCTCAGATGGAACGTGGCGTCTTGCCGTCTACGCACGATATATAGATAAAACGAGATTTTTAGATAAAATTATTTTATTACAAATTCAATAAATATTTTTTATGTATAATACGTAAATAATGCATATAAATTTAAACAATATAGCGTGCAACTAATATCTTTAACGTTTTGAAAAAAGATCACGAAGAGTGGCTCAGACATGTATTGTTCATAATTCCTGCAAGGTCGGTTATCATGACAGACCAAGCCCCATATCATACTATGTTAGATCGTAATTTTAGAAATCCAACAAGAGCATGGTAAAAAGGGGATATCCTCAGGTTGCTTCAGGAAGAAATGCGTCGCTACCTGAAAATGATACTTCATTTTCATCGATAACCAGATCACAGCTTTCACAACTGTCACGTCCTTATCATTATCAGAGACGTTATTTGTTATACACTTTGGTACAGAAATTAGGAGCGACGAGGTAAAGTTACTTTGGTTACCAGCACATTGTGAATTTAACGCAATTGAGTTAATATATGCAGACACGATTGCCATCAATTGTGGCAGACACGCTAAGAAAATTGAAGATAAATACAGAGAGAAACATCTTGTCGATATCGACATGTACGAAGAAGTTGTTAAGTTCTGTTAATACCAGATTGAATTTTGGAAGAAACAAGAAGAGAAAATAGAAAACAGTAATACCAATGATCCCGATGCTCCTGGCCCTCCTGGAGTCCGGAATACTATTTAATATATAACAGGATAAATTACGCAAAGGAAATTGCGTAATTAAAAAATCCCATTAGATTAAATATTGATAATATATTGTTTTAAACTAAAAATTAAGGTAGAAAAATAAATTAGTCGAAGGGAATTTATGACGAGAAAAAAAATTACAATGCGCGGGAGATGGACACTTCGAATCGTTAAATCTCAAAGATTTTTTGATTAAAACTTAATCATATATTTTAATCGATCTAAAAAAAATGTATCTCAAGATCTAATTGAGATATCGCAATGAAATAAAAAGCAATTTGAAGGAAATTTATTCATTATTTAGATCCCCAAAGATGGTTATTTCGAATCCTTAAATCTCAAAGTTACGATTTTTTGATCAAGTTTTCGACCAATAGAATTGATCGTTTAACAAAATGGGTGCTTATTCTATTGAATGAGTTTCTTTTTGTTCTTTTATGATATACTTTTACGTACATATTTTTTTATCAGATAAATATTAATGGTATACCTACAAAAACAATCTTTCATTTTATCATAAAAAAGAAGCTTCCTAATTAAATACGCCATAAACTAAATGGTAATAAACAGTAAGCCACGTATACGAACTCCTCTATACCTCTATTCCAGTATGAGAACAAATACAAAATTTTTCAAGCACATTTCTTTTATTGCAAAACTAAAAGTAAAAATAAGAACAATATCTATGTTTAGATATATTGTGGTAAAAGCTAATATTATTATTAAGAAATAAATTGAAAAGGGTTTCGGCCAATCCGAGCGGAGTTGAAAAGATGGTGCCCACCTCAGACGGAACGTGGCGTCTTGCCGTCTACGCACGATATATAGATTAAACGAGATTTTTAGATAAAATTATTTTATTACAAATTCAATAAATATTTTTTGTGTATAATACATAAATAATGCATATAAATTTAAACAATATAGCGTGGAACTAATTTCTTTAACGTTTTGAAAAAAGATCACGAAGAGTGGTTCAGACATGTATTGTTCATAATTCCTGCAAGGTCGGTTATCATGACAGACCAAGCCCCATATCATACTATGTTAGATCGTAATTTTAGAAATCCAACAAGAGCATGGTAAAAAGGGGATATCCTCAGGTTGCTTCAGGAAGAAATGCGTCGCTACCTGAAGATGATACTTCATTTTCATCGATAACCAGATCACAGCTTTCACAACTGTCACGTCCTTATCATTATCAGAGACGTTATTTGTTATACACTTTGGTACAGAAATTAGGAGCGACGAGGTAAAGTTACTTTGGTTACCAGCACATTGTGAATTTAACGCAATTGAGTTAATATATGCAGACACGATTGCCATCAATTGTGGCAGACACGCTAAGAAAATTGAAGATAAATACAGAGAGAAACATTTTGTCGATATCAACATGTACGAAGAAGTTGTTAAGTTCTGTTAATACCAGATTGAATTTTGGAAGAAACAAGAAGAGAAAATAGAAAACAGCAATACCAATGATCCCGATGCTCCTGGCCCTCCTGGAGTCCGGAATACTATTTAATATATAACAGGATAAATTACGCAAAGGAAATTGCGTAATTAAAAAATCCCATTAGATTAAATATTGATAATATATTGTTTTAAACTAAAAATTAAGGTAGAAAAATAAATTAGTCGAAGGGAATTTATGACGAGTAAAAAAATTACAATGCGCGGGAGATGGACACTTCGAATCGTTAAATCTCAAAGATTTTTTGATTAAAACTTAATCATATATTTTAATCGATCTAAAAAAAATGTATCTCAAGATCTAATTGAGATATCGCAATGAAATAAAAAGCAATTTGAAGGAAATTTATTCATTATTTAGATCCCCAAAGATGGTTATTTCGAATCCTTAAATCTCAAAGTTACGATTTTTTGATCAAGTTTTCGACCAATAGAATTGATCGTTTAACAAAATGGGTGCTTATTCTATTGAATGAGTTTCTTTTTGTTGTTTTATGATATACTTTTACGTACATATTTTTTTATCAGATAAATATTAATGGTACATCTACAAAAACAATCTTTCATTTTATCATAAAAAAGAAGCTTCCTAATTAAATACGCCATAAACTAAATGGTAATAAACAGTAAGCCACGTATACGAAATCCTCTATTCCAGTATGAGAACAAATACAAAATTTTTCAAGCACATTTCTTTTATTGCAAAACTAAAAGTAAAAATAAGAACAATATCTATGTTTAGATATATTGTGGTAAAAGCTAATATTATTATTAAGAAATAAATTGAAAAGGGTTTCGGCCAATCCGAGCGGAGTTGAAAAGATGGTGCCCACCTCAGACGGAACGTGGCATCTTGCCGTCTACGCACGATATTTAGATAAAACGAGATTTTTAGATAAAATTATTTTATTACAAATTCAATAAATATTTTTTGTATATAATACGTAAATAATGCATATAAATTTAAACAATATAGCGTGGAACTAATTTCTTTAACGTTTTGAAGAAAGATCACGAAGAGTGGTTCAGACATGTATTGTTCATAATTCCTGCAAGGTCGGTTATCATGACAGACCAAGCCCCATATCATACTATGTTAGATCGTAATTTTAGAAATCCAACAAGAGCATGGTAAAAAGGGGATATCCTCAGGTTGCTTCAGGAAGAAATGCGTCGCTACCTGAAAATGATACTTCATTTTCATCGATAACCAGATCACAGCTTTCACAACTGTCACGTCCTTATCATTATCAGAGACGTTATTTGTTATACACTTTGGTACAGAAATTAGGAGCGACGAGGTAAAGTTACTTTGGTTACCAGCACATTGTGAATTTAACGCAATTGAGTTAATATATGCAGACACGATTGCCATCAATTGTGGCAGACACGCTAAGAAAATTGAAGATAAATACAGAGAGAAACATCTTGTCGATATCAACATGTACGAAGAAGTTGTTAAGTTCTGTTAATACCAGATTGAATTTTGGAAGAAACAAGAAGAGAAAATAGAAAACAGTAATACCAATGATCCCGATGCTCCTGGCCCTCCTGGAGTCCGGAATACTATTTAATATATAACAGGATAAATTACGCAAAGGAAATTGCGTAATTAAAAAATCCCATTAGATTAAATATTGATAATATATTGTTTTAAACTAAAAATTAAGGTAGAAAAATAAATTAGTCGAAGGGAATTTATGACGAGAAAAAAAATTACAATGCGCGGGAGATGGACACTTCGAATCGTTAAATCTCAAAGATTTTTTGATTAAAACTTAATCATATATTTTAATCGATCTAAAAAAAATGTATCTCAAGATCTAATTGAGATATCGCAATGAAATAAAAAGCAATTTGAAGGAAATTTATTCATTATTTAGATCCCCAAAGATGGTTATTTCGAATCCTTAAATCTCAAAGTTACGATTTTTTGATCAAGTTTTCGACCAATAGAATTGATCGTTTAACAAAATGGGTGCTTATTCTATTGAATGAGTTTCTTTTTGTTCTTTTATGATATACTTTTACGTACATATTTTTTTATCAGATAAATATTAATGGTATACCTACAAAAACAATCTTTCATTTTATCATAAAAAAGAAGCTTCCTAATTAAATACGCCATAAACTAAATGGTAATAAACAGTAAGCCACGTATACGAAATCCTCTATTCCAGTATGAGAACAAATACAAAATTTTTCAAGCACATTTCTTTTATTGCAAAACTAAAAGTAAAAATAAGAACAATATCTATGTTTAGATATATTGTGGTAAAAGCTAATATTATTATTAAGAAATAAATTGAAAAGGGTTTCGGCCAATCCGAGCGGAGTTGAAAAGATGGTGCCCACCTCAGACGGAACGTGGCGTCTTGCCGTCTACGCACGATATATAGATAAAACGAGATTTTTAGATAAAATTATTTTATTACAAATTCAATAAATATTTTTTGTGTATAATACGTAAATAATGCATATAAATTTAAACAATATAGCGTGGAACTAATTTCTTTAACGTTTTGAAAAAGATCACGAAGAGTGGTTCAGACATGTATTGTTCATAATTCCTGCAAGGTCGGTTATCATGACAGACCAAGCTCCATATCATACTATGTTAGATCGTAATTTTAGAAATCCAACAAGAGCATGGTAAAAAGGGATATCCTCAGGTTGCTTCAGGAAGAAATGCGTCGCTACCTGAAGATGATACTTCATTTTCATCGATAACCAGATCACAGCTTTCACAACTGTCACGTCCTTATCATTATCAGAGACGTTATTTGTTATACACTTTGGTACAGAAATTAGGAGCGACGAGGTAAAGTTACTTTGGTTACCAGCACATTGTGAATTTAACGCAATTGAGTTAATATATGCAGACACGATTGCCATCAATTGTGGCAGACACGCTAAGAAAATTGAAGATAAATACAGAGAGAAACATCTTGTCGATATCAACATGTACGAAGAAGTTGTTAAGTTCTGTTAATACCAGATTGAATTTTGGAAGAAACAAGAAGAGAAAATAGAAAACAGCAATACCAATGATCCCGATGCTCCTGGCCCTTCTGGAGTCCGGAATACTATTTAATATATAACAGGATAAATTACGCAAAGGAAATTGATTTGAATTGCATTCTGTAATTTTTTATTATCAATTACAATATCAATTTTTATTATAATAAGTATTATTATTATTTTTGAAAAATAATTAAATTTATATGCATTATTTATGTCTTATATACAAACAAAACTTATTGAGAGAGAGAGAAACAAAATTTATTTATGCCAACAGTAATATAAAACATAGTGTACAAAAGAGAAAACAAAATAACAAATGAATATATGTACAGAAACAAAATATTTGTTGGCCTAAAAGGGCTATCGACCGTAGTCTTTCTGCCCGGAAAGTCTTCAATGGAATAAACTTATTGAATTTGTAATAAAATAATTTTATCTATAATTTTAAACATCGTTTTATGTATATATCGTGCGTAGACGATAAGACGCTACATTCCGTCTGAGGTGGCACCATCTTTTCAACTCCGCTCGCATTGGCCGAGAACCCTCCTCTCCCCGCATGGCTTATTTCTGTTTCTCTTTAATTTATAATTCCATTAAATCGCTTATAAACAAATATTGAGACCTAATTTTGAAATGCTGATATCGGAGTGCGGCAAACGACATTATTCAACACATTTTGTTAAAAATTGCGTTGAAATCCGCAAAGTTAAAACAGACGCAACAAGTATCATCAAATAAGATTTAGGCAACATGAATCCTTGCGAATTATTTGGGCATATCACGACTGATTAAATAGTCTCGCATCTCGCTTGAAACATGTTGTTGTGCCCTTATCTAGCACAAGTTAAGGGTTCTTGAGCTGATGTCCGTAAAGAAAACACTCGATGGTGTTTTATTGGTTTTTATTTATTAACGTTGATTTGACGATGTTACAACGATGATTCCACGGACGACAGACGACGAACTTATAAATAATGTGAAGACGGACGACGGACGTTCAAAAGAAGATTTTCAAATTGAACTATGTTACTTCTAGTTTTGATGAGAATTTAGAATGGCACTTTGACCACAAATGGTCTTTTCCACAAAAAGAATAATTGAATGAATGACGAATGAATGAATGATGATGATCCTTAATCTAGCGATCCCGGACTATTTATGCCCTCGGCCTACCCACGCATTTTTATCCCTACTTTACTTAAACCTAAATGCGCGTATGGTACGCCCAAAGTCACCTCTGCATTGTTGAAGACAATGCAGCGTCGACATTTATATAATCAAACAAAGAACTACGAGGAATACTTGGAAAGAAACACCACTATGAGAAAATATTATAAAGTAATTTAAAACAACTTATCGTTGTGGGAAAATATTAGAAGGGAATTTTTATAAACTTATCGGTATAAGAAAATAATACAATTAATTATAAATGCGATTTACAGGGTTCGTTACAATGTACTGGTGGGGAAAGAATCGCTTAAAGATGCGAATTTTATTTATTTCCTCAAATCTGGCGTGGCGCGACATCTATTAACGACCAGATCTCAAGTCAAAGCGATCTCGAGATTTAGAAGTCATCTCAAGAACATTCAACGTTTAACGCGGCCTTAAGGTTTGGCACCGCTGATTTGTTTTTCTGGTGCTTGTTCTCGGATTATTTTCTACCATTACCGTAAAACAGTTTCTTCGTTTCGCACAGTACGACGAGTTCTGGAAACCTCACTATTCAATTTTCGTTTTTTAAAACAGTCATATTCTCTCAAACGCCTATTATGCACATCAATAAATGTTCGAACATTAGGAACTTGTCTTAAAGGATGTCTTTCTCGATAGATACGATGAGCTTTGTAAGAATTTGATCAACCTTCGCCGTAACACATAATCATGTCCCAGTATTCTTCAAAAGTGTAGCAAACCATTTTTGAAAGCAATTTTGAATAATCCGTGAGAAAGCCTATGAAAAACTTAATCACGTTTACATTAGTTTGAGAAGTGTCATTAGTATGTTGTATTTGGTTATAAATCGGTGTGGACAATGGACGGTGTGATTTATATACTAAGTAACGGTAAAAAAATGAAAATCACAACATCCTCAGATTTAAATAGCATTTAAAATATAGTACAGCTCTTGTTTGTTTGTTGTTTTCGTTTGAGTCACTTAATGAGTTAAATTTAATTTTAATGTGGGGCGGAAGTTTAGGTGTCTAAGAGTTACACAATCAATTTTTTTTGTTTGTTTTTTTTTCGATTTTTTTTCTCTTGCTTTTAATTATATTATTTAATTATCTCTGTTTTGATGAATTTTAAAGAATTTAGGATAGCGCATCTTAATGTCCGGTCGTTGCAGCCAATAATTGATCAAGTGAGTCTGCTACTTACGAAGCACAAGTTTGATATGTTTGCTATAACGGAAACCTGGTTAGACCCTAGAGTTCCAAATAATAATGTTGCAGTGGAGGGTTATAATTTATATCGCCACGATAGATGTAGACGTGGTGGAGGCGTTTGTTGGTACATACGGTCTGATATTGATTGTGATGTTGTGGAGGTGGTGAGTACGTTAGAACAATTATGGTTAAGAATCTCTCTGAAAAGACTGTCGATATCTTGTGGAGTTATATACAAACCCCCAAATATAGCTTCAGGGGATTTTATTACGTGTCTCGAGGAAGTCTTAGCACAGGTTACTTTAATAGCTGATGAAGTCTTATGTGTAGGAGACTTTAACATCGATATGCTCAGATGTGATAGGGCTGCGTCAGAGTTGACCGAAGCGTTGGAGGTGTTTGGATTGCAACGGTTAATTAATGAACCAACGCGAGTTACTGTGAAGTCTGCCACTCTGCTTGATGTTATTTTATTCTCGAATGATGAATTGGTATCAAATAGTGGTGTCTTGGAAAATGATTTCTCGGATCATTCTTTAGTTTTTGTTGAATTACAAATATTACAAGAACGAAATACTCCCCTTTTCAAAACATACAGAGATTTTAGAGGTTTTAGTGAGTTGGTGTTTTATGAACACTTAAAATCATTGCCCTGGCGAATACTGTATGAATTGCAGACAATAGATGAAAAAATAGAATTTCTAAACGATAACATATTATTACTTCTTGACATACATGCGCCGTTAAAAATTGCTCGAATCACTAAAACAAGTGCACCTTGGATCTTTGTTGAGTTAAAAGCGGCAATGCAAAATCGAGACAAATTACTTCAAGTTTTTAAGCGTTCTCGAAACCCCATACATTGGCAGCAATATAAATCATCTCGAAATTTAGTTACTAATATGTATCGTAAGTGTAAACGAGAATATTTGCAGGATACGTTAGAGTTAGGCAACGTTGCTAAAACCTGGCAAACGTTGAAAGCCACGAAATTAATTAGATCCAAGCGTGGATCGCTTCCAAATCACTTGACAGATGCTAATGTTATTAACGATTTTTTATTGATTCGCTTCCCGTTACTAATGCCACAGTTGATAGTGACAGTTATTCTAAGTTAAATAAACAAGTTGTAAACACTCTTGCATTTTCGACTACATCTGAAAGTGATGTTCTAAAAGTGTTGCAGTCAATCAGGTCTAACGCTGTAGGTTCCGATGGTGTATCAATTAAAATTGTATGCCTTTTTTACTTCCTTATGTGACACATATTGTAAATTTTTGCATTCAATACAGTGTATTTCCTTCATCGTGGAAGACAGCGGTCGTGCGTCCGATACCAAAAGTTCCGAATCCAATTCTTGCTTCCGATCTGCGCCCGATAAGTATACTAACTGCAATGTCAAAAATATTGGAAAAGATTATTAATGTTCAACTGCAGCATCACTTGGAAATTAATGAAATCCTGCCAACGGTTCAGTCTGGATTTAGACAAGGTCATAGCTGTACGACTGCTTTAGCTTGTGTGGTTGACGATATTATAGGTGCAACTGATAGAGGGTACATGACAATACTTGTTCTG
Source organism: Onthophagus sagittarius (assembly GCA_036711965.1). NCBI lineage: Eukaryota > Metazoa > Arthropoda > Insecta > Coleoptera > Scarabaeidae > Onthophagus > Onthophagus sagittarius. Next base: position 10,188,740 of record JASERS010000004.1, read on the forward strand.
CTGGACTACACCAAAGCTTTTGATACGGTAAATCACAGACTCCTGCTGGCTATTCTTAAGCACTTCGGGCTGGAAGACTCAGCTATTGTATTCTTTGAAAAATTCCTGAACGCCCGACAGCAATACGTGCAGTTGTCTAATTGTCAATCTAATGCTCGTCCTATCAGATCTGGGGTGGTGCAGGGTTCTGTACTCTCGCCTACTCTTTTTTCAATATATACTGCACCGTTGATTAATATCTTTAAACATTGTAAAGTACATTTTTACGCAGATGATACTCAGGTGTATATTTCATACAAACCGTCGGAACAACAGCATTTTCTTAGTATATTGAATGCAGAATTATCTAACCTAGTAAAAACAGCTGACCAACACAGCTTAATTATAAATCCCAACAAATCAAAAGTCATGATATTCGGGCGAAAAACTGATATTTTGTGTTATGGCGCTGACGTTAAAGTAACTATTCAAGGGTCAACTTTACCCATTCTTAGCGAAGCACGTAATTTAGGATTGGTGATAGATACGGATCTGAGATTCCGGAAACATGTGTCGACAATACTTCAGGGTGCATACGCCAAACTAAAATCTCTATACCCTTCTCGTCATCTACTCAATATTAAAACTAAAACACTACTTTGTAACTCTTTAATTCTATCTAAATTTAACTTTGGAGATGTGGTGTACGGGCCCTGTTTACTTCGAGTCGACGAGCAACGAATTCAAAAGGCACAGAACGCATGCCTGCGTTTATTTACGGCATTAAAAAATTTGACAGAATTTCGCACAAGTTATTGGACGCAAAATGGCTAAGTATGTCACGAAGGACAAGATTACATAGTTGTGTGTTTTATTACAATATCGTTCAGAAAGAAAAACCTCAATATCTATATCAGAAGATTCAGTATCGTACTGACATTCATAACTTGAATTTGAGATTTAGGGGGGCTATGACACCTCCTCTCCACCGCACAGAGCAGTTTAAACGGTGTTTTAGTCACCAGATTGTAACGATATACAATGCTTTGCCCCCGCAAATAAAGCTACTTGCAAGCGTCTCCACATTCAAGAAGCAGGTTTTCGATCGCTTACTTGATCAACAAACGGCTGCCATGACTAGATAGTATAAAAAGGATTTTTTTTTCAATACTATTAACAGATATATTTATTTACATTATGTACGTTGTTTTTTTTCCTCTTTTCATTATATTTAGTTTTATATTTTTATTATGTTTAGTTTCATTCTTTTGTTTTATTTTATTATTTTTTTTTCTCCTCTCAATTTTCGCTCTCTTACTGAACATTTAGAAAATTATTTTTAAGAGCGGTAATTGGTTAAGTTGAGCAGTGCATCAGTACTGAACTTCGCCAATTCGTACTTATTGTTCAGTATTATATATATACTCTCTTGTATTCATTGTATTAGTACGAATAAAGGCATTATTATTATTATTATTATTTAGCGCTCTTCATCAGTAATCACAAAACTAAGATCATATTTTATTATTTTTACATTTTATCCATTTTTTGCGTCTCTGGCTAAAAATATTCAAAAGAAAAATATTATTTTTTCAAGATCTTTGACCATCAATCAATAAGACACTTTCTGAAATTAATCTTAATCTTTTGAACCAAATAATCTTATGATATCATGTTGTATCTGTATCTGTATGTTTCAATAGTTACAACTTTTTTCCAAATATCATTGTTTCGTCATCGTACCAATCCAAATATTTCACCATATTTATCTACATTGACTTATTATTTTACACCCTTCTATAAGACTAATTTAGACCTCAAGATTAAACGACCTTGATAAAAATAATCAAAATCTTCAACCTCATTATTTTATGATTGCAAAAACAGTAAAAAATAATTCATTATAATTAATCTTGATTCTCTGCATTCCTTTTGTCAACTTTTATGATAAAGTAGCTTTACGAAACAATGTAAATATGTCATATAAACAATGTCTGTTGGGAAATAGTTGTTATAATAGCCTTATTTCGTTGGCAGTATGGCGTTTGTGTAAGGATAATGTATTGCCGAGGGCGGTGGAGAGCAAATTTATTATGAAAACTAACACGTCGGGGTTATTTCGGTCCCTTTTCTCCACAACCCCGGACTCCTCTTGCCTTGATATACGACAGTTGACGGTTTTTGGCAAGGCACTTAGTTCTTGTGTAGGGGGTGCCCGATTCATCACACCAGCTGCGTTGGATGTTGCAGCAAAACGTGACACATCAACCGCAAGGTTAAAAAAATAAGCGAAATGATATCCGACATAAAATCTTTATTAGAATATAATTTATTTACAAGGATATGTATAAAACATCTATATACACACTAAAAAATTAAATAATTTTGACTAACAAATTGAATTATTTTGCAATTCTAAGATAATCTTTATACAGAATAAGATTTTACGTTCAATTTTTAATCATTTATACAGGATCGGGGGTGGGATCCCATGTTAAAAGTTGCAAACTTGTTGATTTCGAAATTGAGACTCCTTTTCCAAGTAAGGTTTTTGCGCTTGGTACGATATTTCCGAAAGTACTCGTCCCTTGTCTAGGTCCCCTCGATTTGAACGTCCTGGTGTATAATTTCAATACTTGGCAATTACAGGTAACCATCATCGCGACGAAAATTCCTTGTAAACCTTGCCCAACATGATAAGAAATCCACAAAATCTCCGAATGAATTAATTTCGTTAAAGCCCCCAACGTAATAATCAAAGCCAAAAGTAACGTTATCTAAAACAACAAAAAAAGAATTAGATATCTTGTTAAATATACGATCATAAATCTCCGCGGTAGGTAGATAATAGCTTGAGTAGATGCTTCCATTATTCACGTTTAATGCCTCGGCGGAATGACGTCCTTAATGGACTTGGGAGAGTTAAAACAATTCTAACCGTGATTAGTTAGTTTAAATGGGTTTTATGGAAGTAGTTTTATTTGGTTGTTTTTCTCCATCAAGTTAAATTTAATTAATTAATTAATAAAGGTTAGGAACATGCGATGAAAATTAAATTAAAGGCAATAAGTACAAAAGTTAATAATTAAAACTCCCATACACAAAACAATTTCATTTAAAACGCTGTCGGAACGTACTCGAAAGTCTCGTTACCATTCATTAAACGGAATGCGAGCATTTTAATTCAATTATGAATTATTTCAAACCATGCGGCGTGTTTGCTGCTCGTATCGGAAATTAAAAATACAAAATGAAAAAGGTAATAATAAATAAAATAAAAATAATGTTGAAAGAGGTGAAAAATAATATGAGTAATAAAATGTGTTTAGTCATCCATCACTAACTTGCAACTTGATATTTGCAGATCAAAACATTAAACTTGAATCGGCAGTTTTGAAATTATTTGAGTTGCGAATTGGAAAATGCTGTGCGTAAATAATGGTAACGTTTGTGTAGGTTTTAATGTTTTTTTTTAATCTCGATTTTTTATTCGTATCGCAATCGAAACAAGTGTAAATATAGAGTTGCGATCAAAATAAAAAAATTGGGGCACGTGTGTCAATTTATATAGAAGAATTTTTAGAAAAAATTTTAGAAAAAAGAGCTTAACAATATATTTTTTTACACTGAATTCAATTAGGGCACATTTGTATGATGATAGGAGTGTTGCTTTCAATATTTTAATGTAGATAATGTTTAATTTTAAAGATCCTTTATCTTGTTAGAGAGGAATTTGCGACGCAATGTATATTATTTATCTGTATGGTTAGCATTGTATTTCAGTGTGCCATCTGTTTCTTTTGATTGTTGTCTTTTATTGATACATAACGTATTTGAAACATTTTTCCTTTAGTGAAAATTACCCATAATAGATATTCAAAATGCTACCAGATCAAATTTTCATACTCAACACCAAAATGCTACAGAAGAGTATTATTGAGAATGAAATTTGCTACAATTCTTGTACCAAAAGTTTTTTTTTAACATGCTCCGATTACCAAGTGTTATCATTGAGAACTTGTCAAGTAACAAAATTGTAAATATGATGAAAGTTAGTCACAATTTAAATGCCTCATTCGGTATAAGAAAATTATTTTTGGGTGTAGGTTTTCTGCTTTTTTTTTTGCGGAAAGTCTTTAAGTCTTTAATTATAATATTTTGATAAAGGAAATATCGGAAACCTGAGCAGGTGATGTTACAATGCTTCGACCGCACATTGAATCTATTAAATAAAGAACAATTCAAGAAAACGACTGCTAATGTTGATCAATTAATGATCAATCTGATGTCACAATCTGATGAAGTCCTATGATAATTATATGATAATTAATATCATATCAATTCAAGATGGATGTCAAGAAAGGTAACTCCTGGGCCATAAGCGACCTCTGCGATTTTCAAATTATGTTATTTTGTTAAGCTGATGTTGCAATCTGATGAAGTTCTATGATAATTATATCATAGTTTATATATAACCAATATAAGATGGATGTCAAGAAAAGTAACTCCTGGGCCATAAGCGACCTCTGCGATTTCCAAATTATATTATTTTGTTATGATAATTGATGATGAGTCCTATGATAATTGTATGTTAATTAATATCATATCAATATAAGATGGATGTCAAGAAAAGTAACTCCTGGGCCATAAGCGACCTCTGCGATTTTCAAATTATGTTATTTTGTTAAGCTGATGTTGCAATCTGATGAAGTTCTATGATAATTATATGATAGTTTATATATAATCAATATAAGATGGATGTCAAGAAATGTAACTCCTGGGCCATAAGCGACCTCTGCGATTTCCAAATTATATTATTTTGTTAAGCTGATGTTGCAATCTGATGAAGTTCTATGATAATTATATGATAGTTTATATATAATCAATATAAGATGGATGTCAAGAAAGGTAACTCCTGGGCCATAAGCGACCTCTGCGATTTTCAAATTATGTTATTTTGTTAAGCTGATGTTGCAATCTGATGAAGTTCTATGATAATTATATGATAGTTTATATATAATCAATATAAGATGGATGTCAAGAAAGGTAACTCCTGGGCTATAAGCGACCTCTGCGATTTCCAAATTATATTATTTTGTTATGATAATTGATGATGAGTCCTATGATAATTGTATGTTAATTAATATCATATCAATACAAGATGGATGTCAAGAAAGGTAACTCCTGGGCCATAAGCGACCTCTGCGATTTTCAAATTATGTTATTTTGTTAAGCTGATGTTGCAATCTGATGAAGTTCTATGATAACTATATGATAGCTTATATATAAACAATATAAGATGGATGTCAAGAAAGGTAACTCCTGGGCCGTAAGCGACCTCTGCGATTTCCAAATTATATTATTTTGTTATGATAATTGATGATGAGTCCTATGATAATTGTATGTTAATTAATATCATATCAATACAAGATGGATGTCAAGAAAGGTAACTCCTGGGCCATAAGCGACCTCTGCGATTTTCAAATTATGTTACTTTGTTAAGCTGATGTTGCAATCTGATGAAGTTTTATGATAATTATATGATAGTTTATATATAATCAATATAAGATGGATGTCAAGAAAGGTAACCCCTGGGCCGTAAGCGACCTCTGCGATTTCCAAATTATATTATTTTGTTATGATAATTGATGATGAGTCCTATGATAATTGTATGTTAATTAATATCATATCAATACAAGATGGATGTCAAGAAAGGTAACTCCTGGGCCATAAGCGACCTCTGCGATTTTCAAATTATGTTATTTTGTTAAGCTGATGTCGCAATCTGATGAAGTCCTATGATAATTATATGATTATTCATATCATATCAATACAAGACGAATGTTAAGAAAGGTGAGCTATAAACGACCACTGCAATTTCCAAATTATGTTATTTTGTTAACAATAATATTACAGTAAAATGTCATAATTATGCAATTTGAAACACTGGAACAATGTGTTGTTGGTGATGTAGTATTATGTGCTGCTGAGTACACGGAAAACCTACAAAATAAGTTGTAAAGTTGGTGTAACAAAACTGCTAAATTTTAAGTAGATATCATCACATGAAAAACTAACGTGATGGTCATAGGTAAGTATCTGGAGATCGCATTAAAGAATACGGATATCCTGGATAAAGAAATCAACAGTAGAATATGGATAGTGTACAAAGTATTCTTCAAGAAATCCTTTGTAGAATGAACAAAAATCGAAACTTCATAAATGCATTTATTATCCACCTATTTTGATTAATAGCTGTAAGTACTGGATTTTGACTGGGTTTTCCTCAAATTTGGAACACATCTTTATGAAGAGATATCTCAGGCTTAAAATGTTGGAAACCTGACCAGTTGATGTTACTATTCCTCGACCGCACATTCAATCCATTAAATAAAGAACAATTCAAGAAAACGACTGCTGATGTTGATCGATTAAGCTGATGTCGCAATCTGAAGAAGTCGTATGATAATTGTATGATAATTAATGTCATATCAATATAAGATGGATAGCAAGAAAGGTAACTCCTAGACCATAAGCGAGCACTGCGATTTCCAAATTATCTTATTTTGTTAAGCTGATATCGCAATGAAGTCCTATGCTAATTATATGATAATTAATATCATATCAATACAAGATGGATATCAAGAAAAGTAACTCTCGGGCCATATGCGACCTCTACGATTTCCAAATGTTCCTATGTAATGTACCAATGTAATGTACCTGTATGAATAGAAAGGAACGGTTCATACGAAATTGTTGCGTTCCTCGTTCCTCAAATAGCATACCATCACTACAAATATGTAGGGTATATTCATAACGATCAGAATTAAAAATCGTGCTGGATATGCAAAATATGTTCCTTAAATAGCATACATATATCATCTTGTAGTGATGGTATATATGTAACTCATTACGTTATGCAAAGTGTATTTTAAAATCGCGGGGAATCGGTATGTTTTTCAAAAAATACCGCTCCAAAATACCGTTCCTCAAATACCGTCCCATCACTAGGATCAAATCTTCTACAAGCATTGCAAGTCTTTTGAAGGCATTTCAAGTCTTCTAGATGTAGTATCCAGAAGTTTTCTGGAAGCATTGCAAATCTTCTGAAAGTATTTCAAGTCTTCTATATAGTATCAAGACTTCTGCAAACATTGCAAGTCTTCTGAAAGCATGTCAAGTCTCCTAAAAGTCATCGCATATCTTTTGGAAGCAATATCAAATCTTCTAGAAGCAATATCAAACTTTTTGTAAGAATTTGAAGTCTTCTAGAGGCTATATCAGTTCTTGTGGAAGCATTTCAAATCTTTTAGAAGAAGTAACAAATCTTCTATAAGCAGTATCAATTCTTTTGGAACCATTTAAGTTCTTCTAAAAGCAATATCAAATCTTCTGGAAGCATTACAAGTATTCCAGAGGCAATCCCAAGCTTTTGGGAAGTACTTCAAGTCTTCTAGATAAAGTATCAAATCCTTTGGAAGTATTGCAAACCTTTTGGAAGTACTTCAAATCTTCTAAAGGAAGTATAAGTATGATAAATGTTCTGGAAGCAGTATCAAACTTTTTGTAAGAATTTGAAGACTTCCAGAGGCAATATCAAGTCTTGTGGAAGCATTTCATATCTTCTTGAAGGAGTATCAAATCTTCTAGAAGAAATATCAAGTCTTCTGGAAGAATTTCAAGTACTCTAGAGGCAATCTCAAGCCTTCAGGGAGCATTTCAAGTCTTCTAGATAAAGTATCAAGTCCTTTGGAAGCATTGCAAACCTTTTGGAAGCATTTCAAATCTTCTAAATGAAGTATCAAGTTTTCTGGAAGAATTGCAAATCTTCTGAAAGTATTTCAAGTCTTCTGCAAGCAATATCAAGTTTTCTAGAAGTAGTGTCAAATCTTCCAGGGGCAAGGGGCAGGGGGGCTTTTACAATCGGAATTTATTCATTCCAAAACAAAAATCTCTTTATAAATACATTTTCTTGATTTTGATAATTCATAGATTAAATAACAATTACCCGAAAATCAACTTTCCTTATAGTTTCTTTTTGATAAACATACACTTGTCATATAAATAACTCTACAAAATTATCGTACATCAATAATTAAGAAGTGTTGGTGTAATCGGTTGAAATTGACAACACAGTTAATCATAATTATTACAGTTAATTGATATTCTATGTAGTAAGTGGAACATTAAAAAAATTATTCATAATAAATGCTTCATGGTTAAAAACGATGAAATTATTTAAAGAAATACACTTTTATTGAAATGTTCTAATTTAACATGATTTCCTGGTACGATGTTTTCTTCTGAAAGTATTTCAGGTCTCCTAAAAGCAATATCATGTCTTTTAGAAGCAGTATCAACTCTTTTGCAAACTCTTTAAGTCCTTTGGAAGCATTTCAAATTTTCTAGAAGCAGTATCAAGTCTTCTGGAAGTATTTCAAGTATTCCGGAAGCAATCTTAAGCTTTCTAGAAGTAGTATTAAGTGTCCTAAGCATTTAAGGTCTTTTGGAAGCAATGTTTAATCTTCTAGAAGCAGTATAAAGTGTTTTGCAAGAATTTCAAGCCTTCCAGAGGCAATATCAAATCTTTTAGGAGCAGTATCAAGTTTTCTAGAAACAGTATAAAGTGTTTTACAAGAATATCAAGTCTTCCAGAGCAATATCAAATCTTCTAGGAGCAGTACCAACTTTTCTGGAAACGTTTCCAGTCTTCTAGAATCAGTACTAAGTGTTCTAGAAGTATTTTAAGTCCTATACATGCAGTGTCAAGTCTTTTGGTAGCATTCCAAGTCTTCTACATGCAGTATCAAGTAGTGACTGGTTGTAACGGTGTCACACTTCAGGAACGGTCACTACACAAAAATACCGTTCCTCAAATATCGTCCCATCACTAGTAAGTAGTGGATTTTGACTGGGTTATTCTCAGTTTTAGAATGTAAACGTACTTCACCCCTCTACAACACATTTTTACGAAGAGATATTTCACCCACCTACGTTCAACGGAAGTAGAAGTAAAAAAGAACAGTCTAAAATCTACACTGATGGTTCGACCAGACGGGAAGGAGCTGGAGCTGCAATTTTCTCGTGCGACCTCCGACTCGACGTATCTACTCTACTAAACAGGTAAAACTAAATCCAGCTTGGAAGGAAAGACTTTTACAATTTACACCGACATTAGACAATATATTTTGGCCCTGACTAGAATAACAATTACCTCGGGACTTGTTATGGACCGTCATCTGACATTAGAGAAAGCCGCAGAGTTATACCTCAATTGGAATATACAGGGTTGTTAAATCAATTTGCAAAGTACTCCATTTCCGAAACTATTTATTGTAGCGGCCTTCGTTAAAAATATATCTTCGGGTGCAACCTAACCCAATCTTGTATACTTTGAACGTTGTATACTTCGAACGAACCGTGCCTCTGAAGACGCACGGCTAAACCCAAAACTTTCTACGTCTAGGTTAGTGTTAGTTTTAGTTTTACTTTAATTGAAATATACAGGGGTGCCAAATCAGTTTGTAAAGTACTCTATTTCTGAAATTATTTATTGTAGACGTCTTCGATAAAAGATGTCTTCAGATGTACGCAAAATTCAATGCTAGATATAGATCCGCATATCAAAGGGGACACTGGATACATGTATGATGGCGACATAATGCATTTCATTGCAAAATAGGCGTCTCCAGGAGTTTGCGCTCCAGGGCTGCATCCCTTTTAGCCCTTCGGTGTAGAACTGTGCTGATTATGATATAAACATAGATGTACTGAATGCAGGAGGTGGGATAAAAGAAATCTTCTAATTTAAATATCTCTCAATTTTTATTAATTCAGACTCAATAATTAGAAACATAAAAGATAAATAAAATACTATGGTTTTGCACTTCAATTGAATTTTTATCTTATTTTTTCTCTACCGATTTCACCACATTTTACATGGCATCATCATGAGAATACGTCAGAATTCGCAACGGAATCGCATCTTAAAATAGAAATCAAACATTTATCCAAGACAGTCCATTTTAAGATGCGATTCTTTTGTGAATTTTGACGTATTCTCCTGATGATGCCATGTAAAAGGTGACGAAACCGGTAGAGAAAAAAATAAAATAAGTATTTTATTTAATATAAAATGGAAAGAGAGATATTTATATAAAAGATAAAATTAATGCTTACAGTTAGAAAATGAGTTGATTCTAACTTTATATCAAATCAAAATCATTGAAGTTAATAAAACACAAAAATGTTTGCATGAATCTCAACCAAAAAAAAACATCAACATTTTTAATTTTTACATTAAACGTTATTTTTAAATTTCTCATTATGTTGGAAACTTTCAAAGACCTCCTGAATAATTAACGTTAATAATTCCGGACAAAGGCCGCAAATTACGGACCTTTACATAAAGTCATGCATAAAATATAAACGTCGTACCGCGGAAGATGAACATTGTTTTAGAGCAATTTTCAAACCTTTACAACACAGCTTAATTTCACATCAACCTTATTTAATATTAAACGGATATATCGTTTCCGGTAAACGTTTAATTTCGAGATAATTTTTAATTTAACGTTTAATGTGTTATTTTGTTTATTGAAGAAAATAGAACTAGAAATACAAATTAATGCATTTAAAAGAAATAATGTTTACCAAGACAGCTTAATTTACAATTCAGCTTAATTTCACATCAACCTTATTTAATATTAAACGGATATATCGTTTCCAGTAAACGTTTAATTTTGAGATAATTTTTAATTTAACGTTTAATTTAAGTTATTTTGTTTATTGATAAAAATAGAAGTAGAAATACAAATTAATGCATTTAAAGGAAATAATGTTTACCAAGACAGCTTAATTTCACATCAACCTTATTTAATATTAAACGGATATATCGTTTCCGGTAAACGTTTAATTTCCAGATCATTTTTAATTTAACGTTTAATGTGTTATTTTGTTTATTGAAGAAAATAGAACTAGAAATACAAATTAATGCATTTAAAAGAAATAATGTTTACCAAGACAGCTTAATTTACAACACAGCTTAATTTCACATCAACCTTATTTAATATTAAACGGATATATCGTTTCCAGTAAACGTTTAATTTTGAGATAATTTTTAATTTAACGTTTAATTTAAGTTATTTTGTTTATTGATAAAAATAGAAGTAGAAATACAAATTAATGCATTTAAAGGAAATAATGTTTACCAAGACAGCTTAATTTCACATCAACCTTATTTAATATTAAACGGATATATCGTTTCTGGTAAACGTTTAATTTCGAGATAATTTTTAATTTAACGTTTAATGTGTTATTTTGTTTATTGAAGAAAATAGAACTAGAAATATAAATTGATGCATTTAAAGGAAATAATGCTTATTAAGGCAACTTAATTTACAACACAGCTTAATTTCACATCAACCTTATTTAATATTAGATATATCGTTTCCAGTAAACGTTTAATTTTGAGATAATTTTTAATTTAACGTTTAATTTAAGTTATTTTGTTTATTGATGAAAATAGAAGTAGAAATACAAATTAGTGCATTTAAAGAAAGTAACGTTCACCAAGCTTCTAATCCCTTCTTCTAATTAATTGAAAAAGTACGTGCCGAGCTTGGGTTGAGAGCTGCTTAAAACTAGGCACGACCTCCATTAAAATTGACCGGTTGTAGGGATAGATTAAATGTATTTATCTAAGCTCTTGGTGAATTACTCCCTATATAGTAGTATAAAAAATAAAAATAAACGAGGTATTATTATAAGTAGGTATTATATTTTTATAATAATATTTTTTTTAAAGAAAAATTTTTCATTTCTTAGAATTCACCACCTAGATCAAAAGCGAACACAAGAACAGGATGTGCTCTATAGGGAGTCTTAAGAGGGAGGGAAAGGATCTCGCATTCGCGGATGGGAAAATACGAGGAAAATCCATTTACCGCGACCCCCGAGGCATTAATCCGGACCCGATTTTTCCCATTTTTATTCCAAGTCGTCTCGTTCCACCTCGCTCCATGTGTAGGGCTTTCGTGGAAATATACGATCTGAAAGCTGTTGCTGGCAGAGTGCTAGAACAGTTTCCGGTGGTCCCCGATACAAACGTTTAAGAGATGGTTTAAAGAGAAGCGAGCCCTAGGCTTACCTTTGTGAAGAGCAACAGCTGGAGTTTACGCTTCCGCTTCATCTTATCTCGGAGCTTTTTATCCACTTGCATGTTTACCACGTATCTTGCTACCAAAGCGGATCGGATTAAATAGCTGAAGGTTGTTAGAGCCAGTAGAGTTGATGGCAGGATTAAACCATAAATGAACGCGTTCTTATCTAAAAACCTTTAAAAATATACATCGCAATTAAACTTCTTTTATTACCCGATTACACAACGAATTGAATATTTATTCCATTCGAATAAATCAACAATTTCGATCTAATCATGATGAAAAGGAGCGACCGCATTTGCGGGATACAATTTGCAGGAATAAATCGTGCTCGGACGACAAAAGCAGAGGATCGAACAGTTGCATTAATGGGACAATTCGCAAATATGAAAGCTCATTTTGACCCTTCATCGTTTTCTCGTTAATCATTTCGTTGTAATGGGTTACAAATTGAAATTAAATTAGAAATTGTTAGTGTTGTCAGATAAATGTTATTAGTAAGTTGATAATGAGTGTTAGTAACTTTTTGTTTAAGGTTTGAGTGTTGCTTACAGATCTGTCTTCATGGAAGTATTGCAAGTAATGGCAAGTTCACAAGACCAAGAAACTGCATTAATCTTATGGAGGAATATGTGTAGATGTGATGAAAGAGTGGACGATGAAACGAGAAGCCTTCGTAAAAAAAGGTTGAGGGTGAAAGCGACAAGGATAAGGTCGTCCAGAGACCGGAGAGAAGGACGCTGATAAGAACAATGAAAGATATGGGAACATAATTACAGAGTGGTTTCTAAAATACCTTGTGAAGGAAGGGAGTGAGGAAAGGAAGATGTTGGCGGCCAGATTCTGTTGCAGCAATGAGTAGAGAGTGAATAGGTACGTACTGAGATTTTTTGTATTTAGTTTAGTAATAATATTAATACCGAAATACTGGTATTTTACCATCAATAGCTGAGTAGGTTAATAGCTGTGGTTCTTCCTTTGTAAAACTCATGTTGTTGGTCAGATATAGGAGTTTTATGGTGGGTTCATGCAACGTGTTTTAGTCTTAGTCGTAGACATAGTCATAAGCATGAGAAGTTAAGGTATTGTGTTATAGTATTACTGTTCATGCAACATCTTACGACTAAAACGGTTTTTGTCCTAGTCACAAAAGTTGCCCAACTTTTAACTTCTTAAAGCTAAAACCCTCAGCAATTTGACGCATGCGCACTTTTCTCTTTCGAACTTTTTATGGCAGTATGTAACTTAATTTTATAAATTAGGGTTAAATTGGTTAACTTATATATTTTATTATATTACAATTATACAGTGGAATCCACTTATTATGGACTACAACGGGCAGAGTTAAATAGTCCATTATAACCGAGTGTTCGTCTCATCAGAATAATTATTACACGTTAAAAAAAGAAATTTTATTGATTATTTATTAATAGAAGACTATTACTAGCATCATAATGGCAGGAAAATAAAATAGAAGTACATAAATGCAATATTACATTTTTTGAAAAAAGTCTATGTGCTTTGTTTGCATAATCCTTTTGTAGAATAAGTACGACTTTGTTGAGTATTGCAATCGTCTCAGTGCTATCCTTCTTTTGCTGAAAATATTGTTGCAATTTTTTAATGGAATTCATTGCCTCTTCGGTTGTTATTACAATTTTGGACTGTTCTAATTCTGCATCTTATGCATCATGCGGTTCTTGCCGTAAATCCTGAACTAAATCATTGTCAGTGCATTCTTCTGTGGTTACCAGATTTTCCTCAAACCTTATGTATTCATTAAACTTGTTTAAAGCCATTATGTTATTAATTTCGACTAGTTCACTCAAAGATGCATCATGCTCCGGGTCGAAATCCATTGCTTCAAATTTATTTTCTACTAGGCCAGTATGACGGTTGCTAATTGTGACTGGAGAAACACTTTTCCATGCAACATTTAACATATTAACAGGACCTAAAAGTGTTATAGATTTTGTTAGATTGGTTTCTTCTGAAAGTTTCATAATTTGCATCAACATTTGTTTTCTATAAACTTGTTTCATACTCCAAATGACACCTTAGTCTATAGGTTGTAAGATTGATGTGGCATTGGGTGGAAAGAAATGTAGCTTAATGTTATGAAGTTCAACGTTTGTATCTGTGAGGTCATCCATGTTTTATTATTAGCGCGATAATATACAGGTAATGTTTTTACATTTTTAAAGCATCTAGGCCTTCGAAATTTTCCTAAAAACAAACATAGCAATGTCATATACACTATGAGAATGTTATGCATTGAATTTCACTAATCTGTAAACTATTAAAAAACTTACCAATAACTAGTAATTTTCACTTTTCCGACCCCGAAGCATTAGCACAGACCATCGCAGTTATTCTATCTTTAGACATTTTACCACCACTACATGTTTCGTCTTTTATTCTATAGGTTTTATCTGGCATCATGCGATAGATGTCCATAGAGTAATCCTTGCTTATAACAGGCCATGTATGAGATATCCAATCATCTGTGACATTTCGGTCTACTGAAATGTTACAGTATTGAGTTGCTGCTTCACCACAAACTTTTCCAAAAATAATATTGTGCCTTTTTTTAAATCTGTTAAGCCACTCGGAGCTACTTTTAAAATCATCCTTAATCATTTTTTCAAATTCTTCGGCTTTTATCAGTAGCATTGGGCCACTAACTGGAATATTGTTAGCTCTTTTCTGCAGAAACCACTTAAACAACAATTCATCCACTTGAGGGTGTGTAGCATATCGCATTTTCTTCCTTTTATCATTGAATTTCTATCATCATTTTTATCATCGATCATGTTTAATTTTCTCGCGGTTCTTCCATATGTTAGAAACAATCGATTTTTTTAACCTCATGTTCATACAAATATTTGCTTGAGAAGTTCCTTCCTCAATTTCACTGACTATCATAAATTTTTCATGCATTGTAAATGCACGCTTTTTACATTTTTCTGACATTTTTACGATGAAAACAAAACACCGACACGTCTCGATCGAAACTGCATAGGCGACGACGGTTAGCAACTGTACATATATATCGGGGAAGTGTCGAATAACTCCGCTTGTAATGGACAAAATAACGAATTTTTGTTCATTATAGGCGAGAGTCTATTAAAAAAATGTGTTTAAAACAAATTGTTTTAAACATTTCTAAACTGTATGATATGTTTTGAACTATATTTGTTTTAAACAGTTTATAATATGTTTTATAAGACATGAGGTGTTGTTTAAAAGAACAGTTTTGTTTAAAAATGAGTTAAATATTCTATTTTTCTTTAGGTGTGTTACTTAAAGTAGATTGTGTTAAGTATTATGAAGAAAAAGTCGCTTAATATTGGCAGATAACAGGAACGTAATAACATACAAAGAGTTAAAAAAATTCCATATGCAAAGATTGGCAAGATGAACCTACCAGCCAAAATTTTGCATTTTGTTCAATAGTATATACTATTTTCAAAGCAAATTCAAATAGTTTATTAACAATATCGTGTTAATAATGTTAATGTTTTGATGATTATGATGAAAATGTCATTATCAAATCTTTTTATTATATCAAATCTCCTGGAAGCAGTATCAAGTTTTGGAAGCATTTCATTTCTACTAAAAGCAGTATCAAGTCTTCCAGAGGTAATATCGACTTTTCTGAAAGAAGTTCAAGTCTTCTAGAAGCATTCCAAGCTTTTTGGAAGCAATGTCAAATCTTCTGGAAGCTGCATCAAGTGTTCCGAAGCAATATAAAGTCTTCGAAAAGCAATATGAAGTCTTGTGGAAGCATTTCAAGTCTTCTAAAAGCAATGTCAAGTGTTCTGGAAGTACTTCAAATCTTCTACAAGCAGTATTAATTCTTTTGAAGCAATATCAGGTTTTTTTTGTACGCTATGGGCAGTACTAAACCTTCTGAAAGCAGTCTTTTGGGACCATTGCAAGTCTTTCGGACGCAATACAAAGTGTTCTAAAAACAGTATCAAGTCTTGTAAGGGCAGCGTCAAGCCTTCTAAAGCATTTTATGTCTTCTAAAAGATATGAAATGCGATATCAGATCTTCTAAAAGCATTTCAAATCGTCTGCGAGCAACATCGAGTCTTCTAAATGTTGTATCAAGTCTTCTAGAAGTATTCCAAGTTTTTTAGAAGCAATGTCAAGTCGTCTGGAAGTACTTCAAATCTTCTACAAGCAGTATTAATTCTTTTGAAGCAATATCAGGTTTATTTTGTAGGCTATGGGCAGTACTAAACCTTTTGAAAGCAGTCTTTTGGGACCATTGCAAGTCTTTCGGACGCAATACAAAGTGTTCTAAAAACAGTATCAAGTCTTGCAAGGGCAGCGTCAAGCCTTCTAAAGCATTTTATGTCTTCTAAAAGATATGAAATGCGATATCAGATCTTTTAAAAGCATTTCAAATCGTCTGCGAGCAACATCGAGTCTTCTAAATGTTGTATCAAGTCTTCTAGAAGTATTCCAAGTTTTTTAGAAGCAATGTCAAGTCGTCTGGAAGTACTTCAAATCTTCTACAAGCAGTATTAATTCTTTTGAAGCAATATCAGGTTTTTTTTGTACGCTATGGGCAGTACTAAACCTTCTGAAAGCAGTTTTTTGGGACCATTGCAAGTCTTTCGGAAACAATATAAAGCGTTCTAAAAACAGTATCAAGTTTTCTAAGGGCAGCGTCAAGCCTTCTAAAACATTTCATATCCCCTAAAAGATATATCTGCGGTTACTGGTTTAAAGCACATGTTTGCAACAAATTTTATTTAATATTCATTATATTTAATAATAAAAAACATGTATTTTGTTTATAATTAAAAAAAGAAAACATCTTTTCTAACCTTGATTTCAATGGAATCAAACCCAGATCTAATTGATTCAAAATTAAGGGAATTGGTATAAGACTGCCAATATGTGGCAGTTACAGCCACATATTGGCTACATATTGGCCACAATTACAGGACCCAAAGATCATAAAAATAAATTAATCTTCATTTTTTATTCTTCTATCTTTGTGCGATTAATAAAGCTGTATTCAAGCTAGAGATTACAATTCCGAAGCAAATACAAAATCTCGGGAATTTTGGAATCACATTCAGACTTTGGTTTCTCCTGGTCATCAAACTAAATACTGCCTTCTTCTTCGTGGTTGACTTTGTCATCTTCACCTTCATTTCCTCTAAGTCTTTCTATTGTATTTTAAATCTTTTTCACCAGTACGTTTCTTATACTCTTATTATTGTTAATTTTATTGAGCAAGGAGTTGTTGTTATCAGAAATTCACTTTGGGTCGTTTAAATATCATCGAAGGCTGAACAATACAATCTTACGCTGTATTGTTCTAAACAATCTTCAAAGGTCCTATTAAGATTCATGTCTCGATGACAAATACACAGTCATAGTGATTTTGAACAGATCTAAAAGTCAAACCAACTCCTCATAATTTGAAACTCACTGTCACTAATGTATGTATGTAATGCAGTATTTCAAACTGTTGTATCGCTTTAATATCATTAAAAGGCATTCTTTTTTGTTTTGCAGTCAAGTTGAAGTTTCAGTTCTTTTACGTGTTCTTCTTTCTCAAAAATTGGTTATTATAGGAACAATCCCGGGATCCAGGAATCCTGATATCCCGAGATTGAAATCCCTAATTTAAGCACATTATGCTAGCACCGACAGTAATTTTCTTTTTATTCATACTAAATAATGGTAGAAACAAAATATTTCACTCCAGATTTCTTTTTATATTTCTAATTTGAAACGACTGTTTATATGTCCAAATTTTGCTTTAATGTACGAAGCTTAAATATTGGACGAATCAATACCTTTCCTTACAACTACAGCTAACGCAAACGGTTAAGACTATGACTACAACTAAATCTAAAACACGTAGCATGAACCCACCATTAGTGTAAAATTCGATTTTGCAAGTCACAATCTGCTCAAAAAGTTTGAAAAAATTATTAATAATAGCTATAGGCCGACAATTTGTTACATTTATCACCTTTCTTAAAAACAGGGCAAACTGTACACAATTTTTAGATTTTCGGGTACTCAGCATTTTTGCTTACTAAATTGAAAATATGCCGCAGAGACTATAATAATACAAGGGCACAGTCTTTGATTATATATGCAAACATGCTATCTGAATCAGTCTCCTCTCTGCCGGAGGAGATACTATAGCAACCATTATCAATTTGGTCACTGTTAAGATCGAAATCTGGGGCAGAATGATACATACCTTCAAAATGATGGGCGAACATATTAATCAGAAATAAATTAAGATGCAATTTAAGAAATTAAATAAAAATCATTTAAGGTTTGGACCATATTTATCATAAATATTATTACATTCTATGGCTCAAATTTAAAGAAAAAAGTTGACCATATTTTCAACTTTCATTTTGCACAATTTCCGCATATTCCGGATATTTGAACAAGCTTTTACAACTTCCCCAACTTTCTTTCTTAATTATGTACTGTTCCTTTATACATTATTTAATTAATGAAAGTACTGTAAAAGTTATGAAAGCATTTTTGTGCTGAACTTTTCCATCTGAGCTTTCTTTGAAAAAGGAATAATAATATTCTAATTTCTGTTGGAGATTGCATAACGTTGGCTGGTAATTAGCGGAGGGGAACATTTTCCTCGGTTTCCACTAAAAGCAAGGGAACGGCGAGCGCGGGGGCGGCGGAACGAAAGTCGTACCTCTACTTTCGCGAATCGAGAAAGCGCGAGATAACTTCCTCGGAACTCATAAAGCCTCCCCCTTTGAAATTGCAACCGCGCCGGTTCTCGTGCGCGCTGATTTCGATTCTAACTTCGGCGTGCCAATCCTGCGCCTCAGGAATTTTCAACTTTTGATTAATACTTTGCCGGTCCCGTAAAGTTTACCCCGATTCTCGCGTAAATGGCTTTTGTTCACCACTTCGCGTTTGTATTCGGTATACTCCTAATTGAAATTGACGGTAAATTTGTAATCATAGCCAATCAAATTAATCCAAAAAACTATATACATATAAATCAAAGAAAAAAAGCGATATGAGACGTGATTTTTTTTGACAATTTTTCTTTATTCTTTTTCGCTTGTGGATAAAACGAGGGGTGATAATCAGGTTCGTTCGGACGAATTATGGGGCCGTAAATAAGTGGGTTTTGGTCGACGTTACGGTTTCTCCTAACGCCTCCCTTAATAACGATTTCAGCGATTTTAGATAAAACGAGGGAGCTTACCAACAATTTTGTTCTTTCAAACTTGCAGTATCCAGGATTTTTCCACCCTTTTCTCTGTATTGAACGATCACACTTGCTCCTAACAACACAGCAGGTAGTCCCCAAGCGAACACGGAGTATCTGAAAAGAATTACAAAATATATCGAATTCGTTCTAAGATGCACTATCTTTGTCAGATTTTGTTGATGAAACTTCAGATAAATGAACCTATTTTTAATAGTGTGTAAAATCAAAGTGCAAAATTGAAGTGATTCATTCAGGTAGAATTTTGGGTAATTCCAATTATGAAAAGGCATTGTATAATTAAAAACAGGTGGGTTTTATCACCTTCACATAAATTATTCTAAACTTAATACTATATTCGTTCCAAAATATGTCTCAACTTTTTTTAAAGTAAAATATAAGTACTAATATACAGGATGTTTCGAAAATAAGTACAGAAAATTCTTTGGTCCAAAAGATTAAGATTGGTTTTTAAAAAGCTTTATGGATAGAAGTTTATGGTCTCTAGATTGGGAGTTATTGATGATCAAATTTCTTGAAAAAAATTACATTTTCTTTCATAATTTTTTTTATGAGTTTCAGAATGGATGTATTTCTGAGTAGAAGGCATATATTGATGAAACATTCATGTCTATCCGCAGTTGGAAAGTGGTAACTCCTCACCATCACCGCTTAGCAATTAGCGTAACTTTTTTTGATCGCATAAATCGTTTGATAGTTTAGTAACTCATTGATCATTTACCGATATTTTTAATACGATTCCTTCATATTTAACTCTCAAAAGAATGTTTTTCTTTCTGAACTGGACATTAATTTTTTTATGACTGCGTTATCCTAATAGCCGCTAATATAATTGCATTCAAAATCAATATTTCTTGACATTAGCTCTTTCTCGGTGTCTACAAGTTTTTATATAAATCTTTGAGAGCTGATCTCCATTAAAAAAATCGAAAGGTGTCAATCAGATCAAGAAACCAGACAGGCCACATCGTAACGTTTCTTCCTCGTCTCTTAATTTTAAGATATGGAAAGGTGATGTTCAAAAAGTCATACTATCCACGGTATAATGTGGTGGAGGAACCCAATCTATAAGTCTCGTCTAAGGAGAAAAGGTAGATCATGAAGTTAATGCGTTATAATTCGCTCCATTCAATGGGCGTAGAAAAACAAATGTACCAAGAACGAACCCATCGATGATTCAAGCATAAACATTCGACATCTTTTAACATATAGATATTCTTCATCGGTGAATGAAATTTTTCGATGTAATTGAGCATCCCCATCACGTATATTTAGAATAAAATTATAAAAATGTAACCTTTACTCAAGATAATATATAGAATTTGTGTCAAGATTTATATGTATCAGATTCATCATCCCATGCCTTCAAAATAGCAGCAATCTATGTTATGCATCGACTTTTCATGTTACGTAACCTGAATTGCATCACAAAAATCAAAATCAAGTACAGTAGAACCCCTCATATGCGTCACCCATGGGACCGGAGCATGGTCGGTTACCAAAAAAGGTCGGATAATCCGAGGAACAACAAAAATGAACAAGACAAACATAAACGAGTACATATATTTAATTATGTATACAAATCCATGTATGTACATGTAAATTTATTTAAAAAAATCAGTTATATTTTTTTGTTTTAATCTACCAAATCTTGCTTTAGCTGAGATATCTTTCCACTTTTTAATGCACAGCACATCCATCGGTGTTGCTTCTGGATGTTGCTCGACGTATTTCATTGCAATCTCGAAAGCCTCTGTAGCTGTCGTATGACTGATATTTTCAGGTTCTTCTTTTTCATCATCCGTTTCATCTTCCTCTGTTTCAACTTTAAAAACTGCGGATACGATTTGTTCGTCGTTCAGATCCTCGTTAGTGACTTCAACTATGTCCCCTCCCAATAGCCACTCTTCTATATCCGCTGGTTGGATTTTGGCATCGATGGTCTGTAAATCTTGTAGAATTTCTGCTTCATCTGTATTTAAAGTTTCAGACTCATTAGAGATTGCGCTCTCACCTTCAATAATACTTGGCCATAGTTTTCTCCAAGATTTTTGTAGAGTGGTGTGATTGAGTTCGTCCCAGGCTTGTGCGGCAATGTAAATGGCATCTTTTATATTAAAAGTCTTCATTGCCTCAAATAGGTTACTGCCTCCTTCCGTTTGCTCTAATAAGAAGCTGACATATTTTCGCCTGTATCTTTTCTTCAACCACTCAATAACCCCTTGATCCATAGGTTGGATTAAAGGTGTCACACGAGGAGGTAGAAACATAGCTTTGATGTTTCCCATTGTTAGTTCGTTTTCCGAAGGATGACTGGGAGCATTGTCAAGAATCAAGACTGCATTGAGTGGTAGATTTTTCATTTTCAAGTGTTTTTTTACATCTGGTACAAACTCTTCAAAAAACCACTGTTTAAACAAAGAACTGTCCATCCAAGCAGATTTTTGATTTTTATAATAAACAGGCAATGATGCCATGTTCACATGTTTGAACGCTCTGGGCTTTTTAGATTTTCCAATGACAAACAATGGCATTTTATGGTTTCCACTTGCATTACTACAAGTTGCAAAAGTTAGTCTATCCTTGGATAATTTTGTCCCTGTTACTTTTTCATTTTTTGCAGCAAGAGTTTTTTGTGGGAGCATCTTGTAGTTTAACCCTGACTCGTCAATATTATACACTTGATCCGGATGCATATTGTTTTCTTTAATAAAAACTTCAAATTTCTTCACGAACTCTTTGGTTGC
Source organism: Onthophagus sagittarius (assembly GCA_036711965.1). Lineage (NCBI taxonomy): Eukaryota > Metazoa > Arthropoda > Insecta > Coleoptera > Scarabaeidae > Onthophagus > Onthophagus sagittarius. The sequence goes on from JASERS010000004.1 coordinate 10,210,885, forward strand.
GTCATCATCAGCTGATAGCTTTTCTCCAGAAATAACCAACCTTCTTCACTTCTTTGGTGAAGCCAACCTTCACTTGCACTGAAATTTTCCCCTTCCTCTCCTACTATTGTTTTATGTAAAATCGCTGCCTTCTCTTTAATTATAGGACCTGACAAAGGAGTTCCTTTGCGTCTTTCTTGGCAAAACCATATCCAGAGAGCATCATCTAAAACATCAAATTTAGGCTTTTTAAGCATCTTTCTATTTTTTAAACCCTCCTCCCCTTCCACTGTCATAGAGTACGATTCGATATTCTTTCTGTTTTTCCTCCAGTCTTTAATAGTTGTGACGCCTATTCCTAATTCAGAAGATAATTTTTGAACTGACTCGCCATTGTCTAGCCTCTGAATAACTTTTCAGAGGCTAGCCAATTTCTTCTGTAGTGTACATACAATACGTTTTCGTTTTTGTTGGGTAGCCATAATCACTTTTACTATAACAATTGTAAATATGCATACAATTGATATTCACAATGATGAACACAGTTGCGCAACCCTTGGCAAACATCAAGATAGAGCGAATCAAGTAATTCCCCGACGGAAAGTCGGGTCTCTTGGGATTCACAAAAACGTACATTAGAGCATTTGAACAAAATTGGGAGTAGGGAGGGGTGACGGATATCCCGAGGAGTCGGATATCCCGAGGTCGGATATGAGGGGTTCTACTGTACATTAAAGTCAGGGCTGTTTTGTTGGCTGACAAATCAAACTAATATTCTATCCATCAGGTATTTCGGATCAAGTATAATCATCTGTGATTACACAATGAAGTTGCGCATTATGTTATTGTATTTTGATCGACATTCTTTTACCACATTTCTTTAATAGCTGTAATAACTTTTTTGATTATTATGTCGACGTAAATTTGACGAGTATCTTCAACAGGTGTTGTGACTCATACTCCACGTAGACGATATTTTAGAATTTAATTTTGCTGGTTCTTGAATTATAATAAAGTCATAAGTCAGTTTAGCTATAAGCATGAGTTTTGTTAAGAATCTTTTATTCTTATATGTTTGATGAGGTATTTCTTCCTCAGGAAGAAAACTTGTCTTATTGTTAGTTTTGACTACGTACAACCATTTTTTCTCAATATTAACAAAATCTAAATTTTTTTTCAAAATATAGGTTAAGTGTCCCAGGAACATACAAAATGCAAATTCTAATCGGTTTCTTATTGTTATCAAAACATAAAATCAAAACAGGTTTCAATCTACTTGAAACTCTTTTTATGATTCCTTTCTTCAAAATTCTGTACACTGTTCTTAATGATTCATTAATATTGCTACAGACTGCGGATGATTGATCTCTGTGCTATGGTATTTTCCAGAATATCCTGACGTTATTTGTACAAGATCTAACATTATAATCCTGTTTTGCTACTAAATTTGGTACTAAATTGCTTAATTTCACCATGCTTCAAATTTTCATTGCTTACATTTTTTAGTGGATATTGTAAGACATCTTTTCGTTGCTCATTGTTTAAATTGGGTTCTTTCAATGCTCCTTTCAATTTACTTATTATTATTATACTTGGCGAAGAGGTATTAGCAATTGGCACTGGTTTAAATTTCTACTGTCATAAACATACCCGATCCTCTATGACCCGAACTGTATGGCCCTGTACATTTGAATTAAAGTAAAACTAGAACTAACACTAGACCTAGTACTAGAATCATTCGAGTTTAGCCATCTTGAGGTCTCAAATCAGTAACAGATAAAAACGTTTAATTACAAATTCTTTACTCTTGTAAAATTCGACTTAAGTGTTATTAAAATACAACAAATAGACTTACGGGTTATCTTAAGGATTACAGCATCTTATTTCTTTTAACATTCAAAAATTTTAAGTAGGTGTGTATTAAGAAAATTTAACACCGGTAATAAATTGCATACAAAATTAATTCATAAAACACAAAAAAGTCATTCAAAAGTTAAATTCTCATAAAATGACCAACAATCCTCAGGTATAACCGATTCTAGCTGTTGAAGGTACTCATGTTTGGTTTTTTTATTTTTATTCTTTGATGAGAAGTTGTTCATATTCATTGTTAGCGGAAGAAATAGTTTTTCTTGTTCTTTGTAATAGCTTTTCATACTCACTATCAAAATTTAGGTTAAAACAAATTTTAACGAGAATCACAAACAAAAAACGAGATTTTTGTTTGTGATTCACTAGTTTTGCTTCATATTTTTCAGTATACTTCTTCACAAACTCTTAAGTAGTCGCTAGGCAAAAAGATTCTTCTTTTCTTTAGTTTCCTTTCAATATTGGCATATACGCTATCACACTCCATTATATTGTGTCCTTTAACCAAAAACTTTTTATCGATTGTCTCATTCAGTTCTTTTGATAGACGTAAAAGGGTGTTTGATATAATATTATTCCGATTTTGATAGGTACATCCATTTGAATAAATAAAGATGATAGGCTTATCATCGTTAAGGAATCTTTTTATGTAGTCAAAAATAAATGACACAATCGCTGAAGATTGAAGATCGGCTTCCATTTCATCGAACCAATAATAGGTGCAGTACCTTACCTAGTAACTATGTTATAAACTGTAAAATTACGAACACATAACTTAGTTTTGAAATAAACAACTGGCTTTCAATGAAGGACAAACTTTTACTGCCTGAAAATTCATCGTAATCACATGATGTCTACCCAAAATACCTTGCTTTTTATCTTTTCTTCTCTTCGCAATACTTTTCTCATTCTTTAACTGATAAATTCAGTACGAGGAGTACCAGGGGAGCTGCTAATACGAGGGTATTGGCAGCAAGTGACACACATTGTCTTTTCTTGATTGATAGAGACTAATATGCATTCTTTTATAATTTTTGTTAAGGAATTTTGACTCATTGCATCTTCATTATTTTCCCTGCACCTCTTTTTGTACACTGTATTTTGCAACAATGCTAAAAAACGACTGCTCCAAATATAATTTATTTGTGTCTTTTCGGCAATAGTGCGACGGCAACTTGTTAAGGTTTTCTAAAAATGACTTCATGAACTCTTGGTCTTTCAATCTTTTCGTCATTGATTCCATGTTTACTTTGCTTTTGATCCAATTACACAAATGCCATTCTTTTAACCCCAGTGTGGAAAGAAACAATTTTTTGCATACAAGATACCATCGTCTATTTTAAGGGAATATTTAAGAGTTCCTATTTTTCGAATATTTTCTCCTTCTGATCTTCTTTGTTGAGGTGGTACTTTATTTACTAAATTATTTACATATGTTTGTCTCTGACCCCACGATAAGTCTTGCCAAAAGTTTTTGAAAGCTTCTCACGTTTTAAATCATCAATTTCATTGCATCTTCTCTTCTTGGATTTTTGGCAAAAGTTTGAAATACAAAGTATTCCAACTTTTCTTCCTTCTCTTTCAACGTCCTGAAATGTTTTTAACTGATTAGGTTTTTTTCCCTTCATCTTCAGATCTTGATTTATTTTTTTAGTATTCCTATCGAGTTCGCGTTTTCTTTTAGGGGACCTTGATCTTGTAGATTGGAAGATTCTGATGTAAGTGATGTGGCTGATTCTGATTCTAGGTTCTCTTCTTCACTAATATGAAGTTTTCTGTCCTGATCTACATCGTCGTTTTAACTTTGTCCTTCAGGAACATCGATCTCGGTGGCCACGGTCTTTTGCAAATTATATACAGCGTGCTCCACTTCATTATCTGCACAATTAGCAGGATTCATTGCTTTTAAAAAAGTTATCATTGACGTCATGGATAATATCCATCAACAAATCCATTATATTGAAATCAGGAATTTGATTCTCTTTTTCATGTGTCATTATCAGGAATAATGGAATTTTCTTTCTCTAAAGACGCACGGCTAAACCCAAAACATTCACTTCTTTTTTCTTCAAATATACAAGGTTGCCAAATCAGTTTGTAAACTAGCTACTCTATTTCAGAAAATATTCATTGTAGCGGCCTTCGTTGAAAAAATGTCTTCAGATGCGCGGATGCTGTCTTAAGATATTCGTCGCCTCAAGGCTGGGTTGGACGAACGAAAGGAATACCTGTACACTGGGTACATGTATGATGGAGGATGATGGTGTATCCATTTCATTGCAAAAGCAGCCTCCCACCATGACTTGACGCCCCAGGACTACAGTCCTATTAGCCCTTAGGTTTAGGACTGCGCTGGGTCTAGGTTCTATTATCACATGTAAGTATTGATTCAATCATCTTGGCATTTCCAAATACATATTCATAATAAGACATAATAAGCAATATCATATTCGTTCGAATCCAAGACGCATTATTTTTGTCTTAGATTCATCAAATTTTAAGCGAAAATGAATAGTATCTATAAGTACAGAAACATTCAATTTTCGAACAAAGCATGTTTATTCATGTATAAACTATAAGGATTGTGTGTATTGTATTGGCCAAGTTTACGATCGGTTTATCTAAGAGCATAGTAGCTAATCGAACGCACAGAGAAGGGGCTTTTGTAACAACCTCTCCCCCTTTTAATGCTCACTTCCGGTCGATCGATGTTTCTCCTCAACCGCAAAACGGGGGGATGTTGTAGTAGTTTCGTCGTTTTGCCGTCGGTGTAATACCACGAAAATCATTTTCAGGGTTTCAGATCTTTCTCTCTCGTACTAAAATTAAACTTTCCATCCAACTCATGTTGTAATTTAGAGTACGGCCTGAATATAAACATTATGTATGTCAAGTAAACGTGTCTCCAACGTCCACTGACGTAAACATACAGACGAATCTACCGGTTGTATGTTGGACTTTGTGTGGGAGAGCTACGATTTAATATGCGCCGGTATCCCGGACCGTGAATAATTTTGCGATGCCAGCCAATTTGGTTGGTTCTAAATTTACGAGGTCGTAATTTCACTCGACCGATGAGAATGAGATAGTGAATAAAACGAATTTATGTTTTAATAGCTCATTTATGTTTTTGGGATGAATTTAATATTAGTTAATTAAAAATTAAATTCCTTAAATTTATAATGTTAATATATTCTCAAAATATTCAAGCAATATTCGTTTTGCTTTGTTCCTTAATCAGTTTTGAAAAATCGTAAAAAACTTCGTTTTTGAGATATCGACTTTTGAACTCGACCCAAGTTCGTAGCATTTCAGAAAAATAATAATCTTTTTAATCATTTTGAAAAATATCGCAAAAATCGAATTTTTAAGATATCTTGATGAATTTTTTTGTCTTTTATAAAGGAAGACTGATGTCCAATAATCATAATCCATAAGTATCTATCTTCAGTTTTTAATGATGAACCCCTAAACTTAAAACTAGACAATTTCCGGTTTAGTAGTGCATCTTTTAATTAACTCTAAAGGTCTCATCATCTGAAGATGCCATGTTGCAACGTCCTCCAGAAACAAGTTCGAAGTTGTCTTGAACTCCAATTAATATCGGCTGTGAAAGTCTCGTACTTATAAGACGTTTTCTCTCAATAAAATCAATGATAGCTTAACTATTAACTCTACTAAATCTTTTTTTACAATTATGTAATTGAAATGTGTACACCCCACTCTTTTTTTACACGGTACATACGTACCTTAGAAAACCGTGCAAAAGAAAATCGTATAAAAAAAGTTATAATAAAATGTACATGATATATTTATAAAGAAAGCTATTTATTACTTAAAAAAAGTGTATAGTCAAAACTCCAGCATAACAATAAAAATGTAAACTAAAATTAGAAATAAAAATCAATTTCGCAAGTCTTCATCGCTACTTGATAACAAACGTGCACGTTTATTACGGACTTTACCAAAAGCGCTAGCACAACTGTCGGATTTAATTCAAATGAAAAATTTCGTTCGTTATTAACCGTCTGTGTTATTTTCTTTGTAGTTGTGAAGTTGGTTATTAACTGCTGTTTTTTTGGTTTCTCAATAAGCTTATATAATTCTTCATATCCAGCTACACATAACTTAAGATCACGTTGAAATTTCAATGCACGCTCCATGTCACGAGTAAGAAAATGTTGTTCCATACTTGTCGCAAATTTCAAGCCATTGCGAATTAAATCAGCCATTAATATGTGAACTTCATCTTCTACCTTGTCAAAATCGATTTCTTTATTTTCACAAATTATCATAAATTCGATCAAATCATCTTCATCCAAAGGGCTTTCTCGCATCAATTAATAATAATAATAATATCTTTTTATTGTTCACATAAGCATCTTATAATATACAAACGAGAACAAGACGTCGCAAAAAAAAGAAATACATAATTGAAACAACACTACATACATGTATATTTTAGGATATTTGAAGGAACTCTTCCACGGTGTAAAGCATCCTGTCCATTAATAAACACTTCACTTGTTTCTTAAAACCTGAATAACTCAAATTCTTTATATTTTCTGGAAAACTATTAAACAAGGAAATATCTCTTCTTGAGGGATTTGTCTGAAGTCTATATTCAGGTAAATTAAGGAGCGAATTGTACCTTGTATCATAGGTGTGGATGTCCCTTCTGTGGAGCAGGTTTGATTATTTGCTTTTTACGTCCAATAGGGTGAGGAGCACGAAGATGGGAGGTAAAGTCATAATTTGATGTTTCCGCAAGACCTCTGTTATGAGACATTTTTTATAGTACTTATTGCTCTTTTTTGGAGAGTAAATATTCGAAACATGTGTGAGGATAAGCCCCAAACTTTGAGCCCATAGATCATTGTTGAATGAAATAAGGCAAAGTAAATCACTCTCGGTTCATCTATTCCCATAAGTTGTCTAGCTCTCATAATTGCATATACTTGCTTGTTTAACTTAACCCAAAGTTGCTCAACATGACTTTTCCACGTAAGACGACTATCCAGCACAAATCCCAAGTATTTCACCGTGCCTTCATGCATCTCTCGGTGTTTACGACTGGATGTGAAGCTCAGAGTTGCAGCTTTTTCTGTATTTGATACCAATCCGTTACTGATGAACCAATCTTCGATTTTGTTTACTGCTTCCGCTTTTTTTTGTACATATTTCGGAAGGTGTTTTTCCCGATACTATTGAAGTTGTATCATCAGCAAAAAGCAGAATCATAGTACTTACATTGGATGGAAGATCATTCATATAGGTTATGAAGAATAACGGTCCAAGACCACTACCCTGAGGAACCCCCATTCAACCTTCTATAACCATTCTGCGTTCCATTCCATTCCACAAATTGTCTTCGACCTTCTAGATAGGATTTGATGAGTTGGAGAACGGTACCATGAAACCCATAATGCTTTAATTCGACCTTTGGGCGCTTTAAAACCACCAGATTTTTCAGATTTGGTTATATAAGTCCTTTCGGACATTTTCTTCCAAAACAATCCCGTTTCGTCTGCATTCAATATTTGTTCTGGAGTATAATCGCCCTCTTCAACGATTTTTGCTAGTTTACTTCTCCCTTAATTTTTACATTGTAAAATGCGTGTCTTTTTATAAAACCTGTCAGCCATCCCTTACTTGCATTAAATGCCAGTTTCTTCGTTGCCTGAAAACTTGTTGATGTTTCCAATTCCTGAAGTCGGTTATATATTCTAAGTGCTTTTTCTTTTATATGTTTTCCATCAATAGAGAATATTCACGGAGTGCTCCCGTTGCGTTATTTGTTAGCGACCATTTCAACATCAATATTATTGCTTCATCTGATGGGTCGCAACAAAACGCAGAGTATCATCTTACTGAGATAACGATAGCTAGCAGCCGCATGCTGTTGGGCACGTTTTATTGTCCACCGAACCTACATTACTTTGATCAGTTGGAGGATGTACTGGAAAGGTACACTCTTAATTATGATACTACTCTTCTTATGGGCGACTTCAACACTTATCTCTTAAGGAATAATCTACGCTGTAAAAACTTAAATTCATCACCTCTTCTCCAAATCTTTCTATTTTACCGATACAACCCACAACGTTCTCTCCAGACAACATATTTTCTCATGGTCAGATTCCAGCGTCTCAGTTCTCCACCCACAACTTAATTTATTATGCACTTGAGATTGAGCGTTGTGTGATACCTAGACGTTCTATTTCCACTCGAAACTACAGTGGAAATACATACAGCGAGGCATTGATGTCTGATGCTTCGGCGATCGATAGGTTTAAGTTATACCGCATGTCGGATATCAACGAAAAGGTTAACTACTTCAATACGCAACTCACGGAATTGTATGATTGTCATGCCCCATTGCTTCTACGCAAAACAAAGCACTTACCTGCACCCTGGCTCAATGGTGAAGTTAAAGATCTTATGCGCAGACGCAATGCTGCAAAAACTCTTCTTCGAAGACATCCATCCAATGCTAACTGGGAAACCTATCGTGCCTTGTGTAACCGCTGCAACCACCGTTGTAAGAACTTAAAAAAATTGTATATTTATCGGAAATTGTCTTATGCTACCCCTAACACTTCCTGGAAAACTATGCGTTCTCTTGGTGTAGTTGAATCACCTTCTTATCATGGTGGTTTTGATTGTGATTCTCTCGTCAATTATTTTGCCAAACGTCCCATTACTCTCGATGATTCAGTTAAAGCATCAACTATTACCGCTATTAATGCCTCTGCTAATGTCAATTCCACACTTTCCTTGGAGCTCTTTGATGAGCTTCAACTCCGCCAGACTGTCAGTCATTCTAAGACCACTAGTGTTGGTGCTGATGTTGTCAGTATTAAGCAGCTCCTTCACATTTACTACTCCACATATTTAACTTCTCCATTGAGACATCGACCTTCCCCTCTATTTAGAAACTAGCTTACGTTGTACCCATACCTAAACTTAAATTTCCCACTTGTCTGAGTGATTTTCGTCCTATATCCATTATTTCTGTAATTTCAAAGCACTAGAGCGCTTGGTATATATGCAGGTGCAGCAGTATTTTGATGAGCATAAAATTATTACTGATTTTCAATCAAGTTTTCGGCCAGGCCATAGCACGACATCGGCGCTCATCAACATTACTGATGATATTAGATGTGGTTGTGATGATCGGGGTTTGACCTTATTGGTCCCGCTCGATTTCAGCAAGACATTTGATTCTGTTGATCATGGTTTGTTGGTGACAATTCTTCTTCTGTGGGTTTTTCGTCGAACTGTGTCGCTTGGTTTCAATCGTACCAAGTAGTACTTTCTAATCGTTCGTTGTGTGTACTTGACTCCTCATAATCTTCGTCTGTAATTACAAGCCACTGTGGTGTGCTTCAGGGCAGTGTCTTGGGTCCACTCCTATTTTCAGTATTTATAAACTCCATTTCTAAAATAATTAAGTGCAACTTTCACCTCTATGCGGATGACCTCCAAATTTATACAACTGCAGCTGTGGATGAACTTCCAGCAGCGGTAATGCGGCTTAATAAGGATCTTGCTAATGTTCTAGACTGGTCTAGATGCCATGGCTTGGGTTTAAATGTAGCAAAGACTCAGGCTATTGCTTTTGGATCAAGGCCTCTGGTAGCAAAATTTTACTCCCTTTATAATACCTATTTGTCACTTATATATACAATTCTCTCGAACTGTTAAAAGCTTGGGTGTGATGATGGATTCTGCATTGCCCTGGCAGTCCCAGATTCAGTCTATCTGTGGGAAGGTCTTGGTCTTGGTTGTTTCCTTCCACGTATTGTTCGTCGTAACCTCTGTTACTCTTTAATTCTTCCCCATTTGGACTATGCCGATACCGTTTAGCCGGACCTTTCGATTGGTCTTCGTAACAAATTGGAGAGGTTACAAAATAATTGTGTGCGCTTTATCTTCGACCTGAGAAAATGTGAACATGCTACACCGTATCGTAATCACCTCGAAATGTTTACCGTTGAGAACCGTAGATCTTTCCGCATACTAACTACCTTATACAAGATTCTTTCCTCTCAGTCTCCAATCTATCTGTTCACTGCATTTCAGTTCCGCATGGCCTCTCGCGGTCTTCCTACTAGAGCACAATCTGGTGTCTCACTCATGTTTCCGATTCATCGTACCAAAATATATCATGTGTCATACACAGTGCAAGCTATAATTCTGTGGAATAACTTACCCACTGTGTTGCAGGAAGCCTGCAATTTTTCCGTATTCAGAGCATCGCTTAGAGATGTTGTCACAACAATTATCTCAGACTGTTTCCTAATACAATCTACCTCTTCTCTTTCCGTTCTCAGCTGACAGCTTTATTTCTTCTTCTCCAATAATTTTTCGCTTTATTCCAGTCTCTTTCCTTCTTATTCTCTCATATTCTTTTTCTGCTTACTTGACATATAAACTTATTTTATTTTTTTTGTTTACATATATTCGCCACATCAATTTATTTAATTTTTCTTGCACACATTGCTGGTTGGGTGGTTTTGAAAACATCGCTTCTGGCGATAAATCCGCCTTTTATTAACCTAGTACTAATATTAAAGAATAATGTCTTTTCTCATAATGTCTACATCTTTTTGACTGTAAATCTTCTATCTAAGATAGGATTTCGACTGTAAGATGATGTTTTGGAGCTTACTTTCGATCCAGAAATTACGGATTGTCGAATGGATTTCTCATTTTTTCTAATTGTTCTTATAGTCGCTTAGTTTAGACCAAAAGCTTTGCCAACAGATGTGGGACCTTCGCCTTTCTTTAGACAGTCTAAGATTTTTATTTTAGTTTCTAAGGAAATTGCTTGTCTCTTCGGAAATTGTTGTTTAGGTATTTTATTAAACAATAAGAGTACTGTAAAAAGAATCTAAAATAATATTGGTTATAGAATTTTTCTAAGGCGACAATCTAATACAATATTACCTTTTTTAGTAGCAAAGAATTATCATCATTACAAATAATACACTGGAAATTTCACCATCGAATTAAAAAAACTTTAATTGAAACATCCACTTTTAAAACTTTACCGAAATTATTTATTACGTCTCACAAACTGACCACTCTTAACACAAAATAAATACTCAATAACGAAATCATGTGTTCAAGTTGAAGCACAACGAGATAAAGAAAAAAAGTGATCATAAAATTCTGGTATTCCCCGTAGTAGACCAAGTTATAAACATGTGGACATAAACCGACCGACTTCTGACCACGGTATTCCCCCATTGTATTTTGTTACTGTATTTATAAGTTTCTGTAAGACGCTATCAAAATTAGAATTAAGAATTTTTTTTTGGGATTCGTGCTATAACAAAAAATTCGTGTAAAAAAATTTATTGGTGAACCGTGTTATTTCAAAATCGTGTTAAAAAAGACCGTGTAAAAAAAGAGTTGGGTATAATAATTTAATTAGTATTAGGGTGACTATTGTAATATCTGTTATACCAAAATTTTGTAAGATTTATTGCTACATTTTAACAAACTGTCTAGGTCCACATAATTTTGCTTGACACACCACACAAGGGTGAATTTATTGTAACGTTGCGGGTACAATGCAGATAACTCCCGAGAGCTTGTATTCGAAACGAACGTCCCATTCTACGCTTTAAGTGGCTCCCCCAACTCTTTCATCTGAAACCGAGAAACGGTTTTCGCGTAGCGCAAACTTTCCGTCATTCTCTAACCGTTTCGTTGTAAGTTTTCCCCCTTTTAAAAACGCGATGAAACATCGACAACTAAACCCGAAACAAAGAGAATTATCAACGCCTCAGTTTAATCGTTCTCTCTTTTGGAAGTAATTGCCGGCAATTTTAGCGGAGAATTCCAGTCTCCCATTTTCCTTTCTTCTCATCCTCAACATCGCTTATATTTAATTGCACCACATTTTCGACGAAGAAGCGGGCGGTTAATGCCATATTGCCACCTCCCCCTACCTATTCATCCTGACAAATTAAACGATAAAGTGGCTCTCGTCGGAGCGGAAGCCAAAGGGTTAAAGCGTTAATTTAATTGAAGGTAACAGCTGGGGAGGGTTCTTAGGTTTATCACTTTGGTATATAAAAGGTAAAACACCGGATGGACTTTACTAGCAATTAACTTTAATATTGGGGAGTGGATGTCGTGTCGAGTTTTGATGGACACGGCCAATTACGGAATACAATAAACTGAGGAGTGCCGCACTTACCGCAGAAATCGTTTTCCGATGGAGTTGTCCGTGATGGGCGTTAGGTGCAGATTTGTGCTAAATTGAGTGTACATGTGATGTGCCATTACTAACATCCAGCATAGGACGCAAGATCGGATGTATTGCAATGAAAACGCCAAAGCTATGCATAATTCAGGATCCTGAAACAAAAAAATCTAATAACTTCATCAAATAAATCTCGATATCGCAAATAATTAATGCAGTTATTTAAATTCAAACAAAAATCGTTGTCCGCATCCCCCCCTCTTCTCCAGATGGCTTAAATCCCACAACGTAGAAGCCATAAATCACAGGACCAATAATGACGCAGCATCTCCTGTGGGATTGGAAAGCGCTTTACGCTGAAAGACGCGTCCTTATCCCGGAAATATATTACCCTATTTTCGATTTTATGTCCCCGAATTAACGTCACATCGAAAGGTATCCTATTTGACGTGAGAGAACACACGAGGTAAATCGAAAATTATTCGTGATCAATAGATCCAAACCCAAGATAACGAGAAGCCCTTTGACGATGGAAATATTGACGCACCCCGAGGGCTTCAATTTGCTCCTTTTGACGCCAACGTTCTCATTACTTTATTAGATTTTTGCACATACTCGTTTCAAAAACGTTCCATGGCTTGATATACCTCAACCAGTAGAGCTTTTCAAACGTGCTTTGTAAGCGCGAGCTTGCAAAACGGTAATCTTGTATTCGCGGATAAAAACCAGCCTCCATTATCGCAATCTACCGGCGAACGCTCAAATTGAAAAAGGAAAAGCAAAAAAAATCGAGATTATAGCGGCAATGCTTTTTGTGATCAAAATGATTACTAACTCGCATGAACGCGAATGGAGGTACTTACTGGAATTACACAGTTTCATTACGTGATTGAATTACTTACGGTTCTGTAGCTTAAGAGAAAATTATTTTTAAAAAAGAAAATTCTACATTTGTTTTTTAACAAAAACTTCGTTGTCTGTCATAAATTGTCATTGTAAACGGTTAAGTTGCACTCTCTAAAGATTAAATTTAGTGAGGGATTATAATGTTCGTACCGGGAGGTGATTTTCCCGCGGGCACTTTGGGGAAATGGATAATTCTATTTATGCGCGGAGGTGACGTAAAGCAACGGCAACAACCACTTGTTGGCCGTACACTTTAACTTCTTGGTCTGCGTACACGTTAAGTGGGCGCATGCAGCGAGTGGTATTGCTGTATTAGTGCACTTACGTCAGAAATTCCCTCGTAGTTTCCGGAAAACTGTGCTTAATTGGATGAAGTATAAGAGCTTTTGACGTATACGGTTACCATAATTATACCAGCCGGTTGCAACTTTATTCGCTTGAAAATGTTATATTAATAAATTATTTTGGGATCAACGTGGTACAATTTTTGGTAAATTATTAAAGAGTGCAATTTGAATTACTAAAAGCTAGTTGAATGCTGATTACATTATTAATTCTTATATTAAAACAAGGGTGTTTTGGCAACTAATAAACCGTCTTTTAGGTAAAGCTACCACAAGTGGTATAAAGCCAGCAGATTTTGAAGCTTCAAATGAGAACTTCAGTTCTTAACTATTCTAATTGAAATAAATATAAAATTTTATAAATTAGGGTCTTTTTTAAAAAATTTACTTCTGGTGATAATTAAAATTTATTTTTCTAAACTAGTTTCGAGCCTTGCTCCTCTTCAGTAGATAACTACAAGTTTACAACATACGAAAAATGAACATATTAAGTGTAAGTAAAATCTTACGTGATTATTAACAAATTAGAAAAATTAATTAAAATGTTTCAAAATCTACGTCAAAAGTTATTGTGTGACGTTAGGTTTTTTTTTTGTTTTTGTTTTTTATTATTGTGTTGATTGGTTTTTGGGTCGGGATAATTTGTTCATTAAGGCTTATAATATTACTGTTAATTTCAATAAACTTGTTGATTTCGTACATTTCCATTATTTCCATAAGGTTGCTTTTATTAAGTTGGTGTAGTAATTAAATATTTTTATTTTCGTCAAATTCGTGGTTGTTGAAAATTAGATGTTTTCCGAATGCCGATTTTGAACTGTTTTTATGTTCTTTAAGCCTTGTCTGGATACTTCTTCCCGTTTCACCTATGTACGTGGCTGAACAGGTCCCACATTGCAATTGGTATATGCCACTTTTAGCGAGAGTTGTAGTTTTGTTATTAACTAATAATGCCTTAAGATTGTTTTTGTTTTTAAATGTCATTGTTATGTTGAACTTATGGAACATTTTCTTGATTTTATGGGATATTTCTCCTGGGTAAGTTATGGATCTGTACGTTGTTGGTGTATCAGGTTTTCGGTCGGATAGGGAAGTTGCTTCTTGAAGATTATATTTGTTTTGTATTTTCGAAAATATTTGTTGGATAAATGTCGGTGGGAAACTTTTTCGTTTGCAATTTGGTGGATAATTTCGACCTCTTTTTCTAGGTCTTGTTGTTCCAATTTTGAATGGAAAGTTCTGTGTATATTAGCCCGGTATGCTGCCATTTTATGAGTTTCATCATGATGAGAATCAAATGGGATGGTGGTACTAGTTTGTGTAGGTTTTCTGTAGATGTCATATTTAATTTTGTTGTTTGAATGTCGTAGTGTATAGTCTAAGAAATTTAATTTTTGATTGTTTTCAGTCTCGATAGTGAAGTTAATATTGGGGTGTAAACTGTTAATATATTTATGAAGATTATCAATATGTTGGTCGTCTTTAATCAGTACTAAAATGTCGTCCACGTATCTTATCCATAGGATAATATCGTCTCCGTGGTTAGTTAGGGATGGTAACCTAGAATTTGAAAGACATTTTTAACCTGTTAGCGAATTTAAAAAATTCTTATTACATTTTATGGTCAATTTAATTTTAAAACTTTTTTTACTCTTATTTTTTAAAAAACCTAGTCGTTTTCACAGAAAACCCAAAAAACTAATGATACGTATTTTACCAATTTGAGGGAAAACGGTGGCCATTTTGAACAATACTTATAAATTACTGGTACCAAATCGTTTTTTTGTGTTTAAATTGTTTGATTTTCTATTAAATTATTTTTCTACCATGTTATTTATTATTTTTATTTGTTTTACTTGTTGTATCTTTTTTATTTATTTATAAAAACTGTTTAAAACTAGTTTTTTAAAAAGTAATGTCATAAAAAAAAATTTAAATTAAATTCCCTATAAATTATTTTAAATCTGTCCAAGCAGATTTAAACCTCTTAGACTCTTCAACACTTTTTCTGCAGTTTCACAGAAACTTAACATTAAATAACATATCATCTTATTCGCTGAATGAAAACTTCCTAATATTTTCAAAACAAAATTATTAAAATCAAACAATTTTTTTTCTAGTTGTTTCTAGTTGACGTAAAATTTCATAGCCAATTACCAACTTTTCCATGGTTTTAATTAAAATTGATAAAATACGCGTCTTTAGTTATTCTTAAAAACTAATAAGAGTAAAAAATGTTTTAGAATTAAATTCCACATAAAATGAAATAATAAGATATTAAATCTGCAGACGGATTAAAAAAAGTCTTTAAAATTTTAGGGTACCATCATCCCTAACCAACCCCTTGCAATGCTTTAAATGATCTCTACTTCACCACTTTATGATCTCTATTTTTTCGAAATTTAAGACTCAACTTTGAAGGCCTGTAACTTCTCAGGGGTGCAACTTGGTATAAGGCAAGTTGCGTTAAATCGTCATATTTTAGGTTGATCTACATGCCACTGCTCTGAGCCGGTTCTTATGCAGGACATCCTGTATATAATATTATTTAATTAGATTCTTTGCCTAATTGAGGAAGCGTTTGAAAATTCTGAAGATGTATGTGGTGCTGTGGTGAATATAAAGGGAAAAAGTAATAAAAATAATTTTTCCTTAATTTAAAATTAATAATCTTTTTTATGTAGGAGTCTGGACTGCAGATGCAATGAGAGCTGCAGCTGTAATAGAAATTGGTAGGAAATTAAAAGATAGATTGCGCATCTCTCCGAAGGTGACGATCGGCTACCAAGTCCATAAAGACACCATAGACAAGGCCGGTTCAGTCACCAAGAACTCCTATACCGTATAACGGTGGGTGGGCGTAACCAGACCTTGTCGTTCTGTGGAGTATAACTACCAATAATTAATTAAAATAATATTAATTTCTATCGTCCCACCCCACACTATACTTGCAAAAAAGAAAAAAATTGCAAAATAGCAAATCTCTTTACCTCCTAACCCCCAAAATTTGCCTCCAGCTTAAAACCGAAATAATTGATTATTAATAATTTTCTTTGAGATATATTGACAGAATGACACTTGTTTGAGCCCGTTGTTTTGTGGGTTTTTGTCACACATAATTTGATATTTCTCTAGGTTATCCATGAAAATATCTGCCATCACACTACTCAATGGTGATCCCATTGGAAATCCATCTAGATACTAATAGTATTTATCGTTAAAGATACAAAAATTTTGTTCTAAGCATAGTTTTAATAGCGTTAAGATGGAGCGAGTTTTGTCTTTGTTTTTGAGGTCAGTCTTTAATATTTCTTCTAATATCGTTATTGTGTCGGTTATGGATATGTTTGTATATACGTTATTGACATCAAATGAGATCATTTTGAAACCTTCTGGTAGCTGTATTTTGTCAATTAAATCAGGAAGTTGGTAACGATTAATTATGGTATGTTTTGGTTTAAAATTGATGTCATTTATTATAAATTTTTGTAAAAGTTTTGCGAGTTTGTATGCGCTGGATTCAATGGAGGTTATAATGGGTTTTATTGGTAATCCATTTTTGTGAACTTTAGGTAGTGCATACAATTTAGGGGTTTGCGGATTCATAGGTAACAGGCTGGTCAAGGTACCTCCAATTTCTGTTATTGTCGTTTTGTTTTCTTTAATTATTGATTTTATTTTTTTGTGAAAATTGTTTGTGGGGTTTTTATTGATAGTTTTAAAGTTATTGTCTTTCATAAAACTTTCGGTCTTATTTAGTACAGATCTTTGGTTAAAATTATCATTCCTGCATTTTTGTCTGCAAGAGTAACTATTAATTCGTTTTCTTTAATTTTCCGCTTGATGTTCTTAATAATTTTTTATTCCTCTATTTCTTATTGTTTGTTTGTTTGTTTGTCTCTTTGCAAGCATGTTAGGATTTGTTGAATTTCCTTATTCATAATGTTTTCCTTTTCGTGTCCTTTGATAGCTGTCTGAAGTTCCATTGCCAGTATTGGGAGGTTAATTTCTCCTTTTGGAGCATATTTCAGACCTTTTTCCATTAATCTTCTTTCTAGTTCTGTGAAAATCACGTTTGAAGTATTTGTTACTTTGGGAAACAATGTATGAATTTCTCCTAGTTTGTTTGTTTGATGTTTATTCTTTCTCTTTCTTTTTCTGTTCTCAACTTGTTCAGTTTTTTTAGTTTCTTTTTGTGAATTTCATTAAGAATTATTGTATCATGTAATTTAGCTTCTTTGATAATTTCTTCGATTTCAATGTAATGATATTGATTATTTAAATCCTGGTAGCATTTATAAAGTTTAATGTTGAGTTCGTTAAGTTTCTTATACAAAGCTTCTTTATTTATTTTTTCTAATGTGTTAATAATTACGTAAGATTTTACTATTTTATTTTTTTTTATATTAATATGTTCATTTTTCGTATGTTGTAAACTTGTAGGTATCTACTGAAGAGGAGCAAGGCTCGAAACTAGTTTAGAAAAATAAATTTTAATTATCACCGGAAGTAAATTTTTTAAAAAAGACCCTAATTTAATAATTGGTGAAAAAAGGATAAGAAAAATTATTTTTATATTTTATAAAGACTGATTCAATGATGGTCATCATGAATGAATCAAATAATGGCTACATGATGGAAACATTTGAGATAAAAAAGTGGCAATAGCCGTGCTTAACCATGTAAACCAATTGTTTTAGAAGAACCAACCGTTTATAATGATTTTATCGTCTATATCCGTTACTTTACGAACACGCTGTATATAATTTTGCATTTAATGCATTTAACAACTCGCATCTTTGGCAGCAAGTGAGATACTCTGCCGTTTTCACAAATTTTTCACTTTCTACCGAAAAGGCGAAAACAAAAGACGGTAGTTAGGAGTTTTTGGCATTTGCAGTTTCTTGATAAACGGATCATGACTTATAAGCTCCTTCTTTCTATCTCTCTTAGTTACGGAGATAGCTTAAGCGGACAACCAATTCGGGACACCCATACATAGCAGAATTTGGAAAATATTATCTTGGGATTAAATAGAAAACAGGGCACAACAGCATTGTTTATGGACCTTACAAAAGCCTTGATAGTGTACATCATTCAATCCTTTTGAAGAAATTGGAGAAACTTGGGGCTTTAGATGTGTTAGCTTATCATGGATGAAATCGTACAGGGAGCAGAAATAAGATCAAATTGGAGGGAAGCTAAGCTGAGATTGCCAGTGTTGAAGAGATTTCATTTTTGGGTTGAAAATGGAGCATGGACTTAATTGGACCAATCATAATGCTGGTAAGATCAATCATTTCTCGTATGTCATTCGGATTATAACCAAAGCAGCTGGCATTGAGGCAGCATTAAATGTCTATTAATAATATAATAATATTTATATCGGTATCCTATTAATGATATATCGGTTGTGGAATTGATCATTTTGACGTCTACATTTCAATATAGAAATTGCAAATTCAGTATGTATTAAGTCACGCTACTTGGTCATGTGGTGAGTATGTTACATAAATTATTTATTGTACGGTTTGCGAATAATTTGTAAAAATATCAAAATTAACAAAATTAATGGTTTTAATTTTTGTCTTAAATAATGAATAATTCGCAATTTTTTTTTTGGTTTGAGTTTGCTTTCCTATGATTCACGCATCATATGATAAGAGAATTGATAAAAAATAAAACATAATGAATTTGGACTTTCTATCTTGAAATTTATGACATTAAAGATGCCAACACCACAACCGATGAAACACTCTGTATTTACAAAAGAGTAATTTTCATCACATTCAGGGTAGTTATGACAACGATGATCAACTATTTTTTTTATTTGATAACGGTTTCAATGTTGAATGTATTCATATGTCTAGAATGGTATCATCTCAAAACAACTATTATATATGTGTGCTATGCACTCAATCAACGGATGAAAATAGTACTTCCAAAGAGTAAGTTCTAAACAATGCCTTATTTTCTTTAATTTGCTCACCTTCTTCTCCCTTACTATTGCTCTATATATTGCATTGTAAAGGGTTTTGTAATAATTAAGATTAGATTTATCATGCCTAACACGATATCTCTTCAGAATAGAATCTCGTAAATGTTATACATCTTATATTTTATGTGAGCTAAGGATGATCATTTTTTTGGAGTGACGCAGTTAAGAAAGGTTTTCATCGAACATATATCATACATCATATATTACGGGGTTGAATTAGAGATGTACAAATTACGTGAGTCACACGTGACCCACCGTGAGCGGGTATCAATTTTTGTACCACTCACGTGAACGCGTGATCGTGAACGACTTTGGTTTTGACGGGACCCTGCGTGACCCGATTGAATCGATTTTGGGACGGAGTTATAAAAACCAATATTGATATGGAAGACGTGTACGTTGTATCTATACCAGCAATTCCCAATCGGTCCCTAGACAATTTTTATTCGCCCCAGACAATTTATTTTGAATACACAATGAGTTCACGACGGAAAGAATAAATTCGGTAAATTTTTAACAAGTGCTCTTGGATAGAATTGATTTGTGATTTATTAAGGAATTTTGCGTAACACTATATATTAGTAGAAGACCTTAATCCAACCCAATTAACTAGTTAGCATAAAATATTAGTTGGATTGGGTTGCGCCAACAACCTTTTCTGAATTGATTGGACATTGATTGGGTTTGGCTGTGCCATTAATTTTAATCCAACCCAACCTATCTAGCTAGTGATCAATAAATGTTATTTGGGTTGGGTTCATCAACCTCGGGACTGCTGTGTAAGTGGTTGGCGCCAATGTATTTTAAAAACATGATAGAGATAGCTATAGTTTTCCCATTGCTTCATCCATTAGATCGGATCTTCGATTTAACCGAAAACGAAATTAAGAAAATTATTTTGCATCATCATGTTGTCCATTATGCAATTGTGCGTTATGTAAAAAAATTGGAAAAGACTAAACCTTTACTGAAAAACAGGTTTTTTTTTGCTAAAATAAGGCTTTTGTAGTACTAACATGATATTAATAATGTCATTTAGTCAATAGATTATGGTAGTCGTGCAGAATGCTATAAGTAATACAATAACATTATGTTGCTTAAAGTTTCAAATTGAACAACCAAATTTGCTGCAAAAATATCTATTTTCTGATTTGACTAAATGGAATTAATAAAAATTCAATTTTTCACTTAAATGCACAAATCTTTAGTTTCGGTCCTACCGGTTTCGATCACTCAGATCATCTTCAGGAACCATGTATTTATAAAAGTATATATTAGTTGAAGATGATAGCACTACAGGACCATATTAGCATAAAATATTAGTTGGGTTGGGTTGAGCCATCAACTTTATCTGAAACCAACCCAACTAGTTAATTAGCGTTAAATATTTATTGGGTTGCGTTGAGCCGTTAACTTTAATCCAACCTAACTAATAGTTAGTTAGCTTTAAATATTAATTCGGTTGGGTTGAACCATCAACCTTGTCTGAACCCAACCCAACTAACTAGTTAGTACTAGATATTAATTGGATTGGGTTGAGCTATTAACCTTAACCCAACTAGCTAGTTAGCACTAAATATTAGTTGCATTGAGCCATCTAAACTTTATCTGATACCAACCCAACCCACCTACCTAATTTGTGATAGATATTAATTACGTTGGCATTAGCTTTAGGCTAACTCAACATATCTAGTTAGTATTAAATATTAATTGCATTAGTTTGAACTATGAACCTGAAAAGTGCAAAATTTAATTTAAATTTATGATGAATGGAGAAAAATCTTTAAAAGATTAAAGGAAGTGTATTACCTATAAGAATATTCTAGCATTTATCATTTATTTTAATTTTATAACAGTCTCATTTATTTCAGAACATGATAAATGAAACTAAAGACTGTTAATTCTGCCATTCTGCCAAACACGATTAATTAATAATTAAAGTAACAAGTAATTAAACATGAATGGGTCACGTGAATTGACGTGAGTCATCTATGATATTTACGTAAGTGGCGTGTGTGACGCGCGTGAGTCTAGATCGTGAGCGGGCGTGAGCAGACTTAAAAGTCACTCACGCGCACGTCTCTAGATTGAATACTAGCCGCTTAGAAATTGCTCTTGATTAAATTTAGCTTAACACCTAGTCTTTATTTTTTTTATCGCTCTCACGATAAACTGTGAAGTTAAGTTGACAAAGGGCCGCACAATGATTATTAGAGACATCGTATTAGTCTACGACGCTTCCAGTCTGTATAGATCATTGACAATTATCAAATCCAACAAACTCGAAGTATTATGCCTAATTCGGGTAGGCTACTTAAAAATCTGATGCAAGTTCACCATGAATAACAACTCCAAAAGATACATTGTCTGAGTAGTATAGCTGTAAGGGTTCTGAGACCGAGAATGCTCGATGGGTATGGGGGGTTACCACTCTTCAGAAGGGTAATTCTTGTAGATGTTACCATTAGTTGCTGAAGAACTACCCCGAAGAAGAACGTACCTCAGAATATACAATTTATGACACCAATCTCTTCCTACAGTTTATTTTTATATATTGCATCATCACAACGTTTCGGAACTTTTTCCCATCACCAAAATTTTTCACAAAAATTTTTGTGAATGTGACAATATGTGTAGTCCAATTAAAAAAATGTCTAGAATCAGAAATAAAACACGTTCAATTGTTATAATTATAGTGATATAATTGTTATAATATATAATAAAATAATTTGTTATTTAAACCTGATGATGGGAAGAAGTCTCGAAACGTTGTGATGATACAATAAATAAAAATAAACTGTTTGAGGAGATTGATGTCATAAATTGTATATTCTAAATTAATAAAACGCCTCCATATACAATATAAAAAAAACTTATCTAAGGTTACCTGTGGGGTTACCCCACCCTTCAGAAGTTGTTCTCTTGGTTGCCGAAGAACTTATTTGACTTTAGCTATGATGCTGACATCACAACGTTTATCCTGCTGAGATCTGCAAGGTCAATGGCGGGTTATCGATAACTCACTGATCAAAGGTCACGTGCTTTTAAATAATTTAATTGATGTTGATGATTAGAGAGTGTGACCTTTGACCTATGAGTAGACGGCAACCCGCCATTGACCTTACTGACTTCTGGTAGATAAACGTTTTGACGTCAGCGTCATAGGTAAAGTAAGGTAAAGTTCTTCGGCAACCCAGGGTACAAGAACTACTCTTCTGAGGTACCCCCAGGTAAGTTCAGGTAACTTCTGAAAGGTATGGTAATCCCACATATAAGCTGAGGTAAGTTCTTCTTCGGAGTAGTTCTTTAGTAACTAAGGGTAGCATCTACAAGAACTACGCTTTTGAAAAATCGTAATCCCCCATGGCTATCGAGCATTTTCGGTCCCAAAACCTTCACAGCTATCCTTACATATCTGTTTATCCTCCAAAGCAAGACAACTGTATGAGTTATACACTTATATGATACTGAAACCACCCGTGCAGACAAGGTAACCATAATCAAGGCTTATATTGGCGATGCAAGTCTCGAACTCATCCAAAAACATTCCAAAATTCCTCCTAGGGGGTGTACAAAATACTCCAACTGCAAATTTAACATTTTGCATCTGCGCAGTAAGCCATAGGTATTCAAAATGATCATTGGTAAGTGCTTTTAATATATTTATATGAATACCAGATCGCACGAAGAAAGCCACATCGCCTCAATATGATCATATGAAAATTATAATCTGTTTTCAACACTCTTACGCATATGATTATGCAGATTTAGCTTTTGTTGTCGGTGCGAAGAAGTTAAAAAAACATCAAGTCCACAAATTTCTTCAATAAACGACGAATTGTATATGTTACCCACCGAGAACCGTTTATCACCAATGATCATTCTGTAAGCTCATATCTAGACGTAAGTATGATATTCTTCTCTGCACAATCTTCTGGGGTTAGGCCTCTATCCGGAAGTAATCTGTCTGAATGATCTCTAAGTTTGTACGCGTTCCTAAGAGTTTTGTTTTGCAAAGATAACGACGAGAATTTTATAAAGATTGGTTTGCCTTTAGCTCTATCTTTTCTATGAGCCTGTATTAATGTAATATCTTTATCTGCAGCGATTTTCTCCAATATATCACGACAAATCGCATTTACTAAACTGGCTACATTATCTTTAAAATCTGGAACATTAAAAAATATTAGATTGACTTCCAACGCAGTCCTCTCTTATGATTTGATTTTGGTTTTAGATCTGTATCTTCCTGTTGTAGCTCTGCTACTTCAATTGCATATTATGCATTGTTCATTCCTTGCTAAGACGTGAACTTATCTTTTCGGACTGTGCTGTTGGTATAGACAGAATCTTCATATTACAGAAGAGGTGTAAGAGAGAAATTACTTTAAAGACTATGTAAATACCTAAATACCTTATTTGTATAAAATTTATATTCTGGAATGTGAACTATCCTCACAGAAAATCTGATGTATGTTTGAATTCAATTGGTATTACATCACAATGTAATTATTGTTTAATTCATGTATTTTACGCTTTTTTGTCAAATGGAGGGATGCAGCATGATTTATTATCAGTCCAATAATTTCAGATTGTAATTTTTAATGACATTTCAAACATCAACTTGACAGATATCCTTGGAATGGTTTCAGCTAATTAGCTGTCAAGATAAATTAGTGTCGTGTTACAATTTCTCTATATAAACTTTTCTAAAAGAACACATCTAAATCGCAATCTAAATAGAAGTAAAAATGTTTAAAAGAACTACTTCTTTTATCTTTCAATGTACAAATTAAGAAGATTTAATTTCCATTGTTCAAACGAATCAATTAGCCCGATGTAATTAACGGGTTTCAATGGAAACCTTCGCGATGTCGATCTTCACAATCCGGTAGACGTCGCTGAAGACGGTGGCGGCAAAGCGCTTAATTGACATACAAGTTGTTAAGTCGGAGGGATACAAAGTCGCTCCAGAGTCTCGAAGTATTCCCTTTGAAGATCCCCGACTGTCGAATTAACGCCTCGACGTCGCTCTTGCGATTCCATCTCTCAGTCGCTCCGCAAGAATCGCTTCGTCTTTTATTCAGCTTCCGTTTGTCAAAAGCGATCTAGCAATTGAAACGATGTATAAAATCGACATCGAAAGCATCTTACTTATCGATTTGATGATATTTTATAAATAGGATGAAATAAAATAAAATAAAACGTGTAATAATCGGGCTCAATTTATATACATGCCAGATGTAGTTTTTCGCAGGTTTATGCATCCTAACTCGGGGGTGGTTTCCGGGAAAGTTTATAAAATCGTGTGTTGTAAAATCCCCATGGAGTTGAAAGAGCTGGAAGGTGATCTCGTTTAGAATTTTATCATGGAGTACATTTTCCGCGGGCTATTTTAACATATTTCGTTTTATTTTCGTTTCTTTTGTTAGAACATTACTTTTTTGAAAAATAAATTGGTTGTTGGGGAAATAAATAACTATAACGTGTTAAAGCAAGTTTTAACCGGATATAGACAAAGCTGTGACCCTTTCGAACGAAACGGCGCAGTTCCCTATATTGACTTTTTTCTAAAAATAAACTTTTTCAACGTTCATATAAAGAAGTTATGTATGGCCTAAAGTTAAAACATTCTATGATTTAGGGAAAATAAAATCAAGATGTATTATAAAGTAGGAATGTTCGGGAATAACTAGAATATGTTCTTGTTCCTAGGAATTGGATAAATTTTCTTCATAAAATCACCTTAAACGGGTTGAATTGGATTCGGTCGTACATAAGTTCTTTTATTGTTACCTTAATATCCTCCATCTCGTTTTGCTCATTAAGATGCTCGGGAATCTTAGTTCTTATAAAAATCGAGCCTCAGACACTGATATAATTTTTTCTCTATCTCGATATCTTCTATCATCAGTATAACGCTTCTGAAAATGTAAATTTATATCGAAACATTTCTCCAAATTGAAATTTTATTAGTTCGTTTTAAATTAGACGTTTCGTTATCGAGAACTTTTTCAACGTTCATATAAAGAAGTTACGTATGGCCTAAAGTTAAAACATTCTCAGAGTTAGGAAAAATAAAATCAAGATGTATTATAAAGTAGGAATGTTCGGGAATAACTAGAATATGTTCTTGTTCCTAGGAATTGGATAAATTTTCTTCATAAAATCACCTTAAACGGGTTGAATTGGATTCGGTCGTACATAAGTTCTTTTATTGTTACCTTAATATCCTCCATCTCGTTTTGCTCATTAAGATGCTCGGGAATCTTAGTTCTTGTAAAAATCGAGCCTCAGACACTGATATAATTTTTTCTCTATCTCGATATCTTCTATCATCAGTATAACGCTTCTGAAAATGTAAATTTATATCGAAACATTTCTCCAAATTGAAATTTTATTAGTTCGTTTTAAAGAAGACGTTTCGTTATCGAGAACTTTTTCAATGTTCATATAAAGATGTTATGTATCGCCTAAAGTTAAAACATTCTCAGAGTTAGGAAAAATAAAATCAAGATGTATTATAAAGTAGGAATGTTAGGAAATAACTAGAATATGTTCTTGTTCTTAGGAATTGGATAAATTTACTTCATAAAATCACACCTTAAAGGGGTTTTGAATTGGATTCAGTCGTACATAATTTCTTTTATTGTTACCTTAATATCCTCCATCTCGTTTTGCTCTTTAAGATGCTCAGGAATCTTAGTTCTTATAAAAATCGAGCCTCAGACACTGATATAATTTTTCCTCTATCTCGATATCCTTTATCATCATTATAACGCTTCTAAAGATGTCCATTTATGTCGAAACATTTCTCCAAATTGAAGTTTTATTAGTTTGTTTTAAAGAAGACGTTTCGTTATCGAGAACTTTTTCAACGTTCATATAAAGAAGTTATGTATGGCCTAAAGTTAAAACATTCTATGATTTAGGGAAAACAAAATCAAGATGTATTATAAAGTAGGAATGTTAGGGAATAACTAGAATATGTTCGTGTTCCTAGGAATTGGATAAATTTTCTTCATAAAATCACCTTTAAGGGGTTGAATTGGATTCGGTCGTGCATAAGTTCTTTTATTGTTACCTTAATATCGTCCATCTCGTTTTGCTCTTTAAGATACTCAGGAATCTTAGTTCTTATACAAATCGAGCCTCAGATACTGATATAATTTTTCCTCTATCTCGATATCTTCTATCATCATTATAACGATTCTGAAGATGTTCATTTATGTCGAAACATTTCTCCAAATTGAAATTTTATTATTTCGTTTTAAAGAAGACGTTTCGTTATCGAGAACTTTTTCAACGTTCATATAAAGAAGTTATGTATGGCCTAAAGTTAAAACTATCTTAGAGTTAGGGAAAATAAAATCAAGATGTATTATAAAGTAGGAATGGTAGAGAATAACTAGAATATGTTCGTGTTCCTAGGAATTGGATAAATTTTCTTCATAAAATCACCTTAAAAGGGTTGAATTTACGTATTTATTTACGTACATAATTTCTTTTAGTGTTACCTTAATATCCTCCATCTCGTTTTGCTCTTTAAGATGCTCGGGAATCTTAGTTCTTATAAAAATCGAGCCTCAGACACTGATATAATTTTTCCTCTATCTCGATGTCTTCTATCATCATTATAACAGTTCTGAAGATGTCCATTTATGTCGAAACATATCTCCAAATTGAAATTTTATTAATTCGTTTTAAAGAAGACGTTTCGTTATCGAGATTTTCCAACAAAATTTTCAATTACCCCGTTAACGATTTCATTTCAACAAAAAAATGGTAAGAAAATTTAATTAAACCTCTGGAATTTAATTAAATTAATCGATGTTCTTCGTCAAACAGTAAATAAGCAAACCGTACAGTCCCTATTAAGGAAGAGAGAGGGAAAATGGGAAAACGACAAATTGAGATCGCATTCCAGAAGAGACATTGCACGTTCCAGTTACGTGCAAAAGGGGACGTTAATTTCAGCAATTACTACCGGTTTACCTGACAGGGGAAACTAAGGACGACACATCACACTTATAATGGCTCATTGTTTTGTTGTTTTGTTTCGTTTCCCCGGATAAGCACTTCCTTTTGCTTAAAATTAAATTAAACCATATTGAATGGAAGAAAAATATAATGAAAATTCGTTTCAATTTCATATTTAATTTTCCTTTTTCACTTTGTATCGCATCCCCTATTCAGAAACGAAGTCTCCTAGTAATGCGACCTCAATCTGGACGTAATGCGGCTTTGAATTCACATTGAACCCCCGGTATCGGTGGAGATATTAAATTTCAATTTTTGCAAACTGGAATGGCTTCGAAGGGCGCTTATTCGAACAGCCAGTTGATTTGAAGGGGTTTTTGAAACCATCTTTTTTCTGCGAATTCGAAAGAGAGATTTATTGAGCTATTAGTACGTCCTTTTTCTACTTTTTCCTTTTCTCTCGTAAAAAATTCGAGCTTCCATCGAATCGTTATTTCGAGTGTTTTAAAACAAAAGTAGTCAAAAAGTAAGTTCGTTTTAAAAGTAAATCTGAAAGGATTTTTGCGAAGATATATTTATTTTTCGACCCGGACGTTTTGTGTGGTACTGATCAGAAGGGCGATCAATCTGAAACCTTTCCGTCGCTTAGAAAAGGTACTAATGGACGATATTTGTTTCGAGAGGGTAAAGATTTATTGGAAACGATTGAAATGGGGCTAAATTGAGAATTGAAGTGATTTTTTGTTTCTATTTCTTAGAAATCCATTCATTTTTTAAAATCAATTTTTAGATGTGGAAAATGTCAATCATCGCAATCATTTATCTCAAATACTTATATCATTTTCCCTCTTTTTCTTATAGAAAGAGGAAATTTTCTTTAAAAATATCCATTATAGCCCACCCTTTATACGTTAAGTAACACTTCCTATTAATTTACTTAGCCAAAAAGTATTAACGCAAAAATCGTTACTACACGTAATTGCATTTTTGAGTTATACAAGTATTAAAAATTAATACATTTCGTACCCAAAACATTAAAAATATTAAATTAGATTTACCCCAGACAATTTATTTCGTACAATTACCACTTAAGGTGTCTCTTCATTCATTTTTTGTGAAATGAATAGGCAGCTTTTAAAACCAGAGGGATGTAAAATTCGAAGCGTAAACCGTCGCCGGCCAAAGAACTCGATAAAAAGGGGGAGTTTATGTCTGGGATAAAGACCCTAAAAACGACAAAAACGGCGAACGTCGAAATGCGACCCGATAAACTTTTAAACGACAGCTTTTTTTTCGCTTTTTTTTTATTTTTTGGTATCATTATTTTAATTTTTGCGTAATGAGTAACATAATGGATATTAATTAATACGTACCGGTACTCCACCTACTCCTATGACGTAAAGCAGTTGGGTCATGAAGAGGGCTGCCAACAAGTTCATTAGGGCCGTGCCGGAAAGGTTTCGAAGGTCCGAAAATAGACTGCGAACAAACGTATCAATCAGTTAGTGGCGGCTATAAATCTCGTTTTCGTGATTAATGCTGAAATTTTGCGATTTATGGTGTTAATTAAATCAATAAATAATGAATCAAGTTATGAAATAAAATATTAATTGCTAAAAGTGTTATGTGGTACGTACACAAAATTTTTAATTTGGATTTAAATAGTAATAATTCATTTCAACTAGTTGCATTGATGGAATATTAACACTTCTACAAGTTTAATGATGGGCTAGAATAATCAAGAGGTGAAGCGTTAGGGAAAGTTTTAAATCCTCAACATACATTAAATAATGGGAATATGAACTATATCAAATATGTTTTTAACACAAATTTAAAACAGTAAAGGGATATAATTAAGGAAATTAATTTAACCTAGATGACTATCGTTTGGCATTTCTCCTTCGAAAGGAAGGAAGGTAGTGATATTTCACCGTTACTGAAAAAATAACGGGTGGCAAAGATGACATAAAATTAAAAAAGAACGGTGACTGTGGTTTTCCGGTACCATTATAATGGATAATGATGAATTTTTTGAATAATGGCTGTTTAGAAGAATATAAAATTGAGAAAATCAACTTGAATTCTTTATATTCCATAACTTTTGAGTAAATAAAGTTATTTTGGTGATTAATATCTCAAAAGAATCCCCATTTCATATCAATTTAAAGTCAAAATTGTGCACATTAAACAAATTCTTAGAATCTATCAAATCTGCTTCTTAGTACAGCTTCCATTTGTTACAATCAAAATTTATCTTTTCTTCGATATCTTTTGAGCGAATAAAGATATTTTCATGATCAATATCTTAAAATAAAGCTTGATTAAGAAGAATTTCACCCCAAACTAGTAGACTTCATTACAACGTCTAGAAATTTTGAATAATGGCTGTTTAGAGGAACTTAAAATTGACAAAATCGAGTTCAATTTTTGTATCCCATAACTTTTGAATAAATGAAGATATTTTGGTGATTAATATCTCAAAAGAATCCCCATTTCATTTCAATTTAATGTCAAAATTGTGCACATTAAGCAAATTCTTAGAATCTATCAAATCTGCTTCTTAGTATAGGTTCCATTTGTTACAATCAAAACTTATCATTTCTTCGATATCTTTTGGACGAATAAAGATATTTTCATGATCAATATCTTAAAATAAAGCTTGATTAAGAAGAATTTCACCCCAAACTAGTAGATTTCATTACAACGTCTAGAAATTTTGAATAATGGCTGTTTAGAGGAACTTAAAATTGACAAAATTGAGTTGAATTCTATAACTTTTGAGTAAATAAAGTTATTTTGGTGATTAATATCTCAAAAGGATCCCCATTTCATATCAATTTCACAAAAAAAAAGTCAAAATTGTGCACATTAAGCAAATTCTTAGAATCTATCAAATCTGTTTCTTAGTACAGGTTCCATTTGTTACAATCAAAACTTATCTTTTCTTCGATATCTTTTGAGCGAATAAAGATACTTTAATGATTAATATCTTAAAATAAAACTTAATTCAGAAGAATTTCACCACAAACTAGTAGACTTCATTACAACGTCTAGAATTTTTGAATAATGACTGTTTGGTGGAACATGAAATTGACAAAGTCGACTTGAATTCTTTGTATTCCATAACTTTTGAGTAAAAAAAGTTATTTTGGTGATTAATATCTCAAAAGAATCCCCATTTTATATCAATTTAAAATCAAAATTGTGCACATTAAGCAAATTCTTAGAATCGATCAAATCTACTTCTTAGCACAGGTTCCATTTGTTACAATCAAAGCTTATCTTCTCTTCGATATCTTTTGAGCGAATCAAGACATTTTTATGATTAATATCTTAAAGTAAAGCTTGATTAAGAAGAATTTCACTCCAAACTAGTAGACTTCATTACAACGTCTAGAATTTTTGAATAATGGTTGTTAAGAGGAACATGAAATTGAAAAAATCGACTTTAATTCTTTGCATTCCATAATTTTTGAGTAAATAAAGTTATTTTGGTGATTAATATCTCGAAAGAATCCCCTTTTTATATCAATTTAAAGTCAAAATTGTGCACATTAAGCAAATTCTTAGAA
This sequence comes from Onthophagus sagittarius, assembly GCA_036711965.1. Lineage (NCBI taxonomy): Eukaryota > Metazoa > Arthropoda > Insecta > Coleoptera > Scarabaeidae > Onthophagus > Onthophagus sagittarius. The sequence continues at coordinate 10,241,752 of JASERS010000004.1, forward strand.
TTTATCAAATCTGTTTCTTAGTACAGGTTTCATTTGTTGTAATCAAAACTTAACTTTTCTTCGATATCTTTTGAGCGAATAAAGACATTTTCATGATCAATATCTTAAAATAAAGCTTTGTTATGAAGAATTTTACCCCAAACTAGTAGACTTCATTACGTCTAGAATTTTTGAATAATGGCTGTTTAAAGGAACTTAAAATTGACAAAATCAACTTGAATTCTTTATATTCCATAACTTTTGAGTGAATAAAGTTATTTTGGTGATTAATATCTCAAAAGGATCCCCATTTCATATCAATTTAAAGTCAAAATTGTGCACATTAAGCAAATTCTTAGAATCCATCAAATCTGCTTCTTAGTACAGGGTCCATTTGTTACAATCAAAACTTATCTTTTCTTCGATATCTTTTGAGCGAATAAAGATACTTTAATGATTAATATCTTAAAATAAAACTTAATTCAGAAGAATTTCACCACAAACTAGTAGACTTCATTACAACGTCTAGAATTTTTGAATAATGACTGTTTGGTGGAACATGAAATTGACAAAGTTGACTTGAATTCTTTGTATTCCATAACTTTTGAGTCAAAAAAGTTATTTTGGTGATTAATATCTCAAAAGAATCCCCATTTTATATCAATTTAAAATCAAAATTGTGCACATTAAGCAAATTCTTAGAATCGATCAAATCTACTTCTTAGCACAGGTTCCATTTGTTACAATCAAAGCTTATCTTTTCTTCGATATCTTTTGAGCGAATCAAGACATTTTTATGATTAATATCTTAAAGTAAAGCTTGATTAAGAAGAATTTCACTCCAAACTAGTAGACTTCATTACAACGTCTAGAATTTTTGAATAATGGTTGTTAAGAGGAACATGAAATTGACAAAATCGACTTTAATTCTTTGCATTCCATAATTTTTGAGTAAATAAAGTTATTTTGGTGATTAATATCTCGAAAGAATCCCCTTTTTATATCAATTTAAAGTCAAAATTGTGCACATTAAGCAAATTCTTAGAATTTATCAAATCTGTTTCTTAGTACAGGTTTCATTTGTTGTAATCAAAACTTAACTTTTCTTCGATATCTTTTGAGCGAATAAAGACATTTTCATGATCAATATCTTAAAATAAAGCTTTGTTATGAAGAATTTTACCCCAAACTAGTAGACTTCATTACGTCTAGAATTTTTGAATAATGGCTGTTTAAAGGAACTTAAAATTGACAAAATCAACTTGAATTCTTTATATTCCATAACTTTTGAGTGAATAAAGTTATTTTGGTGATTAATATCTCAAAAGGATCCCCATTTCATATCAATTTAAAGTCAAAATTGTGCACATTAAGCAAATTCTTAGAATCCATCAAATCTGCTTCTTAGTACAGGGTCCATTTGTTACAATCAAAACTTATCTTTTCTTCGATATCTTTTGAGCGAATAAAGATACTTTAATGATTAATATCTTAAAATAAAACTTAATTCAGAAGAATTTCACCACAAACTAGTAGACTTCATTACAACGTCTAGAATTTTTGAATAATGACTGTTTGGTGGAACATGAAATTGACAAAGTTGACTTGAATTCTTTGTATTCCATAACTTTTGAGTCAAAAAAGTTATTTTGGTGATTAATATCTCAAAAGAATCCCCATTTTATATCAATTTAAAATCAAAATTGTGCACATTAAGCAAATTCTTAGAATCGATCAAATCTACTTCTTAGCACAGGTTCCATTTGTTACAATCAAAGCTTATCTTTTCTTCGATATCTTTTGAGCGAATCAAGACATTTTTATGATTAATATCTTAAAGTAAAGCTTGATTAAGAAGAATTTCACTCCAAACTAGTAGACTTCATTACAACGTCTAGAATTTTTGAATAATGGTTGTTAAGAGGAACATGAAATTGACAAAATCGACTTTAATTCTTTGCATTCCATAATTTTTGAGTAAATAAAGTTATTTTGGTGATTAATATCTCGAAAGAATCCCCTTTTTATATCAATTTAAAGTCAAAATTGTGCACATTAAGCAAATTCTTAGAATTTATCAAATCTGTTTCTTAGTACAGGTTTCATTTGTTGTAATCAAAACTTAACTTTTCTTCGATATCTTTTGAGCGAATAAAGACATTTTCATGATCAATATCTTAAAATAAAGCTTTGTTATGAAGAATTTTACCCCAAACTAGTAGACTTCATTACGTCTAGAATTTTTGAATAATGGCTGTTTAAAGGAACTTAAAATTGACAAAATCAACTTGAATTCTTTATATTCCATAACTTTTGAGTGAATAAAGTTATTTTGGTGATTAATATCTCAAAAGGATCCCCATTTCATATCAATTTAAAGTCAAAATTGTGCACATTAAGCAAATTCTTAGAATCCATCAAATCTGCTTCTTAGTACAGGGTCCATTTGTTACAATCAAAACTTATCTTTTCTTCGATATCTTTTGAGCGAATAAAGATACTTTAATGATTAATATCTTAAAATAAAACTTAATTCAGAAGAATTTCACCACAAACTAGTAGACTTCATTACAACGTCTAGAATTTTTGAATAATGACTGTTTGGTGGAACATGAAATTGACAAAGTTGACTTGAATTCTTTGTATTCCATAACTTTTGAGTCAAAAAAGTTATTTTGGTGATTAATATCTCAAAAGAATCCCCATTTTATATCAATTTAAAATCAAAATTGTGCACATTAAGCAAATTCTTAGAATCGATCAAATCTACTTCTTAGCACAGGTTCCATTTGTTACAATCAAAGCTTATCTTTTCTTCGATATCTTTTGAGCGAATCAAGACATTTTTATGATTAATATCTTAAAGTAAAGCTTGATTAAGAAGAATTTCACTCCAAACTAGTAGACTTCATTACAACGTCTAGAATTTTTGAATAATGGTTGTTAAGAGGAACATGAAATTGACAAAATCGACTTTAATTCTTTGCATTCCATAATTTTTGAGTAAATAAAGTTATTTTGGTGATTAATATCTCGAAAGAATCCCCTTTTTATATCAATTTAAAGTCAAAATTGTGCACATTAAACAAATTCTTAGAATCTATCAAATTTGCTTGTTAGTACAGGTTCCATTTGTTACAATCAAAACTTATCATTTCTTCGATATCTTTTGGGCGAATAAAGATATTTTCATGATCAATATCTTAAAATAAAGCTTGATTAAGAAGAATTTCACTCCAAACTAGTAGACTTCATTACAACGTCTAGAATTTTTGAATAATGGCTGTCTAAAAGAACATGAAATTGACATGAGATCTTTGTATTCCATAACTTTTGAGTGGTTCACATAAAAGATGGGTAACATCTGCGATCGTACAAGCCGGGCAGGAACTAAAAAATTTCCATTGGTTACTAACAAATGGTTTTTCGGAACTTCGAGCGGAATATAACAATAAAAAAAGAACATATAGAGATTTAATTAACCAGGCAAAGAGAGATTTTTTAGTAAATAAAATTAATAATTCTTCAAACAAATGTAGAATGCTGTGGTGTTGCATCAACGAGCAGTTGGGGCGTCATCCGCAGAGTAGTCCTGTGGTGTTGTCTATTGATGACAGGTTGATAGATGATGTGTCAGAGTGTTGCAATCATTTTGGCGAGTATTTTTCATCTGTAGTTCAGGACAGATTGGTGGCTACTTACGGGTCATCTTTGTCACTATCTTGTACGCTGGGTGACTGTGTGGGCTCTTCTTTGTATTTTACTCCCGTTACGGATACAGAGGTCTTCGATGCTATTAAAGGCTTGAAAAATGTTAAAGCTGTTGGATGGGATGATGTTACTGTTGAATGCGTCAAATTTGTGAGTGATAGCTTATGCGTGCCTTTGGCCAAGATTTTGAATCGGTCAATTGAGTTAGGGGTTTTTCCTGACTTACTGAAGGTGGGAAGGGTAACGCCTGTTTTCAAAAAGGGTGATGCGCATAGTATTGAGAACTACAGGCCTATTTCTATTTGTAGCGTGTTTTCAAAAATATTCGAAAGCGTTGTTAAGCGGAGATTGTTGAGTTTTTTTAATGCATTTCGAGTAATGTGTCGATCGCAGCACGGATTTCGAAGGGGCTTATCAACTGAGACCGCTACTGTCGATTTCTTTTCATATGTCTATGAACACCTTGACAAAGGTAATTATGTGGTTGGTCTTTTTTTTGACCTTTCCCGAGCTTTCGATTCGTTGCCTCCACACTTCATCAAGGAAAAGTTATACAATGTGGGTATTCGTGGAAGTCTGCTTAAATGGTTAACTTCTTTCGTTACAAGTCGTAGTTTGAGAGTGGTTCTGTCGGGAATAGCCTCGGAGGACTCACCTGTAAATCTTGGCGTACCTCAGGGTTCCATACTGGGTCCCTTACTGTTCTTAATTTTTGTAAATGATTTACCAAGTTTTTTCGAGAATGTTCATCTGGTGATGTATGCGGATGACACCTCTATCGCTATTGCTGCTCGTGATCGGAGTGAGCTTGTTGGTAGCACTGTAGAGCGTTTTGTGGATTGGTGCACCCGAAACAGAATAATCTTGAATGTACAGAAAACTGTCTGCGTAAATTTCCATGTTCGGCGACCGCTTTCCATAGAACATCGTGCTGGGATTCCTTTACAGAAGGAAGCCAACTTTTTGGGCTTGAGCATTGATACCGAAATGAGTTTTGGACCACATATAAATAACGTATGTAAAAGATTAAATTCGTCGTATTTTGCGTTGCTCAAGCTCAAATATTCGTTGGACAGGACGTCACTCCTGGACGCATATTACGCGCTTTGCTACTCACATATTACATACAATATTCTTTTGTGGGGCAGAAGTTCTCAATGGCGGCGTGTATTTGTGACTCAGACACAAATAATCAGATTAATTTTTCAATTACAATGTGGTGAATCCTGCAAGGAAGTTTTTAAAAATAATAGTATTCTTACCTTCCCTTGTATCTATATTCTCAAAGCTGTGGTGTTTGTCAACGGAAATCGTGAAAGATTTTTGGGCTCTGTTAGCCAGTATGAGACGAGACGTGTTGATTTGCCGTTGTTGCGACACAAAACAGCATTTTTTGAGAAAAGTCCGCAATACGATTTTGTAAAACTATATAATAAGTTACCGGTCTCAATAAAAAGCATCACCGCTCCTCGTGAATTCAAAAATAAAGTTAAGGCGTACTTGATCGAGAATGTTTTTTATAGTTTACGGGAGTATCTCTGTGGGGTCACGGACTTACCATAGGCATAAAGATGTATTTGGCTTTTTTCTTTTTTTTTTTCTTTGTGTATTTTGTTATGTGTAATAATGTATTGTATGACTTATCTCCATCTACAGTTATGTGGCACTGAGACTAATAAATTATTATTATTATTATTATTATTATTATTATTATTATCAGGGTGTTCCATTTAAAAAACTGAAGAAAAAGCCATTTAAAAAACATCAAAAATAGCTGAACTTTATGAACACACTGTATACAGATAGTATATATAGTATCTAATATCTTTCGATAGTGTCATTTACCCAACTATTATCTGGCATAGTTTCAAAGCAAAATCTGAAAATATGTGGTTTTTATATCACTTTTAAAAAGATACTGCAATGGGTACATTTTGGTGAAATAATTGAATATCTCAGGAATTATGAACTTTACGAGTTAGTAACGTATACGGTTGCATTAGCAAATTTAGTAATAATCATAATATGATAAAATATATTGGGTGTTCTATTTAAAAAAATTGATATACTGTCCATTACACTCTGACGCACGGCTGAACCCGAATATTTCTAGTGTTAGTTCTAGTTTTAGTTCAATGGAATATATGCAATCAACATTGAATACCAACTACAACCAGAATTAACATCAGCATTAAAGCTGACACTAGACCTAGAACTAGAAACATTCGGATTTAGCCATACGTCTCTTAAGACGGCTAAACCCGAATGTTTCCAGTTCTAAGTCTATTCGAAATAGGTTCGGATGTAAGACGCACCCCATTGTTAGGAGCATCTCTGACAAAAATACTCCGTCTTAGATTCGAACGAATACAATATATTATTGTAATTCTTTTCAGATTCTATGTGTTCGTTTGGGAAGTACCTGCTGATGTGTTGTTAGGAGCAAGTGTGATCGTTCAATACAGAGGAAAGGGTGGAAAAATCCTGGATACTTTGAAAGATCAAAATTGTTGGTAAGTAATAGTTTACTGCTTTTAGGTATAAAAATCAAAATTCATCCAAATAAGAAAAGCCTTGACGCGTTTTAATATTTTTACGAATAACGTAAATTTGCGGAATCGTACAAATTGTTTCAAAGTTCCCCACCTTGATTACTTTCTAAAATAGTTTGTTTGAAGATCCTTGGAGCTATTTGTTTCGTTTAACGTTCGACGTAAGGGAAACAGAAACAAACTGAAACGTTGCCGTAAGAAAGACAAACAAAGGCACCAAATCCGAAAGAAACGTGCCTCGGAACCGGAAGGCACCATCGATAAAACCGCAATAAATTCACAACCTGTTGTCGCTGGTGGAAAATTAGCGGCCTCCGCTTCGTTTTCAATTTGCCAGAGCGGAAACAGTTCGATTCGCGCCGCGTCGACCGGTAACAGATTGCCATCCCTCCACCCCACTTCGCTGCACAAAATTCGATTTCAAATTTCCTCCCGTTTTCAAGATTGACGTCACAGCGATCCAATTTTCATAATTTGCTAGTTGCTTTTTTTTAATTAAAATCTAAAAAAAAACTTAATAACCTTTTATAATTTCATTTTGATACCCGTATATACTTAAACATTCCCCTTAACAAAAGTTTTCAATCCGGAAAGTTTCTATTTGCGTCGTCGTCTGCCTAAAACTTTCATGTTCAACTTCTTCAATATTTCACGGGGGTCGTGTCTCGCTGTTTTACGACGCCCGGATCTCTACGGTTTTTATCCCCTAAGGAGAAGAAATGATGGGCGAAACGTTGCAGCGACGCATACGTTAACTAAAAACTTTTTACCTTGCAAATACGTATGATTTACGTCTCGTAAGCGTTGCATTTATGTAATTTATGAACCGGGGTGGGGGTGGCACCGACCTGAATTTACTGCTTTTAATAAAGTCCTAAGGTACCTTAGAGCTCTCGGTAATTGTATTTATTATCGGACGGCGTTGGTGTGGTGGTGCGCGCCGTTTTATGAGGGACGCAACATTGCTTTTATAAACCATTAAAAGAATAAAAATAAAAAAGGATACAATTTTTATTAATTTTAATCCAAATAGGATCTTACGGCCCATTTATGCATGATTCGCAAGTTCCGGTAACTAATTTACCTCCTTCTGCATACGTTGCCCCTTTGGATGAAGGGGTAGTTGTATTACCACGAAGAGCTGTGGGATAATTAACTATAGTGCGCTCCAACGATGGATCTCTTGGCTCGAAATTACACAAGATGGGGGGGATGTGCGAGGTCGAAACTTAATTCAAAAGTGATGGCTTATCGTACATATGCCATGAGAAACTTGTTATCTCCCAAAGCATACTAATAAGGGGATGATATAAAATAAAAAATGTGTGTAGTATTTTTAAAGTATAACTTCAAATATAAAATATCTACCCCACGAAAGTATTGTAATCTTCTCCGAGGGATATTGCGGATCCAGATCCAATATCTATGTTGAGAAACCGGAGGTAGCGTGTGTGCCGAGTCGAAACTCGGCGAACAAAGACGAAGAGAAAAAGTAAAACCATCCATGAATCATAGAAGAGGATGAGAACCTCGGTCGTAAAGCCACGTTTCGCAATATGCGTGCAGCATCCGGCTATTGAGTTTTATCGTTATTATTTACGAGTACTGCATCCCGGTGCACCACCGTCAATACACATGCTACTAAAATCTAAAATACACCAACCATAATCTCTCGTGAATAAGAGGGAAAAAGTGCAATAAAAATATGTTATTGAAAATTTGGTTTTCAAAGTCGGCTTATCTCCTCCTAGTATCAATCTCATTTTAAATTAAAATATACCAATGAATGGATACGGCTCTAGGCTATAGTGGTGGGTCGTATTAAGCTCACGATTCGATGGATTCTATATCGGAAGCTTTTCATGCCAAGGGAGCTTTTGACAAAATCACCTTTATAGGTATTAATCTGGAACTGGAACCATCGTAAGCTGAACAAAAACAATGCTAACAAGCAGAGTTATAACTCATAAACCATCGATTTTATCGAGAAACGTTTCAGATTAAATTTTCTTCATATAAATGAGGAAACTATAAAGTATGATTTTCATTGCCTTTTAGTAGCGCCCGCCATCTATGTGTTTATTGTTAAATATTTCTTTTGTAATGGATATATATAATTTTTTCATCACTATGCTATTCTCCATGATAAAATAAATAACTATTTATGTAATGACTTTTACGCGTAAAAAAAATTCAAAGTGCCATAATTAACATCAAATTGGATGGAAATATTAAGGCGACGGGAATTGTTTTAGTATCCATATCTGTTAAAATTAATTAGCTACAAATTAATTAGTTACGATTTATTAATTAAGCTTGGAAGGACATAAGAATCAGAGATATAAATGTTATTATGTTATTTATGTTCTTATATTATTTTAAATATGCTTTGATGGAATAATGCTGAGTCTCGAGAATTGGTATAAGAAGAAATATAATAATAATATAATAATAGGACTTTATTTCCCACAGGTACCACCCAGTGACAGGAAAAAAATAACATTACAATATTTAAATTTAAATTAACTAAATGAAAAGTTAAATATAGCTATAAGCAAAATTAAAAGCTAATACAACTACATAATCTAATCATAATCATAACCATTAACAATTTATCACTTTGGCGTGTAGCCAAAGTGATCCAAAGTCACCCTAACCACCGTGTTCAAGGAATCAAAAAACATATCGCAATGCGGCGAAACCCGATTGGCGTAATCGGACATCAACGAGACAGGAGATTTTCGTAAAATGTTACTATTACTACGGTAATTATAGAACATGAGGGGACAGCGTGAGTTGAGATGTGGCATAAGAAAGGTTAACCTTTCCAACAACCAGCCACAATCAATATCGTAATGCAACAGTTTATAAATAAATTTAACTATGTAAACAACTCTGCGCTGTTGTAGTGAAAGAAAACTAAATCGCGAAAGGAGAGAAGCGTAATCAGCACCCCTAGGCGGATAAACACAATCCAGTCGAAAGCATAGATACTTTAAAAATGTCTTTTGTACAGATTCAAGCGCATTCGCGTAAAACTGATAGAACGGATACCAAACAATTACCGCATACTCCAACCGCGATCTGATCAATGCAAAAAACAACGTACTTAAACATCTGATGGATAGACCTTTACAGTTCCGAACAATAAACCCGTAAATTTTATAACACTTAGCAACTAAGTCAAGAATGTGTTCGTTAAATGTCAGACCACTGTCAAACAGCACCCCAAGGTCACAGCATTTACGTTCGGACATTAACGGTTGACTGGCCAGGTGATATGCCCAGTCGATTATGTTTAATTTTTTAGAAAATGTCATGGTAAAACATTTAGGAACATTAAGTGATAAACGGTTGCTAAGGCACCAATCCTCAACACGAAACAAGTTTTCCTGCAAGCGTTCACAATCGCTGAATTCCACAACAGCCGAGAGTAACTTCAAATCATCAGCAAACAGCAGCTTCTCACAATCCAAGATCTCAGTTACGTCGTTAATAAAAGCCAGGAACAGCAATGGACCGAGGTTGGATCCCTGGGGAACCCCTGAAGTTGGAGAAAATCCTCTGGAGGTAAAGCTGCCATAATTAACGAACTGCTGCCGACCTAGCAAATAAGATTTCATTAACGACAACAGAGGGGCACTTAATCCAAAGTTACTCAGCTTTTTTAATAAGATAAAGTGAAAATCTTCCTGCCTTCCCAAAGTCGAGATACACGGCATCCACCTGTCCTCTAGCGTCGATTACATCGGCAAGAAATTGGGCGAAGCATGACAGATTAGTGACAGTGGATCGACCACAAACAAATCTGTTGGGCTGGGCTTATGGTCTTATTTATATGATATGAGATATGCTTGAATAGAACGCTTTCAAAAATCTTCGAGAAACCACACAGCAGCGATATAGGCCTGTAATTCTCAATCTCCGCAGGGTTGCCCTTCTTCAGAATTGGACAGACGTATGACTCCTTCCATAACGACGGAAAGGTAGAAGTAGACAGGATCAGATTGAAAATCGAAAGCAATGGGGCGGCCAGAATTGAAGCACAGTCCTTCAGTAAGAAGCACGGCATCCTATCTACTCCCGCCGTAAGAGTATTCTTTGCACGTTTCAACGCACCCTCGACCTCCTCCAAGCTGAAGTTCTCCACAGACAAACAAAGACTCTGATCGGGGAAACCAGACCCCACAACAACAGGATCAGATTGAATATACACGGACTCAAAATAATCAAAAAAAGCGTCCACAATACTTCGACCCGAACTGAACTCCAGGCTTCCGTACGTCATAAGGCCTGGAATGCGTGAAATATGTGGATTATTACAAACATTAGCGTAAACGATGATTGAAATATCAGCGCTCGGAAGGAGTTTTTTGAAAATGTATCGCAACATTATCAATTTAACCCATGCACGATCAAAACTGGGTCAATAATGACCTGAAAACAATAATTGTTTACATTGTATACGAGATCAGAGTCCTTCATTAACATAGAGTCATCAGGCTTCAGAGAAAAATAAATGATAAGCTTGCACATCTAGGAAAGGCTACTTATTAAGCAAAGGGGCTTATGAAAGTTGAGAAAAAAAATCAAGGAATTTTGTAATATGACATAATATAATGGATATTATTAGCTGAAGAACTTCTCCCTAAATAGACCTATCTATAACATTATCATTTATACAGCATACATAAGAAATAAGCTATTGTGAAATAAATTACAAACCAAATATTGTCTTGGAGTATAACGAAATAAAGAGTGGTGTTTTGGCCGTAGAACCGTAGAATCACTAGAGGATGGTCATTTATATATATATTGTTTATGAATTATTTGAACATTGCAGAAAACAATGCATTTATTATTTGGAAAAGCAATCCAATTTAAATCGAAAAGCAAATATGAAATATTGAAAAAGATGAGAAAGGAACACCAAATGGTATATAAATCTTGCAATTGAAAGCACGGAAAGAAAAATGACTTCTGGAAATATCGAAATGGCAGTAACCCAAAAACGGAAACGTCATCAATGTCGGGCAAATGATTTAAAGCATTTCGTAAAGCTTTTTACACATCGTTCTGTTGTAGTTATTGTTTAATAATATACAAGGTGATTCAAAAACATACTTCTCGAATAGATGAAAATGCTCGTAAATGTCTCTTTAACGACGTACAGGGCGTCAATATTTTTTAAAATTAAACATTATCTACAATAATCAACCCCTTCTAAAAATATTTTCTATGACACTGCTAATTTTATCGAACACTTATTATCATTGATTTAGTGCAAGCCTAGGTTTAATTTTATTTTGAATAGCACCCTACTAATTAAGTAATTTATTGTGTCTAAAAGGTTGTTATATAATAACCAAACATATAATATCTGTGTCTCCCTACATTTCCTCGCTGTCACCACCTCCCTCATTCATCTCTTTCTCTCCCAGCATCCGCTTTCAATTCATTATCTCCTTCTTCAACTCATCACACTCCACCAGCAGATGTTGAGAAAAAAAACTCTGTCCTTCCCACATAATCTGCATCCCCCTCTCTTTATACTCCGTCCAATATCTATTGTCTTTTTCTTCATTGCCACACGTTAGTCTGGCTACCCATCCTCCTTCCCTTCTCGTTCCCCTTCCGCATCAGGTACTTTGGTATCCCCTACGTTAGAATTTCCTGATATTTTGTATATTTTGATGTCTCTATCCTTGTCACTTATCTCCTTCACATCTCCATCCTCTCCCTTCTTCTGTTGTTTATCTCTACTTCTCCGATTAACCCATATTTTTATAATATATCCTCCTCTTTCTTAGCATAACTTCCTTCCAGCACTTCCCAAGGATTTTGTAGTATGGTCTTCTATCGATCCTCTTTTCATATCTAGCTGCTCTTCTGCCCGTTTTCACCCTCATTTTATCTACCTTCACTTCCTCACTCACAATATATTCTGGTGTTTCCCTAGTCAGATCTAGAACGCAGCTTCAGTACCGATTCTGCACGTCCTATAGAATATCCTACCTCTTTCACCCACAAACTTCCGCCCTGAACGTCATTGTGCTCCACCAGTCCATCAAACATGATCTTTCTCTTTCTGATGTCCCTTCCAAACACTCTCTCATCCCATCCCCAAACCTGTCTCATCACCTTATTCGCTCTTTTAGCCATATCCCTCATATCCGTTGCGTCTTGCCATCTTGTATCCCAGATATGTGAATTCTCTCATCTCCTCAATCTCTCTCCCTCCCCACATCCATTCCCCCCTTCTTCTACACCCTTTGCAGAATTTCACCATCTTTATTTTTGACAAACACCATCTCTCATCACCCCTCTCATTTCGGCTGCATTCTTCACCACAACCACTATAGCGTGCGCGGTCACTACAGCATGTGAACCTTTCTTCCGCCTACTACAATTTCTCCCGTCTGCCCGTTTTAGGACCTGCCTCCCAAATCCACCGTATACAGGTCACAAAGGTAGTATATACCCCTGTCTCAACCCCATCTTTGCCCAAAGCGCTTCACTTAACGTGTTACCTATTCTAACTCTAGCCATCGTTTCCCTGTATATCATCAGGTCATCTCCTTACATAACTTCTTCCTATCCATCCTATCGAATGCTGCCTTCAAATCTATGAATAAGGCATACGACTTCACCTTCTTCTTATCCCATTCTCTATCCACCAAATGTTTTAGGATATAAACGTTATCGATAGCCCCTAAAGCCTGCCTGTCCATTCGGCAACATTCTTCCTATCCCACTCTCTTCCTCCAATCTTCCCGCAATATCTTAGCATAAATCTGGTATGAGGTGTTAACATAACTCCGCTGCGAAATGCTTAAACAATTTGGATTAATAGGTTCTACGAACGTGTTTTTGTTAAAAACAATTGCGTTAATCAAAGTTCTGTAAGAGATCCATTCTGATAAGAAATTGATCACTTTATACTAAAATAATGCCCGTTTGACAAAATTTTCAATATAACTGTAGATAATGTCTAATTTTAATGAACCTTTGACGTCTTACATCACATTAAGGCACCATTTCAGAGCAAAAACTATTATTCATTTCAATTTTTCATGCATTACCTCATTTTTTTCATGCATGTACTCAAGAAGACTATCAGCAGTTTTTTGAATCACCCTGTATATCTAATACAATATATAGTTTTAATGCTTATCACAAAACCTAAAATGGTTTACCATGCATTGGTTTAAATTCAGCTGTACAATTAGTAAAATCTCTGGTGGTAACATTTTTATCTGGGTCCCTATTTTAGAAGTTGAAGCATCTATCACCTCTTCTTCTGCTCAATATTCTTCGTTTATTTGCTCATTTTATAAACTCATAAGTTTCTCTGGGATGAATTCTTGGCTGTGATTCTGCAAACTCATCCTTTTTGATTTGAAACTCCAAACTTATATCAATGTTGTTAATGTCTTGTATCACATCTCTCAATGTATTTTCTATGATAACTACAATGTACAGCAACAGACATTGTTCCGGACTATATCACTGAATTTAAGCAATCAAGTTTGTATCATTATAGTGATTAGGAAACACCGTGAAAAAAGAACAGTCGTATCTCCACTATTATTCTGGTAACAGTATTATCTGGATCTCTATTTTAGAAGATGATGCATCTTGCGCCTCTTCTTCTGCTCAATATATTCGTTTACAGCCTTTACTTGCTCATTTTACAAATCTATAAGTTTTTCTGTGATAGATTCTTGGCTATGATTCTGCGAAATTATCTTTATTGATTTGGAACTTCAAACTTATATCAATGTTGAAAAATGTTTTGTAGCACATCTCTTCCTTGAATTCCTAAAATGTCTGTCAGATACAGAAGCTAGACAAAGTATTTTGCTAGGTGACTACAAGCTACAGCAACAAATATCATTCCAGGCTATATCACTGAATTTAAGCAGTCAAGTTTGTATCATTAGTAATCAGGAAACTCCGTGAAAAAAGAGCATTCGTATCTCCACTATTATGCTGGTAACAGTATTATCTGGATGTCTATTTTAGAAGATGAAGCATCTTGCACCTCTTCTTCTGCTTAATACTCTTCGTTTACAGCTTTTACTTGTTCAATTTACAAATCCATAAGTTTTTCTGGGCTGAATTCTTGGCTGTGATTCTGCGAAATTATTTTTATTGATTTGGAACTATAAACTTGTATCAATGTTGACAAAGTCTTGTAGCATATCTCTTTCTTGAGTCTTTAAAATGTCTGTCAGATACAAAAGCTAGACAAAGTATTTTACATAGTAATTACAATGTATAGCAACAGGCATTGTTTTAGATGATATCACTGAATTTAAGCAGTCAAGTTTGTATCACTAGTGATCAGGAAATGCTGTGAAAACAAAATCATTCGAACCTAGTTTCTGAACGGTAAAAATTACTTCCTAATATATCCAATATAATAAGGAAGTGATGTTAAGTAGCACAAATTCGATGTTAACAATGTTAATATAATAGCAGGACCATGGTCTAAGTCTAGTTTCGGTTTTAAGTCTAATGTTAGTTCTAGTTTTAGTTGTTATTCAACTAACACTAGACCTAGGACTATAAGAATATTTGGGTTTAGCCGTGCGTCAAAGACGGATAAAAATGTTTAGAGTAGTAGAGATTTTAAAAATTGTACGACCAAATTAATTGAACGAACATTAACGACCATATGGCCCAATTTAGACCCATGCATGGTAAATCATCTTAGATATTATTAAAAGCATTAAAAGTATATATTGTACTAGATATACAAGGTGTTTCAAAAAACTGCTGATAGTCTTCTTGAGTAGATAATGCATGAAAATTTGAAATGAATAGTCTTTGCTTTGAAATGCTTCCTTAACGAGATGTAGGACATTAAAGGTTCATTAAAATTAGACATAATCTACAGTTATACTAGAAATTTTATCAAACGGGCATTATTTTTGTATAAAGTAATCAATTATTTATCAGACTGGTCTTTTACAAAATTCTGGTAAAAATTTATTAATAGTAGCAGGATCATGGTCTAAGTCTAGTGTCAATTTTAAGTCTAATGTTAGTTCTAGTTTTAGTTGTTATTCAACGTTTATTCCAATGAACTAAAACTAGAACTAACACTAGACCTAGGACTACAGGAATATCTCGGTATAACTAAAAGTAGAAGTCACACTACACTTAGAACAAGATACATTCTGGATTAGCCGTCTTAAGAGACGTACAGCTAAATCCAAATGTTTGTAGTTCTAAGACTTAGACTTAGACTAGACTTAGACTTACTTACTAAAACTTAGACTGAGAGTTCTAAGACTTAAGTCAGCTTTAATGCAACTGTTAGTTTTGGTTATTGTTATTATTCCTTGTTAGATTGTAAATGTACCATTGAACTAAAACTAAAATTAACATTAGACCTAAGACATAAAACATTCGGAGTACAAAAAAAGTTTATAATATAAATAAGTTATGTCACCGTTTATAATGTTAGCATAAAATGTTAAAACCAATCTCAAAATCAGTACAACATAATTACCTACACTAAACCAACGAACAACCTAAAATAATTATACATACATTCTGTTTTTAGACCTACACCGCAAATTAATTAGGGCCGTTTGCTGCTGCGGGTAAACTCTAATTAGTTTGAAAATGCGGGACGATGGTGCGAGCCAGACAAAGACCCCGACCTCCTCGTATTTTAAACCTGACGAAATTTTCAAAATAATGTTAACAATTAAACGGAATTAAATTGAACTTGCAAATTAATTTACCCCGTCAAAACGCGAATTTCTCCGTTGCTTTTTGATTCACATTTAAAAATTCGTCCACTCGGTTTTATGTCACGTAAAAAATAGCCAAATACACTTGCGACTATGTTTTCCAACCGCTAAACCCGCTTTACGGGTGACTCGGTGCAAATTTTTCAGAATTTTTTTTGTGTCTGTTGGACGTGTTGTTGAATCGCATTGACCCAATTACGGAAAGCTTGTTTGGCGATCAACTGTGCATTTCGCTCCAGCACTCCTTTGATGTCTCACCGTGTACGTGTACACGTGATGTTAATTAACTTCGAAATGGTTTTAAGGACTGATCGATTATTATGTAATTTTAATAAGGTTGTCTATAGAATTGGGAAACTGTGACCGAACTTTCTCGGTTAAGTGACTAAATTATTCGAAAATCCGTTAGATACAGCTGAAGGGACTGTTTGTGAAGTTGAGATTGGACGTTTTGTGATGATAGCGTTCGAGGATGTCCTTTAGAGTTTCTACAAAGGATGATTCCCAACAACAACGACGTCAACGCTAACGGACTTCTGGTAAATTTCACGACACCAGTTGCTGTCACAAACTTTAAAGGATATGTATGGACTTGAGTCCTCTTGATCGTTCGAATTTGTATTGCATTTTCAATTTATTATGGGTTGAAAAGATAATTTAAATTCTTAGTTTGTTTACACAAACATCTTATACAACTCAACAGTTAAAAAAGGAAAAACTTTCAGTTTGACATCATTGAAGTTTTAAAGTAACAAAGTTAATAAACGCTCAACCCGAAGTGCTCATAAATATTAAAATAGGGGCGCCTCGCGATTCCCGTTCACGACCTCTTTTGTTTTTCTTCGAACGCGCATTTTGCAATTTAACTCAGAGGTCGTCGATGGCAATTTATAGAGAAAATATTTACAGGCTTTAAGCTTAACATAAAATTCGACGGCCCAATTAACTAATTGTCAAATGAATTACCTTTTAATTTACATTTCATTAACTGCGCAAACATTTTTAATTTAAAATAAATTTTAAAATTATCTCTTTTTCCCGTTTTCCAAGCAGCTTAGTTTCGCGAGAGAAAAGCTAACATTTTCTCACGTTCGGGTGCGCATTCTTTTTGAAGTCGCCCTCAATGAATGGAACCTTCCGACTTTTAAATTAAATGCACCTTTCGGCGTAAAAGAAAAGAAAGGTCACGAATCTAATCTCTTATTGATAAAGTTTGTTTTGGAGCACGTTTCCTTTGCGTTAAAGGAACGGACAAACCGTTTCGAACTACCCAAAATTTACTCTAAAACTCTCCAACCCTGCGGTAATGAATATTCAGTTCCGTTAAATGCACGTGCCCTTTAACGACCCCCCTTGTTTATTAAAGCCCAGTGTTTATTACGGTCCAAGATTATTTCGTAACTACTTGGGTGAAGTTCCATTTGAGGGAACAAAATGCAAGTTTCATATTTCATCAAATATATAACAAACATTTTTGGGCTTTTCCGTTTTAATACTACGAAGACATAAAAGTGGATATTACGAATTATTCCGAAAGTGGGAAAATTCCCGAAACGACTGCTAATGATGCGAAAAATTTCGTTTATTCGCAAAATGGAATAAAACGAAAACCGTACCCCCTTATAACTTGTACGAAGCACGTATAAGGAACCCGTTTTAAACGGGGTAATATGTAAAATCGATATGCAATTTTCAAGAGGCACTTTATAGCATTCCTTCAAGATTAATTTTTCTTACAAGCGAAATAAATCAAGTTATTAAACCCAAATTTTGAACGTTCAAATTGTCTCGCCCCCGGCTACGTCATTTAATTGTGGAGACCGTAAAAGACGGGGAGGGGTGTTGCGCTCTGTGTGGACGTATCGTCGAAGAATCGTTCCGCGTAATTGGCACTCTGGGCGTAATAGAGGACCCTGTAATCTAATACGAGACACGGCACCGCTTTGAATAGTAAACAGAACATCCCGTGAGTGTCTTGCTGAGTTTAACATTACCATGCGGCACGTTGGGTGTAACGAGCGACCTCCTTCGGTGCCCCACAGTTCAATTGATATTGCGCAATCTTGATTAAGGGTGTATGGTATGTTACAGACAGACATCCCGACCACGTGTCAGACCACCGTCACCTCAAATACGTGCAGATAATTAGACATATCTAGTATATGTGGTATTGATGGGTGAAATTATTGGTTATTACACTGCACAATTATTGTTGTTAAGGTACCATAGTGCAAATTGTGATTTCTCTGATAGCAATGTATCCATAAATTTTAAATCTACTAGTGAAAGTTATAGATTGAGGTTAATTCCTGCTTAAATACGATTTTAAATCAAGTATACTTTATGTAGTTACGTGTATTAAAGAATTTCGACTATTATTACACATAATTTTATTTTTTTCAGGGTTGAAATGAATGGTATAATGATAATAGATAGTTGGATACTACTGGAAGATAATGCCCACAACAAAACAACATTGAACAGAACTAAGTTAGAAGATTATTGAAGAAGGGGACAACACAACCTGCTGTAGTATGAAATAAGAAACCCTAAAACACAAAGTAGAACAGGTAAGTGAATATAACAATACAGTAAATAGGAAGAAACTATTACGAACGATAATATAGTCAAACAATTATTTAGGTAATAATAATAATAATAATAATAATTTTATTTGTGATATTTGTACTCTATACAGCACTTTCACACGTCATACACAATATCAATAAAAGACAATAAAAGAATAAGACAATAAAAGAACACCAATAAATACCATAAGTAGGATCGAATTTTAATATTATATCATTTACATGTAAGCGGTGACTGATCACCCTAGAATAGTCCAAATTTAAACCACATGCAAATCGTGGAAGTCGTTGCTGAGAAACTCATTTAATATCTAGGTTCTGCACATGCGAAGGTAGGGAGTTAAAGAATTTTATGCAATAATAATTACAACCGTCTCGTGCTCTCGATGTGCGACTGAAAGGGACAGCGAGACCGCTCCCATTTCGTGTATTATACTGATGACTACCATTGTTTTTTTGGTAGTCACTCAGATGTTCCTTCACATGCATTAGACATGCAAGAATATAAACACATGGGAAAGTCAATATGCTAAACTGAATGAATTTTGATCGACAACACTCTGTGAATCCTATTCCACCCATCACCCTCAGACATCTTCTCTGGGCGCGGAAAACACGATGTGCATGTGCAGAATGTCCCCACACTAAAACACCATAAGACATATAACAATAAAAGTTTCCATAGTATGCCATGGCCAATATCTCAGGCGGTACCACACCCACCAGATTACGAAGAGCATATATACTTCTATTCAATCTCTTCACCAACTCCACAATGTGACTCTCCCATGTCAATTTAGTATCAATAACAATACCAAGATATTTTACGGGAGCCACAGCATGATCCGGTTGTTTCCGATTAAGAGAAAAATTGAGAGTCTGCGTCTTTGACTGGTTAACAGCAAGAAGATTGCTTGCAAACCAGTCAAAGACATGTGCACGTGATCTCTCCGCTTGACCCTGAAGCTCTTCCGGGAGTGTCTGCATGTCCATAGTAACCGTATCATCTGCATACACTATTATGCTTGTATTACGCGCTAGACAATTTGGCAAGTCGTTCATAAATATAATGAACAACATAGGTCCAAGCACTGATCCCTGGGGAACCCCGTACTTAACCGGAAGCTTGTTAGACATTTGTGCATTGTAGGAAACATACTGAAAACGATTCTCTAAGTAGCAGCTCAACAGACTCAAACTTCTACCCGCAAGGTTGAGACTGCGTAACTTTTGCAAAAGTAGAGTATGAGATACGCAGTCGAAAGCCCTGGTCAGGTCGTAAAAAGAAGTTTCGGCAAATAGTTTGTTTTCAAAGCACTGCTGTATGTGACCGACCGGCGCCCCGACAGCTGCGGTGGTCGATCTGCCCTTCCGAAAACCATACTGAAAACTCTTTAGCAATTTTTTGTCCTCTAAGTAGTTTGCAAGTTGTCTGTGTAGAGCCATTTCAAATAACTTACCCAGCACCGGTATAATGGATATAGGTCTGTAGTTACCCACATCGTTATTATCCCCTTTCTTGAAAACAGGAACAACCCTAGAAATCTTCAAGCAATCGGGGAAGGTTGAGTCAATTATACACTGGTTTATTAGTTTACACAGAGGAACAGCTACCAGATCCTTTACGCATTTTATGATTCTGGCACTAAGGGAATATGCATCTTTACTGGAACTATTCTTCAGATCACAAATGATATCGCGCATTTCAATGAACGAGATCTCTCGAAATTGAAAATGTGAACTATCCCGAGATGCACCCTGTTCTTCCAACACGGGATCCACTACCCCTGCAAATGACGGAATAATGGATTCCGCAATGCCACTAAAGTAATCATTAAAGTTTGTAGCCGTTAATGAAGTTAAGGACGAACTTTGTTTTTTTGTCGATGAAATCACTGCCCATGTAGCTTTTTGTATGTTTTTAGCGTTCTTGATATAGTTTGTATTCGCCAATTTTTTGCTAATTAAAATAGCAGATTTGTAAAATTTTCTATGATTATTTAACATTTCCCTGGTAACAAGTTGCGGGTGCTGTTTATGAAGGGACGTCAGCATTTGAAGTTTATCTCTTAATTTTCTTATATCGTAGTTGAACCAGCGTATGTTAGGGGTTCCTACATTATTATTTCCAACTAGCAATTTTTTTTCAGGAAAACATAAATCATGAGCATTCTTAAGCAATTGCGTAAACTTAAGAAACTTTTCATTCACTCGCTCACAAGTACTATTAATAAATGAGAAATCAATGCATTGGACATGGCTATAGAACTGTAGCAATCCGTGTGCCGTTATAGGTCTATGTATAAATCTAGTTTTTGATACATGAATTTCACTCTTCGTTCTGGAGTGAAATGAAATGGCCTGATGGTCGGATATGCAAGGATCAATCACAGAGACACAATATTTAGTAATATTAGCAAATATATTATCGAGACAGGCGCTGTAACGGGTAGCCTCAAAGTTAACTCGTCTGAGTCCAAAGGTTTCACAAAGGCTGCATAGCCGAATGGAATCCCCGGTTTCCAGGTGGAAATGAACATTGAAATGAAAAGTATGTTATTTTTTGAACTTTTTATTAAGATGGATAAAACTGTGTTTTGTTCTACCGGTTTCGGCCTTGTTTAGGCCATCATCAGGAACCCTCGAACACCTACAAAAAATTTTTTAAAATAACACGTTAAAATTCAATATTAACAAAACGAGTCAATGCTTCTCCAAATTTCAAAACTTACGTCAGTTATAAATTGATTTCAAAACATACACTGCTAATTATAAAAATTAGTTTGTGAGTTGATGAAATTTATTTTAGCTGCTCAACGTGTTTTTGACGATTTGCAAGGTTATGAATCTGTCATTTAATTAGTATGATTTCTTGTATTTCTATGTTGTGAAAGGATTTTATTAATTCTTGGTAGTTTTAATATATTTCCATATTTATTAGTCTTATCTATCTGTTTGTAATGTTTCTTAATTTCTGTCCCAATTGTTTTCTTTATTATTTTATGTATTTAGTTCTTTGTCATGTTGTTGGAGTAATTATATACACTTAGCAGCAGAAGTCTGCGTACAAAAAACTTCTAACACTTTAACTGAAAAAATAAGGGTCATGATCTAATGTGATAAACTTAATTTTTTTTTTATTTTGTGTATTAACTACATATAATTCTATTAACAAAATATGTATAAATAAAACAGAAATATTAGTTACAAAAAAAATTAAAATTAAAAATTCTCCAAATAATGCGTATGCAAAAATCTGCGTACAAATAAAGACGCCTTCTCCAAAATATACTTATTTACTTAAATACGTAGTTGGCGATGTACGCTTTTCGATTTAAATAAAAGATAATCGGTGTCAATTATATTAGCAGAGGCTTAGAAGCTAAAAGTTAGAATGGACACGAAAGGAAAGGAAATTGAATTGGGAGAGAGAAAAATTATTGTAAAGTTATGGAAAGAGGGAAAATCTTTTCGAAAAATAGGAGAAACTGTCGGCAGGTCACACTCTTCCATTCAAAGAGTAATTAATAATTATAAAGACACTGCAGATTACCTCTCACGTCCGCGATCTGGTAGACCACCCCTTTTAACAAACCGAGAGAAGCGGCAAAAAAAATAGTAGAAAATGTACAAGAAGAATTTCATAAAACTATCAGCAAAGATACGATGAGAAGGACGTTAAAAAAAGCTATCTATCACAGTCGCGTTGCACGAAAAAAGCCATTTGTGTCACAGGTCAATCGTCAGAAGCGGATCGCCTTTGCAAAAAAACTCTTAGACAAGCCCATTGAATTCTGGGAGAAAGTTCTCTTTACAGATGAGAGCAAATTTTGCATTTTCGGCATTAAGGGTAAACAACTTGTATGGAGAAAACCTAATACTGCCCTTAATCCCGAAAATTTGAAAGCGACTGTAAAACACGGAGGTGGTGGAGTTATGGTTTGGGAGTGTATGTGCACCAAAGGGGTGGGAAGGTTGGTTTTCATAACATCGACAATGGACCATAAAATGTATATAGACATTTTAAAAGAAAATTTGAAGCCTTAGCATCGAAAACTTGGGCTTGGGGCGCGAATACTTTTTTCAACAAGATAATGACCCCAAACATTGCGCCCACAACACTAAGCGTTGGCTACTATACAATACCCCAAAGCAACTTAAAACACCTCCACAATCGCCGGACTTGAATCCCATCGAACACCTCTGGGATTTACTGGAACGCAGGATTCGGCAACACAACATAACGTCGAAGGAAACGTTAAAAAATGTTATGATTGAGGAATGGGCCAAAATCAGTTCGGACGAAACGAAGAAATTAGTGCACTCCATGCCTAAACGTTTAAGGGAGGTCATTAAACGTAAAGGTTATCCGACCTCATATTAATATAGAAACAATGATCTCATTTATGAATTTTTATAAAGACTTTATTAAGACTTCTGCTGCTGAGTGTAGGTGTCTCCGAAGTGCGTATACAATTGAAAATCGAATCTATGATTTTCAGCATAAAAATTCTCAAAGCTAAAGGTCTCAATATTAACTAAATATAAGTTCTTTTAAACACGTTAAGGTTATCAGCTTCTATGGTGTATAGAATAGTTATCCTGCTTATTTTACCAAAGGCCATATTACGTTCAAACAATTTTATGGTTCATAATATAGGACGGGCGTAGCCAGGATTTAGTTTTGGGGGGATTTAGTTTGAAATAAATAAAATAACGAAAATATACTTACATCAAATAAGTACGAAGGCTTTCACGACCGGTGTTAATTGAACTAAAATTAGAACTAACACTAGAACTATCACTAGGACTAACACTAGATCTAAAACTAGAAACTTTCGGGTTTCGCAGTGCGTTTTTTAAAAAAATGTTTGACGTTTCGGATGCCATGTTGCAACCTTCTTCAAAAACTGGTTCTAACTGACAAAATCGGGGATCGTAAAACTATATATAAGTCGAAAAACTAATTAATAATTAATTTATATTAATTACAAGCTAATTACTAACTAATTACTGCGTCGCGTCCGGTTTGGGAGTCGTGTTCGTCTTCACCACCATCTTCCATGTTCTGCTGAGTTCCCAGCCATCTTCTCTGTTGACGTTGTTTTTATGTCGGTGGATTTCTATGGCTTCTCTTGTCAGCCGTTGATGATATTTATTATTTCTAGCCAGAACCTTTGTTTTGTCGAAGTTTATTCGGTGTCCCTCCGAATGGCAATGTTCCGCAACCGCCGACTGTTGAATCTTCCTCAGCCTCACATCCCTCTCGTGTTCCTTGATACGGCATTCGATGTTTCGTCCGGTTTGGCCAACGTAAAACTTCCCACAACTGCATGACAGCCGATAGACACCCGCTCCTTTTAATAGAGGTAGCTTGTCCTTGGCTACCAGGAGTGTATTCCGAATTTTGGTGACCGTTCCATATCGCACCACGATGTCGTTTTTCTTGAGGTGTCTTGCAATTCGTTCCGTTACACTTGAAATGTAAGGAAGACAGATGAAACCAGCTGGTTATGTACTTGCTGCAGCTTCTTCTCCCTGCTTCCGCTGCTTGGTGGCTCGGTTGATGTCCTTTAAACTATATCCATTTTTCTGTAATACGTTCCGTAGAAACCGTTCTTCCTTCTTTAGGTTATCTCCTTTACATATTCTTGCTGCTCTCTGAAACAAAGTGCGAATTACGGACCTCTTCTGTTGGGGTTGATGGTGCGATGTTGCCTCTAAGTACCTATTGGTGTGGGTTTTCTTTCGATACACCCCCAGTTCCATATCACCATTTATCGTTCTATTGACCAATACACCTAAGAAGGGCAACTGCTTGGCGGATTCTGTTTCCATGGTAAATTTGATCATGGGATGTTGAGCGTTTAGATGACCTAGAAATTCAAAGAGGCGTTCCCTACCATGTTGCCATACCACAAACGTGTCGTCCACATATCGGAGCCATAGCTTTGGTTTCCATTGGCTCTTCTTCAGAGCATTTTCTTCGAACAATTCCATGTGAAAGTTAGCTATCACCGGCGATAAAGGAGATCCCATGGCTTCCCACAACTGCATGACAGCCGATAGACACCCGCTCTTTTTAATAGAGGTAGCTTGTCCTTGGCTACCGGGAGTGTATTCCGAATTTTGGTGACCGTTCCATATCGCACCACGATGTCGTTTTTCTTGAGGTGTCTTGCAATTCGTTCCGTTACACCGGAAATGTAAGGAAGACATATGAAACCAGCTGGTTATGTACTTGCTGCAGCTTCTTCTCCCTGCTTCCGCTGCTTGGTGGCTCGGTTGATGTCCTTTAAACTATATCCATTTTTCTGTAATACGTTCCGTAGAAACCGTTCTTCCTTCTTTAGGTTATCTCCTTTACATATTCTTGCTGCTCTCTGAAACAAAGTGCGAATTACGGACCTCTTCTGTTGGGGTTGATGGTGCGATGTTGCCTCTAAGTACCTATTGGTGTGGGTTTTCTTTCGATACACCCCCAGTTCCATATCACCATTTGTCGTTCTATTGACCAATACATCTAAGAAGGGCAACTGCTTGGCGGATTCTGTTTCCATGGTAAATTCGATCATGGGATGTTGAGCGTTTAGATGACCTAGAAATTCAAAGAGGCGTTCCCTATCATGTTGCCATACCACAAACGTGTCGTCCACATATCGGAGCCATAGCTTTGGTTTCCATTGGCTCTTCTTCAGAGCATTTTCTTCGAACAATTCCATGTGAAAGTTAGCTATCACCGGCGATAAAGGAGATCCCATGGCTTCCCACAACTGCATGACAGCCGATAGACACCCGCTCTTTTTAATAGAGGTAGCTTGTCCTTGGCTACCGGGAGTGTATTCCGAATTTTGGTGACCGTTCCATATCGCACCACGATGTCGTTTTTCTTGAGGTGTCTTGCAATTCGTTCCGTTACACCGGAAATGTAAGGAAGACATATGAAACCAGCTGGTTATGTACTTGCTGCAGCTTCTTCTCCCTGCTTCCGCTGCTTGGTGGCTCGGTTGATGTCCTTTAAACTATATCCATTTTTCTGTAATACGTTCCGTAGAAACCGTTCTTCCTTCTTTAGGTTATCTCCTTTACATATTCTTGCTGCTCTCTGAAACAAAGTGCGAATTACGGACCTCTTCTGTTGGGGTTGATGGTGCGATGTTGCCTCTAAGTACCTATTGGTGTGGGTTTTCTTTCGATACACCCCCAGTTCCATATCACCATTTGTCGTTCTATTGACCAATACATCTAAGAAGGGCAACTGCTTGGCGGATTCTGTTTCCATGGTAAATTCGATCATGGGATGTTGAGCGTTTAGATGACCTAGAAATTCAAAGAGGCGTTCCCTATCATGTTGCCATACCACAAACGTGTCGTCCACATATCGGAGCCATAGCTTTGGTTTCCATTGGCTCTTCTTCAGAGCATTTTCTTCGAACAATTCCATGTAAAAGTTAGCTATCACCGGCGACAAAGGAGATCCCATGGCTGCCCCCTCAAACTCTCCTTCCTGTCCGTAAAACTCTCCTTTCCAACTGAAATACGTCGACGATAAACAAAATTCCACTAAATCTGGCACGTACTCTGGCAAACCCTCCGGAATGAGTTTTTGGCGAAGACCCTCTACCGCATCCTTAATTCGTACCCCAGTAAAAAGAGATTCTACATCGAAACTAACCAAAATATCCTCAGCATCTAAGTGTCTCTGAAATGCGTGTACAACGGAATACCACAGATTCCTTGGCTCAAAATAGGTCAATTTAAGTTAACTTATCTATATCCAAAGTTTCGTTTCGCCACTGGAGGACTTCAAAGAAGTTATCAAAAAAAATTAGTTTATTCTTTATAGCTCGAAAACGCGATGAACAATCTAAACCATTTTTGAGATCTGGGTTCCTACGTTCAATTAACGTCTTTTCATGGTTTTGGGTGAAATTTTGAAAATGCAGAAATGATCGAAAAGCTACGTTTTCAGTAGTTACTACTCCATATCTTTTTTGCTAAGTAGGTGATGACTACATAATTAAAATTTCTGAATAGCCCATTTAGTTTTAAAACTTTTTTATCTCTTATAAGATTTTGATTACATAAGTAGTTTAGCCAGAAAGAAAGGAATTTTTGAGTACCTGCAACCCTTATTTGCGTCATTTTGACTACAGATTCACAAGGTGTTTGCCACTTAAGTAAGGAATTGAATAGTAGGTGATTTTTTCCTCGTAATTCTTGTTCATAATCAACTGTAAAGGCAAGGACTGTTGATTTCAACGCCTCCCAGAGAAATCAGTAGCAATGACGATAAAATTTTGTAATTGCAATGACGTAAAAAAGGCTTGCAAATGTTCAAAAATTGTAATTTTCTGACTTAACCACTTGTAATCAAAATCTTATAAAGGGCAAAAACGTTCCAGAACGAAATGGGCTATTCAGAAATTTTAATTATGTAGTCATCGCCTACTCAGCAAAAAAGATATGGAGTAATAACTGCTGAAGACATAACTTTTCGATCATTTTTGCGTTTTAAAAATTTCACCTAAAACCATAAAAAGACGTTGATGAAAAGACGTTGATATGACCTAGGAACTCACATCTCAAAAATGGTTTAGAATGTTTATCGTGTTTTCGAATTATAAAGAATAAACAATTTTTTTGCTAACTTTGAACTCCTCTAGCAGCGAAACGAAAAACTTTGGATATAGATAAGTTAACTTAAATCGACCTATTTTAAGCCAAGGAATCTGTAGTCTTCCGTTGTACACGCATTTCAGATTCACCTGTGTATATATACATTCTGGTTGATCTGATGTATCATCCATTCGTCTTCTTGGTTGTTCCCTGTGGACAGGGGCAGACGTTTCGCCAAGATCTCACTTGGCATCTTCAGTACTTTGTCGTAATTTCCTGTTGACAGACTAGAGTCAGTCTACGTCAGTCAGACTCAATACATACTTCTTCATCCGTGAAGCACTTCGAATTACCATATATATATATATATATATATATTAATTTCGTTCCTCTGCCCTAAATCTAAAACCATTAAAGAAGAAATCTTCGGCTTTTTCTTTTAATTATATTCATTTCTTCATCTGCATGAATTTCTATGATGGAGCTGTTCATGACAGCCAAACCATTAAGTCTGTTTTCACTTGTAGTGTTTCGTAAATAGTTTTTCAGTCTCCTTAGCCAACAAAGTGTAAATATTAGGATAAAGGTTTTCATCGCACATATCTAGGCATTCCAAACTAGATTTCGGGGTAGGCGAGATACTTGTCATCACTGTTTTCCATAAATAGCATTGTACTCATCATAAGCAGTGACGAGTACATGGAAATTGTTTCTTCAATTTCAGAACTGGCAGTAAAATTTTAAGGTAGGCACACTACATAATGCTGATACTACCTTAAACTAGATAATACTGTATGATCAAAAAATGGAATGAACAAAATAATTTTGTAAATACGTGCAAACATCCAATGTAAAAATGTTCGGTCTATTTAATTGTTTTCCGACGACGCGTGGCATTCGCAGTATGCCACTATTTTCTTCCAGTAAAACCTTTGCGTCTTCATAGAGATGAAGATATTCGACGTCAGTGTTGTTTCTCGGGAGTTGTAAGACATTAATAAAATCATCTACATTTTTGAATGCCGTGATGAGATCAATGTCAATTATGTGTAATTGTTTTGATAGTGACAATGATAGCTCATAACTTTATGAAGAATCACTAAATACGTTACAAAATCCGAAGATCGAAACGTGCTTAGCAATTGGGTGGTTTGTTGCGATGTTTCCTTATTGTAATTAAATACGAGTTTTGAATCTTATAATAACCGACTGGTAGTAGCTCTTGAATTTTTTCTTTCAACAAAGCAGTGCGTTGAGGAGAATGTCGAAAGTGGGAACCAACAAACTGTAAAATCCCAATGCAATTTCGGTTATTTGTTAATGAAGATGAAGCAATAACAAGGTTGAGAAAGTGTAACACTACAGTGTACAAAAAAAGGAAGAAGACATTCTTGGCGAACATAAGCTTGGACATCGTGCAAATACCCACTCATAGCTAAAGCCCTATCGTAACCTAGACCATTCACATAAGAAAATTCAAGTTTATGCTTTTTCAGGGCTGTAATAATAAGATTTGCGAGACCGGATCCTGAAACATCTATCGTCGAAATGTACTCAAGGAACATCTCTTTAAGTCTATGGTGTTTATTATCTGTAAAATCAACATATCGAAGACATAACGAGAATTGTACTGTACGTCCGATGTTGGTAGTTTCATCAGCCAGAATCGCAAATAGTTTGGCTTTCTTTACTTCTTCAATTATTTTATGTTGAATTAATTTACCACTAATGTCAATTATTTCGTTTTGGATCTGAGGGCTTGTGTACAGGGCATTCTTCTGTGAAATATTCTCAGCCAGATCTTTATCTCCAGACTCAGCCGCAAACCGCAACAGGGCTCTAAAATTTCCATCATTCTGCAGTGGTTGTTCAGGTTCTGGTATAATTTGTAAACGACCCGAATCGATTTTACCTCTCAAGGAGATGCCTTGTTTGTTGCAAAAAATATTACTTTTACGACAGGGATCAGTTTCTTTCGATTTTTCTCTTGTTCAGTAAACGAGAAAGCCTGCGAACACATTACTTTTAGAAAGTTATCTGCCAGTTCTGAATTTCGCTTCTGGTATCTCGATTTCGCATGAGCTTCAAGTATTTCTAGGGCATTTTTCCACTTACAAATCAAGCGAACGTACCATTACCACGAAAACTATGCAGTATACTCCACTTTTATATTCCGAATATGACAACCAAGGGAATCTCTCCATCCATTTCAATTGAAAGCGCAAGTTTCGTTTTGTGGAAATAGGTGTTCTGATTGAAGTCGAGGGCTGGTTTGTCATCACAGTCTTCTTATCGGCATGCAAGGTAGCTAAATCTAAATTTGTTTCTTTATTAGAAACCACATTTTCTAGTAGTCCATACCTATAAGTTTATTACCCTTCCTTTTTGTCCTTCTCCATTTTTCGACAGTAATAATGATTTACATTTACGTATCTATGCTCCACAAGGTTACCGAATAACACTGCACTAATATCACTCACTTACACGGTACACTTTTACTTCTATCCATAATGTTGCCAAATTTAAAGAGGCTTCCAGGGCTTTGCACTTTTCCAACAATTGACTTCTTTTAATTCTTTTACACTGTACAAGAATCCAAACATACTGTTCTAACTGTCAATTTGTTAAAATCTTCTTGAAAGGAACTGTAATATACAATTTATAATATAATAAAAATACTCAATTTTGAAAATTTGTTCAGCAGATTCTAAAACATGCTCATCTTCTCCTTCGTAATCAAACATTTTTCGTTTCTTCCTTTGAATCTTTGACTCTGTCCAAAAGTTTGCTCATTTCTCTTACAACCATAATTACTGCAACAAAACCTTCATTTCTAAATTGCTCAATAAACCGTACCAGTCCTTGAAGCAACTGCGATGCCATAACTAAGTTAATTTTTTCAGCTTGCAAGTTTTTGCTTACACTATTTAAAGCAAAGAGCACTCATTGACAAGGGATAGTACTTCACTTTTCGCTTTAGGGTCGTCTAAAACATCTACTACTTCATCTAAAGCTTCGTGTACTTCCTTAATCTGGTAAAGAAGAGCTTTTACACTTTCAATTTTACTTTCCCACCTAATATTACATGACTTTTTAACGGTGAAGACAGGAACATGTTTTTTTAAATGCTGAAGAAACAACATAAATTCTCTAAACAATTCCGAAAATAGTTGTAGCCTTAAGTTGTTCACCTAAGGCTTTTCACCTTTTGCGGCATCACAAATCAAGATATTCAAACAGTGAATTGCACAAGGCATGATGATTTATTTGTTAAATTCGAGCTTGAACTCCAGAATACGGCCCTTTCCTATTTGAACCATTGTCATATCTTTGGCCTCTGCAGTCCTTAATCTCTAAGCCTATTTTATCTAGTTTCTCTAATATCAGCTAAATTTTTGCCTGTTGTTGACTTAAGAAATCGAGAAAGTGTTCTTCAATAGTCACATCTCCACTTTCATTCTCAGTAGAAGTAGCACTTACGTTGCTTTCAGTCTTAACAAAACGTATCACCAAAGACAACTGCTCCGGGTGGCTGAGATCGGGAGTGCAGTCTAGTAGTACAGAAAAATACTTAGCTACCTAGCAATTTTCTCTTTCACCTTTTCAGATAACAGTTTAATCAACTTATTTTGAATATTTATTCCTAGATAGTGATCGTGAATCTCAGATGGTCTGATTGGCCCCAAATCCTCTTGCATGACTGGATCAAAAGTAGCCATCATTTCAATAAGTCCTAAAAAGTTGCCATTGTTTGGCTCATACAGTTTAGAGTTCGATCCCCAGAAAGCAAATTCTTTTAAGAACCTTTCGCCAATATTTCTTTTCTTTGTTTATCAATTTCATATGTTGCTTATCAATAGTGGACGTTTCAGCTCTAGTAGAATGTTGGAAATTCGTCCACTTTCCAACATTCTGACCATGAATTGCTGATTTTTCGTGATTATCAAGAGCTTTGCCCAAGTGTGCCCAATCACTATACCCATCGTTAGTTAATTGAGATGCAGTGTCATTTCCATACAATTTGCAGCAAAAACAAAATGCTTTATCAGCACTTTTGCTATAAACTAGCCGTCTGCGCACTGTTCTCCATTATTCATAGTTGGTTTGTAAAAACTGGCAGTCTTTTTTCTGCATTTTTCTACATAGTTGGTAGTATTAGTAGCATCAACACTAATACTACAGCAGTCGTCTAATCGACTAACGATTCATTAATATCAGAATTTGTTTTTTCACTATGAATACTACTTGTACTAATAGGAGTTATTTCGTTACTAACATCATCATAAGTTTGAGTTACGTCATGGTCGTCAATTTCTTCACCTCTCGGTTTCAGAAACTTTAGCAATGCGCCGGTTTGCGACTCCAAAATCTTATAACGTTTGACTTTTTTCTTCTAGTTGTCAAACCCACTATTAAGGCCCCTCACTGGGAGGCTCGCTCTATCCTTAGGACGGCCCTGATCTCAAAGTGTACAAATTTTATGTATGTAACCTTTTCCACTATCAGAACATATCTTCTAATCTTTCTATACATCTCATTTTCATTTCTTTTATTTAGTTTTGAATCAAATACACAACTTCCAAAAAATGCATAAGTTATTCTTGTCGAATTACATAGTTTAAGAGTAACAGATAATTAAATCATTTCCATAACATCCTATCATCAGATTTCCTTTTTTTATTTCTTAAATGAACATCTAACATCAGTCAACTAATCACTCTGTTTTTTGCTGTAGTCTCCCAAGTATTCAAAAAAACAAGCAATATAAGAATGTAAGAAATGAACTTTTAAGCTCATTCTGCATATTTGACCTTCATACGTTGTAGCATGCGTTGTAAAATAATTTGTGGTCGAGGCCTTCAGCATTCTCCAAAAACTTGTGCACTACATTCTTGCAAGAGTCCCACGCTTCTTTTTCGTAGTCTTCCATCTTTTCCAAATCAGGGAATCAGAAATTTTCTTATGTCCGGACCAGTGAAAACTTCCTCTTTTAACTTGCTTTGGACACACTACTTTACAAACCCCAATTAAAAATGAAGAGGTAATAACACTTTTTCTTATCCGCCAACACCTCTCGTGTATGAGGCGACTATACATACGAGGATACTATACATATAAATATCAATTCAAAACTCATTAAGTTGAAATTAAAATGATTAATATAATTTTAACCGCTTTAATTACAAATAACCATGTTAATTAAAACTTTTTCCAACCACGACAATTTGTAATGCTCCATTAAACATGGTTAACAATAAATAGTTTTCCCTTTCATTTTGCCTCATTTTCGAGCTAGTCAGCAGTAAAAGCCGTTAATTAATTTAGAAGGTAGGTTTGAAAACCGTGCAGCATATAATATTAATTAAAATTATGTTATGGTAGAAATGTTCTCTTGATGATAAACCGCAGGTAATAAAGCGTTTAATAATAGAGGCAACCACTTTTCTGAAAACAACGTGACAGATTTATTGATTTATTATCAAATTTCTTATAAATAGTCGCTTTAAAAAGAAATTCTCTCCGAATGCAACGGACATAAAATATTCTGAATGTGACGTAATTTTAGTAGACTCCGACGTCTTTTACTACCTTGTAACTTCGTGATACATTCAGCAGGTAGCTTTCCTATATAAACTGACAGATTGTAAAAATACGATATCTAGGTCAGCTAGAAAGTTTATCCAATATTGAGAGGGTTTCTTTTTTAAAAATGTTCGTAATAAATAAAATTGCTAAAAGCCTCAAGCTCTGCTTTCGATACTATTTCGCCACTCTCTAAGTACTCGTCAATCATAAATTGAAAGCATTATTCATGAAATGATTAGCATTGGACGTTGAAAAGCTTAACGTATTTATCTTTAAAAATAAACTTCTGTTATCGATTTATAAAAGTTACTCAATAGTTTATATATTAACTCAATATCCTAAATTTATAATACAATTAATTACAGGGTCTATATATAGCCCCAACTCAACTTTCACGCATCCCTATATGACATTATAAACTAATGAACAAGTTTCCATTGAAAAGTTTCGTTGTGAAGCACTTCCGATAAAGTACCCAGGTATTTGGTTCAAAGTTAATGTAATCGAGTTATTGTGCTTCCGTGCGCATAGGCATACTACTAAACTCAGTTTAAATGAGTTAAGGAATTGAAAAACGTATAATGTACAAGGTGAGGGAAAGAAGTGGTGAAGTTAAATTGTTAAACCTAAGAATTTTGCAATTGATTGTTACATTTGTTAATCCATTACCAACGCATTCATCTGAAATGTTGGTACAGAAGCGATTTTTGACCTCGTTAAGTTCTATTGACAGCGAACTCGAATAGTCTAGTGGAAATTAACTATGCTTACCAGTGTAGAAGCATATCCAATTAAATCAATCGTACATATATATTGTTATTAGAAATTTAGATTTGAACATAGTACATTTTTTAATGTTAAGTTGTTAATTTTTATTTCACTCAAAAAAAAAGTTGACACTGGCAAATTGCTTTGTTTGCGTTTCTATATTTTATTTTTTCTTTACCTTATCAACTTTATCTTGTGTAAAGTCGTGATCTTGGCTTAATGTGTAGCGCGGGAGATGAAGCTTTGGAATGCAGTGTGGTAGTAATTTCAAAAGAGATTAGTAAAGCTTAGTAAAGGATGAAAAGCATAAGATATGCATCGAACGCTTTTATTAAAGAGAATGTATTTTGAATTGATATTTGATACTCCTTCTAGGAGACTTGACTTCTGATAATTTGACTGTTATCAGAGGATTTGACGCTGTTTCTTTAAGTCTTGATCTGCTTCCAGAAGACTTTGTTACTGAAGTTAGATGATTTGATACTGGTTCCAAAAGACTTAAAATGCTTCCAGAATCCTTGAAATTCTTCCAGAAGACTCGATACTACGTTTGCCAAGTAGACTTGAAAGCTACCAGAAGACTTGAAATGCTTCTAGAAAACTTGATTTGCTTCCAGACGACTTTGTGACTGTTTTTAGATGACTTAATACTGGTTCAAAAAGACTTGAAATGCTGCAAGAAGACTTGAACTGCTTCCAGAACATTTATCACCGCCCCTAGAAAATTTGATACAGCTTGTAGAAATCTTGGTATTGCTTGCAAAAGACTTGAAATGCATCCAGAAGCCTTGATACTGGTTATAGAGCATTTCATATGCTTCTAGAAGACTTGATATTACCTCTGGAAAGCGACTTAATTTGCTTCTAGAAGCTTTGAAATGTTTAAAGAAAACTTGATAATTGCTTCCAGAAGACCAGAAATACTTGCAGAAGACGTGAAACTGCCTCTAGAAGACTTACAGTGCATAAAGCAGGCATAAAATGCTTCAAGAACATTTTAACTGCTTCTAGAAAACTTGATACTGCTTCTGACACACACATAAAATGCTTCCAGAAGATTTGAAATCGATCAAAAAAACTCAAACTGCTTCTAGAACAGTTGAAATGCTTCAGAAAAGTTTGCTATTACTTCTAGATGACTTATAATTGGTTCAAAAAACCTTGAAATGCTTCCAGAAGACTTTATTATACAAAAAAAATATTTTGTACTTTAATACTGGTCGTTTACTTTAAAAATATTATCTGACTAGTTTCGGCTAATCACCATCTTCAGAGATAAAGCCATTATAAAAAATTAACTCGAAACTTAAAAAATTAAGCCGGTTTTCATGATCACATAAATTTTATCAATTAAATTAAAAGTTGTAATATAATAAAAACGTGGAACACAATTTTAAGAAGTTGTCGAACGTGTGAACACGTTTTAACATGTTTCGAGTTAATTTTTTGTAATGACTTTATCTCTGAAGATGGCGATTAGCCGAAACTAGTCAGATAATATTTTTAAAATAAAGGACCAGTTAAAGTGTAAAATAAAGTTTTGTTATATTTGATTCATTACATGATACTGGGAAAATGGAGATTCAAACCAATTTTAATCAATTTATTACCGGCCCTGGAAAACTTGATACAGTTTCTAGAAATCTTCGATATTGCTTGCAGAAGGCTTGAAATACTTCCAAAAGTTTTGATATTGTTTCTAGAAGATTTGAAATATTTCCAGAAGACTTGATTTTCTTCTGGAGGACTTGAAATGCTTCCAGAAGACTTCATTCTGCTTGAAGAAGATATGATATTGCTTCCTGAAGACTAGATATGTTGTCAGAAACTTGAAACTGCCTGCAGAAGGCTTGATACTACCTCTGGAAGTTTTGAAATGTACCCCTAGAGGACTTGAAATGCTTCACAAACACTTGAACTGCTTCTAGAAGACTTAATACTGCTTCTAGAAAACTTGATCTGCTTTTAGTAGACTTGATCTGCTTCCAGAAGACTTTGTTACTGCTTCTAGATGACTCAATACTGGTTCCAGAAGTCTTGAAATTCTACAAGAAGACTTGAACTGCTTCCAGAACATTTATCACCGCCCCTGGAAAATTTGATAAAGTTTCTAGAAATCTTATTGGTATCGTTTGCGGAAGACTTGAAATGCATCCAGAAGACTTAATATTACTTCTAGAAGCTTTGAAATGTTTCCAGAAGACTTAATACTGCTTCTAGAAGACTTGATACAGCTACCAAAAGACCTGATATTGTTTCAAGAACATTTGAATTGCTTCCAGAAGACTCGATACTTCCTCTGACAGATTGATACTACCTCTAGAAGTCTTGAAATATTTCAGAAAAGTTTGTTACTGCTTCTAGATGTCTTAAGATCGGTTCCAAAAAAACATTAAATGCTTCCAGAAGATTTGAAAAGCTGCAAGAAGGCTTGAAATGTTTTCAGAACATTTATTACTGGCTCTGGAAAACTTGATACGGTTTCTGGAAATTTTGATATTGCTTGCAGAAGACTTGAAATACTTCCAGAATACTTGATATTGCTTCTGGAGGACTTCAAATGCCTCCAGAAGACTTGATACTGCTTCTAGAAGACTTAACATTGATACTGCTTCTAGAAGACTTGACTTGCTTCAGCAAATTTTGTCTCTGCTTGTAGATGGCTTCATACTGGCTTCAAAAGACTTGAAATGCTTCCAGAAGACTTCAAATGCTGCAAGAAGATTAGAACTCTTTCCAGAACATCTATTACCGGCCCTAGAAGACTTGATACTGCTTCTAGAAGTCTTAACATTGCTTCCAGAAGACTTGAAATGCTTTCAAAAGACTTGGTACTGCCAGCAAAAGACTTGATACTGCTTCTAGAAGACTTGAATTGCTTCAGCAAACTTTGCTTCTGGTTGTAGATGACTTCATACTGGTTTCAAAAGACTTGAAATGCTTCCAGAAGACTTGTACTGCCAGCAGAACATTTATCACCGCCCCTGGAAAATTTGATACTGTTTCTAGAAATCTTATTGGTATTGTTTGCGGAAGACTTGAAATGCATCCAGAAGACTTAATATTACTTCTAGAAGCTTTGAAATGTTTCCAGAAGACTTGATACTGCTTCTAGAAGACTTGATACAGCTACCAAAAGACCCTTCAAATGCTGCAAGAAGATTAGAACTCTTTCCAGAACATCTATTACTGGCCCTGGAAGACTTGATACTGTTTCTAGAAATCTTGATATTGCTTGCAGAAGGCTTGAAATACTTCCAAAAGTTTTGATATTGTTTCTAAAAGATTTGAAATATTTCCAGAAGACTGGAAATACTTAGAGAAGACTTGTAGTTGCTTCTACAAGATTTTAAATATTTCTAAAAAACTTGATATTGTTTCCAGAAGACTTGAAATGCTTCCTGAAGACTTGATATTGCTTCTAAAAGACTTGATATAGCTTCCAAACGACTTGAAATGCTGCCAGAAGACTTGATACTGCTTGCAGAAGGCTTTAGACTGCCCTTGAAATTAGATAAAATTGATCCGATACTCATCGTAATTATCAGAATTAAAAAACGAATCATCAACGATGATAAATTTAATTTTACAATATTTCTCTTCATCGAATCTCCTCATTTTGAAACATACGTAGCACTGACTTAAATAAATAAAAACAATTTTTCATCGTTACCTCTGAAACACTCGAAATGCTTCCAGAAGACTTGGTGATGCCACTTCTAGAAGTGGTGATCTGCTTCAAGAAGATGTTGTTGCTGCTTCTAGATGACTCAATATTGCTTCCAAAAGACTAGATATACTTCCAGAAAACTTGAAATTCTGCAGGAAGACTTAAACTACTTCCAGAATATTTATTACCGCCCCTGCAAGACTTGATACTACTCCTATAAATCTTGATATTGCTTCCAGAAGACTTACAAAGCTTTCAGAACATTTGATATGCTTCTAGAAGACTTGATACTGTTTCTAGAAGGCTTCAAAAACCTCCTCTGAAAAACCAGGCCTCTGAAAAACTTGAAATGCTTTCAGAACACTAGAAATGTTTCCAAAAGAGTACTAAAAAGTACTCTAGTTTGTATTTTTTCAGACCCAATTTAGTCTTTTTTGAGAGCCGTTATTCGTCATTTGAGATTATTCCCATTCAATTTTTTTTTCAGAACCGAGCACCTAGCACCTTTTATTGTTAAAAACTATCTTCCTTTAAATTTGCACTTATTGCATATAAGGTCTCTTGCAACTGTTAAGCTCTCCAAACAATTAGGGCAAATGAACTTTGAAACTTTTCAGCTTTGCTGGGGTATGAAAGTGTTTCCAGACTGAGACCTCCTATCTATTAGTTAGTCTCTACCAATATCTCTACCAAAATATCTACCAATAAAGTTGGTGTCTAATAAAGTGTTTCCTTACTGGATTTTTGTCCCGTTGATCTCTTTAGTTCCTCAGTAGATTCATTCGAATCTACAATCTGCAAAAAGGTTCTACATTCCCACTATTTGCATTCACCGAAATTTTTGATTTAAAATTCTTTGAGCTTTTGCTGATATAATTATGTTCTGGACAAAGAATATCTTCCAATGTATTTATAAATGATGATGAGTTTTTAAAACTGTTGTTTTAAAGAAAGCTGGATATTGCTTTCATAAGACCTAACAAGACAAGACCTTTCATAAGATAATGCTTCCAGAAATTTTTTTTAATGGTTCTATCTGAAGTATTAATGTACTATTGAGCTTATTCTCGCCAATTCAGTCAGCATCTGCTACGAAGGTTTTCTTTAGAGAGTACGTATGATAGTTTGAATTTTTTCTGCCCCATTTCAGTTTTTTTCTTTTAAATGTCAAAAACCGGCGCCTATGAAGAAAAGTAACAGTATGTAATACCACTCTTGCTTTAAATTTGCATTTATAAGATCTTTTCTAACTTAAGCTCTCCAAAGGTTTAGGACAAATGATGGACTTTGGAACTTTTGTATCTTAGGCGACCTCTAGCAGAAAAATTTAATTTTCAGCTTTTCTGAGGTATGAAGCTCCTTCCAGATTTAAACTACCATTAAGAGACCTCCTATATATTGATTGTCTATTTGAAGTGGCTTTTTTGCAGTTTACAATAATGTTGGTGTCTAATAAAGGGCGTCCTCGCTGAGCTTTTATCCCTATGGCCTCTTTAGTTCCTCAATGGTTTCGAATACTACAAAGAGCTTTTACATTTCCACTATTTGCCTTCACCGAAATTTTTTATTTAAAATTCTTCGGGTTTTTGCTGATATAATTATGTTCTTTTAAAACTGTTGTTGTATAAAGAATATTGTTCGATATTGGATAATTCTTATAAATTACTTAGACTTTGGAATATAGCGCGTAACACGAAAAATAGCGTTGCTTTTCAGATAGAAAACGTGTGTAATGAAATGATAAGAAAGATACTTTCCCATTTCCCCCATTCACAGAACATCAATGCTGATGGATATAGAAAATCAATATAAAAACAAAAATAAGAAGCCGCAATTTCTTTGATCTCTCAGACCCAGCGATATAGAACGCTTTCATGCTTTAAAATGATTATAGTGGAGAAACAGCTTTTAAACTGAAAGTAATTGAACTTTCCAATAAAAAAAATCTACAACTATCATCATTTTATGAAGTATAATAATACAAAACGACTTGATTAAGAATACAATACGTATTATTTATAAACGTCCCTATTTTTGCACAAAGCAATAATTTCTCTAGCAAAATTTATAACACAATCAACAAACTTCATTAGGAATTCGAAACGCATCAATTCTGATCCAACACCAATTTCGCGGCAATGAATCAAATGATCAGAAACGAGAGTGGAATACGCGATCGCGAGACACATTCGGTAGCTGCAGAATAAAGACGTCCGGAATTCTTCTCACGACCACCGGAATCGCTAAAATTGCAGCTCTAACGGCTGCACAGTACCAACCTAACACAATTTAATAAATATTTCATCACTTCGCGGTTCGTGGTGCCTCGTTGCAATTGAACTAAATTATACGGTGTGTGCTTAAGGGACGTTAAGCCCTTTCCCTTCTTCTTTTTTGGTTGCCTAATACGAGTGAAAACCATTTCGAGGGTACGGAAGCACTTCCGGTAACTTTGCCTGGTGGAATTGAACGTTTTAGTTTCTCATTCGGGTTTCGAATTAACTTCCTGGCTCAAAGAGACTATGTGGTGTATTGGAGTAAATAGAAGGATTTACACTTAGTTAATATAAATTGAATTTATCGTTTTAGATTTCTTTGTCCTTTATCTAATTTTCGAATTTTTGTGAAAGATGAGTATTCTTAAAAGTTTATTTGGTTGGGGAACCTCACAGGTACTATTAAAACTTTGTTTGCAAGCAAAATCTAAAGTTTCCGCGGAGGATGGTGGAAAGTTTTATTTTCATAGAAATAAAAGGAAAAAGGAAACAAAAAAAATGAATAATAAGAAGAAGAACGAACAAATAACAAAGGATAAACAAAAAAGTTACCTTTAAAAGGTATAGAAGTAATCCTTTCAAGTGTTAAATGATTTTCAACGGGCGTTTGAACATTTTTCGGTGGAGGGTAGCTGATGTTGAAGTAAACGGGGCAGCTTCGGGGCTAACTTTGTGACAACCACCGTTACGTAAACAATCGCGGAAAACTTGGATAACTTCGTTTAAGCGGCGAAGATAATCAAAGCTACCGAACTTGGAACCATTTCATTAAAGCCACCGGCGTGGCTGGCGTCTTCTCTCCCTTTTCCTTCCTCATCATCCTTACAAATTGTTTTTACCGATGTCCAATTTAAGTTTGTACAATCAATGATATTGAAACTTTAAATAGCCATATAAAAATTGTGGAAAAGAATAATACATATAAAAGAATAAAGATATCGACATCGAAGAGAATATTGATTTAAAAAACGTGATAAGTATGGAAACTGTTT
This sequence comes from Onthophagus sagittarius, assembly GCA_036711965.1. Taxonomy (NCBI): domain Eukaryota; kingdom Metazoa; phylum Arthropoda; class Insecta; order Coleoptera; family Scarabaeidae; genus Onthophagus; species Onthophagus sagittarius. The sequence goes on from JASERS010000004.1 coordinate 10,282,260, forward strand.
AATAGGTGGACGCTAACGGGTTAAAATGTCTTAAAATTTTAGGGTACCATCCTCCCTAAGTAACTCCTTGAAATGCTTTAAATGATCCCTACTTTGTACCGATTAATTCCATTGCCCTTGGTACATTCATAACGTATACGAAATTTGGTTTTTCTAACTTAATCCATTACTGAGATGTTAATTTTTTTGAAGAAATGTAAAGCAAAAATCCGGAAAATAGCAAAGAGAGAAGGAGAAAAGATAGAAATAGAGAAATCCAGATCTATCTCAATAAATGCCAGCGAGAGTGCAAAGATGGCGCTTGTACAATAACTTGAATTTCTTACGTTATCTTATTGTACAGGATGGTCGAATAAGCGTGCAAAGCTAGCAAAAAGGATGATATCTCAAAAATTAAAGATGATGCCAGGAATCTTTTGAGATAAAACCCTTTTAAAGCATCCCTAGAATGTATATCATTAATAATATTAGTATATAGTTCATTGTAACCAACCCAAAATGCGAAAATTGTTAAAAATCGAAAATTTGACATAATTCGCATCAAAAGGGATGATATCTCAAAAATTAAAAATGATGGAAGGAATCTTTTGAGATAAAATCATCCCTAGAATGTGTATCATTAATAATATATGTGTATAATTCATTGATGCCAATCCAAAATTCGAAAAATCGTTAAAAATCGAAAATTTGACATATTTTACATCAGAAAGGATGATATCCCAATAATTAAAGATGATGGCAGGAATCTTTTGAGATAAAAACCTTCTAAATCATCCCTAGAATGTATATCATTAATAATGTTTGTATATAATTCATTGTAACCAACCCAAAATGCGAAAATAGTTAAATATCGAAGATTTGACATATTTTGCATTAAAAGGGATGATATCTCAAAAATTTAAAATGATGGAAGGAATCTTTTGAGATAAACTCATCCCTAGAATGTGTATCATTAATAATATATGTGTATAATTCATTGATGCCAATCCAAAATTCGAAAAATCGTTAAAAATCGAAAATTTGACATATTTTACATCACAAAGATGATATCTCAAAAATTAAAGATGATGGCAGAAATCTTTTGAGATAAAAACCTTCTAAATCATCCCTAAAATGTATATAATTAATAATGTTTGTATATAATTCATTGTTACCAACCCAAAATGCGAAAATTGTTAAAAATCGAGAATTTGACATATTTCGCATCAAAAGGGATGATATCTCAAAAATTTAAAATGTATGAAGGAATCTTTTGAGATAAAATCATCCCTGGAATGTGTATCATTAATAATATATGTGTATAATTCATTGATGCCAATTCAAAATTCGAAAAATCGTTAAAAATCGATAATTTGACATATTTCGCATCAGAAGGGATGATATCTCAAAAATTTAAAATGATGGAAGGAATCTTTTGAGATAAAATCATCCCTAGAATGTGTATCATTAATAATATATGTGTATAATTCATTGATGCCAATCCAAAATTCGAAAAATCGTTAAAAATCGAAAATTTGACATATTTTACATCAAAAAGTATGATATTTCAAAAATTAAAGATGATGGCAGGAATCTTTTGAGATAAAACCCTTTTAAATCATCCCTAGAATGTATATCATTAATAATATTTGTATATAATTCCTTGTTACCAAACCAAAATGCGAAAATTGTTAAAAATCGAAAAATTGACCTATTTCGCATCAAAAGGTGATGATATCTCAAAAATTTAAAATGATGGAAGGAATCTTTTGAGATAAAATCATCCCTAGAATGTGTATCATTAATAAAATATGTGTATAATTCATTGATGCCAATCTAAAATTCGAAAAATCGTTAAAAATCGAAAACTTTACATATTTTACATCAGAAAGGATGATATCCCAATAATTAAAGATGATGGCAGGAATCTTTTGAGATAAAAACCTTCTAAATCATCCCTAGAATATATATCATTAATAATATTTGTATATAACTCATTGTTAGCAACCCAAAATGCGAAAATTGTTAATAATCGAAAATTTGACATATTTCGCATCAGAAGGGATGATATCTCAAAAATTTAAAATGATGGAAGGAATCTTTTGAGATAAAATCATCCCTAGAATGTGTATCATTAATAATATATGTGTATAATTTATTGATGCCAATCCAAAATTCGAAAAATCGTTAATCGAAAATTTGACATATTTTACATTAAAAAGGATGATATCTCAAAAATTAAAGATGATGGCTGGAATCTTTTGAGATAAAGACCTTCTAAATCATCCCTAGAATGTGTATCATTAATAATATTTGTATATAACTCATTGTTAGCAACCCAAAATGCGAAAATTGTTAAAAATCGAAAATTTTACATATTTCGCATCAAATGGGATGATATCTCAAAAATTTAAAATGATGGAAGGAATCTTTTGAGATAAACTCATCCCTAGAATGTGTATCATTAATAATGTATGTGTATAATTCATTGATGCCAATCCAAAATTCGAAAAATCTTTAAAAATCGAAAATTTGACATATTTTACATCAAAAAGGATGATATTTCAAAAATTAAAGATGATGGCAGGAATCTTTTGAGATAAAACCCTTCTAAATCATCCCTAAAATATATATCATTAATAATATTTGTATATAACTCATTGTTAGCAACCCAAAATGCGAAAATTTTTAATAATCGAAAATTTGACATATTTCGCATCAGAAGGGATGATATCTCAAAAATTTAAAATGATGGAAAGAATCTTTTGAGATAAAATCATCCCTAGAATGTGTATCATTAATAATATATGTGTATAATTCATTGATGCCAATCCAAAATTCGAAAAATCTTTAAAAATCGAAAATTTGACATATTTTACATCAAAAAGGATGATATTTCAAAAATTAAAGATGATGGCAGGAATCTTTTGAGATAAAACCCTTCTAAATCATCCCTAGAATATATATCATTAATAATATTTGTATATAACTCATTGTTAGCAACCCAAAATGCGAAAATTTTTAATAATCGAAAATTTGACATATTTCGCATCAGAAGGGATGATATCTCAAAAATTTAAAATGATGGAAAGAATCTTTTGAGATAAAATCATCCCTAGAATGTGTATCATTAATAATATATGTGTATAATTCATTGATGCCAATCCAAAATTCGAAAAATCGTTAAAAATCGAAAATTTGACATATTTTACATCAAAAAGTATGATATTTCAAAAATTAAAGATGATGGCAGAAATCTTTTGAGATAAAACCCTTCTAAATCATCCCTAGAATGTATATCAATAATATTTGTATATAATTCCTTGTTACCAAACCAAAATGCGAAAATTGTTAAAAATCGAAAAATTGACCTATTTCGCATCAAAAGGTGATGATATCTCAAAAATTTAAAATGATGGAAGGAATCTTTTGAGATAAAATCATCCCTAGAATGTGTATCATTAATAATATATGTGTATAATTCATTGATGCCAATCCAAAATTCGAAAAATCGTTAAAAATCGAAAATTTGACATATTTTACATCACAAAGATGATATCTCAAAAATTAAAGATGATGGCAGAAATCTTTTGAGATAAAAACCTTCTAAATCATCCCTAAAATGTATATAATTAATAATGTTTGTATATAATTCATTGTTACCAACCCAAAATGCGAAAATTGTTAAAAATCGAGAATTTGACATATTTCGCATCAAAAGGGATGATATCTCAAAAATTTAAAATGATGGAAGGAATCTTTTGAGATAAAATCATCCCTAGAATGTGTATCATTAATAATATATGTGTATAATTCATTGATGCCAATCCAAAATTCGAAAAATCTTTAAAAATCGAAAATTTGACATATTTTACATCAAAAAGGATGATATTTCAAAAATTAAAGATGATGGCAGGAATCTTTTGAGATAAAACCCTTCTAAATCATCCCTAGAATATATATATCATTAATAATATTTGTATATAACTCATTGTTAGCAACCCAAAATACGAAAATTGTTAATAATCGAAAATTTGACATATTTCGCATCAGAAGGGATGATATCTCAAAAATTTAAAATGATGGAAGGAATCTTTTGAGATAAAATCATCCCTAGAATGTGTATCATTAATAATATATGTGTATAATTCTTTGATGCCAATCCAAAATTCGAAAGATCGTTAAAAATCGAAAATTTTACATATTTTACATCAAAAAGTATGATATTTCAAAAATTAAAGATGATGGCAGGAATCTTTTGAGATAAAACCCTTCTAAATCATCCCTAGAATGTATATCATTCATAATATTTGTATATAATTCCTTGTTACCAAACCAAAATGCGAAAATTGTTAAAAATCGAAAAATTGACCTATTTCGCATCAAAAGGTGATGATATCTCAAAAATTTAAAATGATGGAAGGAATCTTTTGAGATAAAATCATCCCTAGAATGTGTATCATTAATAATATATGTGTATAATTCATTGATGCCAATCCAAAATTCGAAAAATCTTTAAAAATCGAAAATTTGACATATTTTACATCAAAAAGGATGATATTTCAAAAATTAAAGATGATGGCAGGAATCTTTTGAGATAAAACCCTTCTAAATCATCCCTAGAATATATATATCATTAATAATATTTGTATATAACTCATTGTTAGCAACCCAAAATACGAAAATTGTTAATAATCGAAAATTTGACATATTTCGCATCAGAAGGGATGATATCTCAAAAATTTAAAATGATGGAAGGAATCTTTTGAGATAAAATCATCCCTAGAATGTGTATCATTAATAATATATGTGTATAATTCTTTGATGCCAATCCAAAATTCGAAAGATCGTTAAAAATCGAAAATTTTACATATTTTACATCAAAAAGTATGATATTTCAAAAATTAAAGATGATGGCAGGAATCTTTTGAGATAAAACCCTTCTAAATCATCCCTAGAATGTATATCATTCATAATATTTGTATATAATTCCTTGTTACCAAACCAAAATGCGAAAATTGTTAAAAATCGAAAAATTGACCTATTTCGCATCAAAAGGTGATGATATCTCAAAAATTTAAAATGATGGAAGGAATCTTTTGAGATAAAATCATCCCTAGAATGTCTATCATTAATAATATATGTGTATAATTCATTAATACCAATCTAAAATTCGAAAAATCGAGAGATAAAAATATCTCGGAGGCTACCCATTGTAGAAACTTGAGATAAAAAATTTTATGACTAAAGTAAGTAAGAGAAAATGCTGGAAACTAATTTCAGGTTTCTACGATGACTGCTAGGGGGCGCAATCGCCAACTTGAATTTAAAAATGTGGATTATCTCGGAATTCTGCTGTATTAACATAACACAAAAGCATATGCTTTCTAAAGCTTAGATACCTTTTTTTTGTTACAATATATACGCTCTACTATCTCTAAAAATAATTTCAAAATGGTTGAACGAAATTTAATAAGCTTCATATCGTTGAAAAGAGCTTTTCTTGGACTATAAATCCCATCTTATTTGTATTGAATGTAGTTTGGAATTTAGCTACCAGAGAGCATTTTCCGGCATTACAACAGAAATTGTGAGTTTTCTTAGAAAAGTTAAATGGGTTGGTATTACTTTTTTATTGCGAAAAAAATAGCAAACTGAATCCCAAACAAACTCTAGTGAATACCATGCTTCAATATCTTGTTGAAGCAAGTAATACAACCCATTCAACTTTTCTAAGAAAACTCACTATTTCGGTTGTAACGCCGGGAAATACCCTCTGGTGTCTAAGTTCCAAATTACATTCAACACAAATAAGGTGAGATTTATAGTCTAAGAAAAGCTATTTTTAACGATATCTCTATAGAGATATATCTCTCAAAAACATCAAAAAACTTGTATTACTCGTTAACCAAGAACTACACTTTTTAAATCGATTTAATCTACGAATAGGCTAATATCAAGTCATCTGTAAGCAGTATCAGGTCTTCTGGAACCAGATCAAATCCTCTAGAAGCAGTATCAAGATTTCCAAAGGCAATATCAAGTCTTCTGGCAGCATTTCAAATCTTCTAAAAACAATAGCAAGTCTTCTAGGTGCAGTATCAAGTCATCTAAAAGCAGTATCTAGTCTTCCAGTGGTAATAGCAACTTTTCTAGTAGCAATTCAAATTTTCTGGAAGCATTTCAAATCTTCTAGAAGTAGTATCATGTCTTTCAGGGGCTTACTTCTTCTAGAAGAAGTATCTTCTAGAAGAAGTTTTTCTTATAGGAAGATATTTCCAGATATTCAAGCAAATCAAGTTTCATACCTTTGCCACATGAATGAATAAGTATAACGTTGTTTACGACAACGTCTATTTTGTGTCCTGTTTCTATGCAATGTTGGTATACATTAGAATTAGGTTTTTGTTTATGTTCCTTTATTCTTCAAGCAAGCTTTCTTCCCGTTTGTCTAGTTTTTCAAATTTGCGATGATGATTAGATAAGAGATTAAGTATTGTGTTTCTATTTGAATATGTCAGACATATATCCTATTTGGAGAATACAGGTTTTATTTGGTTAAGGTAATGTTTGAATGGTATGGATTTATAGGTATTTGTGGTAAGATCTTTCTTATAGAGAAGATCAAATTGACGCTTTTGTTGGAGGATGATTCGAAATATCAAATGATCTGGAAAACCATTATCAGAAGCCAGTTTTAAAATGAATTTAAGTTCGCTGTTGAAATTGTATTCATTAAGTGGATATTTATAGATCCTATTTATAAGAAAACGAAAATAGGCCAATTTTTGGTTCATTGGATGGGAAGAGTCATATGGGATGGTTGTAGTAAATTGAAGTAGGTTTACGATAAATATTAAAATTTGGAATGCCATCGTTATTAGAGATGGTGAGATCAAGAAAATAAAAGCTATTTTCTTTTTCGTCTTCAATAGTAAATTTTAGTAGATTGTGGATGTTATTTACAAGTTTTCCAGAGGCAATATCAAGTCTTCTTGCTTCATTTCAAGTCTTCTAGAAGCAGTATCAAGCTTTCTGGAAGCATTTTAAGTCTTCTAGAAGCAATATCAACAATCTAGTATTGAATAACAATTACAACTAGAAAGAACACTAGCATTAAAGCTGACACTAGAACTAGAAACATTCAGATTCAGCCGTACATATTTTAAAACGGCTAAACCCGAATGTTCTTAGTTCTAAATCTAGTGTGAGTTCTATTTTTAGGACGTTAATTCATTATTCCAGGATAGGAAAATGGATTATAATTAAAACGACAATCAATTCATCGATCCTAATACTTCGATTCTATTTTGAATCTTCCTCATAGGACAAATTTTGGATTGTTTTGACGCTAACCATTAAAACTAAATACGTATGTATTACGTCTAAATTCAAAGATATATAACATGTTTGCACTGAATCACAAATAAAACTAGAACTAACCTAGACTTAGGACTACAAATATTAGGGTTTATCGTCTGAAGACGCACGGCTAAACCCAAATATTTTCTAGTCCTAAGTCCAGTGTTAATTATAGTTTTAGTTCAATGGAATACACCCAATCTAACATTAAATAACAACTAAAACCAAAACTAGCGCTAGCATTACAGCTGATACTAGACTTAGATTCGAATCTACGAAACACCCCATTATTAAGAAAAATCTGTTAAAAATAATCCGCTTTAGATTCGAACAAATACGGTAATTTTTTAAAATTATCGATAAAATAATTTCAAGGTTAATGGGAACATGCCGTGACTGGATTGTTTCCCTTGACCTTTTACCAATGCCAAGAATAAAATTACACCAACGAACGCTGCTGTTGAACCGCTTTAGTCGATATACCGGCGCCTCCACCAATTCCGGAAATTCCTGAAAACGTTACAATTTTTTGATGACCCACAACACAACATCACGTATTCGTTCACAAACTGTTAAAATCGACCCAAAATTAACACGACACGAACAGCACCATCACATATCACAATTTTAATGCGATATGTGTACGTGCCATACGTATCGATTTTCACTTTGCAAAAAGCAACACGACTTTGAATTGCGGATTTAATTGGGAAGAAAATTGGAATTTCCGCGTTTATTAGATTCTCGATAACTAACGACGCGATGGGAATATTGCGGAGAGAAAGGGCAGCACGTGGCAAAACGCATGCTATGCAATACAACATCACTGTCAGATGGGCACCAAAACGGCTTTATAAAGGTATCGAATGCATGATGTGTCGATAACAGAAATTCGATTCTCTCCGATCTGTCGTAATTTGAATGGGAATATTCCGCCCCGGACTCAAAGTCCGGTCGTATCTCTATTATTGGAACCGGCAAAGTGAAGTACGAAATCGATGCGGAACTTATCTGTAGAATCACAGCAATTAAACCCGGTAAGAGCCATTCAATTGGAGATAATTTAGTTTTGAATGGCAACAAATTTAATTAAAACTTTAGTTTCATTATCTTACGGTTTTATTTCATTTTTTTATTTGACCGTAGATGTTACACTGAAGTTATACTTAAACATCTTAGTAATGCTGTTTTTGAAGATAGAAAAAAGGAATGAAATGAAAAAAGGAATAAACCATATCTAATATCATCAGTACGATATCATCGAGTACTCGAGTACTTTAAAAATTACAGAAATAATAGATATAGGACGAATATCGTATAGACAAATAGGATACCTAAGGTTAGGTATAGGTACCATGTAAGCTACTTTTCAAATGCAAACAAAGGTCGATGTATCAATGAAAAAATTAAATATGTGGCGTAATGGAAAAATGGTTATATTGAAATTTCTTAATATTGACACCAATTTTTGTTTTTTATTGACAGCAATTTTTTTATCGAAAAGTTTTCCATTATGAAAACAAATTGCTTGAAAGTTACAATGAAAGTTGTACCTTGTGCAAATTGGAAAAAATAAGGATAATCAATCTAAGGTAGCTTACAGCATACTAAAAGGTGACTTTCTCACTGCGAAGTGGACGTTAAAGCACTTCACAAGAGTTCTCTTTTTAAGTAGAAAAGTTTAAATGAAAATGAGAGTTATCGGCGTTATCCTTAATATTGTTTATCTAACTTGTTATTATCGATAGTCTTGTCTAAGGATGAGATTTGTTTTAAGTTTATTTTATTATGTTTTTTGTCTATTAATATTTGTACTGTATTTTCGGGGAAATTATTATCTTTTGCTATAGTTTGTATTATTGATTTTTCTTTTTCAAAATTATTCTGACTTAGCTCTGAATTAAAAGCTCGGTGTATATATGATCGTAATGCTGCTAACATTTGTGTATAATCGTGGTATGAATCATGCGGAATTATTTTGTTGTGCTGTGTCGGTTTCCAGTATATGTCGAACTTAATCCTATCTTCTTTTCTGATTAGCGTAAAATCTAAAAAGTTTAGCTTGTTGTCTTTTTCCATTTCCAAAGTAGATTTTATGTTTCTGTGGAGGTTATTTACGTATTTATGTAGGTCATTAATCATTTTTGTATCATTTGTCTTAGTTACAACTAAAATGTCATCAACATAACGTAACCATGTGATAATATTTTCATGGTGTAGGTTTATTGGATTTACGATAAGATCTTCCTCTAATTTATTTAAAAATATATCTGAAATAAGTCCGCTGAGCGGTGATCCCATTGGGAGACCGTCATTAAATTCATATATTTTAGAATAATAATTTGAACAATAATTTGAGAATATTATCGACATCATTTCTATTATCCATTCTATTGTGTAAAAACTCCTTTATTATAGTTAAAGCTTCCTTTATGGGTATATTTGTATATAAGTTTGTGATATCAAATGAAAGGATTAATGATTCTTTCTGTATAGCAGATTTTTGGAGTTGTTCTATTACGTTTTGTCTGTTGTTAATACTAAACTTTGGTTTGAATGGAACATGATTTTTAAAAAATTGAACCAAAAACTTTGCTATTTTATATGTGCTAGAGTCAATGCTTGAGATGATTGGCCGTATGGGTATGTTTTCTTTATGTAGTTTTGGTAGTGCATACAATAATCTGGGTGTCTTTGGGTTCATTGGTGTTATATTGTATGTGTTGGAAATGAACTTTGTTAAGGTGTTGTTACATTCTTTTATTACTTTTTTGGTTTTTATATGGAAAGAGTTAGTAGGATCTTTTTTAATTTGTGTGTATTTGTTACTTTTGAGGAAATCGTTTGTTTTTGTTAGGTAATCGATTCTGTTCATTATTACTAAACCCGCATTCTTACCTCCATTAGTGACAATTAGGTTGTTTTCTTTTATCTTGTTTTTTATTCCTTTTATGATTATTTCTTCTTTCTTCGTCTTTTTACATTTCTTTTTCTTGTGTTGTTGTTTAGCTTCTTCTTTCTGTAATATGTATTGTATTTCTTTCCTTAGAGCCCCTTCGCATTTATCATTTTTAATTACTGCCTCCAATTCTATGGCTATTGTTGTCAAATTTTGTGATTTAGTGATAGCGTATTTGCCTCCTTTTTCAAGTAATGATATTTCTTCATTTGTAAATATGGTGTTTAACATATTAGTTGTTCCAGGTTGTGAATGTGGAATATTTTCTTCTTTTTTACATTTATTATCTTTATTTACCTTTTCCCTTTTCTTTCTCAATAGTTGTATCTTTTAGTCTTTGGTTTTTCGTTCTTGTGTTATCTCATTTTCAGTATCGTGATTAATTTTCGTGATAATATTCTCCATTTCTAAGTACTGGAGTTTCTTTGTTAATTCTTGGTATAAAAAATATTTATAGCTGTTTAATCTTTCAACTATTGAGTAATGTTTGTGTATTTCTTTTTTAGTATGTTTTAATTTTTGTTGTTGTATTTCAGTTGATTTCATATGCGGAGGATATTTTTTATTTGTGAATGTTGGTGTTAATTTTTCTTGGTAGCATGTTTTTAAAAAACGTATGTGTAAGAATTCTCTTTTCAATCTAATTGTTTTCCTCTTAAATGTTTGTAATAAAATGGCTGTACTTGTCTCTTTATATTTAGTTATGTTTTTATCCATTATCACTAATATGTTATAGAAATATAAAATATTACCCTGTACTAAGTGATATTTAAAATTTTTATTTTTGTCTTAACCGGTTTCGGTAATTACATTACCATCCTCAGAAGAACATCTACATATAAAGAGGTTCACATATTAAAATAAAAGAGAATTTTATGTCTACTTTAAAACTTACGTCATTTAACAAATTAAAAGTTCTTTCAAATCTACAAAGAAAAATCTCATGCATGAAAATTATTCGTTATGATCTAAAAATTTATAATCCAAAACTCGTTAGAACTGAACTTAGCTATTACAGTTTTGCAGTTATAACGTTAAAATATCTAAAATATTATAATTGATTAAATTAAAAAGTATTTTTTATCTGTACTTGTATTGGTAATTTATTATGAATTGCAGCTTTACATGTTTCGACCTATTATGGTCATCTTCAGACGCTCTAAAAGAGATGATCAATAAAAAATAAAAAATATTAAGTAAATCAATAGAGTAAAATGTAAAAAGCTATGACATAAAACACAACTTCTAGAAACAGATTTAAAATTACAAAAATAAATTACTTGTTAAAAAATTAAAATAATAAACATTCTAAATATTAAATAAAGTTAATTATACATTTGTTACACATAAAATTAAACACGTTAAAATAAGTAAAATTGAATGTGAAAACTGTAAAAAGGACGAGCAAGACAACTGTATCAAATCTAACAAAAATTTATTATGTGCGAAAGAACAAGTTTTCGAAAGAAACGGCACTGCTAGAAAACCTTATCTGTGAGAACAAGACAGAAAATAACAATAAAATTTTTTGAAAAACAGAAACATTAAACCAAAAAATTGAAATATAAGGGTCTATATTATTTATTAAATTTACAATAGATTTTTTTTTACAAAACAAAATTTACAGATCCATTAACTTTCCGGGAATAATAGCCTACAATATCCAAACTATTTGTAGAAACCACAACATTAACATATCTTTTAGAAATAACAGCACGTTACAAAAAACATTATTCAACGCTAAAGATCAAATAGAGACATTGGATAATAATGGAGCTTACAAGCTTTAGTGTGACACTTGTGGAGCAACATATGTGGGGGAAACAGGTAGAAAACTGAAGATTAGGGTTAGAGAACATTTACTGAAAGAAGAATCGAATTTTGGTAGACATTTACTATTTCACAACCATGACTTTTACATTGATAAAAACGTTGATTTATTACATAAACAAGACAAAGGTTATAAACTAAGTCTTCTAGAAACATATGTAATTGATAATTTCAGATCCAATAATTCGACTGGAGAGTGTCTCAATGCTTAAATTAATTTCACAAACGTTTCTCTATATAAATACCTATGTAATCCGTTTCCCCAAAAGCAGAACAAACAGCACAATTAATAAATAATATAGACCCTTGTATTTCAATTTTTTGGTTTAATGTTTCTGTTTTTCAAAATATATTATTATTGTTTTGTCTTGTTCTCACAGATAAGGTTTTCTGGCAATGCCGTTTCTTTCGAGAACTTGTTCTTTCACACATAATACCTGCATTTTTGTTAGATTTGATACAGTTGTCTTGTTCGTCCTTTTTACAGTTTTAACATTCAATTTTACTCATTTTAATGTGTTTAGTTTTATGTGTAACAAATGTATAATTAACTTTATTTAATATTTGGAATGTTTATTATTTTAATTTTTTAATAAGTAAGTTATTTTTGTAATTTTTAATCTGTTTCTAGAAGTTGTTTTTCATGTCATAGTTTTTTATATTTCACTCTATTGATTTACTTAATATTTTTTTATTTTTTATTGTTCATCTCTTTTAGAGCTTCTGCAGATGACCATAATAGGTCGAAACATGTAAAGCTGCAATTCATAATAAATTACCAATACAAGTACAGATAAAAAATACTTTTTAATTTAAGTTTTAATTAAATTATTGGTTAACATGGTTTATAGTTTAAATCACTATACTTGATGATTTAAAAGTTTCCGATCGAAACTCAATTTTGAGCCAAAAATGAAATTCGGTCATGATTGTAGTTTCGGCCAAAACCGAAACTTTTCTATTTTTATATAAAAAATGAACTTTTTTGTTTGAAATATTTTTAAATTAAACAATTCGGGTTAAGCATTCTAAGAGATGTGCGGCTAAACTCAAGCATTTTTGGTTGTAGATCTACTACTATAGTTTTACTCTACTTGTTGGTATTAGCTCTACTTTTTGCTGCTATTCGGTTTTAGGTTATTCTATACTTGTATGTAACTAAACGCTATACGTCTCTTAATATTTTCAACAAACTAATCAATAATTATTGAATAATTAACAAAAATTCTTGTTTTTTCCAACACCATTGTGTGTATCTGTCTGTGATCTTACAATAATGGAAACCAATCTTCTGAAATCACAACATTTTTGCATAGCAGGCTTAGGTCCATGCTAAACTGTTTTAAAGTACGAAATTTGTGATGGTACGAAGGTAGAAGAACAATGTTTAATGTTATCAAACATGATGGTGACAGCTAATTAGTAATCTTGATGATACTGATGTAGACCAAAACAACACTAAGCAACGAACAATGTTCTGAAAGACCCTACAATTAGTCGGAGATTATGTTGAACGGTGACAAAAATGATGTTAATGGATAATTGGAAAAAAATGTTGAAGGAGACTAAGACAACATTAAGCAATATCTAGGATAATATTGATGGATAATGGAACAAATGTAGAAATCATAAACAATGTTCTGAATGATCTCAGGAATTAGTCTAGTCTGAGATGATTTTGAGAGATGATAAGAACGATGTTGATGGATGATTGGAGAAGATATTGATAGTTAGTCTTTATCAACAGTTTAAAAATGCCAAGGATATTGTTGATAGATGTCAAAAATGGCGTAGAAAGATATAAACAATACTGATGATAAAATATTTATTTAATTATTTTTGTACTTTTTTATTAAGACGAATGTTATTTAATGTTTTCTTGTGTTTAACAAATTTTAAAAGATTTTCAAAATCAACAATACTCTAAAGATGGCTTTCCTGAAGATGGCCTAAACAAAGCCGAAACCGGTTGAAAAATAGAAAGCAAATAACATTCGTCTTAATAAAAAAGTACAAAAATAATTAAATAAATATTTTACTCGTTCAAGACGAAAAAACATTCCTTTAACAATACTGATGATGGTCTTATGGTTGAGATTTTATTTAAAAATGTTAAGGAATTCCAGAAAAGTGTCGAAGAAAGTGAAAAATATATCACAAAGAATGTTTAAGAAAGAAGTTTCCAGACAAACCAAAACAGTACTGATGGTTATTAAAGATGATGTTTTAAGAGATGTTAGAAGGATGTTGAGATTAATGCAATCAGACATGATTTTGAAAGATGGCGAAGACGACAATGATGGGTGATTCGAAGAGATGTTGAAGGAGATCGAGACAGTTTGAATTGAAAGAGAAAAGTTTTTCATTATGAAAACAAATTGCTTGAAAGTTACAATGAAAATTGTACCTTGTGCAAATTGGAAAAAATAAGGATAATCAATCTAAGGTAGCTTACAGCATACTAAAAGGTGACTTTCTCACTGTGAAGTGGACGTCGAAGCACTTCACGAAAGTTCTCTTTGTAAGTAGAAAAGTTCAAATGAAAATGAGAGTTATCGGCGTTATCCTTAATATTGTTCTTATTGAATAGTGGAAAAATACCTATTAAATGAATATTGTTTGTAATGAACCAAGAAATCATAATCCATAACCAATTACAACCTAGATTTGAGAAAATTGTAGGTATACTGCAAAAATCTGCAAAATACAATTTCGGATTTTCAACATAAAAATTAATCTCAACTTAAAAACTAATACAGATACATAGATACTTGTTGCATGACCGCAAAAAGTTTGTAATGAAACACAAATGCTAATCTATAATCAGATACTACTCAGATATGAGGACTGTGTCAAAAATCTCACCATCTTACTATACAAATCAATTGAAACTCAAAAATTATATTTTACAAAGAAAAGTCTCATTCATGAAAATTATTCGTTATGATCTAAAGATTTATAATCCAAAACTCGTTAAAACTTGGCTATTACAGTTTTGAAGTAATAACGTCAAAATGTCTAAAATATTATAATTGATGATTAGTGTCCAACCAAAACTAAATTTTGAGCCGAAACCGAAATTCGGTCATGGTTGTAGTTTCGGCCAAAACCGAAATTTTTCTATTTTTGTATAAAAATATAACTTTATTTGATTAAATTTTTTTTAAATTAAACAATTCGTGTTAACCATTCTAAGAGATGTGCGGCCAAACTCAAATATTTTTGGTTGTAGATCTGCTGCTATAGTTGTACTCTTCTTATTGGTATTAGCTCTACTTTTTGCTGTTATTCGGTTTTAGATTATTGTATACTTGTATGGAACAAAACGTCGTACGTCTCTTAATATTTTTAACAAACTAATTAATAATTATTGAATAATTAGCAAAAATTCTTGCTTTTGCCAACACCATTGTGTGTATCTGTCTGTGACCTTACTACAATTCAAACCAATCTTCTGAAATCTCAACATTTTTGCATAGCAGGCTTAGGTCCATGCTAAACTGTTTTAAAGTACGAAATTTGATGGTACGAAGGTAGAAGAACAATGTTTAATGTTATCAAACATGATGGTGACAGCTAATTAGTAATCTTGATGATACTGATGTAGACCAAAACAACACCAAGCAACGAACAATGTTCTGAAAGATCCTACAATTAGTCAGAGATTATGTTGGACGGTGACAAAAATGATGGATAATTGGAAAAAAATGTTGAAGGAGACTAAGACAACATTAAGCAATGTCAAGGATAATATTGATGGATAATGGAACAAATGTAGAAATCCTAAATAAACTTCTGTATGATCTTACTAATTCTAGTCTAGTCAGAGATGATAAAAACGATGTTGATGGATGATTGGAAGAGACATTGATAGTTAGTCTCTATCAACAGTTTTAAAAATGCCAAGGATATTGTTGATAGATGTCAAAAATGGCCAAGAAAGATATAAACAATACTGATGATGGTTTTACGGTTGAGATTTTATTTAAAACAAATGAAACAACAATGTTCTGAAAGATCTTACAAGCCGATGTTGATGGATGATTGGAAAAGATGTTGAAGGAGACCAAGACAATATTAAGCAATGTCAAGAATAATTTTGATGGATAATGAAAAAATGTATAAATCCTGAACAATGTTCTGAATGACCTTAGAGATTAATGCAATCAGACATGATTTTGAAAGATAGCGAAGACAGCAATGATTGGTGATTGGAAAAGAAGATTGAAGGAAATTGAGACAGTTTGAATAATTCCAGGAATGTTGCTGGGAGATGTCGGAAATAGCAAAGAAAGATACCATAAACAATACTAATTTAAGAAAAATTAAATATTCTATCTTTCAATAATGATCTCAAAGACTGAGATCAATATTATTCTAATGTATTGATGATTAATTAATGATAATAATTGATACTTAATGAGAGAAGTGTGGAAATCCGAAATAATGTTCTGAATACCTTAGGGAAAAATGATGTTGAGTTGCTGTCTTTGAATGATAATCTCTAGGGTCAGAGATGTGACTTATTTATGTTTGTTAATTAAAAAAATATTGAGGAATACCAGAACAAACAAGAATACAGATCTTGAAGGATTATTAAAAGAGATACTGATAAAGAAAGAGATATAGAAATCTTGAATAATGGCCAAAAAGATCTTAGCAATTAATCGAGTCAAAGATAGTATTGGAAGATGGCCAAGATGATGTTGATGAATGTAAACGATATTAAGAAAAATCAAGTGTTTTAATCATAGAGTAAATGTTGAGGAAAACCGGGATTGTAAAACCATATATGATAGTGAGAAATTTTAACGACGATGTTGGAGATTGTTAAAATATGGTAGAGATTTTGAAAGTGCTCGATATCAGGATGTGAAAACGGATTCTAATGGAAGGAATATTAACATTAATATCTCAATGCATTTTATCTCTTGATAGAGTACGATCTGGAATCCCAATATGAGTATATATCGGCATACAACTAAAGTTTTGGCTCAAACTGATCGCAATTAACCTTTATGAGTGTAGTTTCGGTTTCGGTTATATTTCGGCCAAAATACAACCGAATATTGAGGATTTCATAACTTAAAAATCAAATACGATGAACGAAGACCTCATTCACTAAGATTGTTCATAAAGATATAGAAAAGCGTGACCCACAACCAGTCACAACCTAGATATGAGAAGATTGCAGGAACATAGCAAAAATCTTCAAAATATCGTAATTACGGGTTTTCGGCATAAATTTTTTCCATGAATATTGTTGGGAAATATTTTTTTAATTTTTAATTGCAAAAATAAATGCTTAGTCTATAACCAGAACTCTGGGGAAAAATACAAAAACTCTGGGGAAATTGTCAAAAATTTCAAAAAGTATCGCCATTTAAGTCTTTCTATAAAATTCTGAACCGGTCATGTCTTTATTAGTTGTGCTTTGTGAAAGCTACACAGTAACTTCTTACACACTACTATTTGCTATAATAAGAAATGGAATTAGATTCCCAAATGTTTTTTTACCTTAAGAAAATCTTATGTCTTCTTACTTTTGTCTAAGTTGAAACGAGATTCAGCCATAGATAACCATCAGCCTGCACTGAAAAGCTTCCTGTACCAGACAAAAATGGCTAAGCTTTGAGTAAATTGCGTAAATTATCCTATTTCTTACAATTTTAACTCGCTACAAAGCATTCACCAGAAAAATTCTTAATTTTGATCCCAAATTCGTAATCAGCACCCCCCAAAAGATCTCGCCATTTCCAAATTTTATTAAAAAACTACAGAATATATAAGAAAATCTTGATTCGAAATTCCAAAATATTATTCTTACCTTTTGAAATGTTACTAAATCTTCAAATATTTTTGTGTTTTAAACAAAACATTATAAATTGGGGTTAATTCTTGCAAAAAAATACGATTTTAAACCAAGTATACTTATGTAATTACGTGTATTAAAGAATTTAAACTGAAAGAAAAAAATTTAAGATGTAAACTTAACCTCAAAGTTGATTTCATTCATAACATTATTACGATTATATTTTGAACTAAAGCAAGTTGTTAAAGAAGTGTGTTTAACTTACATTTACTTATTTTTGCAGTAAAATTGGTTTCTTTTTGATTATTTAAAGTAAAAAAACGTATTTATAACGTTTAAATAATCATTGACATTTTATGTGTTGATGTTGAATTTTTTTTGCTGCCAACCTCGAAAAAATTAAAATTCCTACGTGATAAAATTTAAGTAATTAATCGAATTATTTCAAGATTTTAATTAATTAATTATGATTTTACGTAAATATTTGAAATGAGAAAATCAAATTTTATATATTTATTACAAAAAATGATTTTAAATTGTAAAATTTTATTCTTACCTTTTGAAATGTCACTAAATCTTCAAATATTTTTTTTTATTTTAACCAAAAATTATAAATTGAGGTTAACTCCTGCTCAAATACGATTTTTAACCAAATATACTTTATGTAATTACGTATATTAAAGAATTATAACTGAAAAAAGGAAATTTAAGATTTAAACGTAACTCAAAATTGCTTTCATTCACAATATTAATAATATCATATTTATAATAAGATCATATTTTGAACTAAAAGAAGTTGTTAATTACGTGCATTTAACTTACGTTTACTTATTTTCTTTACTAAAATTGGTTTGTTGTTGATTATTTTAATAAAAAAACGTATTTACGATTAAATAATCTTTGACATTTATGTGTTGATGTTGAATTTTTTTGATGCCAACATCGAAAAATTAAAATTACTACATGATAAAATTTAAGTAATTTTAATTAATTACGAGTTTACGTAAATATTTGAAATGAGAAAATTAAATTCTACATATTATCTATTACAAAAATTGATTTTAAATTGTAAAATTTTATTCTTACCATTTGAAATGTCACTAAATCTTCAAATATTTTTTTTATTTTAAACCAATAATTATAGATTAAGGTTAATTCTTGCTCAAATACGATTTTAAATCAAATATACTTTAGGTAATTACGTATAGTAAAGAATTATAACTGAAAAAAAGAAATTTACGATATAAACGTAACCTCAAAATTGATTTCATTCCCAATATTAATAGGATCATATTTTGAACTAAAGAAAGTTGTTAATTACGTGCATTTAACTTACGTTTACCTATTTTCTTCATTAAAATCGGTTTGTTGTTGATTATTTTAAGCAAAAACCGTATTTATAACGTTTAAATAACCATTGACATTTATGTGTTGACGTTGAATCTTTTTTGCTACCAATCTCGAAAAAATTAAAATTATTACTAATAAAATTTAAGTCATTAATAGAATTATTTCACGTTCTTAATTAATTAATTTTAATTTTTCGTAAATATTTGAATGAGAAAACCAAATTTGATTATTACTAAAACTGATTCAAAATAATTTTATTCTTACCTTCGAAATGTCACTAAATCTTCAAAATGTTTATAAAAAAATATATATATTGAGGTTAATTCCTGCTTAAATACGATTTTAAACCAAATATACTTTATGTAATTACGTATATTAAAGAAGTATAACTGAAAAAAAGAAATTGAAGATGTTAACTTAAATTGATTTCATTCATAGCATTGATACGAATATATTTTGAACTAAAAAAAGTTGTTAATTACGTGCATTTACTTACATTTACTTAATTTTTTAGTAAAATCGATTTGTTGTTGATTATTTTAACCCTCCAGTACACGCGCATTTTTTTTTGACGTGAGTGCTCGCACCGGACTGAGAGTCCGGGTTTCTTTGCCAAATAAGAGATTTGTATTAAACTCCCTAGATTACTAAAGTACCGCGGTTCATGATATCTATGTATTCAAACGATTCGAGCCAAAATGGTGATTTGACAGCATGTCAGTGACCAGGTGTACGAATAGGGAGTTTATGTGTGAGAAAAACGTTTTGCTCCGCCCCCGATTCGAGACCATTATTAAAGTTCACCTTTCGTTTCTTCGGTGGCTGATACTGCTTAAAACAAACTTGATAAGCTACCAGGAGCCTTTTGAACTGCTTTCAAAAATGTTGATACTACCTCTGGAAGACTTGATAATGCTTCTAGAAGCCTTAACATAGCTTTCAGAAGGCTTGAACTGCTTCCACAAGATTTTATGCTGCAGCTGAAAGACTTGATACTATTTCTAGAAGATTTTAAATGATTCCAAAAGACTTGATACCGTTTGTAAAACTACTGGCAAAAAAATGTTTGAAAATGCAAAGTCTTAAAGAAGACATTTTTATTGCAAAAGGCACGAAATTGTTAATACAATTTGATTTTGCTTCCAAAATACCAAATACTGCTAGGATACAAAATGTTCATTTCAAAAAATTTCAATTATAGACCAAATATTGCTTGTGAAGGTGTAAGCACTGTTGATATAAGGCATTTCGCATTTCTATTGCAAATTAACCATAGGCGCCAGATACATGGACGTTTTTCATATCACTTTTGTTTTGAGAACAGTCATTCGTCGTTTGAATCTTTTCCCAATTCAGTTTTTTCACTATCCAGCACCCATATTTATTTTCAAAAACCGGCGCTTATGAAGCTACGAAGATTGTGTTAGATGTACCACTGACGATCTATAGATAAATCAGTTAGCTGCAGAATTCTTCGAATCCTCTATTTGGGCATCGTAAATCTTACACAAATTGCTGGTTCTTGTCCTAAAAACGCTTTAGCACTAGCTCATCTGCCGTTTCATTGGCAGCACTTCCAGAGTGACCTCAGTGTAGTTAAAACGACGAACCGTTTGAGCTATCTGTACTTCCACATAAATTTTGATAATCCTCTACTTGATTTCGAGCTTTGTGGAGATGAGTTACTCAGCTTGTGTTCTCATTTAATCCCAAGATTATTCCTCACTTGCGCAATAAGTAATAAAATGTCCAATATAATTATATTTACAAACTCACTTCTACAGTATTATATATTTAGAAATCTGAAACTCTAGCAACTAACGCCATTAACAACGACAACATTCTGATCTGAAATAATACTTTGACGTCCTTCAACATCGGCAAATACAGAAAAAAGGGATTAACTAACTAGAAACTGACGAAATGACCTATTTACCTTTATTAGCTGTTTCCACCAAAACTTATTCTCGAAAGTAAGTCCTTTTTTCGTAGACAAGAACGGATATATTAAAAAAAATGTTAACTTGAATGGTTGCGGTCCGCCGAACCAGCGGTTGCAAATTGCTAAAAGACTCTGTAAGTCGATAGTTAAACTTGCAGGAAAAGATTTTATTAATCATAAAATCGTGGCTAAGAGAAAATACTGGAAATTATTTGACAGCAGACTTGCAGGAAAAAACTTTATGACTAAAGTGGCTAAGAGAAAATACAGGAAATTATTTTCAGGATTCTGAGATGACCGCTAGGAGGTGCAAATACCATCTTTAATGCCTTGAAATCTTAACAATTAAACAATTAGTCATCTTAGGAATGGTATCTCAATTTTAAGATACTTGTACATTTCAGTTTCAGTCCAGTCCCAGTATATTCCGGGTTCATGCCGGGATTTCATGAAAGAAGATTTATCGTTTAGAAGTTTGGAAGCATTAAGAAAGATTTGCAATGAAAATACGATTGGCACCAAATAAATTAATTTTCTGGAAGCATTTCAAGCCTTATAGACGCAATGTTAAGTATTCTGACAGCAATATCAAATCTTTTGTTAGCATTTCAAATGTTTTGGAAGCAATTTAGATCTTCTAGAAGCAATATTAAGCCTACCTGATACTTCTAGAAGTAGTATCAAGTCTTCTGGAATTTTCTCGAGTCTTCTGAAAGCATTTCAAATCTTCCAGAAACAGTATAAAGTCTTACAGGGGCTATATCTAATCTTTTGGAAGCATTTTAAAATATCTAGAAGCAGTATCATGTCTTAATTATTAAAATCTTCTAGAAGCAGTATCAAGTCTTTTGGAAACTTCTCAAGTCTTCTGAAAGCATTTGAAATCTTCTGGAAGCAGTATAAAGTCTTACAGGGACAGTATCAAGCCTTTAGGAAGCATTTTAAAACATCTAGAAGCAGTATCAAGTCTTCTGGAATCTTCTCGAGTCTTCTGAAAGCATTTCAAATCTTCCAGAAATAGTATAAAGTCTTACAGGAGCTATATCTAATCTTTTGAAAGCATTTTAAAATATCTAGAAGCAGTATCGATTCTTAATTATTAAAATTTTCTAGAAGCAGTATCAAGTCTTTTGGAAACTTCTCAAGTCTTCTGAAAGCATTTGAAATCGTCTAGAAGCAGTATAAAGTCTTATAGGGGCAGTATCAAAGCTTTAGGAGGAATTTTAAAACATCTAGAAGCAGTAACAAGTCTTCTGGAAGTAGTATCCAGTCTTTTGGAAGCACTTCAAGTAATTTTGAAGTATTTCAAGTCTTCTAAAAGTAAGTATAAGGTCTTCTGGAAACATTGTAAGTCGTCTGGAAGTATTGTAAATCATCTGGAAGTATTTTAAGTCTTCTAGAAGCAGTATCAGTCTTCTGGAAACATTCCAAGTATTCTGGAAACCATATTAAGTTTCTTAGATACAATATCAAGTCTTCTGGAAGCATCTTCAGTCTTCTAACAGTGACAAAAAGTATTTTGGAAGCATTGTAGGTCGTCTGGACACACTTCAAGTCCTCTAGATGCAATATCAAGGCTTCTAAAAGCGTTGTAAGTCATCTGTAAGCATTGTAAGTCGTCTGGATGCATTGTAAGACATCTGTAAATTCATCATTTTAAGTCTTCTAGAAATATCAGTCTAGAAATTCAAGTTTTCTGAAAGCAATATAAAGTTTTCTTAAAACAGTATCAAATCATCTATAGGTAACAACATCAAGTCTTCTGGAAACATTTTAAGTTTTCTAGATGCTATATCAAGTTATCTGAAAGCATTGTAAGTCGTCTGGAAGTATTTTAAATCCTCTAGAAGCAGTAACAGTCTTCTGGAAACCGCGGTACTTTATAAATCTAGGGACTTTAATTTGTATTCTTTTTAAGACAATAATTAAAAAAATTTTTTTATTATCATAAAATTTGCGATAGGCAAATAAATGCCCGCGTTGAATACGCTGCACATTTTTCGGGGCATTTATGTTCTACAGCTTTCATTATCTTCTTCGTTTCTTCTAATCAGATAAGAAGCCATTTTGAACGGAAAAAAACATCTTACCGTCTGCAAAATTTTTTGAAAAGCTTCAGTCTTCACCTTCAAAGAGTATTTTTCTTCGCTATCGTATTCATATTCGTATTTTACTGTGTTGTACACAAAGACATTTTTGACACTAAAACGACATAATTATGTCGGTAAAAAAGTTGCCTTTTCTGTTAAACAATAGAGGGTGCAGAACCCGGAGTGAGAATCCGGTGCGTGTATCGAAAGGTTAAGCAAAAGCCGTATTTATAACGTTTAAATAACCATTGACATTTATGTGTTGTTGTTGAATCTTTTTTACTACCAACATCGAAAAAATTTAAATTACTACATATTAAAACTTAACTAATTAATCGAATTATTTCACTTTTTTAATTAATTAATTACTATTTTACACAAACATTTGAAATAGCAATATCAAATTTAATACATCTATTAATAAAATCGATTTTAAATTGTAAAATTTGGTAACATTTGAAGCTAACTAACAAAAGATGGCACCTTAAGATAATATAACTGCCAAAAATTGTCATTGAAATTATTCACTTAAAAAGTGTAAAAAATGAAAAATTTTCAAAACGTAAATCTTTACAAATACTTAACATTAAGTCGATTCTGTCTTAAACGTTACACATTAATCCCCTTACTTTTTTGCGTGATAATTCCAAATTGCATAATCTCAAAAGCAATAACAATCGATCCCATCATTGTAAAACATGATAACGCATCTTTAGAACCGAACGCAACAGCTGAAATTCAAAAATGTATCGAAACCACCAGCAAAAATGCCTCTAATTTTATTTACAGTGATAATGTGGCAATATTCGGACCCCACCAATTTTATCTACTCGGTTTCATGTTCGGATCAATCGGTGGAGGATGTTACGCCGATTTACACGGAGCCAAAAACGTTTATTATTTTTATATAGGATGGTACATAGTTTTGGGCTTTATTGGTTTGTCGATAAGTAATTTAAAAAATCAAGCATTCAGATTTATCTTTTTGATAATTACGGGGGCTGTTGATGGGGGAGAATCATGTGCAAGAATGAATTTGATTGCTCATTGGATACCAACGGGACATATTACGTGGGTTGTTGTTCTTTTAAGGGTTGCTTCAAACGCTATCGATAGTAACACTGAGTATTTATTAGAATATTACGGTTGGAAACGATCGAAATTTCAAAACCACATTTTAGCAGTGGTCGAAATAATTATGCTTCTTGTTTTTCATTATAACATTTTTTCGAGTCCCAAATTGCATCCGTTTAGCACCAAAAGAGAACGCGATGAAATGTTGAGATACGTCAAGGAATTTCCCATCGCGAAAATTCCAGCGAAACAAATTTTAAAAGAATACAGATTATGGACTTTATCTTTTTGTAATATTGCAAATCAAAGTTGGGCCCTTGGTTATTACGGAATATGTTGCATATATTTCTTTAGAGCGGTAATGAGCATGCCTCGGAGGGAATTGAGACAATTAAACGTGATTGTATTGACGATACAACATTTTTTCTCGATAACAATTGCGTTAATTATCGATTTCGTAATCAAACGATGGAATATTTCTACTATGTATTTAAGAACTTTATTAATAGGAATCGGGCTTATCATTCCTTGTATCTTAAAAATTTACATAACATACGTAAATTGCCATTTCGATTACGTTAAGATTTTATATGTGTTCACAAAATTCTTCGAATGCGGATTTCGAGTCAGCATTGATTCGCACACAATCGATATAACAAGGCATTACGCGGGAACCGCAAGCGCTTTAATTTGGAGTTTTGCAACTTTTATCGAAATCATTTCGTGCTTTTCATCGCCGTACGTCTTCCAGAAACACACTCTTTACGAATACCGAAATATGATGCAAATGATCACCATTATTTGCGTGTTTGCGTCGTTTTTGCATTATAATTTTACTCAACCCACACCGCCTAAATGGGATAG
Source organism: Onthophagus sagittarius (assembly GCA_036711965.1). Lineage (NCBI taxonomy): Eukaryota > Metazoa > Arthropoda > Insecta > Coleoptera > Scarabaeidae > Onthophagus > Onthophagus sagittarius. The sequence goes on from JASERS010000004.1 coordinate 10,307,522, forward strand.
AATCGATCAACAGAAATTACTGGATGTACGTATCATTCAAACTTCTGTTACATCATTGACGCGATACGATGAAGTCGTTAGAAGATTCTTTAGGTTGATGGTAAAATTGATAAGGTACAGAAAGAATACGTTACCTGTAAGTGATAAAGGCGAAAACAAGCCCAACTAGAGAGACGCTGCTTCCAAGGACTATCACCAGTGACAGCATGCTTTCTTCGGTTAGTGGTGATTCGGATACTGCGCGGCTTAAGTTTGGAAATCCATGGAGTCTTGATGTGTAAAACGTTTCCATTTTGTAATCTGCAAATAAAAAGAGACGTTTTTAAACATGTATTGTTGAATATATTATACATCAATTAAAATTAAATTGTTCAGTAATTTGGTTCATATTGAAGGCTTAGTACAATAGTGCCCAATTGGACTCCATGTGCATCCTCCCAACACTATCTCTGATCATGTTTACCTAAGGATTTGCTAAAGGCTATCTCTTAGGCCCATTACTACCACTCATAGTTAAAGTTGTAGTTAGCGCTATCTAAAAGATAACGTAAAAATCGATTACTACCACTGCATTTATCTCACAGTTAACGTTACCTGAAAGATAACTTTTGTGTTAACCTAACCAGTGAATTCGGTTCGGGTTAAGTCGGTATCTCATAGATAAAAGAAGAAACCTAACCTCACAAATCGTCTGGTGGTGTCACGATACCCGTGGTTTTTCAGTGAAATATTACAAAATTACAAAAATGGATAATTTTATGGATGTTGACGATGAAGAAAATATTTTCGAGGACATAAATGAACTATTTCTAGGGCTGGGTTAATGTATCGATGTATCGATATGTATCAAGACATGTATATATTATTTAAAGATAAATATGAATTATCTTATGGTGCTCCACCAAATGGTACTACACCAAAAATGATATTACAAATCAAAAAATTAATACGATTAAATTAAATAATTAGTTTAATAAAATAAACTTTACCAACACCTTTCCAACCTCCCCTAACCCTCCCATAAGCGTCATTTTGCATGCAAGCTGGCAAAAGCGTTTATAAAATAATACAAATATCAAAAGAAAGCAAAGTCGTAACACAGTCCCGGAAATCAAACTTTATAATTGTCTTTTATCAATGAATTTCTTTGAGAAATCATTAAATATTGTCCACCACTCAATTGTTTTATTTATTTTATCTGTATTTCTAGGCCAACATAGGCCTTTATTTAACAATTTAATCTCTAATATACTTCTGTTTTCGAATTTATTCACACACTTGAACAACACATGAACAGAATTTCCAACTTCGTCATAACCGCATGGTAAGGAGTCACGTTTACCGATTCTATTAAGATATTCTTCAATATTACCATGACCAGTAATCAATTTTACTGTTTCTGGATACAGAAAATTGTAAGCAACGCCAACTTTCGGCATAAACTGGTATGTCAATCTACCATTCGTTGACTTATCCCATCTTTCCTGCCAAGCTCCCACAAAATATTTTCTAATCTTATTCTTAAGACTTCGTCCAGAAATAAAATTAAATCCAATATGGGAATTCTCCAGCAAAGATGCTTCCTTTGCCAATTGGTCCGGTCTTTCATTTCCTTTAATACCAGAGTGTCCTTTAATCCAATAGAAATTGATCCTGTTCTTTAGATCTCTGATCATATCCCATGTCTCCTTTTGCAAATGACTTGGTCTGTTCATATTTTTCAAGCCTTCTAAAACAGAAGCACTATCTACTAAATATATCACACTTAAAAATATCGTTTTTAATTACATATTTTAAAGCACTATTAACCGCAATTAATTCCGCATGAAAATTATTACACAAACTACCGAGTTTTATTTTTCATTATATGTCTCAACACCTTCACTATAAACAACAAATGCAGCACCAACATCAACATCACTTATTGCACCATCCGTATATATTTGAACACCACTAACTTTATTAACACTCCCGCAAACTTTAAGGTCCATAACAGCTCGTTTAGCTGGATGAACAACTGACAAAAACTCACTTTCTTTTTCAATAAGGTTTTTATTTAAATCTAAACCAGTAATTAATTTTAAGTCATTATTATCTAAACTATTTAAATTTTGTAGTATTGCTAATTCTCTAAATCTTAAATCAGCTGGTAAAATACCTGCTATAACACTAAACGTATCACTCGAAACCGTACTATAGGCTTTAGCAGCCTTCAATCCTAAAACCCTCTGTACACTAATAAATTTGTTCCTAGCTTTTATACTTTTAATTTTACTTTCCCATACTGAAGCTGCATAAAACATACAAGGTTCGATGACACCCTTGTATATAGTGCTTGATGCATTACCATTCAAGCCCCAGCTTACTTTAGCAGCAGCTCCTATTTTGTTAGATATTTCCCTAGCTTTTCTAGTGACATAATCTAAATGAAAATTAAAATTAAGTTTATCGTCTAAATAGACGCCTAAATATCTAACAACATTTTTACAAATAATCCTATTACCATCTAAAGACAAAATTGGTAACCTTTGATTTAATTTTCCAAAGAAAATTGCTTCTGATTTTGAAGCATTAAATTTTAATTTACAATTCTTACTCCAAAGATTAATTTTTTCTAAAGCCTCATTAGCTAAAATAGAAATGTTTTTATAAAGGTTACTCCTAACTAAAAGAGTTGTGTCATCCGCGAAAGCTACAATTTCACAACCTATAGGTAAATTAATATCAAAAATTGTGTTAAACATAATATTCCAATAACCAGGACATGACCTAGAACCTTGCGGACAACCTCTCTCAATATTATAGTTTATATTGATGCCTGGTTCATCAATGATAGCAACTCTATCTGAAAAGTAGGATTTAGCTAAATCAAATAAATTTTTTGGACAATGTTTTCTAATTAACTGGCTCAAAATTAAATGCCACCAAGCATGGTCAAAGGCGCCTGAAATATCCAAATAATATGTATCGGGATAGCAGTGCATGTCGAATGACCGATACACACATCACTGTAATATCGATATATCATCACATTAGTACATTGATACAAAGTATATCGATACAAAAACAATTATACAATTTACAACAAATAAACATTGAGATGGGGAATTCATGAAAATATTTCGTATTTCCAATGAGACTTTTCATTTTCTTCTCCATGGAATAGAGGAAGCTATTAAACCGCCATCCATGACGCGTCACTTCTTTTATTTTCTATTACATATTTATTATATATACTATTTATTTTTTTTTATTTTTCTTATTAAATCGATCAATATTTCCATTTTCTGTTTGGAATAATTCGCAGTTCTTTTTACTTATCGTTTTCCGTTTTCTATGTTCGAACGGTACACAAAATAAGAAGAATGACAAAAATAATAAACGCTCGATTTACGATGATGTTCGAGATTAGAATATTAGGCTTTTTGACCGTATGGTCACCAACTTAAATAATCACCCCAAATAAAATCACTAGATTCTTTAGATATCTTAAGGATATCCTATCTATGAGATAACTTGAAGTGGTAGTACGGCCGAGTCCGTAAACTATTAGTTTAGCGGTATCTTATAGTCAGCTTATCTAATAGATGTCAACGATTTGGTAGGAATGGGCCTTAGCGGTGTATTCCTGATATCATCTATAGTTTACCATTTCTACCCGATGGTCCTCAAGATGTGGTCTGATCCTCCAATTCACAGGCTCAATAGAAAGAGTCCTCACGAGAAAACCTTTTTCCAAACCCTACGTAGAACTGAGCTGTTGTTGTTGAAAGATATTTTAACAATTCCTTGGTAAGATGGCAGCCTGGCGTTGGGTTAGATTGTATTAGGTTGGCTTAATCTTTTCGATAAGAATAGCTAACGAAAGGAAAATTATCGGCTCCTCCAGTGCTAGGTAAAATCTATTACTAATAATCCTTTAATTATACAGGGTGAGTCGGGAGGATCGCACCAAACTCTATGAGTGTATTACACACGTGAAAATAATGTAAAAAAATCATATGTTCTTATCCGATTCTCATTTGTTTTCAAGTTATGGCATAGTAACAAATAAACAAATTTCACACATTAACATTTTATTAATCATAGCGTTATTTTAATAAATGTTGAAAAATACCACCATTGACCTCTAAACATTTTCTGCTTCGTCTACGAAGAGCGCTTGTTGCTCTCCGAATTGATTCATTTCTTTCTTCTTTAATATGGGCTGCAGCATTCCTAATTCGTTGAATTAATGCATCTCGTGTGTTCACTTTTATTTTGTACACTTCATTTTTGATCCAGCCCTATAAACAATAATCTAGTGGTGTGGAACATCCTCTAGCAGGCTATTTAATTGATTTTGTAAAAATTTAAGTAGTTGTCTCCTGTGAAGCGATTCTCCAAAATGAAAGGGCCAATTAAATAAGAGTCGACCATACCACACCACACATTTACAGAAAACTTATGTTGAAAATTGCTTTCGACTGATGCGTGGGGATTTTCGTCGCACCATACATGACTGTTACGAGTATTATTAATACCATCACGGGTAAATGTAGCCTCATCCGTAAAAAGTATACGCGATACAACACGATGATTATTATTTATGCACCGATAAAACTCCATACAGTTAGCAAAATCTTCTGGTTGTAGGTGCTGTACTGTTTGTATGTGGTACGGATATAAGCCTTGCTCGTGGAGTGTTTTTATAACTCTCTTTTGTGGAATTCCCAATTGAGTAGCAATTCTTCGGGAACTGGTAGTTACATCTTCTTCTACTAGATCCAGAATATTTTGTACTTCTTCTAAACCTTGTCGAGTTGCGCGTTCAGATGTTATGTTAGCACTGGGAAGCTTACCAGTCTCGCACAATTTGTTGAAAACTCTGATAAAGATGTTTTTATCTTTGATGTGGAAAACGTTGACGATATTCTTCAACAGCAGCTGTAGCATTTCCATTACAGAAACCATAAATGAACACCATATTCTAAATTTGAGTATCTGGCATTTTGCAACGCTAATAATCACATAAATTCGAAAGTAAACCTTCAATTACTGTCACTGTACACTAACACCTCATGAAAACATTAAGGTTATCAAAGGTGTATGAGCCTCGAACATGGCATTTTTGTACATTTATTAAAAGAACGTTGTGATTAATAAAATGTTAATGTGTGGAATTTGTTTATTTGTTACTATGCTATAACTTGAAAACAAATGAGAATCGGATAAGAACATATGATTTTTTTGCATTATTTTCACGTGTGTAATACACTCATAGAGTTTGGTGCGATCCTCCCGACTCACCCTGTATACAGTATAGATAGCCCACGTCAATTGTAAAAAGTGGAAGCGCTTTCGAGACCCAAATGGGACATTAAATTTTAGCTGATGAGACTACACCTCAGCTCAGAACCTGCTAACGATCTTGTAGGTTTTCATTTTTTATTTATAGATTTTGTCTATATAACTTATTATTATACAGGGTGTCTCACATAACTGATTCATCAGAACTTTTTTAGGTTTCACTATTCGTAAAAGCTTGAAATTTTGGCAACGTAAGTTGTTCATTCCGATCTATTAATCTAAAATATTTTCAAGATGGTCACCGGAAGTAGACCGGAAGTGTACCTGTAACGATAATAAAGCTAATGAGAAGTTATTTATGTAGAACAACTGTAACACGAGAGAAGTAAATGACTCCCAGTGATCCACAGGGATCGATGATTAACAAGGCGCTGTGGAATTTGTATTACAAGGAAGTGTTGTAAATGAGCCACTACTCGTAAAGGCTTTAAACATTGGAATCATGGTTGCTCATTCCGATCTTTAAATTTAAAATATTTTCAAGATGGCCATTATTAAGAAAATATGTTGACTTTGATAAAAGATGTTGGTGCCCAGCGGTTTTTGTTTTCGAGATATTTTGATTTTAATTGTTTTTTGGCAAATATCACAATTCTTTTTAAAAGCCCATATCTCAGCCAACGTTAATTCAGAAACGTTTTGCATTGGTACGATAACTCTTCAATATGATGTCAAATAGATTGTCACTTGTATCAATGTATCTTATGATGTATACAGGGTGGTCAAAAATTGAATTACCGCTTTTTCTGCATTCACCCCATCTTTTTTACCATGTCAGAAAGGGAATATAATTCTCTACCGTTGGTGTTTTTGTTAGAAGGCTATGACATTTTGATAGTTTATTGTTTGATTTATCTAAATTATTATTAGTATTATTTCTACAATGAACTGTGATTGAATAAACATTAGATTGGTAACTGGTATTTACCAAAAATATCCAAAAGTAAACAAAAATTAAAATTAATAACATAGAAACAAATACTTAAAATTACAAAAAGAAATAAAGGGAACTAATACAGACAGACTTCAAGTCAGATTCGGAGAAAGTTGGCACCGTTTATTCAAAAATATTAAGCGATCTCAAATTTCAACTCCGTTATTTTAAATGAAATGCTATAGTTTTTACTACACCATTCAATTATACGTAAGAAAATAAGTTGACTTTGATAACAGTTGTTGGTACCTAGCGTTTTTTGTTTTCGAGTTATTTTGATTTTAAGTGTTTTTTGGCAAATATCACCATGCTCTTTAAAAGCACATATCTCAGCCAACGTTAATTCAAAAACGTTTTGCATCGGTACGATAACTCTTCATATGCTGGCAAATAGATTGTCACTTGCTATATTAGTGTACCTTATACAGCGTGTTCAAAAATTGAATTACCGTTTCGCTGGATTCAGCTGCGAGAAAGTCGAAAATTTTAAATGGAACAACCCATATCTTTTTAGCCTATCAAAACGGGAATTTAATTCTCTACAAATTATCTATAAAAAATTGCTATACATATTTATTATAGTTTTCTTCATATTGAGTATTTTATCAAAATCCTACACAAAACGCTGGAAACCGTTCATGTTTGGGTTAGAAGGCCATGACATTGGAATTATTTCTAGAGTTATCTGCGGTTGAATAAACTGTAGTTTATTACATTTATTTACCAAAAATAACCAGCAGATGAACGCATTAATTAAACAATGAAAAACAACAATATGGCATAATATTCGACGTAATGATGAGTGACCTTCCGACGCTTACCGAAGAATTTGGTAAAGTAATAAAATATGACATAACATTTATTCCATTATCTTAATATGCTGGTAATAGAAATTTATGGGTTCTTTATTTTGATCTTTCCAAAACTAAGAAACAGATCCTATCCAAAATTTTATTACATCCACCATGAATATAAAACGGATTTAAAATGTAGGCATTGGAGTAATTCACCATGATATTCAAGACATTAACAGAAATTTGTGACGACACAACTAAGTAATGGCAACAATAACATAAATATGAATGAAAAGCTGTCAAAACTCCGTGGCTTTCTAACATAAAAACCAGAAGCTTTCCAGCATTGCATGCCTCAATTAATTTCCAAATATGAGGGCAACTACAACAAATAGGCACAGGAAAGTTTCTAGATAATTTGTAGAGAATTAAATTCCCTGTATAAGATATACTGATACAACAAGTGATAATCTATTTAACAGCATATGAAGAGTTATCGTGCCAATGCAATACGTTTTTGAATTAACGTTGATATTTGACAAAAAACACTTCAAATCAAAATAACTCAAAAACAAAAAACTAGGTACCAACAACTGAAGCAAACGTAAGAAGAAGGGCTGAAGATGAAAGAAGATTTTTCCCTGAAATAATGCCCTGATGTTCGGTTTCAGGAATAGAGGGGGAGTTTTTAGTGGGTAGACTAGGGGCTACATAATAGTCCCATACTCCCGGCCTCTGCGCCAAAAAAAAAAGGTACCAACAACTATTATCAAAGTCAACATATTTTTTTACATATAATTAAATAGTGTAATAAAAACTATAGCATTCCATTTAAAATAACGAAGTTGAGGTCTACTTCCGGTAGACCGGCAATGGTGGCCATCTTGAAAATATTTTAGGTTAAGAGATCAGAATGAATAACCCAGGATACCAAAATTTCAAGCCTCTACGAGTAGTGGAACCTAAAAAAGTTCTAATGAACCAGTTACATGAGACATCCTGTATAATATATTATATACCTACAGGTGTCTCACGTAACTGGTTCATTAGAACTTTTTTAGGTTTCACTGTTCGTAGAGGCTTGAAATTTTGATAACATGGATTGTTCATTCTGCTCTTTTAATCTAAAATACTTTCAAGACGGCCACTCTTTCCGGTCTACCAAAAGTAGACCTCAACTTTATTATTTTAAATGGAATGCTATAGTTTTTACAACGCCATTCAATTATACGTAAAAGATATGTTAACTTTGATAACAGTTATTGGTACCTAGTGGTTTTTGTTTGCCCATATCTCTGCCAACGATAATTCAAAAACGTTTTGCATTAGCACGATAGCTCTTCATATGATGTCAAATAGATTGTCACTTGTTGTATTAATGTATCTTATACAGGTAATAATGTACAACAAGTTACGTGAAACACCCTGTATAACTTCAACATTAATCATCTTACATACACTCAGCAGCATGAAAAAAGTATTATACAAAAAAGGTCTAATGGTAAAAAAGGTATAATTCGATACTGCGTGATGTGAGTTATTACCTCCTTTCACATCATACTTTGAAAACTTTGATATTATCAAAGTTGCACTATGACTTTACGGACATACTCTATGTCTTAGTAGACACTTTTTAATAAGGATTCATTTTGAGACTGAAGTTGATATCTTCAAAATCCCATTCACTATCGCTATTCGATGCATAAGTGTCTTGATTAGCACATTTGGTGATTGTTGACTCCAGGTTCATTGTGTATATCAATAATAAAAGAAGAAGGAAAGAAAATCCTTTTTTCACAATGATATAAATATTTATTTATTTCTTTTCAATCTGTACTACACGTGTTTCGCTTTTTTCTTAAAAGCGTCATCAGGTACAACTGTATTAATTAAAATTAGAAAAGTTAAAAATAAGTTGATTTTATGAAATAAAATATAATTACCGTCAGTTACATCAGAGGTTGCAAAAAATTAAGCGAAGAGAAAAATGTGAAGACATTGGATGATCCTGAACTCTCGTCATTAAACGTTGAAGAGGCAAATACCAATCTTTTCTTTAATTTAAATTATTGAAAAATATGAAATTTTGAAAATATTGAAGTTAACAAACAGATTGGTTGGTAATTTAATACCTTTCTTTGAAATTTTTGAAATTTTTTGTTAAAAGAAAAAAATGTGTTTTTTGTTTGATATTATTAATGTTGAAATGCAAAAATCTGAATTACAACTAATTATAAAACATTAATAATGAACGCTGATGTTAACGTTAAATTATTATTAAAGCCCAAGGGCGGCGTGACTGTAATGGCTGAAGGCAAAACGTGGTAATTTCTTTTTCTAGTAACAGTAAATGTTAGATGAAGAACATTTCTAAAATAAATAAAATATAAAATGTCAATAAAATAAGTTAAAATGATAGTATCAAAGATGAATAAAAATCAGTCAGAAATTAAAATATTTTTTAAAAAATTACCTTAATCTAGAGAGCCGTGTGCTTGTATCTACGTTTCGAAACGGTCTGACGAGTTTATGAAATAATTGAAAAGAACAAAATATATCTAGAAAGAGATAACTGTTGATAAAATGTGACAAGTCTCTCAAAGAACGGGAATTTCGATATTACAGGAAACTGGAAAAGAGTCTTTTATGGAAAAAATCTGTAGATTCATTTATTAAAAGATGTGAATTATTTTTGTTATATGATATGATGTAATATTCTTCGTAAAGATCCATCTTTTTTGATTTCTTTAAATGTTTTAAAAGGGATATATTAGAAAGATTTGACTTATGTCCTGTTTCTTCAAGATGTTTAAAAACTGCTGAATTATTTTTAGTTAAATTTTAGTTAAATTTTAGTTAAAATTTGATCGTCACATTAGGAGACAAAAACGCTGGACTAGTCATTATCACTAAAGAATCTTATATCAACAAGACTCAAGAATTTTTTGAACAAAACGACATCAAACTTATAAACAAAGACCCTACCCCTAAATATAATTACACCTTAAAGACACTTATTAATTCTTGTAAAGAAAGTTTAAAAAAATTCAACATCAGTACTAATCTCCTAACTCAAATGAACCCTTTGTCTCCTACACTCAAATCTCTTATTAAATTACACAAACCAGATAGAAGCATTAGACCAATTATTTCCAATACTAACACCCCAAATGAAAATATTGCAAAACATTTACAAAAATTTCTATACAATACTTTTCACAATAATTTCACTTACACCACTAAAAACTCATTAGATCTTATAACAAAACTTTCAAAACTAAAAATTAATAAACGGTCGACTTTAATTTCATTCGATATAAAAAATCTTTATTCCAATATTCCAGTCAATGAATGCATTAATATAATAGAAGATTACCTTTGTAACAATATTCAAAATTTTAACAATGTTGAATATAAAGACATATTTCAACTCACATCCATTATCAAGGTAGTTTGTGAACAGAATTTCTTCATCTTTAATGGAAAACATTATCGCATGTCCAATGGTTTACCCATGGGCTCTCCTATCTCAGGAATCATGGCTGATATCTTTGTGAATAATTTCGAGAAAACTCTTTTTTCTGAGAAATACGCTTTGTTCACCAAAGACATAATTTTCTACAAAAGATACGTAGACGATATATTAATAGTATTTAATGGTAATAAAGCACAACTTTCTGCCCTTACTAATGTATTTAATAACATATGCATACTCGACTTTACCACCGAAATAGAGAAAGACTCTAAAATTAACTTCTTGGATATCACAATTTCTAAAAATATTTCTAAGTCATCACTTAACTTTAAAATATTCCGAAAAGATACAGCAACTGATACGATTATACCTAAATCCTTTTTCTCCTGTTCACAACATAAATATGCTTCATTTCGTTTTCTCTTTAACAGATTACTAAATTTTCCTTTACAGCATTCTGATTTTATTACCGAATTGAAAAACATAATAAAAATTGGTTTAAATAATGGCTACTCTATTCAAGATATTCAAAACATTTATAATAAAACTCAAAACAACTTTACCAACAATCTTATCTTCCCCAGAATCAATGAAAAACGTAAATTTATCTCTATTCCATTTCACCCAAATATTCAAAATACTTTCAACAATATTTTTAAATCTCATAATGTTACAACTGTATTTTCCACTAATAATAAATTAGGTCAATTAATTGTTAATAACAAACACAGATTTAATCTTAACCAAAAGAGTGGCATTTACAAACTTGACTGTGGGGATTGCGATTGTTTCTATATTGGTCAAACGGGACGTAACATAAAAACCAGATTCAAAGAACACATCTCTAAAAATAATTCAGCAGTTTTTAAACATCTTGAAGAAACAGGACATAAGTCAAATCTTTCTAATATATCCCTTTTAAAACATTTAAAGAAATCAAAAAAGATGGATCTTTACGAAGAATATTACATCAGATCCTATAACAAAAATAATTCACATCTTTTAATAAATGAATCTACAGATTTTTTCCATAAAAGACTCTTTTCCAGTTTCCTGTAATATCGAAATTCCCGTTCTTTGAGAGACTTGTCACATTTTATCAACAGTTATCTCTTTCTAGATATATTTTGTTCTTTTCAATTATTTCATAAACTCGTCAGACCGTTTCGAAACGTAGATACAAGCACACGGCTCTCTAGATTAAGGTAATTTTTTAAAAAATATTTTAATTTCTGACTGATTTTTATTCATCTTTGATACTATCATTTTAACTTATTTTATTGACATTTTATATTTTATTTATTTTAGAAATGTTCTTCACTTAACATTTACTGTTACTAGAAAAAGAAATTACCACGTTTTGCCTTCAGCCATTACAGTCACGCCGCCCTTGGGCTTTAATAATAATTTAACGTTAACATCAGCGTTCATTATTAATGTTTTATAATTAGTTGTAATTCAGATTGTTGCATTTCAAGATTAATAATATCAAACAAAAAACACATTTTTTTCTTTTAACAAAAAATTTCAAAAATTTCAAAGAAAGGTATTAAATTACCAACCAATCTGTTTGTTAACTTCAATATTTTCAAAATTTCATATTTTTCAATAATTTAAATTAAAGAAAAGATTGGTATTTGCCTCTTCAACGTTTAATGACGAGAGTTCAGGATCATCCAATGTCTTCACATTTTTCTCTTCGCTTAATTTTTTGCAACCTCTGATGTAACTGACGGTAATTATATTTTATTTCATAAAATCAACTTATTTTTAACTTTTCTAATTTTAATTAATACAGTTGTACCTGATGACGCTTTTAAGAAAAAAGCGAAACACGTGTAGTACAGATTGAAAAGAAATAAATAAATATTTATATCATTGTGAAACAAGGATTTTCTTTCCTTCTTCTTTTATTATTGATTAGCACAGTTCAAAAAAATCGGGTTGGGACAATGTAAGAAAAATGAGGTAATTGTAAAAATTGCGTTACCCCTCGTCGTAAGCAGGTTTTGAGAAATTGCAATAAAATGTGTTAAAAGTATTTGAAACCAACCTAATTTTATAAATTTAATTTTTTGCTACAAGAATGTGAGCTTTTGGAATCTGCTTAGTATATGGTACTTATATAATTCCTATAAGTCTTTTGTAATTTTACTTGTCTTAACATTCCTTTGTATTACTATAGATGATTGACAAGTGTAAACAAAAGGCTCTTCACGCTTTAATTAGAGGACAAAAGAAGGCGGCCTTCACGGTATTATTGGGTTTAATTGGCGTTTCTACATTATTAAAATATTTTAGACATTTACAATCAGTTGAAAGTGCAATGGTTCCAACAATTCTTGACTTACTATTGGTATATTAATAAAGTGATTTTCTCTATAAATTAATAATTCGTTTATATACCTAATTAAAATTATGACGTGCAAAATACATTTGATTGAAAACTTTGCGTTCATTTGAGCCCCCACGAGCTACCACTGAAAATAATGACAAGTTTCTAACTACAACAACTTTTGAACATGTTCGCTCGATCTGAATAAGATTTTTTATATTTGAAATGCCAACTTTTTGCCAATATTGTACATTCTGGCGCTTTTCAATTTCAGTAATGGTGAATAACGTTAATGCCTGTTTTCCCCCAATACTTTGAAGCTTCCTAAGAGTTGCACCCACATAACAATATAATTTTAAATATAAAGAGCTTGTAATCTCGTCTGTCCCAAAACACTTCTATTTCTTGGTCAAATTTCTATTATTATTAACACCAAGGTTACAAGGTCGTTAACTGTTGCTAGAGAAAAAAATGCCTTTTTTCTTGCAAGATTCAACAGCTTCGGTGGAAAATGGGCGCACCATACAACTTCGTGATGATTGATATATTGTAACAATTGTGTTATAAAATCAACATACCATAACATTTGAGATAAGAAATCGTCTGGAAACTAGAGATGTGCAAATTACGTAAGTCCCGCCGGGTCACGATGGGTCATGCTATCGTGTTAAGGGCTACAATCTGCAAAAATTGTAAAACACTTCTTGATTGTTCTTCTTTTTGCCTCGCATCTAATCGTCTGTTATAAACCTTATTAAAATTTAATATTATTTCCTTTTCTAGGAAGATAAATGGTGAGAACAACGCGTCTTATTTATTACAAATCTAAGTGTTACATTCAACTTTCACAGAGTTACTTGAAATCCTCAGTATCACTCGTATAAATCTAGAAATGAGAGCATTCAATCTAAATTCCTCAACTACCTTTCGTTTAAGTTTGAGTTTACGTTCCCCGCAAACTTTTAGAACTCCATCAAGAAATCTAATCTTTCAGTTTCCGTGCAATAAAACAATTTTTAACACAATAAATTGATATTAGTTTGTCAATTAATTCAAATTAATGTGGTTTAAATTATCTATAAAAAGAAACCGGACAGGTACATATTTTTCAATTATATGTTGGATTTTGCATATCCCAAATGACCATGTCCGGTAATCGAAACGCATTTTTGATCAACAACGTTTTTCGATATTGGAAACATCAACGAAATACGCGTTCGTTCGTTCCAATTTCAAAAGCTGAAATATATGCAAGCTTAATTGAAATTCATTATAGCGCATTTGCATCCTATATGCAATTTTGCGTTAAGCCGAACGAGCAAATGCAATAAAATTATTAAATAAATTCCGTACAATTACTAACATGTCAAAGAACGACTATTTATCTTTTATTCCTAGCGCGTATATTATTCTTTTTTCTTGAATTTTAATGTTGTGTATGGGCAAAGAAATTGATCTACGAGCCAATAAAACTTTTCCCCCGATTTTTTTTTTTTGCTTTTTTTGGGGCTATTTATATTCTGCATGTATTTTCGTTGGCGGTTTCAGAGGCAGGTTGGACGCGGTGGAGTGTAGATTCGGAAATTGATATTCATTGAAGTTTCGAACCCATGGTATATTGACGCATTACAAATTTTTGCGGAAATTGAAACTGCCGTTTTTCGCGAATATTTCTATACCAGACTTACGCCAACTGAATAAAGACATCTTTATAAAAATGATTAATGTTACAGAAATATAATTCATTTCGGCTTTAAAAGTTTTATTATGAGATGTTGATGGGAATTCATTGCTAAAATCTTAGATTTTCAATTAATTTTTAATTCTAATATTCTATAGAGGCTTTTCCTGCCAATCCAATTAAAGAATTTGCTACGGAGGTTATTTTTACTGCTTCTAAGAGACTCAATACTGCTTTTAGAGGACTTAATAATGCTTTATGGAAACTTTTGTCAGAAGATCTGAAATTCTTCCAGACATCTTGATACTGCTTCTAGAAGACTTGATCTGCTTCTACAAAATTTAATATTGCTTCCAAAAGACTTGATCTACTTCCAAAAGACTTGAGACTGCTTCTAGAAGACTTGATATTGCTGTCAGAAGAATTGAAATACTTCCAGAAGAGTTGCAATACTTCTAGAAGACTTGAAATGCTTTCAGAACGCTTGATTTGCTTCAAAAGACTTGATACTAGCCCTGAAAGATTCGTTACTGTTTCTGGAAGACTTGATAGTGCTTTCAGAAGAATTGTAATACTTCCAGAAGAGTTGCAATACTTCTAGAAGACTTGAAATGCTTCCAGAACGCTTGATTTGCTTCAAAAGACTTGATATTAGCCCTGAAAGACTTGTTACTGTTTCTAGAAGACTTGATATTGCTTCCAGAAGTCGAAAAATAATTCTAGAAGACTTGATGCGGCCGCCAGAAGATTTGCAATGCTTCTGGAAGACTTGATATTGCTTCCAAAAGGATCAAAATGCTTCCAGAAGATTTGAACTGCCTCCATAAGACTTGAAAGACGATGGAAGATATATAAAGACAAGAACAGAGAAGAAATGTATAGAAGGTAGTAACCTTCTATGATATGAGATGGGCGAGGCATACAGGACGAACCAGCATCATGATAAAAATCGTAAAAGAATAGCAAAAACGAGACCTGCAACTAACTATTATGCAACGTAGGCCCTACTTGATCATGCAACTTTTGGTAATTATTTAAAATAAAGAGACATCATCAGACACCTGTTGGTATGGCCGCGGAGATGAAGACACCCTATTTCTGAGTGCAGACACTTCGCAGCACTAAGATATTGTCTCAGGATAAAACGGGATCGGGAGATATTTTAATATAAATAGTATCTCTGAAGTTTTTCTAGACACAGAGGATACAAGAAGAGAAGTGATGAAGTTCCTGACTGAGGTGATGATGGAGAAAGAAACAGAGGAGAAAATAAGAAAGAAGTAGTGGGACACCAACCAAAATATAACTGAATAATAAGGAATGAAAAAAGAAGAACATGAGGAGAATTACTATGTCTAAGAACGGATATTCAGTTAAAACCCCTTATCCAGATAACCTAGATCCAAGAAGGTTAGTTGTTTCAACATCATAATCAACATCGCCTAATATTGGCCGCTAAATGCGAAAAAATGAAGAAAAAAAGGCAGGAAAAGTGAAGAAAAAAGCAAATTCCAAGCTCGGGATGGAAGAATTGAGAGAAGATGTAAAAGGAGGTTTGGGCTAAACCCCCCAATCCAGGTAAAGCACGAAATGTGCTATAATTCAAAATGTTAGGACGACGAAGGAACAGAATTCCTCTGCGAATTTTCCCCTCCTCTGTGCCAAAAAAAAAAGAAAAAAGGTTGGGTTGGGTTGGGTACTACCTTTGAAAGGCTTGGTAGTGCTTTTGAAAAATTTGAAAGTTTTCTGAAAATCAGAAACCTTGAAATGCTTGCAGAAAGCTTGAAATGCTTTTAAAAGACTTGAAATGCTTTCAAATGCCTTGAACTGCTTCTAAAAGACCTGAACTGCTTCCAGAAGATATGATATTGCGCCTGGAAAACTTGAATTGCTTCTATTAAACTTGATATTGCTTCCAAAAGACTTGAAATACTTTCAGAAGACTTGATACTACTTCTAAAAGATTTGAAGATGCTTCCAGGATACTTTAAATGCTTCCAAAAAGTTAAATTGCTTCCAGAAGACTTACTACTACCCTTGGTAGACTTGATACCACTTCTAGAAGACTTGATATAGTCTCCAGAAGACTTGATATAGTTTCCAGAAGACTTGAAATGCTACCAGAAGACTTACAATGCTTCCATGCTTGTTACTGCTTCTAGAAGACTTGATATTTTTCTAGAAGACTTCAAACGCTTGAAACGAGTTGCAATGTTTTCACAAACTTGAATTGATACCAGAAGACTTACTACTATCTCTGGTAAACTTGATGCTACTTTTAGAGGACTGATATAGATTTCAAAAGACTGGAAACGCTGCCAGGAGGTTTGGAATCCTTCAACAAACTTGCATTGCTGCCAAAAGACTTGCTTCTACCCTTGGTAGACTTGATGCTACTTCTACAAAATTGGATACTGCTTCCAAAAGACTTTAAATGCTGCCAGAAGACTTGCAATGCTTCTAGAATACTTGGTACTGCTTCTAGAAGACTTACTATTGCTGCCCGAAGAGTTGATACTATATCTAGAAGATTTGAAATGTTTCCAGAAGACATGAAATGCTCTCATAAAGTTTGAAATGCTTCTAGAAGGCTTGATACTGCTTCCAGAAGGCTTGAAATGTTTCCACAAGACTTGAAATGCTTTCACAAACTTGTATTAATGCCAGAAGACTTGCTACCGCCTCTGGAAAACTTGATGCTGCTTCCAAAGGACTGATATAGCTACCAGAAGACTTGAAATGCTGCCATAGTACTTGAAACTACTTCCAGAAGACTTGGTACTGCTTCGAAAAGACTTGATTCTGATTCTAGAAATCTTGCAATGCTTCTAGGAAACTTAGTACTGCTTCTAGAAGACATAATTCTGTTTCTAGAAAACTTGCAATCCTTCTAGAAGACTTGATAGTGCTTACAGAAGACCTAAGAAGCTTCCAGAAGACTTGAAATGCTTCAATAACACTTGAACTGCTTCCAGAAGACTTGTTACTGCTTCTAGAAAACTTGATCTGCTTCAAAAGTCTTTGTTACTGTTTCTAGATGACGTAATACTGGTTAAAAAAGACTTGAAATGCTTCTAAAAGGCTAGAAATGCTTTCAAAAGACGTGATATGTTTCCACAGACTTGAACTGCTGTCAGAAGACTTACTACTACTCCTGATATGCTTGATACTGCTTCTAGAGGACTTAATATAGCTTCGAGAAGACTTGGAATGCTGCCAGAAGACTTGCAATACTTCCAGAAGACTTGGTATGCTGCCAGAAGACTTGCAATACTTCCAGAAGACTTGGTACTGCTTCAAAAAGAATTGATTCTGTATCTAGAAATCTTGCAATGCTTCCAGGAGACGTAATAGTGCTTACAGAAGACCTGAAAAGCTTCCAGAAAACTTGAAATGCTTCAATAACACTTGAACTGCTTCCAGAAGACTTGTTACTGCTTCTAGAAAACTTAATCTGCTTCAAAAGTCTTTGTTACTGCTTCTAGATGACGTAATACTGGTTCCAAAAGACTTGAAATGCTTCTAAAAGATTAGAAATGCTTTCAAAAGACGTGATATGCTTCCACAGACTTGAACTGCTGTCAGAAGACTTACTACTGCTCCGGATATGCTTGATACTGCTTCTAGAGGACTTGATATAGCTTCGAGAAGACTTGGAATGCTGCCAGAAGACTTGGAATGCTGTCAGAAGACTTGCAATACTTCCAGAAGACTTGGTACTGCTTCGAAAAGAATTGATTCTGTATCTAGAAATCGTACTATGCTTCCAGAAGACTTAATATTGCTTACAGAAGAGCTGAAAACTGTATAGCTTCCAGAAAACTTGAAATGCTTCAACAACACTTGAACTGCTTCCAGAAGACTTGTTACTGCTTCTAGAAAACTTGAACTGCTTCCAGAAGACTTGTTACTTCTTCTATAAAACTTGATCTGCTTCTTATATTTTTAGAAATGCTTCTAAAAGACTAGAAATGCTTCCAAAAGACGTGATATGCTTCCACAGACTTGAACTGCTGTCAGAAGACTTGCTACTACTCCTGATATGCTTGATACTGCTTCTAGAAGACTTGATATAGCTTCCAGAAGACTTGGAATGCTGCCAGAAAACTTGCAATACTTCCAGAAGACTTGGAATGCTGCTAGAAGACTTGCAGTACTTCCAGAAGACTTGGTACTGCTTCGAAAAGAATTGATTCTGTAACTAGAAATCTTGCAATGCTTCCACGAGACTTAATAGTGCTTACAGAAAACCTGAAAAGCTTCCAGAAAACTTCAAATGCTTCAATAACACTTGAACTGCTTCCAGAAGACTTGTTACTGCTTCTAGAAGACTTGATCTGCTTCAAAAGACATTGTTACTGCTTGTAGATGACGTAATACTGGTTCCAGAAGAAATGCTTTCAATAGACGTGAAATGCTCCCAAAAGACGTGATACGCTTCCACAAACTTGAATTGCTGTCAGAAGACTACTACCCCTGGTATGCTTGATATTGCTTCTAAAAGACTTGATATAGCTTCCAAAAGACTTGAAATGCTTCCAGAAGCTTTGGCACTGCTTCTAAAAGACTTGATACTGCTTGTAGAAGACTTGTTGAATGCTTCCAAAAAACTTAATACTGATTCTAAAAGACTTGAAAGCAAATTGAAGCTGCCATTTTTTGTAAATATTTCAATACCAGACTTCACTCTGAAACACCCTGTATATATCTAGTACTAATCATACAGGGTGAGTTATTTAAGGAAGATCAAAATGTTTTTAATGTTGTACTGTTTAAATCACCACTTTCTATTCCCTTTATATAGAGTGTTCTAGTTAGGTGTAACAGAGAGTACGTTATTTTTTTAAATGGAGCTTTCTGTATATTTTATCATATTATGAATACAACTAAATTTGTTATAACAATCGTATATGCCACTAACTTATAAAATGTATAGTTTCTGAGCTATTCAATTGTTTCTTCAAAATGTGACACTTACAGGACCTTCTTAAAAACGTTGTAAAAACGATATTTTATCCGTTTTTGCCTTCAAAGTATGTCAGATAATAGTCAAAGCCAGTAGGTATATGACAGTATCGAAGGCTATTAGATACACAGTACAGTGTGTTCATAAAGTTCACATACTGTTGATGTTTTTCAAATGATGTTTTCTTAATTTTACTTTTATTTTAATTACATACAATAATGACGTGTTTTATTACACATTTTTCTTTAAATTGTAAATATCAGGAACATTATTAAACTTAGACATATGATATATACTTATTATCAATTAAAGGAAACTTGGTATGGTATGTGGTGAGTCAAATAACTTTTGTATTAAATGTATCTTTCTTTGTCAAACGGTTTAGTGCACCCTGTATACTTGTCGTTACGCAGTGATAATCCGCCAATTTCTGAACACCTGTATATGTTTTGTGCTAATTCCTTCATTTTAAAGAAAAGTTTCGGTTACGGCCGAAACTAGGACCATAGCCGAATTAATAATAAATAACTTCATGTTTCATTTTCTAATACTTCACATAAAATTTTTGGTAGTATATCGAAGAAAATAAAATTATTTTTAACGAAGAATTTGGTTGAAAATCGGTTTTAATCGGATTTATTACGATTCATTTTTGCAACGGATATGTTATAAAAAAACCATAAATCTTACACAATAAGATTAAGACCGACGGAAAAGACGAATCGTAAATTATTTAATACCTTTTCGATTCCGTCTTGAGTAGAATTCGTTTCGACAATACCGTGGTCGAGGTCGAAATGGTCGTAATTTAATTTAGGGAACTAAAGCGAAGCAATTCAATTCGCCCTCGGTCAATGCGGTGGTTTTAGCTGTGAAACGTTTTACAATTTAAGTAAACGAACAACGTCTTGAAGATGTTCCAAATGATTTTCTTTAAATGGGAATTGAATTAATGGATTTCGGAACATTTTCCAATTTTTCCTAATACATTCTTTTATTGTAATCACATTTGAAACTTTGCTACATACATAAAATAAATTAATGAGCAAAAGCTAACAATGTTTACAAATTGTAGCTTTAATGGCGAAGATAACAAAAACCGTTTAACACAGCTCGTTTTCTAAACATTTCGTGTGTTCTCGCTTACGACAAAGAAGGGTTCCCCTTTTAAAGTATGTAGGGTATAGTTGGGGAGTAGGTGTAGATAGAGTAGGAAACTCGAAAAGGGCCCCATTTGTGGAATGAGAATGTTAAACGAGAGTATAGCGAAAAGTACTTTCGATAACACGTACTTCCCAAGCACCTCTTATCTAAATTAAAAACCTTCAATCCCATTAAGTAATTGATATGCATACATAACATGTAATATTATAAAATTGATTAAAATGTATCATATTTTTTTAACTTAATATAAAATATTATTCTCGGATCGGATGGTGTTTCGATTTTATTCACTTCTCGTTCTCAACTTATTCCATTAACTTAAAAGACTGCCTTGGAAGGTCGTAAAAGTGAAGCCCTCGGCGTCTTCAAAGCGCAAAGTTTGTCGCCTGACGGGTGACGTCATTTACGATTCCCGAAACCTTGATAAAAAGTTGCCTCCCCCCGTTTGTCTTTTAAGATGAGGGGGGCGACAACAAAGTTCTGCTGTGTAATTCGAGATGTAAGAGTTAAAATTATTTCGGTTGGCATTCCTTAATTATAAGTTTAACAACGTATTTTTTATGTGAAATAATTTCGGTTCAAATATAAGGCAAAAACGTGGGCGAGGAAGTTGATATTGAAAAAGTTCGTAAACAAGTAATAGTAGTAGCTTTATTTTCCAAGCAATAAAAAGTAGACTTATAAATTGAATCGTATACTTGGTTATTTCGAAAACAAGGTCGTAGATCAAGTGCATCGTAAGAGACTTGCTACAAATCTGTTGTTATTTTTTTATTTAATGTGTTTTTGAGAGATTTGGTTTGAGTGTATCATGTACAATGAAACCACAGTTGCGGTGACATGTTTTAACGTGTACCGTTAACGAGCTTGTAACGGCAATGCCTCTGGCTTACACGATCAACATGAAGGAAACTTTTGAATCAAGAGTCTATTATGATGTAAAAGTTATCTCTACTTACAGATTTACATAAAACAAAAAATGATATATGTTGCTTCATTTTGTCTCAGCTTCATATTAAGTTGGGTTGGGTTGGAAAAACTTAGTTTTGAAAAAGAGAAAAATTGTTTGGTCATTTCTTAAAACAATTCCGACGAGTTTTTCGGAAAATAGAAAATATGATGACTGTGTGAATTGCCGATGTGAATGAGTTGTTGAAGAGATACAAGAATTGCAATTTTTTCCAAAAAAGATTCAGTTAGATATGAATGTATTTGAATGTATTCATTGAATATGTTGCGGTCTTTAGACATTCTATTGGCATCGTGCCATATTAAATTCTAAATACTAATTTTGTATTTGTTGCTTATTATATTTCAGTCAATATTCACCAGTAATGTTTTTGAGTCAAAGAAATGTGACGTAATAGGCAAAAACTGATTTTACCAGTAAACTCAGCATCCCAAAATCAATGAAATCGAGTGAAAGCGGATGCAGAGAAATGCTTTAAATGTTCTGATTAGTGTTATTAATAAAAAGGCTCAAAGCCAAAATGAATGGCAGTTTCAGTTTCGAGATTATCTTAAAGTATATCAGAACATTTTTCAGAACAATTTGATACTAAATGCCATGCATCAAACTAACTGCAACTACGAGATCTTTATATTCTTGCTTGTTGTGATAAGCCATTGATTTTGAATCTGAAGAGAAGAAAAAGACAAGTTTCGCTATGTCACCACGTAATACTAATGTTCCTCTGATCTAATAGCCCTTGATTATATGAGAACACTTCACATAATCTTTATGATAAACCACATAATAGAACACATAATAATCTGTGTAATAAACTTTAGACAAATTAGTAGTGCATCGAAATGTAAATCTACAAGATGTCTACTAACTGCAGTAGGACAAGGAAAAGTGAAAATGCAGATGGTCAAAACTAGACATAGAAAATTACGATTGTTCAAGAACTGAACGAGAAAGATAAATCCCTACAACTTTGTGCTAAAAACTTGAAAACCTTTCTTGTGCCAATGTGGAATTTCTTATGTATGAAATCCACACTCACCTTTTAGCAAATAAAATTTCAAATACGCAAACAGTATTCCTCAGCAATTTCACCAACGACCACTTCAGTGGCAAGGTTTCAGTAAGGTATGCCATATTTCAGTTTTGTGTAAACTCCGTACTTTTTTGATGAAAAGGGTGTTTTTTTGATGGAGGTATTGTATCTGATGGATGTGCACTATTCGAGAATTTTTTGTCTCCAGACAACGAAAAAGTCTTAGAATGGTAGAATGTCATTAAAAGATTTAGGTTTAATTTAGTCTGGTAAACCTTTTTTTATTTAGCTTTAGATTGTTTTAAATTCTTCTGCAATTAAAAGTATGACTAACACTAGACCTACAACCTAGCTTTATTATTAACACTAGACTTAGAACTAGAAACATTAGAATTTAGCCGTACATCTCCCAAGACGGCTAAACCCTATTCTTTCTAGTACTAAGTATAATGTTAGTTCTGTAGCTAGGTTGAGTTGGGTTAGGTTGGGTTGGGTTCAGTCTTAATTCCATTAAAAAGAGTAAGAGGGAAAAGTGGAATAGTCATTGCGATGAGTTAAACTAAGATGTATGGGATAAGGCCTATAAAATAATAACGAAGCTGATAAAAAGTTGCCTCCTCCCGTTTGTCTTTTAAGATGAGGGGGGCGACAACAAAGTTCTGCTGTGTAATTCGAGATGTAAGAGTTAAAATTATTACGGTTGGCATTCCTTAATTATAAGTTTAACAACGTATTTTTTATGTGAAATAATTTCGGTTCAAATATAAGGCAAAAACGTGGACGAGGAAGTTGATATTGAAAAAGTTCGTAAACAAGTAATAGTAGTAGCTTTATTTTCCAAGCAATAAAAAGTAGACTTATAAATTGAATCGTATACTTGGTTATTTCGAAAACAAGGTCGTAGATCAAGTGCATCGTAAGAGACTTGCTACAAATCTGTTGTTATTTTTTTATTTAATGTGTTTTTGAGAGATTTGGTTTGAGTGTATCATGTACAATGAAACCACAGTTGCGGTGACATGTTTTAACGTCTACCGTTAACGAGCTTGTAACGGCAATGCCTCTGGCTTACACGATCAACATGAAGGAAACTTCTGAATCGAGAGTCTGTTGTGATTTAAAAGTTATCCCTACTTACAGATTTACATAAAACAAAAAATGATATATGTTGCTTCATTTTGTCTCAGCTTCATATTAAGTTGGATTGGGTTGGAAAAACTTAGTTTTGAAAGAGAGAAAAATTGTTTGGTCATTTCTTAAAACAATTCCGACGAGTCTTTCGGAAAATAGAAAATATGATGACTGTGTGAATTGCCGATGTGAATGAGTTGTTAAAGAGTTACAAGAATTGCAATTTTTTCCAAAAAAGATTCACTAAGATATCCTTATGATGAGAATGACTAATCAAAAAGGAATGTATTTGAATGTATTCATTGAATATGTTGCGGTCTTTAGAAATTCTATTGGCATCGTGCCATATTAAATTCTATATACTAATTTTGTATTTGTTGCTTATTATATTTCAGTCAATATTCACCAGTAATGTTTTTGAGTCAAAGAAATGTGACGTAATGGGCAAAAACTAATTTTACCTGTAAACTCAGCATCCCAAATCGAGTGAAAGCGGATGCAGAGAAATGCTTTAAATGTTCTGATTAGTGTTATTAATAAAAAGGTTCAAAGCCAGAATGAATGGCAGTTTCAGTTTCGAGATTATCTTAAAGTATATCAGAACATTTTTCAGAACAATTTGATACTAAATGCCATACATCAAACTAACTGCAACTACGAGATCTTTATATTCTTGCTTGTTGTGATAAGCCATTGATTTTGAATCTGAAGAGAAGAAAAAGACAAGTTTCGCTATGTCACGTAATACTAATGTTCCTCTGATCTAATAGCCCTTGATTATATGAAAATGCTACACATAATCTTTATGATAAACCACATAATAGAACACATAATAATCTATGTAATAAACTTTAGACAAATTAGTTGTGCATCGAAATGTAAGTCTTCTGGTTGTCTACTAACTGCAGTAGGACAGGGAAAAGTGAAAATGCAGATTGTCAAAACTAGACTTAGAAAATTACGATTGTGCAAGAACTGAACGAGAAAGATAAATCCCTACAACTTTGTGCTAAAAACTTGAAAACCTTTCTTGTGCCAATGTGGAATTTCTTATCTATGAAATCCACAACCACCTTTTAGCAAACAAAATTTCAAATATCATGCAAACAGTATTCCTTAGCAATTTCATTAACGACCACTTCAGTGGCAAGGCTTCAGTAAGGTATGCCATATTTCAGTTTTGTGTAAAGTCCGTACTTTTTTGATGAAAAGGATGTTTTTTTGATGGAGATATTGTATCTGATGGATGTGCACTATTCGAGAATTTTCTGTCTCCAGACAACGAAAAAGTCTTAGAATGGTAGAATGTTATTAAAAGATTTAGGTTTAATTTAGTCTGGTAAACCTTTTTTTATTTAGCTTTAGATTGTTTTAAATTCTTCTGCAATTAAAAGTATGACTAACACTAGACCTACAACCTAGCTTTATTATTAACACTAGACTTAGAACTAGAAACATTAGAATTTAGCCGTACATCTCCCAAGACGGCTAAACCCTATTCTTTCTAGTACTAAGTATAATGTTAGTTCTGTAGCTAGGTTGAGTTGGGTTAGGTTGGGTTGGGTTCAGTCTTAATTCCATTAAAAAGAGTAAGAGGGAAAAGTGGAATAGTCATTGCGATGAGTTAAACGAAGATGTATGGGATAAGGCCTATAAAATAATAACGAAGCTGATAAAAAGTTGCCTCCCCCCGTTTGTCTTTTAAGATGAGGGGGGCGACAACAAAGTTCTGCTGTGTAATTCGAGATGTAAGAGTTAAAATTATTACGGTTGGCATTCCTTAATTATAAGTTTAACAACGTATTTTTTATGTGAAATAATTTCGGTTCAAATATAAGGCAAAAACGTGGACGAGGAAGTTGATATTGAAAAAGTTCGTAAACAAGTAATAGTAGTAGCTTTATTTTCCAAGCAATAAAAAGTAGACTTATAAATTGAATCGTATACTTGGTTATTTCGAAAATAAGGTCGTAGATCAAGTGCATCGTAAGAGACTTGCTACAAATCTGTTGTTATTTTTTATTTAATGTGTTTTTGAGAGATTTGGTTTGAGTGTATCATGTAGAATGAAACCACAATTGCGGTGACATGTTTTAACGTGTACCGTTAACGAGTTTGTAACGGCAACGCCTCTGGCTTACACGATCAACATGAAGGAAACTTTTGAATCGAGAATCTGTTATGATTTAAAAATTATCCCTACTTACAGATTTACATAAAATAAAAATGATATATGTTGCTTCATTTTGTCTCAGGTTCATATTAAGTTGGGTTGGGTTGGAAAAACTTAGTTTTGAAAGAGAGAAAAATTGTTTGGCCATTTCTTAAAATAATTCCAACGAGTTTTTTGGAAAATAGAAAATATGATGACTGTGTGAATCGCCGATGTGAGTGAGTTGTTGAAGAGTTACAAGAATTGCAATTTTTTCCAAAAAAGATTCACTAAGATATCCTTATGATGAGAATGACTAATCAAAAAAGAATGTACTTGAATGTATTCATTGAATATGTTGCGGTCTTTAGACATTCTATTGGCATCGTGCCATAATAAAATCTAAATACTAATTTTGTATTTGTTGCTTATTATATTTCAGTCAATATTCACCAGTAATGTTTTTGAGTCAAAGAAATATGACGTAATGGGCAAAAACTAATTTTACCAGTAAACTCAGCATCCCAAATCGAGTGAAAGCGGATGCAGAGAAATGCTTTAAATGTTCTGATTAGTGTTATTAATAAAAAGGTTCAAAGCCAGAATGAATGGCAGTTTCAGTTTCAAGATTAACTTCATTGGTCAGAAAATTTAATACTAAATGTCATGCATCAAACTAACTGCAACTACGAGATCTTCATATTCTTGCTTGTTGTGATTGTTGTTGTGACAAGTTTTGCTATGTCTCATAACACTAATGTTCCTCTGATCTAATAGCTCTTGATTATATGAAAATGCTACACATAATCTTTATGATAAACCACATAATAGAACACATAATAATCTATGTAATAAACTTTAGACAAATTAGTTGTGCATCGAAATGCAAGTCTTCTAGTTGTCTATTAACTGCAGTAGGACAGGGAAAAGTGAAAATGCAGATTGTCAAAACTAGACTTAGAAAATTACGATTGTGGAAGAACTGAACGAGCAAGATAAATCCCTACAACTTTGTGCTAAAAACTTGAAAACTTTTCTTGTGCCAATGTGGAATTTCTTATGTATGAAATCCACAACCACCTTTTAGCAAACAAAATTTCAAATATCATGCAAACAGTATTCCTCAGCAATTTCACCAACGACCACTTCAGTGGAAAGGTTTCAGTAAGGTATGCCATATTTCAGTTTTGTGTAAAGTCCGTACTTTTTTGATAAAAAGGGTGTTTTTTGATGGATGTATTGTATTTGATGGATGTGCACTATTCGAGAATTTTCTGTCTCTAGACAACGAAAAAGTCTTGGAATGGTTGATCTTAGAAGATCAATCATTAAAAGATTTAGGTTCAGCTGTGCGTCTGAAGACAGAGTCTGAAGAGTTCTAGTTTTAATATTTATTTAACTTGAAATTGTTTTAAATTCTTTTGGAATTAAAAGTATAATTAACACTAAACCTACAACCTAGCTTTATTACTAACACTAGACTTAAAACTAGCAACATTAGAATTTAGTCGTACATCCCAAGACGGCTAAACCCTATGCTTTCACTAGAAAGTATAGTGTTAAGTATAGTGTTAAGTATAGTGTTAGTTCTTAAGCTACGTTGAGTTGGGTTGGGTTGGGTTCAGTCTTAATTCCATTAAAAGAGTAAATAGGAAAAGTGGAATAGTCATTGCGATGAGTTAAACGAAGATATATATGTATCTTCGATAAAGTATAGTATAAGGCCAATAAAATAATAACGAAGCTGCTAAATTTGAAAAAAGGTTAAGCATAAATAAAGAGGATATTGTGCAAAAACTTTTCCCAAAATATGAGAACGAACATATAATCGATGAGGGAAACAGAGAGTTTTTCAACAGGAAAGAATTAAAAGTAGCATCGGCAAAAATACACAATAAAAAGACCCCAAGTCCAGACGGAGTGCTACCGAAAATTACCAATATACTCACAAATAAACATCCTGATGATTATCTAAAGATTTTCAACCGCTGTTTGAGAATAGGCAAATTCCCCGATATCTGGAAAAAGAACAAGTTGATCCCGATCGGGAAACCAAAAAAAGGATGGAAAGACAAATCCTATAGACCAATCTGTCTTGTAGATACGACGGGTAAGCTCTTCGAGGCTATTAAAAGAAAGATTAAAAAAAAGTGGATAAAAAACAAATACTCCGAAAAAATCTGTTTGGTTATAGGAAGGGAAAATAAACAATAAGTGCTATCCAAAGGGTTCAGGACACTGAAGATGAAATAAAAAAGAAAGCTTTAAATAATAGAGAATTTTGCGTTTTGTAAGGGCTCCAAATGGGAAGACATACAACGTAACTAGTGGGGTACCTCAAGGATCATTGTTGGGTACACTGCTGTGAAATGTATTTTACAATAGAGTCCTGAAGGTAGATTTGAGACAAGGCGCGGAGTTGATAGCATATGCTGACGATCTAGCGTTGGTGGTGAAAAAAATAGACAGAGCGCACTTGCAGAAAGATGGACCTGGGAAAGATGGGCCTGGGAAGGTAGCAAGTCAAAAAATCGAATTAGGATACTCCAAGGCAGGAGGAAAATAAAGGAAATAACATTGACATTAGGGGAACAATAATTAGTAAGCTCGAACACAGTAGAATACTTGGAAGTCTACTTACAAGTAACACTGGGGAAGTGCCATACGTTGATTTTCTTGAAACTTGGCATACAATTAGTGTATGGAAAAACTTGCGAAAAATTAACAAGAAATGAGGATAATTTTTTAGAAAAACGGTTCATTTCAAAAACTACTCCTAACAGTAACGAATTGTGGAACTATATAATGCATCACTACAAGTAATGATGCATTATTGGTTTTAAAATTTGTATTATTATTGTATGTTACATCGGTGGTAACTGAATTGTTGTTCAAAAATTACTGAACTATACGATTGATGAATTTCCTGGAACAAAAGGAGATACTGCTTACTGCGGTGAGATCGGTAATACTTTACGCAGCACAGACATGGCAAAGAGCTTTAAAGTACACTAAATATAAGAATATGCTAAATAAGGTAAACAGAAGACTGGCAATAGGAGTTACGTCGGCATATAGAACAGTGCTAGCTATTGGGATAGAGGTGATAGCAAGTATGATATCCCTGGACGTGAAGGAGGAGGAAAGAGCAAGACACTATGGTGTAGAGAAGAAAGAAAAGGAGAGGAATAGGAAGAAGGCTTTGACAGAATGGAGAAGCAGATGGGAATATCAGACGGGGTAGACTAGGAAGCTCATAACCGAAATAGAGGCATGGCTGCAGAGACAATGGAGTGAGACGGATTTCTACCTAACCCAGTTTCTAACGGGCAACGGAATGTTTAGCAACTATTTGTTAAACATCAAGAAAACTGAAAACGACACTTGCTAATTTTTAATGGAACGTACGATATTGAAATGTAAAGAATACCAGGCAGAAAGAACTGAATACGAAGAGAGTTGCGGAACGAAGTTAAACAAGTCAAAAGCAAGTCAAAAAATTGAAACCGAGGACAGGAACATTAATTCTGAAAAAGAAGATAAAAGTGTAAAGGGAGAGAGGAGTCAGATTGGAGCGGGGGGAAGTTGGAGAGCTTCAGGACGGAGAAAGAAAATGATAAAGAAGATAATTGGTGGACGGAGGTACCTAACAAGAGATCATAGGTGGGAGGGGATGCGAGGAGAAATATCCCATTGACGAGGGGAAACGGACATCAAGGAGGAAGAATAGAAGGACAGTAGATGGAACGGTAGACCTTACTAAGTAAACGGATGGAGGCTACGTACAACGACGGCTACTGGGGAAAGAGAAAAGAAGAATGGTCTGTGAATTTCAACAACGGGTGGACGCTGACGGGTGAAAGCAAAGGGAAGAGGGGAAGTACGATGGTGTGGTAGTAAGTGAACAATGATATACGGGAACGGTATGGAAGTGGAAATGAAGGTATAGTTCAGCTCATATCTCCGAAGAAATAATCTGACGGACGGTTCCGGAGAAGAAGACAAACAAAGTTGGACTCCAGCCCTACACTAACTATCTTGTGTAGGGCCAAGATAGTTAGCCCAACCCAACCCAACCCAAATACTTAGAAAAGAAGAATGGTCTGTGAATTTCAACAACGGGTGGACGCTGACGGGTGAAAGCAAAGGGAAGAGGGGAAGTACGATGGTGTGGCAGTAAGTGAACAATGATATACGGGAACGGTATGGAAGTGGAAATGAAGGTATAGTTCAGCTCATAACTCCGAAGAAATAATCTGACGGACGGTTCCGGAGAAGAAGACAAACAAAGTTGGACTCCAGCCCTACACTAACTATCTTGTGTAGGGCCAAGATAGTTAGCCCAACCCAACCCAACCCAAATACTTTTAGTTCTAGGTTTAGTGTTAGCTTTAGTGTTGGTATTAGCTCTACTTTTAGTTGTTATTCGGTTTTAGATTACTGTATACTTGTATCGAACTAAAACTAGTATGTGTCATGGGGACACCATCTTTATCTTATCATCATCTCCATTTATTAGTCCTTAGGTTTAGGACACCGCTGGCCGTTTTATTGCCAGCAACTCCAAGTGACTTAAAACCCATCATTGAAACTCTTTTATCACAAGCCAGTGTACAAAGATCTCTTGCAGTCATCGTTTGCACGACTTAACTATCTGAGAAAAATCTTATTGTCATATTCTTTACCCCTCTCTCTAGAATAATTTTGGCACCCATGTCAATAGCAAATACTTTCTGCCTGGAATGCAGTACAATGCGTACTCAGACTATAAGCTAGCTTAATTCGAAGTGTCTGGTACTATACTCTCCTACTATTTCCGACGCTTTTTATCCATCTGTCTGAACGAGAGAATCTTCATTTTCAATCCAGGACTACCATTGAGTGCCTGGTATCTAGCTTTAAGCAGCATTTGACAGTTACCCTATCAAATCTGACGTCATTAATGGCACAATATCAGTTATAATATCTTCTACATCCTAATGATAAGACATGTCGGAACATGTTTGAGCATATTGCTTAAATCTGTAAATGGTAGTTTTGATCAATTTCTCTATATACACGTGCAAAAGAGTTAGGCCAAGTAGAACATCCTTTGCTAAAGTTGGTGTTATGCTTGTATGTATACATGTAGGGAAGTTTAATCGCTATCTTGGTGATCGTAAGTCTAAAAATATAAAAAGATGTCAGATATGTGCGATCTAGCGTTCTCGGAGCATTTTGAGGCATTTTAGAAATTTTCTATCTTCATCGGTGCCAAAGATACAAAATACCTCTAAATAATATTTTTAATCGCTATCTTGGTGACCGTAAGTCCAAAAAATAAAAAGGTTTCAGATATGTGCGATCTGGCGTTCTCGGAGCATTTTGACGCATTTTAGACGAATTATCATATTCGTTACTCCTCTCTCTAGAATAATTTTGGCACCCATGTCAATAGCAAATTCTTTCGCCTGGAATGCAGTACAATGAGTACTCAGACTATAAGCTAGCTTAATTCGAAGTGTCTGGTACTATACTCTCCTACTATTTCCGACGCTTTTTATCCATCTGTCTGAACGAGAGAATCTTCATTTTCAATCCAGGACTACCATTGAGTGGCTGGTATCTAGCTTTAAGCAGCATTTGACAGTTACCCTATCAAATCTGACGTCATTAATGGCACAATATCAGTTATAATATCTTCTACATCCTAATGATAAGACATGTCGGAACATGTTTGAGCATATTGCTTAAATCTGTAAATGGTAGTTTTGATTAATTTCTCTATATACACGTGCAAAGGAGTTAGGCCAAGTAGAACATCCTTTGCTAAAGTTGGTGTTATGCTTGTATGTACACATGTAGGGAAGTTTAATCGCTATCTTGGTGATCGTGAGTCCAAAAATATAAAAAGATGTCAGATATGTGCGATCTAGCGTTCTCGGAGCATTTTGAGGCATTTTAGAAATTTTCTATCTTCGTCGGTGCCAAAGTTACAAAATACCTCTAAATAATGTTTTTAATCGCTATCTTGGTGACCGTAAGTCCAAAAAATAAAAAGGTGTCAGATATGTGCGATCTGGCGTTCTCGGAGCATTTTGACGCATTTTAGACGAATTATCATATTCGTTACTCCTCTCTCTAGAATAATTTTGGCACCCATGTCAATAGCAAATTCTTTCGCCTGGAATGCAGTACAATGAGTACTCAGACTATAAGCTAGCTTAATTCGAAGTATCTGGTACTATACTCTCCTACTATTTCCGACGCTTTTTATCCATCTGTCTGAACGAGAGAATCTTCATTTTCAATCCAGGATTACCATTGAGTGGCTGGTATCTAGCTTTAAGCAGCATTTGACAGTTACCCTATCAAATCTGACGTCATTAATGGCACAATATCAGTTATAATATCTTCTACATCCTAATGATAAGACATGTCGGAACATGTTTGAGCATATTGCTTAAATCTGTAAATGGTAGTTTTGATTAATTTCTCTATATACACGTGCAAAGGAGTTAGGCCAAGTAGAACATCCTTTGCTAAAGTTGGCGTTATGCTTGTATGTATACATGTAGGGAAGGGGAGGGTATACTTACGTATACAATACCTAACTCCTAATGGGCCCCTTGTATATCCTCCTACACTCTTTCTGGCTATATCAACTATCCTAAAGAGTTTTCAAAGGCTAGAATACACCTCAGAGGTGTGTTCCTAATGTTATTTATACTCAACATTCCTCTCCAAAGTCTCAGCATTGTATTTATCGCACCAACGATTCTCAATCCATCTATTCGTTGAATTCTTGAAAGTTTATTGATATCTTAAACTACTCCATCACATATGAAGTATGTGATCATAGGTTTAACCACAATCATATAGACTCCAGGGCTAACAAGGGGACC
The DNA here is from genome assembly GCA_036711965.1 of Onthophagus sagittarius. Taxonomy (NCBI): domain Eukaryota; kingdom Metazoa; phylum Arthropoda; class Insecta; order Coleoptera; family Scarabaeidae; genus Onthophagus; species Onthophagus sagittarius. Next base: position 10,340,390 of record JASERS010000004.1, read on the forward strand.
TTACGGGTTCGGCATCACAGATTTTGTTCATATTTGCAGGGATTGAAGATCAGTACTCGAACATCACTTTCCTGAAGCAGTACGATGCAATGCTCAGAAATATTCAAGAAAATCGACTTCAAAGTACGCAAAATATTTCTAACTTTTAATTTTCGTTCAATACGTCAATTAGCTTAGATGACTATGAGTTCGGTTATCAACACTGAAGTCATAGGTTTAAGCTCGCTCCTTTTTACATTTTTTTATTATTTTTTTTTAATTATTATTCTTCCTCCTTTACCCAAGCATGATGATTATCAACAAATTAATACTTTTATTAAGTATTTTAGCTTTTATTGTCAATATAACGTGTTTTTTGTTAAATAAATAAAATAAAAATTTAAAAAAAACTTAAGTATATTGGCCATTTAACCTGTGACATCAGTGTTCATCCGAAGTCATAGTTCCCTATGCTAATTGACATGTTAGACGAAAATTAAAATATATCATACTTCTACTGTTGCGAAATATTTTGAGTACTTTGAAGTCGATTTTTTCGAGTATTTTTGAGCATTGCATCGTACTGCTTCAGGAAAGTGATGTCCGAGTACTGATCTTCAATCCCTGCAAATATGAACAAAATCGGTGATGCCAAACCCGTAAGGTCCGCTTGTAAGACCTCAATTTTTTCCACAAAGATTACAACAAATCCTTAAGAATAATCTAACTTTGTGCAAAACTCATTGCATTAGAATTAACACTACAGCTATAAACAACAACACCCAACCAAAAAATGTTGCGTTGTATAAATCAACTCAGACATTTTTAAAATTTCCACTTCTCTTCATTAAATAAAATCTTTTGAATGTGTGCCTCTAATGTTATGTCCATTATGTCGTAGTTTCATCATATTGTCACTATAAATTAATATTAAAATAAAATAGGAAAATATTACCCAGAAATCATATAATATAGGATTGATTAATTAATAATTACATTACGTAAAACAAAGCGAGGTCAAAACGCAAAATAATTCCATTAAGGCTATAATTATCAAAAATAAAGCCGAACTTTAACGATTAATAAATCCCGTATTAACCCAGATTCTAGCCGAAATAAAACGATAATTTATGAGGATCTAGGGGGATAGCGAGTATTGTCCAACACAACAAAAGATCTAGCTCGTTATAGGCATTGTTATATAAAACTGTAATATTTGGAAAGATAAAGGTGATATAAGCCACTTCGGGTTTTCCCCTAAATACATCAATCGTTGTCTCAACGATGATGAATGAAATGTATTTCCTTGAACTCGCCTTGCGACCTTTCCGGAGTGAATTCACTCGATTAACAATTTTAGGGGAAGCGAAAAGCTTTAATCCTCACAGCTCCGCAGGGAACAGATATGAATGATTTATTGTTTTAAATCCTCACGTACATAATAAACAATTCACAATACATGTTCGGCGATTATTGATTTTATGTTTTGATCAAATTCTTTTTTAGATAAGATTTTATTTCATTTCAAATAAAGTTCGTTATAAATAATTATTTTTAGATTCTAAATTTTAAATATAGTTTGAAAATATCGTTAAAAATTGATTCCAATTTTTAAATGATGTTTTTCTTTTTATTGGGGTAAAAAAATTTTGTACGCAATTCGTTATTATTTTTTAAAATTAATATTGTTTCTAACAATTTATACAAAATTGATAAAAAATCGTCAAAAAAAGTAATATAGGGATTAGTTTACGGACGAGTTAAAAGTCATTTTTCGTTCTTAACGGAAAAGACTTCTCAGAAAAACATTCCATTATTCACAACTTGGACACATACACGACTCGAACAATTATTCATTATTCTGTTTACACAACAAGACGTGAAAAGCATCTTACTGTAATCGATTTTCTTTTCTACACACGGATAAGATATCCAAGAGTAAATGTAGAACTGAAATTGTAAATGCTCTTATTACATACTTCTCAACTGGGAACTGAGATTAACAACAATGTAATGAAATAGTTAGGGACCTAGCACAAAACGGATTTGTGCCGTGGAACTTCTAAAAACCCCCGAGTTTGAAATTAAATAAGGGCGGGGATGTATTCTATCTAACTCGAACATGTTGGGAGCGCGAAGAGATGTGCTGCGAGATACGCAAATGAAATTGGAGGTTTTATTGTAAAATGGTTCAATTTGTTTGATAATAGCTATTAGCTAATTGATGTTCTATCTGGTTATTTAAACATAAATGAGTGTATTTTATTAGTTTAATTATGTACTTTGTTAGTACATAATTGATATACTTTACGTATTGATAACCTTTGTTTTGAGTACTATCGGTGCCAAATGTCAAGGTCATTTCTTTTCGTGTTTCATGTTATTAAATATTTTTGGAAAATATTAAAAATGTTTTGGAAAAGATATCATCCATGTAATAAAAATTAGTTGTGATAAAGGGTCATCCCCTTTATCACAACTAATAAGTCTCTTTCAATTCTTAGAAATTCTTTTCGTTAAGCGGTTATTAAAACATCGATCTATGAATTGAGGGGTCTTGACTTTTTGCACGAACTTTAGTTTGTTCAATTTTACTAAACTATCAAATAAGCCAATAAAAAATGCGTAACTTCCCCATTATTATATAGAATTATCTCAAGTTAATAAACCCTAAATACAATTTTATCGCATTTATCCTTGATAAGATTAAGTAGACCAAAGAAAATTATATGTCGGAGTTGAATCTTCTTAGTCTGACGATAGTTCGATATCAGATCCAGATTATGTAAGTATCAGTGATCATGATACAGAAACCGAGCAGGAAAACGTAAATGAAGATGTAGATATTATGCATCAGGATGACGGCGAGGATGATGAAGATGAACAACCCGTGATTCGTGATAGATCCTCGTATTTTTTTGGTAAAGATGGAACTAAATGGAAAAAGGCTGTCCCACCTAGAAATATTAGAACTCGCAACGAAAACATGGTGTCCCACCTGCCGGGGGTCATCGGTGAAGCACGTGACGCATTATCTCCCATTCAATGCTGGATGTACATGTTTGGAAACTGCATTGATATTGTAGTTGAAAACACTAATTTATTTATTGATAAAATTTCTGTTAAATACCAAGATAAGACTGAGTGTAGACCTACCGACTCTGTAGAAATCCAAGCGCTGATGGGTTTGCTTTATTTAGCTGGGCTCCATCATGGATCAAGGACACATCTAGCAGAGTATTGGTCATCAGACGGTATGGGATATGAGATATTTCCTGCTACAATGGCAAAACGGAGGTTCGTCTTCTTATTGAAATGCATTCGCTTAGACGATACCACAATTAGAGGTCAAAGAAAAGAAATGGACAAACTAGCAGCAGTTCGTACTATTGTTGACAAGTTCAACGACAATTGTAAGAAAACTTATTCTGTGGGCGAATATATAACATTAGATGAAATGCTGCTTGCCTTTATAGGTAGGTGCAGTTTCCGAATTTACATTCCAAGTAAACCAAACAAATACGGATTGAAAGTCTTCGCCGTTGTTGATGCCAAAACACTTTTCACTTCACACATAAAAATTTACGCTGGTGTTCAACCCAATGGTCCATATAAAACTGACAACTCTACCGCTGCAGTAACTGAAAGAATGTGTTCACATTTATTAGGATCAGGAAGAAATGTTACAATAGATCGTTGGTTCACAGGATATTCAATTGTAAAGAAACTGCTAAGAGAGTACCGCCTTACTGTGGTTGGTACAATTAGAGCCAATAGAAGAGAACTACCTCTTGAAACAACACAAGTTAAAAACAGGAAAGTATATTCTTCGTTATTCGCATTTAGTAATGATATGACTGCAGTTTCATATATACCCAAAAAAAGAAAGAATGTGCTTGTAGTTTCAACAATGCACCGAGACGATCATATCGATGAAGCTACCGGTGATCGGAAAAAGCCCGAAATAATTACTTTCTATAATAGCACAAAAAGTGGAGTAGATGTTGTTGATCGAATGATCGCATCATACAATGTTGCAAGAAACACAAAGCGTTGGCCAATGGTAATTTTCTATAACCTCCTCAATATAGCAGCAATTAACGCTTCTGTTATCTACAAAGGCAACATACCAGATGGTGAATTTGCTAAAACTCGCAGACTGTTTCAAAAAAATCTTGGTATGGAGTTAGTAAAAATAACATGCAAAGAAGAGCCGTTGATAAGTACTTGACCAAAAGTGTGCGTACTTCTGCCTTGAGGCTCTCAGGTATTGAAGAGGAGATTCTCTATTATATAATACAAGCATCATATAAAACAGTTATGAGAAATTAGCACTGGAGGACACGTTGGCGTCCGTTAGAGTTTTTTCTATTTTGGACTCCAGAGACCACACCCGATCGAAAGTGTTAAGAAAGCGCGCCCGACAGACGGAGGGTTAAATCTAATGCTAATTAAATAGTTGGGTTGGGTTCACATAAAGTTGATGTCTTAACCCAACCCAACTAATATTTTATGCTAATATGGACCTATATGATCTTCAATTAATATCTATTGTTAACGTAGAGTATTTAAATAAATTACAAATCAAAAGTTTAAATTCGTCAGCTGCATTATTTTTCTTAGCACAATACTTTTTAGTAAGGATGTTATAAATTATCCGGAACTTATTTGATTGTGATGATTCGTCTAATTTCTACCTCATTTTGAGATTTTATCATCCGATTTGCAACAGTTAAAACCACATTTAGTTAAATAGTTTGATCAGCAAAATAGATATTTCAACAGCAAATTTTGTGTTCTTTATATTCTCGAATTTGATGCTTTAAGAGCCACTTTTACTACCTCTTGATAAATTTATCTAGCAATTAAAAATGGCCAAACCCAATTAATATCTAGCGCTAAGTAGCTCGTTGGGTTGGGTAGGATTCAAATAAAGTTGGGTTAAGGTCTTCAACCAACATCTAGTGTTAAGGTAAAATTCGTAGATAAATTACAAAACAAAGGTTTAAATTGGTCTGGTGCGTCATTTCTGTGAAAATGACTTATGGACCAATTCTCATAGGATGAGACATGCTAATTTATTAACATCGCCACTGTCAAACCTGGGAATATTTTAGGTCAATTAAACGCACATCTGAATTTGTGATTGTTAAGATAAAGTTGTTGAGATAAAGAGTTAATAATGTTTTATGACTAAATCAGATTCTTAATTAACGCATTTATCTCCCTTAAGAATCTGAATCACTTTTTGCCAGACAAGGTATTAATCTTCGTTAAAAGCATTGGTCTGCATCTGATAATGTTATCCATCGGGATACAATAGAGCCTTAGGGTCGCAATGCTACATTATTTAGTCCGCCTACTGTATACCTAATGTAATGTAGTTCTAATGCTAGTATTAATCCTAATTTAACTCTTTATCTTGCATTAAATTGTTATACATTTCAAGCATTTTCTTTAAATCAAATTAACATAAAACGTGAATTTGGAATTGGCCCTGTATTAGGCTATTATATAATACAAGCATCATATAAAACATTTATGAGAAATTAGCACTGGAGGACACGTTGGCGTCCTTTAGAGTTTTTTCTATTTTGGACTCCACAGACCACACCCGATCGAAAGTGTTAAGAAAGCGCGCCCGACAGACGGAGGGTTAAATCTAATGCTAATTAAATAGTTGGGTTGGGTTCACATAAAGTTGATGTCTTAACCCAACCCAACTAATATTTTATGCTAATATGGACCTATATGATCTTCAATTAATATCTATTGTTTACGTAGAGTATTTAAATAAATTACAAATCAAAAGTTTAAATTCGTCAGCTGCATTATTTTTCTTAGCACAATACTTTTTAGTAAGGATGTTATAAATTATCCGAAACTTATTTGATTGTGATGATTCGTCTAATTTCTACCTCATTTTGAGATTTTATCATCCGATTTGCAACAGATTTCCTATTTTCTTAGTTTGACGTAAGATTAAGAAAACATTTTTAAACACAAATATCTTTTTTAGCTAATCATAATAGTCGCATATTTTTTATAAAATGAAATAGTTTTTTGTGACTTTTTAAATTTGCCTATATTAATTATACTTTTATAGATGGTTCCTGAAGATGATCTGAGTGATAGAAACCGGTATAACCGAAAATAAAGATTTTCGATTCTATCCATTTAAGTGCAAAATTCAAATTTAAAACCACATTTAGTTGAATCAGTTTGATCAACAAAATAGATATTTCAACAGCAAATTTTGTGTTCTTTCTGTTCTCGAATTTGATGCTTTAAGAGCCACTTTTACTACCTCTTGATAAATTTATCTAGCAATTAAAAATGGCCAAACCCAATTAATATCTAGCGCTAAGTAGCTCGTTGGGTTGGGTAGGATTCAAATAAGGTTGATGGCGTAACCCAACCCAACTAATATTTTATGCTATCTAGCTAGTTAAGGTAAAATTCGTATATAAATTACAAATCAAAGGTTTAAATTGGTCTGGTGCGTCATTTCTGTGAAAATGACTTATGGACCAATTCTCATAGGATGAGACATGCTAATTTATTAACATCGCCACTGTCAAACCTGGGAATATTTTAGGTCAATTAAACGCACATCTGAATTTGTGATTGTTAACTGCAATTTATGCGCGAAGAATTTAAGAGATAAAGAGTTAATAATGTTTTATGACTAAATCAGATTCTTAATTAACGCATTTATCTCCCTTAAGAATCTGAATCACTTTTTGCCAGACAAGGTATTAATGTTCATTAAAAGCATTGGTCTGCATCTGATAATGTTATCCATCGGGATACAATAGAGCCTTAGGGTCGCAATGCTACATTATTTAGTCCGCTTACAGTATACCTAATGTAATGTAGTTCTAATGCTAGTATTAATCCTAATTTAACTCTTTATCTTGCATTAAATTGTTATACATTTCCATTAAAGTAACGCTAAAACTAATTTAGACTTAGAACTAAAAAGCTTTTAGCACAACTCAACCATAAAGTTTTTAGTTCTAACTCTAGTATCAGTTTTAATTGTTATTCTATTCGAAGTTAACAATATGACATTTAAATTATTATTTATAATAATAATTTTAGTTCTAAAGTTATTCAGCTTTTGAGAATTTTTAAATGACTTCGTTTTTTCACAAAAAAAATCTCAATATCAAATATCTCGTGTGAGATATCCTCAACGAAGCCACTCAAAATTTCTCCCTTCCCATGAATACTGATCTTTTTTCGCGCCAATTTTTCATCCCTTTCTACTCTCTAATCAATATTTATGAGAAGAACCAAACTTGTTCCATTTTTCTTCTTTCCATTCCCTTTTCAAGCAACAAATTTGCAAGTTATAAATTTTAATTTAACTATTTCAAAGTTTTTAATAAAATATTTTGGTAAACTAATTTTATTAAAATTCAAATTGTATTTATTTATTGTTTATGTTTTACCTGTTTTTAAGCTCACGCGAAATCTTCAAACACACGTCTCGATCTTTTTTGGGGCGCTTCGCAATAATGCCGAGCCCGACCAGGGTGGCGTCGCGACGCTACTGAAACTTTACGCTTTTAGTAAGGTCTCCGCAAAAGAGCTTTCGTACGCTTGCGTCGAAATTCCATCTCTTCTCTATCTGTTTCGTTCTTATTTTTATAATTTTATTTACATAAACTTACAAAAAAGATATCACCAAATATCTTTATTAAATAACATTTTTTAAATCTCAATTTTGAATAAAATTGACTTTCAATGTAACAATATTTTTAATTAACGATATTTTTTAACTTTTAAAAACGATGTCAAGTTTAATAGGAACCCATTTCGGAAATCGAATATTTCCATTTGAACGTCGAATGGAATTAATATAAGGGGAGAGGTCGACAGGAAATCTAATTAAAAACGGTGTCCTTTTGTCCCTGTTTTTTTTAAATTCGCGTTTTTGTTATCGTTGGGAACATAGAGGTTCGATGGAGTTTCGACGTTCACGAGATGGAAGAGTGTAAAAAATCACTTCTTTTTTTGAGTGGGGTATCAAGAGATGGACGTATTCATTTCGTTAATTCAGATTTTTAAAACCATGAAAAGTCCTCCAACAATTTTTTTTTTGTCAATATAACAAAAAGTATTTAATTAAACAAAAGTTCGTGTCGGTAACTTTCCCAAATTTGCAACTTTACCCATGCATAGATCATTTATAAAGCACTAAAACTTTTATATTCAAGTTCATTCCAACTCCCAGCGATAGTTTTCAAAACGTCAACTTAAAGCTCTAGTGAATTACGTGCGATGAGCTTTTTTCTTCCCGCGTTAATACCTTTTTTTAATAAGATAACAAAAAAGGGCTAATTACCGGTCGTTAAATTCCGTCCTTCTCTATCTTTCAACCATAAAAAAATACCCTACGGATCTAGGAAACGAGCTTTTTTTCGTTATGTAAAGGTGCATAGAGGCGGGTATGGAATTAATTAGAAAACTTATCGGCGAATTTATTAAGCGCTGTAAAACATTGAAATTTACGAAGCTTTTTGTTTATACATAGATAAACTGAAAATGAGTGTGTAGAAAAAAGAGATTGGGACATAAATAAAACCAACAAAAAAATAATTAAAAAAAAATTCATGATAACTTAACCAACACACAAATTAAAGTAATTGTGCTTTTACATGTTTTGTAAAACTTGAAAAGCTTGATCAAGAAAATTAAGAAGAGTAAGAAGTATCACTAAATATTGGATGCAAACTGCAGCTAACTACCTGTGTCGATGATCAGTTGATAATTCATTGAGTCTCAATGAAGAAACGAAGCTTTTAAAAGTAGTGACGATCGCATAGTTTAAGTTTTATGCTTAGAGCTGTTAGCACACCATGAACCTAAGGGCTAATTGCCCTCCTTGAAGTACGACATCAACATCATCGAACCGCTTTAGAATAATAAGAGACGCAAGCTGAGAGACATCTTAGATAAAGAAATGTATACAGTCATAAACAATATGACTTGCTGTTTCTTCTTTTATTCCACACCCTCTGCAAAGGAAAGTATTGGCCAGCTTCATGTAGAACTTATTCTGTCTTAAACACCTTTAAAATAAAGAAGAGCGGTGAGCATGATTTTATGTATGGTGTCCATACATCTCGGTATTATTTCCATTATCATCATAATAAGCGCATCATAGGGGCTGTCAATTGGTTTAATCATGCCTAAGTTAAGCGTTTTATCTACTTCTTCGTCTATAATTTCTCACATTCTTAGTGATTGTAATATGGTTTGAATCATGTTGAACCAAATTGTGACTTCCTGATTGATTTGCAAATAATCCAGGAAATTTTCGAATCAAATTCTTCAAATCCCTTCTTCATTCTTCAGTTAATTGTATAATTCCCTTTGCTTGTTATAAAACTTCTGTTCATTCTATCTCTTCTTCCCCCGTAGGTGATACATACATCTCAACCATTTTAACTATTGGTTTATATATCCTTATATTTATATAAGGATTTGTTTTCTTCTTCCAGCTATTTCTTCTTTAGTATATAGTTGGTATCTAATATTTTCTTTACTCCTTTGTTTGGATCTCCTATAGCTGTTAAAACCGACATTTCGGTATTCCAAATACAGGGATTTAGGACAAAATATTGGCGGTAGTGAAACGGTTTTCGCAGAATATTAAGATTGAGGGAGAATTTTTGTATCAAAAGAACTTATTCTTAGACTTGAAATGTTTCCAGAAGATTTGAGATGCTTCTATAAAACTTTAAATGCTTCTACAAGACTTGAAATACTTCTAGAATACTGGATACTGCTTTCAGAAGACTCAAAACTGCCGCTGGAAGACTTTACACTGCTTCCAAAAGACTTGATACCACTTCTAGAACGCTTCATTTGGTCCCAGAAAACTTGATACTCCTTCTAGATGACTAAATACAATTGCTTGAAATGCTTTCAGAAGACTTGATACTGCTTCCAGAAGACTTGAGATTGCCTTCAGAAGACTTGAACCGCTTCCAGAAGACACGACACTGCCGTTGGAAGACTTGATACTGCTTCCAAAAGACTTGATACCACTTCTAGAACACTTGATTTGGTTCCAGAAGACTTGATATTCCTTCCATATGACTAAATACTGCTTACAATGGCTTGAAATGCCTCCAGAAGACTTTAGACTGCTTCCAGAAGACTTGAGATTGCCTTCAGAAGACTTGAACTGCTTCCAGAAGACACGACATTGCCGTTGGAAGTCTTGATACTGCTTCCAAAAGACTTGAAACCACAAAAGATTTGAATTGGTTGTAGAAAACTTGAACTGCTTCCAGAAGACACGACACTGCCATTGGAAGACTTGATACTGCTTCCAAAAGACTTGATACCACTTCTAGAACACTTGATTTGGTTCCAGAAAACTTGATACTCCTTCTAGATGACTAAATACTGCTTACATTGGCTTGAAATGCCTCCAGAAGACTTGAGACTGCTTCCAGAAGACTTGAGATTGCCTTCAGAAGACTTGAACTGCTTCCAGAAGACACGACACCGCCGTTGGAAGTCTTGATACTGCTTCCAAAAGACTTGAAACCACAAAAGATTTGAATTGGTTGTAGAAAACTTGAACTGCTTCCAGTAGACACAACACTGCCATTGGAAGACTTGATACTGCTTCCAAAAGACTTGATACCACTTCTAGAACACTTGATTTGGTTCCAGAAAACTTGATACTCCTTCTAGATGACTAAATACTGCTTACATTGGCTTGAAATGCCTCCAGAAGACTTGAGACTGCTTCCAGAAGACTTGAGATTGCCTTCAGAAGACTTGAACTGCTTCCAGAAGACACGACACCGCCGTTGGAAGTCTTGATACTGCTTCCAAAAGACTTGAAACCACAAAAGATTTGAACTGGTTGTAGAAAACTTGAACTGCTTCCAGAAGACACGACACTGCCATTGGAAGACTTGATACTGCTTCCAAAAGACTTGATACCACTTCTAGAACACTTGATTTGGTTCCAGAAAACTTGATACTCCTTCTAGATGACTAAATACTACTTACATTGGCTTGAAATGCCTCCAGAAGACTTGAGACTGCTTCCCGAAGACTTGAGATTGCCTTCAGAAGACTTGAACTGCTTCCAGAAGACACGACACCGCCGTTGGAAGTCTTGATACTGCTTCCAAAAGACTTGAAACCACAAAAGATTTGAATTGGTTGTAGAAAACTTGAACTGCTTCCAGAAGACACGACACTGCCATTGGAAGACTTGATACTGCTTCCAAAAGACTTGATACCACTTCTAGAACACTTGATTTGGTTCCAGAAAACTTGATACTCCTTCTAGATGACTAAATACTGCTTACATTGGCTTGAAATGCCTCCAGAAGACTTGAGACTGCTTCCAGAAGACTTGAGATTGCCTTCAGAAGACTTGAACTGCTTCCAGAAGACACGACACCGCCGTTGGAAGTCTTGATACTGCTTCCAAAAGACTTGAAACCACAAAAGATTTGAATTGGTTGTAAAAAACTTGAACTGCTTCCAGTAGACACAACACTGCCATTGGAAGACTTGATACTGCTTCCAAAAGACTTGATACCACTTCTAGAACACTTGATTTGGTTCCAGAAAACTTGATACTCCTTCTAGATGACTAAATACTGCTTACATTGGCTTGAAATGCCTCCAGAAGACTTGAGACTGCTTCCAGAAGACATGAGATTGCCTTCAGAAGACTTGAACTGCTTCCAGAAGACACGACACTGCGGTTAGAAGACTTGATACTGCTTCCAAAAGACTTGAAACCACAAAAGACTTGAGCTGGTTGTAGAAAACTTGAACTGCTTCCAGAAGACACGACACTGTCATTGGAAGACTTGATACTGCTTCCAAAAGACTAGAGCTGGTTATAGAAGACTTGATATTTGTTCCAAAAGACTCAATACTGCTGCTGGAAGGCTTGAGACTGCTTCCAGAAGACTTGACACCACTTCTAGGACACTTGATCTAGTTCCAGAAAACTTGATACTGCTTCTAGATGACTTAAAACTGCTTACAATGAGACTTGAAATACTTCCAGAAGAGTTGAGACTGCTTCCAGAAGACTTGATACCACTTCTAGAACACTTATCTAGTTTCAGAGAACTTGATAGTGCTTCTAGATGACTTAATACTGCTTACAATGACTTGAAATGCTTCCAGAAGTCTTGATACTGCTTCCAAAAGACTTGAAACCACAAAAGATTTGAAATGGTTGTAGAAAACTTGATACTGCTTTCAGAAGATACGACACTGCCGTTGGAAGACTTGATACTGCTTCCAAAAAACTTGAGCTGTTTGTAGAAGACTTGATATTGCTTCTAAAAGACTTGATACAGCTTCCAGAAGGTTCAAAATGTTTGCAAAAGACTTGCAATGCTTTCAGAAAACTTCATTGCTTTTTGAACTTTAATTACTTCCAAAAGACTTTATATTGCCTCTAGAAGACTTAAAATGCTTCCAGAGGACTTTATACTGCTTCTGGAAGACTTGAAATGTTTTCAGAAGACTTGATACTGCTTCTAAAAAACTTGATATTGATTAAAGAAAACTTGATACTGCTTCTAGAAAACTTGAAATACTTCCAAAAGACTTGATATTGCCTCTGGAAGACTTAAAATGCTTTCAGAAAACTTGGTACTGCTTCTATATAACTTGAAATGTGTTCAGAAGACTTGATACCGCTTCTAAAAAACTTGATTTTGCTTCCAAAAAACTTGATACTGCTTCTAGAAAACTTGAAATATTTTCAAAAGACTTGATACTGCTTGTAAAAATGCTGATAGAAAACTTTTTCATCGCAAAAGACAAGGTACTGTTGATAAACCTTCGTAATCCTGAGTTGGACTTGGAAAATTTTGACGTAAGTACTTCAAAAACTGTTAATCAAAAACTAAATCCTACTGACAGAAGCCATTTTTATTGCAAAAGGCAATAAACTGTTAATAGTATTTGATTTTGCTCCTGAAACAAAAGTGCAAAAATTCTCAATAAAAGACTAAATACTGCTTGTAAATCTGGAAAATGATGGCAGAAGACATTTTTACCATTACAAACGAACCATAAGCGTGGGAAGCTTAATTTAATTTACAAACTTTGTCTAACATTATCCCAGCAATATTCCTCAATCCAGTATTATCTTAAACTGTTGGGTTGCGTTGAGTTTAGTGAATACTTCCAAGTTCGTGAAAAATTGCCAAACTGGTTTTAATTGAAAAACCTAAAAAATACGGCTTTCGTAAGGGAAGATCCACGATACAGGCCACAAAGAGCGTCCAGGATATAATAGAAAATATTAAAGAGAAAAGTTATACCCACAGGGAATGCTGTGTGTTGATATTGTTGGATATTGAGATCGCTTTAACTTAGCCTCGTGGCGAGAACTAGTTGAAGCTCTGCAAAAAGGTAAAGTTAATAATTACCTGATCCGGTTAATACAGAGCTACCTGCCTAACCGCACAATGGTAACGAAAGCAGGAAAGAAGATAAACGATAATCTGCGGGGTCCCTCAAAGATCAATATTGGGATCTACACTGTAGAATACTAATGAGAACCTAAGAATCCGAATCGACGAAGTGGTGAATATTGTAGCATATGCTGACGACTTGGCGATTGTATTAAGAGGTAAAGATAGATTACAACTCGAAAATAAGGCCACGTGGGCAGTGCGGCAGATCATTTGCAAGCTGCGGGACATGAAACTGAGTATGGCAACAGCTAATACGGAGATGGTACTCTTACAGGGTCGAAGAAAGATTAGGGATATCCGACTTAACACAGCACTGAATACGTAAATACCCCGTATTTGGGGATATACCTGAATAGAGACATGTTGATGTATGACTAGGCATGTTGTGGAGATTGCAAATAATGCTACAAAGATGACAAATTTTCTTGTAGGAGGCTGATTTAGAAGACATTTTCCTCACAAAATATCGCGGGGGTGGGTTGGACTTCGAAATTCCAATATAACCCAAAGCTTCAACCAACCCAAGTATCATAAACAGCATTAGGGATGACTGAAGTGTTGGGTTAGAATTTCGGAACCTAACCCAATCCTTTCCAACTTAATGATGCTTTGAGGACCCGACGAAATGAAATAATCTCGGTCAACTTCAACGATATCGGCTAACCCAAGTATCTTGAACTACACTTTAGATGGCCGAAATCTTGGGTTGGATTGAAATTTCGTGTCAATCCAACCCAATTCAACTTAGTGCTGCTTAGGGCGGCTTCGAAGCTTGCCGAGATATCAATGCAAGCCGATTATGAACAATATATTTGGGGAAAATATTCAGGTTGAGGAAGAATTATTATTAAAAAAAAGATCTTAGCTGTCTTCGAACAAGTGTCATAAATAACAATTTGGACGGCAAAAGCATTATCTTCAGAAAAACCATTCATTTCAAAGGTCCTTCATCATTTCATCTTTTCTCGCATTTTGCCTGAAACGATAATCGCTTCCCATGATGGTTCTTTCTTGTAAACCCCTTTCGAAAAACGCCTCACAATTTCCTTTTCTTCTCCTCATTGCGCTCCGCGTTTTGAAGCACTGCACGGAGGATAGACGAAGGACTCTTTTCAGAGTAGGGACTGATAAGCTGTTCCGCTTCAATCCTTAAATTTCATCTTAAGTCAGTGTCGTGAAATAAAATCAAAGTATCTCCATTACTTTTTGTACTCTTTTTGGCACTCGATCTTCTATTTATCCTATGATCTTCGCAAATATAGTACCGATGGCATTCCACTTTGACTCTGACCTCAACATTATCTTTTCAACATTTTCGTCGTCTATCTTTTTCTCGCAAACTGTTTTATACTTCCGTCTTATTTCTCGCATAGCACATTCTCTACAGAACCAGCTCCATTTTAGGTATCTACCAAAAATACCCTGGTAGTACAACTTACCACCCCAAATTCAACCCAACCTAACCCAATGGCATCATTTAAGCGAGGCAAATCTATCAGATCATTATTATCATTAACAATTTAGTTTCACGCAACTTCTCATGTGTGCTGCATGTGGTGCACTTTTTATGGCAAATATTGATCAATATACTCGTCCAGCTCTCAGTATTAGACACTCCATGAATTCTCAGCTTTCCCTTGCTATCAACATAATCTCCTACGACAATTTTTTTTGAAAACGATATGTATTTCTCTTTACTTTGTGCTATAACTTCAACATCTTCCTCTTTTAACGTCATATCTTTTACGAATATGTGACAATCGTAATTTGAAAGATTATGAAAAAATATTGGTATGTAGTTTGGTAATTGGTAATTTATATTACACACACTATGTGCAGGCCCTCGATATAAGCCGGTGAGGTGGTCATGATCGTATACTTTGCTGCCAGTTTTTATCTCTTTCGAACAAATGTGACCCGTATCTTCCATAAGATGTATTAATTTTTCTAGATTTTCTAATGGTAACATTTCTTTTGGCTTGCTTAAATAGTTGTTGTATATGCTTAAAACACCTTCCTCCAACTTGTTCATAAAAATTTGTGCTGCTTTACGCCCTCGATATATTTCAAATTTCGATAACGAATCGTCATAAGAACATTTAATATAGTATGCAAACGCATACGGCTCGTGTTCAAAACATTTTACGGAGTATGAATTCTCATTGTTCTTTTCTGTATTCTCGATATAGACGATTGTCTTTGAATCGTTTCTGTAACGATTCAAAGTCCGCATATACTACAAATAGTATTTTTAATTGTTTTTCAAAACTTTCAAATTGTAATACATTCTCCTGTTCTTGCTCTCCATATTTATTTATTTTAATACTTGTTGTTGGTAAAATTGCTCTTACATTGCCGCAATCGTGCGTTTGATTGCCCTCGCAAATAAATTTTTCATGACCATTTTTAGATGCTTGTGCTGACAGTAATCTGGATAAACTTTTTATCCAACAGTAATGACTATTTTCAATCCGATATTAATAATAAATTTATATGTCTTTCTTCCTTTTGTCGACATATGTACATGGTGATTATATCATAATTCATAACTCCGTCTTTAAAATATTCATTTAAACCATAGACATTTATCGAAACTTTGTTCTGCTTCTCAAACTCGGGTATGTCTCGTAATTTAACCGGAAATGTTATATTTGAATAATCGAAGCCACAATTTTCATAATGAGGATACGAAGTTGTCCGCTGTGGTAAACCGTTCGCTTCACAAACTGCTGATGTTAACGCCCAAGCAAAGCATGCAGCATCAGCATTTTGGATATTTATGATAGCACGCTTAGCTTTTATATGGTACGGCAAATCCATCTAGCTCGAAGCTCTTGTGGGGTTATATTTGTTGAGATTAACCTCCATATACAGGATTTGTAATAATGTCCACCCTGTATACAAATTGTTTCAATTAGTATTCTTCAAATCTTGCACCTTAGAGCGCTTACCTGAATCGCGTTCTTGAAATTGCGACATTTTTGATGACATTTCATCGATAAAGTCATTATAAATTTTATACAAATCTGTTGCTAAAGATGCTACTTTATTCTTTGTATTAAACGATTTTATTTCCCAATCCTCTTTGGATTGCAAACAATACATTCCAAAACATTCTAGATTTAATTTAATTCTGCCATGAAAATCGATAGCGCTTTGAATTAGATTTAAGATTTTTTCACGAATTCTATCCGAATATTCCTTCAAATCCACAAAAGTTCCCTGTTCGTTTATTAGCTTACTATTTTAGCTTACTTAGCTTACAATTTTATCGCCAAATGCCCCAGCGATTCTCTCAACTCCATCGTCAATTATTACAAACGCATTGCGTTTATGCTCATTACTGCGCAAATGTGCAGAATAACATTGCTTATTTACGTACTTATCGCACGCATCACATTTTGCCATATTTGATTTAGATATTTCTTCAAGCTTGATTCTTTTACCAATGCATGATTGCCGCTGATGTCTCTTCAAGTTATCGGATCGGGTGAAACTTTTTGCGCAATTCTCACACACCAATATTTTGGACTTTATTGTTTTTCACTTCTCAACGAATAACTACGTCCCTGTGATACTTTACCACCGTTTATAAACCTTTCCACCTCCTCCCAATTCTTCTTGCTGGAGGTTTTTGTATACATAATGAACCCACATGACGCCGGGTAAATATGACTCATTCCTTTTCTTCGAACAAAACAGCACTTCTTATCTGCATATATTTTTTTACATAAACTTGCTTGGGCAGTATTACTACCTGAATAAATTTATAAAAAATCCTACTCTTATTTAATAATTACGGTCGATTTAAAACCTTTTTGCAAGCAAGTTCGAAATACACGATTTTCAATTAGTCACTTAAACCCTCCCACATTATTTCATCCAAATCAGGTAGGATGGGATAATCATTTTAATTAATATATATTAATAAATATTACAAGATTATTTTTCATTCTATCGGAAGTCGTCAAAGAGTGACCATCTACGACATGTCTTGACACGTCAACAGAGCGTTATTATTTTATTCTCTGGTTTCCTTATTTAAAGGTGTCACTTGGGAGGAGGTTGCAAAATAATTAAAACTTAATTGGAAACTTCTCCCACATTACAACTTTTAAGGTTAGTAGGTTTGTAACAATTAGCCGATTCTTGAACCTCCTCCAACAATTAGCCGATTCTAGAACCTCCTCCTCGGACGTAGGTCGAGGAGGAGGTTCTAGAATCGGCTAATCTATACTACTCATCTCTAATTCGGATCAAGATAAAACAATTTTTTGCGAAGACATGTAGTGCAGTTACACATAGCTATCGCAAAAATTTCTTTGGAAAACGGAGTTGATCGGCTTTAAAAACGGTTCAGATAACTTTTACCAGTCCGCTTCATGAATTTCACGATTCATGGAATCAAGCAGTTTTCTTTGAATTATCTATATAGATGATTAGCGTTTTTCTATACTTAAGGTGGTCTAGGGAGTCTAGGCTATCATCTCAATGTCAAAGTGTGATCCCCTTAATAGAAATTGGTGTTATACAGTCTTTGAAATCTTCAAGGAGGGGATTGGTCTTTTGATTTAACATATACAGATTCGTCATTATTTTATGATTACACTGATTAAGTTAAATTTGGCAATCTTTATTAACAAATTATTTACAAAAATTTCTTTCTCTTATACACTTATTTCCTTTCCTCGTGTAAACATGTTGTATACATCACAAACAGGAATTAACAATTATGTGACCAGACTAGAAGAGTTTTCGATTGGCTGCACTCTTTGTGCACTGGCGCAACCAGCTAAAAAACCTTATTAGTCGCATGGAAAACTTTCAAACATACGGTCCTTTTTTCAGTTATAAGATTTTTTAATCCAGTATTAATACTACGTTTCTTTGCTTAAAAATTCATACATACATTTATAGAATATTTTGGTAAAACATTCTTTTGGGTATCGTTGGATCGAATTGCAAATACAAAGAGCAATCCGAGAGGAAATTTGTAACGGTATAATGTTGGTTCAATTAACTCAAGCAAATACGACCCGTAACAATATTTATCTTGGCTCGGCTAAATTGTAACCGACGTTCATCCACACCGAGAAGGTTACGGAGGGTTTATAAATGCAAAACCGACACCCAAATGCAAAAGATCTATACCGGGTGAACCATAAAAATTTTTACCAAGAATGAAATTCTAATTCCGAAATTTTATAATTAATAATATATCATTCCAGTAAGCAGTATATAATCGAAAAGAGAAGGAATATTCCGGCGGGGTTGTGTTGGTGGAAGTTGAAACCTCCTCTGGGTGTTGAAACTTGGGTTAGTTGAGCTTATAACGGTCTATTTGTGTCGAGGAACTCTACAGGGAGTGCATAGTAATTGAGCAATAACTCTGCTGTATTACTTAGGAAAACCGATTTTGGAAAGAAAAATATTTCTTGTTAATACATAATGTTCTTATAAAAAAAGTTATTGAATAAGCTATGCAACATAACATAACAGGAAACTGGATAGTAAATTAAAAAGATTATTTGTTACGCCAATGTCGGGGTTTCTTGTTTCGTTCGAATAAAAAGAGAATCCCTTTTTCAAATCGCCAGCACGACGGACGTCCGTGTTTCAATTCTTCCCTCGTAATTGGTTCGCGGTCCACCTATAAATTATTCGTTCACAAATTCCAATTTTCCTCACCGCCTACAAAATTCCAAATAGAATTTCAATTCGGTTGCGTTGAAAAATCCCTTTTCAACGAAGATCTTCCGTTTATTCGAATCAATTTCGAATATCTCGTAAAAATCATAATAGAAATAATTGTTTTAATGCATTACTTAAAGAATAAAATAAGTCTGTTTTTAACTCATTTACATCTTCATCGTCAAACTTTCCTTTTTATTTTTAACATCAAAGACTTAATTTGAAACTTGTTTCAGGAAACAGATGGTCTTAATTAGTAAAGTTGGATACAGTTTGAAAAGTCCGCCGAGAATGGAGATCGAAATCGTGGGTGAGTCTAATAATTTCGAACGAAAATTTTCATAAAAGTTAATTATAATCGTTCAAAATAATTTAAATGATATTCGGAGTTGAAACGCGCGTGAATAAACTAGAAATAGAATTAAGAATAAACGATTTCCTTTTGCAACGAACAAAACGATCAATAGAAAAAAAGTACCCCCCCCCCCCTCTAAAAGATAGACAATGCCCAGTATTCAAAAATTAAATGAAAATAAGAAAAGCAATGGCCTGTTACAATTATTCAGCATGTGAAGCCACAAAAATCACTCTACAAAACGAGGGCTAGGAAGGAACTGATGTAGATACAAGATTTCCCAAATTACCAAAAGACTCAATCAGTTCTTCGATAACAAGCCAAGTAAATGAAGTCTACAAGAGATCATCTACAGAGCACATTCATATGCATGATGGTTCTTTCCTTTTCTTCTCCTCCTTGCGCTCCGCGTTTTGAAGCACTGCACGGAGGATAGACGAAGGACTCTTTTCAGAGTAGGGACTGATAAGCTGTTCCGCTTCAATCCTTCAATCTCATCTTAAGTTAGTGTCGTGAAATAAAATCAAAGTATCTCCATTACTTTTTGTACTTTCATGAGCCTCTTTTTAGTACTCGATCTTCTATTTATCCTATAATCTTCGCAAATATAGTACCGATGGCATTCCACTTTGACTCTGAGCTCAACATTTTCGTCGTCTATCTCTTTCTCGCAAACTGTTTTATACTTCTTTGTAGAACCAGTTCCATTTTAGATATCTACCAAAAATACCCTGGTAGTACAACATACCAGCGCAAATCCAACCCAACCCAACCCAATGGCATCATTTAAGCGAGGCTAATCTATCAGATCATTATTATCTTTAACAATTTAGTTTCACGCAACTACTCATGTGTGCTGCATGTGGTGCACTTTTTATGGCAAATATTGATCAATATACTAGGGCAGCTCTCAGTATTAGACACTCCATGAATTCTTTCTACTAGATTTGACGAAAAATGGTATGCAGATCTGATTATTTACTATCACTTTGTTTCAAAAATTCCGTAGTTCGGTTCTCTCTTCACACTCTCTTCAGATCCTTTATATATCTGTGAATAATCCTTTCACCACTGATTCTAAGTCAGTTACTTTTAATGGTGTTTTTGTCATACGTCTGGGGAGTCTAATAATTTCGAACGAAAATTTTCATAAAAGTTAATTATAATCGTTCAAAATAATTTAAATGATATTCGGAGTTGAAACGCGCGGGAATAAACTAGAAATAGAATTAAGAATAAACGATTTCCTTTTGCAACGAACAAAACGATCAATAGAAAAAAAGTACCCCTCCCCCCCCTCTAAAAGATAGACAATGCCCAGTATTCAAAAATTAAATGAAAATAAGAAAAGCAATGGCCTGTTACAATTATTCAGCATGTGAAGCCACAAAAATCACTCTACAAAACGAGGGCTAGGAAGGAACTGATGTAGATACAAGATTTCCCAAATTACCAAAAGACTCAATCAGTTCTTCGATAACAAGCCAACTAAATGAAGTCTACAAGAATTTCGGAACCTAACCCAATCCTTTCCAACTTAGTGATGCTTTGAGGACCCGACGAAATGAAATAATCTCGGTCAACTTCAACGATATCGGCTAACCCAAGTATCTTGAACTACACTTTAGATGGCCGAAATCTTGGGTTGGATTGAAATTTCGTGCCAATTCAACTTAGTGCTGCTTAGGGCGGCTTCGAAGCCTGCCGAGATATGAATGCAAGCCGATTATGAATAATATATTTGGGGAGAATATTTAGGTAGAGAAAGAATTATTATTTAAAAAAAAGATCTTAGCTGTCTTCGAACAAGTGTCATAAATAACAATTTGGACGGCAAAAGCATCATCTTCAGAAAAATCATTCACTTCAAACGTCCTTCATCATTTCATCTTTTCGCGCATTTTGCCTGAAACGATAATCGCTTCCCATGATGGTTCTTTCTTGTAAACCCCTTTCGAAAAACGCCTCACAATTTCCTTTTCTTCTCCTCCTTGCGCTCCGCGTTTTGAAGCACTGCACGGAGGATAGACGAAGGACTCTTCAGAGTAGGGACTCATAAGCTGTTCCGTCTCGATCCTTCAATCTCATCTTAAGTCAGTGTCGTGAAATAAAATCAAAGTGTCTCCATTACTTTTTGTACTTTCATGAGCCTCTTTTTGGTACTCGATCTTCTATTTATCCTATAATCTTCGCAAATATAGTACCGTTGGCATTCCACTTTGACTCTGAGCTCAACATTTTCGTCGTCTGTCTCTTTCTCGCAAACTGTTTTATACTTCTTTATAGAACCAGCTCCATTTTAGATATCTACCAAAAATACCCTGGTAGTACAACATACCAGCGCAAATCCAACCCAACCCAACCCAATGGCATCATTTAAGCGAGGCTAATCTATCAGATCATTATTATCTTTAACAATTTAGTTTCACGCAACTACTCATGTGTGCTGCATGTGGTGCACTTTTTATGGCAAATATTGATCAATATACTCGTGCAGCTCTCAGTACTCTTCCAGGGTCGAAGAAAGATTAGGGAAATCCGACTTAACACAGCACTGAATACGTAAATACCCCGTATTTGGGGATATACCTGAATAGAGACATGTTGATGTATGACTAGGCATGTTGTGGAGATTGCAAATATTGCTACAAAGATGACAAATTTTCTTGTAGGAGGCTGATTTAGAAGACATTTTCCTCACAAAATATCGCGGGGGTGGGTTGGACTTCGAAATTCCAATGTAACCCAAAGCTTCAACCAACCCAAGTATCATAAACAGCATTATGGATGACTGAAGTGTTGGGTTAGAATTTCGAAACCTCATCCAATCCTTTCCAACTTAGTGATGCTTTGAGGACTCGACGAAATGAAATAATCTCGGTCAACTTCAACGATATCGGCTAACCCAAGTATCTTGAACTACACTTTAGATGGCCGAAATCTTGGGTTGGATTGAAATTTCGTGTCAATTCAACTTAGTGCTGCTTAGGGCGGCTTCGAAGCCTGCCGAGATATGAATGCAAGCCGATTATGAATAATATATTTGGGGAGAATATTTAGGTAGAGAAAGAATTATTATTTAAAAAAAAGATCTTAGCTGTCTTCGAACAAGTGTCATAAATAACAATTTGGACGGCAAAAGCATCATCTTCAGAAAAATCATTCACTTCAAACGTCCTTCATCATTTCATCTTTTCGCGCATTTTGCCTGAAACGATAATCGCTTCCCATGATGGTTCTTTCTTGTAAACCCCTTTCGAAAAACGCCTCACAATTTCCTTTTCTTCTCCTCCTTGCGCTCCGCGTTTTGAAGCACTGCACGGAGGATAGACGAAGGACTCTTTTCAGAGTAGGGACTCATAAGCTGTTCCGTCTCGATCCTTCAATCTCATTTTAAGTCAGTGTCGTGAAATAAAATCAAAGTGTCTCCATTACTTTTTGTACTTTCATGAGCCTCTTTTTGGTACTCGATCTTCTATTTATCCTATAATCTTCGCAAATATAGTACCGATGGCATTCCACTTTGACTCTGAGCTCAACATTTTCGTCGTCTATCTCTTTCTCGCAAACTGTTTTATACTTCTTTATAGAACCAGCTCCATTTTAGATATCTACCAAAAATACCCTGGTAGTACAACATACCAGCGCAAATCCAACCCAACCCAACCCAACCCAATGGCATCATTTAAGCGAGGCTAATCTATCAGATCATTATTATCTTTAACAATTTAGTTTCACGCAACTACTCATGTGTGCTGCATGTGGTGCACTTTTTATGGCAAATATTGATCAATATACTCGTGCAGCTCTCAGTATTAGACACTCCATGAATTCTTTCTACTAGATTTGACGAAAAATGGTATGCAGATCTGATTATTTACTATCACTTTGTTTCAAAAATTCCGTAGTTCGGTTCTCTCTTCACACTCTCTTCAGATCCTTTATATATCTGTGAATAATCCTTTCACCACTGATTCTAAGTCAGTTACTTTTAATGGTGTTTTTGTCATACGTCTGGGGAGTCTAATAATTTCGAACGAAAATTTCCATAAAAGTTAATTATAATCGTTCAAAGTAATTTAAATGATATTCGGAGTTGAAACGCGCGTGAATAAACTAGAAATAGAATTAAGAATAAACGATTTCCTTTTGCAACGAACAAAACGATCAATAGAAAAAAAAGTACCCCCCCCCTCTAAAAAATAGACAATGCCCAGTATTCAAAAATTAAATGAAAATAAGAAAAGCAATGGCCTGTTACAATTATTCAGCATGTGAAGCCACAAAAATCACTCTACAAAACGAGGGCTAGGAAGGAACTGATGTAGATACAAGATTTCCCAAATTACCAAAAGACTGAATCAGTTCTTCGATAACAAGCCGACTAAATGAAGTCTACAAGAGATCATCTACAGAGC
This sequence comes from Onthophagus sagittarius, assembly GCA_036711965.1. Lineage (NCBI taxonomy): Eukaryota > Metazoa > Arthropoda > Insecta > Coleoptera > Scarabaeidae > Onthophagus > Onthophagus sagittarius. The sequence continues at coordinate 10,364,326 of JASERS010000004.1, forward strand.
ACATTCATATGCATGATGGTTCTTTCTTGTAAACCCCTTTCGAAAAACGCCTCACAATTTCCTTTTCTTCTCCTCCTTGCGCTCCGCGTTTTGAAGCACTGCACGGAGGATAGACGAAGGACTCTTTTCAGAGTAGGGACTGATAAGCTGTTCCGCTTCAATCCTTCAATCTCATCTTAAGTCAGTGTCGTGAAATAAAATCAAAGTGTCTCCATTACTTTTTTTACTTTCATGAGCCTCTTTTTGGTACTCGATCTTCTATTTATCCTATAATCTTCGCAAATATAGTACCGATGTCATTCCACTTTGACTCTGAGCTCAACATTTTCGTCGTCTATCTCTTTCTCGCAAACTGTTTTATACTTCTTTATAGAACCAGCTCCATTTTAGATATCTACCAAAAATACCCTGGTAGTACAACATACCAGCGCAAATCCAACCCAACCCAACCCAATGGCATCATTTAAGCGAGGCTAATCTATCAGATCATTATTATCTTTAACAATTTAGTTTCACGCAACTACTCATGTGTGCTGCATATGGTGCACTTTTTATGGCAAATATTGATCAATATACTCGTGCAGCTCTCAGTACTCTTCCAGGGTCGAAGAAAGATTAGGGAAATCCGACTTAACACAGCACTGAATACGTAAATACCCCGTATTTGAGGATATACCTGAATAGAGACATGTTGATGTATGACTAGGCATGTTGTGGAGATTGCAAATAATGCTACAAAGATGACAAATTTTCTTTTAGGAGGCTGATTTAGAAGACATTTTCCTCACAAAATATCGCGGGGGTGGGTTGGACTTCGAAATTTCAATATAACCCAAAGCTTCAACCAACCCAAGTATCATAAACAGCATTATGGATGACTGAAGTGTTGGGTTAGAATTTCGGAACCTCATCCAATCCTTTCCAACTTAGTGATGCTTTGAGGACTCGACGAAATGAAATAATCTCGGTCAACTTCAACGATATCGGCTAACCCAAGTATCTTGAACTACACTTTAGATGGCCGAAATCTTGGGTTGGATTGAAATTTCGTGTCAATTCAACTTAGTGCTGCTTAGGGCGGCTTCGAAGCCTGCCGAGATATGAATGCAAGCCGATTATGAATAATATATTTGGGGAGAATATTCAGGTTGAGGAAGAATTATTATTAAAGAAAAGATCTTAGATATCTTTGAACAAGAGTCATAAATAACAATTTGGACGGCAAAAGCATCATCTTCAGAAAAACCATTCATTTCAAACGTCCTTCATCATTTCATCTTTTCTCGCATTTTGCCTGAAACGATAATCGCTTCCCATGATGGTTCTTTCTTGTAAACCCCTTTCAAAAAACGCCTCACAATTTACTTTTCTTCTCCTCCTTGCGCTCCGCGTTTTGAAGCACTGCACGGAGGATAGACGAAGGACTCTTTTCAGAGTAGGGACTGATAAGCTGTTCCGCTTCAATCCTTCAATCTCATCTTAAGTCAGTGTCGTGAAATAAAATCAAAGTGTCTCCATTACTTTTTGTACTTTCATGAGCCTCTTTTTGGTACTCGATCTTCTATTTATCCTATAATCTTCGCAAATATAGTACCGTTGGCATTCCACTTTGACTCTGAGCTCAACATTTTCGTCGTCTGTCTCTTTCTCGCAAACTGTTTTATACTTCTTTATAGAACCAGCTCCATTTTAGATATCTACCAAAAATACCCTGGTAGTACAACATACCAGCGCAAATCCAACCCAACCCAACCCAATGGCATCATTTAAGCGAGGCTAATCTATCAGATCATTATTATCTTTAACAATTTAGTTTCACGCAACTACTCATGTGTGCTGCATGTGGTGCACTTTTTATGGCAAATATTGATCAATATACTCGTGCAGCTCTCAGTACTCTTCCAGGGTCGAAGAAAGATTAGGGAAATCCGACTTAACACAGCACTGAATACGTAAATACCCCGTATTTGGGGATATACCTGAATAGAGACATGTTGATGTATGACTAGGCATGTTGTGGAGATTGCAAATATTGCTACAAAGATGACAAATTTTCTTGTAGGAGGCTGATTTAGAAGACATTTTCCTCACAAAATATCGCGGGGGTGGGTTGGACTTCGAAATTCCAATGTAACCCAAAGCTTCAACCAACCCAAGTATCATAAACAGCATTATGGATGACTGAAGTGTTGGGTTAGAATTTCGGAACCTCATCCAATCCTTTCCAACTTAGTGATGCTTTGAGGACTCGACGAAATGAAATAATCTCGGTCAACTTCAACGATATCGGCTAACCCAAGTATCTTGAACTACACTTTAGATGGCCGAAATCTTGGGTTGGATTGAAATTTCGTGTCAATTCAACTTAGTGCTGCTTAGGGCGGCTTCGAAGCCTGCCGAGATATGAATGCAAGCCGATTATGAATAATATATTTGGGGAGAATATTTAGGTAGAGAAAGAATTATTATTTAAAAAAAAGATCTTAGCTGTCTTCGAACAAGTGTCATAAATAACAATTTGGACGGCAAAAGCATCATCTTCAGAAAAATCATTCACTTCAAACGTCCTTCATCATTTCATCTTTTCGCGCATTTTGCCTGAAACGATAATCGCTTCCCATGATGGTTCTTTCTTGTAAACCCCTTTCGAAAAACGCCTCACAATTTCCTTTTCTTCTCCTCCTTGCGCTCCGCGTTTTGAAGCACTGCACGGAGGATAGACGAAGGACTCTTTTCAGAGTAGGGACTGATAAGCTGTTCCGCTTCGATCCTTCAATCTCATCTTAAGTCAGTGTCGTGAAATAAAATCAAAGTGTCTCCATTACTTTTTGTACTTTCATGAGCCTCTTTTTGGTACTCGATCTTCTATTTATCCTATAATCTTCGCAAATATAGTACCGATGGCATTCCACTTTGACTCGGAGCTCAACATTTTCGTCGTCTATCTCTTTCTCGCAAACTGTTTTATACTTCTTTATAGAACCAGCTCCATTTTAGATATCTACCAAAAATACCCTGGTAGTACAACATACCAGCGCAAATCCAACCCAACCCAACCCAATGGCATCATTTAAGCGAGGCTAATGTATCAGATCATTATTATCTTTAACAATTTAGTTTCACGCAACTACTCATGTGTGCTGCATGTGGTGCACTTTTTATGGCAAATATTGATCAATATACTAGGGCAGCTCTCATTATTAGACACTCCATGAATTCTTTCTACTAGATTTGACGAAAAATGGTATGCAGATCTGATTATTTACTATCACTTTGTTTCAAAAATTCCGTAGTTCGGTTCTCTCTTCATACTCTCTTCAGATCCTTTATATATCTGTGAATAATCCTTTCACCACTGATTCTAAGTCAGTTACTTTTAATGGTGTTTTTGTCATACGTCTGGGGTGTCTAATAATTTCGAACGAAAATTTCCATAAAAGTTAATTATAATCGTTCAAAATAATCTAAATGATATTCGGAGTTGAAACGCGCGTGAATAAACTAGAAATAGAATTAAGAATAAACGATTTCCTTTTGCAACGAACAAAACGATCAATAGAAAAAAAGTACCCCCCCCCCTCTAAAAGATAGACAATGCCCAGTATTCAAAAATTAAATGAAAATAAGAAAAGCAATGGCCTGTTACAATTATTCAGCATGTGAAGCCACAAAAATCACTCTACAAAACGAGGGCTAGGAAGGAACTGATGTAGATACAAGATTTCCCAAATTACCAAAAGACTCAATCAGTTCTTCGATAACAAGCCAACTAAATGAAGTCTACAAGAGATCATCTACAGAGCACATTCATATGCATGATGGTTCTTTCTTGTAAAGCCCTTTCGAAAAACGCCTCACAATTTCCTTTTCTTCTCCTCCTCGCGCTCCGCGTTTTGAAGCACTGCACGGAGGATAGACGAAGGACTCTTTTCAGAGTAGGGACTGATAAGCTGTTCCGCTTCGATCCTTCAATCTCATCTTAAGTCAGTGTCGTGAAATAAAATCAAAGTGTCTCCATTACTTTTTGTACTTTCATGAGCCTCTTTTTGGTACTCGATCTTCTATTTATCCTATAATCTTCGCAAATATAGTACCGATGGCATTCCACTTTGACTCTGAGCTCAACATTTTCGTCGTCTATCTCTTTCTCGCAAACTGTTTTATACTCCTTTATAGAACCAGCTCCATTTTAGATATCTACCAAAAATACCCTGGTAGTACAACATACCAGCGCAAATCCAACCCAACCCAACCCAATGGCATCATTTAAGCGAGGCTAATCTATCAGATCATTATTATCTTTAACAATTTAGTTTCACGCAACTACTCATGTGTGCTGCATGTGGTGCACTTTTTATGGCAAATATTGATCAATATACTCGTGCAGCTCTCAGTATTAGACACTCCATGAATTCTTTCTACTAGATTTGACGAAAAATGGTATGCAGATCTGATTATTTACTATCACTTTGTTTCAAAAATTCCGTAGTTCGGTTCTCTCTTCACACTCTCTTCAGATCCTTTATATATCTGTGAATAATCCTTTCACCACTGATTCTAAGTCAGTTACTTTTAATGGTGTTTTTGTCATACGTCTGGGGAGTCTAATAATTTCGAACGAAAATTTCCATAAAAGTTAATTATAATCGTTCAAAGTAATTTAAATGATATTCGGAGTTGAAACGCGCGTGAATAAACTAGAAATAGAATTAAGAATAAACGATTTCCTTTTGCAACGAACAAAACGATCAATAGAAAAAAAAGTACCCCCCCCTCTAAAAAATAGACAATGCCCAGTATTCAAAAATTAAATGAAAATAAGAAAAGCAATGGCCTGTTACAATTATTCAGCATGTGAAGCCACAAAAATCACTCTACAAAACGAGGGCTAGGAAGGAACTGATGTAGATACAAGATTTCCCAAATTACCAAAAGACTCAATCAGTTCTTCGATAACAAGCCAACTAAATGAAGTCTACAAGAGATCATCTACAGAGCACATTCATATGCAAACAACACTTTACTAAAGCAACACAACACCTTAACATATAAGTCTATCAACAAAAAGAGAAATAATGAACCCCTATCACAGAAAAGACAAAATGAAATGCCATCAAAGGCAGCAGCAGTTCTGAAGAAACAAGAAACGGTAGCATAAGCACATTGTGGATACTAAAGATGTGCGCGTGAGTGATTTTTTAATAATAATAATAATAATCTTTATTGATGTTATTACACAGAAAGTGTTTACATACGTCAGATATTTGTGTACATTTAGTACAAAGTATGACATAAAATACAAAATACAAAGAGCACAAAACAGAGAACAATGTTGCAGTAGCAAAATCAAACAATTGTAACAAACTAAAACTGAAAAACGTTTACAATCTAATCGGGTGCTGTACTAGTTATGTAAATTTATAATTATAATAATCATCATATGAGTAAAATGCCTGTTGCATCAGAAACATTTTGATTTGTTTTTTAAAGTTGTCTAAATTGAGATCGCGTAAGTTTTCAGGCAATTTGTTGTAGAATTTAGGTGCTAAAAATGTAATACTCTTTGCGATTTTGTCAATGGGTATAGAGGAGGTCTCATGGCACATCTATTCCTGGTTTCATACTGGTGATCTGAATTGTTTAGGAAAGTTATTTGATTTACTTTACAATACAGAAGTGCCTCATATATGTATATACACGGAAAAGTTAATATTTTCTGTTGAATGAAGATGTTCCTACAGTCATCTCTAAATTTTAAGCCACCAATTATTCTAACAGCCCTTCGTTGAAGGGCAAACAATCTTGTCCAGTCAGCTGCCTGACCCCATACTAAAATTGCATATGAAAATAGAGAGTGGCATAATGCAAAATATGCACTTTTAAGTACAGCTACCGAAACGGAGTTGGATAGATTTCGCAAAATATAAATGCGAAAATATTAAAAATATTAATTTTTTGTCAAAGTATACTCCGAGAAATTTAGTACTGTCAGATAAAGTGAGTTTTTCAATTTCATCGCCATAGGGTCATAAGGAAAACATCATAATTACAGTCTTATCAGAATTTAGTATAAGATTGTTCACACGAAACCATTCCAACACTCCCGATTGGGCCTCATTAAATTTCTGCAATAAGTTAACTAAAGTATTGTCACTCACTGATATGGTAGTATCATCGGCATAGAGAATGTAATCAACAGTCTTACTTATAGCCGGTAGATCATTTATATACACCAAGAACAACAGAGGACCCAGCACTGAACCCTGGGAAACACAATGGTCTACCCTCAATCTATCCGATTCGATACCATCAATCATCACTCGCTGATATCTATCATTAAGACAACTGCCAATCAGACTTAAGGCATCATTACGGTAGTTATATGCTTTTAATTTGCCTATTAACCCATCATGAGGCACACAATCAAAGGCCTTCGACAAGTCTCAGATCATTGACACTCTGTGCTCCTTTTGTCCACTCCATGAATCACGCGACTCACACTCGATCACGTGATCAAATGTATAAATCATGTTTGATTATTCATTAATCGTGTTTGATAAAATGGCAGAGTTAACAGAGTGTTTAGTTTTATTTATCACATTCTGAAAGAAATGAGACTGTTAGAAAATTGAAATAAATAATAGAACCGGATTTTTTAATTCTAATTTCGCGGATGCGGACTTTTAGATACGGATTTAAAGGATGTGGAGTTATAAAAAAGTTACGTACTAATATTTTAATGAAAATAATAATATTTTTATTGCAATTTTCTAAGGAATAAATTCCTTATAGGCCAAAATTTCAGAAAAATCATGAATTAACTTGACCATTTATTTTGAATTCAACCCAACAATAGAAGGAGAAATCAAACCTAAAATGTGGAAATCCCGGAATATTTCCAAAAATTAAATATTATCCCAAATTTTGGGTATGGACTCAGATTGAAAGGTATGAAGTTGGAGTTTAATCCAATCCAACAGAAGAATTTTGGATTTGATTTTTTTGTTATATGAGTGATGGCATGAAGCTGAAGATTAACACTCAGTTATAGAAGGAAAAATCAAAATATTGCGTGATTTTTCTCCTATATTTGGATTGGATTGAACTTCAACTTCACACTTAATAATTTGAAGTTGGAGCTCAACCAACTCAATCATAGAAGAAAACTTTCATACCATCCCTCATATTGAATGAAGTGAAGTTAACCTTCAACTTGATATCATTCAATATGAGGAATGTTATGGGTTGGGTTGGTTTCATTCGGTTTGGTTAAGATGTTATGGATGGAGATGCCAAATAAGGAGAGGCGTTACTTTGTATGTACAAATGTTTATTTACAAAAAAATACAGAGTCGACTGGTATTAAAACTTAGAAGTGAACGGTCTCACTGAGCGGAGATGACTGACTTTTGACGGTGAACGGTGAACTTGACGGGCCTCTTGAGGTTCCTAGAATTTTTTCTTTAACCCTCTTCATCGGATCTAAAACAGACGGAAAATATATTAATTAATGTTCACTGATTTAGTGATATCGGAAGTAGGTGTTGAAAGGATTGTCGGGTCCTGGATTGTTAGACTAGAAACAACCTTGGCCGTTTGTAGCGAAGGTGTTCTACGTCATAATCCATTAATCCCGCTAGGAGGGGATTGGGGTAGTTTTCGAGTCGCGTCAACTCGGTACTGGCCTTGTCCCGAATGAATTCCTCGATGGTCGCCATCTGGGAATCATTGTGCAGTGTCGCATTACTGACAAACCAAGGTGCATCAAATGCCATCCTTAGGACCTTGTTCTGAACCACTTGGAGTTTTTGCACGTGCGAGTGCGCGGCGTAACCCCACACTGAAGAGGCGTAAGTCATCGTAGGCCTGATAACCGCTTTGTAGAGTCGAATCTTCCGAAGAGGATCCAACTTACTTCGACGAGTAATCAGAGCGTACAGATCGCGTCGATGTGACTTTTCCAAGTAAGTTTAGAGTCCAAAATGACAGCCAAATACCTGGCTTCGGAACGCCAGGGGACCTCGTCCCCTTGCAGTACCAACGCATCGGGGGGTGTCTATCTACGCCGAGTAAAAAGTACTGCGGTAGTAGTCGAGCAACTCGTCCGATGCTGCCTGCAGTCTACGAGCGGCGACCTCCGGGGACCAAGATCTGCTGTAGATGCACACATCGTCGGCGTACATCGCTAACTGCGTGCCCTCCTAACGGGGTAAGTCGCTTACAAAGATACAAAAAAGAAAAAGACATCGGTGAAAGCAACGAGGGACGCCAGCAGTTAGGATTCGCTCTTTCGAACGCGTACCTTCCGTAGGAGGCGATTATTTTCACTAATCCCTGACGTTTGACGCCAATCCACCCCCTTTTTCTACCCGTCTTTGTCCGAGGCGATAAGAGCAGTTTTCTACGGGGTTGGTCGAACGGCGCCCGGCTGGATAGAATTTCCATTGTGCCCCTGTCCGAGGTTTAGGGGCTATCGGGGCGGTCCTACGAGGGTGGCCGAGCGGCGCCCACGTGGTGTTTGACGTAACAAAGAGAGCAGCAACATGGGGAGATGGCGATAAGGAGGCCGAAGTAGGAGAAAGGATGTTGGAGGAGTGGAAGTGCAGATGGTGCGTGGACACGGGCAAGGCGGCATGGACAAAACGAATCCCGAATGACCTAGAGCGATGGGGGAGCAGGAACTGGGGCCAAGTGGATTATCACCTAAGTCAGTTCTTGACAGGACACGGCTGCTATAAGGCATATCTAATCTGCATAAAAGAGCAAGCACAGACAAATGCGACTATTGAGGGGAAAGGATGACGTAGAACACACCTTCTATTACTGTCCTAGGTGGAATAGCGAAAGGATAGCTATATGCCAACTTCTGGGTGTCCAAGTTAGCCCTGAAAACACAGTTGAACTCATGTTAAACAGTGAGGATGAATGGAAAGAAATAGAGGCGTACATCAACACTATTTTGATGCAGTAGGAGAAGGAAGAAAGACATACACAAGGTAGTACGAGACAGGTGACCTTAGAGGAGGACTAAGATAGAGCCCCCTCTATCTTAAATGAGTAAAATAATGCTGGACATTATATTATTATTACATTTCAGTAAATGTTGAGTAGAACAAAATTTAATTTTAAATTTATGATGAATGGAGGTAGTGATCAATATTCAAGTAATCACGATTCATACATTTGATCACCTGATAGAGTATGAGTCACGTGAATTGACAGGACCCACACGTACCTCACGTAATTCATGTCATGTCTAAATCGTGAGCGGGAATAATAAGTCACTCACCTACACATCTCTACCTCCAGGTAAGTTGTTGGAGTCTGAGCACTAGCTCTTCTTCTCCGATCTCGATGTTAATGAAACGATGCATTAATTTCATTCCATTAGGATCCGCGTATTTATATATCCATTAGCTTTTCAGAAATAATTGAATATTGCCGTATTTTATTTTGCCCTGTGGTACTATGATAGGTATAACTGAATTTGCAATGAAACACAGGTGAAGATGAAAATAACAAAAAAATGACAGGTATGAATATGGCGAGAACAAGAAGAAGGTTTATAACATATTATGGTGTTGTATACATCTATGCATTTTCTATGAAGATATGTAACTTAAAAATATAACTTGTTAGCGTTTATATAATCATACAGAATAAGATATATTACCAATTCGTTATTAGCAACCGATGAGGTTAAATTATATGGGGAAAACCTTTTTTTCTGATATTAATTTCCAAATCATGATATATCTGGTCAGCTCATATCTATCACCATACTATCCACAATCATAATTCGGACCTTCTCTCATTTTCATTTTGTGTAGATGTGCTGGGAACATAGCATGTCCCAGTCGAAGTCTAGAAAAAAGTGTGAAGAAATTCCTTGATATGAATGGAAACTTCTCAAAACATGTTTTGTGGCTGACATCCCCTTGAACTGCTCTGTAATGTAGTCCTTTTGATTCTAATAAGGTTTTTGTCTTTTGTATCCGCCTGTCCCAAATACCTCTTTTCATATCTATAAAGACCTCTCCCACTCCCAATTTTGTATTCAATATCTGTTTACTATATCCATGCTTGGCCAAATCATCAACCCTCTCATTTCCTTCCAAACCATAGTGTTCCTTGATCCAACACACGCATAGATATCTTTTCTAGGTATGCCTTGTACAATTCTTCCATAATTTCAAGGAAAAGGTGATGTCCTTTTAGGTTAGACTTATACCCTTCTAAAGTCAAAACCGTACTTAATGAATCTGTAAAGATCATCGTTCTTTTTACGTTGAGTCCTAGCGGGTCACGATGAGTCATGCGTGACCCACCGTGAACGGGCATCAATTATTGTACCGCTCACGTGAATGTGCGTGATCGTGACCATCTTTGGTTTCGATGGGGCCTGGCGTGACCCGATTGGAGTAATTTTTGAATATTTCTTTAATAATATTATTGAATTTCTTGAGGTCCGTATTAACGAAAAATACAATATTTATTGTCTATACCACGAGAAGTGATAGAAGTGATATTCATCGATTTCCATAATTATTTTCGTTATACAGTACAAATATTAGGCCCATAAGTTCACATGTGTTAGAGTGAAGTGGTTTCTACTGAGTATATCTGTTACCTCCACTTTTATGCGATGAATTACTACCGCTTCTCGTGGTACAGACTAAACAACAGTTAATTTAAAATTTATATTTCTCGAATGTATATAATCAGTTATGGGTGACAGGAAAATTCCCTGTGGGTACGTATTATAAATTGGGTATTTATACGTATTCATAATGGGTACTTAATCAATTTCAAAAATGTATAAAGCAACCAAATCCAGTCCATAACATTCTTCAAGTCATGGGTATAGGTTCATGAACTTTTGGAAATAAACTTTGTGAGTGTCATAAAATCGATAGTTTAATCTACCGATTCGACGATAGGGCAACAACGTAAAACATTTAGGTTGTGTTACTTCTCTCGAGACGGAACTCAATCTAACCATATCTAGCTTCAACTAACTAACACTGACACACTATTGTTTCTTTTTTAGTCACATAATTGGGGCTCTACTCTATTTCCTTATCATTAAATATATTATTTATTGCTATTTTTATCTATTACAAAATAATAATTAACGAAGTCTACCTACAATTAGACAGGATCCAGAATTGAAATTTTTCTAGGTCTGGGTTGACTCATTTCTGCATAACACCATCCACTTACTATTCATTAAGAGTAGAAAAAAATTACTTCTTAAAAATAGTATCAAAGCAAAATTGTCAATAATTTGTATTTGACTTCATTTAACGTAACTTTTACTAAAAAAAAATTCAGTTCTTTATGAAACAATTTAAAAATCAATTTTTAATTGTATTCGCCATAAACAATTCAGTCCAATGACGTGGAAAGCATATTAGTATTTAAATAAAAATGTTTTAAAATCGATTTGAAATTTTATGTTTAATAGTTGACGTTGGAATGAAAATTAGCTAACTTCATTTTGGTGTGACCAACATTGATTTTCGAGTAAAATTTTAATGTATTCTCATAATCACTTAGAAAATATTCAAAAAAAAGTCTAAATCGCATAAAAATTATTATTAAAAAGAAATATCCAAAAATTGTTCCAACTGGGTGACGCTGGGTACCAGCAACCAAAGACATCTGCACATCTCCCGTAGCTCATCTTATCTCATATCGAATCATTTCTACCTAAACATTATTTCGTTTTCTGCACTAAATAAGCCTTTTTTAAAATATCACTCATCAAAAGATCTCAATTTTTTCAAAAAAATATTAAAAGCAGAGTGAAAGTGCAGTTTTAAACGATTTAAGCACTTTTGATTCAGCTTAAACCAGCCTATCCCATATCGAACTGTTTATATCTAAAAATTATTTCCTTTTCTGCATTAAATAAGCTTTCTTTTAAGATATCACTCATCAAAATACCGCAATTTTTTCACATGATATTAATATTGAGTCAAAATGCAGTTTTAAACGATTTAAGCACTTTTGATTCAGCCTAACCCAGCCTATCCCATATCGAGCGGTTTATATCTAAACATTATTTCCTTTCCTGCATTAAATATGCTTTCTTTTAAGATATCACTCATCAAAATATCTCCATTTTTTCAAAAGATATTAATATTGAGTTAAAGTGCAGTTTTAAACGATTTAAGCACTTTTGATTCAGCTTAAACCAGCCTATCCCATATCGAACTGTTTGTATCTAAAAATTATTTCCTTTTCTGCATTAAATACGCTTTCTTTTAAGATATCACTCAACAAAATGCCGCAATTTTTTAACAAGATATTAATATTGAGTCAAAATGCAGTTTTAAACGATTTAAGCACTTTTGATTCAGCCTAACCCAGCCTATCCCATATCGAGCGGTTTATATCTAAACATTATTTCCTTTCCTGCATTAAATATGCTTTCTTTTAAGATATCACTCATCAAAATATCTCCATTTTTTCAAAAGATATTAATATTGAGTCAAAGTGCAGTTTTAAACGATTTAAGCACTTTTGATTCAGCTTAAACCAGCCTATCCCATATCGAACTGTTTATATCTAAAAATTGTTTCCTTTTCTGCATTAAATAAGCTTTCTTTTAAGATATCACTCATCAAAATATCTCCATTTTTTCAAAAGATATTAATATTGAGTCAAAGTGCAGTTTTAAACGATTTAAGCACTTTTGATACAGCTTAAACCAGCCTATCCCATATCGAACTGTTTATATCTACAAATTATTTCCTTTTCTGCATTAAATAAGCTTTCTTTTAAGATATCACTTAACAAAATGCCGCAATTTTTTAACAAGATATTAATATTGAGTCAAAATGCAGTTTTAAACGATTTAAGCACTTTTGATTCAGCCTAACCCAGCCTATCCCATATCGAGCGGTTTATATCTAAACATTATTTCCTTTCCTGCATTAAATATGCTTTCTTTTAAGGTATCACTCATCAAAATATCTCCATTTTTTCAAAACATATTAATATTGAGTCAAAGTGCAGTTTTAAACGATTTAAGCACTTTTGATTCAGCCTAACCCAGCCTATCCCATATCGACCGGTTTATATCTAAATATTATTTCCTTTCCTGCATTAAATATGCTTTCTTTTAAGATATCACTCATCAAAATATCTCCATTTTTTCAAAAGATATTAATATTGAGTCAAAGTGCAGTTTTAAACGATTTAAGCACTTTTGATTCAGCTTAAGCCAGCCTATTCCATATCGAACTGTTTAGACCTAAACATTATTTCGTTTTCTGCATTAAATAAGCTTTCGTTGAAGATATCACTCATCAAAATATCTCAATTTTTTCAAAAAATAAACGCAGAGTAAATGTGCAGTTTTAAGCGATTTAATCACTTTTGATTCAGCTTAGCCCATCTTATCTCATATCGAATTATTCTACCTAAACATTTCGTTTTCTGCATTAAACAAGCTCACGCACGTTCACGTGAGTTACAAATGATAAGTCGATTTAAGTACAACAATTGATTCCTGCTCACGATGGGTCACGCATGACTCACGTAATTTCTCGCAACCTAAATGAGAAATAAACATTAACTCGAGGAATTTCTTCCTCCCTCGGAATCTCGTTTCTCTAAATAAGGTACAATTATTATTTCGTTGTTTTCGCGTTGTAATTAGAATTCGCCGGTTGTTGTTTTACTTGCTTGTTTAAGGCCGAAATGCGAATTTGCATTTGGGGATGCAACGGCTGAAATTCCGCGGGGCGTATATTTAATTCGAGCGTCATTTCGACGAAATTAGAGCAAAATTATCCTTGTTAACGTTCGTTCGGTTGGACGTGGGCGCGAAGTAGGTAGGGTAAATTAAAGTGTCTTTCAGTTGACGCTCGAGCATTTCCATTTCTCATCTCGACACCTCTTCGAGGTGCCATTAAGTTCACGTCAGACCTGTCAAACGTAATGCAGTCTCTTTCATCGTTTCAAGCAACGACACCATCCACTTATCTTGAAGAGACTCTTCCTTATATTTTCCTATCTTATATACATTTCAAACGAAAATAATTTTTTATAAAAAAGATTGTAATGAAAAAATTTAGGATGTAAATGAGAAATAAACCCCTTTCTAAAATAAACATACACATTCATTAACGTATTCTATTAAACACAACGAAAACTTGAAACGAAAACAAGCAAAGCGCGGACATAGAAACGATCCGGTTTAAACTCGATTGTTTAAACCGGCTTCCGGCACGTAAAGCTTGGAATTTGTCCCGAGATATTAGATTTTCTCTGTTCAAACATTGCAACAACCGGATTTGTCGTACCCACTGTACGTTTTCAATTAAGAGTATCTCAATTCTGTGCAAATAAAACTTTCCGTCTTATTCTATTAAACAGAGACCGAATAAGAACTGAGAATAGAATATAGTATAAAGTAAAATGGCATGATAATATAATTTCTATTAAAAGAAAAAGAAGAACTACTGTTATAAAAAGTCAAAACCCGAATCATCTTTTTATTGGCTTAAAGAATCCTCTACCCTGTCTTTATTTTGGCTTTTTGGATTTTTCTTTTAACCCTTTCGTCAAGAATTTGCTTTGAATGGACAAAAATTTAGAGGATTTTTAATTTCGGTTTTATTATTTTGAAGATTATTTAATATTTTGGCAGCTTTGAAGATTCCTCTTTTTCATTCATATCATTTCCCAATAATCGACCATATCTCAAAAAATAAATTGCAGAAAGCCCTATTAAACGAATATTGTTTAAAAGGTTTTTTTTTTTCGTTCTGTAATAGGTAGTGTAAAATTTTCGAAATACACACTAAAAATCCAGAACACATTAGAATTTGGTTATTACAGTTTAACGTCAAAATCTCCAAAACATCATTATTGAAGATTTTTATTGCAAAACTCTTTCATAATTCAAAAATCAAAATGGATGATCAAAGACCTCATTCGTGAAAATTGTTCATAATGGTGTGGAAAAGCATAATTCATAACCAGCTACAACCTGAAAATAAAGAATTTGCAAAAATACAGCAAATATCTTCAAAATATCATAATTTCGGATTTTCAATACAAAAATTAATCACAATTCAAAACCTAAAATAGATAGAAAGAGACTTTGCATAAATATTGTTGATAATGAACTATAAACACTTAATTCATAACCAGATGCAACCTAGGTATACAACTGGGGAATTGTTAAAAAATCTGCAAAAGTGCCATCATTTAAGAGTTTTTAAAAGAAAATTGTCTAATATTACACAATTGTGTTTTTTAAATTAACCATATATTTTTGATTTATTTCTAATATTTTACTGGTTTCAAACTTACGTATTATGATTAATTAAATAATAAAAATCAAAACACGTATCTTTCACAATCAACATTAAGAAAGCAGTACATAATAGAAGATAAATTAAATTGATTCAACTTCTAAGGCTCGTTTACTACCATCTTCTGCTTAGTAATTGAAAGTAATTTTATAACAATTTTTCAAAAAATCGAGTTTTCAGGAATTTTTAAATTTATATAAAATATCGGATGAATCAAAATTAAGTTCAGCAGTTTATATATGAAGAACTAAGTGAGATATATTCAAATTGACTTCTCTTTTAGAAAGTAGATGCTCCAATTAGTATTTGAAAGTAATTTCATAACAATTTTTCAGGAAATCGATCTTTCAGGAATTTTTAAATTTATACAAAATATCGGAAGAATCCCAATTAAGTTCAGTAGTTTATATCTCAAGAACTAAGTGAGATATTATCAAATTGAGTTCACTTTTAGAAAGCAGATGCTCCAATTAGTAATTGAAAGTAATTTCATAACAATTTTTCAAAAAACCAATTTTTCGGGAATTTTCAAATTTATACAAAATACTGGAAAAATCCCAATTAAGTTCAGCAGCTTATATCTCAAGGACTAATTGAGATATTTTCAAATTGACTTCACTTTTAGAAAGTAGATGCTCCAATTAGTAATTGAAAGTAATTTCATAACAATTTTTCAAAAAATCGATTTTTCAGGAATTTTTAAATTTATACAAAATATCGGAAGAATCCCAATTAAGTTCAGCAGCTTATATCTCAAGGACTAATTGAGATATTTTCAAATTGACTTCACTTTTAGAAAGTAGATGCTCCAATTAGTAATTGAAAGTAAATTCATAACAATTTTTAAAAAAATTGATTTTTCAGGAATTTTTAAAATTATACAAAATATCGGAAGAATCCTAATTAAGTTCAGCAGTTTATATCTCAAAAACTAAGTGAGATATATTCAAATTGACTTCTCTTTTAGAAAGTAGATGCTCCAATTAGTATTTGAAAGTAATTTCATAACAATTTTTCAGGAAATCGATCTTTCAGGAATTTTTAAATTTATACAAAATATCGGAAGAATCCCAATTAAGTTCAGTAGTTTATATCTCAAGAACTAAGTGAGATATTATCAAATTGAGTTCACTTTTAGAAAGCAGATGCTCCAATTAGTAATTGAAAGTAATTTCATAACAATTTTTCAAAAAATTGATTTTTCGGGAATTTTTAAATTTATACAAAATATCGGAAGAATCCTAATTAAGTTCAGCAGTTTATATCTCAAAAACTAATTGAGATATTTTCAAATTGACTTCACTTTTAGAAAGTAGATGCTCCAATTAGTAATTGAAAGTAATTTCATAACAATTTTTCAAAAAATCGATTTTTCAGGAATTTTTAAATTTATACAAAATATCGGAAGAATCCCAATTAAGTTCAGCAGCTTATATCTCAAGGACTAATTGAGATATTTTCAAATTGACTTCACTTTTAGAAAGTAGATGCTCCAATTAGTAATTGAAAGTAATTTCATAACAATTTTAAAAAAAATTGATTTTTCAGGAATTTTTAAAATTATACAAAATATCGGAAGAATCCTAATTAAGTTCAGCAGTTTATATCTCAAAAACTAAGTGAGATATATTCAAATTGACTTCTCTTTTAGAAAGTAGATGCTCCAATTAGTATTTGAAAGTAATTTCATAACAATTTTTCAGGAAATCGATCTTTCAGGAATTTTTAAATTTATACAAAATATCGGAAGAATCCCAATTAAGTTCAGTAGTTTATATCTCAAGAACTAAGTGAGATATTATCAAATTGAGTTCACTTTTAGAAAGCAGATGCTCCAATTAGTAATTGAAAGTAATTTCATAACAATTTTTCAAAAAATTGATTTTTCGGGAATTTTTAAATTTATACAAAATATCGGAAGAATCCTAATTAAGTTCAGCAGTTTATATCTCAAAAACTAAGTGAGATATATTCAAATTGACTTCACTTTTAGAAAGTAGATTCTCCAATTAGTAAATGAAAGTAATTTCATAACAATTTTTCAAAAAATTGATTTTTTAGGAATTTTTAAATTTATTCAAAATATCGGAAGAATCCCAATTAAGTTCAGCAGTTTATATCTCAAACCCTAAGTGAGATATTTTCAAATTGACTTTAATTTTAGAAATTAGATTCTCCAATTAGTAAATGAAAGTAATTTCATAACCATTTTTCAAAAAATCGATTTTTTAGGAATTTCTAAATTTATACAAAATATTGGAAAAATCCCAATTAAGTTCAGAAGATTATACCTCAAAAACTAAGTGAGATATTTTCAAATTGACTTCACTTTTAGAAAGTAGATGCTCCAATTAGTAATTGAAAGTAATTTCATAACAATTTTTCAAAAAATTGATTTTTTAGGAATTTTTAAATTTATACAAAATATCGGAAGAATCCCAATTAAGTTCAGCAGTTTATATCTCAAACCCTAAGTGAGATATTTTCAAATTGACTTTAATTTTAGAAATTAGATTCTCCAATTAGTAAATGAAAGTAATTTCATAACCATTTTTCAAAAAATCGATTTTTTAGGAATTTCTAAATTTATACAAAATATTGGTAAAATCCCAATTAAGTTCAGCAGTTTATATCTCAAGAACTAAGTGAGATATTTTCAAATTGACTTCACTTTTAGAAATTAGATTCTCCAATTAGTAATTGAAAGTAATTTCAGAACAATTTTTCAAAAAATCGATTTTTTAGGAATTTTTAAATTTATACAAAATATTGGAAAAATTCCAATTAAGTTCAGCAGTTTCTATCTCAAGAATTAAGTGAAATATTTTCAAATTGACTTCACTTTTAGAAAGTAGATTCTCCAATTAGTAATTGGAAGTAATTTCATAACAATTTTTCAAAAAATCGATTTTTCATGAATTTTTAAATTTATACAAAATATCGGAAGAATCCCAATTAAGTTCAGCAGCTTCTATCTCAAGAACTAAGTGAGATATTTTCAAATTGACTTCACTTTTAGAAAGTAGATGCTCCAATTAGTAATTGAAAGTAATTTCATAACAATTTTTCAAAAAATCGATTTTTCAGGAATTTTTAAATTTATACAAAACATCGGAAGAATCCCAATTAAGTTCAGCAGTTTATATCTCAAGAACTAAGTGAGATATTTTCAAATTGACTTCACTTTTAGAAAGTAGATGCTCCAATTAGTAATTGAAAGTAATTTCATAACAATTTTTCAAAAAATCGATTTTTCAGGAATTTTTAAATTTATACAAAATATCGGAAGAATCTTAATTAAGTTCAGCAGTTTATATCTCAAGAACTAAGTGGGATATTTTCAAATTGACTTCACTTTTAGAAATTAGATTCTCCAATTAGAAATTGAAAGTAATTTCAAACAATTTTTCAAAAAATCGATTTTTCAGGAATTTTTAAATTTATACAAAACATCGGAAGAATCCCAATTAAGTTCAGCAGTTTATATCTCAAGAACTAAGTGAGATATTTTCAAATTGACTTCACTTTTAGAAAGTAGATGCTCCAGTTAGTAATTGAAAGTAATTTCATAACAATTCTTCAAAAAATCGATTTTTCAGGAATTTTTAAATTTATACAAAATATCGGAGGAATCCCAATTAAGTTCAGCAGTTTATATCTCAAGAACTAAGTGAAATATTTTCAAATTGACTTCACTTTTAGAAAGTAGATGCTCCAGTTAGTAATTGAAAGTAATTTCATAACAATTCTTCAAAAAATCGATTTTTCAGGAATTTTTAAATTTATACAAAATATCGGAAGAATCCCAATTAAGTTCAGCAGTTTATATCTCAAGAACTAAGTGAAATATTTTCAAATTGACTTCACTTCTAGAAAGTAGATGCTCCAATTAGTAATTGAAAGTGATTTCATAAGAATTCTTAAAAAAATCGATTTTTCAGGAATTTTTAAATTTATACAAAATATCGGAAGAAACCCAATTAAGTTCAGCAGTTGATATCTCAAGAACCAAGTGAGATATTTTCAAATTGACTTCACTTTTAGAAAGTAGATTCTCCAATTAGTAATTGAAAGTGATTTCATAACAATTCTTCAAAAAATTCATTTTTCAGGAATTTTTAAATTTATACAAAATATCGGAAGAATCCCAATTAAGTTCAGCAGTTTATATCTCAAGAACTAAGTGAGATATTTTCAAATTGACTTCACTTTTAGAAATTAGATTCTCCAATTAGTAATTGAAAGTAATTTCATAACAATAATATCGGAAGAATCCCAATTAAGTTCAGCAGTTTATATCTCAAGAACCAAGTGAGATATTTTCAAATTGACTTCACTTTTAGAAAGTAGATTCTCCAATTAGTAATTGAAAGTGATTTCATAACAATTCTTCAAAAAATTGATTTTTCAGGAATTTTTAAATTTTTACAAAATATCGGAAGAATCCCAATTAAGTTCAGCAGTTTATATCTCAAGAACTAAGTGAGATATTTTCAAATTGACCTCACTTTTAGAAAGTAGATGCTCTAATTAGTAATTGAAAGTAATTTTATAACACTTTTTCAAAAAATCGAGTTTTCCGGAATTTTTAAATTTATTCAAAATATTGGAAAAATCCCAATTAAGTTCAGCAGCTTATATCTCAAGAACTAAGATATTTTCAAATTGACTTCACTTTTAGAAAGTAGTTGCTTCAATTAGTAATTGAAACTAATTTCGTAACAATTTTCCAAAAAATCAATTTTTTAAGAATTTTTAAATTTATTCAAAATATTGGAAAAATCCCGATTAAGCTCAGCAGCTTATATCTCAAGAACTAAGTGAGATAAATTCAAATTGACATCACTTTTAGAAATTAGATGCTCCAATTAGTAATTGAAAGTAATTTTATAACAATTCTTCAAAAAATCGAGTTTTCAGGAATTTTTAAATTTTTACAAAATATCGGAAGAATCCCAATTAAGTTCAGCAGTTTATATCTCAAGAACTAAGTGAGATATTTTCAAATTGACTTCACTTTTAGAAAGTAGATGCTCCAGTTAGTAGTTGAAAGTAATTTCATAACAATTTTTGAAAAAATCGATTTTTCAGGAATTTTTAAATTTATACAAATTGTTAGAAAAATCTCAATTAAGTTCAGCGATGTCATTTGTGGTTAAAATTAGTTAAAATGTCAAAATATTAGGCCTTTTGGCGGCTGTATGGTTACCAATTTAAAAATTTAACCAAAATATCATTAAAGTCTTTGGATATCTCAGGGATTTTTTATCTGTGAGATAACTTGAGATAGTTAGGCTCGTTACTACCATCTTGTGGTTAAGCTATCTAAGAGATTGTTACCATAGTTACGGGTATTTTACGCATTCTGATTGGCTAGTGGATGGGTTTATCTATAAGATAAATTTAACTAAGGGATGGTAGTAATGGGCCTAAGGCTCATTACTACCATCTTCTGATTAAGATATCTAAGAAATTATTACCATGGTTACGGCTATTTTACGCATTCTGATTAGCTAGTGGATGGATTTATCTATAAGATAAATTTAACTAAAAGATGAGTAATGGACCTCCTTACTCTTCAAAATACGTTTTTCAGTCTCTGGCCAACCTGGTACAATACGCTTTACGGACCTTGAATAGAGGTAAATAATGATATTGATTGCGGAGGAAATGTGAAGCTTGCACGCGTAAAGCAAATTTGCGTGGATGAAGTATTGCACTACCGAACCGCCCATAATCCGCATTACAACCCATTAATGCAAAGCGGCTACTGAATGCATCCGCTCCATTATTTGGCTGCGTTGTTAGTTTCCGTCGTACAAAACCCTGTTAACTAAACAAAATTTGTGTTGACGTGAAATTGGGAAAATACTCAATCAACACATTTATATTAATAAAAATATACACTTCATTATAATTCATTATATTTTTTTTGTAACATTCCAGGTAAATATAATTTCTTGGTTAAAGTCGTTTCAACCAAAGACACCATCACGACATCTCCCCATCGTTTTTGCCCAACATCCCGTTTAACATCCAAACAAATCTCCTCAAAATGACTACTAAAAACGTAAAAACACGTTTAACAAAAATAATTAAATCAAATAAATGCATTTACTTTTCAGCGGATGCCATTCTTTCACAAAACGATTGAATGAACCACGTTCCGTTTTTTAAATGCCTTATGGCGGTGTATTCCGGAATTGTGGCATAAAAAACCAACACATCCGCCGTTTTTGGGGATGTTAATTTTGGGGCGGATGATTCAATCCCATCTGTAGCGAATTCATCGTCGACTAAAAGAAATTAAATAAATTAAATCGATTTTAAAACTTGTAATAATACTTTTTTGCCGGTTTTCTCCTTGACACGCTTGTATGATTAAAATTTTCGGTTTTCCCGATAAAGATTTCGCGTACAAAGTCTTTTGAATTTCGGCGATAGGAACCGGGATCGTGTTACATCCGTAAATAACTCCTTTATCGCCGTGCGACAAAATGGCTATAAATAAAGAGGAATACTGCTCTTTTTCGACGATTTCGATGCAATCTTTAATACTTTCTTTGATTTGATCGTGGAGTAAGTTGGGTCTTACGATAACCTTGAAATTTAAGTTTGTAAACACTTTTTTTAAACCTTCTTGGTCGGCCGCGGTACCCGAACGGTCTTCTAATTTTCTTGATAAATTTGGTAATAAACCCTAAAAAGAAAATTAAAATAATTATTTAGCTTTATTTGATATACAAAATCTAAGGAGAAGTGAGACTCCCCCTTTCAGCTTTAGTGGAAAACGTTCGAGTCTGTCAAATTTACGAGATTCTGGTTGTCCAGATATGGTTTATATAACGAAAAAAAATCGTCAAAAATGATTGACCCAAAATCTGAAGAATTAATGTTCATGGGTTGTTGTGAAGAGACCAAAGGTTATAGACTCATTAATCATACCACACTGAAGATAACAAAAAGCGAGGTGTGATTCTTTTTTGGAAGATGGAAAACATCCAGAAGATTCGAATCACCAATTACCGTCCCAGTTGATATTCTCACAAAAAAATATGGAAGAGGAAGGACAGGATGAAGTCGTGGAAATCAGTGAAAACATAGAAGAAAGAGAAGAAACGGACGAGTCATATATACCAAGTGAAGTATCAAAAAACGACTCAGAGGACCAAAATACAGGAAGTTCGAAAGTCTAGTTGATAACATAAACCAAAAATTATGGAGGATTTTGTTACATATTTCTCATTAGGGCAAAGTGATGAACCCAGTACCATTGAAGAAGCACTAAAAGGACTAAACAAGAAACAATGGTCAGAAGCAATGAAAGAAGAAATCAGTTCCTTATTGGACAATCAAACGTGGGATGAAGTAAAACCACCAGATGATATAAAATTACTAAACACTCGATTCAATCGATTTTTTTTTTCAATCGATCAACTCGATCCGATGTTTGCTTTCTCTGGCAATTAAATATGATTTATCAGTGCATCACGTGGACGTGACGACAGCATACCTTCAAGAACCATAGATGAAGACATTTACATTGAAATTGTAGAATTCCTGAGATCAAAGGAAAATGAGCATAAACCACTAAAATTAAATAAAGCAATGTACGGATTAAAACAAAGTGGAAGAGCTTGGAATAGGACGTTACGTGAAGTTTTGAAAAACTTGGGTTACAACCAGTTACAGCAATACCATTCTTTTATAAAAGGTCATGGTTATAATTGTAATTTATATTGACGATATAATGATCCTAACGAACGATGAAAGAAAAGTTGAGAAATGTAAGATTTCTTGAAAGGCTTAATATGGACGATAGTAATCCAACTACAACGCCTTCCGATGCAAATCAAAAGCTAAACGATGAAATGAGTCCAAACGGTGTGAAGGTGAAAGGAGCTATGTCGAAAATATCATATAGACAAGCTATATAAGCACTATTTTTCCTTTGTCAAGTCAGCGGGCCAGACATAAGCTATGCAACGAATCTGGTCAGCAGGTTTTGTAACAATCCTGGACTACCGCATTGGATTGCAGTTAAACGAATTTTTAGATATTTGAACGCAAAAAGTGACTTAAAATTTAAACCTTTAACAAAAGTTTGAATGAATTTTTGGAAGGATACAGCGACGCTGAATGGGCGAACGATTTGAACAGAAAGAACAAGATACGCGTTTAAAATACAAGGAGCATCAGTTTCTTGGTCTACAAAAAAACCAAATACAGTCGCTCCTTTCACCAACCAAGCAGAATACATGAGTTTAAGTACGGCATGTCAAGAAGCAATCTGCTTAAAATCATTGATATCAGAACTGCGCGCAAGTCTACAGTCTTTCGTTCAAAATATAGGCGTGAGGATGTCCAAACTCGTCCTGCAACAAGTTGGCAGATACTGGCTAGATGAATAGATCTCTATTGATGTCATAGCTCATATTGCGCTGAAGTCGGCAGTCTCTCATTTAAAATATAGGCATCAGGATGTCATAACTCATACTGCCAACAAGTTGACAGACTTTATCGTACAAAATATAGATGCCAAAACATAAAAATTATGCTGCCAACAAGTTGGCAGATACTGACTGGTTGAATAAATGACTATTGATGTCATAGATCGTGTTATGCTCAAATAAACAGTCTGCCATTCAAAAATAGGCATCAGGATGTCAAAACTCATGCTGCCAACAAGTTGGTAGATACTGGCTGGTTGAATAGATCTTTATTAATATCATAGCTATTACTGCGCTCAAGTAGGCAGTCTCTCATTCAAAATATATGCATCAGGTTGTCAAAGCTTATACTGCCAACAAGTTGGCAGACTTTATCATACAAAATATAGGTGCTAAAACATAAAAACTCATGCTACTAACAAGTTGGCAGATAGTAGCTAGTTGAATAGGTGTCTATTGGTGTCATAGTTCATACTGCGCTGAAGTAGACAGTCTCTCATTCAAAATATAGGCATCAAGTTGTCAAAACTTATACTGCGAACAAGTTGGCAGACTCTATCATACAAAGTATAGGTGCCAAAACATAAAAACTCATGCTGCCAATAAGTTGGCAGATACTAGCTGGTGGAAGAAATTTCTATTGATGTCATAGCTCATAGTGCGCTCAAGTAGACAGTCTCTCATTCTATATATAGGCATCAGATTGTCAAAACTTATACTGCCAACAAGTTGGCAGACTTTATCATACAAAGTATAGGTGCCAAAACAAAAAAACTCATGCTACCAACAAGTTGGCAGATAGTAGCTAGTTGAATAGGTGTCTATTGGTGTCATAGTTCATACTGCGCTGAAGTAGACAGTCTCTCATTCAAAATATAGGCATCAAGTTGTCAAAACTTATACTGCGAACAAGTTGGCAGACTTTATCATACAAAGTATAGGTGCCAAAACAAAAAAAAAACTCATGCTGCCAACAAGTTGGCAGATACTGGCTGGTTGAAGAGATTTCTATTGATGTCATATGTCATTGTGCGCTCAAGTAGACAGTCTCTCATTCTAAATATAGGCATCAGAATGTCATAAGTCATGCTGCCAACAAGTTGACAAATACTGGCTGGTTGAATAGATCTTTATTGATGTCATAGCTCATATTGCGCAGAAGTTGGCAAACTCTCATTTAAAATATAGGCATCAGGATGTCATAACTCATGCTGCCAACAAATTGGCAGACTTTATCATACAATATATAGGTGCCAAAACATAAAAACTCATGCTACTAACAAGTTGGCAGATAGTAGCTAGTTGAATAGGTGTCTATTGGTGTCATAGTTCATACTGCGCTGAAGTAGACAGTCTCTCATTCAAAATATAGGCATCAAGTTGTCAAAACTTATACTGCGAACAAGTTGGAAAACTTTATCATACAAAGTGTAGGTGCCAAAACATAAAAACTCATGCTGCCAACAAGTTGGCAGATACTAGCTGGTGGAAGAAATTTCTATTGATGTCATAGCTCATAGTGCGCTCAAGTAGACAGTCTCTCATTCTATATATAGGCATCAGATTGTCAAAGCTTATACTGCCAACAAGTTGGCAGACTTTATCATACAAAGTATAGGTGCCAAAACAAAAAAACTCATGCTGCCAACAAGTTGGCAGATACTAGCTGGTTGAATAAGTGTCTATTGATGTCCGAGCTCATACTACGCTCAAGTAAGAAGCCTTACATTCAAAATATAGGCATCAAGATGTCATAACTCATGCTGCCAACAAGTTGGTAGATACTGGCTGGTTGAATAGATCTTTATTGATATCATAGCTATTACTGCGCTCAAGTAGGCAGTCTCTCATTCAAAATATATGCATCAGGTTGTCAAAGCTTATACTGCCAACAAGTTGGCAGACTTTATCATACAAAATATAGATGCTAAAACATAAAAACTCATGCTACTAACAAGTTGGCAGATAGTAGCTAGTTGAATAGGTGTCTATTGGTGTCATAGTTCATACTGCGCTGAAGTAGACAGTCTCTCATTCAAAATATAGGCATCAAGTTGTCAAAACTTATACTGCGAACAAGTTGGCAGACTTTATCATACAAAGTATAGGTGCCAAAACATAAAAACTCATGCTGCCAACAAGTTGGCGGATACTAGCTTGTGGAAGAAATTTCTATTGATGTCATAGCTCATAGTGCGCTCAAGTAGACAGTCTCTCATTCTATATATAGGCATCAGATTGTCAAAACTTATACAAGCAACAAGTTGGCAGACTTTATCATACAAAGTATAGGTGCCAAAACAAAAAAACTCATCCTGCCAACAAGTTGGCAGATACTGGCTGGTTGAAGAGATTTCTATTGATGTCATATGTCATTGTGTGCTCAAGTAGACAGTCTCTCATTCTAAATATAGGCATCAGAATGTCATAATTCATGCTGCCAACAAGTTGACAAATACTGGCTGGTTGAATAGATCTTTATTGATGTTATAGCTCATATTGCGCAGAAGTTGGCAAACTCTCATTTAAAATATAGGCATCAGGATGTCATAACTCATGCTGCCAACAAGTTGGCAGACTTTATCATACAATATATAGGTGCCAAAACATAAAAACTCATGCTACTAACAAGTTGGCAGATAGTAGCTAGTTGAATAGGTGTCTATTGGTGTCATAGTTCATACTGCGCTGAAGTAGACAGTCTCTCATTCAAAATATAGGCATCAAGTTGTCAAAACTTATACTGCGAACAAGTTGGCAGACTATCATACAAAGTATAGGTGCCAAAACATAAAAACTCATGCTGCCAACAAGTTGGCAGATACTAGCTGGTGGAAGAAATTTCTATTGATGTCATAGCTCATAGTGCGCTCAAGTAGACAGTCTCTCATTCTATATATAGGCATCAGATTGTCAAAACTTATACTGCCAACAAGTTGGCAGACTTTATCATACAAAGTATAGGTGCCAAAACAAAAAAACTCATGCTGCCAACAAGTTGGCAGACTTTATCATACAATATATAGGTGCCAAAACATAAAAACTCATGCTACTAACAAGTTGGCAGATAGTAGCTAGTTGAATAGGTGTCTATTGGTGTCATAGTTCATACTGCGCTGAAGTAGACAGTCTCTCATTCAAAATATAGGCATCAAGTTGTGAAAACTTATACTGCGAACAAGTTGGCAGACTTTATCATACAAAGTATAGGTGCCAAAACATAAAAACTCATGCTGCCAACAAGTTGGCAGATACTAGCTGGTGGAAGAAATTTCTATTGATGTCATAGCTCATAGTGCGCTCAAGTAGACAGTCTCTCATTCTATATATAGGAATCAGATTGTCAAAGCTTATACTGCCAACATGTTGGCAGACTTTATCATACAAAGTATAGGTGCCAAATCAAAAAAACTCATGCTGCCAACAAGTTGGCAGATACTGGCTGGTTGAATAAGTGTCTATTGATGTCCGAGCTCATACTACGCTCAAGTAAGAAGCCTTACATTCAAAATATAGGCATCAGGATGTCATAACTCATGCTGCCAACAAGTTGGTAGATACTGGCTGGTTGAATAGATCTGTATTGATATCATAGCTATTACTGCGCTCAAGTAGGCAGACTCTCATTCAAAATATATGCATCAGGTTGTCAAAGCTTATACTGCCAACAAGTTGGCAGACTTTATCATACAAAATATAGGTGCTAAA
Organism: Onthophagus sagittarius; assembly: GCA_036711965.1. Lineage (NCBI taxonomy): Eukaryota > Metazoa > Arthropoda > Insecta > Coleoptera > Scarabaeidae > Onthophagus > Onthophagus sagittarius. Next base: position 10,391,816 of record JASERS010000004.1, read on the forward strand.
ACATAAAAACTCATGCTACTAACAAGTTGGCAGATATTAGCTAGTTGAATAGGTGTCTATTGGTGTCATATGCGCTGAAGTAGACAGTGTCTCATTCAAAATATTGGCATCAAGTTGTCAAAACTTATACTGCGAACAAGTTGGCAGACTTTATCATACAAAGTATAGGTGCCAAAACATAAAAACTCATGCTGCCAACAAGTTGGCAGATACTAGCTGATGGAAGAAATTTCTATTGATGTCATAGCTCATAGTGCGCTCAAGTAGACAGTCTCTCATTCTATATATAGGCATCAGATTGTCAAAACTTATACTGCCAACAAGTTGGCAGACTTTATCATACAAAGTATAGGTGCCAAAACAAAAAAACTCATGCTGCCAACAAGTTGGCAGATACTGGCTGGTTGAAGAGATTTCTATTGATGTCATATGTCATTGTGCGCTCAAGTAGACAGTCTCTCATTCTAAATATAGGCATCAGAATGTCATAACTCATGCTGCCAACAAGTTGACAAATACTGGCTGGTTGAATAGATCTTTATTGATGTCATAGCTCATATTGCGCAGAAATTGGCAAACTCTCATTTAAAATATAGGCATCAGGATGTCATAACTCATGCTGCCAACAAGTTGGCAGACTTTATCATACAATATATAGGTGCCAAAACATAAAAACTCATGTTGCCAACAGGTTAGCAGATATTGGCTGGCTGAATAGGTGTCTATTGATGTTCTAGCTCATATTACGTTCAAATAGGAAGTCTCTCAATCGAAATATAGACATCAGGATATCGTAACTCATGCTGCCAACAAGTTAGCAGATATCGGCTGGTTGAATAGATATTTATTGATGTCATAGCTGTTACTGTTCTCAAGTAGGCAGTTTCTCATTCAAAATATAGGCATCAGGATGTCATAACTCATGCTGCCAACAAGTTGGCAGATATTGAATAAAATAAAAGACGAAAGCGAACTTTGCACTTGCTGAATTTATTATTTATATCGGGACCGGTTTCGAAGTTTAATACTTCATCTTCAGCCGAAAACTGAACAAAATTGAACAAAGTCGATAAAAATAATATTCTTATGCTACTTTAGAGGTTAAATACAATAAAATGTTGTGATACTCACTGTTAAAGAGCGAAGCTACAGAAGAATGGAATGTAATTTAAACATTTGAAATGTTGCACGTGGAAGTTAAATAAATAATTGAAATCGAAGTCAATAGTTAATGATGAATAAGAAGATATTAAAATGTTAAAATATTATAAATTACTTAGGCGATATAACGATCTTGGTGGAACGAGAAGGAGAGACTGGTGACGAGAACTCACGACGCATATAACCGGAAAAACAAGTGAAATCAAAGAACTGTAAGAATTAAATTTTAAATGTTTAAATTTTTAATTTGAAATTATTTAAATATGAAAATATAGGTTTATGGATGAGTTGAAGTTGTTCATTTAAAAGTTGACAATTGTTATTATTATTATGTTTAGTAATTTCTAAGATTTCAAGTAAGTCCATTTTATAACCTTTATTACAGGAATGTAAAAGTTCAACTCCTCCATAATCTATGTGATGTCCTGTATCTATATGATGTTTATAAATATTCGAGTTGGTTTTAATTTTGTGTTCGCGAATTCTAGCCCCCAACCTCCTTCCTGTCTGTCCGATATAAATGCAATTACAATTAGAACATCTGACCAAATACACTCCGCTCTCTTCAAAAATATTATGTTTCTTTTTAGTGTGATTAGTAAGTAAATTAGCGATTGAGTGACGATTAGAATATGCAATGTTGATGTTGTAATTTAAAAATATTTTACGAAATTTGTTAGTTAAGACATTAAATTGTAAAGGTTTATAATTCATTTTTTCAGTATTAGATTTATTAAATAATGGGTCTCTTTGTATACGTATTTCATTAAATAAACGATTGATCTTACCGATAGGGAAACCATTGGAATGGGCTAGACCATAAATGAATTCAAGTTCTTTATTTCTGTTAGTTTCAGATAGTGGGTAATCAAATAATCTTTTAATTAGGAAACGGAAATTGGCAAATTTATGTTGGTTAGGATGTGATGATGAATATGGAATAGTGGCAGAAACAGATGATGGTTTTCTAAAAATATCATAACCAATGTAGTTATCATCCTCTCTAGTTAAAGTTAAGTCAAGAAAATTTATAGATTTATCATTCTCTATCTCAATAGTAAAGTTCAGGCTATTATGTAATTTATTGATGTATTTATGAAAGTTATGAAGTTCATTCATATCACCACTCCACACACATAAGACATCATCTACGTATCTATGCCAAGAAAAGATGTGTTTTAAAAAAGGATTTCTTGAATTAATGATATGTTTATCCTCGATATTGTTTAAAAATATTTCAGCAAAAAGTCCAGACAATGGCATCCCCATCGGAAGACCATCGGAAAGAGAATAAAATTCATTATTGAAACTGCAGTAATTTTGAGAGACAATAAGTTTGACAATATTATTGAAATTATTGATGTCATCATTATTATTAAAATGTGAATTAAATAAATCAGAGATCAATTCAAGAGTGTATTCGAGGGGTACACTTGGATATAGGTTAGTAACATCGAAGGAAACAAGTATACAACCATCAACGTTAGCATTTTTAGTTTGGTTTATAAATTGAATATAATTCTTAATTGAGTAAGAAGGAGTAAAATCTATTTGTTTAAAAATATTACACATAAAATTGATAAGTTTTCTAGTAGGTGAATTACCAAAATTCGTTATTGGCCTGATGGGCATTCCTTCTTTGTGAAGTTTAGGTAATGAATATAATTTAGGTAAACTAGGTTTAATGTCTAAAAAATAAGAAGCTTGAAATTTTCTATTAGGGTTATTGAGAAACGGTGTGTACTTGATCAGAGTATCTTTACAAGAAATTATGACTTCTCTAGTTTTTTTAATTATTTTGTCTAGTGGGTTAAAATTTATTTTTATATAATTATTAGAAGCTAAAAAATCAAGAGTTTTATTGACGTATATGTCTCTATCTAATATGACATTGCCTGCCCCTTTGTCAGCTCTGATAAAAACCACATTGTTAGTATTTAATTTTTGTTTAATTGATTTAATACATTTCCAATTATCTAAATTTTCTTTATTTATTTTATTAATAATTTTAGTTTTGTTGTTATTATTTAGTTATTATTTGGCAGATATTGGCTGGTTAAAAAGATGACAATTGATGTCATAGCTCATATTGCGCTCAAGTAGGCAGTCTGCCATTCAAAAATAGGCATCAGAAAGTCAAAACTCATGCTGCCAACAAGTTGGCAGATACTGGCTGGTTGAATAAGTGTCTATTGATGTCCGAGCTCATACTACGCTCAAGTAAGAAGCCTTACATTCAAAATATAGGCATCAGGATGTCATAACTCATGCTGCCAACAAGTTGGCAGATACTGGCTGGTTGAATAAGTGTCTATTGATGTCCGAGCTCATACTACGCTCAAGTAAGAAGCCTTACATTCAAAATATAGGCATCAGGATGTCATAACTCATGCTACCAACAAGTTGACAGATACTGGCTGCGTAAATATGTGTCTATTGATATCACAGCTCATACTGCGCTAAAGTAGGCAGTCTCTCATTCAAAATGTAGGCATTAAGATGTCATAACTCATGCTGCCAACAAGTTGGCAGACTTTATCATACAAAATATAGGTTTCAGAATCAAGGGCGTAGCCAAATTCCTTCGATTATTTTTTGGCTTTCATCGTAGAACCTTAATCCAATAGAAAGCTGCTCTTTTCCAGTAGTATCTGCTGCTTCATCAGCAGTTTACAGTCAATCCTCAAATTTAAAAGGTCAAAGAAAACTATCTCATTCCCTTCTTTTTTCCTCTAATTACTGCTTATCATGAATTCCACAAAATAATATGCATGAAATAATTGCTGACAATATTTGTTTATCTTCTTCAATCATCAACAGGAGCATTTTCAAGAAATGCTTTTGCAGCAGCTGTTGAAGATTTGTGGTAATAAATGTGCTTTCTACAATATTCATGTAAAAGGATGGTTAAAATTCGAAATCCAAATAGATTATCTCGAAAACTATAAGAGTTAGATAAAAAGTAGCTCATGTCATGATGTCTTTTTCAAAAAAAAATTTAATGCTGGAAACCTCAAAGCGCTATCGTCTTTTATTTTTCTGGTAGACGATGAAAAATCTTTTTCGCTTTCAGATTTGGAGATATTATGACAATTTTCGTTTTTTGTAATGGTAACTATCCCTGATTAATAATTTAGCTTATTAAATTCGTTATTTTATTCTGATTTCAAAAATATGAGGTTTAACAGGTATTTATAACATATTTCTTGTTGTTTCAGAATAAAGCTAAAAATAAGCTTGTTTATAAAATTTTCAAATACCGCCATCTAGTGTTATTAAGTGCAAATGTTTTATTAACGTAAAAAAAGTAATTTAACGGAAAAAATCAATAATTTAAAAAGGTGGTTAATTTGAGAATTTTTTATAGAACTATTTTTATGTTTTTTTTTTTGGGAAAGAATATGGTTATTAAAAAAATTAAAATTAAAAAAAATTAAATTAAACGACTGCGCCATCTAGTGTCGTCGAAGAAACTAAATTTACAGTTTCCTTGAATTAATTGCTTAATTTATCTTTTTAATTTTACTTTTTTTTACCATTTTATTTCCCAAAAATGTTGTAATAATCCTGAAAAAAATGCTGAAATTAACTACCTCAAAAATCAAATTATTGATTTTTTGTGTTAAATTGCTTCCATTTCCACTACTGTCATCATGAACATTTTTCCGTTTTAGAGATTTTTGACCTCAAAATAATATTCTAATATCATTTTTGTTCTTAGCCCCAACATCTTCTTCCATAAAGTTTAAATAGAACAGACTTCCACAATTTTTTTAATAATAACATTCAGAAAATTAAATCAAGTCTAATCATTTTGAATTCTTTTCAATGTGAAGCTATCTTTGAGTCCTCTTTGAGTGCTATTTAACCATTTTAAGCAACTTTCTTTGTAGTTTAAAGTTGGATTAAGTTTAGTTCAGTTAGGTTAGGTTCCAATAAAAGTCGTCCTCGATGCCTTTTCAATCCTTGGACGGCCGATGTCTTCAAAACCGGCCGAAATTACTTCTTATATCAAAACCAATATTTGTGGCGGTCTTCGAAATCGGCTGGTTCAAACACGAAATGTGAAAATGTTAAAATTTCTGATTGTCTGTATTCCTTGTATTAGAAAAGTTGCAGGAATATTTACACCAAATTTTGGCATTCGAAGCCTCCCCATTTTTTGATACAACTAAAAAATTACTTTTTAATCCATCTTTAAAAAGTACCTTTAAGTAAAGTCCTCCTTAATCATGTTAACTAACAGTTTTAAATATTTTATCAAGACAATGATTAAGCATTAACATCTAAAACAGTCTTCAGGCATTTTTAATCTCAATCAAATTTTTTTTAATATTACGAATAAAATAAATTAGATTTTATCATAATTACAAAAAAACTCACCCTCAAATGCTGTCTATTTTCAGTATAAAACTTCTCATTATCAATAATTAATAACAACCCAGGTTTTAAAGGATCAACATGGTAACAAACATTTTTATCACCAATTTCCCTATTTCTCAACCTTTTTTCTTGTACTTCCCCAACGTTTGGAACGTATTGATTATCATATCGATCATTGCGTTCAGTTACATCATCATTCATGAAGGATGAATTTGAAAATTGGGCCCAATTTGCACTAATCGGTGGTGACCCAGAAGGCGAAAAGCAAATATTTTCTTGGAGCATTTTAAAATCTTCCCAAACACTCAACAAATCCATTTGTTTAAACAAAAAAATAAGATTCGTCAAATCAATGAGCGAAAAATAACCCGACATCTCTAAATGTAGAAACGTCGATTCTAAATTATTTTTATCTAAAATCGTGGATATTCGTTGCTTTAACAAATCTTGTTGCAAAATCTTAAATAATTTGTCTACTTCGTTTGGCATCAAATCTTCAAAGATACAATATAAAGCTTTTCTTATTTTGTTTATTTTTAGTGAAACCAATTTATTTGAGGGTAAAAACGTTAATTTTAGATCTTCTTTGTTATAACCTAAAATTGAATTAATTTTAATTTAATTAAAAATATTAAAGAAATAAATACCCAAGATTTTTAAAGCTTTATAATGTTTAATAATACACAAAGCCTCCAATAACTTCATATGCCAATCTTGAATGAATTGTCCTTCCGATGTAACCCATTCTTTAACAACATCATCGAAAGGATGTTGGAGAATCTCACATGCTTTTTTTGGATTATTATATAATAAATAAATTAAAGAAGTCTTATCGTTTATGTCTAAAGTTGTATCGAGTATTTCGATTTCATCCCTATTTGGGTTATGAAACGTACATCTTGATGTGAATGAAGCATCTGATGTTAATTGAGATAAATTCTCTGGATTCTCCATATCAGCTAAGAAAAATGAAAGATTTGTTTAAAAAAGGAAAATTAAGTAATAAAAGTTTACTTACAAGCTATAGAGCAAAAATCATCGGAATCTTCGGAATCAGAGGTGTTAGAGGACGAATCATCTATCTTATTGCTGGTTTGGGATTGGCTGGATCCCATTATTGCTTAAAAGGGGGAAGAACCTGTGTTTATGTAAACATGATGTAAACTTTATTGTTGTCTTATCTTATGTTGACAAGTTTTAATTTTGGGTTATTTATAAATGCAAGCGTTATTACCTCAAAATTAAGTGAGTTCATTACAATTACTTACTCAGATTGTTAATAAGAATAAAATTAATTAATAATAAAAATAAAAAGTAAAACGTCACGTAACTACATGTCAACGAATCTACGAAATAATATTTCTATCAAATAATTTTTTTTATTACTGTTTTTGCGAAAATAATTTTTTACTGCATAATGAAATATAAAAAAAAAAAATTCTAAAAAGAGATTATTAAATATTATAAATAATCAATGAAAAGAACGATTAGAGAAAAACCAAAAAAATGTTGGTAGTTAAAATCGAAAATGTGTTGCATAAATAACCTATAGATGTGCCAAAAGCATTAAACTTATTTTACTCAGCACTAGCGCCCTCGAACGGAAGGGTTCCTAACTATTATCAAATACCGCCAAATTCAATTGGCATACTTTCAATTTTCAATACACATTTAAATGTTTTTTAATAATTTTAAGACAATTAAGACTTTTATCCTTGTTTATAGATAGACATAGTTATTCAACCGGTCGAGTTGGGTTGCTCTAGCTCGTGCTGCCTCTAACGGCAAACGAAAGCAACTACATTTATGAATGAATTGGAAAAATTCAACTTGTAGTATAAGTTGTACACTTAGCAGCAGAAGTCTGCGTACAAAAAACTTCTAACACTTTAACTGAAAAAATAAAGGTCATGATCTAATGTGATAAACTTCAATTTTTTTTATTTTGTGTATTAACTACATATAATTCTATTAACAAAATATGCATCAATAAAACAAAAATATTAGTTACAAAAAAAATTAAAATTAAAAATTCTCCAAATAATGCGTATGCAAAAATCTGCGTACAAATAAAGACGCCTTCTCCAAAATATACTTATTTACTTAAATACGTAGTTGGCGATGTACGCTTTCCGATTTAAATAAAAGATAATCGGTGTCAATTATATTAGCAGAGGCTTAGAAGCTAAAAGTTAGAATGGACACGAAAGGAAAGGAAATTGAATTGGGAGAGAGAAAAATTATTGTAAAGTTATGGAAAGAGGGAAAATCTTTTCGAAAAATAGGAGAAACTGTTGGCAGGTCACACTCTTCCATTCAAAGAGTAATTAATAATTATAAAGACACTGAAGATTACCTCTCACGTCCGCAATTTGGTAGACCACCCCTTTTAACAAACCGAGAGAAGCGAAAAATTGTACAGCAGGTTAGAAAAGAACCTAGGCTGACGGCAAAAAAAAGAGTAGAAAATGTACAAGAAGAATTTCATAAAACTATCAGCAAAGATACGGTGAGAAGGACGTTAAAAAAAGCTAACTATCACAGTCGCGTTGCACGAAAAAAGCCATTTGTGTCAGAGGTCAATCGTCAGAAGCGGATCGCCTTTGCAAAAAAACTCTTAGACAAGCCCATTGAATTCTGGGAGAAAGTTCTCTTTACAGATGAGAGCAAATTTTGCATTTTCGGCATTAAGGGTAAACAACTTGTATGGAGAAAACCTAATACTGCCCTTAATCCCGAAAATTTGAAAGCGACTGTAAAACACGGAGGTGGTGGAGTTATGGTTTGGGGGTGTATGTGCACCAAAGGGGTGGGAAGGTTGGTTTTCATAACATCGACAATGGACCATAAAATGTATATAGACATTTTAAAAGAAAATTTGAAGCCTAGCATCGAAAACTTGGGCTTGGGGCCCGAATACGTTTTTCAACAAGATAATGACCCCAAACATTGCGGCCACAACACTAATCTTTGGCTACTATACAATACCCCAAAGCAACTTAAAACAGCTCCACAATCGCCGGACTTGAATCCCATCGAACACCTCTGGGATTTACTGGAACGCAGGATTCGGCAACACAACATAACGTAGAAGGAAACGTTAAAAAATGTTATGATTGAGGAATGGGCCAAAATCAGTTCGGACGAAACGAAGAAATTAGTGCACTCCATGCCTAAACGTTTAAGGGAGGTCATTAAACGTAAAGGTTATCCGACCTCATATTAATATAGAAACAATGACCTCATTTATGAATTTTTTATAAATACTGTCCTGACTTGTACACAGATTTTTGCATACCCGTTATTTGTAGAATTTTTAGTTTTGATTTTTTTCTGTAACTACTGTTTCTGTTTTGTTGAAGCATATTTTGTTAATAGAATTATATGTAGTTAATATACAAAATAAAAAAAATCAAGTTTATCACATTAGATTATGACTCTTATTTTTTCAATTAAAGTATTACAAGTTTTTTGTACGCAGACTTCTGCTGCTGAGTGTATTTAATTTTATTGTTACTAATAAAAGTTAAATATAAAATACTGTAAAGATAAAACACATTTTTAAAAACCTGCATTCACAATTAATTGATTATAAAATATAAAAATTACTACTTATTACATATTTAATTTGTATTATTATCATGTCACCCAGTATTTTGAATAATACTCCGACAAATTTCTTTAAAAGATTTAAGGCAGTTGGTGTCCTCTCATAAATCTGGCTAAAGACCTACGTAAAAAATTTGCCGTTTATAAATCGATATTTTACCGACGAAACGTCTCCAACGGTTCGGTATTATTCTGAAGGACACATTATTGATTTTTTTCAATAATTATTGATTTTTTTTATTTAAAACGTACAAGGTGCGAATAGTAAAATTTAAATTTTTATGAATGGGCACACATTAGGTACCCTGCCATCTAGGTATTACGAACACAAACTAACTTCAGTTGAATAACTATGTATATCCATAAACAAGGCTTTTATTTAAATATTGATTGTTCGAAAAATCCTCCAATTTAATACCTCACAACCAATATTTATGAAGAAAAATCAATAAAAATCCATCCTTTTGATTTTTTTATTAATAATTTTTTTGTGAAAATGTCAAAATCGTAATAAGCACAAAAAATCCTTTAATTTGATACCCGATATCGTATATCGAAAATATACAACCCATATTTTCGATTAAATAAATCGAACTTGTATAATATAATAAATGACATTGACAGTCGCCATCTTTAATTTAATTTTTTCGATATCTTTGTTAATTATTAATAATAATAATAAACGGCTTTATTGATATGATGAATATAACGCAATATAAAAAAAATTAAACAAAGTAAATATTTTCAGTGAGACGAGATCCAGCTATCAATAGCTGCTCAATCTAACCCCATTTTAAATAAAATAATATAATAAAACAAATAAAAATTAAATTAGTCTGACAATAAAAATAAATATAACTTGATGTTCCTCACGTCAACGCTCGCATACAGCAACAACTTAGCATCTACCCCCGAGATCACACTGTTGTTGAAACAATGACTGGACCTTTCTTTTAAATTGCGCATGTGAAAGGTGCTTTATATCATCACTAATTCCATTGAACATTGCATAAATCTGATATAAAAATGACCGTTGAAAAACTGCCAGTCTGTGTGCAGGTGGAGAGAGGCGGCCTAGGAATCGAGTGTTAATCGCATGCACATCTGTCCCAAATTTAATCAGTTTATAGAGATATCGAGGTGACTTAAAAGCGAGTATCTTGTAATACAGGGACAAGCATTGTAATTTTCGCCTATTGCGCATATTTAACCATTGTACATATTCTAATTTATAAGACACATGATTAAACTTACGAATCCCATATATGTAGCGTAAACAAGAATTTTGTACTCTCTGAACCCTAACCACATCAACGCTGTCCAGACATGCAATATAGACAGGTATCAGATAAGTAAATTGCGATAGAACAAGTGACTCGCATAACAGCCTCTTCAAGCGCAAAGGTAACACATTCCTGAAGGGAAATTGTTTTCGCAATTGCAAGTATGAACTAGAAACGTATTTCGAAATTTGCTTCTTATATCTAAATTTATTGTCCATAACTAAACCCAAATTCTTAGCATTAACAACGAGTGGTATCGGAATTAAGAGTAAGTGCATGCCTCAATGCAAAATTATTAATACTATTTAAATCCTCCTGCAACCTACGGAAAGCATCTTCATAGTTCCACGGTTCAAACGATATATACAGTTGTAAATCATCTGCATACATATGATACTCTGCATGTCTCAACTGACATGGAAGTTGGGAAGTATATAACGAAAATAGTGGTGGGCCCAAGATACTAGCCTGTGGGACCCCTCTATTAATTGGTTTAGGTTCCGACATGCAACCATCAATCTTCACAACTTGTGATCTATCAGTAAGATAACTTTGAAACAGCTGTCGCAGCTCACTCCCAATCCCCATGTACCGCATAGCCGAACACAACACATCATGATCAACAGTCTCGAACGCTCTACTAAAATCCAACAATACTACAACTGAATTTAGTCCTAAATCCCGGGCAGTTAGAAGATCACCGGTCACTTTTAACAAAGCTGTCGTGGTGCTATGTCCCTGACGAAATCCCGACTGACATTCTGGCAATATATCATTTTCTTGAACGTATTCATATAATTGCTTAAAGATAATTTTCTCAAAAATTTTAGACATAATGGGCAGTAAGTGAATTGGTCTAAGGTCCTTCGCCTCTACAGGGTTTAATATCTTAGGGAGAGGCTTGACTAAAGACGTCTTCCAGATCTTAGGGAAAACAGAATGTTCAATACAAACATTAATTAAATGAACAATGTACGGTAATATATGAGACAAACACAACCCCATCATGGACATATCAATGCCATCACAACCAGCTGCTTTGGATGATATACGATGTACTGCATTTAGCACATCAATGTCACTAATTAATTTTAAGTTGAAATTATTGTTGGTGAATGATCTGTGTGGTAAAGCATCATATGAGAAAGGCGGATCAGAGCAAACAACAGGGATCGAGTTAATAAAATAATCGTTTAATGTGTTGGGATCCTTTAGATTTTCAGCTATAATTAACTGCGGCCCATAGTGGATACCTTCCCTCTCGAGTTGTCTCCATAGTATTCGAGAATTAGCTGTAGAAGCAATGTGTTGGAAATAGGCTTTTTTCTCATTACGGATTACTATTAACATAAACTCATCGAGTTTGGACTCATTTCTTATTTTGTAAATGTACCTTTCATCATTGTTTTAATTAAATTTAATTTAAAAAAAATATATAAATCCGCCATTTTGATTTTCTAATTATTTTTTTAAGCCGTAAAAACATCGAAATCGTAATAAGCACAAAAAATCCTTTAATTTAATACCTCACAACCCATATTTTCGATTAAATAAATCTAACTTGTTTAGTATAATAAATGACATTGACAGTCGCCATCTTTAATTTAATTTTTTCGATATCTTTATTAATTATTAAGATGAACTCATCGAGTTTGGACTCATTTCTTATTTTGTAAATGTACCTTTCGTCATTGTTTTAATTAAATTTAGTTTTAATTAAAAAAAAAGTATAAATCCGCCATTTTGATTTTCTAATTATTTCTTTAAGCTGTAAAAACATCAAAATCGTAATAAGCACAAAAAATCCTTCAATTTAATACCCCATCATCTATATTTCCGATTAATTAAATCAACGTCACAAATGACATTGACAGCCGCCATCTTTAATTTAATTTTTTCGTATATCTTCGTCAATTTTTAAAATAAACTCGCCGTGTTTGGACTTAAATAACCCGATTTCAATTTTAAACCGATCTAAAATAACGTTAAGTCATTATTTTTTTTTAATTCAATAATTTTTACATATGACATTTGACAGGTATCACTTGCAACGTTTATATTTCGGCTTATATTAATCAATGTAGCGTAAATTTTGATACCAACCTAATCACTATATCCGGAAAAAAATTAATTTTGACACTTTAACGCAAATTGTAGTATATTTGACAGCTGTCAAATTCGTTAAATAAATTTAAAAAGTATTCGATTTTTCCCTTAATTACCTTAATTCGTTTTAAATAAAGGATTTTTAAATCTAACGAATCGTAATACGTCATTATCAAAATGACTGATATGATATATGTCAAATTTTGTTTTTTCTTCAATGTCAAATGTCAGATTTAAACTATTTTTATGAAATAAACTACTAAATTAGCTAATAACTACTAAATAAGATAACTAAATTAGCTAATTTAGTTATCTTTTAACTTTAATTAAAGGTTTTTTACGGATAATAACGAAATTATTAAATTCAAAATAAGCGGATATGACATGTGTCAGTCTCAAATCTAAATTGTAGTAATTTAGAGGACAGCTGTCAAATTCGTTAACTAAATTTAAAAAGTATTCGATTTTTCCCTTAATTATCTTAATTGGTTTTAAATAAAGGATTTTTAAATCTAACGAAGCGTAATACGTCATTTTCAAAATGGCGGATTTGACATCTGTCAATGTCGCATAACTTTTTATTATAACAGCAAAAATAGTCGAGTTTGGTATGAAATTAAATGATTTTAATGATTGGTATTAAATTAAACGATTTCCCAAGCTTAACAAAATTGTATTATTAAAATTCAAAATGGCTGATTTGACATCTGTCAATGTCAAATGTCAATTTCATAATAAAAGATATCCTAATCGTGTTTGGTATCAAATTAAATGATTTTTTAAGTCAGATTAAGTGCAATTGTTAAAATTCAAGATGGCGAATTTGACATCTGTCAATGTCACATAACTTTTTATTATAACAGCAAAAATAGTCGAGTTTGGTATGAAATTAAATTGTTTTAATGATTGGTATTAAATTAAACGATTTCCCAAACTTAATAAAATTGTATTATTAAAATTCAAGATGACGGATTTGACATCTGTCAATGTCACGTAACTTTTTATTATAACAGCAAAAATAGTGGAGTTTGGTATGAAATTAAATGATTTTAATGATTGGTATTAAATTAAACGATTTGCTAAACTTAATAAAATTGTATTATTAAAATTCAAAATGGCTGATTTGACATCTGTCAATGTCAAACGTCAATTTCATAATAACAGATATCCTAATCGTGTTTGGTATCAAATTAAATGATTTTTTAAGTCAAATTAAGTGCAATTGTTAAAATTCAAGATGGCGGATTTGACATCTGGAAATGTCACTTAACTTTTTATTATAACAGCAAAAATAGTCGAGTTTGGTATGAAATTGAATGATTTTAATGATTGGTTTTAAACTAAACGATTTCCTAAGCTTAATAAAATTGTATTATTAAAATTCAAAATGGCTGATTTGACATCTGTCAATGTCAAACGTCAATTTCATAATAAAAGATATCCTAATCGTGTTTGGTATCAAATTAAATGATTTTTTAAGTCAAATTAAGTGCAATTGTTAAAATTCAAGATGGCGGATTTGACATCTGGAAATGTCACTTAACTTTTTATTATAACAACAAAAATAGTCGAGTTTGGTATGAAATTAAATGATTTTAATGATTGGTATTAAATTAAATGATTTCCCAAGCTTAATAAAATTGTATTATTAAAATTCAAAATGGCGGATTTGACATCTGTCAATGCCAAATGTCATTCTCATAATAAAAGATACCCTAATCAAGTTTAGTATCAAATTAAATGATTTTTTAAGCTTAATTAAGTAGAATTATTAAAATTTTAGTTTTAGCTTACAACTTTTAGCGCTTATTGTCTCTTCAAATGAAAATTCATTAAACAATTTTTAAAGAGCATTTATAAAAAAGAAAATTCTATTTAATCACTCACCATACATAAAATTGCCGGAAATAACGTCATTAATGAGAACAGATTGTAACAAATTCCAAAAGGCACAAAAAACTGATTAATAAATCATAAAATCAACAGAAAATTAACTTACACCGAGAAACTGTCATTGTCATTACAACAAAATGTTCCCAAATAGCCGCTAAAGTAGGTAACGATTACGATTTAAACTATCATCAGCGCCATCTAATAATAGCGCTGATGATAGTTTTTAAACTATCATTTTTAAACTAATTAGTAATTTAATTATTATAAATAATAATTAAAAATAATAAAAGTAAAAATAAAAATTAAAAATTAAAAATAATAATAATTATAAATAATAATTAAATTACAAATTAGTTTAAAAATTAGCGCCATCTAACGCGATGGTTCCCTAACATTTGTGACTATGTTCACTGTGGATCAGCTGACTCGTATAAAGTGCTAGGGCTTATTGTGTTGGTACTAAATTTTGACAATGACGTGGACCAATCACAAAACGTCATTTAATTGACGTGTTCAGAGATAACCACATAAAAATTAAGTTAACCCAAAACTATAATAACTCTTTTTAACTTCGTTGATTTAGTAAAATGGGAAAAAATCAGCGATTTATCTTTTGCGCCGGCGGTATCTTCGTTTCGTACTTTTACTTCGGCATTCTCCAAGAGAAAATAACGAGGGGCAACTATCCTTACACATCTGTTGATGAATCGGGGGTTGTTAAAAACATAAATGAAAAGTTTACTTTCGCCCTGTCCCTCGTCTTCATACAGTGCCTAATTAATTATCTCTTTGCGAAGGGTATGTTAATCGCTAAACCCCAACCCGAGGATACAACGCCAACGAAGTATTTTGCAAGCGCATCTTTAACATATTTATTAGCTATGATTTGTTCGAATATGGCTTTACAATGGGTTCCTTATCCGACGCAGGTAAAATTTGGTGATGATTTTATGATTATTTTTCTAATACGACTTTATTCAGGTAGTTGGTAAATCGGCGAAACCAATTCCAGTCATGATTTTGGGAGTTTTAATTGGTAGGAAAAGTTATGCTTTAAGAAAGTATTTATTTGTTCTTTTAATCGTAATTGGGGTGGTGCTTTTTATGTATAAGGATAAAAGTGGAAAAGTTCAAACAGGTGGGAGTTCCGTTGGAATTGGAGAATTACTTTTAATTCTTTCATTAGTTATGGATGGCTTAACGGGTGCTGTTCAGGTAATATCTTTATACTTTTTATTTCCTTTTAATCTTTTTTGTGGTATTTAGGAAAGAATGAGAGCTGAATCAAAGCCATCAGCCCAACAAATGATGATGGCAATGAATTTTTGGTCCACAATTTTTGTAACAATTACCCTAATACTTACCGGAGAAACTTTTGATTTTTTTAATTTTGTTACGAGACATCCCTCGGTTATTGTAAATATGGGCTTGTTAGCCGTTACAGGCGCTTTAGGACAATTATTTATTTTTTTAATGGTAAATCATACATTTAAATTTATTATAACGTTTTATTTTACTATTTCTTCTTTCAGGTATCCGAATTTGGACCATTACCTTGTTCTGTGGTGACTACAACTCGAAAATTCTTCACTGTGTTAGGTTCTGTGTTAATCTTCCAAAATCCTTTACTTCCTAGACAATGGGTTGGGGCGGTTATCGTTTTTACTGGGTTATTTTTGGATGCTTATTACTCGAAATCAACTCCTAAGAAAAAATAAAATTCTCTAGGGGAACTTAAATTGTTTTTTTAAATTTTTTATGTGATATAATGTTTTAAAAGATATAAATATTAAAACTTATTTATATATAAAAATAAAATACTTTGAAATTTTAAGACTAAAAGTTTGCTGGAGTTACCACAATTGTATATATTTTTTTATTAAATTATGATTACATAATTTGATCACAAATCATAAATTTGATGAAAAGCTACAAAATTAGGTTGAGTTCAGGGGTTTATATCTCAAAAACGAATTGAGATTTTCAAGTATGATTTTATTCACGAAAAAGTACACACTTTCCTTTATAAATGACAAAAAGTTTCATCAAGATATCTTAAGAATTCGATTTATTACGATTTTTCAAAAATGACTAAGAAAATCATAAATTTTATGAAAATCTATAAATTTAAGTTAAGTTTAGAAGTTGATATCTCAAAAACTAATTGAGATATTCAAGTATGATTTTATTCATGAAAAAGTGCACACTTTCTTTTATAAATAACAGAAAGTTTCATCGAGATATCTTAAAAATTCGATTTAATACGATTTTTCAAAAATGACTGAGGAAATCATAAATTTTATAAAAAGCTACAAGTTTAGGTTGAGTTTCGAAGTTCATATCTCAAAAATGAATTGAGATTTTCAAGAATGATTTTATTAATGAAAAAGTGCACACTTTCCTTTATAAATAACAAAAAGTTTCATCGAGATATCTTAAAAATTCGATTTAATACGATTTTTCAAAAATGACTGAGGAAATCATAAATTTTATAAAAAAGCTACAAATTTAGGTTGAGTTCAGGGGTTGATATCTCAAAAAGGAATTGAGATATTCAAGTACGATTTTATTCACGGAAAAGTGTACACTTTTCTTTATAAATGAGAAAAAGTTTCATCAAGATATCTCAAGAATTCAATTTATTACGATTTTTCAAAAATGATTATGGAAATATTTAATTTTATGAAATGTCACAAATTTAGGTTGATTTCAAAACTTAATATCTTATAAACGATTTGAGATATTCAAGTATCGATTAGTTCTCAAAAAAGTTCATTCTTTTCTTTATAGCTAGAAAAAAATTCATCAAGATATCTTAAGAATTCGATTTATTATGATTTTTCAAAAATGACTAAAGAAATCATAAATTTTATAAAAAAGCTACAAATTTAGGTTGAGTTCAGGGGTTGATATCTCAAAAAGGAATTGAGATATTCAAGTACGATTTTATTCACGGAAAAGTGTATACTTTTCTTTATAAATGAGAAAAAGTTTCATCAAGATATCTTAAGAATTCGATTTATTATGATTTTTCAAAAATGACTAAAGAAATCATAAATTTTATAAAAAAGCTACAAATTTAGGTTGAGTTCAGGGGTTGATATTTCAAAAAAGAATTGAGATATTCAAGTACGATTTTATTCACGGAAAAATGTATACTGTTCTTTATAAATGAGAAAAAGTTTCATCAAGATATCTTAAGAATTCGATTTTCTACGATTTTTCAAAAATGATTATGGAAATATTTAATTTTATGAAATGTCACAAATTTAGGTTGATTTCAAAATTTGATATCTTATAAACGATTTGAGATATTCAAGTATCGATCAGTTCTCAAAAAAGTTCATTCTTTTCTTTATAGCTAGAAAAAATTTCATCAAGATATCTTAAGAATTCGATTTATTATGATTTTTCAAAAATGATTAAAGAAATCATAAATTTTATAAAAAAGCTACAAATTTAGGTTGAGTTCAGGGGTTGATATCTCAAAAAGGAATTGAGATATTCAAGTACGATTTTATTCACGAAAAAGTACACACTTTCCTTTATAAATGACAAAAAGTTTCATCAAGATATCTCAAGAATTCAATTTATTACGATTTTTCAAAAATGACTAAAGAAATCATAAATTTTATAAAAAAGCTACAAATTTAGGTTGAGTTCAGGGGTTGATATCTCAAAAAGGAATTGAGATATTCAAGTACGATTTTATTCACGGAAAAATGTATACTTTTCTTTATAAATGAGAAAAAGTTTCATCAAGATATCTTAAGAATTCGATTTATTATGATTTTTCAAAAATGACTAAAGAAATCATAAATTTTATAAAAAAGCTACAAATTTAGGTTGAGTTCAGGGGTTGATATCTCAAAAAGGAATTGAGATATTCAAGTATGATTTTATTCACGAAAAAGTACACACTTTCCTTTATAAATGACAAAAAGTTTCATCAAGATATCTCAAGAATTCAATTTATTACGATTTTTCAAAAATGACTAAAGAAATCATAAATTTTATAAAAAAGCTACAAATTTAGGTTGAGTTCAGGGGTTGATATCTCAAAAACGAATTGAGATATTCAAGTATGCTGTTATTCAGGAAAAAGTACACACTTTCCTTTATAAATGACAAAAAGTTTCATCAAGATAACTCAAGAATTCAATTTATTACGATTTTTCAAAAATGACTAAAGAAATCATAAATTTTATAAAAAAGCTACAAATTTAGGTTGAGTTCAGGGGTTGATATCTCAAAAAGGAATTGAGATATTCAAGTACGATTTTATTCACGGAAAAGTGTATACTTTTCTTTATAAATGAGAAAAAGTTTCATCAAGATATCTTAAGAATTCGATTTTCTACGATTTTTCAAAAATGATTATGGAAATATTTAATTTTATGAAATGTCACAAATTTAGGTTGATTTCAAAACTTGATATCTTATAAACGATTTGAGATATTCAAGTATCGATCAGTTCTCAAAAACGTTCATTCTTTTCTTTATAGCTAGAAAAAATTTCATCAAGATATCTTAAGAATTCGATTTATTATGATTTTTCAAAAATGACTAAAGAAATCATAAATTTTATAAAAAAGCAACAAATTTAGGTTGAGTTCAGGGGTTGATATCTCAAAAAGGAATTGAGATATTCAAGTACGATTTTATTCAAGAATTCAATTTATTACGATTTTTCAAAAATGACTAAAGAAATCATAAATTTTATAAAAAAGCTACAAATTTAGGTTGAGTTCCGAAGTTAATATCTCAAAAATGAATTGAGATATTCAAGTATGCTTTTATTCACGAAAAAGTACACACTTTCCTTTATAAATGACAAAAAGTTTCATCAAGATATCTTAAGAATTCGATTTATTACGATTTTTCAAAAATAACTAAGAAAATCATAAATTTTATAAAAACTACAAATTTAGGTTAAGTTCACAGGTTGATATCTCAAAAACGAATTGAGATATTCAAGTATAATTTTATTCACGAAAAAGTGCACACTTTCCTTTATAAACTATAAAAAGTTTCATTAAGATATCTTAAGAATTCGATTTATTATGATTTTTCAAAGATGATTAAGGAAATCATAAATTTTATAAAAAAGCTACAAATTTAGGTTGAGTTCAGGGGATGATATCTCAAAAAGGAATTGAGATATTCAAGTATGCTTTTATTCACGAAAAAGTACACACTTTCCTTTATAAATGACAAAAAGTTTCATCAAGATATCTTAAGAATTCGATTTATTACGATTTTTCAAAAATGACTAAGAAAATCATAAATTTTATAAAATCTACAAATTTAGGTTAAGTTCACAGGTTGATATCTCAAAAACGAATTGAGATATTCAAGTATGATTTTATTCACGAAAAAGTGCACACTTTCCTTTATAAATTACAAAAAGTTTCATTAAGATATCTTAAGAATTCGATTTTTTATAAATAACTAAGGAAATCATAAATTTTATGAAAATTTATACTTTATTTTTGATATCTCAAAAACGAATTGAAATATTCAAGTATGATTTTATTCACGAAAAAGTACACACTTTTCTTTATAAATGAAGGTTTCATTATGATATTTTAAGAATTCGAGAGAGAGAAAGAGAATCAGTATTTCTTTAAACCAACAGAAAACTAAAATAACTTTACAAAAAGAGTATATAACAAAATAATAATTTAAAAAAAATATAATACATAGCTGACCCAAAAGGGCTATCGACCATAGTCTTTCTGTCCATTAAGAGTCCAGTGAAAAAAATTATCTAGTATTTAAAGTGCCCAAGATCGTTTTTTCAAATCTTTAATAACGTAATTTTATGTGATACGTAAAAATGAAGCAAATTCAAAGAGTCGTACCTGATTTGAAGCAAATTTATCTTGTGTTTAATGTGCCAAAAACCGTTTCTTCAAATCTTAAAATCTTCTAGTTATGATTTTTTAATTAAAATTCTCCAAATCCGTAATTATTTATGTTAGGTGAAAATCAAAAAATTTTCAAAATATCGTATCTCAAGAACTAATTGAAATATCGCATGGAAATAAGAATCAATTTGAAGTAAATTTATCTTGCATTTAATGTGCTCAAGATCGTTTCATCAAATCTTTAAATCTTCAAGTTATGATCTCTTTATTAAAAGTTTGCAATAACGTAGTTATATGTGATACGTAAAAATGAAACTAATTCAAAGAGTCGTATCTCAAGACCTAAATGACAGATCGTAATGAAGTAAACAGTAATTTGAAGCAAATTTATTTAGCATTTAATGTGCCAAAAATCTTTTCTTCAAATCTTTAAATCTTCGAGTTATGATTTTTTAATTAAAACTCTACGAATCCCTAATTATTTATGTTAGGTAAAAAATCAAGCAATTTTAAAAAAAATCGTATCTCAAGAACTAATTGTGGTATCGTAACAAAATAAGAATCAATTTGAAGCAAATTTATCTAGTATTTAATGTGCACAAGATCGTTAATTCAAATCTTTAAATCTTCGAGTTATGATTTTTTTTATTAATACTTTGCAATAAATTATATGTGATACGTAATAATGAAGCAAATTCAAAGAGTTGTATCTCAAGATGTAAATGAGAGATCACAATGAAATAAACAGTAATTTGAAGCAAATTTATTTAGCATTTAATGTGGCAAAAATCGTTTCTTCAAATCTTTAAATCTTCAAGTTATGATTTTTTAATTAAAACTCTGCAAATTCGTAATTATTTATATTAAGTGAAAATCAAGCAATTCTCAAAAAATTATATCTCAAGAAAACCAAAATTTCCCATTTTTGAGATCAATGCAGTGCTCTGGCTATTGTAAGATTGAGAAGACATATTCCGGAAACTGAATATCAATCAGATTGTTGTAAAAATACCTCATAATCAAGAATTCCAGAGTTAATCCATATTTATTCATGATACATACATTCATATTGAAGCAATCAATCCCCAAAGTATTCTCTTTGAATATTTTCCCAATATAAATCCAATTTTAGGCCATATATTGAAGCCTTTGTTTTTTTTTTGTCCGACAGGATTGCTTCTTCAAATTTTTAATGGTTAAACACTTAAAATATACTTAAAAGCATAAAAAACTTTATTTAATCAAAATGTTAACAACACATTTTTTGGCTTTTCTAAAAAAAATGTGTAATTTTAATGAACTATATTTCATAAACATAACAAATATAACAATTTAACAAAAAAAAAAACTAAATTTCGTTTTTCTTAATGGTTAATAAGCCCTGCTCCACCTAACTCAATAATTCTCCCTTCATACCCATTTTTTTCAAGATTTTTAATAACCAAATCCAAATCATCTTCTGCATAATCTTCAGGAATAAAACTAAATGCGTATCCCCCACCTCCAGCCCCAGTTAATTTCCCATGCAATTTCTTCTCCCATAAAATATCACAAATATTATTCAAAGAAATATGAGAAACACCCAACGATTGCAATAAACCTTGGTTAATATCAACACAATCATCCAAAATCTTATCAACTTCTTCTTTATTTTCAATATTTAATGATTTTAATGTTAAAGATGCTTTTAAAGCAATTTCTTCCATAGCATTTAATATGCTATTAATTACTTCGGGATATTTTGCTTTTAAACGAGCCACTTTTTCAACTTGGGCTTTTGTATCTTTAGGTACTTTTGAATTAATCAAAATAACAGATAATTTATGATTTAAAGTTAAAGGGGTGATTGGTCCCCCTTTTTTAAACTCAACCATCATTCCATAAGTACATATCGTATTGTCTAATCCTGAAGGTGTCCCATGAATTATCTTTTCTGCATTATAAGCCCATTTTGATATCAATTCTAAGTCTTTTTCGGTAAATTTCTTTTTGTTAAATTCGAGGTTATTGAAAGAGAGTTCATTTAAGTCTTCTACAGAGAGATTTTCCGTTTTATATTTAGAGTATTTATAAAGTGCTGCTGATACAACGACTAAAAAAGAAGCTGAACTTCCTAATCCTGCACCTATGTGCAAATCACTATTTACGGTGATCGTAAATGATGTTATATGTGATGGGTTAATCATTGACATGAATAAATAGAAGAATGCGATAAGGGCTTGATGTTGAGATTTCTGTATTGGGATGTTCCCCCCATATTTTGATATAAAATTTTGAATTTTTAATAAGATTTTTTCGTGGTTACTTAATTCTGGTTTATCCAACGATATTTTTGGTGAAGGATCATTGAATAATTCTCGATACACATCGGCGATTTCGTAGGAATGATAAAGTTTAACAGCTTCGAAGTTTAACACGATTTTTTGGCGATCATCTTCGTAGTTTTCAACGAAATTAAGGTGTGTTCGTAAACCCAAGCTTGCGGCAAGTGCTAATTTTCCATAAACCACCGAATGTTCTCCAAATAGAATTACTTTACCCGGTGCTGATAACTTTATTGAAAACCCCAATTTATCATCGTAATTTGATTGTAACGTTTCTTCTTTCGAACACATTTTGATTACAAATTTGAGGTTATATTAACTTGGACGTGAGTAAAATTTCTAAGTTGTGCTACTTATCTGTTTAGTTTAAGCGATAAAATCTTTGTGGGAAAAGTACAAAAGTGGGATTTAAAAGTTATTTTCATTTTGTTTGGCTGAAAAGAAAAAAATTAACATAACCTTCAAAGGTGAATTAGTTTTTTTTTGTAAAGAAAACGTGTTAAAATGAAAATCCCTTTTAATTTAAACAAATGAATATACACGACAGGTGGTCGAGAACATGTCGCTGAGCTGGTGCGTTTAAATATTTAGAAAAAAAGGTTCTTTAGGCCCGTTTAGGCCCCCGCGGATGGATTTTAAGGTTAGTTAATTTAATTAGCAAAGTAATAGGAGTTGATTTAGACATAGAACTGGGTTCCCGGTTCACAAATGAGCAATTACCCTGAAGATTCCAACCCTCCGTATTTGATTTATGTCGAATCTAATGATAAAATTATAGGAAGTTTATGATGTATGTAAGTAAGGAAAAAATTATTTGATAAAGGTTCAAAAGGAATAGTCAGAGTTGATAGGAGAGGCAGAAACAGAATTGAAATCGAGTTTAATAATTATAAAGTTAATAAAAAATGGAAAAAAATTGTAAATCCTGCAAGAAGAAGGTCAATGCACCAGTGGGATGTGAAATTTGCAATTCCTACTACCACCCTAGTTGTGCGTTACAAGCAAAAGTATTGAATAAGGAAAATAAAATGACTTGTTGTAAACCGCGCGATGGAAGTGAGGTTAGGGAAGATAAAGTTTATGAAACATCGAAACTAGTGGATGAAGTAAAATTAATACATATAGTGAAGCAACTCTTAAGCGAAGCCCTTAAACCCTTTGAGGAAAAAATACTCAGAGATATAGAGGATCTTAAAAAATCAGTTCAATTTATGTCATATTCTTTTGAGGATCAAAAAAAGGTGTCTGAAAATTTGTTTGAGGAGGTGAAGCTTTATAAAGATGAAAATCGTATATTAAAGAAAAGATTGGAAATACTGGAACAAAAAGCAAACAACCAAGAGCAAATAGAACGACAAAGGAATATTATTGTTTCTGGTGTACCGATCCAAGAAAATGAAGATACAAAAGAAGTTGTGTGTAAGGTTTTTGGGACAATGACGCTGAATATACCAATGAATAAAATAACGGACTGCTTTAGAGTTAAACAGAAGAGGGAAGGACCTATCGTTGTCAAATTCTTAGAAGAAAGCCTGAAATTGCAGGTTTTCAAAAAGGTTAAAGAGCTTAAAGGTATCAAAGTTGGTGAGTGTGGACTGAATGGAAATATATTCTTTAATGAAGATCTTACTATTGCGAATCAGAGACTTTTTAAAAGTACACATGATTTTAGAAAAGAAAATAACTTTGCAGCAGCGTTCTGTAGAAATGGTAAGATTTACCTTCACAAAACATTTAAGGATCAGTCTATCAGAATAAGATCTGAACAAGATCTTACTATATAAACTTACTTCATAAAATTAAAATATTAAGTACAAAAATTAGAATTAATGTATATATGTCTAGATCGTAACAGAAATGGATGAAATACTTAATATCCTGTACATAAATATAAGATGTCTAAGAAATAAAGTTGATGACTTGATGGAGATTATAAATAAGCATGATTTTGAAATTCACATAATTGCACTTACTGAAACATGGATTTATCCTAATGAGGTGGAATATTTTAATATACCATATTATAACGTTGTACATCATTGTAGAGATTCAAGGGGAGGAGGGGTGAGTCTGTTTATAAAAGACAATTTGGAGTATGATCAGAGACATATTCGAGAAATGGTAATTGAGGACTGTAACATACTTTGTGTTTGTCTTACTAAAGTTAATTGCGTAATTATAAATATCTATAGAGCGCCCAGAAACAAAGCTGACGTTTTTTTAGAACAAATAGATAAAATTATGGAAACTCAGAAGTCTCCTTGTATTATTTTGGGAGATATGAATTTAAATTTACTCAGTGAAACTGATACGATTAGAGAGTATAGAAATATTATCGAAATGAACACATTTACAATACAGAATATTCTTACTACTGAGAATGCTACAAGAAAAACGGAAAAAACAGCTACTATTTTAGATCATGTTTTAATGAATAAAAACTTCTACTGTGATATAACCCTTACGGATCATGTGATATCAGATCATAAAATTATGTATATTAAATTAAACAAAGTAATTGAAAAAAAAACTAAAGAAATTATCAATAAAACTAAATTGCTGAAAGGAAAATGGAAAGAACTAATTCAAGTGAAATTGCAACAGGAAGAAATAACTTCCTTTGGAAAATTAGCAGAAATAATAACAAAAACAAAAATTGAGTGTACAAAGGAAAGTAGAATAAAAGTATTCAACAACAACTATTGGATAAATGCTGAGTTTATTGAGAAAATAAAACAGAGAGATAATTCATATAAGCGATGGAAATTAATAAGAAACTCAGAAACCGAAAGACATTTTAAAAATTTAAAGAATGTGGTAAATAATATGAGAAGAAAATTAAAGAAGGAGTATGTGGAAAAAACACTGAATGAGGCTGGAACAAACAGTAAAAAAATGTGGAGGGTCCTGAACGATATATGTTTGAAACGAACAAAAAAAAAAGGGCAAAATGGGACAAATGAAAAGTATGACAGATGCAGTCATTGAAGATGAGCAACAAATAGCTGAGGAATTTAATACTTATTTTTCTGAAATAGGTAAGAATTTGGCCTCAAAAATTAAACCGGTTCTTAATCACCAGTTTAGAGAAGAAGAAACAAAAGAATCTATCTACTTGGAACCAACTGATTTAACAGAAATTATTTCTATCATAAGGGATTTAAATAATAATAGTTCGCCGGGAGAAGAAGGTATTACTAAATCTGATATAGTGCTGCTTTTTGAAGTTTTGGGAGACAAAATAGTGAATATCATTAATGATATCCTGGTTACTGGCCTGTTTCCGAATGAATTAAAAACGGCGAAAATATCCCCTATTCATAAAAAAGGAGCAAAAACAGAACTTGGTAACTATAGACCAATTTCAATCTTAAATATATTTTCTAAAATAACAGAAAAAGTTATCAAACACAGGTTAACTAACTTTATACAGAAATTCTTTAACATCGATCCATATCAATATGGATTTCAAAAGAAGAGTAGTACCTTGGGGGCGACAGGGGATTTACTAGAATATATTACAGAAGAACTCGATAAGAAGAGGTATGTTTTGACAGTGTTTACTGACTTACAAAAGGCATTTGATACTGTGGACATAGATATTTTACTCAATAAATTAGAAAAAATGGGAATGCGAGGCATTGCAAAAGACCTTTTCCAGTCATATTCTAAGGACTGTAAGCATTATACTCAAATCAATAAAACCAAGAGTAAAAAAATAAGCCTAAGTATTGGAGTAGCTCAGGGATCAATACTTGGTCCTTTGCAATATTTATTATACATTCGAAACTTAAAGTATCTACAACTTCAAGCGAGATATTTTGTGTTTGCTGATGACACCGTCTTGGTTATATCATCAAGTAATATAAAGGAACTTGAAAAGGTGGTGAATGATGACTTAAATCTGTATTATACATGGCTGTGCCATAATAAATTATTGGTGAACGTTAATAAAACGGTATATATGATTATTAAACAAAAAAGTGATATAAATGTGTTTCTCAATGGAGAAAAACTAAAAGAAGTGCAAACGTACAAATACTTAGGTTTAAATTTGACAAATGATCTCAATTGGAATGCACATGTGAATGCTATCATCAAAAAAATGTGCCAATGGTTAGTGCAATAAAAAGGTGTACGGGTTGCTTAAATAAAAACTCTAGGCGTTTACTCTATAATAGCTTTATACTGCCACAAATTAGATATTTAATTCCCTGCTGGGGAGGTCTTCCGCTTTACCAGTTAAATAAATTACAAAGAATGCAGAATAAAGCAGTAAAATCTATCTTTCAGTTGAACTATTGTATGTCAACTGATCTTGTGTATGAAATGGAAAATATGTGGAACTTGCAGAAAATTCGGACTTATGAGCAAATAAAATATATATATTCTATAAAAAACAAACTAATAAAGACTAACATAAATACAAAACAAGTTAAGAACTGGCATGAATACAGCACCCGGAATGCAAATGATTTTAGAAATAAATACTGTAGAACAACGACAGCACAGAGATCACCATTATATCTTGGTATTAAAGCATACAACAGTGTTCTGATAATAATAGTGGAGGCAAGGACAATGAAAAAATTAGTTTATAATCTGAAAATGTTTTTGAAGTGAATGAGTTGAACTGTTTCTGATGGGTTTGCATTTTTGAGGATTTTTATTTTCGTTTTTTATACATAACCTATTGTGATTTTTTTTTTGTTTACATATATTTTTTGTATATTAAGGCTTCGATACCAGTGTTAACATTCACTGTTTTGGAGTCAGTTAATAAATTAAAAAAAAAATAAATAAAAAAAATAAAGGTGCATGTCCACTAGCAACAAAATTGCGACACTGGTCTCAGGAATAACTTTCAAAAGTGTATCCACTAGACGCAACCTTTTCCGAAAGTTACTCTCCGCAATTAAGTTCTGAAATTGATCTCGGGAGTTATTGCTTGTAAAGTGTAGGATGTGTTTACATTATAAAAAAAATTATCAGAACTATAATAACGTAAAGTAGACTTCTTGATTATTTAGATTTATACTAAAGTTATA
Source organism: Onthophagus sagittarius (assembly GCA_036711965.1). NCBI lineage: Eukaryota > Metazoa > Arthropoda > Insecta > Coleoptera > Scarabaeidae > Onthophagus > Onthophagus sagittarius. Next base: position 10,419,493 of record JASERS010000004.1, read on the forward strand.
CTAAAATGGCATATCAAATTAAATGTAGTGCTGCATATATTGTAATTCATTTATTACAACAAAAGAAGAAAAAAAGAAAAATGTGGGTGAGGAACTGGATATTACGGAGATGCGATCTTGGAATTTATGAAACGCTGTTGTCGGAATTAAAGTCGGAAGATCCTTGCCAACTTGATAATTTCTTTCGAATGACAGCTACTGATTTTGAGCATCTTTTGGAAATTGTAGGACCCACCATTACGAAGCAAGGTACCAAAATGCGTTGTGCCATCACTGCGCGAGAGCGTCTGTGTGTGACACTGAGGTTCTTAGCAACAGGTAGGTTTTCAATTGAAACAACAGTTATACGTAATTATTTATTAAAGATTACTTAAGTAAGAATAACATTATAATATTTTTAGGAGATTCATATCATTCGTTGATGTATCTGTTTCGGATACCAGTGTGTACGATTGCTCGTATAATACCTGAGTGTTGTGAGGCGCTCGTTGAGGGTCTAAAAAATACATACACTTGGCAGCAGAAGTTTGCGTATAAAAAACTTCTAACACTTTAACTGAAAAAATAAGGGTCATGATCTAATGTGATAAACTTCAATTTTTTTTTTATTTTGTGTATTAACTACATATAATTCTATTAACAAAATATGCAGCAATAAAACAGAAATATTAGTTACAAAAAAAATTAAAATTAAAAATTCTCCAAATAATGCGTATGCAAAAATCTGCGTACAAATAAAGACGCCTTCTCCAAAATATACTTATTTACTTAAATACGTAGTTGGCGATGTACGCTTTCCGATTTAAATAAAAGATAATCGGTGTCAATTATATTAGCAGAGGCTTAGAAGCTAAAAGTTAGAATGGACACGAAAGGAAAGGAAATTGAATTGGGAGAGAGAAAAATTATTGTAAAGTTATGGAAAGAGGGAAAATCTTTTCGAAAAATAGGAGAAACTGTCGGCAGGTCACACTCTTCCATTCAAAGAGTAATTAATAATTATAAAGACACTGAAGATTACCTCTCACGTCCGCGATCTGGTACACCACCCCTTTTAACAAACCGAGAGAAGCGAAAAATTGTACAGCAGGTTAGAAAAGAACCTAGGCTGACGGCAAAAAAAATAGTAGAAAATGTACAAGAAGAATTTCATAAAACTATCAGCAAAGATACGGTGAGAAGGACGTTAAAAAAAGCTAACTATCACAGTCGCGTTGCAAGAAAAAAGCCATTTGTGTCAGAGGTCAATCGTCAGAAGCGGATCGCCTTTGCAAAAAAACTCTTAGACAAGCCCATTGAATTCTGGGAGAAAGTTCTCTTTACAGATGAGAGCAAATTTTGCATTTTTGGCATTAAGGGTAAACAACTTGTATGGAGAAAACCTAATACTGCCCTTAATCCCGAAAATTTGAAAGTGACTGTAAAACACGGAGGTGGTGGAGTTATGGGGCCCGAATACTTTTTTCAACAAGATAATGACCCCAAACATTGCGCCCACAACACTAAGCTTTGGCTACTATACAATACCCCATAGCAACTTAAAACACCTCCACAATCGCCGGACTTGAATCCCATCGAACACCTCTGGGATTTACTGGAACGCAGGATTCGGCAACACAACATAATGTCGAAGGAAACGTTAAAAAATGTTATGATTGAGGAATGGGCCAAAATCAGTTCGGACGAAACGAAGAAATTAGTGCACTCCATGCCTAAACGTTTAAGGTAGGTCATTAAACGTAAAGGTTATCCGACCTCATATTAATATAGAAACAATGATCTCATTTATGAATTTTTTATAAATACTGTCCTGACTTGTACGCAGATTTTTGCATACCCGTTATTTGTAGAATTTTTAGTTTTGTTTTTTTTTCTGTAACTAGTGTTTCTGTTTTGTTGAAGCATATTTTGTTAATAGAATTATATGTAGTTAATATACAAAATAAAAAAAAAATCAAGTTTATCACATTAGATTATGACTCTTATTTTTTCAATTAAAGTATTACAATTTTTTTGTACGCAGACTTCTGCTGCTGAGTGTATATGAAGGTAAATAGTATGACATGACATGACATTTTTTTAGATTATTCATACCTTGATCAGTAGGACTAGAGACAAAACTTGAATAATAAGATGCAGTCGAGGAAGGGCGAGAAGTATCTTGTTCAGCTACTTCTAGTATTGCACGTTGAATCATACGTTTTAACCTTTGTTGATTTTCTCGATTTTGTAAATTTCTTAATTCACAAGCCACAAAATCTCCAAATATTTGAAATTCATCGGCTGGTTTATCGATTATTTTCATTGCTTTATTTAAAAGATCATCCTCCTTTAATTGACTGTTATCCTTTCGTTTTACCCATTTCTTTTTCATGTTGTCAGGATTCTCGTTTACATTAACAATTGCCTCAGCATTTTTTGATTTGTCCTCTTCTTCCTAGAAATATACAGCCAGTTCGCATTTAGTTTTATCTCTAAACCAATACGTTATATGTACATATAAATAAGTATAACTTTAAAAATGTTTTTGATTTGCCAACTATATTTCAGACCCCAAAGACACCCCAAGAATGGCTTTAACACGCAGAACTTTTTGAAAAGTTATGGAATTTTCCGCATTGTGTAGGAGCAATAGATGGGAAGCACATAATGATGCAAGCTCCTTCAAATAGTGGCAGCAATTTCTATAATTACAAAGGATTTCACAGCATCATATTAATGGCATTAGTTGACGCAACTTATAAATTTTTGTATGTGGATATTGGATGTAACGGAAGGGTATCAGATGGAGGTGTATTTAATAACTGCAATTTGTCACGTGCTTTGAAAAATAACACTTTAAATTTTCCAATTGTCCAAAGTTTACCTGGACGGGAAATATCGGTACCTTACATCATAGTGGGTGATGATGCTTTTGCGATGAAACCTTATTTATTAAAACCATATCCATTTCGAGATCAACCGGCGCATAACCAAGTATTTAACTATCGCCTATCCCGGGCAAGACGAGTAGTGGAAAACGCTTTCGGCCTTATTGCTAATAGATTCCGTATATTAAGAAAACCAATTGAACTTTGCCCTGAGAAAACCACAGTAATTGTCTCAGCAATATGTGTACTACATAATTTTCTGCTGTCACATGGTAGTAAATTTTATGCACCACCAGGTACTTTTGATACAGATAACAGACCGGGTGAATGGAGAACCGCAGGGATGCCGCAATCTAATCTTCTAGATTTAGAACATGGAAATGCTCATAACTGTGCAGCAAATGCTAAAGAGATACGTGACGAATTTAGAGATTATTTTATTTCCCCACAAGGAGAAATACATTGGCAGTATCAAAACATCTAAATTAAATTAACTTCTTTTAGTTAATGTTAGGAACTAATAAATATATTATTTAACTCATTGTGTTAAGTGTTTTAAACGGTTATTTAGTATAAAAATTCATAAATCATTATACGTATTATTTAAAATGATAGTTAATAAAAGTACTTACAAGATAATCAATAGTCTGTTTATTGGAATGATCAGCTTGAATAAACTTTATAGCTTCAAAAAACTCCCAATTGGTTTCATATTTATCTTCCGTTCCGTCTCCACTATGGTTGGCTTTTATTTTTCTTAATTCGCTATGAAATTGAGTTCGTAAATTATGCAATTTACGACCGATTTCATTCTCATTTGTATTTAGCGCAGCTCCTATGGTTCTCAATGCATTTTGTTTTTTTATTCGATTTCTGTAATTTTTATTTTTCACATCCCATAATACGGGATGTAATTCCCAATGAGAAATTAAAAATAATGTCTCTTCTTTAGACCACGACTTCTTATCAGCCATTTTTTTTTCTCTCGTTTCTTTCCAGATCGTTTGGAAATTCTTACAAAGTGTCAGCAACAAACGAAACAGTCGTCTACACTAGTAAACACAAACGCTCTCGAGATTAAATTGTTCAACTAAATTTCGCTTGCAAGTTCACTCTCAGATGTGTATACACAAGTGTCTGTGTTCGATCTCGCAATAAATGTCGCAATTTTGTTGCTAGTGGACATGCACCTTAATAGAGCAAGCAACTTTATAACATGTTCACTGGTCAACGAAGAAAAAAGAATAGGAATAGTAAGAGATGTAGATACAGAATTAACAGAAGACGTAATTTTAAAAAACCTGAAGACAGAAAAGAATAGAGAAATTCTGCATGTTCAAAGACTATAAAGAAAAATGATAAGGGTGAAATTAACTATATAAACATAAGATCAATAGTACTCACTTTCGCCGAAGTTGTGTTGCCTAAACATGTGTCTATTGCTACTCTCTTTCTCTCTATAACAACAAATTATTTACTCTTAACTACTATATGCAGGGTATTTCTGTAAGACGTGGCATAATTTTAATCAGAAATACTTGAGTTAAAATGATAACAATTTGTGTAAAAATTTTTGCTCTAAACCCATAAATGGCTAAGATATGGGCCTTCAAAGTTAAGAAATTTTTAAACTTTTTCTTAAATATCTTCAATATGGTTTGTCTTAAAAAGATAAAATTTCGCAGACAGTGCAATGTTATAATGAGAAATCGTTTAAGATCACTTTTGAACACATACAACCACGGGATCATTGCTATAGGGAGTGTCCACAAAGTTTATTTCATTAAAACTTTTTTTTTATAACGTAAACTCTTAAATTTTACAACTGATTCCAAAAGCCTATTTCATTTTAAAACTATTTTCACTCTTAGACAATTTGGATTAGATGCATCCTTTTCGAGTTATTCGCAAAAAGATTCAAGCTTGTTTTTTAGGATTTTCATTAATCGTAGACGCCTACGAAAACAAATCGTAAGTAAAGCAATTTGGCATTATTAGTAAATGCGAACAAAGTGAATTTATTAACAATAAAAATAACAAATTACAAAAACAACAACAAAAACAGCTCTTCAAACGTAAATACCAATAAAAAAATCAGTTAAGAAAACAGGGTAAAATAAAATAAAAACTTGAAAAACAACAACTGAAGTGGATAATGTATAGTACATATTACAGTAAATGCTCGAAGTGTCCTCCGCCTGCTTCAATGCAGATTTGAAAGCGACGTCTTAAATTAATACTTAGTTGAGGCAATGCGTTTTCTTGCCGTATTATTGTAAACGACACCACAATTTTTTGGCGCAATTGTTCAACAGTGTCCTCGTCCAATCCAACTCCCGGGAAAGTGTTGATGTAACCACTCCTTAACAGTATTTGTACAATGAGGAGCCGCTCCATCATGTAAATACCACATTTCAAGTCTTGTTTCATATGAAACATCGTCCAATAACTCTCCCAGATTTTCCAAGTGTTCCAAATAACTAACACCATTAAGTCTGGAGGGCAAAAAAACGGGCCCGATAATAAAATCGCCAACAATTCCAGCCCAAACGTTTACACTGAATTTCCATTGCGATTGACAAACACACGTAAAATGTGGATTTTCTTCAGCCAAATCATGAGCATTTCTCAAATTAATTGTTCCATGTTTTAAAAAGGTAGATTCATCTGTAAATAGTATCTTTTCTAAAAACGCACCATCAATTGTACATTTTTCCACCATAGTACGGGAAAACTACTCGCAATGGATAATCAGTAATTTTTAATTCTTGAACTGTGGACAAGTGGTATGGATATAATTGCCGTTCGTGTAGGACACGCCAAGTTGTAGTTCTAGATATTCTAAAATGTCGTTTTATATCAGCAGTACTACGATCTGCCACAAAATCCAAAATATCATCTTCCAGTTCGGGTGTACGAACTGACCTCTGATTTCCGTTATTTACATACTTCGGTCTTAAATTTCCTGTCTCGCGTAAACGTAAGAGTCTAAGAGTGAAAATAGTTTTAAAATGAAATAGGCTTTTAGAATCAGTTGGAAAATTTAAGGATTTACGACATAATAAAAAAGTTTTAATGAAATTCCCTTTGTGGACATCCTGTATAGCTTGATCCCGTGGTTGTTTTCAAAAGTGGTCTTAAATGATTTTTCATGATAACATTGCACTGTTTGCCAAATTTTATCTTTCTAGGACAAACTATATTCAAAATATTTAAGAAAATGTTAAAAAATTTCTCAACTTTGAAGGCCCATATCTTAGCCATTTATGGGTTTAGACCAAAAATTTTTACACAAATCGTTATCATTTTAACTCAAGTATTTGTGATTAAAATTATGCCATGACTTACAGAAACACCTGTATATACAGGTGACTCACGTAACTGGTTCATTAGAACTTTTTTAGGTTCTACTACTCCGGTCTACCGGAAGTAGACCTCAACTTCGTTATTTAAATGGATTTTTAAATGGAACGCTATAGTTTTTATTACACCTTTCAATGATACGTAAGAAAATATGTTGACTATGATAACAGTTATTGGTACCTACCGTTTTTTGTTTTTGAGTTATATTGATTTTAAGTGTTTTTTGTCAAATATCACCATGCTTTTACAAGCCCACATCTCAGCCAACGTTGATTCAAAAACTTTTGCGTTGGTACGATAACTCTTCATATGCTGTTAAATAGGTTGTCATTTGTTGTATCAGTATATCTTATATAGACTGGTCAAAAATTGAGTTACCGTTTCTCTATATTCAATTGCATGAAAGTCGAAAATTTTAAATGGAACGGCCCATATTTTCATACCCTATCAGAAAGGGAATTTAATTCTTTACAAATTATCTAGAAACATTTCTATATCTATTTATTATAGTTTTCCTGCTATTGAGGAATTTATTAAAATCAAACGTAAAATGCTAGAAACCGTTAATAAGATATACTGATACAACAAATGACAACCTATTTAACAGCATATGAAGAGTTATCGTACCAACGCAAAACGTTTTTGAATTAACGTTGGCTGAGATATGGGCTTGTAAAGAGCATGGTGATATTTAACAAAAAACTCTTCAAATCAATATAACTCGAAAACAAAAAACGGTAGGTACCAATTACTGTTATCATAGTCAACATATTTTCTTACGTGTAATTGAATGGTGTAATAAAAACTATAGCATTCCATTTAAAATAACGAAGTTGAGGTCTACTTCCGGTAGACCGGAAAACTTCGTTATTTTAAATGGAATGATATAGTTTTTATTACTTCATTCAATTATACGTAAAAAAATATGTTGACTTTGATAACAGTTATTGGTACCTAGCGTTTTTTGTTATCGAGTTATTTTGATTTTAAGCGTTTTCTGTCAAATGTCACCATGCTCTTTATAAGCCCATATCTCAACCAACGTTAATTCAAAAATGTTTTGCATTGGTACGAAAACTCTTCATATGCTGTTAAATAGATTGTCACTTGTTCTATTAGCATATCTTATATAAGCTGGTCAAAAATTGAGTTACCGTTTCTCCGTATTCAATTGCGTGAAAGTCGAAAATTTTAAATGGAACGCCCCATATTTTCATACCCTATCAGAAAGGGAATTTAATTTTCTACAAATTATCTATAAGTATTCCTATACCTATTTATTATAGTTTTCTTGCTATTGATGAATTTATCAAAATCGTATGTAAAATGCTAGAAACCGTTTGTGTTTTTGTTAGAAGGCCATGACATTTTGACAGTTTTTTGTTTAATTTATTTAAATTATTATTAGTATTATTTCTACAATGAACAATGATTGAATAAACTTTAGATTGCTAGCTGATATTTATCAAAAATAACCAAAAGAAAACCGTAGATAATTGTTTGTTGTTTTTGTACTTTATGTAAAAAATGGCATAAATTATTTTTGTTCTACCCGTTTCGATTTCGATCAGATCATCATCAGGAACCCCCGAGAACACGTCTATTGTTGTTATCAGAGCATTTCATGAAATTCTTCTATTCTATGAGAAATTAATTTTAGTTATTGTTTGTTGAATAGCTTCGAAAAACGTTTTTTTTTTTCTCGGGAGTTCCTGATGATGATCTGATCGAGATCGAAACCGGTAGAACGAAAATAATTTATACCATTCTTTAAATAAAGTACAAAAACAACAAACATTTATCTATTACTGAAAAGATGGAAAAAAGAAACAAACTTAACAAAAGAAAACCGAATAAATGAAACAATGGAAAACAACAATTTAATGACAAAAATTAAAATCAATAACATAAAAGAATGAAAAACTAAAAATTATAAAAATAAATGCCTATTTGTTCTAGTTGTCCTCATATTTGGAAATAAATGGAAGTATGCAATGTTGGAAAGCTTCTGATTTTACCTAAGAGTCATGGAGTTTTGTCAGCTTTTCATCCATATTTATGTTATTGTTGTCATTACTTAGTTGTGTCATCACTTACTGCTGTTAATGTCTTTGAATATCATGGCGAATTATTCCAACAACAACATTTTAAATTCGTTTTATATTCATGGCAGATATAATAAAGTTTTGGATAGGATCTGTTTCTTAGTTTTGGAAAGATCATAACAAGAATCCATAAATTTCTATCACCAACATCTTAAGATAATGGAATAAAGGTTTTGTCATATTTTATTGCTTTACCAAATTCTTCGGTAAGAGGTGCTTCGGTCGATTTAGATGAATAATATTTTACAAGAAAGCACTGTAAATAAATAAACTGAACTCTAGGAAAATCTAGCCCATCATTACATCGAATATTACACTGTATTATTGTTTTGCATTGTTTCATTAATGCGTTCTTCTGCTGGTTATTTTTGGCAAATAAAAGCTAACAAACTAAAGTTTATTCGATCGCAGATCATTCTAGAAATAATACCAATGATAATTTAAATAAATTAAACGATAAACTGTCAAAATGTCATAGCCTTCTAATAAAAACACGAACGACTTCCAGCATTTTGCGTAGGGTTTTGATAAAATACTCAATATGAAGAAAACTATAATAAATAGGTACAGCAATGCTTATAGATGATTTGTAGAGAATTAGATTCCCTTTTAGATAGGCTAAAAAGATATGGGGCGTTCCATTTAAAATTTTCGACTTTCTCGCAATTGAATACAGCGAAACGTTAATTCAATTTTTGACCACGCTGTATAATGTACACTGATATAACAAGTGACAATCTATTTAACAGCATATGACGAGTTATTGTACCAATGCAAAATGCTTTTGAATTAACGTTGGCTGAGATATGGGCTTGTAAAGACCATGGTAATATATGCCAAAAAACATTTAAAATCAAAATAGCTCGAAAACAAAAAACTGTACATACCAACAACTGTTATCAAAGTCAACATATTTTCTTACGTACAATTGAATGGTGTAATAAAAACTATAGCATTCCATTTAAAATAACGAAGTTGAGGTCTACTTCCGGTAGACCGGAAGTGGTGGCCATCTTGAAAATATTTTAGATTAATAGATCGGAATAAACAACCCATGTTACCAAAATTTCAAGATTCTACGATTAGTGTAACTCAAAAAAGTTCTAATGAACCAGTTACGTGAGACACCCTGTATAAATACTATACAGGGTGTTAATGAACGACATGTACATATTTCAGGGGGCGGTAGTACTCGATAAAATAAAAATGCACTTTGGCATTTTTCTGACAGGTTCAGACACAACTAAGAAATACAATTAATAATTGGGAACTAGAATGGGAAGAATCTTCTAGAAGAAAAGGCAAGAATAAACGGAAATTCAAAGAAGGACTTCAAAAATAAGTTGGTTTGAGAATTGCATATCGTTTTCGAAAAGATTCTTCACTACCATCACGTCTGCGAACCGGTCAGGTGGTGACCGAAAGTTATCTCATAAAAATAAGGTAAAGGGATTCACCCCTGCGTGATTGAGAAGAAAGGGGAGATATAAGTCATATTATGTTTGGTTGCATAACGTTAGAGGAAGAAGGTTCTATATTCCGGATTGACTCAAATGTTTCCACTCCAATAAGAATAATAGAACTCTTGGCTACAAACAATATTATAATTTACAAAGTCATATATGATTGTTTAGTACAATCAAAAAAAAAAGATTTTAATTTTATAAAAACATTAAGACATCTGTTTTCTAGCAGGAATTATCAGTGTTTTTTTAATTATTGCGATCTGTTAATGAGTGTTTTTTTCTGATTGTTCCAGAATCAGATTGGAGGATCATTTTTTTAAATGTTTAATTGTGTCAAGCCAAAAACATTTTGTTTATCTTCGAGTAGTTGTACTTGAAGTAGAGTGAGCTTAATATGCCCTAATTTACTTGACTGGGACTTAAAGGACTAGATTTCAGATCCCATTAACCCAACCTGGAAAGTGAAAAAAGAAGAACAATCTTCATAGGTAAATAACAGTTTTTTACAAAAAAAAAGTTAAAATAAAAATCCCTTTTATTTTTAACGAATTTGAATATATACTTTATTATAACAGTAAATGCAGTAGAAAACTAAAATTTGCAAAATATTTGATCATATCATTTTAATGAGTATTAAAATTTTAAAGTTTTTGCCTCGGGTAAGAGGTAACAGCATCATGTATTGCTTGTGCTACATACTCCACATTTGAGGCATTTAAACCACACATATTAATCCTTCCTGATCTTAATAAATAAATATGATGGTTTTGAATTAAATGTAGGACTTGTTCTTCTACAAAAAAAAATTATTCATTAAAATCAATTTTAATTAAATCAAAACAAATATTTACCAGTTAAACCAGTGTACGAAAACATCCCAATTTGAGATGTAATATGATTCCAAGTTCCGGGAGTTCCAAACCGCTCAAGAGCGTCGCGTAAAGCATGTCTCATGTTAACAACACGAGACGCCATAGTCTTAATACACTCCTTCCTTAAAAACAAATTAAATTATACAAATACTCAAAAAAAATAAAGGCTTAGTTACCATTCATCGTATAATTGAGCATTATTTAGGACAAAACTAACTACTCGTGCACCATGACTCGGGGGATTTGAGTACATTCCTCTTATAATTAAAGTAAATTGCGACTTTACATTAACAATAGCACAAGGATTGTTTACAACACAAACTAAATTTCCAACACGTTCATCTACAAACAATAATTTAGATCTACGTTAAATTCCTTGCATTTAACTTACTGTACAATCCAAAATTTTTAGCAAAAGATTGGCAAATGATCGTCTCAAATCCTCTTTTAACGAAATATCTAATTGTATAAGCATCATTATCTAAATCTCCAGAGGCGAAGCCTTGGTACGCAGCATCCAAAACGGGGAATAATTGTTTTTCTTGGATAACATCGGCGATTTTCTCCCATTGTTCGGGGGTTGGGTCGCAACCCGTTGGGTTATGAGCGCAAGCGTGTAAAATAACGACGGAACGTTCGGGTGCGTTTCTAAGGTCTTGTAACATTCCGTCCAAATCTAATCCGCGCTTCTTTTCGCACCAATATCTGTAGGTTTTAACGTCGTGGAAACCGGCGTTTTTAAACACTAATGTGTGATTTTCCCATGTTGGGGATGAAATGTAGAAAGTTTTGTAGCCCAATTGTCTTGCTAAAAATTCGGCGCAAACACGTAAAGCGCCTGTTCCTGATAAACATTGAATTCCAAAAGCCTAAAAAAATAAAATAATAAATTAATTTCTATAATAATGTATTCTGAATATAATGTAAAACGAAGTTAATATATAGTGAGAGATAATTTAAAAGTGTCAAATTGACACATAACAAGTAAATTTAAGGGGATGATTTGAAATTCTTGAATTTATAGAAGTAATAAAATTAATTGAAGTGAAATACGTCACAAATTTTAGGGATAGCATAAATTGGTGAGTAATTGAAAATTTAGGTACATTTTCAAATATACAATTTCATTAAAATTTATAAGCCTACAATAATTCGCCCGTTTGCAAATTATTTTGCAAACAAAGTTACTCGTAATTTTACACAAATACATAAACCATTATAATTGGTTGCGCGACGCATTAACCAACACCATATACTACACAATTTTCACAAAAAAAGAAATTCTTGTAGAATTTATTCATATATTGCGAAATTAACGTTTAACCCTCCAGTACACGCGCATTTTTTTTTTTATGTGAGTGCTCGCACCGGACTGAGAGTACGGGTTTCTTTGCCAAATAAGAGATTTGTATTAAACTCCCTAGATTACTAAAGTACCGCGGTTCATGATATCTATGTATTCAAACGATTCGAGCCAAAATGGTGATTTGACAGCATGTCAGTGACCAGGTGTACGAATAGGGAGTTTATGTGTGAGAAAAACGTTTTGCTCCGCCCCCGATTCGAGACCATTATTAAACTTCACCTTTCGTTTCTTCGGTGGCTGATACTGCTTAAAACAAACTTGATAAGCTACCAGGAGCCTTGAACTGCTTTCAAAAATGTTGATACTACCTCTGGAAGACTTGATAATGCTTCTAGAAGCCTTAACATAGTTTTCAGAAGGCTTGAACTGCTTCCACAAGATTTTATGCTGCAGCTGAAAGACTTGATACTATTTCTAGAAGATTTTAAATGATTCCAAAAGACTTGATACCGTTTGTAAAACTACTGGCAAAAAAATGTTTGAAAATGCAAAGTCTTAAAGAAGACATTTTTATTGCAAAAGGCACGAAATTGTTAATACAATTTGATTTTGCTTCCAAAATACCAAATACTACTAGGTTACAAAATGTTCATTTCAAAAGTTCAAAAAATTTCAATTATAGACCAAATATTGCTTGTGAAGGTGTAAGCACTGTTGATATAAGGCATTTCTATTGCAAATTAACCATAGGCGCCAGATACATGGACGTTTTTCATATCACTTTTGTTTTGAGAACAGTCATTCGTCGATTGAATCTTTTCCCAATTCAGTTTTTTCACTATCCAGCACCCATACTTATTTTCAAAAACCGGCGCTTATGAAGCTACGAAGATTGTGTTAGATGTACCACTGACGATCTAAAGATAAATCAGTTAGCTGCAGAATTCTTCGAATCCTCTATTTGGGCGTCGTAAATCTTACACAAATTGCTGGTTCTTGTCCTAAAAACGCTTTAGCACTAGCTCATCTGCCGTTTCATTGGCAGCACTTCCAGAGTGACCTCAGTGTAGTTAAAACGACGAACCATTTGAGCTATCTGTATTTCCCCATAAATTTTGATAATCCTCTACTTGATTTCGAGCTTTGTGGAGATGAGTTACTCAGCTTGTGTTCTCATTTAATCCCAAGATTATTCCTCACTTGCGCAATCAGTAATAAAATGTCCAATATAATTATATTTACATACTCACTTCTACAGTATTATATATTTAGAAATCTGAAACTAGCAACTAACGCCATTAACAACGACAACATTCTGATCTGAAATAATACTTTGACGTCCTTCAACATCGGCAAATACAGAAAAAAGGGATTAACTAACTAGAAACTGACGAAATGACCTATTTACCTTTATTAGCTGTTTCTACCAAAACTTATTTTCGAAAGTAAGTCCTTTTTTCGTAGACAAGAACGGATATATTAAAAAAAATGTTAACTTGAATGGTTGCGGTCCGCCGAACCAGCGGTTGCAAATTGCTAAAAGACTCTGTAAGTCGATAGTTAAACTTGCAGGAAAAGATTTTATTAATCATAAAATCGTGGCTAAGAGAAAATACTGGAAATTATTTGACAGCAGACTTGCAGGAAAAAATTTTATGACTAAAGTGGCTAAGAGAAAATACAGGAAATTATTTTCAGGATTCTGAGATGACCGCTAGGAGGTGCAAATACCATCTTTAATGCCTTGAAATCTTAACAATTAAACAATTAGTCATCTTAGGAATGGTATCTCAATTTTAAGATACTTGTACATTTCAGTTTCAGTCCAGTCCCAGTATATTCCGGGTTCATGCCGGGATTTCATGAAAGAAGATTTATCGTTTAGAAGTTTGGGAGCATTAAGAAAGATTTGCAATGAAAATACGATTGGCACCAAATAAATTAATTTTCTGGAAGCATTTCAAGCCTTATAGACGCAATGTTAAGTATTCTGACAGCAATATCAAATCTTTTGTTAGCATTCCAAATGTTTTGGAAGCATAAATTGCTTCCAAAAAAGATCTAAATGATCTTCTAGAAGCAATATTAAGCCTACCTGAGCCAATATCGAGACTTTTGTAACCATTTTAAATCTTCTAGAAGTAGTATCAAGTCTTCTGGAATCTTCTCGAGTCTTCTGAAAGCATTTCAAATCTTCCAGAAACAGTATAAAGTCTTACAGGGGCTATATCTAATCTTTTGGAAGCATTTTAAAATATCTAGAAGCAGTATCATGTCTTAATTATTAAAATCTTCTAGAAGCAGTATCAAGTCTTTTGGAAACTTCTCAAGTCTTCTGAAAGCATTTGAAATCTTCTGGAAGCAGTATAAAGTCTTACAGGGACAGTATCAAGCCTTTAGGAAGCATTTTAAAACATCTAGAAGCAGTATCAAGTCTTCTGGAATCTTCTCGAGTCTTCTGAAAGCATTTCAAATCTTCCAGAAATAGTATAAAGTCTTACAGGAGCTATATCTAATCTTTTGAAAGCATTTTAAAATATCTAGAAGCAGTATCGATTCTTAATTATTAAAATTTTCTAGAAGCAGTATCAAGTCTTTTGGAAACTTCTCAAGTCTTCTGAAAGCATTTGAAATCGTCTAGAAGCAGTATAAAGTCTTATAGGGGCAGTATCAAAGCTTTAGGAGGAATTTTAAAACATCTAGAAGCAGTATCAAGTCTTCTGGAAGTAGTATCCAGTCTTTTGGAAGCACTTCAAGTAATTTTGAAGTATTTCAAGTCTTCTAAAAGTAAGTATAAGGTCTTCTGGAAACATTGTAAGTCGTCTGGAAGTAGTATTCTGGAAATCATATCAAGTTTCTTAGATACAATATCAAGTCTTCTGGAAGCATCTTCAGTCTTCTAACAGCGACATAAAGTACTTTGGAAGCATTGTAGGTCGTCTGGACACACTTCAAGTCCTCTAGATGCAATATCAAGGCTTCTAAAAGCGTTGTAAGTCATCTGTAAGCATTGTAAGTCGTCTGGATACATTGTAAGACATCTGTAAATTCATCATTTTAAGTCTTCTAGAAATATCAGTCCAGAAATTCAAGTCTTCTGAAAGCAATATAAAGTTTTCTTAAAACAGTATCAAATCATCTAGAGGTAACAACATCAAGTCTTCTGGAAACATTTTAAGTTTTCTAGATGCTATATCAAGTTATCTGAAAGCATTGTAAGTCGTCTGGAAGTATTTTAAATCCTCTAGAAGCAGTAACAGTCTTCTGGAAACCGCGGTACTTTATAAATCTAGGGACTTTAATTTGTATTCTTTTTAAGACAATAATTAAAAAAATTTTTTTATTATCATAAAATCTGCGATAGGCAAATAAATGCCTGCGTTGAATACGCTGTACATTTTTCGGGGCATTTATGTTCTACAGCTTTCATTATCTTCTTCGTTTCTTCTAATCATATAAGAAGCCATTTTGAACGGAAAAAAACATCTTACCGTCTGCAAAATTTTTTGAAAAGCTTCAGTCTTCACCTTCAAACAGTATTTTTCTTCGCTATCGTATTCATATTCGTATTTTACTGTGTTGTACACTAAGAAATTTTTGACACTAAAATGACATAATTAAAAAGTAAATAAAAGGTAAAAAAGTTGCCTTTTCTGTTAAACAATAGAGGGTGCAGAACCCGGAGTGAGAGTCCGGTGCGTGTATCGAAAGGTTAAAGCTTGCTTATTGTATGATGTATGTATGTATGGTATGGGGAGTGCATATTTGTACGCGGCACTTAGCTTCCAGTTGGTACCTTGTGCAAGCTCCTTTAATGGTAGATCTGCACTGTTACTGAGGTCACATGAGGATGAGTTTATGGAATAAATTCTCCTTATCTCGCCTCGACAACGTTCCATACATAGTTGATTTTTTTTTTGGCACAAGTCAAAGGACTATAACAAAGTCATATATGTAAAAATAACCTCTACTCTCTCAATCCCGCCTCTGGATCTCAAGGAATGCTCTAGACGAAAGTGTGAGATGTTAATATGAATCTATCTCTATTTTTTGGCTGATTCCGCTTAATGGCCAATTCCCATTAACATTATAATATTAGGAATATCTTTGTAGTGTTGAAAACTATTGTGCACAATTTACTTCTCATCTGCTTCCCAGACAGCAAATTCTCGTTAATATCACGTCAGTTTGTCTTGATTTAAAAAGTTAAATTACGTAATATTGAACATGAATAAAGACGATGAATTGACGGCCTAATCAGTTGGAAATCGTTCAGTTTGGAGACAAAACTCCTATCAAAATCATTCTATTATGAATGTATTCTGATGTATTCGCCAGGATCATGACATCTCTCACACCAAGAGTATTCCCAGTATGAGTTTTTATACGCTTGATGTAAATCTTGACAGATACATCATAGGCAATGCAAAATATTTTCAGTTTGTAGAACTTATCAAACAAATTTAAACCATTACCTAATAAACTGGATAAATAAAATCTCGCACATAAAGTGTTGACTATGTGAATTTGAAACAACTTTTCCTAAGATAGGCCACGGATGCAAATTTTTACTTCCGAAAATAGGAATACCTTCTATATAAACTTAAATTCAATATACACTACTCTCCAAAATTATCGCACCAAATTACCGAACAAAATTATGCATTAAGTTTAAAGATATTTTTCTTTTTAATGATTTTTCTTCAAGATATAGGTTGATTTTTAGGGAAGGAAGGTGTTGATGGATTCAGACAACTTTCAACGTTTTACTCATATACGGGGTGTAAAAAGAAATTTATGTTATTTCTTTTAATTTCGCAACACCCTGTGGAATTTATCAGAAAGAATCGCTACATTCCATTTATACTAGGTTAGAATGGCAACCCAAGGAAGATACACAAGTTTAAATGAAACGAATTTTTATTAACATTTTAAACAAGTAGGTGAAAATTAAAAAAATACTACATAATCCTTAATCAATTCTCTCAGTCACCTAATAACGTGTATTTCTGCCTCTCTTACGAATCATTTCTTCACAGCGACAAGGCATGCTTAAAATCATGCGTCGAATTTGATCTTGATCAATTGCATCCCAAACCTCTCTTACCATCCTCTCAACGTCGTCCAAAACGATAGGTGGTGGATATCAGCCCCTTACATGAGGTTTTACATTATCATGCATTAATAAAAAATTATTTCCTATGTAAGGAGCAAAAGGTACCACGTGTTCCGATAAATTGTCTGTAATAAAAGCGTTCATTGGGCCGTCGAATTACTCCTAAACGTCTATCTGAACAAAACCACGACTCATCTGTGAACAGTACTTGTTCCCAGTCATCAGCTTTCCAGTCAAGATGTACTCTGGCAAATTGCAATCTCCTTCTACGATGATTTGCGTTTAAATTTGGTGGTTTGGCAGGAATCCTTGCATGCAAATCTCATTGTAACAAAACGTTCCCTTAAAGCACGAAGTCTAATAAAACGATCTTAGCGTAGTGTTGTAACTCTCTTCTTCCTTGTCTAGGTCGTCTTGTATGATCATTTTTCTCTTGAAATCGTTGAACGGCACATGATATTCTTGTATGAGAACTGCTAATTTCACACCTATTTCACGATAACTTATTCCTTCATTGACTGAAGTAACTGCCTCAACACACTCATCGCGGTTTAAAAATCTAATTAAATAAATACTTACTAACCCAAAGCAGCAACTTACTAATTACGTAAATAAAAATGACAAGTACTTTTGTCAAACTGTTTGATATTTCATAGACTGCTTGTTCATTAGTAAGGACTACATTTCAACAAATTTAAGTCAAACTTAAAAAATGTCTATCTTCCTTGATAAAATAGGAAGATACAGTAGCGGTTCTTTCTGATAAATTTCACAGGATGTTGCTAAATTAGAAGAAAAAACTTTTTTTTATACCCCGCGTATGGGTGACACGTTGACAATTATCAGAAACCATCAACACATTTCTTCCTTAAAGATCAACCTATACCGTGAAGAAAGCATCATTAAATTCCATCCGTTGATAAAAAAAAATACCTTTAAATATAATGTATAATTTAGGTGATCCGATAATTTTGGAGAGTAGTGATAATCATGAATTACATTGACGATTTTAATTATTATTAAATTGAATGAAACTAAGCAGTTTGGGAAGAAATTGAAAGAAATCAGTATGATATGATGATGTTGTTTTGGGGCAAATTTTGTTTTTCTATGATTGGGTTAAGTACCAATTTCATACAATTCAATATGAGATGATATGCATTTGAAGCTCAACCCAATCCAATCCAACCATAGAAGGAAAACTTGATTCTATCAAGTTCAACTCAATGAAAGTTGATACTATCTCTCCTGTTGAATTGAGCTTAAAAGATGTTATTTTGGAGTTGATTTTGTTTTTCTATGATTGGGTTGGGTAGGGCTTCAACTTCACATCATGCCTTATATTCAATGGTATGAAGTTGATTCTCAACCCAACCCAACTATAGAAGAAAAACTGTGTATAATCCCTCATATTGAATAGTACGAAATTGGAGCTCAACTCAACCCATCAAGTTCGGTTGAGTTGACACCATATCTCATGTTGAATTGAACTTAGAAGATGTTGTTTTGGTGTTGATTTTGTTTTTCTATGATTAGGTTGGGCAGAGTTTTAACTTTATACCATTTTATTGTACTTAAAAAATTTGTTGTTTTGGACTGATTTTGTTCAATCCAATCGGAAAAAAACTTCATATGATCTCTGATATTGAATGGTAAGAAGTTGAAGCTCAACCCAACCCAACTTGATACTATCTCTCATGCCGTATTGAACCTAAAAGATTTGTTGTTTTGGGGTTGATTTTGTTTTTCTATGCTTGGGTTGGGTTGACCACCAACCTCATACCATTCAATATGAGACATGACATAAGGTTGGTGCTCAACCCAACCATAGAAGAAAAACTTCTTATCATCCCTCATATTGAATGGTATGAAGTTTGCATGCTAATTTTTGTCATTTAGTCTAGCTGCAAAGCTGTATTTTGTCAACTCTAACCTATGTCTTGTTTTCTACAAGCAATTTTTGGTTTTTACTAAAGTTCTGCCTTCAATATATAGTCTTCTATAAGCAGTATTTAGTTTCTGCCTTCAGTATCTAGTCCTCTATAATCATTATTTAGTTTCTCATATGGAATAGTACAAAGTTGATGCTCAACTCAACCCAACTATAGAAGAAAAACTTCATACCATTCCCCATATTGAATGGTATGAAGTTGGAACTCAACCCAACCCAACTTGATACCATCTCTTATGTTGAATTAAGCTTACAAGATGTTGTTTTGGGGTTGATTTTGTTTTTGTACGATTTTGTTGGGTTGAGCTTCAACTTCATATCATAGAAGAAAAACTTCATACCATCCCTCATATTGAATGATATGAAGTTGGAGCTCAACTGAACTTGATACCATCTTGCATGTTGAATTGATCTTAGAAGATGTTATTTTGGGATTGATGTTGTCTTCCTATGATTGGGTTTGGTCGAGTTTTAACTTCATACCATCCCTCATAAAGAATGGTATGGAGTTGGAGGTCAACCCAACTGTACCATAGAAAACCTCAATTCAATCCAACCATATAGAAAAAAATCAAACCCAAAGTGCATCTGTTGTGAATATGTTTCATTAACTTAAATTTTGTTATTTTCTCTTTTCCTTTGGAATTTGGTTGGCGTTGTGTTGTCTATTATCGGTCGTTTGGATTTAATTTTATTTTTTGCAAAAAAAACTGGCCCAAGTTTGAGTTTAGCAGCGCACGACCAAAATTTTTAAGAAAAGAGAATTATTGTCGTTACTGTCGTCGACCAGAGTGTTCAACAACAGGGTATTGAACAAATAAAGGTGTATAAATAAGGATTTGGTAATACAACCAACTCCACAATAACAAACATAATTTTCTATAGCATCTCTCATAATGAATTGAACTTAGAAGCTTTGTTGTTTTGGATTTGATTGTTTGTTATGAGTGATCGCATACTTGATACAACCCAGATCAACCTTAAAGAAAACTTTCTTATTATCCTTCATATTGGATGGTATGAAGTTGGAGCTCAATCTAATCCTATTATAGAAGAAAAAAATCATGGAATATTTCCAAAAACATAGAAGATTTTTTATTTTGGGTTGGGTTTAGTTGTATTAACCTGCAATTTTATATCATTCAATATGAGAAATGTTATGGGTTGGATTAAGTTGGTTGCGTTCGGCTTGGTTAAGTTGGATTTTGTCTGATTAAGTTGGGTTGAATTTCAACTTTGTATCATTAAATATGAAGGAAAGTACAAAGTTAGAGCTCAATCCATAACATTTTTCAAATATCATGGACCAATATAACTTTTGAAAGATCAAAATTACGTCACTTATCAACCATCACTAAATTGATTAAAAAATTACGTCAATTATGAGACGTCACTGAGGAATTATGACTAAAAATAGACGACAAAATAACTTGGGACTGCTGTCTGGGTTATGTCAGCAATAATACTTTCTAATGTAGTAGAACTCCACGATTTGAAACTAATGCTTGGATTTAGATCCACTGTCGTTAGGATCAAGGTCAATGAAGAAAACCTGGAGCAGAACTCCTTAATTAGTCATATCTTAACTGGCTGTTAGGATATGTCCATAATCCAAACAAATCTTATTATGAGGGATCATTATGTTTTATTTAATAATCTTAGCATTGTATAGGGATATAAAAGAGTTCACCTTGAAGTTATAGTAAGATGGTAAGAGCTGGTTTTTGAAAGGATTGGGTTGTAGTTTTCATTTGAATACTCAGGTGTGTATTTTATCATAAAATTTCTGTTATTTTAAGCTGTATACATAGTCGCTGTCTACTTATTATTCTTTGTATATTTTTAATGATATAATTGAGTTAGAGCTTATCATATATTGTAAATCATCATTATCACTTAACCTTTCGATACACGCACCGGACTCTCACTCCGGGTTCTGCACCCTCTATTGTTTAACAGAAAAGGCAACTTTTTTACCGACATAATTATGTCATTTTAGTGTCAAAAATTTCTTAGTGTACAACACAGTAAACTACGAATATGAATACGATAGCGAAGAAAAATACTCTTTGAAGGTGAAGACTGAAGCTTTTCAAAAAATTCTGCAGACGGTAAGATGTTTTTTTTCCGTTCAAAATGGCTTCTTATCTGATTAGAAGAAACGAAGAAGATAATGAAAGGTGTAGAACATAAATGCCCCGAAAAATGTGCAGCGTATTCAACGCGGGCATTTATTTGCCTATCGCAAATTTTATGATAATAAAAAAATTTTTTTAATTATTGTCTTAAAAGGAATACAAATTAAAGTCCCTAGATTTATAAAGTACCGCGGTTTCCAGAAGACTGTTACTGCTTCTAGAGGATTTAAAATACTTCCAGACGACTTACAATGCTTTCAGATAACTTGATATAGCATCTAGAAAACTTAAAATGTTTCCAGAAGACTTGATGTTGTTACCTCTAGATGATTTGATACTGTTTTAAGAAAACTTTATATTGCTTTCAGAAGACTTGAATTTCTAGACTGATATTTCTAGAAGACTTAAAATGATGAATTTACAGATGTCTTATAATGCATCCAGACGACTTACAATGCTTACAGATGACTTACAACGCTTTTGGAAGCCTTGATATTGCATCTAGAGGACTTGAAGTGTGTCCAGACGACCTACAATGCTTCCAAAGTACTTTATGTCGCTGTTAGAAGACTGAAGATGCTTCCAGAAGACTTGATATTGTATCTAAGAAACTTGATATGGTTTCCAGAATACTACTTCCAGATGACTTACAATACTTCCAGACGACTTACAATGTTTCCAGAAGACCTTATACTTAC
The DNA here is from genome assembly GCA_036711965.1 of Onthophagus sagittarius. Taxonomy (NCBI): domain Eukaryota; kingdom Metazoa; phylum Arthropoda; class Insecta; order Coleoptera; family Scarabaeidae; genus Onthophagus; species Onthophagus sagittarius. The sequence continues at coordinate 10,441,378 of JASERS010000004.1, forward strand.
TTTTAGAAGACTTGAAATACTTCAAAATTACTTGAAGTGCTTCCAAAAGACTGGATACTACTTCCAGAAGACTTGATACTGCTTCTAGATGTTTTAAAATTCCTCCTAAAGCTTTGATACTGCCCCTATAAGACTTTATACTGCTTCTAGACGATTTCAAATGCTTTCAGAAGACTTGAGAAGTTTCCAAAAGACTTGATACTGCTTCTAGAAAATTTTAATAATTAAGAATCGATACTGCTTCTAGATATTTTAAAATGCTTTCAAAAGATTAGATATAGGTCCTGTAAGACTTTATACTATTTCTGGAAGATTTGAAATGCTTTCAGAAGACTCGAGAAGATTCCAGAAGACTTGATACTGCTTCTAGATGTTTTAAAATGCTTCCTAAAGGCTTGATACTGTCCCTGTAAGACTTTATACTGCTTCCAGAAGATTTCAAATGCTTTCAGAAGACTTGAGAAGTTTCCAAAAGACTTGATACTGCTTCTAGAAGATTTTAATAATTAAGACATGATACTGCTTCTAGATATTTTAAAATGCTTCCAAAAGATTAGATATAGCCCCTGTAAGACTTTATACTGTTTCTGGAAGATTTGAAATGCTTTCAGAAGACTCGAGAAGATTCCAGAAGACTTGATACTACTTCTAGAAGATTTAAAATGGTTACAAAAGTCTCGATATTGGCTCAGGTAGGCTTAATATTGCTTCTAGAAGATCTAAATTGCTTCCAAAACATTTGGAATGCTAACAAAAGATTTGATATTGCTGTCAGAATACTTAACATTGCGTCTATAAGGCTTGAAATGCTTCCAGAAAATTAATTTATTTGGTGCCAATCGTATTTTCATTGCAAATCTTTCTTAATGCTCCCAAACTTCTAAACGATAAATCTTCTTTCATGAAATCCCGGCATGAACCCGGAATATACTGGGACTGGACTGAAACTGAAATGTACAAGTATCTTAAAATTGAGATACCATTCCTAAGATGACTAATTGTTTAATTGTTAAGATTTCAAGGCATTAAAGATATTCAAGGTATTTGCACCTCCTAGCGGTCATCTCAGAATCCTGAAAATAATTTCCTGTATTTTCTCTTAGCCACTTTAGTCATAAAGTTTTTTCCTGCAAGTCTGCTGTCAAATAATTTCCAGTATTTTCTCTTAGCCACGATTTTATGATTAATAAAATCTTTTCCTGCAAGTTTAACTATCGACTTACAGAGTCTTTTAGCAATTTGCAACCGCTGGTTCGGCGGACCGCAACCATTCAAGTTAACATTTTTTTTAATATATCCGTTCTTGTCTACGAAAAAAGGACTTACTAATAATAATAATAATAATTTTATTTGTGATATTTGTACTCTATACAGCACTTTCACACGTCATACACAATATCAATAAAAGACAATAAAAGAACACCAATAAATACCATAAGTAGGATCGAATTTTAATATTATATCATTTACATGTAAGCGGCGACTGATCACCCTAGAATAGTCCAAATTTAAACCACATGCAAATCGTGGAAGTCGTTGCTGAGAAACTCAGCACTACTGTAAAATGCCCTAGCAATCAAGTATTTTTTTATTGTTGATTTGAAACATTTAATATCTAGGTTCTGCACATGCGAAGGTAGGGAGTTAAAGAATTTTATGCAATAATAATTACAACCGTCTCGTGCTCTCGATGTGCGACTGAAAGGGACAGCGAGACCGCTCCCATTTCTTGTATTATACTGATGACTACCATTGTTTTTTTGGTAGTCACTCAGATGTTCCTTCACATGCATTAGACATGCAAGAATATAAACACATGGGAAAGTCAATATGCTAAACTGAATGAATTTTGATCGACAACACTCTGTGAATCCTATTCCACCCATCACCCTCAGACATCTTCTCTGGGCGCGGAAAACACGATGTGCATGTGCAGAATGTCCCCACACTAAAACACCATAAGACATATAACAATAAAAGTTTCCATAGTATGCCATGGCCAATATCTCAGGCGGTACCACACCCACCAGATTACGAAGAGCATATATACTTCTATTCAATCTCTTCACCAACTCCACAATGTGACTCTCCCATGTCAATTTAGTATCAATAACAATACCAAGATATTTTACGGGAGCCACAGCATGATCCGGTTGTTTCCGATTAAGAGAAAAATTGAGAGTCTGCGTCTTTGACTGGTTAACAGCAAGAAGATTGCTTGCAAACCAGTCAAAGACATGTGCACGTGATCTCTCCGCTTGACCCTGAAGCTCTTCCGGGAGTGTCTGCATGTCCATAGTAACCGTATCATCTGCATACACTATTATGCTTGTATTACGCGCTAGACAATTTGGCAAGTCGTTCATAAATATAATGAACAACATAGGTCCAAGCACTGATCCCTGGGGAACCCCGTACTTAACCGGAAGCTTGTTAGACATTTGTGCATTGTAGGAAACATACTGAAAACGATTCTCTAAGTAGCAGCTCAACAGACTCAAACTTCTACCCGCAAGGTTGAGACTGCGTAACTTTTGCAAAAGTAGAGTATGAGATACGCAGTCGAAAGCCCTGGTCAGGTCGTAAAAAGAAGTTTCGGCAAATAGTTTGTTTTCAAAGCACTGCTGTATGTGACCGACCAGCGCCCCGACAGCTGCGGTGGTCGATCTGCCCTTCCGAAAACCATACTGAAAACTCTTTAGCAATTTTTTGTCCTCTAAGTAGTTTGCAAGTTGTCTGTGTAGAGCCATTTCAAATAACTTACCCAGCACCGGTATAATGGATATAGGTCTGTAGTTACCCACATCGTTATTATCCCCTTTCTTGAAAACAGGAACAACCCTAGAAATCTTCAAGCAATCGGGGAAGGTTGAGTCAATTATACACTGGTTTATTAGTTTACACAGAGGAACAGCTACCAGATCCTTTACGCATTTTATGATTCTGGCACTAAGGGAATATGCATCTTTACTGGAACTATTCTTCAGATCACAAATGATATCGCGCATTTCAATGAACGAGATCTCTCGAAATTGAAAATGTGAACTATCCCGAGATGCACCCTGTTCTTCCAACACGGGATCCACTACCCCTGCAAATGACGGAATAATGGATTCCGCAATGCCACTAAAGTAATCATTAAAGTTTGTAGCCGTTAATGAAGTTAAGGACGAACTTTGTTTTTTTGTCGATGAAATCACTGCCCATGTAGCTTTTTGTATGTTTTTAGCGTTCTTGATATAGTTTGTATTCGCCAATTTTTTGCTATTTAAAATAGCAGATTTGTAAAATTTTCTATGATTATTTAACATTTCCCTGGTAACAAGTTGCGGGTGCTGTTTATGAAGGGACGTCAGCATTTGAAGTTTATCTCTTAATTTTCTTATATCGTAGTTGAACCAGCGTATGTTAGGGGTTCCTACATTATTATTTCCAACTAGCAATTTTTTTTCAGGAAAACATAAATCATGAGCATTCTTAAGCAATTGCGTAAACTTAAGAAACTTTTCATTCACTCGCTCACAAGTACTATTCTTTCGAATAGTACTTGTATAAGTACTTGTATAGTACTTGTAATATTACTTTCGAAAATAAGTTTTGGTGGAAACAGCTAATAAAGGTAAATAGGTCATTTCGTCAGTTTCTAGTTAGTTAATCCCTTTTTTCTGTATTTGCCGATGTTGAAGGACGTCAAAGTATTATTTCAGATCAGAATGTTGTCGTTGTTAATGGCGTTAGTTGCTAGCTTCAGATTTCTAAATATATAATACTGTAGAAGTGAGTTTGTAAATATAATTATATTGGACATTTTATTACTGATTGCGCAAGTGAGGAATAATCTTGGGATTAAATGAGAACACAAGCTGAGTAACTCATCTCCACAAAGCTCGAAATCAAGTAGAGGATTATCAAAATTTATGTGGAAATACAGATAGCTCAAATGGTTCGTCGTTTTAACTACACTGAGGTCACTCTGGAAGTGCTACCAATGAAACGGCAGATGAGCTAGTGCTAAAGCGTTTTTAGGACAAGAACCAGCAATTTGTGTAAGATTTACGATGCCCAAATAGAGGATTCGAAGAATTCTGCAGCTAGCTGATTTAGATAACTGACTACTGATGATGATAACTGACTAAGATAACTGATTTATCTTTAGATCGTCAGTGGTACATCTAACACAATCTTCGTAGCTTCATAAGCGCCGGTTTTTGAAAATAAGTATGGGTGCTGGATAGTGAAAAAACTGAATTGGGAAAAGATTCAATCGACGAATGACTGTTCTCAAAACAAAAGTGATATGAAAAACGTCCATGTATCTGGCGCCTATGGTTAATTTGCAATAGAAATGCCTTATATCAACAGTGCTTACACCTTCACAAGCAATATTTGGTGTATAATTGAAATTTTTTGAACTTTTGAAATGAACATTTTGTAACCTAGCAGTATTTGGTATTTTGGAAGCAAAATCAAATTGTATTAACAATTTCGTGCCTTTTGCAATAAAAATGTCTTCTTTAAGACTTTGCATTTTCAAACATTTTTTTGCCAGTAGTTTTACAAACGGTATCAAGTCTTTTGGAATCATTTAAAATCTTCTAGAAATAGTATCAAGTCTTTCAGCTGCAGCATAAAATCTTGTGGAAGCAGTTCAAGCCTTCTGAAAGCTATGTTAAGGCTTTTAGAAGCATTATCAAGTACTTCTATTCTTCCAGAGGTAGTATCAACATTTTTGAAAGCAGTTCAAGGCTCCTGGTAGCTTATCAAGTTTGTTTTAAGCAGTATCAGCCACCAAAGAAACGAAAGGTGAAGTTTAATATTGGTCTCAAATCGGGGGCGGAGCAAAACGTTTTTCTCACACATAAACTCCCTATTCGTACACCTGGTCACTGACATGCTGTCAAATCACCATTTTGGCTCGAATCGTTTGAATACATAGATATCATGAACCGCGGTACTTTAGTAATCTAGGGAGTTTAATACAAATCTCTTATTTGGCAAAGAAACCCGGACTCTCAGTCCGGTGCGAGCACTCACGTCAAAAAAAAAAATGCGCGTGTACTGGAGGGTTAATATTAAGTTTTTATTATATAATCTTGATAATAACTTGCTATGTAATCTCTAGCTTTTGCAATGTTAAGTGAAAATAAAACTAAATATTCAAATAGAAAGAGTCAGGTCAGTTCCTGCAATTAATCGCCCCATTAATAAGTTAGGTTTAATTTCAAGATTTAATTAATCTTACAAAATATAACGCAACACAGCAATAAGATAAATAATCTTAGCTTTATCTAAACCAACAAACTCATGCACCCAATCAGAGTATTTACACAATCATTATCACTATCAATTTTAAACACTTTAAACTCAACGTAATCGACCCAAAAACTTACCCTATTTTCCCGCAAAGCCGGACTATCATCACCTAATATCATTTTAGTAACAGCAGCAGTAAAACTATCAAGGCCCAAAACCGGCAAATATTCTTTAGTTAAAGTTTCATCGTCAGCAATGATCTTTTCGGCTTTTTTTACAACCGGCAAAACCCACGGTTTACCATTTTCCGTTCTATAAGCTGTATAAAAATTAATATGTAATTAAGATAAGATGTTTTCGTTTTAATTACCTCCAACTCCTAAATTAACTTTGTTCGGAAAAGTATCGTCGCCGAACGCTTTGGTTAAAGCAAAAACTTCGATCGGGGGGCCTTGTTGAACTTGGGAAAAGACGGACATTTTTTACGGTACTTTTCTTTAATATAAAACTTTCCTTTAACAATTATGTACTTCTTAATAGTGCCGATTAAACTGAATACTGGAGGTCACCTTCTATTTTAAATGCATTCCCCCCTAACCGCGGCGATTATCGTGATCACGTGATCGTTCCTATCAATTTTTGTAAGTTGACAAGTTTCTTGTTGTGAAAAACATTTTTTTAATACAAATCCACGTTGTGTAATATCTCATTATCGCCACTCGTATTAAGTAAATGTTCGCGGTTTCAATAACACTCAAATTATTTAATTTAATTCCGAAATAATCGTTAATTTTTACAAACATATGTTATTTTTAGGTTATGTTTTTTGATTGTCAAAAATGACAGATAAAACGTCATTTTGCTTTTAGTGGCACAAAAGTGATTTTACATCAATTTATGTTTACAGAAATTTTAACTATTTACTAAAAAATGGCTCAACAATCGATACCGTTAATTTTACAAGAAGACTACGAGCAAGGTGGGAAAGAGTACGATGAAGACATTGAAAATGATTTTGCTTATCGAAACAATGTCAAACAAGCTTCGAGGGAGGTTCGATTCGGATTTATTCGAAAAGTTTACAGCTTATTAGCTTTCCAGTTGATTTTGACTGTTATTATAGCTGCTGTTTTTATGTTTACACCACCGATTAAAGAATTTATTCATAAAAAGTAAGATTACGATTAAGGAATGAAATTATTTAATAATTTCTTTTTTTAATATTTAGTGATTGGTTGATGATGGTCGCTATGTTTAGTAGCTTTGGATTATTAATTGCTTTACACATTAAAAGGAAAGATACACCAACTAATTTCATATTGTTAACTGCATTTGTAAGTAATTCTTTTGATTCATAAAAAGAAAATAATCGATTTATTTTAGACCGTCGTTTTGGCATATTCGTTAGGAGTGACCATAACTTATTTCGAAAAAGCTGTGGTCCTGCAAGCTTTAGGATTGACTGTACTTATCGTAACAGGATTAACACTTTTTACATTCCAAACAAAATATGATTTATCTTCGATGCATTCAATGTAGGATATGATTTCATTTTTAGTGAACCTATCTCGATTAAAAAATTTTTTTTAGATTATTTGCAGGTCTTTTAATTTTAATAATCGGCGGATTTATGCAAATTTTCTTACAATCAACAGTCTTTGAAATTATCTTGTCTTTGGGAGGAGCTTTCCTATTCAGCATTTTTATCATCGTCGATACTCAAATGATTATGGAAAAGCTATCAGCGGAAGAGTACATTTTGGCTACCATCAATTTGTATTTAGATATTGTTAACCTATTTATTTATTTACTCCGCCTTTTGGAAGCTATGCGTCAATAAAATGTTTAATTTAATTCTTTTTGTTATAATATGTAATGTATTGAGATTAAAAAGTAGATTATAAGATGTTTTTAACATCTTGAATTAAATTTAAATCACTTGTATTATAGGATATATGATAGTCGTAGGTTGTTAGGCACATAGGTTGTTTTATTGTGAGTACTAATTTGTGAAAATTTTGTGATAGGAAGTTAAAGGAATATAAATAAATTGTGAATATTCAGCTTAAATTTCTTTGGTTTAATAACACACGCTCATATATGTATACAGTGTTGGAGAAAAAGTCACCAAGAAAACGATAATGATGTACTTTTGATTCAATTCTAATCTTAATTTAAAATATATAATTTATGGATTTTATTACATATTCAAATACTTTGTGCATAAAAAGTTTGATTTATAATAATTGTCTTTTCTTTTCTGTATTCTTGAAGAAATATGTTTTATTTAATGATTAATATGATATCCGAAATAAAATATTTTTTGTAAGAGTTCAAAATATTTTATATGATATTATCAAGTTATATATCATATTAAAAATCATCAAAAATACAGTTGATACAATTTTTTTAAAATATTGGATTATATATGAGCCACAAATTTGTCATTCTTTTCTTATTACCTCATAGTTTTTATATCACAACATAAACTAGAATTTTTAAGCAACAATCAAACATAGATATATCAAAATTCTTAAAAATACAATATGATTTTTTGAAATTTTTGGGTTCAACTTACAAATTGACATTTTCTTCTTTAACAATAATTTCTTGCAAATTTCAACGATTTTTATGTCAGGGCATAAACTAGAAGCTTTAAGCTACAATTTAACATAAATATCATATAAAGATTCATAAAAATGTAGCCAGTATGATCTTTTGAAATTATTGAGTTCGACTTGCGAATTTGACATTTTCTTCTTTAACAATAATTTCTTGCACATTTCAACAATTTTTATGTCATAGCATAAATTAAAAGCTTTAAGCAACAATTTAACATAGATATCATATCAATATTCTTAAAAATGAAGCCGGTATGATCTTTTGAAATTTTTGGGTTCAACTTACAAATTGGACATTTTCTTCTTTAACAATAATTTCTTGCAAATTTCAACAATTTTTATGTCAGGGCATAAACTAGAAGCTTTAAGCTACAATTTAACATAAATATCATATAAAGATTCATAAAAATGTAGCCAGTATGATCTTTTGAAATGTTTGAGTTCGACTTGCGAATTTGACATTTTCTTCTTTAACAATAATTTCTTGCACATTTCAACAATTTTTATGTCATAGCATAAATTAAAAGCTTTAAGCAACAATTTAACATAGATATCATATCAATATTCTTAAAAATGAAGCCGGTATGATCTTTTGAAATTTTTGGGTTCAACTTACAAATTGGACATTTTCTTCTTTAACAATAATTTCTTGCAAATTTCAACAATTTTTATGTCAGGGCATAAACTAGAAGCTTTAAGCTACAATTTAACATAAATATCATATAAAGATTCATAAAAATGTAGCCAGTATGATCTTTTGAAATTTTTGAGTTCGACTTGCGAATTTGACATTTTCTTCTTTAACAATAATTTCTTGCAAATTTCAACAATTTTCATGTCATAGCATAAACTAGAAGCTTTAAGCAACAATTTAACATAGATATCATATCAGAATACTTAAAAATGCAGCTGGTATGATCTTTTGAAATTTTTAGGTTCAACTTATAAATTTGACATTTTCTTCTTTAACAATAATTTCTTGCAAATTTCAACAATTTTGATATCATAGCATAAACTAGAAGCTTTAAGCAACAATTTAACATAGATATCATATCAAGATTCTTAAAAATGCAGCCGGTATGATCCTTTAAAATTTTTGGGTTCGACTTGCATATTTGACATTTTCTTCTTTAACAATAATTTCTTGCAAATTTCAACAATTTTTATGTCATAGCATAAACTAGAAGCTTTAAGCTACAATTGAACATAGACATCATATTAAAAATCTTAAAAAATGCAGCCGATATCATCTTTTGAAATTTTTGGGTTCGACTTACAAATATGACATTTTCTTATTTAACAATAATTTCTTGCAAATTTCAACAATTTTGATATCATAGCATAAACTAGAAGCTTTAAGCAACAATTTAACATAGATATCATATCAGAATACTTAAAAATGCAGCTGGTATGATCTTTTGAAATTTTTAGGTTCAACTTATAAATTTGACATTTTCTTCTTTAACAATAATTTCTTGCAAATTTCAACAATTTTGATATCATAGCATAAACTAGAAGCTTTAAGCAACAATTTAACATAGATATCATATCAGAATACTTAAAAATGCAGCTGGTATGATCTTTTGAAATTTTTAGGTTCAACTTATAAATTTGACATTTTCTTCTTTAACAATAATTTCTTGCAAATTTCAACAATTTTGATATCATAGCATAAACTAGAAGCTTTAAGCAACAATTTAACATAGATATCATATCAAGATTCTTAAAAATGCAGCCGGTATGATCCTTTAAAATTTTTGGGTTCGACTTACATATTTGACATTTTCTTCTTTAACAATAATTTCTTGCAAATTTCAACAATTTTTATGTCATAGCATAAACTAGAAGCTTTAAGCTACAATTGAACATAGACATCATATTAAAAATCTTAAAAAATGCAGCCGATATCATCTTTTGAAATTTTTGGGTTCGACTTACAAATATGACATTTTCTTATTTAACAATAATTTCTTGCAAATTTCAACAATTTTGATATCATAGCATAAACTAGAAGCTTTAAGCAACAATTTAACATAGATATCATATCAGAATACTTAAAAATGCAGCTGGTATGATCTTTTGAAATTTTTAGGTTCAACTTATAAATTTGACATTTTCTTCTTTAACAATAATTTCTTGCACATTTCAACAATTTTTATGTCATAGCATAAATTAAAAGCTTTAAGCAACAATTTAACATAGATATCATATCAATATTCTTAAAAATGAAGCCGGTATGATCTTTTGAAATTTTTGGGTTCAACTTACAAATTGGACATTTTCTTCTTTAACAATAATTTCTTGCAAATTTCAACAATTTTTATGTCAGGGCATAAACTAGAAGCTTTAAGCTACAATTTAACATAAATATCATATAAAGATTCATAAAAATGTAGCCAGTATGATCTTTTGAAATGTTTGAGTTCGACTTGCGAATTTGACATTTTCTTCTTTAACAATAATTTCTTGCACATTTCAACAATTTTTATGTCATAGCATAAATTAAAAGCTTTAAGCAACAATTTAACATAGATATCATATCAATATTCTTAAAAATGAAGCCGGTATGATCTTTTGAAATTTTTGGGTTCAACTTACAAATTGGACATTTTCTTCTTTAACAATAATTTCTTGCAAATTTCAACAATTTTTATGTCAGGGCATAAACTAGAAGCTTTAAGCTACAATTTAACATAAATATCATATAAAGATTCATAAAAATGTAGCCAGTATGATCTTTTGAAATGTTTGAGTTCGACTTGCGAATTTGACATTTTCTTCTTTAACAATAATTTCTTGCACATTTCAACAATTTTTATGTCATAGCATAAATTAAAAGCTTTAAGCAACAATTTAACATAGATATCATATCAATATTCTTAAAAATGAAGCCGGTATGATCTTTTGAAATTTTTGGGTTCAACTTACAAATTGGACATTTTCTTCTTTAACAATAATTTCTTGCAAATTTCAACAATTTTTATGTCAGGGCATAAACTAGAAGCTTTAAGCTACAATTTAACATAAATATCATATAAAGATTCATAAAAATGTAGCCAGTATGATCTTTTGAAATGTTTGAGTTCGACTTGCGAATTTGACATTTTCTTCTTTAACAATAATTTCTTGCACATTTCAACAATTTTTATGTCATAGCATAAATTAAAAGCTTTAAGCAACAATTTAACATAGATATCATATCAATATTCTTAAAAATGAAGCCGGTATGATCTTTTGAAATTTTTGGGTTCAACTTACAAATTGGACATTTTCTTCTTTAACAATAATTTCTTGCAAATTTCAACAATTTTTATGTCATAGCATAAACTAGAAGCTTTAAGCTACAATTGAACATAGACATCATATTAAAAATCTTAAAAAATGCAGCCGATATCATCTTTTGAAATTTTTGGGTTCGACTTACAAATATGACATTTTCTTATTTAACAATAATTTCTTGCAAATTTCAACAATTTTGATATCATAGCATAAACTAGAAGCTTTAAGCAACAATTTAACATAGATATCATATCAGAATACTTAAAAATGCAGCTGGTATGATCTTTTGAAATTTTTAGGTTCAACTTATAAATTTGACATTTTCTTCTTTAACAATAATTTCTTGCAAATTTCAACAATTTTGATATCATACCATAAACTAGAAGCTTTAAGCAACAATTTAACATAGATATCATATCAGAATACTTAAAAATGCAGCTGGTATGATCTTTTGAAATTTTTAGGTTCAACTTATAAATTTGACATTTTCTTCTTTAACAATAATTTCTTGCAAATTTCAACAATTTTGATATCATAGCATAAACTAGAAGCTTTAAGCAACAATTTAACATAGATATCATATCAAGATTCTTAAAAATGCAGCCGGTATGATCCTTTAAAATTTTTGGGTTCGACTTACATATTTGACATTTTCTTCTTTAACAATAATTTCTTGCAAATTTCAACAATTTTTATGTCATAGCATAAACTAGAAGCTTTAAGCTACAATTGAACATAGACATCATATTAAAAATCTTAAAAAATGCAGCCGATATCATCTTTTGAAATTTTTGGGTTCGACTTACAAATATGACATTTTCTTATTTAACAATAATTTCTTGCAAATTTCAACAATTTTGATATCATAGCATAAACTAGAAGCTTTAAGCAACAATTTAACATAGATATCATATCAGAATACTTAAAAATGCAGCTGGTATGATCTTTTGAAATTTTTAGGTTCAACTTACAAATTTGACATTTTCTTCTTTAACAATAATTTCTTGCAAATTTCAACAATTTTGATATCATAGCATAAACTAGAAGCTTTAAGCAACAATTTAACATAGATATCATATCAAGATTCTTAAAAATGCAGCCGGTATGATCCTTTGAAATTTTTGGGTTCGACTTACATATTTGACATTTTCTTCTTTAACAATAATTTCTTGCAAATTTCAACAATTTTTATGTCATAGCATAAACTAGAAGCTTTAAGCAACAATTTAACATAGATATCATATCAAAATTCTTCAAAATGCAGCCTGTATGATCTTTTCAAATATTTGTTTTCGACTTACAAATTTGACATTTTCTTCTTTAGCAATAATTTCTTGCAAATTTCAACAATTTTTATGTCATAGCATAAACTAGAAGCTTTAAGCAACAATTTAACATAGATATCATATCAAAATTCTTCAAAATGCAGCCTGTATGATCTTTTCAAATATTTGTTTTCGACTTACAAATTTGACATTTTCTTCTTTAGCAATAATTTCTTGCAAATTTCAACAATTTTTATGTTATAGCATAAACTAGAAGCTTTAAGCTGCAATTTAACATAGATATCATATCAAAATTCTTCAAAATGCAGCCTGTATGATCTTTTCAAATATTTGGTTTCGACTTACATATTTGACATTTTCTTCTTTAACAATAATTTCTTGCAAATTTCAACAATTTTTATGTCTAGCATAAACTAGAAGCTTTAAGCTACAATTTAACATAGATATCATATCAAGATTCTTAAAAATGCAGCCGGTATGATCTTTTGAAATTTTTGAGTTCGTCTTTCAAATTTGACATTTTCTTCTTTAACAATAATTTCTTGCAAATTTCAACAATTTTTATATCATAACATAAACTAGAAGCTTTAAGCTACAATTTAACATAGATATCATATCAAGATTCTTAAAAATGCAGCCGGTATGATCCTTTGAAATTTTTGGGTTCAACTTACATATTTGACATTTTCTTTTTTAACAATAATTTCTTGCAAATTTCAACAATTTTTATATCATAGCATAAACTAGAAGCTTTAAGCTACAATTTAACATAGATATCATATCAAGATTCTTAAAAATGCAGCCGGTATGATCTTTTGAAATTTTTGAGTTCGTCTTTCAAATTTGACATTTTCTTCTTTAACAATAATTTCTTGCAAATTTCAACAATTTTTATATCATAACATAAACTAGAAGCTTTAAGCCACAATTTAACATAGATATCATATCAGAATTTTTAAAAATGCAGCAGGTATGATCTTTTGAAATTTTTGAGTTCATCTTACAAATTTGACTTTTTCTTCTTTAACAATAATTTCTTGCAAATTTCAACAATTTTTATGTCATTGCATAAACTAGAAGCTTTGAGCTACAATTTAACATAGATATCATACCAAGAATCTTAAAAATACAGTAGATTTGATTTTTAATGATTATCATCGATCTAGGTAAGTAGCCGAAAGTCATTACGAAAGAGAGTAAACCTTTTTCTTTGTATGAAGTATTTGAATATGTAATAAAAACATTTAAAATAGAAATTTTGTGGTTAACTAGGAGAATATTTTAAATCGGAAGTTCGACTTTTTTCACTGTATATACCATTAAAAACATTTTTTATAAAAATTAAGTATTCTTAAAATATTTATAGCATATTAATTCTTTATAACAGGAACTAAAATTAGGAAGATTCAATATTATCACAAAAAATTCCAAATTAAACCACCTCCCTTAATTAAAACTTACTAAAAAAATAATCATTGGTTATTTTTCATCGACTAGAATAAAAATAATCGCTTAAACCGAGGTAGGAGATTTCAATTTCCCTTTAATATCATCATTAACATCCCGCATCAATAAATCCCAATCGCTACCGCTTAAAGACTTCGCAATCAACCTATCCCATTGTTCCGGAGAAGAAGGCATCTCGGTAAAAGGCGTTTTCGGAGCCGGAGTATTAACATTCTCAGTTTGTGCGAAAATTTGTGCGGTTTTCGCTCGAATCGCTTCTTGTTTAATGATAATTTCGTTGGTTACGAAAGCTTCGCGTCGAATTTGCTCGCTAAGATCTTTAGGAACATCCGGAATTAACCATTTTACTAAAATAATCACGAAAGCGACTACATTTTCAAAAACGACGACGAAAGCGAGGCGTGCTGCTAAAATGTGCCAAAAAGTCCAAGTTGTTTCGTAATTTCGGGATGTTCCCGGAGGTTCACGATAATCTGGATATCTAAAAAGTGATTATTATTATTAAGTTGTAATAATTTTAAAAAATGTGATGGAATTACCTGCATATAGAATAATTTTTTTCGGATTTTTTTGGATATGAGGCAACTTGAAAATCGGAAGTATTAAAATATGATAAAGAAAAATTTAAATATCCATTAAGTGATTGATCGGAACTCACTGTTGCCATATAAACTAGTCGGGGGATGAAATTTGATGTAAAAGCTATTATAAAGCCCTAATAACATAAAGGAAATTAATTAATAAAAAATGATTTCAAAAAATATGTCAATTTACATTTGTAACGACGGAAAGTTTTCCAATCGAATCTAAAATGTGATACCAAACGCCGATATTTCGAACTCTTTGGGTAACAGGTCTTCGATAAAACGATAATAATTTGCGAGCATCGAGCCTCATCTCTAAAATATTATTTAATAGCGCGAAAAAGGGCGCTAAAGGAAATGCGGCGACGAATATGGTCAAAAAACCATATTGCAAAACTAAAAAATTAATTAAATTTGTATTGTTGAGTTTGTTTCTTTTTTCCATCTTTTTAATTCAATTGAAAAACTTTTGTTGGTTTTGTACTTTATTAAAGCCGCGTTAAACGTTGAACGTTTTTGAGATGACCTCTAAATCTCGAGATCTTGTCGTTGACAGATGTCGCGCCACGCCAGATTTGTATCTCAAGATCTAATTGAGATATGGCAATGAAATAAAAAGCAATTTTATTCATTATTTAGATCCCCAAAGATGATTACTTCGAATTGTTAAATCTCAAAGTTACGTTTTATTGATTAAAATTTAATCGTATATTTTATTAAAAAAATTATCGATTTAAAAAAAAATGTATCTCAAGGTCTAATTGAGATATGGCAATGAAATAAAAAGCAATTTGAAGCAAATTTATTCATTATTTAGATCCCCAAAGATGATTACTTCGAATTGTTAAACCTCAAAGTTACGTTTTATTGATTAAAACTTAATCGTATATTTTATTTAAAACAATTATCGATTTAAAAAAATTGTATCTCAAGATCTAATTGAGATATGGCAATGAAATAAAAAGCAATTTGAAGCAAATTTATTCATTATTTAGATCCCCAAAGATGATTACTTCGAATTGTTAAATCTCAAAGTTACGTTTTATTGATTAAAACTTAATCGTATATTTTATTTAAAACAATTATCGATTTAAAAAAATTGTATCTCAAGATCTAATTGAGATATGGCAATGAAATAAAAAGCAATTTGAAGCAAATTTATTCATTATTTAGATCCCCAAAGATGATTACTTCGAATTGTTAAATCTCAAAGTTACGTTTTATTGATTAAAACTTAATCGTATATTTTATTAAAAAAATTATCGATTTAAAAAAAAATTATCTCAAGGTCTAATTGAGATATGGCAATGAAATAAAAAGCAATTTGAAGCAAATTTATTCATTATTTAGATCCCCAAAGCTGATTACTTCGAATTGTTAAATCTCAAAGTTACGTTTTATTGATTAAAACTTAATCATAATTTTATTTAAAAAAATTATCGATTTAAAAAAATTGTATCTCAAGATCTAATTGAGATATGGCAATGAAATAAAAAGCAATTTTATTCATTATTTAGATCCCCAAAGATGATTACTTCGAATTGTTAAATCTCAAAGTTACGTTTTATTGATTAAAATTTAATCGTATATTGTATTAAAAAAATTATCGATTTAAAAAAAAATGTATCTCAAGGTCTAATTGAGATAAAACAATGAAATAAAAAGCAATTTGAAGCAAATTTATTCATTATTTAGATCCCCAAAGATGATTACTTCGAATTGTTAAACCTCAAAGTTACGTTTTATTGATTAAAACTTAATCGTATATTTTATTTAAAACAATTATCGATTTAAAAAAATTGTATCTCAAGATCTAATTGAGATATGGCAATGAAATAAAAAGCAATTTGAAGCAAATTTATTCATTATTTAGATCCCCAAAGATGATTACTTCGAATTGTTAAATCTCAAAGTTACGTTTTATTGATTAAAACTTAATCGTATATTTTATTAAAAAAATTATCGATTTAAAAAAAAATGTATCTCAAGGTCTAATTGAGATATGGCAATGAAATAAAAAGCAATTTGAAGCAAATTTATTCATTATTTAGATCCCCAAAGATGATTACTTCGAATTGTTAAACCTCAAAGTTACGTTTTATTGATTAAAACTTAATCGTATATTTTATTTAAAACAATTATCGATTTAAAAAAATTGTATCTCAAGATCTAATTGAGATATGGCAATGAAATAAAAAGCAATTTGAAGCAAATTTATTCATTATTTAGATCCCCAAAGATGATTACTTCGAATTGTTAAATCTCAAAGTTACGTTTTATTGATTAAAACTTAATCGTATATTTTATTTAAAACAATTATCGATTTAAAAAAATTGTATCTCAAGATCTAATTGAGATATGGCAATGAAATAAAAAGCAATTTGAAGCAAATTTATTCATTATTTAGATCCCCAAAGATGATTACTTCGAATTGTTAAATCTCAAAGTTACGTTTTATTGATTAAAACTTAATCGTATATTTTATTAAAAAAATTATCGATTTAAAAAAAATTTATCTCAAGGTCTAATTGAGATATGGCAATGAAATAAAAAGCAATTTGAAGCAAATTTATTCATTATTTAGATCCCCAAAGATGATTACTTCGAATTGTTAAATCTCAAAGTTACGTTTTATTGATTAAAACTTAATCATAATTTTATTTAAAAAAATTATCGATTTAAAAAAATTGTATCTCAAGATCTAATTGAGATATGGCAATGAAATAAAAAGCAATTTTATTCATTATTTAGATCCCCAAAGATGATTACTTCGAATTGTTAAATCTCAAAGTTACGTTTTATTGATTAAAATTTAATCGTATATTTTATTTAAAACAATTATCGATTTAAAAAAATTGTATCTCAAGATCTAATTGAGATATGGCAATGAAATAAAAAGCAATTTTATTCATTATTTAGATCCCCAAAGATGATTACTTCGAATTGTTAAATCTCAAAGTTACGTTTTATTGATTAAAATTTAATCGTATATTTTATTAAAAAAATTATCGATTTAAAAAAAAATGTATCTCAAGGTCTAATTGAGATAAAACAATGAAATAAAAAGCAATTTGAAGCAAATTTATTCATTATTTAGATCCCCAAAGATGATTACTTCGAATTGTTAAACCTCAAAGTTACGTTTTATTGATTAAAACTTAATCGTATATTTTATTTAAAACAATTATCGATTTAAAAAAATTGTATCTCAAGATCTAATTGAGATATGGCAATGAAATAAAAAGCAATTTGAAGCAAATTTATTCATTATTTAGATCCCCAAAGATGATTACTTCGAATTGTTAAATCTCAAAGTTACGTTTTATTGATTAAAACTTAATCGTATATTTTATTAAAAAAATTATCGATTTAAAAAAAAATGTATCTCAAGGTCTAATTGAGATATGGCAATGAAATAAAAAGCAATTTGAAGCAAATTTATTCATTATTTAGATCCCCAAAGATGATTACTTCGAATTGTTAAACCTCAAAGTTACGTTTTATTGATTAAAACTTAATCGTATATTTTATTTAAAACAATTATCGATTTAAAAAAATTGTATCTCAAGATCTAATTGAGATATGGCAATGAAATAAAAAGCAATTTGAAGCAAATTTATTCATTATTTAGATCCCCAAAGATGATTACTTCGAATTGTTAAATCTCAAAGTTACGTTTTATTGATTAAAACTTAATCGTATATTTTATTTAAAACAATTATCGATTTAAAAAAATTGTATCTCAAGATCTAATTGAGATATGGCAATGAAATAAAAAGCAATTTGAAGCAAATTTATTCATTATTTAGATCCCCAAAGATGATTACTTCGAATTGTTAAATCTCAAAGTTACGTTTTATTGATTAAAACTTAATCGTATATTTTATTAAAAAAATTATCGATTTAAAAAAAATTTATCTCAAGGTCTAATTGAGATATGGCAATGAAATAAAAAGCAATTTGAAGCAAATTTATTCATTATTTAGATCCCCAAAGATGATTACTTCGAATTGTTAAATCTCAAAGTTACGTTTTATTGATTAAAACTTAATCATAATTTTATTTAAAAAAATTATCGATTTAAAAAAATTGTATCTCAAGATCTAATTGAGATATGGCAATGAAATAAAAAGCAATTTTATTCATTATTTAGATCCCCAAAGATGATTACTTCGAATTGTTAAATCTCAAAGTTACGTTTTATTGATTAAAATTTAATCGTATATTTTATTAAAAAAATTATCGATTTAAAAAAAAATGTATCTCAAGGTCTAATTGAGATATGGCAATGAAATAAAAAGCAATTTGAAGCAAATTTATTCATTATTTAGATCCCCAAAGATGATTACTTCGAATTGTTAAACCTCAAAATTACGTTTTATTGATTAAAACTTAATCGTATATTTTATTTAAAACAATTATCGATTTAAAAAAATTGTATCTCAAGATCTAATTGAGATATGGCAATGAAATAAAAAGCAATTTGAAGCAAATTTATTCATTATTTAGATCCCCAAAGATGATTACTTCGAATTGTTAAATCTCAAAGTTACGTTTTATTGATTAAAACTTAATCGTATATTTTATTTAAAACAATTATCGATTTAAAAAAATTGTATCTCAAGATCTAATTGAGATATGGCAATGAAATAAAAAGCAATTTGAAGCAAATTTATTCATTATTTAGATCCCCAAAGATGATTACTTCGAATTGTTAAATCTCAAAGTTACGTTTTATTGATTAAAACTTAATCGTATATTTTATTAAAAAAATTATCGATTTAAAAAAAATTTATCTCAAGGTCTAATTGAGATATGGCAATGAAATAAAAAGCAATTTGAAGCAAATTTATTCATTATTTAGATCCCCAAAGATGATTACTTCGAATTGTTAAATCTCAAAGTTACGTTTTATTGATTAAAACTTAATCATAATTTTATTTAAAAAAATTATCGATTTAAAAAAATTGTATCTCAAGATCTAATTGAGATATGGCAATGAAATAAAAAGCAATTTTATTCATTATTTAGATCCCCAAAGATGATTACTTCGAATTGTTAAATCTCAAAGTTACGTTTTATTGATTAAAATTTAATCGTATATTTTATTAAAAAAATTATCGATTTAAAAAAAAATGTATCTCAAGGTCTAATTGAGATATGGCAATGAAATAAAAAGCAATTTGAAGCAAATTTATTCATTATTTAGATCCCCAAAGATGATTACTTCGAATTGTTAAACCTCAAAGTTACGTTTTATTGATTAAAACTTAATCGTATATTTTATTTAAAACAATTATCGATTTAAAAAAATTGTAACTCAAGATCTAATTGAGATATGGCAATGAAATAAAAAGCAATTTGAAGCAAATTTATTCATTATTTAGATCCCCAAAGATGATTACTTCGAATTGTTAAATCTCAAAGTTACGTTTTATTGATTAAAACTTAATCGTATATTTTATTAGAAAAATTATCGATTTAAAAAAAATTTATCTCAAGGTCTAATTGAGATATGGCAATGAAATAAAAAGCAATTTGAAGCAAATTTATTCATTATTTAGATCCCCAAAGATGATTACTTCGAAGTGTTAAATCTCAAAGTTACGTTTTATTGATTAAAACTTAATCGTATATTTTATTAAAAAAATTATCGATTTAAAAAAAATTTATCTCAAGGTCTAATTGAGATATGGCAATGAAATAAAAAGCAATTTGAAGCAAATTTATTCATTATTTAGATCCCCAAAGATGATTACTTCGAACTGTTAAATCTCAAAGTTACGCTTTATTCATTAAAACTTAATCGTATATTTTATTAAAAAAATTATCGATTTAAAAAAAATGTATCTCAAGGTCTAATTGAGATATGGCAATGAAATAAAAAGCAATTTGAAGCAAATTTATTCATTATTTAGATCCCCAAAGATGATTACTTCGAATTGTTAAATCTCAAAGTTACGTTTTATTGATTAAAACTTAATCGTAATTTTATTTAAAAAAATTATCGATTTAAAAAAATTGTATCTCAAGATCTAATTGAGATATGGCAATGAAATAAAAAGCAATTTGAAGCAAATTTATTCATTATTTAGATCCCCAAAGATGATTACTTCGAAGTGTTAAATCTCAAAGTTACGTTTTATTAATTAAAACTTAATCGTATATTTTATTTAAAAAAATTATCGATTTAAAAAAATTGTATCTCAAGATCTAATTGAGATATGGCAATGAAATAAAAAGCAATTTGAAGCAAATTTATTCATTATTTAGATCCCCAAAGATGGTTATTTCGAATTATTAAATCTATTAAAATATAGCCGAACTGCTAATGTGTTGTACGAATTGGAATTTAGTACAGTTGCCTAAATTCCGGTTTAGTTATTCCTATATAGTTTACATGTAAGTTCGTAATTCCAAGTTTTCGACAAATTAACGTAATAAGGGGTGTCGAATTATTACCTTAACACATTGTTGACCGGTCACGAATTAACTCGTGTTTTTATGGCCGAACGTTGCTGACCAGCCACGAGTAAACTCGTGATGCGTTTTTTTCGCACCTCTGTTGGCGACCATACAGTGCAATTGTTGGTCAGTATAACACAAGCTGTTTCTCTCGATCATAAGACCCGCCAAATCTTTTGTTGTAAAAATATTTAATAAATAAAAAAATGTTAAAAAACGATGATGGAACGTAATGAAGAATCCTTCAATACGCGGATGCTTTTCTGATTGTCGGAGTGATTGTGAATCAAATTGTGGTAACTGTGAAAATGATACTGTATCAGAAGATAGCGACTGCGATATCAGGCCACCAAAATATCAAAAAAGAAATATAATAGCATCAGATAGTGACGACGATTTGGGAGAAGTGTGGAACGAACATGATATTACACCAAACTTACAGAATTATTTAAATATTCCTGGTGCAACTATTGAATTTGGTGACGCGCCGACTATCAGTGAAGTAACGGCTTTATTTTTTGATAGCGGTTTTTTGATTTAGCCGTTACGCAGACCAATTTGTACCATTCTCAAATGAAAGAGGTACATAAAATTTCTGCAAAAACGTGGACGGAAGTTACCACTAATGAAATAAAAAAATTTCTTGGATTACTAATATTGATGGGCCAAACCAGAAAATCTCATGGGAGAGATTATTGGTCAACGGATCCTTTAGTTGAAACACCAATATTTCGAGCAACTATGTCCAGAATGCGATTTGAACAAATTCTTACATTTTTTCATTTAAATGATAATACGCAACATACATCTTCCAAAGACAGACTTTACAAAATTAGACCACTTTTGAATTATATTATTCCAAAATTTCAGTCCCTATATACACCCAAGCAGGAGTTAGCTCTAGACGAAGCAATGGTACCAAACAGTTGACGCATACAACCCAGCGAAGATAACAAAATATGGAATTTTGATCAGAATGCTTTGTGAAAGTGAGAGTGGGTATATATGCAACTTCGAGATCTATCCGGGGCAAGGCAAAAAGCTGTAAGAAACAATATTGTCTGTGTTGGAGCTGTATCTTGGTCAGTGGCATTATATACTCAGAAAAAAAAAAACACTAGTGTGTGGTACCATACGGGAAAACCGTGGCTTACCAAAGATCCTGATAGAAAAATGCAAAAGCCTGCACAGAGGAGAAATGACTTTTACGGAAGGGACCTATTATCCTTATTGCTTGGAAGGATAAAAGAAGAGTACGGATGATATCAACTATTCATGATGCTTCCATGAAATCAAGTGGAAAATGAAAAAAAAAATTATATAGACGATACAATCAAACCAACTTGCATATTGCAATACAATAAATATATGAAAGGGGTAGATCGTGCAGATCAGTACTTGGCAAACAGCAATATTTTACGAAAAACTGTAAAATGGTACAAAAAATTAGCATTTTTTTCTGATAAACTGCACCTTGTTTAATGCTTATAAACTGTACTGTACCTATCTGCCAGAAAATAAAACAAGATACAAGAGATTTCTACTGGAAGTAGCTAGAGAATGGATAAGTGTGCATTTCAAAGAATGTAGCATTGCACCTGACACTCCTCGAATTTCTAAAACAGCTCCTTATAAAGACACACCCTTCAGGCTTTCCGGACAAGTAAGAGACTACGTCTTAGAAAAAATAGTCACTGCCAGAAAAGCAAATCCGACTAGAGCGTGTAGAGTAGGCTCTTCAAAGGGAAAACGAAGCGAAACTAGATTTATTTGTAAAAGCTGTTGTGTACCATTACACGTAGATGATTGTTATACTGCCTATCATACGAAAAAAAATTATTAAAAGTTGAATAATAAGTAAAATTTATTAAAGTTTATTTTTATTGTTTTACTTCCACATCCAATTACGAAATAATAGCCGGTGACATGAGATAAATTTTCAGTAAAATTGCCAGTCAACGGCAGCAAAAATGTGTTAATAGTTCTGATCTTAATCTATTTCTGGGGAATGTTCTGTTCACAGTGAGTGTATTTTCAAAATGAATTATGAACTATTTCACTCTGTATAAACGATGCAATGTGGCCAAAAATGCACTCAACTTTGTGATTTTTTTTCTCATTAATAACAATAAAAATATCTGTCTTTGGCGATATTTACTACAAAGCCCTATATGTCCATTTTAAGCCTGTGGTAAAATTTTTACATTAATTCCTTTTTTGTACCCTAAAACTTGGAACTACTGCACCCATGTTTAAGTACCTGACTTTCATGATGTTTAATGCAACCTTAAAGAATGCTAAACAAATTCTAGTTCTACCGGTTTCGATCTGGATTAGATCATTTTCAGGAACCGTTTGGACCACGTCTAAATTTGGTTTCAGAGTATTTAAATATCTTTTATATCTCTTCAAAAAAATATTTTTTGTTGTTACTTTGTTTAAATATTTTCAAACTTAAGCACATGTTGAACCACAATTTCTTTCGAAAATATTTAAACAAACAAAAAAAAATAGTTTTTTGAGGAGATATAAAAAATATTTATGAAATACTCTGAAACTAAATCTAGAGGTTGTCCAAACGGTTTCTAAAGATGATCTAATCCAGATCAAAACTGGTAGAAGTAGAATTTGTTCACCATTCTTTAATAAAGTACAAAACCAACAAACGTTTTTCAATTTAATTAAATATAATTTTAGCTTAATTCAAATTATTCTTATTAATTACCCATCTCTAAATATTCAGGAAATAAACTTCTTGGTCCCCACTCAACCAACTTAAAATCTTTAATCCACTGCGGTCTCGCCTTTTTTTGAGATCCTTGACTCACTTTTATCCCGGTTTTTACTTTCAACGTATTTAACCATTTATAAAATAGCGGAAATAACATTTCTAAAGCTGTATTCATCGCCTGTTTCCCAACCATGATTATCGCTAATTGAATACATAGTTCTAAAAGACAACCTCCTGGCCCGCACTAAAATTTTTTAATAAAATGGTTTTTTTAATATTTGATTAAAAAGGGGAATTTAGGTTAAACACAAAAAAAGCACCTGCAAAGTATTAACGGTACCAATTTTAGCGAGGAGTTGTTGAACGTATACAATTAAGCATGATAACTTAAAACTTTTACAATGCACAGCGATAGCCTTTAACTGCGTAACAAAATCAAAATAAAGATTTAAAAATAAAATTGGATGGTGGCTCACCTCTTCTTGCCGATAACCTAAAACACGGTTATAATTTTTTGGAGATCCAATAAATTTTCCTTTGAAAAAAGCTATGTAAAAAATTGAGGCGTAATAATTCACGAATTGCAATAAATAAATTTTGAGGGTTAATGCGTCGTCGAATTCCGTTTGGGTTCGGTGTAATTCTAATTCGGTTAAGTATTGAGCCAGAAAATTATAAACCTAAAATACAAAATTAAATTATAACTAAAACATTCTTAAAACAAATTCTTACCCAATTTAAAACGACAATACAACACAAATTAATACACGCGGCAGTGCTCGTTGTAAATAATATAGCATTACTTGTTGTGACTCGATCCCCATAAAATTTTAAAGCCGTTAGAACCGACATTCGATAAAATACCACTCCAAGTACGGTAGCTACGGCTAAAGTTACTAAAAGTAGGACGGCTGAAAAGCTTAAAATTGTGGCAGGAACTCGCATTCGCCAAAAAGGCACGTGAGGTTCTTCGGTGTTTGTGATAACGTTGATTTCTTTGCGTTTAACGTGGGCTAATCGTGCTAAATATTGAGGTCTTGGGTGTTCCTCTTTGATATCAAAACCGGTTAAATCCCAACGATGTGTTATTTCAGCCGAGTAACGTTTCCATAATTCGAGGAAAAGTGTAGCTACAAAAAAATGAAAAATACTTAATATTTTTGAGTTTAAACAAGATTTCTTCGAAAACTGCATGTTTTAAACTTTACAAATTAATAAAATTAAATAATAATATTTAAAATTAGGTTAATATTTTGACAATCCACCATTTTTGTTTGAATGTCAAATATTTACAAATGTCAAAAATGTCACAAATTTATTATTAAAAATTTGCATTTTAACATGAAATAAAATGATAATACAATTAATTGTTACTTATTTTGTGCTTGCAATTTATTCATAACAATAAATTAACCACTAATAGTACCAAATTTTTTAATTTTTATGCTTCGTTTTGACATTTGACAGTTTACTCAGCAACTGTCAAACGCAAAAGTGATTTAATAGCAGTTTTCGAAAAAGTTAATTTTTTTAATTAAAGAAGAATTACCCCAAAAAGACATAAAAATTGCGAAAAAAACCGTAGTGGGATTATCAAATAGGTATGAGATTCTTGAATGTACACAGGTTTCTTTTAAATCCCAAAAATCGCACCAATGATCACATAACGGACACATTATTATACTCTCCGATTTACAAATATCTTCGCTAAAATAATAAAATTAATATAATTGTGAATAAATTATGAACCACAAACCTTGGTTGGTGGTTATAGAGGGTTAACCACGAATAAATAAAGCAAGCTAACCCCACAATCGAAGCTGGTAACAACATATGCGTGTAAAACCCCAACCAAGCAAAATAGAGAGCTATTTTAACACCAAAATATTCTTTCACATAATCCAACGGTTGATATTTGTACCATTTCCTGAGAGAGGTCCACTCTTCGTATAAAAGATGTCTCATTGTACCACGATCATTTAAATCACCCTTCAAAAAAATTATTTTAATGATTTATTAAATTCTATTAATAAATCATTTTAATATTCTTACATCATGAAGTGGATAAGCAGCGGTATAAATCTTATCAGTTAATAATCGTTCAATACCAAACGCAAAATCATCGTCTTCTTTATTCGTAAATCTTTTCCGGTCGAGGATGAATTGGATGACTCGAGAATGAACGGCTGGTGTAAAAAAACACGGAGAATCAACATCAAATCTAAAAAAGAATAATGTAAATTTCGATTTTGATTTTATAGTGGTAATATTACAAATATTCTCTATCACGGCTGTAAACGGCAGTGAATCGGTGACTTTTTTCGGGAAATGTTTCCGTATCGACTAAAATCCACGATTTTATTTTATTCCATTGAGATTTTATGCTTCCTACGATAAAATTAGTGCGGTGATGGATTCCTTCGAGACCTGGAACCTATTAAATTGGAAAGTAATGTGTTAAACGTTCCAAAGAAGATTTTGGAAAAGTGATTGAAGAAAATTTTTTATGATAAAAATAAATCTATTGATGTGATTTATATAAGAACTAATTCGGAAATGGGACATGTTAAGAATAAAAAATTAAGATGATTTAATACAATTCAATTTTGTTGTTAAATGGATTTCTTTGGCACAAATTTTGCAATACCAAACTATCCAAATATACCTTGTACTTTGTCTAATGATGTAACGGTTATTATGATATTAGTCCCACTTCGTACTACTGGGTTGGGTTGGACTGGGTTGAACTGGACTGAGTTGGGTTTTATTGAAAAAGGCATAAAAATAGATGATAAAGCAATAAAAATCGACGCTGTGCACAAAACAAAGACTGGAAACCTAAAAATTAATATAGTCGAAAAATCACCAGGTGCAGGTGAAAAGTTCAAGCAACAAGCGGCAAAACTCTTGTAGAATGGAAGCAATGGGAAGACCTGGACGCGACTAGAAATACACAAGAGGTAAGAGAGACAATCGAAAAGGAAGTGGGCAAAAGATGGAAAAGAATACATATATGTAGAATAAATATAATTAAGAGCAAAAATAGAAAAGGTAAAATGATTGCAGCGATGACAATAAAGATATATAACGAAAATCTTGGTTAAGGGAATAATTAAATTAGACTGGGTACATGAAATGCTCACGCTAGATAGATGCTATAGGTGTGGGGATCTGAAAAAATAACCAAAATAACGAAATTGAAAAGAAAGAAGTATGTAACAAATGTCAGAGACCGAGACATATAATGAGAGAATATCAGCAGGCAAGTTATTGCAGGGACTATAAAGAGAAGGGAGACATAACGAACAGCATGGCATGTCCAATTTATAGGGAGGAAGTGCAAAAACTAATAGAGAAAAAAAAAGACCACAACAAGAAAACCTACAATAGACCAAGAAAATCAAAACAAGGAGAATAAAGAGGTCAATAAAAGAATTGATACAGTGAATTTTATTGAGAGACAGGAAAATTTGTATGGTTATATCAGAACCAAACAAAAAAGTGGGGCGTACATAAATAAAGAAAGTGATGTTGCCATAAAAGTATATGATAACAACATTGTAGTCAACAGAAGTTTTGGAGGCAAAGGGTAGGTGATGCTGGTATGCGTGGAGTATGGGTGGGGTGCTATCTGACACCCAACGAAACAGGAACAGAAATATGTAGAAAAACTAAACGTAATAGGTAGAAAGATACAGGGAAAGAAAGATCTTCATAGTGGAAGAATTTAACGCAAAAAGTGCACAATGAGAAGAATTTATAGAAAGAGGACAAGAAGAAAGAATCAATAATAGATCTCGCAATATGTGATCACAAGACAATAGCCGATTTCGATATGTGGAGGTTGGAAGAAGGGGGATCACATAAATATTTATTACTGCATCAAGATGAATGAAATAGCTTCAAGAAAAGTTTATCAAAATGATAAATGGTGGCAAAGAAAAAAGAAATGGTAAACAAATACCAGAACGAGATACCAACAAATATGAGCAGAAAACATCTCTGAAACCCGAGGAACTGATTGATATGATTTCAGAGGCATGCAATACAATATGTGGAAAAGAAGATGGCTAATACGAAAAAAGGGGAAATATACTGGTGGAATGAGATAGTAAAGGAAGCCAACATACAACGCCACAAGGTAACAAGAATAAATGGAAGGGGTAATGAGGAAGAAAAAGCAAAAATCAAGATAGAATACGAAGAGGCAAGAAAACAATATTGAACAACAATAAAGAATGTGTATAAGATTGCGCTAAAAAAGATCAAAAACATGAGAGAAATGGGAAAGGAGTGAGATTGGGGAAGGAGAAAAGTGTCGAGTATTAACGGAAAAAGAATTGAAGAGACACGTAGGCAATTTGAAAAACAATAAAGGTCCTGGTCCAGACAGAATAACGGCAGAAATTTTAAAAGACACGGTTATGGCAGAGCCAATAAAAATAACGGATGTACAACAGACGCGTGAACGAATGTCACTTCCCAAAACCCTGGAAAACAGAAAAACTAGTACTAATAGAAAAACCACTAACTACAGATAAAAGCCACAGGCCAATCTGTTTGCTTAACACCCTGGGAAAACTATACGAAGCAACTCTGAGGAAAAGGGGGGATTGTTAGAAATCAATTTGGTTTCACAAAGGGGAAAGACACAACTGACGCCGTAGAGGTGGTAATATCCGCAGGTGACAGTGGACGTTAAAACGCTTTTGGATCAGTACCATGGGATAAAATTATTGAACAAATGCAGAAGAAAGGAATGTCAATTCAACTCGTGAACTGTATTAAAGATTACCTAACGGACAGATCTGTGGAGTACAAAGGTGTGGAATATGAATTGATGAGACGAGTGGCATACATATTATGATATTACGAGTTTTTTGATAGGATGCTACGGGAAAATGAAGAGTATGGGAAGAACATCGAACTGGTGGCTTACGCAGATGACTTGGCTATAATAATAGCGGAATGGGAAATAAATGAAATCCAGGAAATCACACAGACAATCATGGAAAAGGTCGCACAACAAATGAAGAGTATGGGCCTGGAGATTGCTCCGGAAAAAACGGAGGCTGTGGTGGTAAGGAGCAGAAGGTGTGATCGACAGGTTATCCTAAACATAAAAGGACATCTAATTAAATCAAAAAATTACGTGAAGTATCTGAGAGTTATGATCGGTAGAGATATGACATGGGACCAACATATGCAGTACATCTGTACGAAAGCACAAAAGACAACACAGGCGATGTATAGGATTATGCGACATATAGACCTAAAATGGAGAAAAGGAAGATGATAGAGCGGTAATATAGTCCCAGATATGGTTCGCGTGTAAAACGTGGCACAAGGCACTAGAAAAAAAGAAACTAAGGAAGCAAAGACAAATGTTATTTCGAATAATAAGTGGATATAGAACCATCTCGACAGAGGCGCTACAGGTACTGGGGGAATTCACCGCCGTTGGACCTTATGGTCAAAAGAAGGATAGCTTGTAAAAAAAACAGGGAGGAGGTGGATGAGTGTATTGCGGAGAAATAGAGGAAGAGATGGTGAAGGGACTCTGGAAACGCAGTTTGGACAAAACTATTGATACTAGACATTAAATTATGGCTGGGAAGAAAATGGAGAGACGTGAACTACTGGCGCAGTTCCTGAGCGGGTATGAGTGTTTTAAAGCTTATCAGCACTTTCACAAAAGAGCTGAGGAAAATAAATATGTATTTTGTGGACAGAAGGATGACGTAGAGCATACGTTTTTTCACAGTCAAGATGAAGGGGAAAAGCAATAGAAACAAACATAAAACTTAGAAGGGAGTTAACACCACAAAACACACTGGAGACCAACTCCTTCTCATCCGGGTATGTATTAATAAAAACAGTTTTCAAAAAGTTTAAGTTTTTCTTCTGCTTTCGGCTGCTTTCCAAACCAGGATGAACGGAAGAAGTCATCCTTCTTCCGTTTATGCACCCCCACATCTGGATTGGAGGAAGGGACAGGTGAATGGTATCCAATAGCGAATGAAGAGAACATAGGGGATGGTTACACACCCCGACCGGATATGTGTAACAAGTAATATACTTCAAAAAGTAATTGATTTTATATTTTCACCTACGCGAGTACGGCTGAAGAGAAAGTTTTGGACGGATCGAGGGGATGGGCGTTGGAGACGGAGAGGAGGAGAAGGATGATGGAAGATAAAGATGATGAAAAATGGATTGACAAAAAGATAAAGAAATACGTTACAGATCAAGGAACAGAGGTATAGAGACATTTTGGGGAAATTTAAAATGCTCACGCGTATGGCTTCACGTTGGCGCGGAGCTTTTTCCTTCTGTACAAATAAAAAAAAAGGGTTTTATTGAAGAAAGGGATGATGTATTGAGGTTTTTGCGAAGAGGGATGATGAGGGATGGGAAAGGAGATCGACAAGAGGAGAAGAGAGAGATAGAACTGACTCAAGTGAATAAAGAATTAATGTGAGAACTTCTCTGGAGAGGAATGAGAAAGGGGAGGAAAGTAGGAGGTTCACTGCCTAAGGGCCGGTCTTACAAAACAGTTTATACCGCTTTGTATACCAAGAATAACTAAATGTTGGTATAAACATAAAAATAAATGTCTGACAATACCGTCGTAGAGCATAAGTAACGGTATATGGCGTAAGATAACTATTCTTCCATACTTCAATTCGATTATTGTGTAAAATGATCTAATCTGTCGTTTCCTATACCTAATCTCATCATCATTGTTGGAGTCAAACATATCTACGTCTACAACGATATTCATAAAGAAGTGAAATGGAAATAAAAACAGAATAATGTTAAAGAGTGTTAAACACTGCTGATCAATTTGACAGTCGTCAAATGTACTGAATGCCGAGTTAACTGACGTTAACAACTGTACTCAGAGTAATGCTGTAAAAGTGTGTCCATCGAAAAATAAACTCTTTTTGTCGTCCAGTCTTCGAGTTATTGCAACCTTTACCGCGAGACTTGGAATTGGAGCAGATCAAGATTAATTCGCAAGTATAGACAATTTTATTAATTTCAATAACAAAATCATAATAATAATACCCCAAGCAAGAGCGAACTGCATAAGCAAAAGAAGAAAGATGCAGAGAATCAGACGAAAGCATATCAGTGTCGAGGAGGAACCAAAAATAAGGGAACAATTGACAAGAGTGATAAAGAATAATAAGGAGAGTAAGTGGAAAAGTTTGTGTGATTAATTAGAACTCAACATATGGAGAACGGCGTATGAGAGCGAGAGAGAAGTTAGATGAGGAAACAGTGGTAAACCAATTCAAAAAGTTATGTCCAGTATTGCAAGGGAATTATAAGGAGAAAGATAACTATCAAAGTGGAGATCAACAAATAAAAATGTTTACCATCATCCAGTCTGAATCAGCTTAAGAGAAAAAAAAAGCAGCAGGAGAGGATGGCATTACTAATGAAGAGAAGATAGAGGAAGGAGTCTCGATGGTGGCCTACGCGGATGATTTGGCAGTGGAGAGATGATTAGAGATAGAGCTAAATATTGTATAGGTGAAGTGGCAGAGAATATGAGAAAGCTAAGCATACAACTAACGGAAGAGAAAACTGAGCTAGTAATTTTAGAAAGAAGAACAAAGCTACAGAAAATAGAGTTTAGAGTAGGCCAACAAATTATTAAAAGCTCAGAATCGATAAAGTACTTAGGAATCCATTTAGATAACGATGTACTATGACGGCGCTTATTAAAAAAGTCGAAAAAATGTATAACTTAACGCGGTTGATGCCTAGAAAAGGAGGTCCATTAGCCGCAGTAATAGCATCGGACACTTTATACGGAGCCCCAGCTTGGGAAAGCGCACTTGAGTATAAGAAATATTCTAAAATGTATATTGCACGGTAGTGATAAAAGCTGTACGTACACCGTACACGATCTATGGATTATGTACGGATATGTGTAACAAGTAATATACTTCAAAAAGTGATTGATTTTATATTTTCACCTACGCGAGTACGGCTGAAGAGAAAGTTTTGGACGGATCGAGGGGATGGGCGTTGGAGACGGAGAGGAGGAGAAGGATGATGGAAGATAAAGATGATGAAAAATGGATTAACAAAAAGATAAAGAAATACGTTACAGATCAAGGAACAAAGGTATAGAGACATTTTGGTGAAGTTTAAAATGCTCACGCGTATGGCTTCACGTTGGCGCGGAGCTTTTTCCTTCTGTACAAATAAAAAAAAAGGGTTTTATTGAAGAAAGGGATGATGTATTGAGGTTTTTGCGAAGAGGGATGATGAGGGATGGGAAAGGAGATCGACAAGAGGAGAAGAGAGAGATAGAACTGACTCAAGTGAATAAAGAATTAATGTGAGAACTTCTCTGGAGAGGAATGAGAAAGGGGAGGAAAGTGGGAGGTTCACTGCCTAAGGGCCGGTCTCATAAAACAGTTTATACCGCTTTGTATACCAAGAATAACTAAATGTTGGTATAAACATAAAAATAAATGTCTGACAATACCGTCGTAGAGCATAAGTAACGGTATATGGCGTAAAATAACTATTCTTCTATACTTTAATTCGATTATTGTGTAAAATGATCTAATCTGTCGTTTTTTATACCTAATCTCATCATCATTGTTGGAGTCAAACATATCTACGTCCACAACGATATTCATAAAGAAGTGAAATGGAAATAAAAACAGAATAATGTTAAAGAGTGTTACACACTGCTGATCAATTTGACAGTCGTCAAATGTACTGAATGCCGAGTTAACTGACGTTAACAACTGTACTCAGAGCAATGCTGAGAATAAATTATTCTGAGAATTACTATTCCACTTATTATACTAATACTTGTAAAATTGGTCCTTAGTCAGGTAAAAAGATCTAATAAAACACATGGCACCACCACCACCCTTAATTAATCCTTTGAAATGCCTCAATTAATCTCAACTTACTACTAATGAACCCTTGTTACACTCAACCCAAATCAATGTCAGCATCATCTATCCAACTCAACATTACCAAATTTATTTTCTCTAGTTTAATGTATCATTGAGACAACCAACGTTTTAAATCATCTTAATTTATTGGCCAATACCCCATTTTGTGTAAGTTCTTATATGAATCACTTACATTTTTAATCAGAATAACTCGGTAATCTTAATAAATTTGACTTAAAGGTCATATTATCAATGTATAAATTTATTTTTATTAAACATAGGACATAAAAATGAAGACAAAAAATGTAAAAACTTGAAACCACACAAAAACTGATTAATCTCACTTAAATTTTTCTACCTTTCGTCTTAAATATGCCGCGGTGGTATAAATACGGTTTGGGTTGTACCCTTTAGGTAATTTACATAGATCCTAAATAACATTTTAAAAATATAGATTTATAAATAAAAAAATTAAACAACTTACAGATTTCATAGGCATTCGAAGCTTGAGTATTTCACTGTACATTCGCAACACTTCTTTGGGAGCATGGATTTTAACGAAATTTAACCCGTTATGTTCAACAGGTTCATATTCTAATTCTAACCCTTCTTTCATTAGGTTTTCTTCGAAATTTCTTCGTTTCACATAAGCATTTTCTAAGGTTGCATCATGTTCAAATGAATCCCAAACTAACACAAAATCGACAGATCTAATTCCATCGTTGAAGTAAATCGTTGGAACAGGACAAGCTAATAATTGCTCATTGGGATGTCTATCTATACAATTACAACACTTTTTAGTATCACTTATATTGGGATTATCACAGATTCCATTTGATTTGTTTATATATTCTATGCTATCACTAAAATCCCTTTAATGCAAAAATTAATATCTAAATAATTTTAATTAATATTACAACCTGTTGGTATCCATTTCTATTTCTGAATCGTCTTGTTGATAGACACTTAACACTGAAAGACTTTTAAGGTCTGATAAATGTTGTAATTCACCGAGTTCATCATAACCTCTTTTGGACACGAACTTCGACCCTTTCTCATTGTTGAATTTTCTCTTCCTGTTTAACAAAGGGGCTTGAGAATTAAACGATCTTTCGGATTCTTGGAATTGCTGAATGGAAACTGACTCATCCTCACTTTCTACCGGTTTGATTTCATCTAAAAAATCACCTTTACGCGAGGCACTCATTAGAAAACGATTAAAAATAGATTTTGCGAGTGTTAATGTAACGTATTTACTTAACGAGTTTTATCAACAATACTGCTTAAGCTTAACAACACGAGATTAGGTTTTGATCTTAGTAAAAGCGACCCAATTTACGATAAAAATAAATTATATAAAAATAACTTTGGTTAATGCGAATGGATGCATTTTTTAAATGTTATTTGTGTTTTAGATTACTTACTTGGCGATTTAGTTTGTAAAAAGTTTATGGCTGTCCTTGGTGAGTGTTTTTTGGAGATATCCTTTATGAAACTGTTTTAAATGGTTTTTTGGAAAGTTTGTGGTAATTAACCTTGTTGTGTAAATAAGATGTTGATGATAAAAGCTAAAAGGATTAAAATTAAGTTAGTCCCAAAGGATTTATGTATTTCATTATATTTTAGATGAATTAGAGATAATGGGAATAATAATTACCTAAATTAATTAATTTTTAAATTAAACTTCATACCTCCTTCTCGCCATCATCGCCATCTAGTAGTAGCTTTTTAAATTAAATTAATGATTATTATTATTAAAGTCATTAATTTATATTTATAAATAGACACACAATAAATAATTAACATTATTAACATAAATTAATCAATTTTATTGTATATATTACTAAAATGATGAATAAATTAAAATATTTATATCTATTTTTAACTTTTTCGTAGAGGGCGCTTTTTTGATACGTGATCTGTCACTTAATACTCCTAACCTAAAAAAATCGAGGGAAATAAACAAACCTAGAATTGCGTAGAATTAAGACTAAAATATAATTAAATATCCGTTAAGTGTAATTGAATGTAACGTTAATCAACAAAATGACTTCCGCGTTATACTTAGAACAGTATTTAGATAGTAAGTACCCAAAAAAATTGATAATAAAGTTTCATATTACACTCCTCGTAGGTTTAGAGCACCTCCCAATCGAATTACAACGTAATTTCACGTTAATGAGGGATTTAGATTCTAGAGCCCAAACTCTAATGCGTACAATAGATTCCCAAGCGGACGAATACCTCAAAAATCAGTCGACTCTTAGCCAAGATCAGCGAAAAGAACAATTAGATAAAATACAAAGTTTGTTTAATAAAGCCAAGGAATATGGCGATGACAAAGTTCAATTGGCGATACAAACATACGAGTTGGTTGATAAGCACATTAGAAGGTTGGATTCGGATTTGGCACGGTTTGAAACCGAGATACAAGATAAAGCTGCGAACTCGAGGACTCAAGATGAATCTCAAATAGGAAAAAGCAAACGTACTTTAAATTTGATTCTTATTAATTAATCTAAATTTATATTATATTTGATTTTTATTAATTAATTTTAACTTATAGAAGGAAGGAAAAAGACTAAAGATGGGAAAGGTGAGAAGAAAAAACGGGTTCAATCAAGCGAAGAGGAAGTTGTTGAGGTTGTTAAAGGGAACAAAAAGAAGAAACATAAAGGTGCTGGAACAACAGGAACCACCACTAATTCCGTTAATAGTGGGGCTAAATCAACTACAGGTATTAATTATTTATTAATTTTAAAACATAAATTAATTTTTTATTTTTAGTTACTGATATTTCATCCGTTCTCCCAATAACACATACAAGTGATGTTTTGGACATGCCCGTTGATCCCAATGAACCAACATATTGTTTGTGTCATCAAGTGTCTTATGGAGAAATGATTGGATGCGATAATCCGGATGTAAGGATATTTTGATTGTTCCTAAAGAATTGATTAAACAAGTTATTTTGTAGTGTCCAATTGAATGGTTTCATTTTGCTTGTGTTGGTTTGACCACAAAACCGAAAGGAAAATGGTACTGTCCTAAATGCACGCAAGATAGGAAGAAGAAATAAGGATAATCTCATCTTGTTAAGTTATAATGGAATGAATCCGATATAATTTATTCGAAAAGAAAGACTATTTATTTTTTGTTTTAATATGCAATTTTAATAATGCATTTTTTAATTACAGTTTTGTAAGATTTTAAATAAAGCTAAACAGTATTGTTGAAATAATCTTTTTTGTTTTATTTTAAGGTTTTAGCTAATGCAAATATAATTTTTGTGGCATTTATTGCTAATATGGGTAGTTTTAGTATATTCGCTCAGCTCCTTAATAGCCATGGACGAATTTCCATTAAACTATACTTAAAAATTTCAATTCGTTTTTGAGATATCAACTTATACACTTAACCTAAATTTGTAGCTTTTTCATAAAATTTATGATTTCCTTAGTCATTTTTGAAAAATCGTAGAAAATTGAATTCTTAAGATTTCTTGATGAAACTTTTTGTCATTTACAAAGAAAAGTGTGCACTTTATGGTGAATAAAATGATAAGTGAATATCTCACTTCGTTTTTGAGATATCCACTTCTGAACTCGACCTAAATTTATAGATTTTCATAAAATTTATGATTTTCTTAGTCATTTTAAAAAAATTGTAATAAATTGAATTTTTAAGATATCTTGACGAAACTTGTTGTCATTAATAAAAGAAAGTGTGCTCTTTTTCGTGAATGAAATCATACTTGAATATCTCAATTCGTTTTTGAGATATCCACCTCTGAACTTAACTAAATTTGTAGCTTTTCATAAAATTTATGATTTCCTTGGTCATTTTTGAAAAATCGTAAAAAATCGAATTCTTAAGATATCTTCATGAAACTTATTGTCATTTACAAAGAAAAGTGTACACTTTTTCGGGAATAAAATCATATTTGAACATCTCAATTCGTCTTTGAGATATCCACTTCTGAACTTAACCTAAATTTGTAGCTTTTCATAAAATTTATGATTTTCTTAGTCATTTTTGAAAAATCGTAATATATCGAATTCTTAAGATATCTTGATGAAACTTTTTGTCATTTACAAAGAAATGTGCGTACTTTTTCATGAATAAATCATACTTGAATATCTCAATTCGTTTTTGAGATATCCACTTCTGAACTTAACCTAAATTTGTACCTTTTCATAAAATTTATGATTTCCTAAGTCATTTTTGAAAAATCGTAGAAAATCGAATTCTTAAGATATCTTCATGAAACTTATTGTCATTTACAAAGGAATGTGTGCACTTTTTCATGAATAAAATCATACTTGAATATCTCAATTCGTTTTTAAGATATCCACCTCTGAACTTAACCTAAATTTGTAGCTTTTCATAAAATTTATGATTTCCTTCGACATTTTTGAAAAATCGTAATAAATCGAATTCGTAAGATATCTTGATGAAACTTTTTGTCATTTACAAAGAAAAGTGCGTATTTTTTCATACTTGAATATCTCAATTCGTTTTTGAGATATCCACTTCTGAACTTAACCTAAATTTGTAGCTTTTCATAAAATTTATGGTTTCCTTAGTCATTTTTGAAAAATCGTAATAAATCGAATGCTTAAGATATCTTGATGAAACTTTTTATCATTTATAAAGGAAAGTGTGCACTTTTTCGTAAATAAAATCATACTTGAATCTCTCAATTCGTTTTTGAAACATTAACTTCTGCACTCGACCTAAATTTGTAGCTTTTCATAAAATTTATGATTTCCTAAGTCATTTTTGAAAAATCGTAGAAAATCGAATTCTTAAGATATCTTCATGAAACTTATTGTCATTTACAAAGAAATGTGCGTACTTTTTCATGAATAAATCATACTTGAATATCTCAATTCGTTTTTGAGATATCCACATCTGAACTTAACCTAAATTTGCAGATTTTCATAAAATTTATGATCTCCTTAGTCATTTTTGAAAAATCGTAATAAATCGAATTCTTAAGATATCTTGATGAACCTTTTTGTCATTTACAAAGAAATGTGCGTACTTTTTCATGAATAAATCATACTTGAATATCTCAATTCGTTTTTGAGATATCCACTTCTGAACTTAACCTAAATTTGCAGGTTTTCATAAAATTTATGGTTTCCTTAGTCATTTTTGAAAAATCGTAATAAATCGAATGCTTAAGATATCTTGATGAAACTTTTTATCATTTATAAAGGAAAGTGTGCACGTTTTCGTGAATAAATCATACTTGAATATCTCAATTCGTTTTTGAGATATCCACTTCTGAACTTAACCTAAATTTGCAGATTTTCATAAAATTTATGATTTCCTTAGTCATTTTTGAAAAATCGTAATAAATCGAATTCTTAAGATATCTTGATGAAACTTTTTGTCATTTACAAAGAAATGTGCGTACTTTTTCGTGAATAAAATCATACTTGAATATCTCAATTCGTTTTTGAGATATCCACTTCTGAACTTAACCTAAATTTGCAGATTTTCATAAAATTTATGATTTCCTTAGTCATTTTTGAAAAATCGTAATAAATCGAATTCTTAAGATATCTTGATGAAACTTTTTGTCATTTACAAAGAAATGTGCGTACTTTTTCATGAATAAATCATACTAGAATATCTCAATTCGTTTTTGAGATATCCACTTTTGAACTTAACCTAAATTTGCAGATTTTCATAAAATCTATGATTTCCTTAGTCATTTTTGAAAAATCGTAATAAATCGAATTCTTAAGATATCTTGATGAAACTTTTTGTCATTTACAAAGAAATGTGCGTACTTTTTCATGAATAAATCATACTAGAATATCTCAATTCGTTTTTGAGATATCCACTTTTGAACTTAACCTAAATTTGCAGATTTTCATAAAATTTATGATTTCCTTAGTCATTTTTGAAAAATCGTAATAAATCGAATTCTTAAGATATCTTGATGAAACTTTTTGTTATTTACAAAGAAATATGCGTACATTTTCATGAATATATCATACTTGAATATCTCAATTCGTTTTTGAGATATCCACTTCTGAACTTAACCTAAATTTGCAGATTTTCATAAAATTTATGATCTCCTTAGTCATTTTTGAAAAATCGTAATAAATCGAATTCTTAAGATATCTTGATGAAACTTTTTGTCATTTACAAAGAAATGTGCGTACTTTTTCATGAATAAATCATACTAGAATATCTCAATTCGTTTTTGAGATATCCACTTCTGAACTTAACCTAAATTTGCAGATTTTCATAAAATTTATGATTTCCTTAGTCATTTTTGAAAAATCGTAATAAATCGAATTCTTAAGATATCTTGATGAAACTTTTTGTCATTTACAAAGAAATGTGCGTACTTTTTCGTGAATAAATCATACTTGAATATCTCAATTCGTTTTTGAGATATCCACTTCTAAACTTAACCTAAATTTGCAGATTTTCATAAAATTTATGATCTCCTTAGTCATTTTTGAAAAATCGTAATAAATCGAATTCTTAAGATATCTTGATGAAACTTTTTGTCATTTACAAAGAAATGTGCGTACTTTTTCATGAATAAATCATACTTGAATATCTCAATTCGTTTTTGAGATATCCACTTCTGAACTTAACCTAAATTTGCAGATTTTCATAAAATTTATGATTTCCTTAGTCATTTTTGAAAAATCGTAATAAATCGAATTCTTAAGATATCTTGATGAAACTTTTTGTCATTTACAAAGAAATGTGCGTACTTTTTCATGAATAAATCATACTTGAATATCTCAATTCGTTTTTGAGATATCCACTTCTGAACTTAACCTAAATTTGCAGATTTTCATAAAATTTATGATTTCCTTAGTCATTTTTGAAAAATCGTAATAAATCGAATTCTTAAGATATCTTGATGAAACTTTTTGTCATTTACAAAGAAATGTGCGTACTTTTTCATGAATAAATCATACTTGAATATCTCAATTCGTTTTTGAGATATCCACTTCTGAACTTAACCTAAATTTGCAGATTTTCATAAAATTTATGATTTCCTTAGTCATTTTTGAAAAATCGTAATAAATCGAATTCTTAAGATATCTTGATGAAACTTTTTGTCATTTACAAAGAAATGTGCGTACTTTTTCATGAATAAATCATACTTGAATATCTCAATTCGTTTTTGAGATATCCACTTCTGAACTTAACCTAAATTTGTAGTTTTTCATAAAATTTACGATTTCCTTAGACATTTTTGAAAAATCGTAATAAATCGAATTCTTAAGATATCTTGATGAAACTTTTTGTCATTTACAAAGAAATGTGCGTACGTTTTCGTGAATAAATCATTCTTGAATATCTCAATTCGTTTTTGAGATATCCACTTCTAAACTTAACCTAAATTTGCAGATTTTCATAAAATTTATGATCTCCTTAGTCATTTTTGAAAAATCGTAATAAATCGAATTCTTAAGATATCTTGATGAAACTTTTTGTCATTTACAAAGAAATGTGCGTACTTTTTCATGAATAAATCATACTTGAATATCTCAATTCGTTTTTGAGATATCCACTTCTGAACTTAACCTAAATTTGCAGATTTTCATAAAATTTATGATTTCCTTAGTCATTTTTGAAAAATCGTAATAAATCGAATTCTTAAGATATCTTGATGAAACTTTTTGTCATTTACAAAGAAATGTGCGTACTTTTTCATGAATAAATCATACTTGAATATCTCAATTCGTTTTTGAGATATCCACTTCTGAACTTAACCTAAATTTGCAGATTTTCATAAAATTTATGATTTCCTTAGTCATTTTTGAAAAATCGTAATAAATCGAATTCTTAAGATATCTTGATGAAACTTTTTGTCATTTACAAAGAAATGTGCGTACTTTTTCATGAATAAATCATACTTGAATATCTCAATTCGTTTTTGAGATATCCACTTCTGAACTTAACCTAAATTTGTAGTTTTTCATAAAATTTACGATTTCCTTAGACATTTTTGAAAAATCGTAATAAATCGAATTCTTAAGATATCTTGATGAAACTTTTTGTCATTTACAAAGAAATGTGCGTACGTTTTCGTGAATAAATCATTCTTGAATATCTCAATTCGTTTTTGAGATATCCACTTCTGAACTTAACC
The DNA here is from genome assembly GCA_036711965.1 of Onthophagus sagittarius. Classification (NCBI taxonomy): domain Eukaryota; kingdom Metazoa; phylum Arthropoda; class Insecta; order Coleoptera; family Scarabaeidae; genus Onthophagus; species Onthophagus sagittarius. Next base: position 10,482,137 of record JASERS010000004.1, read on the forward strand.
TGAATTTGCAGATTTTCATAAAATTTATGATTTCCTTAGTCATTTTTGAAAAATCGTAATAAATCGAATTCTTAAGATATCTTGATGAAACCTTTGTCATTTACAAAGAAATGTGCGTACTTTTTCGTGAATAAAATCATACTTGAATATCTCAATTCGTTTTTGAGATATCCACTTCTGAACTTAACCTAAATTTGCAGATTTTCATAAAATTTATGATTTCCTTAGTCATTTTTGAAAAATCGTAATAAATCGAATTCTTAAGATATCTTGATGAAACTTTTTGTCATTTACAAAGAAATGTGCGTACTTTTTCGTGAATAAAATCATACTTGAATATCTCAATTCGTTTTTGAGATATCCACTTCTGAACTTAACCTAAATTTGCAGATTTTCATAAAATTTATGATTTCCTTAGTCATTTTTGAAAAATCGTAATAAATCGAATTCTTAAGATATCTTGATGAAACTTTTTGTCATTTACAAAGAAATGTGCGTACTTTTTCATGAATAAATCATACTTGAATATCTCAATTCGTTTTTGAGATATCCACTTCTGAACTTAACCTAAATTTGTAGTTTTTCATAAAATTTACGATTTCCTTAGACATTTTTGAAAAATCGTAATAAATCGAATTCTTAAGATATCTTGATGAAACTTTTTGTCATTTACAAAGAAATGTGCGTACTTTTTCGTGAATAAAATCATACTTGAATATCTCAATTCGTTTTTGAGATATCCACTTCTGAACTTAACCTAAATTTGCAGATTTTCATAAAATTTATGATTTCCTTAGTCATTTTTGAAAAATCGTAATAAATCGAATTCTTAAGATATCTTGATGAAACTTTTTGTCATTTACAAAGAAATGTGCGTACTTTTTCATGAATAAATCATACTTGAATATCTCAATTCGTTTTTGAGATATCCACTTCTGAACTTAACCTAAATTTGTAGTTTTTCATAAAATTTACGATTTCCTTAGACATTTTTGAAAAATCGTAATAAATCGAATTCTTAAGATATCTTGATGAAACTTTTTGTCATTTACAAAGAAATGTGCGTACTTTTTCGTGAATAAAATCATACTTGAATATCTCAATTCGTTTTTGAGATATCCACTTCTGAACTTAACCTAAATTTGTAGTTTTTCATAAAATTTACGATTTCCTTAGACATTTTTGAAAAATCGTAATAAATCGAATTCTTAAGATATCTTGATGAAACTTTTTGTCATTTACAAAGAAATGTGCGTACTTTTTCATGAATAAATCATACTTGAATATCTCAATTCGTTTTTGAGATATCCACTTCTGAACTTAACCTAAATTTGTAGTTTTTCATAAAATTTACGATTTCCTTAGACATTTTTGAAAAATCGTAATAAATCGAATTCTTAAGATATCTTGATGAAACTTTTTGTCATTTACAAAGAAATGTGCGTACGTTTTCGTGAATAAATCATTCTTGAATATCTCAATTCGTTTTTGAGATATCCACTTCTGAACTTAACCTGAATTTGCAGATTTTCATAAAATTTATGATTTCCTTAGTCATTTTTGAAAAATCGTAATAAATCGAATTCTTAAGATATCTTGATGAAACCTTTGTGATTTACAAAGAAATGTGCGTACTTTTTCGTGAATAAAATCATACTTGAATATCTCAATTCGTTTTTGAGATATCCACTTCTGAACTTAACCTAAATTTGCAGATTTTCATAAAATTTATGATTTCCTTAGTCATTTTTGAAAAATCGTAATAAATCGAATTCTTAAGATATCTTGATGAAACTTTTTGTCATTTACAAAGAAATGTGCGTACTTTTTCGTGAATAAAATCATACTTGAATATCTCAATTCGTTTTTGAGATATCCACTTCTGAACTTAACCTAAATTTGCAGATTTTCATAAAATTTATGATTTCCTTAGTCATTTTTGAAAAATCGTAATAAATCGAATTCTTAAGATATCTTGATGAAACTTTTTGTCATTTACAAAGAAATGTGCGTACTTTTTCATGAATAAATCATACTTGAATATCTCAATTCGTTTTTGAGATATCCACTTCTGAACTTAACCTAAATTTGTAGTTTTTCATAAAATTTACGATTTCCTTAGACATTTTTGAAAAATCGTAATAAATCGAATTCTTAAGATATCTTGATGAAACTTTTTGTCATTTACAAAGAAATGTGCGTACGTTTTCGTGAATAAATCATTCTTGAATATCTCAATTCGTTTTTGAGATATCCACTTCTGAACTTAACCTGAATTTGCAGATTTTCATAAAATTTATGATTTCCTTAGTCATTTTTGAAAAATCGTAATAAATCGAATTCTTAAGATATCTTGATGAAACCTTTGTCATTTACAAAGAAATGTGCGTACTTTTTCGTGAATAAAATCATACTTGAATATCTCAATTCGTTTTTGAGATATCCACTTCTGAACTTAACCTAAATTTGCAGATTTTCATAAAATTTATGATTTCCTTAGTCATTTTTGAAAAATCGTAATAAATCGAATTCTTAAGATATCTTGATGAAACTTTTTGTCATTTACAAAGAAATGTGCGTACTTTTTCATGAATAAATCATACTTGAATATCTCAATTCGTTTTTGAGATATCCACTTCTGAACTTAACCTAAATTTGTAGTTTTTCATAAAATTTACGATTTCCTTAGACATTTTTGAAAAATCGTAATAAATCGAATTCTTAAGATATCTTGATGAAACTTTTTGTCATTTACAAAGAAATGTGCGTACTTTTTCGTGAATAAAATCATACTTGAATATCTCAATTCGTTTTTGAGATATCCACTTCTGAACTTAACCTAAATTTGCAGATTTTCATAAAATTTATGATTTCCTTAGTCATTTTTGAAAAATCGTAATAAATCGAATTCTTAAGATATCTTGATGAAACTTTTTGTCATTTACAAAGAAATGTGCGTACTTTTTCATGAATAAATCATACTTGAATATCTCAATTCGTTTTTGAGATATCCACTTCTGAACTTAACCTAAATTTGTAGTTTTTCATAAAATTTACGATTTCCTTAGACATTTTTGAAAAATCGTAATAAATCGAATTCTTAAGATATCTTGATGAAACTTTTTGTCATTTACAAAGAAATGTGCGTACTTTTTCGTGAATAAAATCATACTTGAATATCTCAATTCGTTTTTGAGATATCCACTTCTGAACTTAACCTAAATTTGTAGTTTTTCATAAAATTTACGATTTCCTTAGACATTTTTGAAAAATCGTAATAAATCGAATTCTTAAGATATCTTGATGAAACTTTTTGTCATTTACAAAGAAATGTGCGTACTTTTTCGTGAATAAAATCATACTTGAATATCTCAATTCGTTTTTGAGATATCCACTTCTGAACTTAACCTAAATTTGCAGATTTTCATAAAATTTATGATTTCCTTAGTCATTTTTGAAAAATCGTAATAAATCAAATTCTTAAGACATCTGGATAAAATTTTTTGTCATTTACATAGAAAAGTGTGCACTTTTTCGTGAATAAAACCATACTTGAATATCTCAATTCGTTTTTGAGATATCCACTTCTGAACTTAACCTAAATTTGCAGATTTTCATAAAATTTATGATTTCCTTAGTCATTTTTGAAAAATCGTAATAAATCAAATTCTTAAGACATCTGGATAAAATTTTTTGTCATTTACATAGAAAAGTGTGCACTTTTTCGTGAATAAAACCATACTTGAATATCTCAATTCGTTTTTGAGATATCCACTTCTGAACTCAACCTAAATTTGTAGCATAAATAATAACGGGTATGTAGAGTTTTAATTAAAAAATCATAACTCGAAGATTTAAAGATTTGAAGAAACGGTCTTAGGCACATTAAATACAAGATAAATTTGCTTCAAATTGATTCTTATCTCGTTGCGGTATCACAATTAGTCCTTGAGATACGATTTTTTGAAAATTGCTTAATTTTTACTTAACATAAATAATTACGGATTTACAGAGTTTTAATTAAAAAATCATAACTCGAAGATTTAAAGATTTGAAAAAACTATTTTTGGCACATTAAATACTAAAAAAATATGCTTCAAATTACTGTTTATTTCATTGCGATCTCTCATTTAAGTCTTGAGATACGATTCTTTGAATTTGCTTAATTTTTACGTATCACATATAATTACGTTATTGCAAAGTTTTCGTAAAAAAAATCATAACTCGAAGATTTAAAGATTTGAAGAAACGATCTTGTGCACATTATATACAAGATAAATGTGCTTCAAATTGATTCTTATCTTGTTGGGATATCACAGTTAGTTTTTGAAATACGATTTTTTGAAAATTGATTGATTTTCCCCATTAAAAAATCATAACTCGAAGATTTAAAGATTTGAAGAAACTATTTTTGGCACATTAAATACTAAATAAATTTACTTCAAATTGACTCTTATTTCATTGCAACATCATAATTAGTTCTTCAGATACGATTTTTTGAAATTTACTTAATTTTTGTCTAACATAAATAATTACGGATTTGCAGAGTTTTAGTTAAAAAATCATAACTCGAAGATTTAAAGATATGAAGAAACGATTTTTGGTACATTAAATATTAAATAAATTTGCTTCAAATTGATTCTTATTTCATTGCAATATTACGATTAGTTCTTCAGACACGATTTTTTGAAAATTGTTCAAATTTTACTTAACATAAATAATTACGAATTTGCAGAGTTTTAATTAAAAAATCATAACTTGAAGATTTACAGATTTGAAGACACGATCTTGGGCACCATTAAATACTAAATAAATTTGCTTCAAATTACTATTTATTTCATTGCGATATCCCATTTAGGTCTTAAATACTTGAACTCGACTAAAATACTTGAATTTGCATAAGCATATTTATTACATTTAAATAATATGCGTTGCTTTTGATAATTGATTAGAAAGTGTTTTTACCCCAAGAACTTTTTCTTTCCTTTTATTAACATGCCTTTCATGTCTCCTTTTCATTTCGAGAATTTCCTTCATTTCCTCTTTATCTTCATCCTAAAATCACAAAAAAGAACTTTATAAACACAAATTTTAGCAAAATTTTAATTAATTACGCTTTGATTAAGCCGCAAAACCAAAGCCCTCCTCCCATCGGACATTGGTTGCGAATAAACCATCAATTGCTTCAATCTTTCAGCTGGACTAACCCCCCTTTCAACAACCAAAACAATCCTAGCCCATTGTCTTTGCCATTCATTTCTTGTTTCAGCTATTTTTTGGTAAGTATTTCCCATCATTGCAATTAACATGTTAATTAATAAAATCGCGACTATTCCCATGTAAATAACAAAGAGGAGCTAAAGAATAATTAATTTTTGTGTTAAAAATTTAATTTTTTTAATGTTATTATTACTTTTGCTACATATTCGTGTTCAGTTCTTGAAAAAGCGGTGTAATAATCCCCGAAATTTGTTAAAGACATTAAAAACATTGCCATTATTGATTCCATCGGGGTCGACATTGGGTTCGTGGCGGAATCGTCGACATCTTCGGGTGTTAAAGGGTTATCAAAAGATAAAAAAATTATGTAATAAGCTAAAATTAAAAAGGAAATGAAATTTAATAAGGTTTTTAAACAGAAAATAAAAGAACCTTGCGAAAATCCCATCACAAAAACCAAATAGATTGAGGCAAATCGAAGCAAATCTCCCATAACCATTCGATAAATCATCACAACGAAAGGACCAACCGTTTTAAATCCTCTAAAGCACATTTAAACATAAAAATTTTTTGGTTTAAAATTTATTACCTGCAGAAAAATAAAAAATACGGAGCCGTTGTTAACATAATAACAACAGCAATTGTATCTTCAATTTCATCGGAGCACGAAAATCTTAACCAAGGAATTATGAGCATTAAAATGCACGAAAAAAGAAACATAACTCTTGATGGGGCGGTCATCTAACAATAAACAATAATTAAAAAAATATTAATTAAATCGATGAGTTAATTTACTAAATTTTCAAAAAACATCCTGACCCCTAAAAATCTCGCCTCTCTTACAGCTGCCGCTAAATAACTAAAAGCGCCGATTAAAATCGCGATTTCCGCCGCGATTCGGACTTTTTTCTCGTTATTATCAAAATTTAATAATCGGCATTCCTCCTGCATCGATTCCCACCATTCCTCGACGTTCTCAGTTTCATTTTCGTATCGAAAAGTTTCGTTTAAAATAATCCCGAAAGACTCCGAAATATTAATTTTAAGGGTCATGTTAGTCGAATTGGTTGAATTCGTTGAAACTGATGAATTTAAAGGCCCCGGTCTTAAAGTAAAACAAATCAATGATGTAATAAAATAAAATAAAAATGTATAAAATTGTCGGTAAAATTTCTTTTTTACGAAAGCGTTCCATTTCGCCGTTAATAAATCGATGATTACGCCGTCCATTAATTCTAAATGTTCTCCTTTATCCTAAAATAAAAAATATTAATAAGAATGTAAATAAAATTGAAAAATCTTACACCAAATACAACCGAATTTAACACCGAAGTTTTACTGATATTCCCCGTTTCGATATCAATGGTGTCGATTTGGCTTAAAGGATAAGCAGCGCAAGTTATGCTCCCTATTTGCCAATAAATTTCTCGTTCTATGTTTAATATGTGAAAAAATATTTCAACGCGAGCTAATTGGGCGGCTAATGTAAGGGGGGTTAAGTTTTTTACGTTTTTTATTGCTAAACTTGCCCCAACTTCGTAAGCCATATCGAAAGCGTCCTAAAACGTTTATGTTAGAAATTGAATTAAAATTGATTAATCGTACTATTTTTTGGTAAATAACTAAAAGATGTAACACGGTGTTTCCGTTGGTATCTTGCGCATCTGGGTCGGCTCCTCTTGATAACATCAATCTGAAGCATTCTTCTTGGCCGAGACAGGCGGCGAATGATAATGGGTATTCACCCCAATAAACATAGCTAAAAGAGTTTAGTTTTGAATCATAAAGAAATAGATATTGTGACTGTGATTGATTGGAACGAAATCGGGCATCCATTGACTGTTAATTGAAGGGAAGAAATTGTAAAAAATCAAGGATAAGTATTGAGAAGAATACAAAGCCGCCATTCAAATGCTAAGTATTAATTATGTCAGTAAAGAACAACACAGCACTAAAGTTTTGATTAAAAAATTATAACTCGAAGATTTAAACATTTGAAGAAACGATTTTTGGCACATTAAATACTAGATAAATTTGCCTCAAATTACTGTTTATTTCATTGCGATCTCTCATTTAGGTCTTGAGATACGACTCTTTGAAATTGCTTTATTTTTACGAATCACATATACATTATTGCAAAAAATTAAAAAAAATCATAACTCGAAGATATAAAGATTTGAAGAAACGATCTTGGGCACATTAAATACAAGAAAAATTTACTTCAAATTGATTCTTATCTCATTGTGATATCACAATTAGTTCTTGAGATACGATTTTTTGAAATTTTTTTAATTTTTACCTAACATAAATAATTACGCGTTTGCAGAGTTTTAATTAAAAAATCTTAACTCGAAGATTTAAAGATTTGAAGAAACCATCTTGGGCACAATAAATATAAGACAAATTTGCTTGAAATTGCTTTATATTTTCACCTAAGATAAATGATTACGCGTTTGCAGAGTTTTAATTAAAAAATCATTCATAAAAAATCATCATCACAGAAAATGAAAAGATTTGAAGAAACGATTTTTGGTACATTAAATACCATATAAATTTGCTTCAAATTACTGTTTGTTTCATTGCGATCTCTCATTTAGGTCTTGCGATACGATTGTTTCATTTTCACATGTCACATATAATTAGGTTATTGTAAAGTTCTAATAAAAAAATCATAACTAGAAGATTTAAAGATTTGAAAAACCATCTTGGGCACATTAAATATAAGATAAGTTTGCTTCAAATTGATTCTTATTTCGTTGTGATATTATAATTAGTTCTTGACATACGATTTTTTGAAAATTGTTTGATTTTCACCTAAGATAAATGATTACGGATTTGCAGAGTTTTAATTAAAAAATCATAACTCGAAGATTTAATGATTTGAAGAAACGATTTTTGGCACATTAAATACTAAAAAAATATGCTTCAAATTACTGTTTATTTTACTGCCATATCTCATTTAAGTCTTGAGATACAACTCTTTGAAATTACTTCATTTTTACTTCTTACTCTTGATAACATCAATCTGAAGCATTCTTCTTGGCCGAGACAGGCGGCGAATGATAATGGATATTCACCCCAATAAACATAGCTAAAAGAGATATTTATTTAATTAAGTTTTGAATCATAAAGTTCGAAATAATCAATAGATAATATGAGACGAGATTTTCAGATGAGAAATTTAGTAAAAGGATTGCCCATAATGAGTGAAGAGAAGCAACGATTCCGGCGTCCATTAATTACCCCTGTTAATTGAAGGGAAGAAACTGTAGGCATGAAATCTTAATATTGCGGAGATTATTGTGGAGATTCACCATTCAAATGGTAAATATTGATTATGTTAGTAAAGAACAATGCAGTAAGTTAATTAATTATGTGTGCCAAAAGTCAAGGCCCCTCACTTTAGAGATCGATGTCTTCGAAATCGCTCGATGAAAAAAATTGCGGTAAGGTTTATTGTAATAAATGAACATTTCTGTGTTTCATAGGTTAATTTGGAAATTTTCGGAAAATTCAAAGATTTTTAATTAAAATGGAATATGCCCCGCATTAAGAACACATCGAGTTATTACGAATTTAAAGTTGAAATTTTTTCGTCAAGTAGTTTTTGAGAAATAAAATCGCAAAGAAGACAAAGTTGCCGGCACTCTCAAAAATCCGGTATATTTTGCAATTGACTTTTCTCGGTAAAAGAAAAAGCACGGTTCCGAATATACCCAAATTAAACTACGATACACAGAAATGTTCACTGATTACAATAAACTTTACCGTAATTTTTTTTTTTTTTTCATTGGGCGATTTCGAAAATATCGATTTCTAAAGTGAGGGGCCTTGACATCTGGCACGGATAATACCTCAAATATAGAAGGTTATTTAGGCCCCCGCAGCAAGAGATAGGAATAGATTTTAAGGTTTTTATTTAGACATAGAACCGGGTACCCCAATTCGCAAATTAGCAATAACCCTGAAGGTTCGCCATCAAAAATTGATGGCCTATAGAGTAAGAGAGGCAGAAATAGAATTGAAATCGAATTTAATAATTACAATAGAGCAAACGACTTTATAACCTGTTCACTGCTTGAAGACGAAAATTGGAGAGCGTTCTCTATAGCAGTTCATTGGTTTTATTGTCATTTACAGTCACATACAAGGGAATTATTTATTATTTAAAACAGTTAACATTTTTTTGAATATATAGTGCATGCACGTTGGAAGGAATAAATTCGGTACATTTTTAACAATTGCTCTTGGACAGAAATGATGCACCAGACCACTTTAAAGGTTTGATTTGTGATTTTTTTACGAATTTTAGGTTAACACTAGATATTAGTTGGGTTTGAATGCGCCATCAACCTTATTTGAATCCAACCTAACCCAACGAGCTACTTAACGCTAGATATTGCTTGGATTTGGCTGAGCCATTAATTTTAATTCAACCCAACCTAACTATATTTATTTAGGTTTTAGTTACTATATAATATTAAATTTAAAAAGAAAATGAAAGGTTGGATTGTGTCAGCGTGGCTATAAAATTGCAAAAAATTACCTAGATTTCAACGTTAATTTGAAGTATTCAAAAAACTTGTTTTCAAAAAGGAATCAATCTCTAAATCGTCCAGAATAGTGTCGGTTGTGTTGTAAATATGTGTTCTGATTATGTTAAGTGTATTCCTTTTTGAAAATCCTTGAAATGGCTTGCAACCAAAATTTCTTTTCCTTCAACGGAAAACACTACAAAATCAAAGATGGTTTACCGATGGGCAGTGCCATCTCAGGCATTCTTGCAGACATTTATGTCAATAACATAGAAAATGAAATCTTTTCTATGAAATACGAATTATTCACCAAGGATATCATTTTTTACTCTAAGTACGTAGACGATATTCTGATTCTGTATCAAGGTAATCCAGCAAAACTTATTGCGTTACAAAACATTTTTAACCACCTTGTATTTACCATAAAATTAGAACATGATAACTCGATTATTTCATTATTTATATCTAGGTTCTTTCTAATCTTTAACTTCTTTGTGATAATTTGATAAGCTTTTCCCCAGACGTCGCCATTTGGCTTCTTTCTATTTTGTATTTGTGTTTTTAACTCTTCTTCCTTCTCTCTTCTTCCATGATCAACGTTCCCGATAATCTCCGCCTCTTCCTTTCCCTGCATTTTCAGTTTTATTCTCTTTACTGTTTCCTCGTACTTTTTTCCCTCGTTTTGTATTATTAGGGCGTACGTCGTTCTATTTTTAAACCTCTCTTCATCCTGTCTTTTTGTCGTTTTATAAATTTCTATTATACTCCCCGTAGACTTGAACAGCACTTCTAACATTGTTCTCATTTTGAGCACTGTCATCCCCTTCACGTGGTGCATTGCTATCTTCACAACTCCTTTCAGCATTTCTCGCACCTCCTCCAGATTTTCCCATGTTACTTTTTCTGTTAGGCATATTCTATATTTTGCCGAATAAAACTGCAGCCAGCAACTGCTTCATTTGTGGAGTTCGTCCATCTGAGATGAACGATTTATTAAACCTCAAAAATAAGACTCGTAATGAAGAAGCTATTCAACATTTCTCCACTTGATGCACGAATAAAGTTTATGGAGTTTGTATTTCATCTCGGTTATAACTTAGAATTTAAGGAATGGAGAACAACGAAAACCACACTTCGAATCAAAATAGGTGCAAAAGAACGTACACAAAGACGTTTTATAGCTGTATTAGGGATAAAGATTGATTTTGTAAAGCAAGGTTTTGGTTCCAATATCTCTAGAGTCTTTTTCCGAAACACTTCGTTAACCGCTGACATCACACATATTGATGAAAACTTGATTCGCCGATTTGGTGGTTATACTAGAATTAATTAATAGTGACATATCAATTGATTCGCAAAAATTTCACATATTCGGCCAAGTTAGCTATACAATTGTACTCATGGTATTACATGTCTTCAACTGTCCATAAAATCCTAATTCGTAGAGCTGATATTATAACTAAAGACCGGATTTATAGAAAATATGCTTATGCTCCAAATTAAAGGCATTACAAATATATTTAAATATCTTTACGAATCAGTTAAAAATAAGTGAAATAAGACCAGGTTAGTTATGCCTTTTTTGAATTTTCATGCCTATTATTTTTTTTATGCCTATTTAAAGCCTTTTTCCAACTTTTTGGCGTCTTTTCCCCAAAAATTGGTTGAATTATGAAAAAATATTTCGCTGCGCCTCTGTACATTTCCTCGCTGTGCCGTCTGACGTAAGATTCGCGTTTTTCATCGATCCGAATTTAAGCTTTGGAATTCTCCGTATGTGGTTTGACTTGCGTCGGGTCTTCAATTCATTTAGTTGTATTAAAGTTAATCAAGTGACAGTGTGAAGTTCTTGCGTAGTACAATGCCAAAACAAAAGCCAACTGTAGAAGAATGGATTAAAGATTACAAGGAATAGAAATATGAACGCAATCGTTTATTTTGCTAAGCCTGTTCAAATCGTAAGTATTGATGGAGTTAATCGAGTAAAAACAATTAATTATATTAATTATATTTTTAAATAATGATTAAATTATGTATAATATCGAAGATTTTTAAATATTTAAAACTGTAAGAGTTTAATTTAGTTTATATAAAAATAAAAAAAATATTAGTATGTAACGCCATCTAGCGACGTTGTCGATGACGGATAGTGTTAAGTTGCCGCTCGATATAACGGTTAGAAGCAAGCAAGCATTTTGTACGTCGAAACACTCTTTAAGTAAAGATTTATTAAAATAAGTGTGTTTTTTATTATTAAATCAACAACCCAACAAAAGTAAGAAGCTCCCGAGTGATATTACAACTTCAGGTGTGAGGTTCGGTGTTGATTAAGGAAGATAAATTAGTTTTTGGTTCGAGCGGGAAGAACATAACCTCCATAACCTATTATGGCAGAATCGGGAAGACAAGGTGTGATTTCTTATCCGATGACGGCATTCGAAAATTATGTTGAACAAGTATTGACACAACCAGAAATGGAAAAAGAAGGAAGTTCAGGCAACAAGGTTGAGGGGGATAAACTGTTGTCGAATAATGTAAGTAATTCTGATATTGTTCGAGAGTTAGAATTGCTTAAGAGAGAAAGAGATTTAATGCAACGCGAAATCGAAATCATGAAGAGAGAACAAAATGTTTCTTCTCCAAATGTTATGGGTAAAACGCAACCTAATGTTCGTTTAATTGGAGATTTGCTGAGTGAATTCACAGGAGATGATGACAATTACGATCAATGGCAAAAGCAGTTTGATTTATTGCGTAATACTTATGATTTAGATGAAAATACGGCAAGAATTTTAATTGGATCACGATTAAAAGGAAAAGCACTAACATGGTTCCATTCTAAGCCAGATTTATTAAGATTAGGTATCAGTGAGATTTTAAAGGAAATGAAAAGCATGTTTGATCATCGTCCCAGTAAGCGAGAACTTAGAAAAACCTTTGAATACAGAAAATGGCAGCCAAATGAAAAGTTTTATGATTATTATCACGATAAAGTAATCAAGGCAAATAAAGCTCAAGTTCCCGAAGACGAATTACTGGATTATATAATTGATGGAATTCCAGACCAAGATTTACAAAATCAAGCCCGAATACAGAATTATGAGTCTGTTGACGATTTGGTTCAGGGATTTAAGAAGATTATCATATCTCCAAGAATTAATTCCAAACCAGTCACTAAGGAAGTACCAAAGAACATCGAAAAGATCCAGAAGAAAGTGGTAAGATGTTACAACTGTGGCAAAATGGGTCATCTTGCTAACGAGTGTCGACAACCAAAACGAGAGAAGGGTTCTTGTTACCAATGTGGCACTTTTGGACACTTGGTTAAGGATTGCCCATCCAGGACCATTTCCAGCATCGACACCTGTGGAGCCGAAGATGAATTTCAGCGTAATCTAGTTTACCAGATAAGTAATCAACATATAACATTGTACACCTTGTTAGATACCGGAAGTCCTATAAGTTTTATTAAGCAGAAATTTGTTAAGAATCTTATATAAAAATTATATAAAAACTTTATAATAAAAATTCGATCGCAGATTATAATAAATTTTGTGGTATTAACAAATCAAAATTAATTGTCAATGGTTCTGTAAACGTTAGTTTAACTTTAAACGATTGTATCAAAATTGTAACTTTATTCGTAGTACCAGATGATACTATGTCATCTTGTGTAGTATTAGGTCGAGATATTTTGAAAATCTTTAAATTGATTTTGCGAAATGAAAAGGCTTACGAAACTGAATCTGAAGCGATTAACGCAATAATGAATATTGATATAGATTATGATCATTTTGACACTTGTGCAGATATGAAACTAGGTACAGATTTGACTGAGCAAGCTAGATCCGATTTTAAAAAACTTTTTATAGAGGAATACATTCAACCAGAAAGACCAGAGAAACCTCATGTGAACAGTGAGTTGAAATTGATAGTGAAAGATAATAATCCCTTTCACTACCAGCCTAGACGTTTGTCCTTTAGCGAGAAGGGTAAATTAAGACTGATTTTAGACGATTTAGTGAATAGAAATATCATACAACTTAGTAATTCAGAATATGCCTCACCAATTGTTTTAGTTCGAAAGAAAAACGGGGAAATTCGTATGTGTATCGATTATCGCACCTTAAATAAACAATTGAGCAGAGACAATCATCCGATACCACTTATTGAAGATCAGATTATAGCACTGTACAACAAAAAATATTTTTCTCGGTTGGACTTGAAAGATGGGTTTTACCATATAAATATGCACCCAGATTCCGTAAAATTTACAGCATTCGTTACTCCGTTAGGACATTATGAATATTTAAAAATGCCTTTTGGCTTGAAAGTAGGACCGTCCACGTTTCAACGATTTATTTATGAAACTTTTAAAAATTTGGTAGAAAAAGGAGATGTATCGATTTATTTAGACGATATTTTGATTTTAAGTGAAACTTTAGAACACCATTTTCAATTATTAAAACAAGTCTTCAGATTGTTGGTAAAAAATAAAATGTCTTTACGACTGGATAAATGCGAATTTTTAGTCACCGAAATTGAATATTTAGGATACCATATAACCAAAGCTGGTATATCACCAACTGTCACTGGTATGAGTGCAATAGAAAAATTCCCATTACCTAGAAATGTCCGAGAGATACAAAGCTTTTTAGGACTCAGTTCATATTTTCGCAAATTTATCGAAAAGTTCTCAATAATTGCTAAACCACTTTATGATTTAACGAAAACAAATGTGAAATTTCATTGTGGACGGAACGAATTAGAATCATTTGAAACTATTAAAGCGAAATTGGTATCAGCCCCAGTATTAGCTATTTATGGCATGAACGACCCTACTGAATTACATTGTGATGCCAGTTCATTGGGATTTGGCGCGATCCTGATGCAACAGAAGGCAGATAAAAAGTTTCATCCTATTTTTTATTTTTCAAAACGAACCACTGATGTTGAAAGTAAATATCATAGCTTCGAATTGGAAACATTAGCAATTATATATGCGCTAAGACGATTTAGAATATATGTCCACGGTATTAGGTTCAAGATTGTTACTGACTGCAATTCATTAAAATTAACATTAGACAAAAAGGAAATAAATCCAATAATAGCACGTTGGGCATTAGAGTTACAAAACTATGATTATGAAGTTGAACATAGGTCGGGAAGTAAAATGCAACATGTTGACGCGTTAAGCAGAGTAACTACTATTCATGTGATAAATGATGACTCTTTAGAATTTAACTTAGCAATTTGTCAAAGGGAGGACGATGCAGTAAAAGACTTAATTGCTAGGATCGGAGATGTAAATAGCAACGAATATGAAATAATAAATGGATTGCTCTATAAAAAAAGGGAAAATGACTTACTTTTTTATGTACCTGAAGCAATGGAGGCAAATATAATGTATAAATATCATGATGAATTAGGACATTTAGCGATTGACAAGACTTTGACTAATATTCAAAGAACATATTGGTTCCCTAAAATGAAACAAAAATTAGAACGGCATATAAGAAACTGTCTGAAATGTATAAGTTATTCTCCAAATGCAGGAAAGAAAGAAGGAATGTTACACAGTATTCCAAAAGGGAAACTTCCATTCCACACCATTCACATTGACCATTTAGGGCCAATAGATAAACAATGTAAACTTAAACAACATGTTTTTGTTGTAATAGATGCTTTTACAAAGTACATTAAGCTTTACGCGACCAAAACTACGAATAGCGCGGAGGTAATACAACATTTAAGACAATATTTTCAAAATTATAGTGCTCCAAGAGTTTTAATATCTGACAGAGGTACTGCATTTACCTCTCAAGAATTTTGTACATTTATGAACGATAATGATGTTCAGCACGTTTTAATTGCAACTGGTTCCCCACAGGCAAACGGTCAGGTGGAACGAATGAACCGTACAATAACACCAATGATAGCTAAATTACACAACAACAATGTACAAAAGAAATGGTATCAAGTGTTGCCAGAAGTTGAATTTAGTTTAAATAATAGCGTAAATAAGAGTACTGGTGAGACTCCAAGTAAACTTCTTTTTGGATTGAATCAGAGAGGAATTGTGCAAGATGCTATTGCTCAATATTTAAGTGACTTGAAGTCTGACAATAGGGATTTAGATCTAATCAGATCCGATGCGCAACAACAGATACAACAAAGTCAATCCCGAAACGAAAATTTTGTGAACAAGAAACGCAAGCAACCAACCATTTATAAATCAGGAGATCTAGTCATGATTCGAAACTTTCAAGTAGGCGTGGGAGAATCTAGAAAGTTAACCCCTAAATTTAAAGGACCTTATAAGATAGTCAAGGTATTGCGAAATGATAGATATATTGTAGCTGATGTTGAGGGTTTTCAAAAAACCAATAAACCATATCAAGGCGTTTGGGAATGTTCAAACATTAGGCCATGGATTGAAAAGAATAAATAAAAATTATACATATATATGCATTAAGAGTTCGAGGTCGAACTAAGTGTCAGGTTAGGCCGAATTGTAAGAGTTTAATTTAGTTTATATAAAAATAAAAAAAATATTAGTATGTAACGCCATCTAGCGACGTTGTCGATGACGGATAGTGTTAAGTTGCCGCTCGATATAACGGTTAGAAGCAAGCAAGCATTTTGTACGTCGAAACACTCTTTAAGTAAAGATTTATTAAAATAAGTGTGTTTTTTATTATTAAATCAACAACCCAACAAAAGTAAGAAGCTCCCGAGTGATATTACAAAACAGAAATTTAAATCTTTTTACGGTAAAAATTGGAAATTATAAAGAATAGCATGTCCCAAAATTCACTAGAAATAAAATTTATTATTGATTCAATGTAGTACCTCGATCACTAAAATTAATAGAAGAATATATTGATTGTTTAATAATTATGGAAGATATTATAAAATACTGACGTTATTAAATTACTGTTAACAGATTAATTGTGACAAGAAATACTAAATAATTCAGCATGTCAAAACATCATTGCATCAGGAAAAATTAAAGCTGACTAAAAGTCAATCCAAAAAACAACAAACTATAGGTATAGCTATACAATCTGCAGCATCAACGTCCGGCTACACTGAACAATCAAAATTCAATTTTGATCTTTGCAAAGCTTTGATAAAAGCAAACATACCAATGCATAAAGTGACAAATAAATATTTCCAAACTCTTTTACTAACATATTGTACAACACATATTCCCGATGAAAGCCATCTCCGCAAAAATTATATTACTTCAATCTACAAAGAAGTTATTCAAGAAATAAAAAACATTATTGGAAATAATTATATTTGGATAAGTGTAGACGAAACAACTGATGTATGTGGACGATACGTGGCAAATTTAATACTTGGAGTATTAAGTGATGAAAATTCGTCAAAAAGTTTTCTAATAAGTACCAAAGAATTAAGTAAAACAAATAATAATACGGTAACAAGATTTATTCACGACGAATTAACGCATTTTTTTCTTACCGGAGCCGGTACGAATGATAAAATTTTACCGATGGTGTCAGACGTGGCGGCATACATGGTAAAAGCTGCGTCTAATATGAAGATTTTTTACCCTAATTTAACTCATTGTACTTGCTTAGCACACGGGCTTACTCGAGTAGCAGAAGCTATAAGGTTACAGTTCCCATTAGTTAATAAATTAATAAAAAGCGGTAAACAAATATTTGTTAAAGCACCTTTAAGGGTAGAATTGTTTAGAGAGAGGTTAGCAAATACCCCATTACCACCACAACCAGTTCTAATAACATGGGGAACATGGCTAGATGCCGCTATATACTACACAAACGCCTTAGATTATTTTAAACAATTAATAAATGAATTTCCGGCTACAAGTAGTAAAGCAATACAAGATTGCCACGCCGTCCTAAAAGAAGTGGAGCTACAAAATAATTTGGCATTTATAAAAAGCAATTACAGTTATATAAGTGAATCTATAAAATCACTTGAAAAACAGGATTTACCTTTAGTAACTGCAGTAGAGATGATTAAAAAGTTTCAAGACAGCACGTATAGCGTACCAGGACATATTGGTCAAATAATTACGAATAAATTTAATGACGTTCTGTGTAAAAATGAAGGATTTGCCACATTACAAAAAATTGCATCAATTTTATGTGGTGAAATTGTTACTGGATTTATTATGGATCCCGCATTAATTACAAAGTTCAAGTATGCACCAATTACAAGTGTGGACGTGGAGAGAAGTTTTTCGGCTTACAAGAATACGTTAAGTGAGAGAAGACACAACTTCACAATGGAACATATTTAATAATTAGTTGTTTTCGTGATTAGTGGTTTAATAATTATATATGAATGTTTAGTTTAACGATGTATTTTTTAATGAAAACGTTATTAAAATACATTATTAATTAGGTATAGCAATTTTTTCGATTTCTAATTCTTATGCCTTTTTAATGCTTTTGTTCCCAAAGTTTCATGCCTTTTTAAGTGCCTTTTTCCGTCTTTTTTGTGCCTTTTAATCCGGTCTTTAATTATAACACCTGCAGCATTACCGATTGGTTTGCTTTCGGAGGAGGGGCAGGAAAGTAAACATAAAAACTACATATACTACAGGCTTTGCTACACAGGAAATGTTACCGTGCTGCCACAAATGAGGATGTATTCCATAAATTATAAGAATCATCATATCCCTTTATAAAACACCCGAGACCTGAGCCTAAAAAAAATAATCTTCCTATCAGTCAAGAAGCCTTGGACTTATGTTGCACATAATTATTGTTTTAATTTTTCATCCGTGTTTTTCACACAGATGAAGAACACATTATTCTGCGGAGTTCGTAAATCAATCTCAAATAATTTTTCGCAGTTGTTTCTCAGAATCGCAACTGGACAACTTTAAACAGTTCCTGCGGTTATTATAAATAATATAAAAACATTTTATTGCAAATATAGCTTCAAAATAATAAGACTTATGTACAGGGTGGTTCAAATTCAGTCCGAATAGGCTATCTCGAAAACTATAAGAGTTAGACCAAAAGTAGTTTAGATGTCATGATCTCTTTTTTTAAAACAAAAACAATGCTGAAAACCTCAAAGCGCTAGACGTCTTTTGTTTAACCGCTAGACGCCAAAAGTGAAAATATCCTAAAATGAGCAACTCCTATTATCTTGGTTATTATTATTGGTGGAGTATTATAACTAAGACATTATATGGACACTTTTTTACGGACAATTTGATGACTTATTCGAAAATTTTTTTTCGCTTTTAGATTTTGAGATATTATGGCTATTTTCGTTTATTTAAATGGAAACAATCCCTGATTTCTAGCTTATTAAATTCGTTATATTTTTTGATTTCAAAAATATAAGGTTCGGCAGGTATATTCCTTATTGTTTCAGAATCTAGTGTTAATTAATTGTAAATATTTTATTAACGTAGAAAATAATAATTTAACACAATAACTTTGAGATGGTCAATGTGGACATGTTTTTATTTAAATAAAGCACTATTATAAAGAAAATTTATAATAGTTTATAAATTTAAAAAAGAATTAAACAAGGTCATAAGTTAAAGAAACTGTAAATTTAATTTTTTCGGCGACACTAGATGGCGGAGTTGTTTAATTTATTTTTTAAATTTTATGTTTTTGACTATATAACTATATTATTTACCAAAAAATATTTAAATAGTGTTATAAAAAAATGTTTAAATTGACCACCTTTATAAATTATTGATTTTTTATGTTAAATGACTATTTTTTTACGTTAATAAAGTATCTACACTTAATAACACTAGATGGCGGTATTTGAAAATTTTTATAAAAATTTTATTTTTAGCTTTATTCTGAAACAGTAAGGAATATACCTATCACCATATATTTTTGAAATCTGAAAAAAATAACGAATATAATAAGTTAAAAAGCAGGGATTGTTTCCTATTAAAAGCGAAAATTGTCATAATATCTCAAAATCTAAAAGTGAAAAAAATTTTCAACTAGGTCATCAAATTCTCCGTAAAAAAGTGTCCATATAATGTTTTAGTTATAATACTCTACCAATAATAGTAACCGAGATAATAGCAGTTGCTGGTTTTAGGATATTTTCACTTTTGGCGTCTAGCGGAAAATCAAAAGACGATAGCGCTTTGAGGTTTTCAGCATTAGATTTTTCTTAAAAAAGAGATCATGTAAGCAACTTTTTATCTAACTCTTATAGTTTTCGAGAGACCCTATTTGGACTTCCAATTTGAACCACCCTGTACAGCAGTACATACATCTGATCAGGAAGATACCAGACATTCAACTAAAATAATATTGTTTTAATGTAAATTAGGAATATGTAGTATAAAAGTATATTGTGGGGGTATTTTTATCGGCAAGATATGCAGGGTCCTACTTAAGCAGCAAAGTACATAAATGATATTAAGGAACTGAGATTTAGATTCAGTTTGGTTGAGAATTATTCATCGTTTCTTTTTTAAATATTTATTAATACTTAATCACTTATTTTTATGATCTTTTTTCATGGAATACCAATAAAAAATGCAGAAGATCTGTAATACATTGCATGATTTTCGTTAATTCCGCCAACGTTAATTTCTTATCAACATGAGGACATGTAGTTATTATTTATAGAGAAAGTTCCTAACTAAAAAATGTTTTGGTACGTCGTTATGGAACACCCTATATACAGGGTGACACAAAAGTCTGGAATATAGCAAATAACTTCGCTATTTTTACTTTTAACAAAAATTATTTCCTATAAAAGTTTTTAGATTTATTATAACGCATATTTCGTATAATCTTGATTGTTTGTATTGTTTATAGTTTGGTTACTATGGCAACTAATTTTTTTATTTGAAATGGGATGAAATTTTTTTCCGATCTTTTCGATAGAGCATATTTTACTCTATATGTTGAGCATATCAAGGTTACATAACGAGAAAATCTGATAACTTAAGTTTTTTATAACTATTAAGTCAGACATTTTAATTAAAGTAGGCTCTGAAACAGCGTTGATACCTAAATTAATACAGTAAAAAGTATCGAAGTAGGCGTTAGCATGACGTTAACAATTGAATTTTAGTTATTAACGCTGTTTCAACGCCTACTTCGATTAAAACGGCTGACTTATAATTTTTAAAAAGTCCATTTACCCGATTTTTTTCATTATGTAACCTTATGATATAATATGCTGAACACATAAAGATAAATATGCTCTATAAAAAAATAAGAAAAAAATTTCGTCAAACTTCAAATTAAAAAAATAGTTACTATGCTAACTAAACTATAAACAATACAACAATCAACATTATACGAAATATGTTCTATATCTAAAAACTTTTATAAGAATGATTTTTTTGTTAAATTTGCTATATTTCAGACTTTTGTGTCACCTGTACATATAAATATTTTCTATTTATAGTGTGGTTTATAATTTACAAAATTTATAAATGATTTTTTAGTACAATAAAAAAAAATTATTTAAATTTTGTAAAAACATCAAAACATATCAGTTTTCTAGCAGGAATTATCAGTGTTTTTTTAATATGATGTATTAATGAGCGTTTTTTCTGTTTGTTCCAAAATCAGATTCCCTTTCTGATCCACTCTGAGGAGCATCCTTAACCATTGTGCATAAAATTGTTTTCCTTTTGATTTGATACCCTTTATTTGAACTTTGCTTGAAATAGCGCTTGTTTCTTTGTGCTTATTTGATTTATTTATTCATTTAGTTATTAATGCAATTGAGATTTACAAGGACTAGCTTCCAGATCTCATTACCCAACCCGGAAAGTGAAAGAAAAAGAAGAAGGAACTAGGGATTTTTAGAACAATCTACAAAAATTTAATGTGACTGCTTGGAAAGAGATGGAAGGACGTGGATGGCGGAGATTATAGATATAGTGAGATAATAAAGACATACATACCCATCATAATTCGTTTCTGTACAAACATTAACCCATTCGTGATCCAAAGAATCCCACCTCGAAGATTTTTGATCTTCAGGACACATAAAATTACCAAAACAACGTTCTTGGAAATTCACCCCAGCATCTAAAAGGAATCTAACCATTGAAGGATCTTCGTTTACAATGGCTACATGAAGAACATTTTCACCTAAATAAAAAAAATATTATTAAGAATTCAAAATCTTTTATAAAAAATAACCATAATATTCATCCGACATATAAATATCATTAATTAATTTCGGATAAAATCTTAAAATTCTTTTAGCTATATCGCTATGGACAGAAGTTGCGTTCAAAAGACACAAATGTAGGATCGTTTCCCCAACGGCCCCGCGTTCTTTTAATTTCCAACATAAATGTCGATAAAGATGTGGATCTAAAATTTATATTAAAACAAATAAAAATTTTTAATAAATTTTAAACAACTTTTTTGATATTCTTCTTCCGAAATATCCGGCCCTTCATCATCAATTTCGAAATCATCGGGATTTTCCATCATTTTCAATTGGGGTAACTAAAATCAATTTAATAAAAATTATTATAAAATACATCAATTTAATTTTAACTCACCAATTTATGTCTCGGTCTATCTTTATTTCTTAACAAAACTAATTGCGATAACGGAATGTATTTCCCTTCACCTTTATTATACAAAAACGGCTCAATTTTCGTTTTTATCGCATGATCAATTTCGGCGTATTGTTTATTTTGAGCCGCTCTTTTCATTAATTCGACGAATAAACCACCACCTTTTAAATCAACGAATTTATAAATGGCTTGCATCGAAGCCCCCGCTTGTTTTTTAACACCGCTAGTAACATTACTTTCCGTATTTCCCATTTTTGAGATGAATGAAGGATTTTTGGTTAAATAAAATGTGGCTGTTTGAAAACCAACTTTATTTGATCAATAATAAAAGTGAATTCATACAGAGATTTGTTTGATCAATAAATTGGTTAAAATATGAATAAAATAAAAATAAATGGGAACTTATTTTTTCTTTCCTCTACCTCTACTCGGCTTTTTTTCTGCCGGTTTTTTCTCACCCCCTTTTACTGGTTTTTTTGCTTTTTTAGCTGTTACCATAGAGTCTTTAGCGACATCTTCTTCATCTCCTTCACTTAAATTTTCATCATTATCACTGTTTAAATTATCTTCTTCTAAATAAGAAGCAGCTTTCTTTTTAACTGTCGTTACAGAAGCATACGGAAGCAAAACATTTTTATTATAAGCCCTCGTAAAAGCAGCTTTAACTTTGCTATCAACCTTAGCCATCGGATCGCTTTGTTTCGACCAAGATGTAACGTGTATTAAATTAGTTAAATCTTCTCTGAGTAAATTGTAAGTATTCATGACTTCAACTGAGTCATTAACACCTTCATTTCCGTTCTTTATTAATGGTTTTATTATTTTATTTCTAATAAAATAGCTGTAATCTAAATTTACATCGTTTCGACTACCTGAGATGCTAAAAAAATTTTTTTTTAATTAAAATAAATATTTTAATTAAAAAAATTAAAATACCTCGTTCTCATATGAGATTGCAACTCAGTGATTAATCGCCGATGTTTAGACCTAGCAGAATTCTTTCCGAGCCAGCCCGGGAAATTAATTTGACCACCGAAATGGCCCTCGAGATAATGGCCGGGTAAAACACTCGAAAAAATCGCTTGTATTGATAATAACGACCAATTATTACCACTTCTTATTTTTTTATCGATTAAATCACCCATGCTTATTGAATCGGCGGTTTTCGCAAAATTTTCCAAAATTTTTCCTCTAATTGATTAAAATAATTGATCGATTTAATTAAAAAAAAATTAATTTGAATCAACTTACTTTGGACAATGAGGCACAACGTGTAAATAATTTTCGTGCACAAACAACGGCCCAATGCTGTAATCATAAAAAAATAACCTTGATTTATCGGATAAACTCATCGATTTATGATCTTCTTCTGAAAAAACCTTTCTTATAACCTCCCATGGACCCAAAACGAGATCTTTTTTAGCCGATTTAGCGCTACTTTCTCCAGTTTCTGATTTATTATTCGTCGTCCACATAAATAAATTATTGAGTGTTTGCCGAATATCCATTTCAGTTGCTGTTATTATTTCCGTAATCGCTTGAGGGGTGATTTTAATGTTTTCTTTGAAGCAAATACTCATCATAGCGCCCTAAATAATAATTATTAATCAATTAATTAATCACAAATAATTAAAATAATTTTTTTTTACCCTAATTTGTTCCAATCTTGGTTTAGTAAATCGCAAATCAAAACAATACATCACTAACGAACGCATTTTTGGGTGATTCCTATCGTTGCACATACAAATTATGGGTATATTTGTATTTTTTATTAAACTTATTAATTCTTGTATCCCGCCTCGATCTTCATTTCCGGCCATTCCATCTACCTCGTCCATTAAAAGTACGTGTTTTTTAGTTGGAGCTAAACCGTCTTAATCAAAATGGACAAATTAATATAAAGGATAAAAAATATTAATTAAATTACTTTTAAAATATCCAGCAAGTGATGTCGTAGATAATAATTGGGATACTTCTTCGTGTAATAACTTTTTACTTCTTGTATCGGAAGCGTTAAATTCAACGATATCGTAACCTAATTCTTTACAAACTAAGGTAGCCGTTGTTGTTTTTCCTAAAAATAAAAATAAGCTTTAAATAGTTTACCTTCCATATCACATATTCATCATTTTGGAAGAAATACTGCAAATAATGAGCTTTTTTTACAAAGTTGGAGTCAAATAAGTGGCATTGAAGTACAAATGAAGAGAAGTACAAATTACGTGAGTCCCGATGGGTCATTCACGTGAGCTCACGTAATTGTAAGCACTTGTTCAGGTCTGAATTAACGAAAAATATAAAAAGACATTATTTAACGAAAGGGATAAAAAGAAAAGGGTGATTCTACGTACAAAATATTGAGATAATTAAGATAGGGAGCCAAGATACTTTGAAGATGAGATTCAATATGTGGTTATTCCTCATTATTTCAAACTCCGTTAGTGTTAATAACACGAAATACAGTATGTCCCCTTTTATTTGAATTGAAGGAATTTTTTGGGATTTTACTAATTACTGGACGTTTCCGGGTATTACTCGAAAATAAGAACTATTTGTGGGAGGAAATGTTCCTTAATGAATTCGTGGGCGTCTTACGACTTCTGCGGTTTGATTGCTTTCTGACATGGGAAGAAACAAAAAATCCTGGAAGGAAGATAAAATTTGGCAAAAATTACATGTATTAGGTAAAATTCGAACTTCTTCTCAAAGAATTGTGTATCAAAAATTATATATTTAATTATAAATTATATGTACACTGGCAATATTAATGTATATATTTAATTATGTAATAATAATATTTAAATTATATATGTATCAAAAATTTGCGGGGGGTGTTTTCATTTAAAGGAGAAAGAAAAAAATTTCCAAAGTTATGAATATCAGGTGCGCCATATACTGTTCCGCTAAAATAGAAAAATGACCAATTTCTGCAACTCAAAACTAAAATTGAAATTCATATTTGAGTTTAGCACTCTTAAAACAACCCCTACACAAAAATTTGCGAGGGGGTGTTTTCATTTAAGGATGAAAAAAATTCCCAAAGTTATGAATATCACGTGTGCCATATACTGTTCCATTAAAATTGAAAAATTACCAATTTCTGCAACTCGAAACATAAATTAAAATTCAGATTCGCGTTCAGCACTCTTAGAACAACCCCAACACAAAAATTTGCGAGGGGTTGTTCTAGGAGTGCTAAATGCGAATCTGAATTTTAATTTATGTTTCGAATTGCAGAAATTGGTCATTTTTCGATTTTAATGGAGCAGTATATGGCGCAGGTGATATTCATAACTTTGGGAATTTTTTCTCCTTTAAATGAAAACACCCCCTAGCAAATTTTTGTGTAGGGGTTGTTCTAAGAGTGCTAAATGCGAATCTGAATTTTAATTTATGTTTCGAATTGCAGAAATTGGTCATTTTTTCGACTTTAATGGAGCAGTATATGGCGCAGGTGATATTCATAACTTTGGGAATTTTTTTCTCCTTTAAATGAAAACACCCCCTCGCAAATTTTTATGGAGGGGTTACTCTAGGAGTGCTAAATGCGAATCTGAATTTTAATTTAAGTTTCGAGTTGCAGAAATTGGTCATTTTTCGATTTTAAAGTAACAGTATATGGCGCACGTGATATTCAAAACTATGGGAATTTTTTTCTCCTTTAAATGAAAACATCCCCTCGCAAATATTTGTGTAGGGGTTGTTCTAGGAGTGCTAAATGCGAATCAGAATTTTAATTTAAGTTTCGAGTTGCAGAAATTGGCCATTTTTCAATTTTAACGGAACAGTATATGGCGCACGTGATATTCATAACTTTGGGAATTTTTTTCTCCCTTAAATGAAAACACCCCCTCCCAAATTTTAGTGTAGGGGTTGTTCTAAGAGTTCTATATGCGAATCAGAATTTTAATTTAAGTTTCGAATTGCAGAAATTGGTCATTTTTCGATTTTAATGGAACAGTATATGGCGCAGGTGATATTCATAACTTTGGAAATCTTTTTCTCCTTTAAATGAAAACACCCCCTTGTAAATTTTTGTGTAGGGGTTATTCTAGGAGTGCTAAATACGAATCAGAATTTTAATTTAAGTTTCGAGTTGCAGAAATTGGTAATTTTTCGATTTTAACGAAGCAGTATATGGCGCACGTGATATTCATTTTTTTTATTTACTTGAACCAATTTTTTTTTTCCTTTATTAAAAACCAGCTCAACAATTAAAATATGTTATTTCATGGCTTAGATCTTATTGGATTACACTTAATTAACACATCACAGGAGGAAACACTTCACCATCTGTTATTCCGACTCATCAGTCAATAGATCTTGAGGCAGTTTTCTTTTTATTCTGGAGTGAATATTTACGTTGCCCAATGTGCAGTCTGGTCGCGCTAGGACACTTGTTGAGGTTACTGTAGAAGTTTTTGGTCAACATTTTTATAAAGTTTGCTATATATTCTATACATAATTCATCATGCAATTGCTCGTTTCTTATAAACCAAGGGGCATCCACTGCGATCCTTAATATTTTATTTTGTAATGTTTGAATTTTTTTAATGTTAGTAGTGGAAGCGTTACTCCAAACTGGACAGGCATAAGTGACCAAGGATCTGATTAGTGCTTTGTATAGTAGAAGTGTGCATTCCATCCTTAGGGGAGTTTTTCTGTTAATCAGGGAATATAGTTGTTTTAATCGATCATATGCCTGATTTACTCGTGTGTTGATATGGATACCCCAAGTTAAACGTTGGTCAAGATAAACTCCCAAATATTTCACCGCTTTGTCTTTTTGATTCCAAACTATAGGCTTGTTGTTTATTATTATGCACGGTGGATCAATCACTCGTTTCAAAGTAAAAATTTTTGTTTCACACTTATTTGCATTTAAATGAATACACCACTTTGAAAGCCACTTCTGTAATATATTGATTGAATTTTGGAGTTTTTCAATGGCGTCTTTTAAATCATAACTTTGTGTTATAATGATCATATCATCTGCGTACATAGCCTTATCGTTGCCGGTTTGTAATGGAATGTCGTGCATGTAGATATTAAATAACGTAGGTGATAGTATACCTCCTTGTGGCACTCCAGCTCGGATGGGTTTAGTAGAAGAATAGCAGCCATTTATTCTAACACTAAATGTTCTCTCTTCAAGGTAGGATATCAGAATAGCGCAGAGATACCTGCTTAAACCCACGTGGTGCAGTTTGTATTTAAGACCTTGTAGCCAAACGGTGTCAAATGCTCTTGCAACGTCTAAGAAACCAGCTGCGGTGTATTTTTTATCTTCAAATCCCTTTTCTATGATTTCTGCGACTCTTGCAAGTTGGTGTGTCGCAGAATGGTTTGCTCTAAATCCAAATTGTACATCGGGGATAATATCAAGATTCATCATTTCATCTTGCAGACGAGTGAATATTATTTTTTCAAATAGTTTTGACAGAGTTGGAAGAAGACTAATGGGACGATAATTTTGAATTTCGGATTTGCATTTACCGGGCTTTGGGAACAGTAAGATTTCAGCTTTCTTCCATGCAATGGGAAAGTAGCCTATTTGTAAACAACTGTTGAAGATGCTTTTAATGTGATCAATGATATTATCGGGAAGATATTTCAATAAAATGTTTGGTATCAAATCATGTCCTGGAGCTTTGCGATTGGGTAGACGTTTAATTTGCGCCTTAACCTCTTCTGCTGTTATTGTCTCGGTATAGTTTCCTTCGCTTAGTAGGTGTGATTCATTATATCGTTGAACTATAGCCGCAAAATCCGTATTTTTGTCCGTAATAATTGGACTAAAAGAATTTTCTAGGTAATCAGCAAAAGCATGGGATTTATCATGATCTGTATTAATATGTATGCCGTCAACTATTAACGTTGGGAGTTCTTCATATTTTTTTAATATTCGTCTAGTGGCTTTCCACATTCCAGGGTCCGATGTATCTAAATTATTTAACATGTCATTGTATTTTTGAATTCGATGAGCATCGAGTTGCAGAGTTATTGTATGAGTCAGTTTATTTAATTTCTTCTTAGTAAAAGGATTTCGAGTACGTTGCCATTCTCGTCTAACTATACGTTTTTCTTTAATGATTTCAAGAATTCGTGTTGGTGGAATATTATAATTTACAACGGGTTTTTTGGTTGTTGGTATTGTAGCATGCCTGATTGCCTCTGTCATATTTGTGGTAAGTTGCCGAATTGAAATGTTTATTGATTCCCGGATTGGAGGCAGTTCACTTATATGGTAGGATCTCATAAGGTCTTGAAATTCATTCCAGTTGACAAATCCATTTATAAGTTTTGGTACAGTTGGAACGTACAACATCTGTCTTGATAAGTTGATTAAGACTGGTAGGTGATCTGAGTTTAATTCAGTTATGACTGTTTGAGTTAATGGAAGATGAAAGTTTTTAGTAATAACAATATCTAGGATGTCTGGTAGATGATCATTACGGAATGGGTGATACGTATAATCAGTTGGACAATGAATTTGAAGCTGATGAATGTTTGCCAGATTTTCTAATTGAGATCCAGAAGGATTGTCTGCACGGCATCCCCAATGTTTTAATTTACTGTTGAGATCTCCAATTAACATCACAGGTCCTACTATTTGAAATATTTTTTTAAAATCATCATTAATCAACGATTTGTTTGGCTGTTTATAGGCACATATTAAAGTTATCGGGGCGTGTCCTTTTAACTCATATTGGATAGCAACAGTTTCTATTGATGAGGTGGTAATACTATATAAGTGATGTTTAATTTGGCGTCTAATTATGATTGCGACGCCACCAGCTGCTGTTTGAGAGTTTCTATCATACCTGTATATGTTATAACCACCAATTCGGAGATTTTCTTCTGGCGCAAGATGTGTCTCCGAGATACATGCTATGTCTATGTTATATCTCGCAAGAAAAGCAATGATAAGAGCTTTTTGCTTTTTTAACCCATTTGCATTATAGTTTAAAATTGTGATATTTTCTAAACGTTGTAGATTTGTATTATTTGACATGAATAAGGGAAGGTAAGATCTCGTTGATTAGGTGTGATTTGATTTCATTGATAATTGGGATAAGGACCTGTTTCAGGAGATTTATAATGACTGTCACCAAAGGAGAGGAGGTTTGAGTTTCATTTTGGGATGTGAAGGAAGGAATATTATTGGATTTATTTTATTTATTTTTATTGGATATTTTTCTTTGTTAACTAATCTAGTTATTTTTATTATTGGAAGGTTATATGGTAATAATTCAGAATTTATTTCATCTTCCGAAAGTGATATGGGAACATGACGAATTACTACCGATAATGGTTTAACAGAAGGATCTTGAAATGTGTAAAATTGCGCATTATTTTCTTTGTAATATTTAGTGACCGTTCTATAGTCGTTGCTATCTGTCAAATTAATTTTTAAGTTTTTATTATTATACGTGGTGGTGAAATCATGAACGGTTAAGGCCTTGAGATCATTGATGGTTTGTTGATGATTAAGAGCATTTTGTAGGAATATAGGCGGAATTTTTATTTTTTGCTGAGATGAAATATTTTGTTGTGATGTATCTTGTTGTTTGGATGATGCTTTGGAATGTGAGGCTTGTTGCTGTGAGCTTTCGCCATGTTCATCAGAAATATTTTCTAAAATTTGAAAACGGTTTTGACTTAATATATTTGGAGGATCCCAAGAATATTTTTTCGATAAATCATCTGTGGGAGGTGTTAAATGATCTGCAGATCGTTTTGCGTTGGACATAACGTTTTAATTTTAGTTTGCTCACCCTAAGGCGGCTTTATTTCCCGTATTACAACAGAATAAAATCGTCAATGTATTCTCGAATTTTGCAGAAGAACGTGTTTTTATACGAACGCACAGCTGTAAAACTCTTTTTTGTAAATTTGGAGTCCCAAAAGTGGCCTTGAAGTAGAGATGTGCAAATTACGTGAGTCTCGTCGGGACATGATGGATCATGCGTGACTCACTGTGAGCGGGCATCAATTTTTGTACCACTCACGTGACCTCACGTAATTGTGAGCACTTGTTCAGGTCTGAATTAAAAATACAAAAAGACATTATTTAACGAAAGGGATAAAAAGAAAAGGGTGATTCTACGTAAAAAATATTGAGATAATTAAGATAGGGAGCCATGATACTTTGAAGATGAGATTCAATATGTGATTATTCCTCATTATTTCAAACTCCGTTAGTGTTATTAACACGAAATACATGTTCCCTTTTATTTGAATTGAAAGGATTTTTTTTTTGGGATTTTACTAATTACTGGACGTTTATCCGGGTATTACTCGAAAACAAGAACTATTTGTGGAAGGAAATGTTACTTAATGAATTCGTGGGCGTTTTACGACTTCTGCGTTTTGATTGCTTTCTAACACAGGAAGAAACAAAAAATCCTGGAAGGAAGATAAAATTTGGCGTAAATATAACTACATGTATAGTCGTCCACATCGAGTTTGGTTTTTATGACAGTCATAAATAAAACCCGGGGTGAGTTTTACCCGCTCGAGTACCTTTAAAGATTTATGACAGTGTGACAAGGACAGGGTCGAACTTAAATAAAACACCAAAGATTATATTAAAAAATTTAATTATTCGTCGTCGCTATCACAACTATCAGAATTTTCAAAGTTGCTTTCATCGGAACTATCATTTCCGATATCTATAATAAACCGTTGATTATTTGTCGATACATAAGAATTTTCTACGTCGATTATGTGTTTTACGCAATTTCCCCATAATTCTGTGGTATGTTGTCAACCTCTTGCCGAATTAAATCCACCACATTGGCGCTTAAGGTTGGAGCAGAATTATTTTTCCTGATATTTCGCTTTAAATTGTTCCAGATTAATTCTATGGGGTTCAAAACGCAATGGTACGGTGGTAATCGTAGAACTATATGTCCCGCTTCTTTTGCCACACCATCGATTATGTAATCGGTTGGAATCTCAACTTCATTGACTTTCGATAACAGTTTGTCTTTTGTGACGGTAAGCCGTCCGGCATGGCAATATTATGTTCTTCCGTGTATGTTAAAATATATTGTTTCCTATGCCTCTTTGCAGGTTTAGGATGTAAAATTCGTGAGTGATAACTTGCGTTGTCAAGAACGATTACCGACCGCTGGTTTAAATTTGGTAATAACTGATTTTTAAACCATGTCTGAAACAACGCAGCATCCATATCTTGGTGATAATCTGCAGAGCAGTCCTTAATATTTTTTGCTGATAAAAGTAATCCATTTTGAACCCAACCATTTTCGCCCCCTGCATGAAGAATAATAATTCGTTTTCCTCTTGAACACGGTATCTTCAATGCACATTTATCACTCCCATTGGAAAGACCCTTTTTTTCACATCATGGGTATCATACCAAGCTTCGTCTAAATAAACAATATTCCACTTCTCTTCTCAATATTTTCTAATTTGATCAATGAATTCCCACCTCCATTTTTTTAGCCGGGGAGTTTCGGTAATATGAGCTCTTCCGTCCAGGGATTTGTAGTGAAATCCAATTGTTCGAAGATATCGTCGAAAGTGCTCTTCAGAATAAGGTATTTCTACATGAAGTTCTTGTAATCTTATCTTTAAAGAGGCGACAGTAGGCACGATATTTTTTGAATACATCATAACTATCCGGAATTCTTTGGAAAAGATGACAAGCTTTGGTGGGTTGATCACTTGTAGATTCTCTATTCTCCAACTGCGCAATGAATCTACGTACTGTAGTTACAAGTATCCCTGTCAATTCACTGGTAACTTTACAGGCAGCAGAACAATCTTTTTCTTGCAATTTAACGAAAACGTAAACAATAATTCTTTTACTATCTTCGGAATAATATTATTTTGGCGAATATGGTGACTCGTTTTCCCAGGGACGAAACATTTTCTTTTCTTACGATACCTTTCACGTGGCTTTTAACAAAATACTCATCAAGAATTTCGTCTGTCCTCTCTTATAAGTAGTTTCCATAAGCTATTTCTAGGTGTTTCTTAGAAAAAAAATATTTTCAGGAATATCTAAATAATAGAATAACGAAATGTTATAGAAACAGCAAAACATTTCTTAGAGAAAATAAGTAGGTACTTAATTTAATAATGAATATAAAATCACACTATTATTTGTTTAAAACTTGGAAGGAAAGGAAAAGGGTGTTCCTTAATGCGGCGCTGAGTGAGGAATCCCAAAATTCTTCAATAAGAAATTACCTGTTGACCCCGTCTTTGTTCGTTTTACAACTACAGTAGGAAAGTGACAGGGTAATAAAAACCAAACTCGATGTGGACGACTATATTAGGTAAAATTTGAACTTCTTCTCAAAGAATTGTGTATTAAAAATTATATATTTAATTATAAATTATATGTACAATGGCAATATTAATTTATATATTTAATAATATAATAATAATATTTAAATTACATATGTATCAAAAATTTGCGAGGGGGTTTTCATTTAAAGGAGAAAAAAATTTCCAAAGTCATGAATATCACGTGCGCCATATACCGCGCGACTAAAATCAAAAAATGACCAATTTCTGCAACTCGAAACTAAAATTAAAATTCAGATTCGTGTTTAGCATTCTTAGAAGAACCCCTACACAAAAATTTGAGAGGGGGTGTTTTCATTTAAAGCAGAAAAATATTCCCAAATGAAAACACGCCCTCGCAAATTTTTGTGTAGGGGTTGTTCTAAGATTGCTAAATTCGAATCTGAATTTTAATTTATATTTCGAGTTGCAGAAATTGGTAATTTTTCGATTTTAACGAAGCAGTATATGGCGCAGGTGATATTCATAACTTTGGGAATCTTTTTCTCCTTTAAATGAAAACACCCCCTCGCAAATTTTTGTGTAGGGGTTATTCTAGAAGTGCTAAATGCGAATCAGAATTGTAATTTAAGTTTCGAATTGCAGAAATTGGCCATTTTTCGATTTTAATGGAGCAGTATATGGCGCAGGTGATATTCATAACTTTGGGATTTTTTTTCTCCTTTAAATGAAAACACCCCCTCGCAAATCTTTGTGTAGGGGTTATTCTAGGAGTGCTAAATGCGAATCAGAATTTTAATTTAAGTTTCGAATTGCAGAAATTGGTCATTTTTCAATTTTAACGGAACAGTATATGGCGCACGTGATATTCATAACTTTGGGAATTTTTTTCTCCCTTAAATGAAAACACCCCCTCCCAAATTTTAGTGTAGGGGTTATTCTAGGAGTGCTAAATGCAAATCAGAATTTTAATTTAAGTTTCGAATTGCAGAAATTGGTCATTTTTCGATTTTAATGGAGCAGTATATGGCGCAGGTGATATTCATAACTTTGGGAATTTTTTTCTCCTTTAAATGAAAACACCCCCTTGCAAATGTTTGTGTAGGGGTTATTCTAGGTGTGCTAAATGCGAATCAGAATTTTAATTTAAGTTTCGAGTTGCAGAAATTGGTCATTTTTCGATTTTAATGGAGCAGTATATGGCGCAGGTGATATTCATAACTTTAGGAATTTTTTCTCCCTTAACTGAAAACAACCCCTCGCAAATTTTTGTGTAGGGGTTGTTCTAAGAGTGCTAAATGCGAATCAGCATTTTAATTTAAGTTTCGAATTGCAGAAATTGGTCATTTTTCGATTTTGATGGAGCAGTATATGGCGCAGGTGATATTCATAACTTTGGGATTTTTTTTCTCCTTTAAATGAAAACACCCCCTCGCAAATCTTTGTGTAGGGGTTATTCTAGGAGTGCTAAATGCGAATCAGAATTTTAATTTAAGTTTCGAATTGCAGAAATTGGTCATTTTTCAATTTTAACGGAACAGTATATGGCGCACGTGATATTCATAACTTTGGGAATTTTTTTCTCCCTTAAATGAAAACACCCCCTCCCAAATTTTAGTGTAGGGGTTATTCTAGGAGTGCTAAATGCGAATCAGAATTTTAATTTAAGTTTCGAATTGCAGAAATTGGTCATTTTTCGATTTTAATGGAGCAGTATATGGCGCAGGTGATATTCATAACTTTGGGAATTTTTTTCTCCTTTAAATGAAAACACCCCCTCGCAAATTTTTGTGTAGGGGTTATTCTAGGAGTGCTAAATGCGAATCAGAATTTTAATTTAAGTTTCGAGTTGCAGAAATTGGTCATTTTTCGATTTTAACGTAACAGTATTTGGCGCACGTGATATTCATAACTTTAGGAATTTTTTCTCCCTTAACTGAAAACAACCCCTCGCAAATTTTTGTGTAGGGGTTGTTCTAAGAGTGCTAAATGCGAATCAGCATTTTAATTTAAGTTTCGAATTGCAGAAATTGGTCATTTTTCGATTTTAATGGAGCAGTATTTGGCGCACGTGATATTCATAACTTTAGGAATTTTTTCTCCCTTAACTGAAAACAACCCCTCGCAAATTTTTGTGTAGGGGTTGTCCTAAGAGTGCTAAATGCAAATCAGCATTTTAATTTAAGTTTCGAATTGCAGAAATTGGTCATTTTTCGATTTTAATGGAGCAGTATATGGCGCAGGTGATATTCATAACTTTGGGATATTTTTTCTCCTTTAAATGAAAACACCCCCTCGCAAATTTTTGTGTAGGGGTTATTCTAGGAGTGCTAAATGCGAATCAGAATTTTAATTTAAGTTTCGAGTTGCAGAAATTGGTCATTTTTCGATTTTAACGTAACAGTATTTGGCGCACGTGATATTCATAACTTTGGGAATTTTTTTCTTCTTGAAATGAAAACACCCCCTCGCAAATTTTTGTCTAGGGGTTCTTCTAAGAGTGCTAAACTCGAATCAGAATTTTAATTTAAGTTTCTAGTTGCAGAAATTGGTCATTTTTCGATTTTAACGTAACAGTATTTGGCGCACGTGATATTAATAACTTTGGGAATTTTTTTCTCCTTTAAATAAAAACACCGCTTCGCAAATTTTTGTGTAGCGGTTCTTCTAAGAATGCTAAACTCAAATATGAATTTTAATTTTTGTTTCGAGTTGCAGAAATTGGTCATTTTTTCAAAATCTATGGCTGGAATCTATGTGTAACTTCACAAGCGTACAGGGAAGACGTCAGTAAGTGGTTGAAAGACAACAATGATGGTAGATATGGCGCTATGACGGAAGAAGAAAGTGTGGCGGCATCTAGAATAGAGAGCGAGGAAGAAGATGACGTGGATGAGCAAGGAGGAATCGCACCACAACAGCGAACAACACATACAGATTATGCGCATCAGCTTACAAATATCATGCCGTATTTAGAGAGTCAGCCTGATACCACTTCAGCTGAACTGTTAATGATGTCCGTGCTTCATTCAAGCGTCACACATGTTTGAAGCAAAAGACAGTGGACGAATTCTTTAAGAAACAATCCATAATACTTTTATAAACCTTCATGTTTGTAAAATATATACGTAAATATGTAAATTTGGTTACGTAATATAGCTTCTTTTATCATAATAAAGTTATAATATATATGCTTAGTTTAAAGATTTTCTTTTACTTATCCATATTACCCGTATTATCGGGATTTTCGATTATCCGTATAATCATTAGCTTTTAACCAACTCTTTATACTTTATTTATGATAGTATAAGATTTAAAACACATTAAAACCTTTCTATCTTATCATTTTTTGTTAACTATCTTCCACACATATCAGTATTATTGAGTCATATTTGGGTGTACCAAGATAAAAATATAATTGCTCATTTTGTAAAATAAGAAGCATTAAAAAAGTCCTTACCTACTCCTGGAGGTCCACTTAATAGAGCACATTTAAAATAACTACCATCTTGTTGAGCAAACGTAGGAGTTGGTCTATCCACTTTCATTTTACCTTTTCCAACCCCATGATATTTATCCCAATTTTGGAGCCAGTTTAATAACTTTTTCATGTTACTTTTATCACCTTGCTGTCCGATAATACCTTTAATATTACTTGGTTTATATTTCTCAGTCCAAGCTTTCGTTTCATTATCATTAATTGAATCTTCAACTTTAACTTCTTTAATTTCTTGCACTATTTTTTTCTTTTCGGGGGATATCTTTTCTTTTTTAATTACTTTAGGCATAATATCATCATTTTTCTCAACAATTCCTTTAGAAACAACACCATCTTTCTTCTCAACAATTTCTTTTTTAATCCCTTTATGAACAACATCATCCTTTTTCTCAACAATTTCCTTTTTAACTTTTAAATCTTTATTTTCGCTTTCCTTTTTAATTTCAGGCGATTTCTTTTTAATTTCAGGAGATTTCTTTTTAATTTCAGGAGACTTCTTTTTAATTTCCTCAACAATTTCAACTTTATCTACATCAATTTCTTCTTTTACAGTATATTTAGGCTTCATACCCGATTTAACAAGAATCAAATCCAAAAATTCATTCTCATTTAAAAACGGAATATTGTAATTTCTAGCCTTTTCCATTTTAGATGGACCGGCTTGATCCCCAACGACCAAATAATTCACTTTTTCTTTAAAATAAAACAAAGAATTATTAAAAATAACTTGATAATTAAATTAATTTTTACTTGAGATGCTGTGTACCGTTCGTCCACCATGTTTTTCCACTAAATTTGCAAACTCCTTTTCTTCTAAGGAATCTAACACACCAGTTCGTACAAAACAAAGATTTTTTAAGCAATTCGGGGTCCCCTAAAAAATCTAAATCACATCAAAATTTAAATTAATTAAATTATATGTTACATTTGGGTACTCCTTTTCACCATGATGAGCAGGACCACTTCGATTCAAATATTTCTGATATAATATAGCGGAATATCGCTTTCTTTCGTGTCTTTCTTGATCCGGATCAATTCCCGTATCTTCATCTTCATTAGATTTCTTTCTCTTTTTATTCGGAGTTTTCTTATTCTTAGATTCTTTTTCCAAAGCTTCTTCGATCGTTTTATCAAGCACATCAGCATTTTCGATCAATAAATCTTCATCAAGTTCAAGCAAAGTTTTTTCAAAATCAGGATCATTATGGACTCCCGTTTCTGTGAGTTTTGGCTTTTCTTTCTTCTCAATTTTTGTTTGTTTAACTGGGGTGCTACCAAATACATCGATTGCGTTTACTTTCGAAGGCGTTTTCGTTTTTTGTTTTGATTTTTTCGATAGATCTTCATCGGAATCTGAACTAATTGTAACTTTTTGCCGCTTAATCGGTTTTTTATCTTTCTTGGCTTTATTTGTTTTATCCGGGGTTGCATCAACGACATCATCATCGCTTGAATCAACGATTAAGGGTCGTTTCTTTTTTTGCGTAGGTTCAGGTTTTTGTGATGAACTCGTAGTTGGTTTAAAATACGCTCTTATATCCTAATATGATAAAAAAATCGTTTTAAATGTTTCAATTACAAAGATTATGTTGCTTACCATTTTGTAGCGTTGATTGGAACGATTAAAATTATAAAAATGTTTATCAAAAAGCTACGATCATTTTAGAGGTAAAAATGCGTATAATGCAACGCAATTTGAGATTACGAGATTAAATGAAAGGAAGTTTGATTATTCTTGAGTATTATTACAAACTTTTGTAACAGAATCAAACGATATTTATCGCTTTATTAAAATTTAAACTAGCAAAGAAATGACTTGAACGATTTTTAGGTTAGGTTTCGTAACGCTATTATTTGGAATTTGGCGCCAAAGTTAAAGCAAAATGCAATCTAATGCTAATTTTAATTTATTAATTAATTAACTTTATTTATTAAATAATTATTAATTAAAAGATTTTTTTTTTGTAAAAAATTAAAATTTGAACTGTTATGTCAATATAAATGTCAATGTCAGGCAATGACAGTTTTGTTTCAAATCCGACTCGTCGTGCGCTCGTTAAATACAGTTGCCCATGTCAAATAATGTAATGAAACGCCCTGAGTTGTGACGATAGTACTTGACATGTGCGATTGTATTTGGCGAATTTACGATGAGTTAGGTTTAAAGGTTCCTTCCATTGAAATTTAAAATTTTGCTGAGAATTTTAAAATTTCTATAAAGTTAAATTTTTATCTACAATTTAAAGTTATTACACTTTAGAAAATTGTTTAATCTGATCAAAATGATCAGTCGGCTATTAGGGGCTGCCTCTATAATATCCTAGTAATTTTATAACAATTTTTCAAAAAAATTGAGTTTTTATGAATTTTTAAATTTAAATAATAAGAATATAAAAAATTTATCGATCGTAATTTGACTTAAATAAATAATTATTCAGGAAACGATCTATTATAAAATAAACTACTTTATTTTATACTAATATTTCGACTGTTTATTAGTAGTTCATTTTATAATAGATCGTTTCCTGAATAATTATTTATTTAAATTTTTAAATTTACACAAAATACTGGAAAAATTCCAATTAAGCTCAGCAGCTTATATCTCAAGAATTAAGTGAAATATTTTCAAATCACTTTTAGAAAGTAGACGCTTCAATTAGTAATTGAAAGCAATTTTATAACAATTCTTCAAAAAATCGATTCTTCAAGAATTTTTAAATTTATAAAAAATATTGGAAAAATCCCAATTAAGTTCAGCAGCTAATATCTCAAGAATTAAGTGAGATATTTTCAAATTGACTTCACTTTTAGAAAGTAGATGCTCCAATTACTAATTGAAAGTAATTTCATAACAATTATTCAAAAAATCGATTTTTCAGGAATTTTTAAATTTATACAAAATATCGGAAGAATCCCAATTAAGTTCAGCAGTTTATATCTCAAGAACTAAGTGAGATATTTTCAAATTGACTTTCACTTTTAGAAAGTAGATGCTCTAATTAATAATTGAAAGTAATTTCATAACAATTTTTCAAAAAATCGATTTTTCAGGAATTTTTAAATTTACACAAAATATCGGAAGAATCCCAATTAAGTTCAGCAGTTTATATCTCAAGAACTAAGTGAGATATTTTCAAATTGACTTTCACTTTTAGAAAGTAGATGCTCTAATTAATAATTGAAAGTAATTTCATAACAATTTTTCAAAAAATCGATTTTTCAGGAATTTTTAAATTTATAAAAAATAT
This sequence comes from Onthophagus sagittarius, assembly GCA_036711965.1. Taxonomy (NCBI): domain Eukaryota; kingdom Metazoa; phylum Arthropoda; class Insecta; order Coleoptera; family Scarabaeidae; genus Onthophagus; species Onthophagus sagittarius. Next base: position 10,521,467 of record JASERS010000004.1, read on the forward strand.
CGGAAGAATCCCAATTAAGTTTAGCAGTTTATATCTCAAGAACTAAGTGGGATATTTTCAAATTGACTTTACTTTTAGAAAGTAGATGCTCCAATTAGTAATTGAAAGTAATTTCATCACAATTTTTCAAAAAATCGAGTTTTCAGGAATTTTTAAATTTATACAATATATCGGAAGAATCCCAATTAAGTTCAACAGTTTATGTCTCAAGAACTAAGTGAAATGTTTTCAAATTGACTTCACTTTTTGAAAGTACACGCTTCAATTAATAATTGAAACTAATTTCGTAACAATTTTTCAAAAAATCGATTTTTTATGAATTTTTAAATTTATACAAAATACTGGAAAAATCCCAATTAAGTTCAGCAGTTAATATCTCAAGAACTAAGTGAGATATTTTCAAATTGACTTCACTTTTAGAAAGTAGATGCTTTAATTAGTAATTGAAACTAATTTCGTAACAATTTTCCAAAAAATCAATTTTTCAAGAATTTTTAGGTTTATACAAAATATCGGAAGAATCCGAATTAAGTTCAGCAGTTAATATCTCAAGAACTAAGTGAGATATTTTCAAATTGACTTCACTTTTAGAAATTAGATACTCCAATTAGTAATTGAAAGTAATTTCATAACAATTTTCCTAAAAAATCGTTTTTCAAGAATATTTAAATTTATACAAAATATTGGAAAAATCCCAATTAAATTCAGAGGATTACATCTCAAGAACTAAGTGAGATATTTTCAAATTGACTTTCACTTTTAGAAAGTAGATGCTCTAATTAGTAATTGAAAGTAATTTCATAACAATTTTTCAAAAAATCGATTTTTCAGGAATTTTTAAATTTATAAAAAATATCGGAAGAATCCCAATTAAGTTTAGCAGTTTATATCGCAAGAACTAAGTGAGATATTTTCAAATTGACTTCACTTTTAGAAAGTAGATGCTCCAATTAGTAATTGAAAGTAATTTCATAACAATTTTTCAAAAAATCGAGTTTTCAGGAATTTTTAAATTTATACAAACTATCGAAAGAATCCCAATTAAGTTCAACAGTTTATGTCTCAAGAACTAAGTGAAATGTTTTCAAATTGACTTCACTTTTTGAAAGTACACGCTTCAATTAATAATTGAAACTAATTTCGTAACAATTTTTCAAAAAATCGATTTTTCATGAATTTTTAAATTTATACAAAATACTGGAAAAATCCCAATTAAGTTCAGCAGTTTATATCTCAAGAACTAAGTGAGATATTTTCAAATTGACTTCACTTTTAGAAAGTAGATGCTTTAATTAGTAATTGAAACTAATTTCGTAACAATTTTCCAAAAAATCAATTTTTCAAGAATTTTTAGGTTTATACAAAATATCGGAAGAATCCGAATTAAGTTCAGCAGTTAATATCTCAAGAACTAAGTGAGATATTTTCAAATTGATTTCACTTTTAGAACGTAGTTGCTTCAATTAGTAATTGAAACTAATTACGTAACAATTTTCCAAAAAATCAATTTTTCAAGAATTTTTAATTTATTCAAAATATTGGAAAAATCCCAATTAAGCTCAGCAGCTTATATCTCAAGAACTAAGTGAGATAAATTCAAATTGACATCACTTTTAGAAATTAGATGCTCCAACTAGTAATTGAAAGTAATTTTATAGCAATTCTTCAAAAAATCGAGTTTTCCGGAATTTTTAAATTTATTCAAAATATTGGAAAAATCCCAATTAAGTTCAGCTGCTTATATCTCAAGAACTAAGTGAGATATTTTCAAATTGACTTCACTTTTAGAAAGTAGTTGCTTCAATTAGTCATTGAAACTAATTTCGTAACAAGTTTCCAAAAAATCAATTTTTCAAGAATTTTTAAATTTATTCTATATATTGGAAAAATCTCAATTAACCTCAGCAGCTTATATCTCAAGAACTAACTGAGATATTTTCAAATTGACTTCACTTTTAGAAAGTAGATGCGTCAATTAGTAATTGAAAGTAATTTCATAACAATTCTTCAAAAAATCGAGAGAGAGAATAATATTTATTTGTCCTGTCATACTATTACAAGAAAAAAAATAATAACATAAATAAATAGATAAAAGAAAAAAAAAAACCTTAAATATATACTATATATGACATGGCCAAAAGGGCTATCGACCTGGGTCTTCCTGCCCGTGATTAAATAGGATTGGTTTTCTTTTCCGTCTTCTCAGTTTTGTTTTATTTTTTTGAGTAATGTGAGCCGTGTGGTGGGACAGTGGCTTAAGGAGGAGGGAGTTATGATGAAATTTTTTAGGGCGTTTATGGGAAAGTTTATAATTGCCTTGACAGATAAGGATAGTAGGCGGGAGTTTATAGGAGATATCTTTGTAAGATTGTATAAGAGTGCGTTGGAAGGGTTAAAAAGTGGGTTGTGAGGGTGTCTGATGCGGGTTATAATTCTTAAGGCTGCTCTCTCTGCTACCTCCAGATGGTACTGAGATCCCCTCGGCGCTTCGGACATAATTAGTGAGGCATATTCGATGATAGGTCGGCATATCGAAGTGTATATGTGAGTGGCGCATTTCGTGGATATTCCTCGGCCTCTATATGTTAATGACCGAAAGTGCTTGGCGCGATTTTTGACCTTCATCTTGACTTTAATGGCGTGGGCAGAAAATTTAAGGGTTCTATCCAGGGTAACGCCGAGGTAGTTACAAGTTGGTGAAGCTGTGATAACAGAAGATTGGATTGTTATTATGGGAGGAGCAATGCGAGCAGAGAGAAAAGGGACAAAGAACTGCGTTTTTGACGGATTTATTAGGATGCGCCATTTTCGGTACCATTCCTCTACATTATGGATAAGCGTCTGTAGCCTTTGGACTGATGATGGAAGGTCCACATCATGAGCGACGAGCGTAGTGTCATCCGCGTAAAGTAGGGCGTAGGACTTCAAATCGAAGACGTCGGGGTTAACGTTGTAGATGTCGTGGCAGTAGACATTGTACAATGCTGGCGAGATGGGAGAGCCCTGTGGGAGGCCTTGTTGAATGGTGAAGCTGTGTGAATAGCATTTTTTTACTCTAACCAGTGAGGAGCGATCTGTAAGAAATTGTTTAAGCAGGTTTAAAAGATAGAACGGGGTTTTCAACAAAGCTAGTTTGTACAGTAGTCCTCTGTGCCAAACGGAATCAAACGCTTTCCGAACATCCAGCAACACTGCGGCGGAATGTTGTTTTTGATAATGCACAGCTTGGAAGTTTGAGACCAGCACTGCCAGCGGATGGGAAGTAGATCTGCCTTGTTGGAACCCGAACTGGTATGGTGGGACCCTCTTTCCAACAACATCGAACAGCTTGTTCTTCAAGTGACCCTCGAGCAGCTTGCCCATAACGGGCAGCAAAAAATCGATTTTTCAGGAATTTTTAAATTTATACAAAATATCGGAAGAATCCCATTTAAGTTTAGCAGCTGATATCTCAAGAATTGAGATATTTTTAAATTGACTTCACTTTTAGAAAGTAGATACTCCAATTAGTAATTGAAAGTAATTTCATAACAATTTTTCAAAAAATCGATTTTTCAAGAATTTTTAAATTTATAAAAAATATCGGAAGAATTCCAATTAAGTTCAGCAGTTTATGTCTCAAGAACTAAGTGAGATATTTTCAAATTGACTTCACTTTTAGAAATTAGATTCTCCAATTAGTAGTTGAAAGTAATTTCATAACAATTTTTAAAAACATCGATTTTTCAGGAGTTTTTAAATTTATACAAAATATCGGTATATCGGAATAAGGAGGTCCTTACCCTTCAAAACGCATTTTTCAGTCTCTGGCCAACCTGGTACAATACGCTTTACGAACCTTGGGCAGTCCTACATGAGCTGTTACATCTCCAAAGTGCTATTCATCACCAAGCAGTATGTCGACTTATTCATAAGTTAATGGTAAATAAACAGCCAAAATAATTTCTTATGTATATTTTGTTATAAATATATATACTTCAACTAATCTACATAAAATATAAATTACCGACTTCAATTTGTATAAAGAGACCAAAAAAGAAAAGTATTGAACAACCTCATTGAAACACGCCTTGATATGGAGGCACCAATTAAAAAAAAAATAATTAAAAAAATCAATTAAAAAGAAACATGGAACAACATGAAATGAACCACTTTACTTGCAATTCATCCATAAACCCCACCAAATTAAAAAAAAAAACAGTTAAATTGAAGTAATTAACCCGTATCTCAGTCATCATCAGGTAAATCCTCATCGGTTGTGTAATCCGATTCGTGAGGATTATCTTCAGCCTGACTCTCTTCGTCCGATTCTTCAGGTTCAACAACTTGTTTTGGTGCTTCTTTCACGTCCAACTTAATGTCTTTTTGCTGATCGAAACCTATGTAAGAATCTGAACGTAAACAGACTGTGAAGGTGTAAGTTCCTTTCCAAATCGGTGCTGTAAACTATTAATAACAATAAAGATAATGTAAAAAAATTAATTTTATTAATACCTTTAGTTGACATTCCTCGCGATCCACTAAACTTGTTACGTGATAAGGTGATGTTAGTAATGTTTTTGATCTACGATCACAAACGTACGTCCACCAATATTCTTGTTTATCTTGAGGATAATATGGGCAGTGAACCGCGTGAGAAATTTTTGAACGACCTTCAAGAACTTTTTCACGTTTGTGAAGTTTTTCTTGGAATTTTTCCCATTCCTATATAAAAATTATTAAAATAAAATTTTATGTAAATCGTGTTGGAAGTTTTATGTATAATCGCCATGTGCGTAGATTTAAGAGGCTATTTTATGAGATCGGTTAGTTTCTGAGGGGCGCAGACGACAAACGTTCGGAAGCAAGAAAGCGGAGTTTATTTTCTATTATTTCGTCTTCTAGACTAGCTTATTTACATTTCGCACGAGAAATACGAATACATGTATTTTATTCTTCGATATGATAGAATATTAATTTCTTGTAACAAAAAAATTAGATAAAGACGGAGAGATTTAAAATTTTATAAGATTTATTATTAAATTATATCTTTGCATTATCATAATTTCATAATATTTAGGTGATTGTTAAGCAAATTGAAATTTCGCCTATGAGAGCGACAAGAATTAAGAAAGCATATAAAAGACCTGACAAACATGTTCCAATAAAATTAACAGACGACAAAGCCTTTGCACTATATGTGGATGCGAAATTAACAAAGAAACAATACTTGTTAATTTGTAACCAAGCTAAAATACAAAACGCGAATATCTACCCTTCTTATCACAAGCTTTTAGAACCAAAGAAAAGGTGTTATCCGGATAGTATAGCTATCACGGAGATTACTGCCGAAGTAAAGCTTCAAGCTTTGCTTGATCACACTATTCAGCGTTTAGTTGGCAGTAACAGGGATATTTTAAAAAACGTCGATACAGGCGCCCATTTGACCATGTTGTTCAAGTGGGGTTGTGATGGCGCATCAGGACAGAGTACATACAAGTAAATGTATAGGACGGAGATTGGAAATGGACATGATGATGGCTTCTTATTCCTAATTTCACTAGTTCCGCTACAATTAAAACATAATGAAGCAATAAAATGGGAAATCCTCGCCCTTCGTCAACATGGTATTGTCGCCCAATAAAGATATTGTTTCAGAAAGAAACTGCAGAACTAACTCGAAAAGAAGTTAATAAAGTGAAAACTGAAATAGAAGTTCTTTCTCCGACACATTTTACAAATGAAGGCAGAGACATGTGCGTGGACCACAATATGATAATGACATGATAGACGGAGAGGTCTGCAGTGTTATTGCACAGGAATTATTTCAAAAGTGTTATATCTGTGGTGCAACACCTAAAGAAATGAACAACTTAGCTAGACACGTATCAGCGCCTGCTGATGAGGAGACATTAGTTTTTGGTTTATCAAGTCTTCACGCGTGGATAAGATGCTTCGAATGTCTGCTGCACATTGCTTATAGGCTTGAAGTTCAAACCTGGCAAGTGAGAAAAAAGGATCGGGAAAATGTAGACAAGCGAAAACGGTTAATTCAAGATCGCTTTCGCAAGGAAATGGGCCTACTTGTGGATATTCCCAAACCTGGTTACGGAACAAGTAATGATGGCAACACTGCTCGAAGATTTTTTTCTAATCCATCGCTATCCAGTGCGATAACAGGAGTGAATGAAGATCTAATTAAACGGTTTGCTGTATTATTATAGGCTATTGCGAGTGGATATGAAATAAATTTAGAAAGATTTGAAGAATACACCATAGACACTACTAAATTGTATGGTCGTTTATATAATTGGTACTACATTCCAGCCAATGTTCATAAACTTTTAATTCATGGGACGGACATTGTTAAATCTGCTTTTCTTCCTATTGGACAGCTTTCAGAGGAAGCGCGCAACAAGAATTGTCGAAGGTTTCGTAGAGATTATGCTAGAAAAACGTCCAAAATTACCAACACTGATCCTCAGTTTCAATATGTTATTAGTTTCATCAGATCCGCTAATTACAAACTTAAGAAGTCTCGCTCCAAAGAAAATGGTGGACATTTCCGATGAAGTAATATCATTATTAAAAATGTCATCTGAAGAACAGGAATCTATCACTGCAGAGGAGGAGTCGACAGATGAAACAGATAAAGAATCTAGTCTCTTGTACAGTGATGATGAAGACTTTTAAAACATTATTTATGACTTTTTAAATGTTATTAATATGTTTAATTTATTAATTTGTTTTTTTTTTAATTTATTAAATCCTTTCTCCAAGATGAACTCAGCCAAAAATCAGGCGACGCTCCAGACCCCCTTCGTTCTGTTCATGAGGAGGAATCGTGCCCACTACTTGATCTACCAGCAAGAGAACGCCGCCATGCCAGCACATCCGCCAAGGCATGATCCGCAGCCAAGAACATCCCTGCCTTTCCATAGCCGTTACCCTGTTATAAACTCCATGGAGAATCTCTAACCATTCTGGTTCGTCGTGAGTACAAGAACAACATGTAGTATGTCCACTACATATGACCTACCAGCAAGAGAACGTCTCCATGTCAGAACCTCCACCAAGGCATGATTCGCGGCCAAGAACATTCCTGCTTTTCTATAGCCATTGCCCTGATATAAACTCCCTGGAGAATCTCTAGGCATTCTGGTTCGTAGTGTGTACAAGAACAACATGTAATTCATTGTCAGATTGAAGCCTGTCATCAACAAAAATTGGGACGGCATCAAGCCCCACATGATTTCTTTCCTGTATGGAAGCATGCCCAATCACATCTCAAGCTAATCTCAGGAAAGGGTAAATACCATCGATTATTATCCCATGATTGAGCCGTTTTTGTTATGCAGAAATTTGAACTCATTAAAATTTAGGGGTGTCTCATAATTATGTTTCGCACTGTAATATACAGTAATATTTTTTGCATAACATTGTATATACCCTACGTTATAATGCATTCAGCATTTTAAGAGACGTACAGTCGCAACAACCTAACACTGTATAGTAGTTTAAACTAACACTAGACCTTAGAGTTGACTTAAAACTACAAACATCCGAGATACTTAGCCACCTTAAGACACATGCATATAAACTTGAATATTTCGACGAGAAAGTTTCGCTTTTAGCCCTACGTCGTCAGGCGTTAGCACGTTCCTCATATTACACTGTAATATCGAGCTTTTATTGTAGTGTTATATCTCATTTGTTTATCTTTTAAAGTTTAATTGGAATACAAATATACAAGTTAAATTCGTACCAATCTTTCTAGATCTAGGTCTAGTGTTAGTTCTAGTTTTTGACAGCCATACAGCGCTAGATTATTACGAATTTTTCAATGAACTAGAATTAAAAATAGTCACGTTTTAGACATAATATTTAGGTGATTGTTAAGCAAATTGAAATTTCGCCTATGAGAGCGACAAGAATTAAGAAAGCATATAAACGACCTGACAAACATGTGCCAATAAAATTAACAGACGACAAAGCCTTAGCACTATATGTGGATGCGAAATTAACAAAGAAACAATTAATACTTGTTAATTCGTAACCAAGCTAAAATACAAAACGCGAATATCTACCCTTCTTATCACAAGCTTTTAGAACCAAAGAAAAGGTGTTATCCGGATAGTAATAGCTATCACGGAGATTACTGCCGAAGTTAAGCTTCAAGCTTTGCTTGATCACACTATTCAGCGTTTAGTTGGCAGTAATAGGGATATTTTAAAAAACGTCGATACAGGCGCCCATTTGACCATGTTGTTCAAGTGGGGTTGTGATGGCGCACAGGACAGAGTACATACAAGCAAATGTATAGGACGAACATTGGAAATGGACATGAAAAATGGACATTTTTCACAAATCTTTCGTGGTGGATTTTAGATTTTATAAAAATATGTATCATAAATTACCTAGCCTATTACTGCTTTTTCGAAAGTGTGTTCCAATACTAAATGGAAGGTTTTTGTAACAACACGTTAATTAATTGTTCCAGGATAGGATAGTGAAAGAAAATATTAGAAAATGTTTATGGATGCATCTTTCTGTCCCTCTTGTAGGTTCAAAAGAGTGCAGTAATTTATAGCAAGCACTCCCACCTGAAAAATAGTTGTGTCCGAGCTAAGTGATAAGACACTTTCGAAAAAGCAGTAATAGGCTAGGTCATTTATGATACATATTTTTATAAAATATAAAATCCATCAAGAAAAATTTGTGGAAAATTAAGCTTGTGAAAATGTTTTCTTGGAGTATTGCTCTCAATTAAGAAAATAAATTCGAAAATATTTGTGCTAATAAAAATAAAATTGAATTGTTTTTACTCATGACGATATCTGGCACCATTTTCAACTTGTACAAAGTCTGGTATTTCTTGTGTAGAGAAGTGTATATTATCCAATTAAAAACAAATTAAAATTTTGTTATAATTTTGTTACTGTTCAGAGCTATTTTATTTATTATTAATCAAGTGTTATATAAATCCAACATATCTAATCTGGTATGTCTTAATAGGTGCATTACACTATCTCTATAGTATGCAAAAGGGTAATATGAAGATCCCTAGTAGAATAACCTATCGCGAACGAACGGTGGATGCCGGGCAAGATGTCTGTGACCTATTCGTCGATTATTTTGGTTCTGTTTTTGTTAATGCATCCTTGCGGGGCGACCGCGAGCGATCCAATCTGGGACTCATGCATTGGTTTACGCGCGATAACATCCTGCACGCGCTATTACTTGTGGACCCCAATGCCAGAACGGGTTTTGATGGACTGCCGGGCTTGTTCTTTCATGAGTGCGCTTTGCAGTTGACCGAACCGTTATTATATATCTTCAAAACTTCTCTTTATACTGCCACTTTCCCTTCTGAATGGAAGAAAGCCCTAACACTTCCCATACTTAAAAGTGTTTAGTGTTAAATCATCTATAATCCCTGAACAGCATAGCTTCTACCGAGGCAGGTCGATGGAATCGAATCTAATCTCTTACCTCAACTTTTTACTAAGCTCTCTTGATGATAATTGCCAGATAGACGCCTTATACACTGATTATAGCAAGGCGTTTGATAAAATTGATCACGGAATCCTTTTAACTAAAATGTTAAAATTGGTTAGTAATTTTAACAGTCCAACTGGTTTAATTTCCTGGATTTCATCTTACAACTCCAGTAGATCGCAGGCCGTTAGCATCGGTAACTATCGCTCTGCATTTCGGCATCTCGGTATTTCGGGACCGCTTCTGTATCTTCTCTATATAAACGATATCCATGCCTGCTCTCACCATTCAAATTTTCTCCTTTACGCCGATGATAGCAAAATATTTAGCCGCATCTGTTCTACCGACGACTGTGCAAGACTGCAGGACGATTTAAACAGGTTGCATGAATATTGTTTAAGAAATAACTTGTTCTTAAACCTTGATAAATGCAGTAAAATACATTTACTCGTAAACGCTATTCTGTTGTCTTTGATTACTCCCTTGGCTCAACTAACTCTCTTTTTCGGCTCATATTGATTATACTATTAATAAGGCTTCTCGCATGCTCGGATTTATATGTCGCGTATCCCGCCCTTTTTCAGATCTATCACGTATTCGTTCACTTTATCCTGCCTTTGTATCCTCTGTCCTTAACTATGCATCTGCCGTTTGGAACCCTCAATATCATACCTACATCGACCGCCTGGAACAAGTCCAGAAGCGTTTTGCTCGGTATTTGTCGCATAAATTTTGTTTACCGTATAGTAGTTATGCGCAACGATGCACAGTTTTTGGCCTCACACCGCTTTCCACCAGACGTAATATTAATGACTTAATCCTACTTCATAAAGTATGCAATGGCCTTATTGACTGTCTCGTGATCTTGTCCGAGTTAAAATTTAATTTTCGTGTCCGGCCGTCTCGCGTATTGCCTTTATTTTCGGTGCCTCGTACTAATACGAACACTATTTCAAACGCCGCGGTACCACGCCTTATGTACACGTTTAACCGCTATTACTCAAATTTCGATATGTTTAACACCTCCACGGCGACATTTAAGAAAAACATTCGCCAGTTACATTATCATTAGCATTGCGTTAGTCGTTGATAATCACATTATTTTAAAATGTTAAAGATATTTTCATTTTGTTTTTATTATATCTTTTTTTTATATCTCTTTTTTTTCCCTTTCGCTGGTTTTTGCTTACTTTTATATATACATGTATATGTATTTTGTATGTATTATTAACATTAATTTTTGTTATTGTTTTATTATGTATTATTAGTGGATGCTTCACTTGGCTTGTCCTGTTTGCATCCCAAAGATAATAAATAAATAAATAAAAAAGGAGGGTAGCTTTATGTGCTTTATCACAGTACACCAAGAAGTTACTCCATGGTGGGTTTCAGGTCACAAAGACCTTAAAGTGAACTACAAAAAAGGCTCAAAGGCGGTCTTGTGCTGGACAGAGCTTCCAGACATAGACAGGTGAAAATTAACTCTATGCCAAAAGAAACTACCTCTTCCACATTGGGTGCGATTAAGACTAAACTGATCGACTTTGCAATGACCGATCAGAGTCTGGGGAATGCGATCAGAAACTGTCTAAGACAAGAAATTTTCGGAAAGGGTTTCCTGACACTTGCTGGTATAAAGAAACAAGACCTTGAAGTAATATAAATTAAGTTCATCGAGGACCTTAACTTGTCATAAACCTTGAAGAGTTGAAATTATAATAAATCTTTTAACCCTGAACCCCATTAATTACTACTTAATTAATGGGGTTCATTTTTTAAATTTTAGTTATTACATGTTTTATCTCGAGCTTGTAGAAACCTCGCAACTTTTGTGTAGGGGTTTTTCTAAGAGTGCTAAACTCAAATATGAATTTTAATTTTAGTTTTGAGTTGCAGAAATTTGTCATTTTTCGATTTAAAAATCTATGGCTGGTATCTATGGCTAACTTCACAATCGTTAACCGACCTGGTAAAGTAGCCTCTTAAGTTTAAGTTCGAGCTGTCGCGTCGATCAAATGTAGATTTATTATTTATCAAATATATAACTTATAGCACACAGTGCCTTGTGAATTTCTTGTCAAATAAAAAAAATTACTTGATCATCATCCTCAACGCTTGAACTTTTAACTTCCTCTTCAGAAGATCGATCATTATTATCTCCCGTAGCGTCTGAATCCGAATCGGAATCATCATCCTCCTCCTTTTTCTCTTCTTTAACCACTTTCGTTTTCGTTGGAGCAACGGGCGATTCCTCCGGTTTGGAATGTTTACCAACCGGTTTTTGTTGTTGTTGCTGCTTCGCTTTCTTATTACCCTTTTTATTGGTAGCTTTTTTTTGTCTTTGCCACGCGGGTCTTTTCACCGCCGGAACTTCCGGTTCTATATCCCCATTTTCTTTAGGCTGCTCCACTTCAGGCTCATTCACTATATTTTTATCTTCCACCGTTTCATCCCCAAATAAACTACTCATATCCCGGCGAATTAACGTCACAGTTACCGTTACAATCGCCCCGGTTGTTACTTCCGTAGGATTTTCATCATCGATAACTTCACATTTTACTTGAAAATCAATATAAGGCATTCGACCTAAAACTTTCATAACATTCTCGTATTCCTCTTCAGAGAGACTTCGTAAAATACTTCGGCGATCTTCGCCTTTTAACTGAGCAAATTGTTGAAGCGATTTAATTTGACGCTTCTTCGACATGAAATGTTTTAGGTTATCTTCGGTTATGTGGGGTAATTGTAAAAATGGGGATTTAAATTCCCAAAGGGCTTGAACGATCATTGGGCAAAGTTTCATACAATTTTCTATTGAATCGATCGATGGTAAATGTTGTACTAAAAATAAAAATTAAATTATTATAATTCAGAATTACGAGACAACATACCTCTTCTTGCATACGCCAAAACGATAATTTGACTAACACAATTAACTTGTTCTTGAATTAAATAAGGACATTTAGCTACAATGTATCTCCGATCTTTATCCAAAGTGTTTGGATTTAATGGAATTCTCGATAAATGCGCGTGAAGTAATGCTCTAGCTTTAATACTGTAAAGGAAACAAAGCGGTCTCTCTTTATTTTTTTCGTTCAAGTTAGGGATTTTTTTAATTAATTGGGGAACCTCTTCGTTATCCGTTTGCCTCTCAACTACCTCCGAGTTACTCCTCTTATCGAATTCGAAGCTAGCGGCGAGGATCATCAAAACCCGTTTTAACATGACCGTTTGATTTTTGTGGAAGAAATAATAATACATTTGGGTTGTGTCGAGCAAAACTTGATCCCCAGAAAATTTAATACTTCGATACCACCAAGTTCCAACCTAAAAATTATTTTTTTTTTAAATTTTAATTTTAACTTAATAAGATTTTAAACTTACAACAACAGGGAGGGCCACCATAAAAACTAAAGCATACAATCCCAAAACCCACACACTATTTTCTTTCTCAACAATCCATGACGGTAAAGCTATTCCGAAACTCATAGCACCCGGGCCATCCGGATTACCATATTTTTCCCAATTTTTTCTCGCCTCATCATCCGTAAGGGCTTGATACGCTTTTGTAAGTTTCATAAATTCTTTTTCATTACCCGTTTCTTTATCAGGATGTAAAATTACCGAAAGTTTTCGATAAGCCTTTTTAATCTCCCCTTGACTAGACCCCAACGGGACACCAAGAATCTCGTACGGATCAAAATTTGCCATCTCATAATCAAATTGAGACACTCTATAAGCAAGTAAAAGGAATAAAACCCAACCTAACACGATAATAAATTTCACAAAAAAGTTTTTAGGACCGCGCCATGGTTCCGCTTCTTTTAAGTGTTTTCTTTTCGTGGTACATCCCTCGCAATGACATTCTTTATTCTCTTTCTCGGGATCTGTTAAGAATTTGTAGGGATATAAATTGATTGTTGATGATTTATGAATGAAAAATGAGTCTCACCTTCCTTCTTTTTTCTTGGCCAATAATAAAAAGTAGCCGGTAACAAAATAAGGGCTAAAAACGAAAGGAGGAAATAGAAGAACGTCCCTCCGCTCTCATCGTATTGGAATTTTTGGCCTCCCATTGTAACTTTACTTCGGGATCTTCATGTACGAGACATACGTGTCAAAAAACGGATCCAGCCAAGAACCTAACCTCAAATCGGTTTTCATTCTCCGATTTTGACATTCATAGATATTATAACATTATATCCTACATATTCTAAAAATTACCGATCCTGAAATTTATTATAAAAAAGCATTATTAAATTTAAATCGGTTAAATTTGCATCAATTAAGTTATTATTTAATATTTTTGAATAATAAATAATCAAATTTAAAAAAGAATTAAATCAATAATACCAAAAGATAAAGAGAGATATATTCCTTTTAGAATCAGTTGATTCGTGTCCAATGTTCTTAAATGATCGTTAAGTCTATTTCATATACTGTTATTTTTTAATCCTCATGCACATGTTATGTATGATGATTGAGGATTACGTGGAGATGTTTAATAAGTTCAACAACGTTATCGGAAACCGTTTTATAAACATTATTTTTGATATAAAATTGTATCACCAAGAAGTTGTTAACTTTTTTTTTAATTTTGGCATAAAGCTTAAAGGATATTTAGTTAAGATTCATTGGGAACTTAACAAGTTCCCAATGAATCCCAAAAGAAAATCGATCTATAATAATATTTACTTAAAAATGCATAAAATGTTATAAAAAAATGTCTTAACTAAAGAATAATATTCTATGCACAAACTGGAGGGCTTCAAACTGTGGTCTCCATATTTCCCAAACAATCGTTGCAGCACGCTGTTATGTGCTCCATGCACAACCAACATTTACAAATTTTGCAAAAATAACGAGTTTTTTGTCTTCTGCAATATTTTCAGTTTCCTCTTTTCCCTGGTTGTGGCTCTGGAATAATCTCCTCTTCAATACCTGAGAGCCTCAAGGTAGAACACACTTTTGGTCAAGTGCTTATCAACGGCTCTTCTTTGCATGTTATTTTTCACTAACTCCATACCAAGATTTTTTTGAAACAGTCTGCGAGTTTTAGCAAATTCACCATCTGGTATGTTGCCTTTGTAGATAACAAAAGCGTTAATTGCTGCTATATTGAGGAGGTTATAGAAAATTACCATTGGCCAACGCTTTGTGTTTCTTGCAACATTGTATGATGTGATCATTCGATCAACAACATCTACTCCACTTTTTGTGCTAGGTTCTTTCCTTTTTTGGGTATATATGAAACTGCAGTCATATCATTACTAAATGCGAATAACGAAGAATATACTTTCCTGTTTTTAACTTGTGTTATTTCAAGAGGTAGTTCTCTTCTATTGGCTCTAATTGTACCAACCACAGTAAGGCGGTACTCTCTTAGCAGTTTCTTTACAATTGAATATCGTGTGAACTAACGATCTATTGTAACATTTCTTCCTAATCCTAATAAATGTGAACTAATAACATTCTTTCAGTTACTGCAGCGGTAGAGTTGTCAGTTTTATATGGACAATTGGGTTGAACACCAGCGTAAATTTCTATTCACTAAATACATTAGTGTTTTCAACTACAATATCAATGCAGTTTCCAAACATGTACATCCAGCATTGAATGGCAGGTGAGACACTATGTTTTCGTTGCGAGTTCTAATATTTCTAGGTGGGACAGCATTTTTCCATTTAGTTCCATCTTTACCAAAAAAATACGAGCATCTATCACGAATCACGGGTTGTTCATCTTCATCATCCTCGCCGTCATCCTGATGCATAATCTATGTGTGAAGTGAAAAATGTTTTGGCATCAACAACGGCGAAGACTTTCAATCCGTATTTGTTTGGTTTACTTGGAATGTACATTCGGAAACTGCACCTACTACTCGCCCACAGAATAAGTTTTCTTACAATTGTCGTTGAACTTGTCAACAATAGTACAAACTGCTGCTAGTTTGTCCATTTCTTTTCTTTGACCTCTAGTTATGGTATCGTCTAAGCGAATGCATTTCAATAAGAAGACGAACCTCCATTTTGCCATTGTAGCAGGAAATATCTCATATCCCATACTGTCTGATGAACAATACTCTGCTAGATGTGTCCTTGATCCATGATGTAGCCCAGCTAAATAAAGCAAACCCATCAGCGCTTGGATTTATACAGAGTCGGTTGGTCTACACTCAGTTTTATCTTGGTATTTAACAGAAATTTTATCAATAAATAAATTAATTTTTTAAATTACAATAACAATGCAGTTTCCAAACATGTACATCCAGCATTGAATGGGAGATAATGCGTACGTGCTTCACCGATGACCCCCGGCAGGTGAGACACTATGTTTTCGTTGCGAGTTCTAATATTTCTAGGTGGGACAGCATTTTTCCATTTAGTTCTAATAAATGATGACATGATGACGAGCTTTTTGAATCCATCCCCCTATCAGAAAACAAAATAGGTCATAAAGAGGAGATAGTAAGAAAAGTGAAAGAAGCAAAACACATCGACAAAACTCTGTTTCCTTTTACAGGTAAAACTGAATCTTTTAAAATTTTACTGATTTTGCATAATCAATCAAGAGTATGACATGAGATCACAAGAATATTCTGGAAAGTCTTTATTTACCAAAGTAAAATTTAAGGACGTCCAGGAATAATAGAGTACTGCCTACCATCGACTTATTTTAGCTGGAAAGGAAAATTTTATGAACTTTACTTTACTAGGAGAAGCTTAGAAAAAAACTCGAAGATATTATTTAACTTACGAAATATCTTAAGAATAGCATTAGCAAAGAGTTCTATGTTACCTTACAAACAAATACGAAGATACAGGATCTAGGTAGATACCGAAAACGCTAAAATTATAAGTGATCAAAAAACAGTGGAGGCGAATAAAAGTGGGGTTCAAAAAAAAGATTGCAGTGATGTTAACTTAGAGACAAGCTGGACGTTGTAAAAGTAACATTACAGTCCTTTTTAATTTTTTGATAATTCTTGAATTTGTGTACAAAATAAACGAAAACACTAAAAGCTGTTTCTTTAATTCACATTTTTATGAATAAGTTATTAAAGTACCGTAATAAAATCAAAATCCCTGAGAGTTTAAAGTTTTTCTTAATGTCATAGGCTCCGGTTTTAAAAAATACTTGTGGCTCAAACAACGGATGATGGGCTTCAAAAGAAAGTCTAAATTGGGTCTAATAAGTTCTGGAAAAATTTAAAATATGTGCATCCCAAACAAACGTTCAAAATAGCATCTATTGTGAACGCCTTAGGATTGAATTGAAGAAGAAATAGGGAAGAAAACGGTCAATAGTACATTAAAATTGAAATGAAAATGGTAACTTTAATCCAGATAAAGTCAATAAAAATTTGGTACGGGTGCTCTTTTGGAAGTGTTTGAAGTTTTCTCGAAGCAGCATCTAGAAGCAGATTAGCTCTTCTAGAAACATTTTATGTCTTCTAGAAGCAATATTAAGTCTCCAGGGGCAGTATCAGGTTTTCTGGAAGCATTCCAAGTTTTCTGAAAATAATATCAGTTTTTCTAGAAGCAATTCAAGTCTTCCAAAGGCAATATCATGTTTTTGGAAGCATTTTATGTTTTTAGAAGCAGTATGAGGTATGCTAGAAGTAGTTCAAGTCTTTTAGAAAGAATATCAAGTTTTTTGGAAGCATTTCAAGTCATCTGAAAGCAGTATCACTTCTTCTGAAAGCTTTCCAAATATTTTGAAAACAATATCAAGTGTTCTAGAAGCGTTTCTGGAAGTATTTCAAGTCTTCTAGACGCAGTATCAAAGCTTCTAGGGGCAGTATCAAATCTTCTAAAAGAATTTCAAGTCCTCTGAAAGTAGTATCATGTCTTCTGGAAGCATTCCAAGTTTTCTGAAAATAATATCAAGTCTTCTAGTAGCATTTCAAGACTTCCAGAGGCAGCATCAAATCTTCTGGAAGCATGTCAAGTTTTCAGAAAGTAATATCACGTCTTCTGGAAGAGACGTGATATTATTTTTAATTCTGGAAGTATTCCAAGTTTTTCGAAAGCAATGTCAAGTCTCCCAGAGGCAATATCACGTCTTCTGGAAGTATTTCATGAAGCATTCTGGAAACAGTATAAAGTATTCTGGAAGCATTCGAAGACTTCTAGAAGTAGTATGAAACCTGCTGGAAGCATTTCATGTCTTCTAGAAGCAGTATTTAAAGTTTTTTGGAAATATTTCAAGTCTTCTGAAAGCAGTATCACGTCTTTTGGATGCAATATCAAGTCTTCTAAAAGCAGTATAGAGGCAATACCAAGTCTTCTAGAAGCCTTGGAAGACTTGATTCCAGAGGCAATAACAAATCTTCTGGAAGCATTTCAAGTCCTTTGAAAGCAATATTAAGTCTTCTAGAAACAATTCAAGTCTTCCAGAGGCAATATTACGTCTCCTGATTTCATGACTTCTACAAGCAGTATGAAGTATGCTGGAAGCATTTCATGACTTCTAGAAGCAGTATGTAGTATGCTGGAAGTATTTCAAGTCTTCTGAAAGCAATATTAAGTCTTCTAAATGTAGTATCAAGTTTTCCAGGGGCAGCATCAAGTCTTCTGGATGCAATTTAATCCTTCTGGAAGCATATCAAGGCTTCTGGAAGTTGTATCTCATGCACATGTTATGTATGAAGATTGAGGATTACGTGGAGATGTTTAATAAGTTCAACAACGTTATCAAAAACCGTTTTCTAAACATTATTTTTGATATAAAATTGTATCACCAAAAAGTTGTTAATTTTTTTTAATTTTGGCATAAAGCTTAAAGGATACTTAGTTAAGATTCATTGGGAACTTAACAAGTTCTAGAAAAGGAATAGCTTAATAACGATTATATAAAATCATTTTCAAAATTTCAATAATTCAATAAATTTAAATCCATAATTCCAAATCAAATTATGCCTTAAACGAACCAAAGAGGAATGCTTAATAGAAATTTCTTTGCTTAATAACTAAAGCTTCTTTCAGCAAGTCAACTTTTGTACCATGATGTTCTAATGGATTAAGTTATATAATTCATTTTTTTAATTAGTTAATTCTTTGCATATAAAAAAATTATAGAAAAAACTACACAAAAGATGTTAACTTTTTACTGAATATGTGATCCTCATCTTTCTCAATGAATCATAACATTATTTGTAGATACATCTTTTATAAGTGTATCTCTATAAAGACAACGATTATGTAGGTGTTAAATAATGTTTGAAAGAAAGAAAATCTTTGTAAAGTCCTCGGCGGAGTTCGTCGAAATGTTAAAAAAATTAGTTTGAAGCTGACATGGGAGCCACTTCAGGCCCCATCTTTGCGTATTGAAAAAGATTATAGAGATTATTATTGACTTATTAAATAATGGATCTACATATTGGATCCTTTTTTTCTCAAATCCTCTTCTTAAAACAGCTTTGAAACAAGCTTGACGTTGTAAAAATAACGTTGTAAGTACCGAGCCACCAAACAGCGGAAGTAGGGAGAAGAAGCTGCACCAATACAGAACCCGCTCTATTTATCTGTATTACGTAACGGAACGAATTACAAGATATATCAAGAAAAGATGTCGTTTTTGGTGTGATACGGAATGGACACCAAATTTCGGAATACCCTCCCGATAGCCAAGGACAAGGTACCTATATTAAAAGAAGTGGGTGTCTATCGGATATCATTCAGTTGTAGAAAGTTTTACGTTGGCCAAACCGGATGAAACATCTAATGCCGTATCAAGGAACACGAGAGGGACATCGAATAGATTTCGACAAAACAAAGATTCTGTGTTTTTGTGTACAAAATAAACAAAAATGCTAAGTGGTTTCTTTAATCCACATTTAAAAAAAAGAAAGTTATTGAAGTACTATAATAAAACCAAAATCCCTAGCAGTGTAAAGGAGCTTTTTTTAATGTCATAGATTCATGTGGCTCAAAGAACGAATGACAGGTCTTAAAAAAAGATCTAAAAAATTATGAATAAATTCAAAATATGTGCTTTTAAAAAAACTGAAGAAAAAATTGAAGAAGAAATAGGGAATAAAAAGCTCAATAGTACCTTAATTAGAAATTTAAATGAAAATGGTAACTTTAATCCAAGTCAATAAAAATTTTTTATGGGTGCTGTTTTGGAAGTATTTCAAGTCTTCTCGAAGCAGTGTTAGGTCTTCTGGAAGCATTTTAAGTCTTCTGGAAGCAATATTGAGTCTTCTGGAAGCAGTATGAAGTGTTTTAGAAGCATTTCATGTCTTCCAGAGATCATATCAAGTTTTCTGGAAACATTTCAAGTCCTCTGAAAGCAGTATCATGTCTTCTGGGAGCATTCTTAATTTTCTGAAAACAATATAAAGTCTTCTAGAGGCATTTCAAGTTTTCTAGAGGCAATATCAAACCTTCTAAAAGCATTTCATGTCTTCTAGAAGCAGTATGAAGTGTTTTGGAAGTATTTCAAGTCTTCCAGAGATCACATTAAGTTTTCTGGAAGCATTTCAACTCTTCTAGAAGTAGTATCAAGTCTTCAAGGGGCAGTGTCAAGTCTTCTAGAGCATTTCAAGTCTTCTGAAAGCAGTATTACGTCTTCTGGAAGCATTCCAAGGTATCTGAAAATAATATCACGTCTTCTGGAAGCATTTCAAGACTTTCAGAGGTTGAATGAAATCTTTTAGAAGCATGTCAAGTTTTCTGCAAGCAAAATCACGTCTTCTAGAAGCAGTATGAAGTATGCTGGAAGGATTTCAAGTCTTCTAAAAGGAATATCAAGTCTGCTAGAAGCATTTGAAGTGCTTCAGAGGCAATATCAAATTTTCTGGTAATATTTCAAGTCTTCTGGAAGGAATATTAAGTCTGCTGAAAGCATTTCAAGACTTTCAGAGGCAATATAAAATCTTCTGGAAGCATTTCAAGTTTTCTAAAAGCAGTATCACGTCTTCTGGAACCATTCCAAGTTTTATGAAAGCAATGTCGTCTTCTAGAAGCAATTAAAGTCTTCTGGAGACAATATCACCTCTTTAGGAAGTACTTCATGTCATCTAGAAGCAGTATGAAGTATGCTGGAAGCATTTGAAGTGCTTCAGAGGCAATGTCAAATTTTCTGGAAGCATTTCAAGTCTTCTGGAAGGAATATTAAGTCTACTGGATGCATTTCAAGACTTCCAGAGGCAATATCAAATCTTCCGGAAACATTTCCATGTCTTCTAGAAGCAATATCTAAACCAAAAAAAAGCACTATGAAATACACGGCTAGGTTTACTTATTATGCGAATTTTCATAGTGTAGTATAGAATTTTCATAGTATTCCGTAGATACTATTCTGGGGGCATCATTAGCAGCAGAAAGAGTTTTCCTTCACAAAAAACAAGAGACTGAACGCGCTATGTAACCTCAAACCCAATGAAAGTTGCAAACCATATTTAAAACCGCAATGTATACTGACTTTATACTCGGTATGTGTATTAAATTGCGTCATACATATGCTGCAAAATTTTGATAAATTTGCCTCCAATGAAGACAAACATGAATACAACATTCGAAAATAAGCAGAACTTGAAATACCGATGGATCGGATAAAAAAGACACAAGACAACGCAGTATTCTAGAGCATCAAACTATTTAACTATCTTCTCGAGTACATACGAGTACTACCACAACAACAGTTCCGATATATGATAAAAAAGGCTCTACTGGAAACGCCACTATATTTGTTCTGGTTGATGCGATGTGTCATCCATTCATCTTTATGGTTGTTCTTTGTGGACAGCAGCAGACGTTTCGCAAAGAAGATCTCACTTGGCATCTTCAGTGCGTTGTCGTAATAAACTGCTGGTAGATTGGTGGCTTACTAGCAGCACCAAGAAGATGAATGGATGATACCTCGCATCAACCAGAACACATACGTCTCCATCTATGAAGCATTACAAACCACTGTATTTCATTGAACATTTTTTTGAAATCTTTAAGTTATAAATATTATATATATTGGTTATGTTGAGTACTGGAATAATCACCCAAAAATAATTAGAAATTAGGGAACTTCATTTATCTTTCCTAAGGTTTCGAAATATATTTATTACAAAGATATATACAAAGATTTTTGTATATATAATATATTATATTATATGTATACATAATATATTATAAAGATGCCACAATCATATTTAACCCTCGCAGTACTGACGTTTCGCCAACCGTTGCGGACGGTGCCTGGGTCAACCGAGACCCGAACAGTTTTTGTTTACGTAGAATATAAAAAATGAAGCTTTTGCCATTATGATTTTGACTTATTTTATTTTAAAGGTGAACTATTATTAGGGATATAAAATAATACATAAAAATAAAATTTTTAAAAAATTACATAAAAAATATTTATTCTAAATCATTACAATTTGTACACAAAATATTTTTTGTACATGTTGAATGTATATTACATACATATTTATGACAAACATCACATTTTGATTTATATTTATTGTCATTTCCAATACACAAGCTACATCTTGAGCGTTTTTGTAATGTTGTACTCATTTGTTTATTTATTTTTCGGCCTGTACTATCGATGGTGTCCACAATGTGTCTCGAAAATACTACTGCAAAAAAGCGACAGAGGCCAACGTCGTGTACATCTCCGGCAAGTGTATTCTCTTAGAATTTTATCTAAAACATCCACTCCACTTTTTGTTGAATTGTAATAATTGATAATATTAGGTTTGTAATTATTATTTTCGTCAGAAATAGCATGTTCTCGATGAACGCTCGAAAGTAAAACTACGCATTTTCTTGGTTTTGGGATATACGACACAAGTGTTTTTCAGAAGATATAAAATCGGAAGAGAATTGAGCTCTTCCGGATATTGTTATCAAAGATTTTGGTAAATCCTTTCTATTTTTCCGCATTGTTCCCACTATAAATATGTTATCTTTGAGTAAATCCTCTGCAAGTGAGATATCCGTAAAAAAATTGTCGGTTGTGATAGTTCGATTAAATCCCTTCCAAAACTCTGAAAGAACTCTAACTACTCGTTGTCCTTGTCCTTTCTCCGGTGTGTTTCCGCATTTTCCTAAATACACTTCAAAATTACAACAATAATATGTAGTAGCGTCACATAGGGCCCATAATTTCAGCCCATATTTCCCCGGCTTGCTCGGCATATACATCTTGAATGGACATCTTCCTCGAAATGTTACTAATTGTTCATCAATAGTGCCTACATTAGACGCTCGGTAATTATCTCTGCAATTTCTTGTTAAAATATTTGTAATGGTTCTCAAAGCTGCCAACTTATCGGTCATTTTTCTTTCTTCTCGTGTCTGAAAGTCGTCAAAACGCAAAAATCGTAAAATGTTTGTAAATCTATCACGAGACATAGATGCTCGATAAATTTGTCGACTATAAGCAATCTTTTTCTTCCATAGATCTTTTTTACTTTCACGTGATTCCCGAAAACGGCCAGTAATTAGTAAAATCCCAAAAAATGCCTTCAATTCAACACGGTCTACCGGCTTCCATATATTATTTGAAAACATTTCATAATATTTAACCGCTTTTTCATTTGTATAAGTAATTATAATGTCCATGATTTCATCATTTATAAATAAATCAAAACATTGTTCCATGGTTTCTACACCCTCAGAATTTGCTGTGAGTGTAGCATCATATTTACCAAATTCTGCATCTCTGTTTGTGGGGGAAATATATCTCCATGTTCGTCCACAAACATTTTGATCTTTACAGTGTGACATGTTATTACTATTTTCACCACTAAACTCATCACTTTCATAATCCTCTTCTTCTGGTACTGCATCACTAAAAGTCAATGACGCACATTCATCATCAGAAGACACTTCATTGTTATAATCATCATTATTATTTACAAAATTAGCAAACATTTTATTTTTCGATGTAGATCGTTGCTCTATAATACACCTTCTGTGAACTAAATCAAGAATTTAATGGCAATTGTATTGTCGCTATAGCCTCTTACACAGTCAGACGCCTGGCGCTGTAAAAAACGGTCGAGACATATTTTTTCGTCGTTTTTTCGTCGGGTCGTCCGTTTGACGCCGATCTAACTTAACGCACTCCTTGAGTAACGACAAATCTATTTATTACAATTTCTCGCAAAAATTTATTTGGGTCCAAATAGACCCAGGCACCGGAATACGAGGGTTAAAAAGACTCATCTCACTATTACTTACGATTATTACGACTCTAACAAGGGGTCGAAAGATGTTAAAGACAAACAAAATGCATTAACAACCATATAAAAGGCACAAAAACCGATAGCACGAAGCGAAAAAACATGTTATGTATATTATGTATTTGTTTCTTCTTTGGTATGACCTTGCAATGTGTTATTGCAGCAATACTTTATTATTATTATATCAAATCTTTTGGAACCATTTCTAGTCTTCCAGAAGTAATAACAAGTCTTCTGGAAATATTTCAAACATTTTAGAAGAAATATTAAGCAATAGTATCAAATCTTCTGAATGCATTTCAATCTTTCTGGAAGTATTCCAAGTCTTCTGGAAGCAATAGCAAGTCTTTTGAAAGCAGTATCTAGGTTTCTAGAAACAGTATCAACCTTTCTGAAGAATTTCAAGTATATTAGGAGCATATCAAGTCTTCTTTAAGCATTTCAAGACTTTTGGAAGCAGTATTAAGTCATCTAGAAGCAGTTTCAAGTCTTATGGAATCAGATTACGTCTTCTAGAAGATGTATCAAGTCTTCTCGAAGCATTACGAATTATGTTAGTATTAAGTCTTTTGTAAGCAGGATTAAGTCATCTAAAATCAGTGTTAAGTCTTATGGAACCAGATTAAGTCGCCTAGAAGTAGTACCAAATCTTTTTGAAACATTTCAGGTCTTCTAGAAGCATTCCAAGTCTTGTGGAAGCATATCAAATCTTCTGAAACTATTTCAAGTCTTTTGGAAGCTATATTAAGTCATCTAGAAGCAGTATCAAGTCATATGGAACCAGATCAAGTCATATAGAAGCAGTATTAAGTCATCTAGAAGTAGTTTCAAGTCTTATGGCACCAGATTAAGTCTTCTAGAAGAAGTATTAAGTCTTCTCGAAGCATTTCAAGTCTTTTGGAAGCATTATTAGGTTATCTATAATCAGTGTTGAGTCTTATGGAACCAGATTGTCTAAAAGCAGTAAAACATCTTTTTGCAGCATTTTGGGTCTTCTGGAAGCAGTCTCCTAAAAATAATATCAAGCCTTCTAGAAGCATTCCAAGTCTGGTGGAAGCATATCAAACAACAAACCTTTTTGAAGCATTCAAGGTCTTCTGAAAGCAGTGGCAAGTTCTTTTTCAAAATATGTACTCTCCAAAAAGCATTCAGAACAGATGCTGACAATGAGATTGAATCGGGAAGAAAAAGGTCAATAGTACATTAACATTAAAAATTGTGAAGTTAATTGAAAATGCCGACCTAGAGAAATCACGTATTTTTTCCTAGATCTTCATATTGTATGATTGTATAAACAAAACCAAGCGAGATAATAATTTAAATTGATTATTTTTTGAAATTTAACCGTTGATTACATAAAAAAGTCCGTTAAAAATCGTAGGCGTTTTAAAAAAATTTTACTTTGCTCCAACATACTTGAGACGGCTAAATATGTTCAGGGTCGTATTCAATGTTTGAAATAAAGTTTGTATTTAGAATAAAATAATAAAATATTGAATTTTTAATTAATCGATTTACAGAAGCTTTTATAAATATCCCGGAACGAATATGCTCTTATTTAAAGAGACTATTGTAAAGTGGGTCAATTTCAAGTCTTTTGAAAGCAGAATCGCATCTTCATCAAAGTATTTAACATCCTTTGGAAGCAGTATTAAGTCATCTAGAATCAGTATCAAGTCTTATGGAATTAGATCAAGTCTTTTAGAAGTAGTATCAAGTCTTCTCGAAGCATTTCAATTTTTTTTGGAAGCATTTAACATCCTTTAGAAGCAGTATTAAGTCATCTAGAATCAGTATCAAGTCTTGTGGAACCAGATCAAGTAGTCTAAAAGTAGTACCAAATCTTTTTATAGCATTTTAGTCTTCTCGAAGCATTTCAAGTCTTTTGGAAGCATTATTAAGTCACCTAATATCAATGTCAAGTCTTGTGGAACCAGATCAAGTAGTCTAAAAGTAGTACCAAACCTTTTTATAGCATTTTAGTCTTCTCGAAGCATTTCAAGTCTTTTGGAAGCATTATTAAGTCACCTAAAATCAATGTCCAGTCTTGTGAGCCAGATCAAGTAGTCTAAAAGTAGTACCAAATCTTTTTATATCATTCCACGTCTTTTGGAAGCAGTATCATGTCTCCTAATAACAGAATAAAAACTTCTAGAAGCGTTTCAAGTCTTGTGATAGCATACCAATTCTTACAAGTTTCAAGAAACAGTATCATGTCTTCTGAAGCATTCCAAGTCTATTGGGAGCAGTATTAAGTTATCTAGAATCAGTGTCAAGTCTTAAGGAACCAGATCGTCTCGACGTAGTACCAAATCTTTCTGCAACATTTCAGGTCTTCTGTAAGTAGTATCAAGTCTTCTAGAAACAGTATTAAGCCTTTTTGAAGCATTCCAAATTTTGTGGAAGCATATCAAGTCTCATTGAAGCATTTCAAGACTTTTGGAAACGGTATTAAATCATCTAGAAGCAGTTTCAAGTCTTATAGAACCAGATTAAATATTCTAGAAGAAGTATCAAGTCTTCTCGAAGCATTTCAAGTCTTTTGGAAGCATTATTAAGTCACCTAATATCAATGTCAAGTCTTGTGAAACCAGATCAAGTAGTCTAAAAGTAGTACCAAACCTTTTTATAGCATTTTAGTCTTCTCGAAGCATTTCAAGTCTTTTGGAAGCATTATTAAGTCACCTAAAATCAATGTCCAGTCTTGTGAAACCAGATCAAGTAGTCTAAAAGTAGTACCAAATCTTTTTATAGCATTCCACATCTTTTGGAAGCAGTATCATGTCTCCTAATAACAGAATAAAAACTTCTAGAAGCGCTCCAAGTCTTGTGATAGCATACCAATTCTTACAAGTTTCAAGAAACAGTATCAAGTCTTCTCGAAGCATTTCAATTTTTTTTGGAAGCATTTAACATCCTTTAGAAGCAGTATTAAGTCATCTAAAATCAGTATCAAGTCTTGTGGAACCAGATCAAGTAGTCTAAAAGTAGTACCAAATCTATTTATAGCATTTTAGTCTTCTCGAAGCATTTCAAGTCTTTTGGAAGCATTATTAAGTCACCTAAAATCAATGTCCAGTCTTGTGAAACCAGATCAAGTAGTCTAAAAGTAGTACCAAATCTTTTTATAGCATTCCACGTCTTTTGGAAGCAGTATCATGTCTCCTAATAACAGAATAAAAACTTCTAGAAGCGCTCCCAGTCTTGTGATAGCATACCAATTCTTACAAGTTTCAAGAAACAGTATCAAGTCTTCTGAAGCATTCCAAGTCTATTGGGAGCAGTATTAAGGTATCTAGAATCAGTGTCAAGTCTTAAGGAACCAGATCGTCTCGACGTAGTACCAAATCTTTCTGCAACATTTCAGGTCTTCTGTAAGTAGTATCAAGTCTTCTAGAAACAGTATCAAGCCTTTTTGAAGCATTCCAAATTTTGTGGAAGCATATCAAGTCTTCTTGAAGCATTTCAAGACTTTTGGAAGCATCATTAAGTCATTTAGAATTAGTATAAAGTCTTGTGGAACCAGATCAAGTCTTTTAGAAGAAGTATCAAATCTTTTCGAAGCATTTCAAATTTTTTGGAAGCAGTATTAAGTCATCTGGAATCAATGCCAAGTCTTATAAAACCAGATCAATAAGTCTAGAAGCAGTACTAAATCTTTTTGAAGGATTTCAAGTGTTCTGGAAGCAGTATCAAGTCTCTTTTTAAAATATGTGCTCCCCAAAAAAACTTCAGAACAGATGCTGACAATGAGACTGAATCCGGAAGAGAAAGATCAATAGTAGATTAACATTAAAATTTGTGAAATTAATTGAAAATGACCACCTAGAGAAATTACTTATTTTTTATCCTAGATCTTCATATTGTATGAATGTATAAAAATAACCAAGAGAGATAATAATTTGGATTGATTATTTTTTGCAATGTAACCGTTGATGAATTCGTTTAAATTACATAAAAAAGTCCGTTAAAAATCGTAGGCGTTTTAAAGAAATGTTATTTTGCTCCAACATACTTGAGACGGCTAAATATGTTCAGGGTCGTATTCAATGTTTGAAATAAAGTTTGATATTTAGAATAAAATAATCATAAAAATATTAAATTTTTAATTAATCGATTTACAAAAGCTTTTATAAATATCACGGAACGAATATGCTTTTATTTAAAGAGACTAATGTAAAGCGTAAAGAAAAAAATGTATGTTGCGGTCCTGTTTGCCTTGTATGATGTCTATAACAGACAAAATAGGGTGAATCACAAGGTCAAAAAGTCCACAGAAAAATATTATACCGCAAAAGGAAAGACAAGCAATAAATTACTTTTTGTTAAATCTCCCTCCTAAATTAACAAACGATTTAGGAAAATTTCCAAACATCTCTTTACTAATATTGTATAACATCTATATTGTTCTAATATTGTTCTAGAGAAGCAGTATGAAATCTTCTGGAAGCATTTCAAGTCTTCCAGCGGAAATTTCAAGTGTTCTAAAAGTATTTCAAGTTTCCTACAAGCATTATCAATTCTTTCGGAAACATATCAAGTCATCTAGAAGCAATTGCAAGTTTTCTGGAAGCATTTCAAGTCTTCCAGACGCAACATCAAGTATATCAAGTCTTCAGGAACCACAGTAGGTCTTCTTGAAATGTTTTAAAGCTTTTGGAAGTATTTTCAAGCCTTCCACTTTCGACTTATCATTCGACTGTTCAAGTTGAAACCAATGTTTTTGCCAATCCCGAGACAAAACCGGACATCATATAATTTTACAACAATACATCGTCATGGTCGATGTGTTAAACCAGAATGATGGAAATGATAAACCAGATACAAGCGGAAAGTAAATAGGTGGTCTGTTGCGCTGTTTTGCAACATAGTCGACATTTCTGCATACAACGCATTTCTTTTATTTATCTAATTTAATACTAATTAGAACAGTACAAAAAGAGTTTTTGCGGAAGATTATTTTTGATAGCAGTCAGGCAAGCATTATGTTTATCTTATATAAAGCAACGCAACAGCAAACCACAAATGCACTGACCCTATACCCTGGGTATATACCCGGGGGTATTTACAAAATTAAAAAGAAACTACAACAAACGCAAAGACCACTAAAAAAGTAACTTTTAAGTCATCTAGAATCAGTATCAAATCTTATGGAACCAGATCAAGTCTTTTAGAAGAAGTATCAAGTCTTCTCGAAGCATTTCAAATTTTTTAGAAGCATTTAACATCCTTTAAAAGCAGTATTAAGTCATCTAGAATCAGTATCAAGTCTTATGGAACCAGATCAACTCTTTTAGAAGAATTATCAAGTCTTCTCAAGAAGCATTTTAAACTTTTTGGAAGCAGTACTAAGTCATCCAGAATCAGTGGCAAGACTTATTCAAAAAGCAATACCAAATCTTTTTGAAGCATTCAAGGTCTTCTGAAAGCAGTATCAAGTCTTTATTCAAAATATGTACTCTCCAAAAAACGTTCAGAACAGATGCTGACAATGAGATTGAATCGGGAAGAAAAAGGTTAATAGTACATTAACATTAAAAGTTGTGAAGTTAATTGAAAATGCCGACCTAGAGAAATCACGTATTCTTTTTTTTAGATCTTCATATTGTATGATTGTATAAACAAAACCAAGCGAGATAATAATTTAAATTGATTATTTTTTGAAATTTAACCGTTGATTACATAAAAAAGTCCGTTAAAAATCGTAGGCGTTTTAAAGAAACGTTATTTTGCTCCAACATACTTGAGATGGCTAAGTATGTTCAGGGTCGTATTCAATGTTTGAAATAAAGTTTGATATTTGAAATAAAATAATCATACAAATATTAAATTTTTAATTAATCGATTTACAAAAGCTTTTATAAATATCCCGGAACGAATATGCTCTTATTTAAAGAGACTATTGTAAAGTGGATCAATTTCAAGTCTTTTGAAAGCAGCATCACATCTTCATCAAAGTATTTAACATCCTTTGGAAGCAGTATTAAGTCATCTAGAATCAGTATCAAGTCTTATGGAATTAGATCAAGTCTTTTAGAAGAAGTATCAAGTCTTCTCGAAGCATTTCAATTTTTTTTGGAAGCATTTAACATCCTTTAGAAGCAGTATTAAGTCACCTAATATCAATGTCAAGTCTTGTGGAACCAGATCAAGTAGTCTAAAAGTAGTACCAAGTCGTTTTATAGCATTTCAGTCTTTTCGAAGCATTTCAAATCTTTTGGAAGCATTATTAAGTCACCTAAAATCAATGTCCAGTCTTGTGAAACCAGATCAAGTAGTCTAAAAGTAGTACCAAATCTTTTTATAGCATTCCACGTCTTTTGGAAGCAGTATCATGTCTCCTAATAACAGAATAAAAACTTCTAGAAGCGTTCCAAGTCTTGTGATAGCATACCAATTCTTACAAGTTTCAAGAAACAGTATCAAGTCTTCGGAAGCATTCCAAGTCTATTGGGAGAAGTATTAAGTTATCTAGAATCAGTGTCAAGTCTTAAGGAACCAGATCGTCTCGACGTAGTACCAAATCTTTCTGCAACATTTCAGGTCTTCTGTAAGTAGTATCAAGTCTTCTAGAAACAGTATCAAGCCTTTTTGAAGCATTCCAAATTTTGTGGAAGCATATCAAGTCTCCTTGAAGCATTTCAAGACTTTTGGAAGCGGTATTAAATCATCTAGAAGCAGTTTCAAGTCTTATAGAACCAGATTAAATATTCTAGAAGAAGTATCAAGTCTTCTCGAAGCATTTCAAGTCTTTTGGAAGCATTATTAAGTCACCTAATATCAATGTCAAGTCTTGTGGAACCAGATCAAGTAGTCTAAAAGTAGTACCAAACCTTTTTATAGCATTCCACGTCTTTTGGAAGCAGTATCATGTCTCCTAATAACAGAATAAAAACTTCTAGAAGCGCTCCAAGTCTTGTGATAGCATACCAATTCTTACAAGTTTCAAGAAACAGTATCAAGTCTTCTGAAGCATTCCAAGTCTATTGGGAGCAGTATTAAGTTATCTAGAATCAGTGTCAAGTCTTAAGGAACCAGATCGTCTCGACGTAGTACCAAATCTTTCTGCAACATTTCAGGTCTTCTGTA
Organism: Onthophagus sagittarius; assembly: GCA_036711965.1. Lineage (NCBI taxonomy): Eukaryota > Metazoa > Arthropoda > Insecta > Coleoptera > Scarabaeidae > Onthophagus > Onthophagus sagittarius. The sequence continues at coordinate 10,552,224 of JASERS010000004.1, forward strand.
AGTAGTATCAAGTCTTCTAGAAACAGTATCAAGCCTTTTTGAAGCATTCAAAATTTTGTGGAAGCATATCAAGTCTCCTTGAAGCATTTCAAGACTTTTGGAAGCGGTATTAAATCATCTAGAAGCAGTTTCAAGTCTTATAGAACCAGATTAAATATTCTAGAAGAAGTATCAAGTCTTCTCGAAGCATTTCAAGTCTTTTGGAAGCATTATTAAGTCACCTAATATCAATGTCAAGTCTTGTGGAACCAGATCAAATAGTCTAAAAGTAGTACCAAGTCGTTTTATAGCATTTCAGTCTTTTCGAAGCATTTCAAATCTTTTGGAAGCATTATTAAGTCACCTAAAATCAATGTCCAGTCTTGTGAAACCAGATCAAGTAGTCTAAAAGTAGTACCAAATCTTTTTATAGCATTCCACGTCTTTTGGAAGTAGTATCATGTCTCCTAATAACAGAATAAAAACTTCTAGAAGCGCTCCAAGTCTTGTGATAGCATACCAATTCTTACAAGTTTCAAGAAACAGTATCAAGTCTTCTGAAGCATTCCAAGTCTATTGGGAGCAGTATTAAGGTATCTAGAATCAGTGTCATGTCTTAAGGAACCGGATCGTCTCGACGTAGTACCAAATCTTTCTGCAACATTTCAGGCCTTCTGTAAGTAGTATCAAGTCTTCTAGAAACAGTATCAAGCCTTTTTGAAGCATTCCAAATTTTGTGGAAGCATATCAAGTCTCCTTGAAGCATTTCAAGACTTTTGGAAGCGGTGTTAAATCATCTAGAAGCAGTTTCAAGTCTTATAGAACCAGATTAAATATTCTAGAAGAAGTATCAAGTCTTCTCGAAGCATTTCAAGTCTTTTGGAAGCATTATTAAGTCACCTAATATCAATGTCAAGTCTTGTGGAACCAGATCAAGTAGTCTAAAAGTAGTACCAAACCTTTTTATAGCATTTTAGTCTTCTCGAAGCATTTCAAGTCTTTTGGAAGCATTATTAAGTCACCTAAAATCAATGTCCAGTCTTGTGAAACCAGATCAAGTAGTCTAAAAGTAGTACCAAATCTCTTTATAGCATTCCACGTCTTTTGGAAGCAGTATCATGTCTCCTAATAACAGAATAAAAACTTCTAGAAGCGTTCCAAGTCTTGTGATAGCATACCAATTCTTACAAGTTTCAAGAAACAGTATCAAGTCTTCTGAAGCATTCCAAGTCTATTGGGAGCAGTATTAAGGTATCCAGAATCAGTGTCAAGTCGTAAGGAACCAGATCGTCTCGACGTAGTAATCTTTCTGCAACATTTCAGGTCTTCTGTAAGTAGTATCAAGTCTTCTAGAAACAGTATCAAGCCTTTTTGAAGCATTCCAAATTTTGTGGAAGCATATCAAGTCTCCTTGAAGCATTTCAAGACTTTTGGAAGCGGTATTAAATCATCTAGAAGCAGTTTCAAGTCTTATAGAACCGGATTAAATATTCTAGAAGAAGTGTCAAGTCTTCTCGAAGCATTTCAAGTCTTTTGGAAGCATTATTAAGTCACCTAATATCAATGTCAAGTCTTGTGGAACCAGATCAAGTAGTCTAAAAGTAGTACCAAGTCGTTTTATAGCATTTCAGTCTTTTGGAAGCATTTCAAATCTTTTGGAAGCATTATTAAGTCACCTAAAATCAATGTCCAGTCTTGTGAAACCAGATCAAGTACTCTAAAAGTAGTACCAAATCTTTTTATAGCATTCCACGTCTTTTGGAAGCAGTATCATGTCTCCTAATAACAGAACAAAAACTTCTAGAAGCGCTCCAAGTCTTGTGATAGCATACCAATTCTTACAAGTTTCAAGAAACAGTATCAAGTCTTCTGAAGCATTCCAAGTCTATTGGGAGCAGTATTAAGGTATCTAGAATCAGTGTCAAGTCTTAAGGAACCAGATCGTCTCGACGTAGTACCAAATCTTTCTGCAACATTTCAGGTCTTCTGTAAGTAGTATCAAGTCTTCTAGAAACAGTATCAAGCCTTTTTGAAGCATTCAAAATTTTGTGGAAGCATATCAAGTCTCCGTGAAGCATTTCAAGACTTTTGGAAGCGGTATTAAATCATCTAGAAGCAGTTTCAAGTCTTATAGAACCAGATTAAATATTCTAGAAGAAGTATCAAGTCTTCTCGAAGCATTTCAAGTCTTTTGGAAGCATTATTAAGTCACCTAATATCAATATCAAGTCTTGTGGAACCAGATCAAGTAGTCTAAAAGTAGTACCAAACCTTTTTATAGCATTTCAGTCTTTTCGAAGCATTTCAAATCTTTTGGAAGCATTATTAAGTCACCTAAAATCAATGTCCAGTCTTGTGAAACCAGATCAAGTAGTCTAAAAGTAGTACCAAATCTTTTTATAGCATTCCACGTCTTTTGGAAGCAGTATCATGTCTCCTAATAACAGAATAAAAACTTCTAGAAGCGTTCCAAGTCTTGTGATAGCATACCAATTCTTACAAGTTTCAAGAAACAGTATCAAGTCTTCTGAAGCATTCCAAGTCTATTGGGAGCAGTATTAAGTTATCTAGAATCAGTGTCAAGTCTTAAGGAACCAGATCGTCTCGACGTAGTACCAAATCTTTCTGCAACATTTCAGGTCTTCTGTAAGTAGTATCAAGTCTTCTAGAAACAGTATCAAGCCTTTTTGAAGCATTCCCAATTTTGCGAAAGCATATCAAGTCTCCTTGAAGCATTTCAAGACTTTTGGAAGCGGTATTAAATCATCTAGAAGCAGTTTCAAGTCTTATAGAACCAGATTAAATATTCTAGAAGAAGTATCAAGTCTTCTCGAAGCATTTCATGTCTTTTGGAAGCATTATTAAGTCACCTAATATCAATGTCAAGTCTTGTGGAACCAGATCAAGTAGTCTAAAAGTAGTACCAAGTCGTTTTATAGCATTTCAGTCTTTTCGAGGCATTTCAAATCTTTTGGAAGCATTATTAAGTCACCTAAAATCAATGTCCAGTCTTGTGAAACCAGATCAAGTAATCTAAAAGTAGTACCAAATCTTATTATAGCATTCCACGTCTTTTGGAGGCAGTATCATGTCTCCTAATAACAGAATAAAAACTTCTAGAAGCGCTCCAAGTCTTGTGATAGCATACCAATTCTTACAAGTTTCAAGAAACAGTATCAAGTCTTCTGAAGCATTCCAAGTCTATTGGGAGCAGTATTAAGGTATCTAGAATCAGTGTCATGTCTTAAGGAACCAGATCGTCTCGACGTAGTACCAAATCTTTCTGCAACATTTCAGGTCTTCTGTAAGTAGTATCAAGTCTTCTAGAAACAGTATCAAGCCTTTTTGAAGCATTCCAAATTTTGTGGAAGCATATCAAGTCTCCTTGAAGCATTTCAAGACTTTTGGAAGCGGTATTAAATCATCTAGAAGCAGTTTCAAGTCTTATAGAACCAGATTAAATATTCTAGAAGAAGTATCAAGTCTTCTCGAAGCATTTCAAGTCTTTTGGAAGCATTATTAAGTCACCTAATATCAATGTCAAATCTTGTGGAACCAGATCAAATAGTCTAGAAGTTGTACCAAGTCGTTTTATATCATTTCAGTCTTTTCGAAGCATTTCAAATCTTTTGGAAGCATTATTAAGTCACCTAAAATCAATGTTCAGTCTTGTGAAACCAGATCAAGTAGTCTAAAAGTAGTACCAAATCTTTTTATAGCATTCCACGTCTTTTAGAAGCAGTATCATGTTTCCTAATAACAGAATAAAAACTTCTAGAAGCGTTCCAAGTCTTGTGATAGCATACCAATTCTTACAAGTTTCAAGAAACAGTATCAAGTCTTCTGAAGCATTCCAAGTCTATTGGGAGCAGTATTAAGTTATCTAGAATCAGTGTCAAGTCTTAAGGAACCAGATCGTCTCGACGTAGTACCAAATCTTTCTGCAACATTTCAGGTCTTCTGTAAGTAGTATCAAGTCTTCTAGAAACAGTATCAAACCTTTTTGAAGCATTCAAAATTTTGTGGAAGCATATCAAGTCTCCTTGAAGCATTTCAAGACTTTTGGAAGCGGTATTAAATCATCTAGAAGCAGTTTCAAGTCTTATAGAACCAGATTAAATATTCTAGAAGAAGTATCAAGTCTTCTCGAAGCATTTCAAGTCTTTTGGAAGCATTATTAAGTCACCTAATATCAATGTCAAGTCTTGTGGAACCAGATCAAGTAGTCTAAAAGTAGTACCAAATCGTTTTATAGCATTTCAGTCTTTTCGAAGCATTTCAAATCTTTTAGAATCATTATTAAGTCACCTAAAATCAAAGTCCAGTCTTGTGAAACCTGATCAAGTAGTCTAAAAGTAGTACCAAATCTTTTTATAGCATTCCACGTCTTTTGGAAGCAGTATCATGTCTCCTAATAACAGAATAAAAACTTCTAGAAGCGTTCCAAGTCTTGTGATAGCATACCAATTCTTACAAGTTTCAAGAAACAGTATCAAGTCTTCTGAAGCATTCCAAGTCTATTGGGAGCAGTATTAAGTTATCTAGAATCAGTGTCAAGTCTTAAGGAACCAGATCGTCTCGACGTAGTACCAAATCTTTCTGCAACATTTCAGGTCTTCTGTAAGTAGTATCAAGTCTTCTAGAAACAGTATCAAGCCTTTTTGAAGCATTCCAAATTTTGTGGAAGCATATCAAGTCTTCTTGAAGCATTTCAAGACTTTTGGAAGCATCATTAAGTCATTTAGAATTAGTATAAAGTCTTGTGGAACCAGATCAAGTCTTTTAGAAGAAGTATCAAATCTTTTCGAAGCATTTCAAATTTTTTGGAAGCAGTATTAAGTCATCTGGAATCAATGCCAAGTCTTATAAAGCCAGATCAATAAGTCTAGAAGCAGTACTAAATCTTTTTGAAGGATTTCAAGTCTTCTGGAAGCAGTATCAAGTCTCTTTTTAAAATATGTGCTCCCCAAAAAAACTTCAGAACAGATGCTGACAATGAGACTGAATCGGGAAGAGACAGATCAATAGTAGATTAACATTAAAATTTGTGAAATTAATTGAAAATGACCACCTAGAGAAATTACGTATTTTTTATCCTAGATCTTCATATTGTATGAATGTATAAAAATAACCAAGAGAGATAATAATTTGGATTGATTATTTTTTGCAATGTAACCGTTGATGAATTCGTTTAAATTACATAAAAAAGTCCGTTAAAAATCGTAGGCGTTTTAAAGAAATGTTATTTTGCTCCAACATACTTGAGACGGCTAAATATGTTCAGGGTCGTATTCAATGTTTGAAATAAAGTTTGATATTTAGAATAAAATAATCATAAAAATATGAAATTTTTAATTAATCGATTTACAAAAGCTTTTATAAATATCACGGAACGAATATGCTTTTATTTAAAGAGACTATTGTAAAGTGTAAAGAAAAAAATGTATGTTGCGGTCCTGTTTGCCTTGTATGATGTCTATAACCGACAAAATAGGGTGAATCACAAGGTCAAAAAGTCCACAGAAAAATATTATACCGCAAAAGGAAAGACAAGCAATAAATTACTTTTTGTTAAATCTCCCTCCTAAATTAACAAACGATTTAGGAAAATTTCCAAACATCTCTTTACTAATATTGTATAACATCCTCAAGAAATCCTCCTCAGGATACCACCAGCAAATTTATATTTAGATCAAATATGTAAATACACGTGTGACACATCCCAGATGTTCGTCAACGGTTTCGGAAACAAAGACTTCTGATTTAAACCGAAATAATCCGAATTCGCATTAAAATGATTAAAAAGGACCCTTTAAGTGCCTTCGCACAACCGGAAACAACAAAAAAAAATTTCAAAACCATTCATTTAAAAATGAACCAAACTCGAAACCAATCAAAACGATGTATTCAAATCTTCTCCGCCAATCAGCGCTGATGCGTGTCCCCCCACGTGTAAATAACCGTCTTGAGGCCGGTTTCTTTATATAAAAGAACCAAACCAGAAACTTTTCTTGTATTGTCCCGTTGAAACCTTTCAAGTGCTGTGGAAATTTCCCAATTTTATTTAAAAATTGTTTGAGGTTTTAAAGCAGTAGTGATTGTTTTTGTCGGGATTGAGATCTAATCTGATTAAATCTAGGAGTTATAAAGTGACACATTGTCTTTGTCATCAACAGGTTAGTATATTGGAGTATTACGAACTTGTCTAAATCAGTTTAATCTCTTATTTAGAGCCCCTTTTTTTCGAAGAATGTCGGACGTTGCCAGTGATTTACCAGCGTCTCAATCTCGTAAGTAAAAATAATTTGTAAGTTGTTGTACCCCACACGATGTTTAACATAATTCACTTCGTTTATTTGCAATTGTCTCCTGCACTCTGTACAGTTTCAAATAGTGCGTGGGATGGTAACCTCCTTTTAAAAGAACAAAGACGTTTGTCTCGTGGAATTAAACTGCTTATTTTTTTATTTTGATTTGATTCGTTATCTTTAACGTTGTTTGTAATGAGTTAAAATATCTCGATTTAATTTTTTTTATATATAGTATTTTGCGTTAATATCCCCATAATAAATCATCCTGATAATTTTCTATTTTGCCAAAACCACCTGCGTCCCGTCTCGTTTTCGAACTAAAACCCATTGTGAATAAACAATAAAAAAATTTAATCGAGGATGAAATGGGGAAATATAGACGCCTTGGCCAACCTGTGGCTTTGTGACAAACTCCTTGAGAGACTCGGAGCCGTGCCTCTTTTTCTTGTTTCAACCCGGTTCGTCGAATCGTCCTCTTTTTGGAGTTGCTGCGACCGAGTGCAAGCCCACCCGTATATGGATAGACGACACAACCTTGTTCTTCATGAAGGTTTCTTTTACCTTCCTTATTCCCCGTACAGTATCTTGAAAAAGTTTAAACTTTATAGGCGCTTTCAAATTTTATGTTGCAATAACTATAACAGTATCTCAACTATTAATGTAAAGAAAGCTGATCTAGATTTTCATTTAATTTAGAAATAAATTTCAGTGGGGTTTTTACTTCAACGTTGAACGATGGCGAAAAGGATTCTTTGAGAGTTTAACTCATTTCGTTTACAATCTAAACTTTTTCATTAAAACTTTTTTTTACTTTTCGTCCTCCTCCCCCATTCTGACAACAAACTGCGGGATTGTAATTGATGAGATTGACAAACGTGGTGGAGAACGTGTCGTTGACGGGTGAATTCATTATTCATGCGATATCGACATTGTACCCCACGATAAATTTCAGGTTTTGTATACAGGGTGTTTATTAAACATATGCCAAAAATTCAAATTCAACTCAGGTTTTCGCCAAACCGAGTTCAAACTGAGTTGATAGCAACAATCTAAAGATTATAAATACGCAATGCTCCTAACATAAAATGTTAGAGCTGAGATAAATGATAAGAACGATTTTCTTTGATATTAGCATATAAAAAAAATGATTACATGATGTTAAACGCAACTGTTTATGTTGGAATTACATAAAATCCATAAAAATGAATTTTCCTCCAACATAAAAGCACCCTAAATCAATATTGTGTTTTTTGACTCTCATTATGGTGTTTTTAAAGTGTCGGACATTGTTTTTGAAATTATACTGTATGCAGTAAATTAAATACTTATTATAATTCGGAAAAAATTAACTTTTAATCAGTGTTGTTAAATAACCGGGTACCTATGTTCGAGGAAATATATATCCAGTTGTATTTACTCAAGATACTCATCTTGGGTATTTATAAAATTAAAAAAAAAGTACAACAAAAATAAAAACCACTAAAAAAGTAACTTTCAATAAAAAGTAATATTAGGGTTTAACTGTTCATCTCTTAAGACGGCTAAACACTAATATTTCTGTCTAAAGTCCGTGCCAAAAGTCAGGGCCCCTCGCTTTACATATCGATATTCGAAATCACCCGATGAAAAAAATTGCTGTAAAGTTTATTGTAAACGGTGAACATTTCTACGTATCATATACTAATTTGAAAAATTTAGGATCTACGGTTTTGTATGATGTTGTTATTTGAAAAATTAGGTTTGAAATTGTACTATATGCACTAAATTAAATACTTATTATAATTCAGAAAAAAATAACTTTTATAAAGAATATATATCCGGGGGTATTCACTCAAGATACCCATCTTGGGTATTTATAAAATACAAAAAAAAATGTACAACAAAAATAAAGATAACTAAAGAAGTAATTTTTAGTAAAAAATAACTTTAACCCTCCAGTACACGCGCATTTTTTTTTTGACGTGAGTGCTCGCACCGGACTGAGAGTCCGGGTTTCTTTGCCAAATAAGAGATTTGTATTAAACTCCCTAGATTACTAAAGTACCGCGGTTCATGATATCTATGTATTCAAACGATTCGAGCCAAAATGGTGATTTGACAGCATGTCAGTGACCAGGTGTACAAATAGGGAGTTTATGTGTGAACTTCACCTTTCGTTTCTTCGGTGGCTGATACTGCTTAAAACAAACTTGATAAGCTACCAAGAGCCTTGAACTGCTTTCAAAAATGTTGATACTACCTCTGGAAGAATAGAAATACTTGATAATGCTTCTAGAAGCCTTAACATAACTTTCAGAAGGCTTGAACTGCTTCCACAAGATTTTATACTGCAGCTGAAAGACTTGATACTATTTCTAGAAGATTTTAAATGATTCCAAAAGACTTGATACAGTTTGTAAAACTACTGGCAAAAAGATGTTTGAAAATACAAAGTCTTAAAGAATACATTTTTATTGCAACAGGCACGAAATTGTTAATACAATTTGATTTTGCTTCCAAAATACCAAATACTGCTAGGATACAAAATGTTCATTTCAGAAGTTCAAAAAATTTCAATTATAGACCAAATATTGCTTGCGAAGGTGTAAGCATTGTTGATATAAGGCATTTCTATTGCAAATTAACCATAATCGCCAGATACATGGACGTTTTTCATGTCACTTTTGTTTTGAGAACAGTCATTCGTCGTTTGAATGTTTTCCCAATTCAGTTTTTCCACTATCCAGCACCCATACTTATTTTCAAAAACCGGCGCTTATGAAGCTACGAAGATTGTGTTAGATGTACCGCTGACGATCTAAAGATAAATCAGTTAGCTGCAGAATTCTTCGAATTCTCTATTTGGGCATCGTAAATCTTACACAAATTGCTGGTTCTGGTCCTAAAAACGCTTTAGCACTAGCTCATCTGCCGTTTCATTGGCAGCACTTCCAGAGTGACCTCAGTGTAGTTAAAACGACGAACCGTTTGAGCCATCTGCATTTCCACACAAATTTTGATAGTCCTCTACTTGATTTCGAGCTTTGAGGAGATGAGTTACTCAGCTTGTGTTCTCATTCAATCCCAAGATTATTCCTCACTTGCGCAATCAGTAATAAAAAAGTCCAATATAATTATATTTACAAACTCACTCCTACAGTATTATATATTTAGAAATCTGAAACTAGCAACTAACGCCATTAACAACGACAACATTCTGATCTGAAATAATACTTTGACGTCCTTCAACATCGGTAAATACAGAAAAAAGGGATTAACTAACTAGAAACTGACGAAATGACCTATTTACCTTTATTAGCTGTTTCCACCAAAACTTATTTTCGAAAGTAAGTCCTTTTTTCGTAGACAAGAACGGATATATTCAAAAAAAATGTTAACTTGAATGGTTGCGGTCCGGCGAACCAGCGGTTGCAAATTGCTAAAAGACTCTGTAAGTCGATAGTTAAACTTGTAGGAAAAGATTTTATTAATCATAAAATAGTGACTAAGAGAAAATACTGGAAATTATTTGACAGCAGACTTGCAGGAAAAAAACTTTATGACTAAAGTGGCTAAGAGAAAATACAGGAAATTATTTTCAGGATTCTGAGATGACCGCTAGGAGGTGCAAATACCATCTTTAATGTCTTGAAATCTTAACAATTAAACAATTTGTCAACTTAGGAATGGTATCTCAATTTTAAGATACTTGTACATTTCAGTTTCAGTCCAGTCCCAGTATATTCCGGGTTCATGCCGGGATTTCATGAAAGAAGATTTATCGTTTAGAAGTCTGGGAGCATTAAGAAAGATTTGCAATGAAAATACGATTGGCACCAAATAAATTAATTTTCTGGACGCATTTTAAGCCTTATAGACGCAATGTCAAGTATTCTGACGGCAATATCAAATCTTTTGTTAGCATTCCAAATGTTTTGGAAGCAATTTAGATCTTCTAGAAGCAATATTAAGCCTACCTGAGCCAATATCGAGACTTTTGTAACCATTTTAAATCTTCTAGAAGTAGTATCAAGTCTTCTGGAATCTTCTCGAGTCTTCTGAAAGCATTTCAAATCTTCCAGAAACAGTATAAAGTCTTACAGGGGCTATATCTAATCTTTTGGAAGCATTTTAAAATATCTAAAAGCAGTATCATGTCTTAATTATTAAAATCTTCTAGAAGCAGTATCAAGTCTTTTGGAAACTTCTCAAGTCTTCTGAAAGCATTTGAAATCTTCTGGAAGCGGTATAAAGTCTTACAGGGACAGTAGAAGCAGTATCAAGTCTTCTGGAATCTTCTCGGGTCTTCTGAAAGCATTTCAAATCTTCCAGAAATAGTATAAAGTCTTATAGGGGCTATATCTAATCTTTTGAAAGCATTTTAAAATATCTAGAAGCAGTGTCGATTCTTAATTATTAAAATCTTCTAGAAGCAGTATCAAGTCTTTTGGAAACTTCTCAAGTCTTCTGAAAGCATTTGAAATCGTCTAGAAGCAATATAAAGTCTTATAGGGGCAGTATCAAAGCTTTAGGAAGCATTTTAAAACATCTAGAAGCAGTATCAAGTCATATTAAATATCATTTTAAGTCTTCTAGAAACATCAGTCTAGAAATTCAAGTCTTCTGCAAGCAATATAAAGTTTTCTTAAGACAGTATCAAATCATCTAGAGGTAACAACATCAAGTCTTCTGGAAACATTTTAAGTTCTCTAGATGCTATATCAAGTTATCTGAAAGCATTGTAAGTCGTCTGGAAGTATTTTAAATCCTCTAGAAGCAGTAACAGTCTTCTGGAAGCCGCGGTACTTTATAAATCTAGGGACTTTAATTTGTATTCTTTTTAAGACAATAATTTAAAAAAAATTTTTATTATCATAAAATTTGCGATAGGCAAATAAATGCCCGCGTTGAATACGCTGCACATTTTTCGGGGCATTTATGTTCTACAGCTTTCGTTATCTTCTTCGTTTCTTCTAATTAGATAAGAAGTCATTTTGAACGGAAAAAAAACATCTTACCGTCTGCAAAATTTTTTGAAAAGCTTCAGTCTTCACCTTCAAAGAGTATTTTTCTTCGCTATCGTATTCATATTCGTATTTTACTGTGTTGTACACTAAGAAATGTTTGACACTAAAATGACATAATTATGTCGGTAAAAAAGTTGCCTTTTCTGTTAAACAATAGAGGGTGCAGAACCCGGAGTGAGAGTCCGGTGCGTGTACCGAAAGGTTAAGGTTTAACTGTTCGTCTCTTAAGGCGGCTAAACACTAATATTTCTGTCTAAAGTCCGTGCCAAAAGTGAGGGCCCCTCGCTTTACATATCGTTATTCGAAATCACTCGATGAAAAAAATTGCTGTAAAGTTTATTGTAAACGGTGAACATTTCTACGTATCATATACTAATTTGAAAAATTTCGGATCTACGGTTTTGTAAGATGTTGTTATTTTGAAAACGACCGCGCGGATTTCAACGCCATTTTTACCAAAATGTGTTGAATAATGTCGTTTGTCGGACTCCGTTATCTGGTTTGAAATTGTACTATATGCACTAAATTAAATACTTATTATAATTCAGAAAAAAATAATTTTTAACCAGTGTTGTTAAATAACCGAGTGCTTATTTTCAAGGGAATATATATCCGGGGGTATTCACTCAAGATACCCATCTTGGGTATTTATAAAATTTTAAAAAAATGTGCAACAAAGATAAAGATCACAAAAAGCAATTTTTAGTAAAAAATAACATTAGGGTTTAACTGTTCGTCTCTTAAGGCGGCTAAACCCTAATATTTCTGTCTAAAGTCCGTGCCAAAAGTCAGGGCCCCTCACTTTACATATCGATATTCGAAATCACTCGATGAAAAAAATTGCTGTACAGTTTATTGTAAACGGTGAACATTTCTACGTATCATATGCTAATTTGAAAATTTTCGGATCTACGGTTTTGCAAGATGCTGTTATTTTGAAAACGACCGCGCGGATTTCAACGCCATTTTTACCAAAATGTGTTGAATAATGTCGTTTGTCGGACTCCGTTATCTGTTTTTGAAAATTAGGTTTGAAATTGTACTATATGCACTAAATTAAATACTTATTATAATTCAGAAAAAAATAACTTTTAACCAGTGTTGTTAAATAACCGAGTACTTATTTTCAAGGGAATATATATCCGGGGGTATTTACTCAAGATACCCATCTTGGGTATTTATAAAATTTTTAAAAAATGTACAACAAAAATAAAGATCACTAAAAAAGTAATTTTTAGTAAAAAATAACTTTAGGGTTTAACTGTTCGTCTCTTAAGGCGGCTAAACCCTAATATTTCTGTCTAAAGTCCGTGCCAAAAGTCAGGGCCCCTCACTTTACATATCGATATTCGAAATCACTCGATGAAAAAAATTGCTGTAAAGTTTATTGTAAACGGTGAACATTTCTACGTATCATATGCTAATTTGAAAATTTTCGGATCTACGGTTTTGCAAGATGCTGTTATTTTGAAAACGACCGCGCGGATTTCAACGCCATTTTTACCAAAATGTGTTGAATAATGTCGTTTGTCGGACTCCGTTATCTGTTTTTGAAAATTAGGTTTGAAATTGTACTATATGCGTTAAATACTTATTATAATTCAGAAAAAAATAACTTATAACCATTGTTGTTAAATAACCGAGTACTTATTTTCAAGGGAATATATATCCGAGAGTATTGACTCAAGATACCCATCTTGGGTATTTATAAAATTTTTAAAAAATGTACAACAAAAATAAAGATCACTAAAAAAGTAATTTTTAGTAAAAAATAACTTTAGGGTTTAACTGTTCGTCTCTTAAGGCGGCTAAACCCTAATATTCCTGTCTAAAGTCCGTGCCAAAAGTGAGGGCCCCTCGCTTTACATATCGTTATTCGAAATCACTCGATGAAAAAAATTGCTGTAAAGTTTATTGTAAACAGTGAACATTTCTACGTATCATATACTAATTTGAAAAATTTCGGATCTACGGTTTTGTAAGATGTTGTTAGTTTGAAAACGACCGCGCGGATTTCAACGCCATTTTTACCAAAATGTGTTGAATAATGTCGTTTGTCGGACTCCGTTATCTGTTTTTGAAAATTAGGTTTGAAATTGTACTATATGCATTAAATACTTATTATAATTCAGAAAAAATAACTTTTAACCATTGTTGTTAAATAACCGAGTACTTATTTTCAAGAGAATATATATCCGGGGGTATTTACTCAAGATACCCATCTTGGGTATTTATAAAATTTTTAAAAAATGTACAACAAAAATAAAGATCACTAAAAAAGTAATTTTTAGTAAAAAATAACTTTAGAGTTTAACTGTTCGTCTCTTAAGGCGGCTAAACCCTAATATTTCTGTCTAAAGTCCGTGCCAAAAGTCAGGGCCCCTCAGTTTACATATCGATATTCGAAATCACTCGATGAAAAAAATTGCTGTACAGTTTATTGTAAACGGTGAACATTTCTACGTATCATATGCTAATTTGAAAATTTTCGGATCTACGGTTTTGCAAGATGCTGTTATTTTAAAAACGACCGCGCGGATTTCAACGCCATTTTTACCAAAATGTGTTGAATAATGTCGTTTGTCGGACTCCGTTATCTGTTTTTGAAAATTAGGTTTGAAATTGTACTATATGCGTTAAATACTTATTATAATTCAGAAAAAAATAACTTATAACCATTGTTGTTAAATAACCGAGTACTTATTTTCAAGGGAATATATATCCGGGAGTATTGACTCAAGATACCCATCTTGGGTATTTATAAAATTTTTAAAAAATGTACAACAAAAATAAAGATCACTAAAAAAGTAATTTTTAGTAAAAAATAACTTTAGGGTTTAACTGTTCGTCTCTTAAAGCGGCTAAACCCTAATATTCCTGTCTAAAGTCCGTGCCAAAAGTGAGGGCCCCTCGCTTTACATATCGTTATTCGAAATCACTCGATGAAAAAAATTGCTGTAAAGTTGATTGTAAACGGTGAACATTTCTACGTATCATATACTAATTTGAAAAATTTCGGATCTACGGTTTTGTAAGATGTTGTTAGTTTGAAGACGACCGCGCGGATTTCAACGCCATTTTTACCAAAATGTGTTGAATAATATCGTTTGTCGGACTCCGTTATCTGTTTTTGAAAATTAGGTTTGAAATTGTACTATATGCATTAAATACTTATTATAATTCAGAAAAAATAACTTTTAACCATTGTTGTTAAATAACCGAGTACTTATTTTCAAGGGAATATATATCCGGGGGTATTCACTCAAGATACCCATCTTGGGTATTTATAAAATTTTTAAAAAATGTACAACAAAAATAAAGATCACTAAAAAAGTAATTTTTAGTAAAAAATAACTTTAGGGTTTAACTGTTCGTCTCTTAAGGCGGCTAAACCCTAATATTTCTGTCTAAAGTCCGTGCCAAAAGTCAGGGCCCCTCACTTTACATATCGATATTCGAAATCACTCGATAAAAAAAATTGCTGTACAGTTTATTGTAAACGGTGAACATTTCTACGTATCATATGCTAATTTGAAAATTTTCGGATCTACGGTTTTGCAAGATGCTGTTATTTTGAAAACGAACGCGCGGATTTCAACGCCATTTTTACCAAAATGTGTTGAATAATGTCGTTTGTCGGACTCCGTTATCTGTTTTTGAAAATTAGGTTTGAAATTGTACTATATGCACTAAATTAAATACTTATTATAATTCAGAAAAAAATAATTTTTAACCAGTGTTGTTAAATAACCAGTACTTATTTTCAAGGGAATATATATCCGGGGGTATTCACTCAAGATACCCATCTTGGGTATTTATAAAATTTTAAAAAAATGTGCAACAAAAATAAAGATCATTAAAAAAGCAATTTTTAGTAAAAAATAACTTTAGGGTTTAACTGTTCGTCTCTTAAGGCGGCTAAACCCTAATATTTCTGTCTAAAGTCTGTGCCAAAAGTCAGGGCCCCTCACTTTACATATCGATATTCGAAATCACTCGATGAAAAAAATTGCTGTAAAGTTTATTGTAAGCGGTGAACATTTCTACGTATCATATGCTAATTTGAAAATTGGAAAACGACCGGGCAGATTTCAACGCGATGTTTACCAAAATGTGTTGATAATGTCGTTTGTCGGACTTCGTTATCAGTTTTTGAAAATTAGGTCTCCCTAATTTTTTATGAGCAAATCGCTATTATTAGCAATACGCATTAAATCAATGGAATTATAATTTAAAGAGAAACAAAAATACGATATTTGTCTCTTCTTATTTCTTCCAAAAGGCAATGTGGTATTAAGGGAACATCTTCATTGTTATCTTCATCAAACATCGATTCATCAAGGTCGTTTGATAAAGTACTATTATCGCTTTCATCCATATCAACAATTTCTTCATACATGGCGACATGTATAATAATATAAGATATTCATACATGTTGCTTTCATCTGCATTTTTCTTGTTTTCTTAGCGTCTGACACAATTTTTCCAGATTTATAGCGTAACTGAAGCAATTGCATTGTGACACAAATTAAAAACGTCGTCAATTTTGTGGTTAACTCAATTTCTCATTTCCAACTTCTTGTTGCAAAATATGCGCATTCACCAAAGCAACACCCAAGATTAAATTAATCACCAGTTTTCTATAACATTTTACCGCTCTACGTAAAGATGTTCTCATGTCTTCATTTGGTCAGATAAATCAATGTATGTTATATATTTGTTATAATAAATATACCTATAATCAATGCTGGTTTTTGATTTTCTTTGCGTGTTTCGGATTAAATTTCTTGTTGGTTCTCAGTATTCCAAATAAGTGGGTATTCCTCTTCTGTAATAAATGCGCTAACGAAATGCTACTGTAATAATTATCTGCATAGATTGTACGTCGATCTAAAATTAGAGCTAACACTAAAACTATCAAACTTTCGGGATTTTCCGTGTGTCTTTTGAAAAAATGTTTGACGTATCGGATGTCATGCAACTTTCTTCAGAACCAATTTCTGAAGAAAGTCTGCAATAATATTAAAAATGACATAAGTTAAGCTGCAAGAATCCAATTTTCTCATTGACTGCGATAGTTTCTTATTGAATTATAATCGACAGTTATACAATTACTTACGTCCACATTTTCCATTGATAAAATGAACCCCGGGGATCTGGCATAACGCAAATGAGATCCACCTCTGTCAACGCAATGATCTTGCTCAATGTTACTTCAAATATTACTGTCGGAAACTAAAAAGCAACTCTTCTAAAATATGCTGGTGCATCGTTGTGTGTAAACCGCGTTGAATTTCTTACTGCTAATGATATATCTTCTAGAAACAACGAAAAATGATATTGAAATCGTTCTTCCCTTAAGTGTTTTATTTACTGACGAAGCTGCTTTTACAAAAGAGGGAATTTTGAGTTTGAATATCAATCATGTTTGGGCGAAAATTCTCATGCTATTGTGCAATGAAAAGCTAGTATATAGTTTTCTGTATGTGGTAGCTTTGGTATACTTGGTGGTTTGGACATTCTGGGAAACACTTTGCCGATTTAATTCAAAAATATACCTCCCTGGGTTAGGTTATAAATATATTTTGTTAATGCTAAATTTTATGTTAGATGGATAGGAAGAAGAAGTTCAATAGTTTGGCTTTCTAGATCACCTGATTTAAAACCTCGATTTTTTTGCATCGGTTCCTTAATCATTAGTATATTCAACATTTCTTAATAACTCCGAGAATCTCCAGCAAAGAATACAAAACGCTTGTGAGACTATTCGCCAATCTCCAGGAGTCTTCGATATATTACGCGGTTCTTTTGATGTCATGGTTTACTTCAAGCATTTACTTCAACCATTTTGTGTTGTATTTTCCCCAGTTAAATAAATATTTCAAGATTCAAACGCTTCATTCGCTAATATCCAGGGAATGGCGCCAGGTAAATATCCGATGGGTATTTACCTGGAGGGTTTATTCACAAAGAAATAAAAAAATCAGTTTGTGTAGTTAGTAAAGTATAAAAATGCCAAAATTTACTAAGAATTTACTAAAATATCCGAACATAATTCTTAAACACCTTGTATGGCTCACGCCATGAGGGTAGATTTTATTACCCTTACAATCATTTTCATCATTTCATAGACTAATAAGTTTAATATGTAAGTACGAAGGCTTTCACGACTGGTGTTAATTGAACTAAAATTAGAACTAACACTAGCACTAACACTAGCACTAACACTAGAACTATCACTAGAACTATCATTAGGACTAACACTAGATCTAAAACTAGAAACTTTCGGGTTTTGCCGTGCGTTTTTTGAAAAAATGTTTGACGTTTCGGACATTCGGGAGTTAGAACCAGTTTCTGAAGAAGGTTGCAACATGGCATCCGAAATTTAAAAATAGTAGAATATTATCCATGCAAACTGGATAAAATTTTTTCGAAATTAAAAGATAAAATTCCTGTTCAATATCAATCTAATGTAATCTATTGCGTACCTTGCGGTTCTTGTAACCAATGTTATGTTGGTCATACGGGCCAGTGGTTGAAAAAACGGTTAAATTAACACAAGAGTGATGTTAGAAACTCAAAAGGTGGCCAAAGCGCGCACAACATAGTTTAGGCACGGGTCATTTGTTTAATTTTGAAGAAATTAAGATTTTGGACAAAGAAAATGATTACCATAAGCGTTTATTTTTGGAAATGTTTCATATTGTTCGTCGGCTCTTTAAGTAATTTGTACTCTTTAGTTTTTGAAATTTACAACAACATAAAAACAATTTTGACCCTGGACCCTCTGATGAAACTTTATTTTAGTTGTGTTTAGGACAAATTTTAAATTTAAATTTTTTATCACGTCTTCTCGCTTCACGAGAAACACGTGTTTTATTAAACTTGTTTTCGCATAGTCTTTGACTGATGTTCGACCTTTATGGTTCTTAAATGAAAATTAATTGTGCATGGTGGTTGATTTTCAAGAGTGTTCGCCTATTTCAAGTTCAATTAGTAAGTTTTTGTGAATATAGCATTTAGCTATTTTAATTGAGCTTGTTAATTTGTAGAAATTCAAACCCTGAAGAAGCTTCAATAAATGGAAGCGAAATATTGGTCATGAAAAAATAATTGCGTTCTTTTTGTCCTCAATCCTATCCTGGAAGTAGAAATTTACTCAAATGTTTAGATTTCACATTTCCAGGTGTCACAATTCAATCAATCTTTAGACCCATTTCAGCGTTTTTTCGTAATTTATTTGTAACGATTTTATCGAATATATCTGTTACTTTTGAAACGCACTATATTATGATTTAACAGGTAATTGCGTGTTTCAGCAGTTTTATTGTGTGTGTGAGCAAAAAGTGTCATTTATCGTGTCGTTTGAATTGGCACGTCGTCATTTAGAAATTTTTGAACGTGATGTTCATCAGCAATGTAACATTCTAGTGCTTAACCAAGAAAACCAGTACATTTTGACATAAACCATAGGATGCCGTATGGAAGGGTGTGGTTTGTGTTTGTGTGCACATGGTATACCCCATTCCAACAGTCTAAAATCTCTTCCCGTTCTATTATGGCATGTAGTGATGCTCATCTATGCACATGATTTTGTGTATGTTTTTAAAGATGACATGATAATCTATCATTCTGCCTTTCTTGTTGTGAAGTATTAGTCAACCTAAACATATTATTTATGGCATTGCCTGGTGTTTTCAGCGATATAGTTGTAGGTGTAGATGGATGCAGACATGCATTTTTTGTATGATACTGCTTATGGTAACATTTATAAGGTACATCATTTTTACACGTTATGCAAAAATGATTTACCCATGTGTTTTATTTATTAACGACGCTGCTTTTACAAAAGGCGAAATTTTGAGTTTTCATAACAATCACGTTTGGCCGAATAAAAATCCTCACACTGTTTTGCAATCAACAAATCAGTATAAGTTTTCTGTAAACGTTTGGCTTAGTATACTTGGTGACCCATTGATAGGACCAATGATTCGTCCTAATCCCTTATAAATATTTTGTTGATTTTGTTCGAAGATAGGTTATAAATATGAATCATGCATGATGGAATTTTCTTAATACTAAATTTTATGGTAGGTAGATGCATATGAAGAATTTTTTTCAATTTTTGGTCACCTAGAATCTAGAAGACCTGATTTAAATCCTTTCGACTTTTTTGCATTTACCCCATGCAAATCAATAATGTATTCAACACCCGTTGATAATTTATAGGATTTCCAGTAAAGAATACAAAACGCAGGTGAGATTATTCGACAAAAAAATCTCCAAAAGTCTTTGATGAGTACTCGATGTTTTTGTACGAAACATGCCTTCAAATGAAGGGAGGTGGTCATTTAGAGCATTTACTTCAACAATTTTGTGTTAAGATTTTATGTTCTGTTTGTATTTTCTCCAATTAAATATTTATTTAATCGGAGACAAAGACGTTTCTTTCAATAATAACACTGGAATTGTTTATATCTTCAAAAATACTGCTTCTAGGATCTAAGATTACCCAGAGTTTTTTATCTTGATGAGAACTAAAATATTCGAACACAATGTTTGAGCGCCCTGTATGGCTTACGCCACCAGAGTGGATGTTATTACCCTTACGATCATTTTCATCATTTTATAGACTAATAAGTGGAATGTGATTCATAAATGACGTCATTATTGATTATTAAAGTTGTCTAGCTTTTGCTTGGTACATAAATATTGGAGATATTAGGGTATGAGATCTGATACACAACGATCTTTCCATTAAAAAATTGTGGCATATTGGGATGTGATGGTTAACGTGCGAGAAAAAAAATTGTCAAAAAAAGTCATGTAGCTCATTTGGTAGCGTATATACAGTGCGTTTTAAAAGTAATGGATAAATTCGATAAAAGTATTACAAACAATTTATGAAAAAGTCGCTGAAACTAAAGATTCAAATTTTTTGCAATTTTTTGTGACAAATTATGACAGCATCAAAGTTTTTTTCAAATGAAACACCCTATTTTTTATATCGGAATGTGATAGAGGTTTTTTTCTCAATTATGTACGATAAATATTAATATCGGTTAAATAAGAAAATTTTCGAGAAAAATTCATTTAAAGTTTTATTAGTTCCTATTCATTTGATACAAAAATAGCAGTAACATGGCAAATGTTTAGATTTCACATTTCCAGGTGTCAAAATTCAATCAATCTTTAGACCCATTTCAGCGTTTTCTTCGTAATTTATTTGTAACGATTTTATCGAATATATCTGTTACTTTTGAAACGCACTATACAGGGTGTCTCACGTAACTGGTTCATTAAAACTTTTTTAGATTCCACTATTCGTAGAGGCTTGAAATTTTGGTAACATGGGTTGTTCATTCCGATCTATTAATCTAAAATATTTTCAAGATGGCCACCACTTCCGGTCTACCGGAAGTAGACCTCAACTTCGTTATTTTAAATGGAATGCTATAGTTTTTATTACACCATTCAATTATACATAAGAAAATATGTTGACTTTGATAACAGTTGTTGGTGCCTACCGTTTTTTGTTTTCGAGTTATTTTGATTTTAAGTGTTTTTTTGGCAAATATCACCATGCTCTTTACAAGCCCATATCTCAGCCAACGTTAATTCAAAAACGTTTTGCATTGGTGCGATAACTCTTCATATGCTGCTAAATAGATTGTCACTTGTTGTATCAGTATATCTTATACAGGCTGGTCAGAAATTGAGTTACCGTTTCTCTGTATTCAATTGCGTGAAAGTCGAAAATTTTAAATGGAACGCCCCATATTTTCATACCCTATCAGAAAGGAAATTTAATTCTCTACAAATTATCTATAAATATTCCTATACCTTTTTATTATTGTTTTCTTGCTATTGAGGAATTTATCACAATCATAGGTAAAATGCTAGAAACCGTCTGTGTTTTTGTTAGCAGGCCATGACATTTTGACAGTTTTTTGTTTAATTTATTTAAATTATTATTAGTATTATTTCTACAATGAACTGAGATTGAATAAACTTTAGATTGCTAGCTGTAATTTACCAAAAATAACCAAAAGAAAACCGAATAAATGAAACAATGAAAAACAACAATTTAACCCGGGAGGACGCGCGCGTGGGTAGAAAATACCCGGCGCTTATTAAATGATGTGTATATTCTCCAAATGTCGATTAAATCGGGGAATCCCCTGTATACCTCTCGAGTAGAGTGTAACAGAAGTACCTATGCTCAGACGATATTATTATACCGTTCTCGATCAGTGCTAGGGTCTGATTTATGCGAAGTGGACATTTCTTACCCGGCGCGCGTCGATACGTGACTAAATTGTTACCATTTTATTTCTGTGTTTTGTGTATTGTATTAGTTTTTGGTGAATTGTGGTTATTATTGAACAGTTGTCGCATTATTTCATATTTATCAGTTTGAGTTCCAGTAAGTTAAAATTATAATAAATGAAGTAACTATAGTTTATTAGCATATCAGCATTTCAGTAGATAATGGATTCTCAGCCAGGGCCATCAAATATCAGTAAATGGGTGGATAGAAGGCCTTTAACTAAAAAAGATCAAGAAGAGGAAATAAGGAAAATAATGGAGGAGGAGAGTGATGACAATGAAATTCCACCAACTGAATCAGATAGTGAAGTTGACCACATTTCAGTAAGCGACCATCTTACCGACACTGACGCAGATGAACCATCAGAAGATGAAGGCAATTTTTACAAATCAAGCTCGGCAGGTACACCATCTTCTCACTTTTATCTGGGGAAAGATGGTACAAGTTGGTCCAAACAACATCCACCAATAAATGTAAGGACTAGAGCCCATAATTTAGTGACCCAACTACCGGGACCGAAAGGAAAAGCAAAGGATGCAACTATTCCTTTTGAATGTTGGAATTGTATGATTTCTGATAATATGATAAACCATATTGTCAGATGTACCAATATATACATAGATTTGTCGCGAGGAAAATTTGTTAGGGAGAGAGATGCCGCTCCTACAGACCAACGAGAGATGAAAGCACTTTTCGGTTTGCTGTACTACGCTGGGGTACTGAAGTCTGGAAGACTCAATACAATGGAATTGTGGGAACAAGATGGATCTGGTGTGGACATATTTCCAGCCGTCATGTCTCGAAAACGCTTTTTATTTTTACTCACTTCTTTACGTTTTGACGACATACGTGATAGGCACACCAGACGACAAAGTGACAAACTGGCTCCCATACGTGATCTCTCCGAATTATTTAAAAACAACATTCAAAGCTCCTATATTATTAGTGAGTACGCCACAATAGACGAAAAATTGGAACCTTTTAGGGGAAGATGCTCATTTAGGCAGTACATAAAGAGTAAGCCAGCAAGATATGGCATAAAAATTTTTCTTTTGACTGACAGTGGTACATACTATACGAACAACTTTGAAATATATGCTGGTAAGCAACCGGAAGGTGAGTACAAGTTACAAAATGATCCTTACTCAGTCGTATGCCGTCTCATCAAACCAATTGAAAAAACTGGCCGAAACATAACAATGGACAATTGGTTTATGAGTATAAAGCTAATGAATGATCTTTTGAAAAATCATCACTTGACCTGTGTTGGAACCATCCGAAAAAATAAAAGGGAAGTACCAACTGCATTTGTCACTCCAAAAAATCGGTCTCAATATTCTAGCTTATTTGCGTTCTCGGAAAATAAAACAGTAGTTTCATATTGCCCTAAGAAAGGTAAAGTAGTTTTGGTGGGTTCAACTATGCATCACGATGACTGTATCAACAGTGAATCTGAAAAGTAAAAACCTGAAATAATAGAGTTCTACAATTTGACTAAGGGTGGAGTCGATACTGTCGATGAATTATGTGGATTATATTCTGTATCCAGGAGGTCGCAAAGGTGGCCGCTAACTATATTTTTTGGTTTTCTGAATATTGCGGCGATAAATGCTTACATTGTTTATAAAAGCAACAAGCAGGAACAAATTGCCCGAAGAGTATTCTTGAAAAACATGGCAAAAGAACTAGTAAGAGAACATTTACAGTTTAGGTCCACTATTGTCTCGCTACCCAGTTATATAAAAACAAGGATAATGCTTTTAATTCCACAAAATGAACAGGAAGAATTTCTTCCAGCGAAGCGCCAGAAAGTATTGTCGGGAAGGTGTCATGTTTGCCCAGGCCGCAAAGACAGAAAAACTAAAACCTGCTGTAGTGCGTGTAATAAACTCATATGCCGAGAACATTCTATATCAATTTGCCAAGGCTGTTTCGCAAATAAGGTTGTCCCCGTTCTGAAAGAAGATGAAGAACTGGAAGAAGAGGATGTCTAGGTCATTTTATCATTTTTTTATTATTTTTTTTTGTTCAGTCTCATCATGTGTTGATTTGGTTTTATTGAGTACAATTTTATGTTCATTTATTTTAAATATGTTACAAATAGAGTTTATAAGTTCAGTTACACAATCCATTGTTTTATTTCCCGAAAGAATGCTCAAATAACCATACTTATACCCAAAATATTTATAAAGATCAAATATCGGGTAAAAATTACCCGGCGCGCGTTTTAACGTGAGAGCCAGACACGCGCGTCCTCCCGGGTTAATGATAAAAATTAAAATCAATAACATAAAAGAATGAAAAACTGAAAATTACAAAAATAAATTATGGGAATTTAATTCTCTACAAACTATTTAGATACTTTCCTGCGCCTATTTGTTGTAGTTGCCCTCATATTTGGAAATTAATGGACGCATGCAATGTTGGAAGCTTCTTGTTTTTATGTTAGAAAGCCATGGAGTTTTGATAGCTTTTCAACCATATTTATGTTATTGTTGTCATTACTTAGTTGTGTCATCACTTACTGCTGTTAATGTTTTTGAATATCATGGCGAATTATTCCCACGCCAACATTTTAAATTCGTCTTATATTCATGGAGGGTGTAATAAAGTTTTGGATAGGATAAGATACGTATCTCTTAGTTTTGGAAAGATCAAAATAACAAGAAAACATAAATTTCTATCCCCAGCAGCTTAAGATAATAGAATAAATGTTTTGTCATATTTTATTGCTTTACCAAATTCTTCGGTAAGAGGTGTTTCGGTCGATTTAGATGCATATATTTTACAAAAAAGCACCGTAAATAAATAAACTGAACTCTCTAGGAACATCTCGCGCATCATTACGTCGAATATTACGCCATATCATTGTTTTTCATTGTTTCATTTATGCGTTCTTCTGCTGGTTATTTTTGGCAAATAAAAGCTAACAAACTCAAGTTTATTCAATCGCAGATCATTCTAGAAATAATACCAATGATAATTTAAATAAATTAAACAATAAACTGTCAAAATATCATAGCCTTCTAATAAAAACACGACCGGCTCCAGCATTTTGTGTAGGATTTTGATAAAATACTCAATATGAAGAAAACTATAATAAATAGGTATACCAATATTTATAGATAATTTGTAGAGAATTAAATTCCCGTTTAGATAGGCTAAAAGGATACGGTGCGTTCCATTTAAAATTTTCGACATTCTCGCAATTGAATACAGCGAAATGGTAATTCAATTTTTGACCACGCTGTATAAGGTACATTGATATAACAAGTGACAATCTATTTAACAGCATATGACGAGTTATTGTACCAATGCAAAACGTTTTTGAATTAACGTTGGCTGAGATATGGGCTTGTAAAGACCATGGTGATATTTGCCAAAAAACACTTAAAATCAAAATAACTCGAAAACAAAAAACGATAGGTACCAGCAACTGTTATCAAAGTCAACATATTTTCTTACGTGTAATTGAATGGTGTAATAAAAACTATAGCATTCCATTTAAAATAACGAAGTTGAGGTCTACTTCCGGTAGACCGGAAGTGGTGGCCATCTTGAAAATATTTTAGATTAATAGATCGGAATGAACAACCCATGATACCAAAATTTCAAGCCTCTACGAATAGTGTAACCCAAGAAGGTTCTAATGAACCAGTTACGTGAGACACCCTGTATAATGATTTAACAGGTAATTGCGTGTTTCAGCAGTTTTATTGTGTGTGTGAGCAAAAAGTGTCATTTATCGTGTCGTTTGAATTGGCACGTCGTCATTTAGAAATTTTTGAACGTGATGTTCATCAGCAATGTAACATTCTAGTGCTTAACCAAGAAAACCAGTACATTTTGACATAAACCATAGGATGCCGTATGGAAGGGTGTGGTTTGTGTTTGTGTGCACATGGTATACCCCATTCCAACAGTCTAAAATCTCTTCCCGTTCTATTATGGTATGTAGTGATGCTCATCTATGCACATGATTTTGTGTATGTTTTTAAAGATGACATGATAATCTATCATTCTGCCTTTTTTGTTGTGAAGTATTAGTCAACCTAAACATATTATTTATGGCATTGCCTGGTGTTTTCAGCGATATAGTTGTAGGTGTAGATGGATGCAGACATGCATTTTTTGTATGATACTGCTTATGGTAACATTTATAAGGTACATCATTTTTACACGTTATGCAAAAATGATTTACCCATGTGTTTTATTTATTAACGAAGCTGCTTTTACAAAAGGCGAAATTTTGAATTTTCATAACAATCACGCTTGGCCGAATAAAAATCCTCACACTGTTTTGCAATCAACAAATCAGTATAAGTTTTCTGTAAATGTTTGGCTTAGTATACTTGGTGACCCATTGATAGGACCAATGATTCGTCCTAATCCCTTATAAATATTTTGTTGATTTTGTTCGAAGATAGGTTATAAATATGAATCATGCATGATGGAATTTTCTTAATACTAAATTTTATGGTAGGTAGATGCATATGAAGAATTTTTTTCAATTTTTGGTCACCTAGAATCTAGAAGACCTGATTTAAATCCTTTCGACTTTTTTGCATTTACCCCGTGCAAATCAATAGTGTATTACCCGTTGAAAATTTATAGGATTTCCAGTAAAGAATACAAAACGCAGGTGAGATTATTCGATAAAAAAATTTCCAAAAGTCTTTGATGAGTACTCGATGTTTTTGTACGAAACATGCCTTCAAATGAAGGGAGGTCATTTAGAGCATTTACTTCAACAATTTTGTGTTAAGATTTTATGTTCTGTTTGTATTTTCTCCAATTAAATATTTATTTAATCGGAGACAAAGACGTTTCTTTCAATAATAACACTGGAATTGTTTATATCTTCAAAAATACTGCTTCTAGGATCTAAGATTACCCAGAGTTTTTTATCTTGATGAGAACTAAAATATTCGAACACAATGTTTGAGCGCCCTGTATGGCTTACGCCACCAGAGTGGATGTTATTACCCTTACGATCATTTTCATCATTTTATAGACTAATAAGTGGAATGTGATTCATAAATGACGTCATTATTGATTATTAAAGTTGTCTAGCTTTTGCTTGGTACATAAATATTGGAGATATTAGGGTATGAGATCTGATACACAACGATCTTTCCATTAAAAAATTGTGGCATATTGGGATGTGATGGTTAACGTGCGAGAAAAAAAATTGTCAAAAAAAGTCATGTAGCTCATTTGGTAACGTATATACAGTGCGTTTTAAAAGTAATGGATAAATTCGATAAAAGTATTACAAACAATTTATGAAAAAGTCGCTGAAACTAAAGATTCAAATTTTTTGCAATTTTTTGTGACAAATTATGACAGCATCAAAGTTTTTTTCAAATGAAACACCCTATTTTTTATATCGGAATGTGATAGAGGTTTTTTTCTCAATTATGTACGATAAATATTAATATCGGTTAAATAAGAAAATTTTCGAGAAAAATTCATTTAAAGTTTTATTAGTTCCTATTCATTTGATACAAAAACAGCAGTAACATGGCAAATGTTTAGATTTCACATTTCCAGGTGTCAAAATTCAATCAATCTTTAGACCCATTTCAGCGTTTTTTTCGTAATTTATTTGTAACGATTTTATCGAATATATCTGTTACTTTTGAAACGCACTATATAATGATTTAACAGGTAATTGCGTGTTTCAGCAGTTTTATTGTGTGTGTGAGCAAAAAGTGTCATTTATCGTGTCGTTTGAACTGGCACGTCGTCATTTAGAAATTTTTGAACGTGATGTTCATCAGCAATGTAACATTCTAGTGCTTAACCAAGAAAACCAGTACATTTTGACATAAACCATAGGATGCCGTATGAAAGGGTGTGGTTTGTGTTTGTGTGCACATGGTATACCCCATTCCAACAGTCTAAAATCTCTTCCCGTTCTATTATGGCATGTAGTGATGCTCATCTATGCACATGTTCCCACTTAGCTCTAATCAAGATCACCAAAAAGGTCTTTAGTAAACTTAAGTCCTAAAATGAATTATTTCAGCGATATAGTTGTAGGTGTAGATGGATGCAGACATGCATTTTTTGTATGATACTGCTTATGGTAACATTTATAAGGTACATCATTTTTACACGTTATGCAAAAATGATTTACCCATGTGTTTTATTTATTAACGAAGCTGCTTTTACAAAAGGCGAATTTTTGAATTTTCATAACAATCACGTTTGGCCGAATAAAAATCCTCACACTGTTTTGCAATCAACAAATCAGTATAAGTTTTCTGTAAATGTTTGGCTTAGTATACTTGGTGACCCATTGATAGGACCAATGATTCGTCCTAATCCGTTATAAAGGAAGGGTGTGGTTTGTGTTTGTGTGCACATGGTATACCCCATTCCAACAGTCTCTTCCCGTTCTATTATGGCATGTAGTGATGCTCATCTATGCACATGATTTTGTGTATGTTTTTAAAGATGACACGATAATCTATCATTCTGCCTTTCTTGTTGTGAAGTTTAGTCAACCTAAACATATTATTTATGGCATTGCCTGGTGTTTTTATTATTTTTTTTCTGGATTGGAGCTGGTGTTATTAGCATCCTTAATCTACTTGTGTGGTGGAATATGAAATATTTTTGTACTGTCTTGTGAGGGTATTAATGCTGCACAGCTTTGGGAGTACATATGACTCATTTTCCTGGAGTAGAATTTTTCCACCATTTTCATCATTTTATAGACTGATTAGAGAAATGTGAATTATATGATTTCTGTCAATACTGATTAGTAGAGTTAACCAGCTTTTGGTACATTAATATTAGAATTATTTGGGCATAAAATCTGTATATTTTCTTACACACCCATTCTTGATGTCAAGTACTAATCAGTATAAATATATTATCAATGGTAGCAGATAGGATTCGGGTATTATTGGCACTTTTTGGTTACTCAATATGTTCTGGTACTCGTAAGGGCATTAATGCATCGCATTTTAAGAGTATATATGGCCCACTCTACTAAAGTAGATCATATTTAATCCATAAGCCATTTGTACCATAATATTTTATTACAATTTTACCGGCACCTCCACCAAAAATGCTTAAATACTTAAACATATTTGAACTAAATTTTCAGACCATTTAATTACTGATGTTGTTTGTCCTCTCCAATTTACGTTCTCATAAACATAAGCGTTTCTATTTTTAACATTCTCAACCCGGAATTCCACGTTTAAAAAAAGAAACCGAGTCATAATTTCGTTTCGACCAAAAACGAGCCGGTCAAAACACGTCCTAACGACGACGCCCCGGCATCGACAGCGTCGGGGCGGCGCCTGCCGCGCCGGTTATTCCGTGTTTATCGACCTGACAAGGGGCGCCGACGCCGCCAGAGCATCGGGACGCCTCCACCGCCTCCACCGCCGGCAACACCACCACGCCTGTGCTCAGTCCGTTAGCCGGCAAGCCATTGTAAAAGACGCGTCATCGCGTGCTCCATAGAGAACACTCTCTTCACCAAGAAGAAACAAAAAAAAGAAAAATCAAACCAAAGAGAACCCACTGCCATCCATAAAGAAGCTAAACAATTTGAAAATATCCATCCTCTTATAGTGACCTCTCCAGTGAAGAAAAAAAGAAATTAGCCAAGATGCTTATTGGACTCGTTAGGGAATCGGTAATGCAATGCTTTTGCCATACTTGTAGGGCACCTTTACCACCAGCAAGTAAGTATGATTTTTTTATTGTTTATATTCGATTTTATTTGTTAAATTAAAACTTGTAATTTTAAATATGTGGGAAGTGAGGGTTCAATGTCAAAAAGCCGGTTGACATGCGATGTTACAAAAATTGCTTTTTTAACTTTCAACTCGCCGGTTACTTTGTATTAAGAGGTATTAATATGATAAATGGGGGACGTGGCGTGTTTATGGACCTAATTGTTTTTTAAAAACGGATTTTATGCATGCTATTTTTTTATATTGATAAGGGAAAGTTTTGGGGTGTGGTTTTTCTTTGATTTTTAATTAAATTAATTCAATTTTTATAAAATATATAATTTTGTAGATCAAATTAGGTTTAATATTAACAATTACGATCTCAATTTACCCTTTTCGGTGTCATATCCCGTGTTATTTAATTTTCCACTTGAAAGAACGAGCGAACGTCACCGTCTAATTAACGTTCATATCGGGGGTTTTAGGGGTTGTTTTTTTTATTGCGGGGTAACCCGAAATTCCTTGGTCAAGCCGGTGAGTCACCGGCGGTGTTGCCAACCGGCAGGGTCGTCGCGACGCCGCGTCGCCGTCGACCTCCCTTCCTCTTCCCGATTTCTATTTGTTCTCTCAACGTAGAGCTGAAGGGTAATCCTTCTTAATTGGAAGTCAGAGTTTTCCCTGTCGCATTGCAATTAGTCATTCAGATCTCGAACAATCGAGAAAGAATAAAAAAAAATTAAAAGGGACGAGATGATAAAGAAAGAAATAAAAAAATTCTTTTATTGAATAAGAATTTTTGATAAATTTCTTGCATTTACTTTATTGATCACTCACTGAAAAATGCTGCAATGTGGTCGATGATATTGGTGAAAATTAACTTCTTTCCCATGCATAAAACATTCCAAGTGGATCGGTGCCAAGAAATTAAATAGGTCGATAGTTTATTTGGGTACGATTAAATTAATTTTAAAATGCATAAAACTTTCACTAAGGGAACATTTTGTTTTGCGACTTTGTTCGAATCCATATAAATGTAAAAAAAGTATCAGTAACGGTATCGATCAGATTAGCCAAGGCCAAGGGCCCTCCATTTCCGATGGGAAGTTGACGAAACGTTGAAACGAAAAGGGAATTGGGGGCGAAAGACCCCTCTGCATCTTGGGTTACCGCTGGGAATTTTAACCCCAAACACAAAAAGGGCAACCCGCAGGAGTTCTAAATATTATATTATTAAGTCGAAATTCAATTACAGTAATATATAGATATATACGAATGAATGTTGGAAAAGAAATGTGCATTATTTTTATTTTAAACGTAGAAATGTCTCAAGATGAATGACTAAACAAAAAGCTTTTTACTTCTTAGGGACCATTTTTATCACCTCTTGATAAATTTATCTAACAGTTAAAAACTGACTCATAGATAATAGGAGTGCTTAAAATCGATATAACCACAGCTAGTTAGTTTAGCTGAAGGTTGGTTAAAGTGTTAATTCTAGATTTAGTTAAACGAAAACTTTTAATGGTTAAATCACACCAAACCCAAAAACTAACGCTTGAACTAGAATTATTCTGACGCTAGGTGCTACTCAGCATTTCATCATTAAATTGTTGTATGTTTTTCATTGAACTAACACTAAACTAAGAACTAGAAACATTCGGGTTTAGCCGAAATGAAGACATTTTTTTAATGAAAGCCTCTACAAACTCCCAAAAACAACCCAGTATGTTTGGATTGAAGCAAAACTAGAACTAACACTAGACCTAGAAGTGGAATCTTTCCCCTTCTGGTCTAGTGTTAGTTCTAGTTTTATGCCATTAGATCTAACTCTAGATCTAGAAACATTTAGATTTAGCCGCACGTCTCTTAAAACGGCTAAATCCGAATGATTCTAGTTCTAGCTTTAATATTAGATCTGATGTTAGCGTTAATTCTTGGATTAGGTATTGTTCAGAATTGCAATCTTGTGCACTTGGTTTAGCTAGTTCAAACGTTAGTATTAGTTCTTGAGTTAAGTGCTATTCAGCACCAGACTTAGAACTAAAATCACTCGCCATCTCACAGTGTCTCCTCTGAGGTGTGTTCATTTTTTTGGTATTGGCATTTTTTGGTTTCGTCCAACCCAGCCCTGGCGACTGAATATCTTAAGACGGCTTTGGTTCAAATATACAGGGTTAGCTTTGGTGGGGTGTGGGTTGAGTTTAGCCGTGCATCTGAAGACATTTTTTAATGAACCGTTTCTGAAGTAGAGTACTTTTTTTTTAATGTAAATGGCTAAACAAAAAACTTTCTACTTCTTAGGACCACTTTTATCAGCTCTTGATAAATTTATCTAACAGTTAAAAACTGACTCATAGATAATGGGAGTGCTTAAAATCGATATAAAAACAGCTAGTTAGTTTAACTGGAGGTTGGTTAAAGTGTTAATTCTAGATTTAGTTAACGGAAAATTTTTAATGCTAAATTACACCAAATCCAAAAAACAAACATTAGAACTAGAATTATTCTGACATTAGGTGTTATTCAGCATTTCATCATTAAATTGTTGTATGTTTTTCATTGACCTAACACTAAACTAAGAACTAGAAACATTCGGATTTACCCGTACGTCTAAAGACATTTTTTTAATGAAGGCCTCTACAAACTGCCACAAACAATCCAGTATGTTTGGATTGAAGCAAAACTAGAACTAACACTAGACCTAGAAGTGGAAAGTTTTGGGTTTAGCCGTACGTCTGAAGACATTTTTTTAATGAAGGCCTCTACAAACTGACACAAACAACCCAGTATGCTTGGATTGAAGCAAAATTAGAACTAACACTAGACCTAGAAGTGGAAAGTTTTGGGTTTAGCCGTATGTCTGAAGACATTTTTTTAATGAAGGCCTCTACAAACTGCCACAAACAACCCAGTATGTTTGGATTGAAGCAAAACTAGAGCTAACACTAGACTTAGAAGTGGAAAGTTTTGGGTTTAGCCGTGCGTCTTTAGACACACGGCTAAACCCGAATCTTTCCACTTCTAGGTCTTGTGTTAGTTCTAGTTTTATGTCGGTAGATCTAACTCTAGATCTAGAAACATTTAGATTTAGCCGCACGTCTCTTAAAACGGCTAAATCCGAATGATTCTAGTTCTAGATTTAGTATTAGACCTGATGTTAGTGTTCATTCTTAGATTAGGTATTGTTCAGAATTGCAATCTTGTGCACTTGGTTTAGTTAGCTCAAACGTTAGTATTAGTTCTTGAGTTAAGTGCTATTCAGCACCAGACTTAAAACTAAAATCACTCGCCATCTCACAGTGTCTCCTCTGAGGTGTGGACATTTTTTTGATATTGGCATTTTTTGGTTTTGTCCAACTCAGCCCTGGCCACTGAATATCTTAAGACGGCTTTGGTTCAAATATACAGGGTTAGCATTGGTGGGTTGAGTTTAGCCGTGTATCTGAAGACATTTTTTAATGAGGGTCTTTACAATGAACCGTTTCTGAAGTAGAGTACTTTACGAACTGATTTGGCAATTCTTTATGTTTGAATTGAAGTAAAACTAAAGTTAACACTAGACCTAGAAGTGAAACGATTCGGGTTTAGCCGTGCGTCTTCAAACCCAAAACTTTCCACGTCTCGGTCTAGTTCTAGTTCTAGTTTTTATCATTAAATCTAATTCTAGATCTAGAACTAGAAACATTCGGGTATAATCTCTCAATATGGCTAAATCTGAATGATTCTAGTTCTAGATCTAGTATTAGCTCTGATGTTAGTGTTATTTCTAGGATTAGGTATTATTCAGAATTGGAATGTTGCATACTAATCAAATCAAAATGAAACGCAGAAAGAGTGAAGAATTAATATTCATTGCTAATTCTACACTACCGGTTTCGAAAAAATGATTTTTCATCTTCAGGTGAAACTAAAAGATGGAAAAAAGAGGGAGATGGGCACACATTGTAATTTAGATAAAAAATCTTACCGTTTATAATGAAAAGTAGATAGAAAGCATAATCAATGAACACTCTTTAGTTGCACCTGAAGACGAAAAATCATTTTTTCGAAATCGGTAGTGCAGAATAAGCAATAAATATTAATTCTTTACATTTTCTGCGTTTCATTTAGATTAAAAATACGAAGGATTAATAATAGATACGTTTAGGTTTAGCAGTTCAAGAGATATTTTAAGATATTTTTTTAATGAAGGCCTCTACAATGAATCGTTTGTGAAATAGAGTACTTTAGGACGCAAATTAGATATGGGGTGCTCCATTTAAAATTTTCGAATTTTTTCCAATATGGTAAAACAGCAGTTACACTGATGACGCCAATGGCACTCTATTTAAGGACATCAAAGCACCAACTGTGACAAATTTTTGGTTTCTAGCTCGATCAGTTTCTGAGAAATACAGATTTAAAGGACACAGTGTTTATTGCTAAAAAAAATATTAACTAAAATAACTCAAAAATCAAAAGCACTAGGTACTTTTTTAGGTTTTAAAAATCAGAATATGAAATAAAATTTATATAATTCCATTTAAAATAGCTTATGTTTGTTTCGGTACGTCATTATTGAACATAAATATGTATTTATAAAAATATTTCCGGTTTATAGTATGATACGTTTCCTATAACTTTTGTCTAAAGTAAAATTCCATTTATGTACTTTGTCGCTTACGTGGGACACACCTGTATATTGCATTAATTATACAGATTATCTCTGAAATGCGTATTCAACGCATTTCATGCGTGAATTTAAGTTAACTTATCTATTCCAAAGTTGCTTCGTTTCACCACTAGAAGACTTCAAAGTTAGCAAAAGAAATTCGTTTATTCTTTATAACTCGAGAACACGTTAATGAATGGAAACCATTTTTGAAAAGTGAGTTCCTAGGTTGAATCAACGTCTTTTATGGTTTTAAATAAAATTTAAAAAATGCGGAAATGATGCAAAAGCCATGTGATTGGCGAATATTAGCCCATATTTCTTTTCTTTCCATATCCCAATTACGATAAGATTTTGTTAAGATTTTGCAATGACGTAAAAAAATTTGCATATGTTCAATAATTCCAATTTTCTAGCTTAACCACTAATGTAATCAGAATCTTATGAGAGACCAAAAAATCCTAAATGAGTTATTCAAAAATTTTAATTATGTAGTCATCGCCTACTCAGTAAAAAAACATGGAGTAATAACTGCTAAAGACATGGCTTTTCAATCATTTTTGTTTTTAAAATTTTACCTAAAACCATAAAAAGACATTAATTAATAAGGAAGTCACATCTCAAAAATAGTTTAGATTGATTATCGCGTTTTCGAGTTAGGAAAAGTTCAACTTTCTTTGAAGTCCTCTAGCGGCGAAACGAAGCAACTTTGGATGTAGATAAGTTAATTTAAATGGATCTATTTTGGGACAAGGAATCTGTAGCCTTCCGTTGTACACGCATTTCAGAGACAGCCTGTATACAAAAATGAAATAATGTATATTATATACAGCGTGTTCGTAAAGTGACGAATATAGGCGATAAAATCATAAACAATTTATGAAAAAATTCTTGGAAGGGGTGTAAACCTTCATTCTGCAACTTTTTGGTGTAGATTATATTATTTCATTACGGAATATGATAAAGGATTTTTTCTTAATCTACTACAGTTAATATTAATAAGAAAAAAATTGAGACGTTGAGAATAAAAAGGGTGAATTCAACAAATTATGATTTTGAGAAATTCCTGTTTTTAATTTTTGTTGTTTTTAAATTTTTCCTGTTTTTAATGTTTTCAATTGTGAAGATCTTAGTGTTTTGTATATAAACAAAACAGATGCGGACCAGCTCAAATGGTTTATATGTATGTAGTTTAATGTGGTATTACCAAAGCACTTAAGCTACTCAAGTTCCTTTGTATATCCTCACAGTTTAACTTCGGCCATATATGTCTATTGTTAGAGTAGTGAAGATGTTCGAAATAGAATCCGATTGGGTTGATACCGCTTCTCCGCCTGCCTCCTCTCAAGCCGGGTTAGTAATTCCAATGCCACAGAAACTTGAGTGCACCCCTCAAGCCGGGCTGGTAACTCCAACGTCACAGAACCTTGAGCGTATTTCACAAGCTTATCTTTTGAATGCATATCAACTCTTCTAGAAGCAGTATCAAATCTTGTGAAAATATTACAAGTTTCTGGAAACATATCAAAGCTTCTGAAAGCAATATCAACTCTTCTAGAAGCAATATTAAGTCTTCTAGAAGCAAAATTAAGTATTCCAGAGGCTGCATCAAGACTTCTAATAGTAAGTCCAGTCTTTTGGCATCATATCAACTATTCTGGAAGCATTTTAAGTCTTTAGGATACAGTATCAAGTTTTCCGGAAGCAGATCAAGTTTTCTAGAAGCAGTACCAAGACTTCTGGTAGCAGACCAAGTCTTCCAGGAGCGGTATCAGAATTTGTATGTATAGGTGATTTGCACCCATAAAAGATGTTGCATAATGCAGATTACTAACGTATCTGGTGCCTATGAGATTGACTATACTAGATTCAGAAAAAATCCTCTTTGGAGCCCTTGGGCACTGAATATTTTAGGACGGCTCTGGTTCAAATACGCAGGATTGGTTTGGGTTTAGCTCGGTATCTGAAGTCTGAACTAACACTAGAGCTAGAAGTAAAGGCTAAACCCTAATCTTTCCAATTCTAGGTCTAGAGTTAGTTCTAGTTTTATATCATTAGATCTATAACTAGAACTAGTAACATTCGGGTTTAGCCACACATCTCTCAAGATGGCTAAACCCGAATAATTCTAGTTCTAGGTCTAGTGTCAGTTCTAGTTTACTTCAATTCAAATATACAGGTTGAGTTGGGTTGTCTTTAGGCTGGTTACTACCATATCCTGGTTAAGCTATCCAAAGGAGTCTATCCGGAGGCTATCCAATATCGAGTCCTCTGCAAGCATTTCAAGTCTTTTAGAAACAGTTCAAGTCTTCTGGAAGCAATATCAAGTTTTCTAGAAGTAGTATCAAGCTTTCTGGAACCAAAATCAACTTTTGTGGAAGTATTTCAAGTCTTCCAGAAGTAATATCAAGTCTTTTGGAAGCATTTCAAGTCTTCTAGAAGTAGTTAAAATCTTCCAGAGTTCTGTATTATTTTGGTCCTCTGTCAAGAAGATTTAGTAACAATACAATTTCTTGCTTTTTGCAATAAAAACGTCATGTGCCAACAATTTTCAATCTTTAATTATTGGACTACTTACGTCAAGATGTTCAATTTTGATCAACAGTACTTAACCTTTTTATTGCAGGCAATTGTGAAAATCTTAATGTTTTGTATATAAACAAAACAGATGCGGACCAGCTCAAATGGTTTGTATGTATGTAGTTTAATGTGGTATTACCAAAGCACTTAAGCTACTCAAGTTCCTTTGTATATCCTCACAGTTTAACTTCGGCCATATATGTCTATTGTTAGAGTAGTGAAGATGTTCGAAATAGAATCCGATTGGGTTGATACCGCTTCTCCGCCTGCCTCCTCTCAAGCCGGGCTAGTAATTCCAATGCCACAGAAACTTGAGTGCACCCCTCAAGCCGGGCTGGTAACTCCAACGTCACAGAATCTTGAGTGTATCTCGCAAGCTTATGTTTTGAATGCATATCAATTTTTCTAGAAGCAGTATCAAATCTTGTGAAAATATTACAAGTTTCTGGAAACATATCAAAGCTTTTGAAAACAATATCAATTCTTCTAGAAGCAATATTAAGTCTTCTAGAAGCAAAATTAAGTCTTCCAGAGGCAGCATCAAGACTTCTAATAGTAAGTCCAGTCTTTTGGCATCATATCAACTATTCTGGAAGCATTTTAAGTCTTTAGGATACAGTATCAAGTTTTCTGGAAGCAGATCAAGTTTTCTAGAAGCAGTACCAAGACTTCTGGTAGCAGACCAACTCTTCCAGGAGCGGTATCAGTATTTGTATGTATAGGTGATTTGCACCCATAAAAGATGTTGCATAATGCAGATTACTAACGTATCTGGTGCCTATGAGATTGACTATACTAGATTCAGAAAAAATCCTCTTTGGAGCCCTTGGGCACTGAATATTTTAGGATGGCTCTGGTTCAAATACACAGGATTGGTTTTGGTTTAGCTCAGTATCTGAAGTCTGAACTAACACTAGAGCTAGAAGTAAAGGCTAAACCCTAATCTTTCCAATTCTAGGTCTAGAGTTCGTTCTAGTTTTATATCATTAGATCTATAACTAGAACTAGTAACATTCGGGTTTAGCCACACATCTCTCAAGATGGCTAAACCCGAATAATTCTAGTTCTAGGTCTAGTGTCAGTTCTAGTTTACTTCAATTCAAATATACAGGTTGAGTTGGGTTGTCTTTAGGCTGGTTACTACCATATCCTGGTTAAGCTATCCAAAGGAGTCTATCCGGAGGCTATCCAATATCGAGTCCTCTGCAAGCATTTCAAGTCTTTTAGAAACAGTTCATGTCTTCTGGAAGCAATATCAAGTTTTCTAGAAGTAGTATCAAGCTTTCTGGAACCAAAATCAACTTTTGTGGAAGTATTTCAAGTCTTCCAGAAGTAATATCAAGTCTTTTGGAAACATTTCAAGTCTTCTAGAAGTAGTTAAAATCTTCCAGAGTTCTGTATTATTTTGGTCCTCTGTCAAGAAGATTTAGTAACAATACAATTTATTGCTTTTTGCAATAAAAACGTCATGTGCCAACAATTTTCAATCTTTAATTATTGGACTACTTACGTCAAGATGTTCAATTTTGATCAACAGTACTTAACCCTTTTATTGCAGGCAATTGTGAAGATCTTAGTGTTTTGTATATAAACAAAACAGATGCGGACCAGCTCAAATGGTTTGTATGTATGTAGTTTAATGTGGTATTACCAAAGCACTTAAGCTACTCAAGTTCCTTTGTATATCCTCACAATTTAATTTCGGCCATATATGTCTATTGTTAGAGTAGTGAAGATGTTCGAAATAGAATCCGATTGGGTTGATACCGCTTCTCCGCCTGCCTCCTCTCAAGCCGGGCTAGTAATTCCAATGCCACAGAAACTTGAGTGCACCCCTCAAGCCGGGCTGGTAACTCCAACGTCACAGAGTCTTGAGTGTATCTCGCAAGCTTCTGTTTTGAATGCATATCAACTCTTCTAGAAGCAGCATCAAATCTTGTGAAAATATTACAAGTTTCTGGAAACATCAAAGCTTCTGAAAGCAATATCAACTCTTCTAGAAGCAATATTAAGTCTTCTAGAAGTAAAATTAAGTCTTCCAGAGGCAGCATCAAGACTTCTAATAGTAAGTCCAGTCTTTTGGCATCATATCAACTATTCTGGAAGCATTTTAAGTCTTTAGGATACAGTATCAAGTTTTCTGGAAGCAGATCAAGTTGCAGTACCAAGACTTCTGGTAGCAGACCAAGTCTTCCAGGAGCGGTATCAGTATTTGTATGTATAGGTGATTTGCACCCATAAAAGATGTTGCATAATACAGATTACTAACGTATCTGGTGCCTATGAGATTGACTATACTAGATTCAGAAAAAATCCTCTTTGGAGCCCTTGGGCACTGAATATTTTAGGACGGCTCTGGTTCAAATACACAGGATTGGTTTGGGTTTAGCTCAGTATCTGAAGTCTGAACTAACACTAGAGCTAGAAGTAAAGGCTAAACCCTAATCTTTCCAATTCTAGGTCTAGAGTTAGTTCTAGTTTTATATCATTAGATCTATCTCTAGAACTAGAACTAGTAACATTCGGGTTTAGCCACACATCTCTCAAGATGGCTAAACCCGAATGATTCTAGTTCTAGGTCTAGTGTTAGTTCTAGTTTACTTCAATTCAAATATACAGGTTGAGTTGGGTTGTCTTTAGGCTGGTTACTACCATATCCTGGTTAAGCTATCCAAAGGATTATTAGCATGGTTATGGTTATTTTACGCGCTCTGATTGGGTAGTAGATGAGTTTATCTTTAAGATAAATTGAACTAATGGATGATGATATTTAGGTCCATTACTATCATCATTTGGTTAAATTTATCTTATAGATAAATCCATCCACTAACCAATCAGAATGCGTAAAATAGCCGTAACCATGGTAATAATCCCTTAGATAATTTAACCAGAAGATGGTAGTAACGAGCCTTAGAGCCACTTTTACCACCTCTTGATAGATTTATCTAATAGTTAAAAATCGGCTCATAGCCAATGGGATCGCTTAGAATCGCTGTAACCTCCGGTTGTTAGTTTAACTCATTTTAATTGTTCGACGTTGGAAGTAAAAGAAACTCAACGTCAATCATAACGTCAATACATAAATGTTAAAAGTTATTTAAATTATTTTCTTCATGGACAAAGTGAAGTATTACATTCAAGATAAGTTTTACAAAGTTGAGTTAATTTGTTCCACCCTCCTAAAAAAAAATGTTTGAGTTAATGATTAAGGGTATAGTTCTTAGTTTTTCTTTTCTTAGGGGAGGTCCAAGTATATAAATAAATAAGCACGAGGGTTCTTCCCCATTTAGAAAGTATGTAGTCGTTTTTCCCTCCGGTAATAAATCTTTTGGGGTGCAAGATGATATTAAAGCGAGTTGATATTTTCGGATGAAATGAGTCACGGATTAAAATGTTTACGTTGAGCACAAAGTAACCGGCGAGTTTTAAAAGCGCCTCTTTAAAAGTTGTCTTAATAAATTTCCTTTTTAGTACATAGAAAGCAAGGATTAATAACGAAGGTTAAAACAAAACCGAGGACGATGCAACCAAAAAAAGTTCAATTCGTTAGTAAGTATATTTAAGAATTTTGTGATTTAAATTTTTATTTTAAATATATTTTTTTTTAAATTTTTTATTTTGTTTTATTTATTTTTTGAAGATCAACCAGGATTTGATCCAAAATCCTTGAATGTATAATATCAAATCCCCATCCAACCCATCTCATCTCGCCACAAAATGTACCGTATACCTGTTGAACATTAAGATAGGGGTGGAGATCAGTTTCCATGCAAATCCTGCTCGAAATGGGGCCATCTTTCCCTTTATCATCCACCCGGAAACTCCCTCTCTGTCTCTATCTATGGCGGAAGGATAAGATTTTCATCGTCAGGTGAAAGGACGTAAATAAGACCGAAGAAGGCTTCCGGTTTCGGTCGATGGGGCGACGTCTGGACGGTGTATGTCGTGAATGGAGACAGTGTGGCGCCTTTTCGACCCCGATCAATAAGGCCTAAGCAACGGCGTCACGGAGAACCAACTACCTCCCCTCTCTATCAATTTTTAATGCAACAAAGTTTTATAAATTACTCAAAAAGCGTAAAATTTTTAAAATTTTGTTTTAATTAATTAAAAAAATCTCAACAAACAAACATCCTTTGTTTGTTTGAAAAATCTCCGCTTGTATTTTTTCTTCTAATCTAGTTCAAAAAGGTACTTGAAAAGGCTCTCTATGTTTTAAAAACCACACTTAATGTGTTCCAGTTTGCGTGTGAGTTGCATCGTCTAATTGCGAAAGGGGCGACGTCGCGTCTGCAACCCCATATCAATCGATGATGGGGAAGCGACGTGGAAGGGCCGAAAATAATCTTTTTAAAGTGTAAAA
This sequence comes from Onthophagus sagittarius, assembly GCA_036711965.1. NCBI lineage: Eukaryota > Metazoa > Arthropoda > Insecta > Coleoptera > Scarabaeidae > Onthophagus > Onthophagus sagittarius. The sequence continues at coordinate 10,593,144 of JASERS010000004.1, forward strand.
TCAATCTCTTCCTCGCCAGCAATCTCCGATCGGTTTGAAACGAGTCCAATCACGTTTCACGATCCAATTCTAAAACTATTTACCACTAATATCTTCTATCTCGTACCTCCCTAAACAGGTTATCGACCCAAACAAATAAATTTCGTTGACAGCTTGAAAAATTATATTTTAATTGTTCAAAACGCCACCCGATTAAGATTGCGTGCGATGATCTTTTAACTTTGTTACAAAAATGAAATTTTTTTAAATGTAAAAAACACTAAAGCGCAAAAAACATCATTTTAAAGAAGAAGGTTTAACCTTCAATTTGAAATGCAAATCATTTTTTCATTTTCAAAAATAAAATCTCTCTCCGATCTTTAAAATTTTATTATTTTTTTCGTAATTCTACTAAAACGTCAAAACACATCATGCTTTAACATTTCTTAGGTGGAATCGTTTTCAAATTGAAACAACGAATTATACATCATTTTAAAGAAGAAGGTTCAACCTTCAATTTGATATACAAATTATTTTTTCATTTTCAAAAATTAGATCTCTCTCCGATCTTTAAAATTTTATCATTTTTTTCGTAATTCTACTAAAACGTCAAAAACACATCATGCTTTAACATTTCTTAGGTGGAATCGATTTCAAATTGAAACTAAGAGTTATACATCATTTTAAAGAAGAAGTTTAAACCTTCAATTTGATATACAAATCATTTCCTTATTTTCAAAAATAAGATCTCTTTCTGATCTTTAAAACTTTATCATTTTTTTCGTAATTTTACTAAAACGTGAAAAACTGATCATCGTTTAACATTTCTTAGGAGGAATCGATTTCAAATTGAAACAACGCGTTATACATCATTTTAAAGAAGAAAGTTCAACCTTCAATTTGATATACAAATCATTTTTAGATTTTCAAAAATAAGATCTTTCTCCGATTTCTAAAATTTTATCATTTTTTTCTTAATTCTACTAAAATGTGTAAAACACATCGTCGTTTAACATTTCTTAGGTGGAATCGATTTCAAATTGAAACAACGAGTTGTACATCATTTTAAAGAAGAAGGCTCAACCTTCAATTTGATATACAAATCATTTCTTCATTTCCAAAAATAACATCACTTTCCGATCTTTAAAGTTTTATCATTTTTTTTCGTAATTCTACTAAAACGTCAAAAACACATCGTCGTTTAACATTTCTTAGGTGGAGTCGATTTCAAATTGAAACAACGAGTTATACATCATTTTAAGGAAGAAGGTTCAAGCTTCAATTTGATGTACAAGTCATTTCTTCATTTTCAAAAATAAGATCTCTCTTCAATCTTCAAAATTTTATCATTTTTTTCGTAATTCTACTAAAACGTGAAAAACGCATCATCGTTTAACATTTCTTAGGTGGAATCGATTTCAAATTGAAACAACGCGTTATACATCATTTTAAAGAAGAAAGTTCAGCCTTCAATTTGATATACAAATCATTTCTTCATTTCCAAAAATAACATCACTCTCCGATCTTTAAAGTTTTATCATTTTTTTTCGTAATTCTACTAAAACGTCAAAAACACATCGTCGTTTAACATTTCTTAGGTGGAGTCGATTTCAAATTGAAACAACGAGTTATACATCATTTTAAGGAAGAAGCTTCAAGCTTCAATTTGATATATAATTCATTTCTTCATTTTCAAAAATAAGATCTCCCTCCGATCTTTGAAGGTTTATCATTTTTTTCGTAACTCTACAAAAACGTCAAAAACACATCATGTTTTTACATTTCTTAGGTGGAATATTTTTCAAATTAAAACAACGAGTTATACGTCATTTTAAAGAAGAATGTGCAACCTTCAATTTGATGTACAAGTCATTTCTGCATTTGCAAAAATAAGATCTCTCCGATCTTTAAAATTGTATCATTTTTTTCGTAATTCTACCAAAACGTCAAAAACACATCATGCTTTAACATTTCTTAGGTGGAATCGATTTCAAATTGAAACAAAGAGTTATACATCATTTTAAAGGAGAAGTTTAAACCTTCAATTTGACATACAAATCATTTCTTCATTTTCAAAAGTTAGATTTCTTTCCGATCTTTAAAATTGTAACATTTTTTTTTGCAATTCTACCAAAACGTGAAAAACACATCATCTTTTAACATTTCTTAGGTGGAATCGATTTCAAATTGAAACGACGATTTATGCATCATTTTAAAGAAGAAGGTTCAGCCGTCAATTTGATATAATGAATAAGACCTTAGTATTTGGTTTAACGATGTATATTATATTTATAAATATAGGTGCTACACGTGTTTCGGTTTATATCAAAACCGTCATCAGGCAGGACGTCAGTTTTAGAAACACAACATCTTCAAAACGAAGCATCACAAAGTTTTCTACATAAAATAAAAGTATTTTTTCATTGTATTTCTTGAAAGACACAATTATATTAACAATGGAAACGTATTCTTTAAAACTACAGGTTATATGCCAAGAATACGGGATGGTTCGTTAAAGAAGGACGTAGACAAACTGTTCGATTTGATATACAAATCATTTCTTCATTTTCAAAAATAAGATCTCTCTTCGATCTTTAAATTTTATCATTTCTTTCGTAATTCTACTAAAACGTCAAAAACACATCATCGTTTAACATTTCTTAGGTGGAATTGATTTCAAATTGAAACAACGAGTTATACATCATTTTAAAGAAGAAGGTTCAATCTCCAATTTGATATACAAATCATTTCTTCATTTTCAAAAATAAGGTCTCTCCCCGATCTTTGAAATTTTATTTTTTTTTTCGTAATTCTACTAAAACGTGAAAAACACATCATCGTTTAACATCTCTTAGGTCGAATCGATTTCAAATTGAAACAACGAGTTATAAATCATTTTAAAGAAGAAGGTTCAACCTCCAGTTTGATGTACCAATCATTTCTTCTTTTCCAAAAATAAGATCTCTCTCCGATCTTCAAAATTTTAACATTTTTTTTGTAATTCTACCAAAACGTGAAAAACACATCATCGTTTAACATTTCTTAGGTGGAATCGATTTCAAATTGAAACAACGAGTTATACATCATCTTACAGAAGAAGGTTCAATCTCCAATTTGATATACAAGTCATTTCTTCATTTTCAAAAATAAGATCTCTCCCCGATCTTTGAAATTTTATCATTTTTTTCGTAATTCTACCAAAACCTGAAAAACACATCATCGTTTAACGTCTCTTAGGTGGAATCGATTTCAAATTGAAACAACGAGTTATACATCATTTTAAAGAAGAAGGTTCAACCTTCAATTTGGTATACAAATCATTTCTTCATTTTTAAAAATAACATCTCTCCCCCATCTTTAAAGTTTTATCATTTTTTTCGTAATTCTACCAAAACGTGAAAAACACATCATCGTTTAACATTTCTTAGGTGGAATCGATTTCAAACTGAAACAACGAGTTATACATCATTTTAAAGAAGAAGGTTCAACCTTTAATTTGATATATAAATCATTTCTTCATTTTCAAAAATAAAATCTCTCTCCGATCTTTAAAATTTCAACATCTTTTTCGTAATTCTACTAAAACGTGAAAAACTGATCATCGTTTAACATTTCTTAGGTGGAATCAATTTTGAAATTGAAACAACGAGTTATACATCATTTTAAAGAAGAAGATTCAACCTTCAATTTGATATACAAATCATTTCTTCATTTCCAAAAATAAGATCTCTCTCCGGCATTTAAAATTTTATCATTTTTTTCGTAATTCTACTAAAGCGTCAAAAACACATCATGCTTTAACATTTCTTAGGTGGATTCGATTTCAAATTGAAACAACGAGTTATACATCATTTTAAAGAAGAAGGTTCAACCTTCAATTTGATATACAAGTCATTTTTTGTGGAAGGGCCGAAAATGATCTTTTTAAATTGCAAAATCAATCTTTTCCTCGCCAGCAATCTCCGATCGGTTTGAAACAAGTCCAATCACGTTTCACGATCGAATTCTAAAACTATTTACCCCTAATATCGTCTATCTCGTACCTCCCTAAACAAGTTATCGACCCACACAAATAAATTTCGTTGACAGCTTGAAAAATTATATTTTAATTGTTCAAAACGCAACCCGTTTAAGATTGCGTGCGACGATCTTTTAACCCTGTCACAAAAATAGCAATTGCGTGCCCCACACGTTCATTAACACACTTTATTTCCTTTTTGATTTGGTTTAATCCCACTTTTTTTTTAATTAGCCACCGAAGTGAGATGTCAAGAAAAAACAAGAGGGGGTCTTTGTTACGAGGTGATTATAGGCGAACCGGATGTAAAGGCGACTCCCCCGAAGAAGGCAACATCGCCCCAAAACAAGAACATGTCGGTTCAAGACATCCAGGATAAATTAAGGGCGGCCGAAGAACGTAGACAACAATTGGAGGCGAATAAAATTGCTTCATTAACAGCGAAAATGTTGAAAATAGAAGAGGCTTCGAGGAAAAAAGATGAACAAACCAACCAATTTATTTCTGCCACTCGAGAAGCTCTCGAACAAAAGATGGAGAATCATCTAGGAAAGCGAGAAGCTTATATCACTGATCTTAAGACAAAACTTAAGGTAATTAATTAATAAAAATTTATTAACTAATAAGATATTTGCATAATAAAAATCGCTTTAATTCAGGATCATATAGAGAACGTAGAAAAAACTCGATTAACTCTCGAACAACAAACCGAAGAAGTGAAGACCGCTATCGAAGAAAAATTAAAATCGGCATCCGCTCAACGCGATGAAAACATTAAGAAAATGATTGAACGCCTCAGAGAACACGTAAGTTGAATTACCAAATTTATTTTTAAATAATTCTCATCATCAGTGTTACTATTAAGCACTATTAGTTGTGTTTTATTTCGTTAATTTCGATTTATCACCGCTATATTTCTGTGCTTGTTGTCGCATGTTCGCCTATTAAAACAGGAAGAACAAGTGAATAGGGTACGAACGAGTAACACGGAGAAATTCCATCAATTGGATGCGGCTATTCAGGAGAAACTCGAACAGGCTCAAAACAGAAGGGAACACATCGAACAGGAACACAAAGAAAAGTTAACTAAATACGTGAGTTGAATGCTTTTTGTTAGATTTTGCGTTATCATGAATCATTTAATTTTTGTTTGAGGATAAAAATTTTTCAATATAAAGTTTGAATATTAATGTAAATAATATCAATATTTTATAAATTTTGAAGCTGTTTCAATTTAATAGATATTTAAATGAAGTTTTCATATTTTAACAATCAGTTATACATAATTTTAAAGAGATTCGATTTGGTATGCAAGTCATTCTCTACGATCTTCAAAATTTTATCATTTTTTCGTAATTTACTAAAACGCCAAAAAGAAATCATTTTTTAACATTTCTTAGGTAGAATCGATTTCAAATTGAAACAACGAGTTATACATCATTTTAACAAATAAAGTTCAACATTCAATTTGATATACAAATCATTTCTTCATATTCAAAAATAAGATCTCTCCCCGATCTTTAAAATTTTATCATTTTTTTCGTAATTTTATTAAAACGTGAAAAACATCATCTTTTAACACTTCTTAGGTGGAATTGATTTCAAATTGAAAGAACGAGTTATACATCATTTTAAAGAAGAAGGTTCAACCTTTAATTTGATATACAAATCGTTTCTTCATTTTCAAAAATAAGATCTCTCTCCGATCTTCAAAATTTTATCATTTTTTCGTGATTTACTAAAACGCCAAAAAGAAATCATTTTTTAATATTTCTTAGGTGGAATCGATTTCAAATTGAAACAACGAGTTATACATAATTTTAAAGAAGAAGGTTCAGCCTTCAATTTGATATACCAGTAATTTCTTCATTTTCAAAAATAAGATCTCTCTCTGATCTTTAAAATTTTATCATTTTTTTCGTAATTCTACTAAAAGGTAAAAAAACACATCATGGTTTAACATTTCTTAGGTGGAATCGATTTCAAATTGAAACAACGAGTTATACATCATTTCAACAAATAAAGTTCAACATTCAATTTGATATACAAATCATTTCTTCATATTCAAAAATAAGATCTCTCCCCGATCTTTAAAATTTTATCATTTTTTTCGTAATTTTATTAAAACGTGAAAAACATCATCTTTTAACACTTCTTAGGTGGAATTGATTTCAAATTGAAAGAACGAGTTATACATCATTTTAAAGAAGAAGGTTCAACCTTTAATTTGATATACAAATCGTTTCTTCATTTTCAAAAATAAGATCTCTTGCCGATCTTTGAATTTTTATCATTTTTTTCATAATTTTACTAAAACGTGGAAAAACACATCATCGTTTAACATTTCTTAGGTGGAATAGATTTCAAATTGAAACAACGAGTTATACATCATTTTAAAGAAGAAGGTTCAACCTTCAATTTGATATAAAAATCATTTCTTCATTTTCAAAATTAAGATCTCCCTCCGATCTTCAAAATTTTATCATTTTTTTCGTAATTCTACTAAAACGTGAAAAACGCATCATCGTTTAACATTTCTTAGGTGAAATCGATTCCAAATTAAAACAAATAGTTATACATCATTTTAAAGAAGAATGTTCAACCTTCAATTTGATATAAAAATCATTTTTTCATTTTCAAAAATAAGATCTCTCTCCGATCTTCAAAATTTTATCATTTTTTTCGTAATTCTACTGAAACGTGAAAAACGCATCATCGTTTAACATTTCTTAGGTGGAATCGATTCCAAATTAAAACAAATAGTTATACATCATTTTAAAGAAGAAGGTTCAACCTTTAATTTGATATACAAATCGTTTCTTCATTTTCAAAAATAAGATCTCTTGCCGATCTTTGAATTTTTATCATTTTTTTCATAATTTTACTAAAACGTGGAAAAACACATCATCGTTTAACATTTCTTAGGTGGAATAGATTTCAAATTGAAACAACGAGTTATACATCATTTTAAAGAAGAAGGTTCAACCTTCAATTTGATATAAAAATCATTTCTTCATTTTCAAAATTAAGATCTCTCTCCGAGCTTTAAAACTTTATCATTTTTTTCGTAATTCTACTAAAACGTGAAAACCACATCATCGTTTAACATTTCTTAGGTGAAGTCGATTTCAAATTGAAGCAACGAGTTATATACATCATTTTAAAGAAGATGCTTCAATCTTTAATTTGACATACAAATCATTTCTTTATTTTCAAAAATAAGACCTCTTTCCGATCTTTAAAGTTTATCATTTTTTTGTAATTAAATCGATAAAAATCGAGCCTCAGGCACTGATATCATTTTCCTCTATTCTTTAAGAGTATAGAAAGAGGAGTTTCCCTTTAAAGGTGTCAAATTTAACTCATGCTATACAGGGTGGTCAAATATGCTTCATTATTTATGAATATTGATATAAATAATATCAATATATTATAACTTTTGAAGCTGATTCAATTTAATAGATATTTAAATGAAGTTTTCATGTTTTAACAAGTTACACATCGTTTTAAGGAGGAAGTTTTATCTTCATCTTAAAAAATAAATTCTCCACGATCTTTAAAATTTTATCATTTTTTTCGTAATTCTACTAAAAGGTAAAAAAACACATCATCGTTTAACATTTCTTAGGTGGAATCGATTTCAAATTGAAACAACGAGTTATACATCATTTTAACGAAGAAAGTTCAACCTTCAATTTGATATACAAATCATTTCTTTATATTCAAAAATAAGATCTCTCCCCGATCTTTAAAATTTTATCATTTTTTTTCGTAATTTTACTAAAACGTGAAAAACACATCATCTTTTAACACTTCTTAGGTGGAATTGCTTTCAAATTGAAAGAACGAGTTATACATCATTTTAAAGAGGAAGATTCAACCTTTAGTTTGATATACAAATCATTTCTTCATTTTCAAAAATAAGATCTCTCTCCGATCTTTGAATTTTTATCATTTTTTTCATAAGTCTTCTAAAACGTGAAAAACACATCATCGTTTAACATTTCTTAGGTGGAATCAGTTTCAAATTGAGACAATGAGTTCGATATCATTTTAAAGAAGAAGGTTCAACCTTTAATTTGATATACAAATCGTTTCTTCATTTTCAAAAATAAGATCTCTCTCCTATCTTCACAATTTTATCATTTTTTTCGTATCGTTTTTTCGTCTTCACAATTTTATCATCTTGATGAAGTTTTCTGTCATTTATGTATAAAGCAAAGTGTGTACTTTTTCGATAATAAAGATTTATTTGGATACTTTAATCCATTTTTGAGATATCAAGATTTATTAAAGTAGAGCATTTCATTAAATTAACAACTTCCTTAACCATTTTGAAAAAATCATAAAAACTTGAATTCTTAAGATATCTTGACAACCACTTCTGTCATTAAAATTTGTCATAGAGAAGTATGTACTTTTTTGAAGAAATCCATATTTGAATATCTCAATTCAGTTTTGAGATATCAAGTTTTGAACTCAACCTAAATTTGTAGCATTTCATAAAATTAACGACTTCTTTAATAATTTCGAAAAAATAGAATTCTTAAGATATTTAAAGAATTTTTTCGTCATTTATACAGGAAACTATGTATTTTTTAGAGAACAAGACCATACTTGAATATCTCAATCCGATTCTGAGATATCAAGTTTTGAACTCAACCTGAATTTGTCGCATTTCATAAAATTAACGACTTCTTTAATAATTTCGAAAAAATAGAATTCTTAAGATATTTAAAGAATTTTTTTTGCCATTTATACAGGAAACTATGTATTTTTTAGAGAACAAGACCATACTTGAATATCTCAATCCAATTCTGAGATATAAAGTTTTGAACTCAACCTGAATTTGTAGCATTTTATAAAATTAACGATTTCTTTAATAATTTCGAAAAAATAGTATTCTTAAGATATTTAACGAATTTTTTTGTCATTTATACAGGAAACTATGTATTTTTTTGAGAACAAGACCATACTTGAATATCTCAATCCGATTCTGAGATATCAAGTTTTGAACTCAACCTGAATTTGTCGCATTTCATAAAATTAACGACTTCATTAATAATTTCGAAAAAATAGAATTCTTAAGATATTTAAAGAATTTTTTTTGCCATTTATACAGGAAACTATGTATTTTTTAGAGAACAAGACCATACTCGAATATCTCAATCCTATTCTGAGATGTCAAGTTTTGAACTCAACCTGAATTTGTAGCATTTCATAAAATTAACGACTTCTTTAATAATTTCGAAAAAATAGAATTTTCGTTATTCTACTAAAATGTGAAAAACACATCATCGTTTAACATTTCTGAGGTGGAATCGATTTCAAATTGAAGCAACGAGTTATACATCATTTTAAAGAAGATGCTTCAATCTTTAGTTTGACATACATTTCTTCATTTTCAAAAATAACATTTTTTTTTCCCATCTTTGAAGTTTTAAAGAGACTTCAACCAAAATGTGAAAACACATCATGGCTTAACATTTCTTAGGTGGAATCGATTCCAAATTAAAACAAATAGTTATACATCATTTTAAAGAAGGTTCAACCTTTAATTTGATATACAAATCATTTCTTCATTTTCAAAAATAACATTTTTTTTCCGATCTTTGAAGTTTTAAAGAGACTTCAACCAAAATGTGAAAACACATCGTCGTTTAACATTTCTGAGGTGGAATCGATTTCAAATTGAAGCAACGAGTTATACATCATTTTAAAGAAGATGCTTCAATCTTTAGTTTGACATACAAATCATTTCTTCATTTTCAAAAATAACATTTTTTTTCCCATCTTTGAAGTTTTAAAGAGACTTCAACCAAAATGTGAATACACATCATGGCTTAACATTTCTTAGGTCGAATTGATTCCAAATTAAAACAAATAGTTATACATCATTTTAAAGAAGAAGGTTCAACCTTTAATTTGATATACAAATCGCTTCTTCACTTTCAAAAATAAGATCTCTCTCCGATCTTCAAAATTTTATCATTCTTTTCGTAATTCTACTAAAATGTGAAAAACACATTATCGTTTAACATTACTGAGGTGGAATCGATTTCAAATTGAAGCAACGAGTTATACATCATTTTAAAGAAGATGCTTCAATCTTTAATTTGACATACAAATCATTTCTTCGTTTTCAAAATAAGATTTCTTTCCGATCTTTGAAGTTTTAAAGAGACTTCAACCAAAATGTGAAAACACATCGTCGTTTAACATTTCTGAGGTGGAATCGATTTCAAATTGAAGCAACGAGTTATACATCATTTTAAAGAAGATGCTTCAATCTTTAATTTGACATACAAATCATTTCTTCATTTTCAAAAATAACATTTTTTTTCCGATCTTTGAAGTTTTAAAGAGACTTCAACCAAAATGTGAATACACATCATGGCTTAACATTTCTTAGGTCGAATTGATTCCAAATTAAAACAAATAGTTATACATCATTTTAAAGAAGAAGGTTCAACCTTTAATTTGATATACAAATCGCTTCTTCACTTTCAAAAATAAGATCTCTCTCCGATCTTCAAAATTTTATCATTCTTTTCGTAATTCTAGTAAAATGTGAAAAACACATTATCGTTTAACATTACTGAGGTGGAATCGATTTCAAATTGAAGCAACGAGTTATACATCATTTTAAAGAAGATGCTTCAATCTTTAATTTGACATACAAATCATTTCTTCGTTTTCAAAATAAGATTTCTTTCCGATCTTTGAAGTTTTAAAGAGACTTCAACCAAAATGTGAAAACACATCGTCGTTTAACATTTCTGAGGTGGAATCGATTTCAAATTGAAGCAACGAGTTATACATCATTTTAAAGAAGATGCTTCAATCTTTAGTTTGACATACAAATCATTTCTTCATTTTCAAAAATAACATTTTTTTCCCGATCTTTGAAGTTTTAGAGACTTCAACCAAAATGTGAAAACACATCATGGCTTAACATTTCTTAGGTGGAATCGATTTCAAATTAAAACGAATAGTTATACATCATTTTAAAGAAGAAGGTTCAACCTTTAATTTGATATACAAATCGCTTCTTCATTTTCAAAAATAAGATCTCTCTCCGATCTTCAAAATTTTATCATTCTTTTCGTAATTCTACTAAAATGTGAAAAACACATCATCGTTTAACATTACTGAGGTGGAATCGATTTCAAATTGAAGCAACGAGTTATACATCATTTTAAAGAAGATGCTTCAATCTTTAATTTGACATACAAATCATTTCTTCATTTTCAAAAATAACATTTTTTTTCCGATCTTTGAAGTTTTAAAGAGACTTCAACCAAAATGTGAATACACATCATGGCTTAACATTTCTTAGGTGGAATCGATTCCAAATTAAAACAAATAGTTATACATCATTTTAAAGAAGAAGGTTCAACCTTTAATTTGATATACAAATCGCTTCTTCATTTTCAAAAATAAGATCTCTCTCCGATCTTCAAAATTTTATCATTCTTTTCGTAATTCTACTAAAATGTGAAAAACACATCATCGTTTAACATTACTGAGGTGGAATTGATTTCAAATTGAAGCAACGAGTTATACATCATTTTAAAGAAGATGCTTCAATCTTTAATTTGACATACAAATCATTTCTTCATTTTCAAAAATAACATTTTTTTCCGATCTTTGAAGTTTTAAAGAGACTTCAACCAAAATGTGAATACACATCATGGCTTAACATTTCTTAGGTGGAATCGATTCCAAATTAAAACAAATAGTTATACATCATTTTAAAGAAGAAGGTTCAACCTTTAATTTGATATACAAATCGTTTCTTCATTTTCAAAAATAAGATCTCTCTCCGATCTTCAAAATTTTATCATTCTTTTCGTAATTCTACTAAAATGTGAAAAACACATCATCGTTTAACATTTCTGAGGTGGAATCGATTTCAAATTGAAGCAACGAGTTATACATCATTTTAAAGAAGATGCTTCAATCTTTAGTTTGACATACAAATCATTTCTTCATTTTCAAAAATAACATTTTTTTTCCGATCTTTGAAGTTTTAAAGAGACTTCAACCAAAATGTGAATACACATCATGGCTTAACATTTCTTAGGTGGAATCGATTCCAAATTAAAACAAATAGTTATACATCATTTTAAAGAAGAAGGTTCAACCTTTAATTTGATATACAAATCGCTTCTTCATTTTCAAAAATAAGATCTCTCTCCGATCTTCAAAATTTTATCATTCTTTTCGTAATTCTACTAAAATGTGAAAAACACATCATCGTTTAACATTACTGAGGTGGAATTGATTTCAAATTGAAGCAACGAGTTATACATCATTTTAAAGAAGATGCTTCAATCTTTAATTTGACATACAAATCATTTCTTCATTTTCAAAAATAACATTTTTTTCCGATCTTTGAAGTTTTAAAGAGACTTCAACCAAAATGTGAATACACATCATGGCTTAACATTTCTTAGGTGGAATCGATTCCAAATTAAAACAAATAGTTATACATCATTTTAAAGAAGAAGGTTCAACCTTTAATTTGATATACAAATCGTTTCTTCATTTTCAAAAATAAGATCTCTCTCCGATCTTCAAAATTTTATCATTCTTTTCGTAATTCTACTAAAATGTGAAAAACACATCATCGTTTAACATTTCTGAGGTGGAATCGATTTCAAATTGAAGCAACGAGTTATACATCATTTTAAAGAAGATGCTTCAATCTTTAATTTGACATACAAATCATTTCTTCATTTTCAAAAATAAGATTTCTTTCCGATCTTTGAAGTTTTAAAGAGACTTGAACCAAAATGTGAAAACACATCATCGTTTAACATTTCTTAGGTGGAATCGATTTCAAATTGAAACAACGAGTTATACATCATTTTAAATAAGAAGGTTCAACCTTCAATTTGATATACAAATCATTTCTTCATTTTCAAAAATAAGATCTCTCTCCGATCTTCAAAGTCTTATGATTTTTTTTCGTAATTCTACTAAAACGTAAAAACACATCATCGTCTAACATTTCTTAGGTGGAATCGATTTCAAATTGAAATAACGAGTTATACATCATTTTAAAGAAGAATGTTCAACCTTCAATTTGATATACAAATCATTTCTTCAATTTCAACAATAAGATCTCTCTTCGATCTTTCAAATTTCATCTCTGAAACCGTAAAAGTTATCGAAATGCGGTTTCTTTGTCTCTTATAAAAAGAGGAGTTTCCCTTGAAAAGGATCCAATTTGCCTTAACCTATACAGGGTGGTTAAATAAGCTTGAGTCATCTCAAAAACTATTCATTGTAGAGTTTTGTGGTTAAAAACTTAACAATACAAATAGTTATTTTTGATTCTAGATAGCGAAATGACACACGAAATGCAAAAGAATTTCGCTATCGTGTATCAAACAAGATTTTTTCGAAAACTGCGCATTTTAAACATTAAAAATTAATGAAATATATATGAAAAAATTAACTTATTTACTAATTGAAGTCGGGGACGTAAAAGTTTACTGTGAACAAAAAAGTATCGTTTTAACAGTCGCTGAGTGCTACGCAAAACTGAATTTTTATAGCAGTTTTCCAAAAAAGTATATTTTCAATAAAACATTCTTAAGCATACTTCAAAAAAAGTAGATCATTAATAAATTTATTGTAAAAATATTTTGAATTAATTTTTATCCTCAAATTTAAAAACCATTTCATCCATTTCGCTGATACATTTCATAGAATACCAGAAGAGAGGAAATAAAACAGACTGAAGAAACCCGTAAGACTGAATTTTCGGCTCAGATCGAGACAAAGCTTTCGACGGCCGAGCAAAATCGCGAGAAAGAGTTACAGAAAAAGCTCGAGGCGGCAAAAAAATGCGTTAGTATCGCTTCATTTTTATTATTATTATTACAGTTTTTCGAATTAAATTTCCTATTTGCCTCCTTAAAAAAAAATTAAAATTATTCTTAGCTTGCACAATTTTTGTTTTAATGTTGCTTGTATTTAGAACGAACGGCTGTTAGAGGTTAAACAGTCTATTGGGTCTGTTGAGGATAACCGTAGATCTGAAAAAACGATCCAAATCGAGTCGAAATTGACGGCGGCCGAACAAAAAAGGGAAAAAGAGTTACAGAAGAAATTGGATGCGGTTAAAAAGAACGTACGTAAAGCTACATTTGTAAATTGATGTTGAATGTTAATATTAATATATTGATTTATTATTAATTAATTAATTTATTTAAAAGAAATGAGATTGTTAAATAATTTTTTTATTTCTAGGAGAAGCGTGCTGAAACTGTTCGTCAAAATAAAGCAAATTTGATTGCTAACCAAGCCACCACTGCATCGTCTGGTTAAATGGGGCCCAAGTTTTGTGGTCGTTCCACGTAGTTTTACACGTATCCGTTTTATTTTTTATATAATTTCGATTTAATTCAGATTTATTAACGTTTTAATTTTAACATCGCCCACATTTCATCATTTACTTTTTTGTTTACACTAACATTGTAATCGATTGAAAAAATATTATTACAAGATCATTTTTTGAGCTTATTTCGTCGTCATTTCCTTTTAGATAAATTAATATTAAAAAAATTACAAAACGGTATTATAAAAATAAAAATATGTAATACAATTGACCAGCTTGGAGAGTGAGCATCTGCAAAGGGCAGGAAGAGCGCTTTATAAAGAACACAATGCCACATTAAGAATTAATAAAGAATTAGATTAAAGTAACAATTACTTTTCTATCGCAAAAGTTGTTATACAATGAGGAGTTCGATTGATTTTTTAAAAATAATGCCAAGAACGAAAAGTTGCGTGTAATAAAAATTAAATAATAATAATACAATAACGGTAACAATATCTTGTGTTTATACTATATCATGGTACTGTAACGAGACAGGACAAAAATTAAATAAATAATTGCCGCTGTGCTGCCTTTTTCGAATGTATGTATGTTGTACGAATGCGATTTGAAGGAATATTGTGCTTTACGCAGCGATTATACAAAAAAAAGTCCATATAAAATCAATTAATCAACATTATTAATCATTATTAATCAATCCAAATTGGACCACCGATTTTATTACACCCAAAAACTTAATAAATGAAAATTCTTAATAATTCCATTTATTAAGTTATATTAAAAAAATGAAACCGAAATAATAAATATTAATTAATCGCTGCTGGCTTCTGTGATGAGTTTGTTTCTTAAAAAATTTTTATGGTAAAATAAAATATTTAGCTAGTGTAAGATGATTATGTAGCGTTTGTGTAGTTGCAAAGCACCGATTTGTATTGATATGAACATTTCATAACGCTTCGACCCCTTCCCTCCCCCCATATATTGAACGGAAATTATCGTACCATTTATTATTCATTAAAACGAAAACATTTTCGGAATGTAACCGTTTCATTTTGGTTTTTCGCTTTTGTTATTAAAACCGTTTTCGTCGAATATTTAATGTTTACAAGATCTACGTGTTTATTTACTGTTCATCTTTATTTGTTGTAATATCATATTTGCTTAATAATATTTAATTATTTAAATTTGTTGTTTTATTTAATTGGATCCTAATTTGATTTTTATAAGAGAATTTTAGAAAAATGCATTCAAACTAAAGTCCGTGCCATAAGTTAAGACCCTTCATTTTAGAGATCGATATCTTCGAAATCGCTCGATGAAAAAAATTGCGATTAAGTTTATTGGACTCAGTGAAGATTTCTGCATATCATAAGCTAATTTGAAAAATTTCGTATACGCGGTATTTCTCTTATCGCAAGTTAAGTGAAAACAGCACCCGATTTTTGAGAGTGTCGGCAACTTCATCTACTTTGCAATATTTTTCTGAAAAACTATTTGACGAAAAAATTTCAAACTTGATTTGGTGGTAACCCGATAAGTTCTTAATAAATAAATAAATAATCATTTATTATGCAAAGCGGAAAAAATCTTTAACAATTTAGCAACAATACATAAATTAAATACAAGTTATTAAACAAAAATAAAGAAGACTACTACTTATACGCCTCGCACAATCACCGGGCAACAATTCAGGAACAAAGACCTGATCTTCCATTGTCACCCTGACACAAATGAAAGAGAAAAAAAAGTATACAAACAAAAAGATTTAATAATACTAAATAATAAAACTAATTCTAATTCACATTAATTCACAATCAAATAATATTAATATTTATAATATTAATCGACTATCAAATACAAATAAAAAAAAAATGAAAAATGCGCATATCTAATTTATAAAAACTTAATAATATAATGATATAAGAACTAAATGAAGCCAAAAATAAAAAGAAATGTAAAACCAAAAATCAAAAATGAAAAATGCCAGACCGCCAAATAACCAATCAGTGCTACCACCTAAGAGCATCGCGCAACACATTCAAATATCGCCCCTGAGTAATAATCAAACTTCGACTCTCGAGCAACCCTGTATAAAGTCTCCTTCGAAACCGTGCCGCATCCGCGATCCTAAGGTCAACAGGCAACTCATTGTATGATTTGTATATATGGTAGGAGAATGAACGTTTAAACATTGAAGTTCTGTGATACGGGGGATAAATATCGTATCTTCCTCTGGTATCACGACTCCTTACCAAAGAATTGAAACGAATTTTATTAAATAAATACTCAGGAATTTCAGAGTTAATTAATTTTTTATAAAATAACAAAGTGTGAAGCTGTCTTCTATTACCCATTGACAACCACCCCGCCTCAGTTAGTTTATAAGTTATGGAATCGTATTTACGAATATTATAAATAAATCTTAAACAGTTATTTTGAACCACTTGAATGCGTTTAGCGTCGAGAGCACTAATGGCAGGATGATAGACTGGAACTAAGTAATTAAAATGTGATAACACAAGTGCTTCACAAAGTCTCGTCCTCAAGCGAGTAGGAAGACACGATCGGTGAGGATATATCATCCGCAAGCCCATGTATGCATTTTTTATATACCGGCTAATTTGAGTGACATATCTAAAGTCATTTGACAAAGAAAGACCCAAACTCTTAGCCTCGTCGACAAAGGGGAGGGTACATCCATCTATGTTAATATTTATTAGATTTTTCAACTCCGCACAGACACGCCGATTACCGAACAGCACAACCGCAGATTTGGCTGGATTTAACTTCAACTGATGCATATTTGATGTTGCCCACAGGGTGTGAAGGTCAAGATTGATTCTCTCTTGAGCAGCAATATATTCCTCAGGTTTAAAAGAATAAAATAGCTGGGTATCATCGGCATACATATGAAACTTATTGAACTTAATGCCTTTAAAAATAAGTGAAGTGTATAAGGTATACAAGAGTGGCGCGACTATTGAACCCTGTGGGACACCATGCTCTACCGGCCTAGGAGCAGACAACATATTATCAATTTGAACAGCTTGGCAACGACCAGATAGGTAACTACCAAGGAGTTGTCGTCCAGACTCACTCAGACCAAAGTATTTTAAAATTTTTAACAACGTTAAGTGGTTAACCGTATCAAACGCCTTACTGTAATCCAACAGCGTCATTATTGTAATATCGCCCCTGTCTGTAGCCTCCATAATGTCGTCCGTAACAGCCAACATCGCCGTGGTACAACTGTGTCCTTCCCTGAATCCAGACTGAGTAGGTGGAAGGATATCATATAGATTGGCAAATTGTGACAGTTGACACTGAATCACCCTCTCAAAGACCTTACAAAGAAATGGGAGGATGCTAACAGGCCGGAGGTCATTAAAAGACAGAGGTTTTGAATTTTTAGGTATTGGTTTGACTATTGCAAATTTCCAACAATCTGGGACCGTGCTCTCTATCAAGCATGAGTTGATAATATGCGTAATATAAGGCAACACCGTAGGGCAACACAGCTTTATCATTTGGGAACTCAAACCGTCAGAACCTGCAGAAGATGATTTCGAATTATAGATAATATCTTTTATAGCGTCAGCGGTAACAGGTAAAAATTCATAGTTTCTGTCTGGAAAAGGAGAGCAATCATACGCGTCCCCATCATACCCAACATTGCAAAAACTGTTTGCCACATCCGCTACCCCATCAACGAAAAAGTTGTTAAGCTCAGAGACCTGCTTTAGACAGCAAGGCAAGTCAACGTGCTTCCTCCGTTTCACGTTCAAAGACTCGAGACGACGCCAAACGTTTTTATTGTTAACGCCATCAGTTACAAATTCAAAGTATGCTCGCTTTTCAGCTGTTACCGTGCGGGAAGTCAAATTTCGCAAATCCTTATAATACTCCCAGGTACCGCTACTACCAGTTCGTTTGAATCTTTTTTTAGCATCGTCTCGAAGTCTCATCATTAATTTTAAATTTTCAGTTAACCAAGGAGGATTAATTTTAGAGAAACTACACTTTTTTATGGGTGCATGTTGGTCGAACAGAGATAAGATTTTACGATTAAAATAATTCACCTTTTCATTAACACCATTTATTCTCAATATGGAATCAAAAGGAATAAGATTCAGGTCACTAGTAAACCGTTCTAGATTAATATTAGCAATGCTACGGAGGTAACGGACAGTTGGCACAACACGAGTCGCACGCACTGCAAGCTCGCAGAAGACGACATCGTGGTCTGAAAAGGCACAATCAACCACACCCGAAGAGAGAACCAAGGACGCATCAAATGATATAATAAGATCTAAAAGTGTAGCGGACAATGCGGTTGTTCTGGTCGGACAATCAATCAGTTGGGTTGCTTCCCACGAGTTCAGGAAACAAAACAATCGCAGCGTATCTGAGCTTCCAGAGTTGAGCACATTAATGTTAAAGTCTCCAAAACAGAGAATTCGATCAGTCAGGAGCAGGCAGTTCGCAATCGTGTCATCCAACTCACCCAAAAACAAGGAACAATCGACATAACCCGGTCTGTAGGCAACTCCCACAAATCACAATATCAACGGCAATATCACCGCCACGCAGATGCAGCAACACCCAAAGTTGTTCAATGTCAGCGGACGAGGTAATAACAGAATATTTAATGTTACTTTTTAAGTAAAAACATACCCCTCCTCCCCTAGAGCCACGATCACATCTCAATACGGTATATCCATCAATACAAATCATATCATCATCGATCAGATCAGAAAGCCAGGTCTCAGAAAGGGCAACCAAGTCCACTCTCAAGTCAATCAATAGATCATGCAACTTATGTACTTTCGGTTGTAGACTACTTTCGGTCACTATAATGTGGGGCATATTTTATTTTATCGATATTCCATACAGTTTCGCGGAAAATCGCGGTTATTTTGAAAATGAAGGGACCGATTTCAACGTGATTTTCTTCAAAATGTGTTAAAGAATATTTTATGTCGGATTTCGTTACTAGTTTTTCAAAATAAAGGCTCTTTAAGGGGGGAAACCATATTATGAAGTTAAAAAAATCTATTTGTTTTTTATTGCATAAATTAATTATCCAAGAATACCCTGTTAAAATTACAAACCGAAATTCGCATTTGTTTAGATATTATGAGCAATGTTGGAATTTACTTTGGTTATAGTTTTAACTTGAAAGTTTTTACAAGAAGGTTTGAAATCGCGAGTGAGAATGTCTTCGTATTCGAAAAGTGATCGAGATATTTACGAACGCCGCAGTAAATCGCGCAAAAGAAGGTTTCATGGGAACCAACACACTAACAAACAAAGTACTGAGCAAAGTGTTAATGCGAAAAAACTCAACAGTGCTACCACTGAAAATGTGACAGTACACCCATTACATTCATATCGGGTGATTGAATTTTTTACTTTATTTACAACATTATCGGACATATTGATTTGTCGAAGCTGCAAGAATACAGTAAAATTTGAAGAAACCGAAATTCGAGGACTTGGTTTCAAACTCGTTGTGAAACGTGATCATGGATGTAGGCATATCAATTCAAGTACTCTCATAAATACTGGGTTTGAGATAAAACGAAGAATAGAATTCGTCATGCGACTGTTAGGCGTTGACAAGGATAAAATTTGTTCTGCAATTATATGGACAACAGCTAATGACATAGCTGAAGAAGCATATAATAGAATTTTGAGTCACATTCATGTTGCTGCGAAGACAGTTTTTAAAGAGAAAAAGAGAATAAAAAAATTAAAAGACCCATATTAAACTTCAAAGTGTCTGGAGATGGTACTTGGAAAAAGAGAGGATTTGAATCTTTCTAAAACTCTCATTGCGCATCACTCTGGCAAAGTCATCGACCTAGATGTGCGAAGCAAAATGGCAGAATAAATCCAAAAATTCTGTAGAATATTTAGAATGGAAAGACGACCATAACGACGAAGACTACGAAAAATCATGAAGGTTCTGCTGGAAGCATGGCAGTTGAGTCTGTAAAAAAGATGTTTTTGAGATCTGAAACAATGCATGGTGTAAAATACGGCAATTATATTGGCGACAGTGACTAAAGCATTTGCAGCAATTTTAAATTTAAATCCTAATGGTGCAAGCTTTAAAAAGTGAATATATAGCTCACGTCTAAAAAAGAATGGGAACACGACTCAGAAACATTCGAAAATTTAAAAAGTTAGGTGGGAAAGGCAAACTTACAGAGGCATTAGTAAAAAAAAACTCGGCAGTTATTATGGACTAGCAATTAGAAGACGTATTAATAGTGTAGAGAACATGAAAAAAGAAACTATGGCGATAGATGAGATGAGAATCCTAGACACGAGTGTTGTCCGGGAAGACAAGACAGCTGGTGAGAGTGGCAGAAATGAGAAGCCCTTGGAATGGATTTTATATCACACCGTCCACCATTGCATCCCGATGTACAGAAGGAAATTCTTCATATATATGAAGATTCATAAAAGGATAAATTACTGTATTACCACGCACAAAATGCGAATGAAAGATTTAATTCGACAATTTGGTGATTAGTTCCTAAACATTTGCACTCCGGACTAAAAGTCATAGAAGTGGCATCATATTTAGCCGCAGGCAACAAATGGACAATTGATGACAAAGAGCTTAAAAAGCACTGCTACAAGCGCAAAATGAAGCGTATGAGGAAGAAGAAGGATTAATATATGGTGAAGGAATCGCGGATTAATTGATAAATACTTTATATTATTGCTAATCTACTTTCAATTTCTAATTTCCTAGACTTTTTTTCAATGGCGTGTTTCTCAAAATTCAGTTTTTCATATTTGCGGGAACTCTATCTCAAAAAGTAATAAAGCGATCATTTCGAAAATTGACAGTATGATTCTTTACGAAATCACGAAGAATATGAACCAACTATTCAGGTAATATCATGATTTTAAGAGTGCTTTTTTGCATATTTAGTTAAGAAAAATGTTAAAATTTTTGCAAAATGTTTAATTTTCATTATATTGATCTGCTTTGAGGTTCATATTCTTCAAAAGTAAGCTGTTAATCTAAAATAAAAAGCTTTTTGAATTCAGATGAAAATTGGAATGGCGACACGTTCCGCAATCGAAAAACTAAAAGTGCACGACGCCAGGGCATATCGTCGTTATATTAGGATACAATGATTTCTAATAATTCGCAAAAGTTGTTCGAAATATAAACAAAGATATGTCAAAATTTGATTAAATATTAATTAATTCTTCCCACCCAAAAAAAAAAAAAAAACTAAAAATACAATAAAAATAAGACTTCTAATGTAGTCTCCCCCCTTAAATTTTTAAAACCGATTTAATGGGAATACAAGTTAAAGAGAAACAGAAATAACACTGCGGGAAGAGGTGCTCATTAGGGAGACCTAATTTTGAAAAACTGATTATGGAATTCAACAAACGACATTATTAAACACATTTTGGTAAAAATCGCGTTGAAATCCGCCCGGTCGTTTTCTAAATAATCTTACTAAACCACGATTTTCCGCGAAACTTTGTAGAATATCGATAAAATAAAATATGTCCTACATTAAGAACACATTGGGTTACCAACATTTCATATTTGAATTTTTTTCGTCAAATAGTTTTTGAGAAAAAAAAATCACGAAGTAGACAAAGTTGCCGGCACTTTCAAAAATCGGGTGCTTTCTTTAATTAACTCACGATAGAAGAAAAACCGCGGATGCAAAAATTTCCAAATTAACATATGATACACAGAAATATTCACTGATGATAATAAACTTTACCGCATTATTTTTTATCGAACGGTTTCGCAGATATCCATCTTTAAAGTGAGGGGCCTTGGCTATTGGCACGGACTTTAGTACATTGTTTTATAGCACACTTTTGAAGATTCATAAAAGGATAAATTACTGTATTACCACGCACAAAATGCGAATGAAAGATTTAATTCGACAATTTGGTGATTAGTTCCTAAACATTTGCACTCCGGACTAAAAGTCATAGAAGTGGCATCATATTTAGCCGCAGGCAACAAATGGATAATTGATAACAAAGATTCATTAGAGTCGAAGGAAGGTTGGTAAGCTTAAAAAGCACTGCTACAAGCGCAAAATGAAGCGTATGAGGAAGAAGAAGGATTAATATATGGTGATGGAATCGCGGATTAATTGATAAATACTTGAACTGAAACAGAAATAACACTGCGGGGAGAGGTGCTCATTAGGGAGACCTAATTTTGAAAAACTGATTATGGAATTCAACAAACGACATCATTAAACACATTTTGGTAAAAATCGCGTTGAAATCCGCCCGGTCGTTTTCTAATAATATATAATCTTACTAAACCACGATTTTCCGCGAAACTTTGTAGAATATCGATAAAATAAAATATGTCCTACATTAAGAACACATCGGGTTACCAACATTTCATATTTGAATTTTTTTCGTCAAATAGTTTTTGAGAAAAAAAAATCACGAAGTAGACAAAGTTGCCGGCATTTTCAAAAATCGGGTGCTTTCTTTAATTAACTCACGATAGAAGAAAAACCGCGGATGCAAAAATTTCCAAATTAACATGATACACAGAAATATTCACTGATGATAATAAACTTTACCGCATTATTTTTTATCGAACGGTTTCGCAGATAT
The DNA here is from genome assembly GCA_036711965.1 of Onthophagus sagittarius. Lineage (NCBI taxonomy): Eukaryota > Metazoa > Arthropoda > Insecta > Coleoptera > Scarabaeidae > Onthophagus > Onthophagus sagittarius. The sequence continues at coordinate 10,616,126 of JASERS010000004.1, forward strand.
CCATCTTTAAAGTGAGGGGCCTTGGCTATTGGCACAGACTTTAGTACATTGTTTTATAGCACACTTTTGAAATGTTATAAATGTTAGTTAAAACAAAAAATTGGGAAAAGCTGTCATGAGAAGGCAAACAACAGTTCCTTACTAGTAAATGACTTGAATTTTTTTTGTAGATAGTGGTTTTTTGAGCCAATTAGAAAGTTACATGGTAAAGAATAGATCCGGTGGGTTTGATAAAAACGCAGCCCGCTAAAATTAACGGGATTCGTATAATAACTACAACATATTGATGGATAAGTTGGAGAAATATGGTATTGTGGGGAATGCACTGAAATCTTGGAGTCGTATATTCAGAAATGAAAACAACTAGTGCATTGGAAAGGGAAGACTCAAAATGGAGAAACTTTGCGCTAGCGGTACTACAAGGCTTCATTTTTTTTGTCCTATTCTCTTCTTGATTTGCATCAACGATATGCCATATAATGCAACATCTGATTCAATATGTTTATATATAGATGATAAAAATTCTAAAACAAAGGACTGATAATGCTATAGGGGAGGTTAATATATAGTTTGACTTAAATAAATTAAAACTAAAGAAAGATAGAACGAAGATATTTGTCTATATACACAATCTTTGAAACTGATGAATTATCTTCAAAGTTTAGGGTACCAAATAGATAAAAGTACAAACATAACTATGACAGCTTGGAAAGATAACAGCATTGTTCTTAGGGCGCCCGTAGACGAGCCACAATTTTGCAGTTGAGTTAACCACAAAATTGTGGTCACGTCGACTGCAACTCACGGCTGACACAACTGAATTTTTGTGGTTGATATGCAGTTATATGAACCACACTTGCAGTCGAGGCGACTACAACCTAACCACATCAGAAACAAAACAGAAACGTTCGTAGTCGCCAGTCTCGATATTATGGATTTTGAAGAAGCAGCACTGTTACTTCTTATTTTGAGGAGAAGAAGAAGAAGACGTGGGAAGGTACGATCGCTTTGGATCCATCCACTTCTACTTTCACGACGACAGGAAGGAAGTTTTTATAATTTAATTGATAAACTCCGGCAAGACGAAAAAAAATTTTCTAATTACTTTAGAATGTCAATTAGATCATTTGATGAATTAGTCGGAATTTTAAAACCTAAAATTAAACGGTCTGACACCAATATGAGGACCAGTATTTCAGCTGAAGAAAGGCTTGCTGTAACTTTGAGGTTAGTAAATAGATAAATTAAATTATGTGATCAATAGGTAGGTATGCCTGGAATTCATTATTTTACAGATATAATCAAACAAAGTAGGTAGGTACAGATTTTATGTATTTTCTGTTTCGACTATGTATCTATAATTGAAAGACATCTTCAAAAGATGAATTTGTATGAGCAGAGTCTACAGACAATGTTGAACCCTGCGGAGATATTAACGGAGTAGCAATATTGGTAGAGGGAATTGTTTGATTATTACTACAGCGCTGAAATTGTCCGGGTGTGGTAGGTATGGATAAATTAATGTCATGGTTTATTGGGTGAATTTGTAATGCACTGGTGTTGTAACAGAACGGCTGGCTCGTGTGCTGGTTGTAAGGGTTTCGAAGCAGGTTGTTTCTTATGTTTTCCTCGGTAGAAATTGTTGTTGCCATTGCCTTAAATTTTTTCAACACGTTGATGATTTCACCTTTAGCATCCAATTTTAATTCGTTTGGAATGTTCTGAAAGTCTTTGTGAAGCGATAAAAGAAAATGCTTATCATCATCATCATCATTGCCACTATTATATTTTTTTTCAATGCACTTTGACAACGTTTGTATTAGTTGATCTTCTGAAGACTCGACTGATTTTCTTTTTAGTTTTTGCCTGTGACTTTTCGGTGGATGATCTTCGTTTTCATTATTTTCAGTAGGTGTAATCATTAAACTATTTGTTGTATCGGCCCTGGCTTCTGCTAATGGTAGTAGAAATAACAGTTGATGGAAAAAAAACATACTGCCTCTTAGTGGATGCAGCAGAACCACTCCTTGTTGAATTATTTTTTTTCACTTCTCTGTTGAAGCCATCCCTTAACGTTTTCCACTGCCTTTGTAATGCCTTGGCTGTAAGAAAAACTAGCTAAATTACTATATAAAACTTACCATACAAAAAGAATAATTAAAAATTGGTTTCAGGTATTTGGCAACTGGATGTACATTTGTTGATATGGAGTATTCGTACAGATGTGGGTCTACAACAATAGCTAGAATAACGCGAGATGTTTGTCAACAAATTTGGATAAAATTTAAAAGATTTGTGCATACCAGAACCAACGGAAGAAAAATGGTTAAGCATTGCAGAGGGATTTGAAGCACGAGCAAACTTCCCCAACTGCATTGGGGCTATCGACGGAAATCATATTAGAATTGTTAATAGCCAACAGATAGCGGCTCTTTATACTTCAATTATAAAAAATATTTTTCTTTTATTCTACTAGGTATTTGTGACTCGAATTATATGTTTACATTCGTAGATATAGGTTCCTATGGTAGACACTGCGATTCATCTATTTTCGAGGAAAGTGCTTTCTACAGAAATCTACAGCAAAACACGCTTAATATTCCAAATTCCCGACGAATTCAAGATGGAGGCAATTTGTTACCTTATTTATTTGTTGGTGATGAAGCTTTTAGTTTATCTCAAAATTTATTGCGTCCGTACGGAGGAAACAATCTTGGTAATAGTAAAAGAATTTTTAACTATCGTCTTTCCCGTGCTAGGAGATATATTGAGTGCACGTTTGGAATATTAGCAAATAAATGGAGGATCTTTCATAGACCAATGAATGTACATGTTGATTTCGCCATAATACTTGCCTCCATAATTCCTGGCAAATTTATCGCATGCAATCAGGAAACGGAAATATAGATGTTTTAAAATTCAGCCGAAAATTCAAGTTTATTTAAAATGAAAATTCAAAAACTTCAAAACCACTGGCAAATAGAATGCTCAAATTCGAATGATTGCGAAGTTTTTTTAAAGTTTTTATCGTTTCACTGGATCACGAAAAAATCATCAAATGTCGTGCAATTTCACCAAATCTGGTAACAATGTTAAGACTCATTGTAACATATAATAAACTAATCAACTCATTCGTACATATGATTCACAATCGACATTTACAAGGTTTCTTTAACAACAATTTAACAAATTTCTTTAAAATAAATTGTTGTATTTTCACATAATATTTACATTGTTAAATATTGCGTTTTCTTATTCTTCGCTAATGTGGAGCTGAATAAGTTCGATATACCAGTCTGTTCGGTAAAACATTATTATTAAATGGAGGATGAGTCATCGACCAGTCTAGGAGGGGTGTAGACACAGCGACTGGTCGCATTGTTGCACATTATTATTAAACAATAATTTAAAAATCGAACCAATCGGGTCACGCCGAGTTACGTTAAAACCAAAGTTGGTCACAATCACGAACGTTCATGTGAGGGGTACAAAAATTGATGCCCGCTCTCACCGTGAGCGGGCAAATTGATGCCCGCTCACGGTGAGTCACGTAATTTGCACATCTCTAGTTTGTAACTACTAATTGCCCATATCTATCATCCCAATATTAGGAAAGGTTTTCGAGATGATATCAAGAGAGCAAATTACTCAATATTTAGAAGGTAATTATTGATTGACTGATAGTTAATTTGGATTTAAACAAAGTATGTGTACGACTCATGCGATTAATAACCTTGGAGAGTATCCAATCTTGTTTCGAAATTAATTTCTATGGCCAAGCACTATGCCCTTACAAATGCGCCGTAAAAATTTACTAGTTAATTATTTCAAAGAAAAGGTTGCATGAACCAGCAGATTTTTCAGTAATGGTTTGATAAGATTTTTGTGATTCAAACCTTGGCGCAATGAATTTACTAAGGAAGCCTGTTTTGATCATTGATAATGCGCCTTCACATCCAGCAGTAAGTGTACTTAAATCTGCTGACGAACAAATGTTCACAAAGTTTTTGCCCTCAAATGTTTCTGCGTTGACGTAACCTATGTACTAGGGAGTCATTACAACTATCTAGAGAACATACAATCATGCAGAACAAAATTGTTAATGTCAAAAATGGAAGAAGGTTCTGATTTTAAACAATTCTAGAAGATTTATACAATTTTGGATAGCATTCATTTTATGGCGAAAAGTTTTTCCGAATATCGAGATAAACATCAACCAAATCAATTGCGAAAAATAGAATGAAGTAACGCCGATCGCTACACTTATATAGAACACTGAATTGAATTGAAAGTGAAGAAGACGAAATACATGCTCGGATAGCTATGAAACTGCTTTGTTGCATGTATATGGATTGTTTGAATATTTAGAAAAACAAGACGACGCAAATCTATCAGAAAAGCTTATAATAAGAAACGTGAAATCCAGAATTAATAGAGGGGTTTGCAAAACAACAAACAGAAACTGGTTTCATCATTTTTTGTATTTTTTCGATTTATCCGCGATTTTGATTATCTGTTTTGGCGCTGTTTTTGCCACTCAATTCCGTTTATAATCCGGGTTTTACTGTATTTATTTGATCATATTATATAAAATTGTTAAACTACAGCATTCTGTTTTTGCTCAATAACAGACTCGAATTCAATAACACTAGTTTACAAGAAAAATTTCGAAAGACTGAGTTTAGGCTGCATTCTGATTTATAAATAAATAAAAATTATACTGAACATGAACCGTTATTATGTTTCAGTTAAAAATATGTAATTTACGTGAGCCTAGCCGGGACACGATTTTTGTACTACTCACGTCAGTGTGCATGATCGTGAGTAACTGATTTCTGGCAGATTTACTTTTTGAGAATGAAACTATTTTACATAAATAAGTAGAGATAGATAAATTAGTTAGATAAATAACAGAGTTGGAGTATCATATACTTTGATCGTCCTATCTTCGGTAATATTCAGTCATAAACTTCGTTTATTTACCTGATTTTATTAAAAGAAATTGTGATGGACATATGTTATATTCAAATTACGTAAATTATTATTGTTACATAAATTGTAAATTAAACAGTTTTTATTAAATAACAAAGGTTAAATAAAGTCCAATGCACCTAGCCAGCGGAAGTGTTAAGTTGCACAGTGGAAATCGGCGCGACGCTAAAATAACGCTGAGCAATAGAATTATTGGCGCAAATGAAATACATAAGCAACCAATAATTCTAAGCGAGAGCATTCGTAGCCAGATAGTATTAGTAAAACCATTAACATGTAACAACAATTAGAATAAACTAATATATATATGATAGTAACAAGTGTTTTAATATCAACAACCGGGAAACCCAAATGGGATCAATACATGGCGATCCTGCCAGGATCATCGCTAGGATCAGTCTTGAAAAATAAAATTATTAAAATAACAAAGAAGAAAAATTAAGAAGAACAAAAATGGGTAAAAATCAATCCAAACAAGAAGAAATCCTAATAGTACAATCAGGCAATAGTGGAGGCCAAACAAATAATCCATCAACCAGTGGAAATCATTCAGTTGGAGAGATATTGGGGATGACAGCTTTTGCTATATCCATAGTGATTGTAATGCTACTAATTTTCGTTGGATGTCGTCTATATCGTAAAAGAATGGAAAAGAAGATTGTCAAGTCCGTCCATCGTGAGATGAAGAAAAGTAGGGAATCCCTCATGGATGAAACAGTGTAAGTGAAGTGAAAAAAAAAAAAGAACGTGAAAAGTGTCAGTAAATGGATTACTTGGAACAATGAAAATTTAGATGTATGTATTTAACATTTAGTAAATGAGTAATTTTGATAGAATTAAACAACTTTATGAAGAGGTTAGAGTTTTTAGTAGGAATTTAACAAAAGATAATCAAGAACGTAGATTAAATTTAGATATAACTAATAAGAAATGTTTAAAGTTAGATAAAACTGAAAATGGGTTTTCGATTGTTAGGTTAGAATTTAATAAAGAACAAAATAGTATTGATGTAATTAAGCGAGCTAGGACATATGTTGTAAAAATAGAAAAATTAGTTCAGGAAATAAGAAGTTGCTTAGTAGAAAGAAAAACTAATATTGAAAAAATAAAGGTAACAAAGTTCAGTACCAAAATGGCTGAAAAATTTGATTTGAAAACCGCTTCCAATTTGTTACCAACAATGGACAATTCGGAAGAAACCACAAAACAATTAATTGATTCCATCGAATTATATGATGACTTGTTAAATGATGATGGTAAAAAGTTATTAACAACATTTATTTTAAAAGCAAAACTTTCACAAAGCGCGAAATTAAGATTAAATACCACCTATGACAGTAATGGTGACTTAATTCGTGATATGAAACAACAATTATTAACAAAATTATCAGCTCCCGCCTTATCTTTAGAATTAAACACCTCAAAACAAGAAAATAAATCGATAGATGAGTTTGGTAGGTTAGTAGAAAATTTAGCGACTAATCTAACTATTAGTCAATCAAACGGGAACAATGACGCTGCAAAATTTTTACGTGTAGAAAATGAAAAAGTGGCTATTAATGTATTTGCCAACGGATTACGAAATCATGATTTACGAACAATAGTTAAGGCTAGGAATTATTCTGCTTTAAAAGACGCGATTGCTGGTGCGAAAGATGAGGAAAACTCTAAAAAAGGTTCTTCATCTGCGCAAGTATGTCATTTTCAAAGGAAAACTAATTTTCGTAGACCCAATATGCGTAATGCACCATCCAATTTTAGAACTTCCCAAAATAATAACAATTATAACAGTTCACATCAAAATCAATTCAATAGGTTTAATAATTTCAGAGGTAGAAGTAATTTCAGAGGACAGAATAGTTTTAGAGGACAAAATAGTTTCAGAAATCGTGGCAGTAATTTTAATAATTTTCGAGGAACACAACGAGGTCGCGGACAATTCAATTATTCGAATAATAATAGAAGTGTTTATACTGCACAAGAATTAAATAATATAAGTTCAGAAGTAAAAGAGGACGAAAATCAATTTTTTCGTTCCTAAAGGAGATTGTTCTATTGATGCTAAAATTTTAGAATTAAACGGTGCAAATTTTATAACAGTTAATTTCAAAAATAATAAATTGAAATTGTTAGTTGATACCGGAGCCTCAATTAGCGTTATCTTTACGTCTTGTATGTCGGATTCAGATTACAATAATGACAAAAGGAAACGCATAGAATTAAAAGGAATATCGGGTTCCACTTCATCGCTAGGATCAGCAGATATTTTCTTTTTAATAGGTAATTCAAAAATTCAACACGAATTCTTTGTTTTAAATGATTTTTCGCAAAATTTTAATGGTATTTTGGGTTCTGATTTTTTTACTAAATACTCATCAATCATAGATTATGAAAATTTTAATTTTTCTTTTTGGTATAACGGGAAAAAACATTTATTGCCATTAGAGTCAAATTGTAATAATTTTACATCAATTCCCGCAAGATGCGAAGCAATATGTTACTTTAAAGTAAATAGTGATTCAGATTACATTGTTTTACCTGAAGAAATTGCAGAAGGAGTATTTTCTGCAGCTATTGTTACAAAATCCATAAAAAATTTGTTACCAGTTAAAATTTTAAACATCAATGACAGAGAAATAAATATAAAAAATTTTTCGCCAAAAATAGATAAATTATCAAATTATAATGTGTGTGCTTTTGTTGAAACTGAGTTTTCAGTAGATAGAATTGATAAATTACTAAAGACTTTAAATAAAACAGGTCTTAATAAAGAAGAAAAATTGTCTATTGACAAAATTTGTGCAAAATTTCATGACGTTTTCCACTTGGAAAATGATCCACTTACAGTAATTAATAATGTTTCACAAAAAATACATTTGAAAGATGATGCAATGCCTGTATATGTAAAGCCATACAGGTTACCTGTGTCACAAAAAGACGAAATTCATAAACAAGTACACAAGATGCTTAAATCTGGTATCATCGAAGAAACATCTTCTGAATGGTCAGCACCATTATTAATTGTGCCGAAAAAACCGGATTTAAATGGAAATAAAAAGTGGCGTATAGTAATTGATTATAGACTTTTAAACAGACAGATTAGGGATGATAAGTTTCCGTTACCATGTATAGATGAAATCTTAGATTCATTGTCAGGAGCGATATACTTTTCTCACTTAGATTTGTCACAGGGTTACTATCAGGTCGAACTAGATCCAAAATCACGACCGTACACTGCTTTTACTACAGATAATGGACAATACCAATTAACAAGGTTACCTATGGGATTAAAAATAAGCCCAAATGCTTTTTCTAGAGCACTGACGTTAGCAATGTCAGGATTAAATTATGAAAGTTGTTTCGTTTATTTAGATGACTTAATTGTTTTTGGTAGTAGCTTAAATCAACACAATAAAAATTTAGTTAAAGTTATGAATAGATTAAGGAAAGTAAATTTAAAACTAAATCCTAACAAATGCGAATTTTTAAAGAAACAAATTTTGTACTTGGGTCATAATATATCATCTGAAGGAATTCTTCCCGATCCAGAAAAAGTCAATATTATGTTAAATTATCCCACACCCAAAGATGCTAATGAAACTAAAAGATTTGTTGCGTTTGCAAACTATTACCGTAAATTTATCAAAAATTTTGCAGATATAGCAACACCACTAAATCAATTATCAAAAAAAGGAGTTAAATTTATATGGAGTGAACAATGTCAAAAATCATTTGAAACGTTAAAACGAGTTTTAGTGAAACCTCCAATCCTGCAGTATCCTGATTTTTCAGACAAAAATCAATTCATTTTAAGAACAGACGCGTCGGGATTTGCTTTAGGTGCAGTGCTTTCTAACAAAAATGATAAACCTGTAGCGTACGCGAGTCGTACATTGAATAGGGCAGAAAGAAATTATTGTACGATTGAGAAAGAGTTGTTAGGTATCTGTTGGGCAGTTAAAAAGTTTAGACCGTACTTATTTGGTAGAAAGTTTCAAATTCTCACAGACCATAAACCGTTATTATATTTATTTGGTATGAAAAATCCTTCAAGCAGATTAACTAAATTTAGGTTAACTCTAGAAGAATATGATTTTGTAATAAGTTATGTAACTGGCAAAACTAACGTAACAGCTGATGCATTGTCTAGAATTAGCATTGAATCAAGTGAATTGAAAGAGCTAAATGATAACGTAAGTTCAAAAGTATTCGCAGTAACTCGAGCTCAACAACTTAAAATACACAATCGATCTGCAGCTGATTTTAATAAAGTCCATATTGACAACAGGCTTGATCACCCTGGTGTTGTGGAATTATTGAAACCTTCTGTGGATAAAGACATAGTAGAACTCAAGGTAATATCAACAAAAGATGTTAAAAAACTCGACAAAAATATGTATGTTTTAAATAATGTCATATATGATAAAACTAAAAATATAATTTATATAAAACAGGCAACTCGATCAACGTCAATATTGGATATGTCGTTGAGAGACCTAATTATAATATGTAAAGAATATAATATTCCGGAACTAATAATAATAAAATCTAATAATTGCGCAACGTTATTAAATGATTTGTCGAAGTTTAAGAATGAAATAAAAAAGAGTAAATTAAAAATAACTGTTATCAGTAAAAATCAACATATAATTGATAGAGAAGTTCAACAACTAGTACTAAATGATTTTCATTTATTACCAACTGGCGGTCATGCTGGTGTAAAAAGAACATATAATAATATAAAAAAATATTATTTTTGGGCAGGAATGCGAAAAAGTGTAGAGGATTTCATAGGAAGGTGTGATGATTGTCAGAGATTCAAACATTCAAAAGTGCACAAAGAACCATTGACAGTTACCACCACTGCTAGTACAGCAATGCAAAAAGTTTTCTTAGATCTAGTGGGCCCAATTGATAACGATCTTGAAAACAACCGCTACATTTTTACATTACAATGTGAATTAACGAAATTTGTTGAAGCATATCCGATTCCAAATAAAGAAGCAGACACGGTTGCTAGAGTATTTGTAAACAATTTTATATTGCGATACGGTATACCACATGAAGTAGTTACAGATCAAGGGACAGAGTTTTTAGCTTCCATTTTTCAGGAAACTTGTAAATTATTAAGAATAAAAACTTTAAAATCTACAGCTTATCATCACCAAACCCTCGGAGCTTTAGAAAATTCTCATAAATCATTAGGTACATTTTTACGTATTTATACTTCCAAATTTCCAAATGCATGGAGCTCTTGGGTTCCATATTGGTGTTTTTCCTATAACAACACTGTCCATAGTGAAACAAAATATACCCCGCATGAATTAGTTTATGGGAAACCGTGCCATCTACCATCAAATTTAACAAGTACCATTGATCCTTTGTATAATTTTGATGATTATCCCAAAGAACTTAAGTTTAGACTTCAAACGGCGTGGAATGACGCAAAAAATAACTTGCTGGAATCAAAAATTAAACGTAAAACGAAATATGATGAAAGATGTAAAATAGAAAATTATGTAATAGGAGATAAGATATTATTAAAAAATGAAAGTGGTAGTAAAATGGACTCTATATTTAAGGGACCATATAAAGTGGCAGATGTTAAGAATCCAAATATAGTTATTAAAGTAGATCGTAAGTTTGTAGAAGTTCATAAAGATAGAGTAAAATTGTATCAAGGGTAAAAAAAAAAAAAAAAAAAAAAAATTTGCACTATGTACACATTTTTTTTCTTTCCCCATGGGAGGTGTGATGGACATATGTTATATTCAAATTACGTAAATTATTATTGTTACATAAATTGTAAATTAAACAGTTTTTATTAAATAACAAAGGTTAAATAAAGTCCAATGCACCTAGCCAGCGGAAGTGTAAAGTTGCACAGTGGAAATCGGCGCGACGCTAAAATAACGCTGAGCAATAGAATTATTGGCGCAAATGAAATACATAAGCAACCAATAATTCTAAGCGAGAGCATTCGTAGCCAGATAGTATTAGTAAAACCATTAACATGTAACAACAATTAGAATAAACTAATATATATATGATAGTAACAAGTGTTTTAATATCAACAACCTGGAAACCCAAAGGGGGTCAATACAAAATAAACGCATCATACAAAAAGTATGCAATTTCTTAATCTGTTCTCTTACGAAAAATAAAAAAGAACTTTAAAACAGTTTATTCCTTGCAAATGTTGACAACACTCTTTGCAATTCTCCTATTAATTATCCTCTAAAAGAATGTAAATGTGTAATTAAATTATCTATAACTTTAGTACTAAATATGATGGAGAAAGATGTTACGCATAAAAATTTTCCTAATGTATTAGGAAATCATAATCCATCTTATCTATCATCATTAGTTTCTAGTGATATAGTAGAAATCACAAAATATCAAAATTGGACAATTCTTTTTCCAAAATTCAAACCCAAAATTAGATTTTTTTAATGAAATCAACTATAACTTGAGTACTAAATATGATGGGGAAAGATGTTATCCATAAAAATATTTCTAATGCAGTAATAAATCATAATCCATACTTATTTCATTTTTATCTATCATCAATTTCTATGGATATAGTATAAGTAACAAAATGTCAAAATTGGAGGATTCTTCTCAATGAAATTATCTATAACTTAAAGCGTAAAGTTTTTATTTTGACCTGTCAATCATCCACCGAACGAATATTGAGTAGGTCAGTTCTGTTTACAAACATTAATTATACCGTGAAGATTTCTTTTGTACTCCAATTAAAGCGTGAAGAAACCCATTGTTATAGAAAAAAGGGTTAAAGTAGGTAAATTTCTTTTGTTCCCCAATTAAACCGTGAAGTTTTTATTTTGACCTGTCAATCATCCTCCGAAAGAATGTTGAGTAGGTCAGTTCTGTTTACAAACATTAATTATACTGTAAAGATTTCTTTTGTACCCCAATTAAACCGTGAAGAAACCGCTATTGTTATCGAAAAAAGGGTTAAGGCAGGTAGTTTCCTATTGTTACCCAATTAAACCCAATTATTTTACCCAATTAAGTAGTTTTGCTTTTGTACCCTGATTAAAGAATGAAGTTTTCTTTTGACCTGTTAATCATCTTCTGAAAGAATGTTAAGTGTGGAGTCAGTGTATGATTTTTTAAGAAAAGTTCCAAAACTGGAGACTTGAATCTTGTGTCGAGGAATTTAAAATGAAGTTTGAGGAGAAGTGAGTGAAGTCCCTAGCCAGGCCGATGAAATTTTGGGGAAGAGCAGAAGAAAATTGGAGAATTTATGTGAGTCAAGCCGGGTCACGATGGGTCATGCGTGACATCAGTTGGGGTACTGATGTGAGTGTACTTGATTGTCAAATAATTGAGGCTCCGTCGTGATCCTTTAGATCTATAATAGGCAGAGTTTTGGCGGAGTATTAAGTGTCCTTTGTGAATATTCTATAATATGATCGCAGATTTACCAGAAATAACACTGAGAATATCTTGCCAAAACTCTGTTTGTGTGATAACTTCACTTATCAGTTCACTTAGATTCTTCCATCCTTGGTTTGGTGGTGACCCCATATTTTAAAAAGGACATCTTGTTGTTACTGATAAGGCTTTCGTTTAATTGCTTTCAAGAGCAGAATTTGTCAAATTCCCTTCTTAAAGATGATGGAATTAGAATGTAGGTCAAAAAATGCAGTTTCTCCAACATCAAATGGAATAACATCAATTATTTTATTGCGGGTTGGTAGAAAATGAATCAAATTTTTAAAGTAAAGTAAATATTCATATATTTAGATTGTATGTATAGTTTTGGAAATTTTAAAATGATGTAATAGGCTAATGGATCAAAATTGTTTTACCATAATTTTGATTTGTATTTAACTTTTATGGAATCTGTTTTACTTCCCTCACTTGTTGAGCATGCTCATCAAAAGCTACTTAAAACAAGCACCACTTTTATTAATTCCTTTCAAATCTACAAGTAACATTCAAACCTTCACATGCATTCCATTCCATTTATCCTGTTTATATTTATTATCTTTTGTATTGTTATTGTTTTTGTTTTGAAACCCAACTTTGAAGAGTTGAAATGCCTAAAAATAATAAACTCCATTTTGATATATTTTAATATAAAATATATTAAAATGGATTATTTATTTACCAGGTAGGGGATAATGTAATTTGTTTCTCAAATAATTGTAACAATTATTGCTGTAGCCTCTAATTTTTGAAGCTCTTTCATAGTCTTCTTCTTGCCAATGAACAATTTTTTTATTCTTTAATATGACTTCGAGTTGTTTTGGGGTGAAAATGTTTTTAAATCGATCTCGCATCTTTCCTTCAAAATTTTCGCCTCTCAATAACGAAATGGATCGTTGTTGTTGACGATTTACTGTTTGCAGGGAATTTATATTTTTTCGATATTTTCGAATTTTCAGTTGTTGCTGCATAATTGTTTGCTTTAACCTAAGATTTTCCGCATTCAGCAAGATAAGTATCTCCTCTTTGTCTTCTGCATTAGTATCCAATTTGTTAATTACTTTTTCATGTAAATTTGGCGATGTTAAGATGCTTTCGTCATTATTTGTTGTATTAGGCTCAACCACACTTTCTTCTAAATCTAATCTATATTCACCTAAATTTAACGTAGGTAAAGCACCTTTCTTCAATATTAATTTAGGCGGCAAATTCTGTAATTCAGACCGCAAGTCCCTTTCAAAATCTTCTGGTCGAAAATGTAACGAACATACTCGAGGTCTTTTCGCTGACATTGAATTTTTCCTATTGCATCTCTTAATCCAGATATCTCTTAAATTCGTTTCCTTTGGGACGCAAAAGAAACTTATTTTTTTTCCTATTTCCTGTGCTATATGAAGATTCATCTTGCAGGTCGAAACTGAGCAGCACAAGGGCATCTTAGTTAAAATTTAATTTGTTATTTAAATTCTATTTAAGACAATTTTATTTTGGGTTAAAGTTTTTATTTATAGTTATTACCTGGAAAAATCTTTATTGAAACTCGATGTTTCAAGTTTTAAGATTAATACTCTCTCTAACACACTTCAACTCACACTAACGAAAACGTACGGAATATCTGAATGACCTTCTTGCGCGCGCAATCCGCCACTTACACCTAGAAATATACCCGCTCTTGCTCCTCGCCCATAAACTAAAATCAAAATATTGCAGCATAGGAAGTTAGACAACTCGTTTGGCAAATGAATATATCATATTAATATATTTGTATCTTTTAGCTGGATGTTTTGAATGAAAAATGAAAAAATAGAATTAAGAAGATTTAGATTAGGGCTGGATTTTCTCTTCAGATGATTCATTTATGTTCAGGAGGTTAAATACAAACTGACTAATGCATTGTTCAAAACAATCAGTCAGCTCGACCCTAAAAAACCTACGCCTATACCAACGTTTACATCGATGGTCTATGCAAGGCAGATCTTAAAGGTCGCCTGCAATTATGACCACCCTTTAACGTGGTTAAAGGCTGCAATACCGCTTATACCGCCCCTAGAGGGCGTGATTCTAAGTGTCGTTAAGGAAGTTGATCTTCCTACCCTATCACGAATCCCAATTTGGATTCCGGATAATGTGAATGTTAATACAAAAGAACCGACACTTCAGATTCTAGCGGCCCAAAATAGACATCTTGTTGTCGTCAATTGGTGCCTCTTCCGCTACGAAGTGAGGACAGACCGAATAGGTCGCCTCATTGTCTTCGGGGCAGCGAAGAAGCACGCCGAATGGCTTAAATTACATGAAGGTAGAATCTGCTATCTTTTTAATACCTTAAAAGCCCGCGTTGGCAGATTAAAAGACCCGGGCCAAGGGGATGAAGCAAATGAAGCAAAAAAAAAAAGCCGCGGGATGAGAAACGGTCGAGAGGATGGAAGCAATTAAAGTTCCAACCTCTGAGGCTGATCATAATACCCTCATCAACCTCGACGCCGACCCCAAAACCCCGGTTTCACTCAAGGAGTTGGATGTCAGGTGATGTACACAGGGTAGGCGACTTAAGGGTGGTGCAGTACAACTTACATCACAGTAGGGCAGCAACTGTCACCCTTTGTCGCCACCTTGATATGAAGATTAACACTATTGCACTGATCCAGGATCCTTGGGTTTTCAAATCCAAAGTCTCCGGTTTCAGTGGCTTAAGTGGTTCTATTTTTAACTGCCCTGCCAGCAATAAAGTCAGAACTACCATTTACGTACCAAAACAAGTAAACACTCACCTGTTGCCTCAGCATACAGGAAGAGACATTACGTTGATTAGAGTACGGTGTACCATTAATCGGAAGGTTAAGGAAATTACGATGGCATCACTTTACTTGCCGTTTGAAGACCAGCCCCCATCACAAGTTTTGGAAAGGCTGGCCGAGGACGTAAGAAAAGGAAACTGGAATCTTGTAATCGGATGTGACTCCAATGCACATTCTACTGCTTGGGGTAGTGATGATGATAATCGAAGAGGTAAGTCCTTTCTTAAATTCATTTTAAGCAGTAATTTAGATATACTTAAATGAGGCTCTGAGAAGACCTTTATAACACCTAGAGGTCAATCAGTTATTGACATCACTCTCGCTTCGATGAGTATCTCGTCCTCAATCCGCAACTGGACTGTTTCTAACAAGGTTTCAATGTGATTGGATGATTGGAAAGAACCTAAAGCATAACCCCACAAGAACGGATGTGGACGTATTCAGATCTATACTAATTGGGAGTTTGAGCGAAATCAGTTTGCGTAAGACAAGTAAAAGCTTTAAAGTTGAGGAGTACTTAAATACCATTTGTGACTCCTTAATTAAAGCTTACAAAAAGGCGTGTCCTCTTCGATCTGAGGCCGTTTCGGGGCCTGCTACCGTTTGGTGGTGCCCTGAACTCGGCAAGTTCAAGCAAGAATAGCCTTTAATAGAGCTAAAAACTCAAAATTAGACTCCGACTGGAAACTTTACAGAGGTAAGTTTAAGCAGCGGAGTTTAAAAAAAGCGTTCGTCATAGAAAGCGAGAAACGTGGAGGAATTTCTGTGAAGAAGTTTCCTCCTGCAGCGAAATCTCTCGTCTAAATCGGGTAATTTCATCTGACCCTGAACGACGAATTGGCTTATTAAAAAAGGCAGATGGTTCTTTTACCGAAAACCTTGTGGAGTCTCCATCTATTAATGGAGGTGCATTTTTCAGGTTCCAGAAGTCCCATGTGTTTACTTGAGGACACCAACCATGAACCTACTGCAGATGATTGGATCTTAGTCGAAGAAATTTCCATGGTGGATAATTAATAGTTTTTCGCCGTTCAAAACACCAGGATCAGATGGTATATACCAGCCCTTCTATAATGAGGCTTGGAGTATCTTGTACCTCACCTGGTGAGAATTTTCCAGGCCTGCCTGGCGCTATACTATATACCCAATCTGTGGCGTGTGGTTACGGTGAATTTCATACCAAAACCGGGTAAGTTAAATTATTTCACTCCGAAATCGTTTAGGCATTTCCTCCTTTCTTTTGAAAACCTTGGAGAGACTGTGTGGTCGATATATTAGGGATTTCTGTCTTCCAAATGCACCAGTAAATCCTAATCAACATGCCTACACTCAGGGCAAGTCCACACTAACGGCACTTCACTCAGTGATCAGCTTTGTTGGGGGGCACTGGATTCAAAGGAGTCCGCCCTGGGTGTTTTCATAGATATAGAGGAAGCTTATCATAAAACAACTTTCTCTGGTATTAACGATTCCTTGCTTAACGACTCTTCGTGGTTGGATTGAGAACGGTCTCAAACATAAGATAGTTAACATTAGGGTGATGTCAGTCTTCATGGAGGAGTTACTCGAGGCTGTCCACAAGGGGGTGTGCTTTCCCCAGTATTGTGGAATCTCACCCTGGACAGCGTCTTGAAATACCTTGCTAAAGCCAACTTCACAACAATTGGTTATGCAGATAATCTAACCATCCTTGTAAAAGGTAAGCACATAAATGTACTTTTTAATAGGATGCAAGTGGCTCTCAAGTTGATTGAGTCTTGGTGTGACCGAATCCTCGGAAGACAGAGTTGATTCTTTTCACACGATTGAGGAAGCTTGGCAAGCCGAGTTTGCCATCTCTTGTAGTACTCTATTAGTGTTATTAAAAGAAGTCAAATATCTGGGCATTATACTTGACAACAAAATGACATGGAAGGCTCATCTAGACAATAGAGTAAAGAAAGCGTATGCTGCATTCAGCCAGTGCCGGAAGACTATAGGTAAGACATGGGAGCTGTCACCAAAAACTGCCCTCTTGTTAAAGACCTGAACATTTATTTCCACTGCTGCACTAAATAAAGTACAGAGACTTGCGTGTTTGTATGTTACTATGTATGTTGCACTGCATCCATGGAAAATATCTTGAACCTAACGCCACTTCATTTGTTCATTCAAGAAGTGGCTCTGGCGATCATGTTTCGACTGCGTACAGCAGGAATCTTTATGGGTGAGAGAAACAGTTAAACTGCCGTACTCTGGAATGGAATGGTAGGTTACTCGCCAATTTTGCAACGTAAGACGGACTTCATACCTCTACAACATATTTTTACTAAGAGTTATCTCACCTACCCAAGTTCCACAGAAGTAACAAAGTCAAAAAAAGTAACCAAAATCTACACTGATGTTTCGGTTAGACGGGAAGGAGCAGGAGCTGGAGTTTTCTCATACGATCTCCAACTCCACATATCTACCAAATTAGGTAAAAGTACAACCGTCATACAGGCAGAATTAATAGACATTCTACTTGCCGCTGACTTTATTGTCAGATCCAACTTACAAGGTAAGACTATCACAATTTATACTGACAATAGAGAATCGATTTCAGCCATGAGTAGAATAACTATTACCTCAGGACTTGTTATGGATCGTCACTTGACATTGGAGAAGGCCGCAACACACAACTGTGTTTCACTTCAATGGATAAAAGGACACTCGACCTGTTCAGGTAATAAGCACGCTGATAGACTTGCCAAAAGAGCAGCCAAGCGAGCTATCTGTTCATCTGAACCGTTAATCGCTTCGTCCGCATCAACTCAAAATGGGCTTATTAAAGATTTCACTCACAAAAAATTCACAGACTGGTGGGATAGGATGATGGGCTGCTATCTGTCTAAAGAACTGCTGTATTATCCTTCAGCAAAGACAGCTTCTCTTTCGTAAGACTCGGTAAAAGCGAGCTACGTATTATAACGGAACTCATTACGGGTCACTGTAAGGTAAACAAGCTTAAGCTTGCTACTCGTCCCCTCTATCGCTTTTGTGAAGAGAGCGAGGAGACTGCTCGACACATTTTGTGAATGAGAGACTTTGGAGAAGAATGGCCGAGCACGGATGGCATCAGGGACACACCTCTGAGCAGTATCCTAGCCTTCCTTAAAAACTAAGAAGAAATTCCTTAGGCTGGTTGATATTCCTGAGAGAGTGTAGGAGGATGTACAAGGGACCCGTTTACCTACATGCATACATATGTGCAGAAACTAGAACAATCCTTCACCTAGGTCATGAAAATTTGTCTACCTGCTACACGAAGAATATTACGAGAACTCTAAAAAACAGGAAGCTGAAGAAAGTAAGTTAAATAAAATGACGTTTGACATCCTGTGCTCATCCACCATCACATTGAGTGATGTTAGCTTTATTTAGAAGGCTTTTATAACTTTGGTACTTATGTCATTGGAGCTTTTATTGCTAGATTTATATCTCTTTGGCTATTTGATAAATATGGAACATGTCGTATTCTTCAATCTTTTCGAAACGCAGATTTAGCCATATCTATATCTCAGTGTAATTGAGATATGTTGCTTTTGCAATGTTTAAACGAACTTGGCTTGAGCTGCTTTTATTTTAAAAAATCATATCCACGAAACTATACATAACGAAGAAATCAAATTTGCCATAGATATTCTATAAAGATTGATTTCTAATTGAAATCTAAATTCACCTCTCCATCTTAATTAGGAATTAAGATAGTCGAAGTAGTCGAGTCATAATGATTGAAATATTACAAAAAAGCAAATAAAATTCAAATCACTTTCTCAAAGAAAGTTACAGAACAAATTAAAAATGATATGGTTGAAATTGTATGTAATTTAACTTAGCTTACATAACAACTTCACTGTATAAAATTCTTCCTAGAAATTCGTTAAATCTTTCCAATTTTATTTTTATGCATTTCTAATGATCCATAACGTTTCCTTTTTAATGTTAATATCGTTATTGTGTTTGTTGCAAAAAAAATTAATGTTGTATAAAAAGAATTTGTAAAGAATAATCAAGTGTTTTATAAACCTTCGAATAATCAGGTCGTAATATCGTAAACTTTAAGCTGAAACGATAAAAAGAAAAAATAACCTCTTAAGTATACATATAAGTGTAGTACCTGTGGGTCTATTGGTTTTTAAACCGTTGACTATCTTGGAGTTAAATTCCAAGGATGTAAAACGTGTATATAAATATTTACCGAGAAATAATTTAGCTTTATTTATCGATTAACGCTCGAATTGTTCGAAAGAGACCAAAGTTGTTGTTCTTGAGTGGATTTCTTTCGAGGATGCAGTTCCGTTTGGTTGTCCTACTTTCTTGGTGTTGTTTGTGCTTTATTTATTTTAATAATTCGGGTAAGTTAAAATAACTTAATTAAAATGATACATTGAATTGATTTTTGTTGATTTTTAGAGGCTGCCCCGTCCGATTTAATGTCCATTAATTATAAATACAAGTATTATACGATAATGCCACCGGAAAAAATTTGGTGGAAAAGGGGGACCCAAAAAAAAGTTTTTGTTGAACTCGGAGTTGTTGAACCTTAATTTCTTTTTTATAAAATTTGTACATAATAATGTTATCGACTTTTGCATTTTTGATAAGAATAAAAAGTACACGTCATTTTATTCGTTATTACTAGTTATTACGAGTTTCCAGAAAGTAATATAACAAGGATGGAATTTCCCAGTAATAAAATAAATTTTAAAATATTGTTCTTGTTGAGTTATGTTGAAAACAGATCGAATTTAATTAATTATAAATTATTGATTTAATTTAAATTTTATTTCCCTGGTTAAGATGATTTTATCTTACCTTCTTGGTTAAGATGGAGAGGTGGAGTTAGGTTCCAATTAAAGATCAATCTTTATAGGATATTTTTGACAAATTTCGTGTCTTTGTTATATATGGTACTTGAGATATGAATTTTTGAAATAAAAGTAACTCAACCCAAGTTTGAGACATCTGATAACATTACTATCTCTCTATCGAATTAAGCTGAAGAGATGAACTTAGATTTCAATTAAAGATCAATCTTCATAGAATATTTATGATGAATTTCGTTTAATTGTTATTTATGGTTATATTGTAGTATTGTAATAACTAAAATAAACGATAATGTTAATGACAACCAATTTTAATGACTTTACGTTTTCATTTGCTGATAAACATGCAATTAATCATACCTATCTAAATATGTGATGTTAATGACTGATAATAACTACATTACTAGATAAAATTTGAATTTAAATTTAAAGCATTTCTTCAACGATAGGCATCCAACTATACGTAAAGTGTTTGTGTACAGGGTTCGACAAAATGATGTTCCACATTTTGCTGAAACTGTGCCCGAATTACTAAAGAGAGACGGAGCTTAGGATATTTGGTTGCTAGTTCATACCTTGCCATTTCAAAAGTCATTATGAATTGGACGGGCAATAATCGTTCCTTCATTACTGAAACATTTATGAAAAGTAATGAATTTGTGATTACAATGCAAAGAACATCATCGTTGTGGACACCAAATTTTAGTGTCACAGGTTCAGTCTTAAAAAGAAAATCAACTGGTAGATCCATAGGTCAGATCTATAAGTCATAATTTGTCAGATCGTTCAGATGTGTAGTTTCAACAGGATGGAGCTAAGACTCATACGGCAAGAGGATAATGGACGTTTTAAGGGATGTATTTCCAGGATACGTTATCTCGTTACTTGGAGATGTTAGAAGGCCTGCTCATTCACCTGATTTTGCCCCATTCGATTTCTTCCTTTGAAAGTATCCGAAATTGAAGATTTTTCAACACCATCTTCAAACCATTGATAAATTTAAAGTAGCGATACACCAAGAATGATGGAACCTTCCAAATATCAGCTTCGAATATGTAATGAGAAAAATGATCGACTCTTGAATTCTTAGTAATTTTCAAAACTTAATAAAAAGAAACAGCATCTAAGATCGCTGTATGACAAAACGAAATCGAAACTGGAATAGAAACACTTAAATCTAAAGCAAGAATTTGCAAAGATAGAGAGGCAAAGAGGGACAAATTTTGACGGAGCAAGATGAAATATAAAGAAGATTCATGGATTATTATGTAAAAAATGGGAATAGTAAAGAAAGCTGAAGCGAAGGAGATCAAACCGGACATAACAAAAATTGCTGAGGATGATGATGGCCTATATGTACAATTCCACATCGAAAACACGCACAGAAGGTCGTATGAGATGCGAATATCAATGTTAGCTAATTTTAAGCCATAAATGGTGACCTGAGGATAAAAAAAATTGAAAAATTGGGAATCAAACAGCAAAGAATAGGAAGTGATGACCATGAAATGATGGTGACAATGATGTTCAGTAAGATATACATTAAGTAGATACAGTTAAGCATCAAAAAACACTCGAAAAGGTCATACGAGATGCGGGCATTAATATGAGCAAATTCTGCATTTTCTTGCATTACTAAAGAAAGTAATACATGCAAGCCTTAGTAAATTTAAAGCCCACATAAAACGGAATTCTGCAAAACTTTAGGAACTTGACAGAAGAGTATCAAGGATAGCATCGTTAAAGCCTGCTTAATCAAAGTATGTATATATGAACCTGGGCTAGCCTACGCAAAGGGCTAAAAGGATTATAGCCCAAGGACGCCACTTCTTTGGAGGCATTTGTTTTGGTTGTTTTTTTTTTGCAATTAAGTGTAGTACATGGTTGGGTTTTCTTCATTATGTTGACTTTGTTTAATGCAATGAGAATATATTGATTGCTTGAGGTTCTAGTACTTTGGTATGATATTTATTTCCTAAATTTCCTGTTGAAAAGAGCCACATTCGTTTTAATAGCCCTAGAATGCCGAATATCTTAAGATGGGTCTATTTTTATACATCTACAAGTGGCTTAATTTGCATAAAATTTAATTTTATTAATGGAAATTATAAAAATGGAAATTATAAAAAATTATATGTAATTTTAGTCTACACTCATAATTTGCTAAGATAGGAGACTTTGTCTAACAATTTAATAATGTCTTGCAAATCGGATGGTTGTCTTTTGCCAAGTCTTATTTAAGAATCTTCTTATTTTGACAGCATTAAATATTTTGGTTTATGTAATATATATGTAGGATATCATACACTTCCTTCTGCATTCTCTCTGGCTACATCAACCAGTCTAAAGAATTTCTGAACGCTAGGATACAACTCAGATGCTATCCATGTCAGCCATTCTTCTCCGATGTCTCTCACTTCGAGGTCTTGTAAAGTGGAGCAATCACATAATATTTGTCGAACACCCTGTTCGTTGTAAATATATCTGCCGAAGGATAACGTAGCAATTCTTTAGACAGATGATAGCCCTTATCTCTGGTCCACCAGTTCATAATTTTTTTGTAGGTGAAATCTTTAATTATATCAATTTGAGTTGATAAGGATGGAACGATTATCGGTTCAAGCGAACAGGGCACTCCAATATTAGGTGACAATTCATAATAAGTCCTAAGATAATTGTTACTCTTATTTAAAGTTTGGTATATTTGTCTTAGCCAAAAGAATTCCTGCTGTACGCAATCGAATCATGATTTCCAGTGCCACCTCTTGAACTTGTAAATCAGTACTTTTCAAGTGGAGCAATGGATATGGATTTTAGGATCTTTGTCCACCATGCTATTGCACCGACCTTGAATTTATCCGACCTATATGTAAGTATAGGTCGAATAAATTTAGAGGGCAGTTTTATTATTTTGTCAAGTGTAATGCCTAGATATTTGACTTCTTTAGATAAAATCAATAGAGCATTAGCAATCTGGGCTTGCTAACCTTCTTCAACCATGTGAGAGGAATTCGTTTTGTCTTCCTAGGCTTCATAGGGAGTCTTTTTGGTCACACCAACACTAAATCAATTTGAGAACTACTTGCATCCTATCAAAAAGCACATTATGTATGTTATTGCAAAGTTGGCATCAAAAGGCGTCTCAAAAGTAGGGTAAGTACTTAAGTCCAGCCTATATAACTATGTAACTTTGTCTTGTAATCAGATGGTTGCCTTTTGCCAAGTTTAATTTAAGAGTAATAGAGTATTTTTGAGGTGAGGATTTGACAATCTTTGAAGCAAAAATATATCTTATTGATTGAACGGTGTTCATTGCTAAAGTTGACCATAAGTCAAAAAATTATTTATAATGGTGTAAATATACATAATCCATAACTAAATATTATTCACTTATGATTCTGTTCTAGCTAGAACCTAGAAATCCACAATATATCAAAAATGATAGTGTTCGTTACTAAAGTTGACCATAACTCAAAAAATAACGGTGTTGGAATAAGACATGTGAAACATAAATTGTTTAAATTGATGTACGAATACATAATCCATAACCAGATTGTATCCACATATGATGATGTTCTAGCTACAATCTGGAAATCCACAATACATCAAAATTGATAATGTTCGTTACTAAAGTCGAAATACAAAATCATAATTAGTTATTTTTCAGTTAGTGTCGGTATTGAGATATTGGTCCGGTATTGCAAGCTCTAGGTATAGGCCCAGGTTCCTTCGTAATAAATTTGTTCTGGTTTTATCAATTTTGTCCCGGTGTCTCGAGAAGTTTTTTCGAGACAACTGTCCTTGTTTTTAATATTCGATTGATTTTCCAAACATAATGACATAAAATACATTCCTAAGTATTGTATGGATATGTAATGAGTACATTTCAGGAATGTACTCAATTTCAGGCTCTAAGAAATTGTGGACACCAATTCAGTCAATTAAGTCACAAAATTTCGGAGAAAATAATTTTTTTCTTTACTTTACATTCAATAAACGTTTATTTGAATAAGTTATATTACAACATTATTTAAAAAGGACCATTCCCCATGGAAACTTTAAACGTTGTATAACCTACACTCAAACAGTTCTTTACAATTATACAAAATCGTTTTCTTCGAATCCAAACCATTTCGAAGATTCATTGTTGACGTTGCATTGCGTCACTTTCATTAAATGTTTGATTAGATAGGTACTTTTTAGAACTATATACAAACTAATTTATTCGTCACGGATTCTTTAAATTTGGTATAATCTAAGATTAAACATTCCTTTATAGCCTCAAATCGTTTCAGTTTTTAAATCTTAACCATTTGGGAGAAAATAACTTTTTTTTTAACCTCACGTTTATATGAATCATAAATCAAATATGCAGACGATTTTTAGATATTAATGTATTTAGTATAGTTTCATTTCTTAAATCGTCATTATTTTAGAGAAATCATTTCAATTCTCCACGTCATTTTCATCAAATAACAGATAAGATATCTAGGTGATTTTTAAAAATCTTAATAAAGTTAATTGTGCATCATACAAACTTAAAATTTGTTACGATTCCATTATAAACATTACTTTATAGCATCAAAAAATTTTATTTCTTAAATAGTCACTATTTTAGTGAAGTCTCGACGTCTTTTTATCAAATAACAGATAAGATATGCAGCCGACTTTTTAAAATTTAAATAAAGCAAATTGTTCATCACAAAAACTTAAAATTTGGAACGATTTCATTATAAACATTCCTTTATAGTATCAAAAAGTTGTATTTTTTTACCGTTTTAAAGAAATCATCACTGTTGATATCATTTTCATCAAACGTTAGATAAGATAAATGATTTTTAAAAATTTTAGTAAAAAAATCATCATAAAAAATTAGATGATTGAAATTTACTATGATTCAATTATAAACATTCCTTTTCACATCAAAACGGTTCGTATCTTAAATCGAATCATTTTCATTCTTGATGTCATTTTTTTCAAGAAATGACTTGCATATCAAATTGCTTGTTGAACCTTCCTCTTTGAAATGTTGTATAACTCGTTGTTTCAATCTGAAATTGATTCCTCCTAAGAAATGTTAAAGTATAATGACCGACTTCAAAGCGTGGAAAGATGCATAAGTGGGCTGGCAAGGTTATTGCATCAGTATTTTGAGATGCGCATGGTATAATATTCATAAACTATCTTGAAAAGGAAAAAACCATCAACAGTGACTATTACACAGCGTTATTGGAGCATTTGAAGGACGAAATCGCGAAAAAACTGCCCCATTTGAAAGAGAAGAAAGTGCTGTTTCATCAAGACAATGCAGTATCACAAATCAAAGAAAACGATGGCAAAATTGCATGAAATGCATTGAAAAGCTTTGAATTGCTTCCCCCTAAGAAATGTTAAAGAATGATGTGTTTTTCATGTTTTAGTAGAATCACGAAGAAAATGATAAAATTTAAAAAAGATCCTGGAGGTCTTATTTATAAAAATGAGGAAATAACTTGCATATGAAATTGTAGGTTGAACCTTTCTGTTTCAAATGGAGTATCACTCGTTGTTTCAATCTGTAATCAATTCCACTTAAGAAATCTTAAAGAATGATGTGTTTTTGAGGTTTTAGTAGAATCACGAAGATGATAAAATTTTAAACATTGGAGAGAGATCTTATTTTTGAAGATGAAGAAATGATTTAAATATCAAATAGAAGGTTGAACCGTCTTCTTTAAAATAATGTATAACTCGTTATTTCAATTTGAAATCGATTCCACCAAATAAATGTCAAATGATGATGTGTTTTTACGTTTTCCTAGAATTAAAAAAAAAGATAATATATTAAAGTTCGGAGAGAGATCTTATTCTTGAAAATAAAGAAATCATTTATGTATCAAATTGAAGGTTGAACCTTCTTCTTTAAACTAATGTATAACACGTTGTTTCAATTTGAAATCGATTCCAGCAAAGAAATGTTAAACGATGATGTGTTTTTCATGTTTTTGTAGAATTACGAAAAAAAATGATAAAATTTTAAAGATCGGAGAGAGGTCTTATTTTTGAAAATGAAGAAATGATTTGTATATCAAATTGAAGGTTGAACCTTCTTCTTTAAAATGATGTATAACTTGTTGCTTTAATTTTAAATCGATTTCACCTAAGAAATGTTAAACAATGATGTGTTTTTCACGTTTTAGTAGAATTACGAAAAAAATTATAATATTTTAAAGATCGGAGAGAGATCTTATTTTTCAAAATGAAGAAATGACTTGTATATCAAATTGAAGGTTGAACCTTCTTTTGTAATATGATGTATAACCCGCTGTTTCAATTTGAAATCGATTCCACCAAAGAAATATTAAACGATGATCTGTTTTTCACGTTTTTGTAGAATTACGAAAAAATGATAAAATTTTAAAGATCGGAGAGAGATATTATTTTTGGAAATGAAGAAATGGCTTGTATATCAAATTATAGGTTTAACCTTCTTCTTTAAAATGATGTATAACTCGTTGTTGCAATTTGAAATCGATTCCACCAAAGAAATATTAAACGATGATCTGTTTTTCACGTTTTTGTAGAATTACGAAAAAATGATAAAACCTTAAAGATCGGAGAGAGATCTTATTTTTGAAAATGAAGAAATGATTTGTATATCAAATTGATGGTTGAACTTTCTTTTTTAAAACGATGTATAACTCGTTGTTTCAATTTGAAATCGATTCCACCTAAGAAATGTTAAGCGATGATCTATTTTTCACGTTTTAGTAGAATTACGAAAAGAATGATAAAATTTTAAAGATCGGAAAGATCTTATTTTTGAAAATGAAGAAATGATTTGTATATCAAATTGAAGGTTGAACCTTCTTTTTTAAAATGATGTATAACTCGTTGTTTCAATTTGAAATCGATTCCACCAAACAAATGTTAAACGATGTGTTTTTGACGTTTTTGTAGAATTACGAAAAAATGATAAAATATTAAAGATCGGAGAGAGATCTTGTTTTTGAAAATGAAGAAATAATTTGTATGTCAAATTGAAGGTTGAACCTTCTTCTTTAAAATGATGTATAACTCATTGCTTTAATTTGAAATCGATTTCACTTAAGAAATGTTAAACAATGATGTGTTTTTCACGTTTTAGTAGAATTACGAAAAAAATTATAATATTTTAAAGATTGGAGAGAGATTTTATTTTTCAAAATGAAGAAATGACTTGTATATCAAATTGAAGGTTGAACCTTCTTCTTTAATATGATGTATAACCCGCTGTTTCAATTTGAAATCGATTCCAACAAAGAAATGTTAAACGATGATGTGTTTTTCACGTTTTTGTACAATTACGAAAAATGATAAAATTTTAAAGATCGGAGAGAGATCTTATTTTTGGAAATGAAGAAATGGCTTGTATATCAAATTGAAGGTTAAACCTTCTTCTTTAAAATGATGTATAACTCGTTGTTTCAATTTGAAATCGATTCCACCTAAGAAATGTTAAACTATGATGTTTGTCACGTTTTTCTAGAATTACGAAAAAAATTATAAAATTTTAAAGATCGGAGAGAGATCTTATTTTTGAAAATGAAGAAATGGTTTGTATATCAAATTGAAGGCTGAACCTTCTTCTTTAAAATGATGCATAACCCGTTGTTTCAATTTGAAATCGATTGCATCTAAGAAATGTTAAACGATGATGTGTTTTTCACGTTTTTGTAGAATTACGAAAAAGTGATAAAATTGTAAAGATCGGAGAGAGATCTTAATTTTGAAAATGAAGAAATGACTTGAATATCAAATTGAAGATTGAACCTTCTTCTTTAAAATAATGTGTAACTCGTTGTTTCAATTCGAAACCGATTCCACCAAAGAAATGTTAAACGATGATGTGTTTTTCACGTTTTTGTAGAATTACGAACAAAATGATAAAATTTCAAAGATCGAAAAGAAATCTTATTTTTGAAAATGAAGAACTGCTTTGCATGTCAAATTGAAGATTGAATCTTCTTCTTTAAAATGATGTATAACTCGTTGCTTAAATTTGAAATCGATTGCACCTAAGAAATGTTAAACGATGATGTGTTTTTCACGTTTTTGTAGAATTACGAAAAAAGTGATAAAATTTTAAAGACCGGAGAGAGATCTTAATTTTGAAAATGAAGAAATGACTTGAATATCAACTTGGAGATTGAACCTTCTTTATTGTATATTGTATATTATTGCTCTACAGATTCAGGAATTAACATAAATTATTATTATAATTTTTTTTTGATATTTATTTTAAACTTTTATTTTATGGTGACACGTTGGTCTCGCGCGGCCTACAATAGACGCGTACATCTCGAGTAGCCATGTGAGTCCAATGTGTCATCACGTAATTCCTGTCTGAACTTGTAAAATCTCTCATACACGTGTTTACGACGATCGAGTATTACTTTTCGCAGTCTTTGTTTGGATGTTGTGAGTGTAATTGTGAATGTGAATATGTCATACGAAAAAGAACAAGCACGTTTGAAGAAGTTATGGAAAGAGTTGCTTTCTGATGAAGAAAGTGAGGCAAATATTTTTGACGGCGACGAAATATACGAACCGGTTACAGAAAGTTCTGAATCCGAGGACGATTATCGGTCTAAATCTAAACGGTTCAAAAAAATTAATTGTACACCATCTTCGCAAAAACCAGAACCGTCTACCTCACAAACAATTATAGAAAGCCCCAATTACATGGATGAAATAATAGAAGAAGTTATAAGAAACATGCGTTATGACGACTTGGGTGATGAAGAAAATAATAATGATATTGAAAAAGAAGCAAATAACCAGAGTAATGAGTTTGAGTGGGCTCATGCAACTGGGAAAAATCTAAAAAACTTACAGTTTAGTGTTCCAAACTCTGGTTTTAGTATTGCTCTGTATGAACAATATGATTTTTTCAAAGTTTGTGTGAATGACGACATCATAAGCTTAATCGTCAGTCAAAAAATCTTCTATTAAAATAACATAATAATAATATATATTTTAGGTAGAAGAAACAAACAGATACGCAGAACAGTGTAAACGAAGTAATATTCTACCAAACGCACGTATTCTGAAATGGACTCCCACAGACCCTACAGAAATAGAACATTTCATTGGTATTATTTTGTGGATGGGGTTGTGTTCTTTCCCAGAACTTTCTTCATACTGGTCAACGAAACGATTGTACAAAAATGCAATCCCAAGTGTAATGTCCAGAAATCGTTTTCAGTTACTTCTGAAAATGATACATTTTAGTAATAATGAGGAAATTAGTGATGATAAATTACACAAGATAACACCACTTGTGAACAAGCTTCGGACATCATTTCAGTGCCAAATGACACCCTCCGAGTACGTTTGTATAGATGAGACTCTTGTACCTTTTAGAGGAAGACTGAAATTTCGTCAATATATATCCAATAAGCGACATAAGTTCGGAATCAAATTATTTAAGCTGTGCCTAAAAGATGGGTACACATATGATTTCCAAGTATACTGCGGCAAATCGAAGGATGGTCATGTATCAGTGCCTACAAAGGTTGTAATGGATTTGATGACAAATCTTTTAGACAGCGGACGTACTTTATGCACTGACAACTATTACACATCAGTGAGTTTAGCTAATGCACTATTACATAGAAAAACACATCTTATTGGAACATTACGATCTAATAGAAAATATAACCCCAAAAGGGTTGTAGATAAAAAGTTGAAAGTTGGAGAAGTAATAGCTGAAGAATGTAAGCAAGGAATAGTAGTTGAAAAATGGAGAGATAAAAGGGACGTTTAGTATTGAGCACTAGATATGGAAATGAAATGGTTACTTTAATCAAAAGAGGTAAAGATATACAAAAGCCCAAAATATCTGAAAACATGACCGAAATAGAGCATAAATTAGAAGATGTTGGTCGTTCTAAAAGACGTCGGTGTGTAATATGCTACAAGAAAATTTCAAACGAATCTGGAAGAGAACAAGCATCGAGGAAAACTCCCCAAACCACGTTGAAATGTAGTGCTTGCGATCAATATTTTTGTTTGAACAGTTTTTTTGAAGCACATACAGCTTCTAAAATTTAGTATACACACACCATATTTTCTGTTTTTTTTTAAGATTTATATCCATGTTTTCGAATATTTATGTTTTCTTATGGATTATATCTATGTTGTATTAATGTATTAAGAATTATATATTTTTTGTATTATTATAAAAGGTAAAATAAATAGATAGACTAGATAGATAGCCTAGTTGATCTATTTATTTTTCTATTTCTATTTGTTTTTTTCTAACTTTATTACATTATTTACATATTACAGTTCCCTATGCCACGTGGTGACATATTGGTCTTACAATAACAGGCCAATGACATAAATCGTTTCTTCTGGCCGTCTACTCTGCTACCACATGTATTTCAATGCATTACGTGATACCACCGTGGTCACACACGGCCAAATGTAAAATTGTTTAATATGAGACCAGGGTGGACTCGCGCAGTCTCTACGTTCCAATACAACATGAGACCAACGCGATCTCATATGGCACTCAACGTGTTAAACGATGATGTGTTTTTAACGTTTTTGTAGAATTACGAAAAAAATGATAAAATATTAAAGATCGGAGAGAGAGCTTATTTTTGAAAATGAGGAAATGATTTGTATATCAAATTGAAGGTAGAACCTTCTTCTTTAAAATGATGTATAACTCGTTGTTTCAATTTGAAATTGATTTCACCCAAAAAATGTTAAAGTATGATGTGTTTTGACGTTTTAGTAGAATTAGGAAAAAAATAAAACTTTTAAGATCGAAGAGAGATCTTATTTTTGAAAATGAAGAAATAACTTGCATATCAAATTGAAGGCTAAATCTTCCTCTTTTAAATGATGTATAAGTTATTGTTTCAATTTGAAATCGATTCCACTGAAGAAATATTAAACAATGATGTGTTTTTCACGTTTTAGTAGAATTACGAAGAAAGTGATAAAATTTTAAAGATCGGAGATGGATCTTATTTTTGAAAATGATTTGTATATCAAATTGAAGGTTGAATCTTCTTTTTTAAAACGATGAAATAAAAATAAAGAAGAAATGTTAAACGATGTGTTTTTAACGTTTTTGTAGAATTACGAAAAAAATGATAAAATATTAAAGATCGGAGAGAGATCTTGTTTTTGAAAATGAAGAAATGTATGTCAAATTGAAGGTTGAACCTTTTTTTCTTAAAATAATGTATAACTCGTTGTTTCAATTTGAAATCGATTCCACTAAAGAAATGTTAAACGATGATGTGTTTTTCACGTTTTAGTAGAATTACGAAAAAAATGATAAAAGTTCAAAGACCGGAGAGAGATCTTATTTTTGAAAATGAAGAAATGGGTTGGGTTGGGTTACCTTCTTTTTAGTTCATTTCTTAAATTGTAACGATTTTAGAGAAATCATCTTCATTCTTGACATCATTATCGTCATACGCGAGATAAGATGATTTTCAAAAATTTTAAATGAAGAAAATTGTTTATTTTAAAATTTTCTACGATTCAAGGAGTTTCAGTTCTGAAATGTTAACCGTTTTGAAGAAAATCAATTTTTTGTTTAACCCGCAAAACTAAATAAATACAAATCTATAATTTTAATCAAAAAATCATCTTCAAATTGATTATTTGAAGATAAAACCTTTTTATGACCACTATTATATAACGATAATACAAAAGTAACCATTGTGTTTTAATAAATTTTGTAAGTTTATCCGTTTATACAGAAGATAAAACCCAAGAAAACGATACAAATCGCATTTCTCCTTGAATTCAAAAAAAGAAACGTTACTATCTAGAATTTAATCTTTTTATGATAAAAACAATGTGGGTAATTTATTTTAACTATTTTAAATTACTATGGGTATGACAACGCCAAATTATATCAGATCTCACGACTATCATAAAGTCTAATCCATAAAAATAAAAATTGTTATAATAGATTTGTCATTACGTGATTAATGATTTAAAATTCTTAAAATGCTGAAAAAATATGCAAAAGATTTTCATGAAATTTCAAATAAAAAGAAAAGATTATTTAAGTATTAACAAGGAAGTAAATATTTATTTTAACACCTATGTTTGGATTCGGATGATTTAATCTTCACTTCCTCGTTTAGAAAACTAAAACAAAAAAACACACTTGTGGTTTAAAACTTATTTTAGACCAAAGGGTTATCGCAAAAGTGAAGATTTTTTTGTTACATAAATTCTGACTCCGTCATCGTAGATTTGGTTCAAAACAGAACAGCCAATTCACGGCATCCCAATATAATCTTATCTTAACTGAGTGTGAATTGGCAATTGAGGAGTTTTATAAAAGCGGAATTCTATGCGCCAAACTACCAGTATTATTCACAAATCGGAAACACATTCCGATACGCTCCCAAAACGTTCAAGGTGAATTATTTGTTGATAATTGCAAGATTCGGAGTTAAAGTGGTTAAAAGTGAATCATATAAGTGATTATTTCAAAAGATGGATCCCGGGTTTGTTATTACTCGGGAAAACCCCAAAGCCGAAGCAAATATTTTTTCAAAATTAACTTTTGCGTAAGAGAATTAATCAATTAATTATTGAGTTTTTAAAAAATAATTTTTGATTTAGATGGATGGGAAATATTTTTTACAAAGGTGTGAAACGGGGAGTAAATGTAACCGATTTATTTAAAACTTTAAAATCGGATAATTCCGAAATTTTGGGCGATCGTCTTCAGGCGAATTGGGAAAAAGAAATCGCCCGATCGAAATTAAAAGGAAAAGAACCCAGCTTGGTTAAAGCGATTTCGGATACTTTTTTATTAAGCTATATGGTTTATGGATTAATGCTTTTTATTTTATACGTTGGATTAAAGTAAGTTAAAACATTATTCTTTAATAATCGATATTATTAATAATTAATATCGACGTTATCTCACTTTCCCTTTTCAAGAGATTAACTACGCATGTTTACATACAATACGCATTAATTTTAAAATTTTTTTTTATTTTTGGGAGATTCCTCAATTAGAATTTCGAATACAAAGGAAAAAAATTTACACAATACAATCGATAAGAATACACTGAGCTATAAATTAATTAATGAGACATTTTTGATACCAACACTTCAGTTTGATGATGATAAGCGATAAAAACGTGCTTAAGGTTTTAAGACGTTCCATTATTTTTAAATTAGAATTCTTTTTCACGACACACAAATGTTTTTTTTTGTCGATTCATTTCGTTCGGTTTTAAAACTTAATTATACTCGTTGATAGAATGAATGCACCTTAATCACGATGAGGTTGTAATTTTTTTTAATGTGATAATCCAATAATTATCGTGTAATAAAAAGATAGGGATTAACCAAATCCAAAATATGAATTATTACACATTATTTTTATCAGTTTTATTAAACAAATTAGTACAAATTTAATCGGAATTTTTTAGTTCGGTGAAAAATTGCGAAATTTAATTAATCATGAATCGAAATGTTAATTACGAATATATTTTGAGTGCTTTATCATAATCTAGTTATACGATTTGATTTGAATGATTATTTAATTTTACAATTTACGATTTGATTTTATCAAAAGAATATGAAGTAGATAAAAATGTGAATGGTGTTTATATATAGCTCAAAGAGGTTATATATTTTACAAGAACTAAATATCTGATGTGTTTTTAAAATCGTATCTCAAGACCTACGACTCGTTTTTGTATTGATATCGTTCTTGAGATAATATTTTAAACTCAACCCTATCATATTTGATTGAAATGATATACAGAATTTAAAAAAATCATATCTCAAGAACGGGTTGAGATATCGACATAAAATAAGAAACATTTTAAAGCAAATATGATGAAAATAATTTCTTAATTTTTTTATAAACACCGGTGTTACATTTTTTTTAAACCTAACTCTGTGTATTTGGCTGTTATAAATGTACAGGATGGCTCAAAATGTCCCAATTTTATTATATTATATTATTTTAATTTAAGTATCTTTATAATTCAAGTATCTTCACATTTCATTTTTTAGTAGATGCTATATCATAAAATTCTATTACTTGAAAGAACACATCATACATTGAATCCGAATCTTCCTTAAGAATACAAACTTCATACAAACCATTGTCTTACAATTAGAAAAAACAAGATTTTTTGCTGATTATTCAATAATTATAAGAAATATTCCTAACAAACTACATATATTTGTAATTAGGAAAAAATAGCGAATTATTTTAAGCTATAGTTGTGATGAATTTCTAAAATCTCTAAAATGAAACATAAGAAAAAAATTCCACCTACGCCATGATTTGTCATGTGTTGCCTGAATTGTCATGACCGTTGTTCTATCTCTTTTAGTTTTGGATATAGAGTTTTTTAGAGTTTTAGAGAACCTTGACTAGTTTTAAAAGAAAAAAAAATCAAATTGAATTGAACTGATTTCAAATTGAAACAATGAGATGTATATCATTTGAAAAAGAAAGTTTCAACCTTTAATCATTTCTTCAGTCATTTCTTCATTTTCAAAAATAAGACATGCACGATCTTTCAAATTTTATAATTTTTTTTGGTTGATTTAGTAAAACGTTAAAACCACATTATATTTTAATATTTCTTAAGTGGAATCGATTTCAAAATGAAACAACGAGCTGTACATCACTTGAAAGAGGAAGATTTAACCTTCAATTTGGTACATAAGCCATTTCTTCATTTTCAAAAATAAAACCCCCACGATCTCCAAAATTTTATCATTTCATTCGTGATTCTACTAAAATGTCAAAAACACACGATTTTAACATTTCTTAAGTGCAATCGATTTCAAATTGAAACGAGTTATACTTCATTTGAAAGAGTACAACCTTCAATTTGATGTACAAGTCATTTCTTCATTTTCAAAAATAAGACCTCTACGATTTTTCAAATTTTATCATTTTCTTCGTGACTACTATAATGTCAAAGACACATAATTCTTTAATTTTTCTTAGGTGGAATCCATTTCAAATTGAAACAATGATTTATACATCATTTAAAAGAGGAAGTTTCAACCTTCAATTTCGTATGCTAGCCATTTCTTCATTTTCAAAAATAAAACTTCCACGATCTCTTTCACATTTTATCATTTTCTTCGTCACTCTACCATGACGTCAAAAACACATCATTCTTTAACGTGTCTTAGGTGGAATCTATTTCAAATTGAAGCAATGAATTATACATCATTTGAAAGAGAAAGTTAAGTCATTCATTTGCTATAGAAGTCATTTCTTCATTTTTATAATTAAGACCTCCACGTTCTTTTTCAAATTTTATCATTTTCTTCGTGACTCTACTATAACGTCAAAGTTTCTACTAACATGTCAAAAACACATGATTTTAACATTTCTTAAGTGCAATCGATTTCAAATTGAAACGAGTTATACATCATTTGAAAGAGTTCACCCTTCAATTTGATGTACTAGTCATTTCTTCATTTTCAAAAATAAGACCACTACGATTTTTCAAATTTTATCATTTTCTTCGTGACTACTATAATGTCAAAGACACATAATTCTTTAATTTTTCTTAGGTGGAATTCATTTCAAATTGATACAATGATTTATACATCATTTGAAAGAAGAAGTTTCAACTTTCAATTTGGTATGCTAGCCATTTCTTCACTTTCAAAAATAACACCCCCACGATCTCTTTCAAAATTTATCATTTTCTTCGTCACTCTACTATAACGTCAAAAACACATCATCCTTTACATTTCTTAGGTGGAATCCATTTCAAATTGAAATAACGAATCATACATCATTTAGAAGAGGATTCAATTTGATATACAATTTGTCGTCAATTTGATATACAAGTCATTTCTTTATTTGCAAAAATAAGATCTTCCACAATTTTATCATTTTTTTTATGAAATTTATTGAAACACAATGGTTACTTTTGTATTATTGTTATATAATAGTGGCCATAAAAAGTTTTACCTAAATAATCAATTTGAAGATGATTTTTTTGTTGAATATTATAGACTTGTATTTATTTAGTATTCAGGGTTAAACAAAAAAATGATTTTCTTCAAAACGGTTAACATTTCAGAAATGAAACTTCTTGAATGAAAATGATTTATGTCAAATCGTTACTATTTAAGAAATAAACTTTTTTGATATGAAAAGGAATGTTTATAATTGTATCATTAAAAATTTTAAGTTTTTATGATGATTTTTTCATTAAAATTTATAAAATCACTTATCTAACGTTTGATGAAAATGATATCAACACGTTGAACCTTCCTCTTCAATTCACTTGAAGAGGAAATTTACGTGCAATTTAATATGCAAGTCATTTCTTCATTTTCAAAAGTAAGACCTTCACGATCTTTCATATTTTATTATTTTTTGCTGAGTTGAAAGTGATTTATTTATTTCCAAAAACTTTGACGTAATAATTGTTTTTTACATATCCACTTCTAAAGATAAGTTTAATTACCTAATTAGAAAAAATCATACCGGAAAAATTAATTGGGATATCAATAGAGTTTAAAAAGCATTTTGTGGTGAATTTAAACTAATCTCACTTCACCAAATATAATCTTTGTTTCTATAAATCTTGATGAAACAAACCTTTTAATTCGATTCTGCAATTCTTGAGGTTAATTTGATAGAAATGCAATTTGCAACGTCGTATCTTAGAAATAAATTGAGGTATCATCATTATATATTAGCCATTTTAACGCGTTTTTAGTTAATATTAAAGGGGTTAATAATAAATTATTTGCATCTAAGCTAGTCATTTCTTCATTTTCAAAAGAAAAGATATTCACGATCTTTCAGATTTTTATCATTTTTTTTCTTGATTCTACTAAAACGTCAAAAACATATCATGCTTTAACATTTCTTAGGTGGAATCGATTTCAAATTGAAATAACGGGTTATACATCATTTGAAAGAGGAATATACAACCTTCAATTTGATGTATAAGTCATTTCTTAATTTTAAAAAATTAGAGCTGCACGATATTTCTAACTTTGTCATTTTATTCGTGATTCTATTAAAACGAAAGCACATTACGATGATGTTTTTCACATGATGTGAAAAACACATCATCGTTTAACATTTCTTAGGTGGAATCGATTTCAAATTGAAACAACGAGTTATACATTATTTTAAAGAAGACAGTCCAAGCATCAATTTTATGTATGTCATTTCTTCATTTTCAAAAATGAACACAGAAGAGAGTGAAATGTTTGATAACACAAGGTAAATGCACCATTTAGGTTGCGATACCTACCCAAATTGTGGAAAACCGCAGAAATAGTTATGATTCCAAAATCTGGTAAACCCCTACACGAACCCACCTCTTATAGGTCACAATATGGGTCGCTGTTACCCATCATGTCAAAACTCTTTGAAAAATTACTTATGAAGAGAATGCAACCTATCATAGAACCGCGGAACTTAATCCCTGATCACCAGTTCGGTTTCAGAAACAATCCCTTGACTGTTGATCAAGTACACAGGATAGCAAATGTCATTGAAAAGGCATTGGAAGACAATTTTTGCTTTTGACAGAGAGTCGGCATCGTGGTCTGCATTCGAAAATATTCACGGATTTTGAATTCCTATTTATCTGGAAGGTATTTTATGGTAAGGTGTCGCTGGGCAGTGTCCTTCTTTACCTTCTACATATCGGTGATTTTCCTAAGCTGAATGATAACATAGCAGTGATACCTTTGCTGATGACGCTGCTATCTTGACTATCCAAACTGCAATAAATAAACTCGAAATAGATGGAAAATAAAACTTAACGAATCGAAATCAACCCACATTGACTTTACCAACAAAAAAAGAGAGCATAACGGATCCAAAGTTCCATATGCTAACACAGCCAAATATCTTTGTTTCACGCTTGACGCTAGATTACGATGGAGAATCCACGTGAAAAAGAAAAAAAACAAGAATTAGATATTCGATATAGACAAATTAACTGGCTGATTGAATGAAAATCCACTTTATTATTCACTTAACCAATTTTTGCATACGATATGCAAGTGTGGGGTTACACTGAAGAGACAAATATAAATATCATTCAACGCTTTCGTTCGTTGGTGCTCCTTGGTACATTCGTAACAGTGATCTTCATAGAGATCTTGCTATGGAAACTATTCAACAGTGTATAATTAAATGTGCTAATAATCATAAACAAAGGCTTTACCAACATGTCAATGTCCAGGCGATTCGCTCCTACAACGTAAGAACAAGAAGATTGAAAAGAACAAAACCTTTCGATTTGGTAAGGTGGTAGAAAAAGTGGTAAAAAATGTGTAATAAGTATTTAAAGCAGAGCATTGTGCCGACTCTTATGCGAAAATTCTTTTGTGTAATATTGAATTTCGAAATCTAAGGCCGACGTTGAGAATATCTTAGATTTTTTTTCCTTTGTGATTAGATTTTGATAGATCTTTCAAATGTTATTATCTTTTTCGTGATTCTACTTAAACATCAAAAACACATAATCCTTTAACATTTCTTAAATGGAATTGATTTCAAATTGAAATAACGACTTATACATCATTTTAAAGAAGAAAGTTCAACCTGTAACTTGATGTATGTCATTTCTTCATTTTTATAAATAACATTTCTACGATCTTTCAAATTTTATCCTTTTTTTTTCGCGATTTTACTAAAACGTCAAAAACACATCACCCTTTACCATTTCTTGGGTGAAATCAATTTCAAATTGAAACAACGAGTTGTACATCATTTAAAAGAGGAAGGTTCAATCTTCAATTTGATATAAAAGTCATTTCTTCATTTTCAAAAATAAGACACACGATTTTTAAAATTTTATCATTTTTTCGCGATTCTACTAAAACTTTAAAAACACATCCTTTAACATTTTTTAGGTAGAATCGATTTGAAATTGAAACAACGAGTTATACATCATTTTAAAGAGGAACGTTTAGCGTTCAATTTGGTATACAAGAAAATTCTTCATTTTCAAAAACAAGACCTCCACAATCCTTCAAATTTAATCATTTTAATCTTGATTCCACTAAAACATTAAACACGAATCATCCTTTATGATTTCTTAGGTGGAATCAATTTCAAATTGAAATAGCGAGGTATACATAATTTGAAAGAGTATAACCACAACAAGGCAGTGTTTTCATTTGCCTTGTTATGGTCTTCTTTGTGATTTATCTTTAATATCATTCAATTTTATTTGTTTTCGTTGCTATATTTTGAATTATTTATGATATTATTAAAGATTACTAAAATACTCTTCCTGTTTACTCCGGCGGATAATTCTGAATACTGTTATAAATCATACAAAACGAGAATTCAAGTCAATAATCTACATACGATTTTTTTGGCATACACAAATTTTCTCCAAAAATTTTCATTATTTCCAAAAATACTACACACTGTTGTTATTTAATTCCAGTCTTATATCACATCCTCTATCTCTATCATATCTTCT
Source organism: Onthophagus sagittarius (assembly GCA_036711965.1). Lineage (NCBI taxonomy): Eukaryota > Metazoa > Arthropoda > Insecta > Coleoptera > Scarabaeidae > Onthophagus > Onthophagus sagittarius. Next base: position 10,655,693 of record JASERS010000004.1, read on the forward strand.
ATCTATATATATATATACTTTTCCGTCTAAATAAGTAATATTTCAAGTTCATTTTGTTATAAAAAATACGTAATAATTATCATTGCTATTCATATTACATATTGCATAATTTTGAACATTGTTATAAACCGTCTAAAAGAGAAATAATACAGATTCTATTTAGTATCAAAATTTTATTATAATTACCAAAATTCTATTCAGATTTTTTAAAATTTACCACTTCGTACAAACAAATTTATCAAGTGTTTCACATCAAATCTCAGTACAAGTGGTTGTTTTGATAAAACTTTCTTCAAAGATAAAAGTATTGGATGCGACTTATTATATTGAAGTAATACAAATAATACTAACACTTATTGTAATAAGTGTTAGTATTGAATTATTGGAGATAGAATTTAATTGCTTACGTTTTCAATAATAATCATCTCAATTTTTATTTCAGAGTTTTTCAACCTCTCGTATTGGGCTACCTCCTTCGATTATTCACAAAACGCGAAAATCCCGACAACATGGAATTAGCAAAATACATAGCCGGATTAATATTAGTATGCGTCGTATTTCTTTCTGTTTTATTCCAACATCACACTAATTTCGGCCAACAATCAGTAGGAATGAGAGTAAGAATAGCAGTTTCAACTTTAGTGTATCGAAAAGTAAGTTTATCAATAATCTTGTCTTAATTATTATTATTATCTTAATTTTTCTAGATGTTGAGATTAAGTAAAAAATCTCTTGGCGAAACGGCAGCCGGAAAAGTAGTGAACCTTTTAGCAAACGATGTTCAACGGTTTGATTTCGTTGCAATCGCCCTTCATTTCTTCTGGATTTCGCCGTTTCAAGTTGCAATTGTCACGTATTTTATTCAAGATCAAGTTGGAATCGCGTGTTTATCCGGGGTTATTAGTATGTTGTTATTTACAATTCCTCTTCAAGCAGTGATGGGGAAATTGACGACGAAATGGCGTGGAAAAGTCGCCGTAAGAACCGATTCCCGCGTGAAATTAATGAACGAAATCATTTCCGGAATACAAGTAATCAAAATGTACGCTTGGGAGAAACCTTTCGAAAAACTCGTCCATGCATGTCGCATCAATGAAGTTAAAGCTATTAGGGTTGCTAATTATATTCGAGCCGTTTTTTTGAGTTCAATGGTTTTTGTTGAAAGAACAACCCTTTATTTAACATTAATCACTTATGTTTTATTAGATAATCCTTTATCTTCTGATATCACCTTCACTTTAAATCAATACTTTAACCTTCTTCAAATGGCTTTGGCTATATTTTTACCATTGGCGATTCAAATGACGGCTGAAAGTCTTGTCTCGTTGAGACGTTTAAGAGAATTTTTAATGTTGGATGAAAGACAAGTAGGAAATTTGATTAAAACTGAGGATAAAGGAATCGAAGTGAGTAAAGTAAACGCAAATTGGACCGATGAACAAAAAACGTTAAAAGATCTCAACATCAACATCAAACCAGGCTCCTTATGCGCAATAATTGGTCCTGTTGGCTCAGGAAAAAGTTCGATTTTGCAACTTTTACTTGGCGAGCTTCAAGCGGAAACCGGAGAAATAAAAGTTGGAGGAACTGTTTCGTATTCGTCTCAAGAACCGTGGTTATTCGGGTCGAATGTACGCGGGAATATCCTTTTTGGACAAGAACTTGATAAACAACATTATAATCGTGTTGTTAAAGTATGCGCGTTAGAAAAAGATTTTCAACAATTCCCTCAACGCGATCAAACTTTAGTTGGGGAACGTGGAGTTTCTTTGAGTGGGGGCCAAAGAGCTCGCATCAATTTAGCCAGAGCCATTTATAGAAATGCAGATATTTATATGATGGACGATCCTTTATCAGCTGTTGATACCCACGTTGGAAAACATCTTTTCGAAGAATGCATCGTTAAATATTTACATGGAAAAACTAGGATTTTGGTTACACATCAATTGCAATATTTGAAGAAAGCTGATATGATTATTGTTATGAATGATGTAAGATTATTGCTTTGATGTTGTATATTTTTATTATTGAGTTATTTTTTAGGGTCGAATTGAAGCTCAAGGAACTTTCGATGAACTCTCAAGAGCTGATTTAGATTTTACAAAAATGTTGATTGCAGCTGATGAAACCGTCGAAAAAGAAGGACCAGAAAAGGAATTAAAAAGAAGAAGTCGACAAGAATCCACATCATCAATGGGAGTAAGTTCAAAAATTTTTTTTTATATTCCAAATTAATTAAAATAATTTTTTTTTAGAGTACAGGAGCTGAACCGGACGAACAAGAAGTGAAACGCCAAGATGAAGAAATCATAATCCCAAGTAGATCAGCAAGTATCGACTACATAAAAGCAGCCGGAAGCGTCTGCATCCTCTTAACTCTCGGCATGGTGATCGTTTCAAGTCAAACCGCTTGCAGCGGAGCAGATTATTTCGTCTCTTATTGGACCGAACAAGAAGAATTGCGATACCTCAGTCACATTCCCGCCGAAGAAGAAACGAAATCGCATCATAGCAAAACCGAAATGGTTTACGGACTTTTATCAAGAGTAGAAAGATCAACGTTTAACGGTTTTCATTACTTATTTGGCACAACCCCCGATGTCAATTACACCATCCATCAACGCGATTTTAGGGATGAAGACGGTTACATCAACTCTTACACCGCTATTTACATTTACTCCGCCTTAATTATTTTGATTATCCTCTTAACTATGATGCGTTCGTACTTGTTCTTTAGATGCGCTAGTAACTCATCAAAAACGTTACACGCAAAAATGTTTAATTGCTTATTAAAAGCCCCGATGAGATTCTTCGACACAAATCCAAGCGGACGTATTCTAAATCGTTTCTCGAAAGATACCGGAGCTATGGATGAAACCCTCCCAAGAGTTTTAAGCGAAGCCCTTCAAATCATGCTTGTTATGACTGGTTCGTTAGTTTTAATTAGTATTGCGAACTATTGGATGTTGATTGTTATCGCTGTTTTGGTCGTCGTTTTTATCGTGTTGAGACGTTGGTTTTTGGTAACAGCTAAAAGTATCAAACACGTCGAAGGTATCGCGAAAAGTCCCGTTTTTTCACTTCTCAATTCAACTTTAACTGGCATCTCAACGATTAGAGCTTCAAACGCCCAATTGTCTTTAATAAAAGAATTCGATCGACATCAAGATGCGCACACCTCAGCTTGGTTTATGACAATTTCTTGTATGGTTTCGTTCGGGTTATGGTTGGATCTTCTATGCGTCGTCTTTTTAACGTGTATTTTGGTCAGTTTTATCGCCGCAAGCGAATGTAAGTTGAGAGAAAATTATTTTAAGATTGATTTTGATTATTTGATATTCTTTTAGCATCTGATATTAGTGGCGCTATGGTGGGTTTGGCTGTTTCACAATCTTTGGGATTAACAGGAATGTTGCAACATGGAATGAGACAAACTGCTGAAGTTGTGAATCAATTAACCAGTGTGGAACGTATTTTGCAGTACACGAAACTTGATATGGAAGGACCTTTTGAAAGTGCAGAAGGTATGTCTTCATTTAAGTTATATTTTTAGTTCCAGAAGAATTTATAACAAGTTAGAGATAATTAAGATTTAAAAGTAGTTGGATTAATACAAATATACAACAATCCAAAACAGAATAACAACGAGAAGTAGAGCTAATACTAAAACTAGAACTAATATTAATTCTAGTACTAGAATCATTCGGGTTTAGCTTTTTCTGTGGCGCAGAGGAGGGGAAAATATTTATGCCTGAGCCCCGTTCGGATATGGCATCTGAACAAAAACTAATTCGAACGGGAGTTGTTTCCTCACTCATACTCCAACTTTCACTCTTCTTACAGTTAACCCCAGCCTGCGTTCTTCTCAATTTGACCAGTATCCTTTTCCCTCGTTTTTTCCAATGTACATGCAGACATAGAAATCGTTTACTTTTTGAAACATTACTTTTAAAATTCGTACTTGGACGAGAGGGCTCTCATTATTCCTCTTCGCCTTTTTCAAATTCGTTTGGATCGTCCTATACTTCCTCTAAGCGTACATGTAGATATATACTCATCTCCTGTGGTTCACTTATTTCTCTCTCCATTCTACAGCCGTTCATGTGGACATAGACATCTATTAATTCTTTAACTTTCTTTATTTTAATTTTTTTCTTCACTGTTATTCCTCTTCTGTGTCATTTCTACCTACGTTCTTTCCTTATTGACTGGAGTTATCTTCTTCTTCCCCTCTTCATTTCTCTTCCACCTCCTTACCATTCATCATTCTCGTTAGGAGGTCCAATACTTGCTCTCTCGCATCTCTCGTCTTTATCAGCACCTCATGAATATTGTCGATCTTAATTTTCCAATCTTTATATCTGCTTGTCTCTCAGCAGCTCGAAATATGCACACTCAAATACAGTGTGTGTCGGAGTGTCCTCTAGGTCACACCTATGCTTCACTTCAAATTCACTGGTTCTTCTTTTCTTTATCCTTGTCAGATATTGTCCAAGGATGCCGTGGCCTAAAATTGCCTGTATTGAATAATAGTTTGTGTTAAGTCCATGTATGTATGTTTGTAGGAAAGAGGAGGGTACGCTAAAGCATACAGCATCTAGGCCCCAACGGGCCCCTTGTACATCCTCTTACACTCTCTCCGGCTACATCAACCAACCTAAGGAATTTCCGTCATTTCCGCGTTAAATCCATATTTCTGCCATTTCTTAATATCCCTGATTCTGATGAAGTTCTTCGCCCATCCATGATATCATTCCCATCTCTTCTGCCAGCGCTCATACATTTCCACTCTCTTTTCTAACTATTTTTTGATTCCCAATTGCGGGCTCTCTCCCATACTAGAAGATCATAGGGAGAACACCTGACCAGTATACCTACAGCTTCGGTCGATGGCGTTCTATATACTGAAATAGTAACGTTTTTTAAACTTCCTTGCACCTTTCCCTGTAATATGTTTCCAGTAATATTTTCTTTCCCTGGCTTGGACCTTCTATTCTTGACATAAATTCTGCTAGCGCATTAATTGTTTTGGTCGCTTTCTCGTTTATTTTGCATATGTGAGTCGTCATCCTTAGATCTTTATCGATGTGTACTCCTAAATACTTCACAGACTTGGTACTCTTAATTTTTAAGTTGTTCACATTTAGTTCGATATGCTATAATGCACGTCTTCTATTTCTGTTTTATGTGGTGAAAACTGAAGACCCATCTCCCTATGCAGACTTGGCTTTATCTTTTAACTCCTCCACATTAATTGATTGTCGTATGCCACTATGTTGACTCCCTTCTCTGTCCTCATTTGCAGCACTCCTTCGTAATATAAATTCCAGAGCGTTCCGCCAATCATCGATCCCTGTGGAACCCATTTTCTTCATTCTTCCATCCGGTAACATTACAGTTCTTTTACATAAATAACTTTCCATTAGCTTTTCAGGGCTCCCAGCAGTTTCTTCCATGGTACTGAATTAAAATCATGTTTTGCATCCAACAGGACCATTACCCTATAACCTTTCTTTCGTGAGCATCTGTTATTATTTCGTTATAGCATCCATTCCCTTTCTATGACCAAATTGTGCATCAGAAATCACTTTCTTTTCCAGGTGTTCTGTAAGACGTTTATAATTACTCTTTCAAGCAGTTTTGCTACTGTGGTTAGTAGGAAGAGCGGTCTATTTTGCTTTTCTTCTTTATCTTTATTTGGCTTTTCGATTAACACTAATTTCACTTTCATCCATATTTCTGGAAATTCTTCTATTTCGAAGTACTTATTAAAAAGATCTAGAAACGCATTAAGCTTGCGTTTTACACAAGCCTACAGTATTTCATTCATTTATGATTTTTTGAATGTCTTAAAGCATTCATTTAGTTTTTCTTGGTTTTCTTTCTATCTCAGGTTCATCTCCATTTAATTTCCCTTTGCTTCTTGCCGTATTGTTCTCCATCTGTGAAAATAGCTTCGCAAATTGATGGTCTATCGTTTTTATGTCAAGATAATTCTGCCCATTTCCTCTCTTTGCTTCTTTTAAGTTAACATGCTCGAACTTTTCTTTATTGCACTATATTCTTCATGGATCTTTTGCTCATTTTCCGGCGATCCTCACCGTTTTCTGGTTCTGTGTAATTGCCTTCTCTTCTGCATAACTTTTTCATTTCGTGTATCTCTGCGTTCAACCAATACACCCCTCTTTTGTTTGTGGTTTTCCTCTTGCCGTATTGTATTCCATCTGTGGGAATAGCTTCGCTTCTTCCTCTCTTTTCTTCTTTTAACTAACATGCTCAAACCTCAAACACTAATTGCTTTCTTTCTGGCACGCATAACTTTCTCATTTCGTGTATCTTTGCGTTCCACCAATACACCATTCTTTTGTTTGGAGTCTTCCTTCTCTTTCTTAATACTTTATTACACGCATTTATAATGGATTTCATTAAATCGCTTGCTTTGGGTCTCTGCATTTCGTTTGCCTCCTTCTTGAATTACTTTTCTAGGAGAACTAGTTTTAGAACTTAGTTTTCGTCCCTTTCTTTTCTTCATCTTGGATTGTAAAGCTTATCAAATTGTGATCACTCAATATTTCAGTGTCTGTTTCGACTTGCCAGTTTCTTATCTTCTGCAACAGCTCCTGGCTTGCTTTGGTCAAGTATATTATTGACTGTCCTGTTTGACTAACGTAAGTAGGATTGTTCCATTCTTCCAATATTGTTTCCTGTCATTCAATGTAACATCTCTTGCCATGTGCGTTCTCGCGTTAAAATTATCTCCTATTACCATTAATCCTAGCCTTGCTTCTCTCATCAGCGTTTCTTCTACATTAATAAGCAGATCTTCAAATTTGTCTCTTGGCCGATTTGGTGAAAAATAGATTGATGATCTTCTGTATACCATCTCGATGGTCTTCCAATCTCCTTCCCAGTTATTTGTATAAAACAATCCCCTTTACTGTCAACACTTGATCTTTCACTTTTTTCCTGTCCGAGCACCATCATTATGTTTTTGTCTTTTATCTGTTGTTCTAAAAGTTCGTGACACTCTCTTCCCCTATTGCAGTTTAGTTGGTATACAACCCTACCCAATCCAACCTAACTTCAGCAATAGCACTACGCTTAGAACTCGAAACAATAGAGATTAGTCGTCTTAAGAGACGTACGGCTAAACCTTAATGTAATCATTTTTAAAAAGGAAAGTTTTCCAATTTTTCGAGAAAGTTGACAAAAAAATCGGATATACACTATTGGAAATAATTGACGAGTACACCCTGTATAATTTGAAAGTATGTGTCCAGCGCAATGAAATTTGGCATAGAAGTACTACTAAAGTAGTATAACTTTACTTCACATGGAGAGCGGTGTAATCTTGCTGGAAGAGGATGCAGCAATGGCTACATGACGTGGCATAAAGTTGATATGTGGCTATATTGTAGAAAGAGGGGTGTCTATCAGTGTCGCCTCAACTCGCCACCATAGCTCCTCAACGTTAGAAGAGAAGGTTGATAAAAATCTCCGGTCCATCATATCCAAAACATGTTTAATCGGATTCAAAGTTGGTCATGAAAGCTTTCTTATACGGTGCTCATCTACGAAGGCCTGCCATACCAAATTTTATTTCGTCAAACACATGCCTTTAGATTATAGAGGGTGTGCTCGTCAATTATTTCCAACGGTGAATTAAGGAAGCCGCTGAAGAAAATCTGATTATTTAGGTAGCAAACCCGAAAAAGATTGGAAATGGTGATATCCAAGTTATCTTATGGCATATCTTCAAAGAATAGCTTTTTGCTACTTTCCTTGTATCTCTCTAGCTTGTTTCTGAAATCTTACTATATTTTATTTTTAACAATTATCTAATACATATAATTTTCTTTATCTATTTTTAGGTAAAAAACCTGCGAAAGATTGGCCAACCGATGGTGGTATAAAATTCAACAAAATGTATTTGAAATATGCACCAGAAGACCCACCAGTATTAAAAGATTTAAACATCGAAATTAATTCCGGAGAAAAAGTTGGAATCGTTGGAAGAACCGGCGCCGGAAAATCATCCCTAATGTCCGCTCTCTTCAGATTAGCCCCGATCGAAGGAGAAATTTTAGTCGACAAAATCGACACAGCCACCATTGGTCTTCACGACATCCGCTCAAAAGTATCAATAATCCCTCAAGAACCAGTTCTTTTCTCAGCCCCGATGCGATACAATTTAGATCCTTTCCACGAATACAGCGACATCGACCTTTGGAACGCTTTAGAAGAAGTTGAATTAAAAGAAGCCGTCCCATCTTTAGAATTTAAGGTTGAAGAAGGTGGTGCCAATTTCAGTGTGGGGCAGAGACAATTAATTTGTCTTGCAAGAGCTATTATTAGGAATAATAAAATTTTGGTTATGGATGAAGCAACCGCTAATGTTGATCCTCAAACTGACGGGTTAATTCAAGGAACCATTCGAAAGAAGTTTAAGCATTGCACCGTTTTAACGATTGCGCACAGATTGAACACGATTATGGATTCAGATAAAGTTTTGGTTATGGATTCGGGAACTATGGTCGAATTTGATCATCCTCACAAATTGTTGCAAAATGATGATGGGTACTTTTCGAAAATGGTCGATGAGACTGGACCGAGTATGAGTGCTAATTTAAGAGATATTGCTAGATTTACTTATAATAAGTTAAGTCAAGAAGATGAATCAACTAAATTGTAAATATTTTAGTTATTTATTGTAGTTAATTTATTTGAAATATGTATAGGTTTAGATTTATTAATTTATAAAATAAAGTTTTGTTTTACTTTTTAAAATAAAAATAAAATTATAAAAAATAATAATTTGCATTTTTATTATACAGTGTGTAGCAAAATTATGGAATAAATTCAAAATAGATAATAAACATTATTACGTAAAATAAGTGTTTTGTGAACTGGCTAGCATACTTTATAACAATATTCAAATCATAACAATATATCGCTCGCCAGCTGATGATTTCGATTCATTTTTAATTGTATTCGAAACACTTCTAAATAATCTCAAGCACGATAAGGGTATTGTAATCACAGGTGATTTTAATGTTCATTTTGAAGCGTTTACTGCTCTTTTAATTTCGAATCTATGCAAATCTTTTGGTCTACAACAGTGTACAACTAAATTTACCAGGCATACAGGGTGTATCGATAATATATTTACAAATTTAAATGAGAATAATTTCGGTGTTTGTATTGTCGATCCGCTACTTTCTGACCATATGGCAATCTCCCTTGAGTACCGTACTACAGTACCTAAAGAAGCCAACATAAAAACAGTTTCTAGACCTATTACTAAACAGGGTCTTAATTTATTCTATAATCCGTTGAGGACTTAAATTTTTCGTTTATTGACAACCATTATATAACCACAAGTTCTAAATTCTCGGAATTTATTGGATTAATAATGAATTCATTCAACTTTAGCTTCAAAGAGAGAACCAAATTAATAAATCCAAATAGGCGGTGTGTTAGGTTGGTTTAATGATGAGGTGAGAGCTGCTAGAGAGAAATTGCATGCAGTCGCTGATATCCGTAAAAAATTTCCTCATTTGATCTCATATAATTGTGTTAAATGTTTCAGGGATCTTTACCGGAATGCCATTGACAAAAACAAGAAATTGGCTAATAGTCGTTATATACAAACCTCTAACAACTCACAAAAAGCTGCATGGAATGTAATAAAAAACAATCTTCCCCAGGCATGTGCTCTTAAATCTGGCAGCTTGACAGCTAATGATTTTAATATTTATTTTAGCAGCATAGCTGATAGGATTAGTATAATGTTACTTCCTTGTTCACCATCTAAAGCAAAGTTGGATTCGTATTCAACTGTCCCTTTTGTTGCTTTTCCCAACATGCTCACTTTTAAAGAAATCACTCTTAATCAGTTGCGCTACACTATTAATGACTTAAAAAATAGTACCAGTTGTGATATTTATAATCTTAATGTTAGAGTAATTAAATCTATAAAAAATCTCATTATTTCCCCTCTGTGTAAACTAATAAATCTCTGTATTAGATCAAATACATTTCCTGACAGCTTAAAAATCAGCAGGGTTGTCCCTGTTCATAAAAAAGGTCACATTAATGATTTGTCAAATTATAGACCTATATCTATAATTCCTTTGTTTGGAAAAATTTTTGAAATTGTTTTGAAACAACAGATTGTGAAACATTTGGAAGAGCACAATCTATTAAATAATCAACAATACGGCTTTAGATATGGTAAATCGACAACTTTAGCGGTGGAAAGATTGGCCTCTTATGTTCAGACTTGTTTTGAGAATAAATCCTTCGCTCAAACCTCCTTTTTTGATCTGACTAAAGCCTTTGATTGTGTATCTCATGATTTGCTTATTGATAAACTTTCTGCTTTGCATTTTAGTAACAATTCAAGTATCTTAATTAAATCCTATTTAAATAATAGATCACAGATTGTGTCTTATGACAGGCTTTTGTCGGATGAATTGTTAATTAAACACGGGGTGCCTCAGGGATCGGTATGTTTATTAACGATATAAATGTAGCACTGCCTCATTATTCCGACGTGATCCTTTTTGCAGATGATACAGTTGCAATCAATAGTGCTGACACCTTGCATAGTTTGAAACAACGTTCTGAGTTATCACAGGAAAGTATAGTTGCATGGTTCACTAAGAATAAACTCTGCGTTAACGAAACTAAAACGCAAAAACTTATTTTCTCTCTTAGGTATCTTGATACAGTTGATGATCCAATTAAATATTTGGGATTTCCTATCGACTCCAAGTTAACGTGGGAGGAGCATACTGTTAACATTACCAAGAAATTGAACTCTATATTTGTCATTAGAAACTTACGTCATATTGTCTCCTTGGATACGTTATTGAAAGTTTATTATGGATATTTTCATTCCCGCTTATCCTATGGTATACTGTGTTGGGGTCATTCCTCACATGCCGGTACAGTTTTTGTTGCTCAGAGGAGATGCTTGAGGTTAATTGCGAACCTGAATTATGGAGACTGTTGTAGAGGCGAGTTTGTTAAACTAAAAATTCTTACTCTTCCCTGTGTTTACATCCTGCAATGTTTGACGTATGTCAAGGGTAATAATGACTACAATAAAAATAGTCATACGCACACGTATAACACACGTCATAGGGATGACCTAGCTTTGAGATATAAGAGAACAGCTAGGGCTAGGGATGAGGTAAATCACTTTGGTATAAAATTTTTTAATGTATTGCCTGATTGTGTAAGGGTCCTTGAAGATAAATTGTTCAAGAGTAGAGTGAGGTCTTTTTTATTAAGTGGCGCTTTTTACAATTTTGACGAATTTATTGATGCTGTTCAAACTGAAGATTTTTAGCTGGCTGGGTTGCTGCCCTCTTAGACTGCGGTTTTCGTTTGGATCCGTTGTTGCGATGTATTTATAATGTGTAAATTTATTTATATTTATTAAAACTACTAATGGTTTTTGCACTAAATGGATTTTATTTTATTTTTCTCTACCGGTTTCGCCTTCTACACGGCATCATCAGGAGAATACATCAAAAATCACAACAAAGATGTAATATAAACATTTTATCCGGTATAATTATATACTCGTAAATATTGGTTCAGGATAGGATAAAAGAATCAATGACAATCAATTGAACAGTCCTATATTTCGATTCAAATTGAATCTTCTTCAGGGAGTGAAATTTTCTACAAAATTACAAGTTAATAAAAAGTAAGTAATTACAAATAACACTTACGATTGTAATGAAACTGGCTAACATAAAACATTAAATACCAGAGTATTTCGTCCAAAATTATTCTTAAAATTATTGAGAAAAACAAGAAACACGTTGTTACACACCATAGCGCTTTTTTTATAATATGAATGACAGTGCAACCACCTTGTAAAAGTAATACGGCAACTTCACGTGAGGCGGGAAGCGCCAAAAATTAAAATTCAAATGTTTGAAATATTTAAATTTTTAAATTCATCTTTACAAAAATCAAAAATTAGGGCATATATAGAGCTTAAGGAGCTGATATCAGTTCTGTAATTGATAGTATTTTTTGTGGTTGCTATGTGGAACATCTCCAAAAATAATCTGTTGTGATAGTTGTTAGTTGCATCTATAATTTTAGTATTTTCAAAATCAAAAATATGGCCACTGTCCAAACTATCTTGGGCCAGAGCACAAGATCTTTTGTTACAACGTATATCACTTTTATGTTGGTATAATCTTCTTTAAAGCCATTGGGAAGTTTGTCCCACATAGCAACCTTCACAACCACCACATGAGATGTTATAGATAACCCCAGACCTGTATAGTAAGGGCGTGGGGTCTTTAAGGTTTGTGAAAATTGATTGAGATTTTAAAGGATAATGTTCTACGATCTTTAAGTTGTTAAGATTACAACAATGTTTAAACATTTTGGTTAGTTTGTCAGTTAACTCAGGGATGTAAATGAGTTATTTGTATAGAGTGGGTTCATTAATGTTATCAATGGCTGAGTCAACATCCACACCAGGGTCAAACACAGTAGTACTGAAAAGCAATCTGTTTAATAACTTGGGAGGGTACATGTTGTTTATAAAAATAGTTTTTAATTTATTTAAATTTATATTAATTAAATTAGGTTCTGAAATTTTTTCTATTCTATATTTCATTGCTAACACTGTGCTAATTTTATGTTTTATTTTATGTTTAGATGTAAAATGGATATATCTTCCAGAAAACGTTGGTTTTGTGTACCAATCAAATTTGATTTTATTGTCTTTATCACGAATGACCTTAGTATCCAAAAACGGAACTGAGTTGTTGTCTTCTGTCTCAAGAGTAAACTGTATGAATTTGTTGTGTTTATTAAAACTATTTAAAATTGAATTTACGTAATTACCCGGGATAGCAGTTATGATATCATCTACATATTTTTTTATAAACGGAACTTCAAACTCCAACGTTGGTAAAATTCTTTTTAATACATGGTCCATAACAATTTGGGCCAAAATAGATGATAGCGGAGAACCCATAGGTGTACCGAAGATTTGTTGATAAGTAACACCGTTGAAAGTAAAATAAGTATTAGTGCAAATTGTTGATATAGTTTTTAGGAATAAATCCTTTTCAAAATCATAATTTTCTGAGATGTAATGGAAATTCTCTTCTATAATTTCTAACACCAATGTAGTGGGTATGTTGGTAAACAGACTAACAACGTCGAGTGAGATGATAACATAACCTTCAGGAAGTTCGAAACCTCTCATTCCTCAACAAATTGAAAGGTGTTTCTCACATTAAAATTAGTTCTTGAGTCAAAAGCAACAGTTAATATTTTAGCTAAGTAAGAAGAAATATTATACGTAGCAGCACCAACTGACGAAATTATGGGTCTTAGAGGAATATCGGGTTTATGTATCTTAGGTAAGAAATATGCTATAAGGTGTTATGTTTTATAAGTTTTTTGAATTCCAAGTCGTCAATAAAGTTTTTGTTTAAGAGATCTTTCAATAAACTGTTTTTAATAACCGAACGAAGATAGTATACAGACATTTTACTATCTTCGTTCGGTTTGTTTTCTTCTCCAGTTATTTTAATTTTTGTTAACTTTTCGAGTGGAATATATAATTATACCGGATAAAATGTTTATGTTACATCTTTGTTATTTAATAGTATTTTTAATAAACAAAAATGGAAAGAAAGATATCATTTAATATTATTTATATTTCTTTTTATTTTTTCTTTATTTTTATGTTGTTTGACAAATGCCTATGGTATTATGTATTATGCTTGTTTGTATATAAATTCATATTCTGTGTACATCGACTGACTTACGAAAGCTGTTACTGCATTATCGTCAATAAAGTTTAGTATTATTATTATTATTAGAAGTACCCTGTATATGTATAATAATTAAAACAATTAAAAAACAAATATTTCTCGACTTTTAAACCTTCATGCGATTTTCACAAAATCTAATCGCACTACACAATGACAAATCATATTTTTTACTATAAAAACTCTCCCAAGTTGTATTAAATGTTGTAACAACACTTAATAAATTTCAATGTGCGCTCAACGTGAGATTGAGAAGTTTGTGTACGAGTTTAAGTCAGAAAAAAAAGTTGTAACTCAGTTTTTATTTATGGTGAAAACCTTATTGCTGTTATCTTGAAGGACAAAGTAACAGAATAATTAGAGTACAGTATTATAAGAGGAAAAGGTGATTCGGTGAAATTATTCATTTAAATAAGGAAAGCAAAAATTTGAAATGTTGGTGATTAAAGAAATTGAAATACCTGTTCCTTGGGGACACATAGCAGGTAAATACTTCTAAAATAGTACTATATTCCTTTATAAATTATAAATAGTTGTAATGAAACAGCTGATTTTTATTAATTTATTAAATTAGGCAACCCAAATATTTTGTTGCAATAATTTAATATTTTTTTAAATAAATCAGTTTAATTTATGACGTAAAAAGAATTTTTGCCATTATAAAAAAATATTAATCAATTTTTTGGATGACTCAACAATATTTTATCCAAATTTATCAGAAATATGTAGTTATGCAACCAATATAACATCAAAACAATTTCGGTTGCAAATTTCAAAATTGTATTTAATTAACTGAAAATAAAGTTAATAAATTAAAAGTTAAAGTAATTTTTTTAGGGTTTCTGTTAATATTATAGCTAATACTAACAGAAACCTAGAAACCTATTTACACCTATTAAAATTTATTTCGATTTTTAATAACTTTTTCAGTAACTAAATAATTGAGGTTACAATATTAATAAATTATTAGATAAATACGATTTTAACGAAATATTTGTTGTAAGAACGTTCTATAAACTAATCAAATAGAATAAAACATCTTTTCTATATAAATAAATAAAAAATAAATACCTCAAAACATTTTCCATCTTCTTCGTCACAAAATTTACGTTTATCATCCGAACCAGAGTCTTCGAGGTTTATGACGAATGGAGGAAGAACTTTAGAGTTTATTATTCATATGAATACACCACTTTTTATTATTTATTTTAGTTTTTTCACTTTAAATTTTTTCAACAATGAAAGCTCAAACAAACGTCAATGTCAGATTTGTTTCAAAACATGAAAACTAAAAATTCCCTGTTAATTCCGCCAACTTTATTAGGTATTAAAGAAAAAAAACTAGGTGTAATTAAGAGGTAATTAATTTAATTTAAATAGATATTTAAAATTAAAGAAATATCTTTTGATCTTGTCAAACATTGTTTGATGTTTTGGATGTCATGGAGCAATTTTCTATAAAGTAATAAATGTTTCTAATTAATTTCCTCAACTTTGATAAAATGGAAACCGAAAATTAATTAATATTTAATTAATACTAATCATTAAGTGATAACTAAGTTGTTTTTGCAAATCTTCATCAAGCTAATTTCTTTTATCCATGTTTATAACTTCATTCCTCGCTTAGAACTATTATATTGCAATCTGATCAACATAATATATTAAATCATGTAATTAATCTAGAAAATGAGACTTTGACTTTGATTTGAGACATTCTACATTATCCTTTATTTAATTCAGCTTTATTTCTCACTTTGCTTTTTTCTCTACGCCAATTCTATCATCATAATTCTCCTTCATGTCCTTTAGGTCCTTCCTCGCTCACTGCTTTTTTGGTTCCAGTCCATTTTGCAAGATTATAAAGCTGATAGCGTTTCTTTATCTCTATATTCATTTCCTGTTGCTTCACCTGTCCGTCTTTCTTCTGTATACCTTTCTGTATTCTTGCCATCGTGTTCCTCCATCTTTCATTACCATGCTTAGCTCAATCTGAAGAATGCAGTAAAAGTTTTGCTACATTCAACAATCTTCTATATGCTCTTGCTTTATTTCCGTATAAGCATGCCAAGATTAGTTTACTGACTTATTTTAAATTACAAAGCTTTCAATTTTTATAGCCAGATATTGCAATCTGATCAACATAGATTAATTATATTAAATCATTATAATTAATCGAGAACATGAGACTTTGACTTTGATTTGAGACATTCTACATTGGCCTCTGTTCCGTTCTGCTTTACTTTTCTCCATATTGTTCAGGTCTTCGCCAACTACTTTATGGATTCCAGTCTATTTTACGAAACTATAAACCTGATTTCCTTATCACTAAATTCACTTTTTGTTGCTTCGTCTGTCTGTGTTTCTTCCGTATACCTTTTTGTATTCTTTCCATCATGTTCCTCTATCTTTCATTACAATACTTAGGGTAGTCTAAGAATGGAGCATATGTTCTGCTCTATTCTTCAATCTTCTGTATGTTCTCGTTTTATTTTCGTATATGCATGTCAGTAGTTTACTGGTTAATCTTTAAACTATAAAACATTTATTATTGAGGCTAAATCTTACTATGACTAAGCAGCTTGATGAATTTAGTGAATTTTAACATGATAGTAGAAACTATGATTATGATTTCGTCAATTCAGAGACTTTTGTCAAATATTTCTTTTGTAACTTTTAAAGTTTTCAAATACGTATGCTAAGAACATTTGTAACTTTTATTTTGATAATCATAACTCAATGAAAATTGATTCTGATTACACAATCTCACGAGGGTCAAGCCAGACCACAACCACCCTTAATTAGGTATTCTACGAATAGCTCGTCAAAGACTTGGATGCGTAAACCAATTCTGTGGACAATACTGTGGGTTTTTTTTTTCTGTGAAAGATTAGAATTTAGCTTGATGCAAAATTATTGTTCTTCTGCCGTCTTCGTATTTATTAAATCCCAGTTTTTTGTAGTCATAAAATTAAAAAAGTGTCAAGTGGATTCGTAATAATCTTTCACTCATTGGAAGCAGATCTTTAAAGGTCTTCTAAAATTTTTCCCATATTAGCACTTAAATAATCATTTTTTCTTGAAAAATTCCAAAATGTTTGTTTGTTTTTACCCATTCTTTAATTATCTTTTCATACCTGCTTTTACTCTTAGCTTTTTTATAACTATTGTGATTATTTATTAAATAAAAGTAAAGAGTAATGAGGATTTAGGAGTTATAGAGATACATCTCCGAAACTGTAAGAGAGGCCGATAAGTTTCTTATAAAAATCGAGCCTCAGAAAATGATATCATTTTTTCTTTATCTCTTATAGAATATTTCCTTGTCCAATTTAGCCCAATCTGTACATATTGTATGTATATACATGTACGCTGTGTACATAAAGTATATAATCAATTTGATATAACATAAATACTGGAAATATTGTAAAAAATAAAAAAGTATATTTTTTATTGCACAAGTTTTAAGATAAACGTAAATTGTCCAGGTATTCAAAAATTGAAATATGACGCCTGAATTGACGTTCTTAAAATTTTATATTCTGAAAATTTTTCTTGTATGCCAATTATTGGTGGGCCAGTAATTTGATTTTAAAAAATCAATCAATCCCGAAATGAAGAAGAAATTAAAATATGCGGAACGATTTTTCTACTGCTTGTTATTTTGTAATGAAAATACGTTCGGTATTAGGAGGTTTTATTAACTTTAAAAGCAACTTGAAGAATCTTTAAATCCACTTATTTTATTTTCTTAAGTTACTGTTTTGTATTCTTATTATGGTTTTGGAAGCATTTTAAATAACATTGCAGATCTTCTGAAAAGATTTCAAGTTTCTGCAACTAACTAGTGACTACTTTTTATCTAGTAAATGTTTTGGAAGCAGTATCAAATCCTCTAAAGGCAGTATCGAGTCTGTTGGAAGCTTTTCCAAACTTCTAGAAGTAGTATCCAATCTTTCTAGTAGCAGTCTTCTAGAAGCAATACCAACTCTTGTCGAAGTATCCATGTCTCCCAGAGGCAATATCAAGGCTTCTGGGAATTTTCAAATCATCTAGAAGCAGTATCAAGTCTTCTGAATGCATTTCAAGTCTTCTAGAAGCATTTAAAGTATTCTAGAGGCATTATAAATTCTTCTGCAAGTATTTCAGAGGCAATATCAAGTCTTCTGGAAGCATTTTAAGTCCTCTGGAAACATTGCAAACCTTCTGACAACACTTCAAGTCTCTGCAAGCAATATCAAATTTTCTATAAACAGTAGGAAGTCTTTCAGAGGCAGTAGTAAATCTTCTGGAAGTAGCACAAATCTTTTGGAAACGGTTTCATGTCCTCCAAACGCAGTATCGAGCCTGTTAGAAGCTTTTCCAAACTTCTAGAAGTAACATCAAATCTTCTGCAAGCATTTTAAATCTTCTATAAGTAATATCGAGTTTCTAAAAGCAATATCTAGTCTTCTGGAAGCATTTTAAGTCCTCTGGAAACATTGCAAACCTTCTGACAACACTTCAAGTCTCCGCAAGCAATATCAAATTTTCTATAAACAGTAGGAAGTCTTTCAGAGGCAGTAGTAAATCTTCTGGAAGTAGCACAAATCTTTTGGAAACAGTATCATGTCCTCCAAACGCATTATCGAGCCTGTTAGAAGCTTTTCCAAACTTCTAGAAGTAACATCAAATCTTCTGCAAGCATTTTAAATCTTCTAGAAGTAATATCGAGTTTCTAGAAGCAATATCAAGTCTTCTGGAAGTATTTTAAATCTTCTAGAACCAGTATCAAGTCTTTTACAAACATTTCAAGTCTTCTGGAAGCGATACCGAGTCTTCTAGAAGCAATACCAAGTCTTGTGGCAGTATCCAAGCTTTCCAGAGACAATATCAAGTCTTCTGTGAAATTTTTAAATCTTCTAGAAGCAGTATCAAGTTCTTGGAATGCATTTCAAGTCTTCTGGAAGCATTTCAAGTCTTCTAGAGGCATTATCAATTTTTGTGCAAGCATTTCAAGTATTTCGGAGGCAATATCAAGTCTTCTGGAAGTATTTTAAGTCCTCTAGAAAAACATTGGAAATCTTCTGAAAATATTTCAAGTCTCTGCAAGCAATATCAAATTTTCTAGAAGCAGTAGCAAGTCTTTCAGAGGCAGTAGTAAATTTTCTGGAAGTAGTTCAAATCGTTTTGAAGCAGTATCAAGTCGTGTTGGACGCTTTTCTTAACTTCTAGAAGTAGTACCAAATCTTCTAGAAGCAGTGTAAAGTTGCCTAGAAGCGGTAACAAGTCTTATTTTAAACCACGTGCTTTTCGATAAAAACCGCAGCGGATGCTGGGATTGAATTGGGAAGAAGAGTTGTTATTGAAAATAGCAGCTTCTAATCTAGATAAATTCGGCTGTTATGGATAAATCCTGTAGTAACATTAATGTTAAAAAAAACTCAATACACAATTTCAATTGTTATTTTGCAAACGTATTTTGATATCGGGGCTATTTTCGGAAATCTCTAGACCGTCTTCTCAAGTGCCGAATCATTTTGGCCACAAATGAACATTACAACAACTAACAACAAACTGTCCATACTGGCTTTAAGTCTTCTGGAAAAATTGCAAACCTTCTGAAAACATCTGAAGACATTTCAAATCTCTGCAAGCAATATCAAGTCTTCTAGGAGCAAATCAAGTCTTTTAGAAGCAGTATCATATCTTCTGGAAACATTTCATGCTTGCTGGAAGCAGTATCAAGTCTCCTAGAGACATTTCAGGTCTTCTGGAAGTAGTATAGAGTCTTCTAGAAGCAGTATCAAGTTTTATGTCAAAATACGTGCTTTCACAGTATCTCGTGTCTACTGTATTCATCTTTGTCGAAAAGACATAATAACTGTCAGTGCCATAAATTCTCCAACTTTTTCCATTTGGGTGTATGGAAAGAAACATTTTTAGGAACTCATTGACTTCCTAAATATGTAACATTCCATTAGCAAATTTTCCACAGAAATGATGCACATAAAGAGAAAATGTATTGAAGATAACTAAAAAGAAAACGAACAGCTATACTTTGAGCTAATCTTTCTTCTAGTCTAAGCTAGTCTAGAGTAAGTTACAGCTATCATGCAATTATGAGCTTTAACTGCTCATAATTGCTCTGCTCAAGAAGCTCTCTCTGCTCAAGAAGCATGAGAGAGATTTTCCTACAAAAAGAAACTCACTATAAGTGTCAAGAAAAAGCTAGTTAATTCAATAAAGTCTCTACTCAAATTTGGCAAAATCATCTTAATTGATAATTAGTTAATAAAAAAATTAAAGTCATAACTCAAAAATTTGTATTAATTTTAATTTATATTCAATTTTATTAAATTATTTTTCTTTTTCAGCAAAAACTTGGGGAGATCCATCAGATTACGCAATAATCGTCATACACGGACTTTTAGACAACGCCGGATCATTCGACACTTTAATCCCATTATTACCAGAATGCTTTTATTACGTTTGCATAGATTTACCCGGTCATGGACGTTCTAGCCATTTCCCATCTTCCCTCCCACTACATTTTCTCAATTTTCAAGTAGCAATGAAACTGGTTTTGGATTATTTCAAACGAAGAAATTACATCATATTAGCTCACAGTCTAGGAGTGAGAATCTCGTTGATTACAGCTCAATTATATCCGGAATTAATAGCTAAAATGATTTGTTTGGATTCGGCGTATACGCCGCCGAAAGACCCACATCTTTTCGCCGACGATCTCCTTGAAGGTTTTAATACTTTAAATAAAGTTTTGAGTTATAAAGAGGAGGAGACACCGACGATGTCTTATGAGCAAGCTATTAATCGAATCGCAACTAGTCGAATATTGGGTAAATTAAATTATGAATGTGGTGAACAATTGGGGGCGAGGATGATGAAACAAGTTGGGGAAGATCAATACATTTTTACGTTCGATCGAAAATTACGATCGATAATTTATCCGAGTTTTTCTCAAAAGTATTTGCAACAATTTTTGAAGAAGCGACCAATTCGATGCGATGGTATAGTAATTTATATGAGTGAAACTTTGGGGATCGTTTCCTTAAAACGAATGGGGTCTTATTTTAAATTGATTCCATTTAGACGATACATGGTTAAAGGTCACCATCACTCTCATCACACGGATCCTGAGTGCGTTTCGGCGATTATTACAACAGTTTTATTAAAATGGAAAAGTAAATTGTAGTATTAAATTTAATTGTAAGATGTAAATAATTTTTTATGTGTTAACAAAAATGTTCTTAAATATATTTTTTGAAAGAATACGACTTGATTAAAATGATGTGTCAGCGTCTGTAACACATGTGCCGTCCCCTCCACGTTATATAATACGTGAAGTTAAATCACGCGGTATTGTCGTCGGTTTGACTTGTGACGAAACGATGAAAAGCCCCCGTATTAAATTTGTATTTGCGCCCTTGCGAATAACATTAGTTCCGGTGAACCGCTAAACACCACGTGCACCACCACGATGTGCACATCGCTGCAAAATTTATCCCTAAATCATTTATTTTATAAATAAACTATTTTTTTTTAATTCAAGTTAAGTTAATTTAGTCCATTATGCTAATTTTTTATCCATGCGAGGACCTCTTGGAATAACACCGTATTTGGCTTATTATTTAGGCAGGTATAAACGCCCGAAAATGTAGATCCCTAATAAGAAGAAAATAATTTGAATAAAAACCCGTGCAACGATAGCAAGAAATCTCTAAATGCAATGTTTATAACCTTGATCCTTTTTTTTGCTTAAATCCGGCTTTTTATCCGTAGATAATTTAATACTTCAGATCAATAAAAAATGAAGAACATCGCACTGTACTTAAAATAGCGATGTTTTGAAAGAGGATTCTTTGACTCGATTGAGGGTAATAGCCCTATTCTTAAGAAATTGAATTTAAAAAAACTGCCAGAAAGTGCATTTCTTCAATTGTTTAATCCGGGTTTACGTCGGTCAAAATTCATCTTCGTCATGATTAAATCACCCAAAATGTATATCCCAATACGCAGAAACACGTAATTGTTCTTCCTCTAAACAAGTTTCTTATTTGATCTGAAAAATTTATAGAAGTGCTTAAAATGCTTACCTAATCTAATTTTTCCCTCTTTCTAATGATGCATAACACGCTTACGCAAGATTTACTACAAGATTTACACGTTTTAGCCGTTTATAAATATTTTTCAGTACCTATTTATAGAGTAGGTCCAGTACTTGATAACTTTCTTATATAACCAACAGAACACTCTAGAACCACGGTGATTATTTTCTGCTCATTTTAATGATGACCCAACCTAACTCACCCTTTTTATACGAGATTGGGGAAAAATTGGGACCTGCCTTCGGTCATCTTGAGGGGCCAAATAATGAGGTGTTGGGGACCATAATTGGATCCCCGACTTCTGAATGCATTTCAAGTCTTTTAGAGGCAGTATCAATCCTTTGCAAGCATTTCAAGTATTTCAGAGGCAATATCAAGTCTTCTCGAAGTATTTTAAGTCCTCTGGAAACATTGCAAGCTTTTTGAAAACATT
The DNA here is from genome assembly GCA_036711965.1 of Onthophagus sagittarius. NCBI lineage: Eukaryota > Metazoa > Arthropoda > Insecta > Coleoptera > Scarabaeidae > Onthophagus > Onthophagus sagittarius. Next base: position 10,678,051 of record JASERS010000004.1, read on the forward strand.
TCATATCTCTGCAAGCATTTTAAATCTTCTAGAAGCAACATCTAGTCTGTAGAAGCAATATCAAGTCTTCTGGAAATAATTCAAATCTCCCAGAATCGATATCGAGTCTTCTGGGAGCATTTCAAATTTTCTAGAACTAGTATCAAGTCTACTGCAAACATGTCAAGTCTTCTAGAAACAATATCGATTCTTCTAGAAGCAATACCACATCTTGTGGAAGTATCCAAGTCTCCCAGAGGCAATGTCAAGTCTTCTAAGTAATTTTGAAATCTTCTAGAAGCAGTATCAAGCCTTCTGAATGCATTTCAAGCCTTCTGGAAGCATTTCAACTATGCTAGATGCAGTATCAATTCTTCTGCAAGCAATATCAAGTCTTCTAGGAGCAGATTAAGTCTTCTAGAAGCAGCATCATATCTTTAGAAGCAATATCAAGTCTTCTGGAAATACTTCAAATCTCCCAGAATCGATATCAAGTCTTCTGGGAGCATTTCAAATCTTCTAGAACTAGTATCAAGTCTACTGCAAACATGTCAAGTCTTCTAGAAACAATATCGATTCTTCTAGAAGCAATACCACATCTTGTGGAAGTATCCAAGTCTCCCAGAGGCAATGTCAAGTCTTCTGGGTAATTTTGAAATCTTCTAGAAGCAGTATCAAGCCTTCTGAATGCATTTCAAGCCTTCTGGAAGCATTTCAACTATGCTAGATGCAGTATCAATTCTTCTGCAAGCAATATCAAGTCTTCTAGGAGCAGATTAAGTTTTCTAGAAGCAGCATCATATCTTTAGAAGCAATATTAAGTCTTCTGGAAATACTTCAAATCTCCCAGAATCGATATCAATTCTTCTGGGAGCATTTCAAATCTTCTAGAAGCAACATCTAGTGTTTAGAAGTAATATCAAGTCTTCTGGAAATACTTCAAATCTCCCAGAATCGATATCAAGTCTTCTGGGAGCATTTCAAATCTTCTAGAAGCAACATCTAGTGTTTAGAAGCAATATCAAGTCTTCTGGAAATACTTCAAATCTCCCAGAATCGATATCAAGTCTTCTGGGAGCATTTCAAATCTTCTAGAACCAGTATCAAGTCTACTGCAAACATGTCAATTCTTCTGGAAACAATATCGAGTCTTCTAGAAGCAATACCACATCTTGTGGAAGTATCCAAGCCTCCCAGAGGCAATGTCAAGTCTTCTGGGTAATTTTGAAATATTCTAGAAGCAGTATCAAGCCTTCTGAATGCATTTCAAGCCTTCTGGAAGCATTTCAACTATGCTAGATGCAGTATCAATTCTTCTGCAAGCAATATCAAGTCTTCTAAGAGCAGATTAAGTCTTCTAGAAGCAGCATCATATCTTTAGAAGCAATATCAAGTCTTCTGGAAATACTTCAAATTTCCCAGAATCGATATCAAGTCTTCTGGGAGCATTTCAAATCTTCTAGAAGCAACATCTAGTGTTTAGAAGTAATATCAAGTCTTCTGGAAATACTTCAAATCTCCCAGAATCGATATCAAGTCTTCTGGGAGCATTTCAAATCTTCTAGAACTAGTATCAAGTCTACTGCAAACATGTCAAGTCTTCTAGAAACAATATCGATTCTTCTAGAAGCAATACCACATCTTGTGGAAGTATCCAAGTCTCCCAGAGGCAATGTCAAGTCTTCTGGGTAATTTTGAAATCTTCTAGAAGCAGTATCAAGCCTTCTGAATGCATTTGAAGCCTTCTGGAAGCATTTCAACTATGCTAGATGCAGTATCAATTCTTCTGCAAGCAATATCAAGTCTTCTAAGAGCAGATTAAGTCTTCTAGAAGCAGCATCATATCTTTAGAAGCAATATCAAGTCTTCTGGAAATACTTCAAATCTCCCAGAATCGATATCAAGTCTTCTGGGAGCATTTCAAATCTTCTAGAACCAACATCTAGTGTTTAGAAGTAATATCAAGTCTTCTGGAAATACTTCAAATCTCCCAGAATCGATATCAAGTCTTCTGGGAGCATTTCAAATCTTCTAGAAGCAACATCTAGTGTTTAGAAGCAATATCAAGTCTTCTGGAAATACTTCAAATCTCCCAGAATCGGTATCAAGTCTTCTGGGAGCATTTCAAATCTTCTAGAAGCAACATCTAGAGTTTAGAAGTAATATCAAGTCTTCTGGAAATACTTCAAATCTCCCAGAGTCGATATCAAGTCTTCTGAGAGCATTTCAAATCTTCTAGAACCAGTATCAAGTCTACTGCAAACATGTCAATTCTTCTGGAAACAATGTCGAGTCTTCTAGAAGCAATACCACATCTTGTGGAAGTATCCAAGCCTCCCAGAGGCAATGTCAAGTCTTCTGGGTAATTTTGAAATCTTCTAGAAGCAGTATCAAGCCTTCTGAATGCATTTTAAGCCTTCTGGAAGTATTTCAACTATGCTAGATGCAGTATCAATTCTTCTGCAAGCAATATCAAGTCTTCTAGGAGCAGATTAAGTCTTCTAGAAGCAGCATCATATCTTTAGAAGCAATATCAAGTCTTCTAGAAATACTTCAAATCTCCCAGAATCGATATCAAGTCTTCTGGGAGCATTTCAAATCTTCTAGAAGCAACATCTAGTGTTTAGAAGCAATATCAAGTCTTCTGGAAATACTTCAAATCTCCCAGAATCGGTATCAAGTCTTCTGGGAGCATTTCAAATCTTCTAGAAGCAACATCTAGAGTTTAGAAGTAATATCAAGTCTTCTGGAAATACTTCAAATCTCCCAGAGTCGATATCAAGTCTTCTGAGAGCATTTCAAATCTTCTAGAACCAGTATCAAGTTTACTGCAAACATGTCAATTCTTCTGGAAACAATATCGAGCCTTCTAGAAGCAATACCACATCTTGTGGAAGTATCCAAGCCTCCCAGAGGCAATATCAAGTCTTCTGGGTAATTTTGAAATATTCTAGAAGCAGTATCAAGCCTTCTGAATGCATTTCAAGCCTTCTGGAAGCATTTCAACTATGCTAGATGCAGTATCAATTCTTCTGCAAGCAATATCAAGTCTTCTAGGAGCAGATTAAGTCTTCTAAAAGCAGCATCATGTCTTCTGGAAACATTTTATGCCTTCTGGAAGCAATATCAAGTCTCCTAGAAACATTTCAGGTCTTCTGGAAGCAGTATAAAGTCTTCTAGAAGCAGTATCATGTCTTATTTTAAAATATGTGCTTTCACAGTAACTAATGTCAACTGTATTCATCTTTGTTGAAAAGACATCGTTACTGTCAGTGCCATAAATTCTCCAACTTTTTCCATCTGGCTGTATGAAAAAGAAAATTTATGATAGAGAGATTTAATCTATAGAGATAAAGAGAGAATTCTCAGAGCTGTAAAAAATGCTGATTTTTTCCATGCCTCTATCATTCATATACGTCGTGGTATTATCACTTAGATGGAAACAATGTTGAAAATATTCTGTGATAAACAAGTATGAGTGAAAACAAGTTTTGTCAGAATATAGTGTGCTCTAAAGATTAGTTAATTTTTTAGAAATTAAAAGAAGAAGTTGAGGATGAAGCTACAGATGAGTGTTAAAGCTAGTATATGCTGATTTTGCCGTTTCAAAATTCGTTGTAATTGACATCTCAGAAGTTAGAGAGACGAAATGAGCTGATAAAGAAAATGCGTCTCTTTATCCACAGATACTCAACGTAATGCTAGAAGAGGTGGCTATACCACCCAAATCATATTCAACAGAGATGAGACTAATTTGTTCTGGAAAAAAAAGCCTAGAACTGTTATTTTGCGTGAGCAGAGAACTTTTCAAGTTTTTAAAGAATGTCAAAAATCGATTGATACTTATGGTTGGTGCGAATGCTGTTGGTGATTATAATCTAAATAGTTATCGTTCATAAAATCCAAGACACTAAAAAAAAAATCTAAAATTGGGTTGCCCGTTATTTTGATGCCGAAAGTTAAAAATTGGCCGATAGCTACTCTTTTTGTGGACTGGTTTCACTTCAATTAAAGTGAATCCCATTTAAATGATATTAATCGACAATGTACCAGATAATACTCTTGCAACTTTAGTTCTATTTTTGCCATGCAATACAACAAGTTTGCTTCAACTAATGGACTAGGGTGTCAATAAAACATTTAAAGCTATATGAGACAATCGTTTCTCATCTACATGAAGTTATGACACGAAATAACGAGCTTTCTTCAACGACTGCGGTTTATTAAACATTTTTCTTTTAAATTATTGAACCGGTTCGGTACCGACCCCCAAGGGGTCGATGTTGGGGGTCGATGAAGTTTAAAGGGTCGATTGGGGGTCGATATAGGTTTGAGGGGTCGATAAGGAGTCAATAACCAGTAAGACCTTTTTTAGTAGTCAAAGTATGAAAACACATGCTCCACTTATTTTGTACATTTGATTTTTTGGAAATCCTAAAGTATCGAAACTTCAGTGACCTTTTTTATGTTATTTATAGGATATAAGGACACAAACCGAAATCTCTCATATCAAATTGTCTGTTATCAATGTTCTGTTTTGAATGGTGTCGATGCAATAATAAAAATTCGTACAGGGGTCGCAAAAAAAAGGTTTTAGAAACCCTGTTATAGACTGTACCATGAGAAGTGATAGTGACTCATCGTCTAAAAGTGTACGAAGCAGACCTACGCGCTAAAAACCATTTCACTCAAACACATATCACAAACTACTTACGGAAATCGATGAGTGTTGTAAGAACACTATCAGTATTTAAAAATTTCCGACAAATGCAGTGTGCTGGGCGGTATCTGCCCTTCATAAAACCAGCAGATGTTTGAATGGGTTTTTTTAACATTCTTCATGTTGTTGCTAAATACTCTATACCTTGTGAGAAACTGTGTTTGGTGGTAGTTACTCCCCCACTTTCGACACAATGATGTGATATCTGGTGACGATAGTCTAACCCAAGTCCATCCCTTTAGTCTTCCAACTTGCTTCCCACTGACTTTGTTCATGGTGAATGACTTTATTTCTTGCGGCTTCCTTATATTCTTTACCGCTTATATATACATTTACTCTCTCCTTGACCAGTAAGTACATGGGGGGCACACAGGTTTTTACTTCGATACTAGTGTCACTTCCAATGTTCTATTTATGCATTTAAGCATCTTCTTATAATGTTTATGCTTGAGGCCAGCCTTCTACCTTGGTGCGGCTTACATTCCATCAGATAGCATAGTGGTGGCCTACACTATTCTCTCAGGCCTTCATCGAGCCGCCATCCTAAAGTACTTATCCAGGTACACTCCTAAATAATTCATCATTGCAGGTGACTTTCTTCTTCCCTGCAATACAACTACTTCGGTTTTATATGCTGTCACTTTAATGCGCATATTACTAAGCTTGCTGACCGTATATCCAGCTTTATCATCTACACTTGTCCTATCTTTTCCTGTTATCCCAAGTGCCGAGTAATTTGCATGCATAGCGACTCCAGCCTCCATCTCCAATCTCGAAACATCTCAGAACAACCTCGTCATATATTCCAAAGAGTTGAATCAAAGATCAAAGAATGTACCCCTTTTGCGCCATCAACTGGTAGAATTCAACCCAACCCTTTTATTTTTTTTAACGAGGTCGGAGAAAATCTGCCAATAGATACTAGGTCTGGAATCCTAGAAAGCCAGATATTGCGTTACTTAAGCTAAAATTAAACTTGCCCTTCTAAAAACTCCTTTCCTTGCTTTCTCTGGAATCTCTCTCACGCGATTTTGCAGAGTCTACCTATTGATACAGCGGTGCGTATTGAATAGTCTATACGCACATCAGATTTGATACAAAGAAAATATCGATATCGATATAAAGAAAACAGTTATAATCTTATACATCTTATACAGCTTTTAGGTAACCTCTTAATAGTAGTAAGTTATATAAATAGAACATAGTCTTCAGTTATTAAAATTTAGTTTTCTGCCAACAATATCTAGATTTCTGTTAGCAGTTTTTACACATCTGACAGCAATTATAATCTTCTTCAAGCAGCATCTAGACTTCTTTCAGAAGTATTTAGCTTTTGTTAGCAATGCTCAGTCTATTTATAGAAATTACTGTATAAGAGAATATAGTCTTCACTTATCAAGATCAAGTTTTGTGTCATACCTTCTTAGTCTTTGTATAGCAGTTGCTCTGTAAAGAGAATACAGTCTTCAGTTACCAGAATTCAATTTCTACCAACAGTATCTAGGCTTTTGCTAGCAGTTTCTAGATTTCTGCCAGTATTTATAATTGTCTACAAGCAATATCCACAATTCTTTCAGAATTATTTATCGTTTAAGTAGCAACACTAACTTCTGTAAAAAAATATATAGTCTTTAATAATCAGTATCTAGTTTTTTGCTAACAGTGTCTAAATTTCTGCCAGTACTTTCTAACTAAAAAGATAGATACAATATCGTATCGAATATCAATGCGACAATTTACTCGAGAACGTTATAACTTTTAGCGGATACATTGAGTTAAATTACCTAACTGAGGGACAAAACAGACACCCCTCTCTTCTTCATCTCCTCTTTCGCTTCTTTTTTCGATCTCCTTAAACCTCCCCTTTGGCTTTTGCTGTTCCAGTTTTTTATAGAATTTATTGTTATACATACCTGGCAGAGGATAAGCCGAGTCAAGCCCTTCCTCTTCTCTCCCCACACACACTAGCTATCTCCTTCGTCCCTCTCCTTCGTTGTTACGATCTCTCTGATGAAATTCTCTAATGCCGCATAATTTTTTTCGCATAGTTTCGGTAATAATTAGTCTACCCACCATCCCATTTATAACCGTTCTTGCAGCCTCCAAACTATCACATCGGAAAAACATGTGTTCTTCATCTTTTGCAGCTTGTTTATACCTATGGTAGCTCTTAAATCATCTATGGTCACCGATAAATTGGCTGATGTATTTGGCACCAGTCTTTTGGTCCAGTCTGCGACCTCTATGTTTGTTTCCCATCTCTTTTGTCATTTTGCTTCAGTACAGTCCTGAGTCTTGCTCTAATTCTGGATCCAAACCCACTCAACTCTGCTAATATGATTTTGATAATTTTATAAGAATAGAAATCAGCCGAATGTAACCAGAATCTAACTAAATTCTACTCTGCTTCGTTCTGTGTATTCTAATAAGCAAAGTATAAGTAATATGAAAGTATATTTAATTAATATCTCTAAAACTTAATGTCTTTGGTTACATCTTTCTTCACCTGTTAGTATAAACGTAAGCGACGTATTCATAATGATGTATTGGAAAAATATTGGCTAAAATATGGACCTTCAAAGTTGTGAAACTTTTACTCATGTTCATAAACATTTTCTATTCATTCCAAAATGAAGAGGAAAAAACGCTTTACAAGTGGTAAATGAACTGTTTTTAGTAATTGAACTATACAGAGTGTCCCCTTTACACTTTTAATAGATACGGACGAGTGATCGCTTGGTTTCACTCCCCCATTCGTTGGCATATTAAATAACCATTTTTGCAAACCCCCCGGCCTCGGAGGGTGGAGTCCTTTTAAAACATACGCCCGATTGATTCCTAATTTTAATCTTAATACGATTTGTTTATTGTTGAAAGGTGCAGCCGGACTATTTTCCTCTTTCTCCCTCCCTTTTTTTTACCGTCCGCGTACTTGTGTTTACTCTTCGGATTAGGGGTGGTGTTTGCGTTTGGAATTTAGATTTATATGGCCTTTTGAGCACCCAACAACTCAATCAAAGTTTATTAAATTATCTTTAAAGCAAAAGAAATAAAATCAAAACCAAAATTTTTAAGTCCTTATTAAATTTTAAATTAATTAATTAAGTTCATTTATTATTTAATATATTAAGTTTGTACTTTATTTTCAACAATTTCTTTCAATCAAATTATCTCAACGATTATTATCTTAATCGAGTTCTTTTGTGTTGAGGATTTCCATAAACATTTATTTCCGATAACGATCTTAAAACACAATCGGAGTTTATTTTTATTTTTATCAATGCAATAAAACGTTTTTCGAGGGGTTGCGATGATATCGAAACGGAGATCAAAAGTTGACAAAACGAGTCGTAATTGATCAGATCCTGCGGGATGCGGTGACTGCTGTTGCCACTGCACCTGTGGTGTTCCTGCAGACAGCTGCTACACGTTATACACCGACCCGAAAGAGGGTGGATCTACTAATATCACCCTTCAATCTGCAAGGACCACTGATTCTGCAAGTGCCATGGGGACGGTGTCACGTGTACGGGAAATAAAACACGTGCTACACACCCAAATAGTGTTCTGTTAATTTAATGATAATAGAGATGCACTTGTTCATTCAAAAATTTATAACAAATTTTGTTCTTGTTTTCAAATTTGGGTTAATTTCACTTAATTATGCGCAATTCTTCATTAATCATGATTCCTGCTGAATCAAAAAGGGGAGGAGGGATGAAACTTTTTGAAGCCCATCCCATCTCTTTATTAAATTCTTCCTATGGTGGTGGTGGTGGTGGTTAAATGGTGGGTGATAGTTAAAATTGATACGACACCACCATCAACTTACCAGTCCTGCTGCAACCTGCTGCCTAAATGATTCTTCGAAAAAATCTTGTCCCAAAAATAATTTATAAATTTCATTAAATTTCTTCGTTTAAGAAGAGTTTTGGAGAATTTTAAACATCCTAGAAACAATCAGAAATTGTCATCAATCAATTTTTTTGATACATTTTTGGCACTTTGCCAAAAAGAAAGGTTCGAGGAAAAAGTTTTTAATGTTTCCAAGTTTTGAAAATAAAACGAAAACCATCAATTCGTTAACGATGACCGCTGCATCCGGGGAATCATCATCGAAACTTCTTGTTCCTGGGCGAGTTACAGCGTCGGGTAATATTCCTCAAGGTGCCATGTCGATGCCGATTGTTGCTGAGAAATTAAAAGGACAACCGGATGTTGTGCAGGTAAAAAAATAATTTTTAAATCTTTTAAAACAAACATAAATTAAGTAAATGATTAAAAAATTTGATTTATTTCATATTTTTATTTAATTTTAGTAAAAGAATTAAATGTTATTGATTATTTAACACTTTTTAGATATCAGTCGGAGTAAACTGTTTTGGAACCTTAAAATTAGAAAAAACTTCCCGAAATTCATGGAAAGATGATATCCATTGGATTAGAGCTTTAAGACTTTCGGATGATTGTCATAGTTATAACATTCAATTAAGACTTTTAACATCAACGAAGCAATCCACCTCTTCGATTCGATCGAATTTTCAGTCGTCTTTGGTGTTACAATGCGTTCGACCGATTGGACCGGGTCAAGAATTATTATTATGGTTTTCCGAGGAAATTTTAGCCATGCTGCAAATTGTATTTTTAACTCCTTCTAACATCCAAGGTAAATGATTCTTTTAAATGTTGATTATTTTTAATGGGAATGCGGAGTTTGCGATGAAAACTTTTATAGCAGTCGTGGCCGAGTGGTTAAGGCGTCTGACTCGAAATCAGATTCCCTTTGGGAGCGTAGGTTCGAATCCTACCGGCTGCGAAATCTTTTGCAATTTTTTACAGAAAATAAAACTAATAATCTTATAGAGAATGAAATAACTAATTTGGTTTAAAATTTATAACTATTTGAATTAGTTATCTTTATTAAACACAAAAAAAGAAATATTCGGTTTTAGTCTTGCAGATTTATGATATTTATATTGCATTCATTTAACGGGTTTTAGTTTTAGTTAAAATCATAATCTTAAACGTTTGATTTAGCTGTAATTATAAATTGGCAAGAAATATTGCGGTTATTAATTTTGCAAGCATGCGAAAATAATGCGATTTTTTCTGTTTTCTTGCTCTTGCAGATAAATGATAGCATATTATATATCTTAAAATTGCGTTGAAATTGTGGTGACTTTTTTAGTTCGTCTTAGTGTAGCCACGTGTGATCTCTCATATGATTTCACAACAAAAAAAATATGTTTAAAGCATTGATTGCAACTTATATATTGCAGTTGAAAGTTGTCAAACGTAAAATCAATCGTTCCAGTTATTACTCCAATAAATTCGTGCAAGATAAAGCTATGTATCTTGCATGAAGTTATTACGACAAATAACTAAGAAGAGTGATTGGCAAGAAAAATTGTTTGTAGTAAAGTGGCCTTAAGGAAAGGTATTTTTTATGCAAATTTTATATTAACACAGAACATTAAGGAAAATTTTTGACATATGAACAGTAGTAAAAAATTTTAAAAATCTGGAATGAAACCGCTTTGTTTATTAGAAATAATTTACATCTAACATTATTTAATATGAATAAAAAGAAAATTGTTGTCACTGTTAGAGTAATGTGCTTGCACTCAACTTTTTTAATCGTACTAAGATTACCTCGGTGGAGTGAGAATAAAATCGTCGAGGTCGTTGGCGGCCGAGGCGCTACAATGTTTCCAAATGGGAACGATTTCGTGTTAACATTTCATATCAAGCGATCTTGGCGATTTAAGTCGAAATCGTTCCTTATATATCTTAGTAAATATATAAAGTTTCCTATAAGACGATTTTATTGACACTCCGCCGAGGTCGCTCGCGGGCGAGGCGCTACAATCTTTCAAAATGAACGATTCCGTGTTAATATTTCATATCCAGCGCCTCGCCCACAAGCGACCTCGGTGTTTTAACGCGAAATTGTTCCTTGCATATTCTAGTAAATATATAAACTCTCCTATAAGACGATTTTATTCTCACTCTGCCGAGGTCGCTTGCGGGCGAGGCGCTGCAATCTTCAAAAATGAAGGATTTCGTATTAATATTTCATATCCAGCGCCTCGTCCGCAAGCGACCTCGGTGTTTTAACGCGAAATTGTTCCTTGCATATTTTAGTAAATATATAAACTCTCCTATAAGACGATTTTATCCTCACTCCACCGAAGTCGCTCGCGGGCGAGGCGGTACAATCTTTCAAAATGAACGATTTCGTGTTAATATTTCATATCCAGCGCCTCGCCCGCAAGCGACCTCGGTGTTTTAACGCGAAATTGTTCCTTGCATATTTTAGTAAATATATAAACTCTCCTATAAGACGATTTAATTCTCACTCTGCCGAGGTCGCTTGCGGGCGAGGAGCTGCAATCTTCAAAAATGAAGGATTTCGTATTAATATTTCATATCCAGCGCCTCGTCCGCAAGCGACCTCGGTGTTTTAACGCGAAATTGTTCCTTGCATATTTTAGTAAATATATAAGCTCTCCTATAAGACGATTTTATCCTCACTCCGCCGAGGTCGCTCGCGGGCGAGGCGCTACAATCTTCCAAAATGAACGATTCCGTGTTGATATTTCATATCCAGCGCCTCGCCCGCAAGCGACCTCGGTGTTTTAACGCGAAATTTTCCTTGCATATTTTAGTAAATATATAAACTCTCCTATAAGACGATTTTATTCTCACTCTGCCGAGGTCGCTCGCGGGCGAGGCGCTACAATTTTTCAAAATGAACGATTTCGTGTTAATATTTCATATCCAGCGCCTCGCCCGCAAGCGACCTCGGTGTTTTAACGCGAAATTGTTCCTTGCATATTTTAGTAAATATATAAACTCTCCTATAAGACGATTTTATTCTCACTCCGCCGAGGTCGCTCGCGGGCGAGGCGCTACAATTTTTCAAAATGAACGATTTCGTGTTAATATTTCATATCCAGCGCCTCGCCCGCAAGCGACCTCGGTGTTTTAACGCGAAATGGTCCCTTGCATATTTTAGTAAATATATAAACTCTCCTATAAGACGATTTTATCCTCACTCCGCCGAGGTCGCTCGCGGGCGAGGCGCTACAATCTTCCAAAATGAACGATTTCGTGTTAATATTTCATATCCAGCGCCTCGTCCGCAAGCGACCTCGGTGTTTTAACGCGAAATTGTTCCTTGCATATTTTAGTAAATATATAAACTCTCCTATAAGACGATTTTATCCTCACTCCACCGAAGTCGCTCGCGGGCGAGGCGGTACAATCTTTCAAAATGAACGATTTCGTGTTAATATTTCATATCCAGCGCCTCGCCCGCAAGCGACCTCGGTGTTTTAACGCGAAATTGTTCCTTGCATATTTTAGTAAATATATAAACTCTCCTATAAGACGATTTAATTCTCACTCTGCCGAGGTCGCTTGCGGGCGAGGAGCTGCAATCTTCAAAAATGAAGGATTTCGTATTAATATTTCATATCCAGCGCCTCGTCCGCAAGCGACCTCGGTGTTTTAACGCGAAATTGTTCCTTGCATATTTTAGTAAATATATAAGCTCTCCTATAAGACGATTTTATCCTCACTCCGCCGAGGTCGCTCGCGGGCGAGGCGCTACAATCTTCCAAAATGAACGATTTCGTGTTAATATTTCATATCCAGCGCCTCGCCCACAAGCGACCTCGGTGTTTTAACGCGAAATTGTTCCTTGCATATTCTAGTAAATATATAAACTCTCCTATAAGACGATTTTATTCTCACTCTGCCGAGGTCGCTTGCGGGCGAGGCGTTACAATCTTCCAAAATGAAGGATTTCGTATTAATATTTCATATCCAGCGCCTCGTCCACAAGCGACCTCGGTGTTTTAACGCGAAATTGTTCCTTGCATATTTTAGTAAATATATAAACTCTCCTATAAGACGATTTTATTCTCACTCTGCCGAGGTCGCTCGCGGGCGAGGCGGTACAATCTTTCAAAATGAACGATTTCGTATTAATATTTCATATCCAGCACCTCGTCCGCAAGCGACCTCGGTGTTTTAACGCGAAATTGTTCCTTGCATATTTTAGTAAATATATAAACTCTCCTATAAGACGATTTTATTCTCACTCCGCCGAGGTCGCTCGCGGGTGAGGCGCTACAATCTTTCAAAATGAACGATTTCGTGTTAATATTTCATATCCAGCGCCTCGCCCGCAAGCGACCTCGGTGTTTTAACGCGAAATTGTTCCTTGCATATTTTAGTAAATATATAAACTCTCCTATAAGACGATTTTATTCTCACTCTGCCGAGGTCGCTTGCGGGCGAGGCGCTGCAATCTTCAAAAATGAAGGATTTCGTATTAATATTTCATATCCAGCGCCTCGTCCGCAAGCGACCTCGGTGTTTTAACGCGAAATTGTTCCCTGCATATTTTAGTAAATATATAAGCTCTCCTATAAGACGATTTTATCCTCACTCCGCCGAGGTCGCTAGCGGGCGAGGCGCTACAATCTTCTAAAATGAACGATTCCGTGTTAATATTTCATATCCAGCGCCTCGCCCGCAAGCGACCTCGGTGTTTTAACGCGAAATTGTTCCTTGCATATTTTAGTAAATATATAAACTCTCCTATAAGACGATTTTATTCTCACTCTGCCGAGGTCGCTTGCGGGCGAGGCGCTACAATCTTCCAAAATGAAGGATTTCATATTAATATTTCATATCCAGCGCCTCGTCCGCAAGCGATCTCGGTGTTTTAACGCGAAATTGTTCCTTGCATATTTTAGTAAATATGTAATAAGACAATTTTATTCTCACTCTGCCGAGGTCGCTTGCGGGCGAGGCGCTGCAATCTTCAAAAATTAACAATTTAGTTTAGTTAGTTAATTAACGATTAAAGTTTCATATCCAGCGCCCTCCGCAAGCGACCTCGACGATTTAAGGCGAAATCGTTCCTTTTATATCTTAGTAAATATATATTGTAAATTCATCGTCAATCTCCAATAAGACGATTTAATCCTTACTCTGTCGAGGTCGCTTGAGGGCGATGCGCTACAATTTCCCAAAATGAACGATTTTTTGTTAATATTTCATATCGAGCGCCTCGTCCGTAAGCGACCTCGGCGATTTAAGGCAAAATCGTTCCTTGTATATCTTAGTATACATATCTATATATATATATATCTATCTATATATATATCCGTTTTTATTAAATTCCAAAATTTTCGTAGAGCCCATTTCGTTGAAAATTATTACGAAATTTCCTTAACTTGTTAATTAATGCTTTCTCTTTCAAAGGCACCAATTAATTTTTGAATATCACTTTTACTTCTAGAGATAAGAATTTTTAAACTTGACCAAATTTCTTAGTTTTACATTTTTTCATACCAGTATTTTTAAAAAATCATGGAAAACCCAATCCTTGGAAAATTTTTAAATGGATTTCAAAAATTATTAATTACAACATCGTCTCTCTAATGGACTGATCCGTTTTTTGATATCTGTTTTAGTTCTTGAGAAAACAATTCTTAAATTTGACAAAAATTATTAAATTTTATAACCTGTTTTTATTAAATTCCAAAATTTCCGTAGAGCCTATTTCGCGGAAAATTATTACGAAATTTCCTTAACTTGTTAATTAATGCTTCCTCTTTCAAAAGCACTAAATAATTTTTTAATATCACTTTTACTTCTAGAGATAAGAATTTTTAAACTTGACCAAATTTCTTAGTTTTACATTTTTTCATAACATTATTTTTAAAAAATCATGGAAAACCCAATCCTTGGAAAATTTTTTGATTGGATTTCAAAAATTATTAATTATAACATCGTCTCTCTAATGGACTGATCCATTTTTTGATATCTGGTTTAATTCTCGAGAAAACAATTCTTAGATTTGACAGGAATTATTAAATTTTATAACCTGTTTTTATTACATTCCAAAATTTCCGTAGAGCCCATTTCGCGGAAAATTATTACGAAATTTCCTTAACTTGTTAACTAATGTTTCCTCTTTCAAAAGCACTAATTAGTTTTTTAATATCACTTTTACTCCTAGAGATAAGAATTTTTAAACTTGACCGAATTTATTTGTTTTAGATTTTTTTCATGTTATCTTATAAAAACCATGGAAGATTTATTTCTTGAAAATTTGTTAAGCGAATTTCAAAAATTGTTAAGTAAAACATCTCTTTAATGGAAAAATCATATTTTTTACGTCCATTTAAATTCTTGAGATATTAATTCATAAATTTGATAGAAATGTTTATATTTTTGCCACTTTTTCTTATTACATCCAAAAATTCTTGTAATATCCATTTCGTGGAAAATTTTTACGAAATTTCTTTAAATTGTTAATTAAATTTCCTTTTTCAAATGCATTAAATTATTTTTTGACATCTAGAGATAAGAATTTTAAACTTAACTGAATTTCATAGCTTTACAGCTTTTTCAACCGGAAATGGAAGACCAATTTAGTGGAAAATTATCAATTGATTTTCAAAAAATGTTAATTAATTTTCAAATTTGTAATATGTATATATATCTTAGTCTATGAGTGTATTAAACGTGAAAATAATGTAAAAAAATTCATATGTTCTTACCCGATTCTGATTTGTTTTCAAGTTATAGCATAGTAACAAATAAACAAATTTCACACATAAACATTTTATTAATCATAGCGTCTCTGCTTCGTCTACGAAGAGCAAGAATCTCCGAATTGATTAATTTCTTTCTTCTTTAATATGGGCTGCAGTATTCATAATTCGTTGAATTAATGCATCCCGTGTGTTCACTTTTATTTTGTACACTTCATATTTGATCCAGCCCCATAAACAATAATCTAATGGTATGAGGTCTGGAGATCTTGCAGGCCAATTAATAGGGCCTTCACGACCAATCCAATGCCCTGGAAAACGTTCGTCCAAATGTTGTCTGACCTGACGAGCGAAATGGGCAAGAGCTCCATCATGCTGATAGTACATCTGCATTCTAATATCGAAAGGAACATCCTCTAGCAGGCCAGTTAATTCATTTTGTAAAAGTAAGTAATTCATTTTGTAAGTTGTCTCCTGTGAGGCGATTCTCCAAAATGAAAGCGCCAATTAAATAAGAGTCGACCATTCCACACCACACGTATACAGAAAACTTATGATGAAAATTGTTTTCGACTGATGCGTGGGGATTTTCGTCGCACCATATATGACTGTTACGAGTATTATTAATACTAGCACGGGTAAATGTAGCCTCATCCGTAAAAAGTATACGCGATACAACACAATGATTATTATTTATCCACCAACAAAACTCCATGCGGTTAACAAAATCTTCTGGCTGTTTGTATGTGGTACGGATATAAGCCTTGCTGGTGGAGTGTTTTTATAACTCTCTTTGAAAAGAACTGGTAGTTACATCTTCTTCTACTAGATCCAGAATATTTTGTACTTCTTCTAAACCTTGTCGAGTTGTGCGTTCAGATGTTATGTTTGCACTGGGAAGCTTACCAGTCTCGCACAATTTGTTGAAGACTCTAATAAAGATGTTTTTATCAGGATGTCTTTGATGTGGAAAACGTTGACGATATTCTTCAACAGTAGCTGTAGCATTTCGACCTCGGCGATTTAAGTTGAAATCGTTCCTTGTATATCATAGTAAATATACAGGTGTCTCAGATTTTTTGTAGCTGGACTTTTACAGTCGATAGATCTTTTAAAACGAACGCAAAAATTTTAACTATAGACATAGGTCGACAAACGCTTTGTTTCGAAGATACAAGCTGTTCAAATTAAATTTTCGAAATTGATTTTTCTTAATATTACATGTGTATATCAACCGACTTTGTTCAAATTAGATATATGCAGGTTTCTTGACATAAGAAAGATGATTATCGAGTCTGTTTTACTACAGCTGATAAAGGGCGTGTTCTTTACGAATTAAAATAACCGTAACATTTCTCACAGTATACTTTTTAACTTTTTGAATAAAAATTTTTACACTTTGTACAGGAAAGGTACTCTTATCAAACTGCCCTAAAGTTGATCGTTCTCAAGATAATCTACTTTTTATTACGCAATGCAGATCAACTTTTAGAGGATAGTTAAGGTTAGGTATAATAATGTGTATCATGGAAACAAAGTAGGTAAATTAATTAATGTTCCAGTTTATTAATATGCCTTTGGCACAGTATATTCACCTTTGGTTAAATTTATCTATTGAATATTTACCGTGGTTACTGATTAAATAGCCAATCATGGCAAGTGAAATTACAGTAACCATAGAAAATATCCAGTAGTTAAATTTAACCAAAGGTGAATATATTGGGCCTAAATCTTAATAACACAAGTAAAAAATCATAGAAATTGTGTCAAAAATATATAAAGTACTCAAATCTAGAAATTTTGGGTACCGTACAACTGATTCACCACGATCTATCCATCTTGTAGATAGATGCATTTTGTGATAGATCTTTTAAAATATGTTCATTTTAAAAGATCTATCGACTGTTGACATCTTGCTACAAAAAACTGGGACAGCCTGTATAAACTTTCCTATAAGAGTAAGAATAAAATTGTCTTATAGGAAACTTTATATAGAGTATGTCTCCGGATCGAGTTACAAAGAGAAAAAAAATTATTACTGATTTTTCAAACTTATTTCAGCTTAAATAATGCGTTGGATATGTTCAAATCACTAAATCGCATAAACATTATATTCTAACTATAAAAGTTAATCAATTATTCCCATTTTAATGTAAAAATTGGGGATTTTTCTAAATTAAAAATTTTTCAATTTCAATCTATATATAGCCATATTTGTTCCAATCGTCCCCAAAAATAAAAATCCATAATTGTAAGATTAGGACTACTTGTTGACACAAGTTGACAACAGTTGTAACTTTTATGGTTTCTATTATTTAGAGAAAAATAAAATTTAAAAAAATAGTCTTATTTTTACATGAAAATGGGAATAATTAATTAATTTTTATAGTTAGAAACAATTTTTAACAACCAATAATAACAATTCTTTCCCTCTTTGTAACTCGATCCGGGAATGTAGTGTATGTACTAAGATATACAAGAAACGATTTCGCTTTAAAACGCCGAGTTCGCTGCGGGCGAGGCATTGAATATGATAAGCGACCTCGGCGGTGTAAGAATAAAATCGTCTTATAGGGGGTTCTGTGTATTTACTGAGATATACAGGAAACGATTTTGTCTTAAATCGCCGAGGTCGCTTGCGGGCGAGGCGCTAGGTATGAAATACTAACACGAAATAGTTCATTTTGGAAGTTGTAGCGCTTCGTCGCCAAGCGACCTCGGCGGTGTAAGAATAAAATCGTCTTATAGGGGGTTCTGTGTGTTTACTGAAATATACAGGAAACGATTTTGTCTTAAATCGCCGAGGTCGCTTGTGGGCGAGACGCTAGGTATGAAATACTAACACGAAATAGTTCATTTTGGAAGTTGTAGCGCTTCGTCGCCAAGCGACCTCGGCGGTGTAAGAATAAAATCGTCTTATAGGGGGTTCTGTGTATTTACTGAGATATACAGGAAACGATTTTGTCTTAAATCGCCGAGGTCGCTTGCAGGCGAGGCGCTAGGTATGAAATACTAACACGAAATAGTTCATTTTGGAAGTTGTAGCGCTTCGTCGGCAAGCGACCTCGGCGGTGTAAGAATAAAATCGTCTTATAGGGGGTTCTGTGTATTTACTGAGATATACAGGAAACGATTTTGTCTTAAATCGCCGAGGTCGCTTGCGGGCGAGGCGCTAGGTATGAAATACTAACACGAAATAGTTCATTTTGGAAGTGTTAGCGCTTCGTCGCCAAGCGACCTCGGCGGAGTAAGATTAAAGTCGTCTTATAGGGGGGTTCTGTGTATTTACTGAGATATACAGGAAACGATTTTGTCTTAAATCGCCGAGGTCGCTTGCGGGCGAGGCGCTAGGTATGAAATACTAACACGAAATAGTTCATTTTGGAAGTTGTAGCGCTTCGTCGCCAAGCGACCTCGGCGGTGTAAGAATAAAATCGTCTTATAGGGGGTTCTGTGTATTTACTGAGATATACAGGCAACGATTTTGTCTTAAATCGCCGAGGTCGCTTGCGGGCGAGGCGCTAGGTATGAAATACTAACACGAAATAGTTCATTTTGGAAGTTGTAGCGCTTCGTCGCCAAGCGACCTCGGCGGAGTAAGAATAAAGTCGTCTTATAGGGGGTTCTGTGTATTTACTGAGATATACAGGAAACGATTTTGTCTTAAATCGCCGAGGTCGCTTGGGGGCGAGGCGCTAGGTATGAAATACTAACACGAAATAGTTCATTTTGGAAGTTGTAGCGCTTCGTCGCCAAGCGACCTCGGCGGAGTAAGAATAAAGTCGTCTTATAGGGGGTTCTGTGTATTTACTGAGATATACAGGAAACGATTTTGTCTTAAATCGCCGAGGTCGCTTGGGGGCGAGGCGCTAGGTATGAAATACTAACACGAAATAGTTCATTTTGGAAGTTGTAGCGCTTCGTCGCCAAGCGACCTCGGCGGTGTAAGAATAAAATCGTCTTATAGGGGGTTCTGTGTATTTACTGAGATATACAGGAAACGATTTTTTGTCTTAAATCGCCGAGGTCGCTTGCGGGCGAGGCGCTAGGTATGAAATACTAACACGAAATAGTTCATTTTGGAAGTTGTAGCGCCTCGTCGCCAAGCGACCTCGGCGGAGTAAGAATAAAGTCGTCTTATAGGGGGTTCTGTGTATTTACTGAGATATACAGGAAACGATTTTGTCTTAAATCGCCGAGGTCGCTTGCGGGCGAGGCGCTAGGTATGAAATACTAACACGAAATAGTTCATTTTGGAAGTTGTAGCGCTTCGTCGCCAAGCGACCTCGGCGGAGTAAGAATAAAGTCGTCTTATAGGGGGTTCTGTGTATTTACTGAGATATACAGGAAACGATTTTGTCTTAAATCGCCGAGGTCGCTTGCGGGCGAGGCGCTAGGTATGAAATACTAACACGAAATAGTTCATTTTGGAAGTTGTAGCGCTTCGTCACCAAGCGACCTCGGCGGTGTAAGAATAAAATCGTCTTATAGGGGGTTCTGTGTATTTACTGAGATATACAGGAAACGATTTTGTCTTAAATCGCCGAGGTCGCTTGCGGGCGAGGCGCTAGGTATGAAATACCAACACGAAATAGTTCATTTTGGAAGTTGTAGCGCTTCGTCGCCAAGCGACCTCGGCGGTGTAAGATTAAAGTCGTCTTATAGGGGGTTCTGTGTATTTACTGAGATATACAGGAAACGATTTTGTCTTAAATCGCCGAGGTCGCTTGCAGGCGAGGCGCTAGGTATGAAATACTAACACGAAATAGTTCATTTTGGAAGTTGTAGCGCTTCGTCACCAAGCGACCTCGGCGGTGTAAGAATAAAATCGTCTTATAGGGGGTTCTGTGTATTTACTGAGATATACAGGAAACGATTTTGTCTTAAACCACCGAGATCGCTTGCGGGCGAGGCGCTAGGTATGAAATACTAACACGAAATAGTTCATTTTGGAAGTTGTAGCGCCTCGTCGCCAAGCGACCTCGGCGGAGTAAGAATAAAATCGTCTTATAGGGGGTTCTGTGTATTTACTGAGATATACAGGAAACGATTTTGTCTTAAACCGCCGAGATCGCTTGCGGGCGAGGCGCTAGGTATGAAATACTAACACGAAATAGTTCATTTTGGAAGTTGTAGCGCTTCGTCGCCAAGCGACCTCGGCGGTGTAAGAATAAAATCGTCTTATAGGGGGTTCTGTGTATTTACTGAGATATACAGGAAACGATTTTGTCTTAAATCGCCGAGGTCGCTTGCGGGCGAGGCGCTAGGTATGAAATACTAACACGAAATAGTTCATTTTGGAAGTTGTAGCGCTTCGTCACCAAGCGACCTCGGCGGTGTAAGAATAAAATCGTCTTATAGGGGGTTCTGTGTATTTACTGAGATATAAGGAAACGATTTTGTCTTAAATTGCCGAGGTCGCCTGCGGGCGAGGCGCTAGGTATGAAATACTAACACGAAATAGTTCATTTTGGAAGTTGTAGCGCCTCGTCGCCAAGCGACCTCGGCGGAGTAAGAATAAAGTCGTCTTATAGAAAACTTTATATCTTTACTGATTGTAAGATATACAGGGAACGATTTCACCTTAAATCGCATATTAACACGATATCGTTCATTTTGGAATGTAATTTACAACCACTTTTCTTCTAAAAACTTTTTATGACATCTTCTGTTTCCCAAGTCTTACCATGACAACAATAATTTTAGTTAATAAGTAGTTAAAAATGTTTCTGTCGAGATTTTATTAAATTTTTTTGTTGCAGGTCAAAAAAAATATGTATGCACGAAATGTTCGGCAATGTACGAATCACCGAACCCATTAAAACTTCACGTAACATTATCCTGCGGAAAACATTCGATATCATGGTTATGGAACAAATTATCAAACATGTTACCCGAAAACACTCCACACATAAACCAAACAAAACAAGAATTTAATTTTAAACTTTTCAATAATCCCGTAAAACACGAAAACCAAAAGAATGCCATCGATTTAACAATAACAAATTCGCCAACATCGTCCGATTCGCGACATTCACATCTAAAAGATATTAAATTAGAAAAAACTACTTTAGGAAAAAACGATTTAGAAAAAAATAATTTAGAATCAGCTTTTAAACCGTTTATTAAAAATACAAATAATCTCCAAATTCCGGAACAAAATCAATTTTATCCACAATGGCCTATGTCGATATCATATCCGGAAGATTTTATTCCTGTACCTTTCGATTTTACCCCGACGACGCATCCCCCACGGCCCGAAGATGAAGCGGAAATCGAAACTTTGTTTAGCACATTAGGAAAATCGAAACAAGGACACATTTGTTTGTATTGCGGAAAATGTTATTCAAGGAAATATGGTTTAAAAATACATATTAGGACACATACTGGATATAAACCTTTAAAGTGTAAATACTGTTTAAGACCCTTCGGAGATCCCAGCAATTTGAATAAACACGTTAGGTTACATGCTGCTGGAGATACACCTTACAAGTAAGAAAATGAATTAATTTATTCCAGATTTATTTTTAAATATGAATTTTTGCAGGTGTGATTTATGTGGGAAAGTTTTAGTACGAAGAAGAGATCTTGATAGGCACTTAAAATCTAGGCATATGTCTGAGATGCATCCGGAAAGTAGTGCGGCGAGTTCTAATTCAAACGAAGAAATGACATTGACTAGTGATGAAGATGATCCGATTTCGGTGGATTAAAAATGTCTTATTGGCGAAGATTTATTATATAAAGTGTTTTAATCCCGATTTTATCTAACATTTTTGTACATAGTTTAAAGTATGTTAATAATATACAATTGTTATCAAAAAGTGAAATGGGGGTTTTATTTCTAATTAGCCAATAACAATTAAAATTATAAGCAATCATAATATGTTGAGTTGAATAAAAATCCTTTTCAGGAGCAAAATATCAAAAAGTACTTAAAAAAAGATTAACAAACCAAACTGAAACTACAATAAATGTTCAAAGCGACCACCATTTACTTCTAAACAAATATCAAAACGTTTTCGAAAATTATGTACACAGTTTGAAAGTATACAAAATGAAATTTCTCGTGTTTCAGCACTTATTTTTTCGCAGTGTTCTTCTACATTGTGAGGTCTATTCTTATAAACCCTGTTTTTTTTAAAAACCCCATAAAAATCCAATGGTGTCAAATCAGGAGACCTTGGTAGCCTCTCAATGGGTCCACGTCTACCAATCCATTTCCCAGGAAAATGTTAGTGCAAATATTCTCGCACATTCAATTCATAATGTAGAGGTGCTCCATCTTGTTGAAAAAATAAATTTTCATTTATTCTTCGGTCGTATGCTGAAATTATACTTCCACAGTAGAATTTGATTTTGGAGGAGATCTAAATATCTATTTGCATTCAGAGTGGTGTTCAAAAAGAAAGTCTCAATGCGCTGTTTTTCGCTAAATTGCGCCATCGTTTATAAATCTACAACTTTTTGTTATTTATATTCCAGACTTTTGTGTCACCCTGTATATATGAGTTTTATTACCAAAGTACCTGATTAGGGAGGGGGTTGAGGAGGGCCAACAGATACTGGATGGAACATGCGGAATGGCGGTGTAGATTGTGTAGAGAAGGGCGGGAGTCGATACAGCATCTCCTGGTGGAGTATAATGTATTGAGAGAGGAGGAGATGGATTGGAGGCGGGTATTGGGAGAGAAGACGGAGGGCAGAAGATGGATGTGGGAGGTTATGGACTCTCTACCCTCTTCCTCTATTTTCACATCCTCCACTTCTTGCCCATCTCCTGCCCTCACTGCCCTCCCCCAGAATCTGCTTCCCATCTAAACCTCCCATCCACACCAAAACCTTATTCTTCCGCTCCCCTAACAGTCTTTTATCTCCTCATTCCCACAACCCTTCTCATTCATCGTTTAAAAATATATTGTTAATATTAATAAAAAGTCTGTCGTAAAATAACTACGTAATGGTTTTGATTAGTTTTAATTTAACGATCCCTAATTATGATGAGATGAACAATAGAAAATAAAGCGAAGTTACCACACAACATATGTTCTTCTATATTCTAATGTTTCCCATTCCTCCCTGCACAGCCTACACCACCTCTCCTCATCGATCATCCAGTATCTATTAGGTCTCTTCTCGTTTCCACATCGGAACCTAACCACCAATTTCTTCCCTTCCTCATTTCCTTCTAATACTAAGTACTTAGGCAGCCTCTCCGTAATTATGTCCCTGTACCTTTCGTTATATTTTTCCTCTTTTATTTGTGCCCTTCTTTTCTGTCTTTGGACATCTCGATCAGTATTTCTCAGCTCCCTTCTTATCTTATTACCCACCCTTCGTCTACCATTTATCTCAGTTACCGACATAAATGGTTACACTCTTCTGTAATAATTGTTTTTGTCTCCTTCTCCCCCCAAAAACCTGCAAATTGGTCTTCCTCCTTCGAGAGTGTTTCTCTCGTCATCCCAAGTACTCATCTTCAATGTCTAGCATGAACGTCCTCAAGCATTTTCTGCTTCATCCATCCTTATACATCATTACACTGCTAACCAGATCTTCAAACATAATCTTTCTCATTGCCACATTCCTTCCAAAGACTCTCTCTACCCAACTCCATAAGGTGATGGGACAAGTTCCCATCACCTTATTCGCTTTTTTTATCATTGCTTTATGCTTTCATATGCGACCCCTCCTTGTTATCCTCCCTAAAAATACCCCAAGTAAGTGTACTTCTTAACCTCTTCGATCTCCTTTCCCTTCCATCTCCAGCTCTTTGCTCTTTTTTTCCCTATCTTACAATACTTCATCATCTTCGTCTTCCCTACATTCACTTCCAACTCCTTCCCTCTAAAATATCTTTCCAAAGTTAATCATATCCTTCATCTCCACCGCCTCTTTCACGATGACTACGATGTCATCCGCGTTTGCTAACATATGCACCTTTCTACCTCTCTCCACCAACTCTCCCATCTACCCCTTCCTCAATCTATCTTCCAAGTCCAAGTTTATACGATGCAAACAAACTTGGGGTCAACAGACATCCCTGCCTCAGTCCCTTCGTCGTTCAGAACGTTGCTCAGCTTATCCCCCATTTTTATCTTTTATCCATAATCTCCATGTATATCTCGTTCACTCTCTATCTATAAAGTATCTATCCACTTTATAAAAAACCGCCTTCAGATCTACAAACAGGGCATACAATTTCCTTCCTTTCTTATCCAGCTCCTTATCTGTCATATGCAACAACACATAAACATTGTCAATTGGTTGCCTTCCCTTCCGAAGACCAAAATTCCCCTAACTCCATCTTCTCCTCCAGTCTTCCCAACAGTATCTTCGTGTATACTTTTGCCGAGTCAAATTTGTTAATTCTACACTCATCCCCTCCAACAATTTCATCCTCACCATCCTTGTTGTTTCCAACTATGCCTCATTATGAATCTCATCTTTCCTTGACGCCTTACCCCTCTTCAATCCTCTTAGCACTGCTTACATCTCCTCTTCTGCTATCTCCTTTTCCCCATCAAATTAAATTTGTTTACACCTGTCAATCATCTATTGTAATACATAGGAATGTTAAGCCTGGTAGCTTGTTTTGGTCCCCAATTAGACCGTGAAGGCCGCCTTCTTTTGTCCCCCAATTAAAGCGTGAAGAGACCTGTCAATCATCTATTACAATACAATGGAATGTTAAGACAGGTAGTTTGTTTTGGTCCCCAATTAGACCTTGAAGGCCGCCTTCTATTGTCCTCCAATTAAAGCGTGAAGAGACCTGTCAATCATCTATTGTAATACAAAATAATGTTGACAGGTTGTTTGTTTGGTCGTAATACAAAATATGTCAAGTCTTTTGGAAACATTTCAAATCTTCTAAAAGTAGCATCGACTCTTGTGAAAGCAATATCAAGTCTTCTGATAGTTTAAGTTTTCTGAAAGAATTTTAAGTCCTCTGAAAGCAGTTTCAAGTCTCCTAAAATCAGTATCTAGAGTTGTGGAAGTCATATCAAGTTATTTAGAAGCAGTATCAAGACTTTTAGGGGTAGTATTAAGATTTCTGGAAACAGTATCAAGACTTGTGGAAGCAATATGAAGTCTTCTGGAAGTAGTTTAAATCTTCTGAAAGCATTTTAAGTCTTCTAGAAATAATACTAAATCTCCTAGAAGCAATATCTTGAGTTTTGGAGGCCATATCAAGTTATTTAGAAGCAGTATCAAGGCAGTCTTCTGAAAGCACGTCAAGTCTTTTGAACCCAATATTACGTCTTTCAACGTAAAGGATGGACGAGAAAAGACTTATATCGGAAAATTGTGAAAGAGTCGATTTACTGTACCATGAAAATGAAAGAAGAGCACGCTTGATTTTTGGAGAGACAGTTGATTGGCTGCATACAAAAAATGACGAACAATTCAAAGAGAGAGAAGGGAAAAAAGTTGAGATTTTTTTCTTTTCGATCTTGCCACCATGATGTTATTCCCAATTGGCAGTTTCGGCCGCTTGATAACTGAGGCCGAAACTGCCTTCCTAATCCCCTCTTTAAAAAAAGTATTACATCTTCTAGAGTCAGTATCGAAATTTCTGGAAGCAATTTAAGTCTTCTGAAAGCATTTTATAGCTTCTAGGCGCCAAGTATCAAGTCTGCCAAGAGCGGTATCAAGTCTGCCAAGGGCGGTATCAAGTCTTTTAAAATCAGTATCAAGTCTTTCAGAGGCGGTGTCCAGTCTCCTGGAAGCAGTTAAAGTCTTCCGAAAGCCTTTTAAGTCTTCTGGAAGCAATATCTAGAGTTGTGGAAGCCATGTCAAGTTATTTAGAAGCAGTATCAAGTCTTCTGAAAACCTTTCTTATCCAGCTCCCTATCTGCCAGATTCTTCAACACAGAGGTTGTCCACTGGTCCTCTTCTCTTCCAAAAGCATCTGTTTACTTCTGTTTAGGCACTTTCCTTTGGCTTGCGATATCTCTTTTGTCCACCAGTATTTCAAACTTCTATGATCATCGTTTTTTATTGTCTTGAATGTTTTATTACAAGCTTCTGAAATATACTCCATCAGTGCTTCCGGAGATTTAGTTTTTCTCGTAGGCTTTATCTAAAATTTTCTCTAAGCATCACTAGCTTGTCTTTTACCACACTCCACCAAGTAGGCTGAACACTCTGCGCTCCTCTGGAAAGCTCTCCGTTCTCAAATTGCACCGAATATCCCTCTATCTTCTATTGTTCTAGTACTGAGGTACTTCTGTATGTTGCTTTTCCCACTTTGTTCATCAAAACCATGGAGTTCTTCACCTCCCACTCTTCCAGTTTCTGTCTTCTCAAGCCATCCACATCTTTGCGTTGAAATCACCACTCACTATCGTAGGTTTACTTCTCGCTCTCATTAAATCTTCCACTTCGTCCAACCACTCCTCAAACTCAGATTGCGGGCTAAACCCAACCCAACCCTGTATATTTGAACCAGAGCCGTCTTAAGATATTCGGCATTCCAGAGCTGGGTTGGATGAACAAAACGAGTATACAAAATTTAATGCCAAAAAGTCTGCACATCAGAGGGGACACCATGCATTTCATTGCAAAAAGAGGACACCCCAGAATTTGATGTCCCAGGACCAGATTTACGACAGCGCTGTAATTAGGGGTGGAAAGGATATCCGGATGCCATAACTATTAAGTATTCACCATTTCGCATAATCTATTAATAATCATGTTTTTACAAGAAAAATCATTTTCTTTTCAGTCATTAGCTCAGCATTCATTCTATAAATGGGTGGAATAAAAAACAAAATAATATAATTAAAAAAACAAAATAATATAATTAAAAAAACAAAATTAATTGATAAAAAGCAGCTTTAATTCAATCATCAACTTACAAAATAATTTATCATCTCGTCGATTTCAAAGAAGCGAACAGGTTTTTCGATCAACACATCCCACGCACGATTTAAAAAATTAAAAAGTTTACTCGAGTTCAATCACTCAATTACCTCTCACTTTTCCGAACGATTTAACTTAAATGATTTAATATTAACCGACGCTGAATAAATCTCTTTAATATCGTTTCAAAGCTTCTTCCCTCAATTGCTGTAAAATGAAAGATTCTTTAGAATTTTCAAACGGACTTTCCAAAATCGTCGGTTGAAGCGATGCTGAAATTCCACCGGGGGCAAGAACTATCGGAGGATTTCTGTTCACTAAAAATGTAAAAAAAAATAAATAAAAAATGATTTTAAAATTTCTTTAAAATGAATCTAACCTAATTCGTCGTCTTCTTCATCAGGAATTAATAGGGGCTCATCCTCTTTAGTTGGGAAGATTACAACGGTAACATTTTTGGGTGGCGTCAATAAATTTGCATTATTCTCAATAACAACCGCATCATCATCCGGTTTAATAATAACATCTTTATCGTTATTAACGTAATCAATTCTTACAGGTTCGGCTGGGACAGCAAAAACTTCTTTAAGCTGTATAGGTCCCTGATTATAATTGTTAATAAAAGCATGATAATCAATGGGAGCGATTATAGATCCAATTCTAATTGGTAATTTATAACCTTGATGAACGATTTCGATGTTTGATGGGAAAAGAATTTCCGAACGAACCGAATAAACCAAAATCGGCTGATCCAAAGAGATTTTCACAGCTGGAGTTGCTTGTAATAAATTTGAGGTTTTATTAAGTTTTAAGGTCATTTCGGGTTTTTCTTTGGATATTTTCATTATTTTTCCTTCCGAAACTAAATTCATGTTTTCTTTTGCAACCAAAACCATTGGTACAACGGTGAAAGATGTTGATATCGATGATGGCGATTCTGCTAAGATGTTTAGGGGTGGTAAAAGTGATGGAGGTGGTAAAATTGGAATGTTTTCGTAAAATGTTTGTGGAGGTGGTATTGCTTGAGGGATGACTTGTGGAATGTTGTATTGATAAGAAGAATGTATGTATGGATGAGTTCTGTAATATGGGTTATAAAATGATGGGGAACATTCAATTTGGTGAACTCCGAAAAGTACCATCTGCAAATTAAGAAAATAGAATTAAATTGATGTAGTTTTTTCAATTTTTTAAAAATTATTTTGGAAAGTATAAATTTTATAAAATGATGTAAATTTAGGTCGAATTAAAAAATTGATGTTTCGAAAACGAATTGAGATATTAATGAATGCTTTTTTTTAAATTACTTGTATTATAAATCACAAAAGATTTCATTGCGATATCTTAAGAATTCGATTTTTTACTATTTTTGTAAATTCGATGAAATTAAATGAAAAGCTACAAAATTAGGTTGATTTCAAGACATGATACCTCAATAACAAATTGAGATACTCAAGTATGGTTTCATTCTGAGGAAAGTACACATTTTACTTTATAAATTACGAAAAATTTCATCGCGTTATCTTAAGAATGCGATTTTTTGCGATTTTTTAAAAAAATGATTAAAAAAATTTAATTTTATGAAATGTTACAAATTTAGGTCGAGTTGAAAACTTGATATCTCAAAAATCAATTGAGATATTCAAGAATGGCTTATTTCTGAGAAAAGCACATACTTTTCTGTATACATTACAAAAAGTTTCATCGCATTATCTTAAGAATTCAAATATTTACGATTTTTTTCGAAATTGAGATACTCAAGAGTGGTTTATTTCTGAGAAATGTACATCCTTCTCTTTATAAATCACAAAAAATTTCATCATGATATCTTAAGATCTTGATTTTTTACGATTTTTTAAAAAATGATTTACAAATTGTTATTTTTATGAAATACTATAAATTTAGGTTGAGTTCAAAACTTGATATCTCAAAAATAAATTGAGATACTCAAGAATGGTTTATTTCTGAGAAAAGTGGATATTTTTCTTTATAAATCAAAAAAAAATTCATCATGATATCTTAAGATCTTGATTTTTTACGATTTTTTAAAAAATGATTTACAAATTGTTATTTTTATGAAATACTATAAATTTAGGTTGAGTTCAAAACTTGATATCTCAAAAATAAATTGAGATAGTCAAGAATGGTTCTGTTCTGAGAAAAGTACATACTTTTCTTAATAAATCACAAATAGTTTCATCATGATATCTTAAGAATTCGGTTTTTTACGATTTTTTCAAAAATTTATCAAATATTTATTAAATGCTAAAAATTTAGGTTGACTTCAAAACTTAATATCTTAAAAACGAATGGAGACACTCAGATATGGTTTTATTCTGAAGAATGTACATACATTCCCATATAAAAAAACGAAAAAATTATCTTGATATCTTAAGAATTCAATATTTTATAAAATGATGCAAATTTAGGTCGACAAAAAATTGATGTTTCGAAAACAAATTGAGATATTGATTAATGCTCTCATTTTAAATTGCTTCTATTATTTTATAAATCACAAAAAAATTCATTACGATATCTTAAGAATTCGATGTTTAACGATGTTTTAAAATTCCATGAAATTGAATGATGTGCTACAAAATTAGGTTGATTTTAAGACTTGATATCTCAAAAACAACTTGAGGTACTCAAGTATGGTTTAATTCTAAGGAAAGTACATACTTTTCTGTATCATTTATAAAAAGTTTCATCACGTTATCTAAAGAATTCAAATTTTTACGATTTTTTAAAAAATTATCTACAAAAGTTTAATTTTATGAAATGCTACAAATTTAGGTCGAGTTTAAAACTTGATACCTCAAAAATAAATTGAGATATTCAAGAATGCCTTATTTCTGAGAAAAGCACATACTTTTCTGTATAAATTACAAAAAGTTTCATCGCGTTATCTTAAGAATTCAAATTTTTACGATTTTTTAAAAAATTGTTTTAAAATTAACTTTATGAAATGTAACATATTTAGGTCGAGTTTAAAACTTGATATCTCAAAAATAAATTGCGATACTCAAGAATGGCTTATTTCTGAGAAAAGTGCATACTTTTCTTTATGAATCTCAAACAGTTTCATCATGATATCTTAAGAATTCGATTTTTTACGATTTTTTCAAAAATGTATCAAATTTTTATCAAATGCTAAAAATTTAGGTTGACTTCAAAACTTGATATCTGAAACACAAAAAATTAATGTTTCGAAAACAAATTGAGATATTGATGAATGCTCTCTTTTTAAATTACTTGTATTATTTTATAAATCACAAAAAATTTCATTACGATATCTTAAGAATTCGATGTTTAACGATGTTTTAAAATTTCATGAAATTAAATGATTTGCTACAAAATTAGGTTGATTTTAAGACTTGATATCTCAAAAACAACTTAAGATACTCAAGTATGGTTTAATTCTGAGGAAAGTACATACATTTCTGTATCAATTATAAATAGTTTCATCACGTTATCTAAAGAATTCAAATTTTTACGATTTTTTAAAAAATTATCTACAAAAGTTTAATTTTATGAAATGCTACAAATTTAGGTCGAGTTTAAAACTTGATATTTCAAAAATAAATTGAGATATTCCAGAATGGCTTATTTCTGAGAAAAGTACATACTTTTCTGTATAAATTGTAAAAAGTTTCATCACATTATCTAAAGAATTCAAATTTTTACGATTTTTTAAAAAATTATCTACAAAAGTTTAATTTTATGAAATGGTACAAATTTAGGTCGAGTTTAAAACTTGATATCTCAAAAATCAATTGAGATATTCAAGAATGGCTTATTTCTGAGAAAAGCACATACTTTTCTGTATACATTACAAAAAGTTTCATCGCATTATCTTAAGAATTCAAATATTTACGATTTTTTAAAAAATTATTTAAAAAAAATGAATTTTATGAAATGTAACATATTTAGGTCGAGTTTAAAACTTGATATCTCAAAAATAAATTGAGATACTCAAGAATGGCTTATTTCTGAGAAAAGTGCATACTTTTCTTTATGAATCTCAAACAGTTTCATCATGATATCTTAAGAATTCGATTTTTTCAAAAATGTATCAAATTTTTATCAAATGCTAAAAATTTAGGTTTAGGATATTTTAATTTTATTAAATGCTATACATATCTATCTCAAAAAATATCTCAAAAACGAATTGAGATACTCAAGTACGGTTTTGTTCCGAAGAAAGTACATACTTTTCTTCATAAACCATAAAAAATTCATCATGATATCTTAAGAATTCGATTTTTACGATTTTTTCAAAAATGATTCATAAATTTGTTATTTTTATGAAATGTTATAAATTAGGTTGAGTTCAAAACTTGATATCTAAAAAACGAATTGAGATACTCAAGAATGGCTTATTTCTGAGAAAAGTACATACTTTTCTTTATGAATCTCAAACAGTTTCATCATGATAAGTTATGAATTCGATTTTTTACGATTTTTTTTTTAAATGTAGCAAATTTTTATCAAATACTAAATATTTAGGTTGACTTCAAAACTTGATATCTCAAATACGAATGGAGATACTCAAGTATGGTTTTCTTCTGAGCAAAGCACATACTTTCCCATATAAATAACGAAAAAAATCACTTTGATATCTTGAGAATTCGATTTTTTAAAAATGAAGTTAATTTTATGAATTGTAAAAAATTTAGGTTGAGTTTGAAAGTTAACATCTCAAAGCGAAAGTGAGATACTCAAGTATGGATTTATTCACGTAAAAGTACATACTTTTCTTTATAAATTACAAAATTTTCATCGTGATATCTTAAGACTTCGATTTATACGACTTTTTCAAAAACATTTAAAAACTTCTAATTTTTATGAAATGCTACAGATTTAGGTTGAGTTCAAAACTTGATATCTCAAAAATAAATTGAGATACTCAAGTACACCTTTGTTCCGAGAAAAGTATATACTTTTCTTCATAAATCACAAAAAAGATCATCATAATATCTTAAGAATTCGATTGTTTCAAAAATGATTCATTAATTATTATTTTTATGAAATGCTACAAAATTTAGGTTGAGTTCAAAACTTGATATCTCAAAAATTAATTGAGATACTCAATACTGGTTTTGTTCCGAGAAAAGTACATACATTTCTTTATAAATCACAAAAATCTCATCATGACATCTTAAGAATTCGATTTTTTATGATTTTTAAAAAATAAAGTTAGGTTTATAAATTGCAAAAAATTTAAGTTGAGTTTAAAAGTTAATATCTCAAAACGGAAGTGAGATACTCAAGTATGGTTTTATTCTCGTAAAACTACATATATTTCTTTATAAATTAAAAAATTTTCATCGTGATATCTTAAGACTTCGATTTTTACGATTTTTTCAAAAACGTTTAAAAATTTCTTATTTTTATGGAATGCTAAAAATTTAGGTTGAGTTCAAAACCTGATATCTCAAAAATTAATTGAGATACTCAATACTGGTTTTGTTCCGAGAAAAGTACATACATTTCTTTATAAATAACAAAAAAGATCATCATAATACCTTAAGAATTCGATTGTTTCAAAAATGATTCATTACTTGTTATTTTTATGAAATACTACAAATTTAGGTTGAGTTCAAAACTTGATATCTCAAAAATTAATTGAGATACTCAATACTGGTTTTGTTCCGAGAAAAGTACATACATTTCTTTATAAATCACAAAAAAGATCATCATAATACCTTAAGAATTCGATTGTTTCAAAAATGATTCATTACTTGTTATTTTTATGAAATACTACAAATTTAGGTTGAGTTCAAAACTTGATATCTCAAAAATTAATTGAGATACTCAATACTTGTTTTATTCCGTAAAAGTACATACATTTCTTTATAAATCACAAAAATCTCATCATAACATCTTAAGAATTCGATTTTTTATGATTTTTAAAAAATAAAGTTAGGTTTATAAATTGTAAAAAATTTAAGTTGAGTTTAAAAGTTAATATCTCAAAACGGAAGTGAGATACTCAAGTATGGTTTTATTCTCGTAAAACTACATATATTTCTTTATAAATTACAAAATTTTCATCGTGATATCTTAAGACTTCGATTTATACGATTTTTTCAAAAACGTTTAAAAACTTCTTATTTTTATGAAATGCTACAAATTTAGATTGAGTTCAAAACTTGATATCTCAAAAATAAATTGAGATACTCAAGTACACCTTTGTTCCGAGAAAAGTATATACTTTTCTTCATAAATCACAAAAAAGATCATCATAATATCTTAAGAATTCGATTGTTTCAAAAATGATTCATTAATTATTATTTTTATGAAATGCTACAAATTTAGGTTGAGTTCAAAACTTGATATCTCAAAAATTAATTGAGATACTCAATACTGGTTTTGTTCCGTAAAAGTACATACATTTCTTTATAAATCACAAAAAAATAATCATGATATCTTAAGAATTCGATTTTTTATGGTTTTTAAAAAATAAAGTTAGGTTTATAAATTGTAAAAAATTTAAGTTGAGTTTAAAAGTTAATATCTCAAAACGGAAGTGAGATACTCAAGTATGGTTTTATTCTCGTAAAACTACATATATTTCTTTATAAATTACAAAATTTTCATCGTGATATCTTAAGACTTCGATTTTTACGATTTTTTCAAAAACGTTTAAAAACTTCTTATTTTTATGAAATGCTACAAATTTAGGTTGAGTTCAAAACTTGATATCTCAAAAATAAATTGAGATACTCAAGTACGCCTTTGTTCCGAGAAAAGTATATACTTTTCTTCATAAATCACAAAAAAGATCATCATAATATCTTAAGAATTCGATTGTTTCAAAAATAATTCATTAATTATTATTTTTATGAAATACTACAAATTTAGGTTGAGTTCAAAACTTGATATCTCAAAAATTAATTGAGATACTCAATACTGGTTTTGTTCCGTAAAAGTACATACATTTCTTTATAAATCACAAAAAAATAATCATGATATCTTAAGAATTCGATTTTTTATGGTTTTTAAAAAATAAAGTTAGGTTTATAAATTGTAAAAAATTTAAGTTGAGTTTAAAAGTTAATATCTCAAAACGGAAGTGAGATACTCAAGTATGGTTTTATTCTCGTAAAACTACATATATTTCTTTATAAATTACAAAATTTTCATCGTGATATCTTAAGACTTCGATTTTTACGATTTTTTCAAAAACGTTTAAAAACTTCTTATTTTTATGAAATGCTACAAATTTAGGTTGAGTTCAAAACTTGATATCTCAAAAATAAATTGAGATACTCAAGTACGCCTTTGTTCCGAGAAAAGTATATACTTTTCTTCATAAATCACAAAAAAGATCATCATAATATCTTAAGAATTCGATTGTTTCAAAAATAATTCATTAATTATTATTTTTATGAAATACTACAAATTTAGGTTGAGTTCAAAACTTGATATCTCAAAAATTAATTGAGATACTCAATACTGGTTTTGTTCCGAGAAAAGTACATACATTTCTTTATAAATCACAAAAAAGATCATCATAATACCTTAAGAATTCGATTGTTTCAAAAATGATTCATTACTTGTTATTTTTATGAAATACTACAAATTTAGGTTGAGTTCAAAACTTGATATCTCAAAAATTAATTGAGATACTCAATACTGGTTCTATTCCGTAAAAGTACATACATTTCTTTGTAAATCACCAAAATAGAATCATGATATCTTGAGAATTTGATTTTTTATGATTTTTAAAAGATGAAGTTAATTTTATGAAAAATGTAAAAAATTTAGGTTGAGTTTAAAAGTTAATATCTCAAAACGGAAGTGAGATACTCAAGTATGGTTTTGTTCACGTAAAAGTGCACACTTTTCTTTATAAATCAGAAAATTTTTATCATGAAATCTTAAAAATGCGATTTTTTACAATTTTTCAAAAGAAATTAGGAAATCTTGAATTTTATGAAATGTTTTACAAATTTACCTCAAACACGAATTAAGATATTCAAGTGTGATTTTATTCTAAGAAAAACGTATACAATTCTTTATAAATCACAAAATATTTTGTGTAAAGGTATTTTGAATTTTTCTTTTTACAAAATTTCCACCATCTAGTGTCATCTGTTGTAAACATTTTATAAATGTAAAATTTGGTGATTTAACAACAAAAACTAATAATTCTTTTTCTCAAATACTATTTCAGGAATGCTATAAAAATACTGAAATTATCCACATCAAAATTACTAGATTTGTTGTTAAATTGCTATTTCTTGCTTTAATAAAATATTTATACTAAATAACACTAGATGGAGTAATTTGAAATTTTCCAAAATGGGTTTATTTTCAATTTTATATATTATAAATATATAAATATTATGCTAAAATAATAAAAAATGTCGATAAATTTAAAGTATTTCGTTTATTTTGCCTATTGTCGATAATATTTGAGTTAAACGAATTTTTAAAATGCTAATTTACAATGTATTCTACATGTTTTGGAGTGACATCTATACATATTATAGCTAACTGTTTATAAAAAATAATGATAAATTTAAAAAGAAAAAAAATTAATATAATTTAAATAACGTAATTTAAGGTATTATTCATATAAAATTATTAAAATATTTACTTATTAGCTAAAATTTTTTGTAGCTATCTATTTGTTAATAACAATGATATCTATATCAAGTTTTCCATAACAAATTAAGAAATTAACCGATACCATATAAAGCGAGTTTGAATTAAGTCATTTTAAAGATAATGGTTCGATAACACGACAAAAATAATTCTTTATTATACGTTATTAATTTGAAGGCTTGCAATAATAAAAATCGAATTTACGAAGATCTGGTGTTAAAGTCAAGGTTGGACAGTGAACCTTTAAAAAAAAGTAATGAAAAGAAAAAGATAAAATAAAATGATCGTAAAATGGTCGTTTTGTTTATTAAAAATAAACGGAAAATACGTCGATTTGTTCAATATTTAAATAAGAATCCCGGTTTTGAGTCAATAACCCAAGATATATCTCAAGACGAGTTTTTTTTATAAAAGGAGATGTGTTAATTATAAAAACAAACTTAACTGTTTAAAGATTAACTGTAATATAGTTAAATCTGTTAATTTATTTAATAAGATTATGTCAATTTGAAGAAAAAAATTATAATCTAATTAACGTTTATGTTGTTTTTATGCAAATCGAAATGATTTTTTATCATTTTCTTTGGCCCGAATTCAAAACGCACAACCAATCCAAATGAATAAAACATTTATAACAGTTTCTGTGTTGGTGAAGAATTGCGATGATAATGTTGATTGACCGAATTGTAAACGACCATTGTCTTTTTCTCATTCTTCAATGAACAATTATTGTACGGAATTGTTTTCAAAAATACGCATTATGAATTATTAAAAAGGTGTTTTTCTAATGTGATTCGAATTTTAAAATGACTCAAAATTCCTTTTAAAAAATCAAACAAAGTAAGAAAAAAAAAGTTATTTACATACCAACAAAATCATCTTATTTTCAATAAAAGAAGAAATCATCTTTATCTTTTTATGAACACCAAAAAAACTGGTTCTTTACAGACAACTACTGAATGAAAACTGTATCTTAGTTCAACCTCTCATCGGCTTTTATCTTCTTGAGTATGCCCCACTCAAAAAATGCTAAAGATCCTGAAATATAAGACCAGAAACGTGGACGAAGAACTAAAAAAGAAGAAGACCCTAAAACGCCACTCAACTTTGCTTACATTTGCGTTGTGTCCAGGGGTCCTTGAGGAGATCGATTATTTATTGCTTTAATGAAAAACCGGGTAATCCTCCACTTTGTATGTAGTCGATATTATTAATTTAACGACGTTGACGAACAGAAAGAGATTTAAAAAAATTTGAAGCGAGCATCATTAAGAAGAAGTCAATCTTTGGGTTGAAACTAATTTAATGAATCGTGTGGCACGCAACTGTTTCATTACCTTGTTTTATTATACAGGGAGGTCTATGAAATAAATGTAAACTCTTTTATGTAGATAATTTTATTTAAAGGCGAAATCATTCCTTGTATAAATATTAAGTCTCCTATAAGACGATTTTATGCTTACACCGCCGAGGTCGCTTTCGGGCGAGACGCCACAATGTTCCAAAATGAACGATTTCGTGTTAATGTTTGCTATCCAGCGCCTCACCTGCAAGCGATCTCGGCCATTTAAGGCGAAATCGGTTCTTGTATATCTTAGTAAATACACTGAGTTCCCTATAAGACGATTTTATTCACACTCCGCCGAGGTCGCTTGCGGGCGAGGCGCTACAATATCCCAAAATAGACGATTTTATGTAAATATATCAAATACAGCGCCTCGCCCGCAAGCGACCTCGGCAATGTAAAGCGAAATCGTCCCTTGCATATCTTAGTAAATATAGTCTCCTATAAGACGACTTTATCCTCACTCCGCCGAGGTCGCTTGCGGGCGAGGCGCTACAATCTTCCAAAATGGACGACTTTGTGTAAAAATTTTAAATCCAGCGCCTCGCCCGCAAGCTACTTCGGCGATATGAGGCGAAATCGTTCCTTGTATATCTTAGTAAACATATAAAGTCTCCTATAAGACGATTTTATTGCCACTTCGCCGAGGTCGCTTGCGGGCGAGGCGCTACAATCTTCCAAAATGGACGATTTTATGTAAACATTTCAAATCCAGCGCCTCGCACGCAAGTGACCTCGGCGATATGAGGCGAAATCGTTCCTTGTATATCTTAGTAAATATACAAGGTCTCCTATAAGACGATTTTATCCTTACTTCGTCGAGGTCGCTTGCGGACGAGGCGCCAAAATCTGCCAAAATGGATGATTTTAAGTAAAAATTTTGAATCCAGTGCCTCGCCCGCAAACAACCTCGGCGATATGAGACGAAATCGTTCCTTGTATATCTTAGTAAATATCTAAAGTCTCCTATAAGACGATTTTATTGCTACTTCGCAATGGTCGCTTGTGGACGAGGTGCTACAATTTTCCAAAATGAACGATTTCGTGTTAATGTTTCATATCCAGTGCCTCGACCGCAAGCGACCTCGCCGATTTAAGGCGAAATCGTTCCTTTTATATTTTAGTAAATATGAAAACTGTCCTATAAGATGGTTCTAATGTCACTCAGCCGAGGTTGCTTACGGGCGAGGAGCTACAATCTTCCAAAATGGACGATTTTATGGAAAAATTTTAAATCCAACGCCTGCAAGCGACCTCAGCGATTTGAGGCAAAATCGTTCCTTCTATATCTTAGTAAATATATAAGGTCTCTTATAAGACGATTTTATCCTCACTCAGCCAAGGTCGCTTGCGGGCGTGGCGTTACAATGTTCCAAAATAGACGATTTTATGTAAACATTGGCGATTTACCAACTTAAGAAACAAAGGTTACACAACTGTACTCTGTTTTGCTCATGTTATATTGTTTAATAATATAGTATTTGTTTTTAACAAATCATTTCAGAAAGAAATATCTTTTCTTGGGAATTTGAGCACATTTAAGCTTTCTTTTGTGTAACGGAGATCTCCAAGTTTCCGAGATTGGAGATTTGTTGGGATTGGCTGGTAGGGATCATGTAATTCCAGTTTGTTCGTTATCAGCCAATCCGAACGAATCCAGATTCTCCAAAACTTGAAAATCTCCGTCACACAAAAGGCACCTTTGGAATCAACTAAATAATTCATAGTATTATAAAAAACATAGTTGGAGCAAACCGAAATACTTTGGTAATCTAGGAACTTTACTAGTCTAGCTGCTGTGTTGTTGGATACTTATTTTAATTAACAATATTAAAATGAATATACGCATCCGGTGTTATCGTCAATAATAACAATTTTATTAAATATTGATGATTGGATGTAGTGATGTGTGTTATGTTGTGTACGCAAACAAATAGTATTATATAAAAAGTGATTTAGCTGTGCTATAAAGATTATCTATACTCAGAACTAGAAATATTTGACTTTGGCCATCTCAAGTAGCTTGCTGTACATGACGGCATAGTATATGGAAAAAGATCAGGTGAATCCCTTATGAGGTATATAAATTACATCACAAACATCACATGAAAATATTCTTACGCATGCAAGCTAAATGGCTAAAAATTGGGATGAATGGAAAAGTGTTTAAAAAAATCATTAAAGCACAATTTTTGGATATAAGATTCCTACTAATTGCAATTAGAAACAAGTAGACACCTGCAACCCTAGAAACATAGCATGGAGAATAAATATTAACATGGTATTGTAAACCGTCTTAAAAGATATAGTGATATACCTGAGGACATATAGTATCCGGAAAAAAAGTTGGGTCGCTCCCCTATGTGGTAGACGGATATTGTATCAAACGTCACAAACTCTGGTGTACACATACAAAATGGCTAAAATGAAAACACGACAACATTCTGACGAATTGTAACAAGTAGCAAGTAAGCACCTGCAACTTTACAAACATAGCATATAGAGTAAAAAATATGGACGCTATTAAAACGTGTAATTTTTATTTTTGAAACTTTTCTCTCATTTTCGTTCTTCTTGATATAAGACAATAAGCAAGATTTATTACTTTCTGCCTATGTTTAGTCAAAAAATCATAGTAAATCATCTTCTTTGCTTGTTATCATCTAGAAAATGATACTAGTATCGGAGCAATATATCGCACCACCTACCACACTCACAATCAGTTGTACATGTATGTTTTTAGAAGTTTTACGAAAACAAAAATAACTTAAAATAAGTTACACGAAGAAAAAATGGAAAAAAGTCATTGATAAGGTGGGTATTTGAAAAAAACAGGGGCTCATAATTTAGTTAAGAGGGACTTAAAAATTAATCATAACAAGCAGACTAACCTTCGGTCAGTGTCATTTTAAAATTTCAAGAAACCGCATGATCTCATTATATAACAACAATACTTCTTATTGCATCTCTGGTTTCCGTCTTTGACCAGTATACACACAACAAAAATAAAACCAGTTAGATTTAACGCGTAAACACCACACTTACAGGCAAGTGGTAAGTCTGACTACTGGAAACAAAGCTTAAGAGACTACGGCTAAACGAACTCCAGACATAGAACTTGAAATATTGGAATTTAGCTGTCTTAAGAGATGTACGGGTTAACCCGAATGTTTTAGTTCGAAATCTAGAGTTGGATCTAATGATCTAAAACTAGAACCAACACTAGACCTAGATGTGGAAAGATTCGGGTTGGGTTAAACCCAAAACTTTCCACATCTGGGTATAGTTATGGTTCTAGTTTTACTTCAGTTGAAATATATTGGTTTCCATATTAGTTTGTAAGATAATCTATTTCAGAAACTGTTCATTGTAGAGGCTTTGTTAACAAAAATTCTTTAGATTCACGGCTAAACCCAATCCAACCCAATCCAACCCTGTTCAGATACATGGGTAAGCACAACCCAACCCAACTATTTTTTTACGAGGTCTTGGAAAATTTGCTAACAGACATCTGGTCTAAGATAACAGGCAATCAGACAGTGTGGTGTTGGGGAAAAGAAATACCCCACCCACTAAAAACTAATATCCTTGTCTACTCCAGAAACACCACATTTGCTATTTTTTAAAAAGGCTTATTTCCTCAAACTCTTTCGTTTCAATTACATACCTAACATAGTCACCCACTACATTCCACTTTTCCTGGCGGTCTAACTAAATGCTTATTAAATTTTCCGGTGTTAACGAAATTCCAATCTTTCTATACATTCCTTGCATTTTCCAGGTACATCTTTCACAGTTAAGAACGTGTGTTCAACATCATCAACATTTTCGCAATATGGGCAATTTATTATTTTCGATTCTTACATGATTATATAGATGAGGTCTATAGCAGCCATGTCCACTTAATAATTTGGTCCAAAAATAATTTATCTCGTCGCATTTTCCAAAATATTAATGGTGTAATGTTTGTCAGAATACGTTTTGTCCATCTAGCATCGCTAGTATCTACAGTCCATCTATTATTTCACAGAGGAACTGCGAAATTTTACCATATCTCTCACATACGTTACTTAAGAAGTTAACGAGAATCTGTTAATTTTGGCAAAGTTTCCGCTGCATGGGTATCCTGAATACTAAACAACGCTGAATCCCAGTCTCGTTAAGTGAGGCTTAACTGTTATATCCTTGGTACTCAAGTCAATGTCCGAGGCAATGCCAATTTCATTCATTACTACCAATCGAATGTATTGCCTAATGTAACTCAACCGTTATCATTCCCTCTCGCATCTGAGAGAGAGATTTCGAATATTCTGCACAGCATTAAAACAACTAGAATTGGTATTCATGGAATTAGCGCTAAAATGTTGACGTTTTGTTGTCCGGTTATCATCTGTCACATTGTAAAATATTGCCTTGAACATTCTGCATTTCCGGAACTTTGGAAGATAGCTCAAGTGACACCAATTCCTAAAGCTGCTAACCCTAGTGAACTCAAAGATCTCAGACCCTTTAGTATATTATCCATTTTATCTAAGATTCTAGAAAAAAATTGTGGCTGTTAGACTGAATAAACATTTACGTTGTTTTAATATCTTACCGGTTCATCAGTCTGGATTCCGTGCTCGTTACAGTTGTAATTCCATGATGTAACGAATGATATTCTTGCGACCATTGATCAAAAACGTGCTACGGTTTTGATTTTGCTTGATTTCTGTAAGGCCTTTGATACCATACATCACCCCACTCAGTTGGCTATTCTCAACTACATTGGTCTTTCTATAAGTGTCATAAATTTTTCTGGAAACTATCTTCTTAATCTAATGCAAACTGTTAAGCTTAACGAAAAAGAACCATCAGCAGTTGCAGTGACGTCAGTTACCACAAGTATTAATTCTTGGTCCCTTACTTTACTTAATCTATACTATCAATAAAATCTCAAATAAAATCTATACTATCAACTTATGAGGATTTTCTACAATGTCTACATCTTTGTATCTTTTCTGAACTAATAAATCAATTGGCAACGATCTTCTTATAACTAATAGAGCCGGGCTAACTTGAGAATATACCGCAGGTCCTATTATCCCCATTTTCTCAGCTTCCAGGCCATTTGTAGATCCTATTATTCTATGTAGTACTTGCACCGTTTTCTGTGCTTTTGAATAAATATATTCCACATGAACTCCCCACTTCAGGTCCCCTGCCAATCATTATTTCATGCCAATTATTTAAGTGACTTATTAGATTACATTGACTTAATGTACTATTTATATTAATTCTCATTAACACACATTCTGTTTTCTCTGGAGCCAGTTCTAAACCCATGAACTCTAACTTATTTACAATTTCTTTAATAATTCATTGTACAATGTTAGCAATGCTTTCCTTATCACACTAAAACGCGAATCTGAAGATGCGCGGCTAAACCCAAACCTTTCCAATTCTAGGTCTAGTGTTAGTTCTTGTTTTGCTGCAGTTGACAAACAGGGTTGCTAAATGAGGTTTTAAAGTATTATATTTCAAAAACTATTCATTGTAGAGGCCATATAGGTATATCATTTCCACTTTGAATTATTGTTCGAATGATTACTGTATAATATTATTGAATTAAAACTAGTACTAACACTTGACTTAAATTAGAAACATACGGCATCAACTATGCCCCTTTTAAGAGTACTATAAGAATACTAAACCTGTAAGTTTCTAGTTCTAAGCCGCAATTGTGCGTTTTTAGTGTGGGTTTAGACATAACATATTTTGAGCACTACAAACTAATATCACGAATAGATACAATAAATTAGAAATTGTTCACATCACAAACGTGTCGATACGCTAGTCGATACATACATGTTGTGGAGCGTATTCCTGGGATGTAACAGTCCTTTTAAATTCTACAGTCCTTGAACTGAAACCACTTAAAATTCGCAATATTAACCCACAAAAAATATTTATATTTCTTCCAAATACACCTGGTCTGATATCGAAACAGGTTTAATTCTCCTGATTGAATATTTTTTACGAGTCACCCTATATTTGGTCTGAATCTCCAACATTCCTTCCTTTTTCTGTTGTAAACGAAAGAAGAATGTCGTCAAGGAAAAAGATTTATTTTTTGTAAAAAGTACAAAAGTCCGTGTTGCCTTTTAAAACCCGGATCTTCTACTGGCGGCGTTTTAATCGGCGCTCATCCTAACGAGATTGAAAATCAGCTTATGCATACATAAATAAAAGATTTTAAAACAGATATTTTTAATCACCCTTGTCCGATTTATCTTACAATGATCCATTACCCACGAGCAATCAGTTTTAAATTAATGGATTTCTTATAAACAACGTTATAAATCAACAGAGAAGCTTTGTGACTATGTCCATTAACAATATTAAAATTAAAAATTAAAACAAAAAAATCTATAAAAAACAAATAAACAACAATCTCAAACATGTTAAATTTTTTTATTATTTGAATTCCTTTTATTACTTTTATATTTTAAAACGCAAATAGTGATGCCGATAATTAAAAAAACAGTAAATTGCCAAGATACGTAAGAATTGACGCAATTATGACGCGTTACAATCAATTTAAAATAACGTATCGTGCCAGAAAAATTATCATTCAAAAATATTAACTTTACCTACTAAGTTGGTATATAAAAATATTTTTTTAAAACTCATATATTAGCATTAAAACAATGTGCTTTTAAGTGCCTATAAAAAAGAAATGTGCCGTTATTATAAGATATTTTATATTTTATTATCCTTAATAAGATTTTAAAATAATCGGATTACGCGGGGTTAAAACAAAATAAAACAGAAACCTGTAAGACTTCCACGTTAATTATTCAATTACCGATAGAGGTCGCAACGAACCCTCATATCGATTGACAATGTCAATTTTGACATAAACATTTGTGGTGCGCAATTTCTCTAAAAACGTTGCGGTTTTTTTGTTGTTGAAGAATTTACGTTGTAAACAATGATATCATTCGTGCGGAAACCCGATAAAAACCGGCTCGAATTCGTTTGTGACATTATTTCAGAGGAAAAATCGGCCATCTAACCTCTCTTACCTTATGACGTTTGATGGTCCTTGTAATTTCATGTTTTTTGGGGGCCCCGATTACTAATATTAATAAGGAATAATAATGGGGGGTTCTGTAAGCC
This sequence comes from Onthophagus sagittarius, assembly GCA_036711965.1. NCBI lineage: Eukaryota > Metazoa > Arthropoda > Insecta > Coleoptera > Scarabaeidae > Onthophagus > Onthophagus sagittarius. The sequence continues at coordinate 10,722,311 of JASERS010000004.1, forward strand.
AAGTTTTCCATTCTGGCAGCGTTTTATTATCGACAAGTCACGGGCATCGCGTTAGCGATTCGACACGACAAAAAGTTCACACCGTTTTCGATGCTCTTCGTGCTAACCCCAAAGTTGGGGTGCAAAGATTAGAGGGATTATTGCAACAAATACCAAAGGTAAATATCATATTTCTGAATAGTTGCTTTAGGTGATTGTTAATTTTGTTTGTTTAATTTTCTTAGAATGAGAATATTTTGATGATACATGATGAAGCCGGTTATAATTTACTTCAAAAATGTGTGGGTGCGAATAATATTGAGCTCGTTAGGTGGCTTTTAAATAGACACTCTTCTACCGATGTTAATAGGTGTCCCTGTAGTTTACCTTTACATATAGCCTGTTTAAAAGGGTAATTTTTTCATTTTAAGGTTAAGGTAGATGTAAAATTTTTTTTCTAGGCATGATGAATGTGTTGATTTACTTTTAAAACATGGTGCCAAAATTGATGTTGAAGCTAGAATGTGTTGGCCAGGACCTCATAGCAATAATTGTGAAGAAAGGGGAAAATATTGTAGGATATTTTTTTATAGGTTTTATTATCAATAATTATTTTGATTAATTTTAATTAAATTTAAATAATTATTGATAATCAAATTATATAAAATAATTTTTTTTAATTCAAATATCTTGAGGTTATACAGTTTAATTTATTTTTTTAGTAAGTATACAACAAGATGAAAGTTGTATGGAACGAGAGCGAGAAAAACCTCAGAACAAACTTCAAAGTGCAATGTATTATGCTTTAGATGGAGATCAAGTTAATATTTTGATTATGTTGGCTCAAAAATGTGAAGATCTTTGGGTTAGATTCTCAACAATTTAAAACCAAAAATCTGGAAATGTTGCTTTTATTTTATTATATTATTTAGCTCACAAGGAAATTATCAAAATTCAATTTCATTCAAGGATAAAATGGAGGAAAATAAGGGTACAAATTTTTGTATATGTGCTGTAAAAGTTGCTGAGACAAGATTTTGAAGTTGAAAGTTAACCCTCTATTGCATAATTTATTTTATAGTTTGAAAAAAATTTTTTTTTGCATTTTTTGTGATAAATGTGCATAGAAATAAGACACTTATGAGTTTTTTTTTCAAAATTTGTATTTGTAGAGAAAAAAAAATGTGTTCCCAAATGGGCACATTGTGGGCTCAAAGTACATTTTTTTTTTACATGGTGTGAAATGACTTGAAGCAATTATTTACTTTATTTAAACACAAATGTATTCCACATTTTTCGCACATTGTTCTGGATTTACCCTTGCAGTTAGGTTTTTTGCATCTTTCTCGGTTTTCTGTCTGTAAAGGCCAATGTCCAGTATTATCCAATATTATGTTTCTTGTTGGACGTGGTTCCAAACATTTTCTTTTAGGTGTGAAAGGAATGGGCGAGTCGATGGGCGTATTGGCGCCACTAGTGTTAGGTCGGCCTCTCTTTTTTGCCTTTATTTTTCCCACTAGACATAGATCTTGTGCTAGTATTGTTTTGAATTCCAATAGAGAAACCTTCTCATTCTTGTTTAGTTGTTTATTGATTCTTCTTGAAAGTAACCATGAATTTACTACCACAACGTCAAGCATGTGGCAAAATATGCGTATATTCCATTTGCGGCTCTTCAATTTTATGGGATACAATCCTAATAGAGAATCCTGTAAATCTACCCCTCCCATGTGCATGTTGTAGATTGAAACAATGTCGGGACGATCAATTTCTTTCTTGCAGTTCTCCGACTTGAAAAAACGCTTTACTTTGGTAAGTGGAAATGTACTAGAGAATGTAGAAACTAATGTAACTAATCGATTATCATACCACTGCACAACATGAACATCTACTCCAGCAACATTTGCAGTTTTCTCAATGTGTGAGCCTCGTCCCTTTTTTTTCATTTCTTTTTCACTAACCATTTTTAGGCCCTTCAGCTGATTAGATCTTATTGTTGCCACACTTTGTATGCCTAATTTTCCCAGATAGGATAACAAATTTATACCAGAGAAATAATTGTCATAGTAAACCTTATGATTTTTGTCTCTCGGAATTGGTCTACATAAACGGACGATGATATTGCTGGCAGCTCCAAGATTTGGTTCCCCTGGCAATAGATTTTTGTCAGCTTTACTATTGCAAAGCTCAAAATTTGTACTGAAGCCACTTACTCCTGATAAGACATACATTTTGTAACCCCATTTGTGTGGCTTTTTGGGATTATATGTCTTTAAAGATGTTCTTCCCTTGAATGGAATAATTTGTTCATCACAGGATAAATTTTCCTCAAAAGGGATTTTTTGGCAGGATTTCTTTATTTGATTCAATACCGGCATAATTTTATGTGTGCTTCCAGTGGCTAAGGTATTATCTGAGAAATGCAAAAAACGTTTCAGCTCCTCAAATCTATTGAGAGGCATGATGTCTGCTATTTGTGGTGTTCTAGTATTGGCCGACCAGTACCTACGCGTTGTGCTGCCTTATCAAAGACATCCATATAACTATCCCCAAAAACTGCTCAATTTCTTTAGCATCAGTTCTCAAAGGCCTGTCAGGTCTTCTTTGTGTACTGTACAAACATGTTTGCTCAACCACCATAGATATAAAATCATCAGACATAAAGAATTTGAATAGACTATATGCACTTTGTAATTCTAAAATATATTCTGGAAGATCGCATTCTCCAAAAAACTTATTACCCTGTGGATCTCTATTAGTTTTTGAAGATTTCCAAGTAACATTTTCAACATTTGAAAAGAAAAATCTCGTATTTGGGGGAAGATCAAATAACTGCGTCAAAGGTATGTCGTCTGGGTCCTCAATATCCTGGGATTCAATCTCGTCATCATCTAAGTCGTGAGGAACCTGTACTTCCACTGCAGAGAAAAATATGCATATGAACATCAAGACCAAACTATTTTTACTGGCATAAAATTTACCTTCATCATCGTCTGATAGCTCAGAATCCTCGCTATCTGAAGGAATATCTCGAATTGCATCAACTTGAACTTTTTTTCTTCCATAAAAAGCGCTTGGTCTAATTGTTGGAAAATCGCCCGGAAAATCCATTGTGGATCGTCCGTGTGTAGAAATAAGAAATAATTGCACACTTTAACTTTTTGAGCATAATGTTCCCAAATGGGAACAAACAAGTTATGACCTGCTGCAAAAAAAGGAACGAACGAAATATATCGAATTATGCATTATTCTACTCCTAACACTTGAAACTAAGTATAAAAAATACATACTTACCAGAAAATAACCCTAGAAACTAGATTTGATCTTCTAAAATCAATCAAAATGATCAAGTGGCCATTGATTCGACGCGAATTGTATATAAATGCAACACACCAACACAAACACCACCTCTCGGACAAAAAATTTACGAAAGGTAGAAAACTATACTAGATATTCATAATGTATCTATCAGTTTCGCCGCTTAATACAACATATGGCCACTTTATTGGCTTAGAATGTTGTGTTCCCGAAAGGGAACATTATGCAATAGAGGGTTAATATGTAAAATTTTTAAAAACCAGTATTATCGATTGTGGTCATGATAAATATACTTGTAGTATGTTGAAAAGAAATAATTCAAGTAGATCAATCTTCTCAAAGATTTAGGGGTTATCATGTATCCACTTTTTGTAAAAATGATGTGAAACTTTCTCAGAATTTGAAAATCTTTGGTTTAGAATGTAAAATTTTTTGTAAAAAGCTTTGAAAATAGGGAAAAATTTAATACTATGTAAATACAAACTCAAGGGTCATTTTCCCTGATTTATACAAGTTTAATAAATCAGTGCTTTTTTATGGTGCAATTTAAACATGTATGTGACATGAGTCATTGATCAACAAGTGACCCTCAACCTGAGAGAACTCAATAGGAGTAATGATGTTGCTCTATGATGGGTTTTAGATCGCAAAAGGCTGACAAGCTGACCTAAGAGGTTGAACAAACGCTCTTAAAGAATCTAGTTTATGAAAACCAGATCCGAGATCTTTCTCAGAACACCTCAATCTTGTAGATCTATAATGATGCTTTCAGGCTGCCTGACCGACCATGCTCACCTCAAATATCGCCTTTTTATGAACACATATTGTGTAATTGCGTTGCCAAAAAGTGTCTAAGACATAAAATTTTCAAGTCCTTTTGAAATCCACTGACATAGGAACAGGAACAAAGCGGCCATGCAATTGTGATGAATGAAGTGTTGATTTTCCTCAGCGATCATCTTTTAGTCGCATTTTTCATTTAGAGGAAAATACCAAAATCATTTTGAAAGAGAATGCCTAATTTTGTAAAGTACATTCATGCCTCTATATTCGGCAAATTCTACGGATTTAAGTAGAAACTTGAAATGCTTCCAGAAGAGTTGATATTGCTTCTAGAAGATTTGAAATGCTTCCAGAATACTTGATAGTACCTTTCAAGAACTTGAAATGCTTCCAAAATAATTGATATGCTTCGAGAAGATTTGATACTGCCTCTGGAAGACTTAAAATGCTTCCAAATAGTTGATATTATCTGTGGAAGACTTGAAACACTTTCAAAAGACCTAATACTGCCTCTGGGAAACTTCGAATGTTTCCAGAAGAGTTGATACTGCTTCTAGACAATTTGAAATGCTCGCAGTATACTTGATATTACCTCTGGAGAACTTGAAATGCTTCCAAAAGACTTGATCTGGTTTGAAAAGACTTAATATTACTTCTAGAAGACTTGAAATGCTTCCAAAGGAATTGAAATGCTTCAAGAAGACTTAATACTGCATTTAGAAGACTTGAAATGCTTCCAAAGGACTTGATATTTGCTCTGGAAGAGTTAAAATCTTTCCAAAACACTTGATTTTGCCTCTGAAAGATTTGGAGTGCTTCCAGAAGAGTTGATATTGCCTCTGGAAGACTTGGAATGCTTCCAGAAGAGTTGATATTGTCTTTGGAAGACTTTAAATGCTTCCAGAAGAGTTGATACTGCTTCTAGAAGATTCGAAATGCTTCCAGAATACTTGATAGTACCTTTGAAGAACTTGAAATGCTTCCAAAAGATTTGATCTGCTTCGAAAAGACTTAATACTCCATGTAGAAGACTTAAAATGGTTCCAGAGGACTTGAAATGCTTCCCAAAGACTTGATATTGCCTCTCGATGACTTAAAATGCTTCCAGAATAGTTGATATTGTGTCTGGAAAACTTGAAATACTTTCAAAAGACCTAATATTGCCTCTGGGAAACTTGGAATGCTTCCAGAAGAGCTGATACTACCTTCAGAAGATTTGAAATGCTTCTAGAATACTGATATTACCTCTGAAGAACTTGAAATGATTCCAGAAGACTTGATCTGGTTCGAAAAGACTTTATATTACTTCCAGAAGACCTGAAATACTTCAAGAAAACTTGATATTGCCTCTGGAAGACTTAAAATGCTTCCAGAATAGTTGGTATTGTCTCTGGAAGACTTGAAACACTCCCAAAAGACCTAATATTGCTTCTGGGAGGCTTGGAATGCTTCCAGAAGAGCTGATACTGCTTCTAGAAGATTTAAAATGCTTCTAGAATACTTGATATTACCTCTGAAGAACTTGAAATAATTCCAGAAGACTTGATCTGGTTCGAAAAGACTTTTCCTTGATTTATACAAGTTTAATAAATCGGTGCTTTTTTTATGGTGCAATTTAAACATGTATGTGACATGAGTCATTGATCAACATGTGACCCTCAACCTGAGAGAACTCAATAGGAGTAATGATGTTGCTCTATGATGGGTTTTAGATCACAAAAGGCTGACAAGCTGACCAAAGAGGTTGAACAAACGCTCTTAAAGAATCTGGTTGATGAAAACCAGATCCGAGATCTTTCTCAGAACACCTCAATCTTGTAGATCTATAATGATGCTTTCAGGCTGCCTGACCGACCATGCTCACCTCAAATATCACCTTTTTATGAACACATATTGTGTAATTGCGTTGCCAAAAAGTGTCTAAGACATAAAATTTTAAAGTCCTTTTGAAATCCACTGACATAGGAACAGGAACAAAGCGGCCATGCAATTGTGATGAATGAAAAGTGTTGATTTTCCTCAGCGATCATCTTTTAGTCACATTTTTCATTTAGAGGAAAATACCAAAATCATTTTGAAAGAGAATGCCTAATTTTGTAAAGTACATTCATACCTCTATATTTGGCAAATTCTACGGATTTAAGTAGAAACTTGAATGATATTGCTTCTAGAAGATTTGAAATGCTTCCAGAATACTTGATAGTACCTTTCAAGAACTTGAAATGCTTCCAAAATAATTGATATGCTTCGAGAAGATTTGATACTGCCTCTGCAAGACTTAAAATGCTTCCAAATAGTTGATATTATCTGTGGAAGACTTGAAACACTTTCAAAAGACCTAATACTGCCTCTGGGAAACTTTGAATGTTTCCAGAAGAGTTGATACTGCTTCTAGACAATTTGAAATGCTCCCAGAATACTTGATATTACCTCTGGAGAACTTGAAATGCTTCCAAAAGACTTGATCTGGTTTGAAAAGACTTAATATTACTTCCAGAAGACTTGAAATGCTTCCAAAGGAATTGAAATGCTTCAAGAAGACTTAATACTGCATTTAGAAGACTTGAAATGCTTCCAAAGGACTTGATATTTGCTCTGGAAGAGTTAAAATCTTTCCAAAACACTTGATGTTGCCTCTGAAAGACTTGGAGTGCTTCCAGAAGATTTGATATTGCCTCTGGAAGACTTGGAATGCTTCCAGAAGAGTTGATATTGTCTTTGGAAGACTTTAAATGCTTCCAGAAGAGTTGATAATGCTTCTAGAAGATTTGAAATGCTTCCAGAATACTTGATAGTACCTTTCAAGAACTTGAAATGCTTCCAAAATAATTGATATGCTTCGAGAAGATTTGATACTGCCTCTGGAAGACTTAAAATGCTTCCAAATAGTTGATATTATCTCTGGAAGACTTGAAACACTTTCAAAAGACCTAATACTGCCTCTGGGAAACTTCGAATGTTTCCAGAAGAGTTGATACTGCTTCTAGACAATTTGAAATGCTCCCAGAATACTTGATATTACCTCTGGAGAACTTGAAACGCTTCCAAAAGACTTGATCTGGTTTGAAAAGACTTAATATTACTTCTAGAAGACTTGAAATGCTTCCAAAGGAATTGAAATGCTTCAAGAAGACTTAATACTGCATTTAGAAGACTTGAAATGCTTCCAAAGGACTTGATATTTGCTCTGGAAGAGTTAAGATCTTTCCAAAACACTTGATGTTGCCTCTGAAAGACTTGAAGTGCTTCCAGAAGATTTGATATTGCCTCTGGAAGACTTGGAATGCTTCCAGAAGAGTTGATATTGTCTTTGGAAGACTTTAAATGCTTCCAGAAGAGTTGATAATGCTTCTAGAAGATTTGAAATGCTTCCAGAATACTTGATAGTACCTTTCAAGAACTTGAAATGCTTCCAAAATAATTGATATGCTTCGAGAAGATTTGATACTGCCTCTGGAAGACTTAAAATGCTTCCAAATAGTTGATATTATCTCTGGAAGACTTGAAACACTTTCAAAAGACCTAATACTGCCTCTGGGAAACTTCGAATGTTTCCAGAAGAGTTGATACTGCTTCTAGACAATTTGAAATGCTCCCAGAATACTTGATATTACCTCTGGAGAACTTGAAACGCTTCCAAAAGACTTGATCTGGTTTGAAAAGACTTAATATTACTTCTAGAAGACTTGAAATGCTTCCAAAGGAATTGAAATGCTTCAAGAAGACTTAATACTGCATTTAGAAGACTTGAAATGCTTCCAAAGGACTTGATATTTGCTCTGGAAGAGTTAAGATCTTTCCAAAACACTTGATGTTGCCTCTGAAAGACTTGAAGTGCTTCCAGAAGATTTGATATTGCCTCTGGAAGACTTGGAATGCTTCCAGAAGAGTTGATATTGTCTTTGGAAGACTTTAAATGCTTCCAGAAGAGTTGATACTGCTTCTAGAAGATTCGAAATGCTTCCAGAATACTTGATAGTACCTTTGAAGAACTTGAAATGCTTCCAAAAGATTTGATCTGCTTCGAAAAGATTTAATACTGCATGTAGAAGACTTAAAATGGTTCCAGAGGACTTGAAATGCTTCCTAAAGACTTGATGTTGCCTCTCGATGACTTAAAATGCTTCCAGAATAGTTGATATTGTGTCTGGAAAACTCGAAATACTTTCAAAAGACCTAATATTGCCTCTGGGAAACTTGGAATGCTTCCAGAAGAGCTGATACTACCTTCAGAAGATTTGAAATGCTTCTAGAATACTGATATTACCTCTGAAGAACTTGAAATGATTCCAAAAGACTTGATCTGGTTTGAAAAGACTTAATATTACTTCCAGAAGACCTGAAATACTTCAAGAAAACTTGATATTGCCTCTGGAAGACTTAAAATGCTTCCAGAATAGTTGGTATTGTCTCTGGAAGATTTGAAACACTCCCAAAAGACCTAATATTGCCTCTGGGAGGCTTGGAATGCTTCCAGAAGAGCTGATACTGCTTCTAGAAGATTTAAAATGCTTCTAGAATACTTGATATTACCTCTGAAGAACTTGAAATCATTCCAGAAGACTTGATCTGGTTCGAAAAGACTTAATATTACTTCCAGAAGACTTGAAATGCTTCCAAAAGAATTGAAATGCTTCGAGAAAGCTTGATACTGCATTTATAAGACTTGAAATGCTTCCAAGGACTTGATATTTGCTCTGGAAAAGTTAAAATGCTTCTTGAAAACTTGATGTTGCCTCTGGAAGACTTGAAGTACTTCCAGAAGATTTATAATGCTTCTAGAAAACTTGTTACTGCATCTACATGACTTGAAATGCTTATAGAAGACTTGATATTACCTCTCGAGAACTTGAAATGCTTCTAGAACACTTGATTTTGCTTCCAGTAAACTTGATACTGCATCTAGAAGATTTCAAACGCATTCAATAGACTTCTATTTCGATATTGCCTCTGGAAGAATTCAAATATTATCAGAGGATTTGATATTGCCTCTGAAAGACTTCAACTGCTTCCAAAGTGTTTCCAAAAGAGTTTTTTGATTGATTTTGAGTTCTGAATCTATTATTGAGGTTATGCTTCCCAATGCAAAATTTTTCAAATCGAATTCAAACTTTTTTTGGAGAGCCGTCATTTGTCATTTGAGAATTTTAAAAACAATATTTTAAATAAATGTTACATGTAACTTGAGTTTACACAGAATTTTGCAACGTTCCTGATCAATGTATCTAATTAACAGCTGGATGTATCTATTACTTATTTATTTAATTTGTCAAGTACTGTTATGATATGATTATTTTGGCCGATTGGGACATTTTTAGATTCTGAAAAAGGATTAATCGATCGTTTATCCAAATCATGAAAGCTTTCTTCGTTCATTTTTGATATCTATTGCTTCTTTGGATGCTCCTATTAATCGTAATTAAGATAAAAGACGTATTATTGGTGATACAACTGAATGCAACATTCATCATTTCATCTAATACAATTTCGACGATCTTTTTTTCGTCATATAATTTTTTTTAAGTAAATTAAGTAACGATTTTTAGTTTTAAGCAAATAAATTGTATTCATAGGTTTGGTCAATTTGAAGCCGACTAGAACCGATTTCGGCCGATCATTGCCGAACGTGCGATAATCGTTAGTCCGATCTGTGCACATTCTCTGTTTCGCTTAAAATCTTAATAAGAAAATCGACAAACACCAAAATTCTTTGATTTTAAGTGTAAAGTTAGAGTTTTTTCTCTTTTTTATGTAACTATTTTCACAATCTTTATATTTACGTTCTTCCAATATAGTACATATAATAAAAAATTCACAAAATGATAGAACGGAAGTCTAAACTAAACTACATAAACAATTTTACGTACTTAATAATCTAAATTATGTCTGTATAGGCTAAGCAAAGTATACATTCTCTTATTTACTTACGAAATGAGCAACATTTCCAGATCGTTGTCTAAAATCATCAAATTCTAACACAATTTATATTCCAGAACGTTGTTTTTCGATCTAGAAAACCAATGTTACACGCAGCATGTGAAAGAGGCGCATGGAAATGCACGCAATTTCTCGTAATGGAACGCAGTGAAGAAATCCACATATTAAAAGAAGAATATTACCCAATCCATTACGCTGTGTTACACGACAGCAAATTTTTAGAACTATTAATAAGCGCCGGAGCTGACACAACAGTTCGAACCTGCACCCAACAAATGACGCTACTCCACGTCGTTTTTCTTGTTGCTCACAAATCAGCGGAAGACACAATGTCGACAATCCGACTTTTATTAGAACATGGTTGCAAAGAAATCATTAACACCCCAGATTCGCTGGGAAACACCCCGTTGCACGCGTTAATCTTTCGATACGCGTTGGAGGAGGCGAGGTATGGTTGCGATAAATGGAACAAATGGGACGTTTTGCATTTGGTGAGGTATTTAATTCAATGCGGGGCGAAACAATCGATTAATCAAGCCGGAAATTCGGCGTTAGCGTGCGTTTTGAGACACGTCCGAGATTGGGAAATTTGTTATGAACTTTTAAATATGTTAATCCATGAAGGAGGTAAATTAAAAAAAAAAATGTATGGAATTAAATTATAATTATTATTTTAGGTGAGCCAAATATGGTGGGACGAGATGGTTCCGTACCAATAATGATATGTTTGGTGCCACTAATAAATAAGGATCCACTTCATCACTTCACCCATAACATGAAAGTATGTTATCTTAACTGTATAAGAATATTACTGAAAAATGGCGCAAATCCGAATTGTAGTTACAAAGAAAATTTAACCCCATTGCACGTTTTAGTTTTTACGGTCTCGGAAAATATTACTTTAGCTTGTGATGGGCAAAAAAGTAGCAATTTCGAGTTTATAAAAAACCTTTTAATCCTTTTATTAACTCACGGTTTAGACCCGAATGTACGAGTAAGTATGCGGACTCAACATATTTTGCAATCTTGCATGGATATGGTACAAAACGTGCGGGATTGTCGCGACATAAATTACGTTTATGATTTAACCCTAACCTTAATCCAATACGGTGCTAACCCGGATTTAACCGTGAACGTTTCAGAGGCGGTTAAAAATAATCAATTGTACGCCCAATCGAAATGGAAAACCAAAAATTATATTCTTTATTATTACGTTATGTTGGTATCTAGAAAAGAAAATATCGTAACCGACCCCGAGATGTCTTTCGCGAAAATAATAACTTTATTTTATTTGGTAATGAAGCATCAACCGTTATTTGAGTGCTTAAAAATTTTGTATACGCAACAATTGAGTCTTGTTCCGGGCAAAGCAACGGAACCTTTAACTTGTATTATACGGGATTTATATAAAAGACCGAGAACTTTAAAACAGATTAGTCGCGTTACGATACATAATTGTATGGGGCGTAGACCCGGGTTATGCGTGAATAAATTAAATTTGCCAAATCGGTTGAAAGAATATCTTTTAAATTTTGAAGCGTAAAGATAATATTTTAAAATCATTAAAAAAAATATATTATTTGTGAAAAGTACTCTCAATTACCAGAGAGAATGCGAGATGTGTTAATCTTTTTGGAGAGATTATATTTTTTTAAATCATAACCAAAAAACGAATTCAACGTTTATACAAAATAAATATTAAATATAAAATCGAATGATTTAATTAATTATGATTTTTTAAATCATAATTAATATTTAATTTTATTTTATTGTTTTTGAAATTATTACCGAGATAAAATGAATCTCATTATTATTTTATTTTTAATGATAAAAATGATATAGTCATATTAATAGAAACATAATAATTATATATTATTTTTTAAAGAATTTTTAAAAATATATAGTCTTTATAAAGAAACGAGTTATTTAAACAAAAAAACAGTATATTAAAATAATAACAATGAATAATAATAAATGGTTTTTCTTAATATAAAAAATAATAAATGATACAAAGATGTAAATATATCAATCTTGTGTATATGAATGCGAAAAAGCAGCTAACTGATTTAACATTAACTTAATAATAAAAACGATATGCCAAATATAATAACAATTAAGAATATAAGTGTACAATGTAAGAAAATGATAAGATGAAAAGAGAATTTTGTGATTTTATTGTTGAATATGAAGAACACGAAATATAATATTGTTAATATGGAAAGTTTTGTGGATTTATTTATATTTTTTTGCTTTTTAAAATGCTTATTAAAATAAGATTTTAAAGTTTTTGAGTCAATTGGCTCAATAAATTATTTATTGACGAAATATATAAAGAGAAAAATTTCCTGACATATCCTAATTAATCATGATCCTTCAATCATTATTTTATTAATTTATTATTATCTTATAATTAATTAAACGATGAATTAATTCTATTTATTATATTATTAATTGTTATTATTATATTTAATTCGTTGCAAATGAATAATAAACAAAAATGTGATTTATAACGTTTTTATATTTGTAAATTTTATTGATTCTTACCTGGTAGTGAAAAAGACGTTGATTAATTTGAAAAATAATTTGTGTGTATAAATTATATAATTGCGAATTGCCAAATTTATATTTTCTAAGACAAAATTATAAAACTTTTTTAAATAAGGCGATTTATGAATTATAATTTGTCAATCCTTAGCAAAATTGAGAAATCAATTCGGCCGATTATCGCTTAAATGAATTTCACGTTCTCACTTTTGCTAAGGAAGTTTGTAAACAAAACGATGCGATTAGTTTAAACAATTTATTATTCGTAAATGTTCAAACAAATAAAACTTTGTCAATTTTAAAAGGAAATTTAATAATATACATGGTTTAAATATTTATAGGAATGTATAAAGAACATTTTAATGATCATATGTCCTCAAATCGAACGTTACAGAGATAAAAGCGATTCAATTACATCACCGTGATTTATTGGTTATTATAAATTGAGTAGGATTTTAATTATTATTGACGATGTTTTAAAGGTGGCTCACCAACATCAACAGTTTCTAATGCTGCGTTGAAAGAAAATCTTCAATATGTTGAAGAATTTGTCATATTTACGAAATTTTTGATAACTATGTTTCAGCTTTTCCATTGGTAGAAACAAATTGAAGCCGAAAACTAAATATTTTAAATAGTGTGTTCGTGCAGGCTACATCATGGAATTCCAAATCCATTTCTTAAGAAATGTATTGTCAAGATGTTCCAAAACTAGTATAAAGTACAGCGAATGTCCATTCTGTATAAATTAAAGATGTAGTCTTTGATTTAGGGGCAAGTTCTCCAAAGGCAAGAAAATGTTTTTCTAGGAAATGAAGGTATGTATGACCATTTTATGGTTTGTAATACAATGATGGTTAATCAAATGTTTAGACTATGGCTTGAGGATTCTTGTTAGATCTCATATTGCTTACTTGCTAGAAATACAACATAACTCAAAAAATGTCGATTGCAAATAATTGATTTAGATGGAAGTTATATCAGTCTAACTTGACTGCAGTTTAGTCCAGAAAACTTGACTTGCTTCCAAAGGACTTACTACTGCCTTTGGAAGACTTGATACTGCTTTTAAAAAAACTTGGAACTTGAAAAATGTTGGTATGTTGGACTTGATACTGCTCTTAGTGTGACACCTTAATTACAAAAATACAAAAATGACATGAAATAATCAACACATTTACAACACCAAAACAACACGGGTCCTCTTTTAGCTCAATTGGAGATTGGGTCGGGTAAAATTTTTTTAAGGCGCCACACAGTTGCTCCCGGGTTCACGAACTGTGACGTGAAGTTGTAAAGTGAGTGTTGTAAACAAATGACAAAAACAAATACAAAAAAAATTCGAATATTTGAGTTGCGATAATATTTATTTTGGGAAAACACCCAAAGAACGAAAATAATAACTAAATAAAAATAAAATGAATTAACTAAGATTCTACAAAAAAGAACAAAAAAAATAATGTTCTTGGCGACCTAGCAGAAAGAAAATTGAAAATAATAAAAAAAAATGAAAAAGAAATCCCTGAAGTGAACGCGTACGACTCCATATATTTGAGCTCAAAATAGAACCAAATAAAAAAATAATATGACCGGAATCAAAATAAATTTGACAACGAAAATTATCTAACAAAAAAAAATATTCAGAACCAAACCAAAATTAATTAGAAATATTTACACAAAAAAAAATTAACTAACTGACTGAATATAAAGAAGTATCCAAATAAATAATTAATTAATGTGTAAAATATGTGTGTTTCCTTATTATTATTATTTAGGAATAAAACAGTATCTTTATCTGACCTTGTCTTCTTTCTTGATTCCTTCTGAGCAACGTATTCCAGAACTTAAAAGAGGGAGATGGATATTGATGAAAGAGATAGAGTATTGGATTCCAATAATTAATTCCAAGTATAAAATGTAATAATTTTTTTTCTCCCAATTTGAAAACGGAGATAAACCCACAGCAATGCTCTCCAATACCCAAAAAGGCCTAAAGTGAAAATCAAGGGAATTAGGAAAAGAAAGAGAAATGTAAAAGGAAGAAGGCAAAGAAAAGTTTTTTTTTTCATGAGAATAATTATGTTATACAGCGCAAAAAATAAAGTAAAATTTAAAAAAAGGTTGTAGAATTATAGCATAAAAGAAATGTCTAACCTCATATCTTCAAGGCCTTAACCAGAATAAAAGTTTATAATTATACGAAGAAAATGCGGATAAACCGTAAATAGGAACTGAAGTCACTTTCCAAGTATTACACACACGGATGATAAATCGTCCAAATAAGGTAAATGGAAATTTTAGCCCAAAAATCAAACTTTTACCAAAATGGCTATCACCACAATTATTCAGATTCACAGGTGTGTTACGTATGAGACTTGATATTGCTTCCAGAGGACTTGAACTACTTCCTGAAGACTTGATACTGCTTCCAGAAGATTTGATATTGCTTCCAGAAAACTTGCTGCTTTCTGACCTCGCTATTGCCACTGGAAGACTTTTTGGATGTTTTCAGAACACTTGATACTACGTCTAAATGATTTGATACTGCTTCCACAAAACTGAAAATGCTTTTAAAAGACTTAATACTGCTTCCAGAGGACTTGATATTACTTCCAGAAAACTTGAACTGCTTCCTAAAGACTCGATGCTGCCTCTGAAAGACTTGATATTGCTTTTAAAATACTTTCAAACGACGTGATACTGCTTTCGAAACACCTGAAAAGCTTCCACAAAACTGAAAATGCTTCTAAAAGACTTGATAGCGCTTCCAGAAGACTTTACACTACTTCCAGAAGACTCGCTACTGTCTCTGGAAGGTTTGATATTGACTGATGATTTGATACTGCTTCCACAAAACTATAAATGCTTCTAGAAGACTTGATACTGCTTCCAGAAGACTTGATATTGTTTCCAGAAGACTTCAGCTTCCACAAAACTGAAAATTCTTCTTGAAGACTTGACACTGCCTCCAGAAGACTTAATACTACTTCCAGAAGACATGATACTGCTTCCAGAAGACTTGATAACGCTTCCAGAAGACTTTAACTGCTTTCTGAAGACTTGCTACTACTGCCTCTGGAAGGTTTGATATTGCTTTTAGAAAACAGGAAATGGTTTCAGAAGACTTGATACAGCTACTAGATTATTTGATACTGTTTCCACAAAAGTAAAGATGTTTCTAGAAGACTTGATACTGCCTCCAGTAGACTTGATATCGCTTCCAGAAAAATTTAACTGCTTTCTGAAAATTCGCTACTGCCTTTGGAAAACTTGATACTGCATCCACAAAACTGAAAATGTTTCCAGAAGACTTGATATTGCTTCCAGAAGACTTAAACTGCTGTTTGAAGGCTTGCTACTTCCTCTGGAAGACTTGATACTGCATCCACAAAACTGAAAATGCTTCTAGAAGACTTGATACTACTTCCAGAAGACTCGCTACTGCCTCTGGAAGGTTTGATATTGCTTTTAGAAAACAGGAAATGGTTTCAGAAGACTTGATACAGCTACTAGATTATTTGATACTGTTTCCACAAAAGTAAAAATGCTTCTAGAAGACTTGATACTGCTTCCAGAAGACTTGCTATTGCTTCCAGAAGACTTCAGCTTCCACAAAATTGAAAATGCTTCTAGAAGACTTGATACTGCTTCCAGTAGACTTGATATCACTTCCAGAAGAATTTAACTGCTTTCTGTAGACTCGCTACTGCCTTTGGAAAACTTGATACTGCATCCACAAAACTGAAAATGTTTTTAGAAGACTTGATATTGCCTCCAGAAGACTTGATATTGCTTCCAGAAGACTTAAACTGCTTTTTGAAGACTCGCTACTTCCTCTGGAAGGCTTGATACTGCATCCACAAAACTGAAAATGCTTCTAGAAGACTTGATACTACTTCCAGAAGACTCGCTACTGCCACTGGAAGGTTTGATATTGCTTTTAGAAAACAATAAATGGTTTCAGAAGACTTGATACAGCTACTAGATGATTTGATACTGCTTCCACAAAACTAAAAATGCTTCTAGAAGACTTGATACTGCTTCCAGAAGACATTATATTGCTTCCAGTAGACTTCACATTCCACAAAACTGAAAATGCTTCTAGAAGACTTGATACTGCCTCCAGTAGACTTGATATCGCTTCCAGAAGAATTTAACTGCTTTCTGAACACTCGCTACTGCCTCTGGAAAATTTGATACTGCATCCACAAAACTGAAAATGCTTCTAGAAGACTTGATGCTACTTCCGGAAGACTTGATACTGCTTCCAGAAGACTTAACATTGCTTCCAAAAGACTTGAGCTGCTTCCTGAAGACTCAATACTACCTCCGGAAGAGTTAATACTACTTTTAAAAGACTTGAAATACTTTTGGAAAACTTGACATGCTTCCGGAAGACTTCACTGCTTCCAAGAGGTTTGATACTATTCCTGGGAACTTTGATACTGCTTCTAGAAGCCTTGATATTGCTTCAAGAAGACTTGACATGCTTTGAAAGGCTCAGAAATGTTCTAGAAACAGCATCAATGTTTCTAGAAACCATAAAATATTTGAAAACGACTTGGTATTGCTTCGGAAAGACTTGAAATGCTTCCAGAAGACTTGATACTGCTCCTAGAAATTTGATATTCCTTCCAAAAGACTTTAAATGCTTCCAAATGACTTAATACTGGTTCTAGGAGGCTTGTAAAACTAGCCTCCTAGTTTAAGACTCTCAAAACACCAAAAACTGTTGGCATACAAAGTCTTCATGTCAGAAGTTTAAAAATGCTAATTAAAGGCAGGATACTGCTTGTGAAATTGTAAATTTTGCTGGCAGAAGACATTTCAATTGCAAACGAATCACCGGCTCCAAATAATGGTCGTTTTCTCACACTTTTTTTTTTTTTAAATCTTCATTCGTAGTTTGGGTCCTTTCTCAATTAAATTTTTCAATACCCAGCACCTATACGTATTATTAAAGCACATTTTTGGGATTTAGAAAGTTTAATTTTTCGAAATACAGTTTTTTAACGGAAACCTCTAATTAATATTTATTTTTATCTATTATTTCAAATTATTAATCTATTATTTATAATCTAATTAATACTTTCAATATAAAAATCCAAACATTTAAGCTTTACTGGCTTAAATAGTAGAATTTTGAGTACCTGATCAGGTCTAAAAAATTATTCGGATTTGGTTTTATTAACACTAATTGTTGTATTATTTTTCTAATAATATCGTGAGAAGGATATGTTATATCGTGACATCGTCAGATTAAAGGAGATGTCACGATAAATCGTGAGATTTTGAAACCTTGTCTAAGAGTTACAGACATGTATTTGCAAGAAAAATAGAAATGTACATAAATGTGTTTTGTATCTTTTCCAGTCGATGTCGATATACAGAGTGATTCAAAAAAACCACCGACAGATTTCTAGGGCTGGTAATACATGAAATATTCAGAATCCTTTGCGAAATAAAGGGCGTCAAAGGTTCTTTAAAAATAAACATCTGAAATAAGAAATCCTTTGCAAAAATATTTTCTGTACCAGTACTAATTTTGACAATATTAATTTCATCCCGTTTGACAAAATTACAAATATAACTGTAGATTATATTGAATTTAAAAAAAAATTGACGTTTTATATTATATAAAATATTATATTAAGGACTATTTATTTTAATTTTTCACTCATTATCTGCTCTAAAAGTCTTATCAGCAGTTTTTTTGAACCACCTGTATATTTGTTTGAACGCTAAATAATAAATTATCCATACCCCACTCCAATTAATTAGCCTTGTATTCACATATACATGTATTTGTACAGGTAATTTATAAAAGTAATTGCTTCATAACAGGTTTTAAGAAAAAATATTCGATAATTTCGCACAAAAAGCTTTACTTATAAAAAAAAATTAAACATATACAATATAAATATCACAATATTTATTTTATTTCCCATGAAATATCTTTTAAAGAACCGTCTTATGGTCTTTACTCAAAATCGGTGTAGGTGAATAAATCCAATCTTACATTTTTTTTTGTTCAAGGTAACTTTCTACTTTGTTTTTAAATAAGTGGCACATTTGTACGTTTCGATAAAAAGTTAAGTTTTGTAAGGGCATTCGTGTAATGACCTGAAATAAAAATAAAATTCTTTAACATAAAAAAAAATTAAAATTGAGAAAGAAAATTCTTGATTTTTACTTGAACTATAAATGACGTTAACTAAACATTTATCGCACTTCGATTTATCCAGCGGTGTCCTATTTACAATCAATTTTTCACGCTCTGAATTCGACTTGATATATGAAGGCCACCAACACATCATATCCATATTTTCCTCCACCAACCAAGCATTCGATATTATCGCCAACGGCATCGTTCCATTGATTTCCTCTTCAGGAAATTCAACGACTGCAAATTCTCTAAACAAAATTTATATTCTAATTCCAATAAGGAACAAGTTTTGTAAAAAAATAATCTTATCATTATTATACAACTAAATCTTCATCTTATCTAAGATTAAACATACAAAAAAGATTACAAATAAATATAACAATAAAATAGTGAAATGAGCTGTAACTAATTGCTATTACAAATGATACTGTTACTTACTTTATATCGTCGGTGCTTGCCATTTATTTATTATTTTTCCGCGATTCAAATAATAGTACTTATACAACAATCACTCACAATCGGTTCATTCTCTAGGAACGTTTTATTAAATTGCGCAAGGCGAGGATCGATGTTTACAGCTGGATATTTTCGATTCTCTCGCGTGTATGACTTACTTTGGCGCAGGTAGGAAGGGAAAGGCAAATATAAAACTCGTTTTTGTCCCGTTAGTGAACGAAGGAAGCATCGATATCGCGCGACTAAAACGCGTATCTGCATGTTATTTGTATGCGTCACCTGTACAATTACCTGTAGGCTTTTTATGCCCCTTTTTGTCATACTAAAATAAGTAATTGTTGGGGAATTTAAAACTTTTTGATATTGTATGTTAAAAATTGGAAAATTTGTTAATTTACAATATTGGAAATTTGATATAATTGATTAATATAATGAATGGATTTATTATGTTTATGGCACCATGCGTTGTATCATAAAAGTATCATGTGTGACAAATTTATAATTTAAATTGTTTGACTTTTAATATTTACAAACTAATACTAAACCTGTATGCTAATGTATGTTGGCATTGGAACTAACTATATTAAAAATTATTGAAGAAATCCACTGTTAGCTTTTCTTTCAGTTCAATGAAAAATATGTGATAATTTAATGATGAATAATAACTAAAAGTAATATTAGCATTAGAACTATTAGTGGAATGGATATCCGTCAACTAACCGGTATTCATTTTTGAAAGTCCGGCCGGATACTGGATAGTTGCTGAATCCGAACTAAATCCACTGGATGAATATAAAAGTGAACCAGCGCTGTCCTAAATCGAAGGGCTAATAGGGCTACAGCCCTCGGGTGCCTGTTTTTGCAATGAAAAATATCGTATCCCCATCATACATGTAGTGTCTCCTCTGGCGGCTCTGGTTTAAATACACGCATTGGATTCAGTTGGATTCAAAGTAACCAGTACTTGTTGATTGATAAATCTCCTTCTGGACACCAAGATTACTTAATTTTGAGCCGTGCATCTGAAAACATATTTTAAATGAAGACCTCTACAGTGAATAGTTTCAGAAATAGAATACTTTACAAACTAATTTCGCAACCCTGTATATTTAAATTGAAGTAAAACTAGAATTAACATAGATCTAGAAGTGACATGCTTTTAGACTTTATCAAATTAACACTAGAATTATGAATTTTCGATGAAAATTTGTTTTTAAAACGACAATTTAGTTGTTTGTAAAATAACCTTAAAAAAGAAACTAGTTTTGAAGTTAATTTTAGCATTCCAGACTTTTTATCCACCCTGTAGAAGGTATACCATACAATTATAGTAACAGTTATTGGACAACACCAATTTATTTTTTTAAAACCAGAACTTTATACAGGTTTATGTATTATACCAGTGTTCTTCAACCTTTGTTATTGCCAGGAACCCTTTCTTGAAATAATTTTTTTATGGAAACCTTCGTTCAGTAACACATCCAGCTTTGAGTTTAGGGATAGTAGTATAGATTAGCCGATTCTAGAACCTCCTCCTCGAACCTGCGTCCGAGGAGGAGGTTCTAGAATCGGCTAATTGTTGGAGGAGGAGGAGGAGGTTGTAGTATCTACTAATTTTTGGAGGAGGTTGTAGAATCGGCTAATTGTTGGAGGAGGAGGAGGAGGTTCTAGAATCGGCTAATTGTTACAAACCTACTAACCTTAAAAGTTGTAATGTGGGAGGAGTTTCCAATTAAGTTTTAATTATTTTGCAACCTCTCCCCAAGTGACACCTTTAAATAGGGAAACCAGAGAATAAAATAATAACGCTCTGTTGACGTGTCAAGACATGTTCGTAGATGGTTACTCTTCGTCGTCTTCCGACGACGAAGAGTACGACGAGAATGAAAAATAATCTTGTAATATTTACTAATATATACTAATTAAAATGATTATCCCATCCTACCTGATTTGGATGATATAATGTGGGAGGGTTTAAACGACTAATTGAAAATCGTGTATATCGAACTTGCTTGCAAAAAGGTTTTAAATCGGCCGTAATTATTAAATAAGAGTAGGGTTTTTTATAAATTTATTCAGGTAGTAATACTGCCCAAGCAAGTTTATGTAAAAAAAATATATGCAGATAAGAAGTGCTGTTTTGCTCGAAGAAAAGGAATGTGTCATATTTACCTGGCATCATTTGGGTTCATTATGTTCACAAAAAAAAACCCTGCATAAAACTCCTGCAAGAATTGGGAGGAAGTGAAAAGGTTTATAAACGGTGGTAAAGTATCACAGGGACGTAGTTATTCGTTGAGAAGTGAAAAAGAATAACGTCCAAAATGTTGGTGTGTGATAATTACGCAAAATGTTTCACCCGGTCCGATAACTTGAAGAGACATCAGCGGCAATCATGCATTGGTAAAAGAATCACTAAAAACTAAAAATAGAAGATAGAATCGAACTGCTTCTAGAAGATTTGAACTGTTTCCAGAAGATTTGCTACTGCCTCTGGAAGACTTGATATTGCTTTTAGTAGACTTGAAATGCTTCCAGAAGACTTAATTTTGCTTCTCGAAGTTCTACAAATCTGGCTCTAGTAGACTTGATACTGCTCCTAGGAGACTTGATCTGGTTCAAGAAGACTGGATACTGCTTCCAGAAGACTTGATACTGCTCTCAAAAAACTTGAAATGCTTTTACAATACTAGGCACTGCTTCCAAAAGTCTAAAAACACTTCCAGAAGACTTGTAATGCTTTCAGAAAACTCGATACTACATCTAGATGAATTGATGCTGCGTCCAAAAATCTGGAAATTTCTCAACAAAACTTGAAATGCTTCCACAATACTATATACTGCTCCCCAAAGACTAAAAATTCTTCCAAAAGACTAAAAATGCTTCCTAAAGACTAAAACTGCTTTCACAATATTCGAACTGCTTCTAGAATATTTGAACTGTTTCCAGAAGACTCTCTATTGACTCTGGAAAACTTGATATTGCTTCTAGAAGACTTGACATTGCCTTTGAAAGACTTAATCTGATTCCAGAAGACTTAATACTGTTCCTAAAAGGCTTGATCTGGTTCCAGAAGACTTGGTACTGCTTCTAGAAGACTTTATATTACTTACAAAAGTCTTTAAATGCTTCCAGTAGATTTGAACTACTTTTATAATACTTAAAATGGTTCCACAGGGCTTGCATTGGTTCTACAAGACCTGAACTAAAACAGAAAACTTGATAGTGTACCTGGAAGACTTAACATTGTTCCCAGAAGACTTAAAATTCTTGCAGAAGACTTGATATTACCTCTGGTAGGCTTAATCTGGTTCTAGAAGACTTGACACTGCTCCTAGAAGACTTGATTTGGTTCCAGAAGATTTAATACTGCTTCTAGAAGACTTAATATTGCTTCCAAGAGACTTGAGATGCCCAAAAAAACTTGAAATGCTTCCACAATACTTGATACTTACTGCTTTCAAAAGGCTAGAAATGTTTCCAGAAGACTTGAAATGCTTCCAAAAGACTTGAAATGCTTTCAGAATACTTGAACTGCTTCCATAGGACGTGTTACTGCTCCTACAGGACTTAATATTGGTTCCAGAAGACTTGACACTGCTTCTAAAACACTTTATATTACTTCCAAAAGTCTTTAAATGCTTCCAGTAGACTTGAACTACTTTTATAAGACTTAAAATGGTTCCACAGGGCTTGCATTGGTTCTACAAGACCTGAACTGAAACAGAAAACTTAATAGTTGAAGACTTAACATTGCTCCCAGAAGACTTGAAATTCTTGCAGAAGACTTGATATTACCTCTGGAAAGCTTAATCGGGTTGTAGAAAACTTGACACTGCTCCTAGAAGACTTGATTTGGTTCTAAAAGACTTAATATTGCTTCTAGAAGACTTAATATTGCTTCCAAGAGACTTGAGATGCCCAAAAAAACTTGAAATGGTTCCACAATACTTGATACTTACTGCTTCCAAAAAGCTAAAAATGCTTCCAGAAGACTTGAAATGCTTTCAGAATACTTGAACTGCCGCCATAAGACGTGTTACTACCCCTACAAGACTTAATACTGGTTCTAGAAGACCTGAAATGCTTCCAAAAGAGCATATTTTGAAATTTTTCAGATCTTTTCCGTGCTATTGCGTCATTTGAGACCTATATCAGTTTTTTTAGCACGCAGCACCCACTTAAAGAGTTTGAATGAAATTCTAGGGTTACGGAGAACACAGTCTGAAGAACGCTGATTATACTATTGCTCAAAGTTCATGTTTTATTTAAATAAATTAGTGTTGTCCAATAACTATCTCTGTCCAATAATTGTGCAATCCGCAATCCAACCCAACTAGAGCGCAACCCAACCAAAATTTAAAAAATCCTAAAGAATAGAACTTATATTACAATGTGCTGCAAAATTTTACATTTTTTGTGTACACTACATCAATTGTGTCTTGGTTGAAGATGATGTCGGATATCTAGAGCTAGAGCTAGAGCTAGAAACCAACCAAAATATGATTAATATTATAAAATGGTTCGAATTTTCGTATCTGAAGGCTTACTCTCTTTTTGTTCAGTTAATCTCTTCGCATTCTTACGCACAATATTTACATTGTTATATTATTCCTTTTATTCGGGAAATAAGTAGAGGCTCCCCCCCTTCGTTGCCCCTGAATTTTCACACTTTCAAATCCTGACATTGGATCTGATAAGTAGACTTATTTGTCATCAGACTTTTCTTTAAGTAAAATCTACGAATTTTAAAATTTGCTGAAATAGAAATTAAATACGAGATTTACTTGAAACATTTTCATGAAATCTCCTGATTTCTTCGGGATACAAAGGAATTAAAAGGGAAGGAACATATCTAAGATTGGTAAGCTATCATTGTCAGCTTTTTGTTTTGGCATTTCTATTTACATATTCTTTGCTCTTTTGGACTGAGTCAGCTTGAATACATTTAACTCCTTCATCTCTCTCACAGAATAATGAGATTCCTTAACTGGGAATGAAAAGATATGAGTCCTAAAAAGTTCCCTTTCACTTTCTTCAATGGGATTTCCTTTAATATTTGCACTCCGTTTACTAGAAGACTTTCATCATTCACAAGTAAGTACTTAGTTCTTATAATTCGTTGTAAACTAATACCATGAATTCTTGCAAGTCTCTCTTGACAAATCTTGATCTTGATTCATTCAATTTTGCTTGCAATTTTTTTTGGCTACAGCTGAAGCTTGTAGCAGCCCTTCCAGATAAACGTTTGCTTAGTTTTTGATTTTATACTATAACATTTTGTAAGAACTAATTTCTTCTATGCATCACTTATAACGTTAAAGCAGCGAATGTGTTAGCATTAAAGTAACAATTCAAGTATCTCTCAAATAGTTCATTAGTATGTTAGTGTATCTACCTCCAGTACACTTTGCCGTCACGACTTTCTTCTTGTAATTGATGTACACTGTGTTAAATAATTATCGTAACCTACGTCACGTTGAAATGTTGGTTATCTATCTCATTGTGTAGTGGTAACGGCGATATTTTTAAATTAGTAACCAGAGGTTATTATTGTCGCGATTGTCATATGCTTTGCGTGTTTCCGGATTTTTTTTATTCTTTAACCATTTTTTGCTGTCTTTATATTTCTCGAAACAGTTCTTCTTAAGGCTATCGTTGTTTCTAGCGATTGATTTAAGCGGAAAGTAAATAAACAAATTAAAATAATGAAAACGTTCAATGAGAATTTCTTTCTGATTTTTATTTCTTTCGTTATAACGTTCACACCAGAACATGATGCCTTTATTTTAATGGCACATTATCGAAGCGGTAGGCAGCATGCGGACGATAATTGGGTATACTCGTTACAAAGCTGTATACAGCAATTCAACCAAGGTTTCCCAGATTTCGACGTTAATTATGACGCTTTTAAGCATAGGAAACACGTTTTTACAGTCGTTAATTGCTATACAAAAGTCAACTTTTAATAACATTTTTCGAAAAAATTATTTCAAATAATAAGAATATTCGTCGCGTTGCAATACCAATACTGTGATATTGGTTGCCTAGATTTCGGGTACGATAATTAGTTAACACACTGTATTCTATTCCACAGACACGAACATTCTTGATAATATTCCTTTGATAATTACTGCAATTTCTAACTCAAAATGACTTAAAAACGTTGCTTATATACTTAGCATTTGTCTTCTTGAAATTTCCTCAGGTTATCAAGCTCACAAAGGCTTTGATAAGGCAGTATTCTTTTTTGGGATACTGATTTTGGAAAACTTTGTTCTAAAAACTCGATTTGTTTCCCATCAAATGTTCAGACCACTAAAGCACTAATCCTTATAGATAATTCAATATAATTGTCTTAGAAATATTTTTTTAATTATACTTTATACCTCAGCTTTATTTTAACAACATTTCGATGTAATTATAATAAGTAGAAAAAAAATAAAACTCAAATAAATTGAAATTAATAATATTTATTAATTAATAACACAATTTAATAAATATACCCTATAAAACTAACCTCAATACTAGAAAGAAAGATCAAAGATAAATCATAATTCATGATACAAAGAGATAAAAACATTTACAAATTATGACAAAAAGTACAAAACATTTATTACATAATAATACGTAAAAAAATCATTTCTTCTATCAATCCGTACCAAAATACTTTTGCCCGAAATGGTTTGGAGTCACAATATGAACTTCAGAAGTTAAAATTTTTAACTAAAACCCAAAAAAAAATTATTTCACTCATCAAAAATAAAATTTACGATTTACCTTTGGAAAAGACTTCATGACCGTATTAATAGCAGTTGGAGTACAAAATAAATTACTTAAAATAATGCAGTCTTCTTTAACACCGTGCTCTTTAAGTACTTTAACAGCTTGAGTTACTGTATTTCCCGTAGACATTATAGGATACATTAATAATACTTGTCTTCTTGAAATATCCTCAGGAAATCTAGCATAAACAACTTTAGCCTCGTGAGTATCAACGTCGGATTCAACCAAAATCTTTCCAATACGAATACTTCGACAGCAATCCCTTAAACCTCGCTCCATAGCCTCTCCGGAACGAACAATGGATACCCCACAGTTACCCGAACGGTACTTTAAGCCATTATAAGTGGCCCCAGTTGGTGTTACAACTTTGCATTCGGTGAATGGAAGTTGATTTAAACTTTCTTCAATCACCAAACGTATTAAACGATCGGCGTAAAATTTAAAATCACTTCTGCTAGTATTTCTTAAAAAAATGAAGATGTTTTTGGAAGATTTGAAATGCTTCCAGAAGACTTAATTTTGCTTCTCGAAGACTGAATCTAGCTTTAGTAGACTTGATGCTGCTCCCAGGAGACTTGATCTGGTTCAAGAAGACTGGTTACTGCTTTCCAAAGACTAAAAATTCTTCCAAAAAACTAAAAATGCTTCCAAAAGACTAAAACTGCTTCCAAAAGACTAAAACTGCTTTCACAAGATTCGAACTGCTTCTAGAAGATTCCAACTGCTTCTAGAATATTTGAACTGTTTTCAGAAGACTTTCTACTGACTCTGGAGGACTTGATATTGCTTCTAGAAGAATTGATATTGCCCTTGGAAGACTTAATCTGATTCCAGAAAACTTAATACTGTTTCTAAAAGACTTGATCTGGTTCCGGAAGACATGCTACTGCTTCTAGAAGACTTTATATTACTTACAAAAGTCTTTAAATGCTTCCAGTAGAATTGAACATCTTTCATAAGACTTAAAATGGCTCCACAGGGCTTGGATTGGTTCTACAAGGCTTAAACTGAAACAGAAAACTTGATAGTGTACCTGGAAGACTTAGCATTGCTCCTAGAAGACTTCAAATTCTTGCAGAAGACTTGATATTACCTCTGGAGGCTTAATTTGGTTCTAGAAGACTTGACACTGCTCCTAGAAGACTTGATTTGGTTCCAGAAGACTTAATACTGCTTCTAGAAGACTTAATACTGCATTCAAGAGACTTGAGATGCCTCAAAAAAACTTGAAATGCTTCCACAATATTTGATACTTACTGCTTCCAAAAGGCTAAAAATACTTCCAGAAGACTTGAAATACTTCCAAAAAACTTGAAGTGCTTCCATAAAACTTGAAATGCTTTCAGAAGAGTTGAACTGATTCCAGAGTACTTGAACTACTTCCATAAGACTTGCTACTGCCTCTACAGTCTTAATACTGCTACCAGAAGTCTTGATATGCTTCCAAAAGATAATATTTTGATTTTCTTCCCTATTTCATTTATACTTGAGTTTTTAATTAGTTCGTTGTGATCTTTATAGATATAATTATAGTTCGAAAATTGGTAAACTTGTTAGACTGAAGATGAGAGGTTATCCCGCAACGTCTCATACCTTTTAATATGAGAAGTTTACGGAGGAAAGTGTTGGTTTTTTTAAATAAATCTATCATTCCGTATTTCCCTTAAAGAGTTTGAGTGGAATTCTAGGGTTCTGCTGAACACAGTTTGAAGAACACTGATTATACTATGACTATATCATGATATTACGATCATAAACCTGCCCAAAGTTTTAGTTTTTTTTAATTCGTGCGCAACCCAACCCAAACCAACTCGGCCACAACCCAATTTAAATAAAAAAATCCTAAACGATAGTGCTTATATTACAATGTGCTGTAAAATTTTACAGCACATTAATAATTAGGGTCTTCCCCCTTTTTTTGCCTCTAGATCTCCAGTCTATCAAATTCAGCCCTGACAATGG
The DNA here is from genome assembly GCA_036711965.1 of Onthophagus sagittarius. NCBI lineage: Eukaryota > Metazoa > Arthropoda > Insecta > Coleoptera > Scarabaeidae > Onthophagus > Onthophagus sagittarius. Next base: position 10,750,242 of record JASERS010000004.1, read on the forward strand.
ATCTGATAAGTATACTTATTCGTCATCAGGCTGTTCTTTAAATAAGATGTGCGAATTATAAGGATTAAAATTTACAGAAATAAAACTACGAGTTTTACTTGACGCTTTAACGTCATATTTTGGAAACGTCAATTCTATTTGGATATTCTTTGCTCCTTTGGGATGGGTCAGCTTGAAGATGTTCCAAATGAATGCATTAATACATTCACTGACCTTAATAATTAGACTCGGAACTCCTTCGTCCTCTCTCAGAATAATGAGATTCTTTAACTGGGAATGACAAGATATGAGTTCTAAGAAGTTCTCTTTCATTTTCTTCAATGGGATTTCCTTTAATACTTGTACTCCGTTTACTAGAGGAATTTCATCATTCACAAGTAAGCACTTAATTCTTATAATTCGTTCCAAACTAAAACCATGAATACTTGCAAGTCTCGTCTTGACAAATCTTGATCTTGATTCATTCAATTTTGCTTGCGTTTTCGTCTTTTGGCCACAGTTGGAGATTGTAGCAGCTTTTCTAGATAAAGGGTTGCTCAGTTTTTGATTTTATTTTATAGCATTTTGTAAAAACTAACTTCTATTCGTCATTTATAATGTCTAAGGAGCGAATGTGTTAACACTAAAGTAATCTAAGTATCTCTCAGATAGTACTTACTAGCATCTAGCTCCAGTACACTTTGCCATCACAATTTTATATATCTTTGATAATTACTGCAATTTCTAACACCTTTACGACGATTTTTGGAAGTTCCATATGTTAATACAGATAACTATCTCATCAGTAACTCAAAATGACTTAAAAATGTCGCTTGTAGATTTAATACTTGTCTTCATGAAATAACTTCAGGTTATCAAGACAAAGCTTATAAAGGCTTTGATGAGACAGCATCTTTTTTTAATGGATTACATTGAAAACTTTGTTCTAAAAACAACAAATGTTCAGAGCACTAAAGCACTAATCCTTATGGTAGATAATTCAGTATAATTGTCTTAAAATATTTTTTTAATTATACTTTATACCTCAACTTTATTTTAACAACGTTTCAATGTAATTATAATTAGTAGAAAAAAATAACACTCAAATAAATTGAAATTAATAATATTTATTAATTAGTAACACAATTTAATAAATATACCCTATAAAACTAACCTCAATACTAGAAAGAAAGATCAAAGATAAATCATAATTCATGATACAAAGAGATAAAAACATTTACAAATTATGACAAAAAGTACAAAACATTTATTACATAATAATACATAAAAAAATCATTTCTTCTATCAATCCGTACCAAAATACTTTTGCCCGAAATGGTTTGGAGTCACAATATGAACTTCAGAAGTTAAAATTTTTAACTAAAACCCAAAGAAAAATTATTTCACTCATCAAAAATAAAATTTACGATTTACCTTTGGAAAAGACTTCATGACCGTATTAATAGCAGTTGGAGTACAAAATAAATTACTTAAAATAATGCAGTCTTCTTTAACACCGTGCTCTTTAAGTACTTTAACTGCTTGAGTTACTGTATTTCCCGTAGACATACCAAAATTTAAAATCACTTCTGCTAGTATTTCTTAAAAAAATGAAGATGTTCTTGTAAGATTTGAAATGCTTCCAGAAGACTTAATTTTGTTCTCGAAGACTGAATCTAGCTTTAGTAGACTTGATACTACTCCTGGGAGATTTGATCTGGTTCAAGAAAACTGGATACTGCTTCCAGAAGACTCGATACTGCTTCTAGATGACTTAATACTGCTCTCAATAAACTTGAAATGCTTTTACAATACTAGGCACTGCTTCCAAAAGTCTAAAAATACTTCCAAAAGACTTGAAATGCTTTCAGAAAACTCGATACTGCATCTAGATGATTTAATGCTGCGTCCAAAAAACTGGAAATTTCTCAACAAAATTTAAAATGCTTCCACAATACTATATTCTTGCTTCCCAAAGACTAAAAATTCTTCCAAAAAACTAAAAATGCTTCCAAAATGCTAAAACTGCTTCCAAAAGACTAAAACTTCTTTCACAAGATTCGAACTGCTGCTAGAAGATTCCAACTGCTTCTAGAATATTTGAACTGTTTTCAGAAGACTTTCTACTGACTCTGGAGGACTTGATTTTGCTCCTAGAAGAGTTGATATTGCCCTTGGAAGACTTAATCTGATTCCAGAAGACAATACTGTTTCTAAAAGACTTGATCTGGTTCCGGAAGACTTGGTACTGCTTCTAGAAGACTTTACATTACTTACAAAAGTCTTTAAATGCTTCCAGTAGACTTGAACAACTTTCATAAGACTTAAAATAGTTCCACAGGGCTTGCATTGGTTCTACAAGGCTTAAACTGAAACAGAAAACTTGATAGTGTACCTGGAAGACTTAACATTGCTCCCAGAAGACTTCAAATTTTTGCAGAAAACTTGATATTACCTCTGGAGGATTAATTTGGTTCTAGAAGACTTGACACTGCTCCTAGAAGACTTGATTTGGTTCCAGAAGACTTAATACTGCTTCTAGAAGACTTAATACTGATTCCAAGAGACTTAAGATGCCTCAAAAAAAACTTGAAATGCTTGCACAATATTTGATACTTACTGCTTCCAAAAGGCTAAAAATGCTTCCAGAAGACTTGAAATGCTTTCAGAATACTTGAACTGCTTCCATAAGACGTGTTACTACCCCTACAAGACTTAATACTGGTTCTAGAAGACTTTAAATGCTTCCAAAAGAGCATATTTTGAAATTTTTTTGATCTTTTGCGTAATACTTCGTCGTTTGAGACCTTCCCTATACCAGCTCTTTTTAGCACGCAGCATCCACTTAATGAGTTTGAGTGAAACTCTAGGGTTCACAGTTTAAGAGCGCTGATTATACTATTGCTCAAAGTTCATGTTTTATTTAAATAAATTGGTATTGCCCAATAACTATCTCCGTCCAATAATTGTGCAATCTGCAATCCAACCCAACTAGAGCACAACCCAACCAAAATTTAAAAAATCCTAAAGAATAGAACTTATATTACAATGTGCTGCAAAATTTTACATTTTTTGTGTACACTACATCATTTGTGTGTCGGTTGAAGATGATGTCGGATTTCAGGCATCTGCTAGAGCTAGAAACCAACCAAAATATGATTAATATTAAAAAATTGTTTGAATTCTCGTATCTGAAGGCTTATTCTTATTCTTTTTTGTTCAATTAGTCTCTTCGTATTCTTACCGACAATATTTGCATCATTATAATTGCTTATTTTATTCGGAAAATAAGTAGACGCTCCCCCCTTCGTTGCCCTTGGACTTTCACACATTCAAATCTGGCCCTGTGAAACGATCTGATAAGTAGACTTATTTGTCATCAGACTTTACTTTAAGTAACATCTACGAGTTATAAAATTTGCAGAAATAAAATGAAATACGAGTTTTACTTGAAACATTTTAATGAAATCTTTCGTCAAGTTTGGAAATCCTCAAATTGCTGCTTAATGATTTGCCATTTCTGACCTCATTTGTGTGATAAGCCATAAGTATCGGATGGTTTCTGCAGGATAATACAAAGAAATTAAAAGAGGAGGAAAATATTTAAGATTGGTAAGCTATCATTGTCAGCTTCTTGTTTTGGCAATTCTATTTGGATATTCTTGCTCTTTTGGGCTGAGTCAGCTTGAATACATTTAACTCCTTCATCTCTCTCACAGAATAATGAGTTTCCTTAACTGGGAATGAGAAGATATGAGTTCTAAGAAGTTCTCCTTCAATTTCTTCAATGGCATTTCTTTTAATATTTGTGCTACTAAAAGACTTTCATCATTCACAAGTGATGAATGATGAATTCTTGCAAGTATCGTTTTGACAAATCTTGATTCATTCTTTTTTGCTTGCATTTTCGTCTTTTGGCTACAGTTGAGGCTTATAGCGGCCCTTCCAGATAAACGTTTGCTCAGTTTTTGATGTTATACTATAACATATTGGAAGAACTAATTTCTTCTATGCGTCTGTTATAACGTCAAAGCAGCGAATGTGTTAACACTAAACTAAAAATGCAAGTATCTCTCAGATAGTACTTACTAGCATCTAGCTCTAGTACATTTTGCTATCATAACTTTCTTCCTGTATTTAATTTACTCTTTTTGTTTGCATTGATAACTCAAAATAACTTCAAAAAACGTCGCCTATGTTATCAAGATAAAGCTCATAAAAGCTCTGATGAGCCAGCATCCTTTTTTGGTGGATTACATTGAAGACTTTGTTACACAAAACCCATTTGTTGTCCGACAAATAATAATAACAATAATAATAATAATTTATTGCCATAATAAAAAAAAAGAAAATACAATTTAATTTATACATATCACAACTTAATATATCGAGATATGAGCAAAAGGATCAATTTATCGCATAAACGATATCTTCCAAAGGACCCAATCAATGAACTGTATACTGTGTTACAAAAAAATAAATTAAATGGCAAGCTTCAACGTTAAATTTATGGCAACTATACTGATGCGTTATGTTAGTTGCTAGAATAACAGAAGAAGAGAAGCAAGAGAAGAAGAAGAAAAGCAAAGAAGAAGAGATGAAAAGTTAGAAGTTTTCAGGCAGATAATTGGGAAGCAAATAAATGGCGCTTTAGATGATTTTTAAATGTCGTAATGTGAGAAATATTCCGAATATCAGTAGGCAGATTGTTCCAAAGGGTTATCGCCTGTACAGTAAACGAATTATGGTAAAATTCGGTATTATGGGTCGGGAACATAAGCAGAGAATCAAGCTGAGATCTTGTGGGTAAGCCATGCGACGACAAGCGCTGAAATATGCAGTACAGGTATCTTGGTGTTTGGTTATGAAGAACATTATGTAACATAGTCAATATACGAAATGATCTACGGTTTTGGCAGGTTAATATCTGTAAGTAGTTACGGTATGGGGTTATGTGTTGAGATCTATCGAGATCAAAAATATACCGTATGCAGTTATTCTGAAGTCTTTGCAGTTTATTTCGAAGTGTTACCGAAAGCAAACACGGGAGGAAGGAAACAACGGAGTTTTTTCAATGAGTGGAAACAATAGTAGACTTTTTTGCAAACAGATTGAATTTGAGGTTTCCAGGACATTGTGGAGTCCATCACCACCCCAAGGTTTCTAACCGTATCAGATAGCTGAATAACGTTACCGTCGAGCATTAAGTGAATGGATGAAAAATCATTAAGCTTCGCAAGTAAAGGTCGACTGCCAAACGCAATTGCTTGAGTTTTAGCAGTATTTAATTTAAGGCCGTAACGTTTAGACCAATCCAAAATATTAGAAAGATTAAGATTGAGTTGTGCAATTGCTTCCGGAAATCTATCAATACTTGTAGTATAAATTTGGAGGTCATCAGCATACACGTGATAATTACAAGAAATGCAACGGGTGATGGCATTAATAAAAATTGAAAAGAGCAACGGACCCAACACACTGCCCTGGGGCACACCACATCTAATATCACAAGTAGACGAGAGCTCAGAATCACACAAAGAACGACAGGAAAGATATGATCGAAACCAAGATAAACATGAAGAATTAAATCCAAGGGCAGTCAGTGACGCTAACAAGAGATCATGATCAACCGGATCGAACGCCTTGCTGAAATCAATTAACACAAGGATGGATATTATCTGTAACTTTAATAAGTGCCGTAGTCGTGCTATGACCACTGCGAAAACCCGACTGAAACACGTTATGCAAATTAAAATCTTGTAAATACTCTTGAACTTGTAAGTAAACAAGGCGTTCGAAAGAACTGATAAAATGGAAATAGGACGAAAATCGTTTAAACTTGAGGGACTATTTGATTTAGGTATTAGGACAACATGAGCAACCTTCCAAATTGAAGGGAATGCGGATCGTTCAAGTGAAAAGTTAAAAATGTGAGTAATAGGCGTAAGAACAATATCCAATATAGGAGGAAGTTTGAGACCAACTCCATCAGCTCCCACACTAGTAGACTTAGAATGATTCAAGGCGTCACGGACTTCTGATGCGTTGACCAGAACAAAGGAGAAAGAGGAGGATTAGGTGAAGCAAGAATTTCAATAATAGTAGTCGTCTTAGTCTCCCCATCAATAATCAGAGGAGGGTCAGCACAATCTTCCAAAACGTCCTCGGACTGGTATTGGATAGCCTCTGGTAGGAATAAATTTTTTTTGCATTTTTACATTGGTGATTGCAACGGTTACGGAAGATTCTGTAGTTTTCGCGATTAGTAGCAGTTCCAATACGTTTAAATAAAAGTTTTGCACAAATGTTCAGGGCAACTAAATTCTTATGATACATGACTTAGTATAATTGTCTTAAAAATATTCTATTAATTATACCTTATCCCTCAACTTTATTCTAACAATGTAATTATAATAAGTAGAAAAAATATAACACTCAAATAAATTGAAATTAATAATATTTATTAATTAATAACACAATTTAATAAATATACCCTATAAAACTAACCTCAATACTAGAAAGAAAGATCAAAGATAAATCATAATTCATGATACAAAGAGATAAAAACATTTACAAATTATGACAAAAAGTACAAAACATTTATTACATAATAATACGTAAAAAAATCATTTCTTCTATCAATCCGTACCAAAATACTTTTGCCCGAAATGGTTTGGAGTCACAATATGAACTTCAGAAGTTAAAATTTTTAACTAAAACCCAAAAAAAAAAAATTATTTCACTCATCAAAAATAAAATTTACGATTTACCTTTGGAAAAGACTTCATGACCGTATTAATAGCAGTTGGAGTACAAAATAAATTACTTAAAATAATGCAGTCTTCTTTAACACCGTGCTCTTTAAGTACTTTAACAGCTTGAGTTACTGTATTTCCCGTAGACATTATAGGATACATTAATAATACTTGTCTCCTTGAAATATCCTCAGGAAATCTAGCATAAACAACTTTAGCCTCGTGAGTATCAACGTCGGATTCAACCAAAATCTTTCCAATACGAATACTTCGACAGCAATCCCTTAAACCTTGCTCCATAGCCTCTCCGGAACGAACAATGGATACCCCACAGTTACCCGAACGGTACTTTAAGCCATTATAAGTGGCCCCAGTTGGTGTTACAACTTTGCATTCGGTAAATGGAAGTTGATTTAAACTTTCTTCAATCACCAAACGTATTAAACGATCGGCGTAAAATTTAAAATCACTTCTGCTGGTATTTCTTAAAAAAATGAAATTAATTTTTTTTAAGTTATTTATTTTGTTATTTACTTGTCCCTGAGAATGGTTTGGAGTTCCTTTACTTGGTCGTTAATCGCTAAAAGCTTAAAATTCTTTTTCAATGTGGTACAATCGTAATCATTTCCGTTCGTCGTTTCGAAATCTGGAGTTCCCATTATAACCTTAAAAATGATTTTTTGTGAGGTTATGTATTTTTGTCTAATTTAAGTGTTTTATAACGAGTCAAGGTAAAAGAATTTGAATAATATTTAACGGCACGGATATTTGAGCGTATTAATGGTTTTTGCGACGTTTTTTCTTGACGGAGAACACGGTTTAAATGCGGCACATTGCGTATTTGCGATTTTTAAGGTTATGTTTTATGTCAGTGTCATTTTGCGTCCTTTATTAACTTTTTTAACAAAGTGCTAATTTTCTAAAAATAGTATTAATTTTCTTTTGTGTTCTTTTTATTATTTGTACCTAATAGTGTTAAAATAATTCATTAAATAACTAAGAAAAAAAATTTAAATAATTTGTGTACAGTGTCGATCAAAATTTTTTAGATGGGGCGCACACAAAGAATTCGCGCAAGAAAAAATTCGAACAAATTTTCTGTGGATTTTGACTCAAAAATTATTAATTTAAAGAGATGGTTGAGTCGTTTAGGATGGAGAAATGATACGAAATTGAAGCTGACTCATTTTAATGATACAGGTCGTGGGATATTATCAAAAATGAAGATATCCCCCAACGATAAATTAATTAGTATCCCATACGAAGCTATGGTAACATACGTTTCTTTTGAGGAGACCAAAATTTATGAGATGCTTAAGAAATACCCAAAAATGTTATCAACTGAAGAAGCTTTTACAATTTTTATGTGCATAGAAGATCATAAAGGGGATGACTCAAAATGGAAAGTTTATTTAGAAAGTTTGCCAGAGGAATCTTTATTGCCTCTAGTACCTTGGGGATTAAATAACAAAGAATATCATTTAATTCCTGATGAAATATTACGAAAAATTAACAAATACCTTTTTATAATTGATAATTTTAGCAATAAAATAAAAGATATTTTAACACAATTTAACTGCGAATGTTGTAACCGCGATTTTAGCCGAATAATAACTCGAGAAAAATTATACAAAAATTACGTTTTATTTATGACGAGATGCTTTTATTTAAACCATAAAGTATTGAAGAATTTTTCAAAAAAACACAACTTCGAAAATTTATTTATCGACGAACCAAATATGGTTTTATGCCCCTTATTAGACATGTTTAATCACTCATCCGAAACAGACGATGAATTAAAATTTGAAAAAATCGACGAAACCTCATATCTAAACGTAATTACAAAAAACACTTTCTCAAAAAACTCCCAATTATTTTTTTGTTACGGAAAACACGACAATTTATCTTTATTTTGTTATTATGGATTTTATTTGGACAAAAATCCCCTCGATTTTATCGAATTTACAACCGACGACATCCAATTATTATTTGAGAATATAAAAATTAACGAGGAAAAAGTCCGATATATAAAAGCGAAAGGCATCAATGAAAATTTAATTTGGCATTTAAACGAGCCCACGTTTAATCTTTTAACGATTTCTTATATCATTTCGACGTCGGATTCCGAATGGAAAAGAAAAGTGTACGATGATTTTAATGAGGTTGATTTAAAGTTGATGTCGAACGTTTTAAAGGTACTTATTAATAGGAGAATCGATTATACTCGAGAACGAATCGAACGGATGGAAATGGGAATAGAGAATAAAAGTGAATGTTTGGTGTTTTTAATTAATTTTTGTAAACATAGGTTAAGTGTTATGAGAAATATTGTTGTAACTCAATTAAAAAATTGTTGAAACATATTTTTTTTTATTGCAAAATTTATGAAGTAATAAGGTCGCGTTTCAGTTCTTTGGTTGCTAAAAGTGCAAAAAAATTTATACGATCTTAATTTTCTGTTGACGCTTCTAATGTAGCGGCTCGCCCGCAAGTAACCTTGACGATTTGAGGCGAAATTGCTCTTTGTGTATGTTAGTAAATACAGGGTGAGTCGGGAGGATCGCACCAAACTCTATGAGTGTATTACACACGTGAAAATAATGTAAAAAAAATCATATGTTCTTATCCGATTCTCATTTGTTTTCAAGTTATAGCATAGTAACAAATAAACAATTTGCTGAGGTCGCTTGCGGATGAGGCGCTATAATCTTGCAAAATAGACGATTTTCTGACCTGGGCGATTTGAGGCGGAATTGCTCCTTGTACATTTTTGTGAATGTATAGTCTCCTATAAGACTGGATCCTACCGCACCTAAAGAGAATATTCCAGGGTTACCTGGCGACACGCTACTTGCCGAGGATCTGGCGTTATGTTACAGTTACAACTTCATACCGAAACCAGGCAAGCAGGACTACTTCCTCCCGAAGTCTTACAGACTCTTCTCCTGAAAACTCTGGAGAGGATGTATGACAGATACGTTAGAGACCACCGCCTCAGATCACCAGACCACTGGACTCTAATCAACATGCCTACACACAGGGTAAGTCAATGCTGACGGCTCTCAGCACTGCTATAGATGCTATGGACTGCAAAGAGGTCGCCCTGGGTGTCTTCATCGACGTTAAAGGAGCCTTCGATCGAACCACCTTCTCAGGAATATACGAGGCCTTGGTTGAGCACAATGTTCCTCCGACCCTTTGTGGTTGGATAGAAAACACTCTCAAGCATGGACTCGTAAAACTAAGGATTGGCAATACCACCTTACAAGGGACCGTTACTAGGGGCTGCCCATAAAGAGGTGTTCTCTCACCTCTATTGTGGAACCTTACACTCGACAGTCTCTTAAAGCAATTAAAACTAGCCCGTTTTAAAACCGTTGGCTACGCTGTCGACCTGACCATCCTCAGAAACACATAAATGTACTCTCTAAAAGAATACAGCTCAACATAATTGAGACCTGGTGTAACAAACAAACTCTCTCTGTCAATCCTAAGAAGACCAAGATGGTAATTTTTACACGCTCACGCAGCTTAGACGGATTTAATCTACCAACGCTTGCGAACACTCCACTTTAACTTTTCACTGAGGTTGAGTACTTAGGCCTAATTATGGATAGTAAGTTAACGTGGAAAGCCCACCTAGTTTATAGAGTAAATAAAGCATGCGTTGCTTTTGGCCAATGCCGAAGGGCTGTTGGGAGATTTGGGGGTAGCCCTTTGGATCTACACTGCCGTAATTCGACCCATGCTAACTTATGGTGCTGTGGTGTGGTGGAACAGAACATCAAAAACCACCACCATCGCAACACTCAATAGAATACAGAGAATTGCGTGTCTGATTGTTACCGGTGCGATACGCTCTACTCCCACCGCAGCCATGGAGGTCATGTTAAACCTGCCACCTCTACATCTCTACATACAAGAGCTGACACTGGTAACCATGAAAAGACTAAAATCAGTAGCTACCAAAAAGGTGGAGGTCACTGGTGGTCGAACGTCTCTCTGGAGGGAAGCAGTCGAGGACTCGCCCCTACTGGAGTGTAAAGCAGATAATATACCTTCAAAATTCATCTTCTCTAGAAAGTACCTAACCAAAATCAGTTCCACAGTAGCAGATACACACAACAACTTGAAAATCTACACTGATGGTTCAAAAAGACGGTATGGGTCTGGCGCGGGGGTGTTCTCCCACAACCCTAGGATCCGCCTCCAAAACCCTTAGGTAATTTCACCACCGTCATTCAAGCAGAAATGACTGCTATTAAACTCACCGCTGACTACATTGTTAACACCAACAGTCGGGGTTAGTGCTTTATTATATTTACAGACAGTAAACAATCTATTTTAGCTCTAAGCAACGTTATGATAACGTCTGCCCTAGTAATGGATTGCCACTTAGTGCTGGAGGAGGCCTCGATCCATAATCGAGTCTCCATTCAATGGACATAATGGCTCAGCGGGCAACAAGAATTCAGATAGGTTAACCAAAAGGGCAGCAGGAAGATATTTTTGGGGCCCCGAGCCGATTGTCATCTCTGCCTTAACTACTCATATTGATATGATTAAGTACATTATCCACAAGAAATTTTTAAATGCGTGGGACAATAATCCGGGCTTTTATCAAGCCAAGTAACTGCTAAAATATCCTTCAAAGAAAACAACAGTATTTCATTGGGTTGGGCAAAACCACCCTCACATTAACTACAGGTCTTTTCACTGGACACTGTAAGGTAAGCATCTTTATAACTTGAGGATTGCTAATTCTCCTTTCTGCCGGGCCTGTGAACAGGACGAGGAGACTGTAACTTACGTTTTGTGTGACTGCCCCTCCTTAACCGACCTCAGAAAGAGGTTACTCGGTGAGAAATGGCCGTCCACAAATGATATCAGGAACCTCCCTCTAAGTGATATCCTGGACTTCGGTAAAACCTTACGTTGACGCGAACGGAGGTAGAGTGGGGAGCTGCACAAGGGGTCCAATGGGGCTTAAGTGTGGTGTGCGTTTATTCGCGCACTCTCCCGCATCCTTACATACATACAAGACGTTTTTGTTTTCGCTCTGCCGAGGTCGCTTGCGGGCGAGGCACTATAATCTGCCAAAATGGACGATTTTCTGTTGATATTTCAAATAAAGCACATCCCTCGCAAGTGACCTCGGCGATTGGAGGGCGAAATTACGTCTTGTATATCTTTGGAAATATATAGTCTCCTATAAGACGATTTTCTTTCGCTCTGCCGTGGTTGCTTGCGGGTGAGGCACTATAATCGACGCTATAATCTTCTAAAATGGGCGATGTTCTGTTGATTTTTCAAATGTAACGTCTTGCCTGCAAGGGACCTTGCTGATTTAAACTGAAATCGTTTCTTGTTTATCCTAGTAAATATATAAAATCTCCTTTAGACGACTTTAATCTCGCTTTGCCGAGGTCACTTGCGAGCAAGGCACTATAATCTTCTAAAATGGACGATTTTCTGTTGATATTTCAAATATTGCGCCTCGCGCGCAAGCGATCTCGGCGATTTGAGGCAAAATTCTTTCTTATGTATCTTAATAAGTATACAGTGTGACCTCATGGTATGGACCCCATATGGTGTAATTGAAGATATATTTTTGAATTCAAATTCCATTTTTTGCAATTAAAGTCTGGATGTCATAAAACGAAAGATAACCAAGCTTTACGTCAAATGTCCTCAAAGTACCAAAGTTATCGCAAGAAGTTTGTTAACCGTTGCCGATAAAGTGGTCTTTCTGAGGAATGCCAGAATTAAAATAAAATGTTTGTTATGTTAAATTATGGCGATATGCCGAATTTTATTAATTTAGGATATAAAAGCAAAATGTTTAAACTAAATTAACATAAAAGTTTATTAATTAAAAGAAATATTGATTAGAAAGGAAGAAGCTTTCTAATTAAAATGATGGAATGAGGGCCGCAATTATCTTCTTGAGAACATAACTTATGCGGTTTTCAAAATTCATAGACAAAATTATTTTATGACCTTAATAAGGGTTAGAACGCTAGAATATAAAAAATAATAAGATACCAAGACTATCGATAATGCTTCACTATTGCATAATCCATAACCAATTTCGATCATTTTTGAATAATGTGACATACTTTAAAATGCCTTTATTTTCAACATAAAAATTAACTTAGAACATGACCGCAAAAAGTTTATAATGAAACATAAACGCAAATCCATAACCAGATACAACTTAGATATGGAGACTATGGGGGAATGCTCAGCAATCTCTAACATGTCATCATTTAATAGTCTTATTATAAAAATTAAGTAAAACTCTAACATTAAAATCCTCGCACAAATCTTATGCATAAAAATTATTGGTTATGGTCTAAGGATTCATAATCTATAAATTGTTAGAATTTGGCATTACACTTTTGCAATAAAATTGCCAATATCTGTAAAATGTTATAATTCATGATTTTTTCTGCATAACTTTTTCATAACTCAAAAATGAAAATGGATGGTCGAAGACTTCATTCATGATTCATAATGATGTGGAAAAGCATAAGCTACCAGTTACAATCCAAATATCACCAACAATTTCATCATTTCAGATTTTTTGCATAAAAATCATCGGTAACTCAAAAACTAAAGCAGGTAGCGAGATCCTTTTTGCATGAATGAATGAAAGAAAAACTTTTGTTATCTGTAAACCGTAAGTTTTAATATTGTTTTTTGATTTTGGTCCAACTAGAATTGGGATTCAGCCCAGCTTGCGCTGAAAGGCTTCCTGTATAAGTCATAAATACCAACAAAACTACTCCACATATCAAGCTTTAACGTAAATTATTCTGTTTCTTGCAATTTTTGTTCCTTGTTGTTGATGCTGTATCCACCATCTTGATTTTTGAAAAATTCATAATTCAGACCCTAGATTTTGTGTTATCGGTTATCAGTCTTAATTGAAGAACTTTTGTTGAATTTGATGACTTCAATGTTTGAAACTTCTTCCTAAAAGGTATAAATCAATTTGTTTAATTGATTTAACATACCATTGATAATATCAATGGATAACGAAAACGTCTGACGCACTATTTAGATTTCACTGTTTTCAATGTAACCTTTTACGTACAATTGTTCGCTATAATAATAATTTTTTGTGGAATTAGGTTTACTGAAACCTTGAGAAAGATTTTCTATATCTGAAAACCTTAATTTTTGTCAATGATTTTTTACTTTTGTCCAGATAGAATTGGGATTTAGTCGAATGTGCGCTGTGAAGATAATTAAATAAACAATTTTTTAGTATTTCCGTACATGAATGGTGTCCCACGAAACAGCACATCACACGTTCACTTTCTGGAAATTATTTAATTTCTGGGAATTTACAAGCTATGTGATGTGGATTAGTTTTTGACCAGAATCAACAATTTTGACAATTTTGTCGATTTTTTACTTCGACTTATATCGACTTTATACCTTTCTTTAACAACTTCTTACCACAATCCATAGCGTTCATTACTGCAACAACCGATCCCGCATCATGTTCATCTAAAAGCTTCTTTTCTTGCTTTTATTTTCCATATTGCCCATTTCCGAACAATATCAACCATACTCTTAATTGTTCTTTTATTTACTAGTGATAACTTTTATCTACCTCTGCGTTTTCTATAAGACAATTTTATAATCATTCCGTCGAGGTCGATTTTATATACACATTTCAAATGTAGCGCCTCGCCCGCAAGCGACCTCGGCGATATGCAGTAAAATCGTTCCTTGTATATCTTAGTAAATATATAAAGTTTCCTATAAGACCATTTTATTATCATTCTGTCGAGGTCGCTTGCGGGCGAGGCGCTACATTCTTCAAAAACGGACGATTTTATATACACATTTCAAATCGGTTGAAATCATCACTCGGCGATTTAAAGCAAAATCGTTCCTTTTATATCCTAGTGAATATATAAAGTCTCCTTTAAGACGATTTTATCATCACTCCGCCGAAGTCGCTTGCGGGCGAGGCGCTACATTCTTTCAAAACGGACGATTTTATGTAAACATTTTAAATGTAGCGCCTCGACCGCAAGTGACCTCGGCGATTTGAAGTGAAATCGTTCCTTGTATATCTTAGAAAAAATATAAAGCGTCCTATAAACCCATTTTATTTTCACTCAGCCGAGGTCACTTCGCCCGCAAGCCACCTCGGCGATATGCAGTAAAATCGTTCCTTGTATATCTTAGTAAATATATAAAGTTTCCTATAAGACCATTTTATTATCATTCTGTCGAGGTCGCTTGCGGGCGAGGCGCTACATTCTTCAAAAACGGACGATTTTATATACACATTTCAAATCGGTTGAAATCATCACTCGGCGATTTAAAGCAAAATCGTTCCTTTTATATCCTAGTGAATATATAAAGTCTCCTTTAAGACGATTTTATCATCACTCCGCCGAAGTCGCTTGCGGGCGAGGCGCTACATTCTTTCAAAACGGACGATTTTATGTAAACATTTTAAATGTAGCGCCTCGACCGCAAGTGACCTCGGCGATTTGAAGTGAAATCGTTCCTTGTATATCTTAGAAAAAATATAAAGCGTCCTATAAACCCATTTTATTTTCACTCAGCCGAGGTCACTTCGCCCGCAAGCCACCTCGGCGATATGCAGTAAAATCGTTCCTTGTATATCTTAGTAAATATATAAAGTTTCCTATAAGACCATTTTATTATCATTCTGTCGAGGTCGCTTGCGGGCGAGGCGCTACATTCTTCAAAAACGGACGATTTTATATACACATTTCAAATCGGTTGAAATCATCACTCGGCGATTTAAAGCAAAATCGTTCCTTTTATATCCTAGTGAATATATAAAGTCTCCTTTAAGACGATTTTATCATCACTCCGCCGAAGTCGCTTGCGGGCGAGGCGCTACATTCTTTCAAAACGGACGATTTTATGTAAACATTTTAAATGTAGCGCCTCGACCGCAAGTGACCTCGGCGATTTGAAGTGAAATCGTTCCTTGTATATCTTAGAAAAAATATAAAGCGTCCTATAAACCCATTTTATTTTCATTCAGCCGAGGTCACTTCGCCCGCAAGCCACCTCGGCGATATGCAGTAAAATCGTTCCTTGTATATCTTAGTAAATATATAAAGTTTCCTATAAGACCATTTTATTATCATTCTGTCGAGGTCGCTTGCGGGCGAGGCGCTACATTCTTCAAAAACGGACGATTTTATATACACATTTCAAATCGGTTGAAATCATCACTCGGCGATTTAAAGCAAAATCGTTCCTTTTATATCCTAGTGAATATATAAAGTCTCCTTTAAGACGATTTTATCATCACTCCGCCGAAGTCGCTTGCGGGCGAGGCGCTACATTCTTTCAAAACGGACGATTTTATGTAAACATTTTAAATGTAGCGCCTCGACCGCAAGTGACCTCGGCGATTTGAAGTGAAATCGTTCCTTGTATATCTTAGAAAAAATATAAAGCGTCCTATAAACCCATTTTATTTTCACTCAGCCGAGGTCACTTCGCCCGCAAGCCACCTCGGCGATATGCAGTAAAATCGTTCCTTGTATATCTTAGTAAATATATAAAGTTTCCTATAAGACCATTTTATTATCATTCTGTCGAGGTCGCTTGCGGGCGAGGCGCTATATTCTTCAAAAACGGACGATTTTATATACACATTTCAAATCGGTTGAAATCATCACTCGGCGATTTAAAGCAAAATCGTTCCTTTTATATCCTAGTGAATATATAAAGTCTCCTTTAAGACGATTTTATCATCACTCCGCCGAAGTCGCTTGCGGGCGAGGCGCTACATTCTTTCAAAACGGACGATTTTATGTAAACATTTTAAATGTAGCGCCTCGACCGCAAGTGACCTCGGCGATTTGAAGTGAAATCGTTCCTTGTATATCTTAGAAAAAATATAAAGCGTCCTATAAACCCATTTTATTTTCACTCAGCCGAGGTCACTTCGCCCGCAAGCCACCTCGGCGATATGCAGTAAAATCGTTCCTTGTATATCTTAGTAAATATATAAAGTTTCCTATAAGACCATTTTATTATCATTCTGTCGAGGTCGCTTGCGGGCGAGGCGCTATATTCTTCAAAAACGGACGATTTTATATACACATTTCAAATCGGTTGAAATCATCACTCGGCGATTTAAAGCAAAATCGTTCCTTTTATATCCTAGTGAATATATAAAGTCTCCTTTAAGACGATTTTATCATCACTCCGCCGAAGTCGCTTGCGGGCGAGGCGCTACATTCTTTCAAAACGGACGATTTTATGTAAACATTTTAAATGTAGCGCCTCGACCGCAAGTGACCTCGGCGATTTGAAGTGAAATCGTTCCTTGTATATCTTAGAAAAAATATAAAGCGTCCTATAAACCCATTTTATTCTCACTCAGCCGAGGTCACTTGCGGGCGAGGCGCTATAATCATTCTAATTAGACAATTTTATATAAATTTAGTCTCCTTACATTTGTCGCTCTGATTATCAATTTTTCTTTATTTTTTTTGCTGAATCATCACTCTTCCTTCTTTCCAGATAACCCACACATCTCAATCTGCCCATGTTTATAGACCACGTTCCAAAAAACTTGCAAAACCGAGAATAAACTGATATAGTTTAAAATTTACAAAATTTTTGAATTTATTAAAAAAAAATGTTTGAGTATATTTATGACTTAAATCTTAAAAAAAACTCAACAACTTAATAAATTATTTCTTTATTATTTTTGTATAACATTTTAAATATATACAATACACAATGTGTGGTGCTTCTATTTTCTTGTAGGACTCCTGGTAAAAATATAGAATATGATAAAATTTCCTTCAAATTTTCTCTCCAAAACTATTTAATTCCCTGAAAATAACGATACGAAGCGGTTTAATTCCGAGAAGAAGATATAGATTCGTAGAAAAACTAGTCACTAAAGTTAATGACGTTGTTTACTAGCAGCTATTATAATTACTTATTTATACGATTTTTTTAAATCGAATCAAATTATTCTTTTTAACCTTGAAAAAAAAAACGACCATTGTTCCGAGTAAGCATTTAAGAAGTCGTTAGAGAAAATCGAAAATCTTATCGCCATCAAACAATCATAAAATCAGAGTTTTGCAAACAACCTTCATTCATTCGTTTTATTGATTATTCATTTGCCACTTTTTAAAAATACAAATGTTTCATACCTCTTTTGATTCCCACTTTCTTCATTTATTTTGTTCACTTTTTTCTTGTTCCGCACGTTGTCTTTCTGCAATTTCCGACTTAAGTTTCATGTGTTCCATAAGAGACACATCAACGTCGACCGTTCCTTCTTCTTCAACGGGTTCTGGTAAAGCTTTTGGTGTGTTTAATAGTCGGTAGATTTCTGCTCGTGCTTCCAAGATTTCTCTTACAATATCTAATTTGAATTTAATTAAAAGTTAAGAATAAATTTTGGGTAAAAATTAAATAAATTTATTACCGCTCAAGAAATCTCTGCTGGTAACGATTTCGTGTAATTCTTCGGAAACTTCCTTCATCAACCAAGGCATGAATGTTTCATCTAAATCTTGTTTAATATTATCGGTTAAGAACCCATCGTCTTCTAATCCTTCTAATACGTTAGGTAATAAATCAGCCATGTATCCTTGAAGGAGTACACTGGCTGCGATTCTTTCTTCCATTTCTTTTTGTACTGATAATCCTTCTTTGTACTCGGCTAATCTGGCATCTCTTTCAGCTTGCCATCTCTTTTCTCGTTCTTCTAACCTCATCATTTCGGCCAATTGAGTCGCACGAAGCTCCATGAACCTCCTTTGTTGTTCTTTTAAAGCCGCTAATTCTTCCTCTTCCAATACTTCTATTAAAGCTTGTTCGATCGTCTTTCCAACCAAAACTTCCAAGATCGGTTGGACTTCCATATCAAAGTCAAACAGATCTCCTGGATAGATTTGAGTGGAAACATCGGCTCCAGTTTTAGCTGGAACATAACAAGGAGACAGCGGCCTATCGAGGAAGAGGTCAGTTTGCGTGCAGACGTCTTCTTGTGGAGGATCATTCGCTAATTCTTCTAAATAAAGATCAGTTTCGACTTTTTCATGTCTCCGACCTTTAACTGGAGGTGGCGAAGACAAACGAAGCTGAGCCGCACGTAATTGTTCTTTTTGACATTTTCTACGTGCCATCGCCCGTCTTCGTGCTTCAGCCGCCCTCGCGGCCGCCGATTCACCTTCACCCTACAAAAAATTATCATATTTTTTGCATAATTTTAGTATAAAAAATCACCGTTTGCATGGGACCTTGAGAGAAATTACTTCCTCGAACGACTCTTCTTTCAAACATGAGGTTGGCGTACGGAGGAGGTGCATCGCTAAAAGAAGCATTAAATGTTAAAAATGAACCGTAAATAAAGTGGGAAATTAAAAAGATTTTAGCGTAAAAGATGTTATCGGTAAAAATTGACCCGATTGCGGCATTTTTAGGACACGGTCAGTGGTTGTGGAGTGAAATTTGCATTCAACGGCGTTTCGAATGAAAAGACGTGCAAAGTGCATTTGAATCGATAATATCAAGATTAAGGGTGGTATTCAGAATGTGTACTATACTGCTTTTCACACTGCAAAGAGGCGAGGCCTTGAAGAAATCTTATTTTAATCCTTATAAAAGTAGATTTTTGTGTAGGATCTATTAAGAATGGGGTTTTTACACTTTCTTTATTGGCTCATTTGGTTCTCTCATTTGGTAGTTTCGTACTCGTTTGATAATCATTTTATTGACTTGGTACATAAATAACTATTATATGATGCTTTTGGTATGTGATGTACAGGTGGACCAAAATGGACAGTTTTGAAAAGAAACTCCACTTTCCCCAGATAAAGGAAAAATGGTATTTTATTGTTGCCATTTAGTGTACCTTAAATGGAAACTTAATGGCGAAAGCCGCATGTCGATATCTCTTACGGTTCCAGAGATATAGGGTGTTTTTCAAAAAATGCACTTTCGAAAAGATAAAATTTAAAAAATTGTGGAAGTCGTATTTTTGAAAATGAAGAAATGACTTGCATATAAAATTAAAGGTTGAACTTTCTTCTTTAAAATGATATATAACTCGTTGTTTCAATTTGAAATCCATTGCACCTAAGAAATGTTAAACGATTATGTGCTTTTCACGTTTTAGTAGAATCACAAAAATAATGATATAATTAAATAGATCGTGGAGGTCTTAGTTTTAAAAATGAAGAAATAACTTATACATTAAATTGAAAGTTGAATCTTCCTTTTTCAAACGATGTATAACTTGTTGTTTCAATTTGAAATCGATTCCACCTAAGAAATATGAAAAGATGATGTGGTCTTGACGTTTTAGTAGAATTACAAAAAAAAGGATAAAATTTAAAATCATGCAGCTCTGATTTTTGAGAATGAAGAAATAACTTGTATATCAAATTGAAGATTGAACTTTCCTCTTTCGAATGATGTATAACTCGTTGTTTCAGTTTGAAACCAATTCCACCTAGGAAACGTTAAGGGATAATGTGTTTTTGAAGTTTTTGTCACCGATTACACTTAAGATATATTAAATGATGCTTTTTTAATAAAAAAATTGAAAGACTGTGCAGCTTCTATTTTTGAAAATGAACAATTGGCTTGCATATCTAATTGAAGGCTGAATCCTCCTCTTCAAAATTATTTTTAAAAAATAAATAAAAGCTTCGATTGTAACATAATCAAAAGCATTTTCGCCACTCAAGGTAACAATTAACATTTATATGACTGATTTTGTTGACCTGGTACATACATAATATTATATTATGGTTTTGGCATTTCTTATACACTATAAAATTCTTCATTTTCTTCTTAGCTGCTATCTTCAATAGATGCTCCTTCTTATTCTAATCATTCAAAATTTGGGTTGCTTTAAAGTCGCGAAAAAATGATAAAATATGATAGAGCGTGGATGTCTTATTTTTGAAAATGAAGAAATGACTTGTATATTAAATTGAAGGTTAAACTGTCCTCTTTCGAATCATCTTTCCGTTGTTTCAGCTTGAAACCAATTCCACCTAGGAATCGTTAAGGGATAATGTGTTTTTGAAGTTTTAGTCGAATCAAGAAGAAAAATGATAAAATTTGGAAGATTGTGGAGGTTTTATTTTTGAAAATGAAGAAATGACTTGCATATCAACTTGAAGGTTAAACCTTCTTCTTTATAATCATGTATAATTCGTTGTTTCCATTTGAGACCGATTACACTTAAGATATATTAAAGGATGATGCTCTTTTCACGTTTTAGTAAAATTACGAAAAAATAATAAAAAAATTTAAAGACTGTGGAGCTTCTATTTTTGAAAATGAAGAAATGGCTTGCATATCAAATTGAAGATTGAGTACTCCTATTCAAAATTACAAAAAAAAGTGAAAAAGCTTCCATTGTAACATAATCAAAAGCCTTTTCGCCACTGAAAGTAACAATTAACATTTATATGACTCATTTTGTTGACCCGGTACATAAATAACTGTTATATTATGGTTTTGGCATTTCTTATACACCATAAAATTCTTCTTTTTCTTCTTAGCTGCTATCTTCAATAGATGTTCCTCCTTATTCTAATCATTCAAAACATGGGTTGCTAAGAAGTCGCGAAGAAAATAATAAAATTTGATAGAGCGTGGATGTCTTATTTTTGAAAATGAAGAAATGGTTTGCATATCAATTTGAAGATTGAACTTTTCTCTTTAAAATGATGTATAACTCGTTGTTTCAATTTGAAATCGATTCCACCTAAGAAATCTTAAACGATGACGTGTTTTTCAGGTTTTAATCGAATTACGATGAAAAAAATGAAAAAATGATTTGTATATCAAATTGAAGGTTTAACCTTCTTCTTTAAAATGATGTATAACTCCTAGTTTCAATTTGAAATCGATTCCACCTAAGAAATGTTAAACGATGATGTGTTTTTCACTTTTAATAGAATTACGAAAAAAATGATTAAATTTTGAAGATCGGAGAGAGATCTTATTTTGAAAATGAAGAAATGGTTTGTATATCAAATTGAAGGTTGAACCTTCTTCTCTAAATGATGTATAACTCGTTGTTTCAATTTGAAATCGATTCCACCTAAGAAATGTTAAATGATATGTTTTACACGGTTTAATAGAATTACGAAAAAATGATAAAATTTCAAATATCGGAGAGGGATCTTATTTTTGAAATTGAAGAAATGATTTGTATATCAAATTGAATGTTGAACCCTCCTCTTTAAAATGATATATAAGTCGTTGTTTTAATTTGAAATCGATTTCATTTAAAAAAAATGATAAAATTTGAAAGATCGGAGAGAGATCTTATTTTTGAAAATGAAGAAATAATTTGTATATCTAGTTGAAGGTTGAACCTTCTTCTTTAAAATGATGCATAATTCGTTGTTTCAATTTGAAATCGATTCCACCTAAGAAATGTTAAACGATGATGTGTTTTCACGTTTTAATAAAATTACGAAAAAAATGATAAAATTTCAAATATCGGAGAGGGATCTTATTTTTGAAAATGAAGAAATGATTTGTATATCAAATTGAAGTTTGAACATTCCTCTTTAAATTGATGTATCACTCGTTGTTTCAATTTCAAATCGATTCCACCTAAGAAATGTTAAACGATGATGTGTTTTCACGTTTTAATAGAATTACGAAAAAAATGATAAAATTTCAAATATCGGAGAGGGATCTTATTTTTGAAAATGAAGAAATGATTTATATATCAAATTGAAGTTTGAACATTCCTCTTTAAATTGATGTATCACTCGTGGTTTCAATTTGAAATCGATTCCACCTAAGAAATGTTAAACGATGATGTGTTTTTCACGTTTTAACAGAGTTACGAAAAAAATGATAAAATTTCAAGGATCGGAACGAGATATTATTTTTGAAAATGAAGAAATGATTTGTATATCAAATTGAAGTTTGAACTTTCTCCTTTAAAATGATGCATAATTCATTGTTTCAATTTGAAATCAATTCCACCTAGGAAATGTTAAACGATGATGTGTTTTTCACGTTTTAATAGAATTATGAAAAAAATGATAAAATTTCAAAGATCAAAGAGAGATCTTATTTTTGAAAATGAAGAAATGATTTGTATATCTAATCGAAGGTTGAACCTTCCTCTTTAAAATGATGTATAACTCGTTGTTTCAATTTGAAATCGATTCCACCTAAGAAATGTTAAACGATGATGTGTTTTTCACATTTTAGTAGAATTACAAAAAAAATGATAAAATCTTAAGGATCGGAGATAAGTCTTATTTTTGAAAATGAAGAAACGATATTTTTATCAAATTCCAGGTTGAACATTCTTCTTTAAAATTATGTTTAACTCATTGTTTCAATATAAAATCGATTCCACCTAAGAAATGTTAAACGATGATGTGTTTTTCACGTTTTCATAGAATTACGAAAAAATGATAAAATTTCAAAGATCGGAGAGAGATCTTATTTTTGAAAATGAAGAAATGACTTGTATACCAAATTGACGGTTAATCTTTCTTCTTTCAAATGGTGTATAACTCGTTCTTTTAATTTGAAATCGGTCCCACCTACAAAATGTTAAACGATTATGTGTTTTTGAGATTTTAGTAGAATCACGAAAAAAAATGATAAAATTTGAAAGATCGTGGAGACTTTATTTTTGAAAATGAAAAAATAACTTTTATATCAAATTAAAGGTTGAGTCTTCCTTTTCAAAATGATGTATAACTCGTTGTTTCAATTTAAAATCACAATTTAAATTTGAATGAAAAAGCTTCCATTAAACATAACCCTAAGTTTTTTCGCCATTCAAAGTAATAATTAACATTCTTTCTCACTTATATTGTTAACTCGGTACGTAAATAAGTATTATATCATGCTTTTAGCATTTCTAATACACCATAAAATTCTTCATTTTCTTCTTAACTGTTATCTTCAGTAGAAGCTCCTCATTATTCTAATCATTCAAAACTTGGGTTGCTTCAAACTTCTTTAGTATATTGTTGCTTATTTCTTCTTATATCCACAGAATACAAATTATCTGGGATTATCTTTACGATTTTCCAGAATATGTAGAGCTTTTAAAGCACTAGCCTTGTATAGAGATTGTACTTCCAAGTATACAATCAATTTTTTGAACATATTTCATCCGCCAAGTCGAGATCTGGAGTAATGGTGTGGTTTCGTCCAAACTTGCCAATTGAGTTGCCATTCATGCTTGGAATTGTAAATATAGATGTAAAGCATATTGGTTGGGTTAAATTGCCATAAATGTACATAAGTATCTATGTTCGTGTTCCAAATTCATGGACTTATGATAATTGATATCAGATTTACATGTTGGATGTCAGGTAAATCTATAATTATGAAAAATTATTTAGCAGCCTTCATATTTATAGACGCAACATCGTTACATTAATATATTTACATAGATCGTGGGTAAAAGATATTTTGTGCTATCGCACCCCGATCTTCCATAATTCATTGGATGTTCGTGTCATTAAAATGTTTCCATTGTAACATAATCCAAAGTCTTTCACCACGCAAGGCCACTCAAAATAACTTATTAACATTTATATGATGGCGAAATGTTGGCAAAAAACGACCCAGACTGTAACATTGTTATTTAGATTTCGATTAATGAGTTAGGCATCAAAATGAGGTGGTTTGAGAAATTAAATCATACAAAGTGTCGTCTTTTTGTAATGATAAAAGTAGTGCATAAAACTTTAATTAGCCACATTTAAAAGTATTCGTGGTTATCCTCACAATTAAAACCCACAATCCAACTTTAATTTATAACGGGCAAAGTATACAAAACAATATTTTACAGCATAATTGAAACAAGCAGTTTGTTGTCAGCGTTTCAAGATTCATTACGTGCACTTTAAAACAGTTACGTTTGCATACTTATTAAGTTTATCGATCGTTCACACAACCCTCTCCCTATTAAGCCAAGGAGTACTTTTAAAACAAATTTATCAAAAATTTATACAAAAAAATTTAAATTTTCTTTCACAAAAAAGGTTAAAGATCAATAACCGAGCTCAAACTTATTTTCCTCCCCTTTAATAATAAACGTTTAGTCAAAACGGGAATCGATAAGACGTGTGTAATAAATAATAATGACCTCAACCCGTGAACTGTCCGTTTTTAACCACGAAATCGTAAATGATTTATCGGTAATCAATTAGGAGGAGTTAAAAAGATGTTTGGTGTCGAGATAATAATTCTTAAATCAATAATGAGGGTTCTTTAGAAAATTACAAAGTAGAATTAACTAAAGGCAGTTTGTAATCGGAGAAAAAAGAATAAAAGTTTCTCACAACGACCTAGATAAGGTTAAATAAATAAAAATCGATAAATTGATGTTTTTAATGTATTAAGCCAAGAAGATTAATGAAGAAAATAATTATTTTTAGCACAAATGCCAAATTGACATTAGAAACGTAAAAAATTTTTTAATATAAGATAAGAAACTTCTTACCCAATTTTTTTAGTAATATTAGCATTAAAATCTTTTCCATCGACGAAATCTTTCGGTCGAAATCCGGCGACCGCCACAACCAAAGCTGCAGCTTTAGCGGCAGCTTCACAACGAGCTTTATGTCCAATTTTAACCGTAGGGGTCGGTTTCGCCAAGAAAACCCTCGGTTTACTCGCGTATTCGTACAATTTCTTTTTATCCCTTTTCTCTTCTTGCACTTTAATCCCTAATAGCGAAGCGATTTCCGGCGGGGGTTCCAAAAATTGACCCTTTTTAACAGTCGTAACAAATAAAGGACGATTTTGTAACTCATTCGTAATCGAAGCAGTACTCCTTTTAACTCTAGTTTTATTTTCTTCTTTTTGTAATCTTTTTAATTTTGCGTCTAAAGTTTTTGTAAAAGCATTATCAATTTGGTGGTTAATCACTTTTTCTTTAACTTTCTCTTTAGCGCTGTTACAATGAATCAAATTTCCGTAATTTTTTAATTGGTTTGATGGCGATTTGTTATCGCGTTGATTAATATTAACCCCGTTTGGTTT
Organism: Onthophagus sagittarius; assembly: GCA_036711965.1. Taxonomy (NCBI): domain Eukaryota; kingdom Metazoa; phylum Arthropoda; class Insecta; order Coleoptera; family Scarabaeidae; genus Onthophagus; species Onthophagus sagittarius. The sequence goes on from JASERS010000004.1 coordinate 10,776,017, forward strand.
GGGGAAAGTTTTCTGTTTGTTTACATCAAGATTATCAACGATTCTTCTTGTTGGATAAACAACAACGTTTGGTTTGTTAGTTTTTTGAATCTCATTTCCAAATGGACACCGAATCGATTCGCCGATTACAGCCATTGGAAGATTATCATTATTTAAAACTTTAAAAGCGACGTCATCGTCTTCTGTTGAAGACATATTCGATATTGGAGCCATTATTTCAGTCATTTTTTGAATTATTTTAATCCCATTTCATCCTTCACTTATTGAGCATATTTAAAAAAAATAATTAAATGTGTGGCAAGTTTTAATTTGAGATATAACTCACCTTTTTTTTGAGTTAGAAAAAAATTAGAACTTTAACACTTTTTTTTGGAAAAATAAGTTTGATGAAACGAAGTAGGTTTTCTTCGATGTCGGCTCAAGAACTGAAAACCCTTCGTTGACCGTTGTCCAGCAAACTGGGCAATACACGTTCTCTTCATGGCGCATGTCTCCGATAACTTAATTAGAATGCGTTCTTTTTAAAATAGAATTTTTATGGTAAAAATGTAGTCCCATTTTTTAACTCGTCGTGTCTTGGATCGTAGATAAATTTGATTTAAAATTCATATCACTTACTGGTATGTATCCTAAACAGTTCTATTTAATAATGCATACAATATTAATAGTAGAATTCCTGATCTTGTATTTTGCACTAACATTCTAATTGAGCTGATTGATTTACTTATGGATTTTGATTGCCACTATTCATCTCTTGATTCCTCTACATATCATCTGTATCATCCTGCGTGAATGATGGTTCCAATATTCGCTTTTCTTTAAAGAAAATCGTATTCTGAGGCCATTAAGACATTCTTAAATAGTACAGATTGGCAAATTAGTAGAGTATCAGGTTGAGGTTTTCCATGATACAAACGACTTATTCGAGTTATTAATAAACAGTTCCATTGACATAAAATTTTAAATCTACTTGACCATAATGATTTTCGATAGCTGAGATGTTTTTCTTGTCAAAGAGTCTTTATTTGATGATATATTGCCAAGATCATGGAAAACGACTTTTGTAATTCCAAAATTCAAAGCTTAGATTAGACAATTGGTGCCAAGATACCTCTCGATTTTTGCTTCTTCTGCTGTTACCAAAGTTATAAAAAAATGTCCATTATTATTTTAGTCACTCTCCTATTAAACAACACGATTTCTTATCTTTGAGATCGATTAGTCTATCTTGGGGTTCTAACATAACTTTATCCATTTTGCCTTAAATGAGAACTCACAAGATGACGCCAATTACAGCGAATGCTTTCAGAGATTGTTAAAGGAAGACAGCTATTGTGTAAGATAGTCCTCCTTTAACATTTCAGAAGATATTGTATGTTAGATAGTCATCTATAGTCCAGAAATCAATATACGTAGTTATCTATCCAGCATTAAGATTATTATAAGTGACCTTGGGCCCATATTATTTTTAGTTATATAAGTGACATTTCTTCTTTTAAATCATCCAAATTCCTGCTCTATGTGGATGATAATAAAATATTTACAATAATGCGCTCAAGTCTTGACTACATAAGGCTTCATGAGAAGTTTGCATCTCTATTCTTACGTTAACAAACTTTATTTTAATTAAGATAAATGACAATAAATTTTCTTTATTAAATGAATTTGCTATCTTACTTTGTTTAAGTGCATTATGTTCATCGTTCACATATCATCAGAATACAGACTTTCAGAATTCATTACGCCTCTTTCTGTGTTCATTAAAAGTTTTCTTATCTATGTCCCACTTAAATCGTGCCATTGAGTTGGGTTGGGTTGCATTCACACCACTACACATCGTCTTTCAATGTGACAGATTCCAACAATTGAAAAAATTGATGGAGTTAAGGCTGGGAGAATAGATAAACGTAAACAGTATTTGGATTACAAGGAACTATTGCGATTGATTTCTTCAAACAAGTAATAAAGGTCAAAGAGTTACCCTTTTTATCTAATCTATCTATTCGATCTAAGAAGAGGATAGTAGGATCTTAGTAGGATCTATGAGGAATAGTACGTCAAAATGTTTAATGTAGTTAATGTTATGATTTTTGAGAAAATCCATCCGGAGACGCAATACAAGAGTTAGATAAAAGGGTAGAGGAAGGAAAAAAAGGGAAAGCAGAAACAACAACGTAATCGCCAAGGTAATCTGCAGAAATGCGCGAGCTGATTACCATAAAATTCCGTAGGCGAGAAGACGAAGAAAGGAGTTTTTTGGTCTCAACCCTACGCCATTAAGCTTTCCACAGACTCAAGCCAGATTTATTGTAGATTATCCCTTCAACTTTTTTAAAAAAAATAGTTGGGTTAGATTGGGGTGAGTTGGGTTGTGTTGTGTTATCTGTGTGAGGAGTTGGACGAGGATGTTTGTGGAATAGCGTACCAAATAATACCAAAGAGGATGAAAATCAGAGCCAAGAAAAAGAGACGTAGAGAACCAATTAAAGAAGCTTTTTCCTGTTATAAGAGAGGAGACTGACGATGAAACAATTAAACCTTTTACGACACAAGAATCTGAAAATGAATTAAGTCAGCTGAAGATAAGGAGAGCACCTAGAGATGATGGTATAACCAACGAAATACTTAAAGCATGTATAGAGCGAAATAGTAATATCTTCCTGAAAATGTACAACAGCTGTTGGACGAGGATTCCTCATTTCCCAATAATTCTTCTTCCAAAAAATCCAAGCAAAGAGGTAGCAGAAAGATCATATAAACCACAGCACCTGCTGAGTGTCCTAGGAAAAGTATTGGAAAGATTAATAAATCAGAGAATGATAATAGAGATAAAAGAGAAAAGAATATAAATGATAGGCCAAAAGAAGAACCTTCCTTAACACATAAAACTTTGCGATAATTTTTTTTTGCTCGACATAAAAAATGCCTTCAACTGAACGCCATGGGAGGAGATAATGCAAACGATAGAGAAGGGAAGGTTCTAAAGGGTAATAACAAAAATTGATAGACCGTACCTATCAGAAAGGGAGATAATACTTTCGAAAAGAATGGAATAAAATATGACGTGTGGTGTACCTCAGAATTCGGTCATGCAATGGACGTTATGGAACTTTTTTACGATACCTTTCAAAGGTTGGAGTTAGAAGTGGGCTATACGATCGCATATGAAGTTATGGCAAGAATACTGCACACAAAGAAGAGCGGAAAAAATTAGAGATTTGGGATTAGAGATGGTCGAGAAGAAGACAGAGGTTGTTATATTGGAGGGAAGGAAAAAAATGGCGAGAATTGAGAGAATTAGACAAGGGTTTGAAAAGAAAAATACGTAGGCATATATCTAGATAAGGACCTTTTCTTATGAACTTGACACACTTAATGCCGAAGAAAGGAGGTCCAATACAAGACTGATGGAAACCGCAGTGCGATATAACCCTTAACCCTCCATAACCCTATATACAGCTCCAGCATGGGAGGTAGCTATGAGACATAAGAAATATGTAAGGATGATAAGAACATTAGAGAGAAAGACTTCCATTCCCATAACATCCTCGTATAAAACAGTGTGTACGGAAGCTTGCAGGTTTCCAAGCTAGCATATCCATCGGTAGATCTGTTGGCTTGGGAATGAAGTACAAATTGGGAAGAAAAAGGGAAGAATAAGAAGGAGAATAGACGAATTAAAGCATAAGAAGTTTATAAGATTCGTCCCTAGATCTGCTGGCTTGGAAACGAAGTACAAATTGGGAGGAAAATGAGGAAGGATAAAAAGGAGAATAGACGAATTATGCGAGAAGAATTTTATAAGACCCATCTTTGGATGAATTTTATAAATGACATTAGAGAATGACAACTGAAAGCACCACATGTAGATTACTATACAACACAAACTATAACGGGCCACGGAATAGTTTGAACATATTTGAAGAAGATAAAGAAGGTGGGATCAGATGAATGCTGATTTGGATGCAGGAAACAGGATATCCCAGAGCATACAATTTTTTAATGTAAGAAATTCGAGATAGATCGTAAAGATATTGTGGTCAAGATCGGAAGAAAAATAGCAAAAGAGAACGTAGCAGAACTATTGATTGAAGATGAAGAGAACAATGAGATGATGAGCCTTTTGCGAAAGATCATGGACGAAGAGGAAGCAGAGGAAGCTAAGAAGCGAGGTGGAGTATAAAGCAAGTGTGAGAAGCCTTGTGGAGAGAAGACAAAAGGGATGGCGTAGAAGAAAGGAGGAAAAGATAACGGAAATTCTTTGAGAATTTTAATGGGTCGGGCGATTTATGTCCAACCCCACACTATTCGGCTGCTTAAGATCCCAGGCTAAATGTCAGTATCGCAGATTTTCGCCGAACACGCTAAAAAAGGGTTGTGTTGTATTGCGTTGGGTTGGGCTGTATTATCAATTGTTGGAGAGACGTAAGCGACAAGGGATACGTCCAAAGACAAAAGAGAAGGAAGATACAATGAAAGATATGGGGATATAATTATGTAGTGGCTCCCAAAATGGAGAAAGGAGGTGAGGAAAGGAAAAAGCTGATCAGATTCTGTTGTGACAAGTAGAAACAGAGTAGAAAACGAAGATACTGGACAGATAGTTTGGAGAGGTGGTATCGGCTGTGCGTAGAATATTGGGAAACATTAGAACATATTTCGAGATGACATCGCGAGCTGAGAGAGAAAGGGAACTGAAAGCAGATTCTGAAAGAAGGGTTTAAATGGGACAGATTACAAACTAAATACCATTGTAAGAGCTCTAAATACCATTAGGTTGGGTTGGGTTGGGTTGGATTGCGTTGAGTTGGGTTAGGTAAGGTAAGGACACTGAGCAAGGAAATTGGACGAAGAACATGTTACCAGATAAGACAGTGTGATAAATAGAAAATGGAAAGCTGCGAATTATTACATCAGCCAATTTATACCCGCACATGAATGCTTTAAAGCTTATCTATGCAAGCACAAAAGAGCAGAAGATGAGAACTGTATATATTGCGGAGAAAGGAACTATGTGGAATACACATTCTTTCGATGCCCCAGGTGGAAAAAAGATAGAGAGCACGCTGCCGCCAAGTTACACCAGGAAATAACACCCACAACTATTATGAAAGACATGGATGTGTTGAGCTGGAGAAGAGAACGGAAGGGGTTATCACTTCACACATTATAAAACCCCGTGTTGGGTTGGAAACGTTTTGTGCTTAAATTTAACAATGACTGATGCGTAAGATTCTATATTTCCAAGACTTGCAGCACCCGATGATAGGTGAAGATCACCTTCATATTGAAGTCATGGTAAGAAAGATTATGGGATTATCACATTAAGTATAAACTTTACCAAAAATAAATCCTTTTATATAGTGTTTGTTAATAATGTGATATTCTTTAGTTCATTAGTCTGGAATATTATGTACTCTGGCTATCTTGATTACATTGAAGCAACATACATTACTTGGATTAAATGTCAACTTTTTGTCCTTCCGACAGCATCGTGTTGTATTCGATTTATTTTATTACCCAACCTTCAATATTTACAAACGAAATTTCCACTTTTCATCACGTCGAAATTGAAAACATCCATTACAATTAAAACGTTCTAAATTAATCCAAGGAAAGGAGTTAGAACAAGTCCCTAACTATTTATATTTGCATATCAGAATATCAACCATGCGAAGGTCAAGGGCCATTCGCAAAACTCTCCAACGAAAGTCACCCGGTCCACCTTCAATTTCATCCATCCACTTAACGCTTTCTTTTGAAGCCTTGACCTTGGATTCACACGCAACTTTCCATCAATTTTTGCCTTGTTTTTTTGCCAATCTTTACGGAGAATCTAACAACGCCTCTGGAATTAGGTATTAGGTATTCTCGTCCTGTCAGAATAGCAAATTTATCACATCCTTCCACGCCGTCGAAACAGACTTTCATTTCGACGGAAAAATCTTGACTCACACTCTGGTATCGATTGGATGACGTTGGACGGCGTATAATAAGTGCCCCCGCATAATGTATTTGCACGACACGTAATGTTGAAAAATTCAATCGTTTACGACAACAACTTTACCGATTAGAGGGTTCATTAAAAGTGTGGTGTGTTCATTTTGATCAATATTACCATAAAAGATTTTGAATGAGGTGGGAAATAATTTAAATATATCTTTGCAAAGAAAGTTAATCATATCTAAATTTTTAATCTAATTTATTAAAAAAGTATATTAAAGTTGTGTTTACGAAGCTTAAAATGGAATACTTAGAGTTGATCAATGGCTTCTAAAGCATCAATTTTTAGCGATATTTTCATTCGACTTTTGATATTGTTCTCGTGAAGCTCTTGATGTGTGATTAAAATTAGTTATTGTTTATTGTTGAACAATAGCATTTTGCTTTTGCTGCCTGCTCAATAACATTAGTATACAAGAAAAATCTCGTAAGACCGAGTTCAGGCTGCATTCTGATTTATGCCTGATTTAAAATAAAAAATATATTTAACATGAACCGTTATTATGTTTCAGTTAGTGAGTCACGTCGGTTCAAAATTTTTGTACCACTCACGCGACTGTGCGTAATCCTGAGTATCATCTGATACTCAATGAAACTTTTTTACATAAATAAGTAGAGATAGATAAATTAGTTAGATAAATAAGCAGAGTTGGAGTCTCATATACTCCGATCATCCTATTTTTGGTAATATTCAATTTCTTAATATGCTTTCTTCGAAAAAATTAAAAAGAAGCTTTAAAGAGTTTCTTCCTCGCAAATGTTGACTACACTCTTTGCAATTTTCTTATTAATCATTCCCCAGAAGAATGTTAGTAGGTCAGTTCTGTTTATAAACATTAATTATACCGTCAAGATTTCTTTTGTACTCCAATTAAACTGTGAAGAAACCCCCATTGTTATAGAAAAAGGGTTAAGGCAGGTAGATTCCTTTTGTTCCCCAATTAAAGCGTGAAGTTTTTATTTTGACCTGTCAATCATCCTGCGAAAGAATGTTGAGTAGGTCAGTTCTGTTTACAAACATTAATTAAACCATGAGGAAAGGATTAAGGCAGGTAGCTTTCTTTTGTACTCTAATTACAGCTTGAAGTTTTTTTTTTGAATCATGTCCTGTTAATCATCTCCTGAAAGAATGTTAAGTCTAAAATCGGTGGGTTTTGGAGAAAAATTCTAAAACTTGAGTCTTAAATGTGGTGCCGAGGAATTTATCATGAAGCTCGAGGGGATGTGAATAAAGTCCCTACTCAGGCCGGTGTAATTTTGGAGAGTGCAAAAGACAGTTGCAAATTCGGAAGAGCGACATTCATCTTGGTAGAATTTATGTGACTCGACTGGACTGATTTTGTAATTTTTCATCAAGTTATGATAGGTCTTAAATATCATTTAGTGAGACAAGAAAAGTGAAGACCCAAAACATTACGAGTATCGTTTTAGTATCTATCTATCTATATGATTCTCGGTATCCAGATCATATAGATTCATCTTAACTAAAAATACTTATTTGAAAGCGTTGAAGACCACATAATAATATTTAGTAATATTTAGATTCTTAGCAACTGGAGAATCTTTGCAGTATAGTACACGCATACCATATGTACTGTTTCGTTAATTATTTTAGAAACATGTGAGGCAATCTATGAATCAATGAATGAAGCATGAATTTGTTGCTGCACAACTTTCAACATCACTTATAGAGTCAACAATTGAGTTACAGGGTTAATCAACCGTAACGATTGAACAATATTTAGATCAAGAAAAGCTTAATAAATACAGCCGTGTATAAAAAGTTTGTACGTCGCACAAGAATAATTGAGAATTTTGCTGCTGTAGCTCGTAATGTTGACGAAACCCCAGGTTTGTCGTATTCTCGTCGATCTTTGCAATTAAGTATCCCGCAAACGAATTCAAAAGATTTTGATTCTTCATATTACTAAGTTGTCCCAACACCTCAAATTTTTTAATCAAATGTTCTCTGAGAAAGTGCTTTCTGATGACCAATAAGTGTGTTACTTTTGCAAACTGTGACTTTAAAATTTTCACAATTTTTAAATGAATTTTAACAATTTCTATCTGTTGTGAAGCGTGTATCGTTACATTTTTAGTAGATAGAAGTTCTTCATACTAAGAATTAGTTGGGGCGAAATACTGTTTCTGGTTTCAGCGGTAATTACCAGAGATTGAAGTCGTTTCAGTGACGGCCTCACCACACCAACCTAAGTATTAGTTAGTGCTGGTTATTAGATGGGCTGGGTTAAGCCATTAATTTTAACCCAACCTAACCCAACTAACTTGTTGGCACTAAATGTTAGTTGGGTTGAGTCATCAACTTGAACCTAATTAGCTATTTAATAACTAACCTAATAACTAGCACTACGCGAGTCACGTGATTCAGTTATGATATCCATGTAAGTGGCGTGCGTGACCCGCGTGGGTCTAGATCGTGACCGGATCTAAAAAGTCAGTCACGCATACATCTCTACTTTAGAGATACGGCTAACCTGATTGTTTCTAGTTCTAGATCTGGTAGAAAATTTTGTGTAGCAAAAAAAAGGTTTGCACCTCAGAAGGGACACTGCATACGTGTATGATTGGGACACTATGAACAGAAGTACATGAAGAGTAGAGCTCAAATCTTTACATCAAGTTTAGCTGTATATATGTGTAATGAATATATTTATTTATCGATTATATTAAATGATGAAACATGTACCATACTTGTTGGAAAGGATGAGTGCGACGACAATGAACGTACTGAAAGTGACAGTGAGGTAAAAGATCAACTAATCGACGATGTTGTGCAGAGCGATTATAAAGATGAGTACATCGATAACGAGCTAATAAAAAAATCGAAAAATGTATGTGACGAGGAAAATTTGTCTCATCAAGTCTACTCAGAGGTAAGAATAAACATTGTTGGTCTATTATTAAGAGTCGAAAACATGAAAGAATATCTGCCATCAACATAATTCGCGTAACTAGAGGTCCAACACGTATGTGTCGCAATATATTTGATCCTGCATTATGTTTTGATTTATTCATCACCGATATAATAACCGAAGAAATTGTTAGCTGGACTAACGTATAAATCGCAGCAAAACACTCCGATAATATGACCAAAGCCACGTTCAGTAACACATCCATAGTAGAACTTCGAGCTTTCATTGGAATCTTGGCTTTAACTGCAGCTATGAAAGACAATCACTTATCAACTGAAGAGCTGTTTGATAGTACTTTTTCGGGGACGAGATACGTGGCAGTAATGAGCAGGGATCGGTTTAATTTCCTAATTAGGTGCCTCAGGTTGGATGATAAGGCTTCACGTCCTCTTGTTATACAAGACGATCCTTTTATTCCAATTAGAAAAGTAATTATTCCCCAGGAGAGAACGTTACTGTCAACGCACAATTGTTGAGCTTTCGAGGACGATGTTCATTCAGAATGTACATTCCGGATAAGCCCAACAAGTACGTGATTAAAATTCCTATGATGTTTGATAGTGGCACAAAGAGTATATGCTGAATAAGCTACAAACACTAATGGTCTACCACGGGGAGAATATTATGAAAAGAATTATCGCAGCCTATCCATGGCACAAAGCGCAATATTACCTGTACTAATTGGTTCAACTCTGTACCTCTCGCAAAATCGCTTCATCAAAAACCATACATCTCACCCTTGTTAGCACCATAAGGCCAAATAAACGATAGATTCCTGAAGAATTGAAGATCTTTAGATCTCGATCGATAAGCACGAACAGCCATCATAGCATTGTCCAAAGCCTTCAAAAATGGTTTATTTATTATCATCATGTGATAAAGAAGGTGTCCAAAGAACTTGCAAACCTGATATGATAGTATTTGATAACCAAACAAAAGGTGCAGTCGACACATTCGATCAAATGTGTTCAACAATGTCATGCTCGAGAAAAACCAATAGATTTGTTAATTCATATGTCTGCCACAATGTTCTATCAAAACAAAATAAGCCTTTGAGTCGCAGGGAATTTATGAAGACACACAGAACTCAACTGACTGCCCATGGATGACGCAAAGATAACAGGAACTTACTTTGCCACGACATGTGCGAAATAACATTGATAACATTCAGGACCAAAGGTAATTTTCTAGGATAAACAGCCGGTATGGTTGGTGATAATTAAATCTCCTTTTATTCGTCCTAAGCTTTCGTTTTATTTTCAAAACTTCATCAGAGGTAGCTACAAAAAAATATGTAAATATTTATTTACTTATTTATTTTTTTTAAGGAGATTTAATTATCATCAACCATACCGGCTGCTTATCCTAGAAAATTACCTTTGGTCCTTAACTGTGTACAGCCAGTACTCATATCTACTAATTGATAACATTCTACCACAACACGCATAAAGATGAAGAACCGCCAACCAAAAAAAGACGTTACTGCAGTTACTATAAGTCAAAGAAGAAGAGAATGTTCAAGATGACCTACATCAAGTGTAAAAAGGTAGTTTGCGGAGAATACAAAAAAGTCTTGTCGTTAATAGCTAATTATTAAATATTAGTTTAAGTCAGTTAAAATAATTTATGCTACTGGTTTGGTTTCAGTTTTTATTATTATTGCCTGACATGTTTCGGCATAGGAGCCATCATCGGAGGCATCGTTACAGATAAATCAGTGCATAGCAAAATAACATTACAAAATTTGTTGATTATAGCGACTGTGGTAATCAGTGGTATGTTGGTTTTACAAATAATATCAGAATGTAAATAATTATAATGTTGTGTTGGAAAACACTTAAGAACCGATTTAATCTTTCAACTGGTTAAATAATGGATCTTATCATTTCAAAATATAAATATTAGTTCCCGGTGGACAGGGGCAGACGTTTCGTCAAGATCTCACTTGGCATCTTCAGTGCTTTGTCGTAGTCTCTAAGAGTATGCTCTAAGACTGTGTTCTGTTCACATACTTCTCCATCCGTATATTACAGAGTATAAGATTATGTATTAGAGAAATGAGACTATTTTTATTATAAATAACATTTTTTTATATAAATAAAAGACTTAGATTTTTCTAGAGGTCTAATTGTTGTGTTTTAAAGTACGTCAAATAAATAAATGTATAACATAGAAACCATGTTATTCTAAAAACTAGTCCACTTATAAAATGATTGCATTGATTAGAGAAAATATTATTAATAACATGAAATTAACGCGTTAACAAAATGTGCGCCTCTGAAGCGTATGGTCGTAATATTTTTACGACGTTGTAATATGGTTATCCTTCTAGGGTTAAAGAAAATTTTCAACCTCAATGAAAAGAATATTTAAGGTTATTTGTAAATAACCTCAATAAAAAATATTCACTAAAACATTGAGTTAAGTATAATGTGTTATTTTTATTTTATATCCATAAATATCATTAAAAGCAATCAGCAAATTGAGTTAAACACAAAAAACTAAAAACAAGAATTGAAAAAGTTTTAGGTTGTGTTGTATAAAAAGTAACACTCATTTAGGTCAGTGGTGCATAAACATTATGAGTACAAAGTTGAATCAGGGTCGCTTATTTCCAATAAAATCAAATAATACATTTTCTTGTGTGTTAATGTAATTTATGATCTAAATTTCTTTTTTTATATCATTTAAATCAACTCAATTAATCAAAGTAAACAAATAAATGAGACCTCACACAAATTAACCCCTCTTATAAAATATGTAACAAAAGTAATTGAAAGAGAAATACAATTTATCTTGTTACGTTGAAGTCAAATCGATGTGAATATAAGAATATCGGGGTGAATGTTCGGGGTTCAAATTTGGTCATACAAAGGTCACTCTAATTGGCTGTTGGTGGTGGGCGGCGTGTTGTTCTTGAACGGTCTCGTGACCGGATCTTGGAGGGACTGTACGTTACGACTAAAGTAGAAAAGGAGGTTGAGAAACCACCCCAACCCCTTTGGCCGTTAGAATTTATTATAACGGCCTCGGACCAGAGAGATGTCTGAACGAGATAGGTATTGTCCGAGTACACGCCAACATTTTCTTAAGAAAATTAATCGAGTCTTGTTTTTTTTGCAAACTTAATCAATACAAAGATAAGATAATTTCGACTTACCCACCAACCATCATTTTTCTGGTTGTAAAAAGAGCAGTTGGGGCGCAGGAGAAGGTGTACGGCCCCTTTTGGGGGCGAGCCCCCAACTCGATCAACGCACTTTGAGGGACATCAACGATCCCTGTATCCGACGGTTGTTGACGCTCGGTCATGGTCATTTTGAAATAATTCTTTTACTACAACGAATCAGTATTGAAATGAATCAAAATAAAATCTTTCGCACTCACTCAAATTTCCACAATATAAGAAGAAACGGAAATCAACTGAAATTAATCGCAGACAAAAAACATACAATTGTCATCAATCAAAAAATTGATGACGCGCGTCGAAAAAATCGAATCATGCATGTTCGAATTATTTGGGGTGTAATCACGTTTGATAACGGTGTTTTTTAGCATTAGAATTTATTTCACTTTCGATTCTAGTACACGAAATAAACGTAACCATGGATACGGAACGTTTTGGGGTACCTAAAGTTTTCCATTACGAAATACATAATAGTTAATTCATAAAGGAAACGGTAATTATACCAAAAATAGGTCACACCAAAAAAATCATTATTAACTTATTTATTTTAAATTAAGAAATATTTTTTCTTTTAAATTAAAATTAAAAGATTTTTTATAAAATATTATGTTTTTATTAATGATTAATTTAAAAAAATTAAATTTCAATACAAATTTTGACTCATAGGCAACCTAATTAACAGATTCTCTTAAAACTTTTTTTTAATATTCAAACAATTAATTAAGGATGTGGCTATTTAATAAATAGCCACATTTTTTTTAAATGTGTTTTGTGCTAGTTTTAAAATATTGACGGTAATACTGAAGAAGAGCAAGGCTCGAAACTGGTGAATATCAATACTTGATAAATAAAGGATTCCAAAAATTTGTTCATCTGCTGGTATGCTAATCTTTGCTTAATTAACATATAATCATAGCGCATTTCATGTCAGTGTTGTTAAATATCCGGGCATTTATTTTCAATTGAAAATTCGCAGAGTATGTACCCAACCTAACCCAACATGAGTATTTCGAGGAACTTATAAAATTTAGAATCTGTACAAGGGCAAAGACCATTGGAAAGGTAACCAAGTTTTATTTAAAAATACAAAAACCTATAAAAATAATCATCAGATTTTTTTAAAGTACGTGTAGGATGAGTTGGGTTGGCTTGGACTCTCCAAAAAAAGTCTGATAAAATGTTCGCAACATATGCTGGAACCAAATTGAGAAGAAAGTGTTTTACAAACAGTATCTAGTCTTTAATTGTTAGTTTAAATTTTTGATAGGATGAACACCGTAATTTTCCAACAGTATTTGGTATTTTAAGAAGCAAAATTAAATTTTATTAACAGTTCCTCGCCTTCTACAACAAAAATATCTTCTGCCTGCAGTTTTTAGCCTTTAATTAACAGTTTATGGTCTACTTACGTAAAGATTGTGCATTTTGTTGAATAGTATTTAATATTTTTAAAGCATACCCAGTTGGTTTATCAACAGTATCCAGTTGTTACAAAGAGTTTTACAAGTAAGGCAGTATCAACTCTTCTGGAAGTAGTATTAAGTTTTCTAGAAGCATTTTGTGCCTTCTAAGAGAATTTCAAGCCTTTGAAAGCAGTATTAAGTTTTCTAAAAGTATTCTAAGTCTTTTGGAAGCTTTTTAAGTCTTCATGAAGTAATATTAAGCTTTCTAGAAGCAATACTAAATCTTCTGGAAATAATATCAAGTTTTGTAGAAGCATTTCAACTTCTCTAAAAGTATTTCAAGTCTTTAGGAGGCAGTTCAAATCTTTTAAAGCACTTTAAATCTTTTAGAAGCAAGCAATATCAAGTCTTCTGGAAGTAGTATGACGTTTTCTAGAAGCATTTCAAGTCTTTTAAAAGTATTTCAAATGTTGTGTAAGTACTTCAAATCTTCTGGCAGCGTTTCAAGTCTTTTGGAAGTAATAAGAACCCAGTTAGAAGCAGTGCATATCTTCTGAGAGCAATATCAAGTTTTTTAGAAGAATTTCAACTGTTGTAGAAGTATTTCAAGTTTTATGAAAGCATTATCAAGTTTTCTAAATGTATTTCAGGACCTTCGATAAGAGGCGACGATGTTCAACAATTCGAGAAAATTCTACTTACGATATCCCATCATTTCCCAAAGGTTCAAAATTCAGTACGATACGGAATCACTTTCTTTTAAACAACAAACAAAAAAAACAAGTTAACCTTTTACAAGAATACAACTCAAACTTCGAAATTCAATTTACGGATAACAAACAGCAATGAGAAAAATTACTACTTTTCGGAAAATGGTTACAGTTCAACCACTCAAGCCCGCGTTCTCGGCTTGTCTTCTTTATTTTCGACTCCGTCTCTTTATATCTTTCTCACCCTTCCCTTTCATCTCGCCCTCTTATCAACACCCACGTGACGGCTCCCACGGCCTAAGAATGTTAAGTTTTTTTTTTAGTCTACGCACTAACGAAGCTCAGCGATATCAAAATAATCATATCCTTATTTCTTTCTCACCCTTCCTTTTCATCTCGCCCTTTTATCACCACCCACGCGACGACTCCCACGGCCTAAGAATGTTAAGTTTTGTTTAGTCTACGCACTAAACGAAACTTAGCGATAACAAATTAATCCATTAAGGAAAGGACAAAGTATTCAATTTTTACTGAACTGAACCAAACAGTTAATTAAAAAAAAAATTACTTGGATTTCATCCCGTACCGTGAAGCCAACACCGTCAGTCTAGAACGATCAAATTAACTCGCTTAACTTCTACTAAACAATTTCTTATATCTATTAGGTGTAATGCGGTTTGTTACAAAAGTTACTGAAAATATTGGAGGATAAGCAATGTGAAACAATCGACGAAGATAAAAATTTTTCACTTATGCTTGTTCCAATGTTCAAAAAATTAACTGATGACCAAAAACACTATGCGAAAATTGAAATCTTAAATATCATGAAAAATGCAAAAAACGTCGGAAATCCTCCAGTTTTTTACAGTTCAATATCAAGTGCAATTTCCAAGATCAAATTTTCAACAACAGCAACAAGGAGGCAATGAAAGTATTTACTCCGCGCCATCGACATCAACGGTCAACTCTGCACAGTCCACACCATCAGCAACCATTTTTTCTGATGGTGACAATGCATATTTTGACTTGTCAAATCAATAAATTAATTAAATTAAACAAATAGAACATATATTTATTATTTAACCTTATTTTTAATATCTACTTCTATATATCTAGTCTAATAGTAGTTTGCAGAAAATATCTAGTTAATTTGGCAGAACGACGACACAAAACAAATGCTGGTAAGTACCTTCTTACCTTATTGTTACTGCAAGACATTCCTCAGGTGGTATACATTTTCTCCATTTACTATTTTGGTACGATATTTTCGGTCCTATTATTTTTAATAATTCAAGAAAAGATTTTTCACTCATTCTGTAATAGTTAAAGAATTTACGAGGATGCTTTCTTAAATCTTCATGAAGAATGTAAAATTGACCCCGATGTTCTCTGTCAGATAAAATTGGATGCACCCAAAATTTTCTTTTCCGTTGCTTTCTTAATTTCTTTCGTAATAACAGAGCCACTATACAAGCGGTTTCTATGAAGTCCATGTTGATACTAGGCTCTAGTCACGATTAATCAGTCGCAAATGCGCGACCATACAAATTTTTTGCGACTACTACTTTTATGTCGCTGCGACAAATAATCGCATGAAAATCGCATGTGCACGCCTGGCCTTAGACACTGCTATGTCTTGTTTAGGTTTTGTTTATTAATTCAAAGGGTTTTCCCCTTTGAATTAATAAATCCATCACTTTTTGTACTTTATCCCACCTGGGTACTTTTTGTAGATTCAATTACGACGATTTTGATGTTATTTTGATCAGAGCTGGGCAGTAGTTAACTGTAAAAATAGTTAAAAAACATTACTTTACGGTGATCCCGCGTGATCCTGAGAATGATCCTAACAACAGATTGAAAGAAGTCAATTGGCGAGTCAATTTATTTCCTATAAGACTATAGATTTATTATTACTGTTAGAAGTCTTGATATTACTTTCAGATGACTTGAACTGCTTCCAAAAGATATGCTCTCAGAAGACCTAAAATGCTTTTAGAAGACTTGCAATGCTTCTAGAAAACTTGAAATGTTTCTAGAAAACTTAATATTGCTTCTAGAAGACTTAATAATACTTCAAGAGGACTTAAAAAGCTTACAAAAGACTTAAAATGCTTCCAGAAAACTTGTTATTACTGCTAGAAGTCTTAATATCATTAGACACTGCTATGTCTTATTCGGGCTTTCAAAATTCCCTTTGAATTAATAAATCCAGCACTTGTTGTACTTTATCCCACTCAGGTACCTTTTGTAGATTCAATTACTACAACCTTGACTTTATTTTGATCAGAGCTGGGCAGTAGTTAACTGTAAAAATAGTTAAAAAATATTACTTTACGATGATCCTGCGTGATCCTCAGATTGATCCTAACAGCAGATTGAAAGAAGTCAATTGGCGAGTCAATTTATTTCCTATAAGACTATAGATTTATTATTACTGCTAGAAGTCTTGATATTGCTTTCAGAAGACTTGAACTGCTTCCAAAAGATTTGAAATGCTCTCAGAAGACTTGAAATGCTTTTAGAAGATTTGAAATGCTTCTAGAAAACTGGATAGTACATCCAGAAGACTTAATAATAATTCAAAAAGACTTTAAAAGATTCCAGAAAACTTGAATTGCTTTAGAAAACTTGATACTACTTTCATAGGACTTGAAATCCTTCTTGAAAACTTGATATTGCTTTCAGAAAATTTGAACTGCTTCTGGATGGCTTGGTATTGCTTCCAAAAGACTTAAAATACCCACAAAATGCTTACACAAGACTTAAAATACCTTTGAAAGACCTGAAATCCTTCTAGAGAACTTGATACTACTTACTGAAGCCTTGATATTGCTTCAACAAAATTTGATACTGTTTCCTAAAGATTTGAAATGCTTCCAGAAGACTTGTTTATTATTACTGCTAGAAGTATTGGTACTACTCTCAGAAGACTGAAAATTGCATGTGCGCGCCTGGCCTAATGAGTTTTTACTGATTTTGGAGTATGTGAAACTGTCCAAATCTCCAAAATGTCTCACCTTGGAATGATAAGAATGTTTCTAGTAAAAATCGTCGGGTAGAGATAGTATCACATATTCATGTACACCAACTAGGTTATTCCAATTTCACAATAATAATAAAATATGCAATTATTGATTATGCTAACTTAAAAACAAATTTTAATAATTTCAAAATGTACTTGATTATCAACAAAAGTACCTAGTTATGTATATCGTTTTCAGTCGAAATAAAAACGGTCACGTTAAGACGTTATAACATTCCTCAGGAGATGAAACTTATCTTTATAAAAATAACACTTTACAAATACCTGAATTACGAAAAAAATTGGAATTCCGAAAATCCGGCTTACAAAAGTATATGAACTTTGGTTGGAATGATCGGCGATAACCAAATTATTTTTTTAAAATGAAATAAATTTGTGGTTAGACAACCCAAATAACATCTTCGTTGATTTCTCAACCTCCTCGACCCTGATGATTTCCTGTCAAAAAATAGGGAAATTTCCCTCTGAATCGACACCTTGTGCTCGCTCTTTCACCCACACACAATTCGCAAATAATTGTGTGTGTGTTTTATCGCTTTGGCTCTCTTCTACTATGGCTTAAAATCGGTACAAATAATAAATGCGATGTGGTTTCGCTCGTTAAAGCCGCCGCGTCGGAGGATTTTAACGACGACGACGGACGACGTCGAAATCGTTGCCAACGTTTTCCTCGAAATTCCCTGTCGCATATTCGTTCCGTGCTAGAAACAAGACGCATTGTTGCGTCTTGATTACCAGGAGAGCAGGAGTTTGGGTGAGTGAATTTTTAGTTATTCGAGGTCGGTTTACATTGGGTTTAAAGGGATATCTCTTTGGGATTATGGTATCCTGGTTGAATATCGGGGAGATTTCGTTAGCGATGTGTTTTGAAAAACAAAAAACAAAAATGGAGACGACATTGAAATTCTTTTTTAACAAATAGAAAGTGATTTTTATTGAAATAAAATGAATCAATTTTACGTTAAAATCATTAGAAATAATCTACAATTACTTTTATTGGTGTTATAATAATGTTTTTTTTATCTTTTTCACTTATCGGTGCTTAATTTATTATTTATATTATTATTACCTTGCTATTTATTATATGAGTTATTTATTAGAAGAAGGGGAATGTTTAATACAATAATGGATTAAGAAAACCTTTAATATAAAAAATAAAGAAATTATAGTTAATTTTTTTCTGTAATAGTAACCAAATAGTTGTTACTACGAAGTTGGCAATATTAAGATCGGATTTTGTTTTATTTTGTTTTGAAATTAATGTGACATTGACGTTTCTTTAATTGAAAAGTCAAAAGTAACAAGCTTAAAATAAATAATAAAAACTGGCGTATTGAGACTTCCATTAAAAGTTTAAAGATCTTCTTCCTCCATTCGTCATAAATCTTAAACAAGTCAGAAGATTGATTGATAGAAGGTAATTTATTATTATGAAATTATTAGTATTTTAACCTTAGTTACTGAAATAGTTACTAAAAATCGTTTTGGAAACGAAAATTGATTTCATTGCAGTAATGCCTAAGGAGGAAGGATGAACAATAATTGGTTTAGGGCCAGAAGGTTTTATTTCTATGTGTGTCCTTTCAACCTGACAAAAAAGACTATCTCAAAAAGTATGTATCGGAACCTGGAACCCGACTTTATGATATTTTGGTTTTATTCGTACCATTCGATACAAAGCAAAAGTACAAAAACTTTAATCTTTTGTACTCATTTGTGCAAAATTTAATTTCGTTTATACCTCAGGTTCTAAAATAATAAAAAAAATTTCAGAAAACGCCAAAGCGATTCTCTATCATTCGGTACAAGCCTGGTACAATCGATTTTCCATCGAATTCCATCAACCGTTTTGTGATATCTGTATTAATAACGAAGATATGCACTTTAAGCGATAGTCTCAAAAATACAAAAAAACTTGTGGGTGTATTTTGGAACCGGATGAGGTACAAACGAAATCGAAAGTGGTACAAACGGGTGCGACCGATTCTCTACCGAATGGTACTAATAAAATTAGAATATCAAAAAGTGGCATTTTTTTCAAAATTGTTTTATCACTTTAGGTCCCGAGGTACAAACGAAATTAAAGGTGGTACAAACAAGGACAAACGATTTTTTATTGAATGGTAATAATAAAACCAAAATATCGTAAACTCGGGTTCCTGGCTCAAAGAGCTAAAAAGTTCCGGTAAAATTTGTTTGGTTTATTTTAAAGGGATGTTTTCAATGATGGCAAACATGAACCCAATGAAAACAAGAGAGATCTCTTGTCTGTTTTATAGCAGAATCAAATACCTCGGGAAAAACTACATTAACTTCATCTACGGATTTTATATTTTTCGCAAGCATCTATATATATATATATATATATATATATATATATATAACATTTTTAATGGGTGCAGAGCACTCATATTGCTACACGTCAATCACAAGGTGTACAAACAACTATACAAAATTTTTAATGATTTTATCAGGATTAAAGTTATCATTTTCAATTAATTTTACCACCGTTTTTATTGGAAAATACGTGCTATTTTGAATTAACACTTGATACTGCCACTAAGAGATTAGATACTGCAACCAGAAGACTTTAAATTCTTCCAGAACACTTAATACTGCTTCCAAAAAACCGCATCTGTTCCCAGAAGACTTGATACCGCTTCTAAATGACGTAACACTAATTCCAGAAGATTTAAAATGCTTCCAGAAGACTCGATAATACCACTGGAAAACTTGATACTGCTACCAAAAGACCTGAAATGCTTACACAAGACTAAGTATTGCTTCTAGAAGACTTAATTTTGCTTCTAGAAGACTTGATTTGTTTTGAGAAGTCATGATACTGCCTCTAGATGACGTGATACTACTTCCAGAAGACTTGATGTGTTCCCGGAAGACGTAAACTGCTTTCAGAAAACTTAATATTGCCTCTGGGAGAGTTGAAATGCTTCCAGAAGATTTGAAATGATTCCAGAAGACTTGAACTACATCCAAAAGATTCACTACAATCCCTGGAAGGTTTGGTACTGTTTCTAGAAAACTTGATATTGCTTGTGGAAGTCTTCCAGAAGTCTTGATAGTGCGTCTACAAGACTTGAAATGCTTCCAAAAAGACTGTACACACTGCCTCTGGAATACTAGATAAGGCTTGATATTGCTTTTAGATGGCTTGATGCTGTTTCCAAACAGCTTGATATATTTTCGGAAGACTTGATACTGCTTCTAGATGACGTGATACTACTTCTAGAAGAGTTGATATATTTCCAGAAGATGTGAATTGCTTCCAGAAGATTCCAAACTACCTCTGGAAAGCTTGATACTGCTTCCAAAAGACCTGAAATGTTTCTAGAAGACTAAGTACTGCTTCTAGTAGACTTGATTTGTTTCCAGAATACTTGAAATGCTTCTGGAAATCTTGAAATGCCTCCAGAAGACATGAACTGTCTTGATAGTAAAGACTTGATAGTAATGACTTGATAGTCCGTCTAGAAGACTGCATATTGTCTCTGGAATACTAGAGAAGACTTGATACTGCTTGTAGATGACGTGATACTAATTTAAGAAGACTTGAAATGCTTCCAGAAGACATGAACTGCTTCCAGAATACTCGATACTACCTCTGAAAAACTTGATACTGCTACTACAAGACCTGAAATGCTTCCAGGAGAGTTGATACTTCGTCTAAAAGATTTGAAATGCCTCCAAAAGACTGTACATTGCCTGTGGAATACTGGAATTGATACTGCTTCTAGATGACGTAATACTAATTCCAGAAGATTTGAAATGCTCCAGAAGACATGAACTGCTTCCAGAAGAGTCGATACCATCTCTGGGAAACTTGATATTGCTACCAAAAGACCTGAAATGCTTCCAAAAGAGTTGATACTGCGTCTAGAAGACTTGAATTGCTTCCAAAAGACTGTACAGGGTGGGGAAATTTTGGTGTTACTATAGGGCATCTCGGAAACTATAAGAAATACTAAAAAAATAGGTGCCATGTCTCGGTCTCTTTTTTCGAGAAAAATGTAATGCTACAAAGACAAAACCTCTATCTTCGTTTGTTTTTAAATTATAGCCAAAAAGTTACATTTTTGCTATTTCAAGAATTGCTCATATTTCGTTTATTTTTGAAATTGAAGAAAAGCGATTAATACATTCTTAAGACACTTTTTTGAGTAGAATATAATGCCGTTGAAAAATTTTAAATACAGTTGATATTATTTGAGATCTAACACAAAGTTGTATTTTTTTGAATACAACTAATATTTGATTATCATATTACTAAAAAGAGCACATTTTTCGCTTTATATATTATATATTGATACTCCGTCTAGAAGACTGGAAATGCTTCCGAAAAACTTCGTCTATTGCTAACTGTTCTCTCTACTTAAGACGACCAATAAAGGTTGGGTTGAAATAAATGTAGTAAATAAAAATAAAATAAATGTAATTTTATTTACTCTCAATAAATAAAGCAGCAATTAATAAATAAAATAAAAATACGTTGAATTATTAATCGAACGAATAAGCGTGGCGATGCGAAAAAATTAACAGAAAAATGCGAGCTGATGTCGAAACCAACACTCAATGAACAAAATTTTAAAAGTATATTCGTATATACACTAAGCCGGTTTGGCGTGGCGCGCGCATACTCTCTAGCGGAGCGAACATGCACACTGCCTCTGAAATACTGGAGAAGACTTGATACTGCTTCTAAATGACATGATACTAATTCCAGAAGACTTGGAATGCTTCCAGAAGACATGAACTGCTTCTAGAAGAGTCGATACTACCCCTGGAATGCTTGATACTCCGTCTAGAAGACTGTAAATGCTTCCAAAAGACTGCACACTGCCTCCGTGCCTCTGGAATATTGGAAAAGACAAAGAGAAGCTTGATAATGCTTTCAAAAGACTTAAAATGTTTTCAGAAAACTTGATACTGCTTCTAGATGACGTGATACTACTTCCAGAAGACTTGATATGTTTCCAAAAGACGTGAATTGCTTTCAAAAGACTTAATACTATCTCTGAAAACTTGATACCCCCAAACTTAATGCTTCCAAAAGACTAAGAACGATTCTACAAGACTTGAAATGCTTCCAGAAGACTTGCAATGCTTTCAGAAGTCTTAAAATGCTCATAGAAGACTAGAAATGTCTCCAAAAGATATACTACTGTCCCTAGAAGACTTAACACTGTTTCTAGAAAACTAGATATTTCAAATGGCTTGATATTGCCTCTGGAAGACTTGAAATGCTTCCAGAAGACTAGAAATGCTTCCAGAAAACGTGAACTGCTTCCAGAAGACTTAATACTCTCCCTGGAAAACTTGATACTGCTTCCAAAAGATTGGAAATACTTCCAAAAGACTTGAATTGCTTCCAGAACTCTTGAAATGCTTCCAGAAGACATTATAGTGCGTCCAGAAGGCTTGAAATCCTTTCAAAAGACTTGGTACTGTATCTAGAAAACTTGATATTGCTTACAAAAGACATCCAATGCTTCGAGAGGACTGCCAATGCTTTCAGAATTCTGGATACTACCTCTGGAAGACTTGAAATGTTTCCATAAGGGCATCCATACAAAATTGTTGATAGCTTTATCTAAATTTTAATGTACGATTGAGCTTATTGTTTCCTCTTCAGTACCAGCGTTTGTTACGGACGTATTTTTTTGGAGGGCATGTATGATGTTTTGAATTTTTCTATACCTTCTCAAATCCAATTCAGTTTTTTTTTGAAGAGCCGTCATTCTTCATTTGATTCTATTCCCAATTCAATTTTTTCTCAGCACCCAGCATCTATACGTACTTTGAAAACTAGCGCTTATGGACTTATTCGAGTGTATAAAATAACTACAGTGTGATTTACAACATAAGGAGGAGATTAAAAGGGTAAGTCAACGTCCATTTTTGAGAGCCGCTGAATGTCAATAAAGGCCAATTAAAATAGCTGTAAAAGCCCCCTTCATTTTTGAAGGAGCTGTAAAATTAAACATAAATTTAAATAAGCCATAAACATGATGGTCTATTTGGAACAACGGTTCTCAACAAATGAACACAAGTTTTTGAGTAGCCGGATATGCCACGAAGACAAGAAATGCTCAACGATTAATTCAACTTTAACGTTCTATATTTTTCTCATTACTAAGTAGTGGTTAAAACATTATTGAGATAATATCTTCAATTTCGTCCCTTTTAGTCTCTTCCGTATGTTATAAATAACTCTGTATAGGATGAGAGAAATATAGCAAAAAACACAAAACAGGAAATTCAAAAAAAATAAATAAATAAATAAATGCTTGGGATTTTGAGATTTTCCAAGTTGCTTTTAAAGATTTATCTCCTCTGCCAAACAACATTAGGTTAAAAAATCGTTACAGATATCTTAGTTTTTTTATTAATTTCGAGAAATTCTAAACCTTGGTACTTTTCACTTTCCACCTCAAAGTGGGTTCTCGCCTCTGCCTTAAATTAAATGCTAGAAATTGCAACATTCCACTTCGCCAGACAGATCTTAATGTATAGACATATGATATAGATGAAATTGGTACAACCTAAATGCTTGTATGAGAAGACTCCCAAAAGATGTCGACAAGTTTAGTTTAAAGGTTAATAAATCTAGTATAGGTACAATTTCGAACAAATGTTAAAACCATCGAAAATATTTATTGGAGAAATTAATATACAAGAAAGAATAAATGTTAAATTTATTAAGGATTAGCCAAAGACTCAATGAATCCACCACAAATCAATGTTATGATAGAGCTAACCACACAAAGTCAAAATGGGATTAAAATGAATGATCAGAGATTTCTAGTCATCTGTTATGCTGATGATGTGTGCTTTTTTTGAAGTACGAGGCTTAGAGAGAAAGGTGAAACTCATCAATAATGTGACAAACCAAAAAAATGTGGGCAACCCAGGTTGGACATAAACTTGTTAGACATAAACGGTTGATCTCAAATATTTTCAAGATGACCATCACTTCCGGTATACCGGCACTAGATCATAACTTCGTCATTTTAAATAAAATGGTGTAGTCATTATTATACCATTCAATTATATGCGTCTCTGCTTACGAGCTTTTTTGACAAAATTCAGCATGCTCTTTAAATCTCATAACGTAGCCAACATTCTTTCAAGAAACTCTACATTCAAACGATTATTTTTCAGATGATATCAAATAGATTTATATTTGGTGAATCAAAATGTCTTATACAAAGTGGTCAACAACTGATTTGCCATATTTCCTGCACAAAAAGAATTTAATTTTAGACAAATTATCCCGAAACATTTTTATGCCTATTTAATCTAGTTTTCCTGATACTGTTAAATTTATTAAAATATGCATAGAATGTTAGACACTATTTATTTTTTTAATAGAAAACCGGGAAATTCGTCAGTATTTCGTTTAATTTACTTTTAAAATTAACAGCAATTGATAATACCATCATTTCTTTACCAAATATAAGAAACAAAAAATAAATAAACGAAAAAAACTCTACATTAATGATGACTAGATACAAACGTTATCTTTTGACTAAGAATTTTTTTTCAATTTTTCGGAGTTTTTCTTTATTTTATTTTTTCTTTATGACAGGCGTAAGGTTCAAAAATTTACAAAGTGAAAATCAAAACATCCAAAAATATACTAGAAATATACTTCTTTATTAAAAACTATTCTTTTTATATAAAATAAACTAATAAAATGGTTTCTATAAACTAAAATAATGTTTGGTTTTATCAAGAACGTGTTACTTTAACAAATAATTAATAAAAACCAAACATAAAAAAGGATATTGATTACTTGAGCAAATATTAAGAAGAAATAAATAGAAAAATCAACGTTTCATATTTATTTATCACCAGATTTTTTCTTTTCCATTTTCTACGAAATTCTTACTATTTTTTTCAATTTTCTTTTCAACTTGATTGTTTTTTATTGTTTGACTCTTTCCATTGAAAATTAAATTCCTGATATTTTGCGAGGGCATTTCAAACAATAAAGTTAAAGCTATCGAAAACATTATTATCCAAAACGTTTCTAACAAATTCACCTAAAACCAAAAAAAAAAAATTAGATAAAAATGAATTAAGAAGAATTAATTAATTCACCGTTTTTCGAATAACCCCATAATCGTCACTATGCTTCGTCGTTCCTACGTTGTAGAAAAAAATTGGAAACTGCGTCAAATAAACAGTATAAGAAATATTTGTCCAAAGCTTCGGGATAGGATGTGATAGTATATAATTAAAATGACCTAAAAAATAATTAATTTTAATATTAATTAAAAAATTAATGTAATTTTTACCTCTATATCCAATATGTGTGATGTAAATGAACCAGGCAAAACACAAACACCATAAAATAGGGGCGTAGGCCGCATACCAAGCGGCATCAACGGGGTTATAAACGTAATTTAAATCGCCCATGAATGATGGGACAAATAAAGCCCCACAAAATGATGTGATTGCGACTAAGTTTCCTATTTTAACATAAATCTAAAAAAAAAATAGATTAAAATGATTACAATTTTTTTGGTTTTGATTGACTCAACTGGTTTTAATTGCACGTTTTTGTATTCTCTTAAAATGTACGCTAAAATTATTCCCATAATGTAAACGGTGAGTCTATGGGGTGGTAAGATGTACATATGATCGGCTGTTTTAAATAATTGATCGGTTCTAAAAAGAAAAAAATTAATACAATTTTAATCGAAGAAGGTGATTAATTTACGATGTTCCAAAATGGACGTAATTTGATAATTTTTTGGTGTAAGTGGCGTAATATCTCATTCCAGTTGAGATACATGCGATTGTGAATAATGTAAATAATCCCCTTTTGGGCCATTTCCATACCAATAATACGAATATCGGGGATAAAAAGAATAATTGGGTGTCTATTCCGACGTGATGTGTATGAGTAAGACACTAAAAAAAATAATTGAGTTATTAATAAGAAAAAGAAAGTATATTAATAATTTTGTCCATAACTATTATGTAGTATTCTCTCTTTGTATTCAATACAAACAATTTTGATGCATATTATGTTCTCCATCGATTATAGTTTTTGAGTTGGCATGATTAATTTAATTTGTACCCTTAAAATGGCAATTTTGATGTTTTTCGCTTTATATCTCAAAAACGGAGATATATGGGTAAGAACTAGTTATGGATTAAGTTAAATAGGCTCAATACCACAAATTTTGGTGTATATCATGATTCTCAGTATTATAGTTTATGAGTTGAAATGATTTATTTCATATCTACCTTTCCGACATATGAAGATCATATCTCGAAAATTGAGATAGCTAGCCAATAACTAATTATGGATTGAGCAAAATTGGTTCAATACAATCAATTTGGGTGATATCATTCTCTATCCATCATTATTTTTAAGTTGGAATGACTTATCTCATATGAATCTTCCCGAAATGAAGATGTTGATGATTGTTGCTTCATATCTCGAGAACTAAGATAGCTAGGCAATACTCAATTACAGATTAAGTTAAATTGGTTCAATACAAACAATTTTGGCGCATATTATATTCTCCATCGATTATAGTTTTTGAGTTGGCACGAATTATTTAATTCGTACCCCCGAAAATGACGATTTTGATTATTTGCGCTGTATATCTCGAAAACGGAGATAGCTGGGTAAAAACTAGTTATAGATTAAGTTAAGTTGGCTCAATACCATAAATTTAGCTGAATATCATGATTCTCAGTATTATATTTTGTGAGTTGAAATGACTTATCTCATATGTACCTCCCCGACATCACGATTGATCTTCATATCTTGAAAATTGAGATAGTTAGCCAACAACTAATTATAAATTCAGCTAAATTGGTTCAATACAATCAATTTTGATGATATCATGATTCTCTATCCATCATTATTTTTGAGTTGGAATGACTTATCTCATATGAACCTCCCCGAAATGAAGATGTTGATTATTATTGCTTCATATCTCCAGAGCTAAGATAGCTAGGCAATAATCAATTATGGATTAAGTTAAATTGGATTAATACAAACAGTTTTGGTGTATATTATGTTCTCCATCGATTATAGCTTTTGAGTTGGCATGATTGATTTAATTTGTACCTCAAAAATGTCGATTTTCGATCATTTTTGCTTTATACCTCGAAAACGGAGATAGCTGGATAAGAACTTGTTATGAATTAAGTTAAGTTGGCCCAATATTATAAATTTTGGTGTATATCATGATTCCCAGTATTATAGTTTGTGAGTTGGAATGATTTATCTCATATGAACCTGCACGACATGACGTTTTTCATCTTCATAACTCGAAAATTGAGATAGCTAGCTAATAACTAATTATGGATTAAACTAAAATGCTTCAATACAATCAATTTTGGTAATATTATGATTTTCTATCCATCATTATTTGTGAGTTGGAATGACTCATCTCATATGAACCTCCCCGAAATGATGATGTTGATGATTATCGCTTCATATCTCGAGAACTAAGATAGCTAGGCAATAATCAATTATGGATTAAGTTAAATTGGTTCAATACAAACAATTTTAGCGTATATTATGTTCTCCATCGATTATAGTTTTTGAGTTGGCAGGATTGATTTAATTTGTACCCCCCAAAATGGCGATTTTGATGATTTTCGCTTAGTATCTCCAAAACGGAGATAGCTGGGTAAGAACTCGTTATGGATTAAGTTAAGTTGGCTCAATTCCATATATTTTGGTGTATATCATGATTCTCAGTACTATAGTTTATGAGTTGGAATGATTTATCTCATATGAATCTCCTGATATGACGATTTTGATCT
This sequence comes from Onthophagus sagittarius, assembly GCA_036711965.1. Lineage (NCBI taxonomy): Eukaryota > Metazoa > Arthropoda > Insecta > Coleoptera > Scarabaeidae > Onthophagus > Onthophagus sagittarius. Next base: position 10,804,111 of record JASERS010000004.1, read on the forward strand.
TTATATCTCGAAAATTGAGATAGCTAGTCAATAACTAATTATGGATTAAGCTAAATTGGTTCAACACAATCAATTTTGGTGATATCATGATATTCTGTCAATCATTATTTTTGAGTTGGAATGATTTATCTCATCTGATCATCCCCGAAGTGAAGATGTTGATGATTATTGCTTCATATCTTGAGAATTAAGATAGCTAGGCAATAATCAATTATAGATTAAGTTAAATTGATTCAATACAAACAATTTTGGCGCATATTATGTTCTTCATAGATTATAGTTTTCGGGTTGGCATGATTGATTTAATTTGTACCCCCAAAATGGCGATTTTGATGATTTTCGCTTTGTATCTCCAAAACGGAGATAGCTGGGTAAGAACTCGTTATGGATTAAGTTAAGTTGGCTCAATTCCATATATTTTGGTGTATATCATGATTCACAGTACTATAATTTATGAGTTGGAATGATTTATCTCATATGAATCTCCTGGTATGACGATTTTGATCTTTATATCTCGAAAATTGAGATAGCTAGTCAATAACTAATTATGGATTAAGCTAAATTTGTTCAATACAATCAATTTTGGTGATATGATGATATTTTGTCCATCATTATTTTTGAGTTGGAATGATTTATCTCATCTGATCATCCCCGAAGTGAAGATGTTGATGATCATTGCTTCATATCTCGAGAATTAAGATAGCTAGACAATAATCAATTATGGATTAAGTTAAATTGATTCAATACAAACAATTTTGGCGCATATTATGTTCTTCATCGATTATAGTTTTTGAGTTGGCATGATTGATTTAATTTGTACCCCCCAAAATGGCGATTTTGATGATATTCGCTTTATATCTCGAAAACGGAGATAGCTGGGTAAGAACTAGTTATGGATTGAGTTAAGTTGGCTCAATACCATATATTTTGGTGTATATCATGATTCTCAGTATTATAGTTTATGAGTTGGAATGATTTATCTCATATGAATCTCCTGATATGACGATTTTGATCTTTATATCTCGAAAATTGAGATAGCTAGTCAATAACTAATTATGGATTAAGCTAAATTGGTTCAACACAATCAATTTTGGTGATATCATGATATTCTGTCAATCATTATTTTTGAGTTGGAATGATTTATCTCATCTGATCATCCCCGAAGTGAAGATGTTGATGATTATTGCTTCATATCTTGAGAATTAAGATAGCTAGGCAATAATCAATTATAGATTAAGTTAAATTGATTCAATACAAACAATTTTGGCGCATATTATGTTCTTCATCGATTATAGTTTTCGGGTTGGCATGATTGATTTAATTTGTACCCCCAAAATGGCGATTTTGATGATTTTCGCTTAGTATCTCCAAAACGGAGATAGCTGGGTAAGAACTCGTTATGGATTAAGTTAAGTTGGCTTATTTCCATATATTTTGATGTATATCATGATTCACAGTACTATAATTTATGAGTTGGAATGATTTATCTCATATGAATCTCCTGGTATGACGATTTTGATCTTTATATCTCGAAAATTAAGATAGCTAGTCAATAACTAATTATGGATTAAGCTAAATTTGTTCAATACAATCAATTTTGGTGATATCATGATATTTTGTCCATCATTATTTTTGAGTTGGAATGATTTATCTCATCTGATCATCCCCGAAGTGAAGATGTTGATGATCATTGCTTCATATCTCGAGAATTAAGATAGCTAGACAATAATCAATTATGGATTAAGTTAAATTGATTCAATACAAACAATTTTGGCGCATATTATGTTCTTCATCGATTATAGTTTTTGAGTTGGCATGATTGATTTAATTTGTACCCCCCAAAATGGCGATTTTGATGATTTTCGCTTAGTATCTCCAAAACGGAGATAGCTGGGTAAGAACTCGTTATGGATTAAGTTAAGTTGGCTTATTTCCATATATTTTGATGTATATCATGATTCACAGTACTATAATTTATGAGTTGGAATGATTTATCTCATATGAATCTCCTGGTATGACGATTTTGATCTTTATATCTCGAAAATTAAGATAGCTAGTCAATAACTAATTATGGATTAAGCTAAATTTGTTCAATACAATCAATTTTGGTGATATCATGATATTTTGTCCATCATTATTTTTGAGTTGGAATGATTTATCTCATCTGATCATCCCCGAAGTGAAGATGTTGATGATCATTGCTTCATATCTCGAGAATTAAGATAGCTAGACAATAATCAATTATGGATTAAGTTAAATTGATTCAATACAAACAATTTTGGCGCATATTATGTTCTTCATCGATTATAGTTTTTGAGTTGGCATGATTGATTTAATTTGTACCCCCCAAAATGGCGATTTTGATGATTTTCGCTTAGTATCTCCAAAACGGAGATAGCTGGGTAAGAACTCGTTATGGATTAAGTTAAGTTGGCTTATTTCCATATATTTTGATGTATATCATGATTCACAGTACTATAATTTATGAGTTGGAATGATTTATCTCATATGAATCTCCTGGTATGACGATTTTGATCTTTATATCTCGAAAATTAAGATAGCTAGTCAATAACTAATTATGGATTAAGCTAAATTTGTTCAATACAATCAATTTTGGTGATATCATGATATTTTGTCCATCATTATTTTTGAGTTGGAATGATTTATCTCATCTGATCATCCCCGAAGTGAAGATGTTGATGATCATTGCTTCATATCTCGAGAATTAAGATAGCTAGACAATAATCAATTATGGATTAAGTTAAATTGATTCAATACAAACAATTTTGGCGCATATTATGTTCTTCATCGATTATAGTTTTTGAGTTGGCATGATTGATTTAATTTGTACCCCCCAAAATGGCGATTTTGATGATTTTCGCTTTATATCTCGAAAACGGAGATAGCTGGGTAAGAACTAGTTATGGATTGAGTTAAGTTGGCTCAATACCATAAATTTTGGTTTATATTATGATTCTCAGTATTATAGTTTGTGAGTTGCAATGGTTGATCTCGTATGAACCTCCCAGAAATGAAGATGTTGATGATTATTGCTTCATATCTCGGGAATTAAGATAGCTAGGCAATAATCAATCATGGATTAAGTTAAGTTGGCTCAACACAAACAATTTTGGTGCATATTATGTTCTGCATCGATTATAGTTTTTGAGTTGGCATGATTGATTTAATTTATACCCCCAAAATGGCGATTTTGATGATTTTCGCTTCATATCTCGAAAACGGAGTTACCTGGGCAAGAACTAGTTATGGATTGAGTTAAGTTGGCTCAATACCATAAATTTTGGTGTATATTATGATTCTCAGTATTATAGTTTGTGAGTTGCAATGGTTGATCTCGTATGAACCTTCCAGAAATGAAGATGTTGATGATTATTGCTTCATATCTCGGGAATTAAGATAGCTAGGTAATAATCAATTATGGATTAAGTTAAATTGGTTCAATACAACCAATTTTGGTAGTATCATGATTCTCTGTTCATAATTATTTTTGAGTTGGAATGACTTATCTCATATGAATCTCCCCGAAATGAAGGTGTTGATGATTATTGCTTCATATCTAGAGAACTAAGATAGCTAGGCAATAATCAATAATAGATTAAGTTAAATTGGTTCAATACAAACAATTTTGGCGTATATTATGTTCTCCATCGATTATAGTTTTTGAGTTGGCATGGCTCAAAACGGCAATGAAGTGGAAATATTTAGGTTTAGCCATCTTAAAAGAATTTAAACTGAAACATTTCTAGTTAAAGTTGTCTTTAGTTTTCATATTTATTAAACTAACACTAAACGTAGAACTAGCAAAATAAACTTGATTTTACTCGCAGTGTATGATTGTATAAGCAAGTGTATGTACTTGATGATTAATTTTGTGTCAACAACTTTACCAACTTTCCATACTCAATCACATACTTTCATTTTTTACGTTACAAAATAAAATTAATTACCATATTTTTAAATCCAAAATAATTATGAATAAATAACATATTTCTCCACCAATATTTTTTGCAAATATCCGAATGATGCGTAACAACGGAATTCCATAAAGGACCCGAATTCGTCCAAGGTAAAACGAAAGTGCAAAAAATAATTAAAGCAGCGAATGTGGGCAAGATTCTCAATATCCTGGAAACGTATTCTTGAAAGATTTTGATCTTATTTCCTTTTTTTAATCTTCCAAATAACGAGTAAGCCGATAAAGTTCCCGATATCATAATAAAGGGGTCCGTGTATAAACTCGCCGCTCTTCCAATTACAGTCCAAGCTTGACCTAAACTCTAAAACAAAAAAGAATCACCAAAATAAATAATTTAAAATCAATTAGTTAATTGAACTTACTTCTGAAGAATCGGTTCTATTTACGTAAGGTAAATAAAGGAGAGCCATCGATTTATGGGCTGCCAATAACATTATGGCGTTTAGAAATCTTATAACGTGTACGGCTTCGATGTCATTTTCTCCTTTTGATGTGGCAAAAACTTTTTTTATGTTTTTGAACATGGAAAATGAGAGGATTAAATCGTTTTTAGATCCTTTGTAAAATAATTCGTATAGGGTTGATAAGATTTCTAATAAAATGACTATGCCAAAAAATGCACTAAAAAATAATATTTTTTTAAAATTTATTTTAAATTAATTCGTTGAATTTAAACATAAATTGAACCAAAAATTACTTACAATCCAATTTTTGTGCTTAAACTCCAACTTTCAACCCTTGAACTTTGACACATCTCCTCATCTAATCTCATATCAAATTCAAACTCAGTCCCATTAAAAATATATTTCAATCCATCTCTAACTCCCAATTCGACATCTTTGTTACTACAACCATCGGGTATACAGAGGCCCCACTGTATGCTTGAATATCTTGGAACCCTGTGACCCGGCTACAATCTTAAGCGGTATAAAGCGGTATTTTAATATATTATTTCAAAGCGGTACAACACTTACATCTCTTAGATTGCTTCGTAGTAAATTGTGCGAGTGGATTAATTTGTGTAAGGCGGAAAAATAAGGGCTATTAGGAACTGTAAATTGGACGTTAGGGAGACAGTATTTTCCGTAAATATCTTCGGTGGGGTTTGCAGATTTCATGCAAAGATCGAAATCGCCAAATTGGATCACGTTTCCGCTTAGAATTCCTGATGGAAGTTTTGCTGAAGCGTCGTACACTAAAAAGAATAATTAATTTATTGTATTCGTTCAAATCTAATTGTAAGACGCATTATTGTTGTTAGACAGATGTTTCTAATTATGGGGTGCATTTTGATTTCGTACTAGAGATGTGCAAATTACGTGAGTCCCGCCGGGTCACGATGGGTCGTGCGTGAACGTGCGTGATTATGACCGATTTTGGTATCGACGGGACCTGACGTGACCCGATTGATTCGATTTTGAGACGGAGTTATAAAAACCGATGTTGATATGAAAGACGTGTACGTTGTTATCTATATCAGCAATTCTCAAGTGCTGGTCCGGTGGACCGACATTGGTCCGCAGAGTGTATTTGACCAGGTGACCAGAAGGAATAAATACCGTAAATTTTTAGCAATTACTCTTGGACAAAAATGATGCACCAGACCAATTAACAATGAATAAACGTTTGATTTGCGATTTATCTGCGAATTGTACGTTAACACTAGATATTAGTTGAAGACCTTGACCCAACGCAACTAGCTAGTTAGCATAAAATATTAGTTGGGTTGGGTTGTGCCATCAACCTTATCTGAATCTCAACCCAACCCAACGAGCTACTTAGCGCTAGATGTTAATTGGATTTGGCTGAGCTATTAATTTTAATCCAACCCAACCTTACTAGCTAATTAGCATTAAATATTAGTTGGGTTGGGTTCGTCAACCTCGTGAATGCTATGTAAGTGGTTGGCCAATGTTTTCTAAAAACATGAGGGAAACTGATAACGAAATTTAGGAGATTATTTTGCATCCTGAAGAGTATCAAAAAATATTTTCCATTATGCAGTTGAGCATCATGTATAAAATAAAGCTTTTCTAGAAATCACATGATATTAATAGCGTCATTTGGCCAAGATTATACAATAACATTGTACTGCTTAAAGTATCAAATTGAACCGACAAATTCGCTGCTGATATATATGTTACTAATGAAGTTATGAAATTAATACAAACTGAATTTTGCACTATAATCCTTATTTTCGATTTTGTCAGTTTCGATCACTCAGATCATCTTCAGGAAGCATTTATTTATAAAAGTATAAAATAGAGACAAATTTAAAAATAATCGCAAGATACAATTTTATTTTATAAAAAATATATGAATATTATAATCTCAAAACGCAGTAGAAATTAAATGAATCAACATGACCAAATAAGATTCGGCTAATTTATAACATCCTTATTAAAAAGTTTATACTAAGACATACAGTGGCCGTATAGTCATGGTATAACGTAATTTCAACGTATTCAAAGTATGATGTGAAAGGATGTGAACACCACACATTCTGCAGATCGAATCCTTCACAATATTGTTCATGACTGTTGTAATCATCTCTTAATCATAATGTGTGAGAATTCGTTATCATAATTCAGATGTGTAATGTAACAAATTATTAGCTATTTGGACCGAATTTTTATCAATTTTAGGATGATCAGTTTTTGTAGTATTTATACATTATATACACTGTGTTCACTTTAAAAGGAACTAATACGATAAATTTGTGACTATTGCTCTTTGTCACAAATTTTATTTGTTATTTGTTAACAATAAATATTAGTTGAAGATCATAGCACCATAGGATATTAGCATAAAATATTAGTTGGGTTGAGTTGAGCCATCATCTTTATCTGAACCCAACCCAACTAGTTAATTAGGGTTATATATTAATTGAGTTAAGTTGAGCCATTAAATTTAATCCAACCCAACTAGCTAGTTTGCTTTAAAAATTAATTGGGATGAGTTCAACCGTCAACCTTGTCTGAACCCAACCCAACTCAACTAGTTTGTTAGTGCTAGATATTAACCCAACCCAAATAGCTAGTTAGCACTAAATATTAATTGTATTGACCCATCAACCTTATCTGATCCCAACCCAACCTAGCTAATCAATTAGTACTAGTTATTAATTGGGTTGGGATGAACCTTTAATTTTAGCCTAACCTAAGTAGTTACTTAGCATTAAATATTACTTCCGTTGGCTTGAACTGAATCCAACACAACCTAAATAGTTGGTTAGTACAACCCAACTCATCTAACTTGTTGGCACTAAATATTCGTTGGCTTGATCCTAATTAGCTATTTAGCACTAGATATTAGTCGGGTTGGGTTGGGTTGGGTTGGGTATTTGTCGATGACTATTCGACTAATTGACCAGACGTGTATACATAATTTTATTGAATTTATTCCTTTCATCATGAATACACTGTATTATTATTGTTCAAAAATTAATATTATTTCAGTTTACATAATTTACATACACGTGCAGTTTCCGAGATACGAGATTTTGCATATTTATTTGGTCATCCAGTGTACATTCCAGCTTTTATTATTTATTTTAATGCAGTCTCATTTATTTCAGAACATAATAAATAAAACTAATAACTATTGATTCTGCCATTTTGTCAAACACGATTAATTAATAATCGAATTAACAGGTAATTAAACATGATTCCATATATTTGATCACATGATTGAGCATGAGTCACATGATTCAGTTATGATATCCATATGAGTGGCGTGCGTGATCCGCGTGGGTCTAGATCGTGAGCGGGCGTTAGCGGACATAAAAAGTCACTCACGCGCAACGTTCGGGTTTAACCCTGTTAAAAACGTACCGTTAAATCGGAATGTTTCTCGTTCTAGATCCAGTGTTAGCTTTAATGCTAGTGTTAGTGGTTGTAGTTGTTATTCAATGTTAGATTGTCGGAGAGGCCGTAAAACTATTGCAAGGGGGAATCGGCACAAACGATCACATCATCTCATTATTATTGATCAAGAAAGACCAATGAGTTTGCTCTGTATGAATAATTTGGTGGCAGATAGCCAAATTATAGTAAATTAATATGTTAAAATTGGAGCTTTTAAATGAACAAAAAAAAACATTTACGGAGACTATATCTGTAACATCGAAAGCATTGCTTGGATGGTATTGCTTCGATTGCATCATACAAGGTCTTATAGAACTGGTAAATGCAAGAAACCCCACTCAATAAAAGAAACTTTGGTGTTACGAGCGGCTATTGAAATAGTAGTCGCGATGCTTGGCGCGGATAACACTTGATAACACTTGGTGGGAGGAAGAATTTCCGATTTATCCGAAAATAATAGAACTATTAAAGTCATCTTATTTCGTATTGTAAGTAGATGAAGCAACAGATGCATATAAAGTTGGACACTTGATTGCATATGTAAGATATGTTACAGAAACTGATGTTAGAGAAGATTTGGTGTTCTGTAAACCAATTGAAGGCAATAAGAGAAAGATGTTCTATGGGGGAACTGTGTTAGGCTATGTACAGATGGAGCTCCATCGATGATAGGAAAATACGCTGGTTTACAGGCATTAGTTCGAAAGGTAGCTCCTCGTGCAACTTATATTATAATTAATAAATTGATTATTAATAAATAAATTATTAGATATTGCGAAAGATCTACTAACAGTGTTTGACGTAATTATAAAAGTTATAAATTTTATTAAAAATAGCCCATTAAGAGGAATATTAAGAGTAATTAAGAGGGTCTTTGCAAAATTGTGTGATGACATAGGTGCAGAGTATTATAGTATTTTAGCTAAAAGAAGAGATCGCTATATTTCTAACTGATAAAAATAGAGTTGAAAATAATATTACTACGTTTTGGTTGCGAGTAAAAAAAAGATTTTCTTGCTTTAACAAACAAAGCTCTAGAAATATTGCCATTTGTAACATCATACATATGCGAAACTGTTTTTGCTGCAGAAGCTATTTTCAAGACGCGGTTTGAGAGAATTTATTCTAAAAAACAGGCTCATTCATCAAGCTCATAAGTCATATAATTATGACTCATTATTTACGGCACGTATTCTAGTTTTTGTATATTTGTTGCTCGTCATTTTAAATTAATATCTTAATATAATAATATTTGGTGTATACAGTAGGACCTTGGTATTACATAACGAATTTTCTCCATAACGAATTTTTTTAAGACTCGAGAAATTTTGTAATAAAAATGTTTCCATGTAACGAAAAAAATTTCTATATAACAAACTATAACTTTTTAGGGCGAACTGACGTCAAATTTTTTTAAGTAAATAAAAGACAAATTGAACTATTAACTTGCAAAGTTTATGTATATCGGTACCGGTTTCGAAGTTATAACTTCATCTTCAGCCGAAAGAGTCAATTAGCTAATTCGTTCTTGTGTCTTCCCTAATTTACATTTTCGGCTGAAAATGAAGTTGTAACTTCGAAACCGGTACCGATATACATAAACGATACATAAACTTAAGTTAATAATTCATTTTGTCTTTTATTTACTTATTCGATTCACTTGTAACATGACAGATAAAATTCAGTTGAGTTTTTTAGAAACTTTTCAAGTCAACTTTGAACACTTCTTTCTCAAAAACTAAAAATTATTTTGAAAAATGGTTTCTTCCACTAAAAAGTAAACACCTTCCTCTATTAATATTCTAAATTGTAGATAATTTTTCCAAAAAATGAATTTTTCATGAATTTTTAGAATTAACTCCTAAATTAATAATACTATAAAGTGAGCAATTTTGGACACCTATTTCTCAAAAACTAAAAATAATTTTGAAAAACGGTTTCTTCCGCTCAAAAGTAGACACTTTCCTCTATTAGGATTGGTAACATCAGATAATATTTCCAAAAAAAAGTTTTTGTAAATTTTTAAAGTTAACCATAAAATCAACGAAACTATGAAGCCAGTAATTTTGGACACTTATTTCTCAAAAACTAAAAATTATTTTGAAAAACGGTTTCTTTCATTACAAAGGAAACACCTTCCTTTATTAAAATTGGAAATTTCAGATAATTCTTCCAAAAAATGAGTTTTTATGAATTTTAGAAATAACAAAGTGAACAAATTTTAATACTTATTTCTCAAAAACTAAAAATAATTTTAAAAACGGGTTTTTCCATTAAAAAGTAGACCTTTTTTATAATTTTATAGTTTTAATTTTACCAAAAAATTAACTCCAAAATTAATAATACTATAATGTGAGCAATTTTGGACACCTATTTCTCAAAAACTAAAAATAATTTTGAAAAACGGTTTCTTCCGCTCAAAGGTAAACACTTTCCTCTACTAGGATTGGTGACATCAGATAATTTCTCCAAAAAAAAGTTTTTGTAAATTTTTAAAGTTAACCACAAAATCAACGAAACTATGAAGCCAGTAATTTTGGACACTTATTTCTCAAAAACTAAAAATTATTTTGAAAAACGGTTTCTTTCATTACAAAGGAAACACCTTCCTTTATTAAAATTGGAAATTTCTGATAATTTTTCCAAAAAATGAATTTTTTATGAATTTTAGAAATAACAAAGGGAGCAAATTTTAATACTTATTTCTCAAAAACTAAAAATAATTTTAAAAACGGGTTTTTCCATTAAAAAGTAGACCTGTTTTATAATTTTATAGTTTTAATTTTACCAAAAAATTAACTCCAAAATTAATAATACTATAAAGTGAGCAATTTTGGACACCTATTTCTCAAAAACTAAAAATAATTTTAAAAACGGGTTTTTCCATTAAAAAGTAGACCTGTTTTATAATTTTATAGTTTTAATTTTACCAAAAAATTAACTCCAAAATTAATAATACTATAAAGTGAGCAATTTTGGACACCTATTTCTCAAAAACTAAAAATAATTTTGAAAAACGGTTTCTTCCGCTCAAATGTAGACACTTTTCTCTATTAGGATTGGTAACATCAGATAATTTTTCCAAAAAAAAAGTTTTTGTAAATTTTTAAAGATAACCACAAAATCAACGAAACTATGAAGCCAGTAATTTTGGACACTTATTTCACAAAAACTAAAAATTATTTTGAAAAATGGTTTCTTCCACTAAAAAGTAAACACCTTCCTCTATTAATATTCTAAATTGTAGATAATTTTTCCAAAAAATGAATTTTTCATGAATTTTAGAAATAACAAAGTGAGCAAATTTTAATACTTATTTCTCAAAAACTAAAAATAATTTAAAAAACGGGGTTTTCCATTAAAAAGTAGACCTGTTTTATAATTTTATAGTTTTAATTTTACCAAAAAATTAACTCCAAAATTAATAATACCATAAAGTGAGCAATTTTGGACACCTATTTCTCAAAAACTAAAAATAATTTTGAAAAACGGTTTCTTCCGCTCAAAAGTAGACACTTTCCTCTATTAGGATTGGTAACATCAGATAATATTTCCAAAAAAAAGTTTTTGTAAATTTTTAAAGTTAACCATAAAATCAACGAAACTATGAAGCCAGTAATTTTGGACACTTATTTCTCAAAAACTAAAAATTATTTTGAAAAACGGTTTCTTTCATTACAAAGGAAACACCTTCCTTTATTAAAATTGGAAATTTCAGATAATCCTTCCAAAAAATGAGTTTTTATGAATTTTAGAAATAACAAAGTGAACAAACTTTAATACTTATTTCTCAAAAACTAAAAATAATTTTAAAAACGGGTTTTTCCATTAAAAAGTAGACCTTTTTTATAATTTTATAGTTTTAATTTTACCAAAAAATTAACTCCAAAATTAATAATACTATAAAGTGAGCAATTTTGGACTCCTATTTCTCAAAAACTAAAAATAATTTTGAAAAACGGTTTCTTCCGCTCAAAGGTAGACACTTTCCTCTACTAGGATTGGTGACATCAGATAATTTCTCCAAAAAAAAGTTTTTGTAAATTTTTAAAGTTAACCACAAAATCAACGAAACTATGAAGCCAGTAATTTTGGACACTTATTTCTCAAAAACTAAAAATTATTTTGAAAAACGGTTTCTTTCATTACAAAGGAAACACCTTCCTTTATTAAAATTGGAAATTTCTGATAATTTTTCCAAAAAATGAATTTTTTATGAATTTTAGAAATAACAAAGGGAGCAAATTTTAATACTTATTTCTCAAAAACTAAAAATAATTTTAAAAACGGGTTTTTCCATTAAAAAGTAGACCTGTTTTATAATTTTATAGTTTTAATTTTACCAAAAAATTAACTCCAAAATTAATAATACTATAAAGTGAGCAATTTTGGACACCTATTTCTCAAAAACTAAAAATAATTTTGAAAAACGGTTTCTTCCGCTCAAATGTAGACACTTTTCTCTATTAGGATTGGTAACATCAGATAATTTTTCCAAAAAAAAAGTTTTTGTAAATTTTTAAAGATAACCACAAAATCAACGAAACTATGAAGCCAGTAATTTTGGACACTTATTTCTCAAAAACTAAAAATTATTTTGAAAAACGGTTTCTTTCATTACAAAGGAAACACCTTCCTTTATTAAAATTGGAAATTTCAGATAATTTTTCCAAAAAATGCATTTTTTATGAATTTTAGAAATAACAAAACGGGTTTTTCCATTAAAAAGTAGACCTTTTTTATAATTTTATAGTTTTAATTTTACCAAAAAATTAACTCCAAAATTAATAATACTATAAAGTGAGCAATTTTGGACTCCTATTTCTCAAAAACTAAAAATAATTTTGAAAAACGGTTTCTTCCGCTCAAAGGTAGACACTTTCCTCTACTAGGATTGGTGACATCAGATAATTTCTCCAAAAAAAAGTTTTTGTAAATTTTTAAAGTTAACCACAAAATCAACGAAACTATGAAGCCAGTAATTTTGGACACCTATTTCTCAAAAACTAAAAATAATTTTGAAAAACGGTTTCTTCCGCTCAAAGGTAGACACTTTCCTCTACTAGGATTGGTGACATCAGATAATTTCTCCAAAAAAAAGTTTTTGTAAATTTTTAAAGTTAACCACAAAATCAACGAAACTATGAAGCCAGTAATTTTGGACACTTATTTCTCAAAAACTAAAAATTATTTTGAAAAACGGTTTCTTTCATTACAAAGGAAACACCTTCCTTTATTAAAATTGGAAATTTCAGATAATTTTTCCAAAAAATGCATTTTTTATGAATTTTAGAAATAACAAAACGGGTTTTTCCATTAAAAAGTAGACCTTTTTTATAATTTTATAGTTTTAATTTTACCAAAAAATTAACTCCAAAATTAATAATACTATAAAGTGAGCAATTTTGGACTCCTATTTCTCAAAAACTAAAAATAATTTTGAAAAACGGTTTCTTCCGCTCAAAGGTAGACACTTTCCTCTACTAGGATTGGTGACATCAGATAATTTCTCCAAAAAAAAGTTTTTGTAAATTTTTAAAGTTAACCACAAAATCAACGAAACTATGAAGCCAGTAATTTTGGACACTTATTTCTCAAAAACTAAAAATTATTTTGAAAAACGGTTTCTTTCATTACAAAGGAAACACCTTCCTTTATTAAAATTGGAAATTTCTGATAATTTTTCCAAAAAATGAATTTTTTATGAATTTTAGAAATAACAAAGGGAGCAAATTTTAATACTTATTTCTCAAAAACTAAAAATAATTTTAAAAACGGGTTTTTCCATTAAAAAGTAGACCTGTTTTATAATTTTATAGTTTTAATTTTACCAAAAAATTAACTCCAAAATTAATAATACTATAAAGTGAGCAATTTTGGACACCTATTTCTCAAAAACTAAAAATAATTTTAAAAACGGGTTTTTCCATTAAAAAGTAGACCTGTTTTATAATTTTATAGTTTTAATTTTACCAAAAAATTAACTCCAAAATTAATAATACTATAAAGTGAGCAATTTTGGACACCTATTTCTCAAAAACTAAAAATAATTTTGAAAAACGGTTTCTTCCGCTCAAAAGCAGACACTTTCCTCTATTAGGATTGGTGACATCAGATAATTTTTCCAAAAAAAAGCTTTGTAAATTTTTAAAGTTAACCACAAAATCAACGAAACTATGAAGCCAGCAATTTTGGACACTTCTTTCACAAAAACTAAAAATTATTTTGAAAAATGGTTTCTTCCACTAAAAAGTAAACACCTTCCTCTATTAATATTCTAAATTGTAGATAATTTTTCCAAAAAATGAATTTTTCATGAATTTTAGAAATAACAAAGTGAGCAAATTTTAATACTTATTTCTCAAAAACTAAAAATAATTTTAAAAACGGGTTTTTCCATTAAAAAGTAGACCTTTTTTATAATTTTATAGTTTTAATTTTACCAAAAAATTAACTCCAAAATTAATAATACTATAATGTGAGCAATTTTGGACACCTATTTCTCAAAAACTAAAAATAATTTTGAAAAACGGTTTCTTCCGCTCAAAGGTAGACACTTTCCTCTACTAGGATTGGTGACATCAGATAATTTCTCCAAAAAAAGTTTTTGTAAATTTTTAAAGTTAACCACAAAATCAACGAAACTATGAAGCCAGTAATTTTGGACACTTATTTCTCAAAAACTAAAAATTATTTTGAAAAACGGTTTCTTTCATTACAAAGGAAACACCTTCCTTTATTAAAATTGGAAATTTCTGATAATTTTTCCAAAAAATGAATTTTTTATGAATTTTAGAAATAACAAAGGGAGCAAATTTTAATACTTATTTCTCAAAAACTAAAAATAATTTTAAAAACGGGTTTTTCCATTAAAAAGTAGACCTGTTTTATAATTTTATAGTTTTAATTTTACCAAAAAATTAACTCCAAAATTAATAATACTATAAAGTGAGCAATTTTGGACACCTATTTCTCAAAAACTAAAAATAATTTTGAAAAACGGTTTCTTCCGCTCAAATGTAGACACTTTTCTCTATTAGGATTGGTAACATCAGATAATTTTTCCAAAAAAAAAGTTTTTGTAAATTTTTAAAGATAACCACAAAATCAACGAAACTATGAAGCCAGTAATTTTGGACACTTATTTCTCAAAAACTAAAAATTATTTTGAAAAACGGTTTCTTTCATTACAAAGGAAACACCTTCCTTTATTAAAATTGGAAATTTCAGATAATTTTTCCAAAAAATGCATTTTTTATGAATTTTAGAAATAACAAAACGGGTTTTTCCATTAAAAAGTAGACCTTTTTTATAATTTTATAGTTTTAATTTTACCAAAAAATTAACTCCAAAATTAATAATACTATAAAGTGAGCAATTTTGGACTCCTATTTCTCAAAAACTAAAAATAATTTTGAAAAACGGTTTCTTCCGCTCAAAGGTAGACACTTTCCTCTACTAGGATTGGTGACATCAGATAATTTCTCCAAAAAAAAGTTTTTGTAAATTTTTAAAGTTAACCACAAAATCAACGAAACTATGAAGCCAGTAATTTTGGACACTTATTTCTCAAAAACTAAAAATTATTTTGAAAAACGGTTTCTTTCATTACAAAGGAAACACCTTCCTTTATTAAAATTGGAAATTTCTGATAATTTTTCCAAAAAATGAATTTTTTATGAATTTTAGAAATAACAAAGGGAGCAAATTTTAATACTTATTTCTCAAAAACTAAAAATAATTTTAAAAACGGGTTTTTCCATTAAAAAGTAGACCTGTTTTATAATTTTATAGTTTTAATTTTACCAAAAAATTAACTCCAAAATTAATAATACTATAAAGTGAGCAATTTTGGACACCTATTTCTCAAAAACTAAAAATAATTTTGAAAAACGGTTTCTTCCGCTCAAATGTAGACACTTTTCTCTATTAGGATTGGTAACATCAGATAATTTTTCCAAAAAAAAAGTTTTTGTAAATTTTTAAAGATAACCACAAAATCAACGAAACTATGAAGCCAGTAATTTTGGACACTTATTTCTCAAAAACTAAAAATTATTTTGAAAAACGGTTTCTTTCATTACAAAGGAAACACCTTCCTTTATTAAAATTGGAAATTTCAGATAATTTTTCCAAAAAATGCATTTTTTATGAATTTTAGAAATAACAAAACGGGTTTTTCCATTAAAAAGTAGACCTTTTTTATAATTTTATAGTTTTAATTTTACCAAAAAATTAACTCCAAAATTAATAATACTATAAAGTGAGCAATTTTGGACACCTATTTCTCAAAAACTAAAAATAATTTTGAAAAACGGTTTCTTCCGCTCAAATGTAGACACTTTTCTCTATTAGGATTGGTAACATCAGATAATTTTTCCAAAAAAAAAGTTTTTGTAAATTTTTAAAGATAACCACAAAATCAACGAAACTATGAAGCCAGTAATTTTGGACACTTATTTCTCAAAAACTAAAAATTATTTTGAAAAACGGTTTCTTTCATTACAAAGGAAACACCTTCCTTTATTAAAATTGGAAATTTCAGATAATTTTTCCAAAAAATGCATTTTTTATGAATTTTAGAAATAACAAAACGGGTTTTTCCATTAAAAAGTAGACCTTTTTTATAATTTTATAGTTTTAATTTTACCAAAAAATTAACTCCAAAATTAATAATACTATAAAGTGAGCAATTTTGGACACCTATTTCTCAAAAACTAAAAATAATTTTGAAAAACGGTTTCTTCCGCTCAAATGTAGACACTTTTCTCTATTAGGATTGGTAACATCAGATAATTTTTCCAAAAAAAAAGTTTTTGTAAATTTTTAAAGATAACCACAAAATCAACGAAACTATGAAGCCAGTAATTTTGGACACTTATTTCTCAAAAACTAAAAATTATTTTGAAAAACGGTTTCTTTCATTACAAAGGAAACACCTTCCTTTATTAAAATTGGAAATTTCAGATAATTTTTCCAAAAAATGCATTTTTTATGAATTTTAGAAATAACAAAACGGGTTTTTCCATTAAAAAGTAGACCTTTTTTATAATTTTATAGTTTTAATTTTACCAAAAAATTAACTCCAAAATTAATAATACTATAAAGTGAGCAATTTTGGACTCCTATTTCTCAAAAACTAAAAATAATTTTGAAAAACGGTTTCTTCCGCTCAAAAGTAGACACTTTCCTCTATTAGGATTGGTAACATCAGATAATTTTTCCAAAAAAAAAGTTTTTGTAAATTTTTAAAGTTAACCACAAAATCAACGAAACTATGAAGCCAGTAATTTTGGACACATATTTCTCAGAAACTAAAAATTATTTTGAAAAACGGTTTCTTTCATTACAAAGGAAACACCTTCCTTTATTAAAATTGGAAATTTCAGATAATTTTTCCAAAAAATGCATTTTTTATGAATTTTAGAAATAACAAAACGGGTTTTTCCATTAAAAAGTAGACCTTTTTTATAATTTTATAGTTTTAATTTTACCAAAAAATTAACTCCAAAATTAATAATACTATAAAGTGAGCAATTTTGGACACCTATTTCTCAAAAACTAAAAATAATTTTGAAAAACGGTTTCTTCCGCTCAAATGTAGACACTTTTCTCTATTAGGATTGGTAACATCAGATAATTTTTCCAAAAAAAAAGTTTTTGTAAATTTTTAAAGATAACCACAAAATCAACGAAACTATGAAGCCAGTAATTTTGGACACTTATTTCTCAAAAACTAAAAATTATTTTGAAAAACGGTTTCTTTCATTACAAAGGAAACACCTTCCTTTATTAAAATTGGAAATTTCAGATAATTTTTCCAAAAAATGCATTTTTTATGAATTTTAGAAATAACAAAACGGGTTTTTCCATTAAAAAGTAGACCTTTTTTATAATTTTATAGTTTTAATTTTACCAAAAAATTAACTCCAAAATTAATAATACTATAAAGTGAGCAATTTTGGACTCCTATTTCTCAAAAACTAAAAATAATTTTGAAAAACGGTTTTTTCCGCTCAAAGGTAGACACTTTCCTCTACTAGGATTGGTGACATCAGATAATTTCTCCAAAAAAAAGTTTTTGTAAATTTTTAAAGTTAACCACAAAATCAACGAAACTATGAAGCCAGTAATTTTGGACACTTATTTCTCAAAAACTAAAAATTATTTTGAAAAACGGTTTCTTTCATTACAAAGGAAACACCTTCCTTTATTAAAATTGGAAATTTCTGATAATTTTTCCAAAAAATGAATTTTTTATGAATTTTAGAAATAACAAAGGGAGCAAATTTTAATACTTATTTCTCAAAAACTAAAAATAATTTTAAAAACGGGTTTTTCCATTAAAAAGTAGACCTGTTTTATAATTTTATAGTTTTAATTTTACCAAAAAATTAACTCCAAAATTAATAATACTATAATGTGAGCAATTTTGGACACCTATTTCTCAAAAACTAAAAATAATTTTGAAAAACGGTTTCTTCCGCTCAAATGTAGACACTTTTCTCTATTAGGATTGGTAACATCAGATAATTTTTCCAAAAAAAAAGTTTTTGTAAATTTTTAAAGATAACCACAAAATCAACGAAACTATGAAGCCAGTAATTTTGGACACTTATTTCTCAAAAACTAAAAATTATTTTGAAAAACGGTTTCTTTCATTACAAAGGAAACACCTTCCTTTATTAAAATTGGAAATTTCAGATAATTTTTCCAAAAAATGCATTTTTTATGAATTTTAGAAATAACAAAACGGGTTTTTCCATTAAAAAGTAGACCTTTTTTATAATTTTATAGTTTTAATTTTACCAAAAAATTAACTCCAAAATTAATAATACTATAAAGTGAGCAATTTTGGACTCCTATTTCTCAAAAACTAAAAATAATTTTGAAAAACGGTTTCTGCCGCTCAAAAGTAGACACTTTCCTCTATTAGGATTGGTAACATCAGATAATTTTTCCAAAAAAAAAGTTTTTGTAAATTTTTAAAGTTAACCACAAAATCAACGAAACTATGAAGCCAGTAATTTTGGACACATATTTCTCAGAAACTAAAAATTATTTTGAAAAACGGTTTCTTTCATTACAAAGGAAACACCTTCCTTTATTAAAATTGGAAATTTCAGATAATTTTTCCAAAAAATGCATTTTTTATGAATTTTAGAAATAACAAAACGGGTTTTTCCATTAAAAAGTAGACCTTTTTTATAATTTTATAGTTTTAATTTTACCAAAAAATTAACTCCAAAATTAATAATACTATAAAGTGAGCAATTTTGGACTCCTATTTCTCAAAAACTAAAAATAATTTTGAAAAACGGTTTCTTCCGCTCAAAAGTAGACACTTTCCTCTATTAGGATTGGTAACATCAGATAATTTTTCCAAAAAAAAAGTTTTTGTAAATTTTTAAAGTTAACCACAAAATCAACGAAACTATGAAGCCAGTAATTTTGGACACATATTTCTCAGAAACTAAAAATTATTTTGAAAAACGGTTTCTTTCATTACAAAGGAAACACCTTCCTTTATTAAAATTGGAAATTTCAGATAATTTTTCCAAAAAATGAATTTTTATGAATTTTAGAAATAACAAAGTGAGCAAATTTTAATACTTATTTCTCAAAAACTAAAAATAATTTTAAAAACGGGTTTTTCCATTAAAAAGTAGACCTTTTTTATAATTTTATAGTTTTAATTTTACCAAAAGATTAATTTTTCATGTTTTTTTTTAATTAACTCCAAAATCAATGATACCATGAAGTAGTTAACTTTGGACACTTATCCCTCAAAAATTAAAAATAATATTGAAAAATATGAAAAATATGTTTTGTAGTTTTGTAGTTGAATTTTTAAACTTAACTCCAAAATCAACATAACTTTTTTTTTATTAAAACCAGCTCAAATTATAACACATTATATAAGAAAATTACAAGTTTTCAAATCACTCGCTAATAGTGATTATGTTTAGTTCATTGTAAAATTGGTCATTACATAAGTGAAGCATACGTTACCATTGATCTGATTAGTGATCTATATGATCTATCTATCTGATCTATATCTAAAACAGGACCCCAAAATTCACCCAAATTAGACGTTCATGTAGATGAACTCCTAGATACTTTACAGTTCTGTCTTTGGAATTCCAATTTATCTGCATATCGTTAGTCATTATAGACGGTGGATTATTGTATTGACGAAGAATAAAGAGTATGATATCGCACTTCCCCTCATTTAAATGCGAATATCATTTTTCGAGCCATTTCTGTACTATTGTTATGGCGTTTTGGATTTGTTTGGTAGCATCCTCTAGATCAAAGATTTGGTTTCAATCTTGAACAAGGCTGGTAAGAGGATACCCCCTTGAGGAACTCTGATGATGCTGGTGTTTGAGATCAAACCATGGATTCTTACACAAAACATACGTTCGTGTAGGTATGAGAGAAGCATTTACATAATCAGGTAAATTTTGTATTTGAAACCTTCTAACTAAACAGTAACATCTAGCATTATTACGGTGCTGAATTGTTGGTTTTCGAATCCTCTTTTTATGTTTTCAGTGACATAAGCTAATTGATGGATTGTTAAGTGACCCTCACAAAATCCAAATTGATGTTATGTATAACATTAAGTGCTGTTATTAGATAGTTTTTTAGTCTTCGAATAGCTTTTATAGAATAACTTTTTCGAATAGTTTGGATAGGAGGGAAGCTAAGCAGAGGGTGGTTTAGTACATCATTCTTCTGCTTTCCAGGCTTAGTAAACATAAGTATTTCTACTTTTTTTTTGCAGGTTATAGGGAAATACCCTATTTTTAGACAGAAATTAAAGATAGTGGTTATATAATGGATCACATTTGGCGATAGGTGCTTTAGGACTATATTTGGAATAAGATCGTTAGAAGATCAATATTACTCAACATTCCATTTTATTCTTCCTTATTCACTTTAGTATTAGGTTGTCTATAAACGCAAACTTAATGGTAGTTTTTCAACTAAAGCTAAATAGTAATCATTTCGAATGAGTTTCTACCTTTGGAATTGAAATTTAACAAGACGATGTTTTTGATTTTTTTAATAGGTGTCTTAGCCATGAGCAAGTTTGAGTAATAGTTCATTCAGAAAATTATGTTTCAGAGAGATTTGCGTTTACATCATTCTTCTGCTTTCCAGGCTTAGTAAACATAAGTATTTCTACTTTTTTTGCAGGTTATAGGGAAATACCCTATTTTTAGACAGGAATTAAAGATAGTGGTTATATAATGGATCACATTTGGCGATAGGTGCTTTAGGACTATATTTGGAATAAGATCGTTAGAAGATCAACATTACTCAACATTTCATTTTATTCTTCCTTATTCAGTTTAGTATTAGGTTGTCTATAAACGCAAACTTAATGGTAGTTTTTCAACTAAAGCTAAATAGCAATCATTTCCAATGAGTTTCTACCTTTCGAATTGAAATTTAACAAGACGATGTTTTTGATTTTTTTAATAGGTGTCTTAGCCATGAGCAAGTTTGAGTAATAGTTCATTCAGAAAATTATGTTTCAGAGAGATTTGCGTTTACCATTTGCTACATTGGCGTTGGTTATATTTGGATTGTAATGTTGATTAAATCTAATTTGGCTGCGAAGTGAATTTTGCTGACAAGGATATGTTTCCTTTGTAATTCTGTATGAATTCTACATCCTCTGTTCGCTGGATGAGCTTCCGAGCAATTTGCGCTATGATTTTCTCCGTACGTTACACACTTCGAAGTCAAAGCACAATATCAGGTAAATTTTGTATTTGAAACCTTCTAACTAAACAGTAACATCTAGCATTATTACGGTGCTGAATTGTTGGTTTTCGAATCCTCTTTTTATGTTTTCAGTGACATAAGCTAATTGATGGATTGTTAAGTGACCCTCACAAAATCCAAATTGATGTCATATATAACATTAAGTGCTGTTATTAGATAGTTTTTAGTCTTCGAATAGCTTTTATAGAATAACTTTTTCGAATAGTTTGGATAGGAGGGAAACTAAGCAGAGGGTGGTTTAGTACATCATTCTTCTGCTTTCCAGGCTTAGTAAACATAAGTATTTCTACTTTTTTTTTGCAGGTTATAGGGAAATACCCTATTTTTAGACAGGAATTAAAGATAGTGGTTATATAATGGATCACATTTGGCGATAGGTGCTTTAGGACTATATTTGGAATAAGATCGTTAGAAGATCAATATTACTCAACATTCCATTTTATTCTTCCTTATTCAGTTTAGTATTAGGTTGTCTATAAACGCAAACTTAATGGTAGTTTTTCAACCAAAGCTAAATAGTAATCATTTCGAATGAGTTTCTACCTTTCGAATTAAAATTTAACAAGACGATGTTTTTGATTTTTTTAATAGGTGTCTTAGCCATGAGCAAGTTTGAGTAATAGTTCATTCAGAAAATTATGTTTCAGAGAGATTTGCGTTTACCATTTGCTACATTGGCGTTGGTTATATTTGGATTGTAATGTTGATTAAATCTAATTTGGCTGCGAAGTGAATTTTGCTGACAAGGATATGTTTCCTTTGTAATTCTGTATGAATTCTACATCCTCTGTTCGCTGGATACACACTTCGAAGTCAAAGCACAATAGTTTTTTGTGAGTCCATATTGTTAATAATTATGGTATTAGGGTTACTAGCAGATTTTCTTCTTAATTCGACTATAATTAATGCCTTACAGATTTCTTTGACAATAAAAACAAGCTTGGCTTGCTCATTCGGAATGAGGTCTACAAACAATGGAATTGGATACTTTTCTTTGTATCTAGTTACTTTTATAACTGGTAGTACATCCTTCAAGCTCTAATTTAATTTCGAGCTCAATAAATGATACTGGTACATTTCGGAAGATAACTGGCAATAATCTTTTAACAGATCTTGGTATTTGTAAAATTTGGTATCATTTTCTAATATTTGGCCACTGTTATCGAACAATGGGCAAATATTATTAAATGATCAACTTCTAGGTCTAGTGTCAGCTTTAGTGCTAATGTTAGTTCTGTTTGTAGTTGTAATTCAATGATAGACTGTATATATTCTATTAAACTAAACCCAGAATTAACCCTGGGACTAGAAACATTTGTGGTACAAATATGTTACATCGTATTTCGAAAGAAAAAATAACTTAAAACCTAAATTCTGGTGGAGGTGCCGTTCTATTAATACTTCTATTGAATTTAAAAAAATACATTATTATAAAGAAAACAAACTTTATGGTTACGGTTGTTAATTCTATGTCAATTATGTATAATTAAATTAAATTTGTATGTTTTAATGATTATTATAACTTATTTTGTAGAGGTTATTGTGTGTAGTAAAAAAGGTGTAAACTCTTTATAACATAAACGTAGTACATTAACGTTTCTTTTAGACAACAAAAAAAACAAAAATCATAAAAAGGTAACCATTATATGTAAATAACCAATTTAACGACTTTTAACAGCATAAAAAGTAAATTTAACAACCGTAAATAATCCGTGGATAATCGCCATCGAAAATATCTATTGTCACTCAATTAAATGAATTAATAATTTGCAACTTGTCCTTATAAACAAAATAAAAAACTCTGTATGGCGACCACAAGGTCTTCAAAACTACTTATTATTCATATAATTCGCAAATGTTGTCCTTAATCACGACGGTTAAAACGATTAAAAAAAGAATGAAACGTTTTATTTAAACTTACTCTGTAAAGCCCAAAACTTAAAATCCTTGAGGTCATCGATAAACTTCCTGCTTGAGATTTTACATCGTTCACTTACGCCTTCAACTTTGCTAAGGTCGAACGGTGGACTCCTGTTTAAAAGGAATCTCGTTAATTGATCAGCGGCGGGTTTATAATCGCCATCTAAAAAAAAATAAAAATAAAAAAATTATAAACAACTTTGTTAAGAAATCATTAATAATTATGTTTGCTTCCTTTAAAATCGAAGATTACAGTTTAATGTTGTATATTTAGAGTTGTTAATTTGCGTTCTTAACGTGTTGTCGTCGCGTGTTGCAATAGTTGTACGTTATTATTTCGTTCACGGTTTCGTTTACCCTTGAGAACGTAAAAAATGGACAGGAAAATGTTTTATAGATATGAGTCTGTGCTTTATGTGGAATTAATTACTAATGTTAAACATGTTTAAACTGTTATTTGTATATGGAGTCGATTCTAAAAACGATACGAGTTGATTCTTAGTAAATAGTGACCATCGCATGGTGTTTTTTGCTGAGTTTTAAGCGAAAATTTTTTGGAGGGTCATAATTTTTAATTTATTTAGCATATTTTTATTGGATTTAACAGTCATTCTAAAATGATGTTTATATTATTCATGTCAATATTATGTAACCCATAAAATTTATTGTTAACGTTCCATCGATAAGAAATTAATTGACACAAAATGTTTATGCAAATAAGATGAAACGTCTTAAATTTGGATGTTTGATGCAATTTAAATGTCAATATACGAGATAAATGTGTTAATAATGCTTGTAAATCAAATAAAAAACGTAACAAAACACACCGATGTTATGATTTAAATAATCATAACATTTAAATCCAACTCTGAGGAATTGTGTGTTATAGATATGAGATGTAAAATAAAAAGAATCGTATCTCAAGAACGAATTTAGATATTATCATGGAATAAAAAGCATTTTAAAGCAAATTTAATGCAAATTTAAAGTGCCTAAAACGATTTCTTATTTTCCATAAACACCGATGTTATGATTTTTAGAATCAAAGTATGAATATTTATTTGTTATAGATATGACGTAAAATAAAAAGGATCGTATCTCAAGAATGAATTGAGATATTATCATAGAATAAAAAGCGTTCTAAAGAAAATGTGACGAAAATTTAATGTGCCTAAAACGATTCCTTATTTTTCATAAACATCGATGTTATGATTTTTAGAATCAAAGCATGAATATTTGTTTGTTATAGATATGACGTAAAATAAAAAGGATCGTATCTCAAGAACGAATTGAGATATTATCATAGAATAAAAAGCGTTCTAAAGAAAATGTGACGAAAATATAATATGCCTAAAACGATTCCTTATTTTCCATAAACATCGATGTTATGATTTTTAGAATCAAAGTATGAATATTTGTTTGTTATAGATATGACGTAAAATAAAAAGGATCGTATCTCAAGAACGAATTGAGATTTTATCATGGAATAAAAAGCGTTCTAAAGAAAATGTGACGAAAATTTAATGTGCCTAAAACGATTCCTTATTTTCCATAAACATCGATGTTATGATTTTTAGAATCAAAGTATGAATATTTGTTTGTTATAGATATGACGTAAAATAAAAAGGATCGTATCTCAAGAACGAATTGAGATATTATCATGGAATAAAAAGCGTTCTAAAGAAAATGTGACGAAAATTTAATGTGCCTAAAACGATTCCTCATTTTCCATAAACATCGATGTTATGATTTTTAGAATCAAAGTATGAATATTTTATAGATATGAAGTAAAATAAAAAGGATCGTATCTCAAGAACGAATTGAGATATTATCATCGAATAAAAAGCGTTCTAAAGCAAATTTGATGAAAATTTAATGTGCCTAAAACGATTCCTTATTTTCCATAAACATCGATGTTATGATTTTTAGAATCAAGGTATGAATATTTGTTTGTTATAGATATGACGTAAAATAAAAAGGATCGTATCTCAAGAACGAATTGAGATATTATCATCGATTAAAAAATGTTCTAAAGCAAATTTGATGAAAATTTAATGTGCCTAAAACGATTCCTTATTTTCCATAAACATCGATGTTATGATTTTTAGAATCAAAGTATGAATATTTGTTTGTTATAGATATGACGTAAAATAAAAAGGATCGTATCTCAAGAACGAATTGAGATATTATCATGGAATAAAAAGCGTTCTCAAGAAAATGTGACGAAAATTTAATGTGCCTAAAACGATTCCTTATTTTCCATAAACATCGATGTTATGATTTTTAGAATCAAAGTATGAATATTTGTTTGTTATAGATATGACGTAAAATAAAAAGGATCGTATCTCAAGAACGAATTGAGATATTATCATCGAATAAAAAACGTTCTAAAGCAAATTTGATGAAAATTTAATGTGCCTAAAACGATTCCTTATTTTCCATAAACATCGATGTTATGATTTTTAGAATCAAAGTATGAATATTTGTTTGTTATAGATATGACGTAAAATAAAAAGGATCGTATCTCAAGAACGAATTGAGATATTATCATGGAATAAAAAGCGTTCTAAAGCAAATTTGATGAAAATTTAATGTGCTTAAAACGATTCCTTATTTTCAAGAAACACCGATATTATGATTTTTTAAACCAAAGTATGCATATTTTTTTGTTATAGATATGACATGTAAAATAAAATGAATCGTATCTCAAGAACGAATTGAGATATTATTATGGAATAAAAAGTATTTTAAAGCAAATTTGATGAAAATTTAAGGTGCCTAAAACGATTCCTTATTTTCCATAAATACTCATGTTATGATTTTTAAAACCAAAGTATGCATATTTTTTTGTTATAGATATAACATGTAAAATAAAATGAATCGTATCTCAAGAACAAATTGAGATATCATTATGAAATAAAAAGTATTTTAAAGCAAATTTGATGAAAATTTAATGTGCTTAAAACGATTCCTTATTTTCAAGAAACACCGATATTATGATTTTTTAAACCAAAGTATGCATATTTTTTTGTTATAGATATGACATGTAAAATAAAATGAATCGTATCTCAAGAACGAATTGAGATATTATTATGGAATAAAAAGCGTTCTAAAGCAAATTTGATGAAAATTTAATGTGCTTAAAACGATTCCTTATTTTCAAGAAACACCGATATTATGATTTTTTAAACCAAAGTATGCATATTTTTTTGTTATAGATATGACATGTAAAATAAAATGAATCGTATCTCAAGAACGAATTGAGATATTATTATGGAATAAAAAGTATTTTAAAGCAAATTTGATGAAAATTTAAGGTGCCTAAAACGATTCCTTATTTTCCATAAATACTCATGTTATGATTTTTAAAACCAAAGTATGCATATTTTTTTGTTATAGATATAACATGTAAAATAAAATGAATCGTATCTCAAGAACGAATTGAGATATTATCATAGAATAAAAAGCGTTCTAAAGAAAATGTGACGAAAATATAATATGCCTAAAACGATTCCTTATTTTCCATAAACATCGATGTTATGATTTTTAGAATCAAAGTATGAATATTTGTTTGTTATAGATATGACGTAAAATAAAAAGGATCGTATCTCAAGAACGAATTGAGATTTTATCATGGAATAAAAAGCGTTCTAAAGAAAATGTGACGAAAATTTAATGTGCCTAAAACGATTCCTTATTTTCCATAAACATCGATGTTATGATTTTTAGAATCAAAGTATGAATATTTGTTTGTTATAGATATGACGTAAAATAAAAAGGATCGTATCTCAAGAACGAATTGAGATATTATCATCGAATAAAAAACGTTCTAAAGCAAATTTGATGAAAATTTAATGTGCCTAAAACGATTCCTTATTTTCCATAAACATCGATGTTATGATTTTTAGAATCAAAGTATGAATATTTGTTTGTTATAGATATGACGTAAAATAAAAAGGATCGTATCTCAAGAACGAATTGAGATATTATCATGGAATAAAAAGCGTTCTCAAGAAAATGTGACGAAAATTTAATGTGCCTAAAACGATTCCTTATTTTCCATAAACATCGATGTTATGATTTTTAGAATCAAAGTATGAATATTTGTTTGTTATAGATATGACGTAAAATAAAAAGGATCGTATCTCAAGAACGAATTGAGATATTATCATCGAATAAAAAACGTTCTAAAGCAAATTTGATGAAAATTTAATGTGCCTAAAACAATTCCTTATTTTCCATAAACATCGATGTTATGATTTTTAGAATCAAAGTATGAATATTTGTTTGTTATAGATATGACGTAAAATAAAAAGGATCGTATCTCAAGAACGAATTGAGATATTATCATGGAATAAAAAGCGTTCTCAAGAAAATGTGACGAAAATTTAATGTGCCTAAAACGATTCCTTATTTTCCATAAACATCGATGTTATGATTTTTAGAATCAAAGTATGAATATTTGTTTGTTATAGATATGACGTAAAATAAAAAGGATCGTATTTCAAGAACGAATTGAGTTATTATCTTGGAATAAAAAGCGTTCTAAAGAAAATGTGACGAAAATTTAATATGCCTAAAACGATTCCTTATTTTCCATAAACATCGATGTTATGATTTTTAGAATCAAAGTATGAATATTTGTTTGTTATAGATATGACGTAAAATAAAAAGGATCGTATCTCAAGAACGAATTGAGATTTTATCATGGAATAAAAAGCGTTCTAAAGAAAATGTGACGAAAATTTAATGTGCCTAAAACGATTCCTTATTTTTCATAAACATCGATGTTATGATTTTTAGAATCAATGCATGAATATTTGTTTGTTATAGATATGACGTAAAATAAAAAGGATCGTATCTCAAGAACGAATTGAGATATTATCATGGAATAAAAAGCGTTCTAAAGCAAATTTGATGAAAATTTAATGTGCCTAAAACGATTCCTTATTTTCCATAAACATCGATGTTATGATTTTTAGAATCAAAGCATGAATATTTGTTTGTTATAGATATGACGTAAAATAAAAAGGATCGTATCTCAAGAACGAATTGAGATATTATCATCGAATAAAAAACGTTCTAAAGCAAATTTGATGAAAATTAAATGTGCCTAAAACGATTCCTAATTTTCCATAAACATCGATGATATGATTTTTAGAATCAAAGTATGAATATTTGTTTGTTATAGATATGACGTAAAATAAAAAGGATCGTATCTCAAGAACGAATTGAGATATTATCATGGAATAAAAAGCGTTCTCAAGAAAATGTGACGAAAATTTAATGTGCCTAAAACGATTCCTTATTTTCCATAAACATCGATGTTATGATTTTTAGAATCAAAGTATGAATATTTGTTTGTTATAGATATGACGTAAAATAAAAAGGATCGTATTTCAAGAACGAATTGAGTTATTATCTTGGAATAAAAAGCGTTCTAAAGAAAATGTGACGAAAATTTAATATGCCTAAAACGATTCCTTATTTTCCATAAACATCGATGTTATGATTTTTAGAATCAAAGTATGAATATTTGTTTGTTATAGATATGACGTAAAATAAAAAGGATCGTATCTCAAGAACGAATTGAGATTTTATCATGGAATAAAAAGCGTTCTAAAGAAAATGTGACGAAAATT
Source organism: Onthophagus sagittarius (assembly GCA_036711965.1). NCBI lineage: Eukaryota > Metazoa > Arthropoda > Insecta > Coleoptera > Scarabaeidae > Onthophagus > Onthophagus sagittarius. Next base: position 10,833,336 of record JASERS010000004.1, read on the forward strand.
TAATGTGCCTAAAACGATTCCTTATTTTTCATAAACATCGATGTTATGATTTTTAGAATCAATGCATGAATATTTGTTTGTTATAGATATGACGTAAAATAAAAAGGATCGTATCTCAAGAACGAATTGAGATATTATCATGGAATAAAAAGCGTTCTAAAGCAAATTTGATGAAAATTTAATGTGCCTAAAACGATTCCTTATTTTCCATAAACATCGATGTTATGATTTTTAGAATCAAAGCATGAATATTTGTTTGTTATAGATATGACGTAAAATAAAAAGGATCGTATCTCAAGAACGAATTGAGATATTATCATCGAATAAAAAACGTTCTAAAGCAAATTTGATGAAAATTAAATGTGCCTAAAACGATTCCTAATTTTCCATAAACATCGATGATATGATTTTTAGAATCAAAGTATGAATATTTGTTTGTTATAGATATGACGTAAAATAAAAAGGATCGTATCTCAAGAACGAATTGAGATATTATCATGGAATAAAAAGCGTTCTAAAGAAAATGTGACGAAAATTTAATGTGCCTAAAACGATTCCTTATTTTCCATAAACATCGATGTTATGATTTTTAGAATCAAAGTATGAATATTTGTTTGTTATAGATATGACGTAAAATAAAAAGGATCGTATCTCAAGAACGAATTGAGATATTATCATCGAATAAAAAACGTTCTAAAGCAAATTTGATGAAAATTTAATGTGCCTAAAACGATTCCTTATTTTCCATAAACATCGATGTTATGATTTTTAGAATCAAAGTATGAATATTTGTTTGTTATAGATATGACGTAAAATAAAAAGGATCGTATCTCAAGAACGAATTGAGATATTATCATGGAATAAAAAGCGTTCTAAAGCAAATTTGATGAAAATTTAATGTGCTTAAAACGATTCCTTATTTTCAAGAAACACCGATATTATGATTTTTTAAACCAAAGTATGCATATTTTTTTGTTATAGATATGACATGTAAAATAAAATGAATCGTATCTCAAGAACGAATTGAGATATTATTATGGAATAAAAAGTATTTTAAAGCAAATTTGATGAAAATTTAAGGTGCCTAAAACGATTCCTTATTTTCCATAAATACTCATGTTATGATTTTTAAAACCAAAGTATGCATATTTTTTTGTTATAGATATAACATGTAAAATAAAATGAATCGTATCTCAAGAACAAATTGAGATATCATTATGAAATAAAAAGTATTTTAAAGCAAATTTGATGAAAATTTAAGGTGCCTAAAACGATTCCTTATTTTCCATAAATACTGATGTTATGATTTCTAAAACCAAAGTATCCATATTTTTTATTATAGATATGACATGTAAAATAAAATGAATCGTATCTCAAAAACGAATTGAGATATTATCATGGAATAGAAAGAGTTCTAAAGCAAATTTGATGAAAATTTAATGTGCCTAAAACCATTTTTTATTTTCCCATATTGGAATTTTTTAAATTCATCTCCGCATATTCTACTTTTGTTGATATGGAACATAAATTTTAAAAAGTTGTATCTTAAGAACGAATTGACATATCGTCATGAAATAAATAGCATTTTAAAGCAAATTTAATGCAGATTCAAGGTGTCTTCAACAATTCCTTATTATCCATAAACTTCATCATAAGCAGTGATGAAGTTTATGCCAGTGAATGTACTGGCTATCGGTCGATGAGCTTGCTATCTACATTGTCCAAAATTTTAAAAAAAGATAGGTAATTTTTGTCTTTGGGTAGCATTAAATGAATTGAATGTGATTCCATACTTTTCATTTGGTTTTAGAATCAATTTCAACGTTCATCGAACATACTAGAAACCGGCTTTTAAATGAAGCAAAACGATTACATCTTGTCTCGACATTTTTCAAGTCAAGACATAGAATTTTTCAATCGTGTATGGACCAATGGATTAATTTATAAAATTTTGACACAAAATTTGATCTTGACATCAATATCAATTATCCTTCCTTAAAAACAGATCCTTGTCTACATAGGCTTTTTTAAAAATACGTATGGGTATTGGGTGCTGAAAAATCTGAGTTGGGAATAGACTCAAATGACTAATGATGACTCAAAAAAAAAGGTTTAATTAGGAAAAAAGATCAAAATATCATATGTGTATAAGCATTGGAAGCACTGGAAATATTCTAAATCTTTTAGAATCAGCATCAAATCTTTCGGAAGCATTTCAAATTTTCTGGAAGCAATACCAAATCTTCTAGAAGCAGTATTTAGTCCTCTGGAAGCATTACAAGTCTTTTAGAATCAGTATCAAGTTTTCTAGAAGCAGTATCAAGTTTTCTGGAAGCATTACAAGTCTTCTAGAAGCATTATCAAGTATTTTGAAAACATTACAAAACTTCAGGAAGCATTGCAACTCTTTTGGAAGTAGTATTAGGTATTTCACAGGCAGCATATAGTCTTCTGGGAGCAGTTTAAATCTTCTGGAATCATTTTAAATCTTCTAGAATCAGCATAAAATCTTGTGGCAGCATCTCAAGTTTTCTAGAAGCAACATCATGTGTTCTAGAGACATTTCAAGTATTTCAGAGGCAATATGAAGCCTTCTGGAAACATTTTAAATCTTCTAGAACGAGTATCAAGTCTTGTAGCAGCATTTCAAATCCTCTAGAAGCAGAATTTCAAGTTTTCCAGAGGCAATATCAAGTCTTCCGAAAACATTTTAAATCTTTTAGAATCAATATCAAGTCTTCTAGAAGCAGTATCAAGTCTTCGAGTGTCATTTCAAGTCTAGAAGCAGAAGACTTGATCTTCTGGAGCTATTTCAAGTCTTTCAGGCGCAATATCAAATCTTCTGGAAACATTTTATATCTTCTGGAGTCAGTATCAACTCTTGTGGAAGCATTTCAAGTCTTCTAGAAACAATATCAAGCATACTGGAGCCATTTCAAGTCTTCCAAAGGCAATATCAAGTCTTCCGGAATCATTTTAAATCTTCTAGAATCAGTATCAAGACTTGTGACAGCATTTTAAGTCTTCTAGAAGCAGCAGCAAGTCTTCTGGAGCCATTTCAAGTCTTCCAGAAGCAATATTAAGTCTTCTGAAAACATTTTAAATCATCTAGAATCAGTATCAACTCTTCTAAAAGCAGACTCAAGTCTTCTGGAGCCATTTCATGTTTTTCAGAGGCAATATGAATTCTTTTGGAATCATTTTAATTTCAGAGGTAATTTCAAGTGTTCTGAAAACACTTTAAATCTTTTAGAAGCACTATCAAGTCTTCAGGAGCCATTTCAAGTCTTCCAGAGACAATATTAAGCCTTCTGAAAACATGTTAAATCATTTAGAATCAGTATCAATTCTTCTAAAAGCGGTATCAAGTCTTCTGGGCCATTTCATGTCTTTCAGAGGCAATATGAATTCTTTTGGAATCATTTTAATTCTTCTAGAATCAGTAGCAAGACTTTTTGCAGCATTTAAAGTCTTCTAGATGCAGTATCAAGTCTATTGGAGCCATTTCAAGCTTTCAGAGGTAATTTTAAGTGTTCTGAAAACACTTTAAATCTTCTAGAATCAGTATCAAGTCTTCAGGAGCCATTTCAAGTCCAGAAGTAGTATCATGTCTTGTGGAACTGTTTGAAATTTTCCAAAAGCAATATCAAATCTTTTAGAAACAATTTAAATCTTCTTGAGTTGATACTGATCAATGCTTGTGGAAGCATTTCAAGTCTTCTGGAAGCAGCATTAAGTCTTCTGGAGCCATATCAAGCCTTTCAGAGGTGATATGAAGTCTTCCGGAATCATTTTAAATCTTCTAGAATTGGTATCAAGTCTTGTGGCAGCATTTCAAGTCTGCTAGAAACAGCGTCAAGTCTTCTGGAGCCATATCAAGTCTTGCAGAGGCAATATCAAGTCTTCTGAAAACATTTTAAACCTTCTAGAATCAGTATCAAGTCAAGTCTTCAAGAAGCAGCATCAGGTCTTCTGGAGTAATTTCAAGTCTGTCAGAGGCAATACAAAGTCTTCTGGAATCATTTTAAATCTTCTAGAATCAGTATCAAGTCTTCTAGATGCAGAATGAAGTCGTCGAGAGCCATTTCATGTCTAGAAACAGTATCAAGTTTTCTGGAGTTATTTCAATTCTTCCAGAGGCCATATGAAATCTTTTAGAAACATTTTAAATCCTCTGGAGTCAGTATCAACTCTTGTGGAAGCATTTCAAGCATTTCAGAAGCAATATAAAGTCTTCTAGAATCATTTTAAATCTTCTGGAATCAGTATCAAGCCTTGTGGCAGCATTTCAAGTCTTCTAGAAGCAGCGTCAAGTCTTCTGGAGCCATATCAAGTCTTCCAGAGGCAATATCAAGTCTTCTGAAAACATTTTAAACCTTCTAGAATTAGTATCAAGTCAAGTCTTCAAGAAGCAGCATCAAGTCTTCTGTAGTCATTTCAAATCTGTCACAGGCAATATAAAGTCTTCTGGACTCATTTTAAATCTTCTAGAATCAGTATCAAGTCTTCTAGAAGCAGTATAAAATCTTTGGGGGCCTATTCAAGTTTTCTAGAGGCAATATCAGGTATTCTGAAAGCATTTCAAATCTTCCAGAGGCAATATCAAGTCTTCTGCAAATATTTTAAATCTTCTAGAATCAGTATCCACTCTTCTAGAAGTAGTGCCAAGTCTTCTGGAAACATTTCAAGTCTTCCAGATACAATATCAGGTATTCTGAAGGCATCTAAAATCTTTCAGAGGCAATATCAAGTTTTCTGGAAACATTTTAAATCTTCTAGAATCGGTATAAAGTTTTCTAGAAGCAGTATCAAGTCCTCTGGAGCCATTTGAAGTCTTCCAGATGCAATATCAAGTATTCTGGAAGCATCTCAAGATTTCTGCAAGCAATATCAAGTTTTTTTTATTCCCATTTTTCTGGCAGCATTTCAAATCTTGTGGAAACATTTCAAGTCTTTTGGAAGCAGCAAGTCTTCCAACGGCAGTATTGAAATTCTGTAAGCAGTTGAAATCCTCTGGCATTTCAACTCTTCCGATCGTCTTCTAGAAGCATTCTTTTGCAGTATAAATTTAAAACAATTGTATCTCAAATACGAATTGAATATAGTGATAAGAAAAAAGATGATGAGATGTAAGCTTCTTTACTTCAATCAGGTTTAATTTATAAAGCCCAGTAAGTTATATAGCATATTATGTGGGACAGTTATGATAAATAATAGTTAATTATAGTTACTACATTCATAATTATATTGTGAGTTATGCGAAATTCCTGGTATATACTTAAGATAAAAAATTAACATCAGATAACGTCATCTAACTCAAATTTGATTGACAAGATAATTTAACATTTCACTTTAAAAAAATCGCAATAAATTAACATTATACAACTCAAAATATGACATTATTTTTTTTGTAAAATCTATTCAGTACATCCATAATGAATAAAAATGAGTGAAAGTGATCCGTGGCCTGGATTTTTATTTTTAAGAGCTTGTGTAACGTCTTTAATAACAAAAACGTCGCCTTTAATTTTCGATTTGAAGGTTATTCAAAAAAGGTCAATGTTAAAACCGGACAGTAATTGCAAAGTACTTATTAAGATGTGCGAAGATAGAAGTAAATTAATTTTTTCTTCCACGTTAACCGTGTCCATTTAAACATAATTACAAGATTTGAACGGGGGTAATTGGAATATTTCCACAAACCAACGAACTTTCAATCAATTAAAATGTGTTGATTATAATTGAGGTGGCGGTCTCCTAAGGTCAGCTTTCGCGAACCGATTTTGCAAGCTTTGGTAATTTGAACGCAATCGAATCTATGACACATTCAAATATTTTCAATTTATTATTTAGAAGAATTCGCTTAGTTTTAATCCCGAATGATTAATAAGAAGAAAAATAATTTTTCACTCTTTCAAAGTTCAAGGACTTTGGATATTTTTCTAATTACTTTTTGTATTTTTTTTATTCTTTTACAATAGGATTTGCTTTGTCATAAAAATCAATTAAAAAAAGAATGCAATTCATAAGTGCAATTTCTAATTATCTTTTATCTATTATTACTTCTTTTATGTTATTTACGGTGAAGGGTGTTTCCGTTAGAATCAAATGTCTGTTATGTGACAAATTTTTAATTTGTACTTTAAAATGTTTAAATAAAAATTGTAATGCACATAAACTCGGATAACTTTTTAGAAATAATAGTCTTAAGTTGTTAAGGGGCAACATTTTTTAACGCAGCCAGTAAACATCGTAATTTGGTGATATTAACAAATATCAAATATTAAAAAATAACAGTGTTGTGATTGAATAAAAGGGATACTGTTTTGAAAACCGTAGATGATGGTGTAGGTAATATCTCTATCAGGCATTGCTTGAAATGATAGCTATAATGTTGCCTCAATATATTCCACCTCAATCTGGGTTCTCTGGGTATAAAAGTGCCTACACAGAATTGTTCATGGTTTTACCTGGATTAAAATGTTTCCAGAAGACTTAATATTGCCTCTGGAAGACTTGAAATGGCTCCAGAAGACTTGATACTGCTTCTAGCAGATTTAAAATGACTTCTGAAGACTTCATATTGCCTCTGAAAGGCTTGAAATGGCACCAGAAGACTTGATGCCGTTTCTAGAAGACTTGAAATGCTTCCACAAGAGTTGATACTGATTCTAGAAGATTTAAAATGATTCCAGAAGACTTCATATTGCCTCTGACAAACTTGAAATGACTCCAAAAGACTTGATGCTGCTTTTCGAAGACTTGATACTGAGTCTAGAAGATTTAAAACATTTTCAGAAGACTTGATATTGTCTCTGGAAGACTTGAAATGGCTCCAGAATACCTGATATTGCCTCTAGAAAACTTGAAATATCTGCCAAAGGCTTGACACTGCTTCTAGAAGTCTTGATATTGATTCTAGAAGATTTAAAATGATTCCAGAAGACTTTATATTGCCTCTGACAGACTTGAAATGGCTCCAGAAGACTTGACTTGATACTGATTCTAGAATGTTTAAAATGTTCTCAGAGGACTTGATATTGCCTCTGGAAGACTTGAAATGGCTCCAGAAGACTTGATGCTGTTTCTAGAAGACTTGAAATGCTTCCACAAGAGTTGATACTGATTCTAGAAGATTTAAAATGATTCCAGAAGACTTCATATTGCCTCTGACAAACTTGAAATGACTCCAGAAGACTTGATGCTGCTCTTCGAAGACTTGATACTGAATCTAGAAGATTTAAAACATTTTCAGAAGACTTGATATTGTCTCTGGAAGACTTGAAATGGCTCCAGAAGTCTTGATACTGCTTCTAGCAGATTTAAAATGATTTCTGAAGACTTCATATTGCCTCTGAAAGACTTGAAATGGCTCCAGAAGACTTGATGCTGCTTTTCGAAGACTTGATACTGAGTCTAGAAGGTTTAAAACATTTTCAGAAGACTTCATATCACCTCTGAAAGGCTTGATATGGCTCCAGAAGACTTAATGCAGCTTCCAGAAGACTTGAAATGCTTCCACAAAAATTGATACTGACTAAAGAAGATCTAAATTGTTTCTAGAAGATTTGATATTGCTTTTGGAAAATTTAAAATAGCTCCACAAGACATGATACTGCATCTAGACTTGAAATGGCTTCTGAAGACTTGATACTGCTTCTAGAAGACTTGATACTGATTCTAGAAGATTTAAAGTGTTTTTCAGAACACTTGAAATTACTTCTGAAGAACTTGAAATGGTTCCAAAAGACATGATACTCCATCTAGAAGACTTGAAATGCTGCTAAAAGTCTTGATACTGATTCTAGAAGATTTAAAGTGATTCCAAAAGAATTCACATTGCCTCTGAAAAACATGAAATGGCTCCAGAAGACTTGATTCTGCTTTTAGAAGAGTTGATACTGATTCTAGATGATTTAAAATGTTTTCAGAAGACTTAATATTGCCTCTGGAAGACTTGAAATGGCTCCAGAAGACTTGATGCTGCTTCTAGAAGACTTGAAATGCTGCCACAAGTCTTGATACTGATTCTAGAAGATTTAAAATAATTCCGGAAGACTTGATATTGCCTCTGGAAGACTTGAAATGGCTCCAGTATGCTTGATATTGTTTCTAGAAGACTTAAAATGCTTCCACAAGAGTTGTTACTGACTCTAGAAGATATAAAATGTTTCCAGAAGATTTGATATTGCGCCTGAAAGACTTGAAATAGCTCCAGAAGATCAAGTCGTCTGCTTCTAGACTTGAAATGACACTCGAAGACTTGATACTGCTTCTAGAAGACTTGATATTGATTCTAGAAGATTTAAAGTGTTTTTCAGAACACTTGAAATTACTTCTGAAGGACTTGAAATGCTTCCAAAAGACATGATACTCCATCTAGAAGACTTCAAATGCTGCTAAAAGTCTTGATACTGATTCTAGAAGATTTAAAGTGATTCCAAAAGAATTCACATTGCCTCTGAAAAACATGAAATGGCTCCAGAAGACTTGATTCTGCTTTTAGAAGAGTTGATACTGATTCTAGATGATTTAAAATGTTTTCAGAAGACTTAATATTGCCTCTGGAAGACTTGAAATGGCTCCAGAAGACTTGATGCTGCTTCTAGAAGACTTGAAATGCTGCCACAAGTCTTGATACTGATTCTAGAAGATTTAAAATAATTCCGGAAGACTTGATACTGCCTCTGGAAGACTTGAAATGGCTCTAGTATGCTTGATATTGTTTCTAGAAGACTTAAAATGCTTCCACAAGAGTTGATACTGACTCTAGAAGATATAAAATGTTTCCAGAAGATTTGATATTGCGCCTGAAAGACTTGAAATAGCTCCAGAAGATCAAGTCTTCTGCTTCTAGACTTGAAATGACACTCGAAGACTTGATACTGCTTCTAGAAGACTTGATATTGATTCTAAAAGATTTAAAATGTTTTCAGAAGACTTGATATTGCCTCTGGAAAACTTGAAATGCTGCTTCTAGAAGATTTAAAATGCTGCTACAAGACTTGATACGGGTTCTAGAAGATTTAGAATGGTTCCAGAAGGCTTCATATTGCCTCTGAAAGACTTGAAATGTCTCTAGAAGACATGATGCTGCTTCTAGAAGACTTGAGATGCTGCCACAAGACTTGATGCTGATTCTAGAAGATTTAAAATGATTCCAGAAGATTTAAACTGCTCCCAGAAGACTGTATGCTGCCTGTGAAATACCTAATACTACTTCCAAAAGAGTTGCAATGCTTCCTGAAGTTTTGTAATGTTTTCAAAATACTTGATAATGCTTCTAGAAGACTTATTATGCTTCCAGAAAACTTGATACTGCTTCTAGAAAACTTGATACTGATTCTAAAAGACTTGTAATGCTTCCAGAGGACTAAATACTGCTTCTAGAAGATTTGGTATTGCTTCCAGAAAATTTGAAATGCTTCCGGAAGATTTGATGCTGATTCTAAAAGATTTAAAATATTTCCAGTGCTTCCAATGCTTATACACGTATGATATTTTGATCTTTTTTTCCTAATTAAACCTTTTTCTTGAGAGTCATTAGTCATTTGAGTCTATTCCCAACTCAGATTTTTCAGCACCCAGTACCCATACGTATTTTAAAAAGTCAGCGCCTATGTAGAGAAGGATCTGTTTTTAAGGAAGGATAATTGATATTGATGGCAATCAAATGTCTGTTATGTGACAAATTTTTAATTTGTACTTTAAAATGTTTAAATAAAAATTGTAATGCACATAAATTCGCATAACTTTTTAGAAATGATAGTCTTAAGTTATTAAGGGGCAACATTTTTTAACGCAGCCAGTAACGTTATGAAACATCTAGTTTTGTAATATTAACAAATATCAAATATTAAAAAATGACAGTGTTGTGATTGAATAAAAGGGATACTGTTTTGAAAATCGTAGATGATGGTGTAGATAATATTTCTAACAGGCATTGCTTGAAATGATAGCTATGATGTTGCCTCAATATATTCCATCTCAATCTGGGTTCTCTGGGTATAAAAGTGCCTACAAAGAATTGTTCATGGTTTTACTTGGATTAAAATGTTTCCGGAAGACTTCTTCCAGAACACTTGCTATTGTCCTTGGAAGACTTCATACTGCTTCCGGAAGTCTTGAAATGCTACCAGAAGAAGTGACATTGCTTCTAGAAGATTTAATATTGCTTCCAGAATATTTGATATTTCTCTAGAAGACTTGAAATGCTTCCAGAAGATTTACTACTGTCCCTGGAAGACTTCGTACTGCTTGCAGAAATCTTGATGCTACTTCTAGAAGATTTGATATTGCTTCCAAAATGCTTGATATTGTCTCTAGAAGACTTGAAATGCTTCCAGATGATTTACTACTGTCCCTGGAAGACTTCGTACTGCTTGCAGAAATCTTGATGCTGCTTCTAGAAGATTTGATATTGCTTCCAGAAGACTTGATATTACCGCGAAAAGACTTGAAATAATTCCAGAAGACTTTATACTGCTTCTAAAAGACTTGAAGTGCTTCCAAAAGATTAGATATTACCTCTAGAAGTCTTGAAATACTTCAAACTTCACACATACAATACTGGTTAATGGTTTTATCCGGGTTGAAGTTACCATTTTCAATTAATTTATTAATTTTAATGCACTTTTTCTTAGTTATAATTAAAACTAAGTAAATGTTTGTAAATGTATTAATACAATAAGTAATTATTCAGCTTAATTTCATAATTAATTTTTGTTTGTTAGGTTGCCGGATTGTCGTTGCTAAGCAACCAAGCACGTTTCGACGATAACAAAGAAAATGTCAAAAAAACATGAAGATATTTCACGATTTTTAATCGAAATCAAAGAATTTTAATCGAATCAAAGTGAATTGAAGCAAGATTTTAACTAATTTCGAACTAAATTTAAGGTATTTATTATAATTTTTACTGTTTTAGCCATTTTAAGCAAATCGAACCTCGCAGTAAAACCGTACTCAGAAATTTTCTGGCTGTTTTAAACGAGTTTATCTTTAAATTTTGCAATTTTTCTTAGTTAACAATAAAACCAAGAAAATTTATACTCTATTTTAATACAATAAGTAAATATTTAATTTCATTTCAGAATTAATTTTAATTTGGTTAAAAAAAATTAAGTTGTCGGCTTGCCGTTGCTAAGCAACCAAGTACATTTCGAGGATAACAATGAAAATGTCAAAAATATCAAGATGTTTCACGATTTTTAATTGAAATCAACGAATTTAAATCGAATTAAAATGGGCTAAAGGAAATTTGTAACTAATTTTGAACTAAATTTAAGGTATTTATTATAATTTTTACTGTTTTAATCGTTTTAAACAAATGTAACCGCGTAGTAAAATCACACTCAGAAATTTTCTGGCTGTTTTAAACGAGTTTATCTATAAATTTTGCAAAATTTTCTTAGTTAATATAAAGGCCAAGAAAATTTATGCTCTATTTTAATGCAATAAATAATTATTAAATTTCATTTTAGAATTAATACTTACATAAAAAAGTTGCCTGCTTGCCGTTGCTAAGCAACCAAGTACGTTTCGATAACAATAAAGAAAATGTCAAAAAGATCAAGATCTTTCACGATTTTTAAAAGAAATCAAAGAATTTAAATCGAATTAAAATGGGTTAAAGGAAGTTTTTAATTAATTTTGGACTAAGTTTAAGGTATTTGTTATAAATTTTATTGCTTTAATCGCGTCTTAAGCCTCAATAAGCTTTTTCTTCCTCAACTCAGCAACTGCTACGAACTTTTCTTTTGAATTTTTCAGATCTTTTCACACCCAATTCGTCGTTTAAGTCTTTTCTTATTTTCAGCACCTATTCGTATTTTTAAAAATTGGCGTCTATGCTTGCAAATTAAGTTGAGTTGAAAATCCTTTTAATGACTGCACCTTCCCAATCAAGTAAAGAGAACAACTTATAGATAAACGCATAGACACCACATTAAAATCTACATATGCACCTGATGGCATTGGTCCATAAAATCCTGGAATGTTGAATAAGTTGAGCTGAAAATCGTTTTAATGAGTGCACCTTCCCAATTAAGTAAAGAGAACTAACTTTATATGTAGATAGAGTAAAATAGATAAATGGATGGAACATCATGGTGTGAGAAACCTTTTCGACATAAAACGCTAAAAAACGAAGAAATCGACTTGATGCTGAAAATGATGCGTCTCCAATTGCATCAAAGACGCACCTAGTTCATAACATCTAATAAAATGATGTCGATTCGTGTAAGTATTTTTGATCTAAACCCATAAATAACTAAGATGTGAGCTTTCAAATATAACAAAGATTTAAATATTTTCCATACGAGATGTGTTAGGTTGTACTTAGGGCTTGCAATACCGGACCAAAATCTCAATACCGGTATTCAGTATTCAAAATTTTTAAATCCGGGATACCGGTATTACAATATTATTATTAATTGAGTCCTATCTCACAAGTAGGTCTCAAGTCGTCAAATCTCAAGGCAAATTATCAGCAAAAAAAAAATTGATATAGGAGTCTCTCAGAGGTGAATTCTGGAGCCTCTTCTCTTTTTGATATATGTGAATGGTTTGCCAAATAATGTTGATGACCCGCATATAATTATGTACGCTGATGACACTATTCTAATCACTAGCAGCAACGATCAAAAAACTGCTTCTGAACTTGCTTTAACGGCACTGGCTAATGCTAAGGCCTGGTTTGAGGCAAATCACCTCGCCCTCAATCAGGATAAGACGATTTCTGCAGGTTTTTTAATTAGACCGCTAATTGAAGACAATCCTACTTCTGTTAAATTTCTCGGGGTAAACGTCGACTCCATTTTAACCTGGGAGCAACTCACAGCTGCAGTTTGTGGTAAGTAAACAGTAACATATACTGTCTGTGAGTTCTCAGCAAAAATGTATCTTTTGAGGTTTTAAGAATCGCATACTTTTCCCTGTGCCAATCGTTACTCGCATACGCATTAATTGTATGGGGTGGTGCATCATCTTGTGACAGAGTCTTTCGACTACAAAGGCATGCTATGCGTATAACAGATAATCTAAAATATCGAGAGGACTGTTAAAACTTTTTCATAACCTTAAAAATAATAACTTTTCCTTCACTCTACATATACCAATGCTTGGTATACATCAAAACGAATTTTCATTTATTTGTTACTCATGATGATATGCATCAATACCTCATCAGGAAGAAAAATAAAATTTTGCAGAGGTATTCGAGATTAACTAAATGTCGCCAGAGTGTAAATATTACAGCTGTCAAATTTTTTAATAAATTACCAACAACAATTTCTGGTTTATCATTGAATCACTTTAAACGCAAGATACATGCTTTTTTACCGCAGAGGGCTTACTACTCTTACAACGAGTTTTTGACAGATTCTTTCACTGAGAAAGATTTTTCATTTAACATGTAATGGTGTATTTGTGACTTGTGCTAATTTTTTTATTTTATTTGTTTTTCCTTTTTTGTGACACATTATATTTTAGTGCGTTATAGTTTGTACTTAGTGTAATACTTAATATTTTTATACACTCAATAAATTTACATTTACATTACTTTAATGTATTTTAGTAGTCCAACGTGAGCTGTAATGCGCGGAAATATGAAATTGTTACTGTACTTGTTAAGATGTTCTATGTTTATCGTTCACACATGAGTCATATGCGTCATCTCCTGAATCATATATCGCATGAGTCTATATGTCTTCGAAATACGACCATAAATGATTCTTAAATATGTATAAAGGCATGGGTTTTCTACATTTTTAAGAATCTAGTCTACTATGGAGTAGGACTTCCAGTTCATATTATTTTGTTTCTATTAGGAAATAATGCCAACACAGACTGTTCATCTTGCCATTTCCTGTGTTTATTTAAAGGTTTTCTTATCGATATCCCATATTGGGTTGAGTTGGGTTGGGTTGGGTTGTATTCTGTTACCTACAGAACTGTCACTCCGGAAGCACTGCAACTGATGGCAAGCTCACTACCAATTGAGCTAATAATTAGATGGAGGGCATCCGCGGGAGCAGCAAAGGAAGATCGAACCTTCCTTGAAGAGGAAAAAGTTCAAGATTGGATAAACCGATGAGAAGACTACATGGACAAAATGGATAATATTTGAATTGGAAACATGGCTATCTTGACGAAGGTGGAAGCAAACTACTTTTTCAGATGGCTGAAATTGGCCACGGCTGCTTCAGAGACTATCTTTTTAAACACAACATTTAAGATGAAATACATGAAATTTGGAAAAAATATATGCAGAATAGAGGAATGCTGATAAGATAGGGAAGATACAATGAAAGACATGGAGATATAATTGCAGAGTGGCCTCCAAAATACCTCGTGAAGGAAGGGAGTGAGCGAAGGAAGATATTGGTGGCCAGATTTTGTTGTAGTAATGAGTAGAGAGCGAATAGATACTGGGTTGGGTTGGATTTTTCTGCATGACTTGGCACTATGGGCAAACAGGAGTTGGACTACCACCTAGGCAGTTTCTGATAAGGCATAGCTGCTTTAAGATTTACTTATACTTATATAAGAGAGACAACTGATCAATGTGACTACTGCGAAGAAAAGGATGACGTAGAACATATCTTCTATCATTATACCAGATAGAATAAAGGAGGAAATAATTCAAGATTGGAACAACCGATTAAAAGGCCACATAAAGAAAACGGATAATACTATATAATTGGAAACATGGTTAGCTTGACGAAGGGGGAAGCAAAATACTTTCTCATTTGACTGTAATTGACCACGGCTACTAAGAGACTATCTCTTTAAACACAACATAGACGATGTGGAGCGCACACTTTTTGAGCGTACAATCTTGTAAGATGAAATAGAGGAAATTTGGAAAAAATTTTTGTTTAGTTTTGATTCTGCGTACATCCAACTTCCTATTATTTTCGGTTTCTATAAATTCTAAAATTTCTTCCTTTTATAAATTGACATCGATTTGTCCGATTATTCCTTTACATGTTATTTTATGATTGGGAATGTATGCTTTCCAATTTTTTCGATCAAAATATCGATAAAAGTAAATCGTTAGCGCTATGATTATTCTTAAATTCTATTTCTAGTTTATTCTTTTCTACCTTTTCAATTTTTTTGACTCTTTCTACTTGAATTTCATAAAAAAGATTTCTTACTTGGATGTCTTAAAGACCAGTAATATTCCTCATTCGTGACACTAAATTAACAATATATGGGGTGCATCGTAATTATTACATGTAGTGTACAATTCCACTATTTTGTCTTTATTTTTAATATCAACCCCACGTGTTTTTAATAACGTGTACAAAAAGATAATGACCTTGAGATGTATCTAGATCTTTTTTCCGGAATTGTCAAATTATGACCAGTATTAACTCCAAGATACTGCGTTTTGGAATACAGTAAAGATGTTTGTGACGGAGATCATAGTTATGGAGAGGACGTAACATCGTCACGTTTATATAATTTAATAGGACAATATTCACACCTTGAAAACCCAGTCAGCTATAGCAATGAAATTTAACATGTGGCCCTTAGTAACAAAATCTAAAATTTATACCAAGTTTGAGTCATTGATGTGAATCCACTCTAATTAAAATATGAAAATGCCATAGTCATATTACTTATACTTTACATTCAAAACATCTAAATATAGAAGATTTTAATCTTGAACTTATTCCACTGTTTTTATTTGATAGTCAATATTTCTTAAAGATGATACTTAGGTTATAAAATTAAAATAGAATTGAAATGATTCATAATGAACCGTGTTAGATAAATTAAATAGAAGTAAAATTATGCCATGTTAATTTTTTAACTTTAGGAACAAAAGCTTAATGAAGTGAATAGGCGTACCTATACGTGCTAAATGCGATATATGTACAGTTAAAGGTATTCAATACACCTTAAATACCACAACGCAATATAATTAGCATTGCAACAATCTTAACGAAATTGAACACCGAATAATTTCTTGTTTAATCATCCGGATAGTGGTGATTAAACCATTTTAATAAAAAAAAATCCTATATCATATGCCAGTCATGCAATAAGCCAGTTATCGCATTATTATACTATAAAGATATCACTAATATTTGTATTTTGTCCACATAAATTTGAAAAATTCACCACTCTGCGTCGTAAACAGAAGCGAAGTGCGCTGATAAATAGGGAACATACAATGAAAGATAAGAGGATATAATTACAGAGTGGCTTCCAAGATATCGTGAAAAGGAAGGGAGTGAGGAAAAGAGCTGCTGGCCAATTCTGTTACGACAAGTAGAATGTGAGTCAAAAGCAGATACTGGACGGATGATATGAAGAGAGGTGATATCGGCGGTAGGGTGTCCAATTCCCGTGATCAAAAATGTTTTCGGGATTCGGGACTAAATTTAAAATCCCGGTACTTGGGCCAAAGGTTCCGAAATTCCCGAAAATAATCCCGAAATCAAAATACATTTCCAAAAAATTATTTAAAATACATTTAAAAATGTACTTTGAGTATTCTACTGTAGTGTTACTGTACAACAAATTTAGATAGAATGAGATAAACAAAAAACATAAATTTGGAAATTAAAAAAAAAAGTTTAATAAGTATAATAAATTTTTTAAACTATGCTTTAAGTACTATAAGTGCATTTAAAGATTTATCTCCTAATACCGAGCGTATTTTCGTTGCAAAACAACCGATTCTACAAATATTGCAAGTCGTGACTCGTTCTAGCCGGTGATTCTCCTATCAATTTAGGTTTTTCACAAACTCGGAGAATCGTTTCGTTAGATCATCCGTTAGCTAGTCGGAGTCTTGAGGTCAATATTGTTGATAGATTATTTGTAGTCGTTCCGGATTCCGGATATTTTAATTCGTTTCTTAATTTCGGGACTTTTAAAATCCCGGGAATTTATTTAGTGGTCTCGGGGCTACATTTCTTTCAAGAATTCCCAGGACGAACTTGGGACCAAATACGGGACTGGACGCCCTAATCGGCTGTGCATAAAGTAATGGGAAATATTAGATCGTAATAATAATAATAATCTTTATTGATATTAGGACCAGTTGGTTTACACAAGTCATAAAATACAATATTGCAAGAAGAATATAAAAAAAAATACAAAAAAATATAGTAGTAACTAAAACAATCAAGACTAAGACAAGCATACACGGGCAGCCGTAGTCGTCAGAACGGGAGTGCTCGACATAAAGTCCTCAATTTCATAAAAGGCCTTATCTATTAGGTAATTTTTGATCACCAATGAGAATTGGTTAAAAGGAATATCACGAGAAGAAAGACTAGATAATGTTAGGATTCTCAATTCACTAGAGGCCTGACGACAGTCATCTCTGTAGGCAAGTCCCGTCATGATTCTAATTGCGAACAAAGATTTAGAAGCAGAAGCATGACCCCAGACTAACAACCCATACGAGAATTGGGATTGAAAAAAGGAAAAGTAGCAAGTCTTCAAAACTTCCAGCGAAACAATATCAGCTAGGCGGCGAAGTAAATAACCCACTGAACTAAGGCGGTTCGCAAGAAAATTACGGTGGGAATGCCAGGTAAGTTCCGGGCCAACAATTAACCCGAGGAACTTATTCGATGAACAAGCCTTATCAACAGCTCCCAAAGTAAAAGTCATATTCACAGTCTTAGACCGATTTAAAGCCAATTGATTGACTCGACACCAATCCTCCGCTAAAGATATGAGTTGTGATTGTTGCAGCAATGCGGAATCTCAATCAATCATCAATATTGTGTCGTCCGCGTAAAGCAACAACATACCATGACTAAGGGGATTCGGCAGGTTATTTATGTAAATTAGAAAAAAGAGGGGTCCAAAAATAGACCCTTGTGGAACTCCGCAAGAAAGTTTACCTGGTTCAGATAGATTATTTCCAATTTTAACAGACTAATACCTGCCCTTGAGATATGAAGAAAGAAGTCTACAACTCAGTAATGAGATACTGTACGCATAGAGTCAGCGAATCAGTATCGTATGCGAAACGCAATTAAAAGCCTTTGTTAAGTCGACAAAAGTCGTCTTGCAGAACTAAGAAGCTTCAAAACAACCCACAACACAATCCAAGAAACGAGAGCTGAGAGAGAAAAGAAACTTAAAGTTGATTTTGAAAGAAGGGTTTAAGTGGACCAGATTGCAAACTAAATACAATAATAATACCATAATGACTAATTTCTGCAATTCGAAACCAAAACTAAAATTTAGATTCGCGTTTAGTACTCTTAGAAGAACCCCTACACAAAAATTTGCGAGGGAGTGTTTCCATTTAAGGGAGAAAAAAATTCCCAAATTTATGAATATCACGTGCATCATATAACCGATCGACTAAAATCGAAAAATGACCAATTTCTGCAACTCGAAACCTAAATTAAAATTCAGATTCGCATTTAGCACTCTTAGAAGAAAAACTCTTAGAATAACCTTCTGGGAATACGGACGCTCTTGAAATAAAAATTTAACTTAACAATTGGAGTTGAATTGTATAACACTTAAATTGTAGTAATTTACATAATTTGCAAATAAATTGTGTTTCTTTTTTAAAGACGCAAACAGAAGTCCATTATTGCCTTCTGCGTAACATAAACATGTTTTTGATAAATTGATGGAATTATTTATAATTAAATGTTTTAGGTTATAGCGATATGTATTTTCATCCAGCGTTATTTTCCAAATTAAATCATACAATAATACTTCAGAATAGTATAAAATATGCACTCCATAATTCCACGAATTTTTTTGAATTGGGTAGTGTATGTTAGTTTGGGGCAAGGTTGTGATATGTTTGGGGAGTACATAGCGGTTTAAAAAGTAACGCAGCTTATTAAAATATCTATTGCTCAAACGGCTTTTATAATGAGTTGGATCAAAAAACAAAATTTTATTGGAATGATCAGCGTATAAAAACAACCAATACATGTTATCTAGAATGGGAAAGAAGAAGATTTAATGGTTGTAGCAAGTTAAATCAACGTCATTAACTCTATTTATGACTTGATATTCCATAACAATTTTCACTTCCTTGTTGTGACCTGACCCATGGTCTTCAACACAAAATCTATTAGGAAATTATCTAACCACATATCAGTTTGAATGTTTAATGTAGCATACCTTTCATAATATTAATTTCTCACCTTTAAATTTAGACACTACATAATTTCTACATAGGTTTGGAACGTGTGGGGAGGTGTGCAAATACTGAATAATATTTTTGGCTACTACTCTGGGGTACCTACTACTCAGTTTTCCTACAGTAGTAGCTTTAAAATACGTATGAGTCACTGCTTTTCTCTTATTCCATTTTTCTTGTGTACCTTAACAGTAGCGCAACGTTTTCTTGGAATATTGTATTTGTTTTCGCGATATTCATTAAAAACGAAAAAATCTAACTTTGAAATTGGTTGTTTTTCGATTTTAATTGAGCGCTATATGGCGCACCTGATATTCATAACTTTGGAAAATTTTTTCTCCCTTAAATGACAACACCCACTCGCAAATTTTTGTGTAGGGGTTCTTCTAATGCCCAGTTTATTCACCTTTAGTTAAATTTAACCATTAGATATTTACCATAGTTACTGGTCAAATAGCCAATCATGGCAAGTGAAATTACAGTAACCATGGAAAATATCCATTAGATAAATATAACCAAAGGTGAATAAACTAGGCCTTACGGCCGGTAATGCGAATCTAAATTTTAATTTTGGTTTCGAGATGCAGAAATTGATCATTTCTCGATTTTTGTCGAGCTGTATATGACGCACGTGATATTCATAACTTTGGAATTTTTTTTCCTTTAAATGACAACACCCACTCGCAAATTTTTGTGTAGGGTTTTTTTAAGGATGCTAAACGCGAATCTGAATTTTAATTTTGGGTGCAAGTTGCAGAAATTGGTCATTTTTCGATTATAACGGAACAGTATATGGCGCACGTGACATTCATAACTTAACACGTCATTTTTCAATTTTAAAATCTATAGCTGTGGGTTGAGTTGGGTTGGGTTCCTTACTTATCTACTTTGGTAAGGAAAAGGGTTTTTAGTCGGTTGGTGATTCAAATATGGACACCAACCCGACACTACCTGACCGACCAACTCCACAGATTATGTGTCTGATCGGAGAATTTACCCAACCTCCCGAAACAAAAAAGGATTAGGTTGGGTTGGGTTATGATTCTAAGAGGTTGCGGCGTCCGATGATTTGCTGCTTTTAAAATTACTAATACTGAAATTTTGCTATCAATACCGGTTTTTAATACCGATCAAAAATTGTCCGAAATCCTGGTTGTCGGCATCCCGGGGTCCTGGTATTACAATCTCCACCTGTACGTTGTTAATAGAGACAGGTTTTGCTGCTTTTACACGTTTTGCATTTTTCATATTTTGCATTTTTATTGCACATAAACTTAGTTATCCATAGACTTCGATATAATCGCATGTAATTTCATATAAACAGCGCCATCCTAAACCTAAGGGCTAAGAAGACTATAGCCCTGGGCGCAAACTCCAGGTAGTCAGTATCCCCTTTGAGGTGCGGACCTTTTTATTTTTTGGCATTGAAATTTGTATGAAGGTGCCCATTCCTTTTGTTTATTCAATTCAGTCCAAGATGCACTGAATATCTTAAGACGAATATCTCAGTTAGAACCAGTTTCTGAAGAAGGTTGCAACATGGCATTCGAAACGTCAAACATTTTTTCAAAAAACGCACGGCAAAACTCGAAAGTTTCTAGTTTTAGATGTAGTGTTAGTCCTAGTGATAGTTCTAGTGATTGTTCTAGTGTTGGTGCTAGTATTAGTTTTAATTTTAGTTCAATCTTAAGACGACTTTGGTTCAAATATAAAGGGTTAGGTTTGGGTCCCTGCATCTGAATTTTTTTTTAACGAAGCACTCTACAATGAATAGTTTCTGAAATAGAGTACTTTATTAACTGATTTGGCAACTCTGTAGATGTGAATTGAAGTAAAACTTGAACTAACATTAGACCTAGAAGTAGGAAGATTAGGTCTAGTGTTATTTCTAGTTTTATATCATTGGATCTAACTGTAGATCTAGAATTAAAAACATTCAGGTTTAGCCGTACAACTCTTAAGACGGATAAACCCGGATGATTTTAATTCTAGGTGTAGTGTAAGTTCTAGTTTTACTTTAATTCAAATATACAGAGTTGGGTTGGGTTGGGTTTAGCCGTGCATCTGAAGATATTTTTTTAACGAAGGTCTCTACAATGGACAGTTTTTGAACAAGAGTAACTGATCATAAGCTGATTTGGCAAATTTGTGTATTTGCTTTGAAGTAAAACTCTTTCTTGAGATATATACGGCTAAACCTGAATACTTCTAGTTCCAGATCTACAGTTATATCTAATGATATAAAACTAGAACTAACACTAGACCTAGAAGTAGAAAGATTCTCGTTTAGCCGTGCGTATGCAGCAAATTTTGTAATGCAAATATTTTTTTTTGAATTTGAATTTCGACCAATTTTCATCTCATATAAAAAGCTCATGTTCTTATTTTTGTCGCATATAAATCCGGTCCTTAATTATTACTCATTATTATTCATATTTATTAAGTTTTTTTTTATGTATTTAATTTTCAAATTATTTCTCTTCTTAGAAATGTATGATTATATCGTTTTCGAGATTTGATATTGCTTTTGCAAAATTTGATCTGGTTCCAGAAGACTTGATACTGCTTCAAGATGACTTGATTCTGTTTCCAAAATATTTGAAATGAATGCTTCAAGACTTGAAATATTTCACAACAATTTATATTGCTTCCAAACGACTTGATACTGCTTCCAACAAAAGCCATGATATTCTTCCACAAGACTTGAAATGCTTCCAGAATACTTTAACTGCTTCGAAATGACTTGCTACTGACGCCAGAAGACTTAATACTTTTAAAAAACTTAAAATGTTTCTAAAAGAGCCCCCATACAATTTTGACAAGATTGTAGTTATGAGCCATTCATGGTTTGAGACCCCAATTCCGTCCAAGGACCTTTTTGATAACCTTTCCTCACCTTATATAAGTGGGAGTTCCAGTTTTATTTGCTATCTAGAATTACTCCTAGTTATTTAGCCTCAGTTTTGAGGTTTATAGCTTTACTTTCAATGGAGGGTGCTGTCAATTGCAGCTTTCTTCTCCGAATAAAAGGGACTATCTCTATTTTGTTAGGGTTGATGTTGAACTTATTTCTCCTGCACCAAGTGCTGTTAAGTGCACTTCATCCATTGTATATATATTCATCCTTGCTGCTATTCTGGATTGTTTGTTTTTGTGGCAGTTCCTTTAATAAACCAAGTAAAATTTTAACTATTCTAGGAGGTCTTTTAAGCACTCTTATAATTTTGTTATCACTTCCATTGGTGTAACCGTCTACATAGTTATTTCTGGATGATGAAATTAATGATTCTATTTATTAAAGCATGTATGCAAATTGAAGTGGGTTTCATCATTTAAACATGGTCTTTTTCGAAATACAAATTTTTGTATTTCGAATTATTATATTAAATACAAATGATTAATGAATTTGTATCTTGTAAGGAAATATTAAACAATAATTTATCATAATCTCTTTTGGTATCTTATTGATATCCTATAAAAGATTCCTGCTTTAACGTCTGAAGACGTACGGCTAAACCCCAATCTTCCCATTTCTAGATCTAGTGCTAGTTCTAGTTTTATATCATTAGATCTAACTGTAAATCTAGAATTAAAAGCATTCAGGTTTAGCCGTACAACTCTTAAGACTGATAAACCCGGGTGATTTTAATTCTAGGTGTACCGTAAGTTCTAGTTTTACTTTAGTTCAAATATACAGAGTTGGGTTGGGTTGGGTTTAGCCGTGCATCTGAAGATATTTTTTTAATAAAGGCCTCTACAATGGACAGTTTTTGAAAACAAGTAACTGATCATAAGCTGATTTGGCAAATTTGTATATTTGCTTTGAAGTAAAACTCTTTCTTAAGATATATACGGCTAAACCTGAATTCTTCTAGTTCTAGATCTACAGTTATATGTAATGATATAAAACTAGAACTAATACTAGACCTAGAAATAGAAAGATTCTCGTTTAGCCGTGCGTCTGCAGCAAATTTTGTAATGCAAATATTTTTTTTGAATTTGAATTTCAACCAATTTTCATCTCATATAAAAAGCTTATGTACTTATTTTTGTCGCATATAAATCCGGTCCTTAATTATTACTCTTTATTATTCATATTTATTAAGTTTTTTTTTATGTATTTAATTTTCAAATTATTCTCTTTCTTAGAAATGTATGATTGTATCGTTTTCGGGTTATTCGCAAAAAGTTGCAACAAAGTCTATTAACACAAAACGTACATAATGGTATATTTAAAGATACTTTGTCCGTTAAATCCGAGGTCCATTCTAACGAACTCAATGATATAGAGATTTTATTGTATAACCAAAAATTCTCTTGAAATCCTTTTCCAAGGTAACCGAGGTGAAATAATATTAAACTGTCGAAATTTTTTGGTCCATTTCGATTTTCGATTGCACAAGGTTAACTCAATCAAAAACGATTATTTGTTTATACATTTTAAAAACCTTCTTAATCATAATAATCCCGCAAAAAATTCTAATTATCAATTTTTCCGTTATCTAAAGTGAGAAAGTTGAATGTTGTAACTCTTTGTTACGACCTTGTTGCATGTTTAACTAATTTTCAACATAATACAGGTCTATAACGAAATCTTTGAGGAAATTTTCTTATAGATATTAATCCTAAATCTTCGTTTTAATATGTGCTTAAAGTCGAAAACACTCTTATACCTTTTAAATGTTACGCAAAACGAAGTTTAGCGAATTTATACAGTTAAATAATAATACTAAAAGGTTTTAACGTTCGAATCCCTTTCGTTTCGAAAACTAAATTATGCGTGGTTTGGTTGAAATTGACGCAATTTGCTTTTATCCGTCCTTCTGTTTCCATTCAAATACAAACCAACCCGGTTTTATTTCTTGCACAAGGTTAAATTTGGACTTTTCCATCAAATAGGTTACAACTTGGTTTTATACTTTCTATTATGTCATTCACGATTTTATAAAATCCTTTCAATTATGATTTTAGCACAAAAATAATAAAATAAAAATCGTGTTATATCTATTATTAAAGTTTTTAATTGAAGATTTCGCAAAATAAAATGAAATTTTAGAATCAAGAATCTTCTTTGTTTGTCACCATAAGATTGATGGTGTTTTTTTTTGCTAAGTAACTTAAGGAACCGGTTCAGTTTAGCACGGGGGCCAAGGTCGCGTCACTTCTTCTTACCTGCTTTAATGCACTCGGTGATGTTCTTCAGGCATAATTTCCCTTTCAGCTCGTTTTCAAAGATGGTTTCGTCGTCGACTATTGAACCCAAAAGCACATCTATAGGTAAACCGTTGGTTATGTTTCTGCCCTCGATGATCGTTTTAAGAAAAGGCTTCTCTGATAAATTCGTGCACGTATCACAAAGAGTTTTTGAAATTAATCGCATTAAAAAGATTAAAAACACTTTTAATTTCATTTTTGGGGATTTTGTGATTGTGAGAATCTGAAACAAAAATTTGAAATTTTAAATTTGTTACACTTATTTAAGTTATATCGTAATCATTTTTTTTCTTAATGAAGGTTGGTGGAAAGAATTTCACCTTGGTTTATGGATAAACTGATTAAACCAATTAGAAATTAAATAATTGTTATAATTTTGTTTACTTTTTGCGTATTGTTTAAATTCTTTTTCAGGACAATTTCGACATGGTTTAATTATGTATTTGTAATCAAATGCTAATTTTGTTTGAAATCGCTCACGTTTATTTACGCAATATGGACTGGGTTATACTTAAAAATTCATAAATGCTTTCATAACGAATTTAGTAAATTGTGGTTATTTTTAAACCCAACAAAAAAAAATTGATTAATATTTATCGCTAAGATTTCTAAAATTTAATTATTAAATAATCATACCAGTAATGAAAAATTTAAATCCGAATCACTTTTCAAGTCACATAACTCATTTAAATTTTTTTTTAATTTTAATAAAGTTTTTTCATTTTAATTTTCTTTTTCACTGTCGATGTATTTATTTATTATTATTACAACACTTTTAAAACAGAATGAAACGATCAAGCGGTTGAACCCAGTGCGTAAACGGTAGTGTTAACAAGTCGCGACCAGCAAAAGAAATTGAACCTTCGCGTCTCGACACTCCCGCCTTCATTCAGAGTTCTGCTGCAAAATAGTAGGATGGAGTGGTTTTGAAATGTTTCTTTTGAATAAAAAGTGGTGTGTGTATGTCCCCACCTTGACTTTTAATGAGACGAAGAAGAAATTTTTTTGGGTGAACGAACAAGCAGTGATATGTCCATAAATCGATGGTTAATTTTAGAGGATTCTTTTATGTAGGATACCTCTTAAAGACATGGCCCAAGGATATCAATAAGATGTACCAAAAGAGATTATGATAAATTATTGTTTAATATTTCCTTACAAGATACAAATTTATTAATCATTGAATATCATCTTTAATAAATAAAATTTGTATTTCGAAAAAGGTCATGTTTAAATGATGAAACCCACTTCTATTTGCATATATGCTTTAATAAATAGAATCATTAATTTCATCATCCAGAAATAACTATGTAGACGGTTACACCAATGGAAGTGATAACAAAATTATAAGAGTGCTTAAAAGACCTCCGGGAATTGTTAAAATTTTACTTGGTTTATTAAAGGAACTGCCACAAAAACAAACAATCCAGCATAGCAGCAAGGATGAATATATATATATACAATGGATGAAGTGCACTTAACAACACTTGGTGCAGGAGAAATAAGTTCAACATCAATCCTAACAAAATAGAGATAGTCCCTTTTATTCGGAGAAGAAAGCTGCAATTGACAGCACCCTCCATTGAAAGTAAAGCTATAAACCTCAAAACTGAGGCTAAATAACTAGGAGTAATTCTAGATAGCAAATAAATCTGGAACTCCCACTTAGATAAGATAAGGAAAGGTTATCAAAAAGGTCCTTGGACGGAATTGGGGTCTCAAACCATGAATGGCTCATAACTACAATCTTGTCAAAATTGTATGGAGGCTCTTTTAGAAACATTTTAAGTCTTTTAAAAGTATTAAGTCTTTTAGCGGCAGTAGCAAGTCATTTCGAAGCAGTTAAAGTATTCTGGAAGCATTTCAAGTCTTGTGGAAGAATATCATGACTTTTGTTGGAAGCAGTATCAAGTCGTTTGGAAGCAATATAAATTATTGTGGAAATATTTCAAGTCTTGAAGCATTTCAAATATTTTGGAAACAGAATCAAGTCATCTTGAAGCAGTACCAAGTCTTCTGGAACCAGATCAAATTTTGCAAAAGCAATATCAAATCTTCCAGAAGTAATATTAAATCTTCTAGAAGCATTTCAAGTGTTCTGGAAGTAGTAACAAGTCTTCCAGGAGCAGTAGCAAGTCCTCTGGAGGAAGCAGTTCAAATCTGCGGGAATTAGTTCAAATCTTCTGGAAGTAATATCAAGTATTGTGGAAACATTTCAAGTTTTCTTGAAACATTACAAGTCTTTTAGAACCAGTATAAAGTCAGCTAGATGCAGTATCAAGTCTTCTGAAAGCAGTATCATGTCCTCTGGAAGCAGATCAAGACTTCTAGAAGCAGTTTGAATCCAAAATAAACTCTCAAAAAAAATGTTTACAGGAGATGACTGTAAACATCATGATTGGTAAGAAAAAGTACAATAGTTCAATAAAATTAAATAATTGATTGAAAATGACAACTTCAATTCAAATAAAATCATTACTAATTCTATACAGAAAAGCCACGTATTTTGGCACCTATCCATATAGATGCTCTGCACCCATTAAAAATTTTGTACACAGTACATCCAGAGTCTATGGTTGTAACACGATGCAAAGACAGCGAATTAAAGACATGTTAGATTTCTACGAAGCTTCTATATTTGTAGATGATGGCATTGGTCTACTTTGGATAAAATTAGTGGATTAGTAAAAGAAGTCGTGCCTTTGGCAACCTATCTCTATGAGAAATCTAGATGCATTCGGATATTGATCCAAATATACTCTTGGATAGAGTTTTTATAACAAAGGCAGAGATTTTTTAGGCATTGTGCTCTAAAATCAAATTTGAGTTGTTGACGAACGAAGGGTTCCATAAAAAAATATTTTAAGAAAAGGGTTTCGCGCGATGAATAAGATTGAAGAACACTAGATTACACAATAAATTACATTTTTCATTTACAACAAGATCTATTGCAAATAATACTAAAATTTGCTAAAATTCAAAATGTGAATTTGATGGATCATCCCAAACACTTTTATATGTGGTATTGTATTATTATTAATCCTATTTAGATCCATCCGCCATGAAATTAATCAAGTTAAACTTTTTTATAAATTTCTCTGTGATGCTATGCCCCACTGTAGCAATAATGGACTCCACGTTCATTATGTAGTGATTAAAATTCTTTTAACTGGTTTGATGTCCAAAAACAAATCATAAGATCTGCTGGTACAAATACAGCGGCACGCATGTGTTAATATAACAGGTGCGGCGAGGTCTTGTCCGATGACTGCACTTGAAGTCCTACTCGGTCTCACACCACTCCATCACATAATATATACAAAAGGAAGCAGCCTTAAGAGGCTTTACCACTGAGAATATGTTCTTCACTCAAGCTGAGAGTAGCCCCAGTGGTCACTTACAAATCTTCAAGGACTCTAGTCTAAATTACTTGATTGAATTAAGATGGCTCTTATTACGAGAGAATACAATTTCGACCAGCCGTACAAGGTCATTTATAGAAGCAGAGATGATTGGACGAAGAGTGAACCTCAACTAAAAGGAGGAACCTTTGCCTTATACACTGATGCTTCAAGATAGTTGAATTCATGAGCATTAATTGCCACTCAGCCCAGACATAACCATTTTGTAGGCCGAAGTTCTTGCTATAAACTTCTTTATCCATGAACATTTTCATAGACTGTTTCTCTCTGAAGGCAATCCAATCCTTTACGTGTGGCTCTGCATTCATCAAAGAACGTACCGGCAATCTGAAAGAACTCGCTAGGAGAAATGATGTTACTCTATGGTGGGTTCCAGATCCCATTGGCATTAAGGACAACAAGAAGGTGGATAAACTGCCAAAGAGGTAGCGAAAACGCCCTTCATTGAACCCTAACCCAGTAGTGGACTACTAAAAGTCACATAAAACAGTTAATCAACAGATGGGAGGCCTTAAACATCCTTCCAGGTCACAGACAGGTGAAAAATACGATAGACCCTTCGCAAGCAAGCCCCAAAAGAATTTATTCCATATCGAAAGAGCTCTAAAGACCGCTCTCAGTCTTCCTGACCGGCCCCATGCACCTCTGCAAACACCATCTTTTCTACATTGGACAACCCGAGGATCAAACTTGTTTTTGTAACGACGGGTTAGAACCAGGTAAATGCATACTATGCAAATGAGTAGCTAGACGCTGGTTAAGACAAAGAATTGTTTGTAAATCTCTCTTGACGGCCATAAACATAAAGGAACAAAGCCTGGGTGCAAGTTGAAGGTTATTAAGGACCTACATTTGCCTTCAACAGATGGGAGACCTCAAAGATCCTTCTAAGTCACAGATAGGTGAAAAATATGATAGTCCCTTCGCAAGCAAGCCCCAAAAGAATTTATTCCATATCGAAAGAGCTCTAAAGACGCTCTCAGTCTTCCTGACCGGCCCCATGCACCTCTGCAAACACCATCTTTTCTACATTGGACAACCCGAGGATCAAACTTGTTTTTGTAACGACGGGTTAGAACCAGGTAAATGCATACTATGCAAATGAGTAGCTAGACGCTGGTTAAGACAAAGAATTGTTTGTAAATCTCTCTTGACGGCCATAAACATAAAGGAACAAAGCCTGGGTGCAAGTTTAAGGTTATTAACGACCTACATTTGCCTTCAACAGATGGGAGACCTCAAAGATCCTTCTAAGTCACAGATAGGTGAAAAATATGATAGTCCCTTCGCAAACAAACCCCAATAGATTTTCATTCCACATTTAAAGAGCTCTAAAGACGCACTCAGGCTTCCTGACCGGCCCCATGTACTTCTGCAACACCATCTTTTCTACATTGGACAATCCGAGGATCAAACTTGTCTTTGTAACGACGTGTTAGAACCAGCTAAAAGCATACTATGCAAATGAGTAACTAGACGCTGGTTAAGACACAGAATTGTTTGTAAATCGCTCTTGACAACCACAAACATAAAGGAACAAAGCCTAGGTGCAAGTTTAAAGTTATTAAGGATCTACATTTGCCTTCAACAGATGGGAGACCTCAAAGATCCTTCTAAGTCACAGACAGGTGACAGATATGATAGTCCCTTCGCAAACAAACCCCAAAAGCTTTTATTCCACATTTAAAGAGCTCTAAAGACGCACCCAGGCTTCCTGACCGGCCCCATGCACCTCTCCAAACCCCATTTTTTTCTATATTGGACAACCCGAGGATCAAACTTGTCTTTGTAGCGACGGGTTAGAATCAGCTAAATGCATAGTATGCAAATGAGTAGCTAGACGCTGGTTAAGACACAGAATTGTTTGTAAATCGCTCTTGACAGCCATAAACATAAAGGAACAAAGCCTAGGTGCAAGTTTAAAGTTATTAAGGATCTACATTTGCCTTCAACAGATGGGAGACCTCAAAGATCCTTCTAAGTCACAGACAGGTGACAAATATGATAGTCCCTTCGCAAACAAACCCCAAAAGCTTTTATTCCACATTTAAAGAGCTCTAAAGACGCACTCAGTCTTCCTGACCGGCCTCATGCACCTCTCCAAACCCCATCTTCTTCTATATTGGACAATCCGAGGATCAAACTTGTCTTTGCAACAACGAGTTAGAACCAGCTATATTCATATTGTGCAAATACATAGCCAGAAGCCGGTTAAGACACAGAATTGTTTGTAAATCTCTCTGGACAGCCATCATCATAAAGGAACAAAGGCTTGGAGCAAGTTATTAAGGATCTACATTTGCCCTAAATCTCTGAATGGCTAAATGTTACAATAGATCTTATAGATGACGAGAAAATAATAGTAATAATGGATGAAGTGTATAAAGTCGAATCAATTATTTGTCTACAAGTTCAGCAAAAAGCTGCCATTATCAACTACTAAAATCATAGCTCTCCAAAAAAGAGTTCATATGCGTACCACAAATATTCCTATTAAAAGGATGGTATACTTGCCGAATTTGCTGATAACACAGTTCTGGTTCAAGAACCCCTGAAGTAGAATCAATAAAATATCTCCATCTGTTGATGATAAAGGTGTGTATTTTGTATTGTACGATATTTAAGTTTAGTGTGTCATCATGTGTCATCATCACACGAATCTTGGTCGTCTTCTCTGTGATTCTGAACCCCTGAATTTATTCCTTCGTTATGGTATGAAATGCATGATCCTTCTCAGCACACATATATTTAGTACTCGTTCTTGCAATCGTGTGACCTTAATTTTGGTCCTAATATATCTCCTCATGCATCACTTTAGGAATCGTGTAAAAGATTATCATCTCATGTATTAATTGTTCATATCTAGGCACCGTATATAATCATGGGTAATACAATGATTTCGTTGTTTTCTATATATACATATTAACTTTGTTTTCCTATTAATGGTACATATCGCCTAAGGCAAACCATATCTTCATTTCTGCACTACAAATATTCTTCGAAATCTCGTTGGAACCAAGTTACGAAATTCCTATACTACTTTTCAATTCATTTAATTTGCAAGATTCTTCTCTCTTTGTTGCATTGTTACTGAAATTAAATTTGTTTTTATTCATGTATGCCATAGTTGTTAGCTCTATTTATAAGTACTGTATACCTTCGTGACAAATTTAACCTTACTCTAGCGATAAACTCAATCTAGTTCCTCTCAACGAACAATTGTATTGATTTATTTATTATGGTTACTTCTTATATCTCTAATACATGTATGTATATCATCTCACACCGTTCTTCTTTATTATGTTGCTCTCAGATGTTATTGTTCATTTTTATGCAGTATCTAAGCTCTTCATTGTTCTTCTTCTCAGCTCCACCAGTTTTCTTTGGATTTTGAGGCATCATATATTGAGTCTTATATGATGTTGTCATAATCAATCCATGAAAGTTTATAAGTAGTCTTTAACACTTTAACCCAAGTTCCAATTCTCAAGCATTTCTTCTGCTTCTTGCTATAGGCCATAGTCTTACCAGTTCCAATTAAATTTTTCTTGTGATAAGGGTGTCTAGCTTTCTTGTCAGCGTTTAAGTAATCTTCCAACTTTTTTATTACGATTCTTTACCAATCCAACAATTTTTCATCACAACTTATCTCATAAACATGATCCCTCCATTACCGATCTCACATTCTCATTATGTCCATATTTTACATTATATTGTAATATATCCACACTTCTTAAAGTTCTCATTTCCATATTCCTTCTAATTACTTTTATATGGATTGTTTTGGTTCAAATCTCGAGCGCATAAATTGATCATGAGTCTTGTATAATCTCACTTTCTACACCCAAATATATGTTGCGCCATGTTATATGTGTTAAGTAGCATGATGTTATCGTTGTCCTCGGGCATTTCTTTTACATATTTTACAGAGATTTTCTCGCCACTATATGATTTATTATTAATTAGATTTTGAAGGAGATTTTCCATGAATAAGATTAGTCTCTACAGTTATGTCATTCACGTTAACCAAGTAATCAAAATATTGGGTAATTTTTTTAATATTAAGTTGACCTCCGGCATACTCTCTTAGACTATCCACTGTACTTAGAAATTAGAACAACAATACATCATTATCCCATTTATTAAGCGATCAATTTTATAATCGATTTCCCAAGCAATTGGTGAGCTTATCCATTGATTTATAAAACGTTAATTAATTAAACAACCTCGACCGCAAGGAACCTCATTGGTGTGTGAATAATTATTTTCTGCATGCAACCGACACTAAATTTTATTTCAGATAATTAACACAAAAAATTTCCCCAACTGGATTACCTTTATACAGTTGTCATAAAAAACCGTTGTGTTAATTGTTGTTGTTTTCAAAAATAATTTAAATAAATAATTAGATGTTATGATTGGTTGTGAAAGAACGATTTGGGGAAATTTCGAAAAGTTATTAGCATAAATTATTATTTGTTTAGAAAAATAGGATTAGATTTATGAGACAAAAAAATTAATCTAGCAATGTCTTTCTGTAAAAATTTATG
Organism: Onthophagus sagittarius; assembly: GCA_036711965.1. Lineage (NCBI taxonomy): Eukaryota > Metazoa > Arthropoda > Insecta > Coleoptera > Scarabaeidae > Onthophagus > Onthophagus sagittarius. The sequence goes on from JASERS010000004.1 coordinate 10,865,669, forward strand.
TTAAGTCTGACCTTTTACTTCGAATTCAGATCACATTCATAGCTTCATTATCTCTAAATCACTGCGATTTATTTCCAAGTGAAACCTTGCAAACATCGTTTAATTTAATATCGTATATGTAAAAACATTAACAAAAAAAATATTTTACGTCAACGACGACAATGTGATTCACATCTTAACTTAATTTTATTATTCTTAAAAACGTCAGACGAATCAAGGTTTCAATTAATCTTTTTGTTCCTTTAATTTTATTTTTTCGTCACATTACCTTCCCAACTTTTTTCAATGTCAAACTAATCTTTCTTCATTATCATATTTTTTTAATTATTTTTTTCGACTCTATTTTAAACGGTAAAAATTAACTTTTTGAACTTTACACGTCCAAACTCATCTTGGTACATTCACCTTTTCCATTTGTAAGAAATGAAAAAAGGCGAACCTTGAAAAATCAATAAACTTAAAACGATTATTATTCAAAACGGACGTTTAAGAAATCATTAAACCACTTTGCAGAAAGTCGCTTCGCGTTAAGTGTAATGAGTGAAGAAATAAGGAAGTCCATTTTAGAATAATATTTATTCATATGCATTTTGACGTTTATATAAACACATTGTTCGGGATATTATTATTCTCTTCGTCTTTATGCGACGATAATCACATGTTAAATTATTCTAGAATCGCTAAATTTATTGTATGGGGAAGACCAAAAGATTTTACATTCCAAACGATTGACGTTTTAGTAAGGGTCAAGTGCCACAAATTATTATTCAGTATATTTTTTATCTACAAGATAGATATTCATTAGTTTTATATTTGATTTATAATTGATTTTATTAGAAATAAAAGGTCAATGTTAACATTTAATAATTTTTGCAATTTAACTAAAACAGCTAATAGATAAATATGAAATAAATATGGATTATGATTTATTGGTAGATTAGGCACACATTTTGTCTATAACATCTTTCTCCATCAACAGAGACAAAGACAAATTTAAATATTTTTTTATGCTAGCCCTAGTGCTAATGTTGCATCTATTTTTGTAGTTATTCAATTTTAAATTGTTCTATACTTATATCAAACTAAAACTAGAACTAACACTAGACCTAGTATTAGAAAGATTTAGGTTTAGCCGTGCGTCTAAAGACGCACGTCTAAAGACACACGGCTAAACCGAAACTTTCTAGTACTAGGTCTAGTGTTAGTTCTAGTTTTAATTGCCATTCAGTACTTGATTGTTGTAAATTATTCTGGAACTAAACGTATAACTAATATTAGACCTACAACCTATCTTTAGTATTGACCCTAGACTCTTTAGACGGCTAAACCCTAATATTTTTAGTTCTAGGTGAAGTGTTAGTTCTGAAGCTAAGTTGGGTTGGGTTGAGATGGGTTACGTCTTAAGATAGGTACGGCTCGAAACTTTCTAATACTAGGTCTAGTGTTAGTTCTAGTTTTAATTACCATTAAATGCTTAATTGTTGTAAATTCTTCTGGAACTACAACTATAACTTATACTAGACGTAAGAACTTCGGTATTTTTATACTTTTCTTTACTACACAAACTGATTTTCTTAATTCTTTGTGAATAAACTAATACATTCGAATTAAGAAATATGTTCATGTATTACTATTTTTAATTAAGTCATTGTTCATCAATATACTATCAATTTATGGATACCTACCCACCGGAAATTTACCTGTCGCCCATCATTGTTTATCACTAGATATTGGTAAAAGATTAATACGAAATAATTATAAATTATGATGTATTGCTGTACTACGCATAGATTTTATTATATATAATTATGGATTATAATTTAATGCTGCATAAAGCTTAATTTTTATCCATAACGTATTTCTCCATCATTTCTAGTTCTTATGGTATAGGTGATTTTATTAAGAAAAATTCTCCAATTTTGTCATTTTATGATTTTTGCTCTATCACTAGAATCTGGTAAAAGACAAATATGAAATAATTATGGTTTATAATTTAATGCTGCATTAGGCTTAGTTTTTATCCATAACGTATTTCTCCATCGCTTCTAGTTCTTATGGTATAGGCGATCTTATTAAAAAAATCCACCAATTTCGTCATCTTATGATTTTTGCTCTATCACTAGAATCTGGTAAAAGACAAATATGAAATAATTATGGTTTATAATTTAATGCTGCATTAGGCTTAGTTTTTATCCATAACATATTTCTCAATCACTTCTATTTCTTATAGTATAGGTGATTTTAGTAGAAAAATCCTCCAATTTCGTAATTTTATGATTTCTGCTATTTACTAGAAACTGGTAAAAGATAAACATGAAATAACCATAGATTATAATTTTATGCTGCATTAATCTTAGTTTTTATTCATAACGTATTTCTCAATCGCTTCTAGTTCTTATGGTACAGGCGATCTTATTAAAAAATCCTCCAATTTTGTCATTTTATGATTTCTGCTCTATAACTGGAAACTGATAAAAGATGAATATGAAATAATTATGGATTATAATTTAATGCTGCAGTAGGCTTATATTTTATTCATAACATATTTCTCCATCACTTCTAGTTCGTATGGTATAGATGATTTTATTAAGAAAATTCCTCCAATATCGTCATTTTATGATTTTTGCTCTATCACTAGAAACTGGTAAAAGACAAATATGAAATAATTATGGATTATAATTTAATGCTGCATTAGGCTTAGTTTTTATCCATAACATATTTCTCAATCACTTCTATTTCTTATGGTATAGGTGATTTTAGTAGAAAAATCCTCAAATTTTGTCATTTTATGATTTCTGCTCTATAACTGGAAACTGGTAAAAGATAAATATGAAATAATTATGGATTATAATTTAATGCTGCATTAGGCTTAGTTTTTATCCATAACGTATTTCTCCATCACTTCTAGTTCTTATGGTATAGGTGATTTTAGTAGAAAAATCCTCAAATTTTGTCATTTTATGATTTCTGCTCTATCACTAGAAACTCATAAAAGATAAATATAAAATATTGGTGGATAATAATTTATTGCTGCATTATGCTTAGTTTCTATCCATAACATATTTCTCCTCAATCACTACTTATAGTTCTTATGGTATAGGTGATTTTATTAAGAAAAATCGTCCAATTTTTTCATTTTATGATTTCTGCTCTATTACTAAAAACTGGTAAAAGATAAATATGAAATAATTATGGATTATGATTATTGCCGTATTAAGCAGAGTTTTTATCCATAACGTATTTCTAAATCCGTTAAAATTCTTATGGTATAGGTAATTTTACTAAGAAAGATCGTCCAAATTTAACATTTTGATTTTTATTAGACATATGAAAATTACGTGAGTCCCATCAAATCATGATGGATCATGCGTGATTACATCGTGAGCAGTCATCAATTTTTTTATCACTCACGTGAATGTACGTGATCGTGAGCAACTACGTTTTCGACGGAACCCAGCGTGACCCGGCAAATGCAACCCTAACCAAACCGAACCCTTCTCTTTAACGATGTAGGGGAAAATCTGCTGGCAAACATCTGGCCTGGGATGATGGGCAGCCAGATAGCGTGCGTTTGGGGCTAATGAAGTAATCCTTACCTTGTCTTCTCCGGAACCACCTAATCGGTATTGCGTCGGAGATCCAAACTGCTGGTAACTTTATTTTCTCTCATGTTCCCTACTTTGTACTTTGTCCGTCTTCTTGGTGTGTCCTTGCATCTCGTCATTGTGGTATATACATAAATAGTGATCGTTACTTCTTGAAATGATATTGGTTCTATACATACCAGGGCGAGCAGGGACCTCCCTCCTCGTGCTGTTGAATCTTCTTCGTTTACTACTCTTGTGCTTTTTTTCTTCTGGCAGTGGTTGACTTTGTCGAATCCATCTTTCCGGTATACCGTTGCATCTCGCCATTGTGAGAATTATATGGTTTATTACTTTTTGAAATAATACAAATTCTATACGTACCGGGGAGGCGTTCCACACGCTGTTTTCTTCCCCCTTCAGGTGTTCGTTCTTCTAGTATTCTTCTTAACTCTTTCGGTATTGGGTTGGACTCTCTCTTCTTTCATTTTCTCATCAAAGGCACTTCCTCAGGGCTCAGGATGAGTCCTCTCCTCATTTCTTCTTTTAGCAATTGTTTCTTCTTTTGTCTTTGTTATCGTTGTTGCTTTAAGGTAACCTACCAATACTTCTCTTTTTTTTCCACTTGTTAATATATTCACTACAGTGTTCTTATTTATTAATAAACCCATGTTCACCTCCAATCTTTTCCTTTCTGTTTCGAATCTTAAGCAATCAAACAAAGGGTATTCGGCACCCCACATCCATACCAACACGCGTCTGTATCAATCTTCTTTATATTATTTAAGTAGCTAGCGAACGAGCCATGTCCCGTAATCGCTTGTGTCAGGTAAAAATCTGTTGGAGGTCCTCTTTCCTGCCAGGTTTCCACATTTTTTATAAATACACGAGCCCAGCCTATGTAATTTGTCCATCTCTGCTGCCATTTTTGAAGCATTCTTTGCCGAAATTTATGTTACTACCTTTATTGTTATAATTTTCCGTTTTTTCCCATACCAGTAAGTCCAAAGGCTACAAACCTATCGTTGTCGCCAATATCATTCTCTTCATTTGGGAAGGGTCTTCTATATTTGGAATAAGTCTGGTCAGGGTATTTTGCATTTTTGCTGATTTGTCACAAGTCACTTTTACATGTCTTGTTATTTTTATGTCTTTATCGAGTGTCACGCCCAGGTATTTCACTGACTTTTCGCTATGTACTACTGTATGGCCCACTCTAATGTTCACTTGGTTAAACTTTTTTCTGGCTTCCAGAATTACCAGTTTTATTTTCGATTCTTCCATTTTTAAGCCAATTTCTTCGAGGCATTTCGCTACTAAATCCTCTTTCGTGGTCCCCGAAATTAAAAGTCCCAAGTCGTCTGCGTAGCCTATCGTTGTTACGTCTTTTTCCTATTTCAATTCTAGAACTTTGTTATAGATCAAATTCCAGAGTGTACCACCAACAAAGGAGCCTTTTGGTACCCACAGGTCATCTGATTCTCTTGTCTATTTGGGAGGTTTATAATTTTCTATGAAGGATAGGTGTTCATTAAGCTGCTTATTGACGTCGTTATATTCACACGATGTAATACCTTTTTTACGTCTCTCCATGGCGTCGAATTGAAAGCATTCTTGATATCTATTAATACCATGATACTGAAACCTCTATTTGTTAATGATATGTTTCTTCGTTTCTTAACTATTTCGATAATTGTCAATACAGCGTCCAGCGTGCTTCTGCCCTTCCTGTACAGATCACTAATTCCTTCACTACCCTCATGTTGGTCGATTTATTTATTAGCTGCTCCAGTAATTTTTCTATGACACTTAGCAGACATAAGGGGCATATTAGGCTTGGGGCTTATCTGGTTTTAAGGGTTTTTCAATTAACAGTAGTTTCACTTCTTTCCATATTTTCGGAAACTCTCCATTCCTCAAACTCTCGTTAAATACTTGCAAGAAGGGATTTGGATTTGCCTCACACATACTTTCAAGATTTCGTTCGTAATGTTATCTATGCTTGGTGCTTTTTTTTGGTTTTAACGGTTTCGTAGCTGTTACTATTTCGTCTTTAGTAAAAGGCTGATGCATCAGTAGGCAGTGGCGGTTTTACTCTATTAATCTCTTCTTCTACTGTAAGAAAGAGCTTTTTAAACTGCTTTTCTGCAGTATCATCGTCCAATTCTCCTGGCTATCTGTCTCCCAGTCTCTTTGTCAATACTTGCCCCATAAGTCTTCCTCCATTTCATCGCATACGTCTTTCCATTTCGTGTTTTTAGACTTATTTATCAAAAATGAGAAATTCTTTTTAGCTTTTCTATATTCTTCTTTAACGTTGTGGTTGGTCTATTGAGTTACTCGTCTATTTGCCCTCTGCATTATACTTCTTTTTCTCACCCAATCTTTCCTGGCTTCTGGAATCTCCTGTGTCCATCAGTACTTAGGTCTTCTCCCTTTGTTTCTTATAGTTTTTTTCTTACCTCATTTTCAGATTTTTTAATTTTACATAAATAATTTTTTAACACTTCGTGACTAGATGAAACTTGAATCAAGTAAAAGTCAATCTCGACCCACTTTCTATCGAACAATGGTTCTATTTCCGAGATAAAAAGTCTTATCCATTCCTCATATGGATCCTATTTTTCCTGCCTTCAATAACCCAATCCAACCTAACCAAACCTAACTAAATCCAACCCAACTAAACACATAACTTCATACTATCCTTCATATTGAATTGTATGATGTTGATGATCAACCCAACCTAACCAAACCCAACTCAACTTAATCAAACCAAATGCAACCAACCTAACCCAACCCAAAACATTCCTCATATTGAATGATATGAAGCTGAAACTTAACCCAATCTAACGAATCTTTTAAGTTTTTTGAAAATATTCCGTGACTTTTTCATCTATAATTGGATTGAGTGGAGCTCTAACTTCACACCATTCAATATAAGGAATACTATGAAGGTTTCCTTCTATGACTGAGTTGGGTTGAGCTACAATTTTAAATTATTAAGTATGAAGTTGAAGCTCAATCCAATCCAAATATAGAAGAAAAATCATGGAATTTTTGCATTTTTTGTTCTATGTATGAGTCGTGCTAATCTTCAATTTATTGCCTCATATAACAAAAAATCAAATCTAAAATTCTTCTGTGGTTGGGTTGGGTTTGGTTAAACTCCAACTTCATAATTTTTGGGAATATTTCGTAATTTTATTTTTAATTATAATTCATATTTTATGTTTGATTTTTCTTCTATAGTTGGGTTGAGTCAAGCTTCAACTTCATAATGATATATTCATATAACAAAAAATCATATATAAAACAACAAAACTTCCAAGTTCAATTCAATATAAGAGATGGTATCAAGTTGGGTCGGGTTGAACTCCAACTTCATACCATTCAAAATGAGGGATGGCATGAAGTTGAAGTTGTACCCAACCCAACCCAATTTGATGCCATGATATCGACAGATTTCTTTCAATTTCTTCCCAAATTGCTTAATTTCATTACACATTACCGGCTTGGCATTCAATATTTTATAGAATACTTAGGCAAGGTATAAAATTAATAACTTTTCATATATTACCTAAACGTTTTAGGTATTCTGTAAATTTCCTAAGTATTGTATTAAATTGCAATAAAAATATTATTTTTCATCCGTTAAATCACTAATAAGAATGTGCCAACTTTTATTATTTACTTTTATTACTTAGTTTTAGAACATGATAAATAAAACGAAACACTGTCAAATACGATCACCTGATCGAGTGTGAGTTACGTGAATTGACGTGACCTACACGTGAGTCTCGTGATTCATGAATGATATTCACGTGAATGGCATGCGTGAGTGGGCATAAAAAGTCACTCACGCGTACATTTCTAACTTCTATATCATTAGAAACTGGTAAAAAACATAAAATAATTATTGATGCATTATAAACATTTATTATCCATAACGTAGCCGATTTTATTGTTTTATTATATTATCATAATTTATTGCTGCTATTGGTCAGAGTTATATCTATCTGCAGATTTTAACAACTCAGTGCTAAATAATAATTTAAACGATTCAAGAGCATTCATAATATCTTGGTTGCAATAAAATTGCTTTAATGAAATTTGCTTTTCCTAAATCTATTTGGTAAAACTTGTTGGTAATTCTTTAAGTAGACTCTTTAAGCAACCCATCAAAAGAATCGTAATGAAAATTTCACTTTATATAACCTAAAACAACACCGGGATGAATACAAATATAAAAAAATTACATTGTTAAATTTCTTTTTACGTGTCGTTTTTTAATTTCTTCCTGGTGAATTTATTCACCGTTAAAAAATTCACCAAAAACCAAATTACCCAAAAAAAATTACATCAGATTTGTTATAAAATCGTATTTTGTAGATTTCGGTTTATTTTGAAATTTATTAAGTAATTGTTTAAATTAAGTCGTTAATTGAGTTTACGTTGCGGGATTAATTGAAATATTCCTGGAAGATTTCGATTAGATTAAAACGAAAGGAAGACGTAACGTTTAAAATAAAAGAATGATTTTTTTACGATTGAATTACATAATCAGCACTTTCGCGAGCGTCGCGAATTTGGGTCATTATCAAGATACAAGTTAAGAATGTCAACTAACAACGATTTTCACTTACGACAACAACGATGTTCGAATACTCGTTACATTTTTGATTAGTTTTATTGTTTTCTTTTTAAATTGATTATTGCTATCTAAGCAAAAACTTTCTTTGTCTTTAATCTAATTGTAAGTAAAGTAAAGGAAAGTAAAAGGAAAGATTATGTGAGTATTTGGATGGGGAAAAAAATGAGAATATGTTTTAGTGCAAATATATATTTTAATGGTTAATAATAATTTTAACAACAAATATTTTTTTATAAGAAAAGTAAGAAAAAATTTAGCCTTATTAACATCATTTTTCTCATGAAAAGAAATGAACAAAAAGTCAATAAAGCATAAATTAATGACCAAAAAATGCAATTTTCATAAAGATTAAATAAATAGAAAGAAATGTTAATTAAATACATAGTACAACAACAAGATTAATTTCGATTAATTTTATGAATTCATTTCTTTTCCGGTTGAAGATCAAACCAACTATTAATTGGTTGAGTGAGATTGAATTGAGATAAATCCACAATAACCTACGAAATACAAAAATTATTTATCTTCATTAATTCTAATTAATTTATTACCTGTCCCATAACGTTAGTACTTGAATAAAATAATTGTTTTTGAGTACAAACGGTAACCTCTAATTGTTGACTGCTGAGTTCCCCTTGCGAAATCAAATACTCAAAAGATTCATCAAATATCGGATTGCAGTTATCTTTAACAACCTATACAACAAAACGATTTTTTAAACATTTTCTTATTGTATCTTTTTTTTTTATTTTCTTACCACAGTTTTGCGTTTAGTTTCTCTTGAGCGATCCGGTAATAAATATAATTTAACATAAGGATCCGGAATATTTGATGGATCTTTTAGTGGTAGGTTCCTAAAATTAAAACGAAATTATTAATAAAAAGGGATTATTTTGTTATTGTTGCTTACGCAATTTGATGAATGACGACGATTAATCTTTGACGTTGGACGCTGTAACGGAGAGTTAATTGGATTCGTCCCAATCCTGATTCTCCAGAAGAACTTAAAAATGAATCAAATTGATTATTTGTTAAATGGGGTTGAATTGGTTCAAATTGGGGGTTGAATTAACTCAAAACTAATTTTTTGATCTTTTAGCGTAGATCTTTATTTTTTTGAAATAATTTTTTTATGGAATCCTTCGTTTAGTAACACACCCAGATTTGTGTATTATTTAATTATTCACAACACTACGCTCATTAAAACGATTGTCAACCGATCTTACATTATTGCAAGTACAGGAAAAATATTCCAAAAATGTCTTTTGCACTCTCTTCACCGAAGAGGTGCAGGAAACCTGAGCGAAGAAACATTGTCTATTACTCTATTGATTAAAAGTGAATTGATTACTAAATAAACTTGTTTCTATTTCATCGTGATATCCGAATTGATTTTTGAGATACGATTTTTTAAAGTTTATATTGACACCTATAACGGTTAAATATGCAAAGTTTGATTTAAAATATCATAACATTGGTGCCTATAAAAAATAAGAAATTGTTTATGGTGCACAAAATCTTCATTAAATGTGCTTTAAGTTACTTTTTGTTTTAAAACGATATCTCAATTAGTTTTTGAGATACGTCAAAATTAATTATCTCAACATTTACGTTAAAGTTAGGGTGAAATCAAAAAATTATATCTTTGAAATTTGAAGAAATGGTATTCATAACTGTGATTACTAAGTAAATTTGTTTTAAATCACTTCTTATTTCATTGTGATATAACTCGTTCTTGAGATCATTAACTGTTTTAAATGAAGATAGAACTCCTTGATTGTCAAAAAGGTTGAGAATGAAATTTATAAAAATAGATTAAATGAATCAGTTATCAAAATATATAACTGATAAATTAAAATTGAGATATCATTTCAGCGTGATATCTCAATTGATTTTTGAGATACTTTTTTTTAAAGTTTATATTGACACCTATAACGATTAAATTATTGATTGATTTAAAATATCATAAAAACCTATAAAAAATAATAAATTGTTTATGGTGCGCAAAATCTTCATTAAATGTGTTTTAAGTCACTTTTTGTTTTAAAATGATATCTCAATTAGTTTTTGAGATACGTCAAAATTAATTATGTCAACATTTACGTTAAAGTTAGGGTGAAAACAAAAAATTATATCTTCGAAATTTGAAGAAATGGTATTCAAAATTGTGATTACTAAGTAAATTTGTTTTAAATTACATCTTATTTCATTAATAACTCGTTCTTGAGATACGATTTTCCAAAAAGGTGGATTTGACTGTTTTAAATGAAGATAGAACTCCTTGATTGTCAAAAATGTTGAGAATGAAATTTATAAAAATAGATTAAATGAATCAATTATCAAAATATATAACTGATAAATCAAAATTGAGATATCATTTCAGCGTAATATCTCAATTGATTTTTGAGATACGATTTTTTAAAGTTTATATTGACACCTATAACGATTAAATTATTGATTGATTTAAAATATCATAAAAACCTATAAAAAATAAAAAGTTGTTTATGGTGCACAAAATCTTCATTAAATGTGCTTTAAGTTACTTTTTGATTTAAAACGATATCTCAATTAATTTTTGAGATACATCAAAATTAATTATCTCAACATTTACGTTAAAGTTAGGGTGAAATCAAAAAATTATATCTTCGAAATTTGAAGAAATGGTATTCATAACTGTGATTACTAAGTAAATTTGTTTTAAATCACTTCTTATTTCATTGTGATATAACTCGTTCTTGAGATCATTAACTGTTTTAAATGAAGATAGAACTCCTTGATTGTCAAAAAGCTTGAGAATGAAATTTATAAAAATAGATTAAATCAATCAGTTATCAAAATATATAACTGATAAATTAAAATTGAGATATCATTTCAGCGTGATATCTTAATTGATTTTTGAGATACGATTTTTTAAAGTTTATATTGACACTTATAACGATTAAATTATTGATTGATTTAAAATATCATAAAAACCTACAAAAAATAAGAAATTGTTTATGGTGCACAAAATCTTCATTAAATGTGCTTTAAATTACTTTTTGTTTTAAAACGATATCTCAATTAGTTTTTGAGATACGTCAAAATTAATTATCTCAATATTTACGTTAAAATTAGGGTGAAATCAAAAAATTATATCTTCGAAATTTGAAGAAATGGTATTCATAACTGTGATTACTAAGTAAATTTGTTTTAAATCACTTCTTATTTCATTGTGATATAACTCGTTCTTGAGATCATTAACTGTTTTAAATGAAGATAGAACTCCTTGATTGTCAAAAATGTTGAGAATGAAATTTATAAAAATAGATTAAATGAATCAGTTATCAAAATATATAACTGATAAATTAAAATTGAGATATCATTTCAGCGTGATATCTCAATTGATTTTTGAGATACGATTTTTTAAAGTTTATATTGACACCTATAACGATTAAATTATTGATTGATTTAAAATATCGTAAAAACCTATAAAAAAATAAGAAATTGTTTATGGTGCACAAAATCTTCATTAAATGTGCTTTAAGTTACTTTTTGTTTTAAAACGATATCTCAATTAGTTTTTGAGATACGTCAAAATTAATTATCTCAACATTTACGTTAAAGTTAGGGTAAAATCAAAAAATTATATCTTCGAAATTTGAAAAAATGGTATTTAAAATTGTGATTACTAAGTAAATTTGTTGTAAATCACTTCTTATTTCATTAATAACTCGTTCTTGAGATACGATTTTCCAAAAAGTTGAGTTTGACTGTTTTAAATGAAAATAGAACTCCTTGATTGTCAGAAATGTTGAGAATGAAATTTATAAAAATAGATTAAATGAATCAGTTTTAGATCTCTTAAATTATTGTGCATATTTATAAAATAAAAGATGTTTTTAATTCTCTTTTGTAATAATAATAATTTAACTTAAAATTTAACTTACAATAATTATTCCTTTAAATTAACATCACACTCATAAGAAATTACGTTTAAAACTTTGTAATCAATTTATACTACTCCTAAAAGATCTCTATTAACATGTTGAAGAAGCGAATTCACTCAAATTACCGTAGTATTATTAAGTACTTTCTGTTTTTCAGGTATGTTAGGCGATGTGTGTACAATACGTACTGAAAAGAGCTGGAATTGCTGGAGAATGACAGCAAAACAACAACAGAAACAAGGAAGGATGCCATCCGACGTTTGGTCTTTCAAGATTAAGATTAAGATTAAGATTAACGTTGGTCGGGTATTGCAAGGTAAGCTAAATTTTGAAGTTAACTAGTATCTTCAAGTTTGTTAGCAAATTTACGTTCAGATAAAATGATACAAATTTCACCAAGTAATTTCCAGAATCGGGTTAAAACTTTTTCTTCTTTGAACTTACATCAATATAAAGAAGGAGATTTTTATATAAGCATCCCAGGTCAGCGTAAATATTCTAGCATTTAGGAATCTAGATTTGGTGAAATTAACCATTTTTACGATATCATTGAAAACTTTGTGCAAAGCAGTTTGTATTAGAGTTGTGCAAATTACGTGAGTCCCATCGGGTCACGATGGGTCATGTGCGACCTACCGTGAGCGGGCATCAATTTTTGTACCACTCACGTAAGCGTGCGTAATCGTGAGCAACAATGGTTTCGACGAAACCCGGCGTGATTTGGGTCGATTCTTTAATTATTAACGAAAAATACAAAAATACAATACTTAACAATTTAAACATTGTGTGAAAACACAATAACAAAGCGACCTTGTAAATATCGATCGTGAATCGTATGTTACAAATGAGTTTTTAGTCCTATGAAGGGTTTTAAGTAGTGCTGGGTAAAATATTGATACTTGGTGTCGGTACCTACCATGGTATCGACAATCGATACCCGCAAGTTATTGGTACCGATAGTATCGAATGTGTCGATATATCAAAATAGTTATTTTTGATTCTAGATAGCGAAATGACACTTTTGCATTCGAGAATGCAAAAGAATTTCGCTATCGTGTATCAAACAAGATTTTTTCGAAAACTGCGTGTTTTAAACATTAAAAATTAATAAAATAACCAAATTAATGACATTTGAAATTGGGTTAATGTTTTGTCAATTCGTCATTTATTTTTGAACGTCAGATATTTATAAATGTCACAAATTTACTATTATAAATTTGCATTTTAAAAAGAAATGAAATGATAATAGAATTAATTGTTAGTAATGGTGTGTTTGCAATTTGTCCATAACAATAAATCAACCATTAATAGTACCAAATTCTTTAATTTTCGAGCTGGTCGTATCGTTTTGACAGTCGCTGAGTACTACGCAAAAGTGAATTTTTAATAGCCGTTTTCGAAAAAATGTTTTTTTAGATACAGGAAATTGCATTTACAGTATATTTACAGGGGTGAGATTATGCTTTTAGGGAGCCAAAAAACTTTGAAAATGAGATTGAATATGTGGTTATCACTCATAATTTAAAAACACGATGTACAGGGTGTTTCTGTAAGTCGAGGCATAATTTTAATCACAAATACTTGAGTTAAAATGATAACGATTTGAGTAAAAATTTTTGGTCTAAACCCACAAATGGCTAAGATATGGGAATTTAAAGTTGAGAAATTTTTTAACATTTTCTTAAATATTTTGAATATGGTTGGTCCTAGAAAGATAAAATTTCGCAGACAGTGCAAAGTTACCATGAAAAACCATTTAAGGCCACTTTTGAAAACATACAACCACAGGATCAAGCTATACAGGATGTCCACAAAGGAAATTTCATTAAAACTTTTTTATTATGTAGTAAACCCTTAAATTTTCCAACTGATTCTAAAAGCCTATTTCATTTTAAAACTATTTTATCTTAGACAATTTTGATTAGTCGCATCGTTTTCCAGATATTTGCAAAAAGATGCAACATCGATTTTGAATTGTTTTCATTAATCGAAGATGTCTATGAAAACAAATTGTAAGTAAAGTAGTAAAGCAATCTGCAACCATATTGAAGATATTTAAGAAAAAGTTTAAAAATTTCTTAACTTTGAAGGCCCATTTCTTAGCTATTTATGAGTTTAGACTAAAAATTTTTACACAAATCGTTATCATTTTAACTCAAGTATTTGTGATTAAAATTATGCCACGACCTACAGAAACACCCTGTATACGAGTACAATAATCAAGAAAATTATCCAGAAGATATGGTGGGAATAAGGGTTAGGCTCATAAGCGCCGGTTTTTGAAAATAATATGGGTATTGGCTAATGAAAACAACTGTCTTTGGTTTTTTTTTTGCAAAAGAAATATCTTCTACCAGCAGTGTTTAAAGTTTTACAAATCTTTCTACATCTTCTAAAAAATGTATCTACTGTTGAATTGGCAATTTTTTAACTATTGAGATAAAGATATTGTATTTTGCCAACAGTATTTGGTATTTTGGAAGCAAAATCAAATTTTATTAACAGCTTCTTGAATTTTGTTTCAAATAGTCTCTGGACTACTTACGTCAGGATTTTGCATTCTAATACTTTTTAATATTTTCGAAATAAAGTCAAATGGGTTATATTATATTTTGCGATGAAAATGTTTTCTGCCAGCAGTTTTACAAGTATCCAGTCTTTTGGAAGTATTTCAAGTCTTTTAGAAGCAGTATCAAATCTTATAAAAATGTTGTAAGTAGAAAGCTTTCAAGTTTTCTAGAAACAGTATCAAGTCTTCCAGAAGCAATGTCAAATCTATGGAAAGCACTTTAAGTATTCTAGAAGCAGAATCAAGTCTTCCAGGGGCTGTATCAAGTTATCTGGAAGCTTTTGAGGTTTTTTCTTGAGGTTCTAGAAGCAATATTAAGTTTTCTAAAAGGTGTATTAAATGTTCTGGAAGCATTTCAAGTCTGCTAGAAGTAGTTGAAATCTTTCAGCGATAATGCCAAGTTTTTTGGAAGCATTTCAAGTCTTCCAGGAGCAATACCAAATGTTTTAGAAGCATTTCAAGACATCTATAACCAGCTAGAAGCAGTGGCAAGTCTTTCCAAAGGAAATGTTAAGTATTCTTAGAGCATTTTAAATCTTCTAAAAGTAGTTCAAATCTCTTAAATGTAAAACCTTTAGGAAACATTCAAGCACATCAAATCTTCTAGAAGTAGTATCTAGTCTTCCGAAGGAAATAATAATGTGTTCTGAAAGGATTTCAAGTCTTCTAGAAGCAGTTCAATTCTTCCAGAGGCAATATCAAGTCCTTTGGAAGTATTTTAAGTCTTCTACAACCAGTATCAATTCTTCTAGTGGAAGTATCAAGTCTTCTAGAAGAAGTATCAAGTTATCTAGAAGCATTTAAAGTCATTTGGGAGCAGTATAACGTCTACCAAGGCAGTATCGAGTCTTCTGAAAGCAATGCAAGTCTTCTATAACCAGTATCAAATCATCTAGAAGTATTACTAGTCTTTTGAAAATATTTCAATTTTTCTGGGAGCAATGTGAACTCTCCCGGAAGCAGTATTAAGTCTCAATTCATAATACGTGCTCTTGAAAAAAAATCACAGCGGATGCTAGGACTGAATTCGGTAGAAAAAGCTCAATGGTAATTAAAATTAAAAATAATCAACAAGTTAGGGTGCGTAATTTGTTTATCTTTCTTTTTACTTTTATTCTTTCCGCCAGTTTAACCACAAAATTAAAATGTACAAAGAAACTGGCACTAATAGATATATAAAAAAATTTACTTATTTCCAACAATTCGATACTTTCGATATTTTGAGTAGTAACGAACGTATTAATACTCGATACCTTATTCAAGGTACCGCACAGGCTTAGTGTTAAGTTTGAATCCCAAAAAATATCAAGTCGATCACATCTACACCATTTATATTTTCAAATATATTACCCATATTACGTTAAAGAACACAGCACTCTGTGAATTTTCTGTCAGATTTTTATGATAGTTATAAGATCAAATTCAAATTTGTTGCAACAAACAATTTAGTGCTATTATCTCTCTATATCTAGAAAGGTATGATCGTCTTAATCCAGCCCTTAGTCAATATTCTCGTTTTTGTCCACATTAGTAAAGAGACGGAGTTATAAAAACCGATCTTTATATGGAAGACTTGTACGTTGTTCTCTATACCATACTTTTTAAAGGTTTACAATTTCTATAGTATACTTCGTTTTTCCTAAAATACTTGTTGATTCAAGGATTTTTTTTGGGGTTTCTGGTTTCTGTTGGTATTACTTGAATCCGAATAAAGGTTCTGATGTTTTCCTGTTAATTCTACCATTCTGACAAACACAATTAATTAATATCAATTTATATCACCTGATCAAGCGTGAGTCACGTGAATTGACGTGACCCACGCATGAGTAACGTGATTCATGTTTGATATTCACAAACATTTCTAGTTTGTATTCGTTTAACAACGAGAGCTTGGAGAAGAAGACTGCAATGGCTAGTCTTAATGTCTAGAACTGGTTTATTTATACGTGCTATTACGCCCTTTACGACACCATCTATAACTTTGGTTCCATCATTACATATATCATGGCATAAATTCCATATACAGGTGTCTCACGTCTGGTTCATTAGAAGAGAACTTTTCTAGGTTCCACTATTCGTAGAGGCTTGAAATTCTGGTAACATGGGTTGTTCATTCCGATCTATTAATTTATTAATAATTATTTTTCAAAATAAGCATTAAATAAATCAAAATTTCTTCACCCACATCTGTAGATTTATCTATTTGCAATGTATAGAAATCTGATAAGTGTTTAATTCGTCGTATCAGATAATAGGATAATAAAGTTCTCTTTGTTTAGATATGCACTAACTTATACTTTCTTTGTAAAGAAAAAATGGAGAATTTAACGTAGTTTGAAGTCAATTTTGAACTAATGTTGAAATTATGAAAACTAAGTTAAAATTAATTGATATTAATTCACCCTCCAACTCGTGGTAATTATCCATATTAAATATTTTTGAGATTTCCGTCGTTCAACAATTATTTTTTTTAAGAAATGAAACAATATTACCTTTGCACTTTCATAAAAATCGAGAAGAATATGAAAATGTGAAAATTTTATGAATTTCTTTTGTTTACAATTGCCAACTGTAACGCTCGGGAAACAGATCAAGTTACAAAAAAACTGTTCTGAATCGTCTTCTAATGATTATCTGTAAACAATTTGTTTCAATCATTTAACAAAAGAAACAGAAATTACACCTAAAAGTTAAAAAAATAGGGTTAAGACTGCTAAACCCTAATGTTTCTAGTTGTAGGTCTAGTGTTAGTTCTGAAGCTGAGTTGAAGGTCTAGTATTGGTTATAGTTTTACTTCCAGAAGAATTTAAAACAATCTAGAGGTAAACAAGAATTAAAACTAGAACACTAGACCTAGAACTAGAAAGTTTTGGCTTAGGTCACGAGACCTTGGTTTTATTTAGGTCTCATGTGAGTTCTAGTGAGATACAAGTATACCGGGTTACTGGTAACTCGACGTATTTCCTGCATGATGTTAAAGGGCAGCCAAAATGCAACAATTTAAACCACCTATGTGTATATACGAAAATTAAGTTTTCAAGATATTTGGAATTTTAGGTTATTTACTAAAAAAACATTCTTTCACATTTTTGTGTTAAATAAAAAAATATCGATTTGAATTGTAATCGAAGGCCACCTCTTATCATATCTTTCATCATAATTAAAAATCCGAACATGCTTAACAGTTCAAAATAAATTAATAGTAAAGATAGATTTTTTTAACAAAAATTTATAATCTTGAACTCGTGCCTTCTATCTTAAACAAATTTTGTGACACCAAGTGTGCGAATTGCTAAAATAATTTCCTTGATTTTTAGCTTTTTAAAAACGTTTGATTGTTCAAAAAATAAAGGCAATTACAACGTCTAAAAGATTATTTACTCAGTACATCTTACGTAGAGGTAAAATTATTTTGTGAAAAAAATTAAACAAAAAATAAAAGATAACACTAGTTGCGAACACAGGTACGCAAGCGTTTTCTGAGTTCACCTTTAGTAATTCTTAAATTGAAAGTCTATGAGGGATCATTTGCGGAAGAAATAAGGGATCTCTAAATGTCCTGTTAAATCTCTGTTAAATGTCTGTTAAATGTGTGTAAATCTCTAACTCTAAAATGTGCTGGACAGCCGTCGCGCATGAACATTATATTCCTTCCAGTTTCCTCAGGAAGTCGTACCAGTAACTCCCACAAATTGTTTCATTCTTCATAATTTTCGCCATTTAATATGGGAGGTAAAAAATGTGATCCAATTAGTTCGTCGTTAATAATTATACCCATCCAGACGTTCAGCGAAAATCTTCGTTATCAGTTGGTTGGTTTTACTTTTTTAGGGTTTCTGTGCATCTTTGGAGCCCAATAGTGGAGGTTATAGTAATTAGTTACTCCGTCTTTGTCAAAATTACACTCATTTGTCCATAAAATTTTTCTCAAAAAATCCGCATCTTCGGCATCGGCGTTTATCATAAAGCGGAAAAATTTTAACCGCCTTAATGGATCTCCATCTTCAAGCGTTTTCACTGGGTGGTGATGAAAAGGATAGCGACCTGGCTCGTGCAGTACATTCCATACCTTCCACTGCGATATCCCAAACTGGCGTGCCACTACGTTGGTTGAAGTGTTAGGATCTTCGTGGAAACGACGAAGTATCTCTTCTTCGTTTTCAGGGGCATACATTTTTGGTCTTCCAGTGCCTTTTTGTTGTCATTGAAACATACCGATTTCAGAAATTTTTTGATAGGTGAAACCAGAGACGCTAACATGTGGACGTCGACGATTCGGGAATCGACAATGGTATTTCCTCTGGGCTTCAGCGACATTACAGTCGCAAAGTCCGTAGCAATACATATTCAGCGTTGGAGTTGTAAATAAGTTAGATAACAACCAATCACAAACATCAAAGCAAGTAAGAAAGGACAGCCCCAAATCATGCCATTTTTCCTACACTGATTGACATTCAATAACTTTTTTTTGAACATTCATATCTTTTTAGAAAGCTAACAGAACAAGGAAATTATTAAAGCAATTCATACTTGGTGTCATATTAATTTTTTGAAATAAAGCGTCTGATTTCAAGAATAACTATTTTTTCTACAAAATGTATCAGTTTTCGTCGATGATTAATTTTGAATTGATCAGCATGTTCGTACATTTGGTTCTGAAAAAAAGTCTGGCTATGAGTTGGCTATCAATTAAAATTCAAATCGATGCCATTGTATAAATAGTTTTTACCTATTCTCGTTTGTAAAATTGCTGTTTTGAAGACATTTTCAATTCCTAAAGTACGTCATTAAGGAAAACAGTGCGTAAAGTAATGAAAGAATGTGTGAAGTAGCAATGTATTTTAAATGGGATTTACTTTTACGCACAGCTTTTACAGCACCGTTTAGCGCGTTTACATAGTAATGAAATACAAACATTTGTGAAATCATTTCTTGACAGTTCAAAAATTGTGAATATTTATTAATATTAATTTTTAGTTTGTAGATAAAATATTGTATGCAACTGTGCGTTAAGTGCTAACTTCACGCACTGTTTCATAAATAACTATTCTTTACTTAAGAAAATAATGTGAATAAAGAGGCATTTTGGTAAATACTAAACTCGATCCAGAGACATACTATACCGAATAGCACAATTTTTGAATTGTGCTGTGGTACCACCTAAAACTAAACCAGTTTAGTTTTAAACCAATTCAAAATTAACCACTATTATTTTTTGAGTTCATAAATCTATTCAAAATCAATCAAAATTTGAATCGAGCCACAACGGGTTCTGTTTCATCATTTTTTTGTTACTTACGAAGTCATACTGGGTGTACGATGTATTAGTCCTGAAGATGGAGGAGTAGCCGAAATAATCGGTGAAGTTTCCGGAACAATTTCCTCTTCAACTAAACCTCCCGTTTCCGATTTAATAACATTTTCAGACGACGTAGATTTTTCATTTTGTTGAAGCGATTGTTGACGATCCAAAGAAGTCGAACTTGTCGAATTAGTTGAAGCTTGATGAAGTAGAGGTGTTTTAGCCGAATCATTTTCTTGCTTTAAGATCTAAACAAATAAAAAAATTATAAAGCTATTTTATAATATTTCGAGGCATTATGGAATTTTTTACCCTTAAATGCATTGACATAATAATTTTGCTGTTATGATCCCCTTTAAGTAATCCAAAAGGTTGCCTTTGAATCTCCAAATTTGGTTTATCAGCCAACATCGATAAATTAAGATTTAATTGCCCCAATTCATTTCCGGTTTTTTGATCCATTACGTTGATGTATAAAGTATCAGTTTCCGGGTTGGTTACTAAAAATGTAAATCCTTCCTCCCAAACTGGATCGCTCGTTCGCTTTTGCATCGCGGTTTGTTTTGTGTTTTTGTACAAAGTTAACGTAACGTAAGGATCTGGTTTGCTTGAAGTTCTTGCTTGCTAAAAAATGATTATTTATGATAAAAAAAAATCGACGTAAATTAAGGAAATTTAATTTACAGGAAGATTCCTTGCTGAGTCGATGTAAATTGTTAATAAAGCTGTACTCATTGTTGTTACTCGTAAATATTGAGTTTCTTCTAAAGCCTAATTTTGTTTAAATTAAAATTTTATACTTATTTGAAAGGATTGGACTTACAATTTTTAAATCAGAATAATTACTCGATAATTTTAACCAAGTTAAACGAACGTGAACCATTCCATGTTTGGCTTTTTCTAATGTTATCCACTAAAATTTTACGTTAAACTTTGCAAAAATAAATTAATAATTGTTGCTCACCATATCATCACTTCCTTTCTTAGCAATATTTGCTACCTCGACGGTGGCTCTACACAACAAAAATTGATAAATATATTGCGATTAATTAAAGTATGTTAAGAAGAATTTAAAGTGATGATTAATCAAATTAATTTTATTAAGTCGATGAAATGAAGTAAGGGTAAGAAATGATGCAGTTGCAATAGATACAAAAGAACGAAGTTTTACAAAACAGAGGCAACGAAAAATGCTGGGTTTTTGAATCGTGTAATGGTCGTTTTAATTAATGTTGAGATTAATTAACAAAGAAAGTGACAGAATTTTGTTTGTAGATTTTGTTGCAATTTGGTAATTAATTCGCAGTTCTAAGGTTTAAATCTCTTCATTTTTCTCTGGTTTAAAGACAAAAATAGTTATTGAAATCAGATAAATATAAATTATTCATTTTTAAGGAGCATTTCATTGATATATCATATATACAGGATGTCCTAAAAACAATTGCCGACAATGATACCATGAGATTCTTTGGTCCAAAAGATTAAAATTTGATTTAAGTTAATTTAAAGATTAAGGTTCTTAATTGGGACAATTTACCTTACAATTTTTTGTAAAAATTGTCACCAACAATAAGAATCATAATTCAAAATATCGCCATGGCTAAAATAATAGCGATAATAAGATGATTTATGGATCAAATTGAAGATAATAACCGCTGTTTTATTCAAAAATTATTGAGATAAAACTTGAAATATGTAAGATTACGTTTGAAACTTGATAACATTAAAATAAATAAAGGAATTAAAAATGACCATGGCTAAAATAATGGAAATAATGGGGTGATTCATGGATCAAGTTGAAGAAATTAGTGAGATAGAAATGAAATTGTGGAAGATTGCGTTTCAAATCAATTAATCTTCAAAAAATCGCCTTGGTTTTAATAATGGACATAAAGAAATAAATCATGGCTTAAACTGAAGATGAAGATGTCTTTTTTAAAATTATATATGATAACAGTTTTATTCAAAAATTATTGAGATAAAAATTGAAGCATGTAAGATTGCGTTTAAACTTAGACAACAGTAAAATAATAAATATTTATTCAAAAATATCTCCATAACTAAAATATTGGAGATAACGGAATGATCAAGTTCATCAAGTTGAAGAAAATATTGCTGTGCTAAACTGCAACAAAATCACTGATGGAAAATTCTGACACTTTCCTTGAAAGGAAAACTTTTATGGTATTTAATTTTAAATTTGTAACTTGTTTGTATTTTACAATTTATAGAAACATTCAAAAGAATAACTATTCATGCTAAGTACACAAAAAAGTCAGTAAACATTTTCAAGTTATTTTCACGTTAAATTAATTAATTAGTTCATACATGACATTGATCTAAGAAGATCTATCTAAAAATAAAATAAACATTTCACAATGCCCAATTCCATAACCGATCAAAAAAAAATAAAATAAAACTGACGAAAAACTAAATAATACAATAGATTGACAGAACAAAAATTCGTTTTCTTCAAATTGTATTAAATTTCTACCTTCCTAAGTCGTCGTCTCTACCCGTATGGTCTTTATCAAACAAACGTAGCCGGAGATGGGTAACTTCCATGTCCACGAGGCACTATGCAATTAACACACACCAAAAAAAATCAAAATAAAAAAATAAAACATCCTTTTTTTACAGCTAACATTTCGTGTAAACGGAAATGTTTAAAACAATAATTTACAAATAATATAGCGTGATAGAATTGTGAGCGGAGCAAATAAATAATTGTAATAAAAATGCATTAAAAATCTTGGTTTTATGTGAAAAACAAAAAGTGAAAAACCTTGATTTTTTTTATTGATTTTGTACCTTCCTAATGGGTCATCACTTTGTGTCCCTGGCAATGCCGGGTCCCAGTCCCAAAGATTTAAGGTGACCAGTTGAGCCTCTTTACTGCTCACCATAGCCTAATATAGTGCGAGTAGAGTTTTCTTTAATTATTGTATAATACAAGATTAAAATAAAATTGTTAGAGGTGACACTAAAAGCTGTTATCGTGCAAGAAAAGAAAATGGCATGCGAAATAAAAATAAAAAGTTTTTTAGCAATGTTAATTAAGATTATGTTGTTAAACGATTGCGTAGTTTACGACTATTATAAAAAATACTCTAAATATATTTTCTGTTAATAAATAGGTAGACTCAAAAGTATCTTCAATTTATTAGCTTTAATAACTAATATATTTCAAGTTATTCTTCTGCACAATGATAAAATTAAATTTTGTTGTTTTGTAAATTATATTTGTGTTATACAAATTATATTGTGTATAATATTAATTGTGTTATATTGTAATTATATTTGTTGTTTTATAAATTATATATTATTAAATTATGTTTTGTATTGCGATTAGTTTTAAAAATTAATTCTTCACCCAAAGTTTACATGTAAGGTAAACATTTTTTTGTGAATGTGAATAAATTCAAAGAACCTCAAATGATAAATGATGTGGATAAAGCGATTGATGAGGACTCGTAAAAGGATGTCCTTAAAGATACTAAGGCCCACATAAATTTGCAGCGCTACTAAATGATGGTGAAATGAATTCTTTATACCCTTATTAAGCTACATAACCCTGATAACTACACCTGATCCAAAAAGGGATTTATTAAATATGCAGAAAAATTCAAGCAAGGTTGTTCTAAGAATATTTTGTCTTTTAAGGGGTTACAGTACGTAAATTAAATTTTGAATAATATTGAATAATATTAATATATATCCCCAGAACTAACACTAGATTTACAATTAGAATTAGAAAATTTTGGGGTATAGACGCCTGAAAAGATGTACAGCTAAATCCTAATGTTTCTAGTACTAGGTCAAGTGTTAATACTAAAGCTAGGTCTTGTACTAGAAAGTTTCGGTTTAGCCATGCGTCTTCAAACGTTAGTGTTAGTTCTAGTTTTACTTTGATATAAATATACAACAATTTAAAACTGAATAACAACTAAAAATAGATCCAACACTAACGCTAGGGCTAATACTAGACCTACAACGAAAACATTTAGGTTTAGTTCTACCTCTCTTAAAACGCAACTCAACCAAACCCAACCCAACTTAGCTTCAGAACTAACATTAGACCTAGAAAGTAGTTTTAGTTTGATACAGGTATACAACAATTTAAGACTGAATAATAACTCAAAATAGAGCCAACACTTACGTTAGAGCCAATACTAGATCTAGTACCTCTCTTAAGACGGAACTCAACCCAACCCAACGTAGCTTCAGAATTAACACTAGACTTAAAATTGTTTTGTTTTTTTACTGTAAAAGCGAATTTTTCAAGAAATGTAATAAGAACCTAAAGAAAATTATCATAAACTATTGTTCGTGCCAAAAGTCAGGGCCCCTCATTTTACAGATCAATATACCTTCGTAACCCTTCGACAAAAAAATATTGTCGTAAATATTATTATAATCAGTGAACATTTCTGTGTATCACATATCAAATTGGAGATTATCGGATCTGCGGTTTTCCTTTTATCGCAAGTTAAGTCAAAAAGTACTCGATTTTTGAGAGTGCCGGCAACTTTGTCTACCTTGCGATTTTTTTCTCAAAAACTGTTTATTTATGGATGGTAATTCATAGCTAAACAGTTATACATCAGTCAATCTTTCCATTGTAATATTCCTGATAGAAAAATCTTCCAAAGTAATCATAAACTTCTTTATGAAATAGGCTCATTGAAACGAAATGGAAATTTAGAAAGGTCAATGACAGTTTGAAACTTAGAACTGGAGGAAAATATGTTAAAGATAATACAGGGAACATCAAACATTTGTATTCAAATAATTTTTATAAATTGTTGTACCCTGTTCATTTTTTCCACGTTGAGCCATTTACATTAATGGCTCATGACCAAATTGGTTCCAATTCCACATGATTTTGATTCCTTTTTACTGTAAAAGTGAATTTTTGAAGAGATGCAATAAGAATCTAAAGAAAATCATCGTAAACTATTGTCCGTGCCAGAAGTCGGGGCCCCCTCATTTTAACGATCGTTATCTTTGTAACCCCTCGAACAAAAAAAATTTTGGTAAAGATTATTGTAATCAGAGAACATTTCTGCATATCATAAATCAATTAGGATATTTTCGGACCTGCGGTTTTTTTTTTATCGCGAGTTAGGCGAAAAGAGTAACCGATTTTTGAGAGTGCTGACAACTTTGTCTACTTTGCAATTTTTTTTCTCAAAAACTATTTATTTATGGATAGTAATTCATAGTTACAAGGTTATACATTAGTCGATTTTTCCATTGTAATATTCCTGATAGAAAAATCTTCAAAATAATCATGAACTTCTTCATGAAATAGGCTCATTGAAACGAAATGGAAGTTTAGGAAAGTCAATGACAGTCTGCAACTTAGAACTGGAAGAAAATATGTTAAACATAACACAGCCAACATCAAATATTTGTATTCAAATAATTTTTATAAATTGTTGTACCCTGTTCATTTTTTCCACGTTGAGCCATTTACATGAATGGCTCATGACCAAATTGGTTCCAATT
The DNA here is from genome assembly GCA_036711965.1 of Onthophagus sagittarius. Taxonomy (NCBI): domain Eukaryota; kingdom Metazoa; phylum Arthropoda; class Insecta; order Coleoptera; family Scarabaeidae; genus Onthophagus; species Onthophagus sagittarius. The sequence continues at coordinate 10,891,212 of JASERS010000004.1, forward strand.
TCACATGATTTAGATTCCTTTTTACTGTAAAAGTGAATTTTTGAAGAGATGCAATAAGAATCTAAAGAAAATCATCGTAAACTATTGTCCGTGCCAGAAGTCGGGGCCCCCTCATTTTAACGATCGTTATCTTTGTAACCCCTCGAACAAAAAAAAATTTGGTAAAGATTATTGTAATCAGAGAACATTTCTGCATATCATAAATCAATTAGGATGTTTTCGGATCTGCGGTTTTTTTTATCACGAGTTAGGCGAAAAGAGTAACCGATTTTGGAGAGTGCTGACAACTTTGTCTACTTTGCAATTTTTTTCTCAAAAACTATTTATTTATGGATAGTAATTCATAGTTACAAGGTTATACATTAGTCGATTTCTCCATTGTAATATTCCTGATAGAAAAATCTTCAAAATAATCATGAACTTCTTCATGAAATAGGCTCATTGAAACGAAATGGAAGTTTAGGAAAGTCAATGACAGTCTGAAACTTAGAACTGGAAGAAAATATGTTAAAGATAATACAGGAAACATCAAACATTTGTATTCAAATAATTGTAAATCTTCGCATGTAAGTACTGCTCGAAAATTGTTTACAAATTGTTGTATCCTGCTCATTTTTCTTCCACGTTGAGCCATTCATATCAACGTCTTTTGACCAAATTGGTTCAAATTCCATATAATTTTGATTTTTTTTTACTGTAAAAGTGAATTTTTCAAGAAATGCAATAAGAACCTAATGAAAATCATCATAAACTATTATCCGTGCCAAAAGTTAGGGCCCCTCATTTTAGAGATCGATATCTTCGTAACCCCTCGACAAAAAAATTGTGGTAAAGATTATTGTATCCAATGAACATTTCTGTGTATCATAGATTGATTTAGAGATTTTCGGATATGCGGTTTTTCTTTTATCGCGAGTTAAGTGAAAAGAGTACCCAATTTTTGAGAGTGCCGGAAACTTTGTCTTACTTTGCGGTTCTTTTCTTAAAAACCATTTATTTATGGATGGTAATTCATAGCTAGAGGGTTATACATTAATCGATTTCTCTCTTGTAACATCAAACATTTGTCAAATTGAAATAATTTTTATAAATTGTTGTATCCTGCTCATTTTTTTCCACGTTGAGCCATTCATATCAACAGTTTTTGACCAAATTGGTTCAAATTCCACATGATTTTGATTTTCTTTACTGTAAAAGTGAATTTTTCAAGAAATGCAATAAGAACATAAATAAAATCACCATAAACTATTCTCCGTGCCAAAAGTCGAGGTCCCTCATTTTACAGATCAATATATCTTTGTAACACCTCGACAAAAAAAATTGTGGTAAAGATTATTGTAATCAGAGAACATTTTGCGTATCATAAATCAATTTGGAGATTTTCGGATCTGCGGTTTTTCTTTTATCGCGAGTTAAGTGAAAAGAGTACCCGATTTTTGAGAGTGCCGGTAACTTTGTCTACTTTGCGATATTTTTTTCTCAAAAACCATTTGTTTATGGATGGTAAATCATAGCTAGACAGTTATACATTAGTTGATTTCTCCATTATAATATTCCTGATAGAAAAATCTTCAAAGTAATCATGAACTTCTTCATTAAATAGGCTCAAACGAAATGGAAGTTTAGGAAGGTCAATGACAGTCAAAATCTTAGAACTGGAAGAAAATATGTTAAACATAATACAGGGAAACATCAAACATTTGAATTCAAAAAAAAATGTTATAAATAGTTGTATCTTGCACATTTTTTCCACGTTGAGCCATTCATATTAATGATTCTTGACCAAATTGGTTCAAATTCCACATGAATTTCATTTTTTTTTGTGCTGTAAAAGTGAATTTTTCAAAAAATGCAATAAGCACCTAAAGAAAATCATCATAAATTATTATCCGTGCCAAAAGTCAGGGCCCCTCATTTTAGAGATCGATACATCTTCGTAACCCCTCGACAAAAAAAATTGTCGTAAAGATTATTGTAATTAGTAAACATTTCTGCGTATCATATATCAATTAAAGATTTTTGTAAATTTTCGGAGAGTACCCGCTTTTTGAGAGCAGACAACTTTGTCTACTTTGCGAATTTTTTTCTCAAAAACTATTTGACGAAAATATTTCAAATTCGAACTAGTGGTAACACGAAGTGTTCTTAATGTGAGGCATATTTTATTTTATAGACCTCTTGCTCAGTTAAAAATTAAATATACTTAGGACCGGATAAGGATAAGGATTAGGACGATACGACATATCCTTCAGTGTTGTTTTTTTTACTTTTATATTTTAAATTTGTACTTAATTTTATCGTTTTAATGTGTAAGACTTTTTAAATTATTGACTATTTAGCTGAGGATGATAAAATTTTTTTGTCGAAACTGGTCCTAAGTATATTTAATTTTTAACTGATCGAGAGGTCTATTATTTATTTATGAACCCACTTGAAGAATTCAACTCAGTAATTATGGATTTATTAAAATATTTTATTTTAACGATATTCCAGATAGTTTCGCGGAAAATCGCGGTTTAATAATATGCGGTTATTTCGAAAATGACGGGATGGGGATTTCATCGTCGTTTCAATCAAAATGTGTCAATTAATGTCGTTTACCGGATTCCGCAATTGGTTTTTCAAAGTTAACTCTCACAAATTTTTAGGAACGAACAGAAATCAGCCATGCTGGGTGAGGGGGGTTCCGGCCAATGCGAACCGAGTTGAAAAGATATGGTGCTGGCTCTATTATTACATTCTGCGTCCGTTTCAGACGGGACGTAGCGTCTTTCTGTCTACGTAGGCAAGAAGATATTTAACATTTTAGATACTGTAAAATTGATTTATTGCAAATTGAATAATTATGTTTAATTTTTGTGAATAACACATAAATAATGTATACAAATTTAAACAAAATAAGGTGGAACTACTTTTTTCAAAATATTTAATTTTGATTTGATATACACCAAGAATAATAAAACTGTAATTATAAATATTTATAATCAATTCTCACCATTTTAACCAAAAATATTATTTTTATTTATTTGCGTAATCTATCCAATATTTATGTCTTACATATAAAAATGAAACTTATTCTATTTGCAACAAATTAATTTTATATACAATTTTAAATAACGTTTTATCTACATAGCCGGAAAGACGTCACGTCCCATCTGAAACGCACGCCATATCAACCATTGCTTCAACTCTGTTCCGATTAACCGTAACCTCCCTTTCCCCGCATGGTTTATTTCTGTTTCTCTTTAATTTATAATTCCATTAAATCGCTCATAAAAAAATTAGGGAGACCTAACATTGAAAAACTAATTCCAGAATCTAGCAAACGACATTATTCAACACATTTTGGTAAAAATTGCGTTGAAATCAGCCTTTTCAAAATAATTGCATCTTATTAAACCGCAATTTTCCGCGAAACTATATGGAATATCGATAAAATAAAATATGTGTAGTTCAGTGATTGCAATAATCTTTATCACAATTTTTTTTGTCGAAGGGTTACGAAGTTATCGATCTCTAAAATGAGGGGCCCTGACTTTTGGCATGGACAATAGTTTATGATGATTTTTTTAGGTTCTTATTGCATATTTTTGTTGTTAATTTACAAAATTTCCAAATCACAGAACAAAGAAAACACAGAACACAGAAATGTTCACTGATCACACTAAACTTTACCGCAATTCTTTTCATCGAGCGATTTCGAAGATATAATGAGGGGCCTTGACCTTTGGCAAGGACAATAAGTGAAAAACAATTTCAATATAAAATTTCGTCGAATGTTTCGGTTGGAATTATGAGTACTGGTTAATTAAACGAGTATTTCTAAATATAAGGGGGAGTATTGATTCAAATTAATGAGTAAATTTTTCAATAGTCGTAGACGAAAAAGTTATGTTTTTAAAGCAATGATGAGTATTAATTCCCTTTTAAAAAGTGTATGTACCAATTTAGTTTTATTTTGTCCTACACCGTTGTGTAATGTTAATTCTTTTCTATTTGGAATTGTTATATTTTCTTCTACCTTTTTTTTACAATTCTCACCTGCCTAAGGCTTCATTATCGGAGGTTTCATCAAAATCCCAGAGATGAAGGTAAAGGAGTTGTCCTTCCGAGTCCAGAATATCAAACTTGTAACGGAACAATACAAGACAGTAGTAATGTTTAAAAACCACGTCAATTTTGGTTCTTATATTTGTAGGTTATTTGATGAAAGGAATTGAGATTATAATTTACAATTGAGACAGGGACTTTTTAGTGCACTTTTAAAAAATTCATTTAGTGGGTGATTTTAGTAATTTTTTAAAAAGGAATTTTCAAAAAATAATTAATTATTATTATTAAGTGCTCCAATTTAGCATGCATTAAAAACTATAAAAAATTAGTTTTGTGCGAAAAAGTGCTTTTAAAAACTTCTTACCTCGCACCAAAAATCCCATTTCGGATCGACCGTATTTTGAATGGTTTTTGTACGAAATTCTTGAGCTCCCACGTTTATAATCGCATAAGGATCGGATTTTCCTTTACCCAGCATCCCAATATCTTTTTTCATTAAGTTTTTAGCCTCAATGACATGAACGCGTAAAACACCCTTAAAAAAATTTTTTTTAATCTAATTTTAACAAGTATTGAGTAATAATTTACTTCTGGTTCAGGTATTTTTAATTCAGCAGATTCGACGGTATCGCTTAGTTTAATTGGTAATTTATTCGGTAAAACCATCATAGCAGCGATTTGTTCAACAACAATACGTCTTAACATATCTCTGGAATATGATAAAATTGATTTTATGTTTAATAATTGCATTAATTCGGTTTGTAAGATTGAAATTACCCTAATCCTGGCATATCTAAAACATCTACGACCCCGACCAGATTGAAATCGATTGAGGGGTTGTTTAGAAAGAATACTTGAAGGCCTCCAACGATTGGGACGGTGGTTATTAAGGGTTTTAGAACGACTCTTAACATTCCGTGAAGCTGAAAAGATAATTTAGCATGGATTTTTATGGTTTATTAAATAACCATAAAGTTAAGTTAAAAAATAAATAATTATTTATATATTTATTTATGATGAAGGTAAAAAAGATATTGCCCATAGAAAATTCTATATCAACAATAACGCTTTATGCTAATATAATATTCTATTATTTTATAACTCAAGAAAAAACTTGTTAAATCGTTATTTTTATAAAACCCAAGGTTTATTTGCGGCTGCATATTTCTCACGTTGCGTAATTTTTGATGATACAACAACCAGATTACTCATTCATTGTTAAATGTTTAAAAATTAAATTAACCTGCAAGTTTCTAAGTGTTCATAAATAGAAACAATAATACATTTCACACATTAAATATTGAGTCATTTTTAATAACATTTCGGAATCTAATTGAAAAAGAAAACACTTGAGAACAACATTACTAATCTCTTTAAAACGTTATTTGAAGTACTAATACACTTATAAAATACGGTTTAAAATGTGTTTTGTTGCAAAACGTTTTAGATATGGATTTTTTATTTGTCGAGTTAACCTAAACTCCATTAATCTAAACACGACCATAAAAATTCAAACAAAAATTTAAACATGTTTAAGGAATTATGGTATCTTAATAACTTGGTGATTTATGATTTAGTAACTAAGTTACCTAAATCATAGTTTAATATTTTTAGGATTTTAATATCAGAAGTTTTCGAACAAATGTTCAGAAATATGATACGTATTTTATAGACATGAGAAATCTTCCCCGTAATATTTTATAACTTTTTTTTTCACAATATTATGCGAAAAAGAAAATACAATAATAATCAAGAAAGATACCGACCACCATATATTAGATATTAGAACTAAGCCCTTAGGAAATAATCATTAATCTTGGAAGGTATTAATGACAAAATTAATTGTTGGGCTAAATACAACAAAGAAAAAATAGAAGAATTTGTTAATCTGGAGAAGATGATTACTCAAGTAATCCATCAGATGAACAAATCGACATAATTATTAAGGTTTGACCGAAGTCCAACACTTTCATTTGGATACTTTTAGAGGTGCTTATATGTAGGATTAGGTTGTTAAATTAATGTCATTTCTAATATGGCTTCAAATGATCTGGTGATGCAGTAGTACAATTCGAGCCTTCTCTCAAATGCTCCTCTTCTATCGGATATTATCCTTCTCGGATTACTAAAAATGATCTGTCGATTTTCTAATTTGCCTCTTACTTCTCTACTGTTCACCGTTTTTGTTGGATATAACCAAGTGAATTTACTAAATGCATCTATGACGGCAAAAATCAAAAACTTAAAGTTTTTGAGCATTTATATATACAGGGTGTTCCCGTGACTCGGGGCATAAAATTAACCACATATACTAGAGCAAAAATGATGATGATTCGTGAAAAAAAATTATTATAAAAGTCTTCAAATGGCCAAGATATGGGCCATCAAAGTTCAGAAATTTTAACACATTTTTCTAAATATTTTCAAAACCATTAATGGTAGAGGGTTGAAATTTGGTACAGAGTAAACAAACATCATGCAAAATCATTGAACCAATTTTGACTTTGGCCGGATGACGGCAACCATGTTATACAGGGTGTTCCTAAAATTTGTTTGCTCAGAACTTTTTTGTTTGTTCGTAACCCTACATTTATTTTTGTAGTTTTTAATAGAAAATTTATTTTCGAAACTTTTTTCACTCTTTGAAAATTTTGATAACATTGACTGTTTTCGAGTTATACGCGAAACTGTTAAGCTTTGATTTCAATCGTAACAAATAAAACATATTCCGCAAGATCTGAGAAGGCGATGACAATTGAAAAACGAACTGATCTAATAACCATTATTTGCATAAATTTCTCAGTGTAGATTTAGTTAAATCCAGTGTTAATTTATTTTAATTGAATAAAAGAATGTAATTTCCAAAACAATAAATTTAATTTTCGCGGTAACAACAAACAAGAACATAATAAAAATTCTAACAAAAATATGAACAAGAACAATAAAATTATAAACAAATGGTAATAAATAAAACAGAACAAAAAAAAATACTAAAGCAGATGTTCAAAAACACTCCCGCCGGCTTCAATGCACGCCTGATATCGCCGTCTTAAATTAAAGCGCACTCTGCTGAGGACGTTGATTTCAGTTCGAAGTTGATCAAATGAATCAACAATTCGTAACCTCAGTTGATCAACTGAAGTTATTTCAACGCAGTACACAAGCGATTTAATGCGTCCCCATAAATAAAAATCTAGAGGTGTAAGATCCGGCGATCGGGGGGGCCAACTTATCGGTGCATCCACTCCTCGTCCAATCCACCGTTCCGGAAACGTTCACATAGAAATTCTTGGACAGCATGTGTACTATGCGCAGGAGCACCATCATGCATATACCACATTTCTTGTCTTGTGTTTAAAGGAACGTCATCTAAAAAATCATTTAATTGCTCTAAATGTCCCCTGTATGTATGGCCATCCAGCCTTGACGGCAAGAAAACGGGTCCTATAATGACATCGCCCACAATGCTAGCCCAAACGTTAAGAGAAAACCTCCATTGCGATTTCCAAGCTTTCTTAAATCTTGGATTTTCGTCCGCCCAACTACGTGAATTTCTCAAATTGATGATTCCATCTTTAGAAAATGTCGATTCATCTGCAAAAAGTATTTTTTCTAAAAATTGATCATCAATTTGGATTTTGTGCTGCATTATTTGACAATATTGCAGTCGTAGTGGGTAATCAGCCTGTCGAACTTCCTGAACTTTATAACTATGATATGGATAAAGCTGTTGCTCGTGAAGAACACGCCAGATAGTTGTTTTTGACGTTAAAAAATGCCTCGCCATATCCAAAGTACTAGCTGTAGGATTTTCTTGTACGTAGTCTAGAATATCTTCTTCTAGTTCGGTTGTTCGGACTGATCTGACTTTACCGTTGTTACTAAAATTCGGCTTAAACGTCCCATTTTCCCTTAAACGGGTTTCAATTCTTAAAAATGTTTTTCGATTGGGCGCTCTGCGGTTCGGAAATTTCTCCCGATAACGGTTAGCGGCTGCTACGGCGTTTCCATGACATTCTCCCAATGTCAAAATCATGTCAGTTTGTTCACTAAATGTGTAATTGTCCATTTTGAACACGCAAAATTAATAAAAACTTCATTAACAAACAACTTTATGTTTAAACTACATAAGCAAGTTGACGGCTCAATTTGTTTTTTTTTTAATTGCCATGGCCAACTTTTTCGAAAATTATTGTGTTTAGTGTTACCATTGAAATCGAAGCTTAATATTTTCGCGTTTAACTCGCAAACGGTTAATGTTATCAAAATTTTCAAAGAGTGAAAAAAGTTTCGAAAATAAATTTTCTATTAAAAACTACAAAAATAAATGTAGGGTTACGAACAAACAAAAAAGTTCTGAGCAAACAAATTTTAGGAACACCCTGTATAACATGGTTGCCGTCATCCGGCCAAAGTCAAAATTGGTTCAATGATTTTGCATGATGTTTGTTTACTCTGTACCAAATTTCAACCCTCTACCATTAATGGTTTTGAAAATATTTAGAAAAATGTGTTAAAATTTCTGAACTTTGATGGCCCATATCTTGGCCATTTGAAGACTTTTATAATAATTTTTTTTCACGAATCATCATCATTTTTGCTCTAGTATATGTGGTTAATTTTATGCCCCGAGTCACGGGAACAGCCTGTATATAAGCATTTATAGAATGGTTAGAAATGGGTTATACAGCAAATTCAAAAACGAAAGTACAACAAAAACGGAATATAACAGAAAGATTATTTTCTAGAATATGATAATTTTTAAGTAGTTGTTGACGTTATCTTCGTTATTTTGGACAAAAGTTTGACTTAGACATTACACATCAGTTGCAGAACCAAAAAGGCAACGATTGTACTAGCCCAGTCTCGTAGGGCAATGGTGAATACTTGGGGACTAGATCCGAGGGTCAAAATGTGTTATCTCACGGGGTAATAGTTTGATGGTCAGCACTGAAGCATGCATATGTTACGTCCAAAAACGGAAATCGCTGTGTGAGCAGAAACAACGACCACAACGTTTGTGGGCAACGTTCCATGTCCACAAACCGAAATCAAGTATTTGTCGCGTTGTGGCTAAATTTTTGTTTAGTTCCCCTTCCTTTTTCCTAACTCGTACAGACCAAATTCATTTACATTTAGAACTACAGCTTTGCAACTCTAAGTACAACATTTTGCCCAATTTCGGCAGGAAGAATTTTTTGCTTTTTGTACACTTATTTCAACAATCCGGCCTTCGCGTTTTCTCGTTGATGTTGAATAAGGTCAATTCTTACAATTTCGCCCAACATTCTGCACGTAGCTTTACATTTAGCACAAGACTGGACATTCCTATAATTTCCATACATGGAATTACGTCGAATCTATATTTCTTCTTTATAAAGTTTTGTGACATTCCACTCAAAACAAAATATGAGAAGTATCCAGCAGCGTGAATCCTTTTTCGATTGATTACAGAAAACCTTCAGGATTACCCGACATTTTCTTCAGCATGATACACGTTATACAATTCGTAAGACAATTTTCAATTTTCTTTCTAAGTTTTGATACCCAACATTCTTGTTTAAGGATGTCTAAATGTTTCATCTAAAAAGAGGAAAAGGAATCCTGATACCTATTTAGAAAACTTTATTAACAGAACAAATATAAATAAGAAACAAGAAATTGACAAACAAATTGCAAGAGCCGTATTTGCAACACAAATAGCAGTTTTAGATGTGTGAACAATCCTCATGTAAAGAAGGCGATTGAATTGTTAGGACCTGGTTACAATCCTCCTTCAGGAAAAACAATTTCCACGACGCTTTTGGAACAAATTTATGAAGAGGAGAAAAGTAAATGTTTTGAAAGTCTTTCCGGATGTTGTGCAAACTTTTCCAAATTGATTGCACTGACGATATCATATCAATCATTCACAATATTATGTGAAAAAGAAAGTACAATAATAATCAAGAAAGATACCGACCACCATATATTAGATATAAAAGCAACCTCAGTCAAAATTAGAACTAAGCCCTTAGGAAATAATCATTAATCTTGGAAGGTATTAATGACAAAATTAATTGTTGGGCTAAATACAACAAAGAAAAAATAGAAGAATTTGTTAATCTGGAGAAGATGATTACTCAAGTAATCCATCAGATGAACAAATTGACATAATTATTAAGGTTTGACCGAAGTCCAACACTTTCATTTGGATACTTTTAGAGGTGCTTATATGTAGGATTAGGTTGTTAAATTAATGTCATTTCTTATATGGCTTCAAATGATCTGGTGATGCAGTAGTACAATTCGGGCCTTCTCTCAAATGCTCCTCTTCTATCGGATATTATCCTTCTCGGATTACTAAAAATAATCTGTCGATTTTCTAATTTGCCTCTTACTTCTCTACTGTTCACCGTTTTTGTTGGATATAACTAAGTGAATTTACTAAATGCATCTATGACGGCAAAAATAAAAAACTTAAAGTTTTTGAGCATTTATATATATATAGGCATTTATAGAATGGTTAGAAATGGGTTATACAGCAAATTCAAAAACGAAAGTACAACAAAAATGGAATATAACAGAAAGATTATTTTCTAGAATATGATAATTTTTAAGTAGTTGTTGACATTATCTTCGTTATTTTGGACAAAAGTTTGACTTAGACATTACACATCAGTTGCAGAACCAAAATGGCAACGATTGTACTAGCCCAGTTTCGTAGGGCAATGGTGAATACTTTGGGACTAGATCCGAGGGTCAAAATGTGTTATCTCATGGGGCAATAGTTTGATGGTCAGCACTGAAGCATGCATATGTTACGTCCAAAAACGGAAATCGCTGTGTGAGCAGAAACAACGACCACAACGTTTGTGGGCAACGTTCCATGTCCACAAACCGAAATCAAGTATTTGTCGCGTTGTGGCTAAATGTTTGTTTAGTTCCCCTTCCTTTTTCCTAACTTGCACAGACCAAATTCATTTACATTTAGAACTACAGCTCTGCAACCCTAACTACAACATTTTGCCCAATTTCGGCAGGAAGAATTTTTTGCTTTTTCTACACTTATTTCAACAATCCGACCCTCGCGTCTTCTCGTAGTTGTTGAATAAGGTCAATTCTTACAATTTCTCCCAACATTCTGCATGTACCCTTACATTTAGCACAAGACTGGACATTCCTATAATTTCCATACATGGAATTACGTCGAATCTATATTTCTTCTTTATAAAGTTTTGTGACATTCCACTCAAAACAAAATATGATAAGTATCCAGCAGCGTGAATCCTTTTTCGATTGATTATAGAAAACCTTCAGGATTACCCGACATTTTCTTCAGCATGATACACGTTATACAATTCGTAAGACAATTTTCAATTTTCTTTCTAAGTTTTGATACCCAACATTCTTGTTTAAGGATGTCTAAATGTTTCATCTAAAAAGAGGAAAAGGAATCCTGATACCTATTTAGAAAACTTTATTAACAGAACAAATATAAATAAGAAACAAGAAATTGACAAGCAAATTGCAAGAGCCGTATTTGCAACAAATAGCAGTTTTAGATGTGTGAACAATCCTCATGTAAAGAAGGCGATTGGATTGTTAGGACCTGGTTACAATCCTCCTTCAGGAAAAACAATTTCCACGACGCTTTTGGAACAAATTTATGAAGAGGAGAAAAGTAAATGTTTTGAAAGTCTTTCCGGATGTTGTGCAAACTTTTCCAAATTGATTGCACTGACGATATCATATCAATCATTCACAATATTATGCGAAAAAGAAAGTACAATAATAATCAAGAAAGATACCGACCACCATATATTAGATATAAAAGCAACCTCAGTCAAAATTAGAACTAAGCCCTTAAGAAATAATCATTAATCTTGGAAGGTATTAATGACAAAATTAATTGTTGGGCTAAATACAACAAAGAAAAAATAGAAGAATTTGTTAATCTGGAGAAGATGATTACTCAAGTAATCCATCAGATGAACAAATTGACATAATTATTAAGGTTTGACCGAAGTCCAACACTTTCATTTGGATACTTTTAGAGGTGCTTATATGTAGGATTAGGTTGTTAAATTAATGTCATTTCTTATATGGCTTCAAATGATCTGGTGATGCAGTAGTACAATTCGGGCCTTCTCTCAAATGCTCCTCTTCAATCGGATATTATCCTTCTCGGATTACTAAAAATGATCTGTCGATTTTCTAATTTGCCTCTTACTTCTCTACTGTTCACCGTTTTTGTTGGATATAACTAAGTGAATTTACTAAATGCATTTATGACGGCAAAAATAAAAAACTTAAAGTTTTTGGGCATTTATATATATATAGGCATTTATAGAATGGTTAGAAATGGGTTATACAGCAAATTCAAAAACGAAAGTACAACAAAAACGGAATATAACAGAAAGATTATTTTCTAGAATATGATAATTTTTAAGTAGTCCTTGACGTTATCTTCGTTATTTTGGACAAAGGTTTGACTTAGACATTACACATCAGTTGCAAAACCAAAAAGGCAACGATTGTACTAGCCCAGTCTCGTAGGACAATGGTGAATACTTTGGGACTAGATCCGAGGGTCAAAATGTGTTATCTCATGGGGCAATAGTTTGATGGTCAGCACTGAAGCATGCATATGTTACATCCAAAAACCGAAATCGCTGTGTGAGCAGAAACAACGACCACAACGTTTGTGGGCAACGTTCCATGTCCACAAACCGAAATCAAGTATTTGTCGCGTTGTGGCTAAATGTTTGTTTAGTTCCCCTTCCTTTTTCCTAACTTGCACAGACCAAATTCATTTACATTTAGAACTACAGCTCTGCAACCCTAACTACAACATTTTGCCCAATTTCGGCAGCAAGAATTTTTTGCTTTTTCTACACTTATTTCAACAATCCGACCCTCGCGTCTTCTCGTAGTTGTTGAATAAGGTCAATTCTTACAATTTCTCCCAACATTCTGCATGTATCCTTACATTTAACACAAGACTGGACAGTTCCATAATTTCCACACATGGAATTACGTCGAATCTATATTTCTTCTTTATAAAGTTTTGTAACATTCCACTCAAAACAAAATATGATAAGTATCCAGCAGCGTGAATCCTTTTTCGATTGATTATAGAAAACCTTCAGGACTACCCGACATTTTCTTCAGCATGATACACGTTATACAATTCGTAAGACAATTTTCAATTTTCTTTCTAAGTTTTGATACCCAACATTCTTGTTTAAGGATGTCTAAATGTTTCATCTAAAAAGAGGAAAGGAATCCTGATACCTATTTAGAAAACTTTATTAACAGAACAAATATAAATAAGAAACAAGAAATTGACAAGCAAATTGCAAGAGCCGTATTTGCAACAAATAGCAGTTTTAGATGTGTGAACAATCCTCATGTAAAGAAGGCGATTGAATTATTAGGACCTGGTTACAATCCTCCTTCAGGAAAAACAATTTCCACGACGCTTTTGGAACAAATTTATGAAGAGGAGAAAAGTAAATGTTTTGAAAGTCTTTCCGGATGTTGTGCAAACTTTTCCAAATTGATTGCACTGACGATATCATATCAATCATTCACAATATTATACGAAAAAGAAAGTACAATAATAATCAAGAAAGATACCGACCACCATATATTAGATATAAAAGCAACCTCAGTCAAAATTAGAACTAAGCCCTTAGGAAATAATCATTAATCTTGGAAGGTATTAATGACAAAATTAATTGTTGGGCTAAATACAACAAAGAAAAAATAGAAGAATTTGTTAATCTGGAGAAGATGATGACTCAAGTAATCCATCAGATGAACAAATTGACATAATTATTAAGATTTGACCGAAGTTCAACACTTTCATTAAGATACTTTTGGAGGCGCTTATATGTAGGATTAGGTTGTTAAATTAATGTCATTTCTTATATGGCTTCAAATGATCTGCTGATATAGTATCGTATTCGGGCCTTCTCTCAAATGCTGCTCTTCTATCGGATATTATCCTTCTCGGATTACCAAAAGTGACCAGTTGATTTTCTAATTTCCCTCTTATTTTTCTACTGTTCACCGTTTTTGTTGGATATAACCAAGTGAATTTACTAAATGCATCTATGACGGCAAAAATATACTTAAAGTTTTTGTTGGTAGAAAGTAAATGAAAAAGGTGGTCATCTTCTACACCTCTCTGCTTAGTGTCGGTTCTTATGTGAATCACGCTGTATATTATATGAGGCATTTATAGAATGGTTAGAAATGGGTTATACAGCAAATTCAAAAACGAAAGTACAACAAAAACTGAATATAACAGAAAGATTATTTTCTAGAATATGATAATTTTTAAGTAGTCCTTGACGTTATCGTCGTTATTTTGGACAAAGGTTTGACTTAGACATTACACATCAGTTGCAAAAGCAAAAAGGCAACGATTGTACTAGCCTAATCTCGTAGGGCAATGGTGAATACTTTGGGACTAGATCCGAGGGTCAAAATGTGTTATCTCATAGGGCAATAGTTTGATGGTCAGCACTGAAGCATGCATATGTTACGTCCAAAAACGGAAATCGCTGTGTGAGCTGAAACAACGACCACTACGTTTGTGGGCAACGTTCCATGTCCACAAACCGAAATCAAGTATTTGTCGCGTTGTGGCTAAATGTTTGTTTAGTTCCCCTTCCTTTTTCCTAACTTGCACAGACCAAATTCATTTACATTTAGAACTACAGCTCTGCAACCCTAACTACAACATTTTGCCCAATTTCGGCAGGAAGAATTTTTTGCTTTTTCTACAGTTATTTCAATAATCCGACCCTCGCGTCTTCTCGTAGTTGTTGAATAAGGTCAATTCTTACAATTTCTCCCAACATTCTGCATGTACCCTTACATTTAGCACAAGACTGGACAGTTCCATAATTTCCACACATGGAATTACGTCGAATCTATATTTCTTCTTTATAAAGTTTTGTGACATTCCACTCAAAACAAAATATGATAAGTATCCAGCAGCGTGAATCCTTTTTCGATTGATTATAGAAAACCTTCAGGATTACCCGACATTTTCTTCAGCATGATACACGTTATACAATTCGTAAGACAATTTTCAATTTTCTTTCTAAGTTTTGATACCCAACATTCTTGTTTAAGGATGTCTAAATGTTTCATCTAAAAAGAGGAAAAGGAATCCTGATACCTATTTAGAAAACTTTATTAACAGAACAAATATAAATAAGAAACAAGAAATTGACAAGCAAATTGCAAGAGCCGTATTTGCAACAAATAGCAGTTTTAGATGTGTGAACAACCCTCATGTAAAGAAGGCGATTGAATTGTTAGGACCTGGTTACAATCCTCCTTCAGGAAAAACAATTTCCACGACGCTTTTGGAACAAATTTATGAAGAGGAGAAAAGTAAATGTTTTGAAAGTCTTTCCGGATGTTGTGCAGACTTTTCCAAATTGATTGCACTGACAATATCATATCAATCATTCACAATATTATGCGAAAAAGAAAGTACAATAATAATCAAGAAAGATACCGACCACCATATATTAGATATAAAAGCAACCTCAGTCAAAATTAGAACTAAGCCCTTAAGAAATAATCATTAATCTTGGAAGGTATTAATGACAAAATTAATTGTTGGGCTAAATACAACAAAGAAAAAATAGAAGAATTTGTTAATCTGGAGAAGATGATTACTCAAGTAATCCATCAGATGAACAAATTGACATAATTATTAAGGTTTGACCGAAGTCCAACACTTTCATTTGGATACTTTTAGAGGTGCTTATATGTAGGATTAGGTTGTTAAATTAATGTCATTTCTTATATGACTTCAAATGATCTGGTGATGCAGTAGTACAATTCGGGCCTTCTCTCAAATGCTCCTCTTCTATCGGATGTTATCCTTCTCGGATTACTAAAAATAATTGTCGATTTTCTAATTTGCCTCTTACTTCTCTACTGTTCACCGTTTTTGTTGGATATAACCAAGTGAATTTACTAAATGCATCTATGACGGCAAAAATAAAAAACTTATAGTTTTTAGGCATTTATATATATATAGGCATTTATAGAATGGTTAGAAATGGGTTATACAGCAAATTCAAAAACGAAAGTACAACAAAAACGGAATATAACAGAAAGATTATTTTCTAGAATATGATAATTTTTAAGTAGTCGTTGACGTTATCTTCGTTATTTTGGACAAAGGTTTGACTTAGACATTACACATCAGTTGCAAAACCAAAAGGCAACGATTGTACTAGCCCAGTCTCGTAGGGCAATTGGGAATACTTTGGGACTAGATCCTAGGGTCAAAATGTGTTATCTCACGGGGCAATAGTTTAATGGTCAGCACTGAAGCATGCATATGTTACGTCCAAAAACCGAAACCGCTGTGTGAACAGAAACAACGACCACAACGTATTGTAGGCAACGTTCCATGTCCACAAACCGAAATCAAGTATTTGTCGCGTTGTGGCTAAATTTTTGTTTAGTTCCCCTTCCTTTTTCCTAACTCGTACAGACCAAATTCATTTACATTTAGAATTACAGCTCTGCAACTCTACAACATTTTGCCCAATTTCGGCAGGAAGAATTTTTTGCTTTTTGTACACTTATTTCAACAATCCGGCCTTCGCGTTTTCTCCTTGATGTTGAATAAGGTCAATTCTTACAATTTCGCCCAACATTCTGCACGTAGCTTTACATTTAGCACAAGACTGGACATTCCCATAATTTCCATACATAGAATTACGTCGAATCTATATTTCTTCTTTATAAAGTATTGTGACATTTCACTCAAAACAAAATATGATAAGTATCCAGCAGCGTGAATCCTTTTTCGATTGATTATAGAAAACCTTCAGGATTATCCGACATTTTCTTTAGCATGATACACGTTATACAATTCGTAAGATAATTTTAAATTTTGTTTCTAAGTTTTGATATCCAACATTCTTGTTTAAGGATGTCAATAATTTTCTTTAAATCTAAGTATCCATTGTCATCGTGTAATCAGCAGTTGTTAACCATTTTCATACTTGTACAACACTTTATCTTCAATATCATAGAAATCGTATGGATTATTTTCAAGTAAATTAAAAGTTAGCTTCAGCTTATCATCTGATTTTTGGACATTCTTAATTCGATCTCTTGTGCCTTTGATGAAAGTTACCATAACTGAGTAGCGACTGAGAGCATCGACATGCTTCATACGTTGTCTTGGTCGTTAACGAATTATATACCGAAATTCCACATTCTTCTGAAGTATTCACCATTGCACCAAATGAGGCACTTTCACTAATCAGTTCCCAAAAACGACGGGCAAGTATAAGCTCTACTGCAAGTTCAATGGTGTTATGAACACCATTGTCATTCAATGGTTGACTCAGCAGTTTCATCTAAAAAGAGGAAAAGGAATCCTGATACCTATTTAGAAAACTTTATTAACAAAACAAATATAAATAAGAAACAAGAAATTGACAAGCAAATTGCAAGTGCCGTATTTGCAACAAATAGCAGTTTTAGATGTGTGAACAATCCTCATGTAAAGAAGGCGATTGAATTGTTAGGACCTGGTTACAATCCTCCTTCAGGAAAAACAATTTCCACAACGCTTTTGGAACAAATTTATGATGAAGAGAAAAGTAAATGTTTTGAGAATCTTTCCGGATGTTGTGCAAACGTATCCATTGACGGATGGTCTAATGTGCACAACAAGCGGACATTCGTTTTTGTGTGAAACGATCGATACATGTGGAAATTCTCATAAAGCTGAATACTTAACTGATATTGTCTGCAGTTTAATTTCAAAGACCATAAGGAGACCATACAGGAGAAAATGAATTCCAATACATCATATTGTGTAATAACATATGGATGTTCAGCAGACTTTCTGAACCTACTTTGCAAAGATTTAGAAGTTGTTAATGTTAAAGAACATGTCATGCAAGTAGTGAAATATTTCAGAAACAATCATCTAGTTAGGGCCAAATACAAAGAACTTGTTGGAAAATCATTAGAGCTGCCAAGTTATGTGCGATGGAACACTATGGCAGATTGTTTGGAAGTGTATGTAACACAATGGGAGAAATTGTTAAAAGTGTGCAATGAAAATAAAAAAAATAGACAACATAATTTACCAGAAAGTTTCAAATATTGCAATTAAACAATTAGCAGAAGATTACTTAAATATCTTAAAACCAATAGCTATAACATTGGACAAATTGCAAAAAAAAAGATGCTTTTCACTCCGATGCAGTGGAGGCCTGGAAATAACTACACACACATCTTACATCAAATCACTACATAGCGTTCCTTTTAGATGTTACCAAAGCTAAACATAAGTTAACAAATTCCAAAAAAGAAGAAGCTTTAATGCAGTGAAATGTATGACAATACGAATTTACATCTACTTATTGTAAAACTAGAAACGAAAATTGAACCATATTCAGCGATAATGTTTTCAGAAGATATACTAAGTAATGTCAATGGGTTACAGTGGTGGATGCCACAAAAAAATATTCCTGAAGTTGAGAAGCTTCTACCGATTTTAAAGCAATTTCTGTGTGCAGTGGATTCATCAGCTTCTGTGGAGAGAATTTTTTCTACATTTGGACTTGTACACTCATCTATAAGAAATAAATTAGATGTTGAAAAAGCAGGGAAACTAGGTTTTTGTGTAAATATTACAATGATTTTTAGTTTTTGTTTAACGGTTTCTGTAAGAAAAGATTCGTAAAGGTTTTATTATTTTAAATTCTGTTTTGATTTAAATCATTGATTAAAATTAAAAAAGTCATTTAATTTAAATCATTGATTAAAATCGTGTTTTAAATCAACTGATATAAATCAGTCGAACCCTGATTTTTACATTAATATTGCTATAAACTCAAATTATAAGGCATATGGTCTTCAGTTTTCCAAAGGCCTCCCTCTGAATCATTACGAAACAAAACACCTGATTCTCTTTCATCAAATCGCTTAACGGCTTGGCTATCAGAGAATAGCTTTTGACGAATTTTTGAAAATAATCAATGAAATGATTGGAGTTGGTTCACACTTCCATTAATTATTTCATAACCCAGAACCCAACCCAACCCAGATACTCCATTTTTGACTTCAAGTATTGACATTTTTCCAATTAACCCATGATCTTCAGCAACTTTTAATACATTTTTCAATCTTTCCAGAGCTCGCATTTAATTTTCAGCCAAAATTATAATATCATCCAAGTATATAAGAATCATTCCATCCCTTATCAACTCTTTGAAAGGAATATGGCCACTGAATTTGTGTTCGAAGAAACTGATATTGTAGGAGTCAGAAACGTAAACTTTGTGTATGTAAACTTTCTTCTTCTTTCTTCAACGGGGACATTGAAAAACCATTCTTTAGATTTAGCGTACTAAATATCTTTGATTTTTGCAATCTGTTTAATTGGTCTTCAAAATTTGTTTACATTTCAGTCGTTACACGATCTTCCGGTCGATATTTGTTGATCAATCATCTAAATTAAATTAGAAGTTAAATTGTCAATCATGTCTTCATCAACAGCAATATCCATAATTTCATCAGACACCAACACTTCATCTTCACCAGAAGATGTATTTAAAGAATCTTCTACATTATGGATCGACAAGATAAATGTCGGTTTCATTTCATGTCTAACAATTCAATGTTTCTTATCCACGTTTTTCTCATCAGTGTTATCTTCCGCGTCGTCTGCGTCACTTTCACTACCTGATTCTTCATTTTCTTCATATAATTTCTTCAGCTTCTTTTTTATCTTCATTACCTTCATCGCTTTTATGGTTTCTTGGTCGTCATCGTCGTCTTGCGCGTAATCCATCATTTTATTTCTTTGGTATATTATTCCTCAACGACTCAATCTTAATGGTGGGTTCATGCAACGTGTTTTAGTTTTAGTCGTAGTTTTAGACTTAACCGTTTGCGTTAGCTGTAGTTGTAAGAAAAAGTATTGGTTCATGCAAGATTTAAGGAAAATTTTGTCATATACATTGTCGTGCCAAATACAAAAAGAAATCTGGAGGATCAAGAGTGAATAATTAATATGAATAAAATGAATAATATGAATAAAAATAAAATTGTTGTCGCTGCTAGTGTTGGAATGCAGCTTTATTAATTACACAAAGATTGAAGAATAGAAGACGACGACGTTTTGGCAGAAGACCCATCAATAAGAATCGAGAATTAGAGGGGAATTATGCCACTCTTATTAGAAATATGTTAGAAAAGGAAGAGGACGATTTACAATTTTTTAAATATGTCCGCATGTCATTTGAAGAGTTTAAATAATTGTTAAAATTGGTTGCACATTTTTTATCAAAAACACAAAATAAAAGTAATAAAAAATCTAATTATTAGATTTAATTAATTTTTAATTATTATTATAAAAATAAAATTATTATTGTTACTTGTTAGAAAAAAGTCTATGCAAGAGCTACCTTGGAATTTTGGAATGGGAGAATCTGCTGTTCATTATATTATTAAAGAAACAATAACTGTTTTGTGGAACTACCAGACTTAACAAGAGACATATTAATCTCTGTTGAAGATATGTTTTACAAAAAACATACGCAATTTTATCGGGGCTGTTGATGGGAAACACATCCACATACAAGCGTCAAAAGTATCGTGATGTGAGTTCTTTATTTACAAGAGCTTCAGCTTTGTTCTAATGGCATGTGTAGATGCGGATTATAATTTCAATGTAACAGATATTGGAGCTAGTGGAAGAAATCATGACAGCACTATCTTTAAAGAATCTTCTTTCGGGAGAGCTTTTTTAACCCTCCAGTACACGCGCATTTTTTTTTGACGTGAGTGCTCGCACCGGACTGAGAGTCCGGGTTTCTTTGCCAAATAAGAGATGGCGCTGATGTGTAATTTGTATTAAACTCCCTAGATTACTAAAGTACCGCGGTTCATGATATTTATGTATTCAAACGATTCGAGCCAAAATAGTGTTTTGACAGCATGTCAGTGACCAGGTGTACGAATAGGGAGTTTATGTGTGAGAAAAACGTTTTGCTCCGCCCCCGATTCGAGACCAATATTAAACTTCACCTTTCGTTTCTTCGGTGGCTGATACTGCTTAAAACAAACTTGATAAGCTACCAGGAGCCTTGAACTGCTTTCAAAAATGTTGATACTACCTCTGGAAGACTTGATAATGCTTCTAGAAGCCTTAACATAGCTTTCAGAAGGCTTGAACTGCTTCCACAAGATTTTATGCTGCAGCTGAAAGACTTGATACTATTTCTAGAAGATTTTAAATGATTCTAAAATAAAAAAATTCTAAATAAAACTACTGGCAAAAAAATGTTTGAAAATGCAAAGTCTTAAAGAAGACATTTTTATTGCAAAAAGCACGAAATTGTTAATACAATTTGATTTTGCTTCCAAAATACCAAATACTGCTAGGATACAAAATGTTCATTTCAAGAGTTCAAAAAATTTCAATTATAGACTAAATATTGCTTGTGAAGGTGTAAGCACTGTTGATATAAGGCATTTCTATTGCAAATTAACCATAGGCGCCAGATACATGGACGTTTTTCATATCACTTTTGTTTTGAGAACAGTCATTCGTCGTTTGAATCTTTTCCCAATTCAGTTTTTTCACTATCCAGCACCCATACTTATTTTCAAAAACCGGCGCTTATGAAGCTACGAAGATTGTGTTAGATGTACCACTGACGATCTAAAGATAAATCAGTTAGCTGCAGAACTCTTCGAATCCTCTATTTGGGCATCGTAAATCTTACACAAATTGCTGGTTCTTGTCCTAAAAACGCTTTAGCACTAGCTCATCTGCCGTTTCATTGGCAGCACTTCCAGAGTGACCTCAGTGTAGTTAAAACGACGAACCGTTTGAGCTATCTGTATTTCCACATAAATTTTGATAATCCTCTACTTGATTTCGAGCTTTGTGGAGATGAGTTACTCAGCTTGTGTTCTCATTTAATCCCAAGATTATTCCTCACTTGCGCAATCAGTAATAAAATGTCCAATATAATTATATTTACAAACTCACTTCTACAGTATTATATATTTAGAAATCTGAAACTAGCAACTAACGCCATTAACAACGACAACATTCTGAACTGAAATAATACTTTGACGTCCTTCAACATCGGCAAATACAGAAAAAAGGGATTAACTAACTAGAAACTGACGAAATGACCTATTTACCTTTATTAGCTGTTTCCACCAAAACTTATTTTCGAAAGTAAGTCCTTTTTTCGTAGACAAGAACGGATATATTAAAAAAAAATGTTAACTTGAATGGTTGCGGTCCGCCGAACCAGCGGTTGCAAATTGCTGAAAGACTCTGTAAGTCGATAGTTAAACTTGCAGGAAAAGATTTTATTAATCATATAATCGTGGCTAAGAGAAAATACTGGAAATTATTTGACAGCAGACTTGCAGCAAAAAACTTTATGACTAAAGTGGCTAAGAGAAAATACAGGAAATTATTTTCAGGATTCTGAGATGACCGCTAGGAGGTGCAAATACCATTTTTAATGCCTTGAAATCTTAACAATTAAACAATTAGTCATCTTAGGAATGGTATCTCAATTTTAAGATACTAGTACATTTCAGTTTCAGACCAGTCCCAGTATATTCCAGGTTCATGCCGGGATTTCATGAAAGAAGATTTATCGTTTAGAAGTTTGGGAGCATTAAGAAAGATTTACAATGAAAATATGACCAAATAAATTAATTTTCTGGAAGCATTTCAAGCCTTATAGACGCAATGTTAAGTATTCTGACAGCAATATCAAATCTTTTGTTGGCATTCCAAATGTTTTGGAAGCAATTTAGATCTTCTAGAAGCAATATTAAGCCTACCTGAGCCAATATCGAGACTTTTGTAACCATTTTAAATCTTCTAGAAGTAGTATCAAGTCTTCTGGAATCTTCTCGAGTCTTCTGAAAGCATTTAAAATCTTCCAGAAACAGTATAAAGTCTTACAGGGGCTATATCTAATCTTTTGGAAGCATTTTAAAATATCTAGAAGCAGTATCATGTCTTAATTATTAAAATCTTCTAGAAGCAGTATCAAGTCTTTTGGAAACTTCTCAAGTCTTCTGAAAGCATTTGAAATCTTCTGGAAGCAGTATAAAGTCTTACAGGGACAGTATCAAGCCTTTAGGAAGCATTTTAAAACATCTAGAAGCAGTATCAAGTCTTCTGGAATCTTCTCGAGTCTTCTGAAAGCATTTCAAATCTTCCAGAAATAGTATAAAGTCTTACAGGAGCTATATCTAATCTTTTGAAAGCATTTTAAAATATCTAGAAGCAGTATCGATTCTTAATTATTAAAATTTTCTAGAAGCAGTATCAAGTCTTTTGGAAACTTCTCAAGTCTTCTGAAAGCATTTGAAATCGTCTAGAAGCAGTATAAAGTCTTATAGGGGCAGTATCAAAGCTTTAGGAGGAATTTTAAAACATCTAGAAGCAGTATCAAGTCTTCTGGAAGTAGTATCCAGTCTTTTGGAAGCACTTCAAGTAATTTTGAAGTATTTCAAGCCTTCTAAAAGTAAGTATAAGGTCTTCTGGAAACATTGTAAGTCGTCTGAAAGTATTGTAAGTCATCTGGAAGTAGTATTCTGGAAACCATATCAAGTTTCTTAGATACAATATCAAGTCTTCTGGAAGCATCTTCAGTCTTCTAACAGCGACATAAAGTACTTTGGAAGCATTGTAGGTCGTCTGGACACACTTCAAGTCCTCTAGATGCAATATCAAGGCTTCTAAAAGCGTTGTATATATGCATTGTAAGACATCTGTAAATTCATCATTTTAAGTCTTCTAGAAATATCAGTCTAGAAATTCAAGTCTTCTGAAAGCAACATAAAGTTTTCTTAAAACAGTATCAAATCATCTAGAGGTAACAACATCAAGTCTTCTGGAAACATTTTAAGTTTTCTAGATGCTATATCAAGTTATCTGAAAGCATTGTAAGTCGTCTGGAAGTATTTTAAATCCTCTAGAAGCAGTAACAGTCTTCTGGAAACCGCGGTACTTTATAAATCTAGGGACTTTAATTTGTATTCTTTTTAAGACAATAATTAAAAAAAATTTTTTATTATCATAAAATTTGCGATAGGCAAATAAATGCCCGCGTTGAATACGCTGCACATTTTTCGGGGCATTTATGTTCTACAGCTTTCATTATCTTCTTCGTTTCTTCTAATCAGATAAGAAGCCATTTTGAATCCCAAGGTAGATGCAGACGGTATTTGCAGACGGTAAACATCTTACCGTCTGCAAAATTTTTTGAAAAGCTTCAGTCTTCACCTTCAAAGAGTATTTTTCTTCGCTATCGTATTCATATTCGTACTTTACTGTGTTGTACACTAAGAAATTTTTGACACTAAAATGACATAATTATGTCGGTAAAAAGTTGCCTTTTCTGTTAAACAATAGAAGGTGCAGAACCCGGAGTGAGAGTCCGGTGCATGTATCGAAAGGTTAAATGGAAACATAGATATCCCTATTCTCAAGAAACTACCTGAAAGTAACATTACACTTCCACATTTTGTTGTGGATGATGATGCATTTCCTCTACTGGAAAATATAATGAGACCATATCCCAGACAGTACTTAGGGTTAGAAAAAAACATTTTCAGTTATCGTTTATCCAGGGCAAGGAGGACCGTAGAAAATGTCTTTGGTATACTCTGTCAGCGGTAGCGAATTCTACGGAAGTCATTCATAGCTAATGTAGACAGAGCAGATGGTATTGTAAAAGCCACAAGCTTTCTCACCATTGAACGGAAAAACCAAAGGTACTGTCCTCTAGGATATGGTAATACCAAACGGTACATTATAAATGGTCAGTGCAACAACGCTACTGGAAGGTATTGAAGTGTTGCGTCTATTGATGTCTGTATTGCGTTTTCTATTGTTTCTATGTATGTATAACTATGGTACGATACTGAAGGTTTTAATACAGAAGGTGTGGTTGAACATGATGTTCCGCTATTGCTTGTTACATCCAAAATATCAAAAATTTTAGATGGTGCATCTGATGTACAACCCAAGGTATTCTTACTCCTAAAAAGTCGTTCTTTTTTAATAAGACTCAAGAGGTCAAAAATGTTAAAATGTTTTATAATTGAGGGAAGAAGTTATTCCTAAAATAATTTCTGCAGTCACTTCATTTCTTAATTATATATCTTTTCTTCATTTTCTGTGAGGAATAAGCTATTTCTTTAATAAGGATCATATAACACCCGATTTATCTGCAAAAAAGTACTTTCTGTCTCCTTTTTACAAATGAGTTTAAAAAGCCTAAAAGCATTATGTATGGTGCTCCCATTTTGGTTGAGCAGCGGACCCTGATGGTAATTTCCTTTTACAGCGGGTATAATACTGCCTTAAATTACTCTATCGTTCCTGGCACAAACTTGCTAAAATATTTATATTATTGTATTTTTATATTATGTTTACTATTATATATATATTTTTTTATTTTATTTTAACTGACTCCAAAACAGTGAATGTCACTGGTATTGAAGCCTTAATACACAAAAAATATATGTAAACAAAAAATATCACAATAGGTTATGTATAAAAAACGAAAATAAAAATCCTCAAAAATGCAAACCCATCAGAAACAGTTCAACACTCATCCACTTCAAAAACATTTTCAGATTATAAACTAATTTTTTCATTGTCCTTGCCTCCACTATTATTATCGGAACACTGTTGTATGCTTTAATACCAAGATATAATGGTGATCTCTGTGCTGTCGTTGTTCTACAACATTTATTTCTAAAATCATTTGCATTCCGGGTGCTGTATTCATGCCAGTTCTTAACTTGTTTTGTATTTATATTAGTCTTTATTAGTTTGTTTTTTATAGAATATATATATTTTATTTGCTCATAAGTCCGAATTTTCTGCAAATTCCATATATTTTCCATTTCATACACAAGATCAGTTGACATACAATAGTTCAACTGAAAGATAGATTTTACTGCTTTATTCTGCGTTCTTTGTAATTTATTTAACTGGTAAAGCGGAAGACCTCCCCAGCAGGGAATTAAATATCTAATTTGTGGCAGTATAAAGCTATTATAGAGTAAACGCCTAGAGTTTTTATTTAAGCAATCCGTACACCTTTTTATTGCACTAACCATTGGCACAATTTTTTTAATGATAGCATTCACATGTACATTCCAATTGAGATCATTTGTCAAATTTAAACCTAAGTATTTGTACGTTTGCACTTCTTTTAGTTTTTCTCCATTGAGAAACACATTTATATCACTTTTTTGTTTATTTTTTTGTTTAATAATCATATATACCGTTTTATTAACGTTCACCGATAATTTATTATAGCACAGCCATGTATAATACAGATTTAAGTCGTCGTTCGCCACCTTTTCAAGTTCCTTTATATTACTTGATGATATAACCAAGACAGTGTCATCAGCAAACACAAAATATCTCGCTTGAAGTTGTAGATACTTTAAGTTTTGAATGTATAATAAATATTGCAAAGGACCAAGTACTGATCCCTGAGCTACTCCAATACTTAGGCTTTTTTTTTACTCTTGGTTTTATTGATTTGAGTATAATGCTTACGGTCCTTAGAATATGACTGGAAGAGGTCTTTTGCAATGCCTCGCATTCCCATTTTTTCTAATTTATTGAGTAAAATATCTATGTCCACAGTATCAAATGCCTTTTGTAAGTCAATAAACACTGTCAAAACATACCTCTTCTTATCGAGTTCTTGTGTAATATATTCTAGTAAATCCCCTGTCCCCCCAATGTACTACTCTTCTTTTGATATCCATATTGATATGGATCGATGTTAAAGAATTTCTGTATAAAGTTAGTTAACCTGTGTTTGATAACTTTTTCTGTTATTTTAGAAAATATATTTAAGATTGAAATTGGTGTATAGTTACCAAGTTCTGTTTTTGCTCCTTTTTTATGAATAGGGGATGTTTTCGCCGTTTTTAATTCATTCGGAAACAGGCCAGTAACCAGGATATCATTAATGATATTCCCTATTTTGTCTCCCAAAACTTCAAAAAGCAGCACTATATCAGATTTAGTAATACCATCTTCTCCCGGCGAACTATTATTATTTAAATCCCTTATGATAGAATTAATTTCTGTTAAATCAGTTGGTTCCAAGTAGATGGATTCTTTTGTTTCTTCTTCTCTAAACTCGTGATTAAGAACCGGTTTAATTTTTGAGGCTAAATTCTTACCTATTTCAGAAAAATAAGTATTAAATTCCTCAGCTATTTGTTGCTCATCTTCAATGACTGCACCTGTCATACTTTTCATTTGTCCCATTTTGCCCTTTTTTTTGTTCATTTCAAACATATATCGTTCAGGACCCTTCACATTTTTTTACTGTTTGTTCCAGCCTCATCAAGTGTTTTTTCCACATACTCCTTCTTTAATTTTCTTCTCATATTATTTACCACATTCTTTAAATTTTTAAAATGTCTTTCGGTTTCTGAGTTTCTTATTAATTTCCATCGCTTATATGAATTATCTCTCTGTTTTATTTTCTCAATAAACTCAGCATTTATCCAATAGTTGTTGTTGGATACTTTTATTCTACTTTCCTTTGTACACTCAATTTTTGTTTTTGTTATTATTTCTGCTAATTTTCCAAAGGAAGTTATTTCTTCCTGTTGCAATTTCACTTGAATTAGTTCTTTCCATTTTCCTTTCAGCAATTTAGTTTTATTGATAACTTCTTTAGTTTTTTTTTCAATTACTTTGTTTAATTTAATATACATAACTTTATGATCTGATATCACATGATCCATAAGGGTTATATCACAGTAGAGGTTTTTATTCATTAAAACATGATCTAAAATAGTAGCTGTTTTTTCCGTTTGTCTTGTAGCATTCTCAGTAGTAAGAATATTCTGTATTGTAAATGTGTTCATTTCGATAATATTTCTATACTCTCTAATCGTATCAGTTTCACTGAGTAAATTTAAATTCATGTCTCCCAAAATAATACAAGGAGACTTCTGAGTTTCCATAATTTTATCTATTTGTGCTAAAAAAACGTCAGCTTTGTTTCTGGGCGCTCTATAGATATTTATAATTACGCAATTAACTTTAGTAAGACAAACACAAAGTATGTTACAGTCCTCAATTTCCATTTCTCGAATATGTCTCTGATCATACTCCAAATTGTCTTTTATAAACAGACTCACCCCTCCTCCCCTTGAATCTCTACAATGATGTACAATGTTATAATTTGGTATATTAAAATATTCCACCTCATTAGGATAAATCCATGTTTCATATTTCTTAGACTTCTTATATTTATGTACAGGATATTAAGTATTTCATCCATTTCTGTTACGATCTAGACATATATACATTAATTCTAATTTTTGTACTTAATATTTCAATTTTATGAAGTAAGTTTATATAGTAAGATCTTGTTCAGATCTTATTCTGATAGACTGATCCTTAAATGTTTTGCGAAGGTAAATCTTACCATTTCTACAGAACGCTGCTGCAAAGTTATTTTCTTTTCTAAAATCACGTGTACTTTTAAAAAGTCTCTGATTCGCAATAGTAAGATCTTCATTAAAGAATATATTTCCATTTTTTCCATTCAGTCCACACTCACCAACTTTGATACCTTTAAGTTCTTTAACCTTTTTGAAAACCTGCAATTTCAGGCTTTCTTCTAAGAATTTGACAACGATAGGTCCTTCCCTCTTCTGTTTAACTCTAAAGCAGTCCGTTATTTTATTCATAGGTATATTCAGCGTCATTGTCCCAAAAACCTTACACACAACTTCTTTTGTATCTTCATTTTCTTGGATCGGTACACCAGAAACAATAATATTCCTTTGTCGTTCTATTTGCTCTTGGTTATTTGCTTTTTGTTCCAGTATTTCCAATCTTTTCTTTAATATACGATGTTCATCTCTATAAAGCTTCACCTCCTCAAACAAATTTTCAGACACCTTTTTTTGATCCTCAAAAGAATCTGACATAAATTGTCAGATTCTCAGATTTTCTTATTTCTTTATATACTTTTTAAATTTTTTTGTTAATAAATTTACCAACCATTCATTTCTAATTTACCCTCAATTTCTGTAAAGTTATTTTCACACATTATTTATATGATCTTTGCGACCTGGATCATAAAGATATTGGTATCCTTGTACCAATTCTATTAATTTTGGATCAATTTTAGAAGGTTTTAGCTTTAAGAAGTTAAAAGTTGGGCAACTCTAGGGCTACAACAAAAACCGTTTTAGTCGTAAGATATTGCATGAACAGTAGTACTATAACGCAATACCTTAACTTTTCACTCTTACGACTATGACTATGACTAAATCTAAAACACGTTGCATGAACCCACCATATGTTATCTACCATAATGATAGAAATATTTTCGACTCCCTTTAGAGTGATGGAGATGGAGTTCTTGTGGCTGCCAGGAAAATATTCATGTTACTCCTTTACTGAATTACACTACAGGGATTATAGCATTACTAACTACTGTACTCTAACTACTGAAGATGTCAGGTTGTGTGTGATTCTGTATTGAGTTGTTGCCATTTTCAGTGTTTCTTCAACAAATACTGGTATTTTGAGTAATTAATAGTAATTTGTGAAACACATTTCTTTCTTAATTTCTGGCTATCCCAGTCAAGATTAGTGTCTTTTTCGATTGCTTCTACTATTAATTGTTATTATAACTCGCCTTTATCAGAATTGATGAACTCTTGCAATCATTGTTCAAAATAAAATTGTTTCATGATGCAAAAATGCATTCTAAAAATATTTGATAACAATTTGATAAAGAAAAACTGTTTGTATCCTGTTTGTATCAAACAGGAAATAATGTAATTTTAAACCCACAAAGAATTACTGATAAAAATGACAAGTTGTATAATTTATCTAGATCTACACTAATTTTATATGTTATCTACGTTTATTAAAAATATAACAAGATTATTTAAAAGATAATTTCTGTCAAATTCCACATTAATTATGATTAATTATCTATAAAGTGCAAAACAAAAACTTACCTGAAAATCTTTAATCCCCCCTTTTATCCCTTGAAGCGTAAAATTTATATCGCAGTCGCCAGCATAGCTATAAAAATCAAAATTAATAACAATTTTTTCATAAATTTTCGTTTATACAATAAATCTAAATCCATGATAATTTCATTTCTTGGCACATTAGCATCGTAGACTTTAATTCCTCCAATTCTTGGCGGCTATAATAAATATAATTTATATTAGTAACATTTTTAATAAAATAAAGATTATAACTAACCACACTTCCTAAAATTATGCGTTCGAACTTAAATGCTCCAAATTTATCTAAATTCTTAGCTAAGATGTGTTGAATTTTATCCCTGATTAATTCGCGAACATAATGATTTACATTTGGCCAACATTGTTTGAAAATCTTTGACCAAATAAAAATAGAATTAATAAGATTTCAAATAAAATTAAATATATTTTACCTTATTAACCCATTCGGCTCTTTCTACATCAGGAAAATAAACCTAAACAAAAATAAATGTTTTTATTTCTTTTTAAAGATGACAAGAATCATTTTTACCCAAGCTGGTAAATCATCAATTCTAGCTAAAATAACATCTTTTTCATTAGTTAAAGCTGAAGCTTTAGCAATATCCCTTCTTCTCTCTGAATCTTTTTTATATTGATCTCTGATTACTAAAAGAGCTACTGGGCCAATTAACCAAGCTACAGACCATTGTAGATAACCAGCAAGATAAACAAATCCAACAACAGAAGCCTAAAACAAAGCAAAAAAATTGATATTTTTTTTAATAAAGAATTTTAATTACAATCATAAATGAGATTGTTAAATATAGATTTATTTATGTAATTGAATCATACAATTCTATGAAAAGAATATACAATATTTATTTAATGATAACTTTAATCTATCATAAATTAATAAACACACTTATCTATATTATTATTATTACCTTCTTTAGAATCGAAAAAACGGTGTCTTTCAAACTTATTCCAGCCACGCGTTTTTCACCAACATCTTTATTATTATCCTTTTTATTCCCCTCTTCATTCATGCTGATTGTTCTGATTAATTTATTTAATCAATAAAAAGACCTGAATCAATAAATTGATTAGGAAACGAGGTGGTCGTAAATCAAGTAGAAGGGAAATAAAAGGTGTTTTTAATAAAAAAACCTTAAAGACCCCTTAAATTTTTTGATTTATGACCCCTTTTTTTATTGAAGCTCTGATATATTTCTTGGTTGTGATCACGGTTAATCTAACGTAAACAATTTAATTCAATTTGACTACTTTCTGTCGCAGAGTAACCCGAACTGTTGTTATTACAGCTGATGTCATACCTTTATAAATAGAAAGTTATATCGACAAAGTTGCTTTTTTTAGTTTTGGTGTTTATCTTGGATTTTGATTAAAACAAGTGGATTAAAAACCCCTGGGAAATAGGCAACTAATATTACAATTGTGTAAAATAAGTTGAAATTATATCTAAATAAATATTTTTTTTATTTAATTAATTATGATATCATTATCATTACTTAGCAGAATAATATATTTTTGAAAATAACAGTATAGCTATAGTATAAGACATGATCAACAACTCCCTCGCCCTCAAGGTTATCAAGACATTCATTAGATCTCAATGTTGATATAAGGATGTTATAAAATCTTCTAGAACTGCTATTTAGATTGTTTTGGATTTGATTAAAATATGTGGATTAAAACCCTCTAGGAAATAGATAACCAAAATCACAATGATGTAAAATAAGTTGACATAATCGTGGTACTCAAATGAACGATTGCAGTTTGAATGTTGTGGTAGTGTTATAGCATATGTTAAATTAATTATGTCATCTTATCTATCAGATAAATAGAATGGCAATTAATATTTTCTCAGGAAAGAGAGCAGGGCAATGATTGCTATGAACCTAAAATACTTTCAAGTTTGACAGTAGCTATGTTAATGAATAACTTCGCATGTCTCATTCCAAGAAAACTGGTCCACAATAGGCGAAATCTTTTTTCAATCAATTCTGAACTAACTGAAAAATCTGGTCATTGCCAGTAATGCTTCATTGTCAGCAACTTCAGTGTGACCTGGAGTTCAGATCAGAGAAACTCTGTTATCACCACTCACTGTGTTTAAAGTTTTTTTACGATCATTAATTAAAGCTGTGTAAATATATTATAGTTTATAATTAGGGCCAAATTTCTATGCTAACATGTACAAAGTAGAAAAGGGATGGCTGGTCTTCCAGATATAACATTAGAAAGCTTGATAAAAAGAAAGAAAAAAAGTTGATATTACCTCCGGAAGACTTGAAATGCTTCCAGAAGATTTGATACTGCTTTTAGAAACTTGATAGTGCTCGTGGTAGACTTGACATTGCTTCCAAAGGATTGAAATAAATCCAGAAGTAATGACACTGCTTCTAAAAGACTTTAAATATTTCCAAAGACTTGATACTGCCCCTAGTAGCCTTAATACTACTTCTAGAAGAGTTGAAATGTTTCCAGAAGACTTAATACTACTTCCAGAAGTGTTGATACTGCATCTAGATGATGTTTTCAGAAGACTTGATTTGCTTCCGGAAGACTAAACTGCTTCTAGAAAATTCGATATTGCCATTAGAAGACTTAACATACTTCAAGAACACTTCCCGTCTTCAGTCAGACTGGAAATACTTCCAAAAAACTTGAAATGTTTTCACAAAAGTTAGAATGCTTCTAGAAAAATTGACACTGCTTCTAAAAAAATTGATATTGCTTCCAGAAGACTAAACTGCCTCCAAAAGGCTCGATACTGTCTCTAGAAGACTTGATATTATCTCTAGAAGACTTGAAATGCTCCCAAAAGACTTCACACTCCAGAAGCGTTGATACTGCTTCTAGATGAGTTGATGATGTTTTCAGAAAACTTGAAATACTTCTGGAAGACTAAACTGCTTCCAGAAGACCCGATATTGCCACAAGAAGACTTGATAGTGCTTCTAAAAGACTTGACATACTTCAAGAACACGTCTTCGAGTTCGAGGATGTTATAAAATCTTCTAGAACTGCTACTTAGATTGTTTTGGATTTGATTAAAATATGTGGATTAAAACCCTCTAGGAAATAGATAACCAAAATCACAATGATGTAAAATAAGTTGACATAATCGTGGTACTCAAATGAACGATTGCAGTTTGAATGTTGTGGTAGTGTTATAGCATATGTTAAATTAATTATGTCATCTTATCTATCAGATAAATAGAATGGCAATTAATATTTTCTTAGGAAAGAGAGCAGGGCAATGATTGCTATGAACCTAAAATACTTTCAAGTTTGACAGTAGCTATGTTAATGAATAACTTCGCATGTCTCATTCCAAGAGAACTGGTCCACAATAGGCGAAATCTTTTTTCAATCAATTCTGAACTAACTGAAAAATCTGGTCATTGCCAGTAATGCTTCATTGTCAGCAACTTCAGTGTGACATGGAGTTCAGATCAGAGAAACTCTGTTATCACCACTCACTGTGTTTAAAGTTTTTTTACGATCATTAATTAAAGCTGTGTAAATATATTATAGTTTATAATTAGGGCCAAATTTCTATGCTAACATGTACAAAGTAGAAAAGGGATGGCTGGTCTTCCAGATATAACATTAGAAAGCTTGATAAAAAGAAAGAAAAAAATTTGATATTACCTCCGGAAGACTTGAAATGCTTCCAGAAGACTTGATACTGCTTTTAGAAACTTGATAGTGCTCGTGGTAGACTTGACATTGCTTCCAAAGGCTTGAAATAAATCCAGAAGTAATGACACTGCTTCTAAAAGACTTTAAATATTTCCAAAGACTTGATACTGCCCCTAGTAGCCTTAATACTACTTCTAGAAGAGTTGAAATGTTTCCAGAAGACTTAATACTACTTCCAGAAGTGTTGATACTGCATCTAGATGATGTTTTCAGAAGACTTGATTTGCTTCCGGAAGACTAAACTGCTTCTAGAAAATTCGATATTGCCATTAGAAGACTTAACATACTTCAAGAACACTTTCCGTCTTCAGTCAGACTGGAAATACTTCCAAAAAACTTGAAATGTTTTCACAAAAGTTAGAATGCTTCTAGAAAAATTGACACTGCTTCTAAAAAAATTGATATTGCTTCCAGAAGACTAAACTGCCTCCAAAAGGCTCGATACTGTCTCTAGAAGACTTGATATTATCTCTAGAAGACTTGAAATGCTCCCAAAAGACTTAACACTCCAGAAGCGTTGATACTGCTTCTAGATGAGTTGATGATGTTTTCAGAAAACTTGAAATACTTCTGGAAGACTAAACTGCTTCCAGAAGACCCGATATTGCCACAAGAAGGCTTGATAGTGCTTCTAAAAGACTTGACATACTTCAAGAACACGTCCAGTCTTCCAGAGACAATTTCTCTGGAAGACTGGAAATACTTTCAGAAGACTTGCAATGCTTCCACAAAAGGTAGAATGCTTGCAGAAAACTTGACACTGCTTTTAAAAAACTTGATATTGCTTCTAGAAGACTTAATACTGCTTCCAAAACCCTTGATACTGCTTCTAGATGAGTGGATGCTACTTTCAGAAGACTTCAAACGTTTCGAGAAGACTAAACTGCCTCCAAAAGGCTCGATACTGTCTCTAGAAGACTTGATATTATCTCTGGAAGACTTGAAATGCTTCTAGAAGACTTAATACTGCTTCCAAAAGCCTTGATACTGCTTCTAGATGAGTTCATGATGTTTTCAGAAAACTTTAAGTGCTTCTAGAAAACTAAACTGCTTCCAGAAAACCAGATATTGTCACTAGAAGACTTTATAGTGCTTGTAAAAGACTTGACATACTTCAAGAACACTTTCAGTCTTCCAGAGACAATTTCTCTAGAAGTTCTTTGTTGCTCTTTGTTTACACCTTTCAATCATCCGTCGAAAGATTGTTGAGTAGGTCAGTTTTGTTTTCGTTCTTTTGTTCCCCAATTAAAGCGTAAAGAGTCTTTGTTTACACCTGTCAATCATCCGTCGTAAGAATATTGAGTAGGTCAGTTTTGTTTTCGTTCTTTTGTTCCTCAATTAAAGCGTGAAGAATCTCTCGATTACACCCGTCAATCATTATATAATACTCCTAGAACCTTACAGTGTGAATGAAGCGGTTTTCTTTCATAAATTTTTTCTGTTTCCTCTGAAAAGTTTTCTACTTTCTCTTCATTTTGGAGAGACATTGAAATTCCAATCAACTTTATTTCATACAAAAGAAGTTGGGTTTTTGATGAAAAACAAGAATTGCCTAGTTAGGAAAATATCTAAAAGGATTGATCATCTTTCATTCAAGTCTTTTTGTTTACACCTGTCAATCATCCCTCGAAAGAATGTTGAGTAGGTCAGTTTTGTTTTCGTTCCTTTGTTCCCCAATTAAAGCGTGAAGAGCCTTTGTTTACACCTGTCAATCATCCGTCGAGAGAATGTTGAGTAGGTCAGTTTTGTTTTCGTTCTTTTGTTTCCCAATTAAAGCGTGAAGAATCTTTCGTTTACACCTGTCAATCATTATATGATATTCCTAGAACCTTATAGTGTGAATGAAGCGGTTTTCTTTTATAATTTTTTTCTGTTTCCTCTGAAAAGTTTTCTACTTTCTCTTCATTTTGGAGATATCCTATGGGACATCAAAGGATATTCAAAGGATTGATCAAAAACTTCCATGAAGAAACACTTTCTTCGTTTATTAAATCCCACCTTTATCAAGGATCAGTATAATGAAATACATCAGAAAGATCCATTGCTATTTCGTTCTTATAAAGAAATTCAATTAGCAAACAATAAGAACTATCAACTAGAAGATCTATGTTCTGAACCAATGGTAGAGACGAGATTGTAAGGACTGTTGGATCACTGCATTTTTCAAGTACAACTTGATACTTTACTAAATTTTAAAATAGGGATTTAATGGATCATCTCAAGCACTCTTATATGTGGTATTCCACAATTATTAATCTATTAAGACTCAATTTTTTCCTTGCTTGACCCACTGTGCAGCAGAGCCTGGAGAGCAGCTTGACTGCTTGAAAAACATTTTATTGTTATCTTCATTACTCTTTCTATCTGGATTTTAGTTCACATATCAATAGCAACTACTTCTGCCTGGAATATAGTTCAATAAGTGCCAAAGCAGTACTTATTGAACGTTATTGATGCTTGATCTTTATGAACTTGCTTGAGCCAAAGTGGCTGGCTGGACTCATTTCGGTGTTTTCGATCCATCTGTGATCATGCAAATATCTGCCTAAATCACAGAATTTTTATTTTCAGTTCAGAACTACCATTCAGGCAGTTTTATCTAATATCGACTAATAATCACTGGCATCAACTCATTGTCCAAGCAAAATACCAATAATTGCTGTTATTATTATAGTTGGAGATGATTTATCTCCAAATCTGCTTATTACAATCTTAAACATACTCGTTGTCTTTTTATCTCTTGCTTCGGCATTATCTTCTCAACCCTAAATTTGAAAATAATTATTATTTGTTCCAAGAAGTAGTTAATATATACATGTGTAAATGAAGTTGTATATCTGATCCTTTTAATTTTAAATAAATCAATATTTCCTGGGAGACAAATAAAATTAAGTCAATCTATTTTTTGTCGTTTTCATTTTTTTGTATTTCTTTGAATAATCATTTGAAGATTATTCATCATGGCTCGTTGTCCAGAATTACCGTTCTTACCAGGATTTACTTTTAATCCATTGGTAAAGTTAAAACAATTTCTAATTTCTATTCCTGATTAATTAACTGATAAATCTCATCAATAATTGCCAGTAATGCTTCATTGTCAGCAATTTCAGTGTGAACTGAAGTTCAGATCAGAGAAACTCTGTTATCACCACTCACTGCGTTTTTTTACGATCATTAATTAGAGCTAACATCATTTTCATGACGTACACAAGTGACTAAAACTTGGAAAGAAGTGTAAATATATTGTATAATTTATGATTAGGGCCAAATTTCTATGCTAACATGTACAAAATAGAAAAATGATGGCTGGTTCTCCAGATATAACATTAGAACGCTTGACTTACAAGTCGTAGTAACAATGATACAGTAATTTTAAAAATATTTTCATAGTCTTTCTTTGTGAAGGTATTATGAGTTGAAGAATCAACCTAAAGGTTAGTTCTTTACTTGTTTACTATAATTTTAATATTGCAAGATTCAAGAGACTTAATACTGCTTCTGGAAGACTTGATCTACTTCTAGAAGACTTGACACTGCTTCTAAAAGACTTGACTTTGCGTCCAGAAGACTTGATATGCTTCCAGAAGATTTGAAGTACTTCGAAAAAACTTGGTATTACCTCCGGAAGACTTAAAATGCTTCCAGAAGACTTGATACTGCTTTTAGAAGCTTAATAGTGCCCTTGGTAGACTTGATATTGTTTCTAAAGACTTGACACTGCCCCTGGTAGACGTGATTTACTTTCGAAACACTTGAAATGCTTCCAGAAGAATTAACACTGGTTGTAGAAGCCTTGATATTGTTTCTAGAACCGTTAATGCTGCTTCCAGAAGACTTAAAATTCTTCCAGAAAGCTAAATTCGTGCCAGAAATCTCCATACTACCTATGGAAAACTTGAAATGCTTCCAGAAGACTTGATACTGCTTCTAGACTACTTTAGGTGCTTCTAGATGATTTGATATTGCTTATAGAAGACTTAATATTGCTTCCAGAATACTTGAAATACTTCCAGAAGACGTAAACTGCTCCCAGAAGACTCAATGCTGTTTCTAGGTGAATTGATACTGTTTCCTGAAGACTTGAAATGTTTCAAGAATACTTGACATTGTTTCCAGAAAGATTGCAATCCTTCCAGAACGCTGGAAGGTCAAGTCGCTTCTGGAAGCTTGGAGACATCGCCTCCAAAGACCTGATACAGCTCCTGCTAGACTTGATACTACTTCCAGAAGACTTGAAATAGTTCCAGAAAGTTTAACTCTGCTTCTAGAAACCTTGGTACTGCTTTTAGACGAGTTAATCCTGCTTCTATAAGACTTGAAACACTACCAGACCACACGACACGGCTTCTAGAAAACTGGTTTTTGCTTCCAGAATACTTGAAATGCTTCCAGAAGACTAAACTGATTCCAGAAGTCTCGATACTATCTCTGGAAGACTTGATATTGCTTCTAAAAGGCTTGAAATACTTCCAGAAGATTTGATATTACTTATAAAAGACTTGGAATGCTCCCAGAAAATTTTATATGGCTTCTAGATTACTTATAATGCTTCCAGAAGACTTGGAATGCTTTTAGATGATTTGATACTGCTTTTAGAAGACTTGCAATATGCCTATGGAAGACTTAAAATGATTTCAGAAGACTAAATTGACACTAGAAGGCTCGATACTGCCTCTGGAAGACTTGATATTGCTTCTAAAAGGCTTGAAATGCTTCCAGAAGACTTAATACTGCTTCTAGATTACTTAAAATGTTTCCAGAATGCTTGGAATGCTTCAAGATGATTTCATACTGCTTATAGAAAATTTATATTGCTTCCAGAAGACTTGAAATATATCCAAAAGACTTAAACTGCTCCCAAAAGATTCAATGCTGTCTCTGGACGAATTGATACTGTTCTGAAGTAGTAAGTTTCAAAAAGGCATGACATTGTTTCCAGAAGAATTGCAATCTTTCCAGAAGGCTGGAAGGTCAACTCGCTTCTGGAAGCGACTTGACATCGCTTCCAGAAGAGTTCAACTACTTCCAAAGACCCGATACAGCCCCTGCTAGACTTGATACTACTTCTAGAAAATTTCAAATGATTTCAAAAAGTTTAATTCTGCTTCCAAAAACCTTGACACTTCTTCTAGACGTTTTGAGGCTGCTTCCACAAGATTTTAAACGCTACCAGAAAGCGTGACACGGCTTCTAGAAAACTCGTTTCTGCTTCCAGAAGACTTGAAATGATTCCAGAAGACTAAATTGATTCCCGAAGTTTCTATGCTGTCTCTGAAAGACTTGATACTGCTTCTAAATTACTTAGAATGTTTTCAGAAGACTTGGTATGCTTCTAGATGATTTGATATTGCTTCTAGAAGACTTAACATGGAAGACTTGAAATGATTCCAGAAGACTCGATACTGCCTCTGGAAGACTTGATACTGTTTCTAAAAGGCTTAAAATGCTTCTAGAAGACTTGATATTGCTTATCGAAGACGTGAAATATTTCCAAAATACTAGATACTACTTCTAGAAGACAAGATATTGCTTCTATAAGACTTGAAATGCTTCCAGAATATTACATACTGCATAATCAATAAAACCTTTAATATTTTGGTTCAACGATGTAAAATAAATTAAAATCACCTATATTCTACACGTGTTTCGGTTATACAAACCGTCATCAGGCACGACTGGAAGCAAAATTTAAAAGTTGACAAAACTTAAAGTAAAAGACATGATACAAAAAATTAGATTATCGTCAACTATAGAAGTACAATAACGTAAACGTATTTCAGCTAAAGAAGTCAATAAAAAAACAGATTGACATTAATTTGATACAACAGAAATACGATTACCTTGAAATTTACAATTAAATGAACTTTTGAAAAATGTGTTCTTAAAGCCTACAGGTTGCAAACTAAAAAGATATTGCTTCTAACTAACTAACAGAATCTAACTATCTATAGCTTCTAAAAGACTTGATGTTGTTTCTTCAAGAATTGATACTGCTTCTAAAAGACTTGAACTGCATCCAGAATGCAAAAAGTGCTTCCAAAGACTTAACACTGCCTCTGGTAGGTTTGAATAATACTTCCAGAAAACTTGAAATGCTTCCAGAAAGCTTAACACTGTTTCTGAAAGCTTTGATACTGATACTAGATGAGTTGATGCTGCTTCTATAAGACTTGAAATGCTTTCAGAATGGTAAACGTGCTTAGAAGTGGTTTCAAAGACTTGATACTGCACTTGGTAGTTTTGACACTACTTCCAGAAAACTTGAAATGCTTCCAGAAAGCTTAACACTGTTTCTGGAAGCATTAATACTGATTCTAGATGAGTTAATGCTGCTTCCATAAGACTTGAAATGCTTACAGAATATTAAATTGATTCCAAAAATCTCAATACTGCCTCTGGAAAATTTGATACTGCTTCTGAAAGACTTGATGTTGCTTCTTCAAGAATTGGTACTGTTATCAAAAGACTTGAAATGCATCCAGAATATTAAATTGATTCCAAAAAGCTCGATACTACCTCTGGAAAACTTTATACTGCCTTTAAAAGACTTGATGTTGCTTCTTCAAGAATTGGTACTGTTATCAAAAGACTTGAAATGCATCCAGAATGCTGAAAGTGCATAGAAGGGCTTTCAAAGACTTGATACTGCCCCTGGTAGGCTTGATATTACTTCCAGAAAACTTGAATGCTTCCAGAAAGCTTAACACTGTTTCTGGAAGCTTTGATACTGATTCTAGATGAGTTGATGCTGCTTCAATAAAACTTGAAATGCTTCCAGAATATTAAATTGATTCCAAAAAGCTTGATACTGCCTCTGAAAAATTTGAGACTGCTTCTAAAAGGCTTGAAATGCTTCCAGATGACTTGATATTGCCTATGGGAAACTTGAAATGTTTCCAGAAGACTTGATACAGCTTTGAGATTACATGTAATTCTTCCAGAAAATTTGGAATGCTTCTAGATGATTTGATACTGCTTCTAGAAAACTTGATATTGCTCTCAGAAGACTTGAAATACTTCCAGAAGACTTAAGCTACTCCCAAAAAACTCGGTGCTGTGTTTAGAAGACTTGACACTGCTTCCAGAAGACTTGAAATGCTTCCAGAAAACTTGATTTTGTTTCCAGATGATTTACAATGCTTCCAGAAAGCATTATTATACTGCTTCTAGGACACTCGAAAGGTTCCTAAACATTTGATACTGACTGGATGAAGCTTTAAAGACATTGACGAAATCTCTGAAGATGTCCATAAGACAAAACTAGTTAAAATACTTTTGAAGGAAAAAAAATTAGCTACAGATTTCCATGGGGTTTGCTATTTATTTATAGAAAGTATTTAAAAGGTGTAATTGTTTAAAAAATGTCCATGAATCGAAGCACTTTCTTTGTTAATTGATAACTCCCTTATCAAAGAGCAATATAATAAAATATGTCAGAAAGATCTATTACGATTTCTTTCTGATAAAGAAATTCAAAGTAAAAAATGAGAACTATCCATTAGAAGAACATAGAATTGGTTCTGAAATAACAAGAGGCAAGATTGATTCCATTTTTCAAATACAACAAGATCAATACTAAACTTTGCTTAATTTAAAAATTTAAATGGATCGGATTTAATAGCGGCTTATTATCATATTCTTAGCCTCTCTCTTTAGAAGAGTTTTAGCTCCAGTAAACACTTGAAATACATTACAATGTACAATAAATACTTAGGCTGTAAGTTTGCTTAATCTAAAATCTGGCTGACTCCTACCCCAAATCCTTCCAGCGTATTTGATCCATTTTTGAACCTGAACAAGAGAATCTTCATTTTCAATCCAGAACTGTCGTTTAAGCAGTTTAATCTAATATCGAGCATTAATCATTAACATATGGCCATTATCCAAGCAAAATTATAACAAATTGCTGCTAAATGGACTTCTTTAAACCTAAATTCTTAAATGCAATCACAAACATCCTTATTGAGCCTTAAATTAATCTAATTCGAATTAAAATAATTAAGGTTAGTTAGCTCATCATACAAATATGTAAGTGAAGTTGCCTAACTGATTTCTTTAATTTAAAATAAATCAATATTTCCTGGGAGACAAATAAAATTAAATCAATCAATTTTTTGTCGTTTTCATTTTCTTGTATTTCTTAGAATAATCATTTGAAGATTATTCATCATGGCTCGTTGTCCAGAATTACCGTTTTTACCAGGATTTACTTTTAATCCATTGGTAAAATTAAGCCAATTTTTAACTTCAATTTCTAATTAAACAATTTTTATTTCAGATTGGTCAAACGAGATTTAACAGAGACAACAAATTCGAAAATTACAATGGAATCCCCACATTGATAGAAAAAGTTAAACCGAACATGTTCGGCCCATTCACCGATAGATATCCTTCGGTTTATGCCAGAGGAGAAGTTGTTAATTTACCCGGATGGATCGCTTTTGACAAACAAATTTTAGTGTTTCACGCATTTTTTAGGCAAACTTTGCAAGAAGTCGCGTTGGCTCCGTTCCAAGTGCGCCGGGTTAAAATTTATTTCTTTTTGGAAGATGGAACGATTCAAGTTATTGAGCCCAAAGTTGATAATAGCGGATCGGCTCAAGGTGATTTTAAAATTAAAGTATTATTACGAAAATAATTAATTTTTTTAATAAGGTACGTTAATTAGTCGGCAACGAATCAGGTTTCCCGCACCGATGGACGAAAATTTCTACGATATTCTCGACTTTAACGTTGGGAGAGAAGTTGAACTTTACGGGAAGGTGTTCAAAATAACGGATTGCGATCGATTCACTCGAAACTTTTTGAACCGTATTGGAATAAGTGTACCAGATCCGATCCCTCCACCACCCGATCCTTATTTGGACCATCGCGAAAAAACAAAAATTTCAAATTTGTCGAAAAAGCCGAATATTCATGTTGATACGCTCGGACAATTTTTGGCGAATGATGGAAAAGTTTTGCGATTTTATGGTTATTGGGATGATCGCGAATCGGAAAATGGAATTCTCCACGATTTAGAAATCCATTATTATTTAGCTGATGATACGATGGAAATTAAAGAAATTATTCCTCCAAATTCTGGGAGGGATACCGGATATATGTTTATGAGAAGGGCTAAATTGCCGAAAGTTTTTAAGGGGCTTCCGGGACCTGGTGCTGATTCGAATTTTACGGTTTTAAACGTGCTCGGACCTGGATTAGGGGGTCGATTTATCACGGATGCTTTAAACTGTGGTAAAGAAGTCGTTCATTATTATAAAGAAAATGAATTAACAATTGGGGGGATTATTAATTGTTATGGAAGGAGGATTTTATTAACTGATTGTGATCCTTATACGAAAGCGTATTATCGCAAAAAATATGGGGTTGATATTTTCGAGCCAAAACCTTACCCCGAAGATTACGTCAAAGCGCAATGTCATAAAGTTATCGAAAGAGAACTCCCACCTTGGAACGGATACGGAACTTATGAAGATTCAGCCGTAAATTGTAAAAGTGTCGAATTAAAAGCACCCCATAGAGATTTCCAAAAATTTTTAA
The DNA here is from genome assembly GCA_036711965.1 of Onthophagus sagittarius. Lineage (NCBI taxonomy): Eukaryota > Metazoa > Arthropoda > Insecta > Coleoptera > Scarabaeidae > Onthophagus > Onthophagus sagittarius. Next base: position 10,934,598 of record JASERS010000004.1, read on the forward strand.
AATACGATAAGTAATTATTATTTAAATACATCATCAAAATAAATAAATTTTGATTCGATTTATTTTAGGATTGGTTTAGATAGCCACATATTACGTTTCGACGCAAGATTAGTCTCAAAAAGTCCAATAAATTGCTCCAGAATATTCACAATAAGCTATTATTTATCCGATGATACAATCGGAGTCTACGAAACCGCCAGAGACAACTCCGGATTTAAATCGAGTGCTTTCTTCAAAAAAGGTCCGGTACAACTCCCCGGTCAGGCGATTTTCACATCAAAACCTCCAAAAAATTACACCGCCCAACACATGTACGTTGGTGCTCAATTGATCATAAACAGCTTTCAATTCGTTTTAATCGACGCCGATGAGTACGCATTAAGATTCATGGAAATTAACGCGCACGAATTTCCAAGATCAAACATAAAATTAATTATGGATAAAGTTCGTGAAAAATTAAGACCGATTTATAAAGATTTCGTCCATGAAAATATGCCAACAGAATCGCCCGTTATAACCTACGAAAAATTAAGATCAAAATTGTGCCCTCTTATGGGCGAGGATTTCGTCGAACAAGAAATGATTACCATAGCCCGAGCATTTTCCGCCAGTTGTAAAGACCCAAAATATGATAGAAACGCAATTAGAGCCATTGTATTAACCAGCTTAAAACGAGCTTTATGGGACGATTTAGAAAGAACCAGGGAGTACTTTTTAGCTAAAGATGGAAATAGGACCGGAGTTTTATCCCGACACGATTGTTACACTTTATTAAGAGCATGTCGAATACCTTTAGACACTTCAGTCATTGAAAAAATTCTCGATGTGTAAAAAAACTTAATTTTATTTCATGTTTAAATTTGTTTTAAACATTTTTATTTTAGGGCTGAAAAAGATCAAAATTGCAACATTGTTTATAACGATATTTTGAATTTCTTGGATAGGAATAAATGCCCAATGGCCGATATAATTCCGATTAATGTAAAGAAAGAATTATGGTGGGCTTCCGAAAGGGAACCTTATCACGGTCGATTAATTAATTGGTGCGCTTTTAATGATTATTTGGATTTACAAAGTTTAATTAAAGAAGCCAGCGGACCTTTTTTGAATAAACCGAAAGAGGACGAGTAAAAATTAACAGAAATCATTAATAAAATTTTTTGTAAAATGATTTTACAAATAAAATATTGAAATATGATTTTAGTGTTTTTAAAGCACTACTTTAGAATTGAGATTAAATATTGTTTCTTTGACTTTGCTTCCAGAAAACATGCAATGATTCCAGAAGACTTGGTATTGCTGCTAGAAGAATTAAACTGCTCACGGAAGTACTTCTAGATGGAGAGATTTGATAGTACTTCTAGATGGTTGATACGTCTTGAAAGAGATTTGAAATATTTGCAGAAGACTTGATATTGCCTCTGGAACACTAGAAATACTTCTAGAAGATTTGACACTGCTTCTAGAAGACTTGATATTACTTCCAAAAGACTTGAAATGCTTGCAGAAGACTTCATATCGCCTCTGGAAGACTAGAAATGTTTTCAAAAGACTTAACACTGTTTCTGGAAGGCATGAAATGCTTAAAAAAGGCTTGATACTACCTCTAGAAGATTTGGTATTGCTTCTAGATGGTTGATACGTCTTGCAAAAGACTTAAAATATTTGCAGAAGACTTGATATTGTCTCTGGAAGACTTGAAATGTTTCCAGCAGATTTGACACTGCTTCTAGAAGATTTGGTATTGCTTCCAAAAAAATTTGAAATTCTTGTGCAAGACTTCCTATTGTCTCTGGAAGACCAGATATGTTTTCAGAAGACTTGACAGTGTTTCTAGAAGGCATGAAATGCTTAAAAAAGACTTGACACTACCTCTAGAAGACTTGGTATTGCTTCTAGATGGTTGATACGACTTGCAAAAGACATGAAATATTTGCAGAAGATTTGATATTGCCTCTGGAAGACTTGAAATGTTTCCAAAAGATTTGACACTGCTTCTAGAAGATTTGGTATTGCTTCCAAAAAAATTTGAAATTCTTGTGCAAGACTTCCTATTGTCTCTGGAAGACCAGATATGTTTTCAGAAGACTTGACAGTGTTTCTAGAAGGCATGAAATGCTTAAAAAAGACTTGACACTACCTCTAGAAGACTTGGTATTGCTTCTAGATGGTTGATACGACTTGCAAAAGACATGAAATATTTGCAGAAGACTTGATATTGCCTCTGGAAGACTTGAAATGTTTCCAAAAGATTTGACACTGCTTCTAGAAGATTTGGTATTGCTTCCAAAAAAATTTGAAATTCTTGTGCAGGACTTCCTATTGTCTCTGGAAGACCAGATATGTTTTCAGAAGACTTGACAGTGTTTCTAGAAGGCATGAAATGCTTAAAAAAGACTTGACACTACCTCTAGAAGACTTGGTATTGCTTCTAGATGGTTGATACGACTTGCAAAAGACATGAAATATTTGCAGAAGACTTGATATTGCCTCTGGAAGACTTGAAATGTTTCCAAAAGATTTGACACTGCTTCTAGAAGATTTGGTATTGCTTCCAAAAAACTTGAAATTCTTGTGCAAGACTTCCTATTGTCTCTGGAAGACCAGAAATGTTTTCAGAAGACTTGACACTACCTCTAGAAGACTTGATGTTGCTTTTGGAAAACTTGAAATGTTTCCAAAAGATTTGACACTACTTCTAGAAGATTTGGTAGTGGTTCCAAAGTCTTGAAATGCTTGCAGAAGACTTCCTATTGCCTCTGGAAGACTAAAAATGTTTCCAGAAGACTTGACACTGTTTTTAGAAGGCATGAAATGCCTCCAGAAGGCATGAAATGCTTAAAAAACAATTGGCACTACCTCTAGAAGACTTGGTATTGCCTCTGGAAGACTTGAAATGTGTCCAAAAGATTTGATATTGCTTCTAGAAGATTTGGTATTGCTTCTAGAAGATTTGGTATTGCTTCTAGAAGATTTGGTATTGCTTCCAAAAGACTTGAAATGCTTGTAGAAGACTTGACACTGTTTCTAAAAGTTATAAAATATCTCCAGAGAGCATGAACTGCTTAAAAAAGCCTTGACACTACTTCTAGAAGACTTGGCATTGCTTCTAGATCATTGATACCCCTTGCAAAAGACTTGAAATGTTTCCAAAAAGTTTAACACTGCTTCTAGAAGATTTGGTATTGCATCCATATGGTTGCCAGACTTGATAGTCCCAGCATTTGCCGTCATTCGTCGTTTGAGTCTTTAGCCAATTCAGATTTCCAAATCAAATCTAGATTTAAATGAAAATAGAAAACTGGTACTCATGCCCCTTGGAACAAAAAAAAGCTTAAGGTAGGTGGTTAAATTTTTTCTACCATATTCTTCAATATCTATGAAGACTGGATAATCAGGATAGCCTTAATAAATTAAAAGGATGATGGCTGTTCGATATACAGATGACACTGTCGCAATAACTTAATATGAATCAGAAATGTTCGAATTCTTTTTAACTCGGAATGTGGACTAAACTGAAACGATCTATATGCCACTGGATAAATATAGACTAAACGGGTAGAGTACTTTAAACATTGCAGTTAATCCATGATATAGGGGTTTTGTGTGAGATCCTCTATCTCAGAATAATAAATAAAAAGAAGGATCGGATTGACTTTGAGGAGGAAACAAATAAAAATCTCTGTATCCAAAATAAACTAAAACATGTTGATACTATAACATATAGTTCATTATCTTGGCGATCAATGGTAGATATAGAAGGAGGATTCCAACTTTTGAAACGTTGTTATCAAAAAATGTTGAGAACATCTTGGGTTACACTAATGGATCTATTACTCTTTTGGAATAAGAAATAAAACATAAATACGCGATCATAAGAAATTACTACCTATAAGCAAGCATTCAATTTAAATTCTAGAATACTTGAAATGCCTCCAGAAGACACGGAATACTTCGAGCAGACTTGACACTGCCTCTAGAAGACTTGATATTGCTTTCAGAAGATTTAGAATATTTCCAGAAGACTTGATACTGCTGGTAATGCTTTTAGAAATCAGGCTACTGCTTCTAGAAAATTTCAAGTCCAAAAGACTTGTAATGCTTCCTGAAGACTCCCAATGCTTCCAAAATACTTGATACTGTTTCTAGAAAGCTTGAAATGCCCTCGGAAGACATGAAATACCACTACAAGACCTGATACTGCTTGTTAAAGACTTGATATTGCTTCCAGAAGACTTAAACTGCTCCCAGAAGACTCTATACCGAGACACGAGAAGACACGAAATACTCCGAGCAGACTTGACATTGCCTCTAGAAGATTTGATATTGCTTTCAGAAGATTTAGAATGTTTCCAGAAGACTTGATATTGCTGGTAATGCTTTTAGAAATCAGGCTACTGCTTCTAAAAGGTTTGAAATGCTTTCAGAATACTTCTTAGAGTAGTAGAAGTACTTTCAGAAGAGTTAGTAGTGCTTTCTGAAGATTGGAGCTTCTTCCTGAAGATTTCTAATGCTTCCTGAAGACTTTTAAAGCTACGAGAAAAATTGACACTGCTTTTAGAAAACTTGAAATGTCTCCAGAAAACATGAACTGCTTCTAGAAGACTCGGTGGTAGATATCGAAAGAGGATTCCAAATTTTGAAACGTTATTATGAAAGAATATGGAGAACATCTTGGTTTGCACTAATGCATCCATTACTCTTTTGGAATAAGAAATAAAAACACGAATTCTTTCTAGAATATATATTTTAGAATACTTAAAACGCTTACAGAATGCCTCAAGTCTTCTTCATGCTTCTAGAAGACTTGACAGTGCTTCTAGACGACTTAATATTGCTTCCAGAAGACTTGAAATGTTTCCAGAAGATTTAAACTGCTCCTAGAAGACTTGATATGCTTCCTGAAGACTTTCAATGCTACCAGAATACTTGACACTGCTTCTAGAAGATTCGGCATTTCTTCCAGAAATCTTTAAATGATTCTTCAAGACTTGCAATAGTTCCAGATGACTTGATACTGGTTCTAGAATACTTGAAATCTCTTCAGAAAACATGAAATGTTTCTAGAAGACTTGACACTACTTCTAGAAGACTTAATATTGCTTCTAAGAGATTTGAAATGTTTCCAGAAGATTTAAACTGCTCTCAGAAGACTGTATGTAGTCTGTGGAACACTTAGTATTGCTTCCAAAAGACTTGAAAAGCTACTGAAGACTTCCAATGCTTCCAAAATACTTGATACTGTTTCTAGAAGGCTTGAAATGCCCCCAGAAGACATGAAATACTGCTACAAGACCTGACACTTCTTGAGACTTGATATTGAAGCTCTCAGCTTTTGCAGCTTTCTCTTTCCTCTCACAAAGATTGTTATGTTAGCCTTCAAGCAACGAGGATGGGCAGAAATACCGCCCGAGCGAAAGGAGGGCTTGTATGGAATCAGACTGTATTATAACTTTTCTCTCACAATTTTTTGTGGACATTTCACATTCCTAGCGGTTTAGAAACTTTTATTGTTGATTCAACGGAATAAACCGAACCATCACATCCTGTTTGCCATCGAGATCCCATCGGATTGATTATGGGTGGACACCCATAATTGGATGACAGTTTCGTGAGGCATGAGTTACTTTAGTATAACCTATAGATCAACCCAATGTTGAAAGCAATACCGGAATATCATATTGCTTCTTGAAGAAATGAAATGCTTCCCGAAGACTTGTAATGTTTTCAGAAAACTTGATACTGCTTCCAGAAAACTTAAAACTACTTCTAGAAGACTTGTAATGCTTCCAGAGGACTAGATACTACTTCTAGAAGATTTGGTATTGCTTCCAGAAAACTTGAAATGATTCCAAAATATTTGTACTGCTCCGTGATGACTATATAGAAAGCAGAATAGCAGAAAATTTAAACTGCTCGTAGATGATTCTATAATACCTCTGGAGGACTTAATACTGCTTCAAAAATGGTGGAAATGCTTCCTGAAAACTTATAATACTTTCGGAAGTCTGGCTATTGCTTGTAAAAAATTTGAAATGCTCCCTGAAGACTTGATACTGCTTCTAAAAGACTTGATACTTTTTCTAGAAACTTGAAATTCATTCAAAAGAGCATCTTCTTTTAATAATCATCTACACAATTATTAAAAATTTTATCTGGATTGAAGTTACCATTTTCAATTAATTTTTTGTTTTTAATGAATTATTAAAATTTTTCTTCCAAATTTAGTCTCATGATCTGCAGCAAACTTTTTTTGGAGAGCACGTATTTCAAAAAATTTTGTATTTTTTCAGACCTTTTCAGTACCAAGTCATACTTTTTTGGAGATCTGCCATTCGTCGTTTGAGTCTTTGTCTAATTCAGTTTTTTTTCAACACCCAACACCCACCGCATATTCAAAAATCAGCGCTTCTAAACGAATAAGAAGAAGGTTATGAGAGCAGTTAATAAAAGGTAAAATTTTTATTAAATATGTTAGAATTATGATAGATCTTGTAAATTAAGTTGCCTAACACTTAAACTAAAAAATCATTAGAAATAACCGATCCGAAAGCAATTTCACAATCATCTTGAAAAAAGATTGATTTTCAAGCGTTTCCAAACAACGTTCTTAAAAATATAACCTCTTCATATGCGATTAAAGGATCGATTGAAGAGTAAACAAAGCGATTTTTTGAATTTATTTTATTTTTCTTGCGTGTATGTCGACATCATTCGAAACACCTCTCGAAAATCCAAGACTTTACCGATAAGACGTTCCTAATCAGTAAAAAAAACTGTTTCACGTGAAAAGTGTCTTGCTCACCGAGCGAAAGAAAATTGTCTGTTGACTTGAACCGATAAACCAAGATTTATTGATAATAAATAAATTTCGAAATAACGATCATAAACTTAATAACTTTTTGTAATAAAACATAAAGACGAAATTAATTTCGTCACGTGAATTAACTCCTTTAAAGATGACGTAATTATGATTATTCCATCCATTCATGCTTAGATAGATAAATTATGAAAATGCAAATTGATTTAATCTTATTCATGAATTGACTCGGAATATGAAGTTTCATGTAAAATTAAAGAAGAATATCGCCAGCGTGTTATTTTCAAAGAAAAAGAATTAATAGATTAACAATGGGGGATTACAGAGAATTACAAGATTAGATAACGTGCGAAACTGAGCGAATTGTACTTTAGGCATCTTGAGAACTGTGATTGTTTGTTACAATGTGTCATCTAAAATGAGAATAATGAAAATAATTGTAATTATAAGAAAATAGAAAAATAGGAATTTTACGACCACCTCTTACGATTGAATCTTGTAATCGTTAATAAGTGAAGAAGGAAACTCCAAAAGCAATTATTATTGTTGTCCGGTTTTTTTATTGTTTATGATTCGAAATGATTAAAACATTAATATTTTCTTGGTATTGATGTTAAAAGTTAAAATTAATAGTACTAAATTTGAACCGTTAGTGCTTTTGTATGTTTGGAGTTGGTAGTGATAAATAAAATTTGTCACTGAAATTCAAAATTTTTACAGGTTCCATTTTTAACACCAAAAAATTATTTGAATTAATTTCTTTTTTTATATCTCGTTTTGCATGTTTAAGTTAAATATATCTTTGTTTGTTAATCGTGGTTATTTCCATGAAATTAACTTGGATTTAAAGTTTGTAGAGGAACATTCTGCATCCTTGATGATGGTCATTTCTGTTGGGATTTTAGTATAGAGCCCTGAATCCCGGACACGGGCGTCGATGGCATGACGCAACCACCGCCGAGTATACGATGGTGGGAGGCGACGCGAAGAGCCTCCTCCTCGGCGCAATCGAGACGCGGATGGCAGCTCGTGTGGCCGCGGAATCTTCGCCAACAGGAGGAGGAGGAGGAAGCCGCCGACGTCGTCGTAGCCTTCGTTGCCAATCGATCCATACCGGTAAGTCTCAAATTCGTCATCACATCCTTATCAATGCATTCTTTTTACTTTTGCATAAATACTTCTTCGTCAACACTTGCGCCTCCACCTTCCTCATCGTCGCCGCCGCCCCTTTTTTTCATTCCCTCCACCACGCTCTCGTTTCGTTCGGGAATCGGGCGTTTTGTATGTATAAAACCCGAGGGACTCTCTGCGCATGACTTCTATGGGTCTCGTAAGGTGTTCTAAACGATCTGAAAGCGCCTCATGTTCACTGTCTATTGATAAAACAAATACATTATCTGCTTTAGGAATGTTTATAAATACAAAATCAAAAAAAAGATGAAACAAGAAAATGAGAGATCTTAAAGTAGGGATGGCTTAAAAAATTATTTCATTTCTTACGATTAAACGTAAGGTTCTTTGCAGTCGAGTTGGAACGGTAGCGTGGTTGTTGATAAGGTTATCAGGTAGATTAGCGCGTTTGAGGACCAACAATATTACTTGCTCGAGCTGTATGTTCTCAACACAAGGCGATGCATTCAATTTATTATTAAGCGATCTCAAATCGAAACAGAAACGTGTGATTTTCAAATTGAGCCGGTAAAATAGAAAACTCTTATCGCTGTTAGTAACAGAACGTCTTAGAAAATAAATATATCTATATTTGCTTTAAATTTTTCAAAACGGCGGCGACCTTCAACATACACACAATGTCCAAGTATACGTGGAAATTATTTGCAACAAATATTCGGCCTTGTGCATGCTCGGATAAATTATAGTATGCGCTTTCAGTTTACTATAGTTTGAAATTTACTAACATTGCTTTTAGTACTATAAATGTTAATTAAAAAATTAACACAAATTTAAGATTTTTAAGCCAATTAAAGCTTTGTAACAAAAAGTTCATGTCTCAGTTAATCATTTTCAATATTGACGAAATCGTCATCGCGTTGCAATGGTTTCTGGGTTATCTATGACCTTGGAGGCTCGCGGTTTATGTATGCGCGCATAAAGCAGCTTCTAAATCCACTTCTCAATTATTAGGAGTTATGGCACCGTATTGTTCTCTAGGATTAGGGAGTAATTAGATCTAATGACACCGATTCATTCCATATTTACATTCTTTCATTTCATTCTTTCTTTTTTTCGCTAATTGCACCCGACAATTTCTTTGGTAAACTTGTTTTGTAACCAAAACGGATCGTTATGATTGACGATAATCATTTTTCGAATAATCTCATTTAAGTGCACGTGTCTTCTTTAATATAATTTCTTAACAAAAAAATTGACCGTGACATTTTTGATGACATCTTCATCGATGATGGACTTCTTGCGGTATTGAACGGTCGACGGCGATTTCTCTTCATTTGAATTGGATATGCGTAGCTCATTTTACATAAGAAGTGAGGTCTTTTAGTAGAGGCCACCACTTTTTTGTCTTCTTCGCCTTTTCTTCATGATTCTTCAATTGATATTCAAACTAAACCGTTATCTGACACCGCGATACTAAAAAATATCGATACAAAAATCTTCAGTGTGTTTTTGAAAACCGCCTTTTAAGAAGGACTCTTTGTATTGACACACGCTTGAGTTCTAGATTTACCTTGGAATTTTCTTGTACAATTCCTATTTTAACCTAACAATGGGGGATACTGTATAAGATTTTTACTCTTTAGTTGTGAATACACGAATTTTAACGAGTTTTTTTGTTGTTGTTGTTGTTACTTTGTGAATAATGTCGGAAAGTTTCAATATTAGTTACTTAGGTATTGATGTAAATAAAGGACTAACACAAGAAGATGGACTTATTTAACTTGATCTTGAAAGAAACAACAAAAATAAATAAAACTAATTTATAGCCAAGGAAAATGTTGAAGAAACCTACTTAAAAGGCAACCTTTATTTGACAATTTGCTTTACTTCTTGAAATGTATTCCCTTTCAAAGCTTTGTAAGCACTTAAACATTAAAGGCTGTAAAACAATCATCATAGATGATGATAAAGAGCGCAAGAAATGAGCTGAAAGCTTAATCTATTAATGAAAAAATCGTAGAACTTAACCTGTTCAAGGAAGCACCTGTCTCAGAATCTGTCAGGTTGCATAAACTGACAGAAAGAAGGTGGTAACGTGGAATGAATTAACGAGGATGTAATGCCAAAAAGGCTCTTAACTAAAAGAATATTATATTAGAGATCAAGAGAGAAGTCTGGATGCATAACGACTAATGAAATCAGAACCTCAAAAAGAATACCTCTTGATTGGTAATATTGAATATAAGAGGTAAAGAATGGAGGTCAAGGCTTCATTTGGCTTCACTACCAGAAGAGTTGACACTGCTTCTAGAAGACTTGAAATGTCTCCAGAAAATATGAAATGCTTCTAGAAGACTTGGTATTACTTCCAGAAAACTTGCAATGATTCCTCAAGACTTGCAATGGTTCCAGATGACTTGACACTGCTTCTAGAACAATTGAAATCCCACCAGAAAACATGAAATGGTTCTACAAGACTTGACACTGCTTCTGGAAGACTTAATATTGTTTCCAAAAGAATTGAAATGTTTCCAGACGGTTTTGAATTGCTATCAGAAGACTGTACATTGCTTGTAGCACACTTAATACTGCTTCCAAAAGACTTGAAATGCTTCCTGAAGACTACCAATGCTTCCAAAATACTAGATACTGTTTCTAGAAAGGTTGAAATGCCTTCAGAAGACATGAAAACTGCTACAAGACCTGACACTGCTTGTTAAAGACTTGATATTGCTTCCAGAAGACTTGAACTGCTCCCAGAAGACTCTGTACTGCCTTTGAAGGATTTAATACTACTTTCACAATACTGGAAACGCTTCGTGACGACTTGTAATACTTTTAGAAGTCGGGTACTGCTTCTAGAAAATTTGAAATGCTTCCAGAAGACTTGTTCTACTTCTAGAAGGGGTAGTAGTGCTTTCTGAAGACTGGAGCTACTTCCTGAAGACTTCGAATGCTTCCAGAAAACTGTACACTGCCAGTAAAATATTTAATACTACTTTTTTTAATACTACTGAAGACTTAAGACTGCTTCTAGAAGACTTGGAATGTCCCCAGAAAACTTGAAATCTCTTCAGAAAACACGAAATGCTTCTAGAAGACTTGACACTGCTTCTAAAAGATTTGGTATTGCATCCAGAAAACTTAAAATGCTTCAAGAGGATTTAAACTGCTCCCAGAAAACTGTATGCTGCCTGTGCAACACTTAATACTACTCCCAAAAGAGTTGCAATGCTTCTAGAAGACTTGAAATGTTCCCAAAAGACATGCAATGCTGTTATAAGACATCACACTGCTTCCAGAAGACTTGAAATGCTGGCAGAAAATTTAAACTGCTCGTAGTTGATTCTATAATACCTCTGGAGGACTTAATACTGCTTCCAAAATGGTGGAAATGCTTCCTGAAAACTTGTAATACTTCCGGAAGTCTGGCTATTGCTTGTAAAAGATTTGAAATGCTCCGTGAAGACTTCTAAAAGACTTGATACTTTTTCTAGAAACTTGAAATTCATTCAAAAGAGCATCTATACATAATTATTAAAAATTTTATCTGGATTGAAGTTACCATTTTCAATTAATTTTTTGTTTTTAATGAATTATTAAAATTTTTCTTCCAAATTTAGTCTCATGATCTGCAGCAAACTTTTTTTGGGGAGCACGTATATCAAAAAATTTTGAATTTTTTTTTCGAATAATGTCGGAAAGTTTCAATATTAGTTACTTAGGTATTGATGTAAATAAAGGACTAACACAAGAAGATGGACTTATTTAACTTGATCTTGAAAGAAACAACAAAAATAAATAAAACTAATTTATAGCCAAGGAAAATGTTGAAGAAACCTACTTAAAAGGCAAGCTTTATTTGACAATTTGCTTTAGTTCTTGAAATGTATTCCCTTTCAAAGCTTTGTAAGCACTTAAACATTAAAGGCTGTAAAAAAATCATCATAGATGATGATAAAGAGCGCAAGAAATGAGCTGAAAGCTTAATCTATTAATGAAAAAATCGTAGAACTTAACCTGTTCAAGGAAGCACCTGTCTCAGAATCTGTCAGGTTGCATAAACTGACAGAAAGAAGGTGGTAACGTGGAATGAATTAACGAGGATGTAATGCCAAAAAGGCTCTTAACTAAAAGAATATTATATTAGAGATCAAGAGAGAACTCTGGATGCATAACGACTAATGAAATCAGAACCTCAAAAAGAATACCTCTTGATTGGTGATATTGAAAATAAGTGGTAAAGAATGGAGGTCAAGGCTTCATTTGGGTTGTAACGTAATCGAAAAAAGAACAAAAGATGATTAATTTATATTGAATATAGATCTAAGAATTCAAAAAATGTTTATCAAATGCAATAATTTTGAAACTTCGAAGGTTTATAAAGAAACGAGTCATGCTGCGGTTTCCTTTGTACAATCACCATGTTCCACCGGTGCAGTGGCCTTTTTTTGGTGAAATTCCTTTTGTTTTTTTTAAGTAGCTAAGAAATTCATATTCATCTTAATTTTTCTGTAACATTATTTATATGAATGCTTAATTTCTTAGAAATAAGATGATTTTAATTTTTGTTTCTATAGAGTCTCTCAAATTTGGAATCTTCTCTCATTGAAACTCCTCTAGTGATAACTTTACGTTTCAACAAGAGCACATTTTAATCTTTTTGCAATCTCAAATGCCACAACAGAAACTGTCATTCCTTAACTCTATCCAAAAGACATTTCTCCAATTAGGCCATACTGATATTTTGAGCTTCTTCGTTAAATTAATCAAAAAAATTTCTTTCAAATTTTTTCTCAATTTCTTTCTTGTAATACCATTCTTGTACTAATTCTAATACCACATCTCATATAACTGTATGTAGTATCCCGTTACTTCCTGAGGATTGTGCGCTCTCTACTCTAGAATTCTCATTCTATATTTCTTGCAAAATGACTCAACTATTTTGAACCAAGATGAGCCTAATTTCATAAAGCACAATTTGTTGATATTAATTATTATTTTTACGGAAGGTGTCTCTTTTAAATGGTAGTGATGTGGAATTTTACTATCAATTTATTTTATAAACATTTACATAGTGCTATATAGAATTATGTTCCCATAAAAGGCAAATATCCCACGAGATATCCTCGATGGTTTTCTTGTGGTATTATCAGAGTTCTTCATGAGAAGATGAGGGCGCACAGTCGGTAGGTAATTTGTTGAGTTTTGATGCTAACCAAACTCAACAAATTACCTCACTTTTCAGTTTTGAGAGGAAGGGAATCCAAATTTTTGATTGATATGGATCATATTAGCTATAACAGAAGTGTTGAGAGTGGTATTACGTTAAATGATAAACAATTTTAGACGTTTGTGAGGGATCAGAAGGGCGAACATGTGTTCCTTTGACAATAAGCTTCGAGAGTATGGTTCCTATGAACTACATGTTTAATGGTTCCTCGGGTGATATACCTGAGGATGTTGTCTATGATGTTTCCTGTTCTTTGGAATCTTTGGGGTTTGGAACGTTCTGGATGGAGGACACACTCAGGTCTATGAAAATAAGCAATACATCTTCAAGTATATCTTAAAAGTATAACTTCAATTTTCGCAAATGTATGATCACAATCACTTTCAATACCTCTTAAAATTATATTTAATAATTCCTTGCTTCATAGTATATTCCCTAATGTTTGAAATTGTGCCTTCCTGTTTTCAAATCGGCCAAAAAAATTGTTCAAAATCTTGCCAGTTTTTGGTAAAGTATTTAAGTTCATTCCCGTCTTATTTGTGCTGTAAAGTTAAAAATTGACCTGACACATCATGGTTTTTTTGCCGGTGGGTCGGTGGAGACAAATTTACTGGAGTATACACATTATATATCCTCTCTTCTTTTGATCAACATTGTCAAGTCGATTCAAATTATTCTGACATTAGTAAAGCTTTTGATTGTATTGGTCATAACACATTGTTATCTAATCTTCAAAAATTTTAGATTTATCGGTGATTGCTTCAATAGTTTAACTCTTTGCTAAAAGATAGAAATCAAATAATTTCGTCAATGACTTCCATTCTGTTGCTATTTTACGAGCATCTTGGACAATTTAATATTTACACAAATGATCTCTTTGAAAATATCCAACATTCGTGTTGTTTGATGCATGCCTCTTGACTGTTCTAAGCTGTAATTTCTAAGTAAAGGCTAAATCCCGATTCGAGCTGGACAAAGTAGAAAATCATTGACTACATTTAAGGTTCATTTAAGGTATAAGAAATTCTTCTCAAGGCTTCAGTAAACCTAATTCCACAACAAATGTATTACAATAACTAACAATTGTGTGTATGAAGTTACTTTGATAATAGTTGAATGCGAAATAGATCGTTAATCGCTATATTATCTGTTCGGCGACATGATTGTCAATTATTGTTTGTGTGCTAAACCAATCTGTTTAGATATCTTTCAGTAAGAAGTTTCAAGTACTAAAAACGTCAGAAAAGTACAAACTAAGATTTAAGAGAATGTGATTTTTCATCGCGGAAATTGAAAAATTCTTCACATTTTAACATATATACATTGACTTCAAATTTTGAGGATTTCTTTATTATGACAACAATTCTTGAATTAAAATTGATAATTCTTCTTTTCATTCTCTCCTGATTTTTATAACACTTGGAAATAATGCGATCTTTTGTTGTGCTGATTACGAATCTGGAGTCATAATGATTTGAAATTGGATAGTTTATGCAAAGGTTGATAACTCGGGGGCTTTGTGGTCATTTATGCTTGCTATTGGAAGCCATGTGCACGTTGGATACTTTTTGCATGAACATTATTTATAATGAACCATAAACGCTAATCCATAACCATACTCAACCTAAATATGAAGACTCTGAGGAATTATCAAAAATCTCTAAACTATCATCATGTAAGAGTCTTGCTACAAAAAATAATAACTGAAACTGAAACATTAAAATCGATGAAGAAAATATAATTGATGATTTTTATAGCAAAACTTTTTCATTATTTAAAAATCAAATTGTATATCCCTAGAAGTGGAATTTTTATAGTCAGACGATTTTTTTTTTTTAAATTTTTGACAATTCTCTTAGAGTTTCTAAATAGGTTGTGTCTGATTTTGAACTAAGCGTTTATGGTTTACTGGGCGTTTTCGTTTTTAAGTTGTGGTTGATTTTTATACTGAAAACACTTAATTATGATATTTGAAGATATTAAGAAGAAATATATGCTTTTCCCCGTCATTATGGACAATCTTAGTGAATTGAATTAGGTCTTTATGTTTCATTACAAAATATTTGCGTTCATGTAAAAAAGAATCTCTTTAATTGTTTTGATTTTTGAGTTGATTGACTTTTATGCTGAAACCCTGAAATTATGATATTTTGAAGATTTTTGCTGTAATTCCGCAATCTTTTCATATCTAGGTTATAACTGGTTATGAATTAGCCTCCTCTAGTTCATTACAAACAATATTCGTTTTAAATTTTGCTCCAATTCTTGTGATCTTTGACTAGAAATAAACACATTTTGAAGATTCACTAGATTCAAAAATTGTCTTATTCCAAACCTCTCTAAATGCAACACTATATCATTTCAATTCTCTAAGATTCTTTAAGTGTGTCGTCTATAAGATACTTGGGCTATAATTGATGATTTTATAGCAAAACGTTTTCATTATTTAAAAATCAAATTGTATGGTCGAAAACCTCATTCACTAAGATTGTTCATAACGATCTGAAAAGCATAATCAGTCACATACTAGAAATGAAAAAATTACAAGAATACAGCATAAATTTTCAAAAAATCATAATTTCGAGTTTTCATCATAAAAATCAACCACAACTCAAAAGCTAAAGTAGACAGAGAAACTTTTTGCACGAATGTTGTTAGCAACGAACCATAAACGCTTAATCCATAAAAAAATCTCAAAAAGTCGTCCTTTAAGAGTCTTACTATAAAAATTAAATTTGTATAATAAATTTTTTGTAGGAATTAAATTTCCTGGTGCCCGAATAAAGTATAACTTCTTATGTCTATATACCGTAAATTTAGACATCTTTTTTTGGCATTTAGCCAATTAGAGTCGAGATTCAAAATTTACAAAATTTGAATTTTTTTGACAATTTTTTTATCCTAACATGTTCAAATTAAGCGAAGGAACACGATGAGTACTCTCATGTTAAATTTGGCAGAAGCAAAAAAAAATACACTATCATAAAAAGTGGTTTGGTTAGCTCTAAATTTATAAATTTGCATGTTTTGACAAGTTTGTTATCTTAATATATGCAAAGTGATCTGAGGAACATGATGAGTACACTTAACTCAAATTTGGCAGTGGCAAGAAAATTTTACCGTCACAAATGGTAATTTGATAAGTTCTAAATTTGCAAATTTGCATTTTTTTGACAATTTTTTTATCGTAACATGTTCAAATTAAGCCAACGAATACGATGAGTACTCTCATTTTAAATTTGGCAGTAGCAAAAAAAAATTAAACTATTATAAAAAGTGATTTGGTTGGCTCTAAATTTGTAAGTTTGCATCTTTTGACAAGTTTGTTATCTTAATATATGCAAATTGACCTGAGGAACATGATGAGCACACTTAACTAAAATTTGGCAGGGGCAAAAAAATTACACTGTCACAAATGGTAATTTGATAAGCTCTAAATTTGCAAATTTGCATTTTTTGACAATTCTTTTATCCTAACATCTTCGAATTAAGCCAAGGAATACGATGAGTACTCTCATGTTAGATTTGGCAGAAGCAAAAAAAAATTACACTATTATAAAAAGTGGTTTGGTTAGCTCTAAATTTATAAATTTACATCTTTTGGCAAGTTTGTTATCTTAATATATACAAAATGACCTGAGGAACATGATGAGCACACTTAACTCATTTGCTCACTCACATTTGTGACAGTGTAAATTTTGCCCCGCATGCTCGGGAAGACTTCTTATACCATGTTATGGATGTTAATGGAAATAGAAGATAAGGGCAGTTTGAATGAAGCCCAAAGGAAGAAATTCTCTTCAATCCCCAATAATCGACCTTGTTGTTTGAAATCGATCCTCCTAAGGAGTCGGTCTTCACGTGAGTTGTTTCTTCGGGTTGGTCTTCCAGCAGGACTGTAGCGTAATCTCGATTCAGTCTTCTCCCAATCTCTCGGAATGAAAGACACCCTCTTTTATACCAATTATTCATCCCATATCAACGTCATATCAAAATTACGTATCATATCATTGTTATGGGTGAAATTACAACAACGTCTACTTAAAAAACACGAAGCGTTTACTTAACACTTTGATATAATTAATATAATGTTTTGGACAGAAATTCATTAATTGCAAGGAAAAAAAATTGGAAGATGGAGACAATAATGGTATAAAAAATATTCATCGTTTATTTAATTTGAATTTTATATTATATTTATAAAAGTATTTCTTGAAAATTGATTGTAATAAAAATCCTTTGTGTCACCGGCTTTAAATTCTTAGATTTAAAGATTCGATTTAAAGATTTTTATAACACTTGGAAATAATGCGATCTTTTGTTGTGCTGATTACGAATCTGGAGTCATAATGATTTGAAATTGGATAGTTTATGCAAAGGTTGATACCTCGGGGGCTTTGTGGTCATTTATGCTTGCTATTGGAAGCCATGTGCACGTTGGATACTTTTTGCATGAACATTATTTATAATGAACCATAAACGCTAATCCATAACCATACTCAACCTAAATATGAAGACTCTGAGGAATTATCAAAAATCTCTAAACTATCATCATGTAAGAGTCTTGCTACAAAAAATAATAACTGAAACTGAAACATTAAAATCGATGAAGAAAATATAATTGATGATTTTATAGCAAAACTTTTTCATTATTTAAAAATCAAATTGTATATCCCTAGAAGTGGAATTTTTATAGTCAGACGATTTTTTTTTTAATTTTTGACAATTCTCTTAGAGTTTCTAAATAGGTTGTGTCTGATTTTGAACTAAGCGTTTATGGTTTACTGGGCGTTTTCGTTTTTAAGTTGTGGTTGATTTTTATACTGAAAACACTTAATTATGATATTTGAAGATATTAAGAAGAAATATATGCTTTTCCCCGTCATTATGGACAATCTTAGTGAATTGAATGAGGTCTTTATGTTTCATTACAAAATATTTGCGTTCATGTAAAAAGAATCTCTTTGATTGTTTTGATTTTTGAGTTGATTGACTTTTATGCTGAAACCCTGAAATTATGATATTTTGAAGATTTTTGCTGTAATTCCGCAATCTTTTCATATCTAGGTTATAACTGGTTATGAATTAGCCTCCTCTAGTTCATTACAAACAATATTCGTTTTAAATTTTGCTCCAATTCTTGTGATCTTTGACTAGAAATAAACACATTTTGAAGATTCACTAGATTCAAAAATTGTCTTATTCTAAACCTCTCTAAATGCAACACTATATCATTTCAATTCTCTAAGATTCTTTAAGTGTGTCGTCTATAAGATACTTGGGCTATAATTGATGATTCTATAGCAAAACGTTTTCATTATTTAAAAATCAAATTGTATGGTCGAAAACCTCATTCACTAAGATTGTTCATAACGATCTGAAAAGCGTAATCAGTCACATACTAGATATGAAAAAATTACAAGAATACAGCATAAATTTTCAAAAAATCATAATTTCGAGTTTTCATCATAAAAATCAACCACAACTCAAAAGCTAAAGTAGACAGAGAGACTTTTTGCACGAATGTTGTTAGCAACGAACCATAAACGCTTAATCCATAAAAAAATCTCAAAAAGTCGTCCTTTAAGAGTCTTACTATAAAAATTAAATTTGTATAATAAATTTTTTGTAGGAATTAAATTTCCTGGTGCCCGAATAAAGTATAACTTCTTATGTCTATATACCGTAAATTTAGACATCTTTTTTTGGCATTTAGCCAATTAGAGTCGAGATTCTAAATTTACAAAATTTGAATTTTTTTGACAATTTTTTATCCTAACATGTTCAAATTAAGCGAAGGAACACGATGAGTACTCTCATGTTAAATTTGGCAGAAGCAACAAAAATACACTATCATAAAAAGTGGTTTGGTTAGCTCTAAATTTATAAATTTGCATGTTTTGACAAGTTTGTTATCTTAATATATGCAAAATGATCTGAGGAACATGATGAGTACACTTAACTCAAATTTGGCAGTGGCAAGAAAATTTTACCGTCACAAATGGTAATTTGATAAGTTCTAAATTTGCAAATTTGCATTTTTTTGACAATTTTTTTATCCTAACATGTTCAAATTAAGCCAACGAATACGATGAGTACTCTCATTTTAAATTTGGCAGTAGCAAAAAAAAATTAAACTATTATAAAAAGTGGTTTGGTTAGCTCTAAATTTATAAATTTACATCTTTTGGCAAGTTTGTTATCTTAATATATACAAAATGACCTGAGGAACATGATGAGCACACTTAACTCAAATTTGGCAGTGGCAAAAATATTACACTGTCACAAATGGTAATTTGATAAGCTCTAAATTTACAAATTTGCATTTTTTGACAATTCTTTTATCCTAACATCTTCGAATTAAGCCAAGGAATACGATGAGTACTCTCATGTTAAATTTGGCAGAAGCAAAAAAAAATTACACTATTATAAAAAGTGGTTTGGTTAGCTCTAAATTTATAAATTTACATCTTTTGGCAAGTTTGTTATCTTAATATATACAAAATGACCTGAGGAACATGATGAGCACACTTAACTAAAATTTGGCAGTGGCAAAAAAATTACACTGTCACAAATGGTAATTTGATAAGCTCTAAATTTGCAAATTTGCATTTTTTCACAATTCTTTTATCCTAACATCTTCGAATTAAGCCAAGAAATACGATGAGTACTCTCATGTTAAATTTGGCAGAAGCAAAAAAAAATTACACTATTATAAAAAGTGGTTTGGTCAGCTCTAAATTTATAAATTTACATCTTTTGGCAAGTTTGTTATCTTAATATATACAAAATGACCTGAGGAACATGATGAGCACACTTAACTCATTTGCTCACTCACATTTGTGACAGTGTAAATTTTGCCCCGCATGCTCGGGAAGACTTCTTATACCATGTTATGGATGTTAATGGAAATAGAAGATAAGGGCAGTTTGAATGAAGCCCAAAGGAAGAAATTCTCTTCAATCCACAATAATCGACCTTGTTGTTTGAAATCGATCCTCCTAAGGAGTCGGTCTTCACGTGAGTTGTTTCTTCGGGTTGGTCTTCCAGCAGGACTGTAGCGTAATCTCGATTCAGTCTTCTCCCAATCTCTCGGAATGAAAGACCCCCTCTTTTATACTAACTATTCATCCCATATCAAACTCATATCAAAATTACGTATCATATCATTGTTATGGGCGAAATTACAACAATGTCTACTTAAAAAACACTTTGATATAATTAATATAATGTTTTGGACAGAAATTCATTAATTGCTAGGAAAAAAATTGGAAGATGGAGATAATAATGGTATAAAAAATATTCATCGTTTATTTAATTTGAATTTTATGTTATATTTATAAAAGTATTTCTTGAAAATTGATTGTAATAAAAATCCTTTGTGTCACCGGCTTTAAATTCTTAGATTTAAAGATTCGCCTTGAAAATGTTCTTGTTAAATTCCTATTTTAAGCGTACAAAAGGGGCCACTGTAAAGGATTTTTCTTTCGACTGCGACAATTACGAATCTTAACGAATTGTGTATTGTTACAAAATGGTTATTGTCGAGAAGACATGAAACAGGTTGGTGTGTGTTCGCGTTGGTAGGACGAAAAATCGGCGTTGTGGTATAACAAGAGAGTAAAGTGGCAGGAATGAAAATAGTCGCGCGTGTCTCCGAACGGCGCGGCTGCTACTCCCTAACATTGGGAACCCGGTGGCAGAACGCCAGTATTTTATTTGGAATCACTTCCAAATAATTAAGGTCGTCATTGAGCAATTTCGGAACGGTACACGACGCTATTTTCTATTTCACGAACTTTGTACGCAAGAATAAAATTTAACAGTAGTTCAAAAGAACTTAACTTATTCAAGGTTTTAAACGAAACTAGAAATTTTCGTTTTATTTATTCTTTGTCACGAAATCGCGAATAAAAAGCAAATAACAAAAAGGAAGTCTTCAAAGTTATCTAATCAACTATAATGCATAGTTATTTTTCCGGTAAACTAATCTAAGTGCTGGTAGCATTTCCGCACGCGTATTTTCCCATTATAAACACGTCCAAACGAATCGTGTACAAGCGCAACAGGTGCTGCCATCAATTGGATGACTTGCAAGATTTGATGGGAAACATTTTACTCCCTCAATTAACCAGAGAACATTTTAGAATATTGAGTACGGCGATTTCCTTCTCTGTGCCAAAGGATCAAATCAGAGTGAAGGACGGTGCAATTATCGACAATGAATTGATGCTAAATACAAGCGGGAAATTTGCTAAAAGATCGCGCAAAGTGTTTAGTATGTCCCGCGATCGTTTTTCTTTTTTATTTGGATGGACGAAACGTTTTTCTGATGCCGTTTCGTTAAATTGTGAACTTAACCTTGCCACGCGCTCTTGCAGATAAACACGTTTGCACACCGCTGCCCGTCGCGGTGATGTTGCAGCGTGGCCGCACCACGTAATCAACGGTGCAATTTATATTTTGGACGGTGCGTGCCAAAACTATGCGTGGTGGTTTATATTTGATTGATATAAATAATATAGATCAATTAAGTTCAAGAAATTTAATTATTTTTTATTAGTAAAAATAAATTTTGGGTTGTAACTTTTCGGTTGGGGATATTTGATGTTACCGAAGAGCGATATTATATATATTATTTCCACAAATTGATGTTCTTTATAAACTCATAATTTGATCAGGCTGGATCTACATGGGTAGAATGTATTTTTGTAAGAACTTTTTAGCTTGATTTGTTAGGAAATCAATTGTGTAGTATTTGAGATTCTGCTGAGTATGTTTTTTATCGTGCTTCTTGCATGTAATAACTTTATTGTATTATGCAGAACCAAATCGAAATAATCCCGTGACTGCTTTTCAATTTATCTGATCTTTCCAAAGGACAACAGTTTGGTATACGAAAAAGTATGTTCCCTTTGAGGTGCAAATCTTGGTATTGAATATTGGGTTGGGTTGGGTTTAGCCATGCATCTGAAGACATCATATTAACGAAGGCCTCTACCTTGAATAGTTTCTTAAATAGAGTACTTTACCAACTGATTTAGCAACCCTGTATATTTGAATCGAAGCAAAATTAGAACTAACACTAGACCTAGAAGTAGAAAGTTTTGGGTTTAGCCGTGCGTCTGAACACGCACGGCTAAACCCCAATCTTTCCACTTCTAGGTCTAGTGTTAGTTCTAGTTTTATATCATTAGCTCTAACTAGATCTAGAACTAGAAACATTCAGGTTTAGCCGTACAGCTCTCAAGACGGCTAAACCCAAATGATTCTAGTGTCGGATCTAGTGTTAGTCCTAGTTTTACTTCAATTTCACAGCCATTTGACATGCTAAGCAATGTTCAAAAACCAGAATATAAAAGTAATCACATGGAACGCTCTAAGTTTAAAAACAAGTTAGTCTATATGGTGTTTTAAAGAATAATGGAATCTGTATGAGAATTCTGTTTACAACACCTAACTATTATTATGTTCGCCAATTGAGAGAAGATGTGTAAGATGTGGTTCACCCAATAATTATCACCCATTTTATTAAAATAAAGAGAGAGAGTCCTCAATACCAAACATAAGAAGAAATGCCAATAAGCCAAAGATTAGATATAGATATATAAATATTGAATAGAAACAGTATAAACGAAATATTAGTGTCACCTCAAAAGACATAAAGAAACGCAAACGCTGATGCCCTTAATGGGATAGAGATTCTAAAAAAATCATAGAAATTAAACACGTTAGCAAAATATACAATAGAGACAAATCTGAACAGTTAGAAAATATAATTCTGATTACTTGGAAATCAGTTTCACATTCGCTGGACCTGAGCAACAGCCTAAATCTGAATGTGTAATTTGTTACAAAACCATTTTGATTGAATGTATGAAACAAACATCTAGAGCACAAGAGTAAGTCATTAGATTTTTTCAAAACTAAATGGGGGAGCTGAAAAGATCTCTTAAAAAATTACCAAACACTCTAGTGCCAATGTGAATGAAAATGCAACCCTTGCATCTTACGAAGTTCTTGTTGCTAAATGTGGGAAAAACCACACGATCACTGAGGAACCTATATTGCTTATATCAGAATAATCCTCTGTAAGAGAATTTTAGATGATTCAGCTCTCTAACAATACTATTCAAAGACGAATTACTGATATGGCTGTTAACATTGAAGAAACATTGCTGCCTAGAGTTTCCATGAGTGACACATACGCTCTACAATTGAATGACATCACATATAAAAAAATCTATAATGTTGGTGCTCACGATTTTTGTGGGTGGACTAGATCTCCGAAGATTTTCTTTTTTTTGTGCGAACTACTTCATACAACAGCAAAATATATTTTTACTGCATTAAATGATTTTCCCAATGAACGCGGAGTCACCTGAACAAAATGTGTAGGCTTATCCACGGATTGAGCAAAATCAATGGCTTGCAACAAAATAAGACTTAAAGACCTGAAGTGGACCCACTGTTATATTCATCGTGAAACGTTAGTAGCCACAAGGTACTTGACGAAGTGGCTAAAACCATCAACTACATTAATGCTAGACCTCAACAATCCAAATTATTTTCTTTGTTGTGCATAGGGATTGGCAGTGAGTATGAGCAGCTTCGTATTCATACGGAAATAAGATGGCTTTCTCGAGATAGGATCTTCTCAAAATTTTTTGAATTTGGAGGCGAAGTGTCAAGAAGGAAGACACGAAGTCTTCCTTCTTGACACTAATTGTAAGTACGCACATTTTCTTACTAACTTTTCTTGGCTTATACTTATCTGATGTGTTTGAAAACTTGAATGTGATAAACTTGAGATTGCAAGGAAACAATGTTGACATGTTCAAAGTTGAAGATAAGTCAAAAAGTGTCAAATCTGGCCAGCAAAGATTAAAAACGAGTCACTTAGTAACTTCTGTGCTATGAAACAATTCTTGGAGTCTTCAGAGGAGAGTTTGCTTGACCAAATTAAGATCAACGACGTAAAATCTACGCAGCTTAATCACTACTTTTAGGGAGTATTTTCTAAAACCTGACCCAAACGATAGTTGGATTCGAAATCCCTTCAGCTGTCAAGGAATAGAAAATATCCAACTTTTCACAGAAAAAGAGCAAGATCAGCTTGTGGACTGGTCTAGTTGTGGTACGATGAAAAACACTTTTAATGGTGAAAAAAATGCAGACTTCCAGGCAACAGCACGCAAAGACTATAAAGAACTTGGAGATAAAGCAATGAAAAAATCCTTCCATTTGCAACCACATATCAGTGTGAGTGTTTCAGTTCTAAATCAGTTTTTTATTGGAGTTTATTACCAAAACACTCAAATTTGAAGAAAACAGTTTTATATTATTTTAGTTAGCGAGTTTAGCGCTTAGCACCCTTGGCTATTACCATTAAGGGAGTGGTGCCTGGGGGTCACTTTTTAATTCTAGGATTAGGAATTAATGGGGGTTCTTGTCATCATAACGACTGGATGGGAGAGTCGTTGGGAAAATTTTGTTGGGAACATCTGCCCTAAAAAATCAAGTTAAAAAGCTCTTACAAAAATAAAAGAAAGTTCACGTACACCAGCCAAATTTGATAAACCTATGTAAGGGAAACATTCTACCCATGCAAATCCGGCTAATCAAATTATGAGTTTATAAAGAATGGAAATAATGGTACTCATCCACCTTCCAAAACCATCGTGCAATTCTGCAATCAACCATCTGTATGATAGTTGATTGCATCTGTTTGTATTTAAGAAATTTAGGGACTTTACTGCAAACAGGCATCGCGCAACATCTAAAGTTGCCTTTAGTGCTAGGGAGAATTGGGTATTTGCGTATCGGGTATTTCGTTCTGATTGGCTGATGGCGAAGGTCCTGGCGTCACGTAGTCGCCATCAGTTAATCCGAACGAAATACCCGATTCACAAATACCTAATTCTCCCTCGCACTAAGGGCAGCTTAACGGCATATCACAGAACTATTCGTCCATCTACCAGGTAACCAAATAAGTTCATGCGGTTTTGTACACAGCAATGTACTATAAAAATCGAATGATGGCGCTTACAGCCAGATGCAAAAACTAACACATTCGCTAAAACGAAATAATTCTAGTGATATCTTGCGGACCCCGAGGGATCCACGGACGACCCGTTGAGAACCATTGTGTTAGAGGTAGTGCTGACTATGTTCTTATTGTGCTTTTTGCATATAATAACTTTTTGTATTCTACAGAACCAAATCAAAATAACCCCGTGACTCCTTTTCAATTTATCTGATCTTTTCAAAGAACAACAATTTGGTATACGACCTTGGAGCGCCAATTTTAGTAATGAAATATATGATGTCATGATGCAGCCATCACATGCTCATACAGCATGTGATGGCCGGAACCATCAAGTCTTTATTAAGCAATTTCATATGCTTGTTGTTGAAACCCTTTGAGCACAAGTTTTATTTGTTTTGTAAAATTTTTGGACAGTTCACTAATGCTGAACTTGTATTTGGGAAGACTATTCGATCACATTAACCAAAAAATTTTTACGGTTTATTCGATGAACATTTTGAAGGTATTTGTGATATAACTTATATCTATTTTTGTCGTCGTGATACTAGGGCTACAACCTTGGGGCACTAACTCCTGAGGAGCGCTTGTTTTTGCAATGAAATACATGGTGTCCCCATCATACATGTACCCAGGTTCATATTCGGATTAGGATTATTAATAACTTTTTCAATAAACAAATGTTGATGTCAATATTGTAATCAATATTTAAGTAAATATGATTAGAAGAGAGAAGTGCATATTTATTTATGATGAATGCATTCATAACAATTAGTGGTATAACGGATATCGCATCCGCAACTGCGGATAACATAGACTGCTTTTGATGCAGTAGAATCGTGTCCCATTCAGTACTTAAAATTATTTTGCGTACATTAAACACAGATGGTTTCAATCAATTAGTACTATTTTCACACAGCCTAACAATCTTTTTCTAGCCTTTGATACCCTTGACACTCAAAAAATCTATTATTTTCAATTTTTCGACTTTGATTAAGTATTACACAGATATTTTTAGTACATTAGAACCATTTTGGTTAAGAGCATATGCAGAGTCATATACAAAAAATATAGGACTGCTCATATTCAAAAATCTCAAAATTACTCAACCCAGCTGTATAATAACATTCTTCAATAACATTCTTCAATGCAATTTCCATTGGACCATGATTTTGAACTGGGTTGGGTTGAGTTACGCTCCAACATCATACATAACATTCTTCAAAAATCATAGACCAATACAATTTTTGGAAATAAACTCTGTAAGTGTAACATCTATTTCTTCATTAAACATTTCTTCTTCGTTGTTAACATAGAATCGATAGATTAAACAGAACGTTATAACCGGAACCATTTCAATAATAATTAGTTCATTATATCCCAAAGTTCGTTATAACCAGTTTCGCTATAAATAAATTTATTTAGATTATGTTAAACAGAGACATTATCTGGACTATTGCGTTAGTTCGTTATAACTTAACCAAACCGAACGCAACCAACCCAAAATATAATATTCCTCATATTGAATGATATCTAGTTGAAGGTTAACCCAATCTAACGAATCTTCAAAGTTTTTTGGAAATATTCCGTGATTTCTCTTCTATAGTTGGATTGGGTTGAACTCTAATTTCACATCATTTAATAAGAGGCATGGTATGAAGGTTGTTTTCTATGATTGAGTTGGGTTGACCTCCAACTTCAAATTATTAAGTATGAAGTTCAATCCAAAATTCTTCTATTGGATTGGATTAAACTCCAACTTCACACCTTTCAATATGAGTTAAATTTAAAATAATATTTAATTTTTGGAAATATTTCGAGATTTCCATATTTTAGGTTTGATTATTTCTTCTATAGGGTTAAGTTCAAACAAGTTCAATTCAATATGAGAGTTGGTATCAAGTTGCAATTTCTTCCAACATTTTGAACATTTTGAAGGTATTTGTGATAAAACATATCTATTTTTGTCGTCGTGATACTAGGGCTACAACCTTGGGGCACTAACTCCTGAGGAGCGCTTGTTTTTGCAATGAAATACATGGTGTCCCCATCATACATGTACGCAGGTTCATATTCGGATTAGGATTATTAACAACTTTTTCAATAAACAAATGTTGATGTCAATATTGTAATCAATATTTAAGTAAATATGATTAGAAGAGAGAAGTGCATATTTATTTAT
This sequence comes from Onthophagus sagittarius, assembly GCA_036711965.1. Taxonomy (NCBI): domain Eukaryota; kingdom Metazoa; phylum Arthropoda; class Insecta; order Coleoptera; family Scarabaeidae; genus Onthophagus; species Onthophagus sagittarius. The sequence continues at coordinate 10,962,010 of JASERS010000004.1, forward strand.
GATGAATGCATTCATAACAATTAGTGGTATAACGGATATCGCATCCGCAACTGCGGATAACATAGACTGCTTTTGATGCAGTAGAATCGTGTCCCATTCAGTACTTAAAATTATTTTGCGTACATTAAACACAGATGGTTTCAATCAATTAGTACTATTTTCACACAGCCTAACAATCTTTTTCTAGCCTTTGATACCCTTGACACTCAAAAAATCTATTATTTTCAATTTTTCGACTTTGATTAAGTATTACACAGATATTTTTAGTACATTAGAACCATTTTGGTTAAGAGCATATGCAGAGTCATATACAAAAAATATAGGACTGCTTATATTCAAAAATCTCAAAATTATTCAACCCAGTTGTATAATAACATTCTTCAATAACATTCTTCAATGCAATTTCCATTGGACCATGATTTTGAACTGGGTTGGGTTGAGTTACGCTCCAACATCATACATAACATTCTTCAAAAATCATAGACCAATACAATTTTTGGAAATAAACTCTGTAAGTGTAACATCTATTTCTTCATTAAACATTTCTTCTTCGTTGTTAACATAGAATCGATAGATTAAACAGAACGTTATAACCGGAACCATTTCAATAATAATTAGTTCATTATATCCCAAAGTTCGTTATAACCAGTTTCGCTATAAATAAATTTATTTAGATTATGTTAAACAGAGACATTATCTGGACTATTGCGTTAGTTCGTTATAACTTAACCAAACCGAACGCAACCAACCCAAAATATAATATTCCTCATATTGAATGATATCTAGTTGAAGGTTAACCCAATCTAACGAATCTTCAAAGTTTTTTGGAAATATTCCGTGATTTCTCTTCTATAGTTGGATTGGGTTGAACTCTAATTTCACATCATTCAATAAGAGGCATGGTATGAAGGTTGTTTTCTATGATTGAGTTGGGTTGACCTCCAACTTCAAATTATTAAGTATGAAGTTCAATCCAAAATTCTTTTATTGGATTGGATTAAACTCCAACTTCACACCTTTCAATATGAGTTAAATTTAAAATAATATTTAATTTTTGGAAATATTTCGAGATTTCCATATTTTAGGTTTGATTATTTCTTCTATAGAGTTAAGTTCAAACAAGTTCAATTCAATATGAGAGTTGGTATCAAGTTGCAATTTCTTCCAAGATTGCTTAATTTCATTTTGATGAAAATTTTGATTTAATTTCGTTATCTTGAAAACTATAAACACCTGGAAAATAAAATTTGGAGTGTAAGTTTAGCTCATTATAGGAAATTATTAACTTTTCGAGAAACATCAAAAAAACAAAAAGTGTTAAAAAAGCTAAACTTATTCCCGAAATTTCATTTTCCTAATGTTTATAGTTTATATAAAAAATAAGAAAGTACCCTTAAAATTAGCTAAAGCATCACCCTTTGAGATTTGGGAACGTCATTCAGATATACCCTGTATATACAATATACAGAGTGTTTACGGGTTTATGATTTTATTTTCAAGAGTTGCTTAAACATCTTAAAAGAAGGTTATTAACGTAAAAAGATCTTTTCTGTTATTGCACCGTTGTTTTGACATAAATTTTCCAAAAACTTTCTAATACGAAAAGCAAAAGTGAAGAACTTCTTAATAAGGAAATGATAGAAAGAAAATTAGTACGAAAGGAAAAATAAAAAAAAAACCTTTTCTGTTAATGCGATTAATCAAAATAAATGAACATTAAAAAAAATAGTGACATTATCTCAGTTATTATGCAACTTTTGTGAAAATATTTTTACGTTAATAACCTTCTTTTAAGACACTTAAGTTCGTCTTTTAATGCTCTTAGATTCTGTGAACGATAAACTAAAAGAGGTTTTAATTTATAATCATCAGTTGCATTCGCACCAACCATCACAAATGATCGATTTTTAACGGATTTAAGCTTTTAGGGCATTTTTTCTGAAGGAGATCAGTTTCATCTACGTTGAATATGGTTTTGCTGATATGATGAGACGTAGTTTCTTTATAAGCACTTGCTGTCTCTACGATGAACTGATTTGAATTGATTTGCATACTTTAATTGAAGTAAAACTAGAGCTAACATTAGATCTAGAAATGAGCAAATTCAGGTTTAGCTGTGCGTCTGAAGATATAATTATTTTTTTAACGAAGGCCAACCTTGTACATTTGAACCGAAGTAAAACTAGAACTAACACTAGACCTAGAAGTAGAAAGTTTTGGGTTTAGCCGTGCATCTGAAGACTTTTTTTAATGAAGGCCTCTACAATGAATACTTTCTGAAATAGAATATTTTGCAAACTAATTTGGCAACCTTGTACAGGGAGGGCAATTTTTTGTTTTATTATAGGGTATCCCTGAAACTATAAGAGATACCAAAAAAAAATGTGCCATGTCCCGGTCTTTTTTCGAGAAATATTCAATGCCGCAAAGACAAAACCTCTTATTTTCTTTTGGTTTTTGTTATAGCCAAAAGGTCATATTTTCGCCATTTCAAAAAATGCTTCTATTTCGTTTATTTTTGAAATTGAGGAAACGCGGTTAACACATTCTTAAGACACTTTTTTGAGCAGCATTAGATTCTATAATGCTGTTGAAAAATTTTAAATAAAGTTGATAATTTTTGAGATATAACACAAAGTTGTGTTGTTTTTAATACAACCAATAGTTGATTATGGTGTTACTAAAAAGAGCACATTTTTAGCTTTCCTATGATGATATAACTTAAAAACAAAAGTAGATAGAGATTTAGAGACCTATTTTTTTTTTCATATCTCTTATAGTTTCAGAGATACCCTATAATAACACCAAAATTTGCCCACCCTGTACATTTGAAATGAAGTAAAACAAGAACTAACACTAGACCTAGAAGTGGGAAGTTATTGGTTTAGCCGTGCGTCTGAACTAGAATCCTCCGGGTTTAGCCGTCTTGAAGGTTGAACGGCTAAACCCAAATGCTTCAAGTTCCAGATCTAGAGTTAGATTTAATGATATAAAACTAGAACTAACACTAAACCTAAAAGTAGAAAGTTTTGGGTTTAGCCGTGCGTTTGAAGAATTTTTTTATTTATCGCGAAAACTATAAACACCAGGAAAATGAAATTTCGGGAATAAGTTTAGCTTTTCTAATACTTTTTGATGTTTTTCGAAAAGTAATTTTCATCAAAATGAAATTAAGCAATTTTGGAAGAAATTGCAACTTGATACCAACTCTCATATTGAATTCAACTTGTTTGAACTTGACTCTATAGAAGAAATAATCAAACCTAAAATATGGAAATCACGGAATATTTCTAAATATTAAATATTATTCTAAATTTTGGGTATGGACTCATATTCTCCAATAGAAAAATTTTGGATTGAACTTTAACTTCATATTTAATAATTTGAAGTTGGAGCTCAACCCAACTCAATCATATAAGGCAACCTTCATACCATGCCTCGTTTATTGAATGGTGTGAAATTAGAGCTCAACCCAATCCAACTAACTTTACTAACTAAACTTATAAGATTCGTTAGATTGGGTTAACCTTCAACTTTATATCATTCAATATGAGGAATATTATATTTTGGGTTCCAGAGAATGTCTCTGTTTAACATAATCTAAATAAATTTACCTATAGCGAAACTGGTTATAACGAACTTTGGGATATAACGAATTAATTATTATTGAAATGGTTCCGGTTATAACAAACACTGTTCTGTTTTCGAGTGAATCTCTAAGCAATATACGTTAGTTTAATACGATACTGTTTAATCTTTCGATTCTACTATGTTAACAACGAAGCAGAAATGTTTAATGAAGAAATAGACATGACACTTACAGAGGTTATTTGAAAAAATTGTATTGGCCTATGATTTTTGAAGAATGTTATGGATTGGGTTGGATTAGGTTGAGCTCCAACTTCATATTGATTGGTATGATATTGGAGCTCAACCCTACCCAACCCAACCCAACCCAGTTCAAAATCATGGTCCAATGGAAATTGCGTTGAAGAATGTTATCAACTGAGTTGAGTAATTTTGAAATTTTTGAATATGGGCAGTCATATATTTTTTGCATATGATTGCTCTTAACCAAAATGGTTCTAATGCACTAAAAATATACGCACGGCTAAACCCAAAACTTTCCACTTCTAGGTCTAGTGTTAGTTCTAGTTTTCCTTCAGTTCAAATGTACAAGGTTGCCAAGTTAGTTTGCAAAATATTCTATTTCAGAAAGTATTCATTGTAGAGGCCTTCATTAAAAACAAGGTCTTCAGATATACGGCCTAAGTTATGGGTTTAGCCGTGAGTCTTCAGACGCGCGGCTAAACCCGAATCTTTCCATTTCTAGGTCTAGTGTTAGTTCTAGTTTTATATCATTAGGATCATTAGGATCATTAGATCTGGAACTTGAAGCATTTGGGTTTAGGCGTTCAACCTTCAAGACCGCTAAACCCGGATGATTCTAGTTCTAGGTCCATTGTTAGTTCTAATTTTATATTTACATCTAACGCTATATCTAGAACTAGAAACATTCGGGTCTACCCGTACAGCTCTCAAGATAGCTAAACCCGGATGATTCTAGTTTTAGTTCTTAGATTCTAGTGTTAGTTTTAGTTTTACATTAGTTCAAATATACAGGATTGGGTTGGGTTGGGTTGAGCCGTATATCTGAAGACCTTTTTTTTAATGAAGGCCTCTACAATGAATACTTTCTGAAATAGAATATTTTGCAAACTAACTTGGCAACCTTGTACATTTGAAGTGAAGTAAAACTAGAACTAACACTAGACCTAGAAGTGGAAAGATATGGGTTTAGCCGTGCGTCTTCAGACGCACGGCTAAACCCGAATCTTTCCACTTCTAGGTCTAGTGTTAGTTCTAGTTTTATATCTTTAGGTCTAACTCTAGATCTGGAACTTGAAACATTTGGGTTTAGCCGTTCAACCTTCAAGACGGCTAAAACCGGATGACTCTAGTTCTAGATCTATTGTTAGTTCTAATTTTATATCTACATCTAACTCTATACCTAGAACTAGAAACATTCGGGTCTAGCCGTACAGCTCTCAAGACAGCTAAACCCGGATGGTTCTAGTTTTAGTTTGTCTTTTAGTTCTTAAATTCTAGTGTTAGTTCTAGTTTTACATTAGTTCAAATATACAGGATTGGGTTGGGTTGGGTTTAGCCGTATATCTGAAGACCTTTTTTTTAATGAAGGCCTCTACAATGAATACTTTCTGAAATAGAATATTTTGCAAACTAACTTGGCAACCTTGTACATTTGAACTGAAGTAAAACTAGAACTAACACTAGACCTAGAAGTGGAAAGTTATGGGTTTAGCCGTGCGTCTTCAGACGCACGGCTAAACCCGAATCTTTCCACTTCTAGGTCTAGTGTTAGTTCTAGTTTTATATCTTTAGGTCTACCTCTAGATCTGGAACTTGAAACATTTGGGTTTAGCCGTTCAACCTTCAAGACGGCTAAAACCGGATGACTCTAGTTCTAGATCTATTGTTAGTTCTAATTTTATATCTACATCTAACTCTATACCTAGAACTAGAAACATTCGGGTCTAGCCGTACAGCTCTCAAGACAGCTAAACCCGGATGGTTCTAGTTTTAGTTTGTCTTTTAGTTCTTAAATTCTAGTGTTAGTTCTAGTTTTACATTAGTTCAAATATACAGGATTGGGTTGGGTTGGGTTTAGCCGTATATCTGAAGACCTTTTTTTTAATGAAGGCCTCTACAATGAATACTTTCTGAAATAGAATATTTTGCAAACTAACTTGGCAACCTTGTACATTTGAACTGAAGTAAAACTAGAACTAACACTAGACCTAGAAGTGGAAAGTTATGGGTTTAGCCGTGCGTCTTTAGACGCACGGCTAAACCCGAATCTTTCCACTTCTAGGTCTAGTGTTAGTTCTAGTTTTATATCTTTAGGTCTAACTCTAGATCTGGAACTTGAAACATTTGGGTTTAGCCGTTCAACCTTCAAGACGGCTAAAACCGGATGACTCTAGTTCTAGATCTATTGTTAGTTCTAATTTTATATCTACATCTAACTCTATATCTAGAACTAGAAACATTCGGGTCTAGCCGTACAGCTCTCAAGACAGCTAAACCCGGATGGTTCTAGTTTTAGTTTGTCTTTTAGTTCTTAGATTCTAGTGTTAGTTCTAGTTTTACATTAGTTCAAATATACAGGATTGGGTTGGGTTGGGTTGGGTTTAGCCGTATATCTGAAGACCTTTTTTTTAATGAAGGCCTCTACAATGAATACTTTCTGAAATAGAATATTTTGCAAACTAACTTGGCAACCTTGTACATTTGAACTGAAGTAAAACTAGAACTAACACTAGACCTAGAAGTGGAAAGTTATTGGTTTAGCCGTGCGTCTTCAGACGCACGGCTAAACCCGAATCTTTCCACTTCTAGGTCTAGTGTTAGTTCTAGTTTTATATCTTTAGGTCTAACTCTAGATCTGGAACTTGAAACATTTGGGTTTAGCCGTTCAACCTTCAAGACGGCTAAAACCGGATGACTCTAGTTCTAGATCTATTGTTAGTTCTAATTTTATATCTACATCTAACTCTATATCTAGAACTAGAAACATTCGGATTTAGCCCTACAGCTCTTAAGACACGATTTGCACACCGCTGCCCGTTGCGGTGATGTTGCAGTTTATTGAAGTTGATATTATAACTTATATTTTGATGATATAGATTCAATTAGCTTCAAGAAACTTAATTATTTTTTTATAAGTTAAAAATAAATTTTGGTTATAACTTTTAGATAAAGTATATTTGATGTTGCCGAAGAGCTTACTTAAAGGGAGGGGAAAATTTTATGATTCCCCCGGTGTTGCCCGCGTGCTCATTCCGCGTTCTCTGCAAAGAAAGAAAGGTTGGGGAGAGGTCGGTGGTCTCGTTGCCGTTGGTGCTGTCTGTTGGTGGTGGTAGGTAGGAAGTATTGATCGGGCCGAGTCTTCGACGGTCTTCACACAGCCCTCCGCGGAACCGCCCCAGCCCCCTGTGTCACCTGCGTCATCTCCAGGCAGGCTGCCAGATGTGCAAAGGGTTCCAAAAAAGGACACTCCCAAAATCAACTTTTTCAATTTCTCCTTTTTTTAAAAATTTTTCGTTCAATTTTCACGTTTTAATAACACGTAATAAAGGCAAAGAACAAAGAAACAAAGACCTCATCCGAGATTGCGATCACAATGTTATCGCGGTTATTACGTTATTAATATATATATTTTCCACTCCTCTTTTAAGTTTATCTTTGAACAATTTTGTTGCTTTTTTTATTTATTAAGAGCCTTTGTTTTTGATTCTCTTTGTAAAGCATGAAGTAGGAGTGATTTTTTTATTAATAAAGTCGATTCTTTTTTGCGATTTCGAAAGAATTTTCAAGGATTTCTTAATCTTGAGACATTAAAACATTGAAAATAATAATAAAATCGAAATCATTAATCGCTTGATAAGAGCAGACGATTTTTACCTTCACGTCGCAAAAAAGAACAATAAATAACACTTATCGCTTGGTATTAAAAAAAACGTTTTTATCGACGTTTCTTTTCTCGTTTCATTTTCGTTTCAATCTGATACTCCCATTTAATTATTTCGACGTATCTCTCGTTTTGAAAGTGTTACTTTTAAAGGATAGGTCATCAAGAACAATTTCAGTAACCATACAAACCAAGAGCAATTACCACCACAACGAAGTATCAGTTTAAACGTTTAAACACCTAATCGCGTTTCCTTAAACGGCCTAACAATTCCAACATTGTTTACACGAAGGCGCGTTCTTCAAGAAATGCTCGCTTTGTTCCTTTTTTCTGCCCTACATTCATACGTAATATCGTAAACACACAAAACTAATTATTGTTATCTTTTACCGGGATAGGAAGTCGCATTTCCCCACTTCCTATCATTTCCGATAATCAACTAATTAATTCTTTTAATTATTTACAAGTCGTTGACATCTAATAAAAAGATTACCAAATAAAGCAATCCTTTAAAAAAATTCGTCCTCGAAGATGATTTTTCAGTTCCTCATTACAAAAAGACACGTGTCTTGAATGAATCTGTAACCAACGTCCAAAAACTGCATTGAAACATGGGGTGTTCTTAAAATGGTGCCTCGGAGGTCGTCTTTATTAAAGAGAAAAATTCCGTCTCTTTGCCATCGTTGGATTGACGTAGCGAGTGTAACATATAACGTGTGCGCCGGTGAGTCTTTGCGCAGCTCTCCTCTGTGGCCACGTGTTGCGAAATTTATGGCGTTGTTTGTCGCTTTCGGTTATATAAAACGGGCCGTCAAGAATCGGGATCCTTGAATATTCATAGCGGCACCGAACGAATATGGCACCGAGAGATGCTATGTGTTTATATTGTTTATTGTTTCTTTCGAGACGTGTTAAGGTTGACGAAGAAGGAAGAACTTTTTTGGTGGTAGAAAAGTTTTTGTGTGCACTAAAAGGAATATTAATAGATGAGATTGATCGAGTCTCTCTCTACCTCCTCTCTGAGATTTTTGGCATGAATTTTTTGGAATGAACACCCACCAAGATACGCATACATAAGACTCAAGTTTAGTTTAGTTGGCTCATCAAATTATTTCTTTAAGTAATCTTTAAAAAATCGTCTCTCTTTTTTATATATAATCCATATCGGTTTATTCTTATCTCAATTCATTGACAGCACTTGCAATTTTCAACTTCGATATCTAATCATTCCAACTTGCAATGGAACTAATTAATAAGTTTTGATCATAACAACGCCGACGACACGTTTGCATTTCATTTTATTTTTTTATTAATCAAACGTAATTGATTCCAATCCATTTTTTTTCGCACGTCCACTTGCTGTTTTCTAGTAGACGATTATCGATCGCGATAAAGTGTCAACAAAGGAAAAGAATGATTCCTTGTCAAGTGCTTCTCGCGTTCGCAGACAATGTCGTGACGTATCTACATTCAAAACGTATTGCAAATTAGACAGTCATAGCATATCAATTAGACAAACCCAACAAATAAGTCTTCAATTATTAATTTTAATCTCTATATCGGTAACATACAGGTTGGTTATAAAAAATGTTACTATAAAATTCCACTTACTCGAATTTATTATATACTCGAGTATATAGTTTTAGATCTAGTCTAACTTCTAATATTAATTTTAATTAATTTAATGTCAGAACCAACATTACATTTAAAGCATCAATCGTCATATTGATGACTTTTGCTTGTATGACTCTAATATTCGCATCGTTATAGATGATTGATTGTAGAATTACAAAATGATCCTGAAAGATGGAACATCTGCCACTCTTAAAAAATGAGTACCATTATTTCCACAAATTGATGTTCTTTATAAACTCGTATTCATCATAACTGGAGTGCCAGTTTTTGCAATCAAATGCATGATGTCCCATCATACATGTACCCAGTGTTTCTCTGAATTGCAGATCTTGATATTGAATGTTGTGTAAAAGTGGATGTACTCGTTCCGATCATCCAAATAAACCCTGGGGCGCTGAATATCTTAGGACGACTCTGGTTCAAATATGTAGGATTGTGTTGAGTTGGGTTGGGTTTAGCCATACTACGTATCAACTTACAGTATGTAAAAACCGTATTCGTACATACATATCTTGGATATCAACTTCAAAAACTGAACATTAAAGGGCATAATATTCATACATGAGCAACAAAAACCGTATTCGTACAGTAAGAGGTTAAATGAAATTAAGCAAATTATATGTTTGGAATAACATTAATATTTTGTTGGGTATCCTCTATGCTTGAGAACAGCATTTAAACGCCTTGGCATCGATTCTACCAATTTTGTTGTTAATTGAGGTGGTATTTTAGCCCATTCTGTCTTTAACGCCTTTTTAAGGTCGATTACGTTTCGAATATGGTAATATCTCAATTTCTTCTTAAATATTGACCATAAATTTTCGATAGGGTTTAGATCTGGGCTTTGTGGTGGTGTTTTCAGGTATTTTGGGCAATTGTACAAGATCCAAAGTCTACTACCTAGCGCGGTATGCTTCGGATCATTATCCTGTTGAAAGATAAAATCTCGCAAACATCCCATTTTTTCAGCACTTTCGCAGTCATTATTCCATCTATAAAATCTAAATTGCCAACTCCTGTTGCTGAAAAAGACCCCCACACCATCACCGACCCTCCACCATGCTTGAATGTAGGTATCATGTTATGTGGATATAGGCCCGTGTTTTTCTCTCGCCAAATTCTTATTCGTCCATCTGATGTTTTAATGTTGAATTTGGACTCATCTGTAAAAATTACCCGTTTCCAGAAGTTAAAACCCTTATTTTGGATTTTTTTTGCAAATGCAATTCGTTTTTGTTTATTAATCCTACTTATGAATAGTTTTCTAACAGCATACCGACTTGCTGTATTTGGCAACCCTGTATATTTGAATCGAAGTAAAACTAGAACTAACACTAGACCTAGAAGTGAAATGGTTTGGGTTTAGCCGTGCGTCTTCAGACGCACGGCTAAACCCGAATCTTTCCACTTCTAGGTCTAGTGTTAGTTCTAGTTTTATATCATTACATCTAGATCTAGAACTAGAAACATTCGGGTTTAGCCATATAGCTCTCAAGACGGCTAAACACGAATGATTCTAGTACCAGGTCTAGTGTTAGTCCTAGTTTTCTTCAGACGCACGGCTAAACCCGAATTTTTCCACTTCTAGGTCTAGTGTTAGTTCTAGTTTTATATCATTACATCTAGATCTAGAACTAGAAACATTCGGGTTTAGCCATATAGCTCTCAAGACGGCTAAACACGAATGATTCTAGTACCAGGTCTAGTGTTAGTCCTAGTTTTCTTCAGACGCACTGCTAAACCCGAATCTTTCCACGTCTAGGTCTAGCGTTAGTTCTAGTTTTATATCATTACATCTAGATCTAGAACTAGAAACATTCGGGTTTAGCCATACAGCTCTCAAGACGGCTAAACACGAATGATTCTAGTACCAGGTCTAGTGTTAGTCCTAGTATTCTTCAGACGCACGGCTAAACCCGAATCTTTCCACTTCTAGGTCTAGTGTTAGTTATAGTTTTATATCATTACATCTAGATCTAGAACTAGTAACATTCGGGTTTAGCCATACAGCTCTCAAGACGGCTAAACTCGAATGATTCTAGTACCAGGTCTAGTGTTAGTCCTAGTTTTACTTCAAATATACAGGGTTGAGTTGGGTTGCAAAATAGGCCTTCATGCAACCCAACAGATGCAACTATCATACAGATGATTGATTGCAGAATTGCAAGATGGTCTTGGAAGATGGAACTTCTGCCATTCTTAAAAAATGAGTACCATTATTTCCACAAATTGATGTTCTTTATAAACTCATAATCATATTAATCATAACTGGATCGCCAATTTTTGCAATCAAATGCATGATGTCCCATCATCATATTCTTAAAAAATGAGTACTTGAGTACTTTATTCAATGCAATGTCTTCGATCTGGTGTTGATAAGTGAGACCTGGCTTAAGTCTTCTTTGAATTCATCTTTGTTTGTGCTCCTTGGTAATCAACTATTAAGAAATGATCGTGAATATTCTCGTGGTGGGGGCATTGGCATATAGGGCGTCGCTCTATATTTCAAAAATCATTTACAAGAGTAGTAGAGTAGTCCAGACATCGGATGGCTCCCAACGCAAAATGCGATACAAGATTACTTGGTGTCTGCTGCTGCTGCTGAAGGGTATGCTATCAACTATGATATAAGGGTATGCTGTTCATGTGTTGTTTAAGTGTGTGAATAAATTTGAAAATAGAAGTAGGTTAGAAAATAAATGGTTTAGTAAAGGTCTATGTTGGCCAGCTGGCATGCAAAACGACACTTATGGGAGCGTTAGGGGAGGTAGGAAAGACGTTGGTAAAGTCTATTTTATCAAACTTATCATTTTAATTATTTTCTTTATTACTATTAATTTTTGATTTGTAATATCATTTTTGGTGTAGTCCCTTTTGGTGGAGGACCATAAGATAATTTTTATTTATCTTTAAACAATATATACATGTCAACTATGATAGTGTCGTGCTGCTGGGGGATTTTAACACGTGTTTGCTTAGGGATAGCATTTGATCTGTATTTCTTCATTACTTAATGATAGGCAAGCATTCCGAATTCTCACCTTCATATCATCTTTCGTTGTTGGTTTTTCTTTATAAATAATATCCTTGATCCGATTCCAAAGGAAAAAATCTACAGGCATACAATCTGGTGATCTTGCCACACCACTGTACTTCCTCTGCCAATCCATCTATTAGGAAATAGTTGATTTATCGTGTTCCTGGCAACTAAGGAAAAATGAGCTGGGCAGCCATCTTGCTGCAACCACATTCTTGCTCGCATCAAAAGAGGGATATTTTCCAGTAAGTCGATCAAGTCGTTATTTAAAAACTCGACATATCGTATTCCATTCAGAGTTCCTTCGAAAAAATGATAGATCCACCAAGAATACCACACCAGGTATTTATACTCCAAAGATGTTGATTGTCAATAGTTTGCGCCAGTGAAGATTTGTTTGTGACCAATAATGCGTATTGTGAATATTGATTTCTCTAGTGCTTTTAAAACTAGCTTTGTCAGTCCATAAAACTCTCTTAGGGAAGTGGGGACCTTTATTTAGTAACCAATTATCAAAATAACTCGACCTTGATAATCACTCTGACCTAATTCTTGGTGTATATGCATGTGGTATGGATAGAATTTGTGATCCTTCAAAATTCTGCATAAGGAGTATTGGCTAATTCCAGAATCTCTTGCAAGTTCTCTCGTTGAAATACCTATGCAGATCAACAATTACTGCAGCGAGAATATCAGGTTTCTTGTCATTACGTAGATGTGTTCTTGTATTTCTATGTCCGCGATTGTACGTTGGCTGCATCTTCTTTATGGTACAAATACGTGCTGTCAATCTCCGAAAAACATTGAAGGATCGATAGGCACGCTGAGGATATCTTTCAACATACATCCTTTTAGCTGCTCTGTAATTTTGTCTGCATTCTGCAGAATTTTTTCATTTTTCAATTTATCTGATCGAGATTGGGGCGTTGCTCTATATTTCAAAAATCATTTACAAGTTAGAGTTTCCAGACATCGGATAGCTCCCAACGCGAAATGGGCCTGTTGGCCGAGGTTGCATGTTATCGTACAAAATTACTTGTTGGTGTCTGCTGCTGTCCCCCTCAGATCAACTACTTTGATGCTTTTGAGGACTTGCTTGAAGGGCATGTTGTCAACTACGATAGTGCCGTGCGGCTGGGGGATTTTAACACGTGTTTGCATAGGGATGGCATTCGATCTGAAAGGCTTAAATTTATTACTTCTTCTCTAAAATTGAGCATCTTCAACTCCCAACCTATTTATTTTTTGCATTGCTCCCAATTTCTTCTTGATCTTATTGTTACGTCTTGCCTAGATAGAGTGCCTGTTCATGGCCAGTTGCAGGCGATTCAATTTTCAAATCATGACCTTATCTACTGTGCAATTCAGGTTCGTCGTATTTGTAACAGTCCCCAGTAATGACAAATCGTGCTACGAAGGAACTTCTGATTCGGGATGTTGTTGTTGCAACTACTACAGACTCTGACTTTTCGTTATCTCTGGTTGACATGGATGAGGTGCGGGCAGCTTTGACATATTCGCGTTCTCTCAGCCTGGGAGTGGACGATATAGGGTTGGACTTACTCCTACCTGTACTGAACATTGTTTTGCCTCCCATAGCTCACATCTTTAACTATTCTATCGAAGTATCTCGTTTTCCTTCGGCTTGGAAATTGGCAATTGTATGCCGATTCCTAAAGTGAAGAATCCTACTGCTTCTTGTGATTACTGCCCGATTGCTATTCTTTCTACAATGTCAAAGGCACTCGAACGACTGGTGTACTTATAATTAGCTCATTATCTTACTAAATATAACCTCATTCATCCTCTGCAGTCTGGTTTCTGGTAGGGGCATAGCACAACTGCTGCTCTAATTAAAATCACTGATGATATCAGGCATGTCCAGGACAACCTCTAGCTAACCCTGCTGGCTGTGCTTCACTTCAGTACCATAGTTCTGGTTCAAATATACAAGGTAGGGTATATTCATATGTTCATAGGTTGGGTTGGGCTGTGTATCTGAAGACATTTTTTTAACAAAAACCTCTACAATGAATATTTTTTTAAATATACTACTTTAAAAACTGATTTGGCAACCCTGCATATTTGAATTGAAGTAAAACTTGCTTGTCTCTGTGCTTATCGTCCCCCAAATGGTGCCATTGATGTTTTTTCATTATCATTATCGTCAGTGCTTGATTCTTTATGTTCTAGATAAAAATCTGTCATTCTATTTGGGGATTTTAACATAGATATAAATAAAGCTTGTACATATTCTAAGATTATAGCGGATATTTTTCATTCTTATAACTTACATGGTGATACCTTTAATTTCAAAGTCAAAGTTGATTTCAAAATCAACTTTAGATTATGTAATTTTGCCCTTGACTTTTGTAATATTGGTCTTTTTTAACGCAAATGTTGCGGATCACCTTGCATGTTCACTATCTGTCACTGGTTTTAGTGGTAGGGTTATAGTTGATGTAGAGGCTGCTGTCGCCAAAGAATCATTTTTTGGCAACTTGTCCCTAATTGGGTCAAGAATCAGCGATATTGACTGGAACATCCCTTTATCACTGAATACTGATAATATCAACAATTTGTACGGAACCATTATTAATTTAAGTATTAAGAAACTAAAATTAGAACTAACACTAGAACTGCCACTAGGACTAATATTAGATCTAAAACTAGGAACTTTCGAATTTTGCCATGCGTTTTTTGAAAAAATATTTAACCTTTTGGATGTCATATTGGAACCTTCTTCAGAAACCGGTTCGAAGTGACTTCGAACAAAGTACTTGTAAGCGTGGATCTTCCTCCGATAAGCCTTACGTTCCATGTCACTATTTGTCGTCCTAGTGACCAATACATTTAAGATGGGCAACTGCTTTGCAAATTCCGTTTTCATGGTAAACTTGAAGTTTGCAACATGGCATCCAAAACGTTAAATATTATTTCAAAAAACGCATGGCAAAACCCGAAAGTTTCTAGTTTTAGATCTAGTATTAGTCCTAGTGATAGTTCTAGTGTTAGCGTTTATTGATGTGTTTATGTACTATCTGCTACTATCATAATATATATCGTCCGATTAAGCGGAAATGATACTCTGCTGGCTGTAGATTGTGGGTTACAAATGGGTTACCTCGGAGGTAATAGACGCTGGTGATAATTAAAAAAATGCATTGTCTAATGACAAATGGCTTCCCAGAACTCAGACCAGTATATACAAACCATAAATTCGTATACATTGATAAATAGAACTAAAAACCAGATGCTGCCTGATAGAATTATGAGATCCGAAAATCGGACAAGAACTGTTTGGCACTGCTTAAATGGGAAATTTAGTAGGAGTAAACGGAAATGTGTTGAGATTGAGTTATTGATTGGTGGTGTATCTATCACGGATCCTAAGGAGATCTATTCTTCTATTTTTTGTAATTTTTTTATAAACATAGTTCCGTTTGGGAATGTGACATCTGAATTTTGTACGAGTGGTATTGCAGTGAACTTAGCGTTTCTAAGTTATTTAAGTTAGCATTTCCGGAATTAAGAAAGTCATAAATAAGTTGAATAATACAAATAGTGATGATCCTAATAGTGTGCATGTCGTCTGTGTCATGTATTTATGTGATGTGATGAGATCATCCTGAACAAGTCAGTATCTTCGGGGATTTTTCCAGAAAAACTGAAGATATGCAACTAATCATCATTTTAGGTGATATGTTTTTAAGTTCTTAATCATTTTCTCTATTAACGTAGTTCCTATTCATTGAATTCCTATTTTGGTGACTACCATATCATATTTTTTAAACATATCTACTTGAAATTGATTCAAGATAAAATAAATAGATGATTGGCTTGATTGATTCATCCACGGCATTTTTGGCTCGTATTCTAGTAAATGAAGATTCCTCATTATACATCAAATGTATATTCTTGATAGCACTGAGGCTTTTTGTATAAAATTTTGTGTGTCCCCAGACTTTTCTGTTATTTTGTTTACATTTTTATAAGTTTTTTTTAAGAGTAGTTGGAAATTTCAAAAGCACGTTTTAATAAATCCATTTTGACATACAAGTTAGCCAAGTACGTTTTCTGGATACGCCAATGGATATCTTCTGGTCAAGGAAAAATTTCTTCACTTAGTTAATTAGTAAATAAGAGAGTATCTATGAGAGTATCATAGTTATCTAACTATGAGAGTATCAAATGGGTTTCAAGGAAAACTCCTACCTGATGAACGAATCTGGACTGACGTTCGTCTTTACACGGCACGGCTAAACCCAAAACTTTCCACTTCTAGGTTCTAGTTTTATATCATTAGATCTAACTCTATATCTAGAAACATTCGGATTTAGCCGTACATCTCTCAAGACGGCTAAAACCGAATGATTCTAGTTCTAGGTCTAATATTAGTTCTAATTTTACTTCAATGAATATCTTAGAATGACACTCTCCCGAATGGAATCAGTTCTCTTCAAATCTCTTTATGCCAAATCTAACAAAAATGGTACGACTATACCTCCTCCTAATGTAATCAAATCAGTTCAAACCAATCAATTTAACCATATTGTTTAATTTGAATTGAATTGTCCTCCCGTGAATGAATTGTTTGCCAAACTAAGAAAAATCGATTCATCAACGTTGTGGTGTTCTTCCATTGAAGATTTATGAAGTTCATGTTCCGAATTTGAATAAATAGCTTTATTTTTGAAACTTTATCCTCACTGCTTTGCTTGTTGTTATCACCAAAGTGTAAAATTTGCATTATGCCACAAAAATGGTTTCTAGGTAATATATTTGCAACTAAATTATTATTGGTATCCAAAGAATTTTCCCGATATATTTCCCGCCATATGACAAATATTCCCATTTAGTAGCAAAATTCGTACAAAGGATGATTTCTTCTTTTTTGAAATCAGATTTTCATTGAAATGTTAAAGGTGTTATCACCGTGTTTTTAAAGATAAAATCAAAATCACGTTGAAACAGCAATTTACATCCATTTAGATATTACATTATTGGAAAAATTAGCTTACTTAGAATACAAAATTATTCATCTTAAAGGATAATTCAAGACATAGAAGATATAAGAAGTTCAAGTTATATGATTTCATCAGTACTTTCCACTAAACCAAAAAGATATTATCTTTCCGTTACAATATTTATCAAAGGATTACTAAAAAAGGTTGAAATATTATGTTAGTTGCGACAAGTGTTTCGCAATTTTTCAATTCGGTTATGAGAGGAGAGGAGTTGGGCCGTGGTTCTTAGAACGTAAACAGACAACGAAAAGTCAAACATTGATAAACCAGGTGAGGAGGAGAGATAAACTTCTTTCGTTTGGCTTTCAAGTGTTCCGCAAACTGTGTTATCACGTGGTCTATTAAAAAGGTACACACGAGAGTACTAACGGGACTTAACGGGCGAAAGCGTTATTTTTTTCTTGCGCAACAAGATCTTCTTTGGAACGCCAAATAAATTTATCTGTACTTCGATGTTTTCTTTTCACGATACGTTTCCTCGCCCTTCTTCAACCCATTTTCAACTTTTAACAAATAAAGTCAATATTGATGGGTAAATATGATCGTTGTTTTGTTAAACTTTTCGTTTTTCTTTATTTTTTGTGTTAAATCAGTGTTGTGGTAATGACGAATCTATACTAAAATGTTTACAAATGTTGGGTGCGTTCTAAATGACTTCTTTATATTTTACGATCCTCATTTAAACACGATTTGAATCATACTCTTTGCTAATGTTGTATAAGTAAATTAAGTACATTGATAAAGACTTTTAATTTGTAATAAATTTAGTTAGTTTTTTCTATGCATATTTGACAAATTTCGAATTAACGCGCGATATATTCATGATTTATTATTTTCCTATTGAATCATCAAGGTGTGGTGACGTTACGTATCATCGTAAGTACACGTCTTTTTCCTTTTGGAGCGAATTAACTGTAAAGTTTCATAATTACTCTCATAGATAAGGCTCAGCCCCGTTTTTCGTTGAATATACGTCATTATTTAGGAGAATGCGTCATTTTTGTAACAATTTTCACCCAACCCGTAATTTCCTATCTACTTTACAAGCCGAAATCTTCGTTGTCTTTAGAGATAGCGAAATTATAAAGACACCATTAGAAAGCCCCATCTTTTCTCCATCTAAAAGTGTTTTGTCTTGTCGATGTTTCTGTATCCACCACAGAAAAAAAAAATAGAGAACACCGCCGCGTTCCAAATACACATTTTACAAAATTTGACAAAAGAAATCGCATGGTTGATTTTAAAAAATCGCATCTCCCATAATTATTGAATCGAAGAAATAATTTTTGGTAGGCTAAACCTACATTAAATTTACGATAAAATAATGTTTATTTCAAGTTAATATCTCAATCCGTTCTTGAGATATCATACTTTGTAAAAATGGTTAAAAATTTGACGAAAGAAATCGCATGGTTGATTTAAAAAAATCGCATCTCGCATAATTATTGAATCGAAGAAATAATTTTTGGTAGGCTAAACCTACATTAAATTTACGATAAAATAATGTTTTTTTTTCAAGTTAATATCTCAATCCGTTCTTGAGATATCATACTTTGAAAAAATGGTTAAAAATTTGACAAAAGAAATCGCATGGTTGATTTAAAAAAATCGCATCTCCCATAATTATTGAATCGAAGAAATAATTTTTGGTGGGCTAAAACTACATTAAATTTACGATAAAATAATGTTTTTTTTTCAAGTTAATATCTCAATCCGTTCTTGAGATATCATACTTTGTAAAAATGGTTAAAAATTTGACGAAAAAAATGGCATGGTTGATTTAAAAAAATCGCATCTCCCATAATTATTGAATCGAAGAAATAATGTTTGGTGGGCTAAAACTACATTAAATTTGCGATAAAATAATGTTTTTTTTTTCAAGTTAATATCTCAATCCGTTCTTGAGATATCACACTTTAAAAAAATGGTTAAAAATTTGACAAAAGAAATCGCATGGTTGATTTAAAAAAATCGCTTCTCCCATAATTATTGAATCGAAGAAATAATTTTTGGTGGGCTAAAACTATATTAAATTTACGATAAAATAATGTTTTTTTTTCAAGTTAATATCTCAATCCGTTCTTGAGATATCATACTTTGTAAAAATGGTTAAAAATATGACGAAAAAAATGGCATGGTTGATTTAAAAAAATCGCATCTCCCATAATTATTGAATCGAAGAAATAATTTTTGGTGGGCTAAAACTACATTAAATTTACGATAGAATAATGTTTTTTTTCAAGTTAATATCTCAGTCCGTTCTTGAGATATCATACTTTGAAAGAATGGTTAAAAATTTGACAAAAGAAATCGCATGGTTGATTTAAAAAAATCGCATCTCCCATAATTATTCAATCGAAGAAATAATTTTTGGTGGGTTAAAATTACATTAAATTCACGATAAAATAATGTTTATTTCAAGTTAATATCTCAATCCGTTCTTGAGATATCATACTTTGTCAAAATGGTTAAAAATTTGACAAAAGAAACCGCATGGTTGATTTAAAAAAATCGCATCTCCCATAATTATTGTATCGAAGAAATAATTTTTGGTGGGCTAAAACTACATTGAATTTACGATAAAATAACGTTTTTTTCAAGTTAATATCTCAATCCGTTCGTGAGATATCATACTTTGAAAAAATGGTTAAAAATTTGACAAAAGAAATCGCATGGTTGATTTAAAAAATCGCATCTCCCATAATTATTGAATCGAATAAATAATTTTTGGTGGGCTAAAACTACATTAAATTTACGATAAAATAATGTTTTTTTTTCAAGTTAATATCTCAATCCGTTCTTGAGATATCATACTTTAAAAAAATGGTTAAAAATTTGACAAAAGAAATCGCATGGTTGATTTAAAAAAATCGCATCTCCCATAATTATTGAATCGAAGAAATAATTTTTGGTAGGCTAAACCTACATTAAATTTACGATAAAATAATGTTTATTTCAAATTAATATCTCAATCCGTTCTTGAGATATCATACTTTAAAAAAATGGTTAAAAATTTGACAAAAGAAATCGCATGGTTGATTTAAAAAAATCGCATCTCCCATAATTATTGAATCGAAGAAATAATTTTTGGTAGGCTAAACCTACATTAAATTTACGATAAAATAATGTTTATTTCAAATTAATATCTCAATCCGTTCTTGAGATATCATACTTTAAAAAAATGGTTAAAAATTTGACAAAAGAAATCGCATGGTTGATTTTAAAAAATCGCATCTCCCATAATTATTGAATCGAAGAAATAATTTTTGGTGGGCTAAAACTACATTAAATTTACGATAAAATAATGTTTTTTTTTTCAAGTTAATATCTCAATCCGTTCTTGAGATATCATACTTTGAAAAAATGGTTAAAAATTTGACAAAAGAAATCGCATGGTTGATTTAAAAAATCGCATCTCCCATAATTATTGAATCGAATAAATAATTTTTGGTGGGCTAAAACTACATTAAATTTACGATAAAATAATGTTTTTTTTTCAAGTTAATATCTCAATCCGTTCTTGAGATATCATACTTTAAAAAAATGGTTAAAAATTTGACAAAAGAAATCGCATGGTTGATTTAAAAAAATCGCATCTCCCATAATTATTGAATCGAATAAATAATTTTTGGTGGGCTAAAACTACATTAAATTTACGATAAAATAATGTTTATTTCAAATTAATATCTCAATCCGTTCTTGAGATATCATACTTTAAAAAAATGGTTAAAAATTTGACAAAAGAAATCGCATGGTTGATTTAAAAAAATCGCATCTCCCATAATTATTGAATCGAAGAAATAATTTTTGGTGGGCTAAAACTACATTAAATTTACGATAAAATAATGTTTTTTTTTTCAAGTTAATATCTCAATCCGTTCTTGAGATATCATACTTTGTAAAAATGGTTAAAAATTTGACGAAAAAAATGGCATGGTTGATTTAAAAAAATCGCATCTCCCATAATTATTGAATCGAAGAAATAATTTTTGGTAGGCTAAACCTACATTAAATTTACGATAAAATAATGTTTATTTCAAATTAATATCTCAATCCGTTCTTGAGATATCAAACTTTAAAAAAATGGTTAAAAATTTTACAAAAGAAATCGCATGGTTGATTTAAAAAAATCGCATCTCCCATAATTATTGAATCGAAGAAATAATTTTTGGTGGGCTAAAACTACATTAAATTTACGATAAAATAATGTTTTTTTTTTCAAGTTAATATCTCAATCCGTTCTTGAGATATCATACTTTGTAAAAATGGTTAAAAATTTGACGAAAAAAATGGCATGGTTGATTTAAAAAAATCGCATCTCCCATAATTATTGAATCGAAGAAATAATTTTTGGTAGGCTAAACCTACATTAAATTTACGATAAAATAATGTTTATTTCAAATTAATATCTCAATCCGTTCTTGAGATATCAAACTTTAAAAAAATGGTTAAAAATTTGACAAAAGAAATCGCATGGTTGATTTAAAAAAATCGCATCTCCCATAATTATTGAATCGAAGAAATAATTTTTGGTGGGCTAAAACTACATTAAATTTACGATAAAATAATGTTTTTTTTTTTCAAGTTAATATCTCAATCCGTTCTTGAGATATCATACTTTGTAAAAATGGTTAAAAATTTGACGAAAAAAATGGCATGGTTGATTTAAAAAAATCGCATCTCCCATAATTATTGAATCGAAGAAATAATTTTTGGTAGGCTAAACCTACATTAAATTTACGATAAAATAATGTTTATTTCAAGTTAATATCTCAATCCGTTCTTGAGATATCATACTTTAAAAAAATGGTTAAAAATTTGACAAAAAAATCGCATGGTTGATTTTAAAAAATCGCATCTCCCATAATTATTGAATCGAAGAAATAATTTTTGGCAGGCTAAACCTACATTAAATTTACGATAAAATAATGTTTATTTCAAGTTAATATCTCAATCCGTTCTTGAGATATCATACTTTAAAAAAATGGTTAAAAATTTGACAAAAGAAGTCGCATGGTTGATTTAAAAAAATCGCATCTTCCATAATTATTGAATCGAAGAAATAATTTTTGGTGGGCTAAAACTACATTAAATTTACGATAAAATAATGTTTTTTTTTCAAGTTAATATCTCAATCCGTTCTTGAGATATCATACTTTAAAAAAATGGTTAAAAATTTGACAATAGAAATCGCATGGTTAATTTAAAAAAATCGCATCTCCCATAATTATTGAATCGAAGAAATAATTTTTGGTGGGCTAAAACTACATTAAATTTGCGATAAAATAATGTTTATTTCAAGTTAATATCTCAATCCGTTCTTGAGATATCATACTTTAAAAAAATGGTTAAAAATTTGACAAAGGAAATCGCATGGTTGATTTAAAAAAATCGCATCTTCCATAATTATTGAATCGAAGAAATAATTTTTGGTGGGCTAAAACTACATTAAATTTACGATAAAATAATGTTTTTTTTTAAGTTAATATCTCAATCCGTTCTTGAGATATCATACTTTGAAAAAATGGTTAAAAATTTGACAAAAAAATCGCATGATTGATTTTAAAAAATCGCATCTCCCATAATTATTGAATCGAAGAAATAATTTTTGGTAGGCTAAACCTACATTAAATTTACGATAAAATAATGTTTATTTCAAGTTAATATCTCAATCCGTTCTTGAGATATCATACTTTAAAAAAATGGTTAAAAATTTGACAAAAAAATCGCATGGTTGATTTTAAAAAATCGCATCTCCCATAATTATTGAATCGAAGAAATAATTTTTGGCAGGCTAAACCTACATTAAATTTACGATAAAATAATGTTTATTTCAAGTTAATATCTCAATCCGTTCTTGAGATATCATACTTTAAAAAAATGGTTAAAAATTTGACAAAAGAAGTCGCATGGTTGATTTAAAAAAATCGCATCTTCCATAATTATTGAATCGAAGAAATAATTTTTGGTGGGCTAAAACTACATTAAATTTACGATAAAATAATGTTTTTTTTTCAAGTTAATATCTCAATCCGTTCTTGAGATATCATACTTTAAAAAAATGGTTAAAAATTTGACAATAGAAATCGCATGGTTAATTTAAAAAAATCGCATCTCCCATAATTATTGAATCGAAGAAATAATTTTTGGTGGGCTAAAACTACATTAAATTTGCGATAAAATAATGTTTATTTCAAGTTAATATCTCAATCCGTTCTTGAGATATCATACTTTAAAAAAATGGTTAAAAATTTGACAAAGGAAATCGCATGGTTGATTTAAAAAAATCGCATCTTCCATAATTATTGAATCGAAGAAATAATTTTTGGTGGGCTAAAACTACATTACATTTACGATAAAATAGTGTTTTTTTTTCAAGTTAATATCTCAATCCGTTCTTGAGATATCATACTTTAAAAAAATGGTTAAAAATTTGGCAAAAGAAATCGCATGGTTGATTTAAAAAAATCGCATCATCCATAATTATTGAATCGAAGAAATAATTTTTGGTGGGCTAAAACTACATTAAATTTACGATAAAATAATGTTTTTTTTTCAAGTTAATATCTCAATCCGTTCTTGAGATATCATACTTTGAAAGAATGGTTAAAAATTTGACAAAAGAAATCGCATGGTTGATTTAAAAAAATCGCATCTCCCATAATTATTGAATCGAAGAAATAATTTTTGGTGGGCTAAAACTACATTAAATTTACGATAAAATAATGTTTTTTTTTCAAGTTAATATCTCAATCCGTTCTTGAGATATCATACTTTGAAAGCATGGTTACAAATTTGACAAAAGAAATCGCATGGTTGATTTAAAAAAATCGCATCTCCCATAATTATTGAATCGAAGAAATAATTTTTGGTGGGCTAAAACTACATTAAATTTACGATAAAATAATGTTTTTTTTTCAAGTTAATATCTCAATCCGTTCTTGAGATATCATACTTTGAAAAAATGGTTAAAAATTTGACAAAAGAAATCGCATGGTTGATTTAAAAAAATCGCATCTCCCATAATTATTGAATCGAAGAAATATTTTTTGGTGGGCTAAAACTACATTAAATTTAATATAAAATAATATTTATTTCAAGTTAATATCTCAATCCGTTCTTGAGATATCATTGCTTGAAAAAATGTTTCAAAATTTGAAACAAAAAATCGCATGGTTGATTTGAAAAAATAAACATCATCTCATAACATTCCTATAAACGTATAAAACTCTGAGACCATATAGAATTTATAGGAAATTTTCTGCTCTTTACAGTAGTATATAATTTTCATAGATCACAAGTTTTCACAAGCATTTCCTACCCCAAAAACTGCGAAAACCGCGTATAATTGCCTTAATCAACTCTTTACGGTCTCATAACTTTCTTATATGACACGTATAAAACTCTGATACCATATAGAACTTATAGAAAATTTTCTGCTTTTACAGTGGTATATAATTTTCATTGATCACAAGTTTGTACCGGCATTTCCTACCCCAAAACTGTGAAAACCGTGTATAATTGCTGTAATCAACCGTTTACGGTCTCGTACTTTCTTATATGACACCGATAAAACTCCGAGACCATATAGAACTTATAGGAAATTTTCTGCTCTTTACGTAGTATATAATTTTCATAGATCACAAGTTTGCACTAGCATTTCCTACCCCAAAAACTGCTAAAACCGCGTATAATTGCCGTAATCAACTGTTTACGGTTTCATAACTTTCTTATATGACACGTATAAAACTCCGAGACCTTATAGAACTTATAGAAAATTTTCAGGTTTTTACAGTGGTATATAATTTTCATAGATCACAAGTTTGTACAAGCATTTCCTACAAGAACTGCGAAAATTGCGTATAATTGCCGTAATCAACTGCTTACGGTCTCATAACTTTCTTATATGACACGTATAAAATTCCGAGACCTTATAGAACTTATAGGAAATTTTCTGCTCTTTACGTAGTATATAATTTTCATAGATCACAAGTTTGCACAAGCATTACCTACCCCAAAAACTGCTAAAACCGCGTATAATTGCCGTAATCAACTGTTTACGGTTTCATAACTTTCTTATATGACACGTATAAAACTCCGAGACCATATAGAACTTATAGAAAATTTTCAGCTTTTTACAGTGGTATATAATTTTCATAGATCACAAGTTTGTACAAGCATTTCCTACAAGAACTGCGAAAATAGCGTATAATTGCGGTAATCAACTGCTTACGGTCTCATAACTTTCTTATATGACACGTATAAAACTCCGAGACCTTATAGAACTTATAGGAAATTTTCTGCTCTTTACGTAGTATATAATTTTCATAGATCACAAGTTTGCACAAGCATTTCCTACCCCAAAAACTGCTAAAACCGCGTATAATTGCCGTAATCAACTGTTTACGGTTTCATACCTTTCTTATATGACACGTATAAAACTCCGAGACCATATAGAACTTATAGAAAATTTTCAGCTTTTTACAGTGGTATATAATTTTCATAGATCACAAGTTTGTACAAGCATTTCCTACAAGAACTGCGAAAATTGCGTATAATTGCCGTAATCAACTGTTTACGGTTTCATAACTTTCTTATATGACACGTATAAAACTCCGAGACCATATAGAACTTATAGAAAATTTTCAGGTTTTTACAGTGGTATATAATTTTCATAGATCACAAGTTTGTACAAGCATTTCCTACAAGAACTGCGAAAATTGCGTATAATTGCCGTAATCAACTGCTTACGGTCTCATAACTTTCTTATATGACACGTATAAAACTCCAAGACCTTATAGAACTTATAGGAAATTTTCTGCTCTTTACGTAGTATATAATTTTCATAGATCACAAGTTTGCACAAGCATTTCCTACCCCAAAAACTGCTAAAACCGCGTATAATTGCCGTAATCAACTGTTTACGGTTTCATAACTTTCTTATATGACACGTATAAAACTCCGAGACCATATAGAACTTATAGAAAATTTTCAGGTTTTTACAGTGGTATATAATTTTCATAGATCACAAGTTTGTACAAGCATTTCCTACAAGAACTGCGAAAATTGCGTATAATTGCCGTAATCAACTGCTTACGGTCTCATAACTTTCTTATATGACACGTATAAAACTCCGAGACCTTATAGAACTTATAGGAAATTTTCTGCTCTTTACGTAGTATATAATTTTCATAGATCACAAGTTTGCACAAGCATTTCCTACCCCAAAAACTGCTAAAACCGCGTATAATTGCCGTAATCAACTGCTTACGGTTTCATAACTTTCTTATATGACACGTATAAAACTCCGAGACCATATAGAACTTATAGAAAATTTTCAGGTTTTTACAGTGGTATATAATTTTCATAGATCACAAGTTTGTACAAGCATTTCCTACAAGAACTGCGAAAATTGCGTATAATTGCCGTAATCAACTGCTTACGGTCTCATAACTTTCTTATATGACACGTATAAAACTCCGAGACCTTATAGAACTTATAGGAAATTTTCTGCTCTTTACGTAGTATATAATTTTCAAAGATCACAAGTTTGCACAAGCATTTCCTACCCCAAAAACTGCTAAAGCCGTGTATAATTGCCGTAATCAACTGTTTACGGTTTCATAACTTTCTTATATGACACGTATAAAACTCCGAGACCATATAGAACTTATAGAAAATTTTCAGCTTTTTACAGTGGTATATAATTTTCATAGATCACAAGTTTGTACAAGCATTTCTTACAAGAACTGCGAAAATTGCGTATAATTGCCGTAATCAACTGCTTACGGTCTCATAACTTTCTTATATGACACGTATAAAACTCCGAGACCTTATAGAACTTATAGGAAATTTTCTGCTCTTTACGTAGTATATAATTGTCATAGATCACAAGTTTGCACAATCATTTCCTACCCCAAAAGCTGCGAAAACCGCGTATAATTGCCGTAATCAACTGTTTACGGTCTCATAACATTCCTATATGACACGTATAAAACTCCTAGACCATATAGAACTTATAGGAAATTTTCTGCTTTTTACAGTGGTATATAATTTTCATAGATCACAAGTTTTCTTTAAACTTTCTTATATGACACGTATAAAACTCTGAGACCATATAGAACCTATAGGAAAATTTCTGCTCTCTTTACAGTGGTATATAACTTTCATAGATCACAAGTTAGCTCAGAGACCATATAGAACTTACAGGAAATTTTCTGCTCTTTACAGTGTTGTATAGCATTCATAGATCACAACCTTGCACAAGCATTTAGGAGAAAACAAATTAAATTGGTGAACTGGTTCACTTTAAATCAGTTTCTGAAAAATGTTGTATCGTGACATCCGAATTGTCAAATATTTTTCAAAAGACGCACCACAAATCCTGACAGCTTTTAATGAGGATGCATATAAGGTAGTTCCACTTATGAGTTCACTTTCACTAAGATAAGTTGGTTCTTGTTCATCTTCATTCCCTTGGAAATGATGTTCTACCACTTGACTTAAATACAAACTCCGTTCTTTCAGTTTTAAGGCAATTTTGCGTGGTTTTCACAGTTTTTGTGGTAGAAAATTATTGTGAAATCTTATGATCTATGAAAATTATATACCACTGTAAACTTGAATACTTTTGTTCGTATTATGTAAGAAAGTTTCCGAGCGAAAGTCAATACACCGATTATTATGTAGGGTTGTACATAACATGTAAATTTTAGCAGACGTGGTTAGATATTGACCGGACAAAACCCGGATTTAGATAGCCGAAGATGTGTTCTTGCTAAATTGATAAAGCTTTTTTTTTAAATTCTGTTCCATAACGGCTCGTGTGCAGCGTGTGTCTTAAAATTCGACAATTTTGAGGTGTATTTGGAACGCGACGGTGTCCTCTATTTTTTTTGCGGTGGATATAGAAATATCGTGATTTTAGATGAAGAAAAGATGGGGCTTTCTAGTGATGTCTTTATTATTTCGTTATTTTTAAAAACAACGAAGATATCGACTTGTAAACTAGATAGGAAATTACGGATAAAAGTTTGTTGCTATCGTCGCAGGAGTAGAATTTTCTCCACTTTTTATTTCATCTGAGGACTTCTTTGTTAAAATTTAACATATACGAGAAAGTTAAATAAATAGTGTTACGTGATTCTAAGTAGACAACTTATGCCACACACTATTCTAAATTTAAATGCTCTTTCATTCTGAAAATGTGTTTTCTAAACGTTCTTGTAAGGTTCACGCGTTTTTCGTTCACGAACACATCAGTTTGTAATAAATGCAAGGCCACGTAAATATTGGGCGTTATTACATCCGATGAAGGAAAGTTTGAGGTCAAAAGAAAATCGTTACATTTAGCAACAAATTTTTCAGAAGACGATGTAATGCAACTCCTGAATTTGCGAAATCCTATTAGAAAATTCCACATTTCATAAAAACTCTCTGCGTCATTCTTGACGTTAATCTTGTTAAGTCTGAGAAGTTTATGGATATTAAACTACGTAGCAAAGGTTTTT
The DNA here is from genome assembly GCA_036711965.1 of Onthophagus sagittarius. Classification (NCBI taxonomy): domain Eukaryota; kingdom Metazoa; phylum Arthropoda; class Insecta; order Coleoptera; family Scarabaeidae; genus Onthophagus; species Onthophagus sagittarius. Next base: position 10,990,711 of record JASERS010000004.1, read on the forward strand.
CTTTAACGCATAACATCCTGGTTATCTTGTAAATAGTTGGAAGAGTTTGGAGAAAGAAGAAGATGAAGATGTAAAAGTAAAAGTGTCGATGTTGTAGTCGTTGTAGCGTAGAAGATGAAGTAGGAGGAGGAGGTTAAAAAGGAAGTTAAAGGCCGCGGCCCTCGAGCCATCTCGAAATCTCGAAAAGAGACATGCGCGGCCCCGTTCCTCTTTTCTCTCGAGGTGCTCTTCAGTCTCGACCCCGCGCGATCCCACTTTAATGGTAATAGTATAATGGTTGTCGTCGACGTCTTCTTGTGGCGTCGGGGCGCGGTTCGTACTGAACACGGCGTCGTCGCCGCCGCCGCCATCATCGACGCGCTGAGACGCCAGCAGCTGACGCATCCGCGAAGATCGAGCCACTAGCCAACGGCAGCCAGCCAGCCAGCCAACGGCCAACGCTTCTGCAGTACTCGACAGCGCCGTGCCCAGAGTGCACACACACCGCCTGCGCCTCTTCGCGCAGTGCTGCTGCTGTTGCTGCCGCGACCCAACGATTTTAATACCAAGAGGAAGAATCGATCAACACCGCCCACAAGGTCTGTAGAATAACCCTACATCATCATTTTCTTCAAAACATCAACATCTTGAAAAAATAAGACCGTCCTCCTCTTGTTAATGTTACTATTAACACTAAATTTGTTAATCTTCTTATCCTTGTTGTAATCGACGTCTTCACTACTCTGATATTGTCGGGAACGTTGCGCAACCAGTACGGACTCGCGTGGAGAGACTCATCGTGTTATACATAGTTGGTGGGGCCGCCACCAGAGCGGCCCCCGAAATCTCCTCGTTACGTTTCGATTTCTCTCCGTTCGTTTTCGGGGGGTCTTCGTGGTTGTCGGGAATCTGGGACGTCGTTTCCTCCCTTCATCGGTTTCCTAGCGTCGCGACGCCGTCGTCGTCGTTGTCGTCGTCGTCGTCTGCGTTGTTGCGTCGATCGAGTGCTGCGGTGTTTATTTTCGCCGTAGCCGGTTGGGTGACTGACGGTGGCACGGTGACGTAGTCGAAGTGTGCCTCTTCTATTCGAATCGTGAAGGTTTCGTGTGACGCGTTATCGCATCTCGTTGTATGTTCGTGGGTGGTGGGATATATTGCTGCATATTTATTCGTATATAATGCAAAATTTTGATTCAACATCTTAAAAAACATCTAAGGAAATAATCACGCTAATTTACTTAGAGTATCCGAAGCATGACGAGGAATGACACATATTTGACATTCATGTGACTTTCTTCGAGGTCAAAACGTGCCCATTGTCTTCACAGTCCCAAGAGTATTAATTTTTTTTAATCATTCCATCTACCTGAACTTAACTCATCCAGTAATATATAACTTAACTCATCATTATTTACAAAACAATTTTTTTGGATCGATGTCTTACTAATATTATAACCCAAATGGTAACCACGATCTGAATGCTTAATGGAGGCAACATAGTGGTGCGAAGTGGGTCAACCGCGGCACGCGAGGAGGTCGACCGAAGAGACCATGACACACACACACCGACACACAGACGTAGTACACACACACACAGTTAAGAAGAGACTCTCGTTCTCGGTTTCTTATATGTTATGATGAAGAGAAGTAGAGGCCGTTGGCCTCCCCGTTCGTTCGTTGAAAGCGAAACGACGCGTAAGCACAGTTATCTCGCGTTTGCTTTCGATGGGGATTCCGTTAGGCCGATGTAAACATAACCATATTATACCATCAGCTGATCATTAAATTGTCTGTATTTTGTAGCGTTGGTGCTTTTTTTGTAATGGGATTATTGAATTAAGTGTATTACGGGGTTTGGTTTGACGTAACCTCACTCTTATTGCAACTTCGCGTAACTTGTCGGTCTTCTCAGACGAACAAGTCGGAGTTCTATTAATTCTTAGGCGAATTCGTCCTTGACACGTTAAACCTCGCGTTTGCCAACTCCCACGTCTGTGGTTCTTTCTCTCCTTTTCTTTTTCGATGCTTATTGATTTTGTTTTCTTCATTTCCGCCCTCTATCGGTTTTACAGGATCGTTTGTATCTACAAGCAAGGTCCTTAAAGCGTAAAAAAACTGAAAAACGCGTTTTGAAGGGTAAGGAGTGGGTTACTATCATCTTTTAGTTAAATTCATCTTATAGATAAATCCATCCACTAGCCAATCAGAATGCGTAAAATAGCTATGGTAATAATTCCTTAAATAGTAATTAGTAATCCTTTCAATTACTAAATGAAGCATCTACTTTCCAAAAGTGAAGTAAATTTTGATATATCTCACTTAATTCTTGAGATGTAATCTTCTGAACTTGATTAGAATTTTTCCAATATTTTGTATAAATTTAAAAATTCCTGAAAAATCGATTTTTTGAAAAATTCTTATAAAATTACTTTCAATTACTAATTGGAGCATCTACTTTCTCAAAGTGAAGTCTATATGAAAATATCTCACTTAATTCTTGAGATACAAGCCGCTTAATAGCTTAATTGGGATTTTTCCAATATTTTGTATAAATTTAAATATTCTTAAAAAAACGATTTTTTAGGAAAATTGTTATGAAATTACCTTCAATTACTAATTAGAGCATCTACTTTCTAAAAGTGAAGTCAATTTGAAAATATCTCACTTAGTTCTTAAGATATAATCTTCTGAACTTAATTGGGATTTTTCCAATATTTTGTATAAATTTAAATATTCTTGAAAAAACGATTTTTTAGGAAAATTGTTATGAAATTACTTTCAATTACTAATTAGAGCATCTACTTTCTAAATGTAAAGTCAATTTGAAAACATCTCACTTAGTTCTTGAGATATAAACTGCTGAACTTAATTGGAATTCTTCCGATATTTTGTATAAATTTAAAAATTCCTTAAAAATCGATTTTTTGAAAAAGTGTTGTGAAATTACATTCAATTACTAATTGAAGCATCTACTTTCTAAAAGTGAAGTCAATTTGAAAATATCTCACTTAGTTCTTAAGATATAATCTTCTGAACTTAATTGGGATTTTTCCAATATTTTGTATAAATTTAAATATTCTTGAAAAAACGATTTTTTAGGAAAATTATTATGAAATTACTTTCAATTACTAACTGGAGCATCTACTTCCTAAAAGTGAAGTCAATTTGTAAATATCTCACTTAGTTCTTAAGATATAATCTTCTGAACTTAATTGGGATTTTTCCAATATTTTGTATAAATTTAAATATTCTTGAAAAAACGATTTTTTAGGAAAATTGTTATGAAATTACTTTCAATTACTAATTAGAGCATCTACTTTCTAAAAGTGAAGTCAATTTGAAAACATCTCACTTAGTTCTTGAGATATAAACTGCTGAACTTAATTGGAATTCTTCCGATATTTTGTATAAATTTAAAAATTCCTTAAAAATCGATTTTTTGAAAAAGTGTTGTGAAATTACATTCAATTACTAATTGAAGCATCTACTTTCTAAAAGTGAAGTCAATTTGAAAGTATCCCACTTAGTTCTTAAGATATAATCTTCTAAACTTAATTGGGATTTTTCCAATATTTTGTATAAATTTAAATATTCTTGAAAATACGATTTTTTAGGAAAATTATAATGAAATTACTTTCAATTACTAACTGGAGCATCTACTTTCTAAAAGTGAAGTCAATTTGAAAATATCTCACTTAGTTCTTGAGATATAAACTACTGAACTTAATTGGGATTCTTCCGATATTTTGTATAAATTTAAAAATTCCTGAAAAATCGATTTTTTGAAAAATTGTTATGAAATTACTTTCAATTACTAGTTAGAGCATCTACTTTCTAAAAGTGAAGTCATTTTGAAAACATCTCACTTAGTTCTTGAGATATAAACTGCTGAACTTAATTGGAATTCTTCCGATATTTTGTATAAATTTAAAAATTCCTTAAAAATCGATTTTTTGAAAAAGTGTTATGAAATTACATTCAATTACTAATTGAAGCATCTAATTTCTAAAAGTGATGTCAATTTGAATTTATCTCACTTAGTTCTTGAGATATAAGCTGCTGAGCTTAATCGGGATTTTTCCAATATTTTGAATAAATTTAAAAATTCTTGAAAAATTGATTTTTTGGAAAATTGTTACGAAATTAGTTTCAATGACTAATTGAAGCAACTACTTTCTAAAAGTGAAGTCAGTTTGAAAATATCTGACTTAGTTATTGAGATATTAGCTGCTGAACTTAATTGGAATTTTTCCAATATTTTGAATAAATAATTGTTATGAAATTACTTTCAATTACTAGTTAGAGCATCTACTTTCTAAAAGTGAAGTCATTTTGAAAACATCTCACTTAGTTCTTGAGATATAAACTGCTGAACTTAATTGGAATTCTTCCGATATTTTGTATAAATTTAAAAATTCCTTAAAAATCGATTTTTTGAAAAAGTGCTATGAAATTACATTCAATTACTAATTGAAGCATCTAATTTCTAAAAGTGATGTCAATTTGAATTTATCTCACTTAGTTCTTGAGATATAAGCTGCTGAGCTTAATCGGGATTTTTCCAATATTTTGAATAAATTTAAAAATTCTTGAAAAATTGATTTTTTGGAAAATTGTTACGAAATTAGTTTCAATGACTAATTGAAGCATCTACTTTCTAAAAGTGAAGTCAATTTGAAAGTATCCCACTTAGTTCTGAAGATATAATCTTCTAAACTTAATTGGGATTTTTCCAATATTTTGTATAAATTTAAATATTCTTGAAAATACGATTTTTTAGGAAAATTATAATGAAATTACTTTCAATTACTAACTGGAGCATCTACTTTCTAAAAGTGAAGTCAATTTGAAAATATCTCACTTAGTTCTTGAGATATAAACTACTGAACTTAATTGGGATTCTTCCGATATTTTGTATAAATTTAAAAATTCCTTAAAAATCGATTTTTTGAAAAAGTGTTATGAAATTACATTCAATTACTAATTGAAGCATCTAATTTCTAAAAGTGATGTCAATTTGAATTTATCTCACTTAGTTCTTGAGATATAAGCTGCTGAGCTTAATCGGGATTTTTCCAATATTTTGAATAAATTTAAAAATTCTTGAAAAATTGATTTTTTGGAAAATTGTTACGAAATTAGTTTCAATGACTAATTGAAGCAACTACTTTCTAAAAGTGAAGTCAGTTTGAAAATATCTGACTTAGTTATTGAGATATTAGCTGCTGAACTTAATTGGAATTTTTCCAATATTTTGAATAAATTTAAAAATTCTTGAAAAAACGATTTTTTAGGAAAATTGTTATGAAATTACTTTCACTTACTAATTGGAGCATCTACTTTCTAAAAGTGAAGTCATTTTGAAAATATCTCACTTAGCTCTTGAGATATAAGCTGCTGAGTTTAATTGGGATTTTTCCAGTATTTTGTATAAATTTAAATATTCTTGAAAAAACGATTTTTTAGGAAAATTGTTATGAAATTACTTTCAATTACTAATTAGAGCATCTACTTTCTAAAAGTGAAGTCAATTTGAAAATATCTCACTTAGTTCTTAAGATATAATCTTCTGAACTTAATTGGGATTTTTCCAATATTTTGTATAAATTTAAATATTCTTGAAAAAACGATTTTTTAGGAAAATTGTTATGAAATTACTTTCAATTACTAATTGGAGCATCTACTTTCTAAAAGTGAAGTCAATTTGAAAATATCTCACTTAGTTCTTAAGATATAATCTTCTGAACTTAATTGGGATTTTTCCAATATTTTGTATAAATTTAAATATTCTTGAAAAAACGATTTTTTAGGAAAATTGTTATGAAATTACTTTCAATTACTAATTAGAGCCTCTACTTTCTAAAAGTGAAGTCAATTTGAAAATATCTCACTTAGTTCTTGAGATATAAACTGCTGAACTTAATTGGGATTCTTCCGATATTTTGTATAAATTTAAAAATTCCTGAACAATCGATTTTTTGAAAAATTGTTATGAAGTTACTTTCAATTACTAAGTGGAGCATCTACTTTCTAAAAGTGAAGTCAATTTGAAAACATCTCACTTAGTTCTTGAGATATAAACTGCTGAACTTAATTGGAATTTTTCCGATATTTTGTATAAATTTAAAAGTTCCTTAAAAATCGATTTTTTGAAAAAGTGTTATGAAATTACATTCAATTACTAATTGAAGCATCTACTTTCTAAAAGTGAAGTCAATTTGAAAATATCTCACTTAGTTCTTAAGATATAATCTTCTGAACTTAATTGGGATTTTTCCAATATTTTGTATAAATTTAAATATTCTTGAAAAAACGATTTTTTAGGAAAATTGTTATGAAATTACTTTCAATTACTAATTGGAGCATCTACTTTCTAAAAGTGAAGTCAATTTGAAAATATCTCACTTAGTTCTTGAGATATAAATTGCTGAACTGAATTGGGATTCTTTCGATATTTTGTATAAATTTAAAAATTCCTTAAAAATCGATTTTTTGAAAAAGTGTTACGAAATTACATTCAATTACTAATTGAAGCATCTACTTTCTAAAAGTGAAGTCAATTTGAAAATATCTCACTTAGTTCTTAAGATATAATCTTCTGAACTTAATTGGGATTTTTCCAATATTTTGTATAAATTTAAATATTCTTGAAAAAACGATTTTTTAGGAAAATTGTTATGAAATTACTTTCAATTACTAATTGGAGCATCTACTTTCTAAAAGTGAAGTCAATTTGAAAACATCTCACTTAGTTCTTGAGATATAAACTGCTGAACTTAATTGGAATTCTTCCGATATTTTGTATAAATTTAAAAATTCCTTAAAAATCGATTTTTTGAAAAAGTGTTATGAAATTACATTCAATTACTAATTGAAGCATCTACTTTCTAAAAGTGAAGTCAATTTGAAAATATCTCACTTAGTTCTTAAGATATAATCTTCTGAACTTAATTGGGATTTTTCCAATATTTTGTATAAATTTAAATATTCTTGAAAAAACGATTTTTTAGGAAAATTGTTATGAAATTACTTTCAATTACTAATTAGAGCATCTACTTTCTAAAAGTGAAGTCAATTTGAAAATATCTCACTTAGTTCTTAAGATATAATCTTCTGGACTTAATTGGGATTTTTCCAATATTTTGAATAAATTTAAATGTTCTTGAAAAAACGATTTTTTAGGAAAATTGATATGAAATTACTTTCAATTACTAATTGGAGCATCTACTTTCTAAAAGTGAAGTCAATTTGAAAACATCTCATTTAGTTCTTGAGATATAAACTGCTGAACTTAATTGGAATTCTTCCGATATTTTGTATAAATTTAAAAATTCCTTAAAAATCGATTTTTTGAAAAAGTGTTATGAAATTACATTCAATTACTAATTGAAGCATCTACTTTCTAAAAGTGAAGTCAATTTGAAAATATCTCACTTAGTTCTTAAGATATAATCTTCTGGACTTAATTGGGATTTTTCCAATATTTTGAATAAATTTAAATGTTCTTGAAAAAACGATTTTTTAGGAAAATTGATATGAAATTACTTTCAATTACTAATTGGAGCATCTACTTTCTAAAAGTGAAGTCAATTTGAAAACATCTCATTTAGTTCTTGAGATATAAACTGCTGAACTTAATTGGAATTCTTCCGATATTTTGTATAAATTTATTGGAATTCTTCCGATATTTTGTATAAATTTAAAAATTCCTTAAAAATCGATTTTTTGAAAAAGTGTTATGAAATTACTTTCAATTACTAATTGGAGCATCTACTTTCTAAAAGTGAAGTCAATTTGAAAATATCTCACTTAGTTCTTAAGATATAATCTTCTGAACTTAATTGGGATTTTTCCAATATTTTGTATAAATTTAAATATTCTTGAAAAAACGATTTTTTAGGAAAATTGTTATGAAATTACTTTCAATTACTAATTAGAGCATCTACTTTCTAAAAGTGAAGTCAATTTGAAAATATCTCACTTAGTTCTTAAGATATAATCTTCTGGACTTAATTGGGATTTTTCCAATATTTTGAATAAATTTAAATGTTCTTGAAAAAACGATTTTTTAGGAAAATTGATATGAAATTTCTTTCAATTACTAATTGGAGCATCTACTTTCTAAAAGTGAAGTCAATTTGAAAATATCTCACTTAATTCTTGAGATATAAGCTGCTGAACTTAATTGGGATTCTTCCGATATTTTGTATAAATTTATAAATTCCTGGAAAATCGATTTTTTGAAAAATTGTTATAAAATTACTTTCAATTACTAAACAGAAGATTAAGCCTTAGAAGTTGAATCAATTTAATTTATCTTCTATTATGTACTGCTAAGATACGTATTTTGATTTTTATTATTTAATTAAACAAAATACGTAAGTTTGAAACCAGTAAAATATTAGAAATGAATCAAAAATATGTGGATAATTTAAAAAACACAATTGTGTAATATTAGACAATTTTCTTTTAAAAACTCTTAAATGATGGCACTTTTGTGGATTTTTAACAATTCCCCAGATGTATACCTAGGTTGCATCTGGTTATGAATTAAGTGTTTATAGTTTATTATCAACAATATTTATGCAAAAAGTATATTTTTATCTATTTTAGATTTTGAATTGTGATTAATTTTTGTACTGAAAATCCGAAATTATGATATTTTGAAGATACTTGCTGTATTTTTGCAAATTCTTTATTTTCAGGTTGTAACTGATTATGAATTATGTTTTCCAATATGAACAATTTTCACGAATGAGGTCTTTGATCATACATTTTGATTTTTGAATTATGAAAAAGTTTAGCAATAAAAATCATCAATTATGATGTTTTAGAGATTTTGACGTTAAACTATAATAACCAAATTCTAATGCGTTCTGGAGTTTTAGTGTGTATTTCGAAAATTTTCTCTTTATTCCCGCAATCTTGTCATATATAGGTTGTAACTGATTATGGATTATGCTTTTCTGGTTCTGTTAAACAATACTCGTTTAATAGGGTTTTTTGCAACTTGTTTTTTGAGATATGGTTGATTTTTGGGAAATTATATGAATGAAAAATATTAAATAATCTTTAAAATCATAAAGCCAAAATTAAAAGTCTTCTAAATTCTTGTCCATTCAAAGCAAATTTTTGACCAAATGGTTAAAAGAAAAATCCAAAAAGCCGAAATAAAGACGGGGTAGAGGATTTTTTAAGCAAATAGAAAGATGATTCCGGTTTTGACTTTTTATAACGGTAGTTCATCTTTTTCTTTTAATAGAAATTATATTATCACTTATTTTATCATGCCGTTTTACTTTATACTAATTTTTTTCTAAAAATTATATGGAAATTTTCCAAATCTAAACAAGATTCTCTTTTGAAAACTAAAATAACACCTACTTTTTTCTTCATAAATCTTTTTTAAATATTTTTATAGCTTACTCTAGCTTCTAACACCTGTTAATCCCTAATAACAAATTTGTTCACCTAAAATCGAGATGTAGCTCAATATGCGTCACGTTACTCCTCAGAGTCTGTAACTTATGACGTCACGACTAGGGCATGTCGGAGGGGTTTAGGTTTAGTTAAGATACTACATAAGTAAAGATGCTATATAAAAAATCTTGACGGTTTTTGCACCTGTAAGATTTATTTGCCAAACTTTTCTAAAAATATTCGTGCTACAAAAAGATTAGTTTCGTTCCAAGTTATTTCTTTTTTAATTTTAAACGTTGGTCTCTTCAAGTTTGCGTCAATCGATTGGTGACCTCAAAAAAAATAAATAAATAAATCGTGATCAGATTTTCTTTTTCTTTGTGGAGTCAAGAAAACGTCGTCATTGTTGTCGTTCTCGTTGTCGTCGTTGTCTTCGTGTCCTTCATTGGTATAAAGTCTCTTTCGCACGTAACCGATGCCCCATGCCCCATAAATTAGTTGCATAAAGTCGAAGGTGCACACGTCATTGACACTGTATTTAGCGAGGCAAATAAAAACCAATTTGAGTGCTCGACTCGTTTTATTACGCAATTTTGGTTACTAACCAATAACAAATAAATCGGTTTAGAGTTGTTATCAGAAAAATAATGTTAAAGAAAAATTTGTTATAATTAAACCTTTCCATAAAAAAGAACTTAGAATGAAGTTAATTCATGGGTATAATAGCCAAAACATTTTTTATATGATTAATTCGTGCTCATAGTTAGAAACAGCTTATTCCTTAAGTTGCTCTATCCCATGTTCATATCTAGATCAACTTAGAGTATTTCCCTAGTTGTTTATACGATATATGATGCATCACGATAACGAATAAATAATGTGGGTTCAGTGTAACTCGAATTTTGCAATTCTAGATCTAGTATTATGTATTTAGTATGTTAGATATATTTTTCATGATTTACTGTTTATTGAAACTTCTGCAAAGAAAGAACAGCTCAACATCACGTTAATAACATTGGAATGATTTTTATATAACTTGATGCTCTGAACATGAAACGGATAAAGTGAAAGCAGAAAATAAAACAATAAACGTCGAGCTTTTTTCGACCAATCAAGTTCTGTCTCAGGTTTCTTCGTGTATGTGCTCTTCTGAGCTGATCTCTGTGCAACATTCCATCTTCTAATATCTTTCCATTTCTTTAATGTCCTGATGGAATTTCTCACCTATCTCTGCACTAACAGCACCTGACAGCCTGTTTGAGTGTACGCGTTTTGTCTTGATTTTATACCGAAATATAAGAAATACACTTGTCGAATGTTCTCTCAGTCTAAAATTTGGTATTTCTGCGGTTTGAACTTTGTCATTTTGCTATTTAGGAAACTATTTTATTTTTTATTATTATTTTTTATAAACTGTTTTTTTAACATTAAAGAATCTAAAAGAATGAGTATTATCACAATATACACTGGAAGCGTCTATCATCTTTTGATAACGCTTTTACAAATTACTTCATCAAGCTTAATTTTATGTGAAGAGGTGAAAGGAGAACTTTCGTCATCTCAATAAATGGTGTTTGGAGCACATTTTTTACTCCAGATTTCAATGGACCTCGCTGTGGCCAATCTTTCAATATTCCTTGTCTCTGCTATCCCAGTAACATAAAAAACAAGGAAAGTCCAAGAAGCATCGATATCACTTTTGTTCGGTGTACTCAATTTTCTGAAGAAGAAATTGTAAGTTTTCATAACGTTCTTTTTTTAAGTACACAGAATGTTGAATAGGAAATGACGCAAATTGATTTTCATTGTGCAACAAGACAACTTTAAGGCATTGTTTCGACGAATCCATGAATAGTCTCTAATCAATGCTTTTTAATGTTAAATGTCTTAAACAGTCCATACAAGTCATTGCAGAATACCAAGTTTTCTTCTTCCGAAAAGTATGAAATAAAATCCTTTTATCACTATGTGCACTATAAAGCTAGCACTGAACCTGAAGCTAAAGGTATTTCTGTAGCGTTGTCTTCACGATAGATTTGAAATCCGCAACTTGAGAAAGTTGGTTGCTACGTCTTTAAAGGCGATACATCTTCTTCAGAAACCTTCATTTCTATCTCAAAGTTCTGATCTTTATAAACTTTCCTAATGGCGGGACCCACTTTCTTTTAATTTTGCTTTTGAAAGGGTGAAAATATGAAAAAATCATTTTAACCGGTTGAACAATTTGGACAAAAATTTGTGTATATAGGTTACGTAACCTTGCGAACTCAAATTTGTTATGGCAATGTTGCCATAAAAACCATAAACTGGTTTCAAATTAATGAGACACTACATTTTTACACTATTCAGTGATATGTTTGTATATTTGGGTTGATACATGTAATTTCTTAGAAATTACGATTTACAATTTTTATTTCTTCAATAAATAACGGCCTTAAAAGACAATTAAATGATCCTATAACTTGTTTTTGCAACAAAAATCACTTTTTATAGACTTCTGGTGTGTATGAAAAGGATATGCGTGAACTTTGACCCCTTCTTCAAAACTTTGTACTCTTTAAAAAGTTATAAGAACTTTTTTCAATTAATGAAGCTGGGTCTAAGTTCACACACATTCTTTTTATACGTCTTTCTTAGTCTATCAAAAGTGGTTTTTGTTGCAAAAACATGTTATAGGACCGTTTATATTTCTGTTAAGGCCGTTATTTATTGAGAAAAAATAAAAACTATAAATCGTAATTTCTAAGAAATTACATGTATCAACCTAGGTATATAAATATATCACTGAATAGGTAATAGTAACATCTTTTAGAAAATCTAAAAGTACATAGGATGTCCCATTTCAAAAAATAGGTTCTACAATTTTATCTTACAATCCTTTAATTGCTGATAGAAAATTTGAGTTCACAAGGTTACGTAACCTATATACATAATTTTTGTTCACATTGATAAAGCCGTTAAAAAGATTTTTTCATGTTTCCATACTTTACGCGCATGCACTCTATATACTGGAAGGATACACAATGGAAGATATATAATGAAAGAATACATCTACCATCTTTTGATAAAATTTTACAAATTGCTTTATCAAGCTTAATTTTATGTGAAGAGGTGGAAGGAGAACGCCTCGCTTTCCAAGGATCATCGATATCACTTGTGGTCGTTGTACTTAATTTTCTGAAAAACAAGTTGTAAGTTTTTATAACGTTCTTTTAAGAGCATTATATGCTTTTAAGTGCAATTTTAAGTCATTTTTCGACGAATCGATGAATAGTCTCCAATCAGTGCTTTTTAATGTTAAACGTGTTAAACAGTCCACACATATCATTGGAGAATACTAAGTTTCCTTCTTCGGAAAAGTATGAAATAAAATCCTATTATCTATACCAGAACCAGAAAGACGAAGAGTCAGTAGCGAGCAAATTCTTTTGTGTAAGTCTTGAACCAAACAATTCTGAAGCTTGTTTGGCTAAAAGTAAGCCGCGAAACAAATCGTTCTGTTCAGATTGTGGTGCAGAATTTCCAGGTTACTCCTCTTCATTATATTCGGCTTTTCTTCATTTGATTCACTTTTTGAGCTATCTACTTCAGGCAAAAGTTTTGGTTGCATAGGCACTGATACATCTGGATCTTGAGGGACAGGACGTAAAGTCGATGGAAAAATTGGAATATTGGAATTTTGCAATTCTAGATCTAGTATTATGTATTTAGTATGTGAGATATATTTTTCATGATTTACTGTTTATTGAAACTTCTGCAAAGAAAGAACAGCTCAACATCACGTTAATAACATTGGAATGATTTTTATATAACTTGATGCTCTGAACATGAAACGGATAAAGTGAAAGCAGAAAATAAAACAATAAACGTCGAGCTTTTTTCGACCAATCAAGTTCTGTTTCAGGTTTCTTCGTGTATGTGCTCTTCTGAGCTGATCTCTGTGCAACATTCCATCTTCTAATATCTTTCCATTTCTTTAATGTCCTGATGGAATTTCTCACCTATCTCTGCACTAACAGCACCTAACAGCCTGTTTGAGTGTACGCGTTTTGTCTTGATTTTATACCGAAATATAAGAAATACACTTGTCGAATGTTCTCTCAGTCTAAAATTTGGTATTTCTGCGGTTTGAACTTTGTCATTTTGCTATTTAGGAAACTATTTTATTTTTTATTATTATTTTTTATAAACTATTTTTTTAACATTAAAGAATCTAAAAGAATGAATATTATCACAATATATACTGGAAGCGTCTATCATCTTTTGATAACGCTTTTACAAATTGCTTCATCAAGCTTAATTTTATGTGAAGAGGTGAAAGGAGAACTTTCGTCATCTCAATAAATGGTGTTTGGAGCACATTTTTTACTCCAGATTTCAATGGACCTCGCTGTGGCCAATCTTTCAATATTCCTTGTCTCTGCTATCCCAGTAACATAAAAAAACAAGGAAAGTCCAAGAAGCATCGATATCACTTTTGTTCGGTGTACTCAATTTTCTGAAGAAGAAATTGTAAGTTTTCATAACGTTCTTTTTTTAAGTACACAGAATGTTGAATAGGAAATGACGCAAATTGGTTTTCATTGTGCAACAAGACAACTTTAAGGCATTGTTTCGACGAATCCATGAATAGTCTCTAATCAGTGCTTTTTAATGTTAAATGTCTTAAACAGTCCATACAAGTCATTGCAGAATACCAAGTTTTCTTCTTCCGAAAAGTATGAAATAAAATCCTTTTATCACTATGTGCACTATAAAGCTAGCACTGAACCTGAAGCTAAAGGTATTTCTGTAGCGTTGTCTTCACGATAGATTTGAAATCCGCAACTTGAGAAAGTTGGTTGCTACGTCTTGAAAGGCGATACATCTTCTTCAGAAACCTTCATTTCTATCTCAAAGTTCTGATCTTTATAAACTTTCCTAATGGCGGGACCCATAAAGACACTTTCTTTTAATTTTGCTTTTGAAAGGGTGAAAATATGAAAAAATCATTTTAACCGGTTGAACAATTTGGACAAAAAGTGGTGTATATAGGTTACGTAACCTTGCGAACTCAAATTTGTTATGGCAATGTTGCCATAAAAACCATAAACTGGTTTCAAATTAATGGGACACTACATTTTTACACTATTCAGTGATATGTTTGTATATTTGGGTTGATACATGTAATTTCTTAGAAATTACGATTTACAATTTTTATTTTTTCAATAAATAACGGCCTTAAAAGACAATTAAATGATCCTATAACTTGTTTTTGCAACAAAAATCACTTTTTATAGACTTCTGGTGTGTATGAAAAGGATATGCGTGAACTTTGACCCCTTCTTCAAAACTTTGTACTCTTTAAAAAGTTATAAGAACTTTTTTCAATTAATGAAGCTGGGTCTAAGTTCACAAACATTCTTTTTATACGTCTTTCTTAGTCTATCAAAAGTGGTTTTTGTTGCAAAAACAAGTTATAGGACCGTTTATATTTCTGTTAAGGCCGTTATTTATTGAGAAAAAATAAAAACTATAAATCGTAATTTCTAAGAAATTACATGTATCAACCTAGGTATATAAATATATCACTGAATAGGTAATAGTAACATCTTTTAGAAAATCTAAAAGTACATAGGATGTCCCATTTCAAAAAATAGGTTCTACAATTTTATCTTACAATCCTTTAATTGCTGATAGAAAATTTGAGTTCACAAGGTTACGTAACCTATATACATAAATTTTTGTTCACATTGATAAAGCCGTTAAAAAGATTTTTTCATATAAAGAAAAGATTTTTTCATATAAAGCTAACACTGAACCTGAAGCTAAAGGTATTTCTGTAGCGTTGTCTTCACGATAGATTTGAAATCCGCAATTTAAGAAAGTTGGTTACTACGTCTTTAAAGGCGATTCTTCAAAAACCTTCCATTTCTATCTCAAAGTTCTGATCTTTATAAACTTTCCTAATGGCGGGACCCATAAAGGCACCTTCTTTTAATTTTGCTTTTGAAAAGGTGAAAATATGAAAAAATCATTTTAACCGGTTGAACAATTTGGACAAAAATTTGAGTATATAGGTTACGTAACCTTGCGAACTCAAATTTGTTATGGCAATGTTGCCATAAAAACCATAAACTGGTTTCAAATTAATGGGACACTACATTTTTACACCATTCAGTGATATGTTGGTATATTTGGGTTGATACATGTAATTTCTTAGAAATTACGATTTACAATTTTTATTTCTTCAATAAATAACGGCCTTAAAAGACAATTAAATGATCCTATAACTTGTTTTTGCAACAAAAATCACTTTTTATAGACTTCTGGTGTGTATGAAAAGGATATGCGTGAACTTTGACCCCTTCTTCAAAACTTTGTACTCTTTAAAAAGTTATAAAAACTTTTTTCAATTAATGAAGCTGGGTCTAAGTTCACACACATTCTTTTTATACGTCTTTCTTAGTCTATCAAAAGTGGTTTTTGTTGCAAAAACAAGTTATAGGACCGTTTATATTTCTGTTAAGGCCGTTATTTATTGAGAAAAAATAAAAACTGTAAATCGTAATTTCTAAGAAATTACATGTATCAACCTAGGTATATAAATATATCACTGAATAGGTAATAGTAACATCTTTTAGAAAATCTAAAAGTACATAGGATGTCCCATTTTAAAAAATAGGTTCTACAATTTTATCTTACAATCCTTTAATTGCTGATAGAAAATTTGAGTTCACAAGGTTACGTAACCTATATACATAAATTTTTGTTCACATTGATAAATCCGTTAAAAAGATTTTTTCATATAAAGAAAAGATTTTTTCATATAAAGCTAACACTGAACCTGAAGCTAAAGGTATTTCTGTAGCGTTGTCTTCACGATAGATTTGAAATCCGCAACTTGAGAAAGTTGGTTGCTACGTTTTTAAAGGCGATACATCTTCTTCAGAAACCTTCATTTCTATCTCAAAGTTCTGATCTTTATAAACTTTCCTAATGGCGGGACCCATAAAGGCACCTTCTTTTAATTTTGCTTTTGAAAGGGTGAAAATATGAAAAAATCATTTTAACCGGTTGAACAATTTGGACAAAAAGTGGTGTATATAGGTTACGTAACCTTGCGAACTCAAATTTGTTATGGCAATGTTGCCATAAAAACCATAAACTGGTTTCAAATTAATGGGACACTACATTTTTACACTATTCAGTGATATGTTTGTATATTTGGGTTGATACATGTAATTTCTTAGAAATTACGATTTACAATTTTTATTTTTTCAATAAATAACGGCCTTAAAAGACAATTAAATGATCCTATAACTTGTTTTTGCAACAAAAATCACTTTTTATAGACTTCTGGTGTGTA
The DNA here is from genome assembly GCA_036711965.1 of Onthophagus sagittarius. Taxonomy (NCBI): domain Eukaryota; kingdom Metazoa; phylum Arthropoda; class Insecta; order Coleoptera; family Scarabaeidae; genus Onthophagus; species Onthophagus sagittarius. The sequence continues at coordinate 11,007,458 of JASERS010000004.1, forward strand.
TGAAAAGGATATGCGTGAACTTTGACCCCTTCTTCAAAACTTTGTACTCTTTAAAAAGTTATAAGAACTTTTTTCAATTAATGAAGCTGGGTCTAAGTTCACACACATTCTTTTTATACGTCTTTCTTAGTCTATCAAAAGTGGTTTTTGTTGCAAAAACAAGTTATAGGACCGTTTATATTTCTGTTAAGGCCGTTATTTATTGAGAAAAAATAAAAACTATAAATCGTAATTTCTAAGAAATTACATGTATCAACCTAGGTATATAAATATATCACTGAATAGGTAATAGTAACATCTTTTAGAAAATCTAAAAGTACATAGGATGTCCCATTTCAAAAAATAGGTTCTACAATTTTATCTTACAATCCTTTAATTGCTGATAGAAAATTTGAGTTCACAAGGTTAAAAAGATTTTTTCATGTTTCCATACTTTACGCGCATGCACTCTATATACTGGAAGGATACACAATGGAAGATATATAATGAAAGAATACATCTACCATCTTTTGATAAAATTTTACAAATTGCTTTATCAAGCTTAATTTTATGTGAAGAGGTGGAAGGAGAACGCCTCGCTTTCCAAGGATCATCGATATCACTTGTGGTCGTTGTACTTAATTTTCTGAAAAACAAGTTGTAAGTTTTTATAACGTTCTTTTAAGTGCATTATATGCTTTTAAGTGTAATTTTAAGTCATTTTTCGACGAATCGATGAATAGTCTCCAATCAGTGCTTTTTAATGTTAAACGTGTTAAACAGTCCACACATATCATTGGAGAATACTAAGTTTCCTTCTTCGGAAAAGTATGAAATAAAATCCTATTATCTATACCAGAACCAGAAAGACGAAGAGTCAGTAGCGAGCAAATTCTTTTGTGTAAGTCTTGAACCAAACAATTCTGAAGCTTGTTTGGCTAAAAGTAAGCCGCGAAACAAATCGTTCTGTTCAGATTGTGGTGCAGAATTTCCAGGTTACTTCTCTTCATTATATTCGGCTTTTCTTCATTTGATTCACTTTTTGAGCTATCTACTTCAGGCAAAAGTTTTGGTTGCATAGGCACTGATACATCTGGATCTTGAGGGACAGGACGTAAAGTCGATGGAAAAATTGGAATATTTATTCTTTATATTGAAAGGATTAGTACCCATTGAACAAAAGTAACAGTCATCACTCAACATCACGTTAATAACATTGGAATGATTTTTATATAACTTGATGCTCTGAACATGAAACGGATAAAGTGAAATAGGTTCATTTAATAAAAAATGGGAATATTCTTGGGCTTATAGCAGAAAATAAAACAATAAACGTCGAGCTTTTTTCGACCAATCAAGTTCTGTTTCAGGTTTCTTCGTGTATGTGCTCTTCTGAGCTGATCTCTGTGCAACATTCCATCTTCTAATATCTTTCCATTTCTTTAATGTCCTGATGGAATTTCTCAGCTATCTCTGCACTAACAGCACCTAACAGCCTGTTTGAGTGTACGCGTTTTGTCTTGATTTTATACCGAAATATAAGAAATACACTTGTCGAATGTTCTCTCAGTCTAAAATTTGGTATTTCTGCGGTTTGAACTTTGTCATTTTGCTATTTAGGAAATTATTTTATTTTTTATTATTATTTTTTATAAACTATTTTTTTAACATTAAAGAATCTAAAAGAATGAATATTATCACAATATATACTGGAAGCGTCTATCATCTTTTGATAACACTTTTACAAATTGCTTCATCAAGCTTAATTTTATGTGAAGAGGTGAAAGGAGAACTTTCATCATCTCAATAAATGGTGTTTGGAGCACATTTTTTACTCCAGATTTCAATGGACCTCGCTGTGGCCAATCTTTCAATATTCCTTGTCTCTGCTATCCCAGTAACATAAAAAACAAGGAAAGTCCAAGAAGCATCGATATCACTTTTGTTCGGTGTACTCAATTTTCTGAAGAAGAAATTGTAAGTTTTTATAACGTTCTTTTTTAAGTACACAGAATGTTGAATAGGAAATGACGCAAATTGGTTTTCATTGTGCAACAAGACAACTTTAAGGCATTGTTTCGACAAATCCATGAATAGTCTCTAATCAGTGCTTTTTAATGTTAAATGTCTTAAACAGTCCATACAAGTCATTGCAGAATACCAAGTTTTCTTCTTCCGAAAAGTATGAAATAAAATCCTTTTATCACTATGTGCACTATAAAGCTAGCACTGAACCTGAAGCTAAAGGTATTTCTGTAGCGTTGTCTTCACGATAGATTTGAAATCCGCAACTTGAGAAAGTTGGTTGCTACGTCTTTAGAGGCGATACATCTTCTTCAGAAACCTTCATTTCTATCTCAAAGTTCTGATCTTTATAAACTTTCCTAATGGCGGGACCCATAAAGGCAACTTCTTTTAATTTTGCTTTTGAAACGGTGAAAATATGAAAAAATCATTTTAACCGGTTCAACAATTTGGACAAAAATTTGTGTATATAGGTTACGTAACCTTGCGAATTCAAATTTGTTATGGCAATGTTGCCATAAAAACCATAAACTGGTTTCAAATTAATGGGACACTACATTTTTACACTATTCAGTGATATGTTTGTATATTTGGGTTGATACATGTAATTTCTTAGAAATTACAATTTACAATTTTTATTTCTTCAATAAATAACGGCCTTAAAAGACAATTAAATGATCCTATAACTTCTTTTTGCAACAAAAATCACTTTTTATAGACTTCTGGTGTGTATGAAAAGGATATGCGTGAACTTTGACCCCTTCTTCAAAACTTTGTACTCTTTAAAAAGTTATAAGAACTTTTTTCAATTAATGAAGCTGGGTCTAAGTTCACACACATTCTTTTTATACGTCTTTCTTAGTCTATCAAAAGTGGTTTTTGTTGCAAAAACAAGTTATAGGACCGTTTATATTTCTGTTAAGGCCGTTATTTATTGAGAAAAAATAAAAACTATAAATCGTAATTTCTAAGAAATTACATGTATCAACCTAGGTATATAAATATATCACTGAATAGGTAATAGTAACATCTTTTAGAAAATCTAAAAGTACATAGGATGTCCCATTTCAAAAAATAGGTTCTACAATTTTATCTTACAAGCCTTTAATTGCTGATAGAAAATTTGAGTTCACAAGGTTACGTAACCTATATACATAAATTTTTGTTCACATTGATAAATCCGTTAAAAAGATTTTTTCATGTTTCCATACTTTACGCGCATGCACTCTATATACTGGAAGGATACACAATGGAAGATATATAATGAAAGAATAGATCTACCATCTTTTGATAAAATTTTACAAATTGCTTTATCAAGCTTAATTTTATGTGAAGAGGTGGAAGGAGAACGCCTCGCTTTCCAAGGATCATCGATATCACTTGTGGTCGTTGTACTTAATTTTCTGAAAAACAAGTTGTAAGTTTTTATAACGTTCTTTTAAGTGCATTATATGCTTTTAAGTGCAATTTTAAGTCATTTTTCGACGAATCGATGAATAGTCTCCAATCATTGCTTTTTAATGTTAAACGTGTTAAACAGTCCACACATATCATTGGAGAATACTAAGTTTCCTTCTTCGGAAAAGTATTAAATAAAATCCTATTATCTATACCAGAACCAGAAAGACGAAGAGTCAGTAGCGAGCAAATTCTTTTGTGTAAGTCTTGAACCAAACAATTCTGAAGCTTGTTTGGCTAAAAGTAAGCCGCGAAACAAATCGTTCTGTTCAGATTGTGGTGCAGAATTTCCAGGTTACTCCTCTTCATTATATTCGGCTTTTCTTCATTTGATTCACTTTTTGAGCTATCTACTTCAGGCAAACGTTTTGGTTGCATAGGCACTGATACATCTGGATCTTGAGGGACAGGACGTAAAGTCGATGGAAAAATTGGAATATTTATTCTTTATATTGAAACGGTTAGTACCCATTGAACAAAAGTAACAGTCATCACTGTAATTCTCGCCAAATTGTTAGAACTTCAAATTTAAAAGCATATTGTTGGCCTTTAGACCACCAGCTGAGTCCTGCAACACAGTCCAGTATAACACACATAGAGGGGTGATCACGTTTTGTTTTCATCTCCTATTTTTATACCGAAATACACTTGCCACGCGAAAGTTGTAATACGTCATTTTAGCTTCTTAACGTTATTTCAAACACTGCATTTGATTTCTCTGTATCTCTGTATATCCGCCGATAAAAACACTTTTATTGCGGAAGATATGTATGTACAAACAGTTAATAGTTCAAACTGACTCAATCTGTATGTATAAACAATTCATAGTAGTAGTTCATAGTGCTTCATGGATGAAGAAGTATGTATTTTGAATAATGCGAGAATCATTCGTTCATTTTTTTCTGTGGACAGGGGTAGACGTTTCGCCAAGATCTCACTTGGCACCTTCAGTGCGTTGTTGTAGTCACCTGTTGGCAGACTTACATAAGATGCCAAGTGAGATTTTGGCGAAACGTTTACCTGAACACAAACAATAAATAGTTGACACTAAGTTAATAACACATTTTGACAAAATATAACTTTGTAAAAAAATTCTAACGTAATGGAGAGGAAGGAGAGGATGTAATGACCAAAGATCTTTTTTGAGTTCAACGCACGAACATACATGAGAATATATCATTCAAAGTTAAGAAACGTAATATAATCAAACAAATGCAGACCTGTGTAATCGATGGCATAGTCCATTCTCTAGATTAGACCAAGATGCGATAGGCATGCTTGTATAGGGGACCTACCTAATATATACCTAATATACCAGCTTGTCCTACACCTCCACCTCCCTGTCCTCACATGGCTGATACGTACCCCTGATGCAAATCCCATACAGAACATATGAGGCAACAGAACATATGATTTTTGGCCCCTATTGAAGTGTATCCAATCGCATCTTCTCGAGGAAGGGCCATACAATCGATTATAAATATGTTGCTGTGCAGAATTTTGAACAATCAGTAAATCATGAAAAGAGAAATCTGGGATCTTATCATTACGTCCAGGTTTCTTCATACGTCGGTTACCGTAGTTATCCTAGGCGGGAATAAAAACCGTCTTATCACTATGCGCACTCTAAAGCTAGCAGTGAACCTGAAGCTTGAAATATTCTGAATTAGCCGTCTTAATAGATACAAGGCTAAGCAATGTCTTTTAAAGATATTTGGCGTCAGCACTGAATTTGACGAACGAAAAACTAGAACTTACACTAGACCTAGAATAGAACTAGAATCAATCGGTTTTAGCCGTTTTGAGAAATGTACGGTTAAAATTGAATGTTTCTCTTTCTAAATCTAGAGTTAGATGTAAAGATACAAAACTGGAACTAACACTAGACCTAGAAGTGGAAAGTTCTGGGTTTAGCCAGATCTTAACCAGTCTTTCCACTTCTAGGTCTAGTGTTAGTTCCAGTTTTACTTCAATTGAAATATTCAGGGTTGCCAAATCAGTTTGTAAAGTACTCTACTTCAGAAACTCTTCATTGTAAAGGCCTTCGTTAAAAAATGTCATCAGATCTACGGCTAAATCAAAATCTCGCAGGAGTTGGCGCCCAAGGGTTGTAGCCCTATTAGCGTTTAGGTTAAAGACGGTTGCTGAGGCTAAGTTGTAAGGTTGGGTTGGGTTGTAAGTTGTTTAGCCGTGCGTCTTCAGACGTACGGCTAAACCGGAGTCTTTCCACTTCTAGGTCTAGTGTTAATTCCAGTTTTACTTCAATTGAAATATTCAGGGTTGCCAAATCAGTTTGTAAAGTACTCTACTTCAGAAACTCTTCATTGTAAAGGCCTTCGTTAAAAAATGTCATCAGATCTACGGCTAAATCAAAATCTCGCAGGAGTTGGCGCCCAAGGGTTGTAGCCCTATTAGCGTTTAGGTTAAAGACGGTTGCTGAGGCTAAGTTGTAAGGTTGGATTGGGTTGTAAGTTGTTTAGCCGTGCGTCTTCAGACGCACTGCTAAACCGGAGTCTTTCCACTTCTAGGTCTAGTGTTAGTTCCAGTTTTACTTCAATTGAAATATTCAGGGTTGCCAAATCAGTTTGTAAAGTACTCTACTTCAGAAACTCTTCATTGTAAAGGCCTTCGTTAAAAAATGTCATCAGATCTACGGGTAATCAAAATCTCGCAGGAGTTGCGCCCAAGGGTTGTAGCCCAATTAGCGTTTAGGTTAAAGACGGTTGCTGAGGCTAAGTTGTAAGGTTGGGTTGGGTTGTAAGTTGTTTAGCCGTGCGTCTTCAGACGCACGGCTAAATCGGAGTCTTTCTACTTCTAGGTCTAGTGTTAGTTCCAGTTTTACTTCAATTGAAATATTCAGGGTTGCCAAATCAGTTTGTAAAGTACTCTACTTCAGAAACTCTTCATTGTAAAGGCCTTCGTTAAAAAATGTCATCAGATTTACGGCTAAATCAAAATCTCGCAGGAGTTGCGCCCAAGGGTTGTAGCCCAATTAGCGTTTAGGTTAAAGACGGTTGCTGAGGCTAAGTTGTAAGGTTGGGTTGGGTTGTAAGTTGTTTAGCCGTGCGTCTTCAGACGCACGGCTAAACCGGAGTCTTTCTACTTCTAGGTCTAGTGTTAGTTCCAGTTTTACTTCAATTGAAATATTCAGGGTTGCCAAATCAGTTTGTAAAGTACTCTACTTCAGAAACTCTTCATTGTAAAGGCCTTCGTTAAAAAATGTCATCAGATTTACGGCTAAATCAAAATCTCGCAGGAGTTGGCGCCCAAGGGTTGTAGCCCTATTAGCGTTTAGGTCAAAGACGGTTGCTGAGGCTAAGTTGTAAGGTTGGGTTGGGTTGTAAGTTGTTTAGCCGTGCGTCTTCAGACGCACTGCTAAACCGGAGTCTTTCCACTTCTAGGTCTAGTGTTAGTTCCAGTTTTACTACAATTGAAATATTCAGGGTTGCCAAATCAGTTTGTAAAGTACTCTACTTCAGAAACTCTTCATTGTAAAGGCCTTCGTTAAAAAATGTCATCAGATCTACGGCTAAATCAAAATCTCGCAGGAGTTGCGCCCAAGGGTTGTAGCCCTATTAGCGTTTAGGTTAAAGACCGTTGCTGAGGGTAAGTTGTAAGATTGGGTTGGGTTGTAAGTTGTTTAGCCGTGCGTCTTCAGACGCACTGCTAAACCGGAGTCTTTCCACTTCTAGGTCTAGTGTTAGTTCCAGTTTTACTTCAATTGAAATATTCAGGGTTGCCAAATCAGTTTGTAAAGTACTCTACTTCAAAAACTCTTCATTGTAAAGGCCTTCGTTAAAAAATGTCATCAGATCTACGGCTAAATCAAAATCTCGCAGGAGTTGCGCCCAAGGGTTGTAGCCCTATTAGCGTTTAGGTTAAAGACGGTTGCTGAGGCTAAGTTGTAAGGTTGGGTTGGGCCGTAAGTTGTTTAGCCGTGCGTCTTCAGACGCACTACTAAACCGGAGTCTTTCCACTTCTAGATCTAGTGTTAGTTCCAGTTTTACTTCAATTGAAATATTCAGGGTTGCCAAATCAGTTTGTAAAGTACTCTACTTCAGAATCTCTTCATTGTAAAGGCCTTCGTTAAAAAATGTCATCAGATCTACGGCTAAATCAAAATCTCGCAGGAGTTGGCGCCCAAGGGTTGTAGCCCTATTAGCGTTTAGGTTAATGACGGTTGCTGAGGCTAAGTTGTAAGGTTGGGTTGGGTTGTAAGTTGTTTAGCCGTGCGTCTTCAGACGTACGGCTAAACCGGAGTCTTTCCACTTCTAGGTCTAGTGTTAGTTCCAGTTTTACTTCAATTGAAATATTCAGGGTTGCCAAATCAGTTTGTAAAGTACTCTACTTCAGAAACTCTTCATTGTAAAGGCCTTCGTTAAAAAATGTCATCAGATCTACGGCTAAATCAAAATCTCGCAGGAGTTGCGCCCAAGGGTTGTAGCCCTATTAGCGTTTAGGTTAAAGACGGTTGCTGAGGCTAAGTTGTAAGGTTGGGTTAGGTTGTAAGTTGTTTAGCCGTGCGTCTTCAGACGCACGGCTAAACCGGAGTCTTTCTACTTCTAGGTCTAGTGTTAGTTCCAGTTTTACTTCAATTGAAATATTCAGGGTTGCCAAATCAGTTTGTAAAGTACTCTATTTCAGAAACTCTTCATTGTAAAGGCCTTCGTTAAAAAATGTCATCAGATCTACGGCTAAATCAAAATCTCGCAGGAGTTGGCGCCCAAGGGTTGTAGCCCTATTAGCGTTTAGGTTAAAGACGGTTGCTGAGGCTAAGTTGTAAGGTTGGATTGGGTTGTAAGTTGTTTAGCCGTGCGTCTTCAGACGCACTGCTAAACCGGAGTCTTTCCACTTCTAGGTCTAGCGTTAGTTCCAGTTTTACTTCAATTGAAATATTCAGGGTTGCCAAATCAGTTTGTAAAGTACTCTACTTCAGAAACTCTTCATTGTAAAGGCTTTCGTTAAAAAATGTCATCAGATCTACGGCTAAATCAAAATCTCGCAGGAGTTGCGCCCAAGGGTTGTAGCCCTATTAGCGTTTAGGTTAAAGACGGTTGCTGAGGCTAAGTTGTAAGGTTGGATTGGGTTGTAAGTTGTTTAGCCGTGCGTCTTCAGACGCACTGCTAAACCGGAGTCTTTCCCCTTCTAGGTCTAGTGTTAGTTCCAGTTTTACTTCAATTGAAATATTCAGGGTTGCCAAATCAGTTTGTAAAGTACTCTACTTCAGAAACTCTTCATTGTAAAGGCCTTCGTTAAAAAATGTCATCAGATCTACGGCTAAATCAAAATCTCGCAGGAGTTGGCGCCCAAGGGTTGTAGCCCTATTAGCGTTTAGGTTAAAGACGGTTGCTGAGGCTAAGTTGTAAGGTTGGGTTGGGTTGTAAGTTGTTTAGCCGTGCGTCTTCAGACGCACTGCTAAACCGGAGTCTTTCCACTTCTAGGTCTAGTGTTAGTTCCAGTTTTACTTCAATTGAAATATTCAGGGTTGCCAAATCAGTTTGTAAAGTACTCTACTTCAAAAACTCTTCATTGTAAAGGCCTTCCTTAAAAAATGTCATCAGATCTGCGGCTAAATCAAAATCTCGCAGGAGTTGCGCCCAAGGGTTGTAGCCCTATTAGCGTTTAGGTTAAAGACGGTTGCTGAGGCTAAGTTGTAAGGTTGGGTTGGGTTGTAAGTTGTTTAGCCGTGCGTCTTCAGACGTACGGCTAAACCGGAGTCTTTCCACTTCTAGGTCTATTGTTAGTTCCAGTTTTACTTCAATTGAAATATTCAGGGTTGCCAAATCAGTTTGTAAAGTACTCTACTTCAAAAACTCTTCATTGTAAAGGCCTTCGTTAAAAAATGTCATCAGATCTACGGCTAAATCAAAATCTCACAGGAGTTGGCGCCCAAGGGTTGTAGCCCTATTAGCGTTTAGGTTAAAGACGGTTGCTGAGGCTAAGTTGTAAGGTTGGATTGGGTTGTAAGTTGTTTAGCCGTGCGTCTTCAGACGTACGGCTAAACCGGAGTCTTTCCACTTCTAGGTCTACTGTTAGTTCCAGTTTTACTTCAATTGAAATATTCAGGGTTGCCAAATCAGTTTGTAAAGTACTCTACTTCAAAAACTCTTCATTGTAAAGGCCTTCGTTAAAAAATATCGTCAGATGTACGGCTAAAACAAAGGCTCGCAGGAATTCTCGCCCAAGGGTTGTATCTTTATTAGCGTTTAGGCTAAAGGCGGTTACTGAGGCTAAGTTGTAATATTTCCATTTTTAGGTCGAGTTATAGTTCTGATACTAAGGTTAAAGTTTCGGGAGCCGTCTTAAAAGACGTGCTAAAGTCAAATGCTTCTAGTTCTAGGTCCAATGTTCTAATTATAAACTAACATTTTTAAAATTTGATACTGATTAACACAAAATCTTGCATTAGAATCGTTCGGATTTAGTGTTAGTAACAATTAGTTCTAGTTCGAGTTGTGATTCAGCTTAAGATTCTTACATACACATTAAAATTAACACTAACTATAGAACTACAAAATATTGCGTTTAACCGTTTAAATGTAAGAGTTAGTTCAATTTTTACTTATTTTCAACGCTAAATTATCGCATACTTTTATTGAATTAGTGCAACTAATACGAAAAAAATCCAAAAATTTGCAAAAAAATTTTTACCCAAACGAATTTTAGATTTTTCTTCATCATATTAATCCGATTTATCGAGATTGTATTAATTTCTTTTTTTAGAAAATTTTTGCATTTCGTCTTTTATATTTTTATCAGACAAGAAGCAGTAATTGAAAGCAATTGATCCTCGCATTGTCACCACTCACCATCGATAATAAAACGATAATAAAATAAAAAAGGGAGATTTAGATAAAATATGGTGAACTCATCAGACTTTGTTCACGTTCAGTAACAATTCAAGAAAAAAAAAATAAAAATAACCATCTTTTAGATAAGGAGAATGAATTTTTGTTTTGTTTGAGTCATAGCGAAAAAATTACAACCCATCCCTAAATACGTATTGAAAAATGTAACGATTGCTATTTTTAATTCGTATAAAGTAAATCTTTTTAAAAACACTTTGCGATTGCCGACGACAGTTAGTGTGGACGACAGGTAACATCAAATGTAATTAAGTCCACTTTTTTCGCCATTAGAACCGGGTTTCAACGTCCACCAATTAAGCAATTAACATGCGTCGTGCCCTAACACAGAAGTAATTTTATTGAAAATTAAACAGAAAAAAGGTTTATATACCGCTGTTGACCGTGAAGAACGTTTCGATTTTTAACCACTAATTGAACCAAGTTATGCAAGAGCACTTTGTCGTTTTTCTTATGCAATCCAATTTTATTCTAAAACGAATCGTCAATAAAGAAAAAAAACCACTAACTCAAAGGGGCCTATTAATACATTTTGTTTAAATTTTTTTAATTTTTGATTAAAAAAGGTATCTTCTTAGAATTTATCATTTGCAGATCTTATTTACTTTGCGATGTATTTAATTTTTCTCTTCCAAACACATATTAATTCTTGTGTATCTTATCTTTGGCAACAGAGGTATTTTTAGTGGAACAAATACCTGGAGCGATAACGAGCGCGTATTTAGTATGTGTGTGTCATAATACCATTTTGTGTACGTATTGTGTATTTTGTTCGGTTACAACAAAAGTACACATATAATTCTTCATATTGCGATTCGAAAACGTTGCTCAAAGCTTTTTTTTTTTGAAGTAAACCGCGATAACAAAGTCAACGACGACGACGACGACGAAGGCCTTCGCGTCTATTAAAAAAAATCTTTAATAGTTTTGCGCCGGACTTTGCTGCCAGTGTTGCAGAGGACATTTTTTTCCTTTACACCCAATTATTGGGAGCTACGTGTGTGTGTATTGCAGAAAACATGAAATACCTGATTGGTAACTCTAGTATCAAACGAATTAAAGGCCAATTAAAGGCAACGAATTAATAAAAAAAATACTGCAATATTGATGTAATGGAAACGACTTTCCAAGAAACAATTTTTATTTTGATAAAAATTGTTCTATTCTTTTAGTATGTTTATTTAACAACGCGCACACTAAAACGTTATTGTTGAGCAACTACTTTATTACTTGTACATGTTCTTGTATTTAACTATTTGTCTGACCTACTTCGGTTTGCTATCCCGTTGTTATCATTTCTAACTCAAGGTTTCTGTTTTACCATTTCATTATTCTTTTTCTATTAGATTAAGAAAATAAAAAAGAATAAAAATACAAATATAGTAAAATCGCGATATTATGCACCTCATTAAGTATTAGACTACTTTTGAAACTTCTGTAGAATAATGCTTCATTATCAACTAAAAAACGATGAACGTTTGATTGAAGAAGACAAAAATTAAATTTTCTTCTAACCATGCTCTATTAAATCTTGTACGGCCAAAACTGGGTCAATAATGACCCGAAAACAATAATTGTTTACATAGTAATCGAAATCAAAATTGGATGTTGTTGTCCTTCCACATATTTTCTTGTATTATATTCTCTAGTTTATATTACAAAGATTATGATCATCAGACTGCTTTGGAATCAGGATATTGCATCAAGTCTTTAGAAGACGACCTCGAGGAAACGTTACTAAAATTTTTCAAAAAATTGCAGAAAGACTTATAAAAGTTGAGAAAAACGAAGGACAACGAGTAGTAAAATCGTTATTAGATTTTTTGTGAATTTTGTAAAATAATAATGGAATATGGTGGATATTGTTAGCTGAAGAACATCTCGCAAAATATTTAATATTACTTGGGATTGTGCGAAAAATATAAAGGATTTGCTAAAAATATTGCCAAATATTGTCTTGGAATATAGCATAATAAAAAATGTAGTCTTGAACAAACTCATTCATCAACATTAGGCACCGATTTTTGGAAATACGTGAGGGTGCTGAAAAAATCTGAAATGGCAAAAGACTCAGGCGACGAATTGAGTTTGAAAATGCCTGAAAAAAATGAAAATACGTGCTCTCAATACATTGAATTTAAAAAAATAATTGAAAATAGTAACTTAAATCCAGATAAAATCAACAATACTGTTGAAGTTTACTTCAAATTTTCTGCAAGCGATATAAAGTCTTTTAGAAGCAGTATCAAGTCTTCTAAATGCATTTCAAGTCTTCCAGAGATATTTTCAATTTTTATGGAATCATTTCAAGTCCTATAGAAGCGGTATCAAAGTCTTGTAGAAAGATTTGAAGTTTTCTACAAGAAGTATCAAATTTCTGGAAGCATTTCAAGTCATTTCGAAATGTTTCCAGATATTGCTTCCAAAAGTTTTTTGGAAGCAATATCAAGGCATTTAGAAGCAGTATCAAGTCTTCTGGAAGCAGATCAAATCTTCTAGAAGCAATATCAAGCCATCTAGCAGTAGTATCAAGTCTCAATTCAAAATATGTACTCTTGTACCGGTGTGGAACCATTATCTCTTGTACCATTATCAATTTTTATGGAAGCATGTCTTATAGAAGCAGTATCAAAGTCTTGTAGAAAGATGTGAAGTTTTCTACAAGAAGTATCAAATTTCTGGAAGCATTTCAAGTCATTTCGAAATTTTTCAAGTTTTTTGGAAGCAGTATCAAGTCTTCTGGAAGCAGATCAAATCTTTTAGAAGTAGTATCAAGCCTTCTAGCAGTAGTATCAAGTCTTCTGGAAGCGGTATCAAGCCTCAATTCAACATATGTACTCTTGTGCCGGTGCCTATCTAACGAAAGGCATTATCAATTTTTATGGAAGCATGTTTTATAGAAGGTCTTGTGTAAGGATTCGAAGTCTTCCAGAAGCAATGTCCAGTCTTCTGGAAGCATTTCAAGTTTTTTGCAAGCAATATCAAGTCTTCCAGAAGCAACATCAACTCTCCTTGAATCCTTTTAAGTCTTATAGAAACGGTATCAAGTCTTGTGGAAGGATTTGAACACTGCTAGAAGCAATATCAAGTATGTAGTAGTAATAGTCAAGAAATGCTTCCAGAGGAAGCATTTCAACTGTTTTAGAAGCGGGATCAAATCTTGTGGAAAGATTTGAAGTTTTCTAGAAGAAGCAGATCAAATCTTCTAGAAGCAATATCAAGCCTTCTAGCAGTAGTATCAAGTCTTCTGGAAGCAGTATCATGTCTCAATTCAAAATATGTACTCTTGTACCGGTGCCTATCTTACGAGAGGCATTATCAATTTTTATGGAAGAATGTCTTATAGAAGCGGTATCAAGTCTTGTGGAAGATTCGAAGTCTTCCAGAAGCAATGTCAAGTTTTCTGGAAGCATTTCAAGTTTTTTGCAAGCAATATCAACCCTTCCAGAAGCAATCCCAACTCTCCTTGAAGCCATTCAGATCTTATAGAAACGGTATCAAGTCTTGTGGAAGCATTTGAACTCTTCTAGAAGCAATATCAAGTATGTAGTAATAATAGTCAAGAAATGTTGAAGTTTTCTAAAAGAAGTATCAAATTTCTGGAAGCATTTGTCATTTCGAAATGTTTCAAGTTTTTTGGAAGCAGTATCAAGACATTTAGAAGCAGTATTAAATCTTCTGGAAGTAGATCAAGTCTTCTAGAAGCAATATCAAGCCTTCTAGCAGTTGTATCAAGTTTTTTGGAAGCAGTATCAAGTCTCAATTCAAAATATGTACTCTTGTTCCGATGCCTATCTTACGAGAGGCATTATCAATTTTTATGGAGGCATGTCTTATAGAACTGGTATCAAGTCTTGTGGAAGGATTTGAACTCTTCTAGAAGCAATATCAAGTATGTAGTAGTAAGAGTCAAGAAATGCTTCCAGAGGAAGCATTTCAACTCTTTTAGAAGCGGTATCAAATCTTGTGGAAAGATTTGAAGTTTTCTACAAGAAGCGTTCTGGAAGTATTTCTAGTTTTTTCGAAATGTTTCAAGTTTTTTGGAAGCAGTATCAAGTCTTCAGGAAGCAGATCAACTACAAGACGATGACCATAAATATTATTTATGAATTGTTTTGATAATGCGACATATAATGCCTTTGTAATTTGGAACAAAAATGTCTTAATTAGGCTGTAAATGTTTGCTATTTGATTTAAATCAAATATTCAAAAAGATAAAAAAGGAATTGCAAATTGTATAAATATTGCAAAGTACGGTAAGAAAAATAACTTACCGAAGATTCGAAACATCAAAAACCCAAAAAACGGGGATGCTATCAATGTCAAGGAAGTGATTTAAACCATTCCATAAATATTTCCAATACAATATTTAATTTTAATGCTTTGAACAAAACCTAAGATGGTTTACCATGCATGGGTCTAAAAGTCTAAACTGACCAGTTATGGTCGTCAATGTTCGTTCAATCATTTTGGTCGTGCGAGGGTTAAATGGTCGATATCTGCTTTGGGTACTCCTTTCCTTGCAACGTCTAAATCAGCGTTTCTCAACCTTTTTTTTTTTCGTGTCAATTAGCCAATTTTCGTGTCAATTTCGTGTCAATTTAGCGTTTAGATTAATCACATCCTGATTAATCTAAACGCAATGAGAATTGCTATGGAAGCAGTGCTAAAGTAGTATAACTTACCCTCACAGAGAGAGCTGCACAACTGGAAAGGGATGCAATAATTCCAAATGTATCTTTCGTGAACAGCGCATATCATCGCTACACGAAGCAGGATGGATTTGATATGTAAATATATTCTATGGAGAGAGGTGGCCATACCTCCTCAAATTTAACCGGAAGAGCCGGATAATGTAGAAGTCTACCCCAAACGATCGGACTCAGATCTGAAGAACGAGTTGACCATGGACGGTCAACTCGGTTATGCGGTGCTCTTTCACAAAGGTCTGTCCAATACGCTCGATATGCGATGGGGGGTTGTATTGCATATATAAGAGACGTCGAAAGTATTGAAGCACAATGGGCTTTAGCACCTCATCTAAGGCTCGTTATTACCATCTTCTGGTTAAACTATCTAAGGGATTATTACCATGGTTACGGCTATTTCAGGCGTTCTGATTGGCTAGTAGCTGGGTTAATCTATAAGATAAATTTAACTAAAAGCTGGTAGTAATGGGCCTAAGTGTCGTTGACCCATCACGCAGCAATCGAGTATGTCTATCATGTGTAATAGCCTCCATACCAAAACGCCCGGATGGTGATGGATAGGGTGCTCTTGCAGACTCAGCTCGGGTAGACACAGCTCGAATTGGCATTGATGCAATTTGAATCTTGATTCGTCGGAAAACAAAATGTTTCTTCACTCGGCAACCCACCAATGTGTCAAAATCAGCGATACTAAGATATGGTGGTATCGCCAATTGTGTTTTCCTACGTTCAACGATGTCTGATCGTACATCAGACGTGTTGTATAAGCCTTTGTGGAAGAGCACCGTTTAAGAATGCTTCTATGGCCAGCTCGTTCTTCGGATCTGAATCGGGTTGAACATATTTAGGACATGATGGGTCGGAGATTTCAACATTATCTGGCTCTTTTGACTGACGTTGAGGAGCTATGGAGGCAAGTTGAGTTGGCATGGTTGGTCACCCCTTCCACTGCATTATAACCACATATCAACTCCATAATACGTCGTGTAGTGATGGTAATCGCCGCTCACAGAGGATACTTTCCCTATTAAATTCCATCCCATTCCAGCAGGATTGTACCGCTCTCTATGCGAGGGGTAAGATATACTACTTTTGTTCTCCTTCCACACTAAATTCCATTGCACTAGGTACACACGTTCAGATTCTGCAGGGTGTGCTCGCACTCAACACTTTTTTTTTGGATTAATTTTTTCCTTTACTTTATTTTTATATATTGTCAAAATTTATCACAGAAACTATTGCTGGTGATAAGTAGTATTTTATAGTATATACAATGCAAAAATTCGATAATTAGTTTTTTTGTAATATTGTTTGAGTATATTATATGTTAAATTAAGAAAATATTTTTTTTTGCAATTTTTAGATATACAAAACATAATTTGTTTAACGTTGTTCAAAAGAAATATCGTATACATCTTGTATATAGCATAAGGTGTACTATTCTGGGTTTTATTAAAACTTCTTGCGGTATTTTGCGATTTTTTCTTTAATTCATTTTTCCTTAAGTCATAAGGTAAATTATCTGTAGCAGATCTAATAAAGCAAACAGTTTTATCTACTTCCACTCGCGTTCAAGGTTCAAAGTCATGTTTCAAAGTCTTTTGTGTTAGTCCAAGATTTCTTGGACTAACACAAAAGTATGGCCACTTTCCAAAGACGAAAAATTATCGCTTTTTGTAGAAACTAAGTTATCGAAAATTTTAGTACAATGTCATGAGAAGTGTTGCAAAAAGTACAGGACTGTGGCATAAGACGTGCTCCACCATTTCTTCAAGTTGAGGTGTACTCTAATCGACAGTGCCCAATAAAGACATCCATTAGAACTCTAATGCCAGCACGCGCAAGTTCTAAAATGTCCCAGGATTTGACAGCAACGATGTTTGATAATTTCGTATATCTCATTCCAGGAGAACTGGACCATAATAGAATAGGTGAAGTCTTTAGCTCATAGCCCAATCTTGTGTTTGGCCGTGGTAAATGATACATCAACTGCTGGCTCTGGTTCGACAAATACATTAACGCTGCCTTCTCGTGCTAGCTCATCTAGTTTTTGACCATGATTTTTAACTAATTTGCTTTTATGGACCGGTCAAATTTCCTTGCGGACCGGTGTTAACAATTTTTGCTCTAGATGGTGTTGAATTTCATCCAAATTATCAACCCAACCCATCATATCCCAGATATATTCAATCGAGGACAAGTCCGGTGTCCTTGCAGGTCAATTCAAAATCTCCAATTCAATCTGCTCCACCTTCTTGTCACCATAGCAGTATGGAGTCTTGCATTATGCTGTTAGAAAGTGGCATTCTGCTATGTTTGCATGAAAGGTACTAATACTAGTTTCAAAACGAAAACCTACTACCAACACAGTATTTACAGACAGTACTGTGTAGATGGGGATTCGGGGTACAGACTCCGATGGCATAGACAGACTGAAGCAATCTAGCCGTTTTAAGACGATGCTCAATGTTACACATACGTCTGGATAAGAAAAAAGAAAAACGAAAATTATGAGGAAATATTAACCAAAAATTCAATTTTCTTTATGTAAAGGGGAAAAATATCAGATATGATGTAGAAAATCAACAGAAAAGACCCTGAGAAGAACTAACGTTTAGAATTTTGAGGAGACCTTACAGCTCAACAATTAAATAGGACTAATCGGTACCCTAAATGGCCTATAATATCGTAGGTTCCGTGTTATTACGTTAATGAACCCACCCATGGCCATTCCTGACGGAATGCAAGCTTAGCTACTTTATGTGGAGGTGTTAATGGAAGCCAAAGGTAAGGACGGCATGAATGAAGCCTACAGGAAAAAGTTCTGCTGTAAACAGTTTACATCGACAAGTGTCGGTTCAACTCCTTCTTTCTGCCATAAAGACAATATCCGAACAACTAGAATGTGGTTCCGATTCACCTTCTCCCATCATATTCCAGACATGTTCAATTTAGCGACAAGATCTGTGACCTTTGAGCGATCGTTTTTGAACGAATTCCAAGGGAATGGAATCATTTCCTTGCCATTCTTGACACTATAAAAGTTTGTCTGGATTATGGAGAGAGGTTAATGGAAGCCGAAGATAAGGACGGCGTGAATGACGCCCAAAGGAAAAAGTTTAGTGTAAACAGTTGACATCGACAAGTGTCGGTTCAAGGAGTGTCAGTGCCTAAGTATTCACGCGAGTTGCTTCTTTGGGTGGGTCTTCTAGCGCAGGTCAGCTCCTTCTTCGGGCCATAAAGAGTATATCCGAGCAACTACAATGTGGTTCCGATTCACCTTCTCCCATCATATTCCAGACATGTTCAATTTAGCGACAAGATCTGTGACCTTTGAGCGATCATTTTTGAACGAATTCCAAGGGAATGGAATCACTTCCTTGCCATTCTTGACGCTATAAAAGTTTGTCTGCTTTATAGAGAGGGGTTAATGGAAGCTGAAGGTAAGGACGGCGTGAATGAAGCCCAAAGGAAAAAATTCTGCTGTAAATAGTTGACATCGGCAAGTGTCGGTTCAAGGAGTGTCAGTGCCTAAGTATTCATGCGAGTTGCTTCTTTGGGTGGGTCTTCTAGCAGGTCAGCTCCTTCTTCGGGCAATAAAGACTATATCCGAGCAACTACAATGTGGTTCCGATTCACCTTCTCCCATCATATTCCAGACATGTTTAATTTAGCGACAAGATCTGTGACCTTTGAGAGATCATTTTTGAACGAATTCCAAGGGAATGGAATCATATCCTTGCCATTCTCGACACTATAAAAGTTTGTCTGCTTTATGGAGAGGGGTTAATGGAAGCTGAAGGTAAGGACGGCGTGAATGAAGCCCAAAGGAAAAAGTTCTGCTGTAAACAGTTGACATCGGCAAGTGTCGGTTCAAGGAGGGTCAGTGCCTAAGTATTCATGCGAGTTGCTTCTTTGGGTGGGTCTTCTAGCAGGTCAGCTCCTTCTTCGGGCCATAAAGACTATATCCGAGCAACTACAATTTGGTTCCGATTCACCTTCTCCCATCATATTCCAGACATGTTCAATTTAGCGACAAGATCTGTGACCTTTGACGATCATTTTTGAACGAATTCCAAGGGAATGGAATCATTTCCTTGCCATTCTTGACACTATAAACGTTTGTCTGGTTTATGGATAGGGGTTAATGGAAGCCGAATGTAATGATGTATGAATAAAGCCCAAAGGAAGAGTCATCAAGTGCGTTGCTTCTTCTGGCGGGACTTCCAACAGGATGGCGCTTCTGAATCTGAATACGTTCTTCGGATCATAAAGACCATATCCGACTAACTGTAGTGTGGCCCCAATTCAACCGCCCCTCAATCTCTCGAAATCAGAGACATCCCTCTGTCTATCAGTCATTGATAGGGACAAAATGTCGATAACATTGCACAGTAGGAACAGCAAAATCTTCATGGTAACCTTACATCTTCACTATGGAAATTTTTCCGACAACTTCAGCAAACCTTGGACTGATTACTCCAAGTTTTATTCCGTCTCATGCATCAATTAGCATATTTTAAGTTCCCAAACTTGATGACTCAATGATTTAGTTCTCTGTTTCTTTTACTTTCATATAAACCAAATTTTTTTTATGAATTAAGGTTCATCATCATCATTAGTTATCATCTTCAACTCTTACCACTCGGTATATCACTAGTATAACTTAGATCTTATCATTTGAAATACACTCTAAATGTGTATATTGATGACAAACTCTCCTTTTTGATTAACATTCTTTTAAACATGACGATGTAGTTTCAAAAATATGCAACATTCTCCAATGACTTTCTACATCTAATTATAACTTCTTTCGTTGTTAATAAATCATACATAATTGATAATAATTATATGACGAAATCAATTTTAACGAGATCCATAATATAAAGATTTTATTATATTGAAAAACAAAGAAAACTTAACTCCGTGACAAATGTTATATAATCTTGAACAGTAAATTGCACGGTGGTCAATATAATTCTCATGCTCGTGCTCGGTAATGAACTACAAACCGAATTAGACGTAAGTTGCTGAGACGTCGTTGACTGTTGTTGCGTTGCCGTGTGCAGACATTGTGCTACTGCTCGGTTACCACTTTGACCTTGCAAAGTTTCCGGCAGCGTCGATCGCGCTTTAAAAGCTTTATTTAAAGTTTTATTTTAGGATGAGTGTTTACAACCCAGAGAGAGCAACCGCGGACTTTTCCCGCTCAAAATGCTTTTACCACGGTCCGATTAATAGCTAAAAAAGAAATGAAAATAGTATTTTTTTTCTTTTGAAGATTTTTTACGAAGAAATCGTTTCAATACATTTATAGTTTAAAAGGTGACGGACTCATTGTATTCTTTGACCGAATCCGGCCGAGCCTTGAACGTTGCCCGCCCCATTGTTAGAACAATCGATTGGCCGCAATTAAACCGACCCGAATAACTATACAGGGTGCGGATTAAAAAAAATTATTAATAAAAATAATTTTTAATTTTATAAAAATTCTTGTCGACGAAAAAAAAAAATCTTATTATTAAAGGTAATTTTTTTACTCCTTTTTTTTCGTTCTTTTAATTTAATCTAAACCCACTTCCTGTTTCGATAACAAGAAAAGGAAGAATATGCATGGTTTGAATGCGTGTTAGTTGAAGAAGTGTTATTCGGTTTCGGATAGGATCGAATATGTCTCGGACGTCAAGTAGGTTAACGAACGTGACCTCCGCGAAGTATCGTCTTCATTGACACGAATTTGCTTGCGCCGTCAAGAGTTCGCCGTTGAGATAAGATGGAGACTTTGAGAAGATGTGTTACACAACATTGGATTGCCAATCGAAGCAATTTTTTTATCTTCTCTTTGTAAACTGATTGAATAATCTGAATTTCCAATGAATCTCTTTAAAGTGATTGGTAAATGTAATTGGATGCAATAAATTATTTAGGACCACCTGTACATTTATCCAGCGACGGATTAAGTACCAATCAATAATTTTTTTTTTTAAGATTTTAATCTAGAAATTGATAATGGTGACATCTCTATACATCTCTACACATACTCTATATGAAATATACGTTTGTTGAGATCTTGACGGTGTAAAATGGGTAATTTAATGTTTCTTATAGAAACAATACGCTTGTAAAGTTAAAATAAGCAGCATCGCAAGAACGGGATTTGAAGCAATCAATCTAACTTCTGGAGATGCTGTTGGAAGCAGTTTTAGTATCATTAACATCAACATAATTAGTTGGTGAAGATGTAGCTAATACGGTAGAAGATCATAAAGTGTTATCTTATGGTTGTGAGTAAGATATCATCAGTACCTGAGTATAATTTTGATGATCAAGATGTACTTAACCATTCACTATTGACTGAAAATCGCGAAATTATCTTAAATTCTGCGCCATCTGCTACAGAACTAATCAAATTTTAGCTGTTGCATGAATTAAAATTCTTAATGCCCACTGAGTATCGCCTTTCTTTGCTTACCAAAGTATTTAATTTCTTAGGCTTTAATGTACTTATTATAAAGTAATTGACATGCAACTTGGCTTTACTTGAAACTAGAGATGTGCAAATTACGTGAGTCCTGCCGGGTCACGATGGGTCATGCGTGATCCACCGTGAGCGGGCAATTGATGAAATATAAGAATCGCTTAAAAACTGTTGTACGGGGTACGTAACAGACCTTTGAAAATAATTGATCATTGTACGGACGATGAAAATGAAATTGATTCAAAAAATGATTGCATTAGTGAAAGTGATCATGACACAGCTAGTGAACAAGATGAAAGTTTCAAAACTGATAAGACAGACGACGACATCTCTTTGGCCTCTTATATGAGTGACTTTTATCGTGGACGTGATGGCACATAATGAAAAGAAGAAGTTCCTCCCAAGAAGAGATATAATTTTGTGTCTAATAAACCGGGCCCTATAGGAGAAGCAAAAAATGCTTTGACGCCATTTGATGTTTGGAAGGAAGTGTGTGATCACTAATAATGTATTAGAACTGATTATAATCTATACCAATACATGCGCGTTATTTGGATTATTACATTACGCTGGAATAATGAAATCAGCACATCTGAATACATAGATTTATGAGCAAAAGTTGGTTCTGGAATGGATCAATTCGTCTCGTATATGTCCAGGAAAAGGTTTCTATTCTTGCTATGGTGTCTTTGCTTTGATATGAATATTGATAAATTGGCACCCATATGAGAGGTTCTTTCAATACTACAGCAAAATATGCAGGAAACTTATGTAATAGGAAAAGACGCAACGATTGATGAAAAATTCATTTTGTCAATTCATAAAAAGCAAACCTGCTCGTTATGGAATTAAAATATTTTTGCTTTATGATGCTCAAAGTTTTTATATGAATCACTTTGAAGTTTACGCAGGAAAGCAGCGAAGCAAATAATTATCCAGTAATAATTAAATGTTACCATGAACAATTAGTTTATGAGTATTCGCATGATGGATACTTTACTGGGAAAACATAAAATTATGTGTACTGGTACTCTTCGCAGAAATAAACGCGAAATACCAAATAAATTGGTAATAACAACAGGATGAGAATAAAATGATGCTTTCATACATACCTAAGAAAGGTAGAGTAGTTATTTTGGAAAAGAATCCATGTTGCAAGTGGATAAAATATAAAAAAAATAATATTTAAACTTCTGAACTTGCTTCTTTATATAAATCGGTACCGGTTTCGGAATTTACTACATCTTCAGCCGAAAATGTCGTAGAAGAAGCTAAGAGCTAGTAAAGTTGAAAAAGATGTAAGATATGTTGTATTAAAGAGGTCGCCATAAAATTTTGAAAATTTGAAAACGTAAAATGGTAAAATTTTGAAAATTGAAGTAAATGACAGTATTTAATATGAAAGTTATGAAGAAAATGTTGAAAAAGTTCCAAAAGTTAGAATAGAAGTAGAATAAATACCTCCAAAACGTTCAAAGATTACTACAAGTAGATGTCAAGACTGTCCGCCTAGGAAGGATCGTAAAACTAAAACCCAATGCAAGAAAGGTTATAAATTTATATGCAGAGAACATATTATTCCTGTTTGTTTAAAATTTCATCAGCATGAAGAATGTGATATACAAAGTGATAGCAGTTACTAAAAAACTTTTTATTATACCCAGCGCGCGTCCTTAAGTAATAATTACATACGCGTGTTCCACCTGGTTAAGACGGAATCCAATCCAATCCAACCCAACTTACCTTCAGAACTAACGCTAGACTTAGAACGAGAAACATTAGAGTTTAGCCGTCTAAAGAACGTCTCTTTAGACGGCTAAATCGGATAAATCCTAATGTTTTTAGTTCTAGATTGATGGTCTAGTATCAATTATACTTTTAATTTCAGAAATATTTACAACAATCAAGTGAAACCGAAACTTTCTAGTATTAAGGCCCGTTACTACCATCTTTTAGTTAAAGTTATCTTACAGATAAACCCATCTACTAGCCAATTAGAGCGCGTAAAATAGCCGTAACCATGGTAATAATCTCTTAGATAGTTTAACTAGAAGATGGTAGTAACGAGCCTAAGTCTAGTGTTAGGTCTAGTTTTACTTTGATACAAGTATACAACAATTTAAGACTGAATAACAACTAAAAATAGAGCAAGCACTAACGCTAGAGCTAGTACTAGACCTTGAACGAAAAACATTTAGGTTTGGCCGTACCTCTCTTAAGACAGAACTCAATCCAACCCAACCTTCAGAACTAACACTAGACTTAGAACTAGAAACAACAGGGTTTAGCCGTCTAAAGAGACATACGGCTAACTCCTAATGTTTCTAGTTCTAGGTCTAGTATCAGCACTATACTAGGTCTAGTATTAATTATACTTTTAGTTCCAGAAGCATTTATTACAATTAAGCACTGAGTGGCAATTAAAACTAACGTATACATGTTTAGACGCACGACTAAACCAAAACTTTCTAGTACTAAGTCTAGTGTTAGTTCTAGTTTTACTTGATACAAGTATACAACATTTTAATTTATTTATACAACATTCTGTCAAGCACGATTAATTAATAATCAAATGAACAAGTAATCAAACATGATCCATACATTTGATCACCTGATCGAGCGTGAGTCACGTGCATTGGCGTGACCCACGCGTGACTCATGTGATTCATGGATGATATTCACGTGAGTGACGTGCGTGATACGCGTGAGTCTAAATCGTGAGTGGGCATAAAAAGTCACTCACGTGCACATCTCTATTAGAAACTACCCAGTTCGTTTATACAGGGTGATTCATTACTAATTGGAAATATTTCAACAGTAAAATCCTGACCTCAAAATATGAAGATTAAACCCAAATTTTGGTTTCCTGTCTGAATTACAGAGTGTTTTATTTAAAGATTCTATCTAAACAAAAATAGGTACAATAAATCTAAAGGAAAATAGAATGGATTAAAATCTAAAGAATTACCATCGGGAGATCTAGGCGGCCAAGGAAATTCACTTCCTCTGCCAATCCAATGATGAGAAATCCTGCATGAACCACATGTCTCTTCTTCAATTAAGCGGCAATTCCTCTAAATAATCGAAAAGTGTACTTAGTAAAAATTATAAACACAAGTTACTATTCAAGTTTGCTGGTAATTCATAAGGACCAAAGAAACTATCGCCAAATACACCGTACCATACATTTATCTTAAATTCGTGCTGAAAACGTGATTCTCGCATTACATGGGGATTTTCAATATCTTAATAGTATCTGTTTCTCCAGTTGAAAACTTCTCTACGTGTAAATGTGGACTTTATTTATTTATCATCCACTGAGCAAAATTCATTCGTAACGGATAATCTCTAGGCAATAAATTTTGTACCGGTGTGAAATGGTAATCTCGTAAATTTTCTTTTGTCAGTATTCACAAAACTTAAGATTGGTTTACTCCAGTCATTGTTGCTAAACGCAGAGTACTTAGTTCAGGATTATTAGCAACTCGTAATAAGATATCGTTCTCCTGATCCACAGTTATTATTAAAAGCCTAAATTGTCCAGTTTCTCCTAATCGCCTAAAAATATTACTGAAATTTTGGCGATTGGGTTCAAGTCTGTTTGGATAAGCTTCTTGATATTTGCGAGCAGCAGCAACACAGGAATAATTTTCTTTTGTATAAACACAAAGCAATACTCGCATTTCAGTATTAGTGAAATTGTTGTGCCGCGGCATTTTCACTTAATCGACTTTTTAAATTTAAACGGCTATGACAACGATGACTGCATCTATTAGACCGAAAGAATTAATTCAGGCTATTACTGCATAAAACAATTTTGTATTGGGCACAAGTAGTTTTTGAATTTTTAAATAAAATACCTTGTAATTCAGACAGGAGCAATATTTTATGTAGATAATTTAGGTTAAATTACCTACATAAGGTAATTTAGATAATTTACCTAGCGTACATTAAATTAGTAATGTATACAAGGCTTTCTTAATTACAAAATCTTCAAATTTTCTTCATAATCCTTTTAATTTCCTCCAATAATTCTCTCGAAAACCTAATCATTCAAAATTAAAGGAAGAGTGAATTTTACTCATCCTCTGCAATCAAATTAGTTCCATGTAATCAAATTGATGATATTAGAAGATAAAGAGGGGAGGAAAGTTTCGCCATATCTAAAATTTGGATGATTTTGAAACTTGAATCTCAACTTCGTCGGGAATAATCACATAACTCAAATCAAATCGCAATTAAGCGATTTATAATCATTGGAAAATCCTGCACGCATTGAAGTATGATTATAGAGATTTTTTTACTTGTAATTCATCAGAAATCATTGAATTTATCATGACGTGTTCCTTAATCTACAAAAAGCGCTTCACCATGAAATTTTTCTTTGAGAACTTGAACAAAAAGAGTAATGTACTTCAAAAGACAAGGTTCTTATAGAAACAACTGGCTTGTGAATTTAAAATAAGCTATCTTGCATCGCAAGAACGAAATTTGAAGCAATCAATCTGATTTCTGGAGAAGCTGTAGGAAGCAGTTTTAGAATTACTGACATCAACATAATTAGTTGGTGAAGATGTTGCTAGTACGGTGGAAGATTGTAAAGTGTTACTTTATGGTTGTAAGTAAGATATTATTAGTGCCTAAATGTAGTTTTGATGATCAAGATGTACACGTAGCTTAAATCACTGAATATCGCGAAATTCAGCTTTCATCTTTGCAGACTTCGACATATTTTTTCATATTTTAGCATGTTTCGTCTCTTTTTTCTTACCAAAGTATTTAACTTACTTAAGTTTCAATATACTTAGCATAAAGTAATTTAAATGCAACTTGGCTTATCTTGAAACTGCCCAATTCGTTCATACACAATAATGTTATAATTACAAAATCTCTTCTTAGGCATTTTAATATCCTCCAATAATTCTCTCGTAAACTCCATCATTCCAAATTAAAGGGAGAGTGAAATTTACTCATCCTCTGCAATCAAATTCGTCCCATCTAATCAAATTGATGATATTAGAAGATAAAGAGGGGTGGAAAGTTTTGCCATAACTAAAATTTGGATGATTTTAAAACTTGAATCTCAACTTCGTCGGGAATAATTACATAACTCAAATCAAATGGCAATTACGCGATTTATAATCATTGGAAAATCCTGCACGTATTCAAGTATGATTATAGAGATTTTTTTTACTTGTAATTCATCAGAAATCATTGAATTTATCATGACGTGGTCCTTAATCTACAAAAAGCGCTTCACCATGAAATTTTTCTTTGAGAACTTGAACAAAAAGAGTAATGTACTTTAAAAGATAATGTTCTTAAAGAAACAACAAGCTTGTGAATTTAAAATAAGCTGCCTTGCATCGCAAGAACGAAATTTGAAGCAATCAATCTGATTTCTGGAGAAGCTGTAGGAAGCAGTTTTAGAATTACTGACATCAACATAATTAGTTGGTGAAGATGTTGCTAGTACGGTGGAAGATTGTAAAGTGTTACTTTATGGTTGTGAGTAAGATATTATTAGTGCCTAAGTGTAGCTTTGATGATCAAGATGTATACGTAGCTTAAATCACTGAATATCGCGAAATTCAGCTTTCATCTTTGCAGACTTCGACATATTTTTTTCATATTTTAGCATGTTTCGTCTCTTTTTTCTTACCAAAGTATTTAACTTACTTAAGTTTCAATATACTTAGCATAAAGTAATTTAAATGCAACTTGGCTTATCTTGAAACTACCCAATTCGTTCATACACAATAATGTTGTAATTACAAAATCTCTTCTTAGGCATTTTAATATCCTCCAATAATTCTCTCGTAAACCCCATCATTCCAAATTAAAGGAAGAGTGAAATTTACTCATCCTCTGCACTCAAATTCGTCCCATATAATCAAATTGATGATATTAGAAGATAAAGAGGGGTAGGAAAGTTTCGCCATAACTAAAATTTGGATGATTTTGAAACTTGAATCTCAACTTCGTCGGGAATAATCACATAACTCAAATCAAATCGCAATTACGCGATTTATAATCATTGGAAAATCCTGCGAGCATTCAAGTATGATTACAGAGATTTTTTTTACTTGTAATTCATCAGAAATCATTGAATTTATCATGTGTGGTCCTTAATCTACAAAAAAGCGCTTCACCGTGAAATTTTTCTTTGAGAACTTGAACAAAAAAAGTAATGTACTTCAAAAGACAAGGTTCTTATAAAAACAACAGGCTTATGAATTTAAAATAAGCTGTCTTGCATCGCAAGAACGAAATTTGAAGCAATCAATCTAATTTTTGCAAAAGCTGTGGGAAGCAGTTTTAGAATTACTAACATCTACATAATTAGTTCGTGAAGATGTAGCTAGTACGGTAGAAGATTGTAAAGTATTACTTTATGGTTATGAGTAAGATATCATTAGCGCCTGAATATAGTTTAGATGATCAAGATGTACATGCAGCTTAAATCACTGAATATCGCGAAATTCAGCTTTCACCTTTGCAGATTTCGCCATGTACTTTCATATTTTAGCATCTTTCGTCTTTTTTTCTTACTAAAGTATTTAATTACTTAGTCTTCAATATGCTTAACATAAAGTAATTGAGACACAACTTGGCTTTACTTGAAACTATCCAACTCGTTCTCTTACTTGTTAATTCTCTTCTTAGTCCTTTTAATATCCTCCAATAACTCTCTCGTAAACTCCATCATTCCAAATTAAAGGAAGAGTGAAATTTACTCATCCTCCGCAATCAAATTCGTCCTATCTAATCAAATTGATGATATTAGAACATAAAGAGGGGAGGAAAGTTTTGCCATAACTAAAATTTGGATGATTTTGAAACTTGAATCTCAACTTCGTCGGGAATAATCACATAACTCAAATCAAATCGTAATTACGTGATTTATAATCATTGGAAAATCCTGTGCGCACTCAAGGATGATTATAGAGATATTTTTTGCTTTCCTTACTTAATATTTCGCGAAATTTTTCTTATTTTCGGAAATTATTTATTATTTTTACATTTTTGTAAAGCCTTCATGAATGAAATCGTATTTTAATTCTAATATTGAAACGGTATTTTATGAATTCGAAAACTCCTGAATCCGGCACTGCACATTCCCAGATGTTACATTCAGTCATCTCCCACTCCATTTCCTTAAAAAAATCCACGCTTACGTAGATAGCAGTCAGGCTGTACACACACCGCAGTTGCTGTTCTCCTAATAACTGGATGACTGCTACTATTCTTGTTCGATCCACAAACACTAACTACTAAAAAAATTCCTTCGCATCTTGCCAATTTTCCAATTAAATTACTTACAAATTCCTTTTTTAAATTCTTTTTGTTGTTTTATTTTATTTTCTTTTAATCAAAATTCTTCCTGAATAATTTGAAGAAGAAAAACGCTCTCGGAATTCACTCGAATTATAAAATTTTCTAGGGTATATTTATTTTGAAAGCAACGTTGCCGGTTCTTCTTCGGGAAAACCAAATCGTCGTAGTCGTCGTCTCCGTTAAGATCCAGGAGCTCATCCGCGAATTCAGAATTGGGTCAGCTCGAATTTCGAACGCAGAGCGACCTTCGACTTTGGCATTTATGGCGTCGTTACGTAAGCACTTCACCAACAACTTCGTGCTAGTTTTCTTGGTCCCCCCGAGAAGAAGAAGAGTTACTCTTCTTCCATGACCATACAAGGACATACAAAATAATCTTTTTTTTTCAATTTTAATATACTAAGACTTTTTTTTTATTGTTTGTAAGAAAGAGAGAGATTTAAAGATAAAACCCAGCAGATTTGTTGGGTGCCGATAACGAAAATAAGAAATCGTAAATCGCTCTCGGGAACTTATCGGTTTTATTAGGCTCACGTACGGCTTTGACTTGTTCTACA
Source organism: Onthophagus sagittarius (assembly GCA_036711965.1). Taxonomy (NCBI): domain Eukaryota; kingdom Metazoa; phylum Arthropoda; class Insecta; order Coleoptera; family Scarabaeidae; genus Onthophagus; species Onthophagus sagittarius. Next base: position 11,036,868 of record JASERS010000004.1, read on the forward strand.
CACAATAACTCGTAAATATCCAGGCAGTGTTCGTTCTTCACACCTCCTCAATATTTTTTTTCTTCTCTTATTGCGTAATCGATTTTATAACTTATTATCGTCGCCCCAAAAAAGGGGTAACGCTAAACTCATTTATATTAAAATAGTATATTATTTATTATCGCGAAAATGTTAATTATTTTCGTATACTTTCAAATTGATAACTATAATTCATCAAGGAACGTCACGATGAAGAAATTGTAAAAATAAATATGCATCATTTATTTAAACGACTTATCCGATAATATATCGTTTTCTATTTCAATCAAACTTGTAGGGTAACTATTAATTATAAATTGTTTTACCTACATAATCGTTTAAAAGGTAACAATACTTCTTGGAGATGTACGAATGAGATCAGAGATAATTAGACTGGCAATGAGGATGAGTCACAATTAGTTCTTGTTAACTGACTCAAATTCCTACGTAAATAGAAACAACGCAAAAAAAATGAAAATATTATGCAATATTTATAAAAAGGAGAATGGAATTAATTAACACTGTTTTGTACCTCACCTTGAGAAGAAAGGTTTACAAGGTTTTAAGTTTTGATACAATAATTAAATTATAATAATAAAATGTAAAACCAGAATTTTAATTATTTTATATTTTTTGTTATCATGGAATGTAACGTCATGGAATAATAAAGAATTAGAAGATGATTGTGAAGATAAATAAATAAAGAATTGACATATGCGCACTTTCAAAAGTGAAGAAAAGGTAGCAATAACTACTGGAACTAACTAACGTATAAGCTGAAGCTATGAAATGTTCTAAATTGATTTTCGACAATTTCAAAAACATTTCTTTTGCGTGATTTTAATTCTAGTTTAACTTCAACACTTTAATGAACATACCATCAAAGACAATGAAGAAATAGTGATAAATCCTTAAACCCAAAATGAGCTAAGGATCTTAATACCTCGTTGCTATAGTAACGTGAGACTACTTTTCATTTAAAAGGTCTTGTCTTTCATTAGAGACTTCTGAACTTTAAAAGTTGAAAAATTTATTATTGTTAGAGACTATCGGGTGCTACTCCAGGGACGTTTTGGGACTCTTTGCGATCCCTTTGGGGGATAGACTCAACTACTGATAAAATCTTTTTTGATTATGAAGACTTGGCAAAATCTTCTCATTTGCCTTGGTTACTGAGGAGTATGTCCGTGCAGCTGTAACTCACTCTAAGTCTACAGCTGTAGGAGCGGATGGCATTGGCCTCAAACTTCTCTTATGGTCTGTACCGCAAGAAGTGAAAGTGACTCATCGATTTCCGAAAGAATTTTGCGCATACGTTACAAATATTATGTCCGTGCGTTGATATGAGTTAGAGTGAAATGATTTATCGTGCGTATGTCTAGTCCGTACACTTTTAGGCGATGAATCACTTTCATTTCTCGTAGTACAGACTATACCAATTCTGGATGTTGTTTTAACACCGCTAACCCATATTTTTAACTTCTCGTTCGACTCTGTTCCCATCAATCTGGAAAGCTGCACACGTCGTTCCTTTACTAAAAAGGAAATCTCCTTCTCAAGTGGTTGACTTTCATTTCAATTTTATCTACGTTGTCAAAGGCTATTGAATGATTAGCTTATTTGCAGGTCCAAATGTATCTTAAGGAGATTAATTTGATCAATAATTTGCAGTCGGGTTTCCGTAAGGGCCATAGCCCAACAACTGCATTAATTAAAATTGCTGATGATGTTCGATCTGCTTGTGATAAGCGTCTTGCTGGTTTTGCTTGACTTTACTAATTCTTTTGACTCGGTAGATCATATGTTTCTGTTAGCAGCTCTATCTGCTATTGGTTTTACTGCTTTCCGTGTTTCCTGGTTCCAATCCTACCTGTTCTATCGATTTTTATGTGTGCACATAGGTCCTGAATTCTCTTCTTCTTACGACATTAAAGGGGGGTTCCCTAGGGCAGTGTTTTGGGTCCGTTGCTTTTTTCTGTTTTTATAAATGTTATCACTGATAATATCTCCTGTAACTACCATTTATATGCTGATGACCTCTAAATCTACACTTCTGCAAGTGCTGATGATTTTCCAGATGCTATGCTACGCCTAAACGGCGACCTCTCTAGCGTCTTTGATTCGTCAAGCCATTGCGTTTGGTTTTCATCCTTAGTTGTTGAGGTTGAAGTCGTTAAACATTTGTAATCTAGAGCTTGATGGTACCACATCAGGTTTGCTGATACTCTCAAAAATTTTGGCTCGAAACTATCTTGGGCGTCATAGGACACTTTCATACTCTGAGAAAACTTCGTCATTTGCTTCCTTTGGTGTCTGTCGCAATCTTTGTTACTCGCTTATTTTCCACATAATGATTACGCTGATGCTACGTATCCTGATCTCTCTAGCTCTTCGCACTTTAAATTACAAAGACTACAAAACAACTGTGTTCGCAACATTTTTTATCTGTAGATGTTTGAGCATATTACTCCGTTTCGTAATTGGTTGGAAATGCTAACGTTTCAAAATCGTCTCTTATTTCACATGCTATGTATTCTACACAGAGTTGTGCACAGCCAGTCCCCCACTTATTTATCAAGTGTCTTTCAGTTCTTAGCTTCTCATAATCTCTCCACTAGATCACGGTCAGACAATATACTCATGTTCCCGATTCATAGTCCTGCGGTCTTTCATAAATCGTTTACTATTCTCCTCTGTTTGACCAATTTGGATTTCTTACTTGTACTTCTTTTGGTTGACTTGTTTGACTCTTGCCCTCTTCTTTTTCTTTCTTCTCCATGTGGTACCACTCCAGATATACTGTTTCTGTTATTTCTTTCTTTTGTCGCATAAACTGTTTGAACTTTAAAAGTCGGTGGCAGCTATATTGCTAAAGCCACATTTGTCAGATTAGCTGTGATTAATTCAGTCTGTTTTGCCAAATCATCATGGATGAATATAGCGTTCAACAAACGGCGCCGACTACAGGGAGGGCTGTGGGACTTGACCAAATATACAGATACATTCAGAACATTCAGATGCACGCTAAACCCAACCCAACCCAACCCTACTAACTAGATTCATTCTAAATCTTCATCCGTCTGAAGACGCACGGTTAAACCCCAATCTTTCCATTTCTAGGTAGGTCTAGTGTTAGTTCTAGTTTTACTTCAATTCAAATATATGAGGTTGCCAAATCAGTTTGTAATGTAGTTTATTTCAGAAACTATTCATTGCAGAGACAGTAAGAGCTTATAAAGAAACTATGTCTCATCATATCATATCACATCATATCAGCCAAGCCATATTCAACGAAGATGAAATTGATTTACTTTAGACAAAGTGCCTAAAAGCTTATGGTTGGCGCGAATGCAGCTGATGATTATAAACTAAAGCATCGTTTAATTTATCGTTCATAAAATTCATGAGCTTTAAGAAATCTAGAACTGGGTTGTCCGTTATTTGAAAGTCAAAGGCTAAAGTTTGCGTGATTCCCTTTTTAAGGACTAATTAATACACGCATAAGTGATACACAACGCATCAAACCATCCTTCTATAACTCTAGTTAATTTCGAGACTAACGTGTGAAGGTTGATTTTTGCCACCAAATATTAATTTATCCAAATATTTACCAAATATTTAAAGCTTACTCTTTTTTGTTTGCTCATCTACATGAAGCTATGAGACAAAATAGCATTCAACCACACATGCAATTGAAAAAAAATTGTTTTATTAAATTGCTTTTTGCCAAAACTGCGAAAGTTTTGGCATTTTCACAATTTGGCGATCGTCAGCTGCAGGACTTGAAGTTAAACGACCATAGACAATGACGTATATTTGCCAAATGGGCCATACGATAATAGTTGAAAACTGACCCAAATTTTCTTAAAAAAACATCATCATCAATGAAGCACGTTTCTGCTTGAAAGAGTACATCAATAAACAAAATTAACGAATTTGGAAGAACGATATCAATCCACATGAGATTCGAAAGCAACCAATGCATCTCAAAAAAGTTTCTGTTTAGTGTACATTTTAGGCTGACAGCGTCATCGATTCATAATCTTTCGGAACGACCAGAGCTTGCAAATAGATTTTTTGTCCGGTTTTGAAAACTGGTATTCATGACATAATACCGGTATGTCGGTATATTATGCCAGATACAGTCATTACGATTTATCATAGCGATTAAACAGTACAGTCGGTTTGTGCAGTTTTATCGTATCTTGTAGATGGTAGTCAGACGAATTGATCAGTTCGTTCAACAAAAATAATACCTTAAATGTGACTATAAAGTATAGATATGAGATGTACTACCATCAAATACCGCCAAATTCAATTGACATGTATTTAATTTTGAAAGAACATATCATAGTAAGAATTTAGCAGCCACGATGATCAATTAGAAGAGTTAATTCAGTTAATTCAAAAATAAAATTGACGAAGAAAGAATGTCCTTGTGGATGTCCCTCTTGTGGTGTGAAGACTACGGCGGCACAACTGCCGTGTTTCATCATAGGAAGCAGATATTTGGGATTTAAACGATATCTTATTAATTGTCAACAATAGGAATATGCTTTCGTCCTTCCATAGAATCTTTTCTCACAGCTCTCGGATCCAGTTGAAGCACACCTTTGCTTATTCTACGTGTGCCTTTCGGTTCTTAACTGAAACGAGTGGTTTCGGTACTGGATATCAACCGGATATCAACCTCTTGATCGTCCATTTATTCAACCCACCACAATTCTCTTCAAATGTCCATCACCTTGAGCTGTTAGTTTGAAGTCTTACCTGTCAGTTTCTTCATTCTTAAATAGACATGCCAATCATTTGAGGCGAATTTCAATTCATTTAATAAATTTATATGAGAGTTTGACTTTCTTCCTAAAAGCCAGCCTTTACACCATGATTTTCATTTCATATTGCACAAAATAAGCAAGCTTAAGACTGCAAGTGCGTCATCGTCTTTTATTGCGGATGATACAATGTACTTTCTTGTCCAAGTTCCTGAGAAGAACTGAAAATCGACGCAGATATCGTAGACGTGTGGAGGCAAGTCAGAGTTGACTGATAAAGTAGACCTCTTCGTCGTGATAACCATGTTTCCAATCTAAGTATTATCCGTTCAGTCAATCTAGCCAATTCGTCGGTTGCTCTAATCTTGAACTATTCCCTCCTCCAGGGAGGTTCGATTTTCCTTTGCTGGTTCCCGCGGATATCTTCCCCTTAATTATTAACTCAATTGGTAGTGCTTCCGAGGAGACATAAGGTTTTGTGGGCAACATAATCCAACCCAACCCAACTCAACCCAATTCAATCTAATCTAAGTCAATGGCACGATATAAGTGGGCCTAATCTGTCAGGTCATTAGACAAAGTAACCATCACGGATAAGAAAAAAGTACTGTAGCAAATTCATCATTTCACGCATTTACGATTCATAAATATATCATTCGTTAATATTGGATGAATAAAATATGTTAAGTAATACCGGTATTCCGGTATTAAAAATTTTGAATACCGAATACCAGTATCGAGATTTTGATCCGGTTCAAATTAATTCAAAAAATCATGCCAAATGTCATGACATGATGCACCAGAATCATAATTTAGGAACAGATTTCTATGGGATAAAAATAAGCAACTTAAGTTTCTTACATGCGGTTAAACGTGCTCGAAATATACAGTAAAATATGCGGTAAAAATATAAAAATAAACATACTAGCATGGGCTAGAACAATAAAAATACAACATTGAATACTGTAAAAGTCATTGATTGCATCTTGCCATTATTCAAAGTGAAGTGTGTAAAGTTTGTAATATTTTTAAGTTAATAATAAAGCGGGAGTTTTTTTACCAGATCTGGAGAAATTTTACCACATCTGATGTCATCTTTATGACTATACGCCTCCGAAGTCCTGCTCATCAGTTTGAAGTCTGTTAACCTATTGGCAGCATAAGTTATTACTGTTCCATTAACAATATATTATTTTATAGACTGCCAACAATTATGTCGCCAAAGTTCTGCTTATTAATTGAAAGTCTGCCAACTTATTGGCAGTTGACTTATTACAGTTCCAAACACCGTACATTATTTTAAAGACCGCCAACCTGTTGGCAGCATGAGCTGTTATGTCTCCAAAGTTCTGTTCATCAAGTTGAAGTCTGCCAACTTGTTGGTGGTATGAGTTATTACTGTTCCAAACATTGTACAGTATCCGAAAGACTGCCAACTTGTTGTTATTTTGTCTCCAAAGTCCTGCTCATCAGTTTGAAGTCAACCTATTTGCAGCATAAGTTATTACTATTCCATTGACAATATATTATTTTATAGACTGCCTACTTGTTAGCAGCATAAGGTATTATATCTCCAAAGTTCTGGTTATTAATTGAAAGTCTGCCAACTTGTTGTATTATAATTCCAAACACCGTACATTATTTTAGACTGCCAACTTGTTGGCAGCATGAGCTTTTATGTCTCCAAAGTTCTGCTCATCAAGTTGAAATCTGCCAACTTGTTGGTAATATGAGTTATTACTGTTCCAAACATTGTATAGAATCTGAAAGACTGCCAACTTGTTGGCAGCATGAGCTGTTTTGTCTCCAAAGTCCTGCTCATCAGTTTGAAGTCTGTCAACCTATTGGCAACATAAATTATTACTGTTCCACTGACAATATATTACTTTATAGGCTGCCAACTTGTTGGTATTATGTCTCCAAAGTTCTGCTTATTAATTGAAAGTCTGCCAACTTGTTGGCAGCATGAGTTGTTATGACTCTAAACTTCTGCTCATCAAGTTGAAGTCTGCCAACTTGTTGGTAGTATGAGTTATTACTGTTTCAAGCATTGTACAATATCTGAAAGACTGCCAACTTGTTGGCAGCATAAGCTGTTTTCTTTCCAAAGTCCTGCTCATCAGTTTGAAGTCTGTCAACCTATTGGCAGCATAAGCTATTACTGTTCCATTGACAATATATTACCTTATAGGCTGCCAAATGTTGGCAGCATGAGGTATTATGTCTTCAAAGTTCTGCTTATTAATTGAAAGTCTGCCAACTTGTTGGCAGCATGAGCTGTTATATCTCCAAAGTTCTGCTCATCAAATTGAAATCTGCCAACTTGTTGGTAGTATGAGTTATTACTGTTCCAAACATTGTATAGTATCTGAAAAACTGCCAACTTGTTGGCAGTATGAGCTGTTTTGTCTCAAAAGTCCTGCTCATCAGTTTGAAGTCTGTCAACCTATTGGCAGCATAAGTTATTACTGTTCCACTGACAATATATTACTTTATAGGCTGCCAACTTGTTGGCAGCATGAGGTATTATGTCTCCAAAGTTCTGGTTATTAATTGAAAGTCTGCCAACTTGTTGTATTACAATTCCAAACATCGTATATTATTTTAGACTGCCAACTTGTTGGCAGCATGAGCTGTTATGTCTCCAAAGTTCTGCTCATCAGTTTGAAGTCTGTCAACCTATTGGCAGCATAAGTTATTACTATTCCACTGACAATATATTACTTTATAGGCTGCCAACTTGTTGGCAGCATGAGCTGTTATGTCTCCAAAGTTTTGTTTATCAAGTTGAAGTCTGCCAACTTGTTGGTAATATGAGTTATTACTGTTCCAAACATTGTACAATATCCGAAAGACTGCCAACTTGTTGGTAGCATGTCTCCAAAGTTCTGCTTATTAATTGAAAGTCTGCCAACTTGTTGGCAGCATGAGTTATTACTGTTTCAAGCATTGTACAATATCTGAAAGACTGCCAACTTGTTGGCAGCATAAGCTGTTTTCTTTCCAAAGTCCTGCTCATCAGTTTGAAGTCTGTCAACCTATTGGCAGCATAAGCTATTACTGTTCCATTGACAATATATTACTTTATAGACTGCCAAATTTTGGCAGCATGAGGTATTATGTCTCCAAAGTTCTGCTTATTAATTGAAAGTCTGCCAACTTGTTGGCAGCATGAGCTGTTATGTCTCCAAAGTTCTGCTCATCAAGTTGAAATCTGCCAACCTATTGGCAGCATAAGTTATTACTGTTCCACTGACAATATATTACTTTATAGGCTGCCAACTTGTTGGCAGCATGAGCTGTTATGTCTCCAAAGTTCTGTTTATCAAGTTGAAATCTGCCAACTTGTTGGTAATATGAGTTATTGCTGTTCCAAACATTGTATAGAATCTGAAAGACTGCCAACTTGTTGGCAGCATGAGCTGTTTTGTCTCCAAAGTCCTGCTCATCAGTTTGAAGTCTGTCAACCTATTGGCAACATAAATTATTACTGTTCCACTGACAATATATTACTTTATAGGCTGCCAAATGTTGGCAGCATGAGGTATTATGTCTCCAAAGTTCTGCTTATTAATTGAAAGTCTGCCAACTTGTTGGCAGCATGAGCTGTTATGTCTCCAAAGTTCTGCTCATCAAGTTGAAATCTGCCAACTTGTTGGTAGTATGAGTTATTACTGTTCCAAACATTGTATAGTATCTGAAAAACTGCCAACTTGTTGGCAGTATGAGCTGTTTTGTCTCCAAAGTCCTGCTCATCAGTTTGAAGTCTGTCAACCTATTGGCAGCATAAGTTATTACTGTTCCACTGACAATATATTACTTTATAGGCTGCCAACTTGTTGGCAGTCATACTGCCAACAAGGTATTATGTCTCCAAAGTACTGCTTACCAATTGAAAGTCTGCCAACTTGTTGGCAGTTGACTTATTACACTTCCAAACATTGTACATTATTTTAAAGACTGCCAACTTGTTGGCAGCATAAGCTGTTTTCTTTTCAAAGTCCTACTCATCAGTTTGAAGTCTGTCAACCTATTGGCAGCATAAGCTATTACTGTTCCATTGACAATATATTACTTTATAGGCTGCCAACTTGTTGGCAGCATGAGGTATTATGTCTCCAAAGTTCTGCTCATTAGTTGAAAGTCTGCCAACTTGTTGGCAGTTGACTTATTACAGTTCCAAACACCGTACATTATTTTAAAGACTGCCAACTTGTTGGCAGCATGAGCTGTTTTGTCTCCAAAGTCCTACTCATCAGTTTGAAGTCTGGCAGCATGCGCTATTACTATTTCACAGACAATATATTACTTTATAGGCTACTAACTTATTGGAAGCATGAGGTATTATGTCTCCAAAGTCCTGCTTATTAATTTAAAGTCAGTTATTACAGTTCCAAACACTGTACATTATCTTAAAGACTGCTAAGTTGTTGGCAACATAAGGTGTTATATCTCCAAAGTCCTACTCATCAGTTTAAAGCCTGTCAACTTATTAGCAGTATGAGCTATTACTGTTCCAAAAACTATACATTATCTTAACGAGTGTCAACTTGTTAGCACCATGAACTCTTATGCCTCCAAACTCTTGGTCATCATTTTGAAGTCTGTCAATTTATTTACAGTATGAACTATTATCAATTGTTCCAAATGCTATACATATATACAAATGGACTGTATGTTAAGATTTAGTGTTGTTGTATTTCTTGTTTGTTATTATTCTCGTTTTGTTGCTAGTACTCAGCAGACCCTGATTGAAATATGGACGAATAAATATAGAAATATGCGGTTATATGTAAATATATGCGATTATACCGAGGTATATGGATAAATAAATTTATATGAGATAAAAATGCTAAATATGAAGTTATATGCAAAATATGCAATCGCATAAAAATCCGGACTCTAATCAAAATATTTGTCCGATGTTTTATTCCACATATGGCATAAAAATAAGCTTAATGAAAGACCCTTTACTAAAAATACCTCAATCAATCCGGATTCAGTGCCCTTTCTTAAGAGCATCTTTCTTACCAGTATAATGTCATTTCATTTAAATGTCAATCTATTTATTAAAAAAGACTTTATTTAATTTAAGGCTAACTTAGTAATAAATATCTCGTCCTATAAAATGCAAAATAATTAAAACTTGATTTTAATTGTTTCAAAGTCAATGTTAAAATTGTATAAATTTTAAATGGCATTGAACAACTAAAAAGAATCATAAAATACAAAGAAATATTAAAAGTTAACATCCTGTAAAATTGTTTTTTTTTAAGTCTAGTATTTGTTAATCCCACCTAGGTACTAAACACATTTTAATTCAATAAATACTCACCAAACACCAACGCGCACATCTTCTTCGACTCACCTCGATGACTCCGCATTGTAGTGGCAGCAAAAACAAACTGCAAGAACACCTTAGAGGTCGTCTTTCATTCGTCCTCCGGCACCCGTCAATTACATAAACAACTCGGTTCGCGGTCATCAGACGTCGACACCCAAAAAGACATCATTAGATTCAATTATCACTTTTTGTCTCATTCCTGTTTTTTCCTAAAAATAAATAATAAATAAAAAACTGTGTGTCTTTTATTCCCAAATTAACTACAATTTTAAATTAACAAAGAACCATAATTTTGAACCATCAAGAAAAACTCCTGTACATCCGAGTTGCCATGCCATCGTATGACCTTCATTTATCGGTAGCTGTCAAGAAGAAGTGTTAAATTAAATAATTTATTATAATCAATTTTTTTTGATTATAGAGCATCCGATTCGAAGATGTCAGTGCCATCAATGGTCCACCGATCGGGTGACTCTTTGGTGGTACGCAGCGTCGTTAGCGGAGATGCACTCTTCGGAACGGCGGTTGCTGAAGATGCGGATGACGGTGAAGAACTCGCGGAAATCGTCGCCGCCGAGGATTTACCCGAGTGTAAGATTAAAAGAAACTACAGTTGCCCGAACTGCGATTATTTCACGCAGAACCCCAGGAATTTTTTGTATCACCTCAGGGACGTGCACAAAGAGAAGGTGAAGATTTATGAATGTCCGAATTGTTTGTACGCTTCGAAACATTATCAAAAGTTATTGAGGCACGCTAAAATGGTGCACGGGAGCGCCGATGGTATCGAATTACCGAGGGGTGAGTTAAATATTGATCGATTTCTATTAAATTCTAACCTAAAAAATTTTAAAAAATACTTACAAATTTTATGAATATCTCCAAAAGAAACGGTTTTAATTTCGATTGGTTTTCATAATATAATCCACAATTATTAATGTACGAGAGAAATAAATGAGAATTTAAATGAGAATCACAAAAAAAATCAACAAATTACCTCACGATATGTTTACATTACAAATAACAACACAAACATAACCTCATTTTAATAAAATAATTTTTATGTTAAAAAAAGTTGTCATTTTAATAATCGTTTTATTTTTTAAAATTTAAATAATATATGAAATAAAACGATAAATATAATTTAATAAATCGATTTTAAAAGCGGATTTGAAATAATTTTGGGATTAATCCGTTTAATTTTTTGTGTTGGCAACAAATTTAAAAATTTGTCAAATGTCAAATTAGTTAAACGTAATGGTGGTGATAATTTTTTAAGTTATTTTTCACTTTGATTCATTTTGATTATTTAAATAATTGTTGCCGTGTGTAATGTATGTGAGTATGCTAAATATGTGTGGATATAACGCGATAAATCAAGAACGAAATGAGGCGGTGAAATCTGATATATAGGTAGGTACTAAATCGCTTTTCAAGTTGAATGAGTTTGGAAATGTAATCATTTATGGTGTTTTTGTTATATATAGTTTAAATTAAGATAAATTAATACTATATATGTTATAATTCTTGTTTATCCTGGTTCCAATCATATCTTTCCTTTCGATCTTTATATGTGCGTGTTGGTTCTGAGCTCTCTTCCAGTTATGGAATTAAATGTGGGGTTCCCCAGGGCAGTGTTTTAGGACCCTTACTCTTTTCGATTTTTATAAATGGTATTACGGATAATATTTCATGTAATTATCATTTGTATGCTGATGACCTTCAAATTTACACTTCAACACCTATTGATAACTTTGATCTTGCCAGTACAGTAGAACCCCTCATATCCGTCACCCATGGGACCGGAGCATGGTCGGTTACCAAAAAAGGTCGGATAATCCGAGGAACAACAAAAATGAACAAGACAAACATAAACGAGTACATATATTTAATTATGTATACAAATCCATGTATGTACATGTAAATTTATTTTAAAAAATCAGTTATATTTTTTTGTTTTAATCTACCAAATCTTGCTTTAGCTGAGATATCTTTCCACTTTTTAATGCACAGCACATCCATCGGTGTTGCTTCTGGATGTTGCTCGACGTATTTCATTGCAATCTCGAAAGCCTCTGTAGCTGTCGTATGACTGATATTTTCAGGTTCTTCTTTTTCATCATCCGTTTCATCTTCCTCTGTTTCAACTTTAAAAACTGCGGATACGATTTGTTCGTCGTTCAGATCCTCGTTAGTGACTTCAACTATGTCCCCTCCCAATAGCCACTCTTCTATATCCGCTGGTTGGATTTGGGCATCGATGGTCCGTAAATCGTGTAGAATTTCTGCTTCATCTGTATTTAAAGTTTCAGACTCATTAGAGATTGCGCTCTCACCTTCAATAATACTTGGCCATAGTTTTCTCCAAGATTTTTGTAGAGTGGTGTGATTGAGTTCGTCCCAGGCTTGTGCGGCAATGTAAATGGCATCTTTTATATTAAAAGTCTTCATTGCCTCAAATAGGTTACTGCCTCCTTCCGTTTGCTCTAATAAGAAGCTGACATATTTTCGCCTGTATCTTTTCTTCAACCACTCAATAACCCCTTGATCCATAGGTTGGATTAAAGGTGTCACACGAGGAGGTAAAAACATAGCTTTGATGTTTCCCATTGTTAGTTCGTTTTCCGAAGGATGACTGGGAGCATTGTCAAGAATCAAGACTGCATTGAGTAGTAGATTTTTCATTTTCAAGTGTTTTTTTACATCTGGTACAAACTCTTCAAAAAACCACTGTTTAAACAAAGAACTGTCCATCCAAGCAGATTTTTGATTTTTATAATAAACAGGCAATGATGCCATGTTCACATGTTTGAACGCTCTGGGCTTTTTAGATTTTCCAATGACAAACAATGGCATTTTATGGTTTCCACTTGCATTACTACAAGTTGCAAAAGTTAGTCTATCCTTGGATAATTTTGTCCCTGTTACTTCTTCATTTTTTGCAGCAAGAGTTTTTTGTGGGAGCATCTTGTAGTTTAACCCTGACTCGTCAATATTATACACTTGATCCGGATGCATATTGTTTTCTTTAATAAAAACTTCAAATTTCTTCACGAACTCTTTGGTTGCGTCATCATCAGCTGATAGCTTTTCTCCAGAAATAACAACGTGACGTATACCATGGCGACGTTTCCATCGGTGAAGCCAACCTTCACTTGCACTGAAATTTTCCCCTTCCTCTCCTACTATTGTTTTATGTAAAATCGCTGCCTTCTCTTTAATTATAGGACCTGACAAAGGAGTTCCTTTGCGTCTTTCTTGGCAAAACCATATCCAGAGAGCATCATCTAAAACATCAAATTTAGGCTTTTTAAGCATCTTTCTATTTTTTAAACCCTCCTCCCCTTCCACTGTCATAGAGTACGATTCGATATTCTTTCTGTTTTTCCTCCAGTCTTTAATAGTTGTGACGCCTATTCCTAATTCAGAAGATAATTTTTGAACTGACTCGCCATTGTCTAGCCTCTGAATAACTTCCAATTTCTTCTGTAGTGTACATACAATACGTTTTCGTTTTTGTTGGGTAGCCATAATCACTTTTACTATAACAATTGTAAATATGCATACAATTGATATTCACAATGATGAACACAGTTGCGCAACCCTTGGCAAACATCAAGATTGAGCGAATCAAGTAATTCCCCGACGGAAAGTCGGGTCTCTTGGGATTCACAAAAACGTACATTAGAGCATTTGAACAAAATTGGGAGTAGGGAGGGGTGACGGATATCCCGAGGAGTCGGATATCCCGAGGTCGGATATGAGGGGTTCTACTGTATTCTTGAATGGTCTAATCGTTATGGGCTTAAATTAAATCCGTCGAAAACGCAAGCCATTGCTTTTGGCACTCGTCCTCTACTATCAAAGATGAACTTTCACTCTTCCCCTCAAGTGATGCTTGATGGCAACGTTATTCAGTTTTCTGACACTGTTAAGAATCTTGGTTTGATTATAGATCCGACACTGTCCTGGAGACCTCAGGTACAGAGTGTTTGTAAAAGGGTTTACTACTGCTTCCACACTTTGAGAAAACTTCGGTGTTTCCTCCCGCCTGTTGTTCGTCGCAACCTTTGTTACTCTCTTATCTTGCCTCATATTGATTATGGTGATGTGGTATATCCTAATCTTTCTTTAACTCTCCAGAATAAATTGGAGAGACTTCAGAATAATTGTATTCGTTACATCTTTGATCTGGGGAGGTTTCATCGCAGGTCTTTTCGGATACTCTCTACTTTGTACAAGGTTCTGCAGAGCTGCACTCCTGCATATTTATCTGACTCATTTAAGTTTTTGTCGTCGCATGGTTTGTCCACCCGATCCAGTTCTGATACCACCTTAATGTTTCCGGTTCATGCTACTGAGATTTTTCACAGATCTTCTACAGTACAATCGATTGCGTTATGGAATGATCTACCTGTCGCTATTCGCAATGCAACAAGTTTTGTGTCTTTTAAAAATTTATTGAAATGCCATCTTCTTACTCTCCAACTGTCTTCTTGACCTCTTTGTGTTTGTTGTCTATCCTGTATGATGATAATTGATGTTTGCTCCATTTCTAATCCTGCAAAGGATATCATATTACCGCAGCTAGCCATAATCTTTGAGTTTAATTTTATACACAGTAGTAGTTGGGTCTCTTGGAAGATATCGCTTACAGCGATAAATTGATCCTTTTGTGTTGATGTTTATATATTGCTAATGTATACTTTTCTTTTTGTAATTTCTTTTTTTTTTGAGGCAATAAATGTGTGTTATTATATGTATAGAGATGATCATAACTTTATGATTGTCGGGGATAATTACAGCGTAATAGATAAGACAAAGAGAATATAAGTTCATCATTTGCATCATTGGTTGTTGTCAACTCAATTTTCAATTGAACTAAAATTAGAACTAACACTAGCACTAACACTAGAACTATCACTAGGACTAACACTAGATCCGAATTCTCGAATTTCTTCTTGGTGAGGGTTTTGGATTAGGTTTTCATTACAATCCAAACCATTTCAAATTCCGTGCTAACCAAAACAAAGTCGAATCTAAGCCCTGTATGGCTTTGGATAAAATTCCCAAAGCAATCCAAGCCATATCATCGTGAAATCAAGAAAATCAAAGCAGAATAGAAGACATTCGGTCTTAGTTTCGAATTCTAAAGCAAACCAAACTGTTCTAATAATTATTCGGTTCTAATAAAAGTTCTAATAACAACTAAACATGAATGGAAGCTTTGGTCAGCTTTTTTTTTGATTTTTAAGGCAACCCAACCTCTCCAAAGTTCTGCTTATCAATTGAAAGTTCGCCAACTTGTTGACTTATTGTAGTTCCATACACCGCACATTATTTTAAAGACTGCTAACTTGTTGGCAGCATGAGTTGTTATGTCTCCAAAGTTCTGCTCATCAGTTTGAAGTCTGGCAGCATGAGCTATTACTATTTCACAGACAATATATTACTTTATAGGCTATATAGCTTTATATGTATATGTTATATATAGCTTTATAGGCTATATGGCAAACCAAACAGTTCTAATTTCAAATTAACAAAACCAAAGCAAAATCCAATCCATCCATTGCTTTTAATACAGTTTCCAAAGCCATACAATCTCAATAGTTACACACAAAACTAAAGTAAAATTCAAACCATACTTTGCTTAGATTCAATTCCCAAAGCCATACATATCTCTAAATTTACACAACCAAACATGAATGGAAGCTTTGTTCAGCTTTTTTTTTTATTTTTAAGGCAACCCAACCCCCTTTAATCATAAAATACAAAACCAAAGCAAAATCCAAACCATACATTGCCATGAATTGAATTCCCAAAACGAAGAAAGAGTTTCATAGCAACTCAAACTTCAATCCACAATTGAACTATAATTAGAACTAACACTAGAACTATCACTAGAATTATCACTAGGACTAACACTAGATCTAAAACTAGAAACTTTCGGGTTTTACCGTGCGTTTTTTGAAAAAATGTTTGACGTTTCGGATGCCATGTTGCAACCTTCTTCAGTAACTGGTTCGAAGTCTACAGTATATAAGACCTAGAGTGATTGAAGGATTTGAAGTAATTTTGAAGTATTTCAAGTCTTCTAAAAGTAGTATAGTGTCTTAGAAACATTGTAAGTCGTCTAGAAACATTGTAAGTCGTCTGGAAATATTTTAAGTCTTCTAAAAGCAATATCAGTCTTCTGGAAACGTTTCAGCTCTTCTAGAAACAACATCATGTTTTCTAGAGAGAGTATTAAGTCATCTAGAGGCAGTATCCAATTTTCTGAAAGCAAATCAAGTCTTCTAACAGCAACATTAAGTACTCTGGAAACATTTGAAGTCTTCTAGAAGCAGTATCAGTTTTTTGGAAACATTTCAAGTTTTCTAGAAACAATATCAAGTTTTCTAGAGACAGTATCAAATCATCTAGGGGCAGTACCCAGTACTTGACAGAGAATCAAGTCTTTTAGATACAGTATCAAGTCTTCTAGCAACATTTCAAATCTTATAAGTACGAAGGCTTTCACGGCCGGTGAAACTAGAACAGCACTAACACTAGAACTATCACTAGGACTAACACTAGATTATGATAAATTATAGATAAAAAATGTTTGACGTTTCGGATGCCATGTTGCAACCTTCTTTAGAAGCTGGGTCGAAGTGAACCAGTTTCTATCATTTGCATCATTGGTTGTTGTCAACTCAATTTTCAATGTTGTTAATTTTTGAAGAATTACCCTTTATTTTTTTCACGTTAATTATGGATATCTCTGTTTGCTAGCAATTCCAATCATCCTATACTTTATAGCCTTCTAGTTATCAAGGTATCTTCTAGTCTTAGATTCGTGGAGGATTGGTAGGCTTCAATTCTTGGCTGATTGTCAGTTTTGGTGAAAAGAGACAATTTTCTGAATAACACTATAGACATATAAATCGCTTCTATAGTAATGGAACAGTATGCAAACAAAATATTGGTCTCAAGACAATCATAGATGGACTGTACAAACAAAGAATCAAACGATTTTTGGGGGACTATGTATGTATGTAAGATGCGGAAGAGTGCGCGAATAAACGCATACCCCACTTAGGCCCCATTGGGCCCCTTGTGCACCTCCCCACTCTACCTCCTGATGTCATTTGTGGACGGCCACTTCTCCCCGACAAGTTGTCCTCTTTCTTTAACTGCTTAAATTTGTTTAAAATCATTAATAATCGTCCAAAATCATCCAAAATTAGTTTGGAATCATCGACAAATTGTCTAAAATCATCCAACGTTATCTAAACTTGTCTAAAGTTGTTTAAAATCATCAAAAATTGTCTAAAATATATCTCTAATAGCCTATAATTGTGTAAAGTTGTCTGAAAGCATGCACAAGCTGTTTAAAATAGTCCAAAATGTATAGAATATATCTCTAATAGTTAATAATCGTGTAACGTTGTTAAATCTGTCTAAAATTAACAAAAACTGTCTAAAATGTGTCCGTAATCATCTATAATCATCTAAAGTTGTTTAAAATCGTTAAATAACCATCTAAAATCATCCAAAATTAGTTTGGAATCATGCACAAGTTGTGTGAAATCATCCAACGTTGTCTAAAGCTGATTAAAATACCCAAAAAGTGTCTAAAATCATGAAAAACTGTCTGAAGTATATCCCAATTCAAACAAATTAATCAAAAAGTGTCTAAAATCACCAAAAAGTGACTGAAATCATGAAAAACTGTTTACAACAATTATAGAAATTATCTATAATTGTTTAAAATCATTAATAACAGTCTAAAATCAGCCAAAATTAATTTAGAATCGTCCAGAAGTTGTCTAAAATCATTCAACGTTATCTAAATTTGTTTAAAGTTGTTTAAAATCTTTCGAAAGTGTCTAAAATCATCAAATACTGTCTAAAATATGTCTCAATCTTCTATAATTATCTAAAACTATTAATAAACATCTAAAATCGTCGAAAATTAGCTAAAAATCATCCACAAGTTGTTTAAAATTGACCAATGTTATCTAAAGTTGTTAAAAATCTTCCAAAAGTGTCTAAAATCGTCAAAAACTGTCTGAAATATGTCTCAATCCTCTATAATTGTCTAAAACCATTAATGAACATCTAAAATCATCCAAAATTAGCTTAAAATCATCCACAAGTTGTTTAAACTTGACCCATGTTATCTAAACTTGTCTAAAGTTGTTAAAAATCTCTCAAAAGTGTTTAAAATCATCAAACACTCTCTGAAATATGTCTCAATTTTCTATAATTGTCTAAAACCATTAATAAACATTTAAAATCATTCAAAATTAGCTAAAAATCATCCACAAGTTGTTTAAAATTGACCAATGCTTTCTAAGCTTGTCTAAAGTTGCTAAAAATGTTCCGAAAGTGTCTAAAATCATCAAACACTGTCTGAAATATGTCTTAATCCTCTATAATTGTCTAAAAGCATTAACGAACATCTAAAATCATCCAAAATTAGCTTAAAATCATCCACAAGTTGTCTAAACTTGACCCATGTTATCTAAACTTGTCTAAAGTTGTTAAAAATCTCTCAAAAGTGTTTAAAATCATCAAACACTCTCTGAAATATGTCTCAATTTTCTATAATTGTCTAAAACCATTAATAAACATTTAAAATCATTCAAAATTAGCTAAAAATCATCCACAAGTTGTTTAAAATTGACCAATGTTATCTAAGCTTGTCTAAAGTTGCTAAAAATCTTCCGAAAGTGTCTAAAATCATCAAACACTGTCTGAAATATGTCTTAATCCTCTATAATTGTCTAAAAGCATTAACGAACATCTAAAATCATCCAAAATTAGCTTAAAATCATCCACAAGTTGTCTAAACTTGACCCATGTTATCTAAACTTGTCTAAAGTTGTTAAAAATCTCTCAAAAGTGTTTAAAATCATCAAACACTCTCTGAAATATGTCTCAATTTTCTATAATTGTCTAAAACCATTAATAAACATTTAAAATCATTAAAAATTAGCTAAAAATCATCCACAAGTTGTTTAAAATTGACTAATGCTTTCTAAGCTTGTCTAAAGTTGCTAAAAATCTTCCGAAAGTGTCTAAAATCATCAAACACTGTCTGAAATATGTCTTAATCCTCTATAATTGTCTAAAAGCATTAACGAACATCTAAAATCATCCAAAATTAGCTTAAAATCATCCACAAGTTGTCTAAACTTGACCCATGTTATCTAAACTTGTCTAACTAAAACTTGTCCTCTTTTTGAGGTCGGTTAAGGAGAGGCAGTCACACAAAATGTGAATTGCAATCTCGTCGTCCTGTTCATATGCCCGACAGAGAGAAGAATTAGCAATCCTCAAGTTATGAAGATGCTTGTTTACCTTACAATGTCCGGTGAGGAGACCTGTAGCTAATGTAAGGGTGGTTTTGCCCAACCCAATGAAATACTGACCTGTTTTCTTAGAACAATATTTTAACAGTTCCTTGTCTTGATAACAGCCCAGATTATTGTCCCACGCATTTAAAAATTTCTTGTGGGTAATGTACTTAATCATATCAATATGAGTAGTTAAGGCAGGGATGACAATCGGCTCGGGGCCCCAAAAACATCTTCCAGCTGCCCTTTTAGCTAACCTGTCTGCATTCTTGTTGCCCGCTGAGCCAATGTGTCCCTTTATCCATTACTAGGGCATTCTCCAGTGGTAAGTGGCAATCCATTACTAGGGCAGACGTTATCATAACGTTACTATTGAGAGCTACTGTCTGTAAACAATCTATACTATTGGTGTTAACAGTGTAGTTAGCGGCGAGTTTAATAGCAGTTAGTTCTGCTTGAATGACGGTGGTGAAATTACCTAAAGGTTTTGAGAGGCGAATCCTAGGGTTGTGGGAGAACACCCCCGCGCCAGACCTATACCGTCTTTTTGAACCATCAGTGTCGATTTTCAAGTTGTTGTGTGTATCTGCTACTGTGGAACTGATTTTGGTGAGGTACTTTCTAGAGAAGATGAATTTGGCCGGTATATTATCCGCTTTACACTCCAGTAGGGGTGAGTCCTCGATTGCTTCCCTCCAGAGAGACGTTCGACCACTAGTGAACACTAGCGGGACTCAGTGGGGACATAGTGGGGACTATGTTTAGTGTTAAAACTAGAACTAACACTCTAACTAAAATTTGAATCATTCTGGTTTAGTCGTCTTGAAAGATGTACGGCTAAACCCAAATGTTTCTAGTTTTAGATCTAAAGCAAGACGTAATGATATGAAACTAGAACTAACACTAGATCTAGAAGTGGAATGATTGACAAGACTGCCAACTATGTTAATTATATATTAAATAATTAACTATGTTAATAATGCCCGTAGTTTTCTTGCGTTTAAGTCCTCTTTAAGATGCTATTTCTTGTCTCGTCAGGTGTCCGAGTCTGCTTGTTAGAGTCATCCGCTTATTTTCACGCAAAGGAAAAGTTAAAACTTTTCTTTTGTGTTTCTCCTTAGGGGCTGGGCTGATGTTTTCTAGTTGTTTTGTTCCTTTGCTTGTTTTGCCTCTCCTTTTCTCCTCTGTTTTTGTTTTCTTTTTCTATCTTTTTGATATTTAGACCTTCTTTTTTTATATACATGCCATATTATTTAGTTACATTGATTTCATACATATATTACCAGTTGGGTCTTTTGGAAGACATCGCCTATATATTCTGAGTGTGGCAATAAATAAATTTAAATTTGAATTTAACTAGCGAGATATATAATCGTTTGTACGTTTTAGGGTGTGCTGTTTATTTGAACTTATGATATCTAACCTTATGCATATACATACCAAACATTTCCCAATAAGACATAAAAAAACCACAAATATTAATTTAATAGCATAAATAATTAGATAATTTGAACAAAAGTGGTATTACAACAATAATCATGAAAACCGTACAGATATAAGATTTCAAAATGAAATTGCGCCACCGGAGATGTTACTTGACCCAAGTATTCACTAGAAAATTGCCAAACGATACAAAATTTAATATGGTAAATGTTAATTTATCGTTGTTATCTAAAAATATGAGAAACCTGAGTGTAGCCACTTATTATCCAATTAATTAATTATGTATGATAAACAAGAATGGATTTATTAACATTTTTATTTTGTAAAAAAATTAAATTAGATAACTTTTAAACCAGGTAAGAAGAGGAATATAGAAGATTCAGAGCAAGAATTGGACGACTCAGAAAACGAGGATGAAGAGACAAAATTCAAATGTACCCATTGTACGTTTACGTCAAAGAGTCAAAATGCGGTTAATAAGCACGAAAAGGAAGAACACCTGACGAAAATTAAGTCGAAATTTTTCAAGTGTTCGAAATGTTCGTACACGACACCGATAAAGGCCCGATTTACGAAACATACCAAGTACCATTCGATGCCGATGATCAAGTGCGATTTATGCGACTTCAAAACGCCCTACAAATGGAACTTAGATCGTCATTGCAAGAATCACAACGGTACGGGCATTTATCGTTGTTCCGCGTGCAACTTTACGGCGGATATTAAGCAGAGTCTGACGGTTCACGAAATGAATCATCACGTGCCTCCTGTAGGCCAAGCAGCCGCAGGAATCGGCGTGGGGAAACGTAGAAATAAGGTGGGGGCCAGCGATACTATGGCCAACGAGGAGGGATCACCACAGGTAAGTTTTCCCAAATGCATACAGCGTTCCCATAATACTACTTACCTACTACCTTATCTATATATATTTTTTTGATGATAAACGCGCGCTTCGACAATATTCTCTCCTCCTTTTTTTGAGAGAATCTGGTTGATGTGTGCGTAGTGTTGAAGTCGGTTCCGTCGCGGTCGGTACGAATTTAACTTTTTCGTTTTGGCAAGTACGCGAAACGATTACCTCAGAGAGACGTCATGTGTTTATCGAGGTGTTAAAACAAAACGAATTTCTTCAGCAGGTCGAGTCAACGACGACAACAACGTCGACCAGCAACATTACGGTGGAGACTTCGAAGAAACCCGCGAAAAAATCTAAGCCAGCCACCGACCATCACCAGTCGAGGCAGGCCAACGCTTACGGATCCGATTTTATCAACCCGGAGGATATTATCCATCACGCCAATGGGCAGATTTATATCAAGAACAAGTGCAAATTGTGCAATTACAAGTCTGCGTGGGACGGTGAAATGGCTAAACACGAAGAAAAAGTCCACAATATAGTGAGAAATAACAATAACAATAACATTTTTCGTTCCGAAAAGAAAAAAACTTCAAAACCCTTACCGAACTTAATACCTCTACACCAACCAGCGAAAGTCCCCCAACAATTTTGCCAACCAACCAACATGAGTACGTTACCAATCCCCCCGGAACCGATCTACTCCCAAAAAGACATCAACGACATCTGTGCTAAATCAATTAATAGTGATTTAAAAGATTTCGCCTCATTGATCGACAGTGATGTATTTAAAAACGTACACTTAGATTTATCACCGCCGAAAATTCCCGATTTAATTCCAACGTCGTCGTTTTCCAAGAAAAAATCGAAAAACTCTTCGTTTTTCGACAAATTCAAGGCGAATTTGACCGCCGATAATCTTCGTTGCAATCATTGCGGCCACGAAAGTAAGTGCCTAACCGAATTAGATGCCCATAAAAAAATTTGCGGCAACAAAACCCGCCCTTACAACCCATCATCACCAATTCCAAGACACAATCTAAGTTCGACCCGATGTCAATTTTGTCGGCAACGATGCAAATCGTCGACAGATCTCATTAATCATTTAAAAACGTGCAGTGAAGCGGCGAAATCGTTACGGGAGTCTGAAGATTTAAAAGATGAAGATGAGAATAATCCCATGGAGAATCGGATTTTTGTTTGGAATAATATTCAAATTCCCATGGATATCGATATACAAGGTGAAGATGTGAACGAAGATATTCAATATGAGTATATAGAAGAAAAACAAGATGATAACATCTCGTTAGATTTATCGATTAGAACTCAATCGCCGAATAGTGAGAATAGTTTCTTGAGTATCGAACCTAGCAACCCCACCCCAACACCATCAACAACCCCAACGACAAACGTCGCAACACCGAGTAGTACAACAGAAAAAATTCCAACTCACGGTAACGATATTAGCATCGCCCAACATAAAAGGGTGTTTAAATGCCCTCATTGCACATTTTGGGCGTCGACCGCTTCAAGATTTCACGTTCATATTGTTGGCCATTTAAATAAAAAACCATTCGAGTGTTCCTTGTGTTCGTATCGTTCAAATTGGCGATGGGATATTACTAAACATATTAAATTAAAATCCGTTCGCGATCCGGCTCACGAATCGGCGAAAGTTTTGATGACCGACGAGACCGGGAGGAGAAATTACACCAAATATAATAAATATTTAACGGAGATCAACGTCGGAGGTGATAACGAAACCAGTGGTGGATCAGGTACCAGACCGAAATCGTCGACGAATCACCACCATGACCAGTCAAGTCCTAGTCAAGTGTTACCAAACAACAATCAAAAGGATGTATCGAGATTGAACCATCAACATCGAACATCATCGAACAATAGTAGTTTTTATAATAATGATTTTAATAATATCGCTCAACAGCAACAAAAAACTACCAGGCCAGTACCTAGTCTTAAGGTTAGATCGCCAGCTGATCTCTATAAATATGGTAATGATAAGAAGAAGAATGGATCGGAGAATAAGAAGACGTTGTGGCAATGTAAAAAATGTAATTTCAGGTAAGTTTTAATTTATGTTTAAATATTATTTTTTGATTTTTGTTAATTTTGCGATTCAAGTGGTGCTATAACAAAAGCGGGTAGTCAAAAAAATTAAATTTGCTACTTGAAAGATAACTGCTTACAAAATTGAAAAAAAAATGGCAAAGAATGTTGTTACTATACTGATTGTGTATAGTTTTAATATTGAATTGAATTTCATATATCTAAAGTAGGTTATTGTATTATCTTTTTATCGGAGCAACGAAAGTTCAAAAGAAAATTAATTTTTCAATGGCGCTTGTTTGGTTAAGAAATGGGTACTTATCTTTTTTTAATTAATTCGTCAAGCAAAATATATCATTGAAATGAGCAATTTTAAGTTGATTTTGAATTATAAGAAATAAAGGCGAGGTAATCAATGTGATGATTAATTTTGGGTTGATGTTATATTTTACATAGAACCTCAGGTGCAAGTGATCTCATTTTAATTAGCTAAAGGTTCTATAATTTGATCATATATCTCAGAAAGTGTTTAAGATGAAGATTAACGCCGATAGCTGAAGTTGCACCAAAACTGAACATTATCAGTTTCAGGTTGATATAATATTTATCACTGAGATTCGACTAAAGATGTACAAATTACATCTAGGTTATTAGCAAGATTTTCAGTAATTAAATGTTGATGACAATATACAGGATGTCTCTGAAATGCATGTACAACGGAAGACCACACATTCCTTGGCTCAAAATAAGTCAATTTAAGTTAATTTAACCATATCCAAAGTTGATTCGTTTCGCCGCTAGAGGACTTCAAAGATGGCAAAAAAAAAAATTGGTTTATTATATATCTCGAAAACGCGATAATCAATCTAAACGATTTTTGAGAAGTTCAATTAATGTCTTTTTATGGTTTTAGGTGAAATTTTAAAAACACAGAAATTATCGAAATGCCATGTCTTCTGCAGTTATTGCTTCATATTTTTTTTGCTGAATAAGCGATGACTACATAATTAAAATTTCTGAACAGCCCATTTAGTTCTGGAACTTTTGTGTCCCTTATAAGATTTTGATTACATTAATAGTTAAGTTTGAACATCTACAAGCCTTTTTACATCATTGCATTTACAAAATCTTATCGTAATTAGTACTGATTTCGCTGGGGGGTATTGGAATCAATATTCCTTGCCTCTACAGTTGATTATGAACAAGAATTACAATGAAAAAATTCCCTAGTATTCAATCCCTTACTTAAGTGCCCAACACAATGTGATTTTGTAGTCAAAATGACGTAAATAAGGGTTGCAATTACTCAAAAATTCCTTTTCTCTGGGTTAACTACTTGCGTAATCAAAATCTTATACGAGACAAAAAAGTTTCAGAACTAAATGAGCTAATTAGAAATTATAATTATATAAACGCCGTCTACTTAAAAAAACTTGACTAATATTCCATCCAAAACCATAAAAAGATTGATCCTAGGAACTTACTTCCCAAAAATGGTTTAGATTCATTAACGTATTCTCGAGTTATAAAGAATAAACAAGTCTTTTTTGCTAACTATGAAGTCCTCTGCGGTGAAACGAAGCACCTTGGAATATAGATAAATTAACTTAAATACGCCTTTTTTGAGCGAAGGAATCTGTAGTATTCCGTTGTACACGCATTTCAGAGACACCTGTATAATCAATTTTTTTTAAGTAAATACGATTTTAAATGTTTTAAAAACATTCTACAAACTAATAAAATAAATTAAACAAAAATTAATTTAAAATTAAATTTATGATGAATGAATCCATAAGAATTAGCGATATAACAGATATCCGCATCCGCACTGTTTTGAGGATCCGCATCTGCATCCGCACATATTTTAACGGAGCTCTGGTCAACGTTCGGCATCAATAAATTTTTTTTTAAATCATTTGAGAACCACTATCACTAAAACTAATACTAGACATAGAACTAAAAATTTCTGGCTTTAATTGTGCATTGGAAAACTGTTTTTGACGCATTAGAACCGTTTTGGTTAATATATTTCATAATCAAAAATTTTTGTATTTTCTGCAAAGCGTCCCATTCAGTATTTACAATTATTTTGCGTACATTGCCCACCTTAGCAATCTTTTTCTAGCTTTAGATATCTTTGACACCCTCAAAAACACCAAAATCTATTATTTTCAATCTTCAAGACTTTGATTAAGTATTCCTCAGATATTTTTAGTGCTATATTTTTTTGCATTTTCTAAAAAACATCTCATTTAGACGCATTTTGTGGATTAAGGATTTCGGAAGTGCATTTAGCGCATTAGAACCATTTTGGTCAAGAAATTACTTCAGAACTAAAAATGTTAGTATTTTCTGGAAAACATCTTTTTAATATTTTTAATTGATTTACATTGATTAAGCAACCTAAAGATGTACAGAATCAATTGCTATCATTTTATGTTAGAAGACATAAGACATATACATAACTGTTCTATGTTAACAATTAAGCAGAAATATTTAATGAAGAAATCGAGATGACACTTACAGAATTTATTTCCAAAAGGTGTATATATCCATGATTTTGAAGAATGTTATGGACTGGGTTGGGTTGGGTTGAGCTTCAGCTTCATATTATCCTTCATATTGAATGATATGATGTTGGAGTTCAACCCAACCTAACTTAAGCAAATCGAACGCAACCAACCTAACCCAACCCATAAAATTCCTCATATTGAATGATATAAAGTTGAAGCTTAACCCAATCTAACGCTTCTCTGTTTTTTGAAATATTCCTTGATTTTTTCTTGTGTAGTTGGATTGGGTTGAGCTCTAATTTCACACCATTCATTAAGAGGCTTGGTATGAAGGTTGTCTTCTCTGATTGAGTTGGGTTGAGTTCCAATTTCAAATTATTAAGTATGAAGTTAAAGTTCAATCCAAAATTCTTCTATTGAATTGGATTAAACTCCAACATCACACTTTTCAATATGGGACCATACCCAAAATTTAGAATAATATTTAATTTTTGGAAATATTCCGTGATTTCCATATTTTAGGTTTGATTATTTCTTTTATAGAGTCAAGTTGCAATTTCTTCCAAAATTGCTTAATTTCATTCAATTTAATAATAATGATTATTATTAATATAGCCTATAAAGAATTTATTCTGTAAAGAAGAATGTTATGGATTGGGTTGGGTTGGATTGAGCTTCAGCTTCATATTAACCCAACCCATAAAATTCCTCATATTGAATGATATGAAGTTGAAGCTTAACCCAATCTAATTCTTTTCTGTTTTTTCAAACATTCCGTGACTTTATCTTCTATAGTTGGATTGGGTTGAGCTCTAACTTTTTAATATGATTGATGGTATGAAGATTTTCTTCTATGATTAAGTTGGATTGAGCTCCAACTTCAAATTATTATGCACAAAGTTGAAGCTTAATCCAAATAGGTAAGTTGTGTTAATCTTCAACTTCATGCCATCCCTCATTCAACAAAAAAAACAAATCCAAAATTCTTCTAGAGTTGGGTTGGGTTGGGTTAAAAACAAAATTTGGAATAATTTTTGGAAGTATTTCCTGATTTTTTTGTATAGAATACCTAAATTGAAATAGATTCATACATTTAATCACCTGATCGAGTGTAAGTCACGTGAATTGACGTGACTCACACGTGAGTCATGTGGGTCTAGATCGTGAACAAGCGTGAGCGGACATAAAAAGTCACTCACGCGCACCTCTCTAGTTTGGACTGAAAGGGACGTCTCTTTAATTTTGATTTTATTTGTAAAATCATTTTCATCACCTAATAGAGATTTATTATAATGGTCAAAATTTAATGATTTAACTTTATATCAGTCTGAAACTGGCTATAATATGTGATGCCTTGGTCACAATCGGCTTCCACTTAATTACTTATGATCTATGTGAACTCAGTGCCGTCCGAGGGCTGGGTTGGATGAATTAAATGAGTGTACCCTTTTTCATCCAAATTAAAAAAAAATCTAGTTCTAGGTCTAGTGTTAGATCTAGTTTCACTTCAATTCAAATATATAGGGTTAAATCAGTTTATAAAGTTCTTTATTTCAAAATCTATTCGATGTAGAGACCTTCGTTAAAAAAATATCTCCAGATACACGACTAAACCCAACCCAACCTAACCCTGTATATTTGAATTGAAGTTAAACTACAACAAACCCTAGACCTACAACTAAAATCATCCGGGTTTAGCCATCTTGAAAGATGTACGGCTAAACCCGAATGTTTCTAGTTCCAGATCTAGAGTTAGATCTAATGATATAAAACTAGAACTAACACTAGACCTAGAAGTGGAAAGATTCGGGTTTAGCCGTGCGTCTTCAGACGCACGGCTAAACCTAAAACTTTTCACTTCTAGGTCTAGTGTTAGTTCTAGTTTTACTTCGATTTAAATATGCAGAGTTACCAAATCAATTTGCAAAATGCTCTATTTCAGAAATTATTTATTATACAAGGTTTTATTAAAAAATATATTCAGATGCACGGCTAAACCCAACCCAACCTAACCCTGTATATTTGAACTGAAGTTAAACTAGAACTAACCCTAGACCTACAACTGAAATCATTCGGGTTTAGCCATCTTGAAAGATGTACGGCTAAACCCGAATGTTTCTAGTTTCAGATGTAGAGTTAGATCTAATGATATAGAACTAGAACTAACACTAGACCTAGAAGTGGAAAGATTCGGGTTTAGCCGTGCGTCTGAAAACTAAACCCAAAACACTTCACTTCTAGGTCTAGTGTTAGTTGTAGTTTTACTTCGATTTAAATATGCAGAGTTACCAAATCATTTTGCAAAATGCTCTATTTCAGAAATTATTTATTATAGAAGCTTTTATTAAAAAATATACTCAGATGCACGGCTAAACCCAACCCAACCTAACCCTGTATATTTGAACTGAAGTTAAACTAGAACTAACCCTAGACCTACAACTGAAATCATTCGGGTTTAGCCATCTTGAAAGATGTACGGCTAAACCCGAATGTCTTTAGTTCCAGATCTAGAGTTAGATCTAATATATAAAACTAGAACTAACACTAAATCTAGAAGTGGAAAGATTCGGGCCTAGCTTAAACCCAAAACTCTTCACTTCTAGGTCTAGTGTTAGTTCTAGTTTTACTTCGATTTAAATATGCAGAGTTACCAAATCAATTCGCAAAATACTTTATCTCAGAAATTATTTATTATAGAAGCTTTTATTAAAATAATATATTCAGATGCACGGCTAAACCCAACCCAATCTAACCCTATATATTTGAACTGAAGTTAAACTAGAACTAACCCTAGACCTACAACTAAAATCATCCGGGTTTAGCCATCTTGAAAGATGTACGGCTAAACTCGAATGTTTTTAGTTCCAGATCTAGAGTTAGATCTAATGATATAAAACTAGAACTAACACTAGGCCTAGAAGTGGAAAGATTTGGGTTTAGCCGTGCGTCTGAAGACTAAACCCAAAACACTTCACTTCTAGGTCTAGTGTTAGTTCTAGCTTTACTTCGATTTAAATATGCAGAGTTACCAAATCAATTTACAAAATGCTCTATTTCAGAAATTATTTATTATAGAAGCTTTTATTAAAAAATATGTTAAGATGCACGGCTAAACCCAACCCAACCTAACCCTGTATATTTGAACTGAAGTTAAACTAGAACTAACCCTAGACCTACAACTGAAATCATCCGGGTTTAGCCATCTTGAAAGATGTACGGCTAAACCCGAATGTTTTTAGTTCCAGATCTAGAGTTAGATCTAATGATATAATACTAGAACTAACACTAAATCTAGAAGTGGAAAGATTCGGGCCTAGCTTAAACCCAAAACTCTTCACTTCTAGGTCTAGTGTTAGTTCTAGTTTTACTTCGATTTAAATATGCAGAGTTACCAAATCAATTTGCAAAATACTTTATCTCAGAAATTATTTATTATAGAAGCTTTTATTAAAAAAATATATTCAGATACACGGCTAAACCCAACCCAATCTAACCCTGTATATTTGAACTGAAGTTAAACTAGAACTAACCCTAGACCTACAACTAAAATCATCCGGGTTTAGCCATCTTAAAAGATGTACGACTAAACCCGAATGTTTTTAGTTCCAGATCTAGAGTTAGATCTAATGATATAAAACTAGAACTAACACTAGGCCTAGAAGTGGAAAGATTTGGGTTTAGCCGTGCGTCTGAAGACTAAACCCAAAACACTTCACTTCTAGGTCTAGTGTTAGTTCTAGCTTTACTTCGATTTAAATATGCAGAGTTACCAAATCAATTTACAAAATGCTCTATTTCAGAAATTATTTATTATAGAAGCTTTTATTAAAAAATATGTTAAGATGCACGGCTAAACCCAACCCAACCTAACCCTGTATATTTGAACTGAAGTTAAACTAGAACTAACCCTAGACCTACAACTGAAATCATCCGGGTTTAGCCATCTTGAAAGATGTACGGCTAAACCCGAATGTTTTTAGTTTCAGATCTAGAGTTAGATCTAATGATATAAAACTAGAACTAACACTAAATCTAGAAGTGGAAAGGTTCGGGCCTAGCTTAAACCCAAAACTCTTCACTTCTAGGTCTAGTGTTAGTTCTAGTTTTACTGATTTAAATATGCAGAGTTACCAAATCAATTTGCAAAATACTTTATCTCAGAAATTATTTATTATAGAAGCTTTTATTAAAAAAATATATTCAGATACACGGCTAAACCCAACCCAATCTAACCCTGTATATTTGAACTGAAGTTAAACTAGAACTAACCCTAGACCTACAACTAAAATCATCCGGGTTTAGCCATCTTGAAAGATGTACGGCTAAACTCGAATGTTTTTAGTTCCAGATCTAGAGTTAGATCTAATGATATAAAACTAGAACTAACACTAAATCTAGAAGTGGAAAGATTCGGGCCTAGCTTAAACCCAAAACTCTTCACTTCTAGATATAGTGTTAGTTCTAGTTTTACTTCGATTTAAATATGCAGAGTTACCAAATCAATTTGCAAAATACTTTATCTCAGAAATTATTTATTATAGAAGCTTTTATTAAAAAAATTTATTCAGATGCACGGCTAAACCCAACCCAATCTAACCGTGTATATTTGAACTGAAGTTAAACTAGAACTAACCCTAGACCTACAACTGAAATCATCCGGGTTTAGCCATCTTGAAAGATGTATGGCTAAACCCGAATGTTTCTAGTTCCAGATCTAGAGTTAAATCTAACGATATAAAACTAGAACTAACACTAGACCTAGAAGTGGAAAGATACTTAAACTTTAAAAGAAAGATAAAAGATACTTAAACTTTTCACTTCTAGGTCTAGTGTTAGTTCAAGTTTTACTTCGATTTAAATATACAGAGTTACCAAATCAAGTTGCAAAATGCTTTATTTCAAAAATTATTTATTATAGAAGCTTTTATTAAAAAATATATTCAGATGCACGGCTAAACCCAACCCAACCTAACCCTGTATATTTGAATTGAAGTTAAACTACAACAAACCCTAGACCTACAACTAAAATCATCCGGGTTTAGCCATCTTGAAAGATGTACGGCTAAACCCAAATGTTGTTAGTTCCAGATCTAGAGTTAGATCTAATGATATAAAACTAGAACTAACACTAGACCTAGAGGTGGAAAGATTCGGGTTTAGCCGTGCGTCTGAAGACTAAACCCAAAACACTTCACTTCTAGGTCTAGTGTTAGTTCTAGCTTTACTTCGATTCAAATATGCATAGTTACCAAATCAATTTGCAAAATACTCTATTTCAGAAATTTTTTATTATAGAAGCTTTTGTTAAAAAAATATATTCAGATGCACGGCTAAATCCAACCCAACCTAACCGTATATATTTGAACTGAAGTTAAACTAGAACTAACCCTAGACCTACAACAACGAAATCATCCGAGTTTAGCCATCTTGAAAGATGTACGGCTAAACCCGAATGTTTCTAGTTCCAGATATAGACTTGGATCTAATGATATAAAACTAGAACTAACACTAGACCTAGAAGTGGAAAGATTCGGGTTTCGCTCGTCCCAAAGAGAAGCAAAGAGATTTTGGCAGAGTAACCAAATCAATTTGCAAAATGCTCTATTTCAGAAATTATGTATTATAGAAGCTTTTATTAAAAAAACATATTGAGATGCACGGCTAAAGCCAACTCAACCCAATCCTGTTATATTCGAACTGAAATAAAACTAGAACTAACACTAAACCTAGAACTAGAATCAACCGTTTTTAGCCGTTTAGAAAGATATACGGCTAAACCCAAATATTGCTAGTTCCAGATTTAGAGTTAGACCTAATGATATAAAACTAGAACTAACACTAAACCTAGAACATTTAGTGGAAACGTTTGGAGCATCTGGAACGTCCACTGTGCGTATTAGAAAACCATTTCAAATTAAAATAAAGACAACGTCCTAAGCGCGACAATTTAAAATCGCTAAAATAAAAAGCTTCAAATAGTATTTCATTCTCGATTTAAATCTCTACATAAGTAGCGAAATAGCTCTAAGTGACGCCTACAAGATTTTACAAGCCAAAATTTTGGGCACAGACCGTCGCATTGAATCACTCTGACTTAATCACCTTGGTATTCTTAGAATAAGAAAATTTTCAAGAATTTTCAACTTGTTATACAACAATCAAACAAAGAAAATCGTCTTAGGCTAAATGAAAATCCACAATCTTTTAAGCTGATTTGACTAAACACCTCCAAGAAATTATCTCAACTTATTAATACACTTTAATATATTAATACTTAATGATTTAGTGAATTATGTAAGAGTTAATTGACCAACAAAATTGATAAAAAGTTATTAACTTTCTTATAATACTTCTTTTGATCAATTTATAAAGAACTCGGAAATGGTTACGTGGCAAATTTGACGACGACACAAAAGAAAATACTTGTCATTGTTATTTTTGCTCAGCGTCGAAAAGTTAAATACGAATACTTGACTTTTGAAAAAAATTCCGTTTGGAATATTGAATTTTTTTAAAAAAAGTGCAACAATTACCGCATACTTTCGACGTGTTATCTCAAGAGTTCGACTATTTCGAATAACCTACTCAAGAAGCTTTGCAGTTTTCTACACTGAACTAGGAAATATTCCACATAACATACGCGATAACTTTTCAAGCCATTTTTCTGCTTTTTTTCCTCGATTTAACATTGATTTCACCTTTATACTTTTCATTATTATTATTATTTTTTGCAACGACAAAAAATAATAAACGGTTCTCGTTATCTTTACGTTCGTTTCAACATTTTTTTTTTAATAAAATTTTTATCGTATTATTTTTCATCTTAAGACACCTTATCTTTTTATCTTTCATCCGTGTAAAGAGAGAGATTAGCTAGAAGAATTTCTTTTTAAAATTAAAAAAAAAGACTTCGTAAAAGCCACGTACTTATGAAAGTACTTAAAAATACGTTATTTTTATTTGATATCTAAAATGTTTTTAATGCATTTAATCATTTCGTCCTTTGTTACTCAGACTTTTTTTTGATGTTATTTTTCTTGGAAATTGCGAAATGACAATAATAATTAATAAGAAAAAAAGGGAAACGTTTTAATTTTTTTTATTGATTCTTATCGGATTTCTAGTAGTATCAGATTCTTGATTGGATTTCTGATCAAAGTTCGGTATCGCATCGCGTTAAAGACGGTCAACCAATGAATGACGACGACCACGTCGAGAGTCCGAGCATAATTGAGGTGACTATTAAAATTTATGAGGACCTTGGTATAAGTACGCACTATTCAAATTACGTTTAATCGATAGACTTTAATAGCTTTTTTACACTTCTTTCTTTTTTAAATATAAGTAGTTTATAGTTATTAAAAGTTAAAAAAAGAAGTAAATTGCACAAGATTTTTTGTTATTTTTTTATAATTGAAGGAAAATTAATTGTAATTGACGGAAAATTTATGTTAACTTGTCCTCTTTTTCATATTCTCAAAGATTTTATAGCTGACAGGTTAATATGTTAAATATGATGACACTTTTCGCATAAAAATAGAATTAATTCTTTTACTTTTCATTATTTTTATAATTACTATATGCACTACATCATGTTGATACATTTTTATTTGAAGGTTGCAAAGGACTTTCCCATTATAAAATGAGTTATCAATATATATCACATTTCGTCTTGTCTTCATTACTAAAATGATTCGCAACTTTAGCTGATCATAAACAGAAAGCGGTTTAATTAATCAAAGATTCACTACTTCATCTTGATTTCCCGACTTTATGAGATGAAGTTATGTGAAACTTCCCGAGACTCATTTAACATTACATCAACCAGAAACTGGTGATTATATTGCGTAAACCGCAAACGACTTTAAACTAATTAATCAAAACCACGAAGTAATTAATCAGATCTTCGTCCATAAGTAATCGCAATTTAATTACTCAAAACATTTTGAACGCCAACTGATAAATTCACTGTTAACCACTGTTTAGTATTGTATCAACCTGATATTGATCATAACATTGGGACCCCTCGATTATCGATATATGATGATATCGCACTAATATGATGATCATTTTACTATCTCATACACTGTGATGCAAAATTGTCACATTTGCACGCACACGAGCAAATCTGATTGTGTATGCCTCCAAACTGAAGTCGCTGTTAGATGTTGACTTGGCACGACATAGTCTGGAGCTTGATTTTGCTTGATCTGGCTGAAAAAATAGCTGTTCTTAAGTAAGAAGGCGTTATGTGTGATATTATAGGTATATCTGCATGGATAGAGGTGGATGATAGGGGGAATGAAGGTCATCAGCTGCTTTTAAGCCCCAATTTTGAACCAAATAAATCCTATTGAGAACATTGGTTGTCAAAAATAATAAAGATGTCAAACTCAAAAAATTTGGTGTAGGGAGCGAAAATATCTACACAGCTTTATTAATGAAAATGATGATGGCGATGATATTGAAAGTCTCGTCAGATATGCCACCAATACCCTTCATCAGCTACCTCATTATCATCAAAATCATTTACCTGCATGCAAGCATGATTCAAATCAGCATGTGAAAAGCTCACATTAGCTTTTCAGTTTTTGCAAAGTAAAATGTTATGAATATACGGATAGAGGTAGATGATAGGAAGAATGAGGGATACCAGCTGCTTTTAACCACCAATTTTTAACCAAACAAACCCTATAAGAACAATCCTTTAGCAAAAAAATAACTCAATGAAGAGTGGTTGCCAAAAAGAACAAAAATGATCATAAACTCCAAGAAATCTGGTGTACCTCATTATTACCAAAATCGGTCATAAGCTACCTTAGCTTGTAGTAAGCTTGCTTTACAAGTTCTCCCTCTAAAACTGAGTTCGCTTGAGATCATGAGTCAGTGTTTAATGTTATATCAACCTGAAACTGATCATCACATCTTCATGACTCATCACGAATTTGGATGAAACTTATATCACAACCCGTATATCACAGTAATATGATGACCAATTTGCTATCTCATACACTGTGATGCAAAATTGTCACATTTGCACGCACACGAGCAAATCTGATTGTGTATGCCTCCAAACTGAAGTCGCTGTTAGATGTTGACTTGGCACGACATAGTCTGGAGCTTGATTTTGCTTGATCTGGCAAAAAAATAGCTGTTCTTAAGTAAGAAGGCGTTATGTGTGATATTATAGGTATATCTGCATGGATAGAGGTGGATGATAGGAAGAATGAAGGTCATCAGCTGCTTTTAAGCCCCAATTTTGAACCAAATAAATCCTATTGAGAACATTGGTTGTCAAATATAATAAAGATGTCAAACTCAAAAAATTTGGTGTAGGGAGCGAAAATATCTACACAGCTTTATTAATGAAAATGATGATGGCGATGATATTGAAAGTCTCGTCAGATATGCCACCAATATCCTTCAGCAGCTACCTCATTATCATCAAAATCATTTACCTGCATGCAAGTATGATTCAAATCAGCATGTGAAAAGCTCACATCAGCTTTTCAGTTTTTGCGAAATAAAATGTTATAAATATACGGATAGAGGTAGATGATAGGAAGAATGAGGGATACCAGCTGTTTTTAACGACCAATTTTTAACCAAACAAACCCTATAAGAACAATCCTTTAGCAAAAAAAATAACTCAATGAAGAGTGGTTGCCAAAAAGAAC
Source organism: Onthophagus sagittarius (assembly GCA_036711965.1). Lineage (NCBI taxonomy): Eukaryota > Metazoa > Arthropoda > Insecta > Coleoptera > Scarabaeidae > Onthophagus > Onthophagus sagittarius. The sequence goes on from JASERS010000004.1 coordinate 11,072,905, forward strand.
AAAAATGATCATAAACTTCAAGAAATCTGGTGTACCTCATTATTACCAAAATCGGTCACAAGCTACCTCAGCTTGTAGTAAGCTTGCTTTACAAGTTCTCCCTCAAAAACTGAGCTCGCTTGAGACCATGAATCAGTGTTTAATATTATATCAACCTGAAACTGATCATCACATCTTCATGACTCTTCACGAATTTAGATGAAACTTATATCACAACCCGTATATCACAGTAATATGATGACCAATTTGCTATCTCATACACTGTGATGCAAAATTGTCACATTTGCACGCACACGAGCAAATCTGATTGTGTATGCCTCGAAACTGAAGTCGCTGTTAGATGTTGACTTGGCACGAGATAGTCTGGAGCTTGATTTTGCTTGATCTGGCTGAAAAAATAGCTGTTTTTAAGTAAGAAGGCGTTATGTGTGATATTATAGGTATATCTGCATGGATAGAGGTGGACGATAGGGAGAATGAAGGTCATCAGCTGCTTTTAAGCCCCAATTTTGAACCGAATAAATCCTATTGAGAACATTGGTTGTCAAAAATAATAAAGATGTCAAACCCAAAAAATTTGGTGTAGGGAGCGAAAATATCTACACAGCTTTATTAATGAAAATGATGATGGCGATGATATTGAAAGTCTCGTCAGATATGCCACCAATACCCTTCATCGGCTACCTCATTATCATCAAAATCATTTACCTGCATGCAAGCATGATTCAAATCAGCATGTGAAAAGCTCACATCAGCTTTTCAGTTTTTGCAAAGTAAAATGTTATGAATATACGGATAGAGGTGGATGATAGGAAGAATGAGGGATACCAGCTGCCTTTAACCACCAATTTTTAACCAAACAAACCCTATAAGAACAATCCTTTAGCAAAAAAAATAACTCAATGAAGAGTGGTTGCCAAAAAGAACAAAAATGATCATAAACTTCAAGAAATCTGGTGTACCTCATTATTACCAAAATCGGTCACAAGCTACCTCAGCTTGTAGTAAGCTTGCTTTACAAGTTCTCCCTCTAAAACTGAGCTCGCTTGAGACCATGAGTCAGTGTTTAATGTTATATCAACCTGAAACTGATCATCACATCTTCATGACTCTTCACGAATTTGGATGAAACTTATATCACAACCCGTATATCACAGTAATATGATGACCAATTTGCTATCTCATACACTGTGATGCAAAATTGTCACATTTGCACGCACACGAGCAAATCTGATTGTGTATGCCTCGAAACTGAAGTCTCTGTTAGATGTAGACTTGGCACAATAAAGTCTGGAGCGTGATCTTGCTTGATCTGGCTGAAAGAATGGCTATTCTTATGTAAGAAGGCGTTATGTGTGATATTATGGGTATGTCTGTATGGATAAAGGTGGATGATAGGGAGAATGAAGGTTATCAGATGCTTTTAAGTTCCAATTTTTAACCAAACAAATCCTGTTGAGAACATTGGTTGTCAAAAATAACAAAGAATGTCATAAATTCAAAAAAACTTGGTGTAGGGAGGAAAAATATCTACACAGTTTCATTAATGAAAATGATGATGGCGACGATATTGAAAGTCTTGTCAGATATGCCACCAATACCTTCATCAGCTACCTCATTATCATCAAAATCATCTACCCGCATGCAAATATGCTTCAAAATCAGATTGTGAAAAGGATAGAGGTGGATGATAGGAAGAATGAGGGTTACCAGCTGTTTTTAACCACCAAATTTTAACTAAACAAACCCTGATGAGAACAATCGTTTAGCAAAAAAAAATAACTCAATAAAGAGTTGTTGCCAAAAAGAATAAAAAAGATCATAAACTCCAAGAAATCTGGTGTACCTCATTATTATCAAAATCACCTACCCGCATGCAAACATGCTTCAGTTTTGCATCACTATGTATGGGGCTCATTTCAGCTTGATATCCAATGTCAATCCTCGGCCACAAGCAACCTCTGCTTGTAAGCCTGCTTTACAAGTTCTCCCTCTAAAACTGAGCTCGCTTAAATCTGAGTGTTTAATGTTATATCAACTTGAAACTGATCATCACATCTTCATGAATCTTCATCACTCTTCACGAATTTGGATGAAATTTTTGCGTTGAATCTGTATTGAATATGTATCAGTTTTTGATCCAATGGCCTTTCTAAGAGACGTAATTTATTAGCAAAATAAGTTGGAAAAAATTTTAATTTGAGGATCGACTCTTGGAATTCAGAACGTAATCTTGGCTATTATTCACACAAAAAATTTCATCAAAATTTGTGAAGATATAAATATTAATCAACGAGGATCGGTCATAAACGACCTCAGCTTTATTAATCAAAAGATTGTAACTAAAAATGAGGTTGCTTGCGATCATGAGTTACATTTAAAGTTACATCAACCTGAAACCGATCATCATATTGTGATATATTTTGACTACCTGCAGTTTTTGCTTTACAAAGTGAAGTTGTCCTAATATGATGATCAATTCAATGCAAATATAAATGTTAGTCAATAGCTCAATCACAAGTGATTTTATTTTTATCACTTGACACAGCAACATCCTAAACCTAAGGAAAATCTGGTGTAGGGAGCAAAAATGTGTACACAGCTTTATTGATAAAAATGATGATATCGATGATATTGAATGTCATGTCAGATATGTCACCAGTCCCTTTCATCAGCTACCTCATTATCATCAAAATCATCACCCATATGCAAACATAATTCAAAATCAGATTGTGAAAGGGGGGGCTTATCACTGTGTATAGGCCCCTTTTGAATTTTTGCAAAGTAAAATGTTATGAATATACGGATATAGGTGTATGAGAGAAAGAATGAGGGTTACCAGCAACTTTTAATCAAACAAACCCTGATGAGAACAATCGTTTAGCAAAAAAATAACTCAATGAAGAGTTGTTGCCAAAAAGAACAAAAATGATCATAAACTTCAAGAAATCTGGTGTACCTCATTATTATCAAAATCACCTACCCGTATGCAAACATGCTTCAGTTTTGCATCACTATGTATTGGCCCCATTTTAGTTTGATATCCAATATCGATCCTCGGCCACAAGCAATCTCAGCTTGTAAGCCTGCTTTACAAGTTCTCCCTCTAAAACTGAGCTCGCTTGAGACCGTGAGTCAGAGTTTAATGTTATATCAACCTGAAACTGATCATCACATCTTTATGAATCTTCATGACTCTTCACGAATTTGGATGAAACGTTTTGCGGTGAATATGTACCAGTTTTTGATGCCCCTTCTAAGAGACGTAATTTATTAGCAAAAATTCGAATTTGAGGATCGACTCTTGGAATTCAGAACATAATCTTGGCTATTATTCACACAAAAAATTCCATCAAAATTTGTGGAGATATAAATATTAATCAATGAGGATCGGTTATGAACGACTTTAGCTTCATTAATCAAAAGATTGTAACTAAAAATGAGGTTGCTTGCGATCATGAGTTCCATTTAAAGTTACATCAACCTGAAACCGATCATCATATTGTGATATATCTTGACTAACTGCAGTTTTTGCTTTACAAAGTGAAGTTGTCTTAATATGATGATCAATTCAATGCAGATATAAGCGTTAGTCAATAAGGCCCAATCGCAAGTGATTTTATTTTTATCACTTGACACAGCAACATCCTAAACCTAAATTGAGCCATGGGGGGGCGCCCGTTTTTGCAATGAAATGCCTGGTGTACCCATCATACATGTACCCAGTATCCCCTCTAACGTGCGCACCTATTCTTTTGGCATTGAATTTTGTATGAAAAGGGGCGCACTCGTTTCGTTCATCCAACCCAACCCTTAGGCGTTGAATATTTTAGGATGGATCTAGTTCAAATATACAGAGTTGGGTTGGGTCGAGTTGGGTTTAGCCAAGCGTCTGAAAACGTTCTTTTAACGAAAGCCTCTACAATGAATAGTTTCTGAAATAAAATACATTATAAACTGATTTGGCAACCCTGTGTATTTCAATTGAAGTAAACTTCTAGGTCTAGTGTTAGTTCTATGTTTTATGCCATTAGGCCCAACTCTAGACCTAGAACTACAAACATTCGGTTCGTTGAAAAAATGTCTGCAAATGCTAGGTTAAAACCAATCCAACCCAACCCTACATATTTCAAGATCAACTATTAGTTTAACCCTTTTAGTGCCGGGCGAAATAGAGGTGCCTATGCGAAAAAAACCGGCCGAGTAGTAAACAGCTATAAGGCGAGCCGATATATCGGACTCTGGCACTTTTCGCAAGTGTAGCAGGAGTCGATATATCGGCTCCCGGCACTAAAAGGGTTAAGTACGAAGGTTTAACAATCACTAGCACTAAAACTAGATCTAAAACTAGAAACTTTTGCGTTTTGCCGTGCGTTTTTTGAAAAAATGTTTGAAGTGACCTTGAACCCGAAACATAAAATATTTTTTTCAAAAACGCACGGCAAAACTACTAAGATCATGTATTTTCATCATACTTTAATATCTCAATTTGTTTTTGAGATAAATTTGTCGCACTTCATAAAAATAACAATTTATTCTATAATTTTAAAAAATCGTGGAAAATGGAATTCTTAACATACCTTCATGATTTTTTTGTAATTTATAAGAAAGGTGTATACTTTCCTTAGTACAAAAGCATACTTGAATATCTTAATCCATTTTGGACATATCAAGTTTTGAACTCAACCCAATACCGTAATATTTCAAAAATATGTTTAATCATTTTTTAAAAAATCTCATTCTTAAGATATTAGGATGAAATTTTTGTGATTTGTTAAGGAGAAATTTGAATTCATTTTGAATTCAACCTAAATTTGTAATAGTTTATAAAATTAAAAAAATTCTTAATCATTCTTGGAAAAGTCTTAAAAAATTGAATTGTTAAGATATCTTGATGAAATTATAACAATTTACAAAGAAAATTATGTATGTATATATAATTATGTATATGTCACAAAATCATACTGACTATTTCAATTTCTGTTTTGAGATATCAAGTTTTGGACTGAACTCGACATTGTAGCATTTCATAAAATTAATAATATTCTTAATCATTTTTGAAAATCGTCAAAAATCGTGTTCTGAAGATATCGTAATGCCATTTTCTGTGATTTATATAGGAAAGTATGTGTTTTCTTCAGACCAAAACCATACTTAAGCATGTTGCTTTATTTTTGAGATATCAAGTTTTGAATTCAACCTAAATTTGTATCAGTTCATAAAATTAAAATTGTCCTTAATCATTTTTGAAAAAATGTAGTACGTCTAAGATCTAGTATTAGTCCTAGTGATTAGTTCTAGTATTAGTGTTAGTTCGAACTTAATGTAACAGTTAGTTCTTCGTTTATGCTATGTACTATAACTAGAACTAACACTACACCTAAAATGTTTCTAGTTCTAGTATTATTTGAGTACTAAAGCTTAAAATATAAATAATAATATGATAAACAATAATAATGATATGCAATAAAATAAGTTTGTTTACTTTTAGGGATCCATCTAAAGAAAAATTATTGGCTCACGTCAAGACTCATTACGCTCCATCGTCGTCGTCTTCAGCATTAAACGACGGCGAAAAAAGCGTTATTGATCACCATCAACAGCCGTCACCAACGAACCACCAACAACCAAATCCGGCTGACCACCAGCAGCTAGACGAGGCAAGTGTAGGTGGTGGGTATTCACGATTGCAAGCGCCATTTCGTTGTGGCCACTGCCAACAGGTATCGAATTGGAAGCATGTCATCCAGGTATACTAACCCATTGCTTTTGCCTTTTCCATCTCTAACAAAATACAAAATAACACACACTCAATCATAACACAAGAAACATAAAAAAACAAATTAATTATTTTATACATATTTTGGCACAATAATACAATATAATCGTGCCTAATCTTTTAAACGTTAACTTATTTTCGCGTAGATTTAGGAATTCTTTTGTCTCCTCAAAAAAAACACTTAATTTATGTTTGAGACTTAATACTTTGATAACATAAAACAAAAAAGAACAAGGGATGTGACGTTCTGATAGTTTATCTATTAATTTTTTTCTAATTTTATCTGGTTTATCAAGAAATTGCTTAGAAACAATATTAAACAAGTGTCGTGAAAGTAATTTATCTTTAAAACGGCTGAAATAAAATTAATCTAAATTAATAATATCTAGGTTGATAAATTTATTATTGCCAAGTAAAACCCAAGAAATCATAAATTGCAAGTTGTTTTAATAAAAAATCGTGTCATTTAAGTAATTTTGAAGACGGAAAAGCATCAATTTGCAAGGTTTCGATATTAAACTCATTAATTATTTAAAAAATTACGCAACATCTCGTTCGAATTGAACTTGAAATGTTGAGTAGAATACTAACGACAGGAAGTCAATTTTTATTTCAACAACAAACATGAGTAACATCTTCACTCCATATACATCCATAATTGTTTTATAACAACTGAGTATTTATTTCATGTATTTCCTCAAAAGCTTTCATTTTTTGTTGACAAATTTATTTTTAATTCTTTAACACACTTATTATTATGAAATTTTTGCATAATTTTTTATAGGAAATGGAAAAAAACAATGTTTTAAATATAAATATTAATCTTAAATATATTTTATTATTTAAATTAGTAATAACTACCAATTTGTCACCATTTGAAAAATGTCAATTATTCGAATACAAATTCGAAAAGTCTGGTATTTAAAATTATTACTCGTCGAAGTTATTTAGCACAAGGAAACAGGAAAATGTCAAATTTTCCATAAAATGCTCGTAAAAGAACTTAAATGTATAAAGTTTTAAAATATTTCGTTTAAAAATCATCAATTTGATATTTGACAAGTAAAGATGTCATGTGATTGAAAATTTTTATTGATTGACGATTTTTTCTTTATTAAAATCATTTTAAGACTGAATATATGCATATAAGGTTTCTTTAATTAACATTTAGAAAAATTTTAAAGTCTTTCTTAATGAAGTAAATATGATTTAAAAAATGGTAATGACATAAACAGAAAAATTCCTATAAGAAATCTTCGATTTCACGTCATATTAAAGTGTGTTAAAGATTTAATGTTAATTTAACAAATTTACTTAACAAAATCCTTTTAACAAATTGCTCTAATTATTGCACGAACACTAAAATCTTGTTCACAATATTTTCTGTAAAGTATCAAGTTTGAAAATGTGATGTAGAGATGGTGCTACTTTCGAATTCAAGTACAACATAATCTTTTTATGTACAAAATATTATTACTCTTATTAATGATCTTTAAGTCTAAATAAATAAATGGGGGGTATCTAAAACTGATTGTGTCTAGGTCTATATTAGTTCTATCTTTAATTGTTAGGAAAAAGCTTTTGGGAAGAAGAGATCAACTATAGACACTATCTTTGTATTCAGACAAATTGTGAAAAAATCAAAAAGAATACAACAAAACTATCTAAGAACTAATCTAAAACTAGATTAGATTATTAGAAACTAATCTAAGATATTTGGCTCTCCTTCTCATCCAAAATTTAAAAAAAAATATTTCTAGATTTAATGTTAGTTATAGTTTTATCTCAACTCAAATATACAGGGTTACCAAATCAGTTTATAAAGTACTCTATTTTTGAAACTATTCATAGAATAGAGTTCTATTTCTTCGTTAAAAAAAGTTTAATGTCTTAGAACTAGAATCATTCGGATTTAGCCGTCTTGAAAGATGTACGGCCAAACCCGAATGTTTCTAGTTCTGGATTTAGAGTTAAATCTAATGATATAAAACTAGAACTAACACTAGACCTAGAAGTGAAAAGATTGGGGTTTAGCCGTGCGTCTTCAGACGCACGGCTAAACCCGAATCTTTCCACTTCTAGGTCTAGTGTTAGTTCTAGTTTTACTTCAATTGAAGCATACATTGTTGCCAAATCGGTTGATACAGTACTCGATTTCAAAAATTATTCATTTTAAAGACATTCGTTAAAAAAATGTCTTCAGATGCACGCCTAAACCCAACCCAACCTCGTCTTCAGACGCACGGCTAAACCCCAATCTTTTCACTTCTAGGTTTAGTGTTAGTTCTAGTTTTACTTCAATTCAAGCATACATTGTTGCCAAATCGGTTGATACAGTACTCGATTTCAAAAATTGTTCATTTTAAAGACATTCGTTAAAAAAATTTCTTCAGATGTACGCCTAAACCCAACCCAACCTTGTATATTTGAACAAAAACCATTCATAAGAAAATATTCAGTGTACCAGGTTTGGGTTGGGTTGGGATGCAGGAAACTAGTGTCTACATGTATACAGTGTCCTCAGGGGAAACACAGGGTACATGTTTGGTGAGGTACCATGTATTTTATTGCAAAAACAGGCACCTCCCAGGAGTTGGCGCCCCAGGGCTGTTGTCCTATTAATCCTTATGCACGAAACAAGTACTTACATGTACCCAATATCCTTGGGGAGAACATTGAGTACATGTATGATGGGATATCATGCATTTTGTTACAAAAACAGGCACCCCCCCAAAATTTGGCGACCTAGAACTATAGTCCTATTAATTCTTAGGTTTAGGACGACGCTGCTGTTAACACCAAAGATACATACTCTAAAAAATAACATCTTGTTCTACAGCGTCATCACATTAACAGTAAGTCATGGATGACCATAAAATTTAATAAATCTGTGGCTCTGAACATGTGTTCTATGGGATTTAAAACTTGCAGACCATTTCATTTTGCTGATCTTGCATTGTGCATTATCATCTTGCATTATCAAACATTGTGCATTATCATGCATGAACAAAAAGGTATTATCAATAAATTTGTCGAAGGCATTTGATTAATCAAAATATCTTCTTGGTTAGATTGCCGTTGATATATCAGTTGATAACTGATATAACTCAAACTGATATTATAATTTTTTAGAGAACTTTCATTAAGAATAACACTCTTCTGCTGGAAAATATAAGCCGAACATCTGACTAGTCTGAGAACAGTATGATTTGTCCCTCAGTTGGTCCACTGAACATGATCTTGTACAAATTGTAAGGAGGTAACATGATATTCTCAAAGCAAAACTATGTTTCAGTTGCTAGTCTCTGTGACGTCATCGCCGCTTCTTCAATTTTCCTCCATACTTATCTCAACTGTCTTATTATGTCAATTTTATAATATGCCCAGAGCCGTTTTAAGATATTCTGCCCTTTTCATACAAAATTTAATGTCTAAAAGAAAGGTCTACACCTCAGAGGGGACACTGGGTCATGTATGATGGTTTCATTGCAAAAACAGACATCCCCAGGAATTGGCGCCCCAGAGCTACTAATAGTAATAATAATAATATACCTACTTTTGCTTAATAGATATTAATGTAGTATGCACGAGATAAATTTATACTCAGATATGAAAAACTTCGTAGTCCAGATGAATATGAAAGACAGAAAGACACAAAGAATACCTAAGCAGTCAGGATTAAGACAACTAATAACTGAAGCAAAGAAGTTTGGAAAGAGATACGCATTTGAGAACAAAGTGATGGGTTTTATTAAAATCAGAACCTCCTTCTTGAGTTAAATAATTGTACTTTAAATTATTTGTTAAAGGTATCAAACACTTTTATTAACAATCGACGGCAAGATACAGAGAAAACTGAGAACGCGCTAACTAAAACTCTAACGCAATCTATTAAACGTTGCCATAAAGTAAATAGTTTCATTTCAAACTTATATTCTAACACAAAAAACTGAAGTTAATCTCGGAGAACGAAGACAACTTGTGTAACCAAGTACTACATGCCGACATCGATGGCAAAATTATAAAGATGCATACTGGTATATGGCATACAAGGTGCAGTAAAATAATTGGTAGTATTTAGGATATCATTAAAAAAAGTACCATACCTGGCTTTGCCTCTTTGAAAAGAATTTATAGTTTAAAAACAAGAGTACATAAATGACGCCGATTGCTGTTAGTGCAGACGATTATCACGATGTAATATTGCTATGTGAATCATTTCCTGGGATTATGGCAATATCTTGTTTTATGGCTGTTTTAGTTCATCCAAATTTAGTTTGGATTTTAAAAATTTTGGACTTGAAGGTATCCCCATACATCAGATTAGTGCTCTACCTTACTATTAGAAATTCGCCATTTCTTATAAACTCCTCGATTATGAACGAGGAGTCCATTTATGATGCCGTTCATTGCAAAAGTTAAGGATTATTAAGTTTAGGATGGCCCTGCTTACATGTGTTTAATTGATCTTAATTTAGTATGATTTTGATTGCATGGCATTTCTAGAAGTTATGGGACTCTCAACAAGAAAAATGTACACTCAGACATGTACTTTATAGTTCAGATGAATATGGAAGACTCAAAAAACACCGATGCAGTTAGGATTAAGACAAGGTGATATCTGATTTTAAACGAACTAATAACTGAAGTAAAATAGATTTGGAAACAAACAACTAAAAACAGCTACCAAGTACTATATGACAATATCAATGGAAAAGTCTACTACAAAGTCTACTATTTATATCGAAAGATACATACTGGCATATGATATGCAAGGTGCTGCTTTTATGGTGCTACAAGCTGCTTCTAATTCATCCAAATTTTGTTTCTTCGCTATTTCTTATAAACTCCTCGTTTATACTAATAAATGTACGATTTATTACAGTCCAAACCATGATGATAACTGACAACATCAGAAACTTATTTACCTAAAACGACTGTATGATTGTCTGCCGCATCCTGTATTATAAACTGGCGGAGCAGGTCATAAGTTTTAAATATCTCTACGTCAATATCATAAGTAACAGAGTTAATATCGTGATATTTGCGAGATATAATATGGCAAAACATACACAATCCATAATAAACTACAAACTGAGGAACCATACAAGAAATTAAGACATACATCAACGAGCTTTGCGATATAACATATGGCGATTGGTTTCAAACTAGACGTAGCCCATAGAGGAACCATCTTGAGTTTGAGGATGTATTATGCGCCCAATCCAACCCAACTTACACTGGGCCTGTGGATGTTACACAAAATCAAGTTAAACTCGTATTTAACATTTCAGACCTTTTAGAGAGAGAGCAAGATTTACAGGGTGGCCAAATAAGCGTGCAAAGTGTCGTATCTTGGAGAGACTATTCATTGTAGAAACTTGCGATACAAAAATTTATGTGTGAAAAATGACTTAGGGCCACTTTTACCACCTCTTGATAAATTTATCTAACTGTTAAAAGCCAGCTCGTAGCCAATGGGCTTAAAATCGATATAACCACCACTAGTTAGTTTAACTGGAGGTTGGTAAAAGTGTCATATCAAATTGCATTAATCACAAATAAAATAGCGTTGATGAAAGCTCCTTTCAACGATACCAAACTTATTAAATTCCGTTCAGCTATTTTGCAACAATTGACATTTGTTTACAAACATTTTCAAACACCCATACTTTATTTTTAGAGGTAAAGCGAAAATGTTATAACACACAAAACTATAATTTCATTCAGACTTTAAATATGCACTATTCTTACTAATTCATACAAGCTGAAAATGTAGTCGGATGGTTTCGAACCAGATGTCGTTCGTAGAGGAACCATCTTGAGTGGATGGATTACAATAAATTGCAAAGGATGGCATTCAAAGATTTCTGGTTTCAAAATTTATGATTTTGAATATCTCGGTGTCAACATCATAAATAGCAGAGACCGCCATGAAGAAGTTAATGCCAAAATAATCAAAGTTGCCTTAATATTAAGATATTTGCGAGATATAAAATGGCAAAACATACAAATGACAACAAAAAAAATCATTCGAATGACAGAGATATATATATTCCATTGGTGGAGGAACAAAAAAGTGTCGACGAATGAAATTTATTAATTTCTTATATATTTAAATCGGTGCGATACGTATTTCGAGCTATAAGCTCATCATCAGGCACGACACGTCAAGCCTGGTAATACCATTACGGTGAACCCGGAGAGTACCATTGCAAAATTACTTATATTTCATGATAAATTACAAGCTGAGGGACCATAAGAAAAGAAAAGACATCAACGAGCTTTGGGTTATAAAGTATAATCGGATGAATTCTAAATTGCTAAAGTTATCAAGCAAGCTTATGGTTTTATACAGTGCGTATCAAAAGTAACGGATAAATTCGATAAAAACATTACAATTTATAAAAAAGTCGCTGAAACTGGTTCAAATTTTTTGCAATTTTTTTGTGTATATTTTAATTTTTTTCCGTCATTTTTAAACGAGTTATGACGTCATCAAATTTTTTTGAAATGGAACACCCCATTTTTTTATAACGAAATATAAAAGAGTATTCTTTCTGAATTATGTACGATAAAATTAATATCGCTTACATAAAAAAATTTTCGAGAAAAATGTATTTAAAGTATAATTATTTCCCATTCATTTGATACAAAAATAGCAGAAGCAGTGCGTAACCATGGCAACCAATTGTTTACAATTAGGAGTAATTATTATTAGTATTGAAAATAAGCTACAAAAGCAGACCTTATTGTATTAAACGCTTAAAAAACGAGCTTCGAAGAATTTTGTATCTCAAATGCAATAGTAATAATAATTAATTTAAATAAACAATTCAATTCAAATTGAATTTTGACACTTGGAAATGTCAAATCAAAACAATTGGTTGCCATGGTTACGCACTGCTACTGCTATTTTGGTATCAAATGAATGGGACATAATGAAACTTTAAATTAATTTTTCTCGAAAATTTTCTTATGTAACCGATATTAATATTTATTGTACAGAATTCAGAAAAAATATAAGAAATTGCAACAAATTTTAATTTTTAGACCAATTTCAGCGATTTTTTCGTAAATTGTTTGTAATGATTTTATCGAATTTATCCGTTACTTCTGAAACGCGCTGTATATCTCGAATATTACAAGTAGCAAAGACTTCCACAAAGAAGTTAATGCCAATATAATTAAAAAACTATCTTAATAGCGAGATATAAAATCACGAAAAATGCGCATTAAAACAAAAAGAGTCATTCGAACAAGAGAGGTGAAGACTCTATAATTCCTAGTAAACTAAGCTGAGAAACCATAAAGCTGCTGTTTATGCGACGGAAATTCGGAGATTTCAGAGTTTGGGGTTTCATTCGGATTGACTGATGGCGATCACGTGACGCCTGTACGTTCACCATTAGCCAATTCGAAGGAAACCCCAAATTCTGAAATATCCGGATCTTCGTCGCTCAAAAGGCAGCTTAAAGGAAGCGAAGACATCATCGAGTTGTGTGGTATTTGAAAAACCATAAAGCTGCCTTTTATACGATGAAGATTCGGAGATTTCAGAGTTTGGAGATTCATTCCGATTGGCTGACGGCGATCACGTCACGCCAGTACTTTCACCATTTGCCAATCCGAAGGAATTCCCAAATTCTGAAACATCCGGATCTTCGTCGCACAAAAGACAGCTTAAAAGAAATGAAGACATCATCGAGTTGTGCGCTATTTGAGAAATCATAAAGCTGCCTTTTATACGATGACGATTATGTGACGCCAGTACGTTCACAATCAGCCTATCCGAAGGAATCCCCAATTTTTGAAATACCCGGATATTCGTTGCACAAAAGGCAACTTAAAGGAAGCGAAGACATCATCAAGTTGTGTGGTATTTGAGAAACCATAAAGCTGCCTTTTATACGATGAAGATTCGGAGATTTCAGAGTTTCGAGATTTATTCGGATTGGCTGATGGCGATCACGTGACACCAGTACTTTCACCATTTGCCAATCCGAAGGAATCCCCAAATTCTGAAATATCCGGATCTTCGTCGCACAAAAGGCAGCTTAAAGAAGCGAAGACATCATCAAGTTGTGTGGTATTTAAGAAACCATAAAGCTGCCTTTTATATGATGCAGATTCGGAGATTTCAGAGTTTGGGTATTCGTTCGGATTGGCTGATGACGATTATGTGACGCCAGTACGGTCACCATCAGCCAATCTGAAGGAATCCCCAAAATCTGAAATATTCGGATCTTCGTCGCACAAAAAGCAGCTTAAAAGAAGCGAAGACATGATCGAGTTGTGTGGTATTTGAGAAACCATAAAGCTGCCTTTTATACGATGAAGATTCGGAGATTTCAGAGTTTCGAGATTTATTCGGATTGGCTGATGGCGATCACGTGACGCCAGTACTTTCACCATTTGCCAATCCGAAGGAATCCCCAAATTCTGAAATATCCGGATCTTCGTCGCACAAAAGGCAGCTTAAAGGAAGCAAAGACATCATCGAGTTATGTGGTATTTAAGAAACCATAAAGCTGCCTTTTATATGATGCAGATTCGGAGATTTCAGAGTTTGGGTATTCGTTCGGATTAGCTGTTGATGATCACGTGACGCCAGAACGTTCGCCATCAGCCAATTCGAAGGAATCCCCAATTTCTGAAATATCCGGAACTTCGACGCACAAAAAGCAGCTTAAAGGAAGCGAAGACATGATCGAGTTGTGTGGTATTTGAGAAACCATAAAGCTGCCTTTTATACGATTAAGATTCGGAGATTTCAGAGTTTGGGTATTCGTTCAGATTGGCTGATGGCGATTACGTGACGCCAGTACATTCGCCATCAACCAATTCGGAGGAATTCCCAAATTCTGAAATATCCTGATTCTCGTTGCACAAAAGGTAACTTAAAAAAAGCGAAGACATCATAGAGTTGTGCGGTATTTGAGAATCCATAAAGCTGCTTTTTATACGATGAAGATTCGGAGATTTCAGAGTTTGGGTATTCGTTCGGATTGGCTGATGGCGATCACGTGATGCCAGTACGTTTACAATCAACCAATCCGAAGGAATCCCCAAATTCTGAAATATCCGAATCTTCGTTGCACAAAAGGCAGCTTAAAAGAAGCAAATATTTCATCAAATTATGTGGTATCTAATAATTGGATAGTCTTAAAAATAGTTATCACGCGTGGAAGATATCTTGAGCAGATGGATGATAACAAATTGGAATGGATGATATCCCAAGATTAAAGAGGCTTTCAGGTGTGAAAGCTAAAATAATTCATCCAAGTCACGTCTTTAAAGTATACAGTACAATGCAGAGGGATTAAAACGAGGAAGAAGAAGAGAAGATCTAAACTTAGGACTGATCTAAATCTAGACCTAAAAATATTCATTTTTTTTATTTAATATCTTTAAAAGCAGGGTTAATTTGAAATTTTTTAGACCTAGATCTAAATGTTAATAGTAAAAACAAAAATTTCCAATTCTCCATATTTTCAAACTTGAACAACTTCACAAAATAACTCTCACCGCACTTTTAACTCACATTTACATTCTTAATTTCACTCGTATTCTCATTTACAACTTTTTATTTTCACTTTAATTTTTTTATTTGTTAATCTGAAGCTTTGCTTTCTTCGAAAAATTCTTGCAATAATTCAAACTAACATCAAAATTAAAAAAATCATCAAAGTACAATGAGATACCGAGCAAAAAAAAAACAATTTTTTTAAACATTTTTAAACAATTTAGAATTTACTCAAAATATTTTTTTCTTGATTATTTTTTAGCGTCATTGCCGTTTAAAGCACAGCGGCGATATAAGGGTGGTAATCGGAAGTAAAAATGGGCCGGATAAAATCGAGGTTGAAGATGGTCAGCAAGAAGACGAAGATTCAATTTTACCCCAAGAAAATGAAATCGAAGAGTTAGATAAAAATGAGGGTGATGTTACCAGTTGCAGTTTATGTAATTATCACGTTGCGAATCGTAATGCTTATATAGATCATTTACGTTTGCATGGTATTAGTGATCCGGAGGATTATTTAAGTAATAAAAATGAGAGGATTAATGATTCCGAAGTATCGAAACGTTACCAATGCACAATTTGTCCTTACGACACCAACAGTAAATCACAATTTTCATATCATAAACAGTTTCATAATCACCAAGGTTATCAATATACTTGTAAAACGTGCGGATATAATGTTAGTAAAAGACATCTTCTTCATCAGCATATGAAAGTGCATGGGAGTAATAATTTTAAGCAACAAAATGGGGGTGATAACAGCGATGATGGGATTTTAGTTGAATTTGAGGAGGTGGAGCAATTTAGCGGCGATATTCCGTTGGTTTGGGTGTCGAAAAACGGGAAATTTGCTAAAATGTATAAATGTCGTTATTGCCCACACGTTAATTTAAGAAAAGTTAACATTCAAGACCACGAAAAAATGCACGGAAACCGCGAAAAAAATTCGATTAAATCCTCCAATTCGGAAATTGAGCATCGTTGCCCGGATTGCAATTACGTTTGTAACAACGCCGGTGTTTTATCATCACATTCCAAAGTTCATCAAGGTTTATATGGTAAAATACACGGATTGGTTGACTCAAAACGTTCGGATGAAGAGCAAATCAAAGAAATCAAAGAAATGTTTGGGGGGAACCCCAATAAATACGACAGCGACGAAGAAATGATGGGATTGGTGATTGATTTTAACGAAGAGAATCAATCAGAAAATAACTTTGAGTCATCATCATCCGTTTTATATTTCTGCGATAAATGCCCGGCGAGATTTTTGAAAGAAAACGAATTTCTAATCCACCTAAAATTCCACGGCGCCCGCCTAATTTATAAATGCGACCATTGCAGTTACACAGCCCGCCAACAGCCGCACATTTTAGCCCATAACAACGTCCACACCGACGAATATCAAAAAAGAACGGCGATTTTTAAAGGCACTTATTGCCCACACCCGGATTATCAACCCCCAAAAGTATTTAGAAAAGAATTCGGGTCCGAATTCATCAACATCGTTTTAGAAAACACCGACATAAACAACAAATTAATCCACATGGACATGGAAAACGAACCCGAATGCTCAATCGCTTTAAACAAAACGATGAAATTCACCCAAAACATCCCTTTATCCGGGACGGAATTATTCCAACAAAAAAATGAGGCCCAATTAAATTATTCGTCGACTCATAATTTGGCGATCCCGTCAAGTTCGCGTTCAGATCCCCAATTCGGTTCGTTAATCCACGGGAATCCAGACTTTGTTTATCCGACTTGCATCAAAAACGGCAAAACGAAAGAAAAACGATACAAATGCCACAAATGCCCGAGTGCCTTTGAAAAACGCGAACAATATAAAATCCATTTAGGTTTGCACGGCGCTAAAAGTAAATATAATTGTTCGAAATGTGATTATTCGGTGAAATATTACGCAAATTACACGCAACATATCAAGAAACACCAAATGAACGATGAGGCGGTTTTGAAAAAATCGCCGGAAGAAGAAAAAAAATTTTTTTATTGTACAAATTGTCCGTATTCTAATCAACGTAAAGATTCGTTAGATAATCATATGAAAAAGCACGGTTCGAATAACGCTTACACTTGTGAACATTGTGATTATTCGGTGCCACAAGCTCACGTTTTAAGGGACCACATCAAATTACATTTTGCTGAAAAACAAAAAGGGGTCCAGATCGATGGTTACATGGTTTGTGATAATATTAAACTAACATCAAAGAAATTGAATCAATCCGATGACGATGATGAAGACGAAAAAGAAATCGACGATGAAGATGAGGAAAACAACGATAGTAGTAGTAATTCGGGTGAAAGTATAGTTTTCGACGAAAAAATGCTGGATGATACAAATTTATTAGGAGGTGGTAATAATTCAAATAATAATAAAGGGGAAAGGGTTTTTGTAAATCCAGATACGGGAGAATTCGCTGTCGATTTAAGTAAAGTCAATGAAACGGCAGCGAATGAAAGTAACGTAGATAGTCAAGTATCTAGTGATAATTAGTAAATTTAATTTTTTTTAATTATTAAAAAAATTGAGAAAAATAATTATTAAAAAAAATGAAGTAACCAATGTACAAAACTGTGTTATTAACTTTGCCTTGTAGTAGTCGTAAAAGTATTTTTACAGAGTATTTTTCACAAATCGGAGGTTCTTAGTATTAATTAGATTGATTGATCGATTTAAAAAAAGATTGAAACGATGACTTGTCGTTTTTTTTAATTGCGATCGAAAAGTTGAAAAGAGTTTTTAATTTTTATTATTATGTTATTTTCTAGTAGTCGTCTTATTAATCGTTATGGGTTTAAAGTAAATTATGCCAAAGCATTTAATGCCAAAATTGCCATACATTTTGTTGTATTTTGTTTATTATTTAAAAATATAATTGAAAAAAATAAATTTTTGTGTTTTATTTCCCATTTTTTTC
This sequence comes from Onthophagus sagittarius, assembly GCA_036711965.1. Taxonomy (NCBI): domain Eukaryota; kingdom Metazoa; phylum Arthropoda; class Insecta; order Coleoptera; family Scarabaeidae; genus Onthophagus; species Onthophagus sagittarius. The sequence goes on from JASERS010000004.1 coordinate 11,091,149, forward strand.
AGGGTCAGCTAATTATATTATAATAATCTTGGAAATTATTTAATTTCCGTAATAATATATAATTAATAGTATTAATTTTGTAATAAATTCCAAAAATTCGTTTTTTGTTTTAATCCTAGAGATCCTTTTTCTCATTCGGGCCTTTAATGGCAGTGTTTCGTTTTATTTTATAAATAAAAATTAAGTTGGTTAACTTTTTATTTTATTATATTGCAATTGAGGCGTTGAGAATAGAAAGGGCGAATTCAACAAAGTATGATTTTGAGAAATCCCTGTTTTTGATATTTTGCATAAGGGCAAATTTTTCAAAATAAATGTTTTTTAATTGTAAGAACTATTGAGGGAGCCTTCGGTTGGGCCGAATAATAAATCTCTTCTCACTCTTCTCAAAATATATTGTTTATTAACGTTTAAATGAAGCACATAAGGCGTAATAACACATAACATAATACATAAGCGACATAAACATAAATGTAATCTTGCGTAATTCTCTCGGAAGTCGTTCTTCCCTCCAACGCTACTAAAACCGTTAAAAACCACTACAACGCCACCAGCGGCTGTAATCGTACTAACTCTAAAATTTAAATATTAAATTAACGCTTACAGATCGGTCAACCTGACAATAGGTCGTCCCGACCTACGGTCCAAAATAACAATTTGTTTTTCTAAACTACTAGCCACGGTTTCATATTTTCCGGTCCTAAAACACTTTCAAACGGTTTTTGCGTCAATTGGAAATCTGGAATGTCTACTATTACATAACGATCATTTTCTAACGTTTTAAGTACTTGATATGGGCCTTTGTATCTCGGTATAAGTTTTTTGTTAACACCTGGGGTTACATCAACATTTTTTATCAGAACATAGTCTCCTTCATCATATTTTTGCGGTGATTTATGGCGAGCATCATAAGTTGATTTGTTATAATTTTGTGATTGTATGTTTTTCTCTTGAGCATTTCTTCTAATTTCAATGATATCGGTTTCGTCGGTATCAACCTCTAAATAATTTCTCAGACTATCGTATTTGTGTTTTTGGTTTACACCAAATAAAAGTTTTGCAGGAGTATAACCAGTTGATTTGGAAAAAGTATTATTAATGGCAAATTCTACATCAGGTAAGTATTTATTCCATTTATTTTTCAAAGCTGATAATTTTGACAACATAGGCGTTAAATCTCTATTAATACGTTCAATTTGTCCATTTGATTTAGGTGACGAAGCTGCTATTAAGACATGTATAACGTTTTTTCAGGCTCAAATTTATAAGATCAAGCTTTTCCAATGTATTTTTCTAAAATGTCCTTTTCGCTGTTCATGTACTCAACACAACAACGTGTCCATTGACGGTAATATTTATCAATCATTTAACAATTTTATATTTTAACATAATTCTTCTCTCTTTTATAAACGTAGTCGTGCCTGTCGATGCCGTTACTGGCGAAACACGTGTCGCACTGAAGATTTGATTGAATAATTTAAATACATCGTTTTAAGCCATACCAAAGCTTTTTCTTTTTATATATTTCCTACGATGTTGTTGGAAGAAACTTTATCAATTATGTATAACGTTATTCTCTTTCAGGAATTTTGCAAACTCATTAGAAGTAAAAGCACTACCACGATCTGACACTATTCTGATTGGTTTACTGTAATTGTTAAAATATTCCTGTAGTTTATGAATAACTTCGCAAGTTTTTGTGGACTTTACATCGTAAAATTTCACAAATTTGGTAAATCCGTCTATTACCTCGAATATATATTTTTTTCCAGTAGGTGTTTTTTCTAGTGGCCCATAATGGTCTATGTATAATGTAACAAAAGGTTCATTTCCTTTAGGGATATTATGCAGAACACCTTCTTGTTTTCCTACAGTTGGAGAGTAACATAAACATTTTATACAATTCTTAATATGTAATTTTATTTTCTTTTGCATTTCAGGGAACCAGTATATTTGAGAAATATATTCCATGGTCTTTTCCTTACCAACATGTCCTAAATTATCGTGTGAATTTGTTATTATTTGATTTTCCATTAAACGAGGTACATAAAACAAAAGTTTGTCTTTCATTTTCCTATAAACAAGTCCATTTCTTAATTCGTAATCCCTTAATTCGCTTTCCTGTAATCTTTCCGAAATATTTTGTATATCTTTGTCTAAATGTTGTGCAACAGCTAAGTTTTGTTCAAAAGTATTTTCCTCTAACACAAAAATCGAATTTGTACGACTCAAAGCATCAACATGTTTCATGCGATTTCCCTCTCTATGTACTATTTCAAAATTATAGTCTTGTAATATCAACGCCCAACGGTTAATTCTAGGGTTTATGTCTTTTTTGTTTAAAGCTAACTTAATTGAATTGCAATCAGTGACAATTTTAAATGGTATACCTTGCAAATAAGTGTGGAATCTATTTAAGGCGTTTATAATAGCTAAAAGTTCCAATTCATAACTATGATACTTTGATTCAGTATCTGTTGTTCTTTTACTAAAATAAGAAACTGGTCTAAATAAATCATCCTTTTGCTTCTGTAATAAAACTGCACCATAACCTTTTGAGCATGCATCACAATGTAATTCAGTAACAAGAAATGGTGAATAAATTGCCAAAACTGGAGCGGTTACCAATTTTTCTTTTATCAAATTAAAAGCCATTAATTCAGTTTCGCCAAAAGTAAAGGCCGTTTGTTTTCTTATTAAGTGGTATAGTGGTTTGGCTATCTTTGCAAAAGAAGGAATAAATCGTCTGAAGTACGATGCTAAACCAAGAAATCTATGTACTTTCTGGCTACTATCGGGTATTGGGTAATCTTCAACAGCTTCAATATTCGCGGGGTTAGGTCTTATACCATTTTTATTTATTAAATATCCTAAATAAATTATTTGATTCTGTACGAAAGAACACTTATCTAATCTCAATTCTAATGCATTTTCTGCCATTATTGTTAAAACTATGTCTAATAGTTCAAAATGCTCATCTATAGTCTCCGTCGCAATCAAAATATCATCTAAATAAATTAAAATCTTTTCCTCATTTATCAATTGTCTAAATATCTTGTAGATGTAACGACTGAATACAGATGGTCCGTTAGTAATACCAAAAGGCATGCGTAAATACTCAAATTGACCCAATGGTGTTATAAAAGAAGTATATTTAATTGAATCGTCCGACATTTTGATATGATGGAAACCATTTTTTAAATCTAAACTAGTAAAATAACATTTACCTCTCAACAAATCTAATTGATCGTCAATTAACGGCAAAGGATAACGATCGCGAATAGTTACTTTATTTAATTCTCGAAAGTCAATACAGAGTCGGTAATCATCTGAATTTTTCTTTTTAATTAAAACGATCGGACTAGCGTATGGAGAATAGCTCTCTCTAATGTAACCTTTAAGCAACAATTCATCTAAAATTATTTTTAATTTTCGTTTTTGTTCAAAAGACAATTTACGTGGTCTAAAAGCGAATGGTTGATCAGTTTTCAAGTTAATTTTACATTCAAAAGTTGTATCAGTACTTAACGATTTTTTTGAATTAACATATTCGGTTACTCGTTTTTCTATTTTATTTTTTGTAACAATGTCTACATCGGAATTTATATTTAGCGGTTGGTTTTTATTAACATCATCTACATCAATCATCATTAATTCTTCAATTTCGTTTTCAACATTTTCAGTAATATCGTTTGAATCAATTATTTTTGAAATCTTAAATTCTGATCCTAAAGTTATTTGAAATGTTTTCAAAGTTGTAAAGTCTCTACCTAATAATGCGGGAAAACTCATTGTTTGATTTGACACTACATGCAACAAAACAGGGACCTCTATATCCTGTATTAATACTTTCCCATCAAAAATACCGATAATGTCCAATTTACTACCATTATGCCACAAAAATTTCGTATTATTGAATTTGTTTTTACCTTTTCACCAATTACATCTAACCTTACTAAGCTAATTGGGCTGCCAGTGTCCAAACAAGCTTGGACATCAAAAATGTTACCATCATCTGTATGTAAAACCATTGGTACCTCATACGATGTCCTTGATTCTACCAGATGGGTTGTAGTTTCTTTCTTTGGTGCTCTTCGGTTTTGATCAGTCTGTACGGGACAATTTGCGATCTTGTGTTGCGGTGATCCACAACGGAAACATGATCCCTTTTCTCGCCTTGGATATGGACAATCTCTCACTACATGTCCCTCTTCAACGCAGTTGTAACATTTTAATCTTGTACCAGCATCCAAACTCTCAGGTTTTGGTTTTGTTCGGATAGGTTGTACGGAACTAGCAGTAACACTTACTTGTTTTACTTGTCCATGATGGTATTTTCTTTCATAAGTCATTCGTTCGTATTTTAATAAATCCTTGAATAAGTCGTCTGCATCAGTATGGTTCTTAGCCATTAACATGCCAGCAATATCCTTTGAAGACAAACCAATGATGATTTGTTCCTTTTGTTCTTCAAAACTTAAGTTAAGTTGCTTGCATAGACTTATTTTTTCATGGAAATAATAACTTATACTTTCTTTGCTTGTTTGCATCCTTGATTGCATGGTTTTCCACAATGCAGTGATATTTCTTTCCGGAATAAACGTTTTTGTAAATTCTTGCTTAAAATCTTTCCATGATGTCAGATTTTGTCTTCTTCCCTCATACCAAAACTGTGCTGCACCCATTAAATGCGTCCTGGCCGTCTCCAACATGAAAGATTCCGGCCAATTATGTAAAGCCGCTGAACTTTCAATGGCTTCTAGCCATACTTTGCTACTGGTTAAGTTTTCACCATTGAAAACTGATATACTTTTGGAAAAGTCTGGTATAATGCTGTATGTTTGTGAATTGTTTTCGTTCTTTGACTTTTCATTTAACAACAATTTCAACATAGTTGAGTTTTGTTCTAATACGGCGTTCATCGTATTTAAAAACGTACCCATTTCAGGATTCATACCTCTTTCGTAATTTACTTGTAGACCTTCTTGAAAATTATTGAAATCTTCGGATGAATATTCTTTTGACATCTTCGTCGAACTTGTATCTTCTTAACGTAACCTAACCTCACTTTTTTTTTTTTTCGAACCCCACACCTGATTTGTAAGAACTATTGAGGGAGCCTTCGGTTGGGCCGAATAATAAATCTCTTCTCACTCTTCTCAAAATATATTGTTTATTAACGTTTAAATGAAGCACATAAGGCGTAATAGCACATAACATAATACATAAGCGACATAAACATAAATGTAATCTTGCGTAATTCTCTCGGAAGTCGTTCTTCCCTCCAACGCTACTAAAACCGTTAAAAACCACTACAACGCCACCAGCGGCTGTAATCGTACTAACTCTAAAATTTAAATATTAAATTAACGCTTACATAATAATCATTTTTTAGTTATGAGATAAAAAATCAACTCAAATCCGGCAGTTTTCAGTTTTTTCTACATAAACTACTAACGTTATTTAATAATTTTTAATACTTTGATATTTTGTATCATTACCAAAGACATTACTTTTCACCAAAGACAGACTTTAATTACTTAAAAAAAAGATTATTCTATTTGATTCAATACAATATACAAATTTATTTATTATTCATAATCCAAAATGAAACCGGTGGTTAGACGTGTTATGTTTGCCGTTTGTACTCTTAACCGTATTGCTTAAAATCAAACATCGATTTTGAGTGATATTCAATTTTTGAAGGGAAAGAAGGGCAAACGTAATGTAATTGTTAGATAGAACAAATCGTAAACATTCAAATTAATGAAAAATGCATCAGCGCCTCAATTATAATAATCATTTCAATCAGGGTTGTTGTTATATTTTAAATAAAGTGTTTAAAACAAACATTTCTACAACTGTATGATATGTTTTAAAATGTTCAAACAGTTCGAAAGGTGATTTAAAACATGGGGTGTTTTTTTTTGAAAGAACAGTTTTGTTTAAAAATTAGAATGTTTTAGTTTTCTTTTACGTATGTTTATCGCCAAACTTACATTACAACTAAAAAATAAAAAATAATAAAACGAGTAATAAGAAATCATTACTCGTTTCTGCTAGATGCACTATTTATCAATTCCTAATCTATTACTTAAAGTAAATCGTATTAAATCTTAGGAAGAAAACGTCGCTTGATATTGGTTGCTTCCACATCGGATGTAGCTATTAAAATAATTTTTATGTAATAGTATCCAAAGAGTTAAAAAAAATCCACAGTTCAAAATTGCCTAGATCAATCTGCCAGTCAAGATAACTCAAATAGTTTATCAACAATATCGTGTTGTTTTTGGAATGAAAATGTTTTATTGCCAGAAGTTTTAAAAACAATATCAAGTCTTCTGGAACCAATATCAAGTCTTTTGGAAGCATTTCAATTCTTCTAAAAGCAGCGACAATGCTTTCAGAAGCTATATAGACTTTTCTGGAGGAAGTTCATGCATTCTAGAAACATATCAAGCTTTTTCATCAAGCATTTCAAGTCTTCCAAAAGCAATATCAAGTTTTCTGGAAGAACTTCAAGTCTTCTAGAAGCAGTATTAAATCTTTTAAAGCATTACAAGTATTTTGAACATTTCTTCTTTCTATTTTGACAAGCCTTTTGGAAGCAATATCAGGTTCTTTAGAAACAGTATTACGTCTGCTATGGGCCTATCAAATCTTTTGGAAGCAGTGTAAGTCTTTTGTAAGGAAAAGAAGCAATCCATGTCTGCTGGAAGCGACATCAAATCTCTTGAATGCAGTATCAAGTCTTCTGGAAGCATTTCAAGTCGTCTAGGAGCAGTATTAAGTCGTTTCGAGGCAATATCAAGTCTCTTGAAAGTCTTCGAAAAGTGGTATGAAATTTTCTGGAAGCATTTTTAGTCTTCCAAAAGCAATGTCCAGTTTTCTGGAAGCATTTCTTTGAAGTATTCTGGACACATTTCAAATCCTTTTTAAGCGGTATCAGGTCCTCTATAAGCAGTATTAAGTTTTCTATGGACAGTATCAAGTCTTTTGGAAGCAATATCTGCTTTATTAAGATTTATGTCTCGATGACAAATAAGACCCGATCTAAAACTCAAACTAACTTCTCATAATTTGAAACTCTCTGTCATTAATGATGATATTAATGAACTTCGTTTTTTGTTGGAGATTTTCATTATTTTCTGACCATCATTGATCAACGATATATTAATCTCAGATTCGGAAAAATTGGTTATTATAGGAACAATTCCGGGATGCAGGGATCCCGATATCCCGAGATTGTAATCCCTAATTTAAACGCATACGCTAGCAGCGACAACAATTTTGTTTTTATTCATATTAAATAATGTTAGAATGTGTTAAAAACAAAATGTTTTTCACTCAGTTTTTTTTGTATTTCTAATTTGGCGCGACTTTATATGTCCAAATTATACTTGAATGTACTTGCTTAAATATTGCATGAATCAATACCTTTCCTTACAACAAAAGCTAATGCACACTGTGTAAATAAAAACTTACTGTAGGGTTATTATCAACCTTTCAGATGGTGAAATTGCACCTTTATTTGGTGTTTTTGATAAAAAAGGTGTAACCAGTTTTAACAGTTGTTTAAACTCTTCGAATGACATGCGGACATATTTAAAAAATTGTAAATCGTCCTCTTTCTTTTGTAACATATTTCTAATAAGAGTGGCATAATTCCCCTCTAATTCTCGATTCTTATTGATGGGCCTTCTATCAAAACGCCGTCGTCTTTTATTCTTCAATTTTTGTACGATTAATAATGCTTTCAAACACATTGCACTAGCAGAGACAACAATTTTCTTTTTATTCATATTAAATCATGATCACCATTAAATAATATTAGAAACAAAATATTTCTAAAAAAAACTGTTTCACTCCTGATCCCCCAGATTTCTTTTTGTATTTTTAATTTGGCACGACCGTTTATATGTCAAAATTTTGCTTTAATATATTGTGCTTAAATATTGCATGAACCAATACATTTCCTTACAACTAAAGCTAACGCAAACGTTTAAGACTAAAACTATGAGCAAAACTAAAACACTTTGCATGAACCCACCATAAGACTTTTTTACACAAAATTTGATTTAACAACAAAATTTTTTCGATTTTTGAATTTTGTATTTTTTAAACAGAAGTAGCCAAACTTTTAGCTCATTAAATACATAATTTTTTTCTGATTTCAAAAATAAAAGGTATAACAGGTATATTACGGTTTTTGAATAAAATTCAAAATAAATTTTTTTTCAAATTTTCGAACGCCGCCATCTAGTGTAGGAATTTCGAAATGTTAATGTTATTATTGACAAATAAATACTTTTTTTAGATAATAATTAAACAATTTAGGGCCGGTTTATTCACCTATGGTTAAATTTAACTATTGGATATTTTCCATGGTTACTGTAATTTCACTTGCCATGATTGGCTATATTAACAGTAACTATGGTAAATATCTGATACTTAAATTTAAATAAAGGTGAATAAACTAGGCCTTAAAAATGTTATTAAAACAATAAATAATTTAACGCATTAATTATTAATATTATTAATAACGTTATTTATACACTCAGCAGCAGAAGGCTGCCTACAAAAAACTTGTAATACATTAATTGAAAAAATAAGAGTCATAATCTAATGTGATAAACTTGACTTTTTTTTATTTTGTATATTAACTACATATAATTCTATTAACAAAATATGCTTCAACAAAAAGAAAGAAACAGTAGTTAGAGAAAAAAATCAAAACTAAAAATTCTACAAATAACGGGTATGCAAAAATCTGCGTACAAGTCAGGACAGTATTTATAAAAAATTCATAAATGAGATCATTGTTTCTATATTAATATGAGGTCGGATAACCTTTACGTTTAATGACCTCCCTTAAACGTTTAGGCATGGAGTGCACTAATTTCTTCGTTTCGTCCGAACTGATTTAGACCCATTCCTCAATCATAACATTTTTTAACGTTTCCTTCGACGTTATGTTGTGTTGCCGAATCCTGCGTTCCAGTAAATCCCAGAGGTGTTCGATGGGATTCAAGTCCGGCGATTGTGGAGGTGTTTTAAGTTGCTTTGGGGTATTGTACAGTAGCCAAAGCTTAGTGTTGTGGGCGCAATGTTTGGGGTCATTATCTTGTTGAAAAAAGTATTCGGGCCCCAAGCCCAAGTTTTCGATGCTAGGCTTCAAATTTTCTTTTAAAATGTCTATATACATTCCATTGTCGATGTTATGAAAACCAACCTTCCCACCCCTTTGGTGCACATACACCCCCAAACCATTACTCCACCACCTCCGTGTTTTACAGTCGCTTTCAAATTTTCGGGATTAAGGGCAGTATTAGGTTTTCTCCATACAAGTTGTTTACCCTTAATGCCGAAAATGCAAAATTTGCTCTCATCTGTAAAGAGAACTTTCTCCCAGAATTCAATGGGCTTGTCTAAGAGTTTTTTTGCAAAGGCGATCCGCTTCTGACGATTGACCTCTGACACAAATGGCTTTTTTCGTGCAACGCGACTGTGATAGTTAGCTTTTTTTAACGTCCTTCTCACCGTATCTTTGCTGATAGTTTTATGAAATTCTTCTTGTACATTTTCTACTATTTTTCTTGCCGTCAGCCTAGGTTCTTTTCTAACCTGCTGTACAATTTTTCGCTTCTCTCGGTCAGATCGCGGACGTGAGAGGTAATCTTCAGTGTCTTTATAATTATTAATTACTCTTTGAATGGAAGAGTGTGACCTGCCGACAGTTTCTCCTATTTTTCGAAAAGATTTTCCCTCTTTCCATAACTTTACAATAATTTTTCTCTCTCCCAATTCAATTTCCTTTCCTTTCGTGTCCATTCTAACTTTTAGCTTCCAATTTTTTTATTTTATACGAATGTTTTTCGTCTTGAATTAAATGTTTATTTAATAATTTTTTGCACTTTTATTAACAAGACGATAGTATTTTACACAATGTTAGTACCGGTTTCGGTTACGTTTAAACCATCTTCAGGAAATATATTTTAAAGAAAATTGTTGATGTTATTGACATTTTATTTTGTGATTAATGTCATGTTGTGTTAATGTGAAAAATTAAAATAGGATTAAAATAAAATAAAATTAAAATTGAATATTTCCCAAACCAAAAGTTCAAATATCTATTGTAAATTTGGGAAGGGAAATATGGGAAAATGTTATTGCGGTTTGAGTTCATTGTATATGTTAGGGTTTTTTAATTTTATTTTTATTTTTAGGTGGAGTAAAAGGATTTTTCAAATACATATATAAAGGTTTTTCTGTGTTGTCTCAAAAATTTTTATTTTAATTTGATAATTTAGATTGTAAGCGTCATTTAGTGTATATATTTTATTACTGTAAAAATATAGTAATTTAATAACACAATCTAATAATTGTTAATGTTATAAATGTAAGATATTTTATATCATTGTTTTAATATTATTTGAGAAATATAATTATTAATTTTTGTTGTAAAATTAGTTCTTTATTGCATTATTAAAATAGTTATATTACATGACGCTAGATGGCGGAATTTGGAATTTTAATAAAAAAGATTTTTTGAGCATTCCTTAAAATAATTAAAATAACCTTACATTTTTGGAATAAATAAAAAATAAGGAATTAAATAAATTAAAAATCAATTATTATTTATAAAATTGTTTATAAATGTGTCTGGATTTTATTTTAATTAGGAATTTTATAATTTACATTACATATTGTTTAACATGCACACATTAAAAAAATCATTTTTTGTTGTTGCTATCAAATTAATATTTTTTGTTAATAATATAGTTACACTAAATGACGCTAGATGTCAACTTACTTTTTTTATTAAAAAATTTTTTTTTATCTTATTCTAAAGAAATTACTAAAATAACTTATTAAAGTTTTTCTCTAAATCAGAAAAAAATTACAAAAGTAAAAAGTTAAAAATCATTGATTGATATTTATAAACAATTTTATAAATAAAATGATAAAATTTCCAGCAGCGCCATCTAGCGTCATTTGGTGTATATATTTTAATTACTGTAAAAATATAGTAATTTAATAACAAAATCTAATAATTGTTAATGTTATAAATGTGAGATATTTTATATCATTGTTTTAATATTATTTGAGAAATATAATTATTAATTTTTGTTGTAAAATTAGTATTTTTTGCAGTAATAAAATAGTTATATTACATGACGCTAGATGGCGGAATTTGGAATTTTAATAAAAAAAATTTTTTGAGTATTCCTTAAAATAATTAAAATAACCTTACATTCTTGGAATAAATAAAAAATAAGGAATTAAATAAATTAAAAATCAATTATTATTTATAAAATTGTTTATAAATGTGTCTGGATTTTATTTTAATTAGGAATTTTATAATTTACATTACATATTGTTTAACATGCACACATTAAAAAAAACATTTTTTGTTGTTGCTGTTAATTTAATATTTTTTGTTAATAAAATAGTTACTTTTAGTGTAAAGAAAAAATAACAAATGTAAAAAGTTAAAAATCGTTGATTGATATTTATAAACAATTTTATAAATAAAATGATAAAATTTCCAGCAGCGCCATCTAGCGTCATTTAGTGTATATATTTAATTACTGTAAAAATATAGTAATTTAATAACAAAATCTAATAATTGTTAATGTTATAAATGTAAGATATTTTATATCATTGTTATAATATTATTTGAGAAATATAATCATTAATTTTTGTTGTAAAATTAGTTTTTTTGCATTAATAAAATAGTTATATTACATGACGCTAGATGGCGGAATTTGGAATTTTTATAAAAAAGATTTTTTGAGCATTCCTTAAAATAATTAAAATAACCTTACATTTTTGGAATAAATAAAAAATAAGAAATTAAATAAATTAAAAATCAATTATTATTTATAAAATTGTTTATAAATGTGTCTGGATTTTATTTTGATTAGGAATTTTATAATTTACATTCCATATTGTTTAACATGCACACATCAAAAAAATCATTTTTTGTTGTTGCTATCAAATTAATATTTTTTGTTAATAAAATATTTACACTAAATGACGTTAGATGTCGACTTTCTTCTTTTATTAAAAATTTTTTTTTACCTTATTCTAAAGCAATTACTAAAATGACTTATTAAAGTTTTTCTTTAAATCAGAAAAAATAACAAATGTAAAAAGTTAAAAATCGTTGATTCATATTTATAAACAATTTTATAAATAAAATGATAAAATTGCCAGCAGCGCCATCTAGCGTCATTTAGTGTATATATTTCATTACTTTAAAAATATAGTAATTTAATAACAAAATCTAATAATGGTTAATGTTATAAATATGAGATATTTTATATCATTGTTTTAATATTATTTCAGAAATATAATTATTAATTTTTGTTGTAAAATTAGTCTTTCTTTTGCATTAATAAAATAGTTATATTACATGACGCTAGATGGCGGAATTTGGAATTTTAATAAAAAAGATTTTTTGAGCATTCCTTAAAATGATTAAAATAACCTTACATTTTTGGAATAAATAAAAAATAAGGAATTAAATAAATTAAAAATCAATTATTATTTATAAAATTGTTTATAAATGTGTCTGGATTTTATTTTAATTAGGAATTTTATAATTTACATTACATATTGTTTAACATGCACACATTAAAAAAATCATTTTTTGTTGTTGCTATCAAATTAATATTTTTTGTTAATAAAATAGTTACACTAAATGACGTTAGATGTCGACTTTCTTTTTTTATTAAAAAAATTTTTTTTACCTTATTCTAAAGCAATTACTGAAATAACTTATTAAAGTTTTTCTTTTAAATCAGAAAAAAATAACAAATGTAAAAAGTTAAAAATCGTTGATTCATATTTATAAACAATTTTATAAATAAAATGATAAAATTTCCAGCAGCGCCATCTAGCGTCATTTGGTGTATATATTTTAATTACTGTAAAAATATAGTAATTTAATAACAAAATCTAATAATTGTTAATGTTATAAATGTGAGATATTTTATATCATTGTTTTAATATTATTTGAGAAATATTATTATTAATTTTTGTTGTAAAATTAGTATTTTTTGCATTAATAATATAGTTATATTGTATGACTCTAGATGGCGGAATTTGGAATTTTTATAAAAAAGATTTTTTGAACATTTTTAAAATAATTAAAATAAACTTACATTTTTAGAATAAGTAAAAAATAAGGAATTAAATAAATTAAAAATCAATTATTATTCATAAAATTGTTTATAGATGTGTGTGGATTTTATTTTGATTAGGAATTTTTTAATTTACATTACATATTGTTTAACATGCACACATTAAAAAAATCATTTTTTGTTGTTGCTATCAAATTAATATTTTTTGTTAATAAAATAGTTACACTAAATGACGTTAGATGTCGACTTTCTTTTTTTATTAAAAAATTTTTTTTTACCTTATTCTAAAGCAATTACTAAAATAACTTATTAAAGTTTTTTTTTAATCAGAAAAAATAACAAATGTAAAAAGTTAAAAATCGTTGATTCATATTTATAAACAATTTTATAAATAAAATGATAAAATTTCTAGCAGCACCATCTAGCGTCATTTAGTGTATATATTTTATTACTGCAAAAATATAGTAATTTAATAACAAAATCTAATAATTGTTAATGTTATAAATGTGAGATATTTTATGTCATTGTTTTAATATTATTTGAGAAATATAATTATTAATTTTTGTTGTAAAATTAGTTTTTTTTGCATTAATAAAATAGTTATATTACATGACGCTAGATGGAGGAATTAGGAATTTTAATAAAAAAGATTTTTTGAGTATTCCTTAAAATAATTAAAATAACCTTACATTTTTGGAATAAATAAAAAATAAGGAATTAAATAAATTAAAAATCAATTATTATTTATAAAATTGTTTATAAATGTGTCTGGATTTTATTTTGATTAGGAATTTTATAATTTACATTACATATTGTTTAACATGCACACATTAAAAAAATCATTTTTTGTTGTTGCTGTCAAATTAATATTTTTTGTTAATAAAATAGTTACACTAAATGACGTTAGATGTCGACTTTCTTTTTTTATCAAAAAAATTTTTTTTACCTTATTCTAAAGCAATTACTAAAATAACTTATTAAAGTTTTTCTTTTAAATCAGAAAAAATTAACAAATGTAAAAAGTTAAAAATCGTTGATTCATATTTATAAACAATTTTATAAATAAAATGATAAAATTTCCAACAGCGCCATCTAGCGCCATTTAGTGTATATATTTTATTAATGTAAAAATATAGTAATTTAATAACAAAATCTAATAATTGTTAATGTTATAAATATGAGATATTTTATATCATTATTTTAATATTAATTGAGAAATATAATTATTAATTTTTGTTGTAAAATTAGTATTTTTTGCATTAATAAAATAGTTATATTACATGACGCTAGATGGCGGAATTTGGAATTTTAATAAAAAAGATTTTTTGAGTATTCCTTAAAATAATTAAAATAACCTTACATTCTTGGAATAAATAAAAAATAAGGAATTAAATAAATTAAAAATCAATTATTATTTATAAAATTGTTTATAAATGTGTCTGGATTTTATTTTAATTAGGAATTTTATAATTTACATTACATATTGTTTAACATGCACACATTAAAAAAATCATTTTTTATTGTTGCTATCAAATTAATATTCTTGGTTAATAAAATAGTTACACTAAATGACGTTAGATGTCGACTTTCTTTTTTTATTTAAAATTTTTTTTTACCTTATTCTAAAGCAATTACTAAAATGACTTATTAAAGTTTTTCTTTAAATCAGAAAAAATAACAAATGTAAAAAGTTAAAAATCGTTGATTGATATTTATAAACAATTTTATAAATAAAATGATAAAATTTCCAGCAGCGCCATCTAGCGTCATTTAGTGTAAATATTTTATTACTGCAAAAATATAGTAATTTAATAACAAAATTTAATAATTGTTAATGTTATAAATGTGAGATATTTTATATCATTGTTTTAATATTATTTGAGAAATATTATTATTAATTTTTGTTGTAAAATTAGTATTTTTTGCATTAATAAAATAGTTATATTACATGACGCTAGATGGCGGAATTTGGAATTTTAATAAAAAAGATTTTTTAGGTATTCCTTAAAATAATTAAAATAACCTTACATTCTTGGAATAAATAAAAAATAAGGAATTAAATAAATTAAAAATCAATTATTATTTATAAAATTGTTTATAAATGTGTCTGGATTTTATTTTAATTAGGAATTTTATAATTTACATGACATTTGTTTAACATGCACACATTAAAAAAATCATTTTTTGTTGTTGCTATCAAACTAATATTTTTTGTTAATAAAATAGTTACACTAAATGACGTTAGATGTCGACTTTCTTTTTTTATTAAAAAAATTTTTTTTACCTTATTCTAAAGCAATTACTGAAATAACTTATTAAAGTTTTTCTTTTAAATCAGAAAAAAATAACAAATGTAAAAAGTTAAAAATCGTTGATTGATATTTATAAACAATTTTATAAATAAAATGATAAAATTTCCAGCAGCGCCATCTAGCGTCATTTGGTGTATATATTTTAATTACTGTAAAAATATAGTAATTTAATAACAAAATCTAATAATTGTTAATGTTATAAATGTGAGATATTTTATATCATTGTTTTAATATTATTTGAGAAATATTATTATTAATTTTTGTTGTAAAATTAGTATTTTTTGCATTAATAATATAGTTATATTGTATGACTCTAGATGGCGGAATTTGGAATTTTTATAAAAAAGATTTTTTGAACATTTTTAAAATAATTAAAATAAACTTACATTTTTAGAATAAGTAAAAAATAAGGAATTAAATAAATTAAAAATCAATTATTATTCATAAAATTGTTTATAGATGTGTGTGGATTTTATTTTGATTAGGAATTTTTTAATTTACATTACATATTGTTTAACATGCACACATTAAAAAAATCATTTTTTGTTGTTGCTATCAAATTAATATTTTTTGTTAATAAAATAGTTACACTAAATGACGTTAGATGTCGACTTTCTTTTTTTATTAAAAAATTTTTTTTTACCTTATTCTAAAGCAATTACTAAAATAACTTATTAAAGTTTTTTTTTTAAATCAGAAAAAATAACAAATGTAAAAAGTTAAAAATCGTTGATTCATATTTATAAACAATTTTATAAATAAAATGATAAAATTTCTAGCAGCACCATCTAGCGTCATTTAGTGTATATATTTTATTACTGTAAAAATATAGTAATTTAATAACAAAATCTAATAATTGTTAATGTTATAAATGTGAGATATTTTATGTCATTGTTTTAATATTATTTGAGAAATATAATTATTAATTTTTGTTGTAAAATTAGTTTTTTTTTTGCATTAATAAAATAGTTATATTACATGACGCTAGATGGCGGAATTAGGAATTTTAATAAAAAAGATTTTTTGAGTATTCCTTAAAATAATTAAAATAACCTTACATTTTTGGAATAAATAAAAAATAAGGAATTAAATAAATTAAAAATCAATTATTATTTATAAAATTGTTTATAAATGTGTCTGGATTTTATTTTGATTAGGAATTTTATAATTTACATTACATATTGTTTAACATGCACACATTAAAAAAATCATTTTTTGTTGTTGCTGTTAAATTAATATTTTTTGTTAATAAAATAGTTACACTAAATGACGCTAGACGTCAACTTTCTTTTTTTATAAAAAAATTTTTTTTATCTTATTCTAAAGCAATTACTAAAATAACTTATTAAAGTTTTTCTCTAAATCAGAAAAAAATTACAAAAGTAAAAAGTTAAAAAACGTTGATTGATATTTATAAACAATTTTATAAATAAAATGATAAAATTTCCAGCAGCGCCATCTAGCGTCATTTAGTGTATATATTTTATTACTGCAAAAATATAGTAACTTAATAACAAAATCTAATAATTGTTAATGTTATAAATGTGAGATATTTTATATCATTATTTTAATATTAATTGAGAAATATAATTATTAATTTTTGTTGTAAAATTAGTTTTTTTTGCATTAATAAAATAGTTATATTACATGACGCTAGATGGCGGAATTTGGAATTTTAATAAAAAAGATTTTTTGAGTATTCCTTAAAATAATTAAAATAACCTTACATTCTTGGAATAAATAAAAAATAAGGAATTAAATAAATTAAAAATCATTTATTATTTATAAAATTGTTTATAGATGTGTGTAGATTTTATTTTAGTAAGGAATTTTATAATTTACATGACATTTAAATCACCCCATCTATCCAAAAAAAGCATAATCACTAAATATTTCATCATCATTCATTGAAGAAAATCTTGCATAACAATTTAATTTTAATGTTATTTTTAAAAAAATACCTAAAGTACAGGTATAAACATTGATTTTTTTAATTAAATTAAAATTAAATAAATTAAGGTTAAGAAAGACATTTTAACCTTGACACTTCGATGACAATTAAATGACAACCTAAATATATAATCTTCAATTGCGCATTTTTATGTGCGATGTACAATAACAAGTTTAATTTAAACCCAAAAACACCGGTAAATAATCAAAATTCACTTATAAATCAAAAATTTCCGTATTAAATCAAAACTAATTTAAATTTTTCCGTTTCAGGAGAGCCTATTTTATAATAACTACTTTATTTAGAGGTTATGTACAAACCTGATCCCTTTTAAATCGTCGCTTTTTAAACCACTTTATCTTAAAAAAAAATCAAATAATGGCAACTATTGTTGCAAGAAGATTGTGTAGAAATCCGGTGAGATCCTACGTGCGCTGTTTTAGCATTTTGAGGATAAAATCAGACACGATTGGGCCCAATTTGATTTTTAATGTTACCCGTTTTAACCATAATCGAGTATTGGTGAAACGTTTTACGCCTAGTTTGCATAATTTGTGCGCTTTTTCGAACGAAAAGAAGAATGATAAAGAAGTTTTGAATCAGAAAAAACTTGGTTTGTTTCAAAAGTTTAAGCAAATGTATCGGGATTATTGGTACGTTTTGGTCCCGGTTCATATTGTTACATCAATTGGATGGTTTGGAAGTTTTTATTACATGGCTAAAAGGTAATAAAATAGATCGAAATGATTTAAATAATAAATATTTTTGCAGTGGAATCGATATAGTAGCAATAATGGAAAATTGGCATATAAGTGAAACATTAATAAAACCCTTAAGAGACTCATCGATGGGTTATATAGCGGTTTCTTACGCTTTATATAAATTGGCGACCCCTTTTCGTTATATGGTCACCTTAGGGGGCACGACGTTTTCAATAAATTATTTGAAAAATTTGGGTTATATCAAACCGGTGCCCAGCGCCCAAGAATTAAAGGTAATGTATAAAAGGAGAATGGGGAAGAAAAAGAATGTTAAAACCGGGGATAGTGGTGGTCCTAAAATAAAAAGCGAGGAATTAACAGATTTGCACCAAAAAGAAACGATGGTCGCAGGATTAGATAAAAAGGTTAAAATGGAATGTGGCAGTGGGAGAACTGGGAAAGTGAAAAGTATTAAAAAACCGGAAAAAAAATAAGTTCTATAATAAGGAGTAAATAAGATTTATTCTATTTTGTATTTTGAAACTTATTTAATAATAATTTTGTTTCGTCTTTTTTTGTGGTTAATTTTTTTTGCAGAAAATTGAAAAAAAATGCTTCAAGGCGTACATTATATTTTATCATCGTTAATACATAAACATGTTTATAAAAATCATATTATAATTTTCGCCGAATTTTTCTAAAAATTGGAATGATGCTTTTCAATGTTAGAAAAGTTTGGATTATTTTATTTTAATGCACAAAACGAGTTGTTGTTCACGTTTATTACTGGATATCACAGAAAATAATTACCATAAATCATAATTTTTTTTATTTTACTCATACCCTCACTTTTTCTCATTTTCATCTTATCATTTCATTAAGATAGATGAAAATTAATGGAAAATTGTTATACTTGCAGGTTCCCAATTTACAAAACGTTGCCGTACAGAAGATTTTGGTCAAAGGAAAAAGTACTTAATCACCAAAAAAAAAAATTAATATTTCAAATCGATTTGTTACCCTACATCTACGTATATAATATTTATGATATTACCGATATTAAACCATGTATCAAAAAAAAAAATAACATAGTTTATGTAAAAGCTTATTTCTTGTTATCTGTTTAAAGATTGATTAATTAATAACACATTAATAAGGAACTTGCAAGTATTTAATTTTGTGGAAGTACTCCCCAATTTACAAACATAAAGAACTGTGATGTCTATAAAAAAATCAATAAAATAATCTTAATCTAAAATCTATAATTAATCTTTATTTAAAACAGAAAATAAATCTAAAAATATACGTGGTGTGTTAAATGGCTGGAATATAGCCAAAATCTTAGCCATTCGTGGTTTTGGAGCGAAATGTTTCCAACGAAAGTTTTAGTTGTTTATTAATTGAGGTAAAAACAACTTTGTTATTTTAAATTGATTTTTTTTTTGTGTATTTTGATAGTGAATTTCTTTCAGAATAATCTGAAAAAATTGTATCTATAGAAATAGATGTAAACACTAAAATTTGAAGCCAACACAAAATCTGGTTTGTTTACTAACATCTTTATCGAATTATCAAATAATAAGAATATTAAAATATTTATTGTATGCTTAAGATTGCCAACTTTCCTAAATTTAAGAAATGTTTTGAATAAATCAAATATAACGATATTTGATTTATATACTTTAAAATATTTTTCCCCGTCAAAACATCTTAATTTTCTAAAAAGATATGAAGCAAATAATACATCATTATGGCAATTTTAAATTAACGAGAAACGTGATTGCAAATGGTTTAATTATAAATGTGAGATTATAAGAGACATATCACGTCGAAATCTATAATAATTAAGCTTTCTTTTAAGATATAAAGCATCATATTATTTCAATCCATTCATAAGATATAGAATAAAAAGTCCAATTTATTTATATAAACCAAGAATGTATTTAGATACTTGAGATTGATGATTTTGGATATTTTTAGAAACGTTTTGGTGATTGAGAAAATATTTTGCTACTATTAATATCAAAAAAATACCTAGAAAGCGTTTTGGAAATGCTTTGTCTTTGATGATTGCAACGTTTGAAGTGTTCATTGTGCATAAAAATTATTATGGATGATTTTGACTTCTATAAATATCTTCTAATAATATTTTAAAACTATCCAAAGAGCCTTTAGACATTTTAGAAATGTCTGGGTAATTTGGAAAATTAAATAATTAAGAATTATTAGTATTTAAGGAACTTTTTGACATCTATAGGAGCCGTTTGAAAGTCTTTAAATTTGCCCAAAATGCGTTTAAACAACTTTGGAAATCCTTTGCCTTAGTTTAGAATCTTCAAATGAGCTCAGAAATCATTTAAGAACATTTTGACATCTATAAGTGATTTTGGTGATGTTTAAATCTGTTTAAAAAGCGTTTGGAGACATTTTTACAATGATATTATATACTAGGAACCTTTTAACATCCAGAAGAGCCACTTAGAAGTCTAGAAAGCGTTTAGACACATTTTCACTATGATGGAAATTGTTAGAAATGTCTGGGTAACTTGGAAAATCATTTATCAGATACTAGGGACCTTTTGACATCTGGAATTCGACATCTGAATTTTGGATATTTTTAGAAACGTTTGGGTGATTGAGAAAATGTGCCTAAAAATTATTATGGATGATTTTGACTTCTATAAATGTCGACAGGTAATATTTAAAACTGTCCAAAAAGCCTTTAGACATTTTGGAAATGTGGGGGTAATTTGGAAAAATAAATAATTTGGAATTATTAATATTCTAGGAATTTTTTGACATCTATAGGTACCATTTAGAAGTCTTTAAATTTGTCCAAAATGTGTTTAGACACTTTTGGAAATCTTTTACCTGTGTTTAATGTCAATTTGAAGATTTCAAATGCGAAGAGAAATCATTTAGTCACATTTTGACATCTATAAGTGATTTTGATGATATTTAAAACTGTTTAAAAAGCGTTTGGAGTCATTTTGACAATGATACCGGATACTAGGAACTTTTTGACATCCAGAAGTGCCGCTTAGAAGTCGTTAAATATGCCCATAATGCGTTTAGAAACTTTTGGAAATCTTTTGCCTGCATTTATTGTCAACTTGAAGTCTTCTAATATGTCCAGAAATCATTAAGAATGTTTTTGATATCAATAAATGTCCTCTTATGGCGTTTAAAGGGGTCTAAAAGGCGTTTAGACACATTTTGACTATATAGAAATTGTTAGAAATGTTTGGATAAGTTGGAAAATCATTTATCAGATACTAAGGACCTTTTGACATATATAGGCGTCATCTGGAAACCTTTAAATATGTCCAAAATGCGTTTAGACACTTTTAAAAATATTTTGTCTGTATTTGTTATCAACTTGAAGACTTCAAATGTACCCAGAAATCATTTAGGAACATTTTGACTTCTATAAGTGATTTTGATGATATTTAAAACTGTTTAAAAACCGTTTCGAGACATTTTGACAATCATATCGGATACTAGGAACCTTTTGACATCCAGAAGTGCCACTTAGAAGTCGTTAAATATGTCCATATTGAGTTTAGACACATTTGGAAGTCTTTTACTTGTATTTGTTTTCAACCTGAAGCCTTCTAATATGTCCAGAAATCATTAAGGATATTTTGACATCAATAAATGTTCTCTGATGGCGTTTAAAGCGGTCTAAAAGGCGTTTAGACACATTTTGACTATGATAGAAATTGCTAGAAATGTTTGGATAAGTTGGAAAATTATTTATCAGATACTAAGGACCTTTTGACATATATAGGCGTCATCTGGAAACCTTTAAATATGTCCAAAATGCATTGAGACACTTTTAGAAATATTTTGTCGCTTTTATTGCCAATTTGAAGTCTTCAAATGTGTCCAGAAATCATTTAAAGCCATTTTGATATCTATAAGTGACTTTGGTGATATTTAAAACTGTTTAAAAAGCGTTTGGAGACATTTTGACAAAGATATCGGATATTAGGAACCTTTTGACATCTACAAGTGCCACTTAGAAGTCGTTAAATATGTCAATAATGCGTTTAGACACTTTTAGAAATCTTTTACCTGTATTTATTGTCAACTTGAAGTCTTCTAATATGTCCAGAAATCATCAAGGACCTTTTCGACATCAATAAGTGTCCTCTGGTGATGTTTAAAACAATCTAAGAAGTGGCTAGACATATTTTGACAATAATGGAAATTTTTAGAAAATCATTAATTGGATATTGGGGATCTTTTGACATCTATAAGTGCCATTTGGAAGTCTTTAAGTATGTCCACAATCCGTTTAGACACTTATGGAAATCATTAAGGATCTTTTTGACATCAATAAGTGTCCTTTAATGGTGTTTAAAATGGTCTAAAAAGCGGAAATTTTTAGAAATGTCTGGGTGACTTAGAAAATCATTAATTAGATATTGGCGACCTTTTGACATCTACTAGTGCCATTTTGAAGTCTTTAAATATGTCCAAAATGCGTTTAGACAACTTTGGAAATCTTTTGCTGTATTTATTATCAATTTGAAGTCTTCAAATGTGCCCAGAAATCACTAAGGAACTTTTTTATATCAACAAGTGTCCTCTGATGGTGTTTAAAAAGCGTTTGGACACATTTTGACAATGATAGAAATTTTTAGAAATGTCTGGGTAATTGGAAAATCATTAATCGGATACTTGGGATCTTTTGACATCTATAAGTGTCATCTAGAAGTCTTTAAAAATGTCCAAAATACGTTTAGACACTTTTGGAAATATTTTGTCTGTATTTACTATCAACTTGAAGTCTTCAAATGTGTCCAGAAATCGTTAAGGATCATTTTGACATCAATAAGTGTCCTCTGATGGTGTTTAAAAAGCGTTTGGACACATTTTGACAATGATAGAAATTTTTAGAAATGTCTGGGTAATTGGAAAATCATTAATCGGATACTAGGGATCTTTTAACATCTATAAGTGCCATGGGGAAGTCTTTAAATATGTCCAAAATGCGTTTTGGAAACATTTTGTCCACATTTATTGTCAATTTGAGTCTTCAAATGTGTCCAAAAATCATTAAGGGTCTTTTTGACATCAATAAGTGTCCTCTGATGGTCTCTAAAACGGTCTAAAAAGCGTTTAGACACGTTTTGATAATGATAGAAATTTTTAGAAATGTCTGGGTAATTTGTAAAATTATTGATCCGATCTAGGGATTTTTTGACATCTATAAGTACCATTTTGAAGACTTTAAATGTGTCCAAAATGTGTTTAGCCACTTTTGGAAATATTTTGTTGGTGTTCATTGTCAACTTGAAGTCTTCAAATGTGTCCAGAATCATTAAGGATCTTTTTGACATCAGTAAGTGTCCTCTGATGGTGTTTAAAACGGTCTAAAAAAGCGGTTAGATACATTTTGACAATGATAGAAATTTTTAGAAATGCCTGAGCAATTTAGAACATCATCAATCGGATACTAGAGACTCTTTGACATCTATATGCGTCATCTGGAAAGCTTTAAATATGTTCAAAATGCGTTTAGACACTTTTGGAAATCTTTTACCCGTGTTTAATGTCAATTTGAAGTCTTCAAATGTACCCAGAAATCATTACGGATCTTTTTGACATCAGTAAGTGTCCTCTGATGGTGTTTAAAACGGTCTAAAAAAGCGGTTAGATACATTTTGACTATGATAGAAATTTTTAGAAATGCCTGAGCAATTTAGAACATCATCAATCGGATACTAGAGACTCTTTGACATCTATATGCGTCATCTGGAAAGCTTTAAATATGTTCAAAATGCGTTTAAACACTTTTGGAAATCTTTTACCCGTGTTTAATGTCAATTTGAAGTCTTCAAATGTACCCAGAAATCGTTAAGGATCTTTTTGATATCAATAAGTGTCCTTTGATGGTGTTTAAAACGGCTTAAAAAGCGTTTGGACACATGTTGACAATAGAAATTTTTATAAATGTCTGAGTAATTTGAAAAATCATTAATCGGATACTAGGAACTTTTTGACATCTACAGGCGTCATCAGGAAAGCTTTAAATATGTCCAAAATGCGTTTACATGACCCATTTGGAAACTTTTACCATTGTTTAATGTCATCTTGAATCATTCAACTTTTTGACAGCAAGGAGACAAAAAAAAAACATTGCAAATTAAAAAAGAACCTTTTACAATTAATAGAAGAACTTTTTTTGCAACATTTTCTTTAAAACCACAAATGGCTAAGTTATTAGCTATATTCCAGACTTTTGACACATCCTGTACATATAATTTGCAAGTTATGTCATTAAAAAATTTTAAAAAGTGTAATAATCAAAACATAACTTCAAAATATTGCTTAATACAGGAATGGTAGAATTTAAAAGGATTCTTTATTCTTTTATAATTCAAAAAATTAATTACAATAAAATTGTAATCTTTTGTCGTTTTTGTTTGAACATTAATTTTAATTAGTTTTTTTTAATTAAACAAATTTTAATATGTATCAAACAAGATTTTTTTCAAAAAAGCAATCATCTTAGATTCCACCATCCTTGTCTTAATAAGAATAACATCTAATTTTTCTAAATAGTATTATTGAACGTCTAACTTTTCGTTTTTTTAATTATCACTTAAAGCATCTTATCCAGTATATTGATACGTAGCCGAAACTGAATGCATTTGCCTCGGAGTATGTTGTAATCGGTTAATATGGCAACTACGACACATTAAGCGCCCTTCCAAAGGATAACAACGCTTATCCGGCTCATCAGTAAGTTGCATTCCACATTCTTCACAAATATAACAATCGACATGGAAATCTTTATCCATCGAAACAACACGAACGGTTTCTTCAGTTCCCTCAACAGGAGTTATCCCTTTAATTAAAAAAAAATTATTAATAAATTCATTCTTTATTTTTTTTTACCTTTTCCGCATGATGCGCATTTTGGGGCAAACATCCTATGGTAATCGTTAACACAATAAATTTTATTATCAACATCCACGGTAAATGGGACTCCATCGAGACATTCGTTGCAAACGCAACAACGAAAACAACCCGGGTGATAAGATTTACCCATCGCTTGAAGAATCTAAAACGAATCGAATTAAAAAATGTTAAAAAGGAAATTATTATTTACCATATCCATGATTAGGTGTCCGCAAATGGCGCATTTTTCGGCGGTTTGTTGAAATCCGGAGTACTTCAAAAAGAGGAATTTCAAAAAAAGTTAATGTTTAAAAAATGTTAGGTTAGTAAATTTAAGTTTTAGGGTTATTTTTTTTTTAATTTAAACTTTTTTGTTACTTACCAAATAATCTTCTTCGCAATAAACGCGACCATGAACGTTGTAGAAAGCTTTTCCGCGTAAAGCTCGGCCGCAAGAGCAACAAATAAAGCAATTGGTGTGGTACAAATTGCCCATTGCTTGACACGCTTGACCGGCTCCCGTTACTTTTTCTCCACAAGTATGACAAATACCTAAACGTTTATTCCAAGTATTAATAATTACATCATTTTGAAAATAAGTATAACAAAAACTTCCATATAACGAACCGTTAGAACGCATTTAATTTTTAATATAGCAATACATTTAAATATAAATGTTAGATTAGACTCCAACTAAGGTCACATTATTGCCCAAGTTGTTCTATGTCATATTTGTAAATAAACTCGGGAATCCTCAAGTTGTTTATATGATATATAAATCAAGCATAGTAGTTTTTGTTCGATATTGAGGACTCAAACTTAAAACTAGGGCTGGGCGATACCTTAAATAACATAATAAGTAAATTGTTTATGTATTTTTCTTCGTAGATTTTAATTTTGTCGTTAAAATGGTGGAAAAAATAAAAGTAAACAGAAAGGTAAATTAATTTCCCACCCTAACTTGTTGATTATTTTTTAATTTACCACCAACCACAAAGACCATGTACCATTGATCTTTTTCTACCCAATTCGGTCCTAGCATCTGCTACGAATGTTTGTTTAAGAGCACATATTGTGAATTGAGACTTAATACTGCTTCTATGATTCGTTTTTTGTGGATCTTGTTGTAAATTTTTGGTATATCAAATATTTATAATTGTTATTCATGCCTATTTTTATTTCTGCGAATTTCCAAATCGAGGAAGTTTAATTTGTAGTTGTCTTCTACTTCTGTGGTGAATTCCAAACTGTATTCAGTTCGCATACAATTTTTAGAAAACTATTTATTTGCGAATTATTTAAGTCTAAGTTGTTTTTGTTGCGTTTTAAAAGGAACGCAAACGTCTTAGGAATTATTTATTTTGTATGTGAATTCTTTGTTAAATGTTTTATACAGCAAAGATTGGATTTTTTAGCTATTTTACCTGTTGTGTATTAAGATTATTAATTATAGGACTTATGCTGTTGTCTTTCTTATGTAACTTAATTAATCTTTTAAATATAGGGACGAGAGGGTTCATTTCTAAGGAGTTGAAATTATTGATATTGAAAATACTTATGTTGTTACCCTCTTCCTTTATAGCTTTTTTTCAATTTGTTGTTAAATTTTATGGTTGGATTGCGTTTTATTTCCTTAATATTGTTGTCCTTAAAAAAATCGTCTTCTCTATGTATGTATTTCTGTTGAGAATGACGATCCCTACGTTCCTTCCACAAGAATTATTATTCCCTTTGGAAGACTTGATACTGCTTCTAGAAGACTTGACATTGCTTCCAGAAAACTTGATACTTGTTGTAGAAGCTTTGAAATGCTTCCAAAAGGCATGATATTGCCTCTGGAAGACTTCAACTATTTCTAGAAGACTTGAAATGCTTTAAGCACACTTAATATTCCCTTTGGAAGACTTGATACTGCTTCTAGAAAGTTTAAAAGGTTTTCAAAAGACTTTCAATACATTCAGAAAATTAGATGCTGATTATAGAAGCTTTGAAATGCTTCCAAATACTTGATATTGCCTGTTGTAAACTTGAAATTGTTTCGAAAAGCCTTGAAATGCTTCCAGATGGCTTGATACTGCCCCTGAAAGACTTGATACTGCTTCTAGAATACTTGAAGTGCTTCCCAAAGACTTGACATTGATTCTAGAAGACTTGACACTGTTTCTATAAGACTTAAAAGCTCTCCAGAAGACTTACAGTGATTTCATAAAATTTGATACTGCTTCTAAAAGCCTTTAAATACTTCCAAAAGACGTATGCTTCTAGAAGACTTAATGAAATGCTTCCAAAACACTTGGTATTGCCTTTTTAAAACTTGAAATTGCTTTGAAGATTTGAAATGCTTCCAGATGGCTTGATACTGCCCCTGGAAGACTTGATACTGCTTCTAGAATACTTGAAGTGCTTCCCAAAGACTTGACATTGATTCTGGTAGACTTGACACTGTTTCTATAAGACTTAAAATCTTTCCAGAAGACTTACAGTGATTTCATTAGATTTCATACTGCTTCTAAAAGACTTTAAGTACTGCCAAAAGAAGTATGCTTCCAGAAGACTTAATGAAATGCTTCCAAAACACTTGGTATTGCCTTTTTAAAACTTGAAGTTGTTTTGAAGACTTGAAATGCTTCCAGATGACTTGATACTGCCGCTGGAAGACTTGATACTACTTCTAGAATACTTGAAGTGCTTCCCAAAGACTTGACATTGATTCTGGAAAACTTGACACTGTTTCTATAAGACTTAAAAGCTTTCCAGAAGACTTACAATGATTTCATAAGATTTGATACTGCTTCTAAAAGACTTTAAATACTTCCAAAAGAAGTATGCTTCTAGAAAACTTAATGAGATGCTTCCAAAACACTTGGTATGGCCTTTTTAAAACTTGAAGTTGCTTTGAAGACTTGAAATGCTTCCAGATGGCTTGATACTGCCCTGGAAGACTTGATACTGCTTCTAGAATACTTGAAGTGCTTCCCAAAGACTTGACATTGATTCTGGAAGACTTGACACTGTTTCTATAAGACTTAAAAGCTTTCCAGAAGACTTACAGTGATTTCATAAGATTTGATACTGCTTCTAAAAGACTTTAAACACTTCCAAAAGAAGTATGCTTCTAGAAAACTTAATGAGATGCTTCCAAAACACTTGGTATGGCCTTTTTAAAACTTGAAGTTGCTTTGAAGACTTGAAATGCTTCCAGATGACTTGATACTGCCGCTGGAAGCCTTGATACTACTTCTAGAATACTTGAAGTGCTTCCCAAAGACTTGACATTGATTCTGGAAGACTTGACACTGTTTCTATAAGACTTAAAAGCTTTCCAGAAGACTTACAATGATTTCATAAGATTTGATACTGCTTCTAAAAGACTTTAAATACTTCCAAAAGAAATATGCTTCTAGAAGACTTAATGAAATGCTTCCAAAACACTTGGTATTGCCTTTTTAAAACTTGAAATTGCTTTGAAGATTTGAAATGCTTCCAGATGGCTTGATACTGCCCCTGGAAGACTTGATGCTGCTTCTAGAATACTTGAAGTGCTTCCCAAAGACTTGACATTGATTCTGGAAGACTTGACACTGTTTCTATAAGACTTAAAAGCTTTCCAGAAGACTTACAGTGATTTCATAAGATTTGATACTGCTTCTAAAAGACTTTAAATACTTCCAAAAGAAGTATGCTTCTAGAAGACTTAATGAAATGCTTCCAAAACACTTGGTATTGCCTTTTTAAAACTTGAAATTGCTTTGAAGATTTGAAATGCTTCCAGATGGCTTGATACTGCCCCTGGAAGACTTGATACTGTTTCTAGAATACTTGAAGTGCTTCCCAAAGACTTGACATTGATTCTAGAAGACTTGACACTGTTTCTTAAGAGATAAGACTTAAAATACTTCCAAAAGGAGTTTGCTTCTAGAAGTCTTAATAAAATGCTTCCAATACACTTGGCATTGCCTCTGGAAGACTTGAAATGCTTCCAAAACACTTGGTATTGCGTTTTTAAAACTTGAAATTGCTTTGAAAAGACTTGAAATGCTTTCAGATGGCTTGATATTGCTCCTGGAAGCCTCGATACTGCTTCTAGAATTCTTGAAGAGCTTCCCAAAGACTTGACATTGATTCTGGACTACTTGGCACTGTTTCTAGAAGAATTAAAAGGTTTCTAAAAGATTTACAATACTTTCATAAGATTTAGTACTGCTTCTAAAAGACTTAAAATACTTCCAAAAGACTGGATGGATATTGCTTCTAGATGACTTAATGAAATGCTTCCTGAAGAATACTGGAATACTGTTTTAAAACTGCTGGCAGAAAACATTTTCATCGCAAAAAACAAAATAAACTATTTGACTTTATTTAGAAAATATTAAATACTATTAACAATAATAATAGTTTATTGTGTTGGTAAGCAGCTCATACAGTCGCCTAAACAATTTTACAATTACTAAATATTTCCTTTAATACAATTACTTAATAATTGTATTGAATGATTGAATGGTGATTACTATCCAATCCCTACATTTAGGAATTCCTACACGGAATAAAATGTGTTTTGAAATAATTTTTTTAAGCTACGTTTAAAAATACCGCTGTTGGACTCTTCCGTTAATTTATGTGGTTCACAGCTCTCATTTGCAAAGTAAAGAAGTATGCACTACTGGTACTGCTTCCTCAAGTGAGTTTAGAATATGACAACTTTGCCCATCAAAATAAACATAAATTTTCACCAAATTTTCCAAATTTATCCTTCATGCTGTCAATATTTATTTAGATGAAATAAGTTTGTTTCACTACGCTATTTACAAATTGCAAAATGCTTTCAAAATACCAAATACTGTTGGCAAAATACAATATCTTCATCTCAAAAGTTCAAAAATTGCCAATTCAACACTAGATACAGCTTGTAAAACTTTAAACACTGCTGGCAGAAGACATATTTTTTTTTGCAAACCAACCATAGTCGCTAAATATGTGATACCTCATAGTCTCTTTTCAAATCAGTTGTTTTCATCACCCTAAAAATAATATAGGTATATTATTTTTAAAAAACGACGCTTATGACCCTATCCCTCATTCCCACCATATGTTCCTGATAATTTTCTCTATTATCGTACTGGTATATATCGTGTTTTGAAATAATGAGCAATAACCACATATTGAATCTTATCTTCAAAGCATTTTGGCTCTCTTAAAACATTATCTCTATACACATCTCTATATTAAGTTTTCTTAGTATTTTTGTATGTAGTAAATGCAATTTCCTGTATATAAAAAACAATTTTCTATATTTCGACACATTCGATACAATCGACACTGATACCTTACGGGTATAGATTGTCGATACCAAGGTAGTAGGTATCGATACCATCGACAAGTATCAATACTTTACCCAGCATTGCTTAAAACCCTTCTTAGGACTAAAAACTGATTCGTAATGTACGACTCACGATCGATGTTTACAAGATCTCTTTGGCGCTTTGTTGTTGTATTTTCATACAATATTTAAATTGTTAAACATTATGTTTTTGTATTTTCTGTTAATAATTAAAAAATCAACCCAATCGGGTCATGCCGGGTCCCGTCGAAATCAAAGTTGTTCACGATCACACATCGCTTATGTGATTGGTAAAAAAATTGGTGTCCACTCACTATGGGTCACGAATAACCCATCGTGACACGACGAGACTCACGTAGTTTGCACATCACTACTTCAAAGACGTCGACTGTCCCAAGTATTATAAATAATATGTAGGGCGACCGACATCTTCAAAGTCGGCTGAGATTACCTCTGATATAAGAACAATATTTGGGCAGCCGACTTCGAAGACGTAAAAGTTTTGTAATTCTAACATTACTAAATTAATTAATGCACGATTTATTTCTGGTTTGGGTCTATATTTCCTCTTATACTAAAAATAGAAAAATAGAGTATTAAAAAATATTAGAGAAGGTAGGAAATAATCTGCTAAATAGAGGAGAGTTTGCAGCTTCATAAGTCGTTAGTTTAACTATCCAAAAGTATGAATTCCGCATTTGTTTACATTTTATGAGCATAGAAACCAAGGCCCATAAAGCCATTTATAAAGCATTTATGGTTCATAGTGCATAACTTTTTTATTTTTGGATAAAATCATTCAAAAATATTCACAAAATATGTTCAAAATATGAATAAGGTAATGTCAAAATTTGATTAAGTTTTAATGAATGTTTCCCACTCATTAAAAAAATACCAAAAGATCGTTAAAAATGAGACATCTAATGTGGTTTCTCCCTTAAGACAAAGAGAAATATTACAGGTTAGAACTAAGTTAGACTTGACGTAATAACAAGCACACACAACTCGTTCATGGCAGTATGAAAATTACACTACACAATGAGTTTGCACAATGTGTGTACACATATTGACTCTACGTATGCTCTCCGCGAGTAATTCATTATGAAGTTTTGGTTCAAACAGGTCGCAATTAACCTTTCTGGTCGAAATTTCGGTTGAACACTAAATATAAATTTTAGATTAGAGTCCAACTCAGGTTATATTATTCCCCAAGTTGTTCTATTTCATGTTTGTAAATAAACTCAGGGTTCCTCAAGTTTTTTATATGATATATAAATCAAGCATAGTAGTTCTGGTTCAAGACTAGGTTTTTGCATCTTTTTATTGAACAGAAAATATAATTAAGGCTTTAATTATAAACGTTTGAGTTGAGTCTTTTAGTGTTTGTTCTACTTTAAGTCTTAATTATTGTGTTAGTTATTGCTTGGGATTAGATTGTTGTCTATTTTACGTTAAACTTAAACTAGAACTGAGACAAAATTTAACCTTCGTTAATAATAGCCTTCATTATAAACTCATATAATACTATACTTTGTCCATGACAACTGTAAATTTTGATAATTTAAACGAAATTTTAAATAATTCTTGACATTTATGTATTGACATTAAATTTTCTTACTGCCAATTTCAAAAAATCATAATTACTATATAATAAAATTAAAGTAATTAATTGAATTTTTTATGTTTTTAATTAATTAATTTCGATTTCACGTAAATATTTGAAATGAGAAAATCAAATTTAATGTATCTATTAATAAAATTGATTTTAAATTGTATAATTTTTTAATTTAACCAAAACATATAAATTCGGGTTAATTCCTACTTAAATACGATTTTAAACCCAAATATGGTATATACCTCACATTTTTTATCTTATCAAAATTGATGATTAAAACGAAAAATCTAAAAATATTTTGTTCGCAGAAATTTTCGCAATAACCAAAATTTTAAAGGTGTATTATAATGGGTGTGGCATTTAAATTGAGGTGATTAATAACTCAAACTATTAATTTTATAAAACAAAATCAGATAAAACGTTCTTTATACAGGGTGTCAATAGTGCGGGGACGGAAGATTGTGGCTTTACCATAGAAAATTTAAAAAATGTTTTTATGTCATCATACACTTAGCAGCAGAAGTCTGCGTACAAAAAACTTCTAACACTTTAACTGAAAAAATAAGGGTCATGATCTAATGTGATAAACTTCAATTTTTTTTTTATTTTGTGTATTAACTACATATAATTCTATTAACAAAATATGCATCAATAAAACAGAAATATTAGTTACAAAAAAAATTAAAATTAAAAATTCTCCAAATACAGTAAGGCCCCAACATTCGCGAGGGTTAGGTTCTAAAAATACGCCGCGAATGTTGAATCCGCGAATATTGAAGCACTAGATATTATGAAGGATAAACTACTACTTCTATGTTCTTTTAACACGTTAACCGCCAAATGGTCACCGACGCCAAAAGTTTCATTTAATTTAATTTTAAAAATTAAAAATTTCAAAAATTAATAAATTATACATACTAAATAAAACGCTTAAAATTGCAAAATAAAACGACTGGTCTTAAAACTTTTGTATGTATTCGGAACTAATACAGATATTAAAATAATTACAATTGTTTAAAATATAAAAAAACCTAAACTCGATAGCAATAACAAACTGCAACAAAATAAACTAAAAAAAAGAAATAAAAGTTAACATTTCTACTCATCAATAATAATTGCTTTAGAACACGATGGTTTAAAAAATGAAAGGATAGTAGGTTGCAATGCTTTGTGTTGCATATCCTTTTGAAGCTCTTTGTAAGGAGCAAGAAGAGTATTCAGACCATTTTTAAATTTTGTGCTTCGTTCCGTTGATGGATCATATTCTACTATTTTTTCAGCAAGATTATTTGCTTCTTGTATAAATAAATTAAGTTCCTTCAACGTTAATTTATTACATAGGGAATTACTATTATCTTCTTCATCCGTTCCTGAAACATTTTCTATTAGTAGCGCTTCTAAGTCTGCACTGGACAACTCTTCCTCTTGATCATTGACGAGAGATTCGATATCAGCTGGTACAATGGTATGAAAATCATCTCCCGGTAGCAACCGTGCAGAAAGAACAGCTCTCTCTATTGCCTCATCAATTTCGCTTACACTTTGCGCAGTGTCTTTTTTCAACAGTTTTTTCCATGCATTACTTACGGTTGATACTTTAATGTCATTTAAAGCAAGTTTTATAGATGTAATCGCATGGTCAATATTGTATAATTTCCACACATCTTTTATTGAGAAAACACTATCATTTTGTATTTTCTCATGTACAAAATCGAACATGTGCCGGATATAATGACTTTTAAAAGCTTTTATAACACCTTGATCTAAAGGTTGTAATAAGGATGTTGTGTTGGGCGGAAGAAATACCACCTCGACACATGGATGAGCTAATTTGAGAGCATCTACTGGATGAGATGGGGCGTTATCCAATATCAATAAAACGTGAAATGCTAAATTTTTAGATTTTAGGTAACGCTCCACTTCTTTAACAAAGCACTCTTTAAACCACTCTATAAATAGCTGAGAAGTCGTCCAAGCTTTTGAATTAGCTCGCCAATAGACCGGAAGAGCTTCTTTGTCCTTGTTCTTTAAAGCTCGTGGATTAGCTGCTCGATATATTAACATTGGTTTTGTAAAAAAGTCTCCGCGTGCATTTGCACAAAATAAAACTGTAACTCTATCCTTAGCCGATTTAAAACCAAGTGCTGTCTTTTCATTTTTTGAAATGTATGTTCGTGTGGGCATTTGTTTCCAATAAAGCCCGGTTTCGTCCGCATTAAATATTTGTTCAGGACGGTAACCTTTTTCTTCTATTAATTTTATTATTTCATCAGGAAATTTTGCAGCCTGTTGATGATCTGCTGAAGCTGATTCTCCACACAACTTAATGTTATGGAGATTAAAACGAGTTTTGAATCTTTCGAACCATCCTCTGCTGGCTTTAAATTTACAATCGTCTTCAGCATAGTCCATTCCACACGAAAAATGTTGATAAAGTTCCTTGGCTTTATCCATTAATCTAGCCCTAGTTAATGGTATATTTTTGCGACCATGGTCCTCAATCCAAAGATAAAGAGACTTCTCCATTTTTTCAATATTAACATCACGAACTTGTGACGTTACCTTTAATGATGACGGTATGCCACTTTTTAAGCTATTTCTAATTACCTCTTCTTGTTTCTTTATAGATCTTATCGTAGATTCATTGACACCGAAGACCCGGCCTACTTCGGTAGCTCTTTTCCCTTCCCGGAGCATATCAAGAACTTGAATTTTTCTTTCTAGAGTCATAACTGACTTTGCACGTTTGGCAATTAAATTTATTTCCATCGCAGGCCTTTTTGTACCCATTTTGAGTACTGTTGTGAGATTAATTTATTGTTTATAAAATTATAGTAAAAAAACGGGCGAAACACTAACCTGAACGAAATACAGAACACAAAAATAAGCACCTAACACAAACATTAAAATCGATCATAAATGAGGGATTCCCAGAGAAACGCATATGTGAAGCTGGTTGCTTGTACAGTAAACCTACGGTAAACTTCGTTTTAAATTTTTAAAAAATGACATACATACATACTTGCTATGTATTCGCGAATAATCGAGTCGTGAATGTTGAAAAAGGCAGCAAAATTTAAAACGCGAATATGCGAATCCGTGTAATTTGAAGCCGCGAATGTCGGGGCCCTACTGTAATGCGTATGCAAAAATCTACGTACAAATAAAGATGCCTTCTTCAAAATATACTTATTTACTTAAATACGTAGTTGGCGATGTACGCTTTCCGATTTAAATAAAAGATAATCGGTGTCAATTATATTAGCAGAGGCTTAGAAGCTAAAAGTTAGGATGGACACGAAAGGAAAGGAAATTGAATTGGGAGAGAGAAAAATTATTGTAAAGTTATGGAAAGAGGGAAAATCTTTTCGAAAAATAGAAGAAACTGTCGGCAAGTCACACTCTTCCATTCAAAGAGTAATTAATAATTATAAAGACACTGAAGATTACCTCTCACGTCCGCGATCTGACCGAGAGAAGCGACCCCTTTTAACAAACCGAGAGAAGCGAAAAATTGTACAGCAGGTTAGAAAAGAACCTAGGCTGACGGCAAAAAAAATAGTAGAAAATGTACAAGAAGAATTTCATAAAACTATCAGCAAAGATACGGTGAGAAGGACGTTAAAAAAAGCTAACTATCACAGTCGCGTTGCACGAAAAAAGCCATTTGTGTCAGAGGTCAATCGTCAGAAGCGGATCGCCTTTGCAAAAAAACTCTTAGACAAGCCCATTGAATTCTGGGAGAAAGTTCTCTTTACAGATGAGAGCAAATTTTGCATTTTCGGCATTAAGGGTAAACAACTTGTATGGAGAAAACCTAATACTGCCCTTAATCCCGAAAATTTGAAAGCGACTGTAAAACACGGAGGTGGTGGAGTTATGGTTTGGGGGTGTATGTGCACCGAAGGGGTGGGAAGGTTGGTTTTCATAACATCGACAATGGACCATAAAATGTATATAGACATTTTAAAAGAAAATTGGAAGCCTAGCATCGAAAACTTGGGCTTGGGGCCCGAATACTTTTTTCAACAAGATAATGACCCCAGACATTGCGCCCACAACGCTAAGCTTTGGCTACTATACAATACCCCAAAGCAACTTAAAACACCTCCACAATCGCCGGACTTGAATCCCATCGAACACCTCTGGGATTTACTGAGGAATAGGCTAAAATCAGTTCGGACGAAACGAAGAAATTAGTGCACTCCATGCCTAAACGTTTAAGGGAGGTCATTAAACGTAAAGGTTATCCGACCTCATATTAATATAGAAACAATGATCTCATTTATGAATTTTTTATAAATACTGTCCTGACTTGTACGCAGATTTTTGCATACCCGTTATTTGTAGAATTTTTAGTTTTGATTTTTTTCTGTAACTACTGTTTCTGTTTTGTTGAAGCATATTTTGTTAATAGAATTATATGTAGTTAATATACAAAATAAAAAAAAATCAAGTTTATCACATTAGATCATGACCCTTATTTTTTCAGTTAAAGTGTTAGAAGTTTTTTGTACGCAGACTTCTGCTGCTGAGTGCATATTACTGTCACAGTTGCATCGATTAAAATTATTTTCTGGTGCACTGTTTCAGGCCGGTATTCAACTTCATTTTTTTAAATGGAACCCTATGTATCTTTTCACATATGCTGATTAGTTGTATTAAATGCTATAAGTGTACATCTTGTTTTCAAATTTTGAATGCAAGGTTGCGATGTTGTTAATCAATTTGTGAAATTTTTGTATGAATCATGTGGTCACTTAAAATTCGTTATCAGCATTATTATTAAATATTGAAGGATGTAATTTGGCATATCGGTAAACAAAGCTTGGGTCTTTCGAACACCAGTAATAGTATCGGATAATATTATATAGGCTGGTTACTAGAACCGGTTGATTTGTAGAATGTTTGAGGGACCATAACTTTGTTATTTTAAATGGAACACCTTATATTTTTGCAATGTCTCAAAAGACTTTGTTAATTACCTTTCATTTTTATTAAGCATATGGTATGTCTAACACATGTACTTTTTAAGATAATTAGACTATTTTAAAAATATTGGTATAAACCTGATTTTTTCACAGCAAATAAACTATGAAGAAGAAATTTTTAAACAAATGCAAGTGCGTCTATTTAGTAAAAGATGAAGAACTATATATATGTGTACATATTCAGTACAAAAAATGCTAGAATTTTCCAAATTGGTATTAAAAAAGATCAAAAACAATATAATTTTTTTGATAATCTTAAGCGATGTTATCTAAAAATAACTATGTTAACCGCCTTAATCTTGAATCTTAATCACTAACATCGATGGTCCTAAACTATATGGGCAGGGATTTTAGAAAGTTCTCTGATCAGATCGTATTTCTTCGAATCAACTATTAACGAACGATCTTTTTGATTTTCTTAGAAAGTCAATTGCTAAACCTTTTAGAAGATGTTTCACTAGGCGTTTCACAAAGAATATGGTCTCAGCGCGATTGTACACCTCTTCACTATGATAGAATTTTTGCAACATATTTAAATATAACTTTGGAAAAGTTGTCTTCTTAATACTATTGTCTATGCACAGATCCATACTTTTCCATCGTTTATGAACTAAACTTACTTGCATTTGTTTAAAAATGTCTTCTTCGCAGTTTTTTTTCTTGTGAAAAAATCAAGTTTATGCAGACATTTTTGAAATAGTCTAATTGTCTCCACAAGTGCACATGTTAGATATAGCATATGCTTAACGATAATGAAAGGTAGTTAATAAAACCTTCTCAGGTATTGAAAAAATGTAGGGTGTTCCATTTAAAATAATAAAGTTATGGTCCCCCAAACATTTCATAAATTAACCGGTTCTGGTAACTATCCTGGATAATATTATCCAATAGTATTAGTGTGGTTTCAAAGACCAAAGCCTTGTTTATCGATATGCCAAATTGCAATGTTCAATATTTAATAATAGTGGTGATAATGAATTTTAAGTCACTACAAGATTTTTCAAAGATTTTCACAAAATATTTAATAAGTTATTAAATTATGTTAAATAAGTTATTAGTTATGTTATCTAAAAATAACTATGTTAACCGCCTTAATCTTGATTACTATGATATTGTCAACAGTAAATTTATATGAAATATGGGCAGGGATTTTAGAATCTTCTCTGATCAGATCGTATTTCTTCGAGTCAACTAATAATAAGTTATTAAATATTTTGTGAAAATCTTGCACCAAAATACCTTGCTATTCACCTTGCATTCAAAACATAAAACAAGATACACATTGATAGCATTTAAGACAGGTATAGTCGTCCACATCGAGTTTGGTTTTTATTACCCTGTCACTTTCCTACTGTAGTTGTAACACGAACAAAGACGGGGGTGCAACAGGTAATTTCCCATTGCAGAATTTTGGGATTCCTCACTCAGAGCCGCATTAAGGAACACCCTTTTCCTTTCCTTCCAAGTTTGAAACAAATAATAGGGTGATTTTATATTCATTATTAAACTAAGTACCTACTTATTTTTTCTAAGAAATGTTTTGCTGTTTCTATAACATTTCATTATTCTATTATTTAGATTTTCCTGAAAATATATTTTTTTCTAAGAAACACCTAGAAATAGCTTATGGAAACTACTTATAAGAGAGGACAGGCGAACTTCTTGATGAGTATTTTGTTAAAAGCCACGTGAAAGGTATCGTAAGAAAAGAAAATGTTTCGTCCCTGGGAAAACGAGTCACCATATTCGCCAAAACAATATTATGTAATAGTAAATAATTATTATTATATAATAATTATAATTAGTATATAATAGATAGTAAAAGAATTATTGTTAACGTTTTCGTTAAATTGCAAGAAAAAGATTGTTCTACTGCCTGTAAAGTTAGCAGTGAATTGACAGGGGTACCTGTAACAACAATACGTAGATTCATTGCGCAGTTGGAGAATAGAGAATCTACAAGTGATCAACCCACCAAAGCTTGTCATCTTTTCCAAAGAATTCCAGATAGTTACACAACGGAAATAAAAACAGTGATTTGCGATATGTATTCAAAAAATATCGTGGCTGCTGTTGCCTGTTTAAAGATAAGATTACAAGAACTTCATGTAGAAATACCTTATTCTGAAGAGCACTTTCGACGATATCTTCGAACAATTGGATTTCACTACAAATAACTGGACGGAAGAGCTCATATTACCGAAACTCCCCGGCTAAAAATATGGAGGTGGGAATTTATTGATCAAATTAGAAAATATCGGGAAGAGAAGTGGAATATTGTTTATTTAGACGAAATTTGGTATGATACCCATGATGTGAAAAAAAGGGCCTTTCCAATTGGAGTGATAAATGTGCATTGAAGATACCGTGTTCAAGAGGAAAACGAATTATTATTCTTCATGCAGGGGAAGAAAATGGTTGGGTTCAGGGTTGCCAGATTTAAATTATGCCATTATGGTAGTGGAAATTACAAAATATGGTATAATATGTGAAAATATGGTATATATTATTTATAAAAGGTTTCTCAATTTAATAACTAAACAAAAATAGATTCTTTGTCATCCTCCATATTTTCATTATTTATCGATTTATCAGTAGTGGTAGTTGCAGTGCGAGGATATAAGTTGGCTGATGTCATTTTATTAATAAGGGTTTTATCTGGCGTGCAGTTATAGCATCCATTATTTCTTTTTAGTTCGTCCGATGTAATTATAATTGAATTTATTGTTTTTGTGGCTAAACATGACCTGATTTTCGTGACGTCTGCGTTAGAATGTGGCAGAGTAAATAATTCAAAAATAAATTTTACTAAATCTTTGTATAGATAATTACCGTCCAAGTCTTGCATGTTATAAACATTAGCCCAGTAAGCACAAAAGTCTGTGATAGCAGGTTTTTCAGCATAAAGCACAAAATGTTTCCACTGATCATTAATAGTATCAGCCCTACAGGTTTCATTTCTAGTAACAATGCGTGGTACTAAGCTAATTACATCCAGAATGCTGCACGGCTTATTTATAAAACGTGGAGCAAATATGTGTAGCTTACTTAATAATGGGTGATCAAAATCATATCGTTTTTTTAGTTCCTCGCAAGTCGTAATAAGGAATTTTCGTACATGTATCAAAATTTGTCTAGCTCTTGTTTACTCAACTTGGATTTATGATTCAACACATTAGCACCTAGGTGTATATTAATGGGATTGATAAAATATCTACTATTGTTTGGGTTTATTACATTTAGTGGTGTTCTGTTGACATAATCTTGATTAAGATATATTGACAGTATTTCTTTATAGGATTCACACATCTTTTTATGCAAACCTACTACTACAACTTGGTCACTTTGAAATTTTTCATTTAAGGTTGTTAGTTTTGGAAGTATCCATTCTAAAAAGTAATAATACAACCGTAATGAAATGTCGTTTAAATAACAATAATTTTTTCGAGCAGATGGTAATTTATACTCTAACCATTGTGAAGTGAAAAATAAATTTAGAGCATCCCATTGCTCGTTTATCCTTTTCACAACGTTCAAAAGAGATAACCACCTTGTTTGGGATAACTTAAGTATTTTATGCGGTTCTGCATTGCAAAATTCTTGAAATTGTCTAAACGAAATTATTCTTTTTGAACTTTGTTTAAAAAACCCATAAATATCTTTCGCCAAATCTTCACACTCCTGCGGCAACTGTTTGCAAGCCTCACTTGCACATAAGTGGATCGAATGGCAAATACATTTTCAGCTTGCAGTTTTGTTATTACTGAATTATGTGCCCCCATCATCGTATTACATCCATCGGATGCAAACCCAACCATATTTTGTAGAGGAATGTTCTGATTTTTAAACGTTGTCTTGATGAGATCATACAATTTTTGAGCTAGAGAAGAAATACATCATTATTATAACTATTTTTTAAAAAACATACCAGTAGCACCCTGATTTGCACCTTCAGGACTGTTTTCAGAAAAAACCTCGATAAATTTTAATGTACGAGTATCTATTTCTTTCAAAGAATCGTTAAAAAACCGAACACAAATACATAAATGCTTTACAGCGGCTATGCTTGTTGACTCATCGATAATAATGCTAAACTTGTTCCTTCGTAAATGTTCAGCGAGTAAATGTTCATAATGGGGGGTTAAAACATTATTTAAAATATTTGTAGTTTTCGTACGGTTAAAACTTATAGTTTGTGCAATTTTGGAATCGGGAAAAGCTTGACTATTTTACTTAAGTGGTCTGCCGTACGGAGAGCAATGTTATGTTCATGTACTCATTGTTAATGTCTCAGTTATAGATTTTTGAGATCTTCCAGGTATCAATTTAATATTCTGCGCGTGTTTTTTGGATATACTATGGTTTTTAATTACTGAAACATCACATTTTAACGACACATTACATACGATGCATTTAGCTTTATTTTTATAATTGATATCTCGTTTTAACCATGGTTTAAATTGCTGTTCCCATTCAATTCGATAATTCTGGGTTATTTTTCTTTTTTTTAATATTGGTTTGTCACCGCCACCACTATCACTGCCGCTACTCATTGTTTTATAATGCAAAACGAAAAGCAATTTAATTAACAACACTGACCAATTTAATCGTCTCACGTCTGTGACCGTTTGTCGTTTTAATGGGAATTTGGGAAATCCCCAGTTCTATTTCAACATCATTTTATTTGGGATCTTCAAATCTAGATGACGCTAGTTCCTCTACTAAACAGTTTCCTGTATAAATCAGTATCACAGTTATTATTAAATAAAAATTACATTTTTATAAAAATAATGTAATTATAAATATGTAATAGTGAATATAGTATAAAAAATGTTAAAATTATGGTATTTTCTTTCTGCGAATTGGATAATGGTATTAGCTATAATATTATGGTAGAAATACCATAATTATGGTACATCTGGCAACGCTGGTTGGGTTCAAAATGGTTACTTTTATCTGCAAAAAATATTAAGGACTGCTCTGCAGATTATCACCAAGATATGGATGCTGCGTTATTTGAGACATGGTTTAAAAATCAGTTATTACCAAATTTAAACCAGCGGTCAGTAATCCTTCTTGACAACGCAAGTTATCACTCACGAATTTTACATCCCAAACCTGCAAAGAGGCATAAGAAACAATATATTTTAACATATATGGAAGAACATAATATGCCATGCCGGACGGTAAGATCACAAAAGACAAACTGTTATCGAAAGTCAATGAAGTTGAGATTCCAACCGATTACATAATCGATGGTATGGCAAAAGAAGCGGGACATATAGTTCTACGATTACCACCGTACCATTGCGTTTTGAAGCCCATAGAATTAATCTGGAGCAATTTAAAGCGAAATATCAGGAAAAATAATTCAGCTCCAACCTTAAGCGCCAAAGTGGTGGATTTAATTCGGCAAGAGGTTGACAACATACCGACAGAATTATGGGGAAATTGCGTAAAACACATAATCGACGTAACGTGGAGCGGGTAAAACTCACCCCGGGTTTTATTATGACTGTCATAAAAACCAAACTCGATGTGGACGACTATAATCAATATATCTAAAAAGATGCATAGGGTTCAATTTAAAAAAGTTAAGTTTAGTAGGGTTCTGGAATTGTGAAACACCTGTATAGTTGAAAATAATTTTAATCGATGCAGCTTTGATAGTAATGTACACTCAGCAGCAGAAGTCTGCGTACAAAAAACTTGTAATACTTTAATTCAAAAAATAAGAGTCATAATCTAATGTGATAAACTTGATTTCTTTTTATTTTGTATATTAACTACATATAATTCTATTAACAAAATATGCTTCAACAAAACAGAAACAGTAGTTACAGAAAAAAATCAAAACTAAAAATTCTACAAATAACGGGTATGCAAAAATCTGCGTACAAGTCAGGACAGTATTTATAAAAAATTCATAAATGAGATCATTGTTTCTATATTAATATGAGGTCGGATAACCTTTACTTTCGGTTTAATGACCTCCCTTAAACGTTTAGGCATGGAGTGCACTAATTTCTTCGTTTCATCCGAACTGATTTTGGCCATTCCTCAATCATAACATTTTTTAACGTTTCCTTCGACGTTATGTTGTGTTGCCGAATCCTGCGTTCCAGTAAATCCCAGAGGTGTTCGATGGGATTCAAGTCCGGCGATTGTAGAGGTGTTTTAAGTTGCTTTGGGGTGTTGTATAGTAGCCAAAGCTTAGTGTTATGGGCGCAATATTTGGGGTCATTATCTTGTTGAAAAAAGTATTCGGGCCCCAAGCCCAAGTTTTCGATGCTAGGCTTCAAATTTTCTTTTAAAATGTCTATATACATTTTATGGTCCATTGTCGATGTTATGAAAACCAACCTTCCCACCCCTTTGGTGCACATACACCCCCAAACCATAACTCCACCACCTCCGTGTTTTACAGTCGCTTTCAAATTTTCGGGATTAAGGGCAGTATTAGGTTTTCTCCATACAAGTTGTTTACCCTTAATGCCGAAAATGCAAAATTTGCTCTCATCTGTAAAGAGAACTTTCTCCCAGAATTCAATGGGCTTGTCTAAGAGTTTTTTTGCAAAGGCGATCCGCTTCTGACGATTGACCTCTGACACAAATGGCTTTTTCCGTGCAACGCGACTGTGATAGTTAGCTTTTTTTAACGTCCTTCTCACCGTATCTTTGCTGATAGTTTTATGAAATTCTTCTTGTACATTTTCTACTATTTTTTTTGCCGTCAGCCTAGGTTCTTTTCTAACCTGCTGTACAATTTTTCGTTTCTCTCGGTTTGTTAAAAGGGGTGATCTACCAGATCGCGGACGTGAGAGGTAATCTTCAGTGTCTTTATAATTATTAATTACTCTTTGAATGGAAGAGTGTGACCTGCCGACAGTTTCTCCTATTTT
This sequence comes from Onthophagus sagittarius, assembly GCA_036711965.1. Lineage (NCBI taxonomy): Eukaryota > Metazoa > Arthropoda > Insecta > Coleoptera > Scarabaeidae > Onthophagus > Onthophagus sagittarius. Next base: position 11,135,019 of record JASERS010000004.1, read on the forward strand.
TCGAAAAGATTTTCCCTCTTTCCATAACTTTACAATAATTTTTCTCTCTCCCAATTCAATTTCCTTTCCTTTCGTGTCCATTCTAACTTTTAGCTTCTAAGCCTCTGCTAATATAATTGACACCGATTATCTTTTATTTAAATCGGAAAGCGTACATCGCCAACTACGTATTTAAGTAAATAAGTATATTTTGGAGAAGGCGTCTTTATTTGTACGCAGATTTTTGCATACGCATTATTTGGAGAATTTTTAATTTTAATTTTTTTTCTAACTAATATTTCTGTTTTATTGATGCATATTTTGTTAATAGAATTATATGTAGTTAATACACAAAATAAAAAAAATTGAAGTTTATCACATTAAATCATGACCCTTATTTTTTCAGTTAAAGTGTTAGAAGTTTTTTGTACGCAGACTTCTGCTGCTAAGTGTATGATGACATAAAAATATTTTTTTTATTTTCAACAGTAAGGCCACAATCTTCCGTCCTCGCACTATTGACTCACCCTGTATAAATGGGGAGCTAAGATAAAGAGTTCGATAACACTATAAACGAAAAATATTTTTGTATATACAGGCTGTTCCATAATGATATACCGAAATAAACATATTTTAATATGATTTTATTGCATTTTCTGATTCTACACACCAAAATGTATTGAGTTTGATAAGATATATTGATCCTTGTGACTTTGCCATAAAAAAAATTATCTAAGAATTAAATATAGAATATTTTCCCTTTTCATATGTAGTGACTGGCCAAAATTTTGGTTTCGACCTAAAATGGAGATGTAAAATTTTCTGTTTCGGCTATATTTTGGCCAAAACCAAAATTACTGCCATAAAGGTTAATTGCGATATTTTTAAACGAAAACTTCAGTGATATGTCGATATATACTCATATAGGGATTCCAGGCTGTACCCTATCTTACCATAAATTGCATTAAAATATCTTATTAAATTATCTTACTAAATATCTTTGCCATCTACCAGTGTTTCTAGTGAACAGTACCATAGAATGTACAACTAAAATTAGAGCCAACACTAACGCCAGAGTTTGTTTCAGTTCGACACTATTCATACAATATAAAATTTATCATTTTTTAATAAAAATCAATTTAATTTACCAAAATATTCTCCTTCCTCTTCATGTTTTTCCATTTCCTCCTCAATCTGTCGCGTCATCTCTTCAATTTTCCTTTGCGCCTCGGTAAGTCCTCTCGGTCTCGGAGGAGTAACATTATACGCCAAAAGACTTTTCCCGCCCATTTTTAATTTTCCACTTAAAACACTCGGTGTAGGACTAGCCGATTGAGCTCTTGTATCCGCCTTTTCCATCAACGGCGGAGCCGAAGGCGTTTTTTTAACCTCTTTCGGCGGTAAAGTTGGTGCCCCGGCAATCCCCGTAGTCGGAGCACGTTCATAATTTTTCGCCGACGTCGTTTGGAACTGAGTATTTGTACTTAACGTTTGCGATACATTCCCGGTCATACAAACATAATCGGAACCGTTAATTTCTTCTAAAACTTGGGGAGAAAATTTCGGTTTTTGTTGCTGATAGTAAATTGGTGATGATTTAGTTATTTTTGAGTTCATGGGTGAGTACATTGGTTGTTGTTGGGCGTAATTTGGTTGGGGGTATGGAGGTGGGGCTTGTCCTGAAGCAACTTGAGGTCCTGGAGTGGCTTTATGAGTAAATTCATGAATATTTTCATAAACATGAGGATTCTCTTCTTTGTTAATGTGAATTAATTTACTTCCAACAGGGACTTGAGGCTGAGCTTTACTCATGTTTTGTGGAATTTGATGGTAATAAGGTGGGGCGGTGGATCTGCCGGCGTAATAATCAATATTTTCATATAAAGGCCCTTGATTTGTTGCGATACTAGCTCGTGGACTCCCGGAATGATGTGAAGAACCACTGTGAGAGTGAGTCGGACTTAACGGCTTAACACACTGGACGTAAACATCATTTTCTTCGCCTTTTTGCGTCTCAATCTGCTTAATGGTAGCGTAATTTTTATAATTTTCACCATATCCTAACCCTACCACGTTATCAATTGATGTTAATCTTTGTTGATAACCCGATATATCTTGGTTTTTTACTAAAATCCTACCGTATCTAGGGTCGGGTACTTCATTTCTCGATTGATTCAGGTTAATATATTGCATTTTTTGTAAAATACCATCTTCTAATGGTGATTCACTGTGATTGTTAGACATTTTTTTCTTTCTTAATTTATATTAGGGTAATAATTTCACGAAAATATTCACGGTACACTGTTAAAATTAATATATTATTACGAAAAACACATTATTTTAGCGAAAATCTTATTTTTTCTTATTTAAAAACAATATTTTAGTTGGCCGCGAAGAAAACAATCGGCCGCTTTGATAAATGCCGATTGAGGAACTACAAATTACAGGCCCTCTATTGGTGAACAAGAGTAATACTTTTTTTTGATAATAAATAATTTTAAAATAAACTATTTTATTGATATAAACAAAAAAAATGAGGATGTGGATTAAATCTTGTGTAAATATTAATTGTGATAAAGCGTTTTCGAATTTTATTTAATTTTATTATTTACACAAAGATGTTAGATGACATATGGGTTGCATATGTCACTCTATAATTATTTGAATTTATTAGGCACAGAATTTTTGAAAAAACTTAAATTCTTTGAAAAATATAAGCCGAGATATAGAAACTACAACTACTAATCAAATTGGGCACCACATATTCGTCGACGTTCTTCGATCCTCTTTGCTCAGACAACTTTTGGAAAAACTTTATACACTGATCACCACCTCTCACTTCCGATGCAGAAAAGTTGTGATATTACAGCAGGAATTCGTAATCCATTCCATGGTCATGACATGTATTCGAGAAATCTTTTCTGATTTCGTTTCAACATAAGCCGATGACAATCAATGCTGGTGACTAAACTCCAAAGCCATGCATCCTCACTGCGGAAGATAACTAGCTGTAAAAAGTAAGTTCCAGATTCTTGAAGGTAGATAGTTTGCTGAAAAAACTCTCGTATAATTAAAAATATTTAAGAATATTTAAAATGCTTTCAGAAACCTTAAAATGCTTGATACCGCTTGTAAAACACCTGATATTGCTTCCAAAAGACTTGAAATGCTTCAAAAAGACTCGATACTGCTTCTAGAAAACTTGAAATGCTTCCAAAAGACTTCACATTTCTTGTGTTAATTCTCCATCGACGCAATACTGAATTTTCAAGTTACTTAAATAATTTCACTTTTTCATTGCCCCACCTTACACATCAATGTGTGTATGATTACAATGTGTAAAACTCGAGTGAGACGTACTTTTACGAAGAAAAAAATTGCTATAAATAATTTGATAGTTTTTTGAAAATTGCCCAAGCTTATTTTTTATACACAGTATGTCCTGCAGCAGAGGTCTCTACAGATGATCTTAACCAGGAAAAAAAGAATTTATTTAGTACAGTTTTAGCAACAGATTTAGTGTTATTACGTACATTAACATTTACAATATTTTATTCAATTTGTCTGTATATTTTTCACTAAAATCAGTCTTAATTTTTATGGTTTCTATGGTTAGATAGCATAAATTGAACTTTAAAAACTTTAATTTAGAAAGTAATTTGTACAAAAAATGGAAATAATAAATTATCTTTTATATTTATTATTAGAATATAAAATTTGTGCGATTTGGTAGTTTGAACATGTCCAACGTATTATTTATGCTGAGATAAATTTGAAAAATCAGTAACAAAATTTTTTTTTCATCTTTGTAACTCGAAACTTGTGAAACTATATTTTATAACATACAATATGCAATTGAGAAGAAATAGCTCAATACTACCAAGTCTTCTGGACAAAATATCAAGTATATACAAGCAATATCAAGCATTTCAACTCTAATGAAAGTATTTCAAGTCTTCTGAAAGCATTTCAAGACCCCTGGAAGTATTTTAAGTCTTTTGGAAACATTTTAAGTCTGCTAGAAGCATTTCAAATCTTCTAGAATATTATTACTGCCGGGCTAAAGCGAGAGGTCACCCTCATCATCGCGAGCTTTAAGGTCTATTGTAACTTTAGCTTTTTAAAGGTTTTGGTCAAATCTTGTTTCTTTATGCTGCTATTGAAATTTTTGATGTTTTAGACAAAGTAAACACTACAATTTGAAAGGTGTATTTGAAACCTGAGGACGTTCTTAGATCCTCTTTGCTCAGACAACTTTTGGAATTCGTAATACATTCCACGATCCAGGTAAGATCCATCCAGGCGTAGAGACATGTATTTGAGAAATCTCTTCTGATTTCGTTTCAACATAAGCCGATGACACCCAATGGTGGTGACCAAACCCCAAAGCCATACATCCTTACTGCGGAAGATAACTAGCTGTAAAAAGTAAGTTCCAGATTCTTGAAGTTTGTTGAAAAGAACGCTCGTACAATTAAAAACAATTAAGAAAAATAACCAATTAGTATAACTTATATGTATAATTATTTGAATTTATTAATAGGGCGCAGAATTTTTGAAAAGACTTAATTTTTTTGAAAAATATAAGCCGAGATATAGAACTTACAACTAATATTCATATTGGGTACTATTTACATATTAACAATTTTGAAGGTGGTACTCGAACAAAATCAACTGATTATCATCCGATTATTATTAGTAAACTATTTCCTAACATACAATATATGCAATTGAGAAGAAAAAGCTCAATACTACCACGTCTTCTAGAAGAAATATCAAGTCTCTTAGAAACAATTCAAGTCTTCTGAAAACATTAAAAGTCTAATAGTAACCTCTTTATTGGTCTTACAAATATAAATTACACAAGTTACTGTAATACATATATGTATAATAACTAAACTTACTTAATGCTTGACCAATTGGACCCGCCATCAAGTTACAATAGTATACTTCCCGATTTTCCTGGCGGCTGGTTGAAAATATAAACTAAATTAAACAAAAAGCAAGAAAAGAAAAATAATACACAAATGATAATTCACAAAAAGAAGAAAGTAAGTGAAGAAAAAGAAAGACAACAAAACAAGGAAAAACAACAGAAAGTAATCATTTTGATGCGTTGCTAAAGACATCTTATTAAAGTAGTTATAAATTGCTTTTAGATCGTCATTTAGTTAAGTAATTGTGAGGTATATAAGGAAAAAAGTAAAGCAACCAAAATTGATCCTTGAGGCACGCCAGTTGTAACTGGTAATAGTTGCGACAGTTAAAGAGTTGGTTAAAGAGGATGATCCTCTTTAACCAACTGCCAGCAATTAAATAAAAAGCTAAGGAATAGCTTGATGGAAGCTTTCGATAAACTCAAATTGTGTTTCAGCCAACAATATTTTTGTTAATATTACTTTTGTAATTTTTAATGATGTTATAAAAACGACACCTCTTCCTCTACTTTATTCTTTTTTTTTAAACAACCACAACTATGATTTTTATAGATTTAAAATAAATGAATAATGAAATTGATGTGGACGAAAGTCGCCACACATTGCAAGACTTCTGGAAGCATTTCAAGTCTTGTGAAAGTAATTCAAGTCTTGTGGAACCATGTAAAGAATTCTAGAAGCAGTATCAAGTCTGCTGGAAGCATTGTAAGTCTTCCAGAGCTAATATCAAGTCTTCTGGAAGCATTCCAAGTCTTCTAGAAGCAGTATCAAGTGTTCTGGAAATATTTCAAGTTTCAGTCTTCTAGGTGCACTATCAAGTTTCCTGTTATCAGTCTAGACCTTTGGGCACCATTGCAAGACCTCTGGAAGCATTTCAAGTCTCATGAAAGTAATTCAAGTCTTGTGGAACCATTTAAAGACTTCTAGAAGCAGTATCAAGTCTTCTGGACGCATTATAAGTCATCCAGAGCTAATATCAAGTGTTTTGGAAGCATTTCAAGTCTTGTAAATGCGGTATCAAGCTTTCTGGAAACATTTCAAGTCTTCTGGGAGCAATGTTAAGTCCTTCAGGTGCACTAACAAGTCTTCTGTTATCAGGTCTTTTGGAACGGTTGCAAGACCTCTCGAAGCATTTCGAGTCTTGTGGAACCATTTAAAGACTTCTACAAGCAGTATCAAGTCTTCTGGAAGCATTGTAAGTCTTTCAGAGGTAATGTTAAGTCTTCTGGAAGCATTTTAAGTCTTCTAGAAGCAGTATCAAGTCCTCTGGAAATATTTCAAGTCTCCTGGGAGCAATGTTAAGCCTTCCAGGCGCACTATCAAGTTTCCTCTTATCAGTTCAGGTCTTTTGGAACGATTGCGAGACCTCTGGAAGCATTTCGAGTCTTGTGGAACCATTTAAAAACTTCTAGAAGCATTATAAGTCTTCCAGAGCCCATGTTAAGTCTTCTGGAAGCATTTTAAGTCTTCTAGAAGCAGTATCAAGTCTTCTGAAAATATTTCAAATTTGCTGGGAGCAATGTTAAGTCTTCCAGGTGCACTATCAAGTTTCCTGTTATCAGTTCAGGTCTTTGGGATCCATTGCAAGTCTTTGGAAGCATTTCAAGTCTTATGAAAGTAATTCAAGTCTTGTGGAACCATTTAAAGACTTCTAGAAGCAGCATCAAGTCTTCTGGAAGCATTATAAGTGTTGCCAAGCTAATATCAAATCTTCTGGAAGCATTTCAAGTCTTCTAGAAGCAGTATCAAGCCTTCTGGGAGCCATGTTAAGTCTTCCAGGTGCAATATTAAGTCTTCGGTCATCAGTTCAGGTCTTTTGGAAGGATTGCCAAACCTCTGGAAGCATGTCGAGTCTTGTGGAACCATTTAATGACTTCTAGAAGCAGTATCAAGTCTTCTGAAAATATTTCAAGTCTCCTGGGAGCAATGCTAAGTCTTCCAGGTGTTAAGTTTCAAGTATCAAGTTTCCTGTTATCAGTTCAGGTCTTTGGAAACCATTGCAAGACCTCTGGAAACATTTCAAGTCTTATGAAAGTAATTCAAGTCTTGTGGAGCAATTTAAAAACTTCTAGAAGCATTATAAGTCTTCCAGAGCTCATGTTAAGTCTTTTGGAAGCATTTTAAGTCTTCTAGAAGCAGTATCAAGTCTTCTGAAAATATTTCAAATTTGCTGGGAGCAATGTTAAGTCTTCCAGGTGCACTATCAAGTTTCCTGTTACCAGTTCAGGTCTTTGGGAACCATTGCAAGACTATTGGAAGCATTTCAAGTCTTATAAAAGTAATTCAAGTCTTGTGGAACCATTTAAAGACTTCTAGAAGCAGTATCAAGTCTTCCAGAGCTCATGTTAAGTCTTCTGGAAGCATTTTAAGTCTTCTAGAAGCAGTATCAAGTCTTCTGAAAATATTTCAAATTTGCTGGGAGCAATGTTAAGTCTTCCAGGTGCACTATCAAGTTTCCTGTTATCAGTTCAGGTCTTTGGGAACCATTGCAAGACTCTTGGAAGCATTTCAAGTCTTATAAAAGTAATTCAAGTCTTGTGGAACCATTTAAAGACTTCTAGAAGCATTTCAAGTCTTCTAGAAGCAGTAGCAAGCCTTCTGGGAGCAATGTTAAGTCTTCCAGGTGCAATATTAAGTCTTCGGTCATCAGTTCAGGTCTTTTGGAAGGATTGCCAAACCTCTGGAAGCATGTCGAGTCTTGTGGAACCATTTAATGACTTCTAGAAGCAGTATCAAGTCTTCTGAAAATATTTCAAGTCTCCTGGGAGCAATGCTAAGTCTTCCAGGTGTTAAGTTTCAAGTATCAAGTTTCCTGTTATCAGTTCAGGTCTTTGGAAACCATTGCAAGACCTCTGAAAACATTTCAAGTCTTATGAAAGTAATTCAAGTCTTGTGGAGCAATTTAAAAACTTCTAGAAGCATTATAAGTCTTCCAGAGCTCATGTTAAGTCTTCTAGAAGCATTCCAAGTCTTCTAGAAGCAGTAGCAAGCCTTCTGGGAGCAATGTTAAGTCTTCCAGGTGCAATATTAAGTCTTCTGTCATCAGTTCAGGTCTTTTGGAACGATTGCCAAACCTCTGGAAGCATTTCGAGTCTTGTAGAACCATTTAAAGACTTCTAGAAGCAGTATCAAGTCTTCTGAAAATATTTCAAATCTCCTGGGAGCAATGCTAAGTCATCCAGGTGTCAAGTTTCAAGTATCAAGTTTCCTGTTATCAGTTCAGGTCTTTGGAAACCATTGCAAGACCTCTGGAAACATTTCAAGTCTTATGAAAGTAATTCAAGTCTTGTGTAACCATTTAAAGACTTCTAGAAGCAGTATCAAGTCTTCTGGAAGCATTGTAAGTGTTCCCGAGCTAATATAAACTCTTCTGAAAACATTTCAAGTCTTCTAGAAGTAGTATTAAGTCTTCTGGAAATATTTCTTGTCTTCTGGGAGCAATCTTAAGTGTTCCATAGCTAATATCAAGTCTTCTGAAAGCATTTCAAGTTTTCTAGAAGCAGTATCAAGTCTTCTGGAAACACTTCAAATGTTCTGGGAGCAATGTTAAGTCTTGCACTACCAAGTCTTCAGTTATCAGTTCAGGTCTTTTGGAACCATTGCAAAACCTATAAATCTTCTCGAAGCATTTCAGGCAGTTTTTCATTTCTTGATAGAAGTAAGTCATAGATTTGGAATTCGTTTATTGCGTGCCGTATCTAGGAGAGGGCAAAACGAGTAATTACCTCCCCCTTAGATAACTGCCTCCTTTCTCTTCTAATTAAAAATAATTTACATTTCTATTGAAATTTGATATTAAAATCATTAAGGTGAGTAAAGATGTCGGATCAATCCACCAGATTGATAAGAAATGTAAAACTATTTAAATTTTCTAGGAAAAATTTAAATAGTTTAACATAGTTATGTAATACCCAAAGTAGATCCAGTGCTTTTCCCTTGAAAAGCCAGTAAAGTTTTCCGTTTGAATCTAAATTATTCAAATATATCTATAATACATGTTAACTGAAATCGAAAAAAAAAAATAGTTGTGACTCTAAACTCACATAAAAAAATTTGTGTTATTTTGGCAAACACTAAAGTTTCCTAATTAAAATTGAATCCATTTTGAATAAATCCAAGCTATTTAATTTACAAGTTAATACAACCCAAATTGAAAACATTATTTTACATAATTTTTCATAATAAAACACAAATTACGATCAACAAACTTTATTTACACATATCAACTAATGACAAATCAATCACTTAACTGTATTCCGCGGATAAATCAAAGAAAACATTGCAACCTTATTTGCTTAATGCTCGTACCCTTTCTTTTACAAATACGCTTTTATAATCATCTTCCGTTCTTATTCTAAAACCCTCTATCTTTCATCCCTCCTCAATCACATCTTTTAACAACAGAGAAAATTAAAACACACATTAGATAATAACACGTACATTTTAATGGTATATGTACTAGTATCTAGACAATAGATATTTATGTTCTTGTATATCGGTATACCTAGAGGCACTAAGTCTATATCAGTAGATAGTGAAGGAAAATAATAACAAAAACAAAATCGTACAAAAGTTCTAGTTCCTTTTTTTGTTTACTTTTCTCTCTTATTTTTATTTTTTATTGTTAGATTTAATTTTAATATCGTTTAATATTTTTTTTAAATGATTTTGTCCTTGGACTAGAAAACGGAAAAAATAATAAAATAAACTAAAAAAAATTATTTTTTGGGATTCATTTTGAAAGTGATTTTTGGCACGAATTTTTATAACTAAAAAAAATAACGTATTAAAATAATTAAATAAAAACGAAGAAATCGAATTTAAGATAATGTTAAAGTTAACTTTTTTAGGGCACTGAACGTTGCGTATGGAAACAAACCATTCATTATAAGCAAAGCTCTTATTTTTTCCTAACCAATTAGATTGCCGACTTATAACAATTGTAGGTTAAAGAATTAATTAAACTTAGTCACTAAAATCAAACAAAAACGAAAAAAAAATCAAAAGCTATTCCTAAAAAAGCACATATTAAAAAAAAATAAGAGCTTAACCTAAAAATATCTTTTCTATTTTTATAAAAACGAAAAAAAGATTCTTAACACCAGTCTCAGATTTAAACATATTTCCCCCCCTTTTATAGTTAGCTTGGTCCTTCGGCCATTTCCTGATCACTTTTCGATAAAATCATTGGTTCACCTCCCAATCGATTAGGACTAGGACTATCAATCATCCTCATTTGAAAGCTAGGTGAATCGGCGCTCGATAGAGATTCGGGTGTCCCCACAGAACTCAACGATCCAGGCAACGGACTCGAAGTTGCCGTAGCCACAGAAACCGTCGTTGTCGTTAATAACCCCCCACGATCATTAGTAAAACTATGAAACCGTTTTGTGCGAGGACTCAACCCAAACGAGTCGCTTTTTTCCTCTTCCAATTTCCGTTTAACCCCCCCTAACGGACTTGCTCTTAAAACAGGACTACAACTCCGGCTGATAAAAGCTTTTGCTCGAGTGGGACTTTGAAAACCGGGTGAATTTAAACGCGTAGGTGAAGGGGAATTACATAAAAACGATGAATTTGTGTGGTGATTGGGTAGGTTGATTTGAAGAGGCCCCATTCTAACCGGTTTTTCGCTGTCGTTTACCAATCGGAGATCTTCCCAAGATTGTGAGATTTGCATCCGCGTTTGAACTTCTCTTTCGTGAGCTTGCTCGCGTTGATTTGCTAAATCGGCGCATTCTTCTTGTCGGATTTGATTTATTCGCGGTGTTAAACGTAAATTTCCACCCTAAAGAATTTAAATTATATGATATTTGATTAAAGTATACAGTAATCTCTCCATTTAAACGATATTTTGTTCGAAAAAATTTTCGATATTATGTGATTTAGATAGAAAAAATTAAATGCTATAAAAAATAATGTTGGAAATGAAAATAAAATTCGAAAAAGCGTTGAAGTTTTTGTTCATCTTCATTAAATTTTGTACGAAAAGAGTTTCGTCGTTACGTTTCGTCCAACTCAGCCCTTGGGCGCCGGATATCTTAGAACGGCTCTATTATCCATGCCAGATGTCAAGGCCCCTCATTTTAGAGATCGATATCTTCGATGAAAGAAATAAATCTTAGTGAACATTTCTGTGTATCAATTTAATTTGGAATTATTCGGATCCGTGTTTTTCTTTTATCGCAAGTTAATTGAAAAAAATTCCCAATTTTTGAGAGTGCCGGCAACATTCTTCTTTGCGATTTTTTTCTCAAAAATTATTTGACGAAAAATTTTCAAATTTGAATTGATTTTCGCCCAATGTGCTCTTAATGCGGGGCATGTTCCATTTTATCGATATTCCCTGTAGTTTCGCGAAAATCGCAGTTTAGAAAGATATCGACGTCTATGAAAGTGAGGGGCCTTGACATCTGGCACGAATAATAGTTCAAATATACAGAGTTGGGTTGGGTTTATTAAAACGGATGGCGGAAAGAAACATGGTAGTAGCAAATAAAGGAACGAGTCCAACATAGACAGAGGTACACAATACACAACACAACAGCTGGTACATATATGTCACAATGTGCACGATGGAAATGGCAAATCGTATAAAAACAAACTGGGAAGTAAACGAACAAGAAAACTTGATCACAAGCACATAACTTTTGATATAAGCACGAATAAAAACAGGAAAAATGACAGCGCAAATAACCCGGCAAAATGGAAAAGAAGGGAGGAGAGAGCGGAAGTTTATAATGCAGAATTTAGAAGAACAGCTCAACATCAACGCAACTACTAAAGTGTGCCATAAAGGATATGGCAAAAAGAGGCGCGTAACCATGAAGAAGGAGCAACAACGAAACCAAAGAAGCAAGATTGGCAGCAAATGAATGTAGAAGAACAATGACGATACGGTTAGGTGGTAAGGTCTATGTGTCACTGACCAAAACAAAAATAACAGCGGAACAAGAGGAATTGGGAAACACTCAAAGGACCAATTTGGCTTCACAAAGAGAAAGTTTACGACACATGCCATCGAAGAGGTCAAAAAGAAAGCAAGAAACTATGACAAATACAGAAGAATTGGAATTTATAATCGAATTCTTTACCGGTTTCGGCTTTCTGCCATCATCAGAAGCATTATTTTATTAGAATATCGAACATTTCATATTTATTTAATGAAAAATCTATATATTATTATATTAAATCCCTTTAAATATGATAACCTAACCTTACAAAAATTAAGAACACGCGCAATTCACATTTAACGGAAAAAACAAATAAATTGTTCCATAAAATAGAATGGAAGATGTAATAGAAGACATAATATCATACAAATGAAGATACTCGCTTTATTACCTATGCAAATGATTTGGCTATTGTGAATTTAGGCTGGGATATTGAAAGCAAAACACATAAAGCGCGGAAAACATTGGACGAGGTAATGGACAGCATGGAGGAGATGGGACCACAAATTGCCCCAGAGAAGTCGGAGATGTTAATTCTAAGAAGCAGACGTTGTAAAATGCGTATCAGCCTCAGAGTCAAAAACCGTCATGAGTCCACATCAAATTGAAAATCTACTGGTTGAGCTTTTTCCGGAGGGAAGGATAGAGGATTGAAAAAGCAAAAATGCTAGAAATGATATAGAAAAATATGATAAAATAACGGAAGAAGTAGTAGAAATAGAAAAAATTTAAAAATTGGTAAAGCTCCGGGATCAGATTGTAACCAATTGTGACCGACTTCTGAAATTATAAAGGATAAAATAAAAATTGCTTCCGTGAAACTGACGACTATGCACGATCGATTACTGAATCGAAATTAAAATATAATTGTGAATTCGGTTTGGGATATTGAAAGCATAACATGTAAAGCGTAGAAAACATTGGACGTGAAAAACATCGGAATTGCCCCAGAGAAGACCGAGATGCTAATGCTAAAAAGCCGACGTTGTAAAAATGGGTATCAGCTTCAGAGTCAAAGACACGGAAATGAAAGCCATAAACAAACTGAAGTACCTGGGCGTTACGTTAGCGGAGGATTTGAAATGAACCCAACATGTAGATGGAGCCGCAAAGAAAACAGAAAAAACCGTACATGCTTTACTTAGAATTATGAGTTCCCCTCACGGTCCGAGCACAGCAAAAAAGAGTAATTGGGGCAACCATATACGCTCACTGTTATACAGGGTGAGTTTTTTATCTTGTGACAATGGAAAATCTCTAAAACACTGCATCAAATCAAAAAATTTTTTAATAAGATTTGTTATAAACCAGGGGGCTCACTGAATGGTGCCGAACTCGATCCCCCACCTCAACCTTCCAGAGTGGGGGATGAACAACTTTGAAATTTTAAATGGAAATCCCCATTTGTTATTGCAGATTCCTATTTTCTCCATCGTTTTCTCCACGTTTTGTTTGAAACTTTTCTTTCTATTCGTAATAGATTGTGCTACAATCGCATTTAGAGATTTTCCGTTGTCTCAAGATAAAAAACTCACCCTGTATGCATATGGCACATGAAAGGAAGCGTGCCAGGTGAAAAAGAATGAAGCTAGCGAAGATGAAAAATCCCCCTTTGTATGATAAGCAGATATATAACAATAAGCACATATAAAACCAGTTCCACAGAAGCTTTGCGGGTGGCGAGGGATTCGTTATCTATGTATCTTATGATCAGATGTAGAGCAGCAACCAGTAAACGAGAGACAAAGAAACAAGTACAGTGAAAGCTGAAGCGTTGAGGGAATGATGATGTTGAGATGACGAGCAGACACAGGAGAGGCTAAGTGGACAAAAAGACTCATTACTAACTTAGGGCGGTGGATGGAAGACAACATTGATGAAAAGATTAATCCAGAAAACACCTTAAGATACATGCTGGACAATGTAATAAAGTGGAAGTGCATTGCGGGTTTTGTTGGCGACGTTCTGGCCGAGAAGAAGAGGTAGGAGAGAATAAGACAGATTGCGACAATAGAGTCAAGCGGATAGGGGAGCTGGCGTGACGCTCCTTTGCCCGAGGGTGTTAAATAATGTTATAAAATAAAAAATCTGTTGGAGTTTTTGTATTTCTAGTTATGCTGCTGGAGGCGGAAAGTACGTCAGGACGAAGTTTCAACGGAAGGTTGAGAAAGATGACAAGGAGTTCAGGAGTGAAGAAACAGAAGAGAGAGAGGCGAAAAGAAGGAAAGGGGGGATCTCTGGATCCTCTCATCCCGGTATGTATTTTGATAAATTGCAATAAAAAGTGTAATGGTGATGTGTATGTTCTTATATCGGTGCGGTGAACGAGGTGGATAATAAAAAAAGGAAGAAAGGTGGACTGCTTGAAGTGGTTTTGAGGATAGGGGTTTTTGGTCGGTCAGACACCCAAAGATGGGTTCCCACCCGACACTACCCGACCGACCAATATCTTTTAGCCATGCATCTGAAGACATTTTTTTAACTAAGACCTCTACAATGAATAATTTCTGAAATAAGGCACTAGACCTAGAAGTGGGAAGTTTTGGATTCTCGAATCTTTCCAAACTCGAATCTTTTCACATCTAGGTCTAGTTTAGTTCTAGTTTCATATCATAGATCTAGAACTGGAAACATTCGATTTTAGTCGTACATCTCTTAAGATGGCTAAATCTGAATGATTTTATAATAACCCTGTATAATGATGGTGATCCTCAAATTTTATCTTATTTGAAAAACATAAACAGCTTTTCTCACTCCTCTTAGTTTAAAATTACTCTAACTAATTACGCCAAACTCTCTAGAAAATCTTTACGCGATCAGAATCACCAAATGTAGTGATGCAGGTAAAGGTTTAATTTGTGTCAATTTTGTGAAGCAAATTTAAGATTTTTTTTCTCAACCCTTGGAGAGTGCTTCAATCAGCGACCAAGCAAAATAATTCAGTCACACCCTCTAGAATCCCCATGCATGATCAAAACCCTCGGAATCTAGAGATGGGGATGCAGAGTGATGGTTTAATTTGTGTTAATTTTTTTTAATTTTTTTCATCTCTTGAGATGTGCTTCACTCTGCAACCACACAAAATAGTCACATCCTCTAAACTCCGCGTATACGATCAAAATCTTCGAACCAAGAAACGAAGAACCACCAAGAATGAAATCATACTAATTTTTCATGGATTTATATATTCTAAAATTTTACTTTTCAGAAAAAAAATCTTAAAGTTACTCTACAAAATTAACACAAATTAAACCTTCATCTTGCATCCCCATCTTTAGATTCGAAGATTTTGATCATGCACGGGGATTCTAGTGGGTATGACTGAATTATTTTGCTGGTTGCTGAGTAAAGTACTCCCCAGGGAGTGTAAAGAAATTAGGAAGTACAATTCAGCAAAAAAAAATGGATGTGTTAAAACTAAGACTACTTCACTGCTAATCACAACTAATAAGACATTTAAAGGTACTCATTTTTGCTGTCGAAGAAGGTACTTAGTCAGAAAAGAAGATTAAGATGAAACTAGAACCAACACTAAATAAAATCTTTTTTTTTTAATTTTGTATCTAAAAGTGCGCACTTGTTTAACCCAGCCCTGGGGCGCCAAATATCTTAGGACAGCACTGCACATAATACTGAACTGATATCAGAAAACCTGACTTGTTAAGTAACTAATCATAATCATGAATGCAGTGATGGTAATTAAAATAATGAAAAAACATTTCCAGCAATGTTAACTCTTAAAACAGTTAATAATACATCCAATAATACAATGCTCTTCAAAGGCAGGAAGATAAATCCATAATGCTGATGAACCTGGGCGTTACGTTAGCGGGGGATTTGAAATGGACCCAACATGTAGATGGAGCCGCAAAGAAAACAGAAAAACCGTACATGCCTTACTTAGAATTATGAGTTCCCCTCACGGTCCGAGCACAGCAAAAAAAAGTAATTGGGGCAACCATATACGCTCACTGTTATACAGGGTGAGTTTTTTATCTTGTGACAATGGAAAATCTCTAAAACACTGCATCAAATCAAAACAATTCTTAATAAGATTTGTTATAAACCAGGGGGCTCACTGAATGGTGCCGAACTCGATCCCCCCACCTCAACCTTCCAGAGTGGGGGGATGAACAACTTTGAAATTTTAAATGGAAATCCCCATTTGTTATTGCAGATTCCTATTTTCTCCATCGTTTTCTCCACGTTTTGTTTGAAACTTTTCTTTCTATTCGTAATAGATTGTGCTACAATCGCATTTAGAGATTTTCCGTTGTCTCAAGATAAAAAACTCACCCTGTATGCATATGGCACATGAAAGGAAGCGTGTCAGGTGAAAAAGAATGAAGCTAACGAAGATGAAAAATCCCTCTTTGTATGATAAGCAGATATACAGGGTGTTCCCGTGACTCGGGGCATAAAATTAACCACATATACTAGAGCAAAAATGATGATGATTCGTGAAAAAAAATTATTATAAAAGTCTTCAAATGGCCAAGATATGGGCCATCAAAGTTCAGAAATTTTAACACATTTTTCTAAATATTTTCAAAACCATTAATGGTAGAGGGTTGAAATTTGGTACAGAGTAAACAAACATCATGCAAAATCATTGAACCAATTTTGACTTTGGCCGGATGACGGCAACCATGTTATACAGGGTGTTCCTAAAATTTGTTTGCTCAGAACTTTTTTGTTTGTTCGTAACCCTACATTTATTTTTGTAGTTTTTAATAGAAAATTTATTTTCGAAACTTTTTTCACTCTTTGAAAATTTTGATAACATTAACCGTTTGCGAGTTAAACGCGAAAATATTAAGCTTCGATTTCAATGGTAACACTAAACACAATAATTTTCGAAAAAGTTGGCCATGGCAATTAAAAAAAAACAAATTGAGCCGTCAACTTGCTTATGTAGTTTAAACATAAAGTTGTTTGTTAATGAAGTTTTTATTAATTTTGCGTGTTCAAAATGGACAATTACACATTTAGTGAACAAACTGACATGATTTTGACATTGGGAGAATGTCATGGAAACGCCGTAGCAGCCGCTAACCGTTATCGGGAGAAATTTCCGAACCGCAGAGCGCCCAATCGAAAAACATTTTTAAGAATTGAAACACGTTTAAGGGAAAATGGGACGTTTAAGCCGAATTTTAGTAACAACGGTAAAGTCAGATCAGTCCGAACAACCGAACTAGAAGAAGATATTCTAGACTACGTACAAGAAAATCCTACAGCTAGTACTTTGGATATGGCGAGGCATTTTTTAACGTCAAAAACAACTATCTGGCGTGTTCTTCACGAGCAACAGCTTTATCCATATCATAGTTATAAAGTTCAGGAAGTTCGACAGGCTGATTACCCACTACGACTGCAATATTGTCAAATAATGCAGCACAAAATCCAAATTGATGATCAATTTTTAGAAAAAATACTTTTTGCAGATGAATCGACATTTTCTAAAGATGGAATCATCAATTTGAGAAATTCACATAGTTGGGCGGACGAAAATCCAAGATTTAAGAAAGCTTGGAAATCGCAATGGAGGTTTTCTCTTAACGTTTGGGCTGGCATTGTGGGCGATGTCATTATAGGACCCGTTTTCTTGCCGTCAAGGCTGGATGGCCATACATACAGGGGACATTTAGAGCAATTAAATGATTTTTTAGATGACGTTCCTTTAAACACAAGACAAGAAATGTGGTATATGCATGATGGTGCTCCTGCGCATAGTACACATGCTGTCCAAGAATTTCTATGTGAACGGTTTCCGGAACGGTGGATTGGACGAGGAGTGGATGCACCGATAAGTTGGCCCCCCCGATCGCCGGATCTTACACCTCTAGATTTTTATTTATGGGGACGCATTAAATCGCTTGTGTACTGCGTTGAAATAACTTCAGTTGATCAACTGAGGTTACGAATTGTTGATTCATTTGATCAACTTCGAACTGAAATCAACGTCCTCAGCAGAGTGCGCTTTAATTTAAGACGGCGATATCAGGCGTGCATTGAAGCCGGCGGGAGTGTTTTTGAACATCTGCTTTAGTATTTTTTTTTGTTCTGTTTTATTTATTACCATTTGTTTATAATTTTATTGTTCTTGTTCATATTTTTGTTAGAATTTTTATTATGTTCTTGTTTGTTGTTACCGCGAAAATTAAATTTATTGTTTTGGAAATTACATTCTTTTATTCAATTAAAATAAATTAACACTGGATTTAACTAAATCTACACTGAGAAATTTATGCAAATAATGGTTATTAGATCAGTTCGTTTTTCAATTGTCATCGCCTTCTCAGATCTTGCGGAATATGTTTTATTTGTTACGATTGAAATCAAAGCTTAACAGTTTCGCGTATAACTCGAAAACAGTCAATGTTATCAAAATTTTCAAAGAGTGAAAAAAGTTTCGAAAATAAATTTTCTATTAAAAACTACAAAAATAAATGTAGGGTTACGAACAAACAAAAAAGTTCTGAGCAAACAAATTTTACGAACACCCTGTATAACATGGTTGCCGTCATCCGGCCAAAGTCAAAATTGGTTCAATGATTTTGCATGATGTTTGTTTACTCTGTACCAAATTTCAACCCTCTACCATTAATGGTTTTGAAAATATTTAGAAAAATGTGTTAAAATTTCTGAACTTTGATGGCCCATATCTTGGCCATTTGAAGACTTTTATAATAATTTTTTTTCACGAATCATCATCATTTTTGCTCTAGTATATGTGGTTAATTTTATGCCCCGAGTCACGGGAACACCCTGTATAACAATAAGCACATATAAAACCAGTTCCACAGAGGCTTTGCGGGTGGCGAGGGATTCGTTATCTATGTATCTTATGATCAGATGTAGAGCAGCAACCAGTAAACGAGAGACAAAGAGACAGGTATAGTGAAAGCTGAAGCGTTGAGGGAATGATCATGTTGAGATGACGAGCATGCACAGGAGAGGCTAAGTGGACAAAAAGGCTCATTACTAACTTAGGGCGGTGGATGGAAGACAACATTGATGAAAAGATTAATCCAGAAAACACCTTAAGCCACATGCTGGACAATGTAATAAAGTGGAAGTGCATTGCGGGTTTTGTTGGCGACGTTCTGGCCGAGAAGGAGAGGTAGGAGAGAATAAGACAGATTACGACAATAGAGTCAAGCGGATAGGGGAGCTGGCGTGACGCTCCTTTGCCCGAGGGTGTTAAATAATGTTATAAAATAAAAAATCTGTTGGAGTTTTTGTATTTCTAGTTATGCTGCTGGTGGCGGAAAGTACGTCAGGACGAAGTTTCAACGGAAGGTTGAGAAAGATGACAAGGAGTTCAGGAGTGAAGAAACAGAAGAGAGAGAGGCGAAAAGAAGGAAAGGGGGGATCTCTGGATCCTCTCATCCCGGTGTGTATTTTGATAAATTGCAATAAAAAGTGTAATGGTGATGTGTATGTTCTTATATCGGTGCGGTGAACGAGGTGGATAATAAAAAAAGGAAGAAAGGTCAACTGCTTGAAGCGGTTTTGAGGATAGGGGTTTTTGGTCGGTCAGACACCCAAAGATGGGTTCCCACCCGACACTACCGGACCGACCAATATCTTTTAGCCATGCATCTGAAGACATTTTTTTAACTGAGACCTCTACAATGAATAATTTCTGAAATAAGGCACTAGACCTAGAAGTGGGAAGTTTTGGATTCTCGAATCTTTTCAAACTCGAATCTTTTCACATCTAGGTCTAGTTTAGTTCTAGTTTCATATCATAGATCTAGAACTGGAAACATTCGATTTTAGTCATACATCTCTTAAGATGGCTAAATCTGAATGATTTTATAATAACCCTGTATAAAGATAGTGATCCTCAAATTTTATCTAATTGAAAAACATAAACAGCTTTTCTCACTCCTCTTAGTTTAAAATTGCTCTAACTAATTACGCCAAACTCTCTAGAAAATCTTTACGCGATGGGAATCACCGAATGTAGAGATGCAGGTAAGGTTTAATTTGTGTCAATTTTGTGAAGCAAATTTAAGATTTTTTTTCTCAACCCTTGGAGAGTGCTTCAATCAGCGACCAAGCAAAATAATTCAGTCACACCCTCTAGAATCCCTGTGCATGATCAAAACCCTCGGAATCTAGAGATGGGGATGCAGAGTGATGGTTTAATTTGTGTTAATTTTGAGGAGTAAACTTAAGATTTTTTTCTCATCTCTTAAGATGTGCTTCACTCTGCAAACACACAAAATAGTCACATCCTCTAAACTCCGCGTATACGATCAAAATCTTCGAACCCAGAAACGAAGAACCACCAAGAAAGAAATCATACTAATTTTTCATGGATTTATATATTCTAAAATTTTACTTTTCAGAAAAAAAAAATCTTAAAGTTACTCTACAAAATTAACACAAATTAAACCTTCATCTTGCATTCCCATCTTTAGATTCGAAGATTTTGATCATGCATGGGGATTTTAGGGGGTATGACTGAATTATTTTGTTTGTTGCTGAGTAAAGCACTCCCCAGGGAGTGTAAAGAAATTAGGAAGTACAATTCAGCAAAAAAGAAATGGATCTGTTAAAACTAAGACTACTTCACTGCTAATCACAACTAATAAGACATTTAGAGGTACTCATTTTTGCTGTGGAAGAAGGTACTTAGTCAGAAAAGAAGATTGAGATAAAATTAGAACCAACACTAAATAAAATCTTTTTTTTTAATTTTGTATCTAAAAGTGCGCACTTGTTTAACCCAGCCCTGGGGCGCCAAATATCTTAGGACAGCACTGCACATAATACTGAACTGATATCAGAAAACCTGACTTGTTTAGTAACTAATCATAATCATGAATGCAGTGATGGTAATTAAAATAATGAAAAAACATTTCCAGCAATGTTAACTCTTAAAACAGTTAATAATACATCCAATAATACAATGCTCTTCAAAGGCAGGAAGATAAATCCATAATGCTGATGAACCTGGGCGTTACGTTAGCGGGGGATTTGAAATGGACCCAACATGTAGATGGAGCCGCAAAGAAAACAGAAAAAACCGTACATGTCTTACTTAGAATTATGAGTTCCATTCACGGTCCGAGCACAGCAAAAAAGAGTAATTGGGGCAACCATATACGCTCACTGTTATACAGGGTGAGTTTTTTATCTTGTGACAATGGAAAATCTCTAAAACACTGCATCAAATCAAAAAAATTCTTAATAAGATTTGTTATAAACCAGGGGGCTCACTGAATGGTGCCGAACTCGATCCCCCCACCTCAACCTTCCAGAGTGGGGGGATGAACAACTTTGAAATTTTAAATGGAAATCCCCATTTGTTATTGCAGATTCCTATTTTCTCCATCGTTTTCTCCACGTTTTGTTTGAAACTTTTCTTTCTATTCATAATAGATTGTGTTACAATCGCATTTAGAGATTTTCCGTTGTCTCAAGATAAAAACTCACACTGTATGCATATGGCACATGAAAGGAAGCGTGCCAGGTGAAAAAGAATGAAGCTAACGAAGATGAAAAATCCCTCTTTGTATGATAAGCAGATATATAACAATACGCACATATAAAACCAGTTCCACAGAGGCTTTGTGGGTGGCGAGGGATTCGTTATCTATGTATCTTATGATCAGATGTAGAGCAGTAACCAGTAAACGAGAGACAAAGAGACAGGTACAGTGAAAGCTGAAGCGCTGAGGGAATGATGATGTTGAGATGACGAGCAGACACAGGAGAGGCTAAGTGGACAAAAAGGCTCATTACTAACTTAGGGCGGTGGATGGAAGACAACATTGATGAAAAGATTAATCCAGAAAACACCTTAAGCCACATGCTGGACAATGTAATAAAGTGGAAACCTGACTTGTTTAGTAACTAATCATAATCATGAATGCAGTGATGATAATAAAAATAATGAAAAAAACATTTCCAGCAATGTTAACTCTTAAAACAGTTAATAATACATCCAATAATACAATGCTGTTCAAAGGCAGGAAGATAAATCCATAATGCCTTTGCAATTTACAAATTTTAACAAAATTTAAATGGAGGGACTACTGTATTGTTATGATAATGCCTTTATTGCCAATTTTATCATTTTACCACTTACCGAAGATCCTGTTAATGGACTAGAACTTGCACTTAATCTCCTCGGCCGTGTATTTGATGGACCAAAAAGCGAAAACGATGTTTGATCCCTAAATAACACAAAAAATTCAAATAACCTCAAACTGTCAATTTTTAACTCGACCTAACCTCAAATTTTACAACAAATTAAAACCGATAAAAACCATAAAAAAATTACGAAAATTCATTAACCTGTTATTTGAATTGTTGGGTGCTGATGCGGTCATGCTGTTGGAGCCGCTGTTTTCGTGAATCATTGGGGCACTGGAGCACCGTTTGAGGGTCCCCGTTGTTGTTGGGGAGTCAACGTCCATCGCTGTCACCGGATTTATGGACATTCATAAACACGCAATTAAAGCAAGGCATCGGCGGAGGAGATGTGGGGCACGCGTCAACTGCTCGCTTCGGTTGGCACTTCGCCCTCGGTATTCATTCGAGGGGCGACAGCGGCTTTTTTTTATTTAAAAATAATAAAAAAAAAAACTTTGCCGACACTCCAGGGCAAAACCGTGGCTGTCAAACAATTTTTAAAATCGGCCGCTAGGGTGAGGCGGTTTAAGCGCGAATTTTAAATTAAATTTAAATTAATTTAAATTTTAAATTAAAATTAAATTAATTAAGATTTTAAAAGAATCTTTAATGTTAACTTAAACTGTACGCATTTTAACCTTATTTTAATCATAATCTTTACGTAATTATTGTTTCATTTTTTTATTCGGAAATTTCCCCACGTTTCCTTTTCCACCTCGGTTACCGCCCCCGAAATTGCCTCTTGCGGCTGGTCTTGTTCTTTGATTTTGCCCACCTCGTCCTCCTTTATTATCGCGCCCACGATTTTTAACCGCTGTTTCTTCCTTTACCATATCAATAACTTCATCAGGAATTCTCAAGTATTTGATTGTGCTACCACGAATGTAGCATTCGGGCATTCTCCAAAACTTATCACCATCCTAAAAGAATCTCGGAATAGATCAAGAAGTAATTGTGTTAATTTTTATTACCCGAGAAGTACAAATCACTTCCCGTAAGTTAATGTTCATCCAATTATCACAACTAACTAAATGCCCGTTGTAAGTTTCCCCATTTTTAAGCTCAACTAGCTGGAATTAAAACGATTTTTGTAAGAAATTAAGTTAAAATGATTAAGTGTAAAAAAGTGTATTTACCATAGGATGGTTTTGTGCTGTTCGCAATAACGATAACGGAAGCTGCAATATAAAGATTTTTGATTAAATTTGATTTATATTAAGTATTTTTAAAGTTATTACCATTTTTGTTGAATTGAAAAAATCCTAACCTCAAATAATTTATGAGGAATTCTAACAGTGAGTACCAACTTAATTTTGGTTCGAATTAATGTAAATATGAAAGATTTTTTAATTAAATTTTAGATTAAATAACTTATTTATCGCTGCAAAAAATTATTTACAATAATAAATATGATTTTGTTTTAATTAAAATTAAAATAATTTTGAAAAAATAAATATGACAAAGTTTTAATTAATTTGAAGAAAATCCCTATGTTTAAGTAAATAACTCAAACTCCGTGTGGTTTTTGAATTCTAATCCTTTAAAGATTGAAATTCATAAAATAAATTTTATTTAAATAAATTTAAAATAGTTAATTTAAATAATTAAATCGAGGCCATCTCAGGAATATCAAAACAATTGAAAATCATCCATTAATCATAAAAAACATTTCGCATAACCTCACTTTTTTCAATTCACACCTCGCAGTATTTAAATTCTCAGTTTCATCAAAACTAGTCCGAAAATGATTCTTCTCGGCGATGAATTTCCTAATTTTGAGGCCGAAACGACCGAAGGAACCATAAAATTTCACGAATTTTTAAACGACTCGTAAGTGAACCTAACCTCAAAATTATATTTTTGTATATAAATAATTCGTTTTAATAGTTGGGGCATTCTCTTCTCACATCCAGCCGATTTCACCCCAGTTTGCACAACAGAATTGGCACGGCTTATAAAGTTACATCCGGAATTCGCGAAGCGTAACGTTAAAATCATTGCTTTGTCTTGCGATTCGGTTGAGAACCACAAAAAGTGGTTTGAAGATATTAAAAAGTACGCCCAATGTAAAGCTGATGATGTATTTCCGTACCCGATTATTGCTGATGAACAGCGGAAATTGGCAGTGCAGCTTTCGATGCTTGATCCGGATGAGAAAGATTCTGCGGGATTACCGTTAACAGCGCGAGCCGTTTTTGTTGTTGATCCAAATAAAAAATTGAGATTATCGATTTTGTACCCTGCAACAACGGGAAGAAATTTCGAGTTAGTATTTTTAATTAAATCCTTTAAAATGATCTAATTTTTTTTTTTTTTAGTGAAATCTTACGGGTTGTTGATTCTCTTCAAATGACTGATAAGTTCCAAGTTGCCACCCCAGCAGATTGGAAGCAAGGTGATAACGTTATGGTACAACCGAGCGTTCCGATGGAAAAAGCCCAAGTTTTGTTCCCAATGATGAGCGAAATGGCGTTACCTTCCGGGTTAAAATATCTAAGACAAACTCCTCAACCGAAATTGAATTAGGTCATTAGGACTAAAAATATTAAATAAAGATTTCATTTTTATAAAAAATCTTTTATTGATAGAAATGAAAAAAAATATCGTACCAAATAAAATTCGTTTCCACTTCTCAATAATTTATTATGGCACATTTTACAACATCTCTAACAAATTAAAGATTAAATTTAAAATAAATTAGAGATTTTAATGTCTTTTTAGCAATTAAAATCATAATTCGTCATCAAAATGATGAATATTATGTAAATGATCCCCGTAATCGGTAGCTTCACTTCCAACAAAAATGTCGTGGTGTTCTAAAATTTCATCAAAACTTAACATTTCATCATGATCATCATCGCTTGTTGCAAATAAATGATCGACTTCTTCTTGGGCGATTTCATCGTTGCTTGGGATAAGCCAAGAAACGATTTCTTCCCCGGTTAATTTCCCATCATGATTTTTATCAAGTTCTGTATCAAATTTTTGTTTTTCAACGTGTAACCACTCCTTATCGTGTTCCCTACCTCTTTCTCCAATATATTCTTGAAAAGTGATCGTTTTATCACCATCTAAATCTTTTTCTCTTAAAGTTTGGTCCAAGATAAAAGGAATCATCGCCGGATGTTCTTCTGGGTGGGTAAAAGCAACCCATTCTTCCCCTTCCAAGATCCCATCCCCATTTACATCAGCGATTTTCCACATATCCTTATCATCTTTCATTAATTGTTCGTTATCTGACCCTATTTCATTGCTATCTTCCATTCCGTAAGTGTCTTGAACGTATTCTTCCCAAGTTACTTTAAAATCGTTGTTTTCATCCGCGTCCTCTAAACGCTCTTGGGCTTCTTCTTCGGTTAGCATTTTAAACGATCTTAAAATCCATGCTTGAAGCTCTTTTCTTCCAATTTTTTTATCACCGTTTAAATCCATTTTAGTGAGGAGTATCGCGAGTCGCTTCTTAGATTCTTCCGGTGATAAATGATCAAACTCCTCGGCTTCCTTAACGGAACCCAAAATAGCTTCATGGTCAAATTCGCTGTGATGCTCGCCACTATCAGATAAATGTCCTCGATCTTTTGGGCTGTAGGCACCGTCCTGTTCGCGCTCGCGATTTAAATGTTGCGAATGGCTGTGCATAACCGCTCCATGAGTAATGATTAGATAAAAACACGATAAGAAGACGGAGAGGAAGCAAAAATTCCACATCCTTAACGTTTTGTTTACAAGAAATGTCACATTTTTGACGTTTTAGATCGTTGATTTGTACATGAATAGATCTTGATTTGTTGATATATATTGTTGTCTCTCTTTAACATTAAAGAAATTGTATTTGTTATCTTTGTTTTTATGTTGTTTTCACGTTTACATAATAAGCACACCTTTTTGAAAGGTCATTTAATAATTTTTTGTCAAAATTAACTTAATTTTAGCGTTGTTTCTTTTTAATATTAATAAAATTACATTTTTTATCTATTTCTAAATGCTTGAATCAATTTATATTTTAATTGATTAAAAAAATTTTTTTGAAACGTCATCTTGACAGTTTGATCCCAGCACTTTATACGAGTTAACTGATTCACAGCGAAAATAGCCACGAATGTTAGGGAACCATCACGTTAGATGGCGCTAATGATTGTTAAAATCGTAATCGTTACCTACTTTAGCGGCTATTTGGGAACATTTTGTTGTAATGACAATGACAGTTTCTCCGTATAAGTTAATTTTCTGTTGATTTTATAATTTGTAAATCAATTTTTTTGTGTTTTTTGGAATTTGTTACAATCTAGTTTCAATAATGAAGTTATTTCCGGTAATTTTATGTATGGTGAGTGTATTAAATAGCACTTTCTTATTATGAAATTGACGTTTGGCATTGTCAGATGTCAAATCCGCCATCTTGAATTTTAACACTTGCATTTAATTTGACATAAAAAAATCTAAATTTGACTTAAAATATCATTTAATTTGATACCAAACACGATTAGGGTATCTATTATTATGAGATTGACGTTTGGCAATTTTAATAATACAATTTTAAATGTAAAAAATACATAAATAAAAGTTTAAATTTTGTTAAACATTGTCAAACATTTGACATTGAAGAAAAAGTAAAATTTGACACATGTCATATCCGCCATTTTGATTTTGACATTTTATTTTTTTTTTTTCAAATATAACCAAATTAGCTTAATACAAAAAAGTTATTTATATTTAATACAAAAGTTAAAAATTGATATTTGATATATGATAATATGACATTTGACAGGTTTTATTTTGACAGGCGCCATTCATTTATTATAAGAAAATCGTTGAATCTCGCTCTAAATATGACGTGTAAAAAATAAAAAAAAAAAAATAAAAAAAATTTGACATTTGAAACTGACATGTCATATTCGCCATTTTGAATTTAATAATTTCGTTATTATCCGTAAAAAACCTTTAATGAAAGTTAAAAAATAACTAAAGTAGTTATTTTATTGCATAAAAAACAAAAACAATTGCACTTAATTTGACTTAAAAAAACATTTAATTTGATACCAAACTCGATTAGAGTATCTTTTATTACGAGATTGACGTTTGGCATTGACAGATGTCAAATACGCCATTTTGAATTTTAATAATACAATTTTATTTAACTTGGGAAATCGTTTAATTTAATGCCAATCATTAAAATCAAATGATTTAAATGATTTCATACCAAACTCGACTATTTTTGCTGTTTTAATAAAAAGTTAAGTGACATTGATAGATGTCAAATCCGCCATCTTGAATTTTAACAATTGCACTTAATTTGACTTAAAAAGTCATTTAATTTGATACCAAACTCGATTGGGGTATCTTTGATTATGAGATTGACGTTTGGCATTGACAGATGTCAAATACGCCATTTTGAATTTTAATAATACAATTTTATTAAGCTTGGGAAATCGTGTAATTTAATGCCAAGCATTAAAATCATTTAGTTTCATACAAAACTCGACTATTTTCGCTGTTATAATAAAAAGTTAAGTGACATTGATAGATGTCAAATACGCCATTTTGAATTTTAATAATACAATTTTATTTAACTTGGGAAATCGTTTAATTTAATGCCAATCATTAAAATCATTTAATTTCATACCAAACTCGACTATTTTTGCTGTTATAAAAAAAGTTAAGTGACATTGACAGATGTCAAATCCGCCATCTTGAATTTTAACAATTGCACTTAATTTGACTTAAAAAATCATTTAATTTGATACCAAACTCGATTGGGGTATCTTTTATTATGAGATTGACGTTTGGCATTGACAGATGTCAAATACGCCATTTTGAATTTTAATAATACAATTCTATTAAGCTTGGGTAACCGTTTAATTTAATACCAATCATTAAAATCATTTAATTTCATACCAAACTCGACTATTTTTGCTGTTATAATAAAAAGTTAAGTGACATTGACAGATGTCAAACCCGCAATCTTGAATTTTAACAATTGCACTTAATTTGACTTAAAAAATCATTTAATTTGATACCAAACTCGATTAAGGTATCTTTTATTATGAGATTGACGTTTGGCATTGACAGATGTCAAATACGCCATTTTGAATTTTAATAATACAATTTTATTAAGCTTGGGAAATCGTGTAATTTAATGGCAAGCATTAAAATCATTTAATTTCATACCAAACTCGACTATTTTCGCTGTTATAATAAAAAGTTAAGTGACATTGACAGATGTTAAATACGCCATTTTGAATTTTAATAATACAATTTTATTTAACTTGGGAAATCGTTTAATTTAAAGCCACAATCATTAAAATCATTTAATTTCATACCAAACTCGACTGTTTTTGCTGTTTTAATAAAAAGTTAAGTGACATTGACAGATGTCAAATCCGCCATCTTGAATTTTAACAGTTGCACTTAATTTGACTTAAAAAATCATTTAATTTGATACCAAACTCGATTAGGGTATCTTTTATTATGAGATTGACGTTTGGCATTGACAGATGTCAAATACGCCGTTTTGAATTTTAATAATACAATTTTATTAAGCTTGGGAAATCGTTTAATTTAATGCCAATCATTAAAATCATTTCATTTGATACCAAACTTATGACAAAGTTTAAATGTGACATTTGACATTGAAGAAAAAGTAAAATTTGACACATGTCATATCCGCCATTTTGATTTTGATAAATTCATTCCTATTCATCGATATAACCATTAAATATAACCAAATTAGTTTAATACAAAAGTTAAAAAATGACATTTGATATATAATAATATGACATTTGACAGATTTTATTTTGACAGGTGCCAGTTTCATTTGGAATATCATTTATTATAAGAAAATCGTTGAATCACGCTCTAAATATCACGTGTAAAAAATAAAAAAATAGATAATAAATAGAATTTGACATTTGAGACTGACACATGTCATATCCGCCATTTTGAATTTAATGATTTCGTTATTATACGTAAAATACCTTTTATAAATGTTAAAAGATGACTAAATTAGTTATTTTATTTCATAAAAAGGTTTAAATGTGATTTAATATCAAATATAACCAAATTAGTTCATTACAAAAGGTAAAAAGGTGACATTTGGTAAATAACAATATGACATTTGACAGGTTTTATTTTGACAGGTGCCATTTTCATTTGGAGTGTCATTTATTATAAGAAAATCGTTGAATCTCGCTCTAAATATTACTTGCAAAAAATAAAATAATAGATAATAAATAAAATTTGACATTTGAGACTGACACATGTCATATCCGCCATTTTGAATTGAATTATTTCGTTATTATCCGTAAAAAAACCTTTAATTAAAGTTAAAAGATAACTAAAATAGTTATTTTATTTCATAAAAATGTTTAAATGTGACATTTGATATTGAAGAAAAAACAAAATTTGACATATGTCATATCCGCCATTTTGAAAATGACGTATTACCCTTCGTTATATTTAAAAATCCTTTATTTAAAACCAATTAAGATAATTAAAGGAAAATCGAATACTTTTTAAGTTTATTTAACGAGTTTGACAGCTGTCAAAATTACTACAATTTAGATTTGAGACAGACACATGTCATATCCGCCATTTTGAATTTAATAATTTCGTTATTATCCGTAAAAAACCTTTAATTAATGTTAAAATATAACTAATTAGTTATTTTATTTCATAAAAAAGTTTAAATGTAACTTTTGACATTGAAGAAAAAACAAAATTTGACATATGTCATATCCGCCATTTTGAAAATGACGTATTACGCTTTGTTAGATTTAAAAAATCCTTTATTTAAAACCAATTAGGCTAATTAAGGGAAAAATCGAATACTTTTTAAATTTATTTAACGAATTTGACAGCTGTCAAAATTACTACAATTTAGATTTGAGACGGACACATGTCATATCCGCCATTTTGAATTTAATAATTTCGTTATTATCCGTAAAAAACCTTTAATTAATGTTAAAATATAACTAATTAGTTATTTTATTTCATAAAAAAGTTTAAATGTGACTTTTGACATTGAAGAAAAAACAAAATTTGACATATGTCATATCCGCCATTTTGAAAATGACGTATTACGCTTTGTTAGATTTAAAAATCCTTTATTTAAAACCAATTAGGCTAATTAAGGGAAAAATCGAATACTTTTTAAATTTATTTAACGAATTTGACAGCTGTCAAAATTACTACAATTTGCGTTAAAATGTCAAAATTAATTTGTATACGGATATAGTAATTAGGTTGGTATCAAAATTTGCGCTTAATTGATTAAATATGAGCCGAAATAAAAACGTTGCAAGTGATACGTGTCAAATGTCATATGTCAAAATTATTGAATTAAAAGAAATGATGATTTAACGTTATTTTAGATCGATTTAAAATTGAAAATCGGGTTATTTAAGTACAAAAATGGCGAGTTTATTTTAAAAATTGACGAAAATATACGAAAAAATTAAATTAAAGATGGCGGCTGTCAATGTCATTTATTATATTATACAAGTTTGATTTATTTAATCGAAAATATGGGTTGTGGGGTATCAAATTAAAGGATTTTTTGTGCTTATTACGATTTTGATGTTTTTACAGCTTAAAAAATAATTAGAAAATCAAAATGACGGATTTATACTTTTTTTTAATTTAAACTAAATTTAATTAAAACAATGACGAAAGGTACATTTACAAAATAAGAAATAAGTCCACACTCGATGAGTTTATCTTAATAATTAACAAAGGTGTCGAAGAAATTAAATTAAAGATGGCGGCTGTCAATGTCATTTATTATATTATGCAGCTTTGATTTATTTAATCGAAAATATGGGTTGTGGGATATCAAATTAAAGGATTTTTTGTGCTTATTACGATTTTGACATTTTCACGAAAAAAATTATTAATAAAAAAATCAAAATAGCGGATTTTTATTAATTTTTTTTTGTTTATTATTATTTTTCTTTTCGAAAATATGGGTTGTAGGGTATCAAATTAAAGGATTTTTTGTGCTTATTACGTTTTTGATAATTTCACAGAAAGAATTGTTAATAAAAAAACCTAAATGGCGGATTTTTATTAATTATTTTGTTTATTATTATTTTTCTTTTCGAAAATATGGGGGGTCGGGTATCAAATTAAAGGTTTTTTTGTGCGTATTACGATTACGATAATTTCACAAAAAAAAATTATTGATAAAAAATATCAAATAACAGATTTTTATTAATTTTTTTTTGTTTACTGTTATTTTTTTTTGAAAATTTGGGTTGTGGCGTATCAAATTAAAGGATTTTTTGAGCCCATTACGATTTTGACATTTTCACAAAAAAATTATTAATAAGAAAATCAAAATGGCGGATTTTTATTAATTTTTTTTTGTTTATTATTATTTTTTTTCGAAAATATGGGTTGTGGGGTATCAAATTAAAGAATTTTTTTATGCTTATTACGATTTTAACATTTTCACAAAAAAAAATATTAATAAAAAAATCAAAATGGCGGATTTTTATTAATTTTTTTTGTTTATTGTTATTTTTTTTCGAAAATTTGGGTTGTGGCATATCAATTTAAAGGATTTTTTGTGCCCATTACGATTTTGACATTTTCACAAAAAAATTATTAATAAGAAAATCAAAATGGCGGATTTTTATTAATTTTTTTTTGTTTATTATTATTTTTTTTTCGAAAATATGGGTTGTGGGGTATCAAATTAAAGAATTTTTTATGCTTATTACGATTTTAACATTTTCACAAAAAAAAGATATTAATAAAAAAATCAAAATGGCGGATTTTTATTAATTTTTTTTGTTTATTGTTATTTTTTTTCGAAAATTTGGGTTGTGGCATATCAAATTAAAGGATTTTTTGTGCCCATTACGATTTTGACATTTTCACAAAAAAATTATTAATAAGAAAATCAAAATGGCGGATTTTTATTAATTTTTTTTTGTTTATTATTATTTTTTTTTCGAAAATATGGGTTGTGGGGTATCAAATTAAAGAATTTTTTATGCTTATTACGATTTTAACATTTTCACAAAAAAAAAAATATTAATAAAAAAATCAAGATGGCGGATTTTTATTAATTTTTTTGTTTATTGTTATTTTTTTTTCGAAAATTTGGGTTGTGGCGTATCAAATTAAAGGATTTTTTGTGCCCATTACGATTTTGACATTTTCACAAAAAAATTATTAATAAGAAAATCAAAATGGCGGATTTTTATTAATTTTTTTTTGTTTATTATTATTTTTTTTTCGAAAATATGGGTTGTGGGGTATCAAATTAAAGAATTTTTTTATGCTTATTACGATTTTAACATTTTCACAAAAAAAGATATTAATAAAAAAATCAAAATGGCGGATTTTTATTAATTTTTTTTGTTTATTGTTATTTTTTTTCAAAAATTTGGGTTGTGGCGTATCAAATTAAAGGATTTTTTGTGCCCATTACGATTATGACATTTTCACAAAAAAATTATTAATAAGAAAATCAAAATGGCGGATTTTTATTAATTTTTTTTTGTTTATTATTATTTTTTTTTCGAAAATATGGGTTGTGGGGTATCAAATTAAAGAATTTTTTTATGCTTATTACGATTTTAACATTTTCACAAAAAAAGATATTAATAAAAAAATCAAAATGGCGGATTTTTATTAATTTTTTTTGTTTATTGTTATTTTTTTTCGAAAATTTGGGTTGTGGCATATCAAATTAAAGGATTTTTTGTGCCCATTACGATTTTGACATTTTCACAAAAAAATTATTAATAAGAAAATCAAAATGGCGGATTTTTATTAATTTTTTTTTGTTTATTATTATTTTTTTTTCGAAAATATGGGTTGTGGGGTATCAAATTAAAGAATTTTTTATGCTTATTACGATTTTAACATTTTCACAAAAAAAAAATATTAATAAAAAAATCAAGATGGCGGATTTTTATTAATTTTTTTGTTTATTGTTATTTTTTTTTCGAAAATTTGGGTTGTGGCGTATCAAATTAAAGGATTTTTTGTGCCCATTACGATTTTGACATTTTCACAAAAAAATTATTAATAAGAAAATCAAAATGGCGGATTTTTATTAATTTTTTTTTGTTTATTATTATTTTTTTTTCGAAAATATGGGTTGTGGGGTATCAAATTAAAGAATTTTTTTATGCTTATTACGATTTTAACATTTTCACAAAAAAAGATATTAATAAAAAAATCAAAATGGCGGATTTTTATTAATTTTTTTTGTTTATTGTTATTTTTTTTCAAAAATTTGGGTTGTGGCGTATCAAATTAAAGGATTTTTTGTGCCCATTACGATTATGACATTTTCACAAAAAAATTATTAATAAGAAAATCAAAATGGCGGATTTTTATTAATTTTTTTTTGTTTATTATTATTTTTTTTTCGAAAATATGGGTTGTGGGGTATCAAATTAAAGAATTTTTTTATGCTTATTACGATTTTAACATTTTCACAAAAAAAGATATTAATAAAAAAATCAAAATGGCGGATTTTTATTAATTTTTTTTGTTTATTGTTATTTTTTTTCGAAAATTTGGGTTGTGGCATATCAAATTAAAGGATTTTTTGTGCCCATTACGATTTTGACATTTTCACAAAAAAATTATTAATAAGAAAATCAAAATGGCGGATTTTTATTAATTTTTTTTTGTTTATTATTATTTTTTTTTCGAAAATATGGGTTGTGGGGTATCAAATTAAAGAATTTTTTATGCTTATTACGATTTTAACATTTTCACAAAAAAAAAATATTAATAAAAAAATCAAGATGGCGGATTTTTATTAATTTTTTTGTTTATTGTTATTTTTTTTTCGAAAATTTGGGTTGTGGCGTATCAAATTAAAGGATTTTTTGTGCCCATTACGATTTTGACATTTTCACAAAAAAATTATTAATAAGAAAATCAAAATGGCGGATTTTTATTAATTTTTTTTGTTTATTATTATTTTTTTTCGAAAATATGGGTTGTGGGGTATCAAATTAAAAAATTTTTTTATGCTTATTACGATTTTAACATTTTCACAAAAAAAGATATTAATAAAAAAATCAAAATGGCGGATTTTTATTAACTTTTTTTGTTTATTGTTATTTTTTTTCGAAAATTTGGGTTGTGACATATCAAATTAAAGGATTTTTTGTGCCCATTACGATTTTGACATTTTCACAACAAAATTATTAATAAGAAAATCAAAATGGCGGATTTTTATTAATTTTTTTTTGTTTATTATTATTTTTTTTCGAAAATATGGGTTGTGGGGTATCAAATTAAAGAATTTTTTTATGCTTATTACGATTTTAACATTTTCACAAAAAAAATATTAATAAAAAAATCAAAATGGCGGATTTTTATTAATTTTTTTTGTTTATTATTATCATTTTTTTCGAATATATGGCTTGTGGGGCATCAAATTGAAGTAGGCAATACTTTTCTCCAGGTTCATCGTAATATATAACTATATAAATAAAACCAATTGTCTGCATAGAACGATGAAATTATTTATTTGAGTTCGGTGCTACAGTACTGTTTCGGTAACATTCATGTGTACCGTCATCAGGCACGACTAAAAATCATTACATTACATTAAGCATCAGTAAAATCAAAATCAAAATATAAATACCGTCATAAACACTTCATCGAGAAGATTCTGGTAGAGTTGAGAAAAACATTGAAATTTATTTTCTAAGATGGCTGAATATTGTAAAATTCTTCAAAAAACCCTATTGTTAAATTTAAATTTGAAATCACTAAAATGCCAATTCAAACCAAAAACTTCCTACAAAGGTAACAAATTTAGCAAAATAGTATTTAAAAACAAGATGGCGTTACCCACGTTTTCGTTCTGTGCAAAAATCCGTTTTCCTTTTATTTTCTTTTTTAACCAACAAGTTGCGAAAATGCGTAAAGACTGCGTGAAAAGAAACAGAGTCAGTAATGAATTATTGTGAATTTGGAATGAGTCATACCTTATCTATATTCTAAAAAATTTTTATTTTCAACAAAAAGGGTGTTTATTCTAGTGAGTCTTGAAGTTGACTGAGGCTGCCAACCTGTCTATTGCGCATGTTGGTCTGAGTCGAGTCGTGGGCGGGGAAATTAAAAAATTTTAGAAAGAACCTATTATCATTAAATTCTATATTATCATTAATTAAAAGATCTTTGTTATTTTTACGGATATGAAATTCTTCTAAAAGGTCCATTTTCTTGGATTTTGTTAGTGGTGCTATTAATTCAATATTTTCAATTTTGGATTCATGTCCATTGACCTCTAGGTGTTTTTTGAAGGCTGAGCTGCCTTTAGTAGTATGTTCCCTATACCTGATTTTGAGATTTCTTCCTGTCTGCCCGATATAAAATTTATCACAATTATCGCATGATAACTTGTAGACTCCACTTTTCTCCAAATTATTGAATTTATGTTTGTTATTAATTAATCTTTGTCCTATTTTATTATTGGATCTAAAAGCTGGTGTGATTTTATATTTAACAAAATTATTTTTAAAACCCTTTTGAAAATTTGGGTGAAACGGTAGAACAATAAACTTTTGTTTTGTTTTGTATCTAGGGTATATGATGTTATTAATATTGTTCTTGTGGATTTTATTAAAAATATGTTGAAGTTCAGAAATATTGTATTGATTGTTAATACCAATTTTTATTATTTTCATTAGTTCTTGTGTAAATCAAATTGAAGGATTTTTTGTGCTTATACGATTTTTATAATTTCACAAAAAAATATTAATAAAAAAATCAAAATGGCGGATTTTTATTATTTTTTTTCGTTTATTATTATTTCTTCTTTGAAAATATGGGTTGTAGGGTATCAAATTAAAGGATCCTTTGTGCTTATTACGATTTTGACATTTTCACAAAAAATTATTAATAAAAATCAAAATGGCGGATTTTTATTAATTATTTTTGTTTATTATTTTTTTTTCGAAAATATGGGTTGTGGGGTATCAAATTAAAGGATCCTTTGTGCTTATTGCGATTTTGACATTTTCACAAAAAAATTATTAATAAAAATCAAAAGGGCGGATTTTTATTAATTTTTTTTGTTTATTTTTTTTTCGAATTGTAAGTTTAAAGTTTTTTCATTTTTCAAAGTTGTATTTTTATGTTACAACAATCAATATTTAAATAAAAGTTTTAATTACCAAACATACGCGTCTTAATTGTCTTAAAATTAATAAAAAATATTTAAATTTGCATTAAAAATTGAATTTGGCGGTATTTAATAATAGTTAGGCACCA
This sequence comes from Onthophagus sagittarius, assembly GCA_036711965.1. Lineage (NCBI taxonomy): Eukaryota > Metazoa > Arthropoda > Insecta > Coleoptera > Scarabaeidae > Onthophagus > Onthophagus sagittarius. The sequence continues at coordinate 11,171,296 of JASERS010000004.1, forward strand.
CTCCGTTCGAGGGCGCTAGTGCTGATTAAAAAAAATTGAAGGCTTTTGACACATCTATAGGTTATCTATACTTGACAGTTTGATACAATCACTAATCTAGGTTATGTTATTATTTATAAACAAGTTATTTTTTCCAGATAAAACCGTTTTTATATTGTGTAATGTTGGGTCGTTAGAAAAGAAGTCGAGAGATGGTTGAAAAATCTAAAATGAATGCCGAAAGCCAAATGCAAGGTAAAAAATTTTATCCAAATAAAATGTAATTGCAATTTTGATTTTTAAGTGGCTATCGGGCTTCTAATTGAAACTATAAACGATAAAAATCCGACCGTTGTTGAAACGGTTGAGCGCTCTTTACGTAAAATCGCCAAAACTCATCCAAACGAAGTTTTAAAATCATGCTGTCAGTATTCGGAAAGGCAAATAAAAAATTCTGGGGATTCGATTCCGGTTGTTCTAAATATAATGGATGTTGTTTGTCAGGATTATATCGTCCAAATCGATGGAGATACTATTTTAGAAGTTATCACATTATGCATGGACTTAATGATACATAAACCTACGTTTGAGCCCCATTTACAATTAGCAGCTTCAAACGTTTTAGTCGCTTTAGGAAATAAACATTGTATTCAGGTTGGGATTAATTAAAATAATTTCTTAAATAATTTATTTTTTTTTAGATTATGGATGTATTACTAAAAAATTTCCAACCAAACGTAGTTCCGCATTACACAATATTACACACAATGGGAGCATTGGCTTCCGTAAACACATTTGGGGTTATTCCTTATTTGAAAACAATTTTAGACAGGATTTTACCCCTATTAGGGATGTTAAAAACGGATCCTTTAAAACAGGCTGTTTCTTATGGTAATAATTAATTTAACTTAATCAATAATTTATTTAATTTTATTTATTTCCCAGCTTTAGAAAGTTTTTCCGAAAGCCTCTTAGAGTACACATCAAACGCATCTCAATCCCCTCCCGATCCAAGCATAAAAATAGCAGATTTTCAAGACGACATTTCAACGGCTTACGAAGCATTATTCACAAATTGGTTACATTCCAAAGAAGCAAAAGTAATCGAGAGCGTTTTAAACTCACTTTCAGCTATGTTCGTGATTCTAAGCACCGAAAAAATACGTCAACACGTCCAAAAAACGATTCAAGTCTTATTAAATTTATACAAAAAACATAAAGAACCTCTCCCCATCATAAAATGTTTAGTTTCCGTCGTTTCGATTGCCTCAAAATGTGATGGGACTTTACTCGAACCGCTTTTACAACCAGTTTTGCAAATGTTATCCGATTTGATTTGTGTTTCGCCCGATTATGCTCAACCTGAACTGTTAAGGACGCATTCGGAAGTGTTGAGATGCTTCGAATGCTTCTCTATGCATTACACCGATGATATAATCGGTCATATTATATTGCAAATGAAAAATAATAACGAAAAAGATCGGGTTAAAGGATTATTGGTTTTAACGCATTTAATTAATACAACCGATACAGTAATTAAGAATCGGAGAGAAGATATTTTAGCGGTTTTAATGGGGATGTTAATGGAAAATAATTTAAGAATTAAAATGAGTTTAATGAAGGTTATTGTAGCTTTGGCTTATAAAGGATTTTTAATTAATAACGGTAAGATAATTAAAAAAAAAATAAAATTTTTGTTATGTTTTTACATATTTAGATATTATAACAGAAAAATGTATATTATTCATCATAAAATTAACGTTAAAACAATTACCTTATAAAGAAAACGATTTCTCGGAAGCTTCAGACTTACAATTAACAGCCGATAACACTTTATACATGATAACAACATCAGTAAAAGATTTAGAACCAACTTTATGGGATTTACTCTTAAAATGTTTATTCCTCCACGAATATTACGAAGCTACCATAATTATATTGCGTTGTCTGACGCATTTATCATCGAGAAAAGCTGAAACTTTATCGTGTGAAGGTGCTTTTATAAGATCTTTGGCGATATTAGCACAACCTTTACCGAATTTTCGGGGAACTTTCGCCTTAAATTTTTTGAGGAATATCAAATTGTTCGATAAACAGGCCCTAAAATCGGTTTGGGATATTAAAATACCGCAGCTTTTGAAATATTTGGAACAGAATTACGATCATTTTAACGATAAGGAATGGGAGGATTTAATTTTTGATTTTTTACATTTATTGTTGGAGAATGTTGAAGAGGAGCGTTTTAAAGAGGTTCTTGTTGAAAAGATTAAAGAACAATTACCGTTGTATGATATAAGAAGGTTTGTAGTTTTTTTAAATACATTTAAATAGAGGGAGGGTTCAGATTTTAATTGACATGTAGTGTTTTGAAAAATAATATAATTTTTTTATATGAGTAGTATTCAAAGTTGAGCTGAATAAACCCATACAAATAATTATAATTTCGTGAAATGCAATTTCTTTTCTTTCAATCTTTTAATTGCTGAATTGGTTCTTTAAAAAAATGTTTGAATGAGAGCACCAATTCAAGTTCAATGTCTTGTCAGCAGTGTGTAGAGCTTTAAAAGCATTATGTAGTCTTTAATTAACAGTTTTTGAAGTCTGACATGTAGATTTTGTATTTTGCCTACAGTATTCATCATCAAATTATATTAACAGTTTTTAGCCTTTTACAATTAAAATGTTATTAATTTTCTCATAAGATATTTTTGAGAAATTGTAAGCAACAACCGGGTAGGGATTGATATAGTTCTCTCGGAGCACATCACAACAAAATTCAACTGTTGTGTGGGCAACGTCTTCTCATATCAACGGAGAATCACATATCTGAATATATGTTAGCCTTACAAGACGACTAAACACAAGATCAAGTGTATGATCATGAATATTAAAAGCTATTATGTTGGTCTAGTTCGTCCAATGATAGGGCATACAAAAAATTTGTATACCACACTCCATCATAATGAGGAACAGCACAAAGCATAGAAGTTTCTTTACTCCAACGAATATCAGGTAAATTGAAATCACCGCAGATGATAAATCTGTCACTACTCTACCAATAAATGATATTCACCAAATTATCTGTGAAAGCGGACAAAGCAGCAGAATCATTGGGCGAAATGTAGACACAACAAACGTGCAATTTTATTCCGCCTAGATGCAATGTCATGCAAAACTTGACTCAGAACTAGGAATACAGCTCGACGCGCCAATAACAGTAGAAGGACGATCACATCTATAAATAGTATAGGACTGTGAAAGTATCTCGCTTGGGAAAATTCCGGGATGGAGCCAGGTTTCTGTGAGGCAAATAATATCGTAACTGACATTTAACGAGTTGCTAAAGACGATCGGCAACCTACAGAGATTGCTTCGTACGTTTTGGTAATAACAGGATTAGAATTGGGGCGTAGTAGTTACCAGAATGTGGTACCAGACCGTGTATGTCATCTACATAGGAGCTGTATGTCCTTCTCACTCCTTGTATGCATAACGGGGGAATCTTCATAACGACGAACAAAAATCTTACAGTCTCTGCTTTGTCGGTTGTTAATTTGTCAATAACGAGAAAATGAAAATTCTCGTTTAACTCTTTTACTTACTCTTTTACAAGAAGTTTGCCATTCTTAGAACTCAACTCTGATTTCATCTCCTTAACCATTTCGTATACAGATCGTAGGGTCATTGCAGGGAAAAACGGAGTAACTGAGGTAGACTCAAATGATTTACGTGAAATTACACCCCGTTCCCTTGATCAGTACATTTCCACGCGTGTAGACATTCTAATGCTCCCTCCGACTCGATACATTTAATGTGGAACCAAAGGCTGCATATCCACATTAAGCACTGGACACCCGACCTCCTCCCCACCAAACTTTGTCAAAGTAATAATGGAATTGAAAATGTATTAATTTATAAGTAAACCGCTGACACGATTAGGAAATTAACCACTTCAGATCACTCAGAGAGGTTACACAAACTCTATGTGACTGAAGATTGAAAGAAAATCAGCCAAGAAACTCGAAAAAGGCACCAATTGACGCAACGAAGAAAAACACGTGCACCTCATTATGACAATTACCTGTTAGAAGCAGTATCAAGTCTTTTGGAAACATTTCAAGTCTTCTGGAAGCATGTCAAGTGTTCTAATAACAGTATCAAGTCTTCTGGAAACATTTCACTTCTTCTGGGAGCAATGTTAAGTCATCCAGGTATACTGCTATCAGTTTAGGTCTTCAAAATCTCTGGAAGCATTTCAAGTTTTGTGAAACTAGTTCAAGCCTTCTGGAAGCATTATCAGTTTATCAGAGCTTATATCAAGTCATATGGAAATATTTGAAGTCTTCTGTTATCAATTTAGGTCTTGTGGTACCATTGAAAGACCTCTAGAAGCATTTCATGTCGTGTGAAAGTAGTTCAAGTCTTCTGGAAGCATTTAAAGACTACTGGAAGCAATATAAAGTCTTCTAGAAGCAGTATCAAGTCTTCTAAAAGCATTATAAGTCTTCCAGAGCCAATATCAAGACTTCTGGAAAGATTTCAAGATTTCTGGAAAGATTTCAAGACTTCTGGAAAGAATTCAAGTCTTCTGGAAGGAGTTCCAGTCTTTTGGAAGCATTTAAAGATTTGTGGAAGCAGTATCAAGTCTTCTGGAAACATTATAAGTCTTCCAGAGCTAATATCAAGTCTTCTATAAACATTTCAAATCTTTTAGAAACAGTGTCAAGTTTTCTGAAAACATTTCATGTCTTCTGTTATCAGTTCAGGCCTTGTGGAATCAGTGAAAGACCACTGGAAGTATTTCAAGTCTTGTGAAAGTAGTTCAAGTCTTCTGGAAGTATTTAAAAACTTCTGGAAATAATATAGAGTCTTCTAGAAGTAGTATCAAGTCTTCTGAAAGCATTATAAGTCTTCCAGAGCGAATATCAAGTCTTTTGGAAGCATTTCAAGTCTTCTGGAAGCAGTATCAAGTCGTCTGGGAGCAATGTTAAGTCTTCCAGGTGCACTATCAAGTCTTCTGTTACCAGTTCAGGTTTTTTTGGAACCATTGCAAGACATCTGAAAGCGTTTCAAGTCTTGTGAAATTAGTTCAAGTCTTCTGGAAGCATTTAAAGACTTCTGGAAGCGATATAAAGTCTTCTAGAATCAGTACCAAATCTTCTGGAAGCATTTCTAATCTTTTAGAGGGTGTATCAAGTCTTCTGGTAACATTTCAAGTCTTTTGGGAGCAATGGTAAATCTTCCACGTATACAGTATATGTGGAGTCTTCTTTTATCAAGCCTTCTTTTATCAGTTCAGGTCTTTTGGAACCATTGCAAGACCTTCCGACGCATTTCAAGTCTTGTAAAAGTAATTCAAGTCTTGTATAACCATTTAACAACTTCTAGAAGCAGTATCAAGTCTTCTGGAAATATTTCAAGTCTTCTGGGAGCAATGTTAAGTCTTAGGTGCACTATCAAGTCTTCTGTTATCAGTTCAAATCTTGTGTAACCATTTAGACTTTTAGAAACAGTGCCAAGTCTTCCAGAGGCAGTATTGAGTCTTCCAGACCTTTTATCAAGTCTTTTGGAAGCATTCCAAGTTGTCTAGAAGCAGTATCCAGTCTTCTGGAAGCATTATAAGCCTTCCAGAGCCAATATCAACTCTTCTGGAAGGATTTCAAGTCTTCTGGGAGCAATGTTAAGTCTTCCAGGTGCACCATTAAGTCTTCTGTTATCAGTTCAGCTTGTTAAGAATTTAATTTTGATGATTTTAAATTTATATTTAAACCTAATTTTGAAAAGTTGCGTTTTTGTTCGTTTCGACAATTCGTTTCTGTTTCCATCTTTTTTTCCAAAAAACTGATACTGTTGAAAGAACTGTTCTTGTAAAAATATCTTTTTTTCGATTAATCTCTGTAAGAATATTCAAAATTTCCATTTGCAAACTATGAAACATTTTCGGAACTTTCATTGCAAGACCTCTAGAAGCATTTCAAGTCTTCTAGATGTTGTATCAAGTCTTTTGGAAGCATTTAAAGACTTCTGGAAGGAATTTAAAGTCTTCTACAAGCAGTACCAAGCCTTCTAGAAACATTTCAAGTCTTTTAGAAGCTGTATCAAGTCTTCTAGGAGCAATGGTAAGTCTTGGAAGTCAATGGAAACATTATAAGTCTTCCAGAGCCAATATGAAGATTTCTGGAAGCATTTCAAGTGTTCTAGAAACATATCAAATCTTCTAGGAGCAATGGTAAGTCTTCCAGGTGTACTGTCAAGGCCTCTGTTATGAGTTCAAGTCTTGTCAGGAACCATTGCAAGACCTCTGGAAGCATTTCAAGTCTTCTAGACGTAGTATCAAACCTTCTGGAAGCAATATAAAGTCTTTCAGAAGCAGTACCAAATCTTCTAAAAACATTTCAAGTCTTCTGGAAGCATTTAAAGACTTATGGAAGCAATATAAAGTCTTCTAGAAGCAGTATTAAGTCTTCTAGAAGCAGTATTAAGTCTTCTAGAAGCATTATAAGTCTTCCAGAGCCAATATGAAGACTCCTGGAAGCATTTCAAGTGTTCTGGAAACATTTCAAGTCTTCTGTTATAAGTTCAGGTCATGTCAGGAACCATTGCAAGACTGAAGCACTAAAAGCAGTACCAAATCTTCTGAAAACATTTCAAGTCTTCTGGAAGCATTTAAAGACTTCTGGATGCAGTATAAAGTCTTCTGGAAGCAGTACCAAATCTTTTGAAAACATTTCAAATCTTCTGGAAGTATTTAAAGACTTCTGGAAGCAATATACAGTCTTCTAGAAGCAGTACCAAATCTTCTGAAAGCATTTCAAGTCTTCTAGAAGCCGTATCAATTCTTCTGAAAGCATTATAAGTCTTCGGAGGCCAATATGAAGTCTTTTGGAAGTATTTCAAATGTTCTGGAAACATTTCAAGTCTTCTGGGAGCAATGGTATGTCCTCCAGGTATTCTGTCAAGTCTTCTGCTATCAGTTCAGGTCTTGTCAGGATCCATTGCAAGACCTCTGGAAGCATTTCAAGTCTTGTGAAAGTAGTTCAAGTCTTCTGGAAGCATATAAAGATTTCCAGGAGCATTATCAAGACTTAATTCATAACTATGAGTATGCGTGCTCTGCATCCAAAAGCATTATCAACTCTTCTGAAAGCATTACAAGTTTTCCAGAGCCATTATCAGTGTTCATCAATGTTCTGTAAGTAGTTCAAGTCCTTTAGAACTTGTATCAAGTCTCCCAGAAGTAGTATCAAGAAGATGCTGATTTAAGCATCAGAAGCTTTTGCACCCAAATCACCGATCCTATCATAGATTTTAAGTTATTATAAAAACAATTGTAGAATGAGCTTTAAAGCACATATTTTTTTATGTTAATACTCCATAACATTAAGGAATTGTTATAATTATTAAAAAAATCTGAGTGGTTCCAAATTTAAACCCGTTAAAGGGCGTAAAGGAAGCTTAAAGATGTTAACCAGTTTCAAATTCATCGGTTTATTTATAGCTGATAAATTAAAATTTATATGTTTATTTAAAACAAATAATAGAATTAGTAAAATTTAAAATCTGAACCAGCCTATATTTTATAAATATAAATAAGCGAGGTTGTTGAATAAAATTTTTTTTTTACAGAAATATGGAAAAACGTTTATTATTAAAAACTTTGGCAGTAATAAGTTGTTATTTAACCAACAAAAAATTGGTTGAACAAATATTAAACATAATCCTACAAAGCGTAAAACCATTCGATCAAGATGAACTTTTATCTTGTTCCGAAGCAATCGGAATCTCATCTCGATCAAATTTACGTTTAGTTCTCGACACTTTATCAACAATCCGAAAAGAAGTCTTAATAAAAAAGAGCCAATCAATATTTAAATTCGCTTTCATCAAAGATCAAAGCAAAGAAATCGAATTAGAACGAATAAGATTCTTGGTAATCACCAGTTACGGAGAGGTTTGCAAAGAAGCCCCCGTCGAAATTTTATTACAAACGATCGAATCGGAAATTTTACAATTCGTTTTAAACGAATTACAAACAACGAAAGATTTCATCATAAAAAAAGTTTCTTTAAAAACATTGGGGGCAATCGCGGATTGTATGCATCCGAATCGAAATAAACTCCACATTTACATGCAAGCTCGAGACGAGGTTTTAACAACGGTTTCTTCGCAAATGTTGTTGCATAATGGACCTGAATATGTTGAGTTATTTCCGGTTATAATCCCCGTTTTTACGTCATTAATTCGTTTACCACACACTTTAGAGTCGGAGCAAAGATTAAATTTGTTAAAATTATGTTTCGATAACGTTTTTAACGCGAGTGCTATTTATTGCAAATTAACAAACGAGAATTACGGAAATTTGAAGTTGGCCCCCCCCGTTTATTTGAGCTTTTCGAAATTAAATACTTTAGTGCAAGAGTTGTTGTTGCAAACACTTTCTCCGGCGACCCTAGATGAGATTGTAACATTATTAGAGCCTTGGTTGGTTAAGAAGAAAATTGAGCAACGTTTACCCGCTTTGGAAGCTTTGAGAATTGCGTTACAAACTTATTTGGATAATGTTAAATTTGCTTATGAAGGACCAAGTACGTTTGGTCAAACGGGGTTGATTTTGGCAAGGATTATTCCGAGATGTACCGATCCGAATAAAACCGCGCGAAAAGTCGCTTTGGATTGTGTTTGTTTGATTTTATCGATCGCGGGGAGATATGAGGGGAAAATGCGAGACCACGATAAGCAATTAAGTAACTCGTTAATGCACGTACAAGAACAAATCACGACGGAAGACCCAAAATTATTATTCAACTTAACGACGGATTTAGCAAATTGCGTCGCGATGAATATCCCCAAATTCCAAATCGGACATTTCGCCGAATACTTAATCGACGGGTTATTAGACGTCGAAAATTCAAGCTCAAACGGGACAAGCGTCGTTTTGAACAATTTGTTTAAATTGAAAGGGGGCGATTTGCAACAAAACGTCTCCGATTTAGTTTCGAAACTTTTAGAGAGTTTGGTTAAAATTCACGATTCACGAACGAAAGGAAACACTTTGAACTCGATTAATAATTTGGCGCAACATCACTTAAAACCGATCGTTATTGTCTTATTGCAACAATCTTTGCCGTTCGATCAATCGACTTGCAACGCGTGGTACTCAATTTCGAACGATTCAACCATGATTTCGGACATTTTCGCCATTTTAAAGAAAATTTTAAAATCGTACCCGTTTTATGAGGAAATTAAGACCCAATCGGAAATTAATCGTATAGCGACGTTATCGACTTTACAAGCAATTTGCGCATTTTTAGAAATATTTAAAAGTTCTCAAAGCCACGAAATATGCAAAAAAGATTTCCCGGAATTATTTACTTTGCTTTATATAACCTTGGCTTCTTATATTAATACCTCACCCCCAATTTTGCACAATAAAACAACCCTAAATCGAGAAGCTTATAAATTAAGCCCATTTAAAATCGCTTTGGACGCTTTAAAATTGTTCCTACAAAACGTTGAAAATACGAAAGGAGCCGCGGATTTGTATTTATGCACGGATAATTTAAATTCGTTTATTGAAACTGTTCCTAAAATCACCGAAACGATTTGCCAAGAAATGCCGGAAAATTTGGGGTGGTTGGTCGCCTCGATGGGGCCTTATATTAGAACGGAAATTGAATTGCAACGAATTGGGGTTACGCTGTTTTTTGCGTCTTTATTAAAGTGCAAATTAACGAATCAAAATGTATTGTCTGAAAACGTTTTGGAAATGCTTTTGGATATTCAAGGTGATTCAAGCACGATGGTTCGGAAATTGTATTTGCAAGGATTAGGCTATGGGGCTGAAAATTTGAACGTTGATATTATTTATCGGCATTGTGGGTCGTTGCTTAACGTTTTTATGCAAGGATTAGATTACAATTCAGTTGAGTAAGTAATAAAATCAAAACAAAATCGAAATTAAAATAATTTTTTAAAAAATTTTAGTGATTCCGACGTAGTTTTACAAGCAATGTTAAGTTTTTCTAAACTATTAAAAGTAGTTCAAGATAACCATTTAAATCAATGCCAAGTTATGGCTGCTGTTAGAATAAAACCTTTGCTACAACAAGATAATTCTAACTTAAGGAAAGCATCTTTTTGCCTTTTGGGCGATTTGGCGAATTCGATAAAAGGGCCAGATGAGGCATTTCAAGAACAAGTTAACGGAAATTTGATTACTTTAATACTACATTTATGCGATGACGATTTGGACGTTGTGAAGAGTTGCAAATATGCTTTAAGAAAATCTGGCCATTTTTTGCGATCGAGCAAAGTGAACCAGATGATTCAAGAGCACATTTTGGAGGAAGGATCTTTACAATTTATCCAATTCATTAGTGATTTTATTAAAGTATTGGCTGAAGATTTGCAAGAGTTATTCCCACAATTAATAATGGCTTGTTTATCGTATTATAAAAGCCCTTGTATGCAAATTAGAGCGAGCGCGGCGTTGGTCACAGGATTATTATATTCACAATTAAATTTGGAAACGCGAAAACAAGTTTCTTTCGATACCGTAAGCTATAGGTTGTTGCAGCTTTTAAAAGATGAGAATCCTGAAGTTAGGAGCAGCGGGGCTGAGGCAATCGCTTTCTTATTTGTTGTATAATTTTATTAAATATTCCCCAAAATCTTTTTCTAATATATTATGTGATAGTGTTATGATATGGTAAATATTCTTATATTTGTTTGTTGGGTTATTGTATTATTTTTTCTGCTTTTTATCAATAAATAGAAAAAAATTAATTCTAAAGCAATTTCTTATTTTAGTAAAACATACTTCAACCCAAAATCATTGAAGCGACTAATGGTTCCTGATTTTTGTGCTCCAAAAATATCGAGATTTCTGTCCCGTGGTAAGTTTTGATCCTTATTGTTAATCTGTGTTAAATCTCCCATATCCTTATTGATATAAAAAGTCAAACTAGACAAGATTTATTGCGAGAGAACGACAAGAAACACGTGCTAATAAGGGTCGCAATGGACGACGAAAATTACCGACACTTTTAATTTTTTCGACATAAATAATAAGAATTTAACGACAGACCTGTTCGAATACCTCGAAAGGAATAACAAATTTATAGACGAAGTCAATTTTATAGACGTAACATTTAGTAACAATTTCTTGGCAGAAACACTTAAGAATCTAAAATCCGGTTTTTATTACGATAAAAAAGGAAGCAAAACTCGGCTATCGAATAAATCCTCCGAAATATGGACATAGGTTCTTAAAAATAAAAGAATAACAATCGAGAAGAAACAAAAAGTTTTATGCTGCGAAAAAGACTGTTCGCCTTTTCCCGCCAACATTGAATCCATCGACAAAAACGTGGGACAATTGAGGGACCTGAGGATTGGGAAAATGTTGTATGATGGGAGCATTCAGGGCATAAAGAAGATTGAAAAAAAAGGCCGTAACAGATTAGAGGTCGAATTCCATAACAAACAGATTCGTTGAGTCAGATTTCTGCTTTAAAAACGGTTGGAATGTTTATATTCCAAACAACCGTGTCACCTGTTAATAACACCCTGTAAAGGTGTTATTAGACAAATCGACCCGAGCCTATCAGAAGAGGAACTTAACTTCCACCTCGAGACGCAGGAAGGAGAAAAAGTGTTGAATGTACATAGATTTAAAAGGAGGATTGAACTTACGTTTTGAAATTTTGTTTAATTAAATAATAAAAATCAAAACACTTATCTTTCACAATCTACATTAAGAAAGCAGGTTAAGGCTCATTTACTACCATCTTCTGCTGAGTAGTTGAAAGCAATTTGTAACAATTTTTCAAAAAATAGATTTTTCAGGAATTTTTAAATTTATATAAAATACTGAAAAAATCCCAATTAAGCTCAGACTCAGAAAATATCTCACTTAGTTCTCAAGAACTAAGTGAGATATTTTCAAATTGACTTCACTTTTAGAAAGTAGATGCTCCAATTAGTAATTGAAAGTAATTTCATAACAATTTTTCAAAAAATCAATATTTCAAGAATATTTAAATTTATACAAAATATTGGAAAAATCCCAATTAAGTTCAGCAGCTAATATCTCAATAACTAAGTAAAATATCTCAAAATTGACTTAAGTTTTGGAAAGTAGATGCTCCAATTAGTAATTGAAAGTAATTTTATAATAATTTTTCAAAATATCGAGTTTTCAGAAATTTTTAAATTTATTCAAAACACTGGAAAAATCCCAATTAAGCTCAGCAGCTTATATCTCAAGAACTAAGTGAGATATTTTCAAATTGACTTCACTTTTAGAAAGTAGATGCTTCAATTAGTAATTGAAATTAATTTCGTAACAATTTTCCAAAAAAATCAATTTTTTAAGAATACTTAAATTTATACAAAATATTGGAAAAATCCCAATTAAGTTGAGAAGATTATTTCTCAAGAACTAAGTGAGGTATTTTCAAATTGACTTCACTTTTAGAAAGTAGATGCTTTAATTAGTAATTGAAAGTAATTTCATAACAATTTTTCAAAAAATCGAGTTTTCAGGAATTTTTAACTTTATACAAAATACTAGAAAAATCCTAATTAAGTTCAGCAGCTTATATTTTAAGAACTAAGTGAGATATTTTCAAATTGACTTCACTTTTAGAAAGTAGATGCTCCAATTAATAATTGACAGTAATTTCATTACAATTTTTCAAAAAATCGATTTTTAAGGAATTTTTAAATTTATACAAAATATGGGAAGAGTCCCAATTAAGTTCAGCAGTTTATATCTCAAGAATTAAGTGAGATATTTTCAAATTGACTTCACTTTTAAAAAGTAGATGTTTCAATTAGTAATTGAAAGTAATTTCGTAACAATTTCCCAAAAAATTATTTTTTCAAGAATATTTAAATTTATGCAAAATATTGGAAAAATCCCATTTAAGTTCAGAAGATTATATCTCAAGAACTAAGCTAGATATTTTCAAATTGACTTCACTTTTAGAAATTAGTTGCTCCAATTAGTAATTGAAAGTAATTTTATGATAATTTTTCAAAATATCGAGTTTTCAGAAATTTTTAAATTTATACAAAACACTGGAAAAATCCCAATTAAGCTCAGCAGCTTATATCTCAAGAACTAAGTGAGATATTTTCAAAATGACTTCACTTTTAGAAAGTAGATGCTTCAATTAGTAATTGAAACTAATTTCGTAACAATTTTCCAAAAAAATCAATTTTTTAAGAATATTTAAATTTATACAAAATATTTTAAAAATCCCAATTAAGTTGAGAAGATTATTTCTCAAGAACTAAGTGAGGTATTTTCAAATTGACTTCACTTTTAGAAAGTAGATGCTCCAATTAATAATTGACAGTAATTTCATTACAATTTTTCAAAAAATCGATTTTTAAGGAATTTTTAAATTTATACAAAATATGGGAAGAGTCCCAATTAAGTTCAGCAGTTTATATATCAAGAATTAAGTGAGATATTTTCAAATTGACTTCACTTTTAGAAAGTAGATGTTTCAATTAGTAATTGAAAGTAATTTCGTAACAATTTTCCAAAAAATTAATTTTTCAAGAATATTTAAATTTATGCAAAATATTGGAAAAATCCCATTTAAGTTCAGAAGATTATATCTCAAGAACTAAGTTAGATATTTTCAAATTGACTTCACTTTTAGAAAGTAGATGCTCCAATTAGTAATTGAAAGTAATTTTATAACACTTTTTCAAAAAATCGATTTTTAAGGAATTTTTAAATTTATACAAAATATGGGAAGAGTCCCAATTAAGTTCAGCAGTTTATATCTCAAGAACTAAGTGAGATATTTTCAAATTGACTTCACTTTTAGAAAGTAGATGCTTCAGTTAATAATTGAAAGTAATTTCATAACAATTTTTCAAAAAAATCGATATTTCAGGAATATTTAAATTTAAACAAAATATTGGAAAAATCCTAATTAAGTTCAGAAGATTATATCTCAAGAACTAAGTGAGATATTTTCAAATTGACTTCACTTTTAGAAAGTAGATGCTCCAATTAGTAATTGAAAGTAATTTTATGACAATAGTTCAAAAAATCGAGTTTTCAGGAATTTTTAAATTTATACAAAACACTGGAAAAATTCCAATTAAGCTCAGCAACTTATATCTCAAGAACTAAGTGAGATATTTTCAAATTGACTTCACTTTTAGAAAGTAGATGCACCAATTAGTAATTGAAAGTAATTTTATGACAATAGTTCAAAAAATCGAGTTTTCAGGAATTTTTAAATTTATACAAAATACTGGAAAAATTCCAATTAAGCTCAGCAGCTTATATCTCAAGAACTAAGTGAGATATTTTCAAATTGATTTCACTTTTAAAAAGTAGATGCTCCAATTAGTAATTGAAAGTAATTTTATGACAATAGTTCAAAAAATCGAGTTTTCAGGAATTTTTAAATTTATACAAAATACTGGAAAAATTCCAATTAAGCTCAGCAGCTTATATCTCAAGAACTAAGTGAGATATTTTCAAATTGATTTCACTTTTAAAAAGTAGATGCTCCAATTAGTAATTGAAAGTAATTTTATGACAATAGTTCAAAAAATCGAGTTTTCATGAATTTTTAAATTTATACAAAATACTGGAAAAATTCCAATTAAGCTCAGCAGCTTATATCTCAAGAACTAAGTGAGATATTTTCAAATTGACTTCACTTTTAAAAAGTAGATGCTTCAATTAGTAATTGAAAGTAATTTCGTAACAATTTGCAAAAAATAAATTTTTCATGAATTTTTAAATTTATACAAAATACTGGAAAAATCCCAATTAAGCTCAGCAGCTTATATCTCAAGAACTAAGTGAGATATTTTCAAATTGACTTCACTTTTAAAAAGTAGATGCTTCAATTAGTAATTGAAAGCAATTTCGTAAGAATTTTCCAAAAAGTTAATTCTTCATGAATTTTTAAATTTATACAAAATACTGGAAAAATCCCAATTAAGCTCAGCAACTTATATCTCAAGAACTAAGTGAGATATTTTCAAATTGACTTCACTTTTAGAAAGTAGATGCTCCAATTAGTAATTGAAAGTAATTTTATGACAATAGTTCAAAAAATCGAGTTTTCAGGAATTTTTAAATTTATACAAAACACTGGAAAAATTCCAATTAAGCTCAGCAACTTATATCTCAAGAACTAAGTGAGATATTTTCAAATTGACTTCACTTTTAGAAAGTAGATGCACCAATTAGTAATTGAAAGTAATTTTATGACAATAGTTCAAAAAATCGAGTTTTCAGGAATTTTTAAATTTATACAAAATACTGGAAAAATTCCAATTAAGCTCAGCAGCTTATATCTCAAGAACTAAGTGAGATATTTTCAAATTGATTTCACTTTTAAAAAGTAGATGCTCCAATTAGTAATTGAAAGTAATTTTATGACAATAGTTCAAAAGATCGAGTTTTCAGGAATTTTTAAATTTATACAAAATACTGGAAAAATTCCAATTAAGCTCAGCAGCTTATATCTCAAGAACTAAGTGAGATATTTTCAAATTGACTTCACTTTTAAAAAGTAGATGCTTCAATTAGTAATTGAAAGTAATTTCGTAACAATTTTGCAAAAAATAAATTTTTCATGAATTTTTAAATTTATACAAAATACTGGAAAAATCCCAATTAAGCTCAGCAGCTTATATCTCAAGAATTAAGTGAGATATTTTCAAATTGACTTCACTTTTAGAAAGTAGATGCTCCAATTAGTAATTGAAAGTAATTTTATGACAATAGTTCAAAAAATCGAGTTTTCAGGAATTTTTAAATTTATACAAAACACTGGAAAAATTCCAATTAAGCTCAGCAACTTATATCTCAAGAACTAAGTGAGATATTTTCAAATTGACTTCACTTTTAGAAAGTAGATGCACCAATTAGTAATTGAAAGTAATTTTATGACAATAGTTCAAAAAATCGAGTTTTCAGGAATTTTTAAATTTATACAAAATACTGGAAAAATTCCAATTAAGCTCAGCAGCTTATATCTCAAGAACTAAGTGAGATATTTTCAAATTGATTTCACTTTTAAAAAGTAGATGCTCCAATTAGTAATTGAAAGTAATTTTATGACAATAGTTCAAAAAATCGAGTTTTCAGGAATTTTTAAATTTATACAAAATACTGGAAAAATTCCAATTAAGCTCAGCAGCTTATATCTCAAGAACTAAGTGAGATATTTTCAAATTGACTTCACTTTTAAAAAGTAGATGCTTCAATTAGTAATTGAAAGTAATTTCGTAACAATTTTGCAAAAAATAAATTTTTCATGAATTTTTAAATTTATACAAAATACTGGAAAAATCCCAATTAAGCTCAGCAACTTATATCTCAAGAACTAAGTGAGATAGTTTCAAATTGACTTCACTTTTAAAAAGTAGATGCTTCAATTAGTAATTGAAAGTAATTTCGTAACAATTTTCCAAAAAATTAATTCTTCATGAATTTTTAAATTTATACAAAATACTGGAAAAATCCCAATTAAGCTCAGCAACTTATATCTCAAGAACTAAGTGAGATATTTTCAAATTGACTTCACTTTTAGAATTTAGATGCTCCAATTAGTAATTGACAGTAATTTTATAACAATTTTTCAAAAAATCGATTTTTTATGAATTCTTAAATTTATACAAAGTACTGGAAAAATTCCAGTTATGCTCAGCAGCATATATCTCAAGAACTAAGTGAGATATTTTCAAATTGACTTCACTTTTAGAAAGTAGATGCTCCAATTAGTAATTGACAGTAATTTCATAACAATTTTTCAAAAAATCGATTTTTTATGAATTCTTAAATTTATACAAAATACTGGAAAAATCCCAATTAAACTTAGCAGCTTATATCTCAAAAACTATGTGAGATATTTTCAAATTGACTTCACTTTTTGAAATTAGATGCTCCAATTAGTAATTGAAAGTAATTTCATAACACTTTTTCAAAAAATCGATTTTTAAGGAATTTTTACATTTATACAAAATATGGGAAGAGTCCCAATTAAGTTCAGCAGTTTATATCTCAAGAACTAAGTGAGATATTTTCAAATTGACTTCACTTTTAAAAACTGGATACTCCAATTAGTAATTGAAAGTAATTTCATAACAATTTTCTTAAAAAATCGTTTTTCCAAGAATATATAGATTTATACAAAATATTGGAAAAATCCCAATTAAGTTCAGAAGATTATATCTCAAGTTCTGAGTGAGATATCTCTAAATTGACTTCATCTTTCCAAAAATAGATACTTCAATTAATAATTGAAAGTAATTTCATAATAATTTTCCAATAAATCGATTTTTCAAGAATTTTTAAATTTATATAAAATATTGGAAAAATCCAAATTAAGTTCATCTTATATCTTAAGAACTAAGTGAGAAATTTTATTAATGACTTCATTTTCGGAAGGTTATTGCTTCAATTAGGCCCATTACTACCATCTTTTAGTTAAATTTATCTTATAGATAAACCCATCCACTAGCCAATCAGAATGCGTAAAACAGCCGTAACTATGGTAACAATCTCTTAGATAGCTTAACCAGAAGATGGTAGTAACGAGCCTTAGTAAATTAAAGTAATTTCGTAACAATTTTCCAAAAAAACCGATTTTTAAAGAATTTTTAAATTTATACAAAATATTAGAAAAATCTCAATTATGTTCAGCAATGTTATTTGTGGCTAAAATTAGTTAAAATGTCAAAATATTAGGCCCTTTGACTATATGGTTACCAATTTAAAAATTTAACTCATATATCATTAGAGTCTTTGGATATCTTAGGGATTTTTTATCTGTGAGATAATTTGAGATAGTAGGCTGGTTACCACCATCTTTTGATTAAGATATCAAAGCAATTATTACCATGGTTACGGCTATTTTACGCATTCTGATTGGATGGAATTATCTATCAATTTCTTACTTTAATAAAACATAACCTAAATAATCAAATCAAAACTGTCACTTTGACACATAACCTAAAAATTCTAAAAATATTCCCCTTTTTTAAAGAAAAAACGGTTAAAGTCGATTTAAACAACAAAAATCTATATTCTAATAAGATGTAAAATCAATTGAAACCAAAAAATGGCTTATGAAACCGATTTCTCAAAAATCTGCCGGACTTGTTTGATGGAATCCAACGAAATGAGACCTTTATTTACAATTGTTCAAGATTTGAATTTGGTGGCTAATATCGAAGATATGTTGAACTCTGTTACATCTATACAGGTTTAAGATAACTTTTTTAGTCGAATCTTTCCAATAAATACTTTTTTTAGGTTTGCAAAGATGATGGTTTACCCGACCATCTTTGCCTGCAATGTATATCACATCTAAACAACGCATTCTCTTTTAAACAACTTTGTGAGAAATCAAACAATACGCTAAGAACTTTATTAAATGAGAGAACAAACACCTTTTTGGATTTAAAACCAACGATCTATCAAAGTGAATTAAATTTAGATATATCCCAAGAAAACATCGAGGATGTAGTCGATGGGCACAAATTAGATCTTGAAATTAGTGAAAGTTTAACTTTTGAATCGATAGAATTCGAGAAACCCCAAGAAATTTTAACAACATCTAATTCTTTACCCCCCAAACCAAGCAATATAGAAGAATTCGATGAAACACAACAACCTATTCATCCCTGCGAACAATGCACAATGTGTTTTACAACCACATACGATTTAAAAATGCATATGAGAAAGGTTCATAAAAGCGAAAGGCACACTTGTTACGTTTGTAATCGAAATTTTGCAAGTCCCAGTACTTTATGTAGACACATGAAAGTCCACAATGGATTAAAACGGCATCCTTGCACAGCATGCGATAAAGCTTTTTCAAGATCTGATGATTTAACGCGACATATGCGAACCCACACGGGGGAGAAACCATTTCGATGCGAAATTTGTGAAAAATCTTTTGCACAGTCGTTTCGATTGTTGGAGCATATGCGAGCTCATGCTGATGAAAAAAATTTCGTCTGTTCCGTTTGTGGGAAAGCATTCTCTCGTTATACAGGACTCATTGCGCATAATAAAACTCATTTAGGCCTTAAAACTCATAAGTGTGAGTTATGTGGAAAAAGGTAAAATAAATACCGGTGTGAAGATAGCAGTAAAATGTAGCAGTAGAAATTTCCGAAGATACCCGAACGTCTATAGACGTCCGTCATACTGGCAACTGGGGGCGCAAGCATGAAACTAATACAGTAAGAGGCTAATATATTATGTTAGTTGCAATTAGACCAGATTAAAACATATTTAACACGGTAAACCACCCCTTTCAATACTTCAATGGGCTCTAGCATCCTTATTAGTTTGAAGATCCGAACCAAACTTTGCAAACGCTTTTTAGACATCCCAATGAACAAGTTTCCGTATAAAAACCTAACTTCGGATGGGTCCGCGGGGGTAAACCACCCCGCATTAGATTATTTTTTGGTCTACTATACCCTTATTAGTTCGAAGATCCGAACCAAACTTTGTATACGCTTTCTAGACATCCCATCGAACAAGTTTCCATATAGAAACCTCACTTCGGATGGGTCCGCGGGGGTAAACCACCCGAGTAGATTATTATTTAGTCTACGACCCTTATTAGTTCGAAGGAACAAGAGGCTTGAGTTTGTGGTATACAAGTTTTTTATACTGAATTACTGCCGACAATAATATTACAAAACTTGACTATAATTTTTTTTTTTTTTTATTTTATTTTTAACTGACTCCAAAACAGTGAATGTCACTGGTATCGAAGCCTTAATATACAAAAAATATATGTAAATAAAAAAAAAATCACAATAGGTTATGTATAAAAAACGAAAATAAAAATCCTCAAAAATGTAAACCCATCAGAAACAGTTCAACACTCATATTTAAATAAAACCAAAAAATAAACGATGACAAAATATTTTAATAAATTATTTCGGTGCTACAATTGTTTCGGATATTGTATATCCTTCTTCCGGCACGACTAAAAATTAAACAAGTTTAAGAAAGATCGACTACTTAAAATTATAGTTAAAAACACAATATTTACCGTCAATTATATAACGATGATTAGTACATGTGTAAAATTCATAACCTTGTTATGTGTTCCAATAATTCATCGGAAGGATGATCCCAGAATAATATATAACTTACGTAAATTTAACTTATAAATTTAAAACATTAAAATGTTTGCTTCGAAAGAAATGTCGTTACAGTTAAAAGAACAGATTTATACCAGCGATAAAACAAGATTTATGACATGCGAATTTTTAAAAATTAAAGAAAACAGGTTCTGAATAAGTATGACAAGGATGTAAAATATTTGAAGATATTATTAAATGTATGATAGGAAATATCGATTTTTGTTTTCAATATTGGTCAGATCATTTAGTAGCAGGTTGTTGTCTTTCGAACATAAGTTGATGTGAAGTTCTTCATATAGATCCAATTTGTGCGATTTTTTAAGGTTTTTAATGAGCTTAACATTTTGAAGTTGCATGTTATGGCCACTGTTTTGTATGTGTTTGAAAACTGAAGAATTTTCTCTCGTCATGTGTTCTTTAAATCTCGTACAAAGATTTCTACCCGTTTGGCCTATGTAAACCTTATTACACTCGGGACATTCGATTCGATATACTCCACTTCGCAGCTCATACCTCATTTTTGGTTTATTATTAATCAGTCTATTGTAAACTTTATTGTTAGAGATAAATGCTATATTCAAATTGTACTTATGTAGGTTCCTTTTCATCTTAAATTCAATTATTGGTGAGAAAGGCAACGATATATATTTATTTTTTATTTTATAATGTGGGTATATGAGATTAATGATTTTTGAATTGTGCACCAAATTGTAAACATGTTGAATTTCATGAACATTGTAACCATTATCTATGCCGATTTTAACTATTGTTTTTATTTCTTTAGATATACATTCTGGTTGTAGAGGTGTATTGTAGAGTCACCTCTACAACCAGAATGTAGTAGAGCTTTAAGTTTTGCAGGATTGCCTTTATAATATAAGAATGTAAGAATTTATAATGTAAGAATGGTCTACCTATGGGATCGTCCATTTCAGGTATCCTTTCAGACATATACGTTAATCACATCGAAAATGAATTATTTGATGACAAATATAAACTATTTGTTAAAGACATCACTTTTTACGCACGCTACGTTGACGATATTCTGATTGTTTATAAAGGCAATCCTGCAAAACTTAAAGCTCTACTTAATGTAATCAACAGTCTAAGCCAATTGGAGTTCACCACGGAAATGGAGATAAATAACAGTATCAACTTCTTAGACCCACTATTCGGAAAAACTTAAATAGAAATTTGCTGGATTTTGATATCTTCAGAAAGCCGACCTTTACTGATAATATTATTCCCAACAACTCATTTAGTTGTATGCAACATAAATACGCAAACTTTAGATATTTATTCAATAGACTCTACAATACACCTCTACAACCAGAATGTATATCTAAAGAAATAAAAACAATAGTTAAAATCGGCATAGATAATGGTTACAATGTTCATGAAATTCAACATGTTTACAATTTGGTGCACAATTCAAAAATCATTAATCTCATATACCCACATTATAAAATAAAAAATAAATATATATCGTTGCCTTTCTCACCAATAATTGAATTTAAGATGAAAAGGAACCTACATAAGTACAATTTGAATATAGCATTTATCTCTAACAATAAAGTTTACAATAGACTGATTAATAATAAACCAAAAATGAGGTATGAGCTGCGAAGTGGAGTATATCGAATCGAATGTCCCGAGTGTAATAAGGTTTACATAGGCCAAACGGGTAGAAATCTTTGTACGAGATTTAAAGAACACATGACGAGAGAAAATTCTTCAGTTTTCAAACACATACAAAACAGTGGCCATAACATGCAACTTCAAAATGTTAAGCTCATTAAAAACCTTAAAAAATCGCACGAATTGGATCTATATGAAGAACTTCACATCAACTTATGTTCGAAAGACAACAACCTGCTACTAAATGATCTGACCAATATTGAAAACAAAAATCGATATTTCCTATCATACATTTAATAATATCTTCAAATATTTTACATCCTTGTCATACTTATTCAGAACCTGTTTTCTTTAATTTTTAAAAATTCGCATGTCATAAATCTTGTTTTATCGCTGGTATAAATCTGTTCTTTTAACTGTAACGACATTTCTTTCGAAGCAAACATTTTAATGTTTTAAATTTATAAGTTAAATTTACGTAAGTTATATATTATTCTGGGATCATCCTTCCGATGAATTATTGGAACACATAACAAGGTTATGAATTTTACACATGTACTAATCATCGTTATATAATTGACGGTAAATATTGTGTTTTTAACTATAATTTTAAGTAGTCGATCTTTCTTAAACTTGTTTAATTTTTAGTCGTGCCGGAAGAAGGATATACAATATCCGAAACAATTGTAGCACCGAAATAATTTATTAAAATATTTTGTCATCGTTTATTTTTTGGTTTTATTTAAATATTAATTTTACGATGAGTTATTGACTAAAAAAAAAAAAAAAAGTTCAACACTCATTCACTTCAGAAACATTTTCAGATTATAAACTAATTTTTTCATTGTCCTTGCCTCCACTATTATTATCGGAACACTGTTGTATGCTTTAATACCAAGATATAATGGTGATCTCTGTGCTGTCGTTGTTCTACAAAATTTATTTCTAAAATCATTTGCATTCCAGGTGCTGTATTCATGCCAGTTCTTAACTTGTTTTGTATTTATATTAGTCTTTATTAGTTTGTTTTTTATAGAATATATATATTTTATTTGCTCATAAATCCGAATTTTCTGCAAGTTCCATATATTTTTCATTTCATACACAAGATCAGTTGACATACAATAGTTCAACTGAAAGATAGATTTTACTGCTTTATTCTGCGTTCTTTGTAATTTATTTAACTGGTAAAGCGGAAGACCTCCCCAGCAGGGAATTAAATATCTAATTTGTGGCAGTATAAAGCTATTATAGAGTAAACGCCTAGAGTTTTTGTTTAAGCAATCCGTACACCTTTTTATTGCACTAACCATTGGGACAATTTTTTTAATGATAGCATTCACATGTACATTCCAATTGAGATCATTTGTTTATTTGTTTTATGTTTGCACTTCTTTTAGTTTTTCTCCATTGAGAAACACATTTATATCACTTTTTTGTTTATTTTTTTGTTTAATAATCATATACACCGTTTTATTAACGTTCACCGATAATTTATTATGGCACAGCCATGTATAATACAGATTTAAGTCATCATTCACCACCTTTTCAAGTTCCTTTATATTACTTGATGATATAACCAAGACAGTGTCATCAGCAAACACAAAATATCTCGCTTGAAGTTGTAGATACTTTAAGTTTTGAATGTATAATAAATATTGTAAAGGACCAAGTATTGATCCCTGAGCTACTCCAATACTTAGGCTTATTTTTTTACTCTTGGTTTTATTGATTTGAGTATAATGCTTACGGTCCTTAGAATATGACTGGAAGAGGTCTTTTGCAATGCCTCGCATTCCCATTTTTTCTAATTTATTGAGTAAAATATATATGTCCACAGTATCAAATGCCTTTTGTATGTCAATAAACACTGTCAAAACATACCTCTTCTTATCGATTTCTTCTGTAATATATTCTAGTAAATCCCCTGTCGCCCCCAAGGTACTACTCTTCTTTTGAAATCCATATTGATATGGATCGATGTTAAAGAATTTCTGTATAAAGTTAGTTAACCTGTGTTTGATAACTTTTTCTGTTATTTTAGAAAATATATTCAAGATTGAAATCGGTCTATAGTTACCAAGTTCTGTTTTTGCTCCTTTTTTATGATTAGGGGATATTTTCGCCGTTTTTAATTCATTCGGAAACAGGCCAGTAACCAGGATATCGTTAATGATATTCACTATTTTGTCTCCCAAAACTTCAAAAAGCAGCACTATATCAGATTTAGTAATACCATCTTCTCCCGGCGAACTATTATTATTTAAATCCCTTATGATAGAATTAATTTCTGTTAAATCAGTTGGTTCCAAGGAGATGGATTTTTTCCTTTTGTTTCTTCTCTAAACTGGTGATTAAGAACCGGTTTAATTTTTGAGGCTAAATTCTTACCTATTTCAGAAAAATAAGTATTAAATTCCTCAGCTATTTGTTGCTCATCTTCAATGACTGCACCTGTCATACTTTTCATTTGTCCCATTTTGCTCTTTTTTTTTGTTCGTTTCAAACATATATCGTTCAGGACCCTCCACATTTTTTTACTGTTTGTTCCAGCCTCATTAAGTGTTTTTTCCACATACTCCTTCTTTAATTTTCTTCTCATATTATTTACCACATTCTTTAAATTTTTAAAATGTCTTTCGGTTTCTGAGTTTCTTATTAATTTCCATCGCTTATATGAATTATCTCTCTGTTTTATTTTCTCAATAAACTCAGCATTTATCCAATAGTTGTTGTTGGATACTTTTATTCTACTTTCCTCAATTTTTGTTTTTGTTATTATTTCTGCTAATTTTCCAAAGGAAGTTATTTCTTCCTGTTGCAATTTCACTTGAATTAGTTCTTTCCATTTTCCTTTCAGCAATTTAGTTTTATTGATAACTTCTTTAGTTTTTTTTTCAATTGCTTTGTTTAATTTAATATACATAACTTTATGATCTGATATCACATGATCTGTAAGGGTTATATCACAGTAGAGGTTTTTATTCATTAAAACATGATCTAAAATAGTAGTTGTTTTTTCCGTTTTTCTTGTAGCATTCTCAGTAGTAAGAATATTCTGTATTGTAAATGTGTTCATTTCGATAATATTTCTATACTCTCTAATCGTATCAGTTTCACTGAGTAAATTTAAATTCATGTTTCCCAAAATAATACAAGGAGACTTCTGAGTTTCCATAATTTTATCTATTTGTGCTAAAAAAACGTCAGCTTTGTTTCTGGGCGCTCTATAGATATTTATAATTACGCAATTAACTTTAGTAAGACAAACACAAAGTATGTTACAGCCCTCAATTTCCATTTCTCGAATATGTCTCTGATCATACTCCAAATTGTCTTTTATAAACAGACTCACCCCTCCTCCCCTTGAATCTCTACAATGATGTACAACGTTATAATTTGGTATATTAAAATATTCCACCTCATTAGGATAAATCCATGTTTCAGTAAGTGCAATTATGTGAATTTCAAAATCATGCTTATTTACAATCTCCATCAAGTCATCAACTTTATTTCTTAGACTTCTTATATTTATGTACAGGATATTAAGTATTTCATCCATTTCTGTTATGATCTAGACATATATACATTAATTCTAATTTTTGTACTTAATATTTTAATTTTATGAAGTAAGTTTATATAGTAAGATCTTGTTCAGATCTTATTCTGATAGACTGATCCTTAAATGTTTTGCGAAGGTAAATCTTACCATTTCTACAGAACGCTGCTGCAAAGTTATTTTCTTTTCTAAAATCACGTGTACTTTTAAAAAGTCTTTGATTCGCAATAGTAAGATCTTCATTAAAGAATATATTTCCATTTTTTCCATTCAGTCCACACTCACCAACTTTGATACCTTTAAGTTCTTTAACCTTTTTGAAAACCTGCAATTTCAGGCTTTCTTCTAAGAATTTGACAACAATAGGTCCTTCCCTCTTCTGTTTAACTCTAAAGCAGTCCGTTATTTTATTCATTGGTATATTCAGCGTCATTGTCCCAAAAACCTTACACACAACTTCTTTTGTATCTTCATTTTCTTGGATCGGTACACCAGAAACAATAATATTTCTTTGTCGTTCTATTTGCTCTTGGTTATTTGCTTTTTGTTCCAGTATTTCCAATCTTTTCTTTAATATACGATTTTCATCTTTATAAAGCTTCACCTCCTCAAACAAATTTTCAGACACCTTTTTTTGATCCTCAAAAGAATCTGACATAAATTGAACTGATTTTTTAAGATCCTCTATATCTCTGAGTATTTTTTCCTCAAAGGGTTTAAGGGCTTCGCTTAAGAGTTGCTTCACTATATGTATTAATTTTACTTCATCCACAAGTTTCGATGTTTCATAAACTTTATCTTCCCTAACCTCACTTCCATCGCGCGGTTTACAACAAATCATTTTATTTTCCTTATTCATTACTTTTGCTTGTAACGCACAACTAGGGTGGTAGTAGGAATTGCAAATTTCCCATCCCACTGGTGCATTGACCTTCTTCTTGCAGGATTTATAATTTTTTCCATTTTTCGTTAACTTTATAACTGTTAGTTCGAAGATCCGAACCAAACTTTGTATACGCTTTCTAGACATCCCATCGAACAAGTTTCCATATAGAAACCTCACTTCGGATGGGTCCGCGGGGGTAAACCACCCCGTAGTAGATTATTATTTAGTCTACGACCCTTATTAGTTCGAAGGTACAAGAGGCTTAAGTTTGTGGTATACAAGTTTTTTATACTGAATTACTGCCGACAATAATATTACAAAACTTGACTATAATACGTTTTAAAATCGGTTTTTACATATTTGCAGCACACGATCGGGAGAATACCCTGATTGCAAGTAACACTCGTGTTATTCTATATCTGTTATATTAAGCGTGTCGGCTGCTATCCAGTATATTTATCTCATATCTGTTATTGTTGATTAAATTTGTGATGCAAAGCTTGTCATATTTGTGTATAAGTTTTATTTTCGGTTTCTTAAAGTGGTATTTGTTACAAATATATTAAATATTTGTATAAATTTTTATCTGTGTGGGCATTAAAAAATATGTATAATAAAGTTTTACTTAACAACTGGAAAATTGTAACTGTCGAACATATTACACAACAGGATGGATACAGCCGAATTCATCGAAAAATATGGATGAACATAAAAGCGAAGTAAAACACACAATTTTAATTGAAAGTTCTAATTTAAAAAATCGTTGCCTTTATTGCAATAGAGACGCAACTACTGCATCATATAGATGCACAGTTTGCGAGAGATTGATTCATCAAAATTGTCCAGTAACAAGTATTACCGATGAAGTAGACTTAACAGGAATTAGCGATTTATGCACAGCAAATCTTAAGTAAACAACAATCTTGCAGTCATTATTCAGATTTCAAAGCACTTTGCCGAACCAATTTTAAACATATTTTTTTTGATTGATGGAGTACAGGCGGACATAAAATATTAATTGTAAATTATACAAATATATAATTAGCAAAATAATGTATAAGTGAGCTTGAAACAAAAAAAAAATTAAATCAGATCCTAAATAAAATATTAAATCTTTCATAGGATTTTTAAGGCTCCTGTGAACAATTTACTCAACAGATCGATTTTATGTATATTACTTTGCCTAACAATTAAGCAATTTACACATTTTATTTAGGACAAGGGTGCTGCATTAATGTATTAAAAGTAGTGGTTCACCCCCGGGGACCCACCTGAAATGAAGTTTCTAAACGTAATCTTTACAAAGTTTCGTTTGGTTTAAAATCTTCGAATTAATAAGGGTAGTAGAACAAATAATAATCTACTGCGGGGTGGTTTACCCCCGCGGACCCACCCAAAGTGAGGTTTCTATACGGAAATTTGTTCGATGGGATGTCCAGAAAGCGTATATAAAGTTTGGTACGGATCTTCGAACTAATAAGGGTAGTAGAACAAATAATAATCTACTGCGGGGTGGTTTACCCCCGCGGACCCATCCGAAGTGAGGTTTCTATACGGAAATTTGTTCGATGGGATGTCTAGAAAGCGTATAAGAAATTTGATTCGGATCTTCGAACTAATAAGGGTAGTAGAACAAATAATAATCTACTGCGGGGTGGTTTACCCCCGCGGACCCATCCGAAGTGAGGTTTCTATACGGAAACTTGTTCGATGGGATGTCTAGAAAGCGTATAAGAAGTTTGGTTCGGATCTTCGAACTAATAAGGGTATAGTAGACCAAATAATAATCTACTGCGGGGTGGTTTACCCCCGCGGACCCATCCGCAGTGAGGTTTCTATACGGAAACTTGTTCGATGGCATGCCTAGAAAGCGTATACAAAGTTTGGTATGGATCTTCGAACTAATAAGGGTAGTAGAACAAATAATAATCTACTGCGGGGTGGTTTACCCCCGCGGACCCATCCGAAGTGAGGTTTCTATACGGAAACTTATCCGATGGGATGTCTAGAAAGAGTATACAAAGTTTGGTTCGGATCTTCGAACTAATAAGGGCAGTAGAACAAATAATAATCTACTGCGGGGTGGTTTACCTCTGCGGACCCACCCAAAGTGAGGTTTCTATACGGAAACTTATTTGATGGGATGTCTAGAAAGCGTACACAAAGTTTGGTACGGATCTTCGAACTAATAAGGGTAGTAAAACAAATAATAATCTACTGCGGGGTGGTTTACCCCCGCGGACCCACCCAAAGTGAGGTTTCTATACGGAAACTTGTTCGATGGGATGTCTAGAAAGCGTATACAAAGTTTGGTATGGATCTTCGAACTAATAAGGGTAGTAGAACAAATAATAATCTACTGCGGGGTGGTTTACCCCCGCGGACCCATCCGAAGTGAGGTTTCTATACGGAAACTTATCCGATGGGATGTCTAGAAAGAGTATACAAAGTTTGGTTCGGATCTTCGAACTAATAAGGGCAGTAGAACAAATAATAATCTACTGCGGGGTGGTTTACCTCTGCGGACCCACCCAAAGTGAGGTTTCTATACGGAAACTTATTTGATGGGATGTCTAGAAAGCGTACACAAAGTTTGGTACGGATCTTCGAACTAATAAGGGTAGTAAAACAAATAATAATCTACTGCGGGGTGGTTTACCCCCGCGGACCCACCCAAAGTGAGGTTTCTATACGGAAACTTGTTCGATGGGATGTCTAGAAAGCGTATACAAAGTTTGGTATGGATCTTCGAACTAATAAGGGTAGTAGAACAAATAATAATCTACTGCGGGGTGGTTTACCCCCGCGGACCCATCCGAAGTGAGGTTTCTATACGGAAACTTATTCGATGGGATGTCTAGAAAGCGTATACAAAGTTTGGTTCGGATCTTCGAACTAATAAGGGTAGTAGAACAAATAATAATCTACTGCGGGATGGTTTACCCCCGCGGACCCACCCAAAGTGAGGTTTCTATACGGAAACTTGTGCGATGGGATGTCTAGAAAGCGTATACAAAGTTTGGTACGGATCTTCGAACTAATAAGGGTAGTAGAACAAATAATAATCTACTGCGGGGTGGTTTACCCCCGCGGACCCATCCGAAGTGAGGTTTCTATACGGAAACTTATTCGATGGGATGTCTAGAAAGCGTATACAAAGTTTGGTTCGGATCTTCGAACTAATAAGGGTAGTAGAACAAATAATAATCTACTGCGGGATGGTTTACCCCCGCGGACCCACCCAAAGTGAGGTTTCTATACGGAAACTTGTGCGATGGGATGTCTAGAAAGCGTATACAAAGTTTGGTACGGATCTTCGAACTAATAAGGGTAGTAGAACAAATAATAATCTACTGCGGGGTGGTTTACCCCCGCGGACCCACCCAAAGTGAGGTTTCTATACGGAAACTTGTTCGATGGGATGTCTAGAAAGCGTATACAAAGTTTGGTGCGGATCTTCGAACTAATAAGGGTAGTGGAACAAATAATAATCTACTGCGGGGTGGTTTACCCCCGCGGACCCACCCAAAGTGAGGTTTCTATACGGAAACTTCTTCGATGGGATGTCTAGAAAGCGTATACAAAGTTTGGTACGGATCTTCGAACTAATAAGGGTAGTAGAACAAATAATAATCTACTGCGGGGTGGTTTACCCCCGCGGACCCACCCAAAGTGAGGTTTCTATACGGAAACTTGTGCGATGGGATGTCTAGAAAGCGTATACAAAGTTTGGTACGGATCTTCGAACTAATAAGGGTAGTAGAGCAAATAATAATCTACTGCGGGGTGGTTTATCCCCGCGGACCCATCCGAAGTGAGGTTTCTATACGGAAACTTATTCGATGGGATGTCTAGAAAGCGTGTACAAAGTTTGGTACGGATCTTCGAACTAATAAGGGTAGTAGAACAAATAATAATCTACTGCGGGGTGGTTTACCCCCGCGTACCCACCCAAAGTGAGGTTTCTATACGGAAACTTGTTCGATGGGATGTCTAGAAAGCGTATACAAAGTTTGGTTCGGATCTTCGAACTAATAAGGGTAGTAGAACAAATAATAATCTACTGCGGGGTGGTTTACCCCCGCGTACCCACCCAAAGTGAGGTTTCTATACGGAAACTTATTCGATGGGATGTCTAGAAAGCGTGTACAAAGTTTGGTACGGATCTTCGAACTAATAAGGGTAGTAGAACAAATAATAATCTACTGCGGGGTGGTTTACCCCCGCGTACCCACCCAAAGTGAGGTTTCTATACGGAAACTTGTTCGATGGGATGTCTAGAAAGCGTATACAAAGTTTGGTTCGGATCTTCGAACTAATAAGGGTAGTAGAACAAATAATAATCTACTGCGGGGTGGTTTATCCCCGCGGACCCATCCGAAGTGAGGTTTCTATACGGAAACTTGTTCGATGGGATGTCTAGAAAGCGTATACAAAGTTTGGTACGGATCTTCGAAGTAATAAGGGTAGTAGAACAAATAATAATCTACTGCGGGGTGGCTTACCCCCGCGGACCCATCCGAAGTGAGGTTTCTATACGGAAACTTATTCGATGGGATGTCTAGAAAGCGTATACAAAGTTTGGTTCGGATCTTCGAACTAATAAGGGTAGTAGAACAAATAGTAATATACTGCGGGGTGGTTTACCCCCGCGTACCCACCCAAAGTGAGGTTTCTATACGGAAACTTGTTCGATGGGATGTCTAGAAAGCGTATACAAAGTTTGGTACGGATCTTCGAACTAATAAGGGTAGTAGAACAAATAATAATCTACTGCGGGGTGGTTTACCCCCGCGGACCCACCCAACGTGAGGTTTCTATACGGAAACTTATTCGATGGGATGTCTAGAAAGCGTAAAGAAAGTTTGGTTCGGATCTTCGAACTAATAAGGGTAGTAGAACAAATAATAATCTACTGCAGGGTGGTTTAGCCCCGCGGACCCACCCAAAGTGAGGTTTCTATACGGAAACTTATTCGATGGGATGTCTAGAAAGCGTAAAGAAAGTTTGGTTCGGATCTTCGAACTAATAAGGGTAGTAGAACAAATAATAATCTACTGCAGGGTGGTTTACCCCCGCGGACCCACCCAAAGTGAGGTTTCTATACGGAAACTTATTCGATAGGATGTCTAGAAAGCGTATAGAAAGTTTGGTTCGGATCTTCGACCTAATAAGGGTAGTAGAACAAATAATAATCTACTGCGGGGTGGTTTACCCCCGCGGACCCACCCAAAGTGAGGTTTCTATACGGAAACTTGTTCGATGGGATGTCTAGAAAACGTATACAAAGTTTGGTACGGATCTTCGAACTAATAAGGGTAGTAGAACAAATAATAATCTACTGCGGGGTGGTTTACCCCCGCGTACCCACCCAAAGTGAGGTTTCTATACGGAAACTTGTTCGATGGGATGTCTAGAAAGCGTATACAAAGTTTGGTACGGATCTTCGAACTAATAAGGGTAGTAGAACAAATAATAATCTACTGCAGGGTGGTTTACCCCCGCGGACCCATCCGAAGTGAGGTTTATATACGGAAACTTATTCGATGAGATGTCTAGAAAGCGTATACAAAGTTTGGTGCGGATCTTCGAACTAATAAGGGTAGTGGAACAAATAATAATCTACTGCGGGGTGGTTTACCCCCGCGGACCCACCCAAAGTGAGGTTTCTATACGGAAACTTATTCGATAGGATGTCTAGAAAGCGTATAGAAAGTTTGGTTCGGATCTTCGAACTAATAAGGGTAGTAGAACAAATAATAATCTACTGCGGGGTGGTTTACCCCCGCGGACCCACCCAAAGTGAGGTTTCTATACGGAAACTTGTTCGATGGGATGTCTAGAAAGCGTATACAAAGTTTGGTACGGATCTTCGAACTAATAAGGGTAGTAGAACAAATAATAATCTACTGCGGGGTGGTTTACCCCCGCGGACCCATCCGAAGTGAGGTTTCTATACGGAAACTTATCCGATGGGATGTCTAGAAAGAGTATACAAAGTTTGGTTCGGATCTTCGAACTAATAAGGGCAGTAGAACAAATAATAATCTACTGCGGGGTGGTTTACCTCTGCGGACCCACCCAAAGTGAGGTTTCTATACGGAAACTTATTTGATGGGATGTCTAGAAAGCGTACACAAAGTTTGGTACGGATCTTCGAACTAATAAGGGTAGTAAAACAAATAATAATCTACTGCGGGGTGGTTTACCCCCGCGGACCCACCCAAAGTGAGGTTTCTATACGGAAACTTGTTCGATGGGATGTCTAGAAAGCGTATACAAAGTTTGGTATGGATCTTCGAACTAATAAGGGTAGTAGAACAAATAATAATCTACTGCGGGGTGGTTTACCCCCGCGGACCCATCCGAAGTGAGGTTTCTATACGGAAACTTATTCGATGGGATGTCTAGAAAGCGTATACAAAGTTTGGTTCGGATCTTCGAACTAATAAGGGTAGTAGAACAAATAATAATCTACTGCGGGATGGTTTACCCCCGCGGACCCACCCAAAGTGAGGTTTCTATACGGAAACTTGTGCGATGGGATGTCTAGAAAGCGTATACAAAGTTTGGTATGGATCTTCGAACTAATAAGGGTAGTAGAACAAATAATAATCTACTGCGGGGTGGTTTACCCCCGCGGACCCATCCGAAGTGAGGTTTCTATACGGAAACTTATTCGATGGGATGTCTAGAAAGCGTATACAAAGTTTGGTTCGGATCTTCGAACTAATAAGGGTAGTAGAACAAATAATAATCTACTGCGGGATGGTTTACCCCCGCGGACCCACCCAAAGTGAGGTTTCTATACGGAAACTTGTGCGATGGGATGTCTAGAAAGCGTATACAAAGTTTGGTACGGATCTTCGAACTAATAAGGGTAGTAGAACAAATAATAATCTACTGCGGGGTGGTTTACCCCCGCGGACCCATCCGAAGTGAGGTTTCTATACGGAAACTTATTCGATGGGATGTCTAGAAAGCGTATACAAAGTTTGGTTCGGATCTTCGAACTAATAAGGGTAGTAGAACAAATAATAATCTACTGCGGGATGGTTTACCCCCGCGGACCCACCCAAAGTGAGGTTTCTATACGGAAACTTGTGCGATGGGATGTCTAGAAAGCGTATACAAAGTTTGGTACGGATCTTCGAACTAATAAGGGTAGTAGAACAAATAATAATCTACTGCGGGGTGGTTTACCCCCGCGG
Organism: Onthophagus sagittarius; assembly: GCA_036711965.1. NCBI lineage: Eukaryota > Metazoa > Arthropoda > Insecta > Coleoptera > Scarabaeidae > Onthophagus > Onthophagus sagittarius. The sequence goes on from JASERS010000004.1 coordinate 11,204,732, forward strand.
ACCCACCCAAAGTGAGGTTTCTATACGGAAACTTGTTCGATGGGATGTCTAGAAAGCGTATACAAAGTTTGGTGCGGATCTTCGAACTAATAAGGGTAGTGGAACAAATAATAATCTACTGCGGGGTGGTTTACCCCCGCGGACCCACCCAAAGTGAGGTTTCTATACGGAAACTTCTTCGATGGGATGTCTAGAAAGCGTATACAAAGTTTGGTACGGATCTTCGAACTAATAAGGGTAGTAGAACAAATAATAATCTACTGCGGGGTGGTTTACCCCCGCGGACCCACCCAAAGTGAGGTTTCTATACGGAAACTTGTGCGATGGGATGTCTAGAAAGCGTATACAAAGTTTGGTACGGATCTTCGAACTAATAAGGGTAGTAGAGCAAATAATAATCTACTGCGGGGTGGTTTATCCCCGCGGACCCATCCGAAGTGAGGTTTCTATACGGAAACTTATTCGATGGGATGTCTAGAAAGCGTGTACAAAGTTTGGTACGGATCTTCGAACTAATAAGGGTAGTAGAACAAATAATAATCTACTGCGGGGTGGTTTACCCCCGCGTACCCACCCAAAGTGAGGTTTCTATACGGAAACTTATTCGATGGGATGTCTAGAAAGCGTGTACAAAGTTTGGTACGGATCTTCGAACTAATAAGGGTAGTAGAACAAATAATAATCTACTGCGGGGTGGTTTACCCCCGCGTACCCACCCAAAGTGAGGTTTCTATACGGAAACTTGTTCGATGGGATGTCTAGAAAGCGTATACAAAGTTTGGTTCGGATCTTCGAACTAATAAGGGTAGTAGAACAAATAATAATCTACTGCGGGGTGGTTTATCCCCGCGGACCCATCCGAAGTGAGGTTTCTATACGGAAACTTGTTCGATGGGATGTCTAGAAAGCGTATACAAAGTTTGGTACGGATCTTCGAAGTAATAAGGGTAGTAGAACAAATAATAATCTACTGCGGGGTGGCTTACCCCCGCGGACCCATCCGAAGTGAGGTTTCTATACGGAAACTTATTCGATGGGATGTCTAGAAAGCGTATACAAAGTTTGGTTCGGATCTTCGAACTAATAAGGGTAGTAGAACAAATAGTAATATACTGCGGGGTGGTTTACCCCCGCGTACCCACCCAAAGTGAGGTTTCTATACGGAAACTTGTTCGATGGGATGTCTAGAAAGCGTATACAAAGTTTGGTACGGATCTTCGAACTAATAAGGGTAGTAGAACAAATAATAATCTACTGCGGGGTGGTTTACCCCCGCGGACCCACCCAACGTGAGGTTTCTATACGGAAACTTATTCGATGGGATGTCTAGAAAGCGTAAAGAAAGTTTGGTTCGGATCTTCGAACTAATAAGGGTAGTAGAACAAATAATAATCTACTGCAGGGTGGTTTAGCCCCGCGGACCCACCCAAAGTGAGGTTTCTATACGGAAACTTATTCGATGGGATGTCTAGAAAGCGTAAAGAAAGTTTGGTTCGGATCTTCGAACTAATAAGGGTAGTAGAACAAATAATAATCTACTGCAGGGTGGTTTACCCCCGCGGACCCACCCAAAGTGAGGTTTCTATACGGAAACTTATTCGATAGGATGTCTAGAAAGCGTATAGAAAGTTTGGTTCGGATCTTCGACCTAATAAGGGTAGTAGAACAAATAATAATCTACTGCGGGGTGGTTTACCCCCGCGGACCCACCCAAAGTGAGGTTTCTATACGGAAACTTGTTCGATGGGATGTCTAGAAAACGTATACAAAGTTTGGTACGGATCTTCGAACTAATAAGGGTAGTAGAACAAATAATAATCTACTGCGGGGTGGTTTACCCCCGCGTACCCACCCAAAGTGAGGTTTCTATACGGAAACTTGTTCGATGGGATGTCTAGAAAGCGTATACAAAGTTTGGTACGGATCTTCGAACTAATAAGGGTAGTAGAACAAATAATAATCTACTGCAGGGTGGTTTACCCCCGCGGACCCATCCGAAGTGAGGTTTATATACGGAAACTTATTTGATGAGATGTCTAGAAAGCGTATACAAAGTTTGGTGCGGATCTTCGAACTAATAAGGGTAGTGGAACAAATAATAATCTACTGCGGGGTGGTTTACCCCCGCGGACCCACCCAAAGTGAGGTTTCTATACGGAAACTTATTCGATAGGATGTCTAGAAAGCGTATAGAAAGTTTGGTTCGGATCTTCGAACTAATAAAGGTAGTAGAACAAATAATAATCTACTGCGGGGTGGTTTACCCCCGCGGACCCACCCAAAGTGAGGTTTCTATACGGAAACTTGTTCGATGGGATGTCTAGAAAGCGTATACAAAGTTTGGTACGGATCTTCGAACTAATAAGGGTAGTAAAACAAATAATAATCTACTGCGGGGTGGTTTACCCCCGCGGACCCACCCAAAGTGAGGTTTCTATACGGAAACTTGTTCGATGGGATGTCTAGAAAGCGTATACAAAGTTTGGTACGGATCTTCGAACTAGTAAGGGTAGTAGAACAAATAATAATCTGCTGCGGGGTGATTTACCCCCGCGGACCCATCCGAAGTGAGGTTTCTATATGGAAACTTGTTCGTTGGGATCTCTAAAAAGCGTTTGCAAAGTTTGGTTCGGATCTTCGTACTAATAAGGGTGCTAGAGCCCATTGAAGTATTGAAAGGGGTGGTTTACCCCGCGTTAAATATGTTTTAATCTGGTCTAATTGCAACTAACATAACATATTAGCCTCTTACTGTATTAGTTTCATGCTTTTTGTGTGAAAAAAAGCGAACCCCCAGTTGGCGGTATGACGGACGTCTATGGACGGTCCAGTATCTTCGGAAATTTCTACTGCTACATTTTACTGCTATCTTCACACCGGTAAATAAATAAGATAATTTTTTTGAATTAATTTAAATTTTTTTATTTATTTAATTAAGACTTTGTGGAGCATCTTCTTTAGCGATGCATATGAAGACTCATACCGGAGTTAAAGATCATGTTTGTAATATTTGCGGGAAAGGATTTACAACGCCACAAAATTTAATTGTTCATAGGCGCACTCATACAGGTTTGTCTCAATTTAATTTTGATTATTTATTTATTTTTGTTTAATTTAAGGTGAACGTCCTTATGTATGTGGGACTTGTGGGAAAGGATTTCCTGACCCATCCCGATTAAAAGTCCACAAAAGAATACATACAGGAATTAAGCCTTACGAATGTACATATTGCGATAGACGTTGCGTGAGTTCTTCTCAATTAAATAAACATATGAGATTGCATACTGGAGAGAAGCCTTATATTTGTGGGATTTGTCACAAATCGTTTCCTAGGAATGAAGATTTAAAGAATCATGTTAAAACTCATACTGGTAATTTGAAAAAATGTATTTAATATTTAATTATTTGGTTATTTTTAGGAGAAAAGAATCATATTTGTTCTCATTGTAACAAAGGTTTTTATCAAGCTTCCACGTTGAAAGTACACTTGAGGATTCACACCGGGGAAAAACCGTATTCCTGCCCGATTTGTCATAAAACGTTTTCGCAAACGGGGCCTTTATCGACTCATATGAAGTCTCATTGATTTATTCTTATTTATTTTTAGTTTGATGTAATATAAATAAATTTATATAATTATAAATTTTTTTTTTTATAAATTTTTTTTTCAGGATTTGTAATAAGAATATTTTACAATAAAAAAAATTTCCGATACCGGGAATCGAACCCGAGCCTCCTGGGTGAAAGCCAGGTATCCTAGCCACTAGACCATATCGGATATGTATTAGCAATACCAACTGTCAAAACTGACAGTGAAAATTTGTACATTTTTAAATATAGGTTATGTTATATTTAGAAAACTGTTGTATTTTAATTTAATAACCTTAAAAAATGCGTTTTGAAGGGTAAGGGGGAGGGTTATTATCATCTTTTCCTTAAATTTATCTTATAGATAAATCCATCCGCTAGCCAATCAGAATGCGTAAAATAGCCGTAACCATGGTAATAATTGCTTAGATATCTTAATCAAAAAATGGTGGTAACCAGCCTACTATCTCAAATTATCTCACAGATAAAAAATCGCTGAGATATCCAAAGACTCTAATGATATTTGGGTTAAATTTTTAAATTGGTAACCATATAGTCAAAAGGCCTAGTATTTTGACATTTTAACTAATTTTAACCACAAATTACATCGCTGAACTTTTGAGAAAATTGAGATTTTTCTAATATTTTGTATAAACTTAAAAATTCTTTAAAAATCGGTTTTTTGAAAAATTGTTACGAAATTACTTTCAATTACTAATTGAAGCATCTACCTTCCGAAAATGAAGTCAATTTTAAAATTTCTCACTTACTTCTTAAGATATAAGATGCTGAACTTAATTTGGATTTTTCCAATATTTTGTATAAATTTAAAAATTCTTGAAAAATCGATTTTTTGGAAAATTATTATGAAATTATTTTCAATTATTAATTGGAGAATCTATTTTCGAAAGATGAAGTCAATTTAGAGATATCTCACACAGAACTTGAAATATAAGCTGTTGAATTAAATTGGGATTTTTCCAATATTTTGTATAAATTTTAAAATTCATGAAAAATTGTTATGAAATTACTTTCAATTACTAATTGAAGCATCTACTTTCCAAAAGTGAAATAAATTTTGATATATCTCACTTAGTTCTTGAGATGTAATCTTCTGAACTTGATTAGGATTTTTCCAATATTTTGTATAAATTTTAAAATTGCTGAAAAATCGATTTTTTGAAAAATTGTCATAAAATTACTTTCAATTACTAACTGGAGCATCTACTTTCTAAAAGTGAAGTCAATTTGAAAATATCTCACTTAGTTCTTGAGATATAAGCTGCTGAGCTTAATTGGAATTTTTCCAGTATTTTGTATAAATTTAAAAATTCCTGAAAACTCGATTTTTTTAACTATTGTCATAAAATTACTTTCAATTACTAATTGGAGCATCTACTTTCTAAAAGTGAAGTCAATTTGAAAATATCTCACTTAGTTCTTGAGATATAAGTTGCTGAGCTTAATTGGGATTTTTCCAATATTTTGTTTAAATTTAAAAATTCCTGAAAAATTAATTTTTTGAAAAATTGTTATGAAATTCCTTTCAATTACTAATTGGATCATCTACTTTACAAAAGTGAAGTCAATTTGAAAATATCTCACTTAATTCTTGAGATATAAACTGTTGAGCTTAATTGGGATTTTTCCAGTATTTTGTATAAATTTAAAAATTCACGAAAAATCGTTTTTTTGAAAAATTGTTATAAAATTACTTTCAATTACTAACTGAAGCATCTACTTTCTAAAAGTGAAGTCAATTTGAAAATACCTCACCTAATTCTTGAGATATAATCTTCTGAACTTAATTGAGATTTTTCCAATATTTTGTACAAATTTATATATTCTTGAAAAAACGATTTTTTAGGAAAATTGTGATGAAATTACTTTCAATTACTTATTAGGGCATCTACTTTACAAAAGTGAAGTCAATTTGAAAATATCTCACTTAGTTCTTGAGATATAAACTGCTGAACTTAATTGGGATTCTTCCGATATTTTGTATAAATTTACAAATTCCTGAAAAATCGATTTTTTGAAAAATTGTTATGAAATTACTTTCAATTACTAATTGGAGAATCTAATTTCTAAAAAGGAAGTAAATTTGAAAATATCTCACTTAGTTCTTGAGATATTAGCTGCTGAAATTAATTAGGATTTTTCCAATATTTGGTTTAAATTTAAAAATTCCTGAAAAATTGATTTTTTGAAAACTTGTTATGAAATTGCTTTCAATTACTAATTGGATCATCTACTTTATAAAAGTGAAGTCAATTTGAAAATATCTCACTTAATTCTTGAGATATAAACTGTTGAGCTTAATTGGGATTTTTCCAGTATTTTGTATAAATTTAAATATACTTGAAAAATTATTTTTTTGGAAAATTGTTACGAAATTACTTTCAATTACTAATTGAAGCATCTATTTTTGGAAAGATGAAGTCAATTTAGAGATCGTTTTTTGAAAAATCGTTTTTTTGAAAAATTGTTATAAAATTACTTTCGATTGCTAACTGAAGCATCTACTTTCTAAAAGTGAAGTCAATTTGAAAATATCTCACTTAATTCTTGAGATATAAACTGCTGAACTTAATTGGGATTCTTCCGATATTTTGTATAAATTTACAAATTCCTGAAAAATCGATTTTTTGAAAAATTGTTTTGAAATTACTTTCAATTACTAATTGGAGAATCTAATTTCTAAAAATGAAGTAAATTTAAAAATATCTCACTTAGTTCTTGAGATATTAGCTGCTGAACTTAATTGAGATTTTTTCAATATTTTGTATAAATTTAAAAATTCACGAAAAATCGTTTTTTTGAAAAATTGTTATAAAATTACTTTCAATTACTAATTGGAGAATCTAGTTTCTAAAAATGAAGTAAATTTGAAAATATTTCACTTAATTCTTGAGATATAATCTTCTGAACTTAATTGAGATATTTCCAATATTTTGTAAAAATTTATATATTCTTGAAAAAACGATTTTTTAGGAAAATTGTGATGAAATTACTTTCAATTACTTATTAGGGCATCTACTTTACAAAAGTGAAGTCAATTTGAAAATATCTCACTTAGTTCTTGAGATATAAGCTGCTGAACTTAATTGGGATTTTTCCAATATTTTGAATGAATTTAAAAATGTTTGAAAAATTGTTTTTTTGGAATATTGTTACGAAATTACTTTCAATTACTAATTGAAGCATCTACTTTCTAAAAGTGAAGTCAATTTGAAAATATCTCACTTAGTTCTTGAGATATTAGCTGCTGAACTTAATTGGGATTTTTCAATATTTTGTATAAATTTCAAAATTCACGAAAAATCGTTTTTTTTGAGAAATTGTTATAAAGTTACTTTCAATTACTAACTGAAGCATCTACTTTCTAAAAGTGAAGTCAATTTGAAAATATCTCACTTAATTCTTGAGATATAATCTTCTGAACTTAATTGAGATTTTTCCAATATTTTGTATAAATTTATATATTCTTGAAAAAACGATTTTTTAGGAAAATTGTGATGAAGTTACTTTCAATTACTTATTAGAGCATCTACTTTACAAAAGTGAAGTCAATTTGAAAATATCTCACTTAGTTCTTGAGATATAAACTGCTGAACTTAATTGGGATTCTTCTAATATTTTGTATAAATTTATAAATTCCTGCAAAATCGATTTTTATGAAAAATTGTTATGAAATTACTTTCAATTACTAATTGAAGCATCTACTTTCTAAAAGTGAAGTCAATTTGAAAGTATCTCTCTTAGTTCTTGAGATATAATCTGACAAATCCTCTGAACTTAATTGGGTTTTTTCCAATATTTTGAATGAATTTAAAAATGTTTGAAAAATTGTTTTTTTTGAAATATTGTTACGAAATTACTTTCAATTACTAATTGAAGCATCTACTTTCTAAAAGTGAAGTCAATTTGAAAATATCTCACTTAGTTCTTGAGATATAAGCTGAAAAATCTTCTGAACTTAATTGGGTTTTTTCCAATATTTTGTATAAATTTATATATTCTTGAAAAAACGATTTTTTTGGAAAATTGTGATGAAGTTACTTTCAATTACTTATTAGAGCATCTACTTTACAAAAGTGAAGTCAATTTGAAAATATCTCACTTAGTTCTTGAGATATAAACTGCTGAACTTAATTGGGATTCTTCTAATATTTTGTATAAATTTATAAATTCCTGCAAAATCGATTTTTATGAAAAATTGTTATGAAATTACTTTCAATTACTAATTGAAGCATCTACTTTCTAAAAGTGAAGTCAATTTGAAAATATCTCACTTAGTTCTTGAGATATTAGCTGCTGAACTTAATTGGGATTTTTCCAATATTTTGAATGAATTTAAAAATGTTTGAAAAATTGTTTTTTTGGAATATTGTTACGAAATTACTTTCAATTACTAATTGAAGCATCTACTTTCTAAAAGTGAAGTCAATTTGAAAATATCTCACTTAGTTCTTGAGATATAAGCTGAAAAATCTTCTGAATTTAATTGGGTTTTTTCCAATATTTTGTATAAATCTAAATATTTTTGAAAAAACCATTTTTTAGGAAAATTGTTATAAAATTACGTTCAATTACTAAGCATAAGATGATGTAAACGAGCCTTAGAAGTTGAATCATTTTAATTTATCTTCTAGTATGTATTGCTTTCTTAATGTTGTGAATCAAAAATATGTGGATAATTTAAAAAACACAGTTGTGTAATATTAGACAATTTCCTTTTAAAAACCCTTAAATGATGGCACTTTTAACATTTTTTATGTTAATTTTAAAAACTTATAATATGGATACCTATACTACCGAAAAATCGGACTAGTATACGTAATTAATAAAATTGAAACACTTAATTAACACAACTTAATACGTATTGTATGTGTTATGTACATATATATTTTTTAACAATGATTACAAGAACAATACGTAATAACAAACACATAATTCTTAAATCAAGGTATTTATTTGTTTACAGTTAAATGTCTTCTCAAAAAACCTAATGGTACCTAGTGGTTTCAAACGCGCATATCATTTCGGCTTTTAGAAGTTTGGCTATCTAACTAAAAACTATCGATTTTTAGTTCGAATAATCCATTTTTTAATGGCGTTTAAATTGGATTAGATTCCGAAATAGTATTTTTTTACACCGTGAATTGAAATTTCTTTTACATCGTAAATTGTCTAAATATGTTTTGGTAAAAATTAAAAATTTGAAAACAGCTTACCGAACGGATGTTGTTTTCCTTGGTTTCCTCTGCACAACATAGCTGTAAAAGACCAACAATTTATTTTATTATAGCAGAATTTAAATTAATACTATTTGATATACACAAAAGTATTCTTAGTATTAATCATATAAAATACAGGTGGTTTATCACTCACTTGATTAACATGAACTAGGATCACACACTAGGATTGTTTGGATACATTTGGAAATAGAACTAAACTATTTATTACTTAATTCGTGTAATAAATTTATTTTTAATTAAGCAATTGGTCAAAGCCCGCACATCAACTAAATTGTAATAGTAGGATACCAACGTCTTAACATCCCCTCTTTAATTTATTGTATGGAGAACGAATAGTGGAGGTAAAATGACAAAAATAAGAAAGAGAAAAAGATGAAAGGTGAAAAAGTTTATGACCAAAAAAATTTTAAATCTGCATTTACAACGTCTATTTCGTCGTTTGTTTTTTAAAATGTTTTATTTTACATTTTAAATACAACAATAAATCGTATTCAATTTAGTTTTATAACAAATTAAAAGATTTATTCTGTTTATAATTTTGAAATTCTATTTATTATTTTTTTTGTTTTGTTTACCTTTAATTATTAATAATTAGAACTTATTTGTTGCATTTTTTTTAAGTAAAGAAAAAAAAATTCCGATACCGGGAATCGAACCCGAGCCTCCTGGGTGAAAGCCAGGTATCCTAGCCACTAGACCATATCGGATATGTATTAGTAATACCAACTGTCAAAACTGACAGTGAAAATTCTCAAAATATTTTTAAACTATTCAAGTTACGTTATATCTAGAAAATTAAGTTATATTTTAATTTAATAATCATAATTTATAAAATAAAAATTTATTTTTTATAAACAATAAGAAAGAGATGAAAATAAAAAGTTTTCCGATACCGGGAATCGAACCCGAGCCTCCTGGGTGAGAGCCAGGTATCCTAGCCACTAGACCATATCGGATATATACTTATAATATAAAAATTTAAAATTAGAAGATAATTTAAATTTTAATGAAAAATAATTTATATGATAGTTATTTAATAAAATAGAACATCCCATAACATTCTCATAATTATCATTTATTATAAGATCGGTTAATTAACTAATTAGATAATTTTGAAAACGAGATTCTAAATCTTGGTACATTCGATCCTGATATTGGTGATTAAAGTTGTTCAATCAGTAAGAGAAATAATTGAGTTAGCTCCAAGCTAGCTTGTTTGATTATCTGAAGCATCTCATTTCGGGATGACAATTTGCAGGATGTAGAACTCATCCTAGACTATGGATCACTAAGCAGCTATATTCCATCAACTGGCAGAAATTCTAATCGGTAGTGCAAATTTATTTCCGCGTATATCGTCAATCTTAATGTATTCGAAAACCTAATTCAGATTAATTTTAGAATAAGGTTACGGAAGACATTTTTCTCGCCAATTTTTTAAGATAATTCATTACAAGTTTGTATATAATTATAATATTAAATTACCTTTATTGTATATAACAATAATAACAGTAAATGCTTCCAGAAGATTTGATACTAACTCTAGAAGAGTTAATGTTACTCCCAGAAGACTTGAAATGCCTTTAGAAGAATGAATGACGCTTCCAGAAACCTTAAAATGCTTCCAGAGGGCTTAATACTGTTGCTGGAAGACTTGATACTGTTTCCAGAAGACTAGAAATGCTTCCAGAAGATTTGATACTGACTCTAGAAGACTTAATGTGACTCCCAGAAGACTTAAAATGCCTTTAGAAGAATTGGTGACGTTTCCAGAAACCTTAAAATACTTCTAGAGGGCTTAATACTGTTGCTGAAAGACTTGATACTGCTTCCAGAAGACTAGAAATGCTTCCAGAAGATTTGATACTGACTCTAGAAGACTTAATGTAACTCCCAGAAGACTTAAAATGCCTTTAGAAGAATTGGTGACGCTTCCAGAAACCTTAAAATACTTCTAGAGGGCTTAATACTGTTGCTGAAAGACTTGATACTGCTTCCAGAAGACTAGAAATGCTTCCAGAAGATTTGATACTGACTCTAGAAGACTTAATGTTATTCCCAGAAGACTTAAAACGCCTTTAGAAGAATTGGTGACGCTTCCAGAAACCTTAAAATACTTCTAGAGGGCTTAATACTGTCGCTGGAAGACTTGATACTGCTTCCAGAAGACTAGAAATGCTTCCAGAAGATTTGATACTGACTTTAGAAGACTTAATGTTATTCCCAGAAGACTTAAAACGCCTTTAGAAGAATTGGTGACGCTTCCAGAAACCTTAAAATACTTCTAGAGGGCTTAATACTGTTGCTGGAAGACTTGATACTGTTTCCAGAAGACTAGAAATGCTTCCAGAAGATTTGATACTGACTCTAGAAGACTTAATGTTATTCCCACAAGACTTAAAACGCCTTTAGAAGAATTGGTGACGCTTCCAGAAACCTTAAAATACTTCTAGAGGGCTTAATACTGTTGCTGAAAGACTTGATACTGCTTCCAGAAGACTAGAAATGCTTCCAGAATATTTGATACTGACTCTAGAAGACTTAATGTGACTCCCAGAAGACTTAAAACGCCTTTAGAAGAATTGGTGACGCTTCCAGAAACCTTAAAATACTTCTAGAGGGCTTAATACTGTTGCTGAAAGACTTGATACTGCTTCCAGAAGACTAGAAATGCTTCCAGAAGATTTGATACTGATTCTAGAAGACTTAATGTGACTCCCAGAAGACTTAAAATACCTTTAGAAGAATTGGTGACGCTTCCAGAAACCTTAAAATACTTCTAGAGGGCTTAATACTGTTGCTGAAAGACTTGATACTGCTTCCAAAAGACTAGAAATGCTTCCAGAAGATTTGATACTGACTCTAGAAGACTTAATGTGACTCCCAGAAGACTTAAAATGCCTTTAGAAGAATTGGTGACGCTTCCAGAAACCTTAAAATACTTCTAGAGGGCTTAATACTGTTGCTGAAAGACTTGATACTGCTTCCAGAAGACTAGAAATGCTTCCAGAAGATTTGATACTGACTCTAGAAGACTTAATGTAACTCCCAGAAGACTTAAAATGCCTTTAGAAGAATTGGTGACGCTTCCAGAAACCTTAAAATACTTCTAGAGGGCTTAATACTGTTGCTGAAAGACTTGATACTGCTTCCAGAAGACTAGAAATGCTTCCAGAAGATTTGATACAGACTCTAGAAGACTTGATGTTATTCCCAGAAGACTTAAAACGCCTTTAGAAGAATTGGTGACGCTTCCAGAAACCTTAAAATACTTCTAGAGGGCTTAATACTGTTGCTGAAAGACTTGATACTGCTTCCAGAAGACTAGAAATGCTTCCAGAAGATTTGATACTGACTCTAGAAGACTTAATGTTATTCCCAGAAGACTTAAAACGCCTTTAGAAGAATTGGTGACGCTTCCAGAAACCTTAAAATACTTCTAGAGGGCTTAATACTGTTGCTGAAAGACTTGATACTGCTTCCAGAAGACTAGAAATGCTTCCAGAAGATTTGATACTGATTCTAGAAGACTTAATGTGACTCCCAGAAGACTTAAAATGCCTTTAGAAGAATTGGTGACGCTTCCAGAAACCTTAAAATACTTCTATAGGGCTTAATACTGTCGCTGGAAGACTTGATACTGCTTCTAGAACACTTGATATTGCTTCTAAAAGACTAGAAATGCTTCTAGAAGACTTGTACTGCTTTCAAACGATTTGTATAAAACTTATCTGCTTATAGAAGACGTGATATTGCCTCCAAAAGACTTGAAATATTTTCAAAGTACTGAAAAAGGCGACTGATACTACTTTTAAAACTGCTGGTAGAAAATATTTTCATCGTTAATAATAAGATACTATTGATATCTGTTTGAGTTAAGAGACAAAATGCAAAATCTTGATTTATGTCCAAAAACTAATTAAACTGTTAATTAAATATTAAATACTGCTTGTAGAAGATATTGTTGTTGTAAAAGACAAGTTACTGCTAACAAAACTTGATTTTGCTACTTAAATACTATATACACTGTTGGCAAAATACAAAATCTTCATATCAAAAATTCAAAAACAGCCAATTAAGAACCGGCGCCTTTCAGAATTATACCAACTATCAGAAATTTGTTGGTAAACAGTCCACCATTTAACATGTACTTAGATATTATCAAAACATTTAAGAGATAGGTGGAAGTTTTTTTAACCCTTTGGATGTATTACATTAAAATTAATTCAACAGCTGCATACAATGCATACAACTTTTTTTCCTAACACTTAATGTGATCCACATTAAGCAATAGATTAGGAAATGATAAAGCAGCAAAAGTAGTTAGCATATTTCGAGTTAAATAGAGTTCATTTCGTTGGATAATGCATTCCATTTGCAAAGTGATGAGCAGCATCATATTGGAAAATCACTTTAGTTGATCTATTAACCGATTTAATATCAACATTTTCAACTAATTGTATGCATAATGGTAACCATTGGGTGTGATGCGTAAATTATTGCTTGATGTAGGACAAAATGGGTTTTCAGTTATAAGCCTCTTTATGTGACTATTAATGTGATTGTAATTTAAAACAATCTAGAGTTAAGAAGAAATTAAAACTAGATCTAGTTTTATTTCGATAGAAGTATACAATAATCCACACTCTAGCTAACACGTACTCGTGTTATCAACTCGTGCTCATCAAGCACAATACGTACAAAAGGACGTCCACCATGGGTTAAAGAAACTCCAAATCCATTACAAACCCCCACAATGCCATGTTCATTAAACAAACGAAACAGTTTAAAAGAAAACCCAGAAGAATCATCGAAACTGGTAGTCCCAAAATTACGAAAAGTCGTCAAATCTGATTAACAAGAAAACGAAACGGCAAAAATGAAACAACCACCTTTTAAAACCCCCAACTTAAACCGGTCCCCCCAAAAGAAATCGCTTTACAATTGAAAGAAGTCAAAATCTCTATTCCGAAACTAAACAGTGTTAAGGAGAGCGAATTGGTGCCGTTGAAACGGAATTCTTTGGCCGGGGAGGATTACGTGCCGGATAATATCGATTAGGTAATGAGCTAAGTTGGATCAACTTGAAACTTTTCAGTTACGAAACTATACTTGAACGGGAGAGTTTAAAAATAAATGTTTTTCAAACGTAGGCTGTTCCTGCTACAAGAAACGCGTTGTTGCGGCAAGAAAGCATGAAGAAATTCGGAGTTCACCTTTACCCGCTCCGGGTCTACCTGATTTATCAGATATAAATATAAAATATTATCTTGTACTAAGTGATATATAAATTTATTTACGTCTTGACCGGTTTCGGTAATTATATTACCATCTTCAGAAGAACATCTACATTAAAGAGGTTTACATATTAAAATAAATAATTTTATATCTACTTTAAAATTTACGTCAATTAACAATTTAAAAAGTTAAAACAATCACTATACATTCTTAAGCGCACACAAACATACATTTCTTAAAATACAACAACACAATGGTATCACGAGGACAAATAAAACTCGTTTTCTAAAGAATATAGAAATGGAAAGTGGTTTTTAAAGATTTTTATAAGGATTTTTTAAATTATTATATAATGGAGGGGTAATATGGTTTATTTGTTCATTTAGTGCTATTTTATCCGGATTTTGTTTTTTAAATTTGGTTATTTCATACATTTCGAGTATTTCTAGTAAATAGCCTTTATTTTTCTTGTGTAATATTTTTGTATTTTTCTCCATATTAAATTCGTGGTTGTTAAAAAGTAAATGTTTTCCAAATGCCGAATTTTCTTTCGTTAAATGTTCTTTGATCCTTGTTTTGAAATTACGTCCGGTCTCTCCGATATATGTAGCTTGACAACTATTGCATTCTATTTGGTATACACCGCTTTCTTGTAAGATATCAAATTTGTCTTTACTATTATCTAGAATATTTTGAATAGTGTGAGTAGTTTTAAACGTTAGATTTATATTTTTTGAAAAGTTTTTTCAATTCGTGTGATATCGTACCTGGATAACTTATTGTTTTAAACTTATCTAACTTGCTATTATCGATAGTCTTTTCTAAGGATGAGATTAGTTTTGAATTTATTTTATTATGTTTTTTGTCTATTAATTTTTGCACTGTATTTTCGGGGAAATAATTATCTTTTGCTATTGTTTGTATTATTAATATTTCCTTTTCAAAATTATTTTGGCTTAGTTCTGAATTAAAAGCTCGGTGTATATATGATCTTAATGCTGCTAGCTTTTGAGTATAATCGTGGTATGAATCATACGGAATGATTTTGTTGTGCTGTGTCGGTTTCCGGTATATGTCGAATTCAATCCTATTTTCTTTTCTGATTAGAGTAAAATCTAAAAAGTTTAGCTTGTTGTCTTTTTCCATTTCCAACGTAAATTTTATGTTTTTATGGAGGTTATTTACGTATTTATGTAAGTCATTAATCATTTTTATATCATTCGTCTTAGTTACAACTAAAATATCATCAACATAACGTAACCATGTGATAATATTCTCATGATGTGGGTTTATTGAATTTACGATAAGATCTTACTCTAATTTATTTAAAAATATATCCGAAATAAGTCCGCTAAGCGGCGATCCCATTGGGAGACCATCATTAAATTCATATATTTTATTATCGAATCTACAGAAATTTTGTTCAGTGCAGATATCTAATAATTTGAGAATATTATCGACATCATTTCTATTATCCATTCTACTGTGCAAAAACTCCTTTATTATAGTTAAAGCTTCCTTTATGGGTATATTTGTATATAAGTTTGTGATATCAAATGAAAAGATTAATGATTCCTTCTGTATAGCTGATTTTTGGAGTTGTTCTATTACGTTTTGTCTGTTGTTAATACTAAACTTTGGTTTGAATGGAACATGATTTTTAATAAATTGAACCAAAAAGTTTGCTATTCTATATGTGCTAGAGTCAATGCTTGAGATGATCGGTCGTATGGGTATGTTTTCTTTATGTAGTTTTGGTAGTGCATACAATCTGGGTGTTTTTGGGTTCATTGGTGTTATATTGTAAGTGTTGGAAATGAACTTTGTTAAGGTGTTGTTACATTCTTTTATTACTTTTTTGGTTTTTATATGGAAAGAGTTAGTAGGATCTTTTTTAATTTGTGTGTATTTGTTACTTTTGAGGAAATCGTTTGTTTTTGTTAGGTAATCCATTCTGTTCATTATTACTAAACCCGCATTCTTATCTCCATTAGTGACAATTAAGTTGTTTTCTTTTATCTTGTTTTTTAATCCTTTTATGATTATTTCTTCTTTCTTCGTCTTTTTACATTTCTTTTTCTTGTGTTGTTGTTTAGCTTCTTCTTTCTGTAATATGTATTGTATTTCTTTCCTTAGATCCCCTTCGCATTTATCATTTTTAATTACTGCCTCCAATTCTATGGCTATTGTTGTTAAATTTTGTGATTTGGTGACGGCGTATTTGCCTCCCTTTTCGAGTAAAGATATTTCTTCATTTGTAAATAAGGTGTTTGACATATTAGTTGTTCCAGGTTGTAAATGTAGAATATTTTCTTCTTTTTTTACATTTATTATCCTTATTTACCTTTTCATTCTTCTTTCTCAATAGTTGTATCTTTTTGTCTTTGTTTTTTCGTTCTTGTGTTTTCTCATTTTCAGTATCGTGATTAATTTTTGTGATAATATACTCCATTTCTAAGTAATGGAGTTTCTTTATTAATTCTTGGTATAAAAAATATATGTAGCTATTTAATTTTTCAACTATTGAGTAATGTTTGTGTATTTCGTTTTTAATATGTTTTAATTTTTGTTGTTGTATTTCAGTTGATTTCATAAGCGGAGGATAATTTTTATTTGTGAATGTTGGTGTTAATTTTTCTTGGTAGCATGTTTTTAAAAAACGTATGTGTAAGAATTCTTTTTTCAATTTAAAATTTAATATCAGAAGCGAGCAATCTATCGAATAAGCAAAAGGAAAAGCTCGATATGTTAAGGCAAATTTAATACATAAATTAAGTAGTTGAGTCTTTCTCAATGAGTAATGAGTTTGCTTAGGATCAACTCAATAGTAATAAAGACTAATAAAAGTCTAAATAAATAAATGTGTCAAGAAACATTTTTTGCCATTATGGTAATCTTTTGGACAATTTTTGACAACACTTAAAATGAAATTAAACACTTTTTAACGACTTTTAGAATCATTAGATGTCTTTAGATAACCTAAAAATGTATTAAAAGCATCCAAAGGAATTTAGACATGATTCAAAATTCTTTGGATTTAGTCATAATTCCCATAAAATGAATAATAACTAATAAAAGCAAATAGGGATCATAGAAATGTATCAAGAATCTTCTAAATATCTTTTGCCATTACGGAAATCTTTTGGCAAATTTTGGACAACTCACAAAATAAATTTGAACACTATTTGATGGCTTTAGAAATAATTAGATGTCTTTAGACAATTCAAAAATGCACGAAAAAGGCATTAAAAATTCTTTGGATTTTGTCATTTTGTTCACCAAGAAAAAGACATGGTCTAATCATTAATAAACTAATAAATTTTATCCCAAATATCCTTCCATGGTTCTTAGATTCTTCCACATCTTGATGACAATCAATAATGACATAAATACGTAAATATAAAAGGAATATAGAAAGTATAATCGTTTTCTAATCATATTTCAACAATTTGATCCAAAACACGTTAGTATTTAAGGTAATTTTGAGTTTTTTCTTCCCAAATCAGTTCCAGCATCTGAGGTGACTTGTTTTTAGAATAATTCCCAATTCGGTTCTTTATTTATGTGCCTATAACTTGATTATCAATCTAAATAATAAATAGTGACTCATACATCATGGTTGAAATCTTTATTAATTAAGCTTAGGTTTAAGATATTAAGCACTAAATTGACCTAGTTTGTTACGAAACAGCTCTCTGATTATAAATTGGTAGAATTAAGTCGATGATAAACGTTTCATAAATTAATTTAAAACATTTTTTATTATTTCCCTTTTAGTATCATTTCTGATAAATACACGATCTTGCTTTTAATCAACAAAAATTTCTAAATATTTTAACGTTTTGATTAATGAAATAAAAACTTGAAAATTGTTCTATTTTTACATCATTTATTTATTTTTTTTATTTTTATACATTTACACAGATATTAACAACAAAGGCGGTTTACATATAGCGTACGTACAACTCATAATTTATACATAAAAACAAGTATCGAACGTAATCGCGATCGGGATAATGGGAAAGCACCGGAGCATGTAGAGAAGGAACTAAAGGAAACGGGGGTAGAGAGTTGGCTCTTGTGAAAATTGTATAAAGAAAATGTGTAAATCACAAAATAGTCGGTCGAATTAATAATTAATACGCCAAATAATTAATGTACTCACACCGTCGTACGATTATAAAAAAAAATAGTTCTTATGATAAAAATGGTTCTAAATCGTTATCGGGGTCTACAGTATCGACACCGAAAGACTCCACATCTGCTTGACTATCAGCGTGAATTATTTTCTTTTCACTTCCAGGCTAAAAAATAATTTAATTTTTATTTAATAAAAATAATTAAAAACTAAATACCTTTGGATGCATTAGAATAAATGGTAATTCAGCGGATAATTCCCCAGTTAGAGCCCCAAGAAATAGTTTAACCTTAATAGAGTAGGAAACAATAATACCAAAAGCATCTCGACTTTCTTTATCGGGATTTTCCAATCTAAAATTAAAATATTAATAATTTAATTCAATAATTCAATAAATAAGTTATTTCTTACAACGTGCTAGACGCCAAATTTGTTTCTTGCTTCTTAAGTTGTCCATCTAGAGCTATTCCGCGTCTATCCCTATTATTTGTCAATAATGGTGTTAAATATATAATTTTTTGAAGACTTGATCCTGGTTGGATTGGACATCCTTCTCTATTTGATTAAAAAAATAAAAAAAATTAATGGGGATAATTTTAATTGTAGTAGAACTCGATATAACGAACCAATTTGTTTAAAAATATGATTTGTAATAATATGCTTGAGATATTATTGTAAAAAAATATGAATGAAAGCAATTAAAGTCAATTCTGATTTTATGTTAACCAAACCAAAGCCGTTTTGGATAAATTCCTCAATGCAATTCGAGGAATACCATCTCCAAATAAACGAAATCGATATTTTTAGTCTTACTTCCGAATTCTAAGCTCAAATCGTTCTAATTCAAAATCAATTATATCAACCAAACTTGAATACAAGGAATTTTTGGGTTTTGAGTTGAATTCCGAAGCAACCCAAATTGATTTGGTTAAATACCAACAAAACCAAAGCAAAATCTAAATGATATTTTGGCTTGGATCAGAACCATTTCAAATTCCATGCGAGCTAAATCGAAGTTGAATCCAAGCATTGTGCAGTTTTGGATAAAATTTCCAAAGTAACCCAAGGTTTACCGTCGCCAAATCAATAAAATCAAAGTCATACTTAAGCCGTAATCGGTCTTGGTTTTGAATTCCAAATCAACAAAACCAAAGCTAAATCCAAACCATACTTTGTCTTGGATTGCGTTTCTAAAACCACATAATCTTCAAATCTAATCCCTGTTCACCTTTGGATAAAATTTTCAAGATAAGCCAACTATATCATCTCCAAATCAACAAAACCAAAGTTGAACCAAGCCATAATTGGTCTTGGTTTCGAATTTCAAAGCAACCCAAACCGTTTTAATTCCAAATCAACAAAATTAAAACAAAATTCAATACTTTGCCTTGGATTGAATTTTCAATGCCACACGATCTCCAAATTCAAGCCTTGTTCAGTTTTAGATGAAATCCCCAAAACAAACCAGGCCATACCATCTCCAAATCAACAAAATTAAACTGGAACCTAAGCCATAATCAGTCTTGGTTTCGAATTCCAAAGCAACCCAAACCATATCATGTCGAAATCAAGAAAATCGAAGCAAAATCTAAACCATACCTTGTCTCAGATTGAATTTCTAAAGCCACACAATTTCCAAATGCAATCCTTGTTAAACTTTGGATACAATTTCGAAAGGAATCCAACCATACCATCTCCAAATCAACAAAACCAAAATCGAACCCAAGCCATAATTGGTCTTGGTTTCGAATTTCAAAGCAAAACAAACTGTTCTAATTCCAAATCAACAAAATTAAAACAAAATCTAACCCATATTTTGCCTTGGATTGAATTTTCAATGCCGCACAATCTCCAAATTCAAGCCTTGTTTAGTTTTAGATGAAATTCCCAAAACAAACCAGGTCACACCATCTCCAAATCAACAAAATTAAACTGGAACCTAAGCCATAATCAGTCTTGGTTTCGAATTCCAAAGCAACCCAAACCATATCATGTCGAAATCAAGAAAATCGAAGCAAAATCCAAACCATACCTCGTCTTAGATTGAATTTCTAAAGCCACACAATATCCAAATGCAATCCTTGTTTAACTTTGGATACAATTTCGAAAGGAATCCAACCATACTATCTCCAAATCAACAAAACCAAAATCGAACCCAAGCCATAATTGGTCTTGGTTTCGATTTTCAAAGCAACCCAAACCGTTCTAATTCCAAATCAACAAAATTAAAACAAAATCCAACCCATACTTTGCCTTGGATTGAATTCTCAATGCCGCACAATCTCCAAATTCAAGCCTTGTTTAGTTTTAGATGAAATTCCCAAAACAAACCAGATCACACCATCTCCAAATCAACAAAATTAAACTGGAATCTAAGCCATAATCAGTCTTGGTTTCGAATTCCAAAGCAACCCAAACCAGATCATGTCGAAATCAAGAAAATCGAAGCAAAATCCAAACCATACTTTGTCTTAGATTGAATTTTCAATGCCGCACAATCTCCAAATTCAAGCCTTGTTCAGTTTTAGATGAAATCCCCAAAACAAACCAGGCCATACCATCTCCAAATCAACAAAATTAAACTGGAACCTAAGCCATAATCAGTCTTGGTTTCGAATTCCAAAGCAACCCAAACCATATCATGTCGAAATCAAGAAAATCGAAGCAAAATCCAAACCATACTTTGTCTTAGATTGAATTTCTAAAGCCACACACTATCCAAATGCAATCCTTGTTAAACTTTGGATACAATTTCGAAAGGAATCCAACCATACCATCTCCAAATCAACAAAACCAAAATCGAACCTAAGCCATAATTGGTCTTGGTTTCGATTTTCAAAGCAACCCAAACCGTTCTAATTCCAAATCAACAAAATTAAAACAAAATTCAACCCATTCTTTGCCTTGGATTTAATTTTCAATGCCACACAATCTCCAAATTCAAGCCTTGTTCAGTTTTAGATGAAATCCCCAAAACAAACCAGGCCATACCATCTCCAAATCAACAAAATTAAACTGGAACCTAAGCCATAATCAGTCTTGGTTTCGAATTCCACAGCAACCCAAACCATATCATGTCGAAATCAAGAAAATCGAAGCAAAATCCAAACCATACTTTGTCTTAGATTGAATTTCTAAAGCCACACACTATCCAAATGCAATCCTTGTTAAACTTTGGATACAATTTCGAAAGGAATCCAACCATACCATCTCTAAATCAACAAAACCAAAATCAAACCCAAGCCATAATTGGTCTTGGTTTCGAATTTCAAAGCAACCCAAACCGTTCTAATTCCAAATCAACAAAATTAAAACAAAATCCAACCCATACTTTGCCTTGGATTGAATTTTCAATGCCACACAATCTCCAAATTCAAGCCTTGTTCAGTTTTAGATGAAATCCTCAAAACAAACCAGGTCACACCATCTCCAAATCAACAAAATTAAACTGGAACCTAAGCCATAATCAGTCTTGGTTTCGAATTCCAAAGCAACCCAAACCATATCATGTCGAAATCAAGAAAATCGAAGCAAAATCCAAACCACACCTTGTCTTAGATTGAATTTCTAAAGCCACACAATTTCCAAATGCAATCTTTGTTAAACTTTGGATACAATTTCGAAAGGAATCCAACCATACCATCTCCAAATCAACAAAATTAAACTGGAACCTAAGCCATAATCAGTCTTGGTTTCGAATTCCAAAGCAACCCAAACCATATCATGTCGAAATCAAGAAAATCGAAGTGAAATCCAAACCATACCTTGTCTTAGATTGAATTTCTAAAGCCACACAATTTCCAAATGCAATCCTTGTTTAAATTTGGATACAATTTCGAAAGGAATCCAACCATACCATCTCCAAATCAATAAAACCAAAATCGAACCCAAGCCATAATTGGTCTTGGTTTCGATTTTCAAAGCAACCCAAACCGTTCTAATTCCAAATCAACAAAATTAAAACAAAATTCAACCCATTCTTTGCCTTGGATTTAATTTTCAATGCCACACAATCTCCAAATTCAAGCCTTGTTCAGTTTTAGATGAAATCCCCAAAACAAACCAGGCCATACCATCTCCAAATCAACAAAATTAAACTGGAACCTAAGCCATAATCAGTCTTGGTTTCGAATTCCAAAGCAACCCAAACCATATCATGTCGAAATCAAGAAAATCGAAGCAAAATCCAAACCATACTTTGTCTTAGATTGAATTTCTAAAGCCACACACTATCCAAATGCAATCCTTGTTAAACTTTGGATACAATTTCGAAAGGAATCCAACCATACCATCTCCAAATCAACAAAACCAAAATCGAACCTAAGCCATAATTGGTCTTGGTTTCGATTTTCAAAGCAACCCAAACCGTTCTAATTCCAAATCAACAAAATTAAAACAAAATTCAACCCATTCTTTGCCTTGGATTTAATTTTCAATGCCACACAATCTCCAAATTCAAGCCTTGTTCAGTTTTAGATGAAATCCCCAAAACAAACCAGGCCATACCATCTCCAAATCAACAAAATTAAACTGGAACCTAAGCCATAATCAGTCTTGGTTTCGAATTCCACAGCAACCCAAACCATATCATGTCGAAATCAAGAAAATCGAAGCAAAATCCAAACCATACTTTGTCTTAGATTGAATTTCTAAAGCCACACACTATCCAAATGCAATCCTTGTTAAACTTTGGATACAATTTCGAAAGGAATCCAACCATACCATCTCCAAATCAACAAAACCAAAATCGAACCTAAGCCATAATTGGTCTTGGTTTCGATTTTCAAAGCAACCCAAACCGTTCTAATTCCAAATCAACAAAATTAAAACAAAATTCAACCCATTCTTTGCCTTGGATTTAATTTTCAATGCCACACAATCTCCAAATTCAAGCCTTGTTCAGTTTTAGATGAAATCCCCAAAACAAACCAGGCCATACCATCTCCAAATCAACAAAATTAAACTGGAACCTAAGCCATAATCAGTCTTGGTTTCGAATTCCACAGCAACCCAAACCATATCATGTCGAAATCAAGAAAATCGAAGCAAAATCCAAACCATACTTTGTCTTAGATTGAATTTCTAAAGCCACACACTATCCAAATGCAATCCTTGTTAAACTTTGGATACAATTTCGAAAGGAATCCAACCATACCATCTCTAAATCAACAAAACCAAAATCAAACCCAAGCCATAATTGGTCTTGGTTTCGAATTTCAAAGCAACCCAAACCGTTCTAATTCCAAATCAACAAAATTAAAACAAAATCCAACCCATACTTTGCCTTGGATTGAATTTTCAATGCCACACAATCTCCAAATTCAAGCCTTGTTCAGTTTTAGATGAAATCCTCAAAACAAACCAGGTCACACCATCTCCAAATCAACAAAATTAAACTGGAACCTAAGCCATAATCAGTCTTGGTTTCGAATTCCAAAGCAACCCAAACCATATCATGTCGAAATCAAGAAAATCGAAGCAAAATCCAAACCACACCTTGTCTTAGATTGAATTTCTAAAGCCACACAATTTCCAAATGCAATCTTTGTTAAACTTTGGATACAATTTCGAAAGGAATCCAACCATACCATCTCCAAATCAACAAAATTAAACTGGAACCTAAGCCATAATCAGTCTTGGTTTCGAATTCCAAAGCAACCCAAACCATATCATGTCGAAATCAAGAAAATCGAAGTGAAATCCAAACCATACCTTGTCTTAGATTGAATTTCTAAAGCCACACAATTTCCAAATGCAATCCTTGTTTAAATTTGGATACAATTTCGAAAGGAATCCAACCATACCATCTCCAAATCAATAAAACCAAAATCGAACCCAAGCCATAATTGGTCTTGGTTTCGATTTTCAAAGCAACCCAAACCGTTCTAATTCCAAATCAACAAAATTAAAACAAAATTCAACCCATTCTTTGCCTTGGATTTAATTTTCAATGCCACACAATCTCCAAATTCAAGCCTTGTTCAGTTTTAGATGAAATCCCCAAAACAAACCAGGCCATACCATCTCCAAATCAACAAAATTAAACTGGAACCTAAGCCATAATCAGTCTTGGTTTCGAATTCCAAAGCAACCCAAACCATATCATGTCGAAATCAAGAAAATCGAAGCAAAATCCAAACCATACTTTGTCTTAGATTGAATTTCTAAAGCCACACACTATCCAAATGCAATCCTTGTTAAACTTTGGATACAATTTCGAAAGGAATCCAACCATACCATCTCCAAATCAACAAAACCAAAATCGAACCTAAGCCATAATTGGTCTTGGTTTCGATTTTCAAAGCAACCCAAACCGTTCTAATTCCAAATCAACAAAATTAAAACAAAATTCAACCCATTCTTTGCCTTGGATTTAATTTTCAATGCCACACAATCTCCAAATTCAAGCCTTGTTCAGTTTTAGATGAAATCCCCAAAACAAACCAGGCCATACCATCTCCAAATCAACAAAATTAAACTGGAACCTAAGCCATAATCAGTCTTGGTTTCGAATTCCAAAGCAACCCAAACCATATCATGTCGAAATCAACAAAGTCGAAGCAAAATCCAAACCATACCTTGTCTTAGATTGAATTTCTAAAGCCACACAATTTCCAAATGCAATCCTTGTTAAACTTTGGATACAATTTCGAAAGGAATCCAACCATACCATCTCCAAATCAACAAAACTAAAATCGAACCCAAGCCATAATTGGTCTTGGTTTCGAATTTCAAAGCAACCCAAACCATATCATGTCGAAATCAAGAAAATCGAAGCAAAATCCAAACCATACCTTGTCTTAGATTGAATTTCTAAAGCCACACAATTTCCAAATGCAATCCTTGTTAAACTTTGGATACAATTTCGAAAGGAATCCAACCATACCATCTCTAAATCAACAAAACCAAAATCAAACCCAAGCCATAATTGGTCTTGGTTTCGAATTTCAAAGCAACCCAAACCGTTCTAATTCCAAATCAACAAAATTAAAACAAAATCCAACCCATACTTTGCCTTGGATTGAATTTTCAATGCCACACAATCTCCAAATTCAAGCCTTGTTCAGTTTTAGATGAAATCCCCAAAACAAACCAGGCCATACCATCTCCAAATCAACAAAATTAAACTGGAACCTAAGCCATAATCAGTCTTGGTTTCGAATTCCAAAGCAACCCAAACCATATCATGTCGAAATCAAGAAAATCGACGTGAAATCCAAACCATACCTTGCCTTAGATTGAATTTCTAAAGCCACACAATTTCCAAA
This sequence comes from Onthophagus sagittarius, assembly GCA_036711965.1. Lineage (NCBI taxonomy): Eukaryota > Metazoa > Arthropoda > Insecta > Coleoptera > Scarabaeidae > Onthophagus > Onthophagus sagittarius. Next base: position 11,230,225 of record JASERS010000004.1, read on the forward strand.
TCCAATCCTTATTCAACTTTAGATACAATTTTGAAAGGAATCCAACCGTACCATCTCCAAATCGACAAAACCAAAGCTACATTCAAACCATAGTTTGCCTTGGATTGAATTTCTAAAGTCACACTATCTCCAAATCCAATCCTTGTTCACCTTTGGATAAAATCAACAAAACCAAAGTCGACCCAAGCCATAATCAGTCTTGGTTTTGAACTTCAAAGCAACTCAAACCGTTCTAATTCCAAAACAACAAATCTAAAGTAAAATCCAAACCATACTTTGCCTTGGATTGAATTTTCAAAGGCACATAATCTCCCAATTCAAGCCTTGTTCAGTTTTAGATAAAATTCCTAAAGCAACCCAAGCCATACCATCTCCAAATTAACAAAATCAAAGTCGAACCCAAGCCATAATCAGTCTTGGTTTCGAATTTCAAAGCAACCTAAACGGTTCTAATTCCAAATCAAAAAAACTAAAGCAAAATCCAAACCATACTTGACCTTGGTTTGAATTTTCAAAGCCTCACAATCTCCAAATTCAAGCCTTGCTCAATTTTAGATGAAATTCGCAAAACAACCCAAGCCATACCATCTCCAAACCAACAAAACCAAAGTCGAACCTAAGCTGTTTTAATTCCAAATCAAACTAAAGCTACGTTTAATAAATCTAAAGCAAAGTCCAGATCATACTTTGAAAAATAAAACCAAAATCGAACCCAAGCCATTATTGGTCTTGGTCCATACAACCACACCCGAATTTAAGCCTTGTTCAGCTTTGGTTTGGATTTTTAACGCAACCAAAAACATTTTAAATTCCATGCCGTTTTAATTCCAAACCAATAAAACCAAAGCGAAGTCTAAATCATACTTTGGCTTGGATTGAATTCCTAAAGCCATACGATCCCTAAATCCATACAACCTAACCCGAATTCAAGATTTGTTCGGCTTATGGTTGGATTTTCAAAACAACTCAAACTATTTCAATTTCCTTGCTAAACAAATTAAAGCCGAATCCAGTCATTGTTTACTTTTGGATAAAATTCCATAAGCAAACTAACCATACATGAACCATACATAAATGAATAAAACCAAAGCAAAGTCCAAACCATATTTTGCCTTGAATTGAATTCCTAAAGCCATACAATCTCCAAATTCATACAACCAAACCAAAATTTAAGCCTTGTTCAGCTTTGGGTTGGGCCAAAGCTGAACCAAAATCATTTTAAATTCCATGCTAAGCAAATCAAAACCGAATCTAAGCGTAGCTAAGCTAAAGGTAGTAAGGGTAGCTTTGGGAATTTTATCCAAAGCCACACAAACCATACCATCTTTAAATCAACAAAACCAAAGTTGAATCCATGTCATAATCGGTCTTAGTTTTGAATTTCAAAGCAACCCAAACCGTTCTAATTCCAAATCAAGAAAAACAAAACTAAATCCAAATCATACATTGCTTTTGATTCAATTCCCAAAGGCATACAGTTTCCAAATTTACACAATCAAAGCAGAATTCAAACTTTGTTCAGTTTTGATGTGATTTTCAAAGCAACCCAAACAGTTCTAACTGTTCCAAATCAACAAAACCAAAGTAAAATCCAAACCATACTTTGCTCTGTATTGAATTTCCAAAACCATACCACCAAACCCAATTTCCATGTTATCAAAATCAAAGCCGTATCTAAGCCTTGTATGGCTTTGGATAAAATTTCCAAAGCAATCCAAACCGTTTAAATTTCGAATCAACAAAACCAATGCAAAATCCAAACCATACATTGCTTTTGATTCAATTTCCAAAGGCATACAATCTCCAAATTTATACAAAAAACTCAAATTCAAACCTTGTTCAAATTTGGTTTGGATTTTCAAAGCAACCCAAACCATTTGAAATTCGATGCTAACCAAACCAAAGCCGAATCTAAGCTTTGTATGCCTTTGGGTAAAATTCCTAAAGCAACCAAAGCCATACCATCTCGAAATCAACAAATTAAAGTCGAATCCAAGTCATAATCGGTTTTAATTTCAGATTTCAAAGCAGATCATTCTAATTATAAATTAACAAAACCAAAGCAAAATCCAAACAATACATTGCTTTTGATTCAATTCCCAAAGGCATACAGTTTCCAAATTTACACAATCAAAGCAGAATTCAAACTTTGTTCAGTTTTGATGTGGATTTTCAAAGCAACCCAAACTGTTCTAACTGTGCCAAATCAACAAAACCAAAGTAAAATCCCAACCATACTTTGCTCTGTATTGAATTTCCAAAACCATACCACCAAACCCAATTTCCATGTTATCAAAATCAAAGCCGTATCTAAGCCTTGTATGGCTTTGGATAAAATTTCCAAAGCAATCCAAACCGTTTAAATTTCGAATCAACAAAACCAATGCAAAATCCAAACCATACATTGCTTTTGATTCAATTTCCAAAGGCATACAATCTCCAAATTTATACAAAAAACTCAAATTCAAACCTTGTTCAAATTTGATTTGGATTTTCAAAGCAACCCAAACCATTTGAAATTCGATGCTAACCAAACCAAAGCCGAATCTAAGCTTACCATCTCGAAATCAATAAACTAAAGTCGAATCCCAGTCATAATCGGTTTTAATTTCAGATTTCAAAGCAAATCATTCTAATTATAAATTAACAAAACCAAAGCAAAATCCAAACAATACATTGCTTTTGATTCAATTCCCAAAGGCATACAATCTACAAATTTACACAAAAAACTCGAATTCAAGTCGTGTTCAACTTTGGTTTGGATTTTCAAAACAACTTAAACCATTTTAATTCCAAATCAACAAAATCAAAGGAAAAACCATACCATACTTTGCTTTGGATTGTATTTGAGAATACAATTTCCAAATCTAAACAACCACACCCCAAATTTAACCCTTGTTCAGCTTTGGGTTGGGTTTTCAACGGAACCTAAACCATTTCTAATTCCTTGCTAACCAAAACAAAGTCAAATCTAAGCGTTGTATGGCTTTGGATAAAATTTCCAAAACAACCCAAGCCATACATATCTCCAAACCAAGAAAATCAAAGCCGAATACGGGATGTATTCGGTCTTAGTATCGAATTTTGAAGCAACCCAAACCGTTATAATTTTAAATCACCAAAACTAAAGCAAAATCCAAATCAATGGCAAACAATCTCCAAATATACACAACCAAACACGAATTCAAGCTTTCTTCAGCTTTGGTTTGGATTTTTAAAGCAACCCAAATCGTTTTAATCACAGAAAACAAAACCTACACAAAGCCTTAGATTGAATTCCCAAAACCATACCATCTCCAAATCCATACAACCACACTCGAATTTAAGCAATGTTTAGCTTTGGGTTGGATTTTTAAAAGCAACTCAAACATGAATCCACAATAACTTATAAACTAAACTGATGCATACAAAGCTAATTTAAAGGTACAGGAGGGTGGTTTAAATTTGAATCAAATTCAATTTTTTTTTGATTTTTAGATATTATGACCATTTTAATTTTTTTTAAATAGAAACAATCCCTGATTTTTAGCTTATTAAATTCGTTATATTTTTTTTCAAAAATTTCAAAAACATAAGGTTAGACAGAAACATTCCTTATTTTTTCAAAATAAAGCTAAGAATAAGCATTTTATAAAATTTTCAAATACCGCCATCTAGTGTTATTAAGTGTAAATATTTTATTAACAGTAAAAAAAAATAGTCATTTTACACAAAATAATCTATAATTTAAAGAGCAAATTGACCACATTTGAACATTTTTTTATAGCACTATTTTTAAGTTTTTTTTGGAAAATAATAAATTTAAAAATAAAATTTAAAAAAATTAAATTAAACAACTCCGCCATCTAGCGTCGTCGAATAAACAAAATTTACAGATTCCCTAAATTATTTTTGTTTGTTTATTTTTTTAAAATTTTACTTCTTTTTTAACCATTTTATTTCGCAAAAAATATTGAAATATTGCTATAAAAAACATGCTCAAATTGACAATCTCAAAATTATTGATTTTTATGTGTTAAATTACTATTTTTTACGTTAATAAAATATTTAGACTTAGTAACACTAGATGGCGGTATTTGAAAATTTTATAAAAAAAAGCTTTATTATGAAACAATAGGAAATATACCCGTCGAACTTTATGTTTTTGAAATCAGAAAAAAATAACGAATTTAATACGTAAAAAATTAGAAATTGTTTCCATTAAAAAAAAAACGAAAAAACGGTCATGCAAAAAAAATTTGTGTGTCGTATTTGAATTTGAATTTCATTCGAATTTGAACAACCTGTACCTTTAAATTAGCTGTGTATGTATCAGTTTAGTTTATGTGTTATTGTGGATTCATGTTTGAGTTGCTATAAAAATCCAACCCAAAACTAAACAAGGCTTAAATTCGTGAGTTGTATTCGGGTTGTATGGATTTGGGAATTCAATCCAAGGCAATGTATGGTTTGGATTTTGCTTTGGTTTTGTTTTTTTGTGATTAAAACGGTTTGGGTTGCTCTCAAAATTCAAACCAAAGCTGAAGAAATCTTTAATTCGTGTTTGGTTGTGTATATTTGGAGATAGTATGGCTTATTGAATCAAAGCAAAGTATGGTTTGAATTTTGCTTTAGTTTTGTTGATTTGGAATTAAAACAGTTTGGGTTGCTTTGAAAATCCAGAGATTGTATGGCTTTGGAAACTGTATTAAAAGCAATGTATAGACTGGATTTTGCTTTGGTTTTGTTAATTTGAAATATATCTTATATAATCCGAATATATGTCTTATATTCCGCTTAGATTTTCTTGATTTCAAGATGGTATGGCTTGGATTGCTTTGGGAAATTTATCCAAAGCTGTACAAGGCTTAGATTCGGCTTTGGTTTGGTTAGCATGGAATTTGAAACGGTTTGGATTGTGATGAAAACTCAATCCAAAACCCCAAGAAGGAAAAGAAACCAAGAAATATTTCGAGAATCGGGTTTGATTGTATGGATTTGGAAGTTGTATAGCTTTGGGACTCCAATCCAAGGGAAAATATGGTTTGAGTCTTCCTTTGATTTTGTTGATTTGGAATTAAAGCAGTTTGGGTTGCTTTGAAAATCCAAATCAAAACTGAACAAGGCTTGCATTCTGGTTTGATTGTGTAAATTTGGAGATTGTATGCCTTTGATTTGGATTTTATTTTGGTTTAGGTGATTTAGAATTACAACGGTTTGGATTGCTTTAGAATTCGATACTAAGACCAAATATGTCTTGTATTCGGCTTTGATTTTCTTCTTGATTTGATGATGGTATGGCTTGGGTTGCTTTTGGAATTTTATCCAAAGCCATACAAGGCTTAGATTCGGCTTTAATTTGGTTAGCATGAAATTTGAAATGGTTAGGGTTCCGTTGAAAACCCAACCCAAAGTCGAACAAGTTTCGAATTCGGGTTTGGTTGTATGAATTTGGAAATTGTATGGGTTTGGGAATTCAATCCAAGGCAAAGTATAGTTTGAATCTTCCTTTGGTTTTGTGGATTTATTATTAGAATTGTTTGGGTTACTGTAAAAATCCAAATCAAAACTGAACAAGACTAACATTGGGGGTTGGTTGTGTAAATTTGGAGATTCTATGTCTTTGGGAACTGAATCAAAGAAATGTATGGTTTGGATTTTACATTGGTTTTTGTTGATTTGGAATTAGATCGGTTTGGGTTGCTTTAAAACTCGAAATTAAGACCGAATATATCGTGTATTCGGCTTTGATTTTCTTGATTTCGAGATGGTATGGCTTGGGTTGCTTTAGGAATTTTATCCAAAGCCATACAAGGCTTAGACTCGACTTTAATTTGTTTAGCATCGAATTTGAAATGGTTTGGGTTGCGTTGAAAACCCAACTCAAACCCCAACAAGACTTAAATTCGGTGTGATTGTATGGATTTGGAGATTGTATGGCTTTGAGAATTCAATCCAAAATAAAGTACGGCATAGTTTTTCCTTTGGTTTTGTCGATTTGGAATTAAAACGGTTTAAGTTACTTTGAAAAACCAAACCAAAGCTGAACACGGCTTGAATTCGAGTTTTTTGTGTAAATTTGGAGATTGTATGCCTTTGAGAATTGAATCAAAAGCAATTGGTTTGGATTTTTCTTTGGTTTTCTTGATTTGGAATTAAATCGGTTTGAGTTGCTTTGGAATTCGAAATTAAGACTGATTATGACTTGGATTCGACTTTGGTTTTGTTGATTTGGTGCTCATATGCCTTGGGTTGCTTTAGGAATTTTATCCAAAGCCATACAAGGCTTAGACTCAGCTTTAATTTGCTTAGCATCGAATTTGAAATGGTTTGGGTTACGTTGAAAACCCAACTCAAAGCTGAACAAGATTTAAATTCGGTATGGTTTTATGGATTTGGAGATTATATGGCTTTAAGAATTCAATCCAAAGTAAAGTATGGTATGGTTTTTCCTTTGGTTTTGTTGATTTGAAATTAACACGGTTTATGTTACTTTGGAATTCGAAAGTAAGACCGATTATGACTTGGATTCGACTTTGGTTTTGTTGATTTGGTGCTTATATGGCTTGGGTTGCTTTGGGAATTTTATCCAAAGCCATACAAGGCTTAGACTCGGCTTTGATTTGGTTAGCATGGAATTTGAAATGGTTTGGGTTCCGTTGAAAACCCAACCCAAAGCTGAACAAAGGTTAAATTCGGGCGTGGTGTTTCGATTTGGAAATTGTATGGCTTTGAGAATTCAATCCAAAGCAAAGTATGGTATGATTTTTCCTTAGGTTTTGTTAATTCGGAATTAAAACGGTTTGAGTTGCTTTGGCATTCGAAACTAAGACCAATTATGACTTGGATTCGACTTTGGTTTTGTTGATTTGGTGCTTATATGGCTTGGGTTGCTTTGGGAATTTTATCCAAAGCCATACAAGGCTTAGACTCGGCTTTGATTTGGTTAGCATGGAATTTGAAATGGTTTGGGTTCCGTTGAAAACCCAACCCAAAGCTGAACAAAGGTTAAATTCGGGCGTGGTGTTTCGATTTGGAAATTGTATGGCTTTGAGAATTCAATCCAAAGCAAAGTATGGTATGATTTTTCCTTTGGTTTTGTTAATTCGGAATTAAAACGGTTTGAGTTGCTTTGGCATTCGAAACTCAGACCGATTATGACTTGGATTCGACTTTGGTTTTGTTGATTTGGTGCTTATATGGCTTGGGTTGCATGGGAATTTTATCCAAAGCCATACAAGGCTTAGACTCGGCTTTAATTTGGTTAGCATGAAATTTGAAATGGTTTGGGTTTCATTGAAAACCCAACCCAAAGCTGAACAAAGCTTAAATTCGGGCGTGGTATTTGGATTTGGAAATTGTATGGCTTTCCAAAGCCATTCAAGAATTCAGAGAATTCAATCCAAAGCTGAACAAGTCTTGAATTCGATTTTTTTGTGTAAGTTTGGAGATTGTTTGCCTTTGGGAATTGAATTAGAAGTAATGTATGGTTTGGATATTGCTTAGGTTTTGTTTATTTGGAGTTAAAACGGTTTGGGTTGCATTGGAATTCGAAACTAAGACCGATTATGACTTAGATTCGACTTTGGTTTTGTTGATTTGGAGACCGTATGGCTTTAGTTGCTGTGGGAATTTTATCCAAAGCCATACAAGTTGGTACGAATACAAAGTTTGGTTAGCATCGACCTTGAAATGGTTTGAATTGCGTTCATCAGTTAAAATAACGAATTTAATAAGATAAGAATCAGGAATTATTTTCATTTAAAAAATCAAAAATTGTTAATATTTCAGAATCTAAAAGCGAAAAAAATTTTTCAACTACGTCATCAAATTTTCCGTAAAAAACTGTCCATATAATGTCTGAGTTTTAATACTCTACCAATAATAATAACTAAGATAATAGTTGAAAACCCAACTCAAAGCTTGTTGGGCTTTGAGTTGGGTTTTCAACGCAACCCAAACCATTTCAAATTCGACACAGACTTAAATTCGGTGTGATTGTATGGATTTGGAGATTGTATGGCTTTGAGAATTCAATCCAAAATAAAGTACGGCATAGTTTTTCCTTTGGTTTTGTCGATTTGGAATTAAAACGGTTTAAGTTACTTTGAAAAACCAAACCAAAGCTGAACACGGCTTGAATTCGAGTTTTTTGTGTAAATTTGGAGATTGTATGCCTTTGAGAATTGAATCAAAAGCAATTGGTTTGGATTTTTCTTTGGTTTTCTTGATTTGGAATTAAATCGGTTTGAGTTGCTTTGGAATTCGAAATTAAGACTGATTATGACTTGGATTCGACTTTGGTTTTGTTGATTTGGTGCTCATATGCCTTGGGTTGCTTTAGGAATTTTATCCAAAGCCATACAAGGCTTAGACTCAGCTTTAATTTGCTTAGCATCGAATTTGAAATGGTTTGGGTTACGTTGAAAACCCAACTCAAAGCTGAACAAGATTTAAATTCGGTATGGTTTTATGGATTTGGAGATTATATGGCTTTAAGAATTCAATCCAAAGTAAAGTATGGTATGGTTTTTCCTTTGGTTTTGTTGATTTGAAATTAACACGGTTTATGTTACTTTGGAATTCGAAAGTAAGACCGATTATGACTTGGATTCGACTTTGGTTTTGTTGATTTGGTGCTTATATGGCTTGGGTTGCTTTGGGAATTTTATCCAAAGCCATACAAGGCTTAGACTCGGCTTTGATTTGGTTAGCATGGAATTTGAAATGGTTTGGGTTCCGTTAAAAACCCAACCCAAAGCTGAACAAAGCTTAAATTCGGGCGTGGTGTTTGGATTTGGAAATTGTATGGCTTTCCAAAGCCATTCAAGAATTCAGAGAATTCAATCCAAAGCTGAACAAGTCTTGAATTCGATTTTTTTGTGTAAGTTTGGAGATTGTTTGCCTTTGGGAATTGAATTAAAAGTAATGTATGGTTTGGATATTGCTTAGGTTTTGTTTATTTGGAGTTAAAACGGTTTGGGTTGTATTGGAATTCGAAACTAAGACCGATTATGACTTGGAATCGACTTTGGTTTTGTTGATTTGGTGCTTATATGGCTTGGGTTGCTTTGGGAATTTTATCCAAAGCCATACAAGGCTTAGACTCGGCTTTGATTTGGTTAGCATGGAATTTGAAATGGTTTGGGTTCCGTTGAAAACCCAACCCAAAGCTGAACAAAGGTTAAATTCGGGCGTGGTGTTTCGATTTGGAAATTGTATGGCTTTGAGAATTCAATCCAAAGCAAAGTATGGTATGATTTTTCCTTTGGTTTTGTTAATTCGGAATTAAAAAGGTTTGAGTTGCTTTGGCATTCGAAACTAAGACCGATTATGACTTGGAATCGACTTTGGTTTTGTTGATTTGGTGCTTATATGGCTTGGGTTGCTTTGGGAATTTTATCCAAAGCCATACAAGGCTTAGACTCGGCTTTGATTTGGTTAGCATGGAATTTGAAATGGTTTGGGTTCCGTTGAAAACCCAACTCAAAGCTGAACAAGATTTTAATTCGGTATGGTTTTATGGATTTGGAGATTATATGGCTTTAAGAATTCAATCCAAAGTAAAGTATGGTATGGTTTTTCCTTGGGTTTTGTTGATTTGAAATTAACACGGTTTATGTTACTTTGGAATTCGAAACTAAGACCGATTATGACTTGGATTCGACTTTGGTTTTGTTGATTTGGTGCTTATATGGCTTGGGTTGCTTTGGGAATTTTATCCAAAGCCATACAAGGCTTAGACTCGGCTTTGATTTGGTTAGCATGGAATTTTAAATGGTTTGGGTTTCGTTGAAAACCAAACCCAACCCAAAGCTGAACAAAGCTTAAATTCGGGCGTGGTGTTTAGATTTGGAAATTGTATGGCTTTGAGAATTTAATCCAAAGCAAAGTATGGTATGATTTTTCCTTTGGTTTTGTTAATTCGGAATTAAAACGGTTTGAGTTGCTTTGGCATTCGAAACTAAGACCGATTATGACTTGGATTCGACTTTGGTTTTGTTGATTTGGTGCTTATATGGCTTGGGTTGCTTTGGGAATTTTATCCAAACCCATACAAGGCTTAGACTCGGCTTTGATTTGGTTAGCATGGAATTTGAAATGGTTTGGGTTCCGTTGAAAACCCAACCCAAAGCTGAACAAAGCTTAAATTCGGGCGTGGTGTTTCGATTTGGAAATTGTATGGCTTTGAGAATTCAATCCAAAGCAAAGTATGGTATGATTTTTCCTTTGGTTTTGTTAATTCGGAATTAAAACGGTTTAAGTTACTTTGGAATTCGAAACTAAGACCGATTATGACTTGGATTCGACTTTGGTTTTGTTGATTTGGTGCTTATATGGCTTGGGTTGCTTTGGGAATTTTATCCAAAGCCATACAAGGCTTAGACTCGGCTTTGATTTGGTTAGCATGGAATTTGAAATGGTTTGGGTTCCGTTGAAAACCCAACCCAAAGCTGAACAAAGCTTAAATTCGGGAGTGGTGTTTAGATTTGGAAATTGTATGGCTTCGAGAATTCCATCCAAAGCAAAGTATGGTATAATTTTTCCTTTGGTTTTGTTAATTCGGAATTAAAACGGTTTGAGTTGCTTTGGCATTCGAAACTAAGACCGATTATGACTTGGATTCGACTTTGGTTTTGTTGATTTGGTGCTTATATGGCTTGGGTTGCTTTGGGAATTTTATCCAAAGCCATACAAGGCTTAGACTCGGCTTTGATTTGGTTAGCATGGAATTTGAAATGGTTTGGGTTCCGTTGAAAACCCAACCCAAAGCTGAACAAAGCTTAAATTCGGGCGTGGTGTTTAGATTTGGAAATTGTATGGCTTCGAGAATTCCATCCAAAGCAAAGTATGGTATGATTTTTCCTTTGGTTTTGTTAATTCGGAATTAAAACGGTTTGAGTTGCTTTGGCATTCGAAACTAAGACCGATTATGACTTGGATTCGACTTTGGTTTTGTTGATTTGGTGCTTATATGGCTTGGGTTGCTTTGGGAATTTTATCCAAAGCCATACAAGGCTTAGACTCGGCTTTGATTTGGTTAGCATGAAATTTGAAATGGTTTGGGTTTCATTGAAAACCCAACCCAAAGCTGAACAAAGCTTAAATTCGGGCGTGGTGTTTGGATTTGGAAATTGTATGGCTTTCCAAAGCCATTCAAGAATTCAGAGAATTCAATCCAAAGCTGAACAAGTCTTGAATTCGATTTTTTTGTGTAAGTTTGGAGATTGTTTGCCTTTGGGAATTGAATTAAAAGTAATGTATGGTTTGGATATTGCTTAGGTTTTGTTTATTTGGAGTTAAAACGGTTTGGGTTGTATTGGAATTCGAAACTAAGACCGATTATGACTTAGATTCGACTTTGGTTTTGTTGATTTGGAGACCGTATGGCTTTAGTTGCTGTGGGAATTTTATCCAAAGCCATACAAGTTGGTACGAATACAAAGTTTGGTTAGCATCGACCTTGAAATGGTTTGAATTGCGTTCATCAGTTAAAATAACGAATTTAATAAGATAAGAATCAGGGATAATTTTCATTTAAAAAATCAATAATTGTTAATATTTCAGAATCTAAAAGCGAAACAAATTTTTCAACTACGTCATCAAATTCTCCGTAAAAAAGTGTCCATATAATGTCTGAGTTTTAATACTCTACCAATAATAATAACTAAGATAATAGCAGTTGCTGGTTTTATGATGTTTTCATTTTTGACGTCTACCAGAAAAATAAAAGACGATAGCGCTTTGAGGTTTTCAGCATTGGATTTTTTTTTTTTTTCAAAAAGATCATGACTTGTAAGCTATTTTTTGTCTAACTCTTATAATTTTCGAAATAGCCTATTTGGACTTAGGATTTGAACCAACCTGTACATGTACTCATAGTGATTTTAAAATATTCAATTTTTCATCACTAATACATGGTATAAAAACTTGGGGAATACCCCAAGGATTCTATATATAAGATTCTAACGTTTATATATAAATATATTAATCTATTTGAAAATATTTTGTTCTTTATATTTAGTTTGTTATATCGAGATTTTTGAAAAGTTAATTAATTAATTCTTACTGTGTTTCAGCACTAGCCACAGCCGTCCTATACTGTCCATTTTGAAAAAGAACAACATCAACACCCTGTTGTACCATAGCTTTAATTTTCTTAACGACCTTATTACTGTTATTACGAATACAAATATTAACACCAATCTTTTCTCCATGATGATATAACTGAAATAAAAATCGAATCAATATTTTCTTGTATTTAAGTAAAATGAACTTTATAACTTAATCCACATTGTTATTTATTTACTTACTTGTTTATCCAAAGTGACTTCTAATTCCAATTCGCCAGGACTTAATAAAAAATCTTTTCTAACAACGGTACATGGTTGTCTACCCTGTTTAGTGGGGGCGTACTGTATTTTACGAATAGCCATGGTGATGGTGCTGCGTTTGTGAGCTCTATCAGATTCGTTCTCGCCGACAAAGATCTTAATGTAATAGTGAACGCCGCAGGGTTGGCCACCCTCGTCCGGGCCCGTTTGCAGCATGACGGAGGCCGGAGAGCTCGATGGCAAAATAAACGTGAAAGGGTACGCATTACTACCCAATTTCTTTAATAGTTTTTCTTGTAGCTTCGTCGTCGTTGGTTGTTTCTCCGAGGGTGGATAAATTTGCTCTGAAACTAAGTGTAGGTCCTTTTGGAAATTGAGGCCCATTATTTCGTCTTCCTCCCGACCGTAACGGAAACTGCATACTACTTGACCGAATACTTTTCTGTATTTGTAATCTTCGTCAATTGCAACAACTCCATCTAAAAATAAATAAATAAATAATTAATTAAAAAAATAATTAAAAATATAATAGAAGTTATAAGGATTAAAAAAAATTTTTTTTAATTTTAGGGGTAAAGTGTCATTTACGCGTTAAATTAAAAATCGAAAACAGAGGATCGTGATGTTTTTTAATTAAAACTTTTGATGCGTAGGATTTGAAATTAATTACTAAACAAAAAACAATTTTAAATTTGGGTTATTTCAAAACAAAAGTTCTGAATAGCCTAATTAAATATTTCCATGCAAATTGAGTTAAAACAATTTACTTTCGCGGAGAGTATTAATTTCGGTTTTATTAAGTAGTGCTTTGGGTTGGAAGTAATTTGAATACAACATCCCCAACGGGTAAACAAGTGAAAATAGTGGGGTGTAGATTAAGGAATACGAGGATATCTTCACGAGGAAATTTAAAATATACTCTTAGATTGGAGTGAAGAAGAATTTTTGGAGGAGACGATTTAATGTAACAATTTTGAAAGAGACGATAATTTTTCTAGTTCAAATAAAATTAATAATTTAAAATTGGAACAAAAGAAAAAACAAAATTTGTAAATTTTGAATAAAAATTCATAATCTAGACGAAAATGTTTCAAAATGAGTCCAAACTCGAATTAATTATCTTCAAAAACGGTTGAGATATATCAATTTAAAAAATATTTTGACAGTCGATTTTCATTTGTTTTTGGATTAATTTTGTGTCATAACTTTTTTGTTTTTTAAGATAAACACATTGAGTTTGAACTCATTTTAAAGTATTTTTAACTTTCTACAACGCGAAATCAACGTCAAGTCAAAATAACAAATTTTCGGGTTCATTTCCGTTTTTTTTAATGAAAAATTGTTAAAAATATATTTTTATTGTATTGATTCATTAAAAATCGAAGATATATAACAAAAATAATCGGGAATTAAATTTAATTTGATTTTTTTTTGATTTAAACAATTCCTTTAAAATTGGAACAAAAGAAAAAAAAACAAAATTTGTAAATTTTGAATGAAAATTCATAATCTAGACGAAAAGTGCTTCAAAATGAGTCTAAACTCGAATTAATTATCTCTAAAAACAATTGAGATATACGAATTTAAAAATCATGTTGACAGTCGATTGTCATTTGTTTTTGGTTTAATTTTGTGTCATAACTTTTTTGTTTTTTAAGATAACCCTATCAAGTTTGGGTACATTTTAAAGCATTTTTAATTTCCTACAACGTGAAAACAACGCCAAATCAAAATAACTACTTTTCAAGTTCACTTCCGGTTCTTTTTTTAATGAAGAATTGTTAGCAATTTATTTCTATTTTGTTGATTCATTAAAAATCGAAGATATACAACAAACATAATCGCAAATTAAATTCAAGTTGATTTTTTTTTATTTAAACAATCCCTTTAAAGTTGGAACAAAAGAAACAAAACAAAATTTGTAAATTTTGCATAAAAATTCATAATCTAGACGAAAAGTGCTTCAAAATGAGTCCAAACTCGAATTAATTATCTTCAAAAACGGTTGAGATATATTAATTTAAAAAATATTTTGACAGTCGATTTTCATTTGTTTTTGGATTAATTTTGTGTCATAACTTTTTTGTTTTTTAAGATAAACACATTGAGTTTGAACTCATTTTAAAGTATTTTTAACTTTCTACAACGCGAAATCAACGTCAAATCAAAATAACAAATTTTCGGGTTCATTTCCGTTTTTTTTTTTAATAAAAAATTGTTAAAAATATATTTTTATTGTATTGATTCATTAAAAATCGAAGATATATAACAAAAATAATCGGGAATTAAATTTAATTTGATATTTTTTTTTGATTTAAACAATTCCTTTAAAATTGGAACAAAAGAAAAAAAACAAAATTTGTAAATTTTGAATGAAAATTTATAATCTAGACGAAAAGTGCTTCAAAATGAGTCCAAACTCGAATTAATTATCTCCAAAAACAGTTGAGATACATAAATTTAAAAATCATGTTGACGGTTGATTTTCATTTGTTTTTGGTTCAATTCTGTGTCATAACTTTTTTGTTTTTTAAGATAAACACATTGAGTTTGAACTCATCTTAAAGTATTTTTAACTTTCTACAACGCGAAATCAACGTCAAATCAAAATAACAAATTTTCGGGTTCATTTCCGTTTTTTTTTTTAATGAAAAATTGTTAAAAATATATTTTTATTGTATTGATTCATTAAAAATCGAAGATATATAACAAAAATAATCGGGAATTAAATTTAATTTGATTTTTTTTATTTAAACAATTCCTTTAAAATTGGAACAAAAGAAAAAAAACAAAATTTGTAAATTTTGAATGAAAATTCATAATCTAGACGAAAAGTGCTTCAAAATGAGTCCAAACTCGAATTAATTATCTCCAAAAACAGTTGAGATATATAAATTTAAAAATCATGTTGACGGTTGATTTTCATTTGTTTTTGGTTTAATTCTGTGTTATAATTTTTGTTTTTTAATAAAACCCCATCGAGTTTGGGATTCATTTTAAAGCATTTTTAATTTCCTACAACGCGAAATCAACGCCAAATCAAAATAACTACTTCTCGGGTTCACTTCCGGTTCTTTTTTAAGTGAAAAATTGTTAAAAAGATATTTCTATTGTATTGATTCATTAAAAATCGAAGATATTCAACAAAAATAATCGGGAACTAAATTCAATTTGAAATTTTTTTGATTTAAACAATCCTTTTAAAATTAGAACAAAAGAAAAAATACAAAATTTGTAAATTTTGAATGAAAATTCATAATCTAGACGAAAAGTGCTTCAAAATGAGTCCAAACTCGAATTGATTATCTCCAAAAACAGTTGAGAAGTATACATTTAAAAATAATGTTGACAGTCGATTTTCATTTGTTTTTGATTTAATTTTGTGTCATAACTTTTTTGTTTTTTAACACAACCCCATCGAGTTTGGATTCATTTTAAAGCATTTTTAATTTCCTACAACGCGAAATCAACGCCAAATCAAAATAACTACTACTCGGATTCACTTCCGGTTTATTTTAAGTGAAAAATTATTAAAAAGATATTTCTATTGCATTGATTCATTAAAAATCGAAGATATACAACAAAAATAATCGGAGATTAAATTTAATTTGAAGTTTTTTTGATTTAAACAGTCCCTTTAAAATTGGAACAAAAGAAAAAAACAAAATTTGTAAATTTTGAATAAAAATTCATAATCTAGACGAAAAGTGCTTCAAAATGAGTCTAAACTCGAATTAATTATCTCTAAAAACAATTGAGATATACGAATTTAAAAATCATGTTGACAGTCGATTGTCATTTGTTTTTGGTTTAATTTTGTGTCATAACTTTTTTGTTTTTTAAGATAACCCTATCAAGTTTGGGTACAATTTAAAGCATTTTTAATTTCCTACAACGTGAAAGTAACGCCAAATCAAAATAACTACTTTTCAAGTTCACTTCCGGTTCTTTTTTTAATGAAGAATTGTTAACAATTTATTTCTATTTTGTTGATTCATTAAAAATCGAAGATATACAACAAACATAATCGCAAATTAAATTCAAGTTGATTTTTTTTATTTAAACAATCCCTTTAAAGTTGGAAAAAAAGAAAAAAAACAAAATTTGTAAATTTTGGATAAAAATTCATAATCTAGACGAAAAGTGCTTCAAAATGAGTCCAAACTCGAATTAATTATCTCCAAAAACGGTTGAGATATATCAATTTAGAAAATATTTTGACAGTCGATTTTCATTTGTTTTTTATTAATTCTGTGTCATAACTTTTTTGTTTTTTGGGATAACCCCATCGAGTTTGGATTCATTTTAAAGCATTTAATAAGAAGAAATCAATAACGTTGAAAATATTGAACGGGTGTGTTGTCAAAAAAAATTCGAACGCACGGCTAAATCGAAACTTTCTAGTACTAGGTCTAGTGTTAGTTCTAGTTTTAATTGACATTCAGTGAAATTCTTTTGGAACTAAAAGTATAACTAATATTAGACCTACGAACTTTTGATATTTTTATATTTTCTTTAGTACTACAAAAACTGATATTTTTATTTCTTTATGAATAAATTAGTAGATTCGAATTAAAATATATATTCATGTATTACTATAAATTGTTAATTGATTAAGTTTGGGTATTTACTCTAGGCATAATGAACCAAAGTAGTCGATTTAACGGTGCAATATTTGTTGATATAATTATTGCAAGATCAAATTAACTCAGAAGTCTTCGATCAATAGTTCCTAAAACTTCTCCACTCGATTGTAATGTAACCTCTCAATTTTAAATGATCTATTACTGCTAAGTTTTAAGTGTTTGAAATGAGTACGTACGATAACGGATCACAAAATACAGGGTACATACAGCCACAATTCCTAAAAGTAATAACCGAAGTGTTTATTGAAATTGTTAAATAAAACGCACGAGTTATTTTAATGTCCCATTATTTTGTACAAAACAAGAATAGATGATTTTAATAATACGGTGAGCATTGACGCATTTCATATCCCAATTTACATATTATTTAGCCTTAAAAAACATAATATGTTTATGTATTTTCTGAATAGTTTCTCCAGGTAGAGCATTAAAAAACTTAATTGTTGATCATTTTGATATTTTTTTCGAGCTTAGTTCTTTTAAACAAATGTTGTAGATGCCGAATTTTAAAGCAATCTAATTATCTCAACAAGTACAGAAATATGCTTAACAAAAATGAAAGGTGATTAATAAGATGTTCCGAAAAAAAAAAATACAGGGTGGTTTTTTTTAATTAACCCTCGTATTCCGGTGCCTGGGTCTATTTGGACCCAAATAAATTTTTGCGAGAAATTGTAATAAATAGATTTGTCGTTACTCAAGGAGTGCGTTAAGTTAGATCGGCGTCAAACGGACGTCCCGACGAAAAAACGACGAAAAAATATGTCTCGACCGTTTCTTTACAGCGCCAGGCGTCTGTCTGTGTAAGAGGCTATAGCGACAATACAATTGCCATTAAATTCTTGATTTAGTTCACAGAAGGTGTATTTTAGAGCAACGATCTACATCGAAAAATAAAATGTTTGCTAATTTTGTAAATAATAATGATGATTATAACAATGAAGTGTCTTCTGATGATGAATGTGCGTCATTGACTTTTAGTGATGCAGTACCAGAAGAAGAGGATTATGAAAGTGATGAGTTTAGTGGTGAAAATAGTAATAATATGTCACACTGTAAAGACCAAAATGTTTGTGGACGAACATGGAGATATATTTCCCGCACAAACAGAGATGCAGAATTTGGTAAATATGATGCTACACTTACAGCAAATTCGGAGGGTGTAGAAACCATGGAACAATGTTTTGATTTATTTATAAATGATGAAATCATGGACATTATAATTACTTATACAAATGAAAAAGCGGTTAAATATTATGAAATGTTTTCAAATAATATATGGAAGCCGGTAGACCGTGTTGAATTGAAGGCATTTTTTGGGATTTTACTAATTACTGGCCGTTTTCGGGAATCACGTGAAAGTAAAAAAGATCTATGGAAGAAAAAGATTGCTTATAGTCGACAAATTTATCGAGCATCTATGTCTCGTGATAGATTTACAAACATTTTACGATTTTTGCGTTTTGACGACTTTCAGACACGAGAAGAAAGAAAAATGACCGATAAGTTGGCAGCTTTGAGAACCATTACAAATATTTTAACAAGAAATTGCAGAGATAATTACCGAGCGTCTAATGTAGGCACTATTGATGAACAATTAGTAACATTTCGAGGAAGATGTCCATTCAAGGTGTATATGCCGAGCAAGCCGGGGAAATATGGGCTGAAATTATGGGCCCTATGTGACGCTACTACATATTATTGTTGTAATTTTGAAGTGTATTTAGGAAAATGCGGAAACACACCGGAGAAAGGACAAGGACAACGAGTAGTTAGAGTTCTTTCAGAGTTTTGGAAGGGATCTAATCGAACTATCACAACCGACAATTTTTTTACGGATATCTCACTTGCAGAGGATTTACTCAAAGATAACATATTTATAGTGGGAACAATGCGGAAAAATAGAAAGGATTTACCAAAATCTTTGATAACAATATCCGGAAGAGCTCAATTCTCTTCCGATTTTATATTTTCTGAAAATCTAACACTTGTGTCGTATATCCCAAAACCAAGAAAATGCGTAGTTTTACTTTCGAGCGTTCATCGAGAACATGCTATTTCTGACGAAAATAATAATTACAAACCTAATATTATCAATTATTACAATTCAACAAAAAGTGGAGTGGATGTTTTAGATAAAATTCTAAGAGAATACACTTGCTGGAGATGTACACGACGTTGGCCTCTGTCGCTTTTTTTACATTATATAGATATTGCAGCCTATAATGCATTTGTACTATGGCAACTCAAAAATCCGGATTGGGCAACTGGTAACATAAAATCAAGAAGAAAACAATTTAAAGAAAATTTGTCTGAACAGTTAGTTGCTGCAAACATAGATTCTAGAGCTAGAGCATTTGAAACCAATGCAGTAGTATTTTCGAGACACATTGTGGACGCCATCGAAAGTACAGGCCGAAAAATAAATAAACAAATGAGTACAACATTAGAAAAACGCTCAAGATGTAGCTTGTGTATTGGAAATGACAATAAATATAAATCAAAATGTGATGTTTGTCATAAATATGTATGTAATATACATTCAACATGTACAAAAAATATTTTGTGTACAAATTGTAATGATTTAGAATAAATATTTTTTATGTAATTTTTTTAAAATTTTATTTTTATGTATTATTTTATATCCCTAATAATAGTTCACCTTTAAAATAAAATAAGTCAAAATCATAATGGCAAAAGCTTCATTTTTTATATTCTACGTAAACAAAAACTGTTCGGGTCTCGGTTGACCCAGGCACCGTCCGCAACGGTTGGCGAAACGTCAGTACTGCGAGGGTTAAAGCAACAAAGTTATCTTAATAAATTAATCAACCATTTGTATTCGAAGAATTTCAAATATTGTTTATCGATAATGCACAAAACAGTGTTAATAACGATTATTAGATGACACGAACTTTGAAAAATTATCTCAAAATTGATTATGGTATAATGAAACACCCTGTAACCTTTGTAATATCTGAAAATAACTTTAATCGATGCAGGTTTAATAGTAATATATGATGACATGAAAACATGTTTTTTATTTTCTACAGTAAAAATATTATCTTCTATTCCCGCATTATTGACTCACCCTGCATATTATTACACGATAAACGTGTATAATCGGGAATGCAACAACAACCATTTTTAAACGGGTTTTTATGTTACATAATAACTACGTGATCTATCGCTTGCATCTTTGTCCCGACGTATAACAGATTCACCATGAAACACGGCCATTGAATTTGTTTTAGAATTATTAATTAATTAAAGTTGGATCCATTATGCATATTCCATATGTCGCATTTAATTTATTCATCAAATATACAGGGTGTGTCCAATGTCTTCTATTTAAAATAACAATATTGATGCCATAGTAACAATTTAATGGGCCACAATTTAATAAAGAAACTTTTATTTGAAATATTTTTCTTTAAAACCACAAATAGCGAAGTTATTGGCTATATTCCAGACATTACACAATCACCAACCCTGTATACTTTCACCGTAACATTTACTTATACACACAAACACATAAAAATCAATGTTTCGCTAAGGTTCCCCAAAAAAAAAGTTCCCCCTTTATATAGGGGAACTTTATAAAACGTACAGTTGTATTGTGTTTCATTGCGTTTCGTTTTGAACGCTATACGGTTGATATTTTCAACTTGAATATTTATTTGAACACTTATTTTTTAGGGCTGACGAATACAATAAGTTTTTCGTTGTAATCCTGATGACGATCAATGATGAGTCAAATTGAGTGCAATTTGATTTTGTAGGTATAAGAAATAAACTATGAATATTGCGTTTGAATAAAATTAAAGGATTTTGTTGGTGAAAAGTTGCAAAATGAAATTGAACGCCATGAAAGAATAATTACATGCAAACGATGCACGGAAGCGTAAATTATTTACAAACATATTTTAATTAAAAGTTTAAATTTTCAATTAAAACCGCGAAATAAAGACAAATTAACCGATTCTCTTTAATTTGGGTCGTAACGATCCATAAAGTATGTTTTACTCAAAATATCATTTATTGCAATTACTCAACAGCACGATAAAATTGGTAACTATGATTATCGGAATCAAAATTTAATTCCATTATAAGACTTTTTCATCAGACAGTTCAAGATGAATCATAATGAACTGGCATCACGTGAACGCCATCAGCCAATCTGAACGAATATCACTTATATTTTGCCCATCCGTGCGATAATTAACGGAATTGGGCTCTTTTAAGATATAAATCAATACAAAAGAGTCTCCAAAAGTTTTGGTGTTTTTAGGTCAATGTTTTTATTTATGATGTCCTTTCAAATTTTTCAAGAACCATTGAAGACTTCTCATTTCATTCTTCAGAAAAATTGTAGCTAAGGCTTAAATGAATAATTTCTATTAACATATTAATCAATTATCAGTTGTGGAGTTACATCTAAGCACCGGATACGGTGGTGATCTGGATGTACAAGCACACATATAAAATTGTAATAGATGAAGAGCACTATAAGCATATCCGTTAATATGTAGGTTATCTAGGTGTTCAAGTAGCCATACGAAATTGTTAATGGCTGTGTCATCTTAAATGTTTCCAGCTACCATGATACTACCTCTGGAAGACTTGATATTGCTTCCAAAAGACTTAAAACACCTCCAGAAAAGTTGATATTGCTTCCAAAAGACTTAGAACACCTCCAGAAAACTTGATATTGCTTCCAAAAGACTTAAAACACCTCCAGAAGACTTGATATTGCTTCCACAAGTCTTCCGCTGCTTCTAAGAAACTTGATACTGCTTCTAGAAAACTTGAAATGGTTTCAGAAGGCTTGCAGAATACTTCATATTGCTTCGACAAGTCTTTGATACTCATTCCAGAAGACTTGATACTACCCTTAGTAGACTTGCTTCTAGCTGATTCTAGATGCTGCTTCTAGATAACTTGATATTACATCCACATGTTTTGATACAGCTTCTAGGAGACTTGATACTACGTCCAGAAGAGTTAAAATGCTTTCAGAAAACTTAAACTGCCTCCAGAAGACGCAATACTGCCTCTGAGAGACTTGTTACTCGTTTTAAAAGTCTTGAAATACGTTCAAAAAAATTAAAATGCTTCGAGAAGGCTTGAACTGCTTTTAGAAGATTTGATGCTGCCCCTGGAAGATTGATACTGCTTCTAGAAAATTTAATACTGTTTCAAAGAAGACTTGAAATGCTTCCAGAAGAGTTGAAATGCTTTCGGAAGACTTAAACTGCTTTCGGAAGATCCGATCCTGTTTTTGGAAGAATTGATACAACCCTTGGAAGACTTGATGCTGCTTTTAGAAAACTTGATATTGCTTCCACAAGTCTTGATACTGATTCTAGAAGACTTGATACAGCACTTGGAAGACCTGATGCTGCCTCTAGATAACTTAATATTGCTTCCACAAGTCTTGATACTGCTTCTAGGAGACTTGATACTACGTCCAGAAGAGTTAAAATGATTTCAAAAAACTTAAACTGCCTCCAGAAGACTCGATACTGCCTCTGAAAGACTTGTTACTCGTTTTAAAAGTCTTGAAATGCTTTCAAAAAAGTTAAAATGCTTCGAGAAGGCTTGAATTGCTTCCAGAAGATTTGATGCTGCTCCTTGAAGATTGATACTGCGTCCAGAAGACTTGAAATGCTTTAAGAAGACTTAAATTGCTTCCAGAAGACTCTATACTGCCTCTGGAAGACTTGATACTGCTTCTAGGAAATTTCATACTGCTTTAAAGAAGACTTGAAATGCTTCCAGAAGAGTTGAAATGCTTTCGGAAGACTTAAACTACTTCCGGAAGATCCAACCCTGTTTCTGGAAGAATTGATACAGCCCTTGGAAGACTTGATGCTGCTTTTAGAAAACTTGATATTGCTTCCACAAGTCTTGATACTACGTCTAGAAGAGTTAAAATGATTTCAAAGAACTTAAACTGCCTCCAGAAGAGTCGATACTGCCTCTGAAAGACTTGTTACTCGTTTTAAAAGTCTTGAAATGCTTTCAAAAAAGTTAAAATGCTTCGAGAAGGCTTGAATTGCTTCCAGAAGATTTGATGCTGCTCCTTGAAGATTGATACTGCTTCTAGAAAACTTGATATTGCTCCCACATGTATTGATACTGCTACCAGAAGACTTGAAATGCTTTAAGAAGACTTAAATTGCTTCCAAAAGACTCTATACTGCGTTTAAAAGACTTGATACTGCTTCTAGGAAATTTAATACTGCTTCAAAGAAGACTTGAAATGCTTCCAGAAGAGTTGAAATGCTTTCGGAAAACTTAAACTACTTCCGGAAGATCCGACCCTGTTTCTGGAAGACTTGATACAGCCCTTGGAAGACTTGATACAGCCCTTGGAAGACTTGATACAGCCCTTGGAAGACTTGATACAGATTTTAGAAGACTTGAAATGATTTAAGAAAACTTAAACTGCTACGACAAGACTTTATACTGCCTCTGGAAGACTTTATACTAGCTTTAAAAGACTTAAAATGCCTTCAGAAAACTTGCAATGCTTCAAGAAGACTTAAAATTATTCGGGAAGACTTGATATTGCTTCTAGACACTTGATATTGTTTCAGGAAGATGTTGATTTTAGAAGACTCGAAATGTTTCCAATCTCCCCCACCGTGTAGTTACAATTTGCAAAACTCCAGTAAAGACGTAATTTTTCAAAGAGACAGGTTGAGCTACATAATTTGAGAATTTTTTGAAAACTGCCTTCGATAAAATTTTATTATTTTAGAAAAATTATATATTTGAGAATAACCTACACCTTTGTAGCTTTTACTTAATACTTTTACCCTTATCTGGAGTTTCTCATCTCCCATACAGTGAGTAGTATCTGTTTTCATGAAAATTTTATTTGGAATATAAACCTCCTTTTTATGGAACCAAGACAGATTATTGTTCATCAGTTTGAAGTCTGCTAACTTATTGGCAACATGAGCAATTATGACTCCAAAGTAATGCTAACCAATTTGAAGTCTCCATACACCACCACAACAGTAATAGCATGAGCTATTACTGTTCCAAACGCCGTACATTATCTTAAAGACTGCCAACTTGTTGGCAGCATGAGCTATTATGACTCCAATGTCATGCTCATCAATTCAAAGTCTACCAATTTGTTGGCAGCATGAGCTATTACTGTTCCAAACACTGTACAGTATCTTAAAGACTGCCAACTTGTTGGCAGCATGAGCTATCATAACTCCAATATCATATTCATCAATCTGAAGCCTGTCTACTCGTTGACAGCATGAGCTATTACTGTCCCAAACACTGTATATTATCTTAGAAACTAATTGCTGGCAGCATGAGCTATTATGACTCCAATGTCATAGTCATCAATTCAAAGTCTACCAATTTGTTGGCAGCATGAGCTATTACTGTTCCAAACACAGTACACTATCTTAAAGACTGCCAACTTGTTGGTAGCATGAGCTATTATAACTCCAATGTCATGTTCATGAATTTGAAGCCTGCCAACTTGTTGGCAGCATGAGCTAATACTGTTTCAAACACTGTATATTATTTTAAAGACAGCCAACTTGTTGGCAGCATGAGCTATTACTGTTTCAAACACTGTATATTATTTAAAGACAGCCAACTTGTTGACAGCATGAGCTATTATGACCCCAATGTCATGTTCATTAATTTGAAGTCTGCCAACTTGTCGGCAGCATGAGTTATTACTGTTCCAAACATTGTAAGATCTTAAAGACCGTTAGCAGCATGAGTTGTTATGTTTCCAAAGTCTTGCTTATCAGTTGGAAATCTGCTAACTTATGATGACAGTATGTATCCCACACAACGCACGATGGAAGAGATTTCAAAATAAAAAACATGTCTATCACGAGACATGTCGTGTTCTACATGGGTTTTGGTATTCGATTTTTTTAGTTTGTAATCTCTAATTCTCTAATGTTGGTTTACCTCAAAGAAATTGTATAAATAGAAGCCGACTTGCCTATATTCGCCTGTTATCAATTTGAAGCCAACGCAAGTCAAAAATTTAAAAAAATTGTATTTATTTAAGGCTTTGTGAAAAAAAATCCTATTATTTAGGGAACCGTAAATCGAAAAAGATTAGAACCTCTGATTTAGAGATTATTATATTATTTTTGAATAAATTTTTTTAAAGATGTCTATTTTTGGATTAAATATGGTTACTTTTTAAGTGATCTTTCTCTTTCTTGTATGTATTGTTGTACTTCATTTATATGTCAAAAGAGGCAGCCTTAAGTACCTTATTACTGAGAATAAGGTACTTACTTGGGGTAACCTCAGAGAAGACGTTGAAATCATTAAGGACTCAAGTCCAAACCACTTCTTTGACATTATGACGGGTCTTGTTCTATCAAAATACAACATCCACCAGCTTTTAATGACCCTAAGCTTATTTAGCTTATTTAGCTTAGGGTCATATTTAGAAGAATCCGAAAAAGGAAACTCGGATGCAATCATTTTCAGCCAGAACTTCTTGCTATAAACTTTTGCACCGCTTTGAACCACCAATGAGGACAAAAATGTGCATCAATAAACATTATCACAGACATTCTGGCCACCCTGAAGTTTACCTTCAAAGCGGTGCAAAAGTTTATAGCAAGAAGCTTGGCTGAAAATGATTGCATCCGAGTTTCCTTTTTCGGATTCAACTGTCTTTGGAGTATCGGTATACCAAGCAAAGGCTTCTCTATTTAGTTGATGATTAGTTGGCTTCTAAATATGACCCTAAGCTAAATAAGCTTAGGGTCATTAAAAGCTGGTGGATGTTGTATTTTGATAGAATAAGACCCGTCATAATGTCAAAGAAGTGGTTTGGAGTTGAGTCCTTAATGATTTCAACGTCTTTTCTGACATTATCCTATTCTTCGCGTGTAACTTGGCACTGATCAGACAATGTATCAGCAACTTGAGAAAACTAGCTAGGAGCAGAGAAGGCAGACAAGCTTCATTGGATCTTAACCCGATGGTGGATTAGAAAACAGCAATATAAAACAAGTAACAGTTAGGAGGCCTCAAAGGTAGCTTCACGCTGGAAAGAACTTCCAGGTCACAGACAAACGAAGAGTATGATAGATGCTTCGCAAAACAACACCTAAGAGGTTTTATGCTTCAGCAAAGGCCATTTCTGACCGGCCATGTCTTTCTGACCAGTGAAATACAATCTTTTTCACATTGGACAAGCCGAAGATAAAACTTAACACACAATTTTTAGTAAACCTCTGTTGACAGCCACCGGCAAGGAAAATAAAGGAACAAAACCTTGTGGAGTAATTTCAAGTTTCATTAAGGACCTGCATTTGCCCTAAACCTAATAATTGTCTGTGATGGGTTTACTAATTTATGTTGTGGTCTTGCGCTTTTTGAATAATAATTAAAAATATTTTTTGCAAAATTCTCTTCTGCATTCAGCAAAGCAGCAGACGCTTTAAAAGCACAAAGATATAAATCAATCAAATTAATAAATTTAAAAAATGTAATACATTTATAAGAATACAGTATTGACATACTGAATTTGAAAAATGTATACTGAATTCAGTACAATTGATCATTAATACTTAGAAGCTGTTCATACTGTTTAAGTATGAAAAGAAACGTTCCCATTAATCAACAATACATGATATTAAGTAATAAAAATTATAATAGCTTTAATTATTAATAAGAAAAACAATTTCAATTTTTTTTTAATTTGTACAAAAACCCTAGATATATGTAACGATTTGTTTTTGTATATGAAATTGCTAGATTGAAAACAATGCGGCCCATTGTATGAATACAATTGCTTTTCTTTGAAATACGATTTAGCGTTTCCGAGTAAAACGACAATTGAAAGAGAAGTCTAATTCAAAAGCGGAAGCTTTACCTATTCCATCCCGCCGTAGTACCTCAACTAGAAAATTTCAACATCCATTTCCCAGGAAACAGTAATAACTAGGCTATAACTACAACTTTACCTAAGAAAGATACAGTTCTTTTCCTTTTATACACACAAACTAACAACTTTATAATTACATACACTCACGTAATTAATTTAATAATAAAGAACCATACGCGTGTAATATAATACTTTATCCGCAACTTCCGCCCACTTTTATAAAGTAATCATTTTTGCGTATCGAAACTATAAAACATTTTCGACGTTAATAAAACGAAAAACCGATCAGTAACAACAATTTGTATTTGTAAATAAATCAAAACTACATCTAAAATTAAAATTATGATCGTTTCTAGTGTATCTTTATCTAATAAATTTTATGGGAATGTGATTGATATTTGATGATATTCTCGTTCGCAATAATTAATCTCAAAATGAAATACTACCACGTACTTGGCCCTGGATTCAATTACCGTTCGTTATAGTACTCGGAAAACGGTTTGCATGTGTTAGCAATTTATCACTTGGTACTTAACGATCAAGTTCAATTACGATTTTGAACAATAATAATAATGTCTCGAATCATATTGATATTAGACAAAAACATCGTTTATTATAATTTATTAGGTAAATTAAACTAATGAAAGAACTTCTTTCTTTGAATAACTTAATTCGATGATGTTTTTATTTGTTTATCGTTCCTTACATGTTTCGGCCTTGTTCAGCCATCATCAGAGGGTTTCTAAAACCAAATCTATAATTATTAAAGCTAATAACATTATTTAAGTGACATATTTATAACATTTAACATTGAAAAATCAAATTAAAAGTTCAATATCATCACAGGAGGAATATTGTATTTAAATGAAAAATTATTTAAAAAATTATACTAGGTTAAAAACTTTTTTATATTTAACACTGAAAAATCAACCATGTTCTTAACAGGAAAAACAAGCCGAACAAAAATTATGCGCATTGAGGTATCCGTTTTCGCGCGAAATTTTAAATTAAATCTTAATCGTTAATAAGTAAATATATTAAAAAACACCATATGTATGTTACAGTTAAAGCATTCATTACGTGAATGTATACACTATCTAGACAATGCATACATTAACTAATTTACCTAGTTAATGTGTATATAAAATACAAAATGTAAACTTTTACTAGTTAATGTATACAATTACTAACGATACTCAGTTAAAGTTTAATATACGTTTAAAATGTATTATATAACAAAAGTTGTAGAAGTTGTTTTAAATAAAAAACGAAGCGAAGACTCTGAAATATAAAAAATCAAAATAACTTATAACTGAGAAACTTCGATCGATAGACAACGTAGACAACGATAGGTAACCAACCAACCAACTTAACCTATTCTTTAACAGTTCTGTTGAATGGTAAAATAGGTTAGGTTATAACATTTGTTCGCTTTAAAATCAATGTAAAAAAGACACAGTAGTTCTCAGGAAGTTTCAAAATAAGGCTTTATCTTTCGGTTAACTTGTTATGTTAATAAAATGGATAAAAATGAAATGAAAATTAAATTTCATAGTTGTATTGAAAATATTTCACAAAAGAGTAATAGCTTTCGAATGAGTTTATCAAAATATCGTAATTTAGTAGATGAAGTAAAAATTACAAAGGCCTCAGCTCGGAAGGCAAACCGTCATTTTTGGTTGCTAAAACATTACGATGTCGTTACAATTAAAAATGTGGAAAAGCTAGTTGTACCAATTACAAATGATAAAGTGTTGTATTATGTTGTTGTTGAAGAATTATTTGATGTGTTGTATGAAGTTCACGAATCAATAGTCCATGGTGGACGTGACCGTATGAAGAAGGAAATTCAACAAAGGTATAAAAAAAATATTACAACTCAAGAAATACAACTATTTCTAAATTTATACGAATTATGTTTGAAAAAGCGAAAAAACGAAAAGAAAGGGTTGGTGGTTAAACCGATGATATTTTCACACTTTAACTCTAGATGCCAAGTAGACTTAATAGACTTTCAATCACAACCTGACGGAGAATTTAAATTTATATTAGTCTATCAAGATCATCTGACGAAATTTGTGATACTTAGAGCACTTAAAAGTAAGCAGGGATTGGAAGTAGCAGATCAACTACTTAGTATATTTTTATTATTTGGTGCCCCATCCATATTGCAGTCTGATAATGGACGAGAATTTGTAAACAATATAATAGAAGATTTAAAACAACTATGGCCTGAATTAAAAATTGTTCATGGTAAACCGCGACATAGTCAATCGCAAGACAGTGAATATATAGAAAATATATTGAACTCTTGGATGCTACAAGAAAAATCTAACCATTTTAGTAAAGGTAAAAACCTTTCAATCAAATCTTTCTTTTTTTCTACAATAAAAAGCGGTATCATGTAAATCTTTTTTCAGGTTTGGGTTTCGTGCAATTTATGAAAAATAGGGCGCTTCATGCAGGAATCAAAAGAATTCCATAAGAAGCAATGTTTGGAGAGACAGTGAAGGTTGGACTTACTTCTTCTTCACTACCACGAGATGTTATTAAAGAAATTAATACTGAGGATGACTTGGACATATTAATAAAAACTTCTAATGCGTCTAATACAGAAGAACAAGGTGAAATTGAAATCACTTTTCATAGCAATTTATTTCACAGGAATCTATCCCAGAAAGTTCTTTAGAAACCTTAGAAGAAGCTTTACAAGAAGAAATTTTGCTAGTAGAGGAAATAGCAACAACGTGCGTTGATAAAGAAAATAATGATATATTGAAAGAGAAGAAGTGTAGAAAATGTGAGGTTTTGTTATTGTCGGAAGATAATTCCATTTGTAATGTTTGCGTGCGTCTACATGAAATTAATAATAACAGAAATGAGGCCAAAGAAAATTTAAAACTTCAAGCTACACGTATGAAAACAATATCTGATGCTTCTCATATGCCAGCAGAAAACGGAATGACTGTCCGAATTAAAGTACCAGATGTAGACAGGGGAAGAGGAGATTCTCGTTCAATCTTAGGATGTATAATGAAAAAAACCGATGATGGTTATTTTCAAATAGGAACAAGGAATGGTATTTTGAAAGGTCTTTACACTAGATCTCAATTTAATGTATGTCCAGAGAAGATACTAAACATCGATGGTATTCCACCACAACAATTACCTCTTAGAACAGTGGCCACAGAGCAATCGGTAGGATGTGGACAGGGATTTGTAAAAAGCAATTGCAAAACAAAATGTAATGGTAATAGATGCATATGTGTAAAGAAAAAAATTTTGTGCAGTTCGAAGTGCCACCAAAGTTTACCATGTTGTAATAAATAAAAGTTGTATTTGAATTAATAGATGAACGGATTTGTTCTTTATATTGTTTGTTTTTGTATTTTTATTTTAAGAAATAAATATTTATATTAAAAAAATCTGTATTTAAATTTTTGTTACATATCTTAGTACAAAAAAGCTTCCAGTTATTTTTCTGTTTTTTGATATTAACCATTACTGTTAGCTATCTTCTAGATAGTATTAATTTCTTTGCATAAGTTATCTTCATTTAGTTTGGTTGAGAACGCTCTGTGTATGTAAGATTGAAAAGCTGCGTTTTTATGGGTATGATGGTGGAAAGAGTCATGTGGAATGATAACATCGGTTTGAGTAGGTTTCCTATAAATATCGAATGTGATTTGTCGTTGATTCTTCTTTAAGGTCAAGTCTAGAAAATTTATTGTTTCTTTATTTTCGATTTCTAGGGTAAACTTTATGTTTTTACGTATTTTGTTAATGTTGTTTTTGAAGTTCTCTATTTCATCTGTGTTGTTGCCTTTCCATAAGATGAATATGTCGTCGACGTATCGACGCCAGAGTAATAAGTTTGAGTTAGTTATATTACTTATAATTTCGTTTTCTAATTTATTCATAAAGATGTCTGCCAATATGCCACTCAATGGTGACCCCATAGGAACTCCCTCATTATATCTATACATTTTTTCAAAAATGTATAATTTTTTCATTGAACTTGAAGAAATTTTGTTTTAGGCATATTTTAATGAGTCTGACGATTGCTTGGGCACAATTGTGTGATACTTGTGGTAATGTTTGTGTATAGGTTCGTTACGTCTAGAGATGCCATTAGGAAAATTTCAGGTAATTCCATGTTCTGTATATCGTTGATTAGTTCACTTCTATTCTTTAGTGTATAATCATTTTTGAGATTGATCTTGTCTGTTATCTTTAATCTTTGATCTTTATTGATTTTTTTAATAATTTTTTTAAAATAATTTTTCATTTAAATACAAAATTCCTCCTGTGATGATATTGAACTTTAAATTTGATTTTACATATCTCCAAATTTTGACGATTAAGTTGAATAAATTATTTTATTAAATATAGAATAGAAAAAGAAGTCATAACCTTAATGTTCACAATTTTTAGATTATTTTAAAACTTTTCAATGTAAACTGTTATAAATATGTCACTTAAATAATGTTATTAGCTTTAATAATTATAGATTTGGTTTTAGAAACCCTCTGATGATGGCTGAACAAGGCCGAAACATGTAAGGAACGATAAACAAATAAAAACATCATCGAATTAAGTTATTTAAAGAAAGAAGTTCTTTCATTAGTTTAATTTACCTAATAAACACTTATCGATGAAAAAATGGATTTAATAAAAGACTATAAGTTTATTATAATGTACAATGCCGAAATTAAAATAATAGATACAAAATAACTGTGCGACGTATGAAAACTGTTAGTTGATGAACTACAGTTAATGTAAATAAACGGGGCTGATTCCCAAACATTTTAAAATTCGACATCTGTTTACGTGAACTTTTCTGGTTCACTCACAAAATAAACAGTTTAATTGTGCACCAAAACTCGTTTCTAATAGTTTGATCAAGGCTATTTTTGTTATTAAAAAATTTTGAATCAAAATTAATTCATCAATATCTTCTTATTATTAGAGATTATATTATTCTTGTTATTAGAGATAGCGAAAAAGTAAATGTGTTATTTGAAAGATTGATTGAATCTTATTAAAAAGTGTTATTTCGTTGCTGATTAGTTGATATTAAAATAGTGCAAAATTAATAAGTAAAAGAAATTTAAGAAAATGATGTCGCATTAAGTTCCTGCAATTATCTTAATCCGGGATTTGCAAATAAGGCTTAAAAGTGGCTAAAACGTGTGTATTAAGTAGTTTAAACAAGAATAATAGCGAATTGAAAATAATAACTTAGCTTAATTCTTGTAGGATAAGAAGTTCTTGATTACGGATTCTTGGAATCGTCAGGATCGGTTCCTACTTCTTGATAGGAATACTTTTTTGAGAATCTTAGGTGATTTACATTAATTTCAGTTAATCTTCTTTCTTCTTTAAGAATAATAATACTATTATAATTTTCTTTTTGAGGTTATGTCAATATAATTGTTGACAGATAACCATCAACTTCGTTTCTGATTGGTTGATTTTTTTAACTTGAAATATGCAATATAAATTTTTCCAGTATAGCCAACTTCAAAATGTAATAAATCACCAATTGCAAATTAATGGATTGTTATGTATGAAATATTTTAATACTTTTTTACTTTGTTTTTCAGATTTCGAACCATTTTATTTTAGATTTCAACGAACAGCTTTAAATATATTCAAATATTAAATTAACGGATTTTCGTCAAATTATTTATCAAATCTAAATGAAATTTGAGGTTATGGAATTGTCAACATTTCCTAAAATTACTTCTTATCAACTTTACATGGATATAATTTGATATAAATATTTAATATAATTCAAATATGATTTAAACGTAGAGCTTTAAAAATAACTTCAAACATTGAATTAATGGATTTTTATCAAATTGTTCATCAAATCTGAATGAAATTTGAGATTATGGAGTTGTCAAAATTCCCTAAAATTACTTTTTATCGATTTTACATGGATTTAACATAAATATTCAATATTATTCAAATGTGATTTCAACGTAGAGCATCAAAAATTAATAAAGACATTGAATTCACGGATTTTTGTCAAATTCTTCATCAAATCTGAATGAAATTTGAGGTTATGTAACTGATAAGATTACCTAAAATTACTTCTCGATCGGTAATTAACTTCTTGATCGGAATACTTCTTTGAGATGTTGGGGAATTTATTTTAATTTCAATTAATCTTCATTCTTCTTTAAAAATAATAATACCGTTATAATGTTTTTATAATTTTGAGGTTATGTTAATATAGTTGTTGACAGATAACCTTCAGCTTCGTTTCTCATTGGTTAATTTCTTTATCTTGAAATTCGTAATATAAATTTTTCCAATATCACCAACATCGAAGTGTAAAATGTCACCAATGGATTATTATGCATTAAATATTTTAATGCTTTTTTACTTTATTTTGCAGATTTCGAAACATTTTCGTTTAGATTTCAACGTACAGCTTTAAATATACTCAAATTTTGAATTAATGGATCTTCGTCTAATTCATCATCAAATCCGAATGAAAAAAATTGAGGTTATGTATTATCAAGATTCCCGAAAATTATCTCGTATCGCTTTTATATAGATTTAATATAAATATTCAATATAATTCAAATATAATTTCAACGTAGAGCATTAGAAATAAATTCAAACATTGAATTCACGGATTTTCATCAAATTCTTCATCAAATCTGAATGAAATTTGAGGTTATGTAACTGTCAAGATTCCCTAAAAGTACTTCTTATCAATTTTACATGGATTTAATGTAAATTTTCAATATAATTCAAATTGGGCTTCAACGTAGAGCATCAAAAATGAATTGAGACATTGAATTCATGGATTTTCGTCAAATTCTTCATCAAATCTGAATGAAATTTGAGGTTATCTAACTATCAAGAATCCCTAAAATCACTTCTTATCGATTTTACATGGATTTAATATAAATATTCAATATAATTCAAATATAATTTCAACGTAGAGCATTAGAAATAAATTCAAACATTGAATTCACGGATTTTCATCAAATTCTTCAACAAATCTGAATGAAATTGGAGGTTATGTAACTGTCAAGAATCCCTAAAATCACTTCTTATCGATTTTACATGGATTTAATATAAATATTCAATATAATTCAAATATAATTTCAACGTAGAGCATTAGAAATAAATTCAAACATTGAATTCACGGATTTTCATCAAATTCTTCATCAAATCTGAATGAAATTTGAGGTTATGTAACTGTCAAGATTCCCTAAAAGTACTTCTTATCAATTTTACATGGATTTAATGTAAATATTCAATATAATTCAAATTTGGCTTCAACGTAGAGCATCAAAAATGAATTAAGACATTGAATTCATGGATTTTCGTCAAATTCTTCATTAAATCTGAATGAAATTTGAGGTTATCTAACTGTCAAGAATCCCTAAAATCACTTCTTATCGATTTTACATGGATTTAATATAAATATTCAATATAATTCAAATATAATTTCAACGTAGAGCATTAGAAATAAATTCAAACATTGAATTCACGGATTTTCATCAAATTCTTCATCAAATCTGAATGAAATTTGAGGTTATGTAACTGTCAAGATTTCCTAAAAGTACTTCTTATCAATTTTACATGGATTTAATATAAATATTCAATATAATTCAAATTTGGCTTCAACGTAGAGCATCAAAAATGAATTAAGACATTGAATTCATGGATTTTCGTCAAATTCTTCATCAAATCTGAATGAAATTTGAGGTTATGTAACTGTCAAGATTCCCTAAAAGTACTTCTTATCAATTTTACATGGATTTAATATAAATATTCAATATAATTCAAATTTGGCTTCAACGTAGAGCATCAAAAATGAATTAAGACATTGAATTCATGGATTTTCATCAAATTCTTCATCAAATCTGAATGAAATTTGAGGTTATGTAACTCTCAAGATTCCCTCAAAGTACTTCTTATCAATTTTACATGGATTTAATGTAAATTTTCAATATAATTCAAATTTGGCTTCAACGTAGAGCATCAAAAATGAATTAAGACATTGAATTCATGGATTTTCGTCAAATTCTTCATCAAATCTGAATGAAATTTGAGGTTATGTAACTGTCAAGATTCCCTCAAAGTACTTCTTATCAATTTTACATGGATTTAATGTAAATATTCAATATAATTCAAATTTGGCTTCAACGTAGAGCATCAAAAATGGAGTAAGACATTGAATTCATGGATTTTCGTCAAATTCTTCATCAAATCTGAATGAAATTTGAGGTTAACTAACTATCAAGAATCCCTAAAATCACTTCTTATCGATTTTACATAGATTTAATATAAATATTCAATATAATTCAAATATAATTTCAACGTAGAGCATCAAAAATGAATTAAGACATTGAATTCATGGATTTTCGTCAAATTCTTCATCAAATCTGAATGAAATTTGAGGTTATGTAGCTGTCAAGATTCCCTAAAATTACTTCTTATCAATTTTACATAAATTTAATGTAAATATTCAATATAAAAACGTTCAACGTAGAGCTTCAAAAATATATTTAAATATTGAATTAATGGATTTTCGCCCAATTTTTTTATCAAAACTAAATGAAATTTGAGGTTATGTAACTGTCAAGATTCCCTAAAATTATATCTTATCGATTTTACATGAATTTAATATAAATATTCAATATAATTCAAATATGATTTCAACGTAAAGCTTCAAAAATATATTCAAATATTAAATTCATGGATTTTCATCAAATCTGAATGAAAAAAATTTGAGGTTATGTAATTTTAGGATTTCCTAAACTTACTTCTTATCGATTTTAGGTAGATTTAATGTAAATATTCAATATAATTCAAATATTATTACAACATAGAGCATCAAAAATATATTAAAATATTGAATTAACGGATTTTCGTCAAATTTTTCATCAAACCTCAATGAAATTTGAGGTTACGTACTCATCAAGATTCCCTAAAATTACTTCTTATCGACTTTACATGGATTTAATACCATAAAAAGCGTAAACTACCAACAATACATCATAAATTCTATTGGATTAGTAACATTTTATTAATACAGAAGGAAATTTTTATAATTATTATTCGTAACATCTCTTAGATTATGGATTAAGTGTGAAATATTGGAAATTCAACCAAATCGGGGAAGAATCAAAAAACCTCCTTTAACCAAAACCAAGCTTTCGATAATATATTTTTATCTTCTTCAGGGTATGCTACAAACAATAACCGTTGAACAATTTTTTATATAAAAATAGTAATCTAATTTACATTTAGAGATCACAATGTATATAAATACATGTTGTTAAATTAAGATCCAGCGTCGATAAGGCGCGAAAAACAGGTCGAAACCAGGTGCGCCAATTCACACTGGGGGAAAACTTTAAGGCGAAAAAATCAGATATAATTTCACAAGAAGAAGAAGAAGAGGCTCAGTAACAAGGATGGAACAAGTCTTTAAAAAGACAGAGACATTGAATTGCTCTTAACACCAAAACTAACCAAAGATATGAAAATTGAAATTTTTTTATATATAAAAAACGACTAGAACCGAATAGAGCCCCATGAGAGGTCTGACCCGAGTTGTTATTAGGTTTGTTCGTCAATTCAATGAGGGTACAATAGATCTCACTTAACCCCTGTGAATCAGTTCTGAAGTTGACTGTGCTGTTAGTAGAGACAATGTGGAACATTTCCATGAATAATCTCCTACTATAAGACTTTTCTCTGTAAAGAATTTTAGTATCATCAAAATCGAAATTATGCCCGGTGGGAACATGGTGTTCTGCGAGGGCGGTACCGCCTGATTTCATTGTGGCAGTCTCTACGATGTTGAGACAAACGAGACTTCAGATATTGAGAAGTAGTGCCCACATAGCAACTGTCACAACCCTTGCAATCAATTCTGTAAACCAAATTTGATTGTAGAAGACGGGATGTAGTGTCCTTCAAGGAGGAGAAAATTGGTCTCAACCGTCTGTCTGCAGGTGTATTTAGCAAACTTTAGGGGACAGTCACGAAAAATCCTGATTAGATTATCCGTAAAACCCAAAATATAAGGAATCTTAACAAATGTAGGTGGGGAATCAGGCAAAGAATCGTC
Organism: Onthophagus sagittarius; assembly: GCA_036711965.1. Lineage (NCBI taxonomy): Eukaryota > Metazoa > Arthropoda > Insecta > Coleoptera > Scarabaeidae > Onthophagus > Onthophagus sagittarius. Next base: position 11,267,197 of record JASERS010000004.1, read on the forward strand.
TGGTGGATGAGTCATCGACCAGTAAAGAGGGGGTGTAGACACAGCGACTGGTCGCATAGGAGAATCTTGATGGCAAATGATTCGAGTGACTAAGGATTTCGGGAAGCCATTGTTGCAGAAATTCCACTATCTTGATGAAGAGATCATGGGAGATCCCAGTGTGGGGTTGGATCAAATCCCATTGAGAGGACAGCCTTTCTATAACCAATTCAAGAGGAATGTTGGTACACAGAGACACGACATCTAAAGAGACTAGGACATAATCATGCGAAGGAGAAGGAATCAGAGATGTTATAACTGGTTCTGTTTGCTAAGGCAGACGATAAAATCGTGGCTAAGTAGCTAGACAATCTATATGGGAGTGAGCCAACAAAGGAGATGATAGGTCTAAGTGGCGAGCCTTCTTTGTGGATCTTTGGTAACCCATAAAATTTGGGTTGGGTTGGGTTGAGACACCATTATGCCAAACTAAGGTTCTATATGCTTATCTGGGAATGTGATCACAGTCTAATAAGTGTTTGCAAAGTTTATTGTCTTCTCTGGATAGACAGAGTCGGGTCAGATCTAAGGACCTGATAAGTGTTAGTATCAGACAACAACGAAAGAGACTTTTCAACATACTGAAACTGATTAAGAACAACAGTGACTTGGCCCTTGTCTGCAGGGACAACTAGAAGGGGGTCAACCCTAGGTTCTTTTAAGAATCGGACCGTTTCAGATTTAAGACGGGAAATCAGACGATTGATGGGACAAGGGGTGTCCCTAATATTCATTAGGGTGGTAAGGAGATTGGTAACCCTGGCTCTCTTTGAACTTGAACCATTATCAGGTGTGGACCTAAATATCGACTCTACATCACCAAGGATCTGGGGGATAAGGGAAGTGTCGACAGGCACAGGTAAACCAAACTTGGGAATGCACACATCTAAAGTCCAATCCATGACAATGGTAGCCAAAATCGGGCTAAGGGGACTACCCATAGGAGTACCAAATTTTGTTTGTAGTAAACATCTCTAAAAGAGAATGTGGAAGAATCGAACAGGAATTCCACGATCTTGATGAAGAGATCATGGAAGATCCCAGTGTGGGGTTGGATCAAATCCCATTGAGAGGACAGCCTTTCAATAACCAATTCAAGAGGAATGTTGGTAAACAGAGACACGACATCTAAAGAGACTAGGACATAATCCTGTGGAAGAACGAGACCATTCATTTTGTCAGCGAAGGAGAAGGAATCAGAGATGTTATAACTAGTTCTGTTTGCTAAGGCAGACGATAAAATCGTGGCTATGTAGCTAGACAATCTATATGTGGGTGAGCCAACAAAGGAGATGATAGGTCTAAGTGGCGAGCCTTCTTTGTGGATCTTTGGTAACCCATAAAATTTTGGTTGGGTTGGGTTGAGACACCATTATGGCAAACTAAGGTTCTGTATACTTGTCTGGGAATGTGATCACAATCTAATAAGTGTTTGCAGAGTTTATTCTGTCTTCTCTGAATAGACAGAGTCGGGTCAGATTTAAGGACCTGATAAGTGTTAGTATCAGACAACAACGAAAGAGACTTTTCAACATACTGAGACTGATTAAGAACAGTGACTTGGCCCTTGTCTGCAGGGACAACTAGAAGGGGGTCAACCCTAGGTTCTTTTAAGAATCGGACCGTTTCAGATTTAAGACGGGAAATCAGACGATTGATGGGACAAGGGGTGTCCCTAATATTCATTAGGTTGGTAAGGAGATTGGTAACCCTGGCTCTCTTTGAACTTGAACCATTATCAGGTGTGGACCTAAATATCGACTCTACATCACCAAGGATCTGGGGGATAAGGGAAGTGTCGACAGGCACAGGTAAACCAAACTTGGGGCCCAGAGAGAGAAAGTTGGAAACATCTGGGGGAATGTCACAATATTCTTAATCCTCAACAAGTGCAACCAGTACTTCCACCCTAACTCTTAGATTATGTTAAACTTCAAAGCAATGACTAACTTTGGGGTGATTTAAAGCATAAAGCCGATATATATCGACCGATAAACCACGGATTAAGATAATTGATCTCTCGTTTTAGCTATAATAACATTTTTTCTAATTCAATTTTATAACAATCACACAAGAACTTAAAGTTTAGTAATTTTCATCTATTTTAAGTTCATAGCATTATCCTTCAATACTAATTAATTTTAGCATCAAATTATCAGGAGATGAAATCCCGCCTGCTTTTAGTAAGAGAAATAATCAATTTTTCAAATTGTGCATTGATTTTTGATTACTTCTTATTATGAAGACATCAGCTATGAAAGTGGGGAGGAAATTACTGGGGAAAGTTTGCGAGAATTAAGTGGTAAATTTAATTTTGCACTAGAAGGGCGCCCGCAAATAAATCAATATTTGCTCGCTGCTAAATAACGCAGAAATAAATAGACTCCTATATAATCTAATAATTAAATAGGTTTATAGAACGTTGGAACTACGTCGCTATATTCGCATTACGTAATTTTAGATAACGGCATCCGGTCGGTGGACAAATGCGTTTTAAACATTGTTGAAAATATCTGCAATCTAGAAGTGGTGGAGAGAAAGAGAGAGAGAGAAAGAGATGGGAATTTCCTCCGAAACGGGAACAACAGTTTCAAACGGACATGGTAAATATCCCTTAATATAATTGTCACGTTTCTGTGGCATTATTTACGACAAATATAATTCCCCTTTCATTGTCGCTCGTTTGTCGGTCACGAATCCGGAATTAAAGAAAATTGATTTTCCAATAAATCACCTATAAATCTAGTTTTACATAAAATATTGCGATACATTAAGAGTGTGTGAGGTATTAATAAAAGAAAAGGTGCTCGTTTCTTCCTAGAAATTAATCCTAACGAATAACGCGGAAATCTTGATTTAGTTAATACGTTTCGCTGCGTTGTGTATAAGTGAAGAATTTATTTGAGTTTCGACGTCACTTCTACACGTACTCGACTTGTTTGTAAACAAGAATATTGGAGTCGAGAGACGGTAAATAGTAAGCTTTCAGGTTGTTTGTACACATTTGAAGACTGAATTTCCAACCTTGACCGTGAACATCAAAGGAGCCGACTTCTAAATTTATATCGGATTATTTAAATTTCCTTTTTCAAATATTCATGGATTTTAGGAATACAAAACCGGCTTAAATTGTAAACATTTTTTTTTCAATGTAAATTATTTAATGTCATGCAACTTGAACCCATATTAGTTGAACATCGTCAAGCTTATTAATTTAATTATTGAAATATTATAAAAACAGATGCAAAATAAATTACTTGAATGGATAAGAAAGTTTTCTTTTCTCATTTGCTTGGAGACCTAGAATGATGGTAATAAAAAGATCGTTATCACATACTTTTTGACACAACTTATATCCAAAATTATGTGTTTTGAACTTATGCATTCACACAATTGCAAAAATACTATAAATTTACAAGCTCAATCAGTAATCTCGCCTAATTTTATTTGAAAGAGGAAAAAATAACAGAAAAGCCGCAAAAAAAAGTGGTGGAGCTAAAGAAACAACATACAAGAAGATCTGAAGAAAATGAAACAAAACAATGATTCGAATATGGCAAAAATGAGTCGAAACATAAAAGCACAATTTTCCAGAAGATCCACAGAAGAAGGCATTTAATCATTTCGCCTAGCATTGATGAAACTATCAAGGTTCTATCTTCCTTAAAAGTGCAGAAAATCTAAATCAATTCTTGTAGAAGTCTTTGAAAAAGATAAGAAGAAAGTCGGAAGCAAAAACATCACTAAAATATCCATCACGGTAATGGATATCTGTTAACAATTTAGAAATCCAGAAACGTAGGAGTTTAAGGAAGAAGTGATTAACAAGACAATTGATGTATTAAATTCAAGAAAAGTGATTGAAATGGAATGGACAAAAGAAACTGATTTCCTGAAACGGTGATGGTCGTGGTTCCAAATTTCAAAACGTTGCAAAAGAGAAATGATGCATCATAACCTAGAATCTTAGGAATCAGAACAACCTTCTGCTAAAATAAATACTGCTGGAGTAACTACAAGAAGAAGTGGAAAGATAAGAATTAGTCACTTTTGTATGTATGCATTATTACATTATACATCATCGTCGTAACAAAGAAGCACAACTTTCAAGAGGAGACGCAGAAGAAGGCATGGAATCATTTAGCCTAGCATTGATTAATCTATCAAGGTTCTATCTTCCTTAAAGGTGCAGAAGATCTAAATCAATTCTTGTAGAAGTCTTTGAAAAAGATAAGAAGAAAGTCAGAATCAAAAACATCACTACAATATCCATCAGGCTAATGGATATCTGTTAACAATTTAAAAATCCAAAAACGTAGACCAAACAATGATTCGAATGTGGTAAAAATGAGTCAAAATATAGAAGCACAATTTTCAAGAGGAGCTGCAGAAGAAGGCATTTAATCATTTAGCCTGGTATTGATGAATCTATCAAGGCTCCATCTTCCTTAAAGCTATAGAAAACCTAAATCAATTCTAATAGAAGTCTTTAAAAAGATAAGAAGAAAGTCAGAATCAAAAACATCACTAAAATATCCATCAGGCTAATGGATATCTGTTAACAATTTAGAAATCCAGAAACGTAGACCAAACAATAATTCGAATATGGTAAAAATGAGTCGAAACATAGAAGCACAATTTTCAAGAAGAGCCGCAAAATAAGGCATGGAATCATTTAGCCTAGCATAGATGAATCTATCAAGGCGCTATATTTCTTAAAGGTGCTGAAGGTCTAAATCAATCCTTGTAGAAGTCTTTGAAAAAGATAAGAAGAAAGTCAGCATCAAAGACATCACTAAAATATCCATCAGGCTAATGGATATCCGTTAACAATTTAGAAATCCAGAAACATAGAAGTGTAAGGAAGAAGAGATTAGCAAGACAATGGATATATTAAATCCAAGAAAGGTGATTGAAATGGAATGGACAAAAGAGACTGATTCCCTGAATTGTAAGGCAACAGTTGTGATCATGATTCCAAATTTCAAAACCCGGCAAAAGCGATATGATGCATCATAACCTGGCATCTTAGGAATCAGAACAGTTTTCTGCTAAAATAAGTACTGCTGGAGTAACTACAAGAAGTAGAAAGATAAGTATTAGTCTCTCTTATATGTATGCATTATTATATTATACAGCCACAGGTTACAAAGAATAATGCTTTGTATGATAAGAAGAAAGTAAAATAAAACAATGATTAGAATATCGTAAATATGAGTCGTAACATAGAAGCACAATTTTCAAGAGGAGCTGCAGAAAAAGGCATTTAATCATTTAGCCTGGCATTGATGAATCTATTAAGGCTCTATCTTCCTTAAAAGCGCAGAAGATCTAAAATCAATTCTTGTAGAGGTCTTTGAAAAAGATAACAAGAAAGTCAGAATCAAAAACATCACTAAAATATCCATTAGGCTAATGGATGTCTGTTAACCATTTAGATATCCAGAAACGTGGGAGTTTAAGGAATAAGTGATTAACAAGGCAATTGATGTATTAAGAAAAGTATAATTCAAGAAAAGTGATTGCAATGGAATGGACAAAAGGAATTGATTCCCTGAATTCATTGGCAACAGTGATGGTCGTGGTTCCAAATTACAAAACGCAGCAAAAGGGAAATGAAGCATCATAACCTGGAATCTTAGGAATCAGAAGAGTCTTCTGCTAAAATAAATACTGCTGGAGTAACTACAAGAAGAAGTAGAAAGATAAGAATTAGCTTCCCTTATATGTATGCATTATTATATTATACAGCCACAGGTAATTGAGAAGAATGCGGTGTATGATGAGAAGAAAATGAAACAAAACAATGATTCGAATATGGTAAAAATGAGTGGAAACATAGAATACAATATCCATCAGGCTAATGGATATCTGTTAACAATTTAAAAATCCAGAAACGTAGACCAAACAATGATTCGAATATGGTAAAAATGAGTCTAAACATAGAAGCATAATTTTCAAGAGAAGCCGCAGAAGAAGGCATGGAATTATTTAGCCTAGCATTGATAAATCTACAAGTCTTGATCTTCCTTAAAGGAGAAGAAGATCTAATTCAATTCTTGTAGAAGTCTTTGAAAAAGATAAGAAGAAAGTCAGAATCAAAAACATCACTTAAATATCCATCGGGCTAATGGATGATATCTGTTAACAATTTAGAAATCCAGAAAGGTAGGAGTTTAAGGAAGAAATGATTATAGTCTGTACCACAAGAAGTGGAGGTGACTCGTCGTCTAACAGTGTACGGAACAGACGTACGCGTTAAAAATCATTTCGCTCTAACCCACGTCAACGCGCCGACATAATATTTGTAACGTATGCGCAAAATTCTTGCGGAAATCGATGAGTCACATTCACTTTTCGTGGTACAGACTATAACAAGACAATTGATGTATTTAATTCAAGAAAAGTGGAATGGACAAAAGAAACTGATTCCCTAAATTGTAAGGCAACAGTGGTGGTCGTGGTTCCAAATTTCAAAACGTTGCAAAAGGGAAATGATGCATCATAACCTAGAATCTTAGGAATCAGAGCAGTTTTCTGCTAAAATAAGTACTGTTGGAGTATCTACAAGAAGAAGTAGGAAGCTCCCGAGATCCCAGAAAATAAAAAGGCACAGAAAGAATTTGATTCTCAAAAGATACCAAAATAGAATTGACAACTATTAACATATATTGATCAATGATGGTGAGAATGTCCAGAAAGTCTATAACATAAAACCATTTTCATCAAAAATATGTGAAAGACGAACGTGGAAAAGAAATGAAACTTCAACTTGACTGCAAAACTAGATGAAATAGCATTTTAATCATGTTAAAACGATGTAACAGTCTAAAAACCTGCACTTTAAAAGCAATGATTAATTTGTGAAGTACCATTATTAGTGACAATGAGTTTCAAATTATAATAAGTTGGTTCGCCTTTTGGATCCGGTCAAAATGACTGTTGAAAATATATGTTGTCGAGATATTAATGTGAAAAAAGCAGATGTTGGTTTAGAATTCATACTACAAGAAATTAAAAAAGTTAATGCTTCTTTAGGAAAGACTCCTTTAAAAGATTGTTTGATTTCGATGATTCAACAGCGTAAGATTGTATGTTAAACGACCCAAACTGGATTTTCGGTAAACACGATCCTTTACTCAATAAAACTAATAAAAAGAGTAAAAGAGTCATACTTGGTGAAAGAGATTAAAAATTTAATAGAAAAACTTAGAGGATATGAAGGTGAAGATGACAAAGTCGACCATAAAGACGAAGGCGATATTTCGTTTGTTAACGAAAAGAAAATTAATGAGGAAAATTAACATTAAACAATCCCAAAACTAATCCCGGGTTTATATAACGTGATCCCAAAATTTCCGGGATTCTGTAATTGCTTCGGGATTGTAATCCCTAGTCGAGTTGGATTGAGTTCAGCTGGTACATCTAAAGACATTTTTGTAACGAAGATCTCTACAATGAATAATTTCTGGAATAGAGTACTTCACAAACTGATTTAATAACCTGTATATTTGAATCGAAGTAAAACTAGAACTAACACTAGACCTAGAAGTGGAAAGGTTTGGGTTTAGCCGTGCGTCTGAAGACGCACGGCTAAACCCGAGTCTTTCCACTTCTAGGTCTAGTGTTAGTTCTAGTTTTATATCATCACATCTAACTCTAGATCTAGAAGTTCAGCTGGTACATCTAAAGACATTTTTGTAACGAAGATCTCTATAATGAATAATTTCTGGAATAGAGTACTTCACAAACTGATTTAACAACCTGTATATTTGAATCGAAGCTAAGCACTAGACTTAGAAATGAAAAAATTCGGGTTTTCCAAATAAAAATTTTCCAAAATTTTGCGAAATATACAAGGTTGGGTTGGGTTTAGCTGTGCATCTGGAAGGCCAATGAGTAGTTTCTGAAATAGAGTATTTTACAAACGGTAATCAGTGACCATGAATTTGAATTTTTTTTTTTGAAGTTTTGTAGAAAAAGAAAAGCGCCAAATATCTTAGGACGGCCCTGTTATTATACATCACGTTGAATCAGATTTAATCTTCCTTTTCAGCTATAAGTATTAAAATTTCAACATAAAGCTCAGCATGGTCGATAACATTGATAATAATACTCGACGTAGAATTAAAAAAAATCCTTCCTAACAAAAAGAAAATCTATAATAGAGAAAGTAAAATCTATTACACAATCAACTTTAAATGTCAGAATAACAATAATTTTATTTATTAAATCAAAAGAAAACTATTTTTATTTCAACATTTAATCGAAAAAAAAAATCTATTACACAATTTCTTTTTAGTTAAATGATATGCGTGCAAGCGATGTAATAACGATGTGTTAACCACGCCAACCAAAAATAAAAACTTTAATGGCCACATGGTTGGTTGTAAAATAAGTGGATTAAGACAAGGGAATCACGTAACCGTAAAATTTTTGACGACGTCGTCCTATCCGTTTCCGTTTCTCAATTCGAAGAAACGACCCGATCGATTTCGCATTCGGTCGGATCGTTTTAAAACGTTTTTAAATCGAAATGAGGAGGTGTACGCTTTTTGAACCAGCAGCAACAGAACTTGTACGTGATCGGAGTGCCGAAGAGGCAACGACCGAGCGAGTTAACAAACTGTAAAATTACGACGGTTCGTCTACTTTTTCCACTTAAAAGAGGAAATTTTTGTAATGTTTTCAAATTGAAATTGATTCGAACGAAAAGATTAGAGAATAAAGCTTGGATGGAATTAAAATGGTGGTTGATTTAGAGAAAGGAACACTTAAAAAAGATTATAGTACTGTATAAATAAATAAGATGAAACATACATTAGTTTCTTGGTCGATGTAATTTAACCGCAATTATTATGTTCCGTTTCATAAAACGCACCAAAGAAATTAGTATGAGTAATTTTTGTTTTGTAATTTTTAATTTACATGTAGTTGTGGTTGTAAATATTCAAATTGAATTACTAGAAAAAGATGAATTCATGTTTCCAAGGCGCTAGACTTTTAATGGATTGTTGACACGAAATAATATATGCAGATCTTGAAAATATTCTTGCATTTCGAATTGGAATTGCTTGGTTTTACATTACATTGCAGTCCCATCTATACATCAATACACCATTTTGTGAATAATGCATATTTAATACTCCTACATACAATATTTAATACCCCTTTTTAAAGAATAGTGAACTGTTTCGAACTGGTTAGTTCATTATCTGCTGTGTACGCCGTTGGGTTGGATGAACGAAACGAGTGCGCTTCTTTTTATACAAAATTCTATGCATATGTAGATATATGATGGGGACACCATGCATTTCTTTGCAAAAACAGGCGGTTCCCAGGAGTTGGCGTCCCAGAACTGTAACACTCTCCTTTGGTTTAGGACGGTGCTATATAGAAGGAGGAAGATATCAGAAGATTGGTTAAGACCCTTTTTCGATATTTCTTCGAAATATGCAATTCGTGTATGCAGAACTTGCGTAAAAAAATCAGAGATACTATTTTCTTTTTTACGCACTATTTTCTTTGAAAATAATAATACATAGAGTGAAAGATGTAAACGCAGGTGATTTACGGGTAATAACACATCTATATTGAAACCAAAGTTTGATTGGATGACGGAACAGTTAATAAGATTAGAATTCTCCAGGAAGTAAGGGAGGAATACGTTCTGTGATCTCTCTTGTTCAACGTCTAAGCTGAACAAGTATTTAACAAAGCAATAAAGGAGACGAAAAAGTAGGAGTAATAGTAAATAATATCACACATAACAACTTTTGCTTTGAAGACGGAATAGCAGTGTTAGCCGAAAATATGATGTAATTACAAATCTTGGTAAATCGCATCCAATAATACAGTAAATCATACGATCTTCAAATACACAGAAACAAAATTAATTTGATGGTATTCTCGTAGACAAAAATACGCAAGACATTCAAGCTAATATGATGATGGTCGTATAGAACAAGCATTCCCATACAATCATCTGATATAACAAGCAAAATGTTTTTTGAATTCGTCTATAGAAATCTAAATATTCAACCCTTCATTAGATAATGGAATAAATGGATGCAAACAACCTTTTTCTAGCTTTTGACATCTTTGGCATCCTTGACACTCTCTCAAAAACATCAAAATTTATTATTTTCAATTTTTCGTCTTTGATTAGGTATCGCACAAATATTTTTTTAATTTTTGATCTCTACCAATCAGTATATCCCATAACATTTTTTTTTTCATTTTTATAGATAACATTTCTTTTTGTGTATATTAATTGTTTTGTATCGAATTTAAAGAGAGGAGAAAGATGCAACATTTTAAATTTGCTCTTTTAAAAATCTCAAAATCCATTTCATTATGGCTTAAGTTTTTCAACATTGATTAAGTATCTCAGAAGTGCATCTAGTGGATTTTGGTCAAAACGAATCAATATATTTCAGAACTAAAAATGTTTGTATTTTCTGGAAATCATCTCATTTAGTATTTATTAAATGATTTATATTGATTAAGCAACCTAAAAATCAATTGCTATTATTTTGACACATATTGAAATACCTTTTTTAGCTTTTTATATGTTAGAAGCTTTTTCAAAAATCTGTAAGTCGGTTATAACGAACGGTTATGTCGAATGAAGAAATCGACATGACATTTATAGAGATTATTTCTAAAAGTTGTGTTATGCCCATGATTTTTGAAGAATGTTATGGACTGGGTTGAGTCGGGTTGAGCTCCAACTTCGTACTATCCTTCATATTGAATGATATGAAGTTGGAGTACAACCCAACCTAACCAAATTCAACCCAACCCAACTTAACCAAACCAAACGCAACGAACCTAACCCAACTTATAACATTCCTTATATTGAATTATATGAAGTTGAAGTTAACCCAACCCAGTATAATGAATCTTCTAAACTTTTTTTAGCTTTTGACATGTTAAAAGCTCTTTCAAAAATCTGTAAGCCGATTACAACGAACGGTTACGTCGAATGAAGAAATCGACGTGACATTTACAGAGTTTATTTCTAAAAATTGTATTATGTTCATGATATGTGAAGAATGTTATGGACTGGGTTGGGTTGGGTTGAGCTCCAACTTCATACTATCCTTCATATTGAACGATATGAAGTTGGAGTATAACCCAACATAACCAAATTCAACGCAACCCAACTTAACCAAATCGCACGCAACGAACTTAACCCAACTCATAACATTGAAGGATAGCATATTGAACGGTATGAAGTTGGACTACAACCCAACTTAACCAAACCCAATCCAATTTAACCAAACCGAACGCAACGAACCTAACCCAATCCATAACATTCCTTATATTGAATGATATGAAGTTGAAGTTAACCCAACCCAATATAACGAATCTTCTAAACTATTTTAACTTTTGACATGTCAAAAGCTCTTTAAAAAATCTGTAAACCGGTTATAACGAACGGTTATGTCGAATGAAAAATGAGGAATGTTATGGACTGAGTTGGGTTAGGTTGAGTTTCAACATCATAACATCCTTCATATTGAATGGTATGAAGTTGGAATACAACCTAACCTAACTAAACCCTACCCAACCAATAACTTTCCTTATATTGAATGATATAAAGTTGGAGTTAACCCAACTAGACCCAACCCAATCCAACGAATCTTCTAAGCTTTTTGGAAGTATTCCGTGTTTTTTTCTTCTAAGTTGGATTTGGTTGAGTCAAACTTCAACTTCGTACCATCCCTCATATCACCAAAAAATCAAATTCAAAATAACAAAACTTCTAAGTTCAACTAAATATGAGAGATGGTATCGTGTTGGGTAAGTTGAAGCTCTACACAACCCAACATGATACCATGATATCAAACTGATTTCTTTCAATTTCTTCCCAAATTATTTAATTTCAATCAATTTAATAATCACTAAAGTAGCCAAGTTAATCTAAATACATTTAATGTATGATTTTTTTGAAATTTTTGCCAACAACGAAATTTGGTTATAACGAATGGCTTGGCATTCAATATTTTATTGATTTTTTAGGCAAAAACCTAGAACTTATTTAAAAGATCCCTAAAATATTAATAGATAGAAGAGTACGTGCAAACACGAAACAAAAAGAAAATGCATTAAAACCCAAAAATCATACGTTTGACAACATCGAGCTGTTTTTGTGTTTTTCCTTACAGTCATCTACCTTGAAACTCTTTTACATGTTAGTTGTTAAAAACATGGATGTTACCCATTTCCTGGATCGAGAACATTACCAAACTTCACCTTTCGTTTCTTCGTCGATTAATACTACTTCCAACAGACTTGATATGCTTCCAAAAGCTTTGAAATGCTTTTAGAAGACTTAGTATTGTTTCCAGAAGACCCGATACTGCCTCTGGAAGACTTAATATTACTGTTAAAACACTTGAAATGCTTCCAGAAAACTTGATATTACTTCCAAAAGACCTAAACTGTTTTTAGACAACTCGATACTGCCTCTGAGATACTTGATATTGCATTTAAAAGACTTGAAATTCTTCCAGAAAACTTGATACTGACTTCCAGAAGACTTGATATTGTTTAGAAAAAATTTTATCTGCTTCCAGAATACTCCATACTGCCTCGGGAAGACTCGATACTTCTTTTAAATGGCGTGAATTGTTTCAGAAGGCTTAAATTGATTCTAAAAGATTTCATACTAAAGATTTGCCTCTGAAAGACTTAACACTGCCTTGATATTGCTTTCAAAAGACTTAAAATGTTTCCAAAAAACTTGCAATGCTACAGAAAACCTGATATTGTTTCTAAAAAACCTGAAATACTTCCAGAAGACTTGATATTGCTTCTGGAAGATCAGAAATGTTTCTAGAAGACGTGATATTGCTTCCAAAAGACTCGAAATGCTTCCAAAAGACTGAATACTGCTTCTAAAAGACTTGAAATGATCCTAAAAACTTAATACTCCTTCTAGAAGACTTGAAATGATTCCAAAAGACTTAATACTGCTTCTAGAAGATTTGAGATGATTCCAAAAGACTTAATACAGTTTCTAGATGATTCCAAAAGACTTTAAAATGCTTCCAGAAGACTTGATACTGTTTATAAAACTGCTGGCAGAAAATGTTGTTTATTAGACAAAATGCAAAGTTTTCAAGAAGACATATTTATTGCAAAAGTCAAGAATCTGTTAATAAGATTTGGCTTTCCTTTCAAAAATACCAAATACTGGTGGTTTACAAAATGTTCACCTCAAAAATTCTATTTATGCCAATTAAAGACTAGATACTGCTTGTAAAACTGGCAATACTGGCAAAAGACATTTTCATTGCAAACAAACCATAGGTGCTACATATATTGGTGTTTCACCCATATTTACAGTACTAATTCAACTGCCGTTCCATTGGCAGCAACTCCAAAGTGACTTGGGTCCCAGATCAGAATGCTATCACCACACAGAGTGGATAAAGCGATGAACTGTTTGAGTCATCATTATTTCCGCACAAATTTTGATAAGTCACTACTTGATTTCGAGCTTTGTGGAGATGATTTACTTAGCATGTCCTCGTTGAATCTTAAGATCGTTCTCCACTTGCGCAATCAATAATAAAAAGCGGTCAACATGATCATATTCACAAACTTATTTCTCCAGTGTTATTCAGTTAAAAATCTGAAACTAGCATCTAATGCGATTAACTACGATAATATTTTGATCTGAAACAATACCATGAAGTCAAGAATAATGACAAAAAAGTGATTTCATCTCAGCGGATCTGTGTTATTCAAAATCTATTCGCGTATCATTTTTAGCACCTATGACAGGTTCGCCATCCCTGACTTGAATGCTTTAGGTATTCTGTAAATTGCCTAGATATTGTATAGAATATCGGATTATACAGATTACCGGTAACATATATATATATATATATATATATATATATATATATATATATATATATAAAATAGCAAAGTTGCAATAGAAATATTTATTAATTTAATAATATGTTCATTAAAATGATAGCATGTAACTTTTTTCATAAATCCGCAATCAAAAATCCGCATCTGCTAAACCCACATCTGTAACATCACTTTTGAATGCAAAACAGAAGGACAAAGATCTGTAGGAAGAGGAAATGTAAACGAAGTTAGAGATGAAGAAAAAAATGAAGTTAATTTTTTATAAAATATTACATATTTGGAATGAGTCCAAAACATATATATCTCGAAGACGAATTGAGATATTCAAGTATAGTTTTGTGCGTATAAAAGTACATACTTTTAAGATACAGTATACATCCGTATATATATCTTTAAGCCATAAGATACTGGACACCTGTATATGATATGAAACTGATGTTGAAACTGAGTTACATCTAATGATCTAAATAAAATAATCTAAATCTTTTCGTGAAACAAAATTAGTTACTGCCGCTTTAGGAAGCTGAGAAGCAGAAGACGCAGTTAAATATAGCATATTAAGAGACGATTTAGAAACTAAATAGCAATAAATTATAAAATCAATGAGTTCCTATTACAACACTCCAAAACAATTTACTCGTCATTCACGACAACCAATTACAAATCAACCCATGTTGTACAGATAGTAAATAATTCATAAAACAAATCATTCAGAACCATAAGGTAGATAAACAATTCCTCATTATGCAAACTCATAACAATAAACTTGAAATATATCATCTCGTAATTATCAAAAGAAAACTTTATTTCCAAAAATTAAGTTACCTAATTTTAAATATTCAAGCACTTACCATGACTTTCGTCTATAAAGAATTTCAACGGGGAGAATATTTATGTGAAAAGTCTTGACGCAAGCACTCGATCGTCTTGTGCCTACAAATTGTTGAGACATCTGCCAATCTCCACATGTACTCACACGAAATAGATTCGATAAAAAGGAGAAAGCGTTTATCTAACCGATTCCGTATGGATCTTATTCCAGGACAACTTGCTGGAGTGATGTGACAACCAATTTCAAGGGAATTTCTCGGTTCAACTATCACCAAAATGCACTGTTCATTAAGGTAAAGAGGTTCATCGAACAACTAATTATTTACCTGCCAGAGAGTATCATTTGGGTAAATTGACTTAACTTAACGTTCCTGAGTAGAAATTAATCTGATAAGACAAGAAGATGATTAATTAAAAAATTAACTAATTCAAAAATGATATTGAAGAGTAATATTAATTTAGAATTTTAACTGCTAATTACTTTAAAGAAAACAAAGAAGGATTTTTGGCCCTCTCCTTTATTACAATTAATTCGTTATATCGAAATTTTATTGCAATACTTTTTTAGTTGGGTCTGGCATTGTAGGTTTAGCGATAACGCGTCGTGGGAGGTTTACTTCACTCGTGTTGTTTTGAACTGTTAAAAACTGATTTATTAAACGAGATAACAACGCACTCCGATAACAACTCACGACTGGGTGCGGTTTGTGTAAAAGCTGAAAGGGTTTCGGAAAGTAACTCATGTTATGATAAGTAAAGCTGATAAAACCGATCTGTTTACGTTTATTAAATCAATTTTGTATTCACAATGTTATTTATTCAGCAATTTCAGAAAGAAATATTATTTTAAATATCCGGTTGGTTTAAACAATGAGAAATAAATATTAAAAAAAAGATAGCGATTTGCATAATCTGCAATTATGTTTGTTATTAATTTTTTTGTTTATAAACCGCATGCATTTACGTAAATCCGGTTAGATTCCTCAATCAAAAATTGTTTTGCGGTCGCGGATTTGAAGAAAAATCGTCTGCGCGGTACACATCAAGGTCTTGACGTTTTATCGTTTAACAATAACTTGTTGCAAGTGGGAAATAAATAAAAAAAAAAATACTGAAAGTACTACTAATGCTAAAAGGTTGCACAATCAACGTCGTAGCCATCCGCCACACAAAACGTTTCGTTTCGAAATAAAACCGACTGCTTTCAGAAGACGACACGACAAGACAAGGTAAACGTGTCGTCGGATAACGCAGGTATAAAAATATAAAGCGGATAGGTTTTGCAAAACAAAGAAGTGGTTTTAAGAAACTAAATTATTCTTTTGAAACGAATTTAAAACGAAATTATCTCAAGATTAGATGACAAAGGAATTTCCGCTTCTTTTTTTCGAAAACTTTCCCTTTCGGGTAATCCTAACATCTAAAGTTCAAGTAAAATAATATTAATCAATAATTAACGAGTATCTATGAACAAACGCGTTTTAATCGGCTTATTAAAAACGTTAAGAAGATTTCTAAAATCCGATTTCGATGCTAAAATTAATACCGCTTTAATTTTAATGCCCTTCTTTTATAATGATTAAAGTACTTATAAGATGTTATCAAATGAAATTGAGTTGAACGATAAGAAATAATATTCAATTTGGCCATTTCAGATAAATGTTATATCTAAATTAATTTAATAAACTCATTAATTTAATATACATGATAAGTGGAAGTTTCCTTTGTTGAAATAGTAATTTAAGAAATTGTCTGTAAGTAATTTTGTAAGAGTAAGTATTGAATACGAGGAATTATATTGGCAAGAGATGTTTAAGAAAAGGAAAGCTTAAACTTAATCGGGGCCAGATTAACTTTAAGCTTTCTCGGAAACCGTATGATAGATAACTTAAAAGTTCAATTCGGTGGAAAATTGAATTACCATCTAAGTGGAAATGAATTTTATTTCCTGGTGAAAAGATTGAAAATCGAAATTTAACGAAAACTATTTAAACAATTAACTTTAAACTAGCAAAATTTTTATATTTGGAGTGATTTTTTTGAAGACATTGGAGTTTTATGACGATTTAGGTTAGCCCAAAAGTCTATAAATGGATTTTTTTAAATAATTTATTTAATAAGATCTCTAAATATAACATTTAAAGCAGCGTTTTCCATAAAACACAAGAAACAAATTATGGGATTATATGAATTATGATATTATGAAAATGAGGTGATTACTTAGTACAGTATGGGAAAAAATCGTATTAAATAAAATGATATGCTATGTAAACATTATTTTTTTGTTATTAGAACGTAAAGAAGATTAACTACTCAGGTTTGCAAGCATCGAAAATGTTTCAATATGTTGATTCTGACTGAAATAAATAAGCAAACAAAGCTAATTTGGATATGTAAACGACTTATTTATGCTACAAAGATAAACGATGTAATTTACACAAAATTACTTAGCAAAGATTTACCTTAATCTTAAATAATTATCTTAAGAACCATCTGCATTAGCAAGTTCATAAATTGAATACATTTTGTGACTCTTGTAGAAGACTAACTAAATCTATTTCGGGAAGAAAATAACTTTTCCTTGCCATGGAATTGTACTTTAATACTCGAAATTAAAAAATTTGAAATAAAATAAATCAACGATTTTGCCTCCAATCGCTGAGGTCGCTTATGGGTGATTTGAAATGTTAACATAAAATCGCTAATTTTGGAAGATTGTAGTGCCTCGCCCGCAAGCGACCTCAGCAGAGTGAAAATAAATCGTCTTATAGGAGATATATAAACATATATTTACTATGATATACAAGGAACGATTTCGTCTCAAATCGCCGAGGTCGCTTGCAGGCGAGGCGCTAGATTTGAAATATCAACAGAAAATCGTCTATTTTGGACAATTGTAATGCCTCACCCGCAAGCGACCTCGGCAGAGTAAGAATAAAATTGTCTTATAGGAGATTATATATTTATTATGATATACAAGGAACGATTTCCCCCTAAATCGCCGAGGTCGCTTGCGGGCGAGGCGCTGGATTTCGAATATTAACATAAAATTGTCCATTTTGGAAGCTTGTCGCGCCTCGCCCGCAAGCGACCTCGGCGGAGTAAGGATAAAATCGTCTTATAGGTGATTTTGTATATTTACTAAGATATACAATGAACGATTTTACTTCAAATCGCCGAGATCGCTTGCGGGCGAGGCACTGGATTTTAAAAGATACGACAAAATCGTCTACTTTTGAAGAATGTAGCGCCTCGCCCGCAAGCGACCTCGGCGGAGTGAGAATAAAATCGTTTTATAACAGACTTTGTATATTTACTAAGATATACAACGAACGATTTCGCCTCAGATCGCCGAGGTTGCTTGCGGGCGAGGCGCTGGAAATAAGATATTAACAGCAAATGGTTCGCTTTGGAAGAATGTAGCGCCTCGCCCGCAAGCGACCTCGGCGGAGTGAAAATAAAATCGTTTTATAACAGACTTTGTATATTTACTAATATATACAACGAACAATTTCGCCTCAAATCGCCGAGGTCGCTTGCGGGCGAGGCGCTGGAAATAAGATATTAACAGCAAATGGTTCGTTTTGGAAGAATGTAGCGCCTCGCCCGCAAGCGACCTCGGCGGAGTGAGAATAAAATCGTTTTATAAGAGACTTTGTATATTTACTAAGATATACAACGAACGATTTCGCCTCAAATCGCCGAGGTCGCTTGCGGGCGAGGCGCTGGAAATAAGATATCAACAGCAAATGGTTCGTTTTGGAAGAATGTAGCGCCTCGCCCGCAAGCGACCTCGGCGGAGTGAGAATAAAATCGTTTTATAAGAGACTTTGTATATTTACTAAGATATACCACAAACGATTTCGCCTCAAATCGCCGAGGTCGCTTGCGGGCGAGGCGCTGGAAATAAGATATCAACAGCAAATGGTTCGTTTTGGAAGAATGTAGCGCCTCGCCCGCAAGCGACCTCGGCGGAGTGAGAATAAAATCGTTTTATAAGAGACTTTGTATATTTACTAAGATATACAACGAACGATTTCGCCTCAAATCGCCGAGGTCGCTTGCGGGCGAGGCGCTGGAAATAAGATATTAACAGCAAATGGTTCGTTTTGGAAGAATGTAGCGCCTGGCCCGCAAGCGACCTCGGCGGAGGGAAAATAAAATCGTTTTATAAGAGACATTGTATATTTACTAAGATATACAAGGAACGATTTCGCTTCAAATCGCCGAGGTCGCTTGCGGGCGAGGCGCTAGATATAATATATTAACAGCAAATGGTTCGTTTCGGAAGATTGTAGCACCTCGCCCGCAAGCGACCGCAGTGGAGTGAAAATAAAATCGTCTTATAGGAGACCTTGTATATTTACTAAGATATACAACGAACGATTTTACCTCAAATCGCCGAGATCGCTTGCGGGCGAGGCACTGGATTTTAAAAGATACGACAAAATCGTCTACTTTGGAAGAATGTAGGGCCTCGCCCGCTACGCGACCTCGGCTGAGTGTGAATAAAATCGTCTTATAGGTGATTTTGTATATTTACTAAGATATACAACGAACGATTTCACCTCAAATCGCCGAGGTCGCTTGCGGGCGAGGCGCTGGAAATAAGATATTAACAGCAAATGGTTCGTTTTGGAAGAATGTAGCGCCTCGCCCGCAAGCGACCTCGGCGGAGTGAGAATAAAATCGTTTTATAAGAGACTTTGTATATTTACTAAGATATACCACAAACGATTTCGCCTCAAATCGCCGAGGTCGCTTGCGGGCGAGGCGCTGGAAATAAGATATCAACAGCAAATGGTTCGTTTTGGAAGAATGTTGCGCCTCGCCCGCAAGCGACCTCGGCGGAGTGAGAATAAAATCGTTTTATAAGAGACTTTGTATATTTACTAAGATATACAACGAACGATTTCGCCTCAAATCGCCGAGGTCGCTTGCGGGCGAGGCGCTGGAAATAAGATATTAACAGCAAATGGTTCGTTTTGGAAGAATGTAGCGCCTGGCCCGCAAGCGACCTCGGCGGAGTGAAAATAAAATCGTTTTATAAGAGACATTGTATATTTACTAAGATATACAAGGAACGATTTCGCTTCAAATCGCCGAGGTCGCTTGCGGGCGAGGCGCTAGATATAATATATTAACAGCAAATGGTTCGTTTCGGAAGATTGTAGCACCTCGCCCGCAAGCGACCGCAGTGGAGTGAAAATAAAATCGTCTTATAGGAGACCTTGTATATTTACTAAGATATACAACGAACGATTTTACCTCAAATCGCCGAGATCGCTTGCGGGCGAGGCACTGGATTTTAAAAGATACGACAAAATCGTCTACTTTGGAAGAATGTAGGGCCTCGCCCGCTACGCGACCTCGGCTGAGTGTGAATAAAATCGTCTTATAGGTGATTTTGTATATTTACTAAGATATACAACGAACGATTTCACCTCAAATCGCCGAGGTCGCTTGCGGGCGAGGCGCTAGAAATAAAATATTAACAGCAAATGGTTCGTTTGGAAGAATGTAGCGCCTCGCCCGCAAGCGACCTCGGCGAAGTGAGAATAAAATCGTTTTATAAGAGACTTTGTATATTTACTAAGATATACAACGAACGATTTTACCTCAAATCGCCGAGGTCGCTTGCGGGCGAGGCGCTGGAAATAAGATATTAACAGCAAATGGTTCGTTCTGGAAGAATGTAGTGCCTCGTCTGCAAACGACCTCGGCGGAGTGAGAATAAAATCGTTTTATAAGAGACTTTATATATTTACTAAGATATACAACGAACGATTTCGCGTCAAATCGCCGAGGTCGCTTGCGGGCGAGGCACTGGAAATAAAATATTGACAGCAAATGGTTCGTTTTGGAAGAATGTAGCGCCTCGCCCGCAAGCGACCTCGGCGGAGTGAGAATAAAATCGTTTTATAAGAGACTTTGTATATTTACTAAGATATACAACGAACGATTTCGTCTCAAATCGCCGAGGTCGCTTGCGGGCGAGGCGCTGGAAATAAGATATTAACAGCAAATGGTTCGCTTTGGAAGAATGTAGCGCCTCGCCCGCAAGCGACCTCGGCGGAGTGAGAATAAAATCGTTTTATAAGAGACTTTGTATATTTACTAAGATTTACAAGGAACGATTTCGCTTCAAATCGCCGAGGTCGCTTGCGGGCGAGGCGCTAGATATAATATATTAACAGCAAATGGTTCGTTTCGGAAGATTGTAGGACCTCGCCCGCAAGCGACCGCAGTGGAGTGAAAATAAAATCGTCTTATAGGAGACCTTGTATATTTACTAAGATATTCAACGAACGATTTAAACTCAAATCGCCGAGATCGCTTGCGGGCGAGGCACTGGATTTTAAAAGATACGTAGGGCCTTGTCCGCTACGCGACCTCGGCAGAGTGAGAATAAAATTGTCTTATAGCAGACTATATTTACTATGATATACAAGGAACGATTTCGCAAATCGTCTTATAAGAGATTTTATATGTTTACTAAGATATACAAGAAACGATTCCGCTTTAAAGCAAAGGAATTGCTTGCCGGCAAAAAGCTTGATTTAAAATATCAACTGAAAATTGGCTTACTAAATTTTTCCTTAAGGGTTGAGAATGATCCATAAATATAATGGGACTGAGGCTTCAAAAATATAAAAAAATATAATATAATCACGTTTCAAAATATATCATTTGTGGCATGTCAGTCTTTACTACTTCATTAGTTATTTATGAGGCATATGCTATACTTTTACTCATTTTACAGGACATCATAAAGTTTTTGAATAATTAAAATCCAAAAGTCTTTATAAAAACAAAATTTTTTTTTCATCTTGCTCGTTTTGATACTGGCAAAACGAAGACAACTTCTTTGACTTTTATGAAGTTTGCAAGTTATTGTCAATTAATTTAATATGGAAATAAAAATCTCACCGAAATATCTTATAAAATTCAGCGAATGACGAACGATAACGAAAATTTATTTAGATTAACTAATCTAAATGAAAATAAATTCAAAACGGCCTTGATCTAGATCTGATTATTTTTGGTAACTCTACATCCTAATTGTTACGTTATAACCTTATTAGTGTTTTTTTTTAAATACAAGATTTTTCAAATATTTTTCGTTATAAAAGAAATATTTACAAAAAAACAGATAACGTAGTAGCACTTGAGACGCAGAATTTGATGGGGCGGCAGATAAACAACTCATTTGGTTGTTTGTAGCGATTTTTTTAGTAGGACGATTTTTTAGTTCGTGCTAAAAATAAGTGACATCAATTCCAACCAACTTATAGCGGTCATTATAATTTTTCTAGGAATTAATGTAAATCAATTTATTCCAACTTTCTAAATGTCATCGATACATATCTATTTTTAAAAGATGATACCAAGTATTGTCAATAATTGTATTATATTGAGTTTAAAATTGCTACTAAGGGTTTTATTTTTTCTTAAAAGTTGACAAAAACGATAAAAACACCAAAAATATGATCCCAGTTGGGTGTTACTTATCACTCAAAAAATTCAGTAAGCTAAATACTCTTTAAAAGAAAATTTGTTTGTACTGGTTAGAGATGACAATAGCAGATGAATTTTAATTCCTGAATAAAGAAATGATAGTATTAATTGGAGTTAAATCAAAAATCCAACAATCCGCAATCCAATGGGCCACTTTTATCACTTCTTGATAAACTTATCCAATAACCATGGTAAGTATCCCCTAGATTCTAGATCGTTTAATTGAAGATTGGCAATAATGGGCCTTAGTTAAATGAATTAACTAATAGAATACGGTCAAATTAAACTTCTTTGCTAATTACATTTCATTACTAACCACACCAATACGTGATGATAAACGAAATATTATGAAAAATTATCGCAATAATTTCAGGAAATGTCAATGAGAAGAATATGAGAAAGTATTACAGCTAGAGGCAAGGCGACAAAAAGGGAAAAGAAATAAGCTTAATGAGAAAAAGAAGATAAGATTATAAAAAATAAAGATAAACGTTAATAATGAAATATCTAAGCAAAGAATTAGAAAAATACAACAAACAAATGAAAGGATAGATAGAGATAAGTGGGCGTGATTACGCGGTAATTGTTCAACATCTATCATTTTATTTTCACAACAAATTACATAACATTGTTTATTATTATTCTTAATAAACCAACGCAACCCAATCCAAAGTAATTTAGCACACGATCGTTATGACGCAGGCGTCATAAGACTTATATTTTCAAATATCTACAAAATCTTCAATAGCTATGCGAAAAATCTATCAGATTTATCATTCTATTTTAGCCCTTCAAACGAGCAGATATAATAACGACATTAAACAAAAATTATAGTCCTTGTATTCACATTCATTCAAGGTTGCCAGGTCTCACGATTTATCATAAGATCTCATAATATTACCTTTAATCTGACGATTTGATATATAGTTTTCATGATTTTTATTTGTTTTTGCACATTAAAACCAATCAAAATTAATTTGCTAAGATGACGTTATGTTAGAATTTAAAAATCTGTTCTGAGAACAATAAAAAATTAATATGTTAAGTACTCGACAAGTTTTTGAAAAAATTTAAATATTATAGTTATCTGTATGCAGAACATTTTACCAACATTTTCTACCTCAAAATTATCTACTTAGATTAGAGTGTTCACGATGGCTGCTTGGGAAATGCTTTAATCAAACATTTGTTGCAATTGATAGATATTTGACCACTTTATAGGAAAATTCTGTAAATTTAACAAAATTTGTACGGGGTAGAGACTAGTTAGAGCTTATGGTAATGTTTAATTTTAAAGAATATTTGACACTTCTTAGGAAGCCATGTTAATTAAGAATATTCATCTTAATTTTTCAACGATTATCTGTCTTAGAGCTTTGTTAAAGGTTTTTGGAACCACCCTGTATATACTTTTTCATATCTGTGCTATTTCCCATGGCTAAATACATATTTTTCTATTTATTAGAAGAAATAGCTGTTTCAATCGAGCGTATCCCACATTTAATCTTTTATTTATATAAACATCACAATTTAAGTGTTGACCAAGACGCAGGCCTCGGTATTTGACATCTTTTTCTTTAGGATTCCATTGATGTCCTATGTTATTGATTCTAACGTGTGTTGGATTTTGATAACGTGGTAAAGTAAAGCTCTTAAACTCACACTTGTATTCATTCGGTTGTAAGGACCAGTTAGTATGCCATTTCTGTACGTTGTTAACAGCAAGATGCTATAGTTTCCTCCAAATTATTACTTTGGGTCATAATCAATAATTTGTCAGCAAACATAGCATTTTCTTTGGGTCTTTAACATGGTTATTAGCTTAAGGATAGGGTCCTTTTATTCTGACATAAAATGTTCGTTCTTGAAGATATGAAATAAGATGCAACAATTTGAATTTTAATCCTTTCGCCCAAATTATTTCAAAGATTTTAGTTATGTCTAAGAAGACGATGGTGAATTGATTAATTGATTAATACTTCGATCGAAAACCGAACTGAATATTTGGAATAACATTTCTTTCCAGACTTCAACTGATCTTAAAGTGTGCATAATACTATCAGCTTTGGTACTGATATGTCAAAAAAAAGAGCTGGACATACTCCATCAATAATATTCTCGGACTATTTTTCTTACATTATTCTTTTTTTTTTAATAATTGTTGTCCAGAAGAGGAAATTGTTATTTTAAATCTACAGAAAATATAAAACTAAGTTGGAGCAACAAATAGTGTTAGAAAGGAAGTTGCATAATGAAGATGTTAACAAAACTGTATCATAAACTAGTAACATGGATACCGCAAAGACAGATCTGTGAACACCGCTGTACAAGATACAATAATAACGATACTTGCAGTGATAAATAAAAGAAAATTCGTGGAATTGGTTGGACTCGATGTGTGCAAAGTAGTATTATTACGGTGTGAGCGGTGTCGCATATGAAATGATGAAAATATTCTTGAAAAATAGAAGTCACATTGTGTTATTAATGGTAAAAGATCAAATGTAAGAAACATTTCCGCAGGGGTTTCTCAAGGATTGACCCATCCCTTTATTATTTATAATATATATAAATGACATAACACATTGCAGATGGATCTCTGCCTCTATGCACATGATACAACCATAGTTTCATCTGGAGAATTAATGGAAGATCTTCCCATTAATTCTACAGAGTCGTTAAATACTGTTAAACAGTAGCTTCAAGATATTCAACTCTGAATGCGGAAAAACGCAAAGTATAAGATTTGATAAAGCCCACTGCAAAACAGAAAACAAATCATTGAACTTTTTTGGGATTACACCTAGATGAAAAACTCAAGTGGTGCATTCATATTGAAAATACAGCAAAGAATCTAAATGGAGCAATTTATTGTGTCAAGAGGATGGTGTCTATCGGTACCACTGAGCCTACCAAGCTGGCATACTATTCTTGTTTAAATTTGTTGCAGAAAAGGGCTATCCGAGTACTCCTGCACTTAAGAACTAGAGATAGTTAGCACATTTTAAAGTAGAAAATTCTCACTTTACCGTGTTTTGAACCAATTTTTAATATTGGGAGACAAAATCTTAGTCACTTGTGTTAATTTGTTCACATCACATCGTTTGGCATGTGAATCAGAAAAACGTCAAATCACAATCTTCAAACTACCCATCCTAATCAATATGAAAAACATTTGCAACAGCATCATCTAGTCTTTAATTGCCAGTTTTTGAACTTCTGACATGAAGATATTGCATTTTTTTTATTGCATATTCACGTTTACCACCAGTATTTAATGTTTAATTAACAGTTTTTGGACTATTTACGGCAAGTTTTTACATTGTGTGCAATAGTATTTAATATTTTGGAAGAAAACTCAAAGAATTTATTAACAGTATCTTGTTTCTTTGCAATAAAAATGTTATCTGCTATCACTTTTACAAGCAATATCAAGTCTTTTGGTAGTATTTTGACTCGTCTGGAAGTAGTATCAAATCTTCTGGAAGCATTTCAAATCTTACAGCGGCAATATCATGTGTTCTAAAAAACTTTCCTACAAGTAATATCAAGGCTTTCGGAAAGATATCAAATCAGCCTTACAGAGGCAATATCAAGTCTTCTAGAAGCAGTATCAAGTCTTTGAAAAGCAAAGTAAGTCTTCTGGAAATATTTCAAAGCGTTTGTAAAAGTAATATCAAGTCTTCCAGAAGCAGCATCAAATCTTTCTGGAAGCAATCCAAGCTTCCTGGAAGAATTTCAAGTCATTTGCAGTCTCTTGAAAACAATATCAAGTCTTCCACAGACAATACCGAATCTTCTGAAAGCAGTTCAAGTCTTTTGGAAGCATTTAAAGTCTACTGGAAACAGTGTCAAATTTTCTAGAAGCAGTGTCAAGTCCTGCAGGGACAGTATCATGTCTTTTGAAAGCAGTTCAAGCCATTTGAAAGCGGTGATCCTCCTGGACGCAGTTTTAGTCTTTTAAAAACAATTCAAGTCTACTGGAAATAATATCAAATCTTTTGGAAACATTTCAAGTTTACTTAAAACACTGTAATGTTTCCTAGAAGCAATTCCAAGTCTTCCAGGGCTAGTATCACGTCCTCTGAAAACATTTCAAATCTTCCAGTGGCAATATCAAGAAAAGCTACCTACAAGTAATATCAAGGTTTTCGGAAGCATATCAAATCAGCCTTCCAGAGGCAATATCGAATCTTCTAGAAGCAGTATCAAGTCTTTGGCAAGCATCAAGTCTTCTGGAAATATTTCAAAGTTTTTGGAAGTAATATCAAGCCTTCCAGAAGCAGCATCAAATCTTTCTGGAAGCAATCCAAGTTTCCTGGAAGCATTTCTAGTCTATTAGAAGCATTTGCAGTCTCTTGAAAACAATATCAAGTCTTCCACAGACAATACCGAATCTTCTGAAAGCAGTTCAAGTCTTTTGGAAGCATTTAAAGTCTACTGGAAACAGTGTCAAATTTCCTAGAAGCAGTGTTAAGTCCTGCAGGGACAGTATCATGTCTTTTGAAACAGTTCAAGCCATTTGAAAGCGATGATCCTTCTGGACGCAGTTTAGTCTTTTAAAAACATTCCAAGTCTACTGGAAATAATAATCTTTTGGAAACATTTCAAGTTTACTTAAAACACTGTAATGTTTCCTAGAAGCAATTCCAAGTCTTCCAGGGCTAGTATCACGTCCTCTGAAAACATTTCAAATCTTCCAGTGGCAATATCAAGAAAAGCTACCTACAAGTAATATCAAGGTTTTCGGAAGCATATCAAATCAGCCTTCCAGAGGCAATATCGAATCTTCTAGAAGCAGTATCAAGTCTTTGGCAAGCATCAAGTCTTCTGGAAATATTTCAAAGTTTTTGGAAGTAATATCAAGCCTTCCAGAAGCAGCATCAAATCTTTCTGGAAGCAATCCAAGTTTCCTGGAAGCATTTCTAGTCTATTAGAAGCATTTGCAGTCTCTTGAAAACAATATCAAGTCTTCCACAGACAATACCGAATCTTCTGAAAGCAGTTCAAGTCTTTTGGAAGCATTTAAAGTCTACTGGAAACAGTGTCAAATTTCCTAGAAGCAGTGTTAAGTCCTGCAGGGACAGTATCATGTCTTTTGAAACAGTTCAAGCCATTTGAAAGCGATGATCCTTCTGGACGCAGTTTAGTCTTTTAAAAACATTCCAAGTCTACTGGAAATAATATCAAATCTTTTGGAAACATTTCAAGTTTACTTAAAACACTGTAATGTTTCCTAGAAGCAATTCCAAGTCTTCCAGGGCTAGTATCACGTCCTCTGAAAACATTTCAAATCTTCCAGCGGCAATATCAAGAAAAGCTACCTACAAGTAATATCAAGGTTTTCGGAAGCATATCAAATCAGCCTTCCAGAGGCAATATCGAATCTTCTAGAAGCAGTATCAAGTCTTTGGCAATCATCAAGTCTTCTGGAAATATTTCAAAGTTTTTGGAAGTAATATCAAGCCTTCCAGAAGCAACATGATATCTTTCTGGAAGCAATCAAAGTTTCCTGGAAGCATTTCTAGTCTTTTGGAAGCATTTGCAGTCTCTTGAAAACAATATCTAGTCTTCCACAGACAATATCAAATCTTCTGAAAGCAGTTCAAGTCTTTTGGAAGCATTTAAAGTCTACTGGAAACAGTGTCAAATTTCCTAGAAGCAGTGTCAAGTCCTGCGGGGACAGTATCACGTCTTTTGAAAGCAGTTCAAGCCATTTGAAAGCGATGATCCTTCTGGACGCAGTTTTAGTCTTTTAAAAACATTTCAAGTTTACTGGAAATAACATCACGTCTTTTGGAAACATTTCAAGTTTACTTAAAACATTGTAATGTTTCCTAGAAGCAATTCCAAGTCTTCCAGGGCTAGTATCACGTCCTCTAAAAACATTTCAAATCTTCCAGCGGCAATATCAAGAAAAGCTACCTACAAGTAATATCAAGGTTTTCGGAAGCATATCAAATCAGCCTTCCAGAGGCAATATCGAATCTTCTAGAAGCAGTATCAAGTCTTTGGCAAGCATCAAGTCTTCTGGAAATATTTCAAAGTTTTTGGAAGTAATATCAAGCCGTCCAGAAGCAGCATCAAATCTTTTTGGAAGCAATCCAAGCCTCCTGGAAGCATTTCAAATATTTTGGAAGCAATTGCAGTCACTTGGAAACAATATCTAGTCTTCCACAGGCAATACCAAATTTTCTACAAGTAGTACAAGTCTTTTGAAGGTGCTTTAAGTCTATTGAAAACAGTGTCAAATTTCCTAGAAGCAGTGTCAAGTCCTGCAGGAACAGTATCATGTCTTTTGAAAGCAGTTCAAGCCATTTGAAAGCGATGATAATTCTAGACGCAGTTTTAGTCTTTTAAAAACATTTCAAGTTTACTGGAAATAATATCAAATCTTTTGGAAACATTTCAAGTTTACTTAAAACACTGTAATGTTTCCTAGAAGCAATTCCAAGTCTTCCAGGGCTAGTATCACGTATTCTGAAAACATTTCAAATCTTCCAGCGGCAATATCAAGAAAAGCTACCTACAAGTAATATCAAGGTTTTCGGAAGCATATCAAATCAGCCTTCTAGAGGCAATATCGAATCTTCTAGAAGCAGTATCAAGTCTTTGGCAATCATCAAGTCTTCTGGAAATATTTCAAAGTTTTTGGAAGCAATATCAAGCCTTCCGGAAGCAACATCATATCTTTCTGGAAGCAATCCAAGTTTCCTGGAAGCATTTCTAGTCTTTTGGAAGCATTTGCAGTCTCTTGAAAACAATATCAAGTCTTCCACAGATAATACCAAATCTTCTGAAAGCAGTTCAAGTCTTTTGGAAGCATTTAAAGTCTACTGGAAACAGTGTCAAATTTCCTAGAAGCAGTGTCAAGTCCTGCGGGGACAGTATCACGTCTTTTGAAAGCAGTTCAAGCCATTTGAAAGCGGTGATCCTTCTGGACGCAGTTTTAGTCTTTTAAAAACATTTCCAGTCTACTGGAAATAATATCAAGTCTTTTGAAAGCATCTCAACCTTACTGGAAACACTGTAATGTTTCCTAGAAGCAATTCCAAGTCTTCTAGGGCTAGTATCATGTCCTCTGGAAGCATTTCAAATCTTCCAGCGGCAATATCAGGAAAAGCTACCTACAAGTAATATCAAGGTTTCCGGAAACATATCAAATCAACTTTCCAGAGGCAATATCGAATCTTCTAGAAGCAGTATTAAGTCTTCCAGAAGCAGCATCAAATCTTTCTGGAAGCAATCCAAGTCTTTTGGAAGCATTCTTAAAAACAATATCAAGTCTTCCACAAGTAATACCAAATCTTCTGGAAGCAGTCTAAGTCTTTTGGACGCATTTCAAGTCTACTGGAAACACTGCCATGTTTCCTAGAAGCAGTTCCAAGTCAAGTAAAAATTTTGGACGGGTGCTTACAGACCCATACGTTGCTTTCAACTTATCACTAAACTATTGGAATTGATATCAATGATTATCGATATATGATATCGATGCAAGCGGAAAGTAATTAGGTGGTCTGTTGCAATGTTTTGCAACATGATCAACATTTCTGTGTACAATGCTTTCGTTTTATTTATCCAGTTGAATACCAATTAGAAATGTTTTTCTTATATAAAGCAACGAAATACTAGACTACGAGATATAAATGCGCTGAACGTCGTAGATAGCATTCACATGCAATCAAATAAACATCGGTTGCTTCAAATTCAGAAAATGCACCTATTGGAACACCCACCAGTGATGAAAAGAGAGCCCGTTATCACGTTTTGTAACGATTATGTAAAGTTGATTTACTTTAAATAATTTTTTTGCATTATATTTTTTTTCACATTAAAATTAATTAGATAAACAATTATTGTCTAACATTGTGTCAATCTGATACATGAAGTCCGGATTTGGTTTTAGAAACGAAAATCCGGATGAGGGTTAAGACAGATAGTGACAGAAATTAAGTTGAGTACGGTCCTTGTATTGGGAAATAGCCTGTATAGCTGAAAATAATTTTAATCGATACAGGTTTGATTGTAATTCGTGATAACAAAAATATTTTTTTTATCTACAGTAGTAAAGCCACAAACTTCCGTTCGAGGACTATTGACTCATCCTGTATAGGTAGCCGACGAACAATCAGTAAATGTGTTATGGCGCAATTGGGTACTAACTCATTTAAATGTGCCAGTATCAATATGTCAGGGCAGCAAATTTTGTTGCGTTAGACTTGGTTAGTTGTAACCCACGTTCAGATCAGATCAAATCTCTTTATTTAGTACAGTAATCATTCTAGCTCTACATGCATACAAGTCTTTAAATCAGCATGATAAATTAAACTACAACACTTCAAGTCATTAAGAAACAAATTAAATTTTGAAGATCAAAAAGTTACGCATTCATAGGCAATGTTGGATTTAAGTTTGTGAATCAATTTGTATTACTAAGTATATGAATATTAAAAAGTAGTTATTAAAAAAATAAAATAAAACTTACCTATTGGTTCTACACCGGATATGTGATCAACGAAATCTCTTTTGCCCAAATATAACGTAAGTTTTCCATTAGGAGAGCTCTTCTTAAAAACTCGAAAATTATTAACCATTTTTCTTCTTGAAAAGCGATAGTCCTGGCCGGAATGACGGTGATTTCCTCGATGACCGGAAACACGTACTGACAGATTTCGGCTTACAAGCCGCTATGTATATACGGCATCAGATAGGGCTTCTTCGTGATCCTGTTAAGAAAAATGCGAAAAATTAAGCGCCCGTAATTAGATTAGCCGAGAGTCTAGTCGACGCAAATATAAAAAAAAATCGTCACAAAAAAATAAATAAATATCACCGCTGCACGAGTATTCAAAAGCGTCCGAGATATCAGAGAAGTCGTATTTCATTGCCGTTTTTTAACACCGCCGTTTCCGCGAAGGAAATACGTAAAATGTGTGACGCTCGAGAGAAAAAAAATATATAAAAATAACGACCGCACGCGGTTTTAAGCACTGCCAATGAGGAATCTTTGCGACGAATCGAACGGAAAACCACCAACTCGGTTAAAGCTTGTGTGTTAACGGAGTCGTGGAGGCATTGTTGAATAATTTAGACATTATCGAACGTCATTTGTTTACAGACTCGGGAATGTTGTTGTTAAGTAATCCCTTTTGATACTTTAATAAAGGTTAAATAACGACTAATTATTGTGCGTAAATTTATTTTAATAGATCTTAGAACAAAGAAAATTTAAATTAAATTAAGCTAATAATATATAAAGCTTTATATGTTTTAAAAAAACTTTGGAAAGAAAGAAATTGTAATTAAAAAAAATCAACATTTTAATTAATTAATTTAAAAGCATTTATCAACATACTTGTAATGTTTTTAACCCAAGAAAAACGAGTTCATTCATACGTTCATTGAGTATAAACACCAGTAAGTCTAATTTCACTAATCCTTTTGTAAATTCATCGTTGTAACAACAACGTAGTCGCTTGTAAGCCGATCTCAACGAGTCACACTTAGACACAATAGAACGAAAAGTACAAAAAAACACAACACAAACTTTTACGTCATCGTTTTCGTTTAAATTCAAAGTTCGCCGTGATATTGAAAGGATTCCGAACATGCATACCGCATTTGTTTTCAGAAATCCATTTAAATTTTCGCGTTATCTTTTAACTTTTTCTTTAACCTGAGTAGAGAGTTGGGGAAATGTCGATGCTTACGGTTTATCGAGTTTTAAATAGTTTGGAGGTTTCTGTTATCACTATTTAGTGATATAAAAGGTATTAATGGATTTTTTTGTGATAAATCTTCATTTAAGACTCTTAAGATTGAGATATTTGTATCCATTTTTTGCTAACTCCTCTCCGTCTCAAAATTGTCCATAATCTTTCACACGGTACCTTGTCAAAAGTTTTTTCTAGGTCTATAAATCTTAGGTATATTCCTTTTTATTGCCTAAATTTTTTTTTCAATAATTTGTTTGAGTGTAAATATGTGGTCCTGTATACTTCTACCCTTCCTGAAACTACAGTAGGGCCCCGACATTCGCGGCTTCAAATTACACGGATTCGCATATTCGCGTTTTAAATTCTGCCTTTTTCAACATTCACGAATCGATTATTCGCGAATACATAGCAAGTATGTATGTCATTTTTTAAAAATTTAAAACGAAGTTTACCGTAGGTTTACTGTACAAGCAACCAGCTTCACATATGCGTTTCTCTGGGAATCCCTCATTTATGATCGATTTTAATGTTTGTGTTAGGTGCTTATTTTTGTGTTCTGTATTTCGTTCAGGTTAGTGTTTCGCCCGTTTTTTTACTATAATTTTATAAACAATAAATTAATCTCACAACAGTACTCAAAATGGGTACAAAAAGGCCTGCGATGGAAATAAATTTAATTGCCAAACGTGCAAAGTCAGTTATGACTCTAGAAAGAAAAATTCAAGTTCTTGATATGCTCCGAGAAGGGAAAAGAGCTACCGAAGTAGGCCGGGTCTTCGGTGTCAATGAATCTACGATAAGATCTATAAAGAAACAAGAAGAGGTAATTAGAAATAGCGTAAAAAGTGGCATACCGTCATCATTAAAGGTAACGTCACAAGTTCGTGATGTTAATATTGAAAAAATGGAGAAGTCTCTTTATCTTTGGATTGAGGACCATGGTCGCAAAAATATACCATTAACTAGGGCTAGATTAATGGATAAAGCCAAGGAACTTTATCAACATTTTTGTGTGGAATGGACTGTGCTGAAGACGATTGTAAATTTAAAGCCAGCAGAGGATGGTTCGAAAGATTCAAAACTCGTTTTAATCTCCATAACATTAAGTTGTGTGGAGAATCAGCTTCAGCAGATCATCAACAGGCTGCAAAATTTCCTGATGAAATAATAAAATTAATAGAAGAAAAAGGTTACCGTCCTGAACAAATATTTAATGCGGACGAAACCGGGCTTTATTGGAAACAAATGCCCACACGAACATACATTTCAAAAAATGAAAAGACAGCACCTGGTTTTAAATCGGCTAAGGATAGAGTTACAGTTTTATTTTGTGCAAATGCACGCGGAGACTTTATTACAAAACCAATGTTAATATATCGAGCAGCTAATCCACGAGCTTTAAAGAACAAGGACAAAGAAGCTCTTCCGGTCTATTGGCGAGCTAATTCAAAAGCTTGGATGACTTCTCAGCTATTTATAGAGTGGTTTAAAGAGTGCTTTGTTAAAGAAGTGGAGCGTTACCTAAAATCTAAAAATTTAGCATTTCACGTTTTATTGATATTGGATAACGCCCCATCTCATCCAGTAGATGCTCTCAAATTAGCTCATCCATGTGTCGAGGTGGTATTTCTTCCGCCCAACACAACATCCTTATTACAATCTTTAGATCAAGGTGTTATAAAAGCTTTTAAAAGTCATTATATCCGGCACATGTTCGATTTTGTACATGAGAAAATACAAAATGATAGTGTTTTCTCAATAAAAGATGTGTGGAAATTATACAATATTGACCATGCGATTACATCTATAAAACTTGCTTTAAATGACATTAAAGTATCAACCGTAAGTAATGCATGGAAAAAACTGTTGAAAAAAGACACTGCGCAAAGTGTAAGCGAAATTGATGAGGCAATAGAGAGAGCTGTTCTTTCTGCACGGTTGCTACCGGGAGATGATTTTCATACCATTGTACCAGCTGATATCGAATCTCTCGTCAATGATCAAGAGGAAGAGTTGTCCAGTGCAGACTTAGAAGCGCTACTAATAGAAAATGTTTCAGGAACGGATGAAGAAGATAATAGTAATTCCCTATGTAATAAATTAACGTTGAAGGAACTTAATTTATTTATACAAGAAGCAAATAATCTTGCTGAAAAAATAGTAGAATATGATCCATCAACGGAACGAAGCACAAAATTTAAAAATGGTCTGAATACTCTTCTTGCTCCTTACAAAGAGCTTCAAAAGGATATGCAACACAAAGCATTGCAACCTACTATCCTTTCATTTTTTAAACCATCGTGTTCTAAATCAATTATTATTGATGAGTAGAAATGTTAACTTTTATTTCTTTTTTTAGTTTATTTTGTTGCAGTTTGTTATTGCTATCGAGTTTAGGTTTTTTTATATTTTAAACAATTGTAATTATTTTAATATCTGTATTAGTTCCGAATACAAAAGTTTTAAGACCAGTCGTTTTATTTTGCAATTTTAAGCGTTTTATTTAGTATGTATAATTTATTAATTTTTGAAATTTTTAATTTTTAAAATTAAATTAAATGAAACTTTTGGCGTCGGTGACCATTTGGCGGTTAACGTGTTAAAAGAACATAGAAGTAGTAGTTTATCCTTCATAATATCTAGTGCTTCAATATTCGCGGATTCAACATTCGCGGCGTATTTTTAGAACCTAACCCTCGCGAATGTTGGGACCTTACTGTACTCTGGGCTTGATCTAGTGTTTTCTCTATTATAGATTTTATTCGATGTTGTATAATTTGTTCTAGTATTTTTATAT
The DNA here is from genome assembly GCA_036711965.1 of Onthophagus sagittarius. NCBI lineage: Eukaryota > Metazoa > Arthropoda > Insecta > Coleoptera > Scarabaeidae > Onthophagus > Onthophagus sagittarius. The sequence continues at coordinate 11,301,991 of JASERS010000004.1, forward strand.
TTGTATTGATTAGTGTAATCCTCTGTAGTTGTTGCATTGTCTTCTATCACCTTTCTTGAATATTGGTACTATAAGAGATGTTTTCCATTCTTTTGGTATATATTCTTCTTGCCATATCTTTTAATATATGTTTACCAATATCTTCATTTCTCTGTCCCTCCAACACTTAATCATCTCCGTTGTGATCTTGTCTTCTCCTGGTGCCTTTCCGCTTTTTAGATTTTTTATCGTTTCCCTTACTTCTGCTTTTGATATGTTTTCGTTTAGTTCTTCATTTACAATGGTACTGTCTGCTACTTCTTCCTCCGTTTGTTGTATTTGGCCTGTATCTTTCGTGAGGAGTTCTTCGAAGTGATCTTCCATCTTTCCATTATCTTCTTTTCGTCCTTTATTACTTCATTGTTCTTGTTTTTTATCCACCTTTCCTTGTGTCCATTTTCATTTCTGCACTTCTTCAATATGTTATAAAACAGTTTTTGGTTCTCCCTACTATTCCTCTCCATTTTCAATCCGAATTCTTCCCAACTTCTTCTTTTTGCCTCCCTAACCATCTCATTGCTTTCTGCCTTTCAATCTTATACTCTTCATAATACTGCACAGTTTTCTTGCTCAAATATTTCTTCCAAGCCCTTTTTTTAACTTTTATCTGCGATTTTATTTCTTCTGTCCACCACTTGGCTTGATTCTTGTTCTTGTTATTACGGTGTTTTCCACAAATCTCTTCTGCTGCCATTAACATTGCGTCTCTCATCATCTTCCACGCATCTTCTACTTTACTTGATTTCCTCCTTATATCTTCGTCTATTATACTCGTAACCTTTTCTCCGTATTTTTAGCACAAAATTGATACAAATAATAAGAGCCATATACGAGAACAACACAACAAGAATCATTTATAATAATCAAAAATCAGAATCTTTTAATACTAATGAAGAATTAAGGGCTAAGGCAGGGCGGTGGATTGAGCCCAACACTGTTCATCACATATATGGACGAAGTTATAAAGGAAATGAATAAAACAAGGAAACAAATAACGATAGGTTATAGGAAACTAAAAAGGGTGCAAATCGACATTGGTGCTTTTGCGGACGATATAATACAAATTTCGAACTTGACGATAGAACAACAAGAGCATGAACAAAGAGAAAACAAAAGTAATGATAACAGGAAAGGAAGAAGCAGTTAACATAAAAATTGATAACATAAAAATAGAGCAAGTATGGGAGTTTAAATATCTCGGAGTCAAAATCACCCAAGATGGAAAAATGTTTAGTGAACTGGAAGAGAGGATAGCAAACACCAACAAACTGTATTACCACATTAATAAAGCCCTAATAAATAAGAAGGAAGTAACGAGGAACACAAAACTCGACGTATATAAAACAACATATAGACCAGTGTTAACATTTGGATGTGAATCGAAAAATTTTCGAATCGATTGATTTCGAAAAAGTCTCGTCTAGTTTTTGTGATTAAAATTACATCACCACTAATAAAAACACCCTGTATACTAGCATACCATTCTAGCCTTATTAAGATAAGGTTGTTTATTGCCTAAGCTCTAAAATATGCAATATATTTAGTTTTTGGAACGCAATGGAAAATATTTGAAGCAATAATTTTGGCTTTCGAACATCAATCTAATTCATTTTCTTTCCGAAGATTGATGTACAGGGTGGTTCAAATTCGAAGTCCGAATAGGCTATCTCAAAAACTACAAGTCTTTTGTTTTTTTTTGTTTCCGCTAGACGCCAAAAGTGAAAATATCGTAAAACCAGCAACTGCTATTGGTTATTATTATTGGCAGAATATTGCTAGGACATTACATGGACACTTTTTCACGGAGAATTGATGACGTAGTACAGTATCATGTCAATATCACATAATTTGAGGAAACTTTTGTGAAACTAGGCCAAATGCTCTTTAACTTTTGTCCCAAAGAGTCCCACAGCAGTGTAATGACGTCGAGATCCAGACTTTGGCGGCACCAGTCTGTTACTATCATAGATGCTGCGCAAACCAGTTAGCAGCATCTCTGAATGTTTGCCTGTGACCATTATCTTGCTAAAGCACGTCATCCTGCTAAATGTCCTTGTACTTGTGGTGGTGTATAGCACCCGTAATGAGGACCAGGGGTGCGATGCAATGACGGAATCACCGTTATGTTTCATATTGGGAAGCAAATATTTGAGATTGAGACGAGTGCTTGTGGTACGATGAAATCACAATATCCCATCAATTGCCAACAGCAGGAATCTGCTCCCGTCCAGTTGAGGTGAACCTTCGTTCATTCTAAGTGTGTCTTTCGGTTCTTAGCTAAAACTAGTGGTTTCTTTACTAGATCTCAACCAATAAGACTTGCACTCATCAGCTTCCTCTTGATAGTATATTTAGACGCATTAAGCACATCACAGCTCTCTCAATATGTCCATGAGCCGCGGATTCGACCTGCTCAGCTTCGAGATGTTTTTGTCCTCTAATCATGTGGTATTCTATCAATCCATTTCTACTTCACAAAATCCTCGAATATCCAATATGTCTTCGACGAAATGAGTATCTTGTGCAAGCAAAAATTGCGTGGTCGATCAGTTGCGGCGATGCCGAGCACTATCTGCGATATCCTTTTGGCAGATCTCTTTACACATCCTTAATAATAATATTTCATAACTTTCAAAAAAGTTATATTTTGATATATAATTACCCAGAAGTCAAGAGCAATATAATTCTATTCACTAATTTTATCTGAACAAGGTGTGAAGATACATCCAGTATTAAAAAAATTATGTAAGAAAAACCAAATTAGCATATACTTTTGAGTGGTACTGTGTATATGCAGTACAAACAAATTAGTATATTAAAATCGTAACTATATGTAACTCATTTGTATTCTTGAAATCGCTCATTATCCTTTGACTTGGTTAAAATAGTTAAGTAATAAAAACGGCATAATTTTTAGATTATAAGCCTTGAAAAAGTGTAGAAATATCGCTTCCTTATCTCGATATAACGTTGAGATGCAAGATCTTATTGTTTTGTGACTTAAATATAAGACGAGTTTGTTATGTAATTATTTGAACGTAAACGCGATGTTTTAATTAAGTCTAAGTTGTTTTGAGGAACCATAAAACTTCGTTTTAAGCAAATGTTTACTTGAGATTGGAGTCTAAAAGACTGGATGCCAGAAATGTGAATTTCTACCAAAATGACACAGAAATTGTAAACGTTATGGATTTGTACAATATTAAATAGTACTTTTAAGTAAAAATATACACCGAGAATAAAACGCACACAAAGAATGAGACATATACCTTACACTTGGCCATGAATTCTGATTATACCGATATATACCGGATGTATACCGATAAATAAGAATGAAAATATGTAAAATAATCGTTAAGTGTTTAAAGAATGAACTTGATACCTTCGAAAGAAAGGAATTACGTGGTTGATGGACAAGTTTTGGATCAAAGTATCTCTCGGATAAAGTAAGTGGCATATCAGTCAGTTCAAGTTTCACTTTAGATCAAATATGCAGGATTGGGTTAAGATAAAGTGAAAAAGATCGCCAACGTTATAAGAAGAAAATTAACGAGAATTAACAAGAAAGATGATAACAACGAAGAAGGGAAAATACTAAAAAAGGATGACGAAAAAGTAAAAAAGAACCTGAAGAATGAAATTAACGAGCTGAATGAAAACTTATGGGGTGACACGTATATATAAAAATGCACCCACTATAAAGTTAGAGAACGGAAACTAAACACCATCGTTAGATAGCTGTTTCTAGAGGGCAACTTGGTACACCATGAAAGGACAGAAATAGAAATCTGCTGTGTGAGAAACTATTATGGCAATCGGAGAAAAAATAGCAGCCCTATATCAGGAACTGCTAGAAACATGTAAATTCCCGAAAATATAGAAAGAAGGAAAACTAGTCCTGATAGAGAAACCAAAGAACAATGGAGAGTATAATCAGTATCGACCGTAATGTCTGCTTAATAGCTAAGGGAAAGTATATGAAAGAATTTTTAAGAAAAGAATATTTGAGAGTTCCTCCTCAATCAAAAAGAAGGTAGTGAGAATCGTGTGATAGATATAGACGTGGTAAGAGGAGGAAATGTCTGCCAGTAACGTTAGACGTGAGGAACGTCTTCGGAACACTATCATGAAGCAACATTGTTGAGGCTATGAAAAGAAGACAACTACCGAGGTACCTGATATATACGATACAGGATTATTTAAACCAGAGATGTATGATCTACGAACAGAAGAAGTTACAAATTACTAGAAAAGTTCCACATGGATCCGTGCTGGGATCATTGCTATGGAATGTAGGTTTTGATGAAGAACTAGAGGAACTAAAGGAAGAAGAGTGTTGTAAATATAATGTTTGTGTAGAATGGTAAAGGTTATTGACACTGTTTGTTTGGTGTAAGTAGGAATAAGCGATAAACTCAATTACTCAATTATTAAATTTGCAACAGTTTGCATGTTTAATTTTGTTTTTTTTTAATTCAATTAAAGAACAGAACGTAAGGTACCGCCGAAGCGATAACAGCTTGATAGTTTTCATAATAAACGTCTGAACCGTCCAAAGATGTTTTATTCAAGTCCTTACGTCAAGAACCCTTTTCGGTTCGCAACAAGAGACCGCATTTGGTGGCCTATGCCGACGATCTAGCTATGATGGTAACTGGATTGGATGGGAGATAGTGGAGATGGAGAAGATAGCATAATTGGTAATTAAAGAAATATCGGAAAGAATAGCACGTCTAGGATTGGAGATAGCTCCGGAAAAAGACAGAAGCCGTACTCCTCAAAAGTAGAAGAAGTCCAAGGGAGGTGAATATCGAGGTGGGAAGACTGATAGTGAACAGCCGATGGGATACACATACAAAAGTAGTAAAAGCGTAGAAGACAACCCAGGTACTACATCGGTCGATGGGAAACACCTAGTATCCGATAGCGTTAAAAACAGTAATGATAGCGAACACAGTATACGCCCAAAATCTGTACGGATACAGAGTTTGGCGAAAAGCATGTGCAATAAAAAAGTTGGTGATAAACCTTACAAGAATCCAGAGACAACTGCTAATTAAAGCAACAAGTGCATACAGAACTGTATCTACAGTCGCATTGTAGGAGTTAAGCAATACCTATATGAGTTTAAGAAGATTGCCTCCCCGGTATGTTGGTACTGTCTAGAGATCGATGATGTACAGCACACCGTTTTTAGATATGTAAGATGGAATCAAGCAAGAGGGGACATTTGGAGGAAACTTGGGGGAAGACTGAATCCGAAGAAGATCGTTGATGAAGAGCGAGGATGGGTATGGATAGTTTTGCAAGGAGGGTAATAGGTGAAAAAGAGGGCGAGGCCTCTATGATATAGAGTATGTTACAAACTGATTTGGCAATTCTATATATTTGAATTTTTTAAAATTTTGTATGAAAAGGGCGCACTAGTTTCGTTCGTTCAACCCAGCCCTGGGGCGCGTGAGAACTTTTAGTTCATTAAACATATATAATATGTTGGCATTGAATCACAAGTAAACCTAGAACTAACACTTATAAGTTTAACATAAGTCTAACAAAAATAGTGCATCTTAGATTCGAACAAACATGGTATGTCCTTTAAGAACGTCGTCCTCTGGGAAATCACTACAATATAAACGCTAAATTGGGTAGGGCAATATAGGGAAGGAGACTTATGAGAAATTTAAAAGATTCTACATTAAACGAGAAATCATCAAAAATCATATTTAGTTCATCAATATTTGAAACTCACACTCAATTTTGCAAAAATAAAATATTCAATTTTGAAACAAGATACACGGGCAAAAATCATTAATACATTTTTAAAGGATGAAAAGAGAAGACATTTCAAGTGCTTGAATTATATATCTGAACCTTATCTGAATATCTGAATTAGCATACCTTCATCGACCGCTCCGAAATAAATTCCACCATATTCAATTGGAAGAAATAATCATTGAATTCAAAAATCAAGCTATGGTTATTAAAAGAGACGATAAATATAAGAAGATGAACAAGTTAAATAGCTTACGGAATAATCATAAAAATAAGGTCAAAAGCATCTCTGTACGTCCACACATCAATGATAATATTTCACCAATTCCTATCAACAACCTTACTGACATCGTTTTTTCTAATGGAAAACAAGCTCTTTTAAATAAAGGTCACAAATTTGCCTTAACTCCTAAATTAAACATAACAAATTTAACTTAATTTATTTTTTTTAAGGATTCATAAAAATCCTTCATACTATAACATTAGAAATGACATTATTCCAATTTTTCAAAAGGATGAAAAATAAAAACCCGACATACAATACATTCACCAAACAATGGAAAATATTAAAATCAGCCCAAATTGCTATAGACTCAGAAGATCTGCTCTCTGCCTGGTGTAGTTTACGAGGTAAAGAGCAGCGAATACAAAGGTTTAGAGAAATCAAAGCCCTTAAGAGTTATCTTACAGAACAGTGGTGTTTACTAGCTTTTGACAAAGATCTACTTTTTGGATAGTTATTGAAGAAATATCTACGAGATCTTTAGCAGAAATTCTTCGTTTCCTTCAAGAAGATCAGAACATTTATTACAATTACTGTGTTGTTGTAACATTCTATATGAGACACAGAAAAATTCTGTGACAACCAACTATTTGACAAGATCTCGCAGAGATCTTGTTGTCTTGAGATTTTAATATTGATAAAAAAAATGTTGAAAATCGCTGCAATAACTATTCCTAAATTTAAAATATGCAGGATTAGTCATTTAATAAGTTATTAATTAGAATTAACTCAAAAAAAGATAATAATAACCAAAGGTAGATAGATAGTTGTTGAATTATTAATCTGAAGTACGCGTTGAGAAGAAAATTAAGAAAAATGAAATAATAATTGAATTATTACGCATTATTATCTTTCTAAATGAAAATTTTAATTATAAATTACATTCCTTATGTTAATTAATTAAAATGCGTCGCAGTTACTCGACTTTTTAAAAGATGTTACGTCAATTGAAGAAAATGCGATCAACATCAATGATAATATTTCACCAATTCCTATCAACAACCTTACTGACATCGTTTTTTCTAATGGAAAACAAGCTCTTTTAAATAAAGGTCACAAATTTGCCTTAACTCTTAAATTAAACATAACAAATTTAACTTAATTTATTTTTTTTAAGGATTCATAAAAATCCTTCATACTATAACATTAGAAATGACATTAGTCCAATTTTTAAAAAGCTTGAAAATCAAAACCCGACAATACATTCACCAAACAATGGAAAATATTAAAATCAGCCCAAATTGCTATAGACTAAGAAGATCTGCTCTCTGCCTGGTGTAGTTTACGAGGCAAAGAGAAGCGAATACAAAGGCTTAGAGAAATCAAAGCCTTTAAGAGTTATTTTATAGAACAGTGGTGTTTACTAGCTTTTGACAAAGATCTACTTTTTGGATAGTTATTGAAAAAATATCTACGAGATTTTTAGCAGAAATTCTTCATTTCCTTCAAAAAGATCAGAACACTTATTACAATTACTTTGTTGTTGTAACATTCTATATGAGATACAGAAAAATTCTGTGACAACCAACTATTTAACAAGATCTTGCAGAGATCTTGTTGTCTTGAGATTTTAATATTCATATAAAAAATGTCGAAAATCGCTGCAATAACTATTCTTAAATTTAAAATATGCAGGATTAGTCATTTAATAAGTTATTAATTAGAATTAACTCAAAAAAAGATAATAATAACCAAAGGTAGATAAATAGTTGATGAATTATTAATCTGAAGTACGCGTTGAGAAGAAGAAAATTAAAAAAACTGAAATAATAATTGAGTTATTACGCATTATTATCTTTCTAAATGAAAATGTTAATCATAAATTACATTCCTTATGTTAATCAATTACAATGCGTCGCAGTTACTCGACTTTTTAAAAGATGTTACGTCAATTGAAGAAAATGCGATCAACATCAATGATAATATTTCACCAATTCCTACCAACAACCTTACTGACATCGTTTTTTCTAATGGAAAACAAGCTCTTTTAAATAAAGGTCACAAATTTGCCTTAACTCCTAAATTAAACATAACAAATTTAACTTAATTTATTTTTTTTTAAGCATTCATAAAAATCCTTCATACTATAACATTAGAAACGACATTATTCCAATTTTTCAAAAGGATGAAAAATAAAAACCCGACAATAAATACATTCACCAAACAATGGAAAATATTAAAATCAGCCCAAATTGCTATAGACTCAGAAGATCTGCTCTTTGCCTGGTGTAGTTTACGAGGTAAAGAGCAGCGAATACAAAGGTTTAGAGAAATCAAAGCCCTTAAGAGTTATCTTACAGAACAGTGGTGTTTACTAGCTTTTGACAAAGATCTACTTTTTGGATAGTTATTGAAGAAATATCTACGAGATCTTTAGCAGAAATTCTTCATTTCCTTCAAAAAGATCAGAACACTTATTACAATTACTTTGTTGTTGTAACATACTATATGAGATACAGAAAAATTCTGTGACAACCAACTATTTGACAAGATCTTGCAGAGATCTTGTTGTCTTGAGACTTTAATATTCATATAAAAAATGTCGAAAATCGCTGCAATAACTATTCCTAAATTTAAAATATGCAGGATTAATCATTTAATAAGTTATTAATTAGAATTAACTCAAAAAAAAGATAATAATAACCAAAGGTAGATAGATAGTTGTTGAATTATTAATCTGAAGTACGCGTTGAGAAGAAGAAAATTAAAAAAACTGAAATAATAATTGAATTATTACGCATTATTATCTTTCTAAATGAAAATGTTAATCATAAATTACATTCCTTATGTTAGTCAATTATAATGCGTCGTAGTTACTCGACTTTTTAAAAGATGTTACGTCAATTGAAGAAAATGCGATCAATTACGTATTAGTAACAGGTTCAAGTTACACACACTTTCCAACTTAATCAAATCACCACGAAGAATCGAAATTTATTAAAAGATATTAATATTGCAAGTATTTCAAAACATTCCGCCGGTACTCGTATCATTCTTACTTAAGACCAACATTTCGTTATAAATTCTAAACGTTACGTTAATCCGTAACTCAGTTCTATTTCGTTCCTTAATAAAGTAATAACTATTTAAATTAAAACGTAATTGCAACATTTTTTGATAATAAAAAAATTTTGTGATAATGAACGAAATGAGTCACTTTGAATACTATTATGGTCATGTTACATTTTATTAATAAAATATTTCATTTTGGTGCATTGAATTGTAAAACAACGGCACTGTACTAATTAGTGGAAATATTCGTGTGCTGTGGTTGCGTGCATAACAGCCCTTTTGAGTGCAAATCAAACTCATCAATGTGAAAATTGGAACTGCTTGTTGACAATTGAAAAAATGATAATTAAACACAAACGGAAACAATAAAAGATATCAATTATCTATGATTTTCGTTTAATTCTTGATTAAATATTGTATACATACCGAAAGTTTTAAAGATATCACTCGTTATTCGTCGAATTAATTGTTAATTCGTTTTGCTAGGATCGATGATGGGAGGTGATTGGTTTTTTGATGACAGCAAAGAAAACTTTGGTCGTTTTAACGGCAACTCATCAACATCAACTAAACGGCGATAACGTTGATAAAACCGATAACTTTTTTCGACGATAAGATAAAACGAGGAAAAGTTTTTTTCAATAAATACTTGTCTTTAGTGCGGTGATATCACGAAGTAAATAAACTTGCAGATATTAAAAAATTAATATGTTTCAAAATTTGAATCGAAAAGGAATCTATTAAGATTAATAAGATAAGGACAGTTTGATGATTTTATCAATTCTAACACGCCCCCACTTTGGGTCTGATGTACACTTTAAGTATTCATTTTGATTTAGTATTAGACACTTTGTATAAAATCTATTTCGTGTTCCTATCAATTCAAATTTGATTGTTTCTTAAAATTGATTGATGATTGTATTAAAATCTATAGTCTTATTAAGTTTGTATCAAATCCCGCATTTAAATTTTCGATATGCATTGTGGATGGCACATCAAAAAGTTGGCTTACAAGTTCAGGCAACATCATAATCAAAACTGCATCAATGAAACACTTTTCTTTATGACTTATTCAACTCTGCTTAAAAGAAGTAACTCTTTGGGAAAAAAAAGTGTTGGTCTTGGGCGATATGAATGCAAAATCCGCGGCGTGGGGAACGAAAGTACAGGATGAGAGAGGCAGGTGTATGAGTAAATGGATGGCCCAAAAGAGTCTGGTGGTGGTAAACAATATAAAAGGAAAAGGAGAAGACAATAGTACAATATAGACGTTACCATGTGCACATTGAACTTGGTTAACAAGGCCTGTACATGACGAAGAAAATCTTAGCGACTACCTCAACATAACGTTTAGTGTGGAAACAGAGAAAGAGAAGAAAATAATAGGTTGGATGGGACAGGAGAGATAGCACAGAAGAGAAGACAAAAGGGAGACATACATAAAGGAGTTTTGAAGAAGTATTAGCTATAGGATAGAAATAGAAGCGGAATGGCTAAAGAATGCCACGACCAAAGCGTGCATCAAGGAATATGAAAAAAAAGAAACCCAGTAAGTGTAAGAAAGATGAAGTATATTGATGGAAAAACGACAAAAAAGACGGCGAGGAGAAGAGGCGAACAGGTGTTGCAGCAGCTTGACGAGGAAAAGGAATGATGCGGAAGTGAGAGAGGCCGGGAAGAGATATAGGGAGATTTAAAAAGCCAAGAATACATGGAGAGGTCTATGCAATTAACTGGAGGAAAACGTGTGGTGCGAAGTCTACATGATAGCAGCAAAGAAGACAAAAAACATGAGCCAAACCAAAATACCACCAAAAAAGCTGACTGCTGGAGGAGCTATTCCCAAAGGGATCAAAAAAGAGCTTGGAAAGAATGAATCAGATAGAAAACTGCTCAAAAGAAAGAATAATACTGGTCAAGGAAGAGGAGTTACTCATGATTAGGACAGGAAGATCAGGTATATACACCTGAAATCGTAAAGGACACGGTGACGATGGAAATCTCTAAGCTAACGGAAATGTACAACAAATTATTGGTGGAAGGTAAATTCCCAGCGATATGGATCATCAAATGATAAAAAGTATAGACCTCTATGTCTATTGAATACATACGACAAGATTTACGAAACCATAATAAAAAAACAGGATAAGCGAAGAACTAGAGGAGATGGACGAAATGCCAAATGACCAGATTGGCTTCACCAAAGCCAGATCCACGGTAGAATTGAGGGGGTTTTGGGGAGGCAAAAAATTGCGATAAGTATAGGAGAGGAAAGATGATAGCGGTAGACGTTACGACCGCTTTCAGTACTTCTCCATGGGAGAATATGATATATGCATTGGAAAAGAAAACGATGTCTGCCTATCTTGTCAGCATAATTAAGAAATATCTAAATGAGAGATACGTCGAGTATGAATGCCATAAGCATCAATTGACGAGGGGTGTACCACAGGGTTCGAACTTGGGCCCCCTCTTTTGGAATGTCGTCTTTAATGAATTACTGGAAAACGGCACAAAGGAACCAAAAAGTCGTGTGATAGCTTATGTAGACGATCTGGCTATTGTGGTTTCAGGTGGAAATCTGGGAGAGATTGAGGAAAGGTGTAAAGGGTGGTCGACAAGGTGATGTCAACCATGGAGAACATGGAGCTCAAAATTGTCCCGGAAAAAACTGAGATGGTGATGTTCAGGAATAGAAAAGATACAAGAGAAGCGAGCCTGAGGATAAAAAGAAGAGAAATCAAATCAAGCGTATCACTGAGGTACCTGGGTGTGGTGCTTGAAAAGGACTGCAAATGGAACAAGAACGTTCAAATCGCAGCTATTACCCGGAAAAACACAGTACATCTATTGCAACTGACAATCTTCTCTCAACTCCTTTATGCATATAGGGCATGGAAAAACGCCTTTAAAATTAAGAAAAACGTTAAACGTATTAATCCGTATGTGCAGCACCTATAGAACCTACTCTACTGAAGCTATGCAGGAAATAGCGAACTCTATGCTTTTGGACCTAAAGATTATGGAAAGCGCTACTAAGTGGAAGGGAAGACAATCCGAGGCAAAGGAGGAAGCCATGGTGAAACGGGAAGTTAGATGGTGTAAATATTCCGGGAAGGCCGAGTGGACCGAGAGGTTGATAAGGGATGTAAGACGATGGGTGGAGAGAGGATGGGGTGAAGTGGATTACCACTTATGTCAGTTTCTCTCAGGTCGTGGTTGCTTCAAGCCCTTCCTTTTTAAACTTAAGAGAAGTGTCACAGAATTATGTGTGTATTGTGAGAAAAAACACAACGTTGAATACACCTTCTCCAGCTGTGTTAGACGGTCGTGCGAAAGAAGGAAAGTGGTCAACCAAATAGGAGAGGACATTACGTCGCACAACACAATAGACCTCATGCTGGTAAGTGAAGAAAAGTGGAATACTCCAGCAACGTATGTGATAAACATAGTAGCCGAGAAGGAAAGTGGCAGGCGGAAAGAAAAACGGACGGGGAGAGGATATATGTAATAAGAAAAGAACCAAGTCCTTGCGACTCCCCTCCACCCGGTATGTATTAAGAGTAATGCATTGCAAAAAGTTCTCGTGTGTGCCTTGTATGTGATACAGCCGTCAAAGGAAGAATAAGAGAGGATAGTCTCGGAGAAAAAAGAAACTTGGGGGGTCCTGGTAACCTCCCATCTCCTGGATATGTGGCTGCCAAAAGGAGAGGAGTAGATGGTGCTGGGTGGAAACAGAGGAGTTCGTGCGACTCCTCATTCGCGATATGTAACTTGATAACTATAATTCAAAAAGTTTGTGTGCTTGTGACTTTGCTATGAGCTGGCTAAATGTAAAAAGCAGATTGTGTTGGGATGAGAAACGGGGGGAGGGCATCCAGGGATCCCCCCTTTCCCGGTACGTATAGCAGAAAATGTGTTGCAAAAAGCTGTAGGAGGTATTTTGGTCTGTCTTGTAGGGTCAAAAGAAGAAAACAGAAGGAAGGACAACAGGTGGAGTGAAATGATGACAGACGAGGACCAATCGGAGGCCTGGTGGATAAAGCGAGACAGCGTATTTCCGGCTTTCCGAAAAGGAATTTTTGAGCAAAAGGGGACAGACTTTCAATAAAAATGTAATGTGAAGAATATCGTATGTATTCCCTTGATATTGGGTAAAAGAAGTAACTCCTTGGGAATCACCAATCAGTAAAGAATTTGGAAAACCTTAGGTACAATAAATGAATTGTTAAATGCAATTAGAGGTACACCCAAATCTTAAAAAATCCCTTAAAAAATATGCCTGATAAAAAAAAATTTGAATGGATAGAGGTGAATGAAGCTATTTTACGAAATGTTCTTGTTCCTTAACCTGTAAATATGGAAATCGTTACAAGAGATAAAAAACTTTCGCGGAAATAATACAGTAAACGTGACAAGTATTTAAATAATACCTTGAAAACAATTGATAATTAGCATTATAATAACATCAGCAAATATTTAAAACCTATTATCAACAGCATTTCCTGTTATGAATATTCCCTACTAATAAATATCGTATAAATCATAAATTAGCATTTCAAAAACATCTTTTTATTAGCATATATCATAAATGATATTTAATGGATATGGGGGCTAATTACGTTTTGGGATAGAATCATTTATATCTTATAACTTTTCATTAAACGCTTATAATCAATGCTAAAGAATATAGCATTTATATTTATTTTAGACCTTAACCATAAATGGATTGATACGTTTTATGACTCAACCCTGTATAATACTCTATATACACAACGATGATTTTTCTTAGAAAATATGCTCATGACTCAAATTTAACTATGTATTTGGAAAAAATTAATTTACATCATAAGTGTCAACGTAATTCATTAATGGTTGAGTAATATGAGTAATTTGGTGAAATATCATAGGCTATATACCAAGAAAATTGAGTATATAATTACAACACTTCCACATAACAATAATGAACTTAATAAATTTTAATAACCGACCAAATTAGTGCCGTGGATGGAGATTAATTAATTTTCTGAGAATTTTCATAAAATCTTATCGATTATAAGAACTATTAAGGGAGTTAATGCATTATGTTTTCGTATAACAACACGTAATAGCTTTCTTAATTTGATTTTTGAGTCATTTCGACTTGTTTTAGAAGTCTTCAACCCAAATGATTCTAAGAAAACTTTCTCCAGTTTCTAAATAACTCATCAACAAATATATAACAAAATTTCGATGTAATAACTGTTTAAATCAATAATTTTGATGCACATAAATTTAAAATGTTGTATACTTTATTGGTTAGTTCTACTGTTAGTGCAATAAAAATGTACAATAATGCAATGCTAGGTAATAATTAAAACTATAATTAGAAATATTCGGGTTTAGCCATGCGTCTCTTATGATTGATAAATCCAAATGTTTCTATATAGGTCAAAATATTAATTCAATAAAAATATCATTTTTGATCTAGTTTTTAAATATACTTATTTTAGCAAATCTGCTAATAACTGGATTCTGTTACTTCGATTTTTTCTGGAAATGCAACATTTGAAGCCTTATCTAAATCTAGAAAAGGCTAAGATATGAAGAAAAATATCACTACTTACGGAAAAAACAATAAAAGATTCCTCATAGACTGTATTTACGTGCAATATCGGAGATAAGCGCAACCCATTTATTAGGTTCATATGGTTATATAAGTACCTTGAGGTTCTAAAGTTCTTTGACAAACTTAATTATTGTACTGGTCTTTGTGGCTATTAAATGCACCTTGGTCCTGAAAGCAGTGCCGTTCCAAGATATTTGGTACCCTAGGGCTGGGTGGGACGAACAAAATGAGTGCGCCCCTCAACAAAATTAAAAAAAAGAGACCACTTCTAGGTGTAGTGTCAGTTCTAGTTTTACTTCAATTCAAATATACAGGGTTGCCAAATTAGTTCGTAAAGTACTCTATTTCAGAAACTATTCATTCCCCAACCGAACCCAACTCAACTGTATATTTAAAATGAAATAAAACTAGAACGGACACTAAACTAGAATGTTTCTAGTTCTTGATCTAGAGACAGATTTAATGATATAAAACTAGAAGTAACAGTAGACCTAGAAGTGGAAAGTTTTGGGTTTAACCGTGTGTCTTCAGACTAAATCTTTCCACTTCAAGGTCTAGTGTTAGCTCTAGCTTTACTTCAATTCAAATATACAGGGTTTCCAAATTAGTTTGTAAAAACTATGAAGAAGACGTTTTTAAACAAATGCAAGTAAGTTTAGTTCATAAACGATGGAAAAGTATGGATTTGTGCATAGACAATAGTATTAAAAAAACAACTTTTTAAAAATTCTATTTAAATATGTTGCAAAAATCCTATCATAGTGGGGAGGTATACCATCGTGAGACCACATTCTTTGTCAAACGCGTAGTGAAACATCTTCTAAAAGGTTTGGCAATTGATTTTCTAAGAAAATCAATAAGATCGTTCGTTAATGGTTGCCTCGAAGAAATACGATCTGATTAGAGAAGGTTCTAGAATCGCTGTCCGTATTGTTTAGGACCATCGATGTTAGTGGACTACGTTTCATATAAATTTACTGTTGACAATATCATAGTAATGAAGACTAAGGCGATTAAAATAGTTATTTTTAGATAACCTCGCTTATTCGCTGTATTAAAGATAATCAAAAAAATTATATTGTTGTTGATCTTTTTCTAATACCCATTTCGAAAATTCTACTCTTTTTTGAATTGAATATGTACACACGTATCACAACTTTTACTAAATAGACGCACTTGCATTTGTTTAAAAATGACTTCTTCGTAGTTTATTTCCTGTGAAAAAATCAGGTTTATACCAACATTTTTGAAATAGTCTAATTATCTCAAAAAGTACATGTGTTAAATATACCATATGCTTAATAAAAATGAAAGGTAATTAACAAAGCCTTTTGAGACATTGCAAAAATATAAGGTGTTCCATTTAAAATAACAAAGTTATGGCCCTCAAACTTTCCATAAATCAACCGGTTCTAGTAACCACCCTATATTATATATACTATATTTATATAATATATAAATTTCAAACCCTGAAGAAGCTTCAATAAATGGAAGCGAAATATTGGTCATGAAGAAATAATTGCGTTCTTTTTGTCCTCAATCCTATCCTGGAAGTAGAAGTTTACTCGATTTGCTAACGGGATTGAAGAATAAAAATCTCCCGATTACTATCAGGGTTTATCAACTATACAGGGTGTTTCATAATTCCAGAACCCTACTTAACTTCATTTTTTTAAATGGAACTCTATACATCTTTTTACATATATTGATTACCTGTCTTAAATGCTATAAATGTGTATCTTGTTTTTATATTTTGAATGCAAGGTTGTCAAATTATTAATCATTTTGTGAAAATCTTTGAAAAATCTTGTAGTGACTTAAAATTCATTATCACCACTATTATTAAATATTGAACATTGCAATTTGGCATATCGATAAATAAAACTTTGGTCTTTGAAATCACACTAATACTATTGGATAATATTATACAGGATGGTTACCAGAACCGGTTAATTTATGAAATGTTTGAGGGACCATAACTTTGTTATTTTAAATAGAACAGCCTATATTTTTTCTTTCATTATCGTTAAGCATATGGTTTATTTAATATGTGTTTTTTGGAGATAATTAGACAATTTCAAAAATGTCGGCATAAACTTGATTTGTTCACAAGAAATATACTATGAAGAAGACATTTTTAAACAAATGCAAGTAAGTTTAGTTCATAAACGACGGAAAAGTATGGATTTGTGCATAGACAATAGTATTAAAAAAACAACTTTTCAAAAATTCTATTTAAATATCTTGCAAAAATCCTATCATAGTGAGGAGGTGTACCATCGTGTTGAGACCACATTCTTTGTCAAACGCGTAGTGAAACATCTTCTAAAAGGTTTGGGAATTGATTTTCTAAGAAAATCAAAAATATCGTTCGTTAATGGTTGCCTCGAAGAAATACGATCTGATTAGAGAAGGTTCTAGAATCCCTGTCCATATTGTTTAGGACTATCGATGTTAGTGGACTACGTTTCATATAAATTTACTGTTGACAATATCATAGTAATGAAGACTAAGGCGATTAAAATAGTTATTTTTAGATAACCTCGCTTATTCGCTGTATTAAAGATAATCAAAAAAATTATATTGTTGTTGATCTTTTTCTAATACCCATTTCGAAAATTCTACTCTTTTTTGAATTGATTATGTACACACGTATCACAACTTTTACTAAATAGACGCACTTGCATTTGTTTAAAAATGACTTCTTCGTAGTTTATTTCCTGTGAAAAAATCAGGTTTATACCAACATTTTTGAAATAGTCTAATTATCTCAAAAAGTACATGTGTTAAACATACCATATGCTTAATAAAAATGAAAGGTAATTAACAAAGCCTTTTGAGACATTGCAAAAATATAAGGTGTTCCATTTAAAATAACAAAGTTATGGCCCTCAAACATTCCATAAATTAACCGGTTCTAGTAACCACCCTATATTATATACAGAGTGTCTCACGTAACTGGTTCATTAGAACTTTTTTAGGTTCCACTATTCGTAGAGGCTTGAAATTTTGGTAACATGGGTTGTTCATTCCGATCTATTAATCTAACATATTTTCAAGATGGCCGCCACTTCCGGTCTACCGGAAGTAGACCTCAACTTCGTTATTTTAAATGGAATGCTATAGTTTTTATTACACCATTCAATTATACATAAGAAAATATGTTGACTTTGATAACAGTTGTTGGTACCTAGCGTTTTTTGTTTTCGAGTTATTTTGGTTTTAATTGTATTCTGTGAAATATCACCATGCTCTTTAAAAGCACATATCTCAGCCAACGATAATTCAAAAACGTTTTGCATTGGCACAATAACTCTTCATATGCTGCTAAATAGATTGTCATTTGTTATATCAGTATATCTTATACAGGCTGGCCAAAAATTGAGTTACCGTTTCTCTGTATTCAATTGCGTGAAAGTTGAAAATTTTAAATGGACCGCCCCATATTTTCATACCCTATCAGAAAGGAAATTTAATTCTCTGCAAATTATCTATAAATATTTCTATACCTATTTATTATAGTTTTCTTGCTATTGAGGAATTTATCAAAATCATAGGTAAAATGTTAGAAATCGTCTGTGTTTTTGTTAGAAGGCAATGACATTTTGACAGTTTTTTGTTTAATTTATTTAAATTATTATTAGTATTATTTCTACAATGAACTGTGATTGAATAAACTTTATATTGCTAGCTGTAATTTACCAAAAATAACCAAAAGAAAACCGAATAAATGAAACAATGAAAAACAACAATTTAATGATAAAAATTAAAAACAATAACATAAAAGAATGAAAAACTGAAAATTACAAAAATAAATTATGGGAATTTAATTCTCTACAAACTATTTAGATACTTTCCTGCGCCTATTTGTTGTAGTTGCCCTCCTATTTGGAAATTAATGGACGCATGCAATGCTGGAAGCTTCTTGTTTTTATGTTAGAAAGCCATGGAGTGTTGATAGCTTTTCAACCATATTTATGTTATTGTTGTCATTACTTAGTTGTGTCATCACTTACTGGTGTTAATGTCTTTGAATGTCATGGCGAATTATTCCCACGCCAACATTTTAAATTCGTCTTGTATTCATGGCGGGTGTAATAAAGTTTTGGATAGGATAAGATACGTATCTCTTAGTTTTGGAAAGATCAAAATAACAAGAAAACATAAATTTCTATCACCAGCAGCTTAAGATAACAGAATAAATGTTTTGTCATATTTTATTGCTTTACCAAATTCTTCGGTAAGAGGTGCTTTGGTCGATTTAGATGAATAATATTTTACAAAAAAGCACCGTAAATAAATAAACTGAACTCTCAGGAACATCTCGCGCATCATTACGTCGAATATTACGCCATATCATTGTTTTTCATTGTTTCATTTATGCGTTCTTCTGCTGGTTATTTTTGGCAAATAAAAGCTAACAAACTCAAGTTTATTCAATCGCAGATCATTCTAGAAATAATACCAATGATAATTTAAATAAATTAAACAATAAACTGTCAAAATATCATAGCCTTCTACTAAAAACACGACCGGCTTCCAGCATTTTGTGTAGGATTTTGATAAAATACTCAATATGAAGAATACTATAAAAAATAGGTATAGCAATATTTATAGATAATGTGTAGAGAGTTAAATTCCCGTTTAGATAGGCTAAAAGGATATGGTGCGTTCCATTTAAAGTTTTCGACTTTCTCGCAATTGAATACAGCGAAATGGTAATTCAATTTTTGACCACGCTGTATAAGGTACATTGATATAACAAGTGACAATCTATTTAATAGCATATGACGAGTTATTGTACCAATGCAAAACGTTTTTGAATTAACGTTGGCTGAGATATGGGCTTATAAAGACCATGGTGATATTTCCCAAAAAACACTTAAAATCAAAATAACTCGAAAACAAAAAACAATAGGTACCAACAACTGTTATCAAAGTCAACATATTGTCTTACGTGTAATTGAATGGTGTAATAAAAACTATAGAATTCCATTTAAAATAACGAAATTGGGGTCTACTTCCGGTAGAAGTGGTGGCCATCTTGAAAATATTTTAGATTAATAGATTGGAATGAACAACCCATGATACCAAAATTTCAAGCCTTTACGAATAGTATAACCCAAAAAAGTTCTAATGAACCAGTTACGTGAGACACCCTGTATATTATATTTATATAATATACAGGCTTTAAATTTCTATCACCAGCAGCTTAAGATAATAGAATACACTTAACAGCAGAAGTCTGCGTACAGAAAACACTTTAACTGAAAAAATAATGGTCATGATCTAATGTGATAAACTTCATTTTTTTTTATTTTGTGTATTAGCTACATATAATTCTATTAACAAAATATGCATCAATAAAACGGTGTCAATTATATTAGCAGAGGCTTAGAAGCTAAAAGTTAGAATGGACACGAAAGGAAATTGAATTGGGAGAGAGAAAAATTATTGTAAACTTATGGAAAGAGGAAAAATCTTTTCGAAAAATAGGAGAAACTGTCGGCAGGTCACACTCTTCCATTCAAAGAGTAATTAATAATTATAAAGACAATGAAGATTACCTCTCACGTCCGCGATCTGGTAGACCACCCCTTTTAACAAACCGAGAGAAGCGAAAAATTGTACAGCAGGTTAGAAAAGAACCTAGGCTGACGGCAAAAAAAATAGTAGAAAATGTACAAGAAGTATTTCATAAAACTATCAGCAAAGATACGGTGAGAAGGACGTTAGAAAAAGCTAACTATCACAGTCGCGTTGCACGAAAAAAGCCATTTGTGTCAGAGGTCAATCGTCAGAAGCGGATCGCCTTTGCAAAAAAACTCTTAGACAAGCCCATTGAATTCTGGGAGAAAGTTCTCTTTACAGATGAGAGCAAATTTTGCATTTTCGGCATTAAGGGTAAACAACTTGTATGGAGAGAACCTAATACTGCCCTTAATCCCGAAAATTTGAAAGCGACTGTAAAACACGGAGGTGGTGGAGTTATGGTTTGGGGGTGTATGTGCACCAAAGGGGTGGGAAGGTTGGTTTTCATAACATCGACAATGGACAATAAAATGTATATAGACATTTTAAAAGAAAATTTGAAGCCTAGCATCGAAAACTTGGGCTTGGGGCCCGAATACTTTTTTCAACAAGATAATGACCCCAAACATTGCGCCCACAACACTAAGCTTTGGCTACTATACAATACCCCAAAGCAACTTAAAACACCTCCACAATCGCCGGACTTGAATCCCATCGAACATCTCTGGGATTTACTGGAACGCAGGATTCGGCAACGCAACATAACGTCGAAGGAAACGTTAAAAAATGTTATGATTGAGGAATGGGCCAAAATCAGTTCGGACGAAACGAAGAAATTAGTGCACTCCATGCCTAAACGTTTAAGGGAGGTCATTAAACGTAAAGGTTATCCGACCTCATATTAATATAGAAACAATGATCTCATTTATGAATTTTTTATAAATACTGTCCTGACTTGTACGCAGATTTTTGCATACCCGTTATTTGTAGAATTTTTAGTTTTGATTTTTTTCTGTAACTACTGTTTCTGTTTTGTTGAAGCATATTTTGTTAATAGAATTATATGTAGTTAATATACAAAATAAAAAAAATCAAGTTTATCACATTAAATTATGACTCTTATTTTTTCAATTAAAGTATTACAAGTTTTTTGTACGCAGACTTCTGCTGCTGAGTGTATGACAAAAATGTTTTTTTTATTTTCAACAGTAAGGCCACAATCTTCCGTCCTCGCATTATTGACTCACCCTGTATACTTTTTTAAATAAAGGAATGCTTTTTTGATACAATTTCATAATATTTTGTCCCTTATATCAAGATTTTATCACAAAATACATTTTTTAATTTAAATAATTTTGTGACATAACCTCAATTTTTGTTTACTTTGTTATTAATGACAGCTATTTGACAGTTAAAACGTCAAACTTAATTTGTTTTTAGTTAAATTTTAATCAGTTAAAAATCGACTTAATAATCATTAAATATTAAATTTTTGATCCTTTTTTAATCATAAAATTTCTATTAGTTATTTTATTTAAAAAACAAATCTAGAAATCGAAAACATTTTGGGTAAGACATCGTCGAAAATCGCAAAGTGCCCAATTTATTAAGCAAACACCTGTACACCCAAAAAGCAATAATAAATACGGGGCTAATATTAGCGAGAGCACATCAACATCGAGATCGGAGTTTGTAGTAAGATTACTTTGAAAATGTACATAACACGACGTCTTAAGTCTAGAAGGTTGCGTTACAGCTGTTATTTTCGTTCATAACCTCTTAACAACAATTGATAAGATTACTCGGTTAAAATGGAAAAAAAACATCCACTTTATAGCCGATGTACGATACATATTTCGTGGCGCTTGCGCCGGTCGCTTAAGGGATAAGTCAAAATGAAAAATGACACTCTCGTCGTGTGGTCTTTCCAAAAATAAACTTATTCTAAACAACTGGGCCCCGCTACATTTACATGTTAAAATCCCTACTTTAAAATGTGCATACCTAACCTATTTTATGCATTATCAACGAAACTTGCAACAACATTACCAACCTTTTTTTCATTTGTTTTTTAGGTTAAACAAAAATTAAGTCATTTTTTAATCATAACCTACTTATTTCTTTATAACCAAAACAATTTTAAACACAACTTTATTTATATTTATGCGTATTTGTAATGTTGTGAATTAAAAAAAAAACATTACAAATTAAATCTAATTAACCTACAAATTGGAATTAATAAATAATATATTAACCTTTTTTTTAGATGAAACGTAAAACTAAAGATTTTCTTACAGCATCCAAGAATAATGTCATACAACACAACTAACTTTTTTATCACTTGGTATGAATCATCACGATCAGCAACGTTTTTTTCTTTAACGTTATATTCTTCTGTTATTCGGCGTAAAACACCCCGGAATCGGTTTAATAAAAAACAACGCGCGTCGTTTGAAACGTTAGTTTTGTTCGTAACGAATTCACCGAGAGCTTAACGTTACTGTAGAGCCGGCCGACCCGTGACAACAGTTTACATTGATAAATCTCTGGCAAATTCTCGATGTAAATAAATGGACATACACACTGCTTCACCTATTTCAACGACTGAACCGCACCGTTTCACAACAGATGGCGCTACGCACCATTCCGCATAAATTAATTACAAATCGATTCTTTCGAGCTTTACGTACTTACTGTATATCCTGTATATTTTATTACACACACAGCATACGCGACGTCTGACTTACACAGGAAGTTGATATTAGGGTTAGGTGTTGTCGAATAAATATTAAACGAAACCGACAGGAAAATGTGTAGATTTTGTGTGAGCAGGAAACTTATCGTGGTTTAATCGGATTAACAGTTATTTGAATTCATTATTGTTTTTCGATTATCATTATTAATTAAGGATATTTTATTACAAAAATTAAAAACTTTTCATTTGCGATAATCGCGCCATCTGTTGGATTTTGAATGTCAAATTAAAAGGGGAATAAAATCCTGTTTTAGTCCACTTTTTTCAAATTAAATTAATATGTAATTACATATTTATTAATACGATTAATTAATTAGCATATTTTTAAAGAAATTCCTTAACAACATGTATAATAAACCTATAAAACAATGTTGAATTTGGTGCTAATTGAATAGTTTAACGACAAAATTTTAGATGGCACTACCAGTTATAGTATTTTGGTTGCCTATATATCTAAAAGTGTATTTGAAATTAAATCTGACAATAAATTGAATGTGATGGATGATGATGTTGATTAGTGATGGAATGGATAGTGATTTTACAAAATTCCAGATATCAAAAAAAGTTGAACTAAAATTAGAACTAACACTAGAACTATCACTAGGACTAACACTAGATCTAAAACTAGAAACTTTCAGGTTTCGCCGTGCGTTTTTTGAAAAAATGTTTGACGTTTCGGATGCAACCTTCTTCAGAAACTGGTTCTAACTGACAAAATCGGGGATCGTAAAACAATATATAGGTCGAAAAACTAATTAATAATTAATTTATATTAATTACAAGCTAATTACTAACTAATTATTGCGTCGCGTCCGGTTTGGGAGTCTTGTTCGTCTTCACCACCATCTTCCATGTTCTGCTGAGTTCCCAGCCATCTTCTCTGTTGACGTTGTTTTTATGTCGGTGGATTTCTATGGCTTCTCTTGTCAGCCGTTGATGATATTTATTATTCCTAGCCAGAACCTTTGTTTTGTCGAAGTTTATTCGGTGTCCCTCCGAATGGCAATGTTCCGCAACCGCCGACTGTTGAATCTTCCTCAGCCTCACATCCCTCTCGTGTTCCTTGATACGGCATTCGATGTTTCGTCCGGTTTGGCCAACGTAAAATTTCCCAAAACTGCATGACAGCCGATAGACACCCGCTCCTTTTAATAGAGGTAGCTTGTCCTTGGCTACCGGGAGTGTATTCCGAATTTTGGTGACCGTTCCATATCGCACCACGATGTCGTTTTTCTTGAGGTGTCTTGCAATTTGTTCCGTTACACCGGAAATGTAAGGAAGACAGATGAAACCAGCTGGTTCTGTACTTACTGCAGCTTCTTCTCCCTGCTTCCGCTGCTTGGTGGCTCGGTTGATGTCCCTTAAATTATATCCATTTTTCTGTAGTACGTTCCGTAGAATCCTTCTTTAGGTTATCTCCTTTACATATTCTTGCTGCTCTCTGAAACAAAGTGCGAATTACGGACCTCTGCTGTTGGGGATGATGGAGCGATGTTGCCTCTAAGTACCTATTGGTGTGGGTTTTCTTTCGATACACCCCCAGTTCCATATCACCATTTGTCGTTCTAGTGACCAATACATCTAAGAAGAGCAACTGCTTGGCGGATTCTGTTTCCATGGTAAATTTGATCATAATCTGACGAAGGGGGACGTCTGGTTTATGGATCTTCGGTAGTCCATAAATTCTTGGTGGTACCGGAGCCTGCACAAACAAACCTTTCTGATGTTCTGGTGGAATAGCTGTGGATCTTACAAGGCTCTTCATATTTCTTACGTTCTTGTCTGTAGGGTCCTTCTCGATCTTCCTGTAAGTGGCCGGGTCCAGTAGGTCTATCATTTTGGCGTCATATTCTTCCTTGTCCATCATAACGGTGGCATTCCCCTTGTCTGCTGGTAGCACGACGATTTCTGACTTTTCTTTAATAGATCGGAGTACCTTCTTCTCACTAACTGTCAAGTTGGATTTTGGTGGTTTTGCTGATTTCAATACCCTGGCAACTTCTTGTCGGATCTCTTCGGCTTTCAGTGTGGGCATCCCTCGAACTGCTGCTTCCACTTCGCAGATTATGATCAAATTTACCATGGAAACAGAATCCGCCAAGCAGTTGCCCTTCTTAGATGTATTGGTCACTAGAACGACAAATGGTGATATGGAACTGGGGGTGTATCGAAAGAAAACCTACACCAATAGGTACTTAGAGGCAACATCGCACCATCATCCCCAACAGAAGAGGTCCGTAATTCGCACTTTGTTTCAGAGCGCAGCAAGAATATGTAAAGGAGATAACCTAAAGAAGGACGTACTATAGAAAAATGGATATAGTTTAAAGGACATCAACCGAGCCACCAAGCAGCGGAAGCAGGGAGAAGAAGCTGCAGCAAGTACAGAACCAGCTGGTTTCATCTGTCTTCCTTACGTTTCCGGTGTAACGGAACGAATTGCAAGACACCTCAAGAAAAACGACATCGTGGTGCGATATGGAATGGTCACCAAAATTCGGAATACAAGGACAAGCTACCTCTATTAAAAGGAGCGGGTGTCTATCGGCTGTCATGCAGTTGTGGGAAGTTTTACGTTGGCCAAACCGGACGAAACATCGAATGCCGTATCAAGGAACACGAGAGGGATGGGAGGCTGAGGAAGATTCAACAGTCGGCGGTTGCGGAACATTGCCATTCGGAGGGACACCGAATAAACTTCGACAAAACAAAGGTTCTGGCTAGGAATAATAAATATCATCAACGGCTGACAAGAGAAGCCATAGAAATCCACCGACATAAAAACAACGTCAACAGAGAAGATGGCTGGGAACTCAGCAGAACATGGAAGATGGTGGTGAAGACGAACACGACTCCCAAACCGGACGCGACGCAGTAATTAGTTAGTAATTAGCTTGTAAATAATATAAATTAATTATTAATTAGTTTTTCGACCTATATATTGTTTTACGATCCTCGATTTTGTCAGTTAGAACCAGTTTCTGAAAAAGGTTGCAACATGGCATCCGAAACGTCAAACATTTTTTCAAAAAACGCACGGCGAAACCCGAAAGTTTCTAGTTTTAGATCTAGTGTTAGTCCTAGTGATAATTCTAATTTTATTTCAATTAACACCGGTCGTGAAAGCCTTCGTACTTATATCAAAAAAAGTTGTCAAGAAATATAAAGGATCAGTGATGGGCAACAGGTAAAGTAGACCCAATTCGTAGGTCTAGTTTTAGTTATGCTATACTTTTAGTTCCAAAAGAATTTACAACAATCAAGCACTGAATGGCAAGTAAAACTAGAACTGACACTAGACCTAGTACTAGAAAGTTTCGGTTTAGTCGTGCGTCTAAAGACGTACGGCTAAACCTAAATCTTTCTAGTACTAGGTCTAGTGTTAGTTCTAGTTTTGGTTTGATACAAGTATACAATAATTTATGACTGAATAACAACTAAAAATAGAGCCAACACTAACGTTGAAGCTAATACTAGACCTAGAACGAAAAACTTTTCGCAACTCTCTGAAGACAGAACCCAACCCAACCCAACCTAGCTTTAGAACTAACACTAAACTTAGAACTAGTTATGCTATACTTTTAGTTCCAGAAGAATTTACAACAATCAAGCACTGAATGGCAAATAAAACTAAAACTAACACTAGACCTAGTACTAGAAAGATTCAGGTTTAACCGAAACTTTCTAATACTAGGTCTAGTGTTAGTTCTAGTTTTAGTTTGATAGAAGTATACAACAATTTATGACTGAATAACAACTACAAATAGAGCCAACACTACAGCTGAAGCTAATACTAGACCTAGAACGAAAAACTTTCCGCAACTCTCTGAAGACAGAATCCAACCCAACTCAACCTAGCTTTAGAACTAACACTAAACTTAAAACTAGAAACTTAAAACTAGATATGCTATACTTTTAGTTCCAGAAGAATTACAACAATCAAGCAATGAATGGCAAATAAAACTATTTTTTTTAGACGCACGGCTAAACCTGAATCTTTCTAGTACTAGGTCTAGTGTTAGTTCTAGTTATAGTTTGATACAAGTTTACAATAATTTATGACTGAATAACAACTATAAATAGAGCCAACACTAACGCTGAAGCTAATACTAGACCTAGAACGAAAAACTTTTCGCAAGTCTCTGAAGACAGAATCCAACCCAACCCAACCTAGCTTCAGAACTAACACTAAACTTAGAACTAGTTATGCTATACTTTTAGTTCCAGAAGAATTTACAATCAAGCATTGAATGGCAAATAAAACTAGAACTAACACTAAAATTAGAACTAGAAACATTAAGGTTTAGCCGTCTAAATCTTATCGGCTAAATCTTAATGTTATTAGCTCTAGGTAAGGTTGTAGTAATCGGCCAATGCCGATCATTTCGATCAAGGTTTGGACATTTTCATTCGGATATTAAACTTTATTAAAACAATCGTCTTAAAATAATGTGTTCTGCATCGCTATATACCTCTGATCCATAAGATGTACGGTATCCTGTATATTTATGCAGGTATTCATCTCGACGTAGGGTAATAAACTGTACTGTGGTGCTTCAGTGTTATACTGGGAGAACTTTCACACAAGTTTCAGGCAATGCATAACGAGTGAATAGAATTATCTTACATTTCAAATATACTATACAAGTGTCCCGCAATCGTTGTACAATATTATACATAGGCCCGGAAATGGGCTATTGTTGAAATATTTTAAGTTTCATAAGTGGATATACAGTGTGTACATAAAGTATGGAATCAATTCAAGATTGCAAATGCAATCTTTTCTAGTTGATGTATACAATTACTAATGATGCTCTTAACTTAACTTATTCTTTAACAATTGTTATGTTAAATGGTAAAATAGGTAACGTTTCGGAAGCCGAATGAAGAAGAAAATTCAACAAAGGTATAAAAATATTACAACTGATAACATTTGCACATATTAGCTCTAGATGCCAAGCAGACTTAATAGATTTTCAATGACAACCTGATGGAGAATTTAAATTTATATTAGTTTATCAAGATTACACCACTAACCTCATGGGTTGGTATTAGAAAAGATACTACCAAAACCCACCCCAACTCAATTTACCAGTTCCGTTGGAAGTTATCACGGATATCTCATATCATGGATATTTGATATGGGAATGATATCAGACGCTATCCGATTTTTTTGTTAGTTATCCTATTTTACGTTAGGTAGATTCCTTAGACTGTAGGGGTTGAGTTGTGTTAGGGTGATATAATATCTAACACGAATCCAACCCCCAATTAATAGAACTTACTGATTGGATTGTATGGCTTCTGGTAGTATCTGTCGTGTGACTGCTTGGTCGCAAAAATAACACACAAATGTTTGTGTAAATGTATAGATTTTTATAATCAGTAAATACTTCCACTAAAACAATTCGGTTTACCTGTAATATATACAGGGCTTGTACTGTATCTTAGATCGCATTTCAGGAAATTATTTTGGATTATAGAGGTTGTCCCAAAAAGGTGTGACGCCATGAGGATATATTTTTTTAAATTGCACAATATGCGTCTTTTATGGGTGCCTACACCCATAAAAGAAATCGTATTTGCATCGCTGGTTTTAAAAATTAATTAATATTACAAACATTGCCTCATGAATAAAAGTTTATGACAAACTTATTAAGTATGAATAATAAAAGAAGAAGGAAAGAAAAGGAGTCAACAATCGCCAAATTACGTGATGCGGAGTTATCCGTACTACTCCATTATCTGAAGAGAGCAATGATTAAGCGAGAGAAGACAAAAGATAATATAGAATTCATCCACAAAGCACTACAACATCAAGTAACTCCTGTTTCCTTTAAAGTTTCTGTCTCCAAAACCTTCAACAATCAGAAATTTGAACTTGAAGCAAAACTTATGAAAAAAAGACTACGTCAACTCTATTCTTTACAATCCAAAGAGGATTAGATTATGAAATTTCTACACCTCCAGCTACAGAAGGAGCTTCATTTCATCGAACACGAAGAAATCCTCTCCAAATTCCGAAAAGAAGTTCAATTTATCACCATGAAAAATAAAATCACAAAAAGAAACAGGATGAAACGACTCCAAGAAGACAAGAAGAGGAAACATACCAAATCTATCCTTTTTAATAAACATAATGTAAGTGACAATCTCTCAAAGAATTCACCTAAAAAATTTTTCCATATTAAAAAGATGTTAATAATTCAAATTTTAAAGTTTCTATTCAAGATTTAAATAATATTAATTTTGCACCCCGTTTCACTAATCTGAGCAATGTTCTGAGCATTCACTGACAAAGAAAATAATATATTCAATTTAGGCCACAAGTTTGCCCTTCCCGGAAAGGTTGATAAAATAGAACTTGCCATCAATTTAGAATCACAAATTTTTGAAAATGCAAACCTTCTTAACGAAATTCACAATAATTTTGCAAATCTAACTTCCAAATCTAATATAAATTCTAAAAATAGACCTTCAGTCACCTTAAATGATATTAAAAAATTAAAACAGAAAATTAATAATGAAAATTTGATCGTTACATTAGGAGACAAAAACGCTGGATTAGTCATTATCACTAAAGAATCTTATATCAACAAGACTCAAGAATTTTTTGAACAAAACGACATCAAACTTATAAACAAAGACCCTACCCCTAAATATAATTACACCTCAAAGACACTTATTAATTCTTGTAAAGAAAGTTTTAAAAAATTCAACATCAGTACTAATCTCTAACTCAAATGAACCCGTTGTCTCCTCCACTCAAATCTCTTATAAAATTACACAAACCAGATAGAAGCATTAGACCAATTATTTCCAATACTAACACCCCAAATGAAAATATTGCAAAACATTTACAAAAATTTCTATACAATACTTTTCAAAATAATTTCACTTACATCACTAAAAACTCATCAGATCTTATAACAAAACTTTCAAAACTAAAAATTAATAAAAAATCAACTTTAATTTCATTCGATATAAAAAATCTTTATTCCAATATTCCAGTCAATGAATGCATTAATATAATAGAAGATTTCCTTTGTAACAATATTCAAAATTTTAACAATGTTCAATATAAAGACATATTTCAACTCACATCCATTATCAAGGTAGTTTGTGAACAGAATTTCTTCATCTTTAATGGAAAACATTATCGCATGACCGATGGTTTACCCATGGGCTCTCCTATCTCAGGAATCATGGCTGATATCTTTGTGAATAATTTCGAGAAAACTCTTTTTTTCTTTTAACAAAAAATTTCAAAGAAAGGTATTAAATTACCAACCAATCTGTTTGTTAACTTCAATTTTTCAAAATTTCATATTTTTCAATAATTTTAAATTAAAGAAAAGATTGGTATTTGCTTCTTCAACGTTTAATGACGAGAGTTCAGGATCATCCAATGTCTTCGCATTTTTCTCTTCGCTTAATTTCTTGCAACCTCTGATGTAACTGACGGTAATTATATTTTATTTCATAAAAATCAACTTATTTTTAACTTTTCTAATTTTAATTTAATACAGTTGTACCTGATGACGCTTTTAAGAAAAAAGCGAAACACGTGTAGTACAGATTGAAAAGAAATAAATAAATATTTATATCATTGTGAAAAAAAGGATTTTCTTTCTTTAAGGAAAAAAAAGGATAAAAAAAGGATTAAAAATCATGTCAAATTATTAGTTCATGTAGATAGAAATTAGCTGATTGCTGTGGCTCTTTCTTTTCATTCAAGTGAAACGCAAGAAAAATTAAACACTCACAATGTAAGAATGTTATGTGGTCTAAATTTTTCAATTAACACATTTGATGAAAATTATTACATTTTTTATTAAAGACATACTATTTCCTGTCTTTTAATTGTTTCGTTTTAATTAAATTCATCAAACTAAAACCACACTTTCAATCCATACCATTCGCCAGAAAACTGCCTTTTGTACCCAGTAATTTACATAAATCATTAAGTTATTCATTATAAAATCTAAACAAATCTATTTCTACCAAATTTTCCATTTGTATTTTTTTTCCGTACTGATGTTTATCTATTACATACTTCTTTCGTTATAAACTTTTCCTCCAAATTTTTACAAATAAATTAATAATTTTGGAAATTCTTAAGGAAAGCATCTTAAGTATCTGTGGGTGTTAATTCACGGCGTTGAAAAATTCGACATAAAGCACTCAAGGTTAGGACACTTATGTTATATTTTTTAAGTGCATTTTCTGATTTAAAATTAAAAACTGAGACCTATGATGTTGACATTTCCAAATAAAAACCCCTCTTTTTGCTGCATTTTAACCTCATGGGTTGGTATTAGAAAAGATACTAAAAAACCCACCCCAACTCAATTTACCAGTTCCGTCGGAAGTTATCTTGGATATCCAATAGAGGTTTCATTTATTTTAATGTTTATTTTTAAACTTTAAATCTATTTTTTTTAATCGACTTAGGTTGATGATATTTGATATGGGAATGATATCAGACGCTATCCGATTCTTTTGTTAGTTATCCTATTTTACGTTAGGTAGGTTCTCTTGGACTGTAGGGGTTGAGTTGTATTAGAGTGATATAATATCTAATACGAAGCAAACCCCCAACGTTTAATAGAACTTACTCATTGGATTGTATGGCATCTGGTAGTATCTGTCGTGTGACTGTTTGACCGCAAAAATAACACACAAATATTTGTGTAAATGTATACATTTCTATAATCAGTAAATACTTTCACTAAAACAGCTCGTTTTACCTGTAATATATACAGGGCTTGTACTGTAGCTTAGATCGCATTTCAGGAAATTATTTTGGATTATAGAGGTTGTCCCAAAAAGGTATGACGCCATGAGGATATATTTTTTTAAATTGCACAATATATACTTTCTCACATTTTTGGGTGTCTTTTATGGGTGCCTACACCCCACCAAAATTTTATTGAAATCGGCTGAATGACAGAGGCACAAATAATGAAAACGAAAAAAAAATCGTATTTACATCGCTGGTTTTAAAAATTAATTAAAATTACAAACATTACCTCATGAATAAAAGTTTATGACAAACTTATTAAGTATGGTCTAGTGGTAGCCATAATCTAGTGCCAAAACGTTCAAACTTTAAAGTATACCTGTACACCTGTATCTCATAGTATACCACTACTAGATACATTCTAACAGAACAGACTAAAAAACTAATCTAAAATCATGTCAAATTATTAGTTCCTGTAGATAGAAATTAGCTGATTACTGTGGCTCTTTCTTTTCATTCAAGAGAAACACAAGAAAAATTATACACTCACAATGTAAGAATGTTATGTGGTCTAAATTTTTAAATTAACACATTTGATGAAAATTATTACATTTTTTATTAAAGACATACTATTTCCTGTCTTTTAATTGTTTCGTTTTAATTAAATTCATCAAACTAAAACCACACTTTCAATCCGTACCATTGGCCAGAAAACTGCCTTTTGTACCCAGTAATTTACATAAATCATTAAGTTAATCTTAAGTATCTGTGCGTGTTAATTCACGGCGTTGAAAAATTCGACATAAAGCACTGAAGGCTTGGACACCTGTGTTATATCTTTTAATACGCATTTTCTGACTTAAAATTAAAAACTGAGACCTGTGATGTTGACATTTTCAAATAAAAACCCCTCTTTTTTGCTGCATTTATAGATGCTACGTTAAATTTTGAGTATTTTTAGTTGAAAAAATCCTAGGTCTAGTTTCATTATACTATAATTTTAGTTCCAGGAGAATTTACAACAATCAAGCACTGAATGGCAAATAAAACTAGAACCAACCTAGCTTCAAAACTAACACTCAACTTAGAACTAGAAACATTAGGTCTTAACGGTCTTTAAAGACGTGCAAAAAGTTTAAAAAATTTTATAAATACCTCAAAATATCCATCTTGGGTAAATAGCCAGGAACAGGGTAGTTACTAGGGACATGTGATTAGCATGATATCATCAAATCAAGGTAAGGTAGCAAACAGGAACAGGTGAAAATCCCTCATTATCCGTCTAAAACGTATTTTGATTTAAAAAAAAATAGAATATGTAAAACCTTTTATTACACTATTATATAAATATACAAAATGTAACAGTGAGCTCACCCATTTAACATGAAAAACTAATCCGCTTTAGCCAGTACTTGTTTTTGAGTGTTCTAAAATATCAATTAAATAAGAGATAATTATATCAGCGAAATAAAAACGATTATTAATTTTTGGGGCTACACATGCATCAATCAAATCAAACAACTGCGGGTATTTAATCATGACGTCTCTTGGTGGAGAAACCAACAGTCCATATTTAGACATAGGATAAGGAGCATCTTTACTTAAGATTAACTAAAAATAAAAAGTTATAATGTTAAAAAATAATTGGGTATAAAAAAACTTACATAACATATTGCGTAAATATTATGATCACTTTTATCATGTTGGCAAATATCTTGAGTAGAAAATGCAAATCCTTCGTTATCATGAATATTTTCACTAGTATGTATACTATTGAGGCCTAAAAATGTTGGATTATAACGTTGTTTATTAATATTATTAAAAAATTAAACCTGGTTGATGCTTTTTTTGAACGATCAAATTCTCCAAATCAACAAAAGTTAATTGTAAATTATCATCAATAGCTATATTATCAGGTGAAATATCAGTTAAATAAAATCGATATTTTGAGTGTTCATCAGTCAACTTTCTAGCTGCAGAAAGTAATTGAAGTGCCAAATAAGCCCTGTCCATCCATTCCAATGAGTCAAGTTCATACAAAGTTTTTCCCCTATTTTCTTCAACAATTATACGTCCACAAGAGCCGTAATATTTAGGAAAAGGCCAATGATCCTCGGATTTTAATAATTGTAGTATTAACGGTTCAACATTAATTTCTAAAGTCGTCCAAACGTTCATCAAATGTTCTCTATAATCAACGTTTTTTTTTCTTAATTCTAATAAATCGTCGAATAAATCTCGCCCCGTTTCAGGAGTACACACTTGAAACGAATGCGTGGTATTACGATATTTTAAAATTTCCAAAACAATTTCCTGGTAATTTCGCTCATCCGTCACGAGATTCAAGTCGCAATCCTGCGATTTGGTCAAACTCCTACATAACGCCCTATCAAAATGTTTTAATTCATCCTCTGAGGCCAGTTTTTTAATCACAACGTCTATGTTATTAAAATCACCGTAAAACACGTTTTTTGCGTTAAAAACATTTAATATTTTACCGAAAAATCCACCGTCTAAAGACACGTCGTTTACGTTATCGCAAAATTCTTTTCCGTAACAGTATGGGCATTTAGATTGATTTGTTAAATCCGAAAGGGATGTCATAAAGTAAGCGCGGAAAACAAGACTGGTTATAATTCCTAGTAACATTATTAAAACACCACATGATATTACATGACACATGATTGTTTTGTTCAAGGTTTACTTTAAAAGTGCTTTATGGCGAAATGAATAAAGTTCTTTTACCCACTTTTCTAGACGTGCTTCTTCATTAAGAAATAACTGAAACAAAAATATAATGTTATAAATATTATATTAAAATAAAAAGCTTAAAGGTTTAGAATTGGTTGTGAACGATATGATTTTTACTCTTATAAATTTTTTATTAAACTCATCGTTTTTGAGTTACAGTAGTCCCTTCATTTACACGGGGATTACATACTACTAAACAGGGTCATCAAAATAAGGGCTAATATTAGCCATATTTAAGCTACAGCCTGTTTTTGCAATGAAATTCATGGTGTTCCATCATACATGTCCCCTCATATTTTTTAACGAAATGAATAATTTCTGAAATAAAGTACTTTACGAACTGATTTGGCAACCCTGTATATTTGAATTGTAGTAAAACTAGAACTAACTATAGACGATTACGAATTTTTGAACAGCCTGTATGCTTTATTAATGATAAAAATGAATTCAATATTGTTGTATTGTTCTCATATTACTACAACAATATAATAATAGAGAATGGGTTGGGAAGAACTAACACTAGACCTAGAACTAGAAAGTTGTAGTAGACAGTCATAATGGTTTCTGGAAAAGAATATGTCCCAGTGTTGTTACACTAGAGTAGGATGATTAGAATCTGCAGAATAACACTTAGGCGACACTAACTTTAGGGTTGTCATTACTAGAAGAAGATTTTAGTGACATTCAAATGTCATATCCAGTTAGAATCATAATCATAAATCGAGTAATAGTGATATAAATAACAAAAACACATTTCCAGCCAAGTTAACTCTCATAACAGATAAATAAATGTTTAGAAATGGGTGAAAGACTAACAGATATGTTGATAAAAAATTATGCTACAACACAACACTGTTTAAAGGCAAGAAAGATCCTTTGTATCTAACAACCTTCTTTTCTGGCCTTCAAAATGAAACAAAAAATGGCTGGTAATGCCAAGTTAACTCTCATAGCAGATAAATAAATGTTTAGAAATGGGTGAAAGACTAACAGATATGTTGATAAAAAATTATGCTACAACACAACACTGTTTAACCCTCGTATTCCGGTGCCTGGGTCTATTTGGACCCAAATAAATTTTTGCGAGAAATTGTAATAAATAGATTTGTCGTTACTCAAGGAGTGCGTTAAGTTAGATCGGCGTCAAACGGACGTCCCGACGAAAAAACGACGAAAAAATATGTCTCGACCGTTTCTTTACAGCGCCAGGCGTCTGTCTGTGTAAGAGGCTATAGCGACAATACAATTGCCATTAAATTCTTGATTTAGTTCACAGAAGGTGTATTTTAGAGCAACGATCTACATCGAAAAATAAAATGTTTGCTAATTTTGTAAATAATAATGATGATTATAACAATGAAGTGTCTTCTGATGATGAATGTGCGTCATTGACTTTTAGTGATGCAGTACCAGAAGAAGAGGATTATGAAAGTGATGAGTTTAGTGGTGAAAATAGTAATAATATGTCACACTGTAAAGACCAAAATGTTTGTGGACGAACATGGAGATATATTTCCCGCACAAACAGAGATGCAGAATTTGGTAAATATGATGCTACACTTACAGCAAATTCGGAGGGTGTAGAAACCATGGAACAATGTTTTGATTTATTTATAAATGATGAAATCATGGACATTATAATTACTTATACAAATGAAAAAGCGGTTAAATATTATGAAATGTTTTCAAATAATATATGGAAGCCGGTAGACCGTGTTGAATTGAAGGCATTTTTTGGGATTTTACTAATTACTGGCCGTTTTCGGGAATCACGTGAAAGTAAAAAAGATCTATGGAAGAAAAAGATTGCTTATAGTCGACAAATTTATCGAGCATCTATGTCTCGTGATAGATTTACAAACATTTTACGATTTTTGCGTTTTGACGACTTTCAGACACGAGAAGAAAGAAAAATGACCGATAAGTTGGCAGCTTTGAGAACCATTACAAATATTTTAACAAGAAATTGCAGAGATAATTACCGAGCGTCTAATGTAGGCACTATTGATGAACAATTAGTAACATTTCGAGGAAGATGTCCATTCAAGGTGTATATGCCGAGCAAGCCGGGGAAATATGGGCTGAAATTATGGGCCCTATGTGACGCTACTACATATTATTGTTGTAATTTTGAAGTGTATTTAGGAAAATGCGGAAACACACCGGAGAAAGGACAAGGACAACGAGTAGTTAGAGTTCTTTCAGAGTTTTGGAAGGGATCTAATCGAACTATCACAACCGACAATTTTTTTACGGATATCTCACTTGCAGAGGATTTACTCAAAGATAACATATTTATAGTGGGAACAATGCGGAAAAATAGAAAGGATTTACCAAAATCTTTGATAACAATATCCGGAAGAGCTCAATTCTCTTCCGATTTTATATTTTCTGAAAATCTAACACTTGTGTCGTATATCCCAAAACCAAGAAAATGCGTAGTTTTACTTTCGAGCGTTCATCGAGAACATGCTATTTCTGACGAAAATAATAATTACAAACCTAATATTATCAATTATTACAATTCAACAAAAAGTGGAGTGGATGTTTTAGATAAAATTCTAAGAGAATACACTTGCCGGAGATGTACACGACGTTGGCCTCTGTCGCTTTTTTTACATTATATAGATATTGCAGCCTATAATGCATTTGTACTATGGCAACTCAAAAATCCGGATTGGGCAACTGGTAACATAAAATCAAGAAGAAAACAATTTATAGAAAATTTGTCTGAACAGTTAGTTGCTGCAAACATAGATTCTAGAGCTAGAGCATTTGAAACCAATGCAGTAGTATTTTCGAGACACATTGTGGACGCCATCGAAAGTACAGGCCGAAAAATAAATAAACAAATGAGTACAACATTAGAAAAACGCTCAAGATGAAGCTTGTGTATTGGAAATGACAATAAATATAAATCAAAATGTGATGTTTGTCATAAATATGTATGTAATATACATTCAACATGTACAAAAAATATTTTGTGTACAAATTGTAATGATTTAGAATAAATATTTTTTATGTAATTTTTTTAAAATTTTATTTTTATGTATTATTTTATATCCCTAATAATAGTTCACCTTTAAAATAAAATAAGTCAAAATCATAATGGCAAAAGCTTCATTTTTTATATTCTACGTAAACAAAAACTGTTCGGGTCTCGGTTGACCCAGGCACCGTCCGCAACGGTTGGCGAAACGTCAGTACTGCGAGGGTTAAAGGCAAGAAAGATCCTTTGTATCTAACAACCTTCTTTTCTGGGCTTCAAAATGAAACAAAAAATAGCTGGAAATGCCAAGTTAACTCTCACAACAGATAAATAAATGTTTAGAAATGAGTGAAAGACTAACAGATATGTTGATAAAAAATTATGCTACAATACAACACTGTTTAAAGGCAAGAAAGCTCCTTTGTATCTAACAACCTTCTTTTCTAGGCTTCAAAATGAAACAAAACAGCGCAGAATCAGACTTGTATCTTAGACGCGTGCGCTTTGACTTTTTTGACTATCAGTCGTGTGTTCGATCAGAATTGAGGATTAGTTGGATACTGATTAGATACAATATTACAATTTTCCGACTTTCGAAAAATTGTTGACTGATATGTACTGTCATGCCTAGCGGATACTTTGGGAGAATATGATAATGACTCTACTACGTTCAGAGAGCGACATTATCGATGTTTATGCGTAAAAACAAAATATCTCTTTTATAGATTTGTAATTGTTCTTAACCCTTTGAGCGCTGAGTTGCCAGACGTTATGCGTGCGCCGTGGACTGCCCACTCCGTACGAGACAGCTCACCGTGGACTGAGTACTTTTTAAGAAAGAGTAAATTAAATTTTTAAATTTAATAATTTTGTATTGTGTGATAACGCTCAAAACATAGTTCAATGCACAAGCCAACGTTACATTTCTTGCACTCGTAACGCGAGTCAGTTCTTCGATTATTTTTTGTACAAACAACGCATCTGCGTCTTGAAGAATGTTTTCTATTTTCATTAGTTACGCAGAAACTAGGGAGGTTGTCCGAATGACTTCTTCCTCCTTTAGTCTCTACTCTATCTGGTGGGTATTCTCTCAAAATATTTTTTATAAGTCGCAGGTGGAATTTTTCAAATGTTACAATTTTTTCATTAGTATCTTTATGGAGAATATACGTATTGTATATGGCGAGGTCTAAGAGATGGAAGAAATATTTTTTATACCACCTTGTGCTTTTCCGAACGCAGTGAGGCGAACTCAAAGTCATATCGATTTTATCAACTGCGCCCATCAAGGCATTGTAGTAACACACTTTGGTTTTTGCTTTGGTTCGCCAGTTTGATAATTAATTTTTTTTTGTTTCAACGAAATCATTAGAATGTGAGTCCATACATCTTTTTTATCCCGCCATTTTAACGCCAATAGATAGTGTGTCGATCGACTTACACATTCTCCGCCTTTTAATTTTTCTTCCATTTTTGGCATATCTTTCCTATTTTGTCGCACAGTTCCAAAGGCATTTGTTTTTTCCTTTTCGTGTAATAGATTGTATAAGTGCGGACTCGTGTACCAATTGTCAGTGATAAGTGTATGTCCTTTTCCTAGGTATGATTTCAAAAGTGTCAAAGTAATGTTAATTGTCCAATTGATGGAACTTCCTCAGTGACATCACTGTTTTTCAACTAGGCTATCTATCTAGTCTATCTATTTATTTTACCTTTTATAATAATACAAAAAATATATAATTCTTAATACATTAATACAACATAGATATAATCCATAAGAAAACATAAATATCATTCGAAAACATGGATATAAATCTTAAAAAAAACAGAAAATATGATGTGTGTATACTAAATTTTAGAAGCTGTAGAGAGACTACTGTATTCATAAAAAGATACATGATGCTATTTGATTTTGTTTTGGGGAATAACAGTAATGAAAATAAAACGTCCATTTATAAAAATATATGTAACAATTAAAAAAAGCGAGATGGGGCTACTAAAATCTAATGATAACTGATGTTACATACAAAGAATGTACTCTCTCTTCATATGATGATAGTGTTATATAAAATAAAAACTTTTATATATCAGTATAACATTCCCAAACTGATTAAGTTGAATTTGTACGGATTTTAGACACAGAAAAGCAAACTAATTCACAATAAAGCATATATACAGAAAAAAAAAGAGACCAACAGAAAAAAAAAGAAGCATCATAAAGAAACTAAAAAATGAACCTACATTATGATGAAAAATAGTATCCGGTTCTGTCTGTTCAACCGTCGGAACCTTAATAGTCTGTTTCTTCAAATCAATAACAATATTATCCGGAACTTTCTTTTCCCCAGAAACAAACGATTTTTGCTCAAACCCATCCTCATTTATCTCCTCCAAAATCCTTTCGTCCATAATAATCGGCTCATTTTCTTCTTTAGGAATTAAAGTACTACTTTGAGGTACCGGAACAACTTTCTCTTTCGTTTTAGGAGGTGCACGCAAAGAACTTTTGGAGCTATCACTTGAGAATGATTCACTGCTGCTCGCTCTATGTTTCGGCTTGCTCACATATTCTTTTATATACGAACGAGATCGCGATCGCCTCGAATATCTCCCTTTCGAGCGGAGTCGATCTTTCGATTAGTGCGTTACCGGTTCTCCGCGACCGGTAAACTTTTTCATAGTCTACAAGTTTCTAGATGTAGCAATAAACCAAAACGTACATGTAACATTCTAAGGAAAGCTATATTAACGAAAATACAACTTCCGCACTTTGCGAAAAATTTCGAATATATACAACAGCAAGCCAACGGAGTAACCCACCGGGTCCCTAGGGATTGGTAACGTAGTCAACCTGTTAAAATATCGTCAGATTTCGCCAGAACATGATATATAGATGTGAATACTAACCATCCTGTCAGACAAACATAAATCCAGCTCAAATGTTCGACATAATATCATCTTAGGATCCTAGGGAATTATGACATTTTGAAAATTATGATGTGAGGACAAAAAAATATATGATTCTGATAGTTATGTGGTCTTCCTGCAAATACCAAAATTTTTTTTTATCGACAATAAGAAAGATAAAGTGGAACTCAAACAAAACAACAACTTTTGTTAAAAGATTTTCGAAAGTATGATTAAAGAAAGGACGTTAATGGCCTAAACGTTATTACTGCATATAATAAACATATGGGTGGTGCGGATTAGTACGAGAATTATGCTTGAATGGTAAAATTGCACCTGAATACAAAAAAAATACGACTCATCGATTTAAGTGTACTCGTTCTCCCTTATCCTTTCAATAAAAAAAAGAAAAGATGAGTCAAGGTCAATATGTAACAGCAAGTCGGATATCAATGATCATTTTAAAAGATGTAAAAACCACAATTGTTACAAAAAATGTACCTCTGTTTTCACAGACAATGTTTTAAACAATGTCATTAAGATAATTAAACATATGTTGATTTCCCAATTGGGAACAAAATATTTCTATTTAAACATAACACACCTAAATTTTCTTTCTTATAATAAATCATGCAATAGAGAATTAAGTAATACAGAGAGACTACTGTATTCATAAAAAGATACATGATGCTAGTTGATTTTGTTTTGGGGAATAACAGTAATGAAAATAAAACGTCCATTTATAAAAATATATGTAACAATTAAAAAAAGCGAGATGGGGCTACTAAAATCTAATGATAACTGATGTTACATACAAAGAATGTACTCCCTCTTCATATGATGATAGTTTTATATAAAATAAAACTTTTATATAACAGTATAACATTCCCAAACTGATTAAGTTGATTTTGTACTGATTTTAGACACAGAAAAGCAAACTAATACACAATAAAGCATATATACATAAAAAAAAGAGACCAACAGAAAATAAAGAAGCATCACAAAGAAACTAAAAAATGAACCTACATTATGATGAAAAATAGTATCCGGTTCTGTCTGTTCAACCGTCGGAACCTTAATAGTCTGTTTCTTCAAATCAATAACAATATTATCCGGAACTTTCTTTTCCCCAGAAACAAACGATTTTTGCTCAAACCCATCCTCATTTATCTCCTCCAAAATCCTTTCGTCCATAATAATCGGCTCATTTTCTTCTTTAGGAATTAAAGTACTACTTTGAGGTACCGGAACAACTTTCTCTTTCGTTTTAGGAGGTGCACGCAAAGAACTTTTCGAGCTATCACTTGAAGACGATTCACTGCTGCTCGCTCTATGTTTCGGCTTGCTCACATATTCTTTTATATACGAACGAGATCGCGATCGCCTCGAATATCTCCCTTTAGAGCGGAGTCGATCTTTCGATTTATGACAAGATCGTTCTCTAGAATTTGAGCGTCGGTGTCGGGAGGATTTGTGAGATCTATGCGAAGAAGAGCTTCGACTACGTCTACAAAGAGAGATTTTAATAATTGAAGGGGTTATTTACTCGAATATACCTTGATCTAGAATAACGATCCCTACTTTTCGATCTGTGCCTCTCGCTTTTCTTATCTTTCCTCCTGCGATATCTATCACCGGAATCGGGGGAACTTGATCTAATTTGCGTGGAATAAACGTTTTTTTATTAATTATTTTGTGAATTACTTGGAGAGTTAAGTGACTCAAATAAATTTACCTCCTACTGTTGCTACGCTTGTATCTTCTTGTACTTTTCTTGTCAGAGTCTGAATCACTTGAGTACTTACCCATAACCGGTGTAAAGAAGAGTAAATATTAATTAAGTGGGTTCATCAAAATCTTTTTGTTAGCATCACTAACATAACCTCATTTTTGTTTTAATGGCGTTTTTTTTCTAAAACAGCTGAATGGTTGAATGATAAAAAAACAATTGAGAGGGGGATTCGATAATGTCAAAATGTCAATGTCAAATAAATAAATAACAGTATTAATCTCAAAAAAGCAAAATTGTTATATTATGATGTATATTGTAGGTAATATCTATGTATATATACATACCAATAAATGTAAAAATAGAAAATCGACTTATAATCATCTAAATTAACAATAAAACTGTTTTCAGCCGCATTTGAGTTACACGATAAGAATAGGATACCAACACGTTCTTAGAATTCTTAACAAAGGTTAAAAAAGAAAACTTTAAAGTGATTTTTCGGCAAGTTTTCCACTTCCACTACATCAGCCTGAAGTTAGTCATAAACAAAAGCATAAAATGATTTGTTATTTAGGGAAAATATCTCTATTAAGTTACGTACTTACGATTTTATCATTTTGTTTAACCTTTTTACCAAGTGCCAATTACAGTTATTTAAGTGAAAATATTTACATCTTAATCGTAGCTATTTCAAGTCATTTTATCTTCCTAAATGTATTTCTTAAGTTAATATGTAAAGGAGAAACTTACCAGGTTATAAATTAGTTTTTATTTATGTTGTTTTTGTTATCATAATGTTTTTTATTTTAGGTTGCAGTTCGTGCGGTACTCTTGGGGTACGTTTTCTCTCTTGGTGTGTTTATAAAAATTTATGGGAATGATGTATGGAAAATATTCGCTGTTTATATGTGCATATTATCATTTTTTCACACTTCTGAGTACTTGTCCATGGCTGTTATCCAACCAAATTTGGTCAATACGGATTCATACGTGATTAATCATAGTCGGGAATATACCATAGCTGCTGTTGCATCTTGGACTGAATTTTTTTTAGAAGCCTATTTTATACCTGGTAAGTTTTTTTTTTATTTTTGAACTTATTTTAGGTTGCTACCAAAAAATTTTATTTTATTGTATTTTAAACCTGTTTTAAACAAGCTGTTGGAAATAAATGAAATGTTTAAGAATATTTTTAAATCAAAAATCGAATAGTAGGTAGAACTCTTAGGTCCAAATTATGCCTTATATAAACTCAATGTTAGTACTTGAGTCTTAACCCTCTATTGCATAATTTATTTTATAGTTTGAAAAAAATTTTTTTTTGCATTTATTGTGATAACTGTGCATAGAAATAAGACACCTATGAGTTTTTTTTTTTCAAAATTTGTATTTGTAGAGAAAAAAAGTGTTCCCAAATGGGCACATTGTGGGCTCAAAGTAGATTTTTTTTTACATGGTGTGAAATGACTTGAAGCAATTATTTACTTTATTTAAACACAAATGTATTCCACATTTTTTGCACATTGTTCTGGATTTACCCTTGCAGTTAGATTTTTTGCATCTTTCTCGGTTTTCTGTCTGTAAAGGCCAATGTCCAGTATTATCCAATATTATGTTTCTTGTTGGACGTGCTTCCAAACATTTTCTTTTAGGTGTGAAAGGAATGGGCGAGTCGATGGGCGTATTGGCGCCACTAGTGTTAGATCAGCCTCTCTTTTTTGCTTTTATTTTTCCCACTAGACATAGATCTTGTGCTAGTATTGTTTTGAATTCCAATAGAGAAACCTTCTCATTCTTGTTTAGTTGTTTATTGATTCTTCTTGAAAGTAACCATGAATTTACTACCACAACGTCAAGCATGTGGCAAAATATGCGCATATACCATTTGCAGCTCTTCAATTTTATGGGATACAATCCTAATAGAGAATCCTGTAAATCTACCCCTCCCATGTGCATGTTGTAGATTGAAACAATGTCGGGACGATCAATTTCTTTCTTGCAGTTCTCCGACCAGAGAATGTAGAAACTAATGTAACTAATCGATTATCATACCACTGCACAACATGAACATCTACTCCAGCAACATTTGCAGTTTTCTCAATGTGTGAGCCTCGTCCCTTTTTTTTCATTTCTTTTTCACTAACCATTTTTAGGCCCTTCAGCCGATTAGATCTTATTGTTGCCACACTTTGTATGCCTAATTTTCGCAGATAGGATAACAAATTTATACCAGAAAAATAATTGTCATAGTAAACCTTATGATTTTTGTCTCTCGGAATTGGTCTACATAAACGGACGATGATATTGCTGGCAGCTCCAAGATTTGGTTCCCCTGGCAATAGATTTTTGTCAGCTTTACTATTGCAAAGCTCAAAATTTGTACTGAAGCCACTTACTCCTGATAAGACATACATTTTGTAACCCCATTTGTGTGGCTTTTTGGGATTATATGTCTTTAAAGATGTTCTTCCCTTGAATGGAATAATTTGTTCATCACAGGATAAATTTTCCTCAAAAGGGATTTTTTGGCAGGATTTCTTTATTTGATTCAATACCGGCATAATTTTATGTGTGCTTCCAGTGGCTAAGGTATTATCTGAGAAATGCAAAAAACGTTTCAGCTCCTCAAATCTATTGAGAGGCATGATGTCTGCTATTTGTGGTGTTCTAGTATTGGCCGACCAGTACCTACGCGTTGAGTGCTGCCTTATCAAAGACATCCATATAACTATCCCCAAAAACTGCTCAATTTCTTTAGCATCAGTTCTCAAAGGCCTGTCAGGTCTTCTTTGTGTGCTGTACAAACATGTTT
This sequence comes from Onthophagus sagittarius, assembly GCA_036711965.1. Taxonomy (NCBI): domain Eukaryota; kingdom Metazoa; phylum Arthropoda; class Insecta; order Coleoptera; family Scarabaeidae; genus Onthophagus; species Onthophagus sagittarius. Next base: position 11,346,926 of record JASERS010000004.1, read on the forward strand.
GCTCAACCACCATAGATATAAAATCATCAGACATAAAGAATTTGAATAGACTATATGCACTTTGTAATTCTAAAATATATTCTGGAAGATCGCATTCTCCAAAAAACTTATTACCCTGTGGATCTTTATTAGTTTTTGAAGATTTCCAAGTAACATTTTCAACATTTGAAAAGAAAAATCTCGTATTTGGGGGAAGATCAAATAACTGCGTCAAAGGTATGTCGTCTGGGTCCTCAATATCCTGGGATTCAATCTCGTCATCATCTAAGTCGTGAGGAACCTGTACTTCCACTGCAGAGAAAAATATGCATATGAACATCAAGACCAAACTATTTTTACTGACATAAAATTTACCTTCATCATCATCTGGTAGCTCAGAATCCTCGCTATCTGAAGGAATATCTCGAATTGCATCAACTTAAACTTTTTTTCTTCCATAAAAAGCGCTTGGTCTAATTGTTGGAAAATCGCCCGGAAAATCCATTGTGGATCGTCTGTGTGTAGAAATAAGAAATAATTGCACACTTTAACTTTTTGAGCATAATGTTCCCAAATGGGAACAAACAAGTTATGACCTGCTGCAAAAAAAGGAACGAACGAAATATATCGAATTATGCATTATTCTACTCCTAACACTTGAAACTAAGTATAAAAAATACATACTTACCAGACAATAACCTTAGAAACTAGATTTGATCTTCTAAAATCAATCAAAATGATCAAGTGGCCATTGATTCGACGCGAATTGTATATAAATGCAACACACCAACACAAACACCACCTCTCGGACAAAAAATTTACGAAAGGTAGAAAACTATACTAGATATTCATAATGTATCTATCAGTTTCGCCGCTTAATACAACATATGGCCACTTTATTGGCTTAGAATGTTGTGTTCCCGAAAGGGAACATTATGCAATAGAGGGTTAAGAACCTTATTCTCACGTCTACTTTTAGTTTTTAAGAGCTGTAAATAGAAAAAGCTAATAGTCTTTTAACAGACATCCTTTGAACTTGAATACTGCAACATCTTCAAGCGATTATACAGGGTATTAATGAACGACATATACATATAATGAATAAGACCTTAGTATTTGGTTTAACGATGTATATTATATTATATTATACACAAGGATTACGCAAAATTCGCAAACTTTACTTGATCCAGTTTTTACAACAAATGATCAGCTGTTTACTAGTATCGATGTTATAAATGTACCCAATATATCTGATCATGAACTAGTAAAGTGTGAACTGGCATTTGATATTGGTAGACCTGCTGCAATTTATCGTTCATACAGGGCTGTGAAAAACATTAATTTTCCACAATTTTTAAACGATCTGAAATCAATTCCGTGGAGAAACATATATGACCAAGAAAATGTGAATGATAAAATAACTTTTTTTTAATAACTGTTTACTCACTCTGATGGATTTGCATGCACCTTTACAAACTAGACGGTTTACAAAGCCTCCTAGTCCGTGGCTAACAGATAATACTAAACTTTTAATGTCTATTAGAGATGATGCGCTTAAAAAGTTCAAAATATCAAAGCTTCCTCAAGACTGGGCTTCATACAAGTTGTATCGCAATCTGGTAACATTAACGGTGCGGGCTGAGAAAAAGGCATACTAAATTTTCGCGTTACGTAGTAAAGATCCAAACGCTCTTTGGAGAAAGATTAAACTTTTAAATATAAATAAAAAAATCGATAAAGTACCTGACAATTTTCTTCCAAGCGATTTAAATAATTATTTCGTTCATGGTGCTGCTTCACTTCATTCTCAAACTGATCCCGACTTACCCCTATTTTATCAAAATAATGTAAATCCTACAGTGCAGATAATGCAAGCTTTTATGCCCGTCGATGAACATGAAGTATCTATAATAATTAATAACATTAAAACAACAGCGGTGGGTTCTGATGGTATCTCAATCTGGATGATTGACTTGTGTACTCCTTTTCTCATTCCATATATTACTCATGTAATAAACGCTGCTATTCATCAATCAGTTTTCCCGGAGAATGGCTGAAGTGACTGCGTTACCTAAAGTATCTTCTCCTTCTGCCCTAAGGGATTTTAGACCGATCAGTATCTTGCCAGTAATGTCAAAAAATTTAGAGAGAGTCTTGGAAAGGCAACTTAGAGAACACTGCGAAAGTAATAATATATTACCTGATCAACAATCTGGGTTTCGTTCGGGTTTCAGCTGCGCAACGGCTTTATTGAACCTTACGGATGAGATATTTGCTTCTAGAGAGGCCGGGCAAGTCGCACTTTTGTCATCATTGGACTTCACCAAAGCATTTGATACAATTAATCATAATATACTTGCATCTAAGCTTCATTATTTTGGTCTTGGAAATCAGGCTTTAATTTTGATAAAGTCTTTTTTGGCGGATAGGTCTCAGGTTGTGAAAATTAATAGTCAAATATCGAGTGCTCTATCTGCCACTCGTGGAGTCCCTCAGGGGTTCATTTTGGGGCCACTATTGTTTTCGATTTACACATCTGACTTTAGCGAAGTTCTTGAACATTCGCAGGTTCACTTCTATGCAGATGATACACAGCTTCTGCTGAACTTTAATCCAAATAATTGGGATGATGCCTGCATAAAATTTAACTCAGATATAGCATTATTTTCTGATGTTGCGAAACGCCATGAGCTTGTGCTTAATCCATCTAAGTCTTCTGTTCTTCTGTTTTGCAGTAGTGTCGCAAGGAGAGCAATTAAACTTTTGATTTCCGAGCAATTGGTGGTGGATGGCGAACCTCTTACTGTTTCTGATGATATAAAAATTTTAGGAGTTACATTGGATCATCAGTTGAGGTTTGAGGAACATATTGCCAGGTGCTTGAGGGGTGGGTATGGCGCCCTCCGTCTCTTGTATGCCTATAGGGATGTCTTAAATAAAAAATTAAAAATTATACTGTGTAATAAATTGGTTCTAAGCAAATTAAATTACTGCGACGTTGTTTATGGTCCAAATTTGACGGGGACGATTGGGCGTCGTATCCAGAACCTCCAGAACGGTTGCCTGAGGCTTATTTACGGAATTCCTAAATATGATCATATTAGTCATAACTTGGCAGAGACTGGGTGGTTGAACATGAAGAACAGGCGTAAACTGTAAGCAATTTGCGTCTATTACAAATTATTAAAAGTAAACGGCCTCCTAACTTTCTGCAACGCCTGTCTTTCAGAAATGATGTCCATAATATTAATGTAAGAAGGAAAGATGTATTGACGGTACCACGCCGCACCTCACACCGATCATTTTCCTACCGGATAGCCAAAATTTACAATGATCTACCAATGCACCTTAAGGGATTGAGCTGCGCTTCGTTTAGAAGTAGTTTGAAATCCTCCCTCCTGCTTGAGCCATCATGATTTTTTTTTTCTGTTGTTATGTATTCTGAGCTGTTAATGTTTCCTTTTTTTTCTTTGTTAGCGAGAGTTGGTTTCTGGATTAAGTGGAAGAGCAGTTGGTCTATCCAAACTGAACTTCGTCCAGAAAATAAGTCAATATTTTTTTAAGAATGTATTACTTTTGTTTTATTTTCCTTTTGTTTTCGACTTATTAATAAAGGCATTATATTATTATTATTATTATATTTATCATTTATATAGGTGCCACACATGTTTCGGTTACATATAAATCATTGGCACTGTAAATGAATTGAAAAGTTGATAAATATAATTAAAACCTGACATAAACAATTCTAAAAATTTACCGTCAATTATGGAAATACAAAATCTTCAAAAAGGAAGCATCACAAAGTTTTCTACATAAATAAAAGTAATTTTTCGTTGTATTTCTGCTAAAAAGGCAATATACAAATAGATTAAACTTAATTGAAATAATAAAAACATAAAATTACCTCGACAAACACAATTGTATTAACAATGGAAACGTATTCTTAAAAATTACAAGTTGCAGATCAAGAAAATGGGATGGTTCGTTGCAGAGAGACATAGACAAATGGTCTCGAAAAATATTGGTGTGTGCATGAAAGAGACGAAGTTGTAAAAACCAGTTGCTACGCTTACATAAATTTCAAAAAATATCTATTTTTATTAAAATCGGTAAAGTCGTTTAAGAGAATATTGCTATCAGGCATATAATTTTTGTGAATATAAAATTCTTCGACGATTTTTCATGTTTTTTATCAGAAATAAGTTATCAATACAGTTCTTAATGCTTTTCACTGTTAAGATGTCTGAAAATTGCTGAATTTGGTTTTGTCAGATGTTCCTTAAACCGAGTGTTGATGTTACGACCTGTTGTTGTGTCCAATGCAAAATTTATACAGTTTAACACAATTTAATTTAACACAGTCCCCACATTTAATTTTATATATACCGCTTTTTTGACCTTGATCAAATTTGTGTTTATTATTAATTAACAGTTGATCTAATTTGAAGTTGGAGTTAAAGGCTGGTGTAATATTAAATTTTGTTTAAAATCTTTTTGAAGAGTTGGGCTGAAGGGTATAGTAATAAACTTAGACTTAACATTATAATGAGGGTAAATATTGTTAATCATTCTGCGTTTGTGTAAATTATTATAAATATTTTGCAGTTCTTTTATGTTATAGTTGTTATTTAGACCTATTTTAAGTATCTTTTTTAATTCATTAATGTAATTGTTTTCGTTTAGAGGACTGTTGTTCAACCTATTAAATAAAAATCTAAAACCAGCTTGTTTGTGCTGATTGCAATTGAAAGAGTTTTTTGGTATGATGCAATCAGTAGTGGCTGAAAATATCAAAATTAAGTTTCATTTCGTTGAAGTTTTTCTTAATTTCTCGGTCTAGGAAGTTAAGCTCATTATCTATATCAATTTCATAAGTGAACTCTAGTTTGTAAATGTTATTAATAATGTTGTTTAAAGCGATAAAATTTGCTGGTTTATAAAAATGTCATCGACGTATCGCCCATAAAATATTATATCTTTGCAAATAAATTGATGATGTTAGAAAAAAGTATACTTTCAAAGTTATTCACAAATAATATACAAGAGATTTGATAAAATTTGTTATTAAACGTAAAAAAGTTTTGTTCGCAAACTAGCTGTAATAATTTTATAAAAACGGAAATATCTGACATATTAAGATCAAGCTCATGTTTTATGGTTATTAAGTGTTCTTTAATTAAATCAATTGATTCCTTTATAGGGATGTTGCTATATAAATTTTTTATATCCAATGAGATTAACTTTGTTTTGTTATTAATATTAACATTTCCCATTTTTTTTCAACTAAATCTAAGGAATTTGCAATTCTATATGTAAATGTATTGTTGACTAAATCTCTACAATACAATGACTAAATCATCATCCACACTACCAGGGATGTCCCATTTTTACATGGTTCTGTAAGAAAAACTGTAAGAACTTCTGAAATAGAGAAAGATGTTCATTTACATCATCATATTTCAAAAACGAATTGAGATATTATGAAATAAAAATCATTTTGAATCAAATTTAATCTAGTTTTAACACACCAATTATAATTTCTTCGATTGCATAAATTAAAAAGATAAAATTTTTGTAAGTCACTTCTCTTGTTATTGGGGTTAAATTGAATAATCTAATTTACACCATCATATCTCAAAGACGAATTGGGATATTATTATGAAATAAAAATCATTTTGAAGCAAATTTAATCTAGTTTTAACACACCAATTATAATTATTTCGATTCCATAAATTAAAAAGATACAATTTTTTTAAATCACCTCTCTTATTATTCAGGTTAAATTGAATAATCTGATTTACATCATCATATCTCAAAGACGAATTGAGATATTATTATGAAATAAAAATCATTTTGAAGCAAAATTAATCTAGTTTTAACACACCAATTATAATTATTTCGATTCCATAAATTAAAAAGATACAATTTTTTTAAATCACCTCTCTTTTTATTGAGGTTAAATTGAATAATCTAATTTACATCATCATATCTCAAAAACGAATTGAGATATTATTATGAAATAAAAATCATTTTGAAGCAAATTTAATCTAGTTTTAACACACCAATTATAATTATTTCGATTCCATAAATTAAAAAGATACAATTTTTTTAAATCACCTCTCTTTTTATTGAGGTTAAATTGAATAATCTAATTTACATCATCATACCTTAAAGACGAATTGAGACATTATTATGAAATAAAAATCATTTTGAAGCAAATTTAATCTAGTTTTAACACACCAATTACAATTATTTCGATTCCATAAATTAAAAAGATACAATTTTTTTAAATCACCTCTCTTTTTATTGAGGTTAAATTGAATAATCTAATTTACATCATCATATCTCAAAAACGAATTGAGATATTATTATGAAATAAAAATCATTTTGAAGCAAATTTAATCTAGTTTTAACACACCAATTATAATTATTTCGATTCCATAAATTAAAAAGATACAATTTTTTTAAATCACCTCTCTTTTTATTGAGGTTAAATTGAATAATCTAATTTACATCATCATACCTTAAAGACGAATTGAGACATTATTATGAAATAAAAATCATTTTGAAGCAAATTTAATCTAGTTTTAACACACCAATTACAATTATTTCGATTCCATAAATTAAAAAGATACAATTTTTTTAAATCACCTCTCTTATTATTGAGGTTAAATTGAATAATCTGATTTACATCATCATATCTCAAAGACGAATTGAGATATTATTATGAAATAAGTCATGTCGAAGCAAATTTAATCTAGTTTTAACATACCAATTATAATTTCTTCGATTCCATAAATTAAAAAGATAAAAATTTTTTAAATCACCTCTCTTGTTATTGAGTACTTGAGACTTTAGAACTTTATTCTCACGCGTAATTTTTAGTTTTTAAGAAGTAACATCGTTTGAATTTGAAGAAATAGATTAGGGAACGAGAAAGTAGCAAAGTTAGTTTCCATATTTAAGAAATTAAATAACAAATAAAATTAAAAAGCTCAAGTTTTAGAAATTTTAGTTTAAAGTGTTATTAAATGTATTAAAAATTACAAGTAAATACTTTATAATATTAATTACTGTGTCTTTTAGAAATAATCCTTCAAACAAAGTCCTATGATTTTAAACAGGTTTTAAACTGTTTAAAACAAATTTAGTTTAAAACATGTTAGGTTTTATATGTTAGTATTTTAAACATTTTTTTTTTTTTCAATTTCAATTTTTAACAAATCGTTTAAAACTAACAACCGTGATATCAACAATTAATAATGTTAAATTAAATCATTTTTAGATCTCAAACATTTTATGTGGCTCTCAAACATCGGAGCCATTACATGCATTTGTGGCGAAATTCTTCGAAAAGCTGCAATGTTAACGGCTAAATCCAACTTTACCCATATGGTTCAATGTGAGAAACAACCCGATCACGTTTTAGTAACTCACGGAATTTATCGGATTTGTAGACATCCCAGTTACGTCGGATGGTTTTATTGGTCAATTGGAACTCAGGTAATTTTTTTATTTTATAATTATTTCTAAAGATTAATCTTCGTTTTATAGATAACTTTATTAAATCCGTTTTGTACTTTGGCTTACACCTATGTTAGTTGGAAATTCTTCAAAGAACGAATTCATATTGAAGAAATAACTCTACTTCATTTCTTCGGGCAACAATACCATGAGTATCAACAAAAAGTTTCCACCGGTATTCCTTTTATTGAGGGATATAAACTTAAATCTTTATAGGTTTAAAACAATAATTACTGATAAACGCAACAAAGACATGTGGCGATAAATGTTAATCAAATATATTAAAAAATATATGTTCGAAAGAATTTTGGGGTGATAAATTTTCATTTCTACCTCAATAATTTCTCAGTTACTCGCGCAACTTCTGTCGTTTTAAGAACGTGTTAACTTCTGTGGTGAGTTTTGCGATTTTGCTTTTTTTTCGCTTTGCTTGGTAGTTCCTTTTGGTTGGTTGCTTGTTATAATTAATATTTGCAGGCAGGGGTGGACAACCACCTCCGCCGTTCCTTTAACATGGCTGATAAAAATTTTGTGGAAGATCTCGACAGGTACATTGACGCTAATTTTGTCAATCTTTCGATTCTAGTTCATTTGATTACATTAATTTAAATGTTGCTCAATCCAAAGCCGCTGTAGAGCGCGGCTGTATTCAAATTAACTTAAAAGAAAAACTAATCATTACAGATGATATCATTAATCTTGGGAAAAAAATCTTATAATTTTAATTAATCTTATAATTTTTAATCTATAGTTTGAATATAGAGATACCTCAACAATTCTGGTGACTTTTGCAAGAACCGTATTACCTAATTATGTTAAACTTTTTTTCAATGTCAGGAAAACCAAAATATATATAACACCAGTGGTCCAATGCCACAAATGCTGTCGATATGGGCATACAAAGAAGATTTGCAAATCAAAAATAAGATGTCCAGGATGTGCAGAAGAACATGATCTTAAATAATGCACCAAAGCCAGCTGCATTTTTTGTAAGGGTAATCATTTATCGACAGAGATGGGCACACCTTTTGCTGAAAGATTATGTCCTGAATTCCTCAAACAAACCAAAATCAAAAAACTCATAACAATCTATAATATTTCGGCAGTAAGCAATACATCCGATAAGCAATATATGATAAACAGGTTAAACGACGACATAAATATCCCTAAGTTATCTTTTTTTTTTATCGAAGCCTCAATATACAAAAAATATATGTAAACAAAAAAAAATCACAATAGGTTATAGTAGTAATAATGATACTGGTTGGGTTTTGGAGTTCGAACTTTCGTTCATATCATACTCCAGCCACAAAGTTTCTTTCGATTTTTCCTCTCTTCCTATGTCTTCCTTCTCCCGCCCTCTGATATTTTCTGTCCCGTGGATTGCAACAAGACATTAACAAGACAAAATCACTTTAAAATAAGACAACACAAACGCATAAGGAAGTTTCTTCTGCGAGCCAGGGGTCCAGTGACCCGACTTTCGTAGGACCAAAGGAGGACCCTCGGAGCACGGAATCTGGAAAGTGATGATTATGCAGTACCCATATATTATTCAGAAATAGGGGTTATCACAGTCAATAATGTATTGTCTTTCTAAAAGCTACTATCACATTTTTGTAACTATCACACAAAGTTCTTTTTTTTATCACAGATTTATGCCAGCTGATGTAACAAATTCATATAATAATTTATAAATATTAAAAGAATCATAGGCCAACAATGAGGTCAAGTTAATGGGAAATTCAATGTTTTCTCTTGAAAATCCCTGAGTGAGTTTTAATCTTTGATGTTGATATTTAACGCATGCAAAAAATATATGATTCAGGTCTCCTTCTTCACCACATTCACAATAAGGGTTATCTTTCATTTTTATTTTAAATAAATATGCGGGAGTTAACGCATGTCCTAATCTCAATCTTATAATAAGTGTGCAGAACCGACGGGAAACAAAGGGTACTCTCTTATACCATGGAATTTTCGGAACTGTAGGTTGACATCTTGCGTACATGATTCCTTTCGTGGTACTACTTCTATTCCATTCTTCCCCCCATTCGACTTCAATTTCTCTTATTACTTGTTGGTACAGCTTTTTTCCGAATATCTTTATTTTAAGTGATCCTTTTTGATGACCCATGTTTGCCAATTGGTCGGCCTTCTCGTTGCCCTCTATGCCCACATGTCCTAGCACCCACAATAGTGTAACTTCTTGTTCCAACAGATGTATCTCATAAAGGAGAGCAAACGTCTCCAAGATATATGGGTGAAGCGTATCTCTAAAATTGTAGTTTTTTATTCTTTCCAAAGTACTTCTAGAATCAGTTATGATGATACTTTTAGGAATTTTTCTTTCTAATACAATTGTCAAAGCAATCAGCAAAGCGTATGCCTCCGCCGAAAAGATTGTTAATGGTTAGGTAATTTATATGATTCTTCTATTCCCATTGAGGGGACATAGACACCACACGCCACACTCCTCTCCGGTACAAGAGCTACCGACCCATCTGTAAATATATACTCCACATCCGGCCATGTATATTTTATAAATTGGTTTATTTCAGCTCCAACAACATTGTTCATTCCACCAACCGTTCTACAGCTTCTGTATGATCCGGGGGTAAAAACGATATTTGGTGAAAATTTTCTTATATTATATTTTATTGTATGGGTACTATGTGCACTTTTTCTATATTGATTCCGAACAGCAGGTTCCATTTTGGAATATATCTCTGAGATCAACTGATCTCTGTGCTGTCGTTGTTCTACAGTATTTATTTCTAAAATCATTTGCATTCCGGGTGCTGTATTCATGCCAGTTCTTAACTTGTTTTGTATTTATGTTAGTCTTTATTAGTTTGTTTTTTATAGAATATATATATTTTATTTGCTCATAAGTCCGAATTTTCTGCAAGTTCCATATATTTTCCATTTCATACACAAGATCAGTTGACATACAATAGTTCAACTGAAAGATAGATTTTACTGCTTTATTCTGCATTCTTTGTAATTTATTTAACTGGTAAAGCGGAAGACCTCCCCAGCAGGGAATTAAATATCTAATTTGTGGCAGTATAAAGCTATTATAGAGTAAACGCCTAGAGTTTTTATTTAAGCAATCCGTACACCTTTTTATTGCACTAACCATTGGCACAATTTTTTTGATGATAGCATTCACATGTGCATTCCAATTGAGATCATTTGTCAAATTTAAACCTAAGTATTTGTACGTTTGCACTTCTTTTAGTTTTTCTCCATTGAGAAACACATTTATATCACTTTTTTGTTTATTTTTTTGTTTAATAATCATATATACCGTTTTATTAACGTTCACCGATAATTTATTATGGCACAGCCATGTATAATACAGATTTAAGTCATCATTCACCACCTTTTCAAGTTCCTTTATATTACTTGATGATATAACCAAGACGGTGTCATCAGCAAACACAAAATATCTCGCTTGAAGTTGTAGATACTTTAAGTTTTGAATGTATAATAAATATTGTAAAGGACCAAGTATTGATCCCTGAGCTACTCCAATACTTAGGCTTATTTTTTTACTCTTGGTTTTATTGATTTGAGTATAATGCTTACGGTCCTTAGAATATGACTGGAAAAGGTCTTTTGCAATGCCTCGCATTCCCATTTTTTCTAATTTATTGAGTAAAATATCTATGTCCACAGTATCAAATGCCTTTTGTAAGTCAATAAACACTGTCAAAACATACCTCTTCTTATCGAGTTCTTCTGTAATATATTCTAGTAAATCCCCTGTCGCCCCCAAGGTACTACTCTTCTTTTGAAATCCATATTGATATGGATCGATGTTAAAGAATTTCTGTATAAAGTTAGTTAACCTGTGTTTGATAACTTTTTCTGTTATTTTAGAAAATATATTTAAGATTGAAATTGGTCTATAGTTACCAAGTTCTGTTTTTGCTCCTTTTTTATGAATAGGGGATATTTTCGCCGTTTTTAATTCATTCGGAAACAGGCCAGTAACCAGGATATCATTAATGATATTCACTATTTTGTCTCCCAAAACTTCAAAAAGCAGCACTATATCAGATTTAGTAATACCATCTTCTCCCGGCGAACTATTATTATTTAGATCCCTTATGATAGAATTAATTTCTGTTAAATCAGTTGGTTCCAAGGAGATGGATTTTTTCCTTTTGTTTCTTCTCTAAACTGGTGATTAAGAACCGGTTTAATTTTTGAGGCTAAATTCTTACCTATTTCAGAAAAATAAGTATTAAATTCCTCAGCTATTTGTTGCTCATCTTCAATGACTGCACCTGTCATACTTTTCATTTGTCCCATTTTGCCCTTTTTTTTTGTTCGTTTCAAACATATATCGTTCAGGACCCTCCACATTTTTTTACTGTTTGTTCCAGCCTCATTAAGTGTTTTTTCCACATACTCCTTCTTTAATTTTCTTCTCATATTATTTACCACATTCTTTAAAATGTCTTTCGGTTTCTGAGTTTCTTATTAATTTCCATCGCTTATATGAATTATCTCTCTGTTTTATTTTCTCAATAAACTCAGCATTTATCCAATAGTTGTTGTTGAATACTTTTATTCTACTTTCCTTTGTACACTCAATTCTTGTTTTTGTTATTATTTCTGCTAATTTTCCAAAGGAAGTTATTTCTTCCTGTTGCAATTTCACTTGAATTAGTTCTTTCCATTTTCCTTTCAGCAATTTAGTTTTATTGATAATTTCTTTAGTTTTTTTTTCAATTACTTTGTTTAATTTAATTAACATAATTTTATGATCTGATATCACATGATCCGTAAGGGTTATATCACAGTAGAAGTTTTTATTCATTAAAACATGATCTAAAATAGTAGCTGTTTTTTCCGTTTTTCTTGTAGCATTCTCAGCAGTAAGAATATTCTGTATTGTAAATGTGTTCATTTCGATAATATTTCTATACTCTCTAATCGTATCAGTTTCACTGAGTATATTTAAATTCATATCTCCCAAAATAATACAAGGAGACTTCTGAGTTTCCATAATTTTATCTATTTGTGCTAAAAAAACGTCAGCTTTGTTTCTGGGCGCTCTATAGATGTTTATAATTACGCAATTAACTTTAGTAAGATAAACACAAAGTATGTTACAGTCCTCAATTTCCATTTCTCGAATATGTCTCTGATCATACTCCAAATTGTCTTTTATAAACAGACTCACCCCTCCTCCCCTTGAATCTCTACAATGATGTACAACGTTATAATTTGGTATATTAAAATATTCCACCTCATTAGGATAAATGAATGTTTCAGTAAGTGCAATTATGTGAATTTCAAAATCATGCTTATTTAAATAATCAGATTAATATGGGTTCAAATGCGAACGGAAACAAAGTGACCCCATAATTTAAGAAAAATTTTACATATAAGAGTAGTCAAATCAAACGCCCCGGGCGGTTCTCCAAACCGAAGAAGCGGAACACCCCCAGAGCTCATGTTATTTCAAGACGGAAGAACCCCAGAAGCGTTAATTAAAAAAATCCGACCCATCGAGGAAAGTTTTGATAGAGCCCAGATTGGAACTAACATCGAAGAAGCGTGTGATGGAAACTTAAGAATTTCCAAGATCGTGAAATCGAGGTAAGGTCCCCATCAGTATTTAATGATAGTTTTATCTCTGCATCATTCGAAACTTCATCTGCCATAGTATCCCGCGTTCATTTCTCTGATAATAAATCAAATCAATTTAATGGATAATACAGGTTCACACATAAAAATAATGTTATGAAACTCATGTAGTTTTAAGCAGAGCGTCGATTATCCGAACTAATTGGGACCAAAGTGCGTTCGGATAAACGATTTTTCCGGATAATCGATTAGATAGAAAAATAATAATCAATGGAGGATCAGTACGGAAAGATTTTTGTTTGAAACTCTCTGTAGGTTCCCCATTTAGAAAACATATGTATTTATTTTTTAATTAAATTAAAAAAAAAAACATTTTGGAAAAGAAATATTTTTTATATTTTAATCAACTTTAATACATAGTAATTAATTACTACCTAATTTTACAAAATAATCATTTAATTTTCTTTGAATTAATTTCTGTCCTCTTTTCTTGACAGCTAAGTCGCGCATCCTCTTTAGCATGAGTAACTGACTGGGAGTACACTCTTCTTGACGCTCACACCAACACATTGCTGTTTCCAACGCAGCAGAAGCTTCTTCATTACTTGGTCCAGTTTGCACTTGTTCTAGATCGTCATCGCTTTCGCTAGTATCAGAATGCTGCGTATTACTCGCCAAAATTTCATCGTCACTTAAAATTTGAAGACCAGGATCCTTTTCATCTGCCGCCAACCACAGTTGGACAACTTCTTTATCGCATTCTTGAAATCCGGGAACGTTTGCACAAATTTCTATAATTTTATTAACACCTTCCTCCACTTCTTCATTGTTGTTTATAGTCCCCAATAATTTATGCCACGCATTTTTAAGATTCTGTTGTGTTAAATTATTCCAAGAATCAGCGATCATATAGACACACTCTTTAAGGTTTAGTTTTTTTGTAATGCGATCACACCTTCTTCATCTTCAGCAAATATCAAACGACGTAACATTTGTTTTCTGTACATTCTTTTCAGCTTTTCTATAACACCTTGGTCCATTGGCTGGACAAGTGCGGTAACATTGGGTGGTAAGTAAATGACCTTAAAATTTTCATCAATTGAATTTAACTTACCCAATTCCGGGTGTGAGGGGGCGTTATCTAAAAGTAGAACTACTTTTCCAGTTTTATTTTCTTTCAGTCCATAAACACCTCACGATTCATCCAAGCGTTCTTCTGGGTTTTGTAGCATACTGGAAGGCATTTCACATTTTTAAAACATCGAGGTCTAGCATTTCCTATCATTAACAACGGTAGAGCATGAATTCCCATGGCGTTTGCGCATACCATTATTGTAACACGCTGTTTACTAACTTTAAACCCAGGAGCAGCTGTTTCACGCTTAGACGCGAGAGACTTTCGGGGCAATGATTTCCAATTTAAGCCTGTTTCATCAGCATCGTACACGAGATCTAGAGAATAACCTTCTTTTTTAGGAATTCTAAAAATGTTGCTTTAAAATTTTCATCTGCCTAAACGGTCCCAGGTAGAGATTCTCCTTGAATCTCCAATTCTCGTATACCATGCCGAGATTGAAACCTCTTTAACCACCCTGTACTTGCCTTGAAATCTGTTGAACCACCAAGCTTCTTATTCATTTCTAGCGCTTTTTCGTACAATAATGGTCCAGAAACAGCTTCTCCCAAACTTCTCTTCTGAACGAACCATAAAAAAACCGCCTCTTCTAATTTTTCATCTTGTGCTTTTCTCATAGTTTCCCTTCTTTTGGATCCCTCTGCACTATCCAAGGTGGACGCAAAATTTAAAATGCCCTCCTTGCTATTTTTAATATCAGATACTCTCGATTTACCGATATTGAAAGCTTTCGCAATTGCTACCATACTTTCCCCTTTTTCTAGCCGACTTATTATTTGAATTTTGGTTTCAATAGGTAACACATTTCGACTTCTTCTTCGTGAAGGAATCATATTTCTTTTATGTTTTGCAGCCTAAAATATCTTAAAGGTCTACTCCAGAACGTGCAACGAACTAAACGGAAATTATAAAAATAAAAATCGTTTGAGGCATAGTAAAAACCGGAATAATAGGACTAACAGCTAACGTGCCGACAAAAATACGTCGCGACCGGGGACGACTGGCGCCGTCTCAGGAGGTTCAGATAACCGACGTTCCGGTTGATCGACGCTCTACTGTATGTGAAACATGGCTTAAGAAGAACTTCTTAGTAATAACCCCCGGTTTTAAGACCAGACACATTACCAGATGGTTATGGTAATGTTATGGAGGTCTCTCAGTTTTGATTAAAAGAAATGTACAAGTGGAATCGATGAACAATGCAATCGATGCATGAGGAAAGAATTCACTTCGTCAAGTTCAGGTTTAAAGGAATAACATTCGCGGCGGGATATATTCCGCCAGATTTAACCTTTGGCGTTCAAGATTGGAACAACTTCTTCTAAACGTTACTTCACCTTTTCTCATTTTGCGAGATTTCAATGCACATCTTCCACTATGGGGTAGTTATACCACAAATGCTAGAGGACTGGCCTTATTCGATTTGATAGAGGCACTTGATCTGTCTGTAATGAACGAAAAAAGGACTACTGTTTTGAATAGGAACAACAATATCAGTGTCATTGACCTAATCATCTGCTCTTCGGATCTGGCACGTGATGTTGTCTCCTATACAGGTATGGACACCTTGGGAAGCAATCATTTCCCGGTTTTTGCCAAGGTATTTACCAACGTTCAAGCAAATGCGAGGATCTTTAGCGCCCAAACAACAGACAAATTCAATTACAAGAAAGCTAATTGGGCAAGTTTTGCCGAACACATTAATAACTGTCTAGAATTTTCAAGTATACCGTCTTACGAATTACTAATCAGGGAGGTGGCTAAGTATTTTATCCCCAAGCTAAAGCTAAATACAAAATCGAACTGTCGTTATAGATGGTGGGATACAGATTGCGCTAGAATTGTGGGCCTCAGAAAGATGGTAACCAGGCAGTTTTTCGCTGATCCTTGTGAGATAAATTTTTCATTGTGAAAAGATACTTGGCTTTGACTAAAAGAATTCTATTCAAGAAGAAAAGAGAATTTTTCAAGAATTACTGCGAATCCTTAACTAGAGAGTCATCAATGATAAGGATATGGAGCACCATCAGACATTATAATAAAAGAAGAAAGGTAAAATCCTTTTAAAAATTATTAATTGATTGTTTGGTTTCACAATTTTCAAATTTCAAATTTTTAATAATTTTTAAATTAAATAAATAATTGGTATTTGTTTCTTCAACGTTTAATGACGAGATTTCAAGATCATCCAATGTCATCGCAGTTTTTTCTTCGCTTAATTTTTTACAACCTCTGATGTAACTGACGTTGTACCTGATGACGCTTTTACGAAAAAAGCGAAACACGTGTAGTACAGATTGAAAAGAAATAAATAAATATTTATATCATTGTGAAAAAAAGGATTTTACCTTTCTTCTTTTATTATTGATATACACAATGAACCTGGAGTCAACAATCGCCAAATCAAACATTATGATAGAGCAATTAACAATACAGAATCCCAGATTTGCACGGATCAGTCATGGACTCGTGAGTTTATGTCTCATTTGTGTCCAGATTACGTAGCAGCTGCCCAGGAGGTTGAAGCTTATATAATTGAAGAAAACATTGGGAGACCTTTTAATGCAGTGGAATTGGAGTCTGCTTTGAGAGTTAATAAATCTACATCTGAGGATTCGGATGGTGTGAGTTATGCTATGTTGTGCAATGTTTCAGATAGGGGCAAGTGTGTCTTACTGAAGATCTTTAATAATATCCTGAAAGGGGGCAGTATTTCGGAAAATTGGCTTACAATTTGTGTGGTTTCAATCAAAAAAAAGGGCGGAAATCCGAACACAAGACATGGGTACAGGCCAATTTCACCAATTAATTGCTCAAGGAAGCTACTCGAGCGCATGCTATTGGCACGTATGGAATGGTGGATGGAATCTAATTTAATGTTCGGCGAATTTGTGTCTGGGTTTAGAAAGGGAAGTCGGCAATTGCCTCTTTACTGTAATTGGGACTGTGCAGCAAGCTTTTTATCGCAGACATGTCTTGACGGGTGTATTCTTGGACATTCTGTCAGCATAGGACAATGTAAACATGTTTAAATTGTTGGGAATGCTTAGTCGAGATGGATGCCCTTCAGTTCTGGTCGCACTTCTTCATCAACTGCTGACTGGTAACATATATCAGTTAAAACACGATCCCAATAGGATTGGAGGCAGAGTGTCCTACAAGGGACTCTCCCAGGGTAGTTCGCTAAGCCGTCTACTTTTTAACTACTACATCAGGGATATTAGCAGAGTTAATGAGGAACATGGAATTTTGAAGAACGTGGTTTGAGTCTGTCACCCAACAAATCGCGAGCTATGTTGTTTAGTCGCAGAAGGAGGGCTGAGAATATTCTTTTAATTAAACTGGGGGATGAGAACATCGCTATGGCCGTGAATATGGTATACCGTATTTATATGGCACATAAATAACAAACTTTCCTGGAAGGAACATGTGAACCATATAGTAGCCAATTAACCAGCTCAGATCGCTGTCTTCAACTAAATGGGGATGTGGTCCCAGGATTTCCACATTGTTGTATAGTGCGCTTATACCGTCGAGGCTCGAGTTTTTTATCTGGTTGATGCTGCCTATCCCGTCTCTTATGTTTAAGAAATTGACCAACATACAGCATTGGGCAGCCAGGGCTATCACCTGCACTTTAAGATCTACTCTAACAATTGGTCGAAGCAAATATAATGCCTCTGGACTTGAAACTTCAACTACTGATGGATAAATTTGTTGCAAGAAATCACAAGTTTAGAACGGGTTTGGTTGAAAGATTGATGAATAGCTTGAGCCGACTTCATAGAGAGGGCAGAGTAGCCGATAGCAGAGTGGCGCATATCGTTCGGAGGTATGAGTTTAGGTTACCCAGAATGGTTGATGTGCGGCGGACTGGTGTGTTGGACATGTATTCGGTGGAGTATGATGCCTTTGCTCACTTTCCCAAGGTCAGAACTAATCTGTTGTGCGCAAGGCTTAGACAATCATTGCCAGCAGTCAATTTTAATTATAACGCGGTTTTTATACGAGAAGCTCTGACCCTGTGGCCTAATACAGTTTTTATGTACACCGACGTGTCGGTGACAACTGTTCCGGTAAAGCAGGTGCATTTTGGCGTTTGTGCGCCCCAGTTGGAGTTATCTCATTCGGGTAAACTACCTGATTATACAAATATATTTGTGGCAGAATTGTTTGCTGTTTGATGGGCTTTGAATTACACAAAAACAAATAGAGTTACTCCAGTGGTAATATTGTCGCAAAGTATACACACGCAACTGTATGTTTCTTTTACTCCGGATCAACTTTGCGTTGCTCAGGAATGTATTAACGACGATTTGCAAAGGTTAATCACTCGTGCGTCTCAGCTATGTTTAAATATTAATGCTAAGAAATCCTCCGTTATGCTGTTTGGGTGTCCATCCTTCCGTGATTCTATGCGAAAGTCTCTATCTATTAAGATTGGTGATGTTTCACTTAACTTTACTGAAGAGGCTAGGAATCTAGGTATTGTTATAGATTCTTCTTTTAGATTTCGATCTCATGTTTCAAACCTTATTCGTAGTGCTTACTCTACCCTTCGACTCCTTTACAGTAATCGTTGCTTACTTAATTTACGTTTAAAAATACAGTTATGTGAATCTTTGGTTTTGTCTCTCTTTAATTTCGGTGATGTCTTATACGGCTCTTGTATAGATAACTTTACTTCCACTCGTATTCAACGTGTTCAAAACGCTTGCTTGCGTTTCATTTTTGGTTTGAGAAGGAGAGATCATGTCTCGAGTGCTCAAGGTCGGGTCAACTGGCTTAATATGGCGAATCGGAGGTCTCTACACGCTGCTTGTCTCTTTCACCGAGTCATTTTATATAAAACCCCTCCTTATTTATGGAACAAAATTTGCTTTCGCTGTGATGTTCATAATTTGAACATTCGTCATCGCTTCACGCTTACGATACCAGCTCACCGTACTGAACTTTTCAAAAGGTCCTTTTCGTATTCTGTTTGCAAAGTTCTCAACAGCATCCCAGAGCAAATTAAGCAGCGGAGTGAGCAATCCTTTAGATCAGCTTACAGATCTCATTTGCTTCAGCAGCAGCGCCAATAGACTCTTATCTTTTTTTTTGTTGTTCTTTTTGTTTTCTTTCTTTCTCTTTCCTTCTTTTCTTGTGCATGTTTCTCTTATGTTGCTTTCCTTCCTTTTTGTTGTTTTTCTTTTCTTCTCTTCTCTTTCGTCTCGTAAGTCTTCTTAGATCAATGTCATTGTTATTATTATTATAAATTAATTCTTAATTTTGTTATTTTGGGGTTGATGAAAAACAGTTATTCCTGGTTTGACCTGGTGCGCTGACTCAATCCCCTTTGGAAGGATACAGTATCGGTTGTTTTCTTTGCTAGTAATAGTATTCGAAGTTTTTTGTATTATAATATTCTGTAATTGTGTCTTTTCAATAAATATTATTATTATTATTATTATACAGCGGTCACCGACGCTTTAACGCGGAACGCTCTAATTGGCCGAAGGATCGTCGCGAAACGATAAAACACGAAGACACATTTTTTGTAATTGAGATTGTTAGATTGTAGATCGGGAATAACAATTGTAACATTGAGTTGAGGTGATAAGTGTTGTTGGAGGCAATAAAGTAAAGTGTACCTACATAAGTAGAAGGCCTTTCTTTCAACACCCTATCACACCCCGTTACACTTCACAGCCGTTACCCCCCTAGTAAAGTGAAGTGTGACAATATTTTCGGATTCGTTGAGCGTAATTCGTGCGTTGGATGGGGTTATGGGTGAACAGTCGAGGGTGCATTATCTGGTAAACAAAGTCAAAGTATTTAGTTGGCAGTGTGCTGTAGGGCACTTAAGGGTAGAATTTGTTTGGATCCCTGGCCACGCAGGGATTGTCGGGAATGAGGGCTGATAGGCTGGTGGCGGAACAGAACGATTTTCCATTCTACCAGATCAGCAAGGACATTTGCGATATCTTTAGGGAAATGAAAGAAGAAGCTTGGAATGCATGGCAGCGAGAATGGAATGGTAGTAGCAGAATCAAGGGTGGTGCTTTATGGTTAATTAAGGGTGATGTCAGAGAGGGAACTTTTGTTTCTGAATCTAAACATATGGTTTCTACAATCAGTTTCATTCAACATGTTTCCTGCTCATATATACAGGACAGGAATGGCGGATTCACCGAGCTGTAGCTGTGAAAAGTACGGTGATCTCAACCACATTATTTTGGAATGTGAAGTGTATGAGCTTGAAAGAGGTAGAATGTTCAGTAAACTGCGGAGTATGGGAATTTTTTCTCCATACAGCGTAAGCTGTCTTTTGGCCACAAATAAATTATCAGTTCTAAGAATGCTTTGTTATTTTCTATGTAGTGATGGAATCTTTATTTAGTTTTGTGGAGAGCTTTTTGTTTGTGTAGTTAAGGCATGACAGTCTGTTTGGTAGATGCATTTGCTTTCGAGGGATTGACCCGGGAGCTGCATTTGTTGCCATTCGGACTAACTTTGGCTTGGGTTGCTGTTGCTTTATTAGTAGTGCAAGGAAGGATCATTCCCTCTTCCGAGAGTTTTATTTTCATTTGCACAATTCGTATACTATTCTTTTTATGCTCCCACAGGGCTATTTTACCGGAGACACTACAAAAACAGGTGACTGGGGTTATAAGAGCTATATATAATAGCTTACACACCAAAATATTGCCCCGTTTTGTAAAGAAGTTCTCAGTCATCTTAAACAGTCTTAGCAAGGCATTTTCATCTTCAATTAGATCCATAAATCAGTTCATTATCTTATCCATGTCCATTTTATTGAATTCTTCCATTTTTATTATTTTAATGTTCTCAAGGTTGGAACATAATCTTAGACATTTGAGTTTTTATCTCAATAACTTGAATAAATATATTCGTTCATCTTGGTAATTAAATTATGATTAATAATAATGTTAAATTTCACTTGCAGAAGAAGAAAAACGCTGTTTTAAAACATTTTTGATTCATTAAGAGTTAGACACTAACAGAAAAATGATTATTTTTTTAATTATCTATATTTTATAAAAATAATTATTATTCTTACAATACTTACTTAAATATAACTAAGTTTACTAGACTAGATTATCCCGCATCGGTTTATTACTGTACTTAATATGTACGGAATATCTTTATCACAACCTTTAGTTTCTTAACAAAAAATTAATAACAAAATAATCTTACAAAAATGCACAACCAAGCACTAAAAATACCACAGCAATTGGAAATATCATATAAACAGACTTCCTTGGATGACACGTACTAATAAGCACCGTAATATCATCCTCTTCATGATCGATACCATCTCTTGTTGGAACTTCGATGATAACCGATTGATCGGACCAAAAATTAACCGGAAAAGTACAAGTTGTGTTGTGAATGCATTCAAAATTTTTCGAAACATTACTATATTGATATGTTGGTTTATAAATGTCAAAAACGGCGTGAATATCGTTTATTATAAAATCATTGTCCGAGAAGAAAATGTAATAATAAAAACCATCCGAATTTACTTCATGTTCAACACTCATATGAGTATGTTCAGATTTTTCCAAGTATTGAACGTTATCGCATAAATTACTGGGTGAAAAACTTTGAGATACAAGGATTGAGCCATCATAACACGCCAAAAGACCACTTTCGAAGCTTGAAACGCTTTCTGTCGATTCGGTTGGGGTGAAATTAAACGCGTTTCCGCCGTGTTCTATTCTGCCATCTAATAAAACCCCGACTTCGCGTTTTGTACGATTTCTTTCCGCTATTAATTCGTTTTCTTCTAACGTCTCTTGAAGTTTGAGGATTTTGTCTTTATGATCGCTTCTTTTATGATGTTTTTGTTTCGTATGTCTCTTCTTATGCGTTTTTTCAAATCCCAAATTATCGTGAATATCCAAATTTTCTTCCGCCGTATTCAAATCAATTTCGCCCCCTTTATCTTTTTCAACTGAATCTTTAATTTCCTGCGCAGCCGTTTCAAACGTAATTTTTACTCTTGTACTTTCTACGTCTAAAGTTGGTCCGTATTTTTTCATGTTGTGTTCCATTAATCCGCACGTTTTTAAATTTTTTTCTCCTCTTACGACTAAAATTCTCGAACCTTCGTATCTTGAACAAACTTTCATTCGAACCGTCGCTCCTTTTAATAAATAAAAGCCCCAATATTCTAATGTGTCGTCCGGTAATGACATGGATTTCTTCAATCGAATGTGTTTACGCTTCGAGCTCAATACAGGTTTTTCTTCCAATTTGAACGCGTTAAAACTGGTGTTCATTGCGAGGGTGTGGGAGTCGCAAAAGACCGAGGAAATTCCTTCTTTGATTTCAACAACGTCTGATTCGGTTACTGGGTAATGAACGTCCGCGAAAACGCTGTGACGGAGATATAATGGGGTCACTATTAAGATTGTTGGAAAAACCATCGTCATGGTGCAAAATAGGGCCACCCGTTTCACTCCACGCATCTTTCCGATATCTAGAAAGTAAAAACAATGAATTATTAGCGATTTTTGGTAATAAAATGATGAACTTTAATCTTTGGATTTATTTTGAGGTTATGTTTTTTATGTACAGTTATACCTGGACGGAAAATTTATACCCATTAGAATACGAAGGCTCATTAATTTTATTTGAGGCGAAGATTATATTTCGTTGATAAAAATGATAATAATAATAAATTTTCGTATATTTTATAAAAATTAAAATTACGACGTATTGTTTGTGTTTTTTATATTATCTGACAGATGGGGTAAAATAAGTTGTCATTTTTCACGGTTGAATTTTAAATATTAATTTCCTTGTATTTTTTTTATGTCTTTAATCAATTTTTATTGAAAAATTATTATTTATTTTATAATTATAATTTTCGAAAAATAACTAAAAAATAATATTTATATTTTTCGTAGTTGCATTAATAGTGGCGCCATCTATTTATAAAATTTTAATAATTTTTTTTAAAGATTTTAATTGTTTTTTTTATGCTGGCATTAAATATAATAACTTTTCGCTATACGCACCGGCTTATTCGCATTATTTATATTCATACATTATTTATATTAATAAGATATTTTATTTATAAATAAGTTTCGATTGTTGTGTAAAAAAGGCAACCTTTTTACCGACATCGTAATGTCATTTTAGAAACAAAAGTTTTTAGTCTACAACAGAATAAAATACGAAAATGAAGATAAAAAATGCTGTTAAAAGGTGAAGAAATACTGGCATTTACGAAAGTGAGCATTAGAACCCTTTTTTGGAAGATTTACAATACTTTCTTCACGTTCAAAATGGTATCTTATCGAAATAGAAAAAATGGTTACGATAAAGAAAGCTGCGGAAGTAAACTGCCCCGAAAAGGACTACAGCGAGTTTAAAACGGGCATTTCCATGTCCTTTGCGGAGTTTTTGGTAATAACATTTTTATTTAATTATTTTTCTTAAAATAATTTATAAATTACATAAAAGCGCCATTTGACAGTTCAATGTGAGTATAAAGCGCCATCTATCGACAAAATCTTTCTAAAATGATTTAAATCATATTCTTATTTTTGCATTAAATCTAAATTTTTATAGAAATATTTATTAAGTTTTCGTTAGTATTAACATATATTCACTTTAATTTAGCAATTTTAAATTATACAGGTGGGCAAATTTTGGTGTTATTATATGTTATCTCTGAAACTATAAAAGATACGAAAAAAATAGGTGCCATATCCCGGTCTCTTTTTTCGAGAAATATTCAATCCCGCAAAGACAAAATCTCTATCTTCTTTTGTTTTTAAGTTATAGCCAAAAAGTCATATTTTGGAAATTTCAAAAAATTCTATTTCGGTTATTTTTTAAATTGAAGAAACGCGGTTAGCACATTCTTAAGACACTTTTTTGATTAGAATCTAATGCCGTTGAAAAATTTTAAATAAACTTGATAATTTTTGAGATATAACACAATGTTTTGTTTTTTTAACAAGTAAACTCTCGTTGCCATGGTAACTAAGTGGCATATGACGTTTTTCACGCCTACTAAAAAAAAATTCATTTTTATCCTTTAATATCTTAAAATTGAAAAATAACGTTTATTTTTCGCAATAACATCATACATGCGATACATCATTGGAAAGCTAAAAATGAGCTCTTTTTATTAACACCATAATCAACTATTGGTTGTATTAAAGAAAACACAACTTTGTGTTATACCTAACGTGACCATTTATTTTTTAACTCAAAACGGGACATTGGTTTATTTAGATTAATTAACAAGTAGTAAATAAAAAGCACTATTTTAAAGTTATTTATTCAGAAAAAGTCAGTTAGGTTAAAAGCTACGAATTAAAAAATATATATACCCCAAACGTTTACTTATATTTATCAGAAGAACAAATTTGCTTAATACAGCTGGTGATGATTTTAAGTAAGAATGAAACTCTTGGCACGTTTTCTTTATATTCACCTTAATTGTCAACATCGCCTTTAGAACTGAAATTTGTAACTGGGTCTTCTCAGAGGGCCACAATTTGTTCATCATAGAAAATACTCTTTCTACTGGAGCATTTGTAGCAGGCAAACATAAAACATATTCAATTAAAAGAGAAAAATGTTTATGCTGAAGATTGTTAGCTTGAAAGTGTTTGAATACTTCCACCCAACGAGTTTCCGTGGAAACATTTAGGTTATTCCATTCGGTTACTTTGTGCGATGTAATGTAGTTACAAATTAACGAAAATTCGTCAAAAACTTCTGCATCTTTATTACAGTCAATATATTCCTTTTGAATTAACACATCCAGAGATTTTTGAACGTCTGTCCATAAGGGGACCTTTTTTAAATCTGCCCAATAAAATATCTCCATTTCTTTGGTAAGAAAGCAAGTCCACTGCTCCAGATATTCACGGCTTGTTTGATAAAATTCTGTAACCACCCTATTCACAAACTCTTCATCTATGTCAGAAACATTATCTTTCGATTTCACTATTAATTGACGGACCATAAATGGAAGAAACTGATTGGTCTGCTTCTGAGTCAAATTGTCTTTTAGTTGATTGATTTCTTTTGCAGCTTCAATTGCCGATACAGTCTGACCTTCCAGTTTCAATACAGCTTGATGAAAACTTGCTGACTGAGCGTGTAAAAAATAAAGCCACAATTCGGATGTGGGATCTTCAAAAAAGTTTTTTAGTAACAAGGGACATTTTTCAATACTCAAAAAGTAGTTTTTTAGTGGCTGATACATTTTTAAAACTCTTTCCAAGGCAGGCATAAGAGCAAGCCATCTAGTTTTGCTGTAGCCGAGCATTTGTTGATACTCCGTTTCAGTTTCGGCGCAAAACTCCTTTAGAGCTTCAACTCGAATCGTGTAAATATAAAAAATCGAATATATCTTCACAATAATGCTTTCGTAATCTAAGGGTAGCCTGTCTGCAGCAGATTTTATTGCATTGTGAATTACATGGGCTCCACATCCAATACCTATTAATGACTTTTTCAGTGATGACTGTAATTTCGTTAACACATTGTTAGTTCCACGCCTAGCCGCACCTCCGAAATTGACGTTGGCATTGTCTCCGCAAAATGCCACGACTTTTGCTGTTAAATTATTATATGTCAACACTTGGTTTAAATAATCGACAATGATGTCAGAAGTCTCGCCTGGTTGGTCTTGGAGATCTAAAATTTTTACTTGCACACCTACGTAAGGTTGAAAAAAGCGCACTAGAATAGGGTATATTTTCTTGTTACCGTGGTTTGAAGCGTCGTTTAGTATTGTAATACAATTGGACTTATCAAGATCATCTTTTAATTCTTTCATTACTGTAGGCGCCAAAACATTTACTACAATAACTTCTGATTTCGTACGCGCGCATGTAAATTTGGGTTCAAAACATGATTGAATTAATTTTGACGCACAATCATTAGAGCGAAAACTGTAGTTTTCTTGTATCGTGTGATAAGCCCAGACGCCTTCTGCCGCGGCGATATCCATATCCTTTAAAGTTGGTGCGGCCGATTTCTTGAAAAAGGTTAACATCGAAGAACTCGAAGCAGCGGCACGATCGGCATTTTTATGTTTTTCAGACTTTAAATGCTGTTCAATATCACTCCCACCACCATGGGAAACACTAAATTCTGTACGACACTTTTCACATCTGACATCTGAGGAAGTATTTATTTGCTTGATAAACGGATATTTTGCTTGTAAGTTAATATTGAACGTACACTTGCGTTTTGGCATTTTAAGTTATGATTCCAAAACAAAAGAAGTTTAAGTTATTTGCTTGGTAAACGAGCATCATACAACAACAAAAAATATATCGAAAACTGGGCGCACGAAAAATCTATGAAACAATTAGTCCAAATTAATCAACAAAGCGCGAGCGATGACGTCTTCGCTTCTCTCGGCTATCATCCCGTCAACTGACGACGCCGTCTCGCTCTCGCATACCGATCGCGTCCGCCCAACTCGGCTATAGTCTGTACCACGAGAAACGATAGTGACTCATCGCCTAAAAGTAGAGGCAACAGACAAACTCGTAAGCAACCATTTCACTCTAACAAACGTCAACGTACGGCCCTAATACCAAGTCACTATCGTTTCTCGTGGTACAGACTATACTAAAATTTTCACGCGGTTTTAGAAAACGGGACAATTTTGCGTCCCAGGGATCATTTCGGGGACACCGGGACTCGTAACTCTAAAAAGGGACAGTCCCGTTCAAAACGGGACGTATGGTCACGTTAGTTATACCTCAACAACTATCAACTTTATTTAAAATTTTTCAACGGCATTACATTCTAATCAAAAAAGTGTCTTAGGAATGTATTAACCGCGTTTCTTCAATTTCAAAAATAAACGAAATAGGAGTATTTTTTGAAATGGCGAAAATATGACTTTTTGGCTATAACTTAAAAACAAAAGAAGATAGAGGTTTTGTCTTTGCGGGATTGAATATTTCTCAAAAAAAGAGATCGGGACATGGCACCTATTTTTTTCGTATCTCTTATAGTTTTAGAGATACCCTATAATAACACCAAAATTTGCCCACCCTGTACATATTTAACATCGAAACATTTACCCTTAAAGATATACATAGTTATTCAACCGGTCGAGTCAAAAAGACTTTTCATAAATAATATGGAATTGTTTTGGCAGGACCAATTAATTACAAATATATATTATATATATGTTTAGATAAACAACATAAACGACTTTGCGTCTACAAATTCGTTCGTCATTATTTCATCGCAGAGAATTCTTTAAATAAAATACAATTACAAACATTAAAAAATATAAATTTGAATCAATTAAATAAATAAAAACTAAGTACAGTAGAACCCCTCATATCCGACCTCGGGATATCCGTCACCCCTCCCTACTCCCAATTTTGTTCAAATGCTTTAATGTACGTTTTTGTGAATCCCAAGAGACCCGACTTTCCGTCGGGGAATTACTTGATTCGCTCAATCTTGATGTTTGCCAAGGGTTGCGCAACTGTGTTCATCATTGTGAATATCAATTGTATGCATATTTACAATTGTTATAGTAAAAGTGATTATGGCTACCCAACAAAAACGAAAACGTATTGTATGTACACTACAGAAGAAATTGGAAATTATTCAGAGGCTAGACAATGGCGAGTCAGTTCAAAAATTATCTTCTGAATTAGGAATAGGCGTCACAACTATTAAAGACTGGAGGAAAAACAGAAAGAATATCGAATCGTACTCTATGACAGTGGAAGGGGAGGAGGGTTTAAAAAATAGAAAGATGCTTAAAAAGCCTAAATTTGATGTTTTAGATGATGCTCTCTGGATATGGTTTTGCCAAGAAAGACGCAAAGGAACTCCTTTGTCAGGTCCTATAATTAAAGAGAAGGCAGCGATTTTACATAAAACAATAGTAGGAGAGGAAGGGGAATATTTCAGTGCAAGTGAAGGTTGGCTTCACCGATGGAAACGTCGCCATGGTATACGTCACGTTGTTATTTCTGGAGAAAAGCTATCAGCTGATGATGACGCAACCAAAGAGTTCGTGAAGAAATTTCAAGTTTTTATTAAAGAAAACAATATGCATCCGGATCAAGTGTATAATATTGACGAGTCAGGGTTAAACTACAAGATGCTCCCACAAAAAACTCTTGCTGCAAAAAATGAAAAAGTAACAGGGACAAAATTATCCAAGGATAGACTAACTTTTGCAACTTGTAGTAATGCAAGTGGAAACCATAAAATGCCATTGTTTGTCATTGGAAAATCTAAAAAGCCCAGAGCGTTCAAACATGTGAACATGGCATCATTGCCTGTTTATTATAAAAATCAAAAATCTGCTTGGATGGACAGTTCTTTGTTTAAACAGTGGTTTTTTGAAGAGTTTGTACCAGATGTAAAAAAACATTTGAAAATGAAAAATCTACCACTCAATGCAGTCTTGATTCTTGACAATGCTCCCAGTCATCCTTCGGAAAACGAACTAACAATGGGAAACATCAAAGCTATGTTTCTACCTCCTCGTATGACACCTTTAATCCAACCTATGGATCAACGGGTTATTGAGTGGTTGAAGAAAAGATACAGGCGAAAATATGTCAGCTTCTTATTAGAGCAAACGGAAGGAGGCAGTAACCTATTTGAGGCAATGAAGACTTTTAATATAAAAGATGCCATTTACATTGCCGCACAAGCCTGGGACGAACTCAATCACACCACTCTACAAAAATCTTGGAGAAAACTATGGCCAAGTATTATTGAAGGTGAGAGCGCAATCTCTAATGAGTCTGAAACTTTAAATACAGATGAAGCAGAAATTCTACGAGATTTACAGACCATCGATGCCCAAATCCAACCAGCGGATATAGAAGAGTGGCTATTGGGAGGGGACATAGTTGAAGTCACTAACGAGGATCTGAACGACGAACAAATCGTATCCGCAGTTTTTAAAGTTGAAACAGAGGAAGATGAAACGGATGATGAAAAAGAAGAACCTGAAAATATCAGTCATACGACAGCTACAGAGGCTTTCGAGATTGCAATGAAATACGTCGAGCAACATCCAGAAGCAACACCGATGGATGTGCTGTGCATTAAAAAGTGGAAAGATATCTCAGCTAAAGCAAGATTTGGTAGATTAAAACAAAAAAATATAACTGATTTTTTTAAATAAATTTACATGTACATACATGGATTTGTATACATAATTAAATATATGTACTCGTTTATGTTTGTCTTGTTCATTTTTGTTGTTCCTCGGATTATCCGACCTTTTTTGGTAACCGACCATGCTCCGGTCCCATGGGTGACGGATATGAGGGGTTCTACTGTATTTCCGATTTTATTATACATACACACTTTTAATTTATTGTAAATTACAAATTTTCTATTCTAAAAAATAGTAACTTTATTGCTTCTACTACGACTTTTAATGAAACATGAATAGTCTTTACACTCAGAAAAACAATGAGGTAATTAAAAATTTATTTCAAGACATCAACAAATATATTATCAAGTGATGTCCAAATGCATTCCTTGAGAAGAATATTAAAAAATATGTGAGAGGTACAAATCTAAAATGAAAAGGTAAAAACATAGAATTAAAAAAAATAGACATCTTACACATAGTAATTGAAGTCACAAAAGATAGTCGTTTAAAACAAATATACAGGTGTTCCGTAATGATATGCGAATATTGAAGGGGGTGATTCTACATCGAAAATTAATGATAATTTCTTATATAAAATATGGTCCCAAAATGTTCCGTTATTAAAATACGGGTGTTAAAGTTAAAAAAAAGGATGTTAATTAATATTTTCGGATCGCTTTAGGTATTTTTATGAAATTTGGCAAATAGTGATTATTAATAAAGGCGCATATCTTTCAATACAAATCTAATCTCTATCTTTAACAGTGGCGTGCGTACGAGCACTGACTTTAATATTTTTAAAGAAAAAAATGGTACGCCAATGGTTTTTTCCCAAATAAAAAATATTTTTGAACTCTCCCTTCAATTTGACAAATAAAAGCCCTCTTGAGTTTTTGGACTGCAATGCTCCCTTTTTGAGAGAAAAATTAAAAATCGTCGGTTGCTCAACAGAAATAATAGGTATTGTAATTATTAAGGATACAATGTTGCAATAAATCTAGGTGGCTGAGCCTAAATATATGTACATATCATTTGTTGTTTTACGTACGTTTGACATTTCAAACAACTCTTTGTAGTTAAAACTGTTTACTGTTAGGACCTTATTTGTAAATACCTTTTTTTTTAAACTTTAACACCCTGTATTTTAATAACAGAAGATTTTGGGACCATAATTTATATAAGAAACTATCATTAATTTTCGATGTAGAATCACCCCCTTCAATATTCGCATATCATTACGAAACACCCTGTATATACAAACTTGTCTGAACGAGAAACTAGAATATCTAGGAAACACCTGCAGAAGATCCTGCATTAAATGTCGAAAACTTATTCTTTTTTCTTTCAATCCGGGTTACATCGAAAAACTCTTCGATCAACTGTGTTGATGAAAGCAGCTTGGAAATAACCTAATAAATTCAGTTGAATGAAGAAGCAAATAGCAAAAAATACGACAGATATTTATTTATTTATTTATTCGGGATACGAACAGGGTTTCCCCCACAATAGTATCCTCTAACAGAATACAATCAGTAACAACATAAATGAAATCAGTAAATTAACAACCAAACAATTTCACATAAAAATCTGGTAACAGTAAAAATAATTAACAAACTCTAGATAAAGTAAAATAAAAAATAGCGTTCTCAGTTAATAATACGAGCCAGATTGAACACGAATATATTCAATGACATATTGTCAAACTTAATACACTCTTGCGGAAGTACGTCAACGAAGAATTAAAAATATCGCACGTTGAGCAATGACGATTATAACAATGCATCAGTCGCGGTAAAGGTGAGTTGTAATAATAATTAGTAGTAGAAGCAGGCAATCGGAAAAGACATTGATCCCGAGTGGGATAACTGGGAATCAAAAAAGGAATGTGTCTCAGAAGCTCAGGCGAGTCAACGAAGCCGTTTGTTAGCCTGAACAAAAACATCAAGTCAGCAGCAGTACGACGTCCACGCAGTGTACGAAAGCCAAATACAGTGCACCTCTGCTCGTAGGAACAATAAGGCAATGCGAATTTGTGAGCCAGATATCTCACAAATCTGACCTGCAAGGCCTCAATGCGATCAATGTACACAGCATATGCAGGATTCCAAACAACTGAAGCAAAACTAAGAATGCTGTTCACATAAGCCATGTACAAAGATTTGATGCACTGTAGATTGGTAAATGGTTTTGACAACCTAATAATAAAACCTAGGCTTCTGTTCGCCCTGCTAATTAATTCCTCTACATGATAGAAGAATAATAGCTTGGAATCTAGCACTAAGCCCAGGTCCTTTACTTTAGACGACACACTTAAGGGACCAGGACCAAGGCTGTAGTTACGATTTATAGTGTATCTCTTTCTGGTGAAAGTTATTTGACTGCATTTACCATAGTTTATAAAGAGATAATTATTAGTACAGTAGGTTTGTAAACGGTTTAAATCCATTTGAAGTTTATCGCAATCAGAAGAAGATTCAATATATATGTATGAACTGTCCACAAAACTAATGAAAGAAGTTGCACCAATTTTTAGCAAACATTTTTGTTTTGTCATAAAACAATTATCTAGCGGAGACAGTATTTCTGAAAGAGCTCAAGGTGACAAAGATAACACCTACATACAAAAAAGGCGATAAGGGCATATACAATAATTATAGACCAATATCTATTTTGCCAACCTTGTCAATAATTGTCTATAATTGTCAATATAAAAACAATAGTCAATAACTAGTGTAGCCAATTGTGATTCCATCTTTCATCATTTATAAATATATCAATTAATAATACACCAAGTTAATGATGAAATAACTTTATTAAATGTTGATTCAGTGCTACATGTTTCGACTATTAATGTTAGTCTTTTTCAAGCACGACTAAAAAGAATTGAAAAAATTTATGAAAACAACCATATTATACAAAACTAAAAAAAAATTTTTATAAAAATAAAAATAATTACCGTCAGGTGTAGATAAAAAACATTCCTTGTCATTATATATTTAAAAGACAATGAGACAAATATTGTACAAATAATCACACATTAAAACCGGGAAACACATTTTTACACAATAAACTTGTTTAGTTTTACTATAATATCGATAAAATTAAATTAAAATGCCGCTGCATGTGTATTAGCAATATATAAACACTAACCATTAAAAATATAAAAAATAAAGTAAAACACTTTATTCACCAAGAGAATGCAAAAGTGACATTGCTGCATTGAAGGGTAAAACGGCGAAACAAGTCGAACAGGATTAAGTGAGATGCGCAGGACATAACGTAAGATCTTATTTAAATTTGAGTTACTTACAAAAATCTTAAGAAGTGTCGATTATTGTTGAAATCTGACAGGTCGTTAATCAATTTATGAGATTTACTCTTTTTATAATGTTGTAAAGCATTTAATAAAGCATTTAATAAAGTTATTTCATCATTAACTTGGTGTATTATTAATTGATAAATAATTAGTGTGAACTAGTTGGATTTGGTTTGCTTAGCTGGGTTAAGATTGATGGATCAACCCAACCCAACTTGTTAACAATGTATTAACAATATTTTAAGCTAACTAGCTAGTTGGTATTACATCTTCTATATTATTAACAATTTTAAGAAAAAAATGATTCGGTCGACTTCGAAAACGTCAGCCGCCTCAAGTAATTTGAACAATACTTTGATACTTCTTCCTTAAACAATAAGTAATCTTGACTGACTGGTTGGGTTGGGTTGAGTGAATCGGGTTAACATTGATGGCTCAACCCAATACAAGCCCTATTTTACACTTAGGAGGAGAAAAATACTTTATGCACTAATCCTGGTCAGATGTGCGCATGATATAAAATTTTATCTAACTAGGAGTGTAAGACTACGCCGTCGACAGGGATTTTTTTTGTGCCGGCCTCATGCTGGTTATACCACTAAAAATCCCCTCTTTTTTCCTTGCCTATCAAATATTGGTAGTACGGAACAGCTTACGCATTACAGCAGATTGCCTTGGCGATTTTATTGTTGTTATTTGCTTCTATTTATTTAACTTGATCCACTTTTTACTATTCTTCAGGTTCTTGTTGCCACTTTGGACAGAACCCATCAAATCCTCTTGCTCTATCCTTCATTATTACTTCCCCCGGATGAGTTATAACAAATCATAAAATATTTCATTAATTTTTTAATTATTATTAATTATTAACATACCTGGGCGGGGGAGGGTTGGGATACCTTCTTTTGTTATGTATATTCTATCATTCATTTTTTCCTTTCTCCGGTTGAGTTACATCAAATCATAATAAAACATTTCGTCAATTTTTTAACTGTTATTAATTATCTGTATACCTGGACAAGGGCAGGAGTAAAAGCACCTCCCTTTCCTTGTCTTGTTATACAGACTTTCTTCCTCGAATTAATTCATCCAGGCAATTCTCCTATTTCTGATGGTTTCCACACGCGGGCGAATTTATAAAACACAAAAGCGACCTATTATTTTTTCAATAATATTTGTCACTCTATCATATCTGGATCGGGAAAAACAAAACTGCCTCACTAGCTCCTCTTTTGAATTCTTTTTCTTTTCTCTTCCATGTCCTTAATGTTCATCACCTCTCCTAGCTATCTCATTATGCTGTCAGCTGCTCTTCGTTGGTCGCAAGAAAGTCGGCTACATTTTCTTCTATAACATATTGTCCCACTTCCATGAGCGTTTTCATCGCCTTTTTTACGAAGCAACAAAATTAAAAAATTTTGTGTCGAGGTGTGTCCGTCTCTTGACATCCAAACCAACAGCTGTCCGACCCACTTTTCTTTATCTTTACGAAGTATGCTGCGTACCCACCATATCCTGTGATTATCTGGGTTGTATAAAGGTTTACGAGAGACCCTTTGCTATGCTATCCTCTTACATCTTTTATACACGTTTTTGCCCATCCCTCATAATGGGGGATGGGCAACAATTCCATAGATTCGTGTCCAGCCAGTGTACCTACAGCTTTCATCGCTACCGTGCGATATACATTTTAGAATATTTCTTATACTCAAGTGCGCTTTAAGCTGGGGCTTAGTACAAAGTGTCCGATGTTATTATTGCGACCAATGGACCTCCTTTTCTAGGCATCAACCACGTTAAGTTATTATAAATTTTTTCGACTTTCTTTGAGAATTTTTTAATAAGCGCCGTCATACGTAGATCGTTGTCTAAATGGATTCCTTAGTACTTTATCGATTCTGAGCTTTCAATGATTTGTTGGCCTACTCTAAGCTCTATTTTCTGTAGCTTTCTTCTTATTTCTAAAATCACTATCTCAGTTTTCTCTTCCGCTAGTTGTATGCTTAGCTCTCTCATATTCTCTGCCTGTTCACCTATACAATATTTAGTTCTATCTCTCCTCGTCTCTTCAGACTCTGCTCTCACCACCACCGCCAAATCATTCGCGTATGCCACCATCGAGATTCCTTCTTCCATCTTCTCTTCGTTAGTTGTGCCATCCTCTCCTGCTACTTTTTTTCTTTTAAGCTGATTCAGACTGTTATTAAGTTCTTCAACATTTTTGGTTGTTAATCTCCACTTTGATAGTTATCTTTCTCCTTGTAATTCCCTTGCAATATTGGACATAACTTTTTGAATTGGTTTACCACTGTTTCCTCATCTAACTTCTTTCTCGCTCTCGTATTCGTTTCATTATAATCTGATACAACATTCTCTATATGTTGTTTTCTAATTAATCACACAAACTTTTCCATTTGCTCTCCTTATTATTCTTTATCACTCTTGTTAATTCCTTTCTTGCGAGTCTATACTCTTCCCTTATTTTCACTTCCTCCTCTACACTGATATGCTTTCGTCTGATTCTCTGCATTTTTTTTCTTTTGCTTATGCAGTTCGCTCTTGCTTGGGGTATTATTATTATGATTTTGTTTTTGAAATTAATACTATTGTCTATACTTGCAAATTAATCTTGATCTTCTCCAATTCCAATACTCTCGGTAAGAGTTGCAATAACTCGAAGACTGGACGACAAAGAGAGTTTATTTTTCGACTGACACACTTTTACACCAAACGATAAAACGGGTTCTACATGAAAATATACATACAAGAAAACAAGAACACATTCAACAATAATTATTTACAATATATGCAATAGAAGAAAAAAATATTGTTTAAAGGTGAAGAAATACTGGCATTTACTTTTATTGTGTTTAAAGTGGGCATTTCCACGCCCTTTGCAGAGTTTTTGGTAATAACATTTTTATTTAATTATTTTTCTTAAAAAATTTATAAATTGCATAAAAGCGCCATCTAACAGTTCAATGTGAGTATAAAGCGCCATCTATTGACAAAATCTTTCTCAAATGATTTAAATTATATTCCTATTTTTGCATTAAATCGAAATTTTTGTAGAAATATTTATTAAATTTTCATTAATATTCACAAAATTCACTTTAATTTAAAAATTTTAAATTGTACATGTTTAACATTGAAACATTTACTGTCAAAATGCCTTTTCTTTACGATCTTATTTTGAATCAGTTTTTAATGGAAAATTTTCAGTTTAAACTGTTATTTTCATTTAATCTCTTATCATTTTCATAAATAAACAAATTAAAATCTAAATCTCTATTAAAATATATTTTGCATTCACGTTAAAAGTGTCGCCATCTATCGAGAAACTTATGGCGCTTAAATTCAAAAAAAAATTTTATTTAAATAATTTAATTTAAAATAACAAATTATAGTATTGTTTATTATTGTAAAATTGTGCAAATTACGAGTGCAATTTCTTTTTTTAACGTTCATTGAATTTGAACGATATAAACATCCAGTTGTTATTAAAATTGGGTCAAACTGATATCAAAAAACTTTAACAATAATTCGATATTAATGAAAGAGTTTAATTCTTATCGTTAAAACGAAAAACAAGACGCCAAAATTGTTTTTGTTTAAATTAACCTCGTCTATCCAAGAGTCTTCAGTGCATAGTTCAGATAAACCTGTTTGTAAACTTTTGTACAACAATAACTAACGGTATCTGAATATGAGATAAAATGTTTAATGGCCTTTCATTGTATGTTTATAAACGGGAAAGATTGAGGAGGTCAAAATCTTCTTACAAATCAACAAAGTTATATAAAAAAGTTTGTTTGTACTAACCATTTATTCGTTGAATTGAAGTATATCTGTAGTCCTTATAGTAAACATGAGATTTTTGAAAATCCGGAAGGATTATTGTTGTAGATGTAACAGACATTTTTAAATAAATCTTAACAGATCACTTTTCCCAAAATTTACCAAATTAATAATTTTTTAATAACCAAAAAAAAATCTTCACATCTTTTGGGTTTTCATTTAAAACGCCACAACTGTATAAGAAAACGAACTAAAACCTCGCACATAAATAGATCATTAAACGTGAACTGGTTGTTAGCGCGTTTAAACGACAAATAAACACTAGCATAAGATGCTTGGGGAATTTAAAATTACGTAGAGACGTGCTATTGATAAGAAAATGATATTTTTTGTCATTTAGCGTCATAAGCGGATGGATTACTATAATTGTAATGATTTGTAGTGGATCACCACTTAATTGGCAGCTAATAATAAATGATTCGAACTAGATTATGCATTTTTTAGGAGATTTGCGCCTCCAAATCAATCAATTTGATCGAAATAAATAAAAATATCGTTAAGTTATTTCGAAATTTTGAAGGGTAAATCATTAAGTTTAAAAATTAATAAAGAGTACTCGATTCTTTGACGTCAGCAAATTTATCTAGACAGAAAATCAAGATAAACGGCTGAGATTTCAAATATGATATACTGAGTGAGCCGAAATACCAAAATATATGTTAGAATTATGTTCAAAAATGAATTAGTATTTGCTTAAAAAAATCTGCATATAAGTAGAAGTAAAATATTTTATTTGCAAATTAATGTTAATATCGCCGAGTATATTTTTGGATTAATAATGAAAAATGCAAACCTTGATACATTTAAAATTAAATAAGTTATAATAATTGATTGACGTCTTTTAAAATGTTTAAAAATTAATTATGATTTATAATTGATAAATTATTGAAAAGAAATATTGTTATAAACGGTATCATTTTTTTTTAATTCAAGTTCAAGCGGATTGTTAAAAATAAAAACAGGTACTAATCATACAATAACAGATAAATTTCCAATCATAATCCTTTTGGGTAATAAAATAGCTTTCAACAATAAACGGAAAATAATATCTAATCGAATTATGAGTTAAATTCAATTTCAATCACAATGCCTTTTTATAACGTCAATAAATGGTACGATTCAATTTGGAAGGTTTAAATTGTACTAAATGTTGAATATTGGTACGGGAAAATTAGATTTTTGTTAACCGTTTATTTGTTAACTATTTTTATCAATTTTTACTGAAAAATTCGCTTTTATTATTTATTATGCCATTGTTTATTTTGGAATTAAATGAGTCTCATTTTAAATTTTGTTTTGTCCATAAATGTTTTAATTACATTTTTTTATACTATTCTTTATATCCGAATTAAATTAACATAATACAGCAAGAGTGGTGTCAATTGAGCTCTCGTCTTGTATTAATTTTTAAGAGTATTACTACTCACCAAATTTAACATTATAAAATATACTCAATCCCTGAAGTTTTGGGAACAATATAAAATCCGTGAGTGAAACGGAACAACCTAATTGGGTAAGACGTAAACGTGGAGGACCTAAACGAAACGAACGACCATGCAAATAATAGGACCAAGAAACATCCCCGAAGAAACCAGTCCAAATGGCAACAACATCGAATCTACCAAATGTGGTATTTATGAAACCAGCCTCTTTATGATGGCCCAGATTTTAGTAATACAAACAAAGCAAATACATCTAACAAAACACAATGAAACCAACAGACATTTTTCAAAATCATTACCAACACCTAATAAACCTATAGCATTCATACACAATGATAAGATGAGAGACTTAAACCTAGAATGTTATGTTCTCGTTGTTTAATAAAACATCTGTTGTTTATAACCATTTATTTAACTTCTTAATATTACAAAACTACAAGTCACTTTTCTTATTCGTGTCGATGTCGCCATTGCACTTTCTGCATTGTTGTCGATTCATCGCGTCAGTGCTGACAACTGCGAAACTCGTCTTTTGTACATTGTTGATATATATAACATCTCCCCTCTTTTGGAAGACTGAACAAAGTTAAACTATGTTACCAAAACTAAACATTCTACTTCTTACTGTACTTAAGCTAAACTTACAATTTATTGGTTTATTTAACATAGTCTTTCAAATAAGTGGGAGTTCTCCGAATGCGAACTGGTCTACTTCCACTTTTGGTACTTAGAGTATTTTTGGGTAAAGACAGATCAGGAGTTTCCGAAACATCGTTATTGTTAATGACAGGATTGTTATTGTTAGTATTTAAAGGTTTATTAAGATTATAATAATGTTCAAAAACGTTGTCGTAAACTTCCCTATCAATATACGGCTTGTTGTCTTTGAATTGCTTCAAGAATTTACGATTTCTATCATAGATAACGTGACCATACGTCCCGTTTTGAACGGGACTGTCCCTTTTTAGAGTTACGAGTCCCGGTGTCCTCGAAATGATCCCTGGGACGCAAAATTGTCCCGTTTTCTAAAACCGCGTGAAAATTTTAGTATAGTCTGTACCACGAGAAACGATAGTGACTTGGTATTAGGGCCGTACGTTGACGTTTGTTAGAGTGAAATGGTTGCTTACGAGTTTGTCTGTTGCCTCTACTTTTAGGCGATGAGTCACTATCGTTTCTCGTGGTACAGACTATAGCCGAGTTGGGCGGACGCGATCGGTATGCGAGAGCGAGACGGCGTCGTCAGTTGACGGAATGATAGCCGAGAGAAGCGAAGACGTCATCGCTCGCGCTTTGTTGATTAATTTGGACTAATTGTTTCATAGATTTTTCGTGCGCCCAGTTTTCGATATATTTTTTGTTGTTGTTTGATGCTCGTTTACCAAGCAAATAACTTAAACTTCTTTTGTTTTGGAATCATAACTTAAAATGCCAAAACGCAAGTGTACGTTCAATCTTAACTTACAAGCAAAATATCCGTTTATCAAGCAAATAAATACTTCCTCAGATGTCAGATGTGAAAAGTGTCGTACAGAATTTAGTGTTTCCCATGGTGGTGGGGGTGATATTGAACAGCATTTAAAGTCTGAAAAACATAAAAATGCCGATCGTGCCGCTGCTTCGAGTTCTTCGATGTTAACCTTTTTCAAGAAATCGGCCGCACCAACTTTAAAGGATATGGATATCGCCGCGGCAGAAGGCGTCTGGGCTTATCACACGATACAAGAAAACCACAGTTTTCGCTCTAATGATTGTGCGTCAAAATTAATTCAATCATGTTTTGAACCCAAATTTACATGCGCGCGTACGAAATCAGAAGCTATTGTAGTAAATGTTTTGGCGCCTACAGTAATGAAAGAATTAAAAGATGATCTTGATAAGTCCAATTGTATTACAATACTAAACGACGCTTCAAACCACGGTAACAAGAAAATATACCCTATTCTAGTGCGCTTTTTTCAACCTTACGTAGGTGTGCAAGTAAAAATTTTAGATCTCCAAGACCAACCAGGCGAGACTTCTGACATCATTGTCGATTATTTAAACCAAGTGTTGACATATAATAATTTAACAGCAAAAGTCGTGGCATTTTGCGGAGACAATGCCAACGTCAATTTCGGAGGTGCGGCTAGGCGTGGAACTAACAATGTGTTAACGAAATTACAGTCATCACTGAAAAAGCCATTAATAGGTATTGGATGTGGAGCCCATGTAATTCACAATGCAATAAAATCTGCTGCAGACAGGCTACCCTTAGATTACGAAAGCATTATTGTGAAGATATATTCGTTTTTTTATATTTACACGATTCGAGTTGAAGCTCTAAAGGAGTTTTGCGCCGAAACTGAAACGGAGTATCAACAAATGCTCGGCTACAGCAAAACTAGATGGCTTGCTCTTATGCCTGCCTTGGAAAGAGTTTTAAAAATGTATCAGCCACTAAAAAACTACTTTTTGAGTATTGAAAAATGTCCCTTGTTACTAAAAAACTTTTTTGAAGATCCCACATCCGAATTGTGGCTTTGTTTTTTACACGCTCAGTCAGCAAGTTTTCATCAAGCTGTATTGAAACTGGAAGGTCAGACTGTATCGGCAA
Source organism: Onthophagus sagittarius (assembly GCA_036711965.1). NCBI lineage: Eukaryota > Metazoa > Arthropoda > Insecta > Coleoptera > Scarabaeidae > Onthophagus > Onthophagus sagittarius. The sequence goes on from JASERS010000004.1 coordinate 11,387,525, forward strand.
TTGAAGCTGCAAAAGAAATCAATCAACTAAAAGACAATTTGACTCAGAAGCAGACCAATCAGTTTCTTCCATTTATGGTCCGTCAATTAATAGTGAAATCGAAAGATAATGTTTCTGACATAGATGAAGAGTTTGTGAATAGGGTGGTTACAGAATTTTATCAAACAAGCCGTGAATATCTGGAGCAGTGGACTTGCTTTCTTACCAAAGAAATGGAGATATTTTATTGGGCAGATTTAAAAAAGGTCCCCTTATGGACAGACGTTCAAAAATCTCTGGATGTGTTAATTCAAAAGGAATATATTGACTGTAATAAAGATGCAGAAGTTTTTGACGAATTTTCGTTAATTTGTAACTACATTACATCGCACAAAGTAACCGAATGGAATAACCTAAATGTTTCCACGGAAACTCGTTGGGTGGAAGTATTCAAACACTTTCAAGCTAACAATCTTCAGCATAAACATTTTTCTCTTTTAATTGAATATGTTTTATGTTTGCCTGCTACAAATGCTCCAGTAGAGAGAGTATTTTCTATGATGAACAAATTGTGGCCCTCTGAGAAGACCCAGTTACAAATTTCAGTTCTAAAGGCGATGTTGACAATTAAGGTGAATATAAAGAAAACGTGCCAAGAGTTTCATTCTTACTTAGAATCATCACCAGCTGTATTAAAGCAAATTTGTTCTTCTGATAAATATAAGTAAACGTTTGGGGTATATATATTTTTTAATTCGTAGCTTTTAACCTAACTGACTTTTTCTGAATAAATAACTTTAAAATAGTGCTTTTTATTTACTACTTGTTAATTAATCTAAATAAACCAATGTCCCGTTTTGAGTTAAAAAATAAATGGTCACGTTAATCATAGACATCAGTCTTTCCATCATAGCTTATTTTGTATGATCTTGGACGGTTCCGATCTACTTCTACTATTCTACCCGGTTTCCAAGTTTTATCTTTTTGTTGCACGACCACTCTTTCTCCCTTCTTTAGGTTATTAAGATCTTTTGATTTTTTGTTATAGTAATTTTTCTGAATAATTTGAGTATTTCTATAGTGGTTCCTGTACAATTTGTTTTTAGTGTTATTATTTAAAAGATTTTCAGATATAGGTATCAACGTTTTTATTTTTCTGTTGTACAGAATTTCAGCTGGAGAAGGCAATGATCTGTCCAAAGGTGTCGCTCTATATTCCAAAAGGACTAAATACATATCATTTCCCTCCTCTTTTGCCTTTTTCATTAGTTTTTTGATTGTTTGAATATGTCGTTCAATTAGACCGTTTGACTGTGGATAATTAGGGGTACTGGTTATGTGTCTAATCTCCCAGTCTTGTAAAAATTTTTGAAATTGTTGATTAACAAACTGAGGTCCGTTATCAGTGTATAAAATGTCTGATATTCCATTTCTTGCTAATATTGTCTTAAAATTTTTTATTACATTTTGATTAGTGGTGTTGTTTTGCAAACAAACTATTTCCGGAAATTTGGAAAAAGCATCAATTATTATTAAATATTCTTACCCTTCAAATTGAAAAAAATCTGCCGCTATTATTTCCCATGGTCTACTAGGAAGTTCTCGGTTGATAATTGTTTCTTTTGTGTTCGAATTTTGGAATTTTTCACAAGTATAACATTTTTTAATCAAATCTATTATTTGGTTATTAATGTTTGGCCAGTATATTAATTGTCTTGCTTTTAAAATAGTTTTATTTATGCCCATGTGACCATAGTGTAACTTATTCAGTATTTCCTTACGAAGGCAATTTGGTATTATTACTTGATCACCTTTATATAATATTCCTTTTATTTCTGTAATTTCAGCTCGAACTGACCAATATGGTTTAACTAATATGTTTACAGTTTTTTTTTGTTCTGGCCATCCCTCTTTTACAACTTTCAATAACTCTATTAATTCAGTATCTTTTTGTGTTTCTTCTTTGATTTTATCATACCTTTAGGGACTTATCTTTGAATATTGTATTAAATTTAAATGAAGTTCGATTTCTTTTTCTTTAAGATCAAACTGTTCATCATTGTAATGCTTCTAGATAATGCATCAGCTAAGTATAACAATTTACCCGGTTTATATCTGACTTCAAATTCATAGTTTTGCAGATTTATTAAGATTCTCTGTAGTCTGAGTGGACAATTATTTAGTGGTTTCTTGAAGATTATTTCTAAAGGTTTATGATCAGTTTCCACTAAAAACTTCTTTCCGAACAAATACTGGTGAAATCTCTCGCAACCAAAAAGAATTGCAAGAGCTTCTTTTTCAATTTGAGCGTATCGCATCTGAGTTTCTGTTAGTGATTTTGATGCATAACTAACTGGTTGGCCCTTTTGTAAAATAACTGCACCCATTCCTGATTTAGAACTATCAACTGATAATGTGATTAATTCTTTTTCATCAAAGTACGCTAGTACTGGTTCTGTGACTAACAAATTCTTTAGTTTGTTAAATTCTTCATCATGTACCCTTGTCCAATCCCAAATTATATTTTTCTTTAGCAATTGTCTTAAATTGTGTGTAGTTTGTGATAAATTTGGTATGAATTTAGAAACATAAGTCACCATTCCTAAGAATCTGCTTAGTTCTTGTTTATTAGTTGGAATCGAAATTTCTTTGATTGCTTCAACTTTATGGATATCTGGTTGAATACCATTTTGTGTTAGAACATGACCAATATATTTTATTTCAGTTACCGCGAATTTACATTTTACTCTGTTAAATTTTACTCCCATTTTCCTTGGCTCTTTGTAAAACCTTATTTAATATTTCATCATGCTCTTTTTTAACTTTTGCAAAAATTATCAAATCATCTATGTAAATGTTTACGCCTTGAATGTCTTTGAATACTTCCGCAAATGTCTTTTGAAAAATTTCTGGTGCACAAACTAAACCGAATGGTAGTCTTAGAAATCGATATCTACCGTAAGGTGTTGCGAAAGTTGTTAATTTAGATGCTGATTCGTTTAGTGCAATCTGCCAAAATCCTTTATTTGCATCAAGTGTTGAAAAAATTTTAGCTCCATTCAATTTATGTGTCAGTTCCTCAAATGTGGGTATTTTATAATGCTCTCTCTTTATTGCCTGATTTAAATTTTTAGGGTCTAAACATATTCGAATATTGCTATCAATATTTTTCTTTACTAACACTAAGGGGTTTACGAATTCTGTTGGTTCACTAATACTAATAATTATTCCGTCTTTTATCATTTTTTTCAGTGCATTTTTTAAAGGTTCCAGTAATTGAAATGGTACTTGTCTTGGTGGTACAACCACTGGAGTGTAATTTTCTTTTAACTTGAACTCATATGGCTTAATGTTTATTTTCCCTAGCCCTGAAAATACATCTTCATATGTTTGAACTATTTCTTTAGTATTATATTCTATTTTATCTATTACATTTATTGCCTCTACTAAATTTAGCTCTTGGATTGTTTTTATACCTAATATGGGCGTTGAATTTGCATGAGTGTCAATCACAAAAAACTGCGTGTTATGTGGTTTATTGTCAATTTTTACATCTAACCTACATACGCCTATTACTTTTAATTTGTTACCTCCATAATTAGTTATGTTTGCAACACTTTCCTTAAGTTTAGAATTTAAATTTAATTGTTTAAAGATATAGCTTGGAATCACGTTTATCTGCGCTCCAGTATCGATTTTTGTTTTTAACGTTTTATTACAGTCTACAAGAGTAATGTTTTTCCAAAACGCATCTCTAAAATTATTAATCTGTCTACTAGATATACTATCTAAGACGTAGTTTTCAGTGTCAATTTTATCATTTTCAATTACTTCATTTAGTTTTTTACTTTTACATTTTTTTGCATAATGATTAGGTTTATTACAATTTTTACAGACTTTACCATAGGCAGGACATTTTCTGCGTTCATGGTCAAATCCACAACGAGTACAATTGTTTATTACATTATTATTCATTACCTTATTGTCTAATACCTTATTTACCCTATGTGTTTGATGTCGAGCGTGATGTTTTTCACCTGACACCTCCCAAAGTTGACGATTGGCTGGATGTCTCACTTCTACGGCATTAACCTCTTGACCTTTTTGATATAGCTGTTTCATATGCTCTTCAGTTTGCTCCGCTGCTTTACAGATGGCTATTGCTTTCGTTAGGTCCAGATCCATTTCTCTGAGTAGTTTGTCTCTAAGGTGGTTATCCCTTATACCGCAAATGATTCTGTCCATAATCAAGTTATCCTTCATACCGGCAAACTCACAGTTCTGTGCAAGCTTTCGTAGCTCACCTAGGTATTGGTCAAAATTTTCACCATTTTGCTGTCCACGTGTATTGAACTTGTGTCTCTCTACTGTTTTGTTTTTCTTCGGTATAAAATATGCATCTAATTTCTGAATTATTCCACTAGTTCTTTGTTTTTCCTCTTTTGTGAGCTCCAATGTATCTAATATATCTCTAGTTTCCTGTCCCAGACAGTGTAGTAACGTTGCTGCCTGTACGTTTTCATCTTTCGTAGAACAACCTGTCGCTACTCTATATAATTAGAAATTTTCCTTGAATCTCTTCCATTCCGTAGCTATATAGCTATATATATTACAAAACTACAAGTCACTTTTCTGATTCGTGTCGATGTCGCCATTGCACTTTCTGCATTGTTGTCGATTCATCGCGTCAGTGCTGACAACTGCGAAGCTCGTCTTTTGTACATTGTTGATATATATAACATAGAACTTATGTCTTATTACATAGTGATTCCTTATAACAAAACTCTTTTGAGCTCTGAATTTTATTTACAATGGTCAGACTTACAGAAGGAATATAAAAGCAATAGTGATGACATCATTTTGTTCAACGAAGAGGAACTTTTAATCAAAAGCAAACTGCAAAAACGACGAGTGAAAATTCTTTTAGACTCATTAAAAAACATGAAAACCATAACTAATTGCAAAGAAAGTCAGCCTTACACTCCTCGACCCAAATCCTATTTTAATGAAACCTTTTTAGTAATTGTTAGCTCATAAAAATATAAATCACCTTTACTGCAAAGGCATCATGTCACGAGTAATCAATAAACCTACAAGAAAAATGAGACTAATTACAGGTAATGCAAATGCTTTTGAAAGTCTTGTTAAAGAGGGATTAACCTCTTACATTTCCATGTTTCTGATTTGATTCGTTCTACAACCTAAAGGGAACATGTGAACTTGGCTAAAAAATACTAAATAAGTTGAATTTTTTTAAATTAATAAATTGAAATACAAAGATTCTACTGTGTCTTTACTTAAGCGACACCGAGTTTCTAAAAGAATCTTATTTTCCAAATAGTTTGGTGATGAGTAATAGTGATGTCTAATAATAGTACGATCATTTCAAATGTTCAGAATAATGCTGACGTAACCCATGCCATAAGCTAAATCTAATAATCTTGGTAGAATATAACAAATATATTCATATTTTAATAAGTATTGTATTGTATATTTGCCCAAAAAAACATAGGTACAGCATAGCTGGTTACAAAAATATTAATTTCCTTGGACTAAAGTAAACTAATAAAACATAAACAATTATTATACAACTTTTAAATAAAATAAAAGAAAGAAAGCAATAATAATCATAATCATAACAAAAGAAAACAAAACAAAATATTGTAAAAATATAAAATCAAAATCAATAAATATTAGAGGTTTCTTCATATAAGAGTCTCTCTTTCAAAGCTCGCCTAAAAGCTTGTACAGAGCCTAAATTATAAAGATCAATGAACTTTACTTCCACGGAATTTAGACGTCTTATGGCTAGGAATAGTAAGGTTATTTATTCGCCTTAGCTTTACATTGTGAACTTGCGATCTAGGAATCAACATACAATATAGATAATGCGGTAAGCCATGTAGCATTACATTGTACAGCATAACTACCAATAGAAGGACAAATCTCGGCTGCATTTTTAAGATGGAGTATTTTATATAGTAAGGCGTGACATGTTCACTACGATTTATTGAGTAAGAAAATCTAAGACCGGTATTTTGAAGTACTTGAATTCGATTTCTCAAACTCGCCGACAAATAATTATAATACACACAACTACAGTAGTCCAATTGACTTAGGACTAGTGTATTAACAAGTTTCCATTTGAGTTCATGGGACAACAGACTTTTAAATTTGTACAAAGATTTTAACTTATAATAACAAACACTGATTTTCTTGTTTACATGTTTCTTAAAATTTAAGTTACTGTCAATAGTTAGACCTAGATTGCTGGTCGACTGGGAAAACGGCAATGCTGTTCCATTGAGGCTTATAGGGGCTGATAAGGCTTCTATTGCTTTTTGACAAGTATCAGGGGATCCGACACACATAGAGATGCTTTTTTTCGGGTTAAGAATTAACCCATTACCCAAACACCAGGCATTTATATTTTGTAAGTCAGAATTCAATGCACGCACTGTTTCGTTAACATTCGCAACACTACACGAGACGTACATTTGAGTGTCATCCGCATATTGGTGAATTGAGGAACTGAATTGAGGTCACAACATTAGGCATATCAGCAGTAAATAAATTAAAATAGGGCCCAATACGCTTCCCTGAGAAACGCCCTGCTGGACTAAGATACCGCCAGACGTACGTCCATCAATCGCTGTATGTTGTATTCTGTTATTAAGATAGAATCGGAACCAAAGCACAACATCACTTGTACAACCATAACGAGCAAGCTTTTTGTTAGGAATATGTAATATTAGAAGGTTAGGTTTATATAGAAGTAGCTCGCTTCTCTCTCTTAAGATAAAATGGCTAGAGTTGTAAAGTCATGTTTTACAATAGTTTGTACTGAGTTTGATATTGATAATTAATAATAATAGTTCTACTAAAAGTTAGTGTTTTATTGAATAACCTAAACAGGTTGTGGGCCCAGATCCCGCATAATAAAAAAAAAGTCAGCACAAATGAGTTTACCGATTTAATCATCTGAATCAAATTACAGAAACCGACCGCATCTAGTGTACATTATGAAAAAAAGGGGAGAACTGATCCAAAACCTACAGTAGAAAATATAATAAATCTCAATACTCCAGGCGTATCCCAACCAAAACGGGATGCTGGAAATGGTGGATCGAAGAAAAAACACATTAATCAAGAGACTAAAGGTCGAAGCAATAGTGTTTCTTCAAATGATCGTGAAAAAATGATGCTGAGGCAAAGACTTAATAAATAAATGTGGATGTGCGAAGTAAAGTAAAGTGTGCAAGACAGAAATGGATCAATTCGTCAGAGATTTTAATCCACAAACAATAAAAACACTAGAATTGAGTAGTGAAAGTTTTAAGACTTTAAAGATAGACAGTAAGCATAGTTTGTCATTATTTCATTTAAATATAAGAAGTGTCTCAAAAAACTTTGATGAATTTATGATTCTTATTTTTGAGTTGAAATTTTCTTTTGATGTAATTGTTTTGACAGAAACATTTATAGTGAACGATGTGAATTTGTTTGGTATAGCGGGATACAATACTATTTACAATCAGGGAAAACTAAATAGAAATGACGGTATTCTGATGTACGTCAGAAATGATTTGAACTACAAATACAATATTATCGAGATGACAGAAACAAAGCCGATTGAGGTAATCCTTAATATGGAAGGAAAACTAATTAAGATTACTGGCGTTTATAGGAGTCCTAGTACATCGGATAATACATACATTATGGATTTATACAAATACTTAAACGACGGAAGTCAAAGTTATGATTCACAAATAATAATGGGAGATATAAATATAAATATCAAGGATCAAGGAAGTAGCGTTCACGAATACTTGAACTTGCTGACCGAAGCTGGTTTTATCTCGTATATTAACAGTGACACCAGAGTACTCAAAGATCAAAGGTCATGCATTGATCACATTTTCATAAAACAAAGAAATCCAAGTGTAGCACAAACTGTATCAATTATTTTATCAGATACAGTAACAGACCATAAAGCAATAATTTCGATAATAAATTATGAAAATGCAATACGCAAAGGACAGGTTAAACAGAAATATACAAAACAGTACATAAACTACATGGAACTACGCACAAAACTACAGCAGGAAGACTGGGATGGTTTTTACAATTGTATAGACGTTGACCAAAAAGCTGAAACACTTGTATCAAGAATAAAGGAAGCGACACAAAAAGCGAAGTATACTAAATATATAGGTAGGGAAGAGAAGAAGAGGAAGGAATGGATAACTGACAGAGTACTACGAGCAATAAATAAAAAAAATCAATTATATAGGAGGGTGCTTCAAAGTCCCTGGAACATCCAGCTATACGAAAATTATAAAAACATGCGCAATAAAATTCAAGCAGAAATAAGAGCTGAAAAGAAACAGTATTATGACAGAATGATACAAAGGTCCGAGTCGGCAAAGCAAATGTGGAATACAGTAAATCATATTTGCGGCTCAGTGAAGCAAAAGGCAGAAATAAGCGAAATAATTTTAAATCAGGAAAAGATCACAAATCCAATAGAAATCGCAAATGTTTTTAACAATTACTTCAATAAAATAGCGGAAGAAGTAGCTAACTTATCAGATACACCAATGAATGTGAGAAGGCAGAATTTTGATATAAAGAATTCAATTTATTTAGAGGAAGCAACGGAAGAAGAAATAATACAAATAATTCACAAGTTGAAAAGTGGAAAATCGCCTGGGGATGATGGCATCACTGCAGAAATCTTGAAACAAATCGTAAATGAAATAGCCCATCCTATCACACACCTAGTAAATACCTGTATCAATAAAGGAAAATTCCCAGAATGTTTTAAATTGGGAATAATAAAACCATTACACAAATCAGGGGACAAAACAATATTAAATAACTATAGACCAATAACTCTAATTTCAAATGTCGCTAAAATTTTGGAAACTACAATTAAAGATAGAATTATAAAGTTTTTTGACAAATACAACATATTATCTGAAAATCAGTTTGGCTTTCGTAGTGGTAGATCTGCAGAAGATGCATTAGTAGCATTAACATCAAAAATATATAACGCTCTAGATGAAGGAAAATGTCCTCTTTGCATATTTGTTGATTTGTCAAAGGCTTTTGATACAGTATGTCATGGTATACTGATGTCCAAGTTATATGACTATGGAATAAGAGGAAATTCATATGAGCTACTGGCAAGCTATCTAACGGCAAGACAACATAAAGTAAGCATAAATGGAGTAGAAAGTGATAAACTTCTAATGAAACGGGGAATTCCACAAGGAACAATATTAGGACCATTGTTGTTTTTGGTTTATGTTAATAACATCTTAAAATCTGAGAATATGGGAACTATTGTTAGTTTTGCCGATGATACAGCAGTGCTTTACATAGGAGAAACTTGGGAAGAGACAAGGTATAAGGCTGAATGCTTCTCTAATATTGTACAACATTTTAATGAAACGGCACTAGCAGTGAATCAGGAGAAGACTAAATATCTACCCTTCGTGTGCTATAAGAATAGCCTCCCAGAATTAGGACCACTAAAATTAGATAAACTAGAAATTCACGAAGCAGAAACAATAAATTATCTGGGAGTAAAGTTGGATAGATTTCTAAGATGGGACATACATGTGAAATATTTGACAAATAAACTAAGACCAATCTTGGCAAAGATTAAACGTTTGCAAATGTATCTGAACACACAGTTTTTGGAGAGAGTATACTATGCTTTAGTCCAATCATTACTCTCATATGGAATCGTTGCGTGGGGTACGGTGGCCGATTGTCACGTGCATAAATTAATAATATTGCAAAAATGGTTTCTAAAGATTATCTATGGAAAAGAAAAACTATTCCCCACAAATGAATTATACAACTTAACAAATATTTTCGATATTAGGAAACTTTTTTGCTATAAAGCCCTACTCAAACACAAAAAAACAAATACATTAACTTATAACACACACGATTACGACACACGAGCAAAAAACAAAGCGGTAAAAAAACCGAAATGCAATAAAAAGATTGGACAAAGAAATTATGAGTATATAGCACTTAAGATCATCAGTGTTATGCCTGTGGAATTACAGAAAATTACATCGAGAGCTTCATATAAGAGAGAATGTGGAGATTGGCTGAGGAGAATGAACAGGGCAGTGTTAAATAGTATAGTAACCTAAAAAAAATCTTGAATAGAAAAGCAAGGGGAAAAAATGTAGATGTGAAAAAATTGATAGGGAAGTGAAAATAATTTCTAAGGGAAAAATTGGATAATTTGTTTTATTATAATGTAGAGTTTCTTTTTCATTGTCATTGTTATTGTGTTTTTGGGAAGGGTTGAATATTGAAATTGAATTTTGATTGACTTAAGGTAAGATATGAGTACATATATATACCACGCACAGGTGCTTTGCACCTCAGTGGTTATTATTATATTATTATTATTATTATTGTATGTTTTATCATTATGTTTGAATAAACATTATTATTATTATTATTATTATTATTATTATCATTTGGAAATTGGAGATTTAGGGTGAAATGTATTTTAGAGGAAAAAATGGTTAGCGATGTTCTTGATAAAGAAATAGAAGAAGAAAGCGATGAAACAATAAGGGCTGAATTAAAGAGGAAAGATGTGAAAGCTAAATCAATAATCGTCCAGTGCATTTTGGACAAGCCTATAGATCTAATAAAGGATTGTAAAACCGCTAAAGAAATGATGAAATCGTTACAGGATGTTTTTGAAAGGAAGAGTGTGGTATCAAAGTTACATTTAATGAGAAAACTCTTATCATTAAAACAAGGAAGTACAAACATGGAGGAACATTTTCATAAATTTGATGGTATAATGAGGGAGATGGAAAACTTAGGGACAAAAATGGAAGAAAACGACAAAGTTTGTCATCTTTTATTGACTATAAACGAAAAATATAATCATGTTATAACTGCCATTGAAACAATCACCACTACCATTACAATGGATTTTGTAAAGTCAAGATTACTAGACGAAGAATTGAAAGAAATCAACAAGGATGATACGATTAATAAAGAGGTAGCATTTAATTCAACCATTTTAAAATGTTTTAGATGTAAGAAACCTGCTCATAAAGCAATAAATTGTAAGATAAATGAAAAAGAAACAAGTCGAGAGAATTATAGAGGAAGAGGTAGAGGAAATTATCAAAAACGTGGAAACTATCAGAGAGGCCGAGGATATCGAGGAAATGTTGCACATACGGAGAAGGAAATTTCTTTTGTGGCACTTACCTGTATGGAAAAGTATGAGAAAACTTCTTTTATTGTTGATTCTGGTGCAACAAATCATTTAATAACAAATGAGTTAATTTCAAGTATCGAAAACATTAATAAATTAGAAAATGAAATATTAGTGACAATAGCAGATGGTAAAACATTGAAAGGTACACATATGGGAAATATTAAAGCGAATTATAAAGGAAAAATTATTAAAATTAAAGTGACTGTTGTGAATGGATTGCATCAAAATTTATTATCAGTAAGAAGTTTAATGAAAAAAGGTTTTTTGATGTCATTTGTAGAAGACAAGGTGAGAATTAAAAAGGATGATTTTGAAATATTTGCAAATCAATTAAATGGAGCTTATGTACTTAATTTACAAATTGAAAATATGAATCATTCAGTTTATACAAGTTCTGTGCAAGAAAATGAGAGTTTATGGCATAAACGATTGGGTCATTTAAATAAGAAAGATTAAAACTTTTGGGGTTACCATATACTGATGAAAAATGCGATGTATGTATTGAAGGAAAAGGTACACGTTTAAAATTTGACAAACACATTAAGAATTCAAATAAAGTGGGAGAATTTTTACACTCTGATGTGTGTGGTCCAATTACACCCACTACAAATGAAGGACAACGATATTTTCAAATTATAATCGACGATTTTTCGCATTTTGCCATAGTTAAATTATTAAAAACAAAGGATGAAGCTCGTGAGGAATTAATAAATACAATTAGATACATGCAAACACAACATGGAGTAAAAACTAAAAGAGTAAGATGTGATAATGGAGGTGAGTTTAGATTTAGAAAATTGCAAAGTTTCTGTAATAATAGAGGTATAGATTTATAATACATGATCCCGTACACACCGTAACAAAATGGTATATCAGAACGCATGAATCGTACATTATTAAATAAAGTTAGAACGAAATTTATTGAATCAGGGTTACCTAAGTATTTGTGGGGTGAAGCAGTGAGAACTTCTGCGTACGAATTAAACCGATCACCAACGATCTCGAATGGTGGAATACCTCCGGCAAAAATTTGGTTTGGTAAAAATGAATTAGACAAGTTAAGGATTTTTGGAAGTAAATGTTGGATGACAATTTTACCTAAAAATGGCAAATTAGATGTAAGGGCACAGCCAGCAAGATTTGTAGGTTATCATAACGGTGGTTATAGATTATGGAATTTTGTAGAAGATAAGATATTAGTAACAAGAGATGTTATATTTGATGAAAGAAATGTTAAGTACACAGAAAATGAATTAATAAAAATGATTGAAGACAATAAGGAAAATAATGAGAACCAGAAAAATGAAGAAAGAAAAGAGAAACCAAAATATAATGAAATTATGGAAATTGGGGATGAAGAAGAAAATGAAAGTGAAGGGAAGAAGGTAGAGACAAGATATGGTAGAAAAATAAATAAACCAGAACATTTGAATGATTATGATTTATACTATGCATATTTAACAATACAAGAACCCAAACATTTCAAAGAAGCTGCAGGATGGATGGAAAGAGGCAATTGAAAAAGAGATTAGTTCCCTAAATGAACAGAAAACATGGACAGCGATAGATGCAACGAAAGAAACAACAGTGATTGATACGAGATGGGTATTTACTCAAAAACGAGATGGTTCCAAAAAGGCTAGATTGGTTGCAAAAGGTTTCCAATTCAATCAAGGAGATGCTTTAACATACGCTCCAGTTTCAAGAATTGCATCAATAAAATTATTTTTGATTAATTCTTTGAATAATGGTTGGTCAATAAAACAAGTAGACATCCCGTCCGCATTTTTAAACGGAAAATTAGAATCGGAAATTTATATAAAAATCCCTGAAGGAGTTAGAGAAACACCAGGAAAAATTTTAAGACTTAATAAGTCACTTTATGGATTAAAGGAATCACCAAAATGTTGGAATAAAACTAAAAAAATAATGAATTTGCAATTAAAAACAATTTTAAAAGATCAGAGGTAGATTATTGTTTATATGTCAGTGATGATACATGGATGTTGTTATATGTTGATGATATATTATTGGCAGGAAATTATGAAACCATATTGGAAAAGTTAGAAAAAGAATTTAAAGCAACAGATTTAGGCGAAATAAACGAATTCTTAGGAATGGAGATACAACAAGAAAAAGATAAAATGTATATTAAACAAACAAAATACTATAATATATAATTGATAAGATCCTAAAAAAGTTTAACATGACAGATTGTAAAGGAAAATTAACTCCTATGATCACTGGATATTTTAGTGAGGGGGAGGAAATACAAGAGGTACCATATAGAGAATTAGTGGGAAGTTTCATGTATGTAGCCACTTGTACAAGACCTGATATTGCTTTTGCAGTGTCATATCTGAGTAGAAATGTAAATTCACCAAAAAAGAGCGACTGGGAAGCAGGAAAAAGAATATTAAGATATTTAAAGGAAACCAAAAGTTATTCTATAATTTATAAACAAGAAAACATCAGTGAAATTAATGGATTTTCTGATTCGGATTGGGCTGGTGATAAAATAGATCGCAAAAGTACCAGTGGTGTAGCCATATTTTATGGTTCTAATATTGTTACTTGGATTAGTCGTAAACAAGGATGTGTAGCATTGTCAACAGCAGAGGCTGAATTAATGGCAGCAGCAAATGCAGCGCAAGAAGTAGTATTTGTGAAAGAACTGTTAAAAGACTTTAAAGTTGTTATTAAAGACAATAAGTTAATGATCGATAACCAAAGTGCTTTAAGTTTAATCAAAAATGCTGAAAATTCAAAACGTACAAAACATATTGATATAAAATTTAATTTTATTAAAGACTTAGTAGAGAAAAAGGAAATAACGGTACATTTTATTAGATCAGAATACATCTTTCAGTTCTACTAAAAGTTAGTGTTTTATTGAATAACCTAAACACTTTTCAAATAAAAGCTCATGATTAATGACATCGAATACCTTACTAAAGTCCAAAAAAACTACAAATGTAACTTTTGAAGAGTCCACAGCGCAGCACCAGTCGTTCACAGTTTAGGTGAGTGCAGTCGTTGTACCATATCTTTCACGAAATCCAGATTGGTATTCCGGCAGTAGCTCATTGTGATCCAAATAATGCTGTAGTTGTGCGGCAACAATTTTTTCAAAAATTTTGGATAATACAGAAGGACACTAATCGGTCGAAGATCACTTTCCAGTTTAGCACAGCTAACTTTAGGCAGAGGTGTAATAACTGCGATTTTCCATAGGTCTGGAAAAGATCCAGTTAGTAATGAAAAATTCATAATATGTGTAATTTCTTGAATGCAAAACTTTAAGACAAGTTTAATCATTTTATTTGTCATTATTTAAGCATTAGATTTTATCTCATTAAGCGCATTTTGGATTGTTTTATAATCCACCGTATTAAAATTGAAGTTAGATGTATTGTTAATAATACGCATTTTATATGAGTCGAAGTCAGGTGCTACCGTCGAAATGGGAATGTTATTTATAAAATAATTATTTATTATCTCAGGATCTTTAAGAGACTCCGCAATAGTTTTAGTGTTTTTGGTGCGCACTTTATTAGTATGCAATAATTTCCACAACTTAGAGGAATTATTAATATTGCTATTAATCCTCGATTCAAAAAAAGCTTTTTTCTCATTTCGTACAGCCAACGTGACCTGATTTCTAATATCTGTATAATATTTTCGGTGACTGCTGTTACCAGTACGCGAAAATCTCTGGTAAGCTTTTTGCTTTAATTTAATCATCTCCTTAATCGTAGACGTAATGTAAGGACATGATTTTCGCTTAGGAGTGAATTGTATCGCAGGGGCATGTGCATCAAATAAAAATATTATAAGTTCATTTAGAAGCTCGATTTTGTCGTTGATATTGTTCGTAAGATACATATCACCCCATGGTAAATGAGTCGCATCATGCTCGAATAACTCCGTGCTAAAGTACTTATAGCTGCTGCTAGTAATTTGTCTTTTTTTAATTTTTAGATCAGGTATAATGATATCAAATGATATCAATTAGTGACTCAGAATTAGCTGTTATTCGGGTGGGGCTCTTTATTATTTGTTTCAGATAGAAGATCTCAAGTAACGGTGTTAAAGCATTGTCATCAGGATGTGAATATGGAAAGAAATGAATGTTGGCGTCTCCAGTTAGTATAACGTTGTCATACTCAACATTTATTACAGACAACACCGTCTCCAGCTCGGAAAGACATCCTTTACCAGCAGATGGCGGTCGATAAATTAAACCACATGCATATGTTTCTTCACAGATTTTAAAACTAATCCATAATTGTTCATGTTCGGAAGCAGTAGCGAAAGAGGTATCAATTACATGACACTGGATGGAGTCGTGTACATACCAAAGTAAATCGCCTCCACGCGCACCGCGGTCTGCTCTCACGACACTGTAATGAGCAATAGAAATTAGGCAATCAGGAAAATCAGGTTGGAGCCAGGTTTCAGTAATTCCAAACAACTGAATTTCGTTTTCGCAAACAAATTTATATACATCGTCAAATTTAGGAATTAAGGATCTGATATTTATTTGGCCAAAATACAAAGAATTACGCTTTATTCGAGTTCTAAATTTATTTGCTGTGTTTCTGAATTTACTGGGGCTTGAAGTCTGAATAAAAAACGATTTATTCTAGCTCCTTCCAGTCATAAATCAGCGTTCTCTATATCCATATTTATATTTATTATTCGTTTGGATATTTCGACGTTATTTTTTCAAATTTAACATCAGTGATTTTTTATTTTTTAAATGATTAAGCACGTCGGCAATTTGGCATATTTCTTTATATCCGAATTTTGTCCAACTCAATCTAATTTTGGTAAAAATATCGAATATATTTTCTTTTATAAGCAATCAAATTGGGTACTTTTAAGTATTTATCTCATTTTCAAAAAAAAAAGTGACGCCATCTAACTTCCAATACAAAAAAACATTACATACAACAACAATTTAATTTTTTTTTATTAAAATAAACATTACAAATTAATTAACTTACAACACTCATAATATTTATCATCACCCGTTGTAAACCGAACAGATAAATGAATTTCTTTAAAATCGCTTTCCCCAAAATAAAAATTCCTATACTTATCCAAAATAAAGGAAGCATCAAAAGTTTCCCTCTGCTTTCTTCTACCAGCATTTTGATCATCGTCCATTTCAGTGTTACGATACCTCGAATTCATCAAAGTTGCGTGCAACTTAACACTGTCGTATTGCTTCCTTATAATCCCTTTCTTCGCAAACTGATCGATTAATAAATCGGACATCTTTTGCAAACTCGAATTATATTTTTGCACATCCAATTTTACTTTTCCATATAAAACATCAACGGAAGTCGGGTCATCGTTCATAATTTCTATGCCTTCCATAATTATTTTTAGTGGAGGGGCGTTTTTAAATAATGACCTAAAAAAAATTACTTTAAATAATAATAATTTAAATCTATAATTTTGAGTACTGCAAAACTTCCGATTGACATTCTTGCATCACCCCAACAGCGTTATCAATCTCGTAATCATCTAATAAAACAAATGTGGTTAATGTTAAATGTAATTTTTGAGGGGATATAAAAATGCTTTCTTCAACACCTCGTAACGGAGGGCCACTCATTAATTTGCTCTAAAAATTATTAATATATTATTAAGTTAATTATTAATAATATTTTTTACCTTAAATATTTCGAAATTTTTTTTTATTTGATTCGAAATTAAAGGTATCGATAAAAAATGTGTAACTTGATGTTTTTCTCTCATTTGCAAAACGATTAAATTAATTCGTAACCTTGCCGAGCAAATATCTCTTTCTGAAGATCCTGTTATTACAATATCCCCAATTTCACCTTGTTTAGGTATTTTAATTCTCGTACTAGTATCCATCTCGATTTCTTTTCGTTTAGAACCACGAGTCCCAATAATAAAACCGAAAAAAAATGGGGCTACATGAATTTTAGTCAAAAATTGCCCACTTTTCGTCACTTTTATCTCTACATCATCGTCCAATTCAGCACAATTAATCATTTCATCTAAAAATTAATTAAATATAATTAGGGATAAATTAATTTAGATTTTTATCCCACCATCGTTGTCCGTGTAAGGACCAAGTTGGTTATTATCGGATTTAAGGGTCATTTCTGTTGGATATCGGCGAAAATTATTATTTCCGATTCGTACCAATTCGGGTTGGTTAAAGATTTTTGGGTCTCTTGAGTTTAAAATATCCATTTTTATTAAAATAAAAAAATTCTATTAAAATGACATTTAAGGTTATGTTTACTTCAATTTGACGTTTATGTGTCCTTAATAATTTCGAGTTTTTAATGATAGATGGCGCTTCTTAATTTCCTTTCAAATAATTAAACTTTAATAAATAATTTATTAAATTTTTACAAAAATGTTTCAAATAGTGTTTAGTTAAGTTAAAATAAATCGAATATTATTTAAATATATATACAAAATAAAATTATTTTACATTAATAGTTAAAATATAGAAAAAAATAATAAAATTTTTATCACTTTAAATATTTTTTAGCAATAAAAGGGGAAACATTATCGTCAACATCCCCTTTACTTGTATCCGATTCATCCGAATAATCAGATTTAGATTCCGAATAGGACTCGTCATCCTCATCTTTGGACGAATCCAAAATTTCCTCGCTTTTCGAAATCCTTTTATCCCTCATTCCAGAATTTTTTGTCGTTGTGGGAATCCCAGGAAATTTCTTTTTAGGAGTCGAAAAAATCGAGCTCAACGATCCCAACGATTGAGACGCTCTAAATAAAGAACCTTTACCGTGGGCGTTTGAGCCCGATTCTGGTAATCTCAAAGATTTCTTGAATTCCTATTAAAATAATTCAAAATAATTAATATTGTTGAAATAAAAAAAGTTTTTTTAAAGAACAAAATTAGTTACCATTTCAAATTTTTCCCTAACTTTTTGAAAGTCCTTTAAAAAAATTTTTTTTAAATGTATCTAAATTTTTAATTAATTAAAAGAAATTTACCTCCAAATCAGATTCCTCATCAACAAAATCACCTTTAAATCGTGTAATTTTTGTTTCTCAAACGACGTTATTTGTTCTTCTAAATTATTGATGGTTTTTGAAACTTCAGCCGACGCCTTCACCAACTCCGATTCAGCTTGAACGATTTGTTGCCGATTCCTCGGATTTCTTTCTTTAGCCCGATCTAATTGCCTCTTCCGCGAAATCTCTTTGGTTCGGGCCGCATAAATCTGCTTAACCTCATCTTTCGCGTGCTTACAAATATTCTCATATTGCGAAAATTCGTTAACCACTTTTTGGTCGATACTTTGCGTTCTAACGTCGTCGTAATCGCTTATTTGAGAGATTTGTGTGGCGAAATTTATCAATCCGTTACTTAACGATTTATTAATCTCTTCACTTTCGGCGTAAGCCACGATTACTTTCGATAATTCGTCGCCTTTGTCTCTTATTCGAGCCACTTTTCTTGAGTAACCACTAAAAACTGAACATAATTCTGAAATGTTTTTTTCTGCGGTTAATATTCGATCTTGAATGAATTTTGCTTCTTGTTCACTTAAAAGGAATGAAATTTTATGCAATAGTGATAACAATTAAGTTTCTTATTACCAATTTATGTTTTTCATTCGAATTGATATTAAACTTTAATAAATAATTTATTAAATTTTTACAAAAATGTTTCAAATAGTGTTTAGTTAAGTTAAAATAAATCGAATATTATTTAAATATATATACAAAATAAAATTATTTTACATTAATAGTTAAAATATAGAAAAAAATAATAAAATTTTTATCACTTTAAATATTTTTTAGCAATAAAAGGGGAAACATTATCGTCAACATCCCCTTTACTTGTATCCGATTCATCGGAATAATCAGATTTAGATTCCGAATAAGACTCGTCATCCTCATCTTTGGACGAATCCAAAATCTCCTCGCTTTTCGAAATCCTCTTATCCCTCATTCCAGAATTTTTTGTCGTTGTGGGAATCCCAGGAAATTTCTTTTTAGGAGTCGAAAAAATCGAGCTCAACGATCCCAACGATTGAGACGCTCTAAATAAAGAACGTTTAGCTTGAGCGTTTGAGCCCGATTCTGGTAATCTCAAAGATTTCTTGAATTCCTATTAAAATAATTCAAAATAATTAATATTGTTGAAATAAAAAAAGTTTTTTTAAAGAACAAAATTAGTTACCATCTCAAATTTTTCCCTAACTTTTTGAAAGTCCTTTAAAAAAGTTTTATTTAAAAAGAAAATATATCTAAATTTTTAATTAATCAAAATAAATTTACCTCCAAATCAGATTCCTCATCAATCCTATCAACAGCTTTATAAGCTTTAGTTAAAAGCTCCAAACATTTCGCGTGATACCCAATTTCTGTTGCAACAAAATCTAACAAAATCACCTTTAAATCGTGTAATTTTTGTTTCTCAAACGACGTTATTTGTTCTTCTAAATTATTGATGGTTTTTGAAACTTCAGCCGACGCCTTCACCAACTCCGATTCAGCTTGAACGATTTGTTGTCGATTCCTCGGATTTCTTTCTTTAGCCCGATCTAATTGCCTCTTCCTTGAAATCTCTTTGGTTCGCGCGGCATAAATCTGCTTAACCTCATCTT
The DNA here is from genome assembly GCA_036711965.1 of Onthophagus sagittarius. NCBI lineage: Eukaryota > Metazoa > Arthropoda > Insecta > Coleoptera > Scarabaeidae > Onthophagus > Onthophagus sagittarius. The sequence continues at coordinate 11,407,418 of JASERS010000004.1, forward strand.
TCGCGTGCTTACAAATATTCTCATATTGCGAAAATTCGTTAACCACTTTTTGGTCGATACTTTGCGTTCTAACGTCGCCGTAATCGCTTATTTGAGAGATTTGTGTGGCGAAATTTATTAATCCGTTACTTATCGATTTATTAATCTCTTCACTTTCGGCGTAAGCCACGATTACTTTCGATAATTCGTCGCCTTTGTCTCTTATTCGAGCAACTTTTCTTGAGTAACTACTAAAAACTGAACATAATTCTGAAATGTTTTTTTCTACGGTTAATATTCGATCTTGAATGAATTTTGCTTCTTGTTCACTTAAGAGGAATGAAATATTATGTAATAGTGATAATAATTAAGTTTCTTATTACCAATTTATGTTTTTCATTCGAATTGATATTAAACTTTAATAAATAATTTATTAAATTTTTACAAAAATGTTTCAAATAGTGTTTAGTTAAGTTAAAATAAATCGAATATTATTTAAATATATATACAAAATAAAATTATTTTACATTAATAGTTAAAATATAGAAAAAAATAATAAAATTTTTATCACTTTAAATATTTTTTAGCAATAAAAGGGGAAACATTATCGTCAACATCCCCTTTACTTGTATCCGATTCATCCGAATAATCAGATTTAGATTCCGAATAGGACTCGTCATCCTCATCTTTGGACGAATCCAAAATCTCCTCGCTTTTCGAAATCCTCTTATCCCTCATTCCAGAATTTTTTGTCGTTGTGGGAATCCCAGGAAATTTCTTTTTAGGAGTCGAAAAAATCGAGCTCAACGATCCCAACGATTGAGACGCTCTAAATAAAGAACGTTTAGCTTGGACGTTTGAGCCCGATTCTGGTAATCTCAAAGATTTCTTGAATTCCTATTAAAATAATTTAAAATAATTAATATTGTTGAAATAAAAAAAGCTTTCTTAAAGAACAAAATTAGTTACCATCTCAAATTTTTCCCTAACTTTTTGAAAGTCCTTTAAAAAAATTTTTGTAAAAATATATCTAAATTTTGAATTAATTAAAAGAAATTTACCTCCAAATCAGATTCCTCATCAATCCTATCAACAGCTTTATAAGCTTTAGTTAAAAGCTCCAAACATTTCGCGTGATACCCAATTTCTGTTGCAACAAAATCTAACAAAATCACCTTTAAATCGTGCAATTTTTGTTTCTCAAACGACGTTATTTGTTCTTCTAAATTATTGATGGTTTTTGAAACTTCAGCCGACGCCTTCACCAACTCCGATTCAGCTTGAACGATTTGTTGCCGATTCCTCGGATTTCTTTCTTTAGCCCGATCTAATTGCCTCTTCCGCGAAATCTCTTTGGTTCGCGCGGCATAAATCTGCTTAACCTCATCTTTCGCGTGCTTACAAATATTCTCATATTGGGAAAATTCGTTAACCACTTTTTGGTCGATACTTTTCGTTCTAACGTCGCCGTAATCGCTTATTTGAGAGATTTGTGTGGCGAAATTTATTAATCCGTTACTTAACGATTTATTAATCTCTTCACTTTCGGCGTAAGCCACGATTACTTTCGATAATTCGTCGCCTTTGTCTCTTATTCGAGCCACTTTTCTTGAGTAACCACTAAAAACTGAACATAATTCTGAAATGTTTTTTTCTACGGTTAATATTCGATCTTGAATGAATTTTGCTTCTTGTTCACTTAAAAGGAATGAAATATTATGTAACAGTGATAATAATTAAGTTTCTTATTACCAATTTATGTTTTTCATTCGAATTGATATTAAACTTTAATAAATAATTTATTAAATTTTTACAAAAATGTTTCAAATAGTGTTTAGTTAAGTTAAAATAAATCGAATATTATTTAAATATATATACAAAATAAAATTATTTTACATTAATAGTTAAAATATAGAAAAAAATAATAAAATTTTTATCACTTTAAATATTTTTTAACAATAAAAGGAGAAACATTATCATCAACATCCCCTTTACTTGTATCCGATTCATCCGAATAATCAGATTTAGATTCCGAATAGGACTCGTCATCCTCATCTTTGGACGAATCCAAAATTTCCTCGCTTTTCGAAATCCTTTTATCCCTCATTCCAGAATTTTTTGTCGTTGTGGGAATCCCAGGAAATTTCTTTTTAGGAGTCGAAAAAATCGAGCTCAACGATCCCAACGATTGAGACGCTCTAAATAAAGAACCTTTACCTTGGGCGTTTGAGCCCGATTCTGGTAATCTCAAAGATTTCTTGAATTCCTATTAAAATAATTCAAAATAATTAATATTGTTGAAATAAAAAAAGTTTTTTTAAAGAACAAAATTAGTTACCATTTCAAATTTTTCCCTAACTTTTTGAAAGTCCTTTAAAAAAATTTTTTTTAAATGTATCTAAATTTTTAATTAATTAAAAGAAATTTACCTCCAAATCAGATTCCTCATCAACAAAATCACCTTTAAATCGTGTAATTTTTGTTTCTCAAACGACGTTATTTGTTCTTCTAAATTATTGATGGTTTTTGAAACTTCAGCCGACGCCTTCACCAACTCCGATTCAGCTTGAACGATTTGTTGCCGATTCCTCGGATTTCTTTCTTTAGCCCGATCTAATTGCCTTTTCCGCGAAATCTCTTTGGTTCGGGCCGCATAAATCTGCTTAACCTCATCTTTCGCGTGCTTACAAATATTCTCATATTGCGAAAATTCGTTAACCACTTTTTGGTCGATACTTTGCGTTCTAACGTCGTCGTAATCGCTTATTTGAGAGATTTGTGTGGCGAAATTTATCAATCCGTTACTTAACGATTTATTAATCTCTTCACTTTCGGCGTAAGCCACGATTACTTTCGATAATTCGTCGCCTTTGTCTCTTATTCGAGCCACTTTTCTTGAGTAACCACTAAAAACTGAACATAATTCTGAAATGTTTTTTTCTACGGTTAATATTCGATCTTGAATGAATTTTGCTTCTTGTTCACTTAAAAGGAATGAAATATTATGTAACAGTGATAATAATTAAGTTTCTTATTACCAATTTATGTTTTTCATTCGAATTGATATTAAACTTTAATAAATAATTTATTAAATTTTTACAAAAATGTTTCAAATAGTGTTTAGTTAAGTTAAAATAAATCGAATATTATTTAAATATATATACAAAATAAAATTATTTTACATTAATAGTTAAAATATAGAAAAAAATAATAAAATTTTTATCACTTTAAATATTTTTTAGCAATAAAAGGAGAAACATTATCATCAACATCCCCTTTACTTGTATCCGATTCATCCGAATAATCAGATTTAGATTCCGAATAAGACTCGTCATCCTCATCTTTGGACGAATCCAATATTTCCTCGCTTTTCGAAATCCTTTTATCCCTCATTCCAGAATTTTTTGTCGTTGTGGGAATCCCAGGAAATTTCTTTTTAGGAGTCGAAAAAATCGAGCTCAACGATCCCAACGATTGAGACGCTCTGAATAAAGAACGTTTACCTTGGGCGTTTGAGCCCGATTCTGGTAATCTCAAAGATTTCTTGAATTGCTATTAAAATAATAATTCAAAATAATTAATATTGTTGAGATAAGAAAAGTTTTCTTAAAGAACAAAATTAGTTACCATCTCAAATTTTTCCCTAACTTTTTGAAAGTCCTTTAAAAAAGTTTTATTTAAAAAGAAAATATATCTAAATTTTTAATTAATCAAAATAAATTTACCTCCAAATCAGATTCCTCATCAATCCTATCAACAGCTTTATAAGCTTTAGTTAAAAGCTCCAAACATTTCGCGTGATACCCAATTTCTGTTGCAACAAAATCTAACAAAATCACCTTTAAATCGTGTAATTTTTGTTTCTCAAACGACGTTATTTGTTCTTCTAAATTATTGATGGTTTTTGAAACTTCAGCCGACGCCTTCACCAACTCCGATTCAGCTTGAACGATTTGTTGCCGATTCCTCGGATTTCTTTCTTTAGCCCGATCTAATTGCCTCTTCCGCGAAATCTCTTTGGTTCGCGCGGCATAAATCTGCTTAACCTCATCTTTCGCGTGCTTACAAATATTCTCATATTGGGAAAATTCGTTAACCACTTTTTGGTCGATACTTTTCGTTCTAACGTCGCCGTAATCGCTTATTTGAGAGATTTGTGTGGCGAAATTTATTAATCCGTTACTTAACGATTTATTAATCTCTTCACTTTCGGCGTAAGCCACGATTACTTTCGATAATTCGTCGCCTTTGTCTCTTATTCGAGCCACTTTTCTTGAGTAACCACTAAAAACTGAACATAATTCTGAAATGTTTTTTTCTACGGTTAATATTCGATCTTGAATGAATTTTGCTTCTTGTTCACTTAAAAGGAATGAAATATTATGTAACAGTGATAATAATTAAGTTTCTTATTACCAATTTATGTTTTTCATTCGAATTGATATTAAACTTTAATAAATAATTTATTAAATTTTTACAAAAATGTTTCAAATAGTGTTTAGTTAAGTTAAAATAAATCGAATATTATTTAAATATATATACAAAATAAAATTATTTTACATTAATAGTTAAAATATAGAAAAAAATAATAAAATTTTTATCACTTTAAATATTTTTTAACAATAAAAGGAGAAACATTATCATCAACATCCCCTTTACTTGTATCCGATTCATCCGAATAATCAGATTTAGATTCCGAATAGGACTCGTCATCCTCATCTTTGGACGAATCCAAAATTTCCTCGCTTTTCGAAATCCTTTTATCCCTCATTCCAGAATTTTTTGTCGTTGTGGGAATCCCAGGAAATTTCTTTTTAGGAGTCGAAAAAATCGAGCTCAACGATCCCAACGATTGAGACGCTCTAAATAAAGAACCTTTACCTTGGGCGTTTGAGCCCGATTCTGGTAATCTCAAAGATTTCTTGAATTCCTATTAAAATAATTCAAAATAATTAATATTGTTGAAATAAAAAAAGTTTTTTTAAAGAACAAAATTAGTTACCATTTCAAATTTTTCCCTAACTTTTTGAAAGTCCTTTAAAAAAATTTTTTTTAAATGTATCTAAATTTTTAATTAATTAAAAGAAATTTACCTCCAAATCAGATTCCTCATCAACAAAATCACCTTTAAATCGTGTAATTTTTGTTTCTCAAACGACGTTATTTGTTCTTCTAAATTATTGATGGTTTTTGAAACTTCAGCCGACGCCTTCACCAACTCCGATTCAGCTTGAACGATTTGTTGCCGATTCCTCGGATTTCTTTCTTTAGCCCGATCTAATTGCCTTTTCCGCGAAATCTCTTTGGTTCGGGCCGCATAAATCTGCTTAACCTCATCTTTCGCGTGCTTACAAATATTCTCATATTGCGAAAATTCGTTAACCACTTTTTGGTCGATACTTTGCGTTCTAACGTCGTCGTAATCGCTTATTTGAGAGATTTGTGTGGCGAAATTTATCAATCCGTTACTTAACGATTTATTAATCTCTTCACTTTCGGCGTAAGCCACGATTACTTTCGATAATTCGTCGCCTTTGTCTCTTATTCGAGCCACTTTTCTTGAGTAACCACTAAAAACTGAACATAATTCTGAAATGTTTTTTTCTACGGTTAATATTCGATCTTGAATGAATTTTGCTTCTTGTTCACTTAAAAGGAATGAAATATTATGTAACAGTGATAATAATTAAGTTTCTTATTACCAATTTATGTTTTTCATTCGAATTGATATTAAACTTTAATAAATAATTTATTAAATTTTTACAAAAATGTTTCAAATAGTGTTTAGTTAAGTTAAAATAAATCGAATATTATTTAAATATATATACAAAATAAAATTATTTTACATTAATAGTTAAAATATAGAAAAAAATAATAAAATTTTTATCACTTTAAATATTTTTTAGCAATAAAAGGAGAAACATTATCATCAACATCCCCTTTACTTGTATCCGATTCATCCGAATAATCAGATTTAGATTCCGAATAAGACTCGTCATCCTCATCTTTGGACGAATCCAATATTTCCTCGCTTTTCGAAATCCTTTTATCCCTCATTCCAGAATTTTTTGTCGTTGTGGGAATCCCAGGAAATTTCTTTTTAGGAGTCGAAAAAATCGAGCTCAACGATCCCAACGATTGAGACGCTCTGAATAAAGAACGTTTACCTTGGGCGTTTGAGCCCGATTCTGGTAATCTCAAAGATTTCTTGAATTGCTATTAAAATAATAATTCAAAATAATTAATATTGTTGAGATAAGAAAAGTTTTCTTAAAGAACAAAATTAGTTACCATCTCAAATTTTTCCCTAACTTTTTGAAAGTCCTTTAAAAAAGTTTTATTTAAAAAGAAAATATATCTAAATTTTTAATTAATCAAAATAAATTTACCTCCAAATCAGATTCCTCATCAATCCTATCAACAGCTTTATAAGCTTTAGTTAAAAGCTCCAAACATTTCGCGTGATACCCAATTTCTGTTGCAACAAAATCTAACAAAATCACCTTTAAATCGTGTAATTTTTGTTTCTCAAACGACGTTATTTGTTCTTCTAAATTATTGATGGTTTTTGAAACTTCAGCCGACGCCTTCACCAACTCCGATTCAGCTTGAACGATTTGTTGCCGATTCCTCGGATTTCTTTCTTTAGCCCGATCTAATTGCCTCTTCCGCGAAATCTCTTTGGTTCGCGCGGCATAAATCTGCTTAACCTCATCTTTCGCGTGCTTACAAATATTCTCATATTGAGAAAATTCGTTAACCACTTTTTGGTCGATACTTTGCGTTCTAACGTCGCCGTAATCGCTTATTTGAGAGATTTGTGTGGCGAAATTTATTAATCCGTTACTTAACGATTTATTAATCTCTTCACTTTCGGCGTAAGCCACGATTACTTTCGATAATTCGTCGCCTTTGTCTCTTATTCGAGCCACTTTTCTTGAGTAACCACTAAAAACTGAACATAATTCTGAAATGTTTTTTTCTACGGTTAATATTCGATCTTGAATAAATTTTGCTTCTTGTTCACTTAAAAGGAATGAAATTTTATGTAATAGTGATAATAATTAAGTTTCTTATTACCAATTTATATTTTCATTCGAATTGATATTAAACTTTAATAAATAATTTATTAAATTTTTACAAAAATGTTTCAAATGGTGTTTAGTTAAGTTAAAATAAATCGAATATTATTTAAATATATATACAAAATAAAATTATTTTACATTAATAGTTAAAATATAGAAAAAATTAATAAAATTTTTATCACTTTAAATATTTTTTAGCAATAAAAGGGGAAACATTATCGTCAACATCCCCTTTACTTGTATCCGATTCATCCGAATAATCAGATTTAGATTCCGAATAAGACTCGTCATCCTCATCTTTGGACGAATCCAAAATCTCCTCGCTTTTCGAAATCCTCTTATCCCTCATTCCAGAATTTTTTGTCGTTGTGGGAATCCCAGGAAATTTCTTTTTAGGAGTCGAAAAAATCGAGCTCAACGATCCCAACGATTGAGACGCTCTAAATAAAGAACGTTTAGCTTGAGCGTTTGAGCCCGATTCTGGTAATCTCAAAGATTTCTTGAATTCCTATTAAAATAATTCAAAATAATTAATATTGTTGAAATAAAAAAAGTTTTTTTAAAGAACAAAATTAGTTACCATCTCAAATTTTTCCCTAACTTTTTGAAAGTCCTTTAAAAAAGTTTTATTTAAAAAGAAAATATATCTAAATTTTTAATTAATCAAAATAAATTTACCTCCAAATCAGATTCCTCATCAATCCTATCAACAGCTTTATAAGCTTTAGTTAAAAGCTCCAAACATTTCGCGTGATACCCAATTTCTGTTGCAACAAAATCTAACAAAATCACCTTTAAATCGTGCAATTTTTGTTTCTCAAACGACGTTATTTGTTCTTCTAAATTATTGATGGTTTTTGAAACTTCAGCTGACGCCTTCACCAACTCCGATTCAGCTTGAACGATTTGTTGCCGATTCCTCGGATTTCTTTCTTTAGCCCGATCTAATTGCCTCTTCCTTGAAATCTCTTTGGTTCGCGCGGCATAAATCTGCTTAACCTCATCTTTCGCGTGCTTACAAATATTCTCATATTGGGAAAATTCGTTAACCACTTTTTGGTCGATACTTTGCGTTCTAACGTCGCCGTAATCGCTTATTTGAGAAATTTGTGTGGCGAAATTTATTAATCCGTTACTTAACGATTTATTAATCTCTTCACTTTCGGCGTAAGCCACGATTACTTTCGACAATTCGTCGCCTTTGTCTCTTATTCGAGCCACTTTTCTTGAGTAACCACTAAAAACTGAACATAATTCTGAAATGTTCTTTTCTACGGTTAATATTCGATCTTGAATGAATTTTGCTTCTTGTTCACTTAAAAGGAATGAAATTTTATGTAATAGTGATAATAATTAAGTTTTTTTATTACCAATTTATGTTTTTCATTCGAATTGAACTTAACATTTTTGTTCACTTTGGTCACTAAAAAGTCAATGTTAGAGAAGGAAGTTGTTATGGGTACGTTGCTATGGGGATGTTATGGTTGAGTTATTTTAACGGTTAATATGACCCATTTAAGAAGGAATTTTTTTATAAATCATTTAAATTTGGTCATTTTTTTATGTTTTATTCCCATTTTAAACTTTTAGAATTGTCATGAAATGTCAGATTATTGACAATTAATTTTAATGATGAAGTTTTTTGTGTTTCATTAATATTAGATTGTTGTACTTCCGTTCCAAAAACTTTGTTGTTATGAAAAATTGTCTACAAATAACTTTAGATAATAACAATAAATTATGTCTATTTGGTGATAAATTATTTATTTTAATTCGCTGCATTTCTATTTAGGTTTTAGACCTAGATGGTCCCTCTATGGTACAGTTTTAAGCGTTGATAAGTATGTTGATTTTCCTACCCTATCACAAATCCAAATTTGGATAATGATGTGAATATAAGAGAAGAGACACCCAAAACAGACATCTTGGTGTCGCCTCTTCTGTTACGAAGTGAGGACAGACCTCATTGTCTTCGGGGGAGCGAAGAAGGTGACTTAAAACTTATAAAGGTAGAATCTGCAACATTTTTAATACCTTAAAGGCCCTCTTTGGCAGATTAAAAGACCCAGAGCAAGGGGATGAAGCATCCCTGAAAGAAGAGATGGTCGAGAGGATGGAAACAATTGATGTTCCAACCTCAGAGGTTGATGATAATACCCTCATCAACTTGGACAAAGACCTTGAAACGAAAAAATCTCTCTGCCTAAAACAGCATAAGCTGATGAACTTGCCTTGTTGGAATGACCGGAAAAGGTGTACATCACACAGGGTAGGTGAATTAAGGGCGATGCAGTGCAACCTATATCATAGATTCATTAATTGCCACCCTGATATGATGATTAACACTATTGCATTGATCCAAGAACCTTGGGTTTCACTTCAGTTGCTCCTAAATTATCCAATTGGTTCTAAATTAGCTGCTCTGCCAGTAATGAAGCCAGAACTGTAATTTACGTACCAGAACATGTAAACCTGTTGCCTCAGCACACTGGAAGAGACGTTGCGTCTTTTAGAATACGATGTACTATTAATCGGAAGGAAACGATGGCATCAGTTACAGAAGACCAGCCTCCATCGCAAAGGTTGCAAAGCCTGACCGAGGACACTAAAAAAGGAAGCTGGAAAATTGTCATCGGATGTGACCCCAATACACATTCTACTGCTTGGGATAGTGCCGATGATAATGAAAGAGGTAAGTTCCTTCTTCTTAATTCATTTTTAGCCGACCTTTATAACTGCTAGAGGTCAATCAATTATTGACATCACTCTCGCTTCAATGACGAGATACTCGTCTTCGATCCACAATTAGACTATTTCTGACAAGGTTTCAATGTCAGACCATAGGTGGATCACATTTGATCTTGGTACCATAAAGATTGGAAAGAACCTAAAGCGTAATCCCAGGAGAATGGATGTAAAGATGTGCGCGTGAGTGTCTCTTTGAGCCCGCTCACGATCTAGACCCACGCAAGTCACGCACGCTACTGACGTGACTCAGTCGTGAGTCATGTTATTTCAGGTGGCTCACACTCGATCAGGTGATCAAATGTATGAATCATATTTTGATTAGTTGTTAATTTGATTATTAATTAATCATGTTTGATAGAATGGTAAAATTAACAGAATGCTTGGTTTTATTTATCATGTTCTGAAATAAATGAGACTATCTTTCTACATTGATCACAAATTTCATTCTATTTCATTACTTTATAGAATATTTTTACAATAAATATGCACTTCGCTAAAATTGTATTTACTTAAAAATTGATGAGAATTTTGACCTCAACATTTAGTTACTGAAAATGTTCTCATAATCCGCAGAACATCAGAAATTTTATTCGGATCCTAGGTAACACCAACAGGAACCTTAAAAAATTTTCCTTGAATCAACAAGTATTATGGAAAAAAACGAAGTGCAAGTTGTAAACCTCAAAAAGTACGATATAGATAACAACGAATGGGGACATAATACTTCATCTCTTCAATAAGTTGGCAATCTTCAACATAATGTATAGTGTTTGAAACAGTAGTAGCTCATGCTGCATGCAAGTTGGCAATCTTCAAATTTATGAGCTGGATTTTGGAGACATAATAACTCATGCTGCCAACAAGTTGGCAGAATTTATATTGAGCAGGAGTATGGAGACATAAGAGCTCATCCTGCCAGCAAGTTAGGTGGTTATTAATATAATATATATAGCCTGTAGAATATTAATAGCTTATGATATCAATAAGTTAGCAGACTTTAAACTGATGAGCAGGGCTTTGGAGACAGGAAAGCTTATACTGCCAACAAGTTAGCAGATTTCAAATTAATGAGCATGACATTGGCGACATAATAACTCATGCTGTCAACTTAAAATTAATAAGCAGGACTTTAGAGAAAAAGCAACTGATCCTGTTCATGTGAGTGGTACAAAGATTGATGCCCGCTCACGGGTCACGATGGGTCATGCGTAACCCGGCGGGACCCACGTAATTCCCACATCTCTTGATGCATGTGGACCCGTTCAAATCTATGCTAATTGGGAGCTAGAGTGAAATCGGAACTGAGAGCGTTGAAATTGAGGAGTACTTAAATACCATTTACTCCTTAATTAAAGCTTACAAAAAGAAGGGGACTGGCCCTTCGATCAGAGGCCGTTTCGGGGCGTGCTACCGTTTGGTGAAACACTGAACTCGGCAAGCTCAAACAAGCAGCAAGGACAGCCTTCAATAGAGCTACAAACTCAAAATTACACTCCGACTAGAAACTTTATAGAGGTAAGTTTCCGGAGTTCAAAAAAAAGCGTTCATCATAGAAAGCGAGAAACGTGGTGGATATTTTGTGAGGAAGTTTTCTCCTACTGGCTCCTAAACCTGAACAACGAATTGGTTTATTAAAAAAGGCTGGCGGTTCTTACACCGAAAACCGTTTTCTATCTATTAAAGGAGATGCATTTTTCAGGTTCCGGAAGTCCCATGTCTTCACATCAGAACATCAACCATGAACCTACTGCAAATAATTGGACCGCAGTCGAAAAAATTTGCAGGGAGGAAAAAAATACCGTGGACAATTAATAGCTTTGCAAAATACTTGGATGAGGTGCCATCGATGGCTCGATGCCTCGGTGGCGTGAGGTTACGGTGATAAAAATGTTTGACGTTTCGGATGCCATGTTGCAACCTTCTTCAGAAACTGGTTCGAAGTCACTTCGTACAGAGCCTTCGTACTTAAAAAAAAATTGTTTATAAAATAGTAAAGTTTAGATATTATCATTTAACAATGAAACACTGATTAATTGAAATTATTTAAATAAGTTCTGAAAATTGAAAATTGCGTAGAAGGCTTAACATATAAGATATATCAAGTCTTTTGGAAGCATTTCAAATCTTCGAGCTTTTTGGAAACATCTTCTAGAAATGGTATCACGTAACCATTTAAAGTCTTCTGGAAGCAATATCAAATTATTTAGAAGCTATATCAAATCTTCTGGATGCTTTTCAAGTCTTATGAAAGCATTTTAATTCATCTAGAAGCAATATCAAGAAACAGCATCAAATTATCCAGGGGCAATATCAAGTCTTATGGAAGCAGTTCAAGCCTTTTCGAAGCATTTTAAGTGTTCTGGAAATATTTCGAGTCTTTTAAAACCAGTATCACTTCTTCGATTCAGCATCGAGTCTTCTGGAAGCTGTTTAGGTTTTTGAATGTATGCTGGAAGCTGTATCAAGACTTGAGGAAGCGATATAAGTTTTCTAGAAGCAGTATCAAGTTTTCCACGGGCACTATCAAGTCTTCTGGAAGCAGTTCAAGCCTTCTCGAAACATTTCAAATCTTCTAAAGGCATTTCAAACATTTAAAAACTAGTACCAAGTCAAAGGTAGTATCTTCTGAGAGCATTTTAAGTCTTGTGGACGCAGTATGAAGTGTCCTAGAAGCAGTATCAAAACTTGTTGAAACAATATCAAGTGTTCTAGCAGCCGTATCAAGTCTTCTAGAGGCTGTATCAAGCCTCCTGGAAGTAGTTCAAGTCTTCTCGAAGCATTTTAACTGTTCTAGTAGCATCTCAGAATCTTAACAAATCTTTTAAAACTAGTATCTTCTAGAGGCAGTATCTAGAGTTGTGGAGGCAGTATTACGTTATCTAGAAGCAGTATCAAGCCTTCCAGGGTAGTATTAAGTCTTCTGGAAGCCTTATCAAGATTCGAAACAGTTTAAATCTTCCAAAAGCATTTTAAGCCTTCTGAAAGCAGTTCAAGGCTTCTCGAAGCATTTTAACTCTTCTACTAGCATCTCAGAATCTTAGCAAATCTTTTAAAACCATATCAAGTCTTCTAGAGGCAGTATCTAGAGTTGTGGAAGTAGTTTTAAGTTAACTAAAAGCAGTATCAAGTCTTCGAGGGTAGTATTAAGTCTTCTGGAAGCCGTATCAAGACTGGAAACAGTTTAAATCTTCTAAAAGCACTTTAAGCCTTCTGGAAGCAATATCTAGTCTTCAAGGGTAGTATTAAGTCTTCTGGAAGCAGTATCAAGACTTATGGAAGCAATATCAAGTCTTCTGGAAACAGTTTTAGCATTTTAAGTATTCTGGAAGCAGTATCAAGGCTTGTGGAAGCAATTTCAAATCTTCTGGAAACAGTTTCAGCATTTTAAGTCTTCTGGAAGCAGTATCAAGACTTATGGAAGTAATATCAAGTCTTCTGGAAACAGTTTTAGCATTTTAAGTCTTCTGGAAGCAGTATCAAGGCTTGTGGAAGCAATTTCAAATCTTCTGGAAGCAGTTTAAGCCTTCTGCAAGCATTCTAAGCTTTCTGACAACATTTTAAGTCTTGTGGAGGCAGTATCAAGTCTTTGAGGGTAGTATTAAGTCTTTTGGAAGCAGTGTCAAGACTTGTAGAAGCAGTTTCAAGTCGTGTGGAAGCAGCTTAAATCTTCTGTCAGCATTTTAAGTATTCTGACAACATTTTAAGTCTTCTGGAGGCAGTATCAAGTCTTTAAGGGTAGTATTAAGTCTTCTGGAAGCAGTATCAAGACTTATGGAAGCAATATCAAGTCTTCTGGAAACAGTTTTAGCATTTTAAGTCTTCTGGAAGCAGAATCAAGGCTTGTGGAAGCAATTTCAAATCTTCTGGAAGCAGTTTAAGCCTTCTGCAAGCATTCTAAGTTTTCTGACAACATTTTAAGTCTTGTGGAGGCAGTATCAAGTCTTTGAGGGTCGTATTAAGTCTTTTGCAAGCAGTGTCAAGACTTGTAGAAGCAATTTCAAGTCATGTGGAAGCAGTTTAAATCTTCTGTCAGCATTTTAAGTATTCTGACAACATTTTAAGTCTTCTGGAGGCAGTATCAAGTCTTTGAGGGTAGTATTAAGTCTTCTGGAAGCAGTATCAAGATTTATGGAAGCAATATCAAATCTTCTGGAAACAGCTTCAGCATTTTAAGTTTTCTGGAAGCAGTATCAAGACTTATGGAAGCAATATCAAGTCTTCTGGAAACAGTTTTAGCATTTTAAGTCTTCTGGAAGCAGTATCAAGGCTTGTGGAAGCAATTTCAAATCTTCTGGAAGCAGTTTAAGCCTTCTGCAAGCATTCTAAGTTTTCTGACAACATTTTAAGTCTTGTGGAGGCAGTACCAAGTCTTTGAGGGTAGTATTAAGTCTTTTGGAAGCAGTGTCAAGACTTGTAGAAGCAATTTCAAGTCGTGTGGAAGCAGTTTAAATCTTCTGTCAGCATTTTAAGTATTCTGACAACATTTTAAGTCTTCTGGAGGCAGTATCAAGTCTTTGAGGGTAGTATTAAGTCTTCTGGAAGCAGTATCAAGATTTATGGAAGCAATATCAAATCTTCTGGAAACAGTTTCAGCATTTTAAGTTTTCTGGAAGCAGTATCAAGACTTATGGAAGCAATATCAAGTCTTCTGGAAACAGTTTTAGCATTTTAAGTCTTCTGGAAGCAGTATCAAGGCTTGTGGAAGCAATTTCAAATCTTCTGGAAGCAGTTTAAGCCTTCTACAAGCATTCTAAGTTTTCTGACAATATTTTAAGTGTTGTGGAGGCAGTATCAAGTTTTTGAGGGTAGTATTAAGTCTTTTGGAAGCAGTGTCAAGACTTGTAGAAGCAATTTCAAGTCGTGTGGAAGCAGTTTAAATCTTCTGTCAGCATTTTAAGTATTCTGACAACATTTTAAGTCTTCTGGAGGCAGTATCAAGTCTTTGAGGGTAGTATTAAGTCTTCTGGAAGCAATATCAAATCTTCTGGAAACAGTTTTAGCTTTTTAGGTCTTCTGGAAGCAGTATCAAGGCTTGTGGAAGCAATTTCAAATCTTCTGGAAGCAGTTTAAGCCTTCTGCAAGCATTCTAAGTTTTCTGACAACATTTTAAGTCTTGTGGAGGCAGTATCAAGTCTTTGAGGGTAGTATTAAGTCTTTTGGAAGCAGTGTCAAGACTTGTAGAAGCAATTTCAAGTCGTGTGGAAGCAGTTTAAATCTTCTGTCAGCATTTTAAGTATTCTGACAACATTTTAAGTCTTCTGGAGGTAGTATCAAGTCTTTGAGGGTAGTATTAAGTCTTCTGGAAGCAGTATCAAGATTTATGGAAGCAATATCAAATCTTCTGGAAACAGTTTCAGCATTTTAAGTCTTCTGGAAGCAGTATCAAGGCTTGTGGAAGCAATTTCAAGTTTTCTGGAAGCAGTTTAAGCCTTCTGCAAGCATTCTAAGTTTTCTGACAACATTTTAAGTCTTGTGGAGGCAGTATCAAGTCTTTGAGGGTAGTATTAAGTGTTTTGGAAGCAGTGTCAAGACTTGTAGAAGCAATTTCAAGTCCTGTGGAAGCAGTTTAAATCTTCTGTCAGCATTTTAAGTATTCTGACAACATTTTAAGTCTTCTGGAGGCAGTATCAAGTCTTTAAGGGTAATATTAAGTGTTTTGGAAGCAGTGTCAAGACTTGCAGAAGCAATTTCAAGTCGTGTGGAAGCAGTTTAAATCTTCTGTCAGCATTTTAAGTATTCTGACAACATTTTAAGTCTTCTGGAGGCAGTATCAAGTCTTTGAGGGTAGTATTAAGTCTTCTGGAAGCAGTATCACGATTTATGGAAGCAATATCAAATCTTCTGGAAACAGTTTCAGCATTTTAAGTCTTCTGGAAGCAGTATCAAGGCTTGTAGAAGCAATTTCAAGTTTTCCGGAAGCAGTTTAAGCCTTCTGCAAGCATTCTAAGCTTTCTGACAACATTTTAAGTCTTGTGGAGGCAGTATCAAGTCTTTGAGGGTAGTATTAAGTCTTTTGAAAGCAGTATCAAGACTTGTAGAAGCAATTTCAAGTCGTCTGGAAGCAGTTTAAATCTTCTGTCAGCATTTTAAGTATTCTGACAACATTTTAAGTCTTCTCGAGGCAGTATCAAGTCTTTGAGGGTAGTATTAAGTCTTCTGGAAGCAGTATCACGATTTATGGAAGCAATATCAAATCTTCTGGAAACAGTTTCAGCATTTTAAGTCTTCTGGAAGCAGTATCAAGGCTTGTGGAAGCAATTTCAAGTTTTCTGGAAGCAGTTTAAGCCTTCTGCAAGCATTCTAAGCTTTCTGACAACATTTTAAGTCTTGTGGAGGCAGTATCAAGTCTTTGAGGGTAGTATTAAGTCTTTTGGAAGCAGTGTCAAGACTTGTAGAAGCAGTTTCAAGTCGTGTGGAAGCAGTTTAAATCTTCTGTCAGCATTTTAAGTATTCTGACAACATTTTAAGTCTTCTGGAGGCCGTAACAAGTCTTTGAGGGTAGTATTAAGTCTTCTGGAAGCAGTATCAAGATTTATGGAAGCAATATCAAATCTTCTGGAAACAGTTTCAGCATTTTAAGTCTTCTGGAAGCAGTATCAAAGCTTGTGGAAGCAATTTCAAGTTTTCCGGAAGCAGTTTAAGCCTTCTGCAAGCATTCTAAGCTTTCTGACAACATTTTAAGTCTTGTGGAGGCAGTATCAAGTCTTTGAGGGTAGTATTAAGTCTTCTGGAAGCAGTATCAAGATTTATGGAAGCAATATCAAATCTTCTGGAAACAGTTTCAGCATTTTAAGTCTTCTGGAAGCAGTATCAAGACTTATGGAAGCAATATCAAGTTTTCTGGAAGCAGTTTAAGTCTTCTGCAAGCATTCTAAGTTTTCTGACAACATTTTAAGTCTTGTGGAGGCAGTATCAAGTCTTTGAGGGTAGTATTAAGTCTTTTGGAAGCAGTTTCAAGACTTGTAGAAGCAATTTCAAGTCATGTGGAAGCAGTTTAAATCGTCTGTCAGCATTTTAAGTATTCTGACAACATTTTAAGTCTTCTGGAGGCAGTATCAAGTCTTTGAGGGTAGTATTAAGTCTTCTGGAAGCAGTATCAAGATTTATGGAAGCAATATCAAATCTTCTGGAAACAGTTTCAGCATTTTAAGTCTTCTGGAAGCAGTATCAAGACTTATGGAAGCAATATCAAGTCTTCTGGAAACAGTTTTAGCATTTTAAGTCTTCTGGAAGCAGTATCAAGGCTTGTGGAAGCAATTTCAAGTTTTCTGGAAGCAGTTTAAGCCTTCTGCAAGCATTCTAAGTTTTCTGACAACATTTTAAGTCTTGTGGAGGCAGTATCAAGTCTTTGAGGGTAGTATTAAGTCTTTTGAAAGCAGTATCAAGACTTGTAGAAGCAATTTCAAGTCGTCTGGAAGCAGTTTAAATCTTCTGTCAGCATTTTAAGTATTCTGACAACATTTTAAGTCTTCTGGAGGCAGTATCAAGTCTTTGAGGGTAGTATTAAGCCTTCTGGAAGCAGTATCAAGACTTGTGGAAGCAATTTTAGGTCTACTGAAAACAGTTTAAGTCTTCTGTCATCATTTTAAGTTTTCTGACAACATTTTAAGTCTTCTGGAGGCAGTATCAAGTCTTTGAGGGTAGAATTAAGTCTTCTGGAAGCGGTATCAAGACTGGTGGAAGCAATTTGAAGTCTTCTGGAAGTAGTTTAAGTCTTCTGCCAGCATTTTAAGTTTTCAGACAACATTTTAAGTCTTATGGAGGCAGTGTCAAGTTTTTGAGGGTAGTATTAAATCTTCTGGAAGCTGTATCAAGACTTATGGAAGTAATATCAAGTCTTCTGGAAACAGTTTTAGCATTTTAAGTCTTCTGGAAGCAGTATCAAAACTTCTAGAAGAGAATATCAAATCTTTTGGAAGCAGTTTAAGTCTTCTGCCAGCATTTTAAGTTTTCTGACAACATTTTAAGTCTTCTGGAGGCAGTATCAAGTTTTTGAGGGTAGTATTAAATCTTCTGGAAGCAATATCAAGATTGATGGAAGCAATGTCAACTCTTCTGGAAGCAGTTTAAGTCTTCTGCCAGAATTTTAAGTTTTCTGACAACATTTTAAGTCTTCTGGATGCAGTACCAATACTTATGGAAGCAATATCAAGTCTTCTGGAAGCAGTTTTTGCATTATATTTTTAGAAGCAGCATCAAGTCTTCAAGGGGCAGTGTTAAGTCTTTGCAGTAGATATTGGGACTGAATTGGGAAGAAAAAGCTCAATAGTCCATTAAAATTAAATAATAAAGTGTATGCTTGAGCACCTATTTAGGTTGAGCTTAGGAATTTAAAAAGCCTGGAATTATTTTTGCTGCTAATGATAGAGAGCGCTTTTAAAATGTGAAGTAAAAGGAAAAGTGAAAATAAGGAGGAATAATGATTTGTGGGATTAAACGGAAATTGAAACAAATAGGAAATTTGAAATATTTTATTTTACATTTTTATTTAAATTTGGTTTTCGAAAATAGAAAACTGTTATTATTTTTGGTTGATAATTCTAGAGGGCGCTTTCAAGGTGTAAAATGTTACAATAAGAATAATGAAGGTAATAGGTGTAAAAGGAAATGAAAAATAAAATAAAATTTGATATGTAAGTAAATTAAAATAAAAAAGAATTATTTAAATAATTTCTTTTAAATTTAAAGTAAAAAAGTCTCCCAGACGGGGAATCGAACCCCGGTCTCCCGCGTGACAGGCGGGGATACTTACCACTATACTATCTGGGATATATGTAACTTTTGTCTTTATATCAGTCTAAATTAATATCAAAATTTATTAAAATTAACTTTGTAATTAATTTGCATAAATTAACAAAAAGAATTATTAATAAAAATAATTAATAACTCTTTCAAAATTAACAATCATTATTTTTCTACTTTTAAAATAAATCTTAAAAACATGATACACAACTCACAAAAATACAAAATGAATCTAAACCAGTTAGATTCATCTCTTTCCACAAAAGACAAGTTTTGATATTAACTTTTGGTATCAGTACGCACCACTCAGTCGAGGAGGGTGGCCAAATAAAGACAATAAATTAATAAAAAGAACCTCGCAGTGAACAAAATAAGAATAAAACAAAAATTTTTGGGTGGCGCCGAAGAATCATTTAAAAAAATCACGAATTAAATTTCGTGATTAAAATTGTGGGACGATGTCTTTTTTCTTGGGCCCACATGCTCAAGAAGGTCGGAAAGATTCCGACACGATGTCGGAACTGTCGGAGGGGACGACCACTTCCGGAAGACCATCGAGTTGGGATTCAAGGGAGGATTTAAGGGACTACATATCGAAAATGGGATACAAGGACGTTTCCGATTTGCATCAGGAACGTTTCCGCGTTGATAGGAAAAAATTAGAACACATGCTTAGTGGTAAAAAAAAATTCAAAAATTTCTTTCAGCTTAAAATTATTTTTTTTTAATAGGTGACCATGAAGCTCCTTTACCAGCGGACGTTTTCTTCGAACAGGTAATTTAATAAAATCAATTTTTTAAATTAAATTAATAAAAAATTACATCTTAAGATCATGGCTGATACAAGTACTTTTATAACGTGGCCGAGCAAGTTGAAAATTGGCGCTAAATCTCGAAAGGGTAAAATTAAACCAAAAAAATTAACTTTAATTAATTAATTAATTTTTTAATTAAAATTTAGATCCGCATGTAAGAATCGCTGGTAAAGAAGAAGATGTACTCGCCGCTAAAGAAAGAATTATGACCGCTTTGGATACAAGAGTAATTTTTTTTTTCCTTAATTATTTTCCTTTTTATTAAATAACTTCTCATTTAAGTCGAATAGAGTAACAATGAAAATGGACGTGAGTTACGTTTGTCATTCACACATAATAGGGAAATGTGGATTAAGCATCAAACGAATTATGGAAGAGACTAAATGCCACATTCACTTTCCCGATTCAAATCGAACCAATAATCTAGAAAAAAGCAATCAAGTATCGATCTCGGGCGATATCCAAGGGGCGGAAGTAGCGAGAAGTCGAGTTAGAGTACGCTTTATTAATAATTTATATAAAATTTATTTTTATATTTTTAAAATATTTATTTAGCAAAAAACCCCAATTGTATTTGGTTTCGAACTTCCCGTGATGTCGCCGGTAGTTGATCCAAATTGCGCATATTTCGTGAAAATTCAAGAACAGTACAACGTCCAAATCATGTTAAGAACTAGACCGAAACTTCACGCCACTTTGGTTTCTGTTAAAGGCTCGGAATGGGAGGTGGAGCAAGTTAAAAAGGCTACTAGTTTATTGGTAGAATATTTGTGTAACGATTTGGCGGTAAGATTGTTTTTATCAAATTAAATACAGTAAAATCTTGATATGATGGGGATTAAGATGGGAAAGGGAATGTTTGTTATAGTCAAAAATGTTTGATTCGGTCGAGTGATACCAGTTTTAATACTTGCACTAAAACTACATTGAGAGAAAAATATTCTTAAATGAATTATGCAGGATCATGTTCTTATACTACAGTAAAAGCGATAGCAATGCATATATAAAAAAAAATTGATCAAAATTAATAATAAAAGTTTCTAATATAAATTTTCTATCAAAATCAGGTTAAAATAAATGTAGAATTACAATCAATTAAAGAATTTCTAAGCGAACAAATTTTAGAAACACTCTGTATAGCATTGTTTTAGCTGTAAAATTCAACTCATAAATTACGCAGAGATTTTACTTGATATTTGTTTATACTGTACTAAATTTCGAAGCTTTATTATAAATAGTGTTTGAGATATTTAAAGTCAAATTTTCTAACTAATTCTTTTTAAATTTTCTAACTAAAATTCTGTAACAATTTGTTTAACATAAATTATCATCATTTTCACTCAATTATTCCCCGAGTCACCAAAACATCCTGTATATCCACAAAAAGATCATATTATTAAGTCAAGAAATACAACATACTTTCAAAGCAAGTATATAACAGTTCTTGACGATCTGAGTCCATTATGATGATTTTAAACGATTATTAATGATTTTAAAAAACATTAGATAATTAAAAATGATTACAGTCATCGTTTATGATTGTAATCATTTTTAATAGTTTCTAATGATTTTAGACATTTTTAGATAATTATTAAGAATTAGAGACATTTTAGACAAATTGCGGATGATTCTAAACAACTTGTGGATCATTTTAGATAACTTTAGACAATTATAGCCTATTATAAATATGTTTTAAACAGTTTCTGATGATTTTAAGCAACTTTAGAGACATTTACTTAATGTTGGATGATTTTAGACAAGTTGTTGATGATTCTAAATTAATATTAGTTGATTTTAGACGGTTATTGACGATTTTAAATAATTTTGAACAATTCAGGACAAGTGAGACATGTATTAGACAGTTTTTGATGATTTTAGACATTTTTTGATGATTTTAAACAATTTTAGACAAGTTTAGATGACGTTGGATAGCTTTAGACAACTTGTGGACGGTTTTTAAACTAATTTTGACTGATTTTAGATGATTATTAATGATTTTAAACAACTTGTGGATGATTTTAAATAACTTTAGATAAGTATAGGCTATTAGGGATATATTTTAGACAATTTTTAATGACTTTAGAAGGTTTTCGATAATTTTAAACAATTTTAAAATAATAAAATGAAAATATGATGTTATTGGAAGAAACTTTATCAATTATCTTGTAGATGATTCTAAACTAGTTTTAGATGATTTTATACAGTTATTGATGATTTTAAAGAATTTTGAACAATTAAAGACGAGTGAGATATATTTTAGACAATTTTTAAAGATTTTAAACAATTTTAGATAACCGTGGATGGTTTTAGACAACTTGTGGATGGTTTTTAAACTAATTTTGAATGATTTTAGATCATTATAAATGATTTTAAACAACTTGTGGATGATTTTAAATAATTTTAAACAATTTTTAATGACTTTAGAAGGTTTTCGATAATTTTAAACAATTTTAAAATAATAAAATGAAAATATTATGATGTTATTGGAAGAAGCTTTATCAATTATCTTGTAGATGATTCTAAACTAGTTTTAGATGATTTTATACAGTTATTGATGATTTTAAAGAATTTTGAACAATTAAAGACGAGTGAGACATATTTTAGACAATTTTTAAAGATTTTAAACAATTTTAGATAACCGTGGATGGTTTTAGACAACTTGTGGATGGTTTTTAAACTAATTTTGAATGATTTTAGATCATTATAAATGATTTTAAACAACTTGTGGATGATTTTAAATAACTTTAGACAAGTATAGGCTATTAGAAATATATTTTAGATAATTTTTGATGGCTTTAGAAAGTTTTAGATGATTTTAAACAACTTTAGACATCTTGTTAATGATTTTAAATTAGTTTTAGATGATTTTATACAGTTATTGAGGATTTTAAACAATTTTGAACAATTAAGGACAAGTGAGACATGTATTAGACAGTTTTTGATGATTTTAGACATTTTTTGATGATTTTAAACAATTTTAGACAAGTTTAGATGACGTTGGATAGCTTTAGACAACTTGTGGACGGTTTTTAAACTAATTTTGACTGATTTTAGATGATTATTAATGATTTTAAACAACTTGTGGATGATTTTAAATAACTTTAGATAAGTATAGGCTATTAGGGATATGTTTTAGACAATTTTTAATGACTTTAGAAGGTTTTCGATAATTTTAAACAATTTTAAAATAATAAAATGAAAATATTATGATGTTATTGGAAGAAACTTTATCAATTATCTTGTAAATGATTCTAAACTAGTTTTAGATGATTTTATACAGTTATTGATGATTTTAAAGAATTTTGAACAATTAAAGACGAGTGAGATATATTTTAGACAATTTTTAAAGATTTTAAACAATTTTAGATAACCGTGGATGGTTTTAGACAACTTGTGGATGGTTTTTAAACTAATTTTGAATGATTTTAGATCATTAGAAATGATTTTAAACAACTTGTGGATGATTTTAAATAATTTTAAACAATTTTTAATGACTTTAGAAGGTTTTCGATAATTTTAAACAATTTTAAAATAATAAAATGAAAATATTATGATGTTATTGGAAGAAACTTTATCAATTATCTTGTAGATGATTCTAAACTAGTTTTAGATGATTTTATACAGTTATTGATGATTTTAAAGAAATTTGAACAATTAAAGACGAGTGAGACATATTTTAGACAATTTTTAAAGATTTTAAACAATTTTAGATAACCGTGGATGGTTTTAGACAACTTGTGGATGGTTTTTAAACTAATTTTGAATGATTTTAGATCATTATAAATGATTTTAAACAACTTGTGGATGATTTTAAATAACTTTAGACAAGTATAGGCTATTAGAAATATATTTTAGATAATTTTTGATGGCTTTAGAAAGTTTTAGATGATTTTAAACAACTTTAGACATCTTGTTAATGATTTTAAATTAGTTTTAGATGATTTTATACAGTTATTGAGGATTTTAAACAATTTTGAACAATTAAGGACAAGTGAGACATGTATTAGACAGTTTTTGATGATTTTAGACATTTTTTGATGATTTTAAACAATTTTAGACAAGTTTAGATGACGTTGGATAGCTTTAGACAACTTGTGGACGGTTTTTAAACTAATTTTGACTGATTTTAGATGATTATTAATGATTTTAAACAACTTGTGGATGATTTTAAATAACTTTAGATAAGTATAGGGTATTAGGGATATATTTTAGACAATTTTTAATGACTTTAGAAGGTTTTCGATAATTTTAAACAATTTTAAAATAATAAAATGAAAATATTATGATGTTATTGGAAGAAACTTTATCAATTATCTTGTAGATGATTCTAAACTAATTTTAGATGATTTTATACAGTTATTGATGATTTTAAAGAATTTTGAACAATTAAAGACGAGTGAGATATATTTTAAACAATTTTTAAAGATTTTAAACAATTTTAGATAACCGTGGATGGTTTTAGACAACTTGTGGATGGTTTTTAAACTAATTTTGAATGATTTTAGATCATTATAAATGATTTTAAACAACTTGTGGATGATTTTAAATAATTTTAAACAATTTTTAATGACTTTAGAAGGTTTTCGATAATTTTAAACAATTTTAAAATAATAAAATGAAAATATTATGATGTTATTGGAAGAAGCTTTATCAATTATCTTGTAGATGATTCTAAACTAGTTTTAGATGATTTTATACAGTTATTGATGATTTTAAAGAATTTTGAACAATTAAAGACGAGTGAGACATATTTTAGACAATTTTTAAAGATTTTAAACAATTTTAGATAACCGTGGATGGTTTTAGACAACTTGTGGATGGTTTTTAAACTAATTTTGAATGATTTTAGATCATTATAAATGATTTTAAACAACTTGTGGATGATTTTAAATAACTTTAGACAAGTATAGGCTATTAGAAATATATTTTAGATAATTTTTGATGGCTTTAGAAAGTTTTAGATGATTTTAAACAACTTTAGACATCTTGTTAATGATTTTAAATTAGTTTTAGATGATTTTATACAGTTATTGAGGATTTTAAACAATTTTGAACAATTAAGGACAAGTGAGACATGTATTAGACAGTTTTTGATGATTTTAGACATTTTTTGATGATTTTAAACAATTTTAGACAAGTTTAGATGACGTTGGATAGCTTTAGACAACTTGTGGACGGTTTTTAAACTAATTTTGACTGATTTTAGATGATTATTAATGATTTTAAACAACTTGTGGATGATTTTAAATAACTTTAGATAAGTATAGGCTATTAGGGATATGTTTTAGACAATTTTTAATGACTTTAGAAGGTTTTCGATAATTTTAAACAATTTTAAAATAATAAAATGAAAATATTATGATGTTATTGGAAGAAACTTTATCAATTATCTTGTAAATGATTCTAAACTAGTTTTAGATGATTTTATACAGTTATTGATGATTTTAAAGAATTTTGAACAATTAAAGACGAGTGAGATATATTTTAGACAATTTTTAAAGATTTTAAACAATTTTAGATAACCGTGGATGGTTTTAGACAACTTGTGGATGGTTTTTAAACTAATTTTGAATGATTTTAGATCATTAGAAATGATTTTAAACAACTTGTGGATGATTTTAAATAATTTTAAACAATTTTTAATGACTTTAGAAGGTTTTCGATAATTTTAAACAATTTTAAAATAATAAAATGAAAATATTATGATGTTATTGGAAGAAACTTTATCAATTATCTTGTAGATGATTCTAAACTAGTTTTAGATGATTTTATACAGTTATTGATGATTTTAAAGAAATTTGAACAATTAAAGACGAGTGAGACATATTTTAGACAATTTTTAAAGATTTTAAACAATTTTAGATAACCGTGGATGGTTTTAGACAACTTGTGGATGGTTTTTAAACTAATTTTGAATGATTTTAGATCATTATAAATGATTTTAAACAACTTGTGGATGATTTTAAATAACTTTAGACAAGTATAGGCTATTAGAAATATATTTTAGATAATTTTTGATGGCTTTAGAAAGTTTTAGATGATTTTAAACAACTTTAGACATCTTGTTAATGATTTTAAATTAGTTTTAGATGATTTTATACAGTTATTGAGGATTTTAAACAATTTTGAACAATTAAGGACAAGTGAGACATGTATTAGACAGTTTTTGATGATTTTAGACATTTTTTGATGATTTTAAACAATTTTAGACAAGTTTAGATGACGTTGGATAGCTTTAGACAACTTGTGGACGGTTTTTAAACTAATTTTGACTGATTTTAGATGATTATTAATGATTTTAAACAACTTGTGGATGATTTTAAATAACTTTAGATAAGTATAGGCTATTAGGGATATATTTTAGACAATTTTTAATGACTTTAGAAGGTTTTCGATAATTTTAAACAATTTTAAAATAATAAAATGAAAATATTATGATGTTATAGGAAGAAACTTTATCAATTATCTTGTAAATGATTCTAAACTAGTTTTAGATGATTTTATACAGTTATTGATGATTTTAAAGAATTTTGAACAATTAAAGACGAGTGAGATATATTTTAGACAATTTTTAAAGATTTTAAACAATTTTAGATAACCGTGGATGGTTTTAGACAACTTGTGGATGGTTTTTAAACTAATTTTGAATGATTTTAGATCATTATAAATGATTTTAAACAACTTGTGGATGATTTTAAATAATTTTAAACAATTTTTAATGACTTTAGAAGGCTTTCGATAATTTTAAACAATTTTAAAATAATAAAATGAAAATATTATGATGTTATTGGAAGAAACTTTATCAATTATCTTGTAGATGATTCTAAACTAGTTTTAGATGATTTTATACAGTTATTGATGATTTTAAAGAATTTTGAACAATTAAAGACGAGTGAGACATATTTTAGACAATTTTTAAAGATTTTAAACAATTTTAGATAACCGTGGATGGTCTTAGACAACTTGTGGATGGTTTTTAAACTAATTTTGAATGATTTTAGATCATTATAAATGATTTTAAACAACTTGTGGATGATTTTAAATAACTTTAGACAAGTATAGGCTATTAGAAATATATTTTAGATAATTATTGATGGCTTTAGAAAGTTTTAGATGATTTTAAACAACTTTAGACATCTTGTTAATGATTTTAAATTAGTTTTAGATGATTTTATACAGTTATTGAGGATTTTAAACAATTTTGAACAATTAAGGACAAGTGAGACATATTTTAGACACTTTTTGATGGTTTTAAACAATTTTAGACAAGTTTAGATAACGTTGGAAGGTTTTGGACAACATTTGAATGGTTTTTAAACTAATTTTGAATAATTTTAGATCATTATTAATGATTTTAAACAACTTGTGGACGCTTTTAAATAACTTTAGACAAGTATAGGCTATCAGGAATATATTTTAGACGATTTTTAATGACTTTAGGTTTTCGATAATTTTAAACAACTTTAGACATCTTGTAGATGATTCTAAGCTAGTTTTAGATGATTTTATACAGTTATTGATAATTTCATACAATTTTGACCAATTAAGGATGAGCGAGACATACTTTAGACACTTTTTGTTGAGTTTAAATAACTTTACACAAGTTTAAATAACATTAGATGAGTTGAGACAACTTGTGGATAATTTTAAGCTAATATCAATGATGTTTTTAGACGACTATTAATGATTTTAAATATCTTTGGATTATAATTGTCTAAAGATATTTACTGATAATCACAGACACATTTTGGATCATTTTAGATGATTTTAGACGTTTTTAGACAATTATTCAGTATTAGAGCTATATTTTAGACAAATTTTGGATGATTTTAAATAACTTGTGGATAATCTTAGACAACTTTAGACAGTTATGGGCTATTAGATATATTTTAAGTAGTTTTTAATGCTTTTATACAGTTATCGATAATTTTAAACAGTTTTTAATCATTTTAAACAACTTTAGACAACGTGTAGATGGTTCTAAACTAGTTTTTGATGATTTTGGACAGTTATTGATGATTTTAGACAGTTTTTGACGATTTCAGACAACTTATGGTTTCTTTTAGACAACTTTAGACAATTGTAGGCTATTAGAAACATATTTGAGACAGTATTTGATGTTTTAGACAACTTGTGAATGATTTAAGACAACTTTAGAGAATTATAGGCTATTAGAAACATATTTGACACAGTGTTTGATGATTTTAGACCTTTTATTAATGATTTTAAACAACTTTAGACAGTTATGGTTAACTACAGACATATTTTATTATTATCAGTGCTTTATTTTAGACAAATTTTGGATGATTTTAGACAACTGGTGCATCATTTTAGACAACTTTAGGCAATTACAGGCTATTGAAGATATATTTTAGACAGTGTTTGATGATTTCAGACAGTTTTTATGGTTTTACACAATTGTTTATTATTTTAAACAACTTTAGACAACTTGTAGATGTTTCAAAACTAGTTTTTGATAACTTTAAACAGTTATTGATAATTTTATACAATTTTGGACAATTTTGGACGAGTGAGACATATTTTAGACAGTTTTTGTGATGATTTTAGACACTTTTTGATGTTTTACACAACTTTACACACGTTTCGATAACGTGGGATGATTTTAGACAATTCGTGGACGATTTTAAACTAATTTTGGGTGATTTTAGACCATTATTAATTATTTTAAATAATTTTCACCAGTTATAAATGATTACAGATATATTTTAGATAGTTTTTGATTATTTTAGACATCTTTAGTCTGTTATTAAGTATTAGAGCTACATTTTTGACAAACTTTGGACAAATTTTGGATAAATTTAGACAATTATGGGCTGTTAGACATATATTTTAGACCGTTCTTAATGTTTTTAGTCAGTTTTTGACGATTTTAGACAGTTATTAATGATTTCAAACAATTTTGGACAATTATGGACGTGTTAGACGTATTTTAGACAGTTTTTAATGCTGATTTTAGATACTCTTTGATGTTTTAAACACCTTTAGATAAGTTTAGATAACGTTGGATAATTTTAGACAACTCGTGAACGATTCTAAACTAATTTTGGGAGATTTTAGACGCTTATTAATGATTTTAAACAATTTTCGGCATTTAAAAATGATTACAGACATGTTTTAGATAGTTTTTGATTACTTTAGACATTTTCAGACTGTTATTAAGTATTAAAGCTACATTTTAGACAAATTTTGGATGATTTCATATAACTTGTATATGATTTTAGACAACTTTAGACACTTGTAGGCTATTAGAGATTGAATTTGATCAACATTAGACATGATTCTAATCTAACTTAGGATGATTTTAAAAAATTTTTCGACATTAATGTCTAAACTTGTCTAAATTTGATTAAAATCATAAAAAATGTGTAAAATCATCAAAAACCCTAAAATGAGACATATTTTAGAGTTTTTGATGATTTTAAACTTATTTAGACAAGTTTAGACAACTGGGTTATTTAGGTTATTTAGATAACGTTGCATGATTTGGACATCTTTTTGGATGATTTAAAAAAATGAATTTAAACATCTTTAGGCAATTAAATTTTTGATGATTTTAGTACCAACCTAAAGTCCGTGCCAAAAGTCAGGGCCCCTCATTTTAGAGATCGATATCTTCGAAATCGCCCGATGAAAAAAATTGTGATAAAATTTTTTGTAAACAGTGAACATTTCTGCGTATCATATGTAAATATGGAAATTTTCGGATCTGCGGTTTTTCTTTTATCGCGAGTTAAGTGTTTGTCTAAGTTGCAATTTTTTTTCTCAAAAACTATTCGACGAATAAATTTCAAATTTGAACTGGTGGTAACCGGAAGTGTTCTTAATGCGATGCATATTTTATTTTGCAGATCCAAATTATCGTATGTTAATTTGGATTCACACAGAAATGTTCACTGATTACAATAAACTTTACCTTTTTTTATTTTTTTCATCGAGCGATTTGGAAGATATCGATCTCTGAAATGAGAGGCCTTGATCTTTGGCAAGGACAATAGTTGATTTGTAGTTCTGTCCTAAATCACATTCTTCAATTGATGATGGAAAGTTCATCCTTTAATTATTGAAATAATCAATATGAAAAAAGCGAATACAAATAAAGTTATTATTTGTATTTTTTAGCTTTTTTATGTGCTAATTTTGAATATTTTATCTGATAATTTTGAACAAGAATAAGATATCTCTCTTTTTAGAAAAGCTTATTCTTGTAACAATCATCTTGTATGAGTCTTCATTTATTATTCTTCATTTATTAAGTACTATAAATTATTGATGCAAGTACGAAATTTCTGATACAAAAATTTGATATTATTGAATATTGAGAATATGATATATTTCATTCGATAATACTTCTATTCTTAAATCAAAAAATATTTTTGTTTTAATAGTAGTTTATACTTGTTTCTAAAAAATATACTCAAGTATAAGCTTTTCTTCAAAATCAAGAATAATTTTCCTCAGTATATGGGTAAATCCGGATATTTGGTAGTTCTAGATTTAGTGTTAGCTTCAATGTTAGTTTTGGTTGTTATTCAATGTTAGATTGTCTGAAGACGCACGCGTATTAGTTTCAGTTTTACTTGTGATTTAGTACAAACATGTTATGTATGTTTAATGACAAAAATAAAACTCATACTAGACTTAGAACTAGTAACATTTGGGTTTAGCCGTCTTAAGAGACGTACAGCTAGATCCGAATGTTTTTAGTTTTAGGTCTAATGTCAGTTTTAATCCTAGTGTTAGTTCAAATTGTAGTTGTTATTCAGTGTTAGATTATATATATTCCATTGAACTAAAACTAGAACTAACACTAGACTTACGACTAGAAACATTCAGGGTACAAACATGTTTCATCGTATTCCTTCGAATCAAAGACCCACTATTTTTATCAATCAGATCTTCCTAATAATCTTAATCTTAAAATCGGGTGTGTAGTATCTCAATCCGTTTTTGAGATATCAATTTTTGAACTAATCTCAATCTTGCATCATTTATTAACACTTCTAGAACCAAGTTCCGATCGAAATGTCACTAGAAATATCTCCACGACTTCACACCGTCGTATCCGGAACGAATCATTCCAACATAAAAGACATAATGAGAGTAACCGGAACTAAAGTCTTATTTCCGGATGCTCAAGATCCGAATTTACCGTGTCTCAAGAAAAGCCATGTTAACATCACCGGAAATATCCACGGTGTTTATTACGCAAGACAACTTTTAATCGTAACTACATCTAATTTATCTCTTAATTATTTTTAATTAATTAATTTTTTGTGTGTACAGGGTTCTTTACCGTTAGTAATGATGTTTGATCTTCCAACATCAATTTCTCCGCAATCGATTAGTCGAGAACAAGTCGTTTCAATCCAATCAAAATACGATGTAACCATTAATATACGCAAAAAAGCGACTTTAAATGTTATGATGTGCATTATTGAGGGCGCCGAGAAATATGCGAGTAAGAATTTTTATTAAAATCGTTATTTTTTGATTAATTTAATTTAATTTTTAATAGCGAATATCTACAAAGCAAGAAATGCTATTTTAGACATAGATGATCTTTGCGTCGTAGCCGACATCCCAACTAATTATTATTTACCATCAGTTCCACCAAGTTTACCCCGCTTGCAAGTTACCGTCCCACCAGAGCCGATCATATCTCACGTTAGCCCATCGTTACATTCACCCATGTTTCATCACCCCAACGAACAATGTCCACCGTATATGTTGCAACAATGGGCTATGTGCAATTCTTTACATTCAAACGCAAGTAGTGGGTAAGATTATATTTTTAATTTTAGTATAATTAACGAATATGAGTTATAAATTTATTTTTGTTTAGATATCAATCAACCGGTGTGGTTTCGCAAACGTCTCAAGAACACAGCCCGGCTCATAGTTCTTATTCCCCGATGTCTAGTATAACACCGTTATCGACTCCGGTTTCAAGTTCGAGAAATGGATCCCCAAGTTGTCATTCGTACAATTTTCAAGATCAAGCTGAAAAACCTGATATATCGACCGTTTTCAACGAATTAAATAGTCCCGGGTCATCCTCGTGGACTATGACTGACTACGAACAGAAGAGAATCGCTGGACTTAAAGCCATGCAACAACGACCAACAGGATTACGGTAAGAAATAATTCATAATTTTATGATTTTGAATTTGCTACAACTTTTATAAAAGATTTTTTTTTACATCCTCCAATTCCTAAGTATTATCATTAAGATATTATAAAGCAACGAAATTAATCAAATTTTTGTGTTACCATCAACATCTAAGAACAAAAGAACAAGAGAGCAATATTTTTAAGAATAAAATTTGCTACAATTTTGTTCTAAAAGTTATTTTGAAACATATTCCAATTTCCACATGGTCCTATTGTTATCATATTTTGGTATTTTTCCTAACCACTGGAATTACTAACCGAGCTTAGAACTAACACTAGGTCTAGAACTAGAAATATTAGGGCTTAGCCGTACGTCTCTTAAGACGGCTAATCCTTAATGTTTTTAGTTCTAGCGTTAGTTCTGAAGCTAGGTTGGGTTAGGTTTTGTCATAAGAGAGGTACGGCTAAAACCAAATCTTATTCGTTTTAGGTCTAGGATTAGATATAGCGTTAGTGTTGGCTTTATGTTTAATTGTCATTCAATTGTAAATTGTTGTATACTTGTATCGAACTAAAACAAGAACTAATACTAGACCTAGAACTAGAAAGTTTCGGTTTAGCCATGCGTCTTCAGACGCTAGGTTGTTGTAAATTCTTCTGGAACTACAAGTATCACTAATACCAGACCTACAATCTAGCTTTGGTAATAATACTAAACTAGAACTAAAAACATTAAGGTTTGGCCATCTTAAGAGACGTACGGCAACTTTTTGCATGCCTATATGCATTAATGTCAAAAATTGTTATGATCAAAAATTACTTTAATCAAAGTTTGCTGCAAACTCTGTTTAAACATTAACAACCTTTTGTTCACCTATACCTCAATGCCAAAAATCGTTATCAAAAACTAATTTAATCAAAACTTGCAAATTATTGTTGTTGGCACTTATATTGAGTTTATCAGTTACTTTTGGGAAGCACTGTGGAATAATATAACTTATTAGTGTCTAAAATAATATTTCCTTTGAAATTTTCTTGTAAATATGACAACGATACCAAGAAAATGCTTTATTCCTTACAAGGTCAACTCACAAGGCCCTTATTAGGATCATTAAACTGTATTATAAGATCATTGTTATGACCAAAAGTTTTACCTATAAATCCATCATCGCTTACCACTTTAATTACGTGAAAATGAAGGAATCATATATAGGGTGGTTCAAATCTGATTAATATAATATATATAAGTAAACAAATAGTTAATTAGATCTGAGTGCTTTGAGGCTTTCGATATTAAACTTATTTAAAAAAGAGATCGAGACATATAAACAATCTTTTTCAGTAACTCTTATAATTTACGAGATAACCTATTCAGACATCGAATTTGAATCACCCTATACATATAAAAATAAAATAATGAAATCGATATCAACGTAAAAGATTCGACATACTAACAATGTTATAAAACCAGAGCTTTAATCAAAATGGTTTGTATTTTATGATAATATTTCATTTCGTTCTTGAGATACGATATTTTAAATATTAGATTTCAAATTTATAACAATAAAACGTGCAGAATTGTATTGAAGAAACCATAATATTGATGTTTATGGGAATTAGAATTTATTTATGGCACATAAAGTGTACATCAAATTTGCTTTAAAACGTTTTTTTATTTCGTGATGATACCTAATTCCGTCCTTGAGATACGATGTTTTAAAGTTTGTGTTTTAAATTTATTACAATGAAACGTGTTGTAACAGTTTCATTAAAAATCCGTATCATCGATGTTTATAAAAATTAACAATTTATTTATGGCACAATAATGTTTTATTAAATTTGGTTTGAGATGGTCTTTATTTTTCCCAAAAAGTTACAATAATATCCTAATTATTAAATAAATATTCTGTTAACTCTGTATCTCTCTGCTCTCTATCCCAATACCCGCCTCCAATTCATCTTTTCCTTCCTTAATTCATTACACTTCGCCAGGAGATACTGTACGGACACCCACCCTTCCCCGTACAATCTACACCCTCTTTCCGCATCCTCCATCCAATAGCTGTTGGCCCTCTCCTCATTCCCATACCTGAACTTGGCAATTACCTTCTTCCCCTCGTCATCCCTCTCCCACATCAGGTGTTATGTAGTCCCTCCGATATCACCTCGTAATAATTCGAATTATACCTACTTTCCCTATCGCCGTCCTTTTCTTTGACTTATCCACATTCCTGTCCGTCCACCTTTTTCGTTGAGTATCCCACCCCTCTAAGTTCTCTTCTCTTTCTTGCTGCCCATAACGTTTATTGCCTGCTTCAATATGTCTGGAGCACTACCCCAAGATCTTACAATGTCCTTGCACCCTTTCCTCAAAATACATCGCTCTCTTAAGTCTTCAATTTATTTAGCTTCATTTCTTCCCTAACTATACAGATGTGTCGAATGTCTGTCTGTCTCCATTCGTGGTTTCACAAAAAAATGTTTCAAATAAAAGTTTTTTATTAATTATGGCGTGTTCTCAGACGTTATTTACTTGTTTGTATTGTTTTTTGTTCCAATATAGTTATTTTGAATAGAATGCATGTTTTTTTTACATATTTTGATACAGGATAAATCCCTCTATGCGATGAACATATGAAATTATAAGGTTGTATAAGAAAAATATCGAAAAAAATCGAGAGTCCGTTTTATTATCAATTCATATGATTCGATGTGTTCGTCGTGTAAAGAGATTTATGCTCAATCAGAATATGCAAAAAAAAACATTTAAAATAACAATCCCCGTTGCTATAGCAAGGAAACAAAAAACAATGCAGACAAAAGTATATCGCCTGAAAATGCGCCACAATTAATAAAGAAACTTTTATTTGAAACATTTTTCTTTAAAACCGATAATTGGGAAGATATTGCCAAAATTCCAGATATTTGACACACCTGTATATTCCAGAGTCTCCCTAGCTAATTCCAACACCTACATCCAGTATCTGGTCAGTTTCCATCCCTATATATCCACCCCATATATAACTACGCTTTTTATTAAGCTCTCTAACATTAAATTCCTTCCTCCCACATCTATTCCAAAAATCCTTTCATCCTATCCCCAAACCTGTCCTATAATCCTATTTGCTCTCATTTCCAACATTCAATCTCCTTCTTGTTCTCCTTAAATCTATACCCCAAGTATGTGTACTCCCTCACTTCCTCGATTACGGTTCCCTTCCATCTCTAATTTTCAGTTTTTCTGCCACCTCCCTTACAGAAGTTCATCATTTTCGTCTTATTCACGTTCACTCCCAAGTCCTTCCCGCGTCCCTCGCAATCAAATCGCACCACCAAGTCAGCAATGATAAACGTGCACCTTTCTCCTTTCGATCACTACCCATCCCAACTATCTCCCTGCCAATCTATTTTCTATATCCGTAGTATACAAAGCAAAAATAATGATTATTATTTTTTCTTGTTACCGTTTCCGCGTTTATCTCTCTTAGCACGTTTATCATTCTCCCTTCTCTCCATCTCCTCCCATAGTTTCTTTCTGTTTACCTTGTCAAACGCCGCCTTTATTCAAACGCTTTTTTCCATAGTTGCCTATAACCAAGCCTCATTCTGGACACCGTCTTCTCCGGGTGTCTTTTCCTTCTCTGATCCCGCCAATACAGTCTCCACCTCCTCCTGTGTTATATCATTTTTCCTTGTTCTCCTGTTACTATTATTACCGTTTTGTTGTAATTTTTGAATAAAAATTCGTAATCTAAATGAGAAATCCTTGAAAATGAGTCCAATCTCGAATTAATTATCTCCAAAAACGGCTGAGATATATCAATTTAAAAATCATTTTGACAACCGATTTTCATTTGTCTTTTATTTAATTTTGTGTCATAGCTGTTTTGTTTTTTAAGATACCTCTATCGAGTTTGGACTCATTTTAAAGAATTTTTTATTTTCTATTACGCGAAATCAAAGTCAAATCAAAATAATTACCTTTCTGGTTCACTTCCGGTTATTTAAGCGAAAAATGGTTAAAAAAATATTTCTATTATATCAATTCATTAAAAAATCGAAGATATTCAACAAAAATAATCGCGAATTAAATTTAATTTCGATTTTTTTTTTTGTTGATTTAAAAGAAAAATGAATTTGACAATTTCAATTGTTCTAATTCATTTTTAAGTAATGATTTTATTTGCTTCGTAATTTAAGAACAATCATTTTAAAATTGATATAAAAGAAAAATATAATATTTGTAATTTTTGTATAAAAATTCGTAATCTAAACGAAAAATCCTTCAAAATGAGTCCAAACTCGAATTAATTATCTCCAAAAACGGCTGAGATATCAATTTAAAAATCATTTTGACAGTCGATTTTCATTTGCTTTTTATTT
Organism: Onthophagus sagittarius; assembly: GCA_036711965.1. Taxonomy (NCBI): domain Eukaryota; kingdom Metazoa; phylum Arthropoda; class Insecta; order Coleoptera; family Scarabaeidae; genus Onthophagus; species Onthophagus sagittarius. Next base: position 11,443,302 of record JASERS010000004.1, read on the forward strand.
AATTTTGTGTCATAACTCTTTTGTTTTTTAAGATACCCCCATGGAGTTTGGAGTCATTTTAAAGAATTTTTTATTTTCTATAACGCGAAATCAATGTCAAATCAAAATAACTACTTTTCAGCTTCACTCCTGGTTTTTTAAGCGAAAAATGGTTAAAAAAATGCTTCTATTGTATCAATTCATTAAAAAGTCGAAGATATTCAACAAAAATAATCGCGAATTAAATCAATTTCGAAATTTTTTTGTTGATTTAAAAGAAAAATGAGTTTGACAATTTCAATTGTTCTAATTCATTTTTAAGTAATGATTTTATTTACTTCGTAATTTAAGAACAATCATTTTAAAATTGATACAAAAGAAAAATATAAAATTGGTAAATTTTGAATAAAAATTCGTAATCTAAACGAAAAATCCTACAAAACGAGTCCAAACTCGAATTAATTATCTCCATAAACGGCTGTGATATTTTAATTTAAAAATTATTTTGACAACCGATTTTCATTTGTTTTTTATTTAATTTTGTGCCATAACTTTTTTGTTTTTTAAGGTACCTCTATCGAGTTTAGACTCATTTTAAAGAATTTTTTATTTTCTATAACGCGAAATCAAAGTCAAATCAAAATAATTGCTTTTCAGGTTCACTTCCGGTTTTTTTAAGCGAAAAATTGTTAAATAAATGTTTCTATTGTATCGATTCATTAAAAATCGAAAATATAGAAAAAAATAATCGAGCAAATCGCGATTTAAATTCAATATGAAATTTTTTAAGAAATTTTAATTGTTCTAATTCATTTTTAAGTAATGATTTTATTTGTTTCGTAATTTAAGAACACTTATTTTAAAATTGATGCAAAAGAAAAATATAAAACTTGTAAATTTTGAAAAAAAATTCGTAATCTAAACGAAAAATCCTTCAAAATGAGTCCAAACTCAAATTAATTATCTCCAAAAACGGCTGTGATATATCAATTTAAAAATCATTTTGACAACCGATTTTCGATTGTTTTCTTATTTAATTTTGTGTCATAGCTGTTTTGTTTTTTAAGATACCTCTATCGAGTTTGGACTCATTTTAAAGAATTTTTTATTTTCTATTACGCGAAATCAAAGTCAAATCAAAATAATTACCTTTCTGGTTCACTTCCGGTTTTTTAAGCGAAAAATGATTAAAAAAATATTTCTATTATATCAATTCATTAAAAAATCGAAGATATTCAACAAAAATAATCGCGAATTAAATTTAATTTCGATTTTTTTTGTTGATTTAAAAGAAAAATGAGTTTGACAATTTCAATTGTTCTAATTCATTTTTAAGTAATGATTTTATTTGCTTCGTAATTTAAGAACAATCATTTTAAAATTGATATAAAAGAAAAATATAATATTTGTAATTTTTGTATAAAAATTCGTAATCTAAACGAAAAATCCTTCAAAATGAGTCCAAACTCGAATTAATTATCTCCAAAAACGGTTGAGATATCAACTTAAAAATCATTTTGACAGTCGATTTTCATTTGTTTTTTATTTAATTTTGTGTCATAACTCTTTTGTTTTTTAAGATACCCCCATCGAGTTTGGAGTCATTTTAAAGAATTTTTTATTTTCTATAACGCGAAATCTAAGTCAAACCAAATAACTACTTTTCAGCTTCACTCCTAGTTTTTTAAGCGAAAAATGGTTAAAAAAATGCTTCTATTGTATCAATTCATTAAAAAGTCGAAGATATTCAACAAAAATAATCGCGAATTAAATCAATTTCGAAATTTTTTTGTTGATTTAAAAGAAAAATGAGTTTGACAATTTCAATTGTTCTAATTCATTTTTAAGTAATGATTTTATTTACTTCGTAATTTAAGAACAATCATTTTAAAATTGATACAAAAGAAAAATATAAAATTGGTAAATTTTGAATAAAAATTCGTAATCTAAACGAAAAATCCTACAAAACGAGTCCAAACTCGAATTAATTATCTCCATAAACGGCTGTGATATTTTAATTTAAAAATTATTTTGACAACCGATTTTCATTTGTTTTTTATTTAATTTTGTGCCATAACTTTTTTGTTTTTTAAGGTACCTCTATCGAGTTTAGACTCATTTTAAAGAATTTTTTATTTTCTATAACGCGAAATCAAAGTCAAATCAAAATAATTGCTTTTCAGGTTCACTTCCGGTTTTTTTAAGCGAAAAATTGTTAAATAAATGTTTCTATTGTATCGATTCATTAAAAATCGAAAATATAGAAAAAAATAATCGAGCAAATCGCGATTTAAATTCAATATGAAATTTTTTAAGAAATTTTAATTGTTCTAATTCATTTTTAAGTAATGATTTTATTTGTTTCGTAATTTAAGAACACTTATTTTAAAATTGATGCAAAAGAAAAATATAAAACTTGTAAATTTTGAAAAAAAATTCGTAATCCAAACGAAAAATCCTTCAAAATGAGTCCAAACTCAAATTAATTATCTCCAAAAACGGCTGTGATATATCAATTTAAAAATCATTTTGACAACCGATTTTCGATTGTTTTCTTATTTAATTTTGTGTCATAGCTGTTTTGTTTTTTAAGATACCTCTATCGAGTTTGGACTCATTTTAAAGAATTTTTTATTTTCTATTACGCGAAATCAAAGTCAAATCAAAATAATTACCTTTCTGGTTCACTTCCGGTTTTTTAAGCGAAAAATGATTAAAAAAATATTTCTATTATATCAATTCATTAAAAAATCGAAGATATTCAACAAAAATAATCGCGAATTAAATTTAATTTCGATTTTTTTTGTTGATTTAAAAGAAAAATGAGTTTGACAATTTCAATTGTTCTAATTCATTTTTAAGTAATGATTTTATTTGCTTCGTAATTTAAGAACAATCATTTTAAAATTGATATAAAAGAAAAATATAATATTTGTAATTTTTGTATAAAAATTCGTAATCTAAACGAAAAATCCTTCAAAATGAGTCCAAACTCGAATTAATTATCTCCAAAAACGGTTGAGATATCAACTTAAAAATCATTTTGACAGTCGATTTTCATTTGCTTTTTATTTAATTTTGTGTCATAACTCTTTTGTTTTTTAAGATACCCCCATGGAGTTTGGAGTCATTTTAAAGAATTTTTTATTTTCTATAACGCGAAATCAATGTCAAATCAAAATAACTACTTTTCAGCTTCACTCCTGGTTTTTTAAGCGAAAAATGGTTAAAAAAATGCTTCTATTGTATCAATTCATTAAAAAGTCGAAGATATTCAACAAAAATAATCGCGAATTAAATCAATTTCGAAATTTTTTTGTTGATTTAAAAGAAAAATGAGTTTGACAATTTCAATTGTTCTAATTCATTTTTAAGTAATGATTTTATTTACTTCGTAATTTAAGAACAATCATTTTAAAATTGATACAAAAGAAAAATATAAAATTGGTAAATTTTGAATGAAAATTCGTAATCTAAACGAAAAATCCTACAAAACGAGTCCAAACTCGAATTAATTATCTCCAAAAACGGCTGTGATATTTTAATTTAAAAATTATTTTGACAACCGATTTTCATTTGTTTTTTATTTAATTTTGTGCCATAACTTTTTTGTTTTTTAAGGTACCCCTATCGAGTTTAGACTCATTTTAAAGAATTTTTTATTTTCTATAACGTGAAATCAAAGTCAAATCAAAATAATTGCTTTTCAGGTTCACTTCCGGTTTTTTTAAGCGAAAAATTGTTAAATAAATGTTTCTATTGTATCGATTCATTAAAAATCGAAAATATAGAAAAAAATAATCGAGCAAATCGCGATTTAAATTCAATATGAAATTTTTTTTGTTGATTTAAAAGAAAAATGAGTTTGACAATTTTAATTGTTCTAATTCATTTTTAAGTAATGATTTTATTTGTTTCGTAATTTAAGAACACTTATTTTAAAATTGATGCAAAAGAAAAATATAAAACTTGTAAATTTTGAAAAAAAATTCGTAATCTAAACGAAAAATCCTTCAAAATGAGTCCAAACTCGAATTAATTATCTCCAAAAACGGCTGTGATATTTTAATTTAAAAATTATTTTGACAACCGATTTTCATTTGTTTTTTATTTAATTTTGTGCCATAACTTTTTTGTTTTTTAAGGTACCCCTATCGAGTTTAGACTCATTTTAAAGAATTTTTTATTTTCTATAACGTGAAATCAAAGTCAAATCAAAATAATTGCTTTTCAGGTTCACTTCCGGTTTTTTTAAGCGAAAAATTGTTAAATAAATGTTTCTATTGTATCGATTCATTAAAAATCGAAAATATAGAAAAAAATAATCGAGCAAATCGCGATTTAAATTCAATATGAAATTTTTTTTGTTGATTTAAAAGAAAAATGAGTTTGACAATTTTAATTGTTCTAATTCATTTTTAAGTAATGATTTTATTTGTTTCGTAATTTAAGAACACTTATTTTAAAATTGATGCAAAAGAAAAATATAAAACTTGTAAATTTTGAAAAAAAATTCGTAATCTAAACGAAAAATCCTTCAAAATGAGTCCAAACTCGAATTAATTATCTCCAAAAACGGCTGTGATATTTTAATTTAAAAATTATTTTGACAACCGATTTTCATTTGTTTTTTATTTAATTTTGTGCCATAACTTTTTTGTTTTTTAAGGTACCTCTATCGAGTTTAGACTCATTTTAAAGAATTTTTTATTTTCTATAACGCGAAATCAAAGTCAAATCAAAATAATTGCTTTTCAGGTTCACTTCCGGTTTTTTTAAGCGAAAAATTGTTAAATAAATGTTTCTATTGTATCGATTCATTAAAAAATAGAAGATATACAAAAAGAAATATCGTCATTTAAATTCAATTTCAAAATTATCTTGTGCTTTTAGTTTATGAGTTATTTTAGATTAGAGATAAAGAAAATCTGCATAACTCTGGAAACTTCTATTATAACTTTCTAATAGAGCTTTAATAAATAACCAGTTTTAGTTCTAGTTTTAATTATATATAGCTCTAGGTTGTTGTAAATTCTTCTGGAACTAAAAGCATAACTGATAGCTTTAGTACTAACACCAGACGAGAAGTGACATGATATTACATATTTTGAGATTTTCTGAGGTAAATTAATAAAACAATTTTCTTCATAGTTATCCAAATAACTCTTGGGCTGGTTACGGAATAAGCCACACATCACCAGCCGTTCCATTAACCGGCGAAGACGTATTAAAAACACCGACCTCAAACAAGACTTTCGATTTTCGTTCCCCAGCGGTGGAACGTTTATCGGCCGATTTAAACGCAAGTAATTTTATGGATCACACATCCCCGAACATTCTCAACAGATTAACGTCGACCGATTGGACCGATTTGACAACGTTAATTACTTCCCTTAAATTGGAAAAGTATTTGCCCGTATTCCATTCGCACGAGATCGACCTGGCGACATTCGCCTCCATGAACGGCAAAGAACTTTTAGAGGTGGGTGTAACGGCTTTTGGCGCTCGTAGGAAAATGCTCCTAGCTATTGCCGAATTAAGAAAACGGATGAACGCGTTTTCTTTGGCCCCGGGAGCCGAAAGGAAGAGCACCAGCTCGAACCCTTGCAGTCCCCACGAAAAATGGTAGATATTAATATCATTAATTTAATTAATGTTAATTAAGTAATTTAAGTGTCTTTTTCTTTTGTAACGTATGTTTATGTTTATTAAAAAAAGTTTTTAGTATTATTTATATTCGAGTGATGAAAATAATTCTTAAAAAGATTAATTATTGTGTATGCAAAGTAATAAATTATAATAAATTAGGCTGGTTGATAATAATACAAAGCAGATCTAAATTTTCATCACAAACACGTTCAGTTTGTAACTGTTTATTTATTACTCCCATTATTTAAACATTATGAAAACAGTTGCTGGACAATGTGTTTATCATAGTTTTTAAATATGTTGTAATCGCCCCAAAGAAAGATTAGGCTGAGTGTTTTGATCATTTTATTATTATCTGTATTTACGCCCAATTTTAATTAAAAAATATGTGATATGTTGCTTAATATAAAAAAATGATTCGAAAAAAAATTATGTAATATTTATAAATTAATATTAGGGTATTTCTACTTCAGTGTATTTTTACTTGTACTAGATATAAAACGAAAATTGTAAACAAAAGCTTTCATTCATGTGATTTAAATTATTTAATAATTAGATTTAATTATTTATTATTATTATTATACACTGTGATGTAGAATTTTTATAAAAGTGAATTAGGGCTTTTGTAATTGTTAATGATGATGTAGTTATTGTCGAAATTTGCATATTTTTCGTGCACGTCTTGAAAATAAACGGTTTTTGGTGAATAAATTTCAATTTTTTTTGTAATTAAATCAAATTATTACTAAAAATAACGCGCAGTCGCGTTAAAACATCAGCATTCAAACGCACCGTACAGGTGACCAAACCAAATTGATGTTTAGATAGAGAAAGCTGTGCGCACGGGAACCCGCGATGGCAACGTTCCAAGCTCTCCCCCCGAAAGCTCTTGAAAGCTCCCGCAACCAAACCCGGTACAATCAAGATATAGACGACGACGAACGAGATCCGACTCATCATCGAAATTATAATAATCATTTAAATTTTTTTATAACATAATAAGTAAATAAATAACGTTTCATTTATTTCTTATTTCGGTGGAAGCACAATAAAAGCGCTTGCGTATCTCGTTCGTGGTCGACTACACCGCGTTTTGAAAGCTTTGAGAGTGCTGATAAAGTTCTTAGTATGGGTAAAAGTAAGAAAATTGGACGAAATCGTTGTTATCGCAAAAGAAAGCTTAAATAAGAAAAAAAATATTTTTATAAGGTAAGAATAAAATAGATTAAAAAATAGAGTTAGAAAAATAAACCACTTGAGGATAAATACAGCACTTATAAGCACAATACATCTAAAACTCGAATCGACTTAAAATTAATTGTGTAAGTACGAAGTTATTTTTTGAGACATTACGAAATTAAAGTTGTATTTTAAAGTAGGTACTTGAAATTAATTTTTTTGATTTAAAGTTGATACATTAACAAATTATAAAGCAATCGGTTTAGAGGATCGATATTAATTATTTAGGTTTCACATAATAAATTATAATGTAATTGATACTTTAACCTTATTGATTTAGTAAGAAATTTTGTAAGAGATAAATTGTTTCATAATATTTAATCTATTATGTATAAATGAATAGTTAAAGTTAAAATTAAGATTTCTTTTATATAATTTATTTTGATTTAATTTCGAATTTAAATTGAGTGAGTTTCCCGCTAAAATTAATATCCAATCCAAACGATATGCTACAATAATGGCGTTCGGTAACTAATGGTAACGAACGTGTTGCTAAGCAACGAATAATAAGTTGTGTTACGTCATCGACCCTTACCAACTTTTAGTTATATTTTTTATCTCAAAAGTTGTTTTTACTCTTTTTGTTGATGGTAAGAAATTAATTGTTTATAAACTTTAAATAATTCTAATACATTGTGTACATAAAGCATGGAATCAATTCGATATAAAGTCAGGAAGTTGTAAGAAACTTTGGTCAAACATGAAAAGTTTGGTTAAACATGGCGGACGTGTCAAGACATTTTAGCTTTTTAAGCGAAAGCTTTTAGTTTTAACAAAGTTAAGGATACGAAAAAGTTCCATTAAAGAAAAATACACGTTTTATCATGTTAATACTCCGATATTATAAGAAGTTTAATAAATTAGCAATAAATTCTAAGGTGTGAAAAATTTCATCGTTGTAGAGGGCGCTGAGGAAGCTTGAGGTAAATAAAATTAAATTTTTTACTCAACTTTAATTAATACTATAATTCATACTTTGTTGTTTTATATATGATTTTTTTGTTATATAAGGGATATAAGAAGTTGAAGCTTAACATCCTACCATCCCTCATACTTAATAATTTAAAGTTTGAGCTCATGTCAATCCAACTATAGAAAAAAAATCACGAAATATTTACAAAAAACTTAGAATATTCGTTAGATTAGGTTGGGTTTAGTTGAGTTAAGCTCCAATCAATCAATTTCCAATCAATTTAATGATATGAAGTCATTAAATTGATTGGGTTACATTGGTTGTGTTCGGTTTGGTTAAGTTGGGTTGGGTTGAACTTCATGCCATTTAATATGAAAAATAGTGTGAAGTTGTCATCACATGTTGTCAAAATGATCTAAGGAACACGATGAGCACACACAATTCAAATTTGGCAGTGTGAACAAAAATTACAACCGTGCCAACCGGAAATTGATGACCAGATTAATAACAACGTTGTCATGATGTTATAGGAAATAAAAAATCCTTTAAAATAAGCCCAAACACGACTAGGTGATCTTAAAAAATACTCGAGATAACCTCAAAATTAATCACCGGAAGTAATAAAAAAAATGGCGACAGAAATTTTGAAATGGTCGTATCTCGGTTGTTTTTAAAAATAACTTAGACGTGTTTGGGCTCGTTTTAAAGGATTTTTAATGTAGTTTGAGAATTTTTTATTATTAATTCATTTTCTTGAAAACGACATTGACGTAACCTCACTTTTTTTAAATTTACCATTAAATTTTTTCAATTTTATTTATCGTATTAAATTACCATAATTATGGTAACACAACTGTGTTGGGTAGAGCAACTTCAACTTAATACCATCCCGCATATTGAATAGTATGGAAATCAACTCGATCCAACTTGAGACCATCTCTCACATTGAATTGAACTTACTTCATACTTTGTAGTTTTATATATGATTTTTTTGTTATAAGAGGGATATATGAAGTTGAAGCTTAACACCCTACCATCCCTCATACTTAATAATTTAAAGTTTGAGCTCATGCCAATGTAACTATAGATGAAATTTTTACGGAATGCTTACAAAAAACTTAGAAGATTCGTTAGATTAGGTTGGGTTTAGATTGGTTAAGCTCCAACTTCACATCATCGAATTGATTGGGTTAGGTTGGTTGCGTTCGGTTTGGTTAAGTTGGGTTGGGTTGAACTTCATGCCATTTAATACGAAAAATACTGTGAAGTTGAAGCATAACTCAACCCAACCCATAGCATTCTTCAAAAATCATGGACGAATAATTGGACCGAATCATGGTCCGAAACAAAGTTCGGAAATCCATTGGTAAACTTGAATAATATTTATGTACAATGAGCAATAAGTTTGGTTAAATGAAAGTAATTTGAAAAGAAATTTAAAAGAATCGGTCTGATATTATGGTATCAAGTTAGGTTGGGTAAAGCAACTTCAAATTCATACCATCCCTCATATTGAATAGTATGGAGATCAAGTCGATCCAACTTGAGACTATCTCTCATATTGAATTGAACTTACTTCATACTTTGTAGTTTTATATATGATTTTTTTTGTTATAAGAGGGATATATGAAGTTGAAGCTTAACATCCTACCATCCCTCATACTTAATAAATTAAAGTTTGTGCTCATGCCAATCCAACTATAGAAGAAAAAAATCACGAAATATTTACAAAAAACTTGGAAGATTCGTTAGATTAGGTTGGGTTTACATGGGTTAAGCTCCAACTTCATATCATCGAATGGATTGGGTTAGATTGGTTGCGTTCGGTTTAGTTAAGTTGGGTTGGGTTTAACTTCATGCCAATTAATACGAAACATAGTGTGAAGTTGGAGCATAACTCAACCCAACCCATAACATTCTTCAAAGATCATGGACTAATAATTGGACCGAATCATGGACGGAAACAAAGTTCGGAAATCCATTGGTAAACTTGGATAATATTTATGTACAATGAGCAATAAGTTTGGTTAAATGAAAGTAGTTTGAGAAGAAATTTAAAAGAATCGGTCTGATATTATGGTATCAAGTTGGGTTGGGTAGAACAACTTCAACTTCATACCATCCCTCATATTGAATAGTATGGAGATTAACTCGATCCAACTTGAGACCATCTCTCATATTGAATTGAACTTACTTCATACTTTGTAGTTTTATATATGAGTTTTTTGTTATATGAGGGATATATGAAGTGGAAGCTTAACATCATACCATCCCTCATACTTAATAATTTAAAGTTTGAGCTCATGCCAATCTAACTAGAGATGAAATTTTTACGGAATACTTACAAAAAACTTAGAAGATTCGTTAGATTAGGTTGGGTTTAGATGGGTTAAGCTCCAACTTCATGTCATCGAATTGATTGGGTTAGGTTGGTTGCGTTCGGTTTGGTTAAGTTGGGTTGGGTTGAACTCCATGCCATTTAATACGAAAATTACTGTGAAGTTGGAGCATAACTCAACCCAGCCCATAACATTCTTCAAAAATCATGGACTAATAATTGGACCGAACCATGGAGCGAAACAAAGTTCGGAAATCCATTGGTAAACTTGGATAATATTTATGTACAATGAGCAATAAGTTTGGTTAAATGAAAGTAGTTTGAGAAGAAATTTAAAAGAATCGGTCTGATATTATGGTATCAAGTTGGGTTGGGTAGAGCAACTTCAACTTCATACCAGCCCTCATATTGAATAGTATGGAGATCAACTCGATCCAACTTGAGACCATCTCTCATATTGAATTGAATTTACTTCATACTTTGTAGTTGTATATATGATTTTTTTGTTATATGAGGGATATATGAAGTTGAAGCTTAACATCATACCATCCATCACAGTTAATAATTTAAAGTTTGAGCTCATGCCAATCTAACTATAGATAAAATTTTTACGGAATACTTACAAAAAACTTAGAAGATTCGTTAGATTAGGTTGGGTTTAGATGGGTTAAGCTCCAACTTCATGTCATCGAATTGATTGGGTTAGGTTGGTTGCGTTCGGTTTGGTTAAGTTGGGTTGGGTTGAACTTCATGCCATTTAATATGAAAAATAATGTGAAGTTGAAGCATAACTCAACCCAACCCATAATATTCTTCAAAAATCATGGACCGAAACAAAGTTCGGAAATCATTGGTAAACTTGGATAATATTTATGTACAATGAGCAATAAGTTTGGTTAAATGAAAGTAGTTTGAAAAGAAATTTAAAAGAATCGGTCTGATATTATGGTATCAAGTTGGGTTGGGTAGAGCAACTTCAACTTCATACCATCCCTCATATTGAATAGTATGGAGATCAACTCGATCCAACTTGAGACCATCTCACATATTGAATTGAACTTACTTCATACTTTGTGGTTTTATGTATGATTTTTTGTTATATGAGGGATATATGAAGTTGAAGCTTAACATCCTACCATCCCTCATACTTAATAATTTAAAGTTTGAGCTCATGCCAATCCAACTATAGAAGAAAAAGTCACGGAATATTTACAAAAATCTTAGAAGATTCGTTAGATTAGGTTGGGCTTAATTGGGTTAAGCTCCAACTTCATATCATTGAATTGATTGGGTTAGGTTGGTTACGTTTGGTTTGATTAAGTTAAGTTGGGTTGAACTTCATGCCATTTAATATGAAAAATAGTGTGAAGTTGGAGCATAACTCAACCCAACCCATAACATTCTTCAAAAATCATGGACTAATAATTGGACCGAATCATGGACCGAAACAAAGTTCGGAAATCCATTGGTAAACTTGGATAATATTTATGTACAATGAGCAATAAGTTTGGTTAAATGAAAGTAGTTTGAGAAGAAATTTAAAAGAATAGGTCTGATATTATGGTATCAAGTTGTGTTGGGTAGAGCAACTTCAACTTTATACCATCCCGCATATTGAATAGTATGGAGATCAACTCGATCCAATTTGAGACCATCTCTCATATTGAATTGAACTTACTTCATACTTTGTAGTTTTATACATGATTTTTTTGTTATAAGAGGGATATATGAAGTTGAAGCTTAACACCCTACCATCCCTCATACTTAATAATTTAAAGTTTGAGCTCATGCCAATCTAACTATAGATGAAATTTTTACGGAATGCTTACAAAAAACTTAGAAGATTCGTTAGATTAGGTTGGGTTTAGATGGGTTAAGCTCCAACTTCATATCATCGAATTGATTGGGTTAGGTTGGTTGCGTTCGGTTTGGTTAAGTTGGGTTGGGTTGAACTTCATGCCATTTAATACGAAAAATACTGTGAAGTTGAAGCATAACTCAACCCAACCCATAGCATTCTTCAAAAATCATGGACGAATAATTGGACCGAATCATGGTCCGAAACAAAGTTCGGAAATCCATTGGTAAACTTGGATAATATTTATGTACAATGAGCAATAAGTTTGGTTAAATGAAAGTAGTTTGAGAAGAAATTTAAAAGAATCAGTCTGATATTATGGTATCAAGTTGGGTTGGGTAGAGCAACTTCAACTTCATACCAGCCCTCATATTGAATAGTATGGAGATCAACTCGATCCAACTTGAGACCATCTCTCATATTGAATTGAACTTACTTCATACTTTGTAGTTGTATATATGATTTTTTTTTGTTATATGAGGGATATATGAAGTTGAAGCTTAACATCATACCATCCATCACACTTAATAATTTAAAGTTTGAGCTCATGTCAATCTAACTATAGATGAAATTTTTACGGAATACTTACAAAAAACTTAGAAGATTCGTTAGATTAGGTTGGGTTTAGTTGGGTTAAGCTCCAACTTCATATCATCGAATTGATTGGGTTAGGTTGGTTGCGTTCGGTTTGGTTAAGTTGGGTTGGGTTGAACTTCATGCCATTTAATATGAAAAATAGTGTGAAGTTGAAGCATAACTCAACCCAACCCATAACATTCTTAAAAAATCATGGACCGAAACAGAGTTCGGAAATCATTAGTAAACTTGGATAATATTTATGTACAATGAGCAATAAGTTTGATTAAATGAAAGTAGTTTGAGAAGAAATTTAAAAGAATCGGTCTGATATTATGGTATCAAGTTGGGTTGGGTAGAGCAACTTCAACTTCATACCATCCCTCATATTGAATAGTATGGAGATCAACTCGATCCAACTTGAGACCATCTCTCATATTGAATTGAAATTACTTCATACTTTGTAGTTTTATATGATTTTTTATTATATGAGGGATATATGAAGTTGAAGCTTAACATCCTACCATCCCTCATACTTAATAATTTAAAGTTTGAGCTCATGCCAATCCAACTATAGAAGAAAAAATCAAGGAATATTTACAAAAAACTTAGAAGATTCGTTAGATTAGGTTGGGTTTAATTGGGTTAAGTTCCAACTTCATATCATTGAATTAATTGGGTTAGGTTGGTTACGTTCGGTTTGGTTAAGTTAGGTTGGGTTGAACTTCGTGCCATTTAATATGAAAAATAATGTGAAGTTGAAGCATAACTCAACCCAACCCATAACATTCTTCAAAAATCATGGACTAATAATTGGACCGAATCATCGACCGAAACAAAGTTCGGAAATCCATTGGTAAACTTGGATAATATTTATGTACAATGAGCAATAAGTTTGGTTAAATGAAAATAGTTTGAGAAGAAATTTAAAAGAATCGGTCTGATATTATGGTATCAAGTTGGGTTGGGTAGAGCAACTTCAACTTCATACCATCCCTCATATTGAATAGTATGAAGATCAATTCGATCCAATTTGAGACCATCTCACATATTGAACTGAACTTACTTCATACTTTTAGCTTTATATATAATTTTTTGTTATATGAGGGATATATGAAGTTGAAGCTTAACATCCTACCATCCCTCATACTTAATAATTTAAAGTTGGGCACATGTCCATTCAAGTATAGAAGAAAAAGTTACGGAATATTTACAAAATACTTAGAAGATTCGTTAGATTAGGTTGGGTTTAATTGGGTTAAGCTCCAACTTCATATCATCGAATTGATTGGGTTAGGTTGGTTGCGTTCGGTTTGGTTAAGTTGGGTTGGGTTGAACTTCATGCCATTTAATATGAAAAATAATGTGAAGTTGAAGCATAACTCAACCCAACCCATAACATTCTTCAAAAATCATGGACCAATAATTGGACCGAATCATGGACCGAAACAAAGTTCGTAAATCCATTGGTAAACTTGGATAATATTTATGTACAATGAGCAATAAGTTTGGTTAAATGAAAGTAATTTGAGAAGAAATTTAAAAGAATCGGTCTGATATTATGGTATCAAGTTGGGTTGGGTAGAGCAACTTCAACTTCATACCATCCCTCATATTGAATAGTATGGAGATCAACTCGATCCAACTTGAGACCATCTCTCATATTGAATTGAAATTACTTCATACTTTGTAGTTTTATATGATTTTTTATTATATGAGGGATATATGAAGTTGAAGCTTAACATCCTACCATCCCTCATACTTAATAATTTAAAGTTTGAGCTCATGCCAATCCAACTATAGAAGAAAAAATCAAGGAATATTTACAAAAAACTTAGAAGATTCGTTAGATTAGGTTGGGTTTAATTGGGTTAAGTTCCAACTTCATATCATTGAATTAATTGGGTTAGGTTGGTTACGTTCGGTTTGGTTAAGTTAGGTTGGGTTGAACTTCGTGCCATTTAATATGAAAAATAATGTGAAGTTGAAGCATAACTCAACCCAACCCATAACATTTTTCAAAAATCATGGACCAATACTATCGTATTCCTTCGAATCTACGACGCACTCGATTCCAAGACGCACCCTATTTTCTTGCTTGTAAATATAATAAAAAACAGTACGTCATAAAATTATATTGATAATAGCATGATTTTATCGATCGTATTGATAAGTAAATAAGTTAAAATAATACGCAATAGTGTATAAAACATAAACTATTTTGAACTAATTGTAAAATTAGAACTAACACTAGTACTAACACTTGAACTATCACTAGAACTATCACTAGGACTAACACTAGATCTAAAACTAGAATCTTTCGGTTATGCCGTGCGTTTTTTGAAAAAATGTTTGACGTTTCGCTACTTTCTTCAGAAACTGGTTCGAAATTATTTCTCTCTTCTTTTAGCGCTATTCGAAGATCATCAAATAGCATTTTGTATAGCGACTCTTACTACAGCGACTTACTAGCGTCTCCCTATCATATCCCTCATTATATTCTATGTATGAGGCTTAAAACTTGAAGGCCATTTCATTTTGCTGATATTCCAACAACTAAATGTAAAACAACGTTCTCGAAGCAATTGTGGTCCAGTTGCTTATCTCTGTGATCTCAATCCCAGACGTCAATCACGTTCGTCCGACGCACTTATTCCAGGCGATTTTATATCTCAACTTTTGCGGTATGTCGATTTTGCAACTTGAACGTCACTATATATCGATTATTACGAGATTGTGTAAGGTTGTGTCTTCTTACTAACCCAGCTCGTCTAATGAAGGTACCAGTCTGACGAAGGTTTGTATAACTCCAAAAACACGAGCAGCATAACAAGTGTTGCGTCAATCCTTTACCAAACCTACTGAGCAACTTCTGTAAGATATAAAAGCATTTTTCATTCGAAAAGTGCGTCTTATATTCGCACGAATACGGTACTTTTTACAAAAACACTTCAAGACATCCAATAATTTACAAAACAGTGTAATACAAAAATACATGTATTTAACAGCTTTTTAAAAAAAATTATGTAGAATTTTACGTAATTTCGAACGTCTAATACATGTTACTTATCACCGTCTTAAAATGGTTTAAAAAAATGAAGTCAATTATGATGTATATTATTGGTCAGAAGACGTCGCTGACCAACTCTGATTAAAAATAGACGTCAAAATAACATGGCACTACTGCCTGGGTAGTATAACACCTTAAACCAACAGTTCCAGTTCATCTACCAGAAGAAGATCTTCTCTCTTCTCAAGATCTGCTCTTCATCTTGGTGTAACTCATGTAAAAATGAGGAGAACATTATATGGTTCGTATCCATTCTATATTTAATCAGTACAACAACTTAAACCAACAGACTTTACCAAGAGATTGGAATATTGTTAATGTTCCAATCTAAAATTTGTAGGATTCCATCACTGTTAAGAGAATATTCTAAGAAACTTTGGTTAAACATGGCGGTACTTTTAGCTTTAAGAAAAGGTAAGGATACAAAAAAAGTTTCAAGACTCATATTCTTTCATGTTATTACTGTTATGTTAAAAATTTTAATATAATAGTAATAAATTTAAAGGCGTTGAAAATTTCATCGTTGTAGAGGACGCTGAGGAAGCTTCAAGTAAATAAAAAGAATGTGCATTTTGACTCAACTTTAATTGCTTATAATTCAAAAACGAAAGAGTTGGGACATCATATTACGAGATTCGAGAGTATTTACTGGAACATTCAGCAGATATCATGAAAACAGGTGCAGTTTTGAATGAAATTCGACAACTTAAAAATGAAACAAGAAGACTTTCTGCTTTTCTATTAACATTTTCCTTTCTTTCCATTGTTGAAGGATTGAGATGAAATAAAAATTTTATTCTGCACTTTGACAATGGCATCATCAGAAAGCTTTCTATAAAATCAAAATGTGAACATTATCCTTAAAAAACTTTTTAAAAATCAAAATATAAAAAAATTGTACAAAAGAACTTAGTCAATCGAATACGTGTGAGGATAAAAAATAAAATATCATGATATTAAAAAATACAATTATATAAACTTAACGGACGGCACAGATGTAATATTACGAAAAAAGAAGAACCTCCAATGTAAAAAACAAAATCACCAGATCTATTCAACACCAACACAAAAATCGAAAATAAAAATAAAATTCTGATATAATAAGGAGAGGAGAAATAAGTGTGGGGGAAAGGAAGGACAAGGATGGGATTGTAGCAGGGGTGCCAGATGTTGCGGTGAATTACTTGCTACCAAAGTAATTACTCTCGTTTATCTGGCGGTTTTTGTTTCCTAGGTGTAACAGGTTTCCTTAAATACACATATAACGGTTTTCTTGCCGGTTTAACTTGTTCATTCAGGCATTTGTAGTTGGGAAAATTGTTTTTAAATTTGTTTATCTAATAATATTCCAGGAGTTCCATCATATAACCTTTATCAGTTTTATGTAATATTGTAGAGTCGTTATTGTCATCAAATTCATGTTCTACATTGAATGTCAGGTGTTTACCAAAATTTGAATTTTGTTTTGTTTTATGTTCGTATATTCTCTGTCCGAGTTTTTTCCAATTTGTCAATTTTGTCCTTATTGCTAATCAATCTTTTTCCTATTGTGTTGTTGTTCTTGCATATTATTTTCATTCTGTGTTTGTTAACGATTTTATTTATTTTCTTGCTAATTGTAGCCTGGTATTACACAGATCTGTAGTTATTATTTTTTTTTAATGTGGGTATCATCAGAAAGCTTTCTAGAAAATCAAAATGTGAACATTATCAACAGTTATTAATTAAAGAAGAAACAAAAAGAACAACAAAAAATAAAGAGTTACTGAAAGAACGAAAAATTAATAAAGAAAAACGAATAATTAATAACATAAAACATAAAATCAAACAAAACAATCTAACTATCACCAAAGCTGATAAAAACGCAGGTTTAATAATAATGAACAAAGAAGAATACATAAAGAAAACTGAAGATTTTTTAAAAGAAAACGGCTTTACAACTGTTTCAAAAGATCCAACTACAAGTTTGCACAAAACAGCTAAAAAAATTATATTTGAATCCAAACAAACACTACAAAAATTTAACAAAAACATTTATTCTATTTTACCAATGAATCCCAAAACACCAAGATTATACGGTTTGCCGAAATTACATAAACAAAACATACCGATTCGCCCTATCATTTCCTCAATCGATTCTTCCACTTACAAAACAGCAAAATTTTTGGTCAACATAATTAAAGATATAACAGGATTTGAAACTAGACACACCATAAAAAACAGATACGATTTAATTAATAAACTTACAAGAATTAATTTTCCTGACAAATACATAATGATCTCATTTGACATCACTAACCTTTACACTAACATTCCAACGGATGAAACCCTTCAAATTTTAAACAACATTCTTAAAGATGGAATTAATAATGAAACCGACAGAAAAAATATATTTAACCTTTTTAAAATTTGCATACAGCAAAATTTTTGTAAATTTAAAAACACTTACTACACCTACAATAAGGGCCTTCCAATGGGATCATCACTAAGTGGATTACTAGCTGATATATTCTTAGACAAACTTGAAAAAGAACTTATAATAAACAATAACAACCCATATAGACACATCATAACATGGTTAAGATATGTAGATGATATCATCGTTTTTATCGACAATGACAGACAAGAAACAATAACCAACTTACACAACTACATTAATAATTTGCATAAAGACATCAAATTTACAATCGAAATAGAACATAACAACCGCATAAATTTTTTAGACTTAACAATTTTAAAAACAGACAACGGACTTCAATACAGTATCTATAGAAAACCAACGCAAACAGATACTATCATTCCAAATGATTCTTTTCATGATTATACTCATAAAATGGCAACTTTCAACGCATATATACACCGTGCCTTCAACACAAAACTTAGTGAAAAAGAACTTAGAACAGAAATATCCATTATCAAACAAATTGGCCAAAATAACGGATATAAACCACAAATCATCAACAAAATGATTGACAAATACAGAAACAAACAGAATCACATAAAACTTACCACTCTTACAAATATAACAAATAACACAAACAATATTTATAGAACAATAGAATATCAAGGTAACATATATAATAAAATCAAAAAAAATCAAAAAAAAATTTTAAGAAACACAATATAGTTATAACATCCAAAAGCAACAACATACTAGATAAAATTTTAATTAACAACAAAGATAAAATCAATAAAATGAACGATAATGGAGTTTACAAATTAGAATGTGATACGTGTAAAGCCATTTACATTGGTGAAACAGGGAGATGTTTAAAAACTCGTATAAAAGAACATAGAACACAACAGAGATCTAACTTTGGAAGACATATAATATTTAACAAAGAACACCAATTTAATAAAACAAAAAACACAACATTACTTCATAAGAAAAATAAAAGTAACCTTTTGGAAATACTTGAACTTTATGAAATTAGAAAATTTAAACATAATCATCCACAAATTTTATGTTTGAATGACCAAATTAACTACACAGAAAAACCTTTATATATGTATTTGAAAAATCCTTTTACTCCACCTAAAAATAAAATTAAAAAACCCTAACATATACAATGAACTCAAACCGCAATAACATTTTCCCATATTTCCCTTCCCAAATTTACAATAAATATTTGAACTTTTGGTTTGGGAAATATTCAATTTTAATTTTATTTTATTTTAATCCTATTTTAATTTTTCACATTGACACAACATGACATTAATCACAAAATAAAATGTCAATAACATCAACAATTTTCTTTAAAATATATTTCCTGAAGATGGTTTAAACGTAACCGAAACCGGTAGTAACATTGTGTAAAATACTATCGTCTTGTTAATAAAAGTGCAAAAAATTATTAAATAAACATTTAATTCAAGACGAAAAACATTCCTATAAAATAAAAAATATTAATTTTTTGTTCATTCTCATGTATTAAAGTAGTAATCTTTGGTAGTTGGAAATTGTTAATTTTTCTAGTAATGAATTTTTCAATTTCTTTATCAAGAAAAACCATTTTGCATTGTGTGCTATCTGTCGAATTATATTAAGTTCCTTTTCCAATTTAATTTGATTTAAGTTAGAATTGAGAGCTCTATCTACAAGAGAGTGAAAAGCAGCAAATTTTTGAGCTGGCTCGTGGCAAGAGTCATATGGTATTATAATCAGCTTGTGTCTTTTTTTTGTATATATCATAGGTCAAAAATCCATCTTTCCTTTCTATTGTCAAATCTAAGAAGTTAATTTTATTTGTCTGTTCTGCTTCCATCGTGAAAAAAAAATTTATTTCATCTCAATTTCTGCTTTTCGTCTTGATGTTCCTCAAGTAAAAGTTTTTCTATGAATAATTCATTCTATGTTTAACCAGTACAACTCCTTGAACCAACAGAATTTGGCAGCGGATTCCAACTTTATAGATGGGAACTAGCCATATAATCAATAACTGTCGAATGATCACCGTTGATCTAAGAATAATGCGCATGCTAATGTTGAAACAAATTTTCAAGTAATATTATCTGTGAATATATGGTGTGGAATGATCACAGCGGACAGATATTTAGAATTATTGCGCAATGAGATTCTAATACTGTTAGAAGATATTCCTTTGGTTATAAGAGTCAATAAGATCTTCAAGCATGATGAATCTTCTCACTATGATCATTAAGTAACACAATACCTAAACGAAACCTTTGCGGAACGATGATTTGGTCGAGGATCAATTGACCAGCTCAATCACAGACCAATGATTATTAAGTAAAAGTAAACACGCGTGATGTAATCGTATTAGGACCAGTAGTGCTCGAATCAAGGACCACAGTGCATGATATCTTCAAGAGATGAACCAAGTGCATAGAGTTAGTACTTTCTTTGTAGTCGGAGAGAATTGAGTATATATTTTTAGGAACTTTTCTGCTTAAAATGAACAAATCTATAAATATTAGCGTATATACTGTGGTGAGGCCGTCACTGAACGACTTCAACCTCTGGTAATTACCGCTGCCACCAGAAACAGTATTTCGCGCTACCTAATTCTTAGTCTGAAGGACTCCTACCTGATCCTATCTATTCAAACAAGATTAAATGGCAAGCGCGCGGTCACTATTTCAGAACCGTGGGTTCTTGCACTAAGGCTCTCAGGAAATGTGAAATAAAACGACAAGTGTTCTAACCACACTTAATCTATAGCGAACTCTCGTTGACCGATAAATGATAGAGAGAACTGGCAAACAGACTTATCCCGGACGTGTATTCCAATCTGGTAGTCTCGGTGATGGGTCGCAACCTGGATCCTGTTGGAATCTTCTCGGGATAATCCGGGAAGATTTCTTCGACACAAACACACCAAATCCTCAAGTGAACACGATTTCCGACACGACGCGTACGCCCGAATCAGAAGAAAGTTGCCCTTGAAGCTGAGTCAAAGTTCTCGATTTCGACGGGACTTAGAATTGGCGTTAAAGCGAATCTACGTTTCGGTCTAACAGAGCGCTGGTTGAGTATTGGTTCGAAATCTTTCTAAAAAGATATCTTCCGAAGTTGAATTGAAACTAAGTTCAGAATTCTCTAATTATGACGTGTGCAAGGCCTTAAGTAACCTCGAGTCTTGGAGGGGTGCAAAACCATCATTAGGCGTTCCCTAACGTCTGGACATCCCCGACACCTGGGGCCAATCCAAAATACGGGGCGTATATTTTACAATAATTTTCTGAGCCAATGAGTGAATTTGTGGAAGAAGAATTCCTCGCCCACAAGACCAGAAGATAACATCCGCCACTAACTAATCCCAAAGATCGTCACGTAATTTCCAAACAGTGGAAACCATCAAATTTTTACGTGATCTAACGTCTAAGTTTTTAACGACTTCTTCGTTTCGATTCGCATCTCCCCCATCAAACTGCGGATACAGAATTTTTAACAAAATTTAACACGAAGTCTGGTCTCTATACCGGACGTCGTTAACTTGAGACGTGATTTTTAGTTTCTAAAATAACGAAAGGCTTCACTCTAGGAATTTCTAATTCGAATGGTTATTTCTTAAAACCATTAAATAATTTTCGAATTATTACAATATAATTAAATTGTTTTGTGCATCACCCCATGCACTTCTTAATCGATACTTTAATTCATTTGTCTAGTCATCGAAATTGTAGATAGGGTCTATATTATTTAAAGTGTTGAGTGGCAAATTACACATCTTTCCAAAAACTAGTTCGTATGGGGTGTATTTAGTTTCACTATGAACAGTATTGTTAAAAGAAAAGCACCAAAAAGGTACCCAAGAACTCCATGTACAAGGAAATTTCTTGGTTTGCATTCGTAAATATGCCCCCAAATTTTTGTGCGTATTTTCGAGAGAACCCTGTAAGCAGTAGATGTTAGTAGTTTGATCCCTAACATTTTAGCAGATTCTTGGAATAGTTTTGCTAAAAATTCAGTACCTTGATCAGTTACAACATCTTTAGGGATTCCAAACTTTAAGATAAAATTATTGACAAATGACCTTGCCACTGTTTGAGCTTCTTTATTTTTAAGAGGATAAGCTTCTACAAACTTACTAAGTTCATACTGAAGTGTCAGGGTATATCTATTATCGTCATTATCCTGTGTTGTAGGTCCCACGAGATCTAAGTATACTTTCTCAAAAGATGACAACGCCGTTAGTTCAACGTGGTTGTTGGAATATTTTTGTCTCTGACAGTCGTCACATTTTTTAAAAAATTTTTTAATGTTTTTTTTTAATTAATCCAAAAATAATATTTTTTCACATTCGCGTACATTCTATTTACACCAGCGTGACCCCAGTTGAGAGTAGATGAAAATTAAGGTTGGACCAACTATGATTTTGGCCAAATAACGATTATTCGGCCCTAAAACAGATGATTAGTCGGTCGATTAATCGGCCATTGCCAATCATTTCGATGATCAAAGTTTGAACACTTTCATTCGGATACTTTTGGAAGCCCTTATATGTTTCATACTCTTGTTGTAACAAGTTCAGATGTATCCGGTTTTCTTTCGTAATATAGGTGTTTATGGTAAAGTGTTATTTTTATAAAGATAAGAATTAGTTCCTGAGCAATGCCAAGAAAATAATCGTGTGTACGAGTACTTTAATAGTATGTTGATAATCAGGTGCTTTTTAAAATTATTAAAATGTGTTTTTAATTTTGCATAATTAATAATTAAATTATCTTATGCCACCCCTAAAACTTTTTGGAAAACCATGCGATCCCTTGGAATTATCGAACCTCCTACCGATAAGACTACTTTTGATTGTGAAACTTTGGCTAAAAGTTTTGCTGAGCCTCCCTTGGTTATTGATAATACAGCAAGAGCTAGCACAATTGCCGATATTCCTGCATCATCCAACTCCTGCTCGTTTTTTTTTACTTAATCACAGCTTCTGACGTATGTGACGCCTTATTATACTCTAATGGTCGGTTTCTCGTACGTATTCACATGTCGATATCGAACCGATATTGTACTGTTGATCGATAACTCGAGCGATATTCGTCCATTACGTTTCTGCAAGGACCAATCGGAGATATCGGACCGATATCGAATCGATAACTATATCGCATGCAACAAGTACCTATATCGACGCGATAAGTGTGATTAACGACAGTGACCTACATCAATCAAAAGTGATAGTTTCTGTTTTCTAATTTATATTTACATAAATATTTACCCATGAAAAGTCGAATTCTTAAGATATCTTTATAAACTATTCATGATTTATAGAGAATAGTGTCTATTTTCTTATGATGAAAGCGGATCTTGAAAATATTTATTCGTTTTTGAGATATAAATCATTAAATTCAATGTGAACATTTATGGCTATCTCAAGTTAATTAAAAATCACCATTTAAAATCACAAATGTATAGAGGCAAGTGTCTATTTTGTCATGATGAGAACAAATTAGAAAATCTTTATTCGTTTTTGAGATAAAGATTATTTAAGTTAACCTAATTTTTTTGACTTTTTGAAATTAATAATTTTGTTTAAAAAAATCACGAAAAATCGAATTCTTAAGATATCTTAATGAACTATTCATGATTTATAGAGGAAAGTGTCTATTTTCTGGCAATGAAAGCGGATTTTTAAAATATTTATTCGTTTTTGAGATATTAATCATTAAATTGAACGTGAACATTTATGGCTATCTCATGTTAATTAAAAATCACCAAAAATCGAATTCTTGAGATATTTTAATGATATATTCAAAATTTATAGAGGCAAGTGTCTATTTTGTCATGGTGAGAACCAAATTAGAAAAACTTTATTCGTTTTTGAAATAAAGATTATTTAAGTTAACCTATTTTTTAAGATTTTTGAAATTAATAATCTTGATTTAAAAAATCACGAAAAATCGAATTCTTAAGATAGCTTAATGAACTATTCATGATTTATAAAGGAAAGTGTCTATTTTCTTGTGATGAAACCGGATCTTGAAAATATTTATTCGTTTTTGAGATATAAATCATTAAATTGAACGAGAACATTTATGGCTATCTGAAGTTAATTAAAAATCACCAAAAATCGAATTCTTGAGATATTTTAATGATACATTCAAAATTTATAGAGGCAAGTATCTATTTTGTCATGGTGAGAACCAAATTAGAAAAACTTTATTCGTTTTTGAAATAAAGATGATTTAAGTTAACCTATTTTTTAAGATTTTTGAAATTAATAATCTTATCTAATTTCTTAAAACCGTTAAATAATTTTCGAATTATTACAATACCACTCATTATGAAACACACTGCATAACGTATAAACATTTTTGATCAGGATTTCTATCTTTGCCAGTTTTTTTGAATGAGTTTTGACAGATTTTGATACTAAAATGTTATACTTCATATGTTAGTTTGATCAAATAAAATCACTTCAACAAATGTTCTTAGGAGTTCCAATACAAAATTGTTTTAAGGAACTGTGTTATGCAATCAACAGAGAAATACTTCCAAACACGATTATGGCCTTAATCCTAATCATAATTCTCTTTGAAGGATTCCATTGCACATTGTACTTAATAAGATAGGGTATTAATAATTTCAGTGATAATCATGAGGATGATATTAAAATGAGATCAAAGTCAAATTGAGCAAATATGGCCATAACGTGATAATTAGATAAGCAATATTTTTTGTGTAAATCAAGTTTGCGATAACGTTAATTTTGTATACATAATACCGAGTTGATTGAAATGAATTTCAAAAACGTTTAGAATAAAAGTGAGGTCATTATACAACAACACTCAATGAAAGCCGACCAAACAAAAACTAATAAAATTAGCACACTATTTTCATTGCAATGACTATGCATCAAACTTTATCCAAAAAGTATTTTGCACGCATTATTTTTGTAAACACCCTCTCCCAAATCTTGGACGCAATCCAACGCGAATTTAACCGACACACGCTTTCATACATCGCATCGTACATATATTATTTCATTTTTAGTCGAAGAAAAGATTTCGAAAAAAAACATCATTTCGATTCATTTTGAAATGCATCGAATACCAGAAGATGGGGGAACGTCGGAATCATCGTTCAAGTCATTATTACTATCGGATTCGAATTCGGCGTCGATTTCGTTATCAAAACGCTTTTCCCCACCACGATTTTTCCCTAATCAGCTGATTAACGCGAAGGCGCGAAATACAGATATGACATCCGCTGTCAGTCACCGATGGTGTTTCGTTGTCGGCTCGTTTAACGACGAAATCGCGTTGAGATCGCACGTGGACTTACTTATATCAGTGTGGGCCACTCGTTGAAAGTTGAAACAAAAAAAAATTATTATGGCAGAACACGGACATCACGTTAAAAGAAACTCTTCAAATACAGACCAAGATGACGATAGCAGCATTCCACCAGCTCCGGATGGGGGATGGGGGTGGATGGTCGTTTTTGGATCGTTCATGATTCACATTATTAGTAAGTACAATAAAATAATCTATTGTTTTTTTTTTTAATGTTGTTGTTTAGATCGATGCAACAAAGGTCTTTGTTTTATTTTTGATCATTTTTGATTATAATTGATAAAAAAAAATTGATTTAAAATTTTGGTTTAATTAAGATCAATAATTTCTAAACCAGACGAATAGAATTTGTTTTATCAGCCAGAAAAAATGTTAATCCCAACGAAAATCCGGTAATCTTCTTCTGTCAGAAGGACAAAATTGATATCGTATTGATACTATAAAAAATACGTTATTTACTACAATCAATCAGTTTATTATTTGCGCTTTATTATTTATGTATCTCTTCTCGCAATTACATTTCGTAATTCGTTTTCGAATTAATCTAAGATATGATTTCATTTTTTTATATATATTTTGTGCTAAGATCTTGCTTTATGTCTGTGAAGGTGACTTATGGTGGATTCAAGAGTGAAAAGTTAAGGTATTGTGTTATAGTAGTACTGTTCAGTTAGTTGTACAACGCAATTGAGGCGTTGAGAATAGAAAGGGCGAATTCAACAAAGTATGATTTTGAGAAATCCCTGTTTTTGATATTTTGCATAAGGGCGAATTTTTCAAAATAAATGTTTTTTAATAATCATTTTTTAGTTATGAGGTAAAAAATCAACTCAAATCCGGCAGTTTTCAGTTTTTTCTATAAAACTACCTAACGTTATTTAATAGTTTTTAATACTTTGATATTTTCTATCATTACCAAAGACATTACTTTTCACCAAAGACAGACTTTAATTATTTAAAAAAAAGATTATTCTATTTGATTCAATACAATAAACAAATTTATTTATTATTCATAATCCAAAATGAAACCGGTGGTTAGTGTTTGCCGTTTGTACTCTTAGCCGTATTGCTTAAAATCAAACATCGGTTTTGAGTGATATTCAATTTTTGAAGGGAAAGAAGGGCAAAGTTAATATAATTGTTAGATAGAGTAAATCGCGCCTCAATTATAATAATAATTTCAATCAAGGTTGTTATATTTTAAATAGTGTTTAAAACAAACATTTCTAAAACTGTATGATATGTTAAAACATATCATAAAAAAATGTTCAAACAGTTCAAAAGGTGATTTAAAACATGGGGTGTTTTTTTGAAAGAACAGTTTTGTTTAAAAATTAGAATGTTTTAGTTTCCTTTTACGTATGTTTATCGGCAAACTCGCATTACAAATAAAAAATAAAAAATAATAAAACGAGTAATAAAAAATCATTACTCGTTTCTGCTAGATGCACTATTTACTCCATTCTACTCTTGAAATATACAGACTGTTTTTGCTACTTTATCAATTCCTAATCTGTTACTTAAAGTAAATCGTATTAAATCTTAGGAAGAAAACGTCGCTTAGTATTGATTGCTTCCACATCGGATGTAGCTATCAAAAAAATTTTTATGCAATAGTATCCAAAGAGTTAAAAAAAAATCCACAGTTCAAAATTGCCTAGATCAATCTGCCAGTCAAGATAACTCAAATAGTTTATCAACAATATCGTGTTGTTTTTGCAATGAAAATGTTTTTTTGCAGAAGTTTTAAAAATAATATCAAGTCTTCTGGAACCAATATCAAGTCTTTTGGAAGCATTTCAATTCTTCTAAAAGCAGCAACAAGGCTTTCAGAAGCTATATAGACTTTTCTGGAAGAAGTTCAAGCATTCTAGAAACAAATCAAGTTTTTTCATCAAGCATTTCAAGTCTTCCAAAAGCAATATCAAGTTCTCTGGAAGAACTTCAAGTCTTCTAGAAGCAGTATTAAATCTTTTAAAGCATTACAAGTATTTTGAACATTTCTTCTTTCTATTTTGACAAGTCTTTTGGAAGCAATATTAGGTTCTTTAGAAACAGTATTACGTCTGCTATGGGCCTATCAAATGTTTTGGAAGCAGTGTAAGTCTTTTGTAAGCAAAAGAAAAACAGTATTAAGTCTTCAAAGAGCAGTATCAAGCCTTCTAGAAGCAATCCATGTCTGCTGGAAGCGACATCAAATCTCTTGAATGCAGTATCAAGTCTTCTGGAAGCATTTCAAGTCGTCCAGGAGCAGTATTAAGTCATTTCGAGGCAATATCAAGTCTTTTAAAAGTCTTCGAAAAGTAGTATGAAATTTTCTGGAAAAAGGCAATGTCCAGTTTTCTGGAAGCATTTCTTTGAAGTACTCTGGACACATTTCTAATCCTTTTTAAGCAGTATCAGGTCCTCTACAAGCAGTATTAAGTTTTCTATGGACAGTATCAAAACTTTTGGAAGCAATATCTGCTTTATTAAGATTTATGTCTCGATGACAAATAAGACCCTATCTAAAAGTCAAACTAACTTCTCATAATTTGAAACTCATTGTTATTAATGATTACATTAATGAACTTCGTTTTTTGTTGGAGATTTTCATTATTTTCGGACCATCATTGATCAACGATATATTAATCCCAGATTCGGAAAAATTGGTTATTATAGGAACAATCCCGGGATGCAGGGATCCCAATATCCCGAGATTGTAATCCCTAATTTAAACGCATTACGCTAGCAGCGACAACAATTTTATTTTTATTCATATTAAATAATGTTAGAATGCGTTAAAAACATAAACAAAACGGTTTCACTCCGTTTTCTCCTCTTCCGTTTTTCACTAAGTTTTTTTTTTGTATTTCTAATTTGGCGCGACTTTATATGTCCAAATTATACTTGAATGTACTTGCTTAAATATTGCATGAACCAATACCTTTCCTTACAACTAAAGCTAATGCACACGGTGTAAATAAAAACTTACTGTAGGGTTATTATCAACCTTTCAGATGGTGAAATTGCACCTTTATTTGGTGTTTTTGATAAAAAAGGTGTAACCAGTTTTAACAATTGTTTAAACTCTTCGAATGACATGCGGACATATTTAAAAAATTGTAAATCGTCCTCTTTCTTTTCTAACATATTTCTAATAAGAGTGGCATAATTCCCCTCTAATTCTCGATTCTTATTGATGGGCCTTCTATCAAAACGCCGTCGTCTTTTATTCTTCAATCTTTGTACGATTAATAATGCTGCATTCAAACACATTGCACTAGCAGAGACAACAATTTTCTTTTTATTCATATTAAATCATGATCACCATTAAATAGTATTAGAAACAAAATATTTCTAAAAAACAAAACTGTTTCACTCCTGATCCCCCAGATTCCTTTTTGTATTTTTAATTTGGCACGGCGGTTTATATGTCAAAATTTTGCTTTTATATGTTGTGCTTAAATATTGTTTAAGACTAATACTACGACTAAAACTAAAACACGTTGCATGAACCCACCATTAACCATAATGTTTTTAGTTTGTGTGAAGAGTGTTTGTAGAAATATTTTTAATGGGTTGGATTGGGTTGGGTTGGACATTTCTAGTTAACTAATACTAAAAGTTTTCTAGTTAACTAAACCTAGAACTAAAAATGAAAAACATGAAAATACCAAATTTTGACAAATTTTGTATTTTCATGGATGATTATGTCAAAGTTATCAAAGTTATCCAAAAACAAATCATTTGGGTTGGGTTGCACGTTTCTAGTTTCGTACTTCCAGTTCTAGCGACAAAACTAAGATTTCAACTAGAAGCATTCGTGTCCAGTAACACGTTTCTTATGACGGCTAAACCTGAATGTGTTTAGTTCTAGTATTAGTTTTAGTATCAGAACTACAAAGATTTTTCTAATACTAGGTCTAGTGTTAGTTCTAGTTTTAATCGTGATTAAGTGTTGAATACTTTTTTGAAGTAATATTAACTCTAAAACTAGAATTATTCTCGTTTAGTACGTCTCATAAAAAGGTTAAATTCAAACGTTTCTAGTTTTCATTCTCGTGTTAGTTCTAGTTCATTGAAAAATTTACAACAATCTAACGCTGTATAGCAGTTGAAGCTGTAACAAACACGAGACCTAGAGCTAGAAAGTTTGTTAGGACGGCTGAACCAAAATTATTTACTTCTAATGTTAGTTTTGGTACCTACTGGTAACTAAAACTAGAACAAACACTAGACCTAGAACTAAAAACATTTGAAACTTTCTAAACGCATATTTTTGCAATAAAATATATGGTTTCCCCATCATACATGTACCCACTGCCGTCCCCTCTGAGGTACGGTCCTTTTTTTCATTGAATTTTGTATGAAAAGGAGCGCACTCGTAGGTTTATTATATGGGCTTGGGTTGGTTTTAGTTGTGCATCTGAAGACCTTTTTTAACGAAGGCCTCTACAATCAACAGTATCAGAAATAGAGTACTTTACAAATTCATTTGGCAATCCTTTATATGTTACTGGAACTGAAGAACTAATTGAAGAAACTAGAATCATTTTCATTTAATTTTATATGAAACGGGTCACACTCATTTCGTTCGTGCAACTCAGCCCTGGGGCGTCAAATATCTTAGGTTGGCACCGGTCAGATAGTACGAAGTTGGACCACGACTCACTCAAAAATCATTTCCTCGTGTTCTTCTGAATCACCAGTCCTCTTCCACCCAGGGTTGTATTTGGCGAGTAACATTACTCGTTTTAATCTTAATTCAATCTTGACTCATTTATTCGTTTCATTTCTGCATTATTGGTGAATCTATCACTTTTTGAAATACCTCCTCCTACTCATCATATTCTGTAACTGCGTGTTTGTCCGAAATTGATGGGATATTTAAAAAAGATAATAAAAAATTGAAGTCGCCCTTTTTTATTATACAGGGAATTATTATTATAGAAGGTCTAAACCTCTTCGCCCTCTCTTCCCGGAACCACCTGTCAGGGCATTACTTGGGGGAATAAGAATAGAATACAAATTTATGTATTCTCCAAAATCTCACCTTCACCTTTTCCAACTCCTTTTAGGAGCCTTTCATGGCTTTCCTTAAATTTCATTATTTTAACTATCATGTCTTGCACTGTATTCCACAATTCTTCTGATTCTAACATCACATTACTTACACCACTACACTTTTCATAAACAAATAATGTATGTTCCACTGTATCTATGCTTTCGCAAAACCAGCAAACCCCACTTTCCGATTTTTTAATTTTAAAGATATCTTTTAAAGACTCCATGTCCAAACAAAACCTTAGTCAAGTAAAAATCAACCTTGCCCCACTTTTTATAGAACCATGGTTCTATTTCTGGGATAAGAATTCTTGTCTATCTCTCATACATAGATCCCATCTTTCCTGCCAAGTCTTCAATAAATTCGCTCTGCATTCACGTTTTGCTTCTTTGCCTCTCTTATATAACGCTGTTCTTTCTTCAGCAAAGAAGTCCAGCGGAGGCAAACCAGCAATAACTTCCAATAGCAAGTTTTCTGATTGATGATGATTCTTGTCAACATATCACGATACCGTTTAAATTTAAGAGCTCTTTGCCAAATAGGTGCGGGGTATAGAATAACCTACTTCACCGACAATGCAAGAATCTTGGACCATCTAAGTTCGGCATCAACCTTATAACTAAATTACTCATGAATGCCGACTTACTTGATACCTCTTCAATATGTTCCGTCATGGTCATGCCCTTATTGATAAACACACCGAAATACTTGACCCTTTCAGCACTTTGAATTACAGACCCATTTACTTCAAGCTTAAGAGGTCTTGTTTTTCTTCTCTCTTGAAGTAAAACCATTTCTGATTTCTGTGCGCAATGTACTCATCTCCATCAATACTCATCTCAACCTGTAATCAACAATGCCATATCATCTGCATATCCTATAATCTCTACTTCGGCCCCTAAGTTCAATCTTAGGATTCTATCATAATAACATAACTTCCATAGAAGTGGACCTAATAGGGAGCCTTGTGGCACTCCGCAAGTCTTATCGTAAACTTTCCCATTTGGAGCTATGATGTTCCTAGAGACAAGTAGCTCCTAATCATTTCCACTAGATAGGGACTTATATTTCCATTAATCAAGAATCCAACAATTTCTTTCCACGGTGCAGAATTAAATGTATTTTTGATGTCCAAAATAATTAAAGCACAGAATTTCCTATTCTTTAAGCCTTTTTTTATCATATCAATGCTTTTCTGCACTTTTTTAATTGCATGTGCAGTGGATCTTCCCTTCCTAAAACCATATTGGTTTTCATGTAAAATATTATTCTCATCCACTTCTACAACCAGTAAACCTTAGTAAACCTTCCAGAGAGATCTATACGCCATGGCTTGTCCTGTTTTTTTCGGATTCTCAATCAGAACCAACCTTGCATTTTTCCAGATCTTTGGAATAATACCCTTTAACACACTGTCATTATACATCTCTAAGAAATCAGAAACCATTTGAATGCTTCGATGTCAACAATCCAACTATTTCAGATGGAATGGCATCCAGACCCGCGGTTTTCTTTTTTCTTAAATTAGCTACCGCAACTGAGAGTTCCTCTACTGTAAAAGGAATTAAATTTATTGTATCGTCCCTAGCATCCCATGCAAAATCTTCATGATTAGGGAACATTATATTGATTTACTCTTCTATTATCTTATCCTCAATAGTATTTCTATCTTTCATTTTCAGTCTTTTTATAACTATTTGGTAGGACTTACCTCAAACATCGTTTTCTAGATCTGAACAAAGTTGATTCCATTTTTCTTTTTTACTCTTTCCGATAATCTTTCCAAGTCTAGTGTTAGTTGTAGTATTAATCGTGGTTCAGTGTTTGATTATTGAATATTTTTATTGAAGTAATGCTATATCTAGAACTAGAATTATAAATACAGAGTGTTTCATAATTTCACGGCACTATGTTTGGGATACATTCTCCAACACGAAATAACCAAGAAAGTTTATATAAACATAAGTCTCAAATTATTTTTTTATCGAGATATTGAAAAGTTAAAGATAAATATCTAAGTGTTTTGAATTTAATCAGATTGACGTGGTTTGCAATTGCAAAGCGCTTTTGTGTTTGACAAATAATTTCGACGAACTACTAACGTTGAAGAAGGGATACTCAATGCTATTCAGCAATTTTCTACTACTAGCACCAGAAAATTGTCACATCGTTTCAATGTTTCATCTGCAAGCGTATGGCGAACATTGCGCGAGCAACAATTGTATCCACATCACGTTACGTGTGTGTAACATTTGTTACCACAGGATTATAACAAGCGCATAAATTTCTGTCAATGCACACGAGATCCTAACTTCCTGAGATGGTTGCTAGTTACCGATGAATCTTGCTTCACCAGAAATGGAATTACTAACTTTTTAACAGTCATACTTGAAGCGATGAGTTTTATTTAATGTCTGGTGTGGTCTTCTTTGTGATAATTTCACCGGCCCTTTGTTTTTATCAACCTTTTTATCAAAGCTTTCAGGAATATTCTACTTGAATTTTTTGCAAAATAATCTGTATGAGCTTCTAAAAGATATTCCGATTGCCAACAGGCAGGGGATGTGGTTTATGCTCACTTTTCTCATATTGTCACCGATTATTTAAACACACCATATGGTAACCGATGAATTGGCCGAAACGGACCTGTTAAATGGCCACCACGATCTGCTGATCTAACGCCGTTAATTCATTTTGTATGGGGCAAGAACAGCAGCTACTATGAGAAGTCGTTCAGATATTCTAAGCCGAGCCAAAGAATCATGGATTCGTCGCGCTAAATGCTGCATTCAACAAAACTGAGGGCACTTTGAACAGTTACTCTGAATATTTTATTCTTAAATAAATTAACTTTTCAATATCTCGATAATAAATTAATTTGAGACTTATGTTTATATAAATTTTATGTTTTATGCTGGAAAAAATATTTTTGAACACCCTGTATATAAAATAAATCCGAATAATTCTACTTCTAGATTCAGTTATAGTTTTAGTGCTGGCACAAGAACTAGCGCTAGACTAAGGGCCACTTTTACCACCTCTTGATAAATTTATCTAACAGTTAAAAACCGGCTCATAATCAATGGGAGCGCTTAAAATCGATATAACCACTGCTAGTTAGTTTAACTGGAGGTTGGTAAAAGCGGGCCTAAGGCCTAGTTTATTCACCTTTAGTTAAATTTAACTAGCAGATATTTACCATAGTTACTGTTAATATAGCCAATCATGGCAAGTGAAATTACAGTAACCATGGAAAATATCCAGTAGTTAAATTTAACCAAAGGTGAATAAACCGGCCCTAAGAGATGCTTGGGACGTGTGGCACAGCTCAACCTACCCCAACCCAACCCAATCCCAATGCATCTATTTTTATGAAGTTGAGGAATATCTATAAACAGACACACCATGATAATAGAACTTGAGTGGCCAGATAGTGAGATGTTGGAACTCAATCTTCTAAAAAATCATTTCCTCCTGTTCTTCGGAACCACCAGAAAG
This sequence comes from Onthophagus sagittarius, assembly GCA_036711965.1. Taxonomy (NCBI): domain Eukaryota; kingdom Metazoa; phylum Arthropoda; class Insecta; order Coleoptera; family Scarabaeidae; genus Onthophagus; species Onthophagus sagittarius. Next base: position 11,477,231 of record JASERS010000004.1, read on the forward strand.
ACGTTTCTTCAGAGTTATCCTCCTCCATCCTGGGTTGTATTTGGCAAGTGACATTACTTGTTTTGCACAAACGAGATCTACTAGGTCTAGTTCTAGTTTTAATCGTAATTCAGTGTTTGGTTGTTAAATACTTTTATTAACGTAATACTAGATCTAGAACTACAAACATTGGGGTTTATCTGTACGTCTTTTAAGACAGCTAAATCCAAACGATTCTAGTTCTAATTCTAGTGTTAGTTCTAGTTCATTGAAAAATTCTAATCTAATCTGTTAGTTCTAATCTAACGCTATATAGCAGTTAAAACTAGAACTAACACTAGACCTAGAACCAGAAAGTTTCTGATGACAGTTAAATCCGATTATATTTCTAGTGTTAGTTTTAGTGCCACAACCAAAACTACAACTAACACTAGACCTAGAATTAGAAAGTTTCGTGTTTAGCCGTACGTCCAAATCTTGCTCTTCTAGCGTTCTGGAGAGAAAGAAATTCTAGATCTAGCGTTAGTTCTAGTTTTAATCTTAATTCAGTGTTTGATTGTTGAATATTTTTGTTGAAGCAATATTACATCTAGACTGAGAATTATTCGGGTTTAGCCGTCTTAAGCTAAATCTGAATAATTCTAGTTCTAGATTCAATTTTAATTTTAGTACTAGCACAAGAACTAGCGCTATACTAAGAGGTGCTTGAGATGTATGGCACAGCTCAACCTATCTCACCCCAACCAAATTCAAATGAACCTATTTTTATGATGTCGGAGAATATCTGTTAACAGATACTTGAGTGAGAGTAGAAATATTCGGGTTTATCTGTCTTAAGCTAAATCCGAATAATTCTAGTACTAGATTCAATTTTAATTTTAGTACTAGCACAAGAACTAGCGCTATACTAAGAGGTGCTTGAGACGTATGGCACAGCTCAACCTATCTCACCCAACCCAATTCAAATGAACCTATTTTTATGATGTCGGAGAATATCTGTTAACAGATACTTGAGTGAGAGTAGAAATATTCGGGTTTAGCTGTCTTAAGCTAAATCCGAATAATTCTAGTTCTAGATTCAATTTTAATTTTAGTACTAGCACAAGAACTAGCGCTATACTAAGAGGTGCTTGAGACGTATGGCACAGCTCAACCTATCCCACCCCAACCCAATTCAAATGAACCTATTTTTACGATGTCGGTGAATATCTGTTAACAGATACTTGAGTGAGAGTAAAAATATTCGGGTTTAGCTGTCTTAAGCTAAATCCGAATAATTCTAGTTCTAGATTCAATTTTAATTTTAGTACTAGCACAAGAACTAGCACTATACTAAGAGGTGCTTGAGACGTATGGCACAGCTTAACCTATCTCACCCCAACCCAATTTAAATGAACCTATTTTTATGATGTCGGAGAATATCTGTTAACAGATACCTGAGTGAGAGTAGAATTATTCGGGTTTAGCCGTCTTAAGCTAAATCCGAATAATTCTAGTTCTAGATTCAATTTTAATTTTAGTACTAGCACAAGAACTAGCGCTATACTAAGAGATGCTTGAGACGTATGGCATAGCTCAACCTATCTCACCCCAACCCACTTCAAATGAACCTATTTTTATGATATCGGAGAATATCTGTTAACAGATACTTGAGTGAGAGTAGAATTATTCGGGTTTAGCTGTCTTAAGCTAAATCCGAATAATTCTAGTTCTAGATTCAATTTTAATTTTAGTACTAGCACAAGAACTAGCGCTATACTAAGAGATGCTTGAGACGTATGGCACAGCTCAACCTATCTCACCCCAACCCAATTCAAATGAACCTATTTTTATGATGTCAGAGAATATCTGTTAACAGATACTTGAGTGAGAGTAGAATTATTCGGGTTTAGCCGTCTTAAGGTAAATCCGAATAATTCTAATTCTAGATTCAATTTTAATTTTAGTACTAGCACAAGAACTAGCACTATACTAAGAGGTGCTTGAGACGTATGACACAGCTCAACCTATCCCACACCAACCCAATCCAAATGAACCTATTTTTATAAATTCGGGGAATATCTGTAAACAGACACTTGAGTGTCCAGATAATGAGACGTTGGAACTCGATCCACTAAAAAATGCTTTCTTCGTCTTCTTCTGAACCACTAGAAAAACATTTCTTCAAAGTTGTCCTCCTCCATCTTAGGTTTTATTTGATTTGTAACATTACTCGTTTTATTCTCATTTCAATCTTGACACATTTATTCGTTTCATTTCTGCATTATTTAAAAAAAAAGAATATATCACGTTTTATAACTCCATCTTTGCCTTTGCTCAAAATTGATGGGATATTTCACCTCGCATCATTCTTCTTATCACCCATTCATTCTCTTCATCATTGAATTCAAGTAGAACTACCACAAAACCTAGAACTTGCATAACTAATCAATAAATCCTGTAATTTCTTTTTAAATTGATTCCTTATCTAAATATAAATTAATAAAAAAACAACAAATTGAGGTCACACAAACTAAACACGTGACATAAAACATCAACTCAAATAACACGTGACCGAGTCACCAAACCACTTCAATATTGATTTACGGCGTTTCAAAGTTTTAAAAGACAAGAAAAATCTTTATCCAGCGATAAGCAAAATGCGGGGGCAATTCGAGCGAATATAGGATTGAATAAAGAAACGTTGATCTCTCTAAATTTACAACGTGATATTATGAGATCTAATGTTTTCGTAAATATTTTCGGCGTAAAATCGGTCCATTGTGCAATTAGTTTCGTTACCAGGGACGATAACGTGTTGCCACTTCGAAACTCATTAATCGTATTTGAAGATAAGATCATCTCAAACGTGTATTTTTCCTTAGAAAAATAATAGTGATATGAGATGATATGAAATTCGTTTTCGTTTTAATTTAAATTTAATTGATCTCGGGGAAGGTTACTCATTGATAAGGTCATGGGTCAAAAAATGTTCTCAAAATCAATACTTGGCGTAAATGATTTATTTTTTGTTTGTTCTTGGGTTAAGTGCAAAGTTCGTTCTCTTTGTGTTCTTTGATCCCGTTCTATTAATAACAAAAGAGGAAGTATAGATTCTTTTTAATAGTAATCATGCGAAGATAATAATGAATCAGTTTACGACTCATCGCGCAAACAATTCAATCGTTGTTTGCTCAAATTGCAACAAAGTTTAGTTTACCTAGAAATTGACCCAGATTTTATTGAAGATTTTTTTATTCTATAAGTTATGTTTTCGATAACGATTTATCTAGCGGATAATCAATAAATAAGCATAAGTAAATACTTAAAAGAGATCGTATCACTTTTATTATCAAATTGTTTTAACTTGCAAAAAATTTCTTTCCGAGAATTTATTCGAAATTCTTTGCGATAAATTTTTGACTTATTAACTCATAATCGGTTTTAGATTGCGGTTTAATTACTTAATAAGGATTTAAAATTTACGAAATTGCCGTTTCACTTGTGACAAACAAGTTGAGTTGATTGTAATATTAATATTTATGTTTTATTTTTAGATAATAAGCAAACAGACGCGAAAAAGATCTCGTTTCATAAAATGAATCGGTTACATTTTCGAGTGGATTTTATCGATCGCAATTAAATTTAATTAAATTCTAATTTGAAGAGATACTCTTGTTAAACATTTTTTTATTTTTATGTTTAGATGATGGCGTTACATATTCCTTTGGAGTATTCTACGACGAGTTCCTCACGTATTTCAACGAAGGGAAAGCTAAAACGGCATGGATTTTATCGATATTAGTCGGAGTAACACTATGTTCAGGTACATAAACGATTTTTTAAATTTATTATTACAGTTCACGTTTGATTAATGATGTTTAAAGCGTCACATCTGGTTGTTTTAAATGTCAAGGTTAAAACTAGAAATCCCTATAATATAAATATTTTCATGATTTGAATTAATGTTCGATTGAAATTGCGGCATAAAATAGGGATTATGGCTGTATTTTGGCCGAAACTACACCATTAAAGATTAATTGCGACCTGTTTGAACTAAAACTTAACAATCTTACATTTTTCATCATTTAATTGGGTAAACTGTTTAACAATTTAACACTAAGTTTTTAAAGTGTCAGACTCAGTTAAAATACATTTCACATATTTAGATGTTATTTCTTATATGTTGCTTTTTAAATAAAAATTATAGAAGAAATATAGAAAACAACATTGTATATGATGAACATCGCAATTATATTAGAAATAGGGTTGGCATTTTTTAAAAATAATTGTAAAAGAGATTTTAAAAAAATATATAGGAAATTCAAAAATTATACAGGATGTACTAGAATAAAAATGATCTATAATGGTCAAAGATCTATAATGGCAAAGATACAGGCTATAAATGTTTTAAGACATTTTTTAAATATCTTAAACACTATGATAAAGTTTTGTAATTTGATAGAAAACTTTATGAGTTGATAATTTATGTGTTGCAATGGTCTGCCTGAACAATACTTCTTAATTACGAACAATATTTGGGGTGGCCAACTTCGAAGACGTCGCTCGTTCCAAATATTGCTTTTGATATAAGAAGTAATCTCAATTCAAAAATGTCCAACAACTGAAAAGGCATCGAGGATGACTATTTATTTGAAACCAACCCAACTAAACTTAATCCTGCAAACTCAACCACTAAAAACTACTTACAATAGTTAATTAGCACGTGGGAGGACTGAAAGGTAGACTCACGCTGAAAAGAACTTCAAGCGGATTTTTTTTTTTTTTTTTCCGAAAGTTAACATTAACAAATTTATGGAAGTCTATTCTATTTAAACTTTATGGAAAAAATTTCTTGGATTTCGAAGACGACGGCCGCTCCAAATATTATTCATGATTTTCATTTTCATGATTTTATTCATTTTTCATGAGTTTCTATACTCTTTTATACTCTCAACTTGAGCGTAATATGAGCTAAGACATCAGTAGACCCTATTCAACTATTCAGTATCTGCCAACTTGTTGGCAGCATGAGTTTCTACATTCTGACAGCTATATTTTGTATGATTAAATCTGCTAGCTTATTTGAATCATCCGTTATGACTTCTTGATACCTGTACTATGAATAAGACGCTGCCAACTTGAGCACAGCATGAGCTATGACATCAATAGATACATATTCAACCAGCGAGTATCTACCAACTTGTATAATAAAGTCTGCCAATTTGTTGGCAGCAAGAGTTTCTATATTCAGAGACCTATATTTTGTACGATAAAGTCTGCCAACTTATTGGCAGCATCCATTATGACATCCTGATGCCTGTATTGTGAATGAGAGGCTGCCAACTTGAGCGTAATATGAGCTAAGACATCAGTAGACCCTATTCAACAATCCAGTATCTGCCAACTCGTTGGCAGCATGAGTTTCTACATTTTGACAGCAATATTTTGTATGATAAAATCTGCTAGCTTATTTGAATCATCCGTTATGACTTCTTGATACCTGTACTATGAATAAGACGCTGCCAACTTGAGCACAGCATGAGCTATGACATCAATAGATACATATTCAACCAGCGAGTATCTACCAACTTGTATAATAAAGTCTGCCAATTTGTTGGCAGCAAGAGTTTCTATATTCAGAGATCTATATTTTGTACGATAAAGTCTGCCAACTTATTGGCAGCATCCATTATGACATCCTGATGCCTGTATTGTGAATGAGAGGCTGCCAACTTGAGCGTAATATGAGCTAAGACATCAGAAGACCCTATTCAACAATCCAGTATCTGCCAACTTGTTGGCAGCATGAGTTTCTACATTCTGACAGCTATATTTTGTATGATTAAATCTGCTAGCTTATTTGAATCATCCGTTATGACTTCTTGATACCTGTACTATGAATAAGACGCTGCCAACTTGAGCACAGCATGAGCTATGACATCAATAGATACATATTCAACCAGAGTATCTACCAACTTGTATAATAAAGTCTGCCAAGTTGTTGGCAGCAAGAGTTTCTATATTCAAAGACCTATATTTTGTACGATAAAGTCTGCCAACTTATTGGCAGCATCCATTATGACATCCTGATGCCTGTATTGTGAATGAGAGGCTGCCAACTTGAGCGTAATATGAGCTAAGACATCAATAGACACCTATTCAGCAATCCAGTATCTGCTAACTTGTTGGCAGCATGAGTTTCTACATTTTGACAGCTATATTTTGTATGATAAAATCTGCTAGCTTATTTGAATCATCCGTTATGACTTCTTGATACCTGTACTATGAATAAGACGCTGCCAACTTGAGCACAGCATGAGCTATGACATCAATAGATACATATTCAACCAGCGAGTATCTACCAACTTGTATAATAAAGTCTGCCAATTTGTTGGGAGCAAGAGTTTCTATATTCAGAGACCTATATTTTGTACGATAAAGTCTGCCAACTTATTGGCAGCATCCATTATGACATCCTGATGCCTGTATTGTGAATGAGAGGCTGCCAACTTGAGCGTAATATGAGCTAAGACATCAGTAGACCCTATTCAACAATCCAGTATCTGCCAACTCGTTGGCAGCATGAGTTTCTACATTTTGACAGCAATATTTTGTATGATAAAATCTGCTAGCTTATTTGAATCATCCGTTATGACTTCTTGATACCTGTACTATGAATAAGACGCTGCCAACTTGAGCAGAGCATGAGCTATGACATCAATAGATACATATTTAACCAGCGAGTATCTACCAACTTGTATAATAAAGTCTGCCAATTTGTTGGCAGCGAGAGTTTCTATATTCAGAGACCTATATTTTGTACGATAAAGTCTGCCAACTTATTGGCAGCATTCATTAGGACATCCTGATGCCTGTATTGTGAATGAGAGGCTGCCAACTTGCGCGTAATATGAGCTAAGACATCAATAGACACCTATTCAGCAATCCAGTATCTGCCAACTTGTTGGCAGCATGAGTTTCTACATTTTGACAGCAATATTTTGTATGATAAAATCTGCTAGCTTATTTGAATCATCCGTTATGACTTCTTGATACCTGTACTATGAATAAGACGCTGCCAACTTGAGCAGAGCATGAGCTATGACATCAATAGATACATATTTAACCAGCGAGTATCTACCAACTTGTATAATAAAGTCTGCCAATTTGTTGGCAGCAAGAGTTTCTATATTCAGAGACCTATATTTTGTACGATAAAGTCTGCCAACTTATTGGCAGCATTCATTAGGACATCCTGATGCCTGTATTGTGAATGAGAGGCTGCCAACTTGCGCGTAATATGAGCTAAGACATCAATAGATACCTATTCAGCAATCCAGTATCTGCCAACTTGTTGGCAGCATGAGTTTCTACATTCTGACAGCTATATTTTGTATGATAAAATCTGCTAGCTTATTTGAATCATCCGTTATGACTTCTTGATACCTGTACTATGAATAAGACGCTGCCAACTTGAGCACAGCATGAGCTATGACATCAATAGATACATATTCAACCAGCGAGTATCTACCAACTTGTATAATAAAGTCTGCCAATTTGTTGGCAGCAAGAGTTTCTATATTCAGAGATCTATATTTTGTACGATAAAGTCTGCCAACTTATTGGCAGCATCCATTATGACATCCTGATGCCTGTATTGTGAATGAGAGGCTGCCAACTTGAGCGTAATATGAGCTAAGACATCAGTAGACCCTATTCAACAATCCAGTATCTGCCAACTTGTTGGCAGCATGAGTTTCTACATTTTGACAGCTATATTTTGTATGATAAAATCTGCTAGCTTATTTGAATCATCCGTTATGACTTCTTGATACCTGTACTATGAATAAGACGCTGCCAACTTGAGCACAGCATGAGCTATGACATCAATAGATACATATTCAACCAGCGAGTATCTACCAACTTGTATAATAAAGTCTGCCAATTTGTTGGCAGCAAGAGTTTCTATATTCAGAGACCTATATTTTGTACGATAAAGTCTGTCAACTTATTGGCAGCATCCATTATGACATCCTGATGCCTGTATTGTGAATGAAAGGCTGCCAACTTGAGCGTAATATGAGCTAAGACATCAGTAGACCCTATTCAACAATCCAGTATCTGCCAACTTGTTGGCAGCATGAGTTTCTACATTCTGACAGCTATATTTTGTATGATAAAATCTGCTAGCTTATTTGAATCATCCGTTATGACTTCTTGATACCTGTACTATGAATAAGACGCTGCCAACTTGAGCACAGCATGAGCTATGACATCAATAGATACATATTCAACCAGCGAGTATCTACCAACTTGTATAATAAAGTCTGCCAATTTGTTGGCAGCAAGAGTTTCTATATTCAGAGACCTATATTTTGTACGATAAAGTCTGCCAACTTATTGGCAGCATCCATTATGACATCCTGATGCCTGTATTGTGAATGAGAGGCTGCCAACTTGAGCGTAATATGAGCTAAGACATCAATAGACACCTATTCAGCAATCCAGTATCTGCCAACTTGTTGGCAGCATGAGTTTCTACATTCTGACAGCTATATTTTGTATGATAAAATCTGCTAGCTTATTTGAATCATCCGTTATGACTTCTTGATACCTGTACTATGAATAAGACGCTGCCAACTTGAGCACAGCATGAGCTATGACATCAATAGATACATATTCAACCAGCGAGTATCTACCAACTTGTATAATAAAGTCTGCCAATTTGTTGGCAGCAAGAGTTTCTATATTCAGAGACCTATATTTTGTATGATAAAGTTTGCCAACTTATTGACAGCATCCATTATGACATCAATAGACACCTGTACTTTGAATGAGAGGCTGCATTTATGAGAGTCTGTTTCTACATTCTGACACCTATATTTTGTTGAGTTATGGCATCCTGATATGCAGAACAGATGTGTTTTCTACATGGCAAAAACACAGAATAATTGTTGGAATTTTTGTCTAACTACACGGAAATATGCTCATAGCATTGTACACTATATATTAAAACTAGAACCAACATAAACGTTAGAGCTAACACTAGAACTAAGAAACATATGGTTTTAGCCGTGCGTTTGAAGACGCTCTAGGCCCAGTGTTAGTACTAAAGCTAGGTTGTAGCTTTAGTATTAGTTATCCTTTTAATCATATGATAGCCAAAAATATTTACTGAGTATAACAGACTTTACCGCAATTCTTTTTATTAAGCGGTTACGAATATCGATCTATAAATTGAGGGGCCTTGACTTTTTGCACGGACTTTAGATTGTTTAATTTTGCTAAACTATCAAATAAGCCAATAAAAAAAGCGTAACAGCCATTATAGCAGGACAATAGAATTTTCTTAAGTTAATAATCAATTGGGTACCCTTAAATACGATTTTATCACATTTATCTTTGATAAGATTAAGTAGACGTAAAAAAATTATATATCGGGGTTGAATCTTTAATAGATGTTAAGTTAATAACTAGTATCCGAACGAGATTTCGGTTTCGGTTTCGGCCAGTTTTGGCATAAATTAGGGATTTCAGCAATGTTTCGGTTTCGGTTGTAATTTGGCTGAAACAAGGCCGAAACCAAAACTACGTGGTGTTATTCCGATGTATACTCATACTGAGATTTCAGGCCGTAGCTTGCGAAAAATTGCCTTAAAATATGAAACACTAGTTAGTTATTCAGTGTAGGAGGCCAAATTTATACCTAAAAGATTTGTTATCTTCATAGCAATAATATCGTCTTCAATCTTTGTTTTGGCTAGTATCGATGCCAAATGTCAAGGCCAATTCTTTTATGTATACCTTCAACAAACTAAATCCATTCCATATTCAGAAATGTTGTTGGGAAATATAAAAAGATTTTGGAATTAGTTATGACAAAGGCGATTTTCATTACTTGGCGATTTGTTTAGATTTTACCAACTTTGGTAGTGGTTGTGTTCCAAATGAATATAATCATAGATTAATTTGAATGTTCCAAATTAATATATGATACTTAGAAATATTCACTAATTATAACAGACTTTACCGCAATTCTTTTCATTGGGCGATTACGAAGATATCAATCTATAAACTGATTGGGGCCTTGAATTTTTGCACGGATTTTACTTTGTTCATTTTTGTTAAACTATCAAATAAGCCAATAAAAAATGCGTACCGGCCCCATTATAGGAAGAATATAGACACACTTTCCATTTCTGTTTTTGCCGTAATTCTTATCTAGAACTTAAAAGGAAAAAGAAAAATCCTTAGTCAATCAGATTGATTCAGCGTTGACTAACACATTTGTACATCCCAATTTTGATCTTGCAAACGGGTATAATAAGTGGTTACAATAAAAATCAATTCATTTAGAGAAACGTTTAAAGACAAACGTGCAATATTTGTGTTTTGGTGATACAGAGGAATCTGTATCTATCTTAGTCACTATGAAAAAATCTGTAAGGGTATCATCTAGTCTTATATAGTCTTAATTATTAAAATTTTCTAGAAACAGTATTAAGTCTTCTGGAAACTTCTGAAGTCTTATGGAAGCATTTTAAATCTACAAGCAATATAAAGTATTCTAGGTGCAATATCAAGTATTTTCATAGCATTTTAAAACATCTAGAAGCAGTATCAAGTCAGTATCGAGTGATCTGAAAGCAGTTAAAGTCTTCTGAAAACATTTCAAGTCTTCTCAAAACAATATCAAATCTTTTGGAAGTATTTCAAGTTTACTGGAAGCAGTGTCACGTTTCCTAGAAAACTGTGCCAAGTCTTCCAGGGCCACTATCATATCTTCTCTAGCAGTTCAAGTCTTTTGGAAGCAGTTCAAGCCATCTGGAAGCGGTTTAAGCCTTTTCAAAGGGTTTAAAGTTTTTGGAAGCAGCATCAAGTTTGTTGTTCTGTTATAATCCTTCTCGGTGGAAAGATTTTATGCAACATCGCGTTATCGAAATCTAAGAACTGTCTGCACCTCAATGGCATTAGTATTTCAAGTCTACTGGACTCAGTGTCACGTTTCCCAGAAAGCAGTGCCAAGTCATCCAGAGCCAGTATTATGTCTTCTTCAGCAGTTCAAGCCTTTTGGAAGCCATCTGGAAGCGGTTCAAGCCTTTTCAAAAGGTTTAAAGTTTTTTCCAAGCAGTATCAAGTCTTCCAGGGGCGATATTGAGTCTTTTGGAAGCATGTCCAGTTTTCTAGAACCATTATCAAATCTTCTAGAAGCGTTATCAAATCTTCCAGAAATATTTTAAGTTTGCTAGAACCAGTATCAATCTACGAATTCGGCGATTATGGAAATGGGTGATGGACAATTTTTTTTGTAGATCTAGAAATAAATTTTATGATATAAAACTAGAACTAACACATATATCTGTTATATTTGTGTTTCTCTTGCAATAAGCAAGCGTGTGTTGTCAATATATACCATTCTATTTATTAAGTCTTCACCAGTAATCTATGGTTAGCTCTAAGAATCTGCAGTGTTCTGTTATACATTATGCACTACTTCTTTCCAAGGTAGTATTTTGCTTTTCAGAACAATATATACTCTTCTGCCAACAGTATATTCTCTAAAGATAGTATTTAATCTTCCCAAAGTAGTTTCTACTTTTCTGTCAACACTGTGCAGTCTGTTAGTGATGTCTAATCCACTGCTAACAGCATGTATTTTCTGCAAAATATTCCTGGTCTTCTAGAAGCAGATTCCAGTCTTCCAAAACTTTATCTACTCTTCTCTAATAATCTTTATCCCCTTGCAAATGTAACTAGTTTTCAAAATGCAGTATCTAGTCCTCCACACGTTATATTTAAACCCTCTACCACTTAAACAGCAGAACGCGGCGAGTTTGACTTATTGGCTCTTAAATTCGCCCAACTCCCGGGCTCGATCTTTACGGGAGTTTGAGGCTGTCTCTTTGTTGCTCTTTGTATCGTATAATTTTTTTCTTATGGTGGGGGACGTGTAAACTAAAATCGCTGCGCTGTAGTAATCAGCAAACAGCAGTGTTCAGTAGAAGTGTTTAGTCTCTTGCACGTAGTGTTCAGTCTTCCAAAAACAATATTTAGTCTTCCAGAAGTAAGATTTAGTGTTCTAGAATCAGTATTGAGACTTCCAGAAACAGTACCATAAGAGCAATATAATTTACTATAACCAGTATACAGTTTTCTGTTACCATTGTCAAGCCATCCACCAGTAATATAGTCTTCTCCAACAATTTCTAATATTCTATAGGCAGTATTTAGTCCTCTAAATACAGTATCTAATCCGCCAAACACAAGATTTAGTCATTTACCATCAGTATACAGTCTATCAGCAGTTTGTTAGATAGTCTTCAACAAACGGCATGCAGCTTTCTGGAAGATAGTGTTTAATCTCCTACAAGTAGTGGTCAGTTTTCCAAAAATAATATCTAGTCTTCTAGAAGAACTATCTAATTTTTCAAAAGCAGTATAACTCCTTATAACCAATATACAATATTTTGCTACCATTGTCAAGCCAGCCACAAGTAATACAGTCTTCTCCAATAATCTGTAATTTTCTGCAAGAAGTATTTGGTTCTCGAAATGCAGTATCTAGACCTCCAAATGCAACGTTTAGTCTTTTACCACCAATACATAGTCTATCGGCAGTATCTAGTTTTTTATAAACTACATGTAGTCTTCTTTCAAGCAGTATTTAATCTTTTGCGAGCAGTATTTAGTTTTTTTGCAAACAATATTTAGTGTTTTACAAGCAATATTTAGTTTTTTGCAAGCTTAATTCAGTCTCCTACAAGCAGAGTTCAGTCTTCTGCTCACAGTATATTCTCTAAAGATAGTATTTAATCATCTACAGGCAGTATTTAATCTTTCTAAAGCAGTTTCTACTTTTCTGTTAACACTGTCTAGTCTGTTAGTGGTGTCTAGTCTATTGCTAACAGCATGTATTTTCTGCAAAATATTCCTATAGAAGCAAATTCAAGTCTTCCAAAACCTTAGCTACTCTTCTCTAATAATCTTTAATCTCTTGCAAATAGTAACTAGTTTTGAAAATGCAGTATCTAGTCCTCCAAGCGTAACATTTAATCCTTTACTAGTTAATCAGCAGAGCGCGGCGAGTTTGGCTTATCGGCTCCAAAATTCACCCCACTCCCGGGCTCCATCTTTACGAGAGTCTGAGGCTGTCTTTTTGTTGTTCTTTGCATCGTATAATTATTTTCTTATGGTGAGGGATGTGTAAGCTAAAATACCCGCGCTCTAGTAATCAGCAAACAGCAGTGTCCAGTAGAAGTGTTTACCCTCTTGCAAGTAGTGTTCAGTCTTCCAAAAACAATATTTAGTCTTCCAGAAGTAACATTTAGTGTTCTAGAATCAGTATTGAGACTTCCAGAAACAGTACCATAAGAGCAATATAATTTATTATAATCAGTATACAGTTTTCTGTTACCATTGTCAAGCCATCCACCAGTAATATAGTCTTCTCCAACAATTTCTAATATTCTACAGGCAGTATTTAGTCCTCTAAATGCAGTATCCAATCCGCTATACACAAGATTTAGTCATTTACCATCAATATACAGTCTATCAGCAGTTAGATAGTCTTCAACAAACAGCATGCAGTTTTCTGGAAGATAGTCTTTAATCTTCTACAAGTAGTGGTCAGTTTTCCAGAAATAATATCTAGTCTTCTAGAAGCACTATCTAATTTTTCAAAAGCAGTATAACTCCTTATAACCAATATACAATATTTTGCTACCATTGTCAAGCCAGCCACAAGTAATACAGTCTTCTCCAACAATCTGTAATTTTCTGCAAGAAGTATTTGATTCTCGAAATGCAGTATCTAGACCTCCAAATGCAACGTTTAGTCTTTTACCACCAATACATAGTCTATTGGCAGTATCTAGTTTTTTATAAACTACATGTAGTCTTCTGACAAGCAGTATTTAATCTTTTGCAAGCAGTATTTAGTTTTTTTGCAAACAATATTTAGTGTTTAACAAGCAATATTTAGTTTTTGCAAGCTTAATTCAGTCTTCTACAAGCAGAGTTCAGTCTTCCAGGAGCAACATCTTGTCTTCCAGAGAAGTGTCTACTTTCTTGTCAACAGTGTGTACTCTGTTAGCTATGTCTAGTTTTTAGCAAACAGCATATAGGTTTCTGCAAGCAATTTTTCCAAGGCAATATATTTTCTTTTCTGTCAACTATATGTAATCTGCAAACGATAATTAGTCTGACCCAACCTTGTATATTTGAACCAGAAACTGAAAAATATCCGCACCTTAGAGGGGACACTGCGTACATGTATGATGCGGACACCATGCTTTTTATTGCAAACACAGGCCTCAGGTTTGTAGCTGTATACTTAAGGGCTAATGTTTAGGACGGCACGACGCTGATTCTTCCTTGAATCTGTACACAACGCAACAAAATCAAAAATATTACTATGTCAAACTTGGTCAAATCGGTCAAACTGACAATTCTAAATTCAAAAATAGGTTTGTTACAGATACCTATATCAGAACTATCAAAATAGATTTTATAATGACATTCTTTTTAGCACCAACATTAAAAAATGACAATTTTATTTTACACTTTAAAAGAAAAATAAGTTATTTTTTCCACGTTTCTTTTCGGTTGACTTACCGGAAGCTCAATTTACGCTCAATTTAGCTTTAACACGATTAGAGATAATTTCCTCCTAAATAAACACTCAATTTTCGCAAAATTGACCATTTTTTTACTGTGTTAAAACTGTTCTTTTACATTTTTTTAATTACATTTCCTTATTACATTTTTATTTGAGGGTAAAGTACAAGAAGTAATCCGCAAGTGACCGCACTTCCTTAACAAAAACGTACGTAAGGATGATCATTTTCATGATCCCGCAAAACGTGAGCCAGTAAACGATTCTGTAACCCACATTGAGGATATTAAACATGTCACTTTAAAATGTAGTTTACCTAGAATTACGAAATAATTATTTTATTTATATTCAAATTTGAATTAAGTACTCACCTAATATTTTTTGTTTAATACATAATTTTTCATTTTTTTAAGGGATTAATGATTGAGAATTTGACGTTTTATTTTTTTAAAATCATTTAATAATTAAAAATAACCATGGAAATTGAAAAGAATTTTTTTTCTTAGGTCCAATTTCGAGTTCTTTCGTAAACAAATACGGATGTAGAGCTGTAACATTAGCCGGGACATTTTTAGCGAGTGGATGCTTAATAATAAGTTATTGGGCGAACAGCGTCACAGTTCTTTGCATAACAATCGGGTTAGGCACCGGATTAGGCTTTGGTTTAATCTACTTACCAGCCATAGTGAGCGTAACAATGTATTTCGACAAAAAGAGATCTTTAGCGACCGGAATCGCAGTTTGCGGATCCGGTTTGGGAACGTTCATCTTCGCCCCAATTATAAGCAAACTTTTAGAAGAATACGGGTGGAGAGGCGCAATGCTAATTTTAGGAGGAATCGTTTTGGAATGTCTCATCTTCGGCGCACTCTTCAGACCGCTAGAATACGAAAAGAAGAAAAAACCGAAATCAATCGATAACGGGATACCGCTAAAAAAATCTCAAAAAGAATTAGATCTTCACATATCAGACCCGAGTTTGAGAAAGATCATTTTAGAATCGAATAAGCCGAATATACACCGCCCGAGGAGTATGGGCCATTTTACCGATTCGCAAAGAGTTAAATTCGAGCAAAACGGAAACATATCAAACGGAAAGTTGAAAAACGACGCCCAATATCGTTTGGCTTCCAGCCAACCTTTGCTGACACAATCCGAAAGTGGGCGCAGATTCTTATTTAGAGGACCACTTTACAAACCGGACATTTTTTATCAGAGGAGTTTAGGAAATTTAAGTAATACAATGTCAAGGATGAGTTTGCGTAGCATTGAAGCGGAAAAAATAGCCGCCTCCTCAATTGAACCAAAAAAATCGAAAATTTGTGGGATTACGTGTTCGAGAGAAACCAAAGATACTTTAAGAGAAATGTTGGATTTCAGCCTTTTCAAAGATGTCTTGTTCATTATTTTCACGCTTAGTAACTTTTTGACAAGCGTTGGGTTTAATATGCCATATGTTTACATCGTTTCAAGAGCCAAATCTTTAGGGATTGATCAGAGTCACGCTAGTTTCCTTTTATCCGTTATTGGAATTGCTAATACTATTGGAAGAATCATTTTGGGGTATATATCAGATAAACCTTGGATCAACCGACTGTGGGTTTACAACATATGCCTTACTGTTTGTGGCGTTTGTAAGTATTAAAAATATTTTGTTTAAATAATTAATTAAGGGGGGAAACCATATTAGAAGTCTTATTTTTATTGTATCTTTAGTATTTTTTTTTTTTTTGGTGGGGAGAATTAATTAATATTTAATCAAATTTTGACATAACTTTATTTATATTTCGAACAACTTTTGCGAATTGTTAGGAATCATTGTATCCTAATATAACGAAGTTATGAGTGTCGTGCACTCTTAGTTTTTCGATTGCGGGACGTGTCGCCATTCCAATTTTCATCTGAATTCAAAAAGCTTTTTATTTTAGCCTAATAGCTTATTTTTTAAGAATATGAACTTCAAAGCAGGTGAATATAATGAAAATTAAACATTTTGCAAGTGTTGAAAAAATGTACTTAAAATTTTAACATTTTTCTTAACTAAATTTGCAAATTAAAATCATGATATTACATGAATAGTTGGCTCATATTCTTCGTGATTCCATAAAGAATTATACTGTCAATTTTCAAAATGATCGGTTTATTACATTTTGAGATGGAGTTCCCGAAAATATGAAAAACTGGATTTTGAGAAACACGCCATTGAAAAAAAAGTCTAGGAAATTAGAAACTGAAAGTAAATTAGCAATAATATATAGTATTTATTGATTAATCCGCGATTCCAGCACAATATATTAATCCTTCCAGGTTGGCTAGACAGAGGCTTTCAACGTATGAAAAGTAAACCCCCCCTTTTTAGTAGGTTTTTCTTTCCGTTCTTTAATAATTAGTGAACCAGAAAAGTATGATCCGTAATCAGTCAACAACCTAGATATGACAAGATTGCGGGAATTTATTCGAAATTTTTTATTCGGAATTTTTTTATACTCTTTAGAGAATATTTTCGAAATACACACTAAAAATCCAGAACGCATTAGAATTTGGTTATTACAGTTTAACGTCAAAATCTCTAAAACATCATAATTGATGATTTTTATTGCAAAACTTTTTCATAATTCAAAAATCAAAATGGATGATCAAAGACCTCATTCGTGAAAATTGTTCATAATGGTGTGGAAAAGCATAATTCATAACCAGTTACAACCTGAAAATAAAGAATTTGCAACAATACAGCAAATATCTTCAAAATATTATAACTTCGGATTTTCAGTACAAGAATTAATCACAATTCAAAACCTAAAATAGATAGAAAGATACTTTTTGCATAAATATTGTTGATGATGAACTATAAACACTTAATTCATAACCAGATGCAACCTAGGTATACATCTGGGGAATTGTTAAAAAATCCACAAAAGTGCCATCATTTAAGAGTTTTTAAAAGAAAATGGTCTAATATTACATAATTGAGTTACTACTACCATCTTCTGCTTAGTAATTTAAAGTAATTTTATAACAATTTATCAAAAAATCGATTTTTCATGAATTTTTAAATTTATACAAAATATCGAAAGAATTTCAATTAAGTTCAGCAGTTAATATTCAAGAACTAAGTGAGATATTTTCAAATTAACTTCACCTTTAGAAAGTAGATGCTTCAATTAGTAACTGTAATTAATTTCGTAACAATATTCCAAAAAATCAATTTTTCAAGAATTTTTAAATTTATTCAAAATGTTGGAAAAATGCCAATTAAGTTCAGCAGCTAAAATATCTCAAGAACTCGGTGAGATATTTTCAAGTTGATTTCACTTTTAGAAATTATATTCTCTAATTAATAACTGAAAGTAATTTCATAACAATTTTTCAAAAAATCGATTTTTCATGAATTTTTAAATTTATACAAAATACTGGAAAAATCCCAATTAAGCTCAGAAGATTATATCTCAAGAACTAAGTGAGGTATTTTCAAATTGACTTCAGTTTTAGAAAGTAGATGCTTCAATTAGTAACTGAAATTAATTTCGTAACAATTTTCCAAAAAATCAATTTCTCAAGAAGTTTTAAATTTATTCAAAATATTGGAAAAATCCCAATTAAGCTCAGCAGCTAATATCTCAAGAACTAAGTGAGATATTTTCAAATTGACTTCACTTTTAGAAAGCAGATACTCCAATTAGTAATTGAAAGTAATTTCATAACAGTTTTTCAAAAAATCGATTTTTCAGGAGTTTCTAAATTTATACAAAATATTGGAAGAATCCCAATTAAGCTCAGCAGCTTATATCTTAAGAACTACGTGAGATATTTTCAAATTGACTTCACATTTTAGAAAGTAGATGCTCCAATTAGTAATTGAAAATAATTTCATAACAGTTTTTCAAAAAATCGATTTTTCAGGAGTTTCTAAATTTATACAAAATATTGGAAGAATCCCAATTAAGCTCAGCAGCTTATATCTCAAGAATTAAGTGAGATATTTTCAAATTGACTTCACTTTTAGAAAGTAGATGCTTCAATTAGTAATTGAAAGTAATTTCGTAACAATTTTTCAAGAATTTTTAAATTTATACAAAATATTGGAAAAATCCCAATTAAATTCAACAGCTTATATCTCATGCTCTGAGTGAGATATCTCTAAATTGACTTCATCTTTCAAAAATAGATTCTCCAACTAATAATTGAAAGTAATTTCATAACAATTTTTCAAAATATCGATTTTTCAAGAATTTTTAAATTTATACAAAATATTGGAAAAATCCCAATTAAATTCAACAGCTTATATCTCATGCTCTGAGTGAGATATCTCTAAATTGACTTCATCTTTCAAAAATAGATTCTCCAACTAATAATTGAAAGTAATTTCATAACAATTTTTCAAAATATCGATTTTTCAAGAATTTTTAAATTTATACAAAATATTGGAAAAATCTCAATTAAATTCAACGCTTATATCTCATGCTCTGAGTGAGATATCTCTAAATTGACTTCATCTTTCAAAAATAGATTCTCCAACTAATAATTGAAAGTAATTTCATAATAATTTTTCAAAATATCGATTTTTCAAGAATTTTTAAATTTATACAAAATATTGGAAAAACCCCAATTAAATTCAACATCTTATATCTTAAGAACTAAGTGAGAAATTTTAAAATTGACTTCATTTTCGGAAGGTAGATGCTTCAATTAGTAATTGAAAGTAATTTCGTAACAATTTTCCAAAAAACCAATTTTTAAAGAATTTTTATATTTATACAAAATATTAGAAAAATCTCAATTAAGTTCAGCGATGTCATTTGTGGTTAAAATTGGTTAAAATGTCAAAAATTAGGCCTTTTGACTACATGGTTACTAATTTAAAAATTTAACCCAAATATCATTTTTCAAAATTTTTTAGATATCTCAGGATTTTTTATCTGTGAGATAATTTGAGATAGTTACTACCATCTTCTAATTAAGATATCTAAGGAATTATTACCATGGTTACGGCTATTTTACGCATTCTGATTGGCTAGTGGATGGATTTATCTATAAGATAAATTTAACAAAACGATGATAGTAATGGACCTAACTCCCATTGCTGCGTAACTCGTGACGTCACCCCCCTTCTCACCCTTCAAAACGCGTTTTTCACTCTCTGGCCAACCTGGTACAATACCCTTTACGGACTTTGCTCATACGCTTCATTTTGCGTTTGTAGTAGTGCTTTTCGCGCTTGCCGACCTACCTTCGACTCTAATGAACTACGTTGATTATGCCAGCTCACGCACCTCTTGTCCATTTGTTCGGCGTAATTAAAACTTTGCGTACCTATTACAATTCTTGTTTCGTTCATCACCATCACAAGTGCTGAATTTCCTTCATTAAATAAGTCTGCTGAAGTGAATCGTCACTTCTATGACTTTTAGTCCGGAGTGCAAATGTTTAGGAACTAATCGCCAAATTGTCGAATTCAAACTTTCATTCGCGTTTTATTTGTGGCCACCCAAATATCTCTTTAGTAATTCGTCCCTTGAAAAATCTTCATAAATATGAAGAATTTCCTTCTGTACATCGGGATGCAATGGTGGAGGCTGTAGTATAAAATCCATTCCAAGGTCCCTCCGGACAACACTCGTGTCTAGGATTCTCATCTGTTGAGATCAAATAATAATAAGTCGCCATAATTTCTTTTTTCATGTTCTCTACACTATCAATATGTTTTCTAATTGCGAGTCCATAATAACTGCTGAGTTTTTTTTAGTAATGCCTCTGTTAGTTTGCCTTTTCCACCTACCTTTTTAGATTTTCGAATGTTTCTGGGTCGTGTTCGCATTCTTTTTTGGACATGATTCACTTTTTAAAACTTGATACTCAGCACCATAAGGATTTAAATTTAAAATTGCTGCAAATGCTTTAGAACCATCGTCGCCAATATAATTGCCGTATTTTACACCGTGCATTGTTTCAGATCTCAATAACATCTTTTTCACAGACTCAACTTCCATACTTCCAGCAGAACCTTCATGATTTTTTGTACAGTCTTCGTCGTCATGGTGGTCTTTCCATTCTAAATATTCTACAGAATTTTTTGATTTATTCTGCCATTTTGCTTCGCACATCTAGGTCGATGACTTTGCCAGGGTGATGCGCAATGAGAGTTTTAGAAAGATTTAAATCCTCTCTTTTTCCAAGTACCATCTCCAGACACTTTGATGTTTAATATGGGGCTTTTAATTTTTTCATTCTCTTTTTCTCTTCTTTTTTTTTTTCTCTTCAAAAACTGTCTTCGCAGCAACATGAATGCGACTCAAAATTCTATTATATGCTTCTTCAGTTATGCCATTGCTGATGTCCATATAATTGCAGAACAAATTTTATTCTTGTCTACCAACGCGTAACAGTCGCATGACGAATACTATTCTTCGATTTATCTCAAACCCAGTATTTATAAGAGGACTTGAATTGATATGCCTACATCCATAATCACATTTCACAACGAGTTTGAAACCAAGTCCTCGAATTTATATTTCTTAAAATTTTACTGTGTGCTTGTAGTTTCGACAAATCAATATGTCCAATAATGTTGTAAATAAAGTAAAAAATTTGTATTGATTCCCATGAAACCTTCTTTCGCACGATTTACTGCGGCGTTCCTAAATATCTCGATCATCTTTCGAATACGAAGACATTCTCACTCGTGATTTCAAACGTTCTTATAAAAACTTTCAAATTAAAACTATAACCGAAGTAAATTATTATATTGATCATAAAATCTAAACAAATGCGAATTTCCGTTTGTAATTTTAACAGGGTATTCTTGGATAGTTAAACCAATGATTTATGCAATTTGAAAAACTCGATTCTTTTAACTTTTCTAGTTTTCAGTTTGCCTTTTCCACCTACCTTTTTAGATTTTCGAATGTTTCTGGGTCGTGTTCGCATTCTTTTTTGGACATGATTCACTTTTTAAAACTTGATACTCAGCACCATAAGGATTTAAATTTAAAATTGCTGCAAATGCTTTAGAGCCACCGTCGCGAATATAATTGCCGTATTTTACACCATGCATTGTTTCAGATCTCAATAACATCTTTTTCACAGACTCAACTTCCATACTTCCAGCAAAACCTTCATGATTTTTTGTACAGTCTTCGTCGTCACGGTCGTCTTTCCATTTTAAATATTCTACAGAATTTTTTGATTTATTCTGCCATTTTGCTTCGCACATCTAGGTCGATGACTTTGCCAGAGTGATGCGCAATGAGAGTTTTAGAAAGATTTAAATCCTCTCTTTTTCCAAGTACCATCTCCAGGCACTTTGAAGTTTATTATAGGGCATTTAATTTTTTCATTCTCTTTTTCTCTTCTTTTTTTTTTCTCTTCAAAAACTGTCTTCGCAGCAACATGAATGTGACTCAAAATTCTATTATATGTTTCTTCAGCTATGCCATTGCTGATGTCCATATAATTGCAGAACAAATTTTATTCTTGTCTACCAACGCGTAACAGTCGCATGACGAATACTATTCTTCGATTTATCTCAAACCCAGTTTTTATAAGAGGACTTGAATTGATATGCCTACATCCATAATCACATTTTACAACGAGTTTGAAACCAAGTCCTCGAATTCCAATTTCTTCAAATTTTATTGTATGCTTGCAGTTTCGACAAATCCAATATGTCCAATAATGTTGTAAATAAAGTAAAAAATTTGTATTGATTCCCATGAAACCTTCTTTCGCACGATTTACTGCGGCGTTCCTAAATATCTCGATCATCTTTCGAATACGAAGACATTCTCACTCGTGATTTCAAACGTTCTTATAAAAACTTGATACTCAGCACCATAAGGATTTAAATTTAAAATTGCTACAAATGCTTTACAGCCACCGTCGCCAATATAATTGCCGTATTTTACACCATGCATTGTTTCAGATCTCAATAACATCTTTTTCACAGACTCAACTTTCATACTTCCAGCAGAACCTTCATGATTTTTTGTACAGTCTTCGTCGACATGGTCGTCTTTCCATTCTAAATATTCTACAGAATTTTTTGATTTATTTTGCCATTTTGCTTCGCACATCGAGGTCGATGACTTTGCCAGAGTGATGCGCAATGAGAATTTTAGAAAGATTTAAATCCTCTCTTTTTCTAAGTAACATCTCCAGGCACTTTGAAGTTTAATATAGGGCTTTTAATTTTTTCATTCTCTTTTTCACTTCTTTATTTTCTCTTCAAAAACTGTCTTCGCAGCAACATGAATGTGACTCAAAATTCTATTATATGCTTCTTCAGCTATGCCATTGCTGATGTCCATATAATTGCAGAACAAATTCTATTCTTGTCTACCAACGCGTAACAGTCGCATGACGAATACTATTCTTCGATTTATCTCAAACCCAGTATTTATAAGAGGACTTGAATTGATATGCCTACATCCATAATCACATTTCACAACGAGTTTGAAACCAAGTCCTCGAAATTCTATTTCTTAATATTTTACTGTGTACTTGTAATTTCGACAAATCAATATGTCCAATAATATTGTAAATAAAGTAAAAAATTTATATTGATTCCCATGAAACCTTCTTTCGCACGATTTACTGCGGCGTTCCTAAATATCTCGATCGTCTTTCGAATACGAAGACATTCCCACTCGTGATTTCAAACGCTCTTATAAAAACTTTCAAATTAAAACTATAACGGAAGTAAATTCTTATATTGATCATAAAATCTAAACAAATGCGAATTTCGGTTTGTAATTTTAACAGGGTATTCTTGGATAGTTAAACCAATGATTTATGCAATTTGAAAAAATCGATTCTTTTAACTTTTCTAGTTTTCAGTTTGCCTTTTCCACCTACCTTTTTAGATTTTCGAATGTTTCTGGGTCGTGTTCGCATTCTTTTTTGGACATGATTCACTTTTTAAAACTTGATACTCAGCACCATAAGGATTTAAATTTAAAATTGCTGCAAATGCTTTAGAGCCACCGTCGCCAATATAATTGCCGTATTTTACACCATGCATTGTTTCAGATCTCAATAACATCTTTTTCACAGACTCAACTTCCATACTTCCAGCAGAACCTTCATGATTTTTTGTACAGTCTTCGTCGTCATGGTCGTCTTTCAATTCTAAATATTCTACAGAATTTTTTGATTTATTCTGCCATTTTGCTTCGCACATCTAGGTCGATGACTTTGCCAGAGTGATGCGCAATGAGAGTTTTAGAGAGATTTAAATCCTCTCTTTTTCCAAGTACCATCTCCAGACACTTTGATGTTTAATATGGGGCTTTTAATTTTTTCATTCTCTTTTTCTCTTCTTTTTTTTTTCTCTTCAAAAACTGTGTTCGCAGCAACATGAATGCGACTCAAAATTCTATTATATACTTCTTCAGTTATGCCATTGCTGATGTCCATATAATTGCAGAACAAATTTTATTCTTGTCTACCAACGCGTAACAGTCGCATGACGAATACTATTCTTCGATTTATCTTAAACCCAGTATTTATAAGAGGACTTGAATTGATATGCCTACATCCATAATCACATTTCACAACGAGTTTGAAACCAAGTCCTCGAATTCCAGTATCTTTAAATTTTTCTGTATGCTTGTAGTTTCGACAAATCAATATGTCCAATAATGTTGTAAATAAAGTAAAATATTTGTATTGATTCCCATGAAACCTTCTTTCGCACGATTTACTGCGGCGTTCCTAAATATCTCGATCATCTTTCGAATACGAAGACATTCTCTCTCGTGATTTCAAACGTTCTTATAAAAACTTTCAATTAAAACTATAACCGAAGTAAATTCTTATATTGATCATAAAATCTAAACAAATGCGAATTTCGGTTTGTAATTTTAACAGGGTATACTTGGATAGTTAAACCAATGATTTATGCAATTTAAAAAAATCGATTCTTTTAACTTTTCCAGTTTTCAGTTTGCCTTTTCCACCTACCTTTTTAGATTTTCGAATGTTTCTGAGTCGTGTTCGCATTCTTTTTTGGACATGATTCACTTTTTAAAACTTGATACTCAGCACCATAAGGATTTAAATTTAAAATTGCTACAAATGCTTTAGAGCCACCGTCGCCAATATAATTGCCGTATTTTACACCATGCATTGTTTCAGATCTCAATAACATCTTTTTCACAGACTCAACTTCCATACTTCCAGCAGAACCTTCATGATTTTTTGTACAGTCTTCGTCGTCATGGTCGTCTTTCAATTCTAAATATTCTACAGAATTTTTGGATTTATTCTGCCATTTTGCTTCGCACATCTAGGTCGATGACCTTGCCAGAGTGATGCGCAATGAGAATTTTAGAAAGATTTAAATCCTCTCTTTTTCTAAGTACTATCTCCAGGCACTTTGAAGTTTAATATAGGGCTTTTAATTTTTTCATTCTCTTATTCTCTTCTTTATTTTCTCTTCAAAAACTGTCTTCGCAGCAACATGAATGTGATTCAAAATTCTATTATATGCTTCTTCAGCTATGCCATTGCTGATGTCCATATAACTGCAGAACAAATTTTATTCTTGTCTACCAACGCGTAACAGTCGCATGACGAATACTATTCTTCGATTTATCTCAAACCCAGTATTTATAAGAGGACTTGAATTGATATGCCTACATCCATAATCACATTTCACAACGAGTTTGAAACCAAGTCCTCGAATTCCAATTTCTTTAAATTTTACTGTATGCTTGTAGTTTCGACAAATCAATATGTCCAATAATGTTGTAAATAAAGTAAAAAATTTGTATTGATTCCCATGAAACCTTCTTTCGCACGATTTACTGCGGCGTTCCTAAATATCTCGATCATCTTTCGAATACGAAGACATTCTCACTCGTGATTTCAAACGTTCTTATAAAAAACTTTCAATTAAAACTATAACCGAAGTAAATTCTTATGTTGATCATAAAATCTAAACAAATGCGAATTTCGGTTTGTAATTTTAACAGGGTATTCTTGGATAGTTAAACCAATGATTTATGCAATTTAAAAAAATCGATTCTTTTAACTTTTCCAGTTTTCAGTTTGCCTTTTCCACCTACCTTTTTAGATTTTCGAATGTTTCTGAGTCGTGTTCGCATTCTTTTTTGGACATGATTCACTTTTTAAAACTTGATACTCAGCACCATAAGGATTTAAATTTAAAATTGCTACAACTGCTTTAGAGCCACCGTCGCCAATATAATTGCCGTATTTTACACCATGCATTGTTTCAGATCTCAATAACATCTTTTTCACAGACTCAACTTCCATGCTTCCAACAGAACTGTCATGATTTTTTGTACAGTCTTCGTCGTCATGGTCGTTTTTCCATTCTAAATATTCTACAGAATTTTTTGATTTATTCTGCCATTTTGCTTTGCCAGAGTGATGCGCAATGAGAGTTTTAGAAAGATTTAAATCTTCTCTTTTTCCAAGTACCATCACTTTGAAGTTTAATATGGATCCTTTAATTTTTCATTCTCTTTTTCTCTTCTTCGGCAGCTTTTTTACAACAATAGTCACAAACTGTCTTCGCAGCAACATGAATGTGACTCAAAATTCTATTATATGTTTCTTCAGCTATGCCATTGCTGATGTCCATATAATTGCAGAACAAATTTTATTCTTGTCTACCAACGCGTAACAGTCGCATGACGAATACTATTCTTCGATTTATCTCAAACCCAGTATTTATAAGAGGACTTGAATTGATATGCCTACATCCATAATCACATTTTACAACGAGTTTGAAACCAAGTCCTCGAATTCCTATTTCTTTAAATTTTACTGTATGCTTGTAGTTTCGGCAAATCAATATGTCCAATAATGTTGTAAATAAAGTAAAAAATTTGTATTGATTCCCATGAAACCTTCTTTCGCACGATTTACTGCGGCGTTCCTAAATATCTCGATCATCTTTCGAATACGAAGACATTCTCACTCGTGATTTCAAACGTTCTTATAAAAACTTTCAATTAAAACTATAACCGAAGTAAATTCTTATATTGATCATAAAATCTAAGCAAATGCGAATTTCGGTTTGTAATTTTAACTTGGTATTCTTGGATAGTTAAACCAATGATTTATGCAATTTAAAAAAATCGATTCTTTTAACTTTTCCAGTTTTCAGTTTGCCTTTTCCACCTACCTTTTTAGATTTTCGAATGTTTCTGAGTCGTGTTCGCATTCTTTTTTGGACATGATTCACTTTTTAAAACTTGATACTCAGCACCATAAGGATTTAAATTTAAAATTGCTACAAATGCTTTAGAGCCACCGTCGCCAATATAATTGCCGTATTTTGCACCATGCATTGTTTCAGATCTCAATAACATCTTTTTCACAGACTCAACTTCCATACTTCCAGCAGAACCTTCATGATTTTTTGTACAGTCTTCGTCGTCATGGTTGTCTTCCCATTCTAAATATTCTACAGAATTTTTTGATTTATTTTGCCATTTTGCTTCGCACATCGAGGTCGATGACTTTGCCAGAGTGATGCGCAATGAGAGTTTTAGAAAGATTTAAATCCTCTCTTTTTCCAAGTACCATCTCCAGGCACTTTGATGTTTAATATGGGGCTTTTAATTTTTTCTTTCTCTTTTTCTCTTCTTTATTTTCTCTTCAAAAACGGTCTTCGCAGCAACATGAACGTGACTCAAAATTCTATTATATGCTTCTTCAGCTATGCCATTGCTGATGTCCATATAATTGCAGAACAAATTTTATTCTTGTCTACCAACGCGTAACAGTCGCATGACGAATACTATTCTTCGATTTATTTCAAACCCAGTATTTATAAGAGGACTTGAATTGATATGCCTACATCCATAATCACATTTCACAACGAGTTTGAAACCAAGTCCTCGAATTTCTATTTCTTAAAATTTTACTGTGTGCTTGTAGTTTCGACAAATCAATATGTCCAATAATGTTGTAAATAAAGTAAAAAATTTGTATTGATTCCCATGAAACCTTCTTTCGCACGATTTACTGCGGCGTTCCTAAATATCTCGATCATCTTTCGAATACGAAGACATTCTCACTCGTGATTTCAAACGTTCTTATAAAAACTTTCAAATTAAATCTATAACCGAAGTAAATTCTTATATTGATCATAAAATCTAAACAAATGCGAATATCGGTTTGTAATTTTAACAGGGTATTCTTGGATAGTTAAACCAATGATTTATGCAATTTAAAAAAATCGATTCTTTTAACTTTTCCAGTTTTCAGTTTGCCTTTTCCACCTACCTTTTTAGATTTTCGAATGTTTCTGAGTCGTGTTCGCATTCTTTTTTGGACATGATTCACTTTTTAAAACTTGATACTCAGCACCATAAGGATTTAAATTTAAAATTGCTACAAATGCTTTAGAGCCACCGTCGCCAATATAATTGCCGTATTTTACACCATGCATTGTTTCAGATCTCACTAACATCTTTTTCACAGACTCAACTTCCATGCTTCCAGCAGAACCGTCATGATTTTTTGTACAGTCTTCGTCGTCATGGTCGTCTTTCCATTCTAAATATTCTACAGAATTTTTTGATTTATTCTGCCATTTTGCTTCGCATATCTAGGTCGATGACTTTACCAGAGTGATGCGCAATGAGAGTTTTAGAAAGATTTAAATCCTCTCTTTTCCAAGTACCATCTCCAGACACTTTGATGTTTAATATGGGGCTTTTAATTTTTTCATTCTCTTTTTCTCTTCTTTATTTTCTCTTCAAAAACTGTCTTCGCAGCAACATGAATGGGACTCAAAATTCTATTATATGTTTCTTCAGCTATGCCATTGCTGATGTCCATATAATTGCAGAACAAATTTTATTTTTGTCTACCAACGCGTAACAGTCGCATGACGAATACTATTCTTCGATTTATTTCAAACCCAGTATTTATAAGAGGACTTGAATTGATATGCCTACATCCATAATCACATTTTACAACGAGTTTGAAACCAAGTCCTCGAATTTCTATTTCTTAAAATTTTACTGTGTGCTTGTAGTTTCGACAAATCAATATGTCCAATAATGTTGTAAATAAAGTAAAAAATTTGTATTGATTCCCATGAAACCTTCTTTCGCACGATTTACTGCGGCGTTCCTAAATATCTCGATCATCTTTCGAATACGAAGACATTCTCACTCGTGATTTCAAACGTTCTTATAAAAACTTTCAAATTAAAACTATAACCGAAGTAAATTCTTATATTGATCATAAAATCTAAACAAATGCGAATTTTGGTTTGTAATTTTAACAGGGTATACTTGGATAGTTAAACCAATGATTTATGCAATTTAAAAAAATCGATTCTTTTAACTTCATAATGTGGTTTCCCCCCTTAAATTTATTTCCAAATTGATCGTTTTATACAAAATTTAAACAGCACTTTTGTTTCAAATCCGACCTACGACCCTTCAGAGAAAGTTCAAGAACAAATTTATAAATAAGAAATCGTACGCAAGATAACAAATAACCTTATCAGAACCGTACAAGCAATAACGTCATATAAATTTATAAAGTCAATAAAAATGGAATTTTATTTTGTAAAAAACGGCCAAATTGCGAGGTGATTTTGCAATAAAAATTTTTTTATTGCATAATTGAGGATGTTATATAAATATTTATAAAAAAAATAAGAATAAAAATTATGTGGGCTCGTCCGGGATTTGAACCCGGGACCTCTCGCACCCTAAGCGAAAATCATACCCCTAGACCAACGAGCCAGATATAAATATGTTGTAAAAGATAAAACTTGAGCTGTTATAAATTAAAATTGATAAGTTTTTTTAAAAAAAGTTTATAACTACTTAATAAAAAATTTAAATCTAAATATTAAATTAATTATAAATAACTTATGGA
Source organism: Onthophagus sagittarius (assembly GCA_036711965.1). Lineage (NCBI taxonomy): Eukaryota > Metazoa > Arthropoda > Insecta > Coleoptera > Scarabaeidae > Onthophagus > Onthophagus sagittarius. The sequence continues at coordinate 11,506,677 of JASERS010000004.1, forward strand.
ATCCTTTATTCTAATTTATTGATTAGAGGTTTAAAAAATGTTTATTTTTGATAATATTAGTCACATTTAATTATTATTTTATTTTTAGCTACAGCTTTGAGTGCCTTTGCTACAGACTTCTACTCGTTATCAGTATACGCCTCAATATTCGGATTCACAATAGGAGCATACGTCGGATTAACCTCTGTACTTTTAGTGGATTTCTTAGGATTAGAACGATTAACGAACGCTTTTGGATTGCTCTTACTATTCCAGGGGATCGCATCATTAATTGGACCCCCTCTTGGAGGTAATAAACAATTATTTATGTTATAATTTTAAATCAAACTCGATTATTCCTTTCTTACATTTTTATTTTTATATAACAGCCTTGGTTAAATTAAATTTAAATTAAAAAAATTATGTACGCCATCTAATAGTGATTCTCTAAAGTTTAAGTACGCAGGTTTAAAAGTAGATGGCGGTAATAAATAAAATATAGATTTATAGAATTTTTTGAAATTAATGCGAAAGATTTCAACGAATATTAAGAAGTTTCCCATAAAATTTTTTGATTTAAACTCCTTCTTATCCAAGTTGAAACCCTCTAAAGTTATGAAAAAAGTTGTTTTTATTTAAATAATACATTATGCAGGAATTTAGAGGAATAAAATTAAAATGCAATAAAACGGTAGCTTTTGATGATTTTTATATTCCTAAAATATTATTACATTGGGGTGAGAAAATCGACTCCCATTAAATCTAATTTAACCAACATAATGAACCACCAGAATGAGATGAGATAAGATGCAAGAATGTACTTCTAGGTAGAAAAAATGAAAATAATAAGCTCCTAGAAAACTTAGGGTTGTTGTCACCAGGCAAGTTACGTTCTTGGCCGAGCGGTTTGAGGAGTTGATTGATTGATTAAATGAGGAGGCAGATTACTTAGTTCTTGTGTTAAAATTGAAATAATACCAAATATGAAAAAAATTAATGTATTAAATTAGGAGAAATATTAAAATGTAAAACGATTACGTTAAATTGAAATATTAAAAGAGAATCAGATTGGTCAATTTTGAATTACGGGACGTTAATATTAAAATTATTAATTGTTGAAAGAAAGTAACTATCTCAATCTTTTACAAGTATTTTGACAAAAACAATCAACTTTACTGACTAATTCGCTCCCAACTACCTTTAAAATAAAACTCGATGTTGTAATTTTACTAGCAATGAATAACAAGAAAAAAATAATAACTCTTACATTTCTATACGCACCGACGTCACTCTTAATTAAGAATTTAGGAACCTGGCTTCAAGGCACCACAAAAAATAAGGAGTGAACTCAAGGGGAAGTCTCTAGCTACTATCTCCCTTGGTAGTTTATACTCGACTTCGCGAGACAAACTCTGTCACGCACCAACGCCTCAAGAGATAGAGCTGGCTTAGCAAAATAATGATATAAGACGCAATTTAATGTACAGGATGGTTAAAATCGCCTTATATGAGACTTTATATATTTACTAAGATATAACAGGAACGATTTCGACTCATATCACAAAAATCGCTTGCAGTCGAGGCGCTTGATTTGAAATGTTCACTTTAAATCTTCAATTTGGCAAGGTTGTAGCGCCTCGCTCGCAAGCGACCTCGGTAGGGTGAGAATAGAATCGTCTTATAGGGGATTTTATATATTTACTAAGATATGTAAGGAACGATTTTGCCTGAAAACGCGGAGATCGCCTGCGGCCGAGGCGCTACTATCCTCCAAAATAAATGATTTTATGTAAACACTTCAAATGTAAGGCGTCGCCCGTAAACGACGAAATCTCCCATAAGACGATTTTATTCTCACTTCGCGCTTGCGGGCAAGGCGCTACAATTTTCCAAAATGAATGATTTTCTGTTGATATTTCAAAAGCAGCGCCTCGCCCGCAAGCGACCTCGACGGGGTGAGAATAAAATCGTCTTATAGGAGACTTTATATATTTACTAAGATATAACAGGAACGATTTTGACTCATATCACAAAAATCGCTTGCAGTCGAGGCGCTTGATTTGAAATGTTCACTTTAAATCGTCCATTTTGCAAGGTTGTAGCGCCTCGCTCGCAAGCGACCTCGGTAGGGTGAGAATAGAATCGTCTTATAGGGGATTTTATATATTTACTAAGATATGTAAGGAACGATTTTGCCTGAAAACGCCGAGATCGCCTGCGGCCGAGGAGCTACTATCCTCCAACATAAATGATTTTATGTAAACACTTCAAATGTAAGGCTTCGTCCGTAAACGACGAAATCTCCCATAAGACGATTTTATTCTCACTTCGCGCTTGCGGGCAAGTCGCTACAATTTTCCAAAATGAATGATTTTCTGTTGATATTTCAAAAGCAGCGCCTCGCCCGCAAGCGAGCTCGACGGGGTGAGAATAAAATCGTCTTATAGGAGACTTTATATATTTACTAAGATATAACAGGAACGATTTCGACTCATATCACAAAAATCGCTTGCAGTCGAGGCGCTTGATTTGAAATGTTCACTTTAAATCGTCCATTTTGCAAGGTTGTAGCGCCTCGCTCGCAAGCGACCTCGGTAGGGTGAGAATAGAATCGTCTTATAGGGGATTTTATATATTTACTAAGATATGTAAGGAACGATTTTGCCTGAAAACGCCGAGATCGCCTGCGGCCGAGGAGCTACTATCCTCCAAAATAAATGATTTCATGTAAACACTTCAAATGTAAGGCTTCGTCCGTAAACGACGAAATCTCCCATAAGACGATTTTATTCTCACTTCGCGCTTGCGGGCAAGTCGCTACAATTTTCCAAAATGAATGATTTTCTGTTGATATTTCAAAAGCAGCGCCTCGCCCGCAAGCGAGCTCGACGGGGTGAGAATAAAATCGTCTTATAGGAGACTTTATATATTTACTAAGATATAACAGGAACGATTTCGACTCATATCACAAAAATCGCTTGCAGTCGAGGCGCTTGATTTGAAATGTTCACTTTAAATCGTCCATTTTGCAAGGTTGTAGCGCCTCGCTCGCAAGCGACCTCGGTAGGGTGAGAATAGAATCGTCTTATAGGGGATTTTATATATTTACTAAGATATGTAAGGAACGATTTTGCCTGAAAACGCCGAGATCGCCTGCGGCCGAGGAGCTACTATCCTCCAAAATAAATGATTTCATGTAAACACTTCAAATGTAAGGCTTCGTCCGTAAACGACGAAATCTCCCATAAGACGATTTTATTCTCACTTCGCGCTTGCGGGTAAGGCGCTACAATTTTCCAAAATAAATGATTTTCTGTTGATATTTCAAAAGCAGCGCCTCGCCCGCAAGCGACCTCGACGGGGTGAGAATAAAATCGTCTTATAGGAGACTTTATATATTTACTAAGATATAACAGAAACGAATTCGCCTCATATCAAAAAAATCGCTTGCAGTCGAGGCGCTTGATTTGAAATGTTCACTTTAAATCGTCCATTTTGCAAGGTTGTAGCGCCTCGCTCGCAAGCGACCTCGGTAGGGTGAGAATAGAATCGTCTTATAGGGGATTTTATATATTTACTAAGATATGTAAGGAACGATTTTGCCTGAAAACGCCGAGATCGCCTGCGGCCGAGGAGCTACTATCCTCCAAAATAAATGATTTCATGTAAACACTTCAAATGTAAGGCTTCGTCCGTAAACGACGAAATCTCCCATAAGACGATTTTATTCTCACTTCGCGCTTGCGGGTAAGGCGCTACAATTTTCCAAAATAAATGATTTTCTGTTGATATTTCAAAAGCAGCGCCTCGCCCGCAAGCGACCTCGACGGGGTGAGAATAAAATCGTCTTATAGGAGACTTTATATATTTACTAAGATATAACAGAAACGAATTCGCCTCATATCAAAAAAATCGCTTGCAGTCGAGGCGCTTGATTTGAAATGTTCACTTTAAATCGTCCATTTTGCAAGGTTGTAGCGCCTCGCTCGCAAGCGACCTCGGTAGGGTGAGAATAGAATCGTCTTATAGGGGATTTTATATATTTACTAAGATATGTAAGGAACGATTTTGCCTGAAAACGCCGAGATCGCCTGCGGCCGAGGAGCTACTATCCTCCAAAATAAATGATTTCATGTAAACACTTCAAATGTAAGGCTTCGTCCGTAAACGACGAAATCTCCCATAAGACGATTTTATTCTCACTTCGCGCTTGCGGGTAAGGCGCTACAATTTTCCAAAATAAATGATTTTCTGTTGATATTTCAAAAGCAGCGCCTCGCCCGCAAGCGACCTCGACGGGGTGAGAATAAAATCGTCTTATAGGAGACTTTATATATTTACTAAGATATAACAGAAACGAATTCGCCTCATATCAAAAAAATCGCTTGCAGTCGAGGCGCTTGATTTGAAATGTTCACTTTAAATCGTCCATTTTGCAAGGTTGTAGCGCCTCGCTCGCAAGCGACCTCGGTAGGGTGAGAATAGAATCGTCTTATAGGGGATTTTATATATTTACTAAGATATGTAAGGAACGATTTTGCCTGAAAACGCCGAGATCGCCTGCGGCCGAGGAGCTACTATCCTCCAAAATAAATGATTTCATGTAAACACTTCAAATGTAAGGCTTCGTCCGTAAACGACGAAATCTCCCATAAGACGATTTTATTCTCACTTCGCGCTTGCGGGCAAGGCGCTACAATTTTCCAAAATGAATGATTTTCTGTTGATATTTCAAAAGCAGCGCCTCGCCCGCAAGCGACCTCGACGGGGTGAGAATATAATCGTCTTATAGGAGACTTTATATATTTACTAAAATATGTAAGGAATGATTTCGTCTGAAAACGCCGAGGTCGCTTGCGGCCACCTTCCAAAATAGATGATTTTATGTAAACATTTCAAATCTAGCGCCTCGCTCGCAAGCGACTTCAACGATTTGAGGTTAAATCATTCCTTTTTTATCTTACAATTAGTTAATACATAGGTGTATCAAATGTCTGGAATATAGGCAATATATTCGCCATTCCTGGTTTTAAGGAAAAATATGAAAAAGATGTTGAAAATTTTTGTTTCGTTGATATGATAACGAATATTGATAATTTAAATAGGATAAATATATAATAAAATAAATATAAATAATAGGATATGTTCTTGTTGCATACTCTGGTGGATCTTAAATCCTTCTACACGATGAATATATCAAATTGTTGGTGGTACAAGAAAATAATAGTTAAAAAGTGCATTTTCTGAAAATATTAAATTAGCAACAACACTACTAACTATAGTAGACGTTGAAATGGTATCATTGGCAGATTTAAATGTGAAAAAATTACAGTATAAGTCAGTATTGACCACAATTGGCCAGTATAAGCAAAAACCAAATAAAAAGAAACCTTAGCTAAGATTTGGAAGCTTCAACAAATTTTCAAACAGGACACCATTTACATCCAAACAATTTTGAAGACGACCTCTAGTTTATCCTATAACAGTTTTAAATATCTACTTTATACAACCAATCTAATTGATATCAATAGTCAAAAATCTTTTGTAAGTTCTTTAGCACTTGTAACAAGTAAAACAAATAAAAATAATAAATAACTTTGTAGAGAAAATAATTTAATAGAAAATCAAACAATTTAAACAAAGAAAAAGATTTGGTAACAGTAATTTATAAGTATTGTTTAAAATGACCACCATTTTCCCTCAAATTACCAATTTTCGGTGATTTTAATTAAAATTAGTAAAATACGTATATATAGTTTTTCGGGTTTCTGTGAAAAGGGCTAAGTTTTTTAAAAAATAATAAGAGTAAAAAAAGTTTAAAATTAAGCTGACCATAAAATGTAATAAGAATTTTTTAAATCTGCTAACAGGTTAAAAATGTCTTTCAAATTTTAGGGTACTATCATCTTTAACTATCCCCTTGAAATCCTTAGAATGATCCCTACTTTTTACCGATTATTTCCCTTGGTACACTCATAACGTATACTAAATTTGGTTTTTCTAAGTTAGTCTATTAGTGAGACATTAATTTTTTTCGGAATTATATAAGGCAAGTTGCGCTAAATCATCATACTTTAGGATAGTCTGCATGCGGGACAGCCTGTATATGCGCCATAATTAATAAAGAAACTTTTATTTGAAACATTTTTGTGTGAAACCACGAATAGTGAAGTTATTTGTTATATTCCAGACATTTGACACCCCCTGTATAAAATCTCCTACAAGACGATTTCATTCTCACTCCGCCGAGGTCGCTTGCGGGCGAGGCGCTACTTCTGAAATGTTTAAATAAAATTGTTCATTTTGGAAGATTGTAGGCCTCGCCCGCAAGCGACCTCGGCGAAGTGAGAATAAAATCGCCGTCTAGGAGACGTTGTATGTTTACTAGGACATAAAAGGAACGATTTCGTTCCAAATCGCCGAGGTCACTTGCGGACGAGGTGCTGTAAATGGAATATTAACAGAAAATTGTTCATTTTGGAAGATTGTAGGCCTCGCCCGCAAGCGACCTCGGCGAAGTGATAATAAAATCATCTTATACGAGACTTTATATATTTATTAGGATATAATAAAAACGATTTCATCTCAAATCGCCGAGGTCGCTTGCGGGCGAGGCGCTACATTTGAAATGTTTACAAAAATTGCTTATTTTGGAAGAATTCTAAGGCCTCGCCCGCAAGCAACCTCGGCGGAGTGAGGATAAAATCGTCTTATAGGAGACTTTGTATAATTACTAGGATATAACAATAACGATTTCGTCTCAAATCGCCGAAGTAACTTGCGGGCGAGGCGCTGTATTTGAAATATCAACAGAAAATCGTACATTTTGGAAGATTGTAGGCCTCGCCCAAGGTTTATATATTAAAGGATGTCTAGGTTTGTACGTAAGCATACTGCGCATTACGTCACAAGAGGAAAATTGCGGGAATTATTTAAAATTTTTAAAATAAAGTAATTCAATTGTAGAAACTATATTTTGAAGCATTTAAATTAACATTTAAACTAGTTCTAATTCCCCAAATGTTGAGTTTTGGACACTAACACACTTCAATACACTTCAATTCTCATAAAATATAAAAACGGTATCCACGAATTCGTAGTTACGCAGGCTCAGTCCAGCTCGATCTTCTTGTTACGTCACGAAATACGCCCGCTCTTGCCCCTCACCCACATAAAAAAATCAAACTATTGCAACATAGGAAGTTGGACAACCTTTAATATATAAACTTTGGGCCTCGCCCGCAAGCGACCTCGGCGAAGTGATAATAAAATCGTCTTATAGATTTTGTATATTTACTAGGATATAACAGGAACGATTTTGCCTCAAATCGCCGAGGTCGCTTGCGGGCGAGGTGTTACATTTTAAATATTTAAACAAAATCGTTCATTTTGGAAGATTCTAAGGCCTCGTCCGCAAGCGACCTCGACGGAGTGAGAACAAAATCTTCTTATAGAAGACTTTGTATATTTATTAGGATATAACAGAAGTGATTTGGCATTAAATCATCAAGGTCGCTTGCGAACGGGTCCCTGGATCTGAAATATTAATAGGAAATCGTTCATTTTGAAAGATTGTAGGCTTCGCCCGCAAGCGCCCTCAGCGACGTGAGGGTCAAATCGTCTTATAGGAGACTTTGTATAATTACTAGGATATAACAGGAACAATTTCGTCTCAAATCGTCGAAGTCACCTGCGGGCGAGGCACTGTATTTGAAATATCAACAGAAAATCGTACATTTTGGAAGATTGTAGGCCTCGCCCGCAAGTGATCTCGGCGAAGTGATAATAAAATTGTCTTGTAGGAGATTTTGTATATTTACTAGGATATAACAGGAACGATTTTGCCTCAAATCGCCGAGGTCGCTTACGGGCGAGGCGCTACATTTTAAGTATTTTAAAAATATCGTTCATTTTGGAAGATTCTAACGCCTTGCCTGCAAGCGACCTCGGCGGAGCGAAAACAAAATCTTAGGATATAACAGGAACAATTTCGTCTCAAATCGTCGAGGTCACCTGCGAGCGAGGCATTGTATTTGAAATATCAACCAAAGCGACCTCGGCGAAGTGATAATAAAATCGTCTTATAGGAGACTTTATATATTTACTAGGATATAACAGGAACGATTTCGCCTCTAGTCGCCGAGGTTGCTTACGGGCGAGGCACTATTTTTTAAATATTTTAAAAAAATCGTTCATTTTGGAAGATTCTAAGGCCTCGCCCGCAAGCGACCGCGGCGAAGTGAGAACAAAATCTTATTATAGGAGACTGTATATTTACTAGGATATAAAAGGGGTGATTTTGCTTTAAATCGTCAAGGTCGCTTGCGGACGAGGCGCTGCATTTGGAATATCAACAGGAAATCGTTCATTTTGGAAGATTGTAGGCCTCGCCCGCAAGCGACCTCGGCGAAGTGAATGTAAAATCGTCTTATAGGAGACTTTGTGTATTTACTAGGATATAAAGGAACGATTTCGCTTTAAATCGCCGAGATCGCTTGAGGACGAGGCGCTGTATTTGGAATATTAACAGGAAATCGTTCATTTTGGAAGATTGTAGGCCTCGCCCGCAAGCGACCTCGGCGAAGTGAAGATAAAATCGTCTTATAGGAGACTTTATATAATTACTATGATATAACAGGAACAATTTGGTCTCAAATCATCGAGCTCATTTGCGGGCGAGGCGCTGTATTTGGAATATAAACAGAAAATCGGAAATTTTAGAAGATTGTAGGCCTCGCCCGCAAGCGACCTCGGCGAAGTGATAATAAAATCATCTTATAGGAGATTTTGTATATTTACTAGGATATAACAGGAACGATTTTGCTTCAAATCGCCGAGATCGCTTGCGGGCGAGGCGCTACATTTTAAATATTTTAAAAATATCGTTCATTTTGGAAGATTCTAAGGCCTCGCCCGCAAGCGACCTCGGCGGAGCGAAAACAAAATCTTCTTATAGGAGACTTTGTATATTTACTAGGATATAACAGGAACGATTTTGCTTCAAATCGCCGAGGTCGCTTGCCTGCGAGGCGCTACATTTTAAATATTAAAAAAACAATCATTCATTTTGGAAGATTCTAAGGCCTCGCTCGCAAGCGACTTCGGCGAAGTGAGAATAAGATCGTCTTATAGTAGACTTTATATATTTACGAAGATATAACAGGACCGATTTCGTCTCAAAACGCCGAGGTGTCTATACTTAGAATATTAACAAAAAATCGTTCATTTTGGAAGATTATGGACCTCGCCCGCAAGCGACCTCTTCGAAGTGAATGTAAAATCGTCTTATAGGAGACTTACTGTGTATTTACTAGGATATAAAGGAACGATTTCGCTTTAAATCGCCGAGATCGCTTGAGGACGAGGCACTGTATTTAGAACATCAACAAAAAATCGTCCATTTTGGAACGGAATAATTCAATACGCAAATTTTTGTCTCATTTTCTCCTTAAATCGTTAATTTCTCCATAAAAAAATAAAATAATACCTAATTTTAGAAGGCTGTAACGTTGATTAAAGGTAGATTAAAAAAAAGTTTTAGGCCCAGTTTATTCATCTTTGGTTAAATATAACTATTGGATATTTACCATAGTTACTGGTCATATAACCACATGACAGCCATGATTGGCTATCATGGCAAGTGAAATTACAGTAACCATGGAAAATATCCAGTAGTTAAATTTAACCAAAGATGAATAAACTGGCCCTTAATATACGAAAAAAACCGATATATGTATAAACAATAATTAAATCGATTTAATTTTATCAACAATTTAAATTATTATTATTGTTTTTAGGTGCTTTATTCGATAACACACAATCATTCGATCCAGCATTTTATTTAGCCGGAGCATGCATAGCAGTAAGCGGATTAATGTTATTCGCGGTTCCTCCAATTCAACGGCACTTAGAAGCGAAAAGGAAAGCAGAAACGGTTTCGAACATATAGCAAATACTGTATAAGATAGATTATAAGAAAGGAAAGTTTTATAATACGCTTTGACCTATCCGAGAATGACGAAATACGTCTGCAATGCAGACAATAATGTGATTCGCTTTTTCAGTGTATTAAAAAGAAAACGATTTTATATTTAATATTTTTTTAAAATTTTTTGTTAAGTTATTTTGCAGCTGAACGTAATTAATAATTATAGATAGAATTGTAGATTAAGAGATTAATTTTTTTAATATTTTATTTCTGATAGTTCCTATTATTTAGTTTAACTTTTTATCGCTTCTAAGATTATTTTAATTCTGTGATTAATTAATTTTTTTTGTAAATAATCGTGTATATAGAGAGGTACCAACAAAAATATAAAAACAATAATTTATTATCGTTCACATTTCAAATGTACAAATTATTGTGAATTAACGTTTAAGTAGATATAATGATATATTATATTCTTGATATCAAAACTTTTACGAATTTTATCTTATTCTTACATTATTGTAGAGCGGGTGGATTAATATTAAATAATGAGTGCTTGTTAAATGCGAACGGATGATTCAATTTGGCTATTACTACGTTTACACGTATTTATTATCGATTAAATTAAAAAAATTACATGAAATACGTTTTCTTATTACTAATTCCTTTTGCTTAAGGCCACGATCAACGCATGTCTCAATCCTGGCAAGTATACAAGATATGTCAACACCGGAATTATAACTGAGACCTAGAAACAATGAACTTTCATATAAAAGTCACGGGTATGTACCCGTGACTTTTAAATGTTTAAAAATAAAAATTTGATGCAGTTACCTCAGCCCCTAAAGGTGCCATCACTGTTAAAGCGACGGGAATTTTTCCTTTAACATAAGGAATCCAGGCGATTAAAATCGCGCGTGGTATCCAAAATAAATATGTCAAGATCGTCGTCATTCCGACGGCTTTTGTTGTGTCGGTTTGGTTGTAACGCTTCCTCTTCGAGAATTGTTTTTCTTTTATCGTGGCGAAATACAAAAATAAGGAATTAATTAAAATCGGGATAATCGCGGTTAAGACCATGATCGAGATATTGAACGATTTTTGGTAATAATCATTTAATTTCCAATCTAACTCGCAAGCTGTGCAAGTTGTGTCATAAACGTAACCACTGTAACCAACCAGAGGAAAACTGGCTATCGTCATTGCAAAAATCCAGCAAAAAACGCTCGAAATGATGTAGAATTTATAAGAGAGTTCTTCTCCTTTATGCATCGTTCCCACCGATAAATATCTTTCGATTCCCATAAAGGCCAATAAAGACATTTGAAAAATTCCAACCGTTAATTTGAAGAAGCCAAAAAGTTGGCAGGCTGTGTATCCGAATAACCATCTTAAAATTATTTTTATTAGTTAACCAAATTATTAATAAAAATTTAAAAAGTTAAAGTACAAACCTAGTTAATAAAGCTGAAAACGATGAAAAAACGACGACTAAAATCCCTCTCACTATACAAGCTATACAAAAAGCGAGCATAAATAAATAACTTCTCGATGAAACGATTTGATTTCGGATAAACGCGATGAACAGCCAAATATTTAAGACTAATCCAGTTATTCCTTAAAAAAAATTATTTTTAAATTTAAATTATAAATGATAATGAGATAGATAAATCTTACCGAAAATTATTAAACAATTTCCTAATAAGATTTTGTGCGAATCGTCCAAAATGTTCCAGGTGCAAATTAACGTTTTATAATACATTTTCGTAACGCAGAACTAAGTGGAACTGAGAAAAGGCATCGAATTTTGCTACGGTTTCTTAACTTTCTTGGCGTAATTCAATATGCGTGTAAAGGAATTTATTTCTACGGACATCATCGAAATTTATATACCAAAATGTAAAATTTAAATTAATTTTTGTTGTTTTAAGAAATTTTGTTTAAAAAAATGTATTTAAATGTAAAAAGTGAGAAATTTATTTTTATTTTTAGTTTTTGTAAAGATTTTGTTTGAAAATTAATTTTTTGTAGATGAATAAGTTTCCTAAAAAGATTTTAGAAGGTACACAAAGCTTAAAGATTGCGATTTAAAGTTAATTATGATCTTCAATAATATTAAGAAGATTAACATAATGCTTTATGATCTCTATTGACTATATGACAGGGTTGGGTTGTGTTGGGTTTGATTGGACTCAAAAGGAAAATGGAGGAGTCACCAGAAAGGGAACCCAAAAGAACTAAAGAGGAAATGGAAAAGGGGAAGACAGCGGTAATATCGCGGGAGACCATGAAACCAAGCCCAAACGATATCATAACAGATTTGATAAGGAAAATAGATAAGCTGATGGATCTTATACAACAAAATACAGCAGTCCCAATAAAGACCACAATAAAAGAACTAAAACCGTTAGTTAGGAAACTACAAAGAGCGCAAGCTGATGTGACCGTGGAAAATGATAGTAAATTTGACAAACTAGAGCGAAAGATAATATCTTTAAAAGATGAGATAAAACAGATAAACGACGTAAACAAGGAAGAAATAGACGAGAACTATAAGTTAAAAGATGTTATAGACAAAGAGGTGTGCATAACTAACCTTAAAGGAAGGAAAATGAAAGATGGAAAATGGATAAACATCCAACAGGGCACTACTATTATAACAAACAAAGAAGAAATTGGCAAACAAAACAAAAAAAATGTATATATAGTAGGTATATAAATCGGGACTATAAATTGGAAGTAGAAATTGTAGATGATGAGGAGGAAGCAAACAAAAAGAGAAGCTATGCAGATGGTATAGGAGCAGGCAGAAGGACTTCACAGGCTATGAAAAAGATATTGAATAAAAAACAAATAGAAATTACACTACCTGACAGGAAAAACTATGAACAAACGTTACAAAGCTTGTATGTATGTAGGAAAACGGAGGGTACGCAAAAGCTGGTCACCGAGTGAAGAGCCGTTAGTGTGGACTTGCCCTGAGTGTAGGCATGCTGATTAGGATTTACTGGTGCAATTGGAAGACAGAAATCCCTAATACAGCGACCACACAGCCTCTCCAAGGTTTTCAAAAGAAAAGAGGAGAGGCTGATTGGTCTAAACGATTTCGGTGTGAAATAATCTAACTTACCCAGTTTTGGTATGAAGTTCATCGTAACCTCACGCCACCGATTGGGTATATAGTGCAGCGCCAGGCAGGCCTGGAAAATTCTCACCAGGTGAGGTACAAGATCCTCCAAGCCCCATTGTAGAAGGGCTGGTATAATACCATCTAGTCCTGGTGTTTTTTTGAACGGCGAAAAACTATTAATTGCCCACCTCCTTACAAATTTCTTCGGCTAAGATCCAATCATCTGCAGTAGGTTCATGATTGGTGTCATGAAGTGAACACATGGGACTTCTGGAACCTGAAAAATGCACCTCCATTAATAGATGAAGACTCTCCAAAAGGTTTTCGGTAAAAGAACCGTCAGCCTTTTTTAATAAGCCAATTCGTCGTTCCGGGTCAGATGAAAGTACCCGATTTAGGCGAGACATTTCGCTGCAGGAGAGTTTCTTCACAGAATTTCCTCCACGTTTCTCGCTTTCTATGACGAACGCTTTCTTTAAATTCCGCTAACTTACTCCTGTAAAGTTTCCAGTCGGAATCTAATTTTGAGTCTTTAGCTCTATTAAAGGCTGTTCTTGCTTCTTGTTTGAGTTTACCGAGTTCAGGGCACCACCAAACGGTAGCACGCCTCGAAACGGCCTAAGGACGAAGAGGACAGGCCTTTCTTAAGCTTTAATTAAGGAGTCGCAAATGGTATTTAAGTACTCCTCAACCTCAAAGCTTTTAGTTAACTTAAGCAAAACGATTTCGTTCAAACTCCCAGTTAGTATAGATCTGAACTCGTCCATATCCGTCCTTCTGGGGTTACGCTTTAGGTTCTTTCCAATCTTTAAGGTACCAAGATCAAACGTGATCCACCTATGGTCTGACATTGAAACTTCGTCAGAAACTGTCCAGTTACGGATCGAGGACGAGATACTCATCGAAGATTAACCTCTAGCTGTTATAAAGGTCGGCTCAGAGCCTCGATTAAGTATATCTAAATTACTGCTAAAAATGAATTCAAGAAGAGACTTACCTCTTCCATTATCATCAGCGCTACCCCAAGCAGTAGAATGTGCATTGGAGTCACATCCGATGACAAGATTCCAGTTACTTTTTCCAGCGTCCTCGGCCAGCCTTTCCAACCCTTGCGATGGAGGCTGGTCTTCAAACGGTAGGTAGATTGATGCCATCGTAATTTCCTTAACCTTCTGATTAATAGTGCATCGTACTCTAATCGACGTTACGTCTCATTGTAGAAGCATTTAGGTGGTCAGCAGTTTGATCATGATGACAATGTTAAAATGACCGTGATACAGTCGCTGTCTAATCAGGCGGCAGATTTCTACGAGAATAACATACAAAAGCTTATTATATAAGCTCTTTGTACTGATGAGATTGCTGATGACAACACAAGACATTGTACAGAAAAGGCGATAGTTAAGAACGGAAGTTGGGTTCATCTTATATCCGTCCTCTTTGTGCTTATGAAATTGCTGATGAGAATACATGACATTGTACAGCAAAGGCGATAGTTAAGAAAGGGAGTTGGGTTCACCTTATCTCCGTGTTCTTTATGCTGATGAAATTGCTGATGAGAATACACGACATTGTACAGCAAAGGTGATAGTTAAGAATGGGTGTTGTTATTGTTACATGTGTGCTGAGGCAACAGGTGAGCGTTTACGTGCCTTGGTATGTAAATGGCAGTTCTGACTTTGTTACTGGCAGGGCAGCTAAAAATAGAACCACTTAAGCCACTGAAACCGCAGACTTTGGGTTTGAAAATCCAAGGCTTTTGGATCAGTGTTAATCATCATATCAAGGTGGCGACAAAGGGTGGCAGTTGCTGCCCTACTATAATGTAGGTTACACTGCACCACCCTTAAGTCACCTACCCTCTGTACGTCACCTACCCTCTGTACGTCACCTGCTCCGGTCCTTCCGACGAGGCGAGTTCACCAGCTGATGCTGTTATGGGTGAAGGTGTGTCCAGTATGGACTCATCCAACTTCTTGAGCGAAACCGGAGTTCTGGGATCGGTATCGAGGTTGATGAGGGTATTATCATCAGCCTCAGAGGTTGGAACTTCAATCGCTTCCATCCTCTCGACCGTTTCTCCCTCCGTGGCCGCTTCATCCCCTTGTTCCGGGTCTTTTAATCTGCCAACCAAAAAGCTGAAAGCAGAACATAAAAATAAGAGAGAATGAACTGAAAATAGACAATGTATACAAAACAAAATCGGGACATAGTATAATCGAAGTAACGGAACGCAAACAAGGAGCGGGTGAATTGTTTAAAAAAAAAGATAGCAGAGTGTCTTGAAAATAACGCCGAAATGAAAGAAACTATGGGCAGGACTACAACCCTGATAGTACGCGACCTTGATGCCACGGTGGCAGAAAACGAAATAAAATTGGGTATTGAAAAGATACTGAGTAGAGAACTGATGGATAACACATATAGAATTGGTCTGAATTTAGATAAAAAGAGAAAGGATAAAGAAATTGCGTTTATCACCATGAATAAAAGAGTAGTGGCACTCATATTAGAAAGAAAAGTTCTGGGTTTGGGTTGGTCAAGTGGCAGAGCGCAAGAAGTGTTGACTTCGGTTAGATGTTACAACTGTGGTAGCCTTGAACATAAAGCTAGGGAATGTAACCGAGAAAAAAGGGAAAAAATGGAAGTTTGTAATAGATGCCAAAAGGCAGGCCATAAGAGGAGGGAATGTAGCGAAACTAGTTTCTGTCGAGACTGTGAAGTAGAAAGCTATATGTCTAGATCAATGAGCTGCCCTATGTATCGTTATGCAGTTAAAACGCCCAGAGATGAGAAGAATAGTAAAAGAGACAACAAGAGAAAAAGTAGCATAGCGACTACCACTGAATGTCAACAGAAGCCGTGAGGCAATGAACCTCATAGAAAAGACAATTAAATCAAAGCATATAGATGTGGTTATGCTATCGGAACCGATGGGTTGTGTGGCAGTAATGACTAACTTTGGAATATTTGTTGCATGTTATCTGTCCCCAAACATAGCATTTGAAGAATATGAAGTAAAATTGAACGACATAGGGAAAATAATACACAATATTTCAGAAAGGGACATCGTTGTAGCTGCAGATTTTAATGCGAAATCAGCATTGTGGGACTCAAATAAGGAAGACACTAAAGGAAGACTAGTCTGCGAGTGGATGGCGGAAAGAGGGTTAATAGTCGTTAACAGGGGCGACGCCCCCACTTGGTGTAAAGGGAATCTACAGTCCAATATCGATATAACAATGAGTCGTAACGAAACGATAAAACGAATTACAGACTGGCGTTTGGACGAAGAAGAAAACCTCACTGACCACGCTAATATAATTTTTACCATCGAAACCAGAAACACCGACTCCCATAAAGTTAAAAATCCAGAGAAAAGATGGAAAAGAAAAGAAGCGTTGATAAAGAACTTTCAAGCAGAACTAGGCAGAAACTTGGCACTAATTGATACTCTTACGCCTGAAACGCTAACTAAAGTGACAACTACGACGTGTAATAGGATCTATGGCAAGAAAAAGACCATAAACATTAGAAACGGACAAATTTACTGGTGGAACGGTAGCGAGAAAGAGGCAAGATAACTGGCAACAAGAAGTAGACGCAGACTCACAAGAATAAATGGGAAAAGTGGACAGCAGGAAGAAAAAGAGCATGTTAAAACAAAATATAATACAGCCAGAAAACAACTCAGACAAGACATAAAGAAGGCGAAGAAAGATGCATGGAGAAAATTGTGTAATGAGCTCGAACAAGATGTATGGGGGACGCATATAAAATCGCGCTTAAGAAAACCAAAAATCTAACTGAAGTAATAATGAGTGAAAAGGAAGGCGATGAACTAATTGGTAAATTATTCCCTGCCGGATGAGGACAGAGATGGAAAAGAAAACCGACGAAAGCAGAAGAACTAACAACGCATCAAGATGAACCGGGAATCTTTTAGGTTCTCTTCAAACAAAGATTCCTCAAGAACGGATTGAGATACCAAAAAATGGCTTTAACCACTAAAATTGTTTAAAAATTCAAAATTAATACCCATCATTTTGTTATTACGATTTCATTTGCATCCAAGGAAAGAGTTTTTGAATTCAACACTAACAATGTATCAAGAAATTCTTTTAGGTTATCTTTATAGAAAAATTCCTCAAGAACTAATTGAGATATCAACAATCAATTTTTACCATTAAAATTGCCCAATAATTCTAAATCATTACCCATAATTTCGTCATTTCGATTTCATTTGCAACCCAGAAAAGAGCTTTTGAATTTAAGACTAACAACGTATCAAGATGAATCGATAATTTTTTTAGATTATTTTCAAACAAAGATTCCTCACTAACCGATTGAGATACCAAAAAATGGCTTTAACCACCAAAATTGTTCAAAAACTCTGCATTAATACTCACCATTTCGTTATTTCGATTTCATTTGCATCCCAGGAACGAGATCTTGAATTCAACACTAACAACGTATCAAGAAATTCTTTTAGGCTATCTTTAAAGAATGATTGATTCCTCAAGAACTAATTGAGGTATCAAAAAACGGTTTTGACTATTAAAATTGTCCATTAATTCTGAAACAATACCCATAATTTTGTCGCTTCAATTTCATTTGCGACTCAGAAAAGAGCTTTTGAATTTAACACTAACAACGAGTCGAAATGAATCGGTAATTTTTTTGGGTTATCTTTAAAGAGTGGTTCCTCAAGAACCGATTAAGATACAAAAAAATGATTTTAACCACTAAAATTGTTCAAAAATTCTGAATTAATACTCATCATTTCGTTATTTCGATTTCATTTGCATCCCAGGAAAGGGTTTTTGAATTCAACACTAACAACGTATCAATAAATTCTTTTAGGTTATATTTAATGAATGATTTCTCAAGAACTAATTGAGATATCAAAAAACGGTTTTTACCACTAAAATTGTCCATGAATTCTGAATCAATGCTCATAATTTCATCATTTCGACTTCATTTGCGACCCAGGAAAGAGATTTTGCATTCAACACCATAAAGTATCAAGAAATTCTTTTAGGTTAGCTTTCACGAATGATTCCTCAAGAACTAATTAAGGCATCAAAAAACGGTTTTTAGCATTAAAATTGTCCATGAATTCAGAATCTATAACCATAATTTCGTCATTTCGATTTCATTTGCCACCCAGAAAAGAGCTTTTGAATATAACACTAACAACGTGTCGAGATGAATCGGTAATTGTTTTGGGTTATCTTTAAAGAGTGGTTCCTCAAGAACCAATTAAGATACAAAAAAATGATTTTAACCACTAAAATTGTTCAAAAAATCTGAATTAATACTCATCATTTCGTTATTTCGATTTCATTTGCATCTCAGGAAAGGGTTTTTGAATTCAACACTAACAACGTATCAATAAATTCTTTTAGGTTATCTTTAAAGAATGATTTCTCAAAAACTAATTGAGGTATCAAAAAACGGTTTTGACTATTAAAATTGTCCATTAATTCTGAAACAATACCCATAATTATGTCGCTTCAATTTCATTTGCGACTCAGAAAAGAGCTTTTGAATTTAACACTAACAACGAGTCGAAATGAATCGGTAATTTTTTTGGGTTATCTTTAAAGTGTGGTTCCTCAAGAACCGATTAAGATACAAAAAAATGATTTTAACCACTAAAATTGTTCAAAAATTCTGAATTAATATTCATCATTTCGTTATTTTGATTTCCTTTGCATCCCAGGAAAGGGTTATTGAATTCAACACTAACAACGTATCAATCAATTCTTTTAGGTTATCTTTAATGAATGATTTCTCAAGAACTAATTGAGATATCAAAAAACGGTTTTTACCACTAAAATTGTCCATGAATTCTGAATCAATGCTCATAATTTCATCATTTCGACTTCATTTTCGACCCAGGAAAGAGATTTTGCATTCAACACCAATAAAGTATCAAGAAATTCTTTTAGGTTAGCTTTCACGAATGATTCCTCAAGAACTAATTAAGGCATCAAAAAACGGTTTTTACCACTAAAATTGTCCATGAATTCTGAATCAATGCTCATAATTTCATCATTTCGACTTCGTTTGCGACCCAGGAAAGAGATTTTGCATTCAACACCAATAAAGTATCAAGAAATTCTTTTAGGTTAGCTTTCACGAATGATTCCTCAAGAACTAATTAAGGCATCAAAAAACGGTTTTTACCATTAAAATTGTCCATGAATTCAGAATCTATAACCATAATTTCGTCATTTCGATTTCATTTGCGACTCACAAAAGAGCTTTTGAATTAACACTAACAACGTGTCGAGATGAATCGGTAATTTTTTTGGGTTATCTTTAAAGAGTGATTCCTCAAGAACCGATTGAGATATCAAAAAATTATTTTAACCATTTCAATTGATGAAGAATTTTGAATGAATACTCGCCATTTCGTTATTTTGATTTCATTTGCGTCCCAGGAAAGAGTTTTTCGAATTAACATTAACAACGTATCAAGGAATTCTTTTAGGTTATCTTTATAGAATGATTCCTCAAGAACTAAGTAAGATATCAAAAAACGGGTTTTACCATTAAAATTGTCCATGAATTCTGAGTCAGTGCTCAAAATTTCGTTATTTCAATTTCATTTGCGTCCCAGGAAAGAGATTTTGAATTCAACACTAATAAAGTATCAAGAAATTCTTTTAGGTTATCTTTAAAGAATGATTCCTCGTGAACTAATTGAGATATCAAAATATGATTTTAATCACTAAAATTGTCCAATAATTCTGAATCAATACCCATAATTTCGTCATTTCGATTTTGTATGCGACCCAGAAAACAGCTTTTGAACTGAAGACTAACAACGTATCAAGATGAATCGGTAATTTTTTTAGATTATTTTCAAACAAGGATTCCTCACTAACCGATTGAGATACCAAAAAATGGCTTTAACCACCAAAATTGTTCAAAAACTCTGCATTAATACTCACCATTTCGTTATTTCGATTTCATTTGCATCCCAGGAACGAGATCTTGAATTCAACACTAACAACGTATCAAGAAATTCTCTAGATAATTCTCAAGAACTAATTGAGGTATCAAAAAACGGCTTTGACTATTAAAATTGTGCATTAATTCTGAAACAATACCCATAATTTTGTCGCTTCAATTTCATTTGCGACTCAGAAAAGAGCTTTTGAATTTAACACTAACAACGAGTCGAAATGAATCGGTAATTTTTTTGGGTTATCTTTAAAGAGTGGTTCCTCAAGAACCGATTAAGATACAAAAAAATGATTTTAACCACTAAAATTGTTCAAAAATTCTGAATTAATACTCATCATTTCGTTATTTCGATTTCATTTGTATCCCAGGAAAGGGTTTTTGAATTCAACACTAACAACGTATCAATAAATTCTTTTAGGTTATCTTTAAAGAATGATTTCTCAAGAACTAATTGAGATATCAAAAAACGGTTTTTACCACTAAAATTGTCCATGAATTCTGAATCAATGCTCATAATTTCATCATTTCGACTTCATTTGCGACCCAGGAAAGAGATTTTGCATTCAACACCAATAAAGTATCAAGAAATTCTTTTAGGTTAGCTTTCACGAATGATTCCTCAAGAACTAATTAAGGCATCAAAAAACGGTTTTTAGCATTAAAATTATCCATGAATTCAGAATCTATACCCATAATTTCGTCATTTCGATTTTATATGCGACCCAGAAAACAGCTTTTGAGTTTAACACTAACAACGCATCAAGATGAATCGGTAATTTTTTAGATTATCTATAAACAATGATTCCTCAAGAACAAATTGTGATATCAAGAAACGGGTTTTACCATTAAAATTGTTCAACAATTCTGAATTAATACTCACAATTTCGTTACTTCGATTTCATTTCCAACTCAGAAAAGAGCTTTTGAATTCAACATTAACAACGTATCAAGAAGATTCTAATATAAATTAGAATCACGGTTCAAAGATAACTTTGAACCGTGATTCCTCAAGAACCGCTAGAGATATCAAAAAATGGTTTTAACAACTAAAATTGTTCAAGAATTCTGAATTAATACTTACCATTTCGTTATTTCGATTTCATTTGCGTCCCAAAAAGGAGTTTCTGAATTCAATATTAACAACGTATCAAGGAATTCTTTTAAGATATCTTTAAAGAATGATTCCTCAGGAACTAATTGAGATATCAAAGAACGGTTTTTAACATTAAAATTATCCGTGAATTCTGAATCAATACCCATAATTTCGTCATTTCAATTTCATTTGCGACTCAGAAAAAAAATTTTTAATTCAATGTTAACACCACACAAAATGAATGGATTATTTTTTATAAGATATTTAGGAAAATTAATTCCTTAAGAACTAATTGAGATATCAAGAAGCGGTTTTTAACATTAAAAAATTTGGTTATTTCGATTTTATAACTATCTTATTTGAGGGTAATTTAAATTTTAAAAATTTGCTTTATTTATAGTTCAATTTAAAACTGATTTGTAATTTTTTTAAGTTCTATTTAAATCATTCCAAGGTCTCAAAACGTGACTAATTTAATAATAACAAACCGATCGACTATTTTTATATTGAAAATTTCGATCGTCGAAAATAGAACCAAAGGTAAAACAAATACGTTTTAAAATAATCTCTGCACCTCTGGTCAAAGATAAAATTTCGAACCACTTAGTGCCAAGATATAGAGCGCGGTAGATGCGGGGAAAATATTCCTTTCAAAAGTTTGTTTAAATTAAAACAACAAAATGTGTGATATCGAAGAAAAAATACAAAATTATCTCAAAGAGAAATCAATTTTCTTAGAAAATAAATGTTGGGATATTCGAAAATCCCCTTTGGGAGGTCGAGGAATTTTCGCAACCAGAAACATTTCCCCCGGTGAAATAATTTTTATCGACTCCCCAATTATAATTGGGCCAAGATCGAAAAGTGATTTAGAAGAAATTTGTGTCGTTTGCTTCAAAATGGACGAATTAAATTTTTGCAAATCCAAATGCGGTTTAAGACTTTGTTTAAAGTGCCAAGACTCGGAACAACACCTAAAAGAGTGCCGATTCATTAATTCCCGCAAAAACGGCGTCGATTTAGAGACAACCAAAGATATTACGTTAACTTTAACCCCAATAAGAGCGTTATTTTTAAAATTACATCTTCAAAAATTTTTTTTTCACCTCAAATCGCATAAACACCCGAAACACCACGTTTTAATCGACGATTTAAAAAATAAGTCGAATTTTTCGTTATCAAACGACGAAGAAGTATTTTTAAAATTGGTGTGTTCGGTTTTGGACGCGAATGCTTTTGAAGTTTTGGTTTCTAAAAATCAAAAAAGATCCACGGTTAGGGGTTTGTATCCTTTAGGAAGTTTGGCGAATCATAATTGCTCTCCGAATACAACCCACGTTTTTGATAATCAACAAAGAATGATTGCCAGAGCGGCAGTTTTTATTCCAATTAACACGGAAATTTGCCATTCTTATTCGAGAATAACCTGGGGGACCTTAACAAGAAGATATCATTTACTTAGAACGAAACATTTTGAGTGTAAATGCCCTCGGTGCCAAGATCCGACTGAGTTTGGGACAAATTTGAACGGGATTAAATGCGAAATTTGTAAAAATGTTGTTTTACCCGAACATCCGATTGATTTAAAATCGAAATGGAGATGTTTTAGTTGCAAAAACGAAGTTTCTGTTGAAAAAATTTCTTTTATAAGTAACATTTTGGGGAGTAATGTAAAAATTTTTGAGAAAAACGAAGATGTTGAGTTGATTATGAAGTTTTTGGAGAAAATTAAGAAATTGGTTGTGGATAATAATCAAATTTGCGTCGAGTTAAAATACAAATTGATATGGATTTTGGGGTACAAACAAGGTTATTTTTACGAAGGTATTTATTTATTTTTATTAATTTTGGCAAAATTTATAATTATCCACATCAATCGTAACTTATTTACTATTTGGATTGGGCCCAAAAAGTTAAACTAACAAAAAGTTGTTTGGCACAAGTCACTTAATTGTATCTTATTCAAAAAAAGCAAAACAAACACAAATTTAATGAAGAAATTGAAATTTGATCTCAAAATAACTTTTCTATTTTAAAAAATAGTGAATCACCAAAACATTTTTAAAAAAATCTTACACGTAATAAAATTCATTTCGTCAAAATACATTCAAAACGTATCACTGCCACAAATTCCGTGTCAAACATATTTAACTTCTTGAAATGCGTGGATATTTAAAATCGTTTCGTCTCGAAAATAGAGTAACCATAACGAAAACTTATTTACCTATCTTTAAGTAGTACACATTAGTTACACTAATTGAGATATCCAAAAATGATTTTTATCATCAAAATTGTCCATTGATTTCGTTATTTCAGAAAAGAGAGTTTGAATTCAACACTAATATCAAGAAATTCTTTTAGGTTATTTTTAAAGAATGATTCCTCAAGAACTAATTGGGGCATCAAAAAACGGATATTACCATTAAAATTATTCATGAATTCTGAATCAATGCTCATAATTTTGTCATTTCAATTTCATTAACGACCCAGAAAAGAGATTATGAATTCAACACTAATAAAGTATCAAGAAATTCTTTTAGGTTATCTGTAAAGAACGATTTCTCAAGAACTAATTGAGGTATCAAAAAAAGATTTTCACCACTAAAATTGTCCATGAATCTTGAGTCAATAACCATAATTTCGTCATTTCGATTTCATTTGTGACCCAGAAAAGAGCTTTTGAATTTAACACTAACAACGTGTCGAGATGAATCGGTAATTTTTTTGGGTAATATTTAAAAAGTGATTCCTCAGGAACTGATTGAGGTATCAAAAAATTGTTTTAACTATTTAAATTGATCAAGAATTTTGAGTCAATACTCATCATTTCCCTATTTCGATTTCTTTTGCATTACAGGAAAAAGTTTTTGAATTCAACACTAACAACGCATCAAGGAATTCTTTTAGGTTATCTTTATAGAATGATTCCTCAAGAACTAATTGAGATATCAAAAAACGGTTTTTACCATTAAAATTGCCCATTAATTCTGAATCATTACCCGTAATTTCGTCGTTTCGAATTCATTTGCGACCCAGAAAAGAACTTTTGAATTTAACTCTAACAACGCATCAAGATGAATCGGAAATTTTTTTTAAGTTCTCTTCAAACAAAGGTTCCTTAAAATTATTAAAGAATTCCGAATTAATACCCACCATTTCGTTATTTCGATTTCATTTGCATCCCATTAAAGGGTTTTTGACATCAACACTAACATCGTATCAAGAAATTCATTTGGTTATCTTTAAAGGATGATTCCTCAAGAACTAATTGAGATATCAACAATCAATTTTTACCATTAAAATTGCCCATTAATTCTAAATCATTACACATAATTTCGTCATTTCGATTTCATTTGCGACCCAGAAAAGAGCTTTTGAATTTAACACTAACAACGCATCAAGATTAATTGGAAATTTTCTTTAAGTTATCTTCAAACAAGGATTCCTCAAGACCCGATTGAGGTACCAAAAAATGGCTTTAACCACTAAAATCGTTCAAAAATTCTGAATTAACACTCACCATTTCGATTTCCCTTGCATTCCAGAAAAGAGTTTTTGAATTCAACACTTACAATGTATCAAGGAATTCTTTTAGGTTATCTTTAAAGAATGATTCCTCAAGAACTAATTGAGATATCAAAAAATGATTTTTATCATTAAAATTGTCCAGGATTTCAGAATAAATAACCATAATTTCGTTATTTCGATTTCATTTGCATCCCATTAAAGGGTTTTTGACTTCAACACTAACACCGTATCGAGAAATTCGTTTGGTTATCTTTAAAGGATGATTACTCAAGAACTAATTGAGATATCAACAATCAATTTTTACCATTAAAATTGCCCATTAATTCTAAATCATTACCCATAATTTCGTCATTTCGATTTCATTTGCGACCCAGAAAAGAGCTTTTGAATTTAACACTAACAACGCATCAAGATTAATTGGAAATTTTCTTTAAGTTATCTTCAAACAAGGATTCCTCAAGACCCGATTGAGGTACCAAAAAATGGCTTTAACCACTAAAATCGTTCAAAAATTCTGAATTAACACTCACCATTTCGATTTCCCTTGCATTCCAGAAAAGAGTTTTTGAATTCAACACTTACAACGTATCAAGGAATTCTTTTAGGTTATCTTTAAAGAATGATTCCTCAAGAACTAATTGAGATATCAAAAAATGATTTTTATCATTAAAATTGTCCATGATTTCAGAATAAATAACCATAATTTCGTTATTTCGATTTCATTTGCATCCCATTAAAGGGTTTTTGACTTCAACACTAACACCGTATCGAGAAATTCGTTTGGTTATCTTTAAAGGATGATTACTCAAGAACTAATTGAGATATCAACAATCAATTTTTACCATTAAAATTGCCCATTAATTCTAAATCATTACCCATAATTTCGTCATTTCGATTTCATTTGCGACCCAGAAAAGAGCTTTTGAATTTAACACTAACAACGCATCAAGATTAATTGGAAATTTTCTTTAAGTTATCTTCAAACAAGGATTCCTCAAGACCCGATTGAGGTACCAAAAAATGGCTTTAACCACTAAAATCGTTCAAAAATTCTGAATTAACACTCACCATTTCGATTTCCCTTGCATTCCAGAAAAGAGTTTTTGAATTCAACACTTACAACGTATCAAGGAATTCTTTTAGGTTATCTTTAAAGAATGATTCCTCAAGAACTAATTGAGATATCAAAAAATGATTTTTATCATTAAAATTGTCCATGATTTCAGAATAAATAACCATAATTTCGTTATTTCGATTTCATTTGCGACCCAGAAAAGTGTTCTTGAATTTAACACTAACAACGTGTCGAGATGAATCGTTCATTTTTTTGGGTTATCTTTAAAGAGTGGTTCCTCAAGAACAGATTGAGATACAAAAAAATGATTTTAACCACTAAAATTGTTCAAAAATTCTGAGTTAATACTCAACATTTCGTTATTTCGATTTCATTTGCATCCCAGGAAAGGGTTTTTGAATTCAACACTAACAACGTAGCAAAGAATTCTTTTATGTTATCTTTAAAGAATGATTTCTCAAGAACTAATTGAGATATCAAAAAACGGTTTTTACCATTAAAATTGTCCATGAATTCTGAATCAATGCTCATAACTTCATCATTTCGATTTCATTTGCGACCCAGGAAAGAGATTCTGAATTCAACACTAATAAAGTATCAAGATATTCTTTTAGGTTATCTTTAAAGAATGATTTCTCAAGAACTAATTGAGATATCAAAAAATGATTTTTATCATTAAAATTGTCCATGATTTCAGAATAAATAACCATAATTTCGTTATTTCGATTTCATTTGCCACCCAGAAAAGTGCTTTTGAATTTAACACTAACAACGTGTCGAGATGAATCGGTCATTTTTTGGGTTATCTTTAAAGAGTTGTTCCTCAAGAACAGATTGAGATACAAAAAAATGAGTTTAACCACTAAAATCGTTCAAAAATTCTGAATTAATACTCATCATTTCGTTATTTCGATTTCATTTGCATCCCAGGAAAGGGTTTTTGAATTCAACACTAACAACGTATCAAAGAATTCTTTTATGTTATCTTTAAAGAATGATTTCTCAAGAACTAATTGAGATATCAAAAAACGGTTTTTATCATTAAAATTGTTCATGAATTCTGAATCAATACTCATAATTTCATCATTTCAATTTCATTTGCGACCCAGGAAAGAGATTTTGAATTCAACATTAATAAAGTATCAAGATATTCTTTTAGGTTATCTTTAAAGAAAGATTCCTCAAGAACTAATTGAAGCATCAAAAAACGGTTTTTACCATTAAAATTGTCCATGAATTTAGAATCAACAACCATAATTTTGTCATTTTGATTTCATTTGCGACATAGAAAAGAGCTTTTGAATTTAACACTAACAACGTGTCGAGATGAATCGGTAATTTTTTTGGGTTATCTTTAAAGAGTGATTCCTCAAGAATCGATTGAGATACCAAAAAATGATTTTAACCACTAAAATTGTTCAAAAATTCTGGATTAATACTCATCATTTCGTTATTTCGATTTCATTTGCATCCCAGGAAAGGGTTTTTGAATTCAACACTAACAACGTATCAAGGAATTATTTTAGGTTATTTTTAACGGATGATTTCTCAAGAACTAATTGAGATATCAAAAAAAGGTTTTCACCACTAAAATTATCCATAATTTTGAGTCAATAGCCATAATTTCGTCATTTCGATTTCATTTGCGACCCAGGAAAGAGCTTTTGAATTTAACACTAACAACGTATCGAGATGAATCGGTAATTTTTTTGGATTATCTTTAAAGAGTGGTTCCTCAAGAACAGATTGAGATACAAAAAACAATTTTAGTGGTTAAAATTGTGAATTAATACTCATCATTTCGTTATTTCGATTTCATTTGTATCCCAGGAAAGGGTTTTTGAATTCAACACTAACAACGTATCAAAGAATTCTTTTAGGTTATCTTTAAAGAATGATTTCTCAAGAACTAATTGAGATGTCAAAAAACGGTTTTTACCATTAAAATTGTCCATGAATTCTGAATCAATGCTCATAAGTTCGTCATTTCGGTTTCATTTACGACCCGGAAAAGAGATTTTGAATTCAACACTAATAAAGTATCAAGAAATTCTTTTAGGTTATCTTTAAAGAATGATTCCTCAAGAATCAATTGAGATATCAAAAACCGGTTTTTACCATTAAAATTATCCATGAATTCAGAATCAATAACCATAATTTCGTCATTTCGATTTCATTTGATACCCAGAACAGAGCTTTTGAATTTAACATTAACAATGTATCAAGATGACTCGGTATGTTTTTCAAGTTATCTTTAAAGAGTGATTCCTCAAGAACCGATTGAGATATCAAAAAATGGTTTTAACAACTAAAACTGTTCAAAAATCTGAGCTAACACTCACCATTTCGTTGTTTCGATTTCCTTTGCATCCCAGAAAAAAGTTTTTGAATTCAATACTAACAACGTATCAAGGAATTCTTTTAGGTTATCTTTATAGAATGATTCCTCAAGAACTAAGTAAGATATCAAAAAATGGCTTTTACCATTAAAATTGTCCATGAATTCAGAATCCATAACCATAATTTCGTCATTTCGATTTCATTTGCGACCCAGATAAGAGCTATTGAATTTAACATTAACAATGTATCAAGATGAATCGGGAATTTTTTTAGGTTATCTTCAAACAAGGATTCCTCAAGAACCGATTAAGATATCAAAAAATGGCTTTAACCACTAAAATTGTTCAAACATTCTGAATTAATACTCATGATTTCGTTATTTCGATTCCATTTGCATCATAGGAAAGTGTTTTTGAATTCAACACTAACAGCGTATCAAGATATTCTTTTAGGTGATCTTTAAAGAGTGATTCCTCAAGAACTAATTGAGATATCAACAATCAATTTCTACCATTAAAATTGCCCATTAATTCTAAATCATTACCCATAATTTCGTCGTTTCGAATTCATTTCCGAACCAGAAAAGAACTTTTGAATTTAACACTAACAACGCATCAAGATGAATCGGGAATTTTTTTAAGTTATCTTCAAACAAGGATTCCTCAAGAACCGAATGAGATACCAAAAAATAGCTTTAATCATTAAAATTATTCAAAAATTCTGAATTAATACTCATCATTTCGTTATTTGGATTTTATTTGCGTCCCAAGAAAGAATTTTTGAATTCAACACTAACAATGTATCAAGAAATTCTTTTAGGTTATCTTTAAAAAATGATTCCTCAAGAACTAATTGAGATATCAACAATCAATTTTTACCATAAAAATTGCCCATTAATTCTAAATCATTACTAATAATTTCGTCATTTCTATTTCATTGCCGACCCAGAAAAGAGCTTTTGAATTTAACACTAACAACGCATCAAGATGAATCGGTAATTTTTTTAAATTATCTTTAAACAATGATTTCTCAGCAACCAATTGTGATATCAAAAAACGGATTTCACCATTAAAATTGTCCATGAATTCTTAGTCAACACTCAAAATTTGATTATTCTGATTTTAATACAATCCTATTTGGGGTAACTTAAAGTTTTCCTTTGAATATGGCACAAATTTCATCTCAAAATAACTTTTCTATTTTAAAAAATACTAAATCACCAAAACATTTTTAAAAAATCTTTTACACGTAATAAAATTCATCTCGTCAAAATACATTCAAAATTTATCACTGTCTCGAATTCCGTGTCAAACATATTTAACTTCTTGAAATGCGTAGATATTTAAAATCGCTTCGTCTCCAAAATAGAGTAACCAGAACGAAAACTTATTTACCCACCTTTAAGTAGTACACATTAGTTACATAGTTACCAAAACTAATTTTATCTTATTTACAACTTTGCGATTTTAATAGATCTACCGGAAAATTTGCTTCGCTATAAAGAAGAGATTTGCAAGGAATTATTGGAGTTACTCGACCTATTAAAAACGGGAATGTGCAAAATGAGGGGGTTATTGCTTTATGAATTGTATCAATGTGGAAAAGAAAAAATTAGAAGGAATGTTATGGAAAATCGGGAAGAAATTAATGGATTATTGATTGAGGCTGCTGATATTTTGTTGTATGATGTCGATACGCCTGAGGAAATACAAGAATTGTGGAGTAAAAGCGATGTTTTTGATTAATTTAAATAAATTTATTTTAACTTTAATAATAAAGATTTTTATTTGAATTCGTTGCCACTCAATAAAAATTATTGTTGTGATATTTGATCACAGTAATACTTTAATTAATAATAACACACAGTTCAACATGAAATTTAATCTTTATCTAGATTTATTTATAGATTTTTCTAAGATTATTAATTAAGATTAGAAAGTATTAATAAAATACAACACATATAGGCAACCAAATATGCACTCATTAACAATAAATAATTAATTTTAATTTAACGCATTAATTAATAATTCAAAATCAATTTACTTTGTGGGATTAAAGAGATTAATTTAAAAAAAGGACATGAATGCATTAACAATTAATTACCTTTTATATATTAAAAGAAAATGTAAAGTCCCTAAATTATTAAAATACCAGGGTTTGTCAAATGTAAAGATCAAATGAAGGGTTATTTAGACAGGATACAGTCTCTAGATAACTTGTTACTGTTTCTAGAAAAGTTGGTTCCAGAAGACTGATACTGCTTCTAGAAGACTTAAAAGATTTCCAAAGGACACCAGATGACTTGATATTGCATCTAGAAGGTTTGAAATGCTTCCAGACGACCTAGAATGCCTCCAAAAGACTTGATGTTGCTGTTTAGCTACTTCCAAAAGACGTTATTTGTTACCAGAAGACGAGATATTGCCTCTAGATTACTTGATACTGTCGCTAACAAATGTGATATTGTTTCCAGAAGACTTGAAATGTTTCCAGAAGGCTGATACTGCTTCTTCCAGAAGACTAAACATGTTCTCAGACGACTTACAATGCTTCCAGACCACATACAATGCTTCAGAAGACTTGCAATGCTTCCAGATAACTTGACATTGCCCCTAAAAGACTTGAAATGTTTCTAGAAGACTGATACTGCTTCTTCTAGAGGACTAAACATATTTCCAGACGACTTACAATGCTTCCAGAAGACTTGCAATTATTCCAGATAACTTGACATTGCCCCTAAAGACTTGAAATGTTTTCTGTAGAGTGATACTGCTTCTTCTAAAAGTCTAAAGATGTTTCCAGACAACTTACAATACTTCCAGTAGACTTGAGATGTTTTCACAAGACTTAATATTACATCTAGAAGACTTGATTTGCTGAGGCTGGATACAGCCCTTAAATGATTTGATACTGTTGCTAGAAAACTGAATATTGCTTTCAGACTTGAAGTGTTTACATATGACTTACAATGTTTCCAGAAGCCTTGCAATGCTTCCAGATGACTTGATATTGCATCCAGAACACTTGACTTGCTCTCAGAAGATTGGATACTGCCTCTAGAAGACTAGAGAGTGTCTCTAGAACACTTGATATTGCTTCCAGACGACTTGCAATGCTACTAGAAGACTGGATACGGCTTCTAGATGATTTGATATTGCGTTTAGAAAACTTGACATTGCTTCCAGAAGACTTGAATGTTTCCAGAAGACTTACAACGCCTCCAGACAACTTGCAATATTTCCAGATGACTTGCATGAGAATTGCAATTAGAAAGCTTGAAATGTTTCCAAATGATTTGATGTTGCTATTAGAACACTTTAGATACTTCCAGAAGACTTGACATTACATCTAAATGATTTTAATTGTTGCCAGAAGACGGGGTATTGCCTCAGATTCCTTGATACTGTTTCTAATAAATGTGATATTGCTTCCAGAAGACTAATACTGCTTCTTCTAGAAGATTAAACATGTTTCTAGACGACTTACAACGCTTCCAGACGTCTTGCAATGCTTCCAGAAGATTTGCAATGTTTCCAGATAACTTGACATTAAACCTGAAAGACATGAAATGTTTCCAAAAGACTGATACTGCTTCTTCTAGAAGACTAAACATATTTTCAGACGACCTACAATGCTTCCAGACGTCTTACAATGCTTCCAGAAGACTTGCAATGCTTCCAGATAACTTGACATTTCACCTTAAAGACTTGAAATGTTTCCAGAAAACTGATATTGCTTCTTCTAGAAGACTAAACATGTTTCAAGACTACTTACAATGCTTCTAGAAGACTTGCAATGCTTCCAGATAATTTGACATTGCCTCTAAAAGACAGGAAACATTTCCAAAAGACTGATACTGCTTCTTCTAGAAGACTAAACATATTTTCAGACAACCTGCAATGCTTCCAGACGTCTTACAATACTTCCAGAAGATTTGCAATGCTTTCAGGTAGCTTGACATTCCACCTAAAAGACTTGAAATGTTTCCAGAAGACTGATACTGCCTTCTCTAGAAGACTAAACATGTTTCCAGACGGTTTACAATGCTTCCAGATAACTTGACATTGCACCTAAAAGACACGAAATGTTTCCAGAAGACTGATACTGCTTCTTCTAGAAGGCTAAACATGTTTCCAGGCGACTTACAATGCTTCCAGATGACTTACAATGCTTCAGAAGTCTTGCAATGCTTCCAGATAACTTAACATTTCACCTAAAGGACTTGAAATGTTTCCAGAAGACTGATACTGCTTCTTCTAGAAGACTAAACATGTTTCCAGACGACTTACAATGCTTTCAGATAACTTGACATTGCACCTAAAAGACATAAAATGTTTCCAAAAGGCTGATACTGCTTCTTCTAGAAGACTTGATGTTACTGTTAGAAAACTTAATATGCTTCCAAAAGGTTTAATATTACATCTAGAAGACTTGATGTTGCTGTTAGAAGATTTGAGATGCTTGCAGAAGACTCATTGCATTTAGAAAACTTGATTTGCATTAAGTGAAGAAGATTTAAAGCAGGTTTTAATAGCAGAATGTGAACTACTTCAACAAGATTTAAAAACAATATCTACTCTTACAGAAGTAGCCAGCGATATTGTAATTGAAGATGTTTTCGATTTTAACAAAGATATAACATTTTCGGTTGAAAACAAAAATAAGATACAATTAGAGGTGCTAAAGTACTTAGATGATTTAAGGAAAAATGGTCACATAGAGAAATTTAATGCTCACAATTACCGGGGCGACCTCAACCAACGACATAGTAATATCTATCTTTTAATTATGCTAGGTCCACACTCTCTTCGTTACTTTTTTGGTTTTGCAATTGATGTATAATGATCAAGTCAAACCTTTATTCAAGACAACACCAAGATATTTTACGTTATAAGATATCTAAGATGTCCGCTAAGAGGTTCAAATGCCATCTTTAATGTCTTAAAAACTTAACAATTCAACAATTAGTCATCTTAGGAATGGTATTTCAATTTTAAGATGCTTGTACATTTCAGTTTCAGTCCAGTCCCAGTATATTTCATGAAAAAAGATTTATCATTTAGAAGTCTGGAAGCATTAAGAACGATTTGCTTGGTACCAAATAAATTAGTTTTCTGGAAGCATTTCAAGTCTTATAGAGGCAATGTCAAGTATTCTACCAAGTCTTCTAGAAGCAGTATCAAATTTTTTGTTAGCAATCCAAATGTGTTGGGAGCAATTTAAACCTTCTAGAAGCAGTATCAAGGCTTTTGGACACATTTCAAATCTTCTGGAAGCAATATTAAGCCTATCAGAGCTAATGTCGAGACTTTTGTAACCATTTTAAATCTTCTAGAAGTAGTATCAAGTCTTCTGGAAGCATTTCATGGCTTTTAGAAGCAGTATAAATCTTACAAGGGCAGTATCGAATCTCTTGGAAGCATTTTAAAATATCTAGAAGCAGTATCGAGTCTTAATTATTAAAATCTTCTAGAAGCAGTATCAAGTCTTCTGGAAACTTCTCAAGTCTTCTGAAAGCATTTCAAATCTTCTAGAAGCAAAGTAAGGTCTTATAGGGGCAGTATTGAGTCTTTAGGAAGTATTTTAAAATATCTAGAAGCAGCATCAAGCCTTTTGGCAGCCTTTCAAGTAATTTTGAAGTATTTCAAGTCTTCTAAAAGTAAGTATAAGGTCTTCTAGAAACATTTAAGTAAGTCGTCTGGAAACATTTTAAGTATTCTAAAACCAGTGGCAGTCCTCTGGAAACATTTCAACTATTCTGGAAACCATATCAAGTTTTCTAGAGACAGTATCAAATCATCTAGAGGCAGTATCTAGTCTTCTGACAGCAAATTAAGTCTTCTAACAGCAACACCAAGTACTCTGAAAGCATTGTGAGTCGTCTGCAAGCATTTCAAGCCTTCTGGAACCATTGTTAATCGTCTGGAAGCATTTCAAGTCTTCAAGACAAAATGTCAGGTCATCTGGATGCATTGCAAATTTTCTGGAACTATAGTAAATAGTCTGGAATCATATGTTGATGAGGGAAATAAAATTATCAATTAATCTTGCAAAAAAATCTTATTAATTATTAATATTATAATTGGTAAAGAGAAATACAGTTTTCTTTATTTAATAAAATAATTACACAACAGATGGTGCTTTAATTTAAATTATTAATTAAAATTTTTACGAGCACTCACAAATCTATTAATTATTAAAAATAAACTCCAATTTATTTATAAACATTTTTATCACTAAAACATCCTTGTTAAGATCATCTTGAAATAACATTGATCGAATGAAACTTTGATCTTTTCTCTTTTAACTTGGAAAATGTAATCAAAATGCGCAGTTATTCAAAGCGTACTTTAAACCATTCCGTTATCACAAAAAAAATCCTTTAAGACATCCGGACATCAGCCTAATAATGGTTATTTTTAAATATTTTCATCTTGTAATTATAATTAATGTTTTAATGAATTAATGTGATTACCCCCATTTTTCTTTTAACGACCCTCAATAAACATAAACACCGTTATCTCTCGAAACATTGGACTCGCATCCGTTTAAGAGGATATTTCACGTTTTCATCACGTGTTATTATTTATGTTTATTTTTTCTTTGATTTTACTCCATAATAAAGAATTTATTAAGAATTTATTTAGAGAATAGTTTGTTTATAAAATTTGGATGATAACCTTAGCATAAAATCCACTGCATCATCCTGTTTATTATTAAATTTAGTTATTGCTAAAACTAAGCTTAATTCGATTTATCGCTGAATGAACGTTTATAGTACTATTTCGTTATGGTTTAAGTTTTCTTCTTTTTTGTGATTATTGTAAATTAGAAGATGCTAAAAATAAGAAATCTTAAAATATAAACGTCGTAGTTCCAAATCGACCTTTAATCCTTTAATAAAGAGCAATATACTCACGTTTAGCTCCGTTATGAGGTCATCGTTATTGTGTCTGTATAAACATTGTTGTTAATTAATGTTTACAATAATATAGTCTGGAATTCCGTTAAAATTTCGAGACATTTTAATTTTTCTTGTTATTTGAAAAGGGGCAATAACACCATTTTTGGATACTTAAGAAGAAATAAATAAGATAAATCCGTTATCGAAACTAAAATTATATAATGTTTTTTATTTGAACATTAAACACGATTAAATTATTTATTAATTTAATTAGTATAATTAATAAGTAGTATAATTAATAAATTATTTATACATTATTTGGGTAGATGACTTCTAAATTAACCTTTGGGACTGCATCTATAACATCCGGAACTACACCGCCTTTCTCCATCAACGTTGAAATATCCGTTGTTGATGAAAAAGGTGCTAATAAAGTAACTATGAAGAGTATCGTTGCGCGGATTAACATCTTTATAAAGATATTACCTGGATAATAATAATTCGACACAAAAGAAAGTGTATTCGAGTTTGTTATAAAAAAAGAAGGGGATATAAACGTTATTATAGTAATTAATTAACTTTTATATATTAAAAGAAAATGTAAAGTCCCTAAATTATTAAAATACCAGGGTTTGTCAAATGTAAAGTTCAAATGAAGGGTTATTTAGAGGGGATACAGTCTCTAGATAACTTGTTACTGTTTCTAGAAAAGTTGGTATTGTTTCCAGAAGACTGATACTGCTTCTAGAAGACTTAAAAGATTTCCAAACGACACCTATGACCTAGAATGCTTCCAAAAGACTTGATGTCGCTGTTTAGCTACTTCCAGAAGACTTAGCATTGCATCCAAAGGACGTAATTTGTTGCCTCTAGATTACTTGATACTGTCTCTAGCAAATGTGATATTGCTTCCAGAAGACTTGAAATGTTCCCAGAAGGCTGATACTGCTTCTTCTAGAAGATTAAACATGCTCCCAGACGACTTACAATGCTTCCAGACGACTTACAATGCTTCCAGAAGACTTGCAATGCTTCCAGATAACTTGACATTCCACCTAAAAGACTTGAAACGTTTCCAATATTGCATTCAGAAGACTTGAAATGTTTACATATGATTTATAATGCTTCCAGAAGACTTGCAATGCTTCCAGATGACTTGATATTGCATCTAGAAAATGTGACTTGCTATCAGAAGATTGGATACTGCCTCTAGAAGACTAGAGAGTGTGTCTAGAAAACTTGATATTGCTTCCAGACGACTTGCAATGCTACTAGAAGACTGGATACTGCTTCCAGATGATTTGATATTGCTTTTAGAAAACTTGACATTGCTTCCAGAAGACTTGAATATTTCCAGAAGACTTACAACGCCTCCAGACAACTTGCAATATTTCCAGATGGCTTGCATGAGAATTGCAATTAGAAAGCTTGAAATGTTTCCAAATGATTTGACGTTGCTATTAGAACACTTTAGAAGACTTGACATTGCATCTAAAAGACTTTATTTGTTGCCAGAAGACGGGGTATTGCCTCAGATTCCTTGATACTGTTTCTAATAAATGTGATATTGCTTCCAGAAGACTAATACTGCTTCTTCTAGAAGACTAAACATGTTTCTAGACGACTTACAATGCTTCCAGACGACTTACAATGCTTCCAGAAGATTTGCAATGCTTCCAGATAACTTGACATTAAACCTGAAAGACATGAAATGTGTCCAAAAGACTGATACTGCTTCTTCTAGAAGACTAAACATATTTTCAGACGACCTACAATGCTTCCAGACGTCTTACAATACTTCCAGAAGATTTGCAATGCTTTCAGATAACTTGACATTCCACCTAAAAAACTTGAAATGTTTCCAGAAGACTGATACTGCCTTCTCTAGAAGACTAAACATGTTTCCAGACGGTTTACAATGCTTCCAGATAACTTGACATTGCACCTAAACACGGAACGTTTCCAGAAGACTGATACTGCTTCTTCTAGAAGACTAAACATGTTTCCAGACGACCTACAATGCTTCCAGACCACTTACAATGCTTCAGAAGACTTGCAATGCTTCCAGATAACTTGACATTTCACCTAAAAAACTTGAAATGTTTCCAGAAGGCTGATAGTGCTTCTTCTAGAAGAGTAAACATGTTTCCAGACGACTTACAATGCTTTCAGATAACTTGACATTGCACCTAAAAGACATGAAATGTTTCCAAAAGGCTGAAACTGCTTCTTCTAGAAGACTTGATGTTACTGTTAGAAAACTTAATATGCTTCTAGAAGGTTTAATATTACATCTAGAAAGCTTGATTTGCTGAAACTCAATACAGCCCCTAAATGATTTGATACTGTTGCTAGAAAACTGAATATTGCAATCAGAAGACTTGAAATGTTTACATATGATTTATAATGCTTCCAGAAGACTTGCAATGCTTCCAGATGACTTGATATTGCATCTAGAAAACTTGACTTGCTATCAGAAGATTGGATACTGCCTCTAGAAGACTAGAGAGTGTCTCTAGAAAACTTGATATTGCTTCCAGACGACTTGCAATGCTAGAAGACTGGATACTGCTTCTAGATGATTTGATATTGCTTTTAGAAAACTTGACATTGCTTCCAGACAACTTGCAATATTTCCAGATGGCTTGCATGAGAATTGCAATTAGAAAGCTTGAAATGTTTCCAAATGATTTGATGTTGCTATTAGAACACTTTAGATACTTCCAGAAGGCTTGACATTGCATCTAAAAGACTTTATTTGTTGCCAGAAGACGGGGTATTGCCTCAGATTCCTTGATACTGTTTCTAATAAACGTGATATTGCTTCCTGAAGATTAATACTGCTTCTTCTAGAAGACTAAACATGTTTCTAGACGACTTACAACGCTTCCATACGACTTACAATGCTTCCAGAAGGTTTGCAATGCTTCCAGATAATTTGACATTAAACCTGAAAGACATGAAATATTTCCAAAAGACTGATACTGCTTCTTCTACAAGACTAAACATATTTTCAGACGACCTACAATGCTTCCGGACCTCTTACAATGCTTCCAGAAGATTTGCGATGCTTCCAGATAACTTGACATTCCACCTAAAAGACTTGAAATGTTTCCAGAAGACTGATACTGCTTCTTCTAGAAGACTAAACATGTTCCCAGACGACTTACAATGCTTCCAGACGACTTACAATGCTTCCGGAAGACTTGTAATGATTCCAGATAACTTGACATTGCCCGTAAAAGACTTGAAACGTTTCTAGAAGACTGATACTGCTTCTTTTAGAAGACTAAACATATTTTCAGACGACCTACAATGCTTCCAGACGTCTTACAATGCTTCCAGAAGATTTGCAATGCTTCCAGATAACTTGACATTCCACCTAAAAGACTTGAAAGGTTTCCAGAAGACTGATGCTGCTTCTTCTAGAAGACTAAACATGTTCCCAGACGACTTACAATGCTTCCAGACGACTTACAATGCTTCCAGAAGACTTGCAATGATTCCAGAAGACTTGCAATGATTCCAGATAACTTGACATTTCACCTAAAAGACTTGAAATGTTTCCAGAAGGCTGATACTGCTTCTTCTAGAAGACTTGATGTTACTGTTAGAAAACTTAATATGCTTCCAGAAGGTTTAATATTACATCTAGAAGACTTGATGTTGTTGTTAGAAGATTTGAAATGCTTGTAGAAGACTGAATATTGCATTTAGAAAACTTGATTTGCATTAAGTGAAGAAGATTTAAAGCAGGTTTTAAAAGCAGAATGTGAACTACTTACCTTCCAAATTTTAATCAAAAATTAAAGGTTAGGTTAGGTACTTTTTGACGTTTTAAACGTCATCTCAAAATGTGAGGTTAATTAATAAAAAATTTTATATTTATGATTTCTTTAATAATATAATATAATTCGATTTAATAAACGAATTAATAAAAAATTAACCACTTAATTGTTTATAAATGGTGGGGACATAATTATCCCATTGGGCTTTAAAAAAATTTCCAGCAATCGGATTACC
Source organism: Onthophagus sagittarius (assembly GCA_036711965.1). Lineage (NCBI taxonomy): Eukaryota > Metazoa > Arthropoda > Insecta > Coleoptera > Scarabaeidae > Onthophagus > Onthophagus sagittarius. Next base: position 11,545,655 of record JASERS010000004.1, read on the forward strand.
CAAATTATATTTTTTAGCGAAAGATTTAGTGTTAAATTTTCCTCGTCCCTTTCCACTCTTATTGGTTAATTTATCCTCAGAAAACTCAACCTTCCCCGGTTGTTTAAACACCAACAAAACATAACGATGCAATCCAGAATCTTTCGGGGGAGCAGACCCGATATATTCGGATAAAGTTGTACCCTTTTTAACATCATTTCCGGGAATATTTCCAACCAACCAATGATGCCATTCCCTCATTTTCGGGTTAGTCCTACTCGGAGCATCCGGATCAGTCATAATTAATGTGTAATAAGAACCTTCTTCAGCTTGCCATTTAACGTTGGGGATATCTTTAACCTTCGTTGGAGTTAATTCATTCCCCCCATCAACTTTCACATTATTTGGGTAGATGACTTCTAAATTAACCTTTGGGGCTGCATCTATAACATCCGGAACTACACCGCCTTTCTCCATCAACGTTGAAATATCCGTTGTTGATGAAAAAGGTGCTAATAAAGTAACTATGAAGAGTATCGTTGCGCGGATTAACATCTTTATAAAGATATTACCTGGATAATAAGAATTCGACACAAAGAGAAAGTGTATTCGAGTTTGTTATAAAAAAAGAAGGGGATATAAACGTTGTTATAGTAACTTTTGGCGCCCTTTTCGTTTAAATTATTGTAATTTAAATGAATAATAACAAATAGTTTATAAATCAAAACAAAACGACTAAATTAAGATTATTCCTCGTTTAAGATCAATTCTTGACCTCCGATGTTGGTTTAAACCGGTTTTATAATAATTCCGCTTTTTAATTGCGGTATCAGTAATAAATGAGTCGGCCTTTTTTCCCACTCGGACTGATTTCCATATAAACTTCGCTCAGATCCAATCTCGGCTCCAGATTTCGGGCAATCGAAAAGCCTACCACAACTAAATTAATTTTATTAAGTACCGGTTAATTTTTGTACTTCTCCTCAAATCTGTAAGTAATAATTTAATCAAATTCAAATAAATTTGCTGTTTTTAATTAAATTACATTTTTAAATATAAAATTACATAACCATCACAAATCAACATAACCTAAACTTTAAAATTTTTGACGTTTAAAACGTCACTTTGTTTTTCTTTTAATAATGTAAAATTAAATAGAAATAAACGCGTTTAGTAATAAATGAGTCGGCCTTTTTTCCCACTCGGACTGATTTACATACAAACTTCGCTTAAATCCAATCTCGGCTCTAGATTTTGGGCAATTGAAAAGCCTACCACAACTAAATCAATTTTATTAAGTATCGGTTAATTTTTGTATTCCTCCTCAAATCTGTAAGTAATAATTTAATTAAATTCAAATAAATTTGCTATTTAAGTTACATTTTTAAATATAAAATTACATAACCATTATAAATCAACATAACCTAAACTTTAAAATTTTTGATGTTTAAAACGTCACTTTGTTTTTCTTTTAATAATGTAAAATTAAATAGAAATAAACACGTTTAGTAATAAATGAGTCGGCCTTTTTTCCCACTCGGACTGATTTACATACAAACTTCGCTTAGATCCAATCTCGGCTCTAGATTTCGGGCAATCGAAAAGCCTACCACAACTAAATCAATTTTATTAAGTATCGGTTAATTTTTCTATTCCTCCTCAAATCTGTAAGTAATAATTTAATTAAATTCAAATAAATTTGCTATTTTTAATTAAGTTACATTTTTAAATACAAAATTACATAACCATCACAAATCAACATAACCTAACTTTAAAATTTTTGACGTTTAAAACGTCACTTTGTTTTCTTTTTAATAATGTAAAATTAAATAAAATAAACACGTTTAGGTTGAGATATGAATAAATTTTTAGGTTTATAACGTTATTAAGAATGGCTGCTGTGATACCGAGCGTTACCAGACTCTCCCCAAGAATTATCAGAGTTCTCGGAGCAAATCCGGGGCCTATGACCCTCCAAGGTACTAATACCTACATTATTGGAACAGGAAAAAGGTATTCAGCTTAATTATTAAACTATTTTAAGACTTTCTTAATTGATAATGCTTTTTACAATGTTTAGAAAGTATTATGATTATTAATTAGAGATTATTTTAAGATATTCGGCGCCAAAGGGCTGTTAAGACGATTGTGTATATCTAATTGCAAAAAATAACAAAAAGCCGGCGCCCCAGGGTTATAATCCTTTGCTTAAAATGGCCATATTATTAATATAAATCTAATTATAACATCTAATTATAATAAATTACAATAAATATATTTTTTTTAAGGCGAATTTTGTTAGATACCGGCGATGTTGATGTGCCACAATACATAAATCATCTTAAATCGGTTCTTAAACAAAACGGGATTGATTTGGCTCACATCTTCATATCACATTGGCACCACGACCACATTGGAGGTGTTTCCGATGTTATGCAAATCAAAGAGTATACGAGTAAGAATAAAAAAAATAAATTTAAATTCAAATTTTAATCAAAATCTTATAGAGTATTGCCAAGTTTGGAAATATCCAAGAACAGACGTCAAAACCGAAGATCTTCCAAACAACATTTCCTTCGATTTCTTAAAAGATGGCCAAGAATTTGAAGTTGAAGGAGCCACCGTGCGAATTGTCCACACTCCGGGGCACACAACCGATCATATTGTGCTCCATTTACTTGAGGATAACGCCGTGTTTAGTTGCGATTGTATTTTGGGCGAAGGAACCGCGGTTTTTGAGGATTTATACGATTATATGAATTCGTTGGAGAGCATTTTGGAGATGCAGCCGTCAATTATTTATCCGGGGCATGGAAATGTCATTCACGAGCCTATCGAAAAAATTCAATTTTACATAGATCATAGAAAACAACGAGAAAATCAAATTATGAGTGTCTTAACTAGCGAGCCTAAACGAAAATATACCCCGATGCAATTAGTGGAGGCGATTTACATTGAAACCCCTAAAGAATTGTATTTAGCGGCAGCCTACAATGTTCAACATCATCTAACGAAATTGGTGAAAGAGAAAAAAGTGAGGGAAATGGACGGGAATTATCAATACATCGAACAGTCGAAAATGTAATTATATAAATTTATATTAATAATTCAATAAGTATTATATCTAATAAATAATTTATTTTATTATAATTATTTCTGTATGAAATTGGTTGATTTAAGGAAATAAATCACACGTTAAATAAGGTTCATGATCGTTTAATTTCAATTTAAACAATACGTTACCGTAAAAACAATGTTATAATTAAATATCGATAATAGTACGGTGTAAGGGAAAATAAATAACGTCATGTGCGACGTAATATTTTAGAGGGCGGCGGCATTTTCTCACAATCATCGTCGAATCTATGCTCATTTATGTACTGGAGTAAATAATCTTTCGTTACAGGATCTTGTATACTTTGACAAACACCTAAAACAAAAAATTAAATAAAAATAATTAAATTTTTAAAATTCTTTTTAATCTAATACTTTTTGCAGTATGAAAACTGTTCGGATATGATTTATCGGTACGTTCCCGCATGAATACCCATTGCCCATTTTCATATTTACACTCGATTATTTTATTATCCAAATCTTTAATAGCACGTGAATATTTCATCTCGGCAAAGGGCCCCTCTAATTGGCCCACAAACAATCTGCCAACCTTTTTTGATATTTTCCTATAATAAAAAAGCGATAAATATTTTTGATTAATTCTTTAATAATTCATTTCAAACCCTTGGCCTCCTTTCAAAATGATCTTTAATCTAAAATCGACCGAATTTAATTCCAACGGTTTCCATTTTAGGACTTCATCACATTGACCGGTAACGTACGGTTCTTTTGATGGTTGAAAAATGAGTCCGTCCGGTTCGTGAGACAAACTCTTCGCGAATTTTTCGCCCAATAAGCTCGCCGCTTGAGTGATCGGCCAAAATTCTTTTTTTCTTACGCTGAACGGTTCCAAATCTTTTTTGATGTATCCTCTTTCGATCGCCCTGTATCTTGGATTGATTACTTCGTATTCGATGAATTGCAAACGTTCGGGGTAAAAAGGTTTTTCCCCAATATCGATAGCATCAAACATAATTATATCGTAAACTAAATATCTTGGGATTTTTTCATCTCCAACTTTATCAATAACCATTTCCTGTTAAAAAATTAAAATGTTACAGTTAAATTACATAGAATTAATAAAACGTTTTTAATATTTTTAATATATGTTGTGTCTTAACCCTCCGTCTGTCGGGTGTGGTCTACGAGTCCACGACAAAATGATTATGTGAAATATTTTTTAAATTATTTTGCTCAAAACTTCTACGGTCACAGTACCTTTCAAGTATCTGAATATCAACTGTTTTCGCTATAAAAAACTGTTTTTCAACATTCCAAATAGTCGCTACATAATATTTTGTCCTGACAGACCCTTCCCGATCAAATGTGTAACAATATTGGCAGATGTAATCTGTAAGAATCGTATTCCAGTTGGAACTCTACCTCGGAGTGATCGTAATATAGTTCGGTAGTTCCCTTAATAATTACTATATACAGTAAGGCCCCAACATTCGCGAGGGTTAGGTTCTAAAAATACGCCGCGAATGTTGAATCCGCGAATATTGAAGCACTAGATATTATGAAGGATAAACTACTACTTCTATGTTCTTTTAACACGTTAACCGCCAAATGGTCACCGACGCCAAAAGTTTCATTTAATTTAATTTTAAAAATTAAAAATTTCAAAAATTAATAAATTATACATACTAAATAAAACGCTTAAAATTGCAAAATAAAACGACTGGTCTTAAAACTTTTGTATTCGGAACTAATACAGATATTAAAATAATTACAATTGTTTAAAATATAAAAAAACCTAAACTCGATAGCAATAACAAACTGCAACAAAATAAACTAAAAAAAGAAATAAAAGTTAACATTTCTACTCATCAATAATAATTGCTTTAGAACACGATGGTTTAAAAAATGTGAAGGATAGTAGGTTGCAATGCTTTGTGTTGCATGTCCTTTTGAAGCTCTTTGTAAGGAGCAAGAAGAGTATTCAGACCATTTTTAAATTTTGTGCTTCGTTCCGTTGATGGATCATATTCTACAATTTTTTCAGCAAGATTATTTGCTTCTTGTATAAATAAATTAAGTTCCTTCAACGTTAATTTATTACATAGGGAATTACTATTATCTTCTTCATCCGTTCCTGAAACATTTTCTATTAGTAGCGCTTCTAAGTCTGCACTGGACAACTCTTCCTCTTGATCATTGACGAGAGATTCGATATCAGCTGGTACAATGGTATGAAAATCATCTCCCGGTAGCAACCGTGCAGAAAGAACATCTCTCTCTATTGCCTCATCAATTTCGCTTACACTTTGCGCAGTGTCTTTTTTCAACAGTTTTTTCCATGCATTACTTACGGTTGATACTTTAATGTCATTTAAAGCAAGTTTTATAGATGTAATCGCATGGTCAATATTGTATAATTTCCACACATCTTTTATTGAGAAAACACTATCATTTTGTATTTTCTCATGTACAAAATCGAACATGAGCCGGATATAATGACTTTTAAAAGCTTTTATAACACCTTGATCTAAAGGTTGTAATAAGGATGTTGTGTTGGGCGGAAGAAATACCACCTCGACACATGGATGAGCTAATTTGAGAGCATCTACTGGATGAGATGGGGTGTTATCCAATATCAATAAAACGTGAAATGCTAAATTTTTAGATTTTAGGTAACGCTCCACTTCTTTAACAAAGCACTCTTTAAACCACTCTATAAATAGCTGAGAAGTCATCCAAGCTTTTGAATTAGCTCGCCAATAGACCGGAAGAGCTTCTTTGTCCTTGTTCTTTAAAGCTCGTGGATTAGCTGCTCGATATATTAACATTGGTTTTGTAATAAAGTCTCCGCGTGCATTTGCACAAAATAAAACTGTAACTCTATCCTTAGCCGATTTAAAACCAGGTGCTGTCTTTTCATTTTTTGAAATGTATGTTCGTGTGGGCATTTGTTTCCAATAAAGCCCGGTTTCGTCCGCATTAAATATTTGTTCAGGACGGTAACCTTTTTCTTCTATTAATTTTATTATTTCATCAGGAAATTTTGCAGCCTGTTGATGATCCGCTGAAGCTGATTCTCCACACAACTTAATGTTATGGAGATTAAAACGAGTTTTGAATCTTTCGAACCATCCTCTGCTGGCTTTAAATTTACAATCGTCTTCAGCACAGTCCATTCCACACGAAAAATGTTGATAAAGTTCCTTGGCTTTATCCATTAATCTAGCCCTAGTTAATGGTATATTTTTGCGACCATGGTCCTCAATCCAAAGATAAAGAGACTTCTCCATTTTTTCAATATTAACATCACGAACTTGTGACGTTACCTTTAATGATGACGGTATGCCACTTTTTACGCTATTTCTAATTACCTCTTCTTGTTTCTTTATAGATCTTATCGTAGATTCATTGACACCGAAGACCCGGCCTACTTCGGTAGCTCTTTTCCCTTCCCGGAGCATATCAAGAACTTGAATTTTTCTTTCTAGAGTCATAACTGACTTTGCACGTTTGGCAATTAAATTTATTTCCATCGCAGGCCTTTTTGTACCCATTTTGAGTACTGTTGTGAGATTAATTTATTGTTTGTTCGGTTACCGTATCGTTGACACGCCAGTTTACTATTGAACCCCATTTTGAGGCGTTGTGTTATGTGTTATTTATTTTACAAATATAGAGAATAGAAAAGTGCATAAAAAATTATTTATAACTAATATCAAATTAGGGTTGCCAGATTTAAAAATGACCTCACCCTGAGATTCTGACGACCAAAAAAAAAAAAGAAATTGCAAATAAAATTTTCATTCCCTCAGTTTGGATAATAAACTTTTTATTTTTTTCGAAAAAGAAAAACAAATATTCTAAATAACAAAAGTTTGTTCCAAAAAAATATTCTAAAATAAAACATTGCATTTCATTTTCTTACTTTGAATAATAAATTTAAAAAAAAAAACAATTTAAACATAATGTACGTAAAAATAAAACAAAAATTTTACAAATTTTCACTAAAACTGTACAACTTTATATTACATAAATAAAGCATGACATTATTTGTAACTTAGTTTAGTTACGTTTTTGAAACTTATATTTGCTGTTACTTTGGCATATTTTTAATAAATTATTTTGTTCGCGTTTTTCTAAATATTCAGCAAATTGTCGGCATGACATATTGAAATTTAATGTTGTACATAATTCTGCCTTTACCAAAGCCACGCTCATGCGATTACGTTCGTCAGTCCACAAGTTTTTCATTAACGAAAATATTCTTTCGGGGTAAGCATTGCTTACGGGTATCGATAAAATTTTAATGACAATTTTCGTCAATTGTGGCATATCTGCAGTTTCAAATATCTGACACCATATTTTGTCTGCCCAATTCCAAAGTAACCGAATTATCTTGTAGAGTTTTAAGGGTTTTTCTAAGAAGAAGTACCTCATCATATAATCGATCTTCATCTATATTTACTTTGATAACATTTTTAGCTTCTAATATCTTTTGATACTCAATACTTTTATTTTTTTTAAATTTAAGCATTCAAAATATTTAAAAGGTGAGTTTTCAAAATCATAATACTGGTTTAAGTAATTTAAAGTTCTTTGATAAACTAATATAGCTTCTTTTATAAATGTTTGTTTTTGAGATGGTGTAAGATATCCCAAAGCCATTGATATTTTGCTTCCAAAAAATTGATCTTCCAGTCGGCTTTCTATTTGTTCCTTTAAATCTAACATTATATTATGTAACTCTAAGCTTGTTATATAATTACTCTTCAGTTTCATTATATGCACGTTCAACATATGCATATAATGATGCAAGAAATAAACATAACATTCTGAAAATGAAATATCAGATTTTAAGTCATTATCCATTTCATGTTCTTGACTACTAAAAAAACTCCATATGTTTTTATGACAATTTTCTTCGCCTAACTCTAAAAAGTATTTTTTAACTGCTGGCCAACATCGTATTAAACGTTCAAGAGCAGCATATAGGGAAAGCCATCTTGTTGTAACATGCCTTATCATTTTTTGATATTCAATGTCCAAATAATCAAGACACTCTTTTAGAGATTCTGTTTTTTTAGCACTATTTGAAAATTCTGCATAAATTTTTAATATTAAATTTTCAACATCAAAAGATAATACTTTACAAGCATTTCTACCAGCATTATGTATAGTGGTGTAACGGATATTCGCATCCGCATCCGCAACTGCGGATAATCCGCATTGTTTTGAAGATCCGCATCTGCATCCGCATCCGCATATATTTTAACGGAGCTCCGGTAAAATAGTGACAGTTTTTTGTATCGATTTTTTAGATAAAAAAAATTTTTAGATATTGTAACATGCACGAACACGTGAGGTAATCGCGATGTGGCGACGGACGATACGACTCCTATATTGTCGCGCCGCAACGCCTCAAATCGGGGGCGCCAATGCATAGCGCTCTAAAAGATCTTAATTCCTAAAGACGATCAGTTGTTGAACGGATGGCAACTTGTATGTATGCTTTTGCGCATTTATCGTCATTCGTTTTATTGTTTGCTATCCATCGAAATTAAATTAATTAAAATGAAACCAAAAACAAGCTTTATTTGGGAATATTTCTCGGAAATTAACAGTTTGATTGCTCGTTGTAAGATTTGTGAAAAGGAATATTCACGAAAAGGACGTACCACATCTTCTTTAAAAAATCATTTGAAATCTAAGCATACAAAAATATTTGAAGAGTTAGAAAAACGTATAGCTGAAAATGCAGAACAGAACCAGCCAAGTTGTAGTACATCTACAGATACAGGTCCAAATACAACAAAACAACTTACTTTACAAGAATGTTTAACGAAGAATGTATGTTGGGATTTCTCATATACAAAATCCAAAGATACGGATCGATTAATAGGCGAAATGATTGCTTTGGAAGACTTACCATTCAACTTCGTCGAAGGTGTTGGTTTTCGGCGATTAATCAATACAATACTTCCACGATATAAATTAAGGGGACGTCAGTTTTTTTACGTCGCTTGTATGTGACGATTTATATAACGGTGTGGCAAATAAAATTAAAGCACTATTAAAAGATCTTAAGAAAATATCCTTTACAACTGATGTTTGGTCAGATACAAGTTGTGGGACTTCATTAGTTAGTTTGACTGCTCATGGTATAAACGAAGGTTTTGAAAGAGTAAGAATTATTTTGAAATGTGAAATAATGGAAGGCCGTCACACTGGTCAAGCTATTTCGACAAAACTTGAAACCATTCTTGAAGAATGGGGCATAAAACAGGACAATGTTCACTGTGTGGTACGCGATCGTGGTAGCAACATGATTAAAGCAATGCAGATATCTGGATTTACTGATTTTGATTGTGTGATTCATCAAATACAAGTAACACAGTAATTGAAAAAGTGAAAAAAGTGTCAACACATTTTAATCATTCCCTAGTAGCACAAGATGAATTAAAAGCTATACAGGTAATAAGATAGATATTGCTTCAACCTCCAATTTCAACAATACAAGATTGTCCCACTAGGTAAGCCAACGATTGTCTATAAATTAAAAAGTATAACTAATTTTCATTTCAGGTGGAACAGCACATTTTACATGTTGGAACGTTTTGTTAAAATAAAAGATTCTTTACTTCTATACTTAACTACAAAACAACTTGTGTCATTTTCTCCGGATGATTTGTCAACAATTGAACTGTTGTTAAAATTGTTGGCACCTTTTGAAGACCTTACTAAAGAATTAAGTAACTCGAAGAACAGCATTTCTATGGTTATACCACTTCTGCACGTTACTTTGACAATATTAAAAGCTGAGAAAGATAGCTCAAATACGCCAGAAAATATCAAAGCACTTTTTGTTAAAGTTATACGAGTAATAAGTGAAAGATTTGGCGATTTAAACAGAAATTTACTATGTTCGATTTCCACGTACTTAGATCCCAGATATAAAACCAAATTTTTTAATAGTTTTGAAATAGAAGAAGTCGAAGCCACAATAGCTAATTTGTGCCAAATACAAACGATTCATCAAGATAAAGATTGTACTCCGATACATAAGAAAAGAAAAATTGATAAACAAATTATTACTAATTCTAGCTGTTGTTCTTCCAAACTACTGCAGTCAGTACAATCCGTTCTAAGTTCAAGTGAAAGCGAGGCAGAAGCTGACCAATTAATAACACTGAAAATTGTGCTCCAAAATTATATTAAAGAAAGAAGACTACCTTTAGAAGAAGATCCATTAATGTGGTGGCGACAAAATGGGTACAAATATACCGTTTTATTGCCGGTTGTTCGACAATATTTATCAACACCACCAAGCAGCTTTACCAGTGAACAGCTATTCAGTGGAGCATCGTTAATATACACAGATAAAAGAAAAAGTCTGAAAGGAGAGAAGGCATCAAAATTGCTGTTTTTAAAATATAATTTGCCTATAATAAATTATGAATATTAATTACTTTATTTGTGCATTAGATATTTTCAAGAAAATTTTAGCATGTAACTTTTTTCAACAACTCCGCATCCAAAAATCTGCTTACGCATCCGCATCCGCAAAATTAGAATTAAAAAATCCGGTTCCGCATCCGCATCCGTTAAACCCACATCCGTAACACCACTAATTTATATACAATTCGCGTCGAATCAATGGCCACTTGATCATTTTGATTGATTTTAGAAGATCAAATCTAGTTTCTAGGGTTATTTTCTGGTAAATATGTATTTTTTATACTTAGTTTCAAGTGTTAGGAGTAGAATAATGCATAATTCGATATATTTCGTTCGTTTGTTCCCTTGTTTGTTCCCATTTGGGAACATTATGCTCAAAAAGTTAAAGTGTGCAATTATTTCTTATTTCTACACACAGACGATCCACAATGGATTTTCCAACAATTAGACCAAGTGCTTTTTATGGAAGAAAAAAAGTTCAAGTTGATGCAATTCGAGATATTCCTTCAGATAGCGAGGATTCTGAGCTATCAGATGATGATGAAGGTAAATTTTATGCCAGTAAAAATAGTTTGGTCTTGATGTTCATATGCATATTTTTCTCTGCAGTGGAAGTACAGGTTCCTCACGACTTAGATGATGACGAGATTGAATCCCAGGATATTGAGGACCCAGACGACATACCTTTGACGCAGTTATTTGATCTTCCCCCAAATACGAGATTTTTCTTTTCAAATGTTGAAAATGTTACTTGGAAATCTTCAAAAACTAATAGAGATCCACAGGGTAATAAGTTTTTTTGAGAATGCGATCTTCCAGAATATATTTTAGAATTACAAAGTGCATATAGTCTATTCAAATTCTTTATGTCTGATGATTTTATATCTATGGTGGTTGAGCAAACATGTTTGTACAGCACACAAAGAAGACCTGACAGGCCTTTGAGAACTGATGCTAAAGAAATTGAGCAGTTTTTGGGGGTAGTTATATGGATGTCTTTGGTAAGGCAGCACTCAACGCGTAGGTACTGGTCGGCCAATACTAGAACACCACAAATAGCAGACATCATGCCTCTCAATAGATTTGAGGAGCTGAAACGTTTTTTGCATTTCTCAGATAATACCTTAGCCACTGGAAGCACACATAAAATTATGCCGGTATTGAATCAAATAAAGAAATCCTGCCAAAAAATCCCTTTTGAGGAAAATTTATCCTGTGATGAACAAATTATTCCATTCAAGGGAAGAACATCTTTAAAGACATATAATCCCAAAAGCCACACAAATGGGGTTACAAAATGTATGTCTTATCAGGAGTAAGTGGCTTCAGTACAAATTTTGAGCTTTGCAATAGTAAAGCTGACAAAAATCTATTGCCAGGGGAACCAAATCTTGGAGCTGCCAGCAATATCATTGTCCGTTTATGTAGACCAATTCCGAGAGACAAAAATCATAAGGTTTACTATGACAATTATTTTTCTGGTATAAATTTGTTATCCTATCTGGGAAAATTAGGCATACAAAGTGTGGCAACAATAAGATCTAATCGGCTGAAGGGCCTAAAAATGGTTAGTGAAAAAGAAATGAAAAAAAAGGGAGGAGGCTCACACATTGAGAAAACTGCAAATGTTGCTGGAGTAGATGTTCATGTTGTGCAGTGGTATGATAATCGATTAGTTACATTAGTTTCTACATTCTCTGGTACATTTCCACTTACCAAAGTAAAGCGTTTTTTCAAGTCGGAGAACTGCAAGAAAGAAATTGATCGTCCCGACATTGTTTCAATCTACAACATGCACATGGGAGGGGTAGATTTATAGGATTCTCTATTAGGATTGTATCGCATAAAATTGAAGAGCCGCAAATGGTATATGCGCATATTTTGCCACATGCTTGACGTTGTGGTAGTAAATTCATGGTTACTTTCAAGAAGAATCAATAAACAACTAAACAAGAATGAGAAGGTTTCTCTATTGGAATTCAAAACAATACTAGCACAAGATCGATGTCTAGTGGGAAAAATAAAGGCAAAAAAGAGAGGCCGACCTAACACTAGTGGCGCCAATACGCCCATCGACTCGCCCATTCCTTTCACACCTAAAAGAAAATGTTTGGAAGCACGTCCAACAAGAAACATAATATTGGATAATACTGGACATTGGCCTTTACAGACAGAAAACCGAGAAAGATGCAAAAAACCTAACTGCAAGGGTAAATCCAGAACAATGTGCGAAAAATGTGGAATACATTTGTGTTTAAATAAAGTAAATAATTGCTTCAAGTCATTTCACACCATGTAAAAAAAAATGTACTTTGAGGCCACAATGTGCCCATTTGGGAACAAATTTTTTTTCTCTACAAATACAAATTTTGAAAAAAAAAACTCATAGGTGTCTTATTTCTATGCACATTTATCACAAAATATGCAAAAAAAAATTTTTTTCAAACTATAAAATAAATTATGCAATAGAGGGTTAACATCTCAAAGGGACCAGGCCCTGATAACATTCCATCAATTTTCATTCGAGGCTGCTTCAGAGCGCTTTCTAGACCTTTACAATTAATTTTTAATATGTCCCTGCATTTTGGCATTTTTTCAGCATGGAAACAAACTAAAATTACCCCAATTTTTAAATCTGGTGACCATAACAGAATGTTACCAATTTTCGAAAAAGTTAATTTACATTAGATTATTTTTTCAAATCCAATCAAGATTTTAAGTAACATTAATGAAATAATATACATTACAGAAAACGTGATTTGATTAATGTATGTATAATTTTGTCCCAATTTTTTTTTAATAAAATTCTATTACACACTTACCCCATCAATTAAAGTATTTTTTAGATGTTGCCTTAAACTCTTTCTATAAACAAAATTGAGTCCTGTGACTTTAAAAATACTATGATCTCTGTCAAAAAAGTACACTTCGTTTTCCCCATCAATTAGCATCATGTAACGAACTCCATCCGCTTTCCAAGACACCCTGTAAGGTTTTTTGTGCAACAAATGAATATTAGTGATATCCATGGAGACAGGTTGGCATCCCGGAAATCCCTTGTTACTCCATTTGCACATCCTTTGAACTTTTTTCTGGAGCTCAAATGCTTTTGGTTGCTCGTCAAAAACTTTTACACCAGGTACACCTTCCATGAAAACAGGTATCTTCCCATTTTTTCTTCGATGATTTTGCTTATTCACACTAAAAAGAAAAATATATTAATAAGTAATGTAATAAAATAAAAAATATTTAGTTACGGTGTTGAATTTGAAGAAGTGGGGGCGTTAATGTCGGGAGTTTCTGTGTAATAATCATCTTGTTCATCTTCGTCTTATTAAAAGAAAAAAAATTGGATTAATTAAAACAAAAAAAATCTATATATATTACCACACCAATCCGGTAAAGACCCAACTTGAGGAATTTCTTCATCTTTACTTCCGTACCTTTTATATAATTCATCTAAGTACTCCTGTTTATAAATACCGGGAGGTCTAACTTTAGAAAACCTTTCCAAAGCGTCCGCTACATCAAAATCCAACATTTCAACCAAATAGCTAACAATTAAGAACCCACTCCTATTAAATCCATGAGTACAATGGACAGCAATGAAATGTAACGGATTATGAATAACAAATTGATGAACGATATCAATAAACCGTTTCGTTTGTTCTTCGCTTGGAGTTTCCCCAAATCCTCGACATTTCAGTTTTTCGTACCGGCAGCCGTGGCTCTCAACTTCTTCACTGTCATAAAACCTCTTTGTATTCGTCAAATCAATCCAAAGGCCGAGTTTAAGCCTCCTCAATTTAGCAAAGTCGAATATAAATTGAGGCGGAAATCTACACGCCAACGGCACTTGGCTATCAAATTTATGATCGAGAGGGGTTTTAAATGCTAGAAATGTGTCCACAATAAGATCGGTGGCCTTTCTGGGGCATTTTAACCATCTGTTTGGGACGGGACCACAGTTTTGTTTGCCTGACCTACTACCACTCATTTTAATAAAACTCACTTTTACACTTACGACTTTTAATTGTAATTAAAAAACACGGAAATTGTTAATCAATGGATGTATTAGTTTTGTTATACATTTGGTTTAATTTTTTTAGTATTAATTACTTGTAAAGGGTTTTCTTTAACATATCGCAATGACAGGCAGTGACAGGAGATCGGTGTGAAGTTGATGAGTTTATTTTATTATGTTGGTAATGTTCTTAACGTGATAAATTTATTAGTATAAAGATGAAATAAATATTAATTTTTAGTTAAATAATAAAATTTAATTCAATACAATTTTATTTTATAAAATTATTTATTAACTTCATTATTAATCTAATTTACTTGTCCCGTTATTGATCATATTTTAATAAAGTTGGCAACACTTTTAAGTATAATAATAAAAGTACAGAATAACAGTTATTCTGTGATAAAACTTTAATTTTTCTTATTTCAAGGTCCGTAAAGCTAATTGTACCAGGTTGGCCAGAGACTGAAAAACGCGTTTTGAAGGGTAAGGAGGGGGGTGACGTCACGAGATACGCAGTGGGAATTAGGTCCATTACTATCATCTTTTAGTTAAATTTATCTTCTAGATAAATTCACCCACTAGCCAATAAGAATGCGTAAAATAGTCGTAACCATGGTAATAATTCCTTAGATATCTTAATTAGAAGATGGTAGTAACGAGCCTTACTATCTCAAGTTATCTCACAGATAAAAAATCCTGAGATATCCAAAGACTCAAATGATATTTGGGTTAAATTTTTAAATTGGTAACCATATAGTCAAAAGGCCTAATATTTTGACATTTTAACTAATTTGAATCACAATTGACATCGTTGAACTTAATTGAGATTTTTCTAATATTTTGTATATATAAATTTAAAAATTCTTTAAAAATCGATTTTTTTGAAAATTGTTACGGAATTACTTTCAATTACTAATTGAAGCATCTACCTTCCGAAAATGAAGTCAATTTAAAATTTTCTCAGTTAGTTCTTAAGATATAAGACGTTGAACTTAATTTAGATTTTTCCAATATTTCGTATAAATTTAAAAATTCTTGAAAAACCAATTTGTTGGAAAATTATTATGAAATTACTTTTTTTTATTAATTGAAGAATCTATTTTCGAAAGATGAAGTCAATTTAGAGATATCTCACTTGAGATATAAGCTGTTGAACTTAATTGAGATTTTTCCAATATTTTGTATAAATTCAAATATTCTTGAAAAAACGATATTTTAAGAAAATTGTTAAGAAATTACTGTCAATTACTAATTGGAGCATCTACTTTTTAAAAGTGAAGTTAATTTGAAAATACCTCACTTAGTTCTTGAGATATAAACTGCTGAAATTAATTGGGATGCTTCCGATATTTTGTATAAATTTAAAAATTCCTAAAAAATTGATTTTTTGAAAAATTTTTATGAAATTACTTTTAATTGCTAATCGGAGAATCCAATTTCTAAAAGTGAAGTCAATTTGAAAATATCTCACTTAGTTCTTGAGATATAAACTGCTGATCTTAATTGGGATTCTTCCTATATTTTGTAGAAATTTAAAAATTCCTGAAAAATCGATTTTTTGAAAAATTGTTATGAAATTACTATCAATTACTAATTGGAGCATCTACTTTCTAAAAATGAAGTCAGTTTGGAAATATCTCACTTAATTCTTTATATATAAGCTGCTGAGCTTAATTGGGACTTTTCCAGTATTTTGTATATATTTAAAAATTCCTGAAAACTCGATTTTTTGAAAGATTGTTATAAAGTTACTTTCAATTACTAATTGGAGCATCTAATTTCTAAAAGTGAAGTCAATTTAAAAATATCTCACTTAGTCCTTGAGATATAAACTGCTAAACTTAATTGGGATTCTTCCGATATTTTGTATAAATTTAAAAACTCCTGAAAAATTGATTTTTTGAAAAATTGTTATGAAATTACTTTCAATTACTAATTGGAGCATGTACTTTCTAAAAGTAAAGTCAATTTGAAAATACCTCACTTAGCTCTTGATATATAATCTTCTGAACTTAATCGAGATTTTTCCAATATTTTGTATAAATTCAAATATTCTTGAACTTTCTAAAAGTGAAGTCAATTTGAAAATATGTCACTTAATCCCTGAGATATGAGCCGCTGAGCTGAATTGGGATTTTTCCAGTATTTTGTACAAATTAAAATACCTGAAAAATTGATTTTTTCAAAACTGTTATGAAATTAGTTTTAATTACTAATTGAAGCATCTACTTTCTAAAGGTGAAGTCAATTTGAAAATATCTTACTTAATTCTTGAGATATAAGCTGCTGAGCATAATTGAGATTTTTCCAGTATTTTGTATAAATTTAAAAATTTCTGAAAACTCGATTTTTTTGAAAAATTGTTATAAAATTACTTTCAATTACTAATTGGAGCATCTAATTTCTAAAAGTGAAGTCAATTTGAAAATACCTCACTTAGTTCTTGAGATATAAATGAACTTAATTGGGATTCTTCCGATATTTTGTATAAATTTAAAAACTCTTAAAAAATTGATTTTTTGAAAAATTGTTATGAAATTACTTTCAATTACTAATTGGAGCATCTACTTTCTAAAAGTGAAGTCAATTTGAAAATACCTCACTTAGCTCTTGAGATATAATCTTCTGAACTTAATTGAGATTTTTCCAATATTTTGTATAAATTCAATTATTCTTGAAAAAACGATATTTTAAAAAAATTGTTAAGAAATTACTGTCAATTACTAATTGGAGCATCTACTTTTTAAAAGTGAAGTCAATTTGAAAATACCTCACTTAGCTCTTGAGATATAATCTTCTGAACTTAATTGAGATTTTTCCAATGTTTTGTATAAATTCAAATATTCTTGAAAAAACGATATTTTAAGAAAATTGTTAAGAAATTACTGTCAATTACTAATTGGAGCATCTACTTTTTAAAAGTGAAGTCAATTTGAAAATACCTCACTTAGTTCTTGTGATATAAATGAACTTAATTGGGATTCTTCCGATATATTGTATAAATTTAAAAATTCCTTAAAAATTGATTTTTTGAAAAATTTTTATGAAATTACTTTTAATTGCTAAGTGGAGAATCCAATTTCTAAAAGTGAAGTCAATTTGAAAACGTCTCATTTAATTCTTGACATATTAGCTGCTGAACTTAATTGGGAGTTTTTCAATATTTTGTATAAATTTAAATATTCTTGAAAAATCGATTTTTTTAGGAAAATTGTTATGAAATTACGTTCAATTACTAATTAGAGCATCTACTTTCTAAAAATGAAGTCAATTTGAAAATATCTCACTTAGTTCTTGAGATATGAACTGCTGAACTTGATGAAGTCAATTTAGAGATATCTCACTCAGAACTTGTGATATAAGCTGTTGAATTTAATTGGAATTCTTCTGAAATTACTTTTATTTACTAATTGAAGCATCTACTTTCTAAATGTAAAGTCAATTTGAAAATATCTCACTTAGTTCTTGAGATATGAACTGCTGAACTTGATGAAGTCAATTTAGAGATATCGAGATAATATATTATAATTTAGATTCTTGCGATATTTTGTATAAATTTAAAAATTCCTGAAAAATCGATTTTTTGAAAAATTGTTATGAAATTACTTTTATTTACTAACTGGAGCATCTACTTTCTAAAAGTAAAGTCAATTTGAAAATATCTCACTTAGTTCTTGAGATATAAACTGCTGAACTTAATTGGGATGCTTCCGATATTTTGTATAAATTTAAAAATTCCTGAAAAATCAATTTTTTGAAAATTTTTTATGAAATTACTTTCAATTACTATTTAGAGCATCTACCTTCTAAAAGTAAGTCAATTTAAAAATATCTCACTTAGTTCTTGAAATGTAAGCTACCGAGTTTAATTGGGATTTTTCCAGTATTTTGTATAAATTTAAAAATTCCTGAAAAATTGATTTTTTGAAAAATTGTGATGAAATTACTTTCAATTACCAATTGGAGCATCTACTTTCTAAAAGTGAAGTCAATTTGAAAATATCTCACTTAGTTCTTGAGATATGATCTTCTGAACTTAATTGGGATTTTTCCAAATTTTGAATAAATTCAAATATTCTTGAAAAAACGATTTTTTAAGAAAATTGTTAAGAAATTACTGTCAATTATTAATTGGAGCATCTACTTTTTAAAAGTGAAGTCAATTTGAAAATACCTCACTTAGTTCTTGAGATATTAGCTGCCGAACTTAATTGGGATTTTTTCAATATTTTGAATAAATTTTAAAATTCCTGAAAAAACGATTTTTTGAAAAATTGTTATAAAATTACATTCAATTACTAATTGGAGCATCTAGTTTCCAAAACTTCACTAGCATATCGGCGCACCACGTCTTGAATTGCACTCACTCGCCAAATCCTGCCATCATCTACACTCCCTGGCCATTGGGCATCCACACTTGTAATTTTTTCATTAGCGTCACAAGTCATCTGAATGTTTATTGTCGTTTTTCCTTTTCTGTTCACATACTCGTCGCCGAGCTCCGAAGGTTTCATAATGCACGTGAGTGCAATCTATAGCACCAATGACAGTTGAAATGCGAAATTTTGAAGCCCAATCTTCCTTAGCCTGATCCATATCTTCAATAGTGCGTGGAAATTTAATCCAATCTTCAGACTTCGACACTATTTTATCCAATACACTTAAAAATGTTTTGCTGACGGTACTTCTTTCAACCCCCATGTCGCTGGCAACACCACTTTGGAATCCTGGATCACTAACGTATCTCAGAAAAATTTCCATCTTTTCCGTGAGTTAATCCTCCACCCCTTGCATCTGTGTTTTCATCAAGAAAGTGCGAAGTGAGAAAATCTACGTTTTCGCGTAGTTACCGTAATAGTCCCTTAGATAGATCGGGACTTATATCACGCCGGTTTCTATAACGTTTCACACCACGCAGGTTCATGTATGTAAGGACCCGGGAGAGTGTGCGAATGAACGCACACCACACTTAGGCACTAATGGGCCCCTTGTGCAACTCCCACTCTACCTCTGTTCACATCAACCAGCCTAAGGTTTTTCCGAAGGCCAGGACGTCACTTAGAGGGAGGTTCCTGATATCACTTGTGGACGGCCACTTCTCCCCGAGTAACCTCTTTCTGAGGTCGGTTAAGGAGGAGTAGTCACACAAAATGTGAATTACAGTCTCGTCGTCCTGTTCACAGGCCCGGCAGAGAGGAGAATTAGCAATCCTCAAGTTATGAAGATGCTTGTTTACCTTACAGTGTCCCGTGAGGAGACATGTAGCTAATGTAAGGGTGGTTTTGCCCAACTCAATGAAATACTGAGCAGTTTTCTTTGAAGGATATTTTAGCAATTCCTTGGCTTGAAAACAGCCCGAATTATTGTCCCACACTTTTAAAAATTTCTTGTGGGTAATGTACTTAATCATATCAATATGAGTAGTTAAGGCTCGGATGACAATCGGCTCGGGGCCCCAAAAATGTCTTCCAGCTGCCCTTTTGGCTAACCTGTCAGCATTCTTGTTGCCCGCTGAGCTATTGTGACCCTTTATCCATTGAATGGAGACTCGATTGTGGATCGAGGCCTCCTGCAGTGCAAGGTGACAATCCATTACCAAGGCAGACGTTATCTTAACGTTGCTTAGAGCTAAAATAGATTGTTTACTGTCTGTAAATATAGTAAAGCACTTACCCCGACTCTTGGTGTTAACAATGTAGTCAGCGGCAAGTTTAATAGCAGTCATTTCTGCTTGAACGACGGTGGTGGAATTACCTAAGGGTTTTGAGAGGTGGATCCTAGGGTTGTAGGAAAACACCCCCGCGCCAGACCCATACCGTCTTTTTGAACCATCAGTGTAGATTTTCAAGTTGTTATGTGTATCTGTTACTGTGGAACTGCTATTGGTGAGGTACTTTCTAAAGAAGATGAATTTGGATGGTATATCATCCGCTTTACACTCCAGAAGGGGTGAGTCCTCGACTGCTTCCCTCCAGAGAGACGTTCGACCACCAGTGACCTCCACCTTTTTGGTAGCTACTGATTGTAGTCTTTTCATGGTTACCAGTGCCACCTCTTGTATGTAGAGATGCATGGCAGGTTTAACATGACCTCCATGGCTGCGGTGGGAGTAGAGCGCATCGCACCTGCCCAAGTACTTAACCTCATTGGAAAGTTTAAGTGGAGTGTTCGCAAGCGTTGGTAGATTAAATCCGCCTAGGCTGCGTAAGCGTGTAAAAATTACCATCTCGGTCTTCTTGGGATTGACTGAGAGAGTTTGTTTATTACACCAGGTCTCAATTATGTTGAGTGCTACCTGCATCCTTTCAGAGAGTACATTTATGTGTTTCCCCCTGACGAGGATGGTCAGGTTATCAACGTAGCCAACGGTTTTAAAGCGGGCTAGTTTTAATCGTTTTAAGAGGTTGTCGAGTGTAAGGTTCCACAATAGAGGTGAGAGAACACCCCCTTGTGGGCAGCCCCTAGTAACGGTACCTTGTAAGGTGGTATTGCCAATCCTTAGTTTCACGAGTCTATGTCTGAGTGTATTCTCTATCCAACCACAGAGGGTCGGAGGAACATTGTGCTCAGCCAAAGCCTCGTATATTCCTGAGAAGGTCGTTCGATCGAAGGCTCCTTCAACGTCGATAAAGACACCCAGGGCGGCCTCTCTGCGGTCCACAGCGTCGTTGATGAAGTCAACCACAGTGCTGAGAGCCGTCAGCGTTGACTTGCCCTGTGTGTAAGCATGTTGATCAGAGTCCAGTGGTCTGGTGATCAGGCAGTGGTCTCTGATGTATCTGTCACACAGTCTATCTAAAGTTTTCAGAAGAAAAGAGGAGAGGCTTTTTTTTTGATAGGACTGTAAGACTTCGGGAGGAAGTAGTCCTGCTTGCCCGGTTTCGGTATGAAGTTAACTGTAACATCACGCCAAATCCACGGCAAGTAGCGTGTTGCCAGGCAGCCCTGGAATATTCTCTTTAGGTGCGGTAGGATCCATTCCAGCCCCCATTGTAAGAGGGCCGGTGCGATCCCATCCGGTCCTGGAGTTTTGAACGGTGCGAAGAAATTAACGGCCCACCTTATTTTTTCTTCCTCGCAGATGAGCCACGCAGGTTCATAAATGCAGCCATCTTTCGTGTACAAGTACGACTGCAAGTCTGGGGTCGGGTTGACTTGCGAATGGACGAGTATTTACTTGCTACAAAAGTATTTAGTTGCGTTTATTCACACCAAAATTGGCATTTTTTGGGGTTTTACTAGCCTCTCAAGTATTTACTAGCTAGTAAGAGTAAATACTTGTTTTATTCACTTCAGTTTTGGGCGTTTACTTGTCATTTTAATATGTTCAAGTATTTACTTGTCCTACTTGTTTTTATTCACATCACCCAATGTGCGTCCTCAGTCTCTGTAACTTGTGACGTCACGACTAGGGTATTTCCCGGGTGAGGGTTAATTTTCATACGTTGAAATCCTTCGTCTGGCCAACCTGGTACAATACGCTTTACAGACCTTGTCTTATTTAATAAATAAAGGAGATAAAGAAAAAAAATATTTTATTATGGATAATCTTAATACAATAAAAATTATTCATCATCTTCAACTTCATCGTTTTTCTTTAACCCTCCAAAAACTTTTAAAGGAACGCTTTGTTGTTCCAACGGAACATCGGCATCCTCTTCACCACATTCCTGTTCTTGATCGCTATCATCATCATCAATATTGATCTCATCAGGATTAACAACCCTATCATTATTATTACTTCCTTGAGTTTCACCCCGAACAAACATAATATTTCCACTTTTAACCCCTGAAGTTCCCGCCATTTCCACGGCTTTAGCCTCCAACATTCTCATTCCATCTTTAACCCCTGGCGCCAAATCCGCGATTGTTCCTGCAACGGAACCCGCCGAATTCAACATTTGCGCCGACATCATATTAACTTGGGTGTTATACATCGCTTGGACGCTTCGTTTAATGCGTAACATTTCCCTCATCGTGTCCACGTTTCCGTGACGCACTTCGAATTCTTTCCATATGTTCCAAAAGTCCATGGTAACGCGGGGATCGCAGATTTGGCTGCAATGAGCGTAAATCGCTCTTGCGCGATCGATTTCGCCCAGTTTGGTTTCCATTTCGGCGAATCTTAGGCACATCTCGCGAGTTTTGTCTTCGGGGAGAACTTCGATTGCTTTCTCGTAGATTGTTCTGGTTTTTGGGACGCCGTAAATTTCCGCGGCCCTTTTTATGTAGATGTTGAAGACTTCGAACATTTCTTCTGGTAAAACGGCGTTTGTGGCGCGCTCATAAACCGCCATGGCGTGTCTCGCCATTCCGTGTTCCTCTTCTAATTTGGCGTAAAGTAAATAAAGGGGTTTTGAGAATTTTTGGGGACAATTTTCTAAGCATTGTTCGAAAAGATCCCGGGCGCGTTCTAATTTAGTTCCGCCGTATCGCTTTAAGAACTTTGTAAGATAAACCGTCCAAATATCGTAAACGTTGGGCCATTTAAAAAGGGATATCCCTTTCTCGTAAGCTCGAAAAGCTTCCTCAAAATAATTATTTTCCTCCAAAAATAATCCGTAATTAATTATAATTTGGGGCGTTGCAATTTTTAGGTCTAAAATCCTATCATAAACGGCTTTACACGTTTTAAATGTCCCGAAACTTTCTTCTAAATCGGCGTACATCGACCAAACTTTAAGCGACTTATACAACCGAGATTGAACTGTTTCTTTATCGTCGTGATAAGCAATTTTACGAGATGGTAAAACGGTCGCTTTATGCATTAATTCGAGAGCTTTTTCGTAATTTTCATTCCGAATCTCCATTTCGGCCCATTCGCACCAAACGGACGCCAAATCTTCGACCTTTACGAACGAAACTTGGGTCGCCTTCTCAAAAATTAATCTCGCATCATCAATTTGGCGATTTTTTTCGTAAAATTTCGCAAATTCCACCCATAACGTGTGCAATTTTCCCACCGCCAATTTCGGATTAACCGTTTGAATCGATTCCGTGTAAGTGTTTATGATTTCGTGGGGTTTTCCATCGTACAATTTGACTCGTTTATGCCATTCTTGCACGTTGTGGGGATTTTGTCTCAATAAAACCGAATTGAGAAGTAATAATCTTCGTTCCATCAAATTTTCAAAGCGAGCTAATCTTAATTCTAAATCGACGTCGTCTTCTTCGGTCGGATTTGAGAGAGCGGCCACCTGCTCCATGCGTTTCGATAAACTTAATTCTTCGAATTGGGCGTAAGCGTCGAAAACTTGGGTAAAATCCCGTACTGTTGTTACAGTTTGAACGGCTTCTTCATAAATGTCTCTGGCCCGGTCGAATAAGCCACTTCTTACGTAATAATTAGCCAAAGAATTCCATAAATGTCCCAATTGATCGGTATATCTCCGTAACCCCCCTCGAATAATCGCGTCAACATTTAACGAATGAACGGAATCGGGATTTTTCGAAATCAAATCGCAAAGTTCGTTCCAAAGTTGGTGATTTGACTTCCCATGTTGAGAAACGAAGTTTTCATTGTTAACTATTTTCGCTAATTGAACGGCGGCTTCGTCTAATCGATCGATTTCTTTCAAATAATCGACATATTCTTCTGTATTTTCCGGACTTAGTTTTAAATATCTCCTAAAAACTCGTACGGCTGTTTCTGGGATATCATGTTTTCGGATAAAACTTAAATATAGGGGCCATATTCGGTGGTGTTGGGTAATCGGGAGAGCCCTCAAAGCTCGGTCAAATACCTTTCTCGTTCTTGTTATTTTACATTGATCGGTCAAAAAGGTGCAATAATCCATCCAAATTCTGGGCATTTTATGCATAAATACTAAAGCCCTTTCGAAGGCGTTGTTCACTTCATCGTAACCTGGATCTATTATGCAACGGCCTTTTATTTGTTTTCTTCTCGTTTTTAAATAGTTGTACCATAATTTATATGAACCGGGGAGTTCTTTTAATGCTCTCTCATAAATTATGTTAATAGCTTGTTTGGGGCCATTCTTTTTATGGTCTATATATCGGAGCCAATGTTTAACCGAGTAAGGGTTACGAAGGATTTCTTCTTCGTATGGAAGATCTTCATCGGTCTAATTTAATAATTTTAAATAAGAAATAATGAAATATTATTAAAAACATTACTTACAAAGATTATTTCTAGCTTTTTTAAAGTTTCTGATACAGGCATTCTTTTTAATAATAAACAAACGTATTTTTTATAGGTTAAGTTATAGAAACGTCAAAAACAGTGTTGCCAACACAATTTTTTAATTTTAATTTTCTTCAAAATTAGCTAATTTTTAAATTCTGTTACAAAATTAATACATTTTAATTTGATTTATATAAAATAACATAAACATTTACGAATTCAAATTCATTAAAAAGCTCAAATCGGTTTCGGGGTCGATTTCTTTCGGCTCACTTCCCCTGGAACAAAAAATCAATATTCAAACACCTTTTATTCGTTAAATTAAGTTATTAACTTATTTATTATATATCATTTATATAAATTAACTTATTTATTCGTTACTTACGGCATAAATAATCTCGCCCTTGTAACCCCTTTTAAAACGGCGTTATTCCCTTCAATCAACAAAGAATTCCCTTCTCGTAACCCTAAAACTGGGGCAGAATGTGGTTCCTCCAAATACTGCAATATCCGTTCCTCTCTCGTTTCGCCTTTATGAGTGCTTTTTTCGTCATGATCCATATAATGAGGGTTGATATTGAACGGGACCAATTTTAACGCATCAAAAGTTGGTGGGAAAACGATGGGCATATCATTCGTGGTGTGGATGCTTTTTGTTGCAACGTTCGTCCCTGCGCTACTTCCAATGTAAGGAATTCCGTGATCGAAGACTCTTTTACGGATGATATCAACCAAGTTATTATCGTACAGAGCTTTTAATAACCTGAATGTATTCCCGCCTCCGATAAAGATAGCTTCGGCTGCTTGGACAGCTTCAACGGGATTTTCTCGATTGTGGATCCCATCTACTTGGTATCCCCATTTCAAAAAAGGATTTTTTACCGTTTTTAAGTATTTATCGTGGTCTTTTAAGGCGTAGGGAATGAATAACACGGATGACACATTATTCCTGTGGGATATAAAGTAATATTAATTCAAATATTCTCTTTATCATACACTTACTTTCTCAAGAGATTATTTATATCATTTTCGGCACATTGCAGATACTCATAGCCATGAACCTGAGATGAAGATATTAATAAAATTTGTCTTGCAGCCATTTTTCGTCGACCCTAATAAATGCAAACATAGATTTAGTTTCATCAGCAAATTGTAAAAGATTTATAATGCATTCCCTGATAATGTATCATACAAGTGAGGTTATGTCATCATTTGATTAATGGAGGGATTATGATACGACTTTATCTAATTGAACACTTGAAATGATAACAAATAAGAAAATAAACAGATAATGCTTAAAATATTTAATGTTAATTAAATATTTATTAAAAATAATTTTATTTTGACACTTGTCAAAATCATAACCCCAAAACAATAAACATAACCTATAAAATAAATTTTAATAAACACGTGTGGATTAAATTATGGAAAATCCACCAAGAGCTGTCCCCAATATTTTAGTAACCGGTAAATATGATTTAAAAAAACGTGATTAAAAATAATTAAGTTATAATTAGGTACACCGGGTGTGGGAAAATCTACTTTATGCAGTAAATTATCCGAACTCACAGGATTAAAATGGCTAGAAATTTCTAAAATTGCAATCGAAAATAATTGTTTAGAAGAGTATGATGAGGTTTATCAATGTCCCGTTTTAGATGAAGATAAAGTAAGAACATAATTTCACTTAAATCAAATTTAATTTTTTTATATTCTAGTTAATGGACGGTTTGGAAGATACGATGCGAGAAGGAGGAAACATCTTAGATTACCACAGCTGCGAATTCTTTCCTAAACGTTGGTTTGACATTATTTTCGTGCTTAGAACAGACAATACGACTTTATACGACCGATTAACGGCTAAAGGATATTCCGGAAAAAAATTGGAAGATAATGTCGATTGCGAAATTTTCCAAGTTATTTTAGAGGAAGCGAAAAATTCTTATGACCCTGAAATAGTTCATGAATTAATAAGTAGTAATTTAAGTAATTTAGAAGATAACATACAAAGGATATGCGTTTGGTTGAATAATTGGGTTACGTCTCATCAATAAAGTTTATTAAATAAAAAATTTTTTTTTTAATGTTTATTAAGACATAGAACACATAATCTAATAATAAAATATAATGAGATGAATTACAAACATCTTTCAAACAGCGTTTTAGCAACCTTAAAAAGATCCGAATCTGGTTGCTTTGGAGGTAATAAACACCACCCCAAAATGTCAAATAAGGTATTTTCTAGTAATAAACATTTTGATGCCGTATCCTAGTGAATGGAAAAGGGGATTTGTATTGCGGGTATTTAAATTGGGTGACAGAAGCGACGTCTCTAAGTATCGACCTATTACAATCTTATCATTGGTTTCAAAAGTTTTTGAAAAAATCATATACTCTTATCTTCTGCACCTTTTAAAACCTAGGCTGATTACGGAACAGCATGGTTTTTTGCCAGGTAAATCGGTGGAAACTAATTCGGTTTCTTATACTAATTATATTCATATTTCTCTCAATTGTTTCAATCAGGTCGATGCAGTTTATACCGATTTTAGAAAAGCGTTTGACAGGATTAATCATAATATTTTAATGCAGAAGATGAGTAGTTTTGATGTACAGGAGGGTCTTTTGGCCTGGTTGGGGTCATACGTAACGGGACGTTGTCAGGCAGTCAGAATTGGTGGGGTTACATCCTCTTATAATCCCGTCACATCGGGTGTTCCGCAAGGTAGCCACCTTGGTCCCATCCTCTTTGTGGCATATGTTAATGACATTTCCTCTTGCTTTAAACATGCTAAATTCCTGCTCTATGCAGTTGATTGCAAGATATTTTGCAGCATCGAAAACGGGCGTGATTCTGAAAATCTTCAGGAGGATCTGGACAGGTTCCAGCTTTATTGCGTTGATAACGGCATGTCTTTGAACTATGACAAATGCTGTAAAGTTACTTTTACACGTAAACGTTATCCACTTAACTATACTTATAGATTGGGGACTGAAGCTTTGATCTCGAATGACCACGTAAACGATCTTGGAGTTTTGTTCGACAGCAAGCTCATGTTCAATTTACATGTCGACTATATTATTGTCAAGGCTTTGAAACGTTTGGGTTTTGTGATTAGGACCTGCCGTGTATTCACGAATATTCAGTGTATTAAGTCTCTTTATGTGGCGTTGGTAGCAAGTGTTCTTAACTACGCATCTACTGTCTGGAACCCCCATTACGCTATTCACATAAACCGCATTGAATCCGTTCAGAATAGGTTCGTTAAGTATTTAGCACGCAAAACATTTTTACCTTACGGAGATTATCTTTTGCGTTGCAGTGCTCTGGGGTTTCAGACATTGAAGCAGAGGAGATTGTGCTACGATCTAGTATTCCTATATAAATTAATTAATAATCGTTGCGACTCCTCGGAGTTGGTCAGAAAATTGTGTTTTTAACTTTCAAACGTTTTGTGCGGGATATGGGTGTGGAGAGATCATTGTTACTAAATTTGCCACAATAACAAACATTATATATATATATATTTTCTCTCAGCTTTTCGAAGTTATACGTAGTTGTTTTTCCCATTTTGAGTATTGCTGTAATTTGTTTCTTTTTATGTTTACTTTTTTATTATAGAATAATATTGTTGTACTACTTTTATTTTTACTCTTGATATTATGTGATTTTGTAAGTGGATTTCTTGTGGATGCTTTGCTGGGGAGTTAATCCCTGTATGCATCCCGAATGTAAATAAATAAATAAATGCGTTGCAATAACATTTAATTCACGGTTTTGTTTAAATTCTTTTCCTCATTCCAAACTTATTTTACCGCGTTATTTATTTATTTATTTACAATAATTGGGCACGGTACAGGACAAACCCAATAAAAACCATGCCACGGATAAACTAACGGAAACCATAATTAACAGCTATAAATAATAACAGTTATAACTAATGTAAAAAGAAAAGAAAATCATACAATCCAAAAAGAAATAAAAATCAGAAAATTAAATTTAAACGCGAAAAAAAAGATTAGTTTAAATAACAAAATAAAAATAATCAAACAACACTAATTTAAATAATACGCCAAAAACTAAGGAAAATTCAAAAGAATAAATAAAAACAAACAATAATTATAGTCACAATCAATCGACGTAACAGAATTTTAAATGAATCAAAAATATCGAAATTTACGCAATCTGCAGCTCTAGCCATACATAGTAAGGGGGAATTTTGGAAAGCGTTAGTACGTGGTGTAGGAGTGGAAAATAAATAATCAAAACGCAACAAACGTGGAGGAACATGCACACAGACAAGGCTAAGTAAAGAAGGAGAATTGCATAGGTTACGTAGAAGTTTAAAGAAGAAGAGCACATCATTACAAAAACGACGCCGACTAAGGGTCATAATATGAAAATAATTACATGAAGAAACGTAGTCAATGTATTGAATAGAACTTTTATAGCAAAGGTATTTTCAAAATTTTGATTGTATATTTTCAATTCGAGCTATGTATGTTTGATATTGAGGGCTCCAGATAATACTACAATAATTAAGAACACTATTGACATAAGCAAAATATAAAGTTTTTATTGCATTGACATTCCTGAATAGGGCAGTAGATCTAATAACGAAACCGAGAATACGCCAAGCTTTAGTAACAATAGAATGTATGTGTTCGTTAAATAAAAGCTTAGTGTCAAGAATGACGCCCAAATCTTTTACAGACGAAACACGAGTGAGTGTCTGGTCTGCAAGCAAATAGTTGTAGTGTAAGGTGCTCAATTTCTTAGAGAAAGATATGACGTTACATTTGGATAGGTTTTGAGTAATACGATTTTTAAGACAATACTCGTAAAGGTTAGAGAGATCACTTTGAAGCCTAGAACAGTCGAGAGGTGAAGAGACAAGGAGAAAGAGTTTAAGATCGTCCGCATACATCAAACAACATGAATGTTGAATAACCTCAAATAAATCATTTATGTAAATATTAAATAGTAATGGTCCAAGGTGACTGCCCTGAGGTACACCAGAGGGTATATGCGTAGCAACAGAATGGAAACCATTGACAGAAACTATTTGACTTCTATCTTTTAGGTAAGAGGAGAACCACTGAAGCAATCTCCCATGAATACCAAAGATTTGAAGTTTGGATAATAATAAGCTATGATCAACACGATCAAAGGCCTTACTAAAGTCAGTATAAACAGAGTCGACTTGACAATGTTGATCAAAGGAGGAGAGAATATAATGTGTGTACTCCAGTAGATTGCTTTCCACCGATCGACCAGCAAATGTCAAAAAAAACATGCTGTCTCGGGTCAATTTTAGATTTTACTGCAAAGAAAAGGCGGGCATATAAAAGTTTTTCAAATACTTTTCCAAAAATCGGCAATATAGATATGGGACGATAATTGAAGACATCACTACGACTCCCTGACTTGTGAATAGGGAGGACGTAGGCACACTTCCATACATCAGGAAATGTGCCCTGTAGCAAAGAATTATTAAATAAAATTTTGAGAGGCAATGAAAGTGAATGTGAGCATTGCTTTGCAAAAATCGAAGGTATACCATCAGTACATAAAGTATTACTAATTTTAATAGACTTAAGCGCGTCCTCTACCTCGACCATCCCAAACTCCAAAGAACCCAAGGGACTAGGAGCATCATTGATAACAGCCTCAGGTAAATTACTGGAGGGAGTGATAAACACAGAGGAAAAAAATCTGGAGAATAGCGAGCAAATTTCCTCATCATCCTCGGCAACTGTACCCTTGAAACTCATCGTCGACGGAACCACATTAACGCCCCTCTTAACACGTACAAAAGACCAAAAATATTTAGGATTTAAAATAATACCGCTCTCAACACTTCTGATATAGCGGGCATGATCCAAATCAATCATAAATTTGGCCCTACCTCTCAAAACTGAAAAAGTAAAGTAATCAATTTGATTACCATACCTCTTCCAGCGACTGTGCGCTCTCATCTTCTCCCGAAGAACTCTGATTGTACCACGAGAAAACCATCGAGGATAGCCCTTGGGAGATTTTCGTTTAATAGGAACATAATTGCGGATAGCAGTGTGTAAATGGTTATAGAATAAATTGCCAGCGAGATTTACGTCACCCCCACTCAGAAGGGACTCCCAGTCAATTTCATTAACATAAGAATTAATATCATTAAAACGAGCTTTAGTGAAATTAGGTTCCTCATGGTAAAATATTGTTGCGTCAGTTCGTAAAGAAATGGAAAGCGAGAATTCTAAAGTAGAGTTCGCACAATCTTCAGGAAGCAGCGGACTGTCACAAACAGTAATGAGAGATACTGCATCAGAGTTAGTAAGAATGAGATCGAGCGTATTACAAGCAGAGTTTTTATGAAAATTAAGTTGGTTGAGACCACAAAAGGATAAGGTGTCAAGAAAGTCACAAGAGCGAGCGCTATGAGGTCCCGAAAGAACAACACAATGAGAATCTTCAAGACCAGACCATTTTAAGTCAGGTAAATTAAACTCACCGCATATTAGAAAAGAATCATTAGGATTACTTTCCACAATGGAGTTATTAATATATTATGAAAAGTGATTATGTATTAACCCCCGTAACTTCGTCGGGATTGTTCTAGGGCGAATGGGAAAAAACACGTAACTAATATTTTTAAACGTACTATAAGCATACTTAAAGCCAAAAAAATCGATACGGTAGTATTTAAATTATTCCAAAAAAGTAGGGGTAGTTTACCCCTTTTCACCCTCTTGTATATGTATGATACATCAAAAGAAAGCTCTCTAAAAAGGAATATTAGTTTGATAACCCCAAATTTTGATTAGCCGTTTCGTTTCGAAATACAGCCGAAAAGTGGTAATTTTTACCAAACTGTCAACCCCTAAAACTCGCCCCAGGAGCTTTTACCGCGCATATAAAAAATTAAGGAAACCTTATTTTGGTCCATTTTACCACTATACCAAATTGCATCAAAATCGGTGAGGGACACTTGTGATACTTTCCTCTTGTCAGGAAAGAAATTGGAAGATAACGTCGATTGCGAAATTTTCCAAGTTATTTTAGAGGAAGCGAAAAATTCTTATGACCCAGAAATAGTTCATGAATTAACAAGTAATAATTTAAATAATTTAGAAGATAACATACAAAGGATATGCGTTTGGTTGAATAATTGGGTTACATCTCATCAATAAAGATTTTAAAATAAAAAAGGAAATCTTTTTAAAGTTTATTAAGACATAGAACACATAATCTAATAATAAAATATAATGAGCTGAATTACAAACATCTTTCAAATAGAGTTTTAGCAACCTTAAAAAGTTCGGAATCTGGTTGCTTTGGGGGTTCAACGAAACTATCTTTAATGGGTAAATTACACATGTGGCGTCTAATTGCAATATCTCTCCTAGCGGATAAAGCTCTTCTATATAATCCAGCACTGCTAAATAAGCTTTTTCTTATCGATTTATTCTCCCGATCGGAGACTTGAATTAACGCAACTGGATGTGATATATTTATTTCTTCAACAATTTGTGCTTTATTCTCGTCGTCGTTGGATTCATTTTTCGACTCCTTCATCGCGTTTGAATGTTCTTTAAGAATATCTTTTACCAACTCTTCCCCGGCCATTTCAACCGAGACTCCTAAATTAACCAAAACATTATGACTTTCCCATCTTCGTTTCGCAGAAGTATTCGGAATCACCCTCGGTCTTGATTCGGCGACTAAACTAGCCCAATCTACGTCTAAAGCGTCGCAAATACCTTTAACACCTCCCCCTTCTTCAAGTTCATCCTCAGAAATTTCTTCAAAATCTAATTCCATCGCGTTTTCGCCGTCTAAAGATTCCTCTTTTTTACTGCTGGTTTGTTTTGGGCTCGCTTCCAATTTAGGTGGTTCGATTTTAATCGGTTCTTCATCCTCTTTTTTAACTTCTTCTTTTTTCTCTTCGATAATTTCGGTTACTTCTTCAACTCGATCTAAAATTTCATCGGCGTCATCGCTGATTTCGCTAAAATCGTCTTCGATTGTGGTCGGGGGTGGTTCTTTAATGCACGGTTTTTTCGGCTCAATCTCTTCTAAGGGTTGTTCGGGGGGTCGTTTTCCGAGGATCGTCTCTATTTTTTTCTTGTTGTGGGGGTGGTTCGTGGGGTTTTGGCTCGACGATTACTTCGGGGCGAATTGGTGGTTGGGGGGGTTCTTTTCTCGATAGGTGAGGGTCTTCGTCTCTGTGAGAAGTTGAACTTCTCGGGCGAGATCTCTCGCGCCATTCCGCCGCCTATCTTCTTCATTCTTCGTTTATCAACAGTATCTAGTTTTTACTAGGAAATATTTTAAGTTTTCTAGAAGCAATATCAAGTCTTTTAGAACCAGTATCGCATCTTTTGGAAATATTGCATGTCTTCTGGAAATATTCCAAGTCTTTTGGAAGCAGTTTAAGTCTTCCGGTGACAATATCAAGTATTAGATACGATAAATTAACATCTAAAGAATACTCAGGAAAAAAATTGGAATATAACGTCGATTGCGAAATTTTCCAAGTTATTTTAGAGGAAGCGAAAAATTCTTATGACCCGGAAATAATTCATGAATTAACAAGTAGTAATTTAAATAATTTAGAAGAACACATACAAAGAATATGCGTTTGGTTGAATAATTGGATTACATCTCATCAGTAAAGTTTTTAAAATAAAAAAGGAAATCTTTTTTAAAGTTTATTAAGACATAGAACACATAATCTAATAATAAAACATAATGAACTGAATTACAAACATCTTTCAAACAGCGTTTTAGCAACCTTAAAAAGTTCCGAATCTGGTTGCTTTGGGGGTTCAACGAAACTATCTTTAATGGGTAAATTACACATGTGGCGTCTAATTGCAATATCTCTCCTAGCGGATAAAGCTCTTCTATATAATCCAGCACTGCTAAATAAGCTTTTTCGTATCGATTTATTCTCCCGATCGGAGACTTGAATTAACGCAACTGGATGTGATATATTTATTTCTTCAACAATTTCTGCTTTATTCTCGTCGTCGTTGGATTCATTTTTCGACTCTTTCATCGCGTTTGAATGTTCTTTAAGAATATCTTTTACCAATTCTTCCCCGGCCATTTCAACCGAGACTCCTAAATTAACTAAAACATTATGACTTTCCCATCTTCGTTTCGCAGAAGTATTCGGAATCACCCTCGGTCTTGATTCGGCGACTAAACTAGCCCAATCTACGTCTAAAGCGTCGCAAATACCTTTAACACCTCCCCCTTCTTCAAGTTCATCCTCAGAAATTTCTTCAAAATCTAATTCCATCGCGTTTTCGCCGTCTAAAGATTCCTCTTTTTTACTGCTGGTTTGTTTTGGGCTCGCTTCCAATTTAGGTGGTTCGATTTTAATCGGTTCTTCATCCTCTTTTTTAACTTCTTCTTTTTTCTCTTCGATAATTTCGGTTACTTCTTCAACTCGATCTAAAATTTCATCGGCGTCATCGCTGATTTCGCTAAAATCGTCTTCGATTGTGGTCGGGGGTGGTTCTTTAATGCACGGTTTTTTCGGCTCAATCTCTTCTAAGGGTTGTTCGGGGGGTCGTTTTCCGAGGATCGTCTCTTTTTTTTCTTGTTGTGGGGGTGGTTCGTGGGGTTTTGGCTCGACGATTACTTCGGGGCGAATTGGTGGTTGGGGGGGTTCTTTTCTCGGTAGGTGAGGGTCCTCGTCTCTGTGAGAAGTTGAACTTCTCGGGCGAGATCTCTCGCGCCATTCCGCCGCCCATCTTCTTCGTTCTTCGTTCGACCAAGAATCTAATGAGCGGTTGTAATGTCTCCATTCTTCGTCTAAAGTCATGTGTTCGTGTTCTCGCGCGTCCCAGCTATCTCGAGTTTCCCATTCGATTGGGCGGCGAGTTCTATCCCATTCTTGTTCGTTGGGGTACTCATCCGGCCATTCTCGTCCTTTTAAGTGTTGTCCCCTTGATTCTTCCCTATATCTTCGATGTTCTAATTCGCGTTCGCGTTCTCGCTCTAATTCGATTTCTTCCCAATGTTCTCTTCGCGATCTTCGTTCATCTGGGTAATCCGCCAACGGGATTCTTTCGTCTCTCCCTTCGTAGTGGTTATCTAAATAACGCACGTCTTCGTGTCTTGGGCGATCATACGTGTTTTCGTAATGTTTATCGATTTCGCGGATGTCTTCTCGTAAACGGGGAATAACGGGGTAATCTCTTTCGTGTTCTCTTTCGCGTTCGTGCTCTCTGTCGTAACTTCGATCATATCGATCGATTCTTTCTTTTTCCCGGTCGATTCTTTCATGGGTCCTTTCTTCGGGTGATTTGATTGATCTCCCCCTTCGATTTTCGGGGGTTCTCTCACGACGATCTCGATTACGTTCCCTATCCAACGATTCTTTCCTAGCTGGAGGAACCCTCTCCGAAGGAAGAGGGAGTAATCTCTCAACTCGATCGCTGGGGGGTTTATCCAAACCCCGGTCATCCCCAGCGCGGCGCCTCTCCCGATTTCGACGCTCATCTTCCTTTTTTTGTAATTCTTTAATGCGTTCTCGCTCTCTTTGGCGTTCTTGGCACCTAGCCAAAGCCTCTTCGCGTTCTTTTTCGCGTGCGGCTTCTCGTTCTTCGCGAGCGATTCTTCGTTCGCGTTCCCTTTCCCTTTCTCGTTCGCGATCCCTCGAATCTCTTTTTTCGGTGCGTTTTCTGTCAGTTGAGCGATCCTTTTTGTTTTGATCTTTTCGGGTGTCTCGCGAAGTTCTTTCGTTGTCTTTACTCGATGGGCTGTTTTTGTGGGTGTCTCTTCGGGTGCTTGATCGACTCCCACGAGATCGACTCGGTGAGATTTTTCGGTCTCTTGAATGCGTCGAATCGGGGGAATCTCTTCGTTTTGTTTGTGATTTTGGGATGGGATCTCGTTTGGGTGATGCTTGTTTTGTGGTTTTTTTGTTCGATTCGGATTTGTCTTTGTCTCGGTTGATTTTTGAGCGGTCTCTTTCTCGGTCTTTTTCTTTTTCTCGTTCGCGCTCTTTTTCACGTTCTTTTTCGCGTTCTTTTTCGCGTTCCTTTTCACGTTCTTTTTCCTTTTCGCGTTCTTTTTCTTTTTCACGTTCGCGTTCTTTATCTTTTTGAGGGATTTTTGGTGAAGGGGTACGATGTTTATCTTTTCTATCACTCGATCTGCTTGTTGGGCGTGGTGACTCAGATTTTTTCTTAACCGGTTGCGTTTTGATTTTTGGGGGTGGCGTTTGAGACAATTTACGTATTTTTGGAGCAGGAGAATTAGATTTATTCGAAATTTTCGATGAAGACGTTTTTGATGACACAATTTTTTTTGTTTTCTCCCTCGTTTGGCTTTTAGACGTCCGTTTCAACTTAATTTTATGTTTTCGTTTGTCGCATTCCGAGCTAGACGAACTATCCCTCTTTTTAGTCTTTTTTGAACGCTTTTTCTTCGTATCAACAGAGGAAGAACTCGAGCTACTCGACTCATCACTGCTTGAACTTGAATCACTCGAACTACTACTACTTTCTGAGCTTGGACTACTTTCCTTTTTCAATTTTTTCTCCTTTTTCTTCACCTTATTCTCCATTTTAACCAACTCCAATTGTCTTTGTAACTCCAACCTTCGTTTTTCTAAATCATCAGGATCTGCGTCTTCTAATTCTTCCGGATTCCAATCGTATTCCTCCTCATGCAACCGTTTATGAGCATCTTTATGTCTCTTTGATTCACTCTCTTTCTTAGCAGCTCTTTGCTTCGAGGGGCTTATCAAAGTGTGTGTGTTTGAGTACTTACAGCTTTTACCATAAGGACACGTCCCGTTCTGTGACCAATGATGACAAACCTCTTTGGCACTCGCCTTGGTTCCCAAACGTTCAAAAACGCTGGGTCGAGTTTTGGCCGTTTGCTTGCTTTTTTGGCTGCTGGTAAGGTTTACCGTAATTTTCCTTTTCACTTGCTTCGACATTTTTTGACAATATCCGATATTTCGTGAATGTTAAAGAGTGATTGTGAGGTTAAATTTACCATAATGAGAGGCGAAAAGTCGCTTTTCTTCGCTTCATTAATGTTTTAATAAATTGAAGGGATATTTTTAAGGACCGTATCGATTAACATCTTCTTAAGGGTTTATTTTTGTTAATTTTAAGGATTCTTTTAGTCGGTAACCTTTGGGTTTATTTTACTTTGTTTGGTTGTTATTATTGGAATTTGTTTACATTTTCCAATAAGAGATGGCGCTCCTTTCCCGCTTTTTTTTAAATAAAAGTCTTAATGGTACTGATTATTAATACTCCTTAAAACAAACTTGATAAGCTTCCAGGAAGCTTGAACAACTTTAAAGACATTTAATACTGCCTCTGGAAGACTTGATAATACTTCTAGAAACCTTAGTATTGCTTACAGAAGGCTTGAACTGCTTCCTCAAGATTTTATACTGCATCTGGAAAACTTGAAACTGTTTCTAGAAGATTTGAAATGCTTCAAAATGACTTAATAGTGCCTCTAGAAGATTTGAAATGATTCCAAAAGACTTGATACCGTTTGTAAAACTGCCGGCAAAAAATTTTGTTTGAAAATGCAAACTCTTAAAGAGATTTTTCCTGCAAAGGGCATGAAACTGTGAATACGATTTGATTTTGCTTCCAAAATCCCAAATACTGCTTCAGTTAGTTCAAAAAATTTCAATTATAGACTAAATTTTTAATTATCAAATATATTTAATTATAGGTGAAAATTACAACGATGAGTTATTTAAATTATCAACATTCTTTTTTTTATAAAACATGATTCATTTTTTTTCATACCTACTATCTATTTTAATTAAATTCATTTTTATTTTATTTTATATCAATACCATCTATTAATTAAAATATCCTTTACATTTGTCATTAAGTAATCATTACAATATTTAACACCCCTCCTTAATGATTACTCCATTCTTTTAACACAAAATACTAATCTTAATATAAAACAAATCTTATAATTAAACAATTAATATTTAATAATTAACAATTACATATACAAGGTCCTGCAATAGTCAAATGCATCCATAGCTCCTATATCAATTAAGTTAGAAATTTCTTTCAAACGCAGACTTGTACTGTATATATTATGTGACCATACGCCCCGTTTTGAACGGAATTGTCCCGTTCTTCTGTTAGTAGTCCCATCGTCGCGAATAAACTCTAAAACGTTCCGTTTTCATAATCACATAAGTGCATAAATCTCATTAAGTATCTAGCTGTATTTACACAGCTTTTTTTATTGGTAATATATGTTTCTTAACAGCTTAGTTTGCACCGGAAGTGGAAAATTTATGGAAATAAAGCTGATTATTTATCATTTACAATTTTGCGTAGGCATTCCAAAGTTTTAATTAAGTCTGATTATGACAGGTATGTCAGGTCAATACAATCGCAGCTTATTGAATGCCCTGACCGCTTGTGGTCTTTCGTAAAACATAAAAGGGGCGAATGCTCTGATATTCCTGCTAAGATGAAATTATTTGACGATTCTAGCGATAATGCCCAGGGTATCTGTTCCTTATTCGCTCAATACTTTAACTCTGTTTTCATTGACGGTACCTACACTTATTCTTCGCGTATCGCATCGGGTGGTGGCCTGGCGCCTTGGTTCTGCGAGGAGAATGTCTTGCGTGCTCTCAGGGAGGTTGATTCTAAAACTGGAGCTGGTCCGGACAAATTGCCCGGTTGCTTCATTAAATACTGTGCTGCTAGCTTAGCAAAGCCACTTTTTATAATTTTTTCTATTTCCTTGAACTCCGGATCTTTCCCCGGCGAATGGCGGAGGGCCTTTGTTTTGCCTGTCTTTAAGTCTGGTGACCGTAGTGATGTTTGTCAGTATCGTCCAATTTCAATTTTATCTATAGTTTCTAAAATCTTTGAAAAAATTATCTATTCTAAATTACTGTACATCTTGAAGCCGCATTTGATTGTTGAGCAGCATGGATTTCTTCCGGGTAGATCTGCTGAAACCAACTTAATGACCTACACCAACTTCATACATAATGCTTTTAACGCATCTGAGCAGGTTGACGCGATCTACACTGACTTCAGCAAAGCTTTTGATAAGATTGACCACAATATACTGATGGACAAGCTTTCACTTTTTGATATTCCCCAAGGTCTCTTAACGTGGCTGAGTTCATATATCACTGATCGTTATCAGGCCGTACGTGTTGGCAATTGTGTCTCCGCTTTTCGCCGAATCACATCTGGTGTTCCCCAGGGAAGTCACCTTGGCCCCATCCTCTTCTTGGTATATATTAATGATGTGATGGCCTGCTTTGAGCACGCAAGATTTTTACTTTACGCAGATGACTGTAAAATCTATCTGAACATAAAGCGTAACTCTGACTGTCTTAAACTTTAGAGTGATCTGAACCGGTTTTACAACTACTGTTTCAATAACTGTCTTTTCCTAAATTTTAAAAAGTGTTCTAAAATCTCATTTTCGCGTAAACGTTACCCCCTGAATTTTTCTTACAATCTAGGCGGTACAGATCTTCAATCTGTCGACCACATCTGCGACCTGGGGATTATACTAGATGGGAAACTTTCATATAATTTGCATGTAGATTATATCACATCCAAAGCTTTGAAGAGGTTGGGTTTTGTCATTAGAACTTGTCGTTCTTTTTCGAATATTAGTTGCATTAGAGTTTTGTATTTGACGTATGTGAGTAGTGTTCTCGGTTATTCGTCAGCGATATGGAATCCTCAGTACTCTGTTTGCATTAATCGCATTGAGTCTGTTCAGCGCCGTTTTTTGCGGTATTTAGCCCATAAAGTTTACTTACCCTACTGCGATTACGAGATGCGATGCAGGGTGCTAGGCTTACAGTCATTGCAAGTTAGGCGGCTGAGATATGATCTGCTTTTCATCTTTAAGTTAACAAACAATTTTATCAATTCTCCGGTATTGCTCGGCGGATTATGCTTTTCGGTGCCGTCTTATCGTACTAGATGTGGTCGGGTTTTTAGACTTAATAGATCAAATACCAACGCTCATTTTAACTCGCCTCTTCAAAGACTTATGTACTCATTTGATTCTCACTGTCGAAGTATCGACTTGTTTAATATCTCGTATACTGCGTTTAGACGGTTTTTGTGGGGCATAAGCGGAATGACCTCATTGCAATTTATACCTACTACTTCGTAATTGTGGGATGTAATTGAATAATGTTATAAAAATGTAATTCTTGATTCTTTCTATTATTATTATTTTTTTGTTAGAGCTATTGTATGATTATTGTGTATTCTATTTTTATTTTATGTTCTGTTCTTTATTATAATTTTGTTATTGTACTGTGGATGCTTCGCTGGGGGTTCACCCTGTTTGCATCCCTTGAAGTAAATAAATAAATTTCGTTTCTTTGTTTGCGCGACTTATACCAAACATGCCTAAATGTAGGTATACATTTTTTTGAAACTTGAAAGGGATAAATAGGAAAAGTGTAAACAATATTTATATAAAACTGAGCACATTGTTGGAACAAGAACTAATAGGGATTCGCTGTGAAGCTCATAATGTCCACAATGCAATTAAAACTGCCGATTGCTTACCAATTGACTTAAAATGCATTATCGTCAAAATTAACTTTTTTAATATTTATAGAGTTCGCATTGAAACTGTAAAAGAATTCTATGACTTGATAGGTGCAGAGTATAAAAGAATGTTGGGTTACAATAAATCTAAATGGCCTGTACTTGAATAGTGCTTAAAGTGTTTATGAGATTACAAAACTATTTCAGATTGCTAATCTAAGAAAATAATCTTCTAATAGGCATTCATTCTAATAGTTACTCTTCTAATAATTAGTCATCTAATGCCCGAATATATTGAAGTTGTTTTTTGGCAATCCCAGCTCCGAATGCTGCTTATATTTTGTGCAAGTTGGTTTTCACCAAGCCGCTTTAAATACCGAACTACAAAATATATCAGCAATGGATGTGAATGTAACAAACCGTTTAAAAGATAACTTGTCTTTAGAAAAAATTCAGTTTTTATCCCACACGTTACACGAAATTTATTAGCAAAGTTGATCAAAATCAGAACTTGGCTAACTGCTTGAAAAAAGTAGTCAAGTATAATTACTACTTCCACGAAAATAGAAGCATAGAATAATTACAGCTACTACAATTAGTAGTTAAGTATCTAATTACAGTAAAGTTTCGCTAATCCGAATCAATGAAAATCAGTTGAATTTAAATGATGGAAGCATGCGGATTATAGTCAAATTGCATTAGATAATAACATTATCTGCTGTTTATCTTGCAATACATGATACATTAAAACTTTTACTAACTTCCTCACTTTTAACTCGGTTATCCCAACATCTTCATGGAGAAATTGTCTTATTTGCTTCAGCATGATACATAAATTATTGAATGGACAGCTGATTTTAGAAATACACATCTCTACAATTTTGCTAATAAATTACAAGGATTTGCAATCCTTAGAAAGTATAGACTCAGCATTTTTGATAGAAATGCTCTTTAGTGCTTTGGAATTAATCGTCTTTCTCTGCAGATAGAACGAACAGTCTTTTCTGATTAGCGAATCTCTTACCAATTCGGATTACGAGGGACATATTTATTTTAGCAAATTTTACGTTTTTCGATTTTGTTCAGATTACCAGGGAATTCGAATTTGGGGTTGTACGCTTTACTGTACTTCTGTAACTACATAATAAGATGCAGTTGTAATTCCTAAAAGGGATTGGCTTGTACTCTCCAAAAAAAGTCTGATAAAACAGGCAAAGTTTTACAAGCAGTATCTAATCTTTAATTGGCAGTCTTTAAACTTTTTTTCAGTTTTTTTGTCAGTATTTAACCTTTAATAGATATGATGATGTTGTATTTTGCCAACAGTTTTCGATATTTTGGAAAGAAAATTAAATTTCATTAATAGTCCTTCGCTTTTTACCATAAAAGTGTCTTCTGCCAGCAGTATTTAACCTTTAATTAACAATTCATGGACTTCTTACGTAAAGGTTGTGCATTTTGTTCAATAGTATTTAATATTTTCAAAGCATAGTCAATTGGTTTATCAACAGTATCCAGTTTTTACAAACAGTTTTACAAGTAATATAAAGTCCTTTGGAAGTATTTCAACTCTTCCA
Organism: Onthophagus sagittarius; assembly: GCA_036711965.1. Classification (NCBI taxonomy): domain Eukaryota; kingdom Metazoa; phylum Arthropoda; class Insecta; order Coleoptera; family Scarabaeidae; genus Onthophagus; species Onthophagus sagittarius. The sequence goes on from JASERS010000004.1 coordinate 11,587,473, forward strand.
AGGGCAGTATCAAATTTTCTGGAAGTAGTATTAAGTCTTCTAAAAACAATATCAAGACTTCTGGAAGTAGTATCAAATTTTCTAAAAGCATTTCATGCCTTTTAGAAGCAATAGCAAGCCATCTAGAAGCAGTTCAAATCTTCTGGAAACAATATCATATCTTCTAGAAGCATTTTAAATCTTCGAGAAGCAATATCAAAACTTCTGGAAGTAGTACCAGGTTTTCTAGAAGCATTCCAAGTCTTCTAAAATCATTTCAAGTCTTCTGGGAGCATTTGAAGTCTTTTGAAAGTAATAACAAGCCATCTAGTAGTTCAAATCTTCTGAAAGCAATATCAAGTTTTCTAGAAGCATTTCAAGTCCTATGAAAGCAGTATCAAGTTTTGTAAAAGCATTTCAGGTCTTCTGGAAGCTTTTCAACTCTCCTTGAAGCAGTATTAAGTTTTCTATAAGCAATATTAAGTCCTCTGGAAGTAGTGTCAAGCTTTCTAGAAACATTCTAAGTCTTCTAAAAATATTTCAAGTCTTCTGAAAGCAATATCAAGACTTCTAGCAGCAATAACAAGTCTTCTAGAAGCATTGCAAGTCTTTAGGAAACTGTATCAAATTATGTAGAAGCTGTATCAAGTCTAACTTAAAACCAAATTTTAATAATTTTAGACTGCACCTGATTATCGACAAAAGTACCTAGGATTGTCCCGTTTTCAGTCGAAATAAAAACGGTGATGTTATGTATATATGAGTGTAAAAAAGTGTGATAACACAAAATGCTTTTTTCTTAATGGAACACCATATATTTTTTACATATTCTGATTAGCTGCCTTAAATGCTATAACGGCACATCTTGTTTTCAAATTTTATATGTAAAATTACCATGTTATTAACTATTTTGTAAAAATTTTTTAAAATGTATGTAGTTACTTAAAATCGATAAACAAAGCAATTTGAGATAATTATAGAGGAATTCCGCGGCATTTCAATGATGGAAGTCGAATTCAATATATCATTTAATTGTTGAGATAAAAACTCTTAAACAAAATCGTAGTTTTTAAGAAACAAATTGATGCGATCGTATTTAAAAAATCGTATGTCAAGAATTAATTGAAATATCACTTTAAAATAAGAAGCAATTTGAAGCAAATTTAGTTGATATCTAATGTGCTTTAGATCGTTTCTTCATATTTTTAAATCTCCGAGTTATGATTTTTTGATTAAAACACTGCAAAAACGTAATCATGTGTTTGATAAAAATCAAGAAATTTTCAAAGAATTGTATCTCAAGAACTAATTGAGAAATCGCTCTGAAATAAAGAGCAATTTGAAACAAATTTTATTGCTATTTAACGTGCTTAAGATTCTTGCTTCAAATATTTAAATCTCCGAGTTACGATTTTTCATTGCATCTCTGCAAAATGTAATTATGTGTCTGATGAAAATCAAGAAATTTTCACAGAATCGTATCTTAAGAACTTATTCAGATATCGCTCTGAAATAAAAAGCAATTTGAAGCAAATTTTGTAGTTATTTAAGGTGCCTAAGATGCTTGCTTCAAATATTTAAATCTCTAAGTTACGATTTTTTAATTGAAACTCTGCAAAATGTAATTATATATGTTTGATAAAAATCAAGAAATTTTCAAAGAATCGTATCTTAAGAACTAATTGAGATATCGCTCTGAAATAAAGAGCAATTTGAAACAAATTTTGTTGCTATTTAACGTGCTCAAGTTGTTACTAAATTTTTAAATACCTGCTTATCATTGAGTAAATGATCAGTACAACCTGAACCTATAATGAATTTTAAATCCGTCTCATTTGCTTGCTTATATGTATCTAATTTTCACATAAAACATATGTTGTTGTCAGGAACATTACAATCAATTTCTCTCTTGTCCTTATTCTTATCTTCATTATTCACGTAATTGCTTCTCGGTTGATTACCATAGTCTCTTCCTCTTGAGTATCTTCCAGATGTTTGCCCACGTAAATATCTGCCTCTTTGATTCCTTAAGTAACCTTGCTTTGAACCTCCTTGCCAACAATCCTTTTTAAAATTCCCCGTAACTAGAAACTGACGAAATGACCTGTGTATCTTTATTAGCTGTTTTCACCAAAACTTATTTTCGAATGTAAGCACTCTTTTCGTACACAAGAACACATACATATATTTAAAAAAATGTTAACTTGAATAGATGGTGGCACAAGCAAATAAAAGAAAATACTGGAAATTATTTGATAGTAGACTTGCAGGAAAAAACTTTATGACTAAAGTGTTGTGACTAAAGTTCAAAATTCTAATATGACCGCTAGGAGGTGCAAATACCATCTTTAATGTCTTGAAATTTTAACAATTAAACAATTACTCATCTTAGGAATGGTATCTCAATTTTAAGATACTTGTACATTTCAGTTTCAGTGCAGTCTCAGTATATCCCGGGATTTTATGGAAGAAGATTTATCATTTGGAAGTTATGTAAAAATAACTTCCTTATATTAAAAAAGATTTGCAGTGAAAATACGCTTGGTACCAAATAAATTAGTTTTTTGGAAGTATTTCAAACCTTATAGAGGCAATGTCAAGTATTTTGAAAGCAATATCAAGTCTTCTAGAAGTAGTATCAAATGTTTTGTGAGCATTCTAAATGTTTTGGAAGCAATTTAAATCTTCTAGAAGCAGTATTAAGTCTTCTGGACACATTTCAAATCTTCTGGAAGCAATATTAAGCCTATCAGAGCCAATGTCGAGACTTTTGTAACCATTTTAAATATTTTAGAAATAGTATCAAGTTTTCTCGCAACTTCTCAAGTCTTCTGGATGCATTTCAAATCTTCTAGAAGCGGTATCAAGTCGTCTAGAAACTTCTGAAGTCTTCTGAAAGCATTTGAAATCTTCTAGAAGCAGTATAAACTCTTGAAGGGGCAGTATCGAGTCCTTAGAAAGCATTTTAAAACATCTAGAAACACTATCAAGTCTACTGGAAGCAGTATCCAGTCTTTTGGAAGCATTTCAAGTAATTTTGAAGTATTTCAAGCCTTCTAGAAGTAGTATCAAATGTTTTGTTAGCATTCTAAATGTTTTGGAAGCAATTTAAATCTTCTAGAAACAGTATCAAGTGTTCTGGACACATTTCAAATCTTCTGGAAGCAATATTAAGCCTACCAGAGCCAATGTCGAGACTTTTGTAACCATTTTAAATATTTTAGAAGTAGTATCAAGTTTTCTGGCAACTTCTCAAGTCTTCTAGATGCATTCCAAATCTTCTAGAAGCGGTATCAAGTCGTCTAGAAACTTCTCAAGTCTTCTGAAAGTATTTGAAATCTTCTAGAAGCAATATAAAATCTTAAAGGGGCAGTATCGAGTCCTTAGGAAGCATTTCAATACATTTAGAAGCAGTATCAAGTCTTCTGGAAGCAGTATCCAGTCTTTTGGAAGCATTTCAAGTAATTTTGAAGTATTTCAAGTCAGTTAGTATAAAATGTTTCGTTAGCATTCTAAATATTTTAGAAGCAATTTAAATCTTCTAGAAGCGGTATAAAGTCTTCTGGATACATTTCAAATCTTCTGGAAACAATATTAAGCATACCAGAGCCAATGTCGAGACTTTTGTAACTATTTTAAATCTTCTAGAGGTAGTATCAAGTTTTCTGGCAACTTCTCAAGTCTTCTGGATGCATTTCAAATCTTCGAGAAGCGGTATCAAGTCTTCTAGAAACTTCTCAAGTCTTCTGAAAGTATTTAAAATCTTCTAGAAGCGGTATAAAGTCTTATATGGGCAGTTTTGAGTCCTTATAAAGCATTTTAAAACATCTAGAAGCAGTATCAAGTCTTCTGGAAACAGTGTCCAGTCTTTTGGAAGTATTTCAAGTTATTTTGAAGTATTTCAAGTCTTTTAAAAGTAAGTATATGTGTTTTAGAAACATTGTAAGTCATCTGGAAACATTTTAAGTCTTTTAGACGCAGTATCAGTCTTCTGGAAACATTTCACCTATTCTCGAAACCATATCAAGTTTTCTAGAGACAGTATCAAATCATCTAGAGGCAGCATCCAGTCTTCTGACAGTCAATCAAGTCTTCTAACATCAACATCAAGTACTCTAAAAGCATTGTGAGTCGTCTGGATGCATTTCAAGTCTTCTAGATACAATGTCGAGTTATCTGGAAACATTGCAAGCTTTCTAGAAGTATTGTAATTAGTCTGGAATCATTATAAGCCATCTAGAAACATTTAAAGTATTCTAGAAGCAGTGTCAGTCTTCTGGAAACATTGCAAGTTTTCTGGAAGTTTTTTACAGACAGTATCAAATCATCTAAAGGCACTACCCAGTCAGTTTTGGCAGCAAATCAAGTCTTTTAGATGCAGTATCAAGTCTTCTAGAAGCATCTTAAAACTTCTAACAGCAACATCAAGTCTTCTGGAAACATTTCAAGCCTTCTAGATGCTATATCAAGTTATATGAAAGCATTGTAAGTCTTCTGGAATTATTTTGAATCCTCTAGAAGCAGTATCAGTCTTCTGGAAGCAATATCATTTTTCTAGAAACAGTATCAATTTATCTAGAGGCTATATCCTGTCTTTTGGTAGCAAATTCTAGTCTTCTCAAGTTTTTTTTGTAGTTCCCAAGACAGCATACTCAGATATCGAATGTGAACTATCCGTACATCTGTATATAACAGGATTTTGTTGATCGTCGTAAATAGAGTCGTCATAAATCGAAGTCTATTTTGCTTTATAATTGAAATTTGGGAAATATAGGGAATTTAAATTGAACTACCATCTATTGTATAATTATTAAATTAATCAATTTATTAAATAAAGAAAACTCTTTTTTCCTTCACCAATTATATTAATAATTAATAAGATTTATTGTTTTTTTGCAAGATTATCGATCATTTTATTTCTCTCATCAACGTACGAATCCCATTGCGCTTTATAAAAATTCCCCGCGACTGCTTCCCCCAAATCATATTTTTTAACAAAATTCCTCAAATTGAAGTTTAATCGATGCGATCTCGAAAATTTTTCAGTTCTTGGTTCATCGAAATCAAATTTCTCTTTCTGTTTGAACAACAAAAATATGTATCTATGCAAACCAGTTCCTTTCGGGGGCCCAGATCCTAAATACTCAGTAATTGTGTCAGCATTTTCAAAATTTCCATTCAAAATATTTCCAGTTAACCAATGATTTACTTCTCTTAATGTATGATTCTCTCTACTTGGAGCATCCGGATCAACCATAGCTAAAGTGTAATAAACATCTTTTTCGGGCTCAAATTTTATTGTTGGTGCATCTTTAACTTGGGTTGGGGTCAATTCGTCTCCTAAATTAACTTCTTCTCCGCCTGAATAGGTTATGATTAATTTTGTGTTGGGGGATTTGTCGATTACATCGGGGATTATCTCTTCTTGCTCGAATTTCTGGCGAAATTTATTAATATTTTAATAAATAAAGGGTTGTTTAAAGTACTTACCGTTTTAATCATATTTGTGGTTCCCGATGAAACGAAAACTAAGAGAAATAAAAGAAATTGTTGCATGTTGTTGGCTTTGTTAAAAGTACTATTAATTTATTTTACCTTGAGGTGAGTTGAAGTAGACGAGAGAAGTGGAAAAGAGAAATGAGTGACCTCTATTTAAAGGAATCTCTTTATTGTTACATAAATATACAGATAATATTCTTATTAACATCTTATTTTATCTTTTATCTACAAAAATAATCATTTTGATATCATTTATTTATAATTTAAACTAATATACATAAAATTTGATCTAATTTTTGTATTTTAGTTTAATTATTTGATTGAATACTGAATTATTTTCTTGAGATATGGTACAATTTTCTCATTTTTTTGTAATAGCACCAGTCCGGCTGGTTTTGTCAAAAATTTGAATTAAAAGAATTAATTATTTGTTCCCTTGAGTTAAAAATTACCCCTACATCTTACATTGATTTTAAAATTAATAAAAATTTAAGTTTGTATCACAAGATAAGAGAAAATATTTATATCGTTAAAAATAAAACGTTAACTAAGCCGGGAATGTATCGTGTTGTTGTAATAACTCGAATTAAGACTCATCGGTGGCTGCAACAGAAAATAAATACTTTTTAAGTTGATTTAAAGATTAATTTTTTTGATTTAATAACAGATTAAGCATGCAAAACGACTTGAAATAAACAAACAATTTTTGTTCCATGCATAAATCGAATTCTCTTTTTATCCAAAGTTCAGAAATACAATTTCAGAATATTTACCGGAGTTCCAATCTTTTGCAAATACTTATTTCTTATTTGTATGTCTGAACTTGGTTGCATTGCGTCACCTGAGCTTTCCCCTTCCTCCTCATTCACGTCCCTTAGGAGCCTTTCTTTATCTTGATTCGTCCTAAATCAAAAAATTATAATTAATAATAATAAGATGTTTAAAAAAATTGTATCTCACGATAAGTACATCTCCCTTTGTTCTCGACTCGATGGGGTCATATTTAATGTCCCATCACATCTTCGGTTCCAAATCCACAAACAAATCGTGGCCATAAACGCGACTTAAATAATAAATTAATAAACGAAATTAATCAAAAATAATATTCTTACTTGCTAATGAATACAAAAAGAACATTTCTAACCAAAAGTACCCATAATGAAGTTGAATGAATCCCGTTAACAACGTTATCACAGCCATACCTAAATTTTGAACGGCTTGGCAACTAAAAAAAGGAATTTTAATATTTTTTATTTAATAATTTCGAGATTATTACATCCCATAAGCCGTCCCTAAGTGGTGTTCGGGTACTAAAAGGGCCACCAAAGGCCATAAACCGCTCGCCAATAACGAATATCCAATCCCCATGATGACCATACCCACGTACGGGTTCAAATAAGTAAAAATTATGAGGGAATGAGCGATTGCTGTCGTTATTATGGAAATAACAACGAAAGTTAGATTTCTCCCAGCCTTATCAATTACGTAGCCCAAAAATGGGGATGCTACACCGGAAATTAAATAAATTATGCTATTTACGTTGTTGGCTTGTTGTGGTTCTAAATGAAATCGTTCTTTAAAGAATTCTCTTAAAAAAAAAAACAAAAATTAAATTTTGATTTAATTAATTTTTGTTAAACTTACTTTCCTAAAGCAATAAAAGGAAAAATCGTCACGTAATAAGCAGTTATTATAACCGAAACGAGCCAAAAAGCGCTTGGAAAGTCTTTGACGCTTACTAAATTGGCTAAAGGAGAAATGGTTATTTCTGTTTGTTGCCGTCTTAAAAGTCTTTCGGCTCGGGTGTTCATACAGCCGAGGAATAAGGAGCATACCATCGATATTATGCACGAAAATCCGGCTATAAATAAAGCTAAACCTAAACATTCGTATCCTGTGTAAGTATGTCCGACCCATTCGTAAATTGATTCCATGATCCAAAAGTTTACGGTGCTTCCTATTCGAGCCAAACTCAATTGGAGCCCAAAAACCATGTTTAATTCTTTTCCTTTAAACCAAAGTACTGCGTAATTGTTTTGGGCCACAGCTAACGATTCACCACCGGTTCTAAAAAAATGTATATGTTAGTAATAATTTGGAGTTATTTAATTAAATCTTTATTCGTTAAGATGTAAGTCTAGAGGCATCGTATTGTGCTCCAAGTGAATGAAGTATAAAAATTGTATCATCAGCGATTATAGTGATTACACATTAATAAAGCTTCCAGTGCAATGGGGAAAAGAATAGATAGACTAAGTTTATTGTAGAATAAGCATCGTTACAATTAACTGTAAAATAAAGAAGAATAAAGATCCAATTTAAGTGGGTGTGCGTCTTTGTTTTACTTGAATCGAACCATTCCATTACATGGCGATCCTGCCAGGATAACAAAAAAAAATTTCGAAGAGTGAAAGAAAGATGTCAGTAATTCGATTATTCGGCCACTTTTCAGTCCACGATTAGTCGGCAACTAATCAGCGATTAAATAATAAAAGCACTGATTAATCGGCATTAAATATAATGCTGCAAACAACATTGTATGAAAAATAACGCATTGAAACTGTAACAGTATTATCATCACGGTTATTGAAAATACGTATGTGATGAGTTGGGTTGGCTAAATTGGGAAGAAAGTGTTCTACAAGCAGTATCTAGTCTTTAATTGTCACTTTAAACTTTTAATATGATGAACATCGTATTTTGCCAACAGTATTTGGTATTTTTGGAAGCAAAACTAAATTTTATTAACAGTTCCTCGCCTTCTACAATAAAAATGTCTTCTGCCTGCAGTATTTAGCCTTTTGATTAACAGTTTATGGACTACTTACGTAAAGATTGTGCATTTCGTTAAACAGTATTTAATATTTTTAAAGCATACGCAGTTGGTTTATCAATAGTATCAAAATTTTATAAACAGTAATTTTAATTAATAAACACAAATTTTCTAGAAGCGGTATCGAGTCTTCTAGAAGCAATATCAAGTCCCCTAGAAGTAGTATCAAGTTCTTTAGAAGCATTTCAAATCTTCTGGAAGCTTTTCAAGTCTTCTTGAAGCAGAATCAAGTTCTTTAGAAGCATTTCAAATCTTCTGGAAGCTTTTCAAATCTTCTTGAAGTAGTATTAAGTTTTCTAGAAGCATTTCTAACCTTCTAAAAGTATTTCGATTCTTCTAAAAATATTTTAAGTCTTCGGAATACATTTCAAGTCTATTGGAAGCAGTTCAAGCCTTCTGTAAGCAATATCAAGTCTTCTAGCAGTAATAACAAGTCTTCTGGAAGCACTTCAAGTTTTTAGGAAACAGTATCAAATTATTTAGAAGCAGTATCAAGTTCCTTAGAAGCATTTCAAATCCCCTGTAAGCTTTTCAAGTTTTCTTGAATTAGAAACAATATCAAGCCATCTAGAAGCAGTTCAAATTTTCTAAAAGCAATATCAAGTTTTCTAGAAGCATTTCAAGTCCTATAAATGCAGTATCAAGTTTTCTAAAAGCAATCTTATATATTCTCGAAGTAGTATGAAGTTTTCTAGGAGCATTTCAAGTCTTGTGTAAGCATTTCAAGTCTTCTGAGAGCATTTCAAGACTTTTGGAAGTAGTTCAAGTCTTCTGAAAGCAAAATCTAGTCTTTTAGCAGTTATAACAAGTCTTCTGGAAGCATTTCAAGTTTTTAGGAAACAGTATCAAATTATCTAGAAGTGGTATCAAGTCTTCTAGAAACAATATGAAGTCTTCTGGAAGTAATATTAAGTTTTCTAGAAGCATTTCAAGTCTTCTAAAGACATTTCAAGTATTATGTAAGCATTTGAAGCCTTCTGGAAGCTTTTCAAGTCTTCTTGAAGTAGTATTAAGTTTTCTAGAAGCATTTCTAGCCTTTTAAAAGTATTTCGATTCTTCTAAAAGCATTTTAAATCTTCGGAATACATTTCAAGTCTATTGGAAGCAGTTCAAGTCTTCTGAAAGCAATATCAAGTCTTCTAGTAGTAATAACAAGTCTTCTGGAAGCATTTCAAGTTTTTAGGAAAGAGTATCAAATTATCTAGAAGCGATATTAAGTCTTCTAGAAGCATTACAAAGTCTCCTGCAAGTAGTATCAAGTTTTCTAGAAGCAATATCAAGCCATCTAGAAGCAATTCAAATTTTCTAAAAGCAATATCAAGTTTTCTAGAAGCATTTCAAGTCCTATAAATGCAGTATCAAGTTTTCTAAAAGCAATCTTAAGTCTTCTGGAAGTAGTGTGAAGTTTTCTAGGAGCATTTCAAGTCTTGTGTAAGGATTTCAAGTCTTCTGAGAGCATTTCAAGACTTTTGGAAGTAGTTCAAGTCTTCTGAAAGCAAAATCAAGTCTTTTAGCAGTAATAACAAGTCTTCTGGAAGCATTTCAAGTTTTTAGGAAACAGTATCAAATTATCTAGAAGTGGTATCAAGTCTTCTAGAAACAATATGAAGTCTTCTGGAAGTAATATTAAGTTTTCTAGAAGCATTTCAAGTCTTCTAAAGACATTTCAAGTATTATGTAAGCATTTCAAGCCTTCTGGAAGCTTTTCAAGTTTTCTTGAAGCAGTATCAACTTCTTTAGAAGCATTTCAAGTGTTCTGTTGGCTCTTCTTCAGAGCATTTTCTTTGAACAATTCCATGTAAAAGTTAGCTATCACCGGCGACAAAGGAGATCCCATGGCTGCCCCCTCAAACTATTCGTAAAACTCTCCTTTCCAACTGAAATACGTCGACGATAAACAAAATTCCACTAAATCTGGCACGTACTCTGGAAAACCCTCCGGAATGAGTTTTTGGCGAAGACCCTCATAAATAATAAACTTAAGAAAGAATAAACTTCGACAAAACAAAGGTTCTGGCTAGGAATAATAAATATCATCAACGGCTGACAAGAGAAGCCATAGAAATCCACCGACATAAAAACAACGTTAACAGAGAGGATGGCTGGGAACTCAGCAGAACATGGAAGATGGTGGTGAAGACGAACACGACCCCCAAACCGGACGCGACGCAGTAAATAGTTAGTAATTAGCTTGTAATTAATATAAATTAATTATTAATTAGTTTTTCGACCTATATATTGTTTTACGATCCCCGATTTTGTCAGTTAGAACCAGTTTCTGAAGAAGGTTGCAACATGGCATCCGAAACGTCAAACATTTTTTCAAAAAACGCACGGCGAATCCCGAAAGTTTCTAGTTTTAGATCTAGTGTTAGTCCTAGTGATAGTTCTAGTGATAGTTCTAGTGTTAGTTTAATGTTTATTACGGTCGTGAAAAAACAAATAAAACTAAATGGTAGGTGAAGCCATGGTATTTTGTCGGATTACTTCCAAAACTAAGTTCAAAAACAACCTCAACCCATTTCCATACCCATTAGGCCCATAACATAATATGTAAATAGTAAAACGATTTGAAAATATTAGTTCAAATGCCTTTGTAGGTCAAAATGTGAACCACCTCGTAATGTAAGATCAAGGAAACTCAATTTGATTACACATTTACCAGGACTAAGAGGACCTGCTGCTTTGTTAGGAGATAATCCAAAGCCAGAAGAATTATGGAATGTATTATTCAGTGAGAACATGCTGCAGGAAATTATCCGATGGACAAATTGTAAATTAGGACTAGTTCGACTAAAATATAAAAATAAATCGCATGCTAGCTTATGTGATATTGACGTATTAGAACTAAAGGCATTTCTTCGTTTATTAATTTACACTGAAGTGTTCAAATCAGGCAATGAAAATGTGGATTGTTTATTTGCAACAGATGGAACAGGGAGAGATGTTTTCCGATGTACGATGTCTAAGAGAAGATTTGAGACGTTGCTCTGTGCTTTAAGATTTGATGACTTTCAAAACAGAGGTAAGAAGATGAAAGATGATGCTACAACTGCGATAAACGGATTGTTCCAAAAATTTATTGAAAATTCTCAAAGAAATTTTTCGCTGGGGGCTTATGTATGTGTAGATGAATCTCTTGTGGCTTTTCTAGGTAGATGTCGGTTTAAAGTTTATATGCCAAAAAAGCCTGCAAAGTACGGCATAAAAATTATGTGTCTAACAGATGCACGAAATAATTACAGTAGGGCCCCGACATTCGCGGCTTCAAATTACACGGATTCGCATATTCGCGTTTTAAATTTTGCTGCCTTTTTCAACATTCACGACTCGATTATTCGCTAATACATAGCAAGTATGTATGTCATTTTTTAAAAATTTAAAACGAAGTTTACCGTAGGTTTACTGTACAAGCAACCAGCTTCACATATGCGTTTCTCTGGGAATCCCTCATTTATGATCGATTTTAATGTTTGTGTTAGGTGCTTATTTTTGTGTTCTGTATTTCGTTCAGGTTAGTGTTTCGCCCGTTTTTTTACTATAATTTTATAAACAATAAATTAATCTCACAACAGTACTCAAAATGGGTACAAAAAGGCCTGCGATGGAAATAAATTTAATTGCCAAACGTGCAAAGTCAGTTATGACTCTAGAAAGAAAAATTCAAGTTCTTGATATGCTCCGGGAAGGGAAAAGAGCTACCGAAGTAGGCCGGGTCTTCGGTGTCAATGAATCTACGATAAGATCTATAAAGAAACAAGAAGAGGTAATTAGAAATAGCGTAAAAAGTGGCATACCGTCATCATTAAAGGTAACGTCACAAGTTCGTGATGTTAATATTGAAAAAATGGAGAAGTCTCTTTATCTTTGGATTGAGGACCATGGTCGCAAAAATATACCATTAACTAGGGCTAGATTAATGGATAAAGCCAAGGAACTTTATCAACATTTTTCGTGTGGAATGGACTGTGCTGAAGACGATTGTAAATTTAAAGCCAGCAGAGGATGGTTCGAAAGATTCAAAACTCGTTTTAATCTCCATAACATTAAGTTGTGTGGAGAATCAGCTTCAGCAGATCATCAACAGGCTGCAAAATTTCCTGATGAAATAATAAAATTAATAGAAGAAAAAGGTTACCGTCCTGAACTAATATTTAATGCGGACGAAACCGGGCTTTATTGGAAACAAATGCCCACACGAACATACATTTCAAAAAATGAAAAGACAGCACCTGGTTTTAAATCGGCTAAGGATAGAGTTACAGTTTTATTTTGTGCAAATGCACGCGGAGACTTTATTACAAAACCAATGTTAATATATCGAGCAGCTAATCCACGAGCTTTAAAGAACAAGGACAAAGAGCTCTTCCGGTCTATTGGCGAGCTAATTCAAAAGCTTGGATAACTTCTCAGCTATTTATAGAGTGGTTTAAAGAGTGCTTTGTTAAAGAAGTGGAGCGTTACCTAAAATCTAAAAATTTAGCATTTCACGTTTTATTGATATTGGATAACGCCCCATCTCATCCAGTAGATGCTCTCAAATTAGCTCATCCATGTGTCGAGGTGGTATTTCCTCCGCCAAACACAACATCCTTATTACAACCTTTAGATCAAGGTGTTATAAAAGCTTTTAAAAGTCATTATATCCGGCACATGTTCGATTTTGTACATGAGAAAATACAAAATGATAGTGTTTTCTCAATAAAAGATGTGTGGAAATTATACAATATTGACCATGCGATTACATCTATAAAACTTGCTTTAAATGACATTAAAGTATCAACCGTAAGTAATGCATGGAAAAAACTGTTGAAAAAAGACACTGCGCAAAGTGTAAGCGAAATTGATGAGGCAATAGAGAGAGCTGTTCTTTCTGCACGGTTGCTACCGGGAGATGATTTTCATACCATTGTACCAGCTGATATCGAATCTCTCGTCAATGATCAAGAGGAAGAGTTGTCCAGTGCAGACTTAGAAGCGCTACTAATAGAAAATGTTTCAGGAACGGATGAAGAAGATAATAGTAATTCCCTATGTAATAAATTAACGTTGAAGGAACTTAATTTATTTATACAAGAAGCAAATAATCTTGCTGAAAAAATAGTAGAATATGATCCATCAACGGAACGAAGCACAAAATTTAAAAATGGTCTGAATACTCTTCTTGCTCCTTACAAAGAGCTTCAAAAGGATATGCAACACAAAGCATTGCAACCTACTATCCTTTCATTTTTTAAACCATCGTGTTCTAAAGCAATTATTATTGATGAGTAGAAATGTTAACTTTTATTTCTTTTTTTAGTTTATTTTGTTGCAGTTTGTTATTGCTATCGAGTTTAGGTTTTTTTATATTTTAAACAATTGTAATTATTTTAATATCTGTATTAGTTCCGAATACAAAAGTTTTAAGACCAGTCGTTTTATTTTGTAATTTTAAGCGTTTTATTTAGTATGTATAATTTATTAATTTTTGAAATTTTTAATTTTTAAAATTAAATTAAATGAAACTTTTGGCGTCGGTGACCATTTGGCGGTTAACGTGTTAAAAGAACATAGAAGTAGTAGTTTATCCTTCATAATATCTAGTGCTTCAATATTCGCGGATTCAACATTCGCGGCGTATTTTTAGAACCTAACCCTCGCGAATGTTGGGGCCTTACTGTACTTATATAATGCTTATATATATAGCGGCAAGAATTCAGACGGAAAAGCTTTATCTGTTGAAGAAAAACATTTAGGCATTCCTACACAATCAGTTATCAGATTGGCAAAACCGATTGAAAAAACAAATCGTAATATTACAGCCGATAACTGGTTTGGCACATTGCAACTTGTTTGTGAACTAAAAAAACGAGGACTCACATTCCTAGGAACAATGAGAAGAAACAGGCCGGAGATTCCCTGTTGTTTTTTGCCAAATAAAAATAAAGATATCGGCAGTACTCTTTATGGTTTCAAGGAAGATGTTACGCTAATGTCCTATGTTCCTAAGAGAAATAGAGCCGTTATATTGATAACTTCAATGCACCATTCTATTGCAAATGACAAAGAAAGTGGAAAACCGGAAATTATTGCCGATTATAATTTGACCAAAGGGAGCGTGGATAGTTTAGATAGAAAATGTGCAAACTATTCACCTAGTAGAAGAACCCGTCAATGGCCTATGGCAATATTCTTTGTTCTTGTAAATATGTGTACTGTAAATTCGTATATATTATATCAAAGTTGTAAGAATTCAGAAAAAATGGAACGTAAAAAAACAAAGTATCAAAAGAATTAAGATCAAGGATATGTGGTATCCTTCAAATCCCTGACATCAATGATCCCAGCCAAACGATTCGCGACGAGCGAATGGATGTAAAAAAAAACTGTTATTTGTGTGATTATAAACTAAAAAGAAAAACATTTTATGTTTGTAGAATGTGTGGAAAGCCCATTTGTTTAGAGCACGCTAAAAAAATGTGCGATCCATGCATTAAAGGACTGGATAAATAATGTTTTCTTACTATTTATTGTTATTATGAGTCTTATAACATAAACTAGTGTCGTAATAAAGTAATATAACTAATTCTTTTGCAATTATCTACTATATAAACCGATAATCCCTTACCGGTATCACATACCGCTAAATACCGTTTGCGTCACAGTTTTTAATGGTAGCGGTTGAGGGTTAAGATATCTGAATGTTATTATTGCTTAAAAAAGCTTAAAATGATTGATTTTGGTAAAATTATTCCTGAATAATTTAATATAAAATATATATTTTTAAACAAAGATTCAATATAATAATATTTATGGTTATAATTTTAATTAATTGTTTAAATTTAGAATTTTGATTTAAGTTTATTTTAAAAATGTTTTATTAAAAAATTAAATTATTTATTAAAAAAATAATAATTTATAGGGGCTTGGTCCACTAAATGTAAAAACAGACCCACAGCCCCAATCAAAGGTATTCCTAATGTCAGAATCAAGTCCGCCAATAAAAAATCTGATCAAATTTCGAATACTAACTCCAAAAAAAAACAGAATACACAATCCAATTACAATTCACGACCAAATAATAAATACTTACGTCACAAAAATTAACTCTCCTAAAATCTCAAACCGACAAGAACTCATTAATTCATTGAAACGGCGATTTATCGAACAGTATCAGGTCGATACCATTGTGTCATTTTCTTCCAACTACATGTATATCATAATGATAGACTTATTAAACGTTAACTCTCCATCTCCTACGGAACCTATTACGGGAACTCAAACAACAATTGCAAATAAGGACGATGTCTAGCATAAGATTGCTGTATGCCAACATTAACAGCATCAAAAACAAATCTCATTTGGTTAATAATTTTATTCTAAATAATGACATTAAAGGAGCGATGTTCGTAGAGACTAAATCAGATACTCACATTAATTATCAAAACTGGTCAACTATACAAAAGCTGGGTAATATTGTAAATGCTAACGTAAGAGGAGGATCGGTGATATTGGGGCATCCTGCTATAAATCTTGGAAAGTACAATTCACCAAGTTTAAACAACCCATTAAACGATTGTATTCACGCGACCTTCATGTTGGGTTATAAAAAAACACACTTATTTTTGGTGTATATCCACCCACTGAGTCTCATTGAAGATAATGTTCTTACTATGGCAGCATTATTTGATAACTGCATCATAATTGGCGATTTTAACCCAAACCCTATAAAAAGACGTCAAATAAAACAATTCCTGGACAGAACTAATTTCGTTCAAATCCCAACTCCTCCCACATTTATAATGAACGAGAGAGCTAGCACCACACCAGACCTTGTATTCTGTACTAACAATATAAAACCTCTAATTTCGTCAGTCGACATGGTTACAGACCTTTGTTCTGATCACTTAGGACTAGTATTGAATTTGGCCCATATCGACCATATCGACACTATAAGACCATCAGTCGAACCCGTATTAAGAAATTACAATTTATGCAATATTAGAGAAGTTAATAGGAGAGTTGCCGAGTTCATAGATAACAATGAATTGAGCAGTGAAGAGACGATTTCTAGATTCGGTTGTTTGACGAATGCTATAGAACTGGAGAGCCCAATTAAAAGAGCACACTACTTCAACTTCCCCCTTCCTCCTTTTATACTCAGGCTGATCAAGGAAAAAAGAAGATTATATAGAGATTTTAAAACAACGGAAATTCCCGAATTAAAACAAAAATTTAACAAACTGAACAAGTACATCCAACAATTGGTTACCCATTACAGAACCGACAAATATCTGGAGACCTGTCGCAATATCAGTAGATGTAGAGGAAAAACCTACTGGAATGAAATTAAGAAACTATCCAAATACAGAAGTCGTTCCTTGATTGCACCGCTGATAGACACATCCGACAATTCGTCACATACACAACCTCAAGAAATAGCCGACATCCATGCTAATTATCTGGAAAATATATTTTCATTCTCAGATCATGTGGACTTCAAAAAATTCCGGAATACCAGTTTGGCTTTCGGCCGTATAAAAGTACCGTCCATCCCCTAGCTGTGCTAATCTCAAACTGCCAAGTTGCTCACGTACAGAAACTACAGTCGGCCGTTTTATTCCTTGATATCAAAAAAGCTTTTGATTCAGTATGGCACCATGGACTGATTTATAAACTTTCTCAACTTAACGTTCCGTTTTACCTTCTTAATATAATCCAAAAATTCCTATCAAATCGCACATCGCAAATCAGAGTCCTAAATTTCCTATCTAGATCCTTTTCTATGCAGCAGGGTCTCCCCCAAGGCTCCCCTTTGTCCCCTTGTCTCTACTACCTTTATTGTCACGATATTTACAACGACGACCCTACTTTTTTTGACATCAACTCCTACGTCCTTCAATACGCCGACGATACTGCCATTATAGCTCACGCCAAAAACATAAACACCTTAATTAGCAAGATGCAAGATATGTTACAGAAGACTGAAGTCTGGTTTCAAAAATGGAGAATCCAGCTGAATTCCAATAAAACCCAGTTTTTCATCCCGTTTCACCGTATTCACGAAAGATCGCCAACCATTTTCATCTCTGGTATTAATGTATCTCCTTCACCTACGGTGAAATACTTGGGCATGGTTATTGACAACAAACTTAAATTTAATGTCCATGCAATAAAGACAAAGATGAAATGTAAAACTAGGGCTGCTCATTTTAAGACCTTAGTACACAAAAGTAACGGCATATCGCTGCAGTTAGCAACCCAGATATATAAGTCTATCTGCAGACCGTTAATTGAATACGGTATTTTATTCACTTACTCCTCCACCGAAAAAACTAGACGCCACCTAGAAATCGCAGAACGGGCTGCGCTTAGGAGAATAACTAAATTGAGGCACCCGAACAACCCGTTGCACAACCCTTCAAACGCACTCCTCTACGAAAAAACAGGCGTAACACCATTTGCGGAACGAGGACTACAGCTTACAACTAAAGTATGCAAAAACATCCTGAACACTACATTACATCGAATGATGAGAACGCCGTCGCCCACTGGTCCATTATCGAGCGCCCCAATCATTGAAGTTATAGGAAGGATGAAGCGGATTTCTTAAGTGCCCGAAATTTAATTTAATTTTTTTTGTTTTGTTTTGTTATTTTTTTAATTACCTACTAATACGTTATTATGTTTTTTTTTCTTTCTTATAATTTCTCATTATGTTACACCGGCTGAAAGACTCCGGTCGATGGCCGTTTTAGGACTTGTATTATTTGTTGTTATACCTCATATTGGTAATTTTCCCTTTGTTTTCTGTATGAGTCCTAAATAAATGTACTGTATATAATAATTTATAAAAAATAATAGATGGCGCCACTTAAATCTAAAAAATGTCACCTGTCAACTTCAAATGGAGGAGTCTAAATCATTTTTGATTAAATGTGAGTAAAAAAACCTTTTATTCTTTAATAACATTCAATTTTAGATAACTTTTTAATTTTACATACCCAAAAATAAATCGCCCCAACGCCATAACCCAAAATTGATTTCGTATCGTACCATAAGCAAAAACAACTTGGCCTAATAATGTTAAGAACATATAAATATTTGTTCCGAGTCCTATACCAAATACGCTTAAAGGAAAAAGATTAAAATATGATTTATTAGATAAAAAATAAATCAATTTAGACTTACCTATCTAAAAGAAATCCGCCCACAAAACATAAAACAACATTCGGCCACGAATACAATGAATATAACATAACGAAATGTTGGCTGGTCATGTTTAAATCTTTCTTAAAATAATCTTGTAATGCTGCAGGATTATCATAACAAAAATATGAACCTGAAACACATAAAAAAAAACATAAATATAAATCTTTAATTAAGCTTTTCCGCATTCCTCAAGAATTTTTTATACACATGTGTAACGATTGGGTCAAAAGATCAAAGATTAAAAGAGACTCAAAACAAATAAGAAACAAAACGATTTTATAACGTATACATACCAAACCCTAAGAAACACATAAAAAATAATGCTATAAATCGGTGGGATTTTCCCCTCGGATCAACACAACTATAATAACAAGTGGTTGTCATGTTTTCTTCGTCGGAAGAGTTGGTTAAATTGTCTGCCTCTTGGATATTGGGGCCTCCTTCCATGATTAAAAATTGCAACACTAAATGCACTTTAAGTTGGGTAAATTGCGGAATAAAACAATTTTTTTAATGAAATCCGATGAGGTCGTCGTCAACAATTAAGCGTTATCTATCCACATATTCAATATCCGTATAATAAATAAACCGTTTGGATTATGCACGACTACGCAAACACAAGTGGGTCATCCTTTACGTCCAGAATATTGTTTGAACTATTCTGAACGAGATTATTTTTAAGGTTCCTTTGTGTAACTGAGCTTGCGTATTAATCGTGTCTGATGCATCAGATTTCCTTTTTTTGTGATGGAAAAATCGACTACGATTAACATAAAAAGTGATAAATTCGTTTTGTGGTTAACTTTCTGACAGGAATAGAAAAAATTAGGAATTTAATTTAATAATGTCAATACGATAAAAATCGATATGAAGGATTTATAATGAGATTATAATTATTGTTATAAAGTAATATTAAACATTTTAAAATTAATTTAATTACAATTTTATCAGTATAAATAATGATTAAATTTTGACATTTGACGTAATATGAAGTTAGTTTCATATCTTTTTTTATTTAATTAAAATTAAAAAATAATTTATGTTGAGATAATAATTATTAAAAAGTAATTTTAACATTATAAAATAATTTAATTTATATAATTTGTCCAGTATAAGAAATAATTTGTATAAAAATTAAGGCATGTTTTGACATTTGACACAATGAAGTTAGTTTCAAATGTACTTTCGCTCCAAAAAAATAACAATTTAGTTTTTGAATTATTTACGTGAAAAAGTACGATTATTATGGATAGAAGCATGTCTGGAAGTAGTGCAAATAAGGTATTTATGCTTCAATTCATTGTAGAATTAAATTAAAAAAAAGAATTTATAATTTGAGGTTGGGGAGATTTTCACAGCAGCAGGAGCAGCTTTTAATAAATTGGGCGATTTAACGATGCAATTACACCCAAACGGGGATTGCCCAACAGGGTAAGATAACAAAAAAAATTATAAATCAAATTTTTAATATTTAACAATTAGAAAATGGACTGATGAAGAAATTGAGATGTTGCGATCGATCGTAAAGACATTTTCTGATAGTTTAAATCAACTAAGTGAGCATATTCGATCTAGAACTGTGTAAGTGCATTATTCGCAATTTCTTCATTAAAAAATATTGGGGTGTTTAAATTTATTACCATTTTAGGTCTCAAATTAGGACGGCTTTAAAAAAGAAGGCGTTTGAAGATGTTGGATTACCAGTTACACAACATACACCGATTAGATCAGTTCAACAAAACTTGCAATCCACGATTAAGCAAGAACAGATAATAAAACAACCATCGGAGGTGACACTAAACATGCTAAATGCTGCGGAATCTGAAGTTGATGTGGAAGGATTACCCGATGAAGTAAAATTAGAATTTGAAGCGAGTGCGGAGGAAGTTAGACCCTAGGCTAAGAATAAAACAATAAAATATTTCGTGGTTGAGAATATATTTGTAATTTTCTCCCCCATTTCGGTTCGAAAGTTTTATTAATTTTAAAAAAATTAAGTTGTAATAAAATTTCTTCAATTTTCTCTTCAACTTGGTGTCGAATTTGGAGATTTTTGAAAATTGGAAAAATCTCATCCGATTTTTTCATCCTTCTCATTGCCGTTTTATAAC
The DNA here is from genome assembly GCA_036711965.1 of Onthophagus sagittarius. Lineage (NCBI taxonomy): Eukaryota > Metazoa > Arthropoda > Insecta > Coleoptera > Scarabaeidae > Onthophagus > Onthophagus sagittarius. The sequence goes on from JASERS010000004.1 coordinate 11,608,089, forward strand.
ATTTCCATGGCTGAGGTTCAATAACAATCATTTTTGATATCTCACTTAAGCTTTTTATAAAATTAATTAATCCTTCATCTCCATTATTTAAATGAATCCACATCATTATCGAAAAACAAAAAGTTACATCGAATTTATTTTTGTCTTTCAAATAATCTTTTAGTATTTCGATTCTTTTCAAGTTATTCATAAAATCTAAAGAAGTAAAAGTTGTATTTTTGTTTATGTCGTTGTCTTGGGCTCGTTTTATTAAAATGGGGTCTAAATCTATTTTGAGGATTTTAAAATTTTTTCATCCTTCTCATTGCCGTTTTATAACATTTCCAGGGCTGTGGTTCAATAACAATCATTTTTGATATCTCACTTAAGCTTTTTATAAAATTAATTAATCCTTCATCTCCAATATTTAAATGAATCCACATCATTATCGAAAAACAAAAAGTTACATCGAATTTATTTTTGTCTTTCAAATAATCTTTTAGTATTTCGATTCTTTTCATTTATTCATAAAATCTAAAGAAGTAAAAGTTGTATTTTTGTTTATGTCGTTGTCTTGGGCTCGTTTTATTAAAATGGGGTCTAAATCTATTTTGAGGATTTTAAAATTTTTGTTTAAATCTGTGATAGTATTTGTGTAAAGCTATTGTGAGATCTTAAAAATGATTTAAAATGATGTTACATCCAAAAAAAAACTTCATGGAAATCTTTCCAAATCTCATTAGGTAATAAATTTATTGTCAAATTAGGGGGATGAAATTGATAATAATTTATGAAATTTCCAGGATATATCAAAAAATAAACAATTTAGTTAAATAAAAAGATAAGGTATGTATGCTTCAATTTATGTAGCACTAAATTTTTAAAAAACATTTTTATTATTTGAGGTTTTGAAGATTTTCACAACAATTAGAAAATGGGCAGATGAAGGAATTGAGATGTTGCAATCAATTCTAAAGACATTTTTTGATAGTTTAAATCAACTAAGCGAGCATATTTGATCAAGAACAGTGTAAGTGTTTAATTTATAGTTTTATTAGTCTTATTTAATGGAAATTTATTGTGAATATGAAGTTTTGTGTGAATTTCATACGAAAATGTAGTTTTTAAAGTTTGAATTCATTTAGACCATTTTCAAAATTAACTGAATGTCTTATAAATAACTTCAAGAAATAAAGGACCATGAATTTTATTTGAAACGACAACTTATAACGTAAATTAATTGATCAACATTTATTATTTTTAAAAAGCTATCCATTTGAAAGACTTTCTAAGATTCTTAAAATATTCCTGAAAACTGAAGGGATGTATGGTGGTGAAGACATATCTTTATATTTTTCATCCGTTAATAGTCTAATGGTGGTGTATAACGGAAGTAATTCAATATTTTCGTATATTTTTGATCTGCCTCTTTTAGGCGCAAGATCCAAAACGTGGAATTGAGAACCAACTAAAGATGTTTTATAAAATATTTTATAAGGTTCGTTTTTTTAGGAATCTCATCCACTGAATTTGTGAATTTGGTATTTTTTACTCTTCTTGTTATTGATTCTTCTAAAGATTTCGTAAAGATTCGTTTTATCGAAAATGTCTTCCTTTTTCTACATTTTTCTATCAATTCATAATAATGTTTAGGGTTGTACAAGTAATTTGTTTTTTTTTATTTTCATTTCTATCAACCCAAAATCACGGTCATTCGGTAGAAAGGAATGACCAGAAACTAAAAATTTGTGATCCACCGTTCCAATATTATTATTTGATGACTAAGCATTTTTAGAAAAGCTACTTTAATATTACGATTTTGGCCTGAACAAGCATCACTGTAAGTTATTACGTGATTTTGAGTAGTTTTAATATTTTCCTGTATCCATTCCTTCACAAATGATCGATTATTTTCCTTACATTTCTCTACATACAGGCATACATTTTACGAATATCTAAATCAGGACTTAAATATTTTCGACCGATCTATGGTCTAGATATTTTAAGTTTTATATGGTGGAAAACTTAAAATATGCTCTCGTGCAGCTTTTATCTTACTCTCATCTGTTTTTCGCGAAGATCCAGGCATCTTCCCACGACGATCAGTTCCAGGTGTTTCAGCATTTAGAGCACGACTTAATTGCCCTACAGAAATTTTATAGGTGTCCAAAAAAAAAGTACTTATCGGTCTTTTAAAAGTTCTGGGTGCCTTTGTTTTATAAACCGTTGATGACTTGTAGTACACAAATATAAATTTTGGGTTTCAAAATCTTTTAATTTCCAGAAATTATCAGAATTAGATTTTCTTTCATTACGTTTTATACGATCTAACATTTTTTTGAGCAAAAGCAGTTCTTAGTATGATTAATCTGAAGATGAGAATTGTCTTAAACGAATATTTATGTATGGTTTTGTTTTGAGGAAAGCACATTGAGGAAAGCTTCCTTTATAAATCACCGAAAAAATCATCAAAATATCTTATCTTAAGAATTCGATTATTTACGATTTGTTTTCAAACGCGATTAAAAATTATTGTTTTTATGAAATGCTATCAATTTATCTCAAAAGATATCTCAAGAACGAATTGAGATATTTATGTATGGCTTTATTTTAATAAAAGTACATATTTTTCTTTATAAATGACAAAAAATGTCACCAATTTTGGCGTTTTTTCAAAAATAATTAAATTATTTTTTATTTTATAAAATACTGCATATTTTTCTCAAAATACAGGTGTCCCGCATAAAAATCGACCCAGATGGGGCATGACTCAGGGGCATGTAGATCAACCTAAAATATGATGATTTAACGCAACTTGGCTTATATCAAGTTGCACCCATGAGAAGTTATAGGCCTTCAAAGTTGAGTCTTAAATTTCGAAAAAAATTAATATCTCAGTAATGGAATAAGTTAGAAAAACCAAATTTGGTATACGTTATAAGTGTACCAAGGGCATTAATTGGTAGAAAGTAGGGATCATTTAAAGCATTTCAAGGGGTTCGTTAGGGATGATTCGACGTTCGTACCCTAAAATTTAAAAGACATTTTTAACCTGTTAGCGGATTTAAAAAATTCTTATTACGTTTTATGGTCAATGTTTGACCATAGGCTAGGAATAAAACAATACAATATTTCATCGTTAAGAATATATTTGTAATTTTCTCCCCCATTTTGGTTCGAAAATTTCATTAATTTTAAAAAAATTTAGTTGTAATAAAATTTCTTCAATTTTCTCTTCAACTTGGTGTCGAATTTGGAGATTTTTGAAAATTGGAAAAATCTCATCTGATTTTTTCATCCTTCTCATTGCCGTTTTATAACATTTCCAGGGCTGTGGTTCAATAACAATCATTTTTGATATCTCACTTAAGCTTTTTATAAAATTAATTAATCCTTCATCTCCATTATTTAAATGAATCCACATCATTATCGAAAAACAAAAAGTTATATCGAATTTATTTTTGTCTTTCAAATAATCTTTTAGTATTTCGATTCTTTTCGAGTTATTCATAAAATCTAAAGAAGTAAAAGTTGTATTTTTGTTTATGTCATTGTCTTGGGCTCGTTTTATTAAAATGGGGTCTAAATCTATTTTGAGGATTTTAAAATTTTTGTTTAAATCTGATAGTATTTGTGTAAAGCTATTGTGAGATCTTAAAAATGATTTAAAATGATGTTACATCCAAAAAAAAAAACATTTCATGGAAATATTTCCAAATCTCATTAGGTAATAAATTTATTGTCGAATTAGGGGGATGAAATTGATAATAATATATGAAATTTGCATGATATATCAAAAAATAAACAATTTAGTTAAATAAAAAGATAAGGTATGTATGCTTCAATTTATGTAGCACTAAATTTTTAAAAAACATTTTTATTATTTGAGGTTTTGAAGATTTTCACATCAGCAGAAGAAGCTTTTAATAAATTGGGCGATTTAACAATGCAATTACACCCAAACGGAGATTGCCCATCAGGATAAGATCATAAAAAAAAATTATACATCCAATTTTTAATATTTAACAATTAGAAAATGGACAGATGAAGGAATTGAGGTGTTGCAATCAATCCTAAAGACATTTTTTGATAGTTTAAATCAACTAAGCCAGCATATTTGATCAAGAACAGTGTAAGTGTTTAATTTATAGTTTGAATTAATGGAAATTTATTGTGAATATGAAGTTTTGTGTGAATTTCATACGAAAATGTAGTTTTTAAAGTTTGAATTGATTTAGACCATTTTCAAAATTAACTAAATGTCCTATAAATGACTTCAAGAAATAAAGAACTATGACTTTTATTTGAAATGACAATTTATAACGTAAATTAATTGATCAACATTTATTATTTTTAAAAAGCAATCTATTTTTATTATTTCGACTTTCTAAGATTTTTAAAATGTTCCTGAAAACTGAAGGGTCTAAACTAGTCTAATGGTAGTGTATAACGGAAGTAATTTAATATTTCCGTATATTTTTAGTCTGCTTCTTTTAGGTGCAAGATCCAAAACGTGGAATTGAGAACCAACTAAAGATGTTTTATAAAACATTTTATAAGGTTCGTTTTTTAAAAATCTGATCCACTGAATTTGATATTTTTAACTCTTCTTGTTATTTTAGAACCAACTAAAAATGTTTTATAAAACATTTTATAAGGTTCGTTTTTTAAAAATCTGATCCACTGAATTTGTGAATTTGGTATTTTTAACTCTTCTTGTTATTGATTCTTCTAAAGATTTCCGACAAAATCCGACTGCGACATTCGTTTTATCGAAAATGTATTCCTTTTTCTACATTTTTCTATCAAACCAAAATTTTATCACGGTCATTTGGTAGAAAAGAATGACCATATACTAAAAATTTGTGATCCACCGTTTCAATATTATTATTTGATGACTGAGCAATTTTCATCCATCTGAAAGCTACTTTAATATTACGATTTTGGCCTGAAGAAGCATCACTGTAATCTATTACGTGTTTTTGAGTAGTTATATCCTCCATATGCGTTAAAATGCATGATCCTATTTCCGGTGCACCTCTTGAAGCTATAATTTCATCCCATACGTACATCTTGACATTGTTATCATGGAAATTATGAAAACCTAAGTTGTAGACGTATATATTTCGCTTATATTAGGCTAAGCATACAGATAATTTGGGATAAGGAAGTGCTTTTTGTAAATCAAATGAGAATCCATAATATTCCCTAAAATTTTCTTTTGCATTTTTCTGGTCCTCTGCAAAGCAGGAAACTTAAGTTAAATTCAGTATTAAATGTTTTCCTGTAGATCCATTCCTTAACAAATGATCGATTATTTTCCTTACATTTCTCTACATACAGGCTATACATTTTACGAATATCTAAATCAGGACTTAAATATTTTCGGCCGAGAGTTTGATGATCTCTGGTGTAGATATTTTAAGTTTCATATGCTGGGAAACTTAAAATATGCTCTCGTACAGCTTTTATCTTACTCTCATCTGTTTTTCGCGAAGATCCAGGCATGTTCCCACGACGATCAGTTCCAGGTGTGTCAGCATTCAGAGCACGACTTAACCGCCCTACAGAAAATTTATAGGTGTCCAAAAAAAAGTTCCTGCAAACCGACACTACTTCTGATTTATTATTTCTTAACAGAAAATACTTGTAGCTGCATTTTCTCGTAGGTCTTTCAAAAGTTATGGGGTGCCTTTGTTTTATTAACCGTTGATGAATTGTAGTACACAAATATAAATTTTGAGTTTCAAAATCTTTTAATTTCCAGAAATTATCAAAATTAGATTTTCTTTCATTATGTTCTATACGATCTAAACATTTTTTTGAGCAAAAGCAGTTCTTATTTTCAAAAATTTTGGCACTCACAGACTTTAATTTTTTTGTCGTGTATTCTCCGCCAAGATTTCTCTTAATTTTTCTTTTTCTTAATTTTGTGCGTAACTACATTTCATTTCATTTCTTGCCCGTTTTCTTTTCTTATTTTTTTCTATTTTTACCATTTCTACTATTTTAACTTGCGACATTTCAGGGAATTTTAAATTTATGGTGAAGCCTTGGTATGATTCATCTGAAGATGAGAATTGTCTTAAACGAATTGAAATATTTATGTATGGTTTTATTTTGAGGAAAGTACATAACTTCCTTTATAAATCACCGAACAAATCATCAAGATATCTTAAGAATTCGATTATTTACGACTTTTCAAAAGCGATTAAAAATTATTGTTTTTATGAAATGCTATAAATTTATCTCAAAAACGAATTAAGATATTTATGCATGGTTTTGTTCTGACGAAAGTACATGCTTTTCTTTATAAATAACAAATAATTTCGTCAAGATATCTTGAAATATCTTTTACGATTTTTCAAAAATAATAAATTTTGTTTTAATTTTGTAAAATACTGCATATTTATCTCAATAGATATCTCAAAAACGAATTGAGATATTTATGTATGGTTTTGTTCTGAAGAAAGTACATACTTTTCTTTATAAATCACAAACAAGAATCATCAAGCTATCTTAAGAATTCGATTATTTACGATTTTTTTCAAAAGAGATTAAAAAACTTTGTTTTTATGAAATGCTATAAATTTATCTCAAAAACGAATTGAGATATTTATGCATGGTTTTGTTCTGAGGAAAGCACATACCTTCTTTTATAAATCACAAAAAAAATCATGAAGATATCTTAAGAGTTCGATTATTTACGATTTTTTTTCAAAAGCGATTAAAAATTATTGTTTTCATGAAATGCTATAAATTTATCTCAAAAACGAATTAAGATATTTATGCATGGTTTTGTTCTGAGGAAAGTACATGCTTTTCTTTATAAATAACAAAAAATTTCGTCAAAATATCTTGAAAATTCTATTTTTTACGATTTTTTCAAAAATAATAATTTCCTTTTTATTTTATAAAATATTGCATATTTATCTCAAAAAATATCTCGAAAAAGAATTGAGATATTTATGTATGGTTTTGTTCTGAGGAAAGTACATGCTTTTCTTTATAAATCACAAAAAAAAAAGTTATCAAGATATGTTAAGAATTCAATTTTTGGCGATTTTTTCAAGAATAATTAATTTTTTTTTAATTTTATAAAATATTGCATATTTATCTCATAGGATATCTCGAAAACGAATTGAGATATGTATGTATGGTTTTGTTCTGAGGAAAGTACACAGATATTTTGAGAATTCAATTTTTGGCGATTTTTTTCAAAATAAAGAATCTTGGGATGTTTACATTTATTATCATTTTAGGTCTTAAATTCGGACAGCTTTAAGAAAGAAGGCGTTATACAACATACCCCTATTAGGTCAGTTCAACAAAACTTACAATCCACGATTAAGCAAGAACTGATAATAAAACAACCTTCGTAGGTGACACTAAACATGCTAAATGCTGCCGAATCTGAAGTTGATGTGGAAGGATTACCCAATGAAGTAAAACTTGAATATGTAGCGAGTGCAGAAGAAGTTAGACCGTAGGCTAAGAATAAAACAATAAATATTTCATCGTTGAGAATATATTTGTAATTTTCTCCCCCATTTTGGCTCGAAAATTTCGGTAATTTTAAGAAAATTTAGTTGTAACAAAGTTTCTTCAATTCTCTCTTCAACTTGGTGTCGAATTTGGAGATTTTCGTAAATTGGAAAAGTCTCATTCGATTTTTTCATCCTTCTTATAGCCGTTTTATAACATTTCCACGGCTGTGGTTCAATAACAATCATTTTTGATATCTCACTTAAGCTTTTTATAAAACGAATTAATCCTTCATCTCCGTTATTTAAATGAATCCACATTGTTATCGAAAAACAAAAAGTTACATCAAATTTATTTTTATCTTTCAAGTAATTTTTTAATATTTCGATTCTTTTTGAGTTATTCATAAAATCTAAACAAGTAAATGTTATATTTTCGTTTATGTTGTTGTCTTGGGCTCGTTTTATTAAAATTGGGTCTAAATCTATTCCGAAGATTTTAAAGTTTTTGTCTAATTCTGTGAAGTATTTGTGTAAAGCTATTGTGAGATCTTAAAAATGATTTAAAATGATGTTACATCCAAACAAATTTCAAAGATCAAAGATTTCATGGAAATCTTTCCAAGCATTGTTAGGTAATAAATTTATTTTTGAATTAGAGGGATGGAATTGATAATAATTTATGAAATTTCCATGATTTATCAAAAAAATAAACAATTTAGTTAAATAAAAAGATAAGGTATGTATGCTTCAATTTATGTAGCATTAAATTTAAAAAAAAACATTATTATTTAAGGTTTTATAGATTTTCACATCAGCAGGAGCAGCTTTTAATAAATTAGGCGATTTAACACCCAAACAAGGATTGCCCAACAGGGTAAGATCATAAAAAAAAACTTATACATCAAATTTTTAATATTTATCAATTAGAAATTAGACAGATGAAGAAATTGAGATATTGCGACCAATCGTAAACACATTTTCAGATAGTTTAAATCAACTTAGTGAACATATTCGATCTAGAACAGTAGAAGATAGTGATAAGTTTAAAAAATCAGCAACACTTTTTTCTTCTTAGTAACTCAATTCAGGGACATACTGTATATAGACGTAATTAACGTAATTTTATAAACGAACACAATATATCTAAATTAAGAAATAGTCTTCCTGTTAGTACTGAAGCTGATGGGACTTAACTCATTATTTCCTGACTTGAAGCTTTATCTATTTTAACACATCCGTGAATATAAAGTCGTCTATTAATAATCTTTAATTTAAATCAGTTATTTGAAAGTACTTGTTAATAACAAATTTAAAATGTTTAGAGAATCAAGAATGTTGAGTTTGATGAGCTTGTATGCGTCCATATACCCATACGTTCTAATAACGACTGAATCATTACAAATTTCCGTAATTAATTTAAATGAACTGGTGAGATGGGTTTTCTACTACAAAAATTTGATGCTAATAACTAGTAAATTTTTATTATGGTGTGAGTGGAAGGGGATCTGACCTCTACAGACATTTTTTAAAATCGTTAAATGAAGACTTTTCAAAAATTAATAAGGAAATTGTTATTTTTATGAAACACATATTTAGGTAGAGTTCAAATTATATTAGTACCTACTTTTCTTTGTAAATTATAGCAAGTTTCATCAAATTATCTTAAGAATTCGATTTTCTATGATTTTTTTAAAAATGACTTAAAAATTTTTAATTTTATATAAATATGTAGTATATATTTATCTCAAAAATGAATTGAGATATTTATGTATGGTTTTGTTCTGAGGAAAGTACATACCTTTCTTTATAAATCTCAAAAAAAGTCATCAAGTTATCTTAAGAATTCGATTATTTACGATTTTTTTTCAAAAGTGATTAAAATTTATTATTTTTATGAAATGCCATAAATTTATCTCAAAAGATAACTCAAAAATGAGTTGAGATATTTATGTATGTTTTTGTTCTGAGGAAAGTACATACCTTCCTTTATAAATCACAAAAAAATCATCAAGATATCTTAAGAATTCGATTATTTACTTTTTTTTCAAAAGATATTAAAAATTATTGTTTTTATGAAATGCTATAAATTTAGTTCAAAAGATATCTCAAAAACGAATTGAAATATTTATGTATGGTTTTGTTCTGCCGAAAGTGCATAAATTCCTTTACAAATGACAAAAAATCATCAAGATATCTTGAAAATTCAATTTTTTACGATTTTTTCAAAAATAATAAATTTTGTTTTAATTTTATAAAATACTGCATATTTATCTCAAAAGATATCTCGAAAACGAATTGAGATATTTATGTATGTTTTTGTTCTGAGGAATGTACATACCTTCCTTTATAAATCACAAAAAGAAATCACCAAGATATCTTAAGAATTCGATTATTTACGATTTTTTTCAAAAATGACTAAAAAAAATTTTCATTTTCTAAAATACTGCATATATATCTCAAAAGATATCTCATAAACGAATTGAGATATTTATATATGCTTTTGTTCTGAGGAAAGTATAAAGCTTAGGAAAGTTAACGTTTCTAAATCACAAAAAAAAAATCATTAAGATATCTTACGATTTTTTTTCAAAAGTGATTAAAATTTATTATTTTTATCAAATGCTAGAAATTTATCTCAAAAGATAACTCAAAAATGAATTGAGATATTTATGTATGTTTTTGTTCTGAGGAATGTGCATACCTTCCTTTATAAATCATGAAAAAAATCATCAAGATATCTTAAGAATTCGATTATTTACGATTTTTTTCAAAAGATATTAAAAATTATTGTTTTTATGAAATGCTATAAATTTATCTCAAAAGATATCTCAACAACGAATTTAGATATTTATGTATGGCTTTATTTTAATAAACGTACATAATTTGCTTTATGAACGACAAAAAATTTCATCAAGATATCTTGAAAATTCAATTTTTTACGATTTTTTGAAAAATGATTAAAAAAATTTTCATTTTCTAAAATACTGCATATATATCTCAAAACATATCTCGTAACCGAATTGAGATATTTATATATGGTTTTGTTCTGAAAAAAGTACATACCTTCCTTTATAAATTACAGAAAAAATCATCAAGATATCTTAAGAATTCGATTTTCTATGATTTTTTTAAAAATGACTTAAAAATTTTTAATTTTGTATAAATATATATACTACATATTTATGGTTTTGTTCTGAGGAAAGGACATACCTTTCTTTATAAATCACAAAAAAATCATCAAGATATCTTGAGAATTCAATTTTTTACGATTTTTTCCAAAAATAATATAATATTTTTTAATTTTATAAAATACTGCATATTTATGTCAAAAGATATCTCGAAAACGAATTAAGATATTTATGTATGGTTTTGTTCAGAGGAAAGTACATACTTTTCTTCATAAATCTCAAAAAAAATCATCAAGTTATCTTAAGAATTCGATTATTTACGATTTTTTTTTTCAAAAGTGATTAAAATTTATTATTTTTATGAAATGCCATAAATTTATCTCAAAAGATAACTCAAAAATGAATTGAGATATTTATGTATGTTTTTGTTCTGAGGAAAGTACATACCTTCCTTTATAAACCACAAAAAAATCATCAAGATATCTTAAGAATTCGATTATTTACTTTTTTTCAAAAGATATTAAAAATTATTGTTTTTATGAAATGCTATAAATTTATCTCAAAAGATATCTCAAAAACGAATTGAGATATTTATGTATGGTTTTGTTCTGCCGAAAGTGCATATATTCCTTTACAAATGACAAAAAATCATCAAGATATCTTGAAAATTAAATTTTTTACGATTTTTTCAAAAATAATAAATTTTGTTTTAATTATATAAAATATTGCATATTTATCTCAAAAGATATCTCGAAAACGAATTGAGATATTGATGCATGGTTTTGTTCTGAGGAATGTACATACCTTCCTTTATAAATCACAAAAAAAATCACCAAGATATCTTAAGAATTCGATTATTTACGATTTTTTTCAAAAATGATTAAAAAATTTTTTCATTTTCTAAAATACTGCATAAATATCTCAAAAGATATCTCGTAACCGAATTGAGATATTTATGTATGACTTTATTTTAATAAAAAAGGTATCTTGAAAATTCAATTTTTTATGATTTTTTCAAGAATAATAATTTTTTTTTAATTTTATAAAATACTGCATATTTATCTCTAAAGATATCTCATAAACGAATTGAGATATTTATATATGGTTTTGTTCTGAGGAAAGTACAAAGTTTAGGAAAGTTAACGTTTCTAAATCACAAAAAAAAATCATTAAGATATCTTACGATTTTTTTTCAAAAGTGATTAAAATTTATTATTTTTATGAAATGCTCGAAATTTATCTCAAAAGATAACTCAAAAATGAATTGAGATATTTATGTATGTTTTTGTTCTGAGGAATGTACATACCTTCCTTTATAAATCAAAAAAAATCATCAAGATATCTTAAGAATTCGATTATTTACGATTTTTTTCAAAAGATATTAAAAATTATTGTTTTTATGAAATGCTATAAATTTATCTTAAAAGATATCTCAACAACGAATTTAGATATTTATGTATGGCTTTATTTTAATAAACGTACATAATTTGCTTTATAAACGACAAAAAATTTCATCAAGATATCTTGAAAATTCAATTTTTTACGATTTTTTCAAAAATAATAATTTTTTTTAATTTTATAAAATTCTTCATGTTTATCCCAAAAGATATCTCGAAAACGAATTGAGATATTTATATATGGTTTTATTCTGAAGGAAGCACATACCTTCTTTTATAAATCTCAAAAAAAATCAACAAATTAATTAAGAATTCGATTATTTACGATTTTTTTCAAAAGAGATTAAAAAACATTGTTTTTATGAAATGCTATAAATTTATCTTAAAAGATATCTCCAAAACGAATTGAGATATTTATGTATGTTTTTGTTCTGAAGAAAGTACATACCACCTTCCTTTATAAATCACAGAAAAAAATCTTCAAAATATCTTAAGAATTCGATTATTTACAATTTTTTTTTCAAAAGCGATTAAAAATGGGCAGGTGAAGAAAAATGAGATGTTGCAATCAATCGTAAAGACATTTTCTGATAGTTTAAATCAACTAAGTGAACATATTCGATCTAGAACAGTGAAGTGCATTATTCGCAATTTCTTCATTAAAAAAATCTTTGGGTATTTACATATATTATCATTTTAGGTCTCAAAAAAGAAGGCGTTTGAAGATGTTGGATTACCAGTTACACAACTAATATCCCTATTAGATCAGTTCAACAAACGATTAAGCAAGAACAGAATCTGAAGTTGATGTGGAAGGATTACCCGATGAAATAAAACTTGAATTTGAAGCGAGTGCGGAGGAAGTAAAAAGGGAGAAAATAAAACAATAAATATTTCATGGTTGAGAATATATTTGTAATTTTCTCCCCCATTTAGGTTCGAATATTTCAGTAATTTTAAGAAAATTTAGTTGTAATAAAATTTCTTCAATTTTCTCTTCAACTTGATGTCGAATTTGAAGATTTTCGTATATTGGAAAAGTCTCATTCGATTTTTTCATCCTCCTTATAGCCGTTTTATAACATTTCCACGGCTGTGGTTCAATAACAATCAACTTTGATATCTCACTTAAGCTTTTTATAAAACGAATTAATCCTTCATCTCCGTTATTTAAATGAATCCACATTGTTATCGAAAAACAAAAAGTTACATCAAATTTATTTTTATCTTTCAAATAATTTTTTAATATTTCGATTCTTTTTGAGTTATTCATAAAATCTAAACAAGTAAATGTTATATTTTCGTTTATGTTGTTGTCTTGGGCTCGTTTTATTAAAATTGGGTCTAAATCTATTCCAAGGATTTTAAAGTTTTTGTCTAATTCTGTGAAGTATTTGTGTAAGGCTATTGTGAGATCCTAAAATGATTTTAATTGTTGTAATTTAGAGAATGATTTAAAATTATGCTTTTTATTTTACCCCTGCATTACAACCAACATCCAAACATACCAACATACATAAAATTATTGTTTTTATGAAATGCTATAAATTTATCTCAAAAGATAGCTCAACAACGAATTTAGATATTTATGTATGGCTTTATTTTAATAAACGTACATAATTTGCTTTATGAACGACAAAAAATTTCATCAAGATATCTTGAAAATTAAATTTTTTACGATTTTTTCAAAAATGATCAAAAAAATTTTTCATTTTCTAAAATACTGCATATATATCTCAAAAGATATCTCGTAACCGAATTGAGATGTTTATGTATGACTTTATTTTAATAAAAGTACATATTTGCCTTTATAAACGACAAAAAATTTCATCAAGGTATCTTGAAAATTCAATTTTTTATGATTTTTTCAAGAATAATAAATTTTTTTTAATTTTATAAAATACTGCATATTTATCTCAAAATATATCTCATAAACGAATTGAGATATTTATGTATGGTTTTGTTCTGAGGAAAGTACAAAGTTTAGGAAAGTTAACGTTTCTAAATCAAAAAAAATCATTAAGATATCTTATTCTTTACGATTTTTTTTTAAATAATCATTTTTTTTCAATCACAACAAACACAAATTCTCAGTATAATTTCCAATTTATTTAAAAATTAAAAATATTATAAAATTTCCGACGTTTCGAGCTTAATCACCTCATTATCAAGGAATCATCATTGAGCGTAAATTTACAATAAAATACTACAACGTGACTACTAAACTACAACGTGTTGAATGCCATTTTACTTTAAAAAAGGAACTTTTAATTTTTAAATAAATTGGAAATTATACTGAGAGTTTGTGTTTGCTGTAATTGAAAGTAAACTTATCTAACCTCAGTAAAACAAGAAGTATTATATATTTTTTTTATTTTATAAAATAATGCATATTTATCTCAAAAGATCATCTCGTAAACGAATTGAGATAACTATGTATGGTTTTGTTCTGAGGAAAGTACATATTTTCCTTTATAAATGACAAGATATCTTGAGAATTCAATTTTTGGCGGTTCTTTCAAAAATAAAAAATCTTGGGATGTTTACATTTATTATCATTTTAGGTCTCAAATTCGGACAGCTTTAAAAAAGAATGCGTTTATAAACGTACATAATTTGCTTTATAAACGACAAAAAATTTCATCAAGATATCTTGAAAATTCAATTTTTTACGATTTTTTCAAAAATGATTAAAAAAATTTTTCATTTTCTAAAATACTGCATATATATCTCAAAAGATATCTCGTAACCAAATTGAGATATTTATGTATGACATTATTTTAATAAAACTACACATTTGCCTTTATAAACAACAAAAAATTTCATCAAGGTATCTTGAAAATTCAATTTTTTATGATTTTTTCAAGAATAATAATTTTTTTTTAATTTTATAAAATACTGCATATTTATCTCAAAAGATATCTCATAAACGAATTGAGATATTTATATATGGTTTTGTTCTGAGGAAAGTACAAAGTTTAGGAAAGTTAACGTTTCTAAATCACAAAAAAAATCATTAAGATATCTTACGATTTTTTTTCAAAAGTGATTAAAATTTATTATTTTTATGAAATGCTATAAATTTATCTCAAAAGATAACTCAAAAATGAATTGAGATATTTATGTATGTTTTTGTTCTGAGGAATGTGCATACCTTCCTTTATAAATCACGAAAAAAATCATCAAGATATCTTAAGAATTTGATTATTTACGATTTTTTTCAAAAGATATTAAAAATTATTGTTTTTATGAAATGCTATAAATTTATCTTAAAAGATATCTCAACAACGAATTTAGATATTTATGTATGGCTTTATTTTAATCAACGTACATAATTTGCTTTATAAACGACAAAAAATTTCATCAAGATATCTTGAAAATTTAATTTTTTACGATTTTTTCAAAAGTGATTTAAAAAATTTTTCATTTTCTAAAATACTGCATATATATCTCAAAAGATATCTCGTAACCGAATTGAGATATTTATGTATGACTTTATTTTAATAAAAATACATATTTGCCTTTATAAACAACAAAAAATTTCATCAAGGTATCTTGAAAATTCAATTTTTTACGATTTTTTCAAAAATGATTAAAACAAATTTTCATTTTCTAAAATACTGCATGTTTATCTCAAAAGATATCTCATAAACGAATTGAGATATTTATATATGGTTTTGTTCTGAGGAAAGTATAAAGTTTAGGAAAGTTAACGTTTCTAAATCACAAAAAAATCATTAAGATATCTTACGATTTTTTTTCAAAAGTGATTAAAATTTATTATTTTTATCAAATGCTAGAAATTTATCTCAAAAGATAACTCAAAAATGAATTGAGATATTTATGTATGTTTTTGTTCTGAGGAATGTGCATACCTTCCTTTATAAATCATGAAAAAAATCATCAAGATATCTTAAGAATTCGATTATTTACGATTTTTTTCAAAAGATATTAAAAATTATTGTTTTTATGAAATGCTATAAATTTATCTCAAAAGATATCTCAAGAACGAATTGAGATATTTATGTATGGCTTTATTTTAATAAACGTACATAATTTGCTTTATAAACGACAAAAAATTTCATCAAGATATCTTGAAAATTCAATTTTTTACGATTTTTTCAAAAATGATTAAAGAAATTTTCATTTTCTAAAATACTGCATATATATCTCAAAAGATATCTCGTAACCGAATTGAGATATTTATATATGGTTTTGTTCTGAAAAAAGTACATACCTTCCTTTATAAATTACAGAAAAAATCATCAAGATATCTTAAGAATTCGATTATTTACGATTTTTTTCCAAAAGCGATTAAAAATTATTGTTTTCATGAATGGTTATAAATTTATCCCAAAAGATATCTCAAAAACGAATTGAGATATTTATGTATGACTTTATTTTAATAAAAGTACATATTTGCCTTTATAAACGACAAAAAATTTCATCAAGGTATCTTGAAAATTCAATTTTTTATGATTTTTTCAAGAATAATAAATTTTTTTTAATTTTATAAAATACTGCATATTTATCTCAAAAGATATCTCATAAACGAATTGAGATATTTATATATGGTTTTGTTCTGAGGAAAGTACAAAGTTTAGGAAAGTTAAAGTTTATAAATTACAAAAAAATCATTAAGGTATCTTAAGAATTCAATTCTTTACGATTTTTTTTTTTAAATAATCATTTTTTTTCAATCACAACAAACACAAATTCTCAGTATAATTTCCAATTTATTTAAAAATTAAAAATATTATAAAATTTCCGACGTTTCGAGCTTAATCACCTCATTATCAAGGAATCATCATTGAGCGTAAATTTACAATAAAATACTACAACGTGACTACTAAACTACAACGTGTTGAATGCCATTTTACTTTAAAAAAGGAACTTTTAATTTGTAAATAAATTGAAAATTATACTGAGAGTTTGTGTTTGCTGTAATTGAAAGTAAACTTATCTAACCTCAGTAAAACAAGAAGTATTATATATTTTTTTATTTTATAAAATAATGCATATTTATCTCAAAAGATCATCTCGTAAACGAATTAAGATAACTATGTATGGTTTTGTTCTGAGGAAAGTACATATTTTCCTTTATAAATGACGAGATATCTTGAGAATTCAATTTTTGGCGGTTCTTTCAAAAATAAAAAATCTTGGGATGTTTACATTTATTATCATTTTAGGTCTCAAATTCGGACAGCTTTAAAAAAGAATGCGTTTGTAGATGTTGGATTACAAGAACAGATAATAAAATAACCTTTGGAGGTGACACTAAACATGCTAAATGCTGCGGAATCTGAAGTTGATGTGGAAGGATTACCCGATGAAGTAAAATTAGAATTTGAAGTGAGTGCAGAAGAAATGAGACCATAGGCTAAGAATAAAACAATAAATATTTCATGGTTGAGAATATATTTGTAATTTTCTCCCCCATTTAGGTTCGAATATTTCAGTAATTTTAAGAAAATTTAGTTGTAACAAAGTTTTTTCAATTCTCTCTTCAACTTGGTGTCGAATTTGAAGATTTTCGTATATTGGAAAAGTCTCATTCGATTTTTTCATCCTTCTTATAGCGGTTTTATAACATTTCCACGGCTGTGGTTCAATAACAATCATTTTTGATATCTCACTTAAGGTTTTTATAAAATTAATTAATCCTTCATCTCCGTTATTTAAATGAATCCACATTGTTATCGAAAAACAAAAAGTTACATCAAATTTATTTTTGCCTTTCAAATAATTTTTTAGTATTTCGATTCTTTTTGAGTCATTCGTAAAATCTAAACAAGTAAATGTTATATTTTCGTTTATGTTGTTGTCTTGGGCTCGTTTTATTAAAATTGGGTCTAAATCTATTCCAAGGATTTTAAAGTTTTTGTTTAATTCTGTGAAGTATTTGTGTAAAGCTATTGTGAGATCTTAAAAATGATTTAAAATGATGTTACATCCAAACAAATTTCAAAGATCAAAGATTTCATGGAAATCTTTCCAAGCATTGTTAGGTAATAAATTTATTTTTGAATTAGAGGGATGGAATTGATAATAATTTATGAAATTTCCATGATTTATCAAAAAAATAAACAATTTAGTTAAATAAAAAGATAAGGTATGTATGCTTCAATTTATGTAGCATTAAATTTAAAAAAAAAACATTATTTAAGGTTTTGTAGATTTTCACATCAGCAGGAGCAGCTTTTAATAAATTAGACGATTTAACACCCAAACGAGGATTGCCCAACAGGGTAAGATCATAAAAAAAACTTATACATCAAATTTTTAATATTTATCAATTAGAAATTAGACAGATGAAGAAATTGAAATATTGCGACCAATCGTAAACACATTTTCAGATAGTTTAAATCAACTTAGTGAACATATTCGATCTAGAACAGTAGAAGATACTGATAAGTTTAAAAAATCAGCAACACTTTTTTCTTCTTAGTAACTCAATTCAGGGACATAGACGGGGGTATATAGACGTATATAGTAGGGTATATAGACGTAATTAACGTAATTTTATAAACGAACACAATCTATCTAAATTAAGAAATAGTCTTCCTGTTAGTACTGAAGCTGATGGGACTTAACTCATTGTTTCCCGACTTGAAGCTTTATCTATTTTAACACATCCGTGAATATAAAGTCGTCTATTAATAATCTTTAATTTAAATCAGTTATTTGAAAGTATTTGTTAATAACAAATTTAAAATGTTTAGAGAATCAAGAATGTTGAGTTTGATGAGCTTGTATGCGTCCATATACCCATACGTTCTAATAACGACTGAATCATTACAAATTTCCGTAATTAATTTAAATGAACTGGTTAGATGGGTTTTCTACTACAAAAATTTGATGCTAATAACTAGTAAATTTTTACTATGGTGTGAGTGGAAGGGATATCCGGCAATTATCAGGTATCTGACCTCTACAGACATTTTTTAAAATCGTTAAATTAAGACTTTTTTCATAAATTAATAAGGAAATTGTTATTTTTATGAAACACATATTTAGGTAGAGTTCAAATTATATTAGTACCTACTTTTCTTTGTAAATATAGCAAGTTTCATCAAGTTATCTTAAGAATTCGATTTTCTATGATTTTTTAAAAAATGACTTAAAAATTTTTAATTTTATATAAATATGTAGTATATATTTATCTCAAAAGATATCTCAAAAATGAATTGAGATATTTATGTATGGTTTTGTTCTGAGGAAAGTACATACCTTTCTTTATAAATCACAAAAAAATCATCAAGATATCTTGAGAATTCAATTTTTTACGTTTTTTTCCAAAAATATAATATTTTTTAATTTTATAAAATACTGCATATTTATGTCAAAAGATATCTCGAAAACGAATTAAGATATTTATGTATGGTTTTGTTCAGAGGAAAGTACATACCTTCCTTTATAAATCACAAAAAAAATCATCAAGATATCTTAAGAATTCGATTATTTACGATTTTTTTCAAACATGATTAAAAAAAATTTTCATTTTCTAAAATACTGCATATATATCTCAAAAGATATCTCGTAACCGAATTGAGATATTTATGTATGACTTTATTTTAATAAAAAAGGTATCTTGAAAATTCAATTTTTTATGATTTTTTCAAGAATAATAATTTTTTTTTTTAATTTTATAAAATACTGCATATTTATCTCAAAAGATATCTCATAAACGAATTGAGATATTTATATATGGTTTTGTTCTGAGGAAAGTACAAAGTTTAGGAAAGTTAATGTTTCTAAATCACAAAAAAATGATTAAGATATCTTACGATTTTTTTTCAAAAGTGATTAAAATTTATTATTTTTATGAAATGTTATAAATTTATCTCAAAAGATAACTCAAAAATGAATTGAGATATTTATGTATGTTTTTGTTCTGAGGAATGTACATACCTTCCTTTATAAATCACAAAAAAAATCATCAAGATATCTTAAGAATTCGATTATTTACGATTTTTTTCAAAAGATATTAAAAATTATTGTTTTTATGAAATGCTATAAATTTATCTCAAAAGATATCTCAGCAACGAATTTAGATATTTATGTATGGCTTTATTTTAATAAACGTACATAATTTGCTTTATAAACGACAAAAAATTTCATCAAGATATCTTGAAAATTCAATTTTTTACGATTTTTTTCAAAAATGATCAAAAAAAATTTTCATTTTCTAAAATACTGCATATATATCTCAAAAGATATCTCGTAACCGAATTGAGATATTTATGTATGACTTTATTTTAATAAAAGCACATATTTGCCTTTATAAACGACAAAAAATTTCATCAAGGTATCTTGAAAATTCAATTTTTTATGATTTTTTCAAGAATAATAATTTTTTTTTTTAATTTTATAAAATACTGCATATTTATCTCAAAAGATATCTCATAAACGAATTGAGATATTTATATATGGTTTTGTTCTGAGGAAAGTACAAAGTTTAGGAAAGTTAACGTTTCTAAATCACAAAAAAAATCATTAAGATATCTTACGATTTTTTTTCAAAAGTGATTAAAATTTATTATTTTTATGAAATGCTATAAATTTATCTCAAAAGATAACTCAAAAATGAATTGAGATATTTATGTATGTTTTTGTTCTGAGGAATGTACATACCTTCCTTTATAAATCACAAAAAAAATCATCAAGATATCTTAAGAATTCGATTATTTACGATTTTTTTCAAAAGATATTAAAAATTATTGTTTTTATGAAATGCTATAAATTTATCTCAAAAGATATCTCAACAACGAATTTAGATATTTATGTATGGCTTTATTTTAATAAACGTACATAATTTGCTTTATAAACGACAAAAAATTTCATCAAGATATCTTGAAAATTCAATTTTTTACGATTTTTTTCAAAAATGATCAAAAAAAATTTTCATTTTCTAAAATACTGCATATATATCTCAAAAGATATCTCGTAACCGAATTGAGATATTTATGTATGACTTTATTTTAATAAAAGCACATATTTGCCTTTATAAACGACAAAAAATTTCATCAAGGTATCTTGAAAATTCAATTTTTTATGATTTTTTCAAGAATAATAATTTTTTTTTTTAATTTTATAAAATACTGCATATTTATCTCAAAAGATATCTCATAAACGAATTGAGATATTTATATATGGTTTTGTTCTGAGGAAAGTATAAAGTTTAGGAAAGTTAACGTTTCTAAATCACAAAAAAATCATTAAGATATCTTACGATTTTTTTTCAAAAGTGATTAAAATTTATTATTTTTATCAAATGCTAGAAATTTATCTCAAAAGATAACTCAAAAATGAATTGAGATATTTATGTATGTTTTTGTTCTGAGGAATGTGCATACCTTCCTTTATAAATCATGAAAAAAATCATCAAGATATCTTAAGAATTCGATTATTTACGATTTTTTTCAAAAGATATTAAAAATTATTGTTTTTATGAAATGCTATAAATTTATCTCAAAAGATATCTCAAGAACGAATTGAGATATTTATGTATGGCTTTATTTTAATAAACGTACATAATTTGCTTTATAAACGACAAAAAATTTCATCAAGATATCTTGAAAATTCAATTTTTTACGATTTTTTCAAAAATGATTAAAGAAATTTTCATTTTCTAAAATACTGCATATATATCTCAAAAGATATCTCGTAACCGAATTGAGATATTTATATATGGTTTTGTTCTGAAAAAAGTACATACCTTCCTTTATAAATTACAGAAAAAATCATCAAGATATCTTAAGAATTCGATTATTTACGATTTTTTTCCAAAAGCGATTAAAAATTATTGTTTTCATGAATGGTTATAAATTTATCCCAAAAGATATCTCAAAAACGAATTGAGATATTTATGTATGACTTTATTTTAATAAAAGTACATATTTGCCTTTATAAACGACAAAAAATTTCATCAAGGTATCTTGAAAATTCAATTTTTTATGATTTTTTCAAGAATAATAAATTTTTTTTAATTTTATAAAATACTGCATATTTATCTCAAAAGATATCTCATAAACGAATTGAGATATTTATATATGGTTTTGTTCTGAGGAAAGTACAAAGTTTAGGAAAGTTAAAGTTTATAAATTACAAAAAAATCATTAAGGTATCTTAAGAATTCAATTCTTTACGATTTTTTTTTTTAAATAATCATTTTTTTTCAATCACAACAAACACAAATTCTCAGTATAATTTCCAATTTATTTAAAAATTAAAAATATTATAAAATTTCCGACGTTTCGAGCTTAATCACCTCATTATCAAGGAATCATCATTGAGCGTAAATTTACAATAAAATACTACAACGTGACTACTAAACTACAACGTGTTGAATGCCATTTTACTTTAAAAAAGGAACTTTTAATTTGTAAATAAATTGAAAATTATACTGAGAGTTTGTGTTTGCTGTAATTGAAAGTAAACTTATCTAACCTCAGTAAAACAAGAAGTATTATATATTTTTTTATTTTATAAAATAATGCATATTTATCTCAAAAGATCATCTCGTAAACGAATTAAGATAACTATGTATGGTTTTGTTCTGAGGAAAGTACATATTTTCCTTTATAAATGACGAGATATCTTGAGAATTCAATTTTTGGCGGTTCTTTCAAAAATAAAAAATCTTGGGATGTTTACATTTATTATCATTTTAGGTCTCAAATTCGGACAGCTTTAAAAAAGAATGCGTTTGTAGATGTTGGATTACAAGAACAGATAATAAAATAACCTTTGGAGGTGACACTAAACATGCTAAATGCTGCGGAATCTGAAGTTGATGTGGAAGGATTACCCGATGAAGTAAAATTAGAATTTGAAGTGAGTGCAGAAGAAATGAGACCATAGGCTAAGAATAAAACAATAAATATTTCATGGTTGAGAATATATTTGTAATTTTCTCCCCCATTTAGGTTCGAATATTTCAGTAATTTTAAGAAAATTTAGTTGTAACAAAGTTTTTTCAATTCTCTCTTCAACTTGGTGTCGAATTTGAAGATTTTCGTATATTGGAAAAGTCTCATTCGATTTTTTCATCCTTCTTATAGCGGTTTTATAACATTTCCACGGCTGTGGTTCAATAACAATCATTTTTGATATCTCACTTAAGGTTTTTATAAAATTAATTAATCCTTCATCTCCGTTATTTAAATGAATCCACATTGTTATCGAAAAACAAAAAGTTACATCAAATTTATTTTTGCCTTTCAAATAATTTTTTAGTATTTCGATTCTTTTTGAGTCATTCGTAAAATCTAAACAAGTAAATGTTATATTTTCGTTTATGTTGTTGTCTTGGGCTCGTTTTATTAAAATTGGGTCTAAATCTATTCCAAGGATTTTAAAGTTTTTGTTTAATTCTGTGAAGTATTTGTGTAAAGCTATTGTGAGATCTTAAAAATGATTTAAAATGATGTTACATCCAAACAAATTTCAAAGATCAAAGATTTCATGGAAATCTTTCCAAGCATTGTTAGGTAATAAATTTATTTTTGAATTAGAGGGATGGAATTGATAATAATTTATGAAATTTCCATGATTTATCAAAAAAATAAACAATTTAGTTAAATAAAAAGATAAGGTATGTATGCTTCAATTTATGTAGCATTAAATTTAAAAAAAAAACATTATTTAAGGTTTTGTAGATTTTCACATCAGCAGGAGCAGCTTTTAATAAATTAGACGATTTAACACCCAAACGAGGATTGCCCAACAGGGTAAGATCATAAAAAAAACTTATACATCAAATTTTTAATATTTATCAATTAGAAATTAGACAGATGAAGAAATTGAAATATTGCGACCAATCGTAAACACATTTTCAGATAGTTTAAATCAACTTAGTGAACATATTCGATCTAGAACAGTAGAAGATACTGATAAGTTTAAAAAATCAGCAACACTTTTTTCTTCTTAGTAACTCAATTCAGGGACATAGACGGGGGTATATAGACGTATATAGTAGGGTATATAGACGTAATTAACGTAATTTTATAAACGAACACAATCTATCTAAATTAAGAAATAGTCTTCCTGTTAGTACTGAAGCTGATGGGACTTAACTCATTGTTTCCCGACTTGAAGCTTTATCTATTTTAACACATCCGTGAATATAAAGTCGTCTATTAATAATCTTTAATTTAAATCAGTTATTTGAAAGTATTTGTTAATAACAAATTTAAAATGTTTAGAGAATCAAGAATGTTGAGTTTGATGAGCTTGTATGCGTCCATATACCCATACGTTCTAATAACGACTGAATCATTACAAATTTCCGTAATTAATTTAAATGAACTGGTTAGATGGGTTTTCTACTACAAAAATTTGATGCTAATAACTAGTAAATTTTTACTATGGTGTGAGTGGAAGGGATATCCGGCAATTATCAGGTATCTGACCTCTACAGACATTTTTTAAAATCGTTAAATTAAGACTTTTTTCATAAATTAATAAGGAAATTGTTATTTTTATGAAACACATATTTAGGTAGAGTTCAAATTATATTAGTACCTACTTTTCTTTGTAAATATAGCAAGTTTCATCAAGTTATCTTAAGAATTCGATTTTCTATGATTTTTTAAAAAATGACTTAAAAATTTTTAATTTTATATAAATATGTAGTATATATTTATCTCAAAAGATATCTCAAAAATGAATTGAGATATTTATGTATGGTTTTGTTCTGAGGAAAGTACATACCTTTCTTTATAAATCACAAAAAAATCATCAAGATATCTTGAGAATTCAATTTTTTACGTTTTTTTCCAAAAATATAATATTTTTTAATTTTATAAAATACTGCATATTTATGTCAAAAGATATCTCGAAAACGAATTAAGATATTTATGTATGGTTTTGTTCAGAGGAAAGTACATACCTTCCTTTATAAATCACAAAAAAAATCATCAAGATATCTTAAGAATTCGATTATTTACGATTTTTTTCAAACATGATTAAAAAAAATTTTCATTTTCTAAAATACTGCATATATATCTCAAAAGATATCTCGTAACCGAATTGAGATATTTATGTATGACTTTATTTTAATAAAAAAGGTATCTTGAAAATTCAATTTTTTATGATTTTTTCAAGAATAATAATTTTTTTTTTTAATTTTATAAAATACTGCATATTTATCTCAAAAGATATCTCATAAACGAATTGAGATATTTATATATGGTTTTGTTCTGAGGAAAGTACAAAGTTTAGGAAAGTTAATGTTTCTAAATCACAAAAAAATGATTAAGATATCTTACGATTTTTTTTCAAAAGTGATTAAAATTTATTATTTTTATGAAATGTTATAAATTTATCTCAAAAGATAACTCAAAAATGAATTGAGATATTTATGTATGTTTTTGTTCTGAGGAATGTACATACCTTCCTTTATAAATCACAAAAAAAATCATCAAGATATCTTAAGAATTCGATTATTTACGATTTTTTTCAAAAGATATTAAAAATTATTGTTTTTATGAAATGCTATAAATTTATCTCAAAAGATATCTCAGCAACGAATTTAGATATTTATGTATGGCTTTATTTTAATAAACGTACATAATTTGCTTTATAAACGACAAAAAATTTCATCAAGATATCTTGAAAATTCAATTTTTTACGATTTTTTTCAAAAATGATCAAAAAAAATTTTCATTTTCTAAAATACTGCATATATATCTCAAAAGATATCTCGTAACCGAATTGAGATATTTATGTATGACTTTATTTTAATAAAAGCACATATTTGCCTTTATAAACGACAAAAAATTTCATCAAGGTATCTTGAAAATTCAATTTTTTATGATTTTTTCAAGAATAATAATTTTTTTTTTTAATTTTATAAAATACTGCATATTTATCTCAAAAGATATCTCATAAACGAATTGAGATATTTATATATGGTTTTGTTCTGAGGAAAGTACAAAGTTTAGGAAAGTTAACGTTTCTAAATCACAAAAAAAATCATTAAGATATCTTACGATTTTTTTTCAAAAGTGATTAAAATTTATTATTTTTATGAAATGCTATAAATTTATCTCAAAAGATAACTCAAAAATGAATTGAGATATTTATGTATGTTTTTGTTCTGAGGAATGTACATACCTTCCTTTATAAATCACAAAAAAAATCATCAAGATATCTTAAGAATTCGATTATTTACGATTTTTTTCAAAAGATATTAAAAATTATTGTTTTTATGAAATGCTATAAATTTATCTCAAAAGATATCTCAACAACGAATTTAGATATTTATGTATGGCTTTATTTTAATAAACGTACATAATTTGCTTTATAAACGACAAAAAATTTCATCAAGATATCTTGAAAATTCAATTTTTTACGATTTTTTTCAAAAATGATCAAAAAAAATTTTCATTTTCTAAAATACTGCATATATATCTCAAAAGATATCTCGTAACCGAATTGAGATATTTATGTATGACTTTATTTTAATAAAAGCACATATTTGCCTTTATAAACGACAAAAAATTTCATCAAGGTATCTTGAAAATTCAATTTTTTATGATTTTTTCAAGAATAATAATTTTTTTTTTTAATTTTATAAAATACTGCATATTTATCTCAAAAGATATCTCATAAACGAATTGAGATATTTATATATGGTTTTGTTCTGAGGAAAGTACAAAGTTTAGGAAAGTTAACGTTTCTAAATCACAAAAAAAATCATTAAGATATCTTACGATTTTTTTTCAAAAGTGATTAAAATTTATTATTTTTATGAAATGCTATAAATTTATCTCAAAAGATAACTCAAAAATGAATTGAGATATTTATGTATGTTTTTGTTCTGAGGAATGTACATACCTTCCTTTATAAATCACAAAAAAAATCATCAAGATATCTTAAGAATTCGATTATTTACGATTTTTTTCAAAAGATATTAAAAATTATTGTTTTTATGAAATGCTATAAATTTATCTCAAAAGATATCTCAACAACGAATTTAGATATTTATGTATGGCTTTATTTTAATAAACGTACATAATTTGCTTTATAAACGACAAAAAATTTCATCAAGATATCTTGAAAATTCAATTTTTTACGATTTTTTCAAAAGTGATTAAAAAAATTTTTCATTTTCTAAAATACTGCATATATATCTCAAAAGATATCTCGTAACCGAATTGAGATATTTATATATGGTTTTGTTCTGAAAAAAGTACATACCTTCCTTTATAAATTACAGAAAAAATCATCAAGATATCTTAAGAATTCGATTATTTACGATTTTTTTCCAAAACCGATTAAAAATTATTGTTTTCATGAATGGTTATAAATTTATCTCAAAAGATATCTCAAGAACGAATTGAGATATTTATGTATGACTTTATTTTAATAAAAGTACATATTTGCCTTTATAAACGACAAAAAATTTCATCAAGGTATCTTGAAAATTCAATTTTTTATGATTTTTTCACGAATAATAAATTTTTTTTAATTTTATAAAATACTGCATATTTATCTCAAAAGATATCTCATAAACGAATTGAGATATTTATATATGGTTTTGTTCTGAGGAAAGTACAAAGTTTAGGAAAGTTAAAGTTTATAAATTACAAAAAAAATCATTAAGATATCTTAAGAATTCGATTCTTTACGATTTTTTTTTAAATAATAATTTTTTTTTTCAATCACAACAAACACAAATTCTCAGTATAATTTCCAATTTATTTAAAAATTAAAAATATTATAAAATTTCCGACGTTTCGAGCTTAATCACCTCATTATCAAGGAATCATCATTGAGCGTAAATTTACAATAAAATACTACAACGTGACTACTAAACTACAACGTGTTGAATGCCATTTTACTTTAAAAAAGGAACTTTTAATTTTTAAATAAATTGGAAATTATACTGAGAGTTTGTGTTTGCTGTAATTGAAAGTAAACTTATCTAACCTCAGTAAAACAAGAAGTATTATATATTTTTTTTATTTTATAAAATAATGCATATTTATCTCAAAAGATCATCTCGTAAACGAATTGAGATAACTATGTATGGTTTTGTTCTGAGGAAAGTACATATTTTCCTTTATAAATGACAAGATATCTTGAGAATTCAATTTTTGGCGGTTCTTTCAAAAATAAAACATCTTGGGATGTTTACATTTATTATCATTTTAGGTCTCAAATTCCAACAGCTTTAAAAAAGAATGCGTTTGAAGATGTTGGATTACAAGAACAGATAATAAAATAACCTTCGGAGGTGACACTAAACATGCTAAATGCTGCGGAATCTGAAGTTGATGTGGAAGGATTACCCGATGAAGTAAAATTAGAATTTGAAGTGAGTGCAGAAGAAATGAGACCGTAGGCTAAGAATAAAACAATAAATATTTCATGGTTGAGAATATATTTGTAATTTTCTCCCCCATTTCGGCTCGAAAATTTCGGTAATTTTAAGAAAATTTAGTTGTAACAAAGTTTTTTCAATTCTCTCTTCAACTTGGTGTCGAATTTGAAGATTTTCGTATATTGGAAAAGTCTCATTCGATTTTTTCATCCTCCTTATAGCGGTTTTATAACATTTCCACGGCTGTGGTTCAATAACAATCATTTTTGATATCTCACTTAAGCTTTTTATAAAATTAATTAATCCTTCATCTCCGTTATTTAAATGAATCCACATTGTTATCGAAAAACAAAAAGTTACATCGAATTTATTTTTGTCTTTCAAATAATCTTTTAGTATTTCGATTCTTTTCGAGTTATTCATAAAATCTAAAGAAGTAAATGTTATATTTTCGTTTATGTTGTTGTCTTGGGCTCGTTTTATTAAAATTGGGTCTAAATCTATTCCAAGGATTTTAAAGTTTTTGTCTAATTCTGTGAAGTATTTGTGTAAGGCTATTGTGAGATCCTAAAATGATTTTAATTGTTGTAATTTAGAGAATGATTTAAAATTATGCTTTTTATTTTACCCCTGCATTACAACCAACATCCAAACAAACCATTTCGTGGAAATCTTTCCAAGCATCGTTTGGTAATAAATTTATTCTCGAATTAGGGGGGTGAAATTGATAATAATTTATGAAATTTCCGTGTTTTACAGCTCCAGGATTGTTTCCTTTGAAGTTTAATTCATCTAAATTCATTGTATGGAAGAAAAGCTGATTCTAACCTCAAATAAGTTAAAATTTAGGCATTTATGACAGATCCCTAAATTAATCAGAAAATTGGTTCGTGCTGATGTCAACAGATGGAGATGGTGGTTCAGGGATTTAGGTATGTGTTTATTTTAAATGACTAATTTTATATTTATTTAAGCAAAATCGTTTTTGTGATTCATAAGTCCATAAGGAAATGTAATTTTAAAAACTTAATGATAATCCGGGTATGACTTAAACATAAACGAACCGTGATGACACTGATGACTGATGATGTAAGGGGACCAGCAAAAATTGATGGCTCTCCTGAATGTAGGACAGATGGGGGAAACACGTGCGAAAAATTACGTGCATCTGTTCGTGACAGGTTGGGGGGTCATTTCCCAAGAAAGCTTATTTAAGCCTCACCTGTTATTTATGCACAATGAGACAATCAAAATTTTTCTTTTTAATACAACGTCGCTCAAAAGAATCGAAACGTTAACTTCTTATTTAAGTTTCCATAGTTTATGTGAGCTTTTGCAACAGAAAGACACGTACAATTAGAACATGCGGCGCTGTTTTCAGGCTTGGCTTGACATTTCGCACGGACATAATATCGTAATATACATTAGAAATTGGTTTGTGCGTAAGCGTATTGCAAAAGCGGCGTTTGATTTTCAAAAAAAGATAGAGAAAAAATTCTTTCTAAACGCCCGGTTAGCTTAGCGTATGTGCATAAAGGCGAGTTGCGGAGAGATCGAAGTCGGAGAGGTGAGGCAATCGGCCGACTTATTATGGAAATCGATCGACTCGGGGAAAAATTCAAAACGGTTCGTTCGCCAACAGAAATGCCACACGACGTGGTCTGTGCGGTAGAATTAAAGTTGGCTTAGGTCAGCGAATCTGGGCCGCAACGCAGCATCATTGACAAGGTTGCAGTGCAATGAGGTCGGGGACACTCTGTATCGTATACGATTTTAATTTTGCTTTATTAAACATTATAACTCTCATTGAGAGAGCCTTTTAAATTGCACTCATTTAGCGTATTAATCTAGATTTAAAAAAAATTGGGTCAACTCATTTTGAAGGTGTTTCATCAAAAGATCCTTTTAAATCCTCCATATCGAGTTGGACGCAACGCGTTGCGTTTCATTGAGTCAGAAGTGTGTGCGGATCGGGACTTCTCCTCTTATGGTCCGTCTGGGTCGCTGTAAATGGACACGCGGCCACAGAGACCGTACGAACACGAAAACAGGTTCTTTTCCCCCCAACCCCTTCGACGTCCACCGACTGCGACGTTCAACTCGGTAGCGAGAGATCCGAATTGCTATGCCCCGTTCGTTGTGGGGCGAATTGTAGTTCCAATGGGGGGAACACAAAAAGACCAGAAGCGCACGAGATTTTCAGGGTTCGAACGAACCGTGCACGTGTTCGGTTGGTTCTTCTTGATGCTCTTTGTTTTTTGACCTCTGCCGGAGCTAATTGAAGTAAACCAGGCGTGCGCGTCGAAGTGAAATTAATAACCTTTATAGAATTTCAATCTGATATTTATATACAGAGTGATTCAGATACATTTTCAAATTTATAACTAAATTATCATGGTTCTCTCTGTTAATAATGATGTTTGCTTATAATTCCAAAAATTTCTATCCATACAGTGTATCTTGAGATCATCAAAATTTGTTTAACCCTCCGTCTGTCGGGTGTGGTCTACGAGTCCACGACAAAATGATTATGTGAAATATTTTTTAAATTATTTTGCTCAAAACTTCTACGGTCAGAGTACCTTTCAAGTATCTGAATATCAACTGTTTTCGCTATAAAAAACTGTTTTTCAAAATTCCAAATAGTCGCTACATAATATTTTGTCCTAACACACTCTTCCCGATCAAATGTGTAACAATATTCGCAGATGTAATCTGTAAGAATCGTATTCCAGTTGGAACTCTACCGAGTTATAAAACTACCTCGGAGTGATCGCAATATAGTTCGGTAGTTCCCTTAATAATTACTATATACAGGCAACCCTCCTATAACACGGTAGTTAGGTTCCTAGAAAATGCCGTGTTGTGTGAAACCGTGTTGCATGAGACCCAGAGCTAGTGCAAAAAGGGGGGTTACGTTCCAAAAACTTATTAAAAACAAATATTTTTCTTAATTCGACATAAACAACGTAATTTTTATTAAAAATATAAATGTATGTACAACACAAAGTATAAAAAAAATATTTTAATCTAACGCAACCATAATTTAATGAATTTACTCGTCGTCACTGCTCAGTATAATCAACCGAGAACGTTTTTTCGGTGGAACGACATCGCCTTCACTTTCTGAACTTTTTTCGTTATTTAAAGTTTTTGTATGTTTTCCCCTCTTAAAAAAATCTGTAATGGAACTTTGCTTGCTGGTTCTTATTAGATCATTGTAAATTTCCCGGTATGGAGCTAAACAGTTTTGCAGCTCCCTTTTGAACTTTCGACTTCTTTCCGTCGAAGGGTCTTCATTCAAGAAAAATGATTCCAGATTTTCCGCTAAGCATAGGCCTTCTTGTAATTTTTTTAATGTTAAATTCTTGACTGCACAATCTTCGTCAGAGCTAGCGTCCTCAAAATCGATTTGATTTGCATCTAGGGATGCCATTTCGATTAATTCCGCTTCGTCAACTTCTTCTTCCACTAATAAATCTTCAATGTCTTTGGAAGCCATATCCACAAAACCTTCGCCTCCGATTGATTTAGCGACTTCTAATATCGCACCAATTTCATTTTCTAATGTTTCACGTATGTTTTCCGTTTCAATTGCAGAGGGCCATATCTTCTTCCAACACGCATTTAATGTTGATGTTTTTATTTCATTCAGTGACAAAGATATGATATCGATGCAGTGCTTGATGGAAAATTTCTTCCATGCTTCCATTACGCTAATTGATTGCGAATCGGTTGCGTCTAAAATCCACTGTAACGATCTTCTTATGTAATATGTTTTAAAGGTGTAAATAATACCTTGATCCAGTGGTTGGAGCAACGAAATAGTGTTCGGTGGTAAGAACATTATTTTGATGTTGGGATGTGTTAAATCTTGTGGGTGGCATGGAGCATTATCTAATAGCAACAGCGCCTTGCAGCTCAAATTTTTTCGCTTTAAATACCGCTCAACGCTTGGCACAAAACAATTCAAAAACCAATCTCTAAATAAATGTCCTGTTACCCAAGCTCTCGAATTTGCTGTCCAGTATACCGGCAAGGTGTTTTTATTCACGTTTTTTAGTGCACGAGGATTCTAAGATCTGTACACTAGCATCGGTTTTGTCATGAAGTCCCCCGATGCATTACTGCACAAAAGGAGCGTTAAACGATCTTTGGACACCTTAAATCCGGGTGCAGTTTTTTCTGTCTTCGATATGAAAGTTTTACTGGGCATTTTTTTCCACCAAAGCCCAGTTTCGTCGGCATTGAAAACTTGATCTGCTGTGTATCCTTGCTCGGCTATAATGTTTTGAATTTTTTCTGGATACGTCCTAGCAGCTTCATGATCAGCCGACGCAGACTCTCCTTGGATTCTTATGCTATGAATCGCAAAACGCTTTTTGAATTTCTCGAACCAACCTTTACTCGCCACAAAATCTGGATTGACAGAGGATTCTCTTTGTTGTTTGAGATGGTTGTAAATTTTTAATCCTTTTTGTTTTATAATATTGCCATCTAATGGAATTTTTTTTTGACAGCAATCGTCAATCCAAATGCTGAGGGCCTTTTCCATTTTCTCAATTATTGCTGGTCTGGGGCGGGCTGAACGTTTTGCGGATGTCGAAGATCCTGCGGCAACTGCACTTCTGATTTCTTTTTCATTTTTCTTGATTGTTCTAATTGTTGCTTCGTTCAAATTAAGGTTTTTCCCAATGTGGGATGCTTTTTCTCCTTTCGATAGACGATCCAAGATTTGAATCTTTACTTCCAAAGAAATGAATTTTCTCTTGAACGTTGTTTTATCTTTACCTGACATTGCTTGGGGCTGAAGCTTAATGTCTTAAAGATAAAAAAATTGTTCTTTAACACACCGTGGCGCGACGTAGACTACCGAGTAGCAGCGTGAGACACTTTTGTTTTCAGGCCACGGAGATGAAAGTAAAGAACGTACGAAAACCACACGGAAAACTGACTGACTCTTCGAGGAAAAAACACACGCATTTTAAACCAGAACTATCGTAGGCGTTGCCTAATTATTAAGCAGCAATCGTGTGTTCCCACCCTAACTGGGCGTACCCCAATGTCCTACGGGGGACATAGGGCCCGATAAGAGGAACAACCGTCTTGCTCTTCCAGCAATTTGGAAGTGACATCGTGCACGTGGCTCGCAGAGCCGCGTCGGGCACTTTACCCGGTCTGTATAAGTACATACAGTGTTGTATGTACAAAGGATTTGCAGTTTTCTCATCGCGTTATAGCGAAAACGTGTTGTAGGATACCGTGTTGTAGGAGGTTTCCCGCAATTTACGAATCGTGTTATAGCGAAACCGTGTTATAAGATACCGTGTTAGAGGAGGGCTACCTGTATACGGTTACCGTATCGTTGACACGCCAGTTTAAAATAATAAATGATTTATTATTTGATAGCATTGTGATATGGGTCCTTATGAAAAGGAGAGAGAAAGATTACAGAAACTGTATGAAGAAGTTAGCACGGGCAGTGAAATAGAAGAGTCTGACGATAGCTCGATATCAGATCCAGATTTTGTAAGTATCAGTGATCATGATACAGAAACCGAGCAGGAAAACGTAAATGAAGATGCAGATATTATGCATCAGAATGACGGTGAGGATGATGAAGATGAACAACCCGTGATTCGTGATAGATGTTCGTATTTTTTTGGTAAAGATGGAACTAAATGTAAAAAGGCTGTCCCGCCTAGAAATATTAGAACTCGCAACGAAAACATAGTGTCTCACCTGCCGGGGGTCATCGGTGAAGCACGTGACGCATTATCTCCCATTCAATGCTGGATGTACATGTTTGGAAACTGCATTGATATTGTAGTTGAAAACACTAATTTATTTATTGATAAAATTTCTGTTAAATACCAAGATAAGACTGAGTGTAGACCTACCGACTCAATGACAGTCCGCTTAAACATGTCATTGAATAAGGGTGACTCAAGTTTAGTTTTAATTTTATTATCTTCAAACATCAGTTTTTAAAATTCAAAATTTGTAACAAATATTGTTTTGGCATAACTTTTGACTTCAATTTATTTAATTTTTGGCTTTATTGTTGACAAGTTCAACGACAATTGTAAGAAAACTTATTCTGTGGGCGAGTATGTAACATTAGATGAAATGCTGCTTGCCTTTAGGTGTAGGTGCAGTTTCCGAATGTACATTCCAAGTAAACCAAACAAATACAGATTGAAAGTCTTCGCCGTTGTTGATGCCAAAACATTTTTCACT
Organism: Onthophagus sagittarius; assembly: GCA_036711965.1. Classification (NCBI taxonomy): domain Eukaryota; kingdom Metazoa; phylum Arthropoda; class Insecta; order Coleoptera; family Scarabaeidae; genus Onthophagus; species Onthophagus sagittarius. Next base: position 11,642,653 of record JASERS010000004.1, read on the forward strand.
TCACACATAGAAGTTTACGCTGGTGTTCAACCCAATGGTCCATATAAAACTGACAGCTCTACCGCTGCAGTAACTGAAAGAATGTGTTCACATTTATTAGGACCAGGGAGAAATGTTACAATAGATCGTTGGTTCACAGGATATTCAATTGTAAAGAAACTGCTAAGAGAGTACCGCCTTACTGTGGTTGGTATAATTAGAGCCAATAGAAGAGAACTACCTCTTGAAATAACACAGGTTAAAAACAGGAAAGTATATTCTTCGTTATTCGCATTTAGTAATGATATGACTGCAGTTTCATATATACCCAAAAAAGGAAAGAATGTGCTTGTAGTTTCAAGAATGCACCGAGACGATCATATCGATGAAGCTACCGGTGATCGGAAAAAGCCCGAAATAATTACTTTCGATAATAGCACAAAAAGTGGAGTAGATGTTGTTGATCGAATGATCACATCATACAATGTTGCAAGAAACACAAAGCGTTGGCCAATGGTAATTTTCTATAACCTCCTCAATATAGCAGCAATTAACGCTTTTGTTATCTACAAAGGCAATATACCAGATGGTGAATTTGCTAAAACTCGCAGACTGTTTCAAAAAAATCTTGGTATGGAGTTAATGAAAAATAACATGCAAAGATGAGCCTTTGATAAGCACTTGACCAAAAGTGTGCGTACTTCTGCCTTGAGGCTCTCAGGTATTGAGAGGAGATTATTCCAGAGCCACAACCAGGGAAAAGAGGAAACTGTAAATATTGCAAAAGACAAAAAACTCGTCATTTTTGCAAAATTTGTAAATGTTGGTTGCGCATGGAGCACATAACAGCGTGCTGCAACGATTGTTTGGGAAATATGAAGACCACAGTTTGAAGCCCTCCAGTTTGTGCATACAATATTATTCTTTAGTTAAGACACATTTTTTATAACACTTTATACATTTTTAAATAAATATTATTATAGACCGATTTTCTTTTCCTTTATTTAGGCGTTGTTTCCAAATTTTGAAAAATATGTGATTAAATTGTAAGCATTTTCTTTAAATCAAATTAACATAAAACATGAGTTTGGAATTGGCCCTGTATTAGGCTATTATATAGTACAAGCATCATATAAAACATATTTATGAGAAATTAGCACTCGTTCGCACACGTTGGCGTCCTTTAGAGTTTTTTTCTATTTTGGACTTCACAGACCACACCCGATCGAAAGTGTTAAGAAAGCGCGCCCGACAGACGGAGGGTTAAATACTAAACCAGCAATGATGCAAAATAATACGTCTCTATGCTATCTAAGCTGTATTAGTTAAATCGAGGTTTTATTTTGTTAAAATTGTTTCCAATAAGTTGCTAATATTGGATACAATAAGTTTTAGGTTGGTTTCACTTCGAGCAGCAGCGTCCTAAACCTAAGGGCTAATAGGGCTATAGCATGGGCTGATCATGGTGTCCCAATCATACATTTACCCAGTGTCTTCTTTGAGATGCAGAACCTTTTTTTGCATTGAATTTTGTATGAACATGGGTGCACTCGTTTCGTTCTTCCAACGCAGCTCTGGGGCGCCGAATATCTTAGGATGGCTCTGATACAAATATACAGAGTTAGGTTGTGTTTGGTTCATCTGAAAAAATATCGACACAATTAGCAAATATAAAGTATTTTACGATATACTTACAAGTATGTTTTATAAAATACTTAATAATAACGTAGTGAAAGCTCTAGTACGCAGAATCCTGAACTTAACTTCCCTAATTCCTTTACACATGCATATCCAGAAAGTAGCCAGAATTAGCATTTACAGATTTCACAAATATGCTTATTGCTGCTTCAAAATGCTTCACCAATAGGTTGCGGAAGATACTATAGGTACTGACATTGTGCTATCCTGTCAAATATGATGGTAGTTCTGGTTTGAAAGTGAAAATTGTTTGCTTAGTGCAGATATTTGCATGTTCACAGATGAATCAGATATACCAGATGGAGTCAGTGTTGGCTCTAGCTAACAGAGTCTTTCTGATTTGGATCCCAGGTCAGATTATGGGCTAAAGGCAAACTTCCCCTGTTCTAGACCAGTTGTTCTGGAATGAGACATGCGAAGTTATTTAAAATCGTTGCTGTCAAACTCGGGAACATTTTAGAACTTGCGCGTGGTTAGGCATTATCGATTAAAGACATACCTCAATTTATTGGACTTAGCCGACGATGTTGAATGCCGAATATGTGCGAATGACGAGGAAATAGTTTGTTTTTTTTAGTTTATTTCCCTAAAGATCTGAATAACTAACTGAGTAACACCGAGCGATGTGTTAATACTATATCACCGAGGATTGGATTGTATGATGAAATCTGATAACGCAATCTCGCGGTAAAATAGGAAGAAAACTAGCCTTAAAGATGCAAACAATCTTGAACTGGTGTGATCTAATAAGTTTTGAAGAGACTAACAGATTATTTGGACATCTTTTTTTGGAAAAGTAGCTTCAGAATTTGAATACCGGTTTGAAGAGTGACTTTTTACAATACTTCTTATGACACTGTGCTGATATTTTTGTTAAATATTTCTGAAGCCGCACGGGTAAACCAAAATCTTTGCACCTCTAGGTCTAGTGTAGTGTTAGTTCTAGTTTTATATCATTCAGTTCTAGTTGGGTTGGGTTCTTAGCCGTGCACTTGAGTGGGGCGCCAAATATCTTAGGATGACATTAACTTCCAGGGAAGTTGGTTATTAGTCACCATTACTATCCCCAAAGTTTTAAAACCTAAAGAATAAAATGTTTAGGTGCTAATAATTTTGTATGGGTGCTTTTCTGAAAGATTAACTAGACGCAAGTCTTCTAGAAGCAATATTAAGTCTTCTAGAAGCAGTATTAAGTCTTTTGGAAGCGTTTCAGGTCTTTTAGGGACAATATTACTTCTTCAAGAAGCGTTTCAAGTAATCTGAAAGCAATATTAAGTATTCTGAGAACATTTCAGTTCTTGTAGGAACTATAACAAGCCTTTTAGAAACATTATCAAGTCTTTTGGCAGCACTTCAAGTCCTTTGGAAGTTTTATCAAGTCATCTAAAAGCAGTATCTAGTCGTATGGAACCAGATCAAGCCTTGTAGAAACAGTATCAAGTCTTCTGGAGGAACTTCAAGTCTTTTGGAAGCAGTATCTAGTCCAATGGAACTAGACTGAGCCTTCTAGTAGCTATATTTACTTTTCTAGAAGAAATATCATGATTTCTGGAAGTATTTCAGATCTGGAAACAATAACAAATTTTTTAGAAGCAGTATAAAGTCTGCTGGAAGTATTTGAAGTCCTTTGGAAGCACTATCAAGTCATTTAAAAACTGTATCAAATCTTATGGAACGAGATCAAGTCTTCTAGAAGCAGTACTAAGCCTTCTGGAAGCATTTCAAGTCTTTAGGAAGCAGTAACAAGTCTTATAGAACCAGATCAAGTCATTTAGAAGCAGTATTAAGTCTTCTAGAAGCAGTATTAAGTCTTCTAGAAGCAGTATCAAATCTTCTAGAAGCAGTATTAAGATTTGTGGAAATATTTCAACTGTTCTGGAAGCGATGGCTTTTTTGAAACAGTATCTAGTCATCTAGAACAGCGTTTTTCAACTTTTTTGATCTATGGTCCTGTAAAATTTGTTCAAAAATTACGCAGACCAGTATATTATTTTGAACAATGTCGTGTTAATTGTAAATTATGTAAAATGAAATGAAATTAATTTTTGAACAACAATAATATGTGACTTGGCCTCCAAATAAAAAAAAGAAGTTTTCTCTTTTTACCGATTCAGCGGTGAATACCATTGGCTTACTCATGGCTTATTTAAAAGTTGCCTAAAAAGTTACAAGAAAGAGGAGTACATTCGCGACACAAAGAAATTATTTGTTAAGAAAATACATGACTTGATATGTTCTCAGGAGACTTAAAATGCTTCCACAAGACTTCATACAGCTTCCAGAAGCCTAGAAATGCTTTCAGAAGACTTGATATTGCTTCGAAAAGATTTAAAGTCTTTCCAGAGGACTCGATACTGTTCTGAGAAGATTTCATACTGCTTCCACAAGAAGCAGTATGAAATCTTAGCCTTGAAAAACTTTTAGAAGTCTTGATATTGCTTCGAAACGATTTTAACTGCTTCCAGAAGACTCGCTTGATTCTGCTTTTAAAAGACTTGACCTATTTCCAAAAGATTTTCGATTCTGCCCCTGGAAGATGTCTTACTAAGATGCTTCCGTAAGATTTTTGTACTGCTTCTAGAAACCCTGATATTGCTTCCAGAAGACTTGAAAAGGATCTAGAAAACTTGCAATGCTTCAGAAGACTTGATACTGCTTCTAGAAAACTTGATATTGCTTCCAGAAGATACAAAATGCCAAAAGACTTAATACTGCTTCTATAAGACTTGAAATGATTCCAAAAGACTCGATACCGCTTGTAAAACTGCTGGCAGAAAATATTGTTCATTGGAAAAAATGGGAAGAAAGAGAAGGCAAGAAACTATTAATACGATTTGATTTTGCTTCTAAAATACCAAATACTGTTTGCATATAAAATATTCATGTTAGAAGTTTAAAAAATGTCAATTAAAGACTACGTTCAAGCAATATTAAGTAGTAAAATTGTAAGCATTGCTGGTAGAAGGCATTTCCATTGCAAACGAATCATAGGCGCGAGATACATGGGCGTTATTCACTCTTTTTTTTGAGAACTCTAAAGATAAATCAATTGGTTGCAGAATTTTTCCAATTCTTTATTTAGCCATCACAAATGTTACAAAACTGCTGGCTCTGGCCCCACAAATATGCCAGCACTGCCCTCTCATACTACCTCATTTACCCTTTCGTTGGCAACAACTCCAGAGTGACCTGGGACCCAGATTAGAAAAATCCTGTTATCACCACTCAGTGTAGTTAAAGCGACAACCGTTGGAGTATTTCCACTCAAATTTTTATAATCCGCAAATTGACATCGAGCTTTGTGGAGATAATTTATTCAGCTTTTGTCCTTCTTCAATCCCAAGATCATCAAAAAAACACAAAAAAAATCACAAACTTAACTTACACGATGAATAACTTGTTTATCTTTTTAAGCTGTTTTCACGGAAACTTATTTTCGAAAGTAAGCTCGCCCTCTTTTCATAGACTAGGACACACATATTCAAAAAATGATAACTTGGACGGATAAAAATTGTCCTGGGATCAATCAAATTTCCTTGCAAAGCAGCAGGTAAAAATTGCTGATCTAGAAGTCAACAATTTTCAACTACTGGTATCAAGTCTTATGGAAACAGATCAAGTCTTCTAGAAGCAGTATGAAGTCTTTTGGAAGCATTTCAAGTCTTTTGGAAACAGTATCAAGTCTTCTGGAAGCCTTTCAAGCCTCTCAGAGGCAATATCGCGACTTCTGGAAGCATTTCTAGTTTTCTAGGAGCAATATCAAGTCTTCTTCGAAGCATTTCAGGTCGTCTGTAAGCAACAGCAATTCTTCTAGAAGCAGTATCAAGCCAAGACTTTTATGGGTGATACGTCTTCAGGAAGCATTTCAAGTTTTCTATAAGCTGTATTAAAATTTATGGATGTTTTGCATATCTTCTGGAAGCATTTCAGGTCCTTTGAATACATTATCAAGTCTTACGGAATCAGATTAAGTCTTGTAGAAATATTTTAGCGGTTCTGGAAACAATGGCAAAACTTTTGAAACAGTATCAAGTCATCTAGAAGCAGTATCAAGTCTTGTGGAATTAGACCAAACCTTCTTGAAGCAATATCAAGTTTTCTGGAAGCACTGTAACTGTTCTAGAAGCAATGGCAAAATTTTTGGAATCAGTATCAAGTCTTCTGGAAGCAGTATTAAGTCATCTAGAAGCAGTATCAAGTCTTGTGGAATTAGATAAAATCTGCTTGAAACAATATCAAGTCTTCCGGAAGCTCTGTAGCTATTCTGGAAGCAATGGCAAAATTTTTGGAATCAGTATCAAGTCTTCTGGAACCAGATAAAGTCTTTTGAAAGCAGTATCAAGTCTTATAGAAGGTATTTCAAATCTTTTAGAAGCAGTATCAAGTCTTCCAGATGCAATATTAAGTCTTCTGGTAGTATTTCAAGTCTGGTGAGTGTTTTATAGATTATCAAATCCGCGAAAATTAGTAATCAGAAGAACAACATAAATGTTAAAAGGAGATAATAAGATAATAAAAAGGCAGAAAGTGTAGATAAAAACAAAAAACACCTGTTTTTCTGACAAAGTAAAATCGTCATGACGCAGAGATGCGTAATCGAGTACGTAAAGCACACCATAAGATTCTTGTTTAAGCTAAAAATAACTTTTGTGTGATAAAAAAAATGTATAAAAGGAAGAGATTGAAACATGAAATTGTTTTAGAGTCGGAAATTTTGTAACGTTCAAGGAGAACATTGACGTATCACCATTTCAACAGCGAGTGTAAATTGAGCAGAAATAATTTGCATACATTGATAAATTATTTTAGGCGTTTATTCGTGCCCGTTGCAAGTATTTAGCAATATTGATATGAGTTATAACATGGAAAGTTACTAAACGAACATGTGTTCGTGTATGTTGAACGGCCACTAATTGTAAATGAATCACATTCTCGAAATACAAAAGTAAGATCACTTTTCCTTTTTAAAAAAGAAATTTAATCGAATTTAATCCGCATAAAAGAGTCACTCATTTAAATATAAATTCGTGACCGGTCTGGTCACTGAATATATTCGGTCTCTAAATATAGACCTTGGCGAAATTCGAACAAGATCGCAGTCACGTACCTCGCGGATCTCGGTCATAGGCGTGCGTGCGCCATCGAGAGAGGCAAACGCGAACGCGCGCGCCTCTGACCCTGGGGCCAACCTTGCGAGAAGCCGGCGCAAAATGACCACGACGCCGTCGTCGTCTTTAAAGAGAAAAAAAACGGCGTTCCGCGACGTCCACAATGGTCATTTATTGTGGGAGGGGAAACCCCCGTTGCGTCTCTCTGCTTCGGATGCTTATTGAATCGTTTACGAGTTTTCTCGGGAGGGAGAGAAGAACCGGTCACTTTTAGAGTCGCGGGGATAAATAAAGTTTATAGGTATGCTCACGGACCCCGTAATTGGGCGCCGCCTCGTCCTACGTGTATGAGGCACAAAGGGCATTTTGCCTGAACAATCCTCTTGAGTAGCTCGATTGTAAGTGGAAACGTGGGCGAAATGGATAACTGATGAACGTATTATGCTGAAAGGATTTTGTTGGATGTATGTGTTATCTATGGATGATTTTGTACTTAATACATTTTTTTTCAACATTAATGGCCGGTTTCTCGTACGTATTCACATGTCTACTGTTTAACTATATCGCATGCAACAAGTATCTATTAAACATTTTGCATTATTTTGAAATTTTAAAAAGGAGATTTCCTTGCCTATCGATGAGAATGCGATTTACTTTTACATCAATTTCTGCATGTGTAGTTTTATACAAGATCTGCATTGGAAATGTTGCCATATTTGAAGAAGGAATTGGGGAAAATATTAATGAATTCCTTATTAAATCCATTTGAATCTTTTCAAATTGAAGGAATTTTTGAGAACGTTTTCGGTATTACTCGAAAACAAGAACTATCTGTGGGAGGAAATGTTTCTTGATAAATTGACGGGCATTTTAGGCTTTCTAACACTGGAAGAAACAAAAACCCAGGAAGGAAGATAAAATTTGCAAAAATATAATTACATGTATTAGGTAAAATTCGAACACCTTCTCACAGAATTGTATCTCAAAAAAATTCAGGTCGATTTTATTAATTTCAAGTTCATCCAAACACCCATATTATAAAAATTCTAGACGTTAACCAAACTCACCTATGATGGTTCATTATAATAATAGCTATTTTGTCTATTTTATCATGGTGAGAACCGAATTAGAAAATCTTTATTCGGTTTTGAGATACAAATTATTTAAGTTAACCTATTTTTTATGACTTTTTGAAATTAATAATCTTATTTTAAAAAATGACGAAAAATCGAATTCTCAAGATATCTTAATGAACTATTCGTGATTTATAGAGGAAAGTGTCTATTTTTTTCTGATAAAAGCGGATCTTAAAAATATTTATTCGTTTTTGAGATATAAATCATTAAATTGAACGTGAACATTTATGGCTATCACAAGATAATTAAAAATCACCAGAAATTGAATTCTTGAGATATTTTAATGATATATTCAAAATTTATAGAGACAGGTGTCTATTTTGTCATGGTGAGAACCAAATTAGAAAATCTTTATTCGTTTTTGAGATAAAGATTATTTAAGTTAACCTATTTTTTATGATTTTTTTGAAATTAATAATTTTATTTTAAAAAACCACGAAAAATCTAATTCTCAAGATATCTTAATGAATTATTCATGATTTATAGAGGAGACTGTCTACTTTCTCGGGATGAAATCGGATCTTGAAAATATTTATTCGTTTTTGAGATATAAATCATTAAATGCGACGTAAACACTTATGGCTATTTCAAGTTAATTAAAAATCACCAAAAATCGAATTCTTGAGATATTTTAATGATACATTCAAAATTTATAGAGGCAAGTGTCTATTTTGTCATGGTGAGAACCAAATTAGAAAATCTTTATTCGTTTTTGAGATAAAGATTATTTAAGTTAACCTATTTTTTACGATTTCTTTGAAATTAATAATCTTATTTTAAAAAACCACGAAAAATCGAATTCTCAAGATATCTTAATGAACTATTCGTGATTTATAGAGGAAAGTGTCTATTTTTTTCTGATAAAAGCGGATCTTAAAAATATTTATTCGTTTTTGAGATATAAATCATTAAATTGAACGTGAACATTTATGGCTATCTCAAGTTAATTAAAAATCACCAAAAATCGAATTCTTGAGATATTTTAATGATATATTCAAAATTTATAGAGGCAAGTATCTATTTTGTCATGGTGAGAACCAAATTAGAAAATCTTTATTCGTTTTTGAGATAAAGATTATTTAAGTTAACCTATTTTTTACGATTTCTTTGAAATTAATAATCTTATTTTAAAAAACCACGAAAAATCGAATTCTCAAGATATCTTAATGAACTATTCGTGATTTATAGAGGAAAGTGTCTATTTTTTTCTGATAAAAGCGGATCTTGAAAATATTTATTCGTTTTTGAGATATAAATCATTAAATTGAACGTGAACATTTATGGCTATCTCAAGATAATTAAAAATCACCAGAAATCGAATTCTTGAGATATTTTAATGATATATTCAAAATTTATAGAGACAGGTGTCTATTTTGTCATGGTGAGAACCAAATTAGAAAATCTTTATTCGTTCTTGAGATAAAGATTATTTAAGTTAACCTATTTTTTACGATTTCTTTGAAATCAATAATCTTATTTTAAAAAACCACGAAAAATCGAATTCTCAAGATATCTTAATGAACTATTCGTGATTTATAGAGGAAGGTGTCTATTTTCTAGTGATGAAAGCGGATATTGAAAATATTTATTCGTTTTTGAGATATAAATCATTAAATTGAACGTGAACATTTATGGCTATCTCAAGTTAATTAAAAATCACCAAAAATCGAATTCTTGAGATATTTTAATGATACATTCAAAATTTATAGAGGCAAGTGTCTATTTTGTCATGGTGAGAACCAAATTAGAAAATCTTTATTCGTTTTTGAGATAAAGATTATTTAAGTTAACCTATTTTTTACGATTTCTTTGAAATTAATAATCTTATTTTAAAAAACCACGAAAAATCGAATTCTCAAGATATCTTAATGAACTATTCGTGATTTATAGAGGAAAGTGTCTATTTTTTTCTGATAAAAGCGGATCTTAAAAATATTTATTCGTTTTTGAGATATAAATCATTAAATTGAACGTGAACATTTATGGCTATCTCAAGTTAATTAAAAATCACCAAAAATCGAATTCTTGAGATATTTTAATGATATATTCAAAATTTATAGAGGCAAGTATCTATTTTGTCATGGTGAGAACCAAATTAGAAAATCTTTATTCGTTTTTGAGATAAAGATTATTTAAGTTAACCTATTTTTTACGATTTCTTTGAAATTAATAATCTTATTTTAAAAAACCACGAAAAATCGAATTCTCAAGATATCTTAATGAACTATTCGTGATTTATAGAGGAAAGTGTCTATTTTTTTCTGATAAAAGCGGATCTTGAAAATATTTATTCGTTTTTGAGATATAAATCATTAAATTGAACGTGAACATTTATGGCTATCTCAAGATAATTAAAAATCACCAGAAATCGAATTCTTGAGATATTTTAATGATATATTCAAAATTTATAGAGACAGGTGTCTATTTTGTCATGGTGAGAACCAAATTAGAAAATCTTTATTCGTTCTTGAGATAAAGATTATTTAAGTTAACCTATTTTTTACGATTTCTTTGAAATCAATAATCTTATTTTAAAAAACCACGAAAAATCGAATTCTCAAGATATCTTAATGAACTATTCGTGATTTATAGAGGAAGGTGTCTATTTTCTAGTGATGAAAGCGGATATTGAAAATATTTATTCGTTTTTGAGATATAAATCATTAAATTGAACGTGAACATTTATGGCTATCTCAAGTTAATTAAAAATCACCAAAAATCGAATTCTTGAGATATTTTAATGATACCTTCAAAATTTATAGAGGCAAGTGTCTATTTTGTCATGGTGAGAACCAAATTAGAAAATCTTTATTCGTTTTTGAGATAAAGATTATTTAAGTTAACCTATTTTTTACGATTTCTTTGAAATTAATAATCTTATTTTAAAAAACCACGAAAAATCGAATTCTCAAGATATCTTAATGAACTATTCGTGATTTATAGAGGAAAGTGTCTATTTTTTTCTGATAAAAGCGGATCTTAAAAATATTTATTCGTTTTTGAGATATAAATCATTAAATTGAACGTGAACATTTATGGCTATCTCAAGTTAATTAAAAATCACCAAAAATCGAATTCTTGAGATATTTTAATGATATATTCAAAATTTATAGAGGCAAGTATCTATTTTGTCATGGTGAGAACCAAATTAGAAAATCTTTATTCGTTTTTGAGATAAAGATTATTTAAGTTAACCTATTTTTTACGATTTCTTTGAAATTAATAATCTTATTTTAAAAAACCACGAAAAATCGAATTCTCAAGATATCTTAATGAACTATTCGTGATTTATAGAGGAAAGTGTCTATTTTTTTCTGATAAAAGCGGATCTTGAAAATATTTATTCGTTTTTGAGATATAAATCATTAAATTGAACGTGAACATTTATGGCTATCTCAAGATAATTAAAAATCACCAGAAATCGAATTCTTGAGATATTTTAATGATATATTCAAAATTTATAGAGACAGGTGTCTATTTTGTCATGGTGAGAACCAAATTAGAAAATCTTTATTCGTTCTTGAGATAAAGATTATTTAAGTTAACCTATTTTTTACGATTTCTTTGAAATTAATAATCTTATTTTAAAAAACCACGAAAAATCGAATTCTCAAGATATCTTAATGAACTATTCGTGATTTATAGAGGAAGGTGTCTATTTTCTAGTGATGAAAGCGGATATTGAAAATATTTATTCGTTTTTGAGATATAAATCATTAAATTGAACGTGAACATTTATGGCTATCTCAAGTTAATTAAAAATCACCAAAAATCGAATTCTTGAGATATTTTAATGATACCTTCAAAATTTATAGAGGCAAGTGTCTATTTTGTCATGGTGAGAACCAAATTAGAAAATCTTTATTCGTTTTTGAGATAAAGATTATTTAAGTTAACCTATTTTTTACGATTTCTTTGAAATTAATAATCTTATTTTAAAAAACCACGAAAAATCGAATTCTCAAGATATCTTAATGAACTATTCGTGATTTATAGAGGAAAGTGTCTATTTTTTTCTGATAAAAGCGGATCTTAAAAATATTTATTCGATTTTGAGATATAAATCATTAAATTGAACGTGAACATTTATAGCTATCTCAAGTTAATTAAAAATCACCAAAAATCGAATTCTTGAGATATTTTAATGATACATTCAAAATTTATAGAGGCAAGTGTCTATTTTGTCATGGTAAGAACCAAATTAGAAAATCTTTTTTTCGTTTTTGAGATAAAGTTTATTTAAGTTAACCTATTTTTTATGATTTCTTTGAAATTAATAATCTTATTTTAAAAAACCACGAAAAATCTAATTCTCAAGATATCTTAATGAACTATTCGTGATTTATAGAGGAAAGTGTCTATTTTTTTTCTGATAAAAGCAGATCTTAAAAATATTTATTCGATTTTGAGATATAAATCATTAAATTGAACGTGAACATTTATGGCTATCTTAAGTTAATTAAAAATCACCAAAAAATCGAATTCTTGAGATATTTTAATGATACATTCAAAATTTATAGAGAAAATCTTTATTCGTTTTTGAGATAAAGATTATTTAGTTAACCTGTTTCTTTATGATTTTTTTAAATTAATAATCTTGTTTTAAAAAACCACGAAAAATCAAATTTTTAAGATATCTTAATAAACTCTTCGTGATTTATAGAGGAAGGTGTCTATTTTCTAGTGATGAAAGCGGATCTTGAAAATATTTATTCGTTTTTGAGATATAAATCATTAAATGCGACGTAGACACTTATGGCTATTTCAAGTTAATTAAAAATCACCAAAAATCGAATTCTTGAGATATTTTAATGATACATTCAAAATTTATAGAGGCAAGTGTCTATTTTGTTATGCTGAGAACCAAATTAGAAAATCTTTATTCGTTTTTGAGATAAAGATTATTTAGTTAACCTGTTTCTTTATGATTTTTTGAAATTAATAATCTTGTTTTAAAAAACCACGAAGAATCAAATTTTTAAGATATCTTAATAAACTATTCGTGATTTATAGAGGAAGGTGTCTATTTTCTAGTGATGAAAGCGGTTATTGAAAATATTTATTCGTTTTTGAGATATAAATCATTAAATTGAACGTGAACATTTATGGCTATCTCAAGTTAATTAAAAATCACCAAAAATCGAATTCTTGAGATATTTTAATGATACATTCAAAATTTATAGAGGCAAGTGTCTATTTTGTTATGCTGAGAACCAAATCAGAAAATCTTTATTCGTTTTTGAGATAAAAATTATTTAGTTAACCTGTTTCTTTATGATTTTTTGAAATTAATAATCTTGTTTAAAAAAACCACGAAAAATCAAATTTTTAAGATATCTTAATAAACTATTCGTGATTTATAGAGGAAGGTGTCTATTTTCTAGTGATGAAAGCGGATATTGAAAATATTTATTCGTTTTTGAGATATAAATCATAAAATTGAACGTGAACATTTATGGCTATCTCAAGTTAATTAAAAATCACCAAAAATCGAATTCTTGAGATATTTTAATGATACATTCAAAATTTATAGAGGCAAGTGTCTATTTTGTCATGGTGAGAACCAAATTAGAAAATCTTTATTCGTTTTTGAGATAAAGATTATTTAAGTTAACCTATTTTTTATGATTTTTTTGAAATTAATAATCTTGTTTTAAAAAATCACGAAAAATCGAATTCTTAAGATATCTTAAAGAACTATTCATGATTTATAGAGGAAAGTGTCTATTTTTTTCTGATAAAAGCGAATCTTAAAAATATTTATTCGTTTAAGAGATATAAATCATTAAATTGAACGTAAACATTTATGGCTATCTCAAGTTAATTAAAAATCACCAAAAATCGAGTTCTTGAGATATTTTAATGATACATTCAAAATTTATAGAGGCAAGTGTCTATTTTGTCATGGTGAGAATCAAATTAGAAAATCTTTATTCGTTTTTGAGATAAAGATTATTTAAGTTAACCTATTGTTTATGATTTTTTTGAAATTAATAACCTTGTTTTGAAAAATCACCAAAAATCGAATTCTTAAGATATCTTAATGAACTATTCATGATTTAAAGAAGAAAGTGTCTACTTTCTCGTAGTGAAAGAGGATCTTGAAAATATTTATTCGTTTTTGAGATATAAATCATTAAATTGAACGTGAACATTTATGGCCATCTCAAGTTAATTAAAAATCACCAAAAATCCAATTCTTGAGATATTTTAATGATACATTCAAATTTTATAGAGGCAAGTGTCTATTTTGTCATGGTGAGAACCGAATTAGAAAATCTTTATTCGTTTTTGCGATAAAGATTATTTAAGTTAACCTATTTTTTATAATTTTTTTGAAATTTATAATCTTGTTTTAAAAAATCACGAAAAATCGTATTCTTAAGATATCTTAATGAACTATTTATGATTTATACACGAAAGTGTCTATTTTTTGGTGATGAAAGCGGATCTTGAAAATATTTGTTTCGTTTTTGAGATATAAATCGTTAAATTGAACGTGAACATTTATGGCTATCTCAAGTTAATTGAAAATCACCAAAAATCGAGTTCTTGAGATATTTTAATGATATATTCAAAATTTATAGAGGCAAGTGTCTATTTTGTCATGGTGAGAACCAAATTAGAAAATCTTTATTCGTTTTGAGATAAAGATTATTTAAGTTAACCTAATTTTTTAAAATTAACAATCTTGTTTTAAAAGACCACGAAAAATCGAATTCTTAAGATATCTTTATGAATTATTCGTGATTTAAAGAGGAAAGTGTCTACTTTCTCGTGGTGAAAGAGGATCTTGAAAATATTTATTTGTTTTTGAGATATAAATCATTAAATTGAACGTGAACATTTATGGCTATCGCAAGTTAATTAAAAATCACCAAAAATCGAATTCTTGAGATATTTTAATAATACATTCAAAATTTATAGAGGCAAGTGTCTATTTTGTCGTGGTGGGAACCAAATTAGAAAATCTTTATTTGTTTTTGAGATAAAGATTATTCAATTTCACCTGATTTTTTATGATTTTTGGAAATTAATAATAAATATAATTTACCTACAACTGTTCTCTGTGTAATTGAGCCTTTTAAATGTTTTCTTATTTGTTAACTATGTTCTTTTACTAATCATTTTCGTTATTATTTGATTTTCTTAATCTCTAAGAAGCTTTCTTTAAAAGCTATTACAAAGCTTAAATAAAAGAAAAATAAATGACTTTACGCGTCCATAACTCTCGAGAAAGAGTTAAGAGTCCAGGACGTTCGGCCAACAATAAACTGCGCGAGCAATTTGAATACCTCACTGGTCTTAATGCAAAATGTATTCGCGCGGTTCAAGTCGTTTTAACGACCGAAAGATAACTAAGAGTCAAAAAAGAATGCCGCACCCTATAAAGAAAAGGACGTGGCCATCTGCCACAAGCGATTAACGCCCCGTTAATGGGGCTTTTACGATGCGTCACTTTTCCTAAAAAGAAAAAAAATCGCCTCATTGATAAAGAAAAAATAATAATTTTTCGATAAAATAAAACTCTCGCTCCTTTGTTGCGTTATCTGCGCGTTATACAATCGATAATTGCATTGTATTTAGAAAAGATCACCTTGGATCTGATAGCGGATCGTTTCTTTATTGAATTTGCCAACAATACAATACTACCTGACTCTCTGATCTTGCTTAATTCCTTATGTAATGTCGCTGTAAGATTTCGTATTTCATTTTAAGTAATCTTAATAATCTTATAATCTTCTTAAAAATAAAAAAAAAATTAATGTCAACGACAACATTCCCTACATTTTTGTTGTATATGGAATTCTTCAATTTTTTAAGGTACTACAAGTTTTATGTTTTGTTAGTCTCTTTGTTTTGATAAACTCGAATAGTCGAAAGAAAGATATTGAGTTATTTTTAGTTCTGTCTAGAATATCGAATACCAAATACCAAACAGGTTGTGTAACTTTAAAAGCCCGAAATAAAAACGACAACAAAGAAATAAAAAAACAATTTGTTCAATAAAACGATATTAATGATATCTCTTATCATCGAAGGTTGAGGAAAAAAATCTAATCATTCCATTGTTACGCAGTACATAATACTTGCCGAAAATTACGATGTGACGCAGAACAATACACAATTACGCCGGGGAGATAAGTTCGCCGAAAAATTCGGATCAGCAGCATGTGGCGCGATTGCTAAATTTCCAAGTATGTGTGGATATGCGCAAAAACTGAGATAAAAGAGGAAATTTGGCAATAGAATTTTTGATGCACGAAGTTTAATCGGCCGGCCGGCCAATTTCGACATTGCAGGCTAAGTAATTCTCAAACAATCTCTGTTGACATAACACTTCAGTTTCGAACGCAAAATCAACTCGCCACTTGCAACTTATAAAATTACGCAAAACCAAAAAAAAATTTTTTGCAGTTTTATGTATTTTAATAAAATCTGTATGCAAATGTAATTCTTCGATTAACCTTCGTTTTTGCATATTCTATTTAAATTTAAAATGAATCTTTATGGGATTAACATTATATTATGGTTTAAATGTATAAAATGTTTTGTTAGTATTCTAATGATTATAATTTGGAGGAGATTCATTTTTGTTTCAAAATACGGAGAATCAGAAATCAAATAATGCATAAGACTTCTTATAGTATTGTGTTGGATTAATAATGGTAATTTAGATTAATGAAAAAAGCAGGAAGATATGTTTTCGTGGATTTAACACAGACCTCGTATTTGTATTGCAAATTGGGCTGGCAATCTCTGACCAAAATCTTAATACCGGTATTTGGTATTCAAATTTTTAAAACCGGGATACCGGTATATGAGTCATATGAGTGTATGAGTTTTTCTGTGTTTATTAAAGGTTTTCTTATCCGCGATGTTTACTTTGTCTGATGATCTAACAGATCAGTTCCACTTGTATTGTGCTATAGAGTTGGATTGGGTCCATGGTCTCTTGCAAGTGATGACAAGCTTACAACCAATTGAGATAATGATTAGATGGTAGATATGCGCTGGAGCAGCTAAGGAAAATCGAACCTAACTGAAGGACGAAATACTTCAAGATTGGAGCACCCGATGAAAAGGCTAAATGTGTAAAACGAATAATACTTGGATTGGAAACATGGTTAACTAGCAAATTAATTTCCACTCAACTGCTGCTTCAGATCTTTAAACACAACAGTTTGTAAAATGAAGTACAGGAAACTTGGAAGAAATTATGAGCAGTATTCACCTCAAGAAACTGCATTAAAGTTATAGTGGAATCTTAGGATAGGTGGAATACAGTAGAGATGTTTGTGAGGGAGGTTATAACCGCGAAGGGTACCTCCTTCGGAAAGTAACAGAATAGTATTTGATTGATAGTATTGATTTTAGTATTGATTTTAGTATTATGGTGATCAAATGATGGCATAGTGGACGATGGAGCGGGTAGGAGAAAGGGCTCTCTCAGGAAAGAAGGTTGTATTGGATTATATTATTAATAATTGGGTGGAAGTAAGTGACAGGGATAGGGACGTCCAGAGACAGAAGAGAAAGACGTCGGTATTATAGGGAAGATACAATGAAAGATATCGGGACATAATTACAGACTTGCTTCCAAAATACCTTGTGAAGGAAAGAAAGATGTTGGTGGCCACATTTTGTTGTGGCAATGAGTAGAGAGCGAACAGGTACTGGCTTAGGTTTGGTTGGGCTGCGTTGGGCTATGGTTCCAAGAGGTTACCGGGTTTTAATACCGAACAAAAATTGTTCTTGATCCCGGTATTGCAAGCTCTAAGCGCAAAGAATGAAACCATGGATTTTAAGAAATCAGACCATGAATAAGTACAGGGTTTCCACAACGTTGAAATTTAGAGCCAACCTTGTATTCTTATGGAAGAAACAGCTACTTCTGAATTGGTGTGAGATATTTGGAATGAAGAAATTGATTTCGTAGAGGCATATGCCAACAATCGGATCATCTTAATTTTGGGATGTTTCGGTTACAATTATTAAAAGAGTTAGATTGGGGTGCGTTTTGTTGAGTTGGATTGAGTTATGTTGAACACATAAGTTAAAATGGGGTGGGGATAGAAGAGAAAAAAGAAGAGTTCCCCCTCTTCTTGTTGGGAAAGATACGTTCGGTTGAGTTGGGTAGAGTTATTCAACATAACTCATCCCTTTTTTCCATCTTTAAAATCTTTAAGTTCATTAATAGTTCGTTGAACCACATACGACACCTTGTGTTGCAGTTCGTCCTCGTCTCGGCCTATAGCCAACAATTCCAAATTGTCTGCATACCTTATGATGTCTACATCGGCCTGCATGCCCACTCGCAGAATTCTGTCGTAATATAAATTCCATAAAAGTGGACCTAATACGGAACCTTGTGGCACTCCGTAAACCATATCGTAAATTTTCGGAACAATAACGTTTCTTTCAAACAAGTAGCTCTTAATAATTTCCAGTAGATTTCCATTTATCTATGATTCAACTATTTCTTTTTACGGTGCAGAATTAAAAACATTTTGAATATCCAAAGGAATTAGAGCACAGAATTCTCAATTCTTTAAAGTCTTTTCTTTTATCTTATCAACACTTTTTTGCACTTTTTTAATTGCTTGTTCAGTGGACCTTCCCTTTCTAAAACCATATTGGTTTCCATGCAGAATGTTATCTCTTCCGCTTCTACAACCAATCGCAGTCTTAGTAAACCTTCCAAAAGTTCCCCGTCGAATCCAACAGGCAAAGAGGCCTGCACGACAAGGCTTTTCTGTTTTTTTCCTCTTTTCAATCAAAACAAGTCTTACACACAACCTCTAAGAAATTACTTAAAATTCTAAATATACCTCCACTAAATCAATTTCTTCTTTCCAAACCTTTCACACCAACTTAGAACTTGAGTGAAGCTAATTAAAAGTAAAAAATATAGTTAAGTTGGATTGCTCTCTGTTGAGTTGGGTTGGGTTATGTTGCATAACATAAGATAAAAAGGGGGGTATAGAAGAGTAAACAAGAAGAGTTTTTTTATTTTATGAGGGTATTAGCAAATCTGTTAGACTGACACCTAACCTAAGTTATTATATGGTCAGGTAATGTCGGGTTGGCTTCTCTCTTGGGATAGCCAAAACCCTTCCTCTTGTATCTTCGGTACCGATATTTCGGGCATTTCTTCGAAGTTGTCTCGTTTTCATCTCTGCGCTCTATCGCCAATCCATCCATTTCGTGTCAATCCTCGTCCTCACTATTTCGGTGGTCATCATGAAACTGTATAATAAATCATCAACTTTTTGAAACTCATCAGAAGTTAAACTTACCTGGTTGAAGGAGAAGCATCTCTTTCCTTGTCTTGACAGGGGTTGTACGATTCAATATGTAAATAAGAAATTCATAAACTTTTTGAAGTGCTTCATCAAAATATCTTATCCAATCGAGGGGGAAACATCCCTTTCTTCTCCTCCTCGTTCATCTTCGACACGAAAAAAGAAGAGTTCCCCCTCTTCTTGTTGGGATAGATACGTTCGGTTGAGTTGGGTAGAGTTATTCAACATAACTCATCCCTTTTTTCCATCTTTAAAATCTTTAAGTTCATTAATAGTTCGTTGAACCCCACATACGACACCTTGTGTTGCAGTTCGTCCTCGTCTCGGCCTATAGCCAACAATTCCAAATTGTCTGCATACCTTATGATGTCTACCTCGGCCTGCATGCCCACTCGCAGAATTCTGTCGTAATATAAATTCCATAAAAGTGGACCTAATACGGAACCTTGTGGCACTCCGTAAGCCATATCGTAAATTTTCGGAACAATAACATTTCTTTCAAACAAGTAGCTCTTAATAATTTCCAGTAGATTTCCATTTATCTATGATTCAACTATTTCTTTTTACGGTGCAGAATTAAAAACATTTTTGATATCCAAAGGAATTAGAGCACAGAATTCTCAATTCTTTAAAGTCTTTTCTTTTATCTTATCAACACTTTTTTGCACTTTTTTAATTGCTTGTACAGTGGACCTTCCCTTTCTAAAACCATATTGGTTTCCATGTAGAATGTTATCTCTTCCGCTTCTACAACCAATCGCAGTCTTAGTAAACCTTCCAAAAGTTCCCCGTCGAATCCAACAGGCAAAGAGGCCTGCACGACAAGGCTTTTCTGTTTTTTTCCTCTTTTCAATCAAAAAAAGTCTTACACACAACCTCTAAGGAATTACTTAAAATTCTAAATATACCTCCACGAAATCAATTTCTTCTTTCCAAACCTTTCACACCAACTCAAAACTTGAGTGAAGCTAATTAAAAGTAAAAAATATAGTTAAGTTGGATTGCTCTCTGTTGAGTTGGGTTGGGTTATGTTGCATAACATAAGATAAAAAGGGGGGTATAGAAGAGTAAACAAGAAGAGTTTTTTTATTTTATGAGGGTATTAGCAAATCTGTTAGACTGACACCTAACCTAAGTTATTATATGGTCAGGTAATGTCGGGTTGGCTCTTGGGATAGCCAAAACCCTTCCTCCTGTATCTTCGGTACCGATATTTCGGGCATTTCTTCGAAGTTGTCTCGTTTTCATCTCTGCGCTCTATCGTCAATCCATCCATTTCGTGTCAATCCTCGTCCTCACTATTTCGGTGGTCATCATGAAACTGTATAATAAATCATCAACTTTTTGAAACTCATCAGAAGTTAAACTTACCTGGTTGAAGGAGAAGCATCTCTTTCCTTGTCTTGACAGGGGTTGTACGATTCAATATGTAAATAAGAAATTCATAAACTTTTTGAAGTGCTTCATCAAAATATCTTATCCAATCGAGGGGGAAACATCCCTTTCTTCTCCTCCTCGTTCATCTTCGACATGAACCCAGTCAAAGTGCCATCCACCCCTTCTCTGCCCGTTCTCTTCTCCACTCTTCCTCCTGTTTTATCTTCATAATCTTACTGAGGTACCCTCCAATTTCCTTCCAGGTCTCGCCATTGGGTATAACATTAGTGTCCCGATGTTACCTTTGATTACCGTTTCCCAACACATTTCAAAACACCTCCTCCTGTCCGCCGCACTCTTCGGGCAGGGGAACATCGCATGCTCAGATGTATCCACTGACCAACAGAACCAATACTGTGCCGATGATGATTTTCCAATCTTACATAAATATGTTATCATCTGTCATAGGAAGTAGCCAACGTTCCTTCACTTTTTCTCCAGCCATGGTTTCACCTTCGGTATAATAGTTCTGGCCCATCCGTCATACTGATTCCACATATTCTGCCATTTCTTCATTGGATCTTCCTTTATCTCACTCTTTTTCTCTCTTCCTCTGTCGTGCAGGGAGATTCATTCCTCCACCAGTAGGTCTATTGGTAGTATACTTGCTATCACTTCTATACTCTTTGAGAAGATTGTGCAATGATGGGTTTTGCGTCGTATTGCACGGGCTTCGCAGAGAGTATGGAGGCGACAGTAGGTATACCACCAATGGACTTACTGGTGGAGGAAAGAGTCTCCCTGGATGAAAGAGGAAAAGAGAACAAGAGCTAGATAAGGGCAGATCCAATGAGGAAATGGCAGAATATGTGGGATCAGTATGTTACACTAATCGCTAGCTTCTTATTTACTGCTTTGAGCATCTTCTTATAGCACTTATATTTTAATGCTCTACTACAGGTGGGCGCCACATACTGCAATACCGACGTAACGGCAGTGGCTAACACTTTCCTATTACAGCTTATTAGTTTCATAGTTTTAGTTTCATCTTCCATATACTTAATATTAGTCATCTTCAGAGCCTTTTCCATGGTCTTCCTGGCATACGTCTTCATTCTCATATTCTTACCGAGATAAACCCTTAGGTATTTTACCATTGTGAATTTTCCATCATTTGGCCTTCCATAACTACCTCCAGTTTTGACACTTTTCGTCTTCATTGTAAGACTACCACTTCGGTCTTTTTGGCTGCCACCCTGATCCTCATCCCGTTTGGTCTTATGACACTCTCACTCGCGTAACATGCATTGTCATTTACCTTATCTAACATAACCCAACCCTTTTTTATTATGGAGAGGATTAGGAAATCTGTAAACAGACCTTTCCCCCTCTTTTCTAGGAACCACCCGTCAGGGTATTGCTTCAGGGAATATTAACTGTATACAAATATATTCTCCAATGTTATTTTCCACAACATTCTCCAAGGTCTCATCTTCACCATTTCCAACTCCTTCTAGGAGTCTTTCATGGCTTTCCTTTACTTTCATTATTTAACTACCATGTCTTGCACTATGTTCCACATTTTTTCTGCTTCTAAAGTCACTTTCACTATTTTTTCTCAGTTTCACAACCGACCACATTTCCTTTCACAAACAATTCTTTCACTACTAAAATTTCAGTTTTTTAACATAACTCAACTCAACAGAACGCAACGTAATCCAATTGTTCTTTTAATCAATTTCACCCAATCATTCCAAATTCTTTCTTGTCCTAGACTAAAATTATAAAAGAAGGACAAGAAGTCCTTCTTGTCACGACTTCTTGTCCTAGATGAAGGAGGAAAGATAATTCGTGGAAGAAGGAAAGAGGAACAGGAGGGAAAGGGCTAGAATGGTGTAGGAAGAGAGGGTTTGGGGGGGAGAGGGGGATCCATTTCTCCTCATCTTTGGCACGTACAAAAAGGAAATGGATTTCTTTGTTTCTCTTATCAACAAACCCTGTCTTGGGGAAATTAAAAAGACGAAGAGAGCTAAAGAAAGACCAATTGGGAGATGCAAGAAATAAGGTAAAAAGATCTGAGGTAAAGTCTGCCGATGGTTTCAGAGGAAAACGAGGAATACCCACATTATATGATCTCCCATCATCCAAGGTCAGATGTCTGTTTGTAGATTTCGAAGAATAATGTTGGGTTGGGTTGGGTTGATTTGGCGAAGTATGAAGAAAAGAAAGAGAATTGTCTTCTTTCAGATATTGTATGTTTGCAAAGCGTGGGAAGCAGCATTTAAGACTAAAAAACATAAATAAAAGTTATCAAGAAAATAGAGACAAGTTTTGTTACGAATCTTCAGCGCCTACAGAATTGTCTCCACGGAATCACTGCAAGTGATAGCAAGATCATTACCAATTGAGCTAATGGCTGAAACGGAGGGTGTCTGCGGAAGCGGGAAAGGAAGAATGAAGAAGGAATACGGAAAAAGTTCGATTGATTTTGTGTGGTGAATAATACCTGAATTAGAAATGGCTATCTCGATGATGGATAAACTATTATATGAGTTGGATAACAGCCTATTTCTTTAAGCACAACAAGAGCAATGGACAAATATGCGTCTACTACAAGAATAAAATATACGATGTGAAGATGGACACATCTTTTTCAATTGAAAAGACAGGAAACTTGGAAGAAATTAAGAACAATATTAACTCCAAGAAACTGCATTCAAGTTATGGTGGAAAATGAGGAAAGGTGTAATACAGTAGAAAAGTTTGTGAGAGAGGTCATAGTCGCGAAGGAAGCAAAGGAGAGAGCGAGGCAGAACAGTATGGCGATAAATCGATCACATAGTGAAGAATGTCATCATTTCGCCTCTCATTTTAATTCATGTTTTCTGGTCGCTGTCCTAAATATGGCGATAGGAGGGCGGAGGAGCTCGATATGTACGAAGAATGGAGCGAAGAGATGGAGAAATCCGAAGCAACGCCTCCAGGCGGATTCCGTAGGAGACGAGGAAAGGCGTTTTTAGTAGAGAATCCCAACCCAACCTCACACTATCTGACCGCCCATCATCTCAGACTTGATGTTTGCTACCAGAATTCACCGACTTCGTAATAAGCAAAATGAAAGTAAATGAGAAATGAAAAAAAATTTTGAGAGGGAAATGATAATGCTGAAATACTTGAAGCAAAAACTTACCCTGTTATGTATTATAACTTATTGCACGATGTCAACGAATATTATACAAGTTATATCGGGAATATGTTAGGAAGAAGATGAATAGAAATGAGGAAAAGAATGATATGTAAAAAATTGACGATTAAGTCTCATAATAACGATTGGGGAGCAAGCTAAGAATATAACACAAACTTCATTTTTGGGACTTAAAATGCTTCAAATTTTGAATTTGTGCCATAATAATTTATGGGAATCTCCGAGACGAGGATTTTTACGATTTAGAAACTCCTCACCTTGAAGTAATTCATAACAAGTTGTAATCTTCAAAAAATGAATGATATGTGATGCGTTATTGATGTTAAATGACGGAATGTTAGTAATGTTATGAAAAAAAATTGACGATTAAAGATCATAATAACGATTACGGAACAAGCTAAGACTTAACACAAGTCTCATTTTTGGGACTTAAAATGCTTCAAATTTTTAATTTGTGCTATAATAATTTACGGGAAATCCGCGAGATGAGGATTTTTAATATTTGGGAATTCCTCACCTCGAAGTAACTCATGATGAGTTGTCGCATAACGAGTTTAACTGAGCTTAGATTGCATTATAATAATATTAGTTAGATCTTGGGAGAAGTTTTGGTCGGGTTATGTTTTTTTTTGCGCATTGTGAACTTGTTGAATCATACATAATATAATAAGAGACATATTTAGACAGATTTAGAATCAATTGAGGATATTTAGATATACGTATCCCATAACTATTTACATTAGTATTCTTTTGAATGATAAGAAATATGGTTAATGTCAATTTTTCATAATGGGCAAAAACATAAACTTATATCGTTTGCGTGACCATGAATAGACACATTTTGAGTTGGAGATATTTAAACAAACACATAAAGTTTATCCAGTTTATAACATTACAACATGTTATGAAGAATTCCTTTGATTTTGACAATAAAACTTTGAGAAAAAATTAAATTTTAGAGAAGACTTTAATATATTAAACAAACAATAGTTTTTATAGCAGATTTTGAAGCTTGAGCCAGTATAATAAATTGGATGTGGCCAAAACACGTAACAAGACTTTCATCAGAGTTTCGCCATCACATATTTATTGAAAAACCTTGCCTCCTCCATTAGATATTTATAAAGCAGATACAAAGCAGCATTAACTTTTAAATAGCCTTTATTTAAAACTATAACTAAATATTTATTCTAATCTTAGAATTAAAACTAACGAATCGATTTTGATGATTGAAGATTTGCCATCTTTAGCAAACAAAAAAAATCATCAATTTAATCGAGTAAGATTAATTATTATTGACTTTGACTTAATGGAATTGCGTGAATTAAGTCTTTTAATTAATATTTTGTCGTTTAATTAAACGGAGTGTGTCCGGTTTTGTGTCAATTGAACGTGCACCTGCCTTAATTGCCGTAATGATTACATTAAAGTGTATTCATTGCAAACAGGAGATATAAGAACGTAACGCCAGATGGTAAACCTGACAATATTTTCGCGCCTCGGTCATTAGATGTCTACAATGGAAATCCATTATGACGCCATCACCATGGTTCAATGGCGGACCGACGACGACGTCTTGCAACCGAGAGAGCTTTTAAAACATGCCCGAGCAACGTCTTTTCATAACTTTTCCTGAAGAAACGGCGGATCCATAACGAATTCATTAAGTTAGAGGTACATAAAAGATCGCGGACAAGAGTTTTTGTTCTCCTACCACAATACGTTTTATTGTGTACGCTTCATAAAGATGTAATCGTTAAAAAAATGTTTTTTACTCGATATTTTTATGTTTTTGTTTTGAGGAATGTTAAAAAATTAATTTCTTAGGTGTATATTGACGGTGGGAATTAACATAAATTGTAAATCTATACATGTACTCAATTAACATGGTTAAAGTAACATTTTCAAATTGGCAAATACCAGTCGTCGGCCGTTAATTGAATGTAAATTGGTGGTATACGGTTCAAGGTCGGCGAAACAACGTTATTTACAACATTCCCGGTAGAAGAAGATTCTTATTTTACGATTTCCATCATCGTAAAGTAGTTCAATATTAGCATCACGATATCTCGATAAGTTCATTGAAATTACCGCAAGAAAACCAAACCGAGCCACCGCTGTCGTTGTTGCGGCTAGTTTCGTAATTCTCGGCATAAGAGGTTATTTATATATCGGAACAAAGGGTTTACGACCATTGTTGAAACCGCTGAAGCTGCTCATTGTTTTGTAGCGGTCGAGGGATATAACACCGCAAGAACATTGACGGACCCGTAATCTCCTGTTTACAAATACGCAGTTGACACAATTTTGTTGCTTATAATCGTCTCTTTTGTTTTCAACTTAAGAAAAAAATCGAAAGAATTGAATCGAATTGAAACCAGGGTTGTTAGCTTTAAACGATTTGTTAAAAACTGTTTGTTTTAAACATGTTTAAAACACCTCAATAACAAGAGAGGTGATTTAAAAAATTTTTATCTTTTTAATTTATGGAATCGAAATAATTATAATTGGTGTGTTAAAACTAGATTAAATTTGCTTCAAAATGATTCTTATTTCATAATAATATCTCAATTCGTCTTTGAGATATGATGATGTAAATTAGATTATTCAATTTAACCCCAATAACCAGAGAGGTGATTTAAAAAATATTTATCTTTTTAATTTATGGAATCGAAATAATTATAATTGGTGTGTTAAAACTAGATTAAATTTGCTTCAAAATGATTTTTATTTCATAATAATATCTCAATTCGTCTTTGAGATATGATGATGTAAATTAGATTATTCAATCTTCCCCCATAAAAAGAGAAGTGATTTAAAAAAAAATTATCTTTTTAATTTATGGAATCGAAATAATTATAATTGCTGTGTTAAAACTAGATTAAATTTGCTTCAAAATGATTTTTATTTCATAATAATATCTTAATTCGTCTTTGAGATATGATGATGTAAATTAGATTATTCAATTTAACCCCAATAACAAGAGAGGTGATTTAAAAAAAATTATCTTTTTGGTTTAAGGAATCGAAGAAATTATAATTGGTGTGTTAAAACTAGATTAAATTTGCTTCAAAATGATTTTTATTTTATCATAATATCTCAATTCATCTTTGAGATATGATGATGTAAATTAGATTATTCAATTTAACCCCAATAACAAGAGAGGTGATTTAAAAAATTTTATCTTTTTAATTTATGGAATCGAAATAATTATAATTGCTGTGTTAAAACTAGATTAAATTTGCTTCAAAATGATTTTTATTTCATAATAATATCTTAATTCGTCTTTGAGATATGATGATGTAAATTAGATTATTCAATTTAACCCCAATAACAAGAGAGGTGATTTAAAAAAAATTATCTTTTTGGTTTAAGGAATCGAAGAAATTATAATTGGTGTGTTAAAACTAGATTAAATTTGCTTCAAAATGATTTTTATTTTATCATAATATCTCAATTCATCTTTGAGATATGATGATGTAAATTAGATTATTCAATTTAACCCCAATAACAAGAGAGGTGATTTAAAAAAATTTATCTTTTTAATTTATGGAATCGAAATAATTATAATTGCTGTGTTAAAACTAGATTAAATTTGCTTCAAAATGATTTTTATTTCATAATAATATCTCAATTCGTCTTTGAGATATGATGATGTAAATTAGATTATTCAATCTAACCCCAATACTAAGAGAGGTGATTTAAAAAAAATGTATCTTTTTAATTTATGGAATCGAAATAATTATAATTGGTGTGTTAAAACTAGATTAAATTTGCTTCAAAATGATTTTTATTTCATAATAATATCTCAATTCGTCTTTGAGATATGATGATGTAAATTAGATTATTCAATCTAACCCCAATAATAAGAGAGGTGATTTAAAAAAAATTTATCTTTTTAATTTATGGAATCGAAATAATTATAATTGGTGTGTTAAAACTAGATTAAATTTGCTTCAAAATGATTTTTATTTCATAATAATATCCCAATTCGTCTTTGAGATATGATGATGTAAATTAGATTATTCAATCTAACCCCAATAATAAGAGAGGTGATTTAAAAAAAATTATCTTTTTAATTTATGGAATCGAAATAATTATAATTGGTGTGTTAAAACTAGATTAAATTTGCTTCAAAATGATTTTTATTTCATAATAATATCTCAATTCGTCTTTGAGATATGATGATGTAAATTAGATTATTCAATCTAACCCCAATAATAAGAGAGGTGATTTAAAAAAAATGTATCTTTTTAATTTATGGAATCGAAATAATTATAATTGGTGTGTTAAAACTAGATTAAATTTGCTTCAAAATGATTTTTATTTCATAATAATATCTCAATTCGTCTTTGAGATATGATGATGTAAATTAGATTATTCAATCTAACCCCAATAACAAGAGAGGTGATTTAAAAAATTTTATCTTTTTAATTTATGGAATCGAAATAATTATAATTGGTGTGTTAAAACTAGATTAAATTTGCTTCAAAATGATTTTTATTTCATAACAATATCTCAATTCGTCTTTGAGATATGATGATGTAAATTAGATTATTCAATCTAACCCCAATAACAAGAGAGGTGATTTAAAAAATTTTATCTTTTTAATTTATGGAATCGAAATAATTATAATTGGTGTGTTAAAACTAGATTAAATTTGCTTCAAAATGATTTTTATTTCATAACAATATCTCAATTCGTCTTTGAGATATGATGATGTAAATTAGATTATTCAATCTAACCCCAATAACAAGAGAGGTGATTTAAAAAAAAATTATCTTTTTAATGTATGGAATCGAAATAATTATAATTGGTGTGTTAAAACTAGATTAAATTTGCTTCAAAATGATTTTTATTTCATAATAATATTTCAATTCGTTTTTGAAATATGATGATGCAAATTAGATTATTCAATCTAACCCCAATAACAAGAGAGGTGATTTAAAAAAAAATTATCTTTTTAATGTATGGAATCGAAATAATTATAATTGGTGTGTTAAAACTAGATTAAATTTGCTTCAAAATGATTTTTATTTCATAATAATATTTCAATTCGTTTTTGAAATATGATGATGCAAATTAGATTATTCAATCTAACCCCAATAACAAGAGAGGTGATTTAAAAAATTTTATCTTTTTAATTTATGGAATCGAAATAATTATAATTGGTGTGTTAAAACTAGATTAAATTTGCTTCAAAATGATTTTTATTTCATAACAATATCTCAATTCGTCTTTGAGATATGATGATGTAAATTAGATTATTCAATCTAACCCCAATAACAAGAGAGGTGATTTAAAAAATTTTATCTTTTTAATTTATGGAATCGAAATAATTATAATTGGTGTGTTAAAACTAGATTAAATTTGCTTCAAAATGATTTTTATTTCATAATAATATTTCAATTCGTTTTTGAAATATGATGATGCAAATTAGATTATTCAATTTAACCCCAATAACAAGAGAGGTGATTTAAAAAAAATTTGTCTTTTTAATTTATGGAATCGAAATAATTATAATTGGTGTGTTAAAACTAGATTAAATTTGCTTCAAAATGATTTTTATTTCATAACAATATCTCAATTCGTCTTTGAGATATGATGATGTAAATTAGATTATTCAATCTAACCCCAATAATAAGAGAGGTGATTTAAAAAAAATTTATCTTTTTAATTTATGGAATCGAAATAATTATAATATGTGTGTTAAAACTAGATTAAATTTGCTTCAAAATGATTTTTATTTTATCATAATATCTCAATTCGTCTTTGAGATATGATGATGTAAATTAGATTATTCAATTTAACCCCAATAACAAGAGAGGTGATTTAAAAAAAATTTGTCTTTTTAATTTATGGAATCGAAATAATTATAATTGGTGTGTTAAAACTAGATTAAATTTGCTTCAAAATGATTTTTATTTCATAATAATATCTCAATTCGTCTTTGAGATATGATGATGTAAATTAGATTATTCAATTTAACCCCAATAACAAGAGAGGTGATTTAAAAAAAAATTATCTTTTTGGTTTAAGGAATCGAAGAAATTATAATTGGTGTGTTAAAACTAGATTAAATTTGCTTCAAAATGATTTTTATTTTATCATAATATCTCAATTCGTCTTTGAGATATGATGATGTAAATTAGATTATTCAATTTAACCCCAATAACAAGAGAGGTGATTTAAAAAATTTTATCTTTTTAATTTATGGAATCGAAATAATTATAATTGGTGTGTTAAAAGTAGATTAAATTTGCTTCAAAATGATTTTTATTTCATAATAATATCTCAACTCGTCTTTGAGATATGATGATGTAAATTAGATTATTCAATTTAACCCCAATAACAAGAGAGGTGATTTAAAAAAAATTTATCTTTTTAATTTATGGAATCGAAATAATTATAATTGGTGTGTTAAAAGTAGATTAAATTTGCTTCAAAATGATTTTTATTTCATAATAATATCTCAATTCGTCTTTGAGATATGATGATGTAAATTAGATTATTCAATTTAACCCCAATAACAAGTGAGGTGAATTAAAAGAATTTTATCTTTTTGATTTATGGAATCGAAATAATTATAATTGGTGTGTTAAAACTAGATTAAATTTGCTTCAAAATGATTCTTATTTCATAATAATATCTCAATTCGTCTTTGAGATATGATGATGTAAATTAGATTATTCAATCTAACCCCAATAATAAGAGAGGTGATTTAAAAAAAATGTGTCTTTTTAATTTATGGAATCGAAATAATTATAATCGATGTGTTAAAACTAGATTAAATTTGCTTCAAAATGATTTTTATTTCATAATAATATCTCAATTCGTCTTTGAGATATGATGATGTAAATTAGATTATTCAATTTAACCCCAATAACAAGAGAGGTGATTTAAAAAAAATTTATCTTTTTAATTTATGGAATTGAAATAATTATAATTGGTGTCTTAAAGCCAGATTAAATTTGCTTCAAAATGATTTTTATTTCATAATAATGTCTCAATTCGTCTTTGAGGTATGATGATGTAAATTAGATTATTCAATTTAACCTCAATAACAAGAGCTTATACTTTATCTCATTTGAGTTAGAGTTTAAATAAGGCATATTTTGGACGTAAGGGTTCAATTTTTGGTATTCTTATAAAATAATGAAATAAATGAAATATTCTTAAATATTTAAATTATTTCCAATAGCTTGTTTAAAACACAATTTTTTGTTAGCAACGTAAAATAAGTTTAAAACAAAAAAACTGTTTAAAACAATTAAAAACAGGTGTTTTGTTCAAAAGCCGTCTCAAGATTATTTATTATTGCCAAAATGAATACAAATATGAATAAAAG
Organism: Onthophagus sagittarius; assembly: GCA_036711965.1. NCBI lineage: Eukaryota > Metazoa > Arthropoda > Insecta > Coleoptera > Scarabaeidae > Onthophagus > Onthophagus sagittarius. Next base: position 11,673,810 of record JASERS010000004.1, read on the forward strand.
TATTTCCCATACGCGCACTCACTTAAAAGTAAAGTTCTTTTAGGTAGAACAAAGAAAAGTCGGGTCGAATCGAAAGCACCACTTGACTCTTCAAAGCTTTATTTACTAATGGGGTTGATAATTGACATGTGAAAAGGGGAATTGATTCATGGGGTTCCCCATAAGTATCCTACAGCGCATGGGAAACTAAGTGAAACGTATTTCATAATAAAAAGTTGTAATTTGATTTAAATTAAATTTTTTACTGCTTTTTTGTGTTATAATTCGGCGTAAAAATGTTCAACCTTGAACTCGGCCAAAGTATGAACTTAGATTTTGGTTCGTTTCGGTTGGATGCCTTCTTCCGCTATCACAGGTAGCGCGTTCTTGTGAGAAAGTAATGAACTCGCGCTGGTTCGCTTCCGCTTCTTCGCCGGCGAAGAACAGAACCGGAGTAAAACCTCCTCTCATTATTATTAAATAGGTTTTTAAATGAAATTAACGACGAAGGCCGGGAAGAGATAATAAATGTATACGTGTCGGCCATCGCGTGTTCGTCGTTGGTAACACTGCCATATCTGATGATGCCACTCACTTTGGTCATTATATGACAATATATCTAATCAAATCGCCGAGAATTTTTTATTCCGAGCTGCGTATACGAAGCGTTTTGTACTCTTTGTTTCGACTTCTATTTTTGGATGCCATTGTGGGCAGTATTAAAATATTTTATTTGTGTCTTATCAGCGATAAAAATATTAACTGATTAAAAGAAGCAAGAACATTTTTTTTGTTAAGTTTGTTATAAAAGAATTTTTAATGTTGCATTAATAAAATGCGCAAATAAGATAACTAAAATTAAAAAATTTGCGATAAATTTTCATATCGTTTATAAAAATCGAAGGGGAAACGCAAAATGGTGTTAAAACATATGCAAATAGTGATGATACTTATCGAAATTGCGATAAAAAGTTAATCTAATCGAATAATATCTAAAAATTGTAAAAAATTAAAAAAAATTTGATTATACTTTGTATACTTTTCTATGACATCTGTGAAATTGTTATGAAGTTGGTAATATTGATAGAAAATTTGATCATAAAATGAATTTAAAGCTTTTTCTTATTTAAATATAATTACTTATTAATTTAAATATAATTATTAAAAAGCTAAGAAATAACACAAATGTATCTGAAGACATATTTTAACAAAGGCCTCTACAATGAATACTATCTGAAGTAGAGTACTTTATAAACTATTTTATCAACCCTGTATATTTTAGTTGAAGCAAAAGTAAACTAACATTAGACCTAGAAGTAGAAAGTTTTGGGTTTAGCCAAAACTTTTGGTCTAATACTAATTCTAGTTTTACTTTAATTCAAATATACAGGGTTGGGTTGGGTTGGGTTGGGTTAAGCTGTGTATTTCGAGACGCTGATCAAAAACAGAATAACAGCGAAACTTGAAGAATTAGGAGGGTTATCAAAGGACCAATTTGGCTTCACTAGGGGAAGATCTACGACTCAAGCAATAGAAGAGGTTATAAAAGAAGCAAAAAGATGTGATAAGTATAGAAGAGGCAAGAAGAAAAAATGCCTTATGATAGCGGTAGATGTTAGAAATGCCTTTGGCACGGCACCTTGGAGTAAAATTATTGAGGCACTGGAAAGGAAAAACATACCATCGTACCTGATCAATGTCATTAAATCCTATCTGACCGACAGATTCGTCGAATATGAAGGTATCCGATACAAATTGACGAGAGGAGTGCCGCAGGGATCCGTCCTGGGCCCTATGCTGTGGAACGTCTTTTTCGACGAGTTGCTGGAGAGAAGAAATGATGATGAAGACATACGATTCATTGCATATGCGGACGATTTGGCCGTTGTGATTTCGGGATGGGACTCTAAGGAAGTGACAAGGAAAGCGCAGAAAACTCTGGATGAGATTGTGGATAGGATGGAGGAGATGGGCCTGCAAATTGCCCCAGAAAAGACTGAAATGATATTTTTAAGAAGACGCCGTAGCAAAATGAATAATAGTATTATAGTTAAAGGCAAAGTAATAGAAAACAAACAGACACTTAAATATCTGGGGGTGACGCTTTCGGAGGAGTTAAGATGGGGGAAACATGTGGATGGAGCCGCAAAAAAAGCCGAAAAAACTGTACATGCTCTACATAGAGTTATGAGTTCTACTCATGGTCCGAGCCCAGCAAAAAGGAAACTTATTGGAGATACTATTTACGCCCAACTGCTCTATGCATGTGGAGCATGGAAAGATGCGTGCAAGGTCAGCAAAAATGTTATTAGACTAACTAAAATTCAGAGAGGAATTATTATAAGAACTATAAGCGCATATAGGACCAGTTCCACGGAAGCTTTGCAGGTGGTGGGAGATTCCTTGCCTATGGATCTCATGATTACGTATAGAGCGACAAACAGGGAAACAGAAAAAGACACAAGAGCAGCAAGGGACGAAGTGATGAGAAAGTGGGATCGCAGATGGCGAGTTGACACGGGAAAGGCTAGGTGGACGAAAAGAATAATTAACAACTTAGGACAATGGACAGATAGGAAGTGGGGAGAAGTTGATTTTCATCTCAGTCAATTCCTCATTGGACACGGTTGCTTCAGAGCATACCTACACATGTACAAAAAAATAGATTCCGACCTTTGTATTTACTGTGGACAACGTGATGATGCAGAACACACCTTCTATCGGTGTAGTAGGTGGAGTTCGGAGAGGAAAAAAGTAACAGACACTATTGGAGAAAACTTTAGTCCGGAGAACACCTTGAGACACATGCTACACAGTGTGGATAGACGGGATTGCATTGCGGGTTTTGTTGGGGACGTATTGGCGGAGAAGGAGAGAGAAGAAAGGATTGAGAAACTAGGGTAGGGGTCTAAAGCGAATAGTGGAAGAGGATAAGGGATGCCTGTGAGGCATCCCTCGCCCGGGTACGTTAAATGAGTTTAATCAAAAAAAAAGTCTGTTGGTGTTTTTCTGTATATAGTTGACTTAATGGTGGCTGAGAGTAAGCAGCGTGAAGTCGCAACGGATGGTGGAGAGAAGAAGGGAAGAAGGGAGGGGGTCCTCGGATCCCCTCACCCCGGTATGTATAGCAAAAATTGTTGTTAAAAGCTAATTTTTGTGTATGTATTTTTTTTTTGGACTGATGCTGCGATCGAAGTTGCGGAGAAGGATGCGAAGCAAACTGCGATGGGTTGATGTTTAAAGCGCGGCAGCGTATTCCAGCCTCTCGTGGAGTGGTGATTTTGAGGATAGGGGTTTTTAGTCGGTCGGAGACTCAAGAATGGGCTCCAACCCGACACTACCTGACCGACCAACATCCCGGGTCAGGTGTCTGCTTACAGATTTTCCCCGACCTCTCGAAAAAAAAAAAAAAGCTGTGTATTTAAAGACGTTTTTTTAACGAAGTTCTCTACAATGAATATTTTCTGAAATAGAGTACATTACAAACGGAGTTGGCAACCCTGTATATTTCAATTGAAGTAAAACTTGAACTAACACTAGACCTAGAAGTCTTCAGACGCACGGCTAAACCCAGATCTTTCCACTTTTAGGTCTAGTGTTAGTCCAAGTTTTATATCATTAGATCTGACTTTAGATCTAGAGCTAGAAACTTTCGGGTTTAGCCGTATATCACTCAAGATGGCTAAGCCCGAATGATTTTAGTTTTAGGTCTAATATTAATTCTAGATTTACTTCAATTCAAATATACAGGTTTGGGTTGGGTTGTGTTGGTTTAAGCCGCGCATTGGAAAAAGGGCAGGCTAATTCTGATCGAGAAGCCAGGAAACGCGCATAGTACTAAAGTGGTATAGCTGCTCTCCATGTGTGGATAACAGTGTCATGAAGTCGATATATGGCTATATTATGGTGAAAGGAATGTTCAACCATGCCGTCTCAACTAGCTTCCATGTTGTAGTCTCCGACCCATCAGACCTCAAACATGCTCCATTGTATGTGGCCAAGGGCGTGAAGAGGTTAAGATGTAAAGAATTCCCCAATTTTGGTAATGCAGAATCACATTCTCTTATATTTGAATGGTTTGAACTTTCCTTCGCTCATCATACGATTTCAGTGCTTAAAACGTGTTTCTAAAAGGTATCTAAACAAGTTGGTTTCAAACACAAAAAAAAATCATCATGTCGCCGAACAGCTAATAGAGCATCTGGCATTATATTTACATTTTTTATGGAATTAGGATTACTGAAATATTTGCTTTGAGAAATATTAACCATATCTGAAAACATTAAATTTAGTCAAAGATTTTTTACTTTTGTTCAGTTAGAGACACATCGGGATTAAGCCCAGTGTGCGCCGTCTTAAACATAAAGAGTTCAAATATACAAGGTTGGGTTGGGTTAGGTATAGTTGTATATCTGAAGATATTTTATTTACAGAGGCCTCTGCAATGAATATTTTCTGAAATAGAGTACTTTACAAACTGATTTGAATTGAAGTAAAAAGTTGCTCTCATCAACAATGTCAAACAATCAATGTCGAGATAAATTCAAAATTGTAAAAATTCAAGAATTTCGTTATAAAAAAGTTTTTGTTCTAAAAAAGTTATAAAAAGTTATACAAAGTTTACAAAGTTGTACATGTAATATCTCAATTCGTTTTTGAAATATCTTTTTGAGATAAATTTGTAGCGATTGATAAAAAGAAAAATTTCCTTAATCCCTTTTGAAAAATTATAAAAATTGAATTCTTAAGATATCGTGGTGAATCCTTTCGTGATTTATAAAAAGAAGTATGCAGTTTTCGCAAAATAAAACCACACTTGAGTATCTCGCTTCGCGTTTGAGATATCAAATTGTAAATTCAACCTAAACTTGTAATATTTCATAAAATTATGAATTTTCTTAATCATGTTGAAAAAATCGAATTCTTAAGATATATTAATAATATCTAAAAACTATAAAAAATTAAAAAAATTTGATTATACTTTGTATACTTTTCTATGACATCTGTGAAATTGTTATGAAGTTGGTAATATTGATAGAAAATTTGATCACAAAATGAATTTAAAGCTTTTTCATATTTAAATATAATTACTTATTAATTTAAATATAATTATTAAAAAGCTAAGAAATAACACAAATGTATCTGAAGACATATTTTAACAAAGGCCTCTACAATGGATACTATCTGAAGTAGAGTACTTTATAAACTATTTTATCAACCCTGTATATTTTAGTTGAAGCAAAAGTAAACTAACATTAGACCTAGAAGTAGAAAGTTTTGGGTTAAGCCAAAACTTTTGGTCTAATACTAATTCTAGTTTTACTTTAATTCAAATATACAGGGTTTGGTTGGGTTGGGTTAAGCTGTGCATTTAAAGACGTTTTTTAACGAAGTTCTCTACAATGAATATTTTCTGAAATAGAGTACATTAGAAACGGAGTTGACAACCCTGTATATTTCAATTGAAGTAAAACTTGAACTAACACTAGACCTAGAAGTCTTCAGACGCACGGCTAAACCCAGATCTTTCCACTTCTAGGTCTAGTGTTAATCCAAGTTTTATATCATTAGATCTGACTTTAGATCTAGAGCTAGAAACTTTCGGGTTTAGCCGTATATCACTCAAGATGGCTAAGCCCGAATGATTTTAGTTTTAGGTCTAATATTAATTCTAGATTTACCTCAATTCAAATATACAGGTTTGGGTTGGGTTGTGTTGGTTTAAGCCGCGCATTGGAAAAAGGGCAGGCTAATTCTGATCGAGAAGCCAGGAAACGCGCATAATACTAAAGTAGTATAGCTGCTCTCCATGTGTGGATAACAATGTCATGAAGTCGATATATGGCTATATTATGGTGAAAGGAATGTTCAACCATGCCGTCTCAACTAGCTTCCATGTTGTAGTCTCCGACCCATCAGACCCCAAACATGCTCCATTGTATGTGGCCAAGGGCGTGAAGAGGTTAAGATGTAAAGAATTCTCCAATTTTCGTAATGCAGAATCACATTCTCTTATATTTGAATGGTTTGAACTTTCCTTCGCTCATCATACGATTTCAGTGCTTAAAGCGTGTTTCTAAAAGGTATCTAAACAAGTTGGTTTCAAACACAAAAAAAAATCATCATGTCGCCGAACAGCTAATAGAGCGTCTGGCATTATATTTACATTTTTTATGGAATTAGGATTACTGAAATATTTGCTGTGAGAAATATTAACCATATCTGAAAACATTAAATTTAGTCAAAGATTTTTTACTTTTGTTCAGTTAGAGACACATCGGGATTAAGCCCAGTGTGCGCCGTCTTAAACAAAAAGAGTTCAAATATACAGGGTTGGGTTGGGTTAGGTATAGTTGTAAATCTGAAGATATTTTATTTACAGAGGCCTCTGCAATGAATATTTTCTGAAATAGAGTACTTTACAAACTGATTTGAATTGAAGTAAAACGTTGCTCTACTTCTAGTTGCACGCTCGTACTTTTGCTCTCAGAGGAATCAATGTCGAGATAAATTCGAAATTGTAAAAATTCAAGAATTTCGTTATAAAAAAGTTTTTCTTCTAAAAAAGTTATAAAAGGTTATACAAAGTTTACAAAGTTGTACATGTAATATCTCAATTCGTTTTTGAAATATCTTTTTGAGATAAATTTGTAGCGATTGATAAAAAGAAAAATTTCCTTAATCCCTTTTGAAAAATTATAAAAATAGAATTCTTAAGATATCGTGGTGAATCCTTTCGTGATTTATAAAAAGAAGTATGCAGTTTTCGCAAAATAAAACCACACTTGAGTATCTCGCTTCGCTTTTGAGATATCAAATTGTAAATTCAACCTAAACTTGTAATATTTCATAAAATTATGAATTTTCTTAATCATGTTGAAAAAATCGAATTCTTAAGATATATTGATGAAATTTGTTGTAATTTGTAAAGAAAAGTATGTCCTTCAATACGCACAAAGGCATACATGAGTATCTCAATTCATTTTTGAGATATCAAGTTTTGATCATAACATGAATTTGCAGCATTTTATAAAATTAAAAAATTTCTTAATCATTTTTGAAAAATCGGATTCTAAAGTTATCATAACGATTTTTTTTTGTGATTTATAAAGAAAATTCTTTGCTATCCTGAGAACAAAACCATACTTAAATATCTCAATTTGTTTTTGAGATATCTTTTAAGATAAATTTGTAGCACTTCATAAAAACAGCAATTTTTTTAGTAATTTTTAAAAAAACGTAAAAAATCGAATTCTTAACCTATCGTGATGAAATTTTTATAATTTATAAAGAAAAGTATGTACTTCAATAGGCACAAAGACATATATGAGTATCTCAATTCGTTTTTGAGATATCAAGTTTTGAACTCAACATAAATTTGCAACAATTCATAAAATTTAAAATTTTTTTAATCAGTTTTGGAATATCGTGAAAAATCGAATTCTTAAGATATAGTGATGAAATTTGTGCGCACTTTTATACACACAAAGCCGTACATGAATATCTCAATTCATTTTTAAGATATCATGTTTTGAACTCTACATCTAAATCTATGAAATGCTACATCTAAATATGTAGTATTTCATAAAAATAACAATTTTCTTAATTATTTTTAAAAAAATCGTAAAAAATCGAATGCTTGGGAAGTCATTCTGCACTAAGTAAGAATATTCTGTACTTTCCACAGAACTAAATCATACTTGAATATCTCAATTCGTTTTTGAGATATCAACTTTAAAACTCATCCTAATTAACGATTTACTTAATCATTTTGAAAAGGTCATAATAAACTGAATTCTTAAGATATCTTGATGAAACTTTTTGTGATGGAAAGGTTGCACTTTTCTAATAAAACCATACTTGAATATCTTGCCTCGATTTTGAGATATCAAGCTTTGAATTCAACCTAAACTCGCAGCAACTCAAAATTTAAAAAAAAATATTAAGCATTTTTGAAAAAATCATCAATAATAGAATTCTTACGACATCTTGATGAAAGATTTGTGATGTGTAAGGAAATGTTGCACTTTTCTCGAAATAAAACCATACTTGAGTATCTCACTTGGTTTTTGAGATATCAGCTTTTAAATTCATCCTAATTAACGATTTCCTTAATCATTTAGAAAAAATCGAAAAAAAAAACAATTCTGAAGATATCTTAATGAAACTTTTTGTGATGTGTAAAGAAAAGGTTGCACTTTTCTAAGATTAAAACCGTACTTGAATATCTCGCCTTGATTTTAAGATATCAGGTTTTGAACTCAACCTAAACTTACAGCAACTCATATAATTTTAAAAAAATCTTAAGCATTTTTGAAAAAATCGTCAATAATCGAATTCTTAAGATATCTTGATAATATTTTTTATGATTTGTGAAGAAAAGTACACACTTTTCTCGGAATAAAATCATAGTTGAGTATCTCACTTCGTTTTTGAGATATCAGCTTTTAAACTCATCCTAATTAACGATTTCCTTAATCATTTTGAAAAAGTCGTAGGAAACCGAATTCTTAAGATATCTTCATGAATCTTTTTGTGATTTGTAAAGGAAAGGTTGTACTTTTCTAAGATTAAAACCATACTTCACTATCTTTCTTCGATTTTGAGATATCAGGTTTTGAACTCAACCTGAACTTACAGCAACTCATATAATTTAAAAAAAATCTTAAACATTTTTGAAAAAATCGTCAATAATCGAATTCTTAAGATATCTTGATAATATTTTTTATGATTTGTGAAGAAAAGTACACACTTTTCTCGGAATAAAATCATACTTGAGTATCTCACTTCGGTTTTGAGATATCAGCTTTTAAACTCATCCTAATTAACGATTTCCTTAATCATTTTGAAAAAGTCGTAGGAAACCGAATTCTTAAGATATCTTCATGAATCTTTTTGTGATTTGTAAAGGAAAGGTTGTACTTTTCTAAGATTAAAACCATACTTCACTATCTTTCTTCGATTTTGAGATATCAGGTTTTGAACTCAACCTAAACTTACAGCAACTCATATAATTTAAAAAAAATCTTAAGCATTTTTGAAAAAATCGTCAATAATCGAATTCTTAAGATATCTTGATAATATTTTTTATGATTTGTGAAGAAAAGTACACACTTTTCTCGGAATAAAATCATACTTGAGTATCTCACTTCGGTTTTGAGATATCAGCTTTTAAACTCATCCTAATTAACGATTTCCTTAATCATTTTGAAAAAGTCATAGGAAACCGAATTCTTAAGATATCTTCATGAATCTTTTTGTGATTTATAAAGGAAAGGTTATACTTTTCTAAGATTAAAACCATACTTCACTATCTTTCTTCGATTTTGAGATATCAGGTTTTGAACTCAACCTAAACTTACAGCAACTCATATAATTTTAAAAAAATCTTAAGCATTTTTGAAAAAATCGTCAATAATCGAATTCTTAAGATATCTTGATAATATTTTTTATGATTTGTGAAGAAAAGTACACACTTTTCTCGGAATAAAATCATACTTGAGTATCTCACTTCGGTTTTGAGATATCAGCTTTTAAACTCATCCTAATTAACGATTTCCTTAATCATTTTGAAAAAGTCGTAGGAAACCGAATTCTTAAGATATCTTCATGAATCTTTTTGTGATTTGTAAAGGAAAGGTTGTACTTTTCTAAGATTAAAACCATACTTCACTATCTTTCTTCGATTTTGAGATATCAGGTTTTGAACTCAACCTAAATTTACAGCAACTCATAGAATTTTAAAAGAATCTTAATCATTTTTGAAAAAGTCGTCAATAATCGAATTCTTAAGATATCTTGATGATACTTTTTATGATTTGTGAAGAAAAGTACACACTTTTCTCGGAATAAAATCATACTTGAGTATCTCACTTCGGTTTTGAGATATCAGCTTTTAAACTCATCCTAATTAACGATTTCCTTAATCATTTTGAAAAAGTCGTAGGAAACCGAATTCTTAAGATATCTTCATGAATCTTTTTGTGATTTGTAAAGGAAAGGTTGTACTTTTCTAAGATTAAAACCATACTTCACTATCTTTCTTCGATTTTGAGATATCAGGTTTTGAACTCAACCTAAATTTACAGCAACTCATAGAATTTTAAAAGAATCTTAATCATTTTTGAAAAAGTCGTCAATAATCGAATTCTTAAGATATCTTGATGATACTTTTTATGATTTGTGAAGAAAGGTACACACTTTTCTCGGAATAAAATCATACTTGAGTATCTCACTTCGGTTTTGAGATATCAGCTTTTAAACTCATCCTAATTAACGATTTCCTTAATCATTTTGAAAAAGTCGTAGGAAACCGAATTCTTAAGATATCTTCATGAATCTTTTTGTGATTTGTAAAGGAACGGTTGTACTTTTCTAAGATTAAAACCATACTTCACTATCTTTCTTCGATTTTGAGATATCAGGTTTTGAACTCAACCTTAACTTACAGCAACTCATAGAATTTTAAAAAAATCTTAATCATTTTTGAAAAAATCGTCAATAATCTAATTCTTAAGATATCTTGATAATATTTTTTATGATTTGTGAAGAAAAGTACACACTTTTCTCGGAATAAAATCATAGTTGAGTATCTCACTTCGGTTTTGAGATATCAGCTTTTAAACTCATCCTAATTAACGATTTCCTTAATCATTTTGAAAAAGTAGTAGGAAACCGAATTCTTAAGATATCTTCATGAATCTTTTTGTGATTTGTAAAGGAAAGGTTGTACTTTTCTAAGATTAAAACCATACTTCACTATCTTTCTTCGATTTTGAGATATCAGGTTTTGAACTCAACCTAAACTTACAGCAACTCATATAATTTAAAAAAAATCTTAAGCATTTTTGAAAAAATCGTCAATAATCGAATTCTTAAGATATCTTGATGATACTTTTAATGATTTGTGAAGAAAGGTACACACTTTTCTCGGAATAGAATCATACTTGAGTATCTCACTTCGGTTTTGAGATATCAGCTTTTAAACTCATCCTAATTAACGATTTCCTTAATCATTTTGAAAAAGTCGTAGGAAACCGAATTCTTAAGATATCTTCATGAATCTTTTTGTGATTTGTAAAGGAAAGGTTGTACTTTTCTAAGATTAAAACCATACTTCACTATCTTTCTTCGATTTTGAGATATCAGGTTTTGAACTCAACCTAAACTTACAGCAACTCATATAATTTAAAAAAAATCTTCAGCATTTTTGAAAAAATCGTCAATAATCGAATTCTTAAGATATCTTGATAATATTTTTTATGATTTGTGAAGAAAAGTACACACTTTTCACGGAATAAAATCATAGTTGAGTATCTCACTTCGGTTTTGAGATATCAGCTTTTAAACCCATCCTAATTAACGATTTCCTTAATCATTTTGAAAAAGTCGTAGGAAACCGAATTCTTAAGATATCTTCATGAATCTTTTTGTGGTTTGTAAAGGAAAGGTTGTACTTTTCTAAGATTAAAACCATACTTCACTATCTTTCTTCGATTTTGAGATATCAGGTTTTGAACTCAACCTAAACTTACAGCAACTCATATAATTTAAAAAAAATCTTAAGCATTTTTGAAAAAATCGTCAATAATCGAATTCTTAAGATATCTTGATAATATTTTTTATGATTTGTGAAGAAAAGTACACACTTTTCTCGGAATAAAATCATACTTGAGTATCTCTCTTCGGTTTTGAGATATCAGCTTTTAAACTCATCCTAATTAACGATTTCCTTAATCATTTTGAAAAAGTAGTAGGAAACCGAATTCTTAAGATATCTTCATGAATCTTTTTGTGATTTATAAAGGAAAGGTTGTACTTTTCTATGATTAAAACCATACTTCACTATCTTTCTTCGATTTTGAGATATCAGGTTTTGAACTCAACCTAAACTTACAGCAACTCATATAATTTTAAAATTATCTTAAGCATTTTTGAAAAAATCGTCAATAATCGAATTCTTAAGATATCTTGATAATATTTTTTATGATTTGTGAAGAAAAGTACACACTTTTCTCGGAATAAAATCATAGTTGAGTATCTCACTTCGGTTTTGAGATATCAGCTTTTAAACTCATCCTAATTAACGATTTCCTTAATCATTTTGAAAAAGTCGTAGGAAATCGAATTCTTAAGATATCTTCATGAATCTTTTTGTGATTTGTAAAGGAAAGGTTGTACTTTTCTAAGATTAAAACCATACTTCACTATTTTTCTTCGATTTTGAGATATCAGGTTTTGAACTCAAACTAAACTTACAGCAACTCATATAATTTTAAAAAAATCTTAAGCATTTTTGAAAAAATCGTCAATAATCGAATTCTTAAGATATCTTGATAATATTTTTTATGATTTGTGAAGAAAAGTACACACTTTTCTCGGAATAAAATCAGACTTGAGTATCTCACTTCGGTTTTGAGATATCAGCTTTTAAACTCATCCTAATTAACGATTTCCTTAATCATTTTGAAAAAGTCGTAGGAAACCGAATTCTTAAGATATCTTCATGAATCTTTTTGTGGTTTGTAAAGGAAAGGTTGTACTTTTCTAAGATTAAAACCATACTTCACTATCTTTCTTCGATTTTGAGATATCAGGTTTTGAACTCAACCTAAACTTACAGCAACTCATATAATTTAAAAAAAATCTTAAGCATTTTTGAAAAAATCGTCAATAATCGAATTCTTAAGATATCTTGATAATATTTTTTATGATTTGTGAAGAAAAGTACACACTTTTCTCGGAATAAAATCATACTTGAGTATCTCTCTTCGGTTTTGAGATATCAGCTTTTAAACTCATCCTAATTAACGATTTCCTTAATCATTTTGAAAAAGTAGTAGGAAACCGAATTCTTAAGATATCTTCATGAATCTTTTTGTGATTTATAAAGGAAAGGTTGTACTTTTCTATGATTAAAACCATACTTCACTATCTTTCTTCGATTTTGAGATATCAGGTTTTGAACTCAACCTAAACTTACAGCAACTCATATAATTTTAAAATTATCTTAAGCATTTTTGAAAAAATCGTCAATAATCGAATTCTTAAGATATCTTGATAATATTTTTTATGATTTGTGAAGAAAAGTACACACTTTTCTCGGAATAAAATCATAGTTGAGTATCTCACTTCGGTTTTGAGATATCAGCTTTTAAACTCATCCTAATTAACGATTTCCTTAATCATTTTGAAAAAGTCGTAGGAAATCGAATTCTTAAGATATCTTCATGAATCTTTTTGTGATTTGTAAAGGAAAGGTTGTACTTTTCTAAGATTAAAACCATACTTCACTATTTTTCTTCGATTTTGAGATATCAGGTTTTGAACTCAAACTAAACTTACAGCAACTCATATAATTTTAAAAAAATCTTAAGCATTTTTGAAAAAATCGTCAATAATCGAATTCTTAAGATATCTTGATAATATTTTTTATGATTTGTGAAGAAAAGTACACACTTTTCTCGGAATAAAATCAGACTTGAGTATCTCACTTCGGTTTTGAGATATCAGCTTTTAAACTCATCCTAATTAACGATTTCCTTAATCATTTTGAAAAAGTCGTAGGAAACCGAATTCTTAAGATATCTTCATGAATCTTTTTGTGATTGGTAAAGGAAAGGTTGTACTTTTCTAAGATTAAAACCATACTTCACTATCTTTCTTCGATTTTGAGATATCAGGTTTTGAACTCAACCTAAACTTACAGCAACTCATATAATTTAAAAAAAATCTTCAGCATTTTTGAAAAAATCGTCAATAATCGAATTCTTAAGATATCTTGATAATATTTTTTATGATTTGTGAAGAAAAGTACACACTTTTCACGGAATAAAATCATAGTTGAGTATCTCACTTCGTTTTTGAGATATTAACTTTTAAACTCATCCTAATTAACGATTTTCGTAATCACTTTGACAAAATCGTAGGAAACCAAATTCTTAAGATATCTTGATAAAACCTTTTCTTGTGATGTATAAAGGAAAGATTGCACTTTTGTAAGATTAAAACCATACTTGAATATCTAGCCTTGATTTTGAGATATCAGGTTTTGAACTCAACATAAACTTGCAGCAACTCATAAAATTAAAAGAAAAAACTTAAGCATTTTTGAAAAAATCGTCAGTAATCGAATTCTTCAGATATATTAATGATACTTTTTATGATTTATGAAGAACAGTACGCATTTTTATTGCATCACTTCAGTTTTGAGATATCAACTTTTAAACTGATCCTAATCATTTTGAAAACATCGTAGGAAACCGAATTTTTAAGATATCTTAATGATTTTTTTATAATTTATAAAGGAAAGTATGCACATATCTCAAAATAAAACAATACTTGAGTATCTCGCTTCGACTTTGAGATATCAGGTTTTTAGCTTAACCTAAACTTACAGCAATTCATAAAATTAAAAAATTACCTAATTGTTTTTTTAAAAATTCGTCAAAAGTCGAATTCTTAAGATATTTTAATAAAGCCTGTTCCAATTGACCAAGGAAAGTGTGTACTTTCCTCAGAACTAAACAATACTTGAGTATCCCACTTCGTTTTTAGTATACCAAATTTTGAACTCATTCTAAATTTGCAGCATTTCATAAAATTACCAATTTTCTTAATCATTTTTGTAAGAATCGAATTCTTAAGATGTAATGACAAACTTTTTTGTGATTTATAAAGAAAATTTTGTAGTTTCCTTAGAACAAAACCATACTTGAATATCTCAATTCTTTTTTGAGATATCAAGTTTTGTACTCAACGTAAATTTTGTAGCATTTCATAAAAATTAAAAATATTCTTAATGAGTTTTGAAAAAGTCGTAAAAAATCGAATTGTTAAGATATCGTGATGAAATTTTTAAACTTATATTTGATAATTTTTTTTAAAAATCGTAAAAAAATTTATTCCGATATTCTGAATTATAAAAAATTTCTGGATATCCGCTCCACCCTTAGTTCTAATAACTATGTTAGTTTTAGTAATTATTGCACGCTTACTCCATATGCTTCCATCCAGTTTGATTTGATCTTAAAAATTTTAGTTTCCCATCAAATAATTTTTCACCATCGAATTTTAAAAGGGTTAGGGTATGAACCCTTTCGACTGTAAAAAAAATTAGCATAAGACGCGACTGAGAATCGAATTTTATTGACCTACATTCCTCTGGTCTGGTGACCCCGACGAAAGAATTTTGCATAAAAATGATCGTGCACAGTGCACGGTGTTAAAAATACACATGGACCGGGCACCCCTCGGATTTCAACCCTACATTTCCCTCCATTCTTACGCATAAAAATCAGGTGTGGTTATAGAAGGTTGTCGACAAAACCAAAATAACTTTTAAGGGTGAGAATATTCATTATTTAAAATAAAAATAAATCCAAGAAAAAATTCGCATCATGAAACCAAATAAACACCGATTATCTCCATAAGTGGACTTATTATTTCATCACGGAACGTGTTAAGTAACTTTTTATTAGATAGAGTTTAAAAACGTGTTAAACGGCATGCAATGAGAGAACAACACATTCTGTGTATATTTGTAAATCGTCACGCACCATACGATAATCCTTATGCGATTGCGCCATAATACATCACGTTGGATAAAAACGATTGTTAAAAGCGTTACGAAACGTATTTTTCGTTTCCTTATTCATCAGGATTTAGACACATCTTATGAAAAAAAAGTTTTCATCTAATCGCATCTCGGCCTTTTTTAAACTTGATTACTTATGTAAGCTGATTTCAGAATGTTTCGACAATGATTTGCAATTTTATTTTTCAAATACACATTGCACAATATTTATTCACGCTTTATATGTCACGTAATTTCTGTTTCAGTGAATAAATTTATTTCGAAATTTTTTCGGGGGTGTCTAAACACACCCACTCAAAAAAAAGAAATAAAATAAATCCTTTTGATATACGAAACCCTTCATTGAACGAACACCTGAGTGCATCTTTAAGATCTAAGAAGTAGGTTTTTCTCACGGTTTTAATTTTCTAACGTATATGTTCGGTTATTTCGGTTGGTTTTAAATAATAACTTTATGAAACGTGCTGAAATTGCATTCTTTCAAATCAAGCGCGATCCAACCTCGCGACGTGACTAATAACGAGTTTATGAGCATATTTTATGCCATACGTTAATTGTGCAATGGTAAATGTCACTATCATCGTGACTAGGATAAAGTTCCGTTGCCGGATTGGATTGTTCTTGGAAGGTAAAATTAATAAAATACACAACGTGAAGAGATCAATTAATTTAATTCATCGAGATAGATTTATCTGGAGGTTAATTCAATGATGATTTAAAACTACTTAATACTTTATGGGGTTGGATAATTACATATTGGATGTTGGCGAATCCAAGAAAGGAAGTTAAAAATCTATTAAGCCATATTTAGAGATATAACGCTGAATAGATTTCTGCTTAAAACGAAAACCTTAATTTATTTACATCTAAATGAATAATTGATTATTTTGGTTTAATGAGAAATAATTTCGACACCTGGTTTGGAAACATTTACCTGTAGTGCACGTGCACCTTTTCTCTACTTTAACCAGATTTATGCCCACACATCCCAATCCATACACGAAGAGAGACTCGGCCTTTGAAAAAAAAGGACAAAGAACCACATAGTAAAAGCCGGCTACCGGTCTTTTAGCTTTGTCCCATCAAAAACACCGGTCGTTTTGAACATAAAAACGACGTAAAATCCGTATTTTTACGGTTCACCTTCTTTTTATTGGGCCGTATTTTTTTCCGTATCGTTAAGAAATGTAACATCATCATTTAACTACGAAACAATGGGACATTGTATTGGGATTTCGCTAATTGCGCGACTACAAAAAGATAACGTTTCGAAAATGATGCGAGATGTGGCGAATCACCTGGTTTCGCTTTTTGATTAATATTTATGAGGTAGATCGGCCGTTCGACGTAGTTCGACGATTTATTTTAACGATAACATTAAATAAATAGTCCGCATTAGAATATCACCCTGGTCAATCGGTTCGCTTTGCGTACACGAAATAAAAATGTCCCCTTAATTTAACTGGTCCGTACAAGAACGCCGGCAAAGAGAGGTTGTGCAAAACGAGAACGTTGCAACCGTTCAACGCCTTCAATCGGGGATAATTTAATGGTAAACGTTTCGTCTTAAAGGAGAGAAATAATAGTCAACCTGGTTGTTTACCTCCGTATCAGATCTACATTGGGCGTTTAAATTATTGTAGTCGATCGTATTTGGTTTGGTGGAGGTTGTTTTTAACATCTTTGAGTCATCATGAAAATATTTTTTAACTGTAGTTCAATATTGGTCAATTATACTACGTAAAAAAGAAAAAAAAATGTACCAGATTAACCCATTAACTCAATAATCTCTACGTTAGGGCCACTATAACTATGTGAAGAAACGGACACTAATTCATTATGATATAAGTCATTATGTGTAACTTTCTGTTACAACATCAATTTTATCTCATATACAACTTTACGATATTATCTCGATTTATCTTGATAAAATCTTTCGTGATTTATAAAGGAGAGTATGTAGTTTTCTCAGAACAAAAGCATACATGTACTGAGATAGTTCGTTTCAGAGATATCTTTTGAGATAAATTTGTAGCATTTCATAAATGCAAAAATGTCCTTTATTCTGATATTTGGTGCCCCAGGGCTGGATTGTACGAACGAAACAAGTGCGTCCTTTTCATGCAAAATAAAAGGAAAAGGTCAAAACGGATGGAACGGATATCCGGGCCTATTCAGCCATTTTTTATAACTCGTAATGTCGGAAGAGGATTTTTTACGACCTTTTTAAAAAATTATCAAAAATAAGTTTAAAGATTTCGGTTGAGTTCAAAAGATAATATCTCAAAATGTAGTCTGTATATGTCTGTGTACGTATGGAAGACCTTATACTTTTGTTTGTAAACTAAAAAATTTCATCAAGATATGTTAAAAATTCGATTTTCTACGATATTTCAAAAATTATGAAGGAAATTGTTATTTTTATGAAATACTACAAATTTATCTTAAAAGATATCTCTAAGATATCTATATGGTATAGTTCTCAAGAATGTACATACTTTCCTTTGTCAATTGTAACAACTTTAATCAATATATCTTAAGAATTCGATTTTTTACCATTTTCTCAAAAATGATTTTCTTAATCATTTTTTTAAAAATTTTTGTGAGTTGCTGCAAATTTAGGTTGAGTTCAAAATTTGATATCTCAAATACGAATTGAGATACTTAAGTATGCCTTTGTATGTATAGAACTTCATACTTTTCTTTGTAAATTATAAAAAATGTCTTCAAGATATGTTGAGAATTCGATTTTGTACGATTTTTCAAAAATTATTAAGGAAATTGTTATTTTAATGAAATGCTACAAATTTATCTTAAAATATATCTAAAGAACGAAGCGAGATATTCAAGTATGGTTTTATTTTGACAAAAGTGCATACTGTCCTTTACAAATGATAAAAAATGTCATTAAGATATTTTAAGAATTCGGTTTCCCGCGATTTTTTCGAAATGATTAAAGAAATCGTTAATTAGGCTGAATTTAAAAGTTGATATCTCAAGAACGAAGTAAAATACTCAAGTATGGTTTCATTCCGAGAAAAGTGCACTCTTTTTTTCACTAATCATAAAAAGTTTTATCAAGATATCTTAAGAATTTGATTTTTCATGATTTTTTCAAAAATGATTAACATTTTTGTTAAATTTTATGAATTGCTGTAAGTTTAGGTTAAGTTCAAAACCTGATATCTCAAAATTGAAGCGAGATACTCAAATATGGTTTTATTTTGAGAAAAGTGTACACATTCCTTTATAAATTGTAAAAAGCTTCATCAAGATATCTTAAGAATTTGGTTTCCTACGATTTTTTTAAAATAATTAAAGAAATCGTTAATTAGGATGAGTTCAAAAGTTAATATCTCAAAAACGTATTGAGATATTCAAAGTATGCTTTTGTTCTGAGGAAAGCTTTTACTTTTCTTCACAAATCATAAAAAGTTTCATCAAGATATCTTAAGAATTTGATTTTTGACGATTTTTTCAAAAATGATTATTTTTTTTTTGTAATTTTATGAGTTGCTATAAGTTTAGCTTAAGTTCAAAACCTGATATCTCAAAATCGAAGCGAGATACTCAAATATGGTTTTATTTTGAGAAAAGTGTACACTTTCCTTTATAAATCGTAAAAAGCTTCATCAAGATATCTTAAGAATTTGGTTTCCTACGATTTTTTTTAAATGATTAAGGAAATCGTAAATTAAGATGAGTTCAAAAGTTGATATCTCAAAAACGTATTGAGATACTCCAAGTATGCTTTTGTTCTGAGGAAAGTTTTTGCTTTTCCTCACAAATCATAAAAAATTTCATCAAGATATCTTAAGAATTTGATTTTTGACGATTTTTTCAAAAATAATTAATTTTTTTTTAATTTTATGAGTTGCTGTAAGTTTAGGTTAAGTTCAAAACCTAATATCTCAAAATCGAAGCGAGGTGCTCAAATATGGTTTTATTTTGAGAAAAGTGTACACTTTCCTTTATAAATCGTAAAAAGCTTCATCAAGATATCTTAAGAATTTGGTTTCCTACGATTTTTTTTAAATGATTAAGGAAATCGTCAATTAAGATGAGTTCAAAAGTTGATATCTCAAAAACGTGTTGAAATACTCCAAGTATGCTTTTGTTCTGAGGAAAGTTTTTGCTTTTCCTCACAAATCATAAAAAATTTCATCAAGATATCTTAAGAATTTGATTTTTGACGATTTTTTCAAAAATAATTAATTTTTTTTAAATTTTATGAGTTGCTGTAAGTTTAGGTTAAGTTCAAAACCTAATATCTCAAAATCGAAGCGAGGTGCTCAAATATGGTTTTCTTTTGAGAAAAGTATACACTTTTCTTTATAAATCGTAAAAAGCTTCATCAAGATATCTTAAGAATTTGGTTTCCTACGATATTTCAAAAATTATGAAGGAAATTGTTATTTTTATGAAATACTACAAATTTATCTTAAAAGATATCTCTAAGATATCTATATGGTATAGTTCTCAAGAATGTACATACTTTCCTTTGTCAATTGTAACAAGTTTAATCAATATATCTTAAGAATTCGATTTTTTACCATTTTCTCAAAAATGATTAAGAATTTTTTTAAAAATTTTTGTGAGTTGCTGCAAATTTAGGTTGAGTTCAAAATTTGATATCTCAAATACGAATTGAGATACTTAAGTATGCCTTTGTATGTATAGAACTTCATACTTTTCTTTGTAAATTATAAAAAATGTCTTCAAGATATGTTGAGAATTCGATTTTGTACGATTTTTCAAAAATTATTAAGGAAATTGTTATTTTAATGAAATGCTACAAATTTATCTTAAAATATATCTAAAGAACGAAGCGAGATATTCAAGTATGGTTTTATTTTGACAAAAGTGCATACTGTCCTTTACAAATGATAAAAAATGTCATTAAGATATTTTAAGAATTCGGTTTCCCGCGATTTTTTCGAAATGATTAAAGAAATCGTTAATTAGGCTGAATTTAAAAGTTGATATCTCAAGAACGAAGTAAAATACTCAAGTATGGTTTCATTCCGAGAAAAGTGCACTCTTTTTTTCACTAATCAAAAAAAGTTTTATCAAGATATCTTAAGAATTTGATTTTTCATGATTTTTTCAAAAATGATTAACATTTTTGTTAAATTTTATGAATTGCTGTAAGTTTAGGTTAAGTTCAAAACCTGATATCTCAAAATTGAAGCGAGATACTCAAATATGGTTTTATTTTGAGAAAAGTGTACACATTCCTTTATAAATTGTAAAAAGCTTCATCAAGATATCTTAAGAATTTGGTTTCCTACGATTTTTTTAAAATAATTAAAGAAATCGTTAATTAGGATGAGTTCAAAAGTTAATATCTCAAAAACGTATTGAGATATTCAAAGTATGCTTTTGTTCTGAGGAAAGCTTTTACTTTTCTTCACAAATCATAAAAAGTTTCATCAAGATGTCTTAAGAATTTGATTTTTGACGATTTTTTCAAAAATGATTATTTTTTTTTGTAATTTTATGAGTTGCTGTAAGTTTAGCTTAAGTTCAAAACCTGATATCTCAAAATCGAAGCGAGATACTCAAATATGGTTTTATTTTGAGAAAAGTGTACACTTTCCTTTATAAATCGTAAAAAGCTTCATCAAGATATCTTAAGAATTTGGTTTCCTACGATTTTTTTTAAATGATTAAGGAAATCGTAAATTAAGATGAGTTCAAAAGTTGATATCTCAAAAACGTATTGAGATACTCCAAGTATGCTTTTGTTCTGAGGAAAGTTTTTGCTTTTCCTCACAAATCATAAAAAATTTCATCAAGATATCTTAAGAATTTGATTTTTGACGATTTTTTCAAAAATAATTAATTTTTTTTTAATTTTATGAGTTGCTGTAAGTTTAGGTAAAGTTCAAAACCTAATATCTCAAAATCGAAGCGAGGTGCTCAAATATGGTTTTATTTTGAGAAAAGTGTACACTTTCCTTTATAAATCGTAAAAAGCTTCATCAAGATATCTTAAGAATTTGGTTTCCTACGATTTTTTTTAAATGATTAAGGAAATTGTCAATTAAGATGAGTTCAAAAGTTGATATCTCAAAAACGTATTGAGATACTCCAAGTATGCTTTTGTTCTGAGGAAAGTTTTTGCTTTTCCTCACAAATCATAAAAAATTTCATCAAGATATCTTAAGAATTTGATTTTTGACGATTTTTTCAAAAATAATTAATTTTTTTTTAATTTTATGAGTTGCTGTAAGTTTAGGTAAAGTTCAAAACCTAATATCTCAAAATCGAAGCGAGGTGCTCAAATATGGTTTTCTTTTGAGAAAAGTATACACTTTTCTTTATAAATCGTAAAAAGCTTCATCAAGATATCTTAAGAATTTGGTTTCCTACGATTTTTTTTAAATGATTAAGGAAATCGTAAATTAAGATGAGTTCAAAAGTTGATATCTCAAAAACGTATTGAGATACTCCAAGTATGCTTTTGTTCTGAGGAAAGTTTTTGCTTTTCCTCACAAATCATAAAAAGTTTCATCAAGATATCTTAAGAATTTGATTTTTGACGATTTTTTCAAAAATAATTAATTTTTTTTTAATTTTATGAGTTGCTGTAAGTTTAGGTTAAGTTCAAAACCTAATATCTCAAAATCGAAGCGAGGTGCTCAAATATGGTTTTATTTTGAGAAAAGTGTACACTTTCTTTTATAAATCGTAAAAAGCTTCATCAAGATATCTTAAGAATTTGGTTTCCTACGATTTTTTTTAAATGATTAAGGAAATTGTCAATTAAGATGAGTTCAAAAGTTGATATCTCAAAAACGTATTGAGATACTCCAAGTATGCTTTTGTTCTGAGGAAAGTTTTTGCTTTTCCTCACAAATCATAAAAAATTTCATCAAGATATCTTAAGAATTTGATTTTTGACGATTTTTTCAAAAATAATTAATTTTTTTTAAATTTTATGAGTTGCTGTAAGTTTAGGTTAAGTTCAAAACCTAATATCTCAAAATCGAAGCGAGGTGCTCAAATATGGTTTTCTTTTGAGAAAAGTATACACTTTTCTTTATAAATCGTAAAAAGCTTCATCAAGATATCTTAAGAATTTGGTTTCCTACGATTTTTTTTTAATGATTAAGGAAATCGTAAATTAAGATGAGTTCAAAAGTTGATATCTCAAAAACGTATTGAGATACTTCAAGTATGCTTTTGTTCTGAGGAAAGTTTTTGCTTTTCCTCACAAATCATAAAAAGTTTGATCAAGATATCTTAAGAATTTGATTTTTGACGATTTTTTCAAAAATGATTCAGATTTTTTTTTAATTTTATGAATTGCTGTAAGTTTAAGTTGAGTTCAAAACGTGATATCCCAAAATTGAAGCGAGATACTTAAGTATGGTTTTATTCTGAGAAAAGTTCATACTTTCTTTTATACAAATCATAAAAAATTTCATCAAGATATCTTAAGAATTTGGTTTCTTACGATTTTTTCAAAATGATTAAGAAAATCGTTAATTAGGTTGAGTTCAAAAGTTGATATCTCAAAAACGTATTGAGATACTCCAAGTATGCTTTTGTTCTGAGGAAAGTTTTTGCTTTTCCTCACAAATCATAAAAAATTTCATCAAGATATCTTAAGAATTTGATTTTTGACGATTTTTTCAAAAATAATTAATTTTTTTTAAATTTTATGAGTTGCTGTAAGTTTAGGTTAAGTTCAAAACCTAATATCTCAAAATCGAAGCGAGATTCTCAAATATGGTTTTATTTTGAGAAAAGTGTACACAATCCTTTATAAATCGTAAAAAGCTTCATCAAGATATCTTAAGAATTTGGTTTCCTACGATTTTTTAAAAATGATTAAGGAAATCGTTAATTAGGTTGAGTTCAAAAGTTGATATCTCAAAAACGTATTGAGATATTCCAAGTACGCTTTTGTTCTGAGGAAAGTTTTTACTTTTCTTCACAAATCATAAAAAGTTTCATCAAGATATCTTAAGAATTTGATTTTTGACGATTTTTTCAAAAATGATTAATTTTTTTTTAATTTTATGAGTTGCTGCAAGTTTAGGTTAAGTTTAAAACCTGATATCTCAAAATCGAAGCGGGATGCTCAAATATGGTTTTATTTTGAGAAAAGTGTACACTTTCCTTTATAAATCGTAAAAAGCTTCATCAAGATATCTTAAGAATTTGGTTTCCTACGATTTTTTTTAAATGATTAAGGAAATCGTAAATTAAGATGAGTTCAAAAGTTGATATCTCAAAAACGTATTGAGATACTCCAAGTATGCTTTTGTTCTGAGGAAAGTTTTTGCTTTTCCTCACAAATCATAAAAAGTTTCATCAAGATATCTTAAGAATTTGATTTTTGACGATTTTTTCAAAAATAATTAATTTTTTTTTAATTTTATGAGTTGCTGTAAGTTCAGGTTAAGTTCAAAACCTAATATCTCAAAATCGAAGCGAAATACTCAAATATGGTTTTATTTTGAGAAAAATGTACACATTCCTTTATAAATTGTAAAAAGCTTCATCAAGATATCTTAAGAATTTGGTTTCCTACGTTTTTTTTTAAATGATTAAGGAAATCGTTAATTAGGTTGAGTTCAAAAGTTGATATCTCAAAAACGTATTGAGATATTCCAAGTACGCTTTTGTTCTGAGGAAAGTTTTTACTTTTCTTCACAAATCATAAAAAGTTTCATCAAGATATCTTAAGAATTTAATTTTTGACGATTTTTTCAAAAATGATTAATTTTTTTTAATTTTATGAGTTGCTGTAAGTTTAGGTTAAGTTCAAAACCTGATATCTCAAAATCGAAATGAGATACTCAAATATGGGTTTATTTTGAGAAAAGTGTACACATTCCTTTATAAATCGTAAAAAGCTTCATCAAGATATCTTAAGAATTTGGTTTCCTACGATTTTTTTAAAATGATTAAAGAAATCGTTAATTAGGATGAGTTCAAAAGTTAATATCTCAAAAACGTATTGAGATATTCAAAGTATGCTTTTATTCTGAGGAAAGCTTTTACTTTTCTTCACAAATCATAAAAAGTTTCATCAAGATATCTTAAGAATTTAATTTTTGACGATTTTTTCAAAAATGATTAATTTTTTTTAAATTTTTTGAGTTGCTGTAAGTTTAAGTTAAGTTCAAAATCTGATATCTCAAAATCGAAATGAGATACTCAAATATGGTTTTATTTTGAGAAAAGTGTACACATTACTTCATAAATTGTAAAAAGGTTCATCAAGATATCTTAAGAATTTGGTTTCATACGATTTTTTTAAAATGATTAAGGAAATCGTAAATTAAGATGAGTTCAAAAGATGATATCTCAAAAACGTATTGAAATATTTCAAGTATGCTTTTGTTCTGAGGAAAGTTTTTACTTTTCTTCACAAATCATAAAAAGTTTCATCAAGATATCTTAAGAATTTGATTTTTGACGATTTTTTCAAAAATGATTATTTTTTTGTAATTTTATGAGTTGCTTTAAGTTTAGATTAAGTTCAAAACCTGATATCTCAAAATCGAAGTGAGATACTTTAGTATGGTGGTTTTATTTTGATGAAAGTGCATACTTTCCTTTACAAATCATAAAAAGTTTCATTCCGATATCTTAAGAATTCGGTTTCCCACAATTTTTTCAAAATGATTAAGGAAATCGTTAATTACAATAAGTTTAAAAGTTGATATCTAAAAAACGAAGTGAGATACTGGTATGGTTTTATTCCAAGAAAAGTGCACACTTTTTTTGCAAAGACGCACGGCTAATCTTGAATCTCAACAATTTAAGACTGAACAACAACTAAAAATAGAACCAACACTAATATAATATTTGGGAAATATTTGAGTTTAGCCGTACCTCTCTTAAGACGGAACCCAATCCATCCTAGCTTCAAAACTAACACTAGATTTAGAACTAGAAATATTAGGGTTTAGCCGTCTTAAGAAACATACGAAAAGGTTTTTAATTTGTTAAGAAAGTTAACAATTAAAAAAGAAAAAATTGGTTGGGAACAAAAAAGATTGGGAACTTCTGCTATAAATGAATAAACTTTTCTAAATTAAACCTACTATTTCCAAAAAAAAACAAATACTCCCCATAAACATAAAATTTCAAGGTAATAATTACCTCATCAGTTTCAACATTTTGCAACAACATACGTTCGCTCAAAACTCGCACTCCTTATTTCGTTTTTTTTTTCTTTTTCTTTCAGAGTTGTTCTTACAAAACTCTTTGCCTCATCAGTTGCCCCATCGAAATTCCCCTTCCCATTCGCTCTTTTCCATTCTCAATTATTCGTATACAATCAAAGAAATAATTTCTTGTACTGATTTATTCAAAACGAAATATAACGACAAAAAAAAGAGTTTGTTTACTCGCAAATAACGAAGCAAACGCTAAATACGATTGAGTAATAATAAGTGTACGCGTGTCGCGACATAAGACGGAAAAGGAGTTTCGTAATTTTCGGTTCAATAACACGGCTAATGTGGATTCGCAAATTTTTTCGGTGCAAATTAAATTTTAGATAAGACTTAACGATAACGGGAAGATAAGTTTGTTGATATAGAAGGGTTTATTGCAAGAGTTAAATAAATATTTGTTGATGTATAAAGTATTGCTAATTGGGGTTTAGTAACTAAAATAACAAGATTTTTTCGTTTTTACACACATAAATTATCGTAATTAGTAATATAAAATTAAGGAAAATTCGATATCTTATCTTACAATTAATCTGTTCGCAATAAATAAAATGAATAAACGTGATTCTAGAAAGTTTATTGTGGCCCTAGAAAAGAGATACCATATCAATTATTTAAATGATAAACGATAATCGCGATGTTTTTTTTATTACTTACAAGGAAGTGGATTTATTTTTTAAACAACACGCCATTTCCTGCTTTTGTTGTTAAAAGTACTTTTGCAAATTATGCATATGTATCAACAAAATGTTTTCGATTGCGTCAGTATGGCGCAACTCCAAAAATATTTATTGCAGATAAACTCGCCCGAAAATTTCGCACTTTATATCTTTAGCACACGTAATGATGAAACACATCAAATTTATAAACACATTAGAAATTCTTCTTTGAAACGTGCTGTTTCATGTAAATATTGAAACATCGAGTCAGCAGACAGGATGCTGCACGCATAGTCTGCTGACCCCTTCGTGATGAAGAAGAAATTGTGTGAGTCATTTGCTAGTTTGAAGAGGGTGATTCATGCAGGATCGGACGCGACGGGATTCCGAGGAGACACCACCAACAATGAAGTCTTTTCTTGTTGGGACAAGATCCATTTAAGCCTGTTTACTTCATTCAAGCAAGTTTCGATAAATAAACTTCGTAAAAGCGTAGCTATTCCGAGAATTATCTAACGAAAATATTATGACCAAGAGAAACAGTTTGTTTATACCCGGTGAAATTATTGACATTTGTAAAAATTGTTTACCAAAATCGAAAGCGTTATTCAATCGGCATAATTAAGATTGAAATCGTTTTATAATGAGTAAATAATGAGATAAATGAAAACTAATTTATTTACAGTTATGTTTGAGTTGTTAAAGATATTTTAAAGTTTTAAGAATATTTGAACTGAAAGAATGTTATTTTCTTCATGGATATTGAGGAAAAGACGAAAATTTGGAAATTTGATGAAGTTATTGTTTTTTCGAGTTATTAAGGATAACATTTATAAATTTGAATTTATTATGAAAAGAACTTGTATGGTGATAAATTTTAATTTTTACAATATTGCTCTCTTAAAAGTATTTTTGCTCTTAGACACATCAATATATAGAGAAAAATACGAAAATATGAACATTTCATGAATTTTGTTGCTTTTTCGTGTTGTTTACGGTAATCCTCGAGAAAAGGAGCATGTTATAAGAAAACTTTTAACAAAAATTGTGGCAAATGTTAATCTCAACATTATTGCTTTCTTCTACGTTTGTTGTGATGGAGTCAATATCGAGAAAAATACAAAAATATGAAAATTCAAGAATTTCGTTATAAGAAACCTTCTTTTTCTAAAAAATGTATGTCTCTTAAGATGGTTAAACCTTAATAATTGTAGTTCTAAATCTAGTGTTAGTTCTAAACCAATAATATTTTCCGTTCTAGGTCTTGTATTAGCTGTAACGTTAGTTTTGGTAGTATTTTTGAGTTCTAGTTTTAATTCTTATTTAGCTCTAGATTGTTGTAAATTCTTCTGGAATTAAAAGTATGACTAATACTAGACCTGCAAGCTAGCTTTAGTACACTAGGTCTAGAACTCGAAATATTAAGGTTTAAGACGGCTAAACCTTAATGTTTCTAGTTCTAAAGCTAGGTTGGGTTGAGTTGGGTTCTGTCTTAAAAGACCTAAGGCTAAACCCGAATAATTCTAATTCTAGATCTAGTTTTAGTATTAGCTGTGCTTCCAGTGTTATCCAGTTTTAGATTGTAGTATACTTGTTTCGAACTAAAACTAGAACTAACTTACTAAATGTAGTGTTAGTTATAGCTTTAATTCTTATTTAACTCTAGATCGTTATAAATACTTCTGGAAGTAAAAGGATTGCCTAAACCACTTCAGAAATCAATATTAGCCCAAAAAGAATCCAACACCTTAGGAAGAAATTTTCAAAACTGAGTAACTTTTTTATTTCATTGCCAAAGATAGATTATGTGTACTTATTGTGTTCAATAGATACTGGAAAAGCTTTAATACTCATAAATCATCAATCTCATCTCTTTGATTGTGCATCTTTGTCATCTAAACCTGTTTGCAGCTTGCAATTTAAAGTTTTTGCATAAGGATTAGTAGTAATTCAATAAATAAAATGTTAGATTATATACAACTTATTGACTTATAAACATTATTGTACCAAAAATACCATACATTAAAACTTAATTGTTGCTTTTAAACCTTCATAGGGTTTCTTTTGGAATCTCCATTTCCAAAAGTCTATGGGAATCAAATTTGGAAATCGTGGAGGTTACATTATGGAATCCCCTCTGCCTATCCATCTTCCACAGACTGAGATGTTCCTTCATTTAATCCCCGATTTATACCCAAGTTTTCCAAAAATCCTGGAGGAGTGGTTTCCGTAAAATCAAGGTATGTATAACAACTATCCACTATATTACTTAACCTAACGTTGAATGTGTGGTTTGAAGGCATTCACAGCAATTTTGCCTATGCTTTAACAGTGGCGTATCTAGAAAGTGTATCTCGGGGGAGGGTTACAAAGGAGTTTTTGTGATCATTTTTGTGATAAATAAATTCTTTGAAAATTTACAATTTTACACATTAAAAGTGACTTAAGAATTTTAAAGATGACATCTAAAGGTTTCCACATTACTCGAAAGAATATCAACTGAAATTTGTTGTATTAAAGTTATTCTTTCATATAACAGACTAACAATAAGGCCCAGTTTATTCACCATTAGTTAAATTTAGCCGCTAGATATTTTCCATGGTTACTGTACTTTAACTTGCCATGATTGGTTATTTGGCCAGTAACTATGGTAAATATCCGACAGTTAAATTTAACGAAAGGTGAATAAACTGGGCCTTAGACTATTATTACCATTTCTCATAATTTGTGAAACTATAAATTTTTTAACATACAATATATGCCATTGGGAAGAAAATGCTCAGTAGTGCATTAAAATTTATAGAAAAAGGTAGCTCCAATCCATATAAAACCATTAACAATTTCATATAGGTACTCCTTTAGAAACATTTCAATTCTTCTGGAAGTATTTCAAGCCTTTTAGAAGCAGTATTAAGTATTCTAGAAGCAATGTTAAGTCTTGCAGACGCATTTAAAGTATTCTGACAGCAACATTAAGTATCCTAAAAGCATTTAAACTCTTTTGGGAGAATTGATGTCTTCTGGAAGCACTATCAAGTCTCCTAGAAGCATTTCTTCTTCCTAGAAGCAAGTCTTATAAAAGCATTTCAAGTTTTCTGGAAGCAGTAGCAAATCTGCTAGAAGCATTTCAAGTCTTCTGAAAGTATTTAAAGTTTTCTAAAAGTATTTCAAGTTTTTTGGATACAGTATCAAGTCTTCTGGCAGCAATATCAACTTTCCTAGAAGCATTTCAAGTCATCTAAAAGCAGTACCATATTTTCTGGAAGCATTTCAAGTTTTTTGGATGCAGTATCAAGTGCTCTGGAAACAGTATCAAGTCTTCTGGCAGCAATATTAACTTTTTTAAAAGCATTTCAAGTCAGTATCATGTTTTCTGAAAACATTGCAAGTTTTTTGGAAGCAATATCAAGTCTCCTAGAAATATTTCATGTCTTCTGGAAGTATTTGAAGTATTCTAAATGTATTTCAAGTCTCACTTAAATGGTTTATCAACAGTATCTTATTTCTTGTGATAAGAACATTTTCTACCACCAGTTTTACGCAATATCAAGTATTCTAGAAGCAATAGAATAATATGAAGTCTTCCGGAAGTATTTTAAGTCTTTTGGAAGCAATATGATATTTCCTAGAAGCATTTCAAGTCATCTAAAAGCAGTACCATATTTTCTGGAAGCATTTCAAGTTTTTTGGATGCAGTATCAAGTGCTCTGGAAACGGTATCAAGTCTTCTGGTAGCAATATCAACTTTTTTAAAAGCATTTGAAGTCAGTATCACGTTTTCTGGAAACATTGCAAGTTTTTTGGAAGCAATATCAAGTCTCCTAGAAATATTTCATGTCTTCTGGAAGTATTTGAAGTATTCTAAATGTATTTCAAGTCTCACTCAAATGGTTTATCAACAGTATCTTATTTCTTGTGATAAGAACATTTTCTACCACCAGTTTTACGCAATATCAAGTATTCTAGAAGCAATAGAATAATATGAAGTCTTCCGGAAGTATTTTAAGTCTTCTGGAAGCAATATGATATTTTCTAGAAGCAGTATCAAGTCTTCGAGAAGTATTGCAAGTCTTCCAGATGCAATATCAAGTTTTCTGGAAGCATTCCAACTTTTCTAGAAGTAGTATCAAGTTTTATAAAAGCAGTATCAAATCTTTCAGAAGCATTATCAAGTCTTTTAGTACCATTTCAAGAATTCTAAAAGCAGTATCAAGACTTCTGAAAGCAGCATCAAATCTTCTACAAATATTTCAAGTTTTATGGAAGCATTTCACGTCTTCTAGAAGCAATATCAAGTTTTCTGGAAGCAATATCAAGTCTCCTAGAAGCATTTCAAGTCTTCTGGAAGCAAGAAACCTTCTTTTTCTAAAAAAATGTATGTCTCTTAAGACGGTTAAACCTTAATAATTGTAGTTCTAAATCTAGTGTTAGTTCTAAACCAATAATATTTTCCGTTCTAGGTCTTGTATTAGCTGTAACGTTAGTTTTGGTAGTATTTTTGAGTTCTAGTTTTAATTCTTATTTAGCTCTAGATTGTTGTGAATTCTTCTGGAATTAAAAGTATGACTAATACTACTCCTACAAGCTAGCTTTAGTACACTAGGTCTAGAACTAGAAACATTAAGGTTTAAGACGGCTAAACCTTAATGTTTCTAGTTCTAAATGTAGTGTTAGTTCTAAAGCTAGGTTGGGTTGAGTTGGGTTCTGTCTTAAAAGACCTAAGGCTAAACCCGAATAACTCTAATTCTAGATCTAGTTTTAGTATTAGCTGTGCTTCCAGTGTTATCCAGTTTTAGATTGTAGTATACTTGTTTCGAACTAAAACTAGAACTAACTTACTAAATGTAGTGTTAGTTATAGCTTTAATTCTTATTTAACTCTAGATTGTTATAAATACTTCTGGAAGTAAAAGGATTGCCTAAACTACTTCAGAAATTAATATTAGCCCAAAAAGAATCCAACACCTTAGGAAGAAATTTTCAAAACTGAGTAACTTTTTTATTTCATTGCCAAAGATAGATTATGTGTACTTATTGTGTTCAATAGATACTGGAAAAGCTTTAATACTCATAAATCATCAATCTCATCTCTTTGATTGTGCATCTTTGTCATCTAAACCTGTTTGCAGCTTGCAATTTAAAATTTTTGCATAAGGATTAGTAATAATTCAATAAATAAAATTTTAGATTATATACAACTTATAAACGTTATCGTACCAAAAATACCAAACATTAAAACTTAATTTTTGCTTTTAAACCATTACAGGGTATTTACTCAATATACAAAAGTCTATGGGAATTAAACCTGGAAATCGTGGAGGTTACATTATGGAATTCCCCCTACCTATCCATCTTCCAGAAACTGAGATGTTCCTTCATTTAATCCCCGATTTATATCCAAGTTTTCCAAAAATCCTGGAGGAGTGGTTTCCGTAAAATCAAGGTATGTATAACAACTATCCACTATATTACTTAACCTAACGTTGAATGTGTGGTTTGAATGCATTCATAGCAATTTTGGCGATGCTTTAACAGTAGCGTATCTAAAAAGTGTACGTGGGAAAACCAACGAAATTGAAACAGTCTATCTCGGGGGAGGGTTACAAAGGAGTTTTTGTGATCATTTTTGTGATAAATAAATTCTTTGAAAATTTACAATTTTACACATTAAAAGTGACTTAAGAATTTTAAAGATGACGTCTAAAGGTTTCCACATTACTCGAAAAAATATCAACTGAAATTTGTTGTATTAAAGCTATTCTTTCATATAACAGGCTAATAATAAGATTATTATTACCATTTTTCATAATTTGTGAAACTATACATTTTTTAACATACAATATATGCCATTGGGAAGAAAATGCTCAGTAGTAATTAAAATTTATAGAAAAAGGTAGCTCCAATCCATATAAAACCATTAACAATTTCGTATAGGTACTCCTTTGGAAACATTTCAATTCTTCCGGAAGTATTTCAAGCCTTTTAGAAGCAGTATTAAGTATTCTAGAAGCAATGTTAAGTCTTGCAGACGCATTTAAAGTATTCTGACAGCAACATTAAGTGTCCTAAAAGCATTTAAATTCTTTTGGGAGAATTGAAGTCTTCTGGAAGCACTATCAAGTCTCCTAGAAGCATTTCTTCTTCCTAGAAGCAAGTCTTATAAAAGCATTTCAAGTTTTCTGGAAGCAGTAGCAAATCTGCTAGAAGCATTTCAAGTCTTCTGAAAGTATTTAAAGTTTTCTAAAAGTATTTCAAATTTTTTGGATACAGTATCAAGTCTTCTGGCAGCAATATCAACTTTCCTAGAAGCATTTCAAGTCATCTAAAAGCAGTACCATATTTTCTGGAAGCATTTCAAGTTTTTTGGATGCAGTATCAAGTGCTCTGGAAACAGTATCAAGTCTTCTGGCAGCAATATCAACTTTTTTAAAAGCATTTCAAGTCAGTATCATGTTTTCTGAAAACATTGCAAGTTTTTGGGAAGCAATATCAAGTCTCCTAGAAATATTTCATGTCTTCTGGAAGTATTTGAAGTATTCTAAATGTATTTCAAGTCTCATTCAAATGGTTTATCAACAGTATCTTATTTCTTGTGATAAGAACATTTTCTACCACCAGTTTTACGCAATATCAAGTATTCTACAAGCAATAGAATAATATGAAGTCTTCCGGAAGTATTTTAAGTCTTTTGGAAGCAATATGATATTTCCTAGAAGCATTTCAAGTCATCTAAAAGCAGTACCATATTTTCTGGAAGCATTTCAAGTTTTTTGGATGCAGTATCAAGTGCTCTGGAAACAGTATCAAGTCTTCTGGCAGCAATATCAACTTTTTTAAAAGCATTTCAAGTCAGTATCATGTTTTCTGAAAACATTGCAAGTTTTTGGGAAGCAATATCAAGTCTCCTAGAAATATTTCATGTCTTCTGGAAGTATTTGAAGTATTCTAAATGTATTTCAAGTCTCATTCAAATGGTTTATCAACAGTATCTTATTTCTTGTGATAAGAACATTTTCTACCACCAGTTTTACGCAATATCAAGTATTCTACAAGCAATAGAATAATATGAAGTCTTCCGGAAGTATTTTAAGTCTTTTGGAAGCAATATGATATTTCCTAGAAGCATTTCAAGTCATCTAAAAGCAGTACCATATTTTCTGGAAGCATTTCAAGTTTCTTGGATGCAGTATCAAGTGCTCTGAAAACAGTATCAAGTCTTCTGGCAGCAATATCAACTTTTTTAAAAGCATTTCAAGTCAGTATCATGTTTTCTGGAAACATTGCAAGTTTTTTGGAAGCAATATCAAGTCTCCTAGAAATATTTCATGTCTTCTGGAAGTATTTGAAGTATTCTAAATGTATTTCAAGTCTCACTCAAATGGTTTATCAACAGTATCTTATTTCTTGTGATAAGAACATTTTCTACCACCAGTTTTACGCAATATCAAGTATTCTAGAAGCAATAGAAGAATATGAAGTCTTCCGGAAGTATTTTAAGTCTTCTGGAAGCAATACGATATTTTCTAGAAGCAGTATCAAGTCTTCGAGAAGTATTGCAAGTCTTCCAGATGCAATATCAAGTTTTCTGGAAGCATTCCAACTTTTCTAGAAGTAGTATCAAGTTTTATAAAAGCAGTATCAAATCCTTCAGAAGCATTATCAAGTCTTTTAGTACCATTTCAAGAATTCTAAAAGCAGTATCAAGACTTCTGAAAGCAGCATCAAATCTTTTACAAATATTTCAAGTTTTATGGAAGCAATTGAAGTTTTCTGGAAGCATTTCAAATCTTCTGGAAGCATTTCACGTCTTCTAGACGTTTCTAGTATCAAGTTTCTTAGAAACCGTATCAAGTTTCAATTCGATATACGATTTTTTGAAAATTGATTTTAACTTGACGCATCTAATTAAATTACATCTATGCAGAGTTTTTACAAAAATAAGCAGAGATTAAAGAATTTGGAGAAATAATCTATAGCACATTAAATACTAAATAAATTTGCTTCTAATTGCTTCTTATTTCATGGTGAGATCTTAATTAACATTTTGCAATCAAAGTAGGAGTTGAAATGACGTCATTGATAGTTTTAAATGTCAAAAAATTGTGAAAAAGTGGACAACGAATAGTGGCGTATCCAAAAAGTGTACTTGGGGGGACAAAATTAAAGATAATGTAATATACAAAAGAATAGTTGTGTTATAGAAATTAACAAAATCAAAACAGTCTACCTGGAGATTAATTTAGCTACCCCCCCACCGTACATAATTATTATGGAAGTGGAACAGAATTCAACCCAACTTGTTTTAATTAAGGAGTTTTGATATTTATTAATTTTCCATAGAAACTATGAGCAGAGTGAGAATTTTTTCGTGGTAATCTGGAACTTACTTGAGCTGAAATTTGAGCTGATGGAAACGTACATTGATGTCTCCGTACTCTGAATCCTAGTTAAAACTGAAAGGATAAGGATGTAATAACAAAAAGCTGAGAAAACATTCTTATCTCTAAGTCCGTTTGAATTAAAAAAAACATTATTATTAAAATGCCAATAAATATCCTAGAAAACATATTTTGATAAACAAATTTTTGATAATAGAGCAATCCAGCAAAATCAAAAAATGTTTATCTTATTAATAAAAACAAGAAAAAAATATGAGTCACTTTGTTTCCAAAACAGCGTTACGTGACAGTTATCATTAATTCTCTTTTTTTTATAACCACCAAACAAACAATATCAATAAACAAATAAAAATCTTTTACGAAACGGGAACGAAAAGAAAACAACATCAACCCAAAAAAATAAGATAAAAAGTTAATCTCCAAGCCGCATTTTCATCCATGCACACGAATCTTTTTCGAAAATTTCTATGCGAGATATAAAGTTTGTTTACTATTCAGGAAATGGTCAGATGTATCGTATATCGTATCGTATCGTATTATTATTTTATATACATCAATAAGTACCCAAAGTTCAGACAATTTAATAACATCTGTTAATAAATAAGATGTTATTTACTACTTTTAAGCATTTCAAGCCCTCCAGAGGCAAGTCTTCTAAAAACATTTCAAGTCTTCTAGAAATAGTACCAAGTCGTCTAATAAATCTGATATATTTTCTTTATACACAATGTCAATTCTTTTAGAAACAGTATTAAGTCTTCTAGAAGCATTTCTAGTCATTCAAAGGTAATATTAAGTCTTCTGGAAGTATTTTAACTCTTTTAGAAGCAGTATTAAGTATATTGGAAGCAATATTAAGTCTTGCAGAAGCATTTAAGGTATTCTGGCAGCAGTATTAAAGTATTTAAATTCTTTTGGGAGAATTGAAGCCTTCTGGAAGCACTATCAAGTCTCCTAGAAGCATTTCTATCTCCTAGAAGCAAGTCTTATGAAGGCATTTTAAGTCTTCTTTTATTTTTTCAAGGAAGCATTTCAAGTTTTATAGAAGCAGTAGCAAATCTCCTAGAAGCATTTCAAGTCTTCTTAAAGTATTTAAAGTTTTCTAAAAGTATTTCAAGTTTTTTGGATACAGTATCAAGTCCTCTGGAAATAGTATCAAGTCTTCGGCAGCAATATCAACTTTCCTAGAAGCATTTCAAGTCTTCAGGAAGTATTTTAAGTTAGTATCATGTTTTCTGAAAACATTGCAGGCTTTTTAGAAGCAATATCAAGTCTTCTAGAAGTATTTCATGTCTTCTGGAAGTATTTGAAGTTTTTTAAAAGTATTTCAAGCCTTTTGGAAGCATTTGAAGTCTTCTAGAAGCTGTATCAAATTTCCTAGAAATATTTCAAGTCTTCTGGAAGTATTTCAAATCATCTAAAAGCAGTATCAAGTTTTCTGGAAGCAATATTAAGTTTTCCAGAACTTTACTAGAAAGAATTTCATTGCGATATCTCAATTAGTTCTTGAGATACAATTTTTTGAAAATCGGTTCATTTATACTTAATTAGGTTTGAGGAGTTTTAATTAAAAAATCATATCTCGGAGATTTAAAATTTTGAAGTAATAATCTATAGCACATTAAATACTAAATAAATTTGCTACAAATTGCTTCTTATTTCATTGCCATATCTCAATTAGTTCTTTAGATACAATTTTTGGAAAATTGGTTGATCTATACCTAATTAGGTTTGAGGAGTTTTAATTAAAAAATCATATCTCGGAGATTTAAGAATTTGTAGTAATAATCTATAGCACATTAAATACTAAATAAATTTGCTACCAATTGCTTCTTATTTTATTGCGATATCTCAATTAGTTCTTGAGATACAATTTTTTGAAAATCAGTTGATTTATACCTAATTAGGTTTGACGAGTTTTAATTAAAAAATGATATCTCGGAGATTTAAGAATTTGTAGTAATAATCTACAGCACATTAAATACTAAATAAATTTGCTGCAAATTGCTTCTTATTTCATTGCGATATCTCAATTAGTTCTTGAGATACAATTTTTTGAAAATTGGTTGATTTATACCTAATTAGGTTTGAGGAGTTTTAATTAAAAAATCATATCTCGGAGATTTAAGAATTTGTTGTAATAGTCTATAGCACATTAAATACTAAATAAATTTGCTACAAATTGCTTCTTATTTCTTTGCGATATCTCAATTAGTTCTTGAGATACAATTTTTTGAAAATTGGTTGATTTATACCTAATTAGGTTTGAGGAGTTTTAATTAAAAAATCATATCTCGGAGATTTAAGAATTTGTTGTAATAGTCTATAGCACATTAAATACTAAATAAATTTGCTACAAATTGCTTCTTATTTCTTTGCGATATCTCAATTAGTTCTTGAGATACAATTTTTTGAAAATCGATTGATTTATACCTAATTAGATTTGAGGAGTTTTAATTAAAAAATCATATCTCGGAGATTTAAAATTTTGTAGTAATAATCTATAGCACATTAAATACAAAATAAATTTGCTACAAATTGCTTCTTATTTTATTGCGATATCTCAATTAGTTCTTGAGATACAATTTTTTGAAAATCGGTTGACTTATGCCTAATTAGGTTTGAGGAGTTTTAATTAAAAAATCATATCTCGGAGATTTAAAATTTTGTAGTAATAATCTATAGCACATTAAATACTAAATAAATTTGCTACAAATTGCTTCTTATTTCATTGCGATATCTCAATTAGTTCTTGAGATACAATTTTTTGAAAATTGGTTGATTTATACCTAATTAGGTTTGAGGAGTTTTAATTAAAAAATCATATCTCGGAGATTTAAGAATTTGTTGTAATAGTCTATAGCACATTAAATACTAAATAAATTTGCTACAAATTGCTTCTCATTTCTTTGCGATATCTCAATTAGTTCTTGAGATACAATTTTTTGAAAATCGATTGATTTATACCTAATTAGGTTTGAGAAGTTTTAATTAAAAAATCATATCTCGGAGATTTAAAATTTTGTAGTAATAATCTATAGCAGATTAAATACTAAATAAATTTGCTACAAGTTGATTCTTATTTTATTGCGATATCTCAATTAGTTCTTGAGATACAATTTTTTTAAATTGGTTGATTTATTCCTAATTATGTTTGAGGAGTTTTAATTAAATAATTATATCTCAGAGATTTAAGAATTTGTAGGAATAATCTATAGCACATTAAATACTAAATAAATTTGCTACAAGTAGATTCTTATTTTATTGCGATATCTCAATTAGTTCTTGAAATACAATTTTTTGAAAATTGGTTGATTTATTCGTAATTATGTTTGAGGAGTTTTAATTAAAAAATCATGTCTCAGAGATTTAAGAATTTGTAGTAATAATCTATAGCACATTAAATACTAAATCAATTTGCTACAAGTTGATTCTTATTTTATTGCGATATCTCAATTAGTTCTTGAAATACAATTTTTTGAAAATTGGTTGATTTATTCGTAATTATGTTTGAGGAGTTTTAATTAAAAAATCATGTCTCAGAGATTTAAGAATTTGTAGTAATAATCTATAGCACATTAAATACTAAATCAATTTGCTACAAGTAGATTCTTATTTTATTGCGATATCTCAATTAGTTCTTGAAATACAATTTTTTGAAAATTGGTTGATTTATTCGTAATTATGTTTGAGGAGTTTTAATTAAAAAATCATGTCTCAGAGATTTAAGAATTTGTAGTAATAATCTATAGCACATTAAATACTAAATCAATTTGCTACAAGTTGATTCTTATTTTATTGCGATATCTCAATTAGTTCTTGAGATACAATTTTTTGAAAATCGGTTCATTTATACTTAATTAGGTTTGAGGAGTTTTAATTAAAAAATCATATCTCGGAGATTTAAAATTTTGAAGTAATGATCTATAGCACACTAAATACTAAATAAATTTGCCACAAATTGCTTCTTATTTCATTGCGATATCTCAATTAGTTCTTGAGATACAATTTTTTGAAAATTGGTTGATTTATACTTAATTAAGTTTGAGGAGTTTTAATTAAAAAATGATATCTCGGAGATTTAAGAATTTGTAGTAATAATCTATAGCACATTAAATACTAAATAAATTTGCTACAAATTGCTTCTTATTTCATTGCGATATCTCAATTAGTTCTTGAGATATAACTCATTGAAAATTGCTTGATTTCTACTTAATTAGATTTGTAGAGTTAAAGAAAAGTTAAAAAATATGAGTCACTTTGTTTCCAAAACAGCGTTACGTGACAGTTATCATTAATTCTCTTTTTTTTATAACCACCAAACAAACAATATCAATAAACAAATAAAAATCCTTTACGAAACGAGAACGAAAAGAAAACAACATCAACCCAAAAAAATAAGATAAAAAGTTAATCTCCAAGCCGCATTTTCATCCATGCACACGAATCTTTTTCGAAAATTTCTATGCGAGATATAAAGTTTGTTTACTATTCAAAAAATGGGCAGATGTAGATGTATCGTATCCAAGGAAAAGAAGAGATTGAGTAGGGAAAAAAATTATGAGCAAGCAGCTGGTGCTGCGAAGACTATTGTTGAGATATGGATAAAAAAATCTTTGGGGTGGCTCAAAGCTTGGTGTGGTGGATTGTAGGCGGCAGATGTCAGGTAAAATTTCACCTTGAAGTTTTTGTAGCATCCCTTAAACCAAAAAGGGAGTTCTTAGTAGTGAGTTTGCGCCGGTATCGATCGCGCTTGCGTCGGGGGGCCCCTCCACGTTTTGGCGTCCATTTCAAAACGTAGAAGTAGACATTCTCGATGACAGTGTGCACTTGGCTGCGATGGCGTTGAGTCTGCGTCGTTGAGTCCGCTCGTTCGATAAAGCGCTAAATATTATATATATTTTTTTATTTGACTCTTTATAATTATTACGCGAAATATAAATATTACGTGGTTTAACCCGCAAAGTATTAATCTTTTTAAACAAAGTGTTTTCTTCTTCGCCTCTCAGGGATTATCTTAAATATAGAATTTTTAAGTCAAAAGTGGTTTTGTACTCGAAACAAAATTATCGATTGTGTTCATCCTAATAAGTCAAGATGCAGAATTTAATGCCAGAATTGTTCTCGCCGCAACAAACCTCGAGGGATGTTAAAAAAGTGGACCTCATTTCGAAATCTTATGTGACGAATATCGGGGATATCTTCTCGAAGCATCGGGGGCCTAAAACTCCCCCGAAGGATGTTGAGTGTTTGATCCATCGCGTGATCTCGGATAGGGATGTGCCGAAATTAGCTTGTGACTATTTGGTGGAGGACAGTGTTAGCTCTTCTTATACGATAATAGGGAATAAGTATGTGCTTCTGGACACTGTGGAAGGAAGCTCGATGTACAAGTGCGTCGATATTCGGACGAAGGAGGAGTACGTTTGTAAGGTAAGCGTCGTCT
Source organism: Onthophagus sagittarius (assembly GCA_036711965.1). Lineage (NCBI taxonomy): Eukaryota > Metazoa > Arthropoda > Insecta > Coleoptera > Scarabaeidae > Onthophagus > Onthophagus sagittarius. The sequence goes on from JASERS010000004.1 coordinate 11,714,086, forward strand.
TTGGTTCTCTTTTAAGCGCGGGGCGCGCGGCCTCGTCGCGGAGGTCAAGTTGACGTCGTCGCAAATAAACGAAAAAATCAAGAACCCAACTTTCGAGTTTTAAAACTCGTCGCGAGGACGCATTCTTCTCAGCCGCGGGCGATAGTGACCCACCCTAACCCTAACTCTTTCCATACACACTCTCCTCAAACTCCAGCATCTCCTCCAACTAGTTTTATTTCGTGAGAAAACCACTCACCCTATCATTCTCACCAACACTATTTTTATCAAATCGAATTAACATATTCTCTTTTCGTTTCTTTATCCACGTGGTGCAATTTTAAATGTCTCCTCAACATCCTCAAGTCGACGTCATTCGTTTCCCGTGATCAAAAATAACTACGACTTTGTCAAGGTCTCAACACATACAATTCGCACCAAACACTTTTTGTATAACATTCCAAATCTAATTTATTTTAATTCTTTTTAGGTTGTTCCTCATACGAATTATTCAATGGTAGGTGCCCACTACCGTTTAGATTCAAACTCCCGAATAGCATCTCTTCACGAAGTTATAGTTCAAGATAAACACCTGTACCTATTTTTTCCACGGACATACGGCGATTTACACTCGTATGTCCGTTCGAGGAAAAGACTACGCGAATCGGAAGCGAAAAGACTGTTTAAGCAAATCGTCGAAACCGTGCAAGTATGCCACGAAAACGGAATAGTGTTGCGCGACTTAAAGCTTAGGAAATTTGTATTCACGGATCCCGAGAGGTAAGTTCTTTTTCGTACAATCTGACGCAATATTATACGTACACCATAAATTATTTCATTAATAATGGCATTATTCATCGGATTTCTCGTAAACGATTGTTACTAATTCTCAAAAAGCTTGTTTGAAACGCATTAAAACTAAGCATCTAATTATGACCGTCATGGTAGACTATCATGGTAATCACCATATCATCATGTAAACTTGACGTCAACGGAATAATGCGTTACACGTCACGGTTTTCATGTTGCAATCTTTTCCGATATTGAATCAAGGAAATTTTTAATTACAACTCATACAATGGATTCATAAAGTTTACATTATAAAGTTGTAATTAATTGAGTAAAAAAATTTTTTTTTCTATGCAAATAATAACATTTTAAAGTTATAACTTATGGATCATTCGCGTTCTTCGATAATTCGTGACTATGTTGGCTACCTTTTAGACGGTTTACTAAGAGGATGGAATTAATTTTTTGGCTCTTCTTTAAAATCTTTAATAAGCCTATTTAAAGTTTTTAGGATTTCATATCCTTTGTTATTAAAAGAAAGTTATGAATTATGGAAATCATTCGCGTTCTTGGATGCGATTTAGATATTTTTGGGTTATGGATAAAGTTTTTCTAATAACTAAGACTCGTTACTACCATCTTCTGGTTAAACTATCTAAGGGATTATTACCACGGTTATGGCTATTTTACGCATTGTAATTGGCTAGCGAATGGCTTTATCTATAAGATAAATTTAACTAAAAAATGGTAGCAATGGTCCTAAGACTCGTTACTACCATCTTCTGGTTAGGCTATCTAAGAGATTATTGACATAGTTACGGCTATTTTACGCATTCTGATTGACTAGTAGATGGATTTATCTATAAGATAAATATGACTAAAAGGTGGACCTTAAAGGACGGTAATGGACCTTAAGCCCATTACTACCATCCTTTAGTTATATTTATCTTATGGATAAATCTACCTACTATCCAATAAGAACGCGTAAAATAGCCGTAACCATGCTAATAATCCCTTAGATAGCTTAACCAGAAGATGGTAATAACGAGCCTAAAGGGTGCCAGCTTGACAGTAAATTAATTTAGCTCCAAAGGAAACTTTAAAATCAAAGCGAGAAGATTCGTTTTAATTAAAACTTTGGATTGATTGTTATACCAACCCAATCTAACCACAATTTGACAATTCTTCTTAAATATGAGCATTATATAAGGTAGAACTTTGTTTAAATGCTCTTAAACCAAATTTAATTGGCTTTTAAACCACTTTGATCATGTTGACCACCTTTTAGACAATTTATTAAGAAGATAGAATTAATATTTTAACATTTAAGTTTGTGATTGGGTTGGTTTGGGTTGGAATAATGCGTAACACGTCACTGTTTTCATGTTGCAATCTTTTCCGATATTGAATCAAGGAAATTTTTAATTACAACTCATACAATGGATTCATGAAGTTTACATTATAAAGTTGCAATTAATTGAGTAAAAAAAAATTTTTTTTTCTATGCAAATAATAACATTTTAAAGTTATAAATTATGGATCATTCGCGTTCTTGAATGCAATTTTGATGTTTTTGGGTTATGGATAAAGTTTTTCTAACTCTAAAGGAAACTTTGAAACCAAAGCGAGAAGATTCGTTTTAATTAAAACTTTGGGTTGATTGTTATACCAACCCAATTTAAGCTCAACTTGAAAATTTTGCTTAAATATAAGCATTATATAAGATAAAACTTTCTTTAAATGCTCTTAAACCATATTTAATTAGCTCTTAAACCGTATAACCATGCTGGGGCTACCTTTTAAACGATTTACCAAGAGGATGGAATTAATTTAGCTCCAAAGGAAACTTTAAAATCAAAGCGAGAAGATTCGTTTTAATTAAAACTTTGGATTGATTGTTATACCAATCCAATCTAACCACAATTTGACAATTCTTCTTAAATATGAGCATTATATAAGGTAGAACTTTGTTTAAATGCTCTTAAACCAAATTTAATTGGCTGTTAAACCACTTTGATCATGTTGACCACCTTTTAGACAATTTATTAAGAAGATAGAATTAATATTTTAACATTGAAGTTTGTGATTGGGTTGGTTTGGGTTGGAATAATGCGTAACACGTCACTGTTTTCATGTTGCAATCTTTTCCGATATTGAATCAAGGAAATTTTTAATTACAACTCATACAATGGATTCATAAAGTTTACATTATAAAGTTGCAATTAATTGAGTAAAAAAAATTTTTTTTCTATGCAAATAATAACATTTTAAAGTTATAAATTATGGATCATTCGCGTTCTTCGATAATTCGTGACTATGTTGGCCACCTTTTAGACGGTTTACTAAGAGGATGGAATTAATTTTTTGGCATTCAAGTTTGTGGTTTTACTTGTTTTGGTATAATGACATTTTTTTAAAAATGCAAATCTTTAATAAGCCTATTTAAAGTTTTTAGGATTTCATATCCTTTGTTATTAAAAGAAAGTTATGAATTATGGAAATCATTCGCGTTCTTGAATGCGATTTAGATATTTTTGGGTTATGGATAAAGTTTTTCTAACTCTAAAGGAAACTTTGAAACCAAAGCGAGAAGATTCGTTTTAATTAAAACTTTGGGTTGATTGTTATACCAACCCAATTTAAGCTCAACTTGAAAATTTTGCTTAAATATAAGCATTATATAAGATAAAACTTTCTTTAAATGCTCTTAAACCATATTTAATTAGCTCTTAAACCGTATAACCATGCTGGGGCTACCTTTTAAACGATTTACCAAGAGGATGGAATTAATTTAGCTCCAAAGGAAACTTTAAAATCAAAGCGAGAAGATTCGTTTTAATTAAAACTTTGGATTGATTGTTATACCAATCCAATCTAACCACAATTTGACAATTCTTCTTAAATATGAGCATTATATAAGGTAGAACTTTGTTTAAATGCTCTTAAACCAAATTTAATTGGCTGTTAAACCACTTTGATCATGTTGACCACCTTTTAGACAATTTATTAAGAAGATAGAATTAATATTTTAACATTGAAGTTTGTGATTGGGTTGGTTTGGGTTGGAATAATGCGTAACACGTCACTGTTTTCATGTTGCAATCTTTTCCGATATTGAATCAAGGAAATTTTTAATTACAACTCATACAATGGATTCATAAAGTTTACATTATAAAGTTGCAATTAATTGAGTAAAAAAAATTTTTTTTCTATGCAAATAATAACATTTTAAAGTTATAAATTATGGATCATTCGCGTTCTTCGATAATTCGTGACTATGTTGGCCACCTTTTAGACGGTTTACTAAGAGGATGGAATTAATTTTTTGGCATTCAAGTTTGTGGTTTTACTTGTTTTGGTATAATGACATTTTTTTAAAAATGCAAATCTTTAATAAGCCTATTTAAAGTTTTTAGGATTTCATATCCTTTGTTATTAAAAGAAAGTTATGAATTATGGAAATCATTCGCGTTCTTGAATGCGATTTAGATATTTTTGGGTTATGGATAAAGTTTTTCTAATAACTAAGGCTCGTTACTACCATCTTCTGGTTAAACTATCTAAGGGATTATTACCACGGTTATGGCTATTTTACGCATTGGAATTGGCTAGCGAATGGCTTATCTATAAGATAAATTTATCTAAAAAATGGTAGCAATGGACCTAAGACTCGTTACTACCATCTTCTGGTTAGGCTATCTAAGAGATTATTGACATAGTTACGGCTATTTTACGCATTCTGATTGACTAGTGGATGGATTTATCTATAAGATAAATATGACTAAAAGGTGGACCTTAAAGGACGGTAATGGACCTTAAGCCCATTACTACCATCTTTTAGTTATATTTATCTTATGGATAAATCTACCTACTAGCCAATAAGAACACGTAAAATAGCCGTAACCATGCTAATAATCCCTTAGATAGCTTAACCAGAAGATGGTAATAACGAGCCTAAAGGGTGCCAGCTTGACAGTAAATTAATTTAGCTCCAAAGGAGACTTTAAAATCAAAGCGAGAAGATTCGTTTTAATTAAAACTTTGGATTGATTGTTATACCAACCCAATCTAACCACAATTTGACAATTCTTCTTAAATATGAGCATTATATAAGGTAGAACTTTGTTTAAATGCTCTTAAACCAAATTTAATTGGCTGTTAAACCACTTTGATCATGTTGACCACCTTTTAGACAATTTATTAAGAAGATAGAATTAATATTTTAACATTCAAGTTTGTGATTGGGTTGGTTTGGGTTGGAATAATGCGTAACACGTCACTGTTTTCATGTTGCAATCTTTTCCGATATTGAATCAAGGAAATTTTTAATTACAACTCATACAATGGATTCATAAAGTTTACATTATAAAGTTGCAATTAATTGAGTAAAAAAAAATTTTTTTTTCTATGCAAATAATAACATTTTAAAGTTATAAATTATGGATCATTCGCGTTCTTCGATAATTCGTGACTATGTTGGCTACCTTTTAGACAGTTTACTAAGAGGATGGAATTAATTTTTTGGCATTCAAGTTTGTGGTTTTACTTGTTTTGGTATAATGACATTTCTTTAGAAATGCAAATCTTTAATAAGCCTATTTAAAGTTTTTAGGATTTCATATCCTTTGTTATTAAAAGAAAGTTATGAATTATGGAAATCATTCGCGTTCTTGAATGGGATTTAGATATTTTTGGGTTATGGATAAAGTTTTTCTAATAACTAAGGCTCGTTACTACCATCTTCTGGTTAAACTATCTAAGGGATTATTACCACGGTTATGGCTATTTTACGCATTGTAATTGGCTAGCGAATGGCTTTATCTATAAGATAAATTTAACTAAAAAATGGTAGCAATTGACCTAAAACTCGTTACTATCATCTTCTGGTTAGGCTATCTAAGAGATTATTGACATAGTTACGGCTATTTTACACATTCTGATTGACTAGTGGATGGATTTATCTATAAGATAAATATGACTAAAAGGTGGACCTTAAAGGACGGTAATGGACCTTAAGCCCATTACTACCATTCTTTAGTTATATTTATCTTATGGATAAATCTACCTACTAGCCAATAAGAACGCGTAAAATAGCCGTAACCATGCTAATAATCCCTTAGATAGCTTAACCAGAAGATGGTAATAACGAGCCTAAAGGGTGCCAGCTTGACAGTAAATTAATTTAGCTCCAAAGGAAACTTTAAAATCAAAGCGAGAAGATTCGTTTTAATTAAAACTTTGGATTGATTGTTATACCAACCCAATCTAACCACAATTTGACAATTCTTCTTAAATATGAGCATTATATAAGGTAGAACTTTGTTTAAATGCTCTTAAACCAAATTTAATTGGCTGTTAAACCACTTTGATCATGTTGACCACCTTTTAGACAATTTATTAAGAAGATAGAATTAATATTTTAACATTTAAGTTTGTGATTGGGTTGGTTTGGGTTGGAATAATGCGTAACACGTCACTGTTTTCATGTTGCAATCTTTTCCGATATTGAATCAAGGAAATTTTTAATTACAACTCATACAATGGATTCATAAAGTTTACATTATAAAGTTGCAATTAATTGAGTAAAAAAAATTTTTTTTTCTATGCAAATAATAACATTTTAAAGTTATAAATTATGGATCATTCGCGTTCTTCGATAATTCGTGACTATGTTGGCTACCTTTTAGACCGTTTACCAAGAGGATGGAATTAATTTTTTGGCATTCAAGTTTGTGGTTTTACTTGTTTTGGTATAATGACATTTCTTTAAAAATGCAAATCTTTAATAAGCCTATTTAAAGTTTTAAGGATTTCATATCCTTTGTTATTAAAAGAAAGTTATGAATTATGGAAATCATTCGCGTTCTTGGATGCGATTTAGATATTTTTGGGTTATGGATAAAGTTTTTCTAATAACTAAGGCTCGTTACTACCATCTTCTGGTTAAACTATCTAAGGGATTATTACCACGGTTATGGCTATTTTACGCATTGTAATTGGCTAGCGAATGGCTTTATCTATAAGATAAATTTAACTAAAAAATGGTAGCAATGGACCTAAGACTCGTTATTACCATCTTCTGGTTAGGCTAGCTAAGAGATTATTGACATAGTTACGGCTATTTTACGCATTCTGATTGACTAGTAGATGGATTTATCTATAAGATAAATATGACTAAAAGGTGGACCTTAAAGGACGGTAATGGACCTTAAGCCCATTACTACCATCTTTTAGTTATATTTATCTTATGGATAAATCTACCTACTAGCCAATAAGAACGCGTAAAATAGCCGTAACCATGCTAAAAATCCCTTAGATAGCTTAACCAGAAGATGGTAATAACGAGCCTAAACTTTGTTTAAATGCTCTTAAACCAAATTTAATTGGCTGTTAAACCACTTTGATCATGTTGACCACCTTTTAGACAATTTATTAAGAAGATAGAATTAATATTTTAACATTTAAGTTTGTGATTGGGTTGGTTTGGGTTGGAATAATGCGTAACACGTCACTGTTTTCATGTTGCAATCTTTTCCGATATTGAATCAAGGAAATTTTTAATTACAACTCATACAATGGATTCATATAAATTATGGATCATTCGCGTTCTTGAATGCAATTTTGATGTTTTTGGGTTATGGATAAAGTTTTTCTAACTCTAAAGGAAACTTTAAAACCAAAGCGAGAAGATTCGTTTTAATTAAAGCTTTGGGTTGATTGTTATATTACCATGCTGGGCCACCTTTTAAACGATTTACCAAGAGGATGGAATTAATTTTTTGGCATTCAAGTTTGTGGTTTTACATATTTTAATATAATGACATTTCATTAAAAATACAAAACTTTATTACTTAAAGTTTTAATAATTTCGCAGCATTCGTTATTAAAAGAAAGTTATGAATTATGGATCATTCGCATTCTTGAATGCAATTTTGATGTTTTTGGGTTATGGATAAAGTTTTTCTAACTCTAAAGGAAACTTTGAAACCAAAGCGAGAAGATTCGTTTTAATTAAAACTTTGGGTTGATTGTTATACCAACCCAATTTAAGCTCAACTTGAAAATTTTGCTTAAATATAGGCATTATATAAGATAAAACTTTCTTTAAATGCTCTTAAGCCATATTTAATTAGCTCTTAAACCGTATAACCATGCTGGGATACCTTTTAAATGATTTACCAAGAGGATGGAATTAATTTTTTGGCATTCAAGTTTGTGGTTTTACATATTTTATTATAATGACATTTCATTAAAAATACAAAACTTTATTACTTAAAGTTTTAATAATTTCGCAGCATTCGTTATTAAAAGAAAGTTATGAATTATGGATCATTCGCGTTCTTGAATGCAATTTTGATGTTTTTGGGTTATGGATAAAGTTTTTCTAACTCTAAAGGAAACTTTAAAACCAAAGCGAGAAGATTCGTTTTAATTAAAACTTTGGGTTGATTGTTATACCAACCCAATTTAAGCTCAACTTGAAAATTTTGCTTAAATATAAGCATTATATAAGATAAAACTTTCTTTAAATGCTCTTAAACCATATTTAATTAGCTCTTAAACCATATAACCATGCTGGGGCTACCTTTTAAACGATTTACCAAGAGGATGGAATTAATTTTTTGGCATTCAAGTTTGTGGTTTTACTTGTTTTAGTATAATGACATTTCTTTAAAAATGCAAAACTTTAATAAGCCTATTTAAAATTTTAACTATTTCGTAGTCTTCGTTATTAAAAGAAAGTTATGAATTATGGAAATCATTCGCGTTCTTGAATGCAATTTAGATGTTTTTGGGTTATGGATAAAGTTTTTCTAATCACTAACGCCCACTTTTACCAACCTTCAGTTAGGCTTGTTACTACCATCTTCTGGTTAAGCTATCTAAGAGATTATTACCATGGTTACGGCTATTTTACGCATTTCGATTGGTTATTGGATGGGTTTATCTATAAGATAAGTTTAACTAAAAGATGGTAGTAATGGACCTTAAACTAACAAGCGATGGTTATATTGATTTTAAGCCGGTTATACTTTGAGCCGGTTTTTAACTGTTAGATAAATTTATCAGGAGGTGGTAAAAGTGGCCCTAATACTACCATCTTTTAGTTATATTTATCTTATAGATAAACCAATCAGAACGCGTAAAATAGCCGTAACCATGGTAATAATCCCTTAGATAGCTTAACCAGGAGATGGTAATAACAAGTCTAAAGGGTGCCAGGTTGACAGTAAGTTAATTTAACTCCAAAGGAAGACACATGAATTTGAAGACACATCTTCAAATTCAACCTATCCATCACTTAATCCAACAATTTTCCCTCCAATCATTAATGGTATGAGAATGATTGAACTCCAAATGATATGACTTAAGGTAGCTGTTAACCTTCAGTTTATTTGTAGATCTATTTATGACAGATAACTTTTCTATCATAAATAACTATGAAAATCGTCGATAGTCTGAAAGTTTGTAGACTGGGTTGACATCCTTATATCTTGGGTTGGGTTGGCATCTTTGTACTTGGGTTGGGTTGAGTTGATATCCTTATAATTTGGGTCACTGAAAATTGACTCTCCAAAGGCCATTTATCACTTAAAATAAGAACTTTTTCTAATCATTAATGGTATGTGAACAACTAACATCCAAATGATATAGTTTAGATTGAGTCGACATCGTTATAACTTGGGTTGGATTCATTTTCATTCCTGTTTGAAGTGAGGAACCTGCGTTTAATTCTGGATACTGATACTTATAGCTTTGCTTTCCATTACAAGACCTAAACTTGTAACAGAACTATTTTTGAAGTCAGAATTGTCAATTTGACTAGGTTTGACATAGTAATATAATTGATTGTGTTAAACCTAAGGACTAGTAGGGCTACGCCTCTTGAAGGAGTGCCAATTTTTGCAAAGATCTCCTCCGAAGTGCAAACTTTTTTCTTTGGCATTGAATTTTGTACGAAATGGACTCGTTTTGTTCGTCCAACCTAACCCTGGGACTTCAAATATCATAGGGTTGGCTTAGATTGGGTTTAGCCGTGCATCTAAAGACATTTTTTTAATAAAGGTCTCTACAAAGAATAGCTTCTTAAATAGAGTACTTTACAAACTGATTTGACAACCTTGTATATTTGAATTGAAGTAAAACTAGAACTAACACTAGACCTAGAAGTGGAAAGTCTTGGGTTTAGCCGTGCGTCTTTAGACACCCGAATCTTTTCACTTCTAGGTCTAGTGTTAGTTCTAGTTTTATATCATAAGATCTAACTCTAGATCTAGAATTTGAAATATTCGGGTTTAGTCGAACATCACTGAAGACGGCTAAACCTGAATGATTTTAGTTGTGGTTTTATTTCACTTCAAATATACAGGGTGGCCAAATCAGTTTGTAAAGTATTCTATTCCTTCATTAATAAAATGTCCTCAAATCCATGGGTAACCCTATACAGTGCGAATTTATCCGTTACTTCAAAAGTATAATGTTCTGACATAATGCCAATATGCTATGAGTACTGGCGAGGAAGAATTCCAATCATGAGTTAGCTAAAATTAAGATGGAATATTTTTCTTGGACAAGCAGGGTAGTTTCACACTATCGGTCAAAAAATGTTTCAAAATTTGGCAAGATGTATAACGCATATTACTCTGCACAAAAAAAGCTTGGGTTAAATTGGGTTGACTTATATTAGGTTGGATTGAATTGGGTTGGCTTGTATTATTTTGGGTTGTCTACGATTTACTATTTTTACATCTACAACATGATGCAAAAGTTTGTAGTCATATTGTTAGTATTAGATCGTTAGAAACATCTCTACACTTGGAACTAGAATAATTTAGGTTTAGCCGAATGTCTGATAGCACGGCTAAACCCAAATGTTCCTCATTCTAGATCTAGTATTAGTATCAAAATTAAAACTAGAACAAACACTAGACTTCAGCCGCATGGCTAAACCTAAACTTACTACTTCTAGGTCTAGTGTTTGTTCTAGTTTTAACTGTTATTCAGTACTAGATCTCAAAAAAGTCTAAAGTCTAAAGAGTTGTCTAATTGTTTTGTAGCATTAATGACTTATCTGATATCAAAAATGCTTCTAGGATGTATATAACAACTTAACAGGTGTGTCTCAAAATGTAAATCTTACGCACTGTATGTTATATCTTATCTATTCATCGTAATAACTAGGGTTGGGTTGACGCTCTTATAACCTGGATTGGGTTGGGTTGGCATCCTCGTAATTTGTGTTAACAATTTTAGTCTTTTGACAAGCATACAACATCTTAAGAATGTCTTCCATTATGTTAAATTAAAAAGATAATAAAGTTAATTCTGCGCAGATGGCTAAAGCCCGTTAGTTTTTGAGTGCCCAAAATCACAAATTTTATTACATTAACTGGTGTGGTTCTTAACTAATGTGAGCCATCAAATTTCAAATCACTGTATTAACGTTAGAGTACATTTTGACTGATGTAATTATTGTATTCACTTTATGCCATGAAAAATGAAAATTCTTAGACGGAATAGAACGCAACCCAAACCAGGTATTGAAAAATTTGCTTTCAAAAGACTCGAAATTAAAAATTGATACCAGAATATCAAAAATATCATTTGCACTTAATACTACAATTTCGAACAAAATTTTCAAATCTGCATCTAAACAGTTAAAGTGTTATAACATTCAATTTAAAGTTTGGGTAAATTCCTATTTGGCAATCATATCTGCAAGAAAACCGTTTGACACATCTCCAAAATTTAGAAAAAATAGAATTTTGTAAGAATTTCTAACTATTAAACAAAACAAAAACTAAAATATCATCTTTATTGGCATCTAAAAAAGAGAATCTGGCAACTCTTCGATGCCAAAATCATAATGACACCCATTCATTCAATAACAATCAAAATATTTTCTCCATCTTATTTTTAAGTGTACAACACCAGCTATGTAAGAAAGAATCGATTGATGGAGAATTTCTCAACGCGATTGCGTTATGAATCTTATCTCTTCTTGTCATAGGTTAGTGCAACGATAACTTTCCGATCGAGAACAAAACACGGGAATTGTAAAAATAAATTTTTCCTTCAAAACAACACCTGGCCATTTAAAATCGATGAATGAATGAATGAATGGTGGTCTTGCAGATGTTACTTATCAAAAGAATCTTTTGTTACATCAGGGTGGACACCTGGAAAAAGTCTTTCATACTCGCGTAGGTGACACAAAACACTTGAACTAGTTTTACTTCAGGTGTGACAAAAAGCGTTTTTTTTATTTCGATTCTTTTTGTAACCGAGATTTTAGTTATTTATATTAGTTGTAACCTTAGAACGAGAAGGTCCCTGCGAAGGCCGATGAGAAACGCAAAACTTAACATATTCATTTACATGGAGTTTTTTTTTGTTGCTTTAATCTCCAAGGTAAGAAGATTGAAATTTGAGTTACAGTTTTATCATAATTTTTTGGGTAATAATAATAATTAATTTTTTTGCTTTTCGTTTGAAATATCGAGGCTAAATCTTCGCGCAACCTCTCTCGAATTTCGCCAATCCCACGCACTTTCGTCCTTGTTTATCTTACGTTTTAGTGTATTCCGTCTCTCTTGGTTACGTTACCCGGACCTTAACCTACTTTGCGTGGCAACACAAAGCTGCATTTCGTAGTCTTGGCCTTATTTCCAGGAGGTTAGAAGGTGCGCAGAAAAGTATTAAAAATAAGATGTGGTGTTCTAAATTTTGAATGGAATCTTTTTTGCTAAATTTTTTTATTTCTAGATTAAGTGAGAGAATCGTCTGGAGTCGTCTAGGGGGAGCAGGAAAACCTGACGCTTCTTAATTGCTTTTAATAGCTTTGTTTATCACCACTTTGCTTGCGTCATCGACGCGGCGCGCACACACCGATTTCGAAATGCAAGGCACGTTGCATCAACTTGGGTTTGCACTGCAACCATTATTCAATTTGTTATTTCAACACCTTTTTGAATCTCCTCCATATTACTACTAGATTTGGAGGAAAAATTTGGCAACTTTTGATTTCGAAAATCTGGGCATTTGCGTCAAAATTAATTTTGTTTAGATAAAAGCGTTACAAAATTTGAATTATAAATAGTTCAAAGAAAGCTATTACATTAGTGTTTATAAAAAAAAATTAAAAATCGTGTAGTAAGGTTGTGATAGCGCGTTGATTAAGATTAGGCGTTTGTAATTGAGCAATTTAAACGGATGTATGCGTCAGACGTGGGTTTAATCACGCGATTCGGGTGTTGGGTTTCCATGTAAAATTGTATGAATGAAAAACTGGGAAATTCCTATTTTGTTCGATCGAACTTGGTCGTTTTATAAGATACGAATAAATAATTTGTTGGATTAGTTTTGTTTTGGAATTGTTGTTGCGGCGTAAGAAAATTGCGTAATCTTATCTGTTGCAAGTCGGATTCTTTTCGAATTTTTTTTCTGCCGCGTTGCAGCGCCCGATTGCGCCACCATCACACACCATAATACGCGCGCCACTCCTACAGCAACAACCGACGGGTTTCTATATGTTTAACCGGATTGCTTTAACTTTAACTTTTGTAACGATGCCGTTTCATCATCGTGGTTGATGTGTCCGAATTGTGCAAAATGTTTGCTCGTCGCTTAAACGTAACGTTATGTTTAGTCGGCTCATTTTTAATTTTATTCTTATTTAAGCAATGTTGGTATTTAGTCAACATTTTTTCGCAATTCCTTTTACACCTGTTCAAATCAAATCGAAGCAATTGCCACATAAACTCGCTCAGGGTCTTTTAAATTTATCTCGCATTGTTTCAATAAGATCATATTCGACCCTCCCTATCGAGACTTATACAGAGAGCACGCAATGAAGCAACCTCGCGCACGATAAGTCAAAGAGATATCAGTATTTACCCAATACTGTTTGCCGTTGTCTGTATACGAGATTTTCAACACCATTTTTTTTGTGGGCCCCCGATAAAAATGACGAAACCACTTGTTGTCACGCTTCTCCCAATCCATCCAAATTGTACCCAAAAATTCCTAACGATCTCGTTTTTCTTTCCCCCTATTGTATTTCATGACTCAACCAATTTTTTTTAAGCAACTTCATTTCGAAACCACTTCCTTTTTAAACCCTACTTTAAAGTTAAATAATCAACAATTCGATTTATCAAAATTTTGTTGAATTGAATAAAATGGGACAAAGAGTAATTTCGAAACAAAGGATTTCGGAACGTAAATCGATAGTTGTGTCGGGCGCTTGGTGCGCAAGACTGGCAAAAACAATGGTGATTGCGATGACGTGCGCAAACATGTGTCGTTTCGTCACGTTTTTCTCCGTCCCTGTGAACGGAAGAGCGTATACAGGACGCAGGATATGAGGATACGGCTGCCGAAAAAGGACACAATTGCGCTCAACTTGAAACGTGTGTGGGTTGTTGCTATTGAATCTACTAAATAGACGCGAACAGGATATCGGGGACCGGAAACCGCAGCCATTGTGTGTCGGCTCCCCTTTTTTCCGAAAAGGACCATTTCCGATTCTGGCGATTACGTCCTCCGGATGACGTCAAGAGGTCAGCTTACTTATCCATTCACAGTTGTACCCGTTGTATCCGCAATTAAACTAAACGGGAGGTCTATTAGTAAAGAGTAAAGACTAATTTGTCGCGCTCAAGGTTGTTTTTATTAGTATTTATTATTGTTAAAGAATGCTTAAAGCAATTTTTAAACGTTAACTTTTAAATTCGATAAAAATGTGATTCTTTAAAAAAATAACTTCATTGAAAAATTTTTTTTCTTATTGGTTAAAACGCATTGTCTAGTTCTAAAAATTACAAAAGAATAAAATGATAAAAGGTTTCGTAACTTTTTTTTCTAAAAAATTAATCTAAATTCTAGGTTAATAAACTTTCTTATCAGCTTTTCTTTGTAATCTTTGGTATTGTATTATAGGACTTGAAAAAATTTGTCAAATAATACTTGAAAATTAATATTGATTGGAATAAACTGATTATTTATGTTTGTTTTAACCACTACGCAATACAAATACTAATTTTAACGTATTTAAAGTAATATCTGAATACGATATAAACATCTTTGTACGTCTGTTAAAACGGCTAAATCCGAATGTTTCTAAGTTATAGTGTGAGTTCTACTTTTAATTAACAAGGTTTTAATTAATTAATTAAAGTTTTAATCCACTTTTAATAACAAAGGCAAAATATTTTGCATTGTTTTCATCGCATTTTATAAGAGAAACACATTTTTGGAAATCTTGATAAGTGTACAGAAATCATTTAGACACTATTTAATAATTATAAAGGATATTGGGACGTTTCTGGATCTTTTGAATACCTTTATATTTGCAGATCTATATATCTTTATAGTTATAGAACGATTTTGGACACATTTTGACATCTTTTTGCCAGTATTTCTTGCCAGAACTACTTAATAATGCCTGGATAATTTAAAAAGTGATTATAAAGGTTCTAGATACGTTTTGAGATCTTTAAAAATCTTCTAGAACACTTTTATAACTGTTCAAAACGCGTTTAAATAATTTTCGTTAATTTTGAAACAACTTGTATATGTGCCTTACAACTTAGAATGGCATTAGAAAGATTTAGACAACTTTTTTAAATTATGGAACTACTTAATAATGCCTGGATAATTTAAAATGTGATTAGAAAGATTTTGGAGACGTTTTGAGATCTTCAAAAATCTTCTGGAACTCTTTATCACTGTTCAAAAAGCGTTTAGACAATATTCATTAATTTTGAAACAACTTGGATGTGTCTAGTTAACTTAGAATGTCATTAGAAAGCTTTTGAACATTTTTTGACATCTTTATAAAGCCGAGGAATGAATCAGTATATGTTGGGTTTAGTTTTAGTTGAATTACGTTTGGGTTGGGTTGGATTTGTTTTAGTTTTCAGTTGGGTTGGGTCGAGATGGTTTTAGTTTCAGTTGGAATGGGCTTTGTTTGGATTGCGTTGGATTGATTGTCCAAGACAGTCCTAACTCAACTAACTCTACCTGTACCCTTAGGGAGGTTTTGTATCACAATGTTATATTTAATTTTTGAGATTCATAGAAAAGGAAAATGCTTAGTTGCGTTTAGACAATTTTCGTTAATTTTGAAACATCTTAGATATGCATGGTTAACTTAAAATGGCATTAGAAAGATTTTGAACATTTTTTGACATCGTTATAAACTCGAGAAATGAATCAGTATATGTTGGGTTGGCTTTAGTTTTAGTTGCATTACGTTTGGGTTGGGTTGGATTTGTTTTAGCTTACAGTTGGGTTGGGTCGAGATGGTTTTAGTTTCAGTTGGAATGGGCTTTGTTTGGATTTTGTTAGATTGAATGTTTATCTTCCAGAGTCCTAACTCAACTAACTCTGCCCGTACCCTTAGGAAGGTTTTGTATTACAATGTTATATTTAATTTTTGAGATTCATAGAAAAGAAAAATGTTCAGTATTCGAAAAATATTTCTGTAAATCGTAGTAATAATCCAAAAAACGTTTAAATACTATTTAAGAATTATAGAGATCATTAGGACGCTTTTGGACATCCTAAAAAATCATGTCTATACGTTTATAGTTGCCCAGAAAATGTTTAGACGCTTTTTGGTAGTTATAAATGTCATTACAATGATTTTGGACACCTTTGTGGAATGTTTCTAAGTTCTAGTGTGAGTTCTACTTTTAATTAACAAGGTTTTAATTAATTAATTAAAGTTTTAATCCACTTTTAATAACAAAGGCTAAATATTTTGCATTGTTTTCATCGCATTTTATAAGAGAAACACATTTTTGGAAATCTTGATAAGTGTACAGAAATCATTTAGACACTATTTAATAATTATAAAGGATATTGGGACGTTTCTGGATCTTTTGAATACCTTTATATTTACAGATCTATATATCTTTATAGTTATAGAACGATTTTGGACACATTTTGACATCTTTTTGCCAGTATTTCTTGCCAGAACTACTTAATAATGCCTGGATAATTTAAAAAGTGATTATAAAGGTTCTAGATACGTTTTGAGATCTTTAAAAATCTTCTACAACACTTTTATAACTGTTCAAAACGCGTTTAAATTATTTTCGTTAATTTTGAAACAACTTGTATATGTGCCTTACAACGTAGAATGTCATTAGAAAGATTCTGAACATTTTTTGACATCCTTATAAACTCGACGAATGAGTAGGTACATTTAGACAACTTTTTTTAATTATGGAACTACTTAATAAAACCTGGATAATTTAAAATGTGATTAGAAAGATTTTGGAGACGTTTTGAGATCTTCAAAAATCTTCTGGAACACTTTATCACTGTTCAAAAAGCGTTTAGACAATATTCATTAATTTTGAAACAACTTGGATGTTGTCTAGTTAACTTAGAATGTCATTAGAAAGCTTTTGAACATTTTTTGCCATCTTTATAAAGCCGAGGAATGAATCAGTATATGTTGGGTTTAGTTTTAGTTGAATTACGTTTGGGTTGGGTTGGATTTGTTTTAGTTTTCAGTTGGGTTGGACGAGATGATTTTAGTTTTAGTTGGAATGGGCTTTATTTGGATTGCGTTGGATTGAATGTCCAAGACAGTCCAAACTCAACTAACTCTACCTGTACCCTTAGGGAGGTTTTGTATCACAATGTTATATTTAATTTTTGAGATTCATAGAAAAGG
Source organism: Onthophagus sagittarius (assembly GCA_036711965.1). NCBI lineage: Eukaryota > Metazoa > Arthropoda > Insecta > Coleoptera > Scarabaeidae > Onthophagus > Onthophagus sagittarius. The sequence continues at coordinate 11,731,544 of JASERS010000004.1, forward strand.
AAAATGCTTAGTTGCGTTTAGACAATTTTCGTTAATTTTGAAACATTTTAGATATGCATGGTTAACTTAAAATGGCATTAGAAAGATTTTGAACATTTTTTGACATCGTTATAAACTCGAGAAATGAATCAGTATATGTTGGGTTGGCTTTAGTTTTAGTTGAATTACGTTTGGATTGGGTTGGATTTGTTTTAGTTTTCAGTTGGGTTGGGTCGAGATGGTTTTAGTTTTAGTTGGAATGGGCTTTGTTTGGATAACTCTACCTGTACCCTTAGGGAGGTTTTGTATCACAATGTTATATTTAATTTTTGAGATTCATAGAAAAGGAAAATGCTTAGTTGCGTTTAGACAATTTTCGTTAATTTTGAAGCATCTTAGATATGCATGGTTAACTTAAAATGGCATTAGAAAGATTTTGAACATTTTTTGACATCGTTATAAACTCGAGAAATGAATCAGTATATGTTGGGTTGGCTTTAGTTTTAGTTGAATTACGTTTGGGTTGGGTTGGATTTGTTTTAGTTTTCAGTTGGGTTGGGTCGAGATGGTTTTAGTTTCAGTTGGAATGGGCTTTGTTTGGATTGCGTTGGATTGATTGTCCAAGACAGTCCTAACTCAACTAACTCTACCTGTACCCTTAGGGAGGTTTCGTATCACAATGTTATATTTAATTTTTGAAATTCATAGAAAACGAAAATGCTTAGTTGCGTTTAGACAATTTTCGTTAATTTTGAAACATCTTAGATATGCATGGTTAACTTAAAATGGCATTAGAAAGATTTTGAACATTTTTTGACATCGTTATAAACTCGAGAAATGAATCAGTATATGTTGGGTTGGCTTTAGTTTTAATTGAATTAGGTTTGGGTTGGGTTGGATTTGTTTTAGTTTTCAGTTGGGTTGGGCCGAGATGGTTTTAGTTTCAGTTGGAATGGGCTTTGTTTGGATTTTGTTAGATTGAATGTTTATCTTCCAGAGTCCTAACTCAACTAACTCTGCCCGTACCCTTAGGAAGGTTTTGTATTACAATGTTATATTTAATTTTTGAGATTCATAGAAAAAAAAAATGTTCAGTATGCGAAAAATATTTCTGTAAATCGTAGTAATAATCCAAAAAACGTTTAAATACTATTTAATAATTATAGAGATCATTAGGACGCTTTTGGACATCCTTAAAAATCATGTCTATACGTTTATAGTTGCCCAGAAAATGTTTAGACGCTTTTTGGTAGTTATAAGTGTCATTACAATGATTTTGGACACCTTTGACATCTTTAACAATCCCGTACAAGTCGTTATATCTATTTAAGAGCATTTAGACACTTTTGTTAATTATAGATAACGAACAAAAAGGTTTTGCATACCTTGTGGGATCTTTAGAAAGCGTCTTGACGACTTTATGGCTATTCAAGAAACGTTTAGACAATTTTCGTTCAATTTGGAACAATTTAGAATGTCATTAGAAAGACTGAACTCTATTATTATAGAGATTATTAGAAAGATTTTGGACACTTTTGGACATCTTTATAAATTCAAGGAATGAATCGGCTTGGGCAAGGTTGGCTTTGGTTTTAGTTGAGTTGAGTTGGCTTTGGTTTTCAGTTGAGTTGGGTTGACTTTGGTTTTCAGTTGAGTTGGGTTAATTTTAGTTTTTAGTTGGGTTGGGTTTAGGTTGACTTTAGTATCAGTTAGAATGAATTTGGGTTGGATTGGCACTAATTTCGGTTGTATTGAGTTTGGTTGAATTGAATGTTTGGTTTGCAAGACAATCCTAATTCAAGCCAACTCTAATTGGATCTTGTTCAGAATGCGTTTAGACGCTTCTTTATCATTATAGGGAGCTTTAGAAAGATTTTAAACACTCCTTTTGACTTCTTTATAAACTCGAGAAATGAATCGGCTGGAGTTTGGATGGCTTTGGTCTCAATTGGGTTGTGTTGGTTTTAGTTTCAATCTGATTGCGTTTGGTTTAGGTTGGGTTGGCTTTGATTTGTAGTTGGGTTGGGTCTGTTTCAGTTGGGTTTGGGTGAATTTTGGGTTTAGGTTGGGATGGCGTTAATTTCAATTGCAATGGCTTTAATATCAATTGGTTTGGATGGCTTTGGTCTCAATTGGGTTGTGTTGGTTTTAGTTTCAATCGGATTGCGTTTGGTTTAGGTTGGGTTGGCTTTGATTTGTAGTTGGGTTGGGTCTGTTTCAGTTGGGTTTGGGTGAATTTTGGGTTTAGGTTGGGATGGCGTTAATTTCAATTGCAATGGCTTTAATATCAATTGGGTTGGGTTGAGTTTCGTTTTAGTTGGATGCGGTTAGCGTTGATTTCGTTTGTATTCAATAAATTGAATATTTATCTTCCAAGGTGGTCCAAACTCAACCTACCTGTACCTGTATCCTTATGGAAGTTTTAATAATTCCCCAGAAAACGTTTAGACACTTTTTTATAATAATACAGATCTATCTCTTCCAATTGGTAAGTTAGTTTTCATGCCAAAATAAATAAATCAATATTATGCAAAGTGCAACCAGATATCTGTGCAATTAACATCAAGTAGGCTTGAAATATCAAGACAGCCATAATAGATGGCAGTTGTTTTAGTACCCACATCCATCACAAAATCCCTTAGCTACAAATTTGATCGTTAGGTAAGCTGCTTCTTTATAAACAAGAAACATTTTATTTTTTGCAATATTCTTATGTTTTTGAATTTACAGCTACAGCAAATTTTGACAGATATGAGTACTAAAACAAAAGCCATCTACTTGATATTCCCAGCCTACTTGATGTTAAATGTGACGATGTAGCACCTGTAGCACTTTGAATATCTATCATACGTAATATTACTGCAATAAAAATTGTTTTAAGCGAAAGTTATCTATTTTGTCATGAGGAATAACATAGTGATGAAAAAAATACGTATATCTATTTAAAAAAGCATACTTAACAATTGAAAGGCATAGATGGTGCTGCTGAAATGCAATGATAACTATCAGAATGTTTTTCCTCATCATATTACGTAAGATTTATCTGGAACTTTTTTCATAACATTGAAAATTGTTAAATTATAAGGTTGTCTCAATTTAAATGACTGTACCTCAATCAGTATAACATATTTGTACTCAATCATTACAACTAACACTACACCTAGCACTAGAAACACATTTGGGTTTAGCTCAAGCAGTATAACATATTTATATTGAATCACAAGAAAAACTAGAACTAACACTAGACCTAGGACTAGAAATTTTCGGGTTTAACCGTGCGTCTTCAGACGCACGGCTAAACCCAAATGTTTCTAGTCCTAGGTCTAGTGTTAGTTCTAGTTTTAATTCAATAGAAAATATACCACCCCATTATTAAGAGTATCTATCTGACAATACTTGAATTATAATAATCAACAACAATCTCGACCCACTTCGAAGACGTCGGCCGCCATAAGTGTTATTCGTAATACTTTGAGCGATCGACGTCTTCGAAGTCGTCCCAGATTCTTAACCAACCCAAAAAATCATGAACAATACTTTCAGTCATCGTCTTAGAAGATGAGTCTAACCCAAATGAGTCGCCATAGGATCATAAAAATCCTCCGAACAATACTTGAACAATAATGATCAGTTGATGGATTCAAGGGGTAATCTTAGCCCCTTCGAAGATTCTTTTGATAAATATTGTTTGTAATATTTGGTTTAGGAAAAAAAACCATCGACCACCATAAGAGTTGTTCGTGATACTTTGAGCGGCCAATTTCGAAGACGTAGGCCACAAGATTCTTGATATCTCAAAAACCAAGCGAGGTACTCAAAAATGGTTTTATTTTGAAGAATGTATTTTCTTCAAAATAAACTTTCATTTATCAATTATATAAAACTTCTTCAAGATATCTTCAGAGTTCGATTTTTTCAAAATGATTAAGGGAATTTTTATTTTATGAAATGCTACAAATTTGGATTCCGTTCAATACTTGATATCTCAAATACGAAGTGAGATACTTAAAAACGGTTTTGTTCTGAAAAAAATAAGTACTTTCATTTATCAATCGTACAAAACTACATCAAGATATCTTCCAAATTCAATTTCTTATGATTTTTTCAAAATTATTAAAGGTTTTATTAATCTTATGAAATGCTGCAAATTTAGGTTCAATTCAAAAGTTGATGTCTTAACAATGAAGTGAGATACTTAAAAATGGTTTTGTTCTGAAGAAAATACATATTTTGGTTTATCAATCATACAAAACATCATCCAAATATTTTCAGAATGCACTTTCTTACGATTTCTTCAAAATTATTAAAGTTTTATTAATTTTATGAAATGCTACAAATTTGCAGTGAGTTCGACACTTAATATCTCAAAAACGAAGCGACATACTCAAAAATGGTTTTATTTTGAAGAAAATACATACTTTCATTTATCAACTAAACAAAACTACATCAAGATAGATTCATAATACTTTGAACAGCCGATATCTTCTAAATTAAAAGAAATTTTCTCATATAAATATTAACCTTGATACTTGGGTTGGAAAAAAATTTCGTCCGATTTCGTTTAAATTTCAAGCAGCAACATTAAAATCATCCCAAATATTTATTTAAAAGCCGGTGTGAAGAGATGATTATCTCTTTTCGCATCTGAACAAATAAAGGGAGTGATATCATTTTAAAGTATTCACTTATTTTTTTTTTAACTTTATATTAATATTTCATTTAAATTCATTTTTAGAATTCAGATATTTTTGGATATATCTTATTAATCAATTAATTTTCATCCTAAAAAAATATTAAACCATAATGATATGATGAAATTATTTCATTAAAATGATCAAGTGCCATTAAAAACCCGATGATTATGCACCAACCCATTAATTCCATAAACAATATTCACGATTCAGTTTCAATATTGCAAACCTTTCCTTCTTTTACCATAAAAAAAAATTATACATGCACTTTCTGAATTTATCAACATAGTAATTGATGATTAAATAAAGCATTCTCATTAAACTTTCTCTGGGTGTCCCTGAAGTCGGTAATAAATTTCTTTTTATCCCGGATTCTGCGTTATTCTTTAATTAGTATTAATAATTTAATTAAAATTTTTTAAAGTATACATAACGAGGACAATTGTTTGCATTGTTGTGTTCTTATGTATATTATTAATAGAAACGACGTACTTCCACTTAACAATGTTGATAACAACCGGGCTGACCTCATACTGTCTTGGGTGAGGTGTCGGCATGTTAAGTACATACCAACAAGACTTTTTATAATAAATTACCATAAAATTTAAAACTGTAACAATAAGCCGTTTAAAAAAATTCCTTTTTATCAATACAATATCATTCGAGACGCGTCATAAATGTATTGTTTTACGTTTCGCAAACGTTTGTTTGTAATCATTTAAAAAATAGATAACAATAGTGGAGTAAATAGATAAATTTTTGTTTGGTGTTTTTTATTTTTGAAAAACTATTTTGTTTTTGTTAGTTTGATATTTCACCTGAACGCGTTCCATATTTTTGCTTGGTTAGAAGGTTTTTGCGACGCAAGGTTTCGCGCACACACTTACGTAACGCGTCATAACCGCTCAAGGTCCGTCAAAGGTTACACCGATATTAAAAACGATTACTTTAATAGTGTATAGGCGTTTCGAAATCGACAAATTCAACGGCTTGTATTATACACAATGGTTATTTTTTTATAGTTTCCCATCGAAAATTTTGTATCTCGTGGCCCCCGGTAATACGGGGATCGTAATAATGACGAAATTCGATACTAAATTGGTTTAATTGAGGAGGTTCTTCAACTCGAGAGATCGTGTATCGGGGCGCGTGGCAGATGTCTTCGGTTACTTTGAAAAAAAGCAACGAACACAACAGAAGAAGAAGAATAAAAAAAATTATCGAAGGTACGTCACGCGAGGAAGCCGGCGTTCTTAAAAATAAAATGGCTGGAAAAAATATAAAAAGGAGAACAGACTCGACGTTCAGTTGTTGTGAAAGAGATCCGTATAGGATAAAGCAGACCAGGTAGTAGGATGTCGCTGCCTTTGGGTATATGGCAGATGGCGTTTCGACCCTTTTCTCTTCTCCTTCCGTCCACGAAACACCTACGGATCCATTGGGGGCAGATGAGGCAACAGGAAACATATGCTCCCCACAAGACAGACGGACAAAGCGGGCAATTATCGACCAAATCTGGCTTTCGAACTTTAATTTTTAAACACGATCTCAGGTATACAAGGGAGGAGACAGGAAGACCTTTCAATTCCAAGTCAGGAAGTTCAAAATCAAAATTTTTTTAATAATAAAAATTGGGGAAAACGCGTTACAAAATTGAGGTGTTACAAAAGCACGTCGCTTTTTCAATTCGGAATTTCGCAAATCGACGTCGACCGCGTTCGCAGAATCGCCCGTTTAACGATCCTTATATATTTAGAGAGAGCCGCGGGCGCAGCAGTCTCTCTATTTTGGACGCATTGCAAAAGCTAGAGCCGACACACGCGCTTACACAGCACCGCATATATATACACACTCGCATACACACAGAAACCCGAGAGAGTTTCGAAATCGCCTTTCCTAATATCCTTTCTCCGAACATCTCCCGCGGGCTACGTTGGGAAATGTCCTGAGCTGATGAAATTTTGCCACATCTCTCAAAATGTCACCCGGAAATCAAATCAAATCAAATCAACAGCAAAAAGATGTATCGAAATTAAATTCAAGCTGCAGTGAGAGGTGTGAGATTCCAACAGCACGATTCGATTGGAAGAATTACGCAAATTGAAAAATTTCTCTATTGCGACTTTCGTTTCGCGAACAAAATCGCGAACTGGTTGGGTGCTTTCTCCTTGTTATTGACCGCTGCAGACCCCGTAAGAGTTCAGTGGCCCGGCCATAGCACCCGGAACTCTCTGTTTTGCAACATTTGGGACGAACCTTATTTTTACGAAACCCTCCAGCGTTGTTCGTGTTTGCGTTCGCGTTCGTTCACACACTGTGTTAATTGAGCGGCGAAAGTATGGACATTCTTTTTTTTCTTCAAAATACTTAAATTTCCTTTGTATTCATCATGTTCTTTATAACGACATTATTCAATTTCAGTTACGAAACCTTTCTGACATTTATTGGTTATACAAAAACGACCTCCAACTTATTTAATCAAGCTGGAGGGTTACACCAACCTGTTGCACACACATATATACATACATATACATACATTTACTCCCAAAAGTGATCGTACATAACGATTTCTGTATGGTTTCAATGATGGGGTTGTAACTAATAGTAATTAATACAACAAAACAACCTTAAATTTAACAAAATACCTTAACACATCGAAATTATGCTACGAAAGCTGATCTTTGTGTAATACAAATTGGTACTAGTATTTCGTTGGCCCTCCTTTCGCTTTTAGTACCGCATCTAATCTACTTGACATTGATTTGATTAACTTTTGCGTATATGATGACAAAATTCTTTTCAACTCTTCTTGTAACATAAGTTTAAGGGATTCTTTACTAGTTATGTCGTGTTTTCTAATAGCTTTTTTTAAATAATCCCAAACATGTTCTTTTGGATTCATGTCGGGTGACTGCGATGGAGAATGTAGTTGATTAGGGACATCATATAACAGCCATTCGCAAACTATATGCGCTGTATGTTTTGGGTGTCGCTTGGTCTTGTTGGAAAATCCAATTATTTCCAAGGACTAATTGTATAGCATTTTGGCTTAAATTTGATTTGAAGATATTCAAATATAGCCATTCTGAAGCAACCATGGATCCCCATACCATAACGTATCCACCGCCATGTTTCACTATTGGCAAAAGATTTTTTTAGTTTAGTATTGTACTAGATTTTTTCAAAATTTTCCCTCTACCATCGCACCCAAAAATATTATATTTTGATTCATCTGTAAAGAGAATTCTTTTCCAAAAGGGCACGTCTTTATCTTTGTGTTTATTTTTGCAAATTCAATACGCTTCTTTCTATTGTTGTATATCATGGTATCAAGTTGGTTAGAAGTTCAATCCAACCAAACTTGATACCATCTCTCATATTGAATTGAACTTAGAAATTTTGTTATTTTGGATTTGATTTTTTGTTATATGAGGGATGGTATGAAGTTGAAGCTTGACTCAATCCAACTATAGAACAAAAATCAAACATAAAATATAAAAGATAAAAAATCATGAAATATTTTCAAAAATCACAAATTATTCCAAATCTTGGATATAGGCTCATATTTGAGTGATATGATGTTGAAATTTAACCCAACCCAACCACAGAAGAATTTTGGATTTGATTTTTGTTATATGAGGGATGGCGTGATATTAAAAATTAACACAACTTAGCTATAGAAGGAAAATTTTTTAGTACCATGATTTTTTCTTCTATATTTGGATGAGATTCAGTTTCAACTTCATACTTAATAATGTGAAGTTGAACCATAGAAGAAAACATCATACCATCCCTTATATTGAATGGTGTGAAGTTAGACTTCAAGCCAATCTAAGTTTAGAAGAAAAGTCACGGAACATTTCAAAAAAAACGTAGAAGATTCGTTAGATTGAAGATAGTATGAAGTTGGAGCTCAACCCAACCCAACATTTTTAGTTCTGATGTATATTGATTGTTCTTGACTATAATGGTTCTAAATGCACTTGTAAAATACTTAATCAATGTTGGAAAACTTAAAACTATGGATTTTGAGATTTTTGAAAGAGCTTTTAAGATACTAAAAGCTAGAAAAGACGTCTTAGAGTATGTAATTGTGCAAAACAATTAAAAAACACTAAATAAGATGTTTTGTATTGATTGGTAGTGACCAAACTAATTCTAAAGCTTTAAAAATATCTGCGGGATACTTAATCAAAGAAAAAAATTTAAAATAATAGATTTGGTGTTTTTGAGAATGCTAAAGATGTCAAAAGCTAAAAAAAGATTGCGAGGGGGTTTTTGACCCCCCCTAGCACTTTCGGATGCAGATATCCGTTATATCACTAATTCCCGCATTTTACGGCGGGATTAAATTGCACATCTCTACTTCAGAACTAACACTAGACTTAAAACAAGAAACATTGGGGTTTAGCAGTGTAAAGAGACGTACGGCTAAATCCTAATGTTGCTAGTTCTAGGTCTAGTGTTAGTACTAAAGCTAGTTTGTAGGTCTAGTATTAATTATAGTTAAGTTCCAGAAGAATTTACAATAATCAAGCATTGAATGGCAGTTAAAACAAGACTAACATTAGACCTAGTATTAGAAAGTTTTGGTTTAACAGACGATGTAAAACATTCTACAATAATTTAAAAAGTAATTTTATACAAAAAATTACTAATCCTAAAAAATTACTCGTCTTTCCAACAACTAAAAATCTTTCTTCATTCTCAAGATATTCATCTTTAAAATTTTCTGAATTTTTAACAACTTTCGTCTTTCCAAGAAGTAATGTCAAAAATTCTTATAAAATCGCCTCCATGAAATTTTATTACGAAATTTTCACCGATTATTAATGAAAGCATCTACTTTTCAGAAAATAAGTCTATTTTGAAAAATCTTTCTTCATTCTCGAAATATTCATCTTTAAAATTTTCTAAATTTTCAACATCTTTCGTCTTTCCAAGAAGTAATGTCAAAAATTCTTATAAAATCGCCTCCATGAAATTTTATTACGAAATTTTCACCGATTATTAATGAAAGCATCTACTTTTCAGAAAATAAGTCTATTTTGAAAAATCTTTCTTCATTCTCGAAATATTCATCTTTAAAATTTTCTAAATTTTCAACATCTTTCGTCTTTCCAAGAACGAATTTCAAAAATTCTTATAAAATCGCCTCCATGAAATTTTATTACGAAATTTTCACCGATTATTAATGAAAGCATCTACTTTTCAGAAAATAAGTCTATTTTGAAAAATCTTTCTTCATTCTCGAAATATTCATCTTTAAAATTTTCTAAATTTTCAACATCTTTCGTCTTTCCAAGAACAAATTTCAAAAATTCTTATAAAATCGCCTCCATGAAATTTTATTACGAAATTTTCACCGATTATTAATGAAAGCATCTACTTTTCAGAAAATAAGTCTATTTTGAAAAATCTTTCTTCATTCTCGAAATATTCATCTTTAAAATTTTCTAAATTTTCAACATCTTTCGTCTTTCCAAGAACAAATTTCAAAAATTCTTATAAAATCGCCTCCATGAAATTTTATTACGAAATTTTCACCGATTATTAATGAAAGCATCTACTTTTCAGAAAATAAGTCTATTTTGAAAAATCTTTCTTCATTCTCGAAATATTCATCTTTAAAATTTTCTAAATTTTCAACATCTTTCGTCTTTCCAAGAACGAATTTCAAAAATTCTTATAAAATCGCCTCCATGAAATTTTATTACGAAATTTTCACCGATTATTAATGAAAGCATCTACTTTTCAGAAAATAAGTCTATTTTGAAAAATCTTTCTTCATTCTCGAAATATTCATCTTTAAAATTTTCTAAATTTTCAACATCTTTCGTCTTTCCAAGAACAAATTTCAAAAATTCTTATAAAATCGCCTCCATGAAATTTTATTACGAAATTTTCACCGATTATTAATGAAAGCATCTACTTTTCAGAAAATAAGTCTATTTTGAAAAATCTTTCTTCATTCTCGAAATATTCATCTTTAAAATTTTCTAAATTTTCAACATCTTTCGTCTTTCCAAGAACAAATTTCAAAAATTCTTATAAAATCGCCTCCATGAAATTTTATTACGAAATTTTCACCGATTATTAATGAAAGCATCTACTTTTCAGAAAATAAGTCTATTTTGAAAAATCTTTCTTCATTCTCGAAATATTCATCTTTAAAATTTTCTAAATTTTCAACATCTTTCGTCTTTCCAAGAACAAATTTCAAAAATTCTTATAAAATCGCCTCCATGAAATTTTATTACGAAATTTTCACCGATTATTAATGAAAGCATCTACTTTTCAGAAAATAAGTCTATTTTGAAAAATCTTTCTTCATTCTCGAAATATTCATCTTTAAAATTTTCTAAATTTTCAACATCTTTCGTCTTTCCAAGAACAAATTTCAAAAATTCTTATAAAATCGCCTCCATGAAATTTTATTACGAAATTTTCACCGATTATTAATGAAAGCATCTACTTTTCAGAAAATAAGTCTATTTTGAAAAATCTTTCTTCATTCTCGAAATATTCATCTTTAAAATTTTCTAAATTTTCAACATCTTTCGTCTTTCCAAGAACAAATTTCAAAAATTCTTATAAAATCGCCTAAATGAAATTTTATTACGAAATTTTCACCGATTATTAATGAAAGCATCTACTTTCCAGAAAATAAGTCTATTTTGAAAAATCTTTCTTCATTCTCGAAATATTCATCTTTAAAATTTTCTAAATTTTCAACATCTTTCGTCTTTCCAAGAACAAATTTCAAAGATTCTCATAAATTCGCTTCCATGAAATTTTATTACGATATATTCACCGGTTATTAATGAAAGCATCTACTTTTCAGGAAACATCTCAATTTTGAAAAATCTTTCTTCATTCTCGAAATTTTCATATTTAAAATTTTCTAAATTTTAAACATCTTTCGTCTTTCCAAGAACTAATTTCAAAAATTCTCATAAATTCGCTTCCATGGAATTTTATTACGAAATATTCACTGGTTATTAATGAAAGCATCTACTTTTCAGAAAACAACTCCATTTTGAAAAATCTTTCATCATTCTCGAAATTTTCATTTTTAAAATGAGTAGCAAGTAAACGATTATTCGGGGTGCACGGTCCAGGTCAATTAATTAAACAACTTTTTAAAAAGCTAATATTTCGGTTATATTTTTTAACCTTCCTCAGAGCATTTTCATTGCTACAAAAGATCTTACAATTAAAACCGCAACAAATTCCAAATTAATCAAAAAACTTACTTGTTTCAAGAAACCACCACCATCAGAACAACCAAACAACATCACGATCATCAAACAAATCTAAATTTTTTTTTTTTTTTATATAAATTTAATCTTTATAATTTTTTAATATTTTAATAAATTGGAAAGAACTGCAATATCTTTAACAAGACTTCAAAAAGATGGCGAGGCGTTTAAAATGTTAAAAATTAATCACAACGTGTGTGCGTCTCAAAACTTGAAATTTACAAGAAAAACCACTTTTACCAACAACGTGTGCAAAACGGGTCAAGTGCGCAAGCGTTAAAATCTGAAATGTTTCTCGGTGAAGCCGCCAAATTTTAAAAAATGAACAAAACAAGTGAATTAACAAAACCATCAAAAAGAAACTTCTACAAGTCAAAACAAGAACAAAACAATTTAAAAATTTTATCAAAGTTAAAATTATCATTAAGAATCAATGACTGAGTGATCAGGTGACATTTTGGACTTATCATTCGCGAACAACAATGCATAAACAAGACTGAGGTTTTGAGTGTCCGTCTTAAAATTAATAGCGTTTTCAGTATAATTAATGTGAACCATCTCTAAAAATAACCTATTGTGATAATTTGATTCATTATCTACTACTTTAACATCATCAAAATCAAACTTATGTCCTGTGTCAGTAGCATGTTGGGATAAAGCACAGGTGGACTTTCTCAATTTGCAGTCACTTTTATGTTTGGATACGCGTTTTTTCAACCATTGATCAGTTTGTCCGATATATACCCCATTACATGCACCACATTTGATGCTATATATAACCCCTGATTTAAGTTGGGGATCCGTCTTGTCTTTAACACGGGTGAAGACTCTTTGTAGCTTGTTATCATAGCAATTCACTATCTGTACATCATTTAATGGATTCAACACACGTTTTATCTTATCACTTAAATCAGCAATGAAAGGAACTTTTTTGTATTTAAGTGTCGTGTTTTGTTCAATTATACCGTTGTTACTTAATTGACTATGCAAGTTAGATGAAAACAGAAGCTTCCTGACTAAGTTAGACGGATATCCATTGTTCAAAAAAGTGTTACACAAGAACCTCAAGTTTTCTTCAACAAATATCGGATCACTGATGTGTATCACTCTATGTTTCATGGCTAAAACTGTCGATATTTTATGTCCAAAGTTATGGTTTGAATGAAAATGCAAGTATCTACCGGAGTAAGTGGGCTTTACATACCAATTAAAAAGAATGACGTTATTTTCATTACGTATTAATCTGGTATCAAGAAAAGGAATAGATTTATCTGTTTCAACCTCTAAAGTAAATTGAATGCTCGGATGAAAGTTATTAAATGATTCCAAAATCAACTCAACATCGTCCCTGTGTACACCCAGAATTAAGTCATCAACATATTTTTTAATAAAATCAACTCTAAAAACTCTATTGTTCAGTTTCATTACTTCATCAATAACATAATCCATAACAAGCAAAGCTAGAACCGGAGAAATCTTTGAACCCATTGGAGTACCCTCTACCTGGTGATAAATTACTTCATCATAACTGAAGATGGAAGTGTCAAAAATATGTTTCAAACCAAGTAAAAATGTGTTCTCATCCCAATTACAATGTTGTTTAACTATGTTCCATTTACTACTGATAATCTCATTCACCAAGTCCACATTTTTACTTGGTTTGAAACATATTTTTGACACTTCCATCTTCAGTTATGATGAAGTAATTTATCACCAGGTAGAGGGTACTCCAATGGGTTCAAAGATTTCTCCGGTTCTAGCTTTGCTTGTTATGGATTATGTTATTGATGAAGTAATGAAACTGAACAATAGAGTTTTTAGAGTTGATTTTATTAAAAAATATGTTGATGACTTAATTCTGGGTGTACACAGGGACGATGTTGAGTTGATTTTGGAATCATTTAATAACTTTCATCCGAGCATTCAATTTACTTTAGAGGTTGAAACAGATAAATCTATTCCTTTTCTTGATACCAGATTAATACGTAATGAAAATAACGTCATTCTTTTTAATTGGTATGTAAAGCCCACTTACTCCGGTAGATACTTGCATTTTCATTCAAACCATAACTTTGGACATAAAATATCGACAGTTTTAGCCATGAAACATAGAGTGATACACATCAGTGATCCGATATTTGTTGAAGAAAACTTGAGGTTCTTGTGTAACACTTTTTTGAACAATGGATATCCGTCTAACTTAGTCAGGAAGCTTCTGTTTTCATCTAACTTGCATAGTCAATTAAGTAACAACGGTATAATTGAACAAAACACGACACTTAAATACAAAAAAGTTCCTTTCATTGCTGATTTAAGTGATAAGATAAAACGTGTGTTGAATCCATTAAATGATGTACAGATAGTGAATTGCTATGATAACAAGCTACAAAGAGTCTTCACCCGTGTTAAAGACAAGACGGATCCCCAACTTAAATCAGGGGTTATATATAGCATCAAATGTGGTGCATGTAATGGGGTATATATCGGACAAACTGATCAATGGTTGAAAAAACGCGTATCCAAACATAAAAGTGACTGCAAATTGAGAAAGTCCACCTGTGCTTTATCCCAACATGCTACTGACACAGGACATAAGTTTGATTTTGATGATGTTAAAGTAGTAGATAATGAATCAAATTATCACAATAGGTTATTTTTAGAGATGGTTCACATTAATTATACTGAAAACGCTATTAATTTTAAGACGGACACTCAAAACCTCAGTCTTGTTTATGCATTGTTGTTCGCGAATGATAAGTCCAAAATGTCACCTGATCACTCAGTCATTGATTCTTAATGATAATTTTAACTTTGATAAAATTTTTAAATTGTTTTGTTCTTGTTTTGACTTGTAGAAGTTTCTTTTTGATGGTTTTGTTAATTCACTTGTTTTGTTCATTTTTTAAAATTTGGCGGCTTCACCGAGAAACATTTCAGATTTTAACGCTTGCGCACTTGACCCGTTTTGCACACGTTGTTGGTAAAAGTGGTTTTTCTTGTAAATTTCAAGTTTTGAGACGCACACACGTTGTGATTAATTTTTAACATTTTAAACGCCTCGCCATCTTTTTGAAGTCTTGTTAAAGATATTGCAGTTCTTTCCAATTTATTAAAATATTAAAAAATTATAAAGATTAAATTTATATAAAAAAAAAAAAAAATTTAGATTTGTTTGATGATCGTGATGTTGTTTGGTTGTTCTGATGGTGGTGGTTTCTTGAAACAAGTAAGTTTTTTGATTAATTTGGAATTTGTTGCGGTTTTAATTGTAAGATCTTTTGTAGCAATGAAAATGCTCTGAGGAAGGTTAAAAAATATAACCGAAATATTAGCTTTTTAAAAAGTTGTTTAATTAATTGACCTGGACCGTGCACCCCGAATAATCGTTTACTTGCTACTCACGTTGTGTCGGTCGAAGATACTTCTTTTCCATTTTTAAAATGTTCTAAATTTTAAACATCTTTCGTCTTTCCAAGAACTAATTTCAAAAATTCTCATAAATTCGCTTCCATGAAATTTTATTACGATATATTCACCGGTTATTAATGAAAGCATCTACTTTTCAGGAAACATCTCAATTTTGAAAAATCTTTCTTCATTCTCGAAATTTTCATATTTAAAATTTTCTAAATTTTAAACATCTTTCGTCTTTCCAAGAACTAATTTCAAAAATTCTCATAAATTCGCTTCCATGAAATTTTATTACGAAATATTCACTGGTTATTAATGAAAGCATCTACTTATCAGAAAACAACTCCATTTTGAAAAATCTTTCATCATTCTCGAAATTTTCATTTTTAAAATGTTCTAAATTTTAAACATCTTTCGTCTTTCCAAGAACTAATTTCAAAAATTCTCATAAATTCGCTTTCATGAAATTTTATTACGAAATATTCACTGGTTATTAATGAAAGCATCTACTTTTCAGAAAACATCTCCATTTTGAAAAATCTTTCTTCATTCTCGAGATATTTATTTTTAAAATTTTCTAAATTTTTAACATCTTTCGTCTTTCCAAGAACTAATTTCAAAAATTCTTATTAAATCGCTTCCATGGAATTTTATTACGAAATATTCACCGATTATTAATGAAAGCATTTACTTTTCAGAAAGCAACTCCATTTTGAAAAATCTTTCTTCATTCTCGAGATATTAATCTTTAAAATTTTTTAAATTTTTTAACATATTTCGTCTTTCCAAGAACTTACTTCAAAAATTCGTATAAAATCGCCTTCATGGAATTTTATTACGAAATATTCACTGGTTATTAATGAAAGCATCTACTTTTCAGAAAACAACTCCATTTTGAAAAATCTTTCTTCATTCTCGAAATTTTCATTTTTAAAATTTTCTAAATTTTAAACATCTTTCGTCTTTCCAAGAACTAATTTCAAAAATTCTCATAAATTCGCTTTCATGAAATTTTATTACGAAATATTCACTGGTTATTAATGAAAGCATCTACTTTTCAGAAAACAACTCCATTTTGAAAAATCTTTCTTCATTCTCGAGATATTTATTTTTAAAATTTTCTAAATTTTTAACATCTTTCGTCTTTCCAAGAACTAATTTAAAAAATTCTTATTAAATCGCTTCCATGGAATTTTATTACGAAATATTCACCGATTATTAATGAAAGCATTTACTTTTCAGAAAGCAACTCCATTTTGAAAAATCTTTCTTCATTCTCGAGATATTAATCTTTAAAATTTTCTAAATTTTTTAACATATTTCGTCTTTCCAAGAACTTATTTCAAAAATTCGTATAAAATCGCCTTCATGGAATTTTATTACGAAATATTCACTGGTTATTAATGAAAGCATCTACTTTTCAGAAAACAACTCCATTTTGAAAAATCTTTCTTCATTCTCGAAATTTTCATTTTTAAAATTTTCTAAATTTTAAACATCTTTCGTCTTTCCAAGAACTAATTTCAAAAATTCTCATAAATTCGCTTCCATGAAATTTTATTACGATATATTCACCGGTTATTAATGAAAGCATCTACTTTTCATGAAACATCTCAATTTTGAAAAATCTTTCTTTATTCTAGATATTCATCTTTAAAATTTTCTCAATTTTTAACATTTTTCGTTTTTTTAAGAACTGATTTCAAAAATTCTTATAAAATCGCCTTCATTAAATTTTATTACGAAATATTTACCGGTTATTAATCAAAGCATTTACTGTCCAGAAAATAACTCCATTTTGAAAAATCTTTCTTCATTTTCGAGATATTCATTTTTAAAATTTTCTAAATTTTTATCATCTTTCCAAAAACTAATTTCAAAAATTCTTATAAAATCACCTCCATGGAATTTTAATTCGAAATATTCACCGGTTATTAATGAAAGCATCTACTTTTCAGAAAACAAGTCCATTTTGAAAAATCTTTTTTCATTCTCGAGATATTCATCTTTAAAATTTTCTCAGTAGTAAAATAATTTTAATACAACATTTAAATTAAATTTATGATGAATAGAGGAAGATCCTTAAAACGTTAAAGGAAGTAAAGTAAATGGAAATCAAAATTGATGATGAAATTATTTATTTGATTGAAACCTGTGCTATGTACGTTTCGAACGCCAATGCATACGTCTTCAGGCACAATTAAAACCAGACAAAAATTGATATAAAAATTAAAGATAATAATTACCATACATACATACCATCAACTTAAGTACATAAATGAAAGGGAAGATCCATACAAGTATGTGATTTGATGAGGATAAAAAACATGTCATCATATGATCGAGCGTAACTTACGTGATTCATGAGTGATATTCACGTGAGTGGTGTGCATGAGTCTAAATCGTGAAACTTGTTTGAAATAAATAGTATTATTAGATTGAGTGGCTTTATGTTTTAATTAAAGAACAGTGTGTGGCCCTAGTAATGGTATAGAAAATCGGCTTATTTCAACGTAAGATGACGTAAGCCGGGGCAAGGTAAACACAAAGCGAAATTTCCATAAATCGCAACCGGCGCACCTAAATGCTGAACGGGCGTAGCAGGTTACGGGCTGTTTCAAAATTGCACGCAGAAAGGAAAAAGACGGGCTCGTTTATTTTGCGCCTTTTGCAAACGTTTCGCCTGGTTTTTGAAACTTGGCCCGCGGCCCTCCGCAACTCCGTCAGAGTCTGACGACATCCTCGCTGTGTGCCAATCTCGAGAAATTCTCGAATCGGCCCAATTATCGCGAAAAGTACGCTCTCCCCGTCAACAAACTCTCCTCGTGTTTCGGTCAACGACCTTCGATTACAACTTGGAACATGACCACATTTTTTTCTGTCTTCTTTTCTATTGTGAATCGAATACTAATTTGAAAATAAGGTGTGTTCCTTTTAGACAAAGAAAAAAATTCGTTATTGGTAAATTATGAAGTGTTAATGGCGGTCAAAAAGTTTATAAAATGAAAAGTAAAGTATAATTGTGGTTTATAGAGTGTGCCCTCAGGTATCTTTCGTAATCCGGATTCTATTTGTAAACTCGGGCGCGGATATCGTGTGGTCGAAATCGTGCAACGGTGCATCGACCTATAGCGGAAACGGGGTTTGCGCGCTCACTCTATATCTAGAGTAGTAGACGCAAGAGAAATGCGGAAACGTTTGATCGCGACCGGCGCTCAGACTGCACTTGTCTACAGCGACGTCGGCGTTCCAAGGCTAAGCGCAAGCGACGACGACGGCGACGCCGTCGCTCCGAACCTAACTGTACAATTTTCGCTATTTCTATCTCCTTCAACCCACAATAACTTATGTTTTCTTCACTGCTTCACCGCTTAATACCGTTACGACGATTTATAAGAAACTTTATTACTGCATACTAAGCACAAACAATTTTCTTCACTGCTAAATAAGCCATTTTTAAACTTAGATAAGAAAACAAAATAAAACATTTCATTTTTGTGCCCTCATAAAATTTCCTCTTTCGAAACTTTACATAACGATAATCCGATAACATTTTGAAACATTTAAATATTTCAAATATAACACCCGGATGTTCCATGTAACGAGAAAAGTAAAAATTAAACTAAAAAAAAAACGGTTAAAACAGGTGTTCTCGCTTCATTTTACTTACAATTCGGGGAAGTACCGCTTTTTTTTTCTTTTTTTTTTTAACGACGATTTCAAAGCGACTTGAACGTAATGAACGTAGAACGTTCACAAAAAGTAAAACAAGCTCCTTTGAATCATAGAAAATGATGAATGCTTGAGCGAAATTGGAGAAATCGTGGGAAGGAGTCACCGCACGATAAAGAAAATCATCTATAAATACGCCTAGAGAGAATTTATATTGCGTTGGATGACCGAATCGGGTTCAAGATATCCTGGTTGGATTTGTAGTGTGAGAAATGGAGATAAATCCTGCTTCAAGTGTAGTTCAAATGGTAATCTAATATCTAGGAGATCGGAATGTTGGTTTTAACAAAAACTTTGGAATTGCATTAAAGGCAAAAAATCTTGGCTATCTAAAGATTAAGTCGATTAATGAGTAACTCGATTAACTTAGTTACGATGTAGTGTTAATTTAGATTTTTGATGAATTAACACTTCTAATAATAAATTAGAAAATTGCATTGATGCTTTTTATGAGAAAGACTCTCTCACAACTCATCCTACAGATTTGTTTATTTCAACTTGAAAGCTGATTGCCACGAGCAAAAATGAAAAATTAACTCATTCATCATGAAGATTACTGGGAACTACAGACTCAAATAGTTAGACCACTTGACATGCACGTTGATTAGTTCATAAATTGAGTTTAGACAATTACACACGAGCTCGTAAGCAATGACTCCGTGGGTGGTGTCTCATTTACGTATTTGCAAATTAGACTTCTTAGAAATTTGATTTTTTGGGTCATGAAGTGCAGTTTTCAGACTTAAACTTGATGGACTGTTTATAAGAGCAGCTTGAAAGAGGTTAGAAATTTCATTTTACATTTCGGGGAAGTACCGCATTTTTTTAACGACGATTTCAAAGCAAAAAAAACAAGCCACCATTGAATTCTAGAAAATGATGAATACTTTAGCAAAATTGGAGAAATCGTGGGAAGAACTCACCATGATAAAGAAAATCGTCTATAAATACGCTATGCATAGTACTGGGGGAATTTATGTCGTGTTGGATGACCGAATCGGGTGTCCCTAACCCAAGTTGGAGTTGTAGTGTGAGAAATGAAGGCGAATCCTGCTTTAAGTGTAATTCAAATAGTAATCCCTACTAAAAAGGTTTGCAATTGCATTAAAGGCAAAAAATATCATGACAACCTAAAAATTTGGGCGTTTAATGAATACTTGATGTAGAATCTATCATTGTAGACTGAGAATCTACATTATGTAGACTCATTTCTGAATACAGCCCTGACACTTTTAAACACAGGGAAGATCTAAGACATAGTAGCATGACTGAAAATTTCTTGGTTGAATTGAGTCAAGTTCGATTAAGTTTATGATCTGGGGTTGAGTTGGATCGGGTTGGTGTACATCATATAGACTCGTTTCTGAATACGTCCCTAACACTGCTAAACACACAAGAAATCTAAGACATAGTAATCACTTAAATTTTTTTTGATTGGGTTGGGTTAAGTTTGTCTGAGTTGGGTTGGGTTGAGGGTTCGTTATGATCTGGGGTTGGGTTGGTTTGAGTTGGTGTACATCATGTAGACTCGTTTCTAAATAGTAACATGGTAGCCATTACTTATAATTTTTTGGTTGGGTTGAGTTAGGTTGGATTGAAGCTTTTTTATGATCTGGGGTTGAGTTGAGTTGGATCGGGTTGGTGTACATCATGTAGACTCGTTTCTGAATACGTCCCTAACACTGTTAAACACACAAGAAATCTAAGACATAGTAACATCACTTAAATTTTTTTTGATTGGGTTGGGTTAAGTTTGTCTGAGTTGGGTTGGGTTGAGGGTTCGTTATGATCTGGGGTTGGGTTGGATTGAGTTGGTATACATCATGTAGACTCGTTTCTGAATAGTAACATGGTAGCCATTACTTAAAATTTTTTGGTTGGGTTGAGTTAGGTTGGATTGAAGCTTTGTTATTATCTGGGGTTGGGTTGGTGTCAAGTACTGGCAATCTAGTATTTGTTGGTTAAATAACGTATTCATTTTGCAAATATTTGCGAGATGATGCAACATTAATTGCTATCTTTTTCGCCAGAGGAGAGTCTATGACATAAGACAACATAAATGTTTTGGCACATACTGCAATGGATCAATTGAGACCAATTGAGATATTGTCGAGTTTTGTCATGTAACCAGACAACAATTCTTGTGCTCTTATTTAACTTGTAAGTTGAAAGTGTTATAAAAACAGCTAATTTTTCAATGCCACAAGATTGGGATATTGGTCATTTATCATAAAAATCACTTGAAACTGCAAACTCAAATAGCTAAATCACTCGAATATGACGAGCATCAAACTGATTGTTGAAATTTACAGATGAGCCTAACAATATATTTCACCTGATTAGAATTGATTTCAATTTCGTTACTGATAAGTTCCTTTGTGTGTTTGCAAATAGAGTTTATCAGAAATGTGATGATATTTTTTCATTTTACTTGTCAGGGAAGTACCGCATTTTCTTTTTAACGACGATTTCAAAGCAATTTTTGAATATAATAAACGTTATTTTATTGTTTCCACAATAAAAAAAACTATGGAGAAACCTTGGGAAGCAGTCATCGCGCGATAAAAAAAATCTATAAATACGCCATGCATATTACTTGGGAGAACATACAGGCTGTTTCTAAATTGATGCGAAAGATTTTAAGGGGATTTTTGACGATTTTAATAACCCTAAAATCAGAACTTTTTAATACATCTGGATTGTTCAATTTTAGAACTTTATTTGATTAGAGGGTTTCAATACACAAAATTTTTGCGCTTTCATATTAATATTTTAATATCATTAGATTGTCTATAAAGAAATAATATGTCTAGAAGGGGTCTTAAATAAATCGCCTCTTGAAATCTTTCGTATCAATTAAGAAACACCCTGTACATCGCATTGTATGGCCAAATCCGGTTCGAGACACCTAAGTTGGAGTTGTAACATGAGAATTAGAAGCAAATTTTGCTACAAGTGTGTGTAGTCCAAATAGTAATCCAAAAATCTAACAAATTGAAGTTAATAAAAACTTTGTAATTCCATTCAAGATAAAAAAATCGACTTGTTTCTGAATATGGTCCTAACACTGTTAAATATACTAAAAATCTACGACATAGTAACAAAACTTAAAATTTTGTAGATTGAGGCTTGGTTATGATCTGGGGTTGGTGTCAGATAGGCAGTTTGATGCGTTTACTAAGTAGACTCGTTTCTGAATATGGTCCTAACACTGTTAAATACATGAGAGATCTAAGACATAGTAACATCACTTAAAATGTTTTTGATTGGGTTGGGTTAAGTTTGTCTGAGTTGGGTTGGATTGAGGCTTAGTTATGATTTGGGGTTGGGATGGGTTGGTGTCAGGTATTGGCAGTCTTATGCGTTTAATGAGTAGACTCGTTTCTGAATATGGTTCTACACTGTTAAATACACTAGAAATTCAGGACGTAGTAACATCATTTAAAATTTTGTTAATTGGGTTGGGGTTAGTTTATCTGAGTTGAGTTGGATTGAGGCTTAGTTATGATCTGGAGTTAGGTTGGGTTGGTGTCAAGTGCTAACAATCTGGTATTTATTTGTTCAATAATGTATTCACTTTGCAAATATTTGGGGGATGGCAGAATATCTACTTCGCCATAAGAGAATCTATGACATGAAACAACTCAAATGATTTAATACATACTGCAATGGATAAACATTCTCTTCTAATGACAAAGCAGAGAATTGTATAAATCAACTCTTAATGGAGCTTTTCTCGCAGTATGTAACGTCGATTCACATATTGTTGAAATATTGTCATGTAACCAGACAACAGCTTTTGTATTGCAGATCTCTTTCTTTTAGCTTAGAAGCTGAAGGTGATATAAACGTGGACGATTTTCCAAGAGCAAAAAGATTGAGATACTCAACATGCACGTCAAACTGATTTTCGAGGATTACAGATGACCCTGCAAATAATATCGCGTGTATGGTGTTTTAGATAATTAGAACTGATTTAAATTAGGCCACTAATAAATTTATTTGCGTATTAATTGGGTTTATCAGAAATCTGATGATTTGACTTGAAAACAAATTTGGATCATTAACCGCAGTTTCAAGAAAATCTGATAAGAGTATTAATGAGAGCAGCTTGAAAAAGTTACAAACTATTTAGTACTTAAATAAACCGGACTTAAAAAATGTTTTAAAAAGGAAAGATCTTAATTTTCAAGTCTAAATACTAAAAATTAATTATTATTATTATACAAGTATCATTATGATTAATTTCTGTTATTGTTGCATTTTCATTTTTGATGCACACAATCATAAGTTCTTGATTTAATTAATATTTAAAAAATACTTAATGATGTAGGTATAACTAATATTAGACCTACAACTTAGCTTTAGTACTAACACTAGACCCAGAACTAGCATCATTAGGGTTTAGCCGTACGTCTCTTAAGACGGCTAATCTTTAATGTTTCTAGTTCTAGCTGTAGTGTTAAATCTAGTTTTAGTATTAGCTATACTTCTCGTTGTTATTCAGTCTTAGATTGTTGTATACTTGTATGAAACTAAAACTAGAACTAACACTAGACCTAGTACTAGAAAGTTTCGCTCTAAAGACGCACGGCTAAAGCTGAATCTTTCTAGTACTAGGTCTAGTGTTAGTTCTAGTTTTAACTGCCATTTAATGCTTGATTGTTGTAAATTCTTCTGGAACTAAAAAGTATAACTAATACTAAACCTACAATTTTAGTACTAACATTAGACTTAGAACTAGAAGCATTAGGATTTAGCCATGCGTCTCTTTAGACGGCTAAATTCTAATGTTTCTAGTTCTAAATCTAGTGTTGGTTCTAGTTTCATTTCTTATTTAGCTCTAGATTGTTGTAACAACCTAAAGTACTTCAGAAATCAAAATTAGCCCAAAAAAGATACCTACACCTAAAGAAGAAGTTTTCAAAATGGAGTAACTTTTTTCTTCCATTGCCAAAAATAGTTTATGTGTACTTATCGTGTTCCATAAACATTGGAAAAGCTTTAACACTCAAATCATCAATCTGATCTTCTTGATTATGCATTTTTATCATCAAAATCAAAGGTTCCCAATCTTTCCTCATTCAATCAATCTTTCAAATTTCTTGAAAAAAATGGAATGTTTTGTGATAGTTTGAGACATAGTTTGTTATCACGGGCAGAAGAATGTCAAAATTCAGAAAAGTTAATTCAAAATTAATGTTTCGATAAAAAGTCTGCAGCTTTAATTTGAAGTTTGCTGCTATATTCATGTTAACTTTTTGAGAAATTAAAAAACTTTTCGTTTTTAAAAACGATTAAACAATCAAAACATTTAAAAAAAAAACATAAAATTAATCTTTTTTTAATCTTAGTCTTTAGACGCACGGCTAAAGCTGAATCTTTCTAGTACTAGGTCTAGTGTTAGTTCTAGTTTTAACTGCCATTTAATGCTTGATTGTTGTAAATTCTTCTGGAACTAAAAAGTATAACTAATACTAAACCTACAATTTTGGTACTAACATTAGACTTAGAACTAGAGGCATTAGGATTTAGCCATGCATCTCTTTAGACGGCTAAATTCTAATGTTTCTAGTTCTAAATCTAGTGTTGGTTCTAGTTTCATTTCTTATTTAGCTGTAGATTGTTGTAATAACCTAAACTACTTTAGAAATCAATATTAGCCCAAAAAAGATACCTACACCTAAAGAAGAAGTCAAAATCGAGTAACTTTTTTCTTCCATTGCCAAAAATAGATTATGTGTACTTATCATGTTCCATAAACATTGGAAAAGCTTTAACACTCATAAATCATCAATCTGATCTCCTTGATTATGCATTTTTATCATCAAAATCAAAGGTTCCCAATCTTTCCTCCTTCAATCAATCTTTCAAATTTCTTGAAAAAATGGAATGTTTTGTGATAGTTTGAGACATAGTTTGTTATCACGGGCAGAAGAATGTCAAAATTCAGAAAAGTTAATTCAAAATTAATGTTTCGATAAAAGTCTGCAGCTTTAATTTGAAGCTTGCTGCTATATTCATGTTAACTTTTTTGAGAAATTAAAAAACTTTTCTTTTTAAAAACGATTAAACAATCAAAACATTAAAAAAAACATAAAATTAATCTTTTTTTAATCTTAGTCTTTAGACGCACGGCTAAAGCTGAATCTTTCTAGTACTAGGTCTAGTGTTAGTTCTAGTTTTAACTGCCATTTAATGCTTGATTGTTGTAAATTCTTCTGGAACTAAAAAGTATAACTAATACTAAACCTACAATTTTAGTACTAACATTAGACTTAGAACTAGAAGCATTAGGATTTAGCCATGCGTCTCTTTAGACGGCTAAATTCTAATGTTTCTAGTTCTAAATCTAGTGTTGGTTCTAGTTTCATTTCTTATTTAGCTCTAGATTGTTGTAACAACCTAAAGTACTTCAGAAATCAAAATTAGCCCAAAAAAGATACCTACACCTAAAGAAGAAGTTTTCAAAATGGAGTAACTTTTTTCTTCCATTGCCAAAAATAGTTTATGTGTACTTATCGTGTTCCATAAACATTGGAAAAGCTTTAACACTCAAATCATCAATCTGATCTTCTTGATTATGCATTTTTATCATCAAAATCAAAGGTTCCCAATCTTTCCTCATTCAATCAATCTTTCAAATTTCTTGAAAAAAATGGAATGTTTTGTGATAGTTTGAGACATAGTTTGTTATCACGGGCAGAAGAATGTCAAAATTCAGAAAAGTTAATTCAAAATTAATGTTTCGATAAAAAGTCTGCAGCTTTAATTTGAAGTTTGCTGCTATATTCATGTTAACTTTTTGAGAAATTAAAAAACTTTTCGTTTTTAAAAACGATTAAACAATCAAAACATTAAAAAAAAAAACATAAAATTAATCTTTTTTTAATCTTAGTCTTTAGACGCACGGCTAAAGCTGAATCTTTCTAGTACTAGGTCTAGTGTTAGTTCTAGTTTTAACTGCCATTTAATGCTTGATTGTTGTAAATTCTTCTGGAACTAAAAAGTATAACTAATACTAAACCTACAATTTTGGTACTAACATTAGACTTAGAACTAGAGGCATTAGGATTTAGCCATGCATCTCTTTAGACGGCTAAATTCTAATGTTTCTAGTTCTAAATCTAGTGTTGGTTCTAGTTTCATTTCTTATTTAGCTGTAGATTGTTGTAATAACCTAAACTACTTTAGAAATCAATATTAGCCCAAAAAAGATACCTACACCTAAAGAAGAAGTCAAAATCGAGTAACTTTTTTCTTCCATTGCCAAAAATAGATTATGTGTACTTATCATGTTCCATAAACATTGGAAAAGCTTTAACACTCATAAATCATCAATCTGATCTCCTTGATTATGCATTTTTATCATCAAAATCAAAGGTTCCCAATCTTTCCTCCTTCAATCAATCTTTCAAATTTCTTGAAAAAATGGAATGTTTTGTGATAGTTTGAGACATAGTTTGTTATCACGGGCAGAAGAATGTCAAAATTCAGAAAAGTTAATTCAAAATTGATGTTTCGATAAAAAGTCTGCAGCTTTAATTTGAAGCTTGCTGCTATATTCATGTTAACTTTTTTGAGAAATTAAAAAACTTTTCTTTTTAAAAACGATTAAACAATCAAAACATTAAAAAGAAACATAAAATTAATCTTTTTTTAATCTTAGTCTTTAGACGCACGGCTAAAGCTGAATCTTTCTAGTACTAGGTCTAGTGTTAGTTCTAGTTTTAACTGCCATTTAATGCTTGATTGTTGTAAATTCTTCTGGAACTAAAAAGTATAACTAATACTAAACCTACAATTTTAGTACTAACACTAGACTTAGAACTAGAAGCATTAGGATTTAGCCATGCGTCTCTTTAGACGGCTAAATTCTAATGTTTCTAGTTCTAAATCTAGTGTCGGTTCTAGTTTCATTTCTTATTTAGCTCTAGATTGTTGTAATAACCTAAACTACTTCAGAAATCAAAATTAGCCCAAAAAAGATACCTACACCTAAAGAAGAAGTTTTCAAAATCGAGTAACTTTTTTCTTCCATTGCCAAAAATAGATTATGTGTACTTATCATGTTCTATAAACATTGGAAAAGCTTTAACACTCATAAATCATCAATCTGATCTCCTTGATTATGCATTTTTATCATCAAAATCAAAGGTTCCCAATCTTTCCTCCTTCAATCAATCTTTCAAATTTCTTGAAAAAATGGAATGTTTTGTGATAGTTTGAGACATAGTTTGTTATCACGGGCAGAAGAATGTCAAAATTCAGAAAAGTTAATTCAAAATTAATGTTTCGATAAAAGTCTGCAGCTTTAATTTGAAGCTTGCTGCTATATTCATGTTAACTTTTTTGAGAAATTAAAAAACTTTTCTTTTTAAAAACGATTAAACAATCAAAACATTAAAAAAAACATAAAATTAATCTTTTTTTAATCTTAGTCTTTAGACGCACGGCTAAAGCTGAATCTTTCTAGTACTAGGTCTAGTGTTAGTTCTAGTTTTAACTGCCATTTAATGCTTGATTGTTGTAAATTCTTCTGGAACTAAAAAGTATAACTAATACTAAACCTACAATTTTAGTACTAACACTAGACTTAGAACTAGAAGCATTAGGATTTAGCCGTGCGTCTCTTTAGACGGCTAAATTCTAATGTTTCTAGTTCTAAATCTAGTGTCGGTTCTAGTTTCATTTCTTATTTAGCTCTAGATTGTTGTAATAACCTAAACTACTTCAGAAATCAAAATTAGCCCAAAAACGATACCTACACCTAAAGAAGAAGTTTTCAAAATCGAGTAACTTTTTTCTTCCATTGCCAAAAATAGATTATGTGTACTTATCATGTTCCATAAACATTGGAAAAGCTTTAACACTCATAAATCATCAATCTGATCTCCTTGATTATGCATTTTTATCATCAAAATCAAAGGTTCCCAATCTTTCCTCATTCAATCAATCTTTCAAATTTCTTGAAAAAATGGAATGTTTTGTGATAGTTTGAGACATAGTTTGGTATCACGGGCAGAAGAATGTCAAAATTCAGAAAAGTTAATTCAAAATTAATGTTTCGATAAAAAGTCTGCAGCTTTAATTTGAAGCTTGCTGCTATATTCATGTTAACTTTTTTGAGAAATTAAAAAGCTTTTCTTTTTAAAAACATAAAAATTAATATCATTTTTTAATCTTGTTTCAGGACACAATTACGATTAGAATCTTTAGAAGATGCCGTCGTTTTAGAAGACAACAGTGATCTCTTACACGATAAAAGGGGATGCCCGGCGTACGTCAGCCCCGAAATATTAAAAGTAGGGGCGAATTATTCGGGAAAAGCGGCGGATATGTGGAGTTTAGGAGTAATAATGTACACCATGTTAGTCGGAAGGTAAATATCAAAAACTTTAAGCTTCGTTAAGATGAATTATTTAAGCGGTTCAACCAACTGAGCACATCCAATTACTAAGGTTCCTTAAAAAGGGGGTAAATCACCGTCACACCTTACGCTCTGGTGCTCACCCCATAGTTTTTTTTTTAACTAACCTTGAAGACGTGTGGCTTATGAATACAAAATTAGGTTGAGATGGGTTATTTTGAACTACCACTATGTACGGTTCTTTTTTTGCTTTTTTAAAGTTGTCTTTAAAGACTTCCCTTTAGATGAGGAAAAAACGGTGAAAAGACGTTAGCAAAAGAACACTTGTGCGACATGTGCACTTGAGGTGGAATAATTATTAACCCCCTAAGTCGAGGTGAAATGCACCTGTATTTCTTTTCTTAAAACCCAACATATGGTTTTGAACGTTACGCATGATAGCTTGGGAAATAAGAAATAAGATGAGGGGACCGTTTTATTTCGTTGCGTGAGAAAAAAAATAAGTTTTTGACACAAAAAAAAACGGTTTTTCCTTTTTATCAATTTATGCAAAATGTATTTAAAACGAAAAAATGATGCAAAAGTTTTCTCTTTGCACCTGCCCATCCATTAATTAACCGAGCCCAATGATGGGTAGCGCTTTTAAAAAAATTCCCCTTTTTTATCTTTACTGGCACCTGCTTGGCTTTTCTAAAAAGGTTAAAAAAAGAAATCTAAAAATCGTTCGAAGATGAACCCGCACGTTTTACCCGGACGTGTTATCATAAGATCGGGTAGTAGTACTACCGTCGACCAAAAGAACGGGTTTGTGCGTGCACCTGTCGTCGACCCGTACCTTTACCTCCTATAATCTATATAGTTTCAACAAAAAAAGTTACAAAAGGGCCCCAATTCACCTGTTCGTTTATATCACGGCCGTGTGGCAGCCAACATGTGGCCGAAAAGAGTAAAAACAAAACTTCAATAAACACGTGCTGGCAGGTGCCTCGAATGAACAGAACTTCCTATGCGGGATACTTAAATTCAGTGAGAATTAGCCGGTTTTAGTTTGTTGGAAATTCTACTGATTTCTTTTTCAATGTTTAAACGTACAGGTACCTGGAAAATTGGTTCTAATTGTAATTTATTACCACATTCAACTTCATTAGTGGGACTTGTTTAATGTTAACTAAAGCGTTGTTTGTAAATGAAGGTTGTTTTAAGTTAAAATGAACTGATATTTTTTAAAAATATAATTAAAATATATTCTATATAATAATAATAATTTTGCAATTTCAAATCGATCAAAATAACAAAAATTAATGATAAAATCAGATTATTAAATTATGAAATAACCACGTTCAATTACTATTAAGATATCCATTTGCGAATTTGCTAAGTAAGTAATTGCAAAGCTCGCTCATTCAATTTGCGACATCTTGGTTGTGCGAAACCGGATGTTTAACTTTAGCTGCAATAAAAAGCAAGTTTCGTTTAAATATAACTTGTGTTTTATTGTAGGTTTCGTGCGATGTGAGTGAAAAATTGGAATGACTTGCAATTTAAAATTTATCGATTTGTGGGTTAAAATTTAATAAAAAAAAAATTATTTTAATTTTAATTAATATGAACTATCCTAATTAAAATTGGGTCGTTGCTCCAACAGAATTCGTTTTGTGATAGTAAAAAGTAAAAGTATAATATAAACTACTTCAGAAATAAATATTAGTCCAAAAAAAGACTCCAACAGCTTGGGAAGAAATTTTCAAAATCGAGTAACTTTTTTCTTTCATTGCCAAAGATATTATATATGTACTTATTGTGTTAAATAGACATTGGAAAAGCTTTGACACTCATAAATTATTGATCTGAACTAATTGATTGTGCACCTTTATCATCTAAATCAGAGGTTCCTAATCTTTCCTTATTTTTTTTTTCTCAGCGACGCCCTTAATATATCTGATTTTTTTAAATTGTTAAATTAGAACAGATAAGTTAATTAAAAATTAATGTTTCAATAAAAAGTCTGTAGTTTTGATTTGAAGCTTGCTGCTATATTTATGATATTTCGATCGCCCGACGTTTTCAAAGTCGGTCGAGACGTATAAGCAATGCCGTCCTAAATCTAAGGGCTAATAGGGCTACAGTCCTGTTTTTGCAATAAAATGCATGGTGTCCCCATCATACATGTACCCAGTGTGCCCTAAGGTATAGATCTTTTTTTTTGCCATTGAGTTGAGTATCAAGTTTGAATAGTTTTTGAAATAGAGTACTTTAGAAAGTAATTTGGCAACCTGTATATTTGAATTGTAATAAAACTAGTTCTAGTTTTATATCATTAGATCTAGCTCTAGAACTAGAAACATTCGGGTTTAGCCGTACATCACTCAAGACAGCTAAACTCGAATGATTCTAGTTTTAGGGTTAGTTCTAATTTTACTTCAGTTCAAATATGCAAGGTTGAGTTGGGTTGTGTTAGGTTGAATGAATAGTTTCTGAAATGGAGTACTTTACAAACTGATTTGGCAACTCTCTAATTTGCATCAGAGTTCGAATAAATTTTGATTTAAAAAAATCAAAATTAGTGATTTAATTTAAATCATGATATTTAAAATTATTCATAATTTTTTTTTCAATTTTTAGATTAATGATAGATAGTAAATTAAACTTTGATCACTCATAACATAAAAATAAAAGAGTTGCTTAACTATGTTCATATAAAAAAAAATGTGTTATTTTCGTAAGGTCTGCATCATAGCAAAATTTCCTGATTAAGATCTGAACCACTCTGTATATAGTCTTAATAATGTAAGTGCTTTATAATGGTGCCTTAAAAACACATTGCAAGAAAGGTACCAATATTAAAGCGATTTTTATGTGTAATTTTTTCATCATCTTCTGTTAATGAGAGAATATTTTCAACATTTGGGTTTGTTCACTCTACTTCGCGAAACGTGTAAGCTGATCAAGAGGGAAACCACATTTGAAGATTAAAAAAAACCATAAATCATTAATTTAACTATCCAAGAATATGGTGTTAAAATTACAAACTGAAATTCGCATTCGTTTAGATTTTATGGGCATAGAACCCAAGATCCATAAAGTGTTTTGTATCACGTTGACTAGAGATATTATCTTATATGTACTACTTTTCCTAATTATGATTCTGAAAGTTGTCCTAATACTGAATCTGAAAGAGTTCTTATACCTAACAACAAGTTGCACTTGGTTATGGAGTAAGCGTTTATGGTTCATTGCCGTCAATATTCATGCAAAAAGTATCTCGTGTCTGATTGAGTTGTGGTTGATTTTTGTGCTGAAATATGATATTTTGAAGATTCTCATATATATAGTGTGTTCACGATTAAAGGAATAAATTTAATGAAATTTTAACATTAATTGCTCATCGAGAAAGATGTTTGAATGAATTAATTTTAAATTTTAATGGCTCAACACAACCCAATTAAAATCTAGTACTAACTAGCTATTTGGGTTGGAATAAAGTGATGGTTCAATTTAATACCATTAATATTTAGTACTAACTATCTAATTCGGTTGGGATGGGTTAAAGCCGATTAGCGAGTTGAGTTAAGGTAAATGGATCAACCCAACCTCACCGGTATCAATTAGTTAGCTAGTACTAGCAACAGATATTAGTTGGGTTGGGTTGATCCATTAACCTATCTACCTAATTTTTTTCTGACCAACCCAACTAATATTTAGTACTAATTAGGTAGTCTTAATAAGTAGACATTTGATCTTTGTTCTGACCGAGCCAATGAATGTTTAGTGTTAACTAGTTCGTAGGGTTGTGTTAAGATCTTCAACTAATATCTAGTGCAAAAAATAAGTGTAGGTTTACGAGCAAATAAAAAAGTTCTGAGCATTGTTCCTGTGGATCGATTTAACTCACAAACTGTCTAATGATTCTACTTCATATTGGTTTACATTGTACCAAATTTCAGCGCTCTACTTTAAACAGTACAGAAAATATTAAAAAAAAACAGTTAAAATTTTAACTCTGCAAAACTCTGCGATTTATTGGTTTAGACCAAACATTTTTACGCGAATCGTCATCATTTTCATTCTAGTATATGTGGTTTAATTTGTGCCCCTACTCACCGAATCACCCCGTATATAAAGGATGTCTCTGAAATGCGTGTATAGTCTGTACCACAACATTTTTGCGCGAATCGTCATCATTTTCATTCTAGTATATGTGGTTTAATTTGTGCCGCTACTCACCGAATCACCCTGTATATACAGGATGTCTCTGAAATGCGTGTATAGTCTGTACCACGAGAAGTGAATGTGACTCATCGATTTCTGCAAGAATTTTGCGCATACGTTACAAATATTATGTCCGCGCGTTGACGTGTTTTAGAGTGGAATGATTTTCTAGCGCGTACGTCTGTTCCTTATACTGTTAGACGATGAGTCACCTCCACTTCTCGTGGTACAGGCTATACAATGGAAGATCACACATTCCTTGACCCAAAATACGTCGGTGTAAGTAAACTTATCTATATCCAAAGTGGCTTTATTTCGCCGCTAGAAGACGTCAAAGTTTGCAAAAGATATTCGCCGAGGAATTTCAGAGACCACCTATATAGGTTGTAAGAATGGTTACGGATTATGTTTTACCATATCATTATGAGCAATTTTAGTTAATAAATTAGCTAGTACTAGCAACAGATATTAGTTGGGTTGGGTTGATCCATTAACCTATCTACCTAATTTTTTTCTGACCAACCCAACTAATATTTAGTACTAATTAGGTAGTCTTAATAAGTAGACATTTGATCTTTGTTCTGACCAAGCCAATGAATGTTTAGTGTTAACTAGTTCGTAGGGTTGTGTTAAGATCTTCAACTAATATCTAGTGCAAAAAATAAGTGTAGGTTTACGAGCAAATAAAAAAGTTCTGAGCATTGTTCCTGTGGATCGATTTAACTCACAAACTGTCTAATGATTCTACTTCATATTGGTTTACATTGTACCAAATTTCAGCGCTCTACTTTAAACAGTACAGAAAATATTAAAAAAAATCAGTTAAAACGTTAACTTTGTTAAACTCTGCGATTTATTGGTTTAGACCAAACATTTTACGCGAATCGTCATCATTTTCATTTTAGTATATGTGGTTTAATTTGTGCCCCTACTCACCGAATCACCCTGTATATACAGGATGTCTCTGAAATGCGTGTATAGTCTGTACCACGAGAAGTGAATGTGACTCATCGATTTCTGCAAGAATTTTGCGCATACGTTACAAATATTATGTCCGCGCGTTGACGTGTTTTAGAGTGGAATGATTTTCTAGCGCGTACGTCTGTTCCTTACACTGTTAGACGATGAGTCACCTCCACTTCTCGTGGTACAGGCTATACAATGTAAGACCACACATTCCCGTCGGTGTAAGTAAACTTATCTATATTCAAAGTGGCTTTGTTTCGCCGCTAGAAGACGTCAAAGTTTGCAAAAGATATTCGCCGAGGAATTTCAGAGACCACCTATATAGGTTGTAAGAATGGTTACGGATTATGTTTTACCATATCATTTTGAGCAATTTTAGTTAATGAGGTTTTTGGCCATCAATTTTGATTTTTCAGTTATGAAAGACTGTTACAAAGAAGAAAATTCTGTTCTAGAAACTAAATCACTTATTTCTTCCTCCATATATTTTTTTATTATTTTTTAAGTTAGTTTTTTTATTAAACTAGAATTGGTGGTCAGCCCAGTATGCGTCATAATACTAGTCAGCGTCTGTAACCCATAAAGTCATGATTAGGATATGTCAGGGGTGTTTACTTTTCAAAAGTTAACATCCTCCAGCTGTTCATTATTATTTTATATCATTAGATCTAAATTTTGACATCTCTCAAGACTTCTTAAAGTTCAAATATACTCTTCAATTCAAATATACAGGTTGAGTTGGGTTTTTAAAATTTTGTATGAAAAGGTTTGCAGTCGTTTCGTTTGTTCAATCCAACCTACGGGTGCCAAATATCTTAGGACGGCATTGAGTATAAGTATATTTGTCCCCAGAGTATTATTCATGATATTTGAACTACGAAAGAGTCGCATACTTTCCTTTATGAATCACAAAAAATTTAATCAAGATATCTTAAGATTTCGATTTTTCAAAAAATATTAGGGCAGTTTAAATTTCATAAGATGCTACAAATTTAGGTTGATTTCAAAGCTTAATATCTCAAAAATAAATTGAGATAGACGCGCACTGTTTTTTCTCAAAAAGTAAATAATTTCCTTTATAATTCACAAAAAAATTCATCAAAATGTCTTAAAAACTGAATTTTTTACGATTTTTCAAAGTTATAACGGAAATTTTTTATTTTATAAAATGCTGGGTTCAGTTCCGAACTTGATATCTCAAAAACGGATTGAGATACACACAAATGGTTTGATTTTCAAAAAAGCATATACTTTCTTTTATAATTTACAAAAAAAATATCAATTTATCTTAAGAATTCGATTGTATACAATTTTTCAAAAATAAATAAGTAAATTTTTAATTTTATGAAACGCTACAAATTTTGCTTGAGTTAAAAATTTAATATCTCCGCCGTCGTTAGCCGACTTTAAAAAGATAATAAAATTCATAAATAATCTTCATTATACTTGGGTTGGGTAATAATCTTGGCTGACTACGAAGACATCGGCCACTCTAAGTATCATGATCTTCAAAATCGGCCGAAATTATTTCTAATGTACTTAATACTTAAAGCTGTGATTTAAAACTCAGTAATATTTGATCGTGATTTCATTGGCGATAACTCCATGAAGATCCTTTTATTACAATTTTGCTTATAAAAGAAAATTAATGGAGAAATCGTGTTTTCTTCATTCCTCATTTAAGAACAAACCTAATTATTTCAACGCATAATATTCTGAATAAAAATCCAAACACAATGTAGCGATTAATTAAAACCGATAAAATTAATAAACCCATAACCCAACTACGCACATAAGTATCAATAACATTACGAAATCACCTCTTAATGGAATAATATTATTAAAAAGTAACGCGATAAGAATTTCTACGATTTCAAAGTATTTATCCAAAAACCTTTATCAATGAACGAGTATTTATGAAATTTACTAATTCCAAAGTACTCTTTTTCTAAATTTATTTGCATAATAACTTTACGAAACGCCACAAATATCTTTCTTTTAAATAAAATTTTTGTTTTAATTCTAAAAATTAAAAAAAAATTTTTTGTTTGTTTCAGATATCCTTTTAACGATCCAGATCATACGGTTCTTTTTGCGAAAATTACAAAAGGTCATTTTGTAATACCTGATTGCATATCATCGCGGGCGAGATGCCTGATAAGGTCGTTGTTAAGAAAAGAACCGTCTGAGCGTTTAGTTTCTGAAGATATTTTATTCCATCCGTGGTTGGCGAAAGAAGATAGGGATTGGCAGGCGAGGGCTTGCGATCAATTAGTGCCAGAGTCCTGTTTTTACGACGGTGAAGATCAGGATTAAAAGATTTTTAAAAAAAGGCGTCGTCAAAGAAGAAGATGAACGATGAGCGAATTGTGATCCTTAGTTATTTGTTTTGTTTTTACGTTAAACGTTGTTGAAACTCCAGAGCTGTGCTGTTTTTTTTTTGTTTTAATTTTTTTTTTGTAAATTTAAAACTTCGATCTTCCACTTAATAGCAATCGATTGATTTTTTTAATTTTTTTATTAATATTGGTTTGTAAAATTTAAATCTAAGTTTCTTGCGAAAGGAATTTTATTATTTTTTGCGGCTTTAAGTACAAATTAATTGATCTTTTTGTTTTGGATGTTTTTTTTTTTATTAGAGTAAATTATAATTTTTTCTTCAAAATTTGGCATCACGATTGTTTTATTAAATCATAAATCTAGGTATTTATTACTTTTTTTGCGTTAAAGAAAAGAAACTTATTGAAGACTGATTATAAAAACTCCCAACTATCTAAACGTTTTTTAATTTTATTGCGCTCAAACGATATCTTCTCCCATTTTAATTTAATTTTTGTTTGTTTTTTTTTAATTCCGGATTGGATATCGTTTTTGAACAATATACAAAGGAAACGAAAGCATCTTAATCATAATAATAACTTACGTTTTTAATAATAATAATGAAGAAATAATATATTACTGTTGATGTTTATTAATTTATTATTACACGCTAAATTATAATGACCAAAAGATGAAAAAGATGCATAACTAAACTATTATTATATAATTAAATGGGACGTGTAAAATAATTTGTAATATTAAGTAGAATCGTAGATAAGAGTTGTAGTCGTGATGCTAATTGGGAAAAATTAAACTGGAGAAAATACAATTATTAAAGGAACTAGTGAGATAGTGATCTCTTAAAAAAAAATTGTGTTAGAACGAAATCTATTTTGTATACTAGGTACCAAAAAAAAATGAAAATAAGTTCCCATTTACGTCGTTCGATGTTATTTATACGAGAAATAAGTTAAAATACGCAATTCTCCGATTTAAATTGTATATATGTATCTTTATAATCGATGTTTTCAATTATTATTATTATTATTGTAAATGTTGTACAAAGTTATCTAGATATTGTAAAGCCGGTTCCAGTCAGAGTAAAAAAAATAATAATAAGTGAAAAAAATACGATTTATGCGAATTTCAAAGTCACTACGTTGTTGGTTTGTGATCATTGAAGAAAAGAATAAAAACGGTTTTCTTTCTGTATTAAAAAATTGTTGTTTTAATTCGTAATCATATCCTTTCGTAATTTTATCGGGATTTCATAACTAAAAGGTGCGCCCTCTCTGGATGTATAGTGTAATGTTAAAAGAGCAAAAAACTTTACGGATTCTTGTGGTAATAAGAAAATTTATTTCAGATCTGTTGATAATGTGTGTATAATACGTGTTAAGGTAAGTTTGATGTGGATGTAAAAATATCTTGTGGATTAAATTCATTTACTAAATTTAATAATAATAATAATAATAATAATATGACTTTAGTTGTCCCATTAGATATACATTGATTTAGTATATATAAAATAAAGAATATAAGTTAAACTTAGGACAAATTAGGCGGAGTTCAGGAACAGCCGTAACTGCACCTGCTCTTCCACTCAAACCTAATAAAACTAATTCTAAATATAAGAGAGAAAAAGATAAGAAAAACAAAAAGAAGCAGGAAAAGAGAAAGAAAAAGAACCGATACTGAAATCATAATAAATTATTAAATGTAAACTGCCCGCTCTCTGTCGCCCTACAATGCATCCTGAATCTGAAACAAGCGGCTCCTCACTCTATGACGAAATAACCTTAAAGAAGTGCTACGTTTTATAGTTGACGGCAAATCATTAAAAATATGTGTTATCTGGTATGAAAAGCATTTCTTAAACAGCTGGTGATGATGGATCGGCGGTGTAAGAGTGCCCTTGAATCGAATATTCAAGGTGTGAACATCAGCACGAAATTTTATTTTATTGAACAAGTATGGAGGTCTCTTCAAAGTAATTATATTAAAGAAGAAAACTGCCGAATGAAGTATTCGCCTGTTTTTCATGTTAAGCCAACCCAAATTCTTCAGTTTATGCGAAACATGCTGACGCCCCCGCAAACCAAATATCAAACGCAAGCAAGAATTTTGAACTTTTTGAATCTTTCTCGTATTATTATACGAGATACACGGATCATACAATGTATCACAATAATTAAAATGCGACAACACCAAGGCCTCGCACAAGAGCACCCGTGTTTTGCGATTAAGGAAAGACCGTCCACTATAAATTAGCTTAAGAGCAGCGTATGCGGATGCAGTGCTCTTGTTTATGTGGCTATCAAAATTCAAATTATCATCCAATAAGACACCCAAGTTTCTCACACAATCCCTCAGCGGCAATACTTGATTGTCGACAACTATCCTGACCCTATCCCGAACAGAATTATCACTTATCAACTTCCTTGGGCCGAACAAAATCAGCTCAGTTTTAGCAGCATTCAGACAAAGGCAGTGACGCCTAGAAATCTGCTTCAAGGCCTCAATATCCGAAGTCATACCAAGACAAGCATCATCGACATCCGATGGCAGAAAAGATATATATAATTGGGTGTCATCTGCATAGAAATGATGATTACAATTATTTATGTATTTGTTAAAATGCGATGTGTAAAGTGAGTATAGCAGTGGACCCAAAATTGAACCCTGAGGAACACCGGATGCCGTCGGAAGAAACGATGAAACGTGACCGTTCACCTTTACGCACTGCACTCTGCCCATCAAGTAATTGTACAAGAACCCCGATGCAAGATCATCAAACCCAATATAGCGAAGCACGGCATATACCAAGTCATGATTTATAGTATCGAAAGCCTTTGAGTAATCTAAGAGACACATCAAAGTCAATCTCCCTTGGTCCGTACTTCTAATGATATCATCCACAATATTCGATAGAGCTGTATTACAACCATAATGTTTTCTAAAGCCTGACTGTGTAGGGGGTAAAAGGTTATATTCCGTAACATAATCCTTTAGTTGTGATTCGATTATTCTTTCCGTAATTTTTGCTAATATCGGTAAAATACTAATTGGACGAAAGTCTTTCAGGCGATTGACATTCGCTTTCTTTGGTAGGGGTAGAACCATGGATCTTTTCCAACAAGTGGGGAAATGACCTGCAGAGAAACACCGATTTATCAAGTATGTGACAAAAGACAGAATGTGAGGACAACATAGTTGAATAAATTTAATGTTTAAACCATCGAAACCCGCCGAGTTATTTTTAATACTGTATATAACGCGCATCACTTGGTCCTCATCAACCCGCTTAAACGAGAATTTATTTACGATTATCCTATGAGTCATATAAAAATCATACATTTCATTGTCGCGTGGCAAATTGGGTAACGAGTCTATAAAGAATCTATTTATGATATCGGGATCAGCAAGATTGTCCGGAACGCAAAACGATCGCTTCGGAGCCAACCCGATTCCCCTTAACAACCTCCAAACCTCTCTACTATTTACCCCACAACGACCAATTTTGTATTCAAAAAACGCACGTTTCTCTCTCCGTATCGATTCATTGGTAAGATTTCGCAGCGACTTATAATAATCCCAAGAGGAATGCGACCCATTCTTTTTAAATTTCCTATAAGCCTTGTCGCGAAGACACTGCATTTGTCTGACTGTACTCGTCAACCAAGGTGCAGGAGGCTTAGTAAAGCGTGAAGTTACTAGTGGCATATGACAATTCATTAAGTGCATTAATGCGTCATTTAAGAATTCTGCCATCCAATCCACATCATCTGTATCGTAAATATTAGCAAGCGGTAAATTACGGAGATCAGATAGAAAGTTGTCATAGTTGAAATCATTAAGATTACGGTAAGTACGGTAACTCGGGAGAAACACTTTAGTCGCAATACTAAGTTCACAGCAAACTAAATCATGATCAAATATGTTTACATGTTCAGTATTTTGATTAAGCAATGAAGTCTGATTCGAAAGGAATATTAAATCAATTAGACTGACCGACAGACCAGTCACACGTGTAGGGGAATCTATAATTTGAACCAAACCAAAAGAAGACGTCAAATCGAGCAAAGCCGACGTTTGATTATCGCACTTCAATAGATTTACATTAAAATCGCCAAGTAATACCAAATCATCACATTCAGGTACAATAGTGGTCAGACTATTCTCAAGTTCCTCTATGAAACTGACAAGATTTATATTAGGGGGTCTATACACAACACCGACAGCCATTGTCGTTCCATTGAGCCGAACCAGAATCCATAGTTGTTCAATTTTGTTATTAGTTGGGATTATACTAAATTTCATGTTGTTTCTGATATACATCGCCACTCCACCGCCACGGCAACATCTACCTTGCCGCAAGATAGAATATGAATCAATATTTAAATAGGTACTATCATGAGAGACGTTTAACCAGGTTTCAGTAAGGCCCAGAATAGAAAAACTGGACCCCAATAACAAGTCCTTCAAATCGCTAAAGCAGGGCAACAAAGATCGCACGTTCAAATGAGCCAAAGTAAGGCTCTGCATTGGTAAATAAGTATACTAAATACTGCTAATTAATAAATAATTAAAATTAAACTTGCGAGATGATTAAATTAAAGTGTAGATTTACGCTAAGCAAATCGCTCTGTGATAACAAATCAAAATCAAAGAGACGGTAGCATTTATAACAACAACAGTACAAATAATGATAATAATAATAAAAGCAAAAAGAAAACGCGCTATAAAAGCAAATGCGACAAACTATAAGACACAAAGGAAAAAGAAGAGAGAAAGGAAGAAATGAGAAGAGAATAAAAAGAAACTAACAACTACAAACAAGAAAAAAAAAACAAGAATGCTAAATTAGAAAAGGAAACTTTTACATCATGTTACATTATTTTAAAGAAGGGTTCGCTAAATTTATGTCCATGTTATCAATTTCCGCCGTTGAATTTATACAAATAGTAGAATTTTTATAATTAACAAATATTTTACCGTCATGGGACCATGCGGATATTTCCTAGGAAAAATATTAATATTTTTTTGCTAATGAAGCTAACTGAAGGTGAACTTCTTAGGGGGGCCAATTTAAAATTTTCGAAACTTTTGGCGGGCCAAAAAGTCTAAATACTATATTCATTCAAATTTAAGACGCATCCGATTCTATCTATTTTCATGATTATAGATTTGATCAAAAAAAATCTAAGAACTGTGTTAAAAATATTACGCAATAATGTTTAAAACAGAATCTATTTTATTTATACCGGGTACCAATATTATACCATGGGACACTTGGTAAACCTGATACTGGGTGTTAACCTGATCAGGATTAAAAGCTAAGCATCGGATTAAAAAAAAAGTAAAAAGTATTTAAAATTTATAAGTTATTTCTTATCACCATTTCTTCCGGGGTGAGAGACGGGTTCATCTTGACCACCATTGAATGTCCCTCTTCAAACTAAATAAAATTTAATAAAAATCATAAAAAAAACTTCTAACTTGCGTTTATTTATTTATAGTCAAAAAAGCTACGAAAGACGTAGATTGGAAAATTTAAGCATTTTGGATAAACGAAATGATGATTGAAAAATTGTGATGAGAAGAGGCAAGACTCATCATTTCGTTTATCTATCAGATTGCAAAATGCTTAAATTTTCCAGTCTACGTCTTTCGTAGCTTTTTTAACTTTGTCGCTGATGATGGACTAACCCGAAACTAGTAACGACTATAAATAAATAAACGAAAGTTATTAGTTTTTTATGATTTTTATTTGATTATTAATCTTGCAACATGGACCTTTTTTTAATCCAAAACCTAATTTTTGTATATTCCGTTTTCTCAGGTTAAATAATATGTTATCTACAGGGTGTTTATGATCTTGTGTTTTTATTTTATTAGCTTAAACAGCTCAAAAGGTTACTAATGCAAAAATATTTTAACAAAGGAACTGTTAAAAAAGAATTTTTGAAATCATCATCATTTTTTCTCATGGAATTTACACCATACACTAATTGAACTTATTTCCGTGTTGTGGAATGCCGAGTTGCTCAATATCTTTATGAATTGGCGTAAACTATTAGACATTGATTTTCCCTTTGTATTTTCTCCGCAGTTGCCTCAATCTGTGAGGAATTATACGAAAAATTGGACACGATGTTATGATTATTAAATCAAATTAATTATTTAAACTAATTAACTTTAATAGTAATGTCTCTCTTATTATACAACTTTTCTTAAGACATTTTTGTGTTAATCATTTTCTTTTAAGATGTTTTAGCACCCCTTCAAAATAAAATAGAACCATAAACACCTGTGTATTCAAAATTGCTTCGTTTCGCCAAAGACTTCAAAGTTAGCAAAGAAAATTCTTTTATTCTTAAGAACTCGAAAGCGCGTTAATCAATCTAAATCTTTTTTTGAGATAATAAATACAACACCAATGACAAATAAACCACTAAATACTTATAATTTTTGTTATAACTCGTAGCTGATACATAGGCACCGGGTACACCCATACATACAAATGCTTTCAGAAAACTTGATACTGCTTCTAGATAACATGATATATGACAAGATTTGGAATGTTTCCAGAACACTTTAAATACTTCCACGAGACTTGAATTTGTTCTAGAAGATTTGATGCTGCTTCCACAAGACTTGAAATGCTATCAGAAGACTTGATATTGCTGCCAAAAGACTTAAGCTTGTTTTAGAAGATTTGATATTTCTTCCAAAAGACTTGAAATGCGTTCATATTCCTTCCAGGAGACATAAAATGTTTCCATAAGATTTGATATTGACTTGATATTGCTACCAGAAGACTTAAAATGTTTCCAGAAGACATACAATGTTTCTAAAAAACTTGAAATACTTCTCGAAGACTTGATACTGCTTCTAGATGACATGATACATGACAAGATTTGGAATGCTTCCAGAAGACTTTAAATACTTCCACGAGACTTGAATTTGTTATAGAAGACTTGATGCTGCTTCCACAAGACTTGGAATGCTTTCAGTAGACTTGATATTACTGCCAGAAGACTTAAGGTTGTATTAGAAGACTTGATACTTCTTCCAAAAGGCTTGAAATGCGTTCATTTTCCTTCCAGGAGACATAAAATGTTTCTATAAGATTTAATATTGACTTGCTATTGCTACCAGAAGACTTAAAATGTATCCAGAAGACATGCAATGTTTCTAAAAAACTTGAAATACTTCTCGAAGACTTGATACTGCTTCTAGATGACATGATACAGACAAGATTTGGAATGCTTCCAGAAGACTTTAAATACTTCCACGAGACTTGAATTTGTTATAGAAGACTTGATGCTGCTTCCACAAGACTTGGAATGCTTTCAGTAGACTTGATATTACTGCCAGAAGACTTAAGATTGTTTTAGAAGACTTGATACTTCTTCCAAAAGGCTTGAAATGCGCTCATTTTCCTTCCAGAAGACAAAATGTTTTCATAAGATTTGATATTGACTTGATATTGCTATCAGAAGACTTAAAATGTTTCCAGAAGACATGCAATGTTTCTAAAAAACTTGAAATACTTCTCGAAGACTTGATACTGCTTCTAGATGAGATGATACATGACAAGATTTGGAATACTTTCAGAAGACTTTAAATACTTCCACGAGACTTGAATTTGTTCTAGAAAACTTGATACTGCTTCTACAAGACTTGGAATGAAAATTTATAAGTTATTTCTTATCACCATTTCTTCCGGGGTGAGAGACGGGTTCATCTTGACCACCATTGAATGTCCCTCTTCAAACTAAATAAAATTTAATAAAAATCATAAAAAAAACTTCTAACTTGCGTTTATTTATTTATAGTCAAAAAGCTACGAAAGACGTAGATTGGAAAATTTAAGCATTTTGGATAAACGAAATAATGATTGAAAAATTGTGATGAGAAGAGGCAAGACTCATCATTTCGTTTATCTATCAGATTGCAAAATGCTTAAATTTTCCAGTCTACGTCTTTCGTAGCTTTTTTAACTTTGTCGCTGATGATGGACTAACCCGAAACTAGTAACGACTATAAATAAACAAACGAAAGTTAGAAGTTTTTTATGATTTTTATTTGATTATTAATCTTGCAACATGGACCTTTTTTTAATCCAAAACCTAGTTTTTGTATATTCCGTTTTCTCAGGTTAAATAATATGTTATCTACAGGGTGTTTATGATCTTGTGTTTTTATTTTATTAGCTTAAACAGCTCAAAAGGAGGTTACTAATGCAAAAATATTTTAACAAAGGAACTGTTAAAAAAGAATTTTTGAAATCATCATCATTTTTTCTCATGGAATTTACACCATACAC
The DNA here is from genome assembly GCA_036711965.1 of Onthophagus sagittarius. Lineage (NCBI taxonomy): Eukaryota > Metazoa > Arthropoda > Insecta > Coleoptera > Scarabaeidae > Onthophagus > Onthophagus sagittarius. The sequence continues at coordinate 11,775,815 of JASERS010000004.1, forward strand.
TAATTGAACTTATTTCCGTGTTGTGGAATGCCGAGTTGCTCAATATCTTTATGAATTGGCGTAAACTATTAGACATTGATTTTCCCTTTGTATTTTCTCCGCAGTTGCCTCAATCTGTGAGGAATTATACGAAAAATTGGACACGATGTTTATTAAATCAAATTAATTATTTAAACTAATTAACTTTAATAGTAATGTCTCTCTTATTATACAACTTTTCTTAAGACATTTTGGTGTTAATCATTTTCTTTTAAGATGTTTTAGCACCCCTTCAAAATAAAATAGAACCATAAACACCTGTGTATTCAAAATTGCTTCGTTTCGCCAAAGACTTCAAAGTTAGCAAAGAAAATTCTTTTATTCTTAAGAACTCGAAAGCGCGTTAATCAATCTAAATCTTTTTTGAGATAATAAATACAACACCAATGACAAATAAACCACTAAATACTTATAATTTTTGTTATAACTCGTAGCTGATACATAGGCACCGGGTACACCCATACATACAAATGCTTTCAGAAAACTTGATACTGCTTCTAAATAACATGATATATGACAAGATTTGGAATGTTTCCAGAACACTTTAAATACTTCCACGAGACTTGAATTTGTTCTAGAAGATTTGATGCTGCTTCCACAAGACTTGAAATGCTATCAGAAGACTTGATATTGCTGCCAAAAGACTTAAGCTTGTTTTAGAAGACTTGATATTTCTTCCAAAAGACTTGAAATGCGTTCATATTCCTTCCAGGAGACATAAAATGTTTCCATAAGATTTGATATTGACTTGATATTGCTACCAGAAGACTTAAAATGTTTCCAGAAGACATGCAATGTTTCTAAAAAACTTGAAATACTTCTCGAAGACTTGATACTGCTTCTAGATGACATGATACATGACAAGATTTGGAATGCTTCCAGAAGACTTTATATACTTCCACGAGACTTGAATTTGTTATAGAAGACTTGATGCTGCTTCCACAAGACTTGGAATGCTTTCAGTAGACTTGATATTACTGCCAGAAGACTTAAGGTTGTTTTAGAAGACTTGATACTTCTTCCAAAAGGCTTGAAATGCGTTCATTTTCCTTCCAGAAGACATAAAATGTTTTCATAAGATTTGATATTAACTTGATATTGCTATCAGAAGACTTAAAATGTTTCCGGAAGACATGCAATGTTTCTAAAAAACTTGAAATACTTCTCGAAGACTTGATACTGCTTCTAGATGACATGATACATGACAAGATTTGGAATGCTTCCAGAAGACTTTATATACTTCCACGAGACTTGAATTTGTTATAGAAGACTTGATGCTGCTTCCACAAGACTTGGAATGCTTTCAGTAGACTTGATATTACTGCCAGAAGACTTAAGGTTGTTTTAGAAGACTTGATACTTCTTCCAAAAGGCTTGAAATGCGTTCATTTTCCTTCCAGAAGACATAAAATGTTTTCATAAGATTTGATATTAACTTGATATTGCTATCAGAAGACTTAAAATGTTTCCGGAAGACATGCAATGTTTCTAAAAAACTTGAAATACTTCTCGAAGACTTGATACTGTTTCTAGATGACATGATACATGACAAGATTTGGAATGCTTCCAGAAGACTTTATATACTTCCACGAGACTTGAATTTGTTATAGAAGACTTGATGCTGCTTCCACAAGACTTGGAATGCTTTCAGTAGACTTGATATTACTGCCAGAAGACTTAAGGTTGTTTTAGAAGACTTGATACTTCTTCCAAAAGGCTTGAAATGCGTTCATTTTCCTTCCAGAACACATAAAATGTTTTCATAAGATTTGATATTGATTTGATATTGCTATCAGAAGACTTAAAATGTTTCCAGAAGACATGCAATATTTCTAAAAAACTTGAAATACTTCTCGAAGACTTGATACTGTTTTTAGATGACATGATACATAACAAGATTTGGAATACTTCCAGAAGACTTTAAATACTTCCACGAGACTTAAATTTGTTCTACAAGACTTGATGCTGCTTCTACAAGACTTGGAATGCTTTCAGAAGACTTGATATTGCTGCCAAAAGACATATGGTTGTTTTAGAAGACGTGATACTTATTCCAAAAGGCTTGAAATGCGTTCATATTCCTTCTAGGAGACATAAAATGTTTCCATAAGATTTGATATTGACTTGATATTGCTACCAGAAGACTTAAAACGTTTCCAGAAGACATGCAAAGTTTCTAAAAAACTTGAAATACTTCTCGAAGACTTGATACTGTTTCTAGATGAGATGATACATGACAAGATTTGGAATGCTTCTAGAAGACTTTAAATACTTCCACGAGACTTGAATTTGTTATAGAAGACTTGATGCTGCTTTCACAAGACTTGGAATATTTTCAGAAGACTTGATATTGCTGCCAGAAGACTTAAGGTTGTTTTAGAAGACTTGATATTTCTTCCAAAAGGCTTGAAATGTGTTCATTTTCCTTCCAAGAGACATAAAATGTTTCCATAAGATTTGATATTGACTTGATATTGCTACCAGAAGACTTAAAATATTTCCAGAAGACATGCAATGTTTCTAAAAAACTTGAAATACTTCTCGAAGACTTGATACTGCTTCTAGATGACATGATACATAGCAAGATTTGGAATGCTTCCAGAAGACTTTAAATACTTTCACGAGACTTGAATTTGTTATAGAAGACTTAATGCTGCTTCCACAAGACTTGAAATGCTTTCAGAAGACTTGATATTGCTGCCAAAAGACTTAAGGTTGTTTTAGAAGACTTGATACTTCTTCCAAAAGGCTTGAAATGCGTTCATTTTCCTTCCAGAACACATAAAATGTTTTCATAAGATTTGATATTGATTTGATATTGCTATCAGAAGACTTAAAATGTTTCCAGAAGACATGCAATATTTCTAAAAAACTTGAAATACTTCTCGAAGACTTGATACTGTTTTTAGATGACATGATACATAACAAGATTTGGAATACTTCCAGAAGACTTTAAATACTTCCACGAGACTTAAATTTGTTCTACAAGACTTGATGCTGCTTCTACAAGACTTGGAATGCTTTCAGAAGACTTGATATTGCTGCCAAAAGACATATGGTTGTTTTAGAAGACGTGATACTTCTTCCAAAAGGCTTGAAATGCGTTCATATTCCTTCTAGGAGACATAAAATGTTTCCATAAGATTTGATATTGACTTGATATTGCTACCAGAAGACTTAAAACGTTTCCAGAAGACATGCAAAGTTTCTAAAAAACTTGAAATACTTCTCGAAGACTTGATACTGTTTCTAGATGAGATGATACATGACAAGATTTGGAATGCTTCTAGAAGACTTTAAATACTTCCACGAGACTTGAATTTGTTATAGAAGACTTGATGCTGCTTTCACAAGACTTGGAATATTTTCAGAAGACTTGATATTGCTGCCAGAAGACTTAAGGTTGTTTTAGAAGACTTGATATTTCTTCCAAAAGGCTTGAAATGCGTTCATTTTCCTTCCAAGAAACATAAAATGTTTCCATAAGATTTGATATTGACTTGATATTGCTACCAGAAGACTTAAAATGTTTCCAGAAGACATGCAATGTTTCTAAAAAACTTGAAATACATCTCGAAGACTTGATACTGCTTTTAGATGACATGATACATGACAAGATTTGGAATGCTTCCAGAAGACTTTAAATACTTCTACGAGACTTGAATTTGTTCTAGAAGACTTGATACTGCTTCCACAAGACTTGAAATGCTTTCAGAAGATTTGATATTGCTGCCAGAAGACTTAAGGTTGTTTTAGAAGACTTGATATTTCTTCCAAAAGACTTGAAATGCGTTCATATTCCTTCCAGGAGACATAAAATGTTTCCATAAGATTTTATATTGCTATCAGAAGACTTAAAATGTTTCCAGAATACATGCAATGTTCCTAAAAAACTTGAAATACTTCCAAAAGATTTGATACTGCTTTTAGAAGACTCGACACTACTTGTAAAACTGTGAACATTGTTAACAGAAGACATTTCCGAACCAGTGATGCCAGCTACTTGGGCGTATTTTCATTTGTCGTGTGAGTCCTTTCAAAACTAAGTTTTTTCAGCACTCACTACCCATATATATTTTCAAAATCCGGCGCCTATGAACTGATATAACTGTTACATTTATTCCTTTACCATATTTTTTATTGTATCAAAGACGCACCAGATTCTAACATTTATGCAACCAAAATAGTGCGTCTCAGATTCGAACGAATACGGTTAGTATCTTATTTATAAAATATATTATCTATTTTACTATTAACTTATTTATTTGTTAATAAAAATATAATATATCGTATCACAAATGCGGTCTGAGCGCCATATTTGAAATTTTTTTAAATTCTAATGAATTATTAAGTTAGTGAATACTAACTAATATTCACATTAGTTGCAAAAACATTCTATAAACTAATGAAATAGAACAAAATTTAATTTAAATATATGATAAATGGAGGAAGATCTTTAAAACGTTAAAGGAAGTATTAAGAATATTTCCATTACATATAAGAATATGCCAGCTTTTATTGTTTATTTTAATTTTATAACAGTCTCATTTATTTCAGAACATGATAAATAATACTAAACACTATTAATTCTATCATTTAGTCAAGCACGATTAATTAATAATCTAATTAACAAGTAATCAAACATGATTCATACATTTGATCACATGATCGAGCGTGAGTCACGTTAATTCCCGTGATTTATGAATGATATTCACGTGAGTGGGGTGCCTAAATCGTGAGTAGGCATAAAAAGTCACACATCAGCACATCTCTACCATCAAGTGACAATCCTTCCAACCATGAAGGCGCACAATATGTGTAATCACATTTCCGTTTATGAGAATAAGATAATTTAACGTTTTTTGCAATCCAATCTCTTAAATAAGAAAGTCCGTCCTTTTAGATTAGATCATTGTACTATTTCCACTATTCAAATTATTTTCATCTGCATTATAATCATTAGATAATGATGAAGTAAGTGATGATGCTTGTCTGAAAACGCACGGCTAAACCCGAATCTTTCCACTTCTAGGTCTAGTGTTACCTCTAGTTTTACTTTCGTTCAAGGTTGGGTTGGGTTTAGTCGTGCATCTGAAGATATTTTTTAACGAAGGCCAATAACAATAAATATACAATGAATTTTTAAAATAAAATACTTTACAAACTGATTAAGTAACCCTGTATGTTTGAATTGAAGTAAAACTAGAACTAACAATAAACCTTTAAAAGTTAAAAAGTTTTGGAACTTTCCATTTCTAGGTCTAGTGTTAGTTCTAGTTTTATAGCATTAGATAGTGTTACATCTCTCAAGACAGCTAAATACAATACTTGTTCAAAGTATTATTCGTGATATAAAAAAAAACGTTCCAATTTGGAATGTTAATTACAGCAGTTATACTGTAAATTTACTTACCAAAGACAAGGACAACCAAAGAAAGTGCATTAAATTGAAAGAGTTCAAACATCCAGATTTTGAGCGAAATCTGGTAAATAGGGGAAGTTCAAAAATAAAAAGGTCGTATGAAACTCATGGGTGCACGTATTGAGATTCCTATTTGTGCCTAATCCGAAACATACATCACACGAAAATTCTAATTTTTCTTAATTAAGGCCCATCGACAGCTAAGGTCATTAAGGTCAGAAAATTCTTATTATAAATGATAATAATTTAAAAAAAAATTAAACAACCTGTAACATCTCTAATCGTTTCTATGATGATTTTGAGAGTAAGTCAAGGTAACATTGATAACATTGACTGGTTAACCCTATTCCCAACTTAATAAATATTGCGTAAAAATTAAATTCGTCCATTGCAGTAGTAGCTCATTTATAGATTTGTTTGGTTAATTCAGAAAATTCAGAAATGGATTAAATTTCTGAGTTTTTAAAAACGTTTCGAAATTTGAAAAAGAAGGCAATTAATAGTTATGCTTTATGCACATATTACAATAAAGCTTCGCTAATCCGAATCAATTAAAACCAACGTTATTCAAATTATGGAAGCTTGCGGATTATTGAAGTCACATTTAGATGTTGTCAAAATGTCTTATAATAATAATATCTGAAGTTTAAATTGCAGTACATATGATACACCGAAGCTTTTACTAACTTCCACACTTTTATTAATTATAAATCGTTTGTCCCAGTACCTTCCTTGAGAGAAGTGCCTAATTTGCTGTTGCTGTTAGGAAAGAATCTTGGTTGAATTAGAAGACATCTGATGTAATAAACATAGCTCATGATATTTGGGGCGGTCAAAGTCTTCGAAGTCTGCCGAGATTATTTCCCAACCAAGTACCACGAACAATATTTATAACGGCCGACGTCTTCAAAGTCGGCCGAGAAGTTGGCATGAACAATACTTGTTCAAAGTATTATTTGTGATATTTAGGTTGGGAAAAAATCTCAGCTAAATTAAAAGACATCAAATGTGATAAACAGTGGTCATCATATTTGGGGTATATCCTAACCCAAGTATCATGAACAACATTTATAGCGGCCGACGTCTTCGAAGTCCGCCGAGAAATTGGCATGAACAATACTTGTTCAAAGTTTTACTCGTGATAGATGATGGTAGATGTTGGGAAAGAATTTCGGCCGAATTGGAAGACATCAGATGCGATAAACGTTGCTCATCAATTTGGAGCGGCCGAAGTCTTCAAAATCGGCCGAGATTATATCCCAACCCAATTATAGCAAAAAATACTTATAGCGCCCGACGTCTTCGAAATCGGCCGAGATTGTATCCCAACCCAAGTATCATGAACAATATTTATAGCGACTGACGTCTTCGAAGTCGGCCGAGAAATTGGCATAAACAATACTTGTTCAAAGTATTATTTGTGATACTTGGGTTGGGAAAGAATCTCGGTCGAATCAGAAGACCTCGAATGTGATAAACATTGCCCATCATATTTGGGACGGCCGAAATCTTTAAAGTCGGCCGAGATTATACCCCAACCCAATTATAACGAAAAATCTTATGGTGGTCGATGCCTTCGAAATCGGCCGAAATTATATCCCAACCCAAGTATCATGAACAATATTAGAGGCAGACTGCGAAGACGTCGGCCAAGAATATTTGTTCAAAGTATTATTCGTGGTACTTGGGTTGGGAAGAATCTCGGCCGAATTAGAAGGCATCAGATGTGATAAACATTGCTCATGAAATTTGAGACGGCCAAAGTCTTTGAAGTCGCCGAGATTATAATATTGTTCATGATACTTGGGTTGGGATATAATGTAAGTGTGAAATCGGCCTAGAAGTTGGCATGAACAACACTTGTTGAAAGTATTATTTATGATACTTGGGTTAGAAAAAACTCACGATCAACTTAGACGACATAGGACATCGGCCAAGATTCTTTTTCACCCCAAGTATCACGAACAATAACATTTATGACGGCCGAGTAATTGGCATAAATAATACTTGTTCAAGTATTATTTGTGATCCTTGGGTTGGAAAAGAATCTCGACCGAATTAGAAGACATCGGATGTAATAAATATTGATCATCATATTTGGGACGGCGGGAGTCTTCAATGAATTGTTTCAGAAATAGAGTACTTTACAAACTAATTTGGCAACCTTGTATATTTGGATTGAAGTAATACTAACACTAGACCTAGAAGTGGAAAGATTCGGGTTTAACCGTGCGTCTTCAGAGAGGATGTATTACCGGAAAAGGGAATGGTGGGGACAACAGAGAAGGATGTGTACAGCACCCAACCATTTTTGAAGTCTTCAGACTCACGGCTAAACCCAAATCTTTCCACTTCTAGGTCTAGTGTTAGTTCTAGTTTTATATCATTAGATCTAACTCTAGAACTGGAAACATTCGGGTTTAGCCATACAACTCTAGACGGTTGAATACAATACTTGTTCAAAGTATTATTCGTGATGCTTGGGTTAGGAAAGAATATCGGCCGAATTAGAAGACATAGGACGTCATAATCATTGCTCATGATATTTGGCTGAGAAATCGGCATGAGCAATATTGGTTGAAAGTATTTCTTGTGATACTTGGATTAGGAAAACTTACAGCCGATTTACATGACATTGGACATCAACCAAGATTCTTTTTCAACCCAAGTACCACGAACAATAATAACATTTAAGAGGGCCGACATTTTCGAAGTCGGCCGAGATAATTTTCGTTCCAATTCGATAATCCAATTCGTAATACTTGAGCTTGAAAGAAAAATCTTAACTGACCTTTTTATTCCTGATATCAATTCTATTGATAAAGAAAGTAACGAAAAAATTAAAGTAAAATATGAAACAATTATTATTGATCCAATCATTAATTAGAAACACTTTAAAAACATAGAGGGTGCTGTACACATCCTCCTCTATTGTCCCCACCATTCCCTTTTCCGGTAATAAATCTTCGTTTTAATACAACGGCAGCACCTAGCACCTCGTAATGGACGAGTTGTCCATGGGAATTCGCCTGCGACCTCTCACCTCGTAGCACCTCTAAAGTTGTTTTTGTCCTCACCAAGAGCAAAAGCGAGTTCTGCTACTTAACTCGTTGAGAAAAATTGGCGTAATTTATACGGTCTAGAGAAAAGGAATTTACATTTCCAGACGCGGTGCCCCTTTTTGTTCAACAACATAGAAAGGGTTAACGCGTATAATAAATTACCACAAAAAAAAGAAAATTAAAAAGTATTTTTTTTAATTAAATCCTTACGATTTCTTGTTATATATTTCTTGTAGGTTTTAATGATTTCCTTGTTTGTTAACACGAGTTGATTGTGGGTGGTTTATAAAGACATCGAACTCGAACGTTAATCCCACGTGGCGAAAACAATGACGACGACAACGTTGACTAAAGAAAACAAACCTGGAAGATTTAACACGGCCAATTTAACCGCGAGATTCGCCTTTTTACGAGCTTCTAACGACCCGACGGTTTTATTGGGATAATCTAAGAGCGAGCTTTTCTTAGATTACTTCTCGAAGCATCTGTGGCGATTATTAAAAGCGAACGAACGACGCTGTTTGCGAGTTTGCGCGTTCATTAAGACGCTTCTTATGATTACGCGATGATTGCCAACTATAAATCAAAAGCCATTTCGGTAAAAATTTGCTTTGTACCATGGATATTACTTAATGTAGATTTCTGAATTGGTCTCGTTTATTTCGTGACGTTTTATAATTATTAGTTGATGTGGAAATGGAAGTCGATTGGGTGAGGTGAACAAATTTTGTGTCAGCTGCCAAGTTGCGCAAAATGTTGCAACTGGCGCGCATCCGCCTTCGAGATCGTTAATAAAATCGTTTAGCAACCGTATTGTTCCGAACTTTTAGACCGCGGCTCTCTATAAATAATAACTGTACCTTGACCTCTACTAACAGAAAATTATGCAACACGAAACGTTAAGAAACTTCGTATCATTTCCTCATTTCTTTTTTGATACAATTTTTAAACGATTATACTAATCATTTTACATCATTGTATTAGTTTAGATTACTTAAACATAAGTACCGCGTACTATTTTTAGGATTTCTTTGTGTTGAGTGACGTCACGTTGACTCTAAAAATGAACTGGTGGGTGAATAAAATTAAAACATGTAATTAAATAAAATTCCTGTTTATAAAATCGTTTCGTTACGTCTTAGTTTTAGAAGATAAGAAAACGATGCGCAATCATTTTTTGTTATTTGAGAATAGGCTGGTTGATGCTGAGGATTGCAAAGTCAGAATGGAGTAATTATAACGGCGAAAAATGTGTAACATTGAAATTTCTCAAAGTTAATTTAGGCTTTAGTTAAGTTTTTGCGCGTTCTCGCCTCTTTTAATATAAAAGAAAAAGAAACGGGTTTCCATTATAAATGATGAAAAGCCTGAATTACATTGCTCGATGTTATTACCTTGAAAACCTTGAAAGAAAACGGGGTGTACCGTAAAATCGGTACACCATTGTAATATGGTCTTGCAGGTGTTTGACCCTTTGTTTCTTGTTTAAGTGGAAATGAGAGCGGGACAGGTAAAATGAACTGTACTAGTCGCTACAATTTTTCCTTTAACACCTAGATTTATTTTTTTAAAAAGGTTTTTTTTTTCTTTTGAGATCAACTAAAATTTAAATGATGCAAAGTGATTGGGTTGGGTTGGGACGATTAATTAAAGTTTATCTATGATTTTTACGGGCGAATATATAGAGTACATCAAAAGTTTTAAGTCGTATGAAATTTCGCACCTGTTTATAATGTTTCTCAAAAGTAACAGATAAATCTGTTAGAAGCAAATAAAAAAAATTGAAAGAATGAAATACTTTAAAGTTTCCAATTAACCAATTGTTTTGATTTCATTTTTTATGGAGGAAACTCTGCGTTATCTTATTGTTAGAATCAAGTTCAAGCATATGTAATACTTGAGATTTGATATATTTAACAGACCTCAAATAAACAAGTGTTAAACTGAAAGTTGTTAAATTTTATCATACTCTTTTCTCAAGAATTAACTATCTAATACTTTCCAAACTCAATTTTGGGTATGCAACAATGAATTAAAGAAGAGACCGAAAGGTTTTTGTATGGCATCAAATTTAACGATCGATAATAAGGAAGATATTATTTTAGAAGAAATAATAGATAAAGGAAAGGTTTTTACATTTACATAAAAAAAGTTGTACAAATTCAGTTTAATGCATATTACCTACTCGTAACGACGTTCAAGTACTTATTCTGGAGGTTGTTTATTTTTCAATTCAGGTACTGCACTCGATGTGTTAATAAACGCAGAGTATGCCATTGGAAAGTAAGCCACCTTTTATGAATAGAACTTGTGAAGATCAATAACCATGATTATTGAAAACTTTTTGTAGTTTTGATTTAGTTACGATTATAGTTGTTTCTTAAACTCAAGTTTTTCAAATCCATCATGATGTGGCAGAATCATTTATTCACATATTAAGTTCTCGGAGTTGAAATACATCAATTCTGTGAACCTACAATAATATACGAAGATACTAATCTCAAGAAATATATACCTCCCAAAAAAACGTGACAAACAAGTTGCAAATGCGTCCAAGCTCATGATTTTGAGTATGATTCACAAGTTTCTCCAAACAAGCTTATTATTCATATCAGAAACATTTAGAGAATATACACTACTAAGAGAAAAGTGGACCTTTTTTTTCATTAAATTAAAATTAGAACTAACATTTTTATTACTAGGACTAGAGCTTTCAATTAGAGATATGCAGATTACGCGAGTCTCATCGTGAAGACTTGAACTGCTTCCAAAAGACTTGGAACTACACCTGGAAGATTAGATACTTGTAGAAGAGTTGACATTGCAACCAGAAGACTAGAACCAATGTCTTGAAATGCTATCAAAACTTGAAATTGTACCAGAAAATTTAAAATGTTACCAGAAGAATTCAAATACTTTCAGGAGGCTTGATACTGCTTCTAGAAAACATGAAACGCGTCCAAAAAACTTGCAACTACCACTGGAAGAACTGATACTGCTTATAGAAGTGTTGATATTGTTACCAGAAGACTTAAAATGCTACCAAAATACTACAAGTTCTTCCAGGAAACCTAATACTGCTTCTAGAAAACTTGAAACGCTTCCAAAAAACTTGATACTGCTTCCCAAAAGACTTGACAATGTTTCTAAAGGACTTAATATTGATTCCAGAAGACTTGAAATGTTTCTAGAAAACTTGAATTACTTCCAAAACACTTGGTGCTATCCCTGGAGGATATGATAGTGCTTCTAGAAAAGTTGAAATGCTACCAAAAGGTTCACTACTTCCCCTAGATGACTAGAACAATTGATATTACCTCTGCAAGACTTGAAATGCTTCTAAGAAGACTTAAAATTCTTTCGCTTTTAAAAGACTTTATACTGCTCCTAAAAAAATTGAATTGTTTCCAAAAGACTTGTAACTACCACTAGAAGAGCTGATACTGCCTCTAGAAGAGTTGATATTGCTACCAGTAGACTTAAAATACCACCAGAATACTTCAAGTTCTTCCAGGAGGCTTGATACTGCTTCTAGAAAATTTCAAAATGCTGCCGAAAAACTTGATATAGCCTCCGGAAGGCTTGAAAAGCTCCAAAAGGCTTGATACTGCTTCTAGAAAATACTGCATTTAGAAATAATGAATTGCTTCTAAAAGACTTGTAATTATCATTGGAAGACCTGATACTGTCTCTAGAAGAGTTGACATTGCTATCAGAAGATTTAAAATGCTACCAAAATACTTCAAGTTCTTCCAGGAGACGTAATACTGCTTCTAGAAAACTTGAAACGCTTCCAAAAAACTTGATATTGCTTTCCAACAGACTTAATAATGTTTCTAAAGCACTTAATATTGGTTCCAGAAGACTTGTAATGTTTCTAGAAAACTTGAATTACTTACAGAAAACTTGGTGCTATCCCTGGAGGACATGATAATGCTTCTAGAAGAGTTGAAATGCTACCAAAACATTCACTACTTCCCTTGGAAGACTTCAAATGCTTCCAGAAAATTTAATACTGCATCTCTAAGGCCTAACATTATATCTAGAAGACTGGACATCGCCTCTGGAAGACTTGGAATGCTTCTAGAACAATTAATATTACCTCTGAAAGACTTGAAATGCTTCTATTAGAAAACTTGAAATTCTTTCGCTTTTAGAAGTCTTGATATTGTTTTTAGAAGACTTTATACTACTTCTAATAAAATTGAATTGCTTCCAAAAGACTTGCAACTAGCACTGCAAGCTCTGATACTGCTTCCAGAAGAGTTGATATTGCTACCAGAAGACTTCCAGGTCTTCCAGAAGGCTTGACACCACTTCTAGGAACTTTGAAATGCTGGTTACTGCCAAGTTACAAGATCCAGGTTTGAAAAAATTTTGCACCCATTCAAATGTAAGTTAATATCCTGAATAAGTGGAAGAGGTTATCGATCCGGAATAGAAACATTATTTACTTGTCGATAATTTCGACATGGTCTCCAGTCATTAGAATCTTTTTGAGGACTATGTGTAGAGGTGACGCTGTTGAAGAAGAGGATGGTCGACATATTCCCATGATAATCATGTATTCAAATTCCTTTTTGGCTATTGCATGTTTATGCAAAGCTAACCATCGAGGACGACAAAACGGTAAATGGGATATTGTTATAATTTTGTGTGTAGTGTGAAACTGCATCTAGAAAAATTGAATTGCTTCCAAAAAAACTTGCAACTATCCCAGAAAGACTTGATACTGTTTTTAGAAGAATTAATATTGCTACTAAGCTTGAAATGCTACCAGAATATTTAATAGACTACCAGAAGACTTCAAGTACTTCCAGGAGGTTTGATGCTGCCGAAAGAACACTCGAACAAAATTGTTAATGGTTTATCGAGCTTTTCAATTATTTTTTTATTTTAATGTATTATTGAGCTTTTTACTAATTCAATTCCAGCATCTACAGTAAATCTGTTTTTGGGGAGCACGTATTTTAAGTTCTTCAGACCATTTTGACCCAATTAAGACATTGTGCCGTTCGAGTCTTTTCTCAATTTAATTTTTTTTAAGCGCTCATACGTATATTCAAAAACTGGCAGATATGTTCTGGTCAATGTGCAGGTTTCTATCGTATTATACCGCACTAATAGTAAGTATACAGCTCATTATTTTTAGTCAAGGCAAGGATTAAGGAAAGAGTAAAGAAGATGCGACGCTAGCGTGAATACCTTTAATTTTGAAAAAGTGCTGATAATATCAAAATTAACCTACAAATATTGTAGCTTGTATTCCGACCTATAAAGCTATCTTTTGTGCGACGGAGGTCCCCATGTTGCAGAGTTCGCATTGGCTGATACTAATCACGTATCAGTACGTTCGTCATCAGGCAATCCGAACGAATCCCTAATCTCCAAAACTTGGAATCTCCGTCGCACAAAAAACAGCTTAACCCTATGTATGCACTCCAATTTAAAAGTTTGGTGTTCAAGATTATGAAAAGTAGCAGATCTACATCAAAAGTAAAAAAGTTTCTTTAATCTTTGGTCAAAATCTAAATCACAGCCTTAGAAGAACTGATATTATCGGTGTTAATGTACTTCTTGCCCATATGAGTCAAGTATGAGTCACGCCTTGAGAGTTGTTGTCGTCTTGGGTTTAGCAAAGATGACTTCATTCTTTATACTAGAACTGGGATATAATCTCGGCTGACTTCGAAGATATCGGCCGCCCCTAATATCATAAGCAGATCCCTACAACTTGGATACGTTCCTCAACAATAAAAATGAACCTTTATGAATAAAGGTTCATTTTTATTATTTAAAGGTTCTGAAGAACTCCAAAATCACATGATATACCACATTTTTCAATCTTGGGCATGCCAGAATAAATTTAAAACATATTTATAAGGTAATGCAAGAATTAATTGAAGAATGAACCGAAATTCTCCGAGAATTCTTTAGAAATTTATATGGGGATAATTAGATGGAATTTTTGTATGGCATGAAATTTAATAACTGATAATAAGCAAGATATTTCAGAATTAACAATAGATAAGAAGTTGTACAAATTCAGCTTAAATGGATATTAACTACTCGTGGCGACGTTCAAGTACTTATTCTGAAGATTGTTTATTTTTCAATTCAGGTATTGCGCTCGATGTGTTAATAAACGCAAAGTGTATAACCCAAGTGCTGCGTTAGACAATTTCAGATCGCATGGACCCCACTTCCGCTCGATCACATGCCTACATCTCTAGAACCTCGAAAAAACCACACCATTTGGTTTATAGGACACTTAACAGCAATTTGATTTAATTTTTATGAGTCATACGTAAAAAAAACAAATCTTAATTGTAATAATAACCCAATCCTCTTCGTAAAGCTTAAATATTTTTTTTATTTCGTAGGGAACCATTAGGGAGTTTCTTTTTGATGGATTTATTTTAATGAAATTATTTTTTGTCGCATTAATCAACACGAAAAAATAGTTAAAGTTAAATAGCGTGGGGAAGTTTTTTTGATCAATTAAAATTTTTTAACCACGTGTGCCTCATCATCAATTTTAATGTTGAAATAGTGAGAACAAAAAGTTCTTTGTATATGAAATATTTCTTCGTAAAGGTTTATAAAATAATGTCTAAGCCGGCGTATAAGATATGAAAGAGGGGGAATTTAACGTTTGATAAGAGACCCGCTTGCACAAACATCCTTCCCTAGCGATAAAGTGTCGCTTCTGGAAAGTACAGCACTTTAAAGTTACTCAGCCATTTGGTAATCGTTACGTATTTGATTTAACACTTCCTTTCTTCGGATATCTAAGATTATTTTTTTTAACGACCACGCTTAACGAGTTATTTATGAAATTTATTGATTTTAACAATTGGACAGTTTGTAGTTTTCTGCGACGTGTGGCAACAGAAACTACCTCGTCAAACAAAACGGCAAACGCTGATTTAAATCCGACCTAGTTGTTTTCGAAATTTACTCCGTACAGATCTCTTGTTACATGTGACGCAAATTGCTCAGGTTATGTTTACCAGATTATCTACGGTGCCCTGGCAAGGCTTTATTGCGCGGCGTTCGACTTGTTTATGTCCAATTGTTAGAACGCGAGGTTAACAATGGGGGGTTTAATTTTGAAACAAAGATGTTTTGGTAATAACTTTTTTGCAACATAATATAACATGCATAAATAAAAATATATAGCATATTTCTTTTTGAAAATTTTCTAACAATCTTAGTTACATCCGGGCCACTTAAAACAAGGACTTTGACCTCGAACTCCAAAGTTTCGTAGCGTTGAACCTTTTTTCAACAGAGGATTAATATTTAACATCCTTCTACCTGCTGGTAGGACCCCGTTCCGGCAACCGAACCAAGTGCGGGTCGAAGGGGGGCTTTTTGTTGCTCCACTCAAGGTTACTAAAGCGTCAATCTCTGGTTAACTTTTTTTTGCGACCTCTATATATTTTTTTTTATTTCGAAATTCGCATGCATAACCGATCAATTTCGGTTGCACAACGATACCCGCCGCGATGCGATCAAAAAAACACAAATAAAACGTCCCAGTGACTATACCACTACCATTATCACACAATGGGTCTTTTATGACGTGTTTTAAACTAATAAATTGGCCAGTCGTGTACGGCTGCGGTCGAGTTAATAACGCAATCGTATGTATCGAAGCATTTCGATTCGTAATCTTAACACTTGATTACCATTTAATATTTGAGAAAGGATAAACCAAAATATTTTTAAGTCTAGCTTTAGAATTAGTTTTATGCTCGATCTAAAATATTTCTTTGTATCAAGATAACGATCAAGATCGTTTATATTTATATCTATCGTATAAGAATTTACTAGGACAAGCGCGAGATAACAAAGATATAAAATTGATCGCTTATTACAATCATAGTTGGGATATTGAACAAATTGCACAGCAGAATGTAGAAGTTGCTCCTAAATGTGCATTCGAATCAAAAAGTCACAAAAATATTTAGGTGTATTTATTGGAAAAACTTAAAATGGAGGGTACAAATAGAGTATATAAAAAATAAGACACATAGAACTGTCAATGCTTTAAATAGAAGCTAGAAGGAGAGCTAGTGGTCATCGAAGGAACAGGAATACAAATATTGTAGCTTCTCCCGTCAGAATGATGCTGGATGAGAGCATGCTTTGTCAGATTAAGTGAGACACGAAGGACACTGGGCTTGTATGACGAGTTAATAAATATACGAGAACTAAGTAGGAGATGAGGTTCATACGCCCTTCTTCAGTATATCTGCCATTGTAAAGACATCTTTAAAAGACGGAGAGATATTCTTCTTTTTGCTTATTTATTTAAGCCGTGGATGATGTGAAACCAACGAACGGATGATAGCGATGCACAGGAGAGAGATTACAGCAAAGAGTTAATTGAGATGAAGACTCCGAAGAAAGTCTGGAAGGGTGTTTCCAGAGAAGACGAAAAAAAAGAGTTTTTCATGCGTCGGGGTGTATGCATCCCAACCTCACACTATTTGCTGATTTGTTGACACAATCGTTCATGCTGTTAACAAGTTGGCGGTCTTTAAAATAATGTACACTGTTTGGAACAGTAATAGCTTATGCTGCCAACAAGTTGGCAGTCAATAAAACTTGAATAAATCATTAAAAATGAGAACAAGTTATATTTTCAATTTCTCCAACATATTTTACATATTGTTATAAAAATGAATCTTGATTGTCGAAGTAAATGTCCATGAATTCATGTAATATTATCAAGGATAACATTGCATTTTCAAATGATATTAATATTTTACATGAAACGTGAAATATTTCAAAATGAAGCATACGACAACATCAATCCTCGAAATAATACATATATCTCTGATTAGCAGCTGCGTACTTGAAATGTGGAGTTGAAAACTCCACTGGTAATAGTTCATGTTGCCAACAAGTTGGCAGACCAGACTTCAAACTGGTGAGCAAGATTTTGGAGCCACAATAGCTCATGTTGCCAACAAGTTGGTAGTTTCAAAATGTTGAACAGGACTTTGGAGATTCATACTACCAACATGATGACAGCTTTAAGATAAAGTGCAGTATTTGAAATAGTAATAGCTCATGCCGTCAACAGGTTGGCTGACTTCAAACTGATGAGCAGGACTTTGGAGACATAATAGCTTATGCTGCCAACAAGTTGGCAGACTTCAAACTCATAAGTAGTAATGTTATATCAATTGCACAACCAATGCATTTACCGGAAAGAATTAATGATGGATTTATTGGATGAAGTTGCCCTGATGTAGTGTTTTGGAAATCGCTCACGATCAAAGATGCAATTTCTAAGGTGCCTTCATAAAAAAAGCTTTTATACAAAATAATGACACTGGAGGAAGATGAAAGTATTGTCTTAGCATCTGATGTAGAAGCAAGAAAAAGAAACCAAATCTGAACTAATTGTGTTAGTACAGAATGCCTATAAGTTCAAGGGAAGTGATAATGATTCTTATTTATCCGAAAATGAAAGTGAACACGAGAAAAATGATAACGAACTGGGAAGCTGGAAAAACTGTGGATGTTCTATTAGACCACTTTAAGCAGCAAGAATCTTCGGATCTTGTTGACATTTTAAAGATGCGCAACATACACCAGATAACTTAAAAACATAGAAAATATAACACTTAAACACAAATGAGAGATTTTTTTTAAAGAATATCTTACGTAGAACAGATATATATGCCCAAAGTTAGCTTAGTTAGATCGCCTTTTATTCTGTTATTATGCAACAAATAAAAATGTTTGAATTATCCGTGCCCCTTCCGGTCCAGTGACGCATAGATAATCGGAAATTTACTGTACTACGTATTATTAATGATAAAAAGAAGTGTGATATAAAATCTTATTTATTTAATTTATAAACCGCACAACTTCACATTTTACTGATATTATGGCAACTTTGGAATTTGCAGAACCAGACACAGCAAAATAGAGTGCAGAATAAGTCGCAATACCTTTTCTTTTTGTTGGTAAACCGTCAACTGCCTGGATTTGAAATGTTTACATAAAATCATCCATTTTGAAAGATTGTAGCGCCTCGCCCGCAAGCAACCTCGGCGAAGTAAGAATAAAATCGTCTTATAGGAGACTCCATATACTTAAGAGGATATATAAAGAACGATTTCGCTTCAAATCGCCGAGGTCGCTCACGGACGATGTGCTGGTTATGAAATATTAACAGGAAATCGTTCATTTTAAGAAGATTGTTGTGCCTCACCCGCAAGCGTCCTCGGCAGAGTGAGAATAAAATCATCTTATAGAAGACTTTATATATTTACTAAGATATATAAGGAACGATTTCGTGTCAAATCGTCAAGGTCGCTTGCGAGCGAGGTGCTGTATTTGGAATATCAACAGGAAATCCTTCATTTGGGAAGATTGTAGGCCTCGTCCGCAAGCGACCTCGGCTGAGTGAGAATAAAATGGCCTTATAGGAAAGTTTGTATGTTTACTAAGATATACAAGGAACGATGATTTCACCTCAAATCGCCGAGGTCGCTGTATTTGAAATATCAACAAGATATCGTTTATTTTGGACAATTGTAGGCCTCGCCCGTAAACGACCTCGGCTGAGTGAGAATAAAATCGTCTTATAGAAGACTTTATATATTTACTAAGATATACAAGGAATGATTTCGCTTCAAATCGCCGAGGTCGCTTGCGGGCGAGGCGTTGCATTTGGAATATCAACAGGAAATCGTTCATTTTGGAAGATGGTCGGCCTCGCCCGCAAGCGACCTCGGCTGAGTGAGAATAAAATCGTCTTATAGAAGACTTTATATATTTACTAAGATATACAAGGAATGATTTCGCTTCAAATCGCCGAGGTCGCTTGCGGGCGAGGCGTTGCATTTGGAATATCAACAGGAAATCGTTCATTTTGGAAGATTGTCGGCCTCGCCCGCAATCGACCTTGGCTGAGTGAGAATAAAATCGTCTTATAGGAAAGTTTGTATATTTACTAAGATATACAAGGAACGATTTCGCTTCAAATCGCCGAAGTCGCTTACAGGCGAGGCGTTGCATTTGGAATATCAACAGGAGAAATCGTTTATTTTGGAAGATTGTAGGCCTCGCTCGCAAGCGAGCTCGGCTGAGTGAGAATAAAATTGTCTTATAGGTAAGTTTGTATATTTACTAAGATATACAAGGAACGATTTCGCTTCAAATCGCCGAAGTCGCTTACAGGCGAGGCGTTGCATTTGGAATATCAACAGGAGAAATCGTTTATTTTGGAAGATTGTAGGCCTCGCTCGCAAGCGAGCTCGGCTGAGTGAGAATAAAATTGTTTTATAGGAAACTTTGTATATTTACTGGGATTTAAAAGGAGCGATTTCACCTCAAATGGCCGAGGGCGCTTGCGATCGAGGCGCTGTATTTGGAATCTCAACAAGAAATCGTTCATTTTGGAATATTGTAGGATTCGCCCGCAATCGACCTTGGCTGAGTGAGAATAAAATCGTCTTATAGGAAAGTTTGTATATTTACTAAGATATACAAGGAACGATTTCGCCTCAAATCGCCGAGGTCGCTTGCGGGCAAGGCGCTGGATATGAAATATCAACAGAAAATCGTTCATTTTGGAAGATTGTAGGCCTCGCCCGCAAGCGACCTCGGCTGAGTATGAATAAAATCGTCTTATAGGAAACTTTGTATATTTACTAAGATATACAAGGAACGATATCGCACTGGATATGAAATATTAACACGAAAACGTTCATTTTGAAAGATTTTAGTGCCTCGCCCGCAAGCGATCTCAGCGGAATGTGAATAAAATCGTTTTTTAAGAGTCTTTATATAATAACTAAGATATACAAGGAACGATTTCGGCTAAAATCGCCGAGATCGCTTGCGGATGAGGCACTTGATATGAAATATTAACACGAAATAGTTCATTTTGGAAGATTGTAGCGCCTCGCCCGCAAGCGACCTCGGCGGAGTGAAAACAAAATCGTCTTTGTATATTTACTAGGATATAAAGGGATCGATTTCGTAATAAATCGCCGAGGTCAACCAAAATTGAACCATCGTAAATTAATTAAACACAATCAACATGACTCCATATCTTTAATAAGCTATTAGAATGTTATATATCCGTTTTTACTTATAAAAGAATTTAGCAAACGGTAGAAGCTATGAAATCTATGCGAATACGCATGCCAAGAAGTTTCTAATTAAATATCTCGTTAAGGAAGCATTTGCGAACTCATGTATATTAAGACCATTTATCATAACTTTTCAAGTATTACCTACACTACCAAGTCTGTGAACGTTTTTTAAATCAAAATAATAAATTAATATCATTAAAAATGAAAACGAAAGAAATTGTAATAATGTTGTAAGAATAGATTTGTATAAACTGAAACTAAATTAGCTCACAGTATAATTTCATAATACCAACACCATGATGAAACACATTATAAACAGATCTTTGAAAAAAAAGGTTATTGGTGAACAGGTAGAGTTGAACGGTGACGGCAAGTCGCAAGTGTATACGGCCTATTGGTACACACGGATACTTGCACAATTCCGCTTGGTGGATTGCAACACCCGAACGATTGATATTACGCTGATATATACGAGTCGCGGTTGGGCAACGGGCTCGGAGCCGCGGCCGCAAGGTTAACACCACCTCTCGGAGATCCCTGCCCGTTCGCGAGCCACTTAACAATAAGCTGCACCTGTTTTAACAGTTACCCAAGCGTCCGAACACGCCCAAACTCAGCGCGAATTAAACCTATGCACCGGAGAAACAACGACGACAACGACGCGGACAACCACCGTCGGGGTTTCTTGGTAAAAGGTGCGCACTCGAGAAAGACCTATCTCAAAATTGCATTCGCAATTATCTCTCGGAAAGTTCAATGTGAAAAGGAAGGGAAGGATATATAATTTTTCATCACATTTATTCATTCGAGATGGATTGTCTTTGGTTTTAGAGTAACAATTATGATAATAAAATCTACGTGTCTGCCGTCTAATAAATTAATTTGTACAACGCATGCCTACGCACTCCCGGGGACGGCAATAAACGCCGTCATAAATATGCAAATGTGTGATATTTAAGAAAGCGACATGTGGGTATCGCGCCTGGCCGCCTTCTCCTCTAACTAGTAATACCGTTTCACGACCAATAAGTTCCTATAATTGTGCGAAACGCGTTCCCAAATGGAAACAACGTCTGATGTTTACCGCTAGCAAATACCTACTGCTTTTGTATAACAACCCACTAACGTTATACGACTTTCTACGCGTGTTAAAACTTTATCTTCAAATGCATTATTCATATATGTCAAGTCCTTTAACGAGGTTTCCAAGTATTACACTAAAATCATTTTTACTTTCATGCAAATTACACGAAATATTGGAAATAAATTATTAAAATAATATTTAAAATACAGCAAAAATTAATTTTGATGTTTCATTAAAACTCATGAAATCAGAATAAAATCATCTTTCCAATAATGTTCGTTTTGAGAAGTGGTGTTATTGAAAAAGAAATTAAGATGGAGTTGCATCTTGAAAACTTTGACAGTTGAAAAGGTTGTTTAGTCAAATTTACATTTTAAATTTTATGTTGATTCAAGTGCTTTTGAAAATATTAAGCCGGTGTTTTACTTATTTAACAGCTATCCAGTTTCCTTTCTGATTTTAAAAAATAGCCGGATTCTGGGTAGTTGCCAGATATCCGGTTCACTCTTAATTAGAACTAACCTAGAGTAAGAAACATTCAGATTTAGCTGCATGTTTCTTAAGACTGTTAAACCCAAATGATTCTACTTCTAAGTTTAGTGTTGATTTTGTTCTCAAGTCTCGATAATAATACTGGATGAGTTGAGTTAAATTAGGTTAGGTTGGACTGGAATAGGTTCCTTATTCATTAAGAAAAAAACAGTAGTTTGGGGAAACGATGGTGACGAGTACGATGCAAGAGAGGAAGTGTTGGGGGAGTGGAAACATAGATGGCGTGCAGATGAAGACAAGGCGGCATGGACAAAAAGAATACTACAGGACTTAGAGCGATGGATAAACAGGAATTGGGGCCGAATGGATTACCACCTGAGCCAGTTATAAGTATGGCTGCTATAAGGCATAATTATATATATACAAGAGAGGTACAGCTGATCAATGGTATTACTGCGGAGAGAAGGGTGGAACTGTAGATGGAGATTAATCACACAGTACATAATTACACATAACAAAATACACAAAAAAGCAAAGAAAAAAGTTAAATACAGCTTTATACCTACGACAGGTCCGTGACCCTACAGAGATACTCCCGCAAATTTATATTATATATAAAAACATTCTCGATCAAGTACGCCTTAACTTTATTTTTGAATGCACGAGGAGCGGTGATGCTTTTTGTGTTGCAGCAACGGCAAATCAACACGTTTTGTCTCGTACTGGTTAACAGAACCCAAAAATCTTTTACGATTTCCGTTGACAAACACCACAGCTTTGAGAATATAGATGCTAAGAAAGGACTCACCACGTTGTAACTAAAAAATTAGTCTAATTATTCGTTTCTGAGTCACAAATACACGCCGCCACTGAGAACTTCTGGCCCATAAAATATTGTATGAAATGTGTGAGTAGCAAAGCGCGTAATATTTGAGCTTGAGCAACGCAAAATACGACGAATTTAATCTTTTACATACGTTATCTATATGTGATCCAAAACTCATATCGTTATCAATTTTAGGCTCAAACCCAAAAAGTTGGATTCGTTCTGTAAAGGAATCCCAGCAAGATGTTTTATGGAAAGCGGTCGCCGAACATGAAAATTTACGAAGTCTATTGTCTGTACATTCAAAATTGTTCTGTTTCTGGTGCACGAATCCACAAAACGCTCTACAGTGCTATCAATCAACCACCAAGATCACTCCGATCATGAGCAGCAATAGCGGTAGAGGTGTCATCTGCGTACATAACCACATGAACAATCTCGAAAAAACTTGGTAAATCATTTACAAAAATTAAAAACAGTAAGGCACCCAGTATGGAACCCTGAGGTACACCAAGATTTAAGGTGAGGCCATCCCCGACAGAACCACTCTCAAACTACAACTTGTAACGAAAGAAGTTAACCATTTAAGCAGACTTCCACGAATACCCACATTGTATAACTTTTTCTTGATGAAGCGTGGAGGAAACGAATCGAAATTCGGGAAAGGTCAAACAAAAAACCAACTACATAATAGTGTAGTTGGTGTTCATAGACATATGAAAAGAAATCCACACTAGCGGTCACAGTTGACAAGCCCCTTCGAAATCCGTACTGCGATCGACACATTATTTGAAATCCATCAAAAAAACTCAACAACTCAGGAAATACCTCTAACGCAATTAACCGATTCAAAATCTTGACCAAAGACACGCATAAGCTATCACTCACAAATTTGACGCATTCAACAGAAACATCATCCCATCCAGCTTTAACATTTTTTGAAGCGTTTAATAGCATCGAAGACCTCTGTATCCGTAACGGGAGCAAAATACAAAGAACAACCTACACAGTCACTCAGCTTACAAGATTGTGATAAAGATGGCCCGTAAGTAGCCACCAATCTGTCTTGAACTACAGATGAAAAGTACTCACTAAAATGATTGCAACACTCTGACACATCATCTATCAACCTGTCATCAAGAGACAACACCACAGAACTACTCTATGGAGGACGACCCAACTGCTCTTTGATGCAACACCACAGCATTAAAAAATCTCTCTTTGCCTGGTTCATTAAATCTTTATAGTTCTTTTTTTATTGTTACATTTTGCGCAAAGTTCCGAAAGTAATCGATAGAAATTTTTTAGTTCTTGTCTGCTTGTACGATCGCAGATGTGATCCATCTTTTATGTGAGCCACCTTTTACGGGAGGCTCCCTCCTAACAGACGATATAAGTTATAGTAATACTGAAATGTCTCAAAAAAACTGGCGTAAAAAGAATTTACATCATTAAAAATCACAGCAAGTAGAGAATCTCAATGAATAAAATTAAAAAAATCTCCGCTTAGAAATGGAAACCGTTCGGTGATCTGCTATATTTCCGTCGAAAACATCAAATGAATGTAATGACGATTAAACTACAACAGATTTAAACTACAACAAATTCTAGTATATTCCGTCGTATTTCCGCGCAGCTCATAAAATTGAAACAAATCCCCGAGAATTTTAGATTCCATAGTATCTTTGTTTATATCAATATTCAAATCCCCGCAAAGTACGACAAAATCGTATTACAATACAAAAATTCCAGCATAGAAGTTAAAATATGTATAAAAGCCTCAAAGCAACTCGAGGGAGGCCTACAAACACAAGCGCAAACATAACTCTGGTTTGAGTGTTTAAATCGGATCGCACAGCACTCAAACAACTCAAAATCTATCCAACTCAACCGAGTTTATATGAAAGTCAGATGTCTCGAGTATAAGAGTACCCCATGCTCTCCAGCAGAACGAGAATAAATACTTACAAAGTGGTAACCCGGTACATTAATGGCATTCTGAGCAGCAAAAATCGCCCAAATGCTTGCAAATACATAAGAGATTTGGAGCGTGTCAATAGTTAATAATTTTATCTTGTTAAATTTGTTAAAGATCGACCGAACGTTGACATGCAGAATGTTAATTTTTGCTAATTGCGAGCATCGAGGACTTCGCCACTGTGAAAAGACGAAATTTCAAATTTCAAACCATGTCCAAAAAAATCGCGTCATGATGGCACACATCCCGATCCGCAGGGAAATCAGATCATGTACACTCACACAACCAAAGGATTGGCAAAATTCGACCGATACTTCAAGTCAACTTCCGGCCAAGGCACCAAATGGACAAAATTTCCCATATTTACATGATCATTTGCAGCATTAATAGGGTTGACCATGTCAAGCAAAGATCTCATCAATAAATTTCTGCCAGATCCATTCATATGCAACCCATGCTGAGTAAAATGGCGACACACCAGTATGGAATTGAAACAATGAAATGAAATACACTCAAAGAAACAAGATTATTAAATTCAGAAATCAACTTATTTAATACTAAACGATCTCCTCAAAATGGTATAGAAATCAAAATAACGTTTGTATACTTCGCACATCCATGCAGAACGTCAAAACTGTCGGCTCGAAACCTTCAATACATCGTAAGTGAAATCTTTTGTAAGTTCACAAATGTTCTCCACAACGGCGTTAAACCTAGCATTTGGCTTAAAAATTGATGTTGCGTCGTATTTATTACTATCTGCATATCTGCGCACAATCTCAATAAGACCTCTTCCATGGCTATCAGCAAGCATTAAAATCCGCTTTTTGGGAGGTTTATTACTAGGTACTCTCTTCGATTGGTTATGAGGGGTATTTACTCTAGATACGATTGACGAAACGTCAATATTTTGACGCGTTATGGGTTTTTTATTTGGTTTTTCAGTCTATTTGTTATCAATACGTTTACCACAAAAAAGAACTTTAATTTGTTTACGCAGCTTGGCATTTGTGATCTCTATACGGTGCAATTTAGTTTCTAACATCTTAATTTTATTTAACACTTTGACTTCCACGTCATTTATATCTGTATGGCAATGAAAACTTAAAATAAATTAATATAACAAAAATACAATAAACACAAAAAAACAAACAAAAAGAAAGGAAAAAATGTTGATAAATGTTTAAAACAAGCACATATAAATAGGTTAGCTTAAAAATTCCGCTTGGCCCTGGAGGAAATATCCCGGATAAAAGCTTGGCAGTCAAAGTGTAAAGTAAGAAGAAATGGAAAATTGTTTTTTGGGTGATACTTTTTCTTTTATGGAAGAGATTTCATCGTCGTCAACGTCGCTATCACCGATAGAGATTGTTGAAAGATCTATATATCAATGTGAAGATTACGAGTCGGACGCAAAAAAGAATTCAACGCCGATCTTAGCGAATTAATTAAAACTACTTTACGACCAACACATGAAAATCCGCGTTTTCGAAGTTCATTCTTCAATGCAGGCAATTTTAAAGATTTTATGTTTATGACATTTTTCAAAATAGATTTATTTTATTGGAACGAACCGGTTTTAAAACATGGCAAAACGAGAGGACATAAACAAACGAAAATTTCTTGAAAAGAATTACTTATCTTATTAGAGTTCTCTCTCACTGCAGCGGGCACTCATAACTATAATGTTTATTAACAACTTGAAACAGTAATTACTCAAGAAAGTCACCAAAAAATAGAAATTTTCATGAACCGATCTGACCGTGTATTTCTTTTCTGTAACGAAGAGAAACCTTCATGCAAGTAGACGTATTCTGGGTGAACTTGGGAGTAACGAATTGGGAGTATTAAAGTAACGAAGCACGAACATTGGAAGAAGGGGAGACACCCTACGCCCGGGTAAGTTAAGGGCCAAAAGACAGTAAAAAGTCTTTCCTATCTTCTGCTTTTTTCTTGGTGGTCGAACGTGTCGAGCTTGAGAATAAGGAAGATGAAAATTGGGCGAAGTGAAGATGGAATTGACAACATGTGGTAGTCGGTGATTAAAACGCAACACCATATTTTCAACTTCCGTGGATGGGTGAGGAAAGGAGTTTTAATCGGTCGATGATTCAAAGATGGGCACCAACCCAACACTACCTACCTGATCAACAACCCAGATCAGGTGTCTGATCACAGATTTTCCCTGAGCTTCCCAAAAACAGGCTGAGGTAGCTTGCGTACGCTGATGATTTAAAAATGCTGATATTGGTGGGGTCACCAACGGAATTAAGATATAAACCAGAGTACTATGTAGAACAGATAGGTTGGAAATTACGGAACATGATCTAGTACTAGCTTCTCAGAAAATAAGTGATAATATATGAAAAAACTGTAAATAATGAATGCACTATCTGGAATTCTACCAAAGAAGGAAGACCCCATCTCTTATGTAGCACCAACATGCGAAGTAGTGTTAAGACAGCAAATATAAGAAAATACTAATTGTAGGATCAATAGAAGCCGTTACGGAAGCCGTCGGAGCATTGGTGGGGTGCTCTAGCATTTGGTATGGAGCAACTGGGGGATATAATCCTTCTTCGACAATATGGGGGCTAATATGTATGTTTAAATATACTGAGGTATTAAATAAATAATATGACTTAATAATAAATCCATTCTAACCAGCTCAAAATTCATAAAAGCGTTGATTAGATCTTAAAAGAACATCTTAAAATTCAAAATCAAATTATATCCGAAATATTATAAATCAAGAATCTTGTAAGCTATAATATTTCACCAAATAAACAAACACAAGTAAAAATAAACATCAAATAAGATTGAAAAAGGTTAATTATAAAAAACATCTTCAAATACTGTTTGTATTATTATTACTCAATTATCAGTAATTAACAACGATCTTCTATGTTTACTTTTTCTTAATAATACAACTTTTAAATACATTTTAAAATTCTTACCTCTTAAATATCCACACCTTTCAATTCAATTCAAATTCAAATTTACAAAGCAACACGTGTCTTTTCATTGTGTTCATGGAACTTTTTCATCCTCGATTCTAATTCAGGCCTAAAATGCCTAATTAGACCCTGAACGGGCCAAGCGGCGCCATCGGCCAAAGCGCAAATGGTGTGCCCCTCGATTTGTTTGCTAAGTTCCCATAACATATCGATTTCGTCCGGCCTACCGTTTCCGGTGATGAATCTGTGAATCATTTTGTTCATCCAATTAATACCTTCTCTACACGGCGTGCATTGCCCGCAAGATTCGTGTTTGTAAAAGTGGATTAAACGAGCGATCGCTTTTACGATGTCGGTGCTTTTATCCATTACGATAACAGCGGCTGTTCCAAAGCTGGTTTGGACCGCGACTAAAGCATCGAAATCCATCATTACGTCATCGCAAACACTATTAATTAAATAAAATTGTATTAATAAAATATGATTTAAAATTTTTTTTACCTTTTCGGAATTAAAGGTGTTGATGATCCCCCCGGAATAACAGCCAATAAATTATCCCAACCTCCAATTACACCACCGGCGTGTCTTTCGATTAATTCTTTAAGGGGGATGCTCATTTCTTCCTCAACAGTACATGGTTTATTGACATGTCCAGAAATGTTGAAGAGTTTAGTTC
Organism: Onthophagus sagittarius; assembly: GCA_036711965.1. NCBI lineage: Eukaryota > Metazoa > Arthropoda > Insecta > Coleoptera > Scarabaeidae > Onthophagus > Onthophagus sagittarius. The sequence continues at coordinate 11,804,479 of JASERS010000004.1, forward strand.
CGGAGTTACGAGTTCTCCCGAATGAAGCAAACCATTTTCCACCACGTCGACAAATTGTCTATTTAAAACTGATTTAAGAAAAAGTCAAATTGTTTTAATTGATTTTTCTTACAGGTGCTACAGCTACAGTTTCTACGTTTGTAACAGTTGTTGGACAACCAAAAACGCCAACATCAGCTGGGAAAGGGGGTTTTAGACGTGGTTTCCCTTGCTTTCCTTCAATTGACTCAATCAAAGCTGTTTCTTCGCCGCAAATGTACGCCCCAGCTCCCCTATGGACGAAAACGTCGAAATCATAACCTGATCCGCAAGAATTTTTACCCAAAAGTCCTGCTTGATAAGCCTATAAAATATTTTTTTTTTATTTTTTTTATTTAAAAAAGTTGTTTATTAATTTTACTTCGGCTATTGCTACTTGAAGATTTGAAGCTTCATTATAAAATTCGCCTCTAATGTAAATGTAGGCAGCTTTCGCCCCCATAGCTTTACCGGCGATTAAGCACCCTTCAACAAGCTTATGGGGATCGTGCCTCATGATTTCTCGATCTTTACAGGTTCCTGGTTCACCTTCATCGGCGTTTACAACCAAATACTTTGGGCGACCATCGCTTGGTTTGTTCATGAAGGACCATTTCATTCCTGATGGGAAACCGGCTCCTCCACGACCACGTAAACCGGAGATTTTAATTTCATCTAATAAAAACAAAATGATTAATTGAGATGAACTTTCAAAAATAGAAAGTACGATAAGTTATTTGTTTTGTTTATTGTCCCCCCATATTTATAATCATACATTAATGCCCGGTTTCTCGTACGTTATAGTATTGAGTAGATATCCGAGCGATAGTTATTGGATCGATATCTTTTATCGAGTCTATATCGCCTATTGGTGTTCTGGTAGGAACTGATCGACAGATATTGCACAAAATATTGTCAAAAAATCGATTACTTGTTTATTCCCGTCGATAGGTAGCGGTAAAAATTTTTAATAACAATTCGTAAAATTATTTATTTATTATATTTGAGATGAAAACTGGAAAGTCCAGCGAAGCATCCAGTAATAAATCACGATAAATAAAATAAACAAATAATTTCTTAACAAAAATAAAAAATTGCTGAACAAGAAATTAATAATAATGAAAATTATCAAAAGAAAATCAAATAATAACGAAAATGATTAATAAAAGAATATAATTAACAAATAAGAAAACATTTTAAAGGTTCAATTACACAGAGAACAATTTTAGGTAAATTATATTTATTATTAATTTCAAAAAATCATAAAAAATTAGAGATATTTTTATTTAATTTTGTACTTTTTATTAAGACGAAATGAGTTGTTATAGCTCTACCGGTTTCGGCTCTGTTTAGGCCATCTTCAGGAACTTTCGAGCACGTCTATGTTGATCTTCAGATACATTTAAAATCTATTCAAAACTTCAAATATCAAAAGGTAAACGTATGTAATTGTTGGTTTTATAACGGTGTGTTCTATTTTTGTACAAACGTAATGTTTTGTCAAACATTACATTTTGATATTTGAAATTTTGAATAGATTTTAAATGTATCTGAAGATCAACATAGGCGTGCTCGAAAGATCCTGAAGATGGCCTAAGCAGGGCCGAAACCGGCTATAACAACTCATTTCGTCTTAATAAAAAGTACAAAATTAAATAAAAATATCTTTAATTTGTTCAAGACAAAAAAACATTAATTTAACAATATAAAAAAATAGGTTAACATAAATAATCTTCGAATAGATTTTCTAATTTGGTTCTCATTATGACAAAATAGACACATTTGAAATTTTGAATGTATCATTAAAATATCTCAAGAATTCGATACAAATTCTCAATAAATCATGAATAATTAATTCATTAAGATATCATTCATTATAATTTCAAAAAAATCATAAAAAATTAGGTTAACTTAAATAATCTGTATGTCAAAAACGAATAAAAATTTTCTAATTTGGTTCTAAGCATAACAAAATACACACTTGCCTCTATAAATTTTGAATATATCATCAAATTATCTCAAGAATTCGATTTTTAGTGATTTTTAATTAACTTGAGATAGCCATAAATGTTTACGTTGAATTTAATGATTTATATCTCAAAAACGAATAAATATTTTCACGATCTGCTCTCATCACCAGAAAATAGACACTTTCCTATATAAATCATGAATAGTTCATTAAGATATTTTAAGAATTCGATTTTTGGTGATTTTTAACTAACTTGATGGCCATAAATGTTCTCGTTGAATTGAATGATTTATATCTCAAAAACGAATAAATATTTTCAAGATCCGCTTTCATCACAAGAAAATAGACACTTTCCTCTATAAATCATGGATAGTTCATTAAGATATCATAAGAATTCGATTTTTCGTGATTTTTAATTATCTTGAGATAGCCACAAATGTTCACGTTGAATTTAATGATTTATATTTCACAAACGAATAAATATTTTCACGATTTGCTTTCATTACAAGAAAATAGACACTTTCCTCTATTAATCATGGACAGTTCATTAAGATATCTTAAGAATTCGATTTTTCGTGATTTTTAATTAACTTGAGATAGCCATAAATGTTCACGTTGAATTTAATGATTTATATCTCAAAAACGAATAAATATTTTCACGATCCGCGTTCATTACAAGAAAATAGACACTTTCCTCTATTAATCATGGACAGTTCATTAAGATATCTTAAGAATTCGATTTTTCGTGATTTTTTAAAACAAGATTATTAATTTCAAAAAATTATAAAAAAATAGGTTAACTTAAATAATCTTTATCTCAAAAACCAATAAATATCCTCTAATTCGGTTCTCACCATGACAAAATAGACACTTGCCTGTATAAATTTTGAATATATCATTAAAATATCTCAAGAATTCGATTTTTGGTGATTTTTAATTAACTTGAGATAGCCATAAATGTTTACGTTGAATTTAATGATTTATATCTCAAAAACGAATAAATATTTTCACGATCTGCTCTCATCACCAGAAAATAGACACTTTCCTATATAAATCATGAATAGTTCATTAAGATATTTTAAGAATTCGATTTTTGGTGATTTTTAACTAACTTGATGGCCATAAATGTTCTCGTTGAATTGAATGATTTATATCTCAAAAACGAATAAATATTTTCAAGATCCGCTTTCATCACAAGAAAATAGACACTTTCCTCTATAAATCATGGATAGTTCATTAAGATATCATAAGAATTCGATTTTTCGTGATTTTTAATTATCTTGAGATAGCCACAAATGTTCACGTTGAATTTAATGATTTATATTTCACAAACGAATAAATATTTTCACGATTTGCTTTCATTACAAGAAAATAGACACTTTCCTCTATTAATCATGGACAGTTCATTAAGATATCTTAAGAATTCGATTTTTCGTGATTTTTAATTAACTTGAGATAGCCATAAATGTTCACGTTGAATTTAATGATTTATATCTCAAAAACGAATAAATATTTTCACGATCCGCGTTCATTACAAGAAAATAGACACTTTCCTCTATTAATCATGGACAGTTCATTAAGATATCTTAAGAATTCGATTTTTCGTGATTTTTTAAAACAAGATTATTAATTTCAAAAAATTATAAAAAAATAGGTTAACTTAAATAATCTTTATCTCAAAAACCAATAAATATCCTCTAATTCGGTTCTCACCATGACAAAATAGACACTTGCCTGTATAAATTTTGAATATATCATTAAAATATCTCAAGAATTCGATTTTTGGTGATTTTTAATTAACTTGAGATAGCCATAAATGTTTACGTTGAATTTAATGATTTATATCTCAAAAACGAATAAATATTTTCACGATCTGCTCTCATCACCAGAAAATAGACACTTTCCTATATAAATCATGAATAGTTCATTAAGATATCTTAAGAATTCGATTTTTGGTGATTTTTAACTAACTTGATGGCCATAAATTTTCACGTTGAATTGAATGATTTATATCTCAAAAACGAATAAATATTTTCAAGATCCGCTTTCATCACAAGAAAATAGACACTTTCCTCTATAAATCATGGATAGTTCATTAAGATATCATAAGAATTCGATTTTTCGTGATTTTTAATTATCTTGAGATAGCCACAAATGTTCACGTTGAATTTAATGATTTATATTTCACAAACGAATAAATATTTTCACGATTTGCTTTCATTACAAGAAAATAGACACTTTCCTCTATTAATCATGGACAGTTCATTAAGATATCTTAAGAATTCGATTTTTCGTGATTTTTAATTAACTTGAGATAGCCATAAATGTTCACGTTGAATTTAATGATTTATATCTCAAAAACGAATAAATATTTTCACGATCCGCGTTCATTACAAGAAAATAGACACTTTCCTCTATTAATCATGGACAGTTCATTAAGATATCTTAAGAATTCGATTTTTCGTGATTTTTTAAAACAAGATTATTAATTTCAAAAAATTATAAAAAAACAGGTTAACTTAAATAATCTTTATCTCCACAAACGAATAAAGATTTTCTAATTTGGTTCTCACCATAACAAAATAGACACTTGCCTCGATAAATTTTGAATGTATCATTAAAATATCTCAAGAATTCGATTTTTAGTGATTTTTAATTAACTTGAGATAGCCATAAATGTTTACGTTGAATTTAATGATTTATATCTCAAAAACGAATAAATATTTTCAAGATCCGCTTTCATTACGAGCAAATAGACACTTTCCTCTATAAATCATGGATAGTTCATTAAGATATCATAAGAATTCGATTTTTCGTGATTTTTAATTAACTTGAGATAGCCATAAATGTTCACGTTGAATTTAATGATTTATATCTCAAAAACGAATAAATATTTTCACGATCCGCTTTCATTACAAGAAAATAGGCACTTTCCTCTATTAATCATGGACAGTTCATTAAGATATCTTAAGAATTCGATTTTTCGTGATTTTTTAAAACAAGATTATTAATTTCAAAAAATTATAAAAAAACAGGTTAACTTAAATAATCTTTATCTCAAAAACGAATAAAGATTTTCTAATTTGGTTCTCACAATGATAAAATAGACAAAATAGCTATTATTATAATGAATCATTATAGGTGAGTTTGGTTAATGTCTAGAATTTTTATAATATGGGTGTTTGGATGAACTTGAAATTGATAAAATCGACCTGAATTCTTTTGAGATACAATTCTGTGAGAAGATGTTCGAATTTTACCTAACACATGTAATTATATTTTTGCCAAATTTTATCTTCCTTCCAGGATTTTTTGTTTCTTCCCGTGTTAGAAAGCAATCAAAACGCAGAAGTCCTAAAATGCCCGTGAATTTATCAAGAAACATTTCCTCTCACAGATAGTTCTTGTAAGTAATATCCGGAAATGTCCAGTAATTAGTAAAGTCCCAACAAATTCCTTCAATTTTCATTAATATTTAACTACTAGTTCAGGTTAAATGTTCAAATACACTATACTACTACTATATAATAGATATATTGTTTAATAAATAAAGATTGATTGGAATAAAATAAATTAATAAATGTAACATTTTTGTTTTTTATTTCCTTATAGAAAATGAGGATTGAAATGAATGTATATCATCACATTTGGGTTAATAACTGTCTGTTATAAAAAGTTACTGTTTCTACAGTAATTAAGTATACACAAATTGTAAATTTGTATTATTACAGTATCCATAAAGATTATGCAGTTTTTTTTCTCTCCTGAAAAGTTGCTATTTTTGACTTCCGTGGTGTTAGAACTTCAACAACGATATGAGAAAATGACTTATACGATTTTCAAGAATAACTCAATTTTTTATTATTAATACTAAAAATTATCTTACCAATAATCCAATCAGCTCCTTTTAAAATAATCTCTTTAGTTTTATACCAATCCCCGCGTTTTAACGCCCCTTTTAGTCTCCATTCGTGTTTGCCATACAAATTGGTGAAGATGCGATCTTCATCAGCTAACGGCCCAAATTTAGTTTTTGTTTGGGGTGGCGGTTGGGAATAAAACGCAACCTGAGCATGATTAACCAAAGGAGCAGCAACACCTGTTCAAAAAAGTTAAAAAGATAGTTATTAAGTAAAAATTAAAGTTGAAATTATATAACATGAACTGACAACCAAGTTTAAGGTTATGTTGTTTTGGTAAGCGGTAGAAAGGATTTTGAACTTACAGAGTTTAATTAAAGGGTTTATTTGATTAAAAATAAGCTTACCTAATTGTGTTTTTGCTACATTACTAAATCTAACCAGCGTACTTGCCATTTTTTTGGCATAAAATCTTTTTGACGTTTGACGTTTAACGTCAAATTCGTTTGTGAAGTTTCACCCAATATTAAGGCACCTTATTTAATAAATTTTTTTTATTTACAATTTAATTTTTAATTATATCGATTTATATTAAATATGAATTAAATATTATTCATTGCGTTTTATTAATTTTAAATAAAAAGTTGTTATTTAAATTAGTTTATATGACTATTAGGACTTTTGAGAGATTATTGTGAGGGGTGCAGGTGTACTCAGGTGACAGTTCTGTTTTTAAAACCTCTTTTCTGGAATTAAGCAAAAAATGTCGGGATTATCAGCAGAAAACGAAGATAAAAGCCTCCCGGTGCTTTTCCAGGAAGGTCTCGACCTTTACAACCACATAGAAACCTTAAATGAACCGACCAATAGTTCAAATTTCCAGGTAAAAATTAACCTTAAAAAATTGTATTTATCAATTCCTTCTTACAATTTTCTTCAAATTAATAGAGTTACGTAAAAAGGACAATGAAAATGTTCGAAGACGCAACGCGTTTGGTTTCGATGGCGTCCCTTTTCAGTACAAACGAAACTTTAGAGGACATCCCAACAGAAAATCTTCAATACTTAATGTTACCCGCGTTATTGGGCACTTTAAGCTTAAAACTAACAGGAGGAGAACGAAAAACAACCATAGACGTAGCCGAAGTTTACTACAAAGATTTCCTACAAAGAAGCAACGATTACGGGTTAAGCAATTACGATTTTAACGAACAAAAAAAGGAAAATTTCGAACCACGATCCCAAGTCGACGATTTAAGACACTCCGTAAACACAAGGGCCGATAAAATCCAACGCTTTCTTAAACAAAAAGAACTAAAAAAGAAATTAGAAGAATTAAAAATTAACATGAAAAACGAAAATGTCGATGATGAAACCAAAAGGAGTTATTTCCTCACTATGCTAGAACTATTCATTTACGAAGCTATCGATGAATTAAAAAGTATTGAAATGGAAAAACCGATTTTGGAGCATATGGCCAAATTGGGGCAAAGGGATGAAAAACCGTTAAAAAGACCCCCGCCACCTCCATTAAAACCAATAATTATTACGAGAGATGAAGTTCAAAAAGCTGTTTTTGGTGCTGGATATCCTGCTTTACCCACAATGACCGTGCAGGAATTCTATGATAAACGAGTTCAAGATGGAATTTTCCCCGACCCAGAAAAAGCTAATAATGCTCCGATGAGCATGCAACAAGCCGCTCTACAAGGTGTGTCATTGCATGATGATGACAAAGAGGCTGAGGATGAAGAAAAGAAGATTGAGGAGGACGATCCTGATTATATTGAAAGAATGAGGGCTAGAGATGAATTTAAAGATGATCATAGGAGGGGCTGGGGGAATAGAATGAATAGAAGTTAAATGAAAAATTTTGAAATGAATGTTTATTTGTATTATAATTTTGTGTATTTTTGATATTACTTTTTTTTGTATTTTATATAGAATTATGTTTGTTTAGAAAAGAAATAGATTTTTTTGATAGATTTTGAGATTTTTATTTTTTTTTTGTTAAAAAGATCTCTTTGTTACATTAAAAGAATTTCAAAGAGGTGGCGCTGAATATGTTTCAATCGATTTTTTTGTGTCGTTTATTTATGATAAGATATGGAAAAGTGCAATTATTTTATTGAATTTTCATCAATAACCCTGAAATAACTTGGTTATTTGCAATTAACCTAATTTTCTTTTTACACAATAGACCTAGGAAGCCAACTCTTGGGAGGTGCCTGCTTTTGCAATGAAATGCTTTATGTGTCTATTATACATATATCCAGTGTCTCTTCTGAGGTGCGGACCTGTTTTTAGCTTTGATGTTTGTATGAAAAGAGGCGAACTCGTTTTGTTCGTCCAATTCAGCATTAGTGCCGAATATCTTACTTTTTGCAGCATTATTAACTTGCTTTGGCTAAAGCATTCGAGTCTAAAATAAAAATCTGAATGTTAAAATGTTGTACATAAAGAATTTTAAATTGAATCTCTTTATTTGAGAGTATTGCTGGTTGAAGACATAAGGAATAAAATAACAAATCTTCAAAAGAGAAGATTAAAAACTGCCAAGAAATGAAATGGCTTCAGTAGACTTGATAGTGCCCCTTGAAGATTTGATACTGTTTCTATAAGACTTGCTACTGCTTCTAGAAGACTTGAAATGCTTCCACAAAACTAGATATTTCTTTTGGAACACTTGAAATACTTCCAGAAGACTTGATACTTGTCTAGAAAACTTGACAATGCTTCCAGAAGACTTGAAGTGCTTCCACAAAACTAGATATTTCTTTTGGAACACTTGAAATACTTCCAGAAGACTTGATACTGCTTCTAGAAAACTTGACAATGCTTCCAGAAGACTTGAAATGCTTCCAGAAAACTGGATATTGCTTCTAGAATAGTTGATATTGTTTCCAGAAGACTTGTTATTGCTTGTAAAACTGCTAGCAGAAAAACGAAAACTGTTGATAAACCATTTGAGTTTGTTTCGAAAATATTGAATACAATCGGACATGATGCAAAATCTTGATATAAGTAGTCCAGAAACTGTTAATTAAAGACAATACTGCAGGCAGAAGAATGTTTCATTGCGTAATGCATAAAAATTGTTGTGTTTGCTTAATTAGATTCACAAATACTGGCAGAAGGATACAAAATCTTCATATTAGAAGTTTAAAAACTGCCAATTAGAGACTGGATATTGCTTGTAAAATTGTAAATGGTTTGGTCGAAGACATTTCTATTGTAAACCAACTTTTCTCAATTCAGTTTTTTCAGCAGCCAGCACCCAAACGTATTTTCAAAAGCCAGCGTCTATGGTCAATTTCAATACTGGTTATATAAGAAAATTTTCGGGAAAAATCTTTTTCCTGATTACTTGTAATGTAATGGCAACCAAAGAGCTAAAAGCTTCCACAAGGCTAACAGTTTGACATTATCTCATAACATTTTTGAAAACATATAAGTACATCTTAAATGGTGGACTGTTTGCCAAGAAATTTACAACAGGTGGTAAGATTTCTGAACAATGAATTGGAAGAAGACTCAAACCTTGAATGACTCTCCAAAATAAAAAGAATTCTCACATATTTCGCGCCCATGATTCGTTTGTAACCTAGTCTTTAGTTGGCAGCGTTTGAATTTCTGAACTGAAGATTTTGTAATTAGCCAACAATAAATGTGGTAAAAATGTATTCTGCTAGCAGTATTTAGTATTTAATTAACAGTTTTTGGAGTGGAATTTTGACCAATATTTTCGTAGTATTTTATATTATTTTCGTAGTGTCTTGTTTTTTGTGATGAAAACATTTCCTCCTAGCAGTTTTAAAAGCAGTATCAAGTTTTTTGGAAGCATTTCATGTCTTCTGGAAGTAGTATCAAGTCTTCTGAGGTATTACAAGTATTCTGAAAATATTTCAAATTTTTTGAAGGCAATATCAGGTCTTCTAGAAGCAGTATTAAATCTTTAGGGGTAATACCAAGTCTCTTGGAAGCAGTTCAAGTCTTCTGGAACCATTGTAAGTCTTTTGGTGGTGCATCTGAAGATATGTTTTTAAACAATGGCCTCAACAACGAATATTTTTTGAAATAGAGTGCTTTACAAACTAATTTGACAATCCTGTATATTTCAGTTGAAGTAAAACTAGACCTAACATCTAGTCCTAGATGTAGAAAGTTGAAATATTCTAAATGCTGGACTGTTTATCAAGAAATTTATGACAGTCAGCAAGACTTCTGAACAATGAATTGAAAAAAGGCTTAAACCTATAGTATTTAATATTTTTGAAGCTGACTCAACCAGTTAATCAGCAGTATCTGGATTTTTACGATGGAAACATTTTCTGCTAGTAGTTTTAAAAGCAGTATCAAGTATTTTGGAAGCATTTCAAGTCTTCTAGAAGCAGTATGTTGCCCTCTGAGGTATTACAGATATTCTGGAAATATTTCAAGTCTTTTGAAAGCAATATTTGCTCTCCTAGAAGCAGTATTAAGTTTCCTAGGGACAGTATGAAGTCTTCCAGGGGCAGTATAAAGTCTTCTGAAACTATTGCAAGTCTTCTGGAAACTTCCAATGGAAGCAATATCTAGTGCTGTCGAAGCAGTATCAAATCTTCTAGGGGCAGTGTCAAAACTTCTAGCACCATTTTGTGTCTTCTGGAAGCGACATCAAGTCTTCTAGAAGCATTTTAAATCTTCTGGAAGCAACATTAAGACTTCTAAACGCAATATCAAGTTTTTTTTAAGAATTTCAAGTCTTTCAGGAGTAGTATCAAGTCTTACACGAGCAGTATTAAGTTTTGAAGTGCAGTATCAAGTCTTCTAGGGGCAGTATGAAGTCTTCTAGATCCAGTGCAAGTCTTCCGGAAACATTTCAAGTTTCAAGTCATCCATGGGCGAGAAGAGGCCACTGCCCCCTGTCCGGTGATTGCTGGACCTGGGCTGCTCCCACTGGACGCTTCAAGAATGATAGGCAGCTCGGCGTCCTGCCGTTCCGAATTGGATGGTCCTTGCCTCAGGAAAGCAGCCCTGGGCCTGGAGTGCTCTAGGACCGTTCTCCACGCTGCTGACAAGTGTAGGGCATCATCCCTCTTGTTGAGGGTGCCGTTCTTCGCTATTTCAATGGATTCCCGGATAAATTTGGTTCTCCAATGCGGAACGTTGGCTACCTGCTTGCAAACCTCGAAATTGATGGTATGGCCTGTGTCCAGATGGTGGCGGAAGAGAGCAGAAGTGAGCTGTTTGTTTCGGATGCTCAGCTTGTGTTCTTCTACTCTGGCAGCTATTCTTCTGTTGGTTTGTCCCACGTAGTTCTTGTCGCATGAGCCGCAGGGGATGGAATAAACTCCTAGATTTTCCAATTTTATTTGGTCTTTTGGATTCCTGAGAGAAGCTCCTATAGTCTTGCCGGGTCTGTAGGTGGTACTAATGTCGTGTTTCCGTAGTAGTCTTCCTATGCGATCCGTTGTTCCTTTGATGTAGGGTAGTACGACGTTGGGTCTTCTGGTCTCTTCTTGTGGATGTGGGTCCTTCGGCTTGAATTGTCGATCGATGGCTTTCTTCACCATGTATTTGGAATAGCCGTTTTGAGCAAGAGCCAAGGTGACTTTCGTCATTTCTTCTGATCTGTTATCGTTATCTGTAAGTCGAATGGATCTTGAGATTAGTGAGTTGGCGACTGATTGGATCTGTGAAGGATGATGATGAGAAGATGCATTTAAGTATCGATTCGTGTGGGTAGGTTTTCTGTATACAGTATGCTGCAGGCTGTTGCGAGATTTCTTTACTAATACGTCGAGAAAAGGTGGCTGTCCGTTTTCTTCTATTTCCGTGGTGAACTGGATCTTTGGATGAATGGTATTCAAATATTCTTGAAATTCCTGGAGCTTTTCTTTTCCAAAGGACCAAATGCCGAAGATGTCATCAACGTACCGGATCCATAACTTCGGTTTGTATTTGACCTCCCTTAACGCTTTCTTCTCGGGGTAAATCATGAACAGGTTGGCGATGACCGGGGACAGTGAAGAACCCATAGCTGCTCCTTCTACCTGCTTGTAAATCTGACCGTCAAACAGAAAATAAGCATTGTTGAGACAGTGTTTGGCGAGGTCTACGATGTGGCTGGGCAAGTCTTCGTTTTCTCTGATCTGCTTGAGGGTCTCTTCGATCGGGATACTAGGATAGAGAGACTTGACATCGAAGCTCGCCAAGATGTCACTATTTTCAATTTGGACGTTGTCCAGAATTTGAACGAAATGTTCAGAATTTCGCACGTAGGAGTCGGCTTGTTGTGTAATAGGCTGCATGATCTTCGCCAGGTGCTTTTCAAGTTTTTGTACCGGTGAGTTGAAGGCACTCACAATGGGTCTAAGTGGAACGTCCGGCTTGTGTATCTTGGGAAGACCATCAAGTTTAGGGCACCTGCTTGATTTCTCTCGAGGGATTAGAGTTTTCTTTATCTCCAGATCTATTGGAGATGCCTCTATTTTCGACTTGGTTGTCTTTTCTAGGTAAGTTGTAGGGTCTCTTGCTGCTGGTTTGTAGGCCGTATCTTTGAGTAAGTCCATGATCTTCTGCTTGTAATCCACCGAGTCCATAACCACTGTGGCATTACCTTTGTCCGCCGGAAGCATGATGATATTGTGGTTGTTTTTAAGTTGCTTCAGGGCCTGGATTTCACTTGGATCTAAATTCGACTTCGGTGGTTTAGCTAAACGTAAAATCCTGGAGATGTCCATTCTTAAAATTTCGGCTTTTTGTTTCTCCATTGATGTTAAGCTGGATTCCACGTTAGCAATGATTTCTTCATCCGGAATGGTCTTTGGGGTTAAGGCGTAGTTGAATCCTTTACTTAAAACTGCCCGTTCTGCATCTGAAAGGTTGTATCCTGAAAGGTTATGGACGATCTTTTGGTTTTGGAGGTGTGGCCGCTTAGATGTTTTTGCGGACCTTGCTTTTAAATCTTCGAACTTCTTTTGGAGTTTCTTGGTTTTCTGGGCTCTGTTCGTTTCGCAACGCCAGAATGTTAAAATTTCTAACTGGGTCCAAATGATGATGTGTAGCTGTTGGCTCAATAACAGATGAAACTGGTATAATTCGAGTTCGGTGCTGCTGAGATTCTTCCTCGTTCTTCGGATTTCTTCTTTAAGGAGCGAATTGCTGGCTCGCCTGAGGATCGCTTCAGTTTGTCGAAATTTGGTGTGGTGAGTAAGTCTGGTGAAAGTAGGCTGTAAGTCATTGTCACGACATCGTTTTAGAAATGTCAAATCGCAGAGTAAGTTGGTTTTCTTTTCCCTCAGTCTTTCAAAGAGCTTGGTTTTCCTGTAGGTTTCCTCCCCGTAGAGGTTTGTAATGGTAATTCGTAATGCTTCGCGGATGGAAAAGTATGTGTTTTGGTTGATCCGAGGTATCATCCGTTCATCTTCTTGGTTGTTCCCTGTGGACAGGGGCAGACAATCAATGGATCCGGCAATCAAATCCGGCAATCAATGGATTCCCGGATCAATCTGGTTCTCCAATTTGGAACGTTGGCTACCTGCTTGCAACCCTCGAAATTGATGGTATAGCCTGTGTCCAGATCGTTTGTTTCGGATGCTCAGCTTGTGTTCTTCTACTCTGGCAGCTATTCTTCTGTTGGTCTGTCCCACGTAGTTCTTGTCGCATGAGCCGCAGGGGATGGAATAAACTCCTAGATTTTCCAATTTTATTTGGTCTTTTGGATTCCTGAGAGAAGCTCCTATAGTCTTGCCGGGTCTGTAGGTGGTACTAATGTCGTGTTTCCGTAGTAGTCTTCCTATGCGATCCGTTGTTCCTTTGATGTAGGGTAGTACGACGTTGGGTCTTCTGGTCTCTTCTTGTGGATGTGGGTCCTTCGGCTTGAATTGTCGATCGATGGCTTTCTTCACCATGTATTTGGAATAGCCGTTTTGAGCAAGAGCCAAGGTGACTTTCGTCATTTCTTCTGATCTGTTATCGTTATCTGTAAGTCGAATGGATCTTGAGATTAGTGAGTTGGCGACTGATTGGATCTGTGAAGGATGATGATGAGAAGATGCATTTAAGTATCGATTCGTGTGGGTAGGTTTTCTGTATACAGTATGCTGCAGGCTGTTGCGAGATTTCTTTACTAATACGTCGAGAAAAGGTGGCTGTCCGTTTTCTTCTATTTCCGTGGTGAACTGGATCTTTGGATGAATGGTATTCAAATATTCTTGAAATTCCTGGAGCTTTTCTTTTCCAAAGGACCAAATGCCGAAGATGTCATCAACGTACCGGATCCATAACTTCGGTTTGTATTTGACCTCCCTTAACGCTTTCTTCTCGGGGTAAATCATGAACAGGTTGGCGATGATCGGGGACAGTGAAGAACCCATAGCTGCTCCTTCTACCTGCTTGTAAATCTGACCGTCAAACAGAAAATAAGCATTGTTGAGACAGTGTTTGGCGAGGTCTACGATGTGGCTGGGCAAGTCTTCGTTTTCTCTGATCTGCTTGAGGGTCTCTTCGATCGGGATACTAGGATAGAGAGACTTAACATCGAAGCTCGCCAAGATGTCACTATTTTCAATTTGGACGTTGTCCAGAATTTGAACGAAATGTTCAGAATTTCGCACGTAGGAGTCGGCTTGTTGTGTAATAGGCTGCATGATCTTCGCCAGGTACTTTTCAAGTTTTTGTACCGGTGAGTTGAAGGCACTCACAATGGGTCTAAGTGGAACGTCCGGCTTGTGTATCTTGGGAAGACCATCAAGTTTAGGGCACCTGCTTGATTTCTCTCGAGGGATTAGAGTTTTCTTTATCTCCGGATCTATTGGAGATGCCTCTATTTTCGACTTGGTTGCCTTTTCTAGGTAAGTTGTAGGGTCTCTTGCTGCTGGTTTGTAGGCCGTATCTTTGAGTAAGTCCATGATCTTCTGCTTGTAATCCACCGAGTCCATAACCACTGTGGCATTACCTTTGTCCGCCGGAAGTATGATGATATTGTGGTTGTTTTTAAGTTGCTTCAGGGCCTGGATTTCACTTGGATCTAAATTCGACTTCGGTGGTTTAGCTAAACGTAAAATCCTGGAGATGTCCATTCTTAAAATTTTGGCTTTTTGTTTCTCCATTGATGTTAAGCTGGATTCCACGTTAGCAATGATTTCTTCATCCGGAATGGTCTTTGGGGTTAAGGCGTAGTTGAATCCTTTACTTAAAACTGCTCGTTCTGCATCTGAAAGGTTGTATCCTGAAAGGTTATGGACGATCTTTTGGTTTTGGAGGTGTGGCCGCTTAGATGTTTTTGCGGACCTTGCTTTTAAATCTTCGAACTTCTTTTGGAGTTTCTTGGTTTTCTGGGCTCTGTTCGTTTCGCAACGCCAGAATGTTAAAATTTCTAACTGGGTCCAAATGATGATGTGTAGCTGTTGGCTCAATAACAGATGAAGCTGGTATAATTCGAGTTCGGTGCTGCTGAGATTCTTCCTCGTTCTTCGGATTTCTTCTTTAAGGAGCGAATTGCTGGCTCGCCTGAGGATCGCTTCAGTTTGTCGGGATCTGGTGTGGTGAGTAAGTCTGGTGAAAGTATACTGTAAGTCATTGTCACGACATCGTTTTAGAAATGTCAAATCGCAGAGTAAGTTGGTTTCCTTTTCCCTCAGTCTATCAAAGAGCTTGGTTTTCCTGTAGGTTTCCTCCCCGTAGAGGTTTGTAATGGTAATTCGTAATGCTTCGCGGATGGAAAAGTATGTGTTTTGGTTGATCCGAGGTATCATCCGTTCATCTTCTTGGTTGTTCCCTGTGGACAGGGGCAGACGTTTCGCCAAGATCTCACTTGGCATCTTCAGTGCTTTGTCGTAGTCTCCTGTTGACAGACTTCCGAATTGGATGGTCCTTGCCTCCAATTCAGGAAGCAGCCCTGGGCGTGGAGTGCTCTAGGACCGTCCTCCACGCTGCTGACAAGTGTAGGGCATCATCCCTCTTGTTGAAGATGCCGTTCTTCGCTATTTCAATGGATTCCCGGATCAATCTGGTTCTCCAATTTGGAACGTTGGCTACCTGCTTGCAACCCTCGAAATTGATGGTATAGCCTGTGTCCAGATCGTTTGTTTCGGATGCTCAGCTTGTGTTCTTCTACTCTGGCCGCTATTCTTCTGTTGGTCTGTCCCACGTAGTTCTTGTCGCATGAGCCGCAGGGGATGGAATAAACTCCTAGATTTTCCAATTTTATTTGGTCTTTTGGATTCCTGAGAGAAGCTCCTATAGTCTTGCCGAGTCTGTAGGTGGTACTAATGTCGTGTTTCCGTAGTAGTCTTTCTATGCGATCCATTGTTCCTTTGATGTAGGGTAGTACGACGTTGGGTCTTCTGGTCTCTTCTTGTGGATGTGGGTCCTTCGGCTTGAATTGTCGATCGATGGCTTTCTTCACCATGTATTTGGAATAGCCGTTTTGAGCAAGAGCCAAGGTGACTTTCGTCATTTCTTCTGATCTGTTATCGTTATCTGTAAGTCGAATGGATCTTAAGATTAGTGAGTTGGCGACTGATTGGATCTGTGAAGGATGATGATGAGAAGATGCATTTAAGTATCGATTCGTGTGGGTAGGTTTTCTGTATACAGTATGCTGCAGGCTGTTGCGAGATTTCTTTACTAATACATCGAGAAAAGGTAGCTGTCCGTTTTCTTCTATTTCCGTGGTGAACTGGATCTTTGGATGAATGGTATTCAAACATTCTTGAAATTCCTGGAGCTTTTCTTTTCCAAAGGACCAAATGACGAAGATGTCATCAACGTACCGGATCCATAACTTCGGTTTGTATTTGTATATAATGTATATATATATAACACTTACTTATTGACAATATAGACAGATTGTACAGTTTAAAAATAAAAAAAAATAAATAAACATAAAAAAAAGAAAAGAAGAAAAAGAAAGTTTTTGTAATAAAATATAATCAAGCGTGAATTACTTCGAGCATAAATTGCAACAAAAAAAGTAAATACTTTAATTATTAATACAATAAAATTAGATATTTTTAAATTTAATTATTAATATTACATTTCTTAATATTAAGTTTATCATTTCGTTTAGAGATGGCGCTTTCTTATTTCACAACACACTCTAACAGATGGCGTTAAATCCACCATAAGATCGAATCATTGAAAATTGCTAACATTACGACCAATAACCATTTTTTTATGATTCAACGACTATTTCAAGCCATTACGTCCCATAAAATATTCAAACCCAATCTTTTATGACTCAAAATCATCCTCGTAACACCCCAAAATAATCTCAAGCTCATTTATGAAAAAACTATGCTTAACGGTTTCTTTTGATTTAACCTTAACCCAATTTACGATCAATTTAAGAAAAATGTTTTTAATCACACACGGTAAATGATATAGGTTTTCTTAACGATCTTGTAACGTAAAATAACGTTTACGATTGGTTTAATTGGCGGTTGAGTCGAGAAGAAGACACTCTCTCGCTGCGGGGCTAAAATTTTTGGGTAAAAAGTGCGAAAAAGAGGGGAAATATGGGAATTGGTTGGAGGGAAAGAGATGGGGCGATGGGATAGCGCAAGCGTTGGCGGATCACGACTGCTTGTTTCGATCAGACGCACAGACGGTCTTCGCCGTTGCCGTCAGTGCAATTTCAAAGCAACGAGGTGACGCAACGGTATTCCTCTTCTAAACAGTCCCTACGATTACAACGTGCGAATGTTTTCGGTTTTGACGCGAAATAAAAATTAAATTTTAAAAGATCATTTTAATTTTTTTTATAAAGTGTTAATAAAAATTCTTTTATATTTCTTTATTTAGTAATTTTTTTTTCGTTAGGTTTTAAAACATTAAAAAAAACCGGGATCGTGGGTGTCAGGTGATTTTTGTTGTTTTTTTTAGTGCGGTTTTGTGGTCCATCTAACTAACTTCACATCGGTACCAAAAAAAAAATTATTTTAGTTATTGGAATTTTTATATTAATATAGGTAAGTTTTATTTCGTTTACTTTCACTTAATCGATTTTAAAAATCTCCCAATCAAAATTTCAAAACATCCCGTAATTAAACTTGATTAATATTATTAATAATTATACAGCATGACTCAAAAGTAAAGTAAATAGATGACGCTTCATAATAATAAGTTCAAACCTTTATTATTAGTTACGTTAATATCTTATGAAATTACTTAATGATACGTTTCCTTTATAAGTATTTTGTATTGCGTAAAATGTTATTTTGTAAAGCTAAAAGAAGAGTTGCCTATAAAAAGTAACTTCTTTTTAATCGTTGTTTGAGAGAGTTTCCTCATCAAGCCTGGTTCGTGATTTACAGCGTTTTCATTACGAAGTTTTGTGATTAAAAATAAAGGGAACGAAAAAACAACTGGACGGACTAACCTCTTCTAATTGAGATATAAATAGCAACGAAAGTTACGATCTAAGCGTTATTTTTTAGACGTTATCTAAGCGTGGGACTCATATAACGCTTTTCGAGGCGTGCGACTATGTTATTATGAAACGCGGCATATAAAGAGAGTATTGGTAATAACCAACAATGAACGTTCTTTTTATTTTCGTTCTTTCGGGACACCCATAAACTTAACTTGTCACTTTTAGCACATTTGTGTATATATTTATGATCTTTCGAATAACCAATAAGAATTCAGAACTAAATTTTGTTGACATTAAAGTGTATTGGTATCCATGGTGATTCATAGCAATAAAAAAAATGAAAAATAAACAACAGTATTTGTTTGAAGATCGATTAGAATAGATGTGCATCACGTTTGTTACTTAAATGACGCCATATTGAAGAAATTGAAGAAAGTTGTTTTGAATTTAATTTCAGTATTACCTACATTTATTTATTAACCTCAAAATGAGGCGAATTCCAATGAATGCAGATAACTCAAACCAAAAAATGATTAATTGTTGCTAGTAAGAAGGAAGTGTATCGAAAGGAAGAATGTGTTAATTCTTTTTATCAACAAAAGTAAGTATATTGAATAATGTGTATAAAAGAAAAAGATAAAATGCTTTGTTACACAACTTGGTTATATTTGAAGTAAGGTACTTGGATTGGATATCACCAATATAAACATATTGGCCAGTGCTGTCAGGTGGCATGCTGGTTGCGCGGTAGATTTGGTTCAGAAAAAGCGGTAGATTTGAACATGAAAACGGTAAAACAATAATATCAACATTTATTATGTTATATTTATTAATATTATTATTTACATGAATAGAGATAATTATGGCGCATCAATCGGAATCACAAAAATATTCTGATTTAGAATACATACACTTAGCAGCAGAAGTCTGCGTACAAAAAACTTCTAACACTTTAACTGAAAAAATAAGGGTCATGATCTAATGTGATAAACTTCAATTTTTTTATTTTGTGTATTAACTACATATAATTCTATTAACAAAATATGCATCAATAAAACAGAAATATTAGTTACAAAAAAAATTAAAATTAAAAATTCTCCAAATAATGCGTATGCAAAAATCTGCGTACAAATAAAGACGCCTTCTCCAAAATATAATTATTTACTTAAATACGTAGTTGGCGATGTACGCTTTCCGATTTAAATAAAAGATAATCGGTGTCAATTATATTAGCAGAGGCTTAGAAGCTAAAAGTTAGAATGGACACGAAAGGAAAGGAAATTTAATTGGGAGAGAAAAAAATTATTGTAAAGTTATGGAAAGAGGGAAAATCTTTTCGAAAAATAGGAGAAACTGTCGGCAGGTCACACTCTTCCATTCAAAGAGTAATTAATAATTATAAAGACACTGAAGATTACCTCTCACGTCCGCGATCTGGTAGACCACCCCTTTTAACAAACCGAGAGAAGCGAAAAATTGTACAGCAGGTTAGAAAAGAACCTAGGCTGACGGCAAAAAAATAGTAGAAAATGTACAAGAAGAATTTCATAAAACTATCAGCAAAGATACGGTGAGAAGGACGTTAAAAAAAGCTATCACAGTCGCGTTTCACGAAAAAAGCCATTTGTGTCAGAGGTCAATCGTCAGAAGCGGATCGCTTTTGCAAAAAAAACTCTTAGACAAGCCCATTGAATTCTGGGAGAAAGTTCTCTTTACAGATGAGAGCAAATTTTGCATTTTCGGCATTAAGGGCAAACAACTTGTATGGAGAAAACCTAACACTGCCTTTAATCCCGACAATTTGAAAGCGACTGTAAAACACGGAGGTGGTGGAGTTATGGTTTGGGGGTGTATGTGCACCAAAGGGGTGGGAAGGTTCAACATATACATATACAATACAAATAAACATATACAAATTCAACATATACGTATAACCCTAAATAACCATTATAAGAAACTTAACGAACTCAACATTAAACTTTATAAATGCTACCAGGATTTAAATAATCAATATCATTACATTGAAATCGAAGAAATTATCAAAGAAGCTAAATTACATGATACAATAATTCTTAATGAAATTCACAAAAAGAAACTGAAAAAACTAAGCAAGTTGAGAACAGAGAAAGAAAGAGAAAAGAATAAACATCGAACAAACAAACTAGGAGAAATTCATAAATTTTTTCCCAAAGTAACAAATACTTCAAACGTGATTTTCACAGAACAAGAAAGAAGATTCATGGAAAAAGGACTGAAATATGCTCCAAGAAGAGAAATTAACCTCCCAATACTGGCAATAGAACTTCAGGCAGCTATCAAAGGACACGAAAAGGAAAACATTATGAATAAGGAGATTCAACAAATCCTAACTAAAGAAGAAAAGAGACAAACAAACAATAAGAAATGGAGAAGAGGAAAAGGAACAAAAAATTATTAAAAACATCAAGCGGAAAATTAAGGAAAACGAATTAATAGTTACTCCTGCAGACAAAAACGCAGGAATGATAATTTTAACCAAAGATCTCTACATAAATAAGACTGAAAGCTTTATGAAAGACAATAACTTTAAAACTATCAATAAAAACCCCACAAACAATTTTCACAAAAAAGTAAAATCAATAACTAAAGAAAACAAAACGACAATAACAGAAATTGGAGGTACCTTGACCAGCCTGTTGCCTATGAATCCGCAAACCCCTAAATTGTATGCACTACCTAAAGTTCACAAAAATGGATTACCAATAAGACCCATTATAACCTCCATTGAATCCAGCACATACAAACTCGCAAAACTTTTACAAAAATTTATAATAAATGACATCAATTTTAAACCAAAATATACCATAATTAATCGTTACTAACTTCCTGATTTAATTGACAAAATACAGCTACCAGAAGGTTTCAAAATGATCTCATTTGATGTCAATAACCTATATACAAACATACCCATAACCGACACGATAACGATATTAGAAGAAATATTAAAGACTGACCTCAAAAACAAAGACAAAACTCGCTCCATCTTAACGCTATTAAAACTATGCTTAGAACAAAATTTTTGTATCTTTAACGATAAACACTATCAATATCTAGATGGATTACCAATGGGATCACCATTGAGTAGTGTGATGGCAGATATTTTCATGGACAACCTAGAGAAAAATCAAATTATGTGTGTCAAAAACCCTTATAGAGACGATATTATCCTATGGACAAGATACGTGGACGACATTTTAGTACTGATTAAAGACGACCAACATATTAATAATCTTCATAAATATATTAATAGTTTACACCCCAATATTAACTTCACTATCGAGACTGAAAACCATCAAAAATTAAATTTCTTAGACTATACACTACGACATTCAAACAACAAAATTAAATATAACATCTACAGAAAACCTACACAAACTAGTACTACCATCCCATTCGATTCTCATCATGATGAAACTCATAAAATGGCAGCATACTGGGCTTATATACACAGAGCTTTCCATTCAAAATTGGAACAACAAGACCTAGAAAAAGAGATCGAAATTATCCACCAAATTGCAAGCGAAAACCGTTTCCCACCGACATTTATCCAACGAATATTTTCGAAAATACAAAACAAATATAATCTTCAAGAAACAACTTCCCTATCCGACCGAAAACCTGATAAACCAACAACGTACAGATCCATAACTTACCCAGGAGAAATATCCCATAAAATCAAGAAAATGTTCCATAAGTTCAACATAACAATGTCATTTAAAAACAAAAACAATCTGAAGGCATTATTAGTTAATAACAAAAACAAGACTACAACTCTCGCTAAAAGTGGCATATACCAATTGCAATGTGGGACCTGTTCAGCCACATACATAGGTGAAACGGGAAGAAGTATCCAAACAAGGCTTAAAGAACATAAAAAGAGTTCAAAATCGGCATTCGGAAAACATCTAATTTTCAACAACCACGAATTTGACGAAAATAAAAATATTAAATTACTACACCAACTTAATAAAAGCAACCTTATGGAAATAATGGAAATGTACGAAATCAACAAGTTTATTGAAATTAACAGTAATATTATAAGCCTTAATGAACAAATTATCCCGACCCAAAAACCAATCTATAGTTGCCTGCGAGATCCGTACCTAAAACACAAATATAAAAACAAAAACAAAAAAACCTAACGTCACACAACAACTTTTGACGTAAATTTTAAAAAAATTTTAATTAATTTTTCTAATTTGTTAGTAATACGTAAGATTTTACTATTTTATTTTTATATTAATATGTTCATTTTCGTATATTGTAAACTTGTAGGTATCTACTGAAGAAGAGCAAGGCTCGAAACTAGTTTAGAAAAATAAATTTTAATTATCACCAAAAGTAAATTTTTATATAGACCCTAATTAAACGTAAAGGTTATCCGACCTCATATTAATATAGAAACAATGATCTCATTTATGAATTTTTTATAAATACTGTCCTGACTTGTACGCAGATTTTTGCATACCCGTTATTTGTAGAATTTTTAGTTTTGATTTTTTTCTGTAACTACTGTTTCTGTTTTGTTGAAGCATATTTTGTTAATAGAATTATATGTAGTTAATATAAAAAATAAAAAAAAAATCAAGTTTATCACATTAGATTATGACTCTTATTTTTTCAATTAAAGTATTACAAGTTTTTTGTACGCAGACTTCTGCTGCTGAGTGTATATTTATGATCTTTCGAATAACCAATAAGAATTCAGAACTAAATTTTGTTGACATTCAAGTGTATTCGTATCCATGGTGATTCATAGCAATAAAAAAAATGAAAAATAAACAACAGTATTTGTTTGAAGATCGATTAGAATAGATGTGCATCACGTTTGTTACTAAAATGACGCCATATTGAAGAAATTGAAGAAAGTTGTTTTGAATTTAATTTAAATATTACCTACATTTATTTATTAATCTCAAAATGAGGCGAATTCCAATGAATGCAGATAACTCAAACCAAAAAATGATTAATTGCTGCTAGTAAGAAGGAAGTGTATCGAAAGGAAGAATGTGTTAATTCTTTTTATCAACAGAAGTAAGTATATTGAATAATGTGTATAAAAGAAAAAGATAAAATGCTTTGTTACACAACTTGGTTATATTTGAAGTAAGGTACTTGGATTGGATATCACCAATATAAACATATTGGCATACATTTGAACTAAAATTAGAACTAACACTAGCACTAACACTAGAACTATCACTAGGACTAACACTAGATCTAAAACTAGAAACTTTCTGGTATTGCCGCGCGTTTTTTGAAAAATGTTTGACGTTTCGGATGTCATGTTGCAACCTTCTTCAGAACCTGGTTTACTTCGAAAGCTTCTTCAGAAACTGGTTCACCTTCTTCGGAAACTGGTTCACTGCGATCCAGTTTCTGAAGAAAATTGCAACATGACATCCGAAACGTCAAACATTTTTTCAATAAGCGTACGGCAAAACCCGAAAGTTTCTAGTTTTAGATCTAGCATTAGTCCTAGTGATAGTGCTAGTGTTAGTGTTAGTTCTAATTTTAGTTCAATTAACACCGGTCGTGAAAGCCTTCGTACTTATGGCCCTGTGTAATACATGAAGTAATTAGTCCCGAAATGAAGTACAGAAAAGGGTACCATGAGATTCTTTGGTTCAAAAAAGTATATGGAAAAGTGTCTCGTTTAGAAGTTATTGACGGTCAAAGTTCTTGAAAAAAATCATATTTTTTGCTATATCTGGAGAATATTTTGTAACGCCTTTTCTATTAAATAATAACATAAAACATTGAAACGAATTATTACATAAGGGTCAGTCAAAATCAAGTTCAACGGTGGAAATACGAGTCCTCGACCAGCTCGCCGGCGAAGGGAGGGGTTATTTTTAAGGCGCCACACAGTTAACCTCGTATTTTTCGCGAACTGTGACGCGGGATAGTTTGTGATAATGACTAACAAGACACCACAAAAGAATAAAATATTGAATTGCCAAATTATCAGAACAACAACTTTTATTAAAGTTAAAAAAAAAATAATTGAAAATTAAAAAAACAAATATATAAAATAAAAGAAAACTAATGTCTTCTGTTTTAGATTAAGGTTATGTACAAGTTGATTAGAAATTGTTTGTTAGCAAAAGGGAAAAGAAAATAAAACTTGAAAAGAAAATTACTGAATTAATTGAAATGAAACTGACTCTATCTTGCTCGAATTAAGAAAATTATTCCTTGAGCTCAATGAGTTTTCTTGGTTATATGTAAAAAAATTAACCCGTAAGTAAAATATAAAAGCTTACTAACAAACCCGAACAAATTAATTAAAAAAATATTGTATATATAATTAAATGAACTAAATCGTAAATAAATTTTAATTTTAACTAACGAAAGCAGGTATCGGCTTTTAAGAAGCTGTGTTATACCAATCCGAAAATAGAAACTGAACGTGATGGTAACGAAATTAACTTGAAAGTTTGATAACGAAAAATTAGAGCAAATTAATTGCAAAAAAATAATATAACAAGAAAAATATATAAATACCGTGTTTGATTTTACCAAACACTACATGATGGATTTCCTTCCGGAGAGCTACCACGGTTTCCAACCACGTGTTCGCTTCAATGGCGTTCCTGAGCTCGATGGTGTTAGGGAAGGATATGGATAATTTCCTTGAACTGTATTAATTTTCCCAAAATAATAATCCAAACAAAAAAAAAGGCCTAAAAAGAAAGAAAAAAAATAGGATGATTTTTATACCAATTTTTTTTAAAATGCTATTTTTTTTTGTAAAACGCTTCTATTTGTTGCAAATGTCTTTTTTTTTTGAAAATTTTTTTCTAAATAAGTTTTTTTTGATTAGTTTTAGAAATATTTAGATTAATAAATAATTTAGTTTAGCTTTAATAATTGTTTTATATTAAATTAAAAATGTAAGAAATTTTACCTCTGATGTTCGAGACCTATCGCCGATTTGTTGAGATTCTCTTAAAAAAAATAATTAAATATCCGACAATGTCGATGATCAACGTTTCCCAAATTAACGTTGGAGAATAAAAGTCGCAATTGATTGATCCCGTTAAAACGGATAATTGTCGAAATTTCCCCAAAATGTCCGAAGACCCCAAAATCTCAAACTTCGATGTATTGGCATAACAGCGACTTTACTTGGTTGAGAGCACGGTGCAAAAGAGAGCAAATCAAGTTTGGATTTCCATAACTCTCCAAAACTTAATATAAAAAAATTTCGCCTGCGCACACGTAAACATCCCAATAAAATTTGGACGCAAATATATAAAGGAGTTATGAAGCGAAATTTAAAATATTTAATAAATGTGTTCAAAATTAATCATATGTAAATATAAAAAAAAGGAAATATTTAAGGGAAATACAGTTTAGGAGATCGAACTCAGCCTTCGCCACTGAAACAAAATAAAACACAAAACACGGTTAAAGAAAATTAAATTAACAAAATCATATATAACAAAATGGCAATTCAATATTTGGAAAACAGAAGAAAAAAAACGTAACAATTTGAATAGATTTTAATGAGATTCACAGTGTTTTTATTTATCAGTGGAAGGTGTAACATTCATGTCTATCCGCAATGGGCAAGTTGTAAATTCTTCACCATCACCGCTTATCAATTTGCAGACCTTTTTATTGATATCGTAAATCGTATTCATTTTTTTTTCTGGTAATGCCCTGATCATTTGCCGACATTTTCGATCTCTTTGTAATTTTTCTTTCCATTCGTATTTTACTCTCAAAACTGTGTTGTCTGCTTCTCATCTGAAACACCAATTTTCAAAATCTCTTATCGTTTGTTTGCCACTTAATATGATGTTTCCAAATGAAGATCTAATCGATATGGTTAAAATTATGGGTTTTTTTATGAATATAACCAGGCTATAAAGTCTGCGCCGAATTTCATCGGGGTGAACCTCTTGTTGCTGATCCTGATCATGGTCCTCATCTAAGTGTCGTTATCAAAGAACGAATTCTGGATAGATCGCTGCGTATTCGGCGTTTAGTTCTAAAGATGTTCCGAAAACTACCCGGTTAATAAGTTCTTCATCAATACCATACGGCTATAGTTAAAGAAATTCTGCCTAATGATTTCGAACTAAGATTAAATTTTTGCAATTTTATTCAGAATATGCCTAATTCTATCGAAATCTTTTATTCAGAGAGAGGTGAGGCTGGCTTCACTTAAAATTAAATGATCAACAGTCGTAACTTCTACGAATTCGCAGAAGAAAATCCACACGCTAAAGATTCTTCATTTTCAGCGAGAATTTCGAGTGAATGTTTGGGATGGATTAATCAATAGATTAGCATTCTTGGTCCATTTGTTTCGCCTAAATTCAACTAAATTTCAACTAAATTGAGCGAATTATTTGGAATTCCTTTAAAATGAATTACCTGAACTGATGGAACATGTGTTTTCTGCATGACGGTGAATTTTTGAATAATAATAATACTACATTTTCATATTGCTGGATTGAGAGACGAGGAAGAATCGTTCCAGTGGAATAGTCCGCAAGGGCTCTTCATATGACACCATTGGATTTTTTATGTCACATGGTACGGATGGAGGAGTTGTCTAATTAAGGGATTAATCATTGTTTTCGGAACATTAAATTCCGAGAAGGGACAAACGCTGAACACTAATATTAGTATTCTCAGCGAGTTTAGAATTTACCATTTGCCCATTGCGGATGGACATAAATGACAAAAAACATACCTTCCACTGATAAATAAATACACTTTAAACCTCATTAAAGTCTGTATACATATTCTCCAGATATAGCAAAAAATATGATTTTTTTCAAGAACTTTGACTGCCAATAACCTCTAAACAAGACACTTTTTCCATATACTTTTTTGAACGAATCTTAAACTTTTGAACCAAAGAATTTCGTGGTACCATTTTCTGTACTACATTTCGGGACGTTCTGTATATCTAGGTAACATAATATAGGCACAAAGAAAACGAAGTCCGCGCTATACCATTCTGATGATTTTTTGATTGAGTGCAAGGGGAGGGGGTTCTGGTCTGAAGCTCATAAAGCCCATACCTAAACAACAGACATTAGTACTAGACCAAAAACTTGCCCTTAAGCTAAACATGTTCAGATTAGTACGTTTCTGAAAACTGCTAAACGTAAATGTTCCTAATTCTAAATCTAGCATTATTTCTAGTTTTACTTCAATTTAAATGTACAGGCTTGGGTTGGGTTGGGTATAGTTGTGCTTCTGAAGACACTTTTTAGGCCTTTACAATGAATAGTTTCTGAAATAGAGTACTTTACGAACTGATTTGACAACAATGTATATTTGTGTTGAAGTATAACTAGAACTAACACTAGACATAAAAGTAGGACAGTTTTGGGTTTAGCAGTGTGTCTGAAGATGTACTTAGATATTATAATGTATCTCTCAAGACGACTAAACCCGAATGATTCTATTTCTAGGTCTAGTATTAGGTCTAGTGTTACTTTAATTCAAATAATGGTGTCCTACAATAAACACAAGACTTGAATTAAATAAAAAACACAGCTTTAATCCTTTGATTGTAATTTTTTTATTGATTCATAAAATACATAGGATAGGTTTATTTGTGGAATTGCACGGCTTTGCATACATATACGCACTTGTTTGTCGAAATATTCCATGACCGTTCTGCATATAAATGTGGCTGATGCAACGTTGAATCTCCTCCTTTAATGCACGCGTGGTTGTAGGCTTGTTGACGTAAACCTGTGGTTTTAAATTACCCCATAAAAAGAAGTGTAATGGTGTTAAATCCGTGTGATTTAGGGGGCCAATTCTGATCACCAAAAAGAGAGTACAGGACCTGGATATGTCTCTGTGTGGAAATGCGGTAATTGAAGTGTTTCACGGACTGTATGGCACCGTCTTGTTGAAACCACATATTGGCCACATCAATATCAACTAATTTCGAAAAAAAGAATTTTGTTTTCATGTCCCAGCTTGACTAACATATTCAAAATAGTATGGTCCAATTATTCCTCCAGCCCAAAATCCACACCAAACACTGACACGTTGTGGATGTATTTTTCGACAATCCCATTTTCAGAACCCAAAAGCGGCAATTTGGCGATTAACAAACCCATCAAGGTGAAAATGTCGAGAAATCAGCATTCATTTGTTTTTGCTTAATAATCCATTGAAAAACTCTCTTCGTTGTGCATGGTCTTAACTGGGCTTCAGTTGTTGTGTTAATTGAATTTTGTAAGCATGGGGACGCAGATCTTTAATGAGTATACGCTGTAGAGAGTTTCCTCAAATTTGAAATTCTTGTCCACGACACCGAATCTTGGAACGAGTTGTCACCGACACTCGCGCGTACTGCTTCAATATCGTCTTCAGATTCGTCTTCAACGAATCCTATCTCCCAGAATTTTTCAATTAATCTCTTCACAGTTGACGAAGTTAGAACACTATTCCGACCATATTTTGCATAAAATTTTTGGACTGCTACTGCCCAGCATACATTATTTTTGAAATATTGTTCAATGATGAAGACATGTTGTTCTATTATGTAACGCTCCATTTTTACGAACCCTAAATTGTCAACAGTTGATTTATTTTTTTAGGGTTGTCAAAATTTTACTGTGAAACCTGGGCTATACCACTCTGATGACTTTTCGACTGAGTGCGAGGCTGCAGCCCATAAAACCCATATTTAAACTCTGCTGTTAGTTCTACTTTTATATTATTAGATATAACTCTAGATCTAGAACTAGAAACATGGGGGTACTCATACATCTCTCGAGACGGCTAAATCCGAATGATTCTAGCTCTAGATTTAGAGTTAGATGCAATGATGTAAAACTAGAATTAATACTAGAATTACTATTTACAATTTTTATTGTCTCAATTAACAAATCAAAAAATTAAATACGATAACTTTTTTTGCAAAGAAAATCACTTTTGATGTACTGGTGGTGCATATGAAAAGGGTATGTGTGAATTTAGCCCCCATCTTCATTACTTAAAAAACTTATTTGGTACTTGGGACTCCAGGGGAAGTTTAAGGTACTAAGAACCTATTTTTTTATTTCTATAGAGAAGTCCAGAACTATGATTAGATTGTTGAAATAATGTAAAAGGGGGTCACAAGTGGTTTTTGCTGCAAACACAAGCATTCGTATTGTTTATTTTCCTGTCACAGCAGCTGCATTTATTGAAGGAATAATAATTAAAAATTACAATTTCTAAGTAACTACATGTGCAAACGTAGGTATTCTATACTTTCCGCGCACACTGTATATAAAAGAAAGGAGTTTATATAACATAAAAAGCTATGTTAGGTTTTACTTGAAGGGTGTCGAATATAGCCACCATAAGGTTTGACATATTTTTCGTTCTGTATAATTCATGAAGTAATTATTAGTCTCGTTTTTATTTCATCTCCTATCTATCTAGGTAACATATTTTAGGCATAAAGAAAATGAAGCTTGGGCTTTACCACTCTGATGTTTTTTTGGTTGAGTGCGACGGGGCGCTTTGATGGGAGGGGGTCCTGCGCTGCAGCTCATAAAGCCTACACTTAAATCGGGGGCTGAATTAAAAACGCAGATAATTTAATAAAGTAAATTTCTGATTTATTTAGAATGGCCATATTTTTATTTGCTGAATTAGTTTCACTATAACCTAAAGTATGTGACAAAGAATTAAACAATATGTAAGGGTATGTCATTTATGATAACTAATGAGGAAAATACAATGATAAAAACTTATAGTAGAAGAATTTTAACAGCGAGGTGTAGTTGTTTATGCCTTAAGTTTTGTGAAACTTTCTGAACCATGAAAAGGATCGAATACTTATCCGACTCCGATACCTTACAAGCCAGGACTTATTTTTGTAGGTAATATTTTGAAATCTTAGAGTTTTCACAGGAAGATGAACAAAATCTTGCCCATATCGTAGGGCTTGAGGTTCCGTTTGGTCTTCTTAGACAGCTTTGAACCTAAAATTTATACGGTATACAAGTGATTAACCCAGCTTTTCCCTTCAACCTATGTCATGCTTATTCCCATATTGTCGCGGGATGGGGATTACATTTTCCCGCCATAACTTATATGTTAGGTTCTGATATATGCAGATGATGTGGTTATCATCGCATACTTGGAGAATGGTCATAAACTTAAAACAAGGGGAACTTAATGTTGAAAAAGTGGTAACAAAAACAAAGAAATGTTTTAACCCCTTAACAGTGGCAGTTTTACCATATTAAACTTAATATGGTTTAAATTTTTAAACAAAATACTCGGTAATAAGTTTGATCTTTAATATCTTGGATTAAGAAACTATAGAACAAACTATTTCCTGTTCTGCTAACGTTCATGAAAAAAGGCTTCATAAGGCTATGAATGTCACAGCGATACAAGTCTCGGGTATTGCAGGGATAAAGAGAAGCCTTAAAAGCACAAAACCGTTTTAGCTAGTTAACTGAAAACAACCAACAATAATGGAAATCGTTACAAATCAAGGAAATTCCTACGAGTAACCTATATACGGATTTAAACAATCTTTTCAAATATTAGAAAACAATTAAAGCATAGAGCTTTTAATACTGATATTCCGGAATTCGAATCGGCGAGATCTCGGACGATTTATGAGCACTATTGAAAAGCGGTATTGTCCTAAATATAAAAAAAAAATTAATAAATAGTGCGAAATCTCGTCTTGGAACAAGTTGTAGTTCAATTAAACACGAATTCTTCATTTCAGATTAGAATGATCATATATGTTTCGTTTAATAAAATAAACACCATGAATAAGAAAACCTTTACTGAATACAGAAAGAAGCATTGTTCATCATGCTTCTAGTCTAGCATCATTTCCTAATAGAAATAAATGGCCAATTGGCTCATTGCAAAATTTGTTCCAAAGAAGTAAAATGTATTGGAGGTTCCACTAGTGGTCATCATACACATTTAACAAGTATGCATGGGCCTATTTCTAAATGAAGCATGAACCCATGTGTGAATGATTAAGGGCTACTTTTAACACCTCTTGATAAATTTGCTGGTATCAACAGTGCTGTCCTAAAATATTTGGAGCCCCAGGGCTGACTTGGATGAAACGAGTGCTCTAATTTTTATATAAAATTAAAAAAAAAG
The DNA here is from genome assembly GCA_036711965.1 of Onthophagus sagittarius. Lineage (NCBI taxonomy): Eukaryota > Metazoa > Arthropoda > Insecta > Coleoptera > Scarabaeidae > Onthophagus > Onthophagus sagittarius. The sequence goes on from JASERS010000004.1 coordinate 11,835,845, forward strand.
ATTATAGTTTGTTTCTAGTTCTAGATGTAGAGGTATATCAAATGATAGAAAACTAGAACTAACACTAGACCTAGAAGTGGAAAGATTCGGGTTTAGCCGTGCGTCTTGAGACGCACGGCTAAACCCATAACTTAGTCTAGTATTAGTTCTAGTTTTACTTCAATTGAAATATAGATAGGCTTGTCAAATCGATTTGAAAAGTAGTTAGTTCAGATGCACGTCTAAAGCCAACCCAACCCAAACCTGTATATTTGAAACTTAGCCATACTAAAATATCCGGCGCCCCAGGGCTGGGTTGAACCCTTGCAAGAGTGAGTCCCTTTTCATACAAAATTCAATGTCAAAAGAAAAGTTCATACCTCAGAGGGGACAATGGGTACATGTATAATGGGGACACCGTGCATTTCACTGCAAAAACAGGCACCTCTCCAGCACATGGCGCCCCAGGGCTGTAGCCCTATCAACACTTAGGTTTAGGACGGCGCTGAGTATTAATACCGGTATTAAAATCATTGCCCTGTATTCCAAGTATTATTGATACATTCAATTTTTCATATCCAAACATTTTTACACAATATTTTTTTTTAGGAGAAAAAGACATAATTTTATGTTTTTGCAGAAAGTAGTCTTCAAACGAGTCTCTTACCATTTCCGTTTTATCTGAAATCGCCCTGCCATCTCCTGTCTTATCTCACGTTCAGTCATCTGGATTTCGTTTTCGCGATTTTCTATCCTTTTAGACTCCATAATCTTACCCTTACGTTCTCTTGTCTCGTCCATATATATCACTTTATTCTCCGTCACCTACTAAATTATCGATCGTTTGGTTCATGTTTTGTTACCACTTCATAATTAATACACAATTTTAATTTGTGTCACGCAAACTAACTTAAATTGCTCTATTAGTGCATTCATTATTCATCCATATCGAAAGCTATTGATTTAATAATGGTATCCTTGTAGAAATTAGGATCCAGATTATTTTACGAATTTCTTATTTCTCAAAATAATGAAAATAACACTTCATAGAGATTTGCCTAAAATATCATCTGTTGTTCCATATGTTGTGGGATAGGATATATTTGATTAAATTTATTTTCATTTTATCCAAAAGAAAAAATAGTAGATAAAACGAAAGGGTATTGTAGATTACCATCAGGGTATAAGTTTATCATGGATGTGGTTTACATAATTAACGTTCTAAGCCTTAAAACACAAAGGCAACTGCTTAATTTGAATATACCTTTATTATACGAAGAGGGGGAAATTCTCGGGTTGATTTTGGTAGATATCAACGTTGACGACATCCTGGTGCGTGTAATTACGTTTCGTTAGCATAATCCTATAAAACGCGTCGTAAAATAAAGTAAATATTACGAGTATCTGGATAAAAAAAAATCGTGTTTGTTGACACTTTAGTTTTTGTTTGTGGTTTAAACCAGGAAGTTCGAGATAAGTGAGAAAACCTAATAAGATTGTAATAATTTTAACTTATCTTCTTAAAACTGTACTTGGCGTCAAATTCAAAAAGCGTCCGCGCGTTTAATGGTTAAGTCTGCAGGAATTTCCAATTAAGAAAAGTCTTTAATTGCCCGGAAAGACGTACGGTGCGAGTCGAATTGTCACTTCTAAAAACTGGTCGTAATCTATAAAACTCGGTCGAACTTTTTAATTAAACGCTCTTGAAGTTTCATTAGTTCGATTGTCAGGTATCGGCGAATTTGGAAGTTTCTTTGTCCCTTTTTGTTCTATCTTTGCAGACAAAACATCGATTAGATGAAGAGAAATAACTTTTTTTGGGGGAGGGGGAAGGTTTACGTGTGTTGGACGAATTTCTATGGGAAACGTGAACTGACTTAATTTGAGGATAAATTGATAGCCGAAAAAGTCTTTCGAAACTTTATTTCTTTTTTTATTTCAAAGGAATCGTTTGAAAACATTCAATTTTTGGTTCAATCTCTGAAAATCATTCTCTGTATAAATTCCTATTTTTAGTATTAACACTTGACCTAGAACTAGAAACATTAGGATTTAGCCGTGCTACGTCTCTTTAGACGGCTAAACCCTAATGTTACGAGTTCTAAGTCTAATGTTACTTCTGAAGATAGGTTGGGTTAGGTTCTGTCCTAAGAGAGGTGCAGCTAAATCTAAATGTATTTCATTCTAGGTGTAGTATTAGCTCTAGCTTTAGAGTTGACTCTATTTTTAGTTGTTACTCATTTTTAAATTGTTGCATATTTGTATTAAATTAAAACTAGAACCAACGCTAAAGAACCTTTCTACTACTAGGTCTAGTGTTGGTTCTAGTTTTAACTACCATTCAGTGCTTGATTGGTGTAAATTCTTCTGGAACTAAAAGTATAATTAATACTAGACCTACAACCTATTTTTAGTATTAACACTAGACCTAGAACTAGAAACATTTGGATTTAGCCGTACGTCTCTTTAGATGGCTAAACTCTAATGTTACTAGTTCTAAGTCTAGTGTTAGTTCTGAAGATAGGTTGGGTTGGGTTGGGTTGGGTTGGGTTGGATTGGGTTCCGTTTTAAGAGAGATACGTCTAAATCTAAACGTTTTTCGTTCTGGTCTAGTATTAGTTCTACCGTTAGTGTTGGCTCTATTTTTAGTTGTCACTCATTCTTAAATTGTTGTATACAGTAGAACCCCTCATATCCGACCTCGGGATATCCGACTCCTCGGGATATCCGTCACCCCTCCCTACTCCCAATTTTGTTCAAATGCTCTAATGTACGTTTTTGTGAATCCCAAGAGACCCGACTTTCCGTCGGGGAATTACTTGATTCGCTCAATCTTGATGTTTGCCAAGGGTTGCGCAACTGTGTTCATCATTGTGAATATCAATTGTATGCATATTTACAATTGTTATAGTAAAAGTGATTATGGCTACCCAACAAAAACGAAAACGTATTGTATGTACACTACAGAAGAAATTGGAAGTTATTCAGAGGGTAGACAATGGCGAGTCAGTTCAAAAATTATCTTCTGAATTAGGAATAGGCGTCACAACTATTAAAGACTGGAGGAAAAACAGAAAGAATATCGAATCGTACTCTATGACAGTGGAAGGGGAGAAGGGTTTAAAAAATAGAAAGATGCTTAAAAAGCCTAAATTTGATGTTTTAGATGATGCTCTCTGGATATGGTTTTGTCAAGAAAGACGCAAAGGAACTCCTTTGTCAGGTCCTATAATTAAAGAGAAGGCAGCGATTTTACATAAAACAATAGTAGGAGAGGAGGGGGAAAATTTCAGTGCAAGTGAAGGTTGGCTTCACCGATGGAAACGTCGCCATGGTATACGTCACGTTGTTATTTCTGGAGAAAAGCTATCAGCTGATGATGACGCAACCAAAGAGTTCGTGAAGAAATTTGAAGTTTTTATTAAAGAAAACAATATGCATCCGGATCAAGTGTATAATATTGACGAGTCAGGCTTAAACTACAAGATGCTCCCACAAAAAACTCTTGCTGCAAAAAATGAAAAAGTAACAGGGACAAAATTATCCAAGGATAGACTAACTTTTGCAACTTGTAGTAATGCAAGTGGAAACCATAAAATGCCATTGTTTGTCATTGGAAAATCTAAAAAGCCCAGAGCGTTCAAACATGTGAACATGGCATCATTGCCTGTTTATTATAAAAATCAAAAATCTGCTTGGATGGACAGTTCTTTGTTTAAACAGTGGTTTTTTGAAGAGTTTGTACCAGATGTAAAAAAACACTTGAAAATGAAAAATCTACCACTCAATGCAGTCTTGATTCTTGACAATGCTCCCAGTCATCCTTCGGAAAACGAACTAACAATGGGAAACATCAAAGCTATGTTTCTACCTCCTCGTGTGACACCTTTAATCCAACCTATGGATCAAGGGGTTATTGAGTGGTTGAAGAAAAGATACAGGCGAAAATATGTCAGCTTCTTATTAGAGCAAACGGAAGGAGGCAGTAACCTATTTGAGGCAATGAAGACTTTTAATATAAAAGATGCCATTTACATTGCCGCACAAGCCTGGGACGAACTCAATCACACCACTCTACAAAAATCTTGGAGAAAACTATGGCCAAGTATTATTGAAGGTGAGAGCGCAATCTCTAATGAGTCTGAAACTTTAAATACAGATGAAGCAGAAATTCTACAAGATTTACAGACCATCGATGCCCAAATCCAACCAGCGGATATAGAAGAGTGGCTATTGGGAGGGGACATAGTTGAAGTCACTAACGAGGATCTGAACGACGAACAAATCGTATCCGCAGTTTTTAAAGTTGAAACAGAGGAAGATGAAACGGATGATGAAAAAGAAGAACCTGAAAATATCAGTCATACGACAGCTACAGAGGCTTTCGAGATTGCAATGAAATACGTCGAGCAACATCCAGAAGCAACACCGATGGATGTGCTGTGCATTAAAAAGTGGAAAGATATCTCAGCTAAAGCAAGATTTGGTAGATTAAAACAAAAAAATATAACTGATTTTTTTAAATAAATTTACATGTACATACATGGATTTGTATACATAATTAAATATATGTACTCGTTTATGTTTGTCTTGTTCATTTTTGTTGTTCCTCGGATTATCCGACCTTTTTTGGTAACCGACCATGCTCCGGTCCCATGGATGACGGATATGAGGGGTTCTACTGTACTTGTATCAAATTAAAACTAGAACTAACACTAGACCTAGTACTAGAAATTTAGACACACCTGAATCTTTCTGGTAGTTGAGAGTGGTACACAATGGGATAGAAAAAATAAAGCACAAATTTTTTTTCATACTATCATGTTCAGTTTAGACTTTTACGTGAAATCCCTCTTGGTTATCATTAAGAAGTGTTAACAATTAATAAGTTCTTATTTATGACGTCAAATGTGTTAAAAAATGTGTACCACCGGGACCAATCCTGATACCAATCTAGATACACAGTGGGACAAGAAAAAACTACACTGTTTTAGAGTTTTTCAATTTTAATTAAACACTAATCTCTTTTTAGACAGTCTATATTCTGTGGAAATGATACAGAGAAGTTGTCACCGTACACGTCACGTTATCGTCTTTCACTTTCAAAACCTATCCTGCATAATATATTTTCTTTTTATTCTCTTCAAACTCAATCAACACCCAATTGAAAGGGATTGGAGCAGTGTTATTGTTCAGGAATTCATCTGCCGTTACGAAGTTAGCTGAGTCTTCATCATCAGTTGAATGTCCAACTCAGTCTCCGACATCTTCGTAGTCTACTAAGTTGGGTTAATCATTAGAATGACTCTTCGAAAACGCGTTTTTTGACGTTCTTCTTTTGTATTTTAAACCTAACCTTGGGTTCATTCTGTTTTTCTTGGATTTTCTTCTCCAGATCAGCTTTCGCTGGCAAGCTGGTGATAATGGACGATTTTTTTTCGTATTATCTTTCATTTTGATTTTCTTTCCAAAGTTTTGGGATAACTCCGTATGTTTTCTGGTGATACAAAAGCCCTTGGAACGATGAACTGATCATTATCAGTCACTTGACTCAATTCCGCTATTGCTCCATTTTCTTCTGCCAAAGTGCGTCTCTTAGTTAATGAACCTAATTCTTCAGAAGATTAAACTTCTGATGTGGATGGTCCGCCGTTGACTTCTCCTGTGAACGGCCTATCGGTAACAGCAGCTTCTATAAAATAAGCATCCGTAAAGATTTGGTCGTTGAATGGAAAAATTCCTGTTTTCATGAAATCAAACTTGATGTTTCTTTTGAGGTCATAGCTGCATCATGGGCCTCATTTACTAATCTTGCGACATCGTAGATAGTTACTGGATTTCCTGGATGATTCAGTATCCATCTGTCATGTATCTAAGGGTTGTCTTTATAGTGAGGCGGCAGTGTTATGATTGTGACCCCTGCCGCACGAACTTTATCAATGACTTCGATGGACAAAAACATCTAAGTTGTCGTAATTCAGCAGACTTGAATTTTCTTTTGTGCTGTATGATAAACTGATGAAGTGGTCCATCACTTTAGGAAATAGCACAGATGTAAACCAACCTGAAGGATTTGCCAAACCCAGTGCCCCATGAGGTGCTCCACGAAGCATATGCTGCTTAAAAAATTTTCGAGGAAAGTTGATGGCAGGGGGAAGGAATGTGCCAGCTGCACAAATAATGGCACTGGTTATGACTAAGATTCCCCTCTTGCCACTGGTGCAGGAACTCACTTGCTTAATCCCTTTTTCTGCTATGATATTCTTGGGATTTTGAACAGTTTCGTCTAAGTTATATATTTTTGATGGATTCATCAACGTAGCATTTTTATTAAAAACTTCCTTCAGATTTGTGAAAAAAGTTTCAACATTGTGCTTATTGAAGGGAGTCATTCTTGACAGGCTACATCCTTCTGGCTGCCTGATGGATAACTTGTTTCTTTTGATAAAGGGTCGTAGCGAATTGTCTCCGGCTGCTTTGGCTTGAATCCAGGAATTTGGCTTTCTTTTATTATTTGCAATGGCATATTCATAGGCTAGTTGTTTTACCATTTTACAGTTTAATCCATATGCCATTTTGGCACATACCAAAATGTAGTATTTTAGTGCAGACTCCTCATACTTTGTAAATACTCTATTTGCAGTATAGTTTGAAGCTAAACGTACATTCTCAATTTTTGGTTCATTTTTTATCTTGCTCCAATATCGGTGCGATGTTGCCTTTGCAAAGATTTTCAACTTTGGGACTCCAATGTCTCTTTCATAATTTGAGCACTTTAAGTAACCATTTTTCTCTCTTTAGCCTTCCTTTGGCATGTGTCTCAGTGTATACCAAACACACGTGTCCCACTATATACGAAATTCGAAACATTCAACAATAACAGGAGCAGTATCGACGATATTTAGAGAAAACTTGTATTCATACATCAAGGCTCACTTAACACTATACAGACGGAAAAATTAAATAACAAAACTCACCTTTTCTTATTTTGATTATCCAAAGCAACAAAAATTTAACTTTTTCTTATAAAAAGTGGGAACACTTGAAAAATGCAACGCGCTTCTGTCAGACTGCAGCAATATTGGACTGAAAATAATGGTTATTTTGGCAGCACTGAATGGGAATGGTTCTGATTGCTTAACTCAAACAGTTCGCGAAATTTGAATGGTGTATCACTGTATACAACGTCTCACTGTGTATAAACCTCCCCTACTAGGTCTAGTAGGGCAGTGCTTGTTTGTTGTAAATTCTTCTGGAACTAAAAGTATAATTAATACTGGACCTACAACCTATCTTTAGTATTAGCACTACACCAAGTACTAGAAACAATTGGATTTAGCCGTACGTCTCTTTAGACGACTAAACCCTAATGTTTTTAGTTCTAGGTTTAGTGTTAATATTAAACATGGGTTGTAGGTCTAGTATTAATTATACTTTTAGTTCCAGAAGAATTTACAACAAACAAGCACTGAATCGTTGTTAAAACTAGAACTAACACTAGACCTAGTACTAGAAAGATTCAGGTTTAGCCGTGCGTCTGAAGACGCACGGCTAAACCGAAACTTTCTAGTACTAGGTCTAGTGTTAGTTCTAGTTTTATCTTGATAAAAGTATACAACAGTGTTAATACTAATAGTGTTCATACTAAAGATAAGTTGTAGTTTTAGTATTAGTTATTATTCCAGAATAATTTACAACAATCAAGCGCTGAATGGTAGTTAAAACTAGAACTAAAACGACCTAGTACTAGAAAGATTCCGGTTTGGACGTGGGTCTCTTTAGAGGGCTAAACCCTAATGCTTCTAGTTCTAACAAGTCTAGTAGTTGTAAGTCTAGTGTTGTCTTTTTTGTTCTTTACGTGTGTTGAACGAATTTCTATGAAAAACGTGAACTGACTTAATTTAAGGATAAATTGATATCCGAAAAAGTTTTTCGAAACTTTATTTCTTTTTTATTACAAAAGTAATGATTTGAAAACATTCAATTTTTAGTTCAATCTCTGCAAACCCATTGGATACGATTGGAGGACGATATCAACGAATATATTTCACACGCTGCGGAGCAAGCAAACGGCTAATGTTGCGCCATTGAACGTGAACATCGCCCGAAAATAACAATATCAGCAGTTTTCACCCTCTTCCCTGACAATAACATCATCGATTTTAGGACATATCTCACTTTTAATTTTTTTTGCCGCCCATTACACCATAAAAATAAAATTTGTTCTTGTAAATCTGTTCCTAACCTATATGGACACTTCCGGTCGCGGCATAGTTAACTCAATTACAAGCCACGACCTCCTGCCCGAAGCCAATAAAGATTTTATTACCGACAGCCGACCCATTAGTTCGCTCTGGTGAACCGTGGGATAACCTGAAGCCCTCACCGTAGTCGCGTTTTGATCGATCGAAAAGCCGCTTCGCGTCGTTGCGCCGTCTTCGAGTATGAACGGAGCTTAAAAATAAAAAAAAAATACCATCAATACGCGCCGATTCGATTAGCGGTCGAAATGGTAATCCAAGACGTGATGTAACCGAGTCAACAACCTTTAAATACCCGCAAAACTCGCTGAATCATACACAATCCAAAAATTAAAAAAATATCTCAAGTACATACCATCTCTCATCAAAAGTTGGACGTCTTGGTGCGGAACCGGTTTCTATTTCTTAATAAATAGATGTTAAACGTTTCAAGTTACTCCATTAGCTGCAATAAAATTACGAGCCGTTTAAATAAATTAATGGAGTTGCGCAATTCTCGCAATTTCGCAGCTTAAACTCAATTTTTTATATATCTTTTTTTTTCTTGGTGTCTCGAGGTTTTCATCAATCATATTCTTCGACGTTGAACATACAAACCGCAAAACCACGCGATCCCGACTTCGATATAACGGAATCGTTTATTACTTACATTCTTATTTTGGGATTGTGGCTTTTTCTTCTGTCTGGAGGAATCAACGATGGTGATCCATCAACGTCATTGTTATTTCCATCAATACATATAATATTCGCTACGAAGTAAATGGAACAATCGAATTATTAAGAAACTTTTATTTGTTAACGGGTTTCTAGATTTTCCCACAGAACGAAATTTTTCCTTTTCACGTTTAAGTGCATTAACACTAAAACAAGTAAAGGAAGTGAATAAACGCCTCCACCGTTGTAATCTACGTCCTCTAGAGCGGATTCTCAGCTGAAATCATGGTCGCGGGTGCAAACAGCACAGCCCGAGTAATTGAGTTTTGTACCTGTGGGGCGACCGCAACAGTTTCCGTACCTCACCCAGTTCCTTCTTCTCTTCCGTTTTTTTATTTCTTCTTTCTCAACCGAAGAAACCCTGCGGCACTCTCCAACTTATAACGTTTAATTTCCGCGCAGAACGGCGTTGCCGCACTGGATTAAGAGAGAGAACATTAAAAGCCGGTAACGTTCCGCTCCATCTAATTGCATTCCCTCAAACTCAACCAGAAGGGTAGAGAAGATGAAAAGAGAATCGCGTCGTCAATGTATTCGTCAATCTTTCTTGAACCGGTTATCGTAAGATTTGCCGTATTAGGGGATATGGTCGTTTCTGTGGATATGAAGGCGATTTATTGGACCTTTGAAGTCTGGTTTTTGCTACAACGGTCGTCAGAATTATCATTGGAATGCCACGCTTGGAAAACATTACCCGCATCTTTAATAGAGCAGGTGGCATTTCTCCCAGGTACTTTTTGGTGTCTTTAGTTTTTATGACTTTAAGATTAATGGAACCATAAACAAGTTAGTTAACAGGCGCAAACTTCTTGATTAAACAATCATTAAAATAACTCCATCAAATGTATGCATATTTTTTCGCGTATTATGTATCTTATCGCATCAACCCTAATGATGAAATCAATCAGTTGAGTTTGGTCCGTTAACCATGATTGTCAATGATGTAAGAATTCTAATACTTCCTCTATTAGAGATGTTTATTTTCTATTCTATAATGTCTTCTGCAAATTTATGTAGTCTTGGAATATATCTCTTAATGGTCAGTTAGATAGATAACTTGAAACGAACGCTTAGTTAATAAATAAAAGAAAACCCAGCACAACTATATTCTAAGTAAAGAGCGAATATGGTCCGGACTTCATGTATCAAATTGACACAATGTCAGATGATAATTGTTTGCCTATTGGTATCTATTTGTTAACAATTGGTTCATGTGAAAAGAAGGACAATGTAAAAGAACATTTTAATTACTTCCAAAAGTCTCAATATTGTCTCTGGAAGACTTGATCCTGCTTCCAAAGATTTTAAATGCTTCCAGAAAGCCTCAACTATTTCCAGAAGACATGATTCCCTGGAAGATTTAGAACTGCTTCTAGGACACGTGAACTGTTGCCAGTAGACTTGAAATGCTTTCAAAAAAATTAAAATGTTTCTAGATGACTTACAATGCTTTCAGGAGATTTGATACTTCTTCTAGAAAACTTGATTTGCTTCCAGAAGACTTGGTACTGCTCCTAGATGACGTGATACTACTTCGAGATGGTCTAATACTGTATCCAAAAGGGTTGAAATGTATACAGAAGACCTGAAATGCATCCAGAAACCCTGAAATGCTTCTAGAAGACATGATAATGCTACTAGGAAACTTGATACTGCTTCCAGATGACTTAAAATGCGTCCAGAAGATTCGATACTGCTTTTGGAGAACTTGCAACTGTTTAATTTGCTTTCAGAAGGCTTGAACTGCTTCCAGAAGACATGATTCTGCTCTTGAAAGACTTGATACTCCTTCCAGGAGATTTAATACTGTTTCCAAAAGACTACAAATGCTTCCAGAAGGCTTAAACTCCTTCCAGAAAGATTTGATACTGCTTCTGGAAGAGTTGATATTACTTCTTTAAGTAATATCAAGTTAAATAAAAGGTTTGAACTGTTTCTAGAATACATACTATGCTTCCTGAAAGCTTTATACTGCTTCCAGAAGAGTGGATATCCTTTCAGAAGACTTGATGCTGCCTCTGGAAGACTTGAAATACTTCCAAAAGATTTAATACTATTTCTAGAAGACTTGAAATGTTTCTAAAAGACTCGATACTGCTTGCAGGAAACTTGAAATACTTTTATTACACTTAATATTGTCGTTGAAAGAGTTGAAATGCTTCCAAAAGATTTGATACTACTTCTAGAAGAGTTGAAATGTTGCCAAAAGAGTTTATACTGCTTGTAGAAGTGATAGCAAAAAACATTTTTATCGCAAAGAATGATAAATCCTTTGAGATTGCTTCCAAAATACCAAATCCCGTTGACCAAGTGCAATATCTTCATGTCAGAAATTTAAAAAACTGGCTAGATAATGCTCTCACAAATATTTTTTATATTGACTAATTATAAGATAGGTAGTATTTCGTTTCGATTTTTAAGGATCGTACTACCGATCGTCATTTGGCGGTTTTTCAATTCACATACAAACGATGTGATGTGAAAAAATTAAGACAACTGATATTCTTGGCTCTAACAGAAGAATATACAAAGAAATTACCTTCACACAAGAACAATTACCAAGAACAACACGTTCATCTTGATTTGTTTTAAGAGCAAAATTTGTGTCACTATCAATTACTCGGAATCAGCAATTTGCAACCCATAATATGATGCCATATTTGGTCCTTTTTAATGAAATATACTGCTTGAATGATACACGACCACGAAATGGAAGCAATTGCTCATCGATAGTTTTCTCTTTGCTCTTTATAGTCGTTATCATCATCGGTGTTAGTGTCATCACTATCAAATTGATCAAACCATGATTCATCCATTTAGTAAATATAGAATAATAAGTTCAATAGTGTGTATGAATTGATAAGAATGAAATTTATGTTGTAACCACCTATTATAATAACATCAGGGATGAAGTCGAAATGTTGGACCATATTGAAGGGATGCAATGAGTTGAGGGAAAACGCAATGGACCAGACGCTTAGCACATTAAGTTGATTAACCAAAAGCAGATATTGGAAGAAGTGGTGAGGATAAGAGATGAGATAGAGAGATGGGAGGAAATTGGAACCGAAGATGTGGATAAGGGAATTTCTGAGATTTCTCTTGCTCTGCAGTAATAATAATAGTAAACTTTATTGGTGATAACGCAGTAACAACTTTCGTGAATCAGATAATGAATACAGAATATGAACTTGTGTAATACTAACAAGCATAACACAAGACCATACTTCAAAATTGTAAAAAGCGTTCTTTAATAGCAAAGACTTAAGACCTTTATACAATCAGGCAATATATTGAAAAATTTTAATCCAAAGTGATTTACCCCATCCCTTGCTCTAGCTAGCTATCTTGTTATATCTCAAAGCCAGGTCATTTGGCGTGTCTTATACGTGTGCACATCACTATTTTTCTTGTGGTTATTGAGATTGCTGTTGACATACGTCAAGCATTGCAAGATATACAATTTAGAGATATAAAACAGTCTCTATAATTCAGGTTGCAATCAACCTTAAGCATCTCCTTTGAGCAGTAAAAACTGTACCAGCTTGTGAGGAATGACCCCAACACAGTATACCATAAGATCAATGAGAGTGAATATATTCATAATAAACCTTCAATAGCGTATCCAAGGAAACAATGTGTCGTAAGATTCTAATAACAAATATAGAGGAATTTAATTGCTTGGTAATGTTAGCAGCAAGCTTAGTTAACTTGAAGTCAATATAAAATCCCAAATATTTAATTGAATCAACATCTGTATCAAGAGCACTATTGATAGCAACTATATCATCCGCAAAAAAAAATCACGTCAGAACAATGGGGCAGCGCTGCATTTATATCGTTAATAAGCATCAAGAATAACACCAATCATTGAGGCACACCGTGTTTTATTAGCAATTCATCTGCCAAAAGCCTGGCATAGGATACTTTCTGTGATCTATTGCTTAAGTAGGATTTAATTAAATTACTCGAATTGTTACTAAAATGCAAAGCTGAAAGCTTATTAATAAGCAAATCATAAGATACACAATCAAAGGCTTTAATTAAATCAAGAAAGGAGGCTTGAGGGCAGGATTTATTCACAAAACAAGTCTGAACATATAAGATCGATCTTTCCACCGCTAAAGTTATCGATTTACCAGATCTACAGCCGTAGTGTTGATAGATTGTTGTTCCCAAGTATGAGAATTATAGATATAGGTCTATAATTTGACAAGTCATTAAGATCATCTTTTTTATGTACGGGGAAAACCCTGCTGATTTTGAATTTGTCGGAAAATGTACTAGATCTAATACAAAGATATATTGGTTCACGTAGAGGGGATGTAATAAGATAGTTGAATTTGCTCCTGACTTAGAGTTAGATAGTGGACTATTGTCCGTGTCAGATGTCAAGGCCCTCACTTTAGAGATCGATATCTTCGAAATTATTCGATGAAAAAAAATGCAGGAAAGTTTATTTTATTATAATCAGTCAACATTTCTGATCCGCGGGTTTCTTTCTTTATCACAAGTTCATTGAGAAAAGTACCCGATTTTGAGATTTTTGTCTTTTTTGGGATTCTTTTTCTCAAAATCTACTTGACAAAATAATTTCAAATTTGAATTGATGGTAACCCTTAATGTGAGACATGTTTTATTTTTTTTGATATTTTGCGGAAAATCGCGGCTGAGTAAGATGCAGTTATTTCGAAAACGACCAGGCGGATTTCAACGCGATTTTTACCAAAATGTGTTTAATAATGTTGTATATCAGATTCCCCTGCCAGCTTGTCAAAAATAAGGACTCCCCAATTTTTTAAGACTGATTTAATGGGAATATAAATTAAAGAGAAACAGAAATAACATTCCGGGGAGAGGTGCTCATTAGGAAGACCTCATTTTTAAAACCTGAGTACGGAATGCGACAATCTACATTCTCTAACACATTTTGGTAAAAATCGTGTTGAATTTCCGAATAACAAATTAACCTATGATACACAAAAATGTTCACTGATTATAATAAACTTTCCCTCATTTTTTTCATCGATATCTTCAAAATCAAGATATCTTAACGATCGATATAGTGAGGGGCCTTGACATTTGGCACGGATAATAGGAGATAATAATGTACTAATCTTATCGGCTATGCTGTTAAAATAAATATTAATCAGTAGCTGTGAGATTTAAGAGCACTTAACTGGGAAAGATTATTTTTTATTACATTCCATGCAACTTTTTGTGAGTTGTTAGAGGTTTGTATATAACGATTGTTGGTTTTTCCAATTTCTTGCTTTTGCCTTTTCCGGTAAAGATCCCTAAAATATTTAACACAATTATATGAGATCATATGAGGCATCCCTGATCCCTGCATCCCTTACTTCATTATTAACACAACCTCTAATGTTTATTACTTTGGTTCTCTCTTTGGAACTAAAGTTGAAGGAATTCATTATTAATCCAATAAATTCAGGATATTTAACATTTGTCAATGTATTATGGTTGTCAAGAAACGAGAAATTTAAATTTTCAACGGATTTACAGAACAAATTAAGACCCTTTAGAGTAATAGGTCTAGAAACTCAATGGAGATTGCCATATGGTCAGAAAGTAGTGGATCGATAATACAAACATCGTAATTATTCTTCTGTGAGTAAGTCCTCACAATTCGATGTTTATTTAGCATATTAAGTAGCTATAAAACAGAATAAAGAATAAGTTTCATCCCACTGATTTTTCCATACACAAAAATGTAAATATACAGAAAAAATAATTTCCATTATTTTAAAATTTTATGAATTCCAAACCTCGTTTTAAATTTTTCTTCATTTACATACAAAAAAAATAACTTTATGGAATTCAGATGACTTATAGTAACAAAAAAGGATCAATACGTGGAAATTGTAAACTAAATTAAAAGTTATAGTGAGACCCAAAAATGTTATAGGGTTTCATCATCAAAACGTACACGTCAAATACCAGAAATACACAGTCAGTTTAACGAGGAGTTAACACGAAAAAAATTACAGCGTATCGAATTATTTGAAACTGAATTGGTGAGATGAAAAAGTTTGGAATATATCCGGGATGCCCTAGCAACGATGGAAACAATTTTTCGGCTTAAATCATGCAGGGGATAATAAATTTTGAAGTGTTTATTCAGTTGGAAAAAATAGCTAAACAAAACAGCTTTTTATTTAGCTCCGCTAAGACCATTATTCTTAACCGTCACGCAAATCGTCTAGTTCTCACCCTTCCACAATTAATAAACGAAACGAAACTAGCTACAATGCTTTCTACTCCCGTATTTCCCAACAAACAAAAGGTTTTCACTAAATCTTTGTGTCGTTGATAAATGCTCATCCCGGTTTACATTAGTTATCAAGATCTAATCAAAATAACACTCATCGGGTTAATTACTTTTTGCATATTTAAATCGTTAAAAGCTTTTCTTTTTTTTTTGTTTTGTTTTTGGGTCGACTCTTCGTCAAATTTTGTTGAAAATGTAAAAGGGAATTTCGGTTTGACATAAATCCCGTGTCAAAGGAAAAAAAGATATTTTTATACCAAGAAGAGCTCTCGCAGTGGGTCAAATGTACAACACACGCGGTGAAACGTGCCCTGTGTAGGAAAGATTTGAATTTGTAACGTTCCATTGACCCAGTCGTGATGTGATTAAAGATTCAAGAGACAGGAAGGAAAATAAAAAGTGTCGGCGTACTTTTCGAAAATGCATTAATAAATTTAATTCGAACGATGATCTCATGGAGAACGCAATAGATTCTGACCTTAAGGAAGGTTACTAAAAACGTAAACATAGCCCGCGGGCAGCTCACAATTGAAAATAAAACTCGGCGTTTATTAAAAAAAACTCGTCCCGGCACCCGCTTGATTAATACATTCTCATTAGTGAGAATTCCTCTTCGTTACCTCTGAGATAACACTTAACAATGTACGGGAAGTTTTTTTTATTGTTATTATTATTAAAATTGCTCGCGTAATAGAGAAGAATAACACCGTGGTGCTATTACGTTGCGGTAATTCTTTTTTTCTTGCCTAAGCACGAAATTCTTTTATGCAATTTACCTGGTAATGAGCAAAAAATATGAATTAATTATCAGTATGGGTTATAAAAATACCATCATCTGCTTTATATTCGTTCATTATTCATCAAAGTTATACGTAAGAATTACGGTTATGAAGTTAATATTTTAAAATCGAAAAACGACCAATTTCTGCAACTGGAAACTAAAATTAAAATTCATGAACATTCTTAGAACATCCCCTACTCGAAAATTTGCGAGGGGGTGTTTTCATTCAAGGGGGAGAAAGATTCCCAAAGTTATGAATATCACGTGCGCTGTATACTGTTCCGTTAAAATCGAAGAATGACCAATTTCTGCAATTCAAAACTTAAATTAAAATTCAGATTCGTGTTTAGCACTCTTAGAAGGACCCCTACACAAAAATTTGCGAGGGGGTGTTTTCATTTAAGGGAGAAAAAAATTCCCAAAGTTATGAATATCACGTGCGCCATATACTGTTCCGTTGAAATCAAAAAATGACCAATTTCTGCAACTTGAAACAAAAATTAAAATTTAGATTCGCGTTTAGCACTCTTAGAAGAACCCCTGCACAAAAATTTGCGAGGGGGTGTTTTCATTTAAGGGAGAAAAAAATTCCCAAAGTTATGAATATCACGTGCGCCATATGCTGTTCCATTAAAATCGAAAAATGGCGAATTTCTGTAACTCGAAACTAAAATTAAAATTCAGATTCGCTTTTAGCACTCTTAGAAGAACCCCTACATAAAAATTTGCGAGGGGGTGTTTTCATTTAAGGAAGAAAAAAATTCCCAAAATTATGAATATTACATGCGCAATATACTGTTCTGTTACAATCGAAAAGTGACCAATTTCTGCAACTCGAAATCGAAATTGAAATTCAGATTCGCGTTTAGCACTCTTAGAAGAACCCCTACACAAAAATTTGCGAGGGGGTGTTTTCATTTAAGGGATAAAAAAATTCCCAAAGTTATGAATATCACGTACGCCATATGCTGTTCTGTTAAAATCGAAAAGTGGCCAATTTCTGCAACTCGAAACCAAAATTAAAATTCAGGTTCGCGTTTAGCACTCTTAGAAGAACTCATATACAAAAATTTGCGAGGGGGTGTTTTCATTTAAGGGAGAAAAAAATTTCCAAAATTATGAATATTGTGTGCGCCATATGCTGTTCTGTTAAAATCGAAAAATGACCAATTTCTGCAACTCGAAGCCAAAATTAAAATTCAGATTCGCGTTTAGGACTCCTAGAAGAACTCCTACACAAAAATTTGCGAGGGGGTGTTTTCATTTAAGGGAGAAAAAAACTCACAAAGTTATGAATATCACGTGCGCCATATGCTGTTCCGTTAAAATCGAAGAATGACGAATTTCAGGAACTCGAAACCAAAATTAAAATTCAGATTCGCGTTTAGCACTCTTAGAAGAATCCCTACACAAAAATTTTGCGAGGGGGTGTTTTCATTTAAGGGAGAAAGAAATTCCCAAAGTTATGAATATCACGTGCGCCATATACTGTTCCGTTGAAATCAAAAAATGACCAATTTCTGCAACTCGAAACAAAAATTAAAATTCAGATTCGCATTTAGCACTCTTAGAAGAATCACTACACAAAAATTTGCGAGGGGGTGTTTTCATTTAAGGGAGAAAAAAAATCACAAAGTTATGAATATCGCGTGCGCCATACGCTGTTACGTTAAAATCGAAAAATGACCAATATCACGTGCGCCATATACTGTGCCGTTGAAATCAAAAAATGATCAATTTCTGCAACTCGAAACCAAAATTAAAATTCAGATTCGCTTTTAGCACTCTTAGAAGAACCCCTACACAAAAATTTGCGAGAGGCTGTTTTCATTTAAGGGAGAAAAAAATTCTCAAAATTATGAATATTACGTGCGCCATATGCTGTTCCGTTAAAATCGAAAAGTGACCAATTTCTGCAACTCGAAAATAAAACTAAAATTCAGATTCGTTTTTAGCACTCTTAGAAGAACCCCTACACAAAAATTTGCGAGAGGGTGTTTTCGTTTAAGGAAGAAAGAAATTCCCAAAATTATGAATATCACGTACGCCATATGCTGTTCCGTTAAAATCGAAAAATGACCAATATCTGCTACTCGAAACCAAAATTAAAATTTAGATTCGCATTTAACACTCTTAGGAGAACCCCTACACAAAAATTTGCGAGGGGGTGTTTTCATTTAAGGGAGAAAAAGATTCCCAAAATTATGAATATCACTTGCGCCATATGCTGTTCCGTTAAAATGGAGAAATGATGAATTTTTGCAACTCGAAATCAGAATTAAAATTCAGATTCGCATTTAGCACTCTTAGAAGAACCCCTGCACAAAAATTTTGCGAGAGGGTGTTTTCATTTAAGGGAGAAAAAAATTCCCAAAGTTATAAATATCACATGCGCCATATGCTGTACCATAAAATCGAAAAATTACGAATTTCTGCAACTTGAAACCAAAATTAAAATTCAGATTCGAGTTTAGAACTCTTAGTAGAACCCCTACACAAAAATTTGCAGGGGGTGTTTTCATTTAAGGGAGAAAAAAATTCCCAAAATTATGAATATTACTTGCGCCATATGCTATTTCGATAAAATCGAAAAATGACCAATTTCTGCCACTCGAAACCAAAATTAAAATTTAGATTCGCGTTTAGCACTCTTAGAAGAAACCGTACACAAAAATTTGCGAGGGTGTGTTTTCACTTAAGGGAGAAAATAATAACCAAAATTATGAATATCACGTGCGCCATATGCTGTTCCGTTAAAATCGAAAAATGACGAATTTCTGCAATTAAAATTCAGATTCGCGTTTAGCACTGTTAGGAGAACCCCTACACAAAAATTTGCGAGGGGTGTTTTCATTTAAGGGAGAAGAAAAATTCTCAAAGTTATGAATATCACATGCGCCATATGCTGTTCTGTTAAAATCAAGAAATGACCAATTTCTGCAACTCAAAATTAAAATTGAAATTCAGATTCGCGTTTAGCACTCTTAGAAGAACCCCTACACAAAATTTGCGAGGGGGTGTTTTCATTTAAGGGAGAAAAAAATTCCCAAAGTTATAAATATCACATGCGCCATATGCTGTTCTGTTAAAATCAAGAAATGACCAATTTCTGCAACTCGAAATTAAAATTGCAATTCAGATTCGCGTTTAGCACTCTTAGAAGAACGCCTATACAAAAATTTGCGAGGGGGTGTTTTCATTTAAGGGAGAAAAAGATTCCCAAAATTATGAATATCACTTGCGCCATATGCTGTACCATAAAATGAAGAAATGACGAATTTCTGCAACTCGAAATCAGAATTAAAATTCAGATTCGCATTTAGCACTCTTAGAAGAACCCCTGCACAAAAATTTGCGAGGGGGTGTTTTCATTTAAGGGAGAAAGAAATTCCCAAAGTTATAAATATCACGTGCGCCATATGCTGTACCATAAAATCGAAAAATTACGAATTTCTGCAACTTGAAACCAAAATTAAAATTCAGATTCGAGTTTAGAACTCTTAGTAGAACCCCTACACAAAAATTTGCAGAGGGTGTTTTCATTTAAGGGAGAAAAACATTCCCAAAATTATGAATATTACTTGCGCCATATGCTATTCCGATAAAATCGAAAAATGACGAATTTCTGCAATTAAAATTCAGATACGCGTTTAGCACTCTTAGGAGAACCCCTACACAAAAATTTGCGAGGGGTGTTTTCATTTAAGGGAGAAAAAATTCCCAAAGTTATGAATATCACATGCGCCATATGCTGTTCCGTTAAAATTGAAAAATAACCAATTTCTGCAACTCGAAACCAAAATTAGTTTTCAAGGCTGTTTTTAAAAGACTTTGGTTTCTTCTGGTCAACTTTCTTCTGCAACGCAGCAAATGAAACAATCCTCTAAGAACTTTCCTAAAGCAGCATTAATTTATTTAATTACTTAAAGCATGCATCCCACTTTGATCGAACCTAAAAGGCAAACCAACTCCTAATAATTTGAAATTCACTGTCACTAATAATGGAACTTCGCAGATCAGTCATTGCTTTTATAATACAGTTTTTCAGACTGTTATTTTGCTTTGACATGATTAAAAGGCTATTCCATCAAGATTTGTAGTCAAGTTGAAGTTTCAGTTCTTTTTCGTATTTTTCTTTAACATATTTTTGAAGAAGATCGTGTTTTGTTGGAGATTTTTGAACATTTGACCATTATTGATCAATGACATGTTAATAGTTTTCAACTTTATTTTGGTTTCTTTCGAGAATCATGTTTTTTCTGCGTCTTTTTATTTTTCGGGATTCCGGGATCGGTAACTGATTAATATAGAAGCTAACACGGATTACCAAATTTTTCCGCATCCTTATTATCCAGGGATCCCGATATCCCGGGATTGTAATACCTAAATCAAGCATATTACACTAACAGTGATAATAATTTTCTTTTTCAATTTAATTAATCACATTAAATTATGTTAGAAATAAAATATTTCTAATAAATAAAACGGTTTTACTCCAGATTTCTTTTTGTATTTTTAATTTGGCACCATTATTTATATGTCAAAATGTTGTTTTAATTTACTGTGCTTAAATATTGCATGAACCAATGCCTTTCCTTACAACTAACGCTAACGCAAACGGTTAAGACTATGACTACGACTAAAACTAAAACATGTTGCATGAACCACCATAAGAGTGCTAAACTCAAATATGAATTTTAATTTTAGTTTCGATTTGCAGAAATTGGTCATTTTTCAATTTTAAAATCTATGGCTAGAATCTATGAGTAACTTCACAATATATACAGGGTGAATACTCATTATATATTTAGAAACAAGACTGAAAGAGATTCAGTTAAGAAAAAAAAAGAGCTTGTGGGAAGATTTTGCGGACGATGTAATGTATGTGTCTACTCAGACTGCAATTATCTTTTAATTAATCTCCCAGACCAAACGTACGGTACATTGTAACCGACCCATACGTTGGTTACGTCCCATACATAACAAGCCTTGAAGATACCGATTTATGGTCAATTGTCAATGCGACGGTTTAAATTTCCAACTCTTTCCGCTTTTGTTTCGGTTAATTATGTAGTCAAACCATAAAAAACACTAAAACAAGAATTGAATAAACAATAGATTCTCGACTTTCACTAAAAAATTAAGTTTCTTTCAAGAACCTAAATTTCCAAACGACCATATGGCGATTAAAACTTTTTTTTTATAACCTTCGATTATAAATTCAGTCACGATGATGTAGGCGAGGCTAAAATACCTTTGAAAAACCCTATACACACCGGGTGCACATCGCAAATTGTTCCGAAGAGACAGAAAATAACACAACTCGAAATTGACATCATCGAGGGGGGTTCCCCCATATCCATCCTTTCGCGGTAACGTTACCTATGGAGGTGCAACACCACTGCAACAGCAACGCGACTGGTGACATCTATCTCTGTATATGTGTTATTATCTCTGCACGACAATATTTCGCAGTTCCAACAACAGCAGCACCGGTGCAATGCCATAGCGTTGGCGACTGCGTTGTGTTGTACACGTGACCTCGTTTAACTCTCTCGAAATGGTCGTGGGTGAGCTGTACCGTTGTAGCCTGTTACAGTTCTGTTCAGCAGAACAGGATTTATGACGATAATGATGTTTTACATCGAATTAGTATCAACATTTTTTCGGTTATTAACTCAAACATCTCTAAATGATATGTAAAAACTATTTATCACATGAGTTCAGGGTAGCCAGATAAAACTGGCGGTGACCTAGATGCTGAAATTTGCATTTAAAATGGACGAGGGGATAAAAATTCAAGAAATCGAACATCCTTCGAATCCCCGTGCCAAAGAACTAAAGGGGATAAAGTCGACATGGAAAATTGTCTGGATGTGAGAGAGTAATTCGAAAAAGAAATAGAAGCATTTACATTAACAAAAGCTAAAGAAAACGCGAGCTTCTTGTATCTCCTTTAATGGCTTTTATTTTGCGGTTTTCAACTGCATAATCCGTTATGGTTCTTTTTTTAAGTGAAAGTTTCTTTTCCTCAATTCGTCGAAACGACGTCAACGAGAACTTTGCGGCGTTACTACTGTTGGAGGTACATCGCCCGCGAGGTTTCCTTTTCTCAAGTAGAGGTCGTTGACACCGCTCCTTTTTTGCTGTATGCTCCCCCTCCGGTACAGTTTGTCGCGTACTACGTTCCTCCACTACATAATATGCTACTTAAAGGAGAACCAGAGATTTATCTGAGGCGGTTAAAGCTCCCTTAGGAGTGGTTTAGAAAACTACATTTTTACGTTTTATCTTACCCTTCTCGTTTAGTGGTTGAGCACATTTAAAATTGATGTTATTTACCCAGAACTGTCATCTTCAACGTCAACTAATCCTGACCAAAGCATCGTCGCCCCGAACTCGAAGACCTCCATCCACGATGAAGATAAGCGCATCGCAGAACACCGCGCGGAGTAAATTAGTTAGAAAGGACCTTTCTCCTTGGGTGCACCCCGATGGCATTAAGCTCGACGTGAGGGTATTTCGGCATTCACGGTGTGACAGTTGCTTCGTTAGGGGGCGCCCAATTGTGCAAACTGCGAGTAGAACGCCTGCGTCTGACATGCCCTTAAGCTCACTCCAACTGAGGCAGCTCCTCTAACAACGTAACGAATGCCGAGAAATTAGTGAAATTAGCGTGTATTATGCTTCAATGAAAATGGTACTTAGAGTATATAGTCATATTTTTTAAATGACTTATGAACAATTTAATTTAATACCTTAATACCAACAGTAATTATTTTTTTTAGACTAAAGAAGACGAGATATTATACTTTAAGGATCCTTTTTTGCTTCGTAACTGCATTATCAAGTTGTTTGTAATCAACTCAAGAAGGAAAATTGAAGAGGACTTATAGTTACTGAATCCAGAATCTTCCTCAACCCATCCTCCTGAAATATTGCTCCGATTGATTTCTAAATCTGAGGATTCAAGGTGAGACCTTTGAGGTATTAATTTTTTTCCATAACATTTGGCAGAGTCTTGCTAATAGCTTAGACTCTTCATTATTACATGCTTTATTGAGCTTTATTTAATCTGCCAATGTCAGAAGAAGTATCATCTTTAAATCATCATAATCTAAATGTTTCAAATTCCATAAAAACTCTTCCAAAACCAGCGACTATGAGGAAAGATCGACAGAAGAAAATGTTAGAAAGTCCTTAGAAACTGTGCACGTCATATTTAATAAAAAAAGCTCTAAAATTGGCTTGTAGATGCAGATATGAATGACAGTCATAACGTGTTAACTACTGCTATAATTGGTATTATATTATAATACCACATATATGTAATACCACATATACAGGGTGTAACTTAAGTGATGATTTAAATTTCAAGGAGTGATTCCTTGTTATATTTTAAGCACAAAAGTTCATATAAACGCAAATGCGTTTATAATGCCAAATAAACTGCTTCGTTTCCGAAAAAAATAGATAATAATACAACCTTCAAAAAAACATTTATTTGTGCAATGTTATTTGAATGTACAATAATAATATTTTGTTTATCAAACTTTAATTAAATCAAATGCTCAAAATGAGGGCCGCGACTTTCAATACAAGCATGTAATTTTCTGTTCATCAACTTTTGCATACGTTCCAAAATTCCTGGAGTATTGCGTATGATATTACAAAAATTTACAATTGAAGACATAAGTGGATAAAGGTGTCATGTCACATTTTTAAACTTTTGAGTAAACTAGCATAACACATCTTAAACTGGAACTTTCTTGTGAAGTTCTGGATTCAATTTATTGTAACCTCAAAAAATAGTAATAAATAGAATATTTCCTATCACGTACTTTCTTATTAAAGAAAAACATCCTTTTCTGGAAAAATTAAGATATAGTGTACATAACACCTTTATCCACCAACTCTCAGCTTGAAATGTTATTTCTTTTATTATGAATGAAGGTGTCATGTAACATCTAAATCTATATATTTTTGAAGATATAGAAAAAAAGCAAGATGACAGAATGAAAAACACTTCAATTTATAGTTTAAACTATTTTATTTATAGAAATTTATAAACTGCTTATGAACTTAAAATATGAAACAAATAAAAAATTTAAAGTAAATAGGTATAGATAAGCAACTAATATGATGTTCTCCTTTTCTGCTTGGGATTTAGACTAGTTTGTTCCAACACATCTTTATAGTACCATCTGTAATCCTCTTCAACGAACTTTATTAGTTCTTTCAAGTTGGCAATTTTTTCGGTAGTTAAACCCCCACATTTAGGTAATACGCTTAGAGTAACTTCCCCAGTTTGAATTTTCCTTGCACCTTTCTTATGTAAATCAACCTGCAGAAACGGTGAATGAGAGTCTAAATTTGTTTTATATAAATAAACTCCAAAACTGTCTACTCTAATCCATTTGACACTGTCTCGTAGATTAATCTTCCCGTTAATAGTGTTCTTAGTTTTTTTTATATAAATGAAGTTTCATTGGAAGTTCTTCTAAATTATAAAAAAATTTTCCATATTTAAACATAAACTATGTCTAGTACTTGCAGATCTGATAATCTCCCGATATTGGTCCGGAATAAAAATATTTTGATGCTTTCTGAGTTCTTTCTCAATACGACCAAAATCTCGATCTGAGTCGAGGTAGCTGTGGCCAACCTCAGGAAATTTATGATCTATGACTCTGAAAATCTTGTTTAGAATAAAATACTGGTAAAGACAAAGGATGGAGAAATTCTTATTTTGCCCTGCACATGAATCAGACCAAATTATCAAGTGATCGACATCAGGGTGTTCTTTTTTGAGTAATTTGCAGAACCTTAATAAACAACTTCCAATTTCGTTACTGCCTCTATTGGCAATGTCTTCTGTCCAATTAAAAAAATATGACTTGTGGTCTGAATGAGTGATGCAGTGAATACCAAAGTTGTAAAGCCACATTTGTCTCAAGTAGAAAGCCTTTGATGTTGATAATTTGGGTAATGGCATAGTTTGTTGTAAATCCATGGTTATGTAACATTTTGTTCTATCACTTGTTGGTATTTGCCTGTCTACTTTTTGGGAATAAAAGGCATATTCCCAGTTGTTTTTGTGTTCAACTGAATTTTCTCCAGCATCACATATGCTGCAAGTGTCACTTTTTGGGTGACCAAAAGACAAATTAAACTTTGTTTCAAAAATATGTCTATAGAATGAAATTTTGACCATGTATTTATCATCCAGTTTGTTCTCCTTGCAATGCTGTATATAAAGCTGGTAAAGTTGATTCACATTAAGTAAAGAGGACAGATATTTTTTGTTATGATTTTTGTTACGGGAGTAATGTGATTGTTCAGCAGGAAACATATTAACATGATTAATGATGTAGTTGATAACATCCTCACCTATCTTATGAGGGCGATTTATATGATGCCCTCGCTTATCTGGAGAAGGAGCAGACTGGCCAAGTTTTAACTGTTTTTGTGTTATTTCAATTTTTTTTCTTCCTATTTTATATAGAGAGCATAAAGCATCTTTACGCACTGGTATCAGCTACTTATCATAAGTAATTGCATATTTAAATGAGTAATTTTTTGATGTCTTTCTGCCTAATCGGTGACGAAGAACTGGCTTAATTTCGACGCTCTTGAAAATCAGGATACTCTTACTATTTACATCTAAGCTGTAAAATTTCTTCAAAATTGCTTTTCTGTCTTCAATGTTGAATTTATCAGAACAATTCATGCGACATTTCTGTTTGCAGAGTACTCCTTCCTTTATTGTCTTTTTTTCCATAACTCTTCCAGTTTGTGATACATATTCTTGACCCTTTTGCCTTAATAGAGCAGCTTTTTTCCGTTTCCATTTTTCTGGATTACGGGTTCTTTTTTTGGAAACCTTAGGCTGCAATTCAAATATCTTCAATTTTTTAACTTCTGGGCCTTCAGCAATATCATGACAGCATTACTTGTTTCTTGTCTGTTAGAAGAGTCTATATCTTCCTTTTCTGCTTCGATTTTTTTTAGTTTCAATTCTGTATTTAATAATTTTTTCTTAATATTCTGCTGCAAGTTGACATCCGAGTTTTGATTATTTATCGCTTGTACTAACTTCAGCATCCGTTTACCCCTAGATCCCATAATGGTTTACTTATATTTGCTAATAAAAATCGCTTTTTAAATGAAACACTCTATAAACACTGTCTAAAAATAATGTTACGCAAGAGGAACATAACCTCAAAATATGACATGATACTTCACAGCTAACCTGAACCCTTCAAATTTTGAGCTGATAAAGGTGTCATGTAACAAAAACGTAACATAACACCTTTCTCCACTAGATAATATATGTAGCATGTGCGACATGACACCTTTATCATCTGAAAACTACCAGAAAATATCGGAAATAAGGAATCCCTGTTTATTAAAGGTTAGATCAATATCAGGGGGTGCCCACAAATGCATAAAGTCATTTTTTGAAAAAATGAGACATGACACCTTTATCCACTTATGTCTTCAATTCTGTTTCTCAAATCGTGTTCATCTTCAACTGGCGTTGTATAAAAGAGCGACTTCAGATGTTACCAAAAGAAATAGTCCAGCGGATTAAGGTCTGGAGATCGTGGTGATCACGGCTGAGGTCCTCCCCGACAGATTCATCGCTGAGTAAAAGTGTCATTAAGATGTTGGCGAACAGCAATACTGAAATGGGTGCATAAACCAAATGTCATTTCTGGTTGCTAGTAGTACATCATCTAACAGACCAGGCAATGTGTCATCTAGAAATTGTCTGTAAGTCTCACCCATTCAGGCGAAGGGGAAGATCACCAAAAACTCCGGCCTACACATTGACCGAAAAGTGCTGCTAAAATCCACGTTCTTCAATGGCATGGGGATTTTTATAGACCCAAAAATTTCTGATGGCATCACGTGATAAACTTGCCTCATCTGTGAATAGAATTTTAGACGTAAAGTTGGGATTCTGCGTAGATTTTTAGAGAAACCATCGACAATAATCTAACCGTGCAAGAAAATCTCTTGGCAACGTGTTGAATGTGGTCCATACCACATTCAACACAATAAAGTAAATTTCTGTGCAAAACCCTCAAAGCACTTTGATGACTGATGTTAAACTGTGCAGATAATTTTCGCGTACTACTTGACGTATTAGCTTCCACTTCTTATAAGATTGTTTCTTCTAGTCGTGGTGTCATTATTGTTCTCGGTCTACCAATACATTCGGCGTGAGCATTTACAGATTCGGTTTTGCACAGTCTAGCATGTAACCTCATGAAAGTTCCTGCAGTTAGAAGTGGTCTATTGGGATATCGTTCCTGGTAAAGTCGACTTCTGCAGCATTTCCATCTGCTAGCCCATAAATGAAATGCATTTCAGCTAGTTCAACGTTATTGGTGATTTATGATATACTGACAGTAATCTTGACACGATTTAAATACGATTTATTTTCTCAACTTTGACACCCTATATCTCGGAAACGAAGCATTTGCGGACCTCCTTGAAATTAAAGTCATTCCTTAAGTTACACCCTGTATTACATAAAATTTGCCACGAGATTTTTCGAGCCAAAATAGCGGCAAACCGCGGTACTTTAATAATCATGTCTAAGAAAGATGATTCACTTCAACGAAATGATACTGAAGCATCCTCGGCCACGTGGTTCATACTAAAAAGGTATTAATTTCAGCCATAAAATTCTGTAAAGTCTTGCAAATAGCTCAGACTCTTTGTTACTATAAACTTTAAGGAAGTGTCAAAGCTACAAAAGTAACATCTCTAAATCATCTATTTTTTGTTAGAAATCTCTCGCAAAGTGAACCATTATGAGTGATCATTAAGGTCCCTAGATGACTAAAGTACTGCGGTTCATGAAGCCTATGTATTCAAACTATTCGAGCTAAAATAGCGGTTAGCTCACTGTTTGTCAACATATGCCACTGTTTTTTTTAGAAAAAAATATGCTTGTGATAATGCCGTTTTGTTGTCTTCGTAGTTGCGAAAAGGCTTTGTGAAGTTAGTTTATCGTCTATAAACTCTTGATGAAACCACCATGTAAAGTTTGAAATTAATTAATGTATAGGTAGCACTCGACTTACGACAGGGTTACGTTCCAAATACTTCGTCGTAAGTCGATAATTTATTTTAATAATTAATTTCTTTAAAGCAAGCAAATGGCAAATAAACAGTTTATACCTGTTGTATTCTATAACTGGTATAGTTTATCCAGAGCACAAATTCTCAAACTGATTTAAAACTACCACACCTCTTAGGAGCAGTGATTTTTTCAACGCCCCCTTCTATCTTAGAATCCTGCAGAATCCTGCAATGTAGGGCAATTGCCTTAAAAAACAGGTCATTGGTCTAAAGTCTCTTTACACATCTTTACTCGGTGAAGATCTTCTTTTACTCGGTAGATCGATCGCAAAGGTTTACATTGCGATGTAAAATCTGTGGTTTAGTTAATAATATCGCGACATCTTGCATTGATTATCGTAGTGATCTTGAGATAACATTAAATTTGAATCAACCCAAAACGTACCCATCGCCTCCTTTCCGCCCAAAGCAAGCTTTTCCTTTCCGCCCCTCAGGATCTTTTTAGCGCCCCAGTGGAGAATCATCGATCTAGAGGGTCCAATCATCTCTATCAATTATCAAATAAATTAGTCTTCTCAAGTTTCTAGACGAGTCATCTAGACGCAGTATCTAATCTTCTGATAGCAAATCAAGTGTTCCAGATTTAATATAAAGTTTTCTGGAAGCATCTTAAACCTTCTATCAACAACATTAAGTCTTCTAGAAGCATTGTATGTCGTCTGGAAGCACTTCAATTATTTTCGATGCAATATTAAGTCATCTGGAAGTATTGTAAGTCTTCTGCAAGCGTTGTAAGTCGTCTGGAAACATTGTAAATCGGCTGGAAACTTTATAATTCTTCCAGAAGCAATATCAGTCTTTTGGAAACATTTCAAGTCTTCTGCAAGCAATTTCGAGTTTTCTAGAAACAGTATCAAATCATCTACAGACAGTATCCAGTCTTCTAGTAGTAAATCAAGTCTTCTGAATGTAATATTAAGTCTTTTGGAATCATTTTATGTCTTCTGGAAGCATTCTAAGTCTTCTGGAAGCATTTTAAGTCTTCTATCAAGTCATCTGGAAGCATTGCAAACATTTTGAGTCTTCTAGAAGCAATGTCAGTTTTTTGGATACAGTTCAAGTCTTTTGGAAGCAATACCAAGTTTTCTGGAAGCATTGTAAGTCGTCTAGAAGCATTTGAAGACTTCTATGTGCAATGTCAAGCCATCTGGAAGCATTGCAAGCACTTTAAGTCTTCTAGAAGCAATATCAGTCTTTTGGAGACATTCCAAGTCTTCTGGAAACAATATAGAGTTTTCCAGAAACAGTATAAAATCATCTAGATGCGGCATCCAGTCTTCTGGTAGCAAATCAAGTCTTCTAAATATAATATTAAGTCTTCTGGAAGCATCTCAAGTCTTCTAATAGTAGCATCAAGTCTTCAGGAACCATTTCATGTCTTCTGAAAGTATTGTAAGTTGCCTGGAAGCATTTCAAGTCTTCTAGGTACACTATCAGGTCATCTTGAAGCATTGCAAATATTTTGAGTCTTCTAGAAGCAATATCAGTTTTCTGGAAACAGTTCAAGTCTTTTGGAAGCAATATCGAGTTTTTTAGGAACAGTATCAAATCGTCTAGAGGCAGTATCCAGTCTTTTGGTAGCAAATCAAGTCTTCTAAATGTAATATTAAGTCTTCTGGAAGCATTGTAAGTCATCTAGAAGCATTTCAAGTCTTCTCGGTGTAATATCAGGTCATCTGGAAGCATTGCAAGTACTTTAAGTCTTTTAGAAGCAATATCAGTATTCTGGAAACATTTCAAGTCTTCTGCAAGCAATATCGAGTTTTCTAGAAACAGTATCAAATCATCTACAGACAGTATCCAGTCTTCTGGTAGTAAATCAAGTCTTCTGAATGTAATATTAAGTCTTTTGGAATCATTTTATGTCTTCTGGAAGCATTGTAAATCTTCTGGAAGGATTTTAAGTCTTCTATCAAGTCATCTGGAAGTATTGCAAACATTTTGAGTCTTCTAGAAGCAATGTCAGTTTTCTGGATACAGTTCAAGTCTTTTGGAAGCAGAACCAAGTTTTCTGGAAGCATTGTAAGTCGTCTAGAAGCATTTGAAGTCTTCTATGTGCAATGTCAAGTCATCTGGAAGCATTGCAAGCACTTTAAGTCTTCTAGAAGCAATATCAGTCTTTTGGAGACATTTCAAGTCTTCTGGAAACAATATAAAGTTTTCCAGAAACAGTATAAAATCATTTAGATGCAGTATCCAGTCTTCTGGTAGCAAATCAAGTCTTCTAAATATAATATTAAGTCTTCTGGAAGCATCTCAAGTCTTCTAATAGTAGCATCAAGTCTTCAGGAACCATTTCATGTCTTCTGAAAGTATTGTAAGTTGCCTGGAAGCATTTCAAGTCTTCTAGGTGCACTATCAGGTCATCTGGAAGCATTGCAACTATTTTGAGTCTTCTAGAAGCAATATCAGTTTTCTGGAAACAGTTCAAGTCTTTTGGAAGCAATATCGAGTTTTCTAGGAACAGTATCAAATCGTCTAGAGGCAGTATCCAGTCTTTTGGTAGCCAATCAAGTCTTCTAAATGTAATATTAAGTCTTCTGGAAGTATTGTAAGTCATCTAGAAGCATTTTAAGTCTTCTAGGTGCAATATCAGGTCATCTCGAAGCATTGCAAGCACTTTAAGTCTTCTAGAAGCAATATCAGTATTCTGGAAACATTTCAAGTCTTCTGGAAGCAATATCGAGTTTTCTAGAAACAGTATTAAATCATCTAGAGGCAGTGTCCAGTCATTTGGTAGCAAAACAAGTCGTCTAAATCTAATATTGAGTCCTTCCTATAGTAACATCAAGTCTTCTGGAATTATTTCAAGTCTTCTGGAAGCATTGTAAGTCGTCTGGAAGCATTAGAAGTCTTCTGGTGCAATATTAAGTCATCTGGAAGCATTGCAAACATTTTAAGTTTTCTAGAAACAGCGTCAGTTTTTTGGAAACAGTTCAAGTCTTTTGGAAAGAATAATAATCATAAACTTTATCTCCATAAATAGTAAGAAGTTCAGAAAACGTCAAAATAAAAGATTATACAATTGGTTATTTGACAGCAAAGAATTTGTTAACTGTATATATGATGTTTTCTAAAAGATAGCGCTTTAAACAAGTTTTAAAAGTAATAGATGGTTTCGTTTTTAAACTATTAGGTAGGCGATTATATACTTTGATACAAAAATGAATTGTACTTTTCTGCACTTTTGTAAATTGACTTTTAGATTGTAAAGTGTAAATAATACTTTTTTGTAACTCTTGTTCCATAGCAATGCTGTTATTCATATTTTGAAAAAAAACTGTAGTTATTTTCTACAAACTTTGCGGACTCATAATAATAATTAAAAGTGTTAGAATTTTCAGATTTTTGAAAACTGGTTTACATGATTCTCTCATTTAAAGACTATAAACTGTCCGCACACATTTTTTTCTGAGCAACGAAAGCACTCTCCATTGCACTTGAGTGTCCCCAGAAGATTATTCCATACCTTAGTCGTAATATCAAGTTTTCTAGAAACAGTATCAAATCATCTATAGGCAGTATCTAGACTTCTGTTAGCAAATCAAGTCTTCTAAATGTAATACTAAGTCTTCTGGAACCATTTCATGTCTTCTGGAAGCACTGTAAGTCGTCTGGAAGTATTTGAAGTCTTCTAGATGCAACATCAAGTCATCTGAAAGCATTGCAAACACTTTAAGTTTTCTAGAGGTAGTATCAGTCTTCTGGAAGTAATATCAAATTTTCCAAAAACAGTATCAAATCATTAGAGGAAGTATCTAGTCTTCTGGTAGCAAATCCAGTCTTTTGGATGCAAAACCAAGTCTTCTGGAAGCATCTTAAGTCTTCTAACAGTAACAACAAGTCTTCTAGATGCAGTATCAAAACTTTTGGAAGCATTGCAGGTCTTCTGAAAGCATTGTAAATCATCTAGAAACATTTTTAGTCTTCTAGAAGCAGTATCAGACTTCCAAAAACAGTTCAAGTCTTCTAGAAGCAATATCAAGTTTTCTAGAGTTATAAAATCAAGTTATATCAAGTTATAAAAAGACAATATCCAGTTCAGTCTAAGCAACATTAAGTCTTCTTGAAGCATTTCAAGTATTCTGGAAGCAGTATCAGTTTCCTGGAAACATTCTAAGTCTTCTGGAAACATTTCAAGTCTTCTGGAAGCAGAATCAACTTTTCTAAAAACAGTATCAAGTTACATAGAGGCAGCATCCAGTCTTTTAGTAGCAAATCAAGTCTCCTAGATGTAATATGCAGTCTTTTGGAAGCATCTCAAGTCTTCTTGTAGTTTCCATGACAGCCAATTCTGGCATCAAATTTGAACCATCCATACACAACACGATTTTGTTAATAATCGTAAGTGCAAGTCTACTTAGACTTGTAATTAAAATTTAGTGAATTTGCTTGATTGATCTTTTAAGTTGTTTCACTAAATTACTCTTTATTGGCAAAATGGCGACAATCCGCGGTACTTTAATAATCTAACTTTAACAATCATAACCTGTTAATTACTGCTATAATTGATCTCTGAGAAGGATGATTCATTTCAACGAAATGATACTGAAGCATCCTCGACCACGTGATTCATACCAATAAGCATTAATTCCAGCCATAACATTCTGTAATCTCTTGTAAATAGATCAAACTCTTTATGTGTACATGCTTTACTAAACTGCCAAAGCTACAAGAATATCATCTTTAAATTATCGATTTCTGTTGGATAACTTTCGCAGAATCAGGTGTTATGTCACATATAACAAAAAATACCTTTAAAATTGAGTGTTGATTTTAAAATTATTTTTAATTAAGAACGAGATAATTTGAAAAGGATAACATTCGAAACTTTATTTTAGGGGATGGGAGTGTTGAAAGATTTAACTAGCCTTGCAATTAGTAGAGTTACCGTTCTGTTACGTTGCCAATCCTCAGTTGAAACGCGTTTATCTCTAATGAGGCGCCATCCGAAGAGGCTGAAAAATAGCAACGAACGTGAACTGTCGCAATCAAATCTGCATCACGACACACGCTAACGACGCGCAATGAGCTTTTCTATTTGGGTTAAACTAATTCCCTTTCCAATTTCTCGTTTATATCGTTTAAATTAGGTTGCGGTAGTAAAACCAAAGTTTACTATTTGAAAAAGCTTAAAGGTTTATAGTTAAATACCCCCTGTAAAAATCAAAAAAAAGGAAGCTTTTAATCTCTTGTTTATCCCTTCCATCACACGCTAAGCTTTGGTAAAGCTCTCGGTATCGTGGCGCACGTGCAACAACAAAGAATGGTGTAAAAGTAATTTGTTTAGATATCAAGAACGCGACGGGGATTTGTACCACTCGTAACCGTTTAAAAACTACAGCTATTTTTAACAAGTTTCTTTCGGGGAAAAAATAAATTTCTCTTCGCAACGGGAAAATTAAAAACTTTGAGGGAAAATGTAAAAAAAAAGTTAGACTTCATCGCCGTCTGATTAATGCAAATATTAGTTTTAAAATTCCGAAAGAGCGATGGCGATGGATTTCTGCGCACCATCGGCCCACCAGCAGTGCTTTCGATTTGAAACTCTCGCTAAACGGATTTCGCGCTTCCACCGAACTGATTGAGTTCCAGGAATGTGGAAAATCTATGTGTTTTATCGACCTGCATTGAAATAATGTTCTCTCTCGAATTGAGGTTGAAACTGTTCATATTTTATGCCGATTTCGAATAGTACATATTCGTGAATTAATTATGAAATTTCGAAATTATTGGCAAAATATTTTTCAATCATACTAATATGATGTCTCTTTCATATCTAATCCAACTTAATCCAAATCTAACTCTTTCTGGCTTAGATTTAAATCTAGATTAAATATTAGATCACATGTTAGAGTCAAGTGATTAGTATTAGTAGTTTTAAGACAACTAAAGCCAAATTATTCTAGTTCTAGGTTTAGTGTTAGTTCTAGTATTTCAACTTGTACTAGACCTAAAACTAAAATCATTCGGGTTTATCCGTGCATCTCTTAAGACAATATATTCTAGTGTGAGTTCTGGTTTCTTAAAAAACGACATCGCAAATCGCGTGTTTACCTCTGTCTGTGACTTTATTCTCTTTGTTTTCTAAGCTATGGAAACAAAATAACGGTTTTTTGGAAAATTGTTATGAAATTATTTTCAATTCCTAAGTGGACCATCTACTTTCCAAAAATGAAGTCAATTTTGAGATATCTCACTTAGAACTTGAGAAATAAGTTGGCGAACGTAATTGGGATTTTTCCAAAATTTGAATTACTTTAAAAATTCTTGAAAAATCAATTTTTTTTTAAATTGTGACGAAATTGCTCTCAATAACTAATTGGAGCATCTACTTTCCAAAAATAAAATCAATTTTGAGATATCGCTCTTAGTTCTTGAGATATGAGCTGCTGAACTTAATTGAAATACTTCCAATATTTTGAAAAAAATTAAAAAGTCGTGTAAAATCGGTTTCTTGGAAAACTGTTGTCAAATTACTTGCAATTATTAATTCGAGCACCTACTTTCCAATAATGAAATCAATTTTGAGATATCTTGCTTAGTTCTTGAGATATAAACTGCTGAACTTAATTGAGGTGTTTCAATATTTTGAATAACTTTAAAAATTCTTGAAATATCGATTTTTTTTGGCCAATTGTGACGAAATTGCCCTCAATTAATAATTGAAGCATCTACTTTCCGAATATAAAGTCATTTTGAGATAGCTCTCTTCGTTCTTGAGATATAAACTGCTGAACTTAACTGGCATTCTTTCAATGTTTTGAGTAAACTAAAAAATTCTTGAAAAATCGATTTTTTTTGAAAATTATGACGAAATTGCTCTCAATAACTAATTGGAGCATCTACTTTCCAAAAATAAAATCAATTTTGAGATATCGCTCTTAGTTCTTGAGATATGAGCTGCTGAACTTAATTGAAATACTTCCAATATTTTGAAAAAAATTAAAAAGTCGTGTAAAATCGGTTTCTTGGAAAACTGTTGTCAAATTACTTGCAATTATTAATTCGAGCACCTACTTTCCAATAATGAAATCAATTTTGAGATATCTTGCTTAGTTCTTGAGATATAAACTGCTGAACATAATTGGGGTTTTTCCATATTTTGAATAACTTTAAAAATTCTTGAAATATCGATTTTTTTTGGACAATTGTGACGAAATTGCCCTCAATTAATAATTGAAGCATCTACTTTCCGAATATAAAGTCATTTTGAGATAGCTCTCTTCGTTCTTGAGATATAAACTGCTGAACTTAACTGGCATTCTTTCAATGTTTTGAGTAAACTAAAAAATTCTTGAAAAATCGATTTTTTTTGAAAATTATGACGAAATTGCTCTCAATAACTAATTGGAGCATCTACTTTCCAAAAATAAAATCAATTTTCAGA
The DNA here is from genome assembly GCA_036711965.1 of Onthophagus sagittarius. NCBI lineage: Eukaryota > Metazoa > Arthropoda > Insecta > Coleoptera > Scarabaeidae > Onthophagus > Onthophagus sagittarius. The sequence continues at coordinate 11,871,415 of JASERS010000004.1, forward strand.
TATCGCTCTTAGTTCTTGAGATATGAGCTGCTGAACTTAATTGAAATACTTTCAATATTTTGAAAAAAATTAAAAAGTCGTGTAAAATCGGTTTCTTGGAAAACTGTTATCAAATTACTTGCAATTATTAATTCGAGCACCTACTTTCCAATAATGAAATCAATTTTGAGATATCTTGCTTAGTTCTTGAGATATAAACTGCTGAACATAATTGGGGTTTTTCCATATTTTGAATAACTTTAAAAATTCTTGAAATATCGATTTTTTTTGGACAATTGTGACGAAATTGCCCTCAATTAATAATTGAAGCATCTACTTTCCGAATATAAAGTCATTTTGAGATAGCTCTCTTCGTTCTTGAGATATAAACTGCTGAATTTAACTGGCATTCTTTCAATATTTTGAGAAAATTTAAAAATTCTTGAAAAATCGATTTTTAGGAATATAGTTACGAAATTACTTTCAAGTACTTATTGGAGCATCTACTTTCTGAAAATAAAGTCAATTTTGAGATATCTCACTTAGTTCTTGAGATATAAACTGCTGATCCTAATTGACATTTTTTTCAATATTTTGACTAAATTTAAAAATTCTTGAAAAATCGATTTTTAGGAAAATTATTACGAAATTACTTTCAATGACTAATTGGAGCATCTACTTTCCAAAGCTGAAGTAAATTTCGAGATATCTCACTTAGTTCTTGAGATATAAGCTGCTGAACTTAATTGGAATATTTCTAACATTTTGAATAAATTTAAAAATTCGTGAAAGCTCGATTTCTTGGAAAACTGTTGCCAAATTACTCTCAGTTATTAATTGGAGCATCTACTTTCTAAAAATGAAGTCAATTTTGAGATATCTCACTTCGTTCTTGAGATATAAGCTGTTGAACTTAATAGGAATTTTTCCAATATTTTGAATAAATTTAAAAATTCTTGAAATATCGATCTTTTTTTTAAATTGTGACGAAATTTCTCTCAGTTACTAATTCAAGCATCTTCTTTCCGAAAAAGAAGTCAATTTTGAGATATCTCACTTAGTTCTTGAGATATAAACTGCTGAACTTAACTGGATTCTTTTTCAATATTTTGAGTAAATTTAAAAATTAAAAAAAAATCGATTTTCAGGAAAATTTTTAAGAAATTACTTTCAATTACTAATTGGAGCATCTACTTTCCGAAAATGAAGTCAATTTTGAAATATTTCACTTGGTTCTTGAGATATTAACTGCTGATCTTAACTGGCATTTTTTCAATATTTTGACTAAATTTAAAAATTCATGAAAAATCAATATTTTTTGAAAAATTATTATAAAACTGGTTTCTATTACTAATTGAAGCATCTGCTTTCCAAAATTGAAGTAAATTTCAAGATATCTCACTTAGTTCTTGAGATATAAGCTGCTGAACTTAACTGGAATTTTAGAATATTTTGTATAAATTTAAAAGCTCTTGAAAAATCAATTTTTAGGAATATTGTTACGAAATTACTTTCAATTACTTATTGGGGCATCTACTTTCCGAAAATAAAGTCAATTTTGAGATATCTCACTTAGTTCTTGAGATATAAACTACTGATCTGAATTGGCATTTTTTTCAATATTTTGACTAAATTTAAAAATTCTTGAAAAATCGATTTTTAGGAAAATTATTACGAAATTACTTTCAATGACTAACTGGAGCATCTACTTTCCAAAACTGAAGTAAATTTCGAGATATCTTACTTAGGTCTTGAGATATAAGCTGTTGAACTTAATTGGAATATTTCTAACATTTTGAATAAATTTAAAAATTCGTGAAAGCTCGATTTCTTGGAAAACTGTTGCCAAATTACTCTCAGTTATTAATTGGAGCATCTACTTTCCAAAAATGAAGTCAATTTTGAGATATCTCACTTCGTTCTTGAGATATAAGCTGTTGAACTTAATAGGAATTTTTCCAATATTTTGAATAAATTTAAAAATTCTTGAAATATCGATCTTTTTTTAAATTGTGACGAAATTTCTCTCAATTACTAATTCAAGCATCTTCTTTCCGAAAAAGAAGTCAATTTTGAGATATCTCACTTAGTTCTTGAGATATAAACTGCTGAACTTAACTGGATTCTTTTTCAATATTTTGAGTAAATTTAAAAATTTTTAAAAAATCGATTTTCAGGAAAATTTTTACGAAATTACTTTCAATTACTAATTGGAGCATCTACTTTCCGAAAATGAAGTCAATTTTGAGATATCTCACTTGGTTCTTGAGGTATTAACTGCTGATCTTAACTGGCATTTTTTCAATATTTTGACTTAATTTAAAAATTCTTGAAAAATCAATATTTTTTGAAAAATGATTACAAAACTGGTTTCTATTACTAATTGAAGCATCTTTTTTCCAAAATTGAAGTAAATTTCGAGATATCTCACTTAGTTCTTGAGATATAAGCTGCTAAACTTAATTGGAATATTTCAAATATTTTGAATAAATTTAAAAATTCGTGAAAGCTCGGTTTCTTGGAAAACTATTGCCAAATTACCTTCAGTTATTAATTGGAGCATCTACTTTTTAAGAATGAAGTCAGTTTTGAGATATCTCACTTGGTTCTTGAGAGAAAAGCTGCTGAACTTAACTGGATTTTCTTCCAATATTTTGAGTAAATTTAAAAATTCTTAAAAAATCGATTTTCAGGAAAATTTTTACGAAATTACTTTCAATTACTAATTGAAGCATCTACTTTCCCAAAATAAAGTCAATTTCTCGATATATCACTTAGTTCTTGAGATATAAGTTGCCGAACTTCAATATTTTGAATAAATTTAAAAATTCTTCATTGCACCAAAAATGTTACTGTTTTTGTTACTAACACTTTAAATTAATAACTTTAAACTCATGACTGAAATGATATATGTATTAACATTAATAAATTCAATATTAAATTTTGCAGAATAAAATAAATCGTGCTATAAAAAGCTCCAATGAAAATTTAGTTTACAATCAATTGACCTGGATTTGGACTCGGGTCAAAGCGAATGGTTCGATCGAATTAAACGCACTCATTGAGGTTGAGCTTTTGTCCACGAACCGTGAAGAGCGTTTTATAAAAAAGGACACGCGAAATTGGTCAGTAGACGTGTAAACGTTGTATTTTGCCTAAATCATTCGATGGTCACCGCGGTTGGGCTTTGTAATTCAATTGACGTTAAAAATTCATTAAACGTTTAAGAAAAAAATGGTACAAGCGGAAATTAACCTATTTTTAATTCTCTGATGCAGCTAGATTTTTTCATGACCCGTTACTTTGTCGGCTTCCACGATAACTTACCGTTATTGCACATTTTATGTTAGATACGTGAACGGAGTATGAGTGAATTGCACGTTTTTATTATCTCAACCACATGACTCTCGAAGTTATAACAACGTTTATTAGAAAATCTCTTGTCGCGGCTTTTTCTAATAGTAATGATTTATTATGGTTTCAAGTTTAAAATTACCTTTCAGTAGTTATTATTGAAATGAGATGAAAGCAGAATGAAAGTAGGCAATATTTTCTAATGGCCATTATTTTAAACAAACACTATAACCCGTAAAACAATTTTAATTTTATAGTTGACAAGACTATAAATAATTCGCATGCATAATTAGTGTTAATCCATAATAATTTTGCTTGGCGTAAAAGTTCTTTCTTCAGAGCACATAAACTGTAGCAGTTGCGTTTTTTAATTGTCGCATAATTACACACGAAATCATGTAGCGTTGCCTTTTGGTCTCTTGGTCTGGATTTATCGATCCATTCCCTCAACAAACTGCCGGCGTAATGTATTCGTCTACGTAGCTTTGCATAATTTGTTTTATGGACCCCGTGTGTTCGCCAGGTTCGAAAAAGGGGGAGGATTTTAAAGCGAAACTTACAGAAAGATTCTTCAACTTGGCATTTTTTTTTGTTATTATTTTTATTTCGGCGGACGTAAACCGTAAAGTTTCGCGTTTAAAACGTCTGTTTGCGTTCGATTTCGCGTCAAAATACCTTCATGATTTATAATATGCGAGGTCGCGCGATATTAATAGCTTATGAAAATCCGGCGGGTAAAATCAATGATTCCAATCTGTTGTCGATAAACGGAATCGTTCCAAACAAATTTTGAATGAGCCGATTTTACAAACTGTTTATTACTCGGTATTGTTATCTACTTTAAAATTGATTGATCAATTTAAAATTCCGAAACGATTTGTATTTATGCGAAGAATAATTTTGGATTAAATCCTAGGAAATACTTCATTTCCAGGTTTGTTGAGGAAACGAATTCAATGAAACCTTGATATAACGGATTAATATGGAGAAGGGGTGCTTCAAGTCTTTTCTTCTTTATAGCCTTATTTAACACGTTGGCTGCCACCATACAACCAATTAAGTTATTCTCTAAGGGCCACTGTAAAAAAATTCTTTTTTGGAAAACGAAATCGTTTCTTCATGTAACTGGTATATGGGATCTCTTTATTTAAGTTATTATTCTACCATTTATTAAGCGATCAATTGATTTTCCTGTCATATTTAGAAGGCACAGTATATAGACCACTTGACTTTCTCAGATTGTTTTGATTTAGGTATTAGGACAAGTGTAGCTTTCTTCTAAATATCTGGAAAAAACTCCAGATTCTAACACTGGTTGCTAGTAATATCTAGGTTAGCTTTTATGTATACTTTAATTGTTTCATTATTTAGCTTATTTTCCTGATTTTTTAGGCTTTAGTTGGTCTAAGGAGTTCGTTAATTCTTCAGTTGTAAAAGGTTCATCTAGGTTTACTTCTTCATCGTTGTTGCCATCTATGTTATTATCTACTATTGTGGGAAATAGCTTCGTGTTTTTCTCCAATCGTGGCACAGATCTTTCCATCTTTTCTCCTTCTTCTTTAGAATGATACTAAGGAGCAGCTTTTTCGCCTCCGTATAATCTCCCTTTCTTCAACTCTTTTATAATTTTTCTTCCATCAACTATACTGGGGAGACTGTTTCTATTTCCTTGGCATAATGACGGCTTCTCTTTATCCTTTTCACTTCTCTCGTTTTCTTTGTACACTCAACTCTTACTTCCTTCGCATAGTTGACCCTCCAGTATACCAAGTATATTTATGAAACTAAGTATAATGGTGGGAATGTCTTCAGTCCACTGCTAGTTCCTTGTTTGATTGTCTAATCACACGCTGTCTTCACTGATTTTGTCAACTTAGCCGAAACAGGTTGAAATTTCTTTTATATTTTCATAAAATATTTTCCCTAAATTACTCAATCCTTTCAATACTTTTTTGTGCTTTTGACTGGCTTTTCGATATTAAACTGAGATATAAACTGCTGAACTTAACTGGGATATTTCCAATAGTTTGAGTAAATTTAAGAATTCTTGAAAAATCGATATTTTTTGGAAAATTGTTACGAAATTACTTTCAATTATTAATTAGAGCATCTACTTTCCGAATATGAAGTCAATTTAGAGACATCTCACTTAGTTCTTGAGATATAAGTTGTTGAACTTGATCGAAATTTTCCAATATTTTGAATAAATTTAAAAATTATTGAAAAATCGTTTTTTTTTGGAAAATTGTAATGAAATTGCACTAAATTACTAATTGAAGCATCTACTTTCCAAAAATGAATTTTGAGATATCTCACTTAGTTCTTGAGATATAAGCTACTGAACTTAATAGGGATTTTTCAGTATTTTGAATAAATTTAAAAATTCTTAAAAAATCAATGTTTGTTTTGGAAAACTGTTACGAAATTAGTCTTAATTACTAATTGAAGCAACTGCTTTCTAAAAGTGCAGTAAATTTTGAGATATCTCTCTTAGTTCTTGAGATATAAGCCGCTGAACTTAATTGGAATATTTTCCATATTTTGAATAAATTTAAAAATTCGTAACAACTAAATTTCTTGGAAAACTGTTGTCAAATGACTCTCAATTATTAAGTGGAGCATCTACTTTCCAAAAATGAAGTAAATTTTGAGATATTTCACTTAGTTCTTGAGATATAAGCTGCTGAACTTAACTGGGTTTTTTCAATATTTTGAGTAAATACAAATATTCTTGAAAAATCGATTGTTTTCGAAAATTTTTACGAAAGTACTTTCAATTACTAATTGGAGCATTTTCTTTCCATAAATGAAGTCAGTTTTGAGATATTCCACTTAGTGTTTGAGATATAAGTTGCTGAAATAAATTGGGATTTTCTCAATATTTTGAATAAATTTAAAATTTAAAAAAAAATCGATTTTTGGAAAATTGTTATGAACATACTTTCAATTAGGAATTGGAGTATCAACTTTCCAAAACTGAAGTCAATTTTAAGGTATTTAGACATAGATTTTGCAATATTTCGAATAAATTTAAAAATTCTTGAAAAATCGATATTTTTTAGAAAATTATTACGAAATTACTTTCAATTACTAATTAAAGCATCTACTTTCCGAATATCAAATCAATTTAGAAATATCTCACTTAGTTCTTGATATATAAGATGCTGAACTTAATTTAGATTTTCCCAATATTTTGAATAAATTTAAAAATTCTTGGAAAATCGATTTTTTTGGAAAATTGTTACGAAATTACTTTCAATTATTAATTAGAGCATCTACTTTCCAAAAGTGAAGCCAATTTAGAGATATCTCACGTAGTTCTTGAGATGTTAGCTGCTAAACTTAATTCAGATTTTCCAATACTTTCAATAAATTTAAAAATTCTTGAAAAATCGATTTTTTTGGAGAATTGTGATGAAATTGCACTCAATTACAAATTGAAGCATCTACTTTCAAAAAATGAAGTCAATTCTGAGATATCTCAGTTAGTTCATGAGATATAAGCTACTAAACTTAATAGGGATTTTTCAATATTTTGAATAAATTTAAAAATTCTTGGAAATTCGATTTTTTTGGAAAATTGTTACGAAATTACTTTCAATTATTAATTAGAGCATCTACTTTCCAAAAGTGAAGCCAATTTAGAGATATCTCACGTAGTTCTTGAGATGTTAGCTGCTAAACTTAATTCAGATTTTCCAATACTTTCAATAAATTTAAAAATTCTTGAAAAATCGATTTTTTTGGAGAATTGTGATGAAATTGCACTCAATTACTAATTGAAGCATCTACTTTCCAAAAATGAAGTCAATTTTGAGATATCTCACTTAGTTCTTGAGATTTAAGCTACTGAACTTAATAGGGATTTTTCAATATTTTGAATAAATTTAAAAATCCTTGAAAAATCGATTTTTAGGAAAATTGTTACGAAATTGCTCTTAATTACTAATTGGAGCATTTTCTTTCCATAAATGAAGTCAGTTTTGAGATATCTCATTTAGTGCTTGAGATATTAGTTGTTGAAATAAATTGGGATTTTCCCAATATTTTGAATAAATTTAAAAAAAAAACTTGAAAAATAGATTTTTTTTGGGAAATTGTTACGAAATTAGTTTTAGTTACTAACTGAAGCATCTGCTTTTCAAATGTGAAGTAAGGTTTGAGATATCTCGCTTAGTTCTTGAGATATAAGTTACTGAACTTAATTGAGATTTTCCCAATATTTTGAATAAATTTAAAAATTAAAAATTGATGAAAAATTAATGTTTTTTTTTGGAAAATTGTTACGAAATTAGTTTTATTAATTGCTGTAATTTTTGAGATATCTCTCTTAGTTCTTCTTCTGAACTTAATTGGAATATTTCCCATATTTTGAATAAATTTAAAAATTTGTAACAACTAGATTTCTTGAAAAACTGTTGTCAAATTACTTTTAATTATTTCATCTACTTTCCAAAAATGAAGGCAATTTTGAGATATCTCACTTAGTTCTTGAGATATAAGTGGCTGAACTTAATCGGAATTTTTTCAATATTTTGAATAAATTTAAAAATTCGTGCAAAATCGGTTTCTTGGAAAATTGTTGTCAAATTATTTTCAATAATCAAATTATTCGAAGGGGATATAAAATATGGAAAGGTGTAGAAGAATATTGAGAACTAGGCTCGCGAGCAAGTGTTGTTCTCGAAATATGCTGATCTATTGTAGTGCCGATCAAAAGGAAGTACCTTTTCACATATTTTGTAATAACTTTTTTACCTCTTTTCTCCTACTAAATCAGCTAACAAAGACAGGTTTGAAATGTATATGATCTGTTCAAGAAAATAGAGTTTCAGGATGTCCTTTAAAACACTTTTCAAAAAAGATCCAAAAGGAACATATGAGTATTTAGAAGAAAGCACAAACATCTCCTGTTTAGTTCATCTAATATTATCTCTTGTACATTTTCAGATCTCCTTTTTTTCTCCCTGCTATCGTTTTCTTAGTCTTTTCCATTTTCCATTTGTGGGAACAATTTTATGAATTGTTTCTCTATTGTTTCCTGGTCAATTTCTGGTCTCTTCTATACCCCTAGTTTCTTTGTTGCAATTTTAAATGCAGTTCCCCATATGATGTCTTCCAACTCCTCGCACAGTTCTTTCCATTTTTGTCTTTTACTTTTATCGATTATGGTTCTCAAATTTATTCTGCTGTCAGCTTCTTCATTCGTATTTCTCTTTCTTTCCCTTTGCATACGCCTTCTGTGTTGAATACATAGCTTCCTTGCTTGTTTGATATCATCGTCCCACCGATAAACGTTTCTTTTCTGACTTGAATATCTTATCTTCAATGTTTTATTACATACCTCCGTCATAGCCTTTTTTGTCTCTTTTTGGAATTGTATCCCAAGCTGTAGCAGAGATTCGGGTAATGTTCTCCATCCCCTAACTGTTGCTTTCTTTGGATTTTCTTCCATTTCGAGAACCAGGTTATATGTTACTAAGCTATAGTCACTAAGTACTTCCACGTCTTCCGTTACCTTCCAATTCTTTATCTTAGAGACTAAATCTTCTCTAACCAGTGTAACGTCTATAACGGACATTCCTCTATGGCTCCTGCAAGTTGGGGTGTTTCCTGTGTTCACTATTGTTAGTTTATTCTTTATTACCCACTCCTCCAAAGTTCTACCTCTTTGGTTATTTATTTGGTTACTCGCCATTTGCGTTCTTGCGTTAAAATCGCCCCCAATAAAATTGGTTTCTTTGTCTCAATTAGGATTTTTTCTAGATCATCACATAAACTTGGTAAAACTGGATTATATGTATAAGTTTTACCAACTTAATTTCCACAATAACACTTAAGTTTATCTAAACATTACGACATCATAGACACACTAACTCCATGTTTAAACATACATATAGTATCATCATCGACGGAACCCCCGTCTCCATATTTATTTAAGCACCCACGAGAGTTCACAAGACAACCAGATCTAAATAACAAGATCCGGTAGTGGGCTCGTATTCTACATGCTGTGCGGTATCGACGCAATCAAAGTTTCTCACACAACTCCCCAGTGCTCCAAAGCATCCAGAATTAGCAGCTGCTCGTAGCAGAGCTACTTCAACCGTCCCCGCAACAGAACCAAGATCCTGCAGGATCCCAGTCGATGGTCGTTTCGATTGTTTTAGGTTCACCCTTCGACCCAGAACCCTATTTACGATGACCCTTAACGAAAACCAGATGTTCCCAAAGGAAATCCAAAATAAAAAAAATCGTTTAGTTTTACGTTTTTTCTCTGGTTTGATTTGGAGTGGTTGTAATTTCGGGAAATATCTTGTCCGCAAAATTTCTTTATCTTCTCCTCTTTTTTTTTGTGAAAGTTCATCAAAGGAAAAGCCATTTCATTTTCTCCCTTCTGTTCATCGAGAATAAGCAGGAGAAGAGTTTTGAGGAATTTACGTTTCCCCTTCATCCGAAAATAACCAAAAAAAAAGTCTTTGGGTTGAATATAAATTGTTCGCATTTCCCTTGGGGAAAACCAAAAGGGAGAACTCCTCTATAAACATAATCCGTTCGGATGTAAACAGTCGTGATTACCTCAGCCTTCTCGGCGGCGGCGCCCCTCGGACCTATTGTGTTAATGTTGCACGAAGCCTAATAGAACTACGAGAAGGGCTAAAGAAAATATTTACAACAGGGGGGCGATAAATACTGTTTTTTTCAATTCCCAGAAAATTCCTTTAATCTTTTATTAGATCATTTCTTAAACGATATGGATGAGAAATTTTTTTCTAGTTAAAGCAACTAGAACACGTAACGTCAAATTTAAAACGTTCGGAATCCATAACGTTTTCTAATTTATGTTAATAAGTCACTTATCCATCCATAATTCCACTTTCGACTCGTATATCACAATTACAAAAGCAGTTTCCGTAATAATTCACAGAGCTTAAACACGAAACATACTCGGTTGTGTTAATCCCCTGCGAAAACGCGATCGTTTAATGTGAATTAGGTATGCAAATTTATAAATATAGGTTCGCAAAAATGAATAAAATTCAAACATTAAATTCAATTTTAATCATTTATTGCTACGTTATTAAAGCGTTCCGATTTTAAGGATTATTTTCGAAAATTACGCAACGTTAATAGCGAAACTGTAATTTGATTTCGTATTCTCGCGTTCTCGGATATAATCCATGTGTAAACTTGAGTGTTACAACGTGACGTGCAAAAAGCTTGTTAATTTGAAACGGGTTGGGTTAAGAGTACAAATGTAACTTTAGCGCGGTGTAGCAGTAAATCTTAATATTCGTTTCCTCAACTAACTGGAATGAGGTGTTGTTCTGTTTAATTTAACACAAAATTATTCGTGTAGAGGAAAGCCGCGATATCATGGATCAATACGGACAAAATTATGTCTGCTATGAGATAAATTTTTAATTTTCACTTAAACTACTTGACTTAAGAGCTAATACTAACAATAGAACTAATATTATTCTTTAATTTTGAAAGTTGTCTTAAGAAATGCATGGCTAAATCCGAATGATTCTAGTTTTAGATCTAGTGTAAGTTGTAGTGCTAGAACTAAAACTAGAACTAACACTAGACCTAGAACTAGAAAATCTAGGGTTTAGAACACAGGAAACATCCCAGCTTCTAGGAGCCATGGAGAAATGTCAGTCATAGACATTACACTGATAAGCGAAGATTTAGTCTCTAAGATAAAGAATTGGAAGGTAACGGAAGATGATCTGGTGGAGAATGTCGCCCGAATCTCTGCTTTAGCTTAGGATACAATTCCAAAAGGAGACAACAAAGATTAAAGAAGAATATCTAAAGAACAGTATGACGAAAGCAGAAACAATTTGAGGACCATAATCGATAAAAATAAAAGACAAAAATTGAAAGAACTGTGCGAGGAGTTGGAAGACAACTTAGGGGGGGAATTGCATATAAAATTGCAACAAAGAAACTAGGGGTATAGAAGAAACCAGAAATTGACCAGGAAGCAAGCAATAGAGAAGTAATTCATAAAATTGTTCCCGCAAATGGAAAATGGAAGAGACGAAGAAAACGATAGCGGGGAAAATGAAGGGAGATCGGAAATTGTACAAGAGATAACATTAGAAGAACTAAACGAAAAGACGAAAAGAATGAAAAGAATGATTTTGTAACCGACATCTTAAAAGTAAAAAGAAAAGCTTGGGTTGTGTTGGGACATTAGTCACTATCTTTTCTCGTTTTGAAGATATTTCCTATTAGTATCCTAGGTTGGATATTATAGGTTACGTGGAGATATTCCTAAGTATCTATTCCTTACCGTCATATTTAATAATCGTAATTATAAGAATCGTCTTATGTAATCTATGGTTGGCTTGAGTAAGATTGGGTTGGATGTTATTGCCATTTCTTATGCGATCTATGTAAGGCTTTGGTTGGATGAGGTTAGCTTAAAATATTAGTTAGTGCCTATTCCAACTTAACTTGGGTTCGGTTGGGATATTAGTATCTCTTCCTCGCTATCACATTTCCATTCCTAATGTAATCTCTGGTTGGCTTAGAGAGGATTGGGTTGAGATATTCGTAAGGATTTATCCTACGCTGTCATATTTCCATTCGTTATGTGATCTATGGTTGCTTCGGTTGGATATTATGGATACATTGAGATACTCGTAAGTATCTATTCTTCGGTATCATATTTCCATTCCTTATGCCATCTATGGAGGGCTTGGGTCGGATTAGGTTGGTTTGAGATATTAGTTGGTGTCTATTTCTGGCTTGACTTAACTTGGGTTGCGTTGACATATTAGTATCTCTTCCTCGCTCTCATATTTCCATTCCTAATGTTTCTTTGTTTTAATTTCTGGTTGGCTTGAGGAGGATTGGGTTGAGATATTCGTAAGTATTTATCCCACGCTGTCATATTTCCATTATTTATGTAATCTATGGTTGGTTTGGATCGGATTAGGTTGGATATTATGGGTTACATTGATATATTCGTAAGCATCTATTCTTCGGTGTCATATTTCCATTCCTTATGCAATCTAAGAAGAGCTTGGGTCTGATTAGGTTGGCTTGAGATAATAATTGGTCTAATAATTGTCTATTTTTGGCTTAACTTAATTTGGGTTGGGTTGGCATATTAATATCTCTTCCTCGTTATCATAATTTCATTCCTAATCTAGTTTCTGGTTGGCTTGGGAAGGGTTGGGTTGGGGTTGGATTAAGATATTCGTAAATATCTATTCCCAGCTGTCATATTCCCATTCCTTATATAATCTGTGGTTGACTTGAGTAAGTAAGATTGGGTTGGATCTTATTGGGATGGGTTGAGATATTCGCAAGCATCTATTCCTAACTGCGTATTCTTGGCTTGACTTGGGTTGGGTTGGGATATTAGTATCTGTTCCTTGCAATCATATTTCCATTCCAAAGGTAATTTATGGTTGGTTTGGGTCGGATTAGGTTGAATGTTATTGGGTTACGTTGACATATTTGTATGTATGTATTCCTCGCAGCCATATTTCCATTGTTTATACAATCTATGGTTGGCTTGAGTAAGATTGGGGTAGATGTTACTGGGTTGAGTTGAGATATTCGCCAAGATCTATTCCTCGATGTTATATTTTCATTCATTATGCAATCAATGGTGGATATGAATGGATTGGATTGGTTGTGATTGGGTAGGGTTGAGATATTGATAAGTCTGCATTCCTCACTGTCTATTCCTGACTTGACTTGTCTTCAGTTGGATTGTGATATTAGTTTCTGTTCCTCTCTGTTATATTTCCATTGCTGATGCAATCTATGGTTGGCTTGGGAAAGACTGGGGTTGATGTTATTGGGTTGGGTTGAGGTATTATTATATATCTATTTTTCGCTGTCATGTTTCCATTAATTATACAATCTATTGTGGGCTTAGGTAGAATTGGGTTGGCTTCAGATATTAGTAGGTTCTATTTCTGACTTGATTTAAATGGGTTGGGTTGGGATATTAGTATTTGTTCCTCTATATTTATATTATATATTTATTAATAATATATAATTTATTTATATTATTTCTATTCCTGGTTTGACTTGACTTGGGATATTAGTATCTCTTCCTCCGTATAATATATATCCATTCCTTATCTAATTTATGTTTTGCTTGACTCAGATTAGAGTGGATGTTATTGGATTGGGTTGAGATATTCGTCAAGATCTATTCCTAGATGTCATATTTTCATTCTTTATGTAATCAATAGTGAACCTGGACGGATTAGCTTGGTGTGATTGGGGAGGTTTGAGATTTTCATAAGTATATATTCCTTTCTATTCCTGTCTTGACTTGACTTGGGTTGGGTTGGGATATTAGTATCTATTTCTCACTATCATATTTCTATTCCTAATGTAATTTATGGTTGACTTGAGCCTGATTGGAATGGATGTTATTGGGTTTGGTTGAAATATTCGTCAAGATCTATTCCCCATTGTTATATTTTTATTCATTATGTAATCAATGGTGAAGGACATGGACGGATTAGGTAGGTTCGAACCGAATATATACAAATTCAAATTTCTTCTATTTTTTTCCCTTTCTTCTATGATTTTCAGTAAAATTGTCTATCCTTCTTAAAATCTTAATTATTTCATTCATGCTGGAAATATTTTGGTACACAAGACTAAATTATCTGAATTGACGAAATTTCTACTATTTCCTTTTCTTCAAAACCCTGTATATATTTGTTAAAATATATACTTGAATATATTTGTCCGCTAATTAAGTGAAAAGTTACTTGAATCAAATTCAAAATTAATTTAGGATCATCAATGTCGGTGGTTAGTCTTATCAAATTATTTAAGTACGTCATCGGGTGTATCTTGTACTTAGTACCTCTAAATTTGGGGCACATTTCCAGTCTGATAAATGATGAATTGGTGATATTTTCTCTATTCATTATATTAGTTCCCTTTTCTTTTATAATCTTGATCTCGTCGATCATTTTTTTATATTCGACCTGATCTTCCGTTTGATAATTTTCCATGTTGTTTCTAATTTCTTCTTTACTAAACCTCACTTTCCGCTTTTAGGGATATCCCAAAATTTTGCATCTTGTCAATTTTATCAAAGTTAGTTTTGATTAATTTTTATGTTACGTTTTATTTATCATTATTCTCTAAAAGTTGTATATTTATAATTTTAATTTTCTCTTGTTCTTCTAATATTATGTTACATTCCACATATAACGGTAGCTGGTTAACGTTTTCAATCATTGTATTATATTTTTCATCGTAATTTATATATTCTTCTTTAAGATTATTGATTTCGCAATGTAGAACATCGTTGCTATTTTCCAGTTGTATGTGATAATATCTTTTCTTAATCCTTGAATTGTTTCATCAAATTTTTTCTGATTTCAAGCAGATTGTTTCCCAATTTTTCTTCTAAATTTTGTTTCTTGTCCATTTTATTTCATTCCAATTTCTCTTCTAAATTTTTATTTTTTTTTTCTTTGATCATGTTCATTAACGCTATTTTTTCCTTTTTTTCCTTTTCATTCTCAAAATTAGTAGCAGCAATTATTCTTGATTCTATCTCTCCACTGCCTTCTTCAGTCGAAACTTTAGATCTGGTTCTACGTTCTATCATTTTATATTCCTTTTGAAAAATCGGTTATTTGCTTCCTTTGTGATTCCAAAAATTGAGATGTTTATTTATTTATGAATTAAATATACAATACAGGGCAAGTAGGTTCCAACAAATGAACCGAATATATACAAATTCAAATTCCTTTCTTCTATTATTTCTTCTTTATTAATTCGTTTATTATTAATAATTCCCTTTCTTTGTTCTGTTTATTTTTGTATTAAATTCTTCCGTTTTTCAAACCACACATAATTAAGACGTAGTCTTAATTATTTTTTTTCCTATTCATTCTTTTTTTCCTGTTTTTATGACCTTTCTTGTCATTTTGTTTTTTTTTTTAATAAACTATTTTACTTTTTTTATTATTATATTTTTATAAACTATTTTCTTGAACTTTGAAAAATCTAAGAGTGAATATTATTATAGCATTTATTCCTCGTTATTATGTTTCCATTGATTATGCATTCTATGGTTGCTTCGGTTGGATATTATGGGATACATTGAGATACTCGTAAGTATCTATTCTTCGGTGTCATATTTCCATTCCTTATGCAATCTATGGAGGGCTTGGGTCGGATTAGGTTGGTTTGAGATATTAGTTGGTGTCTATTTCTGGCTTGACTTAACTTGGGTTGCGTTGACATATTAGTATCTCTTCTTCGCTCTCATATTTCCATTCCTAATGTAATTTCTGGTTGGCTTGAGGAGCATTGGGCTGAAATATTCGTAAGTATTTATCCCACCCTGTCATATTTCCATTATTTATGTAATCTATGGTTGGTTTGGGTCGGATTAGGTTGGATATTATGGGTTACATTGATATATTCGTAAGCATCTATTCTTCGGTGTCATATTTCCATTCCTTATGCAATCTAAGAAGAGCTTGGGTCTGATTAGGTTGGCTTGAGATAATAATTGGTCTAATAATTGTCTATTTTTGGCTTAACTTAATTTGGGTTGAGTTGGCATATTAATATCTCTTCCTCGTTATCATAATTTCATTCCTAATCTAGTTTCTGGTTGGCTTGGGAAGGGTTGGGTTGGGGTTGGATTAAGATATTCGTAAATATCTATTCCCAGCTGTCATATTTCCATTCCTTATATAATCTGTGGTTGACTTGAGTAAGATTGGGTTGGATCTTATTGGGATGGGTTGAGATATTCGCAAGCATCTATTCCTAACTGTCTATTCTTGGCTTGACTTGGGTTGGGTTGGGATATTAGTATCTGTTCCTTGCAATCATATTTCCATTCGAAAGGTAATTTATGGTTGGTTTGGGTCGGATTAGGTTGAATGTTATTGGGTTACGTTGAGATATTTGTAAGTATCTATTCCTCGCAGCCATATTTCCATTGTTTATACAATCTATGGTTGGCTTGAGTAAGATTGGGGTAGATGTTACTGGGTTGGGTTGAGATATTCGCCAAGATCTATTCCTCGATGTTATATTTTCATTCATTATGCAATCAATGGTGGATATGAATGGATTGGATTGGTTGTGATTGGGTAGGGTTGAGATATTGATAAGTCTGCATTCCTCACTGTCTATTCCTGACTTGACTTGTCTTCAGTTGGATTGTGATATTAGTTTCTGTTCCTCTCTGTTAAATTTCCATTGCTGATGCAATCTATGGTTGGCTTGGGAAAGACTGGGGTTGATGTTATTGGGTTGGGTTGAGATATTATTATATATCTATTTTTCGCTGTCATGTTTCCATTAATTATACAATCTATTGTGGGCTTAGGTAGAATTGGGTTGGCTTCAGATATTAGTAGGTTCTATTTCTGACTTGATTTAAATGGGTTGGGTTGGGATATTAGTATTTGTTCCTCTATATTTATATTATATATTTATTAATAATATATAATTTATTTATATTATTTCTATTCCTGGTTTGACTTGACTTGGGATATTAGTATCTCTTCCTTCGTATAATATATATCCATTCCTTATCTTATTTATGTTTTGCTTGAGTCAGATTAGAGTGGATATTATTGGATTGGGTTGAGATGTTCGTCAAGATCTATTCCTAGATGTCATATTTTCATTCTTTATGTAATCAATAGTGAACCTGGACGGATTAGCTTGGTTGTGATCTCAATTATTTCATTCATGCTGGAAATATTTTGGTAAACAAGGGCTAAATTATCTGAATTGACGAAATTTCTACTATTTCCTTTTCTTCAAAACCCTGTATATATTTGTTAAAATATATACTTGAATATATTTGTCCGCTAATTAAATGAAAAGTTACTTGAATCAAATTCAAAATTAATTTAGGATCATCAATGTCGGTGGTTAGTCTTATCAAATTATTTAAGTACGTCATCGGGTGTATCTTGTACTTAGCACCTCTAAATTTGGGGCACATTTCCAGTCTGATAAATGATGAATTGGTGATATTTTCTCTATTCATTATATTAGTTCCCTTTTCTTTTATAATCTTGATCTCGTCGATCATTTTTTTATATTCGACCTGATCTTCCGTTTGATAATTTTCCATGTTGTTTCTAATTTCTTCTTTACTAAACTTCACTTTCCTCTTCTAGGGATATCCCAAAATTTTGCATCTTGTCAATTTTATCAAAGTTAGTTTTGATTAATTTTTATGTTACGTTTTATTTATCATTATTCTCTAAAAGTTGTATATTTATAATTTTAATTTTCTCTTGTTCTTCTAATATTATGTTACATTCCGCATATAACGGTAGCTGGTTAACGTTTTCAATCATTGTATTATATTTTTCATCGTAATTTATATATTCTTCTTTAAGATTATTGATTTCGCAATGTAGAACATCGTTGCTATTTTCCAGTTGTATGTGGTAATATCTTTTCTTAATCCTTGAATTGTTTCATCAAATTTTTTCTGATTTTCAAGCAGATTGTTTCCCAATTTTTCTTCTAAATTTTGTTTCTTGTCCATTTTATTTCATTCCAATTTTTCATCCTTAAAATTAGTAGCAGCAATTATTCTTGATTCTATCTCTCCACTGCCGTCTTCAGTCGAAACTTTGGATCTGGTTCTACGTTCTATCATTTTATATTCCTTTTGAAAAATCGGTTATTTGCTTCCTTTGTGATTCCAAAAATTGAGATGTTTATTTATTTATGAATTAAATATACAGTACAGTGCAAGTAGGTTCCAATAAATGAACCGAATATATACAAATTCAAATTCCTTTCTTCTATTATTTCTTCTTTATTAATTCGTTTATTATTAATAATTCCCTTTCTTTGTTCTGTTTATTTTTGTATTAAATTCTTCCGTTTTTCAAACCACACATAATTAAGACGTAGTCTTAATTATTTTTTTTCCTATTCATTCTTTTTTTCCTGTTTTTATGACCTTTCTTGTCATTTTGTTTTTTTTTTAATAAACTATTTTACTTTTTTTATTATTATATTTTTATAAACTATTTTCTTGAACTTTGAAAAATCTAAGAGTGAATATTATTATAGCATTTATTCCTCGTTATCATGTTTCCATTGATTATGCATTCTATGGTTGCTTCGGTTGGATATTATGGGATACATTGAGATACTCGTAAGTATCTATTCTTCGGTGTCATATTTCCATTCCTTATGCAATCTATGGAGGGCTTGGGTCGGATTAGGTTGGTTTGAGATATTAGTTGGTGTCTATTTCTGGCTTGACTTAACTTGGGTTGCGTTGACATATTAGTATCTCTTCTTCGCTCTCATATTTCCATTCCTAATGTAATTTCTGGTTGGCTTGAGGAGGATTGGGCTGAAATATTCGTAAGTATTTATCCCACCCTGTCATATTTCCATTATTTATGTAATCTATGGTTGGTTTGGGTCGAATTAGGTTGGATATTATGGGTTACATTGATATATTCGTAAGCATCTATTCTTCGGTGTCATATTTCCATTCCTTATGCTATCTAAGAAGAGCTTGGGTCTGATTAGGTTGGCTTGAGATAATAATTGGTCTAATAATTGTCTATTTTTGGCTTAACTTAATTTGGGTTGAGTTGGCATATTAATATCTCTTCCTCGTTATCATAATTTCATTCCTAATCTAGTTTCTGGTTGGCTTGGGAAGGGTTGGGTTGGGGTGGATTAAGATATTCGTAAATATCTATTCCCAGCTGTCATATTTCCATTCCTTATGTAATCTGTGGTTGACTTGAGTAAGATTGGGTTGGATGTTATTGGGATGGGTTGAGATATTCGCAAGCATCTATTCCTAACTGCCTATTCTTGGCTTGACTTGGGTTGGGTTGGGATATTAGTATCTGTTCCTTGCAATCATATTTCCATTCCAAAGGTAATTTATGGTTGGTTTGGGTCGGATTAGGTTGAATGTTATTGGGTTACGTTGAGATATTTGTAAGTATCTATTCCTCGCAGTCATATTTCCATTGTTTATATAATCTATGGTTGGCTTGAGTAAGATTGGGGTAGATGTTACTGGGTTGGGTTGAGATATTCGCCAAGATCTATTCCTCGATGTTATATTTTCATTCATTATGCAATCATTGGTGGATATGAATGGATTGGATTGGTTGTGATTGGGTAGGGTTGAGATATTGATAAGTCTGCATTCCTCACTGTCTATTCCTGACTTGACTTATCTTCAGTTGGATTGTGATATTAGTTTCTGTTCCTCTCTGTTCATTAACGCTATTTTTTTCCATTTTTTCCTTTTCATTCTCAAAATTAGTAGCAGCAATTATTCTTGATTCTATCTCTCCACTGCCTTCTTCAGTCGAAACTTTGGATCTGGTTCTACATTCTATCATTTTATATTCCTTTTGAAAAATCGGTTATTTGCTTCCTTTGTGATTCCAAAAATTGAGATGTTTATTTATTTATGAATTAAATATACAGTACAGTGCAAGTAGGTTCCAACAAATGAACCGAATACATACAAATTCAAATTCCTTTCTTCTATTATTTCTTCTTTATTAATTCGTTTATTATTAATAATTCCTTTTCTTTGTTCTGTTTATTTTTGTATTAAATTCTTCCGTTTTTCAAACCACACATAATTAAGACGTGGTCTTAATTATTTTTTTTTCCTATTCATTCTTTTTTTCCTGTTTTTATGACCTTTCTTGTCATTTTGTTTTTTTAATAAACTATTTTATTTTTTTTATTATTATATTTTTATAAACTATTTTCTTGAACTTTGAAAAATCTAAGAGTGAATATTATTATAGCATTTATTCCTCGTTATCATGTTTCCATTGATTATGCATTCTATGGTGGGCTTGGGTCCGATTGGGTTGAGATATTCGTTAATATCTACTCCTCATAGTCTATTCCTGACTTGACTTGACTTAGGTTGGCGTGGAATATTACTATCTATTCCTTGCTATCATATTTCTATTCCTTATATTTCATTTTTCATTCCTTATTTGGCTTGGGGCAGATTGCGTTAAATATGTTTGACTAGGATTTGGTTGGGTTGAGTTGGGATATTAACCAATATCTATATATTCTATTAGCTACGATTTATCTTATTTTTGAGAGCTTATCGTACTTGTTGTATTCATCCAACATTATCATCAAACAAACGACGCATTTTAGTATTTAATAACATCATAATATCAAATTTCCATGACAGAATTAAATTTTTTACTCAAAAACTTTCAAGCAGAAATTTTTAGGAATTTTTATTTTAAAAATATGAATTTTTCGATTCTTGCCTGCCCGACAACAATTGCCTTTGTTATCCGTCGCTTCTGGGCCATTTCGTGGAAGAATTTAATTAAAGGGTCCCGGTGCGACAATAAAAACTGTCCGTCATCGTAGACCGATTTTTCTTAATTGGTGTCGCTCGAATAGCGCCCTATAACCCAACGAGTTCCTGTCAAATATTCGAATAAAACGCGTTTCAACATGAATCCTTTCTATTTTTTTACTTCAAACCAATTTTTCGTCGTGTATTTCACGATCGAAGTGCAATGTTTTAAGTAAACCCTATTTATCTAAAACTTCACGCTCTACATGTTCGAACACGACCGCGGAAAAGAGATAAGCCTCCTCGAATCGGCCGAGATAGCCGTAGGTGATAGGAGAAGTGAAACAATCGAACTTAACGGTACAGGGGAAAGATTGAAAGGTTCCACCAAGCAATAAAAGCAGACTTTTCGTTATAGGTCAACGAGAGAAAGACGTCATTTTTTTAAAAATAAAATAACGGTTTGTAATAATAATTGTCTGTAACCGAGCGACGATTAATCTGCGGGGACTCGTCCACCGCTTCGGGTTTAATTTTTCAATTCAACCCCCGCCGCGATTTAAAATCCAAAAAGATCCATTGTTCTTTTAACAAAAGACGAACCCCGAAGCAGTGGTGCACATCAAAGGGTGTATGCTAAACGTTATTTTACTGACTCGAAAGAACATCTCGCCGTTATTGGCCTTTTTGAATCTCATTTTTCCACTTTAAAGAACTTATTAAGAATCGATACCCCGGTCTTATCTATTCTTTTTATTAGGAAGAAGAAAAAAAAGTGGAAATTTTAAAAGAGTATTTGCAAAATTGCAAGTTTTTAAATAAGAATATTATATGAGAGTTCAACTAGTCAAATGGGTGAAATAAGGGCAGAAAATTGAAAGCGGTGTCGCACGTGCCGCTCTCCAAGCAAAAGCTGCACCGCGCACAGGGAATAATAATTCCGCCCCTACGATGTGACCTGCACTGTTGAGTTTTCAATTTAGCTCGTCTTTCAGCCGGTGTGCTGTAATTGCAAAAAATAACACCCTCCCCGCCTACCCTCCCATCTTACGTTGAAAAATCCACTTATACTTACTGGTATTTACCCTTTTATTAAATGAAACGCGAAAGATAATTCCAGGAAACCAAGTCTCTTCTTTATTGCACTTTTGACAAAACGATAACTCGCCCGGAAATCATTTGAAACTAGGATATCGATTCGAATTTATTTGTGAATTTTTTTTAATTATAAAAAAATTTGGTATTTTTGGTAAAATAATACATAATCTTTCGATGTTTTTTTTTGTTAACAAAAAAGTAAATGAATTTTGCCGATTAACAAAATCCCGTAACTTTTAATGGCTTGCACAAAAAAATTGTAGAAATTTATTTAACTGCACCTATAACGAGGATCGTAGTTTAATAAATTTCACCAATTAGTATTTGAACTAACGGGTTTTTTTAAAACTACCTTTAATGCACATGGAAATATAATGAATCATTAAAAAGATATTAAAGGACTATTAACAAAGAAGATAGAAAGAAGATTGTGGACGATAAAAGGAAGATTATAGATGATCGAAAGAAGATAATAGAATAATCGGAATGAGCAAGAAAGTGATGGTTGAGTTGGGTTATATTGCAACTAGTGCCTAAAAGCGCAAAAGAATTGCCCAAAGAGAGATGTAGTATTCGAACCAAAAGAAACTGAAGACAAAATGTTTATACGGAGCAGCGTTGATAAGATAAGAAGAGAACCGATAAGACAAAATTCAGTGCTAATTGAGACGAGTGTAAGAACGTGATGGTTGGGTTAAGTTGAGTTGGGTTGGGTTGGGTTTATACTCTCATATAGGTATTAAATTGTAATAGTGAACGAGCAAAAACTTAATGTCTTCCTATCTCATCCTGAAATGTAGGATTGCATGAGAGGAATATCACGAGTGTTGCACAAGTATTGCAATTAGTTTCTAAAAGTGTAATAGAATTACCCAAAGAGAGATGGAGAATTCGAACCAAAAGAATCTAAGGCAAAATGTCCACGGAGTAGTGTCGATAAGATAAGAAGAGAGTTGCTAAGACAAAGTTGAGTGCTAATTGAGGCGAATACTGAAACCCCGAACATATGCCCCGAAAGGTGATTCTTGAAGCAGAAGGAAAGTTATTAATGGACAGTGAGTACTGACAAAAAAAAACGGATTAGGTTAGGCTAGATTAGGTACTAACACCTCATGTTGAAAGTGAAGGTGACCAAGACATTGATTGGTTATGCCATAAAAAATAGAGAATGAGATAAGCTAAAATTTTCAAGATTTTCATTTCTCTCTGTGTTCTATGACACTACAACCCTTATTTTATGGACAACAACATGAGGAGAATTCTGGGTTGGGTTAGGTTAAAAATATCAAAGAATTCATATCAAAGAAGGGAAGAAGTGAAAGATGTTGAACGAGTGGCATATTATGCAATTCAAGACAAACATCATGCATTTTTCAAGGCACGAGCACAAAGATTGGGTTGGGTTGGTTAGGTATCAACACTTTACAGTGAAAGTGGAGACAGCCAAGACATTAGTTTGTCATGCCATAGAAAATAGAGAATGAGATTAGGTACTAACACCTCACGTTGAAAGTGAAGTCTGCCAAGACATTGATATGTTATGCCATAAAAAAATAGAGAATGAAATAACATAAAATTTTCAAGATGATCTCTTTCTGTTCTATGACACTACAACCCTTATTTTATGGACAATAACATGAGGAGAATTCTGGGTTGGGTTAGGTTAAAAATATCAAAGAATTCATATCAAACAAGGGAAGAAGTGAAAGATGTTGAATGAGTGGCATATTATGCAATTAAAGACAAACATCCTGCATTTTTAAAGGCACGAGCACAAGGATTGGGTTGGGTTGGCTATGGATCAACACTTTACATTGAAAGTGGAGACAGCCAAGACATTAGTTTGTCACGCCATAGAAAATAGAGAATAAGATTAGGTACTAACACCTCACGTTGAAAATGAAGTCTGCCAAGACATTGATATGTTATGCCATAAAAAATAGAGAATGAGATAACCTAAAATTTTCAAGATGATCTCTCTCTCTCTATTCTATGACACTACAACCCTTATTTTATGGACAACAACATGAGGAGAATTCTGGGTTGGGTTAGGTTAAAAATATCAGAGAATTCATATCAAAGAAGGGAAGAAGTGAAAGATGTTGAATGAGTGGCATATTATGGAATTGAAGACAAACATCATACATTTTCCAAGACACGGGCACAAGGGTTGGATTGGGTTGGTTAGGTACCAACACTTTAGAGCGAAAGTGAAGACAGCCAAGACATTAGTTTGTCATGCCATAGAAAATAAAGAATGGGCTAAGCTAAAATTTTCAAGATGATCATCTCTTTTTGTTCTATGACACTACAATCTTTATTAGACCTTGGATTTCTGCCTCCTCTCATCGTTCTTCATTACCAATCGTTACTAGCTTCTAACTAGATTTACTCGTTTAGTGTCTAAAAGTGTTGAGTATGTTGCCAATTTTTCCTCCATATATTGGAAGTGGATTAATTATTGATTCAAGACATGCAAACCAAATGGCTCAAAATATCGAAGAATCGGAATGCTAAGAAATATAGGGTGGATATTATGGGCAACAACATGAGGAGAATTCTGGGTTGGGTTAAGTTGGCTAAAAATATCAGAGAATTCATATCAAACAAGGGAAGAAGTGAAAGATGTTGAATGGGTAGCATATCATACAATTAAAGACAAACATCGTGTATTTTCCAAGACACGAGCACTAGGGTTGGATTGGGTTGGATATCGAAGAATCGGAATATTAAGAAATATAGGGTAGATGTTATAGGTAACAACATGAGGAGAATTCTGGGCTGGGTTAGGTAAAAAATATCAAAGAATTCATATCACAGAAGGGAAGAAGTGAAAGATGATGATGAATGGGTGACATATCATGCAATCAAGGATAATGACACAATCATCATACTTCATGCATTTTCCAAGGCACGAACACAGAGCTGGCAATATACAGGCTATCTCTCAAATGCGTGAACAACGGAATATCACAGATTCCTTGGCTCAAAATAAGCCGATTTAAGTTAACTTATCTATATCCAAAGTTGCTTCGTTTCGCGTTTAGGCGTCCCCTACTGAGAAAAAAGAATGGATTAATATTCGCCAAACACATGGCTTTTCCATCATTTCCGTGTTTTTAAAATTTTATCCAAAACCATAAAAAGACGTTAATTGAAGCTAGGAACCCACATCTCAAAAATGGTTTTGATGAATTATCGCGTTTTCGAGTTATAAGGAATAAACGATTTTTTTTTGCTAACTTTGAGTTCCTCTAACGGCGAAACGAAGCAACTTTGAATATAGATAAGTTAACTTAAATCAACTTATTTTGAGCCAAGGAATCTCCGGTTTTCCGTTGTACACGCATTTCAGAGACACCTGTATATTCTAGAAATGGAGGATGGAAAAATCGTGAAGAAGCAAGGCACAACGACATACGTATTTGTAGTGGAAATTAAATCCTTAAAGAAGTTAAAGAGACGCTACAGAAAGGGAACAAAGATGAGGGAATAAAAAGTATAAGAGGTACGAAGAGGGCAAATTGCCAATTATAACTGAAAAGGATAGTAAGAGTGTAGGGGAAATTAAAGAAGTGATTATACACATCAAAGACATGCAAGTTAAGCAATTAGGAGATGGAGGTATGGAGACAGTCCTCGTTAAAAGTATGGATACATTGGTGGAAGAAGGTAAAGAATCAATAAAAAAAATGTAGTAGGTGAAATAATATGCAACCTAAAAATGAGTGATCTTAGACCTATTAGCAATAAAACGATGGCGATTACAATAAAAATAGAGAAAAATGGCGATAATATGGTTTGGATTTTGGGTTCGCCGTCTTTGGTCAAATTTAAGGTCGTTGCATCCATATTATCCTGGAAACCAATGGGAGAATTTGTCCTGGTTGTGCTGCCTTGATTCTACTCATGCCAATCTGGATATCTCCAAAAATGGAAAACCTTAATACTTGGTAGGCTACGTTTCGGCAAATATTGTTCTGACCCAGATAGAAAGAAACTGTGCTTCATTCGTGGAAAAGAAATCACCGAGAGAGGCGGAGAATTTGGAAAGAAAAGAATCTGAAGAACATGAGGAGAATTTTGGGTTGGGTTAGATTGAGTTGGGTTGTTACTTAAAGAGGCAAAATTTGAATGTAGAGCAAAGTTATTGAAGGCCTGGTAGGAAAGATGGAATCTATATGAGGGATGGACAAAAATTCTTATCCAGGAAATAGATCCATGGTTCGATAGAGAGTGAGTAGAAATTGTCCTTTACTTGACTCAAGTTTTGCTAGTCACGGAGTATTTAAAAATATTTGTGCAAAACTAAAACAAAAAACGGAAAGGTAAGTTGGTTTTGCGAAAACATAGATACAGTATTTGTGTGTGAAATGTTAATAGTGAAAGAAATTTCAGAAGATTTGTAGGGTAAGACATGGTGATAGAAATAATGAAATTTAAAGAAAACCATGAAAGGCTCTTAAAAGCAGTTCGAGATGGTGAAAGTATGACATTGGATAATACATAAATTTGTATTTTACACTTTAATCCCTGAAGTAATGTCCTGAGGGGTGGAACCCAACCCAACTCAACCCGTCACAATCTGGCTGCATGACATCTTTGGTCAAGTGTCTGTTTATAGATTTTCCAATCCCCGTTATAACATAACAAAAAAAATGGTTGGATTGTTACGTATTAAATCTAATAGTGAACAAATAACAAGTTAATGTCTTCATATCTCTTCCAAAAATGCGAGATCACATGAGAGGAATGCAACGGAACAGTTATTACAACACATCGAAGTATTATAGTGGAGTGCCTAAAAGTGTTAAAGGAATCATTCAAAGGAAGACGCAGAATTTGAAAGAAAAGACACTGAAGACAAAATGCCCATACTTAGAAGATGCGAAAGGTGATAATATAAGACAAAGCTGAGTCTATATCCTGAGGGTGATTCTTGGAAGAGAGGGGAAATTATTAGTGAGTAATGAGTTTTGGATAGCAAAAAGGTTGGGTTGGATTGGATTGGGCTAGCTTGGTTCCAACATCTTACGTTCGAAAAATATCATTGTAATAATCAGGATTACGACAACACAACGATTCCGGAGCAACACTCCCTCTTCGAATGATAGCTCATCCCGCTTTTGGTAGAAAAGAAGCAATTCTAGAGGCACATCCTTTTTGTCAGGCCAATATGACTGCCAACATCATCATCTTAGTCTCTTTCTTTATCTCATGTCTTCTTACAAATAGCTTCCCCATATGCAAATGCAATAACCGCGAATGAAGTGGTACGCTGTATGTGCTCAGAGATACAGGTAAAAGAATCTGCAGGGCCATGTTCCTTCCCACATTGCTACATGATTTCAAAATCATAACTATTTAGTGTCATGGCCCAACGCATCAACGGGTTGTTTGCTATTTTTAAAGTCTGGCGATCCTCACCAAAAATTCGCTCCAAAGATTTATGATCTCATCTGTAACCAGGGTAAATGTCTGATTGCTGGTGAAATTTAGTTACCGCATAAACCAAACCCAACGTTTCCTTATCAATAGTCGAATATCAGCTCTACGTCACTGAACGAAGTTGAAGTAAACGATATGGGCTTTAGAGTACCATCAGGAGAAACAAACTCATTCTTGCACCCACTTCATTAGCATAGCTAGAAATTATCAACGATTTCTGCGGATCATAATAAACTGAAGTGCCGTTCGATATCAAGCTCCATTTCAACTTATCGAACATATATGTGTCCTCTTCTGTCCATTTCCATTTTCCCTTCTTCTTTAATAGACGATAAAACGGAACATATTTCACTGAAAGTTCATAATAAATCTACCATAATAAGTTATTTTAAGTTATTAAGCCCCTAAAGGATCATAATTGTGATGTGATTTTTGGCTTTTCTCATCAATTTTATGTCCCAAGTATGTGACGCCATTCATTAACCAATCACATGTGACCCTGTGGTCGGTATGTATGCCCAAGATGGAATTCTTTTTAGTTATCTACATTAACTATTTCCAAAGATGAGCTAATATTTTCATTAGTTTCCACGAGACTTAAAGAAGTTTTTACCTACTATGGTATGTTGTTGGAAGATGTGCAGCATCATTTGCATGGCTTTTCTTTTAAGTTGAGCTTTTGATACCAATGCCTCCCTCAAATAACTTCTTAAAAAATTCGTGATTTTCGTTCCCAGTGGTACTCCTTTGAAATCTTTAGTTTTTTTATGGTTTTCGCCGCAATACACATCGAACCAATAGCAATATCCAGATGAGCTACTTATCATCTAATTCTTGTACCCAAACCTTTCCATTTTGTACCCAAACTGTTTGGCAGGATTGTGTGCAAAATATTTCACCATAGGTTCATCGATTGATATGTGCTTATGGAAGCAACCCCACTTGCAAAAATTTGCAATAATTTTATCCATAAATGGTCGAATTTTGTACATGCGATTTTTTAGTTTTTTTAGTTTGTACAGCTT
Organism: Onthophagus sagittarius; assembly: GCA_036711965.1. Taxonomy (NCBI): domain Eukaryota; kingdom Metazoa; phylum Arthropoda; class Insecta; order Coleoptera; family Scarabaeidae; genus Onthophagus; species Onthophagus sagittarius. Next base: position 11,899,645 of record JASERS010000004.1, read on the forward strand.
CCTATATGGGCGTTGTCTGCTAAATGTAGAAATTTTTTGATTTCAAGGTGTGTGTTTGTGGACATAGAATTATACACAAACTCTTTTGTATCCTAAATCCTCATCTGTTGACCAATAATAAAACCGCTCTTTCATACGGTTGTATCGCAAGCTTGTGGTCTTTTTTTTGCCTGGCATATGTAATTGTCTGTTCACATAGATAGGTAATAATTTCGTCTGTTAGAAATGTTTCAAAATGTCGAGGCAATAAATTTTTGAAATCGGTTTTCATTGATGACGTCTTCGATGGTAATATTGGCGTTTGTGCAATTTCGGTGGGACTTTATCCATTTTGGCTTTTGAAATTCAGCATATTTTCTTGCTAAATAACCCCCATCTTCTTCCACTTGGTCATCTACATTGAGTTCATTCGTGATTTCAATGGTACCAGGAATATCTTTTGAGGTAAAATTTGTATCAGCCATAACATCATCATCGTAATCTTCGACATCCGTGGGATGATTCAATTACTTCAGAATCATCTTGTAGCACGATATCATCTACGGCTTGCTCCAAACGTTCAAAAGATTTACGTCCATAAAAAATTTTTGGAAATTGTTGGTGATGTTGATTTCTTTTCAGTTTCAACTCCGTTCATGTCTATCAAATTGTTTGCATACAACATTTTTAGCGTTTGCATTCTGGTATTTAAAAGGTGCAGAGCGATCGGTCCATACTTTTTTTAAGATACATACTTTTACCTGATCTGCTTAAAATTAGAAACATCATACAATTTATCTAATCCGTAATCCAAACCTCATTAATTCGTAAACTAATATTTATAACGCTTTTTATAAATATAACAGTTTCATAGTATAATTTACATAGAACAAACTAAAGGTAGTTGGAATTGAAGCAATATACTCCGAGTGTATGTACTAATATAGCTATTGAATATTTACGGATATGTAGGTCACAGCAGGTGGTACAGTTAATTGGTAAGCACTAGATATGATGCATTAACAAATGTCTTATGGTGCAATTAAGTTGTTGCATTGTACTAACTCAATTAGGTACGTCAGTATCAGTGTGTTAAAAACTCTGCGTTTTTTCTTGGCATGTACCTAATGTTGACTATCCGGAATGGCTCAAGCATCTCATCGAACAGTCTACGATGTTGTCTATGTTTTCTTTCCTATTCCTCCCTTCATCCTTTACGGCTTCATTTCATTCTCACTCAATTTCATCCTCAATTTGATGACATAGGAATCCATTAATTTCTAAATTATGGCTTTTTAAGTTCATATCTCTCATTTATTTCTTCTTGTCATCGTTATTGCCCCAATGGAATCGCCCTTTGTTTCCTGGATGAGAAGACAGAAGCCCCCCTATTAATCATCTTCTTCTGATTTCTCATGATCGCCCATTTCTTATTAATCAATACTTCGTGGATGCTTTCTATTTTACTTTCTCTTCCTATTCTTATTTCTGCTGTTCGAATCGGGCGGAAACTAAGTCCAACCCAAACCCAACCCAACCCAAGGTTTTTTTACGAGTTCAGAGAAAATCTGCTTATACGCATTTAAGTTTAAAGAGTTGAAAGACCAGATAATGTGAGGTTTAAGGCCCGACTCACTAAAACTCCTTTCTTCGTATTCTCCGGAACCGCCAGAAAGGGTAGAAGAGAAGAGTATAGTTTACTCTTCTCTTCCTTGAACTTTCTCCTCTCACAAATACCTTGTTCCAACAAAACTTTCTTTAAAACAGATCATAACCTTCTTTTATTTTTTAGTTTTTTGAAATATATATTAAATTTTACGTATCCCCGTTTGGTGGGACGAACATGGTGGGACATAGAATTATACACAAACTCTTTTGTATCCTAAATCCTCATCTGTTGACCAATAAAACCGCTCTTTCATACGGTTGTATCGCAAGCTTGTGGTCATTTTTTGCCTGGCATATGTAATTGTCTGTTCACATAAATAGATAATAATTTCGTCTGTTAGAAATGTTTCAAAATGTCGAGGCAATAAATTTTTCAAATCGGTTTTATTGATGACTCTTCGATGGTAATATTGGCATTTGTGCAATTTCGGTGGGACTTTATCCATTTTGGCTTTTGAAATTCAGCATATTTTCTTGCTAAATAACCCTCATGTTCTTCATCTTGGTCATCTATACTGAGTTCTTTCGTGATTTCAGTGGTACCAGGAATATTTTTTGAGGTAAAATTTGTATCAGCCATAACATCATCATCGTAATCTTCGACATCCGTGGGATGATTCGATTACTTCCAAATCATCTTGTAGCACCGATCTACGACTTGCAAACGTTCAAAAGTTTTACGTCCATAAAAATTTTTGGAAATTGTTGGTGGTGTTGATTTCTTTTCAGTTTTAACTCCGTTCATGTCTATCAAATTGTTTGCATACAACATTTTTAGCGTTTGCATTCTGGTATTTAAGAGGTGCAGAGCGATCGGTCCATACTTTTTTTAAGATACATACTTTTACCTGATCTGCTTAAAATTAGAAACATCATACAATTTATCTAATCCATAATCCAAACCTCATTAATTCGTAAACTAATATTTATAACGCTTTTTATAAACATAACAGTTTCATAGTATAATTTACATAGAACAAACTAAAGGTAGTTGGAATTGAAGCAATATACTCCGAGTGTATGTACACTTTTCCCGCACATATCTCATTTGAGCAACACAATAGGGGAACTGTGGTGACGTTGAAGTAGTTTCTCGTATACGTAAATTAACTCGCTTCCCGTCGATCGCGATCAGAATTACAAAGTTGTACGCCACGAATCCCGGAACCCCGGCAATAACGTTGGAAACCCAAATTAACAACAAACCCCGCACGAAAACGAAATACGATCGAAGAAAAAAGTTGGATCGTTGGAAAATTTTCGAAACGTTCTTGTTTGTCGTTAAGGCAAAAAAATCGTAATTCACGTTAATTTCACCTTCGTGGGTTGCGAAACGAGACTGTAGATCTTGTAAGAATCACCCGCGAAAATAAACCAATCTAATCCGAAAGAAACAACAAGTTTTTCATTGTCTCGGATGAATTTTACGAGACACGATTACTGAACAATAGGAGAAAGTTCAATCTGAAACACGCAAGTAAAAGGAGGAAAATGAAGAGAAAAAAGAACGAGATCGCGCACCGACACGGAAACGGGCAATGAATTAATTGAAATACGTCCTCCCTGTAACCGTGCTAGTTCACGAGAAGAGATCCCGCGGGATCCCTCTCGTTTTCCGCATCCGCCGATTCCCATAAATAACGTACTTTCGTTCTTTCTGGCGCGCGGTTCCAGTAACGGAATTGCTCCTGCAACCGGGGCTTCTCTACCGGAGCAAGTCAAGTGGGAGCAGTTGTGGAGTTCAAAAGTCTCGTCTGATATCGCCCCACGGACTGTTTACCGGGATGTTACCATCCCTTCTTTATTACGCGCCACACGAAACGCACATTTTACGGTTTTCCAACTTTGAAACGGCTATGACTAATGTTGTTGCGCAACGGTTCGATTACTCTGTCATGATCTGAGCTATTGTTATCCCTGTAAATGCCGGCCTATTGTTTGGGTAATAACGTAAATTTTGTTATAACATTATAACGAGTCGTGACTGCAGGAATGAATTGAATACGTACCGAAGAGAAATTAAATATAGGTCAAAAGTTACGTTTATAACATTAAAATTTTTAAGCGTAAAACGTTAAGTGTGTTACCAAAATTAAATATTTCCCTGAGGAACGCCCCGGAGCAAGTCGAGTTAGTTAACGAACATAAAGGAATAATTTAACGTAACCGAGGGAATGTTACCTTTTAAAACAAATGCGGGAATCGTGTCCTTCTTAAAAGTTATTAATCATAAAATTTACAATTTCTGCTTCGGATTAAGTATTCTGCGGATTTTCAGACTTCAACTTCATTGTTACACGTTCGACGGTTTGCCGTTTTCTATTCACTTTTCCCTCTTTGTTCGCGAGATTTTATGCCTCCGATCCCGAAGGAGGGGGCGCGTTACAAAAGGCCGCGACGTTATAGCGCAAGATTGGTGCTCTTACGCGTATGGATTGAGGAAATGTATACCCGGCGACGGATAAAACGGGATAAATGGTAGCGAGGAAATTCATCAATTTGTAAAACGACGAGGGAAAATTTTTTTTGCATGCTAATAAAGAAAAAAGTAACAATGAAAGTTCAATATAACGGATCTCGTTAAAAATGAATTCCGATATAAATAAACTCGGAATATTCCCCTAGGATACTATTGTGTATATATCAAGGACGGTGGATCTAATTTTAATTAATAATCGGTTGATTGATTTAAATTTTTATTTTAAGTTAGAATTGGAATCATTCGGAATCGGTGACATGGTTATCAATTGGACTGAGCGTTTGCCGAATAAAGTAATGCCAGTATCTAGTATTCTATAACACGATTTTGCTCTCACTTCGCTGAGGTCGCTTGCGGGCGAGGCGCTACAATTTTCCAAAATGAACGATTTCCTGTTAATATTTCATAGCCAGCTCGTCCGCAAGCGACCTCGGCGATTTGAAGCAAAATCGTCCCTTATAGATCCTAGCAAATACATAAAGTCTCCTATAAGACGATTTTATTCTCACTCAGCCGAGGCCGCCGAGGATATTGGCATCATTCTTTTATAAGGGAACTAGGGCTCTTCGAACTTAGCATCTTAATTTAACCCAAGCAAACTTGTCCCAATCTAATCCAACCTTTATTTATTGCGCTCAGAGGAGAAAATCTTTATGACGGATAATGCGCCTGAATCAATTTGTTCGGAAGTGTGGGACTGCCACGGTATAGGTATTGTTCGCCAGGTCTACCATAGAGATATGTAATATTGCACTATGCGGCGTAATTGTTAAATTAACTCGGTATAGTCTGTTATGTCCGTTGATTGCAAATTTAAAGCGGTTTAGTGCACAACAGCTATGGCGCAGGCGGCATAAGATTCAGGGCTGCTATATTCACTTACTATCACTTTTAACTGCACAAAGTTTTCAATAGCCAGCGCGCTGCCAGATTTACCATCCCATCACATCCTTGCAAATAAGCAAATATAATGGTGTCATTGCACAGAACGAGTGATGAACTTTTGCGATTCATGTTCTGTACACAGCCACGGTAACATATTTTCAATTTTGGGAATTTAACATGAATAACAATTTGTCAAATCTGTCATATAGCTATTAAAGATTTACGGATATGAAATGCTTCAGCAAATGTCTTATGCCAAAATTAAGTTGATACATTACACTAACTCAATTAGGTGCGTCATTATCAGTGTGTCAAATGGACGCATATGTTAGTCTACCGTATTAAAAACTCTGCCTCTTTTCTTTGTATGTACCTGATCTTGACTATCCGGAATCGCTCAAGCATCCCATCGAACCGTCTACGGCTGTAAATGTTGCATATTTTTTCTTCTCTGTTCCTTTCTTTAGCCTTCACGCCTTCATTTCATTCTCACTCTTTTTTCTACACATTTTTTACTTCACTCCAGCCGACTTCATTCTCAATGTAGCATCATTTATTTCTTCCTGTCATTGTTATGGCTCCAATGGATTCGTCCTTTGTTTTCTGGATGAGAAAACGAAAGCCCCCTCATTTATTATTCATCTTCTTCAGATCACTCATGATCGCCCATTTTTTATTAATCAATACTTTGTGGATACTGTCCATAGTATTTTCTCTTCTTATTCTTATTACTGCAGCTAGCATCATGCGCAAACTAAATCCAACCCAAGGCTTCTTTCTACGAGGTCATGGAAAATCTGCTAACAGACATCCAAGTTTGGAGTATTAGACGGCCAGATAATGTGAGGTTGGGCCGAACTCAATAAAAACTCCTTTCTTCGTCTTTTCTGGAACCGCATTACATCAAAGAAATGCACACAAAAATTTTGTTCTATCAATGGCATCCTTCATAGTTCGCTCTTCTCTTCCTTGAACTTTCTATCATGAAAGTCTTGGACCAACAAAACCTTCTTTAAAACAAAACAAATTTTTCTTTAGTTTTTTGAAATATATATTAAATTTTATGCACCCACGTTTGGGAGGACGAAAAATCGCCCCCTCCTCACTTTTTCTTGTACTTCTTGACCGCCTCCAAGTACTTCGTCTCATTTCCTTCCTTCGTTCTATTGTCTACACTGTTCATTATTCCACTAAGATATCGCATTATGATATCACGATATTTTTCAATCTGTATAAGCAGGCCTAACTCAACCCAATCCAACCAAACCTTTTTTTAAAGAGGGGATTAGTAAATCTGCTAACACAGACATCCGGCCTAAGGTATCAATCGGCCGGATAGTGTCGGGTAGCTGCCCTTATGGGTTGCAAAACCTCCTCTCTCCTCCGAAATCGCCCATAGGACATAACTTCAGAGGTGCAACTCAAACATCAACTCACTTTTTCTCCCCTTCTCTCTTTAAATTTTTCGTTATGATTTGGCCTCAGCCAATCTACTGTCTCTCCAAAAATCTCTCGTGGATCCAACCAAACCTAACTCGATCCAACGTGACCCAACCCAACACAACTCTTTAAGGAAGGGTTGTTAAAGCTTTTTAAAGAAGGGATTAGAAAATCTGTACGATCGACATCAGGCCTATGATTCAAAAATGGCCACATAGTGACGGCTTGGGGTTTAAAACTAAACCCCGACGAGCTAAAACGCATCCCCCTCTTCTTCTTATCTCCATCCTTTACCTCCCACTCCCAGCCATACAACGCAATCTGTTGGGCCCTTAAAACTATCCAACACTCTAACATCAATTACATTGCTAAAACTATCACAGTTCATATCATTACAATTAAAAGTTATATCTTCCCACTTTTAATTTTGCTAACATCCAATAGCAATGTCTATTTGATTCTCACAAACCGGCCTTCCTTCATCATCTCATCTGCGTTTCTAGATCTTCATTATCGCCCCTGCACGCCCCTGTACATCCATGTCGTTGATTTTTTGCTTGCTTATCGGTTGCTTCATTCTATGTATATTTTTCTGGTTTCTTTCTTCTAAAGATCTCACACCCAGTTGACCCAGCCTTCAGTCCTCCTTCTTCCCAAAGGAGACACCATTCTTCCTTCTTGCAATCATTATCCAAATGATCTGTTTGTCCACATCTGAAGCACATTTTTGTACGATCTATTCCTTTACAGTTTTATTCATCTTTCAATGTTAGAGCCTGTATAGCCAATTCTTACTTTTTCTTTCATTACTTAATAAATTGAGTGTGTCTTGCCATTTTTTAGCGTCACGGTGATCGCCTGAGTGCTGCATTGGTCTAAATTCGCTCATACGTACAATCACGTAGTCTTTTCCCAGAGCAACCTCTACCACTTCCTTTACTTCCGCCTTTTCAGTGATCGCATATATGCCTTTTATGCGAATGTTTTCCACCTTCTCGACTAATCTTTTAACCGTCCATAATCTGGTCCTCAATCCACTCAAACCAACCCAACCCAATCTAGTTCAATCTTCTTTTTACAAAATAAGAAAACATTTATTAACAGACATCGGACTATAGATCTTGAGTGATTGGATAGTGTGAGGTTGGACCCATTTTCCTCCTTATCTCCATTTCTCAAAGACACGCGATCGCAGAATAATAAGCCAGAATTGATAAGATAAAGATCGATATAAGTTGTAGTAATCATCTTCCGTCTATCAGTCAACCAGAATCTTTCTAGTTATATAGTGTTAGTTCTTGTTTTAGTTATTACTCATCATTAAATTGAAATATACTTTGATGATTTCGTCTACAAATTAATCCTGAATATCAACTAAAATTGTAACTAAAACATTGTGAGAAAACTAGAAAGATTCGGGTTTAGTATGATTTTTAACTTTACGACTAATAATTTTCAGTCCATTATATGGAGGTTTTACTGTATGAAAGTTTTATCGGTTTTTATTTTGTATTCAGTTTTCAAGTAAAATTTTTATGTCTTAAAAAATCACCTCGCATAAAAGGTGGTAGACTAAAATAATGGAGAGGCCGCTTCTCGAGCACACAATACAGCCTATAATGCCTTCATATATTATTACATCCTGTACGAAACCCTTGAAGCATTAGCTTTCAGGATAATACCCTTACCCACATCCGGAAGCGGGTTAGAATATTACAACCGATATATCCCCGTAATTTTTCGAAAAAATCTTTTTAACTTTCAAATCACGTTAAGTCCGAGGGGTCGAAAGGCAAACACGTTCATCCAATAAACCTGTTAGCGTAAGAATAACGTCTGAAATCGTTGTCTAAATCAGCCGGGAAGAAATAGCTACAACACGTTTCAGCACTAAAGAACCGTTTACTAATTCCCGCCCTATTTTCGTTTGCCTCCCGGTTTCGTATTCGGGCTGATTTAAACAGCGAGATGTACGTGTAAAATTAGTAAACGAAACGATTCTCTTCGACGTCCGTTTCCCGCTTTAGCAGTGGATTGGATGCTGAGTTATGAATCTTCCTTTTGATCTATTTATCCCACAGGTAAACGCGCCTCAGCATACAGATGGCTCACGGAACGCCGACGGGCAATTAAATTGATGAACGCGATCCTTCGCGAAGACATAACGACCTCCGGGCATCGTTATTATGATGTATGCCTCATTCGCGACATAACTTTGTTTTCTAGTTTCCAAAAGTTTTGAACGTGCACTTTTAATTTTTAAATATTTAGTAATGTTTCGCTAATTCGAATCAATTAAAGCCAGCTTAATTCAAATTATGGAAATAACTATATAATAAGATAATAGGAATTTACTAGCTTCTTCACTTTTTTTAAAAACAGCTTAGCTTTACAGCATAATACCGATTTCTTTTAATTGTTGAATGGACAATGAAATGACGTCATCAGGTTCCTCTTGACTGCTGTCAAAAGAAGCAGTGAGAAGATATTTGGTGCCCCAAGGTCTTTTCATACAAAATTTAAAAAAAGATTCTATTTCTAGGTTTAGTGTACTTTTACTTCTTTCCAAATATACAGGGTTGCCAAATCAGTTTGTAAAGTACTCTATTTCAGAAACTATTTATTGTAGAGGCCTTCGTTAAAAAATCCTCAGATCTTAGAACAACACCTGAATGTTTCTTGTTCTAAATCTAGAGTTGGATCTAATGATATAGAACGAGAACCAACACTTCCAAGAGACTTGCTACTGCTCTTAGAAGACTTAATACTGTTTCTAGAAGACCTGATATTGCTTTCAAAAGACTTCAAATATCTCCAGAATACTTGTAATGCCTCAGAAGATATGATAATGCTTCTAGAAGAGTTGAAATGCTACCAAAAAAACTTGATACTGCTTTTAAAACTGCTGGCAGAAAATGTTTTCATCGCAAACAACAAGATACTGCTGATTAGCTGTAAATTGACAAAAAACTTGAAATGCTTCTACAAGTCTTGATACTGTTCATGGCAGACTTGATACTGCTTCGGGAACACTTGATATTGCTTCCAGAAGTCTTGAAAAGCTTCCGAAAGACCTTGGTTAAAAAAAATTTCTTTAGATGCACAGCTCAACCCAACCCAATTCAACTCTATATATTTAAGTTGAAGTGAAACTAGACCTAACACTAGACCTCGAACTAGAATCATTTCCACTTCTAGGTTTAGTGTTATTTCTAGTTTTTCGAAAGGGGAGCCAAAGATCCCGATCTACTAAAAACCCCTTTCCTCGGCTTCTCCGGAAACACCGCACAAGCTTGCATCGAAGATCATCTACTGGTACCATCACTAGCTCTCTTCGTTAGGTCTTCGTTCATTCGTACTACATACACCATTCTTCATGTTCTTCCCAGTGAGCTCACATTTTCCTTTGAATACTTCTTGTTTCTTCTTTTTTCTTTCGGTTTGGGGGAGATTACTCTTCTTCCAGGCTCAGTCTTCTTCTGTTCTCATCGCCGTTGTTTTCTCCTTATTTTAGCTATCATTATTTCTCTCAGATAGCCCACCAGTTTTTCAGTTTTTCTTCTTCCAGTCGTAAATATGTTCGCTTCTGCTTGTTTCTTTTCGGATTCAAATCTTACACAACTAAAGGGTGTGTATTCGGGCATATCCGGAATCTTGCGTCCATACCAGTACAAGTCAGTACCGATCTTTCTTATCTTTTGTAGATAACTGACGAATGAGCCCTGTCCTGTGATAGCCTGCGTCAGATAGAAGTCATTTCCGGAGCATCTTATTTCGAACTTCATTTCTGTTACTAACCTTGTTATTATAATTTTCAGTTTTTTCTCACACCATAAAATCTAGCGGTGGGCATCCAGCTGCTTCCGTTGACACAGTCCTGTACGGTGCCGTGATGGAAATTGCGTTCTTTTTTTTTATTTCTATACTTTTGGTACCTTTGCGGTTTTTGCCACGCAGGAACTACATAAAGTACAACCAAACTTATCGTTGACGCCAGCATTTTCCTCTTATTTTGCGATGGCCTCCTATGTTGGGTATAAGTCTTATTAAAGTATTCTGCCTAGGTATTTCACTGATTTTTCACTTATTACCACCTTGAGGCTTACTTCATTAAATTTTCTTCTGCCTTCCAGGATTATGACCTCCATTTCTAAAGCTTCTTTTTGATCAACCCTATTGCATCAAGACATTCCGTCACCTTCATTATTGAGTACTATACCTTCTTAACTATTTCCTTTTTGGTAGCCCCCTGGATCACGAGTGCCAGATCATCCGCATATCCTATCGCTTCCACTCCCTCCTCTTGTTTCAAATTTACCACCTTGTTATAAAACATATTCCAGAGTGTGCCACCTACTACCGATCCCTGCGGTACTCCACAGCTCATTCGCTTCATTGCTCCATTTGAAAGGTATCATTAGTCCCTCCGTATTTTCGGAAACTCTCCGTTCTTGAAACATTGATTGAACATTTGCATGAATGGGCTCTAATCTGCCTCAGTATAGACCTTTATAATTTCGTTAGTGATACAATCTATACCCGGAGCCTTTCTTGCTTTTACTTTAACTGTCGGAAACAGCATTTTAAATTGTTTTTCCACAGTGTCCTCATCAAGTTCTCCTGCATATCTTTTAACGATCTCTTCCAACTCCTTGCACAATTCTTTCCATTTCGTGTTCTTGGCTTTATTTATTAACTGTAAGAGGTTCTTTTTAGCTTTTTTTATATTCCGTACCGTTGTTGATCTGTTGGTCTCTTCGTCCATTTGACCTCTGCATCCTTCTTCGTTTCCTTATGCAGTCTAACCTGGTCTCTGCAAGTTCTTGTGCCCACCAGTACAAGGATTTTCTGTTATTACTTGTTCTTCTTTTCCTTAATTTCTCGTTACATGCGTTGGTAATACATTCTATCAACAATTTCGGAGTAAAATTTTCTAGTATACGATTTTTAAAATAGGTCGTTAATGGTGGCTTATCTGCATCATTCATTTGCAAGCCTGATGTTCTAATTCCTGTTTGGCATGGTCTACCTGTTGTTATAGATAGGGAGAATGAAATAAGAACATGGTCGCTGAAAACCGTAATGTCGTTGTGTGGTTGGTTTGTATGAAATACACATTGTTGTGGTATTGAAATACCACCACAATGGAATTTCTTCATCTACTGTTTCTGCTACGTTGTTTCCTCATCGTCTACCTCCTTTGAGTAGAACTACAAGCTTCCACCGCTCCGCAAAAAGGCCCTTTCTCGTCATTGGTCGTTTAAAGTAAACAAAGATATGGTTACTTTTTTATAACATTTATTTTATTATTCATTTATTTTTATTTATTTATTTTTTATTACCGAATTATTCGTATCTGGCTGGAGGGTGGTTGTGGTACGTACCCCCCCCCCTTTCCTGTTCCTCCAGTTCTTTCTCATATTGCTCCTTTTTTTTCATTATTACGGTAACCATGTTTTTAATGGCCGTCCATTTATACTCTCTGTCGAGCATATGTTGAACCAGATTTTCCAGGCTTCGGACCTCTCCACATTTCCGCTCACAGACTTCTTTCTCCTCTCTGAACTCCTCTGAACTTCCAAAAACCGTATGCTCCGCATTATCTTCCAGATCACAGAACCAGCATCTATCCCAACCTTGGTTTCTGATTTTGTGTAGATGCATCTTAAAGACTCCGTGTCCCGTCAACACTTGTGTGATATGAGATAGTCAATCTCTCCCCAGCCTCTTAACATCCATTTTTTAATGTTCGGAATCAATTTTCTCGTCCATCTCTCCTTCCTATTCCATCTTTTTCTTCCTTCAGTCTTTTATTTTCTGCCATTCATATAGGTCCGCGTTCTTTCTTCCACTTCAAGAAAGCCGAAGTGATACCCATTACCAATCTTCAGTTAACGCTCGTCAGTATCGCTTTTAATTTTTGAAATCGGATACATCTCTCCCAGGTCAGTGCCGCATATAGTACCACCGACGTAACTGCAGATGCTAGCAGTCTTCTTTTTCTTGCAGTGAGGCCTCCTATGTTTGGCATCTCCTCTTCTCAAGATATTAGGCATTTTGGCCGCCTTTTTGGCCAAAATGTTTCTATAATAATAATCTATAATAATCTATAATAATAATAATCTACAACATGTTTCGTCATGAACATATCTCTGTTCATGTACACCCCATTTCCGACCTCCATTTCTCCAATTCTTATCTTCATTTTCCTCATCTACATCCGTCCTTGAAGCAGGACCATTTCTATTTTATGGATTGCCACTTTCAGACCCATATCTTCCAGTTCCACCATCATCTTTCTAATTGCATACGAAATTTGTCTTCTAGCTCTGCGAGACTTTTACCCTTTACCAGCAACGCCAAATCATCAGCGTATGCGATCAGATCTATTCCACCCTCCCAATCTAAACTCAGTATCTGGTCGTAAAACAGAACCAATAAAAGCGACCACAAAAACGAACCTTGGAGGACCCCACTCGTGACTTCGGGGCAAGTTCCGTTTGCGGTTAGTACTTCCCTCTTCGGCAGATATGATTTCACCATCTGCACTAAATATCCGCTGACGCCTCCATTTTGCAGCGCATCCACAATTCCTTTCCATGGTGTCGAAATGAAGGCGTTCTCAATGTCCAGCAGTACCCAGGCGCTTAGGTCTCTATTCTTTAAAGCCTTTCTTTTGATAGCATCTATGTCATCCTGGACACTCTTTACTGCATCGACTGTAGACCTACCTTTATGGTATACATATTGGTTTTCATGAATGAGACTCTTTGAATCAGCTTCTCTTTGGAGTCTATCTCTCAATAACCCTTCATCACTGTAGCGGCTGTGTCGCAAAGACTTATTGGCCTATAAGAGATTTCCGTTCCGTCTTTCTTTGGTTTTTCTATTAAGACCAAAGCAACGGTTTTCCAGATTTTCGGGAGTGTGCTACTCAGGCAGTTATTATACACCTCCAGAAAACCCAACCCAATCCAATGCATTCCTGTATATTTGAATCGAAATAAAACTAGAACCAACATTAGATGTCTTGAGAGATGTAAGGCTAAACCCGAATATTTTTAGATTTAGTGTTGGATGTAATTATGTAAAACTAGAACTAACACTACATCAACACTTTCCACTTCTGGGTCTAGTGTTAGTTCTAGTTGTACTTCAATTGAAATATATAAGGTTGTCAAATCAGTTTGTAAAGTACTCTGTTCCAAATTGTTTATTTAACCTAGTCCTGTATATTTGACCAGAAGCATCTTAAGACATTCGGCGCCCTAGGGCTGGGTTCGAGTCATACAATATTCAATTCCAAAGAAAAAATGGTTCGCACTTCAGACGGGACGCTGGGTATATGTATAATGGGGATACCATGCATTTCATTGCAAAAACAAGCGCCCCCATGAGTTGGTGCCCCAGAGCTGTAGCCCTATTACTCCTTCATTTAGGATTCTCTACCATTTTGGTAATAAATTACCAGGATTGGCAAACATTGGGAAGTATGAACTCAGCAATTTCAGTAGAAGCACTTAGTTTTCGACATATCGTCTTTCTCTACAGATAGAACTAAAAGTCTGTTAAGCCTGATTAATAAATCTTTTACCAATTGGGACTACAATGGACACAATGCAAATTTTATACTTTTTAATTTTGTTTGGATTTACTTTTATCGACTGTACGAATTAACGGAGCTTTACTGAATATATAATGGATAAATAACGTTAGTGGAAAATTAGAATTAGAATCCTCGATTTACTTTGATGGGTTTATTGGATTTAGTTTCTCTTGGGAGGAGGGGGACGAAACTTTCAACACTTTCTTTTAACTTTGAAGCTGTCGCGTGCTTCACACTCGCACTCAAAGTGGTGGGTGTAGGTGAAAGAACAAAACTGTAGGGGACGGAATTCTTTTCTCAAAAAATCCTTATAAACATCCGCGGCAGAGGCAACGGTGCGAATTCCTGCTCCAACGGCAGTCGTAGTATATCGATCTGGGGGGCGCTGTCCCCCTTCAGGGCCGTAAGTCGTCTGGTCTTTCACCCCCGGGGGACTCGACGCGTCTGCCTCCAACCACCCCCCCAATTCCCTTCCTCCACCTAGTAGCTATTGGTATGCGTGTCCAACCCCTTCCAACCTTATATAGTTCTACCAGTTTCTAGTATCTTCTTTTACAAGACCATTGAGATTTTTTATACGAATTTTTGCAATATCTAAATAATACCTGGAAATTCTGAGAAATATGTGGTAACATCTAAGTAAAGTGGGAGAAGAATAAAATTGAAAGGTTAGCTTTTAGATCATATTGAGGAACACTTCTCGAACATGCACCATAGTAAGTAGGGTCGTTGGTACCTGACCTCCTCCATTTAAAATGAGTAACGATCACGAGCGAACCCGCTGCTTCGGGGGGTCACAGGTCATAGCACAATCGCGCTTGCCTTACGCGGTGGAGTGGCGAGGCTCTCTCGTGAGAACTGAGTAATCTGAATTTATAGGGCAATATCCTTGATAAAGCCGCGCGATTAAAACGGGAGGTAAAACGATTCTTTTCTCGTTCGACTTTACCAACAAATCAATGGGATAACTTTGTAGCAATAAAATCGCGATTATTCGCGATCTTCTTGACTTTGAGGAATATTTGTTTGCGCGAATTCTGAAACGTCAAAAATCGCGGGGACATAAATCGCCGCAGCTTGTCGGGTAATCCATTTAGAAAACAGGATTTTGAAACCCCGCTTCGTTGTACTGTCCGGATCGATACGTCCAGCCGTTATTATTACCTCGGTTTTTCCCCGCGTTCGTTTTGAATTTTACCCAACTCCCGTCTCCTGAATTATTTAGACACACACGTCACGATTTAACGTTGCCACATTTCCTACTAACAATAAGTTATAATCTTTCTTTCCAATGTTTATTCAAATTTTGCACAAAAAATTAAAGTTGTGGTGCATAAATGAGAGTCCCCTTCCATATAGACCCTTGAGGTTATTGAAAACTGAAAATACCAACGTGGCGTGAAGGCACGCATACAAATCTGTGGATTATTAGTAGTAGCTTTACCCCTCTTAACGGTGTTGGGTTCAAAACCACCCCGGGTTGTGCGATGGGGAAGTGAACGAAAAGCTAATAGCTGTAGGGTTGAGATTGCAACCCCAACCCAATGCTCCCCATAAGCGCGTGACGCGGTGGACGGTTGTATTTCACATTTATTGCGTCGCACCTTTTGGCCCAACGCAGACGAGGCAATAATTTTCGAGGGATTTGCTCCAAACCATGGAAGAGGGGAGATTTTAATTGCTTCGGCAATATCTATTTTGCTACAAATCAATTGTAATGTTGGTAGAGGATTAGTTATCTTCGTGTGCAGTTTTAAACTTTTAAAACTCCAATGTATTCAAAACACAAACTTAAATTGACGTTGTATATATTATGGCGGAAGAGAGAGCGTCTTTAGGGACAATCTTTAAAGCTTCGACGGCAACTTTGCGAATATACAACCAGCAACAACTTTACGGGTGGTTCTTCCATTTTCCGCCTCAAGGCATACTCAGAGTCACGTTTCCGGACAATGCGGCCCCAAATTGCTACGCAGGGAAGAGAGAGACCGTGATGATTGGCAAACGCAAAGAGTACATTTTGCGGGCGACGCTTAGCATCTCTTCGCGTAAAGAGACAATAGCGTCCGCCGATAGAGTACGCTGCTGACGCTGGCGCTTTACTCTAATTGATTTGCATTGTACGTGCCGTCGAGTATCTCATTAATTTTAGATGCCCGCTTGGAACGCGTGCCAGAACGAATGAAACACTTCTGGTTTATGTTGTTACACTTGATTTACGACATTCCATGTTTGTTTGTTTAGTTCCATTCACATTACACACTTTCAGTTTTGATTTTTGACATTGTTTTCTTTGTTTCAGGTTTTGGAGAATGCAATTGGATGCATTACAGTTTTTATAAGGTGAGTGATAAAATTTTATGTTAATTATTATCAAAATTTTGTATATGAAGGAAATATTTTACGTTTCCAAATTAAGTACAGTTATAATTCAAGAAATCTTCATAACCAACTAATCTCTACAGTCTATCAGTTAGATTAATGGATTTTTGATCGGTTTGAAGATAGGATTTGCAATATTTACTCCTCTATGAGCAGTACCTAGTTTTTTAAAAACAGAATTTAGTGTCTTGTAAGGAATAATTAGATTACTGTAAGCAGTATCTATTCTTCTAGAGGCTCTGTTTAACTTTTCAGAAGGAATAACTTGTGCCCTATCAAATTATGTAACAATCTATAATCTTCCATTCCTCTTAGCCTTTTCTCAGCAGTGCCTTGTGATTTATAAACAATGTCTACTACTCTAAGTTTTTCCTGTAACTAACTCTATACATACTATTAATATCTAATCTTTTGGAAGCAGAAGCAAATCCTTTGCAAGAGACATTTAGCCTCCTGCCAACAATATCCATAATTCTGTAAGCAATACTTATGCCCGGTTTCTCGTACGTTATAGTATTGAGTAGATATCGGACCGACAGTTTTGTCAAAAAATCGATTACTAGTTTATTCCCGTTGATAGGTGGCGGTAAAAATTTTGAATTACAATTCGTAAAATTATTTATTTATTATATTTGAGATAAAAACTGGAACGCCCAGCGAAGCATCCAGTAATAAATCACAATAAATAACATAAATAAATAATTTCTTAACAAAAATAAAAAATTGCTGAACAAGAAATTAATAATAATGAAAGTTAACAAAAGAAAATCAAATAATAACGAAAATTATTAGTAAAAGAACAATTAACAAATAAGAAAACTTTTTAAAGGCTCAATTACACAGAGAACAGTTGTAGGTAAATTTTATTTATTATTAATTTCCAAAAATCATAGAAAATCAGGTCAACTTAAATAATCTTTATCTCGAAAACGAATAAAGATTTTCTAATTTGATTCTCACCGTGACAAAATAGACACTTGCCTCTATAAATTTTGAATATATCATTAAAATATCTTAAGAATTCGATTTTTGGTGATTTTTAATTAAGTTGAGATAGCCATAAATGTTCACGTTGAATTTAATGATTTATATCTCAAAAACGAATAAATATTTTCAAGATCCGCTTTCATCACTAGAAAATAGACACTTTCCTCTATAAATCATGAATAGTTCATTAAAATATCTTAAATATTCGAATTTTCGTGATTTTTTAAAACAAGATTATTAATTTCAAAAAAATCATAAAAAATTAGGTTAACTTAAATAATCTTTATCTCAAAAACGAATAAAGATTTTCTAATTTGGTTTTCACCATGACAAAATAGACACTAGCTTCTAGAAATTTTGAATGTATCATTAAAATATCTCAAGATTTCGATTTTTGGTCATTTTTAATTAACTTGAGATGGCCATAAATGTTCACGTTGAGTTTAATGATTTATATCTCAAAAACGAATAAATATTTTCAAGATCCGCTTTCATCACTAGAAAATAGACACTTTCCTCTATAAATCTTGAATAGTTCATTAAAATATCTTAAATATTCGAATTTTCGTAATTTTTTAAAACAAGATTATTAATTTCAAAAAAATCATAAAAATTAAGTTAACTTAAATAATCTTTATCTCAAAAACGAATAAAAATTTTCTAATTTGGTTTTCATCATGACAAAATAGACACTTGCCTCTATAAAGTTTGAATTTATCATTAAAATATCTTAAGAATTCGATTTGTGGTGATTTTTAATTAAGTTGAGATAGCCATAAATGTTCACGTTGAATTTAATGATTTATATCTCAAAAACGAATAAATATTTTCAAGATCCGCTTTCATCACTAGAAAATAGACACTTTCCTCTATAAATCATGAATAGTTCATTAAAATATCTTAAATATTCGAATTTTCGTGATTTTTTAAAACAAGATTATTAATTTCAAAAAAATCATAAAAAATTAGGTTAACTTAAATAATCTTTATCTCAAAACGAATAAAGATTTTCTAATTTGGTTTTCACGATGACAAAATAGACACTTGCCTCTATAAAGTTTGAATATATCATTAAAATATCTTAAGAATTCGATTTTTGGTGATTTTTAATTAACTTGAGATAGTCATAAATGTTTACGTTGAATTTAATGATTTATATCTTAAAAACGAATAAATATTTTTAAGATCCGCTTTCATCACAAGAAAATAGACCCTACTCTATAAATCATGAATAGTTTATTAAGATATCTTAAGAATTCGATTTTTCGTAGGTTTTAAAAACAAGATTATTAAGTTCAAAAAATTATAAATGATTAGGTTAACTTAAATAATCTTTATCTCAAAAGTGAATGAAGATTTTCTAATTCGGTTCCCACCATGATAAAGTAGACAAAATAGCTATTATTATAATGAATCATCATAGGCGAGTTTCGTTAATGTCTAGAATGTTTATAATATGGGTGTTTGGATGAGCTTGAAATTGATAAAATCGACCTGAATTCTTTTGAGATACAATTCAGTGAGAAGATGTTCGAATTTTACCTAATACATGTAATTATATTTTGATTGTTTGTTTCTTCCCGTGTTAGAAAGCAATCAAAACGCAGAAGTCCTAAAATGGCCGTGAATTTATTAAGAAACATTTCCTCCTACAGATAGTTGTTTTCGAGTAATATCCCGAAACGTCCAGTAATTAGTAAAGTCCCAAAAATTCCTTCAATTTTAAAAGATTCAAATGGATTTAATAAGGGATTTATTAATATTTTCCTCGATTCCTTTTTCAGATATGGTAATATAATATCTATATTGAAAAATATAGATATTATATAAATATAGATATTGTATAAAACTACACATGCAGAAATTGATGTAATAGTAAATCGTCTCACGTTTTAATCACATCCTCATCGATAGGCAAGGAAATCTCTTTTTTAAAATTTCATAATAATGCACAATGTTTAATTAAGTAAATATTTATGTAAATATAAATTAGAAAATAGAAACTATCACTTTTGACTATCAATACGTCACTGTCGTTAATCACACTTATCGAGTCGATATAGGTACTTGTTGCACGCGATATCGAATCGATAACTATTATCGATGCGATATCGGTCCGCTATCGCCTATTAGCCCTTTCAGAAACCCAATAGACGGGTATCACTTGAGTTGTCGATCAACAGCACAATATCGATTCGATATCGACATGTGAAAACGTACGAGAAACCGGCCATTAATGTTTTGTCAACAATATCTCGACTTCTAAGAGATATTTAATCTTCTGTCAACAATCTACAGCCATTAATTTTTAGTATTTGAACTTCTACAAGCAGTATCTATTCTCTTAGAAGTTGTATTTAGACTGTCACAGGGAATAATTTTTCCCCTATCAACAACATCAAGTGTTCTCTATGATATTTTCCGAAAGTTAATCTCAGTAAAACTGTAGGAGCTAGAGCCTTTGGAAGTTTACCCTGTTGCGTCTATTAAGCATCGCGACGTGCTACAAGATATACATATAGGCTAATACTATGCATGCTAATACCACAATTTTGTGATTTGATAAAAAAAATGTTGAAGAGATAAAAACTAATACTAGACCGAGAACTAGAACATTTGGATTTAGCCGTACGTTTGTTAAGACGGCTAAATCCAAATGTTTCTAGTTCTGATTTCAGTATTCGTTCTAACATTAAAATTAGAATAAACTCGAATGTTTCTATTGTCAATTGCAGCACCAACATAATTGGGCAAAAGATTTTTTCATACGTGATTGAATGTTGTTGAATTCAATTCATCCTATGATTCCCAAGTATTGTCTACAGTTGTCTCCATTTTTTTTTTAAATTGATTGTTTCCTGAAGTATTTCGTTCTCTGCAAGTTTAATTAATTGGTCACTCTGAAGTAGCTGACAATCAGCATCCAACAAATTCAGATCATCTTCTAATGCTCGTTGCTACCATCTTCTGGGTAAAGTATCTACGAGATTATTAACAAGGTTATGGCTATTTTACGCGCCCTAATTGGTTAATAGATGAGTTTATATATAAAGTAAATTTAACTAAAAGATGGTAGTAATGGACCTAAGTTATTATAAAACCATGTTTTTGATAAATGTATTTTTAATATGTAAAATTTTTAAAACCACATTAGGGCTACTATCAGTTGCAGAACTAACATTATGGAGCCAAATTTTTTCCATGTGCAATCATACGCAGTCAGCATTTTTTTATATCGAATTGTTTCCATAACCCATTAATTAATAATACGTTAAACATTTTCAAAACGTTATCCCCAAGTAATTAGCTAAGTTGAATATTTTTAGCCTAATTCATTGGCTGATTCGGGACATTCAATATTTTGGCAGATATTAAATTTCTACATCTTCAAACAGGACTGATATATTGGTGGTATGTCTGAGATTATTATCAAAGATAGGTAGAATTGTTCACACAATTTGTTGGAGATATGGGTGTATTAGTTTAGGCATTAAAACTAAAACGAGCACTAACACTTGACCTAGAATTAGGAGTGGGTTTAGCTGTCTTATGAGAAGTACAGCTAAATCCGAATGATTCTAGTTCCATAGATCTGGTATTAGTTTTTGTACTAAAACTAGAACTAACACTAGACCTAGAACTAGAACATTTTCAAAATGATGAATTGTCATTTTTTTGTTGGGTTGGGATGGGTTGGGTTCCTCTTTTAAGACGGAACCCAACCAACCAACCCAACCTAGCTTTAAAGCTAACACTACACTTAGAACTACAAACATTAAGGTTTCACCGTTTTAAGAGACGTACGGCTAAACCCTAATGTCTTTAGTTCTAAGCCTAGTGTTAGTTCTGAAGCCAGCTTGGATTAGGTTCCGTCGTAAGAGAGGCTAAACTCAAATGTTTTTCGTTCTAAGTCTAGTACTAGCTCTATTTTTAGTTGTTATTCAGTGTTAAATCCTTGTATACTTGTACTGAACTTAAACTAGAATTAATACTCGATGTAGAACTAGAATCATTCGGGTTTCGCTGTTCCTCGTTTAAGACGGAACCCAACCCAACTCAAACTCACCTAGCTCTAGAACTAACACTAAACCTAGAACTAGAAACATTAAGGTTTAGCCGTACCTCTCTTAAGACGTCTAAACCCTAATGTTTCTAGTTCTGAGTATTAGTTCTACAGCTAGGTTAGGTTGGCTTCCGTCTTAAAAGAGGTACGGCTATACTCGAATTATTCTGGATCTAGTGTTAGTTTTGGATCCAATTTTAGTATTAGCTTTACTTCTCGTTGTTGTTTAGTCTTAGATTGTTGCATGCTTACTTTATTGTTAGTTCTAGTTTTACTTTATCGAAGTAAAACTAGAACTAACATTAAACTTAAATCTTTCTTATTCTAAACACTAGACTGTTTAGCTCTAGATTGTTATAAAGTCTTCTGGAACTAAAGCTATAATTAACACAATGATTCACACATAGATCTAGCGCTAGTTCAATTTTAGTATTAGCTAACTAACACTAGATCTAGAATTAGAATAATTAGGGTTTAGACCAACCCACCCTAACCCAACACTTTCCACTTCTAGATCTAGTGTTAGTTCTAGTTTTAATTCTTATTTAGTTCTAGATAGTTATAAATTCTTCTAGAACTAAAAGTATAACATAATCTACTTCAGAAATCAGTATTGGCCCAAAAAAACCTAACACCTTCGGAAGAAATGATCAAAATCGAGTAACTTTTTTCTTCCATTGCCAAAGATAGATTATGTGTACTTGTCGTGTCCAATAGACATTGGAAAATCTGTAACACTCAACAATTTGAACTCCTTGATTATGCATCTTTACCATCAAGTAATGCGTAATTTATAATAGTAAGATGAGTGATCAAGGTGAGTTAAATAATCACATGTTATTATTAAATTCGACGAACAAAAGTGAAAGCTTCATCATCTTTAACATCAATTTTTTTGATGATATATAGGTGTATTAATTAGAAAATATTATTTTTGGTAAAAAATCGTCTTCTTCAGGTGGTCACAACCCATGAGTAAAGACCGGATTTATAGAAAACATCCTTATGCTCAAAATTAAAGGCATTACAAATATATTTAAATATCTTTACGAATCAGTTAAAAATAAGTGACATAAGACCAGGTTAGTTATGCCTTTTTTGCCTTTTTTGAATTTTCATGCCTATTATAAATAATAATACGGTAACAAGATTTATTCACGACGAATTAACGCATTTTTTCTTACCGGAGCCGGTATCGAATGACAACATTTTACTGATGGTGTCAGACGCAGTGGCATACATGGTAAAAGCTGCGTCTAATATGAAGATTTTTAACGGGCTTAATCGAGTAGCAGAAACTATAAGGTTACAGTTCCCATTAGTTAATAAATTAATAAAAAGAGGTAAACAAATATTTGTTAAATCCCCTTTAAGGGTAGAATTGTTTAGAGAGAGGTTATCAAATACCCCATTTCCACCACAACCAGTTCTAACAAGATGGGGAACATGGCTAGATGCCGCTATATATGCCTGCTATATTTATCATGGTTCTAATATACCATGATAAATATCTTTTTAATTTATTTCCCTTGTTGTGCTTTATTTTGTTATGGTTTTTTTGGAAGCAGTATCAAGTTTTTCAAGCATTTTAAGTCATTAAAGGTAATGTTCAGTTTTCTGACAACATTCCAAGCCTTTTAGAAGAGGTATCAAGTCATTTCAAGTCTAGAAGCAAAATCAAGTCTTCTAGAAGAAGGATTAAGTCTTCTTAAATCACTTCATTTGTTCTGGAAGCTTTTCAAGTCCTAAAATTACAATATCAATTCTTCTGGAAGCAGTATCATATCTTTTGGAAGCAGTTTAAGTAGTCTGGAAGTAATATTAGATCTTCTGGAAGCAGTGTCACTTAATTTGAAAGCATTCCAGCCTTCCAGAGGTAATGTGTAGTCTTCCAGAAATATTTCAAATCTTCTAGAAGCAGTATTCAGTCTTTTGGAAGAATTTCAAGTTTTCCAGGGCAATACTAAGTCTGCTAGAAGCAATTTCAAGTCTTTTGGAAGCATTTCAAATAATTATTCCAAGGATAATAAGTCTTCTGGAAGTGTTACAAGTCTTTTGGAAACAACATCAACATCAACTTTTCTAGAAGCAGTATCGAATGTTTTGAAAGAATTTCAAGTCTTCCAAGGGCAATACTAAGTCTTCTAGAAGCAATATCAAGTTTTCTGGAAACATTTCAAGTAATTTCAAAGGTGATAAGTCCTCTGGAAGTGTTACAAGTCTTTTGGATTCAGTATCAAGTCGTCCAGATTCAGTATTGAGTGTTCTGGAATCAATTCAAGTCTTTTGAAAACAATATCAAGTCTTCCACAAGCAGTATCGAGTCTTTTGGAAGCAGTTCAAGTCTTTTGAAAACAATATCAAGTCTTTTAGAAGTAGTATCGAGTTTTCTACAAACAGTTCTAGTCTTCTGCAAGCATTTCAACTCCTCCAGAAGCAATATCAAATCTTCTTGAAGCATTTCAATTCTTCCAGAGCACTGTCAAGTATTCTGGAGTATTTCAGGTCTTCTGGAAGTGATATTAAGTCTTTTGGAAGTATTTCAAATATTTTGCCTAGTATCATGTCCTTCAGAGGTGTTATCGAGTCTAATTAATTAAGATTTCTGGTAGTAATCCAAGCCTTTTGGAAGCAAGAGCAGTCTTCTGGAAACATTTTAAAGTAGTTAGAAGCTGTATCAAGTTTTTTAGAAGCAGTATCAAGTTTTCTGATAGCAGTTTCAAGTCTTCTGGAAGCAGTATCAAGTCTTCTGGAAGCATTTCAACTCCTTCAGAAGTACTAGAAGTATACTACACAAACGCCTTAGATCATTTTAAACAATTAATAAATGAATTTCCGGTTACAAGTAGTAAAGCAATACAAGATTGCCAGGCCGTCCTAAAAGAAGTGGAGCTACAAAGTAATTTGGCATTTATAAAAAGCAATTACAGTTATATAAGTGAATCTATAAAATCACTTGAAAAACAGGATTTACCTTTAGTGACCGCAGTAGAAATGATTAAAAAGTTTCAAGACAGCACGTGTAGCGTACCAGGACATATTGGTCAAATAATTACGAATAAATTTAATGACGTTCTGTGTAAAAATGAAGGATTTGCCACATTACAAAAAATTGCAACAATTTTAAGTGGTGAAATTGTTACTGGATTTATTATGGATCCCGCATTAATTACAAAGTTCAAGTATGCACCAATTAGAAGTGTGAAGAAGAGAAGTTTTTCGGCTTACAAGAATACGTAAAGTGAGAGAAGACACAACTTCACAATGGAACATTTAGAACAGCATTTAATAATTAGTTGTTTTCGTGATTAGTGGTTTAATAATTATATATGAATTTTTAGTTTAACGATGTGTTTTTTAAAGAAAACGTTATTAAAATACATTATTAATTAGGTACAGCAATTTTTTCGATTTCTAATTTTTATGCCTTTTTAATGCTTTTGTTGCCAAAATTTCATGCCTTTTTAAGTGCCTTTTTCCGTCTTTTTTATGCCTTTTAATCCGGTCTTTACCCATGAGTAATGTATATGTATTGGATAGCCCTCAAATTGACATCGTATTGTGCCATAAACATCAAAATCAATAGAAAAACATAGTGATTTTGGTAGAAGAAATAAGATGCCACGTGAAAATCTTGATATTCGAGTATGTCGTTTACGAGTTATAACTAGTATCCGACCGAAACTCAATTTTGAGCCGAAACCGAAATTTGGTTATGGTCGTAGTTTTGAAAGCGAAACTTTTTTTTGAAATGAATGAATTAGTAGAAGATAAGCATATATATTTAATCGATTTTGGTGCATCACATTGATAAAACTAAGCTATTATATGATATCATAAAATGTAGAATAAAAATAGTCATGTTTTCAACGAGAAAACGGCATTCTCAATGTTGATTTTTTAGTTAACCAACCTAAGTCAAACAACCTGAGGAATACTTGATTATAGTCAAATATTAAAGGGTTTGGAACAGTCTTAGACGCACGGCTACACCCAAATGTTCTAGTTCTAAGTGTAGTGTTAGTTCTAGTTTTAACTGTTGTATAGCGTTAGATCATTGAGAATTTTTCAATAGACAAGAACTATCACTAAAATTAGAACTAGAAACTCAAATGATTCTAGTTCTGGGTCTAGTAGTAGTTTTGGTGTTGAAGCCTAAACTAGTAATACTAGTTGTAGGTTAGTTCAAGTTTTAGCTGTTATATTTAGTAGATACAGCGTTAGACTATTGTGAATTTTGTACTAGAACTAATATTAGAATTGAAGACATCAGTGGATAAAGGTGTCATGTCACATTTTTAAACTTTTGAGTAAACTAGCATAACACATCTTAAACTGGAACTTTCTTGTGAAGTTCTGGATTCAATTTATTGTAACCTCAAAAAATAGTAATAAATAGAATATTTCCTATCACGTACTTTCTTATTAAAGAAAAACATAATTTTCTGGAAAAATTAAGATATAGTGTACATAACACCTTTATCCACCAACTCTCAGCTTGAAATGTTATTTCTTTTATCATGAATGAAGGTGTCATGTAACATCTAAATCTATATATTTTTAAAGATATAGAAAAAAAGCAAGATGACAGAATGAAAAACACTTCAATTTATAGTTTAAACTATTTTATTTATAGAAATTTATAAACTGCTTATGAACTTAAAATATGAAACAAATAAAAAATTTAAAGTAAATAGGTATAGATAAGCAACTAATATGATGTTCTCCTTTTCTGCTTGGGATTTAGACTAGTTTGTTCCAACACATCTTTATAGTACCATCTGTAATCCTCTTCAACGAACTTTATTTGTTCTTTCAAGTTGGCAATTTTTTCGGTAGTTAAACCCCCACATTTAGGTAATACGCTTAGAGTAACTTCCCCAGTTTGAATTTTCCTTGCACCTTTCTTATGTAAATCAACCTGCAGAAACGGTGAATGAGAGTCTAAATTTGTTTTATATAAATAAACTCCAAAATTGTCTACTCTAATCCATTTGACACTGTCTCGTAGATTAATCTTCCCGTTAATAGTGTTCTTAGTTTTTTTATATAAATGAAGTTTCATTGGAAGTTTTTCTAAATTATAAAAAAAATTTTCCATATTTAAACATAAACTATGTCTAGTAGTACTTGCAGATCTGATAATCTCCCGATATTGGTCCGGAATAAAAATATTTTGATGCTTTCTGAGTTCTTTCTCAATACGACCAAAATCTCGATCTGAGTCGAGGTAGCTGTGGCCAACCTCAGGAAATTTATGGTCTATGACTCTGAAAATCTTGTTTAGAATAAAATACTGGTAAAGACAAAGGATGGAGAAATTCTTATTTTGCCTTGCACATGAATCAGACCAAATTATCAAGTGATCGACATCAGGGTGTTCTTTTTTGAGTAATTTGCAGAACCTTAATAAACAACTTCCAATTTCGTTACTGCCTCTATTGGCAATGTCTTCTGTCCAATTAAAAAAATATGACTTGTGGTCTGAATGAGTGATGCAGTGAATACCAAAGTTGTAAAGCCACATTTGTCTCAAGTAGAAAGCCTTTGATGTTGATAATTTGGGTAATGGCATAGTTTGTTGTAAATCCATGGTTATGTAACATTTTGTTCTATCACTTGTTGGTATTTGCCTGTCTACTTTTTGGGAATAAAAGGCATATTCCCAGTTGTTTTTGTGTTCAACTGAATTTTCTCCAGCATCACATATGCTGCAAGTGGCACTTTTTGGGTGACCAAAAGACAAATTAAACTTTGTTTCAAAAATATGTCTATAGAATGAAATTTTGACCATGTATTTATCATCCAGTTTGTTCTCCTTGCAATGCTGTATATAAAGCTGGTAAAGTTGATTCACGTTAAGTAAAGAGGACAGATATTTTTTGTTATGATTTTTGTTACGGGAGTAATGTGATTGTTCAGCAGGAAACATATTAACATGATTAATGATGTAGTTGATAACATCCTCGCCTATCTTATGAGGGCGATTTATATGATGCCCTCGCTTATCTGGAGAAGGAGCAGACTGGCCAAGTTTTAACTGTTTTTGTGTTATTTCAATTTTTTTTCTTCCTATTTTATATAGAGAGCATAAAGCATCTTTACACACTGGTATCAGCTGCTTATCATAAGTAATTGCATATTTAAATGAGTAATTTTTTTATGTCTTTCTGCCTAATCGGTGACGAAGAACTGGCTTAATTTCGACGCTCTTGAAAATCAGGATACTCTTACTATTTACATCTAAGCTGTAAAATTTCTTCAAAATTGCTTTTCAGTCTTCAATGTTGAATTTATCAGAACAATTCATGCGACATTTCTGTTTGCAGAGTACTCCTTCCTTTATTGTCTTTTTTTCCATAACTCTTCCAGTTTGTGATACATATTTTTGACGCTTTTGCCTTAATAGAGCAGCTTTTTTCCGTTTCCATTTTTCTGGATTACGGGTTCTTTTTTTGGAAACCTTAGGCTGCAATTCAAATATCTTCAATTTTTTAACTTCTGGGCCTTCAGCAATATCATGAATAGCATTACTTGTTTCTTGTCTGTTAGAAGAGTCTATATCTTCCTTTTCTGCTTCGATTTCTTTTAGTTTCAATTCTGTATTTAATAATTTTTTCTTAATATTCTGCTGCAAGTTGACATCCGAGTTTTGATTATTTATCGCTTGTACTAACTCCAGCATCCGTTTACCCCTAGATCCCATAATGGTTTACTTATATTTGCTAATAAAAATCGCTTTTTAAATGAAACACTCTATAAACACTGTCTAAAAATAATGTTACGCAAGAGGAACATAACCTCAAAATATGACATGATACTTCACAGCTAACCTGAACCCTTCAAATTTTGAGCTGATAAAGGTGTCATGTAACAAAAACGTAACATAACACCTTTCTCCACTAGATAATATATGTAGCATGTGCGACATGACACCTTTATCATCTGAAAACTACCAGAAAATATCGGAAATAAGGAATCCCTGTTTATTAAAGGTTAGATCAATATCAGGGGGTGCCCACAAATGCATAAAGTCATTTTTTGAAAAAATGAGACATGACACCTTTATCCACTTATGTCTTCAATTAGAAACGTTTGATTTAACCGTTTTAACAGAAGAATTTCGGGTTTATCTGTGCATCTTCAAACTAACTTACTCAATTGGGAGATTAAAAAAGAATTAAAAAAAAGATATCTTTTTTTACTCGAAAATTTAAAAATAGAATGCTTAAATCATAAATGTCGTGCGCTGGTGTTATTCACCAATGTTGCATGAAATGCGTTAAAGAAACGAAAAAGAAACGAAAAATGAATGTTTAATACTTTATTCCGCGCCGTTATTGAGATATTTTATTCAAGACCCCATTAATTTTTAAAAGACTTGTATTTCGAACGTCTATACACCGAGATCGATCCATCCCTGTCATTCATGATAAATTTCCCCACCTCATTTTCTTTTTCTTTTCATTTTCGTTTGGTTAAAAGGAAATGTGCGGAAAGAACGTTTCGGTTGGGTTTTAAGCGAAATTTTCCGGAAAACACAATATCCTCTTTAATTCATAAGACAAATTCATTATTCACCGTCGCTCGTAAAGTGCGGTAATAAGCGATATTTGAAGTTCGTAAAGCGGCCGTCGCACGTCAGGTGTAACAAACCGTAAAATGTGCGGCCGAAACTTTACACTTCAGACGGCGCGGTGGCGCCGAGGACGAAGCTTAATAAAAGCTCCCTTGGCTTTGCCTTGATAACCTAAGAAAACGAAACGATTTTTTTTATACCCTTTACTTTTTTTTTCTTTTTTCATTGTTCCCAAAAAAAATTAACTCGCGAAACACGCGGGTCGTCCTACTATTATCAATTATTCGGTATCTTCCCGCGACGACCCCTGAATAATGCATTTTGGGGCCCAAAAGTCAAGGAGGGCTGTCGGCGCGCATTAATAACTAATTATTTCCAAGCATTTCGTCGTCGCTCTACTTCTGTCAATTAACACGGAGGAGGCGCTCGATTATTTATGCCCGAGCACGACGTCTTGCCGGTGACAACCAGATCCAATTTTAAGACGAAATTTTCGAGTCTCTTCAGCTACATCACTGATGCTTATTAATAAACACAACAAAGAGATATATATAGCGTATTTTGACTTTCGATTTTGGGGCGAAACCCTCTTCACTTCATAAAGAGGGTATTAGAGATCTAATATTCCATGGGGAAATACCTTTCGCTTTCGGCAAAGTTCGAGTTTACCACCATGATAGTGAGTTAATTAAAGTTACCTCGATATACCGGACCTCTATTAATATTATCTGTTTAAATATAAATGTTAGTGGTCGCAGATTGAATCTAATTCGGGTTATTCCTCAAGTTGGTTTAATAGATTCGTTTATAGATAAACTTGGGTTATACGCTGAATTGTCTATACGATATATAAATGGAGAATAGAAGAATAAATTTTGATTCTCTTGGATAATGTTCCCATATATTCCACCAATCCAATATATCGATCTTGTCTGAAGATGTAAAAGTTTTGTGCCAAAAAATAGAACTGCCCTAATTCAGCCAATGCATTAGGCTAAAAACACTCAACTTAGCTAACTTAGTAATAACTTAGGGATAACGTTTTGATAACATTTAGCAAATTCTTAATTAATAAGTTATGGAAACAATTCAATATAAAAATGCTGACTGATGATTACTCACATGGAAAAAATTTTGCTCGTTAATGTTAGTTCTGCAACTGATGGTAGCCCTAATTTGGTTCTAAAAATTTGACATATTACCTACATTTAACAAAAACACGTGGTCTTTTAGTGCAATTAGGTCCATTACTACCATCTTTAAGTTAAATTTATCTTATAGATAATTTCATCTATTAGCTATAACTATAAAGTATCTCTTGAATACTTTACCCAGAAGATGGTAGTAATGAGCCTTAGAAGATGATCTGAATTTGTTGGATGCTGATCGTCAGCTACTTTCGAGTGACCAATTAATTAAACTTGCAGAGAACAATCTACTTCAGGAAGCAATTCAATTTAAAAAGTTTTGTAGACAAATATGGACAATATTTGCGAATCATGGGATGAACATTATTTGGGCAATTTTATTTGCCCAAAGTACGCGATTTCTTGTTTTTGGTGTTTGATGATATACTCTATTTTGTTAATCTAATAGAAACCGTGTGCAAGAAATTAAACTCAGCCTATTATGCAATTTTGAAATTGAAAAAAAGTTTGAATATAAATACGCTAGTAATAACGTAATACATAAGTACGTATTACGTTATTCTCTGCTACTTCCTACAATATACTGATATGGGATGCTGCGACTAATGTTGAATTTAAACGCGTGTTTGTGGCACAGAAGCGCATCATTAGATTAATGTTCGATTTAAATGGCAGACAATCACGTAGGGAGGTTTTCAGGAGACACTCGATACTCACCTTGCCATCCATTTATTTATTGAAGTCAAAGAAATGTATAGCAAATTGACTACATTGATACATGGAAAAACATTTTGCTCGATTGTGTTAGTTCTGCAACTAATATTAGTATCCCTGATTTGGTTCCAAAAATTAAAGAAAACATACTAGCTACGTTTAGCAAAATAACTTGTTTTCTGGACAACTTAGAAGATGGTCTAAATTTATTGGATGTTCTGCTGATCTGTTTTCAGAAATTAGACAAAATATATTACATTATGATTTTTCTTACTTGCCTTATTACTTGTGGTGAATTGAAATAGAAAACAAATTTTTGATGCAGTTTAACCATGGAATTTTATTTTATTGATCAGCTTTTACCGGTTTCGCCGTCTTGGCTTCTGTTATGAAGATGTTTCTTTCAAGAAGCTTTTTGAAGACCAAATTAAACTGCGTATGAAAAAAGATTTTGCTCAATTGTATTAGTTCTGCAACTGACAGAGGCCCTGATCGACTTCCAGAAATTACACAAAACATTACATTTAGCAAAAGAAGTTTTTTTTTCTCTTCAGCTACATCACTGATGCTTATTAATAAATACAACAAAGAGATATATATATAGCGCATTTTGACTTTCGATTTTGGGGCGAAACCCTCTTCACTTCATAAAGAGGGTATTAGAGATCTAATATTCCATGGGGAAATACCTTTCGCTTTCGGCAAAGTTCGAGTTTACCACCATGATAGTGAGTTAATTAAAGTTACCTCGATATACCGGACCTCTATTAATATTATCTGTTTAAATATAAATGTTAGTGGTCGCAGATTGAATCTAATTCGGGTTATTCCTCAAGTTGGTTTAATAGATTCGTTTATAGATAAACTTGGGTTATACCCTGAATTGTCTATACGATATATAAATGGAGAATAGAAGAATAAATTTTGATTCTCTTGGATAATGTTCCCATATATTCCACCAATCCAATATATCGATCTTGTCTGAAGATGTAAAAGTTTTGTGCCAAAAAATAGAACTGCCCTAATTCAGCCAATGCATTAGGCTTAGTAATAACTTAGGGATAACGTTTTGAAAACATTTAGCAAATTCTTAATTAATAAGTTATGGAAACAATTCAATATAAAAATGCTGACTGATGATTACTCACATGGAAAAAATTTTGCTCGTTAATGTTAGTTCTGCAACTGATGGTAGCCCTAATTTGGTTCTAGAAATTTGACATATTACCTACGTTTAACAAAAACACGTGGTCTTTTAGTACAATTAGGTCCATTACCACCATCTTTAAGTTAAATTTATAATTTCATCTATTAGCTATAACTATAAAGTATCTCTTGAATACTTTACCCAGAAGATGGTAGTAATGAGCTTTAGAAGATGATCTGAATTTATTGGATGCTGATCGTCAGCTACTTGCGAGTGACCAATTAATTAAACTTGCAGAGAACGATATACTTCAGGAAGCAATTCAATTTCAAAAGTTTTGTAGCCACCTATGAACAATATTTGAGAATCATGGGATGAACATTTTACCCGATTATGTTGGATCTTTACACTATAGTTCCTCTTACTTGCCATTGTGATGAATTGAAATAGAAACCAATTTTCTGCTCACATAAAGACAATGTTGGGCAATTTTATTTGCCCAAAGTACGCGATTTCTTGGTTTTGGTGTTGGATGATATACTCTCTTTTGTTAATCTAATAGAAACTGTGTACAAGAAATTGAACTCAGCCTATTATGCAATTTTGAAATTGAAAAAAAGTTTGAATATAAATTCGTTAGTATTCTCTGCTATTTCCTACAATATACTGATGTGGGGTGCTGCGACTAATGTTGAATTTAAACGCGTGTTTGTGGCACAGAAGCGCATCATTAGATTAACGTTTGATTTAAATGGCAGGGAATCACGTAGGGAGGTTTTCAGGAGAGATTCGATACTCACCTTGCCATCCATTTACTTATTGAAATCTTTGTTTTATGCAAAGACTAATATGAGCCGTTTTGAAATGTCCACTCATCATAACACCCGTGGTAGAGATAATCTGGTTCTTTCTCAACAAGTCACAACCACATTTGAAAGAACTCTCTTTTATGACTTACCCAAAATGTATAATAAATTACTCCCTTCGATCAGATCTCAGGAGTACCCCAAGAAATTTAAACAAGATGTAAAACGGTATCTCTTGGATTCTGTGTTTTACTCTAAAACAGATTGTATAATTTGCTGTTGTATTTTGTTTTGATGTTCTATGTACTGACTTGTCCCATCTACTTATGTAGCCCACGTGATTTAATAAATATTATTATTACTTTTATAAAATGTATACGATAATGTTTTGAAAATATTTGAACGAAATTGAAAGCAAATTGACTACATTGAAACATGGAAAAACATTTTGCTCGATTGTGTTAGTTCTGCAACTAATATTAATATCCCTGATTTGGTTCCAAAAATTAAAGAAAACATATTAGCTACGTTTAGCAAAATAACTTGTTTTCTGGACAACTTAGAAGATGGTCTAAATTTATTGGATGTTCATTGTCAGCCACTTTTAAGGGAATCATGGAATAAGCTGAAATCTACAACATTAAACCGCGCATGGGAAACCGCTGATCTGTTTTCAGAAATTAGACAAAATATATTACATTATGATTTTTCTTACTTGCCTTATTACTTGTCGTGAATTGAAATAGAAAACAAATTTTTGATACAGTTTAACCATGGAATTTTATTTTATTGATCAGCTTTTACTGGTTTCGCCGTCTTGGCATCTGTTCTGAAGATGTTTCTTTCAAGAAGCTTTTTGAAGACCAAATTAAACTGCGCATGAAAAAAGATTTTGCTCAATTGTATTAGTTCTGCAACTGACAGAGGCCCTGATCGACTTCCAGAAATTACACAAAACATTACGTTTAGCAAAAGAAGTTTTTTTTGGCCCACTTAGATAGTTGATGTAAATTTGTTGGATGTTGATCACTAACCGGCGTTATTGCACGTTAATTGAGCTTGTAAAGAGATAGAAATTCTTCAGGTAGAAGATAGAATAGTTGAAATCACAATCCTGCAATTGATAATCTCTATCAACAGCGTAATTTCAACATTTTCCGTGGAATTATCAGTTATAAGCTGCTACCATGAGTTGAAAATAGAAAAGTTTTCCAATGTTGGTCTACAAACACATACTTATGTGCAGGGTGGGCCAAATTGAACACCTTTAAGGACCTAAGTGTTGCAAAAGCGTTCACAACTGCAACATCTAATTACTGTCAATCATTTAGAAGAGGAATGTTCAACTTTCAATTTGATATACAAGTGATACCTTCATTTTTAAAAATAATACATCCACGATCTTTCTAATTTTATCATTTTCTTTCGTAATTCTACTAAAATGTCAAAAAGTCAACATCCTTTAACATTTCTTAGATGAAATCAATTTCAAATTAAAATAATGAGTTGCACATCATTTCAAAGAGGAAGATTCAATCTTCAATTTGATATACAAGTCATTTCTTCATTTTTTGAAATAAAAGCTACATGTTCTTTTGAATTTTATGATTCTTTTCGTGATTCTACTAAAACGTCAAAAACACATCACCTTTTAACTTTTCTTAAGGGAAAGCGATTTCAAATCGAAACAACGAGTTATAGATCATTTAAAAGAGGAAGGTTCAACCTTCAATTTGATATACAAATCATTTCTTCATTCTCAAAAATACGATCTTCACGCTCTTTTCAAGATTTTATTATTTTTTCTTCAATGTACTTAAACGTCAAAAACACATCATCCTTTAATATTTCTGAGGTGGGATCGATTTGAAATTGAAACAATGAGTTATACATCATTTGAAAGAGGAAGGTTCAACCTTCAATTTGATATACAAATCATTTCTCATTTTCAAAAATACGATCTTTACGCTCTTCTCAAGATTTTATCATTTCTTTCTTCAATGTACTTAAACATCAAAAACACATCATCCTTTAATATTTCTGAGGTGGGATCGATTTGAAATTGAAACAATGAGTTATGCATCATTTGAAAGAGGAAGGTTCAACCTTCAATTTGATATACAAATCATTTCTTCATTTTTAAAAATACGATCTTCACACTTTTCAAGATTTTATCATTTTTTTCTTCAATGTACTTAAACGTCAAAAACACATCATTCTTTAATATTTCTGAGGTGGGATCGATTTGAAATTGAAGCAATGAGATATATATCATTTGAAAGAGGAAGGTTCAACCTTCAATTTGATATACAAATCATTTCTTCATTCTCAAAAATACGATCTTCTTGCTCTTTTCAAGATTTTATCATTTCTTTCTTCAATGTACTTAAACGTCAAAAACACATCATCCTTTAATATTTCTGAGGTGGGATCGATTTTAAATTGAAACAATGAGTTATGCATCATTTGAAAGAGGAAGGTTCAACCTTCAATTTGATATACAAATCATTTCTTCATTCTCAAAAATACGATCTTCTTGCTCTTTTCAAGATTTTATCATTTCTTTCTTCAATGTACTTAAACGTCAAAAACACATCATCCTTTAATATTTCTGAGGTGGGATCGATTTTAAATTGAAACAATGAGTTATGCATCATTTGAAAGAGGAAGGTTCAACCTTCAATTTGATATACAAATCATTTCTTCATTCTCAAAAATACGATCTTCTTGCTCTTTTCAAGATTTTATCATTTCTTTCTTCAATGTACTTAAACGTCAAAAACACATCATCCTTTAATATTTCTGAGGTGGGATCGATTTTAAATTGAAACAATGAGTTATGCATCATTTGAAAGAGGAAGGTTCAACCTTCAATTTGATATACAAATCATTTCTTCATTCTCAAAAATACGATCTTCTTGCTCTTTTCAAGATTTTATCATTTCTTTCTTCAATGTACTTAAACGTCAAAAACACATCATCCTTTAATATTTCTGAGGTGGGATCGATTTTAAATTGAAACAATGAGTTATGCATCATTTGAAAGAGGAAGGTTCAACCTTCAATTTGATATACAAATCATTTCTTCATTCTCAAAAATACGATCTTCTTGCTCTTTTCAAGATTTTATCATTTCTTTCTTCAATGTACTTAAACGTCAAAAACACATCATCCTTTAATATTTCTGAGGTGGGATCGATTTTGAATTGAAACAATGAGTTATGCATCATTTGAAAGAGGAAGGTTCAACCTTCAATTTGATATACAAATCATTTCTTCATTCTCAAAAATACGATCTTCACACTCTTTTCAAGATTTTATCATTTTTTTCTTCAATGTACTTAAACGTCAGAAACACATCATTCTTTAATATTTCTGAGGTGGGATCGATTTGAAGTTGAAACAACGAGTTATGCATCATTTGAAAGAGGAAGGTTCAACCTTCAATTTGATATACAAATCATTTCTTCATTCTCAAAAATACGATCTTCTTGCTCTTTTCAAGATTTTATCATTTCTTTCTTCAATGTACTTAAACGTCAAAAACACATCATCCTTTAATATTTCTGAGGTGGGATCGATTTTAAATTGAAGCAATGAGTTATGCATCATTTGAAAGAGGAAGGTTCAACCTTCAATTTGATATACAAATCATTTTTTCATTCTCAAAAATACGATCTTCTTGCTCTTTTCAAGATTTTATCATTTCTTTCTTCAATGTACTTAAACGTCAAAAACACATCATCCTTTAATATTTCTGAGGTGGTATCGATTTTAAATTGAAACAATGAGTTATGCATCATTTGAAAGAGGAAGGTTCAACCTACAATTTGATATACAAATCATTTCTTCATTTTCAAAAATACGATCTTCACACTCTTTTCAAGATTTTATCATTTCTTTCTTCAATGTACTTAAACGTCAAAAACACATCATCCTTTAATATTTCTGAGGTGGGATCGATTTTAAATTGAAGCAATGAGTTATGCATCATTTGAAAGAGGAAGGTTCAACCTTCAATTTGATATACAAATCATTTTTTCATTCTCAAAAATACGATCTTCTTGCTCTTTTCAAGATTTTATCATTTCTTTCTTCAATGTACTTAAACGTCAAAAACACATCATCCTTTAATATTTCTGAGGTGGTATCGATTTTAAATTGAAACAATGAGTTATGCATCATTTGAAAGAGGAAGGTTCAACCTTCAATTTGATATACAAATCATTTCTTCATTTTCAAAAATACGATCTTCACACTCTTTTCAAGATTTTATCATTTTTTTCTTCAATGTACTTAAACGTCAGAAACACATCATTCTTTAATATTTCTGAGGTGGAATCGATTTGAAGTTGAAACAACGAGTTATACATCATTTGAAAGAGGAAGGCTCAACCTTCAATTTGATATACAAATTATTTCTTCATTTTCAAAAATACGATCTTCACACTCTTTTCAAGATTTTATCATTTCTTTCTTCAATGTACTTAAACGTCAAAAACACATCATTCTTTAACATTTCTGAAGTGGAATCGATTTGAAATGGAAACAACGAATTATACATCATTTGAAAGAGGAAGGTTCAACCTTCAATTTGATATACAAATCATTTCTTCATTCTCAAAAATACGATCTTCTTGCGCTTTTCAAGATTTTATCATTTCTTTCTTCAATGTACTTAAACGTCAAAAACACATCATCCTTTAATATTTCCGAGGTGGGATCGATTTGAAATTGAAACAATGAGTTATACATCATTTGAAAGAGGAATCTTTAACCTTCAATTTGAGATACAAATCATTTCTTCATTTTCGAAAATAAGACCTCAACGATTTTTCAAATTTTACTAAATCGTTTTTGCAAAAAATATCATTAAAAGGTTGCCGCTTTCCTGGGAAGCGTTCATGAAATAAATTTCCTGCAGCTTTTGCATTCTGCAAAGATTGTATAAAACAAACATGTATCTCATTTTCATATAACATTATTATGAAGGTTGATGATAAGTGAGAAATACTGAAACGATAAGCACTGAGAATTTCAATATTAATATCATTTTTATGTCAATAACTACCAAAATAGTGCTTTGAGGGAAAGCTGATTTATTCCATCAAATTTCACATAAAAAGTTGCTTCGGAAATGTCTTTACAGTAAGGAAGATTTTTCAATAAGAAAAATGTTATGACAACTTTGAAAATGCACTTTTTGTAAGAACACCTGTATCTTTAAAACCGTAAGAGATATTGAAATGCAGTTTTCGCCATTAAGTTTCTTATAAAAATCGAGCATGTGACAGTCATATCATTCTTCCTCTACCTCTTATAGAAATAATATATAAGTCTGCTAGATTTAGAACTACAACATTTCGGTTTATCCGTACGTCTCTTAAGATGGCTAAATCTAAACATTCTTAGTTCTAACACTAGCCCTAGAATATACATTTTTCTCTAGATGCACGGCTTTATTTACAACTGTCCATCATCTATTGTAATACAAAGAAATGTTAAAACAGGTATCTTGCTTTTGTCCCTAATTAAAGCGTGGAGGACCTTTTGTTTACACCTGTCAATCATCCATTGTAATACGAAGGAATGTTAAGACAGGTAGTTTGTTTTGTCCCCCAATTATACCTTGAAGGCCGCCTTCTTTTGTCCCGCTATTAAAGCGTGAAAAGACCTGTCAATCATCTATTGTAATACAAAGGAATGTTAAGACAGGTAGCTTGTTTTTGTTCCTCAATTATACCGTGAAGGCGCCTTCTTTTGTTCCCCAATTAAAGCGTGAAGAGCCTTTTGTTACACCTGTCAATCATGCATTGTAATACAACGAAATGTTAAGACAGGTAGCTTGTTTTTGTTCTTCAATTATACCGTGAAGGCCGCCTTCTTTTGTTCCCCAATTAAACCGTGAAGGACCTTTTGTTTACACCTCTCAATCATCATATAATAGGATCTTTATAGTGTGAAAGAATGTGATTTTCTTTTGTAAATTTTTTTTTTTATCGAAAAGTTTTAGCTAAATTAAATAAAAAATTAAAGGTTTCTCAAAAACCTTTTTTGCATAGCATCCAAAAAATTAAAGACTAAAATTAGTTAGACTTCACTAAGTACCATTCTCAAAGCTCGGACTAAGCTTTTGGCACGAACTTTAGATATACATTACAATAACAATATCTATTACAAAATCTCTTCATTTTTATAAAATCAATACAAAACTTTCATCATAAATCTCGGATTTTAAGTAAATAAATAAAACTCGAAAAATACAACAATAAACTACAATATTTTTGTTGTATAACAAAATTTTAACTACGAATAAAATAAATTCGAGTTAACGAAATTAACCGATTTTCATATTTCCACGGTAGTACAATACATCTCTATGTAAATCCCGTTCATTCAAGATTCCACGCTATTACGATTCTAGTCCACCTCCTACCAATATTCCCCACTCATTTGAATGCATTACGTAGGCCAAAATGGCCATTTTAAGAGCTTTGGGGGTAGCGTCAAACGACTTTTTTATTCCAAACTGTCGAAATGACGTTTTTAAGCTCGTACAGGGTAAGATTGAATGCGCCCAGATAATGTGAAAATCTCTTTCAAGATTTGCGATCGAGCCAAACTCTTTCTTTTAAATTTTTAGTCATTTCGTGGAAAGGAATTAAAGAAGTGGATGAGAGAGAATCTTTATTAAATATCGGGGACGGAAAAACAAGCGGCGTCGCCGAGTTCCAGTTGCAATTTAAAGTTTCCGGAGGATTTACCGGGCAATTATAACGAATTCTGGATAAGCCGGTCGCCTTGGACCGCCTTTCTGGATTTGAATAAATATCAAGGACCTCGGCACCAATTAAAAGTTCACCTCGGAAGGATTATGAATTCTTGATATCCATTATTGGACAGCGGATGGATTAAAGGAAGCTCTACCCAAGATTAATTGCTCTTGATTCGAGACCATTCGGAAGTCGGATATTTATGGACTTCAAATGATTTGTGTGGAAGTTTTATGGTGAAATTACTTTAAAATGCGTCGTTGTGTTTAGCGGGATTTTGGGGGGTATGGAAACTATGGAAACGGTAGGCATCGAA
Source organism: Onthophagus sagittarius (assembly GCA_036711965.1). Classification (NCBI taxonomy): domain Eukaryota; kingdom Metazoa; phylum Arthropoda; class Insecta; order Coleoptera; family Scarabaeidae; genus Onthophagus; species Onthophagus sagittarius. The sequence continues at coordinate 11,939,617 of JASERS010000004.1, forward strand.
ACGAAAGATGAACCTTTCCCTTTTCAATGGTTTTCCTTCCCTTTCACTCTCTTTCTTGTTCGTTCGGTCGTTAATGGAATTCCGTATATTTCGTAGACAAAAATTTTCCCTCGGAAGCTTAGCAGCCCTTTCTCAACGAACAAAACCCTTGGGGGATAAATCAAAACCGCGCGGGGAATGGACCGGTTGGTACACCTGATCCCGAATTTCCCGCACTGAATAATTATTTTGAATATTACGACGACGCCATTTTAAACGGATTACCGTATTTCCGTCCATTACTCATACTCAAGATTATGGATTAATGGACGGATGCAAATTCCCACTTCCGGAGAGATATGTAATTAATACCGGATGCATTCGGATCCATGACTTTCATTAATTTCTAACGTTCAATTAGAATAGACGTGGATTTATTAACATTTTCAAACCAAATAGATCTCGTTGCTCTAGTTTCCATAAAATGTATTATTCAAAGATACACTGTACAATGGCAATGCTGCACCATACGTTTTCATGATGTGAATGTGAAGGTGAGCACGGAACGTAAGTGAAGGCGCGGCGCGATATCGAATCTAGAGTAGATTGTGCGGGTTAAATATTTGTCTGGGGAAGTGGGTCGGGAACACCACTGCTAGTGCCTAAATGTAAATGTTTGATCGGCCGCAATTGCGACCCTTGCTTTCCGGGAGGTCCTAGCAATCGTCTTCAGGCCGATGGAATCCTCTTCTTCCCGCCCTCCATCGCCGGCATCAAGGAGAAGTGTTTTTACTACACTTTCCGCGCTAAGTGGTTTTTAACTCGCCCGATGGAAATTGTAAAATAATGTTTGCCGTGCCATTTTACTTTTATAACGTTAAGTGATGATTTTTTAGGAAAAAATATAACCTTGGGCTCAAATTGCCTCTTCGAATTCATTTTGAATGCAAATCCTCGCCGAGGCGCTGTGTTAATTACGTCACGACGTGGGATTACAGCGCCATCTAGGGAGTTATTTCATTTATCCAATTTACGCAACCGGCTCCTCCGCCAAATTTAAACGCCTTTTCCAGTCAATTATACCAACACTCTCAACGTAATCCATCTCCTCCTCGTTTCGTTTTCCCTTTTTCCACCTTTCTACGTTTTTTTTTGTTCCTTAACTAAATAGGTTTCATCTCAACCTGGTAAGCACATATATTTTCTCTCGCGTCTCTTAATGATCATTTCAGCAACACCCTTCCAAAGCTTTATTATTCCGAGTGAGGCAACCTACCGTCGCGTCCTGACAGAGAAAAGCTTTTCCCACACAAAGCACAAGATGAAGTGCTCTATTAAGATAACATTCAGACGGGATTTAGCCGACGGCGACGCCGGAACTCGCGTCCGCCAATAGAGAAATACTATCAAAGAACTGCGAGACAATGTCTCGACCGAAAACGGTAACGTCTGTCTTTGATTTGAGCACCAGGAAACAGACTGCGAGTATGATCCGCGAGAGTATAAGATCTCACTTGACCCACTTTGAGAGGAGAAGACGTCTCCAAAAAGGAGAGGGGAGAAACATCGCAAAGCAAGAGCTGGTTCTTCCATGTTGACGTTTAATTAATGGATAGAAGAGAAGCGCAGAAAAAAGGGGGACTTTTGCGATGAGTAAAGGAGTTCAAAAAAAATAGGGGGTTCTTTGTGATACCTGTGTAATTAGAAGTAATAGAGGAAGTGTTTTGTGGTTGGGTTAATTAAAATACCTTAAGCTATTTTTTTATGACGAATCTTCCCCCCTCATAATTCCAATGTAAATACAGGAAATGTCTTCAATTTCGCATTGGTCGTGTGGTAGGACCCTTCCGCCTTCTCTATGCCGTCCCCCCAAAAAGGCCTTTCTACGCTCAACGAGGGGATATTTATTGGACAACCCCCCGACGTGGAGTTTCCATGGGCGACAACTTTCAACGAAATATCCATTTTGCTTGGGTGGGCTTTATCGATCTTCCCCGTCACGGACCACCATACTACATCCAATCTTCTTATTTGCGATTTTTAATTAAATCCGATATCTAAATCACACGTGCTCCGAGGTTGGCCCGTGGAAAAGTTTGCTTTTTCAATTAAACTTTCCTGTTTTTAAACGGAGAACTTCTTAAACAACTCCGTCTCCGGCAGTAGACGAATAAAGTTCGACGACAAAACAATATTCCATACGCAGTGGCTGCAGAAAAAAAAGGGAAAAAACGAAAAATGGGGTCGCGAAGTTTCGTTATTAGATTGTCCCCCCCTCCTTTCGGGAAGTTCCACCTCGTGGCGCGCGTTTTGGGGAGAAGGCGGGGATCGGCCTAAATTTATCGGTGAATAAACCTCCGCTCCATTAATACGTCATGAATTATTAATGCGTCACGAAATAAAGTTTCGGCGATAAACAACGAGAGGTTTGTTGGTGTGGGGTAATTCCTAAATAAGGGGGGAAATAGAAAATACTATTGTATTGTTACAAAAAATTGGAGTATCAAAAAAAGGGTGCTATATCCGTGTGAGGCATTTAAATTGAAATGAGCTTATGACTTATAACATTCAATTATATCAAACAAAGTTTAAGATGAAGCTTTCATTAACTTTCATCGCAATTAACATCAAGTAAGCTGGAAATGTTAAGATGAACTTGAAGATTACAAGGTCATGAAAGTTCTAGGTTTAGTATTAGTCGAAGCGTTAGTGTTGTATGTATTTCTAGTTGTTATTCAGTCTTAAATTGTTGTATACTTGTATCAGATTGAAACTAGAAAACCTGTTATGCGTCTGAAGACGCACGGCTAAAGACGCACGGCTAAACCTGAATCTTTCTAGTACTAGGTCTAATGTTAGTTCTAGTTTTACCAACCATTGAGTGCTTGATTGTTGTAATTCTTCTGGAGCTAAAAGTATAACTAATTCTAGACCTACAACCTAACTTTAGTATTAATACTAGACCTAGGAACTAGAAACATTAGATCTTCTGTCTAGTTCTTCTAGGTCTAGTGTTAGTTCTGAAGCTAGGTTGGGTTGGGTTGGGTTCCGTCTTCAGAGAGGGACGACTAAACCTATATGTTATTCGTTCTAGGCCTAGTATTACCCCCAGCATTAGTTGTTGTATACTTGTATCAGATTGAAACTAGAACTAACACTAGACCTACTACTAGAAAGATTCAGGTTTAGCCAGAACTTTCTAGTACTAGGTCTAGTGTTAGTTCTAGTTTTACCAACCATTGAGTGCTTGATTGTTGTAATTCTTTTGGAGCTAAAAGTATAACTAATTCTAGACCTACAACCTAACTTTAGTATTAATACTAGACCTAGAACTAGAAACATTAGATCTTCTGTCTAGTTCTTCTAGGTCTAGTGTTAGTTCTGAAGCTAGGTTGGGTTGGGTTCCGTCTTCAGAGAGGGACGACTAAACCTATATGTTATTCGTTCTAGGCCTAGTATTACCCCCAGCATTAGTTGTTATATACTTGTATCAGATTGAAACTAGAACTAACACTAGACCTAGTACTAGAAAGATTCAGGTTTAGCCAGAACTTTCTAGTACTAGGTCTAGTGTTAGTTCTAGTTTTACCAACCATTGAGTGCTTGATTGTTGTAATTCTTTTGGAGCTAAAAGTATAACTAATTCTAGACCTACAACCTAACTTTAGTATTAATACTAGACCTAGAACTAGAAACATTAGATCTTCTGTCTAGTTCTTCTAGGTCTAGTGTTAGTTCTGAAGCTAGGTTGGGTTGGGTTCCGTCTTCAGAGAGGGACGACTAAACCTATATGGTATTCGTTCTAGGCCTAGTATTACCCCCAGCATTAGTTGTTGTATACTTGTATCAGATTGAAACTAGAACTAACACTAGACCTAGTACTAGAAAGATTCAGGTTTAGCCAGAACTTTCTAGTACTAGGTCTAGTGTTAGTTCTAGTTTTACCAACCATTGAGTGCTTGATTGTTGTAATTCTTCTGGAGCTAAAAGTATAACTAATTCTAGACCTACAACCTAACTTTAGTATTAATACTAGACCTAGAACTAGAAACACTAGAACTTCTGTCTAGTTCTTCTAGGTCTAGTGTTAGTTCTGAAGCTAGGTTGGGTTGGGTTGGGTTCCGTCTTCAGAGAGGGACGACTAAACCTATATGTTATTCGTTCTAGGCCTAGTATTACCCCCAGCATTAGTTGTTGTATACTTGTATCAAATTAAAACTAGAACCAACACTAAACCTAGTACTAGAAAGATTCAGGTTTAGCCGTGCGTCTGATTGTTGAAAATTCTTCTGCAACTAAAAGTATAACTAATTCTAGACCTACAACCTAACTAGTATTAATACTAGTCCTAGAACCAGAAACGTTAGTTCTTCTGTCTCCTTATTCTAAATCTAGTGTTAGTTCCGAAGCTAGGTTGGGTTGGGTTCCGTCTTCAGAGACGACTAAACCTATTGGTTATTCGTTCTAGGTTTAGTATTATTACCCTCAGCATTAGTATTGTATCTATATCCATTTGTTATTCAGTCTTAAATGGATGTATACTTGTATCAAATTAAAACTAGAACTAACACTACACCTAGCACTAGAAAGTTTTGGTTTAGTAAATCTTTCTAATACTAAGTCTAGTGTTAGTTCTAGTTTTAATTGCCATTCAATGCTTGATTGTTGAAAATTCTTCTGGAAGTACAAGTATAACCAATTCTAGACCCTACAACCTAACTTTAGTATTAATACTAGATCTAGAACTAGAAACAATAGTTCTTCTGTCTAGTTCTTCTAAGTCTAGTGTTAGTTCTGAAGCTAGGTTGTTTTACAATAAACCCTTTATTTTCGGTAGTGTTGTTAAATACCCGGGTATTTATTTTTAATGGATTATACCCTGGGTATATAACCCCAAGATCGGTATTTTAGGATATTTATATAATTTAATAAAAATATAACAAGACAAAGACCACTAAAAAAGTAACCATGTTTAATCCAAAAATACGATTTAATAATGATAAAATTATTAATAATATATCCGATTTTTTTTAAGTGTTAACCTTTGTCTCTTAAGACCGCTAAACCCTAATGTTTCTAGTTCTAAGTCTAGTGGTAGTTCTGAAGTAACGCCTCTGAAGGCGCGTCTGAAGACGCATGGCTAAACCGAAACTTTCTACTACTAGATGTAGTGTTAGTTCTACTTTTAATTGCCATTCAGTGCTTTATTGTTATAAATTCTTCTGGAACTAAAAGTATAACTAATACTAGACCTAGAAAATTTTGGCATTTTTATACTTTTCTTTACTAACTACGTAAACTTACATTTTTATTTCTTTGTAAATAAATAAATCTATTCGAATTTAAAAATATATTCATGTTGGAGTAAATTCCTGGATAAATAGGAGAGAGCGGGGCAAGTAAGTCTTTCAAAACAAGTTTTTTATTTAGATACTTAGGTGATCTGAGTTGGATTAAATTGTTATAATATTGCTATAAAAGTTTGCGTTACGTTTAGTTTCGAAATAATGGACCGTACGGTATCCTTAATTTTCATATTTAATTGGTTTACATATTGTGTTTCTGACAGATTAGTTCCAAAAGTTCCCTAAGTTTACATAATTGTACCATCCCTTGCATTTAATACTTTAATCTATTAGGAATTATACTTCTCACTTAAAAATTTGTCAAGTGTCGTTTATTGTAATGTCTGGGTCTAGAAAAACTGTTCCAACAACGAAATAGGATCAGAAAATTATATTTGCAACAAGTCCTTTATACATTCTTGGAAATAATTGACGAATACACCCTGTATAGTTTGAACGCGTGTGTCTAGCACAATGAAATTTGGTATGGAAGTAATACTAAGGCAGTATAACTGCATATGAAAGCATTTTTATACAGTGGTCTTTCACAAAGCTTTATACAACACGCCCGATGTATAGCCAGCTCATTTTCCGGATCTGAATTCGATCGAACATATTTGGGATATGATAGGACGGAGACTTCACCGTTATTCAGCTTCCTGGTGAAAGTTGAGATGCTATGAAGCTTAGTTGACGCGGCATGGTTGACTACACGACATACCACGTCGTGTAGCGATTTGCCATTGCTGTATCAGCAGGGTTGGGTTGGGTTGGGTTGTCTCTCTCCATGTGAGCGTTAGTTATGCTAATTTAGTACTGTTTCGTACCAAATTCCATTGCGCTAGACACACGTGTTTAGATCATACAAGGTGTGCTCGTGAATTATTTCCATAAGTGTAACAATGTCTCATCTGCCCCTTATCGAGGGGCTTGTGAGACATTATTTAAACTTAGTTGATGTAATTTTGTTTTAAGATAAAAAGCTTATAAACTGCTTTACCTCTATATGCCTCACTTGCCCCGCGCTTCTCCCCTACCCAATTTATAAATACCTACCCACCGGGTATTTACTAGTGATGGGACGGTATTTGAGGAACGATATTTTGAAGTGTTATCGCAATGGAACGTAACATCCAGCACGAATTTTAAAACACCCAATTCTGATCGTTACTAATATACCCTACATATTTGTAGTGATGGTACGCTATTTGAGGAACGAGGAACGAAATGTTGCAATTCCGAACGTTTATAATCTCTTATAAGATAATTTTGTATGAACCATTCCTTTCTATTCATACAGGTAGATTAAATTGGAATTGTTGCAACTTACTCAGGGCCACGGTATTTTCACCTCTAAAAAAACAGTCACCTCTAGAAACGGCCAATTTTCAAATTCCTAAAACAATTACGTATCATATCCTGATCTAATAACACTGCCAATAATGACATCCCCCCAAAACAGCAACGGGCCACCCTTTGAAAAAATTTCGGCTAAAATTAACTCCACTTTTACCCCTCAATACCGGTCATAAATTGATTATACCGATGGATTTTGAGTTAATCCTCGCTTTTTACAGTGCCTACGTGTAACAACATGTCGCTAAAAAGGAAATGCAAAAAGTGAAAAGTTCAGTAGTATTAGTTAGGATAAAAGTTGGCTGAAAAATTTGGAGTCGAAAAGACGCAAGTGACACATTTTAAAAAATTTAAAAAGTTTAAAGTTTTAAAAGTTGTTTAATGAAGGACTGGCTATTGACCATTAGCATCCATATATTTGGAACTTATTAAAAGAAAAAGACGATTTGGAATATTTGAGTTTTAAAGCTTCAAATGGACAAAAACAAAATGTCGAAAACATAAAATAAGTTTTAGAACCATTTGCTGTGAATCAGCTGATGTTGAACTGATCAGTGTTGAAGCCGGGAAAACTAAGTTAAAATTGATATTGAAGAACTACTTACCAAAAGATGACAAAATGTTTGCTTTCAAAGGCGATAAATGAACGGGTAAAAAAATCCAAACAGAGATTGACAATTTTATTTTGTGCAAACATGGAAGGTGACAAGGAGGGTCCGTTAATCATCGGGAAAAATAAAAACCCTCGTTGTGGGTGTAATAAAAAACCCTAGATGACAACACAGATTATGACTTCGTGGTTAACACAATTTGATGAAAAAATGAGAAAGCAAACTAGAAAAGTACTCTTATCTCTAGATAATGCCACGTCCCATAACAAAATTGTATTGGAACATGTAAAAATAGTGTTTTTACCTCACATTGCTAGCTTATTACATTAAGGTGTCATCAATAGCTTTAATGTAGCTTACAGGAATATGTAATAATAAAATAGTTAATATTTACAAACAATGAAAGCAAACCATTTCAAATCGCTTTGCAAAAAAAAAGCCGGATTTTTCAAAAGTATTAAACAACGTGGTGATTTTGATGGAGAGGATGAAATTCTACTGGTCCAACTTATTTGAGGTTTAAAAAATATGCCAAAAATAAACCTTGAAAATTATGCGTCTATTAATTCTGAGGTGTTATCTTAAAACCCAAGGCATAATCAACGTGATGTTGAGGAATCCGAAACTTACATGACAAGCATTAAAAACGTGGCTGAAGTATGTGCAAAACTAACCGATGCATATACACAGCTTTTTATTTTCTAACAACAAAGGTAAACTTCCAATACAAGTTTTAGCAAAATCTCAGGTGTTACAAACAAAATTCAACTTAAAGCAAAGCTGCATTGAACAATATTTCAAGAAAATGTAAGTAGTTTTGCATTAAATGAAACAACCAACACGATTTATCTACATACTTATTACCTCTCAATAACGATAATGATGGAGACTGAGATTGCGAGGCTGGGAATGTGCTAGATTCCGTTATGGCAATAAGGACAGGCCGAACAGGTACTGGGTGGACGATGATTGAGAGTTGCTGGAACTTATATTGATTATATAACAAGCTGAGGGATAAAAGCTGCATATGAAGGCAGAATTTGGATGAGTTGCAGAAAGTAGAAGGTTTAATTCCAATTTATTTAATACATCGATGAAAAATGGATAAAAATAAAAATAATTATTCTGTTATATATTTAGTCATAAATATGACTAAATCTACTTTTCGCCACCCTTATTAATTATGTCATCGTTACCCCCTCACCCAACTTGGTTTCATCCTCAACTCCATCACTCTCGGCATGGTTCCTTCCCTCCTGCGTACTTAAAGATATAAATATCCATAAAATTTTTGAAATATCGTTTTTTTAATTCATACCTTGATGATATGGCGGAGGTCTAAGCGATGCATATACACAGCTTTTTATTTTCTAACAACAAAGGTAAACTTCCAATACAAGTTTTAGCAAAATCTCAGGTGTTACAAACAAAATTCAACTTAAAGCAAAGCTGCATTGAGCAATATTTAAAGAAAATGTAAGTAGTTTTGCATTAAATGAAACAACCAACACGATTTATCTACATACTTATTACCTCTCAATAACGATAATGATGGAGACTGAGATTGCGAGGCTGGGAATGTGCTAGATTCCGTTATGGCAATAAGGACAGGCCGAACAGGTACTGGGTGGACGATGATTGAGAGTTGCTGGAACTTATATTGATGATATAACAAGCTGAGGGATAAAAGCTGCATATGAAGGCAGAATTTGGATGAGTTGCAGAAAGTAGAAGGTTTAATTCCAATTTATTAAATCTACTTTTCGCCACCCTTATTAATTATGTCATCGTTACCCCCTCACCCAACTTGGTTTCATCCTCAACTCCATCACTCTCGGCATGGTTCCTTCCCTCCTGCGTACTTAAAGACATAAATATCCATAAAATTTTTGAAATATCGTTCTTTTAATTCATACCTTGATGATTATGGCAGAGGTCTAAGCGATGCATATACACAGCTTTTTATTTTCTAACAACAAAGGTAAACTTCCAATACAAGTTTTAGCAAAATCTCAGGTGTTACAAACAAAATTCAACTTAAAGCAAAGCTGCATTGAACAATATTTAAAGAAAATGTAAGTAGTTTTGCATTAAATGAAACAACCAACACGATTTATCTACATACTTATTACCTCTCAATAACGATAATGATGGAGACTGAGATTGCGAGGCTGGGAATGTGCTAGATTCCGTTATGGCAATTAGGACAGGCCAAACAGGTACTGGGTGGACGATGATTGAGAGTTGCTGGAACTTATATTGATGATATAACAAGCTGAGGGATAAAAGCTGCATATGAAGGCAGAATTTGGATGAGTTGCAGAAAGTAGAAGGTTTAATTCCAATTTATTTAATACATCGATGAAAAATGGATAAAAATAAAAATAATTATTCTGTTATATATTTAGTCATAAATATGACTAAATCTACTTTTCGCCACCCTTATTAATTATGTCATCGTTACCCCCTTACCCAACTTGGTTTCATCCTCAACTCCATCACTCTCGGCATGGTTCCTTCCCTCCTGCGTACTTAAAGACATAAATATCCATAAAATTTTTGAAATATCGCTCTTTTAATTCATACCTTGATGATATGGCAGAGGTCTAAGCGATGCATATACACAGCTTTTTATTTTCTAACAACAAAGGTAAACTTCCAATACAAGTTTTAGCAAAATCTCAGGTGTTACAAACAAAATTCAACTTAAAGCAAAGCTGCATTGAACAATATTTAAAGAAAATGTAAGTAGTTTTGCATTAAATGAAACAACCAACACGATTTATCTACATACTTATTACCTCTCAATAACGATAATGATGGAGACTGAGATTGCGAGGCTGGGAATGTGCTAGATTCCGTTATGGCAATAAGGACAGGCCGAACAGGTACTGGGTGGACGATGATTGAGAGTTGCTGGAACTTATATTGATGATATAACAAGCTGAGGGATAAAAGCTGCATATGAAGGCAGAATTTGGATGAGTTGCAGAAAGTAGAAGGTTTAATTCCAATTTATTTAATACATCGATGAAAAATGGATAAAAATAAAAATAATTATTCTGTTATATATTTAGTCATAAATATGACTAAATCTACTTTTCGCCACCCTTATTAATTATGTCATCGTTACCCCCTCACCCAACTTGGTTTCATCCTCAACTCCATCACTCTCGGCACGGTTCCTTCCCTCCTACGTACTTAAAGACATAAATACCCATAAAATTTTTGAAATATCGCTCTTTTAATTCATACCTTGATGATATGGCAGAGGTCTAAGCGATGCATATACACAACTTTTTATTTTCTAACAACAAAGGTAAACTTCCAATACAAGTTTTAGCAAAATCTCAGGTGTTACAAACAAAATTCAACTTAAAGCAAAGCTGCAATGAACAATATTTCAAGAAAATGTAAGTAGTTTTGCATTAAATGAAACAACCAACACGATTTATCTACATACTTATTACCTCTCAATAACGATAATGATGGAGACTGAGATTGCGAGGCTGGGAATGTGCTAGATTCCGTTATGGCAATTAGGACAGGCCAAACAGGTACTGGGTGGACGATGATTGAGAGTTGCTGGAACTTATATTGATGATATAACAAGCTGAGGGATAAAAGCTGCATATGAAGGCAGAATTTGGATGAGTTGCAGAAAGTAGAAGGTTTAATTCCAATTTATTTAATACATCGATGAAAAATGGATAAAAATAAAAATAATTATTCTGTTATATATTTAGTCATAAATATGACTAAATCTACTTTTCGCCACCCTTATTAATTATGTCATCGTTACCCCCTTACCCAACTTGGTTTCATCCTCAACTCCATCACTCTCGGCATGGTTCCTTCCCTCCTGCGTACTTAAAGACATAAATATCCATAAAATTTTTGAAATATCGCTCTTTTAATTCATACCTTGATGATATGGCAGAGGTCTAAGCGATGCATATACACAGCTTTTTATTTTCTAACAACAAAGGTAAACTTCCAATACAAGTTTTAGCAAAATCTCAGGTGTTACAAACAAAATTCAACTTAAAGCAAAGCTGCATTGAACAATATTTAAAGAAAATGTAAGTAGTTTTGCATTAAATGAAACAACCAACACGATTTATCTACATACTTATTACCTCTCAATAACGATAATGATGGAGACTGAGATTGCGAGGCTGGGAATGTGCTAGATTCCGTTATGGCAATTAGGACAGGCCGAACAGGTACTGGGTGGACGATGATTGAGAGTTGCTGGAACTTATATTGATGATATAACAAGCCGAAGGATAAAAGCTGCATATGAAGGCAGAATTTGGATGAGTTCCAGAAAGTAGAAGGTTTAATTCCAATTTATTTAATACATCGATGAAAAATGGATAAAAATAAAAATAATTATTCTGTTATATATTTAGTCATAAATATGACTAAATCTACTTTTCGCCACCCTTATTAATTATGTCATCGTTACCCCCTCACCCAACTTGGTTTCATCCTCAACTCCATCACTCTCGGCATGGTTCCTTCCCTCCTCCGTACTTAAAGACATAAATATCCATAAAATTTTTGAAATATCGCTCTTTTAATTCATACCTTGATGATATGGTCTAAGCGATGCATATACACAACTTTTTATTTTCTAACAACAAAGGTAAACTTCCAATACAAGTTTTAGCAAAATTTCAGGTGTTACAAACAAAATTCAACTTAAAGCAAAGCTGCATTGAGCAATATTTAAAGAAAATGTAAGTAGTTTTGCATTAAATGAAACAACCAACACGATTTATCTACATACTTATTACCTCTCAATAACGATAATGATGGAGACTGAGATTGCGAGGCTGGGAATGTGCTAGATTCCGTTATGCCAATAAGGACAGGCCGAACAGGTACTGGGTGGACGATGATTGAGAGTTGCTGGAACTTATATTGATGATATAACAAGCTGAGGGATAAAAGCTGCATATGAAGGCAGAATTTGGATGAGTTCCAGAAAGTAGAAGGTTTAATTCCAATTTATTTAATACATCGATGAAAAATGGATAAAAATAAAAATAATTATTCTGTTATATATTTAGTCATAAATATGACTAAATCTGCTTTTCGCCACCCTTATTAATTATGTCATCGTTACCGCCTCACCCAACTTGGTTTCATCCTCAACTCCATCACTCTCGGCATGGTTCCTTCCCTCCTGCGTACTTAAAGACATAAATATCCATAAAATTTTTGAAATATCGCTCTTTTAATTCATACCTTGATGATATGGCAGAGGTCTAAGCGATGCATATACACAACTTTTTATTTTCTAACAACAAAGGTAAACTTCCAATACAAGTTTTAGCAAAATCTCAGGTGTTACAAACAAAATTCAACTTAAAGCAAAGCTGCATTGAGCAATATTTCAAGAAAATGTAAGTAGTTTTGCATTAAATGAAACAACCAACACGATTTATCTACATACTTATTACCTCTCAATAACGATAATGATGGAGACTGAGATTGCGAGGCTGGGAATGTGCTAGATTCCATTATGGCAATAAGGACAGGCCGAACAGGTACTGGGTGGACGATGATTGAGAGTTGCTGGAACTTATATTGATGATATAACAAGCTGAGGGATAAAAGCTGCATATGAAGGCAGAATTTGGATGAGTTGCAGAAAGTAGAAGGTTTAATTCCAATTTATTAAATCTACTTTTCGCCACCCTTATTAATTATGTCATCGTTACCCCCTCACCCAACTTGGTTTCATCCTCAACTCCATCACTCTCGGCATGGTTCCTTCCCTCCTGCGTACTTAAAGACATAAATATCCATAAAATTTTTGAAATATCGCTCTTTTAATTCATACCTTGATGATATGGCAGAGGTCTAAGCGATGCATATACACAGCTTTTTATTTTCTAACAACAAAGGTAAACTTCCAATACAAGTTTTAGCAAAATCTCAGGTGTTACAAACAAAATTCAACTTAAAGCAAAGCTGCATTGAGCAATATTTAAAGAAAATGTAAGTAGTTTTGCATTAAATGAAACAACCAACACGATTTGTCTACATACTTATTACCTCTCAATAACGATAATGATGGAGACTGAGATTGCGAGGCTGGGAATGTGCTAGATTCCGTTATGGCAATAAGGACAGGCCGAATAGGTACTGGGTGGACGATGATTGAGAGTTGCTGGAACTTATATTGATGATATAACAAACTGAGGGATAAAAGCTGCATATGAAGGCAGAATTTGGATGAGTTGCAGAACGTAGAAAGTTTAATTCCAATTTATTTAATACATCGATGAAAAATGGATAAAAATAAAAATAATTATTCTGTTATATATTTAGTCATAAATATGACTAAATCTACTTTTCGCCACCCTTATTAATTATGTCATCGTTACCCCCTTACCCAACTTGGTTTCATCCTCAACTCCATCACTCTCGGCATGGTTCCTTCCCTCCTGCGTACTTAAAGACATAAATATCCATAAAATTTTTGAAATATCGCTCTTTTAATTCATACCTTGATGATATGGCAGAGGTCTAAGCGATGCATATACACAGCTTTTTATTTTCTAACAACAAAGGTAAACTTCCAATACAAGTTTTAGCAAAATCTCAGGTGTTACAAACAAAATTCAACTTAAAGCAAAGCTGCATTGAGCAATATTTAAAGAAAATGTAAGTAGTTTTGCATTAAATGAAACAACCAACACGATTCATCTACATACTTATTACCTCTCAATAACGATAATGATGGAGACTGAGATTGCGAGGCTGGGAATGTGCTAAATTCCGTTATGGCAATAAGGACAGGCCGAACAGGTACTGGGTGGACGATGATTGAGAGTTGCTGGAACTTATATTGATGATATAACAAGCTGAGGGATAAAAGCTGCATATGAAGGCAGAATTTGGATGAGTTGCAGAAAGTAGAAGGTTTAATTCCAATTTATTTAATACATCGATGAAAAATGGATAAAAATAAAAATAATTATTCTGTTATATATTTAGTCATAAATATGACTAAATCTACTTTTCGCCACCCTTATTAATTATGTCATCGTTACCCCCTCACCCAACTTGGTTTCATCCTCAACTCCATCACTCTCGGCATGGTTCCTTCCCTCCTGCGTACTTAAAGACATAAATATCCATAAAATTTTTGAAATATCGCTCTTTTAATTCATACCTTGATGATATGGCAGAGGTCTAAGCGATGCATATACACAACTTTTTATTTTCTAACAACAAAGGTAAACTTCCAATACAAGTTTTAGCAAAATCTCAGGTGTTACAAACAAAATTCAACTTAAAGCAAAGCTGCATTGAACAATATTTAAAGAAAATGTAAGTAGTTTTGCATTAAATGAAACAACCAACACGATTTATCTACATACTTATTACCTCTCAATAACGATAATGATGGAGACTGAGATTGCGAGGCTGGGAATGTGCTAGATTCCGTTATGGCAATAAGGACAGGCCGAACAGGTACTGGGTGGACGATGATTGAGAGTTGCTGGAACTTATATTGATGATATAACAAGCTGAGGGATAAAAGCTGCATTTGAAGGCAGAATTTGGATGAGTTGCAGAACGTAGAAGGTTTAATTCCAATTTATTTAATACATCGATGAAAAATGGATAAAAATAAAAATAATTATTCTGTTATATATTTAGTCATAAATATGACTAAATCTACTTTTCGCCACCCTTATTAATTATGTCATCGTTACCCCCTCACCCAACTTGGTTTCATCCTCAACTCCATCTCTCTCGGCATGGTTCCTTCCCTCCTCCGTACTTAAAGACATAAATATCCATAAAATTTTTGAAATTTCGCTCTTTTAATTCATACCTTGATGATATGGCAGAGGTCTAAGCGATGCATATACACAACTTTTTATTTTCTAACAACAAAGGTAAACTTCCAATACAAGTTTTAGCAAAATCTCAGGTGTTACAAACAAAATTCAACTTAAAGCAAAGCTGCATTGAACAATATTTAAAGAAAATGTAAGTAGTTTTGCATTAAATGAAACAACCAACACGATTTATCTACATACTTATTACCTCTCAATAACGATAATGATGGAGACTGAGATTGCGAGGCTGGGAATGTGCTAGATTCCGTTATGCCAATAAGGACAGGCCGAACAGGTACTGGGTGGACGATGATTGAGAGTTGCTGGAACTTATATTGATGATATAACAAGCTGAGGGATAAAAGCTGCATATGAAGGCAGAATTTGGATGAGTTCCAGAAAGTAGAAGGTTTAATTCCAATTTATTTAATACATCGATGAAAAATGGATAAAAATAAAAATAATTATTCTATTATATATTTAGTCATAAATATGACTAAATCTACTTTTCGCCACCCTTATTAATTATGTCATCGTTACCCCCTTACCCAACTTGGTTTCATCCTCAACTCCATCACTCTCGGCATGGTTCCTTTCCTCCTGCGTACTTAAAGACATAAATATCCATAAAATTTTTGAAATATCGCTCTTTTAATTCATACCTTGATGATATGGCAGAGGTCTAAGCGATGCATATACACAACTTTTTATTTTCTAACAACAAAGGTAAGCTTCCAATACAAGTTTTAGCAAAATCTCAGGTGTTACAAACAAAATTCAACTTAAAGCAAAGCTGCATTGAACAATATTTAAAGAAAATGTAAGTAGTTTTGCATTAAATGAAACAACCAACACGATTTATCTACATACTTATTACCTCTCAATAACGACCACCTCATGTGAAGTGCATGAGGTGAAATGAATAGGTAGGTTCTGAAATAGAGAAATAATCAAAGTACAGTACAAGTTAATGATGGCACACACTTTGCCTCAAATACGTTATTTATGACTTTATTCTCTTTGCTTCTATGAAAAAGCAGTAAAATTAGAAAATCATTAATCAGAAAAAGAAAACCATTAAAACAAATTAGAAAAATTATAGTCATTATTTTTCTGCGAGTTGAGAAAACACCAAACATAGGTGAAAATCCTGAGAATTTGTACAAATGTCGAGTGGCGATTTCTCACAGTATAGAAGAGGCTTGAAATAAGAACAACCGATGTCGAACACGAGAAATAGATTCCTCTCGGTTTTTCCGCGGACAACCTTAAAACGAACCACTCCGAAACCCAGCAATTACTCAACGATTTTTTTATTTTATTTCCCTTTAGTAAATCGTCCATCTGCCAACTTTCATTTTTTACCGCGATTTTATCCGGAAAAAGAAACAAATAAAAAATAATTCTCAATTAACCGAATTAACGTTGCACATTGGATGATTCGTTAACGCACCTTTAATTGACGCGCGCAGAAAAGGTGTTAAAAAAACCGACTCACTCAAGGTGCACTTTGACAGTAATTAAAGATGATTATATAACGTTTCCTGGAATTACGAATTAACGTTCAATTAGAAAAAAGAAAGAATCAAATCCCTTTATTCGCATACGGAATTAATTAATAATATGAATTCAAATTTTATTAAATTGCATCGAAAATTATTTAAGGTTTGGCAGAGACCCACTAATTTAATGGGTGGTCGATGTTATAATAAAACTAATTAACCCAATTAACGTAAAATTAATGTTCAATTATCGCTCAATGTTATAGAACGCGAAATATCGAAATCTGATAGCATAAAATATTTAAATTGCTGTTTGAAAGGATCGATCGAAAAGTTGTGATGGCACCAAACAATGTCGCTTATTATCGGCTCCAAGAAGTCTGTTGGTAGGAAAGTTCCTCGTAGACGTCCCAGTTATTTCTCTCGCGAGATTGTCTGGAACCGAATACAACACAAAATGATAAAATGGAACAATCTTTCTACCGAGAAATTATGATAGAGTTAAAATTGAAGTTTTACAAGGACTCTTATTTTTATTGAAATCAATCTATTTTTTATGACCCAAAAGGAAACATCAAAGATTTTCTCGTTTTCTCTTCGCAAATAATGTTTTTGTGGAGCACACAAAATTTGTAAAGTTAATAACATGTTTTCGGGTTTATAATTTGAAATTCGAATTTGAGGGGATTCTCCAAACAAAGGAAAACGGTTTTGGGTTGAATCTTTAACCCATAAAAGGGGTTGTATTTAATTAATTTTTTAATAAGCCACTTTTATGGATGCGGACGTTCGAAATAAATTTACACGACCAAAAAAAAAATTCTTTTCCTACATTTTCTCTCATACAAGTTATCCCACCCTCGGGAACACTCGATAAAACTTGCGCCTTTCTCGAAACATTAATTATAGACGAGAGCGACCGTGCATCATGCTGAAAGTTCCCTCGTAAATAAGTGAAGATACCGAGGGGGGGAATAGAAAGAAAATCACCCCCACAATTTTCTAGCGCGGGGTTGAAAGTGAAATATTTACTAATCGATTTTTTTTAAGTATTATTAAGACCTGTCACTTACATCCGACGGGACGCTGAGTTAATTCGACTGTGGAAAATCCCCCTTTCTGTGATATAACGATATCAACCCCAAATTTAATCTAGATCCGGATTTTTTCTAAGTCTTTGGATGAGATAGTTTTGAACGAATCGTTTGGGGAGAAATCGCCGATGGACATGGGAACTGAGCTGGAAGGAAAGATACATGGAGATAAAAACAATGGGGTTGTTGACCGCTTTCCCCCTTCGGCAACATATAAATTTTTGGTCCCCCCTGATTAAAAGCGTTATTTATTACAGAATGTGAAAGAGAAAGTATGTAATAAAAGACGAAATACCTCATAAAAATTGATGATAAATTTTTCCTTTTTCAGTTTTGACGGCTATTTTACAATGTACAGGGTGTTCTAAATTCTTTGTTTGCGTGGGTTATTGTTATATACAAAGTTAAAAAAGATAGAAAAAAAGCAGATTTATTTTTTTTGGGAAGCTCAATTTGCTTTTTTTGTTGTTGCCCTATCAGAAAAAATTATGGAAAATGGATCAACTTTGTTTTTTTAATGGAACACCTATATACTATTATGATATTAATCAATAAAAATTTGATTATACCGGATGAGGGATTTAAATTGAGACTCATAAAAACCATAAAATTTAAAGAAATTATAGATACAAGATCATATTGCTTGTTCGTGAGGAAGTGTTGGAAGGAAGATATGGATGAGTAGATTAGATATGAGCATAGGAGTGAGGAGGAAATATTAAAAATAGACGAGTTATTATTGGAAGCAGGGATTGATAATATAAGAAAGAGAGAGATTGGAGACGAAGATGGGGCTCGAAATGACAGGAATAGACCAGAATCAGGAGAGAAAGATTCAGATGAAGGAGAGAAGTTACAACGTGAGATATGGGATGATAATAATGGAGAGTGAAGTTGTGAGGCTGGGAATGTGCTAGATTCCGTTATGGCATTGAAGACAGGCCGAACAAGTACTAGGTGTGGAGAAGATTAAGAGTAGCTGGAACTTATATTGATGATATAACAAGCTGAGGGATAAAAGCTGCATATGAAGGCAGAATTTGGATGAGTTGCAGAACGTAGAAGGTTTAATTCCAATTTGTTTAATACATCGATGAAAAATGGATAAAAATAAAAATAATTATTCTGTTATATATTTAGTCATAAATATGACTAAATCTACTTTTCGCCATCCTTATGACATAATTAATGTCATCGTTACCCCCTCACCCAACTTGGTTTCATCCTCAACTCCATCACTCTCGGCATCGTTCCTTCCCTCCTGCGTACTTAAAGACATAAGAATCCATAAAATTTTTGAAATATCGCTCTTTTAATTCATACCTTGATGATATGGCAGAGGCCCTCTCATTTGTCGACCTCTTCTTCCTCCAAACTATCATGGCCCTTAGAAAAGATTTCGTTGATCTTCATCTTTTATCCATATGTATCCACCTATTTGCTTTTCGTTCCCTTTGGCGTTAATGTGGACATAAGAATCTATTAATTATGGTCGGAAGGATGCAGATTAAGGAGAGAATTTACAACGTGAGATATGGGAAGATTATGATGGAGTGTGCGGTTGTAAGGCTTGGAACGTGTTAGATTTCGTTGCAGCAATGAGGACAAGCCGAACTGCCTGGGTGAACTATTTGTAGAGGATTGAGAGTTGCTGGAACCTATACTGATGGTTTTATAAGCTGAGATGGATAAAGGTAGCATCTGGAGGAAGAGTTTGAGAAGGTATAAGATGAATGAGGGATGTATTATGCAGTATTCTAAGCTTTTGGATTCCACACTTTTGACAGAATCATCAATTTTTACCATTACAACCTCAACACCTAACCCAACCCAAACCAACCTAACCTTTTTTGCGCACAAGAAAAGAAAAAATCGTTATGACCGAGTACTGACCAGATATGGCACCTGGAAAAACTAATCTGATAGGAAATGTCTTATCTTGTCTATCCAGAACCGCTCGCGCAACTCTTTTGACAGCTTGCGATTGCAGTTATTATTAAATATATAACAACATCATCTCTATCCTTCCTTTCTATTTTTTGCGATCACTATTACTTGTTTCTTCATTCCCCTCTCACCCAGCTTGGTTTCATCCTCAGTTCCATCACTCTCGACATCGCTCCTTCCCTTCAGCGTACTTAAAAACATAGGAATCCATAAAATTTTTGAAATATCGTTCTTTAAATTCACACCTTGATGAAGTGGCAGAAGCCCTCTCATTTATCGTCCTCTTCTTCCTCCAAACTATCATGGCCCTTAGAAAAGATTTTGTTGATTTTCATCTTTTATCCACCTGTTTGTTTTCCGTTCTCTTTCGCGTTAATGTGGACATAAGAATCTATTGATTATGGTCGGAAGGATACAGATGAAGGAGATAATTTACAACGTGAGATTTGGGAAGATAATGGTGGAGTGTGCGGTTGTAAGGCTTGGAATGTGTTAGATTTCGTTATGGCAATGAGGATAGGTGGAACAGGTACTGGGTGGAGGATGTGGAGAGGATTGAGAGTTGCTGGAACTTATATTGATGGTGTTGTAACAAGCTGAGGGATGAAGGAAGCATCCGGAGGAAGATTTTGGAAGAGTTTCAGGTATAAGATGAATGAGGGATGAATTATGCAACATTCAAAGCTTTTGAATTCCACACTTTTGACATAATCATCAATTTTTGTTACTACAACCGCAACACCTAACCCAACCCAAGCCAACTTTAGTTTTCTTGCGCACAGGGACGGAAAAAGTCTTTATGACTGAGTCCTGACCAGATATGGCACCTGGAAAAGCTAATCTGATACGAAATGTGGGACATTTCTTCGCATATGTCTGACCTATTTAGTCATCTCTATTCTTCTCTTCTACTTTCCGCCATCCTTATTAATTATGTCATCATTCCCCCTCACCCAACTTGGTTTCATCCTTAGCTCCATCACTCTTGACATCGCTCTTTTAATCAATACCTTGATGATATGGCAGAAGCCCTCTCATTTGTCGACCTCTTCTTCCTCCAAACTATTATGATCTATTATGAGAAAAGATTAGAGTTACAACGGAAGATAGAATTAGTTACAATAGAATTTACAACGTGATATGGGAAGATAATTAATGAAGTGTGATATTGTGAGGCTGGGAATGTGTCAGATTTCGTTATGGCAATGAGGACAGGTGGGTGGACGATGTGGAGCGGATTGAGAGTTGCTGGAACTTATATTGATAGTGTAACAAGCTGGCGGATAAAGGTAGCCTCCGGAGGAAGATTTTGGAAGAGTTTGAGAAGGAATAAGATGAATGAGGGATGAATTATGCAATATGCTAACACTTTGAATTCCACACTTTTGACCGAATCATCAATTTTTGCCACTACAATCTCAACACCTAACCCAATCCAAGCCAACCGAACTTTTTTTAAGGGAAAGATCTTTATGACTGAGTCCTGACCTACGTATCCTGACATGGCGCCTGGAAAACTAATCTGATAGGAAATGTGGCACATTTCTTCGCATGTCTGACCTTCGCTATCCAGCATCGCTCGCGTAACATTTCTGACAGTATGCGATTGCAACTGGTATATATTTAGTCATAAATATGACTAAATTTACTTTTCGCCGTCCTTATTAATTATGTCATTATTCCCCTCTCACCCAACTTGTTTTCATCCTCAGCTCCATCACTCGTGACATCGCTCCTTCACTCCAAAGTACTTGAAGACATAGGAATCCATATAATTTTTGAATGAACATCGATGAAAAATCGCTCTTTTAATTCATATCTTGATGATATGGCTGAAGCCCTTTCATTTGGCGCTCTCTTCTTCCTCCAAACTATCTTGGCCATTAGAAAAGATTTTGTTGATCTTCATCTTTTATCCACATGGATCCTCCTAGTTATTGTTCGTTCCCGTTGGCATTAATTTGGTCATAAGTAAACGTATTATTACTTTGCTTAATCTTAATATGCATACCTGAATCTGAGAGTGGGTTGGGTTGAGTTGGGTTGGGTTGGCTTAGGTACATTGTTGCTCCTCTTCCCATATCATCCAATGTATGCTCGTAGTTTTATTAGCTGGAACTTTCTTTCTGTCACTCTCTTCGTTTATCCTCCAATTCTTTCTTTCATTGCCTTAGTTAGGAGGTCCATGACTTCCTTCCCCATTTTTGTCGTCTCTGTCAATACTCCATACATGCTTTTTATTTTAATTTTTCCTTTTTTATTTAATTTCCCTTCTTATCTTTAGTTCTTCTCTCTTTCTTAACAGACCAATACAACCCAACTCAACCTAACCCTTCTAGGCATGTTTCCCTTATGATCTTGTATTTTCTGATATAAAGCTTGGAGACGATAATTGTGTTCTTCCACTGATTTTGGACGGTTGTATTTTCTGGCAATCCAAATTGTCCCAAAATTTCTTAATGGAGTTCAGGTTTAGACTCTAGACGGTCATTATGTCTTATGTTACATTATGGTAAGCAGATTACCGACATTCCATCCTTGATAGATTTCGCAACATGATAGCTGAGATTGGCGTTTTTAACAAAAATTTCCAGGTGTCAATCTATAGCAAATGCAATTCTCACATCATAATTTCATCTCCACTGAACTTTGTTGTGACTCATCTCAGTCAAGATCAGTGATCAACGGCTTCTGAACGGCACCATAGGCATTAAAACCAAACAGGGATGATATTTTTCGAATCAACAGTCTTCTTGAAACCTGGAAATAAAATGAAAGAGTTAACATTTTCATTGTAATCGGAAAAATATTTGTAGTAAAGACTCTTAAATTGGCTACAAATTAGTCTTTTGATTTCTAATTAACGAGGATAGGTAGACGTCATTTTGCATAATTTCATGATTCATTAGATTAATTAACACCAAATAAATTCTCGCGTCACATAAATCCAACTTAACATTTTCATGGTTTAATGGTTTTAAAGTCGTCTTGACGATATTCCAGCACGCAAATACCTATAGCTTTAGAGATACAGTAGTCGATACGCAATTTCACGTCGGTAACGAAGGAATCAACGTGTTAAATGCAGCGTGACTCTCGTCGCGGCGTCACCGGAGGCACCAATTACCAGACGGTTCCCGTGCAACGTGTCGATCCCCTCACGTTGTCTGGCCAGGAAATTGGTTTGAAGGGGAGATTCACTATATATCAAACCCATCAAGGAAAAAATTAATATTTTAAATGTTCATTTTGTGAAGATAACTTGGAACAAAATCACCCAGACATGTGGAGAATGAATCGTTTTCAACCCTTCAGACAGGTACGCAAACGATAATCTCGAGTAGACTGCGTCGGAATGGGCATCCGGAGGGTTGCTGGTGTTGTTGGGGTTAAGGTTGGGGGTGCGTCGCGACGCCTTTCCCTCCCCCCAAACCCCACGTCTGGCGAAAATTGTTGGGTTGGGGGTGGAGCGGCTACAACGACCTTGTTGAAATATACCGAAACGAGCGGCGCTAAAGTATAATTTATGGCCCTTAATTCACTTTCTGTCGACGGCAAAAAATAAACGGCACTGTAATCGCATTTATTATAACCACTCGGCGACGATGAAGAGGTGCAAGCGAAGGCTACTTGATATGTACCATAAATTCAAGCCGCAAACGCGAAGTCGTTAACTTAACGAACAAAAAAAAGGGGAAAATAAGATAATTTTTGGGCTATGAAAAAATTAGTACCTTGTTTATGAAAAAAGGAAATTATAAATCTTTCGTGTAATTAACACGTTGAAAGGTGATATTAAATCTTCTTTAATAACGTCCCAATCTCCCTATATTAAAATCACTCTTATTGTTAGAACTAAAACTGACGTTCAACTTAATCCAATAGATGAACCCGTCTAATAAACTTGCGAAAATCACCAAAGACAACCCGCCATCAACTGCTATTACGAAACCTTTCCCTTAGACATCGAATTTTCCGAGCTTAATGTTTTCAGGTACAAGTACAACCTGCGTTTTACGGTTGTTCGTCTTCAAGCGTTTCCGACTTTTAGAAAACTAGAGGAAGCAGAAGTAATTAAACGAGCCCCGCAAGTCTTAAACCGTCGGGGATCAAAGGTCGGACAGGGCCAATTCCTCCTTGGCTTGGAAAATTATTCGTGGTCCGTAACAGTTCTCTCCGGAAACGCTCTTCGAGAGAACTTATACAAACCGGAGTTTGGCAACTCCGAGAATTAACGATCTCAAACTAACCGGATTTTATTTATTGTTAGGGTTCTCTTAGGATTTTACTTAAATACCTTAATATACAGAATGGTTTTAAAAAATCTTGTTATATTAGATAAATTGTATTTAAAATTATTTGGGACACTTTGGGTCTCACGCAATTTGTCCCAGTTAACCGATTGTCCCAAATATATGATTGCAAAAATACTCATTAACAATAATAATTGAAATTCAAAAAATTGACAAAAATACCGGAGATAATGAAATGATTTATGGATCAAATTGAATACGAAAATGACTTTTTTAAAATGATATAAAATAATCTAAGCTTGCAACCATGATAAGATTTAAATAAAAAAAATAGAGGAATTAAAAAATGATATGGCTAAAATAATGGAGATAATGAATAAGTAGTAATGATTTATTACTTCTAATTTTGTTTCTAGTATCAAGACTAATACTAGATTTATAACGTTTGAGTTTAGCCGTTTACTGTTTTGCTGTTATTTCTCTTTATTTAACGTAATTTATGTTTATTTATACAGGGTGAGTTATTAGTATCCCGGCGGACAATAGCCACTAAACTGTTTGAGGAAGACAAAATGTTTTTTACAAAAATTATTTAATTCTGTTTCTATTACCTAAAATTATTCCCCCTTATACAGGTGTCTCACGTAACTGGTTCATTAGAACTTTTTTAGGTTCCACTATTCGTAGAGGCTTGAAATTTTGGTAACATGGGTTGTTCATTCCGATCTACTAATCTAAAATGTTTTCAAGATGGCCGCCACTTCCGGTCTGCCGGAAGTAGACCTCAACTTCGTTATTTTAAATAGAATGCTATAGTTTTTATTACACCATCCAATTATACGTAAGTAAAATATGTTGACTTTGATAACAGTTGTTGGTACCTAGCGTTTTTTGCTTTCGAAATATCACCATGCTCTTTACAAGCCCATATCTCAGCCAACGTTAATTCATACACTTTTTCGATTTTTCATATTGATCCCAACAACTTTTGATAAACAAAAATAACAATCGGTTTGGTGATTACTTTGCTCTCTCCATATTACTGGAACTGAAAAGTCGAAATATTTCTTCTCACCAGTCGACCACTTGTATAAAATAGTTCTGCAACTATTGCAAAACATTGTCGGTGTCCACGTTTTGTCTAAATTTCTGACAGCAAGCATATTTTAATGGTTCTGTTATTGCATATCCTTTTCTTCCAATCATATATTTACCACAGACAAAGCAGAAGTAGCTTGAATTAGTAACACACGATTTACTTGACATATTTAAGCACTATTATTATGAAGATAGAGAAGAAATGTGGGTTTCTGTCAAATTACTTTACAGTAGCGCCGCCAATTCTACGCATTCAAATTACTTAAAAAACGTCATCCTCTTTTCCAGTCAATTTTTTTTTTAAATTTGTAGACCACTGTTATAGTTAATTTTATCCATTAAGCAGGCTCATCACTGGACCTGCTTAAAATCGTTGTAAAAACGACATTTTATCCGATTTTATTCATTCCTATCTCTTCTTCCCCATCCTCCAGTATACCACCCAACCCAACCCAACCCAACTCAACACCATTCAACCCAATGTGTATGATAAGCAACCCAGAATTTGTTTCGTGATTTTCTATTTATTCAAAGTTCAGCATAGCTGAAAAACGCTGAATGTATTATAAAACAGTGTATATACAGCGTTATGCAAAAAAAATTACTTTGTACTACAGTGCGATACATAACTATAAGACAAATTAATAATCGATAGAATTACTCTTCCTCGAGATTGGATTGGGCAACTTGATGAACGGAAAGAACACGCTCCAGCACATGACCGATTCCCTACTTAAGTTCTTCGAGCTTAGGTAGGGAAGCTTTTGAAGATGATTATTTAGCTGAAATAATGATCTTCGGTCGTGAATGATCGGTAATGTGCTGGGCTTCCCTTTGTTTGGCAAGCTGCCTATCTCATTCCCGTCCTCCAGGATGAACTCAGCCGAAAATCAGGCAATACTCTAGACCACCTTCGTTCTGTTCATGAGGAGGAATCGTGTCCACTACATGGTCCACCAGCAAGAGAATGCCTCCATGCCACCACTCCCACCGAGGCATGATTCGGGGCCGAGAACATTCCTGATTTTCCATAACCGTTGCCTTGATATAAACTCCATGGAGAATCTATGGGCATTCTGGTTCGTCGTGTACCAGAACAACATGTAGTATGTCCACTACATGATCTATCAGTAAGAAAACGCCTCCATGCCAGCACCTTCACCAAGGCGTGATTCGCGGCCAAGAACATTCGTACTACTTCTAATTGTAGTGTTAGTTCTAGGTTATTGAAAAGTGCACAACAATCTAACGCTGTATAGCAGTTAAAACTAGAACTAGAATCATTCGAGTTTAGCCATACGTCTTTTAAGACAGCTAAACCCAAATGTGACTAGTTCTAGGTCTAGTGTTAATGCTAGACCTAGAATCAATCGGGTTCAGCCGACGTGTCTTAGTAGGTGTCTACACCCAAATGGACCATTAATGGACCTGCTTAAAAACGTTGTAAAAATGACATTTTATCCGATTTTGCCTTGAAACTATGCCAGGTAATAGTCAAAGCCATTAGGTATATGATAGTATCCAAAGATATTAGATACATTGTATAACTTGTTCATAAAGTTCAGCTACTTTTGATGTTTTTCAAATAATGTTTTCTTAATTATGTTTTATTAGTTTAAACAAACTTTTTTTCCTTGTCTAATGGCGTGTCTAACGGTGACTATCGTCCACCGGGATACTAATAAGTCACCCTGTATATTCATTCTTATCTCTTCTTCCTCAACTTCCAGTATACCACCCAACCGAACTCAACACCATTTAACCTAATGTGTATGATAACAACCCAGAATTTTTTTCGTGATTTTCTATTTATTCAAAGTTCTGCATAGCTGAAAAACGCTGCATTATAAAACAATGTATATACAGCGTTATGCAAACAAAGTTACTTTGTACTACAGTGCGGTACATAACTATAAGACAGATTAATAATCGATGGATTTCTCTTTCCTCGAGATTGAATAGCGATTGGGTAGCTTGATGAACGAAAAGAACGCTCCAGCACATGACCAATTTTCTACCTAATTTCTTCGAGCTGGGCTTCTCTTTGTTTGGCAAGCTGCCCATCTCCTTCCTTTCCACCAGGATGGAGTCAGCCGAAAATCAAACAATACTCCAGACCACCTTCATTCTGTTCATGAGGAGGAATCGTGTCCACTACATGGTCTACCAGCAAGAGAACGCTTCCATGACGCCACTCCCACCAAGGCATGATTCGCGGCCGACAACATTCCTGCCTTTCCATAACCGTTGCCCTGATATAAACTCCATGGAGAATCTCTGAACATTCTGGTTCGTCGTGTACCAGAACAACATGTAGTATGTCCACTGATAAGAGAACGCTTCCATGCCAACACCTTCACCAAGGCATGCTTCGCGGTCAAGAACATCCCTGCGTTTCCATAACCGTTGGCCTGATTTAAACTCCATGGAGTACCCCTGGCATTCTGGTTCGCCGTGTTTACAAGAAGTACATGTAATTGTCGGATTGAAGCCTGTCATCAAAAAAAATTGAGACGGCATCAAGCTCCACATGATTACTTCCCTATATAGAAGCATGCCAAATCGCATCTCAAGCTAATCTCAAGAAAGAGCTATACCATCGATTATTATCCTGTGATTGGGCCGTTTTTGTTATGCAGAAAAGTTTGAACTCATTAAAATTTAGGAGTGTCTCATACTAATGTCTCGCACTATAATATACAGTAATATTTTTTGCATAATACTGTGCAGAGTGAGTCAATGGTGCGAAGACGGAAGATTGTGGCTTTACTGTTGAAAATAAAAAAAAATATTTTTATGTCATGATACATTACTATCAAAGCTGCATCGACAAAAATTATTTTTAGCTGTACAGGATGTTTCACAATTCTAGAACCCTACTCGACTTCATTTTTTTAATCTGAAATGCTACAAATTATCTTGTTTTCAAATTTTGAATGTAAGGTTTCCAAGTTATCAATAATTTTGTGAAAATTTTTGAAAAACTTGTGGTGACTTAAAATTCATTATCACCATTATTATTAAATATTGAAGATTGCAATTTGGCATATTGTTAACTAAAGCTTTGGTCTTTGAAGCCCTGCTAGTATTAGTAGTAGATTTTAGCAACATATTTAAATAGAATTTTTGAAGTTGTTTTCTTAATACTACTGTCTGTGAACAGATCCATACTTTTCTATCTTTTATGAAATAAACTTACTTGCACTTGTTTAAGAATTTCTTCTTCATAGTTTATTTCTTGTGAAACAAACTGGTTTATATTAACATTTTTGAAATAGTTTAATTTTCTCAAAAAATACATGTGTTAGACATACCATAAAATGACAAAATTGCATTCAAAATTTGAAAAAATGATGAATTCAGCCGAACATCAGGCGAAGAGGAAAAGTGTCCACCACATGATCTACCAGCAAGAGAACTCCTCCACGCCAGCACCTCCACAAGGCATGATTTACGTCCAAGATATGTATAAGAACAACATGTAGTATGCATCCATTGTTGGGTTGAAGACTGCTCTCAACAAAATTAAAGATTTCCATGTAATATCTGCCCTCTATGTAAGCATGCCCAATCGCATCTCGATCTAATCCCGAACTTCTTCGGGATTAGATCGAGGGTCGAATAATCGATGGTATGACCCTTCGGTCATACCATCGATTATTAACCTGTGGTTGAACCGTTCTTGTTATGCAGAAGTTTGAACTCATTAAAATTTAGGGTGTCTTATAATTATGTACCGCACTGTAATACAGAGTAATATATGTATTTTTTGCATAACGCTGTATATACCCTGTTTTCTAATGCATTCAGCGTTTTAAGAAACGTCCAGTTCATTAAAAAATATGAAACAAACTAACACTGTATAATAGTTAAAACTAGAACTAACACTAGACCTAGAACTAGAATATTCGAGTTGACTTAAAACTACAAACATCCGGAAAACTTGGCCATCTTAAGACACATAGATCTAACCCCGAATATTGCTACGAGAAAGTTTCGGTTTTAGTCTTACATCTTCAGGTGTTATCACGTTTAAAGTGTAGATTAAAACTTTTTGTTCCTCATATTACACTGTAATATCGAGCTTTTACTATAGTGTTATATCTCGTTTGTTTATGTTTTAAAGTTTAATTGGAATATAAACATACAAGTTAAATTCGTACAAAACCTGGTTTTTGTTTGAATTGTTGCTTAAATTGAGGTTTAAACAGATAAACCGTCTCTTTCCACTTTAATAGTCCAAGGCCGTTATTTTATAAACCTGCAATTACAAACAGTTTCGGTTAATTATCGGCCTGGCGAACGGGTAATTTTAAGCTCGCGCCGTATCGATGTTGGCGCAAATAACTGGTTATTTGTCGTTTAAAGCACGTTTTGTAAAGTCGTCACGACTCGTAGCGGTGGCGTCCCAAAGTTGGTTGCATTTTGTCGCAAATTGACCATGGCCAAAGTTTTAATTGCGAAACGCTCCCCCACATCTCCATTGAGTTACGACCGTTTTCGGCAAACTATGTCCCTTTCGATGTTATAACCCTTTATTGGTTATCAATTTGTGGCCGCCTTGCATAGGGTACTAAATAATATACAATTCCAACTATCTAACTTCTAAATAAGTTAAATTACATTGAAATTGTTGAGATCTTCCTAACATCGTAGAATCGATCTTCAAAGATTACCATTAAATCGTTCGAGATCGTCCCGAATCGTGTATAAAGGAAGTAGATGAACGTAGCAATTAACTTGATTTAAGATAGACGTAAAATGGTTATCTCCAGAACGTGCTTTTACGTGTTAACAAAGTTAAACTAACAAGTTCAATTTACCGCGGTTTCCCAGTTAAGAAAACGTCAGTTTAAAACTTCGTATTAATTTTGATATTCTCGGCTTTACCTGCACTAAATACTATTTTCCAAATTAATAATGTTAAGTGATCAAGATTTGGGTGCGCGAGGTCTCTCACGTTTTAAATTGAATTTCGCGCGGTGAATACTAAAACGCGTTATAACCGGTACACAAAGTTCGGGGGCAATTTATGCATTTAATAAAACTGTATTTCGGGCCGCAACTTAATTAAACCGTATGCGCTACGAATCCGCGGTTTCCGTTGTAAACAATTCCAGCGATTCTCTGCGAAGGTAAAAAAATGAAGAAAAAGTCGCCGGGTCTAAACCACGTGAAGTGTGCTCTCGCGAATTTTTAATCGAACGAACAACTTTTCTGTGTACCCTCAATGAAAGCACGAAAATTCCGAAAGTTTCACGTCGAAAACGAATAAACTAATTTAATTGTACCCACGGCTTTTGGTCTTTCAATTAAAAGGCTAAACAAAAGTCACGATTTTTGTTTTTATTTCGCTTTTTATTTCAACAAGCTGAGCTTTTTCTATGTTGCAAGAACTTTGTAACGAAATTTTCCGAGTTATTTGAACTCTTTATAATTGTGTTTAAAATTTTTGGAAGGATAGTTTTAGGTTTAACTTTCGTTGTGATACTAGAACTAAATGTAGAAAATTTTGGGTTTAACCGTACTTACGTCTCTTTAGATGAGTAATTTAAACGTGTCTATTTTTAATTCTAGTTCATTGAAAAATTCGTAATAATCTAGCGCTGTATGGCTGTCAAAAACTAGAACTAACACTAGACCTAGATCTAGAAAGATTGGTACGAATTTAACTTGTATATTTGTATTCCAATTAAACTTTAAAAGATAAACAAATGAGATATAACACTACAATAAAAGCTCGATATTACAATGTAATATGAGGAACGAAAAGTTTTAATTTACACTTTAAACGTGATAACACCTGAAGATGTAAGACTAAAACCGAAACTTTCTCGTAGCAATATTCGGGGTTAGATGTATGTGTCTTAAGATGGCCAAGTTTTTCGGATGTTTGTAGTTTTAAGTCAACTCGAATATTCTAGTTCTAGGTCTAGTGTTAGTTCTAGTTTTAACTATTATACAGTGTTAGTTTGTTTCATATTTTTTAATGAACTGGACGTTTCTTAAAACGCTGAATGCATTAGAAAACAGGGTATATACAGCGTTATGCAAAAAATGTTACTCTGTGTTACAGTGCGGTACATAACTATAAGACACCCCTAAATTTTAATGAGTTCAAACTTCTGCATAACAAGAACGGTTCAACCACAGGTTAATAATCGATGGTATGACTCTTCCTCGGGATTAGATCGAGATGCGATTGGGCATGCTTACATAAAGGGCAGATATTACATGGAAATCTTTAATTTTGTTGAGAGCAGTCTTCAACCCAACAATGGATGCATACTACATGTTGTTCTTATACATATTTTGGACGTAAATCATGCCTTGTGGAGGTGCTGGCGTGGAGGAGTTCTCTTGCTGGTAGATCATGTGGGCGACACTTTTCCCATTCGCCTGATGTTCGGCTGAATTCATCTTTTTTTCAAATTTTGAATGCAATTTTGTCATTTTATGGTATGTCTAACACATGTATTTTTTGAGAAAATTAAACTATTTCAAAAATGTTGGTATAAACCAGTCTTTTTTCACAAGAAATAAACTATGAAGAAGAAATTCTTAAACAAGTGCAAGTAAGTTTATTTCATAAAAGATAGAAAAGTATGGATCTGTGCACAGACAGTAGTATTAAGAAAACAACTTCAAAAATTCTATTTAAATATGTTGCTAAAATCTACTACTAATACTAGTGGGGCTTCAAAGACCAAAGCTTTATTTATTAATATGCCAAATTGCAATCTTCAATATTTAATAATAATGGTGATAATGAATTTTAAGTCACCACAAGATTTTTCAAAAGTTTTCACAAAATGATTGATAACTTGGAAACCTTACATTCAAAATTTGAAAACAAGATAATTTGTAGCATTTAAGATTAAAAAAATGAATTAGATAAATGAAGGTTATATATAACTTCTTTCTCGCTAATTAATAAATTTTATTATTTACTCAATAACCGGTTTTCGACCATAATCAGGTCATCATCAGTTTGAATCTACAAAAAAGCAGTAAAAAAAATCAAATATTCGAATTAATTTAAATTTAAATGTTCCTTATAAATAAAATAAAATAATAAAAAAATAAAAAAAAAATAATAAAAAACTTACAGTCAAGTATTAAAATATTAAAAGATCGACGAACCATGACAAATTGACAAATATAACTTGCAAAGACCACTAAACAATTAACAATATGCTAAAACAACTGATATAAAATTTATCAATATGTTTACAAATATAAATATAAAAGAGCAAAAACTTACATATCTCAACACTTAACACAATCAAAAACAAAACAACTATCAGGTGAAATATTATAATATTTAAAGCAGCATGTGTCGAAAATCGAACAAAGAACTAGAAAGAAACAATATATACGAACAAGGATAGGACGAGGATGTTAAAAATGGATCAATTTCTTAAGGCGGATCCTTTAAATTTTCATGTTTTATATAAGTGAATAATGGTTTGTAAAATAATTGAACTTGTTCATTAATTAAAGTGACAGAAGGGTTTTTCTTGTAGGCAGATATTTCTAGATATTCAAGCAGATCAAGTTTCATGCCTTTGCCACATGAATGAATAAGTTTAACGTTGTCATAATCTATTTTGTGTCCTGTCTCTATGTGATGTTGGTATATATTAGAATTAGGTTTTTGTTTATGTTCCTTTATTCTACAAGCGAGCTTTCTTCCCGTTTGGCCGATATATATGGAGTCACAATTGTGACATTTAATCGAATAGACACCACTTTTATCTAGTTTTTTAATTTTGCGGTTATGGTTAGATAAGAGATTAAGTATTGTGTTCCTATTCGAAAAAGTCAAACATGTATTATATTTGGAGAATATAGGTTTTATTTGGTTAAGACAATGGTTGAATGGTATAGATTTATAGATATTTGTGGTAGGTTCTTTCTTATATAGAGGATCAAGTTGAAGCTTTTGTTGACGGATGATTCGAGATATCAAATGATCCGGAAAACCATTATCAGAAGCCAGTTTTAAAATGAATTTAAGTTCGTTGTTGAAATTGTATTCATTAAGCGGATATTTATGGATCCTATTTATAAGAAAACGAAAATTGGCCAATTTTTGGTTCATTGGATGGGAGGAGTCATGGGATGGTTGTAGGAATTGAAGTAGGTTTACGATAAATATTAAATTTTGGAATGCCATCGTTATTAGTGATGGTGAGATCAAGAAAATTAAGGTTATTTTCTTTTTCAACTTCAATTGTAAATTTTAGTAGACTGTGGATGTTATTTATGTAATCATGAAAAAGGCTTAGGGAATGATGGTCACCGTTCCAGACACAAAACACATCGTCCACATATCGTATCCATTTGGTGATGTTTTTGGCAGAGGGATTGTTGATATTGTTAATGAAGTTCTCTTCAATATAATTTAGATATATATCAGCCAATAAACCAGAAAGCGGCATGCCCATAGGTAAACCCTCGCCTATCTTAAAAAATTCATTATCAAACGTGCAGTAATTCTGAGTGATGATATGCTTAAGTATCAAATTAAGATGTTCTGAGATTTTTTGATCTTTCTGGTTTATTGGCTGATATATATCTAAATTATATTGAAGAGAACTTCATTAACAATATCAACAATCCCTTTGCCAAAAACATCACCAAATGTATACGATATGTGGACGATGTGTTTTGTGTCTGGAACGGTGACCATCATTCCCTAAGCCTTTTTCATGATTACATAAATAACATCCACAGTCTACTAAAATTTACAATTGAAGTTGAAAAAGAAAATAACCTTAATTTTCTTGATCTCACCATCACTAATAACGATGGCATTCCAAAATTTAATATTTATCGTAAACCTACTTCAATTCCTACAACCATCCCATATGACTCCTCCCATCCAATGAACCAAAAATTGGCCAATTTTCGTTTTCTTATAAATAGGATCCATAAATATCCGCTTAATGAATACAATTTCAACAACGAACTTAAATTCATTTTAAAACTGGCTTCTGATAATGGTTTTCCGGATCATTTGATATCTCGAATCATCCGTCAACAAAAGCTTCAACTTGATCCTCTATATAAGAAAGAACCTACCACAAATATCTATAAATCCATACCATTCAACCATTGTCTTAACCAAATAAAACCTATATTCTCCAAATATAATACATGTTTGACTTTTTCGAATAGGAACACAATACTTAATCTCTTATCTAACCATAACAGCAAAATTAAAAAACTAGATAAAAGTGGTGTCTATTCGATTAAATGTCACAATTGTGACTCCATATATATCGGCCAAACGGGAAGAAAGCTCGCTTGTAGAATAAAGGAACATAAACAAAAACCTAATTCTAATATATACCAACATCACATAGAGACAGGACACAAAATAGATTATGACAACGTTAAACTTATTCATTCATGTGGCAAAGGCATGAAACTTGATCTGCTTGAATATCTAGAAATATCTGCCTATAAGAAAAACCCTTCTGTCACTTTAATTAATGAACAAGTTCAATTATTTTACAAACCATTATTCACTTATATAAAACATGAAAATTTAAAGGATCCGCCTTAAGAACTTGATCCATTTTTAACATCCTCGTCCTATCCTTGTTCGTATATATTGTTTCTTTCTAGTTCTTTGTTCGATTTTCGACATATGCTGCTTTAAATATTATAATATTTCACCTGATAGTTGTTTTGTTTTTGATTGTGTTAAGTGTTGAGATATGTAAGTTTTTGCTCTTTTATATTTATATTTGTAAACATATTGATAAGTTTTATATCAGTTGTTTTAGCATATTGTTAATTGTTTAGTGGTCTTTGCAAGTTATATTTGTCAATTTGTCATGGTTCGTCGATCTTTTAATATTTTAATACTTGACTGTAAGTTTTTTATTATTTTTTTTATTTTTTTATTATTTTATTTTATTTATAAGGAACATTTAAATTTAAATTAATTCGAATATTTGATTTTTTTACTGCTTTTTTGTAGATTCCAACTGATGATGACCTGATTATGGTCGAAAACCGGTTATTGAGTAAATAATAAAATTTATTAATTAGCAAGAAAGAAGTTTTATATAACCTTCATTTATCTAATTAAATTTCCTCGCAATATGGATACACAATATTAAAAAAATGAAGTCGAGTATGGTTCTGGAATTGTGAAACATCCTGTACAGTTAAAAATAATTTTTGTCGGTGCAGCTTTGATAGTAATGTATCATGACATAAAAATATTTTTTTTTATTTTCAACAGTAAAGCCACAATCTTCCGTCTTCGCACGTCTTCGTCTTTCTCGGCGAAATATTCGAGTTTATATGCATGTGTCTTAAGGTGGTTAAGTATCTCGGATGTTTGTAGTTTTAAGCTAACTCGAATATTCTAGTTCTAGGTCTAGTGTTAGTTTTAACTACTATATAGTGTTAGGTTGTTGCGACTGTACGTCTCTTAAAATGCTGAATGCATTATAACATAGGGTATATACAGTGTTATGCAAAAAATATTACTGTATATTACAGTGCGAAACATAATTATGAGACACCCCTAAATTTTAATGAGTTAAAATTTCTGCATAACAAAAATGGCTCAATCACGGGATAATAATCGATGGTATTTACCCTTTCCTGAGATTAGCTTGAGATGTGATTGGACAGCTTCCATAGAGGAAAGAAATCACGTGGGGCTTGATGCCGTCCCAATTTTTGTTGATGACAGGCTTCAATCCGACAATGAATTACATGTTGTTCTTGTACACACGACGAACCAGAATGCCCGTTGTTCTTGTACACACGACGAACCAGAATGCCCAGGGATTGTCCATGGAGTTTATATCAGGACAACAGTTATGGAAAGACAGGGATGTTCTTGGCCGCGAATCATGCCTTGGTGGAGGTTCTGACATGGAGACGTTCTCTTGCTATACTCTGTTTTTAAACTAGGAGGAGCATTTTAAATTTCTCACCAGATTGACCTTGTACGTGATTGGTTAAAAGCGAGGAAGGTTTACACACAGGCAATTTTTATTTCTTGTTGACAACGATTTTTAGTTTGGAGGTTAAGTTATTGATATTCGGACGATTCGTATCGCTATTGTCAATGTTGTGTTCTTAAACCTTTTTGCGTGTAATACTTCAATTTAATCGAGTGAAATTTTTAGAACAAAATATGGTTCGTGAGCCTAATACTAGTTCACAACAAGTTTCAATACAATTATCTAATAATAATAATAAATATCTAAAAATACTACATTTAAATTGGTAGATGTTAAAAAACTTTTATTGGAAGCTATTCAAAAAGTCACCATTAACAATTGGAAAAATTGTGTCCATCACGTAATCAAAGAGGAGGAGAAAATGAATGATTTGGACGGAATTATAGACAAAGTTGTCGAATTATTAATTTGTGTAAATGGCGATAGTGATACCAGCATGGCTGATACTTCAGACGAGGATGATATTTAGACCACAAAATTGGAATACTTGAGCTTTCCGTTTTGCAATTAATTTTATATTATATACTTTTGTAAAACTATGTTTTAAAATAAATACACTCATAACTTCATTGTTAACTTGTATGTTTAGAGTTGATGATAACAATTAAACGATAAATAAATACAATAAAGCAATAAAATAAATAATAATTATTAATTTAAATTTACCGCTAAAAATATCTAGGGATATTTTCTGGTGATATTTCCTAGTGTAAATCTGACTTTCGGATTCACTCCTCCTAGTTTAAAAACAGAGTATAGTAGGTCATATGTAGTGGACATACTACATGTAGTTCTTGTACTCACGACGAACCAGAATGGTTAAAGATTCTCCATGGAGTTTATAACAGGGTAACGGCTATGGAAAGGCAGGGATGTTCTTGGCTGCGGATCATGCCTTGGCGGAGGTGCTGGCACGGAGACGTTCTCTTGCTGGTAGATCAAGTAGTGGGCACGATTCCTTCTCATGAACAGAACGAAGGGGGTCTGGAGCGTCGCCTGATTTTTGGCTGAGTTTATCTTAGAGAAAGGAATTAATAAATTAAAAAAAAAACAAATTAATAAATTAAACATATTAATAACATTTAAAAAGTCATAAATAATGTTTTAAAAGTCTTCATCATCACTGTACAAGAGACTAGATTCTTCATCTGTTTCATCTGTCGACTCCTCCTCTGCAGTGATAGATTTCTGTTCTTCAGATGACATTTTTAATAATGATATTACTTCATCGGAAATGTCCACCATTTTCTTTGGAGCGAGACTTCTTAAGTTTGTAATTAGCGGATCTGACGAAACTAATAACATATTGAAACTGAGGATCAGTGTTGGTAATTTTGGACGTTTTTCTAGCATGATCTCTACGAAACCTTCGACAATTCTTGTTGCGCGCTTCCTCTGAAAGCTGTCCAATAGGAAGAAGAGCAGATTTAACAATGTCCGTCCCATGAATTAAAAGTTTATGAACATTGGCTGGAATGTAGTACCAATTATATAAACGACCATACACTTTAGTAGTGTCTATGGTGTATTCTTCAAATCTTTCTAAATTTATTTCATATCCACTCGCAATAGCCTATAATAATACAGCAAACCGTTTAATTAGATCTTCATTCACTCCTGTTATCGCACTGGATAGCGATGGATTAGAAAAAAATCTGCGAGCAGTGTTGCCATCATTACTTGTTCCGTAACCAGGTTTGGGAATATCCACAAGTAGGCCCATTTCCTTGCGAAAGCGATCTTGAATTAACCGTTTCCGCTTGTCTACATTTTCCCGATCCTTTTTTCTCACTTGCCAGGTTTGAACTTCAAGCCTATAAGCAATGTGCAGCAGACATTCGAAGCATCTTATCCACGCGTGAAGACTTGATAAACCAAAAACAAATGTCTCCTCATCAGCAGGCGCTGATGCGTGTCTAGCCAAGTTGTTCATTTCTTTAGGTGTTGCACCACAGATATAACACTTTTGAAATAATTCCTGTGCAATAACACTGCAGACCTCTCCGTCTATCATTGTCATTATCATATTGTAGTCCACGAACATGTCTCTGCCTTCATTTGTAAAATGTGTCGGAGAAAGAACTTCTATTTCAGTTTTCACTTTATTAACTTCTTTTCGAGTTAGTTCTGCAGTTTCTTTCTGAAACAATATCTTTATTGGGCGACAATACCATGTTGACGAATTTGGCGAGGATTTTCCCATTTTGTTGCTTCATTATGTTTTAATTGTAGCGGAACTAGTGAAATTAGGAATAAGAAGCCATCATCATGTCCATTTCCAATCTCCGTCCTATACATTTGCTTGTATGTACTCTGTCCTGATGCGCCATCACAACCCCACTTGAACAACATGGTCAAATGGGCGCCTGTATCGACGTTTTTTAAAATATCCCTGTTACTGCCAACTAAACGCTGAATAGTGTGATCAAGCAAAGCTTGAATAGCTATACTATGCGGATAACACCTTTTCTTTGCTTCTAAAAGCTTGTGATAAAAAGGGCAGATATTCGCGTTTTCTATTTTAGCTTGGTTACGAATTAACAAGTATTGTTTCTTTGTTAATTTCGCATCCACATATAGTGCTAAGGCTTTGTCGTCTGTTAATTTTATCGGAACATGTTTGTCAGGTCTTTTATATGCTTTCTTAATTCTTGTCGCTCTCATAGGCGAAATTTCAATTTGCTTAACAATTTCGGCTGCGTCACTTTTTCCTTTTGAGCGTAGACTCATCGGGCTGCGTAAATGAGCTCTGCAGAAGTTAATCGTGCAACTGCAGGTCTTCTCTTTGTTTTGTCGCTTGCCCCTTCGAAAAGCTTCTTTGGACGACCCAAATGTGTCTTTGGCGATGAAACTTCACGAGAGGAGCTTCATTTTCTTATTGAAGCCGCGTTTAATACAATTTCGGGAAATCAACAGTGCCATCCAGCCACTTTTTGGCGTTTTTTGTTAAAAAGTTTTTCAATATATGATGACATTTTTGCCAGCGGTCTTTTAAATGCACACAAAAATTGTCAGTAACTTTTCGCACACATCCGGTTACGTGATCATCACAGTCTTCTAGCCTTAATTTGTTTATTGTATAACTGTAGACACTATAGTTTCTTAGCAAATGATTAATATTACTTTACTTTGTACGATGAACTTTATTTATTAAATTAACTCTACAATTGTTTCGAGGATCCAGTCCTCATCTTCTGGAGTACCTACAAAGAGCATTAACTAAAAGTTTTTCGTAATTTCCACTTAAATAACATTAATGAAATATCGTATTTCTAGGTTAAGTCAATTCATCCTTAATAATCTATTGAAATTAACTATGTTAAACTTATTACTTACGTCAATTATGAGTATATAAATGATAAAAACATGTGGTGTATTATATTTTTCTTTCTCATTTGCCCAATAATGATTTATTTCTACAAATTTTTTCTGTTTAATATTGTCAGTTCGAGACGTGACAGCGTGTTTATCGATAATCGTAATACTTAGTGCATGGTATAAGAATATAAGGTAGAACCGAGCGCAGGTCATGCGTACTAATCACACCATTTGATGACGTTTGAGGGCCAATAGCTAGCGCGTTTTTTCAAAGTTAACAAAAAAATAAATAGTAGGTGCTCAACATAGTTAATTTATCAGTCAATTAATAAAAACAATTATTTTTTTAAATTATTATTATAAAAAGGACAATGTATATAAGAGGAAAATCGTGTTATCAATCAACCTAATTAATTATGCAGGGTGTCTTACGTAACTGGCTCATTAGAACTATTTTAGGTTATACTAATCGTAGAGGCTTGAAATTTTGGTATCATGAGTTGTTTCCAATCTTTTAATCGAAAGTTAATCGAGGTAGACCTCAACTTCGTTATTTTAAATGGAATGCTATAGTTTTTATTACACCATTCAATTATACGTAAAAGAAGATGTTGACATTATGAATTACATTATGACATTATGTTAACATTAAGAATATGTTGACAAGAATAGTTGCTGTTACATAGCGGCTATTGTTTTCGAGTTGTTTTGGTTTTAAGTGTTTTTTGGCAAATATCACCATAATCTTTAAAAGCCCATATTTATATATTATTATAGCCAACGAGGTATTTTTCCAAAAAAAACCGGAACTGTCTCTCCAAAACTTATTCACAGCAGGGCAGCGGCATAAGACATGCTCAACCATTTCCTTGTCCTTCATACATATTCATCTTTCAGTCTTTAATCGCCAGTGCCCAGTAAAAACACTCATTAGAACTCTAATATTAACACCCAAGTTCGAAAATGTTCCCGGGTTTGACAGCAACGATGTTAAATAATTTTGCATATCCCATTCCAGGAAAACTGGTCCACAATAGGCGAAGTCTGTCTTTAGCCCATAGTCCATTCTGGTGTTTGGTCATGGCAAATGAGACATCAACTGCTAGCTCTGGTGCGACAAATGCATCAACGCTGCCTTCTCGTGCTAACTCATCTGCCGTGTGATTACTTGTACTCTAGAAGGACCTGGGACCCAGATTAGAGAGACTTTGTTTTCACTTTTCTCAATGACTCCATCTGGTGTATTTGATTCATCTCTGAACATGCAAATATCTGCATGAACCAGTAAATTTTCGCTTTCAAACCAGAACTGCCATCATTTCTGGTAAAGAATTTTTAACAGCTTTAAGCATATTACTTAAATTTGTAAATGGTAATCCTAGCTACTTTTTGTATATGCACATGTAAAGGAGTTGGAGAAGTTAAGTTCGGGATTCCGCGTATTAGAGCCGATTAACGTAAACAACTACGTCACTATGACGTTTGTGGGCCAGTTGCGCAGAACGACGAAAAATTTGTGTTAAAACGGTTCTACCTTACATTCTTATACCATGACTTAGTGGTTGGTAGGTCTGCATTGGTTGGTGACATTGGTTTATAAATGTTGGGAGTTAAATCTATTTAAATTTAAAAACAAGTCATTATTCTTTCATCTATCTTATACTATTGTTAATTTTCAAAATTATATCTTGGGCTATATTCTGTTATATTTTACATTTGTTACTGTGAATAAATAATCCAATCGAGTAAAAACATTAACAACAATTTAGAACTTTTTTAAAAAACTGAAAATAGACAACAAACACAGTAAGTTATCAAGAAATGGCTTTCAGTCAGAAATTTTAATTTTTGTCTCGATATTTGGTTTTGGGTGGGGTGAACGGATTTTTTAGGGATTGGTATAAAGGTCTGTTGTTAGTATAAAGTTGTTCGTTTAAGCAGGTTTTTTCTGGGTTATTGTTTATGAATTTGGCTATTTCATATCCTTCCAACAGTTCCATAAGGTAACCTTTATTGATGTTGTGTATGATAGTGGCGTCTTTACTTTCATCAAATTGGTGGTCTTTGTTGAAGATCAAATGCTTGCCAAAGTTTGAGTTGTCTTTGGTTTTGTGCTCCCTTATGCGTGTTTTTAAGGCCCTCCCCGTCTCGCCTATGTAAGTAGCTGCGCAGGTGGCACATTGCAATTTATAAACTCCATTCTTCTCAAGAGTGTCGATTGGTAATTTATTATTGTTTAGTGTGTTTGAGATACTATGTTTGGTTTTAAAGGTGATTTGTATATTGTTGTTTCTGAATATATTTTTGATCTTTGTTGCTATGGTGCCTGGATATTGTATTGCTTTACAAAACTTGGGTTGTTCTTTTTGTTGGTTTAGCGATAAAGTGGTTATTGCATTATTCTGTGTTTTTTGTTTGTGTTTACCAATCATCTTTTCAACAATAATTTCTGGAAATTGGTTGTTGTTAGTAATTTGTTTAATAATGTTTAATTCTTGTTTTAGGTTATCTTGGTCAAGGTGTGTATTAAAGGCTCTGTTCAAATGTGAATTTATTGCTGCGAATTTATGCTCATTACAATGAAAAGAATCAAACGGTATAATGGCATCCGTTTGAGTGGGTTTTCTGTAAATTTTGTATTTTAATTCGTTTTCGGATTTATAAATTGTAAGGTCCAAAAAGTTAATTGAATTATCTTTTTCTATTTCTGATGTAAATTGTATTTTGGGATGTAAGGAGTTGAGGTATAGTTGTATTTTGTTAACTGAGTCCTTATCTTCGGTATTGAGTATAATTAGGACGTCATCAACATACCTTTTCCAAAAGATTATTTTGTCATAGTGGAGGTTTTTGTCGTTCATTATTAGTTCATTTTCTAGCTTATTTAGAAATATGTCTGCAATGAGACCGCTAAGAGGTGAGCCCATTGGTAAACCCTCTTTGTATGTATAAATTTTTCCATTGAAAGTACAAAAGTTTTGTTCTATGCATAGTTTAAATAAGTGATGTATTGTATTTATTTCCCTTTGGTCCAATAAGTGCGAATGAATAATGTTATGACAATTATCATCTGATTATTATTTTGATCTTCAAATACTTTAAATGAAGAAATAATGTCATTGTCACTGAGGATTTTATAGCCCAGATCATTTTTGTCAATATCCAATCATTCCTCAGCATCAGACTCGTCATATTCGTGAAGACCAAGTATAGTTTTGCCACTTCTTTTATATTTTGAAGCACTTCAGCTTTGAAACTCTTTTTCTAGCTGAAGTGCTAAGCTCCTTATTCGTTTTAATAGAAAAAGTTGAACTTCATTGCATTCCGATTTTGCTTCAAATCTAGACATTGCTGTCTTCAACGCAATGAACGCTGCAGAGTGCGAATGAGTAATGTTATGACAATTGTCATCTGATTACTAGTTTGATCTTCTGATGCTTTAAGTGAAGAAATAATGTCATTGTCACTGAGGATTTCATAGCTCAGACCATTTTTGTCAATATCCAATCATTCCTCAGCATCAGACTCGCCATGTTCGTGAAAATCAAGCATAATTTTGCCACTTCTTTTACATTTTGAAGCACTTCAGTTTTGAAACTCTCTTTCTAGCTGCCAAGTCCTTATTCGTTTTAATAGTAAAAGTTGAACTTCGTTGCATTCCGATTTTGCTTCAAACCAAAACATTGCTATCTTCAACGTAATGAACGCTTCAGAGTGCGAATGAATAATATTATGACAATTATCATCTAATTACTGTTTTGATCTTCAGATGCTTTAAGTGAAGAAATAATGTCATTGTCACTGAGGATTTCATAGCCCAGATCATTTTTGTCAATATCCAATCATTCCTCAGCATCAGACTCGTCACATTCGTGAAGACCAAGCATAGTTTTGCCACTTCTTTTACATTTTCAAGCATTTCAGCTTTGAAACTCTTTTTCCAGCTGCCAAGTCCTTCATTCGTTTTAATAGTAAAAGTTGAACTTGTCCTTAAGTTCTTTAAGTTTAGTTTTTTGCAGAACTCTCCAACTGACAATCACTCAGTTTAAGCTAAAGATTTTTGCTACATTATACTGTAAGTACATCTTCAACTAGGTCCTCGCAATCTGATACTGTTATCTACATTCTCTGGTGGAATTCCACCACGTCAATGACATCCTCTTCCAAATTTTTGAAGAACTCATCATCTTCAAGTATATTTTATCAGCAAAATTACTGTACATTCCAAAGTCCTAAATTGGGGGCTGACATAAAAATCAATCTTCAACCCCATTTCTAAGTAAGTATTTTGCAAAGGTCCTATTTATTTAATATTTTATTTTATCTTATTTTTTTATATTTTATTTTAAGTTTTGTTCAAGTATGTCTTTTATTATTTCTAAGGTCTCGATAGTTGGAATGTTAGTATAAAGGTTA
Organism: Onthophagus sagittarius; assembly: GCA_036711965.1. Classification (NCBI taxonomy): domain Eukaryota; kingdom Metazoa; phylum Arthropoda; class Insecta; order Coleoptera; family Scarabaeidae; genus Onthophagus; species Onthophagus sagittarius. The sequence goes on from JASERS010000004.1 coordinate 11,983,401, forward strand.
GTGACGTCGTACGAAGCCATAATGAATTCTTTAGGTAAGGGAGTTGTTTCCAGTTCGGATATAAGTTTATCTCTGTTTTTAATTGTGTGTGTGGGTATAAAATTAATATATTCTTTCATGAAATTAACTATAAATTTACTTATCCTGTAGGTGCTGGGGTCGATCGATGTGATAATGGGTCTTATAGGATGGTTGCCTTTGTGTAATTTGATAAGGGAGTATAGGTTTGGGGTTTTTAGGGTTCATGGGAATAAGGGTTAGTGGGTATTTTCTATATTTTGTGAGGATATCTTTATTTTCGTTAATATATTTTCTAACCTTAGCATGGAAAGATTTGGTAAGGTTTTTTAAGATCTCGTTAAAGTTATTTTCTTTTAAAAAACATTCAGTTTTATTAACATAATCTAACTCACTCATGATTACCATTCCTGCGTTTTTATCGGCCTTGGTGACTGTAAGTTGGTTTTCCTTTATTTTTCTTTTTATGGAATTCAATGTTCTTGCTTCCCTCTTTTTCTCTCTTGTTTTTCTTTTGTATTTTTTGTTATTGTCCTGTTCCTTCTTTTCCTGTTTAGCTTCTTCTCTCTGTAGTAATTGTTGTATTTCCTTCGTGATTTTCTCTTCTTGTGGTAGTCCCTTGATTGTTGCTTTGATTTCAATGGCGGTTCTTCTTAAGTTAGTGGTTTTTTGGGGGGCATATTTATTACCCTTATTTAGTAGTTTTGTTTCGATTAAGTCAAATTCAATGTCAGTCAAATTAGTGAATCGCTTGTGAAAGGTATGTGTGTATTTGTTAGCTTGCCTCATGTGATGTGTCTTGTTTAAGCTACTTTTTGTCTTTCTCAGTTGTCTAATCTTCTTATCCTTTTTCTTCCATTCTGCATCAAGTTTATTCTTGTTATCTTCCATAGAGTTGTTAATTATTTCTTCGATCTGATTGTGATCGTATCGAATGGTCATTTCTTGATAATAATAATACAATCTTCTATTATATGTTTCAGTCTTAGAGTAGTGTTTCTTAATCTCAGTTTTAATCTGAGCTATAATCATTCTTTGTATTGTTCTTTCGTTGATATGCTTAGGGTATTTGTGCATTGTAAATTTAGGTGTCAATCTTTCTTCTAGGCAAGTTTTAAGAAAAAATATGTGTTGAAGTTCTTGTTTTAAGCGGAAATGACATTTTTTATACTCGTGTAGGGATATGGTTGTAATGACCTTATGACTATAGTTTCTATTAGACACGATTATTTCACTTCGCCACGTGTCGAATAAACCTCTTCGTGTCAGTGTGTCGTTCATTGTAAAATCTGCAATAATATACAAAGTTGGTGAGATATGGCTGCAAATATTATTATTTCAACTCTTGAATAATTACTCTAACCAACCAGTTTTAAAAAAAGTTGGAGGCACACGGAGATTTTTATATTAGCTAAATTAAAGTCGGGCAATTATAAGTAAAATTTATATTGTTACATCACTCACTTCAGAATGACATAGTCATAACAATATTTTATAAAAAGTACATTTAGTTACTGCAAGATACTTTACATACCTGTAAATAAAATTTTAGAAACACAGAACTAAAATCGCTGGAACACTGATTAAAAGAAACAAGATTAATAAAATAAATATAACGATTTAATAAACTTCAGTAGACTCTTTTGTACATACGATTGTCAATCAACCATGAACAAATGAACTGATTTCTGTCAATTATCAATTTATAGAGACATTAGAAAGTAATTTGGAATTGTTACAAACTACATTATAAGAAAACACTTTTGTGCAATTTGTCCAGCTAAAATAGCAGTATGAACCACTGTGAGACGGCTTCAACTGTTACTGGCATGATTTACGTAAAGAACAACGTTATTTCAGATTGAAAAAGTTTGGAACTGCCCAATCGCATATCCAAGCTCGAGGAAAAACCACTTCATCGATTATTAATCTATTGTTGCTATGCAAAACTTTGAATAAATTGGAAATCATGAAAAAATTCTGGGTTGCTTATCATATACGTTGGGTTGAATGGTGTTGAGTTTAGTGTTGGGTTTACTTCCAAGTATAGCATAACTTTTAGTTTTAGTTCTAGCATCAAAACTAATACTACTCCTAAAACTAGAAACTTTGGGTTTAGCCGTACGTCTCTTAAGACGACTAAAACCAAATGTTTCTAGTTCTAATTCTAGTGTTGGTTGTAGTTCATTAAAAAATTCACAACAATCTAGCGCTGTATAGCAGCTAAAACTAGAACTAACAGTAGACCTAGAGCTGTCTACAACTTCTAGGGCGCTATTGCTAACCTGTCGATTTCTAAACGCGTATTCCGGGTTCTCTTGTAATCAAATCTGACGAATCTTCGTATTTCTTCAAAGCGAAATATGGATATTGTAGTTCGGTATACAGGATTGGCAAATTTATCGCAAAATAACTCCCACATGAATAAGTAAACCATAGAATGCAAGAAATTTATCAACAGTTACATTTTTCCGCGGTTTTCCTTTTGCTCCATGAACACGTTTGCCCTCTAAATTAGTACAGTTCACAATATCTTGTACAATCGCTGGAATTATAAATAATTGAAACGCTTCTTTTGGTGTTGCAACCATATGCTTCATGAATATCATCAACATCATCCTCTGAATTATCATCACCATGATCAGAACTGGATCCAGAATACTCGTCAGGAACCAATTCGAAATTTCTATCATTTTCTGCTTCTGACACATCACTCTCTTTAGAAGGCAGATCAACACATTCAGCTGCCCACTGCACCAATATTTCTTCATAACCAGGGTCACCAAATCTCATGCTTTTCACATTCATTTTTGATGCCATTATCATATATATCTCACATGTTCACTTAATCCAACTTCTATTCCAACTGAATGAAAAACAGCTGTATCTACTTTTACTTTTATTGTAATAACCCTCAACCTGTATAAACAAGTTGGAACTTGTTCTATAGAAAATAGTAGTACACGGGCTTTTTGAAACGATATTTTCATATACATTGGGCTGAATGGTGTTGAGATGAGTTGGGTTGGGTAGCATACTGAAAGCTAGAAGTTGGGAAAGAATAGTTCCTAGTTCTAAGTATAGCTCTGCTTCTAGTTTTAGTTCTAGCATCAAAACTAATACTACACCTAAATCTAGAACATTTGGGTTTAGCCGTACGTCTCTTAAGACGGCTAAATCCAAACGTTGCTAGTTGTAATTCTAGTTTATTGAAAAAATCACAACAATCTAACGCTGTATAGCAGCTAAAACTAGAACTAACACTAGACTTAGAACTAGAAAGGTTTGGGTTTAGCCGTGCGTCGTAGGCCGTTTAGCCGTCGTACAAATATTCTAGTTCTAGGTCTAGTGTTAGTTCTAGTTTTAGTTCTAGCACTGCAACTAAAACTAAAATCATTCAGGTTTAGCCATACGTCTCTTAAAACAGCTAAACCCAAATGTTTCTAATTCTACGTCTAGTATTAGTGCTAGTTTGAATGGTGTTGAATTGGGTTGGGTTGGGTAGCATACTGGAAGCTGGATGTTGGGAAAGAATAGTTCCTAGTTCTAAGTATAGCTCTGCTGCTAGTTTTAGTTCTAGCATCAAAACTAATACTACACCTAAAACTAGAACATTTGGGTTTAGCCGTACGTCTCTTAAGACGGCTAAATCCAAACGTATCTAGTTATAATTCTAGTATTAGTTCTAGTTCATTGAAAAAATCTTAACAATGTAACGCTGTATTGCAGCTAAAACTAGAACTAACACTAGACCTAGAACTACCCGCACGTCTCTTAAGACGGCTAAACCCGAAAGATTCGAGTTCTTACAAGTCTAGTATTAATTTAATTTTACACAAACACTATCATTAGCACTAATACTATTACGTAATCCACAATTATTCGACAATTCCTTTTTATTTGGTACTTAAATAACACAAATTTGAGAAGTCTTTAACAAAAAACTTTTAAGATCTACTCGACGTTCGATTCTCAAGATGGCAAAGCCTATAACAGCCGCCTCTAACTCCCTGCGGGTCGTTCTTGTTACGGCAACTTCAAGATAACTTTTAATTACGTTTCATTGCCACCAAATTGGCCTCGCGAAACAATCAAAAGCTGAGAGTCATTGTATCAACTTGAAATTAAGTTATAAATGTCCGAACTCTTTAGATTCTTTGGCCGATCCCCTCAGAGGATGAGGTCAAGAAGTCTCCTCTTTACTTTCAATTAGATACGTCATAACTGCAGAAAAAGCGCGGGTATAAAAGAAACCGCGGTATTTACCGACACCAAAAAAATTAAAAAAAAAAAAAAGAAATTTTCTGTCGTAGCTTGTTAGGTAGCCTTTTGAAATATTCAAGGGCAGTTTTCAAGGCGTTTTTGTGGTCGACCCTTTCATCTCTGCCTCCCCCATTCCTTCCGGCCACCGGGAGAGACTCTCATAAAATGGTTTTCTAAGGGCCAGTTTGTAAACAGAATAATGATAACAACTTTTTTATTAATACTTATTTTATTTCTTTTTTGAATTGTAATTTTTTTTGTTGTTATAGGGGAAATGGCTAGAGCTGGTATGGCATTGAGAAGGAGAACAAGTCACGCGAACACTGAGTAAGTATGTTAATATATAAAAAAGTTGGGATTCGTGCCAATAATGCAGCTGGTAAAGCTTCGTATACGGGGCGGCTCAATAAAATTTTATGGTGACTGTAGCGATACGGATTTGGCAACACCCCAATCGCCTTCGGTTTTTCATAAAAGTGGGCGCTGAGTAGCATTGAAACCATATTATCACAACATTTAAGATGAATTATTACAAAATCGATTCAAATAGCTTGTTTAACTTACATTTAGACGAAACTTTTACGTCACTTTTCTTTATATCAGAAAAACACATTTCGTTTTCAATGTTGATATCAATCGTCTTATGAGAAAACTTCTATATTTTATGACCTTGAAATGACTACGTCTAGTATTAGTGCTAGTTTGAATGGTGTTGAATTGGGTTGGGTTCGGTAGCATACTGGAAGCTGGAAGTTGGGAAAGAATAGTTCCTAGTTCTAAGTATAGCTCTGCTTCTAGTTTTTGTTCTAGCATCAAAACTAATACTACACCTAAAACTAGAACATTTGGATTTAGCCGTACGTCTCTTAAGACGGCTAAACCCGAACGTTTCTAGTTGTAATTCTAGTATTAGTTCTAGTTCATTGAAAAAATCTCAACAATCCGACGCTGTATAGCAGCTAAAACTAGAACTAACACTAGACCTAGAACTAGAGAGGTTTGTGCGTCATAGACGCACGGCTAAACCCAAACATTCTAGTTCTAGGTCTAGTGTTAGTTCTAGTTTTAGTTCTAGCACTACAACTAACACTACACCTAAAACTAGAATCATTCTGGTTTAGCCATACGTCTTCTTAAGACAGCTAAACCCAAATGTTTCTAATTCTACGTCTAGTATTAGTGTTAGTTTGAATGGTGTTGAATTGGGTTGGGTTAGGTAGCATACTGGAAGCTGGAAGTTGGGAAAGAATAGTTCCTAGTTCTAAGTATAGCTCTGCTTCTAGTTTTTGTTCTAGCATCAAAACTAATACTACACCTAAAACTAGAACATTTGGGTTTAGCCGTACGTCTCTTAAGACGGCTAAATCCAAACGTTTCTAGTTGTAATTCTAGTATTAGTTCTAGTTCATTGAAAAAATCTCAACAATCCAACGCTGTATAGCAGCGAAAACTAGAACTAACACTAGACCTAGAACTAGAAAGGTTTGGGTTTTTAGTTCTAGCACTACAACTAACACTACACCTAAAACTAGAATCATTCAGGTTTAGCCATACGTCTCTTAAGACGGCTAAACCCAAATGTTTCTAATTCTACGTCTAGTATTAGTGCTAGTTTGAATGGTGTTGAATTGAGTTGGGTTGGGTAGCATACTGGAAGCTGGAAGTTGGGAAAGAATAGTTCCTAGTTCTAAGTATAGCTTTGCTTCTAGTTTTAGTTCTAGCATAAAAACTAATACTGCACCTAAAACTAGAACATTTGGTTTTAATGTATTAATAAATTCTTCCATTTTTACTTCAGAATGAACGATTATTGAAATAAAATATATGAAATTTCTGAAGAAATTGTTTATTTAGAAATCGACAACCGGTTTCGTGATGTGTTTATCACATCATCAGGTCATGCACTACAAAATGATTAAGATGTGTTGTCTATAAAATTTTTGAATTTTGAATATAATATTTCTTACCGTCAAAAGTTAAAAAACATAATGGTTGACATTTGAGGTTAAAATACTTGATCTAACAAACATATATGGTTTAGTAATTATCCTTCCACAAACATTAATAACATATAGAATATAGACTATTATCGTATTTGAGTTATCTTGAATAATTAAATAATTTCTAGATGATGTCATAGACGCACGGCTAAACCCAAATATTATAGTTAAGGTCTAGTGTTAATTCTAGTTTTAGTCCTAGCACTACAACTAACACTACACCTAAAATTAGAATCATTCAGGTTTAGCCATACATCTTCTTAAGACAGCTAAACCCAAATGTTTCTAATTCTACGTCTAGTATTAGTGCTAGTTTGAATGGCGTTGAATTGAGTTGGGTTGGGTAGCATACTGGAAGCTGGAAGTTGGGAAAGAATAGTTCCTAGTTCTAAGTATAGCTTTGCTTCTAGTTTTAGTTCTAGCATAAAAACTAATACTGCACCTAAAACTAGAACATTTGGTTTTAATGTATTAATAAATTCTTCCATTTTTACTTCAGAATGAACGATTATTGAAATAAAATATATGAAATTTCTGAAGAAATTGTTTATTTAGAAATCGACAACCGGTTTCGTGATGTGTTTATCACATCATCAGGTCATGCACTACAAAATGATTAAGATGTGTTGTCTATAAAATTTTTGAATTTTGAATATAATATTTCTTACCGTCAAAAGTTAAAAAACATAATGGTTGACATTTGAGGTTAAAATACTTGATCTAACAAACATATATGGTTTAGTAATTATCCTTCCACAAACATTAATAACATATAGAATATAGACTATTATCGTATTTGAGTTATCTTGAATAATTAAATAATTTCTAGATGATGTCATAGACGCACGGCTAAACCCAAATATTATAGTTAAGGTCTAGTGTTAATTCTAGTTTTAGTCCTAGCACTACAACTAACACTACACCTAAAATTAGAATCATTCAGGTTTAGCCATACATCTTCTTAAGACAGCTAAACCCAAATGTTTCTAATTCTACGTCTAGTATTAGTGCTAGTTTGAATGGTGTTGAATTGGGTTGGGTTAGGTAGCATACTGGAAGCTGGAAGTTGGGAAAGAATAGTTCCTAGTTCTAAGTATAGCTCTGCTTCTAGTTTTTGTTGTAGCATCAAAACTAATACTACACCTAAAACTAGAACATTTGGGTTTAATGTATTAATAAATTCTTCCATTTTTACTTCAGAATGAACGATTATTGAAATAAAATATATGAAATTTCTGAAGAAATTGTTTATTTAGAAATCGACAACCGGTTTCGTGATGTGTTTATCACATCATCAGGTCATGCACTACAAAATGATTAAGATGTGTTGTCTATAAAATTTTTGAATTTTGAATATAATATTTCTTACCGTCAAAAGTTAAAAAACATAATGGTTGACATTTGAGGTTAAAATACTTGATCTAACAAACATATATGGTTTAGTAATTATCCTTCCACAAACATTAATAACATATAGAATATAGACTATTATCGTATTTGAGTTATCTTGAATAATTAAATAATTTCTAGATGATGTCATAGACGCACGGCTAAACCCAAATATTATAGTTAAGGTCTAGTGTTAATTCTAGTTTTAGTCCTAGCACTACAACTAACACTACACCTAAAATTAGAATCATTCAGATTTAGCCATACGTCTTCTTAAGACAGCTAAACCCAAATGTTTCTAATTCTACGTCTAGTATTAGTGCTAGTTTGAATGGTGTTGAATTGGGTTGGGTTAGGTAGTATACTGGAAGCTGGGGAAGTTGGGAAAGAATAGTTCCTAATTCTAAGTATACCTCTGCTTCCAGTTTTTGTTCTAGCATCAAAACTAATAATACACCTAAAACTAGAACATTTCGGTTTAGCCGTACGTCTCTTAAGACGGCTAAATCCAAACGTTTCTAGTTGTAATTTTAGTATTAGTTCTAGTTCATTGAAAACATTTCAACAATCCAACGCTGTATAGCAGCTAAAACTAGAACTAACACTAGACCTAGAACTAGCGAGGATTGGGTTTAGCCGTGCGTCTATGACGCACGGCTAAACCCAAATATTCTAGTTCTAGGTCTAGTGTTAGTTCTAGTTTTAGTTCTAGCACTACAACTAACACTACACCTAAAACTAGAATCATTCAGGTTTAGCCATACGTCTGTTAAGACGGCTAAATCCAAACGTTTCTAGTTGTAATTCTAGTATTAGTTCTAGTTCATTGAAAAAATCTCAACAATCCAACGCTGTATAGCAGCTAAAACTAGAACTAACACTAGACCTAGAACTAGAGAGGTTTGGGTTTAGCCGTGCGTCTATGACGCACGGCTAAACCCAAATATTCTAGTTCTAGGTCTAGTGTTAGTTCTAGTTTTAGTTCTAGCACTACAACTAACACTACACCTAAAACTAGAATCATTCAGGTTTAGTCATACGTCTCTTAAGACAGCTAAACCCAAATGTTTCTACTTCTACGTCTAGTATTAGTGCTAGTTTGAATGGTGTTGAATTGAGTTGGATTGGGTAGCATACTGGAAGCTGGAAGTTGGGAAAGAATAGTTCCTAGTTCTAAGTATAACTCTGCTTCTAGTTTTAGTTCTAGCATCAAAACTAATACTACAACTAAAACTAGAACATTTGGGTTTAGCCGTACGTCTCTTAAGACGGCTAAACCCAAACGTTTCTAGTTGTAATTCTAGTATTAGTTCTAGTTCATTGAAAAAATCTCAACAATCTAACGCTGTATAGCAGCTAAAACTAGAACTAACACTACACCTAAAACTAGAACCATTCAGGTTTAGCCATACATCTCTTAAGACAGCTAAACCCAAATATTTCTAATTCTATGTCTAGTATTAGTGCTAGTTTGAATGGTGTTGAATTGGGTTGGGTTGGGTAGCATACTGGAAGCTAGAAGTTGGGAAAGAATAGTTCCTAGTTCTAAGTATAGCTCTGCTGCTAGTTTTAGTTCTGGCATCAAAACTAATACTACAACTAAAACTAGAACATTTGGGTTTAGCCGTACGTCTCTTAAGACGGCTAAACCCAAACGTTTCTAGTTGTAATTCTAGTATTAGTTCTAGTTCATTGAAAAAATCTCAACAATCTAACGCTGTATAGCAGCTAAAACTAGAACTAACACTACACCTAAAACTAGAACCATTCAGGTTTAGCCATACATCTCTTAACACAGCTAAACCCAAATATTTCTAATTCTATGTCTAGTATTAGTACTAGTTTGAATGGTGTTGAATTGGGTTGGGTTGGGTAGCATACTGGAAGCTGGAAGTTGGGAAAGAATAGTTCCTAGTTCTAAATATAACTCTGCTTCTAGTTTTAGTTCTAGCATCAAAACTAATACTACAACTAAAACTAGAACATTTGGGTTTAGCCGTACGTCTCTTAAGACGGCTAAACCCAAACGTTTCTAGTTGTAATTCTAGTATTAGTTCTAGTTCATTGAAAAAATCTTAAGAATCTAACGCTGTATAGCAGCTAAAGCTAGAACTAACACTACACCTAAAACTAGAACCATTCAGGTTTAGCCATACATCTCTTAAGACAGCTAAACCCAAATGTTTCTAATTCTACGTCTAGTGTTAGTGCTAGTTTGAATGGTGTTGAATTGAGTTGGATTGGGTAGCATACTGGAAGCTGGAAGTTGGGAAAGAATAGTTCCTAGTTCTAAGTATAACTCTGCTTCTAGTTTTAGTTCTAGCATCAAAACTAATACTACAACTAAAACTAGAACATTTGGGTTTAGCCGTACGTCTCTTAAGACGGCTAAACCCAAACGTTTCTAGTTGTAATTCTAGTATTAGTTCTAGTTCATTGAAAGAACCTCAACAATCTAACGCTGTATAGCAGCTAAAACTAGAACTAACACTACACCTAAAACTAGAATCATTCAGGTTTAGCCATACATCTCTTAAGACAGCTAAACCCAAATATTTCTAATTCTATGTCTAGTATTAGTGCTAGTTTGAATGGTGTTGAATTGGGTTGGGTTGGGTAGCATACTGGAAGCTGGAAGTTGGGAAAGAATAGTTGCTAGTTCTAAGTATAACTCTGTTTCTAGTTTTAGTTCTAGCATCAAAACTAATACTACAACTAAAACTAGAACATTTGGGTTTAGCCGTACGTATCTTAAGACGGCTAAACCCAAACGTTTCTAGTTGTAATTCTAGTATTAGTTCTAGTTCATTGAAAAAATCTCAACAATCTAACGCTGTATAGCAGCTAAAACTAGAACTAACACTACACCTAAAACTAGAACCATTCAGGTTTAGCCATACATCTCTTAAGACTGAGGAAAGAATAGTTCCTAGTTCTAAGTATAACTCTGCTTCTAGTATTTGTTCTAGCATCAAAACTAATAATACACCTAAAACTAGAATATTTCGGTTTAGCCGTACGTCTCTTAAGACGGCTAAATCCAAACGTTTCTAGTTGTAATTCTAGTATTAGTTCTAGTTCATTGAAAAAATCTCAACAATCCAACGCTGTATAGCAGCTAAAACTAGAACTAACACTAGACCTAGAACTAGAATATTCTAGTTCTAGGTCTAGTGTTAGTTCTAGTTTTAGTTCTAGCACTACAACTAACACTACACCTAAAACTAGAATCATTCAGGTTTAGCCAGACGTCTCTTAAGACAGCTAAACCCAAATGTTTCTATTTCTACGTGTAGTATTAGTGCTAGTTTGAATGGTGTTGAATTGGGTTGGGTTGGGTTGCATACTTGAAGCTGAATGTTAGGAAAGAATAGTTCCTGAAGAATAGTGACTGTAGCGATACGTATTTGGTAACACCCCAATTGCCTTCGGTTTTTTCATAAAAGTGGGCGCTGAGTATCATTGAAACCATATTATCACAACATTTAAGATAAATTATTACAAAATCGATTCCAATAGCTTATTTAACTTACATTTAGACGAAACTTTTACGTCAATTTTCTTTACATCAGAAAAACACATTTCGTTTTCAATCTTGGTATTAATCGTCTTATAAGAAAATTTCTATATTTTATGACCTTGAAATGACCTATACATACAAACACAACTTGACGATATATCAGTTGGAATAACGGTCATTAATTGAACCATGCGGGGTCGTTTAAAACGAGTTCGAAAAGAAGGAAAAGCTCACAACTGCATGTGGGTGATCGGAATGAAAAACCAAGAGTAGTGGAAAATCAAACAGCGAATCACAATTAAAAATGAATTAAAGCTGTGTTGGAGAATGATTTTTGAAACTTCCACCTTTTTTAACACAAATTTTAATTTCAGTAGAAATTGCAATTTTTAATTATACCATACTGAGCGTAGTAAACAAGATAATTTTATATTCACGCCTCGCCGGTGTTTCTTATTCAGGAACACGACATACTGCATGAATAAATAAAAAACCGACATATTTCCGGTGTACGGCAAACAAGTAAATATGTGCCTCGAGCCTCTATCTGTTCGCCGCTGAAAAAGGGGAGGAAAGGCGTCGTTTCCGAGTTTCCGCTGGATGTCGCCACGTCACACGACGTAAATATTTCCAAGTTGTACATGCAATAAATTCGACGTGCGTCCTCCTCGACACCTGTACTCTGTATATCCATCTCCGGCGCCTCCGCCGTTTTCCGCGCCCGCTACGAATTTAATTTTCAGAAATTTATGTGTCCCGGCGTCGTGGATCCATCATATCTAGCGGGGAACGGATTCCCGGATTCCGGTATCTGCATTCAATCAGTTCTTTCCAAATGGACGTACAAAACGTTTTCGAACGGGGCGATTTAACGTTTTAACGACAACGACGCACGCGATCATTTCACTATTTTGTAAAAATACTTAAAACAGCTGAAGAGATAACGGTTTATCTTTTACGATAGCGTTTAATGGCACTGTTCAGTTTTACCAACAAAAAAAATTTTGCTATTCGTGATGCACGCTATGAAAATGTTTCAGATTATGTTTCACTTTACAGCAAAACTTTGATTATTTATGTTTTAAAAACAAAGGGTGATATTTTAAAACGAACTTGACCTCTGGAAAGTAGATACTTTAATTAGTCATTGTTGGTGATTTCATAACAAAAAATAAAACGATTTTTCATGAATTTTTAAAGATATTCATCAAAATATGGTTAGATTTTTAATTAAATTAGTAGCTTATATCTCAAGAACTAAGCGTGATATAAAACGGACTTGAGAACTGAAAAGTAGGTGCTTCTAATTCATTGAAAAATATCACTATCTAACGCTGTATAGAAGCAAAAACTTGAACTAAAACTAGACCTAGAACTAGAAAGTTCTAGGTCTAGTGTTAGTTCTAGTTTTAGTTCTAGCACTACATCTAATATTAAACTAGAATCAATCGGGTTTAGCCGTACGTCTCTTAAGACGGCTAAATCTATACGTTTCTATTGAAGTTATGAAATTCTCTATTACTTCTTCAAAATGATAATAATAAATGAAATATTCAAAATGATGAAGAAAATTATATTTTATTGTTCTCAACTGCCGGGTTTCGAAGCAATTGCTTCGTCTTCAGGGTGTACGCGTCAAAAATCTTCTAAAGCTGCATAAAACATTTATAAGAACAACGGATAACATCAAAACGTCAACTGTAGAGGTTGTGTTTACATGTGTTGACTCAAAAACCAGATACAGTGACCGCTCAATATAAGCAACTCATGTGAATCAATTTATTTAAAAAAGTTTCTTATATAGAAAAGGTTGCTTATAGAGAAAAAAGGAATTCCTCGCAAAATATTTTTCCATGTGTCTTTTACAAACTGAAAAAAAGTATATTACGATAGAATAAAATGAAAAATGGGTTCTAATATTTTATTATCATCAAATCAAAAAAACAAAACATAATTTTTAAAACGAAAACATAATTAATAAAAAAGGAAAACATAAACAACTATTTATATAAACTTATTACCCCCAGCGTTCATTGCGAATATTTTTTTATTATAGCCTTTTCTCTTATTCTTTGCAATGTCAGAATCTCATTGAAAGGCAAATCGCTTTCCACTGTCCATTCGATCACTAATTTAAAAGAATTTATAACACCATTGATGTTGGTAGAGTTATCAACATTTTGTTCATGTTCATTTACAGCAGTCCTTTCATTTTGTCCTTCCACGAGTTCGTGATTTGTAGCTATGTCAAAAGAAGCAGTTGTCTCCTTCGTTCCATTTGCCCATTCCATTACTTCATTATCTGTTAAGTTTGAAGCGGTTAATATTGAATTGTATAATCTTGCCAAAGGGATGTCATCTTCTTCCACAAAATGATCAGCAGGTATGCTGTGTTGAATTTCATCAGTCGACGAAAAAAGATGTTTAAAAGAATTTTGAATGACCGATATTGGGATTTCATTCCAAGCTTGGACAATGAAATAAACTACATCTTTCAAATTTATAGTTTTTAGTGCTGAAACAGTTCGACCTTCGGTACCTAAGGCGGCAAGAGTTGTCACAAGATGCTTACGATAACGCTGTTTAAGCGATTTTATGACATGTTGATCTAGTGGTTGCAACAATGGTGTGTTATTTGGAGGAAAAAACATAACTTTGAAATTGGAGTTGCATTATCTATTAACAAAAGTGCCTTTATAGGAAGTCCTTTAGATTGTAAGTGGTTTGTTACTTGAGGGATAAACACGTCATGATACCAGTCTTTAAAAAGTGAAGGAGATTTTGATTTACCTATCATCATTAAATCAAGTTTATGCGTTCCTGTGGCGTTTGTGCAAGGCATTATTGCAGCATTAGTTTTATTATGTAAACTTTTGTACACGAGACCAGTTTCGTCGCAATTATATATCTGTTCGGGCAAAAAGCTGTTTTCAGCAATAATATTTCTAAATTTGTATTTAAATAAATCAGCTAGTTCAACATTGCAAGACATACGCTCTCCACAAACAGTCAAAATTCGTATTCCATGCCGGTTTTTAAATTTTGTCAACCATCCATCACTTGCTACAAATTCTGGAGACCCATTAATTAATTTATTCACCTCAAGTGCTTTCAATTTTATTGATTCGTTTGAAACCAAATCGTTTATTTGTCGCTGTTCTAAGAACCAAGCATACACTCTATCGTCGACTTCTTCATATTTTGTCGTCTTCATTCGCTTAATCTTGTAATCTGGATATTGTAGATTTATGAACTTTGTATTTCGTACAAATATCTTTCACTATTTTACCATCTTCAAGTTCTTTTAATATGGCTAATTTGTCTTTTAAAGAAATCGAATTTCCTTTTTCTGTTCTATAGTAAGACACTCTACCAAGCTAATATAGCATCAACACAATAACTACATATTTAAGTTATGTAGCTCCGTACAAAGATTAGCCATGCGCATGAACAACTGTTAAAATAAGTTGCTTATACAGAACTTTTGGAAACAAAAAGTTGCTTACACAGAAGTTGCTTATAAAGAATGTTGCTTTTAGAGAGGTTGCTTATATAGCGCGGTCACTGTAATACGGTCATAGTAATAATAATACATAGACCTCTATGTATTCAACGTCATTTAATATTAAAAAAACTGTGTCTTTACTAATCAAATTTTATTTTGACGGCAGATCTATACGATCGACACTGAGGTATTTTAGTTTGTTCTCAGTTCTCAAGAGCTTTTTGTTTTTTTAGATATTTCACGGACCGTATTATCTGGTTTTTGAGACAATACATGTAAACACAACCTCTACAGTTGACGTTTCGATGTTACCGTTATTCTTATAAATGTTTAATACAGCTTTAGAAGATTTATGACGCGTATGACCTGAAGACGAAGCAACTGATTCGAAAAATATAATTTTCTTCAACATTTTGAATATTTTATTTATTATTACTAAACGTTTCTAGTTCTACTTCTAGTGTTATTTCTAGTTCATTGAAAAATTCACAACAATTTAACGTTGTATAGCAGTTAAAACTAGAACTAACACTAAAGCTAGAAAGTTTTGGGTTTAGCCGTGCGTCTAGTGTTAGTTCTAGTTTTAACTGCTACACAGCGTTATATTGTTGTAAATTTTTCAATGAACTAGA
Organism: Onthophagus sagittarius; assembly: GCA_036711965.1. Classification (NCBI taxonomy): domain Eukaryota; kingdom Metazoa; phylum Arthropoda; class Insecta; order Coleoptera; family Scarabaeidae; genus Onthophagus; species Onthophagus sagittarius. Next base: position 11,998,728 of record JASERS010000004.1, read on the forward strand.
AATAACACTAGAAATAGAACTAGAAACGTTTAGTAATAAATAAAATATTCAATACCTAGAAAGTTTTGGGTTTAGCCGTGCGTCTAGTGTTAGTTCTAGTTTTAGTTCTAGTGCTACAACTAACACTTCACTAAAATCTCTAGATTACTAAACTACCGAGGTTCTCTCAAACTATTCGAGCTAAAATTACAAACCATTTATCAACATATGTCACTGCTTTTTTACAAAAAATGCGCTTGTAATAATGCATTTTTTTGCTTCAGAGTTGCGAAAAATCTCTGTGAAGTTAGTTTATTATTGTCAGTCAACTCTGAATTTTCATTATCCATGTAGAGTTTCAAATTAATTAATATACAGGTAGCACTCGACTTGCGATGGAGTTACGTTCCAAAGACTTCGTAAAGCGATAGTTTATTTTAATTATTAATTTCTTTAAAGAAAGCAATATCAATGAAATACTTAAAAGAACTACTTTAAAAGCATTAATAATAGCATGTACAAGATGAACAAATAAGCGCGCAAAGTGCCGTTTCTCGGAAACTACTCATTGTAAAAACTTGTAGCAAAAACATTTATGACGAAAGTGGCTAAGAGAAAATACTGGAAATTATCTTCAGGTTTTTAAGATGACCGTATAATGCCATCTTGAATGTCTCGAAATCTTATGACTTTTCGAATTCATATCAATCGAAGAAAATATTTTATTTAAAAGTTTTGAAAAAAATGGTAAAAAAGATGATCATAAACCATCAAAATTTCTCATAAAATGTTCCGATTTAAGAATGTCAACTTAGGAATGGAATGTCTTGAAATGTTATGAATTCTTCAATTCATATCAATCGAAGAAAATATTTTATATAGAAGTTTTAAGAAAAATGGTAAAAAAAAAATGATCGTAAACCATCGAAATTTCTCATAAAATGTTCCTATAAAATTTTATGAATTTTTCAATTCACATCAATCGAAGAAAATATTTTATCTAAAAGTTTTGAAAAAAGTAGTAAAAAAGATGATCGTAAACCATCGAAATTTCTCATAAAATGTTCCTAGTTAAGAATGTCAACTTGGGAATTGAATGTCTTGAAATTTTATAAATTTTTCAATTTATACCAATCGAAGAAAATATTTTATCTAAAAGTTTTGAGAAAAATACAAAAAAAATTATCGTAAACCATCGAAATTTCTCATAAAATGTTCTTATTTAAGAATGTCAACTTAGGAATGGAATGTCTTGAAATGTTATGAATTCTTCAATTCATATCAATCGAAGAAAATATTTTATATAGAAGTTTTAAGAAAAATGGTAAAAAAAATGATCGTAAACCATCGAAATTTCTCATAAAATGTTCTTATAAAATTTTATGAATTTTTCAATTCACATCAATCGAAGAAAATATTTTATCTAAAAGTTTTGAAAAAAATGGTAAAAAAGATGATCGTAAACCATCGAAATTTCTCATAAAATGTTCCTAGTTAAGAATGTCAACTTGGGAATTGAATGTCTTGAAATTTTATAAATTTTTCAATTTATACCAATCGAAGAAAATATTTTATCTAAAAGTTTTGAGAAAAATACAAAAAAAAATTATCGTAAACCATCGAAATTTCTCATAAAATGTTCTTATTTAAGAATGTCAACTTAGGAATTGAATGTCTTGAAATTTTATGAATTATTCAATCGAAGAAAAAATTTTATTTAAAAGTTTTGAAAAAAAAATGGTAAAAAGAATGATCATAAACCATCGAAATTACTCATAAAATCTTCCTATTTAAGAATGACAACTTAGGAATGATACCTTCTTGATGATATCTTCTCTCTTTGGTATCAGATACTTATACATTTCAGTTTTATAGGTATCCAGTCCCTGTATTTATTTAATCCTGGGATTTCATGACAGGAATGATAAGTCTGGGAGCATTAAGACATCTCGGAATTAAGATTAAAATATTTTTAATTTATTTTGGATTATTAAAATTAAAAATATCTGAAACGCTTTTCTACCGCCTGTTGATTTGCAATGAAAGCAATGTTAAGTCTTCTAGAAGCAGTATCAAGTCTTCTATTAGCATTTCAAATCTTCTGGCAGTATTTCAAATTTTCTAGAAACAATATTAAGTTTTACAGGAGCAGTATCGAGCCTTTTGGGAGCATTTTAAAACATCTAGAAGCAGTAGATTTCTTAGAACTCTAGAAGTAGAATCAGTTTTCTGGAAATATTTCAAGTCCTCTGGATGCAATATCAAGTTTTTTAGAAACAGTATCAAATCATCTCGAGGCAATCATCAAGTCTCCTAGTAACAAATTAAATCTTCTAGAAGCAATATCAAGTCTTCTGCATGCTCTTTAAGTCCTCTAAAAGTATTATCAAGTCTTCTAGAAATATTTCAAACCTTCTGGAAACATTGTAAATTGTCTGGAAGTATTTCAAGTCTTCTAGATGCAATGTCAAGTCATCTGGAAGCATTGCATGTCTTTTAGAAGCATTGCAAAAAACCGTCTGGAAACATTTTTACTCTTCTAGAAGCATTATCAGCTTTCTGGAAATATTTCAAGTCTTTTGGATGCAATATCAAGTTTTTTAGAACCTGCTTTACTAATTTTGTTTTGGAAATTTCAATAATATTATCTAATAGATTTTTACAACATATGATATCATATCATAAACTGGAGCTATTAAGCTACAACTTTAAAATCAACCCAGTTTTCGATGAAATATTTTTAAAATGCTTTTTGTTATTATATCAACAATGTTCAAAGTGATTATTGATTTACAAATAAGAAGAGTACTTACAAAAGATGAAGTTAAACGATGTTGTTTGTATGAAAAATGGTATTGAAGTAATCATATTTTAGAAAATGAGCAACAATGTTGTTAAGATGTGTTTTTTGTTTTATTACCGAATGAAAAGAAAGCTGTATGGTGATATGATCGCCACAATTTGGAAGCATTTTAAGTTTTCTAGATGCAGTATCAAGTCATCTGGAAGCATTGCAACTCTTCTGAAAGCATTGTATGTCGTTTGGAAATATTTCAAGTCTTCTGGAAACAATATCAAGTTTTTTAGAAACCGTATCAAATTATCTAGAGACAGCATCCAGTCTCCTGATAACAAATCAAATCTTCTAGATGCAATATCAAGTCTTCCGGATGCACCTCAAGTCTTCTAGCAGTAACAGCAAGTCTTCTGGAATCATTTCTAGTCTTCTAGATGCAATGTTAAGTCATCATGAAGCATTGCAAATCTTCTCGAAACATTATGATTAGTTTGGAATCATTGTAAGTCATCTGGAAACATTTTAAGTCTGCTAGAAGCAGTATCAGTCTTCTGGAAATATGTCAAGTCTTCTGGAAGCAATATGAGGTTTTCTAGAGACAGTATCAAATCATCTAGAGGCAGTACCCAGCCTTTTGGCAGCAAATCATGTCTTTTAGATGCAATATCATGTCTTCTAGAAACATCTCAAGTCTTCTAATAAGCAACGTCAAGTCTTCTGGAAGTGTTGTAAGTCATCTGGAAATATTTTAAGACTTCTAGATGCAATATCAAGTTATCGGGAAGCATTGTAAGTCGTCTGGAAACAATTTAAATCTTCTAGAAACAGTATCAGTCTCCTGGAAACTCTCTCCAATACCGATTTTTCTAGAAACTGTATCAAATCATCTAGAGGCTGTATCCCCTATCTTCTAGTAGCAAATCAAGTCCTTTTGTAGTGGCCAAGATTTTCGAAATTCGGATATCGAGTTTGAACCATCTGTAGTCTACTTTGACTTGTAATTAAAATTTGGAAAATCTAGGAAATTTGTTTGATTGATCTTTTATGTTGTATTACTACATAACACTTTGTTGGAGTTTTAAATTTGCTGCGTGACTTTTCGAAGTAATTAATGATCTTTTAAAATTAGTAATTAATGATTTCTCATGAATGTTTAAAGATATTCATTAAAATAGGGTTAGATATCTAATTAAACAAGTGACCGATATCTTAAAAGGTAAGCGTGATATTTCAAAACGGATTTGAGCACTGAAAAGTAGGTGCTTTAATTAGTAATAAGTGATCATTTCATAACAATTTTACAAAAAATCGATATTTTAGGAATTTTTAAAGTTACTCAAAATACTGTTAGATTTATAATTAAATTTGGTAGCTTATATCTCAAGAACTAAGGGTGATATTTCAAAACGGATTTAATTACTGAATAGTAGGTGCTTTAATTAGTAATTACTGATCATTTCATAATAATTTTACAAGAAATCGATATTTCAGGAATTTTTAAAGTTGCTCAAAATGCTGTTAGATTTATAATTAAATTTGATGGCTTATATCTCAAGAATTAAGAATGATATTTCAAAACGGATTTGATCACTGAAAAATAGGTGCTTTAATTAGTAATTAGTGATCATTTTATAACAAGTTTACAAGAAATCGATATTTCAGGAACTTTTAAAGTTACTCAAAATACCGTTAGACTTTTAATTAAATTTGGTAACTTATATCTCACGAACTAAGAGTGATATTTCAAAATGGATTTGATAACTGAAAAGTAGGTGCTTTAACGAGTAATTAGTGATCATTTCGTAATAATTTTACAAGAAATCGATATTTCAGGAATTTTTAAAGTTACTCAAAATATCGTTTGATTTATAATTACATTTAGTAGCTTATATCTCAAGAAGTAAGAGTGATATTTCAAAATGGATTTGATCACTGAAATGTAGGTGCTTTAACTAGTAATTAGTGATCATTTCATAACAATTTTACGATAAAAACGATATTTCAGGAATTTTTAAAATTACTCAAAATACCGTTCGATTTATAATTACATTTAGTAGCTTATATCTCAAGAAGTAAGAGTGATATTTCAAAATGGATTTGATAACTGAAAAGTAGGTGCTTTAACTAGTAATTAGTGATCATTTAATAATAATTTTACAAGAAATCGATATTTCAGGAACTTTTAAAGTTACTCAAAATACTGTTAGACTTTTAATTAAATTTGGTAACTTATATCTCAAGAACTAAGAGTGATATTTCAAAACGGATTTAAGCACTGAAAAGTATGTGCTTTGATTAGTAATTACTGATCATTTCATAATGATTTTACAAGAAATCGATATTTCAGGAATTTTTAAAGTTACTCAAAATACCGTTCGATTTATAATTACATTTAGTAGCTTATATCTCAAGAAGTAAGAGTGATATTTCAAAATGGATTTGATCACTGAAATGTAGGTGCTTTAGCTAGTAATTAGTGATCATTTCATAACAATTTTACAAAAAATCGATGTTTCAGGAATTTTTAAAGTTACTCAAAATACTGTTAGATTTATAATTAAATTTAGTAGTTTATATCTAAAGAACTAAGAGTGATATTTCAAAACGGATTTGAGCACTGAAAAGCAGGTGCTTTAATTAGTAAGTAGTGATCATTTCATAACAATTTTACAAAAAATCGATATTTCAGGAATTTTTAAAGTTAGTCAAAATACTGTTAGATTTATAATTAAATTTAGTAGCTTATATCTTAACAACTAAGAGTGATATTTCAAAACAGATTTGATCACTGAAAAGTAGGTGCTTTAATTAGTAATTAGTGATCATTTCATAACAATTTTACAAAAAATCGATTTTTAAGGAATTTTTAAAGTTACTCAAAATACTGTTAGATTTATAATTAAATTTAGTAGCTTATATCTCAAGAATTAAAAGCGATATTTCAAAACGGATTTGATCACTGAAAAGTAGGTACTTTAATTAGTAATTAGTGATCATTTCATAACAATTTTACAAAAAATCGATGTTTCAGGAATTTTTAAAGTTACTCAAAATACTGATAGATTTATAATTAAATTTAGTAGTTTATATCTAAAGAACTAAGAGTGATATTTCAAAACGGATTTGAGCACTGAAAAGCAGGTGCTTTAATTAGTAAGTAGTGATCATTTCGTAACAATTTTACAAAAAATCGATATTTCAGGAATTTTTAAAGTTACTCAAAATACCGTTTGATTTATAATTACATTTAGTAGCTTATATCTTAAGAACTAAGAGTGATATTTCAAAACAGATTTGATCACTGAAAAGTAGGTGCTTTAATTAATAATTAGTGATCATTTCATAACAATTTTACAAAAAATCGATTTTTAAGGAATTTTTAAAGTTACTCAAAATGCTGTTAGATTTATAATTACATTTAGTAGCTTATATCTCAAGAATTAAGAGTGATATTTCAAAATGGATTTGATCACTGAAAAGTAGGTACTTTAATTAGTAATTAGTGATCATTTCATAACAATTTTACAAAAAATCGATTTTTAAGGAATTTTTAAAGTTACTCAAAATGCTGTTAGATTTATAATTACATTTAGTAGCTTATATCTCAAGAATTAAGAGTGATATTTCAAAATGGATTTGATCACTGAAAAGTAGGTGCTTTAACTAGTAATTAGTGATCATTTCATAACAATTTTACAAAAAAATCGATGTTTCAGGAATTTTTAAAGTTACTCAAAATACTGCTAGACTTAGACTTATAATTAAATTTGGTAGTTTATATCTCAAGAACTAAGAGTGACATTTCAAAACGGATTTAATTACTGAATAGTAGGTGCTTTAATTAGTAAGTAGTGATCATTTCGTAACAATTTTATAAGAAATCAATTCTTCAGATATTATCAAAGTTACTCAAAATATGGTTAGCGTCTTAATTAAGTTCAGTAGCTTATATCTCAAGATCTAAAAGTGAATTTCAAAATAGACTTAATCATAAAAAAGCAAATGCTTTAATTAGTATTATTTAGTATTATTGATATCTCAAGAAAACGAATTTTTAAAGTTACTCAAATACGGTTAATTTCTAGTGAAATTTAGCTAATATCTCAAATACTACAACAATGATATTTCATCTGATCACTGAAACGTAGATGATTTATTTAGTAATTAGTAATAGTTAAGAATTGCTTAAGAAATCGATTTATTACTCACTTGATTACTCAAAATTTGATTATTATTTCTCTAATTAACTCCAGTACTGTATATCATAAGAAAATGATCAAAGAAACATTATTGTATTACTTCATTTAATCCCTTGTATGTATCGACATTAAACAAATTACTCAAGTGAGTAAAAACCATCAATTAAACCGCTCCTAAAGCAAACCTGTCTCTAAACTAAACGCGCATCCCATAAATCACCTTTCAGATAACGTCAGTGTGTAGGTGAAACTATTTAATAGATGCCCAAGACGGCCTTTATGCGAAATTGATGATATTAAAGGTGGGGCATGTTAACGGAATATGTTGCAGCACGAGAACGAGATCTGAATCTTACCGGGAAGATTAATAGATGAGGAAAAATCTTTTGTACTTTGCTTTTTGTTCAAATCATTTTTAATCTTGGCACCGCGAGAAACAAAGTAGTGGGATTTCTATGAGGTATTAATCATTTCAGGGGGAGGTAGTCGGCTGAATATAACGGCTTTATTACCGCGCCAAACAATGAAAATCCCCTAGGGAAAAGCGAGGGCACGACTTTTAGAGGGGAAGATTAGTGCCAAAAAGGGGTGTGGATCTATTGATACTCACTAATCTGTATCGATAAATTATTAGTGATTTTGACATGATCAGCTGCAACTGAGGATTATCTTCAAATTTATTGCTTATCGCAAAAACTTGTCGTCAATATTTTTTTAAACGAAAAGAATATTTTCTCTCTTTTCCTGTCAGACGTAATAAAATTAAATAGCCGCGACAAATTATAAATTGCCCCATCTCAGCCCGTAAGACACCTTATAATAAATATCTTTAAAACTTCCTTGAATCGTTGCCAAGAGTACAACGATACAAAGTCCTCTCTTTTCTCGGTCTCTTTCATAACTACACATTCTCCGAAAATACTCATATCTCGACATCAATGCGATATATCCAGGCCACGTTTTTGTTTTTATTTTTTATTTTCTTTCGCGACCATCCAAAATCTTCTAAACCTTCGTATACAGAAATGTGAGTCAAACAAATCCCTGCTTAAATAGTCCCCATAAACAACAAACCCCTAAATCCGTTCACGTCATCAGTTCACGGGAACGGTCACAGACAGAAAAAAATGAGTCATCTCTGTTGTAGTACCCTCTGTTCTTTGCCGCAGCCAGTCCTGACAGGTTCTGATGTCAAGGACACCCATATGTCGCTCTCTCCCTACTGTGCAGCTACCAAAACACATTGTGTAATACTTTTTAAGCGCGTCTCAGACGTAACGGCTGCAAAATAACACTTGTGCAGAAATAAATATAGTAACGATAACAATAAAAAAGAATGCATTCAAAATACAATCCGTGCTCTATGTGATTATAGCAAGCTGAACGAGTTTCGTGCTAAAAATAACTTTCATCATGAACACGGGGTGCGTATATTTATTAATTTCATATTCTACATGAGTCATTGTTTCCAAGTACGTAAGAGTTGGCCTTAATTTTGTTTTGTCTTCACCAGTTGACATTGACATGTGAGCATGTTCAATGAAATCTCGAGTAACTGATTTTTATACGTCTACGTTAGCAACAGCATATCTTTTAACGGATTTATTCCATTATTCATCTTTTTATGTTCGTTCTTGTTAAAGGTCTTGTTTTGAAGGCTTTATTGGCGCGTTAAGAGCTCGTTATCTTTTTCTGTTTAGTTGTTTTATCGTTCCCTTGTTTCCTGCGTTAATAAATAGAACAAAAACCGCTAACTACGATTAAGATAATGGAGAGGAGTTTAAAGAAGAAATTATGTTTTTAAAGTCTCTATTAACGCCAACATCTTTTTTACACGGCTTGAATTAAAAATTAATATGATTAAATCTGGATAAAATAGATTAATTTTGGGAAGGGAGTCGTAAAATGGCAAATATTTCTTGGCCTGAAATGATTTTTGGATAAATAATGAAATGATCTTAATAAGAATTTAGAATGCTTACATTTGATACCAAACATGATATATTTTGTTTAAATACGAGAAAAGCATAAAAAACATAAAAAATGCTTTAATTTGATGCCAAATATGCTAGTTAAGTTTAAGAAAGGTTATAAACTGTTATATGTCAAAATGAAACCACGATTTTCTTGACAAATGATGAGATGATCTTAAAAATCATCAAAAATGCTTTAATTTGATACCAAATATGATATATTTCCATTAAATAGTAGATAAGTTAGGATCTAAGCTGTTAAATGTCAAAATGAAACCACGATTTTTTTGGCAAGTAATAAGATGATCTTAATAAAGCATAAAAAAATTGCTTTGATTTAATACCAAATATGACATATTTCTGTTAAATAGTAGATAAGTTAGGTTATAAACTGTTAAATGTCAAAATATCACGATTTTTTTGACAAGTAATGAGGATCTAAGCAGTCAAATGTCAAAATGTAGTATAGCAATTCTTTGTCAAATAATGAAATGAGCCTAATAAGAATGACGAATGCTTTAATTTGGTACTAAGTATGATATATTTAGGTGAAATAGGAGAACAGTTAGGTTACGAACTGTTAAATGTCAAAATAAATTAGAACGATTTTTTGACAAATAGTGAGATGATCTTAATAAACATCAAAAATGCTTTAATTTGATAGCAAATATGGTATATATCTGTTAAATAATAGATAAGTTAGGTTATAAACTGTTAAATGTCAAACTGAAATCACGATTTTTTTGATAAGTAATGAGGATCTAAGCTGTCAAATGTCAAAATGAAGTTTAACAATTTTTTGAAAAATTGTAAAATGAGCTTAATAAGAATCAAAAATGGTTTAATTTCATACCAAGTATGATATATTTAGCTGAAATAGGAGAAAAGATAGATGACAAATTGTCAAATGTCAAAATAAAATATAACGAGTTTTTGACAAATAATAAGATGATCTTAATAAACATCAAAAATGCTTTAATTTGATACCAAATATGGTATATTTCCGTTAAATAGTAGATAAGTTAGGTTATAAATTGTTAAATGTTAAAATGAAATCACGATTTTTTTGACAAGTAATGAGGATATAAAGCTGTCAAATGTCGAAATGAAGGATAACAATTTTTTGAAAAATTGTGAAATGAGCGTAATAAGAATCAAAAATGCTTTCATTTGACACCAAATATCATATATTTCTGTTAAATAGTAGATGAGTTAGGTTATAAACTGTTAAATGTCAAAATGAGATCACGATTTTTTTGACAAGTAATGAGGATCTAAGCTGTCAAATGTTAAAATGAAGTGTAACAATTTTTTGAAAAATTGTAAAATGAGCTTAATAAGAATCAAAAATGGTTTAATTTCATACCAAGTATGATATATTTAGGTGAAATAAGAGAAAAGATAGATCACAAACTGTCAAATGTCAAAATAAAGTATAACGATTTTTTGTCAAATAGTGAGAGTGTATCTTAACAAATATCGGAAATGTTTTAATTTGATACCATATATGGTATATTTCCGTTAAATAGTAGATAAGTTAGGTTATAAACTGTTAAATGTCAAAATGAAATCACGATTCTTTTGACAAGTAATGAGAATCTAAGTTGTCAAATGTCGAAATGAAGTATAACAATTTTTTGAAAAATTGTGAAATGAGCGTAATAAGAATCAAAAATGTTTTCATTTGATACCAAATATCATATATTTCTGTTAAATAGTAGATGAATTAGGTTATAAATTGTTAAAAGTTAAAATGAAATCACGATTTTTTTGACAAGTAATGAGGATATAAAGCTGTCAAATGTCGAAATGAAGTATAACAATTTTTTGAAAAATTGTGAAATGAGCTTAATAAGAATCAAAAATGCTTTCATTTGATACCAAATATCATATATTTCTGTTAAATAGTAGATAAGCTAGGTTATAAACTGTTAAATGTCAAAATGAAATCACGATTTTTTTGACAAGTAATGAGGATCTAAGCTGTCAAATGTCAAAATGAAGTGTAACAATTTTTTGAAAAATTGTAAAATGAGCTTAATAAGAATCAAAAATGGTTTAATTTCATACCAAGTATGATATATTTAGCTGAAATAGGAGAAAAGATAGATGACAAATTGTCAAATGTCAAAATAAAATATAACGAGTTTTTGACAAATAATAAGATGATCTTAATAAACATCAAAAATGCTTTAATTTGATACCAAATATGGTATATTTCCGTTAAATAGTAGATGAATTAGGTTATAAATTGTTAAATGTTAAAATGAAATCACGATTTTTTTGACAAGTAATGAGGATATAAAGCTGTCAAATGTCGAAATGAAGTATAACAATTTTTTGAAAAATTGTGAAATGAGCTTAATAAGAATCAAAAATGCTTTCATTTGATACCAAATATCATATATTTCTGTTAAATAGTAGATGAGTTAGGTTATAAACTGTTAAATATCAAAATGAGATCACGATTTTTTTGACAAGTAATGAGGATATAAAGCTGTCAAATGTCGAAATGAAGTATAACAATTTTTTGAAAAATTGTAAAATGAGCTTAATAAGAATCAAAAATGGTTTAATTTCATACCAAGTATGGTATATTTAGCTGAAATAGGAGAAAAGATAGATGACAAACTGTCAAATGTCAAAATAAAATATAACGAATTTTTGACAAATAATAAGATGATCTTAATAAACATCAAAAATGCTTTAATTTGATACCAAATATGGTATATTTCCGTTAAATAGTAGATAAGTTAGGTTATAAATTGTTAAATGTTAAAATGAAATCACGATTTTTTTGACAAGTAATGAGGATATAAAGCTGTCAAATGTCGAAATGAAGGATAACAATTTTTTGAAAAATTGTGAAATGAGCGTAATAAGAATCAAAAATGCTTTCATTTGACACCAAATATCATATATTTCTGTTAAATAGTAGATGAGTTAGGTTATAAACTGTTAAATGTCAAAATGAGATCACGATTTTTTTGACAAGTAATGAGGATCTAAGCTGTCAAATGTTAAAATGAAGTGTAACAATTTTTTGAAAAATTGTAAAATGAGCTTAATAAGAATCAAAAATGGTTTAATTTCATACCAAGTATGATATATTTAGGTGAAATAAGAGAAAAGATAGATCACAAACTGTCAAATGTCAAAATAAAGTATAACGATTTTTTGTCAAATAGTGAGAGTGTATCTTAACAAATATCGGAAATGTTTTAATTTGATACCATATATGGTATATTTCCGTTAAATAGTAGATAAGTTAGGTTATAAACTGTTAAATGTCAAAATGAAATCACGATTCTTTTGACAAGTAATGAGAATCTAAGTTGTCAAATGTCAAAATGAAGTACAACAATTTTTTGACAAATAATGAAGTGAGCTTAATAAGAATCAAATTTGCTTTAATTTGATACCATATATGGTATATTTCTATTAAATAGTAGATAAGTTAGGTTATAAACTGTTAAATGTCAAAAAGAAATCACGATTTTTTTGACAAGTAATGAGGATCAAAGCTGTCAAACGTCAAAATGAAGTGTAACAATTTTTTGACAAATAGTGAAATGAGCTTAATAAGAATCAAAAATGCTTGAATTTGATACCAAGCATGATATATTTAGGTGAAATAGAAGAAAAGTTAGTTCACAAACTATCAAATGTCAAAATAAGGTATAACGATTTTTTGACAAATAGTGAGATGATCGTAATAAACATCAAAAACACTTTAATTTGATACCAAATATGGTATATTTCTGTTAAATAGTAGATAAGTTAGGTTATAAACTGTTAAATGTCAAAAAGAAATCACGATTTTTTTGACAAGTAATGAGGATCTAAGCTATCAAACGTCAAAATGAAGTGTAACAATTTTTTGACAAATAGTGAAATGAGCTTAATATGAATCAAAAATGCTTGAATTTGATACCAAGCATGATATATTTAGGTGAAATAGAAGAAAAGTTAGTTCACAAACTATCAAATGTCAAAATAAGGTATAACGATTTTTTGACAAATAGTGAGATGATCGTAATAAACATCAAAAACACTTTAATTTGATACCAAATATGGTAATTTCTGTTAAATAGTAGATAAGTTAGGTTATAAACTATTAAATGTCAAAATGAAGTCACGATTTTTTTGACAAGTAATGAGGATCAAAGCTGTCAAATGTCAAAATGAAGTGTAACAATTGTTTGACAAATAGTGAAATGAGCTTATTAAGAATTAAAAACGTTAGGTTAATACCATATATCAAAAATATATTTGATTTTATTAAAGTTAACCACAAATGTCAAATAACTGTCAAAATGATTTAATTCTAATCATAATCTTGGTTATTTTTGAAGATAATTTGGTCGTGTTTGGGTTCATTTTGAAACAAACTTAATACAGATTGAGCATTTTGATGAAAAACTTTAATTTTTCACAACCGAAAAAGCCCCCTTTTCTTCTAATTTGCAATTTTTATGATTGCCAATGTATTAAGGGTGAAAATTCCTTTAAAATGAGCCCAAACACGACGCATTTATCTTTAAAAATGCGATTTTTATTAAAATTAACCAAAACTATCAAATAACAGTCAAAATGATTTAATTTTAATCATATCTTGGTTATTTTTGAAGATAACTTGGTCGTATTTGGGTTCATTTTGAAACAAACTTAATACAGATTGAGCATTTTGATGAAAAACTTTAATTTTTCACAACCGGAAGTACACTTTTTTTTCTAATTTGCAATTTTTTAGATTGCCAATGCATTAAGGGTGAAAGCTCTTTTAAAATGAGTCCAAACACGACGCATTTAATCTTTAGAAATGTGATTTTTAATAAAATTAACCAAAAGTGTCAAATAACTGTCAAAATGGTTTCATTTTAATTATATCTTGGTTATTTTTGAAGATAATTTGGTCGCGTTTGGATTTATTTCGAATCAAACTTGATACAGATTGAGAATTTTGATGAAACACTGTAATTTTTCACGACCGGAAGTACTCATTTTTTTTCTAATTTGCAATTTTTTAGATTGCCAATGCATTAAGAGTGAAAATTCTTTTTAAATGAGCCTAAACATGACGCATTTTTCTTTAAAACTGCAATTTTTATTCAAATTAACCAAAAGTGTCAAATAACTGTCAAAATGATTTAATTTTAATTAGATCTTGACTATTTTTGAAGATAATTTGGTCGTGTTTGGGTTTATTTTGAATCAAACTTAACACAGATTGAGAATTTGGATGAAAAACTTTAATTTTTCACAACCGGAAGAACTCATTTTTTTTTCTAATTTGCAATTTGTTAGATTGCCAATGCATTAAGGGTGAAAATTCTTTTTAAATGAGCCCAAACATGACGCATTTTTCTTTAAAACTGCGATTTTTATTCAAATTAACCAAAAGTATCAAATAACTGTCAAAATGATTTAATTTTAATTAGATCTTGACTATTTCTGAAGATAATTTGGCCGTGTTTGGGTTTATTTTGAATCAAACTTAACACAGATTGATAATTTTGATGAAAAACTTTACTTTTTCAAAACCGGAAATAGCCCATTTTTTCTAATTTGCAATTTCTATGATTGCCAATGCATTAAGGGTAAAATCTCTTCTAAAATGAGCATAAACACGATGCATTTATCTTCAAAAATGCGATTTTTATTAAAATTAACCAAAAGTGTCAAATAACTGTCAAAATGATTTAATTTTAATCGTATCTTGGTTATTTTTGAAGATAATTTGATCGTGTTTGGGTTTATTTTTAATCAAACTTAATACAGATTGAGAATTTTGTTGAAAAAATTTAATTTCTTACAACCGGAAGTACCCATTTTTTTCTAATTTACAATTTTTTCGATTGCCAATGCATTAAGGGTGAAAATTCTTTTGAAATGAGCCCAAATATGACGCATTTATCTTTAAAAATGCGATTTTTATTAAAATTAACTAAAAGTGTCAAATAACTGTCAAAATGATTTAATTTTAATCAGATCATGGTTATTTTTTAAGATAATTTGGTCGTGTTTGAGTTTATTTTGAAACAAACTCAATACAGATTGATAATTTTGATGAAAAACTTTTTGATAATTTTTTACAAACAGAAGTACGAAAAATAATGAGATGATCTTGAAACATGAAGTTAGGTTATAAACTGTCATATGTCAAAATAATATACACGATTTTTTGACAAATTTTAGATCATTTCATTATGATCTTAATAAGAATCAAAAATGCTTTAATTTGATACCAAACATGATATACTATACATAATAAACATGATATACCTAACATCATAGGTTAAAAAATAACAAAGTGAGGTTATAAGCTGTCAAATGTCAAAAAAATATCATTTTTACGATATCTCGATAACGATTGAAAATAAACACATCGAGTTTGGATTCATTTCAAATAATTTTTAATATTCTGTCCATTAATCTCCAAAAAAAGAAACCTTTATAATTCAAAAATGTTCCTGTATAAGTCTAGCATTTCCCAAGACCCTTTCTTTCACCGCTAACATTTATATTAAGATTTTTTCAAAGACATATTCTTTAAAAATTATACCTAAGGGATACTACTCACAATATAGAACAATTTTAACTCCCCCCGGAAACATTTCGCAAGGACGTTGTACGTTAAGGTCCCCTCGGAATAGACACGTGTCGTCGCTTGGATGCTGTTGGAAAAGCCGATGAAAAAAGAAAAAATCTCGAGGCGAATACAGAGAAAAAAAGAGATGGCCAGAGAAACTGAAATGCCGGGTAAGAGAGATTTAGACAGGACTTTAGGTGATGCAGAGGATTTGGAACATGTTGATCGCCCCTCGAGGCCACGTTTGGATCTCAAAGTTTGAGTGATGGACTCCAAGAACTACTTAGGAAAAACTTGAGAAACGAGAGGGTTTCGTCCAGTTTTCGACGTCCGGGCATTGATTTTCTTGTAATTACCTCGGATTTTCGCGGATCCTTTTGATCCTGGTCTGGAGGCACTCAACCATGGATATCCTTCCATCGAGAGATGGTGGATTATTTAAGCCGCTGCACCAAGCCACTTTTCATGTGGAAAATCCTACCGAGAGATCGATCCGAGTAATCGCCGGTTTCCTCCCCAACCCTTTTCCTGCCGTAGTAAATTTGTGTCGAGTCGGGAGGAAACAGGTTTTTTTCGTCTCCCATCCCTCACACCGAACATTGAAAAAGACAAGTTGAAGAGTAGTTTTTGCGCTTTAAAAAATAAATTGGAAGATGTTTACTTTAGTAATTAAATTTTTTTTTAATTTCCGCTAAAGTTCGATGACCCAGCTCGAACAATTTGGGACAAATCTGTCATTCGCAGTTCTAACGAATAAATGGATGAACATCAATCAGTGACATGCAATCAACGTCTTTCTACGAACGGACCTTGTTTGCTGTAACTATTTCCCGCCTACGGTATAAAAAAATACCAAGATTGATTTAATACAGTTTCAATTTGGATTATTTGGGTGTAGTGGGGTTTTTGTCAAAAAAAACTTTAAAGTTTAGTTACTTTTAGAAATTGATTCCTGCGGAATTTCTGTAGGAAAAGTTTATGCTATTTATTTAAAGAAAAACTGAGCAAAGTTTAAAAGTTGCATTAAAAATGATATCAATTTAGTTAGCACTAATTCATCTCATATAACTATCTCTCATTTTGTAGTCATACAAAACTCTCTAAAAATAATACGCAGAGTTTATATTAAATGACTGCCAGGGAATTAATAACAGAACATACAGCAGTTCATAACTTATAAAGAACTTCAAATGTTTGAAAAGAAATGCTAAAATAAAAAAAATCGTAGTGTCAGGTAGCAGGTATCGCAAAATACCAGATATAGGTAGTATCAGAAAGTGTCTGATGTTTGGTAGAAGCATCTGCCAAAAACGAATGTCAGTGAAAACCAGGTTGCTGTCAGGAAATGCGATGATTCGCATAGAATTCTCAAGTACTAGCATAAAATACTAACTGACTGACAGAGACTTTTAAATCATTGGCAGAAAGTTTTAGATGGCTGATGGAACAATAACTTGCAAGAATAACAAAGATTACTTTAAGTGAAAGATTGAAATTATGTAAAAGATTGTCGAAAAAAACTAAATTTAATAAATATATCATATATTATTAAATACGACAGCTCTATACCAAAGAATACCAGATAAGTAGCAGAGAACATTGAGTTATCATTGAGGCAACAACATACAATACTTTCTATGATAGACAAAACCGATGGTTGTCAGAAAATGTGTACTAAATGTCTAACAAATCCAAGATATGATTCAAATATAAGAGATGATTTATTAAATACGACAGCTCTGTCCCAAAGAATAACAGATTACTATCAGAGAACATTGAGTTATCATTGAGGCAACAACATACAATACTTTGTATGATACACAAAACAGATGGTTGCTAGAAAATGTGTACTAAATCTCTAACAAGATATGATTCAAATACAAGAGATGATTTATTAAATACGACAGCTCTGTACCAAAGAATACCAGATGACTAGCAGACAACATTGAGTTATCGTTGAGGCAACCACATACAATACTTCGTATGATAGACAAAACAGATGGTTGCTAGAAAATGTGTACTAAATCTCTAACATATACAAGATATGATTCAAATACAAGAGATGATTTATTAAATACGACAGCTCTGTATCAAAGAATACCGGATAACTAGCAGGGAACCTTGAGTTATCGTTAAGGTAACAACATACAATGCTTTGTACGACAGACAATATGTACTAAATGTCTAACAAGCACAAGATATGATTCAAATACAAGAGATGATTTATTAAACACGACAGCTCTGTACCAAAGAGTACCAGATGACTATCAGAGAACATTGAGTTATCATTGAGGCAACATCATACAATGCTTTGTATGACAGACAACACAGATGGTTGTCAGAAAATATGTACTAAATCTATATCAAATACAAGATATGATTCAAATACAACAGATGATTTATTAAATACGACAGCTCCGTATCAAAGAATACCGGATGACTAGCAGGGAACATTGAGTTATTTTTAAGGCAACAACATACAATACTTTGTATGACAGACAATATGTACTAAATATCTAACAAATACAAGATATGATTCAAATACAAGAATGATTTATTAAATACGACAGCTCTGTATCAAAGAATACCAGATCACTAACAGAGAATATTGAGTTATCATTGAGGCAACAAAATATAATGCTTTGTATGATAGACAGATCAGATGTTTGCCAGAAAATATGTACTAAATATCTAACAAATACAAGAAAGCTATCAGAATAACAAAGATACCTTACAACAAGACACCTTATATCTTGCAGAGACTATCAGATGACTAATGGAGAATGAGAAAATATTAGTATCAAAACTGTATGGTGTATTAAATATGACAGCTCTGTCAAAAAAGCAACAACCTCCACTATTATGATAAAAGCTGATGTTTGGCAGAGAATACCAGATAGCTTATAGAAACAAGAAACCTAAAAGGATATCTTATAACTTACAAAGAATACCAGATGACTAGCTTAGAATGAGAAGGCTAAAACTATAGGAATTATTAAATATGACAACTCTCTATCAAAGAATACCAGATGCCTAGCAGAGAATACTGAGTAATTTTCAACAACTTCCCAGTACTTTCAATGGTTGATGAAAACTGATGATTGGTAGAAAATTTTAGATCGCTGATAGAAACAAGAAATCTACAAGAAAGGACACCTTATAACTTGCAGAGAATACCAAATGACTAGCCTAGAACGAGAAGAAATTCTCTATCAAAGAATACCAGATGCCCAGCAAAGAATATTGAGTAATGGTCAACAACTTCCAGTACTTTTAATGATTGATGAAAACTGATGATTGATAGAAAATTTTAGATGGCTGATAGAAACAAGAAACCTAGTAACTTCCAGTACTTATTGTTAGAATGGCAGACAAAAACAGATGATTGATTGAAAAGTTTAGATGACTGCTACAAATAAGGAACCAACATAAATGAGAACAAATTGTCAAACATATAATTTACTAAATAGAGAGCTGTCATTTCTCTATCAAAGAATGCTAGATGACTAGCAGAGAACATTGAGTAGTCGGCAACAACTTCCAATACTTTGAATAGTAGACAAGATCCAGCTGTTCTTTAAACAGCTAAGACAGAAAACTAGGCAAACAGCATAGAATATTGAGAGATTGACATCGATTTCCACTACTTTGAATGGTAAATAAAGATAGGTGATTGAAAAAAAATACCAAATACCTGGCAGAGAACATCATATGACCAACAAGTAACATCAAATTACTAATTAGACATACCAGATAAATGAGAAAGAATAGCAGCTGCAAATGTGATATACAACGAATTATACAGAATCGTCTTAAACTCAAGGATTAATAGGGTTTCAGCCCTGGGACGCCAACTCTTCAACCCAGGCCTAAGGCGCCGAATTAGGTTGGGTTAGGTTGAGTTTGAGATAGAGAACTTTTTAAACTAATTTGGCAACCCTGAGTTACTACTCGAACTAGAACTAAACTAGACCTAAAATTGGACTAAACCCAAATGTTTCTAGTTCTAGATATAGTGTCAGTTCTAGTTTTAGTTTTGGTACTAACACTAGACTTAGAACTAGAAGCATTCGGGTTTAGCCATCTTAAGAGACGTGCGGCTAAATCCGAATGTTTCTAGTTTTGTTAAAACTAGAAACATTCGGATATAGACGCATGTCTGTTAAGACGGCAAAATCTGAATGATTCTACCTCTAGTATTACTTCAATAAAAGTATTCAACAACCTAACACTGAATCAAGATTAAAACGTGCGGCACAGACGCACGGCTAAACCCAAATATTTCTAGTTCTAGGTCTAGTGTTAGTTCTAGTTTTAGTTCTGTTCTGGTAGTAAGTCGCACGTCTCTTGAGACGACTAAATCCAAATGTTTCTAATTCTAGGTCTAGTGTTAATTCTAGTTTTAGTTCTAGTACTAATACTAACAAGACTTAGAACTAGAAACATTCGAGTTTGGCAGTCTTAAGAGACGTGCGGCTAAATCCGAATGTTTTTAGTTCTAAATCTAGTATTAGCTCTAGTTTAAGATCTGGTATTAACACTAACATTAGACTTAGAACTAGAAATATCATCATTAGATCTAACTCTATATCTAGAACTAGAAACATTCAGATTTAGCTGTACATCTCTCAAGATTACTAAACCCAAATGATTCTAGTTTTAGGTTCGAAATTTTCTTTTCGAATCTTTTTTTATATTCGAATTTTTTTCTATATTCGAATCTTTGTTTTAAATTTGTATAAAAAAGGGCGCACTCATTTTATTCGTCCAACCCAGCTCTTGGGAGCAAAACATCTTAGGACGTCACTGCTATTATGGCTAAAATAAATTTCTAATTAAAACATTGACTAAATTCATCAACTTAATTAAAACGTTTTGTTTCAAGTTTTGCTTTGATAGGAATCACAATGAAAGTGAAATATTTGAAGACTAGACATTCTGAAGCGTTCTTACCATTCATACTAATTAATTAATTAACTAAAAAAGAAAATAAAAATGATGTGATTATGTATACGGGAATTTCATAAATTCCATAAGTAACCTTCGTGTTTGCAATTTGCGGTTAGGAAAATTGGTTTGAACTAAAGTAGAGTCTCTGTTACGTCCATTTAAAATCTCCAGCGGTATGCATTTTACGGCCCCATGTGTACCGTTACGACGAGCCCTCCCCCTAATGGTTTTACTGTTCATTTTGCAGCGGCTTCGTATAATTTACCCTCGCGGTATAAAAGTTTAATATACGCACCACCCCCGACTCTAACGGGGCTAATTTAGTATTAAAAGAATTCAAAAATTCAACCCAATCCACCTCAGCCTTAAACTTTCCTACGAAATTTAATATCGTTTTCGTAACTTTTTCGACGTCAGGAATATCCATGGCAAAAGTATAATAACGTTAACTCGAGCTAATTGCGGAATTCGATTAAAGAAGTTTCACACGTTTCCAAGTTTTCTCTAGTTTTTAATCCTCTTTGCTCATTTTTCTATTTGATTTGAAATTCGTTTATGGGCTTTTCGTCTAAATTAAAATTGAAAAATTATAATTACGAAACTCGTTTCATTTCAATTTTCAGTACAACGGCAAATACAAATCGGGAATTTTGTTTTAATGGAGACAAATGGAAAAATAACAAAGAGTGAAATGAAAACTGGCGACCTAATTTTCAAATGGAATAGAGCGTCGACCCTTTAAAATTGTAAAACGTAAGCCATGTGTAACTGGATGTATTCGATGAAAATCCCCATTGAATTTATCCTCAAAGTTCACAGATACTGGATGTAAGAGGGAGAGGAAAAAGGCAATCTCATCGGATAATTTAACATAATCACGATACTAACGCAATGAAATGAGTGGGGTGGGGCTGCATGTACCGGGAGAATTTGTCCTGGTGTTATAGAGTCCTGGTGTGACCCAATTTTATCCTGGACGCAACTCAGCTAACCACTCGCCGGTAATTTAGGTCACCAACCGTAATGGGCAGCTATTGTATGACAGCTCCGGATCTCCGTATATTACGGAACACGTCGCTTGTAATGAAATTTATCGCCTCAAATGAGGAATATAAAATTTCTTTGGTCAAAAAAGAATAGGAACAATTTCTATAACCACAAAAAATGCGTGCGATTTTTGAAATATGTCACCTTGTCGTGGAATATAAAACAGGCGTGAATCATGGTCAATTTCATTCGGTTCTGTATCAACTTTGACGGACGGTCGCGAAATGGAAGATCGTGTAAGAATTTATGGGCATCATTGGTCGATATTCGTTCGCAGCAGGAATAAAGGCTGTCTCTCCCATTCCCACATGTCCATACTGCTACAGGCGGTGGTGTCCCCGGGCGACTTTGTTTTCTGCTTTTTTGCTTCGTGAGGAGAATCGACGATCGGATAATGGAACCGACCCTTCCACTTGGTTTATTTATATCCTTGTTTTTGGAACCATCCATAGATGAAGGAATCAGAACGATCATGATAAAACCCAATTATCCGATTGGATCAATTTTCTCCATGTCTCACTCATCGTTATACTAAAAGATAACTCACTTAAAATATTTGAAGTACCGAAAATCAGTTTGGACTAATAATTTTAATCTGCATAAATTTGAATAGATTTTCACGTGGGTGTATTCTGTATTAGTTAGTTCTAGTTTTAGTTAAATTGAACACCTGACTTAAAATTAAGGGGTGTTTTTTCTGTACGATTATTAATTATGGAACGATACACGCGTTATCATGAAACCGCTTGGAAACTTTGAGGAATTTTAGGCCGCGAAATTGTTTCTTGCGGCCTCATCTAGACGGTATGGATCTGGAGGACTTGTGGTTTTAGGATGGCGCGTCGTGCCATATTGAGCGTGAAACCATCCATTTATTGGAGGATCCCTTTCATGACTTAATCATCCCGCTAAATTGGTCTTGTAAACTGGTCTTAATGGATTTTTTCTTTTGGAGGTTGATGAAATGTCACGTCTATGCCAATACTGATTACGGAGTATTCCAAAATTTATGGATGATATCCAACGTATCATTGATGAGTTAACTCAAAAGAAATTACATTGAAATTTCGTGGAAAGAACAAGGAAATATGTTCAATATCATCATTCGCAGAAAAATTATCCGTTTTATTGTTGAATTAAATCTCATTAATTAAAAGACAACCCTAAAGATTCGGGTTGGTCTTAAATCGAATTTAACTCGACTCAACCTAACCCAACTTAGAAAAGTCTTAGAAATTTTTGGTTTAGGCGCACGAAACTTTATACTTTTGGGTCTAGTTTTAATTAAAATTATTATTTAATTAAAAAAGATTAAAAAGTGTTAGGTTATTGAATACTTTTATTGAAGTATTACTAGTTCTAGAACTAGAATCATTCGGGTTTGGCCGTCTTAGGAGACGTGTGGCTAAATCCGAAAGTTCCTAGTTTTAAGTCTAGTGTTTTAAGACTAGATCTAGAACTAGAAATATTTGGGTTTAGCCACACGTCTCTTAAGACGGCTAAACCCGAATGATTCTAATTCTAAGTCTAATGTTAGTTCTAGGGTTAGTGTTGCTACCAGAACTAAAACTAGAACTAACACTAGACCTAGAACTAGAAATATTTGGGTTTAGCCACACGTCTCTTAAGACAGCTAAACCCGAATGACTCTAATTCTAAGTCTAATGTTAGTTCTAGGGTTAGTGTTGCTACCAGAACTAAAACTAGAACTAACACTAGACCTAGAACTAGAAAGATTCGGGTTTAGCCGTGCGTCATAGACGCACGGCTAAACCCAAATATTTCTAGTTCTAGGTCTAGTGTTAGTTCTAGTTTTAATGGTGATTCAGTGTAAGATTGTTGAATACTTTTATTGAAGTAATGCTAGAACAAGAACTAGAACTAGAATCATTCAGATTTAGCCGTCTTAACAGACGCGCGGCTAAAAGCTTCTGCGATAAGGAGAGCCGCGGACTGGCATTTCAAGTTTTTTGGAAGCAATATCAAGTCTTCTGGAAGCACTTCAAGTCTTATAGAAGAACTACTAAAGTCTTTTGAAGAATTACAATTATTCTTAACATTTTAAATCTTTTAGAAACAATATCTGGTCCTTTTGAAGCAGTATTAAGTCTATTATTAAGCAGTATTAATTGAAGCAGTATTAAGTCTATGGGCAGTATCAAATCTTCTGGAAGCAGTTTAAGTCTTTTGGGACCATTGCATGTTTTTGGAAGCAATATAAAGTGTTCTAAAAACAATATCTACTCTTCTAAGGGCAGCATAAAGCCTTCTAGAAGCATTTCATGTCTTCTGGTAGCAACATTAAATCTTCTAAAAGCATTTCAAATTATCTGAGAGCAACATAAAGTCTTCTAAATGTAATATCAAGTCTTCTAGAAGCATTCCAAACCGTCCAAGGGCAGTATTAACTCGTTTGGAGGCAATATCAGGTCTTCTGAGAGTAGTACTAAATCTTCGAAAAGCAATATGAAGTCTTCTGAAAGTATATCTAGTCTTCCAAAGGCAATATCAAATTTTCTGGAAGTATTTCAGGTATTTTGGAAATATTTAAAATATTTTGGAAACAGGTGCTCTAGAAGCACTATTAAGTTTTCGAAAAGTCTCAGAAATTTTTGGTTTAGGCGCACGAAACTTTATACTTTTGGGTCTAGTTTTAATTAAAATTATTATTTAATTAAAAAAGATTAAAAAGTGTTAGGTTATTGAATACTTTTATTGAAGTATTACTAGTTCTAGAACTAGAATCATTCGGGTTTGGCCGTCTTAGGAGACGTGTGGCTAAATCCGAAAGTTCCTAGTTTTAAGTCTAATGTTTTAAGACTAGATCTAGAACTAGAAATATTTGGGTTTAGCCACACGTCTCTTAAGACGGCTAAACCCGAATGATTCTAATTCTAAGTCTAATGTTAGTTCTAGGGTTAGTGTTGCTACCAGAACTAAAACTAGAACTAACACTAGACCTAGAACTAGAAATATTCGGGTTTAGCCGTGCGTCTATGACGCACGGCTAAACCCGAATATTTCTAGTTCTAGGTCTAGTGTTAGTTCTAGTTTTAATGGTGATTCAGTGTAAGGTTGTTGAATACTTTTATTGAAGTAATGCTAGAACAAGAACTAGAACTAGAATCATTCAGATTTAGCCGTCTTAACAGACGCGCGGCTAAAAGCTTCTGCGATAAGGAAAGCCGCGGACTGCATACGAATAAGGGTCGATCTCGCGCGACTATAAAGTCAATAAATTACAGGGCCTTGCCAGCTAAAGTAAAGAATAAGAACACGTCTAAAGACACGAAGTACACTAATAGGTCATTTACCACCAAAGAGAAGGGAAAGGGAAGTGCTAATGGATATAGGTCTGGAAAAGGAAACATCAAGAAAAGTACTTGAAAAGTCCTTGTCTTAACATGCTCTTTTGAAAGTATTACATCAGATTAAAAAGAGGAAACGAATAAATGATAACACAGACATGTGCGAACGTGCGATGATACTTAAAAAGATAATTGAAGAGATGCTGAGACTAATAAAAACTTTGAGACAAAATATCGAACAAACTACAAAAAGAGAGATATAAAAGTAACTCGAAAGATGGTAAGACTGCCAAAAATAATTAACAGAGAAAAAATAACAGAATGCCTAAATCGATCTGAAAGAAAGAAGTAAAAACACGAGAAACGCAAACAAATGAGGAGGGAGAGGACATGAAGGATGAAGAAAGGAAAAGACGAAATCGGAGAGACAATAGAAGTCACAAAACAACAAAATGAATCGGCGAGAAGGGCGGACAAGGAAAATAATGAAGAAAACAATGAAACAGGAAGCCAAGAAAATTAAAAAAAAAAAAGTAAGACTTCAAAACTGTAACCAGAGAAAAAGTGGGCGATAAAAGAGAAGTACGTTGGAAGTACGCCAGGATCCTCTCCCGAAAATCGAGAAAGAAGGAATTAAAACATAAAAAAAGAGTGAGGAGGGCAGCAAAGAAAGGAACAAACATTTATAAAATCGAAAATGAGTGACAATACAAAATAAGAATGGATGCCTAGAGGATATGAATTAATTAGAAAAGAAAGCAAAAAGAAATAAAGTAGATATTGTAATCGTAACCGGAGCTAAATAAAAATAAAGTTGAAAAGAGTGATTGGTTCAAAAACAAGGAAAGAAGCGTAGCATGTGGATAGAGCGAACGTCAGGGTTTCGAAATGGGAAGAAGAGACACACTTTTTAAAGCTTAAAACAAAACAAACCAAGGAAAAGCAAATACCTCTCACCCAATGACATAATTGAGAATTTCGAAAGACAACTCGAAGAAATAGAAAATACTATAAAAAAAAACACATAAAAAGCTTATCATTGCTGGAGATGTCAATGCGAAATCTGCAGCATGGGGAGTAAGATATGCAGATAGAAAAGGAACTGTATTAACTAAATGAATGGTAACGCAAAATCGAATGTATGAAAACGCAAGAAATACTCCTACATGGAGGAGAAGGGAGCAATCATCACATATAGACGTGACGCTATGTACTTCCGACATGTTAAATAAAATACAAGAATGGATGGTGTGTGATGAGGAAAACCTCAGCGATCAATATAAACTAGTCACAGAAAAAGAAACCTCAGAAAGACGAGAGGGCGAAAAAAGGTGAAGAAGAAAGAACGTCTTGGTGCAGAGTTATAGAAAGATAAATATCTTTAAATAACGCCCGAAACACTAATATCTTTAACAACTGAAGCTTGCGACTAAAAATACTAAGATCATTCAGATTTAGCCGTCTTAACAGATGTACGTCTAAAACGGAATATTTCTAGTTCTAAGTCTAGTGTCTAGTGATTTGGATTTAGCCGTGCGTCTCAGACGAGAGTTCTAGTTTTAATCTTGATTCAGTGTTAGGTTATTGAATACTTTTATTGAAGTAATGCTAGATCTAGAACTAGAATCATTCAGATTTAGTCGTCTTTACAGACGTGTGGCTAAATCTAATGGTGGGTTCATGCAACGTGTTTTAGTTTTAGTCGTAGTCATAGTCATAAAAGTGAAAAGTTAAGGTATTGTGTTGTAGTAGTACTATTCATGTAAAACCTTATGGCTCTAGTCACAAGAGTTGCCCAACACTTTTCTCTTTCGTACCTTTAATGGCATTGTATTATTTTATAAATTAAAGTTATTTTGGTTAACTTTTCTGTTATATTATATTACAATTATAACAATAATTTCAATCAGGGTGGTTACGTATTAAACAAAGTGTTTAAAACAAACTGTTTGAGACATTTTTAAAATTGCATGATATCTTTTTAAACTAAATTTGTTTTAAACAGTTGAAAAGGTGTTTTAAAACATGGGGTGTTGTTTAAAAGAATAGTTTTCTTTAAAAATTAGCATATTCTATTTTTTTTATATATGTTTACCGCCAAACCTACATTACAACTAAAACTTAATATGTGATTAAAAACTAAAGCATAACTTAAACAAAAATCGTTACTCGTTTCTGCTAGATGCACTACATACTCCATTTAACTCTTGCAATTTGAAAACTATTTTTGCTGCTTTATCAATTCCTAATCTATTACTTAAAGTAGATTGTATTAAATCTTAGGAAGAAAAAGTTGCTTAATATTGGCAGATATTGCTACCATATCAAGTCTTCTGGAAGCAGTGTTAAGTCTTTTGGAAGCAATCAATTCTTCTAAAAAATTCAGAGGTAATTCTGGAAGAAATTCAAGCTTTCTAGAAGCATTTCAAGTTTTTTGGAAGCAATATCAAGTCTTCTGGAAGCACTTCAAGACTTATAGAAGAACTATTAAGTCTTTTGAAGAATTACAATTATTCTGAACAGTTTAAGTCTTTTAGAAACAATATCAGGTCCTTTTGAAGCAGTATTAAGTCTATTATTAAGCAGTATTAATTGAAGCAGTATTAAGTCTATGGGCAGCTTAATCTATCAAATCTTCTGGAAGCAGTTTAAGTCTTTTGGGACCATTGCATGTTTTTGGAAGCAATATAAAGTGTTCTAAAAACAATATCTACTCTTCTAAGGGCAGCATAAAGCCTTCTAGAAGCATTTCATGTCTTCTGGTAGCAACATTAAATCTTCTAAAAGCATTTCAAATTATCTGAGAGCAACATAAAGTCTTCTAAATGTAGTATCAAGTCTTCTAGGAGCATTTCAAATCGTCCAGGGGTAGTACTAAGTCTTTGAAAAGCAATATGAAATCTTCTGAAAGTATTTCTAGTCTTCCAAAGGCAATATCAAGTTTTCTGGAAGCATTTTAGGTATTCTGGAAATATTTAAAATATTTTGGAAGCAGATACTCTAGAAGCACTATTAAGTTTTCTATGGACAATATCAAGTCTTTTAGGAGCATGTCAAGTCTTCTGAAAGAACCCACACAGTTTATACTTCTGGATAATTCATTTCGACATACTCCATTGCAATATCTAAGTGTCCCCGATTAATATTTGCTTCTCAAAATCGATGTATATTGGCCCTCATGTATATCTGTTAAAGTCATCATTAATATGTTCTTCTTTAAATAATTTTAATAGTTTATTAATGTAAGTACGAAGGCTTTCACAACCGGTGTTAATTGAACTAAATTAGAACTATCACTAGGACTAATACTAGATCTAAAACAAGTCGAAACTAGTTCGAAGTGGCTTCGATCATGTTTCTGAAGAAGGCTGCAATATGGCATCCGAAACGTCAAACATTTTTCCAAAAGATGCGCGGTAAAAACCCAAGGTTCCTAGTTTTATAGGTTGAAAAGTTAAAAATATCCATACCACCAGTATGTTAAGTTTGAAAAAATATAAATGATGGTTCAGTACTTTTAACTGGTTTTATTGTTTAAATTAAGACTAGTTTCGCTTTTTACAGCGAATCTTCAGAGATTACGTGTGAACATTACAAAAGTCAAGTTATTTTCCATATTTTATGTGATCGTTCAAAAACATTAATTCCGAATATTTAACTTTTTACTACATTGAACTAATTTAAGACTTTAAAGTTAAAATTTATAAAATATGTTTACATCACATTAACACGTTAAAATTATCGGATATTCATTTTGGGTTGTTTGCAGATGTCAAAAAGTATCTATTTCTTCAAGTCACTTCGAACCAGTTTTTGAAGGAAGTTACAACATGACATCCGAAATGTCAAACATTTTTTCAAACAACGCACGGCAAAACCCAAAAATTTCTAGTTTTAAATCTAGTATTAGTCCAAGTGATAGTTCTAGTGTTAGTTCTAATTTTAGTTCAATTAACACCGCTCGTGAAAGCCTTCGTAGTTACACTATTCCATCAGGTTTTGCAGTTAAGTTGAAGTTTCAATTATTTTCCGTGTTCTCTCACATATTTTTGAAAACTTTGTTTTTTGTTGAAGATTTTCTGAACTTTCTGACCCAACATCAACGACAAATTAATCCCGGATTCGGAAAAATCTCGACAATGTAATCCCTAATTCAAGCACATTACTCTATCAGCGACAACAATTTTCTTTTTTTCCTGGTTTCATTCCAGGTTTCTTTTTGTATTTCTAATTTGACACGACTATTTATGCGTCCAAATTTCGCTTTAATGTCCTTTGCTTAAATATTGCATGAACCAATACCTTTTCTTACAACTAAAGCTAATGCAAACGGTTAAGACTATGACTACGACTATAACTAAAACACGTTGCATGAACCCACCATAAATGTATCTAGTTCTAAGTCTAGTGTCAGTGTTACTACCAGAACTAAAACTAGAACTAATATTAGAGCTAGATCTAGAATCATTCAGATTTGGCTCTCTTAACAGACGTGCGACTAAATCCGAATGTTTGTAGTTTTAAGTCTAATGTTAGTGTTAGTACCAGAACTAAAACTAGAACTAACACTAGACCTAGAACTAGAAAGATTTGAGTTTAGCCGTGCGTCTTAATAAATCGTGATTCAGAGTGTTAAGTTGTTAAATACTCTTATTAAAGTAATTCTAGATCTGGAACTAGAATCATTCGGGTTTAGCCGCCTTAAGAGACAAACAGTTAAAGTCAATAAAACCATCCAAAAATCTAGCACTGAATATCAATATTTTGACTAATACATCATATAAACAAAACTCAGGGAATCCTCAAACTAGTATTCTACATAAAAATATTTTGTTCGTTATATCCGAATATCCAATACATCAAAATTTTACTCTACACATACATATCGTGGGTTTATAAATTATTTATTTATTGATTTTTGTTTACTTTCCGATAAGGCAATGTTATCTTTATCGAAAATATTATCAGGTTCAAGTTCGTAGTGGGGAAAAACATAAAATGTTTAGATTTAAGGCTTTGGTCTATCGGAAAGTCTAGTCTATTGTATTGGTAACAACATCTCGACAACCTCCACGTAAGTACGTATTTGTGTCGCGTAGGACAAACTTGAAACCTGCGAGAGCAACAAGTTTTCGCTCGATTTCGGCGAAAAATTCTCCGGCCATTTGTGCTGGAATGTAGGTCAGTTGGGACGCGACAGCGCAGGGCCGCACCGGAAATTTTCGGAGTCATACGGAATCAGATAAATTGATGATGGTGGTAGATTTCGTTTTGCGCGGAAACGTTTTGACTCTTTAGGTTTGGATCGAATCTTTTTTGATTAAAAATTAAATAAATTTTTGTATAAATAAGTTTTTATGAATTTTAAGATTTTAATTTAAAGTTTTTTTTTCGACTATGTTATCACGAAATTCCATTAAAACTCGAAATCGTCGAGGTGGAGTAATGTTAAATAAAGTTAATTAATGATAAGTACGGTCCTGAAATATCGACCATCCTGCAGTTGCAGCAAGAATAAACGGTAAAACCCTGTCCTGCGAAATGCTGGGTTATAAATCACACCAGGTTTTAAATTCAATGTCCCAAACCCTGGGCTGTCGCGTAAACAATATTTATTAATTGTACTATTTTTAATGCAACCACAAAACTACGAAACTATAATGTAACCGTTTGCGGTTATCTCTCTCTCTCTCTTTATATCCTTGCGGAATGTTGTAGTTGGAGTATTCTCAAGTGAAATCAAAATCTAAATTACCGCGATTAGTCAGAGACATTGCCATATCGTAAGAGGGACAATCCGGTTTGGGAATCTTGGCTCTTTAATGACGCTAATTAAACGTGCGGCGGAATTGTAATATGGTCTAGGAGACGAGGAGCACCACGATCCCACCTGCCCGTTTGTGCAAACATTGATAATTGCTTTCGGCGGGGACGTATTAACTACCACATTGCTCTGATGCATTATCGAGAAATTAATCAAAGTTACGTAATTGCTACCGGAGTTGCTTCAGTTTAATTTAAATGCGGCGGAGATTATCTCGACAATTTTTTTTTCAATAAAAAAAATTATCTCGTCTTGAATAATTTATAAAAATCACTTTGAATGTCTCGGTACTACCAGACCTTTCTTGTCAAGTTTACAAGACCACAAAAAAGGGGCAGGATTTTTACTCCTTTTTCTGCGAACGTCGCGTGTGAAATATTTATCAGCGGGGGTGCGCAAAAAAAGAAAGAGGACTAAATGGAAATGGACTCATAAAAAATAACCTGCACACGTTGGATGTAGAGGGTTTTTTTTTGAGTCGTCTGTCACGAATAAAGTGTGTATCTCATAACTAAAAAAGGGAATCTATGATTTGATTATACTAAAATCTCGTTATAAGGGAAATGGGGAAAGAATAAAACAAGGTATATGAAAAATTGTTGTAATTTTGGTTAAGCAAAGTAGTTAACCAAAGTCCGAGGACGCACGGCTAAACACCAATCTTTCTACTTCTAGGTCTAGTGTTAGTTCTAGTTTGATGTCATTAGAACTAACTTTAGATCTAGAACTAGAAACATTCTAGATCTGGAGTTAGTTCTGATGATATAAAACTAGAACTAACACTAGATCTAGAACTAGAAACATTTGGGTTTAGCCGCACGTCTCTATAGACGGCTAAACCCGAATGATTCTAGTTCTAAATCTAGTGACAATTATTCGTTCAATAAAACTAAACATCATTCTGGCGTTAAATATCAGATAAAACTAGAACAAACATGACCTAGAAATTTATATCTAGTTTTGTATCATTATATTTAACTGTATATCTACAAGTAGAAACATATGATGGGACGGAGATATTTTAATATGAAGAAAAATGGGATATTACCATTTGAAAAAGATATCAATGACGTCATAACCCATAATTTTATTTAGGCAAGAAAGTTGGGTTGAGTTAAATTTGATCAATTCTTTGATCATAAAAGTTTTCTGCTTTGTGTAAGAACAACGAGCAAAGAATAGGGAGGCCAATTGACATCCAGACAGAAAATGGTGGTGAGCAATTATAGAAGGATTACTATGTTGGACACAACTTTCAAAATTTATGCAAAGATACTACTGGGGAGGTTGGAAGAGGAAATGGAGTGGGGGGGAATTGTTGCCGGATGGGCAGGCGGAATTCAGGAAGGGAAGAGTAGATAGGGAATTGAACAAAAAGGGGGGAAAGCTATATAGATTGTTTATTGACCTGAAGGCTGCATTCGATAACGTGGATAGAGAGAAGCTCTGGGAGGAAATGACGAGGGGAGGTATCACAGAACAACTGATAGGGAGGGTGAAGGAGATGTACAGGGAGACGATGGTCATGGTTAAAGTAGGGGAAGAGTTGTGAGGTATTCTGGACGACAAAAGGATTGAGACAGGGGTGCCCGCTTAGTCCCACACTATTTGCAATATATACGGCGGACTTGGAAAAGAGGCTTGCAAAGGGGCAAATGGGTGGTGTGGTGATAGGAGAAACAAAAGTGCAAGCCTTGGCGTATGCGGACGATTTGGTGGTCGTGGCTAGAGGCGGTGGAGATAATGAAGTTCCTGGAAAGATATTTTAAGGCGAAGAGGTTGGAGGTAAACGTCGAGAAGACAAAGATAATGAAGTTCTGCAAAGGGAGGAGATGAAGGAAGGAGGAGTGGAGGTAGCAGGGAAGTGAGATAGAGCAAGTGAAAGAGTACACGTACCTGGGATGTGGTTTCACGGAAAGTAATGAGGTTGGGGCGCATGTGAGGGTGATGACAAAAAGGGCGAACAAAGTGTTGGGACAGGTTTGGGGATGGGGAGAAAGAACTTTTGGAAGGGACGTGGGAAAAAGAAAGGTGATGTTTGATGGCTTGATAAGGAGTACAATGATGTATGACGCAGAAGTATGGGGATGGAGAGATCAAGGTCTGCTGGAGGATATACAAACACGATATTGGAGATGGATACTGGGGTCGGCAAGGGAGACCCCAGGATATATAGTGAGGGAGGAGGTTAAGGTGGACGCAGTAAGTGTGGAGGCGAGGAGAATAGCGGTGAAGTATGCGGAAATGATAGAAGCAAGACCGCAGGCAAAGAGACAGGGAAGAATATTATAGAAGGGTGCGATACTTACTAAATGGCATCGAAATCAGAAGAGTGGAAAGAGGCGAAATGTGGAGGGAACTGAGAGATAGGAATAGGGACATACAAAGGCAGGAAAGAAAGTCACAGATACGAGAAGAGGAGATACAATGAAAGGTATGGGGAGATAGTGACAGAGGAGCGGCCAAAGTATTTGTTGATGGAGGGAGATGATGAAGGGAAGAGATTGGTGACCAGATTTCGCTGTGGCAATCAGGAGAGGGGAAATAGATACTGGGTGGACGATGTTGAGAGGTGGTGTAGGCTGTGTGGTGAAGATTGGGAGACGCTGGAACACATGCTGAGAGGGTGTAGTGAGCTAAGGGAGGAGGTAATGGACGGGAAGCAGGTTTTGGGAGAGAGGGGCGAGGGTAAAAGATGGATGAGGGAGGTGATGGGTGCGAGGAGGCGGAGATGTGGAAGGGGAAGAGGGTAGATGACTTGAAAAATTGTATATTAAATAAACAATAAAAAAATGCTTAAAAAAAAGTTGACATCCAGATGACTGCCGAGACTTCTGGAAACGGAGGTGGTAGGATGAGTGATTGTGGAGTTTACTGGGATAATTATAAAGCGCAAGAAAATGTAGATGAGAAGAGATCAATGAGTTGCCTTACCCAACCCAACCCATTGAAAATCCATTGTTTAATGCATTATCCTCATAATCTATATTGGACAAAAAAATCGCATAGTATCCGTAAAAGATCGAAATAGGTTGTCGAAATAGAATAAAATAAACTTTTTGGAACAAATCTTAATTGGAGAATGATGTTTCAACGTGAACAAAAATATCAAAGATGTGAACACCTTCAAAAATAATGAAAAATTTGAAAATTTGTAAATTTGAGACCCCTTTCAAGGATTATACCAAAAAAATGTTTACAACAATTCACGTTTTTACGGACGCACTCTATATAATCATGGAACACACCCACTAAAAAATATACATACTGTTGCATTTAACTTTTAAACAATTTTAACTTAACCTGTTTACTTGATAAAATTGAATCTCAACGCCAATGGAGTTCGAGTGAACATAATTCTCAGAGAATTCGCATTCTAAATGTGCGGTTACCGCAAAGGGCAGATTAAAGCTTCAGTGGGAGTCGTCCGACACTTCTTCGCCGGAGCTTTGCCTCATTTCCAGGTCATCGCCTACGAAAAGGAGATCTGCTTGGACGAGCGAATCTCTTCCTCTTGATAGATAGCGAGGGTGGTGGAAGAGCTCATTTTCATCGTTATTAAATTGTTACTTTGCGGAGAACCCTTTGAACTCTATCTTAACTAAAACTTTTTTTCGATGACTTTCATTAATATTATGATTAAAATCGTTTTAATAATGTATTGTGGATGTAGTAATGTAATAACTTTGATTTCGTGCTGAACATTATGTTTTGTAAATCGATACGAATGGATTTAGTGACCTTAATAAGGGTTGTTATTCTCCTAATGGCTTTGTGTTCTTGGTAATAGGATTATGTTGGGAGATGTGTTTCATGTCAGGTAAACATTTCAAAAAAGTATGGCTTTTTTGTCAATCTTGAAAACAGTTTGAGGTAACGAGTTTCTTAGAGGGGAAGAAATTTAATAATTATCCTTATTAAAGAGGGAGAGAAAGTTTAAGGTTTTCCACGATGAGGGTAATCGCGGTAATTTGTCTGCTCTTCAAATTAGCAGCGACTCTGGACTTTCGTCTGCCACTACGACAAATATTTGCACGCCCCGAAGGGATAGGAAAGGAGTCGGGGGGTATGGAACTTCGCTATCTCTCAGCAAATTTCGAAACTCCCAGACTTCAAGACCCACGTACTCGGGCAATTAGTTGGTCCAGGAGGTGCCTTATCTGCATACTATCCCCCACGAAAAGCTTTATAGCGTATAATCATGGTTGTCGTGCGGTTTCTTTTTTTATCGAAAACCTTTTGACTGCAATAAAAGCAACGAGTCTGATCCGGTCGTCGTCGACAAATGACGCGAGCGATTTCACGGCGAGCTTTCCCGAACAATAATACGATAAGCCAGCATGTTTTTGTTCGTACTAACAATGGATACGCCTCGGTTCTCTCCCTCCACGCAAACAGTTTCGAGGACGTTCTCATCGACATGCAGCTTGTGCTAGTGTCAGCTTTAGCCCAGATTTTCAACGATCGGATTTCGAAAAACCCCTACGGCTCGATTATCCCACCCAACTGAATATACCTTCCTTTAATATACCTAATATTGCAACCGTTATTATCAGCAGGAAAATAACTCCCATCTTTAATGCATTCAATTTGGTTTTATGTAATACAAAATATGATGCTGTATTGAACCAATATGTTAAACCAAGTGTTGTTGTTGTGTATTGGCGTCGTCTGTTGTCAGAGAGTTGTTTCAAACATTCGATATTGTTGACAGGAAAAATTAGTAATTATAAGTATCATCCTAAGATATTTGGCGTCCCAAAGCTGGGACGTACAATTTTTATACTCCAACAAAATAAAAAAAAAAAGATTACCGTTGTAGCTTTAGTGCTAGTTCTAATTTTTTTTTTTTCACGTTTTCAAGTTTTACATCAGTTTGTAAAGTGCTATATTTAAGAAACTATTAATTGTGGAGGTCTTCATTAAAAAAAATTCATCTTGACAGATGTGCGGCTAAACCCGAATGTTTCTAATTCCAGATCTAGAGTTAGAGCTAATGAAATAAAACTAGAACTAACAGTAGACTGCGGATAATCCGCATTGTTTTGAGTTCTGAGAAAACTGTTTTTGGTACATTAGAACCGTTTTAGTTAATATATTTCATAATCAAAAATTTTTGTATTTTTTGGGAAGCGTTTCATTCAGCATTTATAATTATTACATACATGAAACAAAGATGTATTTAGCCAATTAGTACTGTTTTAACATACCATAATCTTTTTGGAGCTTTTGATATATTTGACACTCTCAAAAACATCAAAATCTTAGCTTGGTCACTACCAATCAATATATCCCCATAATCATTCTTTTTTGCATTTTCCCAAAAAGATATCATTTAGTGTTTTTTAATTATTTTGCACAATTACATACTCTAAGATGACTTTTCTAGGTTTTATCAAGTTAAAAGCTCTTTCAAAAATCTCAAAATGGTTTTAAGGTTTTTAACATTGATGCACTTCTGACAAAATGTTAGTATTTACTAGAAAACACATCTTTAGTACTTTTTAATTGATTTACATTGATTAAGCAACCTAAAAATGTATAAAATCAATTACTATCATTTTATGTTAAAATACATAAGACATAGATATGAATAGACAAAATTACGAATATTAATTATTTTAACTGTTGAGTTCCGTGTTCACTTAATACAATATCTCGGTAACGTATAAAATACCTAGGGTGTCTGGACAATGAATGAAATATTATGAAGATCATTGTCCTAAGGGACAATGATAGTTTATCTAAGGATAGTTTATCTAGGTAGTACATACAATTCTTAGGAATTAAGAAATGTTTAATGAATAAATCGACATGACACTTACAAAGTTTATTTCCAAAAGTTGTATTGGTCCAAGATATTGAAGAATGTTATGGACTTGGTTGGGTTGGGTTGAGCTGCAACTTCATACTATTCATTCATATTGAATGGTATGATGTTGGAGTTCAACCCAACCTAATCCAACCCATAATATTCCTCATATTGAATGATATGAAGTTGAAGCTTAACCTAATCTAACGCTTCTAAGTTTTTGTAAATATTCCGTGACATTTTCTTCTATAATTTGATTGGTGTAAGCTCTAACTGCACACCATTTAATATGAGGAATGGTATGATGGCTTTTTCTTCTATGGTTGAGTTAGATTGAGCTCCAATTTCCAATTATTAAGTATGAAGTTGAAACGTAATGACTGAGTTGGGTTGAGTTAAATTCCAACTTCATGTCATTTAATATGAGCGCATACAAAAAAATTTTGAATAATTTTTAATTTTTGGAAATATATCCTGATTTTTTCTTCCATATTTAATGTTTGATTTTTTCCTCTATACTTGGGTTGAGTCAAGCTTCAACTTCACGCCATCTCTCATGTAACAAAAAATCAAATCCAAAACAACCAAACTTGTCCAATTCAATATGAGATGGTATCGAGTTGGGTTGGGTTAAACTCCAATTTGATACCGTTCAATATGAGGGATGGTATGAAGTTAAAGAGTCATTGTCCCTCAGATAGTTTATCTAGGTAGTGTATACAATTCTTAGGATTTAAGAAATGTTTAATGAATAAATCGACATGACACTTACAAAGTTTATTTCAGAAAGTTGTATTGGTCCAAGATATTGAAGAATGTTATGGATTTGGTTGGGTTGGGTTGAGCTGCAACTTCATACTATCCATTCATATTGAATGGTATGATGTTGGAGTTCAACCCAACCTAACCCAACCCATAACATTCCTCATATTGAATGATATGAAGTTGAAGCTTAACCCAATCTAACGCTTCTAAGTTTTTGTAAATATTCCGTGACTTTTTCTTCTATAATTTGATTGGTGTAAGCTCTAACTGCACACCATTCAATATGAGGAATGGTATGATGGCTTTTTCTTCTATGGTTGAGTTGGATTGAGCTCCAATTTCTAATTATTAAGTGTGAAGTTGAAGCTTAATGATTGGGTTGGGTTGAGTTAAATTCCAACTTCATACCATTCAATATGAGCCTATGCCCAAAATTTGGAATAATTTTTAATTTTTTTCTTCCATATTTAATGTTTGATTGTTTTCTTCTATATTTTTATTGTTTTCTTCTACGCCATCTCTCATGTAACAAAAAATCAAATCCAAAACAACAAAACTTGCTCAATTTAATATGAGAGATGGTATCAAGTTGGTTTGGGTTAAACTCCAATTTGATACCGTTCAATATGAGGGATGGTATGAAGTTGAAGGTCTACCATGATATCAGACATTTTCTTTCAATTTCTTCCCAATTTGCTTAATTTCATTCAATTTAATAATCATTAAAATGGCCAATCAAGTTAATTTTAATACCTACTATTATTTTCAGTTCATAATGTTTTTGAAATTTTTGCCTATAACGATCTTCAGTTATAGCGAAGCGATTTTCACACATTACCTGTTGGGCATATGATATTTTATAGAATATCTAGGCGAAGTATAAAATTAATAATATTTTATATATTACCTAAATGATTTAGGTATTCTGTAAATATCCTAAGTATTGTATAAAATACCGGAGGTATTCTTTACTTTAAGGTAACTCCGCATCCGCTAAATCTGCATCCGCGAAATTAGAATTAAAAAGTCCGGTTCCGCATTCGCTAAACCCGCATCCGTAACATCACTAATAAGAATTTATAAGCCTTTATTATTTATTTTAATTTTATAACAGTCTCATTTGTTTCGGAATATGATAAATAAAACTAAACACTCTATTAATTCTGCCATTCTGTCCAGCAAGATTAATTAATAATCAAATTAACAAGTAATCAAACATTTATACATTTGATTCAGGTATGATATTCACGTGAGTGGCGTGCGTGACACGCATGGGTCTAAATCGTGAACGGGCGTGAGCGGGCATAAAAAGTCACTCACGTGCACATCTCTAATGTAGAGATCTTCGTTAAAAAAATGTCCACACCTCAGAGAGAACAGTGGGTAGTTGTATATTGAAGACACCATGCATTTCATTGCAAAAATAAGTGCCCCACAGGGATGCAGCAATATTAGCCCTCAAGTTTAGGATATCGCTGACAATTGTAATGAATATTAATATTTATGAAATATCGGGATGTAATAGCCCATTATTATGATATTAATGTATTAACATGTCTCTAATATATCTGATTATTGATATTGTGTGTGCCCAAACGGCCTTCACCCGCGAAGTTATTCCCGCTAAAGCGGTTTAGGACCTAATGAACTGAGCACCATTTCCATTACCTGCATATGATTGATTCCCGTCCGTTTCAATTTGCAAATCACCAAATGGAAAAAACCGCAAAAAAGGAATTAAATTCGAGCCACGAATCGAACTTTTATATAATGGTACCTTTTTTTGGGCTATAAATCATAATCAAATAAAATTCTCGTCAATACCAAAATAGTAATACTACGAATTCGACTTTTTTTTATCCTATAAATGAATTATAAAGGCCTTTTTCTGTTTCAGTGGATCGGATGATGTTCAAAGATCAATCGAGCTCCTGGATAGTGTGTTATCAGAGTTTGACGACGTAGAGAACGCGAACCAAGTGCCCAACGTAAGTGGAAGACCGTAAAGACCTATACCCCTATTAAAAACGATTGACCGCAGCAAATTTCCGGATCCTCGAATCAAGCAAAAGACCCCTCGGGCACCGGAAATGTGTCTTCGACGCCTGACGACGAGAGCCCGTCGCTCGGGCACCAATCGGAGGACGACGGCTACAACAGCATGAACGGCCGAAAGGCCAAGTTTAACCTGCAGTTCAACGCTCTAACCGAGGTTCCCGTCCACCAGGAGGACGCTATGATCCGTCCCGAAGACCCCGACGATTTCCCGCCCCCACCAGAGGAGGCTCAAAAAATTATAGCCTCTTTGTTCTCGAAGTAAGCTTGTTTAGAAACAAAGAGATTCAAAAACTATTTAGCCTTTTTTTAATTAGTAGGGTATCTCCTGCGCATTCTGGAAAGAGAAATGGAAACAGGCAGAAATATTTCCCTTTGACTCAGTTGCCAAACAGGAACGATACGATTCCACCGCCGCAGAGCTTCCAAAATGGTGAAGTGCCAATTATAAATGGACTACCCGATCCTAAACACACCGCTACCCAAACAACACTGGTAATTTTTTCTTTTTAAAAATATTTAAATTTTCAATTCTATTTACTAAAAGAGCTCAAAGTGAAAGGTTCAAACTTACAATGTTTTTTTCAGAGTGCAACTTCACACGACTGTCGTATTAAATGACTAATGAAAGTTTAAAAGAAATCGGGGGAGATGTTCAACGTGAAAAAGGTCCTTTCCTCGAGCGAATGAAAAATCGTAAAAGTTACGATTGCATACGCTCCCGGAATTTCTCCGATTAGTCGTGAGTTCGTGACTGCACCGAACACACGCGACATGTGAAATATATTTTGAAATCTTTTGCCATTTCTACCCAACAATTTCATTTCAAAGAGCACCCAGTCGATGCTTTTAGGTTTCCTCTCGCAGGTGGATCTCGATCGTTACTTAGCAACGATCCCTATGTTGGGGGAGAGTTATCGTTCTGATGCGTCTGTTTTTAACAAAGAGTCCAATCCAATATGAACATTTACTTTCGAAATTGAAATTCCACGAAGTGTACAACAAAAAAAAATGTGTACAAAAAGGGTATAAATTAATGCAATTTGAGAACAAAAATATTTTCATTGTTGTGGTTCTTTTTTGATTCTCACAATTTTAGTTAATTTATCGTTATGCGTGCGGGGTTATTATTTATGAAG
Source organism: Onthophagus sagittarius (assembly GCA_036711965.1). NCBI lineage: Eukaryota > Metazoa > Arthropoda > Insecta > Coleoptera > Scarabaeidae > Onthophagus > Onthophagus sagittarius. The sequence goes on from JASERS010000004.1 coordinate 12,039,168, forward strand.
GGCGGAAGTCGTTAAAATGTTGGAATCGCAGGGAGGGGTTTCTAAATTGCACGGATCAGATGCTTCGGTTCCTTTGATAAAGTTGCTCAAGTTGCGTTCTGGCGAATTAATCATTGCTTACTATTAGATAAGTTACGAAGTTTTAAATCAACTAGTTATCAAAGTGAGCATACAAATTCTTTGCTACTTTTGGTTAACGAAACTTAGTTTTAATGGCGTCAGGTTGTCACAACTCATCTAAAGTTTATCAAGTTACGAATTCCAATTTTAGTTTTTTTGTTCTCTTATGGTTTCATTTGAATACGTTCTGGTTGAAGAGCAATTAATTTCTATCGGGTTTTCCGTTAAGAGCGATGGATTTAATTTTTTAAATTTCTCGAATAGGAATGAAGTTGGTTTCGAAATTCTTTCACATTTTTATTTATCAGTCTATGAGTTATACTTTTAGTTCCAGAAGAATTTTAAACAATCTAGAGCTAAATAAGAAATAAAACTAGAGCTAACACTAGACCTAGTACTAGAAAGATTCAGGTTTAGCCGTGCGTCTGAAGACGCACGGCTACACCGAAACTTTCTAATACCAGGTCTAGTGTTAGTTCTAGTTTTAATTGCCATTCAGTGCTTGACTGTCATAAATGCTTCTGAAACTAAACATACAGGGTGTTTCGGTGACTCGGGGTGTAAATTAAACCACCATTTTTGGTCTAAATCAATAAATGGTTTGATAAAGTTGCTCAAGTTGCGTTCTGGCGAATTAATCATTGCTTACTATTAGATAAGTTACGAAGATTTAAAGCAACCAGTTATCAAAGTGAGCATACAAATTCTTTGCTACTTTTGGTTAACGAAACTTAGTTTTAATGGCGTCAGGTTGTCACAACTCATCTAAAGTTTATCAAGTTACGAATTCCAATGTTAGTTTTTTTGTTCTCTTATGGTTTCATTTGAATACGTTCTGGTTGAAGAGCAATTAATTTCTATCGGGTTTTCCGTTAAGAGCGATGCATTTAATTTTTAAAATTTCTCGAATAGGAATGAAGTTGGTTTCGCAATTCTTTCACATTTTTATTTATCAGTCTATGAGTTATACTTTTAGTTCCAGAAGAATTTTAAACAATCTAGAGCTAAATAAGAAATAAAACTAGAACTAACACTAGACCTAGTACTAGAAAGATTCAGGTTTAGCCGTGCGTCTGAAGACGCACGGCTAAACCGAAACTTTCTAGTACTAGGTCTAGTGTTAGTTCTAGTTTTAATTGCCATTCAGTGCTTGACTGTCATAAATGCTTCTGAAACTAAACATACAGGGTGTTTCGGTGACTCGGGGTGTAAATTAAACCACCATTTTTGGTCTAAATCAATAAATGGTTTGATAAAGTTGCTCAAGTTGCGTTCTGGCGAATTAATCATTGCTTACTATTAGATAAGTTACGAAGTTTTAAAGCAACCAGTTATCAAAGTGAGCATACAAATTCTTTGCTACTTTTGGTTAACGAAACTTAGTTTTAATGGCGTCAGGTTGTCACAACTCATCTAAAGTTTATCAAGTTACGAATTCCAATTTTAGTTTTTTTGTTCTCTTATGGTTTCATTTGAATACGTTCTGGTTGAAGAGCAATTAATTTCTATCGGGTTTTCAGTTAAGAGCGATGCATTTAATTTTTAAAATTTCGCGAATAGGAATGAAGTTGGTTTCGAAATTCTTTCACATTTTTATTTATCAGTCTATGAGTTATACTTTTAGTTCCAGAAGAATTTTAAACAATCTAGAGCTAAATAAGAAATAAAACTAGAACTAACACTAGACCTAGTACTAGAAAGATTCAGGTTTAGCCGTGCGTCTGAAGACGCACGGCTACACCGAAACTTTCTAATACCAGGTCTAGTGTTAGTTCTAGTTTTAATTGCCATTCAGTGCTTGACTGTCATAAATGCTTCTGAAACTAAACATACAGGGTGTTTCGGTGACTCGGGGTGTAAATTAAACCACCATTTTTGGTCTAAATCAATAAATGGTGGAGTTATAGTTCATTAAAGTTAAGAATTTTAAATTGATTTTTCCAAATATTTTCAATACTGTTAAACGTAGAGAGCTGAAATTTGGTACAGTGTAAATCAGTAGCAAGCAGAACCATTAGTAAGTGTGTTAGCTAAATCGATCGACGAAAACCATGCTATACAGGGTGTTCCCAACATTTGTAGGCTCAGAACTTTTTTATTCGCTCATAAACCTACATTTGTTTTTGCACTTTCCAATAGAAAATTTATGTTAGAAATTTTTATGACTTTTACGAAATTTAGGTAAAATTCACCATTGTTGAGTTAAATCCAAAAATGTCAAAAACTCACAAACTATCAATGAATCTACTTGATATCGGTTTACACTGTACCAAATTTCAGCGCTCTACCTTCAATAGTATTTAAAATATTTAGAAAAATCAGTACAAAATTCTTGATTTTGATGACCTATAACGCCGCCATTTATTGGTTTAGACTTAAAATTTTCACACGAATCATCATCATTTTCACTCTAGTACACGTGGTTGAAATTGTGCCCTGAATCACCGAAACACCCTGTATAACTAATACTAATAATTTTTTTTAGCTAAACCTAAAACTTTTTAGTACTAGGTCTAGTGTTAATTTTAATTTTAGTTCAATAAGAGTATACAACAATTTAACAACTATAACAACTAGAAATAGAGCCAACACTAACACTAGAGCTAACACTAAACCTACAACGAAAGGACTTTGTATTAAATTGACATAAGTTTCAGAATTAATTGATAATATTTTTGTTATTTACGATCGAATCGACTAAATACTTTGGCTTAGTGAATGAATTTTAGTTTATTATCCATTTCCAGTTTAGTTTTTGCCAATAATTCTTATCTAGAAGGTGGAACAAGGAAAATCCTTAATCCGGACATCATGTGTCAGATTCATACAGCGTCAAGTAATACATTTGTACATTCCAATTTTGATCTTGCAAGCAAATTGTAATATTGTATTGTAATAGGTAGTTACAATAAAAATCAATTTGGTGAGAACGTTTAAAAAAACTCGTGTAATATTTGTGCTTTGCTAATATAAAGAAATCAACCGAGGTCTACGATTCGATCCAACAAAATAAACTTGCTCATATTAGCTTCGTAATGAATTGATAATTAGATTCAACGGTTGAAACAGTTGCATATCCGCGAGATTTTGTTACTGTTGATGAACAATTGCTTTCCATTTTATGGGTTGCAGCTAATTCTGACACGCACTATGCATATAAGTGGTGGTAGTGATACAAAATCTGCTCGCAAAACAAATCAAAATGAACGTGTTTGTTCTTGATGTGTGTGAAGGTAATTTCTTTGTATACTACTGTGGTTCTTTGATTTCGATTCTTTTCTTCTGTAAAGGCAAAATGGTAGAAATGTCACTTGTGTTAATTTTTCTCATCACATGACAATCGTCGGCACGATTTATAAAAATCTAAACGAAACACTACCTATCTTAGTCACTATGGAAAAACTTTTGCAAGAGCATTATCTAGTCTTTAATTGCCAGTTTTTGAACTTCTGAAGTAAAAATATTGCATTTTGTCAACAATATTTGGTATTTTGGAAGCAAAATCAAATTTTATATTTACTTCTACCACCAGTATTTAGTCTTTATTTAACAGTTTTTGGGCTACTTACGTCATTTTGCATTATGTCCAATAGTATTTAATATTTTAAAGCAAACTCAAAGGATTTGTAAACAGTATCTGGTTTCTTTGCAATGAAAATGTTTTCTGTCAGCAATTTTACAAGTAATATCAAGTCTTTTGGCAGCATTTCAACTCCTCCAATGGCAATATCAAGTGTTCAAGAAACATTTCAAGTTTCCTACAAGCAGTATCAAGTTTTTCAAGTCATCTAGAAGACTTGATACTATAAGTCTTGTGGAAGCTTTTCAAGTTTAAGGTTTCTGAAAGTGTATGAAGTCTTTTGGAATCATAGTAAACCTTCTAAAAATATTTCAAATCTTATAGAATTCATATCAAGTCTTCAAGCGGCAATATTGAATCTTCTGGAGGCAGTTCACGTCTTCTGGAAAAATTTTAAGTTACCGGGATGCAGTTTTTCTTGTGACTGACATAGTGTTTCTGACACAGAAACACTATGTCAGTCACAGAAGTCTGTGTCAGATTGAAACACTGAAAAATCTCCTAGAAGCAGTATCAAGTAGGTAAGGAAGATATGATAATCTTCTGGAAATAGTTCAACCCAACTGGCAGCAGTTCAAGCATTCTGAAGATATTTCAAACAGTATCAAGTTCTGCATTTCAAGCATTTCTTGTCTTCTGGATACGTTAAAAGTCTTTTGCAAGCCGTTACAGGTCATCTAGAAGCAGTATCAAGTTTTCTGGAAGTAGATCAAGTCTACTAGAAGGAGTATAAACATAGTAAGTCTTCTGATATTTTAAGGCTTCTGGAAGAAATATCAAGTCTTCTAGAAGCAGTTCAAAGAGCAGTTTTTGGAAGCATATTAAGTCTTTTAGAAACAGTATTAAGTCTTCCAGCGGCAGTATCGAGTCTTCTGAAAGCTGTTCAAGTCTTCTGAAAATAATTTCAAGTTTTCTCGAAACAATATTAAGTCTACCGAAAGCAATGTCACGTTTCCTAGAAGCAATGCCAAGTCTTTCAAGGCCAGTATCATATCTTCCCTAGCAGTTCAAGCCCTTTGAAAGCAATTCAAGCCATCTGAAAAAGCGATTCATTCCTTTTAAAAGGATTTAAAGTCTTTGGAAAACATTATCTTCCAGAGGCGATATCGAGTCTTTTGGAAGTATTTCAAGTCTTCTAGAAGCAGTATAAACCTACGTATTCGACGACTATGCGAATGGGTGCTCCGCAAACAAATTTTGAAGAAAACAAATATCATAAAATTTTACAACGAAACACATCATCAGCGTCGATGTGTTAGATCAGGTGGTTGATTCGTATCGATATAAACGGAAAGTAAATAGGTGGTCGTTGTTTTGCAACATGATCGATATTTCTGCATTCAATTTCGTTTTATTTAGAAGATTATTTTTGATCTTTTCCACATGAACCAATCATACAAAAAATAGACAGTAATAGACAAACAATTTTTGTCTGATATTGTATCAATTTGATACATAAAGTCCGAATTTGGATTTAGAAACGAAGTCTGGATGAGGGTTAAGACAGAATCCAACCCAACCTACCCCAACTTAATTTCAGAACTAATAATAACTTAGAACTAGTTCTGCGCATGACATCACAAAGAAAGTAGTTTCAGCGTCAATTAAGAAATTCTGGGTACTTGTCTTAGCCGCCGACCCATCATGTCCCACACATGTTTCATTGAAAAATCTGTAATCCAATCTGTTCCAAAAGCTTTTGTGTTACCACAGCAGTATTGGTCTTACATTATCTTGTTGGAAAGTGGATTTTTACAAAGGTATTACACACCAGTTTCAAAAAATTTGCGTTTAATGGGCCTGGATAATGAACAAAAGAGATGACGTTCCTTTAGCACTTTTCACCCCCAAACCATCATTCGCCCATAAACAAAATCTTGATTCATCACTGAAGATGATTTCATCCAATGAACCCAACCTTACCATTCTTTGGCGAGATGTGTGGTGAGATGTTAGTGGAACACAAAGTTAAGGGTGGTATACATGAGGTAAAGGAAAAAATTCTTCTTGTCCAATCCATAGCAATTGATCACTACGTCACTCTCTTAATAACGTCATACATTGTCCGTCATCGTACAGATGCACTATAGCTTTCCTGTAAATTCTTAGTATCATGGTTGTTGATCTATAATTAGTTATACCAGTCATTCATACACTGGTTGCCGCAGCTTTAAAAATGAAAGTTTTAAAATTTTGCAAAAAAATTAACAATTAAAAAAAAATCGGATGTATTATAGATGTCGCGGAAAAAATTTCCGACAATTTAAATAGTCGCAAACTAAAAAAGATTGGAAACCACTGGTCTATGGCATTTTAATTTAAAGATTCACGCTTCAACGATGTTAGCAAATTATTTAATGTTATTATCAAAGTTCACGTTCTATCACGACTAAGTTGTTTCCTCTTACGCTAAATTTTCGTTCGAAACAACTTAAGCATTGCACAATATCCCAACATCTGTGCGATGATGTAATGCTCGAAGTGAAGAAAATATGATATATAAATATGATATAGGATGATGTTAAATCCATGTCGATCATAAGCATTAAATGTAAATGTGACCAATTTGTGTTCAATGAAATGATCAAAAAGTGAGCAGCAATTTTAGGGATCATTCACAAACGTTCCATTCGTTCCATTCCAATAACTCTATCGCACTAGACAAACAAACAGCTTTATACATATCAATAACTTATAACTAAGATCCGGATTTATATGCGATAAACAGAAGCAATTAAGTTGTTAATATAACTAGCTGGCAAAAACAAAAAAAAGTTGATAAGGAAAAATGATAAAAATTCTTGAAATGAAAACATTGAATAGTGTTAGATCATGTTCTGACAATCAAAAAAAGTCACCGAAATGTCTAAATGTGGGATTTTCATCTTCCAATTATATCCCAATTAAAGCGTGAAATTTTTCTTTTGACCTGTCAATCATCCCTCGTAAAATATGTTGAGTAGATCAGTTTTGTTTACAAACATTAATTATACCGTGAAGGTTTCTTTTGTACCCCAATTAAAGCGTGAAGGAATCTCCTCATTGTAATAGAAAAAAGGTTTAAGACAGGTAGCTTCTTTTTATACCCCAATTAAACCGTGAAACTTTTTTTTGCCCTGCCAATCATCTCCCCAAAAAATGTTAATTTTGGAATCAGGAGTCAGTCTCCCGTAGAGTCTTAGCAGAGTCTTGAGTTTGGTGCTAAGGAAATTTGCAGGGACCTCGAGGAGAAGTGAGTAGTCCCTAATGAGGCTGATAAAATTTAGGGGAAAAGCAAAAGAAAGTTGCAAATTTGTAAAAGCAAGATTAATTTTAGGTTAAAGTTCGAGATTTAAGATGATTATTGATGTGATATTTTACATCATATGATGTAATATTGATGTGATATTTTAATTTTTGTTTTGAATTCAATAAAACTATCAGACTTATCAGTTATATCATCTTATCAGTTACTTATTATTAATATATCATCTATTTGTAAAAATCTCTTAATAATATCAACATATCTTCAACAAAGTGTAACGTTATTATTAATAAAATTATCATTGAACATGTCTCATCACTCTACCATAATCAGATGAGGATTTCAAATTCACGTAACTTCATGGAAGACCTATCATACCATATGGCTAGATGGAACACCCATGAATAACCAGATTAAAATTGCGTTCACTTAAGAACTAAATCTAACTGACTATTTAAGCTTCGCATATGCGCTAATTGGAGTTTAGACTAAATGTAAGCTGACGATAATTTTCATTAGAATAACATCTTTTCAAATAATGTTTACTTCTGCCTCGATGGACATTTTTCTTTGAGGTTACATTAAACAGCAACTTTAGAAGAGCTGTAGACCAACATGCAACGCAAAATATCTTGTATTTTAGCCGATTTGTATCATCCAAAATAAAAATCATATCGATAGTGCTAAGATGTCCTAAGATGATTTGCGCGCCAGGCCCAATTATTTTAGGACATGGACAACATTTTTATACAAAATTCAAAAAAAATTCTAGTTCTAGGTCTAGTATTAGTTCTAGTATTACTCAGTTTGTAAAGTACAGTGTTTCAGAACCTATTCATTATAGAGAGGTCTTCGTTAAAGAAATGTCTCCAGATGCACGTCCAAACCTAATCCAACCCAACCCACCTCTGTACATTTGAATTACAGTATAACTATAACTATCACTAAACCTAGAACTGAAATCATTCGGGTTTAACCGTCTTGAGAGACGCACGACTAAACCATAATCTTTCCACTTCAAGGTCTAGTGTTAGTTCTAGTTTTACTTTAATTCAAAGAGTTTGGGTTGTCCAATCAGTTTGTAGAGTACTCTATTTCAGAAACTATTCATTGTAGAAGCCTTCATTAAAAATTCATGGCGAAACCCATGATTTTTGACGAAAAAACAAAAACCGTGTTTAATATTTTGATTCGATATTGAAAGTATTAGTTACCATTATCTTATAGGTCGCAATGACGAGAGGACATTCTTCCTTCAGCCCTTTAAATTTCCTTATGCCAAATTTGATTCTATTAGGCCTGTTTTGGTTCAGAAAATGCTGGCTAAGAAAAATTCAGAATGATTCGGAAGAATGATTAAGTTTAGTTCGAATAATTCGTTTAAAAAAACTTTCCATTATTCTGGGCGTAGTAATTTGGGTTGCGTATGCGGTTCAATGTAACATTTGTAATATTTCTGTTTTTACCACCATCACGCTTTGACATGTTGGACAGGTTGAAGATAAAACTTGCATGTTTGGATTTAGAACTAGAATCATTCGGGTATAGCCGTCTTGACAGATGTATGGCTAAACCGGAATGTTTCTGGTTTTAGATTTAGATCTAATGATATAAAATTAGAACTAACAGTAGACCTAGAAGTGGAAAGTTTTGGAATGTTTGAAAACGCACGGTTTAACCCAACTCAACCCAACCCTAATACTAGACCTAGAACTAGAATCATTCGGGTTTAGCCGTCTTGAGAGATGTACGGCTAAACCCGAACGTGTCTAGTTCTAGAGTTGGAACTGATGATATAAAAATTGAACTAACACTAGACCTAGAAGTGGAAAGATTAAATTAAGAAGAAAAAAAAAGAAATTTCCACTTCTAGGTCTAGTGTTAGTTCTAGTTTTACTTCAATTGAAATATGCAGCTTTGCTAAATTACTTAGTAAAGTACTTCATTTCAAAAAATATTCATTGTAGAGGCCTTCGTTAAAAAAATGTCTTTAGATAGACATCTAAACCTAATTCAATCCAACTCTGTATATTTGAATTGAAGTAAAACTAAAATTATCTAGAACTAGAATTGTCTTGGTTTTGTCATCTTGAGTCTTTTCATTGCAAAAACAGGCGCCCCCCAGGAATTGACGCCCTAAGGGTATATATTAGCCCTTAGGTTTAGGACACCGCTGCATATCCTAACTAACCCACAAGTCTTTTAATTAAAAAAACACAAAATGCGTCGCTTTTAATAAAAAAATCGATACCTTCTCTCCATTTAAACTAATCTTTTACTTAAAATTACTTACCAAGTACTTAGAAAATTTGAACAAGTTAAAATCTTGTTTGCAAGAATTAAATAACTTTAGTAAAACTAGCTTAAGTATTACGCAAATAATATTGCAATAATTTAATAGAAATTCATTTTTATTTTTAGCCAAAAACTCGCCATCAACGTCCATACGGCTGGGAAAGCAACGATTTCAATTTACAACCGCCGCCGCCGCCTCCCAACTATCGTTACGGAAGCCTTCCATTTCAACATGGAATCTTTCCAATTACATCGCCAACGAGGGTCCCTCCTAGAACTGTGCCAACAGTCATCGAACGTCACCGAGAAGTACGTCGAAGGGGTAGCGAGGATAATCTTTCGAGTGATTTCGAGGAAGCTCGTCGACCAATGAGTGAAATGGCGGATGATGAGCATTTTTCCGATGATTCTTTAGAGGAGATGTTACCGCCGCCGCCCCCGGTTGTGAATAAAAGAGCCAGTATCGCCTGGGAAGTTCCTTTGGACTCGGACGATGCGTTAATGACCCCCGGCAGCACGAAAGTTATTGGCAGAAGAAGGCGTAAAAGCGGTTCGCATTCCAGTACGAGTTCAATTCCGAACCGGTTGAAGGAATTTGATGATTGGCCTGATCCGCCACCGTGTACAACTGAAGATGAAGTCACTTCCCCGTTTTCAGATTCAGATGATCATATTATTTTACCGCCCGAGTTGGGTAACATTTCCGGTACTAGCACTTACATAATAAGAAGAGGAAAAAAGGACAGAAAAGCTTTGATCCAGTTAGGAAGCTCCGTCAATTCAAACTCTTCATTAAATTCGCGGTTAAGTTCCGATTTGAGTATACCACACTCGAGATATTCAACCGATTTAAATTCGCAACTAAGTCGGGAATTAAACACCCCAAATTCCCGATACAGCGTCGATTTAAGTTCTCAATCTAGAATGAGTCAAGAATTAAATTCGCCAAAAAGCCGATTTAGTCTTGATTTAAACAATTCAAGAATGAGCCAAGATTTATCTCCGTCGAGGTTGAGCATAGATTTATCGAGTTCTAGATCGAGCACTCCAAGCAAATATTACCAAGATTTTCGAAAACACAGCACAACATTCGACAACATAAAATCGTTGATTAAAGAAGGAGTTATCGAACATTACACCCCCCCGATTAACGAAACAACCGCCGATTTAAACACGGCGGTGCCACAAATCGTTAGAGTCGTCTCTTTACCAAGTTTAAACGCCGAAGAATTAACACCGAGACGGGAATTAGCCGTTACCGTTGAAGAGGAAGAAGACACAGAAAGTCCGCAGATAAACAGCGAATCGGAAATGTCCCCGTTGAAACAAATCGAACAAAACATTTCGGAGCTGTTAGAACGGCGCGATATCGAAGTTTCCAGTATTTTGCAAGATGATAAATGCGTATTGCAACTAAACGGCGTAGAAAACTTGAGCGCCGAAAAGAAAAAATCGAATAAGTCGAAAAAATTGATTGATTTACAAAAATCTAACAGCCACGATGAGATCATTCGCTCTGAAGATTACTATCGACAGCTTTTAATTGAAAACAGTCCGTATAGACCACGTAAACATCCTATTCAAAAATCAGAAAGCGCTAAAGAAATGCTAATTGCTCATCGTGAAAGTAAAATAACAACATCGAATTCTGCCGATTTTCCCGTGCGGGTTGAGGTGCTTCAACATGAATTTCCTCCTTTACCACCTTCTCCGGTTGAAGAAGATGATGAGTATTCCGAAATTCTACAATCTAACTCAAAAAGAGCTGATACTTTGCCGAATGAGCCCCCAACTATTCCCCCACATCAAAATTCTTTATCAAATAGTTTAAAATCGCGATCAATGGATGCCGGGACTCGCGGTCGGCGCTCATTTAGCCGAAACACCACCTCTGAACGTCGCACTTTACCAATAGAACTACAGGATAAACGTCGAACCTTCCAAAAACGTTCCTCTCATTCCCCACAAGAAGAACACCTCCTACAAACTTCCTGTTCTCTACCGGAAACCCCAATTTTCGCTCGCGGTTGTGATATTCCCAGAACTCCACATAGAAGAGCTCCAGACGTCCCCGGAAACCAAACCACACCACGCCAAAGCAGCACTATGTCCAGCATTCATACACTAGGAACCGTTTCTACTGGCGGTTATAGGAGGGGTTTGGAACAGGGAGTTGTTGGCGGGGAATTGTTGAGGTTAACCGGTGGTCCCGGACGGGGATGGTATCCTAAACATAGACAAAGAAGACCAGCTTCTATTGAACATTTGGACCGATTGGCACCGGGACAAAATCATTGGGATGGAAATCGCAAACCTCTAACTTTACCGCCGAATTTAACCCCGAAATTCTTTCAACGATCTCCCAGAGATGCTTTAAGAAGAGTTACAAGCTTATTAATTCGAAAAGGTTAGTTAAAAATTATTTAAAAAGATTTAATTTTAAATAAGATCCCTAACAATATTGGTTGGTAATACAGTTTCCTTTCTAAATAACTGAATGTGTAGTTTCACTTTTCACCGTAAGATAGCGCCAAGTATATCGAATCCATTGATAATCATGACTCAGTTTGAATTTTTTTATCATATAATTCATAGAGATAAGAAGAGTTAAATAACATAATAAATGATTTATCTATGGAAAAATACCGAAATGACTAACACAAATTTTCTATAAATAAAACGAAATTATTATAAATAAATTGGATAAATTGAAGTAAATTTATCGAAAACTTCATTTCTTAAAACAGGAAGTTTGGTTGAAACCGATAAAACCTAATCTAAAAAAGGTCTATTTACAATTCGTGTTTTTCCTTATTTATTTTTTTTTCTCCAGGAAATAACGGAAAAGAACCCAAGAAAGATAAAGAACTGGTATCCCCGACGATTCACGAGAACGGTGGTGAGTTACTTCAAAATTTATTTTAAAACGGGTATAGCACAAAGAAAGAAAAAAAGGATTTCTTCCCCGGATGTTAAAAGGGTCAAAATTTCAGTTTAGGGTTCGAGAAATCCTTTGTTTCCAGTTTAACATCCCCGATTTCGTTCACCCACCTCCCGACCGTGCGACAGGATCAATAATAAGCGAAAGTTGTGGGTGGAGTAGTAATGCCGGTTCCCTTTCAATAGAAATTTTAACCGCAACCCCGAAAATTTTTTTTTGTTCCCCTAAGAGCCGTAAAATCGAACCTAACCACATTGAACCAGTAAATAATCTTTAAAACAAAGTCTTCTTTGTATTTCGTACAATTATCGGTTTTAAAAGTTTAAAGTCTCGTCTACAAGATGGTTTTAATACCCGTATCTAAAAGAAAACAATGTAACACAATATGCAACCGCACAAGTGATATTCTTTTAAAATATTAAACACTGCTGGTGTTTTCTTAAACGATATCCATACCATCTGGTACTTCCGGGTGTACTTACAAGGCTTAAGATAATTAATTTAGACAAACTATTTTTAAAAATTATCTTTTTTTGACGTTTCTAAATTTAATTATCAAATAATTTTTTTATTTAATTAATTTTTAAATTCTAATCAGGGTTGGGTATTTATGCATTACCACTAATTAAATTACCCTACTACTTTGATAGGGTAGTTAAATGCAAAATCCACTATAACTGAAAATTTAATGATAGTGAAAATAATTGCTTTATCACTAAACTTTTAGTGATAATGAAAAAAATGCACTATCATTAAATATTTAGTGAAAAATTATTTTTTACTGAACAAATTTGAATTTATACACGTAACTGGTTCATTAGAACTTTTTTAGGTTGCACTATTCGTAGAGGCTTGAAATTTTGGTATCATGGGTTGTTCATTCCAATCTATTAATCTAAAATATTTTCAAGATGGCCACCACTTCCGGTCTACCGGAAGTAGACTTCAACTTCGTTATTTTAAATAGAATGCTATAGTTTTTATTAATATAATTATAGTATAATTAATATAATTCAGTTGTTGGTACCTATCGTTTTTTGTTTTCGAGTTATTTTGATTTTAAGTGTTTTTTGGCAAATATCACCACAGTCTTTATATGCCCATATCTCAACTAACGTTAATTCAAAAACGTTTTGTGTTGGTACAATAACTCGTCATATACTGTCAAATAGATTGTCATTTGTTATATCAGTGTACCTTATACAGCGTGGTCAAAAATTGAATTACCGTTTTACTGTATTCAATTGCGAGAAAGTCGAAAATTTTAAATAGAACGCACCATATCCTTTTAGCCTATCTAAACGGTAATTTAACTCTCTACAAATTATCTATAAATATTGCTATTTGTTATAGTTTTCTTCATATTGAGTATTTTATCAAAATCCTACACAAAATGCTGGAAGCCGGTCGTGTTTTTAGTAGAAGGCTATGATATTTTGACAGTTTATTGTTTAATTTATTTAAATTATCATTGGTATTATTTCTAGAATGATCTGCGATTGAATAAACTTGAGTTTGTTAGCTTTTATTTGCCAAAAATAACCAGCAGAAGAACGCATAAATGAAACAATGAAAAACAATGATATGGCGAAATATTAGACGTAATGATGCGCGAGATGTTCCTAGAGAGTTCAGTTTATTTATTTACGGTGTTTTCTTGGAAAATATTATTCATCTAACAATAAATCGACCAAAGCACCTCTTACCGAAGAATTTGGTAAAGCAATAAAATATGACAAAACATTTATTCTATTATCTTGAGCTGCTGGTGATAGAAATTTATGTTTTCTTGTTATTTTGATCTTTCCAAAACTAAGAGATACGTATCTTATCCTATCCAAAACTTTATTACACCCGCCATGAATATAAGACGAATTTAAAATGTTGGCGTGGGAATAATTCGCCATGATATTCAAAGACATTAATAGCAGTAAGTGATGACACAATTAAGTAATGACAACAATAACATAAATATGGTTGAAAAGCTATCAAAACTCCATGGCTTTCTAACATAAAAACAAGAAGCTTCCAGCATTGCATGCGTCCATTAATTTCCAAATATGAGGGCAACTACAACAAATAGGCGCAGGAAAGTATCTAAATAGTTTGTAGAGAATTAAATTCCCATAATTTATTTTTGTAATTTTCAGTTTTTCATTCTTTTATGTTATCGATTTTAATTTTTATCATTAAATTGTTGTTTTTCATTGATTCATTTATTCGGTTTTCTTTTGGTTATTTTTGGTAAATTACAGCTAGCAATCTAAAGTTTATTCAATCACAGTTCATTGTAGAAATAATACTAATAATAATTTAAATAAATTAAACAAAAAACTGTCAAAATGTCATTGCCTTCTAACAAAAACACAGACGATTTTTAGCATTTTGATAAATTTTGATAAAAAACTATAATAAATAGGTATAGGAATATTTATAGATAATTTGTAGAGAATCAAATTTCCTTTCTGATAGGGTATGAAAATATGGGGCGTTCCATTTAAAATTTTCGACTTTCACGCAATTGAATACAGAGAAACGGTAACTCAATTTTTGACCAGCCTGTATAAGATATACTGATATAACAAATGACAATCTATTTAGCAGCATATGAAGAGTTATCGCACCAATGCAAAACGTTTTTGGGTTAACGTTGGCTGAGATATGGGCTTGTAAAGAGCATGGTGATATTTGCCAAAAAACACTTAAAATCAAAATAACTCGAAAACAAAAAACGGTAGGCACCAACAACTGTTATCAAAGTCAACATATTTTCTTATGTATAATTGAATGGTGTAATAAAAACTATAGCATTCTATTTAAAATAACGAAGTTGAAGTCTGGCGGCCATCTTGAAAATATTTTAGATTAATAGATCGGAATGAACAACCCATGTTACCAAACTTTCAAGCCTCTACGAATAGTGGAACCTAAAAAAGTTCTAATGAACCAGTTACGTGAGACACCCTGTATTTTATTAGCATTGATGTTTTGCACTGCTTTTTTCCGTCTCTTAAAATGACGCAACCCAACCCTTATATTTCTAGTTCTAAGTGTAGTGTTAGTTCAGAAGCCAGTTTGGCTTGGAATAGCTTGAGTTACAAATGTTTTTTATTCTAGATCTAGTGTTAGCTGTAGTGTTAGTGTTGGTTCTGTTTTAGTTTTTATTCAGAATTAAATTGTTGTATACTTGTATGGCGCTAAAACTAGAACTAACACTAGACCTAGAACTAGAAAGTTTCGGTTTAGTCGTGCGTCTTCAGACAGTATTACTCCCGCTCACGATCTAGACCCACGCAGGTCACGCACGCCACTCACATGAATATCATGCATGAATCACGTGACTCACGCGTGGGTCACGTCAATTCACGTGACTCACGCTCGATCAGGTGATCAAATGTATGAATTATGTTTTGATTACTTGTTAATTTGATTTCACTGTAGGACATTTTCGGAGTGGTCTTGGGGTGAGAAGTTTCAAGTTAGGGTGAAAGTACTAGGCCAGTGTAGTAAAACCTCCGGTTTAACATAGTCAGACCAGGACCGTTTTTTTAATGACCTTTTAAATTATAATCCTTTTTTTATGTTTAGATTTTCAGTTGTAACTCAAAAACCATTGATGATTTCATATTTCACTCTACAGTAAAATTGCAGCTTACTCTTGAATATACAATATTATAATTTTAATTATAAATTATAATTTCTATCAATATATCTATATAAAAAATAAGCTTGCATAATTTTTATCAAAAAGTCTTCAAAAAATTGTCAAATTATTTACACCAATTTTGTCTAATCGTAAAACTACGTCTCACTTGAGTTTTACACATTGTAACTACAGGGTGGGGCAAAGAAAATGTGAAATTGTTTATGTAAATTCTGAAAATTCAGAATTGCGTCAATGACGAATTAATACAAGAGTTGTTGAATCTTTTGAAAGCATTTCGAGTCTTCTAGAAGCAGTTTCGAGTCTTTTCTAAGTATTTCAAGCCTTCTAGAAGCAGCATCAAGTTTTCTGGAAGAATTTCAATTCCTTTGGAAGTAATATCAGGTGTTGTACAAGCTGTATCAAGCATTTTAAGTTTTCTGAAAGCATCTTAAGTCTTTTAAAGACAGTATAAAGAAGCAGCATCGGGTGTCCTGTAAGCAGTTTAACTCTTCCTAAAGCATTTCAAGTCTTCTGGAAGCAGTATCAGGCCTTTGCATTTTAACTCTTCTGAAAGTATATGACGAACTTGAAAACCAGTAAAAAGTTTTCCAGAGGCAGTATAAAGTTTTCTGGAAGCAGTTTAAGTATTCTGAAAGCATTCCAACTATTCGGAAAGCTTTCTAACTCTTCTGAAAGCATTCCAACTCTTCTGGACGCAGTATCAAGTGTCCTAGAAGCAATATCAAGATTTGCTGAAGCAATATCAAGTTATCTTGAAGCAGTATCAGGTCCTCTCCAGGGACAGTATCAAGTCTTCTGGAAGCATTATCAAGACTTGTGGTAGCATTATCAAAAAAAAATGGACACCTCTAGCTTCAACCTCAACCTCAGCTTCAACTTCAATCGCAACTTTAATCTCAACTTCAACCTCAACTTCAAAAAGAATCGAACCAATCGGGTCGACCGGTGTGCTTCCTGTCAAAATCAAAATTGCTCACAATCACGCACGTTCACATGAGTGCTACAAAAATTGATGCTCGCTCACGGTGAGTCACGCACGTATCCCCGAAATGATCCCTGGGACGCAAAATTGTCCCTTTTTCTGAATCCGAGATAGCCGAGAGTGGCAAAGACGTCATTGTTCGCGCTTTGTTCACTAATCATTGGACAGATTTTTCATTCGCCCAGTTTTGATATGTGTTTTGTTGTTATTTGATGCTCGTGTACCTATAAAATAACTTAAACTTTTATTGTTTTGGAATCATAACTCAAAATGTCGAAACGCAAGTGTAAGTTCAACGTTAACTTACAACCAAAATATTCGTTTATCAAGCAAATAAATACTTCCTCAGAAGTCAGATGTGAAAAGTGTCGTACAGAATTTAGTGTTTCCATAGTTTTCGCTCTAATGATTGTGCGTCGAAATTAATTCAATTAGATTTTGATCCCAAATTTACATGCGCACGTACGACTTCAGAAGCTATTGTAGTAAATGTTTTGGCTCCTAGAGCAATGAAAGAGTTAAAAGATGATTGTGATAAATCCAATTGTATTATAATACTAAACGACGCTTCAAACCATGGTAACAAGAAAATATACCCTATTCTAGTGCGCTTTTTTCAACCTTACGTAGGTGAGACTTCTGAAACCATTGTCGATTATTTAAACCAAGTGTTGACAGATAATAATTTGACAGCAAAAGTTGTGGCATTTTGCGGAAACAATACCCACGTCAATGTCGGAGATGCGGCTAGGTGAGGAACTAACAATGGGTTAACGAAATTACAATCATCACTGAAAAAGCCATTAATAGGTATTGAATGTGGAGCCGGTTGTTTGCTAAAAGGGAATATTAACAAATACTCGGCTACAGGAAAACTAGATGGCTTGCTCTGAAAAACCAATTTAACTCAGAAACAGACCAACCAGTTTCTTCAATTTATGGTCCGTGAGTTAATAGTGAAATCGAAAGATAATGTTTCTAACATAGATGAAGATTTTGTGAATAGAGTGGCTACAGAATTTCATCAAACAAGCCGTGAATATCTGGAGCAGTGGACTTGCTTTTTTACCAAAGAAATGGAGATATTTTATTGGGCAGATTTTGAAAAAGCCGTATGGACAGACGTTCTAAAGATCTCTGGATGTATTAATTGAAAAGGAATATATTGACTGTAATAAAGATGCAGAAGTTTTTGACGAATTTTCGTTAATTTGTAACTAAATTACATCGCTGAAAGTAACCGAATGGATGGACTCTATTCGATGTCCTTCCGCAACCGCCGATTGTTGAATCTTCCTCAGCCTTAGCATTCGATGTTACGTCCGGTTTGGCCAACGTAAGATTTCCCACAACTTCATGATAACCAATAGACTCTCGCTAAACACCAGAAACATAAGGAAGACAGATAAATTCAACCGATTCTGTATTTGCTGCATCTTCCCCCCTGCTTCCGCTGCTTCTTCTGCAGTATATCCCGTAGAAACCGTTCCTCCTTCTTTGGGTTGTCTCCTTCATATATTCTTGCTGCTCTCTGGAACAAAGTGCGGATCAAGGACCTCTTTTGTTGGGGATGATGGTGTGATGTTGCCTCTAAGTACCCATTGGTACGGTTTTCTTCCGATACACCACAAGTTATCTTGATCATGGGATGTTGAGTATTTAAGTGTCTAAAAATTCATAGAGGCGTTCTCTACCATGTTGCCATATCTCAAACGTGTCGTTCACATATCAGAGTCATAGTTTTTTTTTAATGGCTTTTCTTCAAAGCATTCGAATAACTCTTTTTCAACTAAAATACGTCAACGATAAACAAGATTTCACTAGATCTGGCATATTTTACTAGTATCCTTGTAAAAAGAGATTCTACATCGAAACAAACCAAAATATTCTCAGCATCTAACATTTTTTATCGATTCTAGAAAATTGGTTGTGGTGATTATTGCTTTTAAAGTGTAGGATATGCCTATATTAAGTACATGTCCAAGTTGTCAGAATTAAATTCAGAAAATCACAGCTGCTGATTTTGGTCGTCTTTTGAAAATTGTAGAACCGACAATTACGAAGCATTTCTTACATATTATTAAGTGAACTTTTAAATAGTTCTTAGCTATACAGATATGGCATTTTTTCATATTTTAGAATAAGTAAAGTTTTATACTATACTTGGATAGATAAATTTGGTAATGCAGGTAATGGTATTAGACAATTGATTCATTTCAGTATTGAAATAATGTACTACTATACATGTACATTACATATCCACTAGCAACAAAACTGCGACTCTAGTCCCAGAAATAACTTTCACAGGTGTGTCCACCAGACGCAAAATTTTCTGAGAATTTCTTTGTGGAATTATGTCTTCAAATTGCTTGCGGAACCTATTGCTTGTAAAGAGTAGGATGTGCCTACATTAAGTACACGTCCAAGTTGTCAGAATTAAATTCAGAAAATCACAACTGCTTATTTTGACCATCTTTTGAAAATTATAGACCCGACTGGACCCGACAATTACGAAACATTTCTTATCCGTCATTCTTATTCCAGATCGTTTGGAAATATTTAAAATATTTCTTAAAAACACTTTCTTTGTGTGTCTCATTGTGTCCCTCACATTGTTCAACTAAATTTTGCTTGCATATTCACCCTCAGATTGTGTTGGATAAGTGTCAGTGTTCGATCTCGAAATAGATGTCGCAATTTTATTACTAGTGAACATGTAGCTTAAGACATGTGATAGGTAACAGCAACATTTTGGCGGAAAAGCATTTTTTTAGCTTTTTTATGGTTTTATCAAACTGTATCATTCCGGGATGTACCTAATTGATTCAATCTATCAATAAGTAGTTTGCATGATATCGTAACAAGAGTATGCCTTTAGCTAAGTAATATGGCAGGTGATGTTATAAAATGACCTTCTAAAGGAGGAAAAAATACACCAATGAGTATTATAAAAGAATTTCGAAATTTCTTAATGTGATAAATCAGTTTTCACCATTATTTGTATGGTTTGTAAATTAACTATACATTTTACTATTGCTAAACTTAACAGAAACTAGGTTCAACAAAATCTGCACTAACTTGCACTAGCAACACGAAATTGCACTACGCATGGCCTAACGAACAGTATGAGTTCGTGCTGCAGTAAACTACACTATTTTCAACGAATACACAACATCTGCATTAAACTACTAAGTCCAAGTAATGCAGTCCCAACGAGCAAAGTTACATTTAAAGTCATCACAATGTTAAAATGTCAAAGTTAATGTGACTCCAAATTCGATGCAAATTTAATCGTTTCTACTTTATCATAATTGGTTTGCATCTTAATTATTGAGTACTGAGTATAATAAATTAGTAAAAAAAGCTTTAAATCTCACAATCAACTTTCAGCATTACAAAGTCCCTAACCTAACTCAATTTCCTTTAATTAAGATCTAACGACAATAAGTTTGTTTATAATGGAAAAGTATAGAAAACGAGCTCAAATATATAATGTAAATTAAATTCTTACCTTAAATCAACCGGAAACCCCGAACAAATTCACTTTTATAAATTGATAAAATCTTCTTTCTCGTTAACATCTCGAAATTTGACATTTTCTTAACTCGGAGCTCCCAACCTAAAAATATACAAAAAAAATCATAAAGGTACTCATTTTATTAAAATATAATAGATATTTTTAATATTTAATTTAAAATTTTAGATTAGAAGTCATCACAATGTTCAAATGTCAAAGTTAAGGTAACTTCAAATTCGATGCAAATTTAATCGTTTTTACTTTATTGTAATTAATTTGCATCTTAATTATTCAATAGTGGGAATAATAACTTAATAAAAAAGCTTTAAATCTCACAATCAACTTTAAAACTTATAAATTATACTTTATCTTTGATAAAAAAAGTTTTGACAATGACATCTTTAACCCAATCAACTCAACCCAACTTAATTTTATTTTATTGTCATCTAACAACAATAAATTTGTTTATATTCGAAAAATATGTAATGTTAATTAAATTCTTACCTTAAATCAACCGGAAACCCCAAATTCAATTTTATAATTTGATAAAATCTTCTTTCTCGTTGACATCTCGAAATTTGACATTTTCTTAACTCTGAGCTCCCAACCTAAAAATGTACAAAAAAAAAATCATAAAGGTAGTCATTTTATTAAAATTTAATAGATATTTTTAATATTTAATTTAAAATTTTAGATTGAGCATTAATTTTGATGAAAAATATTGATATTCGTCATTAAAATTTAAAGTCATCACAATGCTAAAATGTCAAAGTTAACGTAGCTTCAGATTCGATGCAAATTTAATCGTTTCTACTTTATTTTAATTAATTTGCATCTTAATTATTGAATAGTGGGAACAATAACTTCTTAAAAAAGCTTTAAAACTTATAAATTATACTTTATCTTTGATAAAAAAAGTTTGGTAATGACATCTTTAACCCAATCAACTCAACCCAACTTAATTTTATTTTAGTCTCATCTAACAACAATAAATTGGTTTATATTCGAAAAATATGTAATGTTAATTAAATTCTTACCTTAAATCAACCGGAAACCCCAAATTCAATTTTATAATTTGATAAAATCTTCTTTCTCGTTGACAACTCGAAATTTGACATTTTCTTAACTCGGAGCTCCCAACCTAAAAATATACAAAAAAAAAATCATAAAGGTACTCATTTTATTAAAATTTAATAGATATTTTTAATATTTAATTTAAAATTTTAGATTGAGCATTAATTTTTACAGAAAATATTGATATTCGTCATTAAAATTTAAACTCATCACAGTGTTAAAATGTCAAAGTTAAAGTAGCTTCAAATTCGACGCAAATTTAATCGTTTCTACTTTATTGTAATTAATTTGCATCTTAATTATTGAATAGTGGGAACAATAACTTCTTAAAAAAGCTTTAAAACTTATAAATTATACTTTATCTTTGATAAAAAAGTTTTGATAATGACATCTTTAACCAAATCAACTCAACCCAACTTAATTTTATTTTATTCTCATCTAACAACAATAAATTGGTTTATATTCGAAAAATATGTAATGTTAATTAAATTCTTACCTTAAATCAATCGGAAACCCCAAATTCAATTTTATAATTTGATAAAATCTTGTTTCTCGTTGACATCTCGAAATTTGACATTTTCTTAACTCGGAGCTCCTAACCTAAAAATATACAAAAAAAATCATAAAGGTACTCATTTTATTAAAATTTAATAGATATTTTTAATATATAATTAAAAATTTTAGATTGAGCATTAATTTTTACGGAAAATATTGATATTCGTCATTAAAATTTAAAGTAATCACAATGCTAAAATGTCAAAGTTAACGTAGCTTCAAATTCGATGCAAATTTAATCGTTTCTACTTTATTGTAATTAATTTGCATCTTAATTATTGAATAGTGGGAACAATAACTTCCTAAAAAAGCTTTAAAACTTATAAATTATGCTTTATCTTTGATAAAAAAGTTTTGACAATGACATCTTTAACCCAATCAACTCAACCCAACTTAATTTTATTTTATTCTCATCTAACAACAATAAATTGGTTTATATTCGAAAAATATGTAATGTTAATTAAATTCTTACCTTAAATCAACCGGAAACCCCAAATTCAATTTTATAATTTGATAAAATCTTCTTTCTCGTTGACATCTCGAAATTTGACACTTTCTTAACTCGGAGCTCCCAACCTAAAAATATACAAAAAAAAAATCATAAAGGTACTCATTTTATTAAAATTTAATAGATATTTTTAATATTTAATTTAAAATTTTAGATTGAGCATTAATTTTTACAGAAAATATTGATATTCGTCATTAAAATTTAAACTCATCACAGTGTTAAAATGTCAAAGTTAAAGTAGCTTCAAATTCGATGCAAATTTAATCGTTTCTACTTTATTGTAATTAATTTGCATCTTAATTATTGAATAGTGGAAACAATAACTTATTAAAAAAGCTTTAAAACTTATAAATTATACTTTATCTTTGATAAAAAAGTTTTGACAATGACATCTGTAATCCAATCAACTCAACCCAACTTAATTTTATTTTATTCTCATCTAACAACAATAAATTGGTTTATATTCGAAAAATATGTAATGTTAATTAAATTCTTACCTTAAATCAACCGGAAACCCCAAATTCAATTTTATAATTTGATAAAATCTTCTTTCTCGTTGACATCTCGAAATTTGACATTTTCTTAGCTCGTAGCTCCCAACCTAAAAATATACAAAAAAAAATCATAAGGGTACTCATTTTATTAAAATTTAATAGATATTTTTAATATTTAATTTAAAATTTTAGATTGAGCATTAATTTTTACGGAAAATATTGATATTCGTCATTAAAATTTAAAGTCATCATAATGCCAAAATGTCAAAGTTAACGTAGCTTCAAATTCGATGCAAATTTAATCGTTTCTAGTTTATTGTAATTAATTTGCATCTTAATTATTGAATAGTGAGAATAATAACTTACTAAAAAAGCTTTAAAACTTATAAATTATACTTTATCTTTGATAAAGATAACGTTTTGACAATGACATCTTTAACCCAATCAACCCAACTTAATTTTATTTTGTTCTCATCTAACAACAATAAATTTGTTTATATTCGAAAAATATGTAATGTTAATTAAATTCTTACATTAAATCAACCGGAAACCCGGAATAAATTTAATTTTATAAATTGATAAAATCTTGCTCATTGACATCTCGAAAGTTGTCTTAATTCAGAGCTCCCAACCTAAAAATATACAAAAGAAAAATAATAAAGGTACAAATTTTATTAAAAATTAAGTTATTTTTAATATTTAATTTAGAATTTTAGTTTGAGCATTAATTTTGACGAAAAATATTGATAAAGCAACTTTTTGTTATTAAATTTAAAGCCATCACAATGTTTAAATGTCAAAGTTAAATTTGGTAGAAATTTAATCATTTCTACTTTATTGCAATTAATTTACATATTAATTATTGAATATTGTAAGGAACAACTTACTAAAAAAAGTTTTAAATCTCACAATAAACTTAAAAATTTATAATTATCATTTATTTTTGATTAAAAAAATAACATAACGAGTAGAAGAACAACAGCTGATAATCCTATATGGATATCCAATGAAAACATAAATCGAAGGCAGAACATTGTTGTATTTCAAGTAAGTAAGTATTTTTGCGAACAATCTGAAAACTGAAGAGTCGTATAGAATTTACAATAAATACAAAAAAGAACTTAGAGATCATCTTCAGCAAGAAAAACGTGATCATTATTTGTCTTTACTGAACACGGCAAAAAATAAACAAAAGGTTATATGGCAAATAATAAATAAAGAGACCAGAGGGAATAATAGTGGGAAGTCAGAAAAAATTATAGATCCTCACTCTTTTGCGAGTCATTTAATGATCTACAGCGCACTTCTAATGCAACAATAGAACAAGCTATCAAACTTGATGTTCAAAATAGCTCTTCGTGCTTTTTTATGGCGGTTGACAAACATGAGTTGATTAGCATTGGCAGATAGCTAAGATCAAAAAGAACCGAAGATGTTTATGGAATGTCAACAATTTTTTGCAAAAAAATAATTCATGGACTAGCCGATCAGCTTGTTTGTGTTATCAGTATGTGTTTGGAGAATGGTGTATTTCCTGAAGAGTTAAAAATAGCTAGAGTGATTCCCATTTATAAAAAGGGAGACGTAGACAACCCTAACAATTACCGACCTATATCAATTTTGCCAGCAGTGTCTAAGATTCTCGAATATGTAATAGCAGAAAGATTGATGAATTTTTTCCAAAAACGGAAACTACTCTCTAAGTACCAACATGGTTATATCTGTGGACGATCTATTGAGAGTGGTATAGCAGAAGTTGTATTAACCATTATGGAAGCTATAGATAAAAAGAATTATGTAGAATTAATCAGTGTAGATCTGAGTAAAGCGTTCGATAATGTGAATCACTGCTGCCTACTCCATAAATTGGAGACTTATGGAATTAGAGGAATTGCCTATGATTTATTGGCCTCATATCTGTGTGATCGGAAACAGATGGTAGATGTAGAAGGAATCAGGGCGAAGTCGGGTGATGTTACTCTTCGTTATATATATAAATGACTTGCCTGATGCAATTCCTACTAATAAATTGTGCCTTTATGCAGACGATTCAACTTTTGTGTCGGTAAGTAAATCTCCTGAGAACCTAGATCAAAACTCATGCTGTATATTGGAAAATGCTGAAACTTGGTATAGAAATAATGGGCTTACAATGAATAACGAGAAGACACAAACAATCAACTTTCAAAAAAGACAAAAAAATAAAGAGCAGGGAAATAAAACCCTTAAATTCCTCGGCATTTATCTTGATGAAGATCTTAAATGGACAAGTCAAATAAATGATATCTGCAAGAAATTAAACAGTGCTATCTTTTGTATCAGGAGAATAAGAGCTGTGGCAAGAATGAGTGCGGCGAAGTTGACTTACTATGCAAGTTTTCATAGTCATGCATCGTACGGTATAATTTTCTGGGGTGCTTCTGCACAAGCCGATAGAATATTTTTACTGCAAAAGAGGGCGATAAGAGCATTATGTCAATTAAAAGTAAGCCGTAGTGGTAAGCAACATTTTAAAGAGCAAAATATTATGACAATTTACGCAGTATATATCTTCAATTGCATAAGATATATATTAAAAAATATTAACAAGTTCCCCTCCCAAGATGTGACACATGATCATCAAACTAGACAGAAGAGCAACTTAAACATTCCGAAACACCGAACAAAGAAAACCCAAGACAATGTGGTGTACCGGGGTATAAAATTTTATAATTATCTACCGGAAATGATAAGAACCCTTCCACGAAAACGTTTAGAGAACATTGTCAAACAAAAGTTAATAGAAGCAACACCTTACAATATAGATGCATTTTTTGGTATAAACTTTTAAATGCAGATAAATTCGAATTGTCTTTTTTTTTTTTTCTTGACGATGTAAATTATTTGTTAATTTTTACAGAAAATAAATGAAATGAAATGAAATGAAACATTTTTAGCATTACCAACATAAAATAACATCATAAAAGATTAACTTTTTAATATTTAATTCGTCATCTTTTTATAAACAATACTATTAATAAGCACATTTTGATTATATTCGATCAAACATTTCATTTAAACAAAAATAATTTTTTATATATATAACATTATCCTCTTAATGTTGTAAGTTTTTGTCTGCCTTTCAAATTTCCCTTTTTTTATTATCTTTTTTTTTGAGACCAACGCAGACGCAATTTTTTCTTTATGCCGGTCCTAAAAATAGAACCATGTGGTTCGTTCAAGAACGACACCGCAGAGAAAGACGAAGACCTCGCCTGTCCTTTGCGGGGGCTTATTTTCAAATTGAAACTGTTATATTTGGGGAAACGTTTAAAAATAGATAAAAACGCTTTTGGGAACTCTTGTAATCTGTTCTTTTTTTAGATTAAGGTATCTAAAATGCCCCCACTAAAGGCGAGTTCTTTTAAAAGTTTAAAAATAGATTTTTAAATGTACTCGCTTTCTAAGAATCTTTACTCCTCAAATGAGTCATGTTTTTAAATGAGTATATACTTTACTTAAAGAGTTGGGGAATACAAAGAAATTGTTTTAAGATAAGAATCGTTATGAGATAAATTAAATTTCTTGTTTATTTGCGCGAATGCGAATTTTTATCGGGGAATAAACGATGACCTTTCGCTTTAATTATCTTATTTACTCACTTTTACGTTTACATTTTTGATTGTTTAGGCGAAGAGAACCAAAAGAAGAAAGGATTTTTCAAGAATTTTTGGAAGAGATCGAGGCATTACTCTTTAGAGCAACAATAATCCACGCAGAATTGCGAATCTACAGGTTGTCTTTGTTGCATTTCCACTAACAAGTAAGTTTTTTATTTATAAAAATTAGTTACCTCGAATTATACTAAAAAGATACGAGTAACATAAAAAAAATGATCGATTATTTATTTACTTAATATATTGTCCTCTTTATACAATTTAATCATTAAAAAGGTTATAATTACATCAATAATATTATAATTATTGCATTATAAATAGTTGTAGATACTTTTTAATGTCTAATTTTTGCATATTATCGGATTAATATGTAATTATTAAAAAGAAAATGGTATTTAAAATTAAAAAGATAAAAGAAACACATAGATTTCGTCGTATATAGGATTTTTTACATTTAAAAAAGGAACATTTTCAAAAATAATTAATAAAAACGCAGGTATTAAATATTAGCGACAATATACAAACGATTTTATCCAACTAAAAAAGACGCGAGAGAAGAAAGGAAAGAAAATGTTATACCGAAAGGTGATTGAACGGATAACATCTTTTAAACTGTATTTCGAGTGAAAACTCTCAACCCAATTTTCTATTCTGAGAAGGAAACCGAGAGGTTTTTCCTTTTTTTGTTGTCGCCGAGTGTTCGGCGAAGAATTTTCTTGGTGAGAAAATAAATTGATGGTTACGGAAGAAAAGATGTAGGTTCATATCAAAAAGAAAAAAATAATGAAGACGAGTGAAAACACTTTTTGTTGAAACGCACAAAATACTGCCGATTATTAAGACGATAAAAAAATTTAAAAGAATTAAATTAAATTATTAAAATAAGAGGAAAAAATGATTAAAATAAAATAAATTTTTAATCCCAAAAAAAAGATTTTTGAGAAATTAATTTGTTTAGGAACTTACAAATTTTTTCTAAACAATATTTTTTGTAAAAATCGATCTTCATTAACATCGATTTTATTTTAAATTAAGAGAATTATACATCAAGATTTATTCAAATATCGTTATGTTTCGAATTCAATTAAAAAAAATCTATTTTGTGGTGAATACAATTTCAATTAATTCATAAATAACATCAAATAAAAGGCGGTGTTAACATCAACGCGGGTAATTAATAATTAATTACAAAACAACGTTTAGTCAAACACAATTAAACGAAACAAAATCGCTAAAAGCATTAAATAATTTGCAATTTGAGGATAAATAACTTTATTATCGGAGTGAAGTTAAATTAAACATTTAATTGGTGTCCGTGAACGATGAAGCAATATCCTAATCGAGACACAAAGAGTTTTGTTGTGTGTTTTCTAGCATTTCCGGGGTGATTGATTCGAAATTTCTTTTTTATATCTTCAAGGTTATTTAAGGTTATTGAGAAACTTTTATATTAATGATTTTGAAATTTTTGTATAAATTGATTATGATTTTATCGAAGATTTTTATGGTTCTTTTTGTCAAATACAACATAAATGATTAAATTGCAATGTATGACACATAATCTTGGACTATAATGTTCCATTTTTATTCTATGAGAACCAAAAATACATATTAATGATAGATTATGCTATTAATAAAGCAACATAGTAGGGAACAGCTCGTGATATAGGGGAGGGTTGATGGTAAAAGGTCAAAAGGCAAGTCAACGGGGAGATGTAAGCGAGATAACACGTCAAAGCACTTAAAAATTCATGTCCATCCATAATATATGATTCAAGTATTTAAAATAATTAATGCATTAAAACAATTTATGAAAAAAGCAGCGAGAGATTTTTTGCAATGTTTTGGAATAGATTTAAAATATTTTAAATGAGTTATGACATTATTTAAATACTAACATTATTTTTTACTATGTAATTTGAAAAAGTTTTCTACGTTTTAAAATTAACTTAGTTGTATAAGAAAATTTATTTTGAGGAAAATGAAGACAATTTTCATAATTTTCTAAAATTGAGATAAATAATAATAATAGCCCTAACAACTAAGTATTTTAGATGTCAAAAATCAATTATTGTCTTAATAAAAAAAAGTTTTATCGAATTTATTCGTTACTTTTGGGAATCACTGTATACGAACTAATCTGAAGATTGATTAGCTTAGTTTATTAGGAAAAAAGGGGGGAAAACGTGTACTTATGATACTACGGTTTGTTATCGCAGGGAAATTTGTTGAATCACCGAAATAACAAAATCAATTTAACAATAATGAGATCACCAATAATTGTTTTAGTTCTAAAACTAAAAAGTGTAGCATTGTTGATTGTTAAAAATTTATGTATATACAGGTGTCCGGAAATTACTTCTATATTCTGAAAGGGGTGATTATATATCTAAAATCATGAAGGAAAGCTAGAGCCCTTTAAAGATGGCATTCAGAAATTACTTTTTTAGGGATATCTCTAAAACTGAAACGTTTAGAACGCTGAAATTTTGTATGCAAGCATATTTTTATGTGATAAATGATATAATCAAAGAAAAAGAATAAATAATTGATAGATTCCAGATAACATGTAGAAGGCGTGTTTAGAGTACCATAGCTTTTTTATCTTTATTTTTTCTGTCGTTTTCATAAAAAGGTACTACTTCAAAAATTACCTAAAACCAATAGTTTACAAGAAAAATTGCATTAAACGGTTTACGGTATTAAAATAAATTTTTAAAAAATTTCTTAATTTCTAGTAGGCTGAATTAATGAATTAAGCACTTTTGACGACTTATTTTTGAATCCAAATTGCTATTAATAATAATAATAATAAATCATTTATTGTTCATAACTTAATAGCAAAAACTTCTATAACATTCTTTACATTTAAAAAAAAAAACTAAAGTATGAACAAACGGTGTTGTTCGACATTCCTTGTCGTTCTTCCACAAACACCAACAGCAACAAAAATATTAACAAAAGAAAAGAAATTATACAGAAAGAAAGAAACCTAGTAATACAAATATATATATATATATATATATACAATTGGAATACAGTAACCATAACAATAATTCCTGTATTAAGTACTAATGTCTGATATTCTGTAAAGCGTATTGAGCCGAGAACAAAACTGTCCGGTATCGACGCCTAAAAACCCCAACGGACGTGCACAGTCCCATAACCTTAAAGATTTCATTCATTAATTGAGTAATTTTCTAAGAATAACATTTTTTGGAAAACTGCCCCTTATGTATAAGCGGTGTAAGTGTTCCTTTATATCTTATATTAAGAGTGTGCACGTCCGTTCTGAACTGTATCTTTTAATAAAGGTAGAGAGGCCGCGCTAACACTAAAATGTCGAAGTAAGTTGTCGCACAATGCAATTTTCTACGATTTACCATGTTCAACCAATTTACTTGAACTAATTTGTGACTGATAAGACGGCGATTATCCCGAAAATAAGTCGAAGGCATGTATTTTGAATTTTTTGTATTTTGTTTGCTATTCGCTTTGAAAGAAAAGTGGAATACAAGGCATCTCCATAATTGAAAACTGACAGCACCAAGCTTTCACATAGCAAACGTCTACTGCTGCCAGACAGAAAATGACGAGCGTTATCAATAATTGTCAATTGATTGTAAGCAGAACGGATCTTTTTATTGATGTATTCATTGAAAGTTAGGTTTTTATCAATGATCGCACCAAGACTCTTCACTAAGTTTTTGCACGTCATTTGTTTGTCCCCCATTCTTATGTCGATTCTATCTTTAATCCTCTCTCTAAGTTTCTTTGGACCAAAAACAATAACGTTTGTTTTTGATTGGTTAAGTAACAGATTATGACGACGAGACACCTCCATAAGAGTGCCCAGATCGGCACTGACACGCGTACAGGCCTCCTCCACCTCGTTCTCCCCAAAAGATCCATATAGCTGTGTGTCATCTGCATATTGGTGTGTTTTACAGAAAGAAACAGATTTATAGAAATCGCATGTATAGATTGAAAATAAAAGTGGGGAAAGTACCGACCCCTGTGGTACACCAACCCCTACAGGTAACTTCTCAGACTCCCGGTCGTCCAAGCCGACGCAATGCATCCTACCGCCCAGGAAGCTGTTTAGCATGTTAATCGCCTTATCCTTCAAACCAATATAATGCAACTTTGCCAATAAAATTTTGTGACTTAAGGTATCGACGGCCTTGGAGTAGATCCATCGCTCTCACCACATCGTCCACGATATCTAGCAAAGCAGTAACGCAGCTGAAACCCTGACGAAAGCCAGATTGCCGATCGGATAGAATGTTATTATTCATAATATAATCGTTTAGTTGTTCAATCAAAGCCCTCTCCATCATCTTGGACAGAACCGGAAGAATACTAATCGGTCTTAGATCCGTCATCTTCTGTGGATCCTGCAATGCCCTAGTCTTTCAATCAGTTATGTCCATCATATCAATGTTCAAGTCACCAAGAATTATCACTCTATCTACCACAGGCAATACAACGGAGTACAAACAAGCCATAATTGCAACTAGGCGGTTTACATAGCACCGCTACGGCCAACCATAGCCCATCCAGCCGTACCTTAATCCACAACTGCTCCACTTCATCGTTTATATCAAACACAGTAGCCCTCACCTCCCTTTTTACATATAGCACAACCCCACCCGCTCTAGTTTCTCTATCTTTTCGAAATAAGTTGTACCCGTCTACCATTATGGTGCCATCATCAACCCCACCAGACAGCCACGTCTCGCTTAACGCAAATATACAATAATTGCCATCACTTAATAATGTTTTAAACAATGGAGTAATATTTGAGAGCAAAAACTTTGCCAAAATTTGGTTGCCAGAAAAATATTTACTAAATTTGTTATATGTAT
Organism: Onthophagus sagittarius; assembly: GCA_036711965.1. NCBI lineage: Eukaryota > Metazoa > Arthropoda > Insecta > Coleoptera > Scarabaeidae > Onthophagus > Onthophagus sagittarius. Next base: position 12,070,669 of record JASERS010000004.1, read on the forward strand.
CTTTTGTATTCCTGTATCTTTTGTGTTGGTTGTATTGCCCAGTAAGTTCCCTTTAATTAATAATCAGTATGTCATATGTCTAAGTTTAATAATTTTTCTAATATTTACAGTTTACTGAAAAATGTGTAATAAAACACGCTATTATTGTACTTAATATTATATTCTGTCTATTTTTATCATTTTTTTTTTGTAGATTATTTATTATTGCTTAATATTTTGTAAAATAAAATAACTGCTGCCATATATCTTATTGCTATATAATATTATTTTCTGTATTTTTATCATGTTTAGATCATTTGTTTATTACATATATTTTGCAAAATATAAGAAGAATTTATTAACTTGATCTACATCTATGGCGAAACCGACAGGCCCACATGTAGTTTAAACGTAGTGTTGACTTAATTTTGGAAATTTTAGCAAAATACTATTATTGATAAATAAAGAAGCAAATCATATTTTTTTCCATAATTCTTTGTAAATTTCATAAAGTACCAAGTGGCATTAAAATTTGGTGTATGACAGAAGAATTATTTTACATTATAAAGTATTGATCAAATAATAAAAGAAACAAAAAAAACTGATAAAAATAGACAGAATATAACATTACGTGCAATAATGGCATATTTTATCACACATTTTTCTTTAAATTCTAAATATCAGGAAAAAAGTTAGGCACATATCATACTTATCATTAATTAAAGGGAATCTGATTGGCAGTTCAACTAGTACATAATATACAGGGTGTTCCATTTAAAAAACTTAAGAAAAAGTCATTTGAAAAACACCAAAAGTAGCTGAACTTTATGAACACGCCATAAAGCGTATCTAATATCTTACGATAGTGTCATTTATCTATTGGCTTTAACTATTATCTGGCATATTTTCAAAGCAAAATCTGAAAATATGATGTTTTTAAATCATTTTAAAAAAGATACTTCAATGGGCACATTTTGGTGAAATAATTGAATATCTCGGGAACTATGAACTCTAGGAGTTAGCGACGTATATGGTTGTATTAACAAATTTAATAGTAATCAAAATATGATAAAATATATTGGGTGTTTCATTTAGAAAATTTGACGTCCTGTCCGTTACGCCTGTATAGAACACCCTGTATAAGTAGTAAATAATTTTAAATAGAGTCAAAGTTTTGTATAAAACCTTTTTTTTTCTTGTCAAACCGTTTAGTGTAACACAGTATAACAAGTCACAACGCGTCTTTAAATGAGTTGAGGTACGTAAAAATACATCAGTGTAAGGCTCAGTTTTACCAACCTCCAGTTAATCTAACTAGCGATAGTTAGAGCGATTTTAAACGCTCTCATTGATTATGAACCAGTTTTTAACAATTAAATAAATTTATCAAGAGGTGATTAAACAAAAAAGGAAAGTAATATATACAGGATGTCCAGAAATTGGCGGATAATCTATCTGTAGTGACATTCTCATATTAGTTATGCGTTTTGTTCCAGAAAAATTTACAACAATCAAGCACTGAATGGAAATTAAAACTAGAACTAACACTAGATCTAGTACTAGAAAGATTCAGGTTTAGCCGTGCGTCTTCAGACGCACGGCTAAACCGAAACTTTCTAGTACTAGATCTAGTGTCAGTTCTAGTTTTAGTTCAATTCGAGCATACAATAATTTAATACACTCTTGTATGTTTTTTGATCAGCATTCTTCGCAAATGTCTTGGTTAATTTTATTTATTTCGTAAAGAGTTTTCGCCATGATCATCTTAATAGTTAAGGGTTTAATGGAAATCCCATGTAGAGATCGTAAATGCCTCCAAAATTGTAGAAATCTTACTAAAATTGTTTAAAATCGTATCATTCTTCGATTTTTGACATTAACATTGACTATGGACTCCCTTGTCCATAGGTTGCATCAACGGAGCAATAATTGGGAGCAAAAACTTTGACAAAATTTGGTTGTCAGAAAAATATTTATTAAATTTGTTATATGTTATAATTTTATAATAATTGCTTTCCTTTGATAAATGCATTGAATGAAGGTGTATACTCACTTCAGGCACAATAATCTTTTCTAACTATTCTTGTAAAATCTGCTGAATCATTTAACTTTTATTGATTGAAATAATCAGCTGGTAAATTTTCTGTTTTTGTCTCTTTGAAAGGCTATGGTTTCTTAGATTTTCCAAATACGAAAAGCTTCAGTTTATGATTCTTTCCTTACTACTTTTGTGACAAATCTTTACTTTAAAAGGCTAAAGTATGTAGTGGAAAGACACTTACAAAAAAGACCAGATTTTCAGACAATAAAAACTCTTCAAAATCACATTGTAAATCGTCAGCTACTTATTGATCACCACTCAGCTTCTCTCGATTGAAACCAACGTTTCTTAAATGTTAGTCTCAAACGTTTCTTTGACGTTTCTTAAAATGTTGTTTTCCCAATCTCGTATTCTACATACATCACCTTTCTTAACCTACCATTTTCAATTTTAGAAACCATTCCCATCTTTTGTGCAATCGTTAACCCAACCTTCATTCGTTTTTAGCCACTATTTATTTCAAGAATAATCTAATAAACTTAAGCATCAACAAAGAAACATTGTAGACTATATGACAAGTCACAACACGTCTTAAAATGAGTTGAGACACGTAAACACACATAAGTGTGAAAAGAAAATTAATATAACGGGTGAGTTATTAGTATCCCGGCGGACGGTGGTCACTAAACCATTTGACAAGGAAAGAAAAATTTTATACAAAAATTGTTTAATTTACCACTTTCTATTACCTAAAATTATTTCCCCTTATACAGAGTGTTCTATTTAGGTGTAATGGAGAATATGTCAATCTTTTTAAATGGAACAGCCTGTATATTTTATCTATGTTACTAAATTATTAAATGTATAGTTTCTGAGATATTCAATTGTTTCTCCAAAACGTGCCCATTGCAGGACCTTTTTAAAAACGTTGTAAGAAAACATTTTATCCCATTTTGCCTTGAAACTACGTCAGATAATAGTCAAAGTTAGTAGGTATATGACAGTGTCCAAAGATATTAGATACACTGTACAGCGTGTTCATAAAGTTCACTTAGTTTTGACGTTTCTCAAATGATGTTTTCTTATTTTTTTAAATGGAACATCCTGTATCTTTTGTGTTGATTGAATTGCCCAGTAAGTTCCCATTAATTAATAATCAGTATGTTATATGTCTAAGTTTAATAATTTTTTAATATTTACAGTTTATAGAAAAATGTGTAATAAAACACGTTATTATTGTACTTAATATTATATTCTGTCTATTTTTATCATTTTTTTTGTAGATTATTTATTATTTGCTTAATATTTTGTAAAGTAAAATAACTTTGCTGCCATATATCTTATTGTATTTTTATCATGTTTAGATCATTTATTTATTACACATATTTTGCAAAATAAAAGAAGAATTTATTAACTTGATCTACATCTGTGGCGAAACCGACAGGCCCACATGTAGTTTAAACGTAGTGTTGATTTAATTTTGGAAATTTATGCAAAATACTATTATTGATAAATAAAGAAGCAAATCATATTTTTTCCATAATTCTTTGTAAATTTCATAAAGTACCAAGTGGCATTAAAATTTGGTGCATGACAGAAGAATTATTTTACATTATAAAGTATTGATCAAATAATAAAAGAAACAAAAAAAACTGATAAAAATAGACAGAATATAACATTACGTGCAATAATGGCATATTTTATCACACATTTTTCTTTAAATTCTAAATATCAAGAAAAAAGTTAGGCACATATCATACTTATCATTAATTAAAGGGAATCTGATTAGCAGTTCAACCAGTACACAATATACAGGGTGTTCTATTTAAAAAACTTAAGAAAGTCATTTGAAAAACACCAAAAGTAGCTGAACTTTATGAACACGCCATAAAGCGTATCTAATATCTTACGATAGTGTCATTTATCTATTGGGTTTAACTATTATCTGGCATATTTTCAAAGCAAAATCTGAAAATATGATGTTTTTAAATCATTTTTAAAAAGATATTCAATGGGCACATTTTGGTGAAATAATTGAATATCTCAGGAACTATGAACTCTAGGAGTTAGCGACGTATATGGTTGTATTAACAAATTTAATAGTAATCATAATATGATAAAATATATTGGGTGTTTCATTTAGAAAATTTGACGTCCTGTCCGTTACGCCTATGTAGAACACCCTGTATGAGTAGTAAATAATTTTAAATAGAGTCAAATAAGTTTTGTATAAAACCTTTTTTTTCTTGTCAAACCGTTTAGTGTAACACTGTATAACAAGTCACAACGCGTCTTTAAATGAGTTGAGGTACGTAAAAATACATCAGTGTAAGGCTTACTTTTACCAACCTCCAGTTAATCTAACTAGCGGTAGTTAGAGCGATTTTAAACGCTCTCACTGGCTATGAACCAGTTTTTAACTGTTAAATAAATTTATTAAGAGGTGATAAAACAAAAAAGAAAAATAATATATACAGGATGTCCAGAAATTGGCGGATAATCTGTACGTAGTGACATTCTCATATTAGTTATGCGTTTTGTTCCAGAAAAATTTACAACAATCAAGCACTGAATGGCAATTAAAACTAGAACTAACACTAGATCTAGCACTAGAAAGATTCTGAATCTTTCTAGTACTAGATCTAGTGTTAGTTCTAGTTTTAGTTGAATTCGAGTATACAATAATTTAATCTGAATAACTAAAAATAGATCAAATACTAACGTTGGGGCTAATACTAGAAATAGAACGAAAAACATTTAGATTTTGTCCTACTTTTCTTGAGTAGGAGTTATGCGTTTTGTTCCAGAAAAATTTACAACAATCAAGCAGTGAATGGCAATTAAAACTAGAACTAACACTAGATCTAGTACTAGAAAGATTCAGGTTTAGCCGTGCGTCTGAAGACGCAAGACTGAAGACGGCTAAACCGAAACTTTCTAGTACTAGATCTAGTGTTAGTTCTAGTTTTAGTTGAATTCGAGTATACAATAATTTAATCTGAATAACTAAAAATAGATCAAATACTAACATTAGGGCTAATACTAGAAATAGAACGAAAAACATTTAGATTTAGTCCTACTTTTCTTGAGTAGGAGTTATGCGTTTTGTTCCAGAAAAATTTACAACAATCAAGCAGTGAATGGCAATTAAAACTAGAACTAACACTAGATCTAGTACTAGAAAGATTCAGGTTTAGCCGTGCGTCTGAAGACGCAAGACTGAAGACGGCTAAACCGAATCTTTCTAGTACTAGATCTAGTGTTAGTTCTAGTTTTAGTTCAATTCGAGTATACAATAATTTAATACTGAATAACTAAAAATAGATCAAATACTAACGTTAGGGCTAATACTAGACCTAGAACGAAAAACATTTAAATTTAGTCCTACTTTTCTTGAGTAGGAGTTATGCGTTTTGTTCCAGAAAAATTTACAACAATAAAGCAGTGAATGGCAATTAAAACTAGAACTAACACTAGATCTAATACTAGAAAGTTTCGGTTTAGCCGTGCGTCTTCAGACCCACGGCTTGAGTAGGAGTTATGCGTTTTGTTCCAGAAAAATTTACAACAATCAAGCACTGAATGGCAATTAAAACTAGAACTAACACCGTGCGTCTGAAGACGCACGGCTAAACGGAAACTTTCTAGTACTAGATCTAGTGTTAGTTCTAGTTTTAGTTCAATTCGAGTATACAATAATTTAATACCGAATAACTAAAAATAGATCAAATACTAACGTTAGGGCTAATACTAGACCTAGAACGAAAAACATTTAGATTTAGTCCTACTTTTCTTGAGTCGGAACTCGATCTAATACAACCTAGAGCTTTAACAAACTAACACTGACACATTATTGTTTCTTTTTTAGTGGCATAATTGGGGCTCTACTGTATGTCATTATTATTAAATATACTATTTATTGCTATTTTTATTTATTACAAAGTAATAAGTTAAATTTATACCCGATGTAGCTCTCCTACAATTAGAAAGGCTTCAGAATAGAAATTTTTCTAGGTCTGGGTTGACTCATTATTGCATAACACCATCCACTTTGTTATTATTCATTAAGAGGCACGTATTATCATACAAAATATATCTCAAGAAATAAAACTCTTTGAAAAATAGCTTCAAAGCAGAACTGGCAATAATTGGTATTTAATAACTTCACTTAATCCTCTTTTTTTAGTAAAAAAATTCTGTTATTTATGAAGCAATTTAAAAATCAATTTTTAATTGTATTCGCGATAAATAATTCAGTCCAACGAAGCGGTAATTAAGCATATTAGTATTTGATTAAAAATGTTTTAGTATTGATTTGAAATTTTATCTTTAAAAATTAATTGATCTTAGCTAACTTTATTATGGTGTGACTAAAATTGATGTTTGAGTAAAATCTTGATGTATTCTCACAATCACTCAAAAAATATTTTTAAAAAAATCTAAATCGTATAAAAATTAATTCAAAAAAAAAATAAAATAAAAAAAATCATGCACTTTATAAAAATACACTGAAAAAAAATCGTACTATTTACTTAAAAATAGCACTCTTACTTACTACTAGTTGATCTATGTGTAAAAAAAAAATCGGACTAAAACCAAATAATCGTAATTAAAAAAAAATTGTAACAAAAAAAAATTAACTGTAATATAATCACACCGCTTTTCTTAATAAATAATTACTACAAAAAAAAGTATTATAAACAAGGAGTATCGTTCACAAAAAGTGCCCCGAAAAATTTTTGTATTGTTCAAGTAGTCGATCGTATTAGAAAAATAAAAAAAAATAAAATAAAAACACTTTTCACGTACTAAAAATTTAAACAAAAAATTTAGAATAAAAAACAATTTTTGCCGATGTTGTCCAAAGTTAGTGATGAAAAAAAAAATTTGAAAAAATTAAACATACAGAGTTAACGGAGAAATTCACACAGTATATTGTAACATATATTTTTGTAGGTATAAATCATTAATAATTTTTGTTTAAAAAATTTTTTGAAATTATCAAAACAAGAACAAAAAGAACGTATTTAGAGGGCTTATCGTGTAATTTTTGTGTTTGTAGAAAATACGTTGGATTGTCGAATTCTTTTAATGATTATTATTTGTATTTGTTTTGTAGATTTGTACAGTTAGTAGGTTTGTACATGTTTTTTAATTTATGAAAACTGTGTTACTAATGTGTAAATAAACAATTAATGCTTCAAATATACAAGTTTGTTTTTCTCATTGCCGGTTCTTTTCCACTACCTCTTTTTCAATTTGAACAAATAAGGTAAGTCCTTTATTCTTCATTTTCAATGGTGTAAACAATAAATATTCATTCGATTCGTTTGAACAAAGAATACCAAGTTTGATTACTTTTGTAACTAAATACGGTCGTTGAATTTATTTGCGACACATTGAACTTTTATTTTTCTTCTTTGTTTACCAGTAATGGACAACAGGTAAATACCCAAACAGTGGGTCTTAATCAATTAAAAATTTATGGTAATACATGAATATAGTTTTTAATTCGAATGTATCGTGTTCGTTCGAATCTAAGACGTATTATTTTTGTCACAAAGATGTTTCTTGTAATGGGGTGCGTCTTATTATTAGATTTTGATCTATTTCGAATAAATATTATTCAAAAATACAAAATATGTTAAAGAAATAAATTATAGTATATCAATTGGTACTACCCAATTCGCTCGAACTTTTTCTTCCCAATTCAGTCCCAACATCTGTTATGAATTTGTTTTGGAGAGCATATATTTTGAATTGAGACTTGATATTGCTTCCAAAAAAAGATAATGGAAGTTGCAATATTTTAGAAGATATTACTTAGACGTTTATGAAGATAAAGACCCATCTACAGAAAAACTAAATGAGACATCAAGCAATGCTGGTTTATCTAGAAGCATGAATGATTCCATTAATTTAAGTGAAAATCATTTTAACGAAAATGTAAATGGGAATAGCGAACTGGGAATTGAAACATTAAATATCCTTGATTTATCAGAAAATATAACTAGTAATGCCGAATTATACTTCAATCAGTGTACTGAAAATGCACACAGCAGTAGTTCTGAGAGTTTGTACATATCAAGTTTCGATGAATATGTTTGTGAATCGGATTTGGAAGAAAGTTCAGATGTAGAAGACCAAAACAAGTCTGATAATTCTATGAAAAAGTGTAAGAAAGGAGGACGACAGAAGACAGAGAATAAGTCCCGAAAACGTATAAGAAATGAAAAATCTTGGAAATGTTAGAAAAAAAGCTAAAGATGAAAGGAAAGAATACGTATCTGTCACAGGGAAAACCAAACTTCTACTTCTCTACTCCTTGCATACATTCATAAATCAAGCCGCTATTTTTATGAGAAATTGGTGAGAATTAAAGAGTTAGAGGATACATTAATGAGAGATGAAGAAGAAAGAGATTTGGAATAGCTATTCGTTTTAGTATTTTTAACTCTATAGTGGTGTTTCATTGCCATGTTGCTTTTTGTAAAAGTTTCTTGTGCGTATTTTGGATATAAATAAAGTGCTTTTGTGTAAATGAATTTTTCTTTATCTTGTATACATAGATTATCACGAATTCCTAATTTAAACTTTTCAAAAAAAAGGTAACAAATGTTTAAGTAGTGAATTAAAAAACTGAGGAAATCAACCAAAGTCAGCATGTTATAATGTTGTAAAAGTACAAAAACAACCAATGTCAGGTTAAAAATGAAAACTAGAAAAAAACAAAAACGTTTCATATCACTAAATCAATCTATGCAAAACACTCATTAAATATTCATATAAAACCCTTTTCTCAAAGAAATTGCTTTCAAAAGACTCGTTACTGCTTCTAGAAGATTTGATATTGCTTCTAGATGACTACCTACTGTTTCCAAAAAACTTGAAATGCTTCTAGAAGACTAATACTGCTTCTAGGAGACTTGATACTGTTTTTAGAAGACTTGATGTTGCTTTCAAGACTCGTTACTGCTTCTAGAAGACTTCTAGATGACTACCTACTGTTTCCAAAAAACCTGAAGTGCTTCCATAAGACATAAAATGCTTCTAGAAGACTTAATACCGCTTCTAGGAGACTTAATACTGTTTCAGAAGACTTAATATTGCTTTCAGAAGACTCGTTACTGCTTCTAGAAGACTTCTAGATGACTAACTACTCTTTCCAAAAAACTTGAAATGCTTCCGTAACACATAAAATGCTTCTAGAAGACTTAATACTGCCTCCAGAAGACTACCTACTGTTTCTAAAAAACTTGAAATGCTGCCATAAGACATAAAATGCTTCTAGAAGACTTAATACTGCTTCTAGGAGACTTAATACTGTTTTCAGAAGACTTAATATTGCTTTCAGAAGACTCGTTACTGCTTCTAGAAGACTTCTAGATGACTAACTACTCTTTCCAAAAAACTTGAAATGCTTCCGTAACACATAAAATGCTTCTAGAAGACTTAATACTGCCTCCAGAAGACTACCTACTGTTTCCAAAAAACTTGAAATGCTGCCATAAGACATAAAATGCTTCTAGAAGACTTAATACTGCTTCTAGGAGACTTAATACTGTTTTCAGAAGACTTAATATTGCTTTCAGAAGATTCGTTACTGCTTCTAGAAGACTTCTAGATGACTAACTACTCTTTCCAAAAAACTTGAAATGCTTCCGTAACACATAAAATGCTTCTAGAAGACTTAATACTGCCTCCAGAAGACTACCTACTGTTTCCAAAAAACTTGAAATGCTGCCATAAGACATAAAATGCTTCTAGAAGACTTAATACTGCTTCTAGGAGACTTAATACTGTTTTCAGAAGACTTAATATTGCTTTCAGAAGACTCGTTACTGCTTCTAGAAGACTTCTAGATGACTAACTACTCTTTCCAAAAAACTTGAAATGCTTCCGTAACACATAAAATGCTTCTAGAAGACTTAATACTGCCTCCAGAAGACTACCTACTGTTTCCAAAAAACTTGAAATGCTGCCATAAGACATAAAATGCTTCTAGAAGACTTAATACTGCTTCTAGGAGACTTAATACTGTTTTCAGAAGACTTAATATTGCTTTCAGAAGATTCGTTACTGCTTCTAAAAGACTTCTAGATGACTAACTACTCTTTCCAAAAAACTTGAAATGCTTCCGTAACACATAAAATGCTTCTAGAAGACTTAATACTGCCTCCAGAAGACTACCTACTGTTTCCAAAAAACTTGAAATGCTGCCATAAGACATAAAATGCTTCTAGAAGACTTAATACTGCTTCTAGGAGACTTAATACTGTTTTCAGAAGACTTAATATTGCTTTCAGAAGACTCGTTACTGCTTCTAGAAGACTTCTAGATGACTAACTACTCTTTCCAAAAAACTTGAAATGCTTCCGTAACACATAAAATGCTTCTAGAAGACTTAATACTGCCTCCAGAAGACTACCTACTGTTTCCAAAAACTTGAAATGCTGCCATAAGACATAAAATGCTTCTAGAGGACTTAATACTGCTTCTAGGAGACTTAATACTGTTTTCAGAAGACTTAATATTGCTTTCAGAAGACTCGTTACTGCTTCTAGAAGACTTCTAGATGACTAACTACTCTTTCCAAAAAACTTGAAATGCTTCCGTAACACATAAAATGCTTCTAGAAGACTTAATACTGCCTCCAGAAGACTACCTACTGTTTCCAAAAAACTTGAAATGCTTCCATAAGACATAAAATGCTTCTAGAAGACTTAATACTGCTTCTAGGAGACTTAATACTGTTTTCAGAAGACTTAATATTGCTTTCAGAAGACTCGTTACTGCTTCTAGAAGACTTCTAGATGACTAACTACTCTTTCCAAAAAACTTGAAATGCTTCCGTAACACATAAAATGCTTCTAGAAGACTTAATACTGCCTCCAGAAGACTACCTACTGTTTCCAAAAAACTTGAAATGCTGCCATAAGACATAAAATGCTTCTAGAGGACTTAATACTGCTTCTAGGAGACTTAATACTGTTTTCAGAAGACTTAATATTGTTTTCAGAAGACTCGTTACTGCTTCTAGAAGACTTCTAGACGACTAACTACTCTTTCCAAAATACTTGAAATGCTTCCGTAACACATAAAATGCTTCTAGAAGACTTAATACTGCCTCCAGAAGACTACCTACTGTTTCCAAAAAACTTGAAATGCTTCCATAAGACATAAAATGCTTCTAGAAGACTAATACTGCTTCTAGGAGACTTAATACTGTTTTCAGAAGACTTAATATTGCTTTCAGAAGACTCGTTACTGCTTCTAGAAGACTTCTAGATGACTAACTACTCTTTCCAAAAAACTTGAAATTCTTTCGTAACACATAAAATGCTTCTAGAAGACTTAATACTGCCTCCAGAAGACTACCTACTGTTTCCAAAAAACTTGAAATGCTGCCATAAGACATAAAATGCTTCTAGAAGACTTAATACCGCTTCTAGGAGACTTAATACTGTTTCAGAAGACTTAATATTGCTTTCAGAAGACTCGTTACTGCTTCTAGAAGACTTCTAGATGACTAACTACTCTTTCCAAAAAACTTGAAATGCTTCCGTAACACATAAAATGCTTCTAGAAGACTTAATACTGCCTCCAGAAGACTACCTACTGTTTCTAAAAAACTTGAAATGCTGCCATAAGACATAAAATGCTTCTAGAAGACTTAATACTGCTTCTAGGAGACTTAATACTGTTTTCAGAAGACTTAATATTGCTTTCAGAAGACTCGTTACTGCTTCTAGAAGACTTCTAGATGACTAACTACTCTTTCCAAAAAACTTGAAATGCTTCCGTAACACATAAAATGCCTCCAGAAGACTACCTACTGTTTCCAAAAAACTTGAAATGCTGCCATAAGACATAAAATGCTTCTAGAGGACTTAATACTGCTTCTAGGAGACTTAATACTGTTTTCAGAAGACTTAATATTGCTTTCAGAAGACTCGTTACTGCTTCTAGAAGACTTCTAGACGACTAACTACTCTTTCCAAAATACTTGAAATGCTTCCGTAACACATAAAATGCTTCTAGAAGACTTAATACTGCCTCCAGAAGACTACCTACTGTTTCCAAAAAACTTGAAATGCTTCCATAAGACATAAAATGCTTCTAGAAGACTAATACTGCTTCTAGGAGACTTAATACTGTTTTCAGAAGACTTAATATTGCTTTCAGAAGACTCGTTACTGCTTCTAGAAGACTTCTAGATGACTAACTACTCTTTCCAAAAAACTTGAAATTCTTTCGTAACACATAAAATGCTTCTAGAAGACTTAATACTGCCTCCAGAAGACTACCTACTGTTTCCAAAAAACTTGAAATGCTGCCATAAGACATAAAATGCTTCTAGAAGACTTAATACCGCTTCTAGGAGACTTAATACTGTTTCAGAAGACTTAATATTGCTTTCAGAAGACTCGTTACTGCTTCTAGAAGACTTCTAGATGACTAACTACTCTTTCCAAAAAACTTGAAATGCTTCCGTAACACATAAAATGCTTCTAGAAGACTTAATACTGCCTCCAGAAGACTACCTACTGTTTCTAAAAAACTTGAAATGCTGCCATAAGACATAAAATGCTTCTAGAAGACTTAATACTGCTTCTAGGAGACTTAATACTGTTTTCAGAAGACTTAATATTGCTTTCAGAAGACTCGTTACTGCTTCTAGAAGACTTCTAGATGACTAACTACTCTTTCCAAAAAACTTGAAATGCTTCCGTAACACATAAAATGCTTCTAGAAGACTTAATACTGCCTCCAGAAGACTACCTACTGTTTCCAAAAAACTTGAAATGCTGCCATAAGACATAAAATGCTTCTAGAAGACTTAATACTGCTTCTAGGAGACTTAATACTGTTTTCAGAAGACTTAATATTGCTTTCAGAAGATTCGTTACTGCTTCTAGAAGACTTCTAGATGACTAACTACTCTTTCCAAAAAACTTGAAATGCTTCCGTAACACATAAAATGCTTCTAGAAGACTTAATACTGCCTCCAGAAGACTACCTACTGTTTCCAAAAAACTTGAAATGCTGCCATAAGACATAAAATGCTTCTAGAAGACTTAATACTGCTTCTAGGAGACTTAATACTGTTTTCAGAAGACTTAATATTGCTTTCAGAAGACTCGTTACTGCTTCTAGAAGACTTCTAGATGACTAACTACTCTTTCCAAAAAACTTGAAATGCTTCCGTAACACATAAAATGCTTCTAGAAGACTTAATACTGCCTCCAGAAGACTACCTACTGTTTCCAAAAAACTTGAAATGCTGCCATAAGACATAAAATGCTTCTAGAGGACTTAATACTGCTTCTAGGAGACTTAATACTGTTTTCAGAAGACTTAATATTGCTTTCAGAAGACTCGTTACTGCTTCTAGAAGACTTCTAGATGACTAACTACTCTTTCCAAAAAACTTGAAATGCTTCCGTAACACATAAAATGCTTCTAGAAGACTTAATACTGCCTCCAGAAGACTACCTACTGTTTCCAAAAAACTTGAAATGCTTCCATAAGACATAAAATGCTTCTAGAAGACTTAATACTGCTTCTAGGAGACTTAATACTGTTTTCAGAAGACTTAATATTGCTTTCAGAAGACTCGTTACTGCTTCTAGAAGACTTCTAGATGACTAACTACTCTTTCCAAAAAACTTGAAATGCTTCCGTAACACATAAAATGCTTCTAGAAGACTTAATACTGCCTCCAGAAGACTACCTACTGTTTCCAAAAAACTTGAAATGCTGCCATAAGACATAAAATGCTTCTAGAGGACTTAATACTGCTTCTAGGAGACTTAATACTGTTTTCAGAAGACTTAATATTGCTTTCAGAAGACTCGTTACTGCTTCTAGAAGACTTCTAGACGACTAACTACTCTTTCCAAAATACTTGAAATGCTTCCGTAACACATAAAATGCTTCTAGAAGACTTAATACTGCCTCCAGAAGACTACCTACTGTTTCCAAAAAACTTGAAATGCTTCCATAAGACATAAAATGCTTCTAGAAGACTAATACTGCTTCTAGGAGACTTAATACTGTTTTCAGAAGACTTAATATTGCTTTCAGAAGACTCGTTACTGCTTCTAGAAGACTTCTAGATGACTAACTACTCTTTCCAAAAAACTTGAAATTCTTCCGTAACACATAAAATGCTTCTAGAAGACTTAATACTGCCTCCAGAAGACTACCTACTGTTTCCAAAAAACTTGAAATGCTGCCATAAGACATAAAATGCTTCTAGAAGACTTAATACTGCTTCTAGGAGACTTAATACTGTTTTCAGAAGACTTAATATTGCTTTCAGAAGACTCGTTACTGCTTCTAGAAGACTTCTAGATGACTAACTACTCTTTCCAAAAAACTTGAAATGCTTCCGTAACACATAAAATGCTTCTAGAAGACTTAATACTGCCTCCAGAAGACTACCTACTGTTTCTAAAAAACTTGAAATGCTGCCATAAGACATAAAATGCTTCTAGAAGACTTAATACTGCTTCTAGGAGACTTAATACTGTTTCAACAAAACTTAATACTGATTCAGAAAACTTGATAAAAGAAGCCTCTGGAAAACCTGAAATTGATACCAAAAAACTTGAAATACTTCGTTAAAAAGCGGTTCCAGTAGATTTAACTTGCTTCTAGAAGACTTGGAATGCTTCCAGAAGATTTGATATTGCTTATAGAAGAATTAAAATTCTTCTGGAACACTCGATATTACCTCTGGAAGACTTGAAATGCTACGAGATCAGTTGATACTGCTTCTGCAAGACTTAACATTGTTTTCAAGACCTGAAATATTTCAAGAAGAGTTGGTACAGCTTCTAAAAGACTTGAAATCCTCCTAAAAGACTTGATACTGCTTGTAGTATCCAAACAAAATTGTTAATTCTTTATCTGGATTGAAATGGATAATCTCTGTTTTTCAGACCTTTTTCTGAAATACCGTCATTCGTCGTTTGAGTCTTTTTCCAATTCAGTTCTTTTAGTTACGTATTTTCAGAATGGTTTAGACTGAATAATGCGTTTTCAAGCTATTAGTGCCGAAACAAAGCAACTTTGGATATAGATACAATATATTCCTCCGTTGTACACGCATTTTGGAGATCCCTGTATATAACATTTATAAATAAAATACATAGTGTTTTTTGTGTTTTAACATTGTTGCGTAATATTTAAATTTATTTGTTTATCAACACAATTTTAAGACGTTTTGTTTTTTTCGATCATATTTATAATCTTGAAAATGAAAGGCGGCTTTACAAACAGTATTTTTGAAAAATTAACATCAATAATTACTAATTATATATTGTACCTAAAGCTCCATCAAGATATTAACGAAACAATCATGAAAGAAGAGAACATCAAGGATTTGGCCGCTACAGACCAAATCCTCAAATGGATTTGACCGTCCTTTTCTAAATAAAAATTTATAAAGCGGCTTTTTTCAAAAATTGGAAATAGGGTGTCGGCCACCCTTAATTTTGGCCGCTACAGGCGGTTGCTTGCTCCACTTGTACGTATCGCCGGCACTGACTAGAACCATATTGGACCCATGGAAGGATCAGACATGAGTGAATCAGCATGGGGTTTGTTGGTTAGTTCGATCAGATGGCAGTAAATTGCACTAAGATCCTCGGTTTTAGTTTGATAATTGACCGTGTTGAGGATGGAGAAAATATGGAGCATCTCCAGAAATCTATTGTAGACACCCTCCCTACAAAGAGTTTTAGTCCGATTAAAATCAAGTTTGTAGCCTGTTGACACATGATTCTCTACATAGCAACTATCACAACCCATACATTCGGTACGCCAGCTTAGACTGGTGGTGAAAGGGAGTGACCTTTTAACTCAGTGAAAAAACTTTTCAGTGGTAATAGGGCTGAGTATCTGGTTAGTGGAAAATTCTGCTGATTAGTGAGCGAGGAAATCCATTATTGCAGAAGACATCCGCTAGAAACCTAAGATTCTTTTCTCTAAACTCAAGGTCAGAAATGTCAATGACCTTGTTTTTCATGGTGTTAACCTTGATGTGAATGGTATGGCAAGAAAAGAAGTTGATAAAAAGATCTGAAAAGGTGGGTTTCCTATACCAACCCAAAACGATGTGTTGATCACTTTTTCACAAAGGGCACAAAATTGTTAGAATCTGTTTCCATTGTAAATTGGATGTGACGATCAACAGAGTTGAACTCCCACTGCACGTACAGTAATCTATTATATGGTATAGCACAAATAATGTCATCGACATACTTGTAAATAACCTGCCCAAGATCCAATCCATTACAATAGTGACTAAGCAAAGACTAAGAAAACTAAAAGAGGACTATTGATCAGAACAAAATCAGGAGATAACCGGACAATCAGTAAGTAGGGGAGCCAATAAACTAAATGATCAGTTTAAGTGGTGTTTCAACCTTGTGGATTTTATGGAGACACGTAGGGAGTTTGCTAATTCTGTTTTGTTTCTTTGAATAGACGGTGTTAGATCTATCTTCTATGCTTCATAGATGGTCAAATCATTTAACAAAGCCAGGCACCCATCAATATACTGGGACTGATTAAGAATCACTGTCACTTATCATTTAGCAGCAAGAACCACAGGGAGATCCGGGCTGCTTTGTTTAATAATTCCGTTTTCGCTTTGAGACAAGAGATCAGAACACTATTCGTTCTTTTAGCATAAATATAATTGGTAGTGAGGTTCGTGGCTCTGGCCTTTACAATTCACTGGCCTCAACAAATCGAGGAATCAACGTTGAATTCAGTGCAACAGGAAAGCCGAATTTGGGACCTAGTGAAAGAAAGTTGGAGACCTCTATTAAAGGAGGTTCTTAATTCCTATCCCCTTCTTGGTTATATTCCCAAAAACTTTTAACCAAAAGTAAATTATGCAAAATGAAATGATACTGATTTTTGCTTCTAGTTCTAGGTCAAGAGTTAGTACTAAAGCTAGGTTGTAGGTCTTGTATTAGCTCTACTTTTAGTTTCAGAAGAATTTACAACAGTCAAGCTCTGAATGGCAAATTAAAACTAGAACTAACACTTGACCTAGCATTAGAAAGTTTCGGTTTTCTGATTTGAAAACACTAATCCTAGAATTGGAATCTTTTTTTTTTGGAGCATTAATTTTGTACAAAAGAGCGCTCTCATTTCGTTCGTCCATCTCATCCTTGGGGCATCAAATATCTTATTGATGTCCCAATCCTCTTTTTATCTAAGATTATTCATTCAAACGATTTTTTCAATAAAATTGCCTCCCTTTTTCCCGAATTAATCAGTGATATCGATTTTTTATTGTCCATTTATTTATTTAAATAAAATAAAAATAAATTAATTAACTTTAGTTCTCCACTTAAATAAACATTGATAAAAGTTTCGATAAGATACCAAAATAGCAAAACACGCTTGTAAATTAAATAGATTGAAAAAATCGTTTACGAAATTAAACCGAATAAAACAAATTGATTAACTTATTTATTTTTTTAATTTTTAATAATCGAGTTTAAATCAAAAATTCTCATTAATATTAATTCACCTCACCGTTCTCAATGAAAAACGACCACAATCTACTTAAAAATTCTAGGAAGTACACGTCCAGTAACGTTCCCGCCGTCTTGCGTTAGTCACTCGGTTTCGTTACATCCGGTTTAGAGCTTTTTTTTTCAATTTAATCCAACCGGAAGTGATAACGAATTCGTGTATTAACTTTTATTTAATCATTAAAAAAATTTTCCTCAAAAAGTTACTTAAAATGAAGCAAAAGTAAACGGTTACATAAAAAAGGAAATAAAAATTCCTTAGTATTGAAATGAAATCCTATTTGCAAAGTTTGCGTATTTCGAATAACAACCTTGAATAAATTTCAATCAACTCGACTTTTACTTGAACATTATTTTAATTAATTAAACAGAGTTTTTGAATGACGTATCATCATATCTACATTCAATCCGATCCATTCATTACAATATTGACTTTCGCGGGGGCGAGTTGCAGCGTGGTGCTTTGAAATAGGGTCGTCAAAGTATTATTATTTTGTTGGGATGAATGCTGGGTGAATACTGTGAATGCAGATGGGGCAGAAACTGACACGAAAAGACTTTGTTGTTGGCTCTCTGTCTGGTTTTGTGGGCTACGCCCATGTCTGGATCGATGAGCCAGACGTTTCATTTGGAATTTTACTCAATTTTAACTGACTAAAAGATATGCCGTTTTTACAAATAGAAAAAAAGTTTTGTTTTAAATAAAATTTGCAATGTAAAACGATTACTAAAAATGTTTTTTTAAAGAAGATATCTTAACGGTTATTTGACTAACTCGTTAAACAACAACAAGATACGGAGGAAAAAGGAGACTCCTTATCGAAGTCACGTTGTAAACAACAAACTTAATATCAAGAAAAGTAATATAGAAAATTTATATTTAACAGAGTCTACAAAAAGATAATAATAATGTTTAATTGTCTTCTTTGACGTTTTCTTACTGATTTAGGAAAAAAATATTTATCAACCTAAGTTTTTGTTGTTAAAATATTAATTTATTTAAAAAAATATTTTTTGCTGGGTTATCAAATCAGTTTGTAAAGTACTCTATTTTAGAAACTATTAATTTTGGAAACCTTCGTTAAAAAAAGTCTTTAGATGCAAGCCCAAAACTTTCCACTTCTAGGTCTAGTGTTAGTTCTAGTTTTACTTCAATTCAAATATTGTGAGTTGACAAATCAGTTTGTAAAGTACTCTATTTCAGAAACTGCTCATTGCAGAGGCCTTCATCACAAAAATATTTTCAGATGAACGGCTAAACCTAACCCAATCCAACCCTTTATACAAGGGAGTCGTCAGGAGGGAGGGGAATCAGTTGAGGATATTCACGAGTAGTGTAAAAAGCACATTGAAACTCACTTCCATAATGAGGCATTGAAAAGCTGCTATATTAATAATATTCATATTAAAAATAAGCTTGGACAAATTTCATCGAAAGAAGTCTTCAAAAAATTGTCAAAAAACGCTAAATGAAAAGGATGAAGAAAAGCATGTTGCCCTTTTTTTAAGTTTGGTTGGTGATGATGGAATGGAATTGTTTAATACTTTTAGTTTATCAATCAGAAAAAATCTATAAAAGTAGTAATAAAGAAGTTTGATAAATATTATTTTCCAAAAACAAACATAATTTTTGAAAGGATGTGGAAGGAGTGTTTAACAGTATAACCAAAAAAGAGCAGCAATCATCATAAAAAGTTGCTTCATGTGAATGATTTAACATTGGATAAAAGGTTATACAGCTTTGTAGATCTATAGAAATAACTAAAAGTCAATCAAAAGCACTACAAACTGAGATGATTGTAGATGATACAAAGAAGCAAAAACAGTCAAAAAGTAAAGTAGATGTACATACTAACGAAAGGTGTCTTACTTATGCATAAGAATGAAAGAAGTGCGGAAAGCAGAACTATTTTGCAAATGTTTATAAGAAGATGAAAGAAAATAAAAGCGTTATGAAGTGGTTTCATCAGCAACAGATGAAGAGAAGAAACACGATGGAGCAAATAACAGTTTTTCAGAGGAATTATTCGGAAAAAACAACTTTTTCAACTTTTGAAAAAAAATTGGTTATAAAACGATAAAGTTAAAGTCTTTTGGAAGCATTTCAGATCTTCGAGTCTTTTGGAGTCAAGTCTTCTAGGAATGGTATCAAGTAACCATTTAATGCTTTCTGGAAGCAATATCAAGTCATTTAGAAGCTGTATCAAATCTTCTCGAAGCATCTAGCTGTTCTAAAAGCATCTTAGTATCTTAGCAAGTCTTTTAAAAACCAGTATTAAATCTTCCAGAGGCAGTATCAAGTTTTCTGGAAGTAACTACGACTTGAACTCAAGTCTTCTAGAAGCTTCTAAAAGCTAAAAACATTTTGGTATCTTAGCAAGTTTTTTAATAACCAGTGTTTAGTCTTCAAGATGCAGTATTTAGTCTTCTTGTGGAAGCAATATCAAGTTATTTACAAACAGTATCAAGTCTTCGAGGAGCAGTATTAAGTCATCGCAGCAAATACCGGGACTGAATTGGGAACAAAAAACCTGAATAATCTATTCAAATTAAAAATTGGTTGGATGCTTGAACACCTAGGCAACCTTCGTATTTAGCAGTTATGCGTATGGTGTGCACCCAGATCACCCACGTATCCGGCGAACACTACTGATAATTGGTAGATATATTAATAGATATTATTTATTAAAGCCTTAACTGCAATTTTCTTGAAGAATAATTCTTAAATTATAATTGAAGAACTAAGCAAACTAACATTAATTGAAAGATAAGGAAAAAATATGAATGTTCGTAAATAAAAACATTGACCTAAGAACGTCAAACCCTTTGGAGGTTGTTTTATAGTGACCTAGTACTTCAGACACACGGCTAAACCCAAAGCATTCCATTTCTAGGTCTAGTGTCAGTTCTAGTTTTACTTCGATACAAATATACAAGGTTGCCAAATTAATTTGTAAAGTATTCTATTTCAGAAACTGCTCATTGTAGAGGCCTCATCACAAAAATATTTTCAGATGAACAGCTAAACCTAACCCAATCCAACCCTGTATACAAGGGAGTCGTCAAGAGGGGGAGGGGGATCAGTTGAGGATATTCACGAGTAGTGCAAAAAACACATTGAAACCCATTTCCATAAGGACGCATTGAAAAGCTGCTAAATCTTTTTTCGAAAGTGTTCCTGTCGATTTGCAACTGAACGAATATTCTCAGGGAATTATTGAGGAAAATTGCTTATTGAAGAATGTTTGGGGGGTGAGAAATTCCAAGTTAGGGTGGAAGTTCTAAGTCAGTGTAGTAAAACCTCTAAAGGGTTTAGCCTTCTCAGACCATACCTTCTTTTTAACGACCTTTTAAGTTATGATCTTTATCTTGCTGTTTGTTTGCTTAATTTTTTTTGATATAACTCAAAGCCCATTGATGATTTCATATTTCACTCTTCAGCGAAATTATAGCTTATTCTTAAATATATAGTTTCTATCAATACATTCATATCAAAAATAAGCTTGGACAAATTTAAACTGGAAAAATTGTCAAATAATGTTAAATGAAAAGGACGAAGAAAAACATATTGCCGTTTTTTGAAATTTGGTTGGTGATGACGGAATGGAATTGTTTAATACTTTTCAATCAGAAAAAAATCTATAAAACCAGTAATAAAGAAGTTTGATAAATATTATTCTCCAAAAAGAAACATAATCTTTGAAAGGTTTATGTTTAACAGTATAACCAAAAAGAAAGAAGAGCAATCATCATAAAAAGTTGCTTTATGTGAATGATTTAACATTGGATAAGACTATTCAGCTTTGTAGATCTGTAGAAATAACTAAAAGTCAATCAAAAGTACTACAAACTGAGGTGATTGTGCTTGAGACAAAGAAGCAAAAACAGACAAGAAGTAGAATAGATCTCGAGAAGTAGAGGAAGTAAACGAAAGGTGTTTTGCTTATGGCAAAGAATGAAAGATGTGTGGGTAGCAGAACCATTTTACAAATGTTTATAAGCAGAAGATGGAAAAAAATAAAAGCGTTCATGAAGTGGTTTCATCAGCAATAGATTAAGAGAGGAAAAACGATGGAGAAAACAACAGTTTTTCAGAGAAATTATTCGGAAAGAACAACTTTTTCAACTTTTGAAAAAAAATTGGTTATAAAATGGTAAAGTTAAAGTCTTTTGGAGCATCTTAAATCTTCGAGTTTTTTGGAGACATCTCAAGTCTTCTAGGATTAGTATCAAGTAACCGTTTAATGTCTTCTGGAAGCAATATCAAATCATTTAGAAGCTGTATCAAATCTTCTAGATGCTCTTCAACTCTTCTGAAAGCATTTTAAGTCATCTAGAAGCAATATCAAGTCTTCTGGAAGCAGTTCAAGCCTTTTCGAAGCATTTTAACTCTTTTAAAAGCATCTTAGTATCTTAGCAAGTCTTTTAAAAACCAGTATTAAATCTTCCAGAGGCAGTATCAAGTCTTCTGGAAGTAGTTCAAGTCTTCTAGAAGCATTTTAACTCTTCTAAAAACATTTTGGTATCTTAGCAAGTTTTTTAATAATCAGTGTTTAGTCTTCAAGATGCAGTATTTAGTCTTCTCAAAGCGTTTAAAGTCTTCTGGAAGCAGTATTTAGAGTTGTGGAGGCAATATCAAGTGATATAGAAGTAGTATCAAGTCTTCGAGGGGTAGTATTAAGTCTTCTGGAAGCAGTAACAAGACTTGTGGAAACAAGATCAAGTCTTCTGGAAGCAGTTTAAGTCTTTTGACAGCATTTTAAATCTTTTGGAAACATTATCAAGTCTCCTAGAAGTAGTATCTAGAGTTGTGGAAGCAATATCAAGTTATTTACAAACAGTATCAAGTCTTCGAGAAGCAGTATTAAGTCATCGCAGCAGATACCGGGACTGAATTTGGAACAAAAAACCCGAATAGTCTATTCAAATTAAAAATTGGTTGGATGCTTGAATACCTAGACAACCTTCGTATTTAGCAGTTATGCGTATAATGTGCACCCAGATCACCCACGTATCCTGCGAGCACTACTGATAATTGGTAGATATGTTAATAGATATTATTCATTAAAGCCTTAACTGCAATTTTTTTAAAGAATGATTCTTAAATTATAATTGAAGAACTAAGCAAACTAACATTAATTGTAAGATAAGGAAAAAATATGAATGTTTGTAAATAAAAACATTGACCTAAGAACGTCAAACTCTTTGAAGGTTGTTTTATAGTGACCTAGTTAGTACTTTTGCCCTAAATTCTAATATCTCACCCCTCAAATGGTTATTGCACTGTATAATCAAAACGGAATACAACGGAAAGATTATTGTAGAATGTAGTCTATTCTACAACAATAATCGCCTATAGAAAGAATGTAATACAGTCTTAAATTAAAAAAGAAAGTGGTCGTTGGTGTTATCTTGTACATGGGAGAAGGCCGTGATGGCATTGCTTCGATTGCAATCAGGGAATGATTAAAATGGGAATACTCCCGAGCGAACTTGGAGCGAGGCTATACATAAATAACCTTTCCTTGAAGCTCACATAGACTACATCACATCTACTTTCTTATGCCACATTTTGGATTGAGACGATACCCCAAAACAACATAAGCTAGGGCAAAACATTAACTATCTACACTGATGGACTAAAGAAAACTGGAGGGAGTGGAGCGGGAATTTTCTGGCACGATCTCCAGCTACATCTTTCACTAGGGTCGTATTGTACGAAGGCCCAAGCCGAAATCACAAGAAGATGAAATAGTGACAGAAAAATTTTTAGGACTATCAAGAATACAATTTCAATCATCCTGCACAACTCTTCTGAAAGCATTTTAAGTCATCTAGAAGCAATATCAAGTCTTCTGGAAGCAGTTCAAGCCTTTTCGAAGCATTTTAACTCTTTTAAAAGCATCTTAGTATCTTAGCAAGTCTTTTAAAAACCAGTATTAAATCTTCCAGAGGCAGTATCAAGTCTTCTGGAAGTAGTTCAAGTCTTCTAGAAGCATTTTAACTCTTCTAAAAACATTTTGGTATCTTAGCAAGTTTTTTAATAATCAGTGTTTAGTCTTCAAGATGCAGTATTTAGTCTTCTCAAAGCGTTTAAAGTCTTCTGGAAGCAGTATTTAGAGTTGTGGAGGCAATATCAAGTGATATAGAAGTAGTATCAAGTCTTCGAGGGGTAGTATTAAGTCTTCTGGAAGCAGTAACAAGACTTGTGGAAACAAGATCAAGTCTTCTGGAAGCAGTTTAAGTCTTTTGACAGCATTTTAAATCTTTTGGAAACATTATCAAGTCTCCTAGAAGTAGTATCTAGAGTTGTGGAAGCAATATCAAGTTATTTACAAACAGTATCAAGTCTTCGAGAAGCAGTATTAAGTCATCGCAGCAGATACCGGGACTGAATTTGGAACAAAAAACCCGAATAGTCTATTCAAATTAAAAATTGGTTGGATGCTTGAATACCTAGACAACCTTCGTATTTAGCAGTTATGCGTATAATGTGCACCCAGATCACCCACGTATCCTGCGAGCACTACTGATAATTGGTAGATATGTTAATAGATATTATTCATTAAAGCCTTAACTGCAATTTTTTTAAAGAATGATTCTTAAATTATAATTGAAGAACTAAGCAAACTAACATTAATTGTAAGATAAGGAAAAAATATGAATGTTTGTAAATAAAAACATTGACCTAAGAACGTCAAACTCTTTGAAGGTTGTTTTATAGTGACCTAGTTAGTACTTTTGCCCTAAATTCTAATATCTCACCCCTCAAATGGTTATTGCACTGTATAATCAAAACGGAATACAACGGAAAGATTATTGTAGAATGTAGTCTATTCTACAACAATAATCGCCTATAGAAAGAATGTAATACAGTCTTAAATTAAAAAAGAAAGTGGTCGTTGGTGTTATCTTGTACATGGGAGAAGGCCGTGATGGCATTGCTTCGATTGCAATCAGGGAATGATTAAAATGGGAATACTCCCGAGCGAACTTGGAGCGAGGCTATACATAAATAACCTTTCCTTGAAGCTCACATAGACTACATCACATCTACTTTCTTATGCCACATTTTGGATTGAGACGATACCCCAAAACAACATAAGCTAGGGCAAAACATTAACTATCTACACTGATGGACTAAAGAAAACTGGAGGGAGTGGAGCGGGAATTTTCTGGCACGATCTCCAGCTACATCTTTCACTAGGGTCGTATTGTACGAAGGCCCAAGCCGAAATCACAAGAAGATGAAATAGTGACAGAAAAATTTTTAGGACTATCAAGAATACAATTTCAATCATCCTGCACAAGACTATACACTTTACCACATGTATTACCTTTTAGAGATCAATGTTTTTATATATTGGGGCATAAGGACGTAGTAAAAAATTAGTAAAAAATGTCTACTTGCCATTTTTGACAAATAGTGTATAACAACGACGATTATTCACAATGCGTATTCGTCACGATACCAGATGCTACGATGCAGTTCCAATGATTATGACTCATAATCAGAAAGAAAATGTTCTGAAATATTATGCCAGTTATGTACTCGCATCGTTCAATTGTATACTCAGCGATTATTTATCCGATTATTTTTTATGTACTCGTAAAGTGTTCTAATACTAAGCTATCAAAAAATGTCAAATTTCAAGCAATCATTTTCGGATTGATTCAGGTTATTAAGAAAAAAGTTAAAGCTTAAATGAATGGTTGAAATATCCTGTTTAATATGTTATATATCTATATGTTTAAAAAGAAAAATTCGTAGTTTAAAAATTAATTGCATCAAAAAATTGATGATTTTTTTATGGATTTTTAAATAATCTCTTCCTATTGATATTTGAGAGTTATAAAATCAGTTGTATCCTCTTTAAAATTATATATAATATGTGGTTACTTTACCTTTATGATGTCAATCTGATCCAATGTTCTTCAATTTTGAACACTTTGAAGTTCCACAAGTTAATTTCAAATTCAAAAAACGATCAAAATTTCAATTGGATCCAATTGCAGCATGCTATCCGTTCGTTTAGTCGCTTATATTCGACGAGGACGATTCATATTACACTGTAACATTTAAAATAGCGTTAAATACTTGATGTATAAGGTTTGCTTGAACCTAACCTAAAATCCTTCAAAAACATAGCGGAGAATTGTCTTGAATTTGGCAAATTGGAATCAAAATTAGAAGATCTTGAAACGTTGAACATTTTTTAAAAATTGAGGTGAAAATAAATCTGGATTGGGGATCAAAATGACTCCAAAGTGTTATCAGATTATTTTCAATCAAATTTCTGCAATTAATTTGAAGGGGTAAATATTTCTTCCTTGAACCTAAAATCAAGTTAAATAAATACCTTGAGTGTCCAAAAATGTACTTTGAATGGATTTTTTGAGTAAATTAAACTTTTTTTCTTAATTTTAATAACTTTAAGATTACGGGTAAATTTAACTGTCAAATATATTTAGTATGAATAATTATCGCTAGATGGGGTCAATTAATTTTATCATAATTTTCATCATTTCAAAAACGAGAAAAGTTTTAGTTTTTAAACTAAAACTTTTCTTTGCAACCAAGGTATTAATTAAGTTGTAATTCAATCGAACAAAGATCGAAAGTTCTTAAAAAAAGTTAATTGTTGATATGGAAATGTCAAAAATATTGATAATAACCACTAGATGGGGGTGAATTAACATCAATTAATTTTAACTTAATTTTCACAATTTTAATTCAAAATTGACTTACGACGTTAAATTTTTCGTTACAGCCAAAGTATTAAGTTGTAGTTAATCGAAAATTCAACTACAATTGATATATTTTCAATCAAACTTCGTCGATTCTTTCAAGCCAAACATTTCTTCCTTGTACCTAAAATCACTTTAAATAAATACCTTAAGTAATCAAAAACGTACTTTGAAGAGATTTTTTAAATAAATCAAACTTTTTTGCTTAAATTTAATAAAAAAAATTTAGGCCTGTCAAATACATTTAATATTAATAATTACCGCTATAGAAAATGAATATCAATTAATTGTAATTTAATTTTCAAAATTTCAATTTTAGCTGAAAATTAATTTCAGAAAACGTTAAATTCTCCAATTTTTCTGTACAAAGTTTAAGTTGTAGTTAATCGGAAATTCAACTGCAATTGAAAGGTTTAATTATTTTCCTACAACCTAAAATCACTTTAAATAAATAGCTTGAGTATACAAAAACTTACTTGGAAGGGATTTCTTGAATGAACCAAGTTTTTTTTTGCTTAAATTAAATTAAATAATTTAAGATCGACGAATCTGTCAAATGATATCAAATATATTTAATACTAATAATTACCGCTAGATGGGGCATAAAAAATTAACATGAATTAATTTTAATGTAATTATCAAAATTTCAATTTTAGCTCAAAATTAACTAAAAAAAAAAACGTTAAATTCTCCAATTTTTCTGTACAAAGTTTAAATTGTAGTTAATCGGAAATTCAACTGCAATTGAAAGTGAATATAGGTTATGTTTTCAATCAAACTTTGTCGATTAATTTTCAGCCAAATTTTTTTTTCTACAAGCTAAAATCACTTTTAATAAATACCTTGAGTGCCCAAAAACGTACTTGGAAGGGATTTCTTGAATAAATCAAGGTTTTCTTGCTTAAAATTAATTAAATAATTTAAGGTAGACGAAACTGTCAAATTATGTCAAATATATGATATATATTAATAATTACCGCTAGATGGGGTGCAGAAAATTAATATCAATTAATTTTAACATAATTTTCAAAATTTCAATTTTAGCTCAAAATTAACTAAAAAAAAACGTTATATTCTCCAATTTTTCCGTACAAAGTTTAAATTGTAGTTAATCGGAAATTCAACTGCAATTGAAAGTGAATATAGGTTGTTTTCAATCAAACTTTGTCGATTAATTTTCAGCCAAATTTTTTTTTCTACAAGCTAAAATCACTTTTAATAAATACCTTGAGTGTCCAAAAACGTACTTGAAAGGGATTTCTTGAATAAATCAAGGTTTTCTTGCTTAAAATTAAATAATTTAAGGTCGACGAAACTGTCAAATTATGTCAAATAAATTTAATATTAATAATTACTGCTAGATGGGGTGTAGAAAATTAATATTAATTCATTTTAACATAATTTTCAAAATTTCAATTTTAGCTCAAAATTAACTAAAAAAAAAACGTTAAATTCTCCAATTTTTCTGTACAAAGTTTAAATTGAAGTTAATCGGAAATTCAACTGCAATTGAAAGTGATTATAGGTTATGTTTTCAATCAAACTTTGTCGATTAATTTTCAGCCAAATTTTTTCTTTCTACAAGCTAAAATCACTTTTAATAAATACCTTGAATGTCCAAAAACGTACTTGGAAGGGATTTCTTGAATAAATCAAGGATTTTCTTGCTTAAAATCAATTAAATAATTTAAGGTCGACGAAACTGTTAGATGATGTCAAATAAATTTAATATTAATAATTACCGCTAGATGGGGTGTAGAAAATTAAAATTAATTAATTTTAACATAATTTTCAAAATTTCAATTTTAGCTCAAAATTAATTAAAAAAAAACGTTAAATTCTCCAATTTTTCTGTACAAAGTTTAAATTGAAGTTAATCGGAAATTCAACTGCAATTGAAAGTGATTATAGGTTATGTTTTCAATCAAACTTTGTCGATTAATTTTCAGCCAAATTTTTTCTTTCTACAAGCTAAAATCACTTTTAATAAATACCTTGAATGTCCAAAAACGTACTTGGAAGGGATTTCTTGAATAAATCAAGGATTTTCTTGCTTAAAATCAATTAAATAATTTAAGGTCGACGAAACTGTTAGATGATGTCAAATAAATTTAATATTAATAATTACCGCTAGATGGGGTGTAGAAAATTAAAATTAATTAATTTTAACAATTTTCAAAATTTCAATTTTAGCTCAAAATTAATTAAAAAAAAACGTTAAATTCTCCAATTTTTCTGTACAAAGTTTAAATTGAAGTTAATCGGAAATTCAACTGCAATTGAAAGTGAATATAGGTTATGTTTTAAATCAAACTTTGTCGATTAATTTTCAGATTTTTTTTTTCTACAAGCTAAAATCACTTTTAATAAATACCTTGAGTGTCCAAAAACGTACTTGGAAGGGATTTCTTGAATAAATAAAGGATTTCCTTGCTTAAAATCAATTAAATAATTTAAGGTCGACGAAACTGTCAGATGATGTCAAATAAATTTAATATTAATAATTACCGCTAGATGGGGTGTAGAAAATTAAAATTAATTAATTTTAACATAATTTTCAAAATTTCAATTTTAGCTCAAAATTAACTAAAAAAAAAACGTTAAATTCTCCAATTTTTCTGTACAAAGTTTAAATTGCAGTTAATCGGAATTTCAACTGCAATTGAAAGTGAATATAGGTTGTTTTCAATCAAACTTTGTGGATTAATTTTCAGCCAAATTTTTTTTTCTACAAGCTAAAATCACTTCTAATAAATACCTTGAGTGTCCAAAAACGTACTTGGAAGGGATTTCTTGAATAAATCAAGGATTTTCTTGCTTAAAATCAATTAAATAATTTAAGGTTGACGAAACTGTCAGATGATGTCAAATAAATTTAATATTAATAATTACCGCTAGATGGGGTGTAGAAAATTAAAATTAATTAATTTTAACATAATTTTCAAAATTTCAACTTTAGCTCAAAATTAACTAAAAAAAACGTTAAATTCTCCAATTTTTCTGTACAAAGTTTAAATTGTAGTTAATCGGAAATTCAACTGCAATTGAAAGTGAATAAAGGTTATGTTTTCAATCAAACTTTGTCGATTAATTTTCAGCCAAATTTTTTTTTCTACAAGCTAAAATCACTTTTAATAAATACCTTGAGTGTCCAAAAACGTACTTGGAAGGGATTTCTTGAATAAATCAAGGATTTTCTTGCTTAAAATCAATTAAATAAATTAAGGTCGACGAAACTGTCAGATGATGTCAAATAAATTTAATATTAATAATTACCGCTAGATGGGGTGTAGAAAATTAAAATTAATTAATTTTAACATAATTTTCAAAATTTCAATTTTAGCTCAAAATTAACTAAAAAAAAAACGTTAAATTCTCCAATTTTTCTGTACAAAGTTTAAATTGAAGTTAATCGGAAATTCAACTGCAACTGAAAGTGAATATAGGTTATGTTTTCAATGAAACTTTGTCGATTAATTTTCAGCCAAATTTTTTTTCTACAAGCTAAAGTAACTTTTAATAAATACCTTAAGTGTCCAAAAACGTACCTTGAAGGGATTTCTTGAATAAATCAAGGTTTTCTTGCTTAAGATTAATTAAATAATTTAAGGTCGACGAAACTGTCAGATGATGTCAAATAAATTTAATATTAATAATTACCGCTAGAAGGGGTGTAGAAAATTAAAATTAATTAATTTTAACATAATTTTCAAAATTTCAATTTTAGCTCAAAATTAACTAAAAAAAAAACGTTAAATTTTCCAATTTTTCTGTACAAAGTTTAAATTGTAGTTAATCGGAAATTCAACTGCAATTGAAAGTGAATATAGGTTATGTTTTCAATCTAACTTTGTCGATTAATTTTCAGCCAAATTTTTTTTTCTACAAGCTAAAATCACTTTTAATAAATACCTTGAGTGTCCAAAAACGTACTTGGAAGGGATTTCTTGAATAAATCAAGGATTTTCTTGCTTAAAATCAATTAAATAATTTAAAGTCGACGAAACTGTCAGATGATGTCAAATAAATTTAATATTAATAATTACCGCTAGATGGGGTGTGGAAAATTAAAATTAATTAATATTAACATAATTTTCAAAATTTCAATTTTAGCTCAAAATTAACTAAAAAAAACGTTAAATTCTCCAATTTTTCTGTACAAAGTTTAAATTGTAGTTAATCGGAAATTCAACTGCAATTGAAAGTGAATATAGGTTGTTTTCAATCAAACTTTGTCGATTAATTTTCAGCCAAATTTTTTTTTCTACAAGCTAAAATAACTTTTAATAAATACCTGAGTGTCCAAAAAACGTACTTTGAAGGGATTTCTTGAATAAATCAAGGTTTTCTTGCTTAAAATCAATTAAATAATTTAAAGTCGACGAAACTGTCAGATGATGTCAAATAAATTTAATATTAATAATTACCGCTAGATAGGGTGTAGAAAATTAATATTAATTAATTTTAACATAATTTTCAAAATTTCAATTTTAGCTCAAAATTAACTAAAAAAAAAACGTTAAATTCTCCAATTTTTCTGTACAAAGTTTAAATTGAAGTTAATCGGAAATTCAACAGCAATTGAAAGTGAATATAGGTTATGTTTTCAATCAAACTTTGTCGATTAATTTTCAGCCAAATTTTTTTCTACAAGCTAAAATCACTTTTAATAAATACCTTAAGTGTCCAAAAACGTACCTTGAAGGGATTTCTTGAATAAATCAAGGTTTTCTTGCTTAAAATTAATTAAATAATTTAAGGTCGACGAAACTGTCAGATGATGCCAAATAAATTTAATATTAATAATTACCGCTAGATGGGGTGTAGAAAATTAAAAATAATTAATTTTAACATAATTTTCAAAATTTCAATTTTAGCTCAAAATTAACTAAAAAAAACGTTAAATTCTCCAATTTTTCTGTACAAAGTTTAAATTGAAGTTAATCGGAAATTCAACAGCAATTGAAAGTGAATATAGGTTATGTTTTCAATCAAACTTTGTCGATTAATTTTCAGCCAAATTTTTTTCTACAAGCTAAAATCACTTTTAATAAATACCTTAAATGTCCAAAAACGTACCTTGAAGAGATTTCTTGAATAAATCAAGGATTTTCTTGCTTAAAATCAATTAAATAAATTAAGGTCGACGAAACTGTCAGATGATGTCAAATAAATTTAATATTAATAATTACCGCTAGATGGGGTGTAGAAAATTAATATCAATTAATTTTAATATAATTTTCGAAATTTCAATTTTAGCTCAAAATTAACTAAAAAAAACGTTAAATTCTCCAATTTTTCTGTACAAATTTTAAATTGTAGTTAATCGGAAATTCAACTGCAATTGAAAGTGAATATAGGTTATGTTTTTCAATCAAACTTTGTCGATTAATTTTCAGCCAAATTTTTTTTTCTAGAAGCTAAATCACTTTTAATAAATACCTTGAGTGTACAAAAAACGTACCTTGAAGGGATTTTTTGAATAAATCAAGGTTTTCTTGCTTAAAATCAATTAAATAATTTAAAGTCGACGAAACTGTCAGATGATGTCAAATAAATTTAATATTAATAATTACCGCTAGATGGGGTGTAGAAAATTAAAATTAATTAATTTTAACATAATTTTCAAAATTTCAATTTTAGCTCAAAATTAACAAATAAAAAGTTAAATTCTTCAATTTTTCTGTACAAAGTTTAAATTGTAGTTAATCGGAAATTCAACTGCAATTGAAAGTGAATATAGGTTATGTTTTCAATCAAACTTTGTCGATTAATTTTCAGCAAAATTTTTTTTCCTACAAGCTAAAATCACTTTTAATAAATACCTTGAGTGTCCAAAAACGTACTTGGAAGGGATTTCTTGAATAAATCAAGGATTTTCTTGCTTAAAATCAATTAAATAATTTAAGGTCGACGAAACTGTCAGATGATGTCAAATAAATTTAATATTAATAATTACCGCTAGATGGGGTGTAGAAAATTAAAATTAATTAATTTTAACATAATTTTCAAAATTTCAATTTTAGCTCAAAATTAACAAAAAAAAACGTTAAATTCTCCAATTTTTCTGTACAAAGTTTAAATTGAAGTTAATCGGAAATTCAACTGCAATTGAAAGTGAATATAGGTTACGTTTTCAATCAAACTTTGTCGATTAATTTTCAGCCAAATTTTTTTTCTACAAGCTAAAATCAATTTTAATAAATACCTTAAGTGTCCAAAAACGTACCTTGAAGGGATTTCTTGAATAAATCAAGGATTTTCTTGCTTAAAATCAATTAAATAAATTAAGGTCAACGAAACTGTCAGATGATGTCAAATAAATTTAATATTAATAATTACCGCTAGATGGGGTGTAGAAAATTAATATCAATTAATTTTAACATAATTTTCAAAATTTCAATTTTAGCTCAAAATTAACTAAAAAAAACGTTAAATTCTCCAATTTTTCTGTACAAAGTTTAAATTGTAGTTAATCGGAAATTCAACTGCAATTGAAAGTGAATATAGGTTATGTTTTCAATCAAACTTTGTTGATTAATTTTCAGCCAAATTTTTTTTTTCTACAAGCTAAAATCACTTCTATTTATTAGAAGTGTCCAAGAAACGCACCTTGAAGGGATTTCTTGAATAAATCAAGGTTTTCTTGCTTAAAATTAATTAAATAATTTAATATTCTTTTATTTTATAGGAATGTTTTTCGTCTTGAATTAAAATATTTATTTAATAATTTTTGCACTTTATTAAGACGATAGTATTTCATATAATGTTTCTACCGGTTTCGGTCACGTTTAGACCATCTTCAGGATACACATTTTTAAAAAAATTGTTGATCGTATTGACGTTTTATTTTTATTTATGTTGTGATTTATGTATTTATTTAAATAATTTAAGGTCGACGAAACTGTCACATTATGTCAAATATATGATATATATTAATAATTACCGCTAGATGGGGTATAAAAAATTAACATGAATTAATTTTAATGTAATTTTCATAATTTCGACTTTAGTTCAAAATTATTTTTAAACAACGTTAAATTCTCCAATTTTTCTGTACAAAGTATTAAGTTATAGTTAATCGAAAATTCAACTACAATTGTAAGGTTGATACAGGTTATGTTTTCAATCAACAACTTCGTCGATTAATTTCAAGCTAAATATTTCTTCCTACAACCTAAAATCACTTTAAATAAATACCTTGAGCGTCCAAAAACGTACTTGGAAGAGATTTCTTGAACAAATCAAGCTTCTTTTGCTTAAATTCAATTAAATAATTTTAGAATGACAAAACTGTCAAATGATATATTTAATATTATTAATTACCGCTAGATGGGGTATAGAAAATTAAAATGAACTTTAATTCAAAATTTTAAAAAAATTAAAATAATAGCAAAAAATAAGCTATAGCTTAAATGAAAGCTTGAAATATCCTATTTAAGATGATATATGCATGTTGACATAATATATCATAATAATACCTTATAAATTAAGTTGTATAAAAAAATTTTTAGCTTAAAAAAGCTTAAAACTTAAAATATTCTCTTTAAGATGATATATGATAATAAATATAAATTTCTTGACAACATATTAATTTAATATCAATTATAACCTAAACTGTGATGTTATAATATACTACATGGTTATTAATTTATAATCATCTTCGTTTTCCAAATATACAGCTTATCACTTATAAAAGTTTACTAAAGATATTCAATAACTGTTGAACACCAACGGTTATGGTAATCAATTGGAATTGCTTTGTTACTTTACAAAGCCGTTGATGATATTACTCCACGGTTGAAGTTAACTGGTAGATTTAGTTTAGAGGAATCTGCACGATCATTGTGTGATCAATTTTGAGATTATTAGTACGTTAACAGATGGTACAAAAAGACCTAAACCTGTGGAATGTGGTACTTTGTTCATGAATCTGCAACTTATTGATAAAGACGGTATGAAAAAGAAAAAAGAAAGAATGTAAGAATGAAGGTTTAATAAGACATTGGTTAAGAAAATGAGGATTATGCGAGGAAAAGAAAAAGAAACTAGAGACAGATAAATGAAGTATGTACTAAACGAATAAGTAATAATTTTCTAATTCTTAAGGTCTAGTGTTAGTTTTATTTTAATTGAAATATACAGGGTGGCCAAATTAGTTTGTATTCTATTTCAGAAACTATTCATTTTAGAGGACTTTATTAAAATAATGCTTTCAGATGGATGACTAAACTCAACCCAACTCTATATATTTGAATTAAAACTAAGTAAAATTTATAAGAATTCTAAGTAAAACTAGAACTGACGAGATGTACGGCTAAACCTGAATGTTTCTAGTTCTAGATTTAAATCTATTGATAGAAAACTAGAACTAACACTAGACCTAGAAGTGGAAAGATTAGGGTTTAGCCATGCGTCATCCACATGCATCAATGTAATCAATGTAATTCTCAATGTAATCCCGAGATTGTGTATTTGCTTCGGAATTGTAATCCCCAACTTGAATACAGCTTTATTAATCGCACAAATACAAAACAAAAAGATTAATTTATTTTTATGATCTTTGTGTGCTGTATCATAGAGATATAAGTATCATAAAGATGTTGGTACTCTTGTACCAATTCCATTAATTTTGAATCAATTTGATCTGGGTTTGATTCCATTAAAATCAAAGCTGGAAAAACATGTTTTCTTTTTAGACCGTTTAGAAATGATGTTAACAGACGGTCATTACTTGATCAATATACTAAAACGTCTGAGGAGCAAATATTAATCGGGTACAATTAGATAGTGCAATTGAATATGTAGAAATGAATTATCTATAAACATAGGCTGTCAATACTTTCAAAAGACTTGATACTGTACATAGAAAACTTAATACTGCTTGTAGAGGACCTGATACTGCTTCCAAAAGATTTGAAATGTGTCCAGAATACTTGTAATGCCTCAAAAGACTTGAAATGCTTCCACAAAACTTGATATTGCCTTTGAGAGACTAGAAATGCTTCCAGAAATTTTCACTGGTTTTTGAAGACTTAGTACTACTTTCAGAAGACTTGATATTACCTCCAAACGACTTACTACTGCCCCTGGACGACTTGAAATGCTTCTAGAAGACTTGATACTGCATTTGAAAAGGCTTAATCTTGCTCTCAGACGATATGAAATGCTTTTAGAAGATTTGATGTAGCTGCGAGAAGACATGTAATGACTTGCAATAGTCACAAAAGACTTAAACTGCTTCCAGAAAATTTGATATGCCCATAGCAGATTTAATACTGTTTCTAAAGAACCTGATATTGCTTCCAAAAGACGTGAAATGTTCAGAATACTTGTAATGGTTTAAAAGATTTAATATTGCTTCTAGAAGGCTTGAAGTTCTTCCAGAAAACTTGATATTGGAAGCGTATATAGCCTCTGAAAGACTTGATACTGGTTTTAGAAAAATTGAAATGCTTCCAAAAACCTTGATACTGCTTTCAGAAGACTTGATATTGTTTTTAAAACTTCTGGCAGAAAACATTTTCATTGCAAAAACACGATATTGTTGATAAACTGCTTGAGTTTCCTTCGAAAATATTAAATGCTATTAGACAAAATGCAAAATCTTAACTGGCAAATTGATCTTTTTTTATCTCTTTGGATGCTATTATATTAAAATTATTTTAATAGCTACATCCGATGTAGTAGCATCATCTGCCAATATTAAGCGACTTTTACTTCCTAGGACTTAATACGATCTACTTTAAGTAATAGATTAGGAATTGATAAAGCAGCAAAAACAGTTTGCATATTTCAACAGTTAAATTGAGTAAATAATGCATAAAGCGGAAACGGGTACGATTTTTTTTTTGTTTTGCTTAAGTTTTTAAACATATATTAAGTTTTAGTTATAATGTAGGTTTGGCGATAAACATACATAAAGGAAATGTTCTATTTTCCTGCTAATTTTGAAACAAAAGTGTTGTTTTCAAAAACACCCCATGTTTTAAATCACCTTTTGAACTGTTTAAAACATATCATACAGTTTTAAAAATGCTTCAAACAGTTTGCTTTAAACACTTTCTTAAAAATATAACAACCCTGATAGAAATTATTGTTATAATTGTTATATAATAAAATCAAAAGGTTAACCAACTCAACCTTTATTTATAAAATAAAACGAAACACTGCCATTAAAGGCACGAAAAAGAAAAGTGCGCGCATGCGTTAAATTGCGACCGAAGGTTTTAGCTTTAAGAAGTTAAAAGTTGGGCAACTTTTGTGACTAAGACAAAAACCGTTTTAGTCATAAGGTGTTGCATGAACAGTACTACTATAACGCACTACCTTAACTTTTCATTCTTATGACTATGACTACGACTAAGCCTAAACACGTTGCATGAACCCACCATTAGATGGATTATTACTAAACGAGGACAAGACTCCTGGGAAGCAGAGAAAGTTGCAGAAGTTACTTTGCTCAGTATAAAATACTTACCTTACCTTCAATATATATATTCAATTGTATAAAGAATATTTACCAGAAATTATACCTTCTACCAAAAAGCTGTGATTCCCATAACTATCACACCAGAAACAAGGAGGAACTGATCATCCCCACACATCGTTTGTCTAAAACCCAAAATAATGCCACCTATTGGGGCATTAAATTCTACAACCATCTACCTAAGTCGGTACGAGATTTACCCTCCGCAAAAATGAGGAACGTTGTAAAGAACTAGCATGGTCAAAACGCCTTCTATACAATTCAAGAATATTTGGAGAAAATCTTCTGTGTAGAATAATATCTTTAATTTCGTTACGATACAATTTATTATAAAACTTTGATTTGTTTATTTGTTTTTTTTAAGTGACATGTTGTAGAAGGTTTTGTTTTGCAATAAACTTATTATTATTATTATTAAAAACATAAGCTCTGCTGGCTGTTTTTCAGGAATGGATAATCGCGGACGCAAACCACCTGGAAACAAAACCAGTGCAATAGGCCTAACGATGGTAAACCAACACATTCGAAGTTTTCCGGTAATGGAATCCATTATGTGCGTCAGAGTTCTAAAAAACTTTATTTAGATAGTGACTTGTCAATTGCGAAAATGTTTGACTTATAAACTTATAAAAATGATGAAGAAAACAATATTGACCCAGTGAGTGAAAAAACCTACCATCGAATATTTTGTAATAATTACAATTATTCATTTTATAAACCTAAAAAAGATCTTTGTGTAACATGTACCAAATATGATCAAGCATTTTATATTGACACACGAGACTTGGAAAGTGATTACACCTTCCACTTAATGAGAAGAAATCAATGTAACGACGCTAAAGCCAATGATAAACTAAGATGCAAGGATGACTCATCATTTATGACTGTTACATGTGATTTACAAAGTGTACTGCAATTGCCATACTCACAAGTATCTCTGTTTTATTACACAAGAAAAATATGTGAATACAATTCAGCCATCTATGTCGGAAATGGTGAATCTGCACTTTGTTACACGTTTAATGAAGTACACGGTAAAAGGGGAGGTAATGAAATAGGGTCTATTTTATACAATTTCTGCAAATCCCTTCCTAACACAGTCTCAGCAATCTCAGTATTTTCTAATACTTGTGGGGGACAAAACAGGACACCCCAGGATTGGGTTGGATGAACAGAACAAGTACGTCCCTGTTACTTATACCGCGCCTGGGAGAGGATACAGGTACATGTATAATGGGGACACCATGTATTTCAGGTATAGAACGATGCTAGTACGGCAAAAATAAAAAAATTGGAGAAAGATTAAATGAACAAACTGAAGAAATATAGGGTATATAGAAAAATTATATAAACTCATACTTACCTTGTTAATAAAATATTCCTGAAAAAACCTTGATGGTAAAATAAAAGTGGTAAAATCAATAAAAACCCAAATTTTCTTTATATAATACAAATTTATTATTTCACTTTTTTTAGACACAGTAATCCCTCGCAATTGAGAAAAAATTTACAAAGCTAACTTATTCTCGTTTTCCTCCTCCTCCTTTTTTTAATCTCCTCTTCCAACGACCAAAAAAGAGAAAAAGCAAAACAAAATGACGCGTTTATCCTGCGTTTTCCAGGCTGAGCATTTAACGATGCCTTTTCGGGTTCGGTTCAGTTTCAAAGCGCTTTTATTTTTAATAGATTATCCGTTTACTTTTGTCGTTTTTTTTTTTCACCTTTTAATAATATTATTAATTCTTTCTTTTTGGTCGATTATCTTTTTATTTCGGCCTTGATGACAAATATCACAAGCAGCTGGTTGTGACGTAAAAAACTAGTGCAAAATTTCGGCTTATTTTTGTATCCTTTTGTTTTTATTTTTAATTATTTTTATTGTTTCTTAATCGATTTTTTTATTCATTAAGACGCATACGTTTAAAATCACACCGAATTCTTAAAATCCAAATTTTTTTTTCAATTTTATTTTAAGAGGAGAGTAAATATACTAATAATAAGACGTAATAATACAAGAAGCTTGGAGACTTTTTTAAGCGTATATCGGAATAAAAAATATGTATGTACTTATATTAATTTATTTTTTTATTTATTAATTCTTATTCTTTTTTGTGCAATGACCCCTAACTAAAGGTTTCCCCCTTTAAGTCTTATTTATTACTTTTTTATTCCGATAATTTTTTTTAATATAAGCTGTTTTAGGTCAAAAATTAGGAGAGACGCGACTGTAGCATTTTAATATTTGTATAATAATATAAAAGGGGGTTAAGGGTCGAATAAAATAGAAAAGAAGAATTGGCGGGACTAGAGATTTTTTATTAAAAACCCTAATATTGTATTTTCAGTATCAAATTGTTTTTTTTTCTTCTTATTTCTTCCGTATAGTTGATAAGATAGTAATATTACGATGATGGTCAATAAAAAAAAGCGGTGAAAAATAAAAAATAAAGACGATACGAGACATGATAATTATTAATCAGGTGTGCGTTTAATTTTTTTAGACCTGCCCCGCATTTTTCTTATTAATTTCTACGCAGAGGGGGACTTAAAAAAATTCACAGCACTCTGGCACTACTTAAAAAAAATCTATCGTAATAATTATATTAGTTCCTTTTTTAATATTTTTTTTTAATAATGACCACAGTCTAAATCGAAAAAAAGATATAATATTAATTAAAAAAACACGCAAAAATTTCCCGTTTCATTTTTTAATATTTTCCTTCGTTTGAGCAATTTTACAATAATCGAATAATACTAAAAAGAAAATGCATACTGTAAAATTTCCCAAACGAACCACCTAAATTTAACAACTAAATTTAAATTTTTCTAAATCGAAGCGACGAATTTTTTCATTCAAAAAAAATTATATAATTATAAATCAAAATATAACAAAAAAAAATCGTAAACTATTCCTTTTTAGCATGTATATGTAGCATTTACGCGCGGAAACGTTTTAGTTTTTTTTTAAATAAATTTTTTTGACACACCCGTTAATGTTAATATTTATTAATTATGAATTAATACGCACACGGTTGCGGATGACTCATTTATGGCATTTTTATGTGTTTTTTCAGTATATTTTTTTTGAATTAGATGGAAAAATTTTACTGATACATAGTTTTTTTTAGTTTGTTTTTGTTGCTTTTTTTGTTGTTTTTTATGCCGCTGTATTTGACGACGATCGCGGCCGACGCACTATCTGTAAAATAAAGCAAATAATCTCAAGTTATTATCAACAATTCAATGACCTAATATGATATTTATCATAATAAAACCTCAATATAATGGACTAACACGAAGAATTAACACTAGATTTAGACCAGAAACATTCGGAAACGAAAAGATGGCTAAACTCAAATAATTCTAGTTGGAATTTTAGTGTTAGATGTAGTAATAATGGAAGAGTAATAGTAGAAAGATTAGCTAAACCCAGCAAAAATTTCTGCTTCTAGATCTATTACTAGGCCCAAAAGATTTTAGTTCTAGATGCAGTGATGGTTCTAGCAGCATTGTTGATGCGAAACTAGAACAAACTCTAGACCTGGAAGGACTCGAAACGTTTGGATTTAATCAAAAATCTTACAAAATTGCTAAACCCAAAGGATTCAAAGTCTAGTTCTAAATGTAGTGTTGGTTTTTGCTCAAGTATCAATAATAATGTTGGATATGAGCTAAGTTGGGTTGGGTTTGGTTAAGTTGGGTTGGGTTATGTTGGTTTTGGCTTGGGTTGGGTTTGGGCTCTGCGGTATTAACGATATAGATCGACTGCTTACTACACAGTGTCAGCCATTGCAGAGGTACTATCAGACATACTTCCCATACATCTGTTAGTGGACGAAAGAGCCGCCATACATCAAAAGAAAACTATGTACAGATAGCAGACAAGATAGTTGGTAGTAACAGCAGCAGCAAATCTGGACGGAGCAAATCATAAAAGACCTAAAAACATGACCACAGCAATGGAGGGAGGTGAACCACCACCTAACACTCTTCTTATCTGATCACGGTGTATTTGGAAGCTTTCTGCTTTTAATAAAAAAACAGATTCTGATTAATGCTGGTTGTGTTAAAACGCAGACAACCCTGAGCATACAGTCTTTGTCTGAAAAAGATTCAAAACTCTAAGAGAAAAGAGCCAGATGCTGTTGAGTGTTGACAATATTATACTTGTTATGGTGACTAACAAATCATAATGGAAGAAGATATCTAGAATGATAGTAGACATCATTATCATAAAGGAAGATGTTGAAAGAGCAAGGAAATAATGGAGAAATTGTGGCCAAGCAGAGTTAGAGGAAGCACAGTCCGATGTACCAAATAAGTAGAAGCTCCTTGGAGCAAAGAAAGAAGACAGATTAAGACTGGGAAGAGGGATAGAGATGCGATGGAGGAGGACAAAGAAGACAACAAGAAAATAATCATAAGGTGAGCGACGGCAGTTAAAGAGAATGGTTACGCTGGGAAACGATGATTGTAGGAATATATCATCCAGAAAGAAGAAAGTAAGAGAAGGTAGAATGAGATAAGTACGGTAGTCCTAGCCAACAATACAGAGGTCAGGAGTAGCCCACACTCCCGACCGAATCAGTCAATGCGCCATATTGGGTCAGGGCTCAGTCATAAAAATTTTCTTCTCTGCGCCATAAAAACACAGAGAATGTTGAAGAAAGGTTGGGTTGGGTAGGAAAGGGTGTCCTAAAGTACTAGTATAGAGAAGGTTGCCATAATAGAAATGACAACGATCGATCTCATGGTGTAGGAGAGGAGTGCCATGTAGCAAAAACGAATGGCTCTTAAGGAAAGATTTAGATCCCAACATACGGAGGAATGGCATAAGATGTGAGACAAGAGGTGAACACAAGGTATGGGGAGGTAGATTATTATACCATCTAGGCTCTTACGGGTCACGGTTATTTAGACATTTTTGTAAATACCTGAAGACAATACAACGAACGGAGATGGAGGTACACGCACCGTATCGATGTGCAGAGTTTGAAGCAATAAAGTACTGAGAATGCTGAGAACAGTCTGCGAGGAAGAGATAGACAGCAGACGGGAAATGTTGAAATGATGATCTTAACCTTAGATCGTTTATAAAGATCATGGAAAGATCGAGTACCAAAAAAAGAGGCGCATGGCAAAAAATGGGAAAGAAGAAGATGACTGGGGAAAGTTAGCCATAAATCCAAGTATGTAGATAAAGAGTAAAATTTCAAAAAGCAATGGGACCTTTGATTTCATTTGATGACGCCGACTTGAGACGAGGTCAAGAGATGGAGACAAAAAAGCGAAGGGGGTCCCCACACTGAAGAAGGGAAGGATGAAGATACTGAGAGAGAACCCCTCCGTGCAAGTACTTTGAATAAATAATTTTTGGAAAAAGTAATAGAAATATGCGACAAAGCGATGAACAAGATGAAAGGACCCCGCCACCCAAAGGAACCATGGGAAGCAATTGCCGCTCTCAATAGAGGGGGAAGGATTTTAGACGTTGGAATATATTCCAACTACTATTATCTTAAAGCCGGATGTCTTGTCACAGATTTCCTAATTTCCACTATAATGAAAAGTTGGGTTGGGTTGGATTGAGTTGGATTAGCTTAGGTTCGGTAACACCAAATGAGATCGAGGTGAGGATAGGGTGAAAGGACAACAAAAGGATTACAAAAAATTGTTCAGATTGTTTTTCTTTCTGTTTTCTTACGAGCCAAATCGTGACTGGAGGAGGAAGAGCGAGAGGAGAAAGGAACGAGCATAGCGATGGACCAGAAGGAAGGGATAAGGGGACATAGTAGCCCTCCCCGTCCGGGTACGTGACTTCGGTTTATATTAATCAAAAAGTTTATTTGATTTTTCTGTGAGAGGAAATACGAAGACCACAGCGACGTCAACCGATGGGTGAAGTGTGCAAGCGTGTACCGGTCCGTCATTGCTGGAGACGGGAAAAGGGGTTTTTAGTGGGTCGGGGACTCAATCATAAGCCTCAACCCCACTCTATCCGGCCGCCCAATATTCAATGATGAGGGCACAAAGTTTGGAAATGGCGCCAGAAAAAACTAAGGCTGAAGTGGGAAATTGCAGCATAAACAGGATGCACCATTAAATATCTGGGGGTGATGGTTGGAAAGAACGGAAGATGGAGCCAACACATCAAATATGTGGTACAAAAGACTCAAAAAAT
The DNA here is from genome assembly GCA_036711965.1 of Onthophagus sagittarius. Classification (NCBI taxonomy): domain Eukaryota; kingdom Metazoa; phylum Arthropoda; class Insecta; order Coleoptera; family Scarabaeidae; genus Onthophagus; species Onthophagus sagittarius. The sequence continues at coordinate 12,113,667 of JASERS010000004.1, forward strand.
CAAGAGCTTTGTACAGGATCATGGGGGCAACGCATGGACCTACTCAACAAAAACGCAAGATGATTGGAATGGTTATATAGTCACAAATTTTATATGCCTTGAAAGCATGGAAGGAGACGATAAAAGTGGGAAAAAAGTATTGAAGAACTAACTAATGTACAAAGTAAAATGTCGCGCTACAGCTAATGGAAGATATACCCCCAATAGACTTATGTATCAAAAAAAGGTTGGGCCAAAATCCAAATGAGAACGGGGACGGTACAGAAGAGGAATGGCAAAGCCAATACAGAGGTAGCAGGTTAGACCAAAAGATTGATTCCCAACATATCGGTGTGGCTGAACCAGAAATGGGGTGAGATAGCTACCCATTATAGTTAGTTAATTCACTACATTAGCCAGTTCATGGAAGCTACCTTTACAAATACAAACGGGCCGTAGATGACAAATGTAGATATTGCGAAAGAAATGACGACGCAAACCATACTTTTTTCAAATGTGATAGAGGGGAGACCGCAGTAATGGAGAAAATGGTGGACAGACAAGTAACACCACGAAACTGTGTGACGACGATGGTGGAAAATGAGGAAAACTGGTGTTTCCATACCGAGGGATCATGAAGGAGAACCCACCTAAGGAAATTGCCTAAGGTGAGAGTGAACACCCGTACCTAAGAAAACTCGTGAGAGTGTTACCGGAGAAGACGAGAACAGGGGTTTTTAGTGAGTCGCGGTTAATTCATTAGCCCCAACCCCACATTATATAGCCGCCCATCATCCCAGGCCAGATATCTGTTTGCAGATTTTCCCTGACCTCGTTAAAATAAAAAGTTAGTTTCCGGTAGACCTCATGTAGAAGAAATGACAGGCCATAAAGAAGGGGCAAAGCAATAAAGAGAAGATAAATAAAGAGTGGGAGGACAGGTGGAAGAAGGATATTATTAAGGCTTGATAAGTAAGAGACTGATACCAGACATAAAACCATAGATCACTAAACGGTAAGATGGAATCATCTACTACTTGAGTCGGCTCATCGGCGGATATGGGTGTTTCAAAGCGTACCTTTCCAAGTACAAGTAGATGGACAACAAGAAATGTGTATATTGTATGAAGCACACGTTGTTGAGTGCAACAGATGGAATGAGGTGAGAGGCAAGGTGCATCAAAGGCTGGGGATGATCCTAACTCCGGAGAATTACGTCGGGATGATGCTGGGGATGATCCTAACTCCGGAGAATTACGTCGGGATGATGCTGAAGAGTGAGAGTAGATGGAATACGGCGGAGAGCTTTGTCAGGAAAGTGGTCGAGAGCAAGAAAAAGGAGGAGAAAAGTTTCAAGGTATGAGAGCGTCATTAGGAAAAATGGGAGGCTGGAAGTATGCTCCTCCCTGTAGATCTGCTTTCAGCAGTAAATATTTAAAAAGGAATGAATGCCTAAGTTTTTGATGTGGCAGTATGGTAAGGGGCAGTCCTTCTGCAGAATGGCCCACAGGTGATACATGATCTTTAGGATGATGGTGAGCGAATAGTGGACATCGCACCATGATAGGAGGGGCCGGTTTCCAAGCCTCCATCGCAGATACGTTAAAGAGATTAACTCTTAAAACAACTAATAAAAGATCTAACATTGTAATCTGGCGGCGAGGAGATATATAGACCAAAAGCCGAGGAGCTGAAAGGGAGTGCTGGAAATCGTGAGGAGACTCGACAATAACCAGGGATACCTAGGAAGGACAGGAATGGGAGATGGATCCGAGATGGAGAAGAGGTGAGAAGAATGGCAAGGATACCAACGAAAGCCCGAGAGAGTGATTCCGGTGAAGACGAGGAAAGAGGTTTTCAGTGGATCGGAGACCTAAAGATGAACTCCAACCCCACACTATCCGGCAACTCAAAAACTTCATTTAGGCAAGATTTTTACCAACATGATTAAAAAAAAGAATAGGTTGGGTTGGGTCAACTTTGAATGTTATTTCGGATGTGAAAACCCGAATGCTCCAGACTTCAACAGTTAAAAACTACAGTTGAGCTTAAGATAGAAGAAGAATTAAACAAAGGTAAATTGGGCGTATACTGATTGGCCTCACAGCACCATCACGAAGGATTTTCTGGGTAAAGTGATGAAGACCAAAGAGGCTAAGGTAAGAAAATGCTTGAAGTAAAATAAGAACGGATGTCGCAACTACAATCTTGAAATAATGCGAGAGTAGTTGTCGAAAATAAGGAAAGACAGGAGAGTTATTTAGTGGAGTAAACATCAAAAGGAAAATGGAAGTACCATTAACTAGATCATGAGTATTTCTGGCAGAAAGATTAGTGCATAAAACATTTTTCTGGTGACTAGCAGAAAGAAAAGGACTTAGTTATCTTCGGTTGGACTAGGTTGAGTTGTGTTAAGTTGTCTATTCTAGGAAGCGCTATTTTTCATTGAACTAAACTAAAACAAACACACTAGAGTGCTAGAACTAGAAATGTTTGGATTTAGAAAACGTCTCAAAGACGGGTAGGTAATAAATCCATATGATTCTAGTTCCCACTCCAGTGTTAATTCTAGTTTTATAGTGTTCAACATTGGAATTGATTTTGATGAATTTTCCCTTTCCTATTATAATTACAAAATGGACAATTTATTTTACTGCAACTAGTTTAACTATTTACTACACAATTAACTAGAAACCTGCGGGTTTAGCCAAACATCTTTCAAGATGGCTAAACCTCCATGTTTCTAGTTGTATGTCCAACGTTAATTCTAGTTTTACATGAACTACTAGAACCAACAAACTACAATTTTTCGTGGTTAGCTAAACGTCTCTCAAGACGACTAAATCCAAATGATTCTAGTTCCAAATTGAGGTTTATTTTAATACTAATATTAATATAAAAAATAAGTAATAACATTAACACTATACATGGTTAGTGTTAATTTTAATAATAGTGCTGGTGTAAAGCTAGAAAAAGTTCTTAACTTAAAGAGCTTATCCCTATTAAATAGATAATATTATCAAGGATTTACTCTGTTTACTATGATGGTTTATAATTTCGAAAATAAATAACAATGATTTTATTCGAGGAAAAGATTAATAATAAAGATAACAAATATAAATACCTAGAAAGTATTAATTCGTACCATCAAAAAATAATTCCAAAAATCAATATATTTTTTGATAAATCAATTTCCCGCAACAATACAATCACCATCATAACGATAATAAATTTTATTCCTAATAATTAAAACTGATACGACTGATAACAAAGAATAATTAATAAAATTTACCTCTAGTAACCGCAGTTTATTAAGTAATCTCCTAGCTTTTCTACAACGGACGCGGCTTGCTGGGGTTGGATGGGATCTTCGTATAAGGAAACTACAACAGCTGCAACAAAACAAAATTATTCATTATTATTATTAATAATAAAAAAAATCATACAAAAATTTTTAACAAAACGAAAAAATTTGATTCAATTTCTTTTATTAAAAACGAAGAATTTTTCTTTCGATATAAATAGAAGCAATTACCACGGCTGAATTCGCGTATTTTGGCAACGAATCGAGGATCGGGAGAGATATTTTGACCGCGGGTATTTCAGTAATTTCCTAAATTTGTGCGAAAATCGGGACGGTTATGAAAAACGACGATTTCGTCAAAGATATTTTTGAAATTAATAATAAAAAAAATGTCGTCCTCGTCAAATCGCATCCTCTAAATGTGATAAATAAAAACGATAATGTTCCCACTCATTTAAAAAAATCTGATGTTTCATCAATTAACAATTTATTTTTGTACATTTAATTTCTTAGTTCTCAGATCTAATAAATAAATATAAATAATTTATTTATTTTCTTGCACCACTGATTTCTACTCTTAAAACGATTCTTTTTTTTTCTACATTTTTTTTAGTAATTAATTTTTAATGAATTTATTCTTAACGGACGATGGCCTTGTTCCACTTCAGTTATCTTTTTTTCCTGGATAAGAATGGGATTCATCGAAAAAAAAATCATTTTATTAGCCTTCATAGAATTTATCATCTATCTTTTCTGGCTTTATAATAACGTTTTTAATTAAAAAAAAAATGATGACCTTGAGCAGAATCAAGAGATCAATCAGATTTATGTTAATAATAAAAATTAAGAGAATTTTTCGTGGGAATTAATCACATTTCAACTATCAACTTAGGTTGGACAATTTCAGTATATTTCACGATTTTCTACTGAAAGAAGGAAAGGAAAAACGACAATTTTAATTTAAAAACTACAGATTTTAACATCAACTTGATGAAATGAATCATTTGATGTAGTTCAAATATCATTTATATCCAAACAGTCAAATATCTATTTGACGATGAAGTAGACCAACTTAAAATTCAATGCTTAAGTTATGGTTAATAGAAAGAAACGAAAAATGTTGGAAATTTCCACGAAAAAAGTTATTATTTATACTTAAGATGTTAAATTAGATAAACTGCTTAAACGAGTTTGAGTTAATTCAAAATAATAAATGTTGAATTTGCTTAAGAAGTCAAAAACACTATTGATACTATATAAATACTAAATTAGCCAACATTATGCAGTGCCTCAACCACAAAAGAAGCTGTTTTAACTTAATGCGAAAAAATCTTTTGTATGTTTGCCAACTTAAACTCAACTTCTTGATTAATTTCTCCATGTATTAATAATTTTAGCTTCATTTGGGTTTCTTGCCAAGTACAATTAACTAACATCTTTTCCTTTTCTGTCAGTTATATCCGACATTTTTCATATATATCTGTTATCTTCAAGATGTCTTTTTGATAATTTTGTTCTATTTCTAGCCTGAATTTGAAACAACACATCTGACCCAACCTGTATAACATAACTTATCTTTGGATACAAGATAATGTCCTACTATTTGCAGGGCCGTCCTCAACCTAAGGGCTAATAGGCTAACAATTCTGGGGCGCCATTTCCCTTCTTCATCTTCTTTTGGCATTGAATTTTTTATGAAAGAGGGTGCATCCAAAATTTTGCACTTGCAAGTCTTTTGTTAATTCTAGTTTTATTTCAATTCAAATATTTAGGGTTGGGCAAGATCTCTACAATGAATTGTTTTTGAAATAGAGTGCTTTACAAACTGATTTGACAACCCTGTATATTTCAATTGAAGTAAAACTAGAACTAACTTTAGATCTGCAGACGCACGGTTAAACCCAAAACTTTTCACTTCTAGGTCTAGTGTTAGTTCTAGTTTTATATCACCAGTTTCAAGTCTAAATCTAGAACTAGAAACATTCGGATTTATCTCTTAAGGCAGCTAAACCCAAATGATTTTAGTCGTAGGTCTAGTGTTAGTTCTAGTTTTGCTTCAATTCAAAGGTACAGGGTTGGGTTGGGTTGGGTTAGGACAGCGTGGATGACGTGGAACATGTATTCTTCAGATGTATCCGATGGAAGGAGAGTAGGGGGAAGTAAATAAAAAAAATAAAGGAAAGTAAATAGAAAAATCGGGAAAATGATAACTCCAGAAAACTGCATTAATACCATGCTGGACAAACAAGAAAACAGGAAGTCAATTGAAAGATATGTGAGGAAGTTAATAGGGACAAAGGAAGGAGAAGAGAGGCTAATGACGAAGAATCTTAGAGAGCATGGATGGACCAGTGGAAGAGATTCCTTTGCATGGAGGAGCAATGGATGCAGAGTGGACGGTAAAATGCGAAAAGGACGTATCAAACAGTTAAATATGCAAAAAGTTAAAGGCATTTTTGTTGTGGTCTTTCTTGCTTAATAATGGATGAGGACCATTCCGTGGCGAAGGAAGACGGAGGGGAGAGAGATGTGGCAGAAGAGGACGAGAAGGCAAACTGGCTCCCCTAACTTGATACGTATAAAACAGTAAAAAAAAGTAATCCAAACTCTATGTTTCGGTTTGCGTAGAAAAAAAGGCAAAGAAAGAGCAGAGAAACGTGAAGAAGAGGGAGAACCAAGACACCTTCAGATAAGCACTCAACAAAATAAAATCGTAGGGATGATCAGAATATAAATTGTAGAATATCTTCCTGTGGAATTTATGGTTTGTTTTCCTCAAAACACGTTGTTGGTTTCTTCTGTTTAAACCAGTGTTTTATTTTAATTTGTTATTGTCTCTCACTTGTTTGTACCCTTCAGCATTTTCACACATATGACGTCGTGCTTGATGACATGTTAATTAACACGAAATGTACATTGCACCGAACTCCTTATAAATATAGTCTCATCATTTCTAAACGCTGTTTTACTTTACTTATTTGACAACATAATAATGACCATAGAAAAAATACATCTGAAGACATCTTGTATCCAAATATCTCAGTATTTGCAGAACTATCTTCAACCTAAGGGCTAATAGGGTTAAAGCCCTGGCGCACCATCCCCTGAGGTGACCCCTGTTTTTGCAATGAAATGCATAGTGTCCCTAGCATACATGAACTCAGCGTCCTCTCTGAAGTACTGATCTTTTTCTGGCATTAAATTTTGTATGAAAAGGGGCACATCCTAAATTTTCAACTTCTAGATCTAGTGTTAGTTCTAGTTTTATTTCAATTCAACAGAGTTGGGTTGGGTAAGATCTCTATAATGGATAGTTTCTAAAATAGAGTACTTTACAAACTGATTTGACAACAGTGCATATTTCAATTAAAGTAACACTAGAATCTCGTCGCCCAAGTCCAAATCTCCCTCTTGACCCAAAGAGCCTTCTTTACAATATTACAAAACTAGTACAAGTCATTGACGTCTAATCCAAACAAAACCGTGTTGGTATAGGCTTGAACAACAAAATGTAGTTAGGACGTCAACTGGACATTCGATTTGGTTTAACCCAACTCAACGTAACCCAATCCATTACAACACAACTCAATACATTCCAACTCAACCCAATTCCAAAAGATTTGAGTAACATACAAATATATAATCCACACAAATTAAGAAAAGATTATTTAGAAAAATATTCAATGACAAAGATTAAGACAAAAACATGGTAAAGAAGAGGGTAGTCAAAAAGAATAGATGTTGTTTGCAGAAGATTGGATACAAGAAAGCGTTGATGACTAGTTCCTGCTTTCAAATCAGTGGATATGCATTACAGTTAAAAAGTTATAGAACCTAGGTATACAACCTGCAGCTAGAAGACTCGATACTGTCTTGAAAAGAATACGAAACATACATGAAAAGAACTAGATATATTGAAGTTATGAAGAAACTTTAAACTCCTAGATTTAGTGTTAGTTCTAGTTTTATATCATCAGATCCAACTCTAGAACTAGAAACGTTCGGATTTAACCGTACATCTCTCAAATCGGCTAAACCCGAATGATTATAGTGCTAGATTTAGTATTAGTTCTAGTTTTATTTTAATTCAAAAGTACAGGGTTGGGTTGAGTTGGGATTGAGTTGGGTTTAGTCGTGCATCTGAAGACATTTTTTATGTAGACTTATACAATAAATAATTTCTCAAATAGAGTATTATACAAACTGATTTAGCCACCCAGAATGAAACAATTACATTAACCATTTAATTTCTGTATGAAGACGCAGCATTCAATTAAATACACATAACATACACATACATTAAAAATTCAATTTAAAACACGAAAGTTAAAATAAAAAATTCTTTAAACAGAGAATTATTAAAAAGGTGAAGGTACAATTACATAAACTGAAAATGATTTTTAAAGATTATTGTTTAAGCAAAAATGTCAGGAACATGATAAAAATATCCATACAAAACAAAAATGAAGCTATAACTTTTGAACCGATAATGTTGTATTTGGCCTCAAGCCACTTTCCGATTATGGCCTCAATTCGTGGAAAATTTTAAATATTTTTAGAACATTTATCAGCTTAGAATATACAAAAGTTAATGTTCTCGACTATTTATGTACAGGGTGATTCAAAATCGATTTCCGAATATCTAAGAAACGAAGAGTTAATATCTCAAAATTCAAAAGTGATAAACACTTCTTTTATTACACTATCAAATTTACCGCAAAAAATTGTCCATATAATGTCAGAATTATAGTACTCCACCCATAATAATAATCAAGATTATTAAAACTTCACAATTTCATACTATTTTCAATTTTATCCTCTGGAGGATAAACAAAAAAAATGCGCTTTGAAATTTTCGACATTGGGAGTTTATTTAAAAAAGAAAACTCACTTTTTTCTACCATAGTTTCTGCTGTTTCCGTTTTCATTTGAACTATATATGCTACTTGGTATGTACAGGGTGGTTTAAATTCCAAGTCTGAATAGGCTATTTCGAAAATTAAAAGTATTAGATAAAAAAAAATAGCTTAGATGCCATTATCTCTTTTTTTAAGAAAAATCCAATGCTGAAAACCTCAAAGCGCTATCGTCTTTTGCTTTTCCAAATTAAAAAAAAAGTGAAAATATCATAAAACCAGCAACTGCTTGGTTATTATTAATTTGATGAGAAATATACCTTTTCCTTAAATTTATAAAACACCACAAAGGTGGTGAATTTTCGCATTTTTATAACCCTATTTCAATATGTTTTGGAAAATTAAATGGTTAGCAAAAAAAGAATAAAATTTAAAAAAATTAATTTAAGGAAACTGTAAATTTAGTTTCTTCGAGGACACTAGATGGCGGCGTAGTTTAATTTAATTTTTAAAATTTTATATGTATTATTAACCATTGTATTTCCTAAAAAATTTTGAAATAATGCTATAAAAAAATGCATTGACCTCAAAATTATTGATTTTTTCTGTTAAATCACTATTTTTTACGCTAATAATATATTACGTTTAATAACACTATTATCCGTGCCAGATGTCAAGGCCCCTCGCTTTAAAGCTCGATATTTTTGAAATCGCTCGATGAAAAAAATTGCGCTAAAGTTTATTGTAATCAATGAACAATTCTGTGTACCATAGGTTAATTTGAAAATTTTCGGATCCGCGCTTTTTTTTTATCGCTAGTTAATTGACAAAAGTAATCGATTTTTGAGAGTGCCGACAAGTTTGTCTACTTTGCAATTTTCTTTCTCAAAAATTAGTAACGTGTTCTTAATTCAAAATGTGTTTAATAATGTTGTATATCGGATTCCGTTACCAGTTTTTCAAAATAAGGGCTCCCTAATTTTTTAAGAGCGATTTAACGGGAATACAAATTAAAGAGAAACAGAAGCAACACTCCGAGGAGAGGTGCTTATAAAGGAGACCTCGTTATGAAAAATTGATTACGAAATTCGACAAACGACATTCTTTAACATATTTTGGTAAAAATTGCATTGAAATCCGTCCGGCCGTTTTCGAAATAACTGCATCTTACTAAAGCGCGATTTTTCACGAAACTATATGGAATATCGATAAAATAAAATATGCCCCACAAAAGAAACACATTGGGTTACTACCAATTCAAATGTGAAATGTTTTCGTCAAATCGTTTTTGAGAAAAGAATCGCAAAATAGACAAAAATGATGGCGCTCTCAAAAAAAACGAGTACTTTTTCAATGAACTCGTTATAAAAGAAAAACCGCGGATCCGAAAATTTCCAAATTAACCTAAAATACACAAGGAAATCTTCAGTGATTACAATAAACTTTGCCGCAATTGTTTTTATCAAGCAGTTTCGAAGATATTGATCTCTAAAGTGAGAGGCCATGACATTTGGCACGGACAATATGAAAAATCGGGTACTTTTTTCAATTAACTCGCTATAAAAGAAAAACCGGGGATCCGAAAATTTCCAAATTAACCTAAAGTACTCAGAAATGTTCAGTGATTACAATAAACTTTACTGCAATTGTTTTTATCGAGCAGTTTCGAAGATATCGATCTCTAAAGTGAGAGTCCTTGACATCTGGCACGGACAATATCAAAAATCGGGTACGTTTTTCAATTAACTATCTGTAGAATACGGATACGAAACGCATACGAAAATTTCTAAATTAACCTAAAATACACAGAACTGTTCAGTGATTACAACAAACTTCGCCGCAATTGTTTTTATTGAGCAGTTTCGAAAATATTGATCTCTAAAATGAGGGGCCTTAATATTTGGCACGGACAATATCAAAAATCGGGTACTTTTTTCAATTAGCTCGCTATAAAAGGAAAACCACGGATCCGAAAATTTCCAAATTAACCTAAACAGTAATGTTCAGTGATTACAATAAACTTTGCCGCAATTGTTTTTATCGAGCAGTTTCGCAGATATCGATCTCTAAAGTGAGAGGCCTTCACATCTGACACGGGCAATATAAAAAATTGGGTACTTTTTTCAATTAACTATTTGTGGAAGAAAAACCGCGCTTACGAAAATTTCTAAATTAACCTAAAATACACAGAACTATTCAGTGATTACAATAAACTTCGCCGCAATTATTTTTATTGAGCAGTTTCGAAAATATTGATCTCTAAAATGAGGAGCCTTAATATTTGGCACGGACACTATCAAAAATTAGGTACTTTTTTCAATTAACTCGCTACGAAAGGAAAACCACGGATCCGAAAATTTCCAAATTAACCTAAACTAAACAGTAATGTTCAGTGATTACAATAAAGTTCGAAAATATTGATCAGTTTCGAAAATATTGATCTCTAAAATGAGGGGCCTTAATATTTGGCACGGACAAGATCAAAAATCGGATACTTTTTTCAATTAACTCGCTATAAAAGGAAAACCACGGATCCGAAAATGTTCAAATTAACCTAAACTATACAGTAATGTTCAGTGATTACAATAAACTTTGCCGCGATTGTTTTTATCCAGCAGTTTCGAAGATATCGATCTCTAAAGTGAAAGGCCTTGACATCTGGCACGAACCATATCAAAAATTGTGTACTTTTTTTTAATTAACTCGCTATAAAAGAAAAACCGGGGATCCTTAAATTTCCAAATTAACCGAAAGTACTCAGAAATGTTCAGTGATTACAATAAACTTTACTGCAATTGTTTTTATCGAGCAGTTTCGAAGATATCGATCTCTAAAGTGAGAGTCCTTGACATCTGGCACGGACAATATAAAAAATTGGGTACTTTTTTCAATTAACTATCTGTAGAAGAAAAACCGCGCATACGAAAATTTCTAAATTAACCTAAAGTACACAGAACTATTCAGTGATTACAATAAACTTCGCCGCAATTGTTTTTATTGAGCAGTTTCGAAAATATTGATCTCTAAAATGAGGGGCCTTAATATTTGGCACGGACAAGATCAAAAATCGGATACTTTTTTCAATTAACTCGATATAAAAGGAAAACCACGGATCCAAAAATGTTCAAATTAACCTAAACTATACAGTAATGTTCAGTGATTACAATAAACTTTGCCGCGATTGTTTTTATCCAGCAGTTTCGAAGATATCGATCTCTAAAGTGAAAGGCCTTGATATCTGGCACGAACCATATCAAAAATCGGGTACTTTTTTTCAATTAACTCGCTATAAAAGAAAAACCGCGCATACGAAAATTTCTAAATTAACCTAAAGTACACAGAACTATTCAGTGATTACAATAAACTTCGCCGCAATTGTTTTTATCGAGCAGTTTCGAAGATATCGATCTCTAAAGTGAGAGGCCTTGACATCTGGCATGGACTATATCAAAAATCGGGTACTTTTTTTCAATTAACCCGCTATAAAAGAAAAACCGCCGATCCAAAAATTTCTAAATTAACCTAAAATACACAGAAATGTTCAGTGATTGCAATAAGCTTTGCGCGATTGCTTTTATCGAGCAGTTTCGAAGATATCGATCTCTAAAGTGAGAGGCCTTGACATCTGGCACGGACAATATCAAAAAGCGAGTACTTTTTTCAATTAACTCGCTATAAAAGAAAAACCGGCGATCCGAAAATTTCCAAATTAACCTAAAGTACTCAGAAATGTTCAGTGATTACAATAAACTTTGTCGCAATTGTTTTTATCGAGCAGTTTCGAAGATATCGATTTCTAAAGTGAGAGACCTTGACATCTGGCACGGACTATATCAAAAATCGGGTACTTTTTTTCAATTAACTCGCTATAAAAGAAAAACCGCGGTTTCGAAAATTTCCAAATTAACCTAAAATACACAGAAATGTTCAGTGATTGCAATAAGCTTTGCCGTAATTGCTTTTATCGAGCAGTTTGGAAGATATCGATCTCTAAAGTGAGAGGCCTTGACATCTGGCAAGGACAATATCAAAAAGGGGGTATTTTTTTCAATAAATTCGCTATAATAGAAAAACCGCGGATCCGAAAATTTTCAAATTAACCTACAATACACCAGTAATGTTCAGTGATTACAATAATCTTTACCACAGTCTTTTTTATCGAGCAGTTTCGAAGATATCGATCTCTAAAGTGAGAGGTCTTGACATCTGGCACAGACAATATGAAAAATCGGGTACTTTTTTCAATTAATTCGCTATAAAAGAAAAATCGCGGATCCGAAAATTTCCAAATTACCCTAAAATACACAGTAATGTTCATTGATTACAATAACCTTTGCCGCAATTGGTTTTTCAATTGTCAATTGGCCTTGATATTTGGTACGGACAATAGATGAAAATTTTATAAAAAATCTTATTTTTAGCTTAATTCTAAAACAATAAGGAACATAACTGTCGAACTTTATATTTTTAAAATCAGAAAAAAAAAATTAAATTAATAAACTAAAATTTAGGAATTGTTTCCATTAAAAAAAAGAAAATTGTCATATTATCTCAAAATCTAAAAGCGGATTTTTTTTAATTAAGCCATCAAATTCTCCGTAAAGTTATCAATATTCTACCAATAATAATAACCAAAATAGTTGCTAGTTTTACGATATTTTCATTTTTAACGGTTTTTTTAAGGTTTTCATCATAGATTTTTCATAAACAAATTCTTCTTTTTGTTTAACTCATAGTTTTCGAGATAGCCTATTCGGATTTCGAATTTGAACCACCCTGTACATATCAAGTTATAAAAAGATACTATCTTAACTGATTTTCGCATCTCATAAAGAATAGAACATCCAAATCATGTTAAAACGTAACATATACTATGATAAACAAACTTCTACCGTATTATTAAACCAAGGTTATTTGTGCTAGTCTAACGACCTTTGCATATGGTAAATAACGGAAAGTTTTGGAATCTTTTGATCTGCATTCTCTACGAATTTAGAACATTTTTGAGAGAACTTAAGATCACGATTAAAATTAAATAAGTATTAACTAAATTTATCAACTCTACGACAATATGTGTCGGAACAAACCAAATTTATTCACATCAATCTAAGATTTATCAAATTTTTAATACTTGCAGTTATACAGAATAAAGATGGCTCATTTTAAACTGGTTAAATGGATTAATTGTATCAAAGTCAAGCATACTAATTTAATTTAAAGTTTAAATTGAAGTTAAGTTGGATTTTTATCTTATAATCTTGTTAGTTTAGTAGAAGGCAAACGAAATATATAAAATAATTGATAAAATTCAATTTATTTCCTCCTAAACCTCCTTAAAAAAACAAACATTGATTATGTTCTTTGTCTAGATAAGATAATTCGGCATAAAGGAATCGTAGTAAAATAAAATTTAATTTCGAAAGTAATAAGAACAAAAAGGCAATTTCGTTTAATTTTTTTAAAAGCAACCATATCGTATTATCAAGAACAATAAATCTTGCACACGGTCAACTCGCCACCACATTGACCCATTTGAAACGTGAAAGTTGCCGACTGCGACGTCGACGACTGTTATACCGAGTCCAAAACGAAAAAGCAGGACGCCTTTTTCTTGATCCGGCGCCAACCGCCCAAGAAAACTTTTAATAAACACGACAAGAGTCACCAAATATTCCTCTAAAAGAGACAACGACGACAAATCCGTTTCGACGAATCCGTTTCGCCGAATCGCTTATTATTTTTAGAAACGCGTTTCGCATTCCTCACACACACTCTCGCTTTCTCTCTCTTTTTCTCTCTTTCAGTTAACTATTTAAACTTTACCTTGCGTGGTCTTCATGCAATGCACGCCAACCTTCCCTAACTTGGCCCTGATCACTCTGTCCGTACCGGAAAGGTAAATGTAACGATTCCCGGCTAAGGTTACACCCGACGACGTCAGGATGTCTTGCTTTTCAAATCCGCTCACTAATTTTACCAATTCATCTTTTGTTACCTGAAAAAAATTGGTTTAAGTTAATAAATAAAATTATTTTGATACATTATAACAGAAATAAAAATTTGCGTTGGTACGCGTGCGCGAACAAGCTCGACAACGCCCAACGCCGTTTCAGATGACCTTTAAGGTACGTCGTGCTGTCTGAATCAATCATTTTGGTATTGGTGTAATATTAAAAAATTTTTATTAAACTATGTTTGGTGATGAATTTGTAATGAATTGAGTTCAAAAATGAATCATAACGATTGCGAGAACCCCAAAAAAGGGAATGATTCATATAACCTTGATACATTAAAATGATGTTTTTGTAAGAATCCCTAATACGTTTTGGACGCAATTTCTACGTTCGCCAAAACGTGATACGGGGGACTCTCTTTTATCTAACAGTTCAATGACCGCCCGTGCAATTCGAGACATGCACGAGGGGTGACAACTGTATCATATCTTAATTGATTTAATTAATTAATTAATTAGAAATAACGCCCAAAAAATTCTAATTTAAGCAATTAGTTTCGTAAAAATTCTGTTAAACATGTGGTAAGAAGCCGTGACTAACGTAAACAGATCATTACGGTGGCCAACAACTGGTTAATCGGGCTAAAAAGGCCGGATTAAGAGGATCGTTTTAAAATTTCCCGCCGATGAGGAAAATGGAGAAAAAACGGGACAAACACCGTCTAGGTCTAGATGTGTAGAGGAGACTATTGATCGTACAGATTAGCGAGCGCGACGGTCAATGCGCTATCGTGGCCTTAACCTTACATTGAAATGGAGAATAACTCCATTTGTTGTCTAGGTTCGTTCTTTAACAAAGTTACACCTAAAAATCGACAAAAAATTGATTAATAAAAAGAAATAGTGTGAGTAATATTTATTAGTCATAAAATATTGATAAAAAATCAATAAAGATAAAAATAAGATATGAGGCAACCAATTTTATACGTTTAAGATGGAAAATAAGCAAAAATTAATTAATTAATTTAAATAAAATTTGGGTACTTTCATCATTTTTTAGTGAAAAATTCGATTGTGGCAACAATGAAAAAACAAAATTTTGTTTCGAGTGAAACACGTCGCAAGATCGGGTCGGCCGCCATTTTGTGTAAAATACCGGCTTTGTGAATAAGGCATGCGAAATTTCGCTCAAATTTCTCAACTTGAGTCATCTTTTAGAACCCAAAATCCACCCCAAATCAATTAAAACCATCCAAAAAAACTCCATTAATATACAAAAAAAAAAAAATTTACCAAAACCAAGCCCTTCAAGCCAACTTATTTTTTCTTTAAACCGGTTCTTTATCGTCTCCATTTTTAATTTAACTTTCTTCTAACTTATTTAAAGAAAAACTTACCTCGAAACCATCACTTTTGGCCCAAACGTTGCCGTCCAAGCCGGCGATACAAGCCTTGGTCACACAACGGGAGGCAACGAGCTGTTTGTCTACGTAATCTTTCCAGCTCATATTGTAGGCGTTTTAGGTTATTTAGTTAATAAATTTGAGGTGAGATTTAACACGGCACTCACAGAGTGTTATAGTAGATAAGAGAGAGATAGAGGAGGAGAAACGTTAAACCGCGGGTATTATAATATCGGTATCACCAGGCACGGTTCTCGCCGCACGGCAAACTGAAGCTCTCGCGAAAGCCTCGATCAGCAGACAGCTCAAGCGGAAGCGACCAGATGACATGCGCGAAATGATACTAGCCAACTATCGAAAAATTATTTCCCTGCCGTAAAAAGAACGTGTTGTTTCGTTTTTGCCAACATCGAAATGTTAAATGTTTAAATTTGTAATTCTTAAAATAGTTTCATTTAAACATTTTTCTTTTCAAATTAATTATTATACAAACCCAATTTATCTATATTATTTAATTAATAATTTATTTATGTTTGTGACAAAAATTTCAAAACACGTGATTTATTTAATTTCTTGATACTATTAAAAGGAAAAATGAAAAGAAAAAGAGTGTTTATACAACAAAAATTGATTTTGTTCAATCATACCTTTGAAATTGCCAGTTTCTAGCGTAGATACGAGTGTAGAAAGTTGTTATTTTCACTCACTCTAATTTTCTTCATCCACTATTAGCGAAATTTAAACCTTTAAAGGCACAACACTTTGTTTAAACGTAACGGATGTGAACTAAAAAACGGTAGAGAGCACACAAGGAAAATTAAATGAAGTACTTAACTTGTATAAATTGAAGACATAAGTGGATAAAGGTGTCATGTCACATTTTTAAACTTTTGAGTAAACTAGCATAACACATCTTAAACTGGAACTTTCTTGTGAAGTTCTGGATTCAATTTATTGTAACCTCAAAAAATAGTAATAAATAGAATATTTCCTATCACGTACGTTCTTATTAAAGAAAAACATCCTTTTCTGGAAAAATTAAGATATAGTGTACATAACACCTTTATCCACCAACTCTCAGCTTGAAATGTTATTTCTTTTATCATGAATGAAGGTGTCATGTAACATCTAAATCTATATATTTTTGAAGATATAGAAAAAAAGCAAGATGACAGAATGAAAAACACTTCAATTTATAGTTTAAACTATTTTATTTATAGAAATTTATAAACTGCTTATGAACTTAAAATATGAAACAAATAAAAAATTTAAAGTAAATAGGTATAGATAAGCAACTAATATGATGTTCTCCTTTTCTGCTTGGGATTTAGACTAGTTTGTTCCAACACATCTTTATAGTACCATCTGTAATCCTCTTCAACGAACTTTATTTGTTCTTTCAAGTTGGCAATTTTTTCGGTAGTTAAACCCCCACATTTAGGTAATACGCTTAGAGTAACTTCCCCAGTTTGAATTTTCCTTGCACCTTTCTTATGTAAATCAACCTGCAGAAACGGTGAATGAGAGTCTAAATTTGTTTTATATAAACTCCAAAACTGTCTACTCTAATCCATTTGACACTGTCTCGTAGATTAATCTTCCCGTTAATAGTGTTCTTAGTTTTTTTATATAAATGAAGTTTCATTGGAAGTTCTTCTAAATTATAAAAAAAATTTTCCATATTTAAACATAAACTATGTCTAGTACTTGCAGATCTGATAATCTCCCGATATTGGTCCGGAATAAAAATATTTTGATCCTTTCTGAGTTCTTTCTCAATACGACCAAAATCTCGATCTGAGTCGAGGTAGCTGTGGCCAACCTCAGGAAATTTATGATCTATGACTCTGAAAATCTTGTTTAGAATAAAATACTGGTAAAGACAAAGGATGGAGAAATTCTTATTTTGCCCTGCACATGAATCAGACCAAATTATCAAGTGATCGACATCAGGGTGTTCTTTTTTGAGTAATTTGCAGAACCTTAATAAACAACTTCCAATTTCGTTACTGCCTCTATTGGCAATGTCTTCTGTCCAATTAAAAAAATATGACTTGTGGTCTGAATGAGTGATGCAGTGAATACCAAAGTTGTAAAGCCACATTTGTCTCAAGTAGAAAGCCTTTGATGTTGATAATTTGGGTAATGGCATAGTTTGTTGTAAATCCATGGTTATGTAACATTTTGTTCTATCACTTGTTGGTATTTGCCTGTCTACTTTTTGGGAATAAAAGGCATATTCCCAGTTGTTTTTGTGTTCAACTGAATTTTCTCCAGCATCACATATGCTGCAAGTGTCACTTTTTGGGTGACCAAAAGACAAATTAAACTTTGTTTCAAAAATATGTCTATAGAATGAAATTTTGACCATGTATTTATCATCCAGTTTGTTCTCCTTGCAATGCTGTATATAAAGCTGGTAAAGTTGATTCACATTAAGTAAAGAGGACAGATATTTTTTGTTATGATTTTTGTTACGGGAGTAATGTGATTGTTCAGCAGGAAACATATTAACATGATTAATGATGTAGTTGATAACATCGTCACCTATCTTATGAGGGCGATTTATATGATGCCCTCGCTTATCTGGAGAAGGAGCAGACTGGCCAAGTTTTAACTGTTTTTGTGTTATTTCAATTTTTTTTCTTCCTATTTTATATAGAGAGCATAAAGCATCTTTACACACTGGTATCAGCTGCTTATCATAAGTAATTGCATATTTAAATGAGTAATTTTTTGATGTCTTTCTGCCTAATCGGTGACGAAGAACTGGCTTAATTTCGACGCTCTTGAAAATCAGGATACTCTTACTATTTACATCTAAGCTGTAAAATTTCTTCAAAATTGCTTTTCTGTCTTCAATGTTGAATTTATCAGAACAATTCATGCGACATTTCTGTTTGCAGAGTACTCCTTCCTTTATTGTCTTTTTTTCCATAACTCTTCCAGTTTGTGATACATATTCTTGACCCTTTTGCCTTAATACAGCAGCTTTTTTCCGTTTCCATTTTTCTGGATTACGGGTTCTTTTTTTGGAAACCTTAGGCTGCAATTCAAATATCTTCAATTTTTTAACTTCTGGGCCTTCAGCAATATCATGAATAGCATTACTTGTTTCTTGTCTGTTAGAAGAGTCTATATCTTCCTTTTCTGCTTCGATTTCTTTTAGTTTCAATTCTGTATTTAATAATTTTTTCTTAATATTCTGCTGCAAGTTGACATCCGAGTTTTGATTATTTATCGCTTGTACTAACTCCAGCATCCGTTTACCCCTAGATCCCATAATGGTTTACTTATATTTGCTAATAAAAATCGCTTTTTAAATGAAACACTCTATAAACACTGTCTAAAAATAATGTTACGCAAGAGGAACATAACCTCAAAATATAACATGATACTTCACAGCTAACCTGAACCCTTCAAATTTTGAGCTGATAAAGGTGTCATGTAACAAAAACGTAACATAACACCTTTCTCCACTAGATAATATATGTAGCATGTGCGACATGACACCTTTATCATCTGAAAACTACCAGAAAATATCGGAAATAAGGAATCCCTGTTTATTAAAGGTTAGATCAATATCAGGGGGTGCCCACAAATGCATAAAGTCATTTTTTGAAAAAATGAGACATGACACCTTTATCCACTTATGTCTTCAATTATTAATCTTAATTAATTTGCGTAATGATGACAATTAACAATTTACAAGCGTACGACATACACTCAGCAGCAGAAGTCTGCGTACAAAAAACTCGTAAATATTGGTTCAGGATAGGATAAAAGAATCAATGACAATCAATTGAACAGTCTTACATTTCGATTCAAATTGAATCTTCTTCAGGGAGTGAAATTTTGATTGTAATGAAACTGGCTAAAATAAAACATTAAATACCAGAGTATTTCGTCCTAAATTGTTCTTAAAATTATTGAGAAAAACATGAAACACGTTGTTACAACCATAGCGCTTTTTTTATAATATGAATCTAATAATCTATCTTCATATTATAAATGATGAATGTAATAATCTATCTTTCAAAATCAAAAACTGCGAGATCCGTACCTAAAACACAAAAATAAAAACAAAAACAAAAAAAAAAAAACCTAACGTCACACAACAACTTTTGACGTAAATTTTGAAAAATTGTAATTAATTTTTCTAATTTGTTAGTAATAACGTAAGATTTTACTATTTTATTTTTATATTAATATGTTCATTTTCGTATATTGTAAACTTGTAGGTACCTACTGAAGAAGAGCAAGGCTCGAAACTAGTTTAGAAAAATAAATTTTAATTATCACCAAAAGTAATTTTTTATATAGACCCTAATTTAATAATTGGTGAAAAAAGGATAATAAAAATTATTTTTATATTAGTCAATGGCTAATACGGTCAACAATATCCTGACTTACAAGCGTACGACATATAAAATAAAACTACAACTACAACACATAAAATTTCTAAGAATCTGCTTAACAGAGGGATTATTTCCAAAATTTACTAACAAGAAATATCCACAACATATAAAAAGTGATATGGTTAATAAAATGAAAATTCAACATATACGTATAACCCTAAATAACCATTATAAGAAACTTAACGAACTCAACATTAAACTTTATAAATGCTACCAGGATTTAAATAATCAATATCATTCCATTGAAATCGAAGAAATTATCAAAGAAGCTAAATTACATGATACAATAATTGAATGAAATTCACAAAAAGAAACTGAAAAAACTAAGCAAGTTGAGAACAGAGAAAGAAAGAGAAAAGAATAAACATCAAACAAACAAACTAGGAGAAATTCATAAATTTTTTCCCAAAGTAACAAATACTTCAAACGTGATCTTCACAGAACAAGAAAGAAGATTCATGGAAAAAGGTCTGAAATATGCTCCAAAAAGAGAAATTAACCTCCCAATACTGGCAATAGAACTTCAGGCAGCTATCAAAGGACACGAAAAGGAAAACATTATGAATAAGGAGATTCAACAAATCCTAACTAAAGAAGAAAAGAGACAAACAAACAATAAGAAATGGAGAAGAGGAAAAGGAACAAAAAATTATTAAAAACATCAAGCGGAAAATTAAGGAAAACGAATTAATAGTTACTCCTGCAGACAAAAACGCAGGAATGATAATTTTAACCAAAGATCTCTACATAAATAAGACTGAAAGCTTTATGAAAGACAATAACTTTAAAACTATCAATAAAAACCCCACAAACAATTTTCACAAAAAAGTAAAATCAATAACTAAAGAAAACAAAACGACAATAACTGAAATTGGAGGTACCTTGACCAGCCTGTTGCCTATGAATCCGCAAACCCCTAAATTGTATGCACTACCTAAAGTTCACAAAAATGGATTACCAATAAGACCCATTATAACCTCCATTGAATCCAGCACATACAAACTCGCAAAACTTTTACAAAAATTTATAATAAATGACATCAATTTTAAACCAAAATATACCATAATTAATCGTTACCAACTTCCTGATTTAATTGACAAAATACAGCGACCAGAAGGTTTCAAAATGATCTCATTTGATGTCAACAACCTATATACAAACATACCCATAATCGACACGATAACGATATTAGAAGAAATATTAAAGACTGACCTCAAAAACAAAGACAAAACTCGCTCCATCTTAACGCTATTAAAACTATGCTTAGAACAAAATTTTTGTATCTTTAACGATAAATACTATCAATATCTAGATGGATTACCAATGGGATCACCATTGAGTAGTGTGATGGCAGATATTTTCATGGACAACCTAGAGAAAAATCAAATTATGTGTGACAAAAACCCTTATAGAGACGATATTATCCTATGGACAAGATACGTGGACGACATTTTAGTACTGATTAAAGACGACCAACATATTAATAATCTTCATAAATATATTAACAGTTTACACCCCAATATTAACTTCACTATCGAGACTGAAAACAATCAAAAATTAAATTTCTTAGACTATACACTACGACATTCAAACAACAAAATTAAATATAACATCTACAGAAAACCTACACAAACTAGTACTACCATCCCATTCGATTCTCATCATGATGAAACTCATAAAATGGCAGCATACCGGGCTTATATACACAGAGCTTTCCATTCAAAATTGGAACAACAAGACCTAGAAAAAGAGATCGAAATTATCCACCAAATTGCAAGCGAAAACAGTTTCCCACCGACATTTATCCAACGAATATTTTCGAAAATACAAAACAAATATAATCTTCAAGAAACAACTTCCCTATCCGACCGAAAACCTGATAAACCAACAACGTACAGATCCATAACTTACCCAGGAGAAATATCCCATAAAATCAAGAAAATGTTCCATAAGTTCAACATAACAATGACATTTAAAAACAAAAACAATCTGAAGGGATTATTAGTTAATAACAAAAACAAGACTACAACTCTCGCTAAAAGTGGCATATACCAATTGCAATGTGGGACCTGTTCAGCCACATACATAGGTGAAACGGGAAGAAGTATCCAAACAAGGCTTAAAGAACATAAAAAGAGTTCAAAATCGGCATTCGGAAAACATCTAATTTTCAACAACCACGAATTTGACGAAAATAAAAATATTAAATTACTACACCAACTTAATAAAAGCAACCTTATGGAAATAATGGAAATGTACGAAATCAACAAGTTTATTGAAATTAACAGTAATATTATAAGCCTTAATGAACAAATTATCCCGACCCAAAAACCAATATATAGTTGCCTGCGAGATCCGTACCTAAAACACAAATATAAAAACAAAAACAAAAAAAAAAAAAACCTAACGTCACACAACAACTTTTGACGTAAATTTTGAAAAATTGTAATTAATTTTTCTAATTTGTTAGTAATAACCTAAGATTTTACTATTTTATTTTTATATTAATATGTTCATTTTCGTATATTGTAAACTTGTAGGTACCTACTGAAGAAGAGCAAGGCTCGAAACTAGTTTAGAAAAATAAATTTTAATTATCACCAAAAGTAATTTTTTATATAGACCCTAATAATCTAATGTGATAAACTTGTTTTTTTTTTTATTTTGTATATTAACTACATATAATTATATTAACAAAATATGCTTCAACAAAACAGAAACAGTAGTTACAGAAAAAAACCAAAACTAAAAATTCTACAAATAACGGGTATGCAAAAATCTGCGTACAAGTCAGGACAGTATTTATAAAAAATTCATAAATGTAAATAATCATAAACCTTTACGTTTAATGACCTCCCTTAAACGTTTATGCATGGAGTGCACTAATTTCTTCGTTTCGTCCGAACTGATTTTGGCTCATTCCTCAATCATAACATTTTTTAACGTTTCCTTCGACGTTGTGTTGTGTTGCCGAATCCTGCGTTCCAGTAAATCCCAGAGGTGTTCGATGGGATTCAAGTCCGGCGATTGTGGAGGTGTTTTAAGTTGCTTTGGGGTATTGTATAGTAGCCAAAGCTTAGTGTTGTGGGCGCAATGTTTGGGGTCATTATCTTGCTGAAAAAAGTATTCGGGCCCCAAGCCCAAGTTTTCGATGCTAGGCTTCAAATTTTCTTTTAAAATGTCTATATACATTTCTGGTCCATTGTCCATGTTATGAAAACCAACCTTCCCACCCCTTTGGTGCACATACACCCCAAACCATAACTCCACCATCTCCGTGTTTTACAGTCGCTTTCAAATTTTCGGGATTAAGGGCAGTATTAGGTTTTCTCCATACAAATTGTTTGCCCTTAATGCCGAAAATGCAAAATTTGCTCTCATCTGTAAAGAGAACTTTCTCCCAGAATCAATGGGCTTGTCTAAGAGTTTTTTTGCAAAGGCGATCCGCTTCTGACGATTGACCTCTGACACAAACGGCTTTTTTCGTGCAACGCGACTGTGATAGTTACCTTTTTTTAACGTCCTTCTCACCGTATCTTTGCTGATAGTTTTATGAAATTCTTCTTGTACATTTTCTACTATTTTTTTTTTGCCGTCAGCCTAGGTTCTTTTCTAACCTGCTGTACAATTTTTCGCTTCTCTCGGTTTGTTAAAAGGGGTCGCTTCTCTCGGTCAGATCGCGGACGTGAGAGGTAATCTTCAGTGTCTTTATAATTATTAATTACTCTTTGAATGGAAGAGTGTGACTTGCCGACAGTTTCTCCTATTTTTCGAAAAGATTTTCCATAACTTTACAATAATTTTTCTCTCTCCCAATTCAATTTCCTTTCCTTTCGTGTCCATTCTAACTTTTAGCTTCTAAGCCTCTGCTAATATAATTGACACCGATTATCTTTTATTTAAATCGGAAAGCGTACATCGCCAACTACGTATTTAAGTAAATAAGTATATTTTGGAGAAGGCGTCTTTATTTGTACGCAAATTTTTGCATACGCATTATTTGGAGAATTTTTAATTTTAATTTTTTTTTGTAACTAATATTTCTGTTTTATTGATGCATATTTTGTTAATAGAATTATATGTAGTTAATACACTAAATAAAAAAAAAATTGAAGTTTATCACATTAGATCATGATCCTTATTTTTTCAGTTAAAGTGTTAGAAGTTTTTTGTACGCAGACTTCTGCTGCTAAGTGTATAAAATAAAACTACAACTACAACACATTAAATTTCTAAGAATCTGCTTAACAGAGGAATTATTTCCAAAATTTACTAACAAGAAATATCCATAACACATAAAAAAGGATATGGTTAATAAAATGAAAATTCAACATATACGTTTATATGTTGTTTATACGTTTATATGTGGTTTGCTTTATTTAGCTGGGCTCCATCATGGATCAAGGGCACATCTAGCAGAGTATTGGTTATCAAACGGTATGGGATATGAGATATTTTCTGCTACAATGGCAAAACGGAGGTTCGGCTTCTCCGCATAAATAAGAATCCAGCTCAAGAGCAATATCATTTTTTCTTGTTCTGTCACTATATTTAGTATATTTATTAGAAGACGCTATTTCTCTGTGACAGTCCCAGAATGTGCAATGAGCTTCATCTACTGCATTTGAACATAGTTACTGTTTATTTTTCGTACAGATGTTGTCATTAGTTTCATCATCGGTGCTATCGCTTAAATCCCTTCGAAGAGTTTCAAAAAAAAGTTTGTCTTATTTCAGAAATATTTTCGGGTGAAAAAAATTGCAACCAATATCGAGGATTTAATAGTGTCGCTAGAAAATAGTACGCATTCTTTTCTATTTCAGCGAACCTTGTTCGTAATCCCTGCATTAAACAAATTTGCATTTGAATGACATTTCCTGAACGGGCTTCCTGCTTTGTTAAATATTTGATTAATGCTTTAATATTAGGAATCACTTCAGATATTATTGCGATGGAAGAACTTGCCATTTTTGTAACTTCTTCGAATGGCTTTAAAAGCATTAAACAATCTTCTAACAGTTGCCATTGGATCACCGACAAGTTTTCAAATTTTACCTCATTTTCCGAAATATATACACTCAGCAGCAGAAGTCTGCGTACAAAAAACTTGTAATACTTTAATTGAAAAAATAAGAGTCATAATCTAATGTGATAAACTTGATTTTTTTTTTATTTTGTATATTAACTACATATAATTCTATTAACAAAATATGCTTCAACAAAACAGAAACAGTAGTTACAGAAAAAAATCAAAACTAAAAATTCTACAAATAACGGGTATGCAAAAATCTGCGTACAAGTCAGGACAGTATTTATAAAAAATTCATAAATGTAAATAATCATAAACCTTTACGTTTAATGACCTCCCTTAAACGTTTATGCATGGAGTGCACTAATTTCTTCGTTTCGTCCGAACTGATTTTGGCCCATTCCTCAATCATAACATTTTTGAACGTTTCCTTCGACGTTATGTTGTGTTGCCGAATTCTGCGTTCCAGTAAATCCCAGAGGTGTTCGATGGGATTCAAGTCCGGCGATTGTAGAGGTGTTTTAAGTTGCTTTGGGGTATTGTATAGTAGCCAAAGCTTAGCGTTGTGGGCGCAATGTTAAGGGTCATTACCTTGTTGAAAAAAGTATTCGGGCCCCAAGCCCAAGTTTTCGATGTTAGGCTTCAAATTTTCTTTTAAAATGTCTATATACATTTTATGGTCCATTGTCGATGTTATGAAAACCAACCTTCCCACCCCTTTGGTGCACATACACCCCAAACCATAACTCCACCACCTCCGTGTTTTACAGTCGCTTTCAAATTTTCGGGATTAAGGGCAGTATTAGGTTTTCTCCATACAAATTGTTTACCCTTAATGCCGAAAATGCAAAATTTGCTCTCATCTGTAAAGAGAACTTTCTCCCAGAATCAATGGGCTTGTCTAAGAGTTTTTTTGCAAAGGCGATCCGCTTCTGACGATTGACCTCTGACACAAACGGCTTTTTTCGTGCAACGCGACTGTGATAGTTAGCTTTTTTTAACGTCCTTCTCACCGTATCTTTGCTGATAGTTTTATGAAATTCTTCTTGTACATTTTCTACTATTTTTTTTTTGCCGTCAGCCTAGGTTCTTTTCTAACCTGCTGTACAATTTTTCGCTTCTCTCGGTTTGTTAAAAGGGGTCGCTTCTCTCGGTCAGATCGCGGACGTGAGAGGTAATCTTCAGTGTCTTTATAATTATTAATTACTCTTTGAATGGAAGAGTGTGACTTGCCGACAGTTTCTCCTATTTTTCGAAAAGATTTTCCCTCCTTCCATAACTTTACAATAATTTTTCTCTCTCCCAATTCAATTTCCTTTCCTTTCGTGTCCATTCTAACTTTTAGCTTCTAAGCCTCTGCTAATATAATTGACACCGATTATCTTTTATTTAAATCGGAAAGCGTACATCGCCAACTACGTATTTAAGTAAATAAGTATATTTTGGAGAAGGCGTCTTTATTTGTACGCAAATTTTTGCATACGCATTATTTGGAGAATTTTTAATTTTAATTTTTTTTTGTAACTAATATTTCTGTTTTATTGATGCATATTTTGTTAATAGAATTATATGTAGTTAATACACTAAATAAAAAAAAAATTGAAGTTTATCACATTAGATCATGATCCTTATTTTTTCAGTTAAAGTGTTAGAAGTTTTTTGTACGCAGACTTCTGCTGCTAAGTGTATAAAATAAAACTACAACTACAACACATTAAATTTCTAAGAATCTGCTTAACAGAGGAATTATTTCCAAAATTTACTAACAAGAAATATCCATAACACATAAAAAAGGATATGGTTAATAAAATGAAAATTCAACATATACGTTTATATGTTGTTTATACGTTTATATGTGGTTTGCTTTATTTAGCTGGGCTCCATCATGGATCAAGGGCACATCTAGCAGAGTATTGGTTATCAAACGGTATGGGATATGAGATATTTTCTGCTACAATGGCAAAACGGAGGTTCGGCTTCTCCGCATAAATAAGAATCCAGCTCAAGAGCAATATCATTTTTTCTTGTTCTGTCACTATATTTAGTATATTTATTAGAAGACGCTATTTCTCTGTGACAGTCCCAGAATGTGCAATGAGCTTCATCTACTGCATTTGAACATAGTTGCTGTTTATTTTTCGTACAGATGTTGTCATTAGTTTCATCATCGGTGCTATCGCTTAAATCCCTTCGAAGAGTTTCAAAAAAAAGTTTGTCTTATTTCAGAAATATTTTCGGGTGAAAAAAATTGCAACCAATATCGAGGATTTAATAGTGTCGCTAGAAAATAGTACGCATTCTTTTCTATTTCAGCGAACCTTGTTCGTAATCCCTGCATTAAACAAATTTGCATTTGAATGACATTTCCTGAACGGGCTTCCTGCTTTGTTAAATATTTGATTAATGCTTTAATATTAGGAATCACTTCAGATATTATTGCGATGGAAGAACTTGCCATTTTTGTAACTTCTTCGAATGGCTTTAAAAGCATTAAACAATCTTCTAACAGTTGCCATTGGATCACCGACAAGTTTTCAAATTTTACCTCATTTTCCGAAATATATACACTCAGCAGCAGAAGTCTGCGTACAAAAAACTTGTAATACTTTAATTGAAAAAATAAGAGTCATAATCTAATGTGATAAACTTGATTTTTTTTTTATTTTGTATATTAACTACATATAATTCTATTAACAAAATATGCTTCAACAAAACAGAAACAGTAGTTACAGAAAAAAATCAAAACTAAAAATTCTACAAATAACGGGTATGCAAAAATCTGCGTACAAGTCAGGACAGTATTTATAAAAAATTCATAAATGTAAATAATCATAAACCTTTACGTTTAATGACCTCCCTTAAACGTTTAGGCATGGAGTGCACTAATTTCTTCGTTTCGTCCGAACTGATTTTGGCCCATTCCTCAATCATAACATTTTTGAACGTTTCCTTCGACGTTATGTTGTGTTGCCGAATTCTGCGTTCCAGTAAATCCCAGAGGTGTTCGATGGGATTCAAGTCCGGCGATTGTAGAGGTGTTTTAAGTTGCTTTGGGGTATTGTATAGTAGCCAAAGCTTAGCGTTGTGGGCGCAATGTTAAGGGTCATTACCTTGTTGAAAAAAGTATTCGGGCCCCAAGCCCAAGTTTTCGATGTTAGGCTTCAAATTTTCTTTTAAAATGTCTATATACATTTTATGGTCCATTGTCGATGTTATGAAAACCAACCTTCCCACCCCTTTGGTGCACATACACCCCAAACCATAACTCCACCACCTCCGTGTTTTACAGTCGCTTTCAAATTTTCGGGATTAAGGGCAGTATTAGGTTTTCTCCATACAAATTGTTTACCCTTAATGCCGAAAATGCAAAATTTGCTCTCATCTGTAAAAAGAACTTTCTCCCAGAATTCAATGGGCTTGTCTAAGAGTTTTTTTGCAAATGCGATCCGCTTCTGAGGATTGATCTCTGACACAAATGGCTTTTTTCGTGCAACGCGACTGTGATAGTTAGCTTTTTTTAACGTCCTTCTCACCGTATCTTTGCTGATAGTTTTATGAAATTCTTCTTGTACATTTTCTACTATTTTTTTTGCCGTCAGCCTAGGTTCTTTTCTAACCTGCTGTACAATTTTTCGTTTCTCTCGGTTTGTTAAAAGGGGTCGCTTCTCTCGATCAGATCGCGGACGTGAGAGGTAATCTTCAGTGTCTTTATAATTATTAATTACTCTTTGAATGGAAGAGTGTGACCTGCCGACAGTTTCTCCTATTTTTCGAAAAGATTTTCCCTCTTTCCATAACTTTACAATAATTTTTCTCTCTCCCAATTCAATTTCCTTTCCTTTCGTGTCCATTCTAACTTTTAGCTTCTAAGCCTCTGCTAATATAATTGACACCGATTATCTTTTATTTAAATCGGAAAGCGTACATCGCCAATTACGCATTTAAGTAAATAAGTATATTTTGGAGAAGGCGCAGATTTTTGCATACGCATTATTTGGAGAATTTTTAATTTTAATTTTTTTTTGTAACTAATATTTCTGTTTTATTGATGCATATTTTGTTAATAGAATTATATGTAGTTGATACACAAAATAAAAAAAAATTGAAGTTTATCACATTAGATCATGACCTTTATTTTTTCAGTTAAAGTGTTAGAAGTTTTTTGTACACAGACTTCTGCTGCTAAGTGTAAATGTTATTAACATTATGCATTACAATATTTTTCGGTGTACGTTAACTTTATTATAAACAAAGTGTTTAAAGAAAACTATTTTAAACATGTTTAAAACTGGATAATATGTTTTAAGACCTATAAGACCTATCACTGCATTTTATGATTCTCCAACATCAAAAATCACCAATATTATTCACGATATTTTTAAAAAATTAAATTTTAATCCTCAATTCACAGTTAAAAATTCACTTGATTTTATAAATAAAATAAAACATATAAAACCACAAAATAACATCTTGATTTCATTTGATGTTACTAATCTTTATACAAATGTTAATGCCGATTTTACTATTGATATCATTTATACACTATTTGAGAAACAATATAAAGACACAAAGATTTGACATCACTTATTAAATTTATTATCAAACAAAGTTATTGTAAATTTAACGAAAAATTTTACAAACTCGAAAATGGTTTACCCATGGGTCTATATATATCTGGATTTATCGCCGATATCTATCTCGATCATATAGAGAAAAATTATATCATGAATAAACAAAATCCATACTATAACAATATCAAAAAGTGGATTAGATATGTAGATGATATTTTTTGCTTGTGGGAAGGTAAAGAAGAAGATTTAGCTAATATGTTAAGTTATATGAATGACATACATGACAACTTGAAATTCACGTTAGAAATTGAACATGATAATCGACTTTAGCAATATCAAGTCTTCTGGAAGCATTGCAAGTCTTTTCGAAGTATTGGCAGTCTTCGGGAAGCATTGCAAGTCGTCTGAGAGCCCATTGCAAGTCTCCTAGATGCAATATCAAGTCTTCTGAAAGCATTGCAATTATTCTAAAAGCAGTATTAAGTGTTCTAGAAGCAGTATTAAGTCTTCCAGCGGCAGTATCAAACCTTCTAGAAGCATTTCAAGTTTTCTGGAACTGTCATCAAGTCTTCTAATGGCATTTCAAGTCTTCTAGATACTGTATCAAATCTTCTGAAAGTATTTCTAGTCTTCTTGAGGCAGTATCAAGTCTATTGAAAGCAATTCTAGTATTCCAAGGGCATGTCTTTTGGAAGCAGTATCAAGTGCTCCACAGGCAGTATTAAGTCTATTGGCTGAATCTGGTCTATTAGCAGCCCTTCAAGTCTTCTGGAACCACTGCAAGTTTACTGGAAGCATTTCAAGTCTTTTGGAAGCAGATCAAGTCTTTTGAAAGCAGTATCAAGTCTTCTAGAGACAATATCAAGTCTTTTGGAAGCAGTTCAAGTCGTCTAGAACTATTTCATGTCTTCTGGAAGCAATATCTAGTGTTCTAGAAGCAGTATCAAGTTCTCCAGGGGTACTATCAAGCCTTTTAGAAACATCAAGAAGGAAGCGAGGAAGCGACATCAAGTTTTCAGGACGCGACATCACATCTTTTGGGAGAAACATTATGTCTTCCAGATGCAATATCACGACTTCTAGAAGCAGATTAAGTCCTCTAGGGGCAGTATCACGTCGTTTGGAAACAATTCAAGTTTTCTGGAACCATTGCAAATCTTCTGGAAGCAATTCTAGTTTTCTAGAAATAATATCAAGTGTTCTAGAAGCAATATCAAGTGTTCTAGAAGCAGTATTAAGTCTTCCAGCGGAAGTATCAAACCTTCTAGAAGCATTTCAAGTTTTCTGGAAGTGTCATCAAGTCTTCTAATGGCATTTCAAGTCTTCTAGATACTGTATCAAATCTTCTGAAAGTATTTCTAGTCTTCTTGAGGCAGTATCAAGTCTATTGAAAGCAATTCTAGTATTCCAAGGGCATGTCTTTTGGAAGCAGTATCAAGTGCTCCACAGGCAGTATTAAGTCTATTGGCTGAATCTGGTCTATTAGCAGCCCTTCAAGTCTTCTGGAACCACTGCAAGTTTACTGGAAGCATTTCAAGTCTTTTGGAAGCAGATCAAGTCTTTTGAAAGCAGTATCAAGGCTTCTAGAGACAATATCAAGTCTTTTGGAAGCAGTTCAAGTCGTCTAGAACTATTTCATGTCTTCTGGAAGCAATATCTAGTGTTCTAGAAACAGTATCAAGTTCTCCAGGGGTACTATCAAGCCTTTTAGAAACATCAAGAAGGAAGCGAGGAAGCGACATCAAGTTTTCAGGATGCGACATCACATCTTTTGGGAGAAACATTATGTCTTCCAGATGCAATATCACGACTTCTAGAAGCAGATTAAGTCCTCTAGGGGCAGTATCACGTCGTTTGGAAACAATTCAAGTTTTCTGGAACCATTGCAAATCTTCTGGAAGCAATTCTAGTTTTCTAGAAATAATATCAAGTGTTCTAGAAGCAATATCAAGTGTTCTAGAAGCAGTATTAAGTCTTCCAGCGGAAGTATCAAACCTTCTAGAAGCATTTCAAGTTTTCTGGAAGTGTCATCAAGTCTTCTAATGGCTTTTCAAGTCTTCTAGATACTGTATCAAATCTTCTGAAAGTATTTCTAGTCTTCTTGAGGCAGTATCAAGTCTATTGAAAGCAATTCTAGTATTCCAAGGGCAGTCTCATGTCTTTTGGAAGCAGTATCAAGTGCTCCACAGGCAGTATTAAGTCTATTGGCTGAATCTGGTCTATTAGCAGCCTTTCAAGTCTTCTGGAACCACTGTAAGTTTACTGGAAGCATTTCAAGTCTTTTGGAAGCAGATCAAGTCTTCTGAAAACAGTATCAAGTCTTCTAGAGACAATATCAAGTCTTTTGGAAGCAGTTCAAGTCGTCTAGAACTATTTCATGTCTTCTGGAAGCAATATCTAATGTTCTAGAAGCAGTATCAAGTTCTCCAGGGGTACTATCAAGCCTTTTAGAAACATCGAGAAGGAAGCGACATCAAGTTTTCAGGATGCGACATCACATCTTTTGGGAGAAACATTATGTCTTTCAGATGCAATATCACGACTTCTAGAAGCAGATTAAGTCCTCTAGGGGCAGTATCACGTCGTTTGGAAACAATTCAAGTTTTCTGGAACCATTGCAAATCTTCTGGAAGCAATTCTAGTTTTCTAGAAATAATATCAAGTGTTCTAGAAGCAATATCAAGTGTTCTAGAAGCAGTATTAAGTCTTCCAGCGGAAGTATCAAACCTTCTAGAAGCATTTCAAGTTTTCTGGAAGTGTCATCAAGTCTTCTAATGGCTTTTCAAGTCTTCTAGATACTGTATCAAATCTTCTGAAAGTATTTCTAGTCTTCTTGAGGCAGTATCAAGTCTATTGAAAGCAATTCTAGTATTCCAAGGGCAGTCTCATGTCTTTTGGAAGCAGTATCAAGTGCTCCACAGGCAGTATTAAGTCTATTGGCTGAATCTGGTCTATTAGCAGCCTTTCAAGTCTTCTGGAACCACTGTAAGTTTACTGGAAGCATTTCAAGTCTTTTGGAAGCAGATCAAGTCTTCTGAAAACAGTATCAAGTCTTCTAGAGACAATATCAAGTCTTTTGGAAGCAGTTCAAGTCGTCTAGAACTATTTCATGTCTTCTGGAAGCAATATCTAATGTTCTAGAAGCAGTATCAAGTTCTCCAGGGGTACTATCAAGCCTTTTAGAAACATCGAGAAGGAAGCGACATCAAGTTTTCAGGATGCGACATCACATCTTTTGGGAGAAACATTATGTCTTTCAGATGCAATATCACGTCTTCTAGAAGCAGATTAAGTCCTCTAGGGGCAGTATCAAGTCGTTTGGAAACAATTCAAGTTTTCTGGAACCATTGCAAATCTTCTGGAAGCAATTCTAGTCTTCTAGAAATAATATCAAGTGTTCTAGAAGCAATATCAAGTGTTCTAGAAGCAGTATTAAGTCTTCCAGCGGAAGTATCAAACCTTCTAGAAGCATTTCAAGTTTTCTGGAAGTGTCATCAAGTCTTCTAATGGCATTTCAAGTCTTCTAGATACAGTATCAAATCTTCTGAAAGTATTTCTAGTCTTCTTGAGGCAGTATCAAGTCTATTGAAAGCAATTCTAGTATTCCAAGGGCAGTCTCATGTCTTTTGGAAGCAGTATCAAGTGCTCCACAGGCAGTATTAAGTCTATTGGCTGAATCTGGTCTATTAGCAGCCTTTCAAGTCTTCTGGAACCACTGTAAGTTTACTGGAAGCATTTCAAGTCTTTTGGAAGCAGATCAAGTCTTCTGAAAGCAGTATCAAGTCTTCTAGAGACAGTATTAAGTCTTTTGGAAGCAGTTCAAGTCGTCTAGAACTATTTCATGTCTTCTGGAAGCAATATCTAGTGTTCTAGAAGCAGTATCAAGTTCTCCAGGGGTACTATCAAGCCTTTTAGAAACATCAAGAAGGAAGCGAGGAAGCGACATCAAGTTTTCAGGATGCGACATCACATCTTTTGGGAAAAACATTATGTCTTCCAGATGCAATATCAAGTCTTTTGGAAGCATTTCAAGTCTTCCAGAGGCAGTATCAAGTCTTTTGGAAATTCAATTGTATGGTTGCTTGTATATCCAGGGAACCCACACATTATTCTCAAGAAGGATTAAGGTCACTAAAAAACGCACTTTAATTGATTCTGCCAATATTTCGTATCTATTTCGATAATACGACTCGCTCTGAAGAAGTATTTTGAAGAATTGTTTTTTTTTATTGTCCTCAACCCTTACATACAACAATCATCTTCGAATGAATAATACAAAACTTGAAAGTTCTAAAAATAGTTGTTCCATCAACTCAGAATGAGAGATGCTTTATCAGAATGAATGAAATTACAAATCGTCCTCAGATATCTTTCATTCCTGGTGATTTTCTTGGATCATTGGATACTTTAAGAACCCCGCTTTCTATTCGAAAACCATTTGTAACTTTGATACGTCCTTTATTTCGGTAGAACACAATTTCGATCTTATAAGGTAATATTTAAAAGTAAGAATCAATGGATTCGGAGTAGGCACAGGCATTAGTGGACCAAGCGGCCACATAAAATTACAATTCACCTTAGAGACAACCATTTTTCAGGTAGAACTTCATGCTACAAACTTCTGCACCGTTTTGAACCCAAAGTAGGGGCAAAACGGTGAATCTATAAACATATAAATAGATTTATCTGGTTATTTTAGGTATAAATAGTAATTTAGACATTTTTACGGGCAGTCTGACCGCCCAGAAAGCAGTTCACTCCTTTATGTGCGACTCAATTAGTGTTTCTAGGTTGTTGGCAAACTTCAAACTTTCCAGATTGTTGGCAAACTTCAAACTGATGAGTAGGACTTTGCAAACATAATAGCTTATGCTGCCAACAAATTGGCAACCTTCAAACCAATGAGCAAGACTTTGGAGACATAATAACTCATGCTACCAACAAGTTGGTAATCTTTCAAAAAACGTACAGTATTTAGAATAGTAATAGCTCATGCTGTCAACAAATTGGCAGATTTCAAACTGATAGACAATACTTTGGAGACATAATAGCTCATGCTGCCAATAAGTTGGATGAGTTCAAACTGATGAGCAGGATTTTGGGGACATAATAGGTTATGTTGCCAGCAAATTGGCAGTCTTCAAGACAATGTACAATGTGAGGCAGCGAAATGGCCTTCATTGGACCCCAACTCAGTTGTAGACTAGAAAAAAGCCACATAAAACAGGTAATCAATAGTTGGGAGGGTAGCCTCACACTAAAAAGAATTTTCAAGTCATAGACAAGCAAAAAGTATGATTTAAGAACGTCCTCAGGTTTCTTGGCCGACCATGCCCTCTCAAATATCATCTTTGATGACACCTACCAACATAAACGAAGAAGACCTTGAAGCAATTTTAAGGTTCATCAAGAACTTAGGTTTGCTCTAAACCTCTCAAGGGTTAGTTAAAATAGATTTCTTACTCTAAAAACAGTAATACTGATGTGCAAGTAGGAATGTAATATGGAATACATCATCATATCAATAGAGTTGAATAATTTAAAGCGAATAATACTTTATATTGTATTATTATTTTATTGTTTGATAATGTTAGTATCAAAATTTTACACAAGATTTTAAAAGGAAACAATGATAGCATGATTTCTTCTTGTACAGCAAATATTACATAAGGAAATAAAGAATTAATTAGATGAAATTGATGTGAATGTACCAGAAAAAGTACAAGTTAAAATTATATGTAATCTTATTTCAGCATTAAAAGGGATCCAACTTAGCGTAGTTCCGTTCTTGTGGCACTCACTGAATCACAAATTCTTCCTCATACATGGTGTATGTAGCATTCATAACACATTTATCTGCTTGTTTTTCCATTTGCATATAATCGCAAATATTTTCATGTTGATAAGATTATGAACAAGCAGAAATTTTTTTAATATATCAATGCGTCATAATAAAATTAAAATTGCAGCAAAATCCACATTTAGATTCTTGCAAATTAATTTATTCCACAAAGTGATTTGCCTGAATAAAATTCAGTTTATATCAAGATATAAAAACGTTCTAAGAAGTTCTAAGAATTTAACTCTAAATTCTAAGTTTATAGTTTCAAGGAAAATGATTCAGTATATACAAAATTCTTATAAATACTTTTTCTAGGAAATATTACAGTGAAAGGTATATTTATTTTGATTCTCACTAAAACTTAAATATAGACATAAAACTCAATTTGGTTTTCTTTCTTCGGATTTTATTAATCAAATTATATTTCCGTATTATAGTAATCATTTATTAGGAATGTTCAAGTGTCCGAAACTTAAAGTCGATTTTGATAATAAATAAATAAAAAAAAATAGTGACTGGTGTCATATTACGGTAAAATAATTTATTTAATGCAAAATATATTCGTTTAAGACGTTTGAAAAATTAAAAATAAAAAGTAAGTTAGTGATGGGTTTATTTTTGTGAACAAAACCACGGCTGGGTATTGTGGAAATTTTTCGATCTTTATTTCCGATTAGTTTAATATCGACGACCACCAACGCCTGAAACGAGAAATAACAACAATGAAAAAATAAAGAAGAAAACATGAAAATAATTAAATTTTCGCCGGGGATAGCATGGTTTCTTGGAATTATCAACAATAATTAACAACAAAGAAATGTAAAAAAGTAAAAAAAGTAAAAAAAAAAAGAAAATCGAAAGGGTGGTTGTTTGGATCACTTTTATTCTTTGTTTTGTCAAGATATACAAAAAAGCAACATTTAATTGAAAATATTTTCAGCCGGTCTCTTCGCCTACACCGTTTGTACATAAAATAACCATTCCAGAATCCAACTAAACCCCTGCGGAGACGAAAGTGACGCGTCGAGACGCAGGTTCGACCCATCGTTGAGTGAACGATAGGCCAAAACCTATAATCCCCATGCGCTCTCATCACCCCCAACGTTAAACGTACCACACCCACACGCTCAATTATTATTATGAAATATTACACTAGTACTAACCTATTACAATACAATACAATTATATCTCAAGGGTGATTAACCGAAAATAATCAGATAAAAAGAAAAAAAAATTATAAACGGAAAATAGAGAAAAGTTATGGGGTAAATAGAAAAAAAAATAATATAAGAGAACTAAACGATAAATATTTTTTTTGTTTTCAAAAAGACACACTTTCAAATGTTTATTTGACGGGCCTAAGGCGCTGGCCTAAAGAGACGTAATGGCGCACAATAATCACATATGTCGCAGTCGATGCACGAGAGGAGCAGCTGATACTCACACCATAGGAAACTCTAGGCAACGTCGTCGGTCACAGCAAATCCGCCAAATTAGATCAGATCGGCCACGTTCATCGGCATCTCGTCTATATGCGTATTGTAAAACTGTTCAATATCTTTCAGGTTACGCTTGTCGTCCTCCGTAACGAAATTTATCGCCACTCCTTTACGACCAAATCTACCGCCACGACCAATCCTAATAACAACAAAATACAAAATAATTATTACATATTTATTTTACATCATAAAAACTTTAAATTAATTCTTTATGTGTGTTCATGTTTTAGTAGTATAGTAGAAAGGGACTTTAATTTTTAACTGGTCCCTTTGAATGTAGTGATCGGTGCCACTACAACAGAATCAACACATCAACAACAGAAAAAACAAAAAGAGTTATTTCCGAAGAAGGGGATAAAGTATGGGGCTAAGCAATGCTGTCAGATCTACCGTTTTGACGGTTTTTTACCGGGAAGATCGGTGGAAACTAACTTAATATTGTACACAAACTATATCCATAACTCTCTTAATAATTGCAAGCAGGTAGATGCTAATTATACCGATTTTACGAAGGCCTTTGACAAGATAGATCACAACATATTGCTACTCAAATTAACTGAACTTAATATTCCTCAGGGTCTTATATTGTGGCTCAGTTCATACGTTACTGGTAGGTCCCAGGCTGTGAGAATTGGAGGCGTGGTGTCATCATTTAGTGCGGTCACATCAGGTGTCCCGCAGGGTAGCCATCTTGGACCTATCCTTTTCTTGGCGTACATAAACGATATTTCGTCGTGTTTTAATCATGCCAAGTTTCTATTGTATGCAGATGACTGCAAAATCTATCTCGATATTGCGAGTAATCGTGACTGTGAGAATCTTCAGAGAGATCTTGACCGGTTTCATCAATATTGTGCAGATAACTCACTTTTTCTTAATTACGATAAATGCTCCAGGATAACTTTTACACGTAAGCGATACCCTCTAAATTACGTTTACCGTTTGGGAAGCACAGATCTGCCTTCTAGTGACCGCATTAGCGATCTTGGTGTTTTGTTTGACAGCAAACTTGTGTTTAACCTACACGTAGATCTAGCCGTATCCAGGGCATTGAAGAGATTGGGATTTATGATTAGAATTTGTCGTATGTTTACGAATATTCAGTGTATGAAAACTATTTACTTTTCATTTGTCAGCAGCATTCTGACTTACGCTTCCACGGTGTGGAATCCTCAGTATGCGGTGCATGTCAATCGCATTGAATCGGTCCAGCGTCGATTCTTGCGTTATTTAGCATATAAAACTTATCTGCCTTATTGTGATTATGTTCAACGGTGCAGAATACATTGGGTTCTTGACACTGCGTCAAAGGAGGCTGACGTCCGACTTGGTATTTTTATATAAACTGATTAACAATCTCATTGACTGCCCTGGGTTGGTTGGTGAATTGAGTTTTTACGCTCCGCCATATCAAACACGTGGAGGATTACTATTCCGCATAAACAGATCTTCCACTAATAGTCACTTAAATTCACCTCTAATTCGGTTTATGAACGAGTACGACTCTCACTGCGTGGAAGTTGATATTTTCAATGAATCTCTTGCCTCTTTTAGGCGATTTCTGCGGGATTTGACTATATCGTGATCTAATTAATTAATATCTCAACTTTATGTTAATATCTTAGAATTTCTTTTATTTTAGTTTTTGTTAAAAACTCCTTGTTATGTTATTTTGTTATTATGCTAGTGGTTGCTTTGTTGGGGTAATCCCTGTTTGCAACCCAAATAAATAAATAAAAATATGGCAAGTCAAGCATTTCAAGAATGTTTTTCTGAAATATTTTCTGTGCCAGGTGTACAAATGTACGTAGACGATATCTTGATATACGGTAATGATAAAGATGACCATGATAAGAAATTAATACAAATATTTGAAATTGCTAAAAAACATAACGTTAAATTTAATTTAAAAAAATCTCAATTCGGCATAAAAGAAGTTAAGTACTTGGGCCATAAATTTTCAAAAGATGGAATCATGGTAGGCGAAGACAGACTTGAAGCCATAAAAAATATGCCACCACCTAAATGCGTTAAAGATGTTCAAATTTTTTTGGGTTTGATTACTCAGGTGGGAAGATTTATAAAAAAAATTCAGAAATTACTGAACTATTAAGACATGCAGAAAAAAACAATATGTTTGTTTGGGGGGAAAATGAGCATAAGGCATTTGAAATATTAAAAAGCCAAATTTCAAATGATACATCCTTAAGATACTTTAACCCAAATTTGCGAACAACAATATCAGTTGATGCCTCAAAATCTTATGCAAAATGGATTACCATGTGCATATGCATCAAGAGCTTTAACCAAGACTCAGACTAGATATGCTCAGATAGAAAAGGAACTTTTAGCCATCTGTTTTGGAGTCAATAAATTCTATCAATATGTTTTTGGCACACAATTTGATGTCGAAACAGACCACAAACCCCTCATAAGTATCTTCAAAAAAAACCATTAAATAATTATCCGATGAAACTGCAACGAATGCTTCTCTCCCTGCAAAAATTCAATATCAACTATTAAATTTTTTAAAAATTTAAAAGTTGATTTTTTTTCCAAATTTTTAAGCCTGGTAAAGACTTAATAATAGCGGATGCTCTATCTAGATGTAATATAAATAAACCGTTGCTTGACGAAATGAATTTAGAAGCACAAGTATGCTTGGTAGAAAAGAACATTAAAATATCTGATGAAAGGTTGGCACAACTAAAACGCGTGGTAGACAATGATAAAGATTTAATGCAATTAAAAAACTATACAAGATTTGGTTGGCCAAAAATGTCTAAATTAAATAAAGAATCGCAATGTTCATATGAGTTAAAATACTATCACAAAATAAATTATATTTTAATCAAAGGTTAATCGTTCCAAGAAGTTGGAGGAACAAAATTTTAAATGATATTCACTTGGGTCATTTGGGAGTTAATAAATGCAGTTCTTATAGTACTCCTATAATAGCAACCAATTTTGATTTTATCGGAACCTACAATATTACAGGCCGAATTCTAATGGTGGGGAAACTTGAATATCTGATATTGGTTTCCTTCAGATTTACCTCTTTTTATAAAATTAAATTTTTGGTTAATATTTCCTCGTAATTTTTGTTTTTTTTTATTATCCGAGACGTATGTATGATAGTGAGCGACCTCTTAAAACGGCTAGACTGCTTTAGTCTGTCTTTGTTATTGTAGTCTGTATCCCGAACCCCCACCAATACAGTACAGCCTGTAATATCGTAGACTTCGTCAGGGCACTTCACTTTAGAGATCGATATCCTCGTAACTCCTCGATAAAAAGACTGTGGTAAAGGTTATTGTAATCAGTGATCATTTCTGCTCAATTTGGATATTTTCGGATCTATGGTTTTTAAATCAATTTATGGTACATAGAAATGTTCACTGATTACATTAAACGTTACCGCAATTTTGTTCATAGAACTATTTATTATGGGGATATTTATATTTACTTATGGGGATAGTTGTCATTTATTATATGAAGAGAAATGTATTAAAACGAGATAAAAGTAGGATATAGAGAAATTAATTAAGGTATTAAAGCAACCCAAATGAGTTCTTTAAATAATTCAGGCAAACAGCAATACACTTTTTAAATATATATGGGGACAGTACCACACAGGGAAAAGTGTTGTTTTTATGATACAGGGAGTTCTAATTTTTTGGGGCTGTATTTTCTTACAAGCTATAGCTACTACAAATTTAATACTTGGTAAATAAATACAGAATGAAATTTGTTGTTTCTGAAAGTAGTATGATGTTTCTATTTCTGGATCTGAGCTAGAGCCAACTTTTGGCTCTGTTTTAACGAAGCTTCATTAAAGCTTCGTATAGTTTTAATGATTCTTATTTAGAATCAAATTAATGAACAAATCGTTCAAATAATTTTTTTTTAAATTTTTCTTCAAAATAATGGACTTTATAGGTATTTCAAATATTTAGTCATTATTGTTTAAAAGAAAAAAGAACGTAGAGTCCCAGAAATTTTAACATTCTGTATCAAAAAAATTGTTGATTTATGAACCTATGTTCAATAACACTTTACAAACTCTAGTACAATAACATTTCAATAAATGCAGCAATAATTGCAGTCATTTCCATAACTACAACAGTAGACATTTAAAACTATGTAAAAGTTCTTACTAAAATGATAAGAAAGCAATTAAACTTGAGTGCAAAACCTGAAATATTAATTAAATTGCAAAACAATTCTAAAGAGCATTATAATTATTCCTTAATATTTATATATTATGTTATATAAAGTAAACAAAAGCACAATTTAATTTATGCAAAATATTAAAAGAAAATATCGTTTATTGTCTCAAAATTTTGAAAAAACTAATAATGTGAAATAAATAAAAATAATTCATTCCTGATATTAAAAGATAACTATGAGATAACGATGATAACTTCGCCATTCGTAGTTTTAAAGAAAAATATTTCAAATAGAAGTCTCTTTATATGATGAACATATAAAATGATATGGTTGTAAGAAAAAATTCTCAGCTTCAATAATTATGAAAAATAACAACTATAATCTTGAATCAGTTATGAGAAAGAGATGTATTACAGCAAATCTCGGTTCTTATTTTTATTATTACATCTTATTCTATTGAATAATGTGGATAGCTTTAGACGTCATGATCAAAATTGATTGAATGCAAATAGTGCCTAATAAAGAATTTTAGTTTTTGTGTCTATTTTGTAGTGTACAAACTTTATTAGAAGTGTACTCTAGTACACTTTCTATTACCATACCCATACATCATTAACTTTATAAAATTTTTGAAAGTCTATTTTTTTGTAACATTAAAATTTTCAATGTTTTTCGTTTATTCTGGCGAAGGCGTATATATTTAAACGGGCGCGTACAAACATATGACAGTATACCGGAACCTGTAAAAAATACTGCTCCGTCAAAATGTGTC
The DNA here is from genome assembly GCA_036711965.1 of Onthophagus sagittarius. Classification (NCBI taxonomy): domain Eukaryota; kingdom Metazoa; phylum Arthropoda; class Insecta; order Coleoptera; family Scarabaeidae; genus Onthophagus; species Onthophagus sagittarius. The sequence goes on from JASERS010000004.1 coordinate 12,155,463, forward strand.
GTTCCGTTTTGCCAGCAAAAATTGGACGTTGAAGCGGTAAAAATACGTATACAGTCGATATTAAACAGTTTCAAAACACAATTTTTTCTGCTTGTATAATAGCTTGGTAAAAGCTTTAAGTAAAAGCTTTTTTAATGACATTCACACAAAAGTTAATGGAATTTGGATTCTTCAGAAAACAACGTCCGAAAACACATCAAAATGATATTCAGAAACATTAAATTAATCTCTTAGTTTCAGTGGTGGTAAATTATCATTCGTGTCTCAACTTACACAAAATATTTTTTATACAGTGTATTCATAAGATTCCATACTCAATTCGATATAAATTCGAGGAATGTTCATAGAAAAAACAGGCCTAGTGATCTATGTTACATTTTTTATCCATCGAATTTATATCGAACACAAAAAAACACAATATCCTTTTTTTTTAACATTAACACCCTGTATTTTAATAACGGAACATTTTGGGACCATAATTTATATAAGTAACTATCATTAATTTTCGAAGTAGAATCACCCCCTTCAATATTCACATATCATTACGGAACACCCTGCATAATAGAAACATAATACAGACAACTAATTATATATATCAGGGAATAGCCCATTTGTTGATGTTGATAACTATCCCATCTAAGGGATAGTTTAGATCTCTTCCAATATATGAAGAGAAATTTTTTAAAACAAGATAAAAGTAGGACGTAGAGAAATGAATTAAGGTATTAAACCAACCCAAATGACTTGTTTAATTAATTCAGCCAACAGCAATACATATTTAAAATATTTATGGGGACAGTATAACAGACAGAAATGTGTTAACTAACATCAAATCAACTGTTTTTAAGATACAGGGAGTTCAAATTTTTTGGGACTATATTTTCTTATAAACTGTAACTACTATAAATTTAATACTTTGCAAATAGATACAGAATTAAACCGGTTGGATTTGAACTAGAGTAAAAAGTTCCACTTTAATAAAACTTTAAAGATTGTTATTTAGAATTAAACTAATTAACAAATCATTTAAATATTTTTTTTTTAATTTTCGGCGAAATAGAGGTCTTTACACCCATTTCAAATCTGTAGTTATTATTGTTTAAAAGAAAACAAAATTATAACATCCTGTATCAAAAAAGTTGTTTGTTTGTAAATCTATGTTCAATAACACTTTACAACTCTAGTACAGTAAAATTTCAATAAATGCAGTTCTTATAGTACTCCTATAATAGCAACCAATTTTGATTTGGGGAAACTTCTGATATTGGTTTCCTTCAGATTTACCTCTTTTTATAAAATTAAATTTTTGGTTAATATTTCCTCATAATTTTTGTTTTTTTTTATTATCCAGACGTATGTATGATGGTGAGCGACCTCTTAAAACGGCTAGACTGCTTTAGTCTGTCTTTGTTATTGTAGTCTGTATCCCGAACCCCCACCAATACAGTACAGCCTGTAATATCGTAGACTTCGTCAGGGCACTTCACTTTAGAGATCGATATCTTCGTAACTCCTCGATAAAAAAGACTGTGGTAAAGGTTATTGTAATCAGTGATCATTTCTGCTCAATTTGGATATTTTCGGATCTATGGTTTTTAAATCAATATATGGTACATAGAAATGTTCACTGATTACATTAAACGTTACCGCAATTTTTTTCATAGAGCTATTTCGAAGATATCTATCTAAAATGAAGGGCCTTGATTTCTGGCAAGGACAGTAGGGGATAGTTGTCATTCATTATATGAAGGGAAATGTATTAAAACGAGATAAAAGTAGGATATAGAGAAATTAATTAAGGTATTAAAGTAACCCAAATGAGTTCTTTAAATAATTCAGGCAACAGCAATACACGTTTTAAATTTTTATGGGGACAGTACCATAGATGGAAAAGTGTTGTTTTTAAGATACAGGGAGTTCAAATTTTTTGGGACTATATTTTCTTACAAGCTATGTAGGTATAGCTACATAGCAAATTTAATACTTGGTAAATAGATACAGAATGAAATTCGTTGTTTCTGAAAGTAGTATGATGTTTCTATTTCTGGATCTGAGCTAGAGCTAAAAGTTCCGTTTTAACGAAGCTTTAATGAAGTTTTAATGATTCTTATTTAGAATTAAATTAATGAACAAATCATTCAAATAATTTTTTTTTAATTTTTCTTCAAAATAATGGACTTTATAGGCATTCCAAATATGTAGTCATTATTGTTCTGTATCAAAAAAATTGTTGATTTGTGAACCCATGCTCAATAACACTTTACAACTCTAGTACAGTAACATTTCAATAAATGCAGCAATAATTGCAGTCATTTCCATAACTACAACAGTAGACATTTAAAACTATGTAAAAGTTCTTACTAAAATGATAAGAAAGCAATTAAACTTGAGTGCAAAACCTGAAATATTAATTAAATTGCAAAACAATTCTAAAAAGCATTATAATTATTCCTTAATATTTATATATTATGTTATATAAAGTGAACAAAAGCACAATTTAATTTATGCAAAATATTAAAAGAAAATATCGTTTATTGTCTCAAAATTTTGAAAAAACTAATAATGTGAAATAAATAAAAAGAATTCATTCCTGATATTAAAAGATAACTATGAGATAACGATGATAACTTCGCCATTCGTAGTTTTAAAGAAAAATATTTCAAATAGAAGTCTCTTTATATGATGAACATATAAAATCATATGGTTGTAAGAAAAAATTCTCCGCTTCAATAATTATGAAAAATAACAACTATAATCTTGAATCAGTTATGAGAAAGAGATGTATTACAGCAAATCTCGGTTCTTATTTTTATTATTACATCTTATTCTTTTGAATAATGTGGATAGCTTTAGACGTCATGATCAAAATTGATTGAATGCAAATAGTGCCTAATAAAGAATTTTAGTTTTTGTGTCTATTTTGTAGTGTACAAACTTTATTAGAAGTGTACTCTAGTACACTTTCTATTACCATACCCATACATCATTAACTTTATAAAATTTTTGAAAGTCTATTTTTTTGTAACATTTAAAATTTTCAGTGTTTTTCGTTTATTCTGGCGAAGGCGTATATATTTAAACGGGCGCGATCCGTCAAAATGAGTCGTTCCATTTTGCCAGCAAAAATTGGACGTTGAAGCGGTAAAAATACGTATACAGTCGATATTAAACAGGTTCAAAACACAATTTTTTCTGCTTGTATAATAGCTTGGTAAAAGCTTTTTTAATGGCATTCACACAAAAGTTAATGGAATTTGGATTCTTCAGAAAACAACGTCCGAAAACACATCAAAATGATATTCAGAAACATTAAATTAATCTCTTGGTTTCAGTGGTGGTAAATTATCATTCGTGCCTCAGCTTATACAAAATATTTTTTATACAGTGTATTCATAAGATTCAATACTCAATTCGATATAAATTCGAGGAATGTTCATAGAAAAAACAGGCCTAGTGATCTATGTTACATTTTTTATCCATCGAATTTATATCGAACACAAAAAGCACAATAATATCCTTTTTTTTTAAACATTAACACCCTGTATTTTAATAACGGAACATTTTGGGACCATAGTTTATATAAGAAACTATCATTAATTTTCGATGTAGAATCACCCCCTTTAATATTCACAATGATTGAATGAAATTCGTTGTTTCTGAAAGTAGTATGATGTTTCTATTTCTGGATCTGAGCTAGAGCCAACTTTTGGCTCTGTTTTAACGAAGCTTTAATGAAGTTTTAATGATTCTTATTTAGAATTAAATTAATGAACAAATCATTCAAATAATTTTTTTTTAATTTTTCTTCAAAATAATGGACTTTATAGGCATTTCAAATATGTAGTCATTATTGTTCTGTATCAAAAAAATTGTTGATTTGTGAACCCATGCTCAATAACACTTTACAACTCTAGTACAGTAACATTTCAATAAATGCAGCAATAATTGCAGTTATTTCCATAACTACAACAGTAGATATTTAAAACTATGTAAAAGTTTTTACTAAAATGATAAGAAAACAGTTAAACTTGAATGTCAAACCTGAGATATTAATTAAACTGCAAAACAATTCTAAAGAGAATTATAATCATTTCTTAATATTCATATATTAAGTTATATAAAGTGAACAAAAGCACAATTTAATTTATGAAAAATATTAAAAGAAAATATCGTTTATTGTCTCAAAATGTTGAAAAACTAATAATTTGAAACGAGTAAAAGGATTTCGTTCCTGATATTAAAAGATAACTATGAGATAACGATGATAACTTCGCCATTCGTAGTTTAATGAGAAATATTTCAAATAAAAGTCTCTTTACGTGATGAACACATCAAATCATAAGATTGTATAAGAAAAAATTGTCAACTTCAATAATTATGAAAAATCATAACTATAATCTTGAATCAGTTATGAGAGAGAACTGTAATACAACAAATCTCGGTTCTTATTTTTATTATTACATCATATTCTTTTGAATAATGTGGATAGCTTTAGACGTCATGAATGTAAATAGTGCCTAACAAACTTACAAACTTCACTAAAGTATAGTTTCTATTACCATACAACAAAAATTCAAAATGTTTGAAATTCCGCTTTTTTTTAACATTTGAAACTGTTAATGACATCAAATCAACCAGTACCTTGGTAGTAATATGATTATTTTCTTTTTTTATTTATCTTCTATCACAATATGAAAAAAAACATGCATTCCATTTAAAATAATGATGGTTGCCAAAGCACTGAAGCCAAAAACATTGTGAACAAGCAAATATCTCCTCTCCCGTAAATGCGCCACAACTGCAAAAAACTTTTATTGGAGACGTTTTTCTTTAAAACCACGAATGGGGAAGTTATACTATTATATTGATTATATACTTGATTTTGAAATGAAAAAATTAAGAGTAACATTATTACTGACGATAATTTAAGAATAAAAGCTATCAAATTTCATTAAGCTAGCAAAAAGCTAGCATAAAAATTTAAGTAATTCTAAGTTGGATACAAAAATCAGGCAGTAAATTGCACTTTGTAATTAAAATTAATGTAAATTCACTTTGTAATAATTCTTTCGAAAAATAGAATCAGGCTTCTTATAACTATCAATTTTTTACTGAAATGTTATTTTTTATGTAATTTAAAACTCCTTGGATAGCCAAATAAGAAATAAATATGATATATTCAATCACCAAATAGAATGAGTCATCCTTGGCAAAAGTATGACTGTAACTGTAATTAAATCCAAAGTGTGAATCATCCCAAAAGATATGAAAATTAAACTGAAATACAAAAAGAAAATAATTATACATTTTTGTATTTACTTTCTAATCATGTCTATAAAGACAATAAAAATATTTTAATTTTAATCACACCCACTCTATAAGAATTAATTGAAAGGTTTAATAAATTTTTTGATTACTACATGAATACACATAAATATTAAGTATTGTTGAGTTTGTTTCTTTTTTCCATCTTTTTAATTCAATTGAATAACATAAGGTGTACTATAATAACCTAAAGTGTACTACATGAAGAATACTTCCAATTTAACTTAGAATCCAGAAATATAGTAAAAAAACGGGAGCCTATTCAACAACTGTATACCATACAATAATCCGGTTTCAAGAGGCAGAGAACCAAGGCTCTTCTATAATAACACCTCACAGTACAGTAAATCGACAAAAAACTAAATCAGCAGATGTGGATGATTTTGTGATGGATACAGTACGTCGCAAAATATATGATTGTCATCAGAAATGTAAATAAAATATAAAATACTTAGAGGATTTAATGTGGTAAAGGTTTATTATATGTTTCTTTTTATAGGTCTGCCTATTACATTGCACAGTCTTGTAAAAGATCTCCAAGATGATGGCATAGATGAGTTCTCCACAATGAGCTTAAAGAGATTGCTACCAACAATAGATTTTTCTTAACAAATGGATGATCAAAGAAGAGGTTTGCTGAAACAGCCACATATAGCAACCCTAAGAGCAATATTTTTGCGAAAATTTATAGAAAATAAAGAGAAATTGCTGTTCGATCCTGTGTATGTCGATGAAACCTGGATTTTTGGAAAAGGCTCTCCACGAAAAAGTTGGCATGATGATGACAGTAAATCTGTTAGGAATAAAACTATTGGAGGAGGAAAAAGGTATGTCTAAGAATAAAATAATGTTTTTTATATTTTAACATGAATAATTTATAGGTATATAAATCTTCATGCTGGAAACTCTCAAGGATTTATAAATGGTGCAGAGCTATTGTTTTCTTCCACATGTAAAACAGCAGATTATCATGACAATATGAATGCTGACCTTTTTAAAAAGTGGTTTACAGAGCAGTTGTTTCCTAATTTAGAAAGGCCAAGTCTGATAATCCTTGATAATGCATCATATCATTCCAGATTGAAGGAAAAACTGTCCACCTTAATATGGTGCAAAAAAGGATTAATTGAATATTTAAATGTAAAAAATATTCCATATCAAGAAACCATGTTAAAAACAGAATTATATTCAGTCGCCAAAACTCACCCAACAACAAAAACATCAAACAACATGAAATTGATGAAGTTGCCAATGAATGAGGCCACAAAATTATACGATTACCCCCATATCATTGTCAATTCAATGCTATTGAATTGGTTTTGGCGAATAGCAAAAAATATTATAACAAACATATTGACAGAGACGGATATGGGGATGAAAAAGTTTTGTCAATGTGGAATGAAACTTTATGTAAAGTTACTGCAGAAGATTGGGCAAACTGTATAAGGCACACAGAAGAAGAAATAGTAATATGGTGGAATCGAGAACGAAAGAGTGAGGAGGAACCACTTACGATAAAGTTAGAAGAGCACAGCAGTGATGAGGATGAGGAATCTGACGATTCATAGTACGTATATAATATATAAATATTTTTTTTTACTTTTAACAGATTATTTTAAATAAATATTTTCAGAAAGCAATACGTTGTTTTTTTATGTAAGATTTGTTTTTTATAATTAAATTCCAAATCTTATTTCGTAAGCTTTTATACGATGAGTCACCTCCACTTCTCGTGGTACAGACTATAGCTAGTTTTTCTTCAGCTCTGATACTTTTTCTCAAATTTGTAGCTTTTTTCCTTAAATCTTTTTCTAACCTTTTGAGAATATCACCAAAAGTAGACATCACCATCCAAAAATAATTAAAAAAATTTGTTTCCACCGGTCGCAACTTACTCATTAGCAGTTTAAATGTACCTACATGATGGTGTTCTTTTACAATTGGATGTAGCCAATATCGCTTGACCTTTTTTTTTGTCTTGAAACAAGATAGTACCAAAATAACGCAAGAACATCCATTCTACGCGACTTTCGGTCAAATAATGATCGAGTTCCCAATAGTGTGAAATAACAGGCTGATCCTGTAAATGCGGAACTGTTGTATTATAAGTGAACATCACATCCACTAGTGACGGAACCGACAAAAAACGGTCCTGTAATACCGGGTTACGCTGTGTGAACGTACCGTAACTTGGCAGTAATATGATTACTTTCTTTTTTTGTTTATTTTCTACCACAATATGCCAAAAAAACATGAATTACATTTAAAATAATGTTGGTTGCAAAAGCACTGAAACCAAAAATATTGCAAACAAGCAAATATCCCCTTTATCACAATTGCAAAAAACTTTTATGTGAAACGTTTTTCTTTAAAACCACGAATGGCGAAGTTATATACTTGGTTTAGAAATGAAAAAAATTAAGAGTACTAACGACGATTTAAGAATAAAAGTATCAATTTTCATAAAACTTTAAAGACAAGCAGTAATATTTCAATCCAGTTTAAATTGGATACAAAAATCAGGCCGTAAATTGCATTTTGTAATTAAAATTAATGATTAATTTGATAAAAACAATGTTTTTTAAAAGAAACTTCTTTCGAAAAATAAAATCAGGCTTCTTATAACTAACAATTTTTTATGGTATTCTAATTTATGTGTAATTTAAAACACCTAGTATAGCCAAATAAGAAATAGATATGATATATTCAGTTACCAAATAAAATGAGTCATCATTGGCAAAAGAATAACTGTATCTGTAATTAAATCCAAAGTGTGAATCATCCCAAAAGATATCAAAATTAAACTGAAATACAAAAAGAAAATAATTATACATTTTTGTATTTACTTTCTAATCATGTCGATAAAGACAATAAAAATATTTTAATTTTAATCACACCCACTCTATAAGAATTAATTGAAAGGTTTAATAAATTTTTTGATTACTACATGAATACACATAAATATTAAGTATTGTCGAGTTTGTTTCTTTTTTCCATCTTTTTAATTCAATTGAATAACGTTTGTTGGTTTTGTACTTTATTAAAGAATGGTAAACAAATTTTAGTTCTACCGGTTTTGATCTGGATAAGATACATTGAGGTTTAATATCAATTTACACTTAACCACATGGCGAAAATAAAATTAAAAATAAAATTTATTTTGTTTCGAAAATATTTAAAGAAAATAACCACAAAAAATATTTTTTTGAAGAGAAATAAGGGATATTTATATATATAAGATTTTTATATTTATGATATAATGGTTCCTGAAGATGATTTAATCCAGAAGAACTAAAATTTCTGTACCATTCTTTAATAAAGTACACAACCAACAAACTTTTTTCAATAAAAATTGAAGTTTGATATAAATTTATATTACCTGTGAATATAATTTTCTCTATTGGAAGGTAAATCATAGTTGATGACCAAAGATACCTGCTGTACATCAATACCTCTGGCCAATAGATCAGTCGTAATTAGTACCCTAGAAGAGCCAGTCCTGAATTGCCTCATAATAACATCACGCTCCCTTTGTTCCATGTCACCGTGCATAGCCGAAACGGTAAAATCCCTTTTGTGCATGTTTTCCGTGAGCCAGTCGACCTTGCGCCTGGTATTACAGAATATCACGGCCTGCGTGATCGATAACGTATCGTACAAATCACACAGTGTGTCTAACTTCCAGTCTTCCCGTTCCACATACACATAGAATTGTTTAATACCTAAATAATAAAACAAAAATAATCTCATTAAATTAAATATAATTGATTTAAAGGACCATTTTGGTTAGTTAATTCAAAAATTACGTCTTTCTAAAAATTCTTTTCAATAAACGTCTTTATGGTTTTCGATAGAATTTTAAAAACATAGAAATGATGGAAAATGTGTTTAGAAGTTATTAAATTGTTTTTTTTTTATCAGGCGACAATTACATTATCATCAATAGCCCATTTAGTTCTGAAACTTTTTTGTCTCTATAAGATTAGATTACATAAGTGGTTTGATAGAAAATTGAAAACTACAAAATCACAAATTGCAATAACATAAATAAGGCTTAAAAATGTAGTGTCCAATCGAAACTTATTTTGAGACGAAACCTTTCAAAAATTTTTTAAGTTAAACATTTCGGTTTAACCATTCTAAGAGATATGCGGCTAAACCCAAATGTTTTTAGTTCTAGGTCTAGATTTAGATCTAACGATGTAAAACTAGAACTAACACCGTCTTTGACGCATGGCTAAACCTAAATCTTTCTAGTTCTAGGTCTAGTGTTAGTTCTAGTTTTACTTTTTATTTAACTTTAGATTGTTTTAAATTCTTCTGGAACTATAAGTATAACTAATTTAGGCCTATAACCTACCTTCAGAACTAACATTAGACGTAAAACCAGAAACAGTAGGGTTTCGCCTTATTTCTCTTAAGACGGGTAAACCCTAATGTTTTTTGTTCTACATCTAGAATTAGTTCTGAAGTTAGGTTGGGTAGGATATGGTTCTATCTTATCGTATATAGAATATCTTATGTTGGAGCACACAAACTTATAAAAAAGAATTTGGAAGCAGATTTTAAATAGCAATTATTAATAACTAAATAGTTAAAATGTGAGTACCTAATCAACGAAAACTAGGACTGATAGATGACAAAGAGAGATATTTTAATGCAATTTATTGCATGTATTTAAAAATTCCCTTTTTCTGGCTTAACCACTTATATTAAAAACTTTTAAGAGACAAAAATGATTCAGAACTGTAGTTCAGAAATTACAACTGTCTAATTAACGCTTGGTCAGAAAAAAAAAATATGGAACACATAACTATTATCGGATTCAAAAGATTTCACTCCTCACTTTGAACTCGAATAACAGAAAAACTACTCTATAGAAGAAATCGAGACCGGTTTCGTTAGATACGAAATTTAATTCTTTATAAAATGGACAAATTTTTCCTCCCACTTGTAATAGTAATAAGACGAAGAATAGAAGAATATGACGCCAAAATAATGGACCTACTGGACCCCGGCCACATACAGGAAGATCAAGAAGGACCCTACAAACAAGATCATAAGGAATATGAAGAGCCTTGTAAAATCTAAAGGTATTCCACCGCAACATCAGAAAGGTTTGTTTGTACAGGCTCCGGTACCACCAAGAATTTATGGACTACCGAAGATCCATAAACAAGACGTTCCCCTTCGTCCTATTGTCAGGGCAGTCAATTCCCCAACGTACCTACTACCCAAACATTTCGCGATATTTCTCTCTTCCTTTATAGGCAACACAGAATCATATGTTAGGGACTCAACACATTTCGTGGAATCGGTGAAAAATGTAAAGTTAGATGCTGAGGATATTTTGATTAGTTTTGGTTGGTTAGGATGCGGTAGAGGGTCTTCACTAAAAACTCATTCCGGAGGGATTGCCAGAATATGTGCCAGATTTAGTGGAATATTGTTTATCATTGACGTATTTTACTTGGAAAGGAGAATTTCACGAACAGTTTGAAGGGGTAGCCATGGGATCTCCTTCGTCGCCGGTGATAGCAAACTTTTGCATGGAATTATTCGAAGAAAATGCTCTGAAGAAGAGCCAATGGAAACTGAAGTTATGGCTCCAATATGTTTGTTGTATGGCAACATGGTAGAGAACGTCTCTTTGAATTTCTGGTCATCTAAACGCTCAACATCCCATGATCAAATTTAGCATGGAAACGGAGTCCGCTAAACAGTTGCCCTTCTTAGATGTATTGGTCACTAGAACAAATGGTGACATGGAACTGGAGGTGTATCGAAAGAAAACCCACACTAATAAGTATTTAGAGGCAACATCACACCATCATCCCCAACAGAAGAGGTCCGTCATTCGTACTCTGTTCCAGAGAGCAGCAAGAATATGTAAAGGAGACAACCTAAAGAAGGACGTACTATAGAAAAATTGATATAGTTTAAAGGACATCAACCGAGCCACTAAGCAGCGGAAGCAGGGAAAAGAAGCTCCAGCAAGTACAGAACTAGCTGGATTCATCTTTTTCCTTACGTTTCCGGAGTAACGGAACGAATTGCAACCTAAAGAAAAACGACATCGTGGTGCGATACGGAACGGTCACCAAAATTCGGAATACACTCCCGATAGCAAAGGACAAGCTACCTCTTTTAAAAGGAGCGGGTGTCCATCGGCTATCATGCAGTTGTGGGAAGTTTTACGTTGGCCAAACCGGACGAAACATCAAATGCCGTATCAAGGAACACGAGAGGGATGTGAGGCTGAGGAAGATTCAACAATCAGCGGTTGCAGAACATTGTCACACGAATAAACTTCGACAAAACAGAGGTTCTAGCTAGGACTAATAAATATCATCAATGGCTAACAAGAAAAGCCATAGAAATCCACCGACATAAAAACAACGTCAACAGAGAAGATGGCTGGAAACTCAGCAGAACATGGTGCAGCAGATGGTGGTGAAGACGAATGAGACTTCCAAACCGGACGCGACCCAGTAATTAATATAAAATTAATTATTAATTAGTTTTTCGACCTATATACTGTTTTACAATTCCCGATTTTGCCACAAACCAATTTCTGAAGATGGTTGCAACATGGCATCCGAAACGTCAAAAATTCTTTCAAAAAACGCATGGCAAAACCGGAAAGTTTTTAGTTTTAGATCTATTGTTAGTCCTAGGGCCGGTTTATTCACCTTTGGTTAAATTTAATTACTGGATATTTTTCACGGTTACTGTAATTTCACTTGCTATGATTGGCTATATTAACAGTAACTATGGTAAATATCTGACAGTTAAATTTAACTAAAGGTGAATATACTAGGCCTTAGTGATAAATTTCTAATTTTAGTTCAGTTAACATCGTCAAAGCCTTCGTACTTATAGTAATTATCACAGGTGTGAAACGGGTCGTGAAAACAATTTTAAATTTCGACAACACATTGCCCAAAATCTGTTAAACATGCCACTACAGTTATTTTTTTATTTTTGCTACCCATTTTCAAATAAAAGTACATTATGTGAAGTAGTGATATCTCAATAACCCATTGTCATATAGGATTGTCGTGAACATCATTCCAACCTTGTCATGAAACTGAATAAAAATCTAATCTATACAGTACAACAAGTGATCAATACGATTTTATAATTGGAGTTAAATCAATCCGTGCGAAATTATATTCGCGAGTGTGAGGAGTCGAGGGAAGGCTTCGCTGGGTCTCTTCCGGTATTATGAGGCGGGGACAAATTTTGGAATAGGTAGGACAGGAACGGTCAAGCTTCCTACAATTTTTTGAACTTATTTCTATTTTTTGTTTATGATTTGTTAGCCGTTGTTCCAGAAACTATGTTAATAAGATAGTGAATATATAAGTAAATTTATTTCCAATTCATAAAGACATAAAAGTAATCCTACCAACATGCCTAAGCATTGCACAAAAGAAGTCGAATAAGTTATTACCAATGTAAGAAATTTTTTTCAACAGGAAAAAGATAAAGGTAAAGCAATAAAAATATAAAAAATATAAATGCCGTCATTGCCTGAACCGCACAAGCTGTTGGTTATATGGAAAAAACTATTAAGAATATAAGTAAAGAGTACAATGTCCTAAAGAAAAATCTAGTCGTAAAAACATCGATTATGATGATTTTTTGCTAGGTCTAATAACGGCATGATATTTAATTTTTACATGGATAGAAAGTTTCCTACAGTAAGAGAACTTTTCTTAAAAATTAAGACCAAAGTTAACGATATTCCGATATTTTCTGAGAGTATACTATTAAGATGGTTAAAGATGTTGAATTTTTCATATAAGAAATTACAGAATAAGCCTATTCTAATAAAGCATCCGCACATGTTAGCCCAAAAGCTTGATTTTTTATTGAATATGGAAAAATATAAAAATAGAAGTTGGGAAATTTATTATATGGATGAAACATGGTGTGGAGTTAATCACTCGAAAAAATTTGGATGGGTTGAATAAGTCTCTTTAGAAACCATGAACACATTCGATCATTACCGTGAAGGAGTACAAGAAATAAACGGTTACAAAGGAGGAATTGTGCGACCATCTGGCTCTGGACAAAGTGATAATTTTACATATAGGTAGTGAAGAAAGATTTTTTATAGTTGTCTTAAATGCTTTATAAGAAAAAAAAGAAAGCGAAAATTGATTACCATCACGAAATGAACAAACAACATTACGAGGAATTGTTTCATCATGTTTTATCACTAATACCTTCAAAATCCATGATAGTAATAGATCACACAATGTTAGATGTGTGATATGTATAGACTTTAGGCAATTTCACAATAAAAAAATCGCAAAGTCGACCTTCTTTGCAAATCGGGTACATTTTTTCATTAAACCTATGATAATTACTATACAAGTGGGAGGAAAATTTTGACTCCACATTATAAAGAATTAAATTTTGTAACCAACGAAACCGGTCTCGATTTTTTCTGTGGAGTAGTTTTTCTGTTCGAGTTCAAATTGAAGGGTAAAATCTTTTGAATCCGATAATAGTTCTGAGCAAACAAATCTTAAGAGATATTATTTGATATGTACCAAATTACAAAGTTTTATTATAAATACTTTAAGTATTTAAAAAAAATTTGTTCAACGTGTTAATATTCATGGCCAGTATCGTTGCAAATTGAGAACTTTCACCAATTTCTTTTACATGAATCATCGCAATTATCACATCAAATTAGGCCATCAAAATTAAATTAGCATTTTTTGTTATCTAACTAACCAAAATGGATTGTTAATTAAATTGTTTTATACCTTCTAAAGTAAGTTCCTCTTTTTTAACTAAGATCCGAATAGGGCTACGCATAAAACTTTTAGTAACATCTAATACATCCGGCGGCATAGTAGCAGACAACAAGATGACCTGAACGTCTGAGCTCAACATTTTAAACACGTCGTGAATTTGATCTTTAAACCCTCTCGATAACATTTCATCAGCCTCATCCAAAACGAACATCTTAATGTGCTGGGTACGCAACGCCCTCCTATTAATCATATCGTAAACGCGTCCGGGCGTTCCAACAACGACATGGATACCCGTCTCCAGTTTACGCATGTCCTCGCGTACATTCGTTCCGCCGATACACGCGTGGCACTGGGCGGACATGAAATCCCCCAACGCGATCACCACCTTCTGTATTTGCTGGGCGAGTTCGCGCGTTGGCGCTAAAATCAGCGCTTGGCACTCGCGTAGGGTAGTGTCTATTTGCTGAAGAATCGCGATCGAGAACGTCGCGGTCTTCCCGGTTCCTGATTGGGCTTGCGCAATCACATCGTGGGCTTTAACGCACGGGATGATTGCTCGTTGTTGAATCGCCGAGGGCTTTTCGAAACCGTACGCGTAGATACCTCGCAACAATTCTTCTTTTAAGTTCATGTCGTCGAAGTTATCGACCACTTCTTCCCAGTTGGATTCGATAACGCCGTCCGGGTCCATTCCTGGTGGTCCATCGTAGGTTGGTGGTTCCTTTTCGGGACCGTTCTTTTCACCAGACCACTCCTCTGGCCTAAAAATTATTTGTGGTTATTAAAAGAAATGACTCAATAATAAATTTTTTTTAATTTAATGTTGTTTGGATGGAAAAGAATCAATTTTTAATAATAATAAAGGAGATTATTTATATATATAAAGAAATTTGTAAGGTGTGGGATTGACAAGTAAATAGGTTAGTTATTTTTGAAAGACTTAATTGTTTGTACACAAAATCCTGGCGAAAACGTTCAATTTCGATAGAATCTACGCGCGTATAAATAGAATTTGCCGATTTCATTACATAATTTCCCCGAAAACTTCACGTGGAAAATCAAGGTGTACTCGAAGGAATTTTTAAGGAATCATGAAAGAAGTTGAAGTTGTTGTCGTCTAAGATAGAGGCCAAAGTGGTACGAAACTAAAAGAGCCGGTGAAGCGATAGGTTACCGATTTGGGCGAGGCTTTTAAATGAAATTTGATCAGTTTTATAAATATAAAACGTGAATGGGTTGAGACACGCCATGTTGGCATTGCATTGAACGTCGCCGCCGAAACAGGAGACTAGAATTTGTTCCCAAACTAACTCTCACGTGGCTTAAAAGATTTTAGTAAGATTTCGAGAAGCCGGTTAAAGGATATCAATACGTGCAGTGACTCGTCCCGATTAAAGACACGTGTCTATGGTAAATTTGAAAACCTTACCTTCGATCAGAAGCATACGACATGTTCACTCGCGTTTGTTGCAACGGAAAAGGATCGCAGCGCTCGCCGCAAGGTGTAATATTCCTACGCCAATATGGACTCCACGAGACCTGACAATATGGTGTCCGTATTCATTAGATGGGCCAAGTCAAATTCAAAGTCAATACTTTAATTTAATACGTACCACGGGTTTCTAAGTCGACCTTAGGATACGTAAAATCGCTTGAAAAAAAATGATCGCGTCCCGAACGACGTTCGGTTAACGTTTGACAACGAAAAACGTCGAAATTGTACCCGAACGAAACGGAAACTCCCTTCGAACCGGTCGAACCGCGAAAATTTAAATTTTCAAACTTCACTTCTCTATGACACTTGAATTTTGTGATGGCTTTTTCGAATTTGTACTTTTCTTATTATTCAGTTTGTTTCATCTTTTTTTGTGGGGTGTGGAGTATCTTCTTTCTGGTTTTTTCTTTTACTGATTGACAATCAGTTTATATTTTTTCTTTACTGGTAATTTTTGACGTGTTGCCAACGAAAAAATGACAAACGATCTTCATTTTCATTACGACCAATTCATTATTAAAAATAAACATTAAAAAAATTATAACATAAATAAATTTATTACTAAATAATTAAATAAAAAAGAACTTATAATTAATTAAATTAATTTTAATTTATTACTTTAATAAAATTAAACTAATTCGATTCGTTAGTATCGCCATCTATTAACACTTCGGCATACTTTTAATCTTAATAAGACTATAAATAAATAATTCTCTTAATAAGATTATATTTTAAAATAAATCAATCAATATTTAAATAAAAAAGAAAAATTTATAATTAATTGAATTAAAATTTGAATTAAAGTTTCAATAAAGCGATATTTAGTGAAACAAAATAAAAGATTAATGAAGCAAATTCCCGAAATTTTAATTACAAATCAAAGTAATGAGGATTAATCGTTTATGACGAATAATTAGCAATAATTAGCCACCTTTATAGTTCAGGAATTAATCTTCGATGGCGCCACTAATTTTGTTTTAGCGACATCTGCTTTTTATTTTTGCTCTTTTTTATCAATTGTGTCAATTTGAGAGTTTATTGAACAAATTATATTTTCGTTTAACCTTCGTCAGGCGGACAAGGTACAACTGTAACTTTTACGATAGTAAGAGTTAATATTTATTTTTGTACCGGGTGGGCCACTAAGAAAGGACGCCGGCTATATCTCTGAAACTGTTGACCGCACAGTTTTCAAATAAAAAAATTCTTATACAAAGTAGTGGTGTTACGGATATGGGTTTAACGGATGCGGATGCGGAACCGGATTTTTTAATTCTAATTTTGCGGATGCGGATACGTAAGCAGATTTTTGGATGCGGATTTAACGGATGCGGAGTTGTTGAAAAAAGTTACATGCTAAAATTTTCTTGAAAACATCTAATGCACAAATAAAGTAATTAATATTCATAATTTATTATAGGCAAATTATATTTTAAAAACAGCAATTTTGATGCCTTCTCTCCTTTCAGACTTTTTCTTTTATCTGTGTATATAAACGATGCTCCACTGAATAGCTGTTCACTGGTAAAGCTGCTTGGTGGTGTTGATAAATATTGTCGAACAACCGGCAATAAAAGGGTATATTTGTACCCATTTTGTCGCCACCACATTAATGGATCTTCTTCTAAAGGTAGTCTTCTTTCTTTAATATAATTTTGGAGCACAATTTTCAGTGTTATTAATTGGTCATCTTCTGCCTCGCTTTCACTTGAACTTAGAACGGATTGTACTGACTGCAGTAGTTTGGAAGAACAACAGCTAGAATTAGTAATAATTTGTTTATCAATTTTTCTTTTCTTATGTATCGGACTACAATCTTTATCTTGATGAATCGTTTGAATTTGGCACAAATTAGCTATTGTGGCTTCGACTTCTTCTATTTCAAAACTATTAAAAAATTTGGTTTTATATCTGGGATCTAAGTACGTGGAAATCGAACATAGTAAATTTCTGTTTAAATCGCCAAATCTTTCACTTATTACTCGTATAACTTTAACAAAAAGTGCTTTGATATTTTCTAGCGTATTTGAGCTATCTTTCTCAGCTTTTAATATTGTCAAAGTAACGTGCAGAAGTGGTATAACGATAGAAATGCTGTTCTTCGAGTTACTTAATTCTTTAGTAAGGTCTTCAAAAGGTGCCAACAATTTTAACAACAGTTCAATTGTTGACAAATCATCCGGAGAAAATGACACAAGTTGTTTTGTAGTTAAGTATAGAAGTAAAGAATCTTTTATTTTAACAAAACGTTCCAACATGTAAAATGTGCTGTTCCACCTGAAATGAAAATTAGTTATACTTTTTAATTTATAGACAATCGTTGGCTTACCTAGTGGGACAATCTTGTATTGTTGAAATTGGAGGTTGCTTCAATCTTATTACCTGTATAGCTTTTAATTCATCTTGTGCTACTAGGGAATGATTAAAATGTGTTGACACTTTTTTCACTTTTTCAATTACTTCTTGAACCCATTCTTCCCATAATATAACATTTTTAATGCAACACTGTATTTGATGAATCACACAATCAAAATCAGTAAATCCAGATATCTGCATTGCTTTAATCATGTTGCTACCACGATCGCGTACCACACAGTGAACATTGTCCTGTTTTATACCCCATTCTTCAAGAATGGTTTTAAGTTTTGTCGAAATAGCTTGACCAGTGTGACGGCCTTCCATTATTTCACATTTCAAAATAATTCTTACTCTTTCAAAACCTTCGTTTATACCATGAGCAGTCAAACTAACTAATGAAGTCCCACAACTTGTATCTGACCAAACATCAGTTGTAAAGGATATTTTCTTAAGATCTTTTAATAGTGCTTTAATTTTATTTGCCACACCGTTATATAAATCGTCACATACAAGCGACGTAAAAAACTGACGTCCCCTTAATTTATATCGTGGAAGTATTGTATTGATTAATCGCCGAAAACCAACACCTTCGACGAAGTTGAATGGTAAGTCTTCCAAAGCAATCATTTCGCCTATTAATCGATCCGTATCTTTGGATTTTGTATATGAGAAATCCCAACATACATTCTTCGTTAAACATTCTTGTAAAGTAAGTTGTTTTGTTGTATTTGGACCTGTATCTGTAGATGTACTACAACTTGGCTGGTTCTGTTCTGCATTTTCAGCTATACGTTTTTCTAACTCTTCAAATATTTTTGTATGCTTAGATTTGATCAGCCTTTTCGTGAATATTCCTTTTCACAAATCTTACAACGAGCAATCAAACTGTTAATTTCCGAGAAATATTCCCAAATAAAGCTTGTTTTTGGTTTCATTTTAATTAATTTAATTTCGATGGATAGCAAACAATAAAACGAATGACGATAAATGCGCAAAAGCATACATACAAGTTGCCATCCGTTCAACAACTGATCGTCTTTAGGAATTAAGATCTTTTAGAGCGCTATGCATTGGCGCCCCCGATTTTAGGCGTTGCGGCGCGACAATATAGGAGTCGTATCGTCCGTCGCCACATCGCGATTACCTCACGTGTTCGTGCATATTACAATATCTAAACATTTTTTTT
Organism: Onthophagus sagittarius; assembly: GCA_036711965.1. NCBI lineage: Eukaryota > Metazoa > Arthropoda > Insecta > Coleoptera > Scarabaeidae > Onthophagus > Onthophagus sagittarius. The sequence continues at coordinate 12,174,601 of JASERS010000004.1, forward strand.
ATCTAAAAAATCGAAACAAAAAACTGTCACTATTTTACCGGAGCTCCGTTAAAATATATGCGGATGCGGATCTTCAAAACAATGCGGATTATCCGCAGTTGCGGATGCGGATGCGAATATCCGTTACACCACTAATACAAAGTGACCCATAGTAACTGCTGGAAATTATTTTCCGGTTTGTAAAACTACCGCTAGGGGGCGTAATGCCAACGACAAAATTTAAAATGTAGATTTTCGTAAAATTTTGATAATAAACTTCATTCGGCTATAACATTTTCAGAATCTTTAGATAATTTCTGACAACTTTCGTTAGTCTTTTTGTTTGCATACTGATTAAATAAGTGAGGTACGGGGTGTTACATTTACTATTATAAAAGTAGCTCTACCTTTGGAATTGTTCATCCGAATACATCAAAATTGGTCTTGTTGTAAAGAGGAGGAATTTTTGTATTCGATGACATCCGAAATTAGCTGATTTACTTTCTATGTCAAACGCTAGGTGGCATAATTTGACAGTTCTATTAATTTTTACAATTTTCTTGAAAAATTCAAATGGAAACGTATATTTTTGACAAGGTATGTGAAAAGAGCGTTAAAGAGTACGCCATACAGTGAAAACCGCAATATCGTACGTGTTTTAGTTTTAGAGATATTGAAAAAAAGAGGGATAAATTAAAACGTAATTACGTTTGAGTGATTATTTAATATCATAGTAAGCTTTCAAAGAACAATTACCTACAACAAGTTATAACAATAATAACGTTTTATATGTAAAACTTACAAGGAAACAGTTTTACTACTTTTTTTGTTCACTTATACAATACGTTGAAGGGTGACCTGAGTAGGTAATATCAAAATATTCTCATTGATGTTAGCGGACCATGATAAAACATAATCCGATTGTTTAATTTTATGGCGCCAAGTCAAACTGTTGTTACCGTTAGTTAGTGTTTTCTCTGTCGTGTGAGTAAATTAATTTAGCTATTTTAAAAATGCCGACCAATGAAGAAGCGTATGATATACTTGCGAGTTACTTTGAATGCAACTATTGCCGCAAGACATTACGCAGTTCGTTATCCACAACGGCGGCATTATAACACAAAGGTTTTCATCCGTATAGCCCATCAGTTAAGGACTACATCATTCATCGTCCTATATATCGTAGAACACGTAAAATGTTTTAAATATAAATGTTTTAGCGTATGTGGAATTCAATCCACAGCTTAGCACAAGAACAATCGCTGATGATTTAGGTGTTACTCGGACAACAGTCCGGCGTATTTTAAGAGAATATAGGTAGGTGTAAAAGAATACATGAAAATATTGCATATTTTTTGAAATCGGCCAGAGAGAATACGAACTAACACATTTTGATGTAGGATGCACCCGTACCACGTAGTTCTCCATCAGGCTCTGATTGCAAGAGATTATGATATTCGTCTTGCTTACTGCTACTGGTTAACAAACATGTTAATAGAAGATCCTCAACTGCTTTCAAGGATACTGTGGACTGACGAGGCCACATTCAATAGTAATGGTGGTGTAAATCTGCATAATATGCATTACTGGTCGCGTAACAACCCTCATTGGATGCGAGAAATACAGTATCAACGCCGGTGGAGCGTAAACGTTTGGTGCGGGATTTTAAGAGGACGCATTATTGGTCCTTACATATTTAACAATAGACTATATAGTGCAACGTACCTTAATTTTTTAAAAAATGAACTGCCAATTCTTTTGGAGGGCACATCGCCTTTAGCACAAATTAGTGTATTCGCAGAGACATGTTTTTTCAGCACAATGGGTGCCCAATGAGTTGAACGAAACTTTTCCTAATAAGTGGATAGGCAGAGGAAGTTTATATCCTTGGCCAGCGAGGTACCTCTTACTTAGTAGTTTTTAAACGTTACAAGTCTGTAGTACCTATGATTCTGAGAAAGACCGCGTTTTTACAACCAGGCCTACGACACGAGAAGACATGATCGAACGGATAGGAAATGTTATCCGCAATATTTCATTACCGGAAATAGAGGCTGCCGTCTTATCTACGCACCAGCGTCTACAGCAGTGCATTGCTACTGATGGCAGACAATTCGAACATTTTAGACATCACTGATTTCTTTTAGGATAGTTGGTTAAAGGTGTTCTTTGAAAGCTTATTATGATATTAAATAATCACTCAAACGTAATTACGTTTTAATTTATCCCTCTTTTTTTCAATATCTCTAAGACTAAAACACGTACGATATTGCGGTTTTCACTGTATGGCGTACTTTTTAACGCTCTTTTCACATACCTTGTCAAAAATATACGTTTCCATTTGAATTTTTCAAGAAAATTGTAAAAATTAATAGAACTGTCAAATTACGACACCTAGCGTTTGGCATAGAAAGTAAATCGGCTAATTTCGGATGTCATCGAATACAAAAATTCCTTCTCTTTCCAACAAGACCAATTTTGATGTATTCGGATGAACAATTCCAAAGTTAGGGCTACTTTTATAATAGTAAAAGTAACACCCCGTACCTCACTTATTTAAGCAGTATGCAAAAAAACGACTAACGAAAGTTGTCAGAAATAATGTAAAGATTCTAAAAATGTTATAGCCGAATGAAGTTTATTATCAAAATTTTACGAAAATCTACATTTTAAATTTTGTCGTTGGCATTATGCCCCCTAGCGGTAGTTTTACAAACTTGAAAATAATTTCCAGCAGTTTCTATGGGTCACTTTGTATAAGAATTTTTTTGTCTGAAAACTATGCGATCAACGGTTTCTGAGATATAGCCGGGGTCCTTTCTTAGTGGCCCACCCGGTACAATACCTGTGATGTTGAGCTTTCGTGACATCTCTACATACACTTAGCAGCAGAAGTCTGCGTACAAAAAACTTCTAACACTTTAACTGAAAAAATAAGGGTCATGACCTAATGTGATAAACTTCAATCTTTTTTTATTTTATGTATTAACTACATATAATTCTATTAACAAAATCTGCATCAATAAAACAGAAATATTAGTTACAAAAAAAATTAAAATTAAAAATTCTCCAAATAATGCGTATGCAAAAATACTGCCCTTAATCCCGAAATTTTGAAAGCGACTGTAAAACACGGAGGTGGTGGAGTTATGGTTTGGGGGTGTATGTGCACCAAAGGGGTGGGAAAGTTGGTTTTCATAACATCGACAATGGACCATAAAATGTATATAGACATTTTAAAAGAAAATTTGAAGCCTAGCATCGAAAACTTGGGCTTGGGGCCCGAATACTTTTTACACTAAGCTTTGGCTACTATACAATACCCCAAAGCAACTTAAAACACCTCCACAATCGCCGGACTTGAATCCCATCGAACACCTCTGGGATTTACTGGAACGCAGGATTCGGCAACACAACATAACGTCGAAGGAAACGTTAAAAAATGTTATGATTGAGGAATGGGCCAAAATCAGTTTGGACGAAACGAAGAAATTAGTGCACTCCATGCCTAAACGTTTAAGGGAGGTCATTAAACGTAAAGGTTTATGATTATTTACATTTATGAATTTTTTATAAATACTGTCCTGACTTGTACGCAGATTTTTGCATACCCGTTATTTGTAGAATTTTTAGATTTGATTTTTTTCTGTAACTACTGTTTCTGTTTTGTTGAAGCATATTTTGTTAATAGAATTATATGTAGTTAATATACAAAATAAAAAAAATCAAATTTATCACATTAGATTATGACTCTTATTGTTTCAATTAAAGTATTACAAGCTTTTTGTACGCAGACTTCTGCTGCTGAGTGTATATATTTCGGAAAATGAGGTAAAATTTGAAAACTTGTCGGTGATCCAATGGCAACTGTTAGAAGATTGTTTAATGCTTTTAAAGCCATTCGAAGAAGTTACAAAAATGGCAAGTTCTTCCATCACAATAATATCTGAAGTGATTCCTAATATTAAAGCATTAATCAAATATTTAACAAAGCAGGAAGCCCGTTCAGGAAATGTCATTCAAATGCAAATTTGTTTAATGCAGGGATTACGAACAAGGTTCGCTGAAATAGAAAGGAATGCGTACTATTTTCTAGCGACACTATTAGATCCTATATATATATCGGTTGCAATTTTTTTCACCCGAAAATATTTCTGAAATAAGACAAACTTTTTTTTGAAACTCTTCTCTGGACCTCTCTCGAGCGTTTGATTGCGTCTCCCATTCTATTTTACTGCATAAACTTGATCACATTTACAATTTTGATCACCGTAGTCTTGCACTCATTAAATCATACCTATCAAACAGAAATCAACGTGTTAATTATAACCACATGATGTCTGATACTTTACCGGTGGAACGAGGCGTCCCGCAGGGATCAATCCTGGGTCCACTACTGTTCTTGCTCTTTTTTAATGATTTTCCATTTTACATCGGTAACAGAGTGAACTGCTATCTTTATGCAGATGACGCCACCCTGTTAATTAGGGGCCGCAATATTGATGATGTGTTTGATCTATCGGATATTGTACTCGATAGGGTACGTAGTTGGACTGTTTCTAACGAACTGTCACTAAACGAATTAAAAACAGTTAAAATGACCTTTAGTCTTCGGAACTCAAATGTTCTAACCCATAACGGCACAAAATTCCTGGGAGTACACGTTACACCACCTAATTTAAAATTTGAGGAACATGCCGCTTTCATTGGGGGAAAAATAAGTCGTAATATTTATGCATTAAGACGTTTGATGAGTACTTTGTCGCCGGATGTAGCCAAGATGGCGTACCATGCGCTTGTTCATTCACTGGCTACCTACTGCATTTTAGTGTGGGGAAATAGCCCTTCTAGTGTGCATATCTTTAAACTTCAGCGACGTGCCATACGCATCCTTGGTAACGTGAGATATCGAGATGACTGCCGATATCTATTTGCTAGATTTAATATTCTTACAATTCCTTCCGAGTTTATATTGGAATCGATACTGTATGCAAACAAAAATAAGTCAGTATATCAAGTCCAATCTATGATGCATAAATACGGAACTAGGGGTAGGCATAACCTCAGGCCGAAACGTTGTCGTTTGAAAGTGTCACAACGGGGACCGGAAGTCTTGTCCCAGCAGTTGTTCAACCGGTTGCCGCTTAATGCCCGGAATTTGTCGAGCGCAGCGCTGAGGAACCGCCTTAAACCTTTCCTGATGCGCAATGCGTTTTATAGCGTTCAGGAATTTTTGGATGTTAGGTGCGCTATTTAAGTGTATTGTATTTACTGTGTATTTCATTATATTGTAAAACCACTGACAAGTGTAAAAAATCTTAGGATTTTGTAAGCACAATAAAGTTATTATTTATTATTATCTATTGCTGTAAAACAGTAGTCGGCGTCTACTATACCCAAAAGAATAGTCGAATAAAAGTTTTTATAATTATAAAATTCGGAACCAGCATTATTTGGTTTCTGTAATCTAATGTGCTTGCCGTCGACTGCACCGATACAGTTCGGAAAATTTGTCCTATCGTAAAACTCTTTGGCAATATTTATCCAATCTTCTTCAGACTTTTCTGGGATGTATAAAGGCTGTAAATAGTTCCATAATTGGTTACACGTGTCTTCAACAATTTCCCTTATCGTGGTAGCCCCAAGTAAAAATTCAAAGTGTAAAGAATTGAAACTATTGCCGGTAGCAAGGTATCTGAAAAATAAATAATAACTGTTTTTTATTGCAGGAAAAATTATTCAAAAAAAATGGAAAAATTTAAAAGATTGTTTCGCTAGGGAATTAGCAGCCCAGCGTAAAGCAGTGTCTGGGCAAGCAGCAAAAAAAAAAGAAGATATATTTATTTCGACCAATTGCAATTCCTTTTCCCAATAATGAAAGATAGACCAACTACCAGCAACACCGGACCTTCTCAATCAATTGAGATTGATCAAGAAAATCAAGAAATGATATCTTCTCCTTCTTTAGCAACCAATACAGAAAATTCGGAAAGTACATCCATATCTAAAAGAAGGGCTGCAAGAAAAACTGTGCTTAAAACAATTCCATATGAAGAAAAGTTACTGAAAATATTGGAGGATAAGCAATGTGAAACAATCGACGAAGATAAAAATTTTTCACTTATGCTTGTTTCAATGTTCAAAAAATTAACTGATGACCAAAAACATTATGCGAAAATTGAAATCTTAAATATCATGAAAAATGCAAAAAACGTCGGAAATCCTCCAGTTTTTTACAGTTCAATGCAACAATCTTATTCTCATCTTTATCCTAACCGTCCGGTAGACCAAGTGCAATTTCCAAGATCAAATTTTCAACAACAGCAACAAGGAGGCAATGAAAGTATTTACTCCGCGCCATCGACATCAACGAAATACTGATGAAATACTTCAAAATGCTTCCAAATGCTGGATTCTGTTTCCAGAAGACTCGATACTGCTGCTAAATGCTTTAAAATGTTTCAAAAAGACCCGATACTGCTCCTGTAAGCCTTAATACTGGTTCTAGAAGATTTGTTTTATTTTAAATACACACATGGAGGAAGATACAGGACAAAGTCCCACTTACGCTACTCCACTATAACAGATTATAAAAAATAATTGTACGAACACAAAATTGAAAATCGACTGTACGCATGCATGATCAATCAAGGCAGAACTCAAGCTGCTGTAACGAGATAATGAACTCATTATCACAAAACTGATAGGGCAAGCACGGCATCACGAATAATTTGTTTGAAATTGTGCGGAGTGACGGCGAATATGTCCAACCGAAGATCTATTGTCCACTCGATCTATGCGTGAAAAAGATAGGAACAATACTAATCTGAACAGAAAGCAAGCATCACTGCAAGTTCTGTGCTGCTGAAGTGTGGGCATCTGATACTTTTGGCAGGCAAATTGGTAATCTGTAAGGATGTCGGAATTTATACGAGATATATATCGGAAACCTTATCTGTATTCTGTAAATGTATGTTACTGATGGCTCCAAACTGTGCTGCCGAGCGATAAAACACAATTAACGAAAGCATTGTATAAGAAAATAATAGTTCTAAAGCTGCAAAACGATTCAGATTCATTCATTCCATGAACCATACAAAAGTCTCGACATTGCCTCTGGTAGGCTTAATATTGCTTCCAGAAGATTTGAAATGTGTCCAGAAGACTTGATACTGCTTCTAGAAGCGTTAATATTGCTTCCAGAAGACTTGATTTTGCCTCTGTAAGACTTGAAATACTTCCGCGTATTTACCATTTCTTTCAAGAAATCTCGCGTCCAAACTGGACACCCATAAACTGAAATTTACAAGAATCTCAATATTGAGATACCATTCCTAAGTTAACATTCTTAAATAGAAACATTTTATGAGAAACTTCAATGAATTACGATCATTTTCTTACCATTTTTTTAAAACTTTTAGATACTTTAAAAGCGGTACTTTAACAATCTACGGACTTTAGTTTTTATTAACACCGCCATCTATTAACACTTCGTACCACTATCATTCTAATCCTTAAATCTTGTGTATTAAATGAATTTTTCGACTTTTACTCAAATTTTCTTATTATAATAAAAAATATCTTAAATTAAATCAATTAAATAAATCGATTATTAAAATTTACACACAATTAAATTAAACAAATTCGATTAATTAAAACCGCCATCTATTGACACTTCGTCACACTTCCATTCCTGTCATTTAATCTCGTGTATTAGGTGGGTCTTTCGGCTTTTTCTCGAATTTTCTTAGGAAATAAATCGAAATGGCAGCAATAAGCCTTTTAAATCCAAAAGCCGAAGTCGCTAGAGCCGCGGCAGCCCTCGCCGTTAACATCTCAGCAGCGAAAGGTATCCAAGATGTAATGAAATCAAACTTAGGACCAAAAGGAACCATGAAAATGTAAGGAAGCACATGATTTATTTTTCCTTCAAATTCACACATATTAATCACAAATTAGTCGTTATTTACCACTTTTTTAATATAATTTAGTATAAATTACTTCAAATTCATTAAATAATAGCAATTCGGTACATATTTAGAGGTTATGTTAAATTTGAGGTTATGTATACCGGCGATCATTTAGTTTTTTAATTAATTCGTTTCAATTTGGAAATATAGGTTAGTTTCTGGTGCTGGGGACATAAAAATAACCAAGGACGGTAATGTGCTCCTTCACGAGATGCAAATTCAACACCCCACGGCTTCATTAATCGCGCGAGCTTCAACGGCTCAAGACGACACCACCGGAGACGGCACCACTTCGATAGTTTTAATAATCGGGGAGCTCCTAAAACAAGCTGATATTTACATAGCCGACGGTCTCCACCCCCGCCTTTTAGTCGAAGGTTTCGACAAAGCTCGCGCAAAAACTCTCGAAGTTCTCGATAAAATAAAAATTCCAATAACAACCTCTCGCGAAAATTTAATCGACGTCGCCAGGACGAGTTTAAGAACGAAAGTTCACCCAAAATTAGCCGATCTTTTAACGGACGTTTGCGTCGATGCCGTTTTAAATATTAAAACCGATAATAAACCGGTGGATTTGCACATGGTTGAATTGATGGAGATGAGGCATAAAACCGAAATCCACACCCAATTAATTAAAGGGTTGGTGTTAGATCACGGTTCGCGCCACCCGAACATGCCAAAGCAAGTTACAAACGCGTACATTTTAACTTGTAATGTTAGCATGGAGTATGAAAAAAGCGAGGTTAACTCGGGATTCTTTTATAAAACCGCCGAAGAGCGCGAAAAATTAGCCGTCGCTGAACGTGAATTTATCGATCAAAGAGTAAAAAAAGTCATCGAATTAAAGCGCAAATTATGTAACGGCACACATAAAGGTTTCGTCGTTATCAACCAAAAAGGGATTGACCCAATGAGTTTAGACATGTTAGCCAAAGAAGGAATTATGGCTTTACGCCGCGCTAAACGGCGTAATATGGAGCGTTTAGCTTTAGCTTGTGGGGGAGTCGCAATGAACCATTTCGACGATATTAACGAGTCTCATTTGGGCTACGCCGGGCTTGTTTACGAGCACGTTCTCGGCGAAACCAAATACACATTTGTCGAAGAATGCAAAACGCCGCAATCAGTCACAATTTTAATGAAAGGTCCAAATAAGCACACCATAACCCTTATTAAGGACGCGGTTCGTGATGGCTTAAAAGCCGTTAATAATGCAATTGAAGATGGGGCTTTAGTCCCCGGAGCTGGAGCTTTTGAAGTAACAGCTTATAAAGAGCTTATGGAGTTTAAGGAAACGATTAAAGGAAAATCGCGATTGGGAGTTGCTGCTTATGCTGAGGCGCTTTTGGTTATTCCAAAAGTTTTAGCTACAAATTCCGGATATGATTCTCAGGTGCTTGTTTAATTATTTGAGTAAGATTTTTTATTAATTTTATTTTTGTTATTGTATAGGATACCATTGTGAAATTACAAGAAGAGTCGAAATTAAACGCTGAGCCGATTGGACTTGATTTGAGTTCTGGAGAACCCATCGTTCCGAAAGATGCGGGAATTTACGATAATTACATTGTCAAAAAGCAAATTATTAATTCTTGTTCGGTTATTGCTAGTAATTTGTTGCTGGTTGATGAAATAATGCGCGCTGGGATGAGTAGTTTGAAAGGATAAGATCGTTTTGATTTAAAAAGTTAATAATTTAATTTGCTTATTGATAATCATATTAAAAAAATGCACGTTTCCTTTTTTTCGTTTTGTACACCACATTTACTTATTTTTTCATGATTCATTAATATTTGATAATAAACCGCTTTAATAACAAAGAATAAGTGGAATATTATTTAATGCGTTTATTGTGATTGTGAAAACGCATTATTGATTTAAATTTTATGACCTTTTTGTTTTATAATACCTATCCAATTCTTTTTTTCTGATTTCAGTTCAGGATTAATGTGGAGAAATGTAATGCAATCACTTTCACACATAGAATTATATTGAGGATGTTGCTTCCTGTGGTTCAAGGATCCTTAACTTTGCATTCCTTCCTTCCCATCCATTCACATTGCTTTTTTGAACGCCTAGTTTGCTAAGGCTGGAGTATGGACACAGCAATTTATTTCACATCATCCTTGCTGGATACTTGAAGAGATGATCTGGAAGGTAAATAAGTTTCTTCTATTTGAGGAATTAAACTATCATTCAAGCTCAGAATGCACAGGTTTCTCAACCTGATAGACAATTATAATAATTTTGTTTAATGTATTAATGTTGTGATGTAGTTGGCACTTGTTGGGCAATGAAGATGTATTATTATTTTCATTCTATCAAAGTCCTGATTAATTCTAGGCAATTTCATACTACTTGGCAAAATAATTTATTTTATTGTCTTCAAAATGTTTTTGATAAAATTAAGATCTGCTATTTGAACAGATCTTCTTCTGTCTCCATCAATACAACTAAATTAACTCTTAATTGTCTGTCATATCGAAATTTGGTACATGCACAAGAGCAAGTGGAGGCAATGAAATTAATAATAAGGAAATTTTTGTTGCCTATCATCTTCTTTTGGGCAAAATTTAAAACTTTATCAAGATTAAGCTAACTCCATACTACATGCTACTTGACGAGCAACTAGACTTGAAATAAACTTGGAAAGTACTCATCCAAGTTGAAGGAAATTGTATCACTACACAATTAACTTAATATAATTAATATTTTATCAAGAAACTAGCTCGAATTGAAACTCGTTTGTGTCTAAAGACAAATGGATAAATTATCAGAACTTTGAGAACCTGTTGAAGACGAATGAATGGTACAAAATCTTCAACACGAAGATTTTCGTTTTAGAATCTGGATTGTCGGAGGCCGTATCCCTGTTCGATCTTTCATACATCGGTGTATCATCTGTGTCAAACAACGAATAGAAGCAAGTCAACAGCTGATGGGTCAACTTCCACCATATCGGGTCACACCATCAAGGCCGTTCCTTCACACGGGAGTCGATTATGCGGGACCATTCCTTATGATCAATCAGGAAGTCTAAAAAATGTTCAAACCGTCCAACAAGCGCTTTCATTTTTTGATCCGACATACAAGTACTGTTCAATAAATCGGGTAATTTCACAAATAATCTTGTTAAATGAACCACCCCAAACACCAATGAAGGAGGGGGAGGACATTGACTATAAACATGTTCTGGTAAAGCCTTCCAAACCGGAATTTTCGTCATTTCCCCACTCATATTATTGTTGTTATTATTAAGCGAAGGTTCTTTTGATGAAGAACTCTCTCCATTACCATTCGTAGCATCCCCAGATCGATTTGATCGCAAATTTCTCCTTGTTCTCATCCTAAAAGACATATTATCGTTTGAAAAAAGTTCTTCATCTTCGTTTCTGGGGGAATTCGTTTCTTCGTGATCGTTTAAATCAGTTTTTGAATGATTTTCGTTAATAAAGATCATCGAGGACGCAAAGTCACGGAGTTTTTAATCCATTTTCAGGGTTGGAATTCTTCTTGGGATAGGTGCGTTGGGGAAGAATTTGTGTTAAAAGATACCCCGGAAAATCGCCAATTACAGAAAGATTTAGCCGAAAAATCGCAATTACATTTAGGGGCTTATTTGTACCGAGAAGAGCGCAAAATTAGCGATAAAGCGAACGCCTCCTCTGAAGATGGCAGCTGCGGGAGTCCTGCTGTGATGGAGGAGGAAGAAGGAAGGCACACCTCCAGTTCGGAGGAGTCCTCCTCCGGAGATGATGAAGGTGTTGTGTTAGATTTGCACCAAGAACTTAAAACGCGCCTCGAACACGATTATTACCTTTTACACACCAGAAATAAACTCCAAAGACTCCCCGCCACCCCAAACGTAGTCACAATTTTAGAATCTTATTGGAAACAATACGTTACAAGCCAATTTAATTGTTTAAACGAAAAAACCACCAAATACCGCGCTTACACTCATCAACCCAAAATTACAGTCGAAGAAGTTCAAAGAAACTTAAATTTATGCCGTGAAGTTCTCGATGGAATCAGAATTTACTTCGATTTTACCCTCCATGATTTATTATTGTATAGATGTGAAAAAGACATGGTTCAAACATCCCAAGCTAAATTTATGCCTTTAAAAATGTCAATGAATTCTTCGCGCGTGCGGGCGCGTTCGGAACAGAATCAAATGAAAAATGTTATATACAGGTGAGTCAATAGTGCGAGGACGGAAGATTGTGGCCTTACTGTTGAAAATAAAGAAAATCTTTTTATGTCATCATACATTACTATCAAAGCTGCATCGACTAAAATTATTTTCAACTATACAGGGTGTTTCACAATTCTAGAATCCTACTCAACTTATTTTTTTTAAGGGAACCCTATACATCTTTTTACATATATTGATTACCTGTCTTAAATGCTATAAATGTGCTATAAACGCTTGCAAGTAGCTTTATTTGCGGGGGCAAAGCATTGTATATCGTTACAATCTGGTGACTAAAACGCCGTTTAAACTGCTCTGTGCGGTGGAAAGGAGGGGTCATAGCCCCCCTAAATCTCAAATTCAAGTTATGAATGTCAGTACGATACTGAATCTTCTGATATAGATATTGAGGTTTTTCTTTCTGAACGATATTGTAATAAAACACACAACTATGTAATCTTGTCCTTCGTGACATACTTAGCCATTTTGCGTCCAATAACTTGTGCGAAATTCTGTCAAATTTTTTAATGCCGTAAATGAAACGCAGGCATGCGTTCTGTGCCTTTTGAATTCGTTGCTCGTCGACTCGAAGTAAACAGGGCCCGCACACCACATCTCCAAAGTTAAATTTAGATAGAATTAAAGAGTTACAAAGTAGTGTTTTAGTTTTAATATTGAGTAGATGACGAGAAGGGTATAGAGATTTTAGTTTGGCGTATGCACCCTGAAGTATTGTCGACACATGTTTCCGGAATCTCAGATCCGTATCTATCACCAATCCTAAATTACGTGCTTCGCTAAGAATGGGTAAAGTTGACCCTTGAATAGTTACCTTAACGTCAGCGCCATAACACAAAATATCAGTTTTTCGCCCGAATATCATGACTTTTGATTTGTTGGGATTTATAATTAAGCTGTGTTGGTCAGCTGTTTTTACTAGGTTAGATAATTCTGCATTCAATATACTAAGAAAATGCTGTTGTTCCGACGGTTTGTATGAAATATACACCTGAGTATCATCTGCGTAAAAATGTACTTTACAATGTTTAAAGATATTAATCAACGGTGCAGTATATATTGAAAAAAGAGTAGGCGAGAGTACAGAACCCTGCGCCACCCCAGATCTGATAGGACGAGCATTAGATTGGCAATTAGACATGCACGTATTGCTGTCGGGCGTTCAGGAATTTTTCAAAGAATACAATAGCTGAGTCTTCCAGCCCGAAGTGCTTAAGAATAGCCAGCAGGAGTCTGTGATTTACCGTATCAAAAGCTTTGGTGTAGTCCAGCAGAACAAGTATTGTCATGTACCCTCTATCAGTTGCACCTATAATATCGTCAACCACACAAGCTAAAGCAGTCGTACAGCTATGACCTTGTCTAAATCCAGACTGAACCGTTGGCAGGATTTCATTAATTTCCAAGTGATGCTGCAGTTGAACATTAATAATCTTTTCCAATATTTTTGACATTGCAGTTAGTATACTTATCGGGCGCAGATCGGAAGCAAGAATTGGATTCGGAACTTTTGGTATCGGACGCACGACCGCTGTCTTCCACGATGAAGGAAATACACTGTATTGAATGCAAAAATTTACAATATGTGTGACATAAGGAAGTAAAAAAGGCATACAGTAGAGTAGTGTTTTAATTGATACACCATCGGAACCTACAGCGTTAGACTGCAACACTTTTAGAACATCACTTTCAGATGTAGTCGAAAATGCAAGAGTGTTTACAACTTGTTTATTTAACTTAGAATAACTGTCACTATCAACTGTGGCATTAGTAACGGGAAGCGAATCAATAAAAAAATCGTTAATAACATTAGCATCTGTCAAGTGATTTGGAAGCGATCCACGCTTGGATCTAATTAATTTCGTGGCTTTCAACGTTTGCCAGGTTTTAGCAACGTTGCCTAACTCTAACGTATCCTGCAAATATTCTCGTTTACACTTACGATACATATTAGTAACTAAATTTCGAGATGATTTATATTGCTGCCAATGTATGGGGTTTCGAGAACGCTTAAAAACTTGAAGTAATTTGTCTCGATTTTGCATTGCCGCTTTTAACTCAACAGAGATCCAAGGTGCACTTGGTTTAGTGATTCGAGCAATTTTTAACGGCGCATGTATGTCAAGAAGTAATAATATGTTATCGTTTAGAAATTCTATTTTTTCATCTATTGTCTGCAATTCATACAGTATTCGCCAGGGCAATGATTTTAAGTGTTCATAAAACACCAACTCACTAAAACCTCTAAAATCTCTGTATGTTTTGAAAAGGGGAGTATTTCGTTCTTGTAATATTTGTAATTCAACAAAAACTAAAGAATGATCCGAGAAATCATTTTCCAAGACACCACTATTTGATACCAATTCATCATTCGAGAATAAAATAACATCAAGCAGAGTGGCAGACTTCACAGTAACTTCACAGTATATTTGATGTAAATTCTGTTAGGTAATTAATGTAAGGGGTCTGTCTTGGAGACTTTTCTGACTTAGTGAAGAAAGTATTAATAAGATTCTTATGGTCCGTGAAAATAGTGAAACGATTTCCCTGTAAGAAATGTTTAAAGTGTTTCACCGCTAAGTACATCGCTAGAAGTTCTCTGTCGAAGGTGGAGTGCTGGAACACTGTCCGGAGGTCATTTTCTTTGAAAAGAAAGCTACCGGTGCTTTTCGTTAGTTACCCCATTTTTCGTCTGAAAAAGTACAGCGCTAACTGCAAAGTCAGAAGCATCTGTGCAAAGTGAATAAACGCCTGTAAGATCAGGATGAGAAAGAAAAAGATTATAAGTACGAAGGCTTTCACGACCGATGTTAACTGAACTAAAATTAGAACTAACACTAACACTAAGACTAGAACTATCACTAGGACTAACACTGGATCTAAAACTAGAAACTTTCGGGTTTTACCGTGCGTTTTTTGAAAAAATGTTTGACGTTTCGGATGCCATGTGCAACCTTTTTCAGAAACTTCGAACCAGTTTGAAGAAAAAGATTGATTAGTTTTTTAAGTAAATCTTGATTAAAAGATTTACTTTCCTCAATAGTCCAGGAAGTAATGATTTTAGATTTCTGAGAAGGATTAGAATTTGAGAGATTTTCGGTAAAAAACTGTGGTAAAACTGTGTAGGTCCTTTCGGGTTTTCGATCCAGAAAAAGAAGTAATGGCTTTGATTCTAGAAGGAGAAAGTTTAATTCCTTTTGATGATACAGTATGGCTAAGAAATTCTAAAGATTCCGTTCTGAAAATGCATTTAGTTGACTGGATATTAATATTGAAATCGTTTAGTCTTTCAAAAAGGGTTTGTAAATGTTGTAAGTGTTCCCCCTCATTTTTGCTCGCAACAAGAATATCATCGATGTAGACATCCGCAGAAACTCGAATAGACTAAAAGGAGTGGTAATTGCAGTATTATGGACATCTTCAGGGGCAACAGGAATTTGGTGATATGCACTAACTATATCAATATTGGAAAATATTTTGCAACCAAATAGGTGCAAGTTGAAATCGTGGATATGGACCTCTGGTATATGGCGACTCTTTTTTGGGCACCATGTGCAATGGGGAAGCTACTGATGAAGACGAAGAGCGACATATACCTAAAGAGACTTATTAAATAGGTCTCTTTATAGGCCTATTAAAAGGGAGATGAGAGTTAGTAATAATTTTATGAGTCGTAAATGAACTCGAGATGAGAAATCTGGACAAGAAAATAAGTTTGGGAATTTTTTAAGTAAGAGGGTAAATTTGGTTTCAATAGAGAAAATTCGAGGGGATGGAGAAGGAAAATGTGAAATAAAGCCTAAAGTATAAATGTAATTTTCTAAAAAAAAATAAAATTATAGAAACAACGCTACAGTAAGAAACAATTGGAGCATTTATAAGGTTTACTGATCCTTTCATTACCATGGGGACACATATATTCCAAGTATACACTCCAAGATTTTGATATCTGATGGTTTTGAAGGAGTTAAATGCAATTACTTATATTGGAGTGATGCATTAAAGCATGCATTGTTGTATATAAATACAGATATGAGTTAAGTGCTGTTCTTGTATCTGCTTTTATCTATTATCCCAACTCCAATATAAGCGTACACTAAGATATCCATCAATTCAAGTCACTACTATCATCTCGGCTTCAACTAGCTTTATGTAAATTCTCATAAAATTAAGTAAGTTCTAAGAGAGTAAATTCTCAACTCGGTTTGGCGAAAACCCGAAATGGCCCATCACTACTTACATCACTACTTTATCCCTTAGCTGTTCAACTAATTGCAGTTTTCAGTTTCTTTATTGCTATCTTGCATCTTTAAACAATTCTGATTTAACACCAAAAAATGTTTTACTAACTATATTTTGCTTTCTACTTTTCAAGAATCTAAATAGACTAAATTTACTGATCCTTTAGTCTTGCGAATTGCGTGGGAGGAGGTGACTATTTTCGACTCTTCACTTTTAAATTTTGAACTTATCCTTGGTATGGTTGTTGACTCTTTAGGTAGGTATCATCAAATAAATTAGCCGTTAATTATAAACTTAATCCTGAAGGATACCATGTTACCTGCTAAATATTTTCTTTCTTGGTATACATGCTTTGCTTATTAATTCTAATCTTATGTATGTTACATATATCAAACTACTACCACCCTAGTTGTGCGTTACAAGCAAAAGTAATGAATAAGGAAAATAAAATGATTTGTTGTAAACCGCGCGATGGAAGTGAGGTTAGGGAAGATAAAGTTTATGAAACATCGAAACTTGTGGATGAAGTAAAATTAATACATATAGTGAAGCAACTCTTAAGCGAAGCCCTTAAACCCTTTGAGGAAAAAATACTCAGAGATATAGAGGATCTTAAAAAATCAGTTCAATTCATGTCAGATTCTTTTGAGGATCAAAAAAAGGTGTCTGAAAATTTGTTTGAGGAGGTGAAGCTTTATAGAGATGAAAATCGTATATTAAAGAAAAGATTGGAAATACTGGAACAAAAAGCAAATAACCAAGAGCAAATAGAACGACAAAGGAATATTATTGTTTCTGGTGTACCGATCCAAGAAAATGAAGATACAAAAGAAGTTGTGTGTAAGGTTTTTGGGACAATGACGCTGAATATACCAATGAATAAAATAACGGACTGCTTTAGAGTTAAACAGAAGAGGGAAGGACCTATCAAATTCTTAGAAGAAAGCCTGAAATTGCAGGTTTTCAAAAAGGTTAAAGAACTTAAAGGTATCAAAGTTGGTGAGTGTGGACTGAATGGAAAAAATGGAAATATATTCTTTAATGAAGATCTTACTATTGCGAATCAGAGACTTTTTAAAAGTACACGTGATTTTAGAAAAGAAAATAACTTTGCAGCAGCGTTCTGTAGAAATGGTAAGATTTACCTTCGCAAAACATTTAAGGATCAGTCTATCAGAGTAAGATCTGAACCAGATCTTACTATATAAACTTACTTCATAAAATTAAAATATTAAGTACAAAAATTAGAATTAATGTATATATGTCTAGATCGTAACAGAAATGGATGAAATATTTAATATCCTGTACATAAATATAAGAAGTCTAAGAAATAAAGTTGATGACTTGATGGAGATTGTAAATAAGCATGATTTTGAAATTCACATAATTGCACTTACTGAAACATGGATTTATCCTAATGAGGTGGAATATTTTAATATACCAAATTATAACGTTGTACATCATTGTAGAGATTCAAGGGGAGGAGGGGTGAGTCTGTTTAAAAAAGACAATTTGGAGTATGATCAGAGACATATTCGAGAAATGGAAATTGAGGACTGTAACATACTTTGTGTTTGTCTTACTAAAGTTAATTGCGTAATTATAAATATCTATAGAGCGCCCAGAAACAAAGCTGACGTTTTTTTAGCACAAATAGATAAAATTATGGAAACTCAGAAGTCTCCTTGTATTATTTTGGGAGACATGAATTTAAATTTACTCAGTGAAACTGATACGATTAGAGAGTATAGAAATATTATCGAAATGAACACATTTACAATACAGAATATTCTTACTACTGAGAATGCTACAAGACAAACGGAAAAAACAGCTACTATTTTAGATCATGTTTTAATGAATAAAAACCTCTACTGTGATATAACCCTTACGGATTATGTGATATCAGATCATAAAGTTATGTATATTAAATTAAACAAAGTAATTGAAAAAAAAACTAAAGAAGTTATCCATAAAACTAAATTGCTGAAAGGAAAATGGAAAGAACTAATTCAAGTGAAATTGCAACAGGAAGAAATAACTTCCTTTGGAAAATTAGCAGAAATAATAACAAAAACAAAAATTAAGTGTACAAAGGAAAGTAGAATAATAGTATCCAACAACAACTATTGGATAAATGCTGAGTTTATTGAGAAAATAAAACAGAGAGATAATTCATATAAGCGATGGAAATTAATAAGAAACTCAGAAACCGAAAGACATTTTAAAAATTTTAAGAATGTGGTAAATAATATGAGAAGAAAATTAAAGGAGTATGTGGAAAAAACACTTAATGAGGTAAAAAACAGTAAAAAAATGTGGAGGGTCCTGAACGATATATGTTTGAAACGAACAAAAAAAAAAAGGCAAAATGGGACAGATGAAAAGTATGACAGGTGCAGTCATTGAAGATGAGCAACAAATAGCTGAGGAATTTAATACTTATTTTTCTGAAATAGGTAAGAATTTAGCCTCAAAAATTAAACCGGTTCTTAATCACCAGTTTAGAGAAGAAGAAACAAAAGAATCCATCTACTTGGAACCAACTGATTTAACAGAAATTAATTCTATCATAAGGGATTTAAATAATAATAGTTCGCCGGGAGAAGATGGTATTACTAAATCTGATATAGTGCTGCTTTTTGAAGTTTTGGGAGACAAAATAGTGAATATCATTAATGATATCCTGGTTACTGGCTTGTTTCCGAATGAATTAAAAACGGCGAAAATATCCCCTATTCATAAAAAAGGAGCAAAAACAGAACTTGGAAACTATAGACCAATTTCAATCTTAAATATATTTTCTAAAATAACAGAAAAAGTTATCAAACACAGGTTAACTAACTTTATACAGAAATTCTTTAACATCGATCCATATCAATATGGATTTCAAAAGAAGAGTAGTACCTTGGGGGCGACAGGGGATTTACTAGAATATATTACAGAAGAACTTGATAAGAAGAGGTATGTTTTGACAGTGTTTATTGACTTACAAAAGGCATTTGATACTGTGGATATAGATATTTTACTCAATAAATTAGAAAAAATGGGAATGCGAGGCATTGCAAAAGACCTTTTCCAGTCATATTCTAAGGACCGTAAGCATTATACTCAAATCAATAAAACCAAGAGTAAAAAAAAAGCCTAAGTATTGGAGTAGCTCAGGGATCAATACTTGGTCCTTTGCAATATTTATTATACATTCAAAACTTAAAGTATCTACAACTTCAAGCGAGATATTTTGTGTTTGCTGATGACACCGTCTTGGTTATATCATCAAGTAATATAAAGGAACTTGAAAAGGTGGCGAACGACGACTTAAATCTGTATTATACATGGCTGTGCTATAATAAATTATCGGTGAACGTTAATAAAACGGTATATATGATTATTAAACAAAAAAATAAACAAAAAAGTGATATAAATGTGTTTCTCAATGGAGAAAAACTAAAAGAAGTGCAAACGTACAAATACTTAGGTTTAAATTTGACAAATGATCTCAATTGGAATGTACATGTGAATGCTATCATTAAAAAAATTGTGCCAATGGTTAGTGCAATAAAAAGGTGTACGGATTGCTTAAATAAAAACTCTAGGCGTTTACTCTATAATAGCTTTATACTGCCATAAATTAGATATTTAATTCCCTGCTGGGGAGGTCTTCCGCTTTACCAGTTAAATAAATTACAAAGAACGCAGAATAAAGCAGTAAAATCTATCTTTCAGTTGAACTATTGTATGTCAACTGATCTTGTGTATGAAATGGAAAATATATGGAACTTGCAGAAAATTCGGACTTATGAGCAAATAAAATATATATATTCTATAAAAAACAAACTAATAAAGACTAATATAAATACAAAACAAGTTAAGAACTGGCATGAATACAGCACCCGGAATGCAAATGATTTTAGAAATAAATATTGTAGAACAACGACAGCACAGAGATCACCATTATATCTTGGTATTAAAGCATACAACAGTGTTCCGATAATAATAGTGGAGGCAAGGACAATGAAAAACTTTGTTTATAATCTGAAAATGTTTTTGAAGTGAATGAGTGTTGAACTGTTTCTGATGGGTTTGCATTTTTGATAATTTTTATTTTCGTTTTTTATACATAACCTATTGTGATTTTTTTTGTTTACATATATTTTTTGTGTATTAAGGCTTCGATACCAGTGACATTCACTGTTTTGGAGTCAGTTAAAATAAAATAAAAAAAAAAAAAAAAATTACTTATATTGGAGTGACGCATTAAAGCACGCATTGTTGTATATAAATACAGATATGAGTTAAGTGCTGTTCTTGTATCTGCTTTTATCTGTTATCCCAACTCCAATATAAGCGTACACTAAGATATCCATCAATTCAAGTCAGTACTATCATCTCGGCTTCAACTAGCTTTATGTAAATTCTCATAAAATTAAGTAAGTTCTAAGAGAGTAAATTCTCAACTCGGTTTGGCGAAAACCCGAAATGGCCCATCACTACTTACATCACTACTTTATCCCTTAGCTGTTCAACTAATTGCAGTTTTCAATTTCTTTATTGCTATCTTGCATCTTTAAACAATTCTGATTTAACACCAAAAAATGTTTTACTAACGATATTTTGCTTTCTACTTTTCAAGAATCTAAATAGACTAAATTTACTGATCCTTTAGTCTTGCGAATTGCGTGGGAGGAGGTGACTATTTTCGACTCTTCACTTTTAAATTTTGAACTTATCCTTGGTATGGTTGTTGACTCTTTAGGCAGGTATCATCAAATAAATTAGCCGTTAATTATAAACTTAATCCTGAAGGATACCATGTTACTTGCTAAATATTTTCTTTCTTGGTATACATGCTTTGCTTATTAATTCTAATCTTTCTGCAAGTTACAGTGACCTTAGACCTATTAGCATTCTCTCGGTTCTCTCCAAGGTTCTGGAGAAAATCATCAGTTTACGTCTACGCAGTCATTTAGATACGTTCAAGATTCTACCATGCACTCAATCTGGTTTCAGATTCGGTTTCAGTAGTAGCACAGCACTTTTAGAAGTTTGCGATAACATTATCCGGAAAATTGATCGCAAATCTGCTTCTGTTTTTGTTTTACTTGACTTTTCAAAAGCTTTTGACACTGTGCATCGTGAGATACTTCTTGCCATTCTTCATTACATTGGATGTTCTCGCAATGTGTGTTCTTTCTTTAAGCACTATTTATGTAATCGCAAGCAGATTGTCACACTCAAAATCTTTATTTACATACATGTACAAAATTAAATATAAAAACAATATATAATATGTACAATATAATATAAGTGTGGCATAATCTGGATCACATTATCCGGGATCCCACACGGTCCCTACTTCCCCATATGCTTCATCAACAGCCCCGCTGACGATGTCATCACACTGTAGGCGGCTCTGGTCAACAGATTATGGATGGTGTTCTTGTGGGCGCCTAATTCCTCCAATAATCTGGTAAATCTTTTATGGGTGTCGTTCAATATAATTTCTCCATATGTGCCCACCAGGAAGATACCAAGCTCTACTGGGCATTTGTGTTCGAGGCTCAATTCCTGAACTAAGTTCAAATTCCTCCCTATGGTGTCACAATTGTTGTGGTCGATGTCATCTACTGAATTTCTTGTGTACTTGACTATTTTAATTTTTTCCTGTACTTCATAATTCTGCAGGTGGGGGACGGAAATTTCGAATATATATATTTTATTTACTGGTTCTCCGACCTTTACTATTATGTCTGGTTTGTTGTGGTGTAGTTTCCTTGGGGTAAAGACTGGTTGACCAGCTCTGATCGAGATGTATTTCCCCGTAGCCGAAGAAAAATCAAAGTTCATCACACCACTCCCAAACCGTAACATTTTCCATCCCTCCTCAGCAGCTCCAGTCGCTTCCAGTATAGTTTTCAACGTCCAGTACACCACCATGTCGTGCCTCGGGGTGTACGAGTGTCCCCGACATGTAGATACGACGTGGTATGCTGTTTCTGTACAGCCACAACCCTTACGACAGGCTCCCGCATCCCCCATGTTTCCTGGATTTCCTCTAAGGGCAAAGATTTGCTCTTCTGACGCTGCCACAATCAGTTGAAGCTTTTTCGAATCCAGGAATCTCGATCTTAATCCGGGGAATGTAATCACCTTTCGATGTTTAATGATTAGTTTTGGGTAGTACATCTTGGCTGACCACTTGGTTATTCGCTTTTCCAATGTTGTTTCTCGGAGCCTTTTGATGTCATCTTTGCACGATGTTGGGGTGGCCGGAGCCCCAGGTTCCTGCACCGCCCTTCCGAATTTTCCTTGCACGTGACAGTAGTCACCAATCGGTGTTCTTCTCTTTGACATATGTAGTTTTTCGATGGTTTCGCAAGTGGCTTTCAGTTCTGGACAAGAGCGTAGGTACCAGTATCTTCGAATGTATTGAGCCATGGTTTCAACCTTGAGAGACATAAAACCCAATCCGCCCAAGGTCTCAGGTAGATAAAACCTTTCGTTGGAAGTGGTACCCGATTTGATTAGGTTCCTTACTGCGATTTGCCTGATGTTATCATCGAAGATCTTGCATTTCTTTAGGGTTGATGTCACGCTTTCTTCCGGACACAGGTTGCCCAAGACGTACACTGCCATGGGAATAACGGTCGCGTTGAAAAGCTTTTTCTTTTGGGATGTTGTCAGTCCCGAACTCATTATTTCGTTAGCTTTCTCTTCGATCTTAGCCTTAATTCTATCATAATTCCCCTGCGAGTCTCTTGCGGTCTGTTCAATTCCTAGATATTTGTAACATTCATTTATGTATGGTATGAATGTGTCGTCTTCCTCTGGTTGGGCTTCGCTGGTATGCCTATCTGCGTACTTGGCCGACTTCTTCACATTTAATTCCAACCCCAACTCCGCCGCTCCGTCTTGAACTAAAGCAGAAACCCTGTCAAGTGTCTTGGCATTACTAGTATGGCATTTGATGTCATCCATATAAGCTATTATTTTTGTCCTGCCTCGTGACATAGCGGTAATTTTGGGATCGGTCTTGATCTTGTTTATTATACCCGCCGTTAGGAGGGTAAACAGGAGTGGACTCAAACAATCGCCCTGATATACGCCCCTTTCTACTATAATTGCATTACCGGTCTTATTGTTGCTTTTAATTCGTACATTCCAATTTTTTATCATCGCCAGGATGAGGTTTTGGACGTTTCTTGTAATTGGAAGTGCTTTAATTAGCTTCTTTAGGCTCTTGTGGGATACTGAGTCATACGCCTTCCTGAAATCGTACCAAGCCATATAGTGCTGCCGTTGCCTGTTCCTAGCTTCTTGAACAAGCGCCTTGTCGATAATCAGCCCCTGCATTGTTCCCCAAACTCCAGGTCTCGCTAGCTGTTCCTCTGGTATCAACCCCTCCACAGACTCTCTGATCATTCCGGCTATTACTTTTGTTAGTATTTTGTAGTCCGTATTGAGGATCGCAATTGGCCTGAAGTTTGCAGGATCCTCTGGTGGTCCGTTCTTATGGATTAGGGTTATTGTTCCCATTACATCCTCCGCTCGTAGTTGGTATTCACCGGAAACACATTTGACGACAAATTCCACTAGATATTCTCTTGCCGAAGGAAAGATCTTGTACAAGAAGTAAGGGATACCATCATGGCCCGTCGTCTTCCAAGGGATAACCCCTTTAATGGCTGTCTCTATTCTTTCCTTAATTGATGTAATGTTCTGCTCTGCGCAGGGTTGATTTCGCGTAAGCTGGAGAAAATCGTCCAGTATTGGCGTCGCGCTCGGTACCTCCTCTCTCCTATACAGGTCTGAAAAGTACTTAGTAGAGGTTTCCAGTGCAGGTTGCTCGTTGGTCTTTTTAATCTTCATAGTAGGTCTGTTCTCAAAAGCCATTCGTTGCTTGATGTCGTTGTATCTCATCTTTTCCCAGTCAATGGTCTTCTTTAGAGTTTTGATTTGGTCCTCCACGATTTTAATATATTGTCTAGGTGATATCTTGTGTTTCTTTATAATCCGTTGCTGCTGTCTCTGTTCCTTAGTAAATGGCTGGCCACTGTTCTGTTGGATCAGTTTTGCTAGCGATAACCTCATCTGAAGCTTCTCCATTCTTTTAATCGACCCCACAAAACGTGGTACGGGTTTGGAATCAGTAATTTTACCCATAATTATCTTCCGTAGTGTGTAACCCGCCGCCAATACCGCTGCTTTGATGTTTTTTCGGCTCTTCGCGCTATTTTTGGTTGTGGCTTTGATTTCTTTTATCTTTGTGCTGAGAATGCTATTAATCTGTATAGTCTTTGGATGATTCTCACCTACCCTAAACCTCATCAATCCTTTGGGTTTCCCTTTGGAATGTAAGAGGTTATAAATCCGATTATAGAGCTTAGTATAATCGTCCGAGGCTTCTGGGTTGGCTGTCTCAGTCGTAAAGGATTGTACTCCTATCGGTGTCTGTGTTGTTCGTTTCAGATTATCAACCCCTACTTCTAGTGCAGGCATTTCTACTTGATCGCTACTGTTATTCGGTAGCGTCTGCTCCCGATCTTCGTGCGGGGTGATCTGTTCATTGCCAGTATTGTCGTCTTCAGCCGGTGCGTCGTCGTTTACGGCTTGTAACGCCGCTCTCGCTCTTGGGCGCTCTGCATAATAAATTTCCGGATAACGCTCTCTCAATCGCATTGACAACGCCTTCTCGGTGCGCCCGGGAAAGTGGGGGTGGATATGCGCGATGCGTTGTAATTTTTGTTTGAAAGAGGGGATACATTCTTCGTATTTCTCAACCAATTCGCGTTCCTCCTCTTCAGTCCATATCTTGATTTTTGGCTTGGTGCCCGTCTCCGGCTCTGCGGGCATCTCTAACTTCTTCTTTGTTTCTATTGCCTTTTTTTTAATAGCTGCTGCGGTTCGTCCCGGCAATTCGGCGGCTAGTTCCTGCAGCAGTTGTCTGTCCACCGGTCTTCCGGGATTTTCTTGGAACGCCGCCTCCACCTTTTTGAGTTCGTGTGCTCGCCATGTTGCCATCTTCGCAATAGGATAAGGTCGCCTGTTTACCCAGGTCCTGTGGTGTCCAATGACTATGCACGATCGCTACTTCTTCTAATTTAAGTAATTGTTCACAATCGTTATACACTTTCAGCCGACTTGCTGATCTACTCTCGTCGTATAAAACACTTCGCGAGCTCGAAACAACACGTCTAGTCTCCGTGGAGTACATACTAAAAGTGAACACTCAATGGCCTGCAATCAGTGGAAGCATCCGTTACGTCTGGGGTGCCTCAGGGATCGGTTCTTGGTCCTTTACTTTATTTAATTTATACTTTTAATCTAACTAATGTTCTGAGGCACTGCTCTGTGCATATGTACGCCGACGACACGCAACTGTATTTTTCTTTTACTCCGGATCAACTTTGCGTTGCTCAGGAATGTATTAACGATGATTTGCAAAGGTTAATCACTCGTGCGTCTCAGCTATGTTTAAATATTAATGCTAAGAAATCCTCCGTTATGCTGTTTGGGTGTCCATCCTTCCGTGATTCTATGCGAAAGTCTCTATCTATTAAGATTGGTGATGTTTCACTTAACTTTACTGAAGAGGCTAGGAATCTAGGTATTGTTATAGATTCTTCTTTTAGATTTCGATCTCATGTTTCAAACCTTATTCGTAGTGCTTACTCTACCCTTCGACTCCTTTACAGTAATCGTTGCTTACTTAATTTACGTTTAAAAATACAGTTATGTGAATCTTTGGTTTTGTCTCTCTTTAATTTCGGTGATGTCTTATACGGCTCTTGTATAGATAACTTTACTTCCACTCGTATTCAACGTGTTCAAAACGCTTGCTTGCGTTTCATTTTTGGTTTGAGAAGGAGAGATCATGTCTCGAGTGCTCAAGGTCGGGTCAACTGGCTTAATATGGCGAATCGGAGGTCTCTACACGCTGCTTGTCTCTTTCACCGAGTCATTTTATATAAAACCCCTCCTTATTTATGGAACAAAATTTGCTTTCGCTGTGATGTTCATAATTTGAACATTCGTCATCGTTTCACGCTTACGATACCAGCTCACCGTACTGAACTTTTCAAAAGGTCCTTTTCGTATTCTGTTTGCAAAGTTCTCAACAGCATCCCAGAGCAAATTAAGCAGCGGAGTGAGCAATCTTTTAGATCAGCTTACAGATCTCATTTGCTTCAGCAGCAGCGCCAATAGACTCTTATCTTTTTTTTTTGTTTTCTTTCTTTCTCTTTCCTTCTTTTCTTGTACATGTTTCTCTTATGTTGCTTTCCTTCCTTTTTGTTGTTTTTCTCTTTCTTTTCTCTTCTCTTTCGTCTCGTAAGTCTTCTTAGATCATTGTCATTGTTATTATTATTATAAATTAATTCTTAAATTTGTTATTTTGGGGTTGATGAAAAACAGTTATTCCTGGTTTGACCTGGTGCGCTGACTCAATCCCCTTTGGAAGGATACAGTATTGGTTGTTTTCTTTGCTAGTAATAGTATTCGAAGTTTTGTATTATAATATTCTGTAATTGTGTCTTTTCAAATAAATATTATTATTATTATATATCTTATGTATGTTACATATATATAAAAATACTAGGCTATTTAACATCCCAACTACTTGAGATACATATTCTTTCTATCATTGTCTTCTTGCATGAAAGGTAATAAATCCTTATAAAGATAACGCAAAATCCATTACTTTACAAAACATTCTTAAATTCAAAGCTCATATTTCGTTTTATATACATTTTCTAGGAAACAATCGATATTTTTCTTATCTTGACTAATTTCTGCATTGTTATAGACTTTGATAAACAAGATTTAAAGCAAAATCATGCCTGCGCAGAATGAGTCATCACCTAGAGTTAATCACCACGTACTTTATAGGTTAAATTCGCGATATTCAGTCCATTAAAATCTTAGGTTAACCCTAAATAATCGTTTGAGACATCTTTGAGATCATTTCTTGTGGATTCTATAACTATGAAGAAGTTAATATTGAAGATAAACTATTTGGGTGAAAGAAACGTGTTTGAACTTGTTCTAAGCGAATCGTTTTAAAGAAGACATCAAAAAAATGCATGTAAGTAGCTTTAATGCAAGTACTTTTATTTTTATTCGAAACCTTTTTGGCGAGATTAATGTTGAAATAGATAAATTTGTTTACTTTAAATATTAAGAGATACTATCTTATCGCCGGTCTTTGAAGTATTGGCTGGGATTGTCTTGCATCATCTCAAGACTTTTTAATCGTAATTGATAAACATGTTTATTGGCGATTCGAGAGGAAAAAAAATATTTTTTCGTGCATTATTTTTTTATTATAAAAATACAGTTACTAAATTAAGAATTAAAAAAATACTTATACACTTAATTATAGTATCAAATGAATTTTTCATCAAAAAAAATTAATATAAAGACAAGAAAAAAATGAATTGCAGCTATTCTACTACGGCGAAAGATTGACCAGTACAAGCAAAAGCCAATTTGACTTTGCGATTAACCAGCACTTGGGTGGGTTTCATCACATTGTTAGTATCACCTGTACCACAGCTTCCGTGTTCGTTCCATCCCCAACTGAACAATTTCCCCTCTTTAGTAACGGCTAAAGAATGCTCAGAACCTAAACTCAATTGCTTTACGTCTTTGAAGTTTGGTATTTTTTCCGGTTTGTGTGCAATGTTTTTTTGGAAACCCAACTGTCCGTAATTGTTCCTCCCCCAAACGAAAATTTCGCCGGTTTTTGTTAAAGCGGCGGAGTGAGTCCACCCGGAGAAGACTTTCTCGAAAGACTCGTTTGTTAAAACCTCGGTTGGTACGAAAGAATTTTTCGTTTCTGGATCGATCGCCAATTGCCCAAACTTGTTTTCGCCCCATGATAATAATGTACCGTTGGCTGTTAACACGATGGTGTGATTTTGTCCACAAGCCACAGATTCCACATCTTTTAAATCAGGAACTTTCGATATACTTAAATAATTATCGTCACTAATGTTATCACCTAACCCAAGTTGTCCCTTCAAACCACTCCCAGCGACTAACAGACATTGATCTTTAGTGATCATAGCACTGTGACGTAAACCACAACTAATATGACTAAAGCCGGTTGCGAGTTTTTGGGAGACTTGTAACATGGATGGAATCCCGGTACAGGTGATACTCTTGGAGAGTCCTAATTGAGTGTACGAATTGTCACCCCACACAAACAACCTGCCATTATCGGATAATGCAGCACTGAAATCCCACCCGCAAGCCACATGAGCAATTTTTCTACCGTTCAATATCTCAATCTCCTCAAAACGACCATTACTATCGGAAATGCCAAGTTGACCTTTAGTATTCAAGCCGCAACAATAAATATGGCCATTGTTATCTAAAATTAGCGCGTGGCCAGATCCGCCCGCTATACAAACTATATTCTCTGGCTGAAGACCACAATTGGACAAATCCACCTCGGTGGGCTCCAAAACCGCGTCGCACTTTTGTCCCAAACCAAGCTGTCCAGAACTGTTTGCACCCTGCAACAAAATTTATCGATGTTATTAAATATGAACGTTTTATCGATAGTAGAAGGTGTACCCAAGCGTATAATTTCATATTGCAACGATATTTTGTACTAAATGTTCAGTTTTACGCGTATAAATTTGGTACAAAAACACGCGTCCCAACGTCTTGACAAAAGCTAGGTTATGGCTCCCTGTCAACAGAATTCCCTAATTAATTCCGATGTATAGAGACTTTAAAATGAATCGACGCCAACTCCTACTTGAAATCCATACACAAACAGATCAAGTCATTTTAAGACTTAGTATTGAGATCACAAAAACAATAATTAATTAATATTCGCGGAAAAAACGCTTTAATTGCGTTTTCTGCGTTAATATATTCGTTAATTAATGTTTGTTTTTAATAATTTAATTCATGAAAGTTATTATTTTAGCACGCAGCTCGATCTCTTTGTCACTATAAAACGGGTGGTTACACTGATTCGAAAATTATCAAAAATTATAAAAATTGTTTCGTAAATTTATGTTTTGTATTAAGAAAATTAATCAATTTTGATTTAAAAAAATTATATTTGTTAGAATTTGATTTTATTTACTTTAATCAATTTAATTATAATTGACCCAGCACTTTATACGTGTTAACAGATCCATAGCGTTAGATGGCGCTAATGATCGTTAAAATCGTAATCGATACCTACTTTAGCGGCTATTTGCGAATATTTTATTGTTTTGTTGTAATAACAATGACAGTTTCTTCGTGTAAGTTAATTTTCTGTTGATTTTATGATTTGTTAATCAGTTTTTTGTGTTTTTTGGAATTTTTTTACAATCTGTTCTCATTAATGACGACATTTCCGGCAATTTTATGTATGGTGAGTGTGTTATATAGAATTTTTTTATAAATGCGCTTTCATTTGAAGCGATTTGAATCGCCTGCAACATTTTAACAGATACCAAACCCGAAGTTATCAATATTTCAAAGGTGGATCAATTTATGTCCTGTAAGTAAGTAATCGCAAAGTCAAAGAATGTTAATGAATAAAAAACTATAAAATTAGTTTCAACTTTTAAAATAAGTAAATGTTTTACACTGTAGTTGCTATTTGATTGGTCTGGACTTCTTTTGGTCTTGAATTTTAATAATCCAACTTAATTAAGCTTAAAAAAATCATTTGATTTGATACCAAACTCGATTAGGGTATCTTTTATTATGAGATTGACGTTTGGCATTGACAGATGTCAAATACGCCATTTTGAATTTTAATAATACAATTTTATGAAGCTTGGGAAATCGTTTAATTTAATACCAATCATTAAAATCATTTACTTTCATATCAAACTCGACTATTTTTGCTGTTATAGTAAAAAGCTATGTGACATTGACAGATGTCAAATCCGTCATCTTGAATTTTAACAATTGTTACTATTTCTGCCATTTTGAATTTTAATAACACAATTTTATTAAAATATTTATTTAATAATTTTTTGCACTTTTATTAAGACTTGTCTAGACTTGAAGATGGCCTTGTTGAGATCCATTTTTTAAAAAAATTGTTGATCTTATTTAAAATTTGTTGTTTAATATTGACGTTTTATTTTTATTTTATGTTATGTTTTTATATTTTATGTTTTTTTTTAATGGATTTCCTGAAGTTGGCCTAAACAAGGCCGAAACCGGTAGAGACAATATATGAAATACTATCGTATTAATAAAAGTGAAAAAATTATTAAATAAATATTTTAATTCAAGACGAAAAAACATTCCTATAAAATAAAAATAAAAACAATTTTATTATGCTTGGGAAATCGTTTAATTTAATATCAAACTCGACTACTTTTGCTGTTACAAGAAAAAGTTAAGCGACATTGACAAATCTGCCATCTTGAATTTAACAATTGCACTTAATTTGACTTAAAAATCATTTAATTTGATACCAAACTCGATTAGGGTATCTTTTATTATGAAATTGACGTTTGACACTGACAAATGTCAAATACGTCATCTTAAATTCTAATAATTCTACTTAATTAAGCTTAAAAAAAATCATTCAATTTGGTACCAAATTCGATTAGGGTATCTTTTGTTATGAGATTGACGTTTGGCATTAACATATGTCAAATAAAAGTTTAAATGTCATATTTGACATTGAAGAAAAAGTAAAATTTGACACATGTCATCTTCGCCATTTTGATTTTGATAAATTAATTCTTATTCATCTATTTAATATCAAATATAACCAAATTAGTTTAACACAAAAGTTAAAAAAATGACATTTGATATATAACAATTTGACATTTGACAGGTTTTATTTTGACAGGTGCATTTTCATTTGGAGTGTCATTTATTATAAGAAAATCGTTGAATCTCGCTCTAAATATTACGTGTGAAAAATAAAAAAAAAAGTAAATAGAATTTGACATTTAAGACTGACACATGTCATATCCGCCATTTTGAATTGAATAATTTCGTTATTATCCGTAAGAAACCTTTAATTAACGTTAGAAAATAACTAAATTAGTTATTTTATTTCATAACAAAGTTTAAATGTGACATTTGACATTGAAGAAAGAACAAAGTTTGACATATGTCATATCCGTCATTTTGAAAATGACGTATATGAAAATGACGAAAACAAATAGGGTAATTAAGGGAAAAATCGAATACTATTTAAATTTATTTAACGAATTTGACAGCTGTCAAAATTACTACAATTTGAGTTAAAATGTCAAAATTAATTTTTATCTTGTAATAGTGATTAAGTTGGTATCAAAATTTACGCTTAATTGGTTAATATAAGCCGAAAAATAAACGTTGCAAGTGACACCTGTCAAATGTCATATGTCAAAATTATTGAATTAAAAAGAAAATGATTTAACGTTATTTTAAGTCGATTTAAAATTGAAAATCGAGTTATTTAAGTACAAAAACGGTGAGTTTATTTTAAAAATTGACGGAGATATACGAAAAAATTAAATTAAAGATGGCGGCTGTCAATGTCATTTGTGACGTTGATTTAATTAAGCGGAAATATAGTTTGTGGGGTATTAAATTGAGGGATTTTTTGTGCTTATTACGATTTTGATGTTTTTACAGCTTAAAAAAATAATTAGAAAATCAAAATGGCGGATTTATACTTTTTTTTTTTTCAAACTAAAACTATGTTTAATTAAAATAATGACGAAAAGCACATTTACAAAATAAGAAATAAGTCCAAACTGGATGAGGATATTATCTTAATAATTATATATTTTAATCTAAATAATTAACAAAAATGTCGGAAAAATGAAATTAAAGATGGCGACTGTCAACGTCATTTATTATATTATACAAGTTTGAATTATTTAATCGAAAATATGGGTTGTACACGCGTCCCAACATCTTGACAAAAGCTAAGTTATGGCTCCCTGTCAACAGAATTCTCTAATTAATTCCGAGGTATAGAGACTTTAAAATGAATCGACGCCAACTCCTACTTGAAATCCATACACAAACAGATCAAGTCATTTTAAAACTTAGTATTGAGATCACAAAAACAATAATTAATTAATATTCGCGGAAAAAACGCTTTAATTGCGTTTTCTGCGTTAATATATTCGTTAATTAATGTTTGTTTTTAATAATTTAATTCATGAAAGTTATTATTTTAGCACGCAGCTCGATCTCTTTGTCACTATAAAACGGGTGGTTACACTGACTGGAAAATTTTCAAAAATTATTTCCTATATTTATGTTTTATATTAAGAAAATTAATCAATTTTGTTTTAAAAAAATTATATTTGTTAGAATTTGATTTTATTTACTTTAATCAATTTAATTATAACTGACCCAGCACTTTGTACGAGTTAACTGATCCACAGCGTTAGATGGCGCTAATGATCGTTAAAATCGTAATCGTGACCTACTTTAGCGGCTATTTGCGAATATTTTATTGTTTTGTTGTAATGACAATGACAGTTTCTTCGTGTAAGTTAATTTTCTGTTGATTTTATGAGTTGTTAATCAGTTTTTTGTGTTTTTTGGAATTTGTTACAATCTGTTCTCATTAATGACGTTATTTCCGGCAATTTTATGTATGGTGAGTGTGTTAAATAGAATTTTTTTATAAATGCGCTTTCATTTGAAGCGATTTGAATCGCCCGCAACATTTTAACAGATACCAAACCCGAAGTTATCAATATTTCAAAGGAGGATCAATTTATGTCCTGTAAGTAAGTAATCGCAAAGTCAAAGAATGTTAATTAATAAAAAACTATAAAATCAGTTTCAACTCTTAAAATAAGTAAATGTTTTACACTGTAATTGCCATTTGACTGGTCTGGACTTCTCTTGGTCTTGAATTTTAATAATCCTACCTAATTAAGCTTAAAAAATCATTTAATTTGATACCAAACTCGATTAGGGTATCTTTTATTATGAGGTTGACGTTTGGCATTGACAGATGTCAAATACGCCATTTTGAATTTTAACAACACAATTTTATTAAGCTTGGGAAATCGTTTAATTTAATACCAATCATTAAAATCATTTAGTTTTATACTAAACTCATGAAAAAGTTTAAATGTGACATTTGACATTGAAGAAAACGTAAAATTTGACACATGTCATATTCCCCATTTTGATTTTAATAATTTCGTTTTTATCCATAAAAAACCTTTAATTAATGTCAAAAACAACCAAATTAGTTATTTTATTTTATAAAAACGTTTAAATGTGACATTTGACATTGAAGAAAAAGTAAAATTTGACACATGTCATATTCGCCATTTTGATTTTGGTAAATTAATTCTTATTCATCGATTTAATATCAAATATAACCAAATTAGTTTAATGCAAAAGTTAAAAAATGACATTTGATATATGACAATATGAGATTTGACAGGTTTTATTTTGACAGGCGTCATTTTCATTTAATGAAGTGTCATTTATTATAAGGAAATTGTTGAATCTCGCTCTAAATATCACGTGTAAAAAATAAAAAAATAGATAATAAATAAAATTTGACATTTGAGACTGACACATGTCATATCCGCCATTTGGAATTTAATAATTTCGTTATTATCCGTAAGAAACCTTAAATTAACGTTAAAAAATAACTAAATTAGTTATTTTATTTTATAAAAAAGTTTATATGTGACATTTGACATTGAAGAAAAAGTAAAATTTGACACATGTCATAGCCGACATTTTGATTTTGATAAATTAATTCTTATTAATCGATTTAATATCAAATATAATCAAATTAGTTTAATACAAAAGTTAAAAAAATGACATTTGATATGTAACAATATGACATTTGACGGGTTTTATTTTGACAGGTGCCATTTTCATTTGGAATGTCAGTTGCTATAAGAAAATCGTTGAATCTCGCTCTAAATATCAGGTGTAAAAAAATAAAAAAATAGATAGCAAATAAAATTTGACATTTGAGATTGACACATGTCATATCCGCCATTTTAAATTTAATAATTTCTTAAATTAAAAAAAAAAAACCTTAAATTAACGTTAAAAAAATACTAAATTAGTTATTTTATTTCATAAAAAAGTTTAAATGTGACATTTGACATTGAAGAAAAAGCAGAATTATGACATATGTCCATTTTGAAAATGACGTATTACGCTTCGTTAGATTTAAAAATCCTTTATTTAAAAACAAATAGGGTAATTAAGGGAAAAATCGAATACTTTTTAAATTTATTTAACGAATTTGACAGCTGTCAGAATTACTACAATTTGCGTTAAAATGTCAAAATTAATTTTTATCCGGATAATAGTGATTAGGTTGGTATCAAAATTTACGCTTAATTGATTAATATAAGCCGAAATAAAAACGTTGCAAGTGACACCTGTCAATTGTCATAGGTCAAAATTATTGAATTATAAAAAAATAATGATTTAACGTTGTTTTAGATCGATTTATAATTGAAAATCGGGTTATTTAAGTACAAAAACGGCGAGTTTATTTTAAAAATTGACGGAGATATACGAAAAAATTGAATTAAAGATGGCGGCTGTCAATGTCATTTGTGACGTTGATTTAATTAAGCGGAAATAGAATTTGTGGGGTATTAAATTGAGCGATTTTTTGTGCTTATTACGATTTTGATGTTTTTACAGCTTAAAAAAATAATTAGAAAATCAAAATGGCGGATTTATACTTTTTTTTTTCAAACTAAAACTATATTTAATTAAAATAATGACGAAAAGTACATTTACAAAATAAGTCCAATCTGGATGAGGATATTATCTTAATAATTATATATTTTAATCTTAATAATTAACAAAAATATCGGAAAAATGAAATTAAAGATGCCGACTGTCAACGTCATTTATTATATTATACAAGTTTGAATTATTTAATCGAAAATATGGGTTGTACACGCGTCCCAACATCTTGACAAAAGCTAAGTTATGGCTCCCTGTCAACAGAATTCCCTAATTAATTCCGATGTATAGAGACTTTAAAATGAATCGACGCCAACTCCTACTTGAAATCCATACACAAACAGATCAAGTCATTTTAAGACTTAGTATTGAGATTACAAAAACAATAATTAATTAATATTCGCGGAAAAAAACGCTTTAATTGCGTTTTCTGCGTTAATATATTCGTTAATTAATGTTTGTTTTTAATAATTTAATTCATGAAAGTTATTATTTTAGCACGCAGCTCGATCTCTTTGTCACTATAAAACGGGTGGTTACACTGATTCGAAAATTTTCAAAAATTATAAAAATTGTTTCGTAAATTTATGTTTTGTATTAAGAAAATTAATCAATTTTGATTTAAAAAAATTATATTTGTTAGAATTTGATTTTATTTACTTTAATCAATTTAATTATAATTGACCCAGCACTTTATACGTGTTAACAGATCCATAGCGTTAGATGGCGCTAATGATCGTTAAAATCGTAATCGATACCTACTTTAGCGGCTATTTGCGAATATTTTATTGTTTTGTTGTAATAACAATGACAGTTTCTTCGTGTAAGTTAATTTTCTGTTGATTTTATGAGTTGTTAATCAGTTTTTTGTGTTTTTTGGAATTTGTTACAATCTGTTCTCATTAATGACGTTATTTCCTGCAATTTTATGTATGGTGAGTGTGTTAAATAGAATTTTTTTATAAATGCGCTTTCATTTGAAGCGATTTGAACCGCCTGCAACATTTTAACAAATACCAAACCCGAAATTAGCAATATTTCAGAGGTGGATTGAACAAAGGCGGATCAATTTATGTCCTGTAAGTAAGTAATCGCAAAGTCAAAGAATGTTAATGAATAGAAAATTATAAAATTAGTTTCAACTTTTAAAATAAGTAAATGTTTTACACTGTAGTTGCTATTTGATTAGTTTGGACTTCTTTTGGTCTTGAATTTTAATAATCCAACTTAATTAAGCTTAAAAAAATCATTTAATTTGATACCAAACTCGATTAGGGTATCTTTTATTATGAGATTGACGTTTGGCATTGACAGATGTCAAATACGTCATTTTAAATTTTAATAATACAATTTTATTAAGCTTGGGAAATCGTTTAATTTAATACCAATCATTAAAATCATTTACTTTCATATCAAACTCGACTATTTTTGCTGTTATAGTAAAAAGCTATGTGACATTGACAGATGTCAAATCCGTCATCTTGAATTTTAACAATTGTTACTATTTCTGCCATTTTGAATTTTAATGACACAATTTTATTAAAATATTTATTTAATAATTTTTTTCACTTTTATTAAGACGATAGTATTTCATATATTGTCTCTACTGGTTCGGCGTTGTTTAGGCCATCTTTAGGAAATCCATTTTTAAAAAAATTGTTGATCTTATTTAAAATTTGTTGTTTATTAAACAACAAGATTTCCTGAAAATGGCCTAAACAAGGCCGAAACCGGTAGAGACAATATATGAAATACTATCCTCTTAATAAAAGTGCAAAAAATTATTAAATAAATATTTTAATTCAAGACGAAAAAACATTCCTATAAAATAAAAATAAAAACAGTTTTATTAAGCTTGGGGAATCGTTTAATTTAATACCAATCGTTAAAATCATTTAATTTGATACCAAACTCGATTAAGGTATCTTTTATTATGAAATTGACGTTTGGCATTAACAAATGTCAAATAAAAGTTTAAATGTTATATTTGACATTGAAGAAAACGTAAAATTTGACACATGTCATCTTCGCCATTTTGATTTTGATAAATTAATTCTTATTCATCGATTTAATATCAAATGTAACCAAATTAGTTTAATATAAAAGTTAAAAAAATAACATTTGATATATAACAATTTGACAGGTTTTATTTTGACAGGTGCATTTTCATTTGGAGTGTCATTTATTATAAGAAAATCGTTGAATCTCGCTCTAAATATTACGTGTGAAAAATAAAAAAAAAAGTAAATAGAATTTGACATTTAAGACTGACACATGTCACATCCGCCATTTTGAATTTAATAATTTCGTTATTATCCGTAAGAAACCTTTAATTAACGTTAAAAAATAATTAAATTAGTTATTTTATTTCATAGCAAAGTTTAAATGTGACATTTGACATTGAAGAAAGAACCAAATTTGACATATGTCATATCCGTCATTTTGAAAATGACGTATTACGCTTCGTTAGATTTAAAAATCCTTTATTTAAAACCCATTAGGATAATTAATGGAAAAATCGAATACTATTTAAATTTATTTAACGAATTTGACAGCTGTCAAAATTACTACAATTTGCGTTAAATTGTCAAAATTAATTTTTATCTTGTAATAGTGATTAGGTTGGTATCAAAATTTACGCTTAATTGGTTAATATAAGCCGAAATATAAACGTTGCAAATGACACCTGTCAAATGTCATATGTCAAAATTATTGAATTAAAAAGAAAATGATTTAACGTTATTTTAAGTCGATTTAAAATTGAAAATCGAGTTATTTAAGTACAAAAACGGTGAGTTTATTTTAAAAATTGACGGAGATATACGAAAAAATTAAATTAAAGATGGCGGCTGTCAATGTCATTATAAAATTGTCATTATATTAATTTTATATTGTACAAGTATGATTTATTTAATGGAAAATATGGGTTGTGTTACATCAAATTAAAGGACTTTTTAAAAAAAGTTAATGAATAAAAAACTATAAAATCAGTTTCAACTCTTAAAATAAGTAAATGTTTTATACTGTAGTTGCCATTTGACAACTCTCTGGTCTGGACTTCTCTTGGTCTTGAATTTTAATAATCCTACTTAATTAAGCTTAAAAAATCATTTAATTTGATACCAAACTCGATTAGGGTATCTTTTATTATGAGATTGACGTTTGGCATTGACAGATGTCAATTCCGCCATTTTGAATTTTAATAATACAATTTTACTAAGCTTGGGAAATCGTTTAATTTAATACCAATCATTAAAATTATTTGGTTTCATACTAAACTCATGAAAAAGTTTAAATGTGACATTTGACATTGAAGAAAAAGTAAAATTTGACACATGTCATATTCTCCATTTTGATTTTAATAATTTGGTTTTTTTTATCCATAAAAAACCTTTAATTAATGTCAAAAACAACCAAATTAGTTATTTTATTTTATAAAAACGTTTAAATGTGATATTTAACATTGAAGAAAAAGTAAAATTTGACACATGTCATATTCGCCATTTTGATTTTAATAATTTGGTTTTTTTATCCATAAAAAACCTTTAATTAATGTCAAAAACAACCAAATTAGTTATTTTATTTTATAAAAAAGTTTAAATGTGACATTTGACATTGAAGAAAAAGTAAAATTTGACACATGTCACATTCGCCAATTTGATTTTAATAATTTCGTTTTTATCCGTAAAATACCTTTAATTAATGTCAAGGATAACCAAATTAGTTATTTTATTTTATAAAAACGTTTAAATGTGACATTTAACATTGAAGGAAAAGTAAAATTTGACACATGTCATAGCCGTCATTTTGATTTTGATAAATTAA
The DNA here is from genome assembly GCA_036711965.1 of Onthophagus sagittarius. Taxonomy (NCBI): domain Eukaryota; kingdom Metazoa; phylum Arthropoda; class Insecta; order Coleoptera; family Scarabaeidae; genus Onthophagus; species Onthophagus sagittarius. The sequence continues at coordinate 12,213,493 of JASERS010000004.1, forward strand.
TTCTTATTAATCAATTTAATATCAAATATAATCAAATTAGTTTAATACAAAAGTTAAAAAAATGACATTTGATATGTAACAATATGACATTTGACAGGTTTTATTTTGACAGGTGCCATTTTCATTTGGAATGTCAGTTGCTATAAGAAAATCGTTGAATCTCGCTCTAAATATCAGGTTTAAAAATTGTGGCAAAATGAAGAAGTGAGAATTTATCAAAATTTTTATTGTTGTGAAATTTGCTTCCTTAATAAAAACCAGTACAACAGCAATTTATGTCCTGTAAGTAAGTAATCGCAAAGCCAAAGAATGTTAATGAATAAAAAACTATAAAGTCAGTTTCATCTTTTAAAATAAGTAAATATTTTACTTATTTTGTAGTCTGTAGTTGCTATTTGATTGGTCTGGACTTCTTTTGGTCTTGAATTTTAATAATCCTACTTAATTAAGCTTAAAAAATCATTTAATTTGATACCAAACTCGATTAGGGTAACATTTATTATGAGATTGACGTTTGGCATTGACAGATGTCAAATACGCCATTTTGAATTTTAATAATACAATTTTATTAAGCTTGGGAAATCGTTTAATTTAATACCAATCATTAAAATCATTTAATTTCATACAAAACTCGACTATTTTTGCTGTTATAATAAAAAGTTATGCGACATTGACAGATGTCAAATCTGCCATCTTGAATTTTAACAATTGCACTGAATTTGACTTAAAAAATCATTTAATTTGATACAAAACTCGATTAGGGTACCTTTTATTATGAGATTGACGTTTGGCATTGACAGATGTCAAATACGCCATTTTGAATTTTAATAATACAATTTTATTAAGCTTGGGAAATCGTTTAATTTAATACCAATCATTAAAACCATTTAATTTCATACCAAACTCGACTATTTTTGCTGTTATAATAAAAATTAAGTGACATTGACAGATGTCAAATCCGTCATCTTGAATTTTAACAATTGTTACTATTTCTGCCATTTTCCTGAAGATGGCCTAAACAAGGCCGAAACCGGTAGAGACAATATATGAAATACTATCCTCTTAATAAAAGTGCAAAAAATTATTAAATAAATATTTTAATTCAAGACGAAAAAACATTCCTATAAAATAAAAATAAAAACAATTTTATATTGCTTGGGAAATCGTTTAATTTAATACCAATCGTTAAAATCATTTAATTTGATACCAAACTCGATTAAGGTATCTTTTATTATGAAATTGACGTTTGACATTAACAAATGTCAAATAAAAGTATAAATGTTATATTTGACATTGGAGAAAAAGTAAAATTTGACACATGTCATCTTCGCCATTTTGATTTTGATAAATTAATTCTTATTCATCGATTTAATATCAAATATAACCAAATTAGTTTAATATAAAAGTTAAAAAAATAACATTTGATATATAACAATTTGACAGGTTTTATTTTGACAGGTGCATTTTCATTTGGAGTGTCATTTATTATAAGAAAATCGTTGAATCTCCCTCTAAATATTACGTGTGAAAAATAAAAAAAAAAGTAAATAGAATTTGACATTTACGACTGTCACATGTCATATCCGCCATTTTGAATTTAATAATTTCGTTATTATCCGTAAGAAACCTTTAATTAACGTTAAAAAATAATTAAATTAGTTATTTTATTTCATAACAAAGTTTAAATGTGACATTTGACATTGAAGAAAGAACAAAATTTGACATATGACATATCCGTTATTTTGAAAATGACGTATTACGCTTCGTTAGATTTAAAAATCCTTTATTTAAAACCTATTAGGATAATTAAGGGAAAAATCGAATACTATTTAAATTTATTTAACGAATTTGACAGCTGTCAAAATTACTACAATTTGAGTTAAAATGTCAAAATTAATTTTTATCTTGTAATAGTGATTAGGTTGGTATCAAAATTTACGCTTAATTGGTTAATATAAGCCGAAATATAAACGTTGCAAGTGACACCTGTCAAATGTCATATGTCAAAATAATTGAATTAAAAAGAAAATGATTTAACGTTATTTTAAGTCGATTTAAAATTGAAAATCGAGTTATTTAAGTACAAAAACGGTGAGATTATTTTAAAAATTGACGGAGATATACGAAAAAATTAAATTAAAGATGGCGGCTGTCAATGTCATTTGTGACGTTGATTTAATTAATCGGAAATATAGATTGTGGAGTATTAAATTGAAGGATTTTTTGTGCTTATTACGATTTTGATGTTTTTACAGCTTAAAAAAGTAATTAGAAAATCAAAATGGCGGATTTATACTTTTTTTTTAATTAAAACTAAATTTAATTAAAACAATGACGAAAAGTACATTTACAAAATAAGAAATAAGTCCAAACTCAATGAGTTTATCTTAATAATTAACAGAGCTATCGAAAAAATTAAATTAAAGATGGCGGCTGTCAATGTCATTTATCATACATGTTTGATTTATTTAATCGAAAATATGGGTTGTACACGCGTGCCAGCGTCTTGACAAAAATTAGGATATGGCTCCCTGTCAACAGAATTCCCTAATTAATTCCGATATATAGAGACTTTAAAATGAATCGACGCCAACTCCTACTTGAAATCCATTCACAAACAGATCAAGTCATTTTAAGCCTTAGTATTGCAATCACAAAAATCATAATTAATTAATATTCGCGGAAAAAACGCTTTAATTGCGTTTTCTGCGTTAATATATTCGTTAATTAATGTTTATTTTTAATAATTTAATTCATGAAAGTTATTATTTTAGCACGTAGCTCGATCTCTTTGTCACTATAAAACGGGTGGTTACACTGACTGGAAAATTTTCAAAAATTATTTCGTATATTTATGTTTTATATTAAGAAAATTAATTAGTTTTATCAATATTTTTTTATTATTTATTATATAATTCAAAATTTATTATTAAATAATAAATTTTGATTTAAAAACTTTAAATTTGTTAGAATTTGATTTTATTTACTTGAATCAATTTATTATATATCACAGAGTTAGATGGCGGTAATGATCGTTAAAATCGTAATCGTTACCTACTTTAGCGGCTATTTGCGAATATTTTGTTGTTTTGTTGTAATGACAATGACAGTTTCTTGGTGTAAGTTAATTTTCTGATTTATTAATCAATTTTTTGTGTTTTTTGGAATTTATTACAATCTGTTCTCATTAATGACGTTATTTCCAGCAATTTTAAGTATGGTGAGTGTATTAAATAGAATTTTCTTTTTTATAAATGCACTTTAAAAAGTTGTTTACATGAATTTTCATTTGAAGAGAAAATGAGCGCCAAAAATTACGCTTTGAGCGAATACAGACCACCAAATCCGAAATTACCAATATTTCAAAGGTGGATTAAACAAATATGATGTTGGATCAATTGTGGCAAAATGAAGAAGTGAGAATTTATCAAAATTTTTATTGTTGTGAAATTTGCTTCCTTAATAAAAACCAGTACAACAGCAATTTATGTCCTGTAAGTAAGTAATCGCAAAGCCAAAGAATGTTAATGAATAAAAAACTATAAAGTCAGTTTCATCTTTTAAAATAAGTAAATATTTTACTTATTTTGTAGTCTGTAGTTGCTATTTGATTGGTCTGGACTTCTTTTGATCTTGAATTTTAATAATCCTACTTAATTAAGCTTAAAAAATCATTTAATTTGATACCAAACTCGATTAGGGTAACATTTATTATGAGATTGACGTTTGGCATTGACAGATGTCAAATACGCCATTTTGAATTTTAATAACTGCACATAATTTGACTTAAAAATCATTTAATTTGATACCAAACTCGATTAGAGTAACTTTTATTATGAGATTGACGTTTGGCATTGACAGATGTCAAATACGCCATTTTGAATTTTATAATACAATTTTATTAAGCTTGGGAAATCGTTTAATTTAATACCAATCATTAAAATCATTTAATTTCATACCAAACCCGACTATTTTTGCTGTTGTAATAAAAAGTTATGTGACATTGACAGATGTCAAATCCGCCATTTTGAATTTTAATAACTGCACATAATTTGACTTAAAAAATCATTTAATTTGATACCAAACTCGATTAGGGTAACCTTTATTATGAGATTGACGTTTGGCATTGACAGATGTCAAATCCGCCATTTTGAATTTTAATAACTGCACATAATTTGACTTAAAAAATCATTTAATTTGATACCAAACTCGATTAGGGTAACTTTTATTATGAGATTGACGTTTGGCATTGACAGATGTCAAATACGCCATTTTGAATTTTAATAATACAATTTTATTAAGCTTGGGAAATCGTTTAATTTAATACCAATCATTAAAATCATTTAATTTCATACCAAACTCTACTATCTTTGCTGTTGTAATTAAAAGTTATGTGACATTGACAGATGTCAAATACGCCATTTTGAATTTTAACAGTTGCATTTAATTTGACTTAAAAAATCATTTAATTTGATACCAAATACGATTAGGGTCACAGAATAACCAGAAGTGACACTGGAGCTATCACGCCAAAACTGGTGTCGTAAAATAAGGGGTGCCAATACTGCGTCTGTAATGACGTCATAGTCGCGTGGTAGTCCCCCTTATTGTAATTAATTTAAAAATATGTTTCTCAATTATTCGGTTTAAGTTATTGTCAACAGTAAATTAGTATTTGACATTGACTGATGTCAAATACGTCATCTTAAATTTTAATAATTCTACTTAACTAAGCTTAAAAAATCATTCAATTTGATACCAAATTCGGTTAGGGTATCTTTTGTTATGAAATTGACGTTTGGCATTGACAGATGTCAAATAAAAGTTTAAATTACATTTGACATTGAAGAAAAAGTAAAATTTGACACATGTGATATCCGCCATTTTGATAAATTAATTCGTAGTCATCGATTTAATATCAAATATAACCAAATTAGTTTAATATAAAAGTTAAAAAATGATATTAGATATATGACATATGACATTTGACAGGTGTAAAAAATAAAAAAATTGATAATAAATAAAGTTTGACATTTGACACTGACACACCCATTTTAAATTTAATAATTTCGTTTTTATCCGTAAGAAACCTTTAATTAATGTCAAAGATAACCAAATTAGTTATTTTATTTTATAAAGAAGTTTAAATGTGACATTTGACATTGAAGAAACAGTAAAATTTGACACATGTCATATTTGCCATTTTGATTTTGATAAATTAATTCCTATTCATCGATTTAATGCCAAATGTAACCAAATTAGTTTAATACAAAAGTTAAAAGAATGACATTTGATATAGAACAATATGACATTTTCCAGATTTTATTTTGACAGGTGCCATTTTCATTGGAGTGTCATTTATTGTAAGAAAATCGTTGAATCTCGTTCTAAATATCGCGTGTAAAAAATAAAAAAATAGATAATAAATAAAATTTGACGTTTGAGACTGACACTTGTCATATCCGCCATTTTGAATTTAATTATTTTGCTATTATCCGTAAAAAACCTTTAATTAACTTTAAAAAATAACTAAATTAGTTATTTTATTTCAAAAAAGTTTAATGTGCCATTTGACGTTGAAGAGAAACAAAATTTGACATATGTCATATCGGCCATTTTGAAAATGACGTATTATGCTTCGTTAGATTTAAAAATCCTTTATTTAAAACCCATTAGGATAATTAAGGGAAAAATCGAATACTTTTTAAATTTGTTTAACGAATTTGACAGCTATCAAAATTACTACAATTTGCGTTAAAATGCCAAATTAATTTTTATCCGGATATAATGATTAGGTTGGTATCAGAATTTACGCTTAATTGATTAATGTAAGCTGAAATAAGAACGTTGCAAGTGACACCTGTCAAACGTTGTATGTCAAAATTATTAAATTAAAAAAAATAATGATTTAACGTTATTTTAGATCGATTTATAATTGAAAATCGGGTTATTTAAGTACAAAAACGGCGAGTTTATTTTAAAAATTGACGGAGATATACGAAAAAATTAAATTAAAGATGGCGGCTGTCAATGTCATTTATTATATTGTACAAGTATGATTTATTTAATGGAAAATATGGGTTGTGGTATATCAAATTAAAGGATTTTTTGTGCTTATTACGATTTTGATAATTTCACAAAAAAATTATTAATAAAAATCAATCAAAATGGCGGTTTTTTATTAATTTTTTTGTTTATTATTTTTTTTTTCGAACATTTGGTTTGTTGGGTATCAAATTAAAGGATTTTTTGTGCTTATTACGATTTTGATAATTTCACAAAAAAATTGTTAATAAAAAAATCAAAATGGCGGATTCTTATTAATTTTTTTGTTTATTATTATTTTTTTTTTTTTGAAAATATGAGTTATTGGGTATCAAATTAAAAGATTTTTTGTACTCATTACGATTTTAATCGATAGGAAACCCTCTCAGTCAGGATCAAAGAAATCCACATTGTCAATGTAATCGTCGTTTTGGCCCAAAAACTTGTCTATCTATTTATTACATTGTTAAATAAGAGGTTCATGATCTTCCAAATTTCATCATTATTATCTTGATTCCATTAAAGCGTAAAAACTTGATCATCTTTTAACATTTTTTAGGTGGAATAGATTTCAAATTGAAACAACGAGTTATACATCATTTCAAAGAGGAAGAATCAACCTTCAATTTGAGTCAAATATCAGTTTTTTCGTAACAACAATTAAATTTGTCGCTTTCTTGCACCAGATTTTTAAATTATAATACATGAGAAAACATTTTAATCTAATTTTTTTTTCATTTCTCTTTTAATTATATTATCATACACCCACAATGTATACTACATCATCATGGGAGGTTTTGAATTAGAATTATTAGTATCTTTATAAATAAAAATCGGTTTCTTTTTTATCTAACAATAAGGTTGAGCTATTGTCTAATTGTAAATTTAAAATTTTTTCATTTTTTAAAGTTGTATTTTTATGTTACAACAATCAACATTTGAATAAAAGTTTTAATTACAGAACATTCTCTTAAAATTAATAAAAAATATTTAAATGTGCATAGAAAATTGAATTTGGCGGTATTTGATGATAGTTAGGAATCGCTCCGTTCGAGGGCGCTAGTGATAATTATGATTTCGAAACTAACTTCACACTTACAACATAACCTACAAAAATTGAAAATTAATTTTCAATGCAAAGTGAAGAAAATAAAATAAGTAAAAATGGATATTACGGTGGACAAATTAGATTTGCATCTAGTAAAGCTCGATTTAGCTAAAGGAATTAAAGAATGCTCGGAACGGGGATTAATACATTCAGTTAAATGGTTATCCGAGCTAAATTTTTCTTTATCTTATATAAAACTACCCGCAGAAGATTACAACCAAATTTGCAACGTTTACGACGATGAATACGATATTTACGCCATGGCTAAATCTTATTTAGACTTAAAAGAATACGATCGATGCGCCCATTACACCAAAAATTGCGTTAATTTACGAACGAGATTTCTTCATTTTTATTCTAGGTAAATCTTAAAATTAATCTTAACCCCAAATATATATATTATTTATTCATTTTAGATACTTATCCATTGAAAAAAAGAAATTGGACAACATGACGGATTCGCATTGCCCCCCCGATCCCATGAATAATGCGGCATTAAAAAATTTATGTGCCGATTTAAAAGCGGATTATTACGACAAAAAGATGGATGGTTATTGTTTGTATTTATATGGGGTTGTGTTAAAACGGCTTGAAGTAACCAACACAGCTATCGATGTTTTTAATGAAGCGGTTAATGCAACTCCGATTTTATGGAGCGCTTGGCAAGAATTGGCTCAAATGATCCCAAATAAAAATAAATTGATGTCGATGACTTTTGCTAATCATTGGATGAAGCCGTTTTTTCTCGCTTTCGCTTATTTGGAGCATTTATGTAACGATGAGAGTTTAGAAATTTATTGTAACTTGCATGATCAAGGGTTTCATAAAAGTTCTTTTTTGATGGCACAAACTGCTATCGTACATCATAATAGAAGAGGTTTGAATAAAAATATATTAACTATATTTTTTTTTAATAAATTTGTTTTAGAGTTAGAAAAATCGATTGAAGCATTTAAAGAATTAATAAAAGATGATCCATATCGCTTAGATAACTTAGACACATACTCAAATTTGCTTTACGTAAGAGAATTAAAAAGTGATTTAGCTTATTTGGCACACACCGCAGTGGCTATTGATAAATATCGCGTTGAAACTTGTTGTATAATCGGAAACTATTACAGCATTCGATCAGACCACCCAAAAGCGGTTTTATACTTCCAAAGAGCTTTAAAATTAAACCCACAATATTTATCAGCTTGGACTTTAATGGGCCACGAATACATGGAAATGAAAAACACCAACGCCGCAATTCAATGCTATCGACACGCGATTGAAATTAATAAACGCGATTATCGCGCTTGGTACGGTTTAGGACAAACTTACGAAATATTAAAAATGCCGTATTATTGCATGTATTATTATAAACAAGCCCAGCATTTACGGCCGCTTGATAGTAGGATGTTGGTGGCTTTGGGGGAGACGTATGAAAAATTGGATAAAATTGAGTATGCTTTAAAATGTTATTACAAAGCGTGCAATCTTGGTGATATCGAAGGAATGGCTTTAGTTAAATTAGCTAAGTTGTATGTCAAGTTGAATCATCAAGTGAATGCCGCTGCTGCTTATGCTGAATTTGTGGGAAAAATCGAATTGCAAAACTCGATGACTTATGAAGACCAAAGCGAATTTTGTATGGCCCTTCAGTTTTTGGCGCATTACCATATGAATAAAGGGGAATATGATGAAGCGCAGATGTATGCGAATAAATTGCTAGAAATCGATCAAGTAAGTAATTAAGTGAACTTTAAGAAGAATTTTTTAATATTGTTTACATCAATTCTCTTTTTATACCATTTTTTTACAAATCCATTATGCAAAAAGAGAATTAGGTGTATCATAGAATTAGGTGTTTGATGGAAATTTTGGTTTCGGCCTAAAATAGGAATTTCGGCGAAGTAATTTGGCCGAAACTACGCCCATAAAGGTATTTGTAAATTGTAATTTGTAAATTGCGATCTGTTTGAACCAAAACTTCAGTGGTATATATCTTCATATTGGGATTCCAGACCAGATCCTGTTTTATCCTTTATTTTTACTTATCCTTTATTAGTTTTTCTGATGAATACAAGCTGTTCTTCTTGTTCATCATCCTCTAGTGACTCATCTTGTGATTCCTGCAATTCAGCTTCTTTTAACTCATTTCAGGATGGCATGGGTGAGATACTAACAGCAATCTTAACGCTGTCAAAATTACATAGACCTCTTTAAAATCACATAGTGGCCTATGTGATTTTATTTCAGTTTGCTACATTAACGCACAAAATCTGGGTGCATTTTGAGACATGGGGCAAGCCCTCCCTTCCCTCGTCGTTATTATCGCTCCCAAACTATCGGCTACTGAGAAATGACCGGGAATATTCATGGGGTGGAGGAGTTGCGTTGTTTGTTCGCGACCATCTCAACATCAATACTATTACCTCATCTAATGGGTCGCCACAAACCGCCACAAAAGCACCCGCATGCTGTTCATGCGGGTTTTTCATGCATATTTTCGACTAATTCTATTTGTTTCGTGTTTGTACATACTCTTCTTTCTATTATCTTTTTAGGAATCTTTTAAATATCCCGCTAGGTTTTTAGTTTTCACTTTGTGAAAGAGTGTCTCAAAGTCACACTGAATCGGTAAAAAAGTGGAAACATTTTTCTTCACACATAAACTCCTATTCATACACCATATAACATATTGTGGCAAATTGTATAGTGCATATCTTCGGTCGGTTTAAATTATTTTGTTCCTCATTCTTATGTCTTAAAATTTGTATCTGACACGGCAGCATATTGTTTACTAAGAATTTTGGAAATTTTGACACGTCCAGTTCAAAAGGATCGCCATCACTGGCATAGGCTATCTCCGAAATTAAAGGAGATAGAAAAGAAGTAACTTACATGCCATGATCCCATTTTCGAGAAACTGCAAATGCCTGAAACTCCGAAAAGCGGATAATCGTCTTTTGTTTTCACCCTATCGGCAAAAAGTGAAAAATTCGCGAAAACGATAAATGTGAATATTTCAGTTATCACCAAAGATAGAGTATTATAACTAATGCATTGTAGGGGCAACTTTTTACGAACAATTTAATGGCATAGGTGGTTTTTTTCCTAAGATTTATTTTCGAGATTTTGCGAGTAACTTCATTAAACTGTTTCATTATTTTATGCTAGTTATTTTATTTTTTTCTATATTTTTCCGGTGTTGAAAGACGGTCAAAGTATTATTTCAGATCAAAATCTTGTCGTAGTTGATTGCATCAGTTGCTAGTTTCGAATTTCTAAATGAATAACACTGGAGAAGTGAGTTTGTGAATATGATCAAGAAGTGAATAACAATCGTGGGATTGAATGAGGACAGAAGCTGAATAAATCATCTCCACACAGCTCGAAATCAAGTAGCGAATTATCAAAATTTGTGTGGAAATACTGTTGACTCAAACGGTTCAATGCTTTAAGTACACTGAGTGGAGATACAAGGGTTTTTCTGATCTGGGTGCCAAGTCACTCTGAAGTTGCTGTCAATCAAACGACAGTTGAGCTAGTACAAAAAGCATTTGTGAGGCTTCAGCCAGCAGTTTGTTCTCAATTCTAATTTTATTTTGTCAGAAAAAGAGCGAAAAACTGTATTTGGTATCTTGAAAGCAAAATCAACAGTTTCTTGCCTTTTATAATAAACAACATTTTCTGCTAGCACTTTTATAAACAGTATCAAGTACTCTAGAAGCAGTATTAAGTCGTTTCAATGCATTTCAAGTCTTTTAAAAACAACATCAAATCTTTTAAAAGCAGTATCAAGTCTTCTGGAAACAATTTAATTCTTCCAAAGGTAATATCAAGTATGCTGGGAGTATTTCAAGTTTTCTAGAAGCAATATCAGATTGTTTGTGGCATTACAAGTTTTTTGGAAACATTTTAAGTCTTCTTCATCAAGACTTCTATAAGCAGTGTTAAGTCTTCCAGGGGCAGAATCAAATTTTTTGGAAACATTTTAAGTCTTCTTCATCAACCCTTCCATAAGCAGTGTTAAGTCTTCCAGGGGCAGAATCAAATTTTTTGGAAACATTTTAAGTCTTCTTCATCAACACTTCCATAAGCAGTGTTAAGTCTTCCAGCGGCAGAATCAACTTTTTTGGAAACATTTTAAGTCTTCTTCATCAACCCTTCCATAAGCAGTGTTAAGTCTTACAGGGGCAGAATCAAATTTTTTGGAAACATTTTAAGTCTTCTTCATCAACACTTCCATAAGCAGTGTTAAGTCTTCCAGGGGCAGAATCAAATTTTTTGGAAACATTTTAAGTCTTCTTCATCAACACTTCCATAAGCAGTGTTAAGTCTTCCAGGGGCAGAATCAAATCTTTTGGAAACATTTTAAGCCTTCTGATAACATTTCATGTCTTTTAAAATTAGTATCGAGAAGACATTCCCGAGATAGTATGGAGTGTTCTAGAAGCAGTTCAAATATTCCCGAAGCAATATCAAGTCTTCTGGAAGCAGCATCAGGTGTTCTGGAAACAGGATAAATCTTCTGGAAGCAATCTCAAGTCTTTTGCATGCATATCAAGTCTGTTGGAAGCAGTATTAATTGTTGAAGAAACGATAGGCGAAGTTTAGTAATATTTTCGATCCTGGAACAGGGCAACATTCATGTTTTTAACAACCAACCGCTAAAATGTTTCTAGATAGATGACTATAAAGAAAAACACAAAAACAGCTTGAGCTTTTATCTCATTATGTATTTTCCTAATTCTGTTTGTTTCGTGTTTGTACATACTCTTCTTTCTATTATCTTTTTAGGAATCTTTTAAATATCCCGCTAGGTTTTTAGTTTTCACTTTGTGAAAGAGTGTCTCAAAGTCACACTGAATCAGTAAAAAAGTGGAAACATTTTTCTTCACACATAAACTGCTATTCATACACCATATAACATATTGTGGCAAATTGTATAGTGCATACCTTCGGTCGGTTTAAATTATTTTGTTTCTCATTCTTATGTCTTAAAATTTGTATCTGACACGGCAGCATATTGTTTACTAAGAATTTTGGAAATTTTGACACGTCCAGTTCAAAAGGATCGCCATCACTGGCATAGGCTATCTCCGAAATTAAAAGAGATAGAAAAGAAGTAACTTACATGCCATGATCCCATTTTCGAGAAACTGCAAATGCCTGAAACTCCGAATAGCGGACAATCGTCTTTTGTTTTCGCCCTATCGGCAAAAAGTGAAAAATTCGCGAAAACGATAAATGTGAATATTTCAGTTATCACCAAAGATAGAGTATTATAACTAAAGCATTGTAGGGGCAACTTTTTACGAACAATTTAATGGCATAGGTGGTTTTTTTTCCTAAGATTTATTTTCGAGATTTTGCGAGTAACTTGATTAAACTGTTTCATTATTTTATGCTTGTCTAACAGCAAAAGCTCTACTCATTTTCCCTATCTTCAGCAACATCATTTTTTAAACAATTTAGTTATTATCCTAAATATACCACAGTATAATCCCTAGCATATTCCTAAATTGGTTATTTGTCTTTCAACATCTTCCTAACTGTCCCTTAACATTACCTATGTTAGATCAAATCTATTACCTTCAAATTCCTCCTGTTCTACAATCTCCAACGTTGTCGTTACAATTTCTCAATATCATATATCACATTACAATCCTGGTTTCCCTCAACATTTACTCTATCATTCAAACACTTGATTTTTCTTAGTATAGTTTACAGCTTGATTTTGATCTCTCAGCAAAATCCTTGGAATTCTTCAAGCTTCCTTCAACATCTTTTCCAATCATTCATCAACATCGCCTTGGCCATCTTCCAATATTATCTCTGACTCGATTAATTCCCAAGGTCTTTTTGACCATTGTTCAACATTTTTATATTTCTTTCTTTATCAACATCTCTTTTAATCATCCTTCAAGATCTGTATTCTTGTTTGTTCTGGTATTCCTCAACATTTTTCATAAATAAACAACATCTCTGACCCTAGAGATTATCATTCAAAGATAACATCTCAACATCATTTTTATTATCTTTCAATATCACGGACTAATCCCTAAGGTCGTTCAGGTCCTTGTTTAGGATTTTTATAGGATATTAATCATGAATACATAAAAATAATGTTTGTTTGGCCCATTATTCAAAAATATATCTTAGTATTGTTTATGGTATCCTTCTATGCTGTTTTTGACATCTCCCAGCAACATTCCTGGAAATTTTCAAACTGTCTCAATCTCCTTCAACATCTTTTCCAATCACCCATCATTGTCGTGCTCGCCATCTTTCAAACAACATGTCTCAACATCATTTTTATTATCTTTCAATATCACGGGCTAATCCCTAAAGTCGTTCAGGTCCTTGTTTAGGATTTCTACATTTCTCTCGTTAACTATCAATTATTACCATTCATTAATCATGAATACATAAAAATAATGTTTTTTTGGCCCATTATTCAAAGATATATCTTAGTATTGTTTATGGTATCCTTCTATGCTGTTTTTGACATCTCCCAGCAACATTCCTGGAATTTTTCAAACTGTCTCAATCTCCTTCAACATCTTTTCCAATCACCCATCATTGTCGTCCTCGCCATCTTTCAAACAACATGTCTCAACATCATTTTTATGATCTTTCAATATCACAGGCTAATCCCTAAGGTCGTTTAGGTCCTTGTTTAGGATTTCTACATTTCTCTCATTATCTATCAATTATTACCATTCATTAATCATGAATACTTAAAAATAATGTTTGTTTGGCCCATTATTCAAAGATATATCTTAGTATTGTTTATGGTATCCTTCTATGCTGTTTTTGACATCTCCCAGCAACATTCCTGGAATTTTTCAAACTGTCTCAATCTCCTTCAACATCTTTTCCAATCACCCATCATTGTCGTCCTCGCCATCTTTCAAACAACATGTTTCAACATCATTTTTATTATCTTTCAATATCACGGGCTAATCCCTAAGGTCGTTCAGGTCCTTGTTTAGGATTTCTACATTTCTCTCATTATCTATCAATTATTACCATTCATTAATCATGAATACATAAAAATAATGTTTTTTTGGCCCATTTTTCAAAGATATATCTTAGTATTGTTTATGGTATCCTTCTATGCTGTTTTTGACATCTCCCAGCAACATTCCTGGAATTTTTCAAACTGTCTCAATCTCCTTCAACATCTTTTCCAATCACCCATCATTGTCGTCCTCGCCATCTTTCAAACAACATGTTTCAACATCATTTTTATTATCTTTCAATATCACGGGCTAATCCCTGTGGTCGTTCAGGTCCTTGTTTAGAATTTCTACATTTCTCTCATTATCTATCAATTATTACCATTCATTAATCATGAATACATAAAAATAATGTTTGTTTGGCCCATTATTCAAAGATACGTCTTAGTATTGTTTATGGTATCCTTCTATGCTGTTTTTGACATCTCCCAGCAACATTCCTGGAATTTTTCAAACTGTCTCAATCTCCTTCAACATCTTTTCCAATCACCCATCATTGTCGTCCTCACCATCTTTCAAACAACATGTCTCAACATCATTTTTATTATCTTTCAATATCACGGGCTAATCCCTAAGGTCGTTCAGGTCCTTGTTTAGGATTTCTACATTTCTCTCATTATCTATCAATTATTACCATTCATTAATCATGAATACATAAAAATAATGTTTGTTTGGCCCATTATTCAAAGATACGTCTTAGTATTGTTTATGGTATCCTTCTATGCTGTTTTTGACATCTCCCAGCAACATTCCTGGAATTTTTCAAACTGTCTCAATCTCCTTCAACATCTTTTCCAATCACCCATCATTGTCGTCCTCGCCATCTTTCAAACAACATGTCTCAACATCATTTTTATTATCTTTCAATATCACAGGCTAATCCCTAAGGTCGTTTAGGATTTCTACATTTCTCTCATTATCTATCAATTATTACCATTCATTAATCATGAATACTTAAAAATAATGTTTGTTTGGCCCATTATTCAAAGATATATCTTAGTATTGTTTATGGTATCCTTCTATGCTGTTTTTGACATCTCCCAGCAACATTCCTGGAATTTTTCAAACTGTCTCAATCTCCTTCAACATCTTTTCCAATCACCCATCATTGTCGTCCTCACCATCTTTCAAACAACATGTCTCAACATCATTTTTATTATCTTTCAACATCAGGGGCTAATCCCTAAGGTCGTTCAGGTCCTTGTTTAGGATTTCTACATTTCTCTCATTATCTATCAATTATTACCATTCATTAATCATGAATACATAAAAATAATGTTTGTTTGGCCCATTATTCAAAGATATATCTTAGTATTGTTTATGGTATCCTTCTATGCTGTTTTTGACATCTCCCAGCAACATTCCTGGAATTTTTCAAACTGTCTCAATCTCCTTCAACATCTTTTCCAATCACCCATCATTGTCGTCCTCACCATCTTTCAAACAACATGTCTCAACATCATTTTTATTATCTTTCAACATCAGGGGCTAATCCCTAAGGTCGTTCAGGTCCTTGTTTAGGATTTCTACATTTCTCTCATTATCTATCAATTATTACCATTCATTAATCATGAATACATAAAAATAATGTTTGTTTGGCTCATTATTCAAAGATATATCTTAGTATTGTTTATGGTATCCTTCTATGCTGTTTTTGACATCTCCCAGCAACATTCCTGGAATTTTTCAAACTGTCTCAATCTCCTTCAACATCTTTTCCAATCACCCATCATTGTCGTCCTCGCCATCTTTCAAACAACATGTCTCAACATCATTTTTATTATCTTTCAACATCACGGGCTAATCCCTAAGGTCGTTCAGGTCCTTGTTTAGGATTTCTACATTTCTCTCATTATCTATCAATTATTACCATTCATTAATCATGAATACTTAAAAATAATGTTTGTTTGGCCCATTATTCAAAGATATATCTTAGTATTGTTTATGGTATCCTTCTATGCTGTTTTTGACATCTCCCAGCAACATTCCTGGAATTTTTCAAACTGTCTCAATCTCCTTCAACATCTTTTCCAATCACCGATCATTGTCGTCCTCGCCATCTTTCAAACAACATGTCTCAACATCATTTTTATTATCTTTCAATATCACGGGCTAATCCCTAAGGTCGTTCAGGTCCTTGTTAAGGATTTCTACATTTCTCTCATTATCTATCAATTATTACCATTCATTAATCATGAATACATAAAAATAATGTTTGTTTGGCCCATTATTCAAAGATACGTCTTAGTATTGTTTATGGTATCCTTCTATGCTGTTTTTGACATCTCCCAGCAACATTCCTGGAATTTTTCAAACTGTCTCAATCTCCTTCAACATCTTTTCCAATCACCCATCATTGTCGTCCTCGCCATCTTTCAAACAACATGTCTCAACATCATTTTTATTATCTTTCAATATCACGGGCTAATCCCTGTGGTCGTTCAGGTCCTTGTTTAGAATTTCTACATTTCTCTCATTATCTATCAATTATTACCATTCATTAATCATGAATACATAAAAATAATGTTTGTTTGGCCCATTATTCAAAGATACGTCTTAGTATTGTTTATGGTATCCTTCTATGCTGTTTTTGACATCTCCCAGCAACATTCCTGGAATTTTTCAAACTGTCTCAATCTCCTTCAACATCTTTTCCAATCACCCATCATTGTCGTCCTCGCCATCTTTCAAACAACATGTCTCAACATCATTTTTATTATCTTTCAATATCACGGGCTAATCCCTAAGGTCGTTCAGGTCCTTGTTAAGGATTTCTACATTTCTCTCATTATCTATCAATTATTACCATTCATTAATCATGAATACATAAAAATAATGTTTGTTTGGCCCATTATTCAAAGATACGTCTTAGTATTGTTTATGGTATCCTTCTATGCTGTTTTTGACATCTCCCAGCAACATTCCTGGAATTTTTCAAACTGTCTCAATCTCCTTCAACATCTTTTCCAATCACCCATCATTGTCGTCCTCGCCATCTTTCAAACAACATGTCTCAACATCATTTTTATTATCTTTCAATATCACGGGCTAATCCCTGTGGTCGTTCAGGTCCTTGTTTAGAATTTCTACATTTCTCTCATTATCTATCAATTATTACCATTCATTAATCATGAATACATAAAAATAATGTTTGTTTGGCCCATTATTCAAAGATACGTCTTAGTATTGTTTATGGTATCCTTCTATGCTGTTTTTGACATCTCCCAGCAACATTCCTGGAATTTTTCAAACTGTCTCAATCTCCTTCAACATCTTTTCCAATCACCCATCATTGTCGTCCTCGCCATCTTTCAAACAACATGTCTCAACATCATTTTTATTATCTTTCAATATCACGGGCTAATCCCTGTGGTCGTTCAGGTCCTTGTTTAGAATTTCTACATTTCTCTCATTATCTATCAATTATTACCATTCATTAATCATGAATACATAAAAATAATGTTTGTTTGGCCCATTATTCAAAGATACGTCTTAGTATTGTTTATGGTATCCTTCTATGCTGTTTTTGACATCTCCCAGCAACATTCCTGGAATTTTTCAAACTGTCTCAATCTCCTTCAACATCTTTTCCAATCACCCATCATTGTCGTCCTCACCATCTTTCAAACAACATGTCTCAACATCATTTTTATTATCTTTCAATATCACGGGCTAATCCCTAAGGTCGTTCAGGTCCTTGTTTAGGATTTCTACATTTCTCTCATTATCTATCAATTATTACCATTCATTAATCATGAATACATAAAAATAATGTTTGTTTGGCCCATTATTCAAAGATACGTCTTAGTATTGTTTATGGTATCCTTCTATGCTGTTTTTGACATCTCCCAGCAACATTCCTGGAATTTTTCAAACTGTCTCAATCTCCTTCAACATCTTTTCCAATCACCCATCATTGTCGTCCTCGCCATCTTTCAAACAACATGTCTCAACATCATTTTTATTATCTTTCAACATCACGGGCTAATCCCTAAGGTCGTTCAGGTCCTTGTTTAGGATTTCTACATTTCTCTCATTATCTATCAATTATTACCATTCATTAATCATGAATACATAAAAATAATGTTTGTTTGGCCCATTACTCAAAGATATATCTTAGTATTGTTTATGGTATCCTTCTATGCTGTTTTTGACATCTCCCAGCAACATTCCTGGAATTTTTCAAACTGTCTCAATCTCCATCAACATCTTTTCCAATCACCCATCATTGTCGTCCTCGCCATCTTTCAAAATCAAGTCTGATTGCTCTAATCCCTAAGATCATTCAGAACTTTGTCTAGGATTTATACCTTTCTTTTATTATCCTTGACATTGCTTAATGTTGTCTTGGTCTCCTCTCCTTCAACATCTTATCCAATCATCCATCAACTTTGTCACCTTCCAATATTATCTATGACTAACAAGATCTTTCAAAACATTGTCCATTGCTTCGTGTTGTCTAGGTCCACTTCAATATCTTTTCTTTTTATAAAAGTTTCAGTTTTGGCTCAAAATTGAGTTTCGGACTGGCACTAATTATTGCACTATTAATTTGTGTCACATTTCTATTTTAGACAAAAGAAAATGGTAGAGCTTTATTAAAAACGATAGCTGCTAAGAGAGGTGAACAAGAATCCGAATTAATGCCCATGGACGAAACCGGCAACATCTCCAACATGAACATGACCAACATCTCAAACGTCGACATGGTGTTTTCACCTCAATAACTTAAAAATTTAAGCACATTTAATTTTACTTTATTGATTGATAAATAAATTTATTTTTTGTATTACGATTATTGCATATTTTATTTTAAATGTTACGAGTTACATTTCTTTGATGAACTTAAAACTTACACGATGAAAATGAACACGAGATATGCAATAAAAATTGATTTAAAAATCGGATGAAAAATAATAATTAAAATTACAACTTAAAATTAAAACAAAAAAATTGATTTTTTTTCGTTTTGAAATGGTGCGTTTTAAATAATTGGCATACATCCAGCACCGTGCATATCAAAAAACATCCACAACAAAATCAAAATCGCTCTCGCACTTCTACTTTTCCGTACTATCAACCCCCGCTTGGGTCATTAAATCACCGATATTCTTTTCTAAATCATCGATTCGATTCCCCATCTCATCGATTCTCGATAAAATCTGCTCAGACATGTTTTGGAATTTATCTTGTATCGTTTGTAATAAACTCTGAACCTGATACAAAGAATTAAAAAAAAGATTTTTTTTGAGGTTATGTATAACTTATTTGCTTACATATTGAGTTAATTCTTGTACGTTTTTTGGGTCGTTTGGATTGGCCGTTGTGTAGTTATCGCTGTCGTTGTTCATCTCAACCTTATCATCTACCATAATGGTTAAAGAAAATAAAATAATAAAAGCCCCCGGACGTGATTTTTGAGGAGGAGTTAAAAAAACGTCAGATTGACAGATGCGCAGAACTTGTTTAACTTGTTAAAACTTGTTAGATCGGTAAACGGTTCCAAACGGCGCCAAGGCACTAAATAATAAACGTGCTTGGGTCATTTAATCGATTAAATTGCGTTTTATTTTAATCAAAACGTAGATTTTAGATTAAATATTACAAAAATAAATTATGTACAAAAATTATGCAACCCAAACTACATCAAATCAAAATCTACTTTATCGCCACGTCAAAATCAGCTGTTTATACGAAATGGGTAACATGTGCTCAAAATGAGCTTATTTTCGAAATTATTAACAAGTTTTTCTCGATCTCCGCTTTATAAAAATATTTATTTAAGTTCCTTGGTGGTTTTGGTTTCGATTTTCGGAGATGTCCTCGCTGAAAACTCGAAAAAGGAGCTTCACAAAGCCATTTTTGATAACGCAACTCATGCAGTTGTTGGGGGATTATCTTGGCTCATAATTTGTGTTAATCAAAGAAATAGGACTTCGTTTTATACGTTATTAGAAATCATCTTATGTACCGGAATTGCGTCCTTAATCGATGTTGATCATTTCATTGTTGCAAAATCGTTTCATTTAAAAGTAAGTTTAAACGATTATAATTATTGAGTGATTATAATTAATTAATTTTTTCATTTTAGGATGCAACGAATTTAGATAAACGACCTTTCCTTCATTGCTCAAGCATTCCGGTTGTTTTAACCTCCTATTTATTGCTGCTTTCGTATTATTTTAAGGATCAAAATTTGCAGAGGGCCGCTTTTGTTGTATCAACAGCCTTTTTTACTCATCATACAAGAGATGCTACGAGGAGGGGGTATTGGTTTTATCCTTTTGGTGAAACCGCCCCCATCCCGTATTTTATTTATTTAATTATAACTATATTTATTCCATATTTGACTTACGAAGCAATTAAGATTATGAATATGGGGAGAATCGATGATTATTCGATTGTTGATGTGTAATTTTTTATAAATAAATAATTAATTAATGATTTATTTTAAACTTACCAGTTTAGTGAGTCCTTCGATAGATGGGGGTTAAATTGGGGAATTAGTTCAGATCCGAACCAATTTTGCAGTTTCGCTAAATCTTTAATTTTATTGGGTAGAGAAAGCTCCAATGACTCAATCTCCACCAAAATATTGAACGTTTCCATTTTTAGCCTCGAAGGGTGTCCATAAAATCTCTCAATTTGTGGTATTCCATTTCCCTTTTGTAATAAATCCACTCTTCCATATCGAATTAACCTAAAAATAGAAACATGACAACTAAACAAGAAGTAAGATATCATAATCTACGATTACCCTCAAACAAACTCTTTAATGTTTAAGGAAAAAGTAGCAACATCGATTCAAGATGATAAAAGGCTGTGGATAGGAAACTTGGACCAGAGAATAAGTGAGTAAGTAAAACACCTTATCGAATAAACAAAATAAAACTTATGCGGATTTTTCCTTTTTACTGGTATCAACTTTTAAAATTGCTGCAAAAACATGGTGAAATCGAAAAGTTTGATCTTCTATTCCACCGTTCGGGTCCACTCGCTGGCCAACCCAGAGGATACGCATTCGTCACCTACGTAAATAAAAGCGATGCTCAAACTGCCATTACAAACTTGCATAATGCATCCGTTGGATTAAAAAAGATTATTGTTACTTGGGCCAACAGTGTGAATACGGTAAAATAAATTAATTTTAATTTATCTCATAAAACTTTAATAAAAATTAAAATTTAAGGAGGATATGGATAAGCCGAAAGTTGATTTAAACATCCCAGCTTTAGCTATGTCTAAACCGGAAAAGAAAACCGACCGTCAAACGCAAATTCAAGCGATTGAGGCTAAATTAAAACTGATGGAACACTCCCAAAACAGCGAATTGGTCATAAATAAGACTGTGGCTACTGAATCTCCCATTATATCTCAATTTCAACAGAACAAACAGCAACCTATAACCTCTTCTAATAATGTAAAGTACAAGAACAATTTTAAGCGACACGAAAGGAACCACAAGCCTTATAATCGGCATAAAACAAAGAGATAATCAAGAAATCGTATTAAATTAAAAATTTATCAAGTTTTTACCTCCAACAGTGTTCTCATCCTTGTGAAGTATTTATTTATTTTATTCTGTAGCTGATTAGATATAAAAATAAATAAAGAATCTACTTTTTGATGAAATATGAACAATTACGATAATAAATATTTTTGAATTCGTTTTTGAGGTTATTTTAAGCGCGCCATCTGTATGATAAAATTTGTGATCAAAGTTTTTTATTAAAATTTATTTTTTTTGATATATTTCTAATTTTCGAAAAGAATTATTAAAAGAATCGAGATATGAAAGGTATGGCTTTTATTTATGAGAATATGAAATATTTAGAAGGTGGTAAATTAATTTTGAAGGATCAAATTAAGGTGTTTGGTGATGTAAAATGTATAAATTGAATTAATAATGTAAAGCACAAGAATGATTTAAGCGATAAAAAGAAGTAAAAGCCTTATTAGGATAAAAGAAAGAAATTTTAAATTAACGATTAATTAAAGTTTTTACCTACAAGAGTGTTCTCATCCTTGTAATACGTTAATTCACTTAATATGTGGTTAATTAGATATAATTATAAACAAAATAGTCCACTTTTTAATGAAATTTGATCAAATTTCGATAATAAATATTTTTGAATTAATTTTTGAGGTTATCTTAAGCGCGCCATCTATATGCTAAAATTTGTGATCAAGTTTTTTTTTATTAAAATTTAAAATCAATTTAATTTTTTTGATATATTTATAATTTTCGAAAAGAATTATTAAAAGAATCGAGATATGAAAGGTGTGGATCTTATTTGTAGGAATATGCAATATTTACAAGGTGGTAAATTAATTTTGAATGATCAAATTAAGGTGCTTGATGAAGTAAAAAGTATAAATTGAATTAATAATGTGAAGTACAAGAATAATTTAAGCGATAAAAAGAAGTAAAAGCCTTATAATTAGTATAAAAGAAAGAAATTTTAAATCAACAATTAATTTAAATTTTTACCTTCAAGAGTATTCTCATCCTTGAAATGCGTTAATTCACTTATTCTGTACTTAACTAGATATAAATGTAACCAAAAAAGTCTACTTTTTAATGAAATTTGATCAAATTTCGATAATAAATATTTTTGAATCAATTTTCGAGGTTATTTTAAGCACGCCATCTACATGATTAAATATGTGATTAAGGTTTTGAAGCGCCATCTATACAAGAAATGTCAATATTTACCGGTTAGAATTAATTTATAGGATATGTTTTATCTAATTTTCTCAAACTTTTAATAAAAAATTTTAAATACCATGCCGTTTATGAAAGGTACAGCTCCTATTCGTAGGACTCTTCAATTTTGCAGTTTCGCTAAATCTTCAAATCTCCACCAAAATATTGAACGTTTCAATTTTTAGCCTCGAAGGGTGTCCATAAAATCTCTCAATTTGTGGTGTTCCATTTCCCTTTTCTAATAAACCCACTCTTCCACATCAAAACAACCTAAAAATAGAAACATGACAACTAAACAAGAAGTAAGATATCATAAACTATGATTACCTTCAAACAAATTCATTTTTGTTTAAGGAAAAAGTGGCAACATCGATTCAAGATGATAAAAGGCTGTGGATAGGTAACTTGGACCAGAGAATAAGTGAGTAAGTAAACCATCTTATCGCATAAACAAAACCATGCCATTTATGAAAGGTACAGCTCCTATTCGTAGGACTATTCAATTTTGCAGTTCCGCTAAATCTTCAAATCTCCACCAAAATGATGAACGTTTCCGTTTTTAGTCTCGAAAGGTGTCCATAACAAGCTCTCAAGTTGTGATATTCCATTTCCCTTTTGTAATAATTCCACTTTTCCATATCGAAACAACCTAAAAATAGAAACATGATAACTAAACAAGAAGTAAGATATCATAAACTACGATTACTCCCAAACAAACTCTTTAATATTTAAGGAAAAAGTAGCAACATTGACTCAAGATGATAAAAGGCTGTGGATAGGAAACTTGGACCAGAGAATAAGTGAGTAAGTAAAACACCTTATCGTATAAACAAAATAAAACTTATGCTGATTTTTCCTTTTTACTGGTATCAACTTTTAAAATTGCTGCAAAAACATGGTGAAATCGAAAAGTTTGATCTTCTATTCCACCGTTCGGGTCCACTCGCTGGCCAACCGAGAGGATACGCATTCGTCACCTACGTAAATAAAAGCGATGCTCAAACTGCCATTACAAACTTGCATAATGCATCCGTTGGATTAAAAAAGATTATTGTTACTTGGGCCAACAGTGTGAATACGGTAAAATAAATTAATTTTAATTTATCTCATAAAATTTTAATAAAAATATCAATTTAAGGAGGATATGGATAAGCCGAAAGTTGATTTAAACATCCCAGCCTTAGCTATGTCTAAACTGGAAAAGAAAACCGACCGTCAAACACAAATTCAAGCGATTGAGGCTAAATTAAAATTGATGGAACACTCCCAAAACAGCGAATTGGTCATAAATAAGACTGTAGCTACGAAATCTCCTGTTATATCTCAATTTCAACAGAACAAACAGCAACCTATAACCTCTTCTAATAATGTAAAGTACAAGAACAATTTTAAGCGACACGAAAGGAACCACAAGCCTTATAATCGGCATAAAACAAAGAGATAATCAAGAAATTTAAATTAACGATTTATCAAGTTTTTACCTCCAACAGTGTTCTCATCCTTGTGAAGTATTTATTTATTTTATTCTGTAGATGATTAGATATAAATATAAATAAAAAAGTCTACTTTTTGATGAAATATGAACAATTACGATAATAAATATTTTTGAATTCGTTTTTGAGGTTATTTTAATCGCGCCATCTGTATGATAAAATTAGTGATCAGTTTTTTTTATTAAAATTTAAAATTAATTTAATTTTTTTGATATATTTATAGTTTTCGAAAAGAAGTATTAAAAGAATCGAGATATGAAAGATATGGCTCTTATTTGTGGGAATATGCGATATTTAGAAGGTGGTTAATTAATTTTGATGTATCAAATTGAGGTGTTTGGTGATGTAAAATGTATAAATTGAATTAATAATATAAAGCATAAGTATAATTTAAATGATAAAAAGAACTACAAGCCTTATAATTAGGATAAAAAAAGAAATTTTAAATCAACGATTAATTTAAATTTTTACCTTCAAGAGTATTCTCATCCTTGAAATGCGTTAATTCACTTATTCTGTACTTAACTAGATATAAATGTAACCAAAAAAGTCTACTTTTTACTGAAATTTGATCAAATTTCGATAATAAATATTTTTGAATCAATTTTCCAGGTTATTTTAAGCGCGCCATCTACATGATTAAATATGTGATTAAGGTTTTTAAGCGCCATCTATACAAGAAATGTCAGTATTTACCGGTTAGAACTAATTTATAGGTTAT
Source organism: Onthophagus sagittarius (assembly GCA_036711965.1). Classification (NCBI taxonomy): domain Eukaryota; kingdom Metazoa; phylum Arthropoda; class Insecta; order Coleoptera; family Scarabaeidae; genus Onthophagus; species Onthophagus sagittarius. Next base: position 12,238,577 of record JASERS010000004.1, read on the forward strand.
GTTTTATCTAATTTTCTCAAACTTTTAATAACAAATTTTAAATACCATGCCGTTTATGAAAGGTACAGCTCCTATTCGTAGGACTCTTCAATTTTGCAGTTTCGCTAAATCTTCAAATCTCCACCAAAATATTGAACGTTTCAATTTTTAGCCTCGAAGGGTGTCCATAAAATCTCTCAATTTGTGGTGTTCCATTTCCCTTTTCTAATAAACCCACTCTTCCACATCGAAACAACCTAAAAATAGAAACATGACAACTAAACAAGAAGTAAGATATCATAAACTACGATTACCCTCAAACAAATTCATTTTTGTTTAAGGAAAAAGTGGTAACATCGATTCAAGATGATAAAAGGCTGTGGATAGGTAACTTGGACCAGAGAATAAGTGAGTAAGTAAACCATCTTATCGCATAAACAAAACCATGCCATTTATGAAAGGTACAGCTCCTATTCGTAGGACTATTCAATTTTGCAGTTCCGCTATATCTTCAAATCTCCACCAAAATGATGAACGTTTCCATTTTTAGTCTCGAAAGGTGTCCATAACAAGCTCTCAAGTTGTGATATTCCATTTCCCTTTTGTAATAATTCCACTCTTCCATATCGAAACAACCTAAAAATAGAAACATGATAACTAAACAAGAAGTAAGATATCATAAACTACGATTACTCCCAAACAAACTCTTTAATATTTAAGGAAAAAGTAGCAACATCGACTCAAGATGATAAAAGGCTGTGGATAGGAAACTTGGACCAGAGAATAAGTGAGTAAGTAAAATACCTTATCGTATAAACAAAATAAAACTTATGCGGATTTTTCCTTTTTACTGGTACCATCTTTTAAAATTGCTGCAAAAACATGGTGACATCGAAAAGTTTGATCTTCTATTCCACCGTTCGGGTCCACTCGCTGGCCAACCCAGAGGATACGCATTCGTCACCTACGTAAATAAAAGCGATGCTCAAACTGCCATTACAAATTTGCATAATGCATCCGTTGGATTAAAAAAGATTATTGTTACTTGGGCCAACAGTGTGAATACGGTAAAATGAATTAATTTTAATTTATCTCATAAAATTTTATAAAAATAATAATTTAAGGAGGATATGGATAAGCCGAAAGTTGATTTAAACATCCCAGCCTTAGCTATGTCTAAACCGGAAAAGAAAACCGACCGTCAAACGCAAATTCAAGCGATTGAGGCTAAATTAAAACTGATGGAACACTCCCAAAACAGTGAATTGGTCATAAATAAGACTGTGGCTACTGAATCTCCCATTATATCTCAATTTCAACAGAACAAACAGCAACCTATAACCTCTTCTAATAATGTAAAGTACAAGAACAATTTTAAGCGACACGAAAGGAACCAAAAGCCTTATAATCGGCATAAAACAAAGAGATAATCAAGAAATTTAAATTAACGATTTATCAAGTTTTTACCTCCAACAGTGTTCTCATCCTTGTGAAATATTTATTTATTTTATTCTGTAGATGATTAGATATAAATCTAAATAAAAAATCTACTTTTTGATGAAATATGAACAAGTATAATAATAAATATTTTTAAATTCGTTTTTTTGAGGTTATTTTAATCGCGCCATCTGTATGATAAAATTTGTGATCAAGTTTTTTTTTATTAAAATTTAAAATCAACTTAATTTTTTTGATATATTTATTGTTTTCGAAAAGAAGTATTAAAAGAATCGAGATATGAAAGGTATGGCTCTTTTTTGTAGGAATATGAAATATTTAGAAAGTGATAAATTAATTTTGAAGGATGAAATTAAGGTGATTGGTGATGTAAAATGTATTAATTCAATTAATAATGTGAAGCATAAGAATAATTTAAGCGATAAAAAGAATTACAAGCTTTATAATTAGGATAAATGAAAGAAATTTTAAATTAATGATTAATTTAAATTTTAACCTTCAAGAGTGGTCTCATACTTGTAATGCGGTACTTATTCACTTATTCTGTAGTTAATTAGATATAAATATAAACAAAATAGTCCACTTTTTAATGAAATTTGATCAAATTTCGATAATAAATATTTTTGAATTAATTTTTGAGGTTATTTTAAGCACGCCATCTATACAAGAAATGTCAGTATTTACCGGTTAGAACTAATTTTTAGGTTATGTTTTATCTAATTTTCTCAAACTTTTAATAAGAAATTTTAAATACCATGCCGTTTATGAAAGGTACAACTCCTATTCGTAGGACTATTCAATTTTGCAGTTCCGCTAAATCTTCAAATCTCCACCAAAATGATGAACGTTTCCATTTTTAGTCTCGAAGGGTGTCCATAACAAGCTCTCAAGCTGTGATATTCCATTTCCTTCTTGTAATAATTCCACTCTTCCATATCGAAACAACCTAAAAATAGAAACATGATAACTAAACAAGAAGTAAGATATCATAAACTACGATTACTCCCAAACAAACTCTTTAATATTTAAGGAAAAAGTAGCAACATCGATTCAAGATGATAAAAGGCTGTGGATAGGAAACTTGGACCAGAGAATAAGTGAGTTATAAAACACCTTATCGTATAAACAAAATAAAACTTATGCGGATTTTTCCTTTTTACTGGTATCAACTTTTAAAATTGCTGCAAAAACATGGTGAAATCGAAAAGTTTGATCTTCTATTCCACCGTTCGGGTCCACTCGCTGGCCAACCGAGAGGATACGCATTCGTCACCTACGTAAATAAAAGCGATGCTCAAACTGCCATTACAAACTTGCATAATGCATCCGTTGGCTTAAAAAAGATTATTGTTACTTGGGCCAACAGTGTGAATACGGTAAAATAAATTAATTTTAATTTATCTCATAAAATTTTAATAAAAATTAAAATTTAAGGAGGATATGGATAAGCCGAAAGTTGATTTAAACATCCCAGCTTTAGCTATGTCTAAACCGGAAAAGAAAACCGACCGTCAAACCCAAATTCAAGCGATTGAGGCTAAATTAAAACTGATGGAACACTCCCAAAACAGCGAATTGGTCATAAATAAGACTGTAGCTACGGAATCTCCTGTTATATCTCAATTTCAACAGAACAAACAGCAACCTATAACCTCTTCTAATAATGTAAAGTACAAGAACAATTTTAAACGACACGAAAGGAACCACAAGCCTTATAATCGGCATAAAACAAAGAGATAATCAAGAAATTTAAATTAACGATTTATCAAGTTTTTACCTCCAACAGTGTTCTCATCCTTGTGAAGTATTTATTTATTTTATTCTGTAGCTGATTAGATATAAAAATAAATAAAGAATCTACTTTTTGATGAAATATGAACAATTACGATAATAAATATTTTTGAATTCGTTTTTGAGGTTATTTTAAGCGCGCCATCTGTATGCTAAAATTTGTGATCAAAGTTTTTTTATTAAAAATTAAAATTAATTTACTTTCTTTGATACATTTCTAATTTTCGAAAGGAATTATTAAAAGAATCGAGATATTAAAGGTATGGCTCTTTTTTGTGGGAATACGAAGTGTTTAGAAGGTGGTAAATTAATTTTGAAGGATCAAATTAAGGTGTTTGGTGATGTAAAATGTATAAATTGAATTAATAATGTAAAGCACAAGAATAATTTAAGCAATAGAAAGAAGTAAAAGCCTTAAAATTAGGATAAAAGAAAGAAATTTTAAATTAACGATTAATTAAAGTTTTTACCTGCAAGAGTGTTCTCATCCTTGTAATGCGTTAATTCACTTATTCTGTAGTTAATTAGACATAAATATAAGCAAAAAAGTCCACTTTTTAATTAAATTTGATCAAATTTCGATAATAAATCTTTTCGAATTAATTTTTGAGGTTATTTAAGCACGCCATCTATATGATTAAATTTGTGATTAAGGTTTTGAAGCGCCCTCTGTACCAGAAATCGCAATATTGACAGGTTAAAATTAATTTTTAGGTTATGTTGCTAATTTTCTCCAAGTTTTATTAAAAATCTCCAAATACCATGCCGTTTATGAAAGGAACAGCTCCTATTCGTAGGACTATTCAATATTTAGAAGCCGGCAAATTAGTTTTAAAGGATCAAATCAAGATATTTTCCGTTAATTACAATACAGCCGGGGATCATCATCAAGGAACGAAGTAATCATAATCTAAATCTAATATAAATTCATATTAATCATTTTTAATGTTTAGAGACTTCGTATTTTGGTACTTGCCTCAACTTCAATACAAAAACCCCAACATACAAATTTGCACCTTTAAAAATAAAACGCCTTCGCCGTTTATAAGATGCTTTTACGGTAATCGTTTTAATTTTATTCTTATTTATAAATTAAATGAGATATTTTAGAGAGTGGACAAGAAATGTTGATTGATGTGCACGGCAAAACCAAAGAGGAGATTGTAAATCATTTGCTTAAAGTTGTTGGGAAAACGACGGAAGTTTTAGCGGCTGAATCGATAGCTCGAGAGAAAAAAGATAATCCAGCCAATTTTGGGGTGATGTGCGAACGAGCTTGCATTTGCCAAATTCCCGGGCAAATACCGTGTCCTGGAGTGTGTCCGTTACCTAACGAGATGAGGGGGAAATATAAAAATGCGGTAGATTAATTTTAAATAGTTTATTTTTTATGTTAGTGTTCAATTAATTCAAATAAATTTTTATTAATTTAGTGTATATTTAGTTGCATAAACTATAATAATTAATTTTTTATGGATATAAATTAAAAATGCTCTTAATTATTCGTAAAAAAAATAATAAGTTCATTAAACTCACTAAATTATTTGTTTACAATCTATTTAATTTATAATTCGACTTTGTTTGTCACATTACATCAAACCCGAACACATTTAATCGCGAATTTCTTAAATTGATAATAAAATGATGCAAGAATCTCATCTCTTTTTAAACAATTAACATAATAACTTTATTTCAATAAAATTTAAACCACTTTTTTTAAAATTTAGATTATCTATTTTATTAAATTATTTATATTAATTACATACATCAAAATGATACCGATGACCCCTTCAAATTAACTAGACGAGCATACACGTGACGGTCTTTTAGATACTCTTAATACAATATTTATCGAATTCAGAATCGAAATCAACGCGAAGCTTGATCTTTCACAATTTTTGTGAACGCGTCACAAAACGAATCCGTATTTAAGTAACTCACTTATCGGTTTACTCTAATATTTTTGTTACGATCGTCATGGAGTTAATATCTGAGTTATTTGAACCGTTTCAATTTTGGAACAAAACGATATCCGCGGCAAGGTTCCCCCAAGAAGGTGGACGACAAAAAATATTTACGCTGAAAGAAGTTGCTAGCCACGATGATATCGATGATTGTTGGGTGATAATTTACGATCGAATATACGATCTAACCGAGTTTATAGTGGAGGTAATTAAATTAATAATAATATAAAATCAAATTATTAATTAAAATAATTTATTTAGCATCCAGGGGGATGGGAAGTTTTGATTGAAAACGCCGGAAAAGACGCTACAATCGCGTTTAGAGGAACCGGACATAGTAAATCTGCCGTGGAGATGCTCGAAAAGTATTATATTGGAGATTTGCCCATTTCGGAGAGGATATTTAGGACTGTTAATGGGTTTAAGTTGTCGGATATCCCGGAGTGATGAATTTGTTCGTTTTTTTGTCCTATTTATTTCTATAAATTGTGTTTTGGGTGTAAGAACAGTATTAATAAACACGTTTTTAAAAAAATCTAATCTCGTTTAATTTAATTCAAATAATAATTCATCGATATTATTTTAATTTTTCTCAGAAAGGCGTTGAATTGCGCGTCTAAAAATATTTCATTATCTTTGAACAACGCCCGATTTTATTATTGCAACATCTAAAAAAAAGGGAAGCATAAACATCCAAAAATAAAGTGTTATGCAATGCAAAGAATAAAGTGGTGTTTAATTGTAATAAATAATTAAGTTATTATCATTAATTCTTCGAGAGATTCTTCGTTTTAAGTTTACTATTCTTTCAATTAATTATATTGCAAATTGAAAGACTTGGCGGGATGTAGATAAACGTTTAATCATCTTTTTCTGTTATTTCAGCGTTTACAAATAATTCGCATCTTCATGATATTAATTTTATTATCTTGTTTAAATTAAATATTTTTAATTAACACTTACACCAGCACTTTAAAGAAGATGCTTTTTTATGTTTAAACATTTCTATCATCGTAGTTTAAATCGTTAATGTGTCCTCAAAATGAAGTATGTTAAACTTTTCTCTCTATCTTCAATTTCATATATAAAAATAAGACCTTCACGATCTTTTGAATTTTATGATTTTTTTCCTGTATCTACTAAAACGTAAAAACACCTCATCTTTTAACATTTCTTAAGGGAAAGCGATTTTAAATCGAAACAATGTGTTATACATCATTTGAAAGAGGACGGTTCAACCTTCAATTTGATATACAAATTATTTGTTCATTTTCAAAAATAACACCCTTCACGTTCTTTTGAATTTTATGATTTTCTTCGTGATTCTGCAAAAACGTCAAAAATATATCATCTTTTAACATTTCTTAAGTGAAAGCTATTTCAAATCGAAACAAGGAGCTACACATCATTTGAAAGAGGAAGGTTCAACCTTCAATTTGACATACAAATCATTTCTTTATTTTCAAAAATACGATCCTCACGATCTTTTTCAGATTTCATCATTTTTCTTTAATGTACTTGAACGTCATAAACACATCGCCCTTTAACATTTCTTAGGGGGAATCGATTTCAAATCGAAACAATGTGTTATACATCATTTGAAAGAGGACGGTTCAACCTTCAATTTGATATACAAATTATTTGTTCATTTTCAAAAATAACACCCTTCACGTTCTTTTGAATTTTATGATTTTTTTCGTGATTCTGCAAAAACGTCAAAAATATATCACCTTTTAACATTTCTTAAGTGAAAGCTATTTCAAATCGAAACAAGGAACTATACATCATTTGAAAGAGAAAGGTTTACTCTTCAATTTGATATACAAATCATTTCTTCATTTTCAAAAATAAGACACTCACGATCTTTTTCAAATTTTATCATTTTTTTCGTGATTCTATTAAAACGTCAAAAACACATCAACGTTTAACATTCCTTAAATGAAAGCGATTTCAAATCGAAACAGCGAGTTATACATCATATTAAAGAGGAAGGTTCAACCTTCATTTTGGTATACAAGTCATTTCTCATTTTCAAAAATACCCTCTTCACGATCTTTTTCAAATTTTATCATTCTTTTCGCGATTCTATTAAAAAGTAAAAAGCACATCATCCTTTAACATCTCTTAAGTGGAATCTATTTCAAATTGAAACAACGAATTATACATCATTTTAAAGAGGAAGGTTCAACCTTCAATATGTTATACAAATCATTTCTTCTTTCTCAAAAATACTATCTTATCTTCATGATCTTTCAAATTTTACCATTATCATTTCAAAGACATTTTTTTTATTTTCATCATAACCCCGAAATTTGGGAATCGACGAAATGATTTCACACCTTCAATGTGTTAAATAACAAGTAAATTTACTTTAAACTGTTTTTTATTTCACGGTAATATTCCAATTCGATCTTAAGATACGACATTTTCAAATTTGCTGTATATCCTAAACAAACAAACGTGTAAAGTTCAATTCAAAAAATCATAACTCCCAAATTTGGGGAACCGAAGAAATGACCTTCAATGTGTTAAATAACAAATAAATTTACTCTAAATTGTTTTTTGTTTCACGGGAATATTTCAATTCGATCTTAAGATACGACATTTTCAAATTTGCTATATATCCTAAACAAACAAACGTGCAGAGTTCAATTCAAAAAAACATAACTCCGAAATTTGTGGAATCGAAGAAATGACCTTTAATGTATTAAATAACAAATAAATTTACTTTAAATTGTTTTTTGTTTCACGGTAATATTTCAATTCGATCTTAAGATACGACATTTTTAAGTTTTGCTACATACCGTAAACGAACAAACGTGCAGAGTTTAATTCAAAAAATCAAAACTCCGAAGTTTAGGGAATTGAAGAAATAACCTTCAATGTGTTCAATAATAAATAAATTTACTTTAAATTGTTTTTTATTTCACGGTAATATTTCAATTCGATCTTAAGATACGACATTTTTAAGTTTTGCTATATATCGTAAACGAACAAACGTGCAGAGTTTAATTCAAAAAATCATAACTCCGAAGTTTAGGGAATTGAAGAAATAACCTTCAATGTGTTCAATAATAAATAAATTTACTTTAAATTGTTTTTTATTTCACGGTAATATTTCAATTCGATCTTAAGATACGACATTTTTAAATTTTTCTATATATAGTAAACGAACAAACGTGCAGAGTTTAATTCAAAAAATCATAACTACGAAATTTTGAGATTCTAAGAAATGAGCATAATTCTATTAAATACTAAATAAATGAGCTAAAAAACGTTTTTTAATTAATGATGATATCTCAATTTGTTCCTCGGATACAATCTTTTAAATATTATATAAGTATATTATGTATTTCGAATTTTTTCATCTTTTTCGGCATTCTACTAAAATTCCAAAATGCCAAATTGATCCAACGAGTTATATATTATTTGAAAGAACAAGATTCAACCTTCAATTTGATATACAGGCCATTTCTTCATTTTCAAAAATACGATCTTCACGATCTTTTTCAGATTTCATCATTTTTTTCTTTAATGTACTTAAAGGTCAAAAACACTTCATTCTTTAACGTTTCTTAGATGAAATCGAGATCAAAGTGAAACAATGAGTTATACATCATTTGAAAGAGGAATGTTCAACCTTCAATTTGATATACAAGTCATTTCTTCATTTTCAAAAATAAGACCTTCACGATCTTTCGAATTTTATCATTTTTGTTTCGTCATTCTACCAAAACGTCAAAAATACATCATCCTTTAACATTTCTTAGATGGAATCAATTTCAAATTGAAACAATGTGTTACACATCATTTGAAGGAAGAAGGTTGAGTCTTCAATTTCATATATAAGTCATTTCTTCATTTTCAAAAATAAGACCTTTACGTTATTTAGAATTTTAACATTTTTTTTCGTTATTCTACCAAAACATCAAAAACACATCATCCTTTAACAGTTCTTAGATGGAATCGATTTCAAATTGAAACAATGTGTTACACATCATTTGAAGGAAGAAGGTTGAGTCTTCAATTTCATATATAAGTCATTTCTTTATCTCCAAAAATAAGACCTTCACGTTCTTTAGAATTCTAACATTTTTTTTTCGTTATTCTACCAAAACGTCAAAAACACATTATCCTTTAACAGTTCTTAGATGGAATCGATTTCAAATTGAAACAATGTGTTACACATCATTTGAAGGAAGAAGGTTGAGTCTTCAATTTCATATATAAGTCATTTCTTCATTTTCAAAAATAAGACCTTCACGTTCTTTAGAATTTTAACATTTTTTTTTTCGTTATTCTACCAAAACGTCAAAACACATCATCCTTTAACAGTTCTTAGATGGAATCGATTTCAAATTGAAACAATGTGTTACACATCATTTGAAGGAAGAAGGTTGAGTCTTCAATTTCATATATGTCATTTCTTCATTTTCAAAAATAAGACCTTCACGTTCTTTAGAATTTTAACATTTTTTTTTTCGTTATTCTATCAAAACGTCAAAACACATCATACTTTAATAGTTCTTAGATGGAATCGATTTCAAATTGAAACAATGTGTTACACATCATTTGAAGGAAGAAGGTTGAGTCTTCAATTTCATATATAAGTCATTTCTTCATTTTCAAAAATAACACCTTCACGTTATTTAGAATTCTAACATTTTTTTTTTTCGTTATTCTACCAAAACGTCAAAAACACATTATCCTTTAACAGTTCTTAGATGGAATCGATTTCAAATTGAAACAATGTGTTACATATCATTTGATGGAAGAAGGTTGAGTCTTCAATTTCATATATAAGTCATTTCCTCATTTTCAAAAATAAGACCTTCACGTTATTTAGAATTTTAACATTTTTTTTTTCGTTATTCTACCAAAACATCAAAAACACATCATCCTTTAACAGTTCTTAGATGGAATCGATTTCAAATTGAAACAATGTATTACACATCATTTGAAGAAAGAAGGTTGAGTCTTCAATTTCATATATAAGTTATTTCTTCATTTTCAAAAATAAGACCTTCACGTTATTTAGAATTTTAACATTTTTTTTTCGTTATTCTACCAAAACGTCAAAACACATCATCCTTTAACAGTTCTTAGATGGAATCGATTTCAAATTGAAACAATGTGTTACACATCATTTGAAGGAAGAAGGTTGAGTCTTCAATTTCATATATAAGTCATTTCTTCATTTTCAAAAATAAGACCTTCACGTTCTTTAGAATTTTAACTTTTTTTTTTTTCGTTTTTCTACCAAAACGTCAAAACACATCATCCTTTAACAGTTCTTAGATGGAATCAATTTCAAATTGAAACAATGTGTTACACATCATTTGAAGGAAGAAGGTTGAGTCTTCAATTTCATATATAAGTCATTTCTTCATTTTCAAAAATAACACCTTCACGTTATTTAGAATTCTAACATTTTTTTTTTTCGTTATTCTACCAAAACGTCAAAAACACATTATCCTTTAACAGTTCTTAGATGGAATCGATTTCAAATTGAAACAATGTGTTACATATCATTTGATGGAAGAAGGTTGAGTCTTCAATTTCATATATAAGTCATTTCCTCATTTTCAAAAATAAGACCTTCACGTTCTTTAGAATTTTAACATTTTTTTTCGTTATTCTACCAAAACGTCAAAACACATCATCCTTTAACAGTTCTTAGATGGAATCGATTTCAAATTGAAACAATGTGTTACACATCATTTGAAGGAAGAAGGTTGAGTCTTCAATTTCATATATTAGTCATTTCTTCATTTTCAAAAATAAGACCTTCACGTTATTTAGAATTTTAACATTTTTTTTTTCGTTATTCTACCAAAACGTCAAAACACATCATCCTTTAACAGTTCTTAGATGGAATCGATTTCAAATTGAAACAATGTGTTACACATCATTTGAAGGAAGAAGGTTGAGTCTTCAATTTCATATATAAGTCATTTCTTCATCTCCAAAAATAAGACCTTCACGTTCTTTAGAATTCTAACATTTTTTTTTCGTTATTCTACCAAAACGTCAAAAACACATCATCCTTTAACAGTTCTTAGATGGAATCGATTTCAAATTGAAACAATGTGTTACACATCATTTGAAGGAAGAAGGTTGAGTCTTCAATTTCATATATAAGTCATTTCTTCATTTTCAAAAATAAGACCTTCACGTTCTTTAGAATTTTAACATTTTTTTTTTCGTTATTCTACCAAAACGTCAAAAACACATCATCCTTTAACAGTTCTTAGGTGGAATCGATTTCAAATTGAAACAATGAGTTGTATATCGTTTTAAAGAAGAAAGTTCAGTCTTCATTTTGATATACAAGTCATTTCTTCATTTTTAAAAATAAGACACTCACGATCTATTGAATTTTACCTTTTTTCTTTTCGTTATTCTACCACAACGTCAAAAACACATCATCATTTAACAGTTCTTAGGTGGAATTGATTTCAAATTGAAACAATGAGTTGTATATCGTTTTAAAGAAGATAGTTCAGTCTTCATTTTGATATACAAGTCGTTACTTCATTTTCAAAAATAAGACACTCACGATCTATCGAATTTTATCATTTTTATTTCGTCATTCTACCAAAACGTCAAAAACACATCATCCTTTATCTTATCTTAGGTGGAATCGATTTCAAATTGAAACAATGTGTTACATATCATTTGAAAGAGGAAGGTTTAACCTTCAATTTGATATACAAACCATTTCTTCATTTTCAAAAATAAGACATTCATGATCTTTCAAATATTATCATTTCTGTTTCGTCATTCTACCAAAACGTCAAAGGCACATCATCCTTTAACATTTCTTAGGTGGAATCCATTTAAAATTGAAACAACGAGTTATATATCATTTGAAAGGAAAAGGTTCAATCTTCAATTTGACATACAAGTCATTTCTTCATTTTCAAAAGTTAAACCTTCACGATCTTTCAAATTTTTTTTCGTCATTTTACGAAAACTTCAAAAACACATCATCCTTTAACATTTCTTAGGAGGAATCAACTGCAAATTGAAGCAACGATTTATACATCATTTTAAAAAGGAAGGTTAACCTTTAAATTGATACACAAGTCATTTCTTCATTTTCAAAAATAAGACATCCACGATTTTTCAAATTTTATCATTTTTTTCGTCATATCTATAAAGCGTCAAAAATACTTCATCTTTTAACACTTCTTAGGTGGAAATAATTTCAGATTGAAACAACGAGTTATACATCATTTGAAAGAAGAAGGTTCAACTTCCAATTTGGTATTACAATGTGGGTTCTTAAATGCATAGATATTGAGAGAAATGAGTTTGATAAATTTGGTTGTTTTGCAAGTTGTGGATAATAACACTTAGGAATATAAGCATATTATAAAAAATCTTGATTAGAATGTGATATCCAGTATCAGGGTTTCCTTTAAAACCATATCATCAAACTCCTACGAAATATTATTAGAGAAGACCCAAGATAAATCATTTTACATAATTCTTAATTAAATAAACAATTATTTTTGATTGTGTTTAGTATTTTCAAAAGATTAAACTTGAGGTTACATGACCTAATTCATTTAGAAATCTTTTAAGAAATATAAATTCATATGATCCTCTTCAAAATGAATTATTAAAGTTATATTATTTACAAAAACATGATCCTAAATAAAGTTAAACATTACAAATACAACAATGATAATCACATATTACTCAATGATACCAAAATTAAGTAAAATTATATTATTAGAAGAATCTGCGTCAAAATTTAATTCATTTGCGTCAAATTTACGATAGAATTAAACGTAAAATATTGTTCAACGTCTTTTTTCCCCCATTTCCCCACATATTTTGCAATCATACAAAAATAGTTAATAAAAAAATGCCTAGTAATGACGGATAACTTACTTAATATTTGTTACCATTCGATAAGAGTGTAGCATTGAACTTGAAACTCATTTCGAGGTTGATTAGAAAAGAAAAAACTTTTATTCTAATCTTTATTAGTCAATTCGGTGAATTTATTACTCAATAAAAATAAAGAAAATACGATTTTTAATTAAATTAAATTAAAATCAGCATATTGAAGGAGTTTTAAATATTTTTTTGTATAGACATTGATGTTGTGGTAATTCACCTATTAAGTATTCATTTAACATTTTTTTCGCTAAATCTGAATGGACGGCTCCTTGAAATGCAAAAGTCGCGTCTCTTCCTGCATGTTCCATTAATAAGTCTTCACCGCCTGGATGCTAAAAATATTTTAAATTTAATTACAATTTGTAACTTATTTATTTTTTATTTACGATTGATTTAATCAGTTTTACCTGCTTCAAAAAATTTGTCACATTATAAACTTTATCGCAAATAATCACCCAACAATCGGTAAATGATTCATGAAAAGCAACCTCCTCTAAAGGAATCGTTTTTAATTCTTTATCGATATCACATACACATAATTTTTTGTCTAAATCGTTCATTATTAAAAGACTACGATAGAATAAAGATACATTTCAACTGCACAAGTAGTTATTTTACTAACAGAATAAAAGGTTAAAAGTAATATTGGATTAAAGGTATTAAATATCTTCAGGAGAGAGACCATAAAGTATCATTGCCTATGTATCGGAAAGAAAATAAAAATGTATGTGGTTTTAATGAAATTAAATCGTACAATATTAATTTAGTGCAAAATATTTTAGAGTTTAATTATGATTTTATCATAAATTTGATATTGTAATTCTTATATTATCTTATATATTCTTATATATCTTATAAATTAATTAAATACAATACCTTTTTATAACCTATGACATGACATAGTTTTTTGATCAGTTTTTTGTGTTTCTTGGAATTTGTTACAATCTGTTCTCATTAATGACGTTATTTCCGGCAATTTTATGTATGGTGAGTGTATTAAATAGAATTTTCTCTTTTATAAATACACTTTAAAAATTATTTACATAAATATTTGAAGAGACAATGAGCGTCTTCAATTTTTAAAGTAAGTAAATGTTTTACACTGTAATTGCTATTTGTTTGGTCTGGACCTCTTTTGGTCTTCAATTTTTGTAATTCTACACGATTAAGGTATCTTTTATTATGAGATTGACGTTTAACATTGACAGATGTCAAATCCGCCATTTTGAATTTTAATAATACAATTTCATTAAGCTTGGGAAATCGTTTAATTTAATGCCAATCATTAAAATTATTTAATTTCATAGCAAACTCGACTATTTTTGCTGATGTAATAAAAAGTTATGTGACATTGACAGATGTCAAATCCGCCATTTTGAATTTTAACAGTTGCACTTAATTCGACTTAAAAAATCATTTAATTTGATACCAAACTCGATTAAGGTATCTTTTATTATGAGATTAACGTTTAACATTGACATATGTCAAATCCGCCATTTTGAATTTTAATAATACAATTTCATTAAGCTTGGGAAATCGTTTAATTTAATACCAATCATTAAAATCATTTAATTTCATACCAAACTCGACTATTTTTGCTGTTATAATAAAAAGTTATGTGACATTGACAGATGTCAAATACCCGCCATCTTGAATTTTAACATTTGCACTTAATTTGACTTAAAAAATCATTTAATTTGATACCAAACTCGATTAGGGTATCTTTTATTACGAGATTGACGTTTAACATTGACAGATGTCAAATCCGCCATGTTGAATTTTAATAATACAATTTTATTAAGCTTGGAAAATCGTTTCATTTAATACCAATCATTAAAATCATTTAATTTCATACCAAACTCGACTATTTTTGCTGTTATAATAAAAAGTTATGTGACATTGACAGATGTCAAATCCGCCATTTTGAATTTTAATAATACAATTTTTTTAAGCTTGGAAAATCGTTTAATTTAATACCAATCACTAAAATCATTTAGTTGCATACCAAACTCGACTATCTTTGCTGTTATAATAAAAAGTTATGTGACGTTGACAGATGTCAAATCCGCCATCTTGAATTTTAACAGTTGCACTTAATTTGATTTAAAAAAACATTTAATTTCATACCAAACACGATTAGGGTATCTTGTATTATGAAATTGACGTTTAACATTGACAGATGTCAAATCCGCCATTTTAAATTTTAATAATATAATTTTATTAAGCTTGGGAAATCGTTTCATTTAATACCAATCATTAAAATCATTAAATTTGATACTAAACTCATGAAAAAGTTTAAATGTGACATTTGACATAGAAGAAAAAGTAAAATTTGACACATGTCATATTCGCCATTTTGATTTTGATAATTTCGTTATTATCCGTAAAAAAACCTTTAATTAATGTTAAAAAATAACTAAATTAGTTATTTTATTTCATAAAAATGTTTAAATGTGACATTTGACATTGAAGAAGATACAAAATTTGACATATGTCATATCCGCCATTTTGAAAATGACATTTTACGTTTCGTTAGATTTAAAAATCCTTTATTTAAAACCAATTATCCTAATTAAGGGAAAAATCGAATACTTTTTAAATTTATTTAGCGAATTTGACAGTTGTCGAAGTTACTACAATTTTCGTTCAAATGTCAAAATTAATTTTTATCCGGATATAGTGATTTGGTTGGTATCAAAATTTACGCTTAATTAATTAATATAAGCCGAAATAAAAACGTTGCAAGTGACACCTGTCAAATGTCATATGTCAAAATTATTAAATTAAAAAAAGAAATAATGATTTAATGTTATTTTAGATCGATTTCAAATTGAAAATAGGGTTATTTAAGTCCAAACACGGCGAGTTTATTTTAAAAATTGACGGAGATATACGAAAAAATTAAATTAAAGATGGCGGTTGTCAATGTCATTTGTGACGTTGATTTAATTGATCGGAAATATAGATTGTGGGGTATTAAATTGAAGGATTTTTTGTGCTTACTACGATTTTGATGTTTTTACAGCTTAAAAAAAATAATTAGAAAATCAAAATGGCGGATTTATACTTCTTTTTTAAATTAAACCTAAATTGAATTAAAACAAGGACGAAAGGTACGTTTACAAAATAAGAAATAAGTCCACACTCGATAATCTATCTTAATAATTAACAAAGATATCGAAAAATTAAATTAAAGGTGGCGGCTGTCAATGTCATTTATTATATTATACAAGTTTGATTTATTTGATTGAATATATGGGTTGTGGGGTACCAAATTAAAGGATTTTTTGTGCTTACTACGATTTTGATTTTTTTATAGCTTAAAAAAATTATTAGGAAATCAAAATGGCGGATTTATACTTCTTTTTTAAATTAAAACTAAATTGAATTAAAACAATGACGAAAGGTACATTTACAGAATAAGAAATAAGTCCAAATTCGATGAGTTTATCTTAATATTTAATAAAGATATCGAAAAAATTAAATTAAAGATGGCGTCTGTCAATGTCATTTATTATATTATACAAGTTTGATTTATTTAAACGAAAATGTGGGTTGTGGGGTATCAAATTAAAGGATTTTTTGTGTTTATTACAATTTTGGTAATTTTACAAAAAAATATTAATAAAAAAATCAAAATGGCGGGTTTTTATTAATTTTTTTTGTTTATTTTTTTTTTTTTTTTCGAAAATATGGGTTTTTGGGTATCAAATTAAAGGATTTTTTGTGCTTATTACGATTTTGATAATTTCACAAAAAAATATTTTAATTAAAAAAACAAAATTGCGGATTTCTATTAATTTTTTTTGTTTATTATTTTTTTTCGAAAATATGGGTTGTTGAGTATCAAATTAAAGGATTTTTTGTGCTCATTACGATTTTGATAATTTCACAAAAAATATATTAATAAAAAAAAAACAAAATTGCGGATTTCTATTAATTTTTTTGTTTATTATTTTTTTTTTCGAAAATATGCGTTGTTGAGTATCAAATTAAAGGATTTTTTGTGCTCATTACGATTTTGATAATTTCACAAAAAATATATTAATAAAATAAAACAAAATTGCGGATTTCTATTAATTTTTTTGTTTATTATTATTTCTTTTTCGAAAATATGGGTTGTTGGGTATCAAATTAAAGGATTTTTGTGCTTATTACGATGTTGATAATTTCACAAAAAAAATTATTAATAAAAAAAAATCAAAATGGCGGATTTTTATTAATTTTTTTGGTTATTATTTTTTTTTTTTCGAAAATATGGCTTGTGTGGTATCAAATTAAAAGATTTTTTGTACTCATAACGATTTTAATCAACATTAAACCCTCCCAATCAGTACCAAGGAAATCCACATCGTCAATGTAAGCGTTTTGGCCCAAAAACTTGTCAATCTTGTTGTGAGTTCGTAGGTAGGTTGGTAAATTAAAACTCAAGCTCCTTAACTAGTTGTATGTATATTTAAATTGTAAATAATAAGAAACTGCAAGTGACTGAAAACTGCAAGTGATTGAAAACTGCAAGTGACTGAAAACAGTTGCAGTTTCACCCATTTCATTTTAACTGTTAACGTAATTTGTACAACATTTTTAACTTGTAATTTTAAACCTCAAAAATCTTTTAAATTTTGTAACGTTTTATAAAAAAAGATAAGTTTTAAAATTTTGAGATGTTTTCGAAATATCAAAAGTGCTTGATGAATACTACAACAATCTCTAAGGCCAGGCGCGCACATGCGATTTTCATGCGATTATCTGTCGCAGCGACATAAAAGTAGTAGTCGCAAAAAATTTGTATGGTCGCGCATTTGCGACTGATTAATCGTGACTAGAGCCTAGTATCAACATGGACTTCATAGAAACCGCTTGTATAGTGGCTCTGTTATTACGAAAGAAATTAAGAAAGCAACGGAAAAGAAAATTTTGGGTGCATCCAATTTTATCTGACAGAGAACATCGGGGTCAATTTTACATTCTTCATGAAGATTTAAGAAAGCATCCTCGTAAATTCTTTAACTATTACAGAATGAGTGAAAAATCTTTTCTTAAATTATTAAAAATAATAGGACCGAAAATATCGTACCAAAATAGTAAATGGAGAAAATGTATACCACCCGAGGAATGTCTTGCAGTAACAATAAGGTAAGAAGGTACCAGCTTTTGTTTTGTGTCGTCGTTCTGCCAAATTAACTAGATATTTTCTGCAAACTACTATTAGACTAGATATATAGAAGTAGATATTAAAAATAAGGTTAAATAATAAATATATGTTCTATTTGTTTAATTTAATTAATTTATTGATTTGACAAGTCAAAATATGCATTGTCACCATCAGAAAAAATGGTTGCTGATGGTGTGGACTGTGCAGAGTTGACCGTTGATGTCGATGGCGCGGAGTAAATACTTTCATTGCCTCCTTGTTGCTGTTGTTGAAAATTTGATCTTGGAAATTGCACTTGGTCTACCGGACGGTTAGGATAAAGATGAGAATAAGATTGTTGCATTGAACTGTAAAAACTGAAGGATTTCCGACGTTTTTTGCATTTTTCAAGATATTTAAGATTTCAATTTTCGCATAATGTTTTTGGTCATCAGTTAATTTTTTGAACATTGGAACAAGCATAAGTGAAAAATTTTTATCTTCGTCGATTGTTTCACATTGCTTATCCTCCAATATTTTCAGTAACTTTTCTTCATATGGAATTGTTTTAAGCACAGTTTTTCTTGCAGCCCTTCTTGTAGATATGGATGTACTTTCCGAATTTTCTGTATTGGTTGCTAAAGAAGGAGAAGATATCATTTCTTGATTTTCTTGATCAATCTCAATTGATTGAGAAGGTCCGGTGTTGCTGGTAGTTGGTCTATCTTTCATTATTGGGAAAAGGAATTGCAATTGGTCGAAATAAATATATATTCTATTTTTTTGCTGCTTGCCCAGACACTGCTTTACGCTGGGCTGCTAATTCCCTAGCGAAACAATCTTTTAAATTTTTCCATTTTTTTTGAATAATTTTTCCTGCAATAAAAAACAGTTATTATTTATTTTTCAGATACCTTGCTACTGGCAATAGTTTCAATTCTTTACACTTTGAATTTTTACTTGGGGTTACCACGATAAGCGAAATTGTTGAAGACACGTGTAACCAATTATGGAACTATTTACAGCCTTTATACATGCCAGAAAAGTCTGAAGAAGATTGGATAAATATTGCCAAAGAGTTTTACAATAGGACAAATTTTCCGAACTGTATCGGTGCAGTCGACGGCAAGCACATTAGATTACAGAAACCAAATAATACTGGTTCCGAATTTTATAATTATAAAAACTTTTATTCGACTATTCTTTTGGGTATAGTAGACGCCGACTACTGTTTTAAAGCAACAGATGTAGGAGCATATGGTGTTGGAAGCGATTCCAGTGTTTTTAAGAATTCGAATTTTGGTCAAAGATTACATAATAACCAATTAAATGATCCTACTCCACAAAAATTACCAAACAACGAGATGGGAGAACCCATACCTTTCATGATAGTAGGAGACGAAGCATTCGCGTTATCACAAAATGTTTTACGGCCTTATCCTCGAAGAAACTTAACAATGAAACAAAGAGTCTTTAATTATAGACTGACTCGTGCACGGCGCACAGTGGGCTGAATTACGATTCTAGCTGGACAAAACCAAAAAAACAAAAGTTTAAATTTGGAAATTCCAAGTACATAAACTCTTTCTGAAAAGTCCATTTACCTAAACAGCACATATCCTAAACCGATCAAGTAAACTGTTTTGCCGTGAGGCTGCCCTCAAAACAAAATAATTAACTTAAGTCGTACACTGTCATTAAGACCGGTAACGCGTCATATTTACAGGTGTTATTTTCAGTAAGTAGTTAATTTTTCGTTGCAATTAGTTTGTGCTGTGTGTTTTTACAACTGTCAAGAACAAATTTCATCCAGTATCATCAAAATATATCCAAAAGTAAGTGAACACCACCCGTATTTCGTGCACTCAGTTTTTTTCTAAAAATAAATGAATGTGACATTTTTGTAGAATATAACTTTTAAAGTTCGACGAAGTTCGCTTTCAAATTTTGTACAGCGTTTTTATATAGAGTATTAATTACTATACTAAAAAATTGAGAGCCACAATTAACCACTCTACGAGTAATAACGAGTAGTAACGAGTAAAAAAAATAATTCAAGTTCAGTATGACTGCTGAAGTTATAATTACGAATCGTATGTTATACAATGTTTTGAAAGACAACAGATCATCTTTTTGGACCAAATCAGTAATAGAAAATGAACATTTTTTACTGGGACATATAGACAGTCTCTTAAAAATGGACAATAATCTTCGACCTGTGATGGATAGTCGAATTCATAGTTTTGTGGTAAATTTAAAATCTAAATTGATACTATGTAGACATAGATTGGATTATTTCGAAGCTAAACATCAAAGTTGGTTAGACCGAGCCTTTAACACTACAAGAGGAGATATCGAAATAAAGTCTTCTAGCGGTAGACCGTTAACAAAGTAAAAGAATCACTAATGATTTCCTTAATCCGTAGTTTGTTTACTCTACTTGCTTTTATTCAACTTTCTCATAGTTTCTCAGAAGCGTCCGATCGCACCAAAAGGCGTAAAACAGAAGAACTGCGTGCTACAACTCCTTCAAATCAAATTTATTTCGCGGCAAAAGTGGCACTGCAAAAAGAAGGAAAACGTGCTGCTGCAAAATTGTTGGAGGAAGCTACTACAGCTTCAAATGATACCCCTATTAAGATTTTGAACGTTTATCGAAAATCTTTAAAAGGTACAGATAAAGTAGTGCGTTTTACTGAAGATGAAGCTCTGGCACATATGATTAAATGTCGACGAAAAGCTGATGTTTTTCCTTCGTATGACAAAATTCGGGCAGCTAAGCGACGATGTTACCCTTCAAACGACGACATAAATATTACAAACTTAGGTAAAGTAAATATGAAAAACAGTAATTTTTACAATTAACATATTCGAATTAAATACTTATGTATAATTTTAATCTATATGGCTTTTAGGCGCTTCAATAAAATTACAAAGCCTATTAAATTTAACGTGCCAGCGCCTATTCGAAACATTAATTTTTCCAGTGGATGAAGTATATGCTCAACAATTTGAAAAGTTCGAATTTTTATTTAAATGGGGATGTGATGGAACTTCTGGTATTAATGAATACATGCAATTGTTTCACAGAGAAGACTCAAATGTTTCGGAAGAAAATGAAGAGGAAGCAATAGTTTACTCCAACAATAGTATTTTTATGTTTTCTGCAGTGCCTCTTCAATTTCTTGCAATTGCAAATGGTACCCAAGAAAAAGTGATTCAATGGGAAAACCCACATCCTTCCTCGACTAGATATTGTCGTCCCATAAAGTTTCTCTTTGCAAAAGAAACCAAAAATTTAACAAAACAAGAGATAAACAAAATGAAAGAAGAAATCGCCGCCCTTCAACCATTAGAATATCTCGTTAACGGTAACACGGATAAAAATTATTTTTGGTCCTCTTGTTTCATTATATTTTTTTGCAGGAATACCAATTAAAATTCATTTTAAATTAGTCTAACAATGCTTGACACTAAAGTCATAAATGTCCTTACGGATACCTCAAGCCAAACTTGTTATCTGTGTGGCTGTAAACCCACAGAAATGAATAATTTAGACCAAGTAAGGAACCGAAATGTTAACACGGATAACCTCGAATATGGACTAAGTACTTTACATGCTTGGATAAAATTCTTGGAGTGTATTCTCCATATAGCCTATAAATTAGAAATTAAAAAATATAGTTTGAGGGGTACTTCTGAAGAAGAAAAAAAAATGTGTGATTTAAGAAAAAAAGAAATACAGAAACCATAGGCATCAAAGTGGATAAAGTGGTGCAAGGAAGTGGCACGTCAAATACCGGGAATGTGGCTCGTAGATTTTTTAAAAATGCTGATGAAGCTGCTGCAGCTACGGGTATTGACAAACAGTTGATTTCAAAATTTTCGACGATTCTTCAGGTATATTTTGTCTGAAAAAAAAAACGTTTAAAATAACTTTTGCTTTTTTTCGGAGGTAGGTTATTTCCAGCGGATATCCCATAGATGAAAAGAAATATAACGAATTTGCTTTTAACACCGCCCGACTATTTGTCGATTTGTATGGTTGGTACAGAATGCCACCTACTGTACATAAAATATTAGTGCATGGGTCTCTTGCTATAAAACACGCGCTTGTGCCTATTGGGCAATTATCTGAAGAAGCTCAAGAAGCAAGAAATAAAGATTTTAAAAGATATCGTCTGCACCACACAAGAAAAACAGCACGTAGTACCACATCTGAAGATTTGTTGCACATGCTCCTTATTTCGTCGGATCCTGTAATAACCAACCTCAGATCATTTTCTGGTATACCCCCTAAAGAACTTGATCCTGAAGCGCAACAACTGCTTCAAAAAGAAGAAAAAGCACGGGATTATACCAATAAAAGCCCGACAATTTCGAGTAGCAACACAGAATCATCGGAAGATGATTCCGATTTTGAATTTCCGTCGGTTTAAAAACAAAACGACCAATAATGTATAAAGTTAATGTTGAATCTTCTTTTGAACTCAACAGATTTAGTGCGACGGAATTTTGAGACATAGATCTGTATTATTTTTAACACTAACTGTGATAAAATGCATTTAATTGTAATATTAATATCAAATACTCAATATGTATGCACTCATTTTTCTACATCAAGAAATAGATCAAAAGAAACAATTTAAATACCGAAAAAATTAACGTTGAATTTTGTTAGCACTTTTTTGATGTTCTCAGATGTCAAATATATCCGTTGAACACATAAAATAATTTTGTCCATCTAACATCCTAATCCAGCTCACTGTGCGGCGTATGGAGTGTACCTTTGGTATTTTAGCGAACAAATGGCGTATTTTGCATCGATCATTAGACATGCGAGTCGAATTTGCCGACCTTATCATTAAAACATGTTGCATTCTACATAACTTCGTGCGAAAGAAAGACGGTGTGCAAATGAAGGACGAATTTTATGAGTGTTTATTACAGAGCTGTCCTCCAGCTGGAATAAGACCTAACAGAGTTGGTCTTAATATAAGAGACTATATGGCAAATTACTTTACATCCCCCGAAGCTTCAGTTCCGTGGCAATATGATAAAATTTAAATACTTATCTGCATAACATTTATTACATAAGATTATTAAAAACTATTAAATAAAAACAATATCACGTACCTCTCTTGTGTTTTTCTTCGGCCGATAACTTGTTCCAAGTGGATATAACTTTGCTATACACTTCTCCCCACAATTTTTCCTTTAAATTTCGGTCACTATACTCTTTCAAATGTTTGTTGTAAAGAGCTAGTCTTTTTCTACCTCGATAATAATAGTTTCTGTGTCTAAGCCACTAGATGTCAAGTCATTGTCACTATTATCAGACACTTCTGAAGATTCAGCCATTTTTAATAAATTTGTTGTAATAATTATCCTATACACCAACTTCGACCTGTGCTGCGACTACGACTGAACAGTCGCATGTGCGTGCATGTTCATTCTTGTTCATGTGATACATTTAAAGACGCGACAGTCGCGTCGTTACAAAAATGGAGCAGGTTACATCTTTTTAATCGCTGCTATTATTTAGTCGCATATGCGCGCATTTGTATTTAATGCTATGTGTGTTATTTTTGCGACCAAACAGTCGCGCGACAGAAAATCGCATGTGCGCGGCTGGCCTAATTTTTATTGACGACGCTTCTGAAGATGACCACGTGTCGAAACATGTCAAGCTGAATTTCAAATACAAAAACCAGTAAAAAAGTACAAACCTGCTATTGTTTTATTTCATATCATTATTATAATAAATACTGGTAAATGGATTACATAATCAATTTTGAATTAAATTTGTCGCTTCCTTGCACCAGATTTTTCAATTATAATACAGGAGAAAACATTTTAATCTATTCCTTTTTTTTATTTCTCTTTTAATTAGATTATCATGCACCCACAACGTATTATATAGGTTTTGGATTAGAATTATCCGATTGGATTCTTTATAAATGAAAATCTATTTCTTTTTATCTAAGGTTGAGTTATTGTCTAAGTTTAAAGTTTTTTCATTTTTCAAAAATGTATTTTTATGTTACAACGATCAATATTTAAATAAAAGTTTTAATTACAGCAAATACGCGTCTTAATTGTCTTAAAATTAATAAAATAATAAAAAATATTTAAATGTGTATTGAAAATTGAATTTGGCGGTATTTAATAATAGTTAGCAATCACTTCGTTCGAGGGCGCTACCTATGCATGACATTGACATTTTAAACGTCAGAATGATAACAAAATTTATATTATGATTTTAAATTTTGTTCAATTTTTAAATAATATTTTTTAATTAATATTAAAATTGATCAATTTTAGTTAATGTAATGAATAATTTAAGCGAAATAAACGATCTTTTAAGTAATTAAACATAATTACCAACCTTCAAAACACCAATACGACCAATACCTAGTAACCAGAATACTCAACAAGTAAACAATTTACTCAAATAATGATAAATATGATTAAGCGATAAGATTTGGGCGAACAGCTCAATCAAACTCACCTCCATTTCGCTCGAAATTCAGCAGGTGACCTGCACGAAAAAGCCGAATTGAAATAATGTTGAAAATATTTCGCCATTCGATACTCAAGTTAACAATAATCCTTTTAGCGATATGTTGTTTGTACGTCGTTTATCTCCAAATGTTCTCCGTGGAAGATGAAGCATTCAAAAATGAGAGAGTGTAAGTTTTAAGGAAGATTGACTCACTCAATTTAAACGATAAATTTTTAGGCGCATCATGGAGAGGGCAATTTTTGCCGAAGACAATAAATTTGTATGCAAACAACCAGTTCTTCCGGTTAATTCCCCCGAAATTATGAAATTCGTTAAGGAAGTTCCCAAAATTTCTTGTCTTAATGATAATCCAGATTGGGTTATTTGCGAGGTGAAAAAAAATTTTAAATTAAATTAAGTCAAATTAATCTTATTTTTTTAATAACAGGATTCCGAATGCTTTATCAAAGATTCAATTAAGTCTACCATGGATGGGGTTAAGTGTAAATTTACAAATTTAAATCGTATTAGTGATCACAACGTCCGTGATGCTCAAGAATATCATATTACTCAAGATAAATACAAATTAATTAATAGTGATGTGGTAAATATTATTAATTTATAATTAAGTAATTATTAAAAAAAATTTTTTTTTTTTGGTTAAAAGGTGAAAATCCAATGTAGTTCAAACTCGAAAGATTGGTCCTCAATTAAAACGGCGATTCGTTCCGATCCAGAAATTTTAGAAAGAACCGGATGGAATTTCACCCCTAAAAATGGCCTAAAAATGAACGTTTTAATGTTCGGGCTTGATTCAGTCTCAAGAAACACATTTATTAGAAAACTTCCTTTAAGTTATAAATACCTCGTAGATGTATTAGGCGCACATGTTTTAGAGGGGTAATCCCACACAATTTGTATAACTTTAACTTATTAAATTAAATTCCTTTTTTAGTTATAATATTGTAGGTGATGGCACCCCGCAAGCTTTAACTCCGATTTTGACAGGTTTCACTGAATTAGAATTACCCGATGTTAGGAAAAGATACCTAAATACGCAATATGTCGATGTTTATCCTTTTATTTGGTACGATTATAGCAAAAATGGGTATGTTACCGCGTATTTTGAGGATTTACCGAGTACTGGGACTTATACATATCGATTGAACGGATTTAAGGTAAGAAATTAATACATAAGAGGCTACTTTACCGTGCGATTCAGCAAATGACAAAAAGCATACATTATTTATTAAAATAATTCAATGAAATTTTGTAAATAGCTTTTTCTAATAATTCCACATAACGGATGATGGAAAGTTTTTTAATTTTCCAAAGAAAAGCCTTTTTTCTTCTATATTACACGATTTTGTCGTTTCTTTTTTAGTTTAACATTTTAAAAGCTCAATGACACAGAGAACAGTTTAGGTAAATTATATTTATTATTAATTTCCAAAAATCATCAAAAATCAGGTCAACTTAAATAATCTTTATCTCAAAAACGAATAAAGATTTTCTAATTTGGTTCTAACCATGACAAAATAGACACTTTCCTCTATAAATTTTGAATGTTTTATTAAAATATCTCAAGAATTCGATTTTTGGTGATTTTTAATTAACTTGAGATAGCCATAAATGTTCACGTTGAATTTAAGGATTTATATCTCAAAAAACGAATAAACATTTTCAAAATCCGCTTTAATCACAAGAAAATAGACACTTTCCTCTATAAGTCATGAATTGTTCATTAAGATATCTTAAGAATTCGATTTTTCGTGATTTTTTAAATCAAGATTATTAATTTCAAAAAATCATAAAACATTAGGTTAACTTAAATGATCTTTATCTCAAAAACGAATAAAGATTCTCTAATTTGGTTTTCACCATGACAAAATATACACTTGCTTCTATAAATTTTGAATGTTTCATTAAAATATCTCAAGAATTCGATTTTTGGTGATTTTTATTTAATTAACTTTAGATAGTCATAAATGTTTACGTTGAATTTAATGATTTATATCTCAAAAACGAATAAATATTTTCAAAATTCGCTTTCATCACAAGAAAATAGACACTTTTCTCTATAAGTCATGAATTGATCACTAAGATATCTTAAGAATTCGATTTTTGGTGATTTTTCAAAACAAGATTATTAATTTAAAAAAATCATAAAAAATTAGGTTAACTTAAATGATCTTTATCTCAAAAATGAATAAAGATTTTCTAATTTGGTTTTCACCATGACAAAATATACACTAGCTTCTATAAATTTTGAATGTTTCATTAAAATATCTCAAGAATTCGATTTTTGGTGATTTTTAATTAACTTGAGATAACCATAAATGTTCATGTTGAATTTAATGATTTATATCTTAAAAATGAAATAAATATTTTCAAAATCCACTTTCATCACAAGAAAGTAGACACTTTCCTCTATAAGTCTTGAATTGTTCATTAAGATAAATTAAGAATTCGATTTTTGGTGATTTTTCAAAACAAGATTATTAATTTAAAAAAATCATAAAAAATTAGGTTAACTTAAATGATCTTTATCTCAAAAATGAATAAAGATTTTCTAATTTGGTTTTCACCATGACAAAATATACACTAGCTTCTATAAATTTTGAATGTTTCATTAAAATATCTCAAGAATTCGATTTTTGGTGATTTTTAATTAACTTGAGATAACCATAAATGTTCATGTTGAATTTAATGATTTATATCTTAAAAATGAAATAAATATTTTCAAAATCCACTTTCATCACAAGAAAGTAGACACTTTCCTCTATAAGTCTTGAATTGTTCATTAAGATAAATTAAGAATTCGATTTTTGGTGATTTTTCAAAACAAGATTATTAATTTAAAAAAATCATAAAAAATTAGGTTAACTTAAATGATCTTTATCTCAAAAATGAATAAAGATTTTCTAATTTGGTTTTCACCATGACAAAATATACACTAGCTTCTATAAATTTTGAATGTTTCATTAAAATATCTCAAGAATTCGATTTTTGGTGATTTTTAATTAACTTGAGATAACCATAAATGTTCATGTTGAATTTAATGATTTATATCTTAAAAATGAAATAAATATTTTCAAAATCCACTTTCATCACAAGAAAGTAGACACTTTCCTTTATAAGTCTTGAATTGTTCATTAAGATAAATTAAGAATTCGATTTTTCGTGATTTTTTAAAACAAGATTATTAATTTAAAAAATCATAAAAAATTAGGTTAACTTAAATGATCTTTATCTCAAAAATGAATAAAGATTTTCTAATTTGGTTTTCAGCATGACAAAATATACACTAGCTTCTATAAATTTTGAATGTTTCATTAAAATATCTCAAGAATTCGATTTTTGGTGATTTTTAATTAACTTTAGAGAGTCATAAATGTTTACGTTGAATTTAATGATTTATATCTCAAAAACGAATAAATATTTTCAAAATTCGCTTTCATCACAAGAAAATAGACACTTTTCTCTATAAGTCATGAATTGATCACTAAGATATCTTAAGAATTCGATTTTTGGTGATTTTTTAAAACAAGATTATTAATTTAAAAAAATCATAAAAAATTAGGTTAACTTAAATGATCTTTATCTCATAAAGGAATAAAGATTTTCTAATTTAGTTTTCACCACGACAAAATAGACACTCGCTTCTATAAATTTTGTATGTTTCATTAAAATATCTTAAGAATTCGATTTTTGGTGATTTTTAATTAACTTGAGATAGTCATAAATGTTTACGTTGAATTTAATGATTTATATCTCAAAAACGAATAAATATTTTCAAAATTCGCTTTCATCACAAGAAAATAGACACTTTCCTCTATAAGTCCTGAATTGTTCATTAAGATAAATTAAGAATTCGATTTTTCGTGATTTTTCAAAACAAGATTATTAATTTAAAAAAATCATAAAAAGTTAGCTTAGCTTAAATGATCTTTATCTCAAAAATGAATAAAGATTTTCTAATTTGGTTTTCACCATGACAAAATATACACTAGCTTCTATAAATTTTGAATGTTTCATTAAAATATCTCAAGAATTCGATTTTTGGTGATTTTCAATTAACTTGAGATAGCCATAAATGTTTACGTTGAATTTAAGGATTTATATCTCAAAAACGAATAAATATTTTCAAAATTCGCTTTCATCACAAGAAAGTAGACACTTTCCTCTATAAGTCCTGAATTGTTCATTAAGATAAATTAAGAATTCGATTTTTCGTGATTTTTTAAAACAAGGTTATTAATTTCAAAAAATCGTAAAAAATTAGGTTAACTTAAATGATCTTTATCTCAAAATCGAACAAAGATTTTCTAATTTAGTTTTCACCACGACAAAATAGACACTCGCTTCTATAAATTTTGAATGTTTCATTAAAATATCTCAAGAATTCGATTTTTGGTGATTTTTAATTAACTTGAGATAGCCATAAATGTTCACGTTGAATTTAATGATTTACATCTCAAAAACGAATAAATATTTTCAAAATCGCTTTAATCACAAGAAAATAGACACTTTCCTCTATAAGTCATGAATAGTTAATTAAGATATCTTAAGAATTCGATTTTTCGTGACTTTTTAAAACAATAGTATTAATTTAAAAAAATCATAAAAAATTAGGTTAACTTAAATGATCTTTATCTCATAAAGGAATAAAGATTTTCTAATTTAGTTTTCACCACGACAAAATAGACACTCGCTTCTATAAATTTTGTATGTTTCATTAAAATATCTTAAGAATTCGATTTTTGGTGATTTTTAATTAACTTTAGATAGTCATAAATGTTTACGTTGAATTTAATGATTTATATCTCAAAAACGAATAAATATTTTCAAAATTCGCTTTCATCACAAGAAAATAGACACTTTCCTCTATAAGTCATGAATTTATCACTAAGATATCTTAAGAATTCGATTTTTGGTGATTTTTAAAAACAACATTATTAATTTAAAAAAATCATAAAAAATTAGATTAACTTAAATGATCTTTATCTCAAAAATGAATAAAGATTTTCTAATTTGGTTTTCACCATGACAAAATATACACTAGCTTCTATAAATTTTGAATGTTTCATTAAAATATCTCAAGAATTCGATTTTTGGTGATTTTTAATTAACTTGAGATAGCCATAAATGTTCACGTTGAATTTAATGATTTACATCTCAAAAACGAATAAATATTTTCAAAATCGCTTTAATCACAAGAAAATAGACACTTTCCTCTATAAGTCATGAATAGTTAATTAAGATATCTTAAGAATTCGATTTTTCGTGACTTTTTAAAACAATAGTATTAATTTAAAAAAAATCATAAAAAATTAGGTTAACTTAAATGATCCTTATCTCATAAAGGAATAAAGATTTTCTAATTTAGTTTTCACCACGACAAAATAGACACTCGCTTCTATAAATTTTGTATGTTTCATTAAAATATCTTAAGAATTCGATTTTTGGTGATTTTTAATTAACTTTAGATAGTCATAAATGTTTACGTTGAATTTAATGATTTATATCTCAAAAACGAATAAATATTTTCAAAATTCGCTTTCATCACAAGAAAATAGACACTTTCCTCTATAAGTCATGAATTGATCACTAAGATATCTTAAGAATTCGATTTTTGGTGATTTTTAAAAACAACATTATTAATTTAAAAAAATCATAAAAAATTAGATTAACTTAAATGATCTTTATCTCAAAAATGAATAAAGATTTTCTAATTTGGTTTTCACCATGA
Source organism: Onthophagus sagittarius (assembly GCA_036711965.1). Taxonomy (NCBI): domain Eukaryota; kingdom Metazoa; phylum Arthropoda; class Insecta; order Coleoptera; family Scarabaeidae; genus Onthophagus; species Onthophagus sagittarius. Next base: position 12,269,074 of record JASERS010000004.1, read on the forward strand.
CAAAATATACACTAGCTTCTATAAATTTTGAATGTTTCATTAAAATATCTCAAGAATTCGATTTTTGGTGATTTTTAATTAACTTGAGATAGCCATAAATGTTCACGTTGAATTTAATGATTTACATCTCAAAAACGAATATTTTCAAAATCGCTTTAATCACAAGAAAATAGACACTTTCCTCTATAAGTCATGAATAGTTAATTAAGATATCTTAAGAATTCGATTTTTCGTGACTTTTTAAAACAATAGTATTAATTTAAAAAAATCATAAAAAATTAGGTTAACTTAAATGATCCTTATCTCATAAAGGAATAAAGATTTTCTAATTTAGTTTTCACCACGACAAAATAGACACTCGCTTCTATAAATTTTGTATGTTTCATTAAAATATCTTAAGAATTCGATTTTTGGTGATTTTTAATTAACTTTAGATAGTCATAAATGTTTACGTTGAATTTAATGATTTATATCTCAAAAACGAATAAATATTTTCAAAATTCGCTTTCATCACAAGAAAATAGACACTTTCCTCTATAAGTCATGAATTGATCACTAAGATATCTTAAGAATTCGATTTTTGGTGATTTTTAAAAACAACATTATTAATTTAAAAAAATCATAAAAAATTAGATTAACTTAAATGATCTTTATCTCAAAAATGAATAAAGATTTTCTAATTTGGTTTTCACCATGACAAAATATACACTAGCTTCTATAAATTTTGAATGTTTCATTAAAATATCTCAAGAATTCGATTTTTGGTGATTTTTAATTAACTTGAGATAGCCATAAATGTTCACGTTGAATTTAATGATTTACATCTCAAAAACGAATATTTTCAAAATCGCTTTAATCACAAGAAAATAGACACTTTCCTCTATAAGTCATGAATAGTTAATTAAGATATCTTAAGAATTCGATTTTTCGTGACTTTTTAAAACAATAGTATTAATTTAAAAAAAATCATAAAAAATTAGGTTAACTTAAATGATCCTTATCTCATAAAGGAATAAAGATTTTCTAATTTAGTTTTCACCACGACAAAATAGACACTCGCTTCTATAAATTTTGTATGTTTCATTAAAATATCTTAAGAATTCGATTTTTGGTGATTTTTAATTAACTTTAGATAGTCATAAATGTTTACGTTGAATTTAATGATTTATATCTCAAAAACGAATAAATATTTTCAAAATTCGCTTTCATCACAAGAAAATAGACACTTTCCTCTATAAGTCATGAATTGATCACTAAGATATCTTAAGAATTCGATTTTTGGTGATTTTTAAAAACAACATTATTAATTTAAAAAAATCATAAAAAATTAGATTAACTTAAATGATCTTTATCTCAAAAATGAATAAAGATTTTCTAATTTGGTTTTCACCATGACAAAATATACACTAGCTTCTATAAATTTTGAATGTTTCATTAAAATATCTCAAGAATTCGATTTTTGGTGATTTTTAATTAACTTGAGATAGCCATAAATGTTCACGTTGAATTTAATGATTTACATCTCAAAAACGAATATTTTCAAAATCGCTTTAATCACAAGAAAATAGACACTTTCCTCTATAAGTCATGAATAGTTAATTAAGATATCTTAAGAATTCGATTTTTCGTGACTTTTTAAAACAATAGTATTAATTTAAAAAAATCATAAAAAATTAGGTTAACTTAAATGATCCTTATCTCATAAAGGAATAAAGATTTTCTAATTTAGTTTTCACCACGACAAAATAGACACTCGCTTCTATAAATTTTGTATGTTTCATTAAAATATCTTAAGAATTCGATTTTTGGTGATTTTTAATTAACTTTAGATAGTCATAAATGTTTACGTTGAATTTAATGATTTATATCTCAAAAACGAATAAATATTTTCAAAATTCGCTTTCATCACAAGAAAATAGACACTTTCCTCTATAAGTCATGAATTGATCACTAAGATATCTTAAGAATTCGATTTTTGGTGATTTTTAAAAACAACATTATTAATTTAAAAAAATCATAAAAAATTAGATTAACTTAAATGATCTTTATCTCAAAAATGAATAAAGATTTTCTAATTTGGTTTTCACCATGACAAAATATACACTAGCTTCTATAAATTTTGAATGTTTCATTAAAATATCTCAAGAATTCGATTTTTGGTGATTTTTAATTAACTTGAGATAGCCATAAATGTTCACGTTGAATTTAATGATTTACATCTCAAAAACGAATATTTTCAAAATCGCTTTAATCACAAGAAAATAGACACTTTCCTCTATAAGTCATGAATAGTTAATTAAGATATCTTAAGAATTCGATTTTTCGTGACTTTTTAAAACAATAGTATTAATTTAAAAAAATCATAAAAAATTAGGTTAACTTAAATGATCCTTATCTCATAAAGGAATAAAGATTTTCTAATTTAGTTTTCACCACGACAAAATAGACACTCGCTTCTATAAATTTTGTATGTTTCATTAAAATATCTTAAGAATTCGATTTTTGGTGATTTTTAATTAACTTTAGATAGTCATAAATGTTTACGTTGAATTTAATGATTTATATCTCAAAAACGAATAAATATTTTCAAAATTCGCTTTCATCACAAGAAAATAGACACTTTCCTCTATAAGTCATGAATTGATCACTAAGATATCTTAAGAATTCGATTTTTGGTGATTTTTAAAAACAACATTATTAATTTAAAAAAATCATAAAAAATTAGATTAACTTAAATGATCTTTATCTCAAAAATGAATAAAGATTTTCTAATTTGGTTTTCACCATGACAAAATAGACACTTACCTCCATAAATTTTTAATATATCATTAAAATATCTCAAGAATTCGATTTTTGGTGATTTTTAATTAACTTGAGATAACCATAAATGTTCACGTTGAATTTAATGATTTATATCTTAAAAATGGAATAAATATTTTCAAAATCCACTTTCATCACAAGAAAGTAGACACTTTCCTCTGTAAATCTTGAATTGTTCATTAAGATAAATTAAGAATTCGATTTTTCGTGATTTTTTAAAACAAGGTTATTAATTTCAAAAAATCATAAAAAAATTAGGTTAACTTAAATGATCTTTATCTCAAAAGCGAATAGATTTTCTAAATCGGTTCTCACCATGATAAAATAGACAAAGTAGCTATTATTATAATGAATCATCATAGGTGAGTTTGGTGAGTGTCTAGAATTTTTATAATGTGGGTGTTTGGATGAACTTGAAATTGATAAAATCGATCTGAATTCTTTTGAGATACAATTCATTGAGAAGATGTTCGAATTTTACCTGATACATGTAATTATATTTTCGCCAAATTTTATCTTCCTTCAGCAAAACATTTCTTAGAAAAAATAAGTGGGTACTTAATTTAATAATGAATATAAAATCACCCTATTATTTGTTTAAAACTTGGAAGGAAAGGAAAAGGGTGATCTTTAATGCGGCGCTAAGTGAGAAATCCCAAAATTCTTCAATGGGAAATTACCTGTTGCACCCCCGTCTTTGTTCGTTTTACAACTACAGTAGGAAAGTTTAATATCATACATTTGCCAACCTGAGCCAAGTGTTCATACCTTCCCAATTTCAGAATATATTTCCACATATTCTTCCTTCGATGTTACAGTCGGATTCTTTTTTAAAATTTTTTCGACTCTTCCGAATACACGATCTGCAGGTAAAAAGCTGTGCCCCCTAACGCAAAGGATGGACATAACCGCTTTTGCTTTCTAATTTGGATATAACCGCTTTTGTACACAACGAGTGACTTTAACAAGTTATTAGAGTATGATATATCCGCTTTTACATACAAATGAATTCAGCAAACGGTAGAGGCCATGAAATTGATGCGAGTACATACGCCAGGTAAATTTCGTCAAAATGTGGATATAACCAGTTTTTCACGCGAGCTCCTCATTTGCAATTGATTTTTGCCTTACATTGAACTTATAAAACCTCAATATCCAAAATCTCCGTCTATATCTAATTTCTTTATTACAAAAAATTAATATTCTATTCATATCAAAGAATATAAGTGAAAAATGTAGATAAACACGTTTAGAAGACGAAATATTTGGTGTTTTTTACGTATACACTACTTTACTAGTTTACTTTACTACTTTACCAGGTAACCGACCCGGTAAAGTAGCCTCATAATGATAAGATATCGAAAAAATTAATAATAATTAATAATTTTTTTGTAGAAACAACCAACAGATCATTACATGAGACCATATTACTTAGCAAGTAATTCGTATTACTCCAAATGGCAGCATTTATGCGACGGTGAAATTCCGAGACATAAAGTTATGTTGGACCATATCAAAAATGTAAATTAAATATTAATTAATAATCATTAATTAATTGATTTATTTTTTAGTTTTTCTCCGTTTACAAAGATAAGCCAAAATTTTTATTCGGATTCCACGGGGAGCTCTCTCATGATGATTATAATTTAGTTGGAATCGCCGATGAAGATATCGTAGATTTCTTCCGGGATTTAAACGAAAGTGATGCTTTAAACAACACGATTTTAATCGTTATGGCGGATCATGGTCATAGATTTGCCGATATCCGAAACACTTTGCAAGGGAAACTCGAAGAACGAATGCCTTTTTTTTCGTTCCGATTCCCGCCCTGGTTTAAAACGGTGCACAAAGAACTTTATGATACTTTTGTGTCTAATCTCCGCGTTTTAACGACCCCTTTTGATATACACTCAACCCTACACGACATCTTAGAAAAAACTAGCCCGAAAGAAGGAAATTTATCAAACCGATCTTTATCTTTATTTAGTAGAGTAAGACTAATTTAAAATTCTCTTTTAATTTAATTTAATTAATTAATTTTTAGATTTCTGAAACCCGCACTTGCGCCCACGCTTACATAGAACCCCATTGGTGTGCTTGTTTAGATTGGGACGATCTAAACCCCTCCGATGATGTGGTCCCGTATTTAACAAAATCTTTCTTAAACACTATTAATGGTTATACTGAAGAAAATAGAGATATTTGTGCGGAACTCACCGTTTCGGATGTGATGAGCGTTACGAAATTAAAAGCGAACGAGAAATTGATGAAATTTAAACAAACTAGTGATCGAGATGGTTTCGCCCCAAATTTATCCGGCTCAACGCAAGTTTTAACCGAAATGTATCAAATAAAAATAAAAACTACCCCCGGGGATGGAATTTACGAAGCTAGCATAACACATCCAGTCTCGACGAACGATTATAACTTAAAATTAAGCGATGTTAGTCGGATTAATATGTATGGAGATCAAGCTAGGTGTATAATTGATACACAACCAAATTTAAGAAAGTTTTGTTATTGTTTACAAGATTAAAAAAACTGAAAAAGAAGAAAAAGAAAGGATTTTGGCGTCAAAGCTCGATTTAGTTTATAGTTTTTTAATTAATTACTTAATTTAGTTAAAATTTTTTTTTAATTTTGCTTAAAAAGAACAAATTATACCAAACTTAAGTTCTACAAACAACCGATTATAATAATTTAAAAAAGGCTGTGATCTTGTCTTAAATTAAATGAGCTCTATCAATGACATCACATGATTTATTAAAATAATATATAACCAAAACTATAGTATTAATGTAATTAATTACTTTAAATCATGATCAAAGTCGTAAAAAAAGACTGTAATTTTTTTCGGAAAGTTTTTTTACAAACTTTACATAAATAAATTTCTACTTGCCAGTACAAAAGGCATTAAAAACCAAAATGATGTATTTTTTCCTTTAATTTATCGATTTAAAATTAGTATTAATCGTTTTGTTTAAATAATGAGTAGAATTATTAAAAAATGATTGCCATTATACGTTTAGAAGGAATATTTTTAATACACTCTGTACCAAAAATTCCTTATAATTAGAAATACTGTATTCAATTATATAAAACGGGTCATTTACTTATGTACTTAAAGCACAAATTTAATTTTATACCTTTATATCGCGTTTTGCATTATCCTTCGGTTTATCTAATCATAATTAAGACAAAGATGTGTGTAATTGGTTTATTTTTCTTTAATAAATTAACTGTAATACTTTGTTCTCGTATTTTATTGCCAAAGTTTCTAGGGAAATGAGTAAAATAGTTTAAAATGGAGGATATCTCGGCTATTCTTTAACAAATGCATTTATAAATGAAGCAGATGAAACATCTTTTTAAGTTAGAACAAACTTAAAATGTACTAAATTTCCTAATTATTTATAATTCTTTGTAATAAGAACCAATTTTAAATTAAATCGTTTTATAACTCCAACATTTGACACTTAACATAGTTAACTTACTAAAACGATGAGAAAATATTTAATAATCAATTAAACTACAAAAGAATGCTGAATTAAATCATTTACATAAAAAATAAGATTAAAATTTTTGTTTGCTGTATTACGGAACTCCAATAAATAGATAGATTTGCTTTCTTTAACAAATTTTTTGTCGCTTCTCTGCTATACCATTATATCTTGGGTAATATGGACTTGACGTTTGATGTTTAAAGTTCCATTTCTCTGCAAAGTTTTGAAGTTTAGTTCTTAAATTGAGAATCTTGAATTGATAATCAACCAACAAACGAAAAGGTTTTTTTTTAAATAAAAGATGTCTCATCCAATTGTTTTCCAAGGACCTGCTGGGATCTCTCTTAACAGCAATGGTTCATAAGATGAAGTTTTTTGAAATTTTAGACATATTTGACAACTCTTAACAACATCCTCAATTTCCTTCGTCTCTTCTCTTTTCCTTCGTCTAGCTCTACTCTTACATTTATCAATACCTAAATAATTAATGAGAATCAATGATAGCATTGATTTTCTTAGATGTTTAGGAATTACAACAGTTTTATTTTTAAACAATACTAATAGAATACTATTATCCGTGCCAGAAGTCAAGGCCCCTCACTTTGGAGATCGTATCTTCGAAATCGCTCTATAAAAAAATTGCAGTAAAGTTTATTGTAATTAGTGAACATTTCCATGTATCATAGATTAATTTGGAAATTTTCGGATCTTCTATCGCGACTTAATTGATGAACACATATAATTACATTTTGCAGAGTTTAAATCAAAAAATCATAACGCGGAGATTTAAAGGTTTGGAGAAACGATCTTAGACGCATTAAATATTAACTTAATTTGCTTCAAATTGTCTCTTATTTCAATACGACATCACAATTAGTTCTTGAGATACAATTCTTTGAAAATTTCTTGATTTTTATCAAACACAAGTGATTGCATTTTTGGAAAGATTTAATAAAAAAATTATAACTCGGAGATTTAAGGATATGAAGAAACGATCTAAGGCACATTAAATACTAAACAAATTTGCTTCAAATTGCTTCTTATATTAAAGTGATATCTCAATTAATTCTTGAGATACGATTTTTTGAATTCGATCGCGTCAATTTTTTTTCTTAAAAACTACGATTTTATTTAAGAATTTTTATCTCAACAATTAAATGATACATTGAGTTGTGGCTTCTATCATTTGAACTCTGAGGATTTCCTCCAAAATTATCACAAATTGCATTGTCATATCGATACAAACAAAAAGGATTTTGGCGTCAAAGCTTGATTTAGTTTATAATTTTTTAATTAATTACTTAATTTAGTTCAAGTTTTTTTAAAATTTTGCTTAAAAAGAACAAATTATACCAAACTTAAGTTCTACAAACAACCGATTATAATAATTTAAAAAAGGCTGTGATCTTGCCTTAAATTAAATGAGCTCTATCGATGACATCACTGATTTATTAAAATATTATATAACCAAAACTATAGTATTAATGTAATTAATTACTTTAAATCATGATCAAAGTCGTAAAAAAAGACTGTAATTTTTTTCGGAAAGTTTTTTTTTACAAACTATACATAAATAAATTTCTACTTGCCAGTACAAAAGACATTAAAAACAAAAATGATGTATTTTTTCCTTTAATTTATCGATTTAAAATTAGTATTAATCGTTTTGTTTAAATAATGAGTAGAATTATTAAAAAATGATTGCCATTATACGTTTAGAAGGAATATTTTTAATACACTCTGTACCAAAAATTCCTTATAATTAGAAATACTGTATTCAATTATATAAAACGGGTCATTTACTTATGTACTTAAAGCACAAATTTAATTTTATACCTTTATATCGCGTTTTGCATTATCCTTCGGTTTATCTAATCATAATTAAGACAATGATGTGTGTAATTGGTTTATTTTTCTTTAATAAATTAACTGGAATACTTTGTTCTCGTATTTTATTGCCAAAGTTCCGAGGGAAATGGGCAAAATAGTTTAAAATGGAGGATATCTCAGCTATTATCCAACAAATGCATTTATAAATTTATTGGGAATACAAATTAAAGAGAAACAGAAGTCACACTCCGAGGAGAGGTGTTCATGAGGGAGACCTCATTTTGAAAAACTGATTACGGAATCCGACAAACGACATTCTTTAACATATTTTGGTAAAAATCTCGTTGAAATCCGTCCGGTCGCTTTCGAAATAAATATATATCAAATATTGTTAAAATAAAACATGTTCCACATTAAGAACACATTGGGTTACCACCAATTCAAATTTGAAATGCTTTCGTCAAATAGTTTTTGGGAAAAAAAATCGCAAAGTGGATAAAGTCGTCGCCACTTTAAGAAATCGGGTACTTTTTTCAATTAATTCGCGATAGAAGATCCGAAATTTTCCAAATTAACCTATGATACACAGAAATTGAAATTTGCTTCAAATTATTCTCTATTTCAGAGCGATATCTCAATTAGTTCTTGAGATACGACTCTTTGAAAATTACTTGATTTTTATCAAACACATATAATTACATTTTGCAAAGTTTCAATCAAAAAATCATTACTCTGAGATTTAAATATTTGAAGCAAGGATGCACCTGAAATAACAACAAAATTTGCTTCAAATTGCTCTTTATTTCATAGCGATATCTGAATTAGTTTTTGAGATACGATTCTTTGAAAAATTCTTGATTTTTATCAAACACATATAATTACATTTTGTAGAGTTTCAATCAAAAAATCATTACTCGGAGATTTAAATATTTGAAGCAACGATCTTAGGCACCTGAAATAACAACAAAATTTACTTCAAATTGCTCTTTATTTCATAGCAATATCTCAATTAGTTTTTGAGATACGATTCTTTGAAAAATTCTTGATTTTTATCAAACACATATAATAACATTTTGCAGAGTTTAAATCAATAAATCATAACGCGGAGATTTAAAGATATGAAGAAACGATCTAAGGCACATTAAATACTAAATAAATTTGTTCCACGAAACTGTAACCGAATATCGTTAAAATAAAATATGTTGCACATTAAGAACATATTTACCACCAATTCAAATTTGAAATGCTTTCGTCAAATAGTTTTTGGGAAAAAAAATCGCAAAGTGGATAAAGTCGTCGCCACTTTAAGAAATCGGGTACTTTTTTCAATTAATTCGCGATAGAAGATCCGAAATTTTCCAAATAAACCTATGATACACAGAAATTTTCATTGGTTACAATAAACTTTACCGCATTTTCTTTTATATCGATCTCTAAAATGAGAGGCCTTGACTTCTGGCACGGATAATAGGTGATATAAATTTTTTTTATGTGAACTAATCTTTAGTAACGTAATTCATTACAGTACTCAACTCTACGTCATTAGCAGTTTCCCGTTTCAACTCCTCTGGTTTAAATTTAGAAAACTTTCTTTAATATTACAAATATTAGTCTGAATCTCTTTATCCACTTCCTCTTAAATATTATCATTTGAATGTTTAATATTCCACAATTACAGTTTTACCAAAAATAAATTGTTTATATTTTTCACATCCATAACAAATAGCTAACAGCTCCTTTTACTGTATGCTTGTATATATACCAATTACAGCTAATATGGCAATTAAGTTAGGAATTTAACTCGGAGATTTAAAGATTTGAAGAAACGATCTCAAGAACATTCAATATTAATTAAATTTGCTTCAAATCGCTCCTTATTTCAAAGTGATATCTCAATTAGTTCTTAAGATACGAATCTTTGAAACTTTCTTGATTTTTAACAAATATATATAATCACGCTTTTGCAAAGCTTTAATCAAAAAATCATAACTCAGAGATTTAATGATTTGGAAAAACGATCTTAAGCACGTTAAATAGCAATAAAATTTGCTTCAAATTGTTCTTTATTTCAGAGCGATATCTCAATTAGTTCTTGCGATACGATTCTTTGAAAATTACTTGATTTTTATCAAACGCACATAATTACATTTTGCAGAGTTTCAATCAAAAAATCATTACTCGGAGATTTAAATATTTGAAGCAAGGATCTTAGGCACCTGAAATAACAACGAAATTTGCTTCAAATTGTTCTTTACTTCAGAGCGATATCTCAATTAGTTCTTGAGATACGACTCTTTGAAAATTACTTGATTTTTATCAAACACATATAATTACATTGTGCAGAGTTTCAATCAAAAAATCATAACGCGAAGATTTAAAGGTTTGGAGAAACGATCTTAGACGCATTAAATATTAACTTAATTTGCTTCAAATTGTCTCTTATTTCAATACGACATCACAATTAGTTCTTGAGATACAATTCTTTGAAAATTTCTTGATTTTTATCAAACACAAGTGATTGCATTTTTGCAAAGATTTAATAAAAAAATTATAACTCGGAGATTTAAGGATATGAAGAAACGATCTAAGGCACATTAAATACTAAATAAATTTGCTTCAAATTGCTTCTTATTTTAAAGTGATATCTCAATTAATTCTTGAGATACGATTTTTTGAATACAATCGCGTCAATTTTTTTTCTTAAAAACTACGATTTTATTTAAGAATTTTTATCTCAACAATTAAATGATACATTGAGTTGTGGCTTCTATCATTTGAACACTGAGGATTTCCTCTATAATTATCACAAATTGCATTGTCATATCGATACAAACAAAAAGGATTTTGGCGTCAAAGCTCGATTTAGTTTATAGTTTTTTAATTAATTACTTAATTTAGTTCAAATTTTTTTAAAATTTTGTTTAAAAAGAACAAATTATACCAAACTTAAGTTCTACAAACAACCGATTATAATAATCTAAAAAAGGCTGTGATCTTGTCTTAAATTAAATGAGCTCTATCGATGACATCACATGAAATTAAAAGCGAACGAAAAATTGATGAAATTTAAACAAACTAGTGATCGAGATGGTTTCGCCCCAAATTTATCCGGCTCAACGCAAGTTTTAACCGAAATGTATCAAATAAAAATAAAAATTACCCCCGGGGATGGAATTTACGAAGCTAGCATAACACATCCATTCTCGACGAACGATTATAACTTAAAATTAAGCGATGTTAGTCGGATTAATATGTATGGAGATCAAGCTACGTGTATAATTGATACACAACCAAATTTAAGAAAGTTTTGTTATTGTTTACAAGATTAAAAAAATTGAAAAAGAAGAAAAAAAAAGGATTTTGGCGTCAAAGCTCGATTTAGTTTATAGTTTTTTAATTAATTTCTTAATTTAGTTCAAATTTTTTTAAAATTTTGCTTAAAAAGAACAAATTATACCAAACTTAAGTTCTACAAACAACCGATTATAATAATTTAAAAAAGGCTGTGATCTTGTCTTAAATTAAATGAGCTCTATCGATGACATCACATGGTTTATTAAAATATTATATAACCAAAACTATAGTATTAATGTAATTAATTACTTTAAATCATGATCAAAGTCGTAAAAAAAGACTGTAATCTTTTTCGGAAAGTTTTTTTACAAACTATACATAAATAAATTTCTACTTGCCAGTACAAAAGGCATTAAAAACCAAAATGATGTATTTTTTCCTTTAATTTATCGATTTAAAATTAGTATTAATCGTTTTGTTTAAATAATGAGTAGAGTTATTAAAAAATGATTGCCATTATACGTTTAGAAGGAATATTTTTAATACACTCTGTACCAAAAATTCCTTATAATTAGAAATACTGTATTCAATTATATAAAACGGGTCATTTACTTATGTACTTAAAGCACAAATTTAATTTTATACCTTTATATCGCGTTTTGCATTATCCTTCGGTTTATCTAATCATAATTAAGACAAAGATGTGTGTAATTGGTTTATTTTTCTTTAATAAATTAACTGGAATACTTTGTTCTCGTATTTTATTGCCAAAGTTCCTAGGGAAACGAGTAAAATAGTTTAAAATGGAGGATATCTCAGCTATTCTTCAACAAATGCATTTATAAATTTATTGGGAATACAAATTAAAGAGAAACAGAAGTCACACTCCGAGGAGAGGTGTTCATGAGGGAGACCTCATTTTGAAAAACTGATTACGGAACCCGACAAACGACATTCTTTAACATATTTTGGTAAAAATCTCGTTGAAATCCGTCCGGTCGCTTTCGAAATAAATATATATCAAATATTGTTAAAATAAAACATGTTCCACATTAAGAACACATTGGGTTACCACCAATTCAAATTTGAAATGCTTCCGTCAAATAGTTTTTGAGAAAAAAAATCGCAAAATAGATAAAGTCGTCGCCACTTTAAAAAATCGGGTACTTTTTTCAATTAATTCGCGATAGAAGATCCGAAATTTTCCAAATTAACCTATGATACACAGAAATTGAAATTTGCTTCATATTATTCTCTATTTCAGAGCGATATCTCAATTAGTTCTTGAGAAACGTAATTCATTACAGTACTCAACTCTACGTCATTAGCAGTTTCCCGTTTCAACTCCTCTGGTTTAAATTTAGAAAACTTCTTTTAATATTACAAATATTAGTCTGAATCTCTTTATCCACTTCCTCTTAAATATTATCATTTGAATGTTTAATATTCCACAATTACAGTTTTACCAAAAATAAATTGTTTATATTTTTCACATCCATAACAAATAGCTAACAGCTGCTTTTACCGTATGCTTGTATATATACCAATTACAGCTAATATGGCAATTAAGTTAGGAATTTAACTCGGAGATTTAAAGATTTGAAGAAATGATCTCAAGAACATTAAATACTAATTAAATTTGCTTCAAATTGCTCTTTATTTCAGAGCGATATCTCAATTAGTTCTTGAGATACGACTCTTTGAAAATTACATTTTGCAGAGTTTCAATCAAAAAATCATAACGTGAAGATTTAAAGGTTTGGAGAAACGATCATGGACACAATAAATATTTAGAGTATTGAGAATCGATTATCACTTTATATTATTATATATAAAATAACAATCATTGACTTTATACTAAGTGATAAAATTTTTTATTCATGTCCTTAATCGATTTCGATTTTACAATCATCTTTAGAAGGAGGTAAGTCAATTCAGCCGAAAATGAAACATCACTAACATTTAAAAAATTACTTTAAAAACATATTAAATAAAATATAAAATAAAATTCGTCACAAAATCAGACATAACCTGATATGATTCTGAAGATGATTTGTAAAATCGAAATCGATTAAGGACATGAATAAAAAATTTTATCACTTAGTATAAAGACAATGATTGGTATTTTATATGTAACAACAAATATTAACTTAATTTGCTTCAAATTGTCTCTTATTTCAATGCGACATCTCAATTAGTTCTTGAGATACAATTCTTTGAAAATTTTACATTTTGCAAAGTTTCAATCAAAAAATCATTACTCGAAGATTTAAATATTTGAAGCAAGGATCTTAGGCATCTGAAATAACAACAAAATTTGCTTGAAATTGCTCTTTATTTCATAGCGATATCTCAATTAGTTCTTGAGATACGATTCTTTGAAAATTACTTGATTTTTATCAAACACATATAATTACATTTTGCAAAGTTTCAATCAAAAAATCATTACTCTGAGATTTAAATATTTGAAGCAAGGATCTTAGGCACCTGAAATAACAACAAAATTTGCATCAAATCGTTCTTTATTTCAGAGCGACATCTCAATTAGTTCTTGAGATACGATTCTTTGAAAATTACTTGATTTTTATCAAATACATATAATTACATTTTGTAGAGTTTCAATCAAAAAATCATTACTCGGAGATTTAAATATTTGAAGCAACGATCTTAGGCACCTAAAATAACAACAAAATTTGCTTCAAATTGCTCTTTATTTCATAGCGATATCTCAATTAGTTTTTGAGATACGATTCTTTGAAAAATTCTTGATTTTTATCAAATACATATAATTACATTTTGCAGAGTTTAAATCAAATAATCATAACGAGGAGATTTAAAGGTTTGGAGAAACGATCTTAGATACTGTAATGTGGTGGGGCTCGAGTTCTTTAGTGAAATAATATCACAGGGGTTTGAACACAGAATGTATTTATTTAATAAACACACACAAGTAAAACAGAGTAAACACAAACTAAAACAGAGTATTTTACACCGATAATTAACGAATCGCGTAAAGTGAATGTGTCTTCGTTCCTAGGATTCGTCTGGATATGTAGACTACACGCACAGAACCCGGAGACAGGTTTTAGTTCGGTATTGCTACAGTCAGCAAGTTGGCAGTCTAAGACAATACACAGTCTGTGGAACAGTAATAGCTCATGCTGCCAATAAGTTGGCAGACTTCAAGCTGATGAGCAGAACTATGGAGACACAAGCACTCATAGTGTACAGTGTTTGAAACAGTAATAATTCGTACTGCCAATAAGTTGACAAATTTCAAATTAATGAGCATGACTTTGGAGACATAATGGCTCATGCTGCCAACAAGTTAGCAGTTGTTAAGATAATGTGCAGTGTTTGGAACAGTTCTAACTCATGTTCCTAGCAGGTTAAGAGACTTCCAAATGATGAGCAGAAATTTGGAGGTATAAACACTCACACTGCCAACATGTTGGCCGTCATTAAGATAACTTACAGTATCCAAAAGTAAAATCTAGGAAGAAATTACATAAGAAATATTTATTTATTTATTGCTGCCAGTGGACACAAAACGGGACAAACCCAAAAGATTGTGTCACTACATTGACAAAAACTACTATATTACAAATACATTTTGTATTATAATTAACTAAAAACAATAATTATTCTGTAAAACAGAAAATAAAATTAAGAAAAGTAAAGCATACATTTGTTTACGCTACAGTAATGTTAATCAGTGCTTTCTGTAACTCAACAGCAGTTATCAAGCTCTTAAATCTCCTATATGTATTACTAAACACATCTATACCGTTGCCAGTATTATGGAACTGATCACAAGCAATTGCCATCCGAATCATAGGAGAATTTTGAAATAAATTTGTTCTTGGAATGGGAGTATAAAAAAATTAACTCATGCCTTAAAGATCGGGAAGGTATACGTATATTCACACATCCCAATAACACCGAGGAGGCACATCTATTGTTGACAATCTTATGAAATGTAAGAGCATCGTTACAAAAGCGGCGCTGGTGAAGTGGAAGAAGTTGGAAAGAGCTGCAAGCAGAATTATAATCTTTATAGCTTAAATTAAATTTATAGGTTAAGTGCTTTAGAAACTTCTTTTGAATTCTTTCAATTCTATTTATATAAGTGTGATACTGCGGGTTTCAAATGGTAATGCAAAAATTTAGTACACTAAATACGTAAGCAAAATATAAAACCTTTACTGCTTCTATGCTTTTGAAAGATTCTGTGGATCTTATGACAAAACCCAACATTCGCAGCGCCTTTCCAACCACTCCATCAATGTGACCAGAAAAAGTAAGCTTGTTGTCAAATGTAACTCCAAGATCTTTAATTTGAGATGCTCTAGGTAAGACATAGTTTTCCAATTTGTACTCATATTTGATGGCATTCGAACTTCTTGAAAAAGATATAACAATACATTTAATAGGATTGAGTGTCATAAAATTGTCGTTGCAATAGACTTGCAGTGCATCAATGTCACGCTGCATCCTCGAGCAGTCGAGTGGTTGAGAAAATACGTGCAAACAATTTCAAATCATCAGCATACATTAAGCACTGGGAGTGTTTTATGACTGTGAAAATATCATTGATGTAAATATTGAAAAGGAGAGGGCCAAGATGGCTACCTTGAGGTACATCTGAAGGGACGGACATTACATCAGAATAGTATCCGTTAATAGATACTACCTGAGTTCTTCCACACATATAAGAAGCAATCAATCGCAACAAATAGTTATCAATTCCCATAATCCGAAGCTTTGACAACAGGAGATTGTGATCAACGCGATCGAAAGCCTTACTGAAGTCAGTATATATGGCATCCACTTGAGTTACTTGATCAAGAGAAGTAAAAATATAATTACTGTACTCAAGCAAGTTACTCTCGACCGAGCGACCTGCAAAAAAGCCATGCTGTCTAGTATCAATTTTATTTTTAGTAAAAAAAATAGCCGTTTATAAATCAGCTTTTCAAAGATTTTGCTTAATAATAAAGATATTAGTCTATAATTGGATAGATCACTTCTATTACCAGTCTTAGAGATAGGAACTATATGTGCCTGCTTCCAAAGACGTGGAAAAACTCCAGATTCAATGGATTTGTTCAGTATAATGGTTACAGGTAGTGACAAAGACGCGTAACATTCTTTAGTAAAAATTGCTTGGATACCATCCGGACCCGGGCCCTTTGAAGCATCAATTCCTTCCAGTACCTCCTCAACCTCAACCTGATCGAAGCAAGTTGCAACTGTACCACTGATGTCGGATGTGACACTAGACACCGCATCAGTCTGGTTGACTGAGTACACAGAATGAAAAAAATCTGCGAACAATGATGAGACAATGATGACAAATGTACCGCAGACGGTATATTATTACTGCCCTTTCTTCGTTTTAAGAATGACCAGAAATGTTTGGGATTGTGCGTTATATTTATTTCTGCACAGCTAACATAATTTTTATAATCCCGATCAATAAGGAATTTTGCTCGCCCTCTTAACAGAGAAAAGGTAAGATAATCAACGTGATTTCCATAACGCTTCCATTTCCTATGCGCCTTCTTCTTTTCATTAATCGCCCGCACAGCACTGAACGAAAACCACACGGGAAAACCACTCACTCGGACTCAAAGGAGTCCGCCCTTGGTGTGTTCATAGATATAGAAGGAGCTTTTGACATAAAGCGTGAGCATAAAGTTCCACCGACTCTTTACGGTTGGATTGAGAACGCTCTCAAACATAGGATAGTTAAGATTAGGGCTGGCGATGTCAGTCTTCATGGAGGAGTTACTCGAGACTGTCCACAAGGAGGTGTACTTTCCCCATTGTTGTGGAATCTCACCCTGGATAGCCTCTTGAAATCCCTCGCTTCATCCAACTTCACAACAGTAGGTTATGCAGATGATTTAACCATCCTTGTCAAAGGTAAGCACATAAATGTACTTTTTGATAGGATGCAGGTGGCTCTCAAATTGATTGAGTTTTGGTGTGACCGACAAGGGCTCTCTGTGACTCCTCGGAAGACAGAGTTGATTCTTTTCACACGATTGAGGAAGGTTGGCAAGCCCAGTTTGCCATCCCTTACTAATACTCCATTAGTTTTGTCAAAAGAAGTCAAATATTTGGGCATTATACTTGACAACAAAATGACATGGAAGGCTCACCTAGACAATAGAGTAAAGAAAGCGTATGTTGCATTCAGCCAGTGCCGGAGGACTATAGGTAAGACATGGGGGCTGTCACCTAAAACTGCCCTCTGGATCTACACAGTTGTCATTCGACCTATGCTTACATATGGTGCACAAGTCTGGTGGTCAAAAACCTTAAAGTTTATTTCCACTGCTGCACTAAATAAAGTACAGAGACTTGCGTGTTTTTATGTTACAGGTGCGCTGCGATCTACCCCCACCGCAGCCATGGAAAACATGTTGAACCTACCGCCACTTCATTTGTTCATACAAGAAGTGGCACTGGTGACCATGTTTCGACTGCGTACAGCAGGAATCTTTATGGGTGAGAGAAACAGTAAAAATGCCGTACTCAGGAATGAAATGGTCGGTTAGTCCCCAATTCTGGAACGTAAGACGGACTTCATACCTCTACAACACATTTTTACTAAGAGTTATCTCACCTACCCAAGTTCCACAGAAGTAGAAGTAAATAAAAGTAACAAAATCTACACTGATGGTTCGGTTAGTCGGGAAGGAGCTGGAGCTGGAGTTTTCTCGTACGATCTCCAACTCGACATATCTACTCCTTTAGGTAAAGGTACCACCGTCATACAGGCAGAATTAATCGCCATTCTACTTGCCGCTGATTTTATTGTCAGATCCAACTTGCAAGGTAAGTCTTTCACAATTTATACTGACAGTAGAGAATCCATTTCAGCCCTGAGTAGAATAACTATTATCTCAGGACTTGTCATGGACTGTCACCTAACATTGGAGAAGGCCGCAGCACACAAGTGTGTTTCACTTCAATGGATAAAAGGACACTCCATCTGTTCAGGTAATAAGCACGCTGATAGGCTTGCCAAAAGAGCTGCCAAGCGAGCTATTTGTTCACCTGAAACGTTAATCGCTCCGTCCGTATCAACTCAAATTGAGCTTATTAAAGATTTCACCCACAGGAAATTCACAGACTGGTGGGATAGGACAAAGGACTGCTATTTGTCTAAAGAACTGTTGTGTTATCCTTCAGCTAAGACAGCCTTGTCTTTCGTTAGTCTCGGTAGAAGCGCCCTACGTATTTTAACGGGACTCATCACGAGTAACTGTAAGGTAAACAAGCATCTCTACAACCTTAAGCTTGCTACTAATTCCCTCTGTCGCTTTTGTCAAGAGAGCGAGGAGACTGTTCGACACATCTTGTGTGAATGTCCCACTCTACAAGACCTCAGAATGAGAGACTTTGGAGAGTAATGGCCGAGTACAGATGGCATCAGGAACACACCTCTGAGCTGTACCTAGCCTTTGGAAAATCCTTAGGATGGTTGATGTAGCCAAAGAGAGTGTAGGAGGATGTACAAGGGGCCCGTTGGGGCCTAGGTGCTGTATGCTTTAGTGTACCCTCCGCTTTCCTACATACATACATACAACCACTCACTCTCTCATGCATTTTGGGAACATGGTTCTCAATACCGCAATGTAAGTGAGCATAAAATGCATCTACAGAATCATCAACATCATCGCTCTCCAACTCTCTTTCCCAGTTAACCCCATTAAAATGTGAATTAAGTAAATCAAATTTTGCTTTTCTGTAAAATATGCTTATTATGCACTATTATTTCTAATAATTCGATACTTTTGATAGTTCGATACTTTCAATACTTTGAAAAGTATCAATACCATGAAGGTATTGATACACAATAACTCATTTAAAGTATCTCCCAGTCCCAGTTACAACAAGATTATGTAGCATATAAGCGCTTCGAAAAGTATTCGAACACCTCCAAACTTTGGAATGATCGGCAATCGCCGATTAAATGGCCCTTTTAATGCAGATTAATCGGATAATCGTGTCGGGCAAACCTTAGTATAAAATAAATCTATACATTTAAATAAAACTAAACAAAACATTTTAAATATTTTTTTATTGTTTATTATAACAAACTTAAGCTTTCAATGCAAACTTCCTTGGTGGATAAATGGATTTTTTCCGGATCTCCTTGGCCGTTTTAATGCGTAATTCATGCTCAGATAGAGCCCGTCTCATAGCACGCGTCTTCTTCGGTCTGATATCCAAAGGCTTGTATTTCTTGTCTTTATAATATTTCTTAACATTCTCCTTTTGTTTCGTGTGCATAACAATCATGACACGAGCAATAGCTTTTCGCACGGAACGACTAAAACAACCCAAAATTACCCAATATAACATCACATAATCTTTTTACTTACATCTTAGACAGTTTCGAAGGGGCACCCCCAGTAACTTTAGCGACATGAAGATTCGTTAATTCCGTCTTAAGGTCGGTTAATTGCTTTTGAAGGTCCTTTTTGTCCTTCGTCCTAAGTTCTGAGCACTTTAGCTTCGCCTAAAAATGAGAATTTAATTAATTTTGTGGTTGGTAAAGTAATTGATAAAGTGAGGTTAAGTCAAAACATAACCTCGATTAAAAAAAGATTTTTGGTCAAAATTAACAAAAATTGATAATAAGAAATAAAATTGGGGCTAATTTTAAGCGAAAAATGATTTTTTTGTGTTTAGATGATAATTTATTGCGAAGATATTAAAAGATTTAGCCTTACCATTTTTGCGTGTCCGCCGTCAACAACTAAAAAGAAGTAGAGAATTTGTTTTTGTAAGGTTGGTAAACTTTGAAAGTTTAAAATAAAAATTACCAATAATCGAAATCTTTTTTTAACAATAAATTTTTATTATAATAAATCAAAAAAGATTAATTTAATAATAATATTTTATTCAAATAAAATTGATTTAAATACTAAATTTTTAATTTATGCTATTGCAAAACCTGCAAATTAGGTTCTGACGTCACGATGACAGATAACTAACCTACAAAACTGGGTGTAGTTTTCCTATGTACAATTAAAAGACGAAATGGCAAAAAACACGTCGAGTTCAGCGTTTAGAAAGATCGATGTCGATCAGTACAACGAGGATAATTTTAAAGAAGAAGACGCCGACCAAGGGGGCCCCACGGGACCCGACGAATCCGAGATAATCGGCCTTTTAAGCAAATATCCTTTTAAAACTTATCGCAAATTTGAATCAATTTTTATTAAATTAGCTTTCCTTAACTCTTTTCTTACAGGAAAACACATTGATGCTTTAAGAACAGTACTAACAAACGCTCCTTTAGGGTCGAAAAATCAAACGCTCAGGGTGAGTACACAAATTTTTTTCCTTTTTCCTCATCAATTTCTAGATAAGACTTTAAATAAATACGTTAAATTTTTAGGATAACGCACTAAGTCTTACGTTAAGAGTCCTCCTCGCAATAAAAACATCCCAAATAGAAGAAGCAGTGCAATCGTTGAACATAGAATTAATAGATGTTTTAATGAAATATGTTTATAAAGGTTTCGAGATGCCTTCCGAGGGAAGTAGTGGGCACCTTTTGGTTTGGCACGAAAAGGCTTATAATGTAGGTGGGGTTGGATGTATCGTTAGGGTTTTATCAGATACGAAACGAGCATAGTGTTCAATTAAATAAAAATAATTCGTTTTAAGTTTTAAGGGACAAATTCCGATTTTTGTTTTTGTAAAAAAATCAAAACAAAAAATGTAATTCCTTGCTTTTACTATTTTTTATTATATAATTATTATTGATTTATTTGAAGTATTGCAATTTGTATTTTTAATTATTTTTATTGTCAACTATCCTCTTATTTTATTATTAAAGATACAATACAGGAGTAATTTTTTTTAATAATTAAAAAAAATGAGTCAAAAAATTTATTCATAAAATACATCTCATCAATAATATTAATATTAAATCGTCAAAATAAGGCACAATCGAGTGCATGGTTGTTCCTAATGCGTTTTGTATCGGTTCTTCAGCTTCTCTATGTGTCGAGATTACTTCTAAATGATTCGCGTCTTGTTCGTTTAATTCTTCCGTAGCGCCTTCATGTTCTTTATGAGCAATACCTTCATCATCTTTATCCGACATATGATAAGTTGAAGGTGATTCAATTTCTTCTAGGCTTGGTTTCAGAGTAACTTCATTTGCCTTATTTTCAAATAAGTGCTCAGTGAGATGATCTTCTTCGTGAGTTCTAAAAGTTGCCCTAGTTTCTGTATGGCTTATATCAGCATCTAGATGATGTTCTTCACCATTTTGCGTAATTTCTTGTTTTTCTGATACACCTGTTTCGACATGAGCACTTACTTCCAGCTCTTTTTCTCTAGATTCCTCCGATTCTTTATGAGATAGAAGATGTTATACACAAACGACATGCTAGAGGACAATGATATATCGATTTAAAAAAATTAATTTAAGTGAGTTTGCAAAATGTACGCCAAACAACCCGTCTTTTTCCCACTTTCCATCACGTTAATCCCATTCACTAACGTTTGTCTTTCAATTGCATTCGTTTGAATTTCTTGTACTTTTTTACCACGTCCAACTTCCCTCTTTTAACGTATGTTCTTCTATCATATCAGGTATTATCGAAGTTTTGAAACGTTCAGAATCTTTTTCATTCGTTGTTAATTCATGTTTCTCCGTTAACTCAGCTTCTCCTTCCATTAAATTATATTTATCACTAGGAGAAATTGTGCCAATGTTTGGCTTGGCTCGCTGAATTTTTCATGCCAACTCGATATTTCGGTAGGATGATTCGTAGTTTCACTTCTTCTTGTTACGCCAACAATAACTTCTTTTAAGATAAAATCTAAGTTTTCTTCAGTTTATTCTTCTAAGTTATCTGATGGTCTTATAGACGATTTAAATGCTTCTAATATTTCACCAGTATGAGTATGTTGTATTTCATCTATTTCGTGATTACTTAAAGTTGCTACATTTTCTGGTATTAATGATAATGGTATGTCTCATATATACGTATCAGAAGAACTTGTTTCATCAATCGAGTGCATGGCTGTTCCTAATGCGTTTTGTATCGGTTCTTCAGCTTCTCTATGTGTCGAGATTTCTTCTAAATGATTCGCGTCTTGTTCGTTTAATTCTTCCGTAGCGCCTTCATGTTCTTCATGAGCAATACCTTCATCATCTTTATCCGACATATGATAAGTTGAAGGTGATTCAATTTCTTCTAGGCTTGGTTTCAGAGTAACTTCGTCTGCCTTATTTTCAAGTAAGTGCTCAGTGAGATGATCTTCTTCGTGAGTTCCAAAAGTTGCCCTAGTTTTTGTATGGCTTATATCAGCATCTAGACGATGTTCTTCACCATTTTGCGTAATTTCTTGTTTTTCTGATACACCTTTGACTTTCCGATGTATAATCAGCTAGAGAGTGATGTATATCAATTGGTGTAATTTCTTCTTTTTGGTGTTCTGAATTCCCTTCAACTTCATGTACATCACCTAAATGTGTAGGTTCTGTTTTTAGATTATCCTCTACTTTTTGTAGATCGCCTTCATGTGTAATTTTAATTTCATGCTTTTCTGTTATATGACTCATATCTAAATCATTTAGTTTTTCAGATATATCATCTGCATGAGTAAATTCATTTCCTTCTTTTTCTGCGATCCCTCCAATTTGAGTATGATCACTTTCTAGAGCCTTTTCTGATTTTTGTTCTTCTAAGCTTTGTCCTGACTCAGATATATGATTAATTACTGCGTTATTCACTTCCGTTTTTGTTCTTCTGAAACAACTTCGTTATGGCTTACATCCTTCATGAATACGAGTAACTTCTTTTTCAAATTCCTCCGAAATTCCTCTAGTTTCCGTATTAATTATGGCCAACTTGTCCACTGCTTGCTCTGATACACGCTCAACTAAAGAATGGTGTATATCATCTTCATGAGTCATTTCTCCTTCTTGATGCTCCGAAATCTCCTCTACCTCTGTGTGATGAGTTGAGCCGTGTTTGATAACGTTTTAATTCTTTAAAAGTTTAATTATAACTAAACAATTCGTTTTTTAAAATGTGTCTTGTGCTAATGTAAAAATATTGACGTTTCTACTGAAGAAGAGCAAGGCTCGAAACTAATTTAGAACAAATAAATATTGATAACGTTTTAAAAATTTAAAAAAAAAATTTTATTGTTTTTATTGTCAATTAGCCTCTTATTTTATTATTAAAGATACAATACAGGAGTTATTTTTTTTAATAATCAAAAAAATTGAGTCATAAAAAATTTATTCATAAAATACATCTCATCAATAACATTAATATTAAATCATTAAAATAAGGCACAATTTTCGTCATTTACATTTTTGATTTTTGCGTTTTCGCAAGAACATCATGCATATCGTTTAAACTACTAACTAAAGCATCTTTAAACTTAATGGCTGAAGTATCGGGGTGAGCTGTAATGGCGGAAATTCCAAAATTGATGTCTTTGGGGCGCGGATTATAACAACAGGCATATCCATCGGGGACTAAAGGCCCAAAACACATGAATCCGTCGCATTTAGTCGCGATTTGGCTCGTTGAAATCCTCATATGCGCGCTAAGTACATATCCTGGGTCGGAATAAATCTCAGGGATTATTTCACCAAGTTCCATAGCGGCCAATTTTAGCCCCAAAAGGTGACGATCCACCCCAAACCCGTTTATAGCCTCAATCGCATATTTTTTGTGACCATCGATAGCCTTTTTTAAAGCGGTTACTTTGTCAGCGTTGCTTTTTGAGTTGTCCAACATCGTTTTTGCGAAATTGATCGATTCAATTGAGCTTCGAGATTCTTGATTTTCCGATGTATAATCAGCTAGAGAGTGATGTATATCAATTGGTGTAATTTCTTCTTTTTGGTGTTCTGAATTCCCTTCAACTTCATGTACATCACCTAAATGTGTAGGTTCTGTTTTTAGATTATCCTCTACTTTTTGTAGATCGCCTTCATGTGTAATTTTAATTTCATGCTTTTCTGTTATATGACTCATATCTAAATCTTTTAGTTTTTCAGATATATCACCTGCATGAGTAAATTCATTTCCTTCTTTTTCTGCGATCCCTCCAATTTGAGTATGATCACTTTCTAGAACCTTTTCTGATTTATGTTTTTCTAAGCTTTGTTCTGACTGAGATATATGATTAATTACGGCGTTATTCACTTCCGTTTCGTGTTCTTCTGAAACAACTTCGTTATGGCTTACATCCATTGCTTTTTCTGACATATTCTCAATTAAAGGATGAAGAACATCACTTTCACGCGTAATATCTCCAAGTTGATTGTGAGTACTTGCTTCCGAGTTTTGCATCGCTTTTTCTGATTCATGATCATCTATGCTAGACTTAAACTCAGAAGTATTCTCAATTAGAGGATGTTCTGCACTTCCACCAGCTTCATGTTGGCCATTATTTGTCACTTCTTGATTCCCCGAAATCTCCTCTATTTTTGTGTGATGACTTGATATACTCTCAGTTATAGGATTTGAACCAATCTCATCTTTTTGTTCTGACACACTTACTTCTTCTGCATGATTTGCGTCTAAACCTTCTTTTACCGACTCTTCAGATTCCATTTTAGTAGAACCTTCCCCAACATCTTCAGCATGAGTACCTTCAAGTTCAGTGTGTGTAGTTACCTCAAAATTATCTACCGCGCTTTCTGATTTAATTTCCTCTAAGCTAGCTTCAGAGAGTTAAGGAGAGGTAAGGAGAGTTAAAAGACCTAATCGTATAAAATATTAAGTATTGCAATTTGTATTTTTAATTATTTTTGTCAATTTAGCCTCTTATTTTATTATTGAAGATACAATACAGGAGTAATTTTTTTTTAATAATCAAAAAAATTGAGTCATAAAAAATTTATTCATAAAATACATCTCATCAATGACATTAATATTAAATCGTCAAAATAAGGCACAATTTTCGTCATTTACATTTTTGATTTTTGCGTTTTCGCGAGGATATCGTGCATATCGTTTAAACTACTAACTAAAGCATCTTTAAACTTAACAGCTGAAGTATCAGGGTGAGCTGTAAAGGCGGAAATTCCAAAATTGATGTCTTTGGGGCGCGGATTATAACAACATGCGTATCCATCGGAGACTAAAGGCCCAAAACACATGAATCCGTCGCATTTAGTCGCGACTTGGCTCGTTGAAATCCTCATATGCGCGCTACGTACATATCCTGGGTCGGAATAAATCTCAGGAAATTTTTCGCCAAGTTCCATAGCGGCCAATTTTAGCCCCAAAAGGTGACGATCCACCCCAAAACCGTTCATAGCCTCAATCGTATATTTCTTGTGCCCATCGATAGCCTTTTTTAAAGCGGTTACTTTATCAGCGTTGCTTTTTGAGGTGTCCAACATCGTTTTTGCGAAATTGATCGATTCAATTGAGTTTCGAGATTCTTGACTTTCCGATATATAATCAGCTAGAGAGTGATGTATATCAATTGGTGTAATTTCTTCTTTTTGGTGTTCTGAAATCCCTTCAACTTCATGTACATCACCTAAATGTGTAACAGAACCTAAATGTGTAGGTTCTGTTTTTAGATTATCTTCTACTTTTTGTAGATCGCCTTCATGTGTAAATTCAATTTCATGCTTTTCTGTTATTTGACTCATATCTTAATCATTTAGTTTTTCAGATATATCACCTGCATGAGTAAATTCATTTCCTTCTTTTTCTGCGATCCCTCCAATTTGAGTATGATCACTTTCTAGAGCCTTTTCTGATTGTTGTTCTTCTAAGCTTTGTCCTGACTCAGATATATGATTAATTACTGCGTTATTCACTTCCGTTTCGTGTTCTTCTGAAACAACTTCGTTATGGCTTACATCCATTGCCTTTTCTGACATATTCTCAATTAAAAGATGAAGAACATCACTTTCACGCGTAATATCTCCAAGTTGATTGTGAGTACTTGCTTCCGAGTTTTGCATCGCTTTTTCTGATTCGTGATCATCTATGCTAGACTTAAACTCAGAAGTATTCTCAATTAGAGGATGTTCTGCACTTCCACCGGCTTCATGTTGGCCATTATTTGTCACTTCTTGATTCCCCGAAATCTCCCCTATTTTTGTGTGATGACTTGATATACTCTCAGTTATAGGATTTGATCCAATCTCATCTTTTTGTTCTGACACACTTACTTCTTCTGCATGATTTGCGTCTAAACCTTCTTTTACCGACTCTTCAGATTCCATTTTAGTATAACCTTCCCCAACATCTTCAGCATGAGTACCTTCAAGTTCAATGTGTGTAGTTACTTCAAAATTATCTACCGCGCTTTCTGATTTAATTTCCTCTAAGCTAGCTTTGTGATCCAAATCGTCTCCAGTACTTGCAAGCACATTCTCAATGGAATGATCTCCTTCATGAATATGAGTAACTTTCCGTATTAATTATGGCCAAGTTATCCACTGCTTGCTCTGATACACGCTCAACTAAAGAATGGTGTACATCATCTTCATGAGTCACTTCTTCTTGATGCTCCGAAATCTCCTCTACCTCTGTGTGATGAGTGGAGCCGTGTTTGATAACGTTTTAATTCTTTAAAAGTTTAATTATAACTAAACAATTCGTTTTTTAAAATGTGTCTTGTGCTAATGTAAAAATATTGACGTTTCTACTGAAGAAGAGCAAGGCTCGAAACTAATTTAGAACAAATAAATTTGATTAATATCACCAGAAGTAAACATTTTTTTAAGCTTCTAATCAATAATTCGTGAATAAAAGATTGCAAAAAGTTATTTATATTTTTCTTATTAACAATTATAATTGTCATTGTTATATAAATATTAAGCATGACTTAATTGAAATTTTAAAAAATCCATGTTGTAAGTAATTATTAAAATAGTGTCTTCAATTTCCTTTATTTATTTAATTTTTTTTAAATTTCTCAGTACATGTTTCGGACTTTATAAGTCCATCTTCAGCTGAACCTATCGTACGCTTTAATTAATAACTTAATAGATATACAAAATGAAAAACTTCCGTCAGTATAAGCTACGGGAAAAACACGTGGAATTCTATAAAACATGTCAATGAGAAGATACAACTATAAAAGAGAGGTAAAAGACGTAATCGTATAAAATATTAAGTATTGCAATTTGTATTTTTAATTATTTTTGTCAATTTAGCCTCTTATTTTATTATTGAAGATACAATACAGGAGTAATTTTTTTTTAATAATCAAAAAAATTGAGTTATAAAAAATTTATTCATAAAATACATCTCATCAATAACATTAATATTAAATCGTCAAAATAAGGCACAATTTTCGTCATTTACATTTTTGATTTTTGCGTTTTCGCGAGGATATCGTGCATATCGTTTAAACTACTAACTAAAGCATCTTTAAACTTAACGGCTGAAGTATCGGGGTGAGCTGTAAAAGCGGAAATTCCAAAATTGATATCTTTGGGGCGCGGATTATAACAACATGCGTATCCATCGGGGACTAAAGGCCCAAAACACATGAATCCGTCGCATTTAGTCGCGACTTGGCTCGTTGAAATCCTCATATGCGCGCTACGTACATAACCTGGGTCGGAATAGATCTCAGGGATTTTTTCTCCAAGTTCCATAGCGGCCAATTTTAGCCCCAAAAGGTGACGATCCACCCCAAAACCGTTCATAGCCTCAATCGTATATTTCTTGTGCCCATCGATAGCCTTTTTTAAAGCGGTTACTTTGTCAGCGTTGCTTTTTGAGTTGTCCAACATCGTTTTTGCGAAATTGATCGATTCAATTGAGCAAGATCGGATTGTTTCTGTTCGGCCGTGGGCGTATTTCCTGGTTGCTGCTGATTCGTAGTGAGCCCCGGGGGTTTTGTGAACTCTAAAAATCATTTTTATTAAAAAAAAATAAATTTTTAATTAAATTTTATTTACCTATAAAACGCATATTGCAAAGCGATTTGAATGAAACTATCCGGACTCAGTTTTTGTGATTTAATAAAATCTTTTCCAAACGAGTCAAAATGAAGGCAGAATAAATCTAATCCATCTGCTTGGCTAAAATTTCAAAAAAAAAATTAAAATGAATCATTTTTATGTATAAACTCACTCATCGACGTTTTTGGAAGCGACTAAAATTGCTTTTTCTATTTCCTCATTTACATTAAATGGAAGACGTTGAGGTAATTTATTATAAGGAACGTCAGGTTTTCCTTTAGCTGATTCTTTTTTGCTACAAATTAAAAATTTTGTAATATATTTAAAAAAGTGATCTAAAACTTACATAGATTCGTAGATATAATCTGAAATAACTGCAACGGGTTGTCCTTCGCTTGGAGAGTGTTCGTAATTTAATCCGACCAATCCATCTTGTCCTATGATAAACTAAAAATGAAGCAACAAAATTATTGTTTCTTATATCGTATTTATTTCTTATTTTTACCTGAATCGTTTTATCGTACCACCGATTTCCGCCGTTTTGTTTGCTACCACCTCCGTGTAATAATTGTCTCCCAGCGATGGTCTTTTTGTTCTCATTGGGAAGTGGAGACATTGGCCCATCGAGACAAACCAAAAATAACGATTTTTGAATCTCTTTTGCGCTCGCTTCATTTTCTGGATCTTAAAATAAAACAACTTTTAATAAAATAATTGGATTTAAATGTTTAAGTTAGTAAATTTTTGCCAAAAGAGTATGAGGATGTCTTAGAATTATTTGAATTTATTGATTTAATAAAAGATGGTAGAGAACTTAGATTTTATAATGAAGAGAAATCTTTGATAAAAAATTGGAATTAGGAACAATAAGAGGATGAAATTCTTAAAGATAGAAACATTATTGGTATAAATGACAATAAATTACAAGAAAAACTGATGCAAATCGAGTTAAAATTAGAAAAATTAATTTCGTTAATGAAATAACCGAGAAGCAAGTATGGGTAATGCAGGAGAAAGAAGGGAATTGGGTAAAAGGAGGTAATAAATATAACCAGAGAAAAGAAAAAGATACAAAAAAAAAGAATTGGAAATATCAAAAAGGATCCGGGAAAGATCTTTAATCGTTCAAGATGTCAAATCAAGCATGGGAAGAACAAATATTAATGAAAGAAAAATGAATTAAATAATAAGAAATTAATGAATCATTTTAAAATAATTTGTAGAAGAAATGTAAAGAATGAATTACATACCAATGTATTATTGGAAGTGCAATTCATAAAGTTAAGTACAAATTGTAAGGTGAAAAATATAAACTTTGTTAAATGGGTTATGAAGGTTAAAAAAACTATGAAAGATGTTTAATTTTAAGATAGAAACAGGCGCAGATGTTAGTTTAATGCCCATAAATAAATGTAAAATTTTAAATTTAAGTAAACAAATATTATATTGGAAGTATAGGAAGGACAAAAAATAAAACCGCGTTAAGATTATGTTGATGTTGACTCACAAAAGTTATTAAATTTGAATACATGTATAGAGTTTAATAAAAAGAATAAATGAAATCATAAATATATTCTAAAGATAAATTTGTAAAAATAAATAGATTTGTAACAATAAATACGCCATATCTTAGTCGCGACTCCTCACATGCATAATATGCATTTACAGCTGTACTAAGCAAGCGTTGATGTGATGTTTCCACGACAAGTTGAAGTTAATCTTCACTCCCAGAAACATAACTGCTTCTTTGTTTAAATTCTTTTGGAAGCAATATCAAGACTTTTAGAAGCATTTCAAGTTTTTGGAAGTAATAGCAAGTCTTGTAAAACCAGTATCAAGCCTTCTAGAAGAATTTCAAGTCTTCTAGAAGTAAAATCAAAATTTCTGGAAGCAATTCAAGTCTTCTGAAAACAGTACCAAGTCTTTTAGAAGCATGTGAAGTCTTGTGGGAGTATTTCAAGTCTGCTAAATGCCGTGTCAAGTTTTCTGGAAACACCTCAAGTGTTCTAGCGGCAACATCAAGTCTTCCAGAGAATTTTCAGAATTTTCCAGATAATATCAAGACTTCTGTAAGTTTTCTGGAAGCAATATCAAGTTTTCTGGAAACAATATCAAGTCTTCTGAAAACAGTATCAAGACTTCAAGAAGAATATCAAGTCTTGTGGAAGCATTTCAAGTTTTCTAGAAGAATTTCAATTCTTCTGGAAGAATTTTCAGTCTTCTAGAAGCTTCAAGACTTCTAGAAGAATATCAAGTCTTTTGAAAGCATTTCAGGGCTTCTAAAGGCAGTATCAAAATTTCTGGAAACATTTAAAGTCTTCTAGAAGTAGTATTAAGTCTTCTGCAAGCATTTCAAGTCTTCTGAAGGCAATATCAAGTCTTCTGGAAGCAATATTAAATTTTACAGAGGCAATGTCGAATTTTTTGTAAGCATTTCATGTCTTCTAGATGCAATATCATATTTTCTGGAAACATTGCAGGTCTCCTAGATACAGTATCGAGTCAACTGGAAGCAATTCAAGTCTTCTAAAAGCAATATCAAGTCATCTGGAAGCATTTCAAGTCTTCTAAAAACAATATCAAGAATTCTTGAAGCAATATTAAATTTCTCAGAGGCAATGTCGAGATTTTTGTAAGCATTTTAAATCTTCTAGAAGCAGTATCAAGTCTTTTGGAAGCAGTTCAAGTTTTCTAGATGCAGTATCAAGTCTTCTAGAAGTAATTTATGTCTTCTAGATGCAATATCAACTCTTCTGCAATGCAACATCAAGTCTGAAAGCAGTATTAAATCTGCTAAAAGCATACCAACTCTTGTGGAAAGAGTGTTTTGTTTTCTGGTAGCATTTAAAGTCTTTAAGGGGCAATATTAAGACTTCTGGAAGCATTTCAAGTCTCCTAAAACCAATATCAAGTCTTCTGGAAGCATTTCAAATGTTCTGGAAGCAGTAGCAAGAATTTTGGAAGCTTTGCAAGTTATTTCCGACGGTTTCGGATTAAAATTTTGTTTTTATTACTAACTAAATTCAAATCTTCTGAGGGCTGCAAAAATCCGTTAAAATATCGAAAGATTCTGCCCTTGTAACTGTAATTAACGTTGCCGTTTCGAGATCCATTTTTATTTTATTAGCTTTAAATGTTCAATTCCCATTTCTTACGTCAAATTCTTCAATTCTTCCTATTGTCATATTTATTGTTGAATTTATTGTCACTATTTTATCAGTTTTATCGCCATCGCTACCTGCTACGTCGTTTAGTCTTATCCAAATAATCAGGTCTTCTGAAAGCAGTACCAAATCTTCTAGAGGCATGTGGAAGTACTTCATTTTTTTAAAGCAGTATCAAGTCTTCAAGAGGCAATATTGTAAAAATACAATATTCAGCCATCTTAGAAAATAATTTTCAATGTTTTTCTCAACTCTACCAGAATCTTCTCGATGAAGTGTTTATGACGTCGTGCCTGATGACGGTACACATGAATGTTACCGAAACAGTACTGTAGCACCGAACTCAAATAAATAATTTCATCGTTCTATGCAGACAATTGGTTTTATTTATATAGTTATATATTACGATGAACCTGGAGAAAAGTATTGCCTTTCTAAAAGCAGTACCAAATCTCCTAGAAGCATATGGAAGTACTTAGTTTCTTTTGAAAGCAGTGTCAAGTCTTCAAGAGGCAATATCAAGATTTCTAGAAGTATTTCAAGTCTTCTGAAAGCAGTATCAATTCTCCTAGAAGTATGTCAAGTTTTCTGGAAGCATTACCAGTCTTTTAAAAGCAATATCAAGTAATCTGAAAGCATTTCATCTCTTCTAGAAGTAGTATCAAGTCTCCTGGAAGCATTTCAGGTCTTCTGAAAGCAGTACCAAATCTTCTAGAAGCATATGGAAGTACTTCATTTTTTTTTGAAAGCAGTATCAAGTCTTCAAGAGGCAATATTAAGATTTTTGGAAGCACTTCAAGTCTTTTGGATGCAATATCAAGTTTTGTAGACATAATACCAAATATTCTGGAAACAGCATCAAGTTTTCTAGAAGCATTTCAAGTCATCTGGAAGCTTTTCAAGTCCTCTGGAAGCATTTTAAGTCTTCCATAGGGAATATCAAGACTTCTGGAAGCATTTCAAGTCTTCTGAAAGTAATATTAAATCATCTAGAAGCAGCACCAAGTCCTCTACAAGCAGATCAAGTCTTCTAGAAGCATTTCAGTTCTTCTACAAGTAGTATCAAGTTTTCTAGAAGCCGTATCAAGTGTCAATTCAAAATAATGCTCTCTAAAAAAAAAACTTTCGCAGCAAATGCTGCAAATAATGATGGCTGGAGGTGTTAATATTTAAGAGGCTACAAACAAATTGCAAAGTGGTACCCATACCTTGGACAGGAAAAAGCAAATTAAAGTTAGTGAAAGCAAATCAATGGATATTAAATCAATAACAGTATCGTCATATATGCAGACTTAAAAAAAATCTCTCAGTATACATCTAGATACAAAAACCTTACCTGAAGGGTACATACAAAGAAAAAACTGGAAAAATTGCGAATGAGGAATATGTAATATAGCTGATTAGTTGGAAGATAACCAAAGTTTTCAATACACAATGAAATACTAATATACAAGTATATCCTTCAAGCCGTATGGCTGTCCAGAGATGCGCCAAAAATGCTATATTGAAACCATACAAAGATTTCAAAATAAAACCTTGAGAACCATCGTGAATGAGCCATGATTTGTTAGGAACAAAGGTATCCAAAGGATCTTGAAATCGCAGATGTATTTTGAAGGAAAAACGTAAATCTAGATTTGACAACCATGTTAATCTGAGTGTCTCATCTTTTTTGAAAAGAAAAAGTTCAAAGAAGATTTAAATGGACTATAATATTAGAACTCTCCTAGTGAATAAGCAATGAGAAAGTGACTTAAGATGCGGTAGAGTCTTAAGACTTAAAAAAGATAAAGCCTTTTACTATTAAAATAAATTAATTTACTTTTAATTAATTCCTGATAAGCTTTCCCCCAATTATCCCTAGTATCCGAAGTCAAAATTCCAATTGGAGGAGCTGCCGCAACCGATTGTTCCATAATATCATGTAATTGTTGCAAAAGCTGGTTTTCACTAATAAGTTGATCATTATCGCCGAATAAATGCACTTTGAAGAACTAAAACCAAACATTTATTAATTATTTTCAATTAAAGAGATAAAGGAATTTATTTACGTGATTATTGTGTGTAACCACGATATGTTTTGAGGTAGGATAATACTCCAATTTATCACGCTTCAACCCAGGGATTCTACATGTTCCAATTACTTGTTTGTATTGATTCATATCCAAAGGATCTTTACCCATCATATCAGTAGGAATTTTATCGCTTAATAGAATAAAAAATTTTTAATTATATAATTATAACGATTAACTAGGGATGTATCTGAATGATGTTTTCAAATTAAAAGGAGTGATTCTTAAGCAGCTTTTAAGAGTTTTTCTATATCAAGAACTATAATCAATTAAGAAAATTAAAATTGGAGGTTATAAACTCCGAGTTAATAATAAATTTATCTCCATTTTTGGTCCCTTCAAAAAATTATTTAATAGTATCAAGTATCACTCCCTAAACTTTGGGAACTTCATTCAAATACTAAAATCAACATTTCTTACTTATCAATTAACAATTTATATTCCATAACGGCTAAGATTAACCTCGCCGAATAAACAAGTCGTTCATGCTCCGTTTTAAAATTTTCAATCGGATATACTAAAGCCGGACTCGAATGAATAATCACAGGGTATCTAAAATCCAAATACGCCGAGTGCAACCACCACTCCGAAAGCCAATTTTCTGTACTTTTCGCTTTCTCAACAAGATATTTTTGAAGTTTCGTTCCAATTCCATTTTCATCGGAGAATTTCTTAATTAATTCTGTTGTGCTCGCGAATTCTTTGTCGCTTAAATGGGGTTTAGCGGTTAATAAAAATTTATCAAGAGTTTGTTTAAGGGCTGGAACCGGTAATCTTGGTAGATTTTGAGAAAGATTTTTAGCGTTTACAAAAGAAGGAAGAATACTGGTTTCTGCTCGTGTTAAGTTGAACAATTTCGGTTTTAAAATCTAAAAGTTAATTAAACATATGTTAATGACAAAAATGATTTTTGTTGGCTTACTTTATTCGTTGATGAAACGGCTCTTCCAAACATTTTCGAATCGCAATACGGGCTGGAATTAAAAAAGATTATAAAGCAATTGTTGATATAAATAGATTAATAAAAGTCGAACCTTTCTAAATGGAGCATCGTTAGGTGGGGAATGTGAGTTTAAACGTATACAGGAGAGATAAGTTAGAGTGAAAGTTTTTACTCCCACCAAAAGGAATATTATACAAAAAGTATTTATCAAGGAATTCAAGTGTTACAAGTTTTATAATAACCAAGGGATAAAAGTGCCAGTCATGATCGTTTTTAAAGAGGCAAAGTTCAAAGATTTCTTTATATTGAGGAAATTTTTAATAATTAAGCAATGTTTATTTACAAATTTAAATGAAACGATTTACTCACCGGTGTTAGTGTTAAAGTATTTTTAACTTCAACTGAGGTATTAACCCGTAATAATCGGTTTAAATAGTTATTTTTAAAATAGTACAATGAACAATGAACCTAAAAATTAGTAAACATAACCTAACTTTTTTTTATTTGATTTCGAATCAATCATTTTTAAAAATAATTTATTTTTAAATTCTTTTATGAATTTAAAAAAGGGATTTAATATTAAATTTAATTAATATTATTAAATATGGATAAATACTGTTTTATTTAAGTGATTTTACGCAAAGCAAACATATAAACCGGGTATAATTCTTTCGGAAAACTTGTTTGTTTTATCTTTTTAAAACAGTTCACATTAGCTTTTTTAAATATCTCCATATACATAGAGAAAGGTCGTGTAACTGAGGAGTCTTTTTCATCATCTTCGACTGTACCGGAAGAAGTCACATTTTCTTTTATGATAATCACCCCATTTTCTCTCAAATTCTCACTACAAAATTTGTTTCAATACTTCAAAATTAATATTTATAAAATCATTACCTGCACTTTTGTATAAAATAAATTAAATCCTCCTCCGTTAGATGCCCCAAAACCCATTGGCACCAAATTATGTCATATCGATTTGGTTCGGGGGAAAAATTTTGTAATCCACACGAATTAAATTCACCTATTTTACTCAAAACGCTTGGCCCCAAATACTCCTTAGCTTGATCTAAAAAGTTTGAGTTTTGTTCGACTAAATCGACTTTGTCGAAGATGTTCGATAACAAATATTTTGTGATTCTTCCAATTCCTGCACCGCAATCACACGCGTATATTTTTCCTGGTGGTTTTTTTAATTGGAAGAGATGTTTTAAAAATTGCTTAGATCCTTGGATATCGACTCGAGATATATGACCAAATCCACCGAGCATTCCTTGAACGGTCGCTGGTATTTCGGCCCAATAATTTTCGGCGTTTTTGTAAAAATCGTTTTCCTCATATTCTTTTTGTACAGCCTCCATAATTATAAATAGGATTGTATTAAAGATTTTATAATAAAAAGATTTTTGTAAAAAAAATTTTGAGGTTAGGTTAATTTGATTTGAGATTTTTGTGAGGTTAGGTTGTAACAAATAAATTTTATTTGTGGTTTTATGTTTTTTAATTTTTGCTAAATATTTAAAATTGTTAATAATATCCTTTATTTTAACATTATTAATAAGATTATTTATTGAATAATAAATAAATATTTTAAAAAAATGGATGTAAATGTGGCGCCATCTATTAATAATAATAATTTTTATACAGTTTGAACATCTTAAAATCATAAAAATTAAAATAAAATTATTAAATATGAGAAAATTTTTATATATATAAAAATATTGTTTAATTAATTATTCAAATCATTTAAATTAATCTATATGAAATGCAAATTTAAAAAGAATATCACCATGTATTAGCACAAAAATTTCAATTAGATATAAATGTTATTTGTATTCTTTTCTCGTTAGTACCTTACTGTTTTCATGATAATTTTTATATTAAAGCAATTAATTACATAAATAATAATATTAAATAATAAATAAATATTTTAAAAAAATAGATGTAAATGTGGCGCCATCTATTAATAACAATAATTTTGAAACAGTTTGAAGACCTTAAAAATCATAAAAATTAAAATAAAATTGTGAAATATGAGCCAATAAACAAATAAAAATATTGTTTAATTAATTATTCAAATCATTTAAATTAATCTATATGAAATGCAAATTTAAAAAGAATATCACCATGTATTACCATAAAAATTTCAATTAGATATAAATGTTATTTGTATTCTTTTCTGGTTAGTACCTTACAGTTTTAATGATAATTTTTATATTAAAGCAATTAGTTACATAAATAATAATATTAAATAATAAATAAATATTAAAAAAATATATGCCAATGTGGCGCCATCTATTAATAACAATAATTTTGATACAATTTGAGGATCTTAAAATCATAAAAATTAAAATAAAATTGTGAAATATGAGCCAATAAACATATAAAAATATTATTTAATTAATTATTCAAATCATTTAAATTAATCTATATGAAATACAAATTTAAAAAGAATATCTCCATGTATTACCACAAAAATTTTAATTAGATATAAATGTTATTTGTATTCTTTTCTGGTTAGTACCTTACAATTTTAATGATAATTTTTATATTAAAGCAATTAGTTACATAAATAATAATATTAAATAATAAATAAATATTTAAGAAAATGTATGTAAATGTGGCGCCATCTATTAATAACAATAATTTCGATACAGTTTGAAGACCTTAAAATCATAAAAATTAAAATAAAATTGTTAAATATGTGCCCATAAACATATAAAAATATTGTTTAATTAATTATTCAAATCATTTAAATTAATCTATATGAAATACAAATTTAAAAAGAATATCACCATGTATTACCACAAAAATTTCAATTAGGTATAAATGTTATTTGTATTCTTTTCTGGTTAGTACCTTACAGTTTTAATGATAATTTTTATATTAAAGCAATTAGTTACATAAATAATAATATTAAATAGTAAATAATTATTTTAAAAAATAGATGTAACTGTGGCGCCATCTATTAATAATAATAATTTTTATACAGTTTGAACATCTTAAAATCATAAAAATTAAAATAAAATTGTGGAATATGAGCCAATAAACATATAAAAATATTGTTTAATTAATTATTCAAATCATTTAAATTAATCTATATGAAATACAAATTTAAAAAGAATATCACCATGTATTACCACAAAAATTTCAATTAGATATAAATGGTATTTGTATTCTTTTCTGGTTAGTACCTTACAGTTTTAATGATAATTTTTATATTAAAGTAATTAGTTACATAAATAATAATATTAAATAATAAATAAATATTAAAAAAAAATATATGTCAATGTGGCGCCATCTATTAATAACAATAATTTTGATACAATTTGAGGATCTTAAAATCATAAAAATTAAAATAAAATTGTGAAATATGAGCCAATCAACATATAAAAATATTGTTTAATTAATTATTCAAATCATTTAAATTAATCTATATGAAATACAAATTTAAAAAGAATATCACCATGTATTACCACAAAAATTTCAATTAGATATAAATGGTATTTGTATTCTTTTCTGGTTAGTACCTTACAGTTTTAATGATAATTTTTATATTAAAGTAATTAGTTACATAAATAATTATATTAAATAATAAATAAATATTAAAAAAAAAATATATGTCAATGTGGCGCCATCTATTAATAACAATAATTTTGATACAATTTGAGGATCTTAAAATCATAAAAATTAAAATAAAATTGTTAAATATGAGAGAATAAACATATAAAAATATTGTTTAATTAATTATTCAAATCATTTAAATTAATCTATATGAAATACAAATTTAAAAAGAATATCACCAGGTATGAGCACAAAAATTTCAATTAGATATAAATGTTATTTATATTCTTTTCTGGTTAGTACCTTACAGTTTTAATGATAATTTTTATATTAAAGCAATTAATTACATAAATAATAATATTAAATAATAAATAAATATTAAAAAAAAATAGATGTAAATGTGGCGCCATCTATTAATAACAATAATTTTGAAACAGTTTGAAGACCTTAAAAATCATAAAAATTAAAATAAAATTGTGAAATATGAGCCAATAAACATATAAAAATATTGTTTAATTAATTATTCAAATCATTTAAATTAATCTATATGAAATACAAATTTAAAAAGAATATCTCCATGTATTACCACAAAAATTTCAATTAGATATAAATGTTATTTGTATTCTTTTCTGGTTAGTACCTTACAATTTTAATGATAATTTTTATATTAAAGCAATTAGTTACATAAATAATAATATTAAAGAATAAATAAATATTTAAAAACATATAAATGTAAAATTGGCGCCATCTCTCAAAGAAAATGTTAATTTCTATAAATTTTAAAGATCATATAAATTGTGTTGTTTTAAATATGAAGAAATAAGCATAAAGAAATATTATTTAATTAATAAATTTAATTTATAATTAATAAATAATATCATTATCTATTGTTACAAAACATAAATTAATAGAAAAAACACAACGCGTTTCAAGTTGGCAAACCTGTAAAAATGTACGTAACGTGATGTCAGGAAGAGAAAGTCTCTCAAAAGTTTTTTTTATCGAAAGAAAACATCACTCCCTTATCCAGTGTTTTACATTAAACATCACATATTAAAACGGTTTGTTATAATATTTATAAAAAACATTTAATCAAAATTTACGTAGGAGGTCGCTTTAATCGTTAAATACGACGTTTGACAGCTGTTCGAGTTCAATTGTTTTACGAATCAAAAAAGTTTTCGTTGAGTTTCCTCGAAGATGTTTTAGCATGATTTTAACGGAAAATCACGGTGCGAAAAGTGTTTGAAAAACTGTATCGTTCGAGTTTTCCTTTGTGGTGTGATGGATGGAAAAGTTTCGACGCAGCTGGGCGGACTTTCGCGAAAATGAAGAAGAAAAATGAACGATGCAGATAGCTTGGTCAGTATCATTTAGATTTAAGCTAATTTGTTTAGAATCGATGATTAAAATGATAATAATTTATCGGTTTTGGACGTTATTGGTGTCCGTTAACCTCAAATTCCCGATTAATTTATGTGCGAACGTTTCTAACCTCTCTCTCACGTTACGTTTTCTCAAAGAAAACCTCATGCAATAACTTCTTGTATTTGCGAAAAGAATAAAGAGGAGATTGCAATTACTGTTTACAATTTGGATTATTAAGAAACGGCATTGTTGTTTATGGTTATAGCCGGATCAAACAAACGGCAATTTTCGAAATGTATTCAGTGAAAGTGGAAAGTTTTTCAGCTTTATTTGAACCAAAAAGAATAAATCTTTTCGGCTGGACGTTTATTGAATACCTTAATTTTTGTGTCAAATTGTTTTTGCAGGTTTTAACCTTGGCATTTTCTAATTTAGTGGTTTAAACGTTGTATAGAGAACCTGTTTCTCCTGGCATGATTTATGAACTTTTTAATTTATAATGATTCGTTAAATAAAAATAGGTAATGTTGATGACAATGAGGTAAGTATGTTCTTTAATAACAGGTTAATTAACACTTTTATGTTACATAACCTCAAAACCTCAAAAAAGAATGTTTTAAGAGAAAAGTGGTCTACATCCAACGTTTTCGTATTATTGCTTTTGAAGACAACAGTGTGGTCGAATCCTAATCTTTCAAGATAGATAGATTCCCTACATACATCTTTCACTCGATGCAAATTCATTCTTCGATAATATTAGAATAAAATTTATATTAAGGCTAATTTTGATTGAATTAAAGCAAGAATCAAATCAAGATTATTAAACGAACTTTCATATAACACTTTATAAATATGTACCGTTACAGAACCATAAAATTGACATTAAACTTTGTTGTCTTCTTCAAATTGTTCCATTACATTTTCTTATTGCCTTCGAAATAAAGTAAGTAATTACAAAACCACTTTGTTCATCATATCGTTTCTAAGTGCAGCTTTTAACTTTAAAGAAGAAACAAGATTAGATGCACTTTACAGCAATTCACTTCGGCAAACCTCTCCATCAATTTATTAACCAACCTCGACCCCTGTTTCACCGTTATTCCAACATAACGCACAACTGGAAGAAAGCTTCTACGACTTTTAAACCCGATAACTTAATTGGTTCAATTAATCCCGAACAAGACCGTTAATTGTTCCCTCGCTTTCAGGCGGGGCATTTATGATCTAACTTTATCGTAACCTATACCGTTCGGTAGATGAATGAATTTTTTTATAATAGTAGATAATAGTATTTCCTGGTGTACGTTATCTTTTATAGTGGCGTCAGTTTCGAGTTTTTATAAATGTTCCCAATGGAGATATATTGCACGTGCGATAATAATTTGCGTGCGGAGTGGGATGAATGTTTTGTAAGTATCGAGTTACTCATATTTTTCGTAACTATTACTGGTTGTTACGATTTATATTAAGGGATTTAATCTTTTTGGAAACAATACCTCAATTGTTGTCTTTTTCTATTTTATACTTAATCAATACTTATTGTTTTTGTTTTTTATTGTTAATTGTAAAGATAAGGAGTGATACTATAATAAAATTGTGATTTTTTTGATTCAATTAAAGTAATAAGTTGGGATAAAAGTTATAAAGTCAAAAAAGGAATGAAAAAATTGACAATTACAAACAATTAGCTACATTTAAAAAATGTAGATTAATAGATAAAGTGTATATCGAAGTAAAATCGCACTAATACATCGAATGTGATGATTGCCATTTAAGTCTTCCTAATATTTCTTAAGATCGCCCCTGGCTTCCTTCAACACCATTTCTTAATTATAGTCGTAAACCTTGCTTATCGTCCCTGGCATCTATAAAGGTGTCATCACATAATATTTGCCTTTCTCAACTTTATCTCTGATTTTTTTTATGGAAATATTATCATCTCAATATTATCAATTCAATAATATGATGAGAGTAACTATCAACATTCTCTTAGATACAGGCAACCCTCCTATAACACGGTAGTTAGGTTCCTAGAAAATGCCGTGTTGTGTGAAACCGTGTTGCATGAGACCCAGAGCTAGTGCAAAAAGGGGGGTTACGTTCCAAAAACTTATTAAAAACAAATATTTTTCTTAATTCGACATAAACAACGTAATTTTTATTAAAAATATAAATGTATGTACAACACAAAGTATAAAAAAAATATTTTAATCTAACGCAACCATAATTTAATGAATTTACTCGTCGTCACTGCTCAGTATAATCAACCGAGAACGTTTTTTCGGTGGAACGACATCGCCTTCACTTTCTGAACTTTTTTCGTTATTTAAAGTTTTTGTATGTTTTCCCCTCTTAAAAAAATCTGTAATGGAACTTTGCTTGCTGGTTTTTATTAGATCATTGTAAATTTCCCGGTATGGAGCTAAACAGTTTTGCAGCTCCCTTTTGAATTTTCGACTTCTTTCCGTCGAAGGGTCTTCATTCAAGAAAAATGATTCCAGATTTTCCGCTAAGCATAGGCCTTCTTGTAATTTTTTTAATGTTAAATTCTTGACTGCACAATCTTCGTCAGAGCTAGCGTCCTCAAAATCGATTTGATTTGCATCTAGGGATGCCATTTCGATTAATTCCGCTTCGTCAACTTCTTCTTCCACTAATAAATCTTCAATGTCTTTGGAAGCCATATCCACAAAACCTTCGCCTCCGATTGATTTAGCGACTTCTAATATCGCACATTTCTTCCATGCTTCCATTACGCTAATTGATTGCGAATCGGTTGCGTCTAAAATCCACTGTAACGATCTTCTTATGTAATATGTTTTAAAGGTGTAAATAATACCTTGATCCAGTGGTTGGAGCAACGAAGTAGTGTTCGGTGGTAAGAACATTATTTTGATGTTGGGATGTGTTAAATCTTGTGGGTGGCATGGAGCATTATCTAATAGCAACAGCGCCTTGCAGCTCAAATTTTTTCGCTTTAAATACCGCTCAACGCTTGGCACAAAACAATTCAAAAACCAATCTCTAAATAAATGTCCTGTTACACAAGCTCTCGAATTTGCTGTCCAGTATACCGGCAAGGTGTTTTTATTCACGTTTTTTAGTGCACGAGGATTCAAAGATCTGTACACTAGCATCGGTTTTGTCATGAAGTCCCCCGATGCATTACTGCACAAAAGGAGCGTTAAACGATCTTTGGACACCTTAAATCCGGGTGCAGTTTTTTCTGTCTTCGATATGAAAGTTTTACTGGGCATTTTTTTCCACCAAAGCCCAGTTTCGTCGGCATTGAAAACTTGATCTGCTGTGTATCCTTGCTCGGCTATAATGTTTTGAATTTTTTCTGGATACGTCCTAGCAGCTTCATGATCAGCCGACGCAGACTCTCCTTGGATTCTTATGCTATGAATCGCAAAACGCTTTTTGAATTTCCGGAACCAACCTTTACTCGCCACAAAATCTGGATTGACAGAGGATTCTCCTTGTTGTTTGAGATGGTTGTAAATTTTTAATCCTTTTTGTTTTATAATATTGCCATCTAATGGAATTTTTTTTTGACAGCAATCGTTAATCCAAATGCTGAGGGCCTTTTCCATTTTCTCAATTATTGCTGGTCTGGGGCGGGCTGAACGTTTTGCGGATGTCGAAGATCCTGCGGCAACTGCACTTCTGATTTCTTTTTCATTTTTCTTGATTGTTCTAATTGTTGCTTCGTTCAAATTAAGGTTTTTCCCAATGTGGGATGCTTTTTCTCCTTTTGATAGACGATCCAAGATTTGAATCTTTACTTCCAAAGAAATGAATTTTCTCTTGAACATTGTTTTATCTTTACCTGACATTGCTTGGGGCTGAAGCTTAATGTCTTAAAGATAAAAAAATTGTTCTTTAACACACCGTGGCGCGACGTAGACTACCGAGTAGCAGCGTGAGACACTTTTGTTTTCAGGCCACGGAGATGAAAGTAAAGAACGTACGAAAACCACACGGAAAACTGACTGACTGACTCTTCGAGGAAAAAACACACGCATTTTAAACCAGAACTATCGTAGGCGTTGCCTAATTATTAAGCAGCAATCGTGTGTTCCCACCCTAACTGGGCGTACCTCAATGTCCTACGGGGGACATAGGGCCCGATAAGAGGAACAACCGTCTTGCTCTTCCAGCAATTTGGAAGTGATATCGTGCACGTGGCTCGCAGAGCCGCGTCGGGCACTTTACCCGGTCTGTATAAGTACATACAGTGTTGTATGTACAAAGGATTTGCAGTTTTCTCATCGCGTTATAGCGAAAACGTGTTGTAGGATACCGTGTTGTAGGAGGTTTCCCGCAATTTACGAATCGTGTTATAGCGAAACCGTGTTATAAGATACCGTGTTAGAGGAGGGCTACCTGTACTTTGTTACATTTGGTTGAAATATAAGAACTACAAAACGGAGACAGAAGGGATATAGATTTGTTCAATTTATGAAAAATAGACACTATCATCACGGAACTTAAATGTGCCCTTATCAGGCTATGTTCGGGTGTGACGTAAAAGATCTTTGGCAATTCTCACTAACAATAAAACAATCGAATATAGAAAAAGGAGAAGACTTGAAATGTTCCTCTAATGTCTGAGGAATTTGTCCAGACATTAGAGAGAGACGGAAATGATGTTGAAAATTGAGACTATGGCAAATATCTATCTGCAGTAGAAGCAGCAGAAAACAAAACAGATTATGAACTAGAAAAGACAAATGATTCATTCATTGATAGTTCATTTGAAAATTCTTGACTTTGATAGAGGTGCTTTTCGCAATGGTTATGCTTGAAGGATGGGTTGTATAAATTGGAGAGAGAACATTAAACGGTAGAGAAATGTTACATCAATTCATACGTCTTTTCATAATTAATGCCATATCTTTTCTCCAGATGAATCAGACTATTTTCCTAATGATATGGCAAAACAGAGTAGTTCTTCGATGTCTGAATGAGAAACTGCAGGTGTCATTCATTCAGATACTTTGTTGAATTTGGTTGAAATATAAGAACTACAAAACGGAGACTTGTTCAATTTATGAAAAATAGGCACTATCATCATGGAACTTAAATGTGCCCTTATCAGGCTATGTTCGGGTGTGACGTAAAAGATCTTTGGCAATTCTCACTAACAATAAAACAATCGAATATAGAAAAAGGAGAAGACTTGAAATGTTCCTCTAATGTCTGAGGAATTTGTCCAGACATAAGAGAGAGACGGAAATGATGTTGAAAATTGAGACTATAACAAATATCTATCTGCAGTAGAAGCAGCAGAAAACAAAACAGATTATGAACTAGAAAAGACAAATGATTCATTCATTGATAGTTCATTTGAAAATTCTTGACTTTG
This sequence comes from Onthophagus sagittarius, assembly GCA_036711965.1. Lineage (NCBI taxonomy): Eukaryota > Metazoa > Arthropoda > Insecta > Coleoptera > Scarabaeidae > Onthophagus > Onthophagus sagittarius. Next base: position 12,313,948 of record JASERS010000004.1, read on the forward strand.
ATAGAGGTGCTTTTCGCAATGGTTATGCTTGAAGGATGGGTTGTATAAATTGGAGAGAGAACATTAAACGGTAGAGAAATGCTGCATCAATTCATACGTCTTTTCATAATTAATGCCATATCTTTTCTCCAGATGAATCAGACTATTTTCCTAATGATATGGCAAAACAGAGTAGTTCTTCGATGTCTGAATGAGAAACTGCAGGTGTCATTCATTCAGATACTTTGTTACATTTGGTTGAAATATAAGAACTACAAAACGGAGACTTGTTCAATTTATGAAAAATAGGCACTATCATCACGGAACTTAAATGGAGCCCTTATCAGGCTATGTTCGGGTGTGACATAAAAGATCTTTCGCAATTCTCACTAACAATAAAACAATCGAATATAGAAAAAGGAGAAGACTTGAAATGTTCCTCTAATGTCTGAGGAATTTGTCCAGACATTAGAGAGAGACGGAAATGATGTTGAAAATTGAGACTATGACAAATATCTATCTGCAGTAGAAGCAGCAGAAAACAAAACAGATTATGAACTAGAAAAGACAAATGATTCATTCATTGATAGTTTATTTGAAAATTCTTGATTTTGATAGAGGTAGAGGTGCTTTTCGCAATGGTTATGCTTGAAGGATGGGTTGTATAAATTGGAGAGAGAACATTAAACGGTAGAGAAATGCTGCATCAATTCATACGTCTTTTCATAATTAATGCCATATCTTTTCTCCAGATGAATCAAACTATTTTCCTAATGATATGGCAAAACAGAGTAGTTCCTCGATGTCTGAATGAGAAACTGCAGGTGTCATTCAATGACATCTCTCAGGATCGTTTATCGTCTTCTTAGTACCAATCAAAATAACGGTTTTAAAATTTTACTCATATTTTGTGTTGCTTATACCGATTTTTGACAATTATTTATTGGCAGGAGATAAATTGAAGGGTCCAAATTATAATATTTGCTTTAAAATGTAAAAATGGTCCAAAATTACAAATTACTTAAGAAATATAATGAACAGAGAAGGAAGAGTTTTCAATAAATACATTTTTGGAACTGAAAAAACATAGATACAGACTACAGGTGAATTGGAATCACTAGTCCCAAACGTAGCAGGATACTGATGCATATTTTCAAGGATATGTCAATAGGATAAATATGCTAAACGAAATATAAACAAAGGACAAATGCAGACGGCATTTTCTCTTAATAATAATTTAATAAATTTATTGCCAACTTAAAATATAACATCGAAGATGCATTCACACACATCAGTGACGTGTCAGTTCCATATTATTTCGACGTCAGTGAAATCCGTGACTTCTCAGTGATGCATATCTACGCACGTCCGTGATTATAATGCATAGACACGACAGCATACACTAAATAGTTATGGATATGTGATAGCTTTTGATCCAACAGGTGGGTCAACTTGTCAAATAATATGATCGTTTTTATTTTAAATGATCATTTTCGCAAAAATCCGGTAAGGTGACGTTTTTGTCGTCAGTATTGCATGAATGTCAAATTCCATTTACACACATCAGTGACGTGTCAGTTCCATATCAGTACCATATTACATACTTCCCATTTTTTTATGCTATTAGTCAAGATGTTTGTAGATGCAGTTATTAACGGTGGCTATACTTTTGAATGAGCTAGAGCAAGAGTCTGCTCTTGCAAGAGCATGGTAGAAAACAGGCACTTACGGAGAATAAAGTATAAGTAATTATAGTTTAAAGTATAAAGAATTTGTAGATGATGCAACAAAGTTTTTTAAATAAGGTGGCAACACGATATAAAATAAGAGATGTTTTTTGAAATTATACTTTTTGATAAATACTCTGTATCTCTGAAACCGTAAGCGACATCGATATACGGTTTTTACCATTAACTTTTTTATAAAAATTGATCCTCAGCCACATCTATCTCGTATAGAATTAAGAGCTTTTCTTTAAATCCATTCTAAGCTTAGAATTTTAATATTTTCTTTCGTCGATAAAAATTTTAATAAAACCCATTTGAGACGCATATTTATATGTTTAAATAAGATATAACTTCTCAACATATTTATCTTGTTAGAATAACTGTTACTGATGTGTGTAAATAGACCTTTAAGGTTACAATATCGATTTGTGCGTAAATACAAGAATACCAATATAAATTTGACTGAAAGCAAAATGAATTACTTCACGGAGTGCGTTAAAAACGATTAGTAATTTTTCAAAAAATAATAAAAAGGTACAGAAGAAGGAGGAAAATGCCAAATTACAACTGCCAGCAAGATAAATCAGGCTAATCATCAGACTGACAAAATACAACTTTATAGCGGTTCACAAGCGATCTTAGAGAGAGATAAGGTCTAAGTCGTGTAATGATCTCATTCAGGGTAATCGCGGTATGGTAATTAAATGAACGTTTAAACAGTTCTGTTCTATGTGAGGGGATAATTAGTAGGTTTGCATATCTAGTGTTAACACTATGCACATCTCCTATGGGAAGAAATCTACAATGCAGATACTGACGGGTGATAAGGCGGAGATTGGGCCGATTATCTAATTTTGATTTGCGACCTCCTCGTTTCCCAGAATCGCTTTTACCTCTGATCCAGAAGATACCTGACATCCTGTAGATAAAACCAATCGAATATAACCATCGGCTGTTTTCCAAGTTTAGGCTATTATAGTCCGACATCTCATGGTTAATACGGTGAGGATGCCGGATCCGGTAAATCATTCGAAGATACAAATTCTGCACTTTACTTAATATATCTTTGTCCTTTCTATACAAAAACTCACTATTAACCACCACAGTCCTGGAGCAAACATGACACTGGTGAAATATGGACTTGAGGGCGCAGTATGACTTACTTATTAAGTACAAAATGTAGATTCCCGTCCAGAAAGAGACCAAGATTCTTAACAAAATCGAAAAACTGGATAAGCACTTGAAAACTTGAGTTACGGATCTACATATTAGCATCGAACGAAATAGCACGTGACTTCGTTAGGTTCAGCACAAGACAGTGTCGTTTTGTATGCTTAACCAAAGCATCAAGGGCAGAATTGATACTACTCTTAGCATCCACGGTATCTTATGGATAGAAGGATCTGTATATTTGAGTGTCGTCGGCGTATAGGTGACAGTTGCATCCCTGAAGAAAGTACCCTCGAGAACTCCGCAAGTGACGTCTAGAGTCAACAAGTTAAAAATGTTTGTATGGTACTGTAACTTAGTCTCCAGCAATTTCTTAAATATCTTCGCTGAAGTAGGTACAATACTGATTGGTTTCATATCCTTTGCATGCTGCAATATGAGTATCACAAGTGACTCATCCGTGCTTTACGAAAAGACAAATATTCGACCTTATCATTGATTTGGTATTTTATTTATGACATTACGAATGATGATTATGGATATTGAAATAGCTTTATATGTCTTCTTCTTTTGTACATTTTCTAATACTTTGCATTATACACTTATAATTTAAAAAAGTTATGACACGTGTCCTACAGTTTTGGTTGAGTTTCGTTATTTTGATGATTTTAAACTCAATTCAATTGATATTCGTTTTTACCTTTTGTAATCTTTTAATGTTTCCTGACGTTCTTATTTATGTCTTTTCATATTTTTCATGAATATTTTAATGATAAACCTGATTTTAAACACTGAATTTATCTTATTCGAGATCCCATAATTTTTCTTAGTTTTATGTTTAAATACTCCAAAGCAAACCATTGACGTCGTACCTGAAGACGAGTTTTTATTCTCGTAACATATGTAGCAGCGATAGCATTTAATAAAAAAGTTCATCATTCTCAAATTTGATATTTTATTTATAACATAACACGCTATTATGCGTAATGCATTTTCTTAGTGTAATCCAACATGATGATTGCCATTTCAAAAGAAAAATAATCTTATCTTCTTAAGTAAAGAGTTAAAGTAATCTTAAATCTTCTTTAACAGCATCTCTGATATTTCTTTATATCAACCTCGTTCCCTTGAACATTATTTCTCAATGTTTTTGTCTTCAATATTGCTTATTATCCCTAACACCTATAAAGGTGTCATAACGTATCATTTGCCTTACTCATATTTATCTCTGATTTTGTTCTGGAGATAACATAATCTATAACTAAATTCAGAAGTGGGAATGACATCTCTCAAGATCATTTATTATCTTCCTTAATCAAGGTTATAACCCTTTTTTGCTGTAATCTCATATATTTCTCAACATCATTCCACTTCATTAACACATTATCCAGTCAATATCTTGTTTCTCAACATTTTCTTAATATAATCCAACATGATGATCGTCATTTCAATAGAATCTTATCTTCCTTAAGTCTTCTTCAATACAGTCTCTCTGGTATTTCTTCATATCGCCATTGGCTCTCTTAAACACCACTTCCCTATTAGCGCCTTAAACCTTTTCTGTTGTCCTTGACATTAATAAAAGTATTATCACATACAAATTGCTTTACTCATTTTTATCTCGGTATTACGCCTACAGATGATACTATCCGAGATATGGATGTCCATATAAATGAACAAAAATTAAAGCAAGTTGCTCACCAAGGTACTCATCTCGGTACCATTAGAAGTTAGAGAGGACAGAAGGATGATGGAATAAGCAACAGAATCAAATAACTGACGGATTGCATTATGTTCGAAACCAGTGTTTCACAACCTTTTTCGAAAATGACCCCTTAAGCAGGCTCACACACTGAATAAGTTATTTTGCTGATTTTGAAGTTTAAAAGTTTGTGTTAAAAAAAGGTAAACTTAAAACCAACAAAAATAAATAGCTTTATTCTACTTTTAACTTAAAAGACGTAAAGAAAGATATCTAGATATTATTAAATTTCAAATTTTAGTGCGAACCTTGGGGTTGATGATTTTTACATAATTTTGTAATATTATCTTCTAAGTTAATGAGGCGATATGTTTACTCCAGGTTCATTGTGTATATCAATAATAAAAGAAGAAGGATAAAATCCTTTTTTCACAATAATATAAATATTTATTTATTTAAAGCGTCAAAGCGTAAAAGCGTCATCAGGTACAACGTCAGTTACTTCAGAGGTTGCAAGAAATTAAGCGAAGAGAAAAATGGGAAAACACTGGATGATCTTGAATTCTCGTCATTAAACGTTGAAGAAGCAAATACCAATCTTTTATTTAATTTAAAATTATTGAAAAATATGAAGTTTTGAAAATAATAAAGTTAACAAACAGATTGGTTGGTAATTTAATACTTTTCTTTGAATTTTTTTTGTTAAAAAAAAAATGTGTTTTTAGTTTGACATTATTAATGTTGAAATGCAAAGGTCTGAATTATTATTAGTGATAAAAAACATTAATAATGAACGCTGATGTTAATGTTAAATTAAAATTATTAAAGCCTAAGGGCGGCGTGACTGTAATGGCTGAAGGCAAAGCGTGGTATTTCTTTTGTGAGTAAAAATTAGATGAAGAACATTTCTGAATCTAGAGAGAATAGAAGATTTTTAAACGATTTCTTTGCTTTGTTAGCAGTTGTATTACAGCACTAAAACCCTTTTTTACTAAACATGACATCGAAAATGCCATAATTAAATCTTTAATTTCTTTCCATAACGGCTGAAATGTTTATTCAGAAATCTTCCAAACTATTTTGTTCGAAACATATTTTTGTCACAACATTTGCCTGCAAATCTATTAATATTTCTTGAATGCCCGATGGTACTCCAGCACGATCAACGGAGAAGGGATTAATTACCCAATCAGGAATATGAACGTCTTCAACATCTTTAAAACGAAGTTTCATGTCCGCAATCAAGTTATCTAAATGTTTGTAATAAACTTCTATATTTTCTTCCTGAACATTTATTTTATTTAAGCAGGGAAAAAGGAAAAATCCTGTCTGTTAATATTATTTTTGTAAAGTTTTAATTTGTTTATTAACCCAATAATTAAACTTTTCACTTTAATTATACTTACATGGCGTCCTTGCTGTTTTAGGAGTAGTTCATTTATGTCATTCTTTAAAACAGACAACTCTGTAGGAATATGATAATTAATTAATTTGAAGTAATTGATTACATTATCAAAAAGATCGAATAATCTGTTGAAGCAACGTTCTTTAGATAGCCACCTGATTTCCGTGTGCAACAATAGGCGCTCATAATCTTCGTCATTTTCATTGCATAATTATCGAAATAGTATATCATTAAGTTGGTGAGCTTTTATTTTGTTTATCATTAAAATTACATCATCTGTTGACCACCATCTATTGCACATGTTTAACAAAATTAAAAATTAATTTTTTTATTATTTTTTAATTGTGTTTAACTTAGAAAGTACTTAAGAAATATAGTGGACAGAGAAGGAAGAGTTTTCAGTAAATACATTTTTGGAACTGAAAAACAGATACAGACTACAGGTGAATTGGAATCACTAGTCCCAAACCTACATACTGATGCATGATATTTTCAAGGATATGTCAATAGGATAAATATGCTAAACGAAATATAAACAAAGGACAAATGCAGATGGCATTTTCTCTTAATAATAATTTAATAAATTTAGTGCCAACTCAAAATACAACATCGAAGATCCATTCACACACATCAGTGAAGTGTCAGTTCCATATTATTTCGACGTCAGTGAAATCCGTGACTTCTCAGTGATGCATATCTACGCACGTCCGTGATTATAATTCATAGACATGATACCATGCACTAACTAGTCATGGATATGTGATAGTTTTTGATCCAACAGGTGGGTCAACTTGTCAAATAATATGATCGTCTTTATTTTAAATGAACATTATCACAAAAATCCGGTAAGGTGACGTTTTTGCCGTCAGTATTGCATCAATGTCAAATTCCATTTACACACATCAGTGACGTGTCAGTTCAATATCAGTACCATATTACATACTTCCCATTTTTTTATTCTATTAGTCAAGATGTTTGTAGATACAGTTATTAACGGTGGCTATACTTTTGAATGAGCAAGAGCAAGAGTCTGCTCTTGGAAGAGCATGGTAGAAAACAGGCACTTAGGGAGAATAAAGTATAAGTAATTATAGTTTAAAGTATAAAGAATTTGTAGATGATGCAACAAAGTTTTTTAAATAAGGTGGCAATACGAGATACAATAAGAGATGTTTTTTGAAATTATACTTTTTGATAAACAGCCTTTATCTCTGAAACCGTAAGCGATATCGATATGCGGTTTTTACCATTAGTTTCTTATAAAAAATGAGTCTTAGCCATATCTATCTCTTATAGAATCAAGAGTTTTTCTTTAAATCCATCCAATTTCACCCACCCTGTTCATTTCCTTCATCTACAATTTCTTAGTTAGAATTTTAATATTTTCTTAGTTCTTCTTTCGTCGAAAAAAATTTTAATAAAACCCATTTGAGGCGCATATTTATATGTTTAAATAAGATATAACTTCTCAACATATTTATCTTGTTAGATTAACTGTTACTGATGTGTGTAAATAGATCTTTAAGGTTACAATATCGATTTGTGCGTAAATACAAGAACACCTATATAAATTTGAGTGAAAGCAAAATGAATTATTTCACAGACTACGTCAAAAGCTATCCGTGATCTTTGAATAGTCATCATAAATTCAAACGGAAGAGAAAGAACAAATAATAAAATAATAAACAAAAGCACTTAAGATTTTAAAAAAAAACATAGAAGAAAGAGGAAAATACCAAATGCTGACACAACACAACTTTATAGCGATTCATATCTCATCTTCTCTAGGCACAAATCTACAACGCAAATACTGAGGAGAACCTGAGATTAAAATTTTATAATAAATAAATAAAAAAAAATATTTGCACTTTTTTTACAATGGGTATAATTTACTTATCTGTCTTTACTAGTTTCGCCTAATTGGCATCATCAGAAGACATTCTAATTAAAACAAACAATTATTACAAATTGTATCCTTAATGAAGAAGTTGGGGTTTTTGCTAAAATAGTGAAGTTATTTTCCTTCAAGAAATTTTCTTTTTTTTTCAACATATTTATCTCTGTGCATTATTAGTAGACGTGCGTTTTTATCTGCCTTGGTCACTACTAGGTTGTTGTTTCTGATTTTTCGCCTGATATTTTTCAAAATTGCTCCTTTTTTCTAATTCAGCGTGTAGTTCAATTTTTTTTCCTTATTGTAATTCTTTATATATTTCTTCTTTTGGATGATTGCGTGATGCTGTCTCTAGTTCTATGGCAAATCTTCTTAGATTTGGTATCGACTGTATAGAGTATTTTAGGCTTTAACTTTTCTTCCCTTCTGAGGATATCAATTTTTCTCTGCTTCAAAGCCCAATCTTTTGAGAGATGATGTTGATGTTGTGTGTATGTATCTCTAATAATTTTCTCAAATTGGATATGAAGGTATATCTCGGTCATCTCTTCATGTTATACAATATCTTCGCTGATGTAGATAGAATGCTGATTGGTTTTAAATTCTTTGCATGCTGCAGTACGAGTATCACAAGTGACTTCTTCCGTGCTTCAGGAAAAGTTAAATATTCGATCTTGTCATTGATCGATGTATAATGCAACATATTATAAAATGTACAGAAGAAGAAACATAACACCCTATTATGTGTAATGCATTTTCTTAATGTAATCTAACATGATGATTGTCATTTCAAAGAAAAGTAATCTTATCTTCTAAAGTAAAAAGTTAAAATAATCTTAAGTCTTTTCTAATACGATCTCTAATATTTCTTTATATCGCCCTCGTTCCTTTGAAAATTATTTCTAATCTATTGTCTCAAATACCTTTCTAATCTAGATAATGTATAATCTATCGTCTCTGACATCTATAAAGGGGTTATCACGTATCATTTGCCTTGCTCATCTTTATTTTTGATTTTGTTCTGGAGATAGTATAATCTATAACTAAATTCGAAAGTGGGAATGACATATCTCAAGGGTATTTATCATCTTCCTTAAACAACGTTATAACCCTTTTTTGCTATGATCTTTGATGTTTCTCAACATCATTTCACTTCATTACCACACTGTTCCAATCAATATCTTGTTTCTCAACATTTCTTAATATAATCCAACATGATGATCGCCATTTCAATAGAAAACTAATCTTATCTTCCTTAAGTCTTCTTCAATACAGTCTCTCTGGTATTTCTTCGTATCGCCCTTGACTGTCTTAAACACCACTTCTCTATTACCGCCTTAAACCTTGTCTGTTGTCCTTGACATTAATAAAAGTATTATCACATAATTATATGTGATTTATTTGATTATATGTTGCTTTACTCATTTTTATGACACTACCCTAGATATGGATGTTCATATAATTGAACAAAAATTAAAGCAAGTTGGTCACCGAGTTAGACATAATGAAGATGGAATAAGCAACAGAATCAAATCACTGACGGATTGTATTATGTTTTAAACCACCCTTTTTGAAATGGGCTCTTAAGCAGGCTCGCTTCATTAATCGGTCCCCCCCCCCACACACACACATTTTTGATGAAAATTGCATGTAGAGTCAACTCAAAAAGTAACGTATAGACAACTTATTCATGCACTGAATAAGTTATTTTGCTGATTTTGAAGTTTAAAAGTTTTTGTTACAAAAGGTAAATTTAAAACGACCAAAAATAAATAGCTTTATTCCACTTTTAACTTAAAAGACGTAAAGAACGATATCTAGATATTATTAAATTTCAAATTTTAGTGCGAACCTTGAGGTTGATGATTTTTACATAATTTTGTAATATTAGGTTCTAAGTTAATGAGGTACAGGCTCAGGTCACCACTTTCACAGATTTTTAAACGATTTCTTTGCTTTGTTAGCAGTTGTATTACCGCACTAAAACCCTTTTTTACTAATCATGACGTCGAAAACGCCATAATTAAATCTTTAATTTCTTTCCATAACGGCTGAAATGTTCAAAAGTCTTCCAAACTATTTTGTTCGAAACATACTTTTGTCTCAACATTTGCCTGCAAATCTATTAATATTTCTTGAATGCCCGATGGTACTCCAGCAGGATCAACAAAGAAGGGATTAATTACCCAATCAGGAATATGAACGTCTTCAACATCTTTAAAACGAAGTTTCATGTCCGCAATTAAGTTATCTAAATGTTTGTAATAAACTTCTATATTTTCTTCCTGAACATTTATTTTATTTAAGCAGGGAAAAAGGAAAAATCCTGACTGTTAATATTATTTTTGTAAAGTTTTAATTTGTTTATAAACCCAATAATTAAACTTTTCACTTTAATTATACTTACATGGCGTCCTTGCTGTTTTAGGAGTAGTTCATTTATGTCACTCTTTAAAACAGACAACTCTGTAGGAATATGATAATTAATTTATTTCAAGTAATTGATTACATTATCAAAAACATCGAATAATCTGTTGAAGCAAAGTTCTTTAGATAGCCACCTGATTTCTGTGTGCAACAATAGGCGCTCATAATCTTCGTCATTTTCATTGCATAATTGTCGAAATAGTTTATCATTAAGTTGGTGAGCTTTTATTTTGTTTATCATTAAAATTACATCATCTGTTGACCACCATCTGTTGCACATGTTAATATGCTTTTTAAAAGAATTTGAGTTACATCAAAATATTTTTTGATGTGCCTTTGGTATCAGTGACTAGAAGATTCTAAAATAACATTTCTTTCATGATTTGTGCATTTTTATGTACCTTGCATAGGCCATTAATATTGCATCACTATCTCGCGCAGTACTTTCATCTAACTGTATTGTGGATTCTCGTGTTTTAAGATCCTGGATTAGTTGATTTTCAACATCATTGGCCATCTCATTAATCCTTCTCGACGCAATGTCGTTACTCAAAGGAATCATCGATAATATGATATTTGGATCTGCTGAAGTCATCCTAAGAACTTCCTTTATAATGGGTTTTAATAATTTTTCTCCAATGCTATAAGATTTTGCATTTTGAGCTATTATCCTATGAAATCTTATAGGACACCTCCAATCATTTACTTATATTTGAACTTAAGACAATATAATGCATGATTCTCAACATCAGAAGATTAAGATGTAATCGATTTAAATGCGAGCAATGCACGTTTTTGTGTTATGATTTTAAAATTTTGAAAATATGACAATATTTATCTACTTTATTTGTGAAACAGACTGAACTACTGGGAAAAGCTGCAAAATATTAATTCTTTAAGCTTTAATGCCAAAAACAAATAACTAATTAGTATATATTTACTAAGTGTTATACAGTTGTGCTATGCAATATAATAATATATAAAAAAACTTAAATTAATATATTGTTTTTCAACATTTTCTTAATGCAATTTCTAACTGCTTTCAAATCATTCCTAAACGACATCATTTTCTTAAACATCATCAATATACTCGCTAACTCCTTGAAATATTATCTTTGCTTCAACACCTTCTCCGTATATCTTAATGTGAATCCTGATACTTTATGAAGAACAAAATGATTTATTTAAAACCGAACCATTAATAATGTTAGTTGATGTGTTTTAATGCAGTAAATTTCCTTTGGCCCGTGAAACGTATAAAGACATAAAGTATCGTGTAACATTAAACCGCGTTAAAGAGCTCTTTCAGTTGAAAACAAAGTTGAATTATGGTTTTTGGGCGCGTTCCAGTATCGTTCCCTTCGTCACTATAGATCCTATTGAGAGCGTAGAAACTGGAACACACCTCTTGAAACGTCGTCGACGCCCTTTAAGTACGTTGACACGACTAAAATTATGCGCGGCCCGCGATTCCGGAATTGTGGGAATCCAACTTCTTGTCGCTTTGTTTTTCACGACTTCCGCATGTTTATTATTCAGTATAGATAGATCGGAAAATCGCTTATTTCTTTAACCTACATTCATCGATTTATCGCCGTAAAAAGAATTTTTAGAAAACGACTTTGTGTAATTTTAACTTTTTTTATTTTGAAAAAATTGTTTTTGTACTAACTTGTAAGTACGTCATTGAGCGGAACGGAAATAGTCGCTGTTATCTTCGTTTTTTCCGACAGGTCAACATTTTCCGAATACTTTGGATTATATAATTCTGACGTAATCTTTTGAGTTTAACCTCGACAATTTTTTTAAAAATATTTTAGTCGTTTTGAAACCAAACGTGTAGGTTAAATTTGTTAAACGAAAACTATTTTTATCTGTATCATGAATCATCATTTTAGGTTCCTATATCGATTTAAATTTCCTCCCTAAATTTCCCGGTTTCCCGCATCTCGCATTTCCTCTTTACCCTTCCAATTCTCCCCCTTCAATACCCACCTTTCTATATCTATCTCTTTCACTCTACCATCTACGTTAGATTTTCGACGTCGGAGAGCTCCTACGGGAACGTTTTCATCAATCCCCCGTTTTAGGGGGTTGTTGTACCTCACTGATGGGGGAACCATCTACCCCTTGGTGCTAAATATAGCATCGAATATATGAAGGGACCTGGGATTCATGTTGTTCGAAGGTTCGTTCACACTAGACCTTAAAATTTCTTGCTTCTCTTGGGTTTGATGTCTACAAGAATTTCCTAAGGGAATTTAAACTGCTTTATTTTAACAGATTTTTTTTTACCTTTCTGTTTGTTTTTTTATAAAAATATGGGTCTTAATCACATTTCCACGTTAACAAAATCTCTTTGTTATCACAAACATAAAAATTAATCATCACTACAACAACAAATCCAAAGACAAAAGTGTATTAGTACCTTTATCATAAATTTTAAACCATACAATCGCATCGAAACCGACGACAACATTCGCATGCGCCCCACTGCTTTTACAATTACTCACTCCTCGAGGAGGAGGTTTGTTTTGGATTTTGGGTTCAGTCGCGTTCGAAACGCGAAGGCGGAGGTGGTTCTATATATCGTATATCGAATCGCGTGGTTCATTTTCGTTTTTATCGATCGCGACACGACCACTTTTTCCTTTTATTTAGTTTTTTTGTAAACGTTTTCATACCTGAGTCTTCACCGGCGGGAATTCTCATTGACGAATCAATGAAGAATGTTGTTACCAACCGCCTCGACCACTGTTGCTTTTCAGGCAGACTTCTTCCAAACTGAAAAGTCGAAATTTTACGATGGCAAGTGTTACTCGAACTCTGCGAGTGTTGTTGCCGGTTGTGTTGAAAGAAATAAGGACCAATCGCCGAAAAGTGGCAAGTTTAGGTTTTGTGTGTGCACGGGTTATAATAGGAAGGCGAATAAAAAGACTTTAACTAAGTGGTATATAAAGGTAAGGAAAATATTTTAATTTTAAGTCTTATTTATTTGAAGTTCTTAAGTTAAGTACTTCAAAAAGCGAGATCAAGATATATTTTTGTAAATTTTAATTCAATAAACTTTATTTCGAGATTAAACAGTATACACAAATATAACCATAAAGTTTGTCTTATATTTTATATCTTATTGGCAACAATATCCATAAATTTACATAAAAACTCTTCATATGTAATTCAGAGTAGTATTTTTAGACAACCTTGCTTGTAATTTTACCATTTCTTGTGTTGGAACATTTTCCTATAATATTTGTAGGGAGTTCCTGTCAAATTGTCTAAAAAATGGATTATGTTTTGTTGGTTTGACGATCGATTTTTATGATAGCACTCGTTTAAATGGTTTGATCTATAATTTCTGTCATATTTTTCAAAGTGGTTAACATTAAATTCAAAGACAATGTCATTTGCACTCAAAACGTTGGATGAAAATTTGTAATGTTACTTTTAGCTGCAAGTACGATCTTCATTTCAAAATTTTTTTCTATACTACGTAACTATTTTATGGCTACTGTTGAGTGGTTAAATCATTTTAGAAGCAGGGACATGGAGCATGTATATTTGCATACAAATACCCTTGTGCATACAACCTCCGGTCATATTAACCAGCCAAGGATTTGTCAAAAGCCAGGATATTACCTAGAGGTATGTTCCTAATATCATTTGTGGTTGCCCAAATCTCCCCGGGCTTCCTAATTCCGAGTAGAACAATAGAACTATTTTGGAAATAATCTAATGTACAAGCTTTAAATAGTGAGTATGAAGTTTCTTGGAAATTCTCGTCACTTTAACAACGCAGATAATGAACCTCTTAACCTTGGTAATGCGTTTTGCGATGATCTCGAAGCGCATTTTATAAGTGTTTGAGCCGATTTGTATACTCATATTTGTATAATTGGTGTAAATCGTAATAATATGTAGTATTGCGTTAGTTGAAGGACTCGTTATTGTTTTGAGTGTATCCGTCTAGATGATAATTAATAAATTACGAGATAAGAGAAATACAGAAAGGAGCAGTACTATTAACATGGATTAAAGCTCGGAAATTGAGGTGGTCGAGACACATATGGAGATAGTCATTCAAACACTAGAAAGCCATCGGCTAAAAGGAAGACCAAGCGGATGATTGATGAACAAAATTAGGGAGGATTTGAACCCCCTATAGGTACAGAGCTAGCCCAAAATTGAGATTAATCTCCATTCATCGTTTAGGATTCATAACGGGCTGTATTGCAATATCGAATGTATGTGTGTGAATCCTTCTAGACTTTGTGAGAAGTATCGAAAATTGTTTTTTTATACAGAAAATTGCATTTACAGTACAATTTAAAAACAAAATAGAGATGTGTCCTTAACTGCTTCAAGGGATCTTATATACTTTGAAGATGACATTCAATATCTGGCTATATTCCCCAATATTTCAAAATCTGTTAGGGTTAAAAGCACAAAATTTGATGTGTTTATACTTGGTTTTACACGACGATTACGATAATCGAGTACGACAATCGCAAGAACATATGGAGGAATAAGAGTTAGGGTGCAGAATTTATTTTTCTTTCTTTTTATCGTAATCTTTTTCACCAGTTTAACCCCAACATTAAAATCTGCGAAGGAAAACACATAAAAATCCTCAAACTCAGTCTGGGTACATCCCACATTAGTCTGTTCAAATGGCAAATAATAACAGGCAGTTGGATTGGGTTTGAGTTGGCTTCATTTTGAAATAAAATGAGTTGGGTTGGATTGGTTTCTTTTTGAAGCAAGATGCGTTGGGTTGGGTTCATCTAGATACACTCTGAGATGGGTTAGATTTTGTTGACTTCATGTTGAAGCAAGATGAGTGGAGTTGGATTGAATTGGGTTCATCTGGAAGCAAGATGAGAATGATTGGCTTCATTTTGAAATAAGATGAGTTCGGTTGGATTCGTTTTTTATTCATTTTGAAACACAATGTGTTGGTTTGCACTATCAAGTAGCGGCGGGCAACCCCGGTTGAATTTGCATCAAGATATCTTCAAGTTGGCTTCAAGTTATAATGTTTATAACTGATTTTCGTCAGTTATTATGTACTTACTATGTTATTAAAATATTATTTCCAATAATTTGATACTTCGATACCTCATTTAAAGATTCGCCTAGCCCTAATTGTTACTATTTAGGTCTTTATACAGGTGTGTCAAATGTCTGGAATATAGCGAATAGATGTGGTTTCACAGAAAAATGTTGCAAATATAAGTTTCTTTGTTATGGCGCATTTTCAGACGTTATTTACTTATTCGTATTTTTTTTTGTTTTGTTACCTACAATGAACATTCGAGTTGAAAATGTTGTTTTACACTTCATATTTGCAATGGTTTATGTGAGTACAACACCAATATTTATAATAAATGGAAAAGATGCTTTTGGTACCTACCGAAACATCTATTTATTATTATCATTATTATCATTGCCAGGTTGAGGAGAGCAACTCTCCTCGTCACCACGACCTAAGAGATCTATTGTAGCTTTAGTCTTTCAGAGGTTTAGGGCATATGTAGGTCCTGATAAATTGCTCCTAATGATCTTGTGCCTTTATATCGGTAAGTACCTAACTTATAGTATTGTCTCTTACTGTACAATAAGAGCTTTACTGAAAATTTTGTGTCCTAGGCGTCCTGTAGAAACACAATTACATAGTATATGTTGTGTTGTTTTAACTTATTGTTGCAAAATTGACCACTTTGATCCTCAGCTTGTCTAATATCGACAAGATGATATTTTGGGGATACATGACCAATCAGGAAATCTGAGAGTGCTCTTAGATCCTCTTTGCCGAGACATAAAACACCTTAAGCTTTGATGCCTTACAACTATTAATGATCTGTTTTATGTGGCTTTTTGTAGTTCATAATTGGGTTGGAGTCCAATAAAGGGCGTTTTCACTACCTCTTAGGCTAGCTCGTTATCCTTCTCATTACGCACAATATCACTTGGACTCACTACAGAGTATCATCATTGCTTCTAACGAGTTCTTTTAGGTTGCTGGTCCATTCTCCGTTCAGTTCAGATAAACGACTGGATTCAGGACTATGGATGCATCTTTTTCTCGCTTTTGTAGGTTCAAATCGGTGCGGAAATTAATCTACCTGAAAAATGATTGTGTCCGAGCTGAGTGCCAGTTTAATGTGGCTGTGTTATCCACTAATACCTATGCCTACCATGCCGGATCCAACTGTCCTTGAAGCATCGATACACCAGGCAAGTGATTTGGTTTTGAGTCCCTCAGGATTTTGAGGTGTTCTTTGAGGAAGACATCTATTTGCATACCTATCCCATTCTGCTTCTCACCTTGATGTTGATACTTGTAGCACTAAATTTGGAAACTGTTGAAAATCATAATCTCTGCAAATTATATCATTGCTCCTAACGAGTTCTTTCAGGTTGCTGATTCATTCTTAGTTCACTGGTGAGCTATAGGTAAGCGACTAGATTCGGGCTGCCAGACAGTCTGTGAAAATATTTATGGATACACCTTCTCCCTTTTGTAAATTCATAACGGTGCAGAAGTTAATAGCAAGAACTTCTGCCTGTAAGTTGTTGTGTCTGAGTTGAGTGTCAGTTTAATGTAACTATGATATCTACTAATACCCATGCCTATCATATCGGATCTAACTGTCTTTAAAGCATCGATATAATGGCAAGTGATTTGATTTTAAGTCCCTGAGTTGTAGCATTAAATGAAAATCTCCAAATTATTTTTTAATACCTAATAATAAGTTTATTTCCACATTGAGAAAAACAAGATATAATCGATAATCAATTGCCAGGTCATGATATCATCAGCATAATCTATGTGGGGTAGTATTAATATCTAACAAAGATTATGGTGCACAACAAGATAAAGGAGATGAACAAACAAGTTTCCGCAAAAAATGAAAACAGAAATAGACCGAAAATCAGTCGAAGAAACAAATTGAATTTGACAGCGCTGAGTCCATCACCACCAAGTTTTTGACTGTCTTAATAAAATGTATAACATCACAAAGTTTCAGGTGGGTATCATTAGAAGAGTAAAATTTTGTTAGCAAAGACTTTGAACTGAATGGTATAGCTTACATCTTGGCAAAATTCAAACTAAGGCCAAAACGTTTAGACCAGTTAAGTATTCTAGACAGCTCGTCATTAAGCCGCGCCATGAATACTTAGAGCTCATTCACAGATGTTGATATAAATTTGAAGATCGTCTGCATATAAATAATAGTTGCATGAAATGAATTTGGTAACACTGTTTATAAAAATTTGGAGTAATAATGGACCCAATACAATTCCCTGAGGCCACACCACTATGGTTTAGAATATAGATAACACAAACTAACGATGGGAAAGATATAAACCAAGTACCGCACTCAGAGAGTAAAGCTCATAGCAGATAGAGACGACAACAGTAAGTTATGATCTACAACATCATATGCTTTGCTAAAGTTCAGCTGAACTAATAAGGTTACTCATCGATCAGCTCAGCCACGCTTAATATCATCAGTAATTTTGATAAGTATGGATCTCGTATTGTGGCCTGATTGGAAACCAGATTGATAGCTTGTAATTAGCTTATGCTCATCAAGGTAATCTTGTACTCGATTGTACTTATACCAAACGTTCAAATGTATTAGATAATACGGAAACTATCGATATTTTCTGAAAATCACTTAGGCTAGTAGGGTACTTAACCTTAATAATAAGTAGGTACAACGTAGGTTTGTTTCCAAATTCTAAGGAAGGTCGAAGACTCTTATGAATCAGTGGTGGAGTAATTATGTCCAAGATGGGAAGGAGTTGCTTGCGAAGGAAAATCGATAATTGATAAGAACAGAACTATTGATACTGAGTCATATTAATTTCTTGATTGATTTGTCAACAGTAATGGGCGAATTAGCAAAATAAGCACCTAAAGAGTTACAATCAAAGTTATGGGAGGAAGGAATTATTATGTCCAAAGTATTCCAAAACATTTTAGGTGTTGTATAAGATAACTTCTGATAAATGTAAATCTTTTTTGGCATTTCTGTATCGGTGGTTACAGAGGTTCCGTAGAACGCGATATTTTTCTCTATTAATCAGTTAGCACTTTATTATCTTCTTCTTATGTTTACTTTATCAATCGTTGCTTCCAATACGAAAAATGTTATATTTACTATTTTTTCTCTTCTGCTGTTAATTCATCATAATCACTTAATCTTTTTACACAATTATATCAGGGGTCACTGTAAGTCACTGTAAGAGTCTGATAATTTTGCACAAACAGTTTGCGCAAAGATTTTATCGACACAAGACACAAATAAGTGCAATGTAATTTTTATATTTAGAATTTATCAATTAGAAATGATACGAAAGATTTTAGGAAGGATTATTTTGAGTTCTAAATATATCTTTTTTTCAAACCACAAAATTACAAATCAACACATTTTCTTTCTTGTTATCAATGATGACGTCATATTTATTACAAATATTTTTACTGCGGTGAACCTTTGAGTACTACATTTATTAGGCTCAATTTATTTTTATTTATACCACATTTAGGGTACCAACATTAATTTTAAGTAAACACATTCTTTTGATGGTATTATTAGAAATAGGCGTTAATTACCACCATTTTTTCTTGATAGTGATATGTGAAAGTGAACGTAAAAGTGAGTGCAAGCAGGAAGGACAAATAAACGATTCTAATAAAAAATTTATTATCATACATTTATCAGTAAGGTATTAATTTAAACATTTTAATTGATCTGATTAATAAAGAAAACTTCCAAGTATGTAATGACTTGGAATGACTAATTTTTAAATCACTTTTTATTACATTTTTATGAATAATTAACTCATTTAATTATTCCCCAGATGTTCCTAACTTTATAATAAGATTTACGACAGCTGGTTAACCGAAAAGATCAAATTCGTTTCAAAAGGCACGACCTCTCCGATAAAAATCTATTCCAAAAAGCATCTGTTCCTGTGTTGCTTGAATACCTGAAATACACCTGGAAAAGAAACTTAAAAATACAAAGAGAAATCACCTGCCTTCTCAATTTTTACCTGAAAGAAATTAATGGTTTTTAGAAAGACCATTTTATGAAGGCACTTAATAAATTTTTAGTACGTTTAACAAAGATTGCATTTAAGTGATCTAATAGAAACGTGCTTTCCTTGTGTGACATGCTTTTTCGCAATTTCGAGTTGCAGAACTAACTCTAAGGAATGTTTCGGTGATGACTCGATTCGTGGAAATGAAAATGTCTAAATCTCATTTCATTTAGCGCATTACAAAGATAATTTTATCCATGTATTTTCTGTTTTGCACCAATTAAATATATTTTCCGGGAAAATCTAAATACCACATAATAGCTTGTTAGCGTCATAATTTACGCGTTTTGCGGCTAATCGTTGAATCACAATAAAAAAAACGTGCGTAATTATTAAACAAACGGGTGCTTTGGAGATTATTTAAACGTAGTATATAGTTCGATTCGCCAATTAGCAAGCAATTATAACCGTCCTAACTATATTTAGGAGTCACGTGCGAAATTGCGTATGCGCGTAAAGATAAATTATGCTCCCGGTGCAGACTTGGAATGCGAAGTATTTTAGCATTTTTAAGGAGCGGCTTCTGCCTCGGCAATTTCATTCCTCGTCTTGTCAGGAAGTGGTCGAATTTAATCGCTTTCATCCCACTCTTAAACTAGTTGAAAATGTTTGCTCTAATAATATTAACATTTACATTTCGCTCGGATGGAAAATAAAGGTTTGTTTATTAAAACGTGAAGTGTATCGAATAAAATTTGTTTGTTTTACAGGAGGATTTTAATTAACGGAATACGCGTTTATAACGAAATCAACGTTGCGGGCTGTACGTGCACGTGCGCCCCGGTGAATTAGAGCGAATGCAAAAATAACAATAAGAGGAGAATAGTCACGTTTATTGTAACGCGCGGATTTGTGCACGTGCGAAACATAACTCGATAATGGAGATGGGGAAAAGAAAATTTTAACGTTTAAATTTTTACGAAATTGTAAACCTCGAAGAAAATGAGTCCATAATCCGAATGAAACGATAAACATAACCGTGTGTTTTGATCGTTAATGTTAACTCAAATATGTAGGTTTACGACTTTTACGGGTATAAAAATTTTTCGATTTCGATAAAATCTTAAAGTTATGATATGATGATATTCTTGGGAAACATTGTTATTGTTGTCTTTGGGGCTTTAAAAATACCATCGTGGGTAAAGAAACTTTAGTGGTTTCGTGTATACGTTTGAGTTCATGCATGAAGTAGCAACTGCCCATCACCGTGACACGCATAATTGCTATTCCTGCTTTGGGGGCACCCGCTTTACCTCTCTCCTATCCAATTACATTATGTCGTCGTCCAGAGGGTGACTCCAAACTAAGTGTTACTTAGCAAAGTTAATGACCCAAAAGGAATTTTAAACAAAAATTACAAAATGCTTTGTTTAAATTATAGCTTTAACTTTCTTTTAGTTATAAAATTTCGAATTAATTGATTCATTATGTATGAATGAAAAAATGCAAAGAAAGTTTATTTTTAATTCCATTTATGACGTTATTAATTGACGTCATTTAGTAGTAAACATTCGCCACTTAAAGTAATCGTTCAACATTAAAAAATATCGATTATATTCCTTTTTACGTAGGTGCCCCATTTGTTTTTTTTTATAAGAAAAAAAATTGATGTCCCGCAAAAATTATACAAAGAGAAAAAATTTTGTAATTATTCATTAATAACACACGTGTAACCCGCGTTCTGAGAATAGAAAAAAAATTAATGTATCATATTTCTTTGCGAGAAAACAGAGGCTAATTGTTAAACATTCCTTTGTGCGATTTTTGTTTATTCTTCTTAGTTCGCTGACGATGGTAAAACATTAATTTGAAACTACAAAAAAAATCGAAATAAAGAAAATCCATTGTTTGTTGGATAACTACTACAATATGTAACGGTGATTCACTAATAATAGTTTTGTGGCGTACTTGAGAGGTCTCAAGGTTTGACGTTATGTTAAGCTTGTCGACTGTTTTAAAATCGCATTTAATTTTAAATGAGTTGGTTAAAATTAACCTTATCGATTATTTTTGAGTAAGGTAAAAACCTTTTATGTGATTCTATTTGTATTACTGATTCTAGTTTTAATTTTAAGAGTTATTAAGCTAGATTGTTAAAAATTTTTCGTTGGAAAAAAAGTAGAACCTGTATTAGATCTAGATATAAAATCCTTCGGACTTGAATATATCTAGATCATGCTGTATATTGTCATTGTTTTAGGTGTAATGTTAGTGCTAGTTCTGGCACAAAAACTAAGTCTAAAGAAGGAAGTGGAATCAAATGATTCCAGTTCTGGATTTGGTGTTAGTTTTAGTTCTAGCACCGAAATTGAGTCTAAAGCAAGAACGAGAATCATTTGGGTTTAGTTGCACGTCTTAAGGTTGCGTGAAACGCTTAACTTTTACAAGAGGACCTTGAAAACATTGATTCGGTTGAATGCGAAATATTTTCTTTCACAGATATCTCCCTAAGCAAAATTTAAAGAAATAACACAACATCCCTCTTATTGAATGATATTAAATTGGAGTTCAACCCGACCCAACTTGATACCATCTCTCAAATTAAATTGAACTCAGAAATTTCGTTGTTTTGGGTTTGATTTGTTGTTATGCGAAGTATGGTATGAAGTTGAAGCCAACTATATAAGAAAAAATCACAGAATATTTCAAAAAATTATTCCAAATTATGGGTATGGTATGTAATGGTTGGGTTAGGTTGAGCTTCAGTTTCATACCATCCCTGATATTGAATGGTTGGTGTTCAACCCAACCCAACAAATCAAGAATATTGGATTTGAATTTTTGTTATATGAGAGATCGCATGAAGTTGAAGGTTAACACAACCCAACTATAGGAGGAAAAATCAAAATATTTCGTAATTTTTTCTTCTATAGTTGGATTGGGTTGAGTTCTAACTTCATACCATCCCTCATTCTTAATAATTTTAAGTTGGATCTCAACCTTAGAAGAAAACCTTCATACCATCCCTTATATCACGAAATATGGAAAAAAAAATCACGAAATATTTCTAAAAAACTTAAAGATTCGTTAGATTGGGTTGGGTTAGGTTGGACAGTTGGACCTTTCTCCAAGGTGCCCTTCGGCAATTCTTCTCATTGATGTTGCTCATAGAAATAATATTGTTTAAGCTTTTAATTACTTCCTTGTTTTTTACATTTGTTTTTTTACCTATTCATCCTCCTCTGCTCCCTACGGCACTATCCACATATTTTCTCCTCGAATTTGCTCCCAATACCAAACAATCGATTTAGTTTTTACTTATTTGTTTGTTTGTTTACATACCTGGATGAGGGCTGGACTGCGCCCCTCCTCCATTCTTCTCCTTCCTCTCGGAGTATCGTCATGCTCACAGTCAGAACTTAATTTGTAAATATCTTCTCCCTAATAAATAAATACTCTAAACATTGACATTAAATAAATAATCAAACAAGCACTCTTCAAAATATCACAGCTATTTTCTCAGCCTTTCCTCTTCCTCCTTTGTTTCTACAATATCTCTTATATCTCTCAAAAACCCTTTAATATTCCTCTTTTTCAATCATAACGTTAGTACAATTCTCTTCAGAGATTGCTTTTCCGATCCTTTCTGTGGCCTCCTCTCTCTTCTGTCTCCATCTTGGACAGTTAAAAAAAAGTTCTGAAAAAAAGTTGAGATTCTAGTTCTGGATTTGGTGTTAGTTTTAGTTCTAGCACCAAAATTGCGCCTAAAGCAAGAACGACAATCATTTGGGTTTAGTAGCACGTCTTAAGGTTGCGTGAAGCGCTTAACCTTTACGAAAGGACCTTGAAAATATTGATTCGGTTGAATGCGAAATATTTTCTTTCACAGATATCTCCCTAAACAAAATTTAAAGAAATAACACAACATCCCTCTTATTGAATGGTATTAAATTGGAGTTCAACCCGACCCAACTTGATACCATCTCTCAAATTCAATTGAATTTAGAAATTTCGTTGTTTTGGGTTTGATTTTTGTTATGTGAGGTATGGTATGAAGTTGAAGCCAACTATATAAGAAACAATCACAGAATATTTCCAAAAATTATTCCAAATTATGGGTATGGTATGTAATGGTTAGGTTAGGTTGAGCTTCACTTTCATACCATCCCTGATATTGAATGGTATGAAGTTGGTGTTCAACCCAACCCAACCAATCAAGAATATTGGATTTGATTTTTTATTATATGAGAGATCGCATGAAGTTGAAGGTTAACACAACTCAACTATAGGAGGAAAAATTAAAATATTTCACGAAATATTTCTAAAAAACTTAAAAGATTCGTTAGATTGGGTTGGGTTAGGTTGGACAGTTGGACCTTTCTCCAAGGTGCCCTTCGGCAATTCTTCTCATTGATGTTGCTCATAGAAATAATATTGTTTAAGCTTTTAATTACTCCCTTGTTTTTTACATTTGTTTTTTACCTATTCATCCTCCTCTGCTCCCTACGGCACTATCCACATATTTTCTCCTCGAATTTGCTCCCAATACCAAACAATCGATTTAGTTTTTACGTATTTGTTTGTTTACATACCTGGATGAGGGCTGGACTGCGCCCCTCCTCCATTCTTCTCCTTCCTCTCGGAGTATCGTCATGCTCACAGTCAGAACTTAATTTGTAAATATCTTCTCCCTAATAAATAAATACTCTAAACATTGACATTAAATAAATAATCAAACAAGCACTCTTCAAAATATCACAGCTATTTTCTCAGCCTTTCCTCTTCCTCCTTTGTTTCTACAATATCTCTTATATCTCTCAAAAACCCTTTAATATTCTTCTTTTTCAATCATAACGTTAGTACAATTCTCTTCAGAGATTGCTTTTCCGATCCTTTCTGTGGCCTCCTCTCTCTTCTGTCTCCATCTTGGACAGTTAAAAAAAGTTCTGAAAAAAGTTCAGATTCTAGTTCTGGGTTTGGTGTTAGTTTTAGTTCTAGCACCAAAATTGAGTCTAAAGAAAGAACGACAATCATTTGGGTTTAGTAGCACGTCTTAAGGTTGCGTGAAGCGCTTAACCTTTACGAAAGGACCTTGAAAATATTGATTCGGTTGAATGCGAAGTATTTTCTTTCACAGATATCTCCCTAAGCAAAATTTAAAGAAATAACACAACATCCCTCTTATTGAATGGTATTAAATTGGAGTTCAACCCGACCCAACTTGATACCATCTCTCAAATTAAATTGAAGTTAGAAATTTCGTTGTTTTGGGTTTGATTTTTGTTATGTGAGGTATGGTATGAAGTTGAAGCCAACTATATAAGAAAAAATCACAGAATATTTCCAAAAATTATTCCAAATTATGGGTATGGTATGTAATGGTTAGGTTAGGTTGAGCTTCACTTTCATACCATCCCTGATATTGAATGGTATGAAGTTGGTGTTCAACCCAACCCAACAAATCAAGAATATTGGATTTGATTTTTTGTTATATGAGAGATCGCATGAAGTTGAAGGTTAACACAACTCAACTATAGGAGGAATAATTAAAATATTTCACGAAATATTTCTAAAAAACTTAAAAGATTCGTTAGATTGGGTTGGGTTAGGTTGGACAGTTGGACCTTTCTCCAAGGTGCCCTTCGGCAATTCTTCTCATTGATGTTACTCATAGAAATAATATTGTTTAAACTTTTAATAACTCTCTTGTTTTTTACATTTGTTTTTTACCTATTCATCCTCCTCTGCTCCCTACGGCACTATCCACATATTTTCTCCTCGAATTTGCTCCCAATACCAAACAATCGATTTAGTTTTTACTTATTTGTTTGTTTGTTTACATACCTGGATGAGGGCTGGACTGCGCCCCTCCTCCATTCTTCTCCTTCCTCTCGGAATATCGTCATGCTCACAGTCAGAACTTAATTTGTAAATATCTTCTCCCTAATAAATAAATACTCTAAACATTGACATTAAATAAATAATCAAACAAGCACTCTTCAAAATATCACAGCTATTTTCTCAGCCTTTCCTCTTCCTCCTTTGTTTCTAGAATATCTCTTATATCTCTCAAAAATCCTTTAATATTCCTCTTTTTCAATCATAACGTTAGTACAATTCTCTTCAGAGATTGCTTTTCCGGTCCTTTCTGTGGCCTCCTCTCTCTTCTGTCTCCATCTTGGACAGTTAAAAAAAGTTCTGAAAAAAAGTTCAGATTCTAGTTCTGGATTTGGTGTTAGTTTTAGTTCTAGCACCAAAATCGAGTCTAAAGCAAGAACGACAATCATTTGGGTTTAGTAGCATGTCTTAAGGTTGCGTGAAGCGCTTAACCTTTACGAAAGGACCTTGAAAATATTGATTCGGTTGAATGCGAAATATTTTCTTTCACAGATATCTCCCTAAGCACAATTTAAAGAAATAACACAACATCCCTCTTATTGAATGGTATTAAATTGGAGTTCAACCCGACCCAACTTGATACCATCTCTCAAATTAAATTGAACTTAGAAATTTCGTTGTTTTGGGTTTGATTTTTGTTATGTGAGGTATGGTATGAAGTTGAAGCCAACTATATAAGAAAAAATCACAGAATATTTCCAAAAATTATTCCAAATTATGGGTATGGTATGTAATGGTTAGGTTAGGTTGAGCTTCAGTTTCATACCATCCCTGATATTGAATGGTTGGTGTTCAACCCAACCCAACAAATCAAGAATATTGGATCTGAATTTTTGTTATATGAGAGATCGCATGAAATTGAAGGTTAACACAACCCAACTATAGGAGGAAAAATCAAAATATTTCGTAATTTTTTTTCTATAGTTGGATTGGGTTGAGTTCTAACTTCATACCATCCCTCATTCTTAATAATTTTAAGTTGGATCTCAACCTTAGAAGAAAACCTTTATACCATCCCTTATATCACGAAATATGGAAAAAAAATCACGAAATATTTCTAAAAAACTTAAAGATTCGTTAGATTGGGTTGGGTTAGGTTGGACAGTTGGACCTTTCTCCAAGGTGCCCTCCGCCAATTCTTCTCATTGATGTTGCTCATAGAAATAATATTGTTTAAGCTTTTAATTACTCCCTTGTTTTTTACATTTGTTTTTTACCTATTTATCCTCCTCTGCTCCCTACGGCACTATCCACATATTTTCTCCTCGAATTTGCTCCCAATACCAAACAATCGATTTAGTTTTTACTTATTTGTTTGTTTGTTTACATACCTGGATGAGGGCTGGACTGCGCCCCTCCTCCATTCTTCTCCTTCCTCTCGGAGTATCGTCATGCTCACAGTCAGAACTTAATTTGTAAATATCTTCTCCCTAATAAATAAATACTCTAAACATTGACATTAAATAAATAATCAAACAAGCACTCTTCAAAATATCACAGCTATTTTCTCAGCCTTTCCTCTTCCGCCTTTGTTTCTACAATATCTCTTATATCTCTCAAAAATCCTTTAATATTCCTCTTTTTCAATCATAACGTTAGTACAATTCTCTTCAGAGATTGCTTTTCCGATCCTTTCTGTGGCCTCCTCTCTCTTCTGTCTCCATCTTGGACAGTTAAAAAAAGTTCTGAAAAAAAGTTCAGATTCTAGTTCTGGATTTGGTGTTAGTTTTAGTTCTAGCACCAAAATCGAGTCTAAAGCAAGAACGACAATCATTTGGGTTTAGTAGCACGTCTTAAGGTTGCGTGAAGCGCTTAACCTTTACGAAAGGACCTTGAAAATATTGATTCGGTTGAATGCGAAGTATTTTCTTTCACAGATATCTCCCTAAGCACAATTTAAAGAAATAACACAACATCCCTCTTATTGAATGGTATTAAATTGGAGTTCAACCCGACCCAACTTGATACCATCTCTCAAATTAAATTGAACTTAGAAATTTCGTTGTTTTGGGTTTGATTTTTGTTATGTGAGGTATGGTATGAAGTTGAAGCCAACTATATAAGAAAAAATCACAGAATATTTCCAAAAATTATTCCAAATTATGGGTATGGTATGTAATGGTTAGGTTAGGTTGAGCTTCACTTTCATACCATCCCTGATATTGAATGGTATGAAGTTGGTGTTCAACCCAACCCAACCAATCAAGAATATTGGATTTGATTTTTTGTTATATGAGAGATCGCATGAAGTTGAAGGTTAACACAACTCAACTATAGGAGGAAAAATTAAAATATTTCACGAAATATTTCTAAAAAACTTAAAAGATTCGTTAGATTGGGTTGGGTTAGGTTGGACAGTTGGACCTTTCTCCAAGGTGCCCTTCGGCAATTCTTCTTATTGATGTTGCTCATAGAAATAATATTGTTTAAGCTTTTAATTACTCCTTTGTTTTTTACCTATTCATCCTCCTTTGCTCCCTACGGCACTATCCACATATTTTCTCCTCGAATTTGCTCCCAATACCAAACAATCGATTTAGTTTTTACTTATTTGTTTGTTTGTTTACATACCTGGATGAGGGCTGGACTGCGCCCCTCCTCCATTCTTCTCCTTCCTCTCGGAGTATCGTCATGCTCACAGTCCGAACTTAATTTGTAAATATCTTCTCCCTAATAAATAAATACTCTAAACATTGACATTAAATAAATAATCAAACAAGCACTCTTCAAAATATCACAGCTATTTTCTCAGCCTTTCCTCTTCCTCCTTTGTTTCTAGAATATCTCTTATATCTCTCAAAAACCCTTTAATATTCCTCTTTTTCAATCATAACGTTAGTACAATTCTCTTCAGAGATTGCTTTTCCGATCCTTTCTGTGGCCTCCTCTCTCTTCTGTCTCCATCTTGGACAGTTAAAAAAAGTTGTGAAAAAAAGTTCAGATTCTAGTTCTGGATTTGGTGTTAGTTTTAGTTCTAGCACCAAAATTGAGTCTAAAGCAAGAACGACAATCATTTGGGTTTAGTAGCACGTCTTAAGGTTGCGTGAAGCGCTTAACCTTTACGAAAG
Source organism: Onthophagus sagittarius (assembly GCA_036711965.1). Classification (NCBI taxonomy): domain Eukaryota; kingdom Metazoa; phylum Arthropoda; class Insecta; order Coleoptera; family Scarabaeidae; genus Onthophagus; species Onthophagus sagittarius. The sequence continues at coordinate 12,342,272 of JASERS010000004.1, forward strand.
GACCTTGAAAATATTGATTCGTTTGAATGCGAAGTATTTTCTTCCACAGATATCTCCCTAAGCAAAATTTAAAGAAATAACACAACATCCTTCTTATTGAATGGTATTAAATTGGAGTTCAACCCGACCCAACTTGATACCATCTCTCAAATTAAATTGAACTCAGAAATTTCGTTGTTTTGGGTTTGATTTGTTGTTATGCGAAGTATGGTATGAAGTTGAAGCCAACTATATAAGAAAAAATCACAGAATATTTCCAAAAATTATTCCAAATTATGGGTATGGTATGTAATGGTTAGGTTAGGTTGAGCTTCACTTTCATACCATCCCTGATATTGAATGGTATGAAGTTGGTGTTCAACCCAACCCAACCAATCAAGAATATTGGATTTGATTTCTTGTTATATGAGAGATCGCATGAAGTTGAAGGTTAACACAACTCAAGTATAGGAGGAAAAATCAAAATATTTCGTAATTTTTTCTTCTATAGTTGGATTGGGTTGAGTTCTAACTTCATACCATCCCTCATTCTTAATAATTTTAAGTTGGATCTCAACCTTAGAAGAAAACCTTCATACCATCTCTTATATCACGAAATATGGAAAAAAATCACGAAATATTTCTCAAAAACTTAAAAGATTCGTTAGATTGGGTTGGATTAGGTTGGACAGTTGGACCTTTCTCCAAGGTGCCCTTCGGCAATTCTTCTCATTGATGTTGCTCATAGAAATAATATTGTTTAAGCTTTTAATTACTCCCTTGTTTTTTTTACATTTGTTTTTTACCTATTCATCCTCCTCTGCTCCCTACGGCACTATCCACATATTTTCTCCTCGAATTTGCTCCCAATACCAAACAATCGATTTAGTTTTTACTTATTTGTTTGTTTGTTTACATACCTGGATGAGGGCTGGACTGCGCCCCTCCTCCATTCTTCTCCTTCCTCTCGGAGTATCGTCATGCTCACAGTCAGAACTTAATTTGTAAATATCTTCTCCCTAATAAATAAATACTCTAAACATTGACATTAAATAAATAATCAAACAAGCACTCTTCAAAATATCACAGCTATTTTCTCAGCCTTTCCTCTTCCTCCTTTGTTTCTAGAATATCTCTTATATCTCTCAAAAATCCTTTAATATTCCTCTTTTTCAATCATAACGTTAGTACAATTCTCTTCAGAGATTGCTTTTCCGATCCCTTCTGTAGCCTCCTCTCTTTTCTGTTTCCATTTTGGACAGTTAAAAAAAGGTTAGGTGCCTCGTCGTCCACCATATCTATATATATCTATATCTATATATATTATGTATTTACACAAATACTTCTGAAAACAGTCGTGACCTCTTAGGAACTGGCTCATAGCGTAGTTCATCTCTCCCCATGTTTTATTTATCCACGGTGTTAATTTTGAGTTTTTTTGTCCAGTCTGCTTTAACAGTATCTGCTTCCCATTCTTCCATCACTCGTTCCATGACCTCGTGTTTAGAAGCCGAGTCTGCCATTCTTCGTTCGGCCATCAACTTATGAGTAGGGTGTCATAATAAGAAATGCCTCTGTAGATACAGTCCTATAAGCATTGATCACTCTTAGGAGTAATTGAAAAGAATGACTGAACAGATCAGGATTTTTCTTTATTCTGCTTGTCCGTCAAAATTTTAAATTTGTCCGCCAAAAATGTTAAATTTCAGTCTTTTTTAGTTTAACATACATATATTAGTAGAATTACAATATTAGTAGAATAGGATTGCAATTTTGTTTGTATTCTAACATGATTTAAAGACTCTGTTTAAAAGCAGGGAATATTTTACTGAACATTCATCTGAACCGCTCCTTAAGGTTCTCCAGATACATAAATGTACTATAATTACATATATTTCTATTCAGTTATATGTACATTATGTTGGAGAATAAAGGCATTCATTATTATTATTTTGATTTCAAAAGCTTCAGACCTCATCCTGCATCCATACAATATTTGAGAATATACGATCGAGCCAATTAGTCTTCGGTTTTCTTCTCTGGGATCTTGAGATAAAGCCATTACTCTATGCAGAGCATTTACCATTCTTTGGGTTTTGTTGTGACGTATTCTACATGTTCGTTCCTTCGTAGGTCTTTTCTTATCATTATATTTAAGTGATCTTCCTGATGTTACTCTCTATTTTCACTTCTTCTTTACATTTCCTGCTCCTTAATAATACCGCTTTCATTTTTTTCGGAGCGATCTGTAGACCCATTTTCAGATCGCAACCAACCTAACTCAACCCATACATAACATTACTCATATTGAATGATATCAACCCAATCTAACGAATCTATTAAGTTTTTTGAAAATATCCCATGACTATTTCTTCTATAGTTAGTTTGGGTTAAGCTTCACCTTCAAACCATCCCTCATACTTAATAATTTGAAGTTGGAGCTAATTCAGCCCTAGAACGAAACCTTTATACCATCCCTCATATTGAATGGTATAAAGTTGGAGCTCAAGCCAATCTAACTATAGAAGAAAAGATTACGGAATATTTCCAAAAAACTTAGAAGATTCGTTAGATTGGGTTGGGTTAAACTTGGGTTAAAAGTTCATATAATTCAATATGAGTAATGTTTTGCTTTGAGTTAGGTTGGTTGCGTTTAGTTTAGTTTAGTTGGGTTGGGTTTGGTTAGATTGGGTTAATGTACCTTTTTATTGGCATTGAATTTTCTATGAAAAAAGGTGTACTCATTCCGTTCGTCCAACCCAACTCTGGAACGTCGAATATTTTAGGACGGCACTGGTAATAAATATCACTTATACTTATAAATATCACGATTTTCACTCTACTTAGGGAGATACAAGAAAGATACTACTTAGGGAGCTTACAAGTGTGAGCCCTTACTCCCTTTTTTATTGTGTGTTTTATGCATTAACATTAGTTCTCTGTATACAGAAAATGTATAGTTCTCAAAGCAGCCAAGTAATTGAATTATTGTATCACTATTGGCCTATTGATACAAAATCAAAATCCCTGACCTAAATGACTTTTTCATAACAAGAAATATATCAGTAAAGTACACATGCAAATAGAAGAGGCATGGGATATGAATTCTGGCCATTCTCCCATCCTACTGACGCTCAGTAATTCAATCATACGAAAACAAAAATGTCATGCTATTGTTAACCGGCAAACGGATTGGGGAAGCTTGATAAGGATGTTGAATTAGTGATTGACTGCATCCAATAGGCAGCATGGAGACCTCAAATTCAATGAAAGAACAAAGGGCATCAACCATTCTAAAGAAATAAGAGATCTAATTCGAGAGAAACGCAAATTTTTCGTGAATGGCACCAAACTAGAGCGAAGAGTAAGAGTCGAAGATAAAATTGTACTGAATAATGCCACTCAACAGCTGAAAAGGGCTATTAAGAATTTCAAGAATAATGCTCTAAACGGTTACATAAATGAACTAAAGAATGACAAATCTCCAGATTACTCACTATGGAAAGCGATCAATAGATTAAAGCGACCAATCACCTAAAATCCTCCAATTAGAAATACAGATGGAAGTGGGGCCAAAAATAATGGGCAAAAGGTAAACAGATTTGCAGAACATCTAGCAAACACATTTAAACTCAACACAGGAAAACAGCAATTAGAACTGATAACACCAGACGTAATCAAAGTAAACAGTGACTCAAAGAAAGCTCTTGCTTTTGACCTAAGTACAGGCGAAATGTCGAAACATTTGCATCAATGTAGCTTTTAGACTCAAGTATGTGCCTGCCCTGTGGAAGATTGCCGAGGTCATAATCATCCCTAAACCGGGGAAACCACCAAACGAAGTTTTGTTATGCAGACCAATATCGCTATTGCCAGTGTTATCAAAATTATTTGAGAAGATACTATTAATTAAAAAGACTAAATCCTATAATCGAGGACAGAAATTTGATACCATTACATCAGTTTGGATTTAGAGAGGGTCACTTCCCCAGAGACCAGATACATAAAATAACTGATGTCATAAAAAAATCTATGGAGCAAAAGAAAGTCTGTTCTTCTATCTTTTTGGATATGAAGAATGAGCCTTTAAAATAAAACAAAAAGATGCTTACTCAGACTTAAACAAATTAATTCAGGCGTGCCACTAGGAAGTGTCTCTAAATCAGAAAACGCCATTATTGATACTTTTGCTAAGGACACTCCCATCAAAATTATTTGAGAAGATACTATTAATTAAAAAGACTAAATCCTATAATCGAGGAAAGAAGTTTGATACCATCACATCAGTTTGGATTTAGAGAGGGTCACTTCCCCAGAGACCGGATACATAAAATAACTGATGTCATAAAAAAAACTATGGAGCAAAAGAAAGTCTGTTCTTCTACCTTTTTGGATATGAAGAATGAGCCTTTAGAATAAAACAAGAAGATGCTTACTCAGACTTAAACAAATTAATTCAGGCGTGCCACAAGGAAGTGTCTCTAAATCAGAAAACGCTACTATTGATACTTTTGCTAAGGACACGGCCATCAAAGATGGACTACAAAAATCAATTAATATAATTAGTGACTGGACCAAAAAATGGAGAATTACCTTAAATAAGAATAAATCTGTACATCTTAATTTTACAAAGAAAAGGGAGCAATACGTTCCAAAAGGAGGCGACAAACAGATCCCATATGTGAACACAGCAAAATATCTGGGAGTGACATTAGATGCTAAACTTCGTTGGAATGCTCATATTAAAAAGAAACGGGAAGTGCTCGGAATCAGATGTAAGAAAATGTATTAGCTGTCGGGCAGGAAATCCACTCTGTCAACGCGTAATAAATTACTTATGCATAAACAGATCTTGAAACCGATATGGACATATGGGATAAAACTATGGGGATATACCAGCGAAAGCAACGCTCCAGTTATCAAAAGATTCCAGAAAAAAGGAACCGGAATCTGGAGATGGACACTATTAGTCAGACGATCAACAAATTTTCCAGGAGTCATGATCAGCGGCTCAGACCACGTGAATATTGACACCATTCAGCTCCTTGTTAATGGTAACGAGACGAGAAGACTCAAGAGAACAAAACCTTTTGAGTTAGTTATCTAAATATCTAAATAGTAAGTGTAAAGTACGAGTGTGTGCATATCCAGTGCTGGTGCTTGTTTTAATTCTTAATTATACAATCTTAATAACTTCTATTGAGTAAGGCCCCTAGATTTTAAATATCCGTAGTAAATTAGGTTAGAATGAAAAAAAGTAATCTCTTTAAAATCTAAATTGAAAGTTATTTGAAATCAACGTTCTATTGAAGACGTCTATTCAAAGAAATAAATCAATTTGTGACTAGGATCTGCTGAAAACCTTTTGACCTATATAAGAAAAGGGTAAACGACGTCGTCGTTTCAACGTTGAATTATAATCTCTACTTTGATATCGAACGATTCCTCGAATATCTGAATACATGCCAACTCCAAATATTTATCTGTTTATTTAAACCAAAATCCGGAAGTTTGTTTATTAAATTCTCAAGAAAAATTCTATCTTGGAATTCGTTTATTTTATAATCTTTTGAATCCTTTTTATTGAGAAATAAAGATTATGATTTATTTCATTTTATCTGCGCAAATTTAATGTGACACATTTTTACGACTAAAATAATAACTTTTTGATAAATTGTTTGCTTTTAAATATACCTATGTTATTTGTGGTGTGAAAGCAAAAATGATAAAATTAATTGCTTTTTCTAGTATATTTTTGCTTTTTTCTAGCAGCCCACATGGCGTTTGTGGGGCGAAGAGAAAGCAGATGGAGCTCTCTATACGGTGTACCTCAAGAAAGTACGTTATCACAGACCTACAAGAAGTCTTTCTTCTCCACACTCGGTAAGTATTAAAAAAAATGTGTTTTGTATGTTATCTAAAAACAAGTTTTTTTTATCATTATCTATCTGTATGCTTTTGCTTCGAGGAAGTCGTGGAAATTCCAATTTCGTAAAAGCGCTAAATTAACAAATCAGGTTTTGTCCCGGTTTATCTTTTTAAACGACTACGCCGAATTAAACGGAATTAAAAAGTTTTATTACAAATAAAATTGTTGGCGGAATATTTTCAATTGGTTTTTGTTAGAAAGTTTTGCTGAAATTGCGGAAGTCTGAGTAGATTATCCACGTCCGGATCGTTAGGGAAACTTTTTGTTGTTATGCCCAGAAAGTTTGAATCTGCAGGTTTAATTTAATAACAGATTTTTGTTTTGTTGGAGTTTATGAGTTAAAAAATGAAAAAATGAAATGAAAATTGAGTTAAAATCAATTTTATTGATAGATATATCAAATTTGATTTTCTCATTTCAAATATTTACGTAAAATCATAATTAATTAATTAATATCTAATTATATGAAATAATTAGATTAATTATTTAAAATTTATTACGCAGTAATTTTAATTTTTTCGAGGTTGGTAGTAAAAAGATCTACGTCAATAATTAAATGTCAGAAATTATTTAAACGTTATAAATAAGTTTTTTACTGAAAATAATCAAAAAGAAACGGATTGTACTAAGAAAATAAGTAAAAGTTAGTTAAATGCATTTATTTAATAAATCTTAGTTAAAAATATAATCGAATTAATGTTATAAATAAAAAATCAAGTTGAGGTTACGTTTACATCTTCAAAATTATTTCTTCCACTTCAAATTCTTTAATACACGTAATTACATAAAGAATACTTGGTTTAACATCGTATTTAAGCTTATTTTATAATTTTTGATTTGAAATAAAAAGATATTTGAAGATTTAGTGACATTTCAAACGACAAGAAAAATGCTTTATGATTTAAAATCAATTTAATTATTAGATATATCAAATTTGGTTTTCTCGTTAAATATATTTACGTAAAATGGTAATTAATTAATTAAAATCATGAAATAATTCGACTAATTACTTTAATTTTATTACATAGTAATTTTAATATTTCGAGGTTGGCAGTAAAAAATATTCAACGTCAACACATAAATGTCAAAAATTATTAAATCATTTTTTACTTAAAATAATCAAAAAGAAACCGATTTTGCTAAGAAAATAAGTAAAAGTAAGTTAAACGCACTTATTTAACAACTTCTTTAGTTCAAAATATAATTGTATTAATGTAATCAACAAAAACCAACATTGAGGTTATGTTTACATCTTAAAATTTCTTTCTTTTATTCCAGATTCTTTAATACACGTAATTACGTAAAGTATACTTGATTTAAAATCGTATTTAAGCAGGAATTAATCTCAATTTATAATTTTTTGTTTGAAATAAAAAAATATTTGAAGATTTAGCGACATTTCAAATGGTAAGAATAAAATTCTACATTTTAGTTAATAGATATATCAAATTTGATGTTCTCATTTCAAATATTTACATAAAATCGTAATTAATTAATTAAAAACATGAAATAATTCGATTAATTACTTAATTTTTATTACGTAGTTATTTTAATTTTTCGATGTTGGCAGTAAAAAATATTCAACGTCAATACATAAATGTCAAAGATTATTTAAACGTTTTTTTACTTAAAATAATCAAAAAGAAACCGATTTTACTAAAAAACTAAGTAAACGTAAGTTTAATGTACTTATTTAACAACTTTTTTTAGTCCAAAATATAATCGTATTAATGTTATCAACAGAAACCAACATTGAGGTTATGTTTATATCTTAAAATTTTTTCCTTTTATTCCCAATTCTTTAATACACGTAATTACGTAAAATATACCTGATTCAAAATCGTATTTAAGCAGGCATTAAACTCAATTTATAATTTTTTGTTTGAAATAAACAAATATTTGAAGATTTAGTGACATTTCAAAGGTAAGAATAAAATTTTACAATTTAAAATCAATTTAATTATTAGATATATCAAATTTGATTTTCTCATTTCAAATATTTACGTAAAACCATAATTAATTAATTAAAAACGTGAAATAATTCGATTAATTACTTCACTTTTATTATGTAGTAATTTTAATTTTTCGAGGTTGGCAGTAAAATATATTCAACGTCAACACATAAATGTCAAAGATTTTTTAAACGTTATAAATAGGTTTTTTACTTAAAATAATCAAAAAGAAACCGATTTTACTAAAAAACTAAGTAAATGTAAGTTTAATGTGCTTATTTAACAACTTTTTTTTAGTCCAAAATATAATCGTATTAATGTTATCAACAAAAATCAACATTGAGGTTGTGTTTACATCTTAAATTTTTTTCTTTTACGCCAGATTTTTTAATACACGTAATTACATAAAGTATACTTGATTTAAAATCGTATTTAAACAGTAATTAACCTCAATTTAATATTTTTTATTTGAAATAAAAAAATATTTAAAGATTTAGTGACATTTCAAAGGGTAAGAATAAAATTTTACAATTTAAAATCAATTTAATTATTAGATATATCAAATTTGATTTTCTCATTTCAAATATTTACGTAAAACCATAATTAATTAATTAAAAACGTGAAATAATTCGATTAATTACTTCACTTTTAGTATGTAGTAATTTTAATTTTTCGAGGTTGGCAGTAAAATATATTCAACGTCAACACATAAATGTCAAAGATTTTTTAAACGTTATAAATAGGTTTTTTACTTAAAATAATCAAAAAGAAACCGATTTTACTAAAAAACTAAGTAAATGTAAGTTTAATGTGCTTATTTAACAACTTTTTTTTAGTCCAAAATATAATCGTATTAATGTTATCAACAAAAATCAACATTGAGGTTGTGTTTACATCTTAAATTTTTTTCTTTTACGCCAGATTTTTTAATACACGTAATTACATAAAGTATACTTGATTTAAAATCGTATTTAAGCAGTAATTAACCTCAATTTAATATTTTTTATTTGAAATAAAAAAATATTTGAGGATTTAGTGACATTTCAAAGGGTAAGAATAAAATTTTACAATTTAAAATCAATTTAATTATTAGATATATCAAATTTGATTTTCTCATTTCAAATATTTATGTAAAACCATAATTAATTCATTAAAAACATGAAATATTTCGATTAATTACTTCAATTTTTATTACGTAGTAATTTTAATTTTTCGATGTTGGCAGTAAAAACCATTCAACGTCAACACATAAATGTCAAAGATTATTAAAACGTTTTTTACTTAAAATAATCAAAAAGGAACCGATTTTAATAAGAAAATAAGTAAAAGTAAGTTAAACACACTTATTTAACAACTTTTTTAGTTAAAAACATAATCTTATTAATGTTATCAACAAAAACCAACATTGGGGTTATGTTTACATCTTAAATTTTTTTCTTTTATTCCAGATTCTTTAATACACGTAATTACATAAAATATACTTGATTTAAAATCGTATTTAATCAGGAATTAACCTAAATTTATAATTCTTTGTTCGAAATAAAAAATAAAATTTGAAGATTTAGTGAAATTTCTAATGGTAAGAATAAAATTCTACATTTTAATTAATAGATATATCAAATTTGATTTTCTCATTTCAAATATTTACGTAAAATCGTAATTAATTAATTAAAAACATGAAATAATTCGATTAATTACTTGATTTTTATTACGTAGTAGTTTTAATTTTTCGAGGTTGGCAGTAAAAAAAGATTCAACGTCAACACATAAATGTCAAAGATTATTAAAACGTTTTTTACTTAAAATAATCAAAAACAAAACGATTTTACTAAAAAATAAGTAAATGTAAGTTAAATGCACTTTTTAACAGCTTCTTTTAGTTCAAAATATAATTATTTTAATGTTATCAACAAAAACCAACATTGAGGTTATGTTTACATCTTAAGTTTTTTTCTTTTATTACAGATTCTTTAAAATACGTAATTACATAAAGTATACTTGGTTTAAAATCGTATTTAAGCAGGAATTAAACTCAATTTATAATTTTTGTTTGAAATAAAAAAAAAATATTTGATGATTTAGTGACATTTCAAAGGGTAAGAATAAAATTTTACAATTTAAAATCAATTTAATTATTAGATATATCAAATTTGATTTTCTAATTTCAAATATTTATGTAAAACCATAATTAATTCATTAAAAACATGAAATAATTCGATTAATTACTTCAATTTTTATTATGCAGTAATTTTAGTTTTTCGAGGTTGGCAGTAAAATATATTCAACGTCAACACATGAATGTCAAAGATTATTAAAACGTTTTTTTACTTAAAATAATCAAAAAGGAACCGATTTTAATAAGAAAATAAGTAAAAGTAAGTTAAAGGCACTTATTTAACAACTTTTTTAGTTCAAAACATAATCGTATTAATGTTATCAACAAAAACCAACATTGAGGTTATGTTTACATCTTAAAATTTCTTTCTTTTATTCCAGATTCTTTAATACACGTAATTACGTAAAGTATACTTGATTTAAAATCGTATTTAAGCAGGAATTAATCTCAATTTATAATTTTTTGTTTGAAATAAAAAAAATATTTGAAAATTTTGCGACATTTCAAATGGTAAGAATAAAATTTTAAATTTTAATTAATAGATATATCAAATTTGATATTCTCATTTCAAATATTTACGTAAAATAGTAATTAATTAATTAAAAACATGAAATAATTCGATTAATTACTTCAATTTCATTAAGTGGTAATTTTAATTTTTCGAGGTTGGTAATAAAGATTCAACGTCAACACATAAATGTCAAAGATTATTTTAACTAAATACGTTTTTTTACTTAAAATTATCAAAAGGAAACCGATTTTATTACATAAATAACTAAACGTAAGTTAAAATAGTTATATTAAGTTAATATAGTCGTATTAATGTTATAAACAAAAATCCCAACTTTGAGGTTCAGTTAACAGATTCAAAATTATTTCTTTCATTCCAATTCTTTTTACGATTTTTTTTATTTGTAGCTAATTTGAACAGATTCCACGGAAACCGCAACATTAAACACTTGGGTCGATCATTACGCATGTAACGAGTTCACAAAGTATTTAGTATCTGCTTAATGTCTCTACATGAAGCATTTAAATTGCAAATAATTACATTCCACTCAAATTCCTACGTTATTTTTTTTATTTCATTGATTAGAAAAGGAATTTAATCAAATTTCCAAAGAGAAATTATTTATCATTTGATACTAAATCATAAAATTTCAGCCAAAATTTTTTAATAATGATTTAGATTAAAAAGAAACTCTAAACGAAGATTTAGATTTAGTATTATTCTCGTTTTGTTTTTAAGAATAAATGAGCTAAATAAACAGGATTCCCCTTCCCATTCTCTTTCGTAGTCGTACGACTAAAGGAAATTGGTGATTTAAATTCGCGTATCACCGCCACAACTACACTACAACGTTATTCACCGCGCCGGAAATGACCGGTTACGTTTTATTTTTGTACCCAACGAAATTGTTTACGTTTTTCCCATTCTTTCTTCAAGGTGAAAGAGGAAACATTGAAAAAGATTTCTTGATTTTTGAAAACCAACAATTCTCAAGGAGATATAAAAAAAGAAATGATCAAGCGCATCAAATCCATGAGAAAGCGATTCTCGATAACCTAGAAATATTTAGCGCGACTTTAATCGCTTTAATTACCCCTTTTTTTCGTTTCAATCGAAGTGTTTGTTTGAATTTCTAGTTTACGCTCTTTTTTGTTCGGTTTCTCGCGCGCTGTTTACGTCGTAAAACGCTTTAACAAGAATCAAGAGAGAACATATGGGAGACACTTGTTCATTCCGTAACGAAATTTGAAATTCCACGACGTTACAAATCTTCGAAAAAAAAAGAAAAAAACAAAAAAGTTTTATTATTCTTATTGTGTTGTTTGTTGCTTTGTTTTCAATAACATTTTAACGTCTTAAGCCATAAATTTAAATGCCGAATATAGGAACGCGCTCACGGTTTATCTTCTATACGTAGGTAGAGAACGTTCGCTTTTGATAAACAAATCATCTATTTTTATTGCTAAATTTAATCTCGTGTATATTTTCGTTTGTTGGGGAAAGACCGATGGAATGTGATAATCTTTCGTTCTATTGTTGAGTTATCGGTCACGTCCCGCCAAAGAATAGTCAAGTAAACATTCAAAGGAAGTTTTTGTGTTCACTCTGCTTAAAAGCGAACACAATAACCCTATTGAGTTAAAATAGGATCCTCAATTTTGTTTATCACGTCTAGACGATCATTGAATCTTAAAAAAAGACTTAAAAGAAAATGTTAATGTTAATAACGTTTATTTTTGTTTATTTGCAGGATTCTGATGATGAAATCTCGCATTTAGAATGGGAAACGGTACGGGTGAGGTTCGTAAAGGCGGGGACTTTGAAAAAATTAGTCGAAGCTTTATCAACGGACGACGGAGAACTGGAAACCACCTACATAAACGTGTTCTTGGCCACTTACAGGAGCTTCTCGACACCGAAAGAAGTGTTAAAATTGTTGCTACAACGGTACGAAGAACTTTCCGAGTCGCAATCGGCCGCCACTGTAAATGGAAAAGGAGATCATCACGAACAACACAAAAAGTAAGAAATATAACTTAAATTTTCTATATCTTTTTTTATGTTTTGTAAGAAAGTGAAATGAATTTCTGATTTGAGAAGCTATTAAGCTAATAATTTAAAAAGATATTTAGGATTGTTTAAAATTTTAATTTGTGGATTTGATAACAATTTATAAAGGTTTTTATTTTTATCTTCGATTTTTAAATTAAAAAAGGGATTTAAAGGATATTAGTTAGATTTATGAATTGCATTGTAACACTGGGTATGAGTCGAAATCGTTCAAAATGAAATTTAGGAAAAAGTTATTAATCATGCTTTAGTAAGGTTTTTGTTTCTGTCTTTGATTTTTAAATTAAACCAAGGATTTAAATGATATCAGTTAGATTTATCGCATTCTAACGCATAATGTGGGTGGAAATCTTGAGAGAAATTGAAAGCAATGGAAACCGTCTGGAGTGAGTAGTATTTGGTGTGTTAAAAGCAATGTTTGTAAGCACTTTAGAGCAGTTACGAAGTACTGAAAGTCATTTCAGACATCTTTATTGAGATAAAATAGTGGTAACTACTATTTATTGGGTTCAGTTGCAAGAAGTTGCTTCTGTTGGTTGTGGTTTTAAATAATTAGGAATGTCTTGGAAGTAAATTGGACGCTACGTTTATCATTTACTGATGTTGAGAGATAATTTTCTTAATTTTAGGTTAATTACAGCTTAAATATTAAAAATCTTATAAATCTCTTGATTAATTAAGCTGAGGTTCAATCACTTATATTACAACAGTGACTCCTTTCTTTTTGTTTAAAAGCGCTTCCAGCAATATTCATCCATGACCAATTTATAATGTTTTGAACCGATTCAATGAATTACTCACTTCCATTTATGTATTTTTAAAAGAACAAGAAAGGAAATGTTTAGAACTGGTGGACAAAACCTCTCTTCAAGGTTTAACATTGCTGTCTGTCGCCAAGGAGTACTTGCAAACTTTCAATTCAGTTTTACAAGGAAAAGACAAATTATTATTTATTATTATAGTTTCAAAATGGTGTAAAGTCAAAAACTTTTAAAGATTTTCTTCGTTAAAATCCAAACATCTTTAATATTACATAAAATAAAAGTCACGAATACCAAGAAAATTTGAAGAATTGAATCAGATTTGAAGGTCTGGGAAGTTTCAAAATAAAAATTTTCATGCATTTGTAATTGATATAATTCAAGATGGTTATTTAATTATGTACTCAAAATAAAGGACGCTCAACACTACAAACTCTACAACTACTTCTACAACATCTACAACTCTTTTTTCCTGACTTTTCTTGAGTTTTGCCTGTTAATGTCACCTCTTGAATCATCATATTGTGTTGCCACAGTCTTAAGGGGACTTCAGCTTGTTTTCTGAAGTAAGTAAGTAGTTGTAATTTTTTAATTAGCTAAATCGTGGCAGACCTAATCATACTCCATGATTAATAATATTACATCAACCTGAATCTGACAATCATATTGTGGCTATTCAGCTGCAAACAATCTCAAAGGAGATGTCTAAGAGTCTAAAAGAAGTTGTTGAAGCCAAGACGTTATCTTTAAAGGTGTTTTTTTTTTATGTGAGTGAGAGGCTGATTTCTGTTTCTTCGGCAAAATGTACTTTGCGCATACGTAATAATCTGTTTTGAAAGCTGTGGGCGGCTCTTAGTCATATTCTATGATTAATAATGTAATATCAACCTGAATCTGATAATCATATTGTGGCTGCACAGCTCGAAATCACCTCTAAGGAAATGTATAACTAGGAATTGGGCGAGTTTAATCATCCAAGAACACTAAAAGAAGTTGTGTAAGCCAAGACGTTATCCTTAAAGGTGTTTTTTGTGTGAGTGAGAGGCTGATTTCTGTTTCTTCGGCAAAATGTACTTTGCGCATACGTAATAATCTGTTTTGAAAGCTGTGGGCGGCTCTTAGTCATGTTCTATGATTAATAATGTAATATCAACCTGAATCTGATAATCATATTGTGGCTGCACAGCTCGAAATCACCTCTAAGGAAATGTATAACTAGGAATTGGGCGAGTTTAATCATCCAAGAACACTAAAAGAAGTTGTGTAAGCCAAGACGTTATCCTTAAAGGTGTTTTTTGTGTGAGTGAGAGGCTGATTTCTGTTTCTTCGGCAAAATGTACTTTGCGCATACGTAATAATCTGTTTTGAAAGCTGTGGGCGGCTCTTAGTCATGTTCTATGATTAATAATGTAATATCAACCTGAATCTGATAATCATATTGTGGCTGCACAGCTCGAAATCACCTCTAAGGAAATGTATAACTAGGAATTGGGCGAGTTTAATCATCCAAGAACACTAAAAGAAGTTGTGTAAGCCAAGACGTTATCCTTAAAGGTGTTTTTTGTGTTAGTGAGAGGCTGATTTCTGTTTCTTCGGCAAAATGTACTTTGCGCATACGTAATAATCTGTTTTGAAAGCTGTGGGCGGCTCTTAGTCATGTTCTATGATTAATAATGTAATATCAACCTGAATCTGATAATCATATTGTGGCTGCACAGCTCGAAATCACCTCTAAGGAAATGTATAGCTAGGAATTGGGCGAGTTTAATCATCCAAGAACACTAAAAGAAGTTGTGTAAGCCAAGACGTTATCCTTAGAGGTGTTTTTTATGTGAGTGAGAGGCTGATTTCTGTTTCTTCGGCAAAATGTACTTTGCGCATACGTAATAATCTGTTTTGAAAGCTGTGGGCGGCTCTTAGTCATGTTCTATGATTAATAATGTAATATCAACCTGAATCTGATAATCATATTGTGGCTGCACAGCTCGAAATCACCTCTAAGGAAATGTATAACTAGGAATTGGGCGAGTTTAATCATCCAAGAACACTAAAAGAAGTTGTGTAAGCCAAGACGTTATCCTTAAAGGTGTTTTTTGTGTGAGTGAGAGGCTGATTTCTGTTTCTTCGGCAAAATGTACTTTGCGCATACGTAATAATCTGTTTTGAAAGCTGTGGGCGGCTCTTAGTCATGTTCTATGATTAATAATGTAATATCAACCTGAATCTGATAATCATATTGTGGCTGCACAGCTCGAAATCACCTCTAAGGAAATGTATAACTAGGAATTGGGCGAGTTTAATCATCCAAGAACACTAAAAGAAGTTGTGTAAGCCAAGACGTTATCCTTAAAGGTGTTTTTTGTGTTAGTGAGAGGCTGATTTCTGTTTCTTCGGCAAAATGTACTTTGCGCATACGTAATAATCTGTTTTGAAAGCTGTGGGCGGCTCTTAGTCATGTTCTATGATTAATAATGTAATATCAACCTGAATCTGATAATCATATTGTGGCTGCACAGCTCGAAATCACCTCTAAGGAAATGTATAGCTAGGAATTGGGCGAGTTTAATCATCCAAGAACACTAAAAGAAGTTGTGTAAGCCAAGACGTTATCCTTAGAGGTGTTTTTTATGTGAGTGAGAGGCTGATTTCTGTTTCTTCGGCAAAATGTACTTTGCGCATACGTAATAATCTGTTTTGAAAGCTGTGGGCGGCTCTTAGTCATGTTCTATGATTAATAATGTAATATCAACCTGAATCTGATAATCATATTGTGGCTGCACAGCTCGAAATCACCTCTAAGGAAATGTATAGCTAGGAATTGGGCGAGTTTAATCATCCAAGAACACTAAAAGAAGTTGTGTAAGCCAAGACGTTATCCTTAGAGGTGTTTTTTATGTGAGTGAGAGGCTGATTTCTGTTTCTTCGGCAAAATGTACTTTGCGCATACGTAATAATCTGTTTTGAAAGCTGTGGGCGGCTCTTAGTCATGTTCTATGATTAATAATGTAATATCAACCTGAATCTGATAATCATATTGTGGCTGCACAGCTCGAAATCACCTCTAAGGAAATGTATAGCTAGGAATTGGGCGAGTTTAATCATCCAAGAACACTAAAAGAAGTTGTGTAAGCCAAGACGTTATCCTTAAAGGTGTTTTTTGTGTGAGTGAGAGGCTGATTTCTGTTTCTTCGGCAAAATTTACTTTATGCATTCGTAATAATCTGCTATGAATGCTTCATAACCTTACCTACCCCATAATAAAGGTCTATACAGGATGTCTGGTATCTTCCGGATCAGAGGTATATAGCGCTGCAGAGCACATTATTTACATTACAACAATTAAATTATGAACGTTACAAAGAGAAAAATCAATACACAGATTCTTATGAGCAGAGCGCGGCGAGTTTGGCTGCAACAAAGAGAGAGCCTCGGAGGTCTCTAAAAATCGAGTCCGGAGTGGGGCGAATTTTGGAGCCGATAAACCAAACTCGTCCCGCTCTGCTTATGAGAAATAAACGCTGAAGAAACGGATGATAGACAGGGGGTTGGATCGATTACCTGAGATTGATTTACGACCTCCTGAGTCGTTTTCCAGGAATCGCTATTAGACGCCTCTAAACTGTTCTCGTGCGGTATAGAAAAATCGTATCAAAATAATCTGCTCTACTTCGCTATGTACCTCTGATCCGGAAGATACTGGATCAACCTTACTTTTTAAGTTGTTAGCGCCAACATAATTTATGTTATGTAAATGTCCAATATTTATCCAATTATTATATTTGACCCTATTCAAATTAAACGATTTTTTAAAAAAGTATAAAACAATGAACCTCGATGTTAAGTAACACTTTGAAATTTTTTAACATGGTTTTGTAATGATATCTATGTAGCCGAAATCGGTTGAAACCAAACAATAACAATAAAATTTTCATCGTTGAAGTACAACAGAGAATTCGTATTTCCTATTCTTAACCTAACATCACGATGACAACAAAGAGGATAAATCTATCGATGTATCTATCGAATTTGCGCATGGCTTTAAAATTTTAAAAATCAATTTTTTCGTTTCCTGCTTGCATATGATAAATTTGCTAGGAATTGTGAAAGCAAGTATCTAGCCAGAAGGCAAACAAGGCCCACCACTAGTAGCCAACACCTATTTGTTCAATCTGAGGTCTGTTCTTTTGTTTTTCCTGATATGGTTCAAATTGAATCAGGTATCACACAAGCTCCATATCTCGTACCCATATCTAATCGGTTTACCTTTGATGAACTTCCTTCGAGCTTCATGTGGACCAAAATAAGGAACTCGGCTTTCGTTAAGGCTCACTTTTTCATTTAGGATTGCAAGTTCTAAGTAACGTTTGTGAAGCATGTCAAGAAGTTGCAAATTGTCGCAAAACCTGTTTCTTTTCGGTGCATTTACGAAAAATGGATTGTATATATCACTGTCAGTCTCCCATAGCATACACCATCGAGGAATTTAAAGATGTCCTAACAAGAGCAAAATGACAACAATGCATTTAATTTCACCAGTATTAATCTCAGAACTATGTAGCAATATGTTGCTACAAATATATTATTCAAGAAAGTGCGTGATTCTTCATCAAAGAGACTTTCAAAATAAGATTGGCTTGGTGAAATAAATGGCGGCAAAGGTGCTGTCCAATCATATTTCGGCCAATTTCATTTAGGTGGATGATTATAATTTGTCTTGACTAAACGACAAAAAAGAAATTGATTTCGTCACTAGAATTTTTTGCGTCTTCGACGTCTCCGATTTCCGATTTATCGAATACTCTACATTTTGCAGTCATTGGCGCTTGTAATTGTTTATGATTATGATCATTCATGTTGCAAGGCTAAATGTATCAAAAAGTGATAAAGGAATTAAATCAAAACTTGTTACTTGTTATATTGTATATTCATCGTACTAGTTTCGAGTTAAACTCATCTACCGCCGAAAGTCAAATCATAAGGTTTTGAAAGTGTCATAAGGCTTTTAAAGTGTTTAACTCTTAGGTAAATTTTATGAAAGTTTATTTTTTATTTTTATTGCTGTTTTCTTAATCATATTTTTGAGATGAAATTCGTATTTTTTGGATGACATGATTTTGTGACGTTTCTATTTGACTTTCAGCTGAAGATGAGTTTAACTCGAAACTAGTACCGTGAATATACAATATAGCAAGAAGAAGTTTTGATTTACCTCTTTTATCACATTTTGCTTGAAATTGTTGTCCACTCAAGTGATTTATTTCTGAATAAGGTTCTCAAAACTCCTCACTTTCCACCAAATCAATAAGTTCTAGGGTAGTATGGTACCTAGAAAAAGAGTGCACCCAACCACTCCCAGTTAGGGTTTGCAATTTTTAGTTGTTATGCGCGAAAGTATGAATTTGCCACTGTACTTTGTTTAGGTGCACTATTTTTATTGTTCACACATGGGTCAGATCTGTCATCTCATGAGCCATATATCACATGAGCCTATATGTCTTACAAATATGACCGTGAATGATTCTTAAATATGTATAAAGATCAGTAGAAGACCTTCCTGTAGATATTATTTTGTTTCTATTATAAATGATGCAAAAATGAT
Source organism: Onthophagus sagittarius (assembly GCA_036711965.1). Taxonomy (NCBI): domain Eukaryota; kingdom Metazoa; phylum Arthropoda; class Insecta; order Coleoptera; family Scarabaeidae; genus Onthophagus; species Onthophagus sagittarius. The sequence goes on from JASERS010000004.1 coordinate 12,361,189, forward strand.
TTCTTATCTGTGATGGTTACTTTGTTTAATGATCTGACAAATTAGGTCCACTCCATGCCACTGAGTTAGATTAGGATGAATTGAGCTGATGTGGATTCGGTTGCATTGCAAGTGTTGACAAGCTGAAGCAGCTAAGGAAGATCGAATCTCTCGATCGAAGGGAGTAGTTCAAGATTAGAACTACCGATAAAGTTGCCAGATAGACTGAACGGATAATACTTGGATAGAAACATGGGTATCTCGACAAAAAGGGAAGCAAACTACTTCCTCAGATAACTGTAAGTGGAGACGGTTGCTTCAGAAACTATCTCTTAAAACCACAACATAAATGATATGGAAAATACCTTTTCTGAGTATGCACGCTTAGAAAGTGACATATAGGAAACCTGGAAGAAATTATTAACAGTATTTACCCCGAGAAACTGCATTAAAGTTATTGTGGCATGTTAGGAAAGGTGGAATACAGTAAAGATGTTTGTGAGGAAGGTCATAATCGCGAACCAGGTAGAGGAGAAGGCGTAACAGAACAATGTAGGTACTGTGATGAAATGAAGGCATACGCTCCAGACAGGGTGCGGATATCTAGAGACAGAAGAGAAGGACGTCGATAAGATAGGGAAGATACAACGAAAAATATGGGGATAAAAACAGGAAATATTCATATAAACAAGAAAAATATCAAGGTCATGTCTATTGTTGTTCCAGATATACAATATATCGTCCACATATTTGATTCATTTCACAATATATTTGTGTTAAGGGTTAGAATGATTGATATAGAAGTTTTTCTCAATGTGATCTAAATATAAATCAGCCAGAATAGAATGCCAGATATAGACAAATCTATAGGTAAACCCAGTTCAAGTTTATAAATTTTCTTATTAAATCTACAATAATTGTGTTATTGAACACTACTTCACTATGTTATTGAACATAGTGAAGTACATTAATTGTGATCATCAAATGATATGATATTATTGCTGGGATTGATGTTTTAAATTTTCTATTAGTTGCAATGAGTTTTTTATTGTATATTTAGGTTAAAAAATTAATTTGTTTAAAAATATCGCAGATGATAGAGGTAATTTTAGAGGTGTAACATGCACTTATAGGTCTTATGGATATACGGAACTCCTTATGGTACATAGAAGTTCATAGGAGCAAGAAAATATATATTTTGGCCTAGTTTATTCCAAGTGTCCTTGTGTTTTTTAATAAAGTCTCTGATTTTCGGGATTATAGAGCTTAGAGGATTGTTTTTAACTTCCATATAACCATTATCATTCAAAAAAGCGATTGTTTTATTGTTATATTCTTCTCTATCAATGATGACGGTACCTGCGTTTTTGTCGGTTTTTATATATAGGGTGTTTCGATGACTCGGGCACAAATTAAACTATATATAGTATAGTGAAAATGATGATTCGTGTAAAAATTTTTAGTCTAAGCCAATAAATGGCGGAGTTATAGGTAATCAAACTTAACAAATTTTAACAGATTTTTCTAAATATTTTCTGTACTGTTTAAAGTAGAACGCTGAAATTTGGTACAGTGTAAAAAAATATTAAGTAGAATCATTAGACAATTTGTGAGTTAAATCGATCCACAGGAACAATGCTATTATTCCCAAAATTTATATGCACAGAAGTTTTTTATTTGCTTGTAAACCTACAACTTATTCAACGCTGTATAATATGATTCCTGTGGATCGATTTAACTCACACCCTGACTAATGATTTTACTTGCTACTGGTTTATACTGTACCAAATTTCCTTTAATAGTATTGAAAATATTTAGAAAAATCAGTTAAAATTTCTTGACTTTGATGACCGCCATTTATTGGTTTAGACCAAAAATTTTAACACGAATCATCATTTTCACTCTATAATGCATTATTATCGGTTAATTTTATATGTATGGTATGGGTCTTTCTGATAATTATAAGCAGATTTTTCATGTTTCTTAAGAATTAGAATTATGTAATTTTTAATGTTGTTGCGATTGGGTGGGTAACTTATTAATAGCGCAATCTGTTTCTATTATAGTCAAATGAACATTGACACTGAATGGCAAATTTATGACCTTTCTTAAGTAAAATCGATTTCATCTTTACTAAATTTTATGTTGGTGAGATTCATGATGTATTTAAGTTGTATTTAAGATGTATTTAAGATTCGTGATGTGTTACGTTACGTTGGATGTTTTAGGCGGATTTGACGATAAGGGGTCTTCTAAGGGTAGTGAAGCTTTAAGAGGAAGTGATATAGAGTGGTTAGGATTTATTTTCATGTTATTGTATTTTTCTTTGTCTTAAAATGTTTAATTTTCGCTTTTTACCGAAGACATCTTGAGAACTGCGAAAGTAAATTTCTTCTCTGATGTTAATGATGATTTCTTAAGATTTCATAATTTTCTTATTTACTTTTTCTTAATGTGTGATTTGTATGTCCTTACAATGTGATTTTTTTATGACTCTAGGTTATGGTTTTTCTAACTATATTTAAGAAATTCATATTACTGGTTTCTTATTTTGTATCTGATGATTTGTAGATTTGGCTGATGGTGACATTTTAACATGTCGAAACCTGTTCTAAGTATATAAAATATAAATATTTAGAGAAAAAAAGACCTTTTTATTTTATTTTTAATGACAGTATTAAATTATACCTCTAAATCAGCGTTTCGAAAACTTTTCTTACCGCGGAACATTTTTTTCATACCTAAAATTTTTACGGAACACTAAAGTCAATACGGATGTGAATAATAATGATAATACAAAAAAAACATGTATTTGTAACTAAAGATTATTTCAACAAGTTCAGATAAATAAAAACATACATTCAATGGCTGTTATGAATTTGATTTTTTCTGTTACATATTTTTTTAATATCAGGTACGATATTAGAAACCTGAATTCTGATATCGTTCGCGGCATCCAGTGGATTTATATATTTTGTTTTTGTAGCAGTGTTGTGCGAAAATGTTGATTCGCACAGGTAAGTTGTTGCAAACGGAAGTAGAATACGCACCGCTTGATTTGATAAGGATGGATATTCTCTGCATATATTTATCCAAAATTGCGTTAAGAAATCAAATTTATTTTCTTCTTCTGAAGAAATCCAAAATAATAATGTTCGTTTAAAACCCATTATTTTATCTGTTACGTGAAAAGTAGATACTGTGAGCGTCAAAAGAAAGTAAACACTAGCTGTTTATTTCTAAAAACCCTTTTTACTACGATTCTGTTAACTTACAATAAAAATTTATATACCAAAATTTACGACTTTATTTGTGAGCAATCCTATCGTAAAAAATAGTTAAGCAAAAAACCCCACAAATATGGTAAATCCCCTTTAGAGTAAAAATATCCCGACTTTACGCGTCAAAAGAAAGTAAACAGCCGGTCCGGTTGTTGTAAATTCATTTTAGATTTAGGGGAAGTACCACAATTTTCGTATAAATACTTATAAACCCCTCCCAGGACAACTTTAGAACATTTTAGAAGAAACAACAAGTGGTTGAACGTCGAAATTAATTATAAATACCATAAATCATCATGGGAAAACAAACAAGTATAGAAACGCGTAAAATTATATTAAGTTTAAATAAAAAAGGTAAATCCTTACGCGAAATAGCTAAAATAATGGGACGAAATCACTGCACAATAAAAAAAATTTTGGATAAATACGCAAAACATCATACTGTAGCCGATTTACAACGCGTTGGACGACCAAAGCGCCTTACAGAAGCACAGGCTAGAGCAGTGCTAAGAGAAGTGAAGAATAATCCATGTTCAAGTGCGGTTAAAATAGCAAACGACATATCGCAGATAGCAAACACAACCATAAGTTCCAGTACCGTACGAAGAACACTCCATAGAAGTGGCCTGCATGGAAGAACACCCCGTAATAAGCCTTACATATCGAAAATAAATAAACAGAAACGTCTTGATTTCGCAAAAAAATATCAGAACGAAGCTCCAGATTTTTGGAAAAATATATTATTTAGTGATGAAAGTAAATTTGAAATTTTTGGTAAAAGAAAACCACCAAAGATATGGCGGCCAAAAAATGAGGCCTTCAAAGAGAAATTTGTTACCAATACCATCAAATACGGTGGAGGCTCGGTTATGGTCTGGGGCTGTATGGCGGCGTCAGGGGTCGGTAATCTAGTTTTTATTGAATCAACAATGAATAAAATGGACTATTTAACCATTTTAAAGAACAATATTTCCCCGAGTATTAATGAATTGGGCTTATCAGAGAACTGGATCTTCCAACAGGATAACGATCCAAAGCACACTTCCAAAATTGTGAAGGAATGGATGCTATACCGAGTCCCTAAAACCCTTGATCATCCACCGCAGTCCCCAGACCTTAATCCTATAGAACATCTGTGGGATCACCTTGACAGGAAGATCAGAGAAAGGACAATTTCAAATAAAGACGACCTTAAAAAAGCTTTAACTGAAGAATGGATAAAAATCCCTCAAAATATTACAAAAAACTTGGTGGAATCCATGCCAAGGAGATTAAGGGAGGTGTTGAAGGCCAAAGGAGCTCAAACCAAGTATTAAAAGTTAATATTATATTTATTTTTGTACTTAATACCTATTAGTTCCGAATTCTGTTTACTTTCTTTTGACGCGTAAATTCGGTAGATATTTACAATAATCTGAATTATTACGGGTAATGATTTGTTTTTTTTTTCATGTTTCTATTGATTTAAATATAGTATAGATGAGTTGTGAAGACTGCAATAAAACTTTTTGATTTTCGTTATTAACTGCATTTTTATTAACCTTTTAATAGAAAAACAACAGCCGTTTACTTTTTTTTTTGACGCTCACAGTATGTGCTTCCCTTGTAATGACAAATTTATTTCATTACATTTAGGAAAGATGTCCGCTAAATAAGCAACACACCTTTAACCATGTGGAATTTGTTAGAAATTCTACATAATTCTTCCCGAATTAGAAGAAAAGAACACCAACTTTGACAATACTTTTCCTCTGGATAGCCACCTTTCTTCAGTATGTAATAAAAGCGAGGTATATTGTTAACCAATTTCATCACATAAAATTTTAAATAATCGGGATTGTAACGACCATGATCTCATTTTATTTATTATTCTCACAACTGTGTCAAAATATTTCCTAAATATTTTGGCACTTTTTTTATTACTACAACTTGCCTTTGTAAAATACAGTGTTTTTGTTGCATTTGTTGCTAGTTCCAATATTCGAGTCACAACCCCTTTCATTTTTCCCACCATTGCTTGCACACATCTGTGCAAGTATTTGAACATTTTTCCTAATCAAGTTGATTTTTAATAATATATTTATTAACTCAGTTAAATATATCTTCTCCGGTTGTTCGTTCATGGAGATATTCGCAAAAAGGTAAATCCTCTTCAATGCTGCTATTATATACATACCGTATAAACACCAGCAAAATAGACCTACTTGCGACATCTGTTGACTCATCCATTTGTATCGTAAATTTGTTGCAAAGTTTAAGGCAATAATTAATTATCTCAGTTTCTATATCTGCAACGAATCCATTTTTTTTAGTAGACTCTTCATTAACTATACAGAATGCAATGTCTTTTACACAAGATTTAATAAGTGTCTCTCCAATTGTAGGAGCTTCACCACTACGTGCAATGCGATAACTCACACGATAAGATGCTTCTGTTACCTGTTTGTTATCAATTTTAGCAATTTTTATTAGTTGATGTTGCGATTTTTCCAGGAAGTTTAGTTGTCTTTTAAAAAAATCTGGCGTTTTCTCTTTGTAATCAGGGTGATTACAAACACACATTGCATTTGGGGGCATTTTTATTGCGAGTACAGGTAAATCCCCAGTTTATGTAGCTGCCATCATATTTTCGTTTTGGTGCGCGTTTTTGTAGTAGCTGGTGCTGCTTTAATGAAACTTCAGTTTCATCCGCACTTGTTTCTCCAATCGCAGAAGAAGTTGAAGAAATATTTGCTACATCTTTCAAAATTCCTGGGCCTCAAAACGTAAAGATCCATTAAAATCCGAGATCGAATTCTTTTAATTAAAAATTAAGAACTCACTTAGTTTCTATGCACGGAGCTAAGTACTCCGTGTATAGAAACCCTTTTTTATTTACACAAGAAAGTCGCTCAATCCAGATGTCCGAAGAAATCTTTGCTCCTAATTCTGTTCTTTGTTCGCCCTTAAATATTTAATTTGTCTATTCTCAGTTTTACATTTTTTCGACTCTTGCCGGAGCACAGTTTGAGATACGCTGCTCTAAATCATAGATTTTCTAAGAAGGAAGAAATACATAAATCATTAAATAACATTATACTAGGGGTGGGTTGGGTTAGGTTCATCCTAGAGGCGATTCAGGAGGGAAATAATTTTTGTTTAATTATTTAATTAATTTTTATTTGTGCGCATGTTTTTTTACCACTCAATAAAATTTATTATTACCATTATTTAGAGCGGTAAAGTGCCATTTAGACTTGTTCCGCTACGTTAAAAATCATTAAGTCTTGATAATGAAGATTACAAAGAGAAATTAATAGAGTAATTTGGAACAAAAAAAAATTAAAAAAATGCTGTGGAAGAAAATTGAAACCGTCGAGAATCATTTCAATTATTGAGAGATCTTAATCATCATTAAAAACAAATTGAATTGAGTTATATTGAGACCAAGACGTTATTAGATCCAATTAGAAATGATTAAAATCAAAAAAAAAACTTTATTTATTAAATTTAATCAACATTTTCTTTTTAATTCCAGGACTTTAATATCCGCACTTCACGTATGGTTAGATAGTTACCCAGAAGATTTCAAAGAACCGCCAAACCACCCAGCTTTACTCCAACTCGTCCACTTTTGCGAGGAGCAACTCCCCGCGACCGAATTAGAAGCGAAAGTTCGCCACCGCTTGGACAGATACAGCCGGGAACCCCGAGTCGATCCAGTATTAAACCCCCCACCTGCATTTGCAATGAGAAAATTTTGTAACGAATCAATCGTTTTATGGAAACGATACCGACTTCCAGATGTTCCTGTTAGACATTTCGCCGAACAACTCACTCGTATGGATGTGGAATTATTTAAAAAGCTTGTTCCTCATCAATGTCTTGGGGCGGTTTGGTCTCGGCGCGATAAATCGCGATCACACGAAGCAGCGACCGTTTTAGCGACGGTTAATCAGTTTAACGCGGTTTCTTTTCGCGTGATTTCCTCGATTTTGGTGGAGCCGGATATTAAAGCGTCGGATAGGGCGCAAATAATAACGTGTTGGATTGATATTGCTCAAGAATTGAGGGTTTTGAAGAATTTTTCGAGTTTAAAGGCGATTATAAGCGGGTTACAAAGTAACCCGATTTATCGGTTGCAAAAGACTTGGCAAACGATTAGTAAGGAGAAAATTGAGTTGTTCGATGAATTAGCCAGGATTTTTAGCGAAGATAATAATCAATGGACCCAAAGGGAGTTGTTGATGAGGGAGGGGACGGCGAAATTTGCTGATACTGTTGGTGAAAATGATAAACAGTTACAAAAAGTTTTTCAAAAACAAAATACTCATACTGCGAATATTTCTTTTGGGACTATCCCGTATTTGGGGACCTTTTTGACCGATTTAACGATGATTGATACGGCTATTCCGGATACGATTTCGGATGGGTTAATTAATTTCGATAAGCGGAGGAAAGAATTTGAAGTTTTGGCGCAGATTAAGTTGCTGCAAGGGGCTGCTAATGCTTATCAATTATCGGAGGATGTTGTGTTTGATTATTGGTTTAATTCGCTTTTGGTTTTGGACGATCGGGAGTCGTACCAATTAAGTTGCCAAATTGAGCCGTCGACGACTAATACGGTAATTAAAAACAAGAAAAAGGCTGGTCATCAAAAAAATGATTCGATCGCGAGTAACTCAAGCTCGAATAGTTCGCAATTTTATTGCGAATTTGACAGCATGCCGAGTTCGCCCCATAACAGCATCGATAGAAAATTAAGCCCATCGTCGCAAATGTCCAATTCAAGCAGTAGTTCCTCTTTGCCTTCTTTGGATACTTCGCTGAATTCCTCCCATTCCGGGGGGAACACCTCTACTTTAAATAATAATAATAAATTACAAGTACCCTCTTTGATGGTTGTAAATAATACGGGGACGTTGAGTAGCCCGAATCACTCCCAAAAAAGTAACCCCGATTTTTATATAATTAAGGTTACTTACGAAACTGATAGCGTTGAAACAGACGGGATTGTTTTATATAAAAGTATTATGTTGAGTAATAATGAAAGGACCCCTCAGGTTATCCGAAACGCGATGTATAAATTATGTCTTGAGGGAAGTCCCGATGAGTACACGTTAGCGCAAGTTTTGCCCGATAAAGAGATGATTCTTCCACAAAACGCGAATGTTTATTACGCGGTGAATACAGCGCATAATCTCAATTTTATATTGCGTCCAAAAAGGGCGGATGAACCCGAGACTAACGGAAAAACGTCCAAATCTAAAACTAAACTTTAAAAATATTAAAAGAAAATTTTAGAAAGAAATTGTTTATGAATAAAAATGAAATTGAGGGAAAGTTGCAACAAATAACAGCTGTGATAAAAAAAAGGTAAAGAAACACAAATTTAATTTAATAAAAATTGATTAATAAAATTAATCGAGATAAAAAAATTAAAGTGGAAAATTAAGAAAGCATCACAAGCCTATAATTCTCATTAATCTTGTATGTATAGTGTATGTATGATGTATTATAGTATTATTTACGATATTAACCAACTTTTTATATTTTATTTATTTTTTAAATATTTCAAAAAATCGTTTTAATTGCTACATAATGCTTTAATTTACCCCTTATAAGATTATTATTCTCAATTGATATTATTTAAGAATCTCCCTTTTTTAATGATTTGTGTATTATATTATTTTTGTATAGATTTTTACATTTATGTATTTCTTTGTACAGAAAAAAAAATGTTAACTCATTTTCTATTTCAAAATAAGGACCAAATATTAAAAAAAAATAATTAAAAAGAGAAAAATTTAGTACATCCAGTGATAATGACTTTAAAATTTAAAAAATTCTTTAAATCGAACAAAATCATAAATTATTATTATATTTTAAATAATCATAAAGCTCAGTTAATTTTTTTCGTCATTATTTATATGAATTTGTTAATTAAATTAAATTAATTAATGTGATGTGTTTGCATGTTTGTAGTTGATAGGTAAACATTTTTTTCTTGTTAGGTTTATGTTGCGTTCGATTTTGTGCATATTAGATGAAAATGATGTAACGTTACCTGCCGATATGCCCATTGTATTGAACCAAAAGAGAAACTAAATTGTATTGTGAAAATTGTAAAGGTCAATTAATTAATTATAGACGAAAGTGTTCAAAAAAAATTTTTGGAATTCATACGTCTTTATCTCAATATTTGAGAATGAAATTAGATTCTAATGATCCATGTGTTTTGTCCTGTAGGTGTTTATTTTTTTTGTGAAATGCTCTAAGTACTTAAAATGGAAATGATTAGCGAATTTTGATGTACTTTTTTTATAATAAATCATTAATAATAATTAATTGAATATCTTTTTTTTTAGATTCCTTAATAATTATAATTAGAGGTGGAATGGATATCTGGCCTTTTTATTACTCTTTCTATTATTCTAGTGTGAGAAAATAGTCAAATATACAATGCCTTTAAATATACTGTTAAACCCAACCCAATTCAACTCTGTATATTTGAATTCGGGTAAAACTAGAACTAAAACTAGACCTACAACTAGAATCACTCGGCTTTAGCCGTCTTAAGAGATGTGCGGCTAAACCTAAATGTTTAACTAACACTAGACCTAGAAGTGCAAAATAGGTTGTGTAATTTATTAATTTTGTACTCAGGTGATGTTTATTTATTCTTTATTTATTAGTCTTTATCGATTTCGACCTTCTGGTCGTTTTGAGAAGACGTGTCAAATTATAAGTACGAACATATTATTAAAAAACATATTAAAAACATTACAACACATGATAGTATGAACATTTTCGTTCATACAATCATGTGTTTTTCATTTTATCAATCAATTACTGTAATGTTTTTAGTGAGTAAAAATTGTACTGTAATGTTTAGTTAATTGTAGGAAAGGTGAAATGAATAACATCCTACAACATATAGAAGTGGAAACTTTTGGGTTTAGTCGTGCGTCTTCAAACGTTAATTTTAGTTTAACTTCAATTAAAACATAGTGTTGCTAAATCAGTTTGTAAAATACTTTATTTCAGAAACTGTTCATTATAGAGGTCTTCGTCAATAAAATATCTCCAGATGCATGGCTAAACCCAACCCAATCCAGGGAATCGATGAGACGTTTGATCATTTTGTTGGTGATTTGAAAAAAATAATTCAATCATGTGAGTATGGAGATCAAGAGGAATCTATTTTAGTAGATAGAATAATCCTTGGCATAAGAGATGCTAGATTATACAAGAAGAGATGTTAAATATACAGAACATTAAGTTAACTGAGCATTTACTTTACATTAACTAGAATGTGTGAGAAACAAAGAAGAATTAACAGTTAATTCCATAAATAATAAGAAAATCACAAAGAGCGGAAGAAGTTTTCGAGCGACAAAAATCTTCAAAGTGTACAAAGGAGAATGTATATGAGAATGTCCAACTCAGAAAGAATGTAATATATAAACTATTTTTCATTTGCATGCAAAGCAAAAGTAAGACAAGTTAAAGAAATAGCACAGAAGACTGAACAGGAAGACTGTTCAGATGGTGATTTAATTCGCAGAAGTATATCTAGAATTGGATTGGTGAAGTTGTAGAAGGTGAAAGGTTGGTATGGAAAATTTTGATTGAGTCAAAACCCATTGAGTTTAAGATTGATACAGTTGGTTTGGGTTCATTTAGATACAAGCTGAGACGGGTTGGATTGGGTTGGTTCCATTTTGAAACGAGATGAGTTGGGTTGGGTTCATCTAGATACAAGCTGAGACAGGTTGGATTGGGTTTGCTTCACTTTGAAACAAGATGAATTGAGTTAGATTGGGTTCATCTGGAAGCAAAATGAGATGGATTGGATTGGGTTGGTTTCATTTTGAAACAAGATGTGTTGGTTTGTACCATCAAGTAGCGGCGAACAACCCTGTTTCACTCCTCAACCCTACATTTTGCAATAAGATGAATTCACGTTCGGTTATCTTACCTACCCAAGTTCCACAGAAGTAGAAGTAAATAGAAGTAACAAAATCTACACTGATGGTCCGGTTAGACGGGAAGAAGCTGGAGAGCTGGAGTTTTCTCGTACGATCTCCAACTCCACAGATCTACTCCATTAGGTAAAGGTACCACCGTCATACAAGCAGAATTAATCGCCATTCTACTTGCCGCTAACTTTTTTGTCAGATCCAAGACTTTCATAATTTATACTGACAGTAGAGAATTTATTTCAGCCCTGAGTAAAATAACTATTACCTCAGGACTTGGTACGGATTGTCACCTAACATTGGAAAAATCCGCAGCACATAACTGCGTTTCACTTCAATGGATAAAAGGACACTCGACTTGTTCAGGTAATAAGCACGCTGATAGGCTGGCCAAAAGAGCTGCCAAACGAGCTATCTGTTCACCTGAACCGTTAATCGCTTCGTCCGTATCAACTCAAATTGAGCTCATTAAAGATTTCACCCACAAAAATTCACGGACTGGTGGGATAGGACAAAGGGTTGCTATCTGTCTAAAGAACTGCTGTGTTATCCTTCAGCAAAGACAGCCTTGTCTTTCGTAAGATGGCATCAGGAACACACCTCTGAGCTGTATCCTAGCCTTCGAAAATTCCTTAGGCTGGTTGATGTAGCCGGAGAGAGTGTAGGAGGATGTACAAGGCTCCCGTTGGGGCCTAAGTGCTGTATGCTTTAGCGTACCCTCCTCTTTCCTACAAATATACAAGCCGTCCAGAGTTAGACTTAATGACTATGTATTGTATTAACTGTAAAGGAGAGGTCTGCATTGTGTATTCTCGGGAAGGCAGGCTTTGTTGCCGCCCGCAACACTTCGACCTCAGCACATCCTTTGTACTTACTTCCCTCTTTGGTCAGATCTAGGGTCCTTCCAGCCATTATACGTTACTTTCTCATTACGTTACTCAATCTAGAAAATCAATATGATAGGATATTAAAATTTTTACACAAAAGAGATTTATCATAAATAATATGGAATTGTTTTCTAAGAAAGAATTACAAATATATTTTTTATAAAAATTACATTTTATTTAGACAATATTCAACTTATTGCAGACTTATTTCAGACGTGGTTGGCGCCGTGCGTTCTTTTGAGTAATCGGTCGACCCGGGTCGACACATCGAATCGAAATGAGTAGGTAGATAAACTAAGTTTTTTGCAACTATTTGAGTTTGGATAAACAACTTTACGTCTACATTTTTTTTAATTGAAATAAACATCGTTTACAATTGTAAAGTATAAAAATTATAAAAAATTAAAATGTGATTATTGCATCTCACAATCAGTTCACCTTTTTTTTGTAAATAACATACTTCGATATAAGCCGAATATATCTCGAGAAATATTTGGTAATATATTCTTCTAAACCTATCGAATGTACATCTTCATTATCACTTAATAATATAAAATATATTATTAAGTAATAGATAAAGAAAGAAGAAACCATAGAACTGACCAAAGGACTCCACTATGCAGTCGCTATAAAGGAGGTCCCGAAGAAAGCAATAAGAAGTTTTTACTGGGGAAACCAATAAAGAATGCTGTAAACGGTCTTCGCCAGAAACTCATTGCGGAGAGATTACCAGAATATGTTTACGGATTACTGTTTATCGGCGACGTATTTTTGTTGGAAAGGAGAGTTTTGCGTGCAGTTTGACGGGGCAGCCATGGAATCTCCATTGTTGCTGATTATTCATTCGAAGAAGATGCTTTGAAGAAGAGCCTGTAAAAACCAAAACAATGACTTCGATGCGTTTGTGCTATGGCAAGATGGCAGCGAATGCCTCCAGGAGTTCTTAGATCACTTAAACGACGTCAACAACATCCAACGATAAAGTTTACCATGGAAATGGAAACTACCAAATAGTTGCCTTTCCTAGGTGCGTTGGTCACTAGCACGACAAATGGTGACATGGAACTTGGAGTGCATAGGAAGAGGACCCACATCAACGTGTACTTAAAGGCAACAACATACCATCATCCCCTACAGAAGAGATCCGTGAACCACATTTTGTTTCAAAGAACAGCAAGAATTTGTAAAGGAGATAACCTAAAGAAGGAGGAACGGTTTCTATGGGACGTACTGCAGAAAATCGGATATACTTTGAGGAACGAAGATGAAGTAAGTACATAACCAGCTGGATTTATCTGTCAGTTAGCAGTCGGCGGTTGCGGAACATTGCCATTCAGAAAGATATCGAATAGACTTCGACAAAGCTAAGGTACTGGCTAGAACTAAGAAATATCACCAAAGGCTGTCAAGAGAGGCCATAGAAATCCATCAGCATAAAAACAACGTCAACGGAGAAGATGACAGGGAACTCAGCAGAACATGGAAGATGGTGGTGAACACGAACAACACTCTCAAACCAGATACGATGCAGTAATTAGTAATAAGCTTATAATTAGTATAAATTGATAATTAATTAGTTTTCGACCGATATATTTGAACCAGTTTCTGAAGACGGTTGCAACATAACATTTGAAACGTCAAACACTTATTGAAAAGACGCATGGCAAAACCCGAAAGTTTCTAGCTTTGCTCTAGTTTTTCACAGTCTCTAGTTGAATAGTTTGTTTATAAAAAGGACGAAAAACAATTAAAATACAATCCAAACATTAAAAAGTTAAAAGAAAACTCAAAACATAAAAGTGGTCCATACAGGCTCGCGCATTAAGGTGGACTGTCTACCTCAATACGCGAATTTAAACACCTCAAATTTTTAACTGTATTCTCACAAATTCTATTTTATAATTTTATACTTAAATACTCGAAAATTCAATGTACTTTCGAAAACCCTCAACTTGGAGCTCTTTGTTTGACGTCGTGCCTGATGAAGAACGTTAAGCGTTCGAAATTGCGAAATTGCAATAGCACCGAATTTAAAATAAATAAAAAAACTTTTTCATCATTCTCTCAATACATTTTTTCAATCTTAGGTAGTCTTCAAGTGTTGAGTTGGGTTGGAATTTCGAAATCTTACCCAATCCAATCCAACTTAGTGATGCTTTTGTCGGCCAACATCTTCGAAATCGGGCGAGATATGAATGCAGGGTTACTTCGGGGAATCCATTCACTTCAACCGTCTTTCATCTTTCGCGCATTCTTCCTGAAAAGGCAATCACTTCCCATGATGCTTGTTTCTTGTGCAACTCACACGGTCCCATAGTTCATCTAGATGGAAAAGAGAGAAGCGCCTCACCATTTCTTCTCCTTTCTTCTGTTTATTCTCCTTGTGCTAAGCGATGTTACTAAGCATTACACGGAGGGTTTCCCCTTGCATCTTGTTATCTTTCAATCTCAATTTAAGTCAGGGTCGTGAAACAAAATCAAAGTATTCCCATCACTTTTTCAAATTTTAGCTTTTACTTACATATATATCTGGTTTAGGGAGAGCCCCCGAGTTATCTTCTTCCCTACTTTGTCCCATACGCCCCTTTTTGGTACTCAATCTTATTATATTCCATAATCTTTGCAATCTTTTAATCAGCATTACCATTATTTTTCAAGATTTCCGCTGCCTATATTTAATTTGCTTCCAATAATATAATTCCACAAGATTGAAACCGTGTGTTGTATGTCGTGCACGTTTTATGGAAAATATTGCTGCATCAATATACTCGTCCTACTCTTTTCCATCTCCGTAACTCACAGCTCTGAGTATTCTCTTAAACACTCCATGAATTAAAAAAAAAAATTTTCTACAAAAATTTCTGTTACATTTGATTGGGGATGGTATGCAGACCTTGTGCATTATTTTAGTACCATTTTGTTTCAAAAATTGATTACTGACAACACTCTCCCTAGATCTGTGTGTACCTCTGAAGGAAAATCAAGTTCAGAAAATATGTTCAATCCTTTTACCTATGATTTAGAGTCAGCTACTTTTAACGATATTTTTGTTATACGTCTGGGGAATTGTGGACACCTCTCTAAACGGTAAAAGGTAAACGATAATCACAGTCACCGTTTAAAATAATGGTAACTGAGAAAGCAAGACCCCGATCACTACATTCCTTAAAAATCACGCGATCTCATACGCCCATTAATCTATATACAGAAAAATAGTTTCCAAGAATATCCTGATTTAACTTTGAGGTGAGGAGATACTGTTAAGTTTTTCTTCATATAGCTTTTCCTATTATTGTTAAACCCAAATGTTTTAGCTCTAGGTCTAGCGTTAGCTGTAGTGTTGGTATAAAGTAGAGCTAACTTTTAGCTTTTTTTGATATTTGATATTTTGCATCACGTCAGTCGTTATTTTAGGGCATGAAATTCAAAAATATTTTATATATTGTGTTATTTTACGTCTTATTTTTATAATTTAGTATTTTTTTCAACATCTCTCAGAGCATATATTGCTCAATCTTAAATGACATGTATTATATATTTAATTTGTATTATTATCATGTCACCCAGTATTTTCAATAATACTCCGACAAATTTCTTTAAAAGATTTAAGGCAGTTGGTGTCCTCTCATAAATCTGGTTAAACACCTACATCAAAAAATTTGCCGTCTACAAATCGATATTTTACGGCCGAAAAGTCTCCAACGGTTCGGTATTATTCTGAAGGATACAATATTGATTTTTTTGCATACAAGATATATTGAAATATATGCAACTTATTTTACAATTTCATAGTAAAACGTACAAGGCGCGAATAGTAAAATTTAAATTTTTATGAATGAGCACACATTAGGTACCCTGCCATCTAGGTATCACGAACACAAACTAACTTCAGTTGAATAACTATGTATATCTATAAACAAGGATAATATCCTTATTTATAGATATATTAAAAAATCGTATATTTATATAATTGATGTGGGTATTAAATGCATCTTTGTATGATTCAAGTTTCCTCTTTATAACGAAGGATGTTGCACTTTTCCTCGATAGATGGCACTAATTTCTTAGTTTTAAATTAAATGTTTATAAGTAATTATTAAATTAACTAAATACTGTTATATAAATATGAGGTTATCCTGCATTATACGATGATGAACTTGGGGTGGGGAATTCAGCGGTCGAATTCAATACGGCTATTGCCCACTAGAGGTTACTAAATAGATTTTTATTAAAAATAAGATTTGTGCATAATAATAATGGGCAAATGCGGCATACGGAAATAATTTAAATTGCATACTTTTTTAATACATAACAAATACATACAGTAAAAATGGAATAAACAAATAAAAACAAGTATATAGTTTTTTATTTATTTACCCATCTTTAATTTCATTTTAAAATATAATATATTGTCATATTATAAATGAAAGATGTGCATCTCCTAATTAATTGGAGGTGAATCCCCTAAAAATAAAATATCCCATACGCTTATTTCATAGTGCTCTAAACATTGTTTTCGCCCGTGTGCTTACCTTTCTCGCTGATATTATTATTATAAGTTTTGTTTTAAATGTTATTACTATTTTTTACGGTTTAGTTTTTAATCTTACATTTACTTTTTTGTGTGTTATCTTTTTTTTCTATACAGGGTGTCTCACGTAACTGGTTCATTAGAATTTTTTTGGGTTACACTATTCGTAGAGGCTTGAAATTTTGGTATCATGGGTTGTTCATTCCGATCTATTAATCTAAAATATTTTCAAGATGGCCACCACTTCCGGTCTACTGGAAGTAGACCTCAACTTCGTTATTTTAAATGGAATGCTATAGTTTTTATTACACCATTCAATTACACGTAAGAAAATATGTTGACTTTGATAACAGTTGCTGGTACATATCGTTTTTTGTTTTCGAGTTATTTTGATTTTAAGTGTTTTTTGGCAAATATCACCATGGTCATTACAAGCCCATATCTCAGCCAACGTTAATTCAAAAACGTTTTGCATTGGTACAATAACTCGTCATATGCTGCTAAATAGATTGTTACTTGTTATGTCAATGTACCTTATACAGCGTGGTCAAAAATTGAATTACCATTTCGTTGTATTCAATTGCGAGAAAGTCGAAAATTTTAAATGGAACGCACCGTATCCTTTTAGCCTATCTAAACGGGAAATTAATTCTCTACAAATTATCTATAAATATTGCTATACCTATTTATTATAGTTTTCTTCATATTGAGTATTTTATCAAAATCCTACACAAAATGCTGGAAGCCGGTCGTGTTTTTATTAGAAGGCTATGATATTTTGACAGTTTATTGTTTAATTTATTTAAATTATCATTGGTATTATTTCTAGAATGATCTGCGATTGAATAAACTTGAGTTTGTTACCTTTTATTTGCCAAAAATAACCAGCAGAAGAACGCATAAATGAAACAATGAAAAACAATGATATGGCGTAATATTCGACGTAATGATGCGCGAGATGTTCCTAGAGAGTTCAGTTTATTTATTTACGGTGCTTTTTTGTAAAATATATTCATCTAAATCGACCGAAGCACCTCTTACCGAAGAATTTGGTAAAGCAATAAAATATGACAAAACATTTATTCTATTATCTTAAGCTGCTGGTGATAGAAATTTATGTTTTCTTGTTATTTTGATCTTTCCAAAACTAAGAGATACGTATCTTATCCTATCCAAAACTTTATTACACCCGCCATGAATATAAGACGAATTTAAAATGTTGGCGTGGGAATAATTCGCCATGATATTCAAAGACATTAACAGCAGTAAGTGATGACACAACTAAGTAATGACAACAATAACATAAATATGGTTGAAAAGCTATCAAAACTCCATGGCTTTCTAACATAAAAACAAGAAGCTTCCAACATTGCATGCGTCCATTAATTTCCAAATATGAGGGCAACTACAACAAATAGGCGCAAGTTCAGAGTCTTGAATTTTAATTTTTAAAAAGTTTATTTGAATTTTAACACTAAATCTACAATATTTAATTATAACTTTAACTTTTAACTTTTACAATAAATTGAAATGTTTCTTAAATCTAAGTATCGAATTTTACGAATTGCGGGACGTCGCGATTGTAGCTAAGTCTGGCGTTCATAGTTGCGCTCGGGTTTATATATTGTAATAAATTAAATGCTTATTCGGCATTTATTTCTTAGGAGGGCATCTATAACTCCTCCCGCCGAAGAGGGAAACATAACCTGGAATTTCTACATAGATAGCGTCATCGTGACATGATGTCCCATGAGCTGTTTTTACTTTAAAAGGCATTTTTACAGCAAAATCTCTGAAATTTTCATATATCAACGAATTTATTAACGTTTTAGTGGAACCTGTATCTATCAAAAATTTAAGTCCGCTAAATTCTATATATGGAAGAGTACTGCTAATGTTATTTAACTCGATTAATTCCGTTTTCTTTTTCGTTATGTGTCTGGGTAATAGAGGCCTATTGAATGAAAATTTACCTCATCTTCATTGTTGTTTGTTTGCTTGTTAGTTTCGTTGTATTCGTCATTCGAATCGGTTTCTTCAGAGTACTCAGGTTGATCGTAATAATAACCTTCGTAATTGTCTATTAGTTCATTATCAGATTGTTCTTCTGGATAAGTTTCTTGATAATACAACTTGCTAGGTTTTTTATGTATTTTTAGGATGCTAGATTCTGCTGGTCTCTTTATTGCAGAGGTATCCACATCCATGGGTGTTGGTTTTGGTAACGGTTGAATTTTATTACCAAAGGTGTTATTAAATTGTTGTGGCCTTCCAAACTGTTGTGGTGCTCGACCTGCTGTGTTCCAGTTTCCAAATGAATTTCCAGGTGGGTTTAGAAGTTGTCTCGGAGCAGATTGTGGTAGCATCATTCTAGGATTTTGAAAGGGTTGTGTAAATGATGGCATTGGTGAATAATATGGCACGAATATTTGTCTAGGAGACGACGTTGGTTTCTGTGGGGGTTGTATTTGTTGTTTAGTCCCAACTTTGTGCAGATGATTTGGTCTTCCCGCTCTGTAATTGAAGTTTTCTACCTCAACAACATAACTCATTGCTGTTTCTAGGTCCCCGGGTTGTTTTACCTGTACCATAATTCCCATGTTTGTATCGATTTCGAACAAACCTTGTAAAAATATTTGAAGTGCCGTACTTTTATAATTCATCATTTTTAATGCACGACTATTTGCATCGTTATCTCGTAATTTTACTTGAGTCAGTAAAAGTTGCATGGTATCTTTTACTCTTTTTCCGTAGGCGTAAGGAGCTTCACCTCGGTGCGGTTTCAAGGTTGCTAAATCTCCAAATAAGCATTGTTCGCTTCTTTGATCGCCAAAATTATTGAGAAGGATGTTTTTTAGATCTATCCATCGTGTAACTTCTTCGTTGCTGCTGATAACTTGTAATGCCTTTCCTCTTAATTTTCCTTGAAATATACGTAATAATAAAGAGGCAACTTGTGGGTTTCTTTCTCCAACAGGATTATAAAATGTGTCGACTAAGAATTCGCAAGCTGATATGTAGGCATTGAGAGTGGTTACATCTCCGTCGTAGACTGGAATGGTGTCTTGATAAACGTTGGTGATATCTTTTGGTGTGTAAGGCATTTTGTCGGACAATGAAATGTCACTTATTGCGTTTATAAGATCGTTGAGTTCGTTCATACAAGGAACAAAAGAACAAAGGACAAAGGAAACAATCAATAAAATTTACTCACATGCAGATTATATGTTGTGCGGAAATCATAATCGATGTTCAACTGAACCAATATCCGGTATATCCTTGAATTTAAGTAATTCGTCCAATAAAGTGGGCACGATTGTTCTCAGTTTGTTTAAAACACTACACAAACCGTTAAAACGGACCGCGAATTCACGACGATTTTTATTCGCGAATACGTTGTAGTATACTACTGACTGCGCCAGTTAAAATTCAGAGTCTTGAATTTTAATTTTTAAAAAGTTTATTTGAATTTTAACACTAAATCTACAATATTTAATTATAACTTTAACTTTTAACTTTTACAATAAATTGAAATGAATTATTAATATTTTGTTTGTTTAACTTTTTAACTTGTTGTTTCTTAAATCTAAGTATCGAATTTTACGAATTGCGGGACGTCGCGATTGTAGCTAAGTCTGGCGTTCGTAGTTGCGCTCGGGTTTATATATTGTAATAAATTAAATGGCATTATTCATTCCTTAGGAGGGCATCTATAACTCGCAGGAAAGTATCTAAATAGTTTGTAGAGAATTAAATTCCGATAATTTATTCTTGTAATTTTCAGTTTTTCATTCTTTTATGTCATTGATTTTAATTTTTATCATTAAATTGTTGTTTTTCATTGTTTCATTTATTCGGTTTTCTTTTGGTTATTTTTGGTAAATTACAGCTAGCAATCTAAAGTTTATTCAATCTCAGTTCATTGTAGAAATAATACTTATAATAATTTAAATAAATTAAACAAAAAACTGTCAAAATGTCATGGCCATGTGATAAATTCCTCAATAGCAAGAAAACTATAATAAATAGGTATAGGAATATTTATAGGGTATGAAAATATGGGGCGTTCCATTTAAAATTTTCGACTTTCACGCAATTGAATACAGAGAAACGGTAACTCAATTTCTGACCAGCCTGTATAAGATATACTGATACAACAAGTGACAATCTATTTAGCAGCATATGAAGAGTTATCGCACCAATGCAAAACGTTTTTGAGTTAACGTTGGCTGAGATATGGGCTTGTAAAGAGCATGGTGATATTTGCCAAAAAACACTTAAAATCAAAATAACTCGAAAACAAAAAACTGTAGGCACCAACAACTGTTATCAAAGTCAACATATTTTCTTATGTATAATTGAATGGTGTAATAAAAACTACAGCATTCCATTTAAAATAACGTAGTTGAAGTCTACTTCCGGTAGACCGGAAGTGGCGGCCATCTTGAAAATATTTTAGATTAATAGATCGGAATGAACAACCCATGTTACCAAAATTTCAAGCCTCTACGAATAGTTATTGGAATCCATGTTGCAAGTCAAAATTATAAAAAATGTCAAAAGACCTCTTACTTGCTTTATTAATAAAAAATTTTCAGTCGTACATGTTTCGGGTAATACCCATCATCAGCGACAAGCTGTTAAAGATAAATTACAAATATCAATATAAAAAATCTTAAAATAAAATTACAAAAGGTTAAAATATTAAAAACTAGAAATCTTATAATAATCCAAAAAAAAAATTTTCATACAAAATACTTATCATGTTGTAAAAATATTAATAATAAAAAATAAATGACACGTCTGAACTATGAAACATTAACTTGAAATCTCAACGTGGTTATATAATCGTAATACAATAAATATAAAAAATATAAAGAATATGTAATAAAAAAGAACTTACTGTCAGTAGCTGCAGGAAAAAGGAATATTAAAATTAAAAAAAAAATTAAAAAAAAAAATTAAAAAAAAAAAAACAACGTAAAGATCCTTTATACAATAAAACAGAAATTGTTTCAACATATAAATCTATCCCTTTTAATTTCGTCTCCGCAAAGAGCAATCATTTGTTTAAAAAATATAACATTTCCTTAGCCTTTTCTAATCATAATACTGTATTTAATTTACTTTCTAATTTTCACATAAATAAGAACAATCATTTGAAAGACAGTGGAGTGTACACTATTAATTGCCTGAATTGTAATAGCATATACATAGGCCAAACTGGCCGAAAATTGGAAACTCGCATTAATGAACATAGAAATAAAGCCCAATCAAATGTATATAAACATAGAATTGAAACAGGTCATTGCATAGACTATAATAATGTGAAACTAATTCATAAATGTCCTAAAAGTTATAGGTTGGATTTATTGGAGCTTTTGGAGATTCATAAATATAAGAAGAATGTCATACATAATGTTATTAACGATCAGATTTTTAATAATTATGAACCTTTGTTTAAATAATTAATTTAACTTACAATTTCCGGTCTTTTATAATATTTGTGAACATTTTGGCTTTATACACATTTTATATTATTCAAACATATTTTATTTATAGATCACTTTTCAATTTTTGGCAATCTTTACCAAGAGAAGGTTTAACCTTTTTTTTGATGTTATTCCTCTCTCCATCCTGCTCGATTTTTCTCTTCTTTTCTGGCTTTTATAGCGAATTATCATTGCAGTCACCTTCAGTGTCGCTTATTCTCTTGCCTTTTTAACATCTTTAATTTCAAATTTCGCCAAAAAATTTATATTTATCAAATTAACTGAATATTCCTTCAGAAAATTAATGTTTTTTAATTTTAATATTCCTTTTTCCTGCAGCTACTGACAGTAAGTTCTTTTTTATTACATATTCTTTATATTTTTTATATTTATTGTATTACGATTATATAACCACGTTATTTTGAGATTTCAAGTTAATGTTTCATAGTTCAGACGTGTCATTTATTTTTTATTATTAATATTTTTACAACATGATAAGTATTTTGTATGAAAATTTTTTTTTTTGGATTATTATAAGATTTCTAGTTTTTAATATTTTAACCTTTTGTAATTTTATTTTAAGATTTTTTATATTGATATTTGTAATTTATCTTTAACAGCTTGTCGCTGATGATGGGTATTGCCCGAAACATGTACGACTGAAAATTTTTTATTAATAAAGCAAGTAAGAGGTCTTTTGACATTTTTTATTTTCTACGAATAGTGGAATCTAAAAAAGTTCTAATGAACCAGTTACGTGAGACACCCTGTATAATTGATGTGGGTATCAAATGTATCTTTGTATGATTCAAGTTTCCTCTTTATAACGAAGGATGTTGCACTTTTCCTCGATAGATGGCACTAATTTCTTAGTTTTAAATTAAATGTTTATAAGTAATTATTAAATTAACTAAATATTATTATATAAATATGAGATTAAACAAGTTTATGCAATATTAATTTCGTATTGTATCTTTTTCGAGAGAAAAAGAAAGAAAAATGAAAAAGAAAAAGAATGTAGTAAAGCTGTTTATAACTCGTTAAATAATTTCGTAGGAATTAAAACGGAGTAAATTTCTTTTATTTAACATTTCTTGAAAGTCTGTAAACCCATGTAACAAGCTTTCTCTCCCTATTGATTCGGGCAATGTCGTAACGAAACAATTGAAGACGCATGTCCAACATGGCCGGCTCCGCCGCCGCCGCCGCCGCGCCATGACCACTACCGCCGCCTCCGCCACTAATCCCGTGCCCCCTTTCAGTGCCAGTGCATGCTGGGACACCGCGGGTCAAGGATATACAATATACACCGACCTAACTCCCGTCTGTACACGGTCAATCCTTTCAAAAACCCTAACGATTGTGGTTCGTTTTTAGCCACAGCCTCGGTACCACGAACAAATAAAAATTTCAAAAAATTTTAATTAAAACAAAAACCAATCGAAAATAACATTCAATTCGACAAACTCAACGAGATCTTGATTAAAACTAAAAAAAAATATTTATAGTACAAGGGGGAAAATAAAATGTTCGATTTTAATTAAAGAAAATCTAACCGGATTATAAATTGATAGTCTTTTCGTTTAGTTTTTGGCTTAATTGTCTGATAAAAATTGAGGTGATTTTTGATGTTGTTTTTTTTTGGTGATGTTGTGATGTGGGGTTTTTGTGATTCGGGGATCGCCGAGCAAAGAGAAGGTTTGGCGCCAGTCGAAACATGTTGACCTCGAGGAATGGAGGCGCTGCGATGTTAACATGATAGGGGACGAGATAAATGTAAGTATATCTGTTTTTATGTCCGTATAAATTCACCCAAATCTTTTTTTTTTGAGATTTATCCCACCAGATATATTTCTTAATAGAATCGAGAATCTTTCTATCTTAAAAATTTTATTTAATTGAAGTTAATTCAAACCATTAAAAAGACACTTAACTAAATGCAAATTTGTGAGTGTATTAAGAAGTCTATTAGGTATTCTTTAAGCTTAATGCAGTTTCTAGATACGTCATGAATTTATAATGAAAAGATAAATAAGTAAATACAAAGGCATTTTTGAGAATTTTTTAGGGACAAGTTTGTCTATTTTTAGGGTTGGTTATGGAATATTATATAAAGATATTTCATAATTTGTCCAATGAGATTTGAAGTATCCATAAAACTGTAACGTAATGCAGAATTTTGCTGATTTAAGGCGAAAATGTAACAGGGAGTGTCCGTTATAATCAAAAATGCCTTATAAGAATAATTTTAATGTACACTAACAAGGGCAGCTATCCATTACGTTCAATCTACGTGGTTTTATATTCATATCACTGGATGGTTGGATCTAAGACGATTTTTGTATTATGTGAAGAAGTGCAAATCTTAAAGGCTCATTCGTGATGTTAGTTTTCAATAACATTTAAGTCTAGGACTTAGAATTAACATTCTTGAAACATTTGGGTTTAGCCATTGCCGTTTTAAGATATTTGAGATATTTGCCAGTGTCAAAATTTAAAAAAGATTCTAGTTCTAGGTCTAGTTGTACTTCAAACATACAGGATTTCCAAATCAGTTTGTAAAATACTTTATTTCAAAGACCATTCATTGTCGTCAAAAAAATGTCTTCAGATGCACTGCTAAACCCAACCCAACCCAATTCAATCGTGTTTATTTGAATTGAAGTTAAATTAGAATTAACTTTAGAACCAGAACTAAATCACTCATGTTTAGCCGTTTTGAGAGATGTACGATGAAAACTGAATGTTTCTAGTTCTAGATGTAGTGTTAGATTTAATGATATAAAACTAGAACTAACACTAGACCTAGAAGTGGGAAGTTTTGGGTTTAGCCGTACTTCTTCAGATGCTTTTACTTCAATTCAAATATACCTAGATCATTATTGATGCGAAGAACTGCCTCCCGTCAGTCAGAAGGATGAAATGAGTGGACCAACTGCGTATCATCCGCATACTATTTACAATGTTTAAACTCGATCAAAAAGATGAGCTGTATAAACAGAGAACAAAAAATCGGTCCCAGAATAGAGCCGGCGGTAACTTCACTACGTTCGGATACCGCCCCATCAACAACAACCGACTATGACCTACCACTCAAGTATGTACTAATTAAGTTTAAAGCAACCGAATCAAAGCTAATTGTCGAAAGAATCGACAACAAAATGGTATAATTCACAGCATCAAATGCACGACTAAAATCTAACAGAGTGAAAACAGCAATATTACCCTGATCACACGCTGTAATTAACTCATCCATCAGCGCCATCATTGAAGTAGTAGTACTAAAACTCATTCTAAAACTCGATTGAAATTCCGAAAGTATCTTACATTTATCAAGATATTCCACAAAATGTTGTTTTAGAGTCTTCTTCAGAATCTTTGAAACAGCTGGCAATAAGCTAACTGGTCTCAGATGACTAAAACTGGTAGGATTTTGATTTTCAGGAATAGGTTTAATAAGAGCATGCTTATTAAACCTATAGAAAATTTAAAAACAATTCCAGTATTAGGCAAATTAGAATAAAAATCCAAAATCGATTGATCGAGAGGCATTGAGTCAATAATATCAGAGATACTCTTCAAAAAGTAATAATTCAAGTTGTTAACATTTTTCAAAATATCCGAAATATCACTTATTGACTTCTTTTTCAAACTAAGTGCAGTATGTCTAGACTAGAGATGTCTCGAGGAATGGAGGCGCTGCGATGTTAACATGATAGGGGACGAGATAAATGTAAGTTTTATGTCCGTATAAATTCATCCAAATCTTTTTTTTTGAGATTTATCCCACCGTCTAATACTAGTATAAAGAGTTCTTCAATAATTAATACTTCTTCAGCAATCATATTTATGACTAAAAATGCTTCCATAATTTACATGTAAGTTTCAAAATTAATAGGCTTGTTATTTCAACCTTTTATCCGAGCATATCAAGTTCGCGTGTAAATAGATACTTCTTTGAATCTAACAGTTATTTGACAAAATAATTTCCTGTAAAAACTTTTGCGGCAACTTATCAACGATTTCGTAAATAAGATTATTTTAAATGTTAGTTATTATCAAATTCAAAATTGCGAAGAATTTTAAAACCAGTACTTACCAGAAAATTATGTTTACAACTGCTACGTATAATATAGTATACGTAACAGCTATATATAATACAGTATGAAAATCTGTGCATAAATTACTATTTTTATCAGATCGCAGCTAGTTCTGTTATACAGCTACTTCCTACAGTATAGTGATTCAATATAAAACTTCCAACTCGTGTTTTGAAAGCTGGATCAAGATTTACTAGAGAAGTAATTATGAATTTTTTAATGGTCATCAATGAGCTGTAGAAAATCAGTACGCGATTAGACAGTGAAGACATCAACAAACATGTAACATCTAGGCTGATTTGTTGGCAATTATTTACTAAGAGCAAGGCTTTCACTAAATTGCTTTATGCATAACTGTGTTTCACTACATTTCAGCCTTGAAATATATATTACGTCTGATTATGCTACAATCAGTGATTAAGGCGCTTTACACTTTAAAGTGATAATATACATTATCTTAACACATTCGTATCGGGCTATTTTGAGTAACCTACTTACTTACCTATAAATTGGGGTACACATTACAAATAGAATTAAACGTTTTATAAATTATTTAAATACATTTTATTATTTTGACTTTGATTAAATTTAGATTTATTCATGTTGATAATGAATTAATTTTATATTTATTTATATTTATAAATTGGAGAAAAATTAAGTATTAATTAAACTACTTCTTTTCTTGTCTGCCCCATCAACCATTCAAAGGTCAAGGAAATCAAGGAAATCGAAATATTAAGTTGAATATCATGAAGGATGTTTTCTGCAAAGAATGTATTACAGTCACTTGTTGTATCATGATAAAATATTCGTCAGTTAACATCTGACGGTGAAGAATGCCAAACTTCTTAGAGAGGCTAAAGCCGTTGCTGCGGACAAACAATATAATTTTTTTGGTTTAGGGGTGACGTCGTTCGTGTGCGGAAGTCTGAGAGATCTCGCGTGATGGTTATCCGTTCCTTGACTGATCTGAGCAAACAGTAATAGGTTTGTCCATTACATTATCTTTTACTTCTTTTGTTAAATCATGGCTATCTCAAAATATATATCAAAATGTTTATGGTATGCGAACTAAGACGACCGTTTCTGTCATGAATTCGTCGACTCTTGGTCATGATGTTGTATGTCTTACAGAGACTTACCTAAACTCTTCGATCTCGAACGCTATTTATACCGTAATGAAACTTGGTAACGATTTTGTCACACAAACGCGTAGTCAGTTATTTTTTCACATTATTTTGTAATTTTTTAAATTTATTGATAATCATCCGTTTTCTCTGACCGTTATATTTTACCTTTAGGGCAGTATATTTCAAAATTTATTAGACACCCAGACTTAGTTACAGGCCATGCAAGTAACTCTTATTTCAAGGAGTTCCAAGGATTCATTCTTTCATTTAAAAAAAATTTTCGTTCTGGCGAATAAAACTCCTGATATTTAGGTTAAATTTTTATTAAGCTGTACGAATCACCTTTTATTTGAGTTTTTGTGGTTAAAGTGCAAGACGTCCAAATTTGTTCAAATCGTATGCGAGTCATAATTTTAGTAAATATTGATATTTCTATCAAAGGATCTTTTGCCCAACAATCTTGTAATTTACTTTTTTACCTGTCCCATTGAAATCACAAATCCAAGTTCAATTTTGCTTATAAATACATCTAAATTATGTTCAATTGGGACCAAACATTAAACCGACCTAACTCCCGTCTGTACATGGTCAATCCTTTCAAAAACCCTAACGATTGTGGTTCGTTTTTAGCCACAGCCTCGGTACCACGAACAAATAAAAATTTCAAAAAATTTTAATTAAAACAAAAACCAATCGAAAATAACATTCAATTCGACAAACTCAACGAGATCTTGATTAAAACTAAAAAAAATATTTATAGTACAAGGGGGAAAATAAAATGTTCGATTTTAATTAAAGAAAATCTAACCGGATTATAAATTGATAGTTTTTTCGTTTAGTTTTTGGCTTTAATTGTCTGATAAAAATTGAGGTGATTTTTGATGTTGTTTTTTTTTGGTGATGTTGTGATGTGGGGTTTTTGTGATTCGGGGATCGCCGAGCAAAGAGAAGGTTTGGCGCCAGTCGAAACATGTTGACCTCGAGGAATGGAGGCGCTGCGATGTTAACATGATAGGGGACGAGATAAATGTAAGTATATCTGTTTTTATGTCCGTATAAATTCACCCAAATCTTTTTTTTTGAGATTTATCCCACCAGATATATTTCTTAATAGAATCGAGAATCTTTCTATCTTAAAAATTTTATTTAATTGAAGTTAATTCAAACCATTAAAAAGACACTTAACTAAATGCAAATTTGTGAGTGTATTAAGAAGTCTATTAGGTATTCTTTAAGCTTAATGCAGTTTCTAGATACGTCATGAATTTATAATGAAAAGATAAATAAGTAAATACAAAGGCATTTTTGAGAATTTTTTAGGGACAAGTTTGTCTATTTTTAGGGTTGGTTATGGAATATTATATAAAGATATTTCATAATTTGTCCAATGAGATTTGAAGTATCCATAAAACTGTAACGTAATGCAGAATTTTGCTGATTTAAGGCGAAAATGTAACAGGGAGTGTCCGTTATAATTAAAAGTGCCTTATAAGAATAATTTTAATGTACACTAACAAGGGCAGCTATCCATTACGTTCAATCTACGTGGTTTTATATTCATATCACTGGATGGTTGGATCTAAGACGATTTTTGTATTATGTGAAGAAGTGCAAATCTTAAAGGGTCATTCGTGATGTTAGTTTTCAATAACATTTAAGTCTAGGACTTAGAATTAACATTCTTGAAACATTTGGGTTTAGCCATTGCCGTTTTAAGATATTTGAGATATTTGCCAGTGTCAAAATTAAAAAAGAATCTAGTTCTAGGTCTAGTTGTACTTCAAACATACAGGATTTCCAAATCAGTTTGTAAAATACTTTATTTCAAAGACCATTCATTGTCGTCAAAAAAATGTCTTCAGATGCACTGCTAAACCCAACCCAACCCAATTCAATCGTGTTTATTTGAATTGAAGTTAAATTAAAATTAACTCTAGAACCAGAACTAAATCACTCATGTTTAGCCGTTTTGAGAGATGTACGGAGAAAACTGAATGTTTCTAGTTCTAGATGTAGTGTTAGATTTAATGATATAAAACTAGAACTAACACTAGACCTAGAAGTGGGAAGTTTTGGGTTTAGCCGTACTTCTTCAGATGCTTTTACTTCAATTCAAATATACCTAGATCATTATTGATGCGAAGAACTGCCTCCCGTCAGTCAGAAGGATGAAATGAGTGGACCAACTGCGTATCATCCGCATAAACATACTGTTTACAATGTTTAAACTCGATCAAAAAGATGAGCTGTATAAACAGAGAACAAAAAATCGGTCCCAGAATAGAGCCGGCGGTAACTTCACTACGTTCGGATACCGCCCCATCAACAACAACCGACTATGACCTACCACTCAAGTATGTACTAATTAAGTTTAAAGCAACCGAATCAAAGCTAATTGCCGAAAGAATCGACAACAAAATGGTATAATTCAAAGCATCAAATGCACGACTAAAATCTAACAGAGTGAAAACAGCAATATTACCCTGATCACACGCTGTAATTAACTCATCCATCAGCGCCATCATTGAAGTAGTAGTACTAAAACTCATTCTAAAACCCGATTGAAATTCCGAAAGTATCTTAAATTTATCAAGATATTCCACAAAATGTTGTTTTAGAGTCTTCTTCAGAATCTTTGAAACAGCTGGCAATAAGCTAACTGGTCTCAGATGACTAAAACTGGTAGGATTTTGATTTTCAGGAATAGGTTTAATGAGAGCATGCTTTCAAATGTCCGGAACTGTCCCTCAGTAATACAAACATTTAATGTATGTGTAAAATATCTATCGGCGCTAATACCATCACTACCTTTAGAACTTGGCTTTAAGTCATAAACAAGTTTCTCCACCATATTAGGACACACAGTGGAAATCTTAAAAACACTTCCAGTATCAGGCAATTAGAATCAAACAATCCAAAACCGATTGATCGAGAGGCATTGAATCAATAATATCAGAGATACTCTTCAAAAAGTAATCATTCAAGTCATTAACATTTTTCAAAACATCCGGAATATCAGTTACTGACTTCCTTGTCAAACTAAGTGCACTAAGTCTAGACCACAACTATTTCCTATCACCAATATGACGAGAATATATAATAATATTATATAATAATTTTATAATAATATTATAATAATCCCATTTAGCAGAGGACTGATTCTTCTTAAAGTCCGCTTTCACCTTATCTCGCTAATCACAAATTTTAAATTTATTAAAATTGCGTTCAATCTATGTGGTTTTATGTACCACTGGGCAGTTTGATTCAAGACGATTTTTATATTATGTGAAGAAGTGCGAAGCTCTAAGGCCCATTCGTGATGTCAGCTTTCAATAACATTTGAATTAGGAACTTAGAACTATCATTTTTAGAACTAGAAACATTCACTTTTTAGAGCACCGTTAGAGCATCGTTTTGATTCTTTAACTTCATGCTTGAGATTTGATGATAAAGAAACTCGAAATATCAGAAAGGAAACCGACAATTTTCATTTATTTATTTCACGTTGCATATCACTTTATACACCACATGAATATACTTATCCTGGGTTAACAGGAAAAGTATTAACAAATGATAATGAGTCAGTATTATGTTAGAAAATTGTCAGAACAATTTCACGGAACAGGAAGAAACCTAACCGTAGATAATTTTTCATCAGGTTTTCATCAGTTGAACTGTTTGAGAAAATGCTTATTCAACGATGTTAGAAACGATCAGAAAAAATAAGAGAGACCTGCCTGCATCATTTTTAAATGGTAAAGAAGAGGGCACATCACATCTAAATTCGCTTCTGACAAAACCAAGATATTAGTTTCTTTTGTCCCAGAGAAAAATAAAATAAAATAGACCTACTCATCTCCACAATGAGTAGGTCACTTTTCAGATAATATAAATAAGGAAACAGGAAAGGCGGTGATGTAGATAACGTTCAATTCCAAAATAGGCATATTTTATATTTGACCCTCTTGAAGTAATATTAATATGGGGGTCGTTATTAACAAAGTTAGGAAATCCATTGGTAAACTTGGATAATATTTATGTAAAATGTGCAATAAGTTGGGTTAAATGAAAGAAATCTGGGAAGAAATTTAAAAGAGTCGGTATGATATTATGGTAACCAACCTAACTTGAGGTTCAACTTCATACCATCCCTTATATTGA
Organism: Onthophagus sagittarius; assembly: GCA_036711965.1. Classification (NCBI taxonomy): domain Eukaryota; kingdom Metazoa; phylum Arthropoda; class Insecta; order Coleoptera; family Scarabaeidae; genus Onthophagus; species Onthophagus sagittarius. Next base: position 12,392,711 of record JASERS010000004.1, read on the forward strand.
ATGGTATGGAGATCAACTCGATCCAACTTGATACCATCTCTCATATTAAATTGGACTTCATATTTTGTTATTTTATATTTGATTTTTTGGTATATGAAGTTGAAGATTAACATCATACCATCCCTCATACTAAATAATTTAAAGTTGAAGCTCAACCCAATCCAATAATCAAACAAATAGAAGAAAAATTAGAATATTTCCAAAAAACTTATTCCTTAGTAAACTTATCCTTGAGTATTCCTTAAATTGGGTTGGGTTTAGTTGGGTTAAGCTCCAACTTTATATCATTGATTGGGTTGAGTTAGGTTGGTTGCGTTTGGTTTAATTAAATTGGGTTAGGTTTGGTTAGGTTGGGTTAAACTTCATGCCATTTAATATGAAAAATAGTGTGAAGTTGGAGTACAACCCAACCCAATCCATAACATTCTTCAAAAATCGTGAACCAATACTACTCGTGCACGAACACCTCACGACATCCAATAACTTACAAAACAGTATAATACAAAAACGTAGTATGCAGTAAATTAATTTTAACGGCTTTTAAAAAAAATGTGATATAAAATTTGATGTAATTTCGAACGAATTATGACGTATGTTATTGAAAATAAGACGTCGTTGACCAACTATGACTAAAAATAGAAGTTAAAATAATGTGGGACTGCTGCCAAATCAGTCTATTACAGAAACTATTCATTAAGGCCTTCGTTAAAAGAATGTCTTCAGATACACGGTTAAACCCAACCCAACTCAATCTAATCCAACTCTATATATTTGAGTTGATGTAACACTAAAACTAAGATTAAATCTAGAACTAGAATCATTCGGGTTTAACCGTCTTAAAAGTTGTACGGCTAAACTCGAATGTTTCTAGGTCAAAATCTACTGTTAGATCTAATGATATAAAACTAGAACTAACACTAGACCTAGAAATGGAAATGGATGATTCATCAGATGAAGAAAATCAAATGTATTATGCATTTCCGTTATCTTAGTGAAATAATTATAAAAAAATAACCAAGTTCAAAAGTGGAAAGTTGGATTGATTTTATAAAAAAGTACTGCCAAGCACAAGTGCTTCGGCATCTAGAACATAACACCATTTTAATAACCAGAGTATACACATATCAGAAGTAAAGTTTTTCGTTTAACTGATAAGTATATGTATATAAATGAAAGAAAACACATATAAGAAGTTTATTCATTTTATATTTCATATTAAACTTCCTAGTCTTGAAATAACCCTTAATGGTGGTTAGTATTAAAGTTTCATATTTGATTTGTAACAGAAAAAACGTATTGAGGACTGTTTTATTATCTAATCGACATTCGACTATGACAGACATTCTTTCCCCCTATTACTTCGTTGTATTAACATTTTATTATATTTGAATTGAAGTAACACTAGAACTAACACTATACCTACAAATAGAATCATTCGGGTTAACACGTTGAGTGCCATATGAGATCGCGTTGGTCTCATGTTGTATTGGAACGTAGAGACTGCGCGAGTCCACCCTGGTCTCATATTAAACAATTTTACATTTGGCCGTGTGTGACCACGGTGGTATCACGTAATGCATTGAAATACATGTGGTAGCAGAGTAGAAGGCCAGAAGAAACGATTTATGTCATTGGCCTGTTATTGTGAGACCAATATGTCACCACGTGGCATAGGGAACTGTAATATGTAAATAATGCAATAAAGTTAGAAAAAAACAAATAGAAATAGATAAATAGATCAACTAGGCTATCTATCTAGTCTATCTATTTATTTTACCTTTTATAATAATACAAAAAAATATATAATTCTTAATACATTAATACAACATAGATATAATCCATAAGAAAACATAAATATCATTCGAAAACATGGATATAAATCTTTAAAAAAACAGAAAATATGGTGTGTGTATACTAAATTTTAGAAGCTGTATGTGCTTCAAAAAAACAGTTCAAACAAAAATATTGATCGCAAGCACTACATTTCAACGTGGTTTGGGGAGTTTTCCTCGATGCTTGTTCTCTTCCAGATTCGTTTGAAATTTTCTTGTAGCATATTACACACCGACGTCTTTTAGAATGACCAACATCTTCTAATTTATGCTCTATTTCGGTCATGTTTTCAGATATTTCTTCCTGTCTCGCTGTTTTCAACAGACCACTTATGACTTCTTCTTTGAACGCAGTTATTGATATTTTATTATTGGTTATTTCTTTATACGCAATGTAGGCATTTACTATTGCACTTCCAGTTAATAACTCGAACGCCAATTTCCTGTACCATTTCATACTACGGCGAAGGCAGGTATTATAAGATTTTAACTGATCAGATATATCAATATATGATTTATATTTATTGTATTCAACCACATTTTTGGGCTTTTGTATTTCTTTACCTCTTTTGATTAAAGTAACCATTTCATTTCCATATCTAGTGCTCAATACTAATACGTCCCTTTTATCTCTCCATTTTTCAACTACTATTCCTTGCTTACATTCTTCAGCTATTACTTCTCCAACTTTCAACTTTTTATCTACAACCCTTTTGGGGTTATATTTTCTATTAGATCGTAATGTTCCAATAAGATGTGTTTTTCTATGTAATAGTGCATTAGCTAAACTCACTGATGTGTAATAGTTGCCAGTGCATAAAGTACGTCCGCTGTCTAAAAGATTTGTCATCCAATCCATTACAACTTTTGTAGGCACTGATACATGACCATCTTTTGATTTGCCGCAGTATACTTGGAAATCATATGAGTACCCATCTTTTAGACACAGCTTAAATAATTTGATTCCGAACTTATGTCGCTTATTGGATATATATTCACGAAATTTCAGTCTTCCTCTAAAAGGTACAAGAGTCTCATCTATACAAATGTACTCGGAGGGTGTCATTTGGCACTGAAATGATGTCCGAAGCTTGTTCACAAGTGGTGTTATCTTGTGTAATTTATCATCACTAATTTCCTCATTATTACTAAAATGTATCATTTTCAGAACAGTAACTGAAAACGATTTCTGGACATTACACTTGGGATTGCATTTTTGTACAATCGTTTCATTGACCAGTATGAAGAAAGTTCTGAGAAAGAACACAACCCCATCCACAAAATAATACCAATGAAATGTTCTATTTCTGTAGGATCTGTGGGAGTTCATTTCAGAATACGTGCGTTTGGTAAAATATTACTTCGTTTACACTGTTCAGCGTATCTGTTTGTTTCTTCTACCTAAAATATATATTATTATTATGTTATTTTAATAGAAGATTTTTTGACTCACGATTAAGCTTATGATGTCGTCATTCACAAAAACTTTGAAAAAATCATATGGCAGTTTGTCGTATTGTTCATACAGAGCAATACTAAAACCAGAGTTTGGGACACTAAACTGTAAGTTTTTTAGATTTTTCCCAGTTGCATGAGCCCACTCAAACTCATTACTCTGGTTATTTGCTTCTTTTTCAATATCATTATTATTTTCTTCATCACCCAAGTCGTCATAACGCATGTTTCTTATAACTTCTTCTATTATTTCATCCATGTAATTGGGGCTTTCTATAATTTTTTGTGAGGTAGACGGTTCTGGTTTTTGCGAAGATGGTGTACAATTATTTTTTTTGAACCGTTTAGATTTAGACCGCTAATCGTCCTCGGATTCAGAACTTTCTGTAACCGGTTCGTATATTTCGTCGTCGTCAAAAATATTTGCCTCACTTTCTTCATCAGAAAGCAACTCTTTCCATAACTTCTTCAAACGTGCTTGTTCTTTTTCGTATGACATATTCACATTCACAATTACACTCACATCATCCAATACTCGATCGCCGTAAACACGTGTATGAGAGATTTTACAAGTTCAGACAGGAATTACGTGATGACACATTGGACTCACATGGCTACTCGAGATGTACGCGTCTATTGTAGGCCACGCGAGACCAACGTGTCACCATAAAATAAAAGTTTAAAATAAATATCAAAAAAAAAATTATAATAATAATTTATGTTAATTCCTGAATCTGTAGAGAAATAATTACAAGATTCTAAAATAAAAAACTATTGGCCAGTGGGACCCCATTTGTCGAATATATGGTGGCATTCAACGTGTTAAGCCGTCTTGAGAGAAGTACGGTTAAACCCGAATGATACTAGTTCTAGATCTAGAGTTAAATCTAATGATATAAAACTAGTACTAACACTAGACCTACACTACTATACTAGACCGTCTGAAGACGCACGGCTAAACCCAAATCTTTCCACTTCTAGGTCTAGGTCTAGTGTTAGTTCTAGCTTTACTTCAATTCAAATATGTAAGGTTGGGTTGGGGCTTGGATACAGAGTGAAGGTCACAATGAGATCGACGAAAGTGACTACTTTGTTAAAATGGGCAAAAAAGACCATCCAAGATATAATGCGGTGACCACAAAACAGAATAACGCCTGAAAGAGCAAATTTTATGCTGCAGAATCCCTGATTAAACAAGAAATACGGAGCACTAAATCGAACAAGACTAGGTCCTATAGCAAGAAGAAGGAAATAATGTTAACTTTTTGGACCGTTTAAAAAAAGGTACTCAACTGAGCATAAACAAGTTCAATGGTATTTAAAGTTAACCAATTCCAGCATTAGCCATACATTTTTATATATTTCATGTAATTTCAAATTAATACATTTCATCACAATTTCATCTATTAACGGAACTAATTGAAAAAAGAGTTACATACAATAAGATGAGGAGGAAGTTTGCAAAGCTTAGAGCTAAAGTGAATATGGAACAAACAGAGCTAGAAGTAACTCTAGAGTGTCATAAGACGTTAAAAGCTGATTTTAAAAAGGCAATTGCCAGGAGTAAGAGATAAAAGTGAAAGATTCTGTTAGGACAAGATAGTTACAAAGAAACTAAAATTAAGGAATCAACTCATGATCACAGAGGAGATAGTGGAAGACCAAGTGGTAAAACTTTTCCTTAAGCATACTAAAACAACATGGTGGTATACACCTGTTGAAAATCTATAACTGTTCACACAAGAAGAAGATACTTGGATCCGTTCAGATACTGCCAGAAATGTTGGGGACAATAGTAAATAAATATCTAAAAGAGTTTATGGAGGTTTATAACAGCTGTTTGAGGAGCAGCATATTTCCGAAAATTTGGAAGACCGTCACGCTTATAGAAAAACTAAAGAAAGATTACATTAAGAAAGATTCCTAACAAAGTTAGGAAATCCATTGGTAAACTTGGATAATATTTATGTAAAATGTGCAATAAGTTGGGTTAAATGAAAGAAATCTGGGAAGAAATTTAAAAGAGTCGGTATGATATTATGGTAACCAACCTAACTTAAGGTTCAACTTCATACCATCCCTCATATTGAATGGTATGGAGATCAACTCGATCCAACTTGATACCATCTCTCATATTAAATTGGACTTCATATTTTGTTATTTTATATTTGATTTTTTGGTATATGAAGTTGAAGATTAATATCATACCATCCCTCATACTAAATAATTTAAAGTTGAAGCTCAACCCAATCCAATAATCAAACAAATAGAAGAAAAATTAGAATATTTCCAAAAAACTTATTCCTTAGTAAACTTATCCTTGAGTATTCCTTAAATTGGGTTGGGTTTAGTTGGGTTAAGCTCCAACTTTATATCATTGATTGGGTTGAGTTAGGTTGGTTGCGTTTGGTTTAATTAAATTGGGTTAGGTTTGGTTAGGTTGGGTTAAACTTCATGCCATTTAATATGAAAAATAGTGTGAAGTTGGAGTACAACCCAACCCAATCTATAACATTCTTCAAAAATCGTGAACCAATACTACTCGTGCACGAACACCTCACGACATCCAATAACTTACAAAACAGTTCTTCTGCAAAGCAGTCCTATAGCAAGAAGAAGGAAATAATGTTAACTTTTTGGACCGTTTAAAAAAAGGTACTCAACTGAGCATAAACAAGTTCAATGGTATTTAAACTTAACCAATTCCAGCATTAGCCATACATTTTTATATATTTCATGTAATTTCAAATTAATACATTTCATCACAATTTCATCTATTAACGGAACTAATTGAAAAAAGAGTTACATACAATAAGATGAGGAGGAAGTTTGCAAAGCTTAGAGCTAAAGTGAATATGGAACAAACAGAGCTAGAAGTAACTCTAGAGTGTCATAAGACGTTAAAAGCTGATTTTAAAAAGGCAATTGCCAAGAGTAAGAGATAAAAGTGAAAGATTCTGTTAGGACAAGATAGTTACAAAGAAACTAAAATTAAGGAATCAACTCATGATCACAGAGGAGATAGTGGAAGACCAAGTGGTAAAACTTTTCCTTAAGCATACCAAAACAACATGGTGGTATACACCGGTTGAAAATCTATAACTGTTCACACAAGAAGAAGATACTTGGATCCGTTCAGATACTGCCAGAAATGTTGGGGACAATAGTAAATAAATATCTAAAAGAGTTTATGGAGGTTTATAACAGCTGTTTGAGGAGCAGCATATTTCCGAAAATTTGGAAGACCGTCACGCTTATAGAAAAACTAAAGAAAGATGCGATGAAAAAGTCGTATAAGCCGATAAGCCATTGTGACATGATTGGAAAACTGATGGAGGAATTACTGAGAGAGAGACTTCTTGATACAAAGAGCTTGATCCATGTAAGGGTAGATCAGTAGATACCATAAAAATGAAGCTTTGAAGAACAGAAAGTGAATATATGAACCTGAAATATGAACCTTGGTACTGCTAGACTTAGAAAATGCCTTTAACTCGGCGCCGTAGAAAGGAAATATGGATGTGCTTCAAGATGGAAGTGTCAATAAATATTTAGTGCAGATCGTTCGATCATATCTGTTGAAAAGAAAACTAATAATCACGAATGGAAGTGTCCACACGGTTACTTTTGAGGCCGCTTTTATGGGTTTTATACTATGACATAATACTACGAACAAGATTAGAGAGCGGAATAGGTCTGATCACATACGCTGACGATCTTGCGTTGGAGATAGAATAAAGTCCAGCAGAGGTTGAAGATAAAACGACTTACACTGGGGGGTAACACAAGGGTTATGATGAAATTAAGAGAGATGGAATTAAAATGTTTAAAGGTTTGTACGATGAAGTCTACTTTATTCTTAAAAACGGCTATTCGGTGCTACAGCTGTTTCAGTGTACAAAAACACCTTCTTCAGGCACGACGTCAGTTTGAGGAAGACATTGTTTGGAAGAATATACAACTACACGGGTTCATCGAACATCGAGTACGTTAAGAAGTTAAAACTGTTGAGGAAATTGAAAAGGCCTGAGGGGCGTGTTATAAAAGCAAAAATTGAAGGCTTGAAGAGCGCGTTAACAAATTGTAGTAGTATTTTTTAAAAAATTAAAAGCTTGATGAGCACGTGTTCGTAGGTTATAAACTAAACTTCATAGTAAACTTTTAGTAAAAACAAAATGTCGCAAAAAACACAAAAAATTAAAAATGTATGTAGAAATTACAAAAATTAACAAAAAGAGTCTATCTGCGTGATTAATATATTCATTTTTGTTAATTTTTGTTTTGCGACATTTTGTTTTTACTAAAAGTTTACTATGAAGTTTAGTTTATAACCTACGAACACGTGCTCATCAAGCTTTTAATTTTTTAAAAAATACTACTACAATTTGTTAACGCGCTCTTCAAGCCTTCAATTTTTGCTTTTATAACACACCCCTCAGGCCTTTTCAATTTCCTCAACAGTTTTAACTTCTTAACGTACTCGATGTTCGATGAACCCGTGTAGTTGTATATTCTTCCAAACAATGTCTTCCTCAAACTGACGTCGTGCCTGAAGAAGGTGTTTTTGTACACTGAAACAGCTGTAGCACCGAATAGCCGTTTTTAAGAATAAACTAGACTTCATCGTACAAACCTTTAAACATTTTAATTTAATACTCTACGATGAACATAGAATCAAATTTGTCAAAATTAAGAGAGATGGGTCTATAATATGGAGATGTCCTCCTTTAGGGACGGAAGCAGATGAGGGAAATGAGGATATGCATTGAAGAAATGGAAGCCGGTTGTGTGGATAAAATCAAGAATTTAGGGGTGTGCATGAACAAAGATATGTCCATGACAAAAAATATTCTTAAATGCGGATATACCCTTAATGGATCTTTTGGTTGTAGAAAGAACGAGGATTAAGGAAAAAAGAAATTAATAAAGGAGTGACAGGCAAAATGGGACAAAGCGGAGGGATCGACGAGAAAGTTGATCCCAAATGTAGAAGATTGGATGCTGAGAGTCTGGGGGAGATCAATTACCACCCAACAGTGCTATCTGGGCACGGTATATTTAAAGCATACTTATACAAAATAACAAAGAAAATCTCGTATAGATTCTGATTCTGTGATCTTGAGGACACTGCACAGTACATGATTTTCGTCTGTGAGAGGGAATGTGAAGACGTCCTAAGCTGAGAAATTAAAATTGTAATAAAAATATTACAAAAACTAAAGAGTTTAAAATGAACTCAAATAAACCAAAATGACACCACGAGAGAGTCCACAGAGGAAGAGAAGAAGGAAGGAGTATTCTCTCGTTAAGTATTAGTATAAAAATATTTGAAAAAGTGTTGAGATTTTCTAGTTTACTGGTTTCAAATCTTACCGAGCTCTGATGAAAAATAGCAGGAAGTATTGAATAGTGAGGGATGGAGAGAAAAGAGTTAGAAACCCTCCGAAGAAATACCAATCTGGTGTTATTATGGGTTCCAACCCCACACTATCCGGCCATTTAACAACAGGTTAAAAAAGAGTTGACTGATGTGATTGTTTTGTGTAAATTTCCAGATTTTAACTTTAGTTACTTCATCGAATCTCTCCCTTGAATCTCCGATGTCGCAACATAAAGATAAAATAAATATGGAACTTTATCCCCCTACCTATTATTTTGTACCCTATAAATTATTTACATATTTTTTTGATCATCTTAATAGTCACGTAAAAAAATCCTTGTACATCCCTGTTTACATTCTAACCGGTGCCGTTTTTTGACATATCGCTTAAAAAGTACTTTCAGAGTATACTTTAAGGGGCTCTAGCACTCTTAGGAAGCATTTTCGGAACGAATTTTATATAAACTTTTCTTTAGGATGTTTGCGGAAAGTTTTGTACTAGTCTTAGAACTAGAAATATTCATATAATACAACAATCTAACGCTGAATACAATTAAAACTAAAACTAACATTACATCCAGAACAAGAAAGTTTTGGGTTACACCTGCAGACTTCAAACACACACTGTATAAATATTAACGGAATTTTACTGATTACGCATTAATGAGATTCGTACAATATATACTACGAAAGCGGATTGTGTGATTTCGGATTAATTCACCAGCTGGGAATGCCTCTTCAGATGTACTATAATAAACCTACGTTATGCAGATGGAGAGCCGGATAATCTGAATTACAAATGCTTCCATGTTCATTCGTCATTTTACGAAATTCGAACACAAAATCAACAAAATAATGTTTTAATGTTTCGATACACACATATTTCGACGAAATGGGTGAATCATGAAAGATGTGAAAAAACGATAACACGAACGTCAATGTACACGTGCGTTTGTTAACTAGTTAGTGATGTGGGATTGATTTCAATTGCAAATTAAACGTCGATTCGGGTGACACTTCGACACAGGTTTTACATGTGTTTTCAAAATTTTAACTGCAAAAAGGGTTTAAAAAATCAAAACCGCTTTTCTATTTTTGCACAAAAAAACTTACAAAAAATAAAGTTGTATTTTCTTAATACATTCTCTTAGTTCGTCTTGAAAACGTTTCCGTTATGTCACCAGGAAAATAATAGAAAATTCACCGCAAACGTCGATTTTGCGAGGGAGAACTGAGACGGCATGCACGTTTTGTACGGTATTGACCCATATACAATAACGAAATACCACCGGAGTAACTGAGGAAGAAAGGCTGGAGAAATGCCACCGCACGTGTTTGCTCACACGTTACATTATGTTATATAACAATAATGAGTTTGTGTGGGTATTGTGTTTCTTTAGATAAAAGAATCTGGGTGTAATCAATCATTTTTAGATGATTTTTTTTTAATTTGAAATTGCCATGTAATGTAATAATTTGAAATTATAAGAAATATGAGAAGATGTATGGCTAATGCTGGAATTGGTTATGTTTAAATTTTAATGAAATTATTCATACTCAGTTGAGTACCTTTTTTTAAACGCTCCAAGATGTTAACATTTGTATTGGGTGATCTTCTAACTCAACGATTGGTCCCTAGTCTTTATGATTTTGATCAGTGTATCAAATTTTTCAGGCGCTATTTTGCTACGTGGTCACCACATTATTTCTCGTAAGGTCTTTTTTGCCCATTCTAACAAAGTAGCTACTCTCGTTCATCTCATTATAATTCCACTCCCAGATTTTTCGTTATATCTGACTTTGTGCTTCGTATTTCATGTTAATTCATGGATTCTGTAGTATACAATTTGCTCTTTCAGGCGATTTTCTGTTATATGGTCACCACATTATATTTCATATGATGTTTTTTGCCCATTCTAACAAAATAGTTAATCTCGTTACGACGTTCACTTTCAGATCTTTCGTTATATCCTACTTTGTGCTTCATACTTCATGTTTATTCATGGATTCTGCAGTATACAATTTGCTTTTTCAGGTCACTCACTCAGTATGACCTCCACTCCCACGTCTTTCCTTATATTCGACTTTGTACTTCGTACTTTCGTACGAATTCTGCAGTATGCAATTTGCTCTTTCGGGCGTTATTTTGTTATATGGTCATCACATCATATCTCACATGGTTTTCTATTAAAGAATACAGAAAAGCCTTTTTAATGTACCTTTCTTTTCGTATGGATGGAACTTATTCTATTCGTAACTACCATTTTTCTTTCTTTCTTTCATTTTTCCATTTTTCTTTGCTAACACTCAAACAGATGATCTTGATGTTTAATGTATTATAAAGCTGAGGAATCGTGAAACGGATTGTACCTGGTTGCTTTTTTGCATCAACTTCAGTGTAATCAGCTGCGTCACTCGATACAGCTGTGTCTGCTATTTGAAGAATAGTAGAACCAACATTCAGGCTAATGCTCTGCTACAGAACTTTAATTCTTGGGTTGTTGTAAGAAATGATAAAATTAATATTCTAAAATAGTATTACAAATATTGATATATTAGTAATAAACTTTTATTGTGTTAAAGTAATGTAGCAAAACAATTGTTTATTATATTTAAATGTCGAAAATTCCTATTTTGAAAGCTTTCTTCGTAACTATTTCTACTTTTAAATGTCTCCTTCCTCGTCCTCATCTCAATGATCGTTTTCATCTATCTACCATCTTCGGTCTAATGATAAGATCGGAAATAAGGTGTTGAAAAAGAATATTTTCCAAACACCATAGCTTCGTTCTACTTATTTCTGCTATTACGTGTTCTTATCTGGAACTGGTTATACAAGTTTTTAACACGAGGATTCCGCATTTTTGCCACCTGGTACTGAATGTGCGGAACACTGTATATACCATACAGTCAGTAGCATCTATCATATACTTGCTTGAGAATCTTGCTATGCGATAAAATTGCATCTTAACGCTATCTAGTTCATCATTTTGGGGCATAAAATGATGATTTGACCAGCAGATGCTTTGCTGATTACATGAAATCTGCTATTGTAACGAGCATAGAATCAGAAGCATATAAGATATCTAAGTATTTTACATTGTTTTGCACGTCTAATCTGTCGTCTCCTATACCTAATCTCGTCATCTTGTTGGAGTCAAATATATCTACTTTCATATTCATGTTCGTAAGGAAGTAAAATGGAAATAAAAACAGAATGTTAAACTGTGTTAAACATTGCTGATCAATTTGGCAATCGTCAAACATACACTGATGTTAACAACTGTACTCAGAATAATACCGAGAATAAATTAATAAGAATATAAAAAAATTATCGATCGTAAGTAATTTGATTTAAATAAATAATTATTCGAGAAACGATCTATTATGAAATGAACTACTTTATTTTATACTGATATTTCGACTGTTATTAAATGACATATTGACGTCAATATATCATTTATTCTCATCTAAAAAAGTGATCTGTGGTAGCGTTTTTTCAATAATTTTAATCATATTGTTAAATAAGGAACACAACTTTTGTACTCTGAAGAAGACTGAAATAAACAGACGAAATATCAGTATAAAATAAAGTAGTTCATTTTATAATACATCATTTCCCGAATAATTATTTATTTAAATGTGAATAAATTATTCTAGGAATAACTAGTCAACTAATTATACCAATACTTGTAAGACCGCTTTTTTATCCGCAGTTTACGATTCTTGTAAATAATGTAACCTTAAAAGTATTGATTTGAAGTTTAATGTTCAGAACAGATTGCAGGTGTTTGTAAAGTGGACAGCAACATGGCATTTTGCTTTATTCATCTAATTTACAGTACGTTTTATTTTAATATTTCTCATCAATTTTTCTTATTTTAAAATTTGTCATATTTTTAATTTATATGAGTTATCGTATTTGATCATTACGAAATCAACTAAACCCTGTATTAAAAAATTGGAAATTAAATATCAGCATTTACTACAATTAAAGTTCATAAATGATTGGTAAATAAAGCAAAGCTGTGATGACGTACGACTCAATGGTCGTGGAACAGATGATACTAAGATCTTGCCTTGTATAATCAATACAGTTGGGTTAGGTTGAGTTTAGTTGAGATGGGTTGGGTTTAGTTGAGTTGGGTTGAGCATAGTTGGATTAAATTTTAACGCTTGTTGTTTATATGAGGCTCATGTCATGTCGCTGGCATTTGCTGATATACTGTTTTATCAGCATTTTAATGTTCCAACCCTCTTTTTGGTCAGACGGGATTAGAAAGTATACGACTAGACAAGCGACTTAAGATATCATGCGACCGAAGACTGACGGGTTGGAGAGGAAACCTTGACCGTCTAAAACCCTTCTCTTCCCGGAACCGCCCCTCGGAGCATTACTTCGGTCTTCAAGATATTTGTGCCCTTGGGACAATAATCGCTGCTTATGAAGGATGATTCCTTCCTTATAGAACCCTTGTTCTGCTTTTTTCCACTTCATCTTCTTGCTCTACGCGATGTGGAGGAATATACTTTGAATCATTTCATTTGATCATTGTACCCGCAGGGTGGAGATCTCTACGTTTTTCCTGTCTCATCCTTCTGTTGATCTCATTCCAAATCAGCGGTATGAACCCAACCCAACCCCCTCCAATCATCCTTTTCTTTCCTATTTTGTCCAGTTCGACACATTTTAGTATTCGATCTTCTGTCTGTATGTCATGATCTTCGCACACATATTGACTATATCATACACCTTAGCTACGAGTTCAACATCAATGTTTTAACGTTTCAACTTTCTATTTCTTTCTCATACACTGCTCTACAGCTCAGCCCTATTTGTTCTAGCTCGATACACTGAAACAGTGTGTGCTCTGTTTTTGTCTGTCTTCGTTCGTCTGATCCTTTTTAGATAGCTACTAAAGATGTCGTGACCCATAACAACTTGGAAGATGAAATAATCTACTTCCCCCCACTTTCGATTGATTGAAGATGCCAAGTCTTGGTTCATGATTTTTATACAACCCACTTTTTAATAAGTTTAGATCTAAGTTCCCCCTTGAAGCCCTTTCCTTATTGGTATATGGCACTCCTCTTTTTCACCATAAGATCAATCGGTGGCATTCGGATTATCACCTTTACGCCAGCAAAGTTTTCAACACAACCCAACCTAATTCAACTCAACCCTTTTTTTTATTGAGGTTGGGGAAAAATCTGCGAGCAGACATTTGGCCTGTGGTGATGGACGGCCAGATAGTGTGGGTTGGGATCACAGACCCCGACCCACTAAAAAACACCTTTCCTCATCTTCTCCGGAACCGTCATAGGCATTACTTCGGTGTGCTCCCTTCTACTTCCATTCCCCTTCTGCCGCTCCGCCAGATACCTCGTTATGCTGCATAGCTCGGAGTTACATACAACAAAAAAGACAATCCTCCTACTTTTTATCTGAATTACATAAATAACCGTTTACCTGGATGAGGGGAGGATGGGCCCTCTCCTCATTCTTCTTTTACCTGACGGATTTAACGACGGAGCCAGTTACCTCATCATATACCATCGCTGGACGAGGGGAGGATGTATAAATATCTATCATTACTCTTGAAATATCTCATTATATATATTATAGTAAAACATTTTACTTTTTTTAACTTTCTTCTTCTATTTTTTTGTTGATGTTGTCCTTTCTTCACATTATTGTATTTGCATTCTCTTCATCGTGGTGGAGAGATCAGTTCCTCTGTTTTCTTACTACCAAAACCCAACCCAACCAAATCCCTCTTTTTTACCAGCTTTTGGGACCAGCATCAATGTTCTGCGTGGTATGTAATTAAGTCAGTATCCACAGAATATAAAGTTAATTGAAGACTGTACACAGAATGATTATACAGGTTGGTTAATACTTTTATTTATGGTGCTATAGAGGATTGCGTTGAAATTTGGAGATTTAACCCAACCCAACCCAATCCAACCTAGTGATGCTTTGGGCGGCTGACATCTTTGAAATCGTTAGAGATATGAATGCAAACGTTTAGGAGTAGTATATTTTTGGAAGAATTTATAGACTCTTCCAAATGTTGAGAGACTCCAATCCAAACCAACACTTCAATCATCCAAAATGTTGTTCATGATGCTTTGGGCGGCCAACGTCTTCGAAATGGTGTGAGATATGAATGCAAAACGATTGCGAGGAGGGTATTAGGAGAATGTTTATATTGAAGTAGAATTTTTGTATTAAAAGAAATAATCTCGGCCGACTTCCAAGACGTCGACTGCCCTAAGTATAATAAATAACACATTGGATGACCGAAGTGTTAGGTTGGGTTGAAATTTCGAAATTTAACGCAACCCAATCTAACTTATTGACGCTTTGGGCAGTCGACGTCCTCCAAATCGTTCGAGATATGAATGCAAGACGATTAGGAGTAGTGTATTTGGGAGAATTTTAAATCTCCCAAATATTGAGAGATTCCAACCCAACCCAACACTTCGATTACCCAAAATGTTATTTATGATGCTTTGGGCTGCCAAGATCTTCGAAAACGTTCGAGATAGGAATGCAAAACGATTAGGAGCAGTGTATTAGGAGAATGTTTAGGTTGAAGTAGCAAGTTGTATTAAAAGAAATAATCTCGATCGACTTCGAAGACGTCAGCCGCCCTAAATATATTGAATAACACATTTAATAACCGAAGTGTTGGGTTAGGTTGAAATTTCTAAAAACAACGCAACCCAATTCAACTTAGTGATGTGTTTGGCGGCCGACGTTTTCCAAATCGTTTGAAATATGAATGCAAGACGATTCATAGGATCGTCGAGGAGTACTATATTTAAGAGAATTTTAAATCTCTCAAATATTGAGAGATTCCAACCCAACCCAACACTTCGATCATCCAAAGTGTTATTCATGATGCTTTGGGCGGACAACGCTTTCGAAATCGTTCGAGATATGTATGCAAACGTTTAGGAGAAGTATATTTGAGGGAATTTATAAACTCTTACACATATTGAGAGATGCCAACCCAACCCAACCCAACACTTCGATCATCCAAAATGTTGTTCATGATCTTTGGGGGCCGACGTCTTTCAAATCGTTCGAGATATGAATGTAAAACGATTAGGAGCAGTGTATTAGGTCGCTCTAAGTATAATAAATAATACATTGGATAACCCAAATGTTGGGTTGGGTTGAAATTTTGAAATTTAACGCAACCCAATACAACTTAGTGACGCGTTAGGTGGCCGATGTCTTTCAAATCGTTCTAGATATGAATGCAAGACCATTAGGAGTAGTATATTTGGAGAACCTTAAATATTCCAAATATTAAGAGATTTCAACGCAACCCAACACTTCGATCACCCAAAATGTTGTTTATGATGCTTTGGCCTGCCAAGATCTTCGAAAACGTTCGAGATAGGAATGCAAAACGATTAGGAGCAGTGTATTAGGAGAATGTTTAATAATTTCGGCCGACTTTGAAGACGTCGGCCGCCCTAAGTATAATTAATAACACATTGAATGATCGAAGTGTTGGGTTGGGTTGAAATTTCGAAATTTAACGCAACCCAATCCAACTTAGTGACGCTTTGGGTGGCCGACGTTTTCGAAATCGTTTGAGATATGAATACAAGACGATTCATAAGATCGTCGAGGAGTACTATATTTGGGGGAATTTTAAATCTCTCAAATATTGAGAGATTCCAACCTAACCCAACACTTCGATCATCCAAAGTGTTATTCATAATGCTTTGGGCGGACAACGCTTTCGAAATCGTTCGAGATATGTATGCAAACGTTTAGGAGAAGTATATTTGAGGGAATTTATAAACTGTTACACATATTGAGAGATGCCAACCCAACCCAACACTTCCATTATCCAAAATGTTGTTCATGATGCTTTGGGCGGCCAACGTCTTCAAAATCGTTCGAGATATGAATGTGAAACGATTAGGAGCAGTGTATTAGGTCGCCCTAAGTATAATAAATAATACATTGGATAACCCAAGTGTTGGGTTGGGTTAAAAGTTTGAAATTCAACGCAACCCAATACAACTTAGTGACGCGTTAGGTGGCCGATGTCTTTCAAATCGTTCTAGATATGAATGCAAGACCATTAGGAGTAGTATATTTGGAGAATTTTAAATATCCCAAATATTGAGAGATTTCAACCCAACCCAACACTTCGATCAACCAAAATGTTGTTTATGATGCTTAAAAACGATTAGGTGCATGTATTAAGTCGCCCTAAGTTTAATAAATAACACATTGGATTACCCAAGTATTATTAGGTAGTGTATTAGGTGAATGTTTAATAATTTCGGCCGACTTTGAAGACGTCGGCCGCCGTAAGTATAATTAATAACACATTGAATGATCGAAGTGTTGGGTTGGGTTGAAATTTTGAAATTTGACGCAACCCAATCCAACTTAGTGATGCTTTGGACGGCCGACATCTTCAAAATCAGGCGAGACATGAGACATATCAAGCTTGAGGAAGCATTTTTGTATCAAATGAAATAATCTCAGTTGACTTCTAAGACATTGGCCGTCCCAAGTATCATCAATAACATTTTGGATGGTCGAAATTTTCGAAATATTGGGTTGGGTTGGAATTTCGAAAACCGCCCCAAGTATCATTTATAACAATTTTTACGACAAAAGCATCATTTAATTGGATTCGGTTGGGTTGAACTTTAGGTAAACCATTCATTTCAACCATCCCTCATTATTTCATCCTTTCGCGTATTCTTCCTGGAACGGCAACCGCAAACGATTGACTCAACACTTTAGATGACCGAAATGTTGGGTTGGGTTGGTATTTTAAAATCTAATTCAACCCAATCCAATTTAGTGATGCTTTGTTAAGTTGGGTTGGGACGCCTTCGAAATCGTTCGAGTTATGAAGAATATAAGACGATTAGGAGCAGTATATTTGGGAGAATATTAAGGTTCAGGAAGAATTTTTGTGAAAAGAGATGGATGTATACTATTCCTAACATACAATTTTGAGACTTCGTTATGGCACGAAGATTTTTATTCGCAACCAAAAACGAAATCTGTAGCTGCATAATATTACATACAATATTACAAAAGGTGCATGTGCATGTATAATATTACATATCTAGGTATAAAAAGTATTGGATATCCAAATGATCATCAAAAATATTTCCAATCCTCTCGTACAAACAATTTTATTTAACATAAAATAAATAAACAATAAACGAACGGATTGAACTGGATTTAAACCATATTAATTCCAATTTCCAATAACAATATTTACAACTAATTTCCAAAACAACACGATTGCCTTCGCGAATCGATCTTGTCCGTTCTAATGATGCATATTTCATCTCGTATGCGTACAATTATTAATCGACCTGTCGTTGCGTATATATCACCGAAGTAAACGATGAATTGTTTATGTCGATGCGTTTTCGATACCGAAAGCGTTAAATGCGCAATAACCCATTTTATTTTTTTATTATAAAAAATAAATTTCAGTTGAAAAATTGGATTATTGCACTTTTATTCGCGATAAGCGTTTATCATTGGTGATAAATCCTTTTTTGGTGGATGCGCCGGGTAATAAATTTCGGTAATTATTTTTTTTTATAGAGGTAGTTTATTTGATTTTGTGATATAAATAAAAAAATGTCGGAGCCTAGTTAAATATTGTTAATAAAATAAATCAATTCATTTTTTTTTGTTTAATCAATAATAATAATAATGATATTAAAGCAAAAAATAATTTTTCGCTTACATAATATAACATTGAGAAGAATCCTTATAAGTTAAAAAAAAATTATGTGGAAGGTTAAAAAGTTAATTGAATCCATAAAGAATCGAATAATTTAAGACTTAGGTTTATTAAAATTTAAACGGCGCGGTATAAAAATCGATAATGTTTGAATTTAGTTGTTCTTGGGAAATTTTACTAAAAAAATTAATTTATTGACAAATTTTGAGTTCGGACCAATTAATGATTAAAATCCAATTACGTCCCGTCGTTTTTACCGGCACGTACATCAAATATTTACTCGGGCAAAGATAATACTATTCAGGGTCGGGTTATTTTTTTTATTTCTTTACCAATCGAATCGATAAGAAAATTAGATCAAAACAGAAAAAAATACATAAAAAAACTTAAACGACACAATTTAATTTTAAACCGTCCTTTAAAATTAACGTCATTTGTATTCTTTACAACTTTAATGTTTACTATTACAACGACACGCGATGCAAACGTACGTGTTTTACTATAACTCTGATGGAAAGCTTGAAAATTGGACAGACTTTTTCCTTTGTTAAACCGCCAACGATCCTAATCTCATTACTATTCTCTGTAAACCATAGTAGGATAGTTATCGCGACGATTTTGTTGTTACAAGAAAAAAAAGTTTTTTTTTCAAGGAGAATTATTTTCTTTTGTGTTTTGACGTTGAAATGAAATGAATGACTTCCTATTTTGAGATCAATTGATTTTCGAGTTTTTGAAGAATTATCCCCTTTTATTCACCCTCACCGAGAGTTCATCAATCTATTTCATCGCTTAACCCATCTGTTGTTGCCGTAAATTTAAGGGAAGATCTAAAAATTTCTATATATTTTTTTTGATAAATCATTCAAATCATGCTATTATTATTCAGCAATAATTTTTTGTATGTTTTTATTGAATTATGATCATAACTAGAAGTGAAGGTTAATTGTTTAATTTTACTTCAATTGAAGTATATAGGGTGGCAATCAAATACTCTGCTCATTCATTTTATATTGGATAGCAAACAAAAAAGTGTTTGGGAATGTCTTTCTATATAGCGGACATTCCCTGTACCGTATTAGTGCAGTATATCGAGGTAATATTGTATTTGAATTGAAGTAAAACTCGAACTAACACTAGACCTAGAACTAGAATCAATTCTAGAGCCGTACATATTTCAAAACTGCTAAACCCAAATATTTCCAATTCTAGACCTAGTGTTAGATCTAATGATATAAAACTAGAACTAACACTAGACCTAGAAGTGGAAATGTTCGGGTTTAAATTTTCTGGGTTCTAAAATTTTCTGTGGAATTACATTTTTTGATGCCTGACTTAAGAAAAACTTCCTATGTTTGCAAACAGTAAGTTTTGACATTGTTTTTATGACTTTTCTCTAACTACTGTCCAGAATCAGAATCCATCCCAGCGTGCACTGGAAGGCTTCCTGTAGCAGCCTTAAATAACCACAAATCTCCTGAGATATCAAGCTTTGCGTAAACTAACCAATTTCTTCCAATAATAGTCTGTAATCTCTATGTAGTATCTGCCATCTTGATTTTTGAAAAATTCATAATTCTGAGTCCAGATTCGTAATCAACACAACAAATGATCCAGATTAGTATTGTATAGCATTGTATTGTATGTATTAGTATTAATCCAAGTTTAGTATTGTCCAGCTAGAATCGAGAGTGTGCATCATATCTCAAACAGAAATTTCTTTGATTTCAAAACATATTGCACAAACTTTAAGTAAAAAGATAAAAATAGAAAATAGAGCTCATGTTAGTTCGACTTTCAGTTCAAAATACAACAATCTAGTGCTGAATGACCATTAACAATGACCTTAACACTAGAACTAGATCTAGAAAGGTTCGGCAACCTAACCCAACCGAACTAATATTTATATTATTATCGAGATTTCAGAAAAGAACTAAAAGTAGACCTAGAACTAGAATTAATGAAATACTAGAACGAAGTAGAATAGATATCTCAACCTAGAATAACTAGAATAAATAACCCATCTCAACCCAACTCATATCTAGTACTATATCCATACTTGTTTTATCAAGAACACAATTTATGTTTTTTTTTGTGAATTTTATTCGTCAAAATTGTATTTTCTGCATACAATTCTCATTTTTACAGTTTTCTTCTTACGCCAAAACCCTAGTTAGTTACTATGGTTACTTAAGACAAAAAAAATATAGTATGTAAGAACACACATGATAAATCGAATAATGCTTGAGAAATTAACCAACAGACTTCTGATGTAATACTAGAACTGACACTAATAGGTAACACAAAGCAATTTAACCTAACCCAACCCAGCTAATATTAGTAAATCCTCAATTGGGAATAGACTCACCCGACGATGATGATTCTCAGAAAAAGGTCTGAATTGAGTCCTAAAATATTCAAGATACGTTCTTTCCAAAAAATGTTCGTGGCGGATGATTGCACTGAATTTTGGAAGAATAAGCTCAATAGTTCATTCAAATTGAAATATTCAATATCAAGTCTTCAAAAATATTTTAAATGTTTTAGAAGCAGTTACAACTCTCCCGGAAGCAATATCAACTCTTCTGGATGCCTAACAAAACTAAATAAGCAATAACAAAACGTACCAGACCATTTCAAAGAATTGTTATCAAGTCATTTGGAAGTATTTCAATTCTTCTAGAAGCATTTTAATTCTCCCAGAGGCAATATCAACTCTTCTAGACGCATTTCAAATCTTCTGGAAGCATTTCAAGTTTCCCAGAGACAGTATCAAGTCAAACAAAACTCTTTCGTAACTCAAAACTCAAAATAGCGGTAGAAGATCTCATTCACTAAGATTGTCCATAAGAACGTTGAAAAGCATAATTCATATCCACTTACAATCTAGATATAAGAAAATTTCAAGAATACAGTTAAAATCTTCAAAATATAATTTCGAGTTTTTAGTGTCAAAATCATCCACATCTCAAAAACAAAAATAAGCAGAGGGATACTTGCATAAATATTGTTGGCAATGAACCATAAATGCTTAACCCATAACCAGATACAACTTACATACAAGAACTCTAGGGGAATTGTGAACAATCTTAAAAAGTGTCGCCTTATTAATAAGGATTTTGTAATATGCTTGGCTCTGAATCTCTCTTATCTTAACTTCTTGTACGAATAGTTCATTAAGCACAATAGTTCATTAAAATTGAAATATTCAATATCAAGTCTTCAAAAATATTTTAAATCTTCTATAAGCAGTTATCAACTCTTCCGGAAGTAATATCAAGTCTTCTGGATGCATAACAAAACTAAACAATAAGCAATAACAAAAAGTACTAGACCATTGAATTTCAAAGAAATGTTATCAAGTCTTTTGGAAGTATTTCAATTTTTCTAGGAGCATTTTAAATCTCCCAGAGGCAATATCAACTCTTCTGGGTGCATTACAACTTTTCTGCATGCATTTCAAATCTTCTGGAAGCATTTCAAGTTTCCCAGAGACAATATCAAGTCCAATGGAAGCATATGAACTCTTCCATAGGCAATGCCAGCTTTTTTGGATGTATTTAAATTCTTCAAGAATCAGTATCAAATCAAGAGTTCTGGAAGTATTCAAAATTTTCTAGAGGCAGCATCAACTCTTCTGGCCGCATTTCAAATCAACTTTTTTGGAAGAAGATCAAGGCTTCTAGAAGCAATATCAATATGCTTATGCACTCAGAGAACCCGCATGTTTGGAGCCTATTTTTATGGATGCTCAGCACCTATCAAAAATTTTGCATGGATTTGTTTTGCAGAAAACCAACATGTCCAGCGCTTAAATTTTTTTATAGACCAACATAGAAATAATATTCTACTTTCAACTCCAGCGGTAATATCATGATAAACGCGATTTTAATTGCTAATATTATCTGCTCAAGCTGTGTAAATGTGTATTAATAACTTTTTTAAAGTCAATGAATTATGCTGTCAACTATTTCTTCTTCCGCCTAAAGTATTTCGTTCTCTGCAAGTTCAACTAACTCAACATGTGAAAGAGGCTGCGATCAGCAGCCAACAAATTCACGACATCATATCGAAGACCTCAAAACCAACTTCTTTTGCTAACCGTAATATTTTTTCTAAGGCTAATATTTTATATTAAAATTGAAAGATTGGAAGCAGATGAAGGCTATTGTTATCGGTTACGCAAAGAACATAACCAGAGAACATTTTTTCCATGCGTAGTTCAATATTCTTGATTTCAGCTCATCCTATGATTCACCAATATTTGAACTAAAAATAGAACTAACACTAGCACTAACACTAGAACTATCACTAGGACTCACACTAGATTTAAACCTAGAAACTTTCGGGTTTTGCCGTACGTTTTTTGAAAAAATGTTTGACGTTTCGGATGCCATGTTGCAACCTTCTTCAGAAACTGGTTCTAACTCGGTTAGACTCGTCCAAATTGTTATAAATGATACTTTAGGCGGCTTTCGAAATTCCAACCCAACCCAATATTTCGAAAATTTCGGCCATCCAAAGTGTTATAAATGATACATAGGGTGGCTTTTGAAATTCCAACCCAACTCTATACTTCGAAAATTTCGACCATCCAAAGTGTTATTCATGATACTTGGGACGGCCAATGTCTTAGAAGTCAACCGAGGTTATTTCTTTGATACAAAAAGTCTTCCTCAAACTTAATATGCTCACTAAGTTGGATTGGGTTATGGTAAATTTCGAAATTTCAACCCAACCCAACACTTCTTCTTCGGTCATTCAATGTGTATCTGTTTAGGTGTCTTCGAAGTCGGCCGAGATTATTTCTTTCAATACAAAAATTCTAAAACGATTTCGAAAGCGTCGGGTGCCCAAAACATCATGAATAACATTTTGGATGACTGAAGTGTTGTGTTAGGTAAACTATAAAGCAAAATAGAGGCATATTTTGAAAAGTATAGGGAGGCATGAGTGTACTTTAGAAACTTGTTCGTACTTTTGTTCGAAAGTCCTGGGTTTAGCCGTGCGTCTAAAGACGCATGGCTAAACCCGAACATTTCCACTTCTAGGTCTAGTGTTAGTTCTAGTTTAACTTCAATTCAAACATACAGGGTTGCTAAATCAGTTTGTAAGGTACTCCGTTTCAAAAACTATTCATTGTAGAAGCCTTCATTTAAAATATGTCTTCATATGCATGGCTACACCCAAATCAAACCCAACCCAACCCTATATATTAGAACCAGAACCATCCTAAGATATTCGTCACCCAAGGCTGGGTTGGACGAACAAAAGTACGAACAAGTTTCTAAAGTACACTCATGCCTCCCTATACTTTTCAAAATATGCCTCTATTTTGCTTTATAGTTTACCTAACACAACACTTCAGTCATCCAAAATGTTATTCATGATGTTTTGGGCACCCGACGCTTTCGAAATCGTTTTAGAATTTTTGTATTGAAAGAAATAATCTCGGCCGACTTCGAAGACATCTAAACAGATACACATTGAATGACCGAAGAAGAAGTGTTGGGTTGGGTTGAAATTTCGAAATTTACCATAACCCAATCCAACTTAGTGAGTATATTAAGTTTGAGGAAGACTTTTTGTATCAAAGAAATAACCTCGGTTGACTTCTAAGACATTGGCTGTCCCAAGTATCATGAATAACACTTTGGATGGTGGAAATTTTCGAAGTATAGAGGTGGGTTGGAATTTCAAAAGCCACCCTATGTATCATTTATAACACTTTGGATGGCCGAAATTTTCGAAATATTGGGTTGGGTTGGAATTTCGAAAGCCGCCTAAAGTATCATTTATAACAATTTGGACGAGTCTAACCGAGTTAGAACCAGTTTCTGAAGAAGGTTGCAACATGGCATCCGAAACGTCAAACATTTTTTCAAAAAACGTACGGCAAAACCCGAATGTTTCTAGTTTTAAATCTAGTGTGAGTCCTAGTGATAGTTCTAGTGTTAGTGCTAGTGTTAGTTCTAATTTTAGTTCAAATATTGGTGAATCATAGGATGAGCTGAAATCAAGAATATTGAACTACGCATGGAAAAAATGTTCTCTGGTTGTGTTCTTTGCGTAACCGATAACAATAGCCTTCATCTGCTTCCAATCTTTCAATTTTAATATAAAATATTAGCCTTAGAAAAAATATTACGGTTAGCAAAAGAAGTTGGTTTTGAGGTCTTCTTCTCTCTTTCACATGTTGAGTTAGTTGAACTTGCAGAGAACGAAATACTTTAGGCGGAAGAAGAAATAGTTGACAGCATAATTCATTGACTTTAAAAAAGTTATCAATACACATTTACACAGCTTGAGCAGATAATATTAGCAATTAAAATCGCGTTTATCATGATATTACCGCTGGAGTTGAAAGTAGAATATTATTTCTATGTTGGTCTATAAAAAATTTAAGCGCTGGACATGTTGGTTTTCTGCAAAACAAATCCATGCAAAATTTTTGATAGGTGCTGAGCATCCATAAAAATAGGCTCCAAACATGCGGGTTCTCTGAGTGCATAAGCATATTGATATTGCTTCTAGAAGCCTTGATCTTCTTCCAAAAAACTTGATTTGAAATGCGGCCAGAAGAATTGATGCTGCCTCTAGAAAAGTTTGAATACTTCCAGAACTCTTGATTTGATACTGATTCTTGAAGAATTTAAATACATCCAAAAAAGCTGGCATTGCCTATGGAAGAGTTCATATGCTTCCATTGGACTTGATATTGTCTCTGGGAAACTTGAAATGCTTCCAGAAGATTTGAAATGCATGCAGAAAAGTTGTAATGCACCCAGAATAGTTGATATTGCCTCTGGGAGATTTAAAATGCTCCTAGAAAAATTTAAATACTTCCAAAAGACTTGATAACATTTCTTTGAAATTCAATGGTCTAGTACTTTTTGTTATTGCTTATTGTTTAGTTTTGTTATGCATCCAGAAGACTTGACATTACTTCCGGAAGAGTTGATAACTGCTTATAGAAGATTTAAAATATTTTCGAAGACTTGATATTGAATATTTCAATTTTAATGAACTATTGTGCTTATTCGTACAAGAAGTTAAGATAAGAGAGATTCAGCCAAGCATATTACAAAATCCTTATTATTAATAAGGCGACACTTTTTAAGATTGTTCACAATTCCCTTAGAGTTCTTGTATGTAAGTTGTATCTGGTTATGGGTTAAGCGTTTATGGTTCATTGCCAACAATATTTATGCAAGTATCCCTCTGCTTATTTTTGTTTTTGAGATGTGGATGATTTTGACACTAAAAACTCGAAATTATATTTTGAAGATTTTAACTGTATTCTTGAAATTTTCTTATATCTAGATTGTAAGTGGATATGAATTATGCTTTTCAACGTTCTTATGGACAATCTTAGTGAATGAGATCTTCTACCGCTATTTTGAGTTTTGAGTTACGAAAGAGTTTTGTTTGACTTGATACTGTCTCTGGGAAACTTGAAATGCTTCCAGAAGATTTGAAATGCATCTAGAAGAGTTGATATTGCCTCTGGGAGAATTAAAATGCTTCTAGAAGAATTGAAATACTTCCAAATAACTTGATAACAATTCTTTGAAATGGTCTGGTACGTTTTGTTATTGCTTATTTAGTTTTGTTAGGCATCCAGAAGAGTTGATATTGCTTCCGGGAGAGTTGTAACTGCTTCTAAAACATTTAAAATATTTTTGAAGACTTGATATTGAATATTTCAATTTGAATGAACTATTGAGCTTATTCTTCCAAAATTCAGTGCAACCATCCGCCACGAACATTTTTTGGAAAGAACGTATCTTGAATATTTTAGGACTCAATTCAGACCTTTTTTTGAGAATCATCATCGTCGGGTAAGTCTATTCCCAATTGAGGATTTACTAATATTAGTTGGGTTGGGTTAGGTTAAATTGCTTTGTGTTACCTATTCTATCTCTATGTCTAGTGTCAGTTTTAGTATTACATCAGAAGTCTGCTGGTTAATTTCTCAAGTATTATTCGATTTATCATGTGTGTTCTTACATACTATAATTTTTTTTTGTCTTAAGTAACCATAGTAACTAACTAGGGTTTTGGCGTAAGAAGAAAACTGTAAAAATGAGAATTGTATACAGAAAATACAATTTTGACGAATAAAATTCACCAAAAAAAAAACATAAATTGTGTTCTTGATAAAACAAGTATGGATATAGTACTAGATATGAGTTGGGTTGAGATGGGTTATTTATTCTAGTTATTCTAGGTTGAGTTATCTATTCTACTTCGTTCTAGTATTTCATTAATTCTAGTTCTAGGTCTATTTTTAGTTCTTTTCTGAAATCTCGATAATAATATAAATATTAGTTGGGTTGGGTTAGGTTGCCAAAACTTTCTAGATCTAGTTCTAGTGTTAAGGTCATTGTTAATGGTCATTCAGCACTAGATTGTTGTATTTTGAACTGAAAGTCGAACTAACATGAGCTCTATTTTCTATTTTTATTTTTTTACTTAAAGTTTGTGCAATATGTTTTGAAATCAAAGAAATTTCTGTTTGAGATATGATGCACACTCTCGATTCTAGCTGGACAATACTAAACTTGGATTAATACGAATACATACAATACAATGCTATACAATACTAATCTGGATCATTTGTTGTGTTGATTACGAATCTGGACTCAGAATTATGAATTTTTCAAAAATCAAGATGGCAAATACTACATAGAGATTACAGACTATTATTGGAAGAAATTGGTTAGTTTACGCAAAGCTTGATATCTCAGGAGATTTGTGGTTATTTAAGGCTGCTACAGGAAGCCTTCCAGTGCACGCTGGGATGGATTCTGATTCTGGACAGTAGTTAGAGAAAAGTCATAAAAACAATGTCAAAACTTACTGTTTGCAAACATAGGAAGTTTTTCTTAAGTCAGGCATCAAAAAATGTAATTCCACAGAAAATTTATTATTATAGCAAACAAGAAGTTAAGAAAGGATGCATTTAGAGCCCAGCATACTATAAAGTCTTTATTATTAGTAAGACCACGCTTTATAAGATTTTTGACAATTCCCCTAGAGTTTTTAAGATGTATGTAGGATGTGTGTCTGGTTATGGGCTAAGCATTTATGGTTCATAGCCAACAATATTCATGCAAATATCTCTCTGTCTGTTTTATTTTTTAAGATGTGGTTGATTTTTATGCTGAAAACTCGAAATTAAGATATTTTGAAGATTTTGACTGTATTCCTGCAATTTTCTTATATCTAGGTTGTAGGTGGATAAGTTATGCTTTTCAACATCATTATGGACAATTTTAGTGAATGAGGTCTTCTATCATCCATTTTGAGTTTTGAAGTTATGAAACAGTTTTGTTTCAAAAATTAACATCTGTTTTAGTTTTTGAGTGGTGGTTGATTTTTAATGCTGAAAGCTGGAAATGATGATATTTTGAAGATTTTGACTGTATTCCTGAAATTTTCTTATATGTAGATTGTAAGTGGATGAGTTATGCTTTTCAACATCATTATGGACAATCTTAGTGAATGAGGTCTCCTACCATCCATTTTAAGTTAGGAAAGAGCTTTGTCAACATCATTATGGACAATATTAGTGAATGAGGTCTTCTATCATCCATTTTAAGTTTTTAAGTTATGAAACAGTTTTGTTTCAAAAATTAACTATCTGTTTTAGTTTTTGAGTGGTGGTTGATTTTTTATGCTGAAAATTAGAAATGATGATATTTTGATGAAGAGTTTGACTGCATTCCTGAAATTTTCTTATAGCTAGATTGTAAGTGGATGAGTTATGCTTTTCAACATCATTATGGACAATCTTAGTGAATGAGGCCTCCTACCATCCATTTTAAGTTAGGAAAG
Organism: Onthophagus sagittarius; assembly: GCA_036711965.1. Classification (NCBI taxonomy): domain Eukaryota; kingdom Metazoa; phylum Arthropoda; class Insecta; order Coleoptera; family Scarabaeidae; genus Onthophagus; species Onthophagus sagittarius. Next base: position 12,420,973 of record JASERS010000004.1, read on the forward strand.
AGCTTTGTCAACATCATTATGGACAATATTAGTGAATGAGGTCTTCTATCACCCATTTTGAGTTTTGAAGTTATGAAACAGTTTTGTTTCAAAGCTTAACTATCTGTTTTAGTTTTTGAGTGGTGGTTGATTTTTTATGCTGAAAATTAGAAATGATGATATTTTGATGAAGAGTTTGACTGCATTCCTGAAATTTTCTTATATCTAGATTGTAAGTGGATGAGTTATGCTTTTCAACATCATTATGGACAATCTTAGTGAATGAGGTCTCCTACCATCCATTTTAAGTTAGGAAAGAGCTTTGTCAACATCATTATGGACAATATTAGTGAATGAGGTCTTCTATCACCCATTTTGAGTTTTGAAGTTATGAAAGAGTTTTGTTTCAAAGCTTAACTATCTGTTTTAGTTTTTGAGTGGTGGTTGATTTTTTATGCTGAAAATTAGAAATGATGATATTTTGATGAAGAGTTTGACTGCATTCCTGAAATTTTCTTATATCTAGATTGTAAGTGGATGAGTTATGCTTTTCAACATCATTATGGACAATCTTAGTGAATGAGGTCTCCTACCATCCATTTTAAGTTAGGAAAGAGCTTTGTCAACATCATTATGGACAATATTAGTGAATGAGGTCTTCTATCACCCATTTTGAGTTTTGAAGTTATGAAACAGTTTTGTTTTAAAGCTTAACTATCTGTTTTAGTTTTTGAGTGGTGGTTGATTTTTTATGCTGAAAACTAGAAATGATGATATTTTGATGAAGAGTTTGACTGCATTCCTGAAATTTTCTTATATCTAGATTGTAAGTGGATGAGTTATGCTTTTCAACATCATTATGGACAATCTTAGTGAATGAGGTCTTCTACCATCCATTTTAAGTTAGGAGAGAGCTTTGTCAACATCATTATCGACAATCTTAGTGAATAAGGTTTTCTATCATCCATTTTGAGTTTTGATGTTATGAAAGAGCTTTGTTTTAAAAATCATCTCTCTTTTTTAGTTTTTGAGTTGGGGTTGATTTTTATGCTGAAAATTCGAAATTATGAAATTTTGAAGATTTTTACTGCATTCCTGCAATTTTCTTATATTTAGGTTGTAGGTGGATATGAGTTATGCTTTTCAACATCATTATGGACAATCTTAGTGAATGAGGCGTTCTACCATCCATTTTGAGATTTGAGTTATGGAGAGCTTTGTTTTAAAAACCAACTATTTGTTTTTGTTTTTGAGTTATGGATGATTTTTATGCTGAAACCCAACCCAACCCAACCTAACCCAACCCAACCTAACCCAACCCAACCCAAAATGTCTTAGGTTGTAAAAATCTTAGGTTGTATATGACACATGCTTTTGAACATCAGAATAGACAATCTTAGTGAATGAGGTTTTCTATCATCCATTTTGAGTTTTGAAGTAATGAAAGAGCTTTGTTTTAAAAATCATCTGTCCTTTTTAGTTTTTGAGTTAGGGTTGATTTTTTACTGAAAACTCGAAATTATGATATTTTGCAGATTTTCCTGTAACTTTCTTATGTGTAGGTTGTAAGTGGATGTGAATTATGCTTTTCCACATCATTGGTGAATGAGATCTTCTGCCATCCATTTTGAGGTTTGAGTTATGAAAGATTTGAACTAAAATTAGAGCTAAAATTAGACTAATACTAGATCTAAAACTAGAAACTTTCGGGTTTTGTCGTGCGTTTGTTGAAAAAATGTTCGACGTTTCGGATGCCATGTTGCAACCTTCTTCAGAAACTGTTTTGAAACGTCAAACATTTTTTCAAAAAACGCACGGAAAAACTCAAAATTTTCTAGCTTTAGATCTAGTATTAGTTCTAGTGATAGTTCTAGTGTTAGTGCTAGTGTTATTTCTAATTTATATAAAAGATTTGCTATAAAAATCATCAATTATGATATTTCAAGGATTTTAGAGTTATTGCTGCTAAACTGCAACAGTCAAATTTAAATGAGTTATGGATTGTGAATCTTTAGACCACAACGAATCATTTTCGTGATTCAAGACTTTTCTGTGTGGATTTTAATTTTTCAGTTTCTATTTATTTTTATAATAAGCCTCTTAAATGATGAGATTTTGAAGGTTTATGACAGAGTTCTCATATCTAGGTAGTGTCTGGTTATGGTTATGGATATGGTTTTGGTTTTTGAGTTGTGATTGATATTTAAGCTAATGGAAATTATGATATTTTGAAGATTTTTGCTGTAGTCCCACAATCTTTTCATAGCTAGATTATAAATGGTTATTGAATAAGCTTTTCTGGTTCATTACAAACAATATTCGTTTTTGAGAATGGACTAAAACCTGTAAAAACTTGTGTGTGCAGAAGCTTTTAATATCATTAGATCTTGTTACTTTTTTAAGTTGTTTTGTTCTTCTAACTCTTATTAACCTCATAAAATAGTTTTGACGTCATTAAGAGAGGCACCTGGTCTTTAAAGTAATAGAAAAGTATATAATAGTTCAAAATGTTAGACGACAGCAGAAACTCAATAAATGTGCGAGATCCAAAATCATAGAGAAAACTTTTCGATAAAGAAATAATAAACAATGGAAAGATAACATCAAAAATTAGCAACGATATGGTGTTTAAATTAAAATTCAATCCAAATATTTCTAACTCTAAGTCCAATATTAGTTTTAGTGCTAGTTGTGAGTGTTATTCAGCTTTATACTATTATATGTTTTTTACCGAATCAAAACTAGAACTAACATTAAATCTGAAACTAGAAACTTTCAAGTGCCAATAATTTTTTTGCTATAACGAACTTACAAAGTTAAATTGAACACTTTCCTCCCCATATTATATACCAGGTGAAGCAGTTAAATTCAGACGCCTTTATAACTCATAAATCATCAATATTATCGAAAAATGTTTCAAATCAAAGATTGATCATATCAGGAGGGAAAATTTTTCAATTATTATCATGTTAACAGTCCACAGCTCGTATATGGACTGTAAATGGGAAGTACCATTAGTCCACAGCTCATCTCTGGATTGTTCCTCGTTGCTATCAATTTCGCAGAGATAGAACCGGACGTGTGTAGCAATTTTCATTCTCTAACGAGGACTGTTAACGTGTTAATAAGAAGTTTTTTTAAATGAATACGTTTATATTTTTCCCCACTGTGCTTCTCCATGACAAAATAAATAACTTTTATTAAAAAATATTTCTAATTTACTAAATACTATACATATTAACAATTCAAAATACAACCAGGGCACACCGCAATTAACATCAAGTAGGCTGCAAATATTAAAAATGCCATGACAAATGGTAGTTAAGTATCTGTATTTGTGCAAATATCCCTTAGATATAAATTCATTCTTCTTAAATTTCTCCATTAAGAAAAATCTTTTTACTTTTTGCAACATTCGCATATCTTTCCAAGCTTAATTTATGAATCGTAATGAATAAACTTGCAGCTTTAGCAAATTTTGACAGATATGGCTACTAAAACAACTGCCACCTCGTATAACTTTAATATCCCTAGCCTACTTGACGTTAATTGCGGTATTTCTTGAATTTCTATTATGTGTAATATCCACTCAATATTTTTTTTTGAATAAAAGTAATAGGGAATAGTAGTTTCATCACAGTTTCATATCAAGTTTTATCTGAAACTTTTTTCGCTAAAAATTGATAGTTTATAAATTATAACCCATTCTGAATTTATTTCCCTCACCCGGTATAAAACTTTTCCTATAAATTATTTCGAATTTATTTAGAACTTAACAAGAAAATTCTAAAAATACACTGTCCACGTTAAATTATTACAACGTAATGGGTTACGGCATTGGAATACGCATTGCGTGAGTTAAGCTAACCACGCCGATAGCGGCCCGGCTTTTTTGAATTTATTTGCGCCCGTTCAAATTAATACAATCCAGGATGTGGGGGGTTAGGTTATCGTGCGGTACGCCGAGCAGTTAAACGCTTTAATGTGACAAGATGGATGGCGAAATACCGACGAGGTGCTCCCTTATTATTTGGTCGATACTTCGCGAACTACAACTTTATAAATAAAGGGGAATTTATCGCCGGAAGTCATCTATTAATTATTCAATATCGCAATGCGTTTCGTCAAAATTAACATTTCAAGTTCAAAAATGTTTTGGTTTTTATTTATGCTACCTCTTTGTTTATTCTTCTCGTTTCTGTTTATTTTCCTTATGAAAGCAGGTTCTTAGTCGTCGTGGTAGTTTTTGAGTCAGTTGTTTGTTGTCTGTTCTTGTAGATGTAGTATAAAGATTCGTTTTGGTTTATTATATTCCAAGGTATGAAATGGATAAATTTCGAATTAATGGAGTTTTTCTTATATTATTCCTTTTTATCTTTTTATTCGTGAGTGAGTTCTCGTGTAAATATGGTAAGTAACAAAATCATCCCATTATCGATCTTTTAGCAGTGATGGTTACTCAAAAACGGTTTTTCTTACGTCATTAAATTCTTTCTGGAGGGAATATTTTTGCATAAATTCCTATATTTGCAGCGATTGATCTAATACTCCTAACAGACATTAATGTATATCATAGTATTTTTACATACGAAATACATTATCGTCTATATAACATATCTCGAAAATCGGCAAGCCTCATGAAACAATATTGTTCAAATTTATTAATTTCTTGGATTAGGTGTTTTTTGACCATGTGGTCATATAGAGTCTGATATAACCCAGCTTTCGAAAAGGACGCCGACTCTTTTCCACCGACGATAACATTGTATGGTGAATCATCAAGACAATATGACTATCGTCATTGTAATTGTGGCATCATCACTGCTGAATTGTACCGGAAGAATACGTTAATTGTGCATTTTTCAAAATTTGTACATCATATCCCCTTCATCCATACCAACCTAACGTTTAGAATTAGATAGCTATCATAGAATATTAAAAATACATGAGGTTGTTATTTATTTTATGTTATTTATAAACATAAAAAAATATGTAAAAAGTGATGTCCAAACAGCCCCTTGTTTGGGTTTTCTTGGACATTAAACTTTGTTTTAGGGACAATCTCTTAGTTTGCATCTCAGATATTTAAGTTCCCTTGAAAATGTTACTGAAGCATTACGGAATGTATTTTTATGTAAAAATACATTTTTTTAACACAATAGATAAAATCTGTACCTGAATTGTTGTTCTTGAAGACCCTGACCTACTTCCCTTGTTATTTAACATCCAATTCGCAAGAACAACCAAAGTTTCAAAAATGTTCTTGCCTAAAACAGTCGGATCTGGAATTTTAATTCCTTCCTCTGAGGCACATTGAACGTTTCTGCGGATTTTTCTTTGCATCTTCTTCTGAACTGCATTCATTGCCTTTTCCAAGTTCTCCAAGTTGTAACTCTTGTAGGGTTTTAACCCTGGGTTTTTTTGATACCAGTTTTAATTATTAGCACAACTGAAACAAAAAGATAACCTCGCTTTCGTGACACAGGACTGAACACGTATGCGTTGTGTCTATGTATCCCCGAGGTGGTCAAATAGCTCTATCTTACGGTAATTTATTCATAAAAAGGGCACACAACAGACGGCCTAAGCAGCTTTTAAAAAAATAACTTTTCAGAAAATGTTTTTCTTCAAAACGTTTAGCATTTTCAGCCATTATCTTTATTATCACTCCCTCTATTTAAAAAGAAAAGTGTTTGGTACACTCATCAATCTCCATATTCTTAACAATTTTTGAATAGTAAAGCTGTCTTTTGTGCATCACTGATGGCGTTCATGTGACGCCAGTTCGTTCGCCATCAGCCTATCCGAACGAATCTTCAAATACCAAAATCTCTCTCACACAAAAGGTTTAGACGCTGTTTGTACGCTCAATATCTTAGGTTGTGGTTTAACGACGAAAATTATCTTCAATTTATAAAATGCAAAAGGAACTGGACTTTGATTTGGAAAGGATTGACTGCTTGGTGTACAAGCAATCAAGTTCCTTCTTTTTCTTGGTACAATTTGTTGGTTTATGAGAGCCATCATATTTTGTTCCAAGTCCAGGTAGCACTCGATTTACGACGGGGTTACGTTCCAAAGACTTCGTCGAAAGTTGTTTTTGACCTAACGTATTTTAATTATTAAATTTAAAGAACACAAATGGTTAACTGTTATGAAATGGTTTTACATGTCTAAACATCAATGAAATACTTTAAAAAAATATTTAAAACATGTACATATTGCGTTATGTTCTTGATTAAAAATGGGGGTTCTTATTTAACCCGTTAAGCGCCTTGATAGGCTGCAGGCAGTGGCTCTCCTATTATCCGTGCCAGAAGTCAAGGCCCCTCACTTTAGAGATCGATATCTTCGAAATCGCTTGATGAAGCAAATTGCGATAAAGTTTGTTGAAACCAACAAACAGTTTAGACAGTTTACATAGGTTAATTTGCGATTTTTTTCTCAAAATCTATTTGACGAAAAAAATTCAAATTTGAATTGGTGGTAACCGAATGTATTCTTAATGTGGGACATATTTTATTTTAACGATATACTCACATTAGGTTACCATCAGTTCAAACTTGAACATTTTTCGTCAAATAGTTTTTGAGAAAAAAATCGCAAAATAGATAAAGTTATCGGCACCCTCAAAAATCTGGTACTTTTTTCAATTAACTAAAGAAGACCCGAACATTTAAAAATTAAACTGTGATACACAGAAATGTTCACTGATTACAATAAACTTTACCGCAATTATCTTCATCGAGTGATTTCGAAGACATCGATCTCTAAACTGAGGGGCCTCGATATCTGACATGGATAATAGTGGCCGGATAATAATATTCGTCATATCCATCAGAAGAAATTTTCATTTAGTCATGTCCATCACAACATTTGTTACACGGTTTAGCAGGGAGCTGCGAAAGGTAAAGAGTGAAAAATTGCGCTGATAATCAGAACACGCAGTGCTCTCAAGCTGTCAAGTTAATTTTTGAAAAAAAAATAAAAAAATGCGTCACTTTGTCCAGAGATACTGAAGGCAACGATAGAAGACGATGCCTATATAAACCGAAATGCCTAAATGCATTGAATGCATTGAATGCGGCATGAATGCAGCTGGTAATTATAAACTTAAACCTCTTTTAACCTTTGTGAACATCCTGTAGTTTTTAAAAGTATCTATCTTTTTAATCTATCTCATTCAATTCTATGATTGCGTTTAGGATTGTACATAATATTGAGTGAAATTTTATTGAAAAAATAAATCTTTGTACTCATTATTAAACTTGAACTTACAAAGAGGATGGAAATATATGGGATTGTAATTATATAGATTTTATGAAAATAATTATTATTTCACAATGCAACAAATAGAAAATAACAATTTTCCCGTTTTACATTCTTCACACCAATACCTCGATTCCTTCCGAATTTTCTTTTTATAGCATACATGGTAGCGTTTCGTTGGTTTAGCTTTTGTAGTTGGTGGTATAAATAAAGGAAAATGCCTTTGAAGGAGTCTTGCGACGGTTTCGGCGTTTTTGATCGTTTTGTAGACGGATTTCTTTTGTCAGCGTATGTTTCTATAATTGCTTCTGCAAGATCGAGAATAAAATAGAATTACTATGTTTTGCCGCCTAAAGTTTTATAAATTTTATGGCAATTCAAAGTTGTCATATCAAAAAAATGATGAAAAATTTTCATATAATATTTGTTAAGCCTGTTTCTTGCAGAGGAATAAAAATTTAAATTACTATCAGCCAAGTCTACTCCTCCCATATTGGCGTTATAGTCTAATACTATTTCTGGATTCTCAACTAATCCTCTTCCTCCTCTAACTGGTACTGATGATCTCTTAGCATCATTATGAAGGCTGTTTGCAAATAATATCTCTCTTTTATTGTACCACTTCAAAACCATTTGTTTCCATCCATACATAGATGGGTGTTTTCAAAAAATAGAATAAAACATACCATCATATATGTGTCATATATGATGATATGATAATTACCAAAATAACCACTAATTAAGAAAAAATAGAATATTCGGAATGATTTTTCTAACGCCTGTTGATTTGCAATGAAAATACGCTCGGTATCAAATAAAATAATCTTCTGGAAGCATCTCAAGTCCTCCAGAGGCAATACTAGGTATTTTTCAAGCATTTTAAATCTTCTAGAACCAGTATCAAGTCTTACGGAGGTATTTCATGTCTTCTGGAATCAATATCAAGTTTTCTAGAAGCAGTATCATGTCTTTTATTAGCATTTGAAGTTTTTCGGAAGCATTGCAAATCTTCTGGAAACAATTCAAATCTTCTTCTAGCAGTTTCTAAATTCTAAGTTCCTTGGAAGCAGTTTATGTCTTTTAGATGTATTTTAAATCTTATAGAAGCAGTATCAAGCCTTCTAGAAACATTTTCTACGCAATATTAAGTCTTCTAGAGGCAATGTCGTGTCTTTTGGAAACATTTTAAATCTTCTAGAAGCAATATCAAGTCTTTTGGAAGCATTTCAAGTCTTTTTGAATCATAATATGTCTTTTGGAAACATTGCAAGTCTTGTAGATGCAAAAATAAGTCTTCTGGAAGCATTCCAGGTCTCCTAGATGCAATATCAATCAGATGCAAAGCTTCTGGAAGCTCTATTAAGTCTTTCAGAGGCAATGTCGAGTCTTTTGTATGCATTTTAAGTCTTCCAGAAGCAGTATCAAGTTTTTGGAAGCATTTTAAATCTTCTAGATGCAGTATCAAGTCTTCTAGATGCGGTATAGTAGTCTTCTAGGAGCATTTCAAATTTTCTAAAAGTAGTATCACGTCTTTTGGAAGCATTTCAAGCCTTCTAGCTGCAATATCACGTCATCTGGAAGTATTGCAAGTCTTTTGGAAACATTGCAAGTCCTCTGGAAATATTGCAAATATTTTTGTAGTTTCCAAGACAGCCTATTAGGACATCGAACTTGAACCGTCTGTACATATACAACATCTGTACATATACGTATACAACAAGATGTCATTGATCTACCTGTATAATTCTTGCTTGTACCTTTCTATGTCATGCTTCATACAAAAATCAAAATATCAAAATGGGGATTTCTGTTTAAGAATGATAACTTAGGACTGGTATCTCAATTTTTGGAAACTTGCAAATTTAAGTTTTGGTTTAGTCCCGGGGTTTCATGAAAGAAATGACGTCTGGGACATTATCATGGCATCTGGAACCACTAACAAGTTTCGAAATTAAGAAAAAATTAAAATATTTGGAACGATTTTTCTACCGTCTGTTGATTTACAATGAAAATACACTGGCTATTGAAGAAATTAGTCTTCTGGCAGCATTTCAATTCTTCCAGAGGCAATATCAAATCCTTTGGAAGCATTTCAAATCTTCTGTTAGTATTTCAAATCTCTCAGAACCATTATAAATATTCTGGAAACATTTCAAGTCTTCTTCCAGCAATAGCAAATTCTTTGAATGCTGTTTAAGTCTTTTGGAAGTATTTTAACTTTTCTAGACGCAGTATCAAGCCTTCTAGAAACATTTTAAGTCTTCTGGACGCAATATTAAGTCTTCTAGAGGCAATGTCGTGCCTTTTGGAAGCATTTCATATCTTCTAGAAGCAATATCAGCAATATCTATAAGCAATATCAAGTCATCTAGAAGCAGTATCTGGAAGTATTTCAATTCTTTTTCAAGCAATATCAAGTCTTTCAGAAATAGTATCAAGTCTACTAGAAGCACTGCAAGTCTTTTAGATGTAAAATTAAGTCTTCTGGAAACATTCCAGGTCTCCTATAAGCTTTTCAAATTTTCTAAAAGTAGTATCAAGTCTTCTAGAAGAATTTCAAGCCTCTTAGCTGCAATATCACGTCTTCTGGAAGCATTGCAATTCTTTTGGTAACAATGCATGTCTTTTGGAAACATTGCAAGTATTCTATATGTAATGCCAAGTTTGCTGGAAGCATTTCAAGTCTTCTCAATGCAACATCAAGTCTTCTGGAAGCAGTACAAGTCTTGTGGAAGCATTGCAAGTCCTCTGAAAATATTGCAAGTATTTTTATAGTTTCCAAGACAGCCTTGTAGAACATCGAATTTGAACCCTCTGTACATATGTATACAAGATGTTATTGATCTATCTGTATAATTCTTGCTTGTACCTTTCTATGTCATGCTTCGTATAAAAATCAAAATATCAAAATGGGGATTTCTGTTTAAGAATGTCAACTTAGGACTGGCATCTCAATTTTGGAATACTTACAAATTTTATTTTATTTATTTAAATCTCGGGATTTCATGAAAGAAATGATGTCTGGGGCATTATCATGGGATCTGGGACCACTAAGAAGTAATAAATTACGAAAAAATTAAAATATTCGGAACGATTTTTCTACCGCCTGTTGATTTACAATGTAAATACGCTGGCTATTGAAGGCAATATCAAATCCTTTGGAAGCATTTCAAATCTTCTGTTAGTATTTCAAGTCTCTCAGAACCATTATAAATATTCTGGAAACATTTCAAGTCTTTTTCTAGCAATAGCAAATTTTTTGAATGCAGTTTAAGTCTTTTGGAAGTATTTTAACTTTTCTAGACGTAGTATTAAGCCTTCTAGAAACATTTAAAGTCTTCTGGACGCAATATTAAGTCTTCTAGAGACAATGTCGTGTCTTCTGAAAGCAGTACAAGTCTTCTGGAATCATTTCAAGTTTTCTGGAAGTATTATTGTGTGTCTATTGGAAGCATTGCAAGTACTCTAAATGTAATATCAAGCCTTCTCGAAGCATTCCACATCTCCTAGACGCAATATCAAGTTTTCTGGAAGCAATATTAAGTCTTCCAGAGGCAATATCCAGTCTTTTGTACGCATTTTAAATCTTCTGGCAGCAGTATTAAGTCTTCTGGAAGCATTTCAAGTCTTCCAGTTGCAGTATCAAGTGTTCTGAAAGCATTTTAGATGCAATATCACTTCATCTGGAACTATTACAAGTCTTTTGGAAGTATTGTGAGTTATCTTAGAAACATTGCAAGTCTTCTATATGCAATGTCAAGTATTCTGGAAGGATTGTAGTTCTCCTAGTTGCAATATCAAGTCTTCTGGAAGCAATTTAAATTGTCTAAATGCAATATCACGTTTTCTGGAAGCATTTTAATCTTCTAGAAGCAATATCAAGCCTTCACGAAGAAATATTAACTCTTCCAGAGGCAATGTCAAGTTTTTGTAAGTATTTTAAATCTTCTGGAAGCAGTATTAAGTCTTCTGGAAGCATTTCAAGCTGTCTAGATGCAGTACCAAGTCTTCTAGAAGCATTTCAAGCCTTCTAGATGCAATATTAAGCTTTTTGGTATGCAACATCAAGTCTTCCGGAAGCATTTCAAGTTTTCTTATATTCAATATTCGTTGTGAAATGTATAACAAATAAAATTACTCTTAGAGATCGATGAAAAGTTTTTATTTATAAAATCAGTGCCACATGTTTCTGGAATAACTTTTCCCTTCTTCAGGCACAACGTCAAAAGTTAAAAACAAAAATGAAAAAGTTAAAAATATTTCGCGAAACAAACAGTCACAATGTAAAGGTTTTTGGTCGACTTTATTAAATTTGTTATAAATTTTAACACCATTTTTTTTTTAAATTTTAACGACTTAACATATTTGTGTCTTTTTAAGATAATAAACATGTTCAATTGCAAATCCAATTTCAAGTATTCTGGAAGCATTGCAGTTCTTTTATGGAAGCATTTCAAGTCTTCTAAAAGCAACACCAAGTTTTCTGGAAGCATTGCGAGTTTTTTTGTAGTTCCCAAGACAATTTATTTGGACATCGAATTTGTATCATCTCTACATATGTATACAATAGGACTTTATTGATGGTCCTAAGTACGAGTAATCGTAATTTAAGCCATTGTAAGTCGAGATCTATCTATATAATCCTTGCTTGTATCTTTCTATTGATGCTCCATAGAATCGAGGTATTTTCGCTTGAGTGCCTAGAATGGTACTTATTATTTCGAAAAAGAAATGGTGACGTGCACATATATACAATACATAAAATAATTTGACACTTGAAAACAAAAAATCACTTTATAAAAGGACTTATTCACTCAAGCCTTTTCATTGCAACTTAAAAAAAGTAAAGAAAAAAGGTATTAAATCAATCTCGTCGAGTTATTTTTTTTTCTTTCAAGTAATTTTATATTATAACAGCATAATTTAACGTCAAATCGATTCGATAACAAGTTTAGTAAAGCATATTAATTTTAATCAAAAGCTTCCGTGCTCTCTATAATTCCGGGTAATAATAATGAAAACGCCAGTGCACCCAAAGTACCACCATTTCCAAGCCGGTTTATTGCGGCAAGGCTTACCAAGGCGTATTTTACAGCTTGGGACCACCGAGACAATGGGGCCGGATTTAATCCGGGGGTCGTTCCTTCCACCCGCTCTTGGCTGACGTTCGGCGGTGCCCTTTGCCACCAGCCAAAGGAATATGAGGAGGCGGGAAAATGGGAAGTGAGCGCCACGACGCGCGACCAACTTGGAAGTTATCGAGAACTTTTGATGTCGCGGAGATTACTGGGAGCCGTTTCGAGCGTGAACTGAGACTTGAAGGGCTCCAGTTACATACTCTTCTTGGTTCTTTGTGTTTAGTCAAGTTGTATGTTATATTTAAATGAAAAGGTTATGTTAATGGGGGGTTAATAAGCCGTATTTTTGAAACATATTTCTCGAAGCTATTTGGATGAAAACTTCTACTTTTCGTTTGAAGTCAGCAAAAATTATAATACCTTTTCCATTGAGAAACGAGGACTCCCGGAGATTAGCTGCGAATCGTTCAATTCCGGGAGCTGGAATTTACATTTTTCTCGAATGACATTAGCATAGTATTACCGGCGGTGATGTTCAGGAGGACGAAGGAAGACGAGCGAAAAGCAAAACGAAAAGAGACTCCTTTTTGATTATTTATTTTCTTTCTTCTCTACATTCCAATCCCGATCTGACATTCACAGGATCCTTTTTTATCAAACAATTTTTTTTTGTTTCAGATTTTCTTCTTGTCGTTATCGTGACGGTAGTGGTGATCGGCCGGAGCATGCGTTCCGGCGATGAGTTCTCAGAGCTCGGGGGTGATCCTGGAGGTGGAGGTGGAGGAAGTAGTGGTAGATATGGCCCGGGGGCTCCTGGGGGAGGCCCCGCGACTTGGTCGTCGTCGGCGCGGGCTACGCCGGCTGGTAGCCGAAGTCGAACACCAGCCGAAGTCGCCGACGACCCTCTCGGGCCAAACGGAAGCCCCAGGACAACATCTCATTCAAGAGGACCCGGAGTTGTCCCTGGAGGCGGGGGCGGTGGACGACCTGGACTTTATTATTCGCCACCAGGCACTTCTTATACGATCATCGAAAGACCTTCTTCAGCAATGCATCATCATTCACAAGGGAGAGATTACGGGATGCAACATTTTAGCACGATGAGTCCTAGAGGTAAGAAACAATAAATAACTTAAACTTCCTCTTTTCGAGGATTACGTTTGTTCGCTTATTAAGACTTTTAACTTTAAAAGGAAAGTTCTGTGTCGTTTGGCTTAGGGTTTAACAAGGCGGAAAAACCGCAAGGAAGTAATAAAGATTTTACGGTGGACTAAAAAAATAGGGATTAAAATTAATAGGACCACTTCCCTTAATAACCTTAAATTTTAACTGCCCATTGCTTGTGGAAACGAAAATTCAATATTTAATTATTCGATGGATTATTCAAGTTTTTATCTTACCTCTTTTATGTTGTAAAGAGTTTCCTTTTTTAATATCTTTTTCATTAAACCTACATAAAGCCGGTGAGTTATATGGAAATATTAAAGATTTTACGAGGGAACTACACGGAATATTAAATTATTTCCGGTTAAAACTTAAGTCATTTTCAAATAAAATTGAATTTTAAAAGTTTTTGTAAGTATGAAGATTTTTTGGGTTGGCGTTAGTTAAAAACAAAATGAAACTAACACTAAACTAACACTAACACTAAACTAATGAAACTAATACTAGAATTAACACCAGAAATACTACTGAATGAGTAGTTATTGTTGATTATGGGTATCGATGAGGTTGACAATTTTAATTGCAATGTTTATAACTTCCTGTGTTCTATGGATTGAGTTAAGATTTGTTGAGTTAGGTTGGGTTGAATTATGTTGGGTGGGGTTCTATTAGGTTCCCCGTAGGGACTTGGAAGCATCCCTAGTATGGGTTTGGCGAACCCACGGTATCCGAGCTGGAGGAGCATACCTCCTTAAAAAACTGGGGGTCGTGTGATCTCGGACAGCGACACCCCTACGAGCAGCCCCTGTCTGGAATTCTCCGTTCCGAGTTATCCGTACCGTGTTTAAGTGTTAGTGTGGGGTAAGAGAGTGTGGGGTAAGATAAACGGGGCGTAAGAGGGGCGCTTGATATCGCCAAAAATGGTTGATGGAGTTAAATCCCAATGCCTCGGATTGTCCACTCACTGAGAACGGTCGGCTCCGCGAGATTACGAAGACCTCAATGTATAGGGCTTTGCTAGCCAAAGTATGGAAGGATACGTTTTTAGACGTAGCTCTTTGATGGGCCGATCATCAGTGAAGATGGCCTCAAAGGAAATAGAAAGCAAGAGTATCTCAATGGGCGAAGAGAGTGATAATGAATTAAACACCACCATAATAGAAGTTAAGGGTGAAAAGAGAGAGAAGAAGAGGAAGCACGCAGAAGAAATGGTTAAGAGCTCACTCAGTTGGAGTTTATGCAACCTAGAAGAGAAGACCCCGAGCAGAATGAGGATGTAGTCATTTGGCAGTGAAATGGAAAATTCAAAGAAGGAAGGGGTGGGAAATGTTAGGACAGAGAGTGAAGAAGAAGTGATGAGGGATGCAAAGAGGAGAAAGAAGTTGGGTGATAGGTGGAAACAGCAAAGATGACCAGAATAAAGAACCAATAGAACAAGCGAAAACAACTAAAGTCGCCATAAATAGGATTACAGAAATAACAAATGTATTGGTTCAGAAAAATGGAGAGGAAAATAGCAAGATTCCAGAATAAAGACATACAAGAATGGCTCCCGGAAGGACGGGACCAACAGAAAGGAATTAATATAAAAACAGATACGAAAGAAATAGCTAGGCAAACAGAAACTATTACAGAAAGAGAAAAAAGAAGGAAGATGATCTAATGAAAAACATAGAGGGTAGAAAATTAT
Source organism: Onthophagus sagittarius (assembly GCA_036711965.1). Taxonomy (NCBI): domain Eukaryota; kingdom Metazoa; phylum Arthropoda; class Insecta; order Coleoptera; family Scarabaeidae; genus Onthophagus; species Onthophagus sagittarius. The sequence goes on from JASERS010000004.1 coordinate 12,436,153, forward strand.
GATGACTTGAAAAAATAAAAGATAATGAATGGGATGAAGAATATTACGAAAGAACAAAAATAAGAGAAAGCAATCTACTGCATCAACAAGAAATAAACGTGAAAATTGTAATGACAGAAAAGGATGATAGGGACACGCATAAAGTTATTCAAAACCAATTCAAGAATGTATTCCCATTGCTAGATCAGATAAATAAAAACCCAGAGACAATAGAAACGACAACAAAGACTAAAATTAAAGGCCAAATAATAGAAAGAAACGAAAAAATAGTAAAATTAAAGGCGAGCGATAATGAAAAAGAATCGTGGAATGATCTTATTGGCCTAAGGAATGAGACAGGTGAAGAAAAACAAATAGCTATTCACCGTCTAAGAAAATTAAAACTAATAACACTAAGAAAAATGATAGAAGAATGATAGCACAACATCGGAAAAACTGGAAGAAGAAGAATACGAGGATCGAGTACAACCAGGAAAAAGAAAGACATATGCTGTAATCGTAGAAAATAAAGAGAAATCATATGAAGAGGTTGTCAGAGAAATTAAGGAGAGAATGAAATAAAGAACGATATAAACACTACCCAAAACATAGAAAGAATTTTCAATGAAGAACAAAGCTAGAAACCCATTTGCATAGGGTTGAGGGAAAAAAAGGAGGAATGTTTTTTTCCTAAGTATTAGGAATATGGAGATAACAAGGACGAGAGAGGAGGTCATAGAGGCAGTAAAAGGGAAAAGTTGGAAAAATGAAAAAAGAAGAGTGTAAAATAGGAAATTTGAGACCGCATGCAGCTGGTAACCATAGAGGTCAACAAAGAGATCGCTGAGAAACTAATAATAGAAGGAAAGTTAAGAATAGGGCTAGCTATTTGTCAAGTAGAAAAAAGGAGGGAAATAAAAAATGCATTCTATGCTGGTTTCCACCTCATATGGCGAAAGACTGCAATAATGAGGACAGGAGAAGATGACGGTACAATTGTAGGGGCGAATGGCACCTAACCAGAGACTGCAAAAACGAAGAGAAATGCCCAGATTGTAAGGTAACAGGCCACCGAGCCAGTACACGAAGGTACAGGAAGCCCAATGTATAAGAAACTTTTGTAACGACTTAAAAATGTTGAAAAACAAATAAGGAAGACCAAAAGCATGGAAGAAAGAAAAAAGAGCAATTTAAAGCAGAAGAAAGTATCGAAAGAAATTGTCGTTCATGAAAAAGCGATAATTAATGATGAATTTGATGAACTTGGTGGAAAAACGTCAGGGAAAGCCAAACAGTGGTTTAGACCACAGAAAAACAGACGAAATGGAAATCGACTTCATGACGGTCACAAAAAAGAAAAAAAGAAAGAAACAGAAAGATGGAGGTACAAAAAGTACCCAGGATAACTCCCCCGAGGAACTGAAAAGACACAAAAAATGAAAATAATCTAGCTCAACTGCAATAGAAAGTGGGTAGCTCACCTTCTAGAAGCAACAGTTCAACTACAAGGAGCTGAGATAACACATGGTTAAGAGCCTAACAAAAAGAGAGCACAGAACTAGAAAACGGATAACATCGGTGATACATTTATCCAAATATTTCCAAACTCTATAAAACCAAAAAGATTGGTTATAGACGAGAGTTTCGTCGGAATCGAACTAAAGGATTTCACGATGTGGTCTTAGGTTGGACTTAGAATTTGAAAAATTATTAGACGACCTATAAAAGGAAATAAGGACTAGCAACAAACAAGCGATCATTGAGGATAATTAACCCTAGAGGAACTCTACTGGAGGAATGGGTAGCAAAAAAAATTCATACTCTCTTCAGTTCTAGATCTGACGTTTGTGACGGAACACATTGCTGGCTCCATACAAGATTAGGAAGTGAGGGAGGATGTGGAGGTACTAAGTGATCATTCTGGTCTCGTTTTTAGTCACTACAAGAAGCCAACAAGGTAAAGATTAGAATAAGGAGACAGGATGGAAAGTAACAGAAGTTGGGTTGATACGCCTAAAAACGTCTGTACATAATGTCTAATATAGAGCACTACCAGTGCATACAATAAAACGCTTAAAAGAAGGAATAATAAAAGTAATAGAAGACAACCCAAATATTGGTAGACTGCTGAATAGGACACAGAAAAACAACAAATGATATCAGCAAGAATGAGGCAAGAGAAGAATATGAGAAAGCGAAGAAAGATCTATCAGTTATGATTAAAAAGTCCAAAAAAATCGAAAAATCGTTGCCACGAATTAGAGTAAGATGTGTGGGGTACTGCATATCAAGTACTTAGAAAAAGATTAGGCTTTTTCCTGAAGTCTCTGAAAATTTTGATAGAGATGTATTTCGTTACACATACAAGACCATGATGCTCCCTTTACTAGGGACAAAGTGATGGGAACCTTAAGACAGCTTAAGCCAAGGAAAGCTCCAAAGATTGATAACATTACGAATGAGATCCTTAGAGCGTGCGTCGAAGCAAATCCAGACCACTTCTTACAAGTATTTAATGAATGCTTGGAAGTTGGATTGTTCACGTAAATTTCGAAACAACTCAAATTGATACTGACATAGAAGCCTTCAAAACCTGGTCAACCCCCAGCGTATCGCCCCCTATGTCCGCTGAGTGTAGTTGGAAAGTGGCTTGAAAGAATAATAAACAATAGGTTACCGAACAATAGAAGCCACTCGAGCAATAAACGACCGGACAGCTCGCATATATGAAAGGAAGAGGAACAGTGGATGCAGTCATGACGGTAATGGATATGGTATGGAAAAGAAGGAAAATATCATTCACCAATAGAGGCTGCAGTGTAATAATACATATGATGTGAAAAATGCTTTAACTCAGTACTCTGGGGAGAGGTTAAGAAGGCCTTACAAAATGTAGCAGTTACAGCACCTATAAGAAGCCTGCTTTGTACATACCTATCGACGATACCTATGATAGAAGTCTTTCCCTGAAACAAGAGGTAGGAATTAATATGGTTGGTTATGCTGACGATTTGGCGCTCATAGTGGAAGGTGCGAAAAGAGATTATCAATAAGGCAGAGTACTCCGTGCAAAGAGTAGCAGAGAATCTGGAGGGGATGTGATTAAGAATGGAACAATCCAAGACAGAACTGATAATTTTGGAAGGAAGGAGGAAATTGAATCATCAATGCAGGGGACATAAAGATCACAAGTAAGAAGGCATCATCTGCGAGAAGGCAGTTAAAACACAGAACACTTTGTCCAGGGTGATGCCCAGAATTGGTGGCCCATCACATAAAAAAAGAAAAATACTGCTATTAACAATATGCTCCGTGGTCCTTAATGCCGCCTCTGCATGGGGAATACATTAAAATAGAAGAAGTACGTGAATATGCTTCGTACTATTGAAAGAAGGTATACGATCGCGATAACATCAGCGTACCGAATTGATACTAAGAGAGCTAATAACTGGTAAACAAAGGGGACACAATTAAGGAAATGCGAAAGGAGGTGTTGAAAAGGTGGTAGGATAGATGGTGAGGATATAAGGGATGGGCCAACATCTCTATCAAAGATGTGTCTGTGTGGATGGACGAAGGATCATAAACGGACTGTTATATAACCCAGGCGATCACGGAGCACGGATCCTTCGGGAGCTAATTGAGGGAAATAAAAAGACAGGAGTCAGGTATGTGTTGCTTTGACTGTGGGGTATCGGATACGGCTAAGCACACATTCTTTCACTGTGCCAAGTTCAAGATAAAGTGGAAACGGGTAGAGATGGACATGGGAATAGCCGTTAATATGGGTAAGGTTGCAAACATTTTTAATACTGAAGGATGGAGATACTAATGAGTTTCCTGAGAACCACAATGGTAAACCCAAGCTGAACAACCCCTCTCCCAGCTCGGTACGTATTGGGTTTAATTAAACATCAAAAAAGTAATGGATTCCTATGTCTGTTTAATGAGGGAATGCCTATACAATATGGTGGACAGAGAAACGAAAAAGACAAATAAAAAGGAGAGAAAGAAAGAGGAAGAATGTATTGAGCTTAAATATATTCCAAAAAGTAATGGATTCCTATGTCTGATTAACGATGGAATGCCGGCATATTGCGATGGCTGGAGAGGTGGAGAGAACAATGAAGGAGGTTCCAGCCTGAATGCGAGAGGTAGAAATAGAGGAAGAGGAGAAGTACCTAGTCCATCAAACGTATGGAAGAGAAGGGATTGTTTGGTATTTTGAGTCTGTGATGAAATGTCTTATCTGAAATGAACGGTTCCGGAGTAGGAAAAAGAGGTAGTTTGGGGCTGGAATAGTCCTACACTCGCGGCTAAAGTACTTAGTTTTTCCAGCCTAATTAGAAGATCTGAGGCGCAACTGAAGCGCAAAGAAAGGGTTTTGTTAGGTTGGGTTGAGTTCTGTTGGGCTGGGTTGGGGTTTGATTGGTTAGATTCTATCTTGTTAGGTTGGATCGGGTTGTAAAGTATTCGTACAAGAGACAATATTAACTATTGTTACGACTGTTAAAACAATTACAGAAAGAAGTATTCAACTTGTAATTTATTATTGACAATCATTACTTACCACCTCAATCCTTCCTTACTAATGTGTCATCTTCAAAGACTGTTGGTTTTAAAAGGAGAAATTTGTTGTAATGGTGGTGTACTTACTTTGGTAAATCAGGTTTTGATCTCAAACTATTTCTTAAATCTTTATTTCCTCATCTTCATCATTCATATTCAGGCACATACAATAATATATGACACAATAAACTCAAATAATTGCAATTATTAAACAAGAAAGGGCGATAGTATAAAATAAAAATTGTATATATTATAATTATTATAATTGTAATAATTTTTCATTTATTAACAATTAAAAATAATTACCGAAATTAATACGAATATCCTAAAATACATCGAACATAATAAGTATATACGTGAACGTTTTTTAAAAAAGTGTTGCAATTAATTTTTTTTCCTTCTAGGTACATATTTGGGTTCGAATCCGAATTTTCGCAGCACCCCGGGTAACAATAACAAGAAGCGTCCAATTTCGCCCGAACAAGTATTGAGACTCTTCGGTAACACTCAATCGAACGCCAAGTTGAACTCGGAACGTCCTCGAAGATCACCGGCAAGCAGTCCACCTTCTACGACTCATCAAAGCAATTATCGCGTTCCATATGGACCCAGTTTACACGAATTATCCACAAGAACGATTACGATGGTGCGAGATCCAGCGGACGGAACGCACGGTTTCGGAATATGCGTGAAAGGTGGTAAAGAAGCCGGTAAATAGAAACCCGTAGCATGTAATGCGAATCAGATATTCTATTTTCTATATTGAATCTATAAATAACACGCGGGACATTGATTTTTGCGTCAATGATGATGTCAATCAGGTTGTTTTAGCGTACAGTACACAATGAATGCGACTAAAATAGATTATACTTTGTATAATATAATCCCCTTTATGTTGGCTTAACTTCCCATTGTGAACTTAATATTTCATCACCTGTAAGATTGTTTTCGAAACCATTCCAGCCGTTTTCACTTTTCCAACTGGAAAAGAGCATACCACAAAAACAAAACGCCCATGGCGATCTCCATCCAATTCTCAACTGTTGATCTTGCGACTCTTGGCAGCATTTCAGGAATAAAATCGCGATAAGAAGGACCATATTTTACTATAGATGTGACGAGAAATCGGGAGAGAGAACCTTTTTTGTGTTGTTCGTTTTGTCAATTCAGTTTCGTCATATCGATCACATCTGGTCTACTCTTTTTTCCCTCTCGCCTCTTTTTTCCTTTTTTTTTGAGAGTTAACTTTTGCCGCAGGTGTGGGCGTTTACATCTCGAGGGTTGAAGAGGGTAGCGTCGCTGAAAGGGCCGGGCTTCGACCTGGAGATTCGATACTGGAGGTAAATGGGACTCCTTTTACCGGGATATCGCACGAAGAAGCTCTCAAGGTAACTAAATACTTTTATCATATAATTTATTATTTGTTTTTGGTAAAACAAATATTACTCTCGTAACGATGCTTATAAAAAGATTTTATAAGTTTGATATTTTTAGCTTTGAAACGTTTCTTTTTCCGGTTACGAAGGGTTGTTGGACGTGGTAAATGAAATATTGGGAGTTGTTAACAGACCGTTTCGGAAAAAGTTACGACCTGCCGGGTGGTATTGTAATAAAACCGGGAAAGTTTATTAATGTACACACAACACGATACATAGACGTAGGTGCGACGTACAGGGTGGTCGCAATAAATCTTTGAATCGGTCAAAAAAAGCAAAAAGAAATCAATCTTAAATTTTAAATTATCACAAAATTGCTTTAACGTTATCCTATATAAGCCAATTCGATTTGAGCTGAATAAGGTCTTTTGCTGCTAGTTCCACACATATAGGGGTAATTGCGTCGTCCTAATGCCCTTGTTAATGATATTACGTGCTATGGTAATACGTTGCGTGACCGGACTTTCTCCTCATTCTAACAAGTGAAAATTGATTTTGCAAAATGCCTGGATTACCGTTTATCTAAAGAGTATTTCAAGTAGGAATTTAATTAAATTCATTCAAAAAAATCCAACGTATTATGTTTCGATCCGTTAATCCTTCGCGAAATACCCCAGACATGTTTTTATATTGGAAATGGAAATTGGCCCTAAATCGTTGACCGCTCAAGTTCATCCCTCTATATTCATTGCAGGTATCCAATTTCCTGTCGATAATCGGATTTTCTCTGGTCCTCGGGAGATCGTTCAAATAATAAATGTAACACCCTCGTAATCTTCAATAATCGATAATGGCGTTTTAACAATTTTTTTTTATGCGTGCGTGCGAATTATTTTTATTTGTATTGGGGTGATTCCCCGCGGGGGGCGTTCATTCACCTGTTCACACCTATATTGGGTGCGGATATTGAAATCGTTTTGTAAATTATAAAAATTGGGAGTAATTTTGAAGTGGTCTGACTCAATCATTAATAATTGATATTACAACAAAAAAATGATTAATATTCTTTAATGAGAAGATTGATAGATGAACTCAATTCTATGTAATACTTGGAATTGTCAAAAGAGTTATATCGAACTGTAAATCGATAACTAGATACTGCTATTATAGGCAGAAGATTAGATACTGGTTATCATAGACTGCACACTTCTTATAGATGACTATAAACTGTTGATAAAAGACTTTACACTCCTGCCGTAGGAGTAAATATTGGAAAGCTAAGACGAGATACTTCTTGCAAAACACAAGATACTGTTTACAAATGGTTAATAAAATATGAAATAAAAGATAAAATATAAGACTAGATACTGCCCACAAAGAACTAAGTATTGATATTAGATGACTATACTGGTAGATAACTTGACAGAGAACTCCGACTTGACATTCTGACGCTCCAACTTGACGTCGGAGAAAATGTTGGTAATAGAAGACAAGATATTGCTTACAAAAGATTAGATACTGTTTACAAAAGGTTAGTTATAGTTTATTAGTGGTAGTGTACTGCTACAAGGAGATTAAGCACTGCTGCCTTGAAAGTAAGTATTGGAAATGGAAGATACTGCTAATATGAGACTAGATACTACCCGGAAAAGACAACATATTGATGGAAGACAAGATACTGCTTACAGAAGATTAGATACTGTTCCCAAAGGATTAGTTATAGTTTATTGATGATAGTGTACTGTTGCCAGCAGATTAAGTACTGCTGCCTTAGAAGTAAGCGTTGGATATGGAGAATACTGCTAATATAAGACTAGATACTGCTCAGAAAGGACTACATATTGATTTTAGATGGTTATGTACTGGTAGACAACTTGACCGAGAACTCTGACTTGACCTCCTGACTCTCCAACTTGACATCAGATAAAAAAATGGTAATGGAAGACGAGTTAGTGCTTACAGAAGGTTAGATACTGTTCCTAAAGGATTAGTTATAGTTTATTGATGCTAGTTTACTGCTGCCAGCAGATTAAGCACTGCTGCCTTGGAAGTAAGTATTGGAAATGGAAGATACTGCTATTATGAGACTAGATACTACCCGGAAAAGACCACATATTGATTTTAGATGACTATGTACTGGTAGACAACTTGACAGAGAACTTCGACTTGACATGCTGACTCTCCAACTTGACATCGGAGAAAATATTGGTAATGGAAGACAAGATACTGCTTACATTAGATTAGATACTGTTCCCAAAGGATTAGTTATAGTTTATTGATGATAGTGTACTGCTACCAGCAGATTAAGCACTGCTGCCTTAGAAGTAAGCGTTGGATATGGAGAATACTGCAAATATAAAACTAGATACTGCTCAGAAAGGACTACATATTGATTTTAGATGGTTATGTACTGGTAGACAACTTGACCGAGAACTCTGACTTGACCTCCTGATTCTCCAACTTCACATCAGATAAAAAAATGGTAATGGAAGACGAGTTAGTGCTTACAGAAGGTTAGATACTGTTCCCAAAGGATTAGTTATAGTTTATTGATGCTAGTTTACTGCTGCCAGCAGATTAAGCACTGCTGCCTTGGAAGTAAGTATTGGAAATGGAAGATACTGCTATTATGAGACTAGATACTACCCGGAAAAGACCACATATTGATTTTAGATGACTATGTACTGGTAGACAACTTGGCAGAGAACTTCGACTTGACATGCTGACTCTCCAACTTGACATCGGAGAAAATATTGGTAATGGAAGACAAGATACTGCTTACATTAGATTAGATACTGTTCCCAAACGATTAGTTATAGTTTATTGATGATAGTGTACTGCTGCCAGCAGATTAAGCACTGCTGCCTTAGAAGTAAGTGTTGGAAATGGAAGATACTGCTAATATGAGACTAGATACTACCCGGAAAAGACTACATATTGATTTTAGATGACTATGTACTGGTAGACAACTTGACAGAGAACTTCGACTTGACATGCTGACTCTCCAACTTGACATCGGAGAAAATATTGGTAATGGAAGACAAGATATTGCTTACAGTAGATTAGATACTGTTCCCAAAGGATTAGTTATAGTTTATTGATGATAGTGTACTGCTGCCAGCAGATTAAGCACTGCTGCCTTAGAAGTAAGCGTTGGATATGGAGAATACTGCTAATATAAGACTAGATACTGCTCAGAAAGGACTACATATTGATTTTAGATGGTTATGTACTGGTAGACAACTTGACCGAGAACTCTGACTTGACCTCCTGACTCTCCAACTTGACATCAGATAATAAAATGATAATGGAAGACGAGTTAGTGCTTACAGAAGGTTAGATACTGTTCCCAAAGGATTAGTTATAGTTTATTGATGCTAGTTTACTGCTGCCAGCAGATTAAGCACTGCTGCCTTGGAAGTAAGTATTGGAAATGGAAGATACTGCTATTATGAGACTAGATACTACCCGGAAAAGACCACATATTGATTTTAGATGACTATGTACTGGTAGACAACTTGACAGAGAACTTCGACTTGACATGCTGACTCTCCAACTTGACATCGGAGAAAATATTGGTAATGGAAGACAAGATACTGCTTACAGTAGATTAGATACTGTTCCCAAAGGATTAGTTATAGTTTATTGATGATAGTGTACTGCTGCCAGCAGATTAAGCACTGCTGCCTTAGAAGTAAGCGTTGGATATGGAGAATACTGCTAATATAAGACTAGATACTGCTCAGAAAGGAGTACATATTGATTTTAGATGGTTATGTACTGGTAGACAACTTGACCGAGAACTCTGACTTGACCTCCTGATTCTCCAACTTGACATCAGATAAAAAAATGGTAATGGAAGACGAGTTAGTGCTTACAGAAGGTTAGATACTGTTCCCAAAGGATTAGTTATAGTTTATTGATGCTAGTTTACTGCTGCCAGCAGATTAAGCACTGCTGCCTTAGAAGTAAGCGTTGGAAATGGAAAATACTGCTAATATAAGACTAGATATTGCCCAGAAAGGACTACATATTGATTTTAGATGGCTATATACTGGTAGACAACTTGACAGAGTTCCGACTTGACATCCTGACTCTTCAGCTTGACATAGGAGAAAACATTGGTAATGGAAGACGAGGTACTGCTCACAGAAGATTAGATACTGTTCCCAAAGGATTAGTTATAGTTTATTGATGATAGTGTACTGGTACCAGCAGATTAAGCATTACTGCCGTAAAGTAAGTATTGAAAATGGAAGATACTGCTAATATAAGACTAGATACTGCCAAAAAAGGACTACATAATTGATGTTATACGACTATATACTGGTTTAAAGTGTTTCATATAGTTTATTCATGATAGTATACCGCTGGCAGATGATATTAGGCACTGCTTCCATAGCACTAAGTATTGGAAGTGGAAGATTCTGCTAATATAACAATAATATCTTTATTGACCTCAAAACAACAAACATTGTAATTAGCAATTTGCGGTTAAAGGCGGAGTCAAAGTTGTTGTTGTCAGGGTTGTCATCTGTTCAATCCAACCTAGAGTTGAGAATGATGAAAAAGAAAACAAAAATATAAATAAAAGAAATACAAAAAAACTAATTAAACTAATTGTTCAGTTCTCCAAGTATGCTTACAAAACATGATCTCAATGTAAGAGCACCGAGGCAGCAAAAATGTCACGTTGTGTTAATTGTAACCTAAACAAGGCGTCACGCAACTTAACTTTGAAGATAGCAGACTTAATACTTTTAATTTTATGAGGACAGGAGTTATACTCTCTCGCAATATTGAGAAGGAACGCTTAAATAGAGATATCTTGTGAGCAGGAATAGTGATGGTGTTCCCGTGCCAGGAATTTATATTTATATTTATTGTATATATAGGGTGGAGTCCTAATGGTAATCACCTTGTGTGCAAGGCATAAGAAGTAATATTTTAATCTATTGCTGATGTTCAACCATTTCGCATAAATCACAGTGTTGGAGATATCATGCTTTCTAATCCCAGACATAAATCTGAGACAGCTATTCTGCACTTTCTGAATGCGATGAATATCAAAAGCAGTAACGCATGAACCGTACACGGCTGTACGGTTGATTCTGATAATTGTCTCACACAAGTGCCTTTTAGTCGGTTCTGATACAGGCACCTCAAAGCTGCATACACCCTCCTCAGACAAGCAGTGACGTGACTAGTAAACGGAGGTTGCCGTCAACCACCACTCCAAGATTCCTTCACTCAGAATACACCGTTAGTCTCTTCCCACCCAACCGCACCTCCATATCATCTGACACAAGATTACCGAAGACAATCACTTTTGATTTACATGCATTTAGGGTTAAACGCATTTTATGCGAATAGTGACATAAAGTTTTGAGATCTGCATTAATTTTTAAGCAAGCTTGTACAATCTGTTCCTTAGAAAAGGTTATGTATTATTGACTAATATCAGCTATATAATTGAGTGTTATCATTATTTATAATTATGTGTATCGATGAATGCCTTTCTTACTTCGGCAGCTGGGAAGTGTAAATAGAAAATAAAAGAGGAACCACTATATATAAGACTAGATACTGGCCACAAAGAAGTACATATTGTTTTTAGATGGCTATATACTGTTAGACAACTTGACAGAGAACTCCGACTTGACATCGGAGAAAATATTGGTAATGACGAAGACGAGATACTGCTTACAGAAAATTAGATACTGTTCACAAAGAATTAGTTATTGTTTATTGATGATAGTGTACTGCTGCCAGCAAATTTTGCACCGCTGTCTTAGAAGTAATTATTGAAAATGGAAGATACTGCTGATATAAGACTGGATACTGCCCACAAAGGAGTACATATTGATTTTAGATGGCTATATACTGGTAGACAACTTGGAAGAACCACCATCGTAGAACATATTGGTAATGGAGGACGTGATACTGCTTACAAAACCAGATACTGCTCACAAAGGACTAAATATAGCTTATAGATGACAATAGTATATGTTTATTATTGTCGTAGGAGCAAATATTGAAAATGGAAGACCAGATGCTGCTAACATAAGACTATGTAGTGCTAATAGCAGAGAAAACCCCACCAATGGAAAATTCCTCCTAACAAAAGACTAGAAGCTACTGTCACAAGACTAGACTCTGTTAATAGATACTTAACAAACTCCTTAATATAGCAAGATATAGTTGGTAAATGGGTATTGACTCTATTTATTGTTTACAGTGCACCTCATTGTTAGAATATACTTTGCTGCTGAAAAGTCGCAAACAATCAAATTTAATCTTCAGTTAGTATTCGTATCAGTAAAATGGTAAGATCAATTAATGCGTATATATTAAAAACCTTTTTTGCAGTAAATTTATGTTAAATATTTGCTTGTTGGCTTGGACTTTCGAGTTTTAATAATAATCTACGCGGAATTTCACCTAACTCGCAATATATGAATTTTTGCGCCTGTACTATCACACATAATAGATAACATAGCTTATTATTACATAGAGGTATCCCAAAAATTCATTTGGGATTAATTTTAAATTAAAAGAGATAGAAATAAAGAAGCTGTAGGAATTAACGCTTTTTTGATAAACGTTTTGTCTTTATCTCAACAAAGTTAAAAATTTGCGATAGAAATTTAAAAAATAAAATAGCCTTATTTCGCACTATAAAGATTCTGTTATATGATGATTGACAGGTGTAAACAAAAGGTCCTTCACGCTTTAATTGGAGTACAAAAGAAGGCGGCCTTCACGGTATAATTGGGGATCAAAACAAACTACCTGTCTTAACATTCCTTCGTATTACAATAGATGATTGACAAGTGTAAACAAACATACTTCAGGCTTTAATTGGAATACAAAAGAAGGCAGCCTTCACGGTATAATTGGGGAACAAAGAAAAGCTACCTGTCCTAACATTCTTCTTCAACAATAGATGATTGACAGGTCGTTTCACGCTTTAATTGGAGAACAAAAGAAGGCGGCCTTTACTTCAGCTTAAATCAAAATTCTTGGGACCTTATAAAATTGTAACTGTGAAAAACCATGATTGAAAGAGTTGGTTTGACAGAAGGACCAAAGAAGACTTCAACTGCTGTATATTTCATCAAAACATGGGAAGATTTTTTGGCTAAAGTAACATCAGAAGAAGGAGAAATAATGGAACTAAACGGAAATCAGACTGACGAGTTATCCCAAAATGAAGATGAAAGAAATAACGAAGACCAAAATGAAAATAAACAAGAAAATAATGAAACAAAGACGAACGATTTGGACGAAGTCCAAAACGGGATGGAGGGCGAGTCCCAAATCAGGAATGGCCGATCTGTAGGATCAAATTCCCCGAAATTCGACTTAAGCCACAGAACAGATATAGAGAGTTAAGCAGTAGAAGAGGGAGAAGGAAGAAGGGATGCGAGTGTTGTATGTGAGATTGGTGGCCGAAAATCAGTCAGCGAAAAGCAGCAAGAAAAATGAAACGAGTGCTAATAATCTGTGTTTTTGTTGTCTCCTACAACATCCAATTTCCACATATATTTATTCAAACAAAAAGATCATTGTTCCTTATTAATCTTAACAAATATTTCATAAGCATAGTAATGGATAAATACAAAGAAAAAGAAATATTTAAATTTATTGGTTTCGTATGATAGGATCGTCTTTCTTATCGTTTATCTTATTGTTAGCTTCGGCATAAACGTACCCTTACATATACCAATGGCTGTCGTTAATCTGATATCTGAATCAAAATGTGAATGCAAAATGGACTAATTCCATCATGTACAAGAAGAAGCTTAGCAAAAATCTGACATGACACAACCACCCATAGAGAATTGGGAATTTTGTCAAATTTGAGACTTTTGAATTGAAACTTGATACTGCTTTTAAAAGACTTGATACTGCTTCTAAAAGAATTGATTTGGTTCCAGAAGATTTGATACTGCTTCCGGAAAACATGATACTGCTTCTATAAGACTTTATACTGCTTCTACATAAATTGATACTGCTTCCAAAAGACCTGAAATGCCGCACGAGAACTTGAAATTCTTCCACAATACTTGATACTGCTTCCAAAAAACTAAAAATCCTTCAAGAAGACCAGATAGACCTTCTAGGAATCAGATCAAGAGATTTGATCTGGTTCCTAGAAGAAAACTTGATACTGCTCCTAAATAACTTGATACTGCTTCCAAATTATTTCTAATGCTTCAAGAAGACTTGAATGTTTTCACATAACTTGATGCTGCGTCCAATAGTCTTAAAATGCTTCTAGAAGTGTTGAAATGCTTCTAGAATACTTTAACTGCTTCCAAGAGACTTTCTACTGACCTTGGAAGACTTAGTACCAGTTCTAAAAGACTTAAAATGTTACCAAAAGAGCACTTATGCAGAATTGTTAATGGTTTTAGTTGAATTGAAGTTACTGCTTTTAATTAATTTAGTAATTTCAATGAAAATGTTCAATACCTTTTCCTTCCTAATGCTATCCTAGCAACTGCTGCGAACTTTTTTAACGGAGAGTACGTATTTTGAAATTTTTCAGAACATTTCAGTCCCAATTCGTTGTTTGAGTCCTTCCCCATTTCAGTTTTTTGTAGCATCCAGCATTTTCAAAAACCCACGCCTATGCGTGGAATCCCTAAAGCGTTTGAATGAAACCCTACGGTTTCGCGGACCCCAGGTTGAAGAATACTGGTCTAAATGATGTCATTTTACTTTCTTTGTAAATTCTAGATAAGTACGATTTACTAATTTGAGTTTGTAACGCTTTTCTTCGAATTAGAGAAGCATCCTCTTCCTCATTTAGTCTCTTTATCTGCTTCTTTATGGTTTATGGTTACGTGCGATATTCTTGTGTTCGAATATTTTTGCTGAAAATGTTCCCTTCCTTAACTACACGACATGATCAACAGTTGGAGATGGGGGGAAAGGAGATCGAGGAGGTTAGGGAGTGTACTTACTTGGGGCATGTGTTTAGGGAGGATTTAGGAGTCGTATGTGCAATAGCAATGGCAAAAAAAGAAAATAAGATGATGGGACAAACATGTGGTTCGGGGAAGAGAGTCTTTGGAAGGTATGTGGCAACGAGGAAGATTGTGTTTAAAGGTCTGGTTAGCAGTGTAATGATGCATGGGGCAGAGTTATGAGGGTAAAGGAAGCAGGGAATGCTGGAGTACGTGCTAGCTAGATATTGGCGAGGGAAGAGGTAAAGGTAGATAAGGTTAAAGTGGAAGCGGGTAAGAGGGCAGTGAAGTATGAAGAAGGATTAGATGGGAGGCCAAACTGCGGGATCTTGGGGGAGTGTTGAAGGGAAATTAGAGAGGGAAAGGTCAGATATGGGAAAGGCGTTAGAGACAATTATTATAGAAGGGTAGACTATTCGGTAACTAAGATAAATGATAGACGAAGTGTGGGTAAGGAGATGTGTAGGGAGTTGAAAGATAAGAACCGAGATGCCCAGAGATTTGAGGACGGGAGATGGATGAGGGGTGATTGGGTCGAGGAATGGATAATATGAAAATAGATGAAGATGATGGAGGGGTAAATAATATTTTAATGAGGGAAAACATTGTACACAGTAGAACTCTTGATATCTTAGGATGTTTAAATCTAAATGTTTCTAGTTCCAAGTCTAATGTTGGTTCTAGTTTTACCGTACGGAAAAACGTAGTTTTATGGTTTATAAATATCATAAATTGAACTTGAAAAAATTTTAATTTAGAAAGAAAGTGCAATTTTTGCAAACAAAATTCCCATTTTTGTTTTTAAATACTTTTTAATTACTAAACTTCTATACTTAGAGTATAAAATTAGCGTGATTTAGTAATTTGAACGTATCCGATGCATTATTCATGCTGAGATAAGTTTAAGAAAGTTCCTTCTTTGTAATTCGATCCGGGTACATACCATATATGTAGTAAACTAAATGAAATTTGGACACACGCAATAAATCAATTGAGATACGGATCATTTCATCCGGATATAGTGGTAGTGTTATTTCTTCCGTTCGTTACTATACGTATATATCCATTATGACGATCGGACGGGACATGGGATAACCAGGAAGAATCCTTTCTCCGGGTTGTTCCCTTCGAACAATACCCCAACTCAAATCAACCAAACGGAACTAACCGAAGATAATAAATCTACTTTGAACCGGAATGAAATATCGGATAGGATCGTCTTTCTTGTCGTTTATCTTGTTGTTAGCTTCGACATAAACGTACCCTTACATATACCAATGGCTGTCGTTAATCTGATATCTGAATCAAAATGTGAATGCAAATTGGACTAATTCCATCATGTACAAGAAGAAGCTTAACAAAAATCTGACATGACACAACCACCCATAGAGAATTGGGAATTTTGTCAAATTTGAGACTTTTGAATTGAAACTTGATACTGCTTTTAAAAGACTTGATACTGCTTCTAAAAGAATTGATTTGGTTCCAGAAGATTTGATACTGTTTCCGGAAAATATGGTACTGCTTCTATAAGACTTGATACTGCTTCTACATAAATTGATACTGCTTTCAAAAGACTTGAAATGCCACACGAAAACTTGAAATGCTTCCACAATACTTGATACTGCTTCCAAAAAACTAAAAATCCTTCAAGAAGACTTGAAATACTTCCACATGAATTATTGAAGATTTGATCTGGTTCCTAGAAGAAAACTTGATACTGCTCCTAAATAACTTGATACTGCTTCCAAACTATTTCTAATGCTTCAAGAAGACTTGAATGTTTTCACTTAAGTTGATGCTGCGTCCAATAGTCTTAAAATGCTTCTAGAAGTGTTGAAATGCTTCCAGAATACTTTAACTGCTTCCAAGAGACTTTCTACTGACCTTGGAAGACTTAGTACCACTTCTAAAAGACTTAAAATGTTACCAAAAGAGCACTTATGCAGTATTGTTAATGGTTTTATTGGAATTGAAGTTACTACTTTTAATTAATTTAGTAATTTCAATGAAAATGTTCAATACCTTTTCCTTCCTAATGCTATTCTAGCAACTGCTGCGAACTTTTTTAACGGGGAGTACATATTTTGAATTTTTTCAGAACATTCCCAATTCGTTGTTTGAGTCCTTCCCCATTTCAGTTTTTTGTAGCATCCAGCATTTTCAAAAACCCACGCCTATGCGTGGAAGCAGGTTGAAGAATACTGGTCTAAATGATGTCATTTTACTTTCATTGTAAATTCTAGATGAGTACGATTTACTAATTTGACTTTGTAACGCTTTTCTTCGAATTAGAGAAGCATCCTCTTCCTCTTTTAGTCTCTTTATCTGCTTCTTTATGGTTTATGGTTACGTGCGATATTCGTGTGTTCGAATATTTTTGCTGAAAATGTTCCCTTCCTTAACTACACGACATGATCAACAGTTGGAGATGGGGGGGAAAGGAGATCGAGGCGGTTAGGGAGTGTACTTACTTGGGGCATGTGTTTAGGGAGGATTTAGGAGTCGCATGTGCAATAGCAATGGCAAAAAATGAAAATAAGATGATGGGACAAACATGTGGTTCGGGGAAGAGAGTCTTTGGAAGGTATGTGGCAACGAGGAAGATTGTGTTTAAAGGTCTGGTTAGCAGTGTAATGATGCATGGGGCAGAGTTATGAGGGTAAAGGAAGCAGGGAATGCTGGAGTACGTGCTAGCTAGATATTGGCGAGGGAAGAGGTAAAGGTAGATAAGGTTAAAGTGGAAGCGGGTAAGAGGGCAGTGAAATATGAAGAAGGATTAGATGGGAGGCTAAACTGTGGGATCTTGGGGGAGTGTTGAAGGGAAATTAGAGAGGGAAGGGTCAGATATGGGAAAGGAGTTAGAGACAATTATTACAGAAGGGTAGACTATTCGGTAACTAAGATAAATGATAGACGAAGTGTGGGTAAGGAGATGTGTAGGGAGTTGAAAGATAAGGACCGAGATGCCCAGAGATTTGAGGACGGGAGATGGATGAGGGGTAATCGGGTCGAGGAGTGGATAATATGAAAATAGGTGAAGAGGATGGAGGGGTAAATAATATTTTAATGAGGGAAAACATTGTACACAGTAAAACTCTTGATATCTTAGGATGGTTACTAAACTTCTATACTTAGAGTATAAAATTAGCGTGATGATAATGATGCATGGGGCAGAGTTATGAGGGTAAAGGAAGCAGGGAATGCTGGAGTACGTGCTAGCTAGATATTGGCGAGGGAAGAGGTAAAGGTAGATAAGGTTAAAGTGGAAGCGGGCAAGAGGGCAGTGAAATATGAAGAAGGATTAGATGGGAGGCCAAACTGCGGGATCTTGGGGGAGTGTTGAAGGGAAATTAGAGGGGGAAGGGTCAGATATGGGAAAGGAATTTGAGACAATTATTACAGAAAGCTAGGCTATTCGGTAACTAAGATAAATGATAGACGAAGTGTGGGTAAGGAGATGTGTAGGGAGTTGAAAGATAAGGACCGAGATGCCCAGAGACAAGAAAGAAGGACACAAGTAATGGAGACCGGAAGCGGACTCTGGAAAAGGGATTTGAGGACGGGAGATGGATGAGGGGTGATTGGGTCGAGGAGTGGATAATATGAAAATGGATGAAGAGGATGGAGGGGTAAATAATATTTTAATGAGGGAAAACTTGATATCTTAGGATGGTTAAATCTAAATGTTTCTAGTTCCAAGTCTAATGTTGGTTCTAGTTTTACCGTACGGAAAAACGTAGTTTTATGGTTTCTAAATATCATAAATTGAACTTGAAAAAATTTAATTTAGAAAGAAAGTGCAATTTTTGCAAACAAAAATGGGAATAATTACTAAACTTAGAGTATAAAATTAGCGTGATTTAGTAATTTGAACGTATCCGATGCATTATTCATGCTGAGATAAGTTTAAGAAAGCAGTAATAAAATGTTTTCCTTCTTTGTAATTCGATCCGGGTACATACCATATATGTAGTAAACTAAATGAAATTTGGACACACGCAATAAATCAATTGAGATACGGATCATTTCATCCGGATATAGTGGTAGTGTTATTTCTTCCGTTCGTTACTATACGTATATATCCATTATAACGATCGGACGGGACATGGGATAACCAGGAAGAATCCTTTCTCCGGGTTGTTCCCTTCGAACAATACCCCAACTCAAACCAACCAAACGGAACTAACCGAAGATAATAAATCTACTTTGAACCGGAATGAAATTCGCCTTTGTCCTTCCCCGCTTTATGCAGGTACGCTTCCATTCCGAAGCTATTCTACTCTTGCTTCTACATGTTAGTAAGATCGGTGCGGTTTGCAAAACGGCTCCGGGGGAAATTCACTTCAGAAGCACTCTCGATGCCGACATCAGATCTTTACGATGTGATAGATTCGGGAACGATACGAATCACGTTTGTGAATGCACGACAAGACTCCACTTAATGTAGATTCTCATACGATTCTGAAGGTCATTATAAATAGGACAAAAGAGTGTGGGTGGAAAATGGGTAAAGGGGAAGTCCTTAAGCTTAACCTAGTTTAAAAATAAAAACTAGGTTATGAAAGATAATGTATGAGTACGAAAAGAATAAACTTCTTAAGTGGTATTTGTCTTTTTTTTAAATTACAAATTACATCCTCTAACTTCACAATAATCACGGAGCCACAATTGTCCCCACTAAGTTAATGTAAACGCAAAAAGTGGCCCCCATAATAACGATACTAAAATCCGGTCGAGCGTGCGGACTTAATGTATTGCATTAAGTTCCGGTCGTCGTCGTCCTCGAGAACAATTTGCAATTGTAATATTCGCGCGAGAGACGAACGTGGAACTCTTTACGTTTGACTCGGGAAGTGCCGCAAAACGATAAACATTCCTCTTTTATGTGACAGACCGGACGAGAGTATTCTTGCATATTTTGCTTGATGACGCGACGTAAATTTAACAAAGACAACTGGAAACGCTGTGCTTTAACGGGGTTTCATATAGTTTCCGAGGTGTTCTCGTATAGATAAGGTTTGTTAAGATTTTTTCCCGTTTTAAATAGTGGAGTATTTCTAAAATTATTCCCCATTCAAACTCCCATTACACTTATCCAGCATCAAAAGAGTCTTGATTACAAGTTTCCTGGTACACGAAACAGAAATCGATTTTGTAAAGGCGTTAAGCTTTTCCGGGAATAAAGCTTCATAGAAATAGCTTCATACAGAAACTGATTATACAACGGTTTCGTTTTTATTTCGAAAATCAATTTAAAAAGATTTAAATTAATAAATTTGTTTTAATAAAGTCGAATTATCGGGACAGGTGTATATGGGGGCAACAAACATTCGCGACGTGATACAATTTTAATAATACCCAACATGAATAGTAATTATGTATGGAAATTGTAGCATAATTTGCGGTTGCGCTTGTTCTAATAATGCAAATTTTATTGCGTTAAACCTAACACGCGTTAAAATTGTTTCTATTTTGTTAATTAATTTAAAAAGAAATCATTCTTCTGCATTAAAACCTCATTATAACCTTTTTACGAGACCGTGGGATTCCCCCCGTTAAAATTATACGCTACCATAAATTTCGTTGTTACGCAACTTCACGTGGGGGTCGAAAAGCATTAATCTTCTTCATTCCGCGGACGCTCGGCTATAAAAACTTGCGAAAGTCGAGATATACGTATATTTTTCCGACACTTGATGACGAGCTGTTGTTGGAACGGTCCAGTTTCGGCTTTGTACCGTTTCTATTCGTAGTTGGGATTCGAGTCCCAAAAGGATATTTAGAAATTCAGACAGACCAACATTTCGATGGCGACGTTCGACGTCGACTATTGATTTGACGTCGGCGTGATAAATGATTTGATTGTAACGAGCTTCGTTCGAGTTTCTCTTTACTACCCCTGGGGTTATGATAAAGTCGAGCTTTCAATCATTCATGTGGTGAAAAAAGAATGTTGGGAGTTATTAGGTTCGATTTTATATTTTCACGCATATTCATAGATTGTAACTTTTAAGCTTTTTTAGTTTCAAGGAATTAAGTTTAGCAATTCATTTGAAGTAGAAACGCTCTGTCAAAACTCGTCCAATAATTACAACACGTCTGGGTGGTTAATTAACTATCTTCTTACTCCTTGTTTGTAAGAAGTTATAGATAAGAAAGTATTACAGTTAAATGGTGTTAATAGAAAAAGTGACGGCGGGTTATATATGATGTGGGGGAAATAAATTATGAGTGGAGGAGATAATTGGAATTAAGATGGAACTTATTTCAAGATGGAAAGAGAGTGGAGAAAGACGGAATTCGGAAATATACAGAAATATTACAGGGAATGCAGATGAGACTGTTGGTGGTGACATTTACTTATCGAAATGACGATTTTATTCTTACTATTTCTAAATAATCATTTGGTTCAGTGAATTCAACGATGATTGACAAATCAGCTTTTTATTTAGTTAGAGTTTCTAGAAATCCATTATTTTCAAATTTTGACGGATTAATGTCTTGATCAACTCCAAACTCCCCAAACAATTATGACGTTTTTTTCATATTTTTTCTTTAAAATAGAAAATTTTGTTGTAATGTAGTGCTTACCAAAATAACACAAATTTTTTATATGTATACATAGTTTTACAATTATTTTCTTTTTAAGTTATGAGTGATCAAAGTTGATTCAAAATTTATCACCATATCAGTCATACTATTTGGGTTTAGAATTTCGTCAAAAGAAGCCGAATGTTTCTAGTTCTAAACCTAGTGTTAGTGTTAGTATCAGAACTAAAACTAGAACTAACTAGAACAAAAATTAGGGCGGGCCTTTCATTCTGTCCTACCTTGTATAAAAAGTATTGATTTTATGGAAGTTTTTAACAAAAATTCAGAAAAGAGAAAGTTTAAGATAAGAACAAAGTTTGTATGTACATAAACATTGTTCTAAACCTTTTCGATGATCAGTTTCTAAGCCACACATAATGTTAATTTGTCTCCATAGACACCATAGGTGTCGATTTTTGAAAAGATGCATGGATGTTGAAAAAAACAATTGGATAAAGTGAAAAACACTCTTGTCTCTCCCCTATAGTTTGTTTGCAATGGAAACATCTTTTGTCAGCAGTGTTTACAGTTTTAAAAGCAGTATCCAGTCTTCAATTGGCAGCTGTGGTAAAATCAAATTTTACCAAAATTATCTTGGTTTTGCGATGAAAATGTTTTGAAAATGTTCAAGTCTTTGGTAACACATTATCTAGAAGCAGTATCAAGTCTTCTGGAAGCATTTTAAGTCCTTTAGAAACAGCATAAAGTGTGTTGGAAGCATTTCAAGCTTTCTAGAAGCAGTTTCAAATTATCTGGGGGTGTTTCAGGTTTTCCAGAAGTAACATCAAGTCTTTTCTAAACATTTCAAATCTTCTGAAAACAGTTCAACCCTTCTCGCATTTCAAGTATTTTCAAAGTATTTTGTGTCTTCTACAAGGAGTATGAAGCCTTCTAGAAGCATCTCAAGTCTTGCAGAAGTAGTATCAAGTCTTTTGGAAGCATTTTAAGTACTTTAGAAGCAGCATCAAGTCTTTTGGAAGCATTTTAAGTTTTCTGGAAGCAATATCCAATTTGTTTGATGCATTTCAAGTCTTCTAGAAGCAGGATCAAGTTGTCTGGAAGCGCTGCAGGTTTTTCAGAGGCAACATCAACTCTTCTCTAAATATTTCAAGTCTTCTGAAAACAGTTGAACCCTTCTGGAAGCTTTTCAATCGTTCCGAAACATGTTGTATCTTTTAGAAGAAGCATGAAGTCTTCTAGAAGTATGTCATGTCTTTAGGAAGCAGTATCCAGTCTTTACTTGGTAGTTTTTGAACTTCCGAAATGAAGATTCTGTATTTTGCCAACAATATTTGCTAAATCAAATTTTACTAAAACTATTTTGGTTTTGCGATGAATATGTTTTGAAAATGTTCATGTCTTTGGGCAGCAGAGTCACATCATCTAAAAGCAGTATCAAGTTTTCTTGAAGCAGATCAAGGTTTGCAGAAGTAATATCAAATCTTCTAGAAGCATTTTAAGTCTTGCAGAAGTAGTATCAAGTCGTTTGGAAGCATTTTAAGTTTTCTGGAAGCAATATCCAATTTGTTTGATGCATTTCAAGTCTTCTAAAAGCAGGATCAAGTTGTCTAGAAGCGCTTCAGGTTTTTCAGAGCAGGAAACATCAACTCTTCTCTGAATATTTCAAGTCTTCTGAAAACAGTTGAACCCTTCTGCAAGCTTTTCAAGCGTTCTGAAAGCATGTTGTATCGTTTAGAAGCAGCATGAAGTCTTCTAGAAGTATGTCATGTGTTTAGGAAGCAGTATCCAGTCTTTACTTGGCAGTTTTTGAACTTCTGAAATGAAGATTCTGTATTTGCCAACAATATTTGATATTTTGAAAGCAAAATCAAATTTTACTAAAACTATCTTGGTTTTGCGATGAATATGTTTTGAAAATGTTCATGTCTTTGGGCAGCAGAGTCACATCATCTAAAAGCAGTATCAAGTTTTCTTGAAGTAGATCAAGGTTTGCAGAAGTAATATCAAATCTTCTAGAAGCATTTTAAGTCTTGCAGAAGTAGTATCAAGTCTTTTGGAAGCATTTTAAGTTTTCTGGAAGCAATATCCAATTTGTTTGATGCATTTCAAGTCTTCTAAAAGCAGGATCAAGTTGTCTAGAAGCGCTTCAGGTTTTTCAGAGGCAACATCAACTCTTCTCTGAATATTTCAAGTCTTCTGAAAACAGTTGAACCCTTCTGCAAGCTTTTCAAGCGTTCTGAAAGCATGTTGTATCGTTTAGAAACAGCATGAAGTCTTCTAGAAGTATGTCATGTGTTTAGGAAGCAGTATCCAGTCTTTACTTGGCAGTTTTTGAACTTCTCAAATGAAGATTCTGTATTTGCCAACAATATTTGATATTTTGAAAGCAAAATCAAATTTTACTAAAACTATCTTGGTTTTGCGATGAATATGTTTTGAAAATGTTCATGTCTTTGGGCAGCAGAGTCACATCATCTAAAAGCAGTATCAAGTTTTCTTGAAGCAGATCAAGGTTTGCAGAAGTAATATCAAATCTTCTAGAAGCATTTTAAGTCTTGCAGAAGTAGTATCAAGTCTTTTGGAAGCATTTCAAGTACTTTAGAAGCAGCATCAAGTCTTTTGGAAGCATTTTAAGTTTTTTGGAAGCAATATCTAATTTGTTTGATGCATTTCAAGTCTTCTAAAAGCAGGATCAAGTTGTCTAGAAGCGCTTCAGGTTTTTCAGAGGCAACGTCAACTCTTCTCTGAATATTTCAAGTCTTCTGAAAACAGTTGAACCCTTCTGCAAACATTTCAAGCGTTCTGAAAGCATGTTGTATCGTTTAGAAGCAGCATGAAGTCTTCTAGAAGTATGTCATGTCTTTAGGAAGCAGTATCCAGTCTTTACTTGGCAGTTTTTGAACTTCTGAAATGAAGATTCTGTATTTTACCAACAATATTTGGTATTTTGGAAGCAAAATCAAATTTTACTATAACTATCTTGGTTTTGCGATGAATATGTTTTGAAAATGTTCATGTCTCTGGGCAACAGAGTCACATCATCTAAAAGCAGTATCAAGTTTTCTTGAAGCAGATCAAGGTTTGCAGAAGTAATATCAAATCTTCTAGAAGCATTTTAAGTCCTTTAGAAGCATTTTGAAAAAAAGTCTGAAGAAAGTCTGTTGGAAGCATTTCAACCCTTCTAGAAGCAACATCAAGCTTTTTAGATATATTTTTAGTCTTCTAGAAGCAATTTCAAGTTATCTGGGGTCGTTTCAGGTTATTTAGAAGCAGCACCAAGTCTTTTCTAAACATTTCAAATCTTCTGAAAACAGTTTAACCCTTCTGGAAGCATTTCAATTATTTTCAAAGTATTTCGTGTCTTCTACAAGGACTATGAACCTTTCTAGAAGCATGTCAAGTCTTTGGGAAGGAGTATCAAGTCATCT
This sequence comes from Onthophagus sagittarius, assembly GCA_036711965.1. Lineage (NCBI taxonomy): Eukaryota > Metazoa > Arthropoda > Insecta > Coleoptera > Scarabaeidae > Onthophagus > Onthophagus sagittarius. The sequence continues at coordinate 12,461,035 of JASERS010000004.1, forward strand.
AGAAGCAGTAGCAAGTCTTTTGAAAGCAGATCAAGTCTTGCAGAAGCAGTATCAAGTCTTCTAGAAGCAATATCAAGCCTTCTAGATATATTTCAAGTCTTCTAGAAGCTGTTTCAAGTTGTCTGGGGGCGTTTCAGGTTTTTTACAAGCAACATCAATTCTTTTCTAAACATTTTAAATCTTCTGAAAATAGTTCAACCCTTCTGGAAGCATTTCAAGTATTTTCAAAGTATTTCGTGCCTTCTACAAGGAGTATGAAACCTTCTAGAAGCATGTCAAGTTTTTGGGAAGGAGTATCAAGTCATCTAGAAGCAGTATCAAGTCTTCTGAAAGCAGATCAAGTCTTGCAGAAGTAGTATCAAGTCTTCTGGAACCATTTCAAGTCCTTTAGAAGCAGCATCAAGTCTTTTGGTAGCATTTTAAGTACTTTAGAAGCATCATCAAGTCTTTTGGAAGCATTTTAAGTTTTCTGGAAGCAATATCCAATTTGTTTGATGCATTTCAAGTCTTCTAGAAGCAGGATCAAGTTGTCTGGAAGCGCTGTAGGTTTTTCAGAGGCAACATCAACTCTTCTCTAAATATTTCAAGTCTTCTGAAAACAGTTGAACCCTTCTGGAAGCTTTTCAATAGTTCCGAAACATGTTGTATCTTTTAGAAGCAGCATGAAGTCTTCTAGAAGTATGTCATGTCTTTAGGAAGCAGTATCCAGTCTTTACTTGGTAATTTTTGAACTTCTGAAATGAAGATTCTGTATTTTGCCAACAATATTTGGTATTTTGGAAGCAAAATCAAATTTTACTAAAACTATCTTGGTTTTGCGATGAATATGTTTTGAAAATATTCATGTCTTTGGGCAACAGAGTCACATCATCTAAAAACAGTATCAAGTTTTCTTGAAGCAGATCAAGGTTTGCAGAAGTAATATCAAATCTTCTAGAAGCATTTTAAGTCCTCTAGAAGCAATATCAAGCTTTTTAGATATATTTCTAGTCTTCTAGAAGCAATTTCAAGTTATCTGGGGTCGTTTCAGGTTATTTAGAAGCAACACCAAGTCTTTTCTAAACATTTCAAATCTTCTGAAAACAGTTTAACCCTTCTGGAAACATTTCAACTATTTTCAAAATATTTCGTGTCTTCTACATGGACTATGAACCTTTCTAGAAGCATGTCAAGTCTTTAGGAAGGAGTATCAAGTCATCTAGAAGCAGTAGCAAGTCTTTTGAAAGCAGATCAAGTCTTCTAGAAGCAATATCAAGACTTCTAGATATATTTCAAGTCTTCTAGAAGCTGTTTCAAGTTATCTGGGGCGTTTCAGGTTTTTTACAAGCAACATCAATTCTTTTCTAAACATTTTAAATCTTCTGAAAATAGTTCAACCCTTCTGGAAGCATTTCAAGTATTTTCAAAGTATTTCGTGCCTTCTACAAGGAGTATGAAACCTTCTAGAAGCATGTCAAGTTTTTGGGAAGGAGTATCAAGTCATCTAGAAGCAGTATCAAGTCTTTTGGAAGCATTTTAAGTCTTCTGAAAATAATATCAAATTTGTTTGATGCATTCAAGTCTTCTAGGAGCAGTGTCAAGTTGTCTGGAAGCACTTTAGATTTTGCAAAGGCAACATCAATTCTTCTCTCAATACTTCAAGTCTTCTGAAAATAGTTGCACCCTTTTGGAAGCTTTTCAAGTATTCTGAAATCATATCATTTCTTTTACAAGCAGCATGAAGTCGTCAAGAAGTAGGTCAAGTCTTTAGATAACTTTAGGAAGCAGTATCAAGTCTTTAATTGGCAGTTTTTGAACTTCTGAAATGAAGATTTTTATTTTGCCAATAATATTTGATATTTTGGAAGCAAAATCAAATTTTACTAAAACTATCTTGGTTTTGCGATGAAAATGTTCATCTCTATGGGCAGCAGAGTCACATCATCTAGAAGCAGTATCAAGTTTTCTTGAAACAGAGCAAGTCTTGCAGAAATAGTATCAAGTCTTTTGGAAGCATTTTAAATCCTTTAGTAGTAGCATAAAGTCTGTTGGAAGCATTTCAAGCCTTCTAGAAGCAGTATCAAGCCATGTCGATGTATTTCAAGTCTTCTAGAAGCAGTTTCAATTTATCATGTCCCCAGATAAATTGAAAGGTTCAGGTTTTTCAGAAGCAACGTCAAGGTTTTTCAAGGTCAACCATTCTGGAAGCTTTTTAAGTATTTTCGAAGCATTTCGTGTCTTCTACAAGGAGTATGAAGTCTTCTAGAAGCATGTCAAGTCTTTGGGCAGCAGTATCAAGATCTTTTGGAAGTAGTATCAAGTCTTCTGGAAGCATCTCACGTCCTTTAGAAGCAGCATCAAGTCTTTTCTAAGCATTTTAAGTCTTCTGAAAGCAATATCAAGTTTGTATGATGCATTTCAAGTCTTCTAAAAGCAGTGTTAAGTTGTCTGGGGGCGTTTCAGGTTTTCCACAGAATTTAGCTGTTTGTCTCAGACGTGCAGCTAAACCCGAATCTTTCTAGCTCTAGGTCTAGCGTTAGTTCTATTTTTAATCGTCATTCAACGTCAGGTTGTTGAATACTTGTATTGAAGTAATACTAGATCTAGAACTAGAATCATTGGGGTTTAGCCGTCAAAAGGGACTTCCAACTAAAGTCAACAAAACCATCCAAAAATCAATATTTTGAATTATACGTCATATAGACAACTTAGGGAATCCTCAAAGTAGTATTCTACATATTTCAGAAATTATTTATTGTAGAGTACTTTATAAAAAAAGTATTAATAACTCTGTCAATATCTATAAAATGTCTTCAGATGCTTTTTATAGACTTTCCCAAAGTTGATCAAATTTCCAAATCATACAGTTTTCATTCTGTGTTAAGGAGTCTTTTAGTGTCCATTTATAAAGCTTAAAGAGAAAATGAGATCAAAAACCAACTTTACCTTAATATTTGGCGAAAAAGGTAAGTAATTCGTATACAATCTCGATGTAGTTGTCTCAAAAATGAAGAAAATGTCAAAAATACAATGATTAACAGATATCTTGAACTTTATAAAAATCATAACTTAAATGTGGTGATGTATGAAATCATACCGTTTTTATTGTATATTAAACAATCATTTAATGTCGATTTATAAAGTATACAAGGGAAATGTGATCAAAAAACAACTTGACGTTTATTTTTACATTTTATGTGCAAACTCGATGTAATTGTTTTAAAAATGAAGAAAAATATCATTATAAATCTCATTATTAACAAATATCTCGAATTTTTATAGAAATAATAACCTAAATGTGCCAATTTATAGTTTTCATTGAGTATTAAGAAGTCGTTTAGTGTCCATTTATAAAGTTTACAAAAGAAGTGTGATCAAAAAACAACTTAATGTTTATATTTGATGAAAAGAGATCAATAATTCATATGCAAACTTGACGTAATTATCTTCAAAATTCATTTTAAAATTTTTATTATTAAATTACCTCTGGAGGACTTAAAATGCTGCCAGAAGACTTGGTACTGCTTCTGGCAGACTTGAAATACTTTCTGAATACCTGATATTATCTCTGGAAGATTTGAAATGCTTCTAGAATAATTGTAATGTTTCCAGAAGACTTGATACGGTTTCTGGAAAAATGGAAACTGCTTCTAGAAGACTTGAAACTGCTTCCAAAAGACTTAAAATGCTTCTAGTAAGTTCGATACTGTCTCTGAAAGACCTAAAACTGCTTCTAAAAGACTTAAACTGCTTCCAGGAGGCTCGATGCTACTTCTGGAAAACTTAAAACTTGCTAAACTTACTTCCAAAGGGAATGAAATATTTTCGGAATACCTAAGATGTTTCTAGCATACTTAAAATGATTCCAGAAATCTTGAACATCTTCTAGAAGACTGGAATTGTTTCAACAGGTCTAAAAACAACAATAATAGTAAAACTTTTAGAAGTCTTGAAAAGCTTCCAGAAAACTTGAAAGGCTTCCAGAAGAGTTGACCTGCTTTTGGAAGACTTGAAACTACATTTAGAAGATTTGATGTTTATTTCAAAAAACTTGAAATGTTTTCAGCAGTGCTTCCAACAGACTTGATATTGCTTCTGGAAGGCTTAAAATGCTTTCAGAAGACATGATAATCAGTATTATGTCTAGAACATTCGAAAAACTTGATACTGCTCCAGAAGGCTTCATTTTTTTTATTATAAAGGAAACTGGAGGTTTTTTTATATTGTTACAAAGTTAGGTTGAATTCAAAACTTGATATTTCGAAAACGAATGAAGATATTTACATATTTCATGAAGATATCTGAAGAATTCGATTTTTTATGAAAAATAATTAAGGTAACTATTAATTTTATGAAATGCTAGATATTTAGTTTAAATTCAAAAGTTCATTTTAGGAAAAATGCATACTTTTCCTTAGAAATTCAAAAAAAAAACATTCAGATATCTAAATAAATTTTTTTTACGTTTTTTTTTTAAATCGCCGTAAAAATGATCTTGTAATTACATAATTTTGAACGATTTTTCATGATAACTGAAAATAAAAAAGAAATTTTCTTCAGAAAATGTACTAAATGTGCCAATTTATAGTTTTCATTGAGTATTAAGAAGTCGTTTCGTGTCCATTTATAAAGTGTACAGAAGAAATGTGATCAAAAAACAACTTAATGTTTATATTTGATGAAAAGAGATCAATAATTCATATGCAAACTTGACGTAATTATCTTGAAAATTCATTTTAAAATTTGTATTATTAAATTACCTCTGGAGGACTTAAAATGCTGCCAGAAGACTTGGTACTGCTTCTGGCAGACTTGAAATACTTTCTGAATACCTGATATTATCTCTGGAAGATTTGAAATGCTTCTAGAATAATTGTAATGTTTCCAGAAGACTTGATACGGTTTCTGGAAGAATGGAAACTGCTTCTAGAAGACTTGAAACTGCTTCTAAAAGACTTAAAATGCTTCTAGTAAGTTCGATACTGTCTCTGAAAGACCTAAAACTGCTTCTAAAAGACTTAAACTGCTTCCAGGAGGCTCGATGCTACTTCTGGAAAACATAAAACTTGCTAAACTTACTTCCAAAGGGAATGAAATATTTTCGGAATACCTAAGATGTTTCTAGCATACTTAAAATGATTCCAGAAATCTTGAACATCTTCTAAAAGACTTGAATTGTTTCAACAGGTCTAAAAACAACAATAATAGTAAAACTTTTAGAAGTCTTGAAAAGCTTCCAGAAAACTTGAAAGGCTTCCAGAAGAGTTGACCTGCTTTTGGAAGACTTGAAACTACATTTAGAAGATTTGATGTTTATTTCAAAAGACTTGAAATGTTTTCAGCAGTGCTTCCAACAGACTTGATATTGCTCCAGAAGGCTTCATTTTTTTTATTATAAAGGAAACTGGAGGTTTTTTTATATTGTTACAAAGTTAGGTTGAATTCAAAACTTGATATTTCGAAAACGAATGAAGATATTTAAATATTTCATGAAGATATCTGAAGAATTCGATTTTTTATGAAAAATAATTAAGGTAACTATTAATTTTATGAAATGCTAGATATTTAGTTTAAATTCAAAAGTTCATTTTAGGAAAAATGCATACTTTTCCTTAGAAATTCAAAAAAAAACATTCAGATATCTAAATAAATTTTTTTTACGTTTTTCTTTAAATCGTCGTAAAAAATGATCTTGTAATTACATAATTTTGAACGATTTTTCATGATAACTGAAAATAAAAAAGAAATTTTCTTCAGAAAATGCACTTATAAATGTCATTATTGACTGATATCTTGAATTTTTATAAAAATTATATCTTAAATGTGTCAGATGTGTCAGATCATAAATGTTTCATTAAGTATTAAGGACTTGTTTAGTATCGATTTATAAAGTTTGAAGGGGAAATGTGATCAAATGAGCAAACTTGACGTAATTATATTTATATGACATATTTATTGTATCATTTCCTATCACATTTTAATATCTTTTTTGAATTCTTAACCCTCCAGTACACGCGCATTTTTTTTTGACGTGAGTGCTCGCACGGACTGAGAGTCCGGGTTTCTTTGCCAAATAAGAGATTTGTATTAAACTCCCTAGATTACTAAAGTACCGCGGTTCATGATATCTATGTATTCAAACGATTCGAGCCAAAATGGTGATTTGACAGCATGTCAGTGACCAGGTGTACGAATAGGGAGTTTATGTGTGAGAAAAACGTTTTGCTCCGCCCCCGATTCGAGAACATTATTAAACTTCACCTTTCGTTTCTTCGGTGGCTGATACTGCTTAAAACAAACTTGATAAGCTACCAGGAGCCTTGAACTGCTTTCAAAAATGTTGATACTACCTCTGGAAGACTTGATAATGCTTCTAGAAGCTTTAACATAGCTTTCAGAAGGCTTGAACTGCTTCCACAAGATTTTATGTTGCAGCTGAAAGACTTGATACTATTTCTAGAAGATTTTAAATGATTCCAAAAGACTTGATACCGTTTGTAAAACTACTGGCAAAAAAATGTTTGAAAATGCAAGTCTTAAAGAAGACATTTTTATTGCAAAAGGCACGAAATTGTTAATACAATTTGATTTTGCTTCCAAAATACCAAATACTGCTAGGATACAAAATAAATGTTCATTTCAAAAGTTCAAAAAATTTCAATTATAGACCAAATATTGCTTGTGAAGGTGTAAGCACTGTTGATATAAGGCATTTCTATTGCAAATTAACCATAGGCGCCAGATACATGGAGTTTTTCATATCACTTTTGTTTTGAGAACAGTCATTCGTCGTTTGAATCTTTTCCCAATTCAGTTTTTTCACTATCCAGCACCCATACTTATTTTCAAAAACCGGCGCTTATGAAGCTACGAAGATTGTGTTAGATGTACCACTGACGATCTAAAGATAAATCAGTTAGCTGCAGAATTCTTCGAATCCTCTATTTGGGCATCGTAAATCTTACACAAATTGCTGGTTCTTGTCCTAAAAACGCTTTAGCACTAGGTCATCTGCCGTTTCATTGGCAGCACTTCCAGAGTGACCTCAGTGTAGTTAAAACGACGAACCGCTTGAGCTATCTGTATTTCCACATAAATTTTGATAATCCTCTACTTGATTTCGAGCTTTGTGGAGATGAGTTACTCAGCTTGTGTTCTCATTTAATCCCAAAATTATTCCTCACTTGCGCAATCAGTAATAAAATGTCCAATATAATTATATTTACAAACTCACTTCTACAGTATTATATATTTAGAAATCTGAAACTAGCAACTAACGCCATTAACAACGACAACATTCTGATCTGAAATAATACTTTGACGTCCTTCAACATCGGCAAATACAGAAAAAAGGGATTAACTAACTAGAAACTGACGAAATGACCTATTTACCTTTATTAGCTGTTTCCACCAAAACTTATTTTCGAAAGTAAGTCCTTTTTTCGTAGACAAGAACGGATATATTAAAAAAAATGTTAACTTGAATGGTTGCGGTCCGCCGAACCAGCGGTTGCAAATTGCTAAAAGACTCTGTAAGTCGATAGTTAAACTTGCAGGAAAAGATTTTATTAATCATAAAATCGTGGCTAAGAGAAAATACTGGAAATTATTTGATAGCAGACTTGCAGGAAAAAACTTTATGACTAAAGTGGCTAAGAGAAAATACAGGAAATTATTTTCAGGATTCTGAGATGACCGCTAGGAGGTGCAAATACCATCTTTAATGCCTTGAAATCTTAACAATTAAACAATTAGTCATCAATTTCAATTTTAAGATACTTGTACATTTCAGTTTCAGTCCAGTAATTTATATTCCGGGTTCATGCCGGGATTTCATGAAAGAAGATTTATCGTTTAGAAGTCTGGGAGCTTTAAGAAAGATTTGCAATGAAAATACGATTGGCACCAAATAAATTAATTTTCTGGAAGCATTTCAAGCCTTATAGACGCAATGTTAAGTATTCTGACAGCAATATCAAATCTTTTGTTAGCATTCCAAATGTTTTGGAAGCAATTTAGATCTTATAGAAGCAATATTAAGCCTACCTGAGCCAATATCGAGACTTTTGTAACCATTTTAAATCTTCTAGAAGTAGTATCAAGTTTTCTGGAATCTTCTCGAGTCTTCTGAAAGCATTTCTAATCTTCCAGAAACAGTATAAAGTCTTACAGGGGCTATATCTAATCTTTTGGAAGCATTTTAAAATATCTAGAAGCAGTATCATGTCTTAATTATTAAAATCTTCTAGAAGCAGTATCAAGTCTTTTGGAAACTTCTCAAGTCTTCTGAAAGCATTTGAAATCTTCTGGAAGCAGTATAAAATCTTACAGGGACAGTATCAAGCCTTTAGGAAGCATTTTAAAACATCTAGAAGCAGTATCAAGTCTTCTGGAATCTTCTCGAGTCTTCTGAAAGCATTTCAAATTTTCCAGAAATAGTATAAAGTCTTACAGGAGCTATATCTAATCTTTTGAAAGCATTTTAAAATATCTAGACGCAGTATCGATTCTTAATTATTAAAATTTTCTAGAAGCAGTATCAAGTCTTCTGGAATCTTCTCGAGTCTTCTGAAAGCATTTCAAATTTTCCAGAAATAGTATAAAGTCTTACAGGAGCTATATCTAATCTTTTGAAAGCATTTTAAAATATCTAGAAGCAGTATCGATTCTTAATTATTAAAATTTTCTAGAAGCAGCATCAAGTCTTCTGGAATCTTCTCGAGTCTTCTGAAAGCATTTCAAATCTTCCAGAAACAGTATAAAATCTTACAGGAGCTATATCTAATCTTTTGAAAGCATTTTAAAATATCTAGAAGCAGTATCGATTCTTAATTATTAAAATTTTCTAGAAGCAGTATCAAGTCTTTTGGAAACTTCTCAAGTCTTTTGAAAGCATTTGAAATCGTCTAGAAGCAGTATAAAGTCTTATAGGGGCAGTATCAAAGCTTTAGGAGGAATTTTAAAACATCTAGAAGCAGTATCAAGTCTTCTGAAAGTAGTATCCAGTCTTTTGGAAGCACTTCAAGTAATTTTGAAGTATTTCAAGTCTTCTAAAAGTAAGTATAAGGTCTTCTGGAAACATTGTAAGTCGTCTGGAAGTATTGTAAGTCATCTGGAAGTAGTATTCTGGAAACCATATCAAGTTTCTTAGATACAATATCAAGTCTTCTGGAAGCATCTTCAGTCTTCTAACAGCGACATAAAGTACTTTGGAAGCATTGTAGGTCGTCTGGACACACTTCAAGTCCTCTAGATGCAATATCAAGACTTCTAAAAGCGTTGTAAGTCATCTGTAAGCATTGTAAGTCGTCTGGATGCATTGTAAGACATCTGTAAATTCATCATTTTAAGTCTTCTAGAAATATCAGTCCAGAAATTCAAGTCTTCTGAAAGCAATATAAAGTTTTCTTAAAACAGTATCAAATCATCTAGAGGTAACAACATCAAGTCTTCTGGAAACATTTTAAGTTTTCTAGATGCTATATCAAGTTATCTGAAAGCATTGTAAGTCGTCTGGAAGTATTTTAAATCCTCTACAAGCAGTAACAGTCTTCTGGAAACCGCGGTACTTTATAAATCTAGGGACTTTAATTTGTATTCTTTTTAAGACAATAATTAAAAAAAATTTTTTATTATCATAAAATTTGCGATAGGCAAATAAATGCCCGCGTTGAATACGCTGCACATTTTTCGGGGCATTTATGTTCTACAGCTTTCATTATCTTCTTCGTTTCTTCTAATCAGATAAGAAGCCATTTTGAACGGAAAAAAAACATCTTACCGTCTGCAAAATTTTTTGAAAAGCTTCAGTCTTCACCTTCAAACAGTATTTTTCTTCGCTATCGTATTCATATTCGTATTTTACTGTGTTGTACACTAAGAAATTTTTGTCACTAAAATGACATAATTATGTCGGTAAAAAAGTAGCCTTTTCTGTTAAACAATAGAGGGTGCAGAACCCGGAGTGAGAGTCCGGTGCGTGTATCGAAAGGTTAATAATTCTTTTAAGAGATGCATTTTGTCTTATTGTTAGCTTTTTCATCAATCAACTTAAAAATTGTTGTCCTTACAAAGTTTGTATCAATACTACTTTCCTCTATTGTCTTTCTCCCATTTTAAAACAACATCTATTTAATCTTTTTTTAATCCCTTTACTCTCCCCACATTGTTCCATTCTACTTGATTACTTAGATCCCAGACCTCTACCTCATGTGTTTTCTAAAGCTCTCCATTTCAATTCGATCTTTTAGAAGTTGTTATCTGCGTTATTGAAAGCTTCACATTACCGATAACATTGATCTAATGATGCGATGATTCCATAAATAATTTTTCAGTTCTATCTTCATATTTTAATATATCGAGACAGGTGACGTCTTTGTTTAATTACGCTGTAGAACATCTTCGGGTTTACTGTGAGTGGGGTGAGAAATTTCAAGTTAGTTTCACCCTAACTTGAAATTTCTCACGCCACAGACTGTGTACTAGACCAGTATAGTAAAACTTCCTAAAAAAGTTTAACTTTCTCAGGCCAAACTTTTTCTTAATGACATTTTAAATTTTGTTTTATCTTGTTCTTAGTTTGCTTAGTTCTTCAGTTATAACTCAAGAACCATTAATGATTTTATACTTTTCAGCAAAATTTTAGCTAAGGCTTAAATGTATAATTTATATCTTATTCGTGGAAAAAATTAGCTTTTAAAAAAATTGTTAAATTAAAATTTTAATTAAAATTTCGTCTTTATACAAGTTCTACAAATTGTAACTACAGGGTGGGAGTAAAGTAAAGGGCTTCTTTGAAATGAGAATAAATAAGTTTATTAACGAAAGAGTGAAGTGTAGATGTTATCATTTAACTATAAAAAAATAAAATTATTTTTTGAAGAGATAATGTCCATTTTTATCAATTATAACTCTTCAAGATTTCTAAGTTTATCGACCTTCGCTTTTAGTTGTCCCCGTACAAAGTAATCAGGAATAGTAAGTAGCACATGGCACTTGTCCAGGGAAAATAAGATGCACATCTTCCATTGAAACTCTGGCTGTATGTGACTGTGATACCACTTGTTGGAACCAAATATTTCTTCTCCGTCGACGCAATTCTCAATTTTCATAATTTATTTAAATTATTTCAGTTTTTCATTAGTAGATAAAGAATGCCGCTTCTAGACCGGAAGTCAATTCCTCTGTGACATCACCAACCCAATGGCGTCGAGGTAATGGGGGTTGATGGAGGATAATTGGAGTTGATGGGGTTGGTGACGTCAGCGACGTCATTGGGTTGGTGACGTCACATGGGGATTGTGGAATTGGGGGATACTTTCACTGTTAAATGGGTGAAAGTTCATCAAAACTTTAACTTTGGTATAAAATTTTTTTTTCGATTAAACAACTTCTGAGTTATTTTCATTTCAAAATCGCCGTTTCATTCTGTCCTACTTTGTATAAAAAGTATTGATTTTATGGAAGTTATTAACAAAAATTAAGAAAAAACAAAATTTAAATAAAGCATAAACTTTATATGTACAGGGTGGTCAAATTTTGGTGTTATTATAGGCTATCTCAGAAACTATAAGAAATACAAAAAGAGCAGGTGCCATATCCCGATCTTTTTTTCCATGACAAATTCACTCCCATTAAGACAAAATCTCTATCTGTTTTTAAGTTGTAGCTAAAAAGTTACAGAAATGCTCGTATTTCGTTTATTTTTGAAATTGAAGAAAAGCGGTTAATACATTCTTAAGACACTTTTTTGAATAGAATATAATGCCGTTGCAAAAATTTTAAATAAAGTTGATAATTTTTGAGATACAACACAAAGTTGTATTTTTTTTAAATACAACCAATTTAAAAATATTGGAACAATTTATACAACAATTTTATATATATAGGAACAATTTTTGAAATAGCGAAAATATGACTTTATAGCTATAACTTAAGAACAAAAGAAGTATTGAATAAAAAGAAGGATTGAATATGTCTCGAAAAAAGAGACCGGGACTTGGCTCCTACTTTTTTAGTATTTCTTATAGTTTCCAAGATACCCTATAGTAACACCAACATTTGCCCACCCTTTCTCGAAGGATTTCAAATCTTTTAGAAGCAGCATCTAGTCTTCTAGAAGCATTTCAGGTTTTCAAGTCTTCTGAAAACAGTTTAACCCTTCTGGAAGCATTGCAAATATTCTGAAAGCATTTCGTGTCTTCTGCAAGCAATATGAAGTCTTCTAGAAGCATGTCAAGTCTTTGAGAAGCAGGATCGAGTCATCTAGAATCAGTACCAAATCTTCGAAATAGCGAAAATATGACTTTATAGCTATAACTTAAGAACAAAAGAAGTATTGAATAAAAAGAAGGATTGAATATGTCTCGAAAAAAGAGACCGGGACTTGGCTCCTACTTTTTTAGTATTTCTTATAGTTTCCAAGATACCCTATAGTAACACCAACATTTGCCCACCCTTTCTCGAAGGATTTCAAATCTTTTAGAAGCAGCATCTAGTCTTCTAGAAGCATTTCAGGTTTTCAAGTCTTCTGAAAACAGTTTAACCCTTCTGGAAGCATTGCAAATATTCTGAAAGCATTTCGTGTCTTCTGCAAGCAATATGAAGTCTTCTAGAAGCATGTCAAGTCTTTGAGAAGCAGGATCGAGTCATCTAGAATCAGTACCAAATCTTCGAAATAGCGAAAATATGACTTTATAGCTATAACTTAAGAACAAAAGAAGTATTGAATAAAAAGAAGGATTGAATATATCTCGAAAAAAGAGACCGGGACTTGGCTCCTACTTTTTTAGTATTTCTTATAGTTTCCAAGATACCCTATAGTAACACCAACATTTGCCCACCCTTTCTCGAAGGATTTCAAATCTTTTAGAAGCAGCATCTAGTCTTCTAGAAGCATTTCAGGTTTTCAAGTCTTCTGAAAACAGTTTAACCCTTCTGGAAGCATTGCAAATATTCTGAAAGCATTTCGTGTCTTCTGCAAGCAATATGAAGTCTTCTAGAAGCATGTCAAGTCTTTGAGAAGCAGGATCGAGTCATCTAGAATCAGTACCAAATCTTCGAAATAGCGAAAATATGACTTTATAGCTATAACTTAAGAACAAAAGAAGTATTGAATAAAAAGAAGGATTGAATATATCTCGAAAAAAGAGACCGGGACTTGGCTCCTACTTTTTTAGTATTTCTTATAGTTTCCAAGATACCCTATAGTAACACCAACATTTGCCCACCCTTTCTCGAAGGATTTCAAATCTTTTAGAAGCAGCATCTAGTCTTCTAGAAGCATTTCAGGTTTTCAAGTCTTCTGAAAACAGTTTAACCCTTCTGGAAGCATTGCAAATATTCTGAAAGCATTTCGTGTCTTCTGCAAGCAATATGAAGTCTTCTAGAAGCATGTCAAGTCTTTGAGAAGCAGGATCGAGTCATCTAGAATCAGTACCAAATCTTCGAAATAGCGAAAATATGACTTTATAGCTATAACTTAAGAACAAAAGAAGTATTGAATAAAAAGAAGGATTGAATATATCTCGAAAAAAGAGACCGGGACTTGGCTCCTACTTTTTTAGTATTTCTTATAGTTTCCAAGATACCCTATAGTAACACCAACATTTGCCCACCCTTTCTCGAAGGATTTCAAATCTTTTAGAAGCAGCATCTAGTCTTCTAGAAGCATTTCAGGTTTTCAAGTCTTCTGAAAACAGTTTAACCCTTCTGGAAGCATTGCAAATATTCTGAAAGCATTTCGTGTCTTCTGCAAGCAATATGAAGTCTTCTAGAAGCATGTCAAGTCTTTGAGAAGCAGGATCGAGTCATCTAGAATCAGTACCAAATCTTCGAAATAGCGAAAATATGACTTTATAGCTATAACTTAAGAACAAAAGAAGTATTGAATAAAAAGAAGGATTGAATATATCTCGAAAAAAGAGACCGGGACTTGGCTCCTACTTTTTTAGTATTTCTTATAGTTTCCAAGATACCCTATAGTAACACCAACATTTGCCCACCCTGTACATAAACATTGTTCTAAACCTTTTCGATGATGAGTATTACTGTCATCGCAATCATGTTATCAGTTTCTAAGCCACATATAATGTTAATTTGTCTCCATGTTAATTTGTCTTTCCAAAAAAAAAGGGTACAAAACATCCACCTATATGACTCCTATGGTTCATTTGCAATGAAAATATCTTTTGACATGAAGATTTTGTATTTTGTCAACACTATTTGGTATTTTGGAAGCAAAATCAAAATTTACCAAAACTATCTTGGTTTTGCGATGCAAATTTTTTCTGCCAGCAGCTTTACACGTAGTGCCAAGTATTTTGGATGGATTTCAAGTCCTTTAGAAGCAGCATCAAGTCTTCTTGAAGGATTTTAAGTCTTTTAGAAGCAGCATCAAGACTTTTGAAACATTTCAAGTCTTCTAGAAGCAGTGTCAAGTTATCTGAAGGTTTTTCAGGTTTTCAGGTCTTCTGAAAACATTTCCACCCTTCTGGAAGCATGAAATGCTTTCAGAATACTTGCACTCTGAAAGCATTTCGTGTTTTCTACAAGCAGAATGAAGTCTTCTAGAATTATGCCAAATCTTTAGGAAGCTGAATTGGGAAAAGACTCAAAAGATGAATGACGGCTCCCCAAGAATAAAGGAGTGCAAAACATCCACGTATATGACTCCAATGATTCGTTTGCAATGAAAATATCTCCTGCCAGCTGTGTTTGCAGTTTTACAAGAAGTATCCAGTCTTTAATTGTCAATTTTTAAACTTCTGACATGAAGATTTTGTAGTTTGCCAACACTATTTAATATTTTGGAAGCAAAATCAAAATTCACCAAAACTATCTTGGTTTTGCGATGCTAATATTTTCTACCAGGAGTTTTGCACGTAGTATCAAGTATTTTAGATGGATTTCAAGCCCGTTCAGAAGTAGCGTCAAGTTTTCTCGAAGGATTTCAAATCTTTTAGAAGCAGCATCTAGTCATCTGGAAGCATTTCAGGTTTTCAAGTCTTCTGAAAACAGTTTAACCCTTCTGGAAGCATTGCAAATATTCTGAAAGCATTTCGTGTCTTCTGCAAGCAATATGAAGTCTTCTAGAAGCATGTCAAGTCTTTGAGAAGCAGGATCAAGTCATCTAGAATCAGTACCAAACCTTCTGTAAGCAGATCAAGCCTTGCAGAAGTAGTATCAAGTCTCCGGGGAACATTTCAAGTCCTTTAGAGGCAGTATCAAATCTTCTAGAGTCTGGTCCACAGTTATCTGGTGGGGCTTTAGGTTTTCTAGAGGCAATATCAAGTCTTCTCTAATCATTTCAAGTCTTCTGAGAAAATAGTTTAAATTCTGAAAGCATTTTATGTATTCGGAAAGAATTTCGTGTCTTCTATAAGTAGTATGAAGTATTCTAGAAACATGTCAAGCCTTTGGGAAGTAGTATCAAGTCTTCTGGAAGCATTTCAAGTTTTTTTGAAGCAGTATAAAGTCTTTTAGTAGCATTTCAAGCCTTTGAGGAGCATTTCAAGTCTTCTAGAAGCAGATCAATTCTTACAGAAGTAGTATCAAGTCTTCTGGAAGCATTTCAAGTCTTTTAGCAGCAGCATCAAGTCATAAGAAATGGAAAGGTCATTGCTGCAGGGACAGCAGATCCCTGAAAAATGCCAGTAGGATGAAATAACTTCATACAATATTAATATTATTATTTATCTATCTCGTGGCTGAGATGTAACAAGATCCGGCTGTTTTAAGGGGAAGTATTTGTTTATGTGTTGAGTAACGCTTTTAGTTTTTGCGGGAAATTGAGATTAACTTGTTTTTTTATGATATGGTGGAGGAACAACATCAGTTGAACTCTGCCATAATATTGTTCTTTTGTAAAATATAAATAAGTTTTCCTTTTCTCTTTTTCTGGTTTTATTTCTCCGTTTCTCTTAGTATTACGTGAAAAACTTTTTTCTTTTCTTTTGTATTGCGAATTTAAGAACAATAATGTGTATTATCATTATTATTATTATTTTAAGTCTACTGAAAACAGTTCAAACAGATTCAATATCAAGTCTTTTCTAAACATTTCAAATCTTTTGAAAATAGTTCAACCATGCTGGAAGCTTTTCAAGTATTCTCAAAGTATTTCGTATCTTTTACTTAACATTAAATAAAACTGCTGGCAAAAAATGTTGTTTATTGGACATAATGCAAAATCTTGAAGAACACATTTTTATTGCAAAAACCAAGAAACTTTTGATACAATTTGATTTTGTTTCCAAAATATCAAATACTGTTTACATACAAAATATTCATGTCAGAAGTTTAAAATATGTCAATTAAAGACTAAATACGAACACTGTTAAGCAGTAAAAGTAAGTACAGCTGATAGACGATTAACGATAGATAACTGACGCTTAAAGATAAAGCAGTTGATTGCAGAATCTTCCAATCCTCTATTTGTTTATTACCAATGTTACACAAACCGCTAGCTCTGGTCTCACAAAATAGCGTTTCTCTCACGCACTCCAGAGTGCAACTCCAGAGTGACCTGAGACCCAGATCATAAAAATCCTGTTATCATCACTCAGTGTAGTTAAAGTCACAAACCGTTGGAGTCATCGATATTTCCACCCAAATTTTGATAATCTGCAATTTGACATCGAACTTTGTGGAGATGATTTATTCAGCTTCTATCTTCGTCCTGAAATTGAATGATAATATTCACAAACTCAACTTACACGATGAGTAAATTGTTTAGTTTTGTAAGCTTTTTTCATGAAAACTTAATTTCGAATGTAAGCCATCTTTTCATAGACCAGGATACATATATTCAAAAAAATGATAACTTGGACGGATAAAAATTGTCCTGGGATCGTTTTGCGAATTTCCTTCCGGACCAGCGGTTGAAAATTGCTGATCTAGAAGCAGTATCAAGTCTTATGGAATCAGATCAAGTCTTCCAGAAGCAGTATGTTGTCTTTTAGAACCATATCAAGTCTTTTGGAAGCAGTATCAAGCCTTTTGGAAGCAGTATCAAGTCTTTTGCAAGCAGATCAAGTCTTCTAGAAGCTATGTCATTTTTTCTAGAAGCAGTATCAAGCCTTCTGAAAGCATTTCAAGTCTTTCAGAGGCAATATCAAGTCCTCTGGAAGCATATCAGGTTTTCTGGAAGTATTTAATTTCTTTTGAAAGCAATAACAAGTCATTTAGAAGCAATATAGAGTCTTCCGGAATCATTTCAAGTTGTTTTGAAGCATTATCAAGTCATTAAAGCAGTATCAATGTTATCACTGTTATGGAACCAGATCAACTCTTGTAGAAACAGCATCAAGTCTTCTGGAAGTATTTTAGCTGTTCTGGAAGTAATGGTAAAATTTTTGGAAACAGTATTAAGTTATCAACAAGTAGTATCAAGTCTTTTGGAAGCATTTGAAGTCTTCTGGAAACAATATCAAGTCAATTGGATGCATTTCAAGTCTTCTAGAAGCAGTTTCAAGTTATCTGGAGGCGTTTTCGATTTCTCAGAGCCAATGTTAAGTCTTCTCTAAACATTTTAAGTCTTTTTAAAAACTGCTCAACTTTTCTGGAAATATTTGAAGTATTCTAGAAGCATGTCAAGTCTTTGGGAAGCAGTATCAAGTCATTTTGAAGCAGTATCACGTCATCTAGAAGCAGTATCAAGTCTTATGGGAGCAGGTCAAATCTTGCAGAAATAATAGTTTGGAAGCATTTCAAGTCTTTTACAAACAGTAAGTATCTAGTTTCCTAGAAGCAGTGGCATGTCTCAATTCAAAGTATATACTTAGGGCAAACTTTCATCCTGACTTGGAATCCCCCCCCCCAATTTCTGTTAAACTATGTTATTAGTGATTGTCTTCTTTGATCCACACCCTCTCAGAATTAAGATAGAACCTAATAGAGTTAAAATCTAATGATACAAAGTATATCAAAGTAATCACTTTAATAGAATTTTCTTTCTGTGTTCATTTCATCTCGAAAATTATTCGGATATTAGGTCATGTTTCTGTGACCACTTAATCACTGAAAACGGGGTAGTTTTGCGGTTGTAGTTGTATGGCTGCGTTCGAGTGTATTTCGATTGAGGATTAATGAGTTGGAAATGTACACAAATTTCAAATGAAACGAAAGATAAATTTTCATTTCAATCATTTCAAGTTGTTTTGAAGCATTATCAAGTCATTAAAGCAGTATCAATGTTATCACTGTTATGGAACCAGATCAACTCTTGTAGAAACAGCATCAAGTCTTCTGGAAGTATTTTAGCTGTTCTGGAAGTAATGGTAAAATTTTTTGAAACAGTATTAAGTTATCAACAAGTAGTATCAAGTCTTTTGGAAGCATTTGAAGTCTTCTGGAAGCAATATCAAGTCAATTGGATGCATTTCAAGTCTTCTAGAAGCAGTTTCAAGTTATCAGGAGGCGTTTTCGGTTTCTCAGAGCCAATGTTAAGTCTTCTCTAAACATTTTAAGTCTTTTTAAAAACTGCTCAACTTTTCTGGAAATATTTGAAGTATTCTAGAAGCATGTCAAGTCTTTGGGAAGCAGTATCAAGTCATTTTGAAGCAGTATCACGTCATCTAGAAGCAATATCAAGTCTTATGGGAGCAGATCAAATCTTGCAGAAATAATAGTTTGGAAGCATTTCAAGTCTTTTACAAACAGTAAGTATCTAGTTTCCTAGAAGCAGTGGCATGTCTCAATTCAAAGTATACACTTAGGGCAAACTTTCATCCTGACTTGGAATTCCCCCCCCCAATTTTTGTTAAACTATGTTATTAGTGATTGTCTTCTTTGATCCACACCCTCTCAGAATTAAGATAGAACCTAATAGAGTTAAAATCTAATGATACAATGTATATCAAATACCAAAACTAATCACTTTAATAGAATTTTCTTTCTGTGTTCATTTCATCTCGAAAATTATTCGGATATTAGGTCATGTTTCTGTGACCACTTAATTACTGAAAACGGGGTAGTTTTGCGGTTGTAGTTGTATGGCTGCGTTCGAGTGTATTTCGATTGAGGATTAATGAGTTGGAAATGTACCCAAATTTCAAATGAAACGAAAGATAAATTTTCCACAAATTACTCGTCCCCCTTTGTAAGCTGTTTGCTTCAATTTTATCTTTTTCCACCAAGAACATATTTGTAGTTGGTCCGTCGATGTTATCAATGTTTGCTCTCGTCCCGAACGAACGCGTACATTCAGCCCGTTGAAAGTTTTATTTATCCAGAGAAGTGAAGCGAATGTGCTGAATAAGCAAAGTTCCTAAACACCCGCTACGCCGCCCTGTTCGAAATACCAGAAATTCATAATCCCCCAGTAGTTGTGGTGCGTGGTAGTTGAACAAGTCGATTTAGGTCATTAAGGCGTAATACATATTATGTGACGAAAGCCGTAATTGAATATGGAGGGTTTTAATTAAGGTTCTGTATCAATGTCTTAATTCAAACCGAGTTAAAATTAACTCAACTCAAATTTATCGGATAAAGAAAATTTTTGGTATTCAAAGCTACGTCTCGGCAATTCATTTTATGAAATCCTCTCTTGAAATATGTGTGTCGCCGGAAAGATAGGGCCGGAATTTGCGGGAACCTATTTAAGTTTCAGATAAAAATTTATACTTTTATGAAAATTCTTATGTTTGAAAATAAATCAACTAAAAAGATTTTTATTTTATGAACAATCGCGTTATTTAAAAGTATTAAAACCAAGGTAATAAAGAAAATGAATTCGGAATTGGTTCCGTTTTGCACCCTTTACCATTCGTAAACACGAAGGTAACGTTTATCGAAACTCGCCCTCGTGCACATAAAAAAATTCCTTCAATCACACACACACATACACTATACCAGTGTTTTTACTCTTTTCCATCATGGAAAAATTCTTTATTCGAAAAAATCGCGTGCTTTGCATTGTAAAAACGGCACGTTCCGCATTTTGCGTGAAAATTTAGACCGCAATCGCAAAAAAATGAACCAAAATATTTTTATGAAGAAGAATCATTTTTATAACTTCGAATGTTTCGAAAAGATTTTATCGAAACGTGGGTGGTGCTTTTTTTATACCAAGAACCTCTTATTGATTGTCCATGCGATGTCTATTTTTGGTTGCGAAAAAGTTGAGACAAACAAGTCGTATTTTCTAATAAAAGTCGTTGTTTTCCCCGACTAATTTTTAAAGCTAGGTGTGTCCTTGGTGCGGTGTGTTGAATATCGATTTGACATTATTCATGTCGCTCGAAAAATAGTGACCGATAAATTTTTAAGGTCTCCTTTCAAATCGAAAAGTTAATAATCTTAAAAAGTATAAGAAAATTCAGATTAAAAAAAGAAAAGTGTCGTTTTTAGTGGGTTGGTGAAAAGGAAACTTTTCGCACCACACAAAAAGAAACGCAAAAGAGGCACGAACTTAACTACTCTCCCCTGTGGGCATGTAACCGTAACACCACTTCATTTTACACTTCTAATTACCTTGCCAACCCTTTCTTTTTAGCATTAACACATTCGTTAGTTTAATTAAATAATTTCAGCACTCACCCATTCTTTAATTTTAAAAATTTGGGGTATTAACTTTTTTGTGGGTAAATTCGTTTCATTAAATGAATTAATTCTTTTTTTTTTCTTCTTATGTTAGGTTTAGTTATTACATGATATGTAGTTTAATTTAAAGTTTTTAATTAAAGCAGTTTTATTTAAGACATAAACAGCTCTTAAAGCTGCTTTGAATAAAATGGTTTTCTCATTTAAATCACCTTACCGTCAGAGACCTACAAATTAAACCTCCCTTGGCACTGTATCCGTTTCTTTTCTACTTGTTAATTAAATCATTTCTTTTTCTATGTTAATTTAATTTAGGATTTGGATGAGTTTTTAAATTAGAAAATTGCTTTTTATTAAGTAATTATTAATTTAAATTATATTAAAGATTAAAGTAAAAGAATTCGTACTAATTTTTTTGGTTAACTAACTTGGGGGGTGCAAAAACTTAGGGGTTGTTTACATTTTAGTTAGTTTTTGGAATTTGTTAGCTACTATTTATATCATCCCATGTAATCGGTTCATCCAAGTTAGATAGGAAATTTCGGTATCATAGAATTAGTTTTGTTGATAGCCTATAAGTTAATGAACTGATTTGAAGAGATAATAGCGCTGGAAAAGCAATAGTAAGAAACATAAGAAAATATAGAGTCAGAAACAGGGAAAACTGAGGAATTTGGGTGAGAAGGAAGAGGAAGTAATGGAATGAAAAAATTCCAACAGTGTACAGTGGGGCCAAGCAAAGAAAAATTTGGAAAAAAAATAACTTGATTGATTTCGTGGCGGATGGGTCTAAATAGAATTAGTAGTAATGCAATACCACATAAAAAGTTTTTGGGACGATCCATCAAATTCCCATTTTGAAGTTGAACAAACTTTAATATTGATTGTAAGAGTATATCTGGATTAATACATCTAGATTTTTCATAGAAATAGGTTGTAGCGAAAGGCATCAATTCTTTTACCAATCCATTAATTTTATCCAAAGTGGAACAAAGCTATCATGTAAAAATATAGAAGCTTCGTAGAAATCTAACATATCTTTGCTTCATCGCGAGATCGACGTCGTATTACACTCATAGAACCATAAACTCTGGATATACTGGGTACAAAATTTTCAATCTTCATGCAAAATTGTCCATAGAGCATTGTTAATGCTTTTATCTGAATTGAAGTTGTCATTTTCAATCATTTTTTAAATTTTAATGAATTATTGAACTTTCCCTATTCAGTCATCTGCTGTAAATTTTTTTGGGGGACTTCATTTAGAATTGAAACTTGCTTTCTGCTGGAAGATTTGATCTGCTTCCAGAGGACTTGATACAGCTTCCAGAAGAGTTGATACTTGACTTTATACTGCTCCCAAAAGACTTGCAATGTCTCAAGAAAATTTGAACTGCTTCCAGAAGACGTTCTGCTGCTCCAGGAAGTCTTGATACTGCTTCCAGAAGACTTCATATTACTTTCAATTAATTTTCGAATTTTAATCTATTAATGAGCGTTTTTTCTCAATTCATTTCTACCAACTGCTGCGAATGTACTTTGAAGAGAACATACTTTGAGTTTTTTCAAACCTTTTCAGTCTCACTTTGTCGTTTGACTCCTTCCCCATTTCAGGTTTTTTCAACAAGCAGCACTTATTGCGTTTTCAAAATCCGACGTCTACGCGTTTAACCCCTATATACTCCAATTCTCTAAAATTTAAAATCTGATGTAAAATAATTTTTATTAGTGTGCAGGATAGTGGGGATATGTGCATAAATGTTATCATCGAAATTTGGCCCTAATTATGTATTTACATTTTTTCCAATTCTTCACTGCTTTGGCCCTACTGTGCAGTGGAAGAAATTGTTGGAAAAGACCAAAGCTTAATTGATAAAAGAGAACCCAATAGACCAGTATTGTTCAATCTTTGTCGTTGTGCGCATTTTTTGAGATAATTTTTGTATGGAACCCTTCGTTTAGTAACACACCCAATTAAATTTTAAGGATGGATGTGTTGCTTTATAATTGTATATTACATGTTATGATGTGTGTACACCTTTGGTATAAAACGGCAGCATAATCCAGTGCCGGATAAAGTTTAACGATGACAGTTCTTTATGTATGTAGCAGGAAATATTAAAATGCTAAAATCGACAATTTTGGTTATAAGGTTACCTTGGTTGTAAATCAAGAACCAAAATAGAGAGAAATAAATGTTATTAACAAAAATTGTTCATAATTATCCCAAAATACGTAAACCATTGTCAGATAAAGTCTAACGAAGGCAATTCTTTATGTATGTAGCAGGAAATATTAAAATGTCAAAATCAATCGTTTTGGTTATAAGCATAGGTTGCAACTTAAGAACCAACATAGATAGAGATATATGTAATTAACAAAAATTGCTCATAATTATCCCTAAATACATAATCCCATACCAGATAAAGCCAAACGATTACAGTATTGTATGTATGTAGCAGGAATTATGTTAGCTATGAAAACCTCAACATCCACTATTTTGGCTATAAGCATAGGTTGTAACTCGAGAACCAAACTAGATAGAAATAAATGTTATTAACAAAAATTGTTCATAACTATCCCAAAATACATGAACCATTAGCAAAGACAATCTAATGATGACAGCTCCTTATGTATGTAGCAGGAAGTATCATAATGTCAAAATCGACAATTTTGATTAAAAACATAGGTTGTAACTCGAAAACCAAATTGGATAGAAATAAAAGTCATTAACAAAAATGGTTCATAATTATCTAAAAATATGCAATCCATTACCAGATAAAATCTAACGATGACAGTTCTTTATGTATGTAGCAGGATGTATCCAAATGTCAAAATCGACAATTTGGTTACAAAACATAGGTTGTAACTCGAGAACCAAAACAGATAGAGATATATGTCATTAACAAAAATGGTTCATAATTATCTCAAAATACGCAATCCATTGCTAGATAAAGTCTAGCGAGGACAATTATTTATGTCTGTAGCAGGAAATATTAAAATGTCAATATCAATCGTTATGGTTATAAGCATAGGTTGTAACTTAAGAACCAAGATAGATAGAGATATATGTCATTAACAAACATTGCTCATAATTATCGCAAAATACATAATCCCACACCAGATAAAGCCAAATGATTACAGTATTGTATGTATGTAGCAGGAACTATGAAAATCTAAAAATCCACCATTTTGGTTATAAGCATAGGTTGTAACTCGAGAACCAAAATAGACAGAAATAAATGTTATTAACAAAAATTGTTCATAACTATCCCAAAATACATGAACCATTAGTAGATACAATCTAATGATGACAGCTCCTTATGTATGTAGCAGGAAGTATCATAATGTCAAAATCGATAATTTTGGTTATAAACATAGGTTGTAACTCGAAAACCAAATTGGATAGAAATAAATGTCATTAACAATAATGGCTCATAATTATCTCAAAATACGTAATCTATTATCAGATAAAGTCTAAGGATGACAGTTCCTTATGTATGTAGCAGGAAATATCGAATTCGACAATTATGGTTATAAACGTAGCTTGTAATTCGAGAACCAATATAGATAGAAATTAATGATATTCACAAAACTTGTTCATGTTGATTCTAAAATATAAATTCTATCACCAGATAAAGCCTAACGATGACAGTTCCTAATGTATCTAGCAGGATATATGAAAATCTCAATCCACAATTTTAGTTATAAACATAGGTTGTAACTTCAGAACCAAAACAGATAAAGATATATATCATTAACAAAAATTATACATAATTATCCCAAAATATATAATCCATTACCAGATAATGGCTAACGATGACAGTTTTTTATGTATGTAACAGGAAGTATCCAAATGTCAAAATCGACAATTTGGTTACAAACATAGGTTGTAACTCGAACATCAAAACCGATAGAGATATGTCTCATTAATAAAAATTGTTCATAATTATTCCAGAATACATAATGCATTACCAGATAAAGTCTAGTAATGACAGTTCCTTAGGTATGTAGCAAGGAATATCTAAATGTCAAAATCGACAATTTTGGTTATAAACATAGCTTGTAAATCAAAAACCAAAATAGATAGAAATAAATGTTATTAACTAAAATTGTTCATAATTATCTATAAATACGTAGTTCATCACCAGATAAAGTCTAACGATGACAGATCCTTATGTACGCAACAGGAAATATCAAAATATCAAAATCGCTAATTTTGGTTATGAACATAGGTTGTAACTCGAGAACCAAAAGAGATAAAAATAAATGTCATTAACAAAGATTGTTCATAATTATCTCAAAATACATAATCCATTACCAGATAAAATCTAACGATGACATTTCCTATGTATGTAACAGGAAATAACAAAATGTCAAAGTCGACAATTTTGGATACAAACATAGGTTGTAACTCGAGAATCAAAATAGTTAGAAATAAATGTCATTAACAAAGATGATTCATAATTATCACAAAATGCGTAATCCATTACCAGATAAAGTCTAAGGATGACAGTTCCTTATGTATGTAGCAGGAAATATCAAAATGTAAAAGTCGACAATTTAAGTTATAAACATAGGTTGTAACTCGAGAACCAAAAGAGATAGAAATAAATATCATTAACAAAGATTGTTCATAATTATCTCGAAATACATGATCCATTACCAGATAAAGTCTAACGATGACATTTCTTATGTATGTAGCAGGAAATATCAAAATGTCAAAGTTGACCATTTTGGTTATAGCCATAGGTTGTATCTCGAGAACCAAAAGAGATAGAAAGAAATATCATTGACAAAGATTGTTCATAGGTATCTCAAGATGCCTAATTCTTTACCAGATAAAGTCTAACGATGACAGTTCCTTATTTATGTAGCAGGAAATATCAAAATGTCAAAATCGACAATTTTGGTTGTAAGCATAGGTTGTAACTCTAAAATCAAAATAGATAGAAATGGAAGTTATTAACAAAAATTGTTCATAATTATCCAAAGATACATAATCCATTACCAGATAAAATCTAACTATGAGAGTTCTTTATGTATGTAGCAGGAAGTATCAAAATGTTAATATCGATAATTTTGGTTATAAACATAGGATGTAACTCGAAAACCAAAATAGATAGAAATAAATGTCATTAACAAAAATTGTTTATAATTATCCCAAATTACATAATTCATTACCATATAAACTCCAAATATGTCAGGTCCTTATGTATGTAGCAGGAATAATCAAAATGTTAAAATCGACAATTTTGCAAAAATAGGTTGTAATTCCAAAATCAAAATAGATAGAAATAAATGTCATAAACAAGAATTATTCAGAATTATCTCAAAATGCATAATCTATTATCAGATAAAGTCCAACTATAGCAGTTCTTTATGTATGTAGCAGAAAATATCAAAATCGAGAATTTTGGTTATAAACACAGCTTGTAATTCGAGAACCAACATAGATAGAAATAAATGACATTCATAAAAGTTATTCATATTCTAAAATGCAAATTCTATTACCAAATATAGTTTAACGATGCCAGTTTCTAATGTATCTAGCAGGAAATATCAAAATGTCATAGTCGTCAATTTTGGTTATAAACATAGGTTGTAACTCGATAACCAAAATAGTTAGAAATAAATGTCTTTAACAAAGAATGTTCATAATTATCTCAAAATACATGATCTATTATCAGATAAAGTTTAACTATAGCAGTTCTTTATATATGTAGCAGGAAATATCAAAATCCGGACTTTTGGTTATAAACATAGCTTGTGACAAAGAGGTTATAAAAGATGTCATTTACATCAAGAAAAACATAATTTTATAACCAATTTTTCAATTTTGCCGTCAAATTGAACGATTTCATTGATATTTATGTTGATTTTAATTGATCTCAACCTGCTACCAATTAATACTCTTGGTATACTCATAACGTACACTCAATTTGATTTTTCTAACATAATGTATGACTGAGATATTAAACGTTTTAAAAATTTAAGTTTCAAGAATTTACAGATGCCTCTGTTACTATCACATAAACGCAGCCATTATGATTTCAAAAATTACTACAGGTTTATCGAAACTTCCCTAGATTTTGACAAAAATTGAAAAGGTTTCCCTTTTTCCCTAAAGTTGCATTTAGTGCGAGGGAGAATTGGGTATTTTTTTGTGAATCCGGGTATTTTGTTCTGATTGGCTGATAGCGACCACGTGACGCCAGGACCTTCGCCATCAGCCAATCAGAACGAATCTCCATCTCCGAAATTTGGGGATATCCGTCGCACTAAATGTAGCTTTAAGGATGAGTTTTTCGTAGATTTAGGGAATATTCTCTGAAGCTGGCAACACTGATTGTACCTCAAAGACCAAAATATTAAAATTATTGATTAAATTTTAGTGGGTAGTGAATTTCATAAGAAAGTGAGTATATTAATGACTTTATTGTGCTTAATTATTATTGCACAAAAGGATCAATTCTTTTATGGCGTATTTCGAAATTCTTGGATATTGATCCATTAACTTGATTTAAAATGAACTAATCCTATCTACATATGTAGATTTTAATGTGGTGTTGCAAACGATTAATTAGTTCCGCTTCACAGAATCCTGACATGTCTCTAATTTGTCGTGAAATCAATGCCCCTAAAGGGTTTGAATGGAACCTTAGGATTTCGCGGAACCCAAGCTGAATTACACTGACCTACACCATAGACCATCAAAAAGACATTTTATGCAAATTAAAATGTTTTTATTCATTTCAATATTGATTTATTTGATTCAATCATGAAGGTTAAAAATGAAACTAAACGATTTTTTATCACACATCTCCTTTTTACGCTTTATATCGAAATTAAGTTATAAATAATCAATAAACTTTCAATGGAGTTCAAAAAATCCTTTTGATGTTTTACTATAATAATAACTTTCCAAGTACTGAGGTTGAACCGTTTTATATCCTTTTCCTTTTGATATTTTATTCCATTGATAAATTTTGCAGTAAGTACTTGAGTCGGTTACAATGTTATGTCGTTCAACTACCACAAATTGTAACTGCTACCAATTTCAATTATAACCGGATTAGCCCATTACCATTTTCAATTCGTATCGGTTCATCGGCAACTTTTTTAACCACAAAAATCGTTTTCAAATCATTTCAAAACGGAGTTTTTTATTTGCGATTTATTTTGCACATCAATTTTCATTATAAACGTAAAATCCGCAAAAGCTTTCTAATTCAAAGTCTAATTCAAAGTCAAATTTAATGAAAATCTTGGAAACTCCTCCAGCAAATTGATTCTAAGTTGGTTGACTTTGTGTACATAAACTATGCTTTGAGGAAATATTTGCTATGTGGAAACTCATACTATAATAAATTCCTATTACTTAAACATAATTTTTTTTATTTGTTCTAGATGTTAAAATCATGTAGAAAACTGAGTATGACCGTAAAATCACCAACGTTATCCGGCGGATTCGGCGTAATGGGCGGATGTAGCTGGCATACAAGACAAACGTGTTCGTGGATGGATCGTCAAGGAAGACCCGTTTCGCCACCCTTAGAATATAGCAGAGGGGGACAAATACCGCCTCAAAGATACGGCTACGGAAGATCGTCGAGTAAAGATAGAACGGTACGAAGGGTAAGTTATTCAAGTTATTCAAAGTAGTTTAAAGAAAAGCAATTTTGCAAACACATTTAAAATTCATGCAATTTTCGCCATTATTAATTAAACCGCATTCTTAAATTCGTTTTGTCGCAACTCGAACGATTCCGCCTCGATAAAAGAAGATTGTTGAAAGTGGTCGAAGTAAATTGACTTTTACTCCAACAATACGCCGGGAACTCTAAGAAGTTGAATTTCTCCGGTTTGTTCAACATCTCGGAGTTTTAAGAAAATACTTCGATCTTGTTTTTCTGGAAATAAACAAAAATGTTTTTTTTTGATTAATTAAATTTTTGTTGCAGGTTGATTTATGCATAGAACCTGGACAAAGCTTAGGATTGATGATACGAGGTGGTGTCGAGTACAACTTAGGAATTTTTATAACGGGCGTTGACAAGGATTCGGTTGCGGATAGAGCCGGACTTATGGTAAATATTTAATATATCGTAAAATCTATAAATAGCCCCATACAAATTTCATGAATAACCCCCGATCTTTATTGAGTGGCACATTTTTTTTATTCATTTTTGTTTGGAATTGAACCTTCCGATTCCGATGGAGGCTCATTCAAGCCGTTGCAAATTGGAATAAAAGTCGAAAATATCGCGCGGTGATATTAAATGGAAAATTGGGGTGGAAACGGGCACGCGGAAAAGGTTGGTGGTAGCGTTAGGTGACGTGGCATCGATTACTGCTTTGGCCCCCTTGAAAGGGAAGCATTTACCACACCCACTTATTTCACCGTTTTCGACTATTTCCTTTTTCGATGGGAAATTTTCAGTTCAATCTGTTCCGGTTACATTAAAATCCACTTTATCAAATTTATACCCAATCATTATTACAGCTTTATCAAAAATATATTAAAATTGGGTTCATATAGTATTAGGATTTTGTACAAATGTTGGGGGAAAAAGGAGTTACAGATAACATAGATAACGAAAGATGACGTGAGCCCGGAGGAAATTACACTGAAATTTCTAAAGGGGCGAGTGAGTACGCGAGGCAGCGAATAGCGTATTAGGGTTGAAATGTGTTTCAAGGGAACCTAAATGCGACCTACGCGGTCTACTTTCGTAGACAAGAAAAGACTTATTGGGTCAAAACTTCAGGGAGAATGAATTTATCAATATCCGAGAGAAAATTGCTCCTATTAATATATGTACCTCGCTAACATTAGTAAATGGGTTGGAATGAATTGTTAAGTTGCCAATTTCTATTTTAAAAGTAGTATTACGGTGCAGTTTTACAAAAAGGAGTCTGAAAGCTTCTTAAATTCTGGATTATTGGGCTACTTAAAATCTATAGGTTTTAAAGCGGCTCACTGAACAAATTGTCAATAAAGGATATATATGAAATTGCTTGCGCTCAAACGATACAAATACGGTTATTGTAGACAGGGTGATTCATAAGGGTGTGTAATATTTTTGATTTTGACAAAATGAAATTTTTAACAAAAGGTTAAGACTAAATTATTTTTCTTTCCTCGTCTGTACAGAGGGTGGGTTAACTTCGATGTTATATGGCCCCTTTGTACGTCCTCACAATTAATAGTTCATTGAGGGTCAGAAAGTTAGCCCAATGCTTTCAAGAACGTTAATATAGAACCGAAAGATATGTTCCTTATTTCCCTTAAGTACGCGAGATTTGGACAGTCCATACAATATGACTGTCTCAATATGATAGAGGAATGTGTTATTCCGCTTCATGCAGAACATGTGCTTACGTAATCTGCAGAGTCTGCTCAGCAAGTGAGAACCCTCTAGTCACTTTTCGATTTTGGAATGTATCTAAAAAGATTAACAACTACTATTATAAATTGATCGCTTTTGAATTAGTACCAACTATGCTTTTGAAATACCGATGAATTCGAAAATTGCTCTAACATCGTGGGTGATACACTGACTCAGATCTTTAATATTTGGAGCCATTACAGTGGTGCGTCAGAATTCAAACCAGAATTCAAACCTTTAATAAGATAAAAGAAG
This sequence comes from Onthophagus sagittarius, assembly GCA_036711965.1. Lineage (NCBI taxonomy): Eukaryota > Metazoa > Arthropoda > Insecta > Coleoptera > Scarabaeidae > Onthophagus > Onthophagus sagittarius. Next base: position 12,491,202 of record JASERS010000004.1, read on the forward strand.
CAACAAACCTGGAGAGGTTTTTGTGAAGAATTTTGATGTTATTATATACTATCTCAGAAAATATAAGAGTTGTGATTTGGCATATCGATAAATAAAGCTTGGGTCTTTCGAACGCCACCTATACTTTAGGATAATTTTATACAAGCGGGGTAACTATAACTTTGTTATTTTAAATAAATCACCCTGTATTTTTCCAATGCCTCAGACTTCTCTTTCTCAGGCTTTATTAATTACCCTTGATTTTTGTTAAGCATATGGTATAAAGCACACGTGTTAGACGTGTGCTTTTTGAGATTATTAAACAATTTCAAAAATGTCCGTATAAATCAGATTTGTTAAAAAGAAATAAGTTATGAAAAAAACAATTTTAAGCAAAAGCAAATAAATTTATTTCATAAAAGATGAAAAGGTTTACATCTGTGCATGTTCAATTTAAAAAAGACTAGAATTTCCGGAATAGGTTGGGTTGGGTTGATATAAACATCAACTTAATCAAAAACCCAACTTCACCCATCCGAAGGGAATGATATAGGTTAGGTTGGGATTGAGATGAAATGGTATGAACCCGAACCCAACCCAATCCCTTCTTTAAGGATGTTGGAGAAAATCTGCAAATAGACAGCTGCCCTAAAGGTCTTGAGGGATTGGATAGTATGAAGTTGGGGCTAAAGATCCTGACCCCCTTTCCTCGCCTTCACTGGAATCATTCTCGCGAGTTTTCTTCAGTATTTGTCGATCATTTCATCCCTGTCCTTAGGGATGATATTAGACTATTACAAAAATGTAAAAAATCAAAAATCATAGTTTTAATTCTTTACAAGAAGTAAGCTACGCAAAAGACAATTTTAAACAAATGCAAGTAAGTTTATTTCGGAAAGTATGAAAAGAATAGATCTGTACATAATCAGTTCAAAATAGACTAGAGTTTTCGGAATAGGTTGGGTTTAGATTGGGTTGGGGTTGTATAAACCTCAACATAGGTTAAGTTGTGATTGGGGTAAAATATGAACCCCAACCCATCCCTATTATTTTTTTTAACGTGCTCACAATTAATAGTTCATTGAGGGTCAGAAAGTTAGCCCAATGCTTTCAAGAACGTTAATATAGAACCGAAAGATATGTTCCTTATTTCCCTTAAGTACGCGAGATTTGGACAGTCCATACAATATGACTGTCTCAATATGATAGAGGAATGTGTTATTCAGCTTCATGCAGAACATGTGCTTACGTAATCTGCAGAGTCTGCTCAGCAAGTGAGAACCCTCTAGTCACTTTTCGATTTTGGAATGTATCTAAAAAGATTAACAACTACTATTATAAATTGATCGCTTTTGAATTAATACCAACTATGCTTTTGAAATACCGATGAATTCGAAAATTGCTCTAACATCGTGGGTGATACACTGACTCAGATCTTTAATATTTGGAGCCATTACAGTGGTGCGTCAGAATTCAAACCAGAATTCAAACCTTTAATAAGATAAAAGAAGCAACAAACCTGGAGAGGTTTTTGTGAAGAATTTTGATGTTATTATATACTATCTCAGAAAATATAAGAGATAGAGAATAAATACCAAAAAAGTACCATGTTCTGATCTCTTTTTCCGAGACTAATTCTATCCAGCGACCACAAAATCTCTATCTTCTTTTATTTTTGTAGTTTAAATGTTTGCAATTTCGAAATTGGTCGTGTTTTTGAAATTAAAGAATTTTTGAGATCGACATCGTCAGGCGCAAATTATCTTGGATATTTATTACATTTGACTTTCGCTCTTTGTTTCAATTTCCTCTAGAACCTATTATAGAATAGAATAGAATCAAAGAATTTTTGATATCATTCCCATAAATGATTATACTGTATGTCCGATGATGGCACGATTGTACAATGACAGTGACCAGAAAATGCACTGATAAAGTATTGTAAAATCATTGATGGACACCTATATATCATATTATTACATGTCTCTTTTTTAATCAACCGTTAAGAACAAGTAATCTTGGATATTTACCATATTTCAAGTTTTTAGATATTATTTCCATGGACTGGGTTAAATTCGAATAGGATTGGGTTAGGGTGGTATGAACCCAACCTTACCTAATTATTCCCGTATACCATAACTTATATACAGGGTGAATCAATAGTGCGAGGATAGAAGATTATGGCTTTACTCTCAAAACTAAAGAACATGTTTTTATGTTATTGTGCATTATCATCAAAGCTACATCGATTAAAAATATATTTTTACATACGCTGATTAGTTGTCTTAAATGTTATCATTACTGCATATCATATTTTCAAATTTTGAATGCAAAGTTGTCAAGTTATTAATCACAAAAAATCATGAGGTCATTTAAAATCATTATTAGCATTATTATTAAATATTTAAGGTTGTAATTTGGCATATCGATAAATAAAGCTTGGGTCTTTCGAACGCCCCCTATACTTTAGGATAATATTATACAAGCGGGGTTACCAGAACCAGTTAACTTACGCTACGTCGGAGGACTATAACTTTGTTATTTTAAATAAAACACCCTGTATTTTTCCAATGCCTCAGACTTCTCTCTCTCAGGCTTTATTAATTACCCTTGATTTTTGTTAAGCATATGGTATAAAGCACACGTGTTAGACGTGTAATTAAACGAGATAATTAAACAATTTCAAAAATGTCCGTATAAATCAGATTTGTTAAAAAGAAATAAGTTATGAAAAAAACAATTTTAAGCAAAAGCAAATAAATTTATTTCATAAAAGATGAAAAGGTTTACATCTGTGCATGTTCAATTTAAAAAAGACTAGAATTTCCGGAATAGGTTGGGTTGGGTTGATATAAACCTCAACTTAATCAAAAACCCAACTTCACCCATCCGAAGGGAATGATATAGGTTAGGTTGGGATTGAGATGAAATGGTATGAACCCGAACCCAACCCAATCCCTTCTTTAAGGATGTTGGAGAAAATCTGCAAATAGACATCTGCCCTAAAGGTCTTGAGGGATTGGATAGTATGAAGTTGGGGCTAAAGATCCTGACCCCCTTTCCTCGCCTTCACTGGAATCATTCTCGCGAGTTTTCTTCAGTATTTGTCGATCATTTCATCCCTGTCCTTAGGGATGATATTAGACTATTACAAAAATGTAAAAAATCAAAAATCATAGTTTTAATTCTTTACAAGAAGTAAGCTACGCAAAAGACAATTTTAAACAAATGCAAGTAAGTTTATTTCGGAAAGTATGAAAAGAATAGATCTGTACATAATCAGTTCAAAATAGACTAGAGTTTTCGGAATAGGTTGGGTTTAGATTGGGTTGGGGTTGTATAAACCTCAACATAGGTTAAGTTGTGATTGGGGTAAAATATGAACCCCAACCCATCCCTATTATTTTTTTTAACGTGCTCACAATTAATAGTTCATTGAGGGTCAGAAAGTTAGCCCAATGCTTTCAAGAACGTTAATATAGAACCGAAAGATATGTTCCTTATTTCCCTTAAGTACGCGAGATTTGGACAGTCCATACAATATGACTGTCTCAATATGATAGAGGAATGTGTTATTCCGCTTCATGCAGAACATGTGCTTACGTAATCTGCAGAGTCTGCTCAGCAAGTGAGAACCCTCTAGTCACTTTTCGATTTTGGAATGTATCTAAAAAGATTAACAACTACTATTATAAATTGATCGCTTTTGAATTAGTACCAACTATGCTTTTGAAATACCGATGAATTCGAAAATTGCTCTAACATCGTGGGTGATACACTGACTCAGATCTTTAATATTTGGAGCCATTACAGTGGTGCGTCAGAATTCAAACCAGAATTCAAACCTTTAATAAGATAAAAGAAGCAACAAACCTGGAGAGGTTTTTGTGAAGAATTTTGATGTTATTATATACTATCTCAGAAAATATAAGAGATAGAGAATAAATACCAAAAAAGTACCATGTTCTGATCTCTTTTTCCGAGACTAATTCAATCCAGCGACCACAAAATCTCTATTTTCTTTTATTTTTGTAGTTGCCAAAAGGTCAAATGTTTTCAATTTCGAAATTGGTCGTGTTTTTGAAATTAAAGAATTTTTGAGATCGACATCGTCAGGCGCAAATTATCTTGGATATTCATTACATTTGACTTTCGCTCTTTCTTTCAATTTCCTCTAGAACCTATTATAGAATAGAATAGAATCAAATAATTTTTGATATCATTCCCATAAATGATTATACGGTATGTCCGATGATAGCACGATTGTACAATGACAGTGACCAGAAAATGCACTGATAAAGTATTGTAAAATCATTGATGGACACCTATATATCATATTATTACATGTCTCTTTTTTAATCAACCGTTAAGAACAAGTAATCTTGGATATTTATCATATTTCAAGTTTTTAGATATTATTCCCATGGACCGGGTTAAATTCGAATAGGATTGGGTTAGGGTGGTATGAACCCAACCTTACCTAATTATTCTCGTATACCATAACCTATATACAGGGTGAATCAATAGTGCGAGGATAGAAGATTATGGCTTTACTGTCAAAACTAAAAAACATGTTTTTATGTTATTGCGCATTACCATCAAAGCTACATCGAAAAAAAGGATATTTTTACATACGCTGATTAGTTGTCTTAAATGTTATCATTACTGCATATAATATTTTCAAATTTTGAATGCAAAGTTGTCAAGTTATTAATCACAAAAAATCATGAGGTCATTTAAAATCATTATTAGCATTATTATTAAATATTTAAGGTTGTAATTTGGCATATCGATAAATAGAGCTTGGGTCTTTCGAACGCCCCCTATACTTTAGGATAATATTATACAAGCGGGGTTACCAGAACCAGTTAACTTATGCTACGTCGGAGGACTATAACTTTGTTATTTTAAATAAAACACCCTGTATTTTTCCAATGCCTCAGACTTCTCTTTCTCAGGCTTTATTAATTACCCTTGATTTTTGTTAAGCATATGGTATAAAGCACACGTGTTAGACGTGTGCTTTTTGAGATTATTAAACAATTTCAAAAATGTCGGTATAAATCAGATTTGTTAAAAAGAAATAAGTTATGAAAAAAAAAACAATTTTAAGCAAAAGCAAATAAATTTATTTCATAAAAGATGAAAAGGTTTAGATCTGTGCATGTTCAATTCAAAAAAGACTAGAATTTCCGGAATAGGTTGGGTTGGGTTGATATAAACCTCAACTTAATCAAAAACCCAACTTCACCCATCCGAAGGGAATGATATAGGTTAGGTTGGGATTGAGATGAAATGGTATGAACCCGAACCCAACCCAATCCCTTCTTTAAGAATGTTGGAGAAAATCTGCAAATAGACATCTGCCCTAAAGATCTTGAGAGATTGGATAGTATGAAGTTGGGGCTAAAGACCCTGACCCCCTTTCCTCGTCTTCACTAGAATCACTCTCACGAGTTTTCTTCAGTATTTGTCGATCATTTCATCCCTGTCCTTAGGGATGATATTAGACTATTAGAAAAATGTAAAAAATCAAAAATCATAGTTTTGATTTTTTACAAGAAATAAGCTACGCAAAAGACAATTTTAAACAAATGCAAGTAAGTTTATTTCGGAAAGTATGAAAAGAATAGATCTGTACATAATCAGTTCAAAATAGACTAGAGTTTCCGGAATAGGTTGGGTTGGGTTGATATAAACCTCAACTTAATCAAAAACCCAACTTCACCCATCGGAAGGGAATGATATAGGTTAGGTTGGGATTGAGATGAAATGGTATGAACCCGAACCCAACCCAATCCCTTCTTTAAGGATGTTGGAGAAAATCTGCAAATAGACATCTGCCCTAAAGGTCTTGAGAGATTGGATAGTATGAAGTTGGGGCTAAAGACCCTGACCCCCTTTCCTCGTCTTCACTAGAATCACTCTCACGAGTTTTCTTCAGTATTTGTCGATCATTTCATCCCTGTCCTTAGGGATGATATTAGACTATTAGAAAAATGTAAAAAATCAAAAATCATAGTTTTGATTTTTTACAAGAAATAAGCTACGCAAAAGACAATTTTAAACAAATGCAAGTAAGTTTATTTCGGAAAGTATGAAAAGAATAGATCTGTACATAATCAGTTCAAAATAGACTAGAGTTTTCGGAATAGGTTGGGTTTAGATTGGGTTGGGGTTGTATAAACCTCAACTTAGGTTAAGTTGTGATTGGGGTAAAATATGAACCCCAACCCAACCCTATTATTTTTTTTACCGTGCTCACAATTAATAGTTCATTGAGGGTCAGAAAGTTAGCCCAATGCTTTCAAGAATGTTAATATAGAACCGAAAGATATGTTCCTTATTCCCCTTAAGTACGCGAGATTTGGACAGTCCATACAATATGACTGTCTCAATATGATAGAGGAATGTGTTATTTCGCTTCATGCAGAACATGTGCTTACGTAATCTGCAGAGTCTGCTCAGCAAGTGAGAACCCTCTAGTCACTTTTCGATTTTGGAATGTATCTAAAAATATTAACAACTACTATTATAAATTGATCGCTTTTGAATTAATACCAACTATGCTTTTGAAATACTGATGAATTCGAAAATTGCTCTAACATCGTGGGTGATACACTGACTCAGATCTTTCATATTTGGAGCCATTACAGTGGTGCGTCAGAATTCAAACCAGAATTCAAACCTTTAATAAGATAAAAGAAGCAACAAACCTGGAGAGGTTTTTGTGAAGAATTTTGAAGTTATTATATACTATCTCAGAAAATATAAGAGATAGAGAATAAATACCAAAAAAGTACCATGTTCTGATCTCCTTTTCCGAGACTAATTCTATCCAGCGACCACAAAATCTCTATCTTCTTTTATTTTTGTAGTTGCCAAAAGGTCAAATGTTTTCAATTTCGAAATTGGTCGTGTTTTTGAAATTAAAGAATTTTTGAGATCGACATCGTCAGGCGCAAATTATCTTGGATATTCATTACATTTGACTTTCGCTCTTTCTTTCAATTTCCTCTAGAACCTATTATAGAATAGAATAGAATCAAATAATTTTTGATATCATTCCCATAAATGATTATACGGTATGTCCGATGATAGCACGATTGTATAATGACAGTGACCAGAGAATGCACTGATAAAGTATTGTAAAATCATTGATGGACACCTGTATATCATATTATTACATGTCGCTTTTTTAATCAACCGTTAAGAACAAGTAATCTTGGATATTTATCATATTTCAAGTTTTTAGATATTATTCCCATGGACTGGGTTAAATTCGAATAGGATTGGGTTAGGGTGGTATGAACCCAACCTTACCTAATTATTCCCGTATACCATAACCTATATACAGGGTGAATCAATAGTGCGAGGATAGAAGATTATGGCTTTACTGTCAAAACTAAAATACATATTTTTATGTTATTGTGCATTATCATCAAAGCTACATCGATTAAAAGTATATTTTTACATACGCTGATTAATTGTCTTAAATGTTATCATTACTGCATATCATATTTTCAAATTTTGAATGCAAAGTTGTCAAGTTATTAATCACAAAAAATCATGAGGTCATTTAAAATCATTATTAGCATTATTATTAAATATTTAAGGTTGTAATTTGGCATATCGATAAATAAAGCTTGGGTCTTTGGAACGCCCCCTATACTTTAGGATAATATTATACAAGCGGGGTTACCAGAACCAGTTAACTTATGCTACGTCGGAGGACTATAACTTTGTTATTTTAAATAAAACACCCTGTATTTTTCCAATGCCTCAGACTTCTCTTTCTCAGGCTTTATTAATTACCCTTGATTTTTGTTAAGCATATGGTATAAAGCACACGTGTTAGACGTGTGCTTTTTGAGATTATTAAACAATTTCAAAAATGTCGGTATAAATGAGATTTGTTAAAAAGAAATAAGTTATGAAAAAAAACAATTTTAAGCAAAAGCAAATAAATTTATTTCATAAAAGATGAAAAGGTTTAGATCTGTGCATGTTCAATTTAAAAAAGACTAGAATTTCCGGAATAGGTTGGGTTGAATTGATATAAACCTCAACTTAATCAAAAAACCAACTTCACCCATCCGAAGGGAATGATATAGGTTAGGTTGGGATTGAGATGAAATAGTATGAACCCGAACCCAACCCAATCCCTTCTTTAAGGATGTTGGAGAAAATCTGCAAATAGACAGCTGCCCTAAAGGTCTGGAGAGGTTGGATAGTATAAAGTTGGGGCTAAAGACCCTGACCCCCTTTCCTCGTCTTCACTGGAATCACTCTCGCGAGTTTTCTTCAGTATTTGTCAATCATTTCATCCCTGTCCTTAGGGATGAAATTAGACTATTACAAAAATGTAAAAAATCAAAAATCATAGTTTTGATTTTTTACAAGAAATAAGCTACGCTAAAGACAATTTTATACAAATGCAAGTAAGTTTATTTCGGAAAGGATGAAAAGAATAGATCTGTACATAATCAGTTCAAAATAGACTAGAGTTTTCGGAATAGGTTGGGTTTAGATTGGGTTGGGGTTGTATAAACCTCAACTCAATCAAAAACCCAACCTATCATATCTCATGGGAATAATATAGGTTAAGTTGTGATTGGGGTAAAATATGAACCCCAACCCAACCCTATTATTTTTTTAAACGATGTTGAGAAAAATATGCAAATAGACATCCTCTTGGAAGGTTTTGAGAGGCCGGATAGTATAGAGTTGGACCTTAATTCGCTAAAAACCCCTTTCCTTGTCTTCACTGGAATCACTCTCGCGAGTTTTCTTCAGTATTTGTCGATTACTTCATCCCTGTTCTTCCTCTTCCCATGTTGTTTCATCGGGCAATCCTCTCCTTTCTCTCTTGATCAGTCAGAATCGTGAAACAGTAACAATAATCCTGTATTTATAACCTTTGGAGAGTTGGGATTTTTGATAACATATTGTCAAAAAAAAATTAATATAAAATGTACTACATATGATATATTTATCATATACAAAGTACAGATAACATTGACCACCACTTAAGTGGTGGTCCCGGCCCTCTAAAGTTCAGTTCTCCTTCTATTGTCCTGTGGCTGGACCTACGCTCCTCCATTCATCCCATGAAATGTATAAAGAAATCCCCAAGATTTTTTCTTGTCTTTCCTTACCTAAGTACACGACGTATGGAGGCCATTACGAAACAGCTCTTCCTCTCATCTCCCTCTTCTATGTAGACCTTCTCTTTCTATGTCCAGTCCTTCTTTCTCTCTAGGCCCATGGTCATCGAGTCTATCCATATTGTCTCGGGTGCCTTTCCTTATTCGCTGGCCATCTATTGTCGCAGAGAAAAACACACTTCACCAAGATAACTCACCGAAGCCTAGAAGATCCACCTCTCCCCTCCTTCTCCTTCTGAGGTTTGTCATCCATATTTTTCATCTTCCTTTTCTTGGCTCCGATGATCAACATCAAGTTCCATCTATCCTCGTTCTGAAGCAAAATGGTAATACAATTTTCCGGTATCATTGTTTCATTCAGCATTTTATGTACCATCTATCGCACTGAAAAAGAGTGTTTCCAGCGTTATCGTTTGTTGCACTACATCTATTACTCGTCAAGCTTTCTTCTATGGTGCTATATGCTTTAAAAAATCCGTATTTTAGAAACGAAGTCTGGATGAGGGTTAAGAAAGCGTTATCAAAACAAATTACATTTTATAAATAAAAAGTATCATATCGCTGTCACCACCTCCTCCATCCATCATCTCCTCTTTCAACTCACTACACTCCACCAATAAATGGTGTAAACACTCCCAGCTTTCCCGACATAGTCTGCACCTCCTCTCCTCATCTTCTCTTCAAGTTGGGTTAGATTGGGTGAACTTAGGATAGGTTGGGTTGAATTGAATAGTGTTGGGTTTTATTTAGTTTGGGTTAGATTTGATTGCAGAAGAGATGCAAGAATAGAGAACTTAGCTTTGTAAAAGTATTTACGGTGTAAGATATTGCGAAAGAAACATATTTAAAGCTATGAATCTTATATTTACCTTCTTATTATTATGTAATATCTCCCAGTACTCTTCGTATTTATCACCTCGCGACCGCTCGAGCATTTTTCTCATTTATCCTCGAGTTATCTCGTTTGTTACAATACATTCATTGCTCGTCAAGCTTTCTTCTATGCTGGTATAAATATGTTTTAAAACGCCCAAGTCCGCCGATAAACTGAATGAAACACTAATTTATCTTAGTGAGGTAAGTAGTAGTGCCTTCTCGCCCAAGATGTAATTTGTGCCAGTATTTTCTTGGTACATCGGGTATATCCGGTGTGTAATGACTATCTATCTTTCCATTCCCTCTTTATCATCTATTCTATCATCTTGCCCTTATTGCTACTTTCCTCCATTTGCTCTTTTTGTGCATCAGGTCAATCAGGTATATACCCCCATTACCTATAGTGCTTCTGGGGATGTTGTTCTATACGCACTCTTTGTCTGAATCAGGATGCATATCTGCATTCTAGTTAATGTAGAAAATCTGAGAGTATATAACTGTGGCAACATTTTTCACTTTTCTGCTCTCCGTCCATATGTTGACCCTCTTAATTCGATTTAAGGCATTTACAGTTTTATGCGATTTGTTTTCAACCCAATCCTAATCCAACCCAAGGGAATAATATCTAAAAACTTTAAATCTGATGAATATCTAAGATTACTTGAATATAACGGTTTTAGATATAATTTTCTTGGGTTAGGTTAAGTTGGGTTGGGATTGGAATGGAGTGGCATGAACCCAATGTTGGTTGATATCTATATATTTCAAATCTGATCAATAGCTAAGTTTACTTGTGCCTAACGAAGGATTAGAAAAGAGGCCAGGACATTGAACCCAATTTTTTCGTATCTTTTGTAGTTTCTGAGATATCCGATTACACCTTAATTTACCTACTCTACACATTATAGTAACATAGGAAAACTTGTACAACTCGTAAAAAAGTGTGACAACTTGAAAATGTTAATTATATATTTTTATTTTAAAATTTTATTTTGCATCAGAATCTAAAATATTGCCCATTGTATATGACACCCTGTATATACTGATTTATTGGTTCCCAACAGGTTACAATTTATAATAATACCACAATAGTGCCATAATACTTAAGGTTCATAATTATTGTTCCTTTAACCAGCGTCTCCATGTCTTCCTCTTTCTCCTCATTGCCACCACCTGCTCCATCCATTATTACCTCTTTCAACTTTTATTACCTCTTTTATTTACGAGTATATGGTGTAAAGACTCCCAGCCTTCTCCGCACAATCTGCACCTCCTCTCCTCATCTTCTTTTGAAGTTGGTTAAGTTAGGTTGGGTTGGGTTGACTTAAATTGTGTTGGGTTATATTTAGTGATAAATATACCCATAAATACCTATTTTTTGTAGGTATTTATGGTTGAGTTGGTAAAAAAATAGTTGACTAACCCTCATCCAGACTTTGTATCACAATGACACAATTTCCAGAATTAATTGATGATACTTTTGTTATTTACGATCGAATAGACTATATATTTTGGCTCAGTGGATGAATATTTGTTTATTTTACATTTCCATTTTTGTTTTTGCTGCACTTCTTATCTAGAAGGTAGAAGAAAAAAATCCTTAATCCGAACATTTTGTGTCAGATTGATACAGTGTCGAGTAACACCATCAATTTTGATCTAGCAAGCAGATGTTACGTTAACAAGATGAACGTTTTGTTCTTGATATGTGTGAAGGTTAAATGGTAATTTTTTTCACATCACATGACCTATCTTAGGCTCATTACCACCATCTTCTAGTTAAACTATTTAAGGTATTATTACCATGCTTGCGGATATTTTACGCAATCTGATTGGTTAAGAGATGGGTTTATTCAAAAGATAAATTTAACTAAAAGATGGTAGTAATGCATCATCTAGTATTTAATTGCCAGTTTTTGAACTTCTGACATGAAGATATTACTTTTTGACAACAATATTTGGTATTTTGGAAGCAAAATTAAATTTTATATCTACTTCTGCCACCAGGATTTAGCCTTTAATTAACAGTTTTTGAACTACTTACGTCAAGATTTTGCATTATGTCTAATAGTTTGAAGCAAACTCAAAGGATTTATAAGCAGTATCTTGTTTCTTTTCGATGAAAATGTCTTCTGCTATCATTTCTACAAGCACTAACAAGTCTTTTGTCAGCATTTGAACTCTTTCAGCGGCAATATCTAGTATTCAAGAAGCATTTCAAGTATCCTAGAAGTATTGTTAAATCTTATAGAAGTTTTCAGTAAATAGGTGATAACATGTTGTGCCGTTTTGAAACATGCTCGACATTTCTGCATAAAATTTCGCTTCATTTACCCAATTAGAATAGTACAAAAAACAGATTTCACAGAAGTTTATTTTTGATAGAAGTTTTTTTGCGTTATAATTTTTTTTCACATGAACCAATCATAAAAAATAGACAGCAATAAATAAACAATTATTGTCTGGCATTGTGTCAATTTGATACATGAAATCCGGATTTAGTTTTAGAAACGAAGTCTGGATGAGGGTTAAGAAAGCGTTATCAAAACAAATTACATTTTATAAATAAAAAGTATCATATCGCTGTCACCAGCACTCTTCGTATTTATCACCTCGCGACCACTCGAGCATTTTTCTCATTTATCCTGATTATCTTATTCAATTATTATTCTTAGTTATCTTGTCCAAGCATATATTAAAATTACAGAATTTTATTTTGTTTCAAAATATTTGTTTCATCCTGCGAGAATGAAGCAAACCTTTTATCCTCTCATAATAAATATCGTGTAACACCAAAAAAATTGTTGAAACATAAAAGCTTATAGGATTACATATCCTTCATAATACATCTCAACTATTTCCCTCGTATATAGCTGAAACAGACTGGGGTAATCGACACCGACACGCGATCACCCCGGAGTTACTCATGATGGTAATTCACTCATCAACTATTTTGACTTACGATTGCGTGATGTCCACCTCAACTGACATATTGGACAAAGGAAATTGTCCTCCAACTATCCATAATCAATGTTGAATAAATAAATAATTTTATAAATGTGTTTATAAAATTAATAAATTTTTTGTTGATCATTACATTAATGCTAATCCCAGCGCAATTACACGATCAAACAAATATCTATTGTGATCTCATGAGGTATTCCATCGCAATTAAACAAGAGATTTAATCATGAGATTGATTACCAGCAGAGAGTTAATGGATTTAATTAAACTTCTATTGCGTTTCGCGTCATCTTCACGTTCATGCGACAATTTAAATTTCGCATAAATTCAGTTTTAAGTAATAATCAAAGGGAAACTGTCGTTAATGAACACCATAATTTATGAAAAAAAAATCGATAAAGCAAGCAATAAATTCAAACTAACGCATGCAAATTACATTTCCGTATCTCGGTTACTGGTTCGGATCGAAATTAATTATTCGTGACCGTTTTAAATCACCCTCCCCCTATAACCCCTTATCGCGAACAGAGGTCAGTATCCCGACATCCTGACAGTAAAGAAGAGGTCGCATTGGTCGGTTAATTAGTAAATAGATCGGAATTAAAGCCGTTATCCATGCCGCGCCCTCAAATAAGGGGATCGAACGAAAATAGAACGAAAGCTGCGATCGAGCTTTCAACCGGATTAAACCTCAGCCTCCACCTCTATAATTTTTTTTTTTATTTTAATAAAATCATTTTGTGTCTAATAATAAAATATTAAAATGAATTTTTTGTGAAATTTTTTTATTGGGCTTTTAGGTCGGAGATCAAATTCTCGAAGTCAATGGACAGTGTTTTCTCGATGTCACCCACGATGAGGCCGTTTCGCAGTTGAAGTACCACAAGAGGATGTCGCTGTTAGTGAGGGATGTCGGGAAAGTACCCCATTCTTGTACGGCTTATGATAGGGAATGGGATTTATGTAGTCCGGGGTAAGTTGTTAAGCGATTTATTGATTTAAAAAAGATTTGTGTGGTAATAAAAATAATTTAGGAGTAGGGCGGCTCAAGCGACGAGAAAATGGGCAGCATCGATGCAAATGGTTGAGGAAAAAGCAAGATGTTTATTATCCAAGCCTGAATTTACAACACTGTGTTATTATACCGATGAATATTCCGCTAGACATATGACCATAGATGCCTTCGTACAAGTTCTGACCGAACTACTCAATACCGCTGAAAAGGTATTCACGTCATTTCAAATTCAAACATTTATTAACACATCGATTTTCAGTACACATTAATGACTGAAATACGCGAAATAGTCGCCCTGGAAGATCGGATGCGCTTCGACGAGCTAGTTTATAGAAGCGAGGTAGACATGCCAAGAAGAAGGGATCCTAGGGAACACGATTACAGACATTCCAGGGTGAGTAAAACTTTGAGATATATTCATAAAGGGGTTATGTATAGAACCGGATAAAACGAAAATAAAAAAAAATGTTCTCCTTTTTACAACGGTAATAAAGAATTCCTCTTGCGTTGGCGCAAACACCATAAAAAGGCCCTAATGGTGCGCAATCTACAAGAGAACTCCCATTAAAAGTCGGGAATAGCGGTGAACTCGTTTAAAGGGCGTCGACGACTACAACCATGTCTTGTAATTAATTTAAGTAATTAAGAACTGGTACGCAATTTGTATTTCAATTAAATACAATTCCTTCTCTAACGACACTTAACAAATACTTAATTAATTAAAAATTAAGATTTCTTATTATTGTTGATTTTTTTTATTCCATTTGTTATCGTCTCTAGAGAAAAGGAGTCCCGGATTCCAACCACTCTATATTAATGCCCGGCTATGACGTAAGTAAGAGCCAAGTTTAAAAATATCTTTTATTTATTCTTTATTATATCCTGGTATCTTTCGTTTGATTCGAGAGATTCTTTTTACCTCTTAGAAATATGTGGTGCTTGCTGCAACATGTCGACTACAACAGATCTACAGCAAGACAATAAAAAGTTGATGATAAATATTAAAGATTAGATTATTTCTGTAGTGAAAATAAAAATGACTCATTCAAAAGCATTTTTTTTTATTTCGTAAACTTATCGAAATCGAAGACGCGGTTCGAAGTTTCCTCACGTTGCGATGATCTTTCTGAATAATAAAATAACCCTATTGACAGTGGTGTATCTTCTCAACTTTACTGCAAGTGCAACCGTTTCAAAGGTGGATCGAAAACTACGTTGCTCTCAGTATCGTCGATTTAAATTTGGGATATATTTTGACGGGAAATTATTATGTTTAAAAGAAAAAAGCACTGGGTTAAATGTTACTTGTTTTGGCAAGAATCTAGGAATACATTGTATTTTCCGGGATAACAGTGTTTCTTGGCATGGTGTACGCTTAATTCAAAGAGAATTTTTTAGTATCCCGCGCTTTGTTAACAAAGTATTATTTCCTGCGTAATCTCGCCTCATCCCCTGGTAATAATGATAATGAAGGCAATTCCTCTTGTTTAAATTTGTTGTTTGCTTGTTTATATTTGTAATCGTAATTAGTGATGTTTGGGTCAATTCCTGTATTGTCGATAATTTAACATAGTTCTTCATACTCGTTAAAATATAGAGAACGTTAATATAATATGGAGTTTTAAATAATGCTTGAAATTAAAATTTGGGTGTTTCTTAGTTATAAAAAGAGCTCATTAAAGTAATAATATGGTGATCAACTTGTTTCTTCTACTAAAATAATACACACAAATGCTTGGAAAATTTCTGCAATTCTGGAGAATGTTTAATAATCCTTGAAACCGACAGAAAATTGGTGGTAAACTTCTAGATCTTCTAACATTATCAAATATAATTACTCATAGTATATTGATGTACACAATCTAACCCAAAAATCACTTCAAATTATTGGAAATTCTTGGATATCCTTGCATATACCAAGACAATCTTAAAAAACATTAAAAAATGCTTGGAGATCTACAAGATACCTTCTAAAAAATGTTGAAAATAGATCATTTCAAATATATTCCACTTTTCATCAAAAAATAAATCTATCTTATCCATTCTTACCATTTTTATTTCACTTAGCCCTCTAACTAAGTTTAAACTAAATGGGTTGGGTTGAGTTGCGTTGGATTAGGATGGGTTGGGTTGTATTGGGTTTGGTTAGGTGAAGATTTGAGTGGTTATTAATGATAAACAGAACTCGTTATGGTAATCGAGACCTTGTATGGTCTTCAACTTGTTCCCTTTACTAAAATAAATCTCACATCCTTCGAAATCAGGGAATATTTAGAAAATTCTTAATAATCCTTTAAATAGCGAATAAATGATTAGCAATCTTTTGAAAACCACCACATATTCCAAAAATTATATAATTAATTATTATATAATTAATTATATAATAAATATGATGAGTCAAAGTATCTTGACGCACCCAAATCTAACCCAAAGGTCTCTACAAATTGTTGGAAATTCTTTGATATCCTTGCAGATACCAAGACAATCTTAAAAAATTGTTAAAACATGTTTGGAGATCTAGTGGAAGTCTTCTAGGAAATCATAAAATGTTGATGCACCTTATATATATTCAATTTTTCATCAATATCATACAGTCAAAGAAAAATTTCATAAAAATCTGGTCTTGTCATCGTTAATAGAAACGAAAATTGTGCATTTTTGAACGTAATAAATTTATTTTTTTCTACCGGTTTCGCAGTTTTTAATTATAAAAGATAAACTGCATCCTCAGGAGAACGTCACTACAAAAACAGTTATACATTATTTGAAAATAACAAATTTAAAAAAGCATTTCAACAAGAGAAACAGTCGAAAATTCTTCAAAAGTTGAAAAAATCAAAAACATGTGTTAATGCTAATAATGAGAAAGTGAATGAGAAAATGGTTTGATATCAGAAATCTGACCATCATCCTGACTGTTAGGATGAGTTATGTAGAGTTGGAACTTTCGCAACTAAGTTCAAACACTAAGTGGTTGAGTTGGGTTGGGTTTGGTTAGGTTTGATAAGATTAGGATGAGTTATGTTGAGTTGGAGCTCATGAACACAACTCCTTAGAAATCTCTTGCAATTCTAGAAAATGCTTAATAGTCCTTAGAAGCACCTGGAACATGATTGGCAATCTCTGAAAACTTATACATGTGCTAAAATTATTATCAAATATAAACACTCAAAGGATTTTTTTATACAAGGTCGATATCCGACCATTATTGGATGCTATCACCTCCCTCACATATTGTGCCACATAAATGCACATCATCTGTTTCTTCACAGTACAGACATCTATCTGTTTCGTTCCTAGCCTGCTTGTGCAGATATGCACTGAAGAATCCATTGCCACTTTACACTTAGCTTCAAAAATAATCCAATTCTTCCCATTTGCGTGTTAGCCAGGGTTTTATTTCGGGTATTATCCTTTTTGTAGAATCTGCCTTTGCATTTTTCTTGTGCCATCTCTTCTCCCACTCCCTCATGATCTCTGTCTCCTCTATGTTTCATTAACGCTCGTTTTTCCCTGTGCTTCTCCTTTCTACCATCATCTATTATCATCGAACCGCCCAACATCACCAGAGTCTCCGTTGACACAGTTTTGTAAGCACAGGGTCCTTATCAAGGTCTGTCTTTGTACTCTTGCAAATTTCTTAACATTTTGCTTTTCTGTATCTCTCAAAATATCTTAATTAACATAAATCTAACCCAAAAATTCCTATAAATTGGTAGAAGGCCTTTGATATTTTTGGATATACCAAGACAACCTTATAAATCATTTAAAAGCGTGCTAAGTGATCCAAATCATTTCATATCTTTCTTATTTATGTTGCACACTTTAACATTTCTATATAATATCTTAAGTGTATAATAAATCATGCCAGAAGAGTGAGAGAGCAAAGCTTATCCAATCTTATCATAACAGAAAAATGTATCTAACTTCATGCCATTGTTATTAAAGTCAGTCATCAAACTAATAACAAGTTCAACCTAATGTATTTTGGGTTGGATTACAAAATTTTTAAAAATTTCATTAAAATACAAATAATTGTTTTAATATTTCTTATTTTTATGATATCTTGTTTATATGATTTAAAAATGTTGGAAGAAGCTTTTACATTAAATGCGAAATTAAATAAAATGGAAAAGATGAAATTTTAACTATCATCTTTTTCAAAAAGGCGTTCTAATATACTGGCAAATGGATTACACAATAAACATTGATCATATTAACAAAAAAATTACTTTGCAAACAATATTATCATATCTTCATCGACTTAGAAATCTCTTCAAGAAGTAACTATTGTGGATTGGGTTAGGTTGAGTTGCATTGAATTAGAGTGGGTTGCGTTGAATTTTCAATTCAACAGTCGCCGCTTGAGTTTCTCCCCTCATCTCCTCGTCTAAGGTCACTTATTTAAACAATATCAGTATGTTCTCTAATTGCTTCATGTAAAGCTATTATTTTCAGTAATCGCATCCATTCCTCTTATAGATACCGTCCCTATCTCCTTGCCAAGCCTAACTCAGATAACATCTTGTCTCTTACAAATCGCTTCTTGGTCTTTCTCTGTAGTAATGAGGACCATATCCTCCCTAGTGCTTCTTAAATTTTTAATTGAGTTCATCAAATTTTCATTATTTAATAGTACTTCTTTGATGTTCTGTAGGGACTCCTTGTAAAACTTGTCTTTTTTTCCACCACTAGGGCAATTTTGGGTAAGATTCCATCTATTCTTTTTCTTGCTATGCTCATTTATAGTATTTAGTACGTTGATATGGACCTTAAATCCTTACCATTATTTTTTTTTTTCAAATAGTGTACTGTAATCTCTTCCTTGTCTGCCATCCTTTTCTTTAGAAGAACCAATTTATTAAATACGTCCTCTTCTCTATGCTCTTGTACCGATTTTGTATGATTAGTCCATCTCTTCTTTGATTTGCACGAGTTCTGGATATTGCTACTTAAATAGCTTTGATATTCCTCTTTGCATACCATCATCGTCATGTTCTGTTATTGTCACTTTATTTCCCGTTTCTAGCGTATTACCCACTTTTTTGGACTTCGGTATTCGTATTCTTTTAATCAGAGATAATTTATCATAATCAGAGATTCCCACACGCAATCTCTGATTGCCTCAATTTTGTTGAGGCAATCAGATTGAAACTGTTGTTGATTGAAACTGATGATTCGAAATATGTCAGTCTTCCAGTCGACGATCATCTACACTGCGTGCTGATTTCTCTTATTTGTACTCTCATCTTTACGTTTGCTTAAAGTATCATCTTCTCCACATTCTCAAATCTATGCTTATTCATCGACTCCTTAAGACTTCGTGAGCTTTGTAGCAATTTCCTTAACTTGTTTTTCTTATTTTGTTCTACATCGTCTTTGAGATCGGTAAACAACGCATCCATCGTCTTTCAGCACGAAAATGTCAAAGCAAAATTTCTTCTTAACACATGGATCTTATTCATCTGTCATCAAGGTATCGCAGATTTTTCTTTTCTCATGTTGTCCTCCAAGTAACGTGCTTCATACTCTCTTGTGTAATTAACGCCTCCGTATCTTTCTTCATTTCTGTGCTTCTTTGAGTATCTTCTCCGAGTATC
The DNA here is from genome assembly GCA_036711965.1 of Onthophagus sagittarius. Classification (NCBI taxonomy): domain Eukaryota; kingdom Metazoa; phylum Arthropoda; class Insecta; order Coleoptera; family Scarabaeidae; genus Onthophagus; species Onthophagus sagittarius. The sequence goes on from JASERS010000004.1 coordinate 12,510,803, forward strand.
GTTCCCATTTTGGTAGCACATCATAAATTAAGAAGTGGGCCGGATAAAAATCAAGAACAGGTACATCCTTGAAGGAATCTCTCCTACCCCAGTGTCCCAGGCCACGATCTTCACTTTGCCTGTACGAAATGACCACATCAGCCTATTCCCTTTCTGGTAGAAGCAACCATAGAGTTTGATGACGTTAGGTTTGGTTAGGTGGGGTTGGGTTTGTTCAGATTAAGTTAGATTTAAATGTGTTAGGTTTTATTTGGGTTGGATTGGGTTACAAGATTTATTGCTGTGAGACAATTTTCAACACAAATTAAAATCCTTTCTTGAAGAAATTCCAGTCTATGATTGAATCATCCTAAATTAGTTGTAGAATTATTTAAATTATTTGTCATAATAAATAAAAAGTATCAGATTGATCAAAGCTGTGGCCAAATCTAAATTAACACATTAAAGTTTTTAAAAATGCTCAAACAGATACTCTCAGAATCAAATGTTCTAAACCGAAAATGAAACTGTATATTAATTAAGTTAATAAAATGCTTTTGATTGACGATTTTAAATAAAAATTTGCTTTAAATAAAATGATAACCGGCGCCTCCACCATTATGAAAATTTAGTATTAAGTAAGAAATTTTTGAACAAAAATCCAAATAACTTCTATAAAAGTAAAGCTAAAGAAGGCATAAATATGAGTATACGAAAAAAAAATTACTACAATTACAGGAATATTCTTACAATGAAGATGAATACCGCTCGCCAAGCGAAGATTCAGGAGTTGGCATGGCCATTAGCGATCGAGTACAAAGGTGAGAATTTTTGAAAAAAAGAGTAAATAAATAAATAACGAAATTAATCAATATTAAATAAATTAAAATAATAAATAAAATAAAATAAACGAATTCACTAAAATTTCCAAATTTTAAATCGAAACCTAATTAAATATGATACAATAATAAATATTTAACATATATACAAATATAAGAATAGTTAATTACAAAAAAATTTTAACGAAAAAAACTTTGTTCTTTTAGAGGTAGACCTGCAAGTGCAGCAAATACGACCGGAAAACACTTAACCGAAATGAGCGAGCAAACGACACAGGTAGATTAAAAAAGAACTTGTAACATATTCTCCATATACATACAATAATATTATTATTATTACTACAAAATTATTTCAAATTTTCTGTGGTATGCGTACTTAAAAAAAAATAATACTGTGTGGTTGGTTGATTGTTTTCTTCGTTTTTTTATTAAAATCGCGATACCTCTATCTATCTATTTGTTCTATTTTTCTCTCGTTATATGTCTTCGTAGGCTTGTAGTAGTTTAATTCGAGTCAAATCTGCAAAATTTTAATTTAATCAAGGCTAAGTTAAAAAGTTTTCAGATTTGGCTCGACATGTTTTGTAGCACTGAGCACCGACATATCTCTATCATATTTACATTTTTTCTTTTAATTTAAATTAGTCACATGCACACACGCAACGACTAAAAACAACTTATGCTATGTTAACGTTCTAATCATTCTTGTACAGATATTTTTAGTTTATTTTAGTGTACAGAAATTGAGTCACATCGATATGATATGATTTTAAAATAAATAAAATCATTTTAAATTTGATTTTCTTATATATAATTGTTTTAAGTGTGTTAATTTTGATTTAAAATGATTTTAAATTATCTTGTATAGTGTGATTTAGAGGAAATTTAAAAAAAAAATAGTTTTATTTTAGAGTTTAGAGTTAATGTAGAAAAATTGTTTTGTAGATACAAAATGGTTTTGTATAAAAAGTTAATTAAGATTTTCTTTTTGTGTAAAGTTAAGTTTAGTTAATTTCTTTGTTGAATTCTGAAGATTTTTGCTTGATTTGAACTTGACTGGGGTAGCGGCGTCTTAAACTTCCTAAACACTTTTTTTTTGTTTTTTCGAGAAGTTGGGAAAAAATCTGCTACCAGACACCTGGGCTGAGTTCTTGAGTGGCCTGGTAGTGACGAGTTGGCGTTAATACCGGCCGTCTAAAAAACTCATTTCCTCAAAACATCCTTCTCGGAAGACCGGAAATACGCTGTCGCGTTTTACCCATCAGCCTTTAGCGTTGTCGAGTCCAATCTAATTTAATTTCAATTCCGGTTCTTCTCCTGTCGCTCCTCTCCTGTTTCTCTCTTCCAGTCTACCCTAATCAAACAAACCAAAAGTTTTTTTGTTTATAACTAGTAAGGATTCATACCAGGAAGAGGGGGGTAGTCTCTATCCCCATCTCCATCCTTTCGCCTCCTTGAGTTTCTGCTACAGCTCTCCCGTAGGTACGGTTCACCACAAGCTTTTTGCTTTGCAATCTTTATGATACGTACCGGGAAAAGGGAGATGATCCACAATCCTTTCCTGGTCTTCTTTCAAAACCCCCCTCTCAAATTCCTTCTATGTCTACCTCTGTTCCGTACTCAGCTATAAGTTTCTACTTTTTTTTTCTCGCTCCAACATGTAGTTAACTGTATTTTCTGGTGTAATGTCACCTATTTGTGACACTATTTGGCGTCTTTTTTCTGCCCATCTTATACAATTCTAGATGGTGTGTTCTACATCATCTCTTTCCTCACAATAACCACATATCTCAGTGGAACTTCTCTTATAGTTATAGAGGTAAGCTTTAAAACATTCGTGACCACAGAAAACCTCATCCACTTTCTCTCCACCCAACACTTCAAGTCCCTTATCAGCCTCTTAGTCCACTCCGCCTTTCCCGTGGATCTACGCCATCTGCTTTCCCACTTCTCTATAGCCTCCACCAGTTCTTCACTCATTCCCGGTCCTCCTTCCCACTTTGCCGCAGTTTCCATAATTCTCAAATCCATGGAATTTGCTATGACGTGGAGTGCTTCCGTCGAGTAAGTTCGGTAAGCACTACACATTCGAATTAATATACCCCTCTGTACTTTCTGGAAACCTTCCATGTTTTTTACGCTGGATACATCTTTCCATACTCGACAAGTATAGAGGAACTATGAGAATATTGTCGCACCTATAAGTCGTCTCTTGGCTGAACCGAGAACCCATGATTCTCTGCAGTGCGTGCTCAGTTTTTTTCGCCTTAATGGTCGCAGTCTGTATGTGTTTTCTCCATTTACCATCTTTCCTCAGTATGACTCCTAGGTACATTAATGAATCGGTTGATCTGATTTTCAAACCCTTAACTCATAGGCTCGCCTGTCTTGTTTGCTTTCTGTTTCTCAATATTTCCATCTGTGTCTTCCCTGGTGCAATCAGTAGACCCATCTCTTCCATGGTGCTTACTAGCTCGTTGTGCTCTCTCTTCCACCTCTTCCAGGGCCCTGAGAGCACAATGGCTAAATCATTCGCATAAGTTATTAAGCACACATTTACTTCCGTCGTCCTCCTTTCCAACAGCTCGTCAAAAAAAACGTCCACAGGAGGGGGCCCAATACCAAGCCTCGTGGGACACCTCTGGTTGTATGTGTTTTCTCCATTTACCATCTTTCCTCAGTACGACTCCTAGGAACTTTATTGAATCGGTTGATCTGATTTTCAAACCCTTAACACATAGGCTCGCCTGTCATGTTTGCTTTCTGTTTCTCAACATCTCTATCTGTATCGTCCCTGGTGCAATCAGTAGACCAATCTCTTCCATGGTGCTTACTACCTCGTTGTGCTCTCTCTTCCATCTCTTCCAGGGCCCTGAGAGCACAATGGTTAAATCATTCGCATAAGTTATTAAGCACACATTTACTTCCGTCGTCCTCCTTTCCAGCAGCTCGTCAAAAGAAACGTTCTACAGGAGGGGGCCCAATACCGAGCCTTGTGGGACACCCGTGGTTATTTATACGCATGGCCTTGAAAATCGATGTATCTTTCGTTAAGATAGTCATTGATTACCATCACCAAGTACAGGGCACTTTTTTTTCAGTGCACTTATGATTTTTCTATGGATGCAATTCCGAATGCGTTTTTCACATCATTAGGCATTTTTTCCTTTTGCCTCTCCTAAACTTATCACACTTTTTTGCTTCTTTCAATACTTCCTCTATTGCATTTTGTGAATCCAAATTAGTCTTTGGACATTTCTCCCATTTCTTCAAGTTCCAAGTTTATTCGATTTGTGATTACCGTCTCGTAGATCTTACCAAATGAGTTGAGTAGGCACAGAGGTATGTATTTTTTCCCCTGCATAGAACTTGGCTTCTCGATGAGTACCAACCTCCCTCTCTTCTACTTCTCAGGGAACGTTCCCTCTTCTAGTAGCCTGTTGTACATTTCTGCGATTCCTGGCGCTATTCTATTCATAAATTGTTTCACTATCGCAAGTACTTCCTCGTTGTTTACTCGCGTTATACTTCCTTCTCCCTCCGCCGTAGTTTTCTATCCCGCCTTTGTTGTATGCCTTTTGGAAATAATTCCTCAAACAATGGTACAATTCCTTCTAGTGGTATCCGATTTATATTTCGAGTCTTCTTGATTGCTATAATATCGGCTTCCTCCACACCTTGTCCTCCAGTTCGCTACACAAACGTCGCCATGCGCTTCTTTTGGCTCTCTTTATTTATCTCCTCATTTCCCTTTTTGCTTCCATATACTTCCTCTCTACCTCATTTCTTTCCCCTTCTTCCTTCCTTCTCGTATTTATCCTTATCAGATTCCTATCTTTTTTATTAACAAGGAAAAATTCCATTATTTTGTATAGTACTGTTTGGGATGAGAGTAGCCCATGGGACTCTCTTATTCCTTTCCCTTCCTTCTTCCAAGTTGACATACCAACTTGGGATGTCAACCTTTTTTCTCAGTATTTTTATTATAATATTAGAAAATCTCATCAGACGTCTTCCCTTCCCCCTTAGTATCATCCATCAAAAATGTAAGCCATCAAATCCATCATCTTCTCCCTCGCCTCTTTCGTGTCATCATTCCACCAATATACAGCTTCCTTTTTATACGTTCTTGGTCTTTTTTTGCCATATGTTTTATTAAAAACTTTGATCGTAGCGTTCTCCAACCAATTCGGGTCGATGACGTCCTAAACTTCCAAAACCCAACCCAACTCAACCCAACTGCTGGGGGTGTCTGGTTTTGCAATGAAATGTCCCCATCATATATGTATATACCTCTCAAGACGACTAAACTCGAATGATTCTAGTTCTATGTCTAGTGTCAGTTCTAGATTTCAGTTCAAATATACAAGGTTGGGTTGGGTTTAGTCGTGCATCTGAAGAAATTTTTCTACACTGAATAGTTTTTGAAACAGAGTCCTTTATAGATTGATTTGACAACGCTGTATACTGCTTGACTTCAATCCAAATATACAGGGTTGGATTGGGTTGGTTGGGTTTAATAGTGCATCCGAAGACATCTTTTAACGAAGGGCTCTACAATGAATAGTTTCTGAAATAGAGTAGTTTACAATCTGATTTAGCAACCTTGTATATTTGAATCGAAGTAAAACTAAAACTAACACTAGACCTAGAAGTGTCTAGAAGTCTAGGTCTAATGTTAGTTCTAGTTTTATATCAATAGATCTAACTCTAGACTTAGAACCAGAAACATACGGGTTTAGCCGTACATCTTTTAAGATGGCTAAACCCAACTGATTCTAGTGTTAGTTCTAGTTTTACTTCAATTGAAACATACAGGGTTACCAACAAATCAGTTTGTAAAGTAGTCTGTTTCAAAAACTATTTATTGTAGATTCCTTCGTTAAAAATGCCTTCAGATGCACAGCTAAACCCAACCCAATCCAATCCTGTCTCTTTGAACTGAAGTAAAACTAGAACTAACACTAGATCGAGAACTAGAATCATTTGGGTTTAGCTATACATCTCTCAAGACGGCTAAACCCGAATGATTCTAGTTCTAGAGCTAGTATTAGATCTAGTTTTATTTGAATTCAAATATACAGGGTTGGGTTGGGTTAGGTTTTGTAGTGCACCTCAAGATATTTTTTAATGAAGGCCACCTTGAAAGATTATGACTAAACCCGAATGTTTCTAATTCTAGATCTAGAGGTAGATTTATGACATAAAACTAGAACTACCACTAGACCTAGAAATGGAAAGATTAGTTTAAAGATTAGGTCTAAAGACGCACGGCTAAACCTTAATCTTTCCACTTCTAGGTCTAGTGTTAGTTCTAGTTTTATATCATAACATTATAAATCTAGAACAAGAAAAATTCGGGTTAATCCGTACATATCTCAAGACGGCTAAACCCGAATTATTCTCATTCTAGATCTATTATCAGTTCTAGTTTTACTTCATTTCAAATACACAGGGTTGGGTTAAATCAAATCTAGACTTAGACCAGACTCATTTTTTAATTCTTGTATAAAAATTGCACCAAATATCTTTTTATTTCGTTAACTTTTTCCATTCTTCTTCCATTCCATTTTTTTCTTTTCAATCTTAGTTATCCCAACCGAATTAATAGCTTAAAAAAATTCCCATTCTTGTTTATTTATTACTTCAATTACCTCCGACTGTGTCGTAATTACGTCCGGATGTTCATCCGGGACGAATTCCCAGATTTCCCATTTGCCTCTTTGTTCCCGTCCATCTCTGTTTGTCCATCCGAAACGAAAACACAACTTTACGTAACTAGGAGCTGACCTTTTTTTAATTAAAAAAAAAAACGATTATCCTCCCACTTATTCGCTATTTCGATTTAATTTTCAGGACTATACGAGTGGCGATGAGGACAATCCGCCGGGAACGAGAAGTCGACGTCACTCAAGTCCCGGGGAATCTCGAAGCGGAAGCGTTACCGCCCTGCATCAACAGGATTATCCCGATTCGGTGAGATTATTTTTTTTGATTAATGTTTAATTAAAATTTATCGAACTAACTTTGAAATGAACAACCAAGAGGAGGTCGGGATTAATCCCGGGTAAGAAACCTTATGCTGGTTGGAGATTAACATTTGTCGTCGTCTCAGCTCGGTAGAGAACTTTACTTTATTGCTCCTTAGTATTCATAACTTGTAACTTTAATGAACCCTCTTCAAAGAAGCCGCAAGGCAAGCGTTCTGTCCGACGTGCCGGTAACAATTTTCTCGTAATCAGATTTTCCCCTCAACTTTATAAAGAGGATATTTTCTCGTGTGTTTCGTTATACTAATAAGAAACATTTCTAAGAATATTAAATGTTGTGATAAAAGAAAATATTTACCTTCAATGTTTTTATTAAATTATTACGTGCGTTTCGTTATTCATCTTAAACTAAAAGCTTTGGATATTTAGATAAAACGGCATAATCACACGGGAATAGGTATTCCCGCGTGTGTCTTCCGTTTCCTTCAGATTTTGACAAAGTTTAACAAATTATGCACTGAATGATATCTTTTTGAGATCTTAGATGCAACTTGGTTAAAAATCTAGATGCACCTCAAATATATTAATTTAACCTTTTATAATAAATTTAGCTGATTTAGCTTGGATAAGATTATCCAATCATACCATAATAGAAAAAAAATCATCAATATCTGTTAGTCACAGGGAAAAATATGAACAAAAATAGAAAGGTAATAAAAATAAAAATAATGTGAATTTTTAAAAGGAGGTAAAGCTCGATTAATAGAAAACCAAACCACAAATGAATTATATGCATTAGAAGTCATTGAACCAGAAATTGAAAGAAATTGTGGCAGAAAAAGGACAAGAAAATTTCCAACACGCCTTGGTGCTTTTGTCCTTCTGGCGATTGATGAGATACTAAAAACATATCACAATGTGATTGCGTCAAATACAAGAAAATATTTAGTGCTGTTGTAAGATTTCTCACTATTCGCTTGATGTTAAATGTAACTGCGACAAGAAACATGAAACTGAAACAGTTTGATGTCAAGACAGTGTTTTTGAATGGAGATTTAATGAAAGAAATTTACATGACGCAACCTGAAGGGTTTGCAGACGGAACAGACTGAGTTTCCAAATTAAGAAAAAGCATTTAAGGTTTGAAACAATCTTCAAGATGTTGGAATGAACGTTTACTCTTATTCATGGAAAAGTTAGGGTTTAATCAAGGGAATGCTAATCCTTGCTTACATTATCGTATCGCAGAAATGGAACGATTAATGGTAGTTATTTATTTATGTTGATGATGGTTTGATTGTCGGTACTAGTGACGGTGAAATTAAAAAAAAATTGTTAACACACTATAAAAGGAATTTGAAGTAAGTGTAGATGTAGCTGAATGCTAAGTAGGGGGTGGAAATTACGAGACTTAAAGATGGTTCCATATTTCCTCATAAAAGTACTTATAGACAAGAAATATTAAAAAAATTCAATATGTCAACATTGGACATTGGAATGGAAATAAATTGGATCCGAAGTGCCTATATCATTAGAACATCAGTACACATAAGTATTTGACCGTAGCAACAAGACCGAATATCAGTGAGCATTGTTTATGTTCTGAAATTAATGTTCTGAAAGGTTAGAGGAACCATTTCAGAGTGATTGGAAATCAATAAAGCATATATTTCGGTTTTAAGCTGCTTTTAGTGCGCGGCAGAATTGGGTATTTATGAATCGGGTTGGGTTGGGTTGGGTTGATTTCGTTTAGATTGGCTGATAGCGACTACGTGACGCTAGGACCTTCACGATCAGCCAATCAGAACAAAATACCCGATACATAAATACCCAATTCTCCCTCGCAATAAAGGCAGCTTTAAAGGTCACTTAATTTGGGAATTCTTCATAAATCAAAAAGAGTTAAAAATATACTCAAGAACAGGTTGTGTTAACAAATGCTTGGAAGGTACTAGTACATGGTTCAGTCAAAAACAGAAAAATGTCAACTACTGAAGCTGATTATGTAGTAGCTGCAGGGCAACAAGAGAAATTTTATGGCAATTATTATAGTACAAGTATTTCCACGTAACGTCCTTACATTGTACCTTAACAGTGCAAGTGCGATAAAATTGATTATGATTGATTATGATATTGAATTCGAAGTTCTACAAGAAACAAAAGCACATTGATATAAAATACCATTCTTTAAGAGAAAATAAATAAATGGTGTTTTCTAACTAAAGATGTGATTAACAAAGCGAAAGATTGAGTTATCTTTGAAGGGAAGTGTTGGTTAAAGTTAAACTATCAAAGTAATAGTGCTTTTTCGTTAATTAAATACTAACTTACAGCATCCAACTAGTTTATTTAACACCTCAACAACAATGTCAAATCTTGCCATTGTTAATCAACTCAGCCATAAAACTAACAATAAGTTTAAAGTATACATTACTTTGCACTTTTGGAGTTGGGTTGAGTGAAATTTTGTGGTTAAAATTAGTCTAGTTTTACACCATTTGTCCTAGTCTAACTTGGTTTTAATTTAAGGTGAGTACTCTGCAGTGACATCGGATGCCGCTGTACGCGGGGTATAATCTAATAAGGCAAAGTTTGCCATCTCTATTTTTCGTTGTCTAAGATTTGGCTATTTGTTGACAATATAACAGTTTACTGTGGTAACACAGACATTGCAGAATTATAACACGATATGACATAATGATCATGATCTTATTATTAGACAATCCAATCCAAGCCAACCGAACTCCATTAACTTTTTCTCAAATCACTTGATTATGGCAATTCTCAACTTAATTCAGAGCTTTAATCTTAATAATCAATCTAGTGATCATTTTGTATTAAGATCCAATCTTACCATTGTTATTTAAAGCAGCCATCAAACTAAGTTCACAATAATATAGGTAGGATTGGTTAGGTTACTAACTCATTATGGTAATACAGACATTACATAATGATGGCAGATCATGACATAATGGTATCTTATTATTAGACAACTCAATCCAACCCAATCTTACTCAATCAACAGTGATTGATTGAGCTTTTCATGATCAACCTAATGATTAACTTGTAGTAAGATCCAATCTCAGCATTGTTATTCAACTCATCCATCAAACAAAAGTCAAACTAACTTAAGTTTCGTTGGGTTGCATTGGGTTAGATTTGGTGAGGTTGGGGTGAGTTGGGATGAAGATTTGAGTGTTTGTTGATAAGAGCTCATTATGGTAACACAGACAGTACAGAATGATTACAGAACGTGACATAACGATATCTTATTATTAGACAACCCAAATCAATCCAATTCAACCTTACTCCATCAACTTCTTCTCTAATTACTCGATTATGGCCATTCTTAATTTAATTCCAAGTTTTTCACAACTATAATCTTCATAGGCAACATGGTGATCATCTTGCTTATCCATCAAACAAAGTTCAAAGTAATGTGAGTTGGGTTGCATTGGGTTAGGTTGGATAAGGTTAGGATAGATAACCCAACTTATTATTAGACAATTCAATTCAATCCAATCCAATCTTACTCCATTAACTTCTTCTTTAATCACGTGATGATGGCCATTCTCACCTTAATTCAGAGCTTTTCATAGCTTCAATTTCATGGTCAGCCTAGCAATCATCTTGTAGTAAGTTCCAATCTAACCATTGTTATTCAACCTATCCATCACACAAAATTCAAAGTAATGTGGGTTTGAGTTGGATAGGATTGCATTGGGTAAGGTTTGATGAGGGTTGGGTAGGGTAAAGAGCTCATTATGGTATCTCGGACAATAACATATATAATGATATCTTATTAGTAGACAACCCAATCCAATCTAATCCAAACTTTTTCGCCAATCACCCGATTATGGCCATTCTCACCATAATTCATAGCTATTCACAACTTCCATCTTGGTGTAAAAACAAAAAGATGCCTTAATTGGTTTAAGCGAAAATTTATTGTAAATATCGGTGTTTCACCTTATTAGGCATCGACAAGCACGACGTCAGGAGGTTAATGGATTGATTGATTGATAGATTGAGAAAACAGCCAGTATTTAGATAACATCGTAACGTGTTAGAAAGGCGTAAAACTTATAAAAACTCATACATAAGTTGTTGTATCGGATAAAAAATATTTGTAGGTTCCCAGTCAACATTTAATCTGTAGAACACAAACATGGACACAAGTATGAAAATATCGCCGTAATACGTAACGTGAAACAATCGTTGAAAGTTTAAGAAAATTATATTCATAATATTCACGGGAAAAGAGAATTTCAGAAACATATTTCAATGAAAGTTATTTTCAATGAAAATAACTGGTTCAAGCCAAAAGTTATTTTAAAAAAATTCAAAGTAAAGCCACAAAATTGCAATGAAAGTTAATACTAAATTTTGAAAAAGTTACACTAATTTATAAAATTGAAAATAAAACTCAACTGAGTCTGACCTTATCTTGAAGAGGTTGAAGGTGGACTACATCTTGGTATTGAAGTCAGTCCTGCATTCCTTCAAACTAATGTGGGTTAGGTTGGGTTGCATTGTGTTAGATTTTGTGAGGTTAGGGTGGGTTGGATTGAAAATATGGGTGTTTATTGATAATATAAAGGGCATATAATGTAAAAAGCTAATTTTTATATCCAAACTAGCCATCGTTATGCAGTTTCACCATTGTTCTTCAACTCAGTCATCGAACTAACAATAAGATGAGTAGGATTCCGTTGGATCTGTGAGAGTTGGTTGGGTTGGGTAATAAAAATTGCCAGAAAATGGGTGGTAATCTTCTGAAAATTTCTGCATATTTTAAAAATCATCAAATATAATGAAGTATCTTAAATGTATACAAATCTAACTTAAAAATCACTACAAACTGTTAGTACTCCTTTGATATCCTTGCATATACCAAGACAATCATAATTACAATATGAAGGATCAAAAATTAAGTATACTTTAGTAATAACTTATCAATGCTTATTTTTCTAAACTAGTTTAGTTTCGGGCACAACCCCTTTTTCAGTAGAATTAAAACCTACAAAATTAACATATAAAACTTATTGTTTAATCGTAATAGGTTTTGTATGTTAATTTTGTGGGTTTTAATTCTACTGAAGAAGGACTTGTGCCCGAAACTAGTTTAGAGAAATAAACATTGAAAAGCTATTACCACAGTATAGCTAATTTTTAATCTTTCATATTATAATAAAAAAAAAAAGATGAAATGGATAAAAAACCTAATCTTAATCATAATAATCATTAAAAAATGCTTGGAGATCGACTAGATATCTCTTTTATCACAAATTTAAATCAATCTCATTCAATCAAAGAAAAAATCATAAAAGTCCAATCTATCTTTATACAACTTGAGTTTTGTTTAAACTAATGTATGTTGGGTTGCATTGGGTTAGGTTTGGTTAAGTTTTGTTGATAATTTAGATTGAACTAAAATTTGAACTAACACTAGGACTAATACTAATACTAGATCTAAAATTAGAATCTTTGTGGTTTTGCGTGTGTCTTTTAAAAAAATGTTTAACATTTCGGATGCTATGTTACAACCATCTTCGGAAACTGGTTCGAAGTGACAAAATCCGGAATCGTAAAATAATATATCGGTCGAACAATAATCAAAAATTAATTTATACTAATTACAAGCTAATTACCAACTAATTACTGCGTCGCGTCCGGTTTGGGAATCGTGTTCGTGTTCACCATCATCTTCCACGCTCTGCTGAGGTCCCAGTCTCTTCTCTATTGACGTGGTTTTTATGTCGGTGGATTTATATGGCTTCCCTTCTCAGCCTTTGAGAATATTTATTAGTCATAGCCAGTACCTTTGTTTTGTCGAATTCTATTCGGTGTCTATCTGAATGGCAATGATGAATGGCAGTAAAACTGCCTAAACTCTTTGAAATACTTTTTACTGTTCATGTACCCATGTTTGGTAATCCCCCCTTCTCGCAGTTATAAAGTCCCTTAATTCACTAATCCAGGATGACTCCTGCCCATCCGTTTCTCCACGGGGCTCGAAAATCACAAACAACAGAATGGGATTATTTTTTGCATGAAACATTATAAACAACATACCCGGCTAGGAGGGACAGACTCGTGCCCCTCCCTTTCTTCCTCCGCTGTCGCTGCCTTGATTCTCCAGCGGCCTTTCGTGTCTTTCTTTTTCTTGTATCATTTCTCTGATCATTTCATTAATAGCAACCATTTCTAGCATCTAACCTATTATATTTTGCTTATTCTGCCTTGCCCCATATCTTTCCTCGCCTTTCTCTCTGTACATGTTGAAGTTTCTGCATTCGAAAAGAGATTCCTCCCTGCGTAGGTTTTCGTTTCAGATTTCCTTTTCCGTATATATACGTTCTGAAGATCCCGTGACCCGTCAGAAACTGCGTCAGAAAATGATCTGGTTCTCCTCATATCCAGCCACCCACCTCGAGATATTCGGAATCAGTTCCTTCATCCACCCGGTATTTCGGTTTCATCTTTCTAGCCACGAATGCATTAAAACCTCTCTATTCGCGTTCCTGTACGTCTCATCTCGCTCTTTTCTTTTATCAGAAGATCAATAAAAGTGAGGAAGCGGTGCTGTTCGATAGGCAGATGTTATATGTATAGGTAGCTTTCTATTTCCTTAGTTAGCATATTTTTGTATTTTTTTAAATTTCAACTCTTTTTCCCACATGGACGCTGCGTACAGGCCCATGTTGCACGTATGTTGCTGCATTTGTGTTGCTTTATTAACTATTTCCACAGATATGTGTAGTCATTTTGATATCTTTATCGAAAACCACACCTAAATACTTGACTTCACTCGAACTGCGTATGGTGGTGTATTTATCCTGATCAATGCTTAAGTTTTCACTTTGCGACGTCTTTGTATGAGTACCATTTCTGTCTTTTGCTTTTCCACATGTAGACCCATCGTTTCTTACATTCTGATTACCATTTGGAGCACGTAGGTTGTTCTATCCTTCAAAATTATTTTGTCCTTTGCTCAGACCACCACCTCTAGATCGTGGACGAAAGTGATCAGCGTTACTCCCTGTTCTACCTTCGTTTCAGTACTTCGTCATAAAACAGGTTCTACATTAGAGGTACCAGGAGAGAAACCCAATTCAACCCAACCTTACTCGATCAACTTCTTCTCTAATGACTTGTATACAGCCATTCTCAACTTTTGCAGACCAGCGCCATCCTAAACCTAAGGGCTAATAGGGCTGTAGCCCTAGGGCGCCAACAACTGGGGGATGCTTGTTATTGCTATGAAATGAATGGTATTCCCACGATACATGTACCCAATGTAAATACGAATAATTCCAGTTGTAGGTCTAGTGTTATTTCAATTCAAATATACAGGGTTGGGTTGGGTTCAGCCATGCTTATAAAAACATTTTTTTAACGAAGGTCTCTACAATGAATAGTTTCTGAAATAGAGTACTTTACAAACTGATTTGTCAACCCTATATATTTGAAATGAAACAAAACTAGAATCAACACTAGACCTAGAAGTGGAAAGATTTCCGTTTAGCCGTGCATCTAAAGACATTTTTTAATGAAGGACTCTACAATGAATAGTTTCTGAAATAGAATAGTTTACAAATTAATTTAGCAGCCCTGTATATTTGAACTGAAGTAAAACTAGAACTAACACTAGACCTAGAAGTGGAAAGATTCGGGTTTAGCCTAGTTAGTTTTAAACCTAGTCTAGTGTTAGTTCTAGTTTCATATCATTAGATGTAACTCTAGATCTAGAACTAGAAACATTCGGGTTTAGCCGTATATCTCTCAAGACGACTAAACCCGAATGATTCTAGTTTTTGGTTTAGAGTTAGTTCTAATTTAACTTCAATTCAAGATCCACGATTGGGTTGGGTTGGGTTCAGCCCTGTACTTGACGACGTTTTTCAGCCTAACAAAACAATACGACTTTATTGAAACGTTTAAATCGTTAATACACCCCAATTAATATTATCTCTTATTTCATTCATTTCATCACTAAAATAATAAATCATTTTCTCCTCGCTTTCTCCTCAACAATCAATCACTACGTTTGAATAACTGCTTCAATTAGAGTAGCAAATGGGACCCAATCTATTAACATCAGCTGTAATAGACGTTCGATGTACTAATACTATCTGGATATTTCACAGTTTCCTCAATTAAAATGTCTCATATCACAATAAATCTTAAAATGAATTAAAAAAAGATCGATTAAGAATAATCGCCGTTTATTCCATTACAATAACATATAAATCAATACAAGTAATAAAAACTAAACTAAATCTTATCGAGTTATAATCTTGTTAGCACCTAAAGAATTGAAGCAAAAAAAATTATACTGGGTTAAAATATATCACAGATTATATTGTAAAAGATTAACTACAACTTAAAATTAAAC
Organism: Onthophagus sagittarius; assembly: GCA_036711965.1. NCBI lineage: Eukaryota > Metazoa > Arthropoda > Insecta > Coleoptera > Scarabaeidae > Onthophagus > Onthophagus sagittarius. The sequence goes on from JASERS010000004.1 coordinate 12,526,009, forward strand.
GAAGACTTATTTTTAAATGTAATTTAATGGAATAATAAAAATAATGTGATGTATCTTTGTGGTATGCATAAAATAATTAGTTAGCAAAAAATTATTTTAATAATACTCGCTCTTGAAGTTAGGTAACTTAAATTATTACGTTAACAAAACGAGCAAATAACGTTTTTTATTTAAATTTAAGTTTAAATTTATTTGCTTAATCTAAAGTTTAAACTACGGGGAAATTAATGGGAATAAAATTGTAATAAAAATCAGATTAACAATACCAGGAATAAAAATAACACGCATACTTTTATATTAAAGTTTTTGTTGGATAGCCCTTCTTAAATCTTCGGTTTCTTTCGCCAAACTGGATGCTCGCAGCTTGTATTCTTCGGCGCGTAATTCATCGAATCCGTAATCTTTCGGCGGTTCGATTGGGTATGAGGTTCCACACCGACTTCCGGTACCGAATTTTGGTCTTGGAATTCGTACCCTTTTCACATCTACTAACCAAGCATCCATGATTTTATCGATTTTGTTTAAACACCTACAAATAAAAATTTTAATTATTAATTTTTGAAATTAGACTTAAAATTTTATAAAATTAATTTATTAAAATTCTCTCTCGTTATCATCTTAGATTAAATAAAACATACTTTCATTAAACTTAATGGAAATATTGAATTGAAATCTCGATTTAAAGAAGATCTAATACCAGTATTAGATCTTGAGGCAATTCTCGAGATATAAAATACCATTCATTAAAAAAAAGCGATTCTGACACTCTTTCGTTTTTTAATGATTAAGTTGGTGGAAGTGCGCTATGAAATAAATCGGATTACTAGATATGTATTTAGAGTTAATTAGCAACATTTTTCATCCGAAAAAGTTCTTTCTAAACCTTCCAATTCTCGACATATTAAGTATCATCGATGTTGAAAATCGATCATATTGACACCTTCCGCTTTTTTACTGACAAAGTTAGTAGATATACTCAATGAAATAAATCCGATTACCAGATATGTATTGAGAGTTCATTGACTATATTTTTCATTCAAAACATATCTTTCTAAACCTTCCAATTCCCGAGAAATTAACTATCATCGATGCTGAAAGTCGTCGATTTTGACAATTTTCCTTTTTTTGCTAACTTAGTTGCTAGAACTACTCAATGGAATAAATTCGATTACTAAATATATATCTAGCGTTAATTAACAACATTTTTTATTCAAAACATTTCTTTCTAAACCTTCCAATTCTCCAGATATTAAGTACCATTGTTTTTTAAAATCGATGATTTTGACACTTTTCGCTATTTTACTGACAAAGTTGGTAGTAACACTTAATGGAATAAATCCGATTACTAGATATGTATTTAGAGTTAATTAGCATCATTTTTCATCCAAAACGTTTCTTTCTAAACCTTTCAATTCTCGAGATAATAAGTACCATCGATGTTGAAAATCGTCGATTTTGAACTATTCACTTTTTTACTGTTTAACTGGATAAAAGTGCATAACGGAATAAACCCAATAATGGGATACATATTTAAAGCTGACTACCAACATTTTTCATTCAAAACATTGCTTTCTAAACCTTCCAATTCTCGAGATATTAAGTACCATCGATGTTGAAAATCGACGATTTTGACACCTTTTGCCTTCTAACTGATAAAGTTAGCAGAAATACTCAATGGAATAAATCTAATTACCAGATATGTATTGAGAGTTAATTAGCAACATTATTCATCCAAAACGTTTCTTTCTAAACCTTTCAATTCTCGAGATAATAAGTACCATCGATGTTGAAAATCGTCGATTTTGAACTATTCACTTTTTTACTGTTTAACTGGATAAAAGTGCATAACGGAATAAACCCAATAATGGGATATATATTTAAGCTGACTACCAACATTTTTCATTCAAAACATTTCTTTCTAAACCTTCCAATTCTTGAGATATTAAGTACCATCGATGTTGAAAATCGACGATTTTGACACCTTTTGCCTTCTAACTGATAAAGTTAGCAGAAATACTCAATGGAATAAATCTAATTACCAGATATGTATTGAGAGTTAATTAGCAATATTTTTAATCCAAAACATTTCTCTCTAAACCTTCTAATTCTTCAGATATTAAGTACCATCGATGTTGAAAATCATTGATTTTCACACTTTTCGCTTTTGTGCTAACTAAGTTGGTAGAAATACTCAATGGAATGAATCCGATTACTAAATATGTATCTATAGTTTATTAGCAACATTTTCATCCCAAACATTTCTTTCTAAACCTTCCAAATCTCGAGATATTAAGTACCATCAACGTTGAAAATCGTCGATTTTGACGCTATTCGCTTTTTTGCCGACTAAGTTGGTAGAACTGCTCAATGGAATGAATCCGATTACTAGACATGTATCTAGAGTTAATTAGCAACATTTTTCGTTCAAAGCATTTCTTTCTAAACTATCCCATTCTCCAGATATTAAGTGCTATCGATGTTGAAAATCATTGATTTTCACACTTTTCGCTTTTATGCTAACTAAGTTAGTAGAAATATTCAATGGAATAAATCCGATTATGGAAAATACATCTAGAGTTAACTAGCAACATTTTTCATTCAAAACATTTCTTTCTAAACCTTCGAGTTCTCGAGATATTAAGTACCATCGATGTAGAAAATTGTCGATTTTGACACCTTTCGCCTTCTTACTGATAAAGTTAGCAGAAATACTCAATGGAATAAATCCAATTACCAGATATGTATTAAGAGTTAATTAGCAACATTTTTAATCCAAAACATTTCTCTCTAAACCTTCCAATTTTTGAGATATTAAGTGCCATCGATGTTGAAAATCGTCGATTTTGACACTTTTTGCTTTTTGCTGTCTAAGTCGGTAGAATTGCTCAATTGAATAAATCCGATTATGGGATATGTATCCAGAGTTAATTAGCAACATTTTTCATCCAAAACATTTCTGTCTAAACCTTCCAATTCTCGAGATATTAAGTACCATCGATGTTGAAAATCGACGATTTTAACACCTTTCGCCTTCTTACTGATAAAGTTAGTAGAAATACTCAATGGAATAAATCCAATTACCAGATATGTATTGAGAGTTAATTAGCAATATTTTTAATCCAAAACATTTCTCTCTAAACCTTCTAATTCTTCAGATATTAAGTACCATCGATGTTGAAAATCATTGATTTTCACACTTCTCGCTTTTGTGCTAACTAAGTTGGTAGAAATACTCAATGGAATAAATCCGATTACTAAATATGTATCTATAGTTTATTAGCAACATTTTCATCCCAAACATTTCTTTCTAAACCTTCCAATTCTCGAGATATTAAGTACCATCGATGTTGAAAATCGACGATTTTGACACCTTTTGCCTTCTTACTGATAAAGTTAGCAGAAATACTCAATGGAATAAATCCAATTACCAGATATGTATTAAGAGTTAATTAGCAACATTTTTAATCCAAAACATTTCTCTCTAAACCTTCTAATTCTTCAGATATTAAGTACCATCGATGTTGAAAATCATTGATTTTCACACTTCTCGCTTTTGTGCTAACTAAGTTGGTAGAAATACTCAATGGAATAAATCCGATTACTAAATATGTATCTATAGTTTATTAGCAACATTTTTCATCCAAAACATTTCTGTCTAAATCTTCCAATTCTCGAGATATTAAGTACCATCGATGTTGAAAATCGACGATTTTGACACCTTTCGCCTTCTTACTGATAAAGTTAGTAGAAATACTCAATGGAATAAATCCAATTACCAGATATGTATTGAGAGTTAATTAGCAATATTTTTAATCCAAAGCATTTCTCTCTAAATCTTCTAATTCTTCAGATATTAAATACCATCGATGTTGAAAATCATTGATTTTCACACTTCTCGCTTTTGTGCTAACTAAGTTGGTAGAAGTACTCAATGGAATAAATACGATTACTAAATATGTATCTATAGTTTATTAGCAACATTTTCATCCCAAACATTTCTGTCTAAACCTTCCAATTCTCGAGATATTAAGTACCATCGATGTTGAAAATCGACGATTTTAACACCTTTCGCCTTCTTACTGATAAAGTTAGCAGAAATACTCAATGGAATAAATCCAATTACCAGATATGTATTAAGAGTTAATTAGCAACATTTTTAATCCAAAACATTTCTCTCTAAACCTTCCAATTTTTGAGATATTAAGTGCCATCGATGTTGAAAATCGTCGATTTTGACACTTTTCGCTTTTATGCTAACTAGATTAGTAAAAATATTCAATGCAATAAATCCGATTACTGGATATATATCTAGAGTTAATTAGCAACATTTTTCATTCAAAACATTTCTTTCTAAAACTTCCAATTCTCGAGATATTAAGTACCATCGATATTCAAAATCGTCGATTTTGACACCTTTCGCCTTCTTACTGATAAAGTTAGTAGAAATACTCAATGGAATAAATCCAATTACCAGATATGTATTGAGAGTTAATTAGCAACATTTTTAATCCAAAACATTTCTCTCTAAACCTTCCAATTCTTGAGATATTAAGTACCATCAATGTTGAAAATCGTCGATTTTGATACTTTTCACTTTTATGCTAATTAAGTAGGCAGAACTGGACAATGGAATAAATTCATTTACTAGATATGTATTTCGAATTAATTAGCAACATTTTTATCCAAAACATTTCTTTCTAAACCTTCCAATTCTCGAGATATTAAGTACCATCGACGTTGAAAATTATCAATTTTGACACTTCGCTTTTATGCTAACGAAGTTATTAGAACTGCTCAATGGAATAAATCCGATTATATGATATGTATCTAGAGTTAATTAACAACATTTTTCATTCAAATCATTTCTTTCTGAACCTTCCAATTCTCGAGATATTAAGTACCATCGATGTTGACAATCGTCGAATTTGATACTTTTCACTTTTATGCTAATTAAGTAGGCAGAACTGGACAATGGAATAAATCCATTTACTAGATATGTATATAGAGTAAATTAGCAACATTTTCATCCAAAACATTTTCTTCTAAATCTTCCAATTTTCAAGATATTAAGTACCATCGACGTTGAAAATCGTTGATTTTGATACTTTTTACTTTTGTGCTAATTAAGTTGGCAGAATTAAGTCAATGGAATAAATCCGTTTACTAGTTATGTATTTAGAGTAATTAGCAACATTTTCATCTGAAACATTTCTTTCTAAACCCTTCCAATTCTCGAAATATTAAATACCATCGATATTGAAAATCGTCGATTTAGACACTTTTCGTGAGACGTCCGAATGATTCTAGTTCTTAGTCTAATATTAATTCTAATGTTAGTATTAGATTACTAAAACCAACTTAATACTAGATCACTATAATAAAACCTGGATATAACGGATTAGAGTGAAGAAAATGTACGTAATATCAGGCATTATAAAAAAAATAATAAAGCACGATTCTTTTTGTATTTAAGGGAGGGCAAATCGGATTATGATTCAAATCTCTTTATTTTTAATCTTTATTAAGCTTTATATACTTATTATTTTTATACGTAGATTTACTTAACAAGATTTGGAGTGAACCTTATGATCTCCTCATCAATTCAATCAATAAAATCGACGCAAAGAAAGAAAATGAGAACGAGTTTTCTCTAAAACAGTTTCTAGAAATAATTTCTCAAGATTTTACATTATCATTATGATTTACATAATGTACACAGAAATTTGTGTGCCATAAAAAACGATTTTAACCGATTACCCAGATTCTACAGTCATTGAACCCACCACGATCTAACCATAATCGTTGAATTAACATCAAATTTGCTCACTTTCTCTTTGCTCTTCAGGACAAGTGAAAGTAATCTAAATCGTGATGATCCATTCAGTTAACGACATCGACTTCTAAATTTACATAAACTGAAAGAAGCGATTTTTCAATATTTTCGAAAATTTCGTTCATTAACAAAGTTTTTAACGAATTTACAACGTGTTAAAAGTTTGGGCCGTTATGTTAATATTTAAAATTGACTCAAAAAGGTTTTAAGAAAGTTTTTACCAAACTCTATTTTTGTTTAGTAAATGTAGTGTGTACATATGTTATTTATGTAAACGATTAATTTATACGTGGTTACTCGCATTGTGCAAACGTTTCCTACGTGGGAAAACGGCAAAGTTAATGCAGGAAGTACCGCGTAGTGCCAACCAACCAACGAACACTGGCACGTTTCACAATGAACGTGGTGAGTCAGTGTCATAGTCGTTTAGAGGAAGAAAATGCTTCTTCTACTTCACGGAGTTCTCAACATAGTCTCTCTCTTCCTCGCGTTTTGCCTTCCGCGTCTGCAAATAGCTCAAACGGGGTCACAAGTGCACACATACAGAGACGAGCACTCATACAGGTACGAGACTTTGTTCCAACCAGACTCTTGGCATAAATGGTACAGACGTTTTATGAGATACTTTACGTTCCCTGAGTGTCTCATGGCCCAGTGTACTCGTTGTTATATTTACATTCTTCATTATCTCGACCTTCTTTGCTTCTTTACACAACCAAAAGGAAAAGTTACGATTTAAGTGGTTATGGAGTAAAAAAGAAGGATTTGGTTGTTCTAAATGTTTATTTTGCTTCTTAAATCCCCCGGGTCTTTATATTATCAACAAAAAGAAATTAAAGATTTAATGTGGTTGTAAAATAAGAGGCGAACTTACCACTGGTTAAGTAGTTCAAAAAGAAAACAACCAAAAACGCATTACAAGGAATAGTTGGACTAAATTTACATATAGATCTGTGAATTCATAAAACACATAAAAAACCTTATTTGCACACTCACTCCGGCCCTGATTCCCATGCAAATTTATGCTGAATGATGACCCGCGAGTAGCGATTCTACAATTTTCGTTTTGTTCTCTTTGTTGCCATATTTTTTGTTACACCAAAACGAACAGAAGAAGGAAATAATAGTTGCGAAGTAAATTCGCATATTAAATTACTTCGTTAACTTCTATGACACCCACTTCCTCGAAACTTGGATAAAGTGGAAATTTTCGACGAGTTGGATTCCGGGAAATTTATCTCCCCGAATTTGTAGCGTTCGAGGAACTCGTTTGTACCGATCATGAATTTGTCAATACAAATGTTTTCGAAACGCAAATAAAATAAAATTTTTAAAAAATACAATGATCTAATCAAAGAATAAATAATCATATTAAATGTGAAAGATGAAGGCGATAAAATATGTCAATACTTTGTTATTTACTTGGTAGAACTAGAATGGAATAAACACGATTATTGGATCTGTATTTAGAGGTAATTAACAACATTTTTCATTGAAACCATTTCTTTCTAAACCTTCTAATTCTCCAAATATTAAGTATCATCGATGTTGAAAAGCGTTGATTTTGGCACTTTTCGCTTTTATGCTGACTAAATTGGTAGAACTGTTCAATGCAGTAAATCGACTTATGGAATATGTATCTAGAATTAATAAGCAACATTTTCATCCAAAACATTTGTTTCTAAACCTTCCAATTCTCGAAATATTAAGTACCATCGATGTTGGAAATCGTCGATTTTGACACTTTTTGCTTTTTTGCTGACTAAGTTGGTAGAATTGCTCAATGGAGTAAATCCAATTATGGGATATGTATCTAGAGTTAATTAGGAACGTTTTTTATCCAAAACATTTCTTTCTAAACCTTCTATTTCTCTAGATATTAAGTATCATCGATGTTGAAAAGCGTTGATTTTGGCACTTTTCGCTTTTATGCTGACTAAATTGGTAGAACTGTTCAATGCAGTAAATCGAATTATGGAATATGTATCTAGAATTAATTATCAATATTTTCATCAAACACATTTCTTTCTAAACCTTCCAGTTCTCGAGATATTAAGTACCATCGATGTTGAAAATCGTCGATTTTGAGACTTTTCGGTTTTATGTTGACTAAGTTGGTAGAACTGCTCAATGGAATAACTCCGATTATGAGATATATATCCAGAGTTAATTAGCAACATTTCTTATTCAAAACATTTCTTTCTAAACCTTCCAATTCTCGAGATATTAAGTACCATCGATGTTGAAAATCGTCAATTTTAACACTGTTCGCTATTTTGCTGATTAAGTTGGTAGAATTGATCAATGGAATAAATCCGATTATAGGATATATATCCAGAGGTAATTAGCAACATTTTTCATCTAAAAGATTTCTTTCTAAACCTTCATATTCTCGAGATATTAAGTATCATCGATGTTGAATATCGTCCATTTTAACACTTTTCGCCTTTATGCTAATTAAATTGGCAGAACTGATCAATGCAATAAATCCGTTTACAAGATATGTATTTAGAGTTAATTAGCAACAGTTTCATCTAAAACATTTCTTTCTAAACCTTCCAATTATCGAGATATTAAGTATCATCGATGTTGAAGATCGTTAATTTTAACACTTTTCGCTTTTTTGCTGACTAAGTTGGTAGAACTGCTCAATGGAATAAATCCGATTATGGGATATGAATCCAGAGTTAATTAGCAACATTTTTCATCCAAAACATTTCTTTCTAAACCTTCCAATTCTCGAGATATTAAGTACCATCGATGTTGAAAATCGTCAATTTTAACACTGTTCGCTATTTTGCTGATTAAGTTGGTAGAATTGATCAATGGAATAAATCCGATTATAGGATATATATCCAGAGGTAATTAGCAACATTTTTCATCTAAAAGATTTCTTTCTAAACCTTCATATTCTCGAGATATTAAGTATCATCGATGTTGAATATCGTCCATTTTAACACTTTTCGCCTTTATGCTAATTAAATTGGCAGAACTGATCAATGCAATAAATCCGTTTACAAGATATGTATTTAGAGTTAATTAGCAACAGTTTCATCTAAAACATTTCTTTCTAAACCTTCCAATTATCGAGATATTAAGTATCATCGATGTTGAAGATCGTTAATTTTAACACTTTTCGCTTTTTTGCTGACTAAGTTGGTAGAACTGCTCAATGGAATAAATCCGATTATGGGATATGAATCCAGAGTTAATTAGCAACATTTTTCATCCAAAACATTTCTTTCTAAACCTTCCAATTCTCGAGATATTAAGTACCATCGATGTTGAAAATCGTCAATTTTAACACTGTTCGCTTTTTTGCTGACTAAGTTGGTAGAATTGATCAATGGAATAGATCCGATTATAGGATATATATCCAGAGGTAATTAGCAACATTTTTCATCTAAAAGATTTCTTTCTAAACCTTCATATTCTCGAGATATTAAGTATCATCGATGTTGAAGATCGTTAATTTTAACACTTTTCGCTTTTTTGCTGACTAAGTTGGTAGAACTGCTCAATGGAATAAATCCGATTATGGGATATGAATCCAGAGTTAATTAGCAACATTTTTCATCCAAAACATTTCTTTCTAAACCTTCCAATTCTCGAGATATCAAGTACCATCTATGTTCAAAATCGTCGATTTTGGCACTATTGGCTTTTATGCTGACTAAATTGTTAGAACTGCTCAATGGAGTAAATCCAATTATGGGATATGTATCTAGAATTAATTAGGAACATTCTTTTATCCAAAACATTTCTTTCTATACCTACTAATTCTCTAGATATTAAGTATCATCGATGTTGAAAAGCGTTGATTTTGGCACTTTTCGCTTTTATGCTGACTAAATTGGTAGAACTGTTCAATGCAGTAAATCGAATTATGGAATATGTATCTAGAATTAATTATCAACATTTTCATCAAACACATTTCTTTCTAAACCTTCCAGTTCTCGAGATATTAAGTACCATCGATGTTGAAAATCGTCGATTTTGACACTTTTCGGTTTTATGTGACTAAGTTAGTAGAACTGCTCAATGGAATAACTTCGATTATGAGATATATATCCAGAGTTAATTAGCAACATTTTTTATTCAAAGCATTTCTTTCTAAACCTTCCAATTCTCGAGATATTAAGTACCATCGATGTTGGAAATCGTCAATTTTAACACTGTTCGCATTTTTGCTGACTAAGTTGGTAGAATTGCTCAATGGAATAAATCCGATTATGGGATATATATCCAGAGGTAATTAGCAACATTTTTCAACTAAAACATTTCTTTCTAAACCTTCATATTCTCGAGATATTAAGTATCATCGATGTTGAAAATCGTCCATTTTGACACTTTTCGCTTAAATTAATTAGCATAACTAATTAAATTGGCAGAACTGATCAATGCAATAAATCCGTTTACAAGATATGTATTTAGAGTTAATTAGCAACAGTTTCATCTAAAACATTTCTTTCTAAACCTTCCAATCCTCGAGGTATTAAGTACCATCGATGTTGAAGATCGTTCATTTTAACACTTTTCACTTTTTTGCTGACTAAGTTGGTAGAACTGCTCAATTGAATAAATCCGATTATGGGATATGAATCCAGAGTTAATTAGTAACATTTTTTATCCAAAACATTTCTTTCTAAACCTTCCAATTCTCGAGATATCAAGTTCAAAATCGTCGATTTTGGCACTATTGGCTTTTATGCTGACTAAATTGTTAGAACTGCTCAATGGAGTAAATCCAATTATGGGATATGTATCTAAAATTAATTAGGAACATTCTTTTATCCAAAACATTTCTTTCTATACCTTCTAATTCTCTAGATATTATGTACCATTGATGTTGAAAAGCGTTGATTTTGGCACTTTTCGCTTTTATGCTGACTAAATTGGTAGAACTGCTTAATGAAGTAAATCCAATTATGGGATATGTATCTAGAATTAATCAGCTACATTTTCATCAAACACACTTCTTTCTAAACCTTCCAATTCTCGAGATATTAAGTACCATCGATGTGGAAAATCGTCGATTTTGACGCTTTTCGGTTTTATGCTGACTAAGTTGGTGGAATTGCTCAATGGAATAACTCCGATTATGGGATATATATCCAGACATAATTAGCAACATTTTTTATCCAAAACATTTCTTTCTAAACCTTCCAATTCTCGAGATATTAAATACTATCGATGTTGAAAATCATCGATTTTGACACTTTTCGCTTTTATGCTGACTAAATTGGTAGAACTGCTCAATGGAATAACTCCGATTATGGGATATATATCCAGACTTAATTAGCAACATTTTTTATCCAAAACATTTCTTTCTAAACCTTCCAATTCTCGAAATATTAAGTACCATCGATGTTGAAAATCGTCGATTTTGACACTTTTCGCTTTTATGCAAATTAAGATGGCAGAATTGGTCAATGAAATAAATCCGTTTACTAGTTATGTATTTACAGCTAATTAGCAACATTTTCATACAAATGATTTCTTTCTAAACCTTCCAATTCTCGCGTTATTAAGTACCATCGATGTTAAAAATCGTCAATTTTGACACTTTTCGCTTTTATACTAACTGAGTTGGTAGAACTGCTCAATGGAATAAATCCGTTTACTAAATATGTATTCAGAGATAATTGGCAACATTTTCATCCAAAACATTTCTTTCTAAACCTTCCAATTCTCGAGATATTAAGTACCATCGATGTCGAAAATCGGCGATTTTGATACTTTTCTCTTTTATGCTAACTATGTTGGTAGAAATACTCAATGGACAAATCCGATTATTAAATATGTTTCTAGAGTTAATTAGCAACATTTTCATCCAAAACATTTCTTTCTAAACCTTCCAATCTTCGAGATATTAAGTACCATCGATGTTGAAAATCGTCAATTTTGACACTTTTCGCTTTTTGTGTTAACTAAATTTGTTGAAATACTCAATGGAATAAATCCGATTATTAGTTATGTATCTAGAGTTAATTATCAACATTTTCATCCAAAACATTTCTTTCTAAACCTTCCAATTCTCGAGATATTAAGTACCATCGATGTTGAAAATCGTCGATTTTACCACTTTTCGCTTTTATGCTGATTAAGTTGGTAGAATTGCGTAATACTATACACATCTTAAACTGGAATTAACATTATATATAGAACTAGAAATATATTCGGTTTCTTAAGACAGGCGTATAGTTAAGAAGAATACAACAATCCAGCCAAAGAACAATATGGTAATAAATATGAAAGATGAAGACATTAAAATCTGTTACCCATCATTTATTTGATTAATAATATGTTTTGTCTTCAGTATCTGATTGTATATGACATATCTTTAGGTTGATGCTTCTTCTCTTTTTACTCAGATGTAATAAATTCTTCAATTATTTCTTTAATCAGATTAATATAAATCGATTTGAGTGGAATAAAATTAATAATCCGCACAGAACATCTCCGTTACGATATCATCAATCTAATTAGACCGTCCTGATCTGATGATACCATAGGAAAGTAACGGGCTAAGTTCTACGAACACACAAATATCGACGTGCCAAAGAGAGAAGAACCAGATCGGTCGGCGTTCGGTTCGGAATTTTTCCTTCGTCTTGAACTTACATACTGACTCGGTCGGCGGTCGAATCGTTTTACTCGTGTCCTCTATCCGGGAAATCGTCTCTTTCTGTCCAGATTGCTACGTTTGGCCGACCGAGAGCCATCAGATCCCGGCGGAAATATAAAACGGATTAACCGACCGACCAACTGTGGTAAGATCAAAAAAAAAGTAGATAAGTACCCGGGGCAGACGTTGCAATAGTTGTCGTTCGACATCCAAGGCACTTTATGCCGGGCAAAGGCCTAATTGGAACCTTCCAGATAATTCAACGACAATTTCGAATCCTTGTGTAAGAACGGGAAAGTTTTCCGACGATATTTCGAAATTAAATTAAGGGAATCTTAAACGCTTTTTTTTCGTTAGTTTATTTTGTATCCAATTAAAATTTAATGAAATTAATTGAAGAAAATCGTTAAAATTTATCGGAGTTTCTTAAATTCTTTTTTTACGTCTTTCTCACGTAAGGTTAAATTAAATATACTTATTCCATCATTCTTAATGGACATATTAAGATAAATTAAAACGTCGATTAAAAGTAGACTTAACATTAAAATTAATGATAGATTTACCACTAGAATCTTTAGAAATGTGGCTTAACGAAACCTATAACTAATAGGTTTAGTCGTTTTTAGAGATATTTGACTTAACGATGTATCAACTTGAGTTTTCGCCAAAGGGAGTTACCCAAATCAAGTAGAGAGTAAAAATCGGAAGTTTGGTTTGAATTGATGAATATCTACATCACATTACATAAATTTTATATCGGGTAGGCTTCCAATCAACGTTGCATCACGACTCTAACGATCTATTGTACCCTAATAGATAACCGTATCAAATTTCACAGTGTAATCTAACGCTTTTTACAAACATTAATCTTAATCCTTAGGGGAGATAAACTGTGACCCAAAAATCCTAAATCATATACGATCGACAGCAGTGGCCTAAGACATACTCAACCGTCTCCTCGTTTTCCGTGCATAGGCGACATTCAACATCGTTAGCTATACCCAGCATGTTGAGCTGTTTAATCGACAGACCACAGCAAAGACAGCCATTAGAACTCCAATGTCTCATTCCAGGAGAACTGGTCTACAGTAGATAGTACCAATAGTCCAATACACAGGATTGGCTATCTCATATTAGCTCTAATCCCATATTAGCACTGTCTTCTCGTGCTAATTTATCTGCCACTTCATTATCAGCAACTCCAGAGTGACTTGAGACCCAGATGAGAGACTCTGTTATTACAACTCTCTGTGTTTAAAATTCTCGTGCATTCATTAACCAGAGCCGACATCGTTTTCATAGCAACGCCTGGAGAGTGGCTTGGCTGTCTGAGAAAAATCGTATTGTCATGGTCTTCACCCTTTTCCCATATCCCATGTCAGCTCCCATGTCAATGTCAACTTCCGCCTGGAATACAATATAATAAGTAACCAGGACGTAAGCTTGCTTGATCCAACGTGTCTAGCCCCGATTCCTTCCGGCATTTTTTTATCCATTTGAGAACATGTAAATGTCTGCCTAAACCAGAGAATCTTTGTTCTCAATCCCAGACTGCCGCTCAAGCAGTTTAATCTGGCACGGAGCATTGAGTAATGACAGTGGTGGCATCAAATCTGATGGCATTGATTGCTCAGTATTGGTGTCTATAGTATCTTCCACAACACATTGGTGAAACATGTCGAAACAAGATAAGCATATTACTTAAATCTATAAATGATAGTTTTGGCTACTTTCTCTATATGCACGTGCAATGAAGTTAAGCCAAGTTCCATTGGTAGAGTTAGCGTTGTACTTATCATACCAACGATTAACAATCCAGATACTCGTTCTTTCTTTAAATTCTTGAAAATTTACTGATAACTGAAGCCTGTCGGACCGCTTCATATATGATCATAGGTCTAACCATAGTCATATAGAGCCAGTACAATCTTTCAGGGGTTTACAAGTCCACAAAGTCCATGATGATAATCGCTATTTTTTGCAAAATTCCCTGCAAATTATCATTCCATGAGAGGGTTTTATCTAGGATTACTGTTAGATATTTGGCTTTCTTTTGAAAAGGAATTTCTTATTCACCTTGGACGGTAGGGTGGATATATCCATCCAACTTAAAAGGTACAATGACTATCTTTTAATTTGTTCCTGTTGGAAGTATATCAAAATTTACTGCCAAATCACGATACTGTCTCCAAATGATCAATATTTAAACATCTCTTAATAACTGAAATTGTTCGAGCCAAATTCTCGTGTGTTTTCAATTCTCTTAGTAGTAATGTAATACTCATGTTTCTCCATCTTCCACATACGTTTCAAAAAAAGGTCTGTCTTCTACGCATATTATGGCTCATGCTGATCCAGGATTCCATTTTCGTTAGAAATAACATTATCTCCTACTTCAGACACTGAAGATAATTAAATGACATGTTTCAGTTTTTTAATGAATTCTACCACACCAGAATTATTAAGTCTTTCGTGGAGTATCTGATCTAAATTTCTTGATGTAATTTTTCCATTTTGTTTTGATAATTCACGTAGTCGATTGAGTGTTGATGTTTGTACATGAATTGCTTCTTTGTTGCAAGTGTGTCGAATTCCAAAGAAAAAGCATCGGTATATTTTGCAAAAAATCATATTATTATTTTCTTCTCATCTTCATCATCTATTTTCTTCATCGTCAGTTTAGCCATCCGATTCTAAGTGATGAGTATCGACTTACTACCTTACTCTTTATATTTTCTTTTCTTTTGCTCTTCATATTTGTTCTTTGGTCTTCTCATCGAGACTTATTGGTATTCTTCGTGTTTTCTTTTCTTTTTCTTTTTCATATATTCGCTTTTTCAGTCTTCTTAGATGAGTAACGATGGTATGGTCCTCACGAAATAACAAGATATTTTAAGAGTATTTATTTAGTATTGCAGGAATAAATTTCATCAATACTGAATAATCAGAATACCATATGACGAACAACTAATGGAAACCTACTAAAATATCACTCTAGAATTGGAGGCGATTTAGTTTTCTATGTATAGTAATTTTATACACAGTTTTATCACCGTAGCTACTGAATAGGTGGAACTATTTGTTGGAGTTGGACTTCTCGACGGTTTATCTATCAATTTATAACACCTCAAATATCACCTTCAATTGTAGAAGTAAATCAGTGCCAAAACAGTAGATGTTGAAGTTTGATCGATTGTACTCGGTTAGTTCATTTATCATCCATATCTATAAGTCGCGTCTCTATTATAACAGCAAATTACAATTGTGCTTATCTGCCACTTATGTATGTAAATCCAACGCGAAACATTCAAGTTTAGCCGAACGTCTCTTAAGATGGCTCAACCTACATAACTGTAATAGTGTTAACGTTAGTGCTAGGTACAGTGTTAGTTCAAATTTTAGTTCTAGGACCAAAGATAACACTAAATACAGAATTATAATCTCTCCATCATTATATTATCTCCATATTGAGTGGTAGAGTTTGGTGAGTTGAAGTTCAACTCAACCTAACCAAACCTAACCCAACCCAATCCAACCCATAACATTCCTCGTATTGAATGATATGAAGATGGAGCCTAACCCAAACTCAACCCAACCCAATCTAATGAATCTTCTAAGTTTTCTGAAAAGTTAAACTGACGGCTGAAACTTAACTGTTTTGTTGGGTTGAGCTTCAACTTCATACTAACCCTCAGATTAAATGGTATGAAGTTAAAGCTTAACCCAACCCAACTTGATACTATCTGTCATATTGAATTGAACTTAGATAGATTTGTTGCTTCTGGTTGGGTTTGGCTGGATTGAGCTCCAATTTTATACCATTCCTTATATTAAATGATATGATAATTCTTTATAATTCTTTTAATAATATAAAAAATTTGCCAAAATAATTCATGAGAATCTTTTCAAAACCACAAAAGATAATAACCCAATCTAATCAATCTTCTAAGTTTTCTGGAAAGTTAAACTGACGGCTGAATCTTAACTGTTTTGTTGGGTTGAGCTTTAACTTCATACCATTCCTCATATTATATGGTATGAAGCTGCAGCTCAATCCAACCCAACTTGATACCATCTCTCATATTGAATTCAATTTAGATTTATTGTTTTTATTTTGGTGTGGTTGGGTTGGGTTGGGTTGAGTTCAAACTTTATACCATCCATTATATTGGATGATATGATAATCCTTTATAATTCTTTTAATAATCTAAAAATTTTCCAAAATAATCATCGAAATGAGAATCTTTTCAAAACCACAAAATATAATAACATAGGGATATTCCCTGCAAGCTGGTTATAACGCAGCCTGCTATAACTAACTTTCTGCTATAACGTAATAGTCCCACAAACATTTGTCTGTTTAGTATAATCAAAATGAAGTTGCTTGTAATTGATCTTGTTATAACGAATTTTTTCGTACAACGGTTATAATGAACACTCCTGTTTTCGAGTGAATCTCTGAGCTTTGAAACAAAATCGTTCATTTTGGAAAACTGTAGCGCATCGCCCGCGAGCGACCTCGGCGGAGTGAGAATAAAATCGTCTTATAACTTATCTTGTATATTTACTAAGATATACAAGGGACGATTTCGCCTCAAATTGCCGATGTCACTTGCGAGCGAGGCACTGCATTTGAAATATCAACAAAGAAATCGTCCATTTTAGAAGATAGTAGCGCCTCGCCCGCAAGCGACCTCGGCGGAGTGAGAATAAAATCGTGTTATAGAGAACTTTATGTATTTACTAAGATATACAAGGAACGATTCCGCCTCAACTCGTCAAGGTTGCTTGCGGACTAGACGCTATATTTCAAATATCAACAGAAAAATCTTCAATTTTGGAAGATTGTAGCGCCTCGCCAGCAAGCGGCCTCGGCGGAGTGAGAATAAAATCGTCTTATAACTTATTTTGTATATTTACTAAGATATACAAGGGACGATTTCGCCTCAAATTGCCGATGTCACTTGCGAGCGAGGCAATGCATTTGAAATATCAACAAAAAAATCGTCCATTTTGGAAGATTGTAGCGCCTCGCTCGCAAGCGACCTCGGCGGAGTGAAAATAAAATCGTCTAATAGTAGATTTTGTATATTTACTAAGGTATACAAGGAACGATTTTGCTTCAAACCGCCGAGGTCGCTTGCGGGCGAGGCGCTACATTTGAAATATCAACAAAAAATCGTCCCTATTGAAAAATTGTAGCGGCTCGCCCTCACGCGACCTCGGCGGAGTGGGAATAAAATCGTCTTATAGGAGACTTTATATATTTACTAAGATATACAAGGAGGATTTCAACTCAAATTGCCGAGGTCGCTTACGGGCGAGGCGTTGTATTTGAAATATCAACAAAAGATCGTCTATTTTGGAAGATTGTAGCGCCTCGCTCGCAAGCGACCTCGACGGAGTGAGTATAAAATTGTCCTATAGCATATTTTGTATATTTACTAAGATATACAAGGAGGATTTCACCTCAAATTGCCGAGGTCGCTTACGGGCGAGGCATTGTATTTGAAATATCAACAAAAGATCGTCTATTTTGGAAGATTGTAGCGCCTCGCTCGCAAGCGACCTCGACGGAGTGAGTATAAAATCGTCCTATAGCATATTTTGTATTTTTACTAAGATATACAAGGGACTATTTCGCCTCAAATTGCCGATGTCACTTGCGAGCGAGGCACTGCATTTGAAATATCAACAAAGAAATCGTCCATTTTAGAAGATAGTAGCGCCTCGCCCGCAAGCGACCTCGGCGGAGTGAGAATAAAATCGTGTTATAGAGAACTTTATGTATTTACTAAGATATACAAGGAACGATTCCGCCTCAACTCGTCAAGGTTGCTTGCGGACTAGACGCTATATTTCAAATATCAACAGAAAAATCTTCAATTTTGGAAGATTGTAGCGCCTCGCCAGCAAGCGGCCTCGGCGGAGTGAGAATAAAATCGTCTTATAACTTATTTTGTATATTTACTAAGATATACAAGGGACGATTTCGCCTCAAATTGCCGATGTCACTTGCGAGCGAGGCAATGCATTTGAAATATCAACAAAAAAATCGTCCATTTTGGAAGATTGTAGCGCCTCGCTCGCAAGCGACCTCGGCGGAGTGAAAATAAAATCGTCTAATAGTAGATTTTGTATATTTACTAAGGTATACAAGGAACGATTTTGCTTCAAACCGCCGAGGTCGCTTGCGGGCGAGGCGCTACATTTGAAATATCTACAAAAAATCGTCCCTATTGAAAAATTGTAGCGGCTCGCCCTCACGCGACCTCGGCGGAGTGGGAATAAAATCGTCTTATAGGAGACTTTATATATTTACTAAGATATACAAGGAGGATTTCAACTCAAATTGCCGAGGTCGCTTACGGGCGAGGCGTTGTATTTGAAATATCAACAAAAGATCGTCTATTTTGGAAGATTGTAGCGCCTCGCTCGCAAGCGACCTCGACGGAGTGAGTATAAAATTGTCCTATAGCATATTTTGTATATTTACTAAGATATACAAGGAGGATTTCACCTCAAATTGCCGAGGTCGCTTACGGGCGAGGCATTGTATTTGAAATATCAACAAAAGATCGTCTATTTTGGAAGATTGTAGCGCCTCGCTCGCAAGCGACCTCGACGGAGTGAGTATAAAATCGTCCTATAGCATATTTTGTATTTTTACTAAGATATACAAGGGACTATTTCGCCTCAAATTGCCGATGTCACTTGCGAGCGAGGCACTGCATTTGAAATATCAACAAAGAAATCGTCCATTTTAGAAGATAGTAGCGCCTCGCCCGCAAGCGACCTCGGCGGAGTGAGAATAAAATCGTGTTATAGAGAACTTTATGTATTTACTAAGATATACAAGGAACGATTCCGCCTCAACTCGTCAAGGTTGCTTGCGGACTAGACGCTATATTTCAAATATCAACAGAAAAATCTTCAATTTTGGAAGATTGTAGCGCCTCGCCAGCAAGCGGCCTCGGCGGAGTGAGAATAAAATCGTCTTATAACTTATTTTGTATATTTACTAAGATATACAAGGGACGATTTCGCCTCAAATTGCCGATGTCACTTGCGAGCGAGGCAATGCATTTGAAATATCAACAAAAAAATCGTCCATTTTGGAAGATTGTAGCGCCTCGCTCGCAAGCGACCTCGGCGGAGTGAAAATAAAATCGTCTAATAGTAGATTTTGTATATTTACTAAGGTATACAAGGAACGATTTTGCTTCAAACCGCCGAGGTCGCTTGCGGGCGAGGCGCTACATTTGAAATATCTACAAAAAATCGTCCCTATTGAAAAATTGTAGCGGCTCGCCCTCACGCGACCTCGGCGGAGTGGGAATAAAATCGTCTTATAGGAGACTTTATATATTTACTAAGATATACAAGGAGGATTTCAACTCAAATTGCCGAGGTCGCTTACGGGCGAGGCGTTGTATTTGAAATATCAACAAAAGATCGTCTATTTTGGAAGATTGTAGCGCCTCGCTCGCAAGCGACCTCGACGGAGTGAGTATAAAATTGTCCTATAGCATATTTTGTATATTTACTAAGATATACAAGGAGGATTTCACCTCAAATTGCCGAGGTCGCTTACGGGCGAGGCATTGTATTTGAAATATCAACAAAAGATCGTCTATTTTGGAAGATTGTAGCGCCTCGCTCGCAAGCGACCTCGACGGAGTGAGTATAAAATCGTCCTATAGCATATTTTGTATTTTTACTAAGATATACAAGGGACTATTTCGCCTCAAATTGCCGATGTCACTTGCGAGCGAGGCACTGCATTTGAAATATCAACAAAGAAATCGTCCATTTTAGAAGATAGTAGCGCCTCGCCCGCAAGCGACCTCGGCGGAGTGAGAATAAAATCGAGTTATAGAGAACTTTATGTATTTACTAAGATATACAAGGAACGATTCCGCCTCAACTCGTCAAGGTCGCTTGCGGACTAGACGCTATATTTCAAATATCAACAGAAAAATCTTCAATTTTGGAAGATTGTAGCGCCTCGCCAGCAAACGGCCTCGGCGGAGTGAGAATAAAATCGTCTTATAACTTATTTTGTATATTTACTAAGATATACAAGGGACGATTTCGCCTCAAATTGCCGATGTCACTTGCGAGCGAGGCAATGCATTTGAAATATCAACAAAAAAATCGTCCATTTTGGAAGATTGTAGCGCCTCGCTCGCAAGCGACCTCGGCGGAGTGAAAATAAAATCGTCTAATAGTAGACTTTGTATATTTACTAAGGTATACAAGGAACGATTTCGCCTCAAACCGCCGAGGTCGCTTGCGGTCGAGGCGCTACATTTGAAATATCAACAAAAAATCGTTCCTATTGAAAAATTGTAGCGCCTCGCCCTCACGCGACCTCGGCGGAGTGGGAATAAAATCGTCTTATAGGAGACTTTATATATTTACTAAGATATACAAGGAGGATTTCACCTCAAATTGCCGAGGTCGCTTACGGGCGAGGCATTGTATTTGAAATATCAACAAAAGATCGTCTATTTTGGAAAATTGTAGCGCCTCGCTCGCAAGCGACCTCGACGGAGTGAGTATAAAATCGTCCTATAGCATATTTTGTATATTTACTAAGATATACAAGGGACTATTTCGCCTCAAATTGCCGATGTCACTTGCGAGCGAGGCACTGCATTTGAAATATCAACAAAGAAATCGTCCATTTTAGAAGATAGTAGCGCCTCGCCCGCAAGCGACCTCGGCGGAGTGAGAATAATATCGTGTTATAGAGAACTTTATGTATTTACTAAGATATACAAGGAACGATTCCGCCTCAACTCGTCAAGGTCGCTTGCGGACTAGACGCTATATTTCAAATATCAACAGAAAAATCTTCAATTTTGGAAGATTGTAGCGCCTCGCCCGCAAGCGACCTCGGCGGAGTGAGAATAAAATCGTCTAATAGTAGACTTTGTATATTTACTAAGATATACAAGGAACGATTTCGCCTCATACCGCCGAGGTCGCTTGCGGGCGGGGCGCTACATTTGAAATATCAACAAAAAATCGTCCCTATTGAAAAATTGTAGCGCCTCGTCCTCACGCGACCTCGGCGGAGTGGGAATAAAATCGGCTTATAGGAGACTTTATATATTTACTAAGGTATACAAGGAAGGATTTCACCTCAAATTGCCGAGGTTGCTTACGGGCGAGGCGTTGTATTTGAAATATCAACAAAAGATCGCCTATTTTGGAAGATTGTAGCGCCTCGCCCGCAAACGACCTCGGCGGAGTGAGAATAAAATCGTCCTATAGCACATTTTGTATATTTACTAAGATATACAAGGAGGATTTCACCTCAAATTGCCGAGGTCGCTTACGGGCGAGACGTTGTATTTGAAATATCAACAAAAGATCGTATATTTTGGAAGATTGTAGCACCTCGCTCGCAAGCGACCTCGACGGAGTGAGTATAAAATCATCCTATAGCATATTTTGTATATTTACTAAGATATACAAGGGACGACATCGCCTCAAATTGCCGAGATCACTTGTGGGCGAGGCGCTGCATTTGAAATATCAACAAAAATCATCCATTTTGGAAGATTGTAGCGCCTCGCCCGCAAGCGACCTCGGCGGAGTGAGAATAAAATCGTCTAATAGTAGACTTTGTATATTTACTAAGATATACAAGGAACGATTTCGCCTCAAACCGCCGAGGTCGCTTGCGGGCGGGGCGCTACATTTGAATTATCAACAAAAAATCGTCCCTATTGAAAAATTGTAGCGCCTCGTCCTCACGCGACCTCGGCGGAGTGGGAATAAAATCGTCTTATAGGAGACTTTATATATTTACTAAGATATACAAGGAAGGATTTCACCTCAAATTGCCGAGGTTGCTTACGGGCGAGGCGTTGTATTTGAAATATCAACAAAAGATCGCCTATTTTGGAAGATTGTAGCGCCTCGCCCGCAAACGACCTCGGCGGAGTGAGAATAAAATCGTGTTATAGAAGACTTTATATATTTACTAAGATATACAAGGAACGATTTCGCCTCAAACCGCCGAAGTCGCTTGCGGGCAAGGCGTTGTATTTGAAATCTCAACAAAAAAATCGTCCATTTTGGAAGATTTTAGCGCCTCGCCTGCAAGCGACCTCGGCGGAGTGAGAATAAAATCGTCTTATAGGAGACTTTGTATGTTTACTAAGATATACAAGGAACTATTTCACCTCAAATTGCCGAGATCGTTTACGGGCATGGCGTTGTATTTGAAATATCAACAAAAAATCGTCCATTTTGGAAAATTGTAGCGCCTCGCCCGCAAGCGACCTCGGCGAAGTGAGGATAAAATCGTCTTATAGCAGACTTTGTATATTTACTAAAATATACAAGAAACGATTTAGCCTTAAATCACCGAGAACTTCAAATCCCTTGAGGATTGACACCTTTATTTTTCATTCAACAAAAAAGTCCAAAAATATTGAGCTAAATAACAATCAAAACTAGCACTAAAACATTTACTTAATCTACTAATACGTTACATTAGTAAGCTTTTAATAGGCGAGAACAATAAGTTATAATTTATATAGTGGCGGGATTAACGCCAACATATCTCTAAAAGTTAAAGCCGCCAAGTTCTTTTGTCCGTTTTGTTTTGTTGTGGTCGAGGTTGGTTCGCGTTTGCGCTTCATACCCGCAATGAACCTTACACAGACGAAGAAGTAGAGAGTCGAGAATTAATAAGTGCGTTTCCCACCATATAATAATGAGGTGAGACCACGACGACGCGAAGCTCCCAACCGTCGTCGTCCTCATCCTCGTGAGCATTGTGTCCAGATCGACGAAGATAGAAAGAGAAGAAGACTTAAAGATAAGAAGGGGAGAGAAGAAGAAAGAGGCGGAGTACAAGATGAGATTTACATCGTTCGTGAGGAGAAGATGCCGCCAAGATAAAGGAGAAGATCTCGACGCTAAAACGGCGCCGCCGCGAGTGGACGCGGACGCCCAACGATCGGGGACTCTAACGATGAAAAACTACATGGGAACGCGACTTTAACGAACCGCACCGCGGTGGTAACAGTGCATTATAAACAGTATCTTCAGGTTTTACGTTCGAAACGGTCGGTGAAGTGTGTACTATAGATATAATATAAAAATGAGGCGGACAACTCGCAGCTGGTTGGTACATTTTAACGGTGTCGTTCTCACGTAAAAATATCTTTTACATTGTTGCAATTACATTGTTGTGGTTCATAAAGTAAACGTAAACTCATAATGGTCAGCGTAATAAAATTTGTTCGTTAAAAAAGAAATTCTTCTCATTATTATTTTTTTTAAGAACCATCTGTTGTTGGTGTTCAAGGTTTTTTCTTCTACATCTTAAAGATTAATGTTGTCTACATTGTTGTGCAAGATTTTTTTCTTCCAATTTTCTCGGTTTAATGAACCTGTTTCATTTTATTTTTTTTATCTTTAATTTTATTATAAATAATAACATTAATTCTTAACTATGTTACAACAAAGTGCTTAAACTTGATGGTTAGTAGTAAAACGAGAAAACGACACGGTAAACCGTAATAGATCATAATTTCATGGCACGTTAAGTGTACACTAACGTCCTCGTCTTTGTTGTCATTGAAACGTACCACGCGTGCAAAATTATTAGCGACCGAGGTTTTAACGTCGCGTGAATTGCAATTTTCATTACAACCGAAGGATGGTAAGATAATACCGCGGTGGGCGAGGAGGCACTCTTCTCGAAGCGCGCCCATTTAGTCGCGAGCTTGACCTAAATCCCTATTCTCTCGTCGTTCTTTCCCGACATGGCAGTAGAAGGAAGTCGAGAGATTTAAAAGAGATGAAAAGAGGTCGTCGGCGAGATGTAGACGGGAGAACTAGAAGACGAGACAACTCGGAACCACAACTCGTACACTTAAACGACATCAAGTCGTCTGCTGTAGTCTGCTGGTTCGGAGGAAGAACCTGAAGACCAGGTGCTGTGGGGGCTTAAAGAAAGTAGAACGGAGTGTGGTTCTGGTTCTTGTGGGCTGTTCCTTCTGTTGAAGTGGACGGTGTGAAGAACAACGCTGTGTATCTGGCTCTTTTTTCTCGTTCTTGTTGAGGTACCGTTAGGGCCGCGTGACCTTTCTTGTCTGTGTCAGTTTGACCCTCGACCTTCGACTTGTATTTCAAGAGTTCAATAACAACCGGTTCGGAGTTTTAATGAAAAATGAATTGAAACGTTCAATCTTCATGACTAAGAGAATTCAATAACTGGTTGTTTTCGTGAAACAACTTTAGAATTTTTATTGAAAAAATTACTTTTTTGAAAATCTCACTGATTTATTTTTATTTTTATCCACAATTCTAGAAATTATCTTGGAATTTTAGATTTACAATTAAGTTATAGAACATCAGAAATATTTCGATTGAAAAATTATAGATAAATGAAATTTTATCGCAATTTTAGTCAAACTATGTATGCAGGATAGAATTACATTGAGTTAGTGATATATAATCTTAATATCTTACAGTAACGAATTGATAAAATACAAATCATCGCAATTTTGGCTAAGTTACTGATTCAAAACTGCAGTATAATTGATTAATTCGTATTTAACACGTAATATTTTGCAAAATTTGTTAAAACAATATAAGTTATCTTGCTGTTATTAAGCAATAAAGTAGAAACATACGCAATTTTGGCCAAGTTATTGTCACACACTGCAATATAATTTTGATTCGTATTCAACACGCAATGTATTGCAAAATTTGTTAGAACATAAGGTTGGCAAATTTCAAAGTTTCAAACCTTCAGCGTAGAAAGAAGTGTACCAAGTCTATAAATATGGAACAACCTAATGCAAGATTTGGTGGATTTCAATATCAAGAAACACAACAATTTCTCTCTACCACAATTTAATTTTAAGGAAAAGGGACGACTCTACCGCGATTTTAGACCCTATGATGAGCCTGATCTGAAAAGAAAGTTGAACGAATATAATAAAAATATCCAAAAGTGAGTGCAGCGTTTCAAAAGAGAAAAATATATTAAGGCCTGATAAAATCAACAGAAGCAGGACAAAAACTACTGGCAAGAAGTCCAGAAACTTTAAAAGTACTAAAAATCGACAAAAATTATTGAGTCTACTTGTGGTTAATCACACTTCTTAAGTGTTAAGACAACATCTTAAGAGAAATTTTAAAGAAGCTCGATCTTAATATCTGTATTATCATAGGCATCCCCAAGAAAGATTCTTTGCTATTCGATCCTGTTAACTACCGTCCTATATCATTGTTACATGTAATGCGGAAACTTTTCGAGGTCGCACTTTATGGCACAGAGGATTTCTGTACAAGCTAGCTATGTTGAAAATCCCGTTGTATCTCTTTAACCGTCTAAAAGAATTTCTTTCAAAAGTGAAAAACTGCTATTCCTACAGTTTTTGAACCAAGACGTTTCAATCTGTAGTTCTACGCCCTACTTATGTCCATATGATATGGATATTCCTTTATCAGTCTTAAGGTGGCAGACGTTTATCCAAAACCTTGATACCTTGATACGTAAAAAACATTTTATGTGCAACTTGTATATTTCGGAACATACATAAATTTACCCCATACAATGATATGAATGTACTTGTATGGGGAATGTACTTGTATTGTAATGTGCCATCATACATTTTTCATTTTTTGGAAAAAGGGTTACAAAAAGCCATACAAGTAAATTTATGCAAATGTTATGTATTTATTATAAAGACAAATAATTAGACAATACATTTTTAATGAATCGAGATAAATTCAGTACTCAATGAACTTTTATAAGACAAAATGTAAAAATTGTATGAAGCTGCCTCATCTTTTCCTACAGCAGAAAATTGTTTTTAAGAAATATCAGAATTCGAGATACAAATATTCAAGATAAATATCACAAGTGATTATAATTGTTCAAATATTGTTCGCAGTATTTTCGTGATCCTAATGTTCTCCCACTTAGGTTGATATAAGATCTCGGCCGACCAAACTATCATGAATAATATTTATGGCAGCTGACATCTTCGAAGTCGGCCAAAATTACTTCTTATATCGAGTGATTATTATTGTTTAAGTATTATTCGCAGTATTTAATGATACTAGTGGCGACTCACTTGGGTTGGGATAGAATCTCGGCTGACTTAAAAAACGTTGGCCGTCCAAAATATCACGAGCAATACTTATCGCGTCAACATAAGTATTGTTCGAGCTCCTTTTGTCGGCCGACGTCTCTTAAGTCGTTCAGATATCATTCATGATACTTGAGTTGGAAAAGAATTTCGGCCGACTTCGAAGACGTCGGCCGTCCAAAATGCCACGAACATTTGGCGGCTGATCTCTCGATGTCGGCCGATATTCTTTTCCAACCCAAGTATCACGAATAATATTTATTAAAAGAATTGGCCGATATCATAAATAACCATGAACACATATGAAGTGATTATTATTGATCAAGTATTACTCGCAGTATTTTCGTGATACCATTGGCAGCCCACTTGGGTTGTGGTAAAATCTCGGCCGACTTCGAAGACGTTGGCCGCCCAAGATGCCAAGAACAACATTTTGGCAGCTGATGCTTTGAAGTTGACCGTCCAAAGTATCATGAACCATACTTATGGCGGCTGACGTCTTCGACGTCGGCCGATATTCTTTTTCAACCCAAGCATCACGAATAATATTTATTAAAAGAATCGGTCGAGATCCCAAACAACCACGAACAACACTCATGGCGGCAGACGTCTTCGAAGTCGGCCGAGATTACTTTCTAAATCAAGTGATTATTATTGTTCAAATATTGTTCGCAATTCTTTCGGGATACTAGTAACCGCCCATAGGTTGAGATAGAATCTCGGCCGTCTTCGAAGACGTCGGCTACCCATAACATCATGAATACCACTTATCGCGGCCGATATCTTCGAAGTCGGCTGATATTCTTTACCAACCCAAGTATCACGAATAATACTCATTGAAAGTTCGCAGTACTTTTATGATACTAGTGGCGGCTTACTTGGGTTGGGATAGAATCTCGGCCGATTTCGAAGACGTTGGCCGCCCAAGATGCCAAGAACAACATTTTGGCAGCTGATGCTTTGAAGTTGACCGTCCAAAGTATCATGAACCATACTTATGGCGGCTGACGTCTTCGACGTCGGCCGATATTCTTTTTCAACCCAAGTATCACGAATAATATTTATTAAAAGAATCGGCCGAGATCATAAATAACCACGAACACATATGAAGTGATTATTATTGATCAAGTATTACTCGCAGTATTTTCGTGATACCATTGGCAGCCCACTTGGGTTGTGGTAAAATCTCGGCCGACTTCGAAGACGTCGGCCGCCCAAGATACCAAGAACAACATTTTGGCAGCTGATGCTTTGAAGTTGACCGTCCAAAATGTCATGAACCATACTTATGGCGGCTGACGTCTTCGACGTCGGCCGATATTCTTTTTCAACCCAAGTATCACGAATAATATTTATTAAAAGAATGGGTCGAGATCCCAAATAACCACGAACAACACTCATAGCGGCAGACGTCTTCGAAGTCGGCCGAGATTACTTCCTAAATCAAGTGATTATTATTGTTCAAATATTGTTCGCAATTTTTTCGGGATACTAGTAACCGCCCATGGGTTGAGATAGAATCTCGGCCGTCTTCGAAGACGTCGGCCACCCAAAACATCATGAATACCACTTATCGCGGCCGATATCTTCGAAGTCGGCTGATATTCTTTACCAACCCAAGTATCACGAATAATACTCATTGAAAGTTCGCAATACTTTTATGATACTAGTGACGGCTTACTTGGGTTGGGATAGAATCTCGGCCGATTTCGAAGACGTTAGCCGTCGAAAATATTACGAACAACTCTTATGACAGCCGACGTCTTCGAAATCTGCCTGAGTTACTTCTATATTAAGTAGTTAATATTGTTTAAGTATTTTTTGCAGTATTTTACTGATACTAATGGCGGTTCACTTGGGTTGAGATAATATCACGGCTGACTTCGAAGACGTCTGCCGCTTAAAGTACCATGAACAATAATTATAGCGGCCGATGTCTTGGAAGTCGGTCGTGATTACTTCTTATATCAAATGATTATTATTGTTGTTCAAGTATTCTTCGCAGTATTTTCGTGATACTAATGATGGTCCATTTAGGTTGAGAGAAAAACTTCGGCCGAATTTGAAGACATCGGCCACCCAAAATACTACGAACCACACTTATGGCGCCCGACGTCTTCGAAGTCGACCGAGATTACTTCCTATATAAAGTGATTATTATTGTTTAAATATTGTTTGCAATATTTTTGGGATACTAATGGCGGCCCACGGGTTGAGATAGAATCTCGGCCGTCTTCGAAAACGTCGGCCACCCAAAACATCATGAACAACACTTATCGCGGCCGATATCTCGAAGTCGGCCGAGATTCTTTACCAGCCCAAATATCACGAACAATATTTATTGAAAGAATCTCAGCTGACTTCGAAGATGTCGGCTGCTCAAAGTATCACGAACAATACTTATGGCGGCCGATGTCTTCGAAGTCGGCCGAGATTCTTTCTCAACCCAAGTATCACGAATAATATTTATTGAAAGTTCGCAGTGCTTTTGTGATACTAGTGACGGCTTACTTGGGTTGGGATAGATTCTCGGCCGATTTCGAAGACGTTGGCCGTCCAAAATTTCACGAACAACTCTTATGACGGCCGACGTCTTCGAAATCGGTCGAAATTACTTCCTATATCAAGTGATTATTATTGTTTAAGTTTTTTCTGCAGTATTTTTTGATACTAGTAACGGCTCACTTGGGTTGAGATAGAACCTTGGCCGTATTCCAAGACATCGGCCGCCTAAAGTATCATGAACAACAATTATGCCGGCTGATGTCTTCGAAATTAGCCGACATTACTTCTTGTATCAAGTGATTATTATTGTTCAAGTATTGTGTTTTTTTTTTATGAAATGTGTGATATATGAAGAGTGTAGGAAAAAGTTGTTGGAAAGATTGGGTATGAATAGTATTGAGGAGTTTAGATGGGAACGTATTTTTGAGGAGGAGGAGGTGTTTAAAGCCGTGAATGCTTTTGTAGGCTTGTTATTTTCAAAGCAAAAGAGCTTATTTTATGGTCGAATTATTAGTTTATATTTATCTTCTTCTTTATTATGAAGAATTTTATAGAGTTTGTTTACAGATTATATTTGGGATGGTGCTTTTTAAGGTTTACACGTTTATTATATATTTACATTATATATATTTTATCACGGTGCGATGAAGTGTAACAAAAATGGTAAAAATTCTAAAAAGATGATTTTGTCTAGATGATAGTAATGTATAGATCTTTACTTTTATGTCTATATAGAGTAAATCACTACAAAATCACACCATGGTAAATAACAAAATGTACTAAACATGAACCATTATTATGTTTTTTTATTTACCATTTTTCAAATCGTTTATGATACTAAAAACTAAAAACTGGATGCAATGCAGAAAAACTAAAGACATTTTCAGAATCAGCTGAACTATATTACATTACAAAAAAATCTCATAGTTTTCGAGGAAAGAATTCATTAAAGCTGTAAAGTAAAGTCCGTGCAAAAAGTCAAGGCCCATCACTTTAGAGATCGACATCTTTCTAATAATAATAAAAATGCGATCAAATTTGTTATAATCAATAAACTTTTCTGCGTATCATATGTTAATTTGGAAATTGTCGGGTCTTTGAGCGATTTTTTTTCTCAAAAACTATTTGACGACAAAATTTCAAATTTGAACTGATGGTAAATCGATTGTTTCACTTCAAGAGAAACAGAAATAAGCCCAGCGGGGAGAGATACTCTCATTGGAGGACTTAATTTTGAAAAACTGATAAAAGAATCCGACAAACAACATTATTTAACATATTTTGGTAAAATCTTACCAAAATATGCCTCATATTACGAACACATTGTGTTACTACGGTCAGGTGGATTTTTTCATTAAATAGTTTTTGAGAAAAAGAAAAATTGCAAAGTTATACCAAACTCATAACACTGATTACAGCAAATTTTACCGTAATTTTTTCATTGAGTAGTTACGAAGGTATCGTATCTTTAAAGCGCGGGCCTTGACTTTTTGCACAAACTTTAGTTTAAAGATTATAATGACTTTACCACGATATTTTTTTATAACGTAATACGTTGAGCTAATTCTGAAACTGTCTTTAGTTTTAAGAATTTTTAATTAAGAGGAGATTAGAATTAATTAGGAATTAGGTAGCAAATCGTAATTATTTGGGAGTTCAAAATTCATTCTGAGAATTGAAAAGTGAAAACCCAAAACATTACGAGAACTATTTAAGATTATATGAGAAGAGGTTTTGTATTTCAGTATTTAACGCATATAAATAAATTGATTTTAAGAGAAAATACTCATTATCCGAGATGCTACCCCAACCCAAGTGAGCCGCTACTAATATTACGAAAGTACTGCGAACAATACTTGAACAATAATTAGCATTTAATACAGGAAGTAATCTCGATCGACTTCGAAGAAGTTGGCTGCCTAAATTACCATCAACAACAATTATGGCGGTCGACCTCTTCGAAGTCGATCGAAATTACTTCCTGTATCAAATGCTTATTATTATTCAAGTATTGTTCGCAGTACTTTCGTAATATTAGTGGCGGCTCACTTGGGTTAATTATTATTGTTCAAGTATTTCTGTTGTATTTTTGTGATACTATGGTCACTTGGGTTGAGGTAGAATCTTAGCCGACTTCGAAGACGTCGGCCTTCCAAAATATCATGAACAATACTTATCATTACTTATTATTACTTCTTACATCAAATGATTGTTACTGTTAAAGTATTATTCGCAGTATTTTCATGATACTAAAATCCGAGCCAAAAGTCAAGGCCCCTCACTTTACAGATCGATATCTTCATAATCGTTCTATAAAAAAAATTGCGGTCATGTTTGTTACAGTCACTGTTATAGTCACTAATTATGGTTTATAGTGTTGTGTTACAGTTTAAATATTTAATTCAATACAATTACTTAATAAACAGCATATGGTGATTACAATACGATCCCTCCATTTAGGAGTTCGTGCACGGAATAAAATGCATTTTGACATAAATTTTTTTTCAAAGGTACCTTTAAAAATCCTTGTGTTGAACTCTTCCGTTAATTCATGCTGCAGCTTAAGTACCACTCGAGATAAGTACTCTGGCTCAAGCTGCGTTTTAGATAAACGAATGTTATAAATTTTGATAACAATTTTTTTTAGTGCCAATTTTTGATAGTGCCAACAAATTTGTTTGCTTTGTAATTTTTTTTCAAAAACAAATTTGAAGAAGAAGATTCAAATTTGAACTTTTGATAAGCTGACGTGCTCTTAATGTAGTTTCGGGTACTTTTTCTATAAAACTCGCAATAAAAGAAAAACCAAAGATCCAACAATTTCCAAATTAATATATGATACGCAAAAATGTTGACTGATTATAGTAAATTAAACTTTTTTTTTTCATTGAGCGTTTACGAAGATATCTATCTATCTGTAAAGTGAGGGGCCTTGACTTTTTGCACGGACCTTAGTGTTGGCTCACTTGGGTTAACAATTTCGTCTTTAACACTATTTTGTTTGCAATATTTGTTAAAAGATGTGTTAGAAATATTTAAATTAGAGATGCAAAAAAGTAAATTGTTGATATTTTGTAGTAATTACGAATTAAGTTATAAAAAAATCGCAATTTTGACCAAGTTATTGACTCAAATTTGAAATATAATTGGCTAATTTGTATTCAGCTTTTAATGTTTTGCAAAATTTGTTAAAACAAGTAGGTTTGAAAATTCAAATTAAAAATGTAGCAAAATAAAATGTGATCATCTTCAAGAATTAAACATTAAAGTATCATGAACAATACTTATCACGGCCGAAGTCCTCGAAGTTCGTCGAGATTACTTCTTACATCAAATGATTGTTACTGTTAAAGTTAACGCAAGTTATTCGCAGTATTTTCATGATACTAAAATCCGAGCCAAAAGTCAAGGCCCCTCACTTTACAGATTGATATCTTCATAATCGTTCTATAAAAAAATGTGCGGTCATGTTTGTTATAGTCACTGAATATTTAATAATAATAATAATAGTTTATAGTGTTGTGTTACAATTTAAATATTTAATTCAATACAATTACTTAATAAACAGCATATGGTGATTACAATCCGATCTCTCCATTTAGGAATTCCTGTACGGAATAAAATGTATTTTGTTGACCTCTTCCGTTAATTCATGCTGCAGCTTGTTAAGTACCACTCGAGATAAGTACTCTGGCCCAAGCTGAGTTTTAGATAAACGAATGTTATAAATTTTGATAACAATTTTTTTTATTGCCAATTTTTGATAGTGCCAACAAATTTGTTTACTTTATATTTTTTTTTCAAAAACTATTTGAAGAAGAAGATTCAAATTTGAACTTTTGATAAGCTGACGTGCTCTTAATGTAGTTTCGGGTACTTTTTCTATAAAACTCGCAATAAAAGAAAAACCAAAGACCCAACAATTTCCAAATTAACATATGATACTCAAAAATGTTGACTAATTATAATAAACTAAACTTTTTTTTTTCATTGGGCGTTTACGAAGATATCTATCTAGCTCTAAAGTGAGGGGCCTTAACTTTTTGCACGGACTTTAGTGGTGGCTCACTTGGGTTAACAAATTCGTCTTTAACACTAT
The DNA here is from genome assembly GCA_036711965.1 of Onthophagus sagittarius. NCBI lineage: Eukaryota > Metazoa > Arthropoda > Insecta > Coleoptera > Scarabaeidae > Onthophagus > Onthophagus sagittarius. The sequence goes on from JASERS010000004.1 coordinate 12,559,206, forward strand.
TTTGTTTGCAATATTTGTTAAAAGATGTGTTAGAAATGTTTAAATTAGGATGCAAAAACAGTAAATTGTTGATATTTTGTAGTAATTACGAATTAAGTTATAAAAAATCTCAATTTTGACCAAGTTATTGACTCAAATTTGAAATATAATTGGCTAATTTGTATTCAGCATTTAATGTTTTGCAAAATTTGTTAAAACAAGTAGGTTTGAAAATTCAAATTAAAAATGTAGCAAAATAAAATGTGGTCATCTTCAAGAATTACACTCATCTCAAACAAAATTCTTGCTATTATTAAGCAATAAAGTAATTTCGACCAAATTATTCATCCATAATTCAAAAACTAACAAAATATTATATGCAATAATTATTTTTTAATCGAAATTGGCAAAAATTTATTGAGACCTACTTATATTAAGAGAATGAAACATAGCTTAAAATAATGATTAAGCTTTGACTCTTTAAACCCTAATTTCTGCCCTTATTATAACTCTAAGGTCAAAAATTCATCCTTTTACATTCTAATTCACCCCCCATGAATAATTTATTAACTCCTCACGAGAATAAGCCTTCATGAAGTGCAAATCGTTTAATTCGAAAAAAAATCGTTTAACTCAACTAAAATAATCAATTTTAAATTTAATACATATATTTTTATTTTCAATTTATTTTATTTATTTATAATAATCGTATCCAACATTTATATACAATTAAAACAGTTTAATTGGCAATTAAAACGTACAATCGTCTCGAGACCAACATAACGGTATCAGTCACCGCGTCGTCTCCAAGATTCTTGTAGTTCCTTCTTACTTTAAAGAAGTGTATAAAACGGGCTAACCTCCTGGTATACGGTTAAGTTGATGTTATTGTTGACAGAGAAGAAGTAGTTGTCACACTGTTTACCGCTTCGCTATGACGGTCATAGTAAATAGGGAAAATGTCATCGTTATAGTCATAATAGCGTGCCCATTTAAACCGCACGAAAAACTACGAAAAAAAAAGTACAGGTAACGTTCTGTGTCGGTTTAGTAGAGCGTGTCGGTTTAAGAGGAAGTCGTACTTCTGTATACGGGAAGTTTGATACAAAAAATTAATTTATGTAATAATAATCGATTCGGATTGATTCGAATTGATTCATAAAAAAAATGTAAATAGAACACAGCTGCGTTTCTAACTAATTAATAATAAAAATTTATTAATCGATAACTTTCAGTTTTTGATTATTGTTGGTAAACAAATGTGGTTAATTTAATATGGATAAGAGAAACCGAGTTTGATTCGGACCGCAACAACTTTCTTTGTATGCCTCATTGTTCGCGATAACACCGAGTATAAATAATAAGAGTAATTTTATTTTTATTGTTGCAATTTTCTCGATTTAAATCCCATTTACCCCGTTAAGAGAACAAAGAAAAAATTTTAAAAAGAAAGTACGTTGATGACTGTAATTTTTTCGTTACAAATCGTCCCATTCGAAAGAATAAAAAGATTTGTCGTTTAAACCCAACTTTCAACCGATTAACTTTCATTCTCCCCATACAAAACAAAAACGATTATTATTTTTTATTCGTTAATATTATGAGGCATTAACAAACACGAAATTGTCGTGATTATGAAGAAATTTTGAGGTTTGCTAACCTTGATTTATAATAAAAAAAATAGTTATTTGAAAGTGTTCCAATTTAAATCAAATAAGACAGAAATGAGTCATAATTAGTTTCTTTATCCTCATTTCCACATAAGTCATTAGATTTTTGAATGGATATTAAAGGAACTCGATCTTGATTGATATGCAATAATAGGAAATATCTTATGAGTAATGCTTTATTGAGAAGTCATTTGAATGTGTGGTAATAAATAGAATATAGGATCTAAAATGAGTCATTTTGAGAGTTATTGTAATTAAAAAATTTAATTACTCACTATAAGATGAATTCGTGTAAGTTAACTAATTCATTTCAAAAAGAACCTTGAGGATTATTGTGTTGTGGATAATAATTTTTGTTCTTTATTTCGTTGGATTCAAATCCCTCAAAGAGATTGTGCTAATGAAGACTATATGATGATATTATTTTATAATACATCTTCAGTGGCAAATAAAAATAGCAGAAAATTGAGTTTAGACCACTCTATTTTTAATCCTGCTGTAATAAAATTTAATGCAGATTACCTCTTAGATGTTCTTTTATATCCAGAAAAAGTTTCATTTCTTAATTCCGAATTAACTCGAAGATAAATTGATTTCTTTGACTTCATCTTTAAACGTTCAATCCATATTTATTTATAAAGTAAATTATAATAAAGTTGATTTTCGATTATTATTAGTTATAAAAATAAAGCATACGCATTCTTAAATAACTTCTTAAAATCTCATGGCTCAATTTTGATCTACTTTTGGAGAAATTTTGATTCTTTAAGCTAATCTAAGAAATATCATATTAAAGATCATTAAAATTTTTTATTATAAAATAAAATTGTGCATTTTAACGACTTTAAATGAAATCTAGATTAATCTTAGATATATTTTCACAACTTCAACAAGTTCCAAGTCCTTTAGAATTAAAGGATTCTGTCGAAATTCTGTTTCGTCGTTAACCCCATTTTTCTTAAACGAGTTCTTCTTAATGTTTTTATCAAAAATTGTTCGCGCTGAAATCTTAGACTTGATGCGAGCTAATCATCAAGCTTCGCTTTATATCCCTGAAAAGTTTCATTGCTTAATTTTCAACGAATTTGAAAGAAAAACGAATTTTTTAATTTGCAAAAAATAAGATTTAGTGACATATTAAAAGGAAAGAAAAAAATTTTACGATTTAAAATTAATTGAATTATTAGATATATTAAATTTAATTTTCTCGTTTCAAATATTTACGTAAAATCGTAATTAATTAATTAAAAATATGAAATAATTCGATTAATTATTTAAATCTTATTACATAGTAATTTTAATTATTCGAGGTTGGCAGTAAAAAAGATTCAACGTCAACACATAAATGTCGAAGGTTATAAAACGTTTTTTACTTAAAATAATCAAAAACAAACCGATTTTACTGAAAAATTAAGTAAATGTAAGTTAAACGCACTTTTTTAACAACTTCTTTTAGTTAAAATATAATCTTATTAATGTTATCAACAAAAATCAACATAGAGGTTATGTTTACATCTTAAATTTTTTTCGTTTATTCCAGATTCTTTAATACTCGTAATTACATAAAGTATAATTGATTTGAAATCGTATTTAAGCAGGAATTAACCACAATTTACAATTTTTTGTTTGAAATAAAAAAAATATTTGAAGATTTTAGTGACATTTCGAAAGGTAAGAATAAAATTTTGCAATTTAAAATCAATTTAATTATTAGATATATCAAATTTAATTTTCTCATTTCAAATATTTACGTAAAATCGAAATTAATTAATTAAAAATATGAAATAATTCGATTAATTATTTAAATATTATTACGTAGTAATTTTAATTTTTGAGGTTGGTAGTGAAAATAGATTCAACGTCAACGTATAAATGTTAAAGATTATTAAAACGTTTTTTTATTTAAAATAATCAAAAACAAACCGATTTTACTAAAAAAATAAGTAAATGTAAGTTAAACGCACTTTCTTAACAACTTTTTTTAGTTCAAAATATAATCATATTAATGTTATCAACAAAAACCAACATTGAGGTTATGTTTATATCTTAATTTTTTTTCTTTTATTCCAGATTTTTTATTACTCGTAATTACACAAAGTATAATTGGTTTAAAATCGTATTTAAGCAGGAATTAACTCCAATTTACAATTTTTTATTTGAAGTAAAAAAAAAAATATTTAAAGATTTAGTGACATTTGAAAAGGTAAGAATAAAATTTTACGATTTAAAATCAATTTAATTATTAGATATATCAAATTTGATTTTCTCAATTCAAATATTTACGTAAAATCGTAATTAATTAATTAAAAACATAAAATAATTCGATTAATTACTTAGTTTTATTACGTAGTAATTTTAATTTTTCGATGTTGGTAGTAAAAAAAGATTCAACGTCAACACATAAATGTCAAAAATTTTTTAAACATTATAAATACGTTTTTTAGTTAAAATAATCAAAAAGAAGCCGATTATTCTAAGAAAATAAGTAAATGTAAGTTAATTCCACTTATTTAACCACTTATTTTAGTTCAAGATATAATCTTAAGAGTATTAATGTTATGACAAAAAATCAAGTTTGAGGTTACGTTTACATCTTAATATGTTTTCTTTCATTCCAAATTCTTTAATATTCATCATTACGTAAAGCATATTTGGTTTAAAATCATATTTAAGCAAGAATTAACCTTAATTTACAATTTTTTGTAATACTTAACACGTTGACGATAACTCGTATTAGTACTCTTTCTCAGGTACTCTATCTTTTAGCTTTTTCTATAAAAAAACATCTTATAAACATTGTAATGATTGTTACGAATCATAAATAGGATTTTTAATAATATAATATATTTAAATTGATTTGGCTTCGACCTGAAATCCTAAAATTGTGTACATTTTATCATCTCAAAGTGTTTCATATCCTTATTATTAATTATTATGAAAAAAAAATTATAAATCAACCTCATTTTTAGCTACAACTATAATTAGAAGAGAACTTTTCAAAATTTTTATCCAAAACGTGTTCAACCTGCAATCTTAGAACTGAGTACAATTCAATCTCAAGCATTAATTTATAAATTCAGAAAATTTCATTTCTCAATTTTCTTTCTTAAATACTCTTTCTCAGGTACTCTATCTTTTAGCTTTTTCTATAAAAAAACATCTTATAAACATTGTAATGATTGTTACGAATCATAAATAGGATTTTTAATAATATAATATGTTTAAATTGATTTGGCTTCAACCTGAAATCTTAAAATTGTGTACGTTTTATCATCTCAAAGTGTTTCATATCCTTATTATTAATTATTATGAAATAGAAGTTATTATTTAACCTCATTTTTAACTAGAACTATAATTAGAACAGAACTTTACAAAATTTTTATCCAAAACGTGTTCAACCTGCAATCTTAAAACTGAGTACAATTCAACCTGAAGCATTAATTTATAAATTCAGAAAATTTCATTTCTCAATTTTCTTTCTTCAATACTCTTTCTCAGGTACTCTATCTTGTAGTTTTTTCTATAAAAAACATCCTATAAACATTTTAATGATTATTACGAATCATGAATAGGATTTTTAATAATATAATATGTTTAGATTGATTTGGCTTCGACCTGAAATCTTAAAATTGTGTACATTTTATCATCTCAAAGTGTTTCATATCCTTATTATTAATTATTATGAAAAAGAAGTTATTATTTAACCTCATTTTTAACTAGAACTATAATTAGGACAGAACTTTTCAAAATTTTTATCCAAAACGTGTTCAACCTACAATCTTAAAACTGAGTACAATTCAATTTGAAGCATTAATTTATAAGTTCAGAAAATTTCATTTCTCAATTTTCTTTCTTTAATACTCTTTCTAACGTACTCTATCTTGTAGTTTTTTCTATAAAAAACATCTTATAAACATTTTAATGATTGTTACGAATCATAAATAGGATTTTTAATAATATAATATGTTTAGATTGATTTGGCTTCGACCTGAAATCTTAAAATTGTGTACATTTTATCATCTCAAAGTGTTTCATATCCTTATTATTAATTATTATGAAAAAGAAGTTATTATTTAACCTCATTTTTAACTAGAACTATAATTAGAACAGAACTCAAAATTTTTATCCAAAACATCTTCAACCTACAATCTTAGAACTGAGTACAATTCAACCTCAAGCATTAATTTATAAATTCAGAAAATTTCATTTCTTAATTTTCTTTCTTTAATACTCTTTCTAACGTACTCTATCTTGTAGTTTTTTCTATAAAAAACATCTTATAAACATTTTAATGATTGTTACGAATCATAAATAGGATTTTTAATAATATAATATGTTTAGATTGATTTGGCTTCGACCTGAAATCTTAAAATTGTGTACATTTTATCATCTCAAAGTGTTTCATATCCTTATTATTAATTATTATGAAAAAGAAGTTATTATTTAACCTCATTTTTAACTAGAACTATAATTAGAACAGAACTCAAAATTTTTATCCAAAACATCTTCAACCTACAATCTTAGAACTGAGTACAATTCAACCTCAAGCATTAATTTATAAATTCAGAAAATTTCATTTCTTAATTTTCTTTCTTCAATACTCTTTCTTAGATAATCTATCTTGCAGTTTTTTCTATAAAAAAACATCCTATAAACATTTTAATGATTGTTACGAATCATAAATAGGATTTTTAATAATATAATATGTTTAAATTGATTTGGCTTCGACCTGAAATCTTAAAATTGTGTACATTTTATCATCTCAAAGTGTTTCATATCCTTATTATTAATTATTATGAAAAAGAAGTTATTATTTAACCTCATTTTTAACTAGAACTATAATTAGAACAGAACTCAAAATTTTTATCCAAAACGTCTTCAACCTACAATCTTAGAACTGAGTACAATTCAACCTCAAGCATTAATTTATAAATTCAGAAAATTTCATTTCTTAATTTTCTTTCTTCAATACTCTTTCTTAGATAATCTATCTTGCAGTTTTTTCTATAAAAAAACATCCTATAAACATTTTAATGATTGTTACGAATCATAAATAGGATTTTTAATAATATAATATGTTTAAATTGATTTGGCTTCGACCTGAAATCTTAAAATTGTGTACATTTTATCATCTCAAAGTGTTTCATATCCTTATTATTAATTATTATGAAAAAGAAGTTATTATTTAACCTCATTTTTAACTAGAACTATAATTAGAACAGAACTCAAAATTTTTATCCAAAACGTCTTCAACCTACAATCTTAGAACTGAGTACAATTCAACCTCAAGCATTTATTTATAAATTCAGAAAATTTCATTTCTTAATTTTCTTTCTTCAATACTCTTTCTTAGATAATCTATCTTGCAGTTTTTTCTATAAAAAAACATCCTATAAACATTTTAATGATTGTTACGAATCATAAATAGGATTTTTAATAATATAATATGTTTAAATTGATTTGGCTTCGACCTGAAATCTTAAAATTGTGTACATTTTATCATCTCAAAGTGTTTCATATCCTTATTATTAATTATTATGAAAAAGAAGTTATTATTTAACCTCATTTTTAACTAGAACTATAATTAGAACAGAACTCAAAATTTTTATCCAAAACGTCTTCAACCTACAATCTTAGAACTGAGTACAATTCAACCTCAAGCATTAATTTATAAATTCAGAAAATTTCATTTCTTAATTTTCTTTCTTCAATACTCTTTCTTAGATAATCTATCTTGCAGTTTTTTCTATAAAAAAACATCCTATAAACATTTTAATGATTGTTACGAATCATAAATAGGATTTTTAATAATATAATATGTTTAAATTGATTTGGCTTCGACCTGAAATCTTAAAATTGTGTACATTTTATCATCTCAAAGTGTTTCATATCCTTATTATTAATTATTATGAAAAAGAAGTTATTATTTAACCTCATTTTTAACTAGAACTATAATTAGAACAGAACTCAAAATTTTTATCCAAAACGTCTTCAACCTACAATCTTAGAACTGAGTACAATTCAACCTCAAGCATTAATTTATAAATTCAGAAAATTTCATTTCTTAATTTTCTTTCTTCAATACTCTTTCTTAGATAATCTATCTTGCAGTTTTTTCTATAAAAAAACATCCTATAAACATTTTAATGATTGTTACGAATCATAAATAGGATTTTTAATAATATAATATGTTTAAATTGATTTGGCTTCGACCTGAAATCTTAAAATTGTGTACATTTTATCATCTCAAAGTGTTTCATATCCTTATTATTAATTATTATGAAAAAGAAGTTATTATTTAACCTCATTTTTAACTAGAACTATAATTAGAACAGAACTCAAAATTTTTATCCAAAACGTCTTCAACCTACAATCTTAGAACTGAGTACAATTCAACCTCAAGCATTTATTTATAAATTCAGAAAATTTCATTTCTTAATTTTCTTTCTTCAATACTCTTTCTTAGATAATCTATCTTGCAGTTTTTTCTATAAAAAAACATCCTATAAACATTTTAATGATTGTTACGAATCATAAATAGGATTTTTAATAATATAATATGTTTAAATTGATTTGGCTTCGACCTGAAATCTTAAAATTGTGTACATTTTATCATCTCAAAGTGTTTCATATCCTTATTATTAATTATTATGAAAAAGAAGTTATTATTTAACCTCATTTTTAACTAGAACTATAATTAGAACAGAACTCAAAATTTTTATCCAAAACATCTTCAACCTACAATCTTAGAACTGAGTACAATTCAACCTCAAGCATTAATTTATAAATTCAGAAAATTTCATTTCTTAATTTTCTTTCTTTAATACTCTTTCTAACGTACTCTATCTTGTAGTTTTTTCTATAAAAAACATCTTATAAACATTTTAATGATTGTTACGAATCATAAATAGGATTTTTAATAATATAATATGTTTAGATTGATTTGGCTTCGACCTGAAATCTTAAAATTGTGTACATTTTATCATCTCAAAGTGTTTCATATCCTTATTATTAATTATTATGAAAAAGAAGTTATTATTTAACCTCATTTTTAACTAGAACTATAATTAGAACAGAACTCAAAATTTTTATCCAAAACATCTTCAACCTACAATCTTAGAACTGAGTACAATTCAACCTCAAGCATTAATTTATAAATTCAGAAAATTTCATTTCTTAATTTTCTTTCTTCAATACTCTTTCTTAGATAATCTATCTTGCAGTTTTTTCTATAAAAAAACATCCTATAAACATTTTAATGATTGTTACGAATCATAAATAGGATTTTTAATAATATAATATGTTTAAATTGATTTGGCTTCGACCTGAAATCTTAAAATTGTGTACATTTTATCATCTCACAGTGTTTCATATCCTTATTATTAATTATTATGAAAAAGAAGTTATTATTTAACCTCATTTTTAACTAGAACTATAATTAGGACAGAACTTTTCAAAATTTTTATCCAAAACGTGTTCAACCTACAATCTTAAAACTGAGTACAATTCAATTTGAAGCATTAATTTATAAGTTCAGAAAATTTCATTTCTCAATTTTCTTTCTTTAATACTCTTTCTAACGTACTCTATCTTGTAGTTTTTTCTATAAAAAACATCTTATAAACATTTTAATGATTGTTACGAATCATAAATAGGATTTTTAATAATATAATATGTTTAGATTGATTTGGCTTCGACCTGAAATCTTAAAATTGTGTACATTTTATCATCTCAAAGTGTTTCATATCCTTATTATTAATTATTATGAAAAAGAAGTTATTATTTAACCTCATTTTTAACTAGAACTATAATTAGAACAGAACTCAAAATTTTTATCCAAAACGTCTTCAACCTACAATCTTAGAACTGAGTACAATTCAACCTCAAGCATTAATTTATAAATTCAGAAAATTTCATTTCTTAATTTTCTTTCTTCAATACTCTTTCTTAGATAATCTATCTTGCAGTTTTTTCTATAAAAAAACATCCTATAAACATTTTAATGATTGTTACGAATCATAAATAGGATTTTTAATAATATAATATGTTTAAATTGATTTGGCTTCGACCTGAAATCTTAAAATTGTGTACATTTTATCATCTCAAAGTGTTTCATATCCTTATTATTAATTATTATGAAAAAAAAGTTATAAATTAACCTCATTTTTAGCTAGAACTATAATTAGAAGAGAACTTTTCGAAATTTTTATCCAAAACGTGTTCAACCTGCAATCTTAGAACTGAGTACAATTCAACCTCAAGCATTAATTTATAAATTCAGAAAGTTTCATTTCTCAATTTTCTTTCTTCAATACTCTTTCTCAGGTACTCTATCTTGTGGTTTTTTCTATAAAAAAACATCCTATAAACATTTTAATGATTGTTACGAATCATAAATAGGATTTTTAATAATATAATATGTTTAAATTGATTTGGCTTCGACCTGAAATCTTAAAATTGTGTACATTTTATCATCTCAAAGTGTTTCATATCCTTACTATTAATTATTATGAAAAAAAAGTTATTAATTAACCTCATTTTTAGCTAAAACTATAATTAGAAGAGAACTTTTCAAAATTTTTATCCAAAATGTGTTCAACCTGCAATCTTAGAACTGAGTACAATTCAATCTCAAGCATTAATTTATAAATTCAGAAAATTTCATTTCTCAATTTTCTTTCTTAAATACTCTTTCTCAGGTACCCTATCTTGTAGCTTTTTCTATAAAAAACATCCTATAAACATTTTAATGATTGTTACGAATCATAAATAGGATTTTTAATAATATAATATGTTTAAATTGATTTGGCTTCGACCTGAAATCTTAAAATTGTGTACATTTTATCATCTCAAAGTGTTTCATATCCTTATTATTAATTATTATGAAAAAAAAGTTATAAATTAACCCCATTTTTAGCTAGAACTATAATTAGAAGAGAACTTTTCAAATTTTTTATCCACAACGTGTTCAACCTGTAATCCTAGAACTGAGTACAATTCAACCTGAAGCATTAATTTATAAATTCAGAAAATTTCATTTCTCAATTTTCTTTCTTTAATACTCTTTCTGAGGTACTCTATCTTGTAGTTTTTTCTATAAAAAACATCCTATAAACACTTTAATGATTGTTACGAATCATGAATAGGATTTTTAATAATATAGTATGATTAAATTGATTTGGGTTCAACCTAAAATCTTAAAATTGTGTACATTTTATCATCTCAAAGTGTTTCATATCCTTACTATTAATTATTATGAAAAAAAAGTTATTATTTAACCCCATTTTTCGCAAAAACTATAATTAGAAGAGAACTTTTCAAAATTTTTATCCAAAACGTGTTCAACCTGCAATCTTAAAACTGAGTACAATTCAACTTCAAGCATTAATTTATAAATTCAGAAAATTTCATTTCTCAATTTTCTTTCTTCAATACTCTTTCTCGGGTACTCTATCTTTTCTATAAAAAAACATCCTATAAACATTTTAATGATTGTTACGAATCATAAATAGGGTTTTTAATAATATAATATGGTTAAATTGATTTGCCTTCGACCTGAAATCTTAAAATTGTGTACATTTTATCATCTCAAAGTGTTTCATATCCTTATTATTAATTATTATGAAAAAAAAAGTTATTATTTAACCTCATTTTTAACTAGAACTATAATTAGAACAGAACTTTTCAAAATTTTTATCCAAAACGTGTTCAACCTGCAATCTTAAAACCGAGCACAATTCAACCTCAAGCATTAATCTATAAATTCAAAAAGTTTCATTTCTTAATTTTCTTTCTTCAATACTCTTTCTTAGATAATCTATCTTGCAGTTTTTTCTATAAAAAAACATCCTATAAACATTTCAATGATGGTTACGAATCATAAATAGGATTTTTAATAATAAAATATGATTACATTGATTTGGCTTCAACCTGAAATCTTAAAATTGTGTACGTTTTATCATCTCAAAGTGTTTCATATCCTTATTATTAATTATTATGAAAAAAAAAGTTATAAATTAACCTCATTTTTAGCTAGAACTATAATTAGAAGAGAACTTTTCAAAATTTGTATCCAAAACGTGTTCAACCTGCAATCTTAGAACTGAGTACAATTCAATCTCAAGCATTAATTTATAAATTCGGAAAATTTCATTTCTCAATTTTCTTTCTTAAATACTCTTTCTCAGGTACCCTATCTTGTAGCTTTTTCTATAAAAAACATCCTATAAACATTTTAATGATTGTTACGAATCATAAATAGGATTTTTAATAATATAATATGTTTAAATTGATTTGGCTTCGACCTGAAATCTTAAAATTGTGTACATTTTATCATCTCAAAGTGTTTCATATCCTTATTATTAATTATTATGAAAAAAAGTTATTATTTAACCTCATTTTTAACTAGAACTGTAATTAGAACAGAACTTCTCAAAATTTTTATCCAAAACGTGTTCAACCTGCAATCTTAGAACTGAGTACAATTCAACCTCAAGCATTAATTTATAAATTCAGAAAATTTCATTTCTCAATTTTCTTTCTTAAATACTCTTTCTCAGGTACCCTATCTTGTAGCTTTTTCTATAAAAAACATCCTATAAACATTTTAATGATTGTTACGAATCATAAATAGGATTTTTAATAATATAATATGTTTAAATTGATTTGGCTTCGACCTGAAATCTTAAAATTGTGTACATTTTATCATCTCAAAGTGTTTCATATCCTTATTATTAATTATTATGAAAAAAAGTTATTATTTAACCTCATTTTTAACTAGAACTGTAATTAGAACAGAACTTCTCAAAATTTTTATCCAAAACGTGTTCAACCTGCAATCTTAGAACTGAGTACAATTCAACCTCAAGCATTAATTTATAAATTCAGAAAATTTCATTTCTCAATTTTCTTTCTTTAATACACTTTCTCGGATACTCTATCTTGTAGCTTTTTCTATAAAAAACATCCTATAAACGTTTTAACGATTGGTACGAATCATAAATAGGATTTTTAATAATATAATATGATTAAATTGATTTGGCTTCAACCTGACATCTTAAAATTGTGTACATTTTATCATCTCAAAGTGTTTCATATCCTTATTATTAATTATTATGAAAAAAAAGTTATTATTTAACCTCATTTTTAGGTAAAACTATAATTAGAACAGAACTTTTCAAAATTTTTATCCAAATCGTGTTCAACCTGCAATCTTAAAACTGAGTACAATCAACCTCAAGCATTAATTCATAAATTCAGAAAATTTCATTTCTCAATTTTCTTTCTTCAATACTCTTTCTCGGGTACTCTATCTTGTAGTTTTTTCTATAAAAAACATAAATATTTTAATGATTGTTACGAATCATAAAAAGGATTTTTAATAATATAATATGTTTAAATTGATTTGGATTCAACCTAAAATCTTAAAATTGTGTACATTTTATCATCTCAAAGTGTTTCATATCCTTATTATTAATTATTATGAAAAAAAAAGTTATAAATTAACCTCATTTTTAGCTAGAACTATAATTAGAAGAGAACTTTTCAAAATTTGTATCCAAAACGTGTTCAACCTGCAATCTTAGAACTGAGTACAATTCAATCTCAAGCATTAATTTATAAATTCAGAAAATTTCATTTTTCAATTTTCTTTCTAAAATACTCTTTCTCAGGTAGCCTATCTTGTAGCTTTTTCTATAAAAAACAACCTATAAACATTTTAATGATTGTTACGAATCATAAATAGGATTTTTAATAATAAAATATGATTACATTGATTTGGCTTCAACATAAAATCTTAAAATTGTGTACATTTTATCATCTCAAAGTGTTTCATATCCTTATTATTAATTATTATGAAAAAAAGTCATTATTTAACCTCATTTTTAACTAGAACTGTAATTAAAACAGAACTTTTCAAAATTTTTATCCAAAACGTGTTCAACCTGCAATCTTAAAACTGAGTACAATTCAACCTCAAGCATTAATTTATAAATTCAGAAAGTTTCATTTCTTAATTTTCTTTCTTCAATACTCTTTCTTAGATAATCTATCTTGCAGTTTTTTCTATAAAAAAACATCCTATAAACATTTTAATGATTGTTACGAATCATAAATAGGATTTTTAATAATATAATATGATTAAATTGATTTGGCTTCAACCTGAAATCTTAAAATTGTGTACATTTTATCATCTCAACGTGTTTCATATCCTTATTATTAATTATTATGAAAAAAAAGTTATTATTTAACCTAATTTTTAACTAGAACTATAATTAGAACAGAACTTTTCAAAATTTTTATCCAAAACGTGTTCAACCTGCAATCTTAAAACTGAGTACAATTCAACCTGAAGCATTAATTTATAAATTCAGAAAATTTCATTTCTTAATTTTCTTTCTTCAATACTCTTTCTTAGATAATCTATCTTGCAGTTTTTTCTACAAAAAACATCCTATAAACATTTCAATGATTGTTACGAATCATAAATAGGATTTTTAATAATAAAATATGATTACATTGATTTGGCTTCAACATAAAATCTTAAAATTGTGTACATTTTATCATCTCAAAGTGTTTCATATCCTTATTATTAATTATTATGAAAAAAAGTCATTATTTAACCTCATTTTTAACTAGAACTGTAATTAAAACAGAACTTTTCAAAATTTTTATCCAAAACGTGTTCAACCTGCAATCTTAAAACTGAGTACAATTCAACCTCAAGCATTAATTTATAAATTCAGAAAGTTTCATTTCTTAATTTTCTTTCTTCAATACTCTTTCTTAGATAATCTATCTTGCAGTTTTTTCTATAAAAAAACATCCTATAAACATTTTAATGATTGTTACGAATCATAAATAGGATTTTTAATAATATAATATGATTAAATTGATTTGGCTTCAACCTGAAATCTTAAAATTGTGTACATTTTATCATCTCAACGTGTTTCATATCCTTATTATTAATTATTATGAAAAAAAAGTTATTATTTAACCTAATTTTTAACTAGAACTATAATTAGAACAGAACTTTTCAAAATTTTTATCCAAAACGTGTTCAACCTGCAATCTTAGAACTGAGTACAATTCAATCTCAAGCATTAATTTATAAATTCAGAAAGTTTAATTTCTTAATTTTCTTTCTTCAATACTCTTTCTTAGATAATCTATCTTACAGTTTTTTTCTATAAAAAAAAACATGCTATAAACATTTTAATGATTGTTACGAATCATAAATAGGATTTTTAATAATATAATATGATTAAATTGATTTGGCTTCAACCAGAAATCTTAAAATTGTGTACATTTTATCATCTCAAAGTGTTTCATGTCCTTATTATTAATTATTATGAAAAAAATGTTATTATTTAACCTCATTTTTAACTAGAACTATAATTAGAACAGAACTTTTCAAAATTTTTATCCAAAACGTGTTCAACCTGCAATCTTAAAACTGAGTACAATTCAACCTCAAGCATTAATTTTTAAATTCAGAAAATTTCATTTCTCAATTTTCTTTCTTAAATACTCCTTCTCAGATCCCTATCTTGTAGCTTTTTCTATAAAAAACATCCTATAAACATTTTAATGATTGTTACGAATCATAAATAGGATTTTTGATAATATAATATGTTTAAATTGATTTGGCTTCGACCTGAAATCTTAAAATTGTGTACATTTTATCATCTCAAAGTGTTTCATACCCTTATTATTAATTATTATGAAATAAAAGTTATTATTTAACCTAATTTTTAACTAGAACTATAATTAGTACAGAACCTTTCAAAATTTTTATCCAAAACGTGTTCAACCTGCAATCTTAAAACTGAGTACAATTCAACCTCAAGCAGTAATTTATAGATTCAGAAAATTTCATTTCTCAATTTTCTTTCTTTAATACTCTTTCTCAGATACTCTATCTTGTAGCTTTTTCTATAAAAAACATCTTATAAACATTTTAATGATTGTTACGAATCATAAATAGGATTTTTAATAATATAATATGATTAAATTGATTTGGCTTCAACCTGAAATCTTAAAATTGTGTACGTTTTATCATCTCAAAATGTTTCATATCCTTATTATTAATTATTATGAAAAAAAAATTATTATTTAACCTCATTTTTAGCTAGAACTATAATTAGAAGAGAACTTTTCAAAATTTTTATCCAAAACGTGTTCAACCTGCAATCTTAGAACTGAGTACAATTCAATCTCAAGCATTAATTTATAAATTCAGAAAATTTCATTTCTCAATTTTCTTTCTTAAATACTCTTTCTCAGGTACCCTATCTTGTAGCTTTTTCTATAAAAAACATCCTATAAACATTTTAATGATTGTTACGAATCATAAATAGGATTTTTAATAATATAATATGTTTAAATTGATTTGGCTTCGACCTGAAATCTTAAAATTGTGTACATTTTATCATCTCAAAGTGTTTCATATCCTTATTATTAATTATTATGAAAAAAAAGTTATTAATTAACCTCATTTTTAACTAGAACTGTAATTAGAACAGAACTTCTCAAAATTTTTATCCAAAACGTGTTCAACCTGCAATCTTAGAACTGAGTACAATTCAACCTGAAGCATTAATTTATAAATTCAGAAAATTTCATTTCTCAATTTTCTTTCTTTAATACTCTTTCTAACGTACTCTATCTTGTAGTTTTTTCTATAAAAAAACATCCTGTAAACATTTTAATGATTGTTACGAATCATAAATAGGACTTTTAATAATATAATATGTTTAAATTGATTTGGCTTCGACCTGAAATCTTAAAATTGTGTACATTTTATCATCTCAAAGTGTTTCATATCCTTATTATTAATTATTATGAAAAAAAAAGTTATAAATTAACCTCATTTTTAGCTAGAACTATAATTAGAAGAGAACTTTTCAAAATTTGTATCCAAAACGTGTTCAACCTGAAATCTTAAAACTGAGTATAATTCAACTTCAAGCATTAATTTATAAATTCAGAAAATTTCATTTCTCAATTTTCTTACTTAAATACTCTTTCTCATGTACTCTATCTTGTAGTTTTTTTCTATAAAAAACATCCTATAAACATTTTAATGATTGTCACGAATCATAAATAGGATTTTTAATAATATAATATGATTAAATTGATTTGGCTTCAACCTGAAATCTTAAAATTGTGTACATTTTATCATCTCAAAGTGTTTTATATCCTTATTATTAATTATTATGAAAAGAAAACGTTATTATTTAACCTCATTTTTAACTAGAACTACAATTAGAACAAAATTTTTATCCAAAAAGTTTTTAATCATGTTTAAGCATTATTTTATAAATTCAGAAAGTTTCATTTCTCAATTACAAACTTTTTCAGAGAAAAATGTTTTTTTAACAACCTCATTTATGTGATGTTCAAAATCGATTTTAACATTTATTATACATCATACTCTTAATACACCTTAATCTTGAACATTATTTTACAACATCAAAAAAAATTATTACTAAATATCGAATTATTTCCCAAAATTAAAAAAAAATACAAAAATTTTAAACCATTTCAAATCCATTGCATAAGATCCATCGCTTACCCATTCATGTATACAAGTTTTACTACTTTACTCATACACAACCAAACCCGATAATGTAATACACCACACGTAACCGTTCCCCATACATATAAGCTATAATTCAACTTACCGCAACACAAATCCAAAAATTGATTTGTCTAGAATTTTCCCTTCTAGAATCGGAATGGCGAATTTTCTTCGCGAAGATTGTTTTCGCTTTTTCTTGCGTTTTATAACCAGTTGGTTGTTTGTTTCAAAGTCGAGTATCACGCGAGACGAATTTTAAAATTTATAACCCGCTCAACTTGTGCAAAGTCGTGAAAGCAACTGAGCACACCACACTCATTCCACTTTGTTTTGTTACATGCTCGCCTATAGGACCAGGTAAGTGAGATAAACTCGGATCAAAAGTGAAGAGTGCGAGTGGGTTCGATGTATTTTAGTTGAGTTCTTATACCTGTGGGGAATATTATGACGTCATCCTGCGGTTACCATATAACATAGGAGGATAGATTCAAGAGTTTTATTAGTACTATTTATTACTTATATAAATAGATTTTCATTTGGTAGAGTAAATAGTTAGGTTCTAGGTTAGTTTAAGATGTTATAGAAATTTTGTTATTATTTTTTTTTGTTGAAAGGGTGGCTCAACAAAAAATTCTAAATCAATATTGGGGTTACCACAATTATAAAAGAAACCAATTGAAAGGTTTAACACGTAAAAAGATCCTTAGTGAAAGTATCCCCATAAAAATGCAATGATAAATGTTAGTAACCAACCAAACAAGTTCTCTCAACAGATAGAAATTCACTTTGTGCATAGACCAGATGTATTCTATGAGTTCCATGACATCTGGATATGCGAAACGTGCTCCAGAAGAATAAGGCTAAATCGTGCACTTTCCGCGAATTCATGATTTAAAAGCCCCATTGAAAATTTCTGCCATGAACTTTTTGCATGGTAACCGGCTCAAAAAGGAGGTTTTCTCTCCTACATAGGAAATTCGTATTCGTTCGACGACTGCTAATTGCCCAAGACAATGGAGCGTTGTTTAAATTTATAAATAGACGGTGTAGGTGAGATTTTTTCCAAGTGGATGGTTTCTTCAAAAAAAGAAATGAGAAACGGAAACGATTTAGGTTTATCTCTATCACTTAACCGGGAAATTAAAATTTTTAAAGTTAGGAGAAAGTTTTTTGTCACTTGAGACGTTATCTAAAAACTTTTTTTTTTCGAGTGTCTCATTATGTTAAATTAAGCGTGCATTCAAATCCGGTACAGTTTCATCTGTCGAAAGTGAGAGATCGCGATATTAAATTACGTGTTTCACTCTCTCTTTGCTTTCGCACATTCATGGATATTTAAACAAATCCGTTTGGGAATCGGACAAATAAAAATGAAAGTAAATATTAATATGAATAAAAATAACGTTATTTGATTAACGTCATCGGTGGCTTAAATATAGAGACACCTAACAAAGAAAACAAAATTTTTTTAGAAATAATTTAGTTTAATAAACAAATCATAATTACTAATTAGGATCGTTAAAAATCGTTTAAATCTTTTGTGTTTAACAACAATTAAGAAAAATTTTCCATTACAATTTTGGTACAAAATTGACGTTTTAATTGGTCTAAGTCCTTGATCCTTGTTCTCGAGCAGTGTTTATTTTTGTTCATTTCATCACAATAATTTAGCTTATTTCATTAATTCTTCTCCAATATCAAGTCATTATAGAATTAGATCAATTGCAATCTTTGTCTAAAATCTTGTTCTTTTTGATTGCAATTTTAACGAGTCTTTTAAAGTTCCAAACTTCAAAATAAGTAAAAATACTATCTCTATAATATATCTCTATAATAGTATCTCGATATCTGTCATATCCACATATGTATAAAAAATATTGAGGATTGTTGGGGTTCTTTTGAAACGTCAATTATCTTGAAAAATGTGTTGGATTGAGTTGCGTTCAGTTGGATTGGGTTTCATATCTTTCATATTCACACAACATGTGACAATTTATGTTCTCTTGAAACGTCAATTAACTCGGAAAAAATGTTACGCTGGGTTACATTGAGCTAGCTTTGCGTTGGGTTTTATATCCACACATTCATATGACAATTAGAGTTTTTGTTAAACGACAATTAACTTGGAGAAAAGTATTAAGTTGGGTTGCATTGAGTTAGCTTTGTGTTGGGTTGGGTTTGGGTTGGATTTCATATCTTGCACATCCAACATATACATGACAATTAACTTTCTAAAACGTCACTTTTCTTGGAAAAGTGTTGGGTTGCGTTGAGTTGAGTTTGATAGGTTTGAGTTTGGATTGGGTTGCATATCTTTCATATCTAAACACATTTTTATATGTCAATTAGTACAGTTCTTTTGGAACGTCAATTATCTTAGGAAATGTGTTGGGTTAGCTTGAGTTAAGTTGGGTTTGGGTTGGGTTACATATCTTTCATATCCAACATATATATGACAATTAATGTTCTTTTAAAACGTTACTTATCTTGGAAAAGTGTTGAGTTGCATTGAGTTAGATTTGGGTTGGGTTGACTTCTGGTTTGGTAGGTTTCAGTTTGGATAGGGATTCATATCTTTCGTATCCACACATATTGGGTTGGGTTAGGGTGAGTTAAGTTGAGTTTGGATTGGGTTGGTTTGAGTTTGGATTGGGTTTTATATCTATCGTCATATATATGTGTAGATATGATGACCATGAAAGCCAACTAAAACCCAACCATATTTTTTTGCTCACAGGAAAAGAAAATGCATTACGCACCTGGACTTAGTGTTTTGGGTAGATCTAAATCAACAAATAATTACGTGGTTCAGCCGGGCGTTTGGGGCTACATATATCCCTCGCTACTTACTAGAAACTCCTCCTCTCTACCCGGAATCACCCTGAAGGGTAGACCCTCGAAGCGTTAGCACTTAACTTCCTTTGCTGCTATCACCTCACGCATCTTCTAGGCTTCTTAATTTTGTCTTCACTTTCTAATACTTTTAGACATTGTACTTGACTATTTGAATGTACAATGATTTCTTGAAACTCCTCTAATGCGTTCTCGCAATTCCGGATGACATAGGAAGATATACATTTTTTGTCAACCCAAACCCAACCCTTTTTTTACAAAGTAGGCGACTTTCGGCTAGTGATTCCATCTTTTCTTCCTCCAGAGTATTCTTAATTCCTCCTAAGTGATGTTTCTACCCATAACTTATCCCATCGTTTATTCCTCCTTTTCCTTTGTCTCCACCACCTTCCTTATATCCATCGATGCAATTTCATTTTTCTTCCATTTCAAGCATGGTATTCAGGAGTCAATATTTTCCGGATCTTACCATTCATTCTCTCTCTAAAACAAAGGTGTGGTCTGTGTCGTCAGCCCCGTCTTTACAGTACAGGCACGTTTCTGCGTTTGCTCTTTTAGGTTTAAAACAATCGTGTCCTCTCATAAACTGAGTCAAAGCATAATTCTCTTCTCCCCATTTCTTGGTTATCCAAAATGTGAGTGTTAGAGTCAATTTCTTTGTCCATTTTGCTTCCCGCCATGTGGATTCCCACTCTTCCATAGCTTTTTTAATTGCTTCGTTCCTTTTAGCTAAGGTTGCACTTCTTCTTTTAACTAAGTCAATAGGAAGTGTGCCACCTATTACAAGAAGTGTTTCGGGGGGTACAGTTCGACAAGAGCTTGTTGTTATAATTTCTATTCTTCCCTTTACGCTCTGCTTCCGTAGAGTGTCTGAGGATATATAATGAACACAATCAGCTTCGTAAATCAAGCTTATTATATTGTGGAGGGCGACTGTCACCTCTATGTCTTGTTTAGGATATAATCAATATGTTCTTTCTAAGTTATACCATCCCCCACCATATCAACCTAAACCTAACCCAACCAAACCTTTTTTATAGTTATACAGAAGGAAAAAGCTCTATCAGCCAACTTGTTTCCGCGCCAGATTGAGGGGATATCACCCTCTAAAAAGACTTTTGTAGATATTCGTCGACATGCCAGAATACACTTCCTTCTCCACAGCATCTTCCTTTTTCTTTCTCTTCTTTCATTATCCTTCTCCTTCCCTCTGTTCTTTTAGCTTATCTCCTCGGTCCATCCGCTACTTCTCTTGATCCGTGCTTGCATAGATTTATAAGAAACAAATTTATTAAAATATAAACCCTCCCTCACTCCACCTGTTCTTTGATCTTCCCAAGAACAACTTTTTTTTCTATTCTTTCCCTATCACTCTCCTCATTTCTATTTCCACTGTTCACCTTTGGTCACCGTTCTCTAATCCATCGCTTTCTTTTCACCCATGCTCATACAAGTGGACATAGAAATCTGTTACTTTTTGAAATTATTTATGTTTTTTACAATCTTCATTTTTTTAACGAGATCGGGGAAAATCTGCGAAACAGATTATCTTGAGCGGCCGAATAGTGTGGGGTTGGAGTCCTTGTATGGATTTCCGATGCACTAAAAACTACTTTCCTAACTCCACACGATGGGTTGGAAGTATGCTTCCGTATTTTTAACCATCTCAACCAATCATGCGATTGTCTACCATTATCTTATTATCTTTTCTTAAAAAACTAAAACTCTCACTTCTTCTCAATTTGGAGTCAGCCAGAAACCAAAATCAAACATACAAGAGTTTTTAATGAATTGAAAATTAATTTCTACATACCAGGCCTCGGGGTTGCTAAGGGACTACACCTGTCCCTCTGTTCTCATTTTGCTCCTCACGTCAGCATTAGGCCAAACACCAGAATGCACAGAAAAAAAAACACAATAGACTTCTTGATTCAAAAGTTTTGTGATATACCGGGGTGAAGTTGTGTACCTCTTTTCTTCATTTTCTTTCTAGGGATCAAGAACCACTACAAAACCTTCAGATACTTCTATGGTTAATCCCAGCTCAAAACAAAACAGAAAACACAAGTGGCTTTTATAATTAGAAACTTACTAGCACGTACGGGGCTGAGGGATGGCTAATGTAAAACCCAACCCAACCCAACCCCTCATTTCTTCTTCCGACCCTATTTGAGGGCATTCTTCCTCTATCGCTTCCGTCTGCCTTTATCTCTCTTCACTCTTCATCATAGGTTGCAATATGTTGCCATTTCTCCTCATTGTCCAGCGTGTTTTCCGGCGTTATCACCGCCCCTATATGATTTTCTACCAGAGTTCTATCTACATTCCATCTGGTACACTTGTAAAACGTGTGCTCGACATCATCAATCTCTTTCATCATCGCAGCAATCGCAGATGTCCGAATTTCTTTTTTTAAACTTGTATAGGTATGCATTGAAGCATCCATGATCTTCAAAAAACTGACTCAAATGGAAATTGACTTCCCCCCATATTCTTTTATTCCATCTGTTCAGGTCAGTGGAGTGCCCTTGGTACATCTCGCCTTCCCAGTGTCAGACTTGCACCTTCTCCCCCATTCCTCGAATATCTTCTCCTCGACCTCACACTTATTATATCCTTCCTTCCATGCTACCACTCTTCTCTGTATCATGAGGTCGATAGGTAACGAGCTGCCCACCACCTGTAGCGTTTCAGTGGAGCTGGTTTTGTATGTGCTAATAACTCTTATCAGGATGGTCCTCTATGTTCTTGATATGGTCCTCATATCTGGTCTAGGAGTGCATATTCCGTCATTCTTCCTGTTGTCAGAGACCTCCGTAGACTTGCCGGTCATCCAAGACATTAACAACATTAAGTTTTTTTCTTCTCTTCCGTCTCATCCCTGTCTACTCACACTCTCCTTCTCATCTTATTTCTTCTCGTGTATTACCCTTCATACAAATTTCTCGACTATTCTCCACTTTTCCTCACTTTCTAGTAACGTCTCTAGTGTACTTTGTTGTATTAACTCTCATATCAGTTTAATATTTGTTTCTATAGGCATTTGTCTTTCTGCACTTTCTTTGTGGAGATGAAGATAGGCTTTGAAACACCTATCCCTGCTCAGGAATTGCATCAAAGAGTATCTGCACCTCTCCCCTTTTCTCTCTAGCCATGGCTACCTTTCCATAGTCCTTTTACCTTTCTCTCCATTCCTGTCTGATTCATTTCTCCACCTCTTCCCTGATGTTTTATAAATATTCGTTTCATTCTTGATAAGGAAATAAATCGCATAGCTCTGCCACCTCTTCTCTGTCCTCTTTGCGAGCTATCCTCCTCTTGACTATAATGTCCATTGGCAGTGAGTTCCTTAGACTTACTATGCGGATTAATATTTATCTTTGGATTTTTCTTTTTTCCATTTTAATCCCATTTCATGTCTCTGCCAATCATAAGTGTTGGGTACTCCACGTAGTTTTCTAATTTGATTGATGACATTTTACATTTGAAATAATCTCGACCACACCATCTGCTCCTCATCAACATCGCCTCCGTCTTTTTCCGAGACCAGCTTCAGATCCAATATCCCCATTTGCTGCGCAACCTTTTCCATAACTGTCTGTGCGGTTTCCTGGATTTCATTTATCTCTCATCCTGGAATTACAATAGCCAAGTTATCTGCTTATGTTATTTCAACGTCCTCCACATACTCTTCATTTTCCTGTATCATCTAATCAAAAAATATGATCCATAAGATCAGATCCAGAACCGACCCAGCTGTTGAAATTCCTTTTTAATTCACGCATTTGATACCTTGGTACTGGTTCAAAGGCGTTTTTCATCTCGTGTATCTTTCCCACATATTAGCTGAAGTTATTAGCTTCTTTATGGCCTGAGTTGTGTTTCCCTTTTGTGAAATTAAACTAATTTCTAGTAACTCCTCCCTTTCCTTCCTGTTCCATAAGAATCCATTTCATCTAAATTGTCGGAGCTTTATTATTTTTCAGGTTTCTTCAGCTTTATTTCCGCTAATACTCTACAACATCCTCCTTCCCTAAAGTTCCACTTTAAACCCAACCCAACTCAATCCAACTAACCCAACCAAACCCAAAGTCATGCCCACCAACCCAACCCAAACTCAATTCGACACTTTTCTCGAGATAATTGACGTTTAAGAGTAGTGCTCTCTTGCCATTCCCAATATTTTCACCACCCAAAATATTCTTCTGTATATGGCCATAGATGATTCTGTATGTTTTAAGACTGTGTGTTTAGAATATATCATAATTAATATCATATTTAATATTTCTAAAAAATCCGAGATCCACGTCAGACCCTACCTTCAAAAATCAACTATCTTCGTAAAGACCCTTACAAAATGAAGATTCGTATTTAACACATCCCGTAAATAGTACATCTTTAAAGATTTAAGGACACGTTTTGCATATACAATCTAAGAAATCATTTTGGTTTTCATCATTTTTTTTTGATAAACATTGCTTTTACTTAGCGAGAAGTTTTTTTTGGGACTTTTTACATTTGCATTAGAACGTGGTGATCTTCCAGTTATCATCTTAGGTTTAGAAGGATCGTTTTTCGAGATTCAGATCTATGAACCATTTAATAACGTGCTGAAACAACTCCTAGGAGTAGGTATCTTCACAAAAACTATTACAACGTGAAGTTCATTTTTAAGACATCTTATAAATGTTGACAAAACCCAAGAAATCACTTTGAATTTTCACAATTTTTTTTTGTCAAACATTTTTTGAAAAAAAATCGTTTCATTCTCGATTTAAAGAAATAAATCGCATATATCCAAACTAAAATGATTTGGGCATTTCGATTTCTCTTAGATTTTAACGTTTTTCACATTTGTGTTAGAACGTGGTGATCTTGCAGATAGCTTCACAAAGTCCCCTAGTCCTAGAAAGTGAAGTTTTTCCTGTTCCATAAGAATCCATTTCATCTAAATTGTCGGGGCTTTTTTATTTTTGAGGTTTCCTACGTGTTTCTTCAGCTCTATTTCCGCTAATAATCTACAACATCCTCCTTCCCTAAAATCCCACTTTAAACCCAACCCAAGTCAATCCAACTAACCCAACCAAACCCAAACTCATGCACACCAACCCAACCCAAACCCAACTCGACACTTTTCTCGAGATAATTGACGTTTCAAGAGTAGTGCTCTCTTGCCATCCCCAATATTCTTTACTATCCAAAATATTCTTCTGGATATGACCGTAGATGACTTTGTATGTTTTAAGACTGTGTATTTAGAATATATCATAATTAATTTCGTATTTAATATTTCTCAAAAATCCGAGATTTATGCCAATTAGCCATTTTTTATTGGATCTACTCTTAGGAGAGTAGTTATCTATCTTCATCAGACCCTATCTTCAAAAATCAACTATCTTCATAAAGACCCTTACAAAATGAAGATTCGTATTTAACACATCCCGTAAATATTACATCTTTAAAGATTTAAGGACGGGTTTAGCAAATATAACCTAAGAAATCATTTTGGTTTTCATCATTTTTTTTTTTGATAAACATTGCTTTTACTTAGCGAGAAGTTTTTCTTGGGACTTTTTACATTTGCATTAGAACGTGATGATCTTCCAGTTAACATCTTAGGTTTAGAAGGATCGTTTTTCGAGATTCAGATCTATGAACCATTTAATAACGTGCTGAAACAACTCCTAGGAGTAGGTATCTTCACAAAAACTATTACAACGTGAAGTTCATTTTTAAGACATCTTATAAATGTTGACAAAACCCAAGAAATCACTTTGAATTTTCACAATTTTTTTTTTGTCAAACATTTTTTGAAAAAAAATCGTTTCATTCTCGATTTAAAGAAATAAATCGCATATATCCAAACTAAAATGATTTGTGCATTTCAATTTCTCTTAGATTTTAACGTTTTTCACATTTGTGTTAGAACGTGGTGATCTTGCAGATAGCTTCACAAAGTCCCCAAGTCCTAGAAAGTGAAGTTTTTCCTGTTCCATAAGAATCCATTCCATCTAAATTGTCGGGGCTTTTTTATTTTTGAGGTTTCCTACGTATTTCTTCAGCTCTATTTTCGCTAATACTCTACAACATCCTTCTTCCCTAATGTCCCACTTTAGACCCAACCCAACTCAATCCAACTAACCCAACCAAACCCAAAGTCATGCCCACCAACCTAAACTCAACTCGACACTTTTCTCGAGATAATTGGCGTTTCAACAGTAGTGCTCTCTTGCCATCCCCAATATTCTTCACCACCCAAAATATTCTTCTGTATATGACCGTAGATGATTCTGTATGTTTTAAGACTGTGTGTTTAGAATATATCATAATTAATTTCATATTTAATATTTCTAAAAAATCCGAGATCCACGTCAGACCCTATCTTCAAAAATCAACTATCTTCCTAAAGACCCTTACAAAATGAAGATTTGTATTTAACACATCCCGTAAATATTACATCTTTAAAAATTTAAGGACGGGTTTTGCAAATACAATCTAAGAAATCATTTTGGTTTTCATCATTCTTTTTTTTTGATAAACATTGCTTTTACTTAGCGAGAATATTTTCTTGGGACTTTTTACATTTGCATTAGAACGTGATGATCTTCCAGTTAACATCTTAGGTTTAGAAGGATCGTTTTTCGAGATTCAGATCTATGAACCATTTAATAACGTGCTGAAACAACTCCTAGGAGTAGGTATCTTCACAAAAACTATTACAACGTGAAGTTCATTTTTAAGACATCTTATAAATGTTGACAAAACCCAAGAAATCACTTTGAATTTTCACAATTTTTTTTTGTCAAACATTTTTTGAAAAAAAATCGTTTCATTCTCGATTTAAAGAAATAAATCGCATATATCCAAACTAAAATGATTTGGGCATTTCGATTTCTCTTAGATTTTAACGTTTTTCACATTTGTGTTAGAACGTGGTGATCTTGCAGATAGCTTCACAAAGTCGCCTAGTCCTAGAAAGTGAAGTTTTTCCTGTTCCATAAGAATCCATTTCATCTAAATTGTCGGGGCTTTTTTATTTTTGAGGTTTCCTACGTGTTTCTTCAGCTCTATTTTCGCTAATACTCTACAACATCCTTCTTCCCTAAAGTCCCACTTTAAACCCAACCCAAGTCAATCCAACTAACCCAACCAAACCCAAACTCATGCACACCAACCCAACCCAAACCCAACTCGACACTTTTCTCGAGATAATTGACGTTTCAAGAGTAGTGCTCTCTTGCCATCCCCAATATTCTTCACTATCCAAAATATTCTTCTGGATATGATCGTAGATGATTTTGTATGTTTTAAGACTGTGTATTTAGAATATATCATAATTAATTTCGTATTTAATATTTCTCAAAAATCCGAGATTTATGTCAATTAGCCATTTTTTTACTGGATCTACTCTTAGGAGAGTAGTTATCTATCTTCATCAGACCCTATCTTCAAAAATCAACTATCTTCATAAACACCCTTACAAAATGAAGATTCGTATTTAACACATCCCGTAAATATTACATCTTTAAAGATTTAAGGACACGTTTTGCAAATACAATCTAAGAAATCATTTTGGTTTTCATCATTTTTTTTTTTGATAAACATTGCTTTTACTTAGCGAGAAGTTTTTTTTAGGACTTTTTACATTTGCATTAGAACGTGATGATCTTCCAGTTAACATCTTAGGTTTAGAAGGATCGTTTTTCGAGATTCAGATCTATGAACCATTTAATAACGTGCTGAAACAACTCCTAGGAGTAGGTATCTTCACAAAAACTATTACAACGTGAAGTTCATTTTTAAGACATCTTATAAATGTTGACAAAACCCAAGAAATCACTTTGAATTTTCACAATTTTTTTTTGTCAAACATTTTTTGAAAAAAAATCGTTTCATTCTCGATTTAAAGAAATAAATCGCATATATCCAAACTAAAATGATTTGGGCATTTCGATTTCTCTTAGATTTTAACGTTTTTCACATTTGTGTTAGAACGTGGTGATCTTGCAGATATCTTCACAAAGTCCCCTAGTCCTAGAAAGTGAAGTTTCGTTTCTAACACACCTTTAAAAATTTATGGATAAATCTTGTCACGATGACATAACCCAAGAAATCACTTTACATTTTCACCAAACAACTTTTATGCAGATGGAGATGTTTTAAAAAACATTCGTTTCATTCTCAATTTGGTTCTATAAATAATCCAGAAAGTTTATCAATTTTGATTTGGTACCAAAAAATATTTCTCTTTATCTTTTTTTAATTTATTATTTTAATTAATGAAATAATTTTTAATTAAAAAAGAAAATTGTTTTGGTACCAAATCGAATTAAACCTTTCAAGTGGTTTCGATGTGGTACCACGGTACCAGGGCAGCATAAACAGCTGAGAGTGAGTGTGATGGTTGGTTTTGCAGACTGGTTACCTCGGAGGCCTGCGGTCGAGCTTAGGTGGCTGGACGCAGAAAGTGAAATCTTGGTACTGGGGCAGACCATTAGTAAGTGTGCTCGAGTACTCACCCTAACTTTACCTTTTTCTCGCTCTATCTCGCTCTTGTCTTTTGTACAACAAACCACGTCAATTTTTATTATTATTACTTATTATTACGCTCACTCTGGCAAGTTAGATAAAACGCCCACCCCACACCGCACAGCATGCAAACATTTTTTTTTACTTAAATAAATTATTATTAATAAAATATTTATAATCGAATTTAAAAATTAAAATAATTTTTTTTATTTAGTAATTAGATATTGATTGGTGTCGTAGATGATGAGCTAAATTTGTTTATTTTTTTATTAAACTTCATTTTTCATTAAAATTTAAATTCAAAATTTAATTTCTAAATAAATATTATTGAGGTAGTCATTAAACAGATGCTTTACGGTAATTGAAAAGTTGTTGGGAACGTTTAGAACTGTACTTTCTCTACGAGAAATAAATAACGAAATTTATGTTTAGCTAAAATGCGGCATTAAGATCCGTAAGGTTTCGCGATTCAAGTAGGTATTTAATAATTATTGCGTTCCACTTAACTTAAATTATACATAACTGTTTACAATGTTTATATACACTTGTTTAGATGCCTTTCCTCGCATTTTCGAAATTATCTTTAAAAAAATCGAGTATTGTGGCTTAAATCATTTAACTCACCTTTTTTAATGGACTTCGTCCACAAAACCATTTCGTTTATTTTTGTCTAGTTTTCATTACAAGTTCTGTGTGTTGTAGTGTTGTGGCGTGTGGTATGAATTTGATATAGAGTTATTTAATTTTTTTTTGAAATATAGCGTGAATTCGTACGAACATTGTTTCTAAACTATTTTATTTAAAAGTTAAACAATTTTCGTACTGAAAAAAAATGCTTTTATTAAACTTTTTAAGAAATTACAAAACACACTAATCAAAAAAAATTTAAACGGATTTTGTACTAAATAATACTTCTTCCTATCTCTCAACAAGTATCAAGATTTTTACTTTCACCGTCCACACTGCATGGGGCATGTCAGTTTCACTTATTACATGTGTTTTATTAGAATTTATTCAAGTAGAGCAAAACACTGTGTTCTTATTGTTACTTAACATTAATTTTTAGAAGCGCAATTTTTTAGAGAGTGCAGTTTTATAGAAGAAATTTACCGTAGATAAGTAGCTTTAAGAATTAAACAAATAAATTTTAAAATTGTAAAAATAAAAATAATATTTGTAATAACAAATCATTTTTTAATAAATATTTATTAACACCCTCGTTATAATTAAAAATTTTTCAGGAACTTGCTCATAAATTATCGCGTAGCTTCGATATGAAAGACGAACAATCGCTTCTTGAAGGTGAAGGAGGCATGAGACGACACCAATCCATGCAAAGATTAGCTAGGGGCGAAGGCCTGGCGTCCGGTGATCGATCCGAGGCTCCAAGAGTTGTCACTGACGCAGAAGGTAACCTCCGGATAAGCGTCAGAAAAACCAAACCAATCTTGGGGATCGCCATAGAAGGGGGAGCCAACACCAAACATCCATTACCAAGAATAATTAATATTAACGTATTTTACACCAATTTTTTTTGAAATAATTTTAATCTAACAACTTATTTATTTCCCCTTTAGGAAAATGGTGCTGCTTATAGCGCCGGTGGTTTAGAAGTAGGTCAATTAATTCTCCAAGTGGACGGTACAAGAGTTGAGGGTCTTCAACATCAAGATGTCGCGCGCTTAATAGCCGAATCGTTCGCGCGGCGAGATCGCGAAGATATCGAATTTTTGGTGATCGAGGCGAAAAAGAGTAATCTGGAGCCGAAACCGACGGCGTTGATCTTCCTGGAAGCTTAACATTTGCTGAGCCTCCCCGCTAGTGACCCGCCAGGGCCCGCACAGATCACCGATTGAAATTCTTTAAAACAATTCTTAAAGAAATTAAAACAAAAATAATAATAATAATGATAAATTGAAAGATAAGAAGGGTGTTAACGATCTTGGGATCGCCCAAAATATGGAACAATAAGCTAACTAACCTACATAAACATATCACATCGCGCGTAATAGACGTGTAGACCTTGCACCAACAGAGGCCTACTGCCGCTTGTGTAGGTTAGATTATTGAATCGCAAGTAATCTTTATTCAATCCATTTTATTCCCAATATGATACAACAAATTTTTTTTATTCTGAAATCACACAAACTTCTCAATTTATAGCATGTATTTCGAACACGTATGAAATTTGCAGCTATAGTTAGAAGTTCGTTATCTAAAATTAGGATTTAGAATCATTAAGATGCATTTGTCTAGTGCATTTAGAGTTTCTAGTATACCGGCTACAACCTAAACCTGCAATTTTTCGCAGTTGTGATACGCAGTTTTCTGCAGTATTTCATTTGGAGCTATTATTTGCAATCATTTTTGACATGCCGTTTATTGTCAAAACCTATTTTCTTTTCTCTCAGTTCTTTATAAAAGTCTATAACAGGTAGCTAGTAAAGAAAGATAAACAGAGAATGTAGGATGAGAGTTGAATTGGATGATTGATAGATTGGGTTGAGTTGGGTTACGTTGGATTGCCAGTGATATGGGTTGATTTGGGTTGGATTGACATTAATATGAGTTAGGTAAATTGTGCTAGGTTTTGAAGAGGTGGGTTGCATGCTGGCATCACTTGTAGTATGTAGTTTGGTGTCA
This sequence comes from Onthophagus sagittarius, assembly GCA_036711965.1. NCBI lineage: Eukaryota > Metazoa > Arthropoda > Insecta > Coleoptera > Scarabaeidae > Onthophagus > Onthophagus sagittarius. Next base: position 12,590,463 of record JASERS010000004.1, read on the forward strand.
AAATCTAAATTCTTCAATCTACAGCTTTGGATAAAAGATTACAATCATAGTTTACATCAATTATCGCTGAGATTTATATTCAACTATAGGTATATTAAGGAAAGAAAAATAGACATAAAATGTACGGGTTAAGTTGAATGGGATGACGGATGACAGTGACATGGATTGGGGACTGTTGAGTTGACAATAATATAGGTTGGGTTGGATTAGCAGTGATATAGGTTGGGGTGAATAGATTGATTCTAGTTCCAATTCTAGATGATCCTTGGTGACACTACATCACAATAAGTACAATTAACATTACTATGGATTAGGTTGAGTTTAGTTGACTGTGATATTGGTTGGGTTGGATTGCGAATGATATGGGTTCGGGTAAGTTGTTTTGGGATTTGTTGAGGTGGATTGTAATATGGCTCTATCATTTGTGGTATCAAAATCTACAATCTACATTTTCTGGATAAAAGTTTACAACGATAGTTTACAACAATTATCAATGAGATTTATATTCCACTAGAGGTATAACAAGGAAAGAAAGATAGATAGAGAATGTATGGGGAAAGTTGAATGGGATGACGGAGGACAGTGATATGGATTGGGGGCAGTTGGGCTGAGTATTGTTGAATTAAGTTGGCAGTAATATAGATTGGGGTGAATTGGATTGATTCTAGTTCGAATTCTAGATGACCCAAGGTAGCACTATATAACAATAACTATAATTAACAGTACTATGGATTAGGTTGATTTTGGTTGACAGTGATATAGCTTGGGTTGGATTGCCAGTGATACGAGTTAAGTTCGCAGTGATATGGCTTGAGATAGGTTGTGCAGGGTTTTGTTGAGGTGGTTTGCAATCTGGCTCTATCATTTGTGATATGCTGTTTGTTATCAAAATCTACAATCTACATTTTCTGGATAAAAGTTTATAGCGATAATTTACAACAATTATCAATGAGATTTAAATTCAACTAGAGGTATAATAACGAAAGAAAGGTAGATAGAGAATGTATGGGGAAAGTTGAATGGGATGACGGAGCACAGTGATATGGATTGCGGGCAGTTGGGTTGACAGTGATGTAGGTTGGGTTGGATTGCCAGTGATATGAGTTGGGCTGAGTATTGTTAAATTAAGTTGGCAGTAATATAGGTTGGGGTGAATTGGATTGATTTTAGTTCGAATTCTAGATGACCCAAGGTAGCACTATATAACAATAACTATAATTAACAGTACTATGGATTAGGTTGATTTTGGTTGACAGTGATATAGCTTGGGTTGGATTGCCAGTGATACCAGTTGAGTTCACAGTGATATGGCTTGAGATAGGTTGTGCAGGGTTTTGTTGAGGTGGTTTGCAATCTGGCTCTATCATTTGTGATATGCCGTTTGTTATCAAAATCTACAATCTACATTTTCTGGATAAAAGTTTATAGCGATAATTTACAACAATTATCAATGAGATTTATATTCAACTAGAGGTATAACAAGGAAAGAAAGATAGATAAAGAATGTATGGGGAAAGTTGAATGGGATGACGGAGGACAGTGATATGGATTGGGGGCAGTTGGGCTGAGGATTGTTGAATTTAGTTGGCAGTAATATAGGTTGGGATGAGTTGGATTGATTCTAGTTCGAATTCTAGATGACCCAAGGTAACGCCATATAACAATAACTATAATTAACAGTACTATGGATTAGGTTGATTTTGGTTGACAGTGATATAGCTTGGGTTGGATTGCCAGTGATACCAGTTGAGTTCACAGTGATATGGCTTGAGATAGGTTGTGCAGGGTTTTGTTGAGGTGGTTTGCAATCTGGCTCTATCATTTGTGATATGCTGTTTGTTATCAAAATCAACATTTTCTGGATAAAAGTTTATAGCGATAATTTACAACAATTAGCAATGAGATTTATATTCAACTAGAGGTATAACAAGGAAAGAAAGATAGATAAAGAATGTATGTGGAAAGTTGAATGGGATGACGGACGACAGTGATATGGATTGGGGGCAGTTGGGTTGACAGTGATGTAGGTTGGGTTGGATTGCCAGTGATATGAGTTGGGGTGAGTTGGGCTGAGTATTGCTAAATTAAGTTGGCAGTAATATAGGTTGGGGTGAGTTGGACTGATTCTTGTTCGAAGTCTAGATGACCCAAGGTAACACTATATATCAATAACTATAATTAACAGTACTATGGATTAGGTTGATTTTGGTTGACAGTGATATAGCCTGGGTTGAATTGCCAGTGATACGAGATGAGTTCACAGTGATATGGCTTGAGATAGGATGTGCTGGGTTTTGTTGAGGTGATTTGCAATCTGGCTCTATCATTATTGGTTTGCTGTTTGTTATCAATCTCTGGATAAAAGTCTACAACGATAATTTACATCACAGATTTTGAGTTGAGATTTATAGTGAACTGTAGATAAAGCAAGTAACTAGTAAAAGGAGATGAAATGAGTTGGGTTGGGTTGTTTACCTAACTCTCTTCGTAGTAATCCAACCCAACCCAATTAACTAGGTACTACTAGATTGTTATGTTACGTCTTAGGGAAGCGAGCGAGGTGTGTTGCGTCAGAGATGCAAGGATATAGTTGAATGGTATGATGGATGACAGTGATAATGGATTGATGAATTGGGTTGAGTTGGTTTGACAATGATATAGGTTGGGTTGGGTCCAAGATTATTTCTTTAATAATGTTGTCCAATTGAAGTAAGAAACACATTTTTCCCTCCTCAGCGCCACAAAAAAAAGGTTGGGTTGGATTGGAGTGGATTGGGTTATGATTGATAAGTCATCCCAACCCAACAATATACAACACAATTTCTTTTAATGCTAAATAGCTAGTTGGGTTTGGTTGAGCCATCAACCTTAACTCAATGTTTTCGAAGCCCTGACATGAACAGTACTTGGGGCGCCCGAGATTATTTCATCTATAAATTCCCAGTTTGATTTAACCCTTTTGAATTTAATTCTCAGTTATCAGCCCTTGGTGTTGATTAAATCCAGCCGTCGCATTAAGGCGACATTACTTTTTGCCATTCAACTATTCGATATTCATACCTCGATTTCTTCTTCTCATCCTCGATCTTTATATTTATTATTGCCATTAACAGCTCCATGAATCTCCGTACCAATTAAATCTTTTGCTATACTTTCAAGATTTTGAGTTCTACGCGTTTCTGTAGGATAAGGAGAAATTTTCACATTCAAAAATTATGTGCATCAATGTATCCTTTTTGTTACATTCGTACCAATATTCATCCATTTGCATTTTTCCGATCTTCTTCAAGTAATTTCTTTCCCGTCCTTAGTGTTGCTTCTTTGCTTCTCTATACGCCTTATCATATTTGTATATTTGCTATACTTCATCGATGTTTCCCATATTGGTGCTGTGTACATGGGTATATTGGTACTAATGGGACTGTATTACAGTCGCTATTAGTTTCCTTTTCCTCTGGTTTGGTCCTCGTATTTACGGCTTTTTATTAGATTTTGTATCATCTTAACTACTTTCTCTGTTATTTTCTTGACGTGTGAAACCATTCGCATGTCTTTATCCATATATACAAATACTTTACCATGGGTACGGTTTCCACATCATATCCGCACACGCCTACCGACATTCTCGGTGCTTTTCTTCTTCTCTGAAGAGGAACAATCTCTGTGTTTTCAACAATCCACTTAGCCTTATCCTCCACCTCGGATCCGGTTTTTCCCTTAACAACAATAGCCAAATTATCAACGTAGGCAGTCAGCACTATTTCACTTTCCATTTCCAACCTTAAAATTTCGTCGTAAAAAACGTTCCAAAGGGTGGGTCGCAGAATTGACCCCTGTTGGACACCGCTTGTAATCTCCCAGACCATACTATTCGGGGCTATTATACTCCTTTCTGACAGATACTTTGAATAATCAGTATGATATATTGGCTGACATTTCCCCTTTCAAGAACCGATATTATGCCCTTCCATGGATCAGCATTAAAAGCGTTTTCAATGTCTAATGTTATCATGACGTACAACTCCTGATATATCAGCGACTTTGTCTTTATTTTATCTACAACATCTTGCACATTCTTGATTGCGTCCATGATGATGTTGATTTACCTTCTCTAAAACCGAATTGATTATCGCTAATCAAACCTTTTTTCATTATTTCCTTATGGAGTGTATTCCTAATTAGGATTTCCATCGATTTCGCTATCGTAGGATTGGGTGAGTTGGGCTGTGATAATTGGGTTTTGTTGAGATAACTCATCACTCTTAATCAAATTCAACCCAATTATCTAGATATTGTTATGTTAGGACTGAGAGGGAACGAATGAGGTAAATCACATTCGCTGACTTATTGCCTTCATTCGTCAATAGTCGTTGTAAATCATGTTGTATGATGTTCTTTCTTAACTTACTGTATTGTGAACTCAGAGACCTGCACTGAACGTCTCAAACATCGCATCATAATAATTAATTCATTGTTATCTATATTTGTTTCATCCGCCAATAGAAGCAGCAAATTCATTTTTGCTCAGTATGGATAATTTTAATTTTAGAAAATTTTGAAACAGTTTTGATCGTTTTAAATTACATTAAACATATGTCTAGGGCAAGGTTTTTTTTTATTTTGGGCAAGTTTAGATAATTTTGTAGTTTTTCTAAATGTAGATAACATAATAATCTGAAATTTCCAAAATGTGTAAATATTTTAGAGACTTTTGTGAGACTTTGCTACTCAATGACAATTTTATATCAAATTTGCGTTCTCAAATAATTTTGAACAAGTATGCATACTTCGTTTAACTTCTTAATCAGTTTAAAATACTTTTAAAAAATTTTGTAATTTTATATATAAATCATTTAGACAATTACATACAAGTTTTACTAAATCTTAATAAATTTAGCCACACTTTGATCACTTTGCACAATTTTAACCAAGTTTAGACAAGTTTAAACGATTTTAGACAAACTTAGTAACATTTTGATTACCAATTTTAGCCAAGTTTAGCTAAAATTAAGTAATATTGAAATTAATTGACTTTGGATTAATTTAAATTTTGTCTTAAGTTCAACATAACATTATTTACGCTTGGCGCTTTTGATATCTTGATTAATTCACCATTCGAGCAAAGGAAACCATTTATGCAGGTCTCTGGTGTGTGTGTGTATGTGCGTGCGGGGTGAATGGAGGATACTTTGCAGCATATCTTACGGCAATGTCTAGATTGGAGGTAAACGGAGAGGAAAAAGGAGGTCAGAAAGAAAAATGGTTAATAGAACTGAATGTTCCTGAGTAACAGTGATATGGGTTGGGTTGCATTGGGTTAGTTTGAGATTGGGCTAGGCTGGGTTGGGTTGGGTTGGACTGCTTTTTGTTGGGTTAGTTTGAGATTGGGCTGGGCTGGGTTGGATTGTGTTGAGTTACTTTTTGTTGGGTTGGGTGGGTGTTAGTTAAATGTAGATAACATAATAATCTGAAATTTCCAAAATATGTAAATATTTTAGACACTTTTGTGAGACTTTGCTACTCAATGACAATTTTATATCAAATTTGCGTTCTCAAATAATTTTGAACAAGTATGCATACTTCGTTTAACTTCTTAATCAGTTTAAAATACTTTTAAAAAAATTTAGTAATTTTATATATAAATCATTTAGACAATTATATACAAGTTTTACTAAATCTTAATAAATTTAGCCACACTTTGATCACTTTGCACAATTTTAACCAAGTTTAAACGATTTTAGACAAACTTAGTAACATTTTGATCACCAATTTTAGCCAAGTTTAGCCAAAATTAAGTAATATTGAAATTAATTGACTTTGGATTAATTTAAATTTTGTCTTAAGTTCAACATAACATTATTTACGCTCGGCGTTTTTGATATCTTGATTAATTCACCATTCGAGCAAAGGAAACCATTTATGCAGGTCTCTGGTGTGTGTGTATGTGCGTGCGGGGTGAATGGAGGATACTTTGCAGCATATCTTACGGTAATGTCTAGATTGGAGGTAAACAGAGAGGAAAAAGGAGGTCAGAAAGAAAAATGGTTGATAGAACTGAATGTTTATGAGTAACAGTGATATGGGTTGGGTTGCATTGGGTTAGTTTGAGATTGGGCTAGGCTGGGTTGGGTTGAGCTACTTTCAGTTGGGTTGGGTTGGACTGCTTTTTGTTGGGTTAGTTTGAGATTGGGCTAGGCTGAGTTGGATTGGGTTGAGTTACTTTTTGTTGGGTTGGGTGGGTGTTAGTTAAATGTAGATAACATAATAATCTGAAATTTCCAAAATGTGTAAATATTTTAGACACTTTTGTGAGACTTTGCTACTCAATGACAATTTTATATCAAATTTGCGTTCTCAAATAATTTTGAACAAGTATACATACTTCGTTTAAGTTCTTAATCAGTTTAAAATACTTTTAAAAAATTTTGTAATTTTATATATAAATCATTTAGACAATTACATACAAGTTTTACTAAATCTTAATAAATTTAGCCACACTTTGATCACTTTACACAATTTTAATTAAGTTTAGACAAGTTTAAACGATTTTAGACAAACTTAGTAACATTTTGATCACCAATTTTAGACAAGTTTAGCTAAAATTAAGTAATATTGAAATTAATTGACTTTGGATTAATTTAAATTTTGTCTTAAGTTCAACATAACATTATTTACGCTCGGCACTTTTAATATCTTGATTAATTCACCATTCGAGCAAAGCAAACCATTTATGCAGGTCTCTGGTGTGTATGTGCGTGCGGGGTGAATGGAGGATACTTTGCAGCATATCTTACGGTAATGTCTAGATTGGAGGTAAACGGAGAGGAAAAAGGAGGTCAGAAAGAAAAATGGTTAATAGAACTGAATGTTTGTGAGTAACAGTGATATGGGTTGGGTTGTATTGGGTTAGTTTGAGATTGGGCTAGGCTGGGTTGGGTTGAGCTACTTTGAGTTGGGTTGGGTTGGACTGCTTTTTGTTGGGTTAGTTTGAGATTGGGCTGGGCTGGGTTGGATTGGGTTAAGTTACTTTTTGTTGGGTTGGGTGGGTGTTAGTTAAATGTAGATAACATAATAACCTGAAATTTCCAAAATGTGTAAATATTTTAGCCACTTTTGTGAGACTTTGCTATCCAATGACAATTTTATATCAAATTTGCGTTCTCAAATAATTTTGAACAAGTATACATACTTCGTTTTACTTCTTAATCAGTTTAAAATACTTTTAAAAAAATTTAGTAATTTTATATATAAATCATTTAGACAATTACATACAAGTTTTACTAAATCTTAATAAATTTAGCCACACTTTGATCACTTTGCACAATTTTAACCAAGTTTAAACGATTTTAGACAAACTTAGTAACATTTTGATCACCAATTTTAGCCAAATTTTGCTAAAATTAAGTAATATTGAAATTAATTGATTTTGGATTAATTTAAATTTTGTCTTAAGTTCAACATAACATTATTTACGCTCGGCGCTTTTAATATCTTGATTAATTCACCATTCGAGCAAAGCAAACCATTTATGCAGGTCTTTGGTGTGTGTGTGTGTATGTGCGTGCGGGGTGAAAGGAGGATATTTTGCAGCATATCTTACGGTAATGTCTAGATTGGAGGTAAACGGAGAGGAAAAAGGAGGTCAGAAAGAAAAATGGTTGATAGAACTGAATGTTTATGAGTAACAGTGATATGGGTTGGGTTGCATTGGGTTAGTTTGAGATTGGGCTAGGCTGGGTTGGATTGAGCTACTTTCAGTTGGGTTGGGTTGGACTGCTTTTTTTGGGTTAGTTTGAGATTGGGCTGGGCTGGGTTGGATTGGGTTGAGCTACTTTTTGTTGGGTTGGGTGGGTGTTAGTTAAATGTAGATAACATAATAATCTGAAATATCCAAAATGTGTAAATATTTTAGCCACTTTTGTGAGACTTTGCTATCCAATGACAATTTTATATCAAATTTGCGTTCTCAAATAATTTTGAACAAGTATACATACTTCGTTTTACTTCTTAATCAGTTTAAAATACTTTTAAAAAATTTGGCAATTTTATATATAAATCATTTAGACAATTACATACAAGTTTTACTAAATCTTAATAAATTTAGCCACACTTTGATCACTTTGCACAATTTTAACCAAGTTTAAACGATTTTAGACAAACTTAGTAACATTTTGATCACCAATTTTAGCCAAGTTTAGCTAAAATTAAGTAATATTGAAATTAATTGACTTTGGATTAATTTAAATTTTGTCTTAAGTTCAACATAACATTATTTACGCTCGGCGTTTTTGATATCTTGATTAATTCACCATTCGAGCAAAGGAAACCATTTATGCAGGTCTCTGGTGTGTGTGTGTATGTGCGTGCGGGGTGAAAGGAGGATACTTTGCAGCATATCTTATGGTAATGTCTAGATTGGAGGTAAACGGAGAGGAAAAAGGAGGTCAGAGAGAAAAATGGTTAATAGAACTGAATGTTCCTGAGTAACAGTGATATGGGTTGGGTTGCATTGGGTTAGTTTGAGATTGGGCTAGGCTGGGTTGGGTTGAGCTACTTTCAGTTGGGTTGGGTTGGACTGCTTTTTGTTGGGTTAGTTTAAGATTGGGCTGGGCTGAGTTGGATTGAGTTGAGTTACTTTTTGTTGGGTTGGGTGGGTGTTAGTTAAATGTAGATAACATAATAATCTGAAATTTCCAAAATATGTAAATATTTTAGACACTTTTGTGAGACTGCTACTCAATGACAATTTTATATCAAATTTGCGTTCTCAAATAATTTTGAACAAGTATGCATACTTCGTTTAACTTCTTAATCAGTTTAAAATACTTTTAAAAAAATTTAGTAATTTTATATATAAATCATTTAGACAATTACATACAAGTTTTACTAAATCTTAATAAATTTAGCCACACTTTGATCACTTTGCACAATTTTAACCAAGTTTAGATAAGTTTAAACGATTTTAGACAAACTTAGTAACATTTTGATCACCAATTTTAGCCAAGTTTAGCTAAAATTAAGTAATATTGAAATTAATTGACTTTGGATTAATTTAAATTTTGTCTTAAGTTCAACATAACATTACTTTCGCTCGGCGCTTTTTATATCTTGATTAATTCACCATTCGAGCAAAGGAAACCATTTATGTAGGCCTCTGGTGTGTGTGTGTATGTGCGTGCGGGGTGAATGGAGGATATTTTGCAGCATATCTTACGGTGATGTCTATATTGGAGGTAAACGGAGAGGAAAAAGGAGGTCAGAAAGAAAAATTGTTGATAGAACTGAATGTTTATGAGTAACAGTGATATGGGTTGGGTTGCATTGGGTTAGTTTGAGATTGGGCTAGGCTGGGTTGGGTTGAGGTACTTTCAGTTGGGTTGGGTTGGACTGCTTTTTGTTGGGTTAGTTTGAGATTAGGCTGGGCTGAGTTGGATTGGGTTAAGTTACTTTTTGTTGGGTTGGGTGGGTGTTAGTTAAATGTAGATAACATAATAATCTGAAATTTCCAAAATGTGTAAATATTTTAGCCACTTTTGTGAGACTTTGCTATCCAATGACAATTTTATATCAAATTTGCGTTCTCAAATAATTTTGAACAAGTATGCATACTTCGTTTAACTTCTTAATCAGTTTAAAATACTTTTAAAAAAATTTAGTAATTTTATATATAAATCATTTAGACAATTACGTACAAGTTTTAATAAATCTTAATAAATTTAGCCACACTTTGATCACTTTGCACAATTTTAACCAAGTTTAAACGATTTTAGACAAACTTAGTAACATTTTGATTACCAATTTTAGCCAAGTTTAGCTAAAATTAAGTAATATTGAAATTAATTGACTTTGGATTAATTTAAATTTTGTCTTAAGTTCAACATAACATTATTTACGCTTGGCGCTTTTGATATCTTGATTAATTCACCATTCGAGCAAAGGAAACCATTTATGCAGGTCTCTGGTGTGTGTGTGTATGTGCGTGCGGGGTGAATGGAGGATATTTTGCAGCATATCTTACGGTAATGTCTAGATTGGAGGTAAACGGAGAGGAAAAAGGAGGTCATAAAGAAAAATGGTTGATAGAACTGAATGTTCATGAGTAACAGTGATATAGGTTGGGTTGCATTGGGTTAGTTTGAGATTGGGCTAGGCTGGGTTGGGTTGAGCTACTTTGAGTTGGGTTGGGTTGGACTGCTTTTTGTTGGGTTAGTTTGAGATTGGGCTAGGCTGAGTTGGATTGGGTTGAGTTACTTTTTGTTGGGTTGGGTGGGTTTTAGTTAAATATATGGGTTGGGTTGCATTGGGTTAGTTTGAGATTGGGCTAGGCTGGGTTGGGTTGAGCTACTTTCAGTTGGGTTGGGTGGGTGTTAGTTAAATGTAGATAACATAATAATCTGAAATTTCCAAAATATGTAAATATTTTAGACACTTTTGTGAGACTTTGCTACTCAATGACAATTTTATATCAAATTTGCGTTCTCAAATAATTTTGAACAAGTATGCATACTTGGTTTAACTTCTTAATCAGTTTAACATTATTTACGCTCGGCGCTTTTGATATCTTGATTAATTCACCATTCGAGCAAAGCAAACCATTTATGCAGGTCTCTGGTGTGTGTGTGTATGTGCGTGCGGGGTGAAAGGAGGATACTTTGCAGCATATTTTATGGTAATGTCTAGATTGGAGGTAAACGGAGAGGAAAAAGGAGGTCAGAGAGAAAAATGGTTGATAGAACTGAATGTTCATGAGTAACAGTGATATGGGTAGGGTTGCATTGGGTTAGTTTGAGATTGGGCTAGGCTGGGTTGGTTTGAGCTACTTTCAGTTGGGTTGGGTTGGACTGCTTTTTGTTGGGTTAATTTGAGATTGGGCTGGGCTGGGTTGGATTGGGTTGAGTTACTTTTTGTTGGGTTGGGTGGGTGTTAGCAGTCGTATTTGTTTTCGATGGAATGTAGTGCTGGTAGTTGATGACTGAATGGGGTGAATAGCATTAGGATAGTTGGTTGAGAGAAAAAAGCTGCAAGCTGAAAGCCATTTAGATCGTCATCATGACCCCATAATCTTACATTTATGCAGTATAATCTCCGAATTCTTGCAATAGTCTACGAAGTGATCATTATGATTTGTTTAGTGATATTGATAATAAACACTCTTCACTGAATACAACTTGCATTCTACAGCCTACAAAAAGCTCATTTAAGATTATTTCGACCTCACATGTTGTTTTAATTGCAAAGAATATTTTTAGCCATGAAAATTTATGTACCTTTTAATTTCGACCTTTACATTTCCGATTAAAATATCATTTTCAATCCAACATTTCCATAAATTCAATTTTATATTAATTCGATTAAACACAATCCCATCTCATCTGGTTCTATTTAAATTGTAATTACGCCACAATTTAATTTACTTAATTACAACATAGCTTTGAACACTTTTATTTGAATTTAAAATATCCCCGTTTTCTTTCATCTTGGAGGAACGACGAACGAGAAAGAAATTTACATTTTAATAGTTTTCGCGTTAATTTCGGTTTTAAAGACCTTCGCCCTATCGACTTTTCAGTAATCTTCAATTTAAATCGTTATTACATAAAATTAAATTTTTTCTCTTTTTTAATTTCATAATTAAAGATAACTTGCGATTCTCCCATAGTCACATATAATATGCATAAATAAATGAACCATTGCAATGTTAGATTCGCAAAACGGATAATTAGATAATTTATGATGCAAGGTGGATATTGCATTTGTGGATTATTAATTGTTCGGAATAAAATAGGGATTTTCACACACACGTCTATATGGTGTAGAATGCTTTAAAACGAAGTTTTTCCTCAGCTTCTCTGTGTGTAGATTGCATGAAAACAGCACATTTTAAAAAAGAAATTTACGAAAAATAAAATAAATGGTTGTTAATATGCATATTATAGAAAATCGTTGTAATAAAAATTAATAATGAAAAAAAATAAAAAAATTAAAATTCGGTGATAAAATTTAGCGAAAATACTAGAGGGAGAGGCACGAAACCTAAATAATAATGAAGCTAATAAAAGTAGGGTAAGTTGTTAATTTTGTTTTATTATTGCGCTTTTGTACCATAATTAAAAAAAATAATTTGATTCGAAATTAATTTTTGCTTTCATATGTTAAAAAAGGAAGTATTGTATCATAAATATTTGTGTATTTAATGATAACTAAAATATGAACAAAAAAATTAATTAAAAAGAAATGTAGAATACAATACCACGTTAAATGTACATAACACGAAATGAAAAGAAAAAAGACAAACAATGTAGAGAAAATATATATAAATAAGAAATGAATGTTAAATAGTAGTATATATAATTTATGCGGAGTGTCCTTGAATTATTTCGTCGTTAAAATTAATATCGATATTTTAGATTATTTAAAAATAGTTTGTTAAAAAATTCCTGCGAGATAATTCAAAGTCACACTGTGTACGAAGAAAAATGTACAACTTGTAATTATTTATTTTGTAAAGAAAAATATCTGCAGTATTAAAATTCCGCAACAGATCATAATTATATTTAGAGGAACAAAGAATAAAAAAAAATAGTCGAGGACGAAAATTTATATCGACTGATCACTTTTTTTAAGAGGAAAAATTTAATTAGTTTGTGCCAAAAAAATACAAATTATAACGACAGGTAAAAATATAAAAATAATTAATTTAATAATGATAATTTTTGTGAACTTCGTTCTTTCTCGATTTATTATCATAAAAAAAAACAATAGCAAATAATTCCTATATAGATATTGTGATATAAAATATTAAAGTAAATACATACACCAAATGCACACTGCACTGCCTATATAAAAAAAGAAAGAAAAAATTATTTTAGATTTAAAGGTACCCTAACGGAATGAAATTTTATTTAAACGAATTTAATTTAATACTAATTTTGTGTTTCTCTTTTTATTCGTTTATTATATTTTTGGATAATATTTAAAAGATTTTTTTAAAAGAGATATTGCAATTTCGTAAGAACCAACACAATACGCATTTTCGTTGGAAGTTTTTTATTAATTATAATTTATATCGAGATTTTTGTAATTTTAAGCTAAAATGATCTTTATATTTATTTAGATTATTAACCCTTTAACGGATAATTTTGGTAATAGGAGTTATTTATTAACGATATAAAATATTAAGAAAGTAAGAAATTTATTTTGAATGTGGGAATTAAAAAATTATTTTAATTAATTATTTGATAAAAGAAATCGATAGGAAATGAAAAATGATTTAAAATGAGTCCAAACACGATGGGTTTATGATAAAAAACAAAAAAGTTATGTTTTCATTTTTTGTTTTTATCAATTGTTTTTTCATTTTTTAAAAATTGTTTATAAATTAAATTTGTTTGACAAATTGAAATTTAATTTGAAAATATGGATTGTTGGGTATCAAATTAAAGGTATTTGAATATAGACTAAGAAACAATCGAAAATCAACCTCAATTTATAACATACAGATTGTCAATTGTTTTTCTTATTTCTTAAAAATTGTTTAAAATTTAAATTTATTTCAAAACATAGGTTGTTGAGTATCAAATTAAAGGTATTTTAATGTAGAGTACGAAACAATTGAAAAACAACATCAATTGACAACATTTCGAACGTCAATTGTTTTTTCATTTCTTAAAAATTGTTTATAAATTAAATTTGTTTGACAAATTGAAATTTAATTTGAAAATATGGATTGTTGGGTATCAAATTAAAGGTATTTGAATATAGACTAAGAAACAATCGAAAATCAACCTCAATTTATAACATTCAGATTGTCAATTGTTTTTCTTATTTCTTAAAAATTGTTTAAAATTTAAATTTATTTCAAAACATGGGTTGTTGAGTATCAAATTAAAGGTATTTTAATGTAGAGTACGAAACAATTGAAAAACAACATCAATTGACAACATTTCGAACGTCAATTGTTTTTTCATTTCTTAAAAATTGTTTATAAATTAAATTTGTTTGACAAATTGAAATTTAATTTGAAAATATGGATTGTTGGGTATCAAATTAAAGGTATTTGAATATAGACTAAGAAACAATCGAAAATCAACCTCAATTTATAACATTCAGATTGTCAATTGTTTTTCTTATTTCTTAAAAATTGTTTAAAATTTAAATTTATTTCAAAACATGGGTTGTTGAGTATCAAATTAAAGGTATTTTAATGTAGAGTACGAAATAATTGAAAAACAACATCAATTGACAACATTTCGAACGTCAATTGTTTTTTCATTTCTTAAAAATTGTTTATAAATTAAATTTGTTTGACAAATTGAAATTTAATTTGAAAATATGGATTGTTGGGTATCAAATTAAAGGTATTTGAATATAGACTAAGAAACAATCGAAAATCAACCTCAATTTATAACATTCAGATTGTCAATTGTTTTTCTTATTTCTTAAAAATTGTTTAAAATTTAAATTTATTTCAAAATATGGGTTGTTGGGTATCAAATTAAAGGTATTTTAATGTAGAGTACGAAACAATTGAAAAACAACATCAATTGACAACATTTCGAACGTCAATTGTTTTTTCATTTCTTAAAAATTGTTTATAAATTAAATTTGTTTGACAAATTGAAATTTAATTTGAAAATATGGATTGTTGGGTATCAAATTAAAGGTATTTGAATATAGACTAAGAAACAATCGAAAATCAACCTCAATTTATAACATACAGATTGTCAATTGTTTTTCTTATTTCTTAAAAATTGTTTAAAATTTAAATTTATTTCAAAACATGGGTTGTTGAGTATCAAATTAAAGGTATTTTAATGTAGAGTACGAAACAATTGAAAAACAACAACAATATACAACATTCAGATCGTCAATTGTTTTTTTCATTTCTTAAAAATTGTTTATAAATTAAATTTGTTCGAAAAATTGGAATTTAATTTGAAAATATGAGTCGTTGGGTATCAAATTAAAGGTATTTGAAAGTAGATTAAGAAACAATCGAAAATCAATCAAAGTTATTATTTAGATTGTCATTTGTTTTTTTTTTCATTTCTTAAAAATTGTTTAAAAATCAAAATTGTATGAAAATATGGGTAGTTGGGTATCAAATTAAAGGTGTTTAGATGTGGAGTAGGAAACAATCGAAAATCAACCTCAATTTATAACATTCAGATTGTCATTTGTTTTTTCATTTCTTAAAAATTGTTTAAAAACCAAAATTGTTTGAAAATATGGGATGTTGGGTATCAAATTAAAGGTATTTTAATGTAGAATAAGAAACAAATTGAAAATCAACCTCAATTTATAACATTCAGATTGTCAATTGTTTTTCTTATTTCTTAAAAATTGTTTAAAATTTAAATTTATTTCAAAACATGGGTTGTTGGATATCAAATTCAAGGTATTTTAATGTAGAGTACGAAACAATTGAAAAACAACATCAATATACAACATTCAGATCGTCAATTGTTTTTTCATTTCTTAAAAATTGTTTATAAATTAAATTTGTTTGACAAATTGAAATTTAATTTGAAAATGTGGATTGTTGGGGTGAAAAATGGGTTGGGTTGGGTTGGGTTGGGTTGGGTGAAAAATGGGTATCAAATTAAAGGTATTTGAATGTAGACTAAGAAACAATTGAAAATCAACCTCAATTTATAACATTCAGATTGTCAATTGTTTTTCTTATTTTTTAAAAATTGTTTAAAAATTAAATTTGTTTAAAAATGTGGGTTGTTGGGTATCAAATTAAAGGTGCATGAATGTAGAGTAAGAAAACAATTGAGAAACAATATCCATTTCAACATTCAGATTGTCGATTGTTTTTTTATTTCTTAAAAATTGTTTAAATATTAAATTTATTTGAAAATATGGGTTGTTGGGTAGTAAATTAAAGGTGTTTGAATGTAGAGTAAGAAACAATCGAAAATCAACTTCAATTTATAACATTTAGATTGTCAATTGTTTTTTTCATTTCTTAAAAATTGTTTCATAATTAATTATAAGCTGACCCATTAACGAATAATTTTGTATATAACAGCAGTTATCTATAACAGATATAAAATATTAAGAAAGTTTGATCTTGAGTATAGGAAATAAAAATTTATTTAAATTAATTATATGATAAAAGAAATCGATAGAAAATGAAAAATGCTTTAGAATAAGCCCAAACACGATGAGTTTTCGATAAAAATCAAAAAAGTTGAGTTTTTATTTTTTGTTTTTATCAATTGTTTTTTTTTCAGTTCTTAAAAAAAAATTTGAAAACTAAAATTGTTTGAAAATGGGTTGTACGGTATCAAATTAAAGGGGTTTGAATATAGAGTAAGAAACAATTGAAAAATAACTCAATTTACAACGTTTAGATTGTCAATTGTTCCTTTTTATTTCTTAAAAATTATTTAAAAATTAAATTTGTTTAAAAATATGGGTTGTTGGGTATCAAATTAAAGGTATGTGAACGTACAGTAAGAAACAATCGAAAATCAATACCAATTTACAACATTCAGATTGTCAATTGTTCTGAAAATTTCTTAAAAATCGTTTAAAATATAAATTTGTTTGAAAATGTGGGTTGTTTGGTATAAAATTATAGGTATTTGAATGTAGAGTAATATACAATTGAAAAACAACATCAATTTACAACATTCAGATTGTCAATTGTTTTTATTATTTCTTAAAAATTGTTCAACAATTAATTATAAGCTAGAATGATCTTTATATTTATTTGGATTATTGTAGATTAACCCTTTAATGGATAATTTTATAATAGGAGTTGTATAATAGGATATATAAAACATTAAGAAAGTTTTATTTTTAATATAGGAAGTAAAAAATTATTTTAATTAATTGTTTGATAAGAGAAACCGATAGAAAATGAAAAATGCTTTAAAATGAGCCCAAACACGATGAGTTTTCGATAAAAAACAAAAAAAAATATGTTTTTATTTTTTGTTTTTATCAATTGTTTTTTTTTCATTTCTTAAAAATTGTTTAAAAATCAAATTTGTTTGAAAATATGGGTTGTTGGGTATCAAATTAAAGGTATCTTAATGTAGAGCAAGAAACAATTGAAAATCAATCTTTATTTATAACATTCCGATCGTCAATTGTTTTTTTCATTTCTTAAAAATTGTTTAAAAACTAAATTTGTTTGACAAATTTAAATTTAATTTGAAAATATGAATCGTTGGGTATCAAATTAAAGGTATTTGAGAGTAGATTAAGAAACAATCGAAAATCAACCTCAGCTTAGAACATTCAGGTTGTCAATTGTTTTTTTTTCATTTCTTAAAAATTCTTTAAAAGTGAGAATTATTTAAAAATATGGGTTATTGGGTATCAAATTAAAGGTAGTTTAATGTAGAACAAGAAACAATTGAAAATCAACCTCAATATACAACATTCAGATTGTCAATTGTTTTTCTCATTTTTTAAAAATTGTTTAAAAATTAAATTTGTTTGAAAGTATGGATTGTTGGGTATCAAATTAAAGATATTTAAATATAGAGTAAGAAACAATCGAATGTCAACCTCAGTTTATAATATTTAGATCGTCAGGTTGTCAATTGTTTTTGTCATTTCATAAAAATTGTTTATAAATTAAATTTGATAATAAATTGAAATTTAAATTGACAATGTGAGTTGTTGCGTATCAAATTAAAGGTATTTTAATGTAGAACAAGAAACAATTGAAAATCAACCTCTATTTATAACATTCAGATCGACAATTGTTTTTTTTTCATTTCTTAGAAATTGTTTAAAAGTTAAAATTGTTTGAAAATATAGGTTGTGGGTTATCAAATTAAAGATATTTGAATGTAGAGCAAAGAAACAATTGAAAATCAACCTCTAGTTATAACATTCAGATCGTCAATTGTTTTTTATTATTTCTTAAATATTGTTGAAAATTGGAATTTAATTTGAAAATATGAGTCGTTGGGTATCAAATTAAAGGTATTTGAAAGTAGATTAAGAAACAATCGAAAATCAATCAAAGTTATTATTTAGATTGTCATTTGTTTTTTTTTTCATTTCTTAAAAATTGTTTAAAAATCAAAATTGTTTGAAAATATGGGTAATTGGGTATCAAATTAAAGGTATTTAGATGTGGAGTAGGAAACAATCGAAAGTCAACCTTAATTTATAACATTCAGATTGTCATTTGTTTTTTCATTTCTTAAAAATTGTTTAAAAACCAAAATTGTTTGAAAATATGGGATGTTGGGTATCAAATTAAAGGTATTTTAATGTAGAATAAGAAACAAATTGAAAAACGACATCAATTTACAACGTTCAGATTGTCAATTATTTTTTCCCATTTCTTAAAAATTGTTTAAAAATTAAATTTGTTTCAAAATATGGGTTGTTGGGTATCAAATTAAAGGTATTTGAATGTAGAGCCGAGAAACAATCGAAAATCAACCTCAGTTTGAATAATTTACATTGTCAATTGTTATTTTCAATGCTTAAAAATTGTTAAAAAATCAAAATTGTTTGAAAATATAGGTTGTGGGGTATCAAATTAAAGATATTTGAATGTAGAGCCAAGAAACAATTGAAAATCAACTTCTATTTATAACATTCAGATCGTCGAATTGTTTTTTTCATTTCTTAAAAATTGTTTAAAAGTCAAAATTGTTTGAAAATATGGGTTGTTGGGTGTCAAATTAAAGGTTTTTGAATGTAGATTAAGAAACCATCGAAATTCAACCTAAAATTACAAAATACAGATCGTCCATTTTTTTTTCATTTCTTAAAAATTCTTTAAGAATTGAATTTATTTAAAAATATGGGTTGTTGGGTATTTGAATATAGAATAAGAAGCAATCGAGAATAAACCTCAATTTACCAGATTCTGATTGTCAATCAAGGGCGTAGCCAGGATTTATAACAAGGAGGGCAAACCATGGTCCATAGTCGTTCAAAATGTAAAATTTTGAAAACTTTGAGTTTTTAATTATACTTAAATTAAACTAATACCATTTTTCTTGGGTTTAAACTAAATTTATCCAAAACTTTCTTCACTATGCAGTCAACATCAGGACCTTCGGAAGGAATTTTCGATGCACACTCATCAAACACAACCAAATGAATTTTAAAAAGTTTTCACTCATTGTATTCCTGAGCAAGGTTTTTACCCTTCGTAGTAACAAAAGTGAAGCCACTTTAATGTCCTTTAATTTGTCTTCTGTTAAATTCTTGTTCTCCCACATATTATACCACAAATCTAATTCAACAAAGACATCATCTAACTTATAAAATTCCATGAAAGATTCTGCATTATTTTTGAAATCTTTTGACGCCAGTTTGAGCATGCTTAGATAAGTTAAAGCAAAAGCAGGTGTATTTTCTCATGGTAATGTTTACTTTCTCTGCGATATCAAGTGATTTTTTAAAATAAATCATAACATTTTCGACATCTTGTCAATCTTCTTTGATTACATCTAAAATATCACCAATATGTTTCTTCACCATAACCAAATCCATACTTTTACCTTGTAAAACGTTTACAACGGGTTTCAAAATTGCAGAGTGTCTTGCAATTATGTTTAAGCCTAAGATGAATATTGGTTTAGTAACTGTGTAGCACAGTGCAATTGGTAGGCAAATTTTCTTGTTGCATAGTTTCCTTTGACAGATAGATTTTTTATGCTTTTATATTTTTTCGACTATCTGACCTCACAGAGCCTTGAAAGATTTGGAACGAAAGATTTGGAATTTATTTCTGGTAGCTTGTTAGTATCATTAACTACAAGATTTAGTCTGTGGTTGAAGCAATAGAAAAATAAAGATTTAGCGTACTTTTTTTAAGAATGGGTTGTACACCAACTTCTTTGCCAGCCATCGTGGAACACCCGTTTAATCCAAATCCCACACAATTATCAGCGGAAAAATTATTGTCTTCTAAAAAACTTTGAATTGTGCTGGCGATTGTAGAAGCATCTTGACATTTTAATCAATGTAGCCTACAAATTCCTCCCTGATTATTTTTTGGCTTTCATCATAGAACCTCAATCCAATAGAAAGCTGCTCTTTTCCAGCAATATCTGCTGTTTCATCAGCCATTACAGCCTTCGATTATTTTTTCTTTTATAACTTCACCGTATAATTATATGATCTCATTTTGAATTGTTGGTGAGGTGTAGACTGCGTTTTTTTGACATTTCCTCAAATTTAAAAGGTCAAAGAAAACTCCCTCATTTCCTTCTTTTCCTCTAAGCGGCAAATCACGGATGTCACAAAATAATATGCTGACAATATTTGTTTATTTTCTTCAATCGTCTTATGGTGCTCTATTTGCAATTGGACATCAACAGGAGCATTTTGAAGAAATGCTTTTGCAACAACTGTTGAAGATTTGTGGTAATGACTTAAATAACTTAAACTTCATGTAAAGCCTTATCATAACTGACCCTAAAACTCCTTTAACTGTAGCAATTCTTGGCGGAAATAAAACATAATACAAAGATAGAGCACCTTTCAAACGACTTGAGTATGACTAATGCATGGAGTATATTAATCTAACCAGCGATGGTTAAATTTTCTTTACAAGTAAATGGCATCAGAAGCAAAATTGTAATTTAATGATGGCACCCAAAGGTCGGTCAACAATTCCTTCTTTTTTTCAGAAGGCAAGTTATTGGCACAACTAACATAACGACCAATGTCATCATCATTGTAGCCATCGCGTTCTTCAGTTTCTTTAGAAGTCTCAATTCCAGAGACAGCTTCATTAAAGAACTACTTGAGCCTCCTTCAAAAATAGATTCCTATTTTGCTACACCCATGTTGTTAATCGTCATTTGTATACATCATGAAACCTCATCATCATCTTATTTGATTCTCTATTTGAATCTTATTCATTCTTTTTAAATTCCCTTTGTCAAAAAATCATTTTTTCGGCCACCCAATAAATTTTCTTCGCCAAGATCCATGATGATCAATCTTAATGTCAATTCTGATTCAAACAGTGTCTCAAATCTCTTTTAATGAGTACACTTTAATAAATCATAATAATTAGAGTTTGAGATTTATGACACGTTAAAGGGTTAAAAATTAAATTTAAACGAAGTTCACAAAAACCCAACATCTCGTAAACAAATCCTCACGTTAGAACGAATTTAGAGTCCTTAATTAACTCTAATTGTAAGTAAGATGCGCACGATTTCATTGTAAATAGTGTCTCTAATTCCTGTTTAGTTATTACGTCGATTTAGTTGAAGAAATTTTTATTATTAAAGTATTACATTAATGTAAATATTACCCACCAGAGAATTTAAATTAAAAACCGTGATATGTAATATTATCTTACCAATTAAGATTAACGAATAAGTAAGAAAAATGAGGACTTTTTACGTAATTTAATTTTTTTTAAATTTTAAGTTAGAAATTAAAATCGTAAAAAGTTCTTCAATTACAGAAAAAAGGAAAGAAATATATAAACCTAGCGCTTTGAATCGTGAAACGAGCTAAAAGATATACACGTCTAATTAATTAATTAATTAATAAAAGAATTAATTTTTCGCGTTGTCGCTTCGTAAATTTGATATGTATTTCTATAGGAAGTGTTACGTTTCGGCTTATTAAAAAAAATGTGTATTATAACTGAAAATGAACAAAAAAAAGTGAAAGAAAATGATCTTAATCATTACATTGTTTTTAAATAATTGAATTAACTGTATAGAAAGGCTAATAAGAAATGTTATCACCCTAAATCGAATCGTTTCGGTTAAAAAATGCCCAAAAAAAAAAGAATTATAAGAAATCATTTCGACAATCACGATAAAAAAAATGATAAGATAAAAAACTTAAACAATAAGATTTAAAAGAAAACGTTGTTAAATGGTGGAAGTTTAAAGTTACGCTAGGAATTAATTAACCAAGACGTTTTCGATTTAGGAACCTGTTGTTGAATATATGTTTAATGTTCGTTAAAAAAAATCAGGGAAACTAACACAAATGAAAAAAAAATTAACCCATTCTTCGCTACTTGTAGAAAAAAAATAAACAACAAAAAAAAATAAACAACAAAAAAAAATAAACAACAACAAAAAAATAAACATTACGGCTGAATGTATTTAAATTAATTTGTTGCAAAAACACGTAGAGGTACCTTGTGCCAAAAAAATTTTAAACAAATATGGATGAAAATAAAAAATAAAACTTTGATCTGTGAAATAAATTTAAATAAAATATGTATTAGTTTTTACACTAAATAATAATAATATGTTCTTTGATTATACAATTATACATAAATTAAATAATCCGATTTATATTCAAAGCACATATTATAATAAAAAATAAATATATCCTCACACATGAAAGAAAAAAATAATAAAACGAAAAAATAAAAATATAGAGATGGTGTGTAAAAAAAAATAAACTGAAAAAGGAAAAAAGTAATCGGGAATTGTCCTCTCTTATGATTATAATTAATTAATTAATTGTTAATAAGTGCATACGTATCCGTAAGTCTGTTGTTAAGTGCTATTATTTACCGATACGCAAAACTGTTAATAATTGTAATAAATAATTATTATAATAATAACGATAATGATATTGAATACGAAAAAGCAAACATTCGCAATCACATACATTAGTTCAATATTGTTTTACACCGTTCATACGCAATTTTAATAAAATACAATTGCAATAATTTTTTTTATAATTATTATTACCCTTTTAATAATTATTACTATATTAGAACTTCGATAATCCCAACGCCCAAACAAAAATTATGATTTAGCTTTTTACTTAATTTCAATGAATATACAATTTTTGAATAAATTGGAATTAAAATGAATTTTTTCGTTTTTTAACTTTTAATCGATGTGTTTATTATTTATTTTTCGTCCCTTACATGTTTCGGCTATTTTTAGCCATCATCAGACGGTTTCTATAAATAAAATAAAAATAAAACATGTAAGGGACGAAAAATAAATAATAAATACATCGATAAAAAGTTAAAAAAGGAAGAAATTCATTTTAATTCCAATTTATTTAATACATCGATGAAAAATGGACAAAAATAAAAATAATTATTGTGATAATTTTTGAATATTTCTTCAGTAATAATATTGAATTTGTTGACGTCCGAAAAATACAATATTTACAACAGTTTATTTAAAATTAGTATTTCTCGAAAATATACAATCAGTGATGGGCGACTGGTAATACCTACCCGATAGGTTTTTGTACTTTTTACTTAGACTCACGCGAACACCTCACGTGAATATCATAAAATAAATCACGTGACTCACGCTTTGGTCACGTCAATTCACGTGACTCACGCTCGATTAGGTGATCAAAAGCATGAATCATGTTTGATTATAAATTAATCGTATTTAACAGAATGGCAGAATTAATTCGGTATTTAGTTTTATTTATCATGTTTTGAAATAAATAAGACTGTTATAAAATTAAAATAAATAATAAATGTTAAAATATTCTTACGGATAATACTGCCTTTAACGTTTTAAAGATGTTCCTCCATTAATCATAAATTTAGATTAAATTTTGCACTTCGTTAAATCGTATTTACTTAACCCTCCAGTACACGCGCATTTTTTTTTGACGTGAGTGCTCGCACCGGACTGAGAGTCCGGGTTTCTTTGCCAAATAAGAGATTTGTATTAAACTCCATAGATTACTAAAGTACCGCGGTTCATGATATCTATGTATTCAAACAAAGAGAGAACATTATTAAAGTTCACCTTTCGTTTCTTCGGTGGCTGATACTGCTTAAAACAAACTTGATAAGCTACCAAGAGCCTTGAACTGCTTTTAAAAATGTTGATACTACCTCTGGAAGAATAGAAGCACTTGATAATGCTTCTAGAAGCCTTAACATAGCTTTCAGAAGGCTTGAACTGCTTCCACAAGATTTTATACTGCAGCTGAAAGACTTGATACTATTTCTAGAAGATTTTAAATGATTCCAAAAGACTTGATACCGTTTGTAAAACTACTGGCAAAAAAATGTTTGAAAATGCAAAGTCTTAAAGAAGACATTTTTATTGCAAAAGGCACGAAATTGTTAATACAATTTGATTTTGCTTTCAAAATACCAAATACTGCTAGGATACAAAATGTTCATTTCAAAAGTTCAAAAAATTTCAATTATAGACCAAATATTGCTTGTGAAGATGCATATGCGCCAGATACATGGACGTTTTTTATGTCACTTTTGTTTTGAGAACAGTCATACTTATTTTCAAAAACCGGCGCTTATGAAGCTACGAAGATTGTGTTAGATGAACCACTGACGATCTAAAGATAAATCAGTTAGCTGCAGAATTTTTCGAATCCTCTATTTGGGCATCGTAAATCTTACACAAATTGCTGGTTCTGGTCCTAAAAACGCTTTAGCACTAGCTCATCTGCCGTTTCATTGGCAGCACTTCCAGAGTGACCTCAGTGTAGTTAAAACGACGAACCGTTTGAGCCATCTGTATTTCCACACAAATTTTGATAATCCTCTACTTGATTTCGAGCTTTGTGGAGATAAGTTACTCAGCCTGTGTTCTCATTCAATCCCAAGATTATTCCTCACTTGCGCAATCAGTAATAAAAGAGTCCAATATAATTATATTTACAAACTCACTTCTACAGTATTATATATTTAGAAATCTGAAACTAGCAACTAACGCCATTAACAACGACAACATTCTGATGTGAAATACTACTTTGACGTCCTTCAACATCGGCAAATACAGAAAAAAGGGATTAACTAACTAGAAACTGACGAAATGACCTATTTACCTTTATTAGCTGTTTCCACCAAAACTTATTTTCGAAAGTAAGTCCTTTTTTCGTTGACAAGAATGGATGATATATTAAAAAAAAAATGTTAACTTGAATGGTTGCGGTCCGCCGAACCAGCGGTTGCAAATTGCTAAAAGACTCTGTAAGTAGATAGTTAAACTTGCAGGAAAAGATTTTATTAATCATAAAATCGTGGCTAAGAGAAAATACTGGAAATTATTTGACAGCATTCTGAGATGACCGCTAGGAGGTGCAAATACCATCTTTAATGTCTTGAAATCTTAACAATTAAACAATTAGTCATCTTAGGAATGGTATCTCAATTTTAAGATACTTGTACATTTCAGTTTCAGTCCAGTCCCAGTATATTCCGGGTTCATGCCGGGATTTCATGAAAGAAGATTTATCGTTTAGAAGTCTGGGAGCATTAAGAAAGATTTGCAATGAAAATACGATTGGCACCAAATAAATTAATTTTCTGGAAGCATTTCAAGCCTTATAGACGCAATGTCAAGTATTCTGACAGCAATATCAAATCTTCTGTTAGCATTCCAAATGTTTTAGAAGCAATTTAGATCTTCTAGAACCAATATTAAGCCTACCTGAGCCAATATCGAGACTTTTGTAACTATTTTAAATCTTCTAGAAGTAGTATCAAGTCTTCTGGAATCTTCTCGAGTCTACTGAAAGCATTTCAAATCTTCCAGAAACAGTATAAAGTCTTACAGGGGTTATATCTAATCTTTTGGAAGCATTTTAAAATATCTAGAAGCAGTATCATGTCTTCATTATTAAAATATTCTAGAAACAGTATCAAGTCTTTTGGAAACTTCTCAAGTCTTCTGAAAGCATTTGAAATCTTCTGGAAGCAGTATAAAGTCTTACAGGGACAGTATCAAGCCTTTAGGAAGCATTTTAAAACATCTAGAAGCAGTATCAAGTCTTCTGGAATCTTCTCGAGTCTTCTGAAATCATTTCAAATCTTCCAGAAATAGTATAAAGTCTTACAGGGGCTATATCTAATCTTTTGAAAGCATTTTAAAATATCTAGAAGCAGTATCGATTCTTAATTATTAAAATCTTCTAGAAGCAGTATCAAGTCTTTTGGAAACTTCTCAAGTCTTCTGAAAGCATTTGTAATCGTCTAGAAGCAGTATAAAGTCTTATAGGGGCAGCATCAAAGCTTTAGGAAGCATTTTAAAACATCTAGAAGCAGTATCAAGTCTTCTGGAAGTAGTATCCAGTCTTTTGGAAGCACTTCAAGTAATTTTGAAGTATTCTAAAAGTAAGTATAAGGTCTTCTGGAAACATTGTAAGTCGTCTGGAAGTATTGTAAGTCATCTGGAAATATTTTAAGTCTTCTAGAAGCAGTATCAGTCTTCTGGAAACATTCCAAGTATTCTGGAAACCATATCAAGTTTCTTAGATACAATATCAAGTCTTCTGGAAGCATCTTAAGTCTTCTAACAGCGACATAAAGTACTTTGGAAGCATTGTAGGTCGTCTGCACACATTTCAAGTCCTCTAGATGCAATATCAAGGCTTCCAAAAGCGTTGTAAGTCATCTGTAAGCATTGTAAGTCGTCTGGATGCATTGTAAGACATCTGTAAATTCATCATTTTAAGTCTTCTAGAAATATCAGTCTAGAAATTCAAGTCTTCTGAAAGCAATATAAAGTTTTCTTAAAACAGTATCAAATCATCTAGAGGTAACAACATGAAGTGTTCTGGAAACATTTTAAGTTTTCTAGATGCTATATCAAGTTATCTGAAAGCATTGTAAGTCGTCTGGAAGTATTTTAAATCCTCTAGAAGCAGTAACAGTCTTCTGGAAGCCGCGGTACTTTATAAATCTAGGGACTTTAATTTGTATTCTTTTTAAGACAATAATTAAAAAAATTTTTTTATTATCATAAAATTTGCGATAGGCAAATAAATGCCCGCGTTGAATACGCTGCACATTTTTCGGGGCATTTATGTTCTACAGCTTTCATTATCTTCTTCGTTTCTTCTAATTAGATAAGAAGCCATTTTGAACGGAAAAAAAAAAGTTGCCTTTTCTGTTAAACAATAGAGGGTGCAGAACCCGGAGTGAGAGTCCGGTGCGTGTACCGAACTGTTAAAAATTGGTTAGAATTTTGACATAAACATTTAGTTACTGAAAATGTCACTAATATTCTGGAAAACATCCGATTTTCCTTGAATCAACAAGTATTATGGAAAAACATCACGTATAGTACAGATTACAAACTGTTCATTGTAAATTATGTAGAATGAAAAGATAATAATTTTTGGATAATAATAATACAGTGTGTTCATGATGAAAGGAATAAATTTAATAACATTAAATAAACCGCTGCTTTTAAAAAATGGTGAGAAATATTACGGAAATTAGTCAAAAAGGAGGTAAAAAGGGTGGAGAATTTAGTAACGATCAACGTAAGCAAATTTTACATTATTTATTGCAAAATGTGACGGACGAAAAACTTAAAAGAGGTGCGATAAATGCTGCTGCACGTAAGTTTTGTTGTAGCCGTTCAACCATTTCCAAATTGTGGAAACAAGTTAAAGAATGCCAAAACAATGACTCAACAATTAATGTAGATTCTAAGAAAAATAAATGCGGTTGAAAAGTGAAAGATTATCGCCATCAAATTTCAAACATTTCCTCCCTTCCTTTATGTAAAAGAACGACGTTAAGGTCGTTAGGTTATGCGTGTAAAATTCCAAAAAGTACATTGCATGACAGATTAAAGAAAGGAAAGGAAATAAAAAGAATCACTAGTTTTGTTAAACCATTGCTGATTGAAAAAAATAAACGCCGCCGAATCGACTTGCTAGATTATGTACATATTGACGAAAAATGGTTCTACTTAACTAGAACTAAAAAGAGTTTTTACATATCTTACGAAGAAGAACACCCTTATAGACCCTGTAAAAGTAAAAGATTCATTACAAAGGTAATGTTTATGGCAGCAGTGGCTCGTCCACGTTGGGATTTTCATAAGAAAGCATATTTTGATGGAAAATTAGGAATTTGGCCATTTGTTTCTTCTTCACCAGCTAAAAGAAACAGCAAGAATCGAGCTAAGGGCACTTTAGTAACCAAAACTGTAGAAACAGTCAATAAAGAAGAAATAAGTGTACAACTAAGTGTACACTACACTTACCAAATTTTTCAACTGGTTAATGAAATTTCTGGATTTGTGCACGTCCGTCGCAGCAGTTAAATGTCGATATGAGGCAGCCTTGTTTTCGGCTCAATGCATCTCTCAGGGTTACCGATGATAATAGCTCAGCTCTACCGGTTTTTTTTGCGCATAAAGTTCTTTTTGATTTCATTAATTCATTTCTTATCTCTTCTCTTTTTTTTTCATGTTATTTTTCCGTATTGTCTATGCTTATGTTCATTATTTTTATTGGGGTGATTGTGGAAGAACGATAAGAGACTATCGAACAACAACTTTTGTTCATAAATAAATAATATATAATTTCTGTATTGCAAGAAAATGTATGCTCTTTTCTTTTCTTTGTGAACAATAAACTTATTATTATTATTAAGACTTGTGGAAGGATTTAAACTCTTCTAGAAGCAATATCAAGTATGTAGTAGTAGAAGTGGTATCAAGACTTGTGGCAAGATTCGAAGTCTTCCAGAAGCAATATCAAGTCTTCTGGAAGCATTTCAAGTTTTTTGCAAGCAATATCAAGTCTTCCAGAAACAATTTGAACTTTTCTAGAAACAATATCAAGTATGTAGTAATAATAGTCAAGAAAAGCGTCCAGAGGAAGCATTTCAACTCTTCTAGAAGCGGTTTCAAGTCTTGTGGAAAGATTTGAGGTTTTCTAGAAGAAGTATCAAGTCTTTTGGAAGCAGACCAAATCTCAATTCAAAATATGTACTCTTGTACCGGTACCTATCTTACGAGAGGCATTATCAATTTTTATAGAAGCATTTCATGTCTTATAGAAGTGGTACCAAGTCTTGTGGCAGGATTCGAAGTCTTCCAGAAGCAATATCAAGTCTACTGGAAGCATCTCAAGCTTTTGCAAGCAATATCAAGTCTTCCAGAAGCAATACCAATTCTCCTGGAAGCATTTCAAGTCTTATAGAAACAGTATCAAGTCTTGTGAAAGGATTTGAACTTTTCTAGAAGCAATATCAAGTATGTAATAATAATAGTCAAGATATGCGTCTAGAAGAATCATTTCAACTCTTCTAGAATCGGTATCAAGTCTTTTGTAAAGATTTGAAGTTTTCTAGAAGAAGTATCAGGTCTTCTGGAAGCAGATCAAGTCTTTTAGAAGCAATATCAAGTCTTCTAGCAGTACTATCAAGTCTTCTGAAACAGTATCAAGTCTCAATTCAAAATATGTACTCTTGTACCGGTACCTATCTTACGAGAGGCATTATCAATTTTTATGGAAGTTTTCATTTCTTACAGAAGTGGTTTCAAGTCTTGTGGCAGGATTCGATGTCTTCCAGAAGCAATACCAATTCTCCTGGAAGCATTTCAAGTCTTATAGAAACAGTATCAAGTCTTGTGGAAGGATTTGAACTCTTCTAGAACCAATATCAGTTATGTAGTAATAATAGTCAAGAAACGCGTCCAGAGGAAGCATTTTAACTATTCTAGAAGCGGCCTTCAAGTCTTGTGGAAAGACTTGAAGTTTTCTAGAAGAAGTATCAAGTCTTCTGGAAGCAGATCAAGTATTCTAGAAGCAATATCAAGTCTTCTAGCAGTACTATCAAGTCTTCTGAAACAGTATCAAGTCTCAATTCAAAATATGTACTCTTGTACCGGTGCTTATCTTACGAGAGGCATTATCAATTTTTATGGAAGTTTTCATTTCTTATAGAAGTGGTATCAAGTCTTGTCCAGGATTCAAAGTCTTCCAGAATCAATATCAAGTCTTCTGGAAGCATTTCAAGTTTTTTGTAAGCAATATCAAGTCTTCCAGAAACAATATCAATTCTCCTTGAAGCCTTTCAAGTCTTATAGAAACGGTATCAAGTCTTGTGAAAGGATTTGAACTTTTCTAGAAGCAATATCAAGTATGTAGTAATAATAGTCAAGAAATGTGTCCAGAGGAAGCATTTCAACTGTTCTAGATGCGGTATCAAGTCTTGTGCAAAGATTTGATGTTTTTTAGAAGAAGTATCAAGTCTTCTGGAAGCAGATCAAGGCTTCTAAAGGCAATATCAAGTCTTCTAATAGGAGTATCAAGTCTTCTGGAAGCAGAATCAAGTCTCAATTCAAAATATGTACTCTTGTACCGGTGCCTATCTTATGAGAGGCATTATCAATTTTTATGGAAGTATTTCATGTCTTATAGAAATGGTATCACGTTTTATGACAGGATTCCAAGTCTTCCAGAAGCAATACCAAGTTTTCTGGAAGCATTTTAATTTTTTTGCAAGCAATATCAAGTCTTCCAGAAACAATATCAATTCTCCTTGAAGCCTTTCAAGTCTTATAGAAACGGTATCAAGTCTTGTGGAAGGATTTGAACTTTTCTAGAAGCAATATCAAGTATGTAGTAGTAATATTGAAGAAATGCGTCCAGAGAAAGCATTTCAACTCTTCCAGAAGCGGTATCAAGTCTTGTGGAAAGACTTGAAGTTTTCTAGAAGAAGCATCAAGTCTTTTGGAAGCAGATCAAGTCTTCTAGAAGCAATATCAAGTCTTCTAGCAGTAGTATCAAGTCTTCTGGAAGCAGCATCAAGTCTCAATTCAAAATATGTACTCTTGTATTGGTACAAGATAATGATAATGATAATGCCTATCTTACGAAAGGCATTATCAATTTTTATGGAAGCATTTCATGTCTTATAGAAATGGTATCAAGTTTTGTGGCAGGATTTGAAGTCTTCCAGAAGCAATACCGACTCTCCTTGAAGCTTTTAAAGTCTTATAGAAACGGTATCAAGGCTTGTGGAAGGATTTGAACTTTTCTAGAAGCAATATCAAGTATGTAGTAGTAATATTGAAGAAATGCGTCCAGAGAAAGCATTTCAACTCTTCCAGAAGCGGTATCAAGCCTTGTGGAAAGACTTGAAGTTTTCTAGAAGAAGTATCAAGTCTTTTGGAAGCAAATCAAGTTTTCTAGAAGCAATATCAAGTCTTCTAGCAGTAGTATCAAGTCTTCTGGAAGCAGCATCAAGTCTCAATTCAAAATATGTACTCTGGAATTGGTACAAGATAATGATAATGATAATGCCTATCTTACGAGAAGCATTATCAATTTTTATGGAAGCATTTCATGTCTTATAGAAATGGTATCAAGTTTGGTGGCAGGATTTGAAGTCTTCCAGAAGCAATACCGACTCTCCTTGAAGCTTTTAAAGTCTTATAGAAACGGTATCAAGTCTTATTGAAGGATTTGAACTTTTTTAGAAGCAATATCAAGTATGTAGTAGTAATAGTCAAGAAATGCTTATAGACGAAGCATTTCAACTCTTCTAGAAGAAGTATCAAGTCTTCTGGAAGCATTTCAAGTTTCTTCGAAACGTTTCAAGTTTTTTGGAAACGTTTCAAGTTTTTTGGAAGCAGTATGAAGGCATTTAGAAGCAGCATCAAGCCTTCTGGAAGCAGATCAAATCTTCTAGAAGCAATATCAAGTCTTCTAGCAGTAGTATCAAGTCTTCATAAGTATTGTTTATGAATTATTTTAATAATGTGACATATAATGCCTTTGTAATTTGGAACAAAAAAGTCTTAATTAGACTAGAAATGTTTGCAATTCGATTTAAATCAAATATTCACATCAAAAGATAAAAAAGGAATAGCAAATTGTATAAATATTGCAAACTATAGGAAGAAAAATAACTTACTGAAGATTCGATACATCAACAACTCAAACAAGGGGATGCTAGCAATGTCGAGGAAGTGATTTAAACCATTCCATAAATATTTCTAATACAATATTTAATTTTAATTCTTTGAACAAAACCTAAGATGGTTTACCATGCATGGGTAAATCAATCATTTCCATTTCCATTTTCCTTCACTGTACTTCTAGCTGCATTTAAAACCTTTTCTACTGCATGTTCCTTTTCTGAAATCATATTGGTTATCAAAAATGGTTTGATTATAACTAAATTTTCCAAATTTTTTCTTACAAGATAACTTCATATAATTTTCCAAAGAAAGCTATCTTTCCTTGTTTTTGTTGATTTTTTCAATCAATAAAGTCCCTTATTCCAGCAGTACATTACACACAGTTACTTTCTGCGAATCTGCATTTACGGTATCTTTTACAATTCCAGGTGTTATTTGAGCCTTTTTAATCGTAACATATTTTACAATTTTTAATAGTTCCTCTTTCATCTCTCTTCTCTAACACTTTCATTGCACTTTTTCTGCTCCATACAACCTTATTTCCAACTGAGAAAACCTCTTTTACAACTCTTTTTTATAACTCATCGTCTTTAAGTGTAACTTTCGGTAAGTTTTTTTCGGATGATCTTTTAAAAGCTGTTTAGTAATCATCTCCCCATATATCTTCTTTTATTCATAACAAAGCATCTTATTTAATTTCCTCTCATAATCCTTTTATTTTTCTTTAGCTAATTTTAACTTAAAAGAACCATTTCTTCACCTCATGCCTAAAATAATTTGAGTTGCCTATATTAATTTAAACGATTTAAATATTTATGTATAAGTATTATTTTACATTTAATACAAGTAATAAATATAATAAATACCTTTTCATATTTAAAATTCCTTTTAAAAAGTATTTTAAAAATTTCATCACCAATTTTAATTTCTCCATTAACGTCACGTACACGAGTGCCCTCTATCGACAAAGACAATAATAAAATAATTATACTTGAATATTAATAATAATTTATCATTTTGATTATATTTATGTTAATTTTTTTTCTATTTACTTCATTATATTTATAATAAATTATTATTAATTCTCATTTATTAATTTATTTCTTTTTTATTACTAATTGTAAATGATAAAATCAATACATTGCATATAGCTAACTTCACGGTTGATTTTATCCAACCTAAAAGTTCAAAATGACCAATGTCATAAAGAAGATGCTCTAATCCTGAAGATTTATCTTAACGTACGAATAGATCTAATTAATACTCACTAAACCGATAAGAAACAAGGATCTGTGCTCATTTCCAAGAAGATGAAAGCCAAAGCGCTCAAACACCAGAAAAAGCTTCTCATCCCAGTGATTTTAAGTGTAGCTTTTATGTTTTTCTTTAACGAATTTTTAATTTATTACCTTACTCAAGTTCAGGTAAATAGATTATTACTCAAAATAATCATCATTAATATTAATAAAATAATCTATTACATAGTGTAATTGGCCCAAATTGGACAAAAACACCGAAGAAGTTAATATTAAATCAAAGGACGAAGAACCAGTTAAAGCCCTAATAATCGCTGATACTCATTTACTTGGTTCGAAGAATGGACATTGGTTCGATAAATTAAGGAGGGAATGGCAGATGTATCGGGCGTTCCAAACTGCGATGACTTTGCATAAGCCCGACTTAGTTTTCGTCTTAGGTAAATCACCCCTTTAAAAATAATGATACAATTTTAATTATTTAATAGGAGACTTACTGGATGAAGGATTATCGAGTGGAAATGAAGAATTTAAGAGACACGCCGATAGATTTTACAGCATATTTACCGTCCCCAATGACGTTCAAATGTATCTAGCCGTGGGTAACCACGATATTGGATTTCATTATGGGTAAGATCGAAAAGTTAATTAATGAAGATAATAATTTTTTTTATTTAGGATTAGTCCGTATTTAAATAATCGATTTGTAACCGGGTTTAATTCCCCATCGGTTCAATTGGTGAGTTTGAAAGGAAATCATTTTGTTTTGATCAACAGTATGGCTTTGGAAGGGGATGGTTGCTTTTTGTGTAAACCGGCTGAGATGCAAATCAAAAAGATTAAAAGTAATTTTAATTTTTTTTTTATTAGATTAAGGGTTATTAAATTTGTTTTAGATTTGTTTGATTGCTCTAAAAATCCAAATACGACTTCGTGCAAGGATGCATCTAAATTAATAAATTTTAGTCGCCCGATTTTGATGCAAGTAATAAAAAATAATAAATGAATTAATTTTTTGCTCAAATTTATCTTTTGTAGCATTTTCCTTTGTATAGAGAATCAGATGCTGAATGCTCGGGCGAGGATGCTGCCCCTGAGGATCTTAAAAAGCAATTATTTAAAGAGAAATGGGATTGTGTCAGCGAAGAAGCAACGGTTCAATTGTTGAAACAACTTAAACCGAGATTGGTTGTATCTGGGCATACCCACCATGGTTGTACTAGAAAATTAGATATCGGGGACGGAGTTGAAATCAGCATTCCTAGTTTTAATTGGAGAAATAAGGACAATCCGAATTATGGGATGGTAAATTTTTTTTAATCATATTAATGATTAAAATATATATTTGAACTAAATTTAGAAGTAACACTAACACTAGATCTAAAACTAGAATCTTTCGGGTTTCGCAGTGCGTTTTTTGAAAAAATGTTTGACGTTTCGAATGCCATGTTGCAACCTTCTTCAGAAACTGGTTCTAACTGACAAAATCGGGGATCGTAAAACAATATATAGGTCGAAAAACTAATTAATAATTCATTTATATTAATTACAAGCTAATTACTGCGTCGCGTCCGGTTTGGGAGTCGTGTTCGTCTTCACCACCATCTTCCATGTTCTGCTGAGTTCCCAGCCATCTTCTCTGTTGGCGTTGTTTTTATGTCGATGGATTTCGATGGCTTCTCTTGTCAGCCGTTGATGATATTTATTATTCCTAGCCAGAACCTTTGTTTTATCGAAGTTTATTCGGTGTCCCTCCGAATGGCAATGTCCGCAACCGCCGACTGTTGAATCTTTCTCAGCCTCACATCCCTCTCGTGTTCCTTGATACGGCATTCGATGTTTCGTCCGGTTTGGCCAACGTAAAACTTCCCACGACTGCATGACAGCCGATAGACACCCGCTCCTTTTAATAGAGGTAGCTACCGGGAGTGTATTCCGAATTTTGGTGACCGTTCCGTATCGCACCACGATGTCGTTTTTCTTTAGGTGTCTTGCAATTCGTTCCGTTACACAGGAAGCGTAAGGAAGACCAGCTGGTTCTGTACCGAAAGATCAGGATATGCGGTGTCAGCGTAATCTATATGGGGGAAAATTCAACGAATGGAAACAATAATAGACTTTTTTGCAAACAGATTGAATTTGAGGTTTCCAGGACATTGTGGAGTCCATTACCACCCCAAGGTTTCTAACCGTATCAGATAGCTGAATAACGTTACCGCCGAGCATTAAGTGAATGGATGAAAAATCATTAAGCTTCGCAAATAAAGGTCGATTTCCAAACGCAATTGCTTGAGTTTTAGCAGTATTTAATTTAAGGCCGTAACGTTTAGACCAATCCAAAATATTAGAAAGATCAAAATTAAGTCGTGCAATTGCTTCTGGAAATCTATCAATACTTGCTTTGGTATAAATTTGGAGGTCATCAGCATACACGTGATAATTACAAGAAATGCAATGGGTGATGGCATTAATAAAAATTGAAAACAGCAACGGACCCAACACACTGCCCTGGGGCACACCACATCTAATATCACAAGTAGACGAGAGCTCAGAATCAGTACGTACACACGAAGAACGACAGGAAAAATATGATCGAAACTAAGATAAACATGAAGAATTAAATCCAAGGGCAGCCAGTGACGCTAACAAGAGATCATGATCAACCGAATCGAACGCCTTGCTGAAATCAAGTAACACAAGGATGGTAACGCAACGTTTGTCACATGCAGACATAATATCATCTGTAACTTTAATAAGTGCCGTAGTCGTACTATGACCACTGCGAAAACCCAACTGAAACACGTTATGCAAGTTAAAATCTTGTAAATACTCTTGAACTTGTAAGTAAACAAGGCGTTCGGAAGCTTTTGAAAGAACTGATAAAATGGAAATAGGACAAAAATCGTTTAAACTTGAGGGACTACAGCCGATAGACACCCGCTCCTTTTAATAGAGGTAGCTTGTCCTTGGCTACCGGGAGTGTATTCCGAATTTTGGTGACCGTTCCATATTGCACCACGATGTCGCTTTTCTTTAGGTGTCTTGCAATTCGTTCCGTTACACAGGAAACGTAAGGAAGATAGATGAATCCAGCTGGTTCTGTACTTGCTGGAGCTTCTTCTTCCTGCTTCCGCTGCTTGGTGGCTCGGTTGATGTCCTTTAAACTATATCCATTTTTCTGTAGTACGTTCCGTAGAAACCGTTCTTCCTTCTGCCGGAGAAAGCCGATCGTGAATTCAAGAAGACCCGCGACACACATATCAAGAAATTTGAAACATTGGAACGCCGGGTGCAGCAGAAGAGAAACAACAACAGTCTACCAGTAGAAACAATCGTCATCAACAGATCGAGTATCCCACTAACGAAGGAAGAAACCATGGTATTGGCAAAAGGACTAAATTACGCAATCGCCCCAAAGAAGGTCCCGAAGGAAGAAATAATCTGCGAAGTGGAAGTAGCAGTTCGAGGGATGCCCACGCTAAAAGCCAAAGAGATCCGACAAGAAGTTGCCAGGGTATTGAAATCAGTATAACCACCAAAATCCAACTTGATAGTTAGTGAGAAGAAGGCACTCCGATCTATTAAAGAAAAGTCAGAAATCGTCGTGTTACCATCAGACAAGGGGAATGCCACCGTTGTGATGGACAAGGAAGAATATGACGCCAAAATGATAGACCTACTGGACCCGGCCACCTACAGGAAGATCAAGAAGGACCCTACAGACAAGATCGTAAGGAATATGAAGAGCCTTGTAAAATCCACAGCTATTCCACCAGAACATCAGAAAGGTTTGTTTGTGCAGGCTCCGGTATCACCAAGAATTTATGGACTACCAAAGATCCATAAACCAGACGTCCCCCTTCGTCCTATCGTCAGTGCCATCAATTCCCCAACGTACCTACTAGCCAAACATCTCGCTAAAATTCTCTCTTCTTTTATAGGCAACACGGAATCATATGTTAGGGACTCGACACATTTCGAGGAATCAGTGAAAAATGTAAAGTTAGATGCTGAGGATATTTTGGTTAGTTTCGATGTAGAATCTCTTTTTACTAGGGTACCAATTAAGAATGCGGTTGAGGGTCTTCGCCAAAAACTCATTCCGGAGGGTTTGCCAGAGTACG
The DNA here is from genome assembly GCA_036711965.1 of Onthophagus sagittarius. Taxonomy (NCBI): domain Eukaryota; kingdom Metazoa; phylum Arthropoda; class Insecta; order Coleoptera; family Scarabaeidae; genus Onthophagus; species Onthophagus sagittarius. The sequence continues at coordinate 12,627,447 of JASERS010000004.1, forward strand.
TGCCAGATTTAGTGGAATTTTGTTTATCGTCGACGTATTTCAGTTGGAAAGGAGAGTTTTACGAACAGTTTGAGGGGGCTGGTGATAGCTAACTTTTACATGGAATTGTTCGAAGAAAATGCGCTGAAGAAGAGCCAATGGAAACCAAAGCTATGGCTCCGATATGTGGACGACACGTTTGTGGTATAGCAACATGGTAGGGAACGCCTCTTTGAATTTCTAGGTCATCTAAACGCTCAACATCCCATGATCAAATTTACCATGGAAACAGAATCCGCCAAGCAGTGCCCTTTTTAGATGTATTGGTCACTAGAACGACAAATGGTGATATGGAACTGGGGGTGTATCGAAAGAAAACCCACACCAATAGGTACTTAGAGGCAACATCGCACCATCATCCCCAACAGAAGAGGTCCGTAATTCGCACTTTGTTTCAGAGAGCAGCAAGAATATGTAAAGGAGATAACCTAAAGAAGGAAGAACGGTTTCTACGGAACGTACTACAGAAAAATGGGTATAGTTTAAAGGACATCAACCAAGCCACCAAGCAGCGGAAGCAAGGAGAAGAAGCTCCAGCAAGTACAGAACCAGCTGGATTCATCTGTCTTCCTTACGTTGTGACGTAGAAAAAAAACCAAAATCTTGCGTCTGGCAATCAGGAGAGGAAACGTCACAAAAAAATTATTCCCGGAAAAGGGGTGGGCGCCACTTATTTGAAAAAAAGTACAAATAAGAATACTTCGCCGATCTTAGGGCGTGTCCTGATTTCCAAACACAAAACCAACAATACTCAGTTTTATACGTATTTAACGTGGTTGGACGGTTGGTGAAAATAACAAAAAAAATTACAAAAAAAATGAATTTAATACAAAAGAAATCAACGGTATTATGATATAATACAAACAACAACAAAAAAATAATCTTTAGAACTTATAAATAAAAAAAAAACAAAATCTTGTTCGAAAACAGGAGAAATCCGACAAACAAAAAAAACTTAAAACTACTTACACTATTTCTTTCTTTTCTCTTTAATTTTTCCAAAATTCTTTGTTTGCTTTATTCTATTTTTCCCTTTCCAATGTACGAGGTCCGCCGAAGAATTGTCGCCTTTCCAATAAAATAAAATTTCGTTTATTCCCCCAAATCAATAACCAAATTTAATTATCTATACTAAAAACCCTTAAAACGAAAACAGAAACAAAAGAAACAATAAACTAAATGTTTAACCATGATGGCGACACGTACCTGATTGATGTCAGGGCTTATTCTCAAAAAAAACGAAATGTACGACCAAACCAAAAAGACTAAATTCAGAGCTATTACGAGCTTAAAATCCCAGAATCCGGTAAAAATGGGTCCGTTTTCCCAATTTAGCACCTTGTGCTTCCCAATAAACGTCCCAGTTTATATTATTTCGGGAGAAATCCCTCAATTTTAGGAAAATAATTAACTCGCCGAAACAATTTTCTTGGTGTCACCCACTCGCTCGCACGCTCTACTCTCAAAATTCGACGGATCGTTCTTCCCGAAAACGGCCGAAACCGGTTTACAAACCCCTCGCAACGAAATTGGAAAAGAAAATATATAAATTCAAATACGAAAAATGAACATTAAATCTTAAACAAAAATTGAACCGTTACAACGTTTCCTGTGTAACGGAACGAATTGCAAGACACCTAAAGAAAAACGACATCATGGTGCAATATGGAACGGTCACCAAAATTCGGAATACACTCCCGGTAGCCAAGGACAAGCTACCTCTATTAAAAGGAGCGGGTGTCTATCGGCTGTCATGCAGTTGTGGGAAGTTTAAGGGCGCCCGTACACGAGCCACAATTTTGCAGCTGAGTTAACCATAAAATTGTGGTCACGTCGACTGCAACTCGCGGCTGACACAATTGCATTTTTATGGTTGATTTGCAGTTATATGAACCACACTTGCGGTCGAGGCGACTACAACTTAACCTAATCAGAAACAAAACAGAAACGTTGTTTTGTCCGTTATTTTATTTATGGTTTCATAAGATTGTAGTCGCCAGTCTCGATATTATGGATTTTGAAGAAGCAGCACTGTTACTTCTTAATTTGAGGAGAAGAAGAAGACGTACAGATTTTATTTATTTTCTGTTTCGACTAGGTATCTATAATTGAAAGGCATCTTCAAAAGATGAGTTTGTATGAGCAGAGTCTATAGACAATGTTGAACCCCGCGGAAATATTAACGGTGTAGCAATATTGGTAGAGGGAATTGTTTGATTATTACTACAGCGCTGAAATTGTCCGGGTGTGGTAGGTATGGATAAATTAATGTCATGGCTTATTGGGTGAATTTGTAATGCACTGGTGTTGTAACACAACGGCTGGCTCGTGTGCTGGTTGTAAGGGTTTCGAAGCAGGTTGTTTCTTATGTTTTCCTCGATAGAAATTGTTGCTGCCATTGCCTTAAATTTTTTCAACACGTTGAATCGATCGCGTTGCGGTTGAGTACGACTGCAAGTTTATGGTTCGTATACGGCAGAAGAAGCGCGCGCGATTGTGAACCACCCGGCGGAGATCGACCGCAAGTTGACTGCAGATGCCCGTTTCGACTTTTGTAAACGCCCGTGTACGGATAATATAGTATTTCTTATGGTGGGCTTCAGTTCGTTGGAACGCGACAGCAATTCTGTGGTCGGTCCGACGGCAAAATGTGGCAAAATGAGCCACAATTTTGCAGCTGAGTTAACCATAAAATTGTGGTCACGTCGACTGCAACTCGCGGCTGACACAACTGCATTTTTATGGTTGATTTGCAGTTATATGAACCACAGGTTGTAGTCGAGGCGACTACAACCTAACCTAATCAGAAACAAAACAGAAACGTTGTTTTGTCCGTTATTTTATTTATGGTTTCATAAGATTATAGTCGCCAGTCTCGATATTATGGATTTTGAAGAAGCAGCAATGTTACTTCTTATTTTGAGGAGAAGAAGAAGAAGACGTAGGAAGGTACGATCGCTTTGGATCCATCCACTTCTACTTTCACGACGACAGGAAGGAAGTTTTTATAATTTATTTGATAAACTCCGGCAAGACGAAAAAAAAATTTCTAATTACTTTAGAATATCTATTAGATCATTTGATGAATTAGTCAGAATTTTAAAACCTAAAATTAAACGGTCTGACACCAATATGAGGACCAGTATTTCAGCTGAAGAAAGGCTTGCTATAACTTTGAGGTTAGTAAATAGATAAATTAAATTATGTGATCAATAGGTAAGTATGCCTGGAATTCATTATTTTACAGATATAATCAAACAAAGTTGGTAGGTACAGATTTTATTTATTTTCTTTTTCGACTATGTATCTATAATTGAAACACATCTTTAAAAGATGAGTTTGTATGAGCAGAGTCTATAAACAATGTTGAACCCTGCGGAGATATTAACGGAGTAGCAATATTGGTAGAGGGAATTGTTTGATTATTACTACAGAAATCGGTCGCGTTGCGGTTGAGTACAACTGCAAGTTTATGGTTCGTATACGGCAGGAGAAGCGCGCGCGATTGTGAACCACCCTGCGGAGATCGGCCGCAATTTGACTGCAGATGCCCGTTTCGACTTTTGTAAACGCCCGTGTACGGATGATATAGTATTTCTTATGGTGGGCTTCAGTTCGCTGGAACGCGACGGCAATTCTGTGGTCGGTCCGACGTCAAAATGTGGCTCGTGTACGGGGGCCCTTAGAGGCAATATCGCACCATCATCCCCAACAGAAGAGGTCCGTAATTCGCACTTTGTTTCAGAGAGCAGCAAGAATATGTAAAGGAGATAACCTAAAGAAGGAAGAACGGTTTCTACGGAACGTACTACAGAAATCATATAGTCAAAAGGCCTAATATTTTGACATTTTAACTAACTTTAACCACAAATGACATCGCTAAACTTAATTAAGGTTTTTCTAATATTTTGTGTAAATTTAAATATTTTTGAAAAATCGATTTTCTAGGAAAATTGTTATGAAATTACTTTCAATTACTAATTGGAGCATCTACTTCCTAAAAGTGAAGTCAATTTGAAAATATCTCACTTAGTTCTTGAGATATAAACTGCTGAACTTAATTGGGATTCTTCCGATATTTTCTATAAATTTAAATATTCTTAAAAAATCGATTTTTTAGGAAAATTGTTATGAAATTACTTTCAATTACTAATTGGAGCATCTACTTTCTAAAAGTGAAGTCAATTTGAAAATATCTCACTTAGTTCTTGAGATATAAGCTGCTGAACTTAATTGAGATTCTTCCGATATTTTGTGTAAATTTAAATATTCTAGAAAAAACGATTTTTAAGGAAAGTTGTTATGAAATTACTTTCAATTACTAATTGGAGCATCTAATTTCTAAAAGTGAAGTCAATTTGAAAATATCTCACTTAGTTCTTGAGATATAAACCGCTGAACTTAATTGGGATTCTTCCGATATTTTCTATAAATTTAAATATTCTTGAAAAATCGATTTCTTAGGAAAATTGTTATGAAATTACTTTCAATTACTAATTGGAGCATCTACTTTCTAAAAGTGAAGTCAATTTGAAAATATCTCACTTAGTTCTTGAGATATAAGCTGCTGAACTTAATTGAGATTCTTCCGATATTTTGTGTAAATTTAAATATTCTTGAAAAAACGATTTTTAAGGAAAGTTGTTATGAAATTACTTTCAATTACTAATTGGAGCATCTAATTTCTAAAAGTGAAGTCAATTTGAAAATATCTCACTTAGTTCTTGGGATATAAACCGCTGAACTTAATTGGGATTCTTCCGATATTTTCTATAAATTTAAATATTCTTGAAAAATCGATTTCTTAGGAAAATTGTTATGAAATTACTTTCAATTACTAATTGGAGCATCTACTTTCTAAAAGTGAAGTCAATTTGAAAATATCTCACTTAGTTCTTGAGATATAAGCTGCTGAACTTAATTGAGATTCTTCCGATATTTTGTGTAAATTTAAATATTCTTGAAAAAACGATTTTTAAGGAAAGTTGTTATGAAATTACTTTCAATTACTAATTGGAGCATCTAATTTCTAAAAGTGAAGTCAATTTGAAAATATCTCACTTAGTTCTTGGGATATAAACCGCTGAACTTAATTGGGATTCTTCCGATATTTTCTATAAATTTAAATATTCTTGAAAAATCGATTTCTTAGGAAAATTGTTATGAAATTACTTTCAATTACTAATTGGAGCATCTACTTTCTAAAAGTGAAGTCAATTTGAAAATATCTCACTTAGTTCTTGAGATATAAGCTGCTGAACTTAATTGAGATTCTTCCGATATTTTGTGTAAATTTAAATATTCTTGAAAAAACGATTTTTAAGGAAAGTTGTTATGAAATTACTTTCAATTACTAATTGAAGCATCTAATTTCTAAAAGTGAAGTCAATTTGAAAATATCTCAGTTAGTTCTTGGGATATAAACCGCTGAACTTAATTGGGATTCTTCCGATATTTTCTATAAATTTAAATATTCTTGAAAAATCGATTTCTTAGGAAAATTGTTATGAAATTACTTTCAATTACTAATTGGAGCATCTACTTTCTAAAAGTGAAGTCAATTTGAAAATATCTCACTTAGTTCTTGAGATATAAGCTGCTGAACTTAATTGAGATTCTTCCGATATTTTGTGTAAATTTAAATATTCTTGAAAAAACGATTTTTAAGGAAAGTTGTTATGAAATTACTTTCAATTACTAATTGGAGCATCTAATTTCTAAAAGTGAAGTCAATTTGAAAATATTTCACTTAGTTCTTGAGATATAAGCGATATAAACGGTTTCTACGGAACGTACTACAGAAAAATGGATATAGTTTAAAGGACATCAACCGAGCCACCAAGCAGCGGAAGCAAGTACAGAACCAGCTGGATTCATCTATCTTCCTTACCTTTCCTGTGTAACGGAACGAATTGCAAGATACCTAAAGAAAAGCGACATCGTGGTGCAATATGGAACGGTCACCAAAATTCGGAATACACTCCCGGTAGCCAAGGACAAGCTGCCTCTATTAAAAGGAGCGGGTGTCTATCGGCTGTCATGCAGTTGTGGGAAGTTTTACGTTGGCCAAACCGGACGAAACATCGAATGCCGTATCAAGGAACACGAGAGGGATGTGAGGCTGAGGAAGATTCAACAGTCGGCGGTTGCGGAACATTGCCATTCAGAGGGACACCGAATAAACTTCGACAAAACAGAGGTTCTGGCTAGGAATAACAAATATCATCAGCGGCTGACAAGAGAAGCCATCGAAATCCACCGACATAAAAACAACGTCAACAGAGAAGATGGCTGGGAACTCAGCAGAACATAGAAGATGGTGGTGAAGACAAACACGACTCCCAAATCGGACGCGACGTAGTAATTAGTTAGTAATTAGCTTGTAATTAATATAAATTAAGTATTAATTAGTTTTTCGACCTATATATTGTTTTACGATCCCCGATTTTGTCAGTGAAACCCGAAAGTTTCTAGTTTTAGATCTAGTGTTAGTCCTAGTGATAGTTCTATTGCTAGTGTTAGTTCTAATTTTAGTTCAATTAACACCGGTCGTGAAAGCCTTCGTACTTATAAAATATATATTTTTTTTAATTTTTAGGCTATTTTTACCCCCAATAATTACGCATTTTCAAAATGCAAGATGCCAAAGGAGAGCATGGTTATTCATCTTTATTTAATTGGTGTAATCATGATTTTAGGCTGGATAATATACGCATTTCAAAAAATGAAATTAACCAAAAAATACAGTTAAATTAAATGTAAGTGTAAATGTAAAATCGATGTAACACAATTAAACCCAATATCAATAATAAAGTAGTTAAATCCTAAATTCCTAATTATTTATTTAATGAAAATTGGATATTGGGGAAGGAGTTGAAATCAGCATTCCTAGTTTTAATTGGAGAAATAAGGACAATCCGAATTATGGGATGGTAAATTTTTTTTAATGATATTAATGATTAAAAAACATATTTTTTTTTAATTTTTAGGCTATTTTTACCCCCAACAATTACGCATTTTCAAAATGCAAGATGCCAAAGGAGAGCATGGTTATTCATGTCTATTTAATTGGTGTAATCATGATTTTAGACTGGATAATATACGCGTTTCAAACAATGAAATTAACCAAAAAATATAGTTAAATTAAATGTAAGTGTAAATGTAAAATCGATGTAACAATTAAACTCAATATCAATAATAAAGTAGTTAAACCCTAAAATGCTTAATTATTTATTTAAGTGGGTTCATAAATAAATAAAGGACCTCTTGCTCAGATATAATTAAATATACTTAGTACCGGTTTCAATAAAAAATTATCATCCTCAGCTAAATCTACAAGCCAATATTTAAAATGAACACAAACGTAAAAAAAAAATATATATATAAACAAACTTACAGTCAATATTTAAAAAGTCACACATTAAAACGGTAAAATTAAACAGATCTAGAATACGACAACTTAAAATGAAGTGAATACGCTTGAATAAAACAAGTTTAACGGGATGCAAAAGAGAAATATATATATATATAAAGGATTTAAAGAAACTAGAATTTTAAACATGAATATAACGGTTTATATATTGAATAAAGTTGGAGTTATCTCACAGATAAAAAAACCCTGAGATATCCAAAGACTCTAATGATATTTGGGTTAAATTTTTAAATTGGTAATCATATAGTTAATTAAATTTGTTAAAGTTTTTGTTCTTGTAAAATTGAAAGATTAACTGTTCATTTGCGTAGTTGTATTAGAAAGAAACGTATCAATATTTTATTTAATTTATATTTTATTTCAATATTATATAATTTCGGAATTATTTTACGTTGTTTTAATGAGCACCCTTTCTTTCTTTGGAGACCTATCACCTCACTGCTGCTCGCTTTCCAGCGAGCGCGACAGCAGAGTGCACGACCCTCCCCAGTAATTGGCACGAGCCGCTCCGTGACCTTTTACAAATTTATAAATCCCTGAAAAATTGATTTTTTGAAAAATTGTTATAAAATTACTTTCAATTACTAATTGGAGCTTCTAATTTCTAAAAGTGAAGTCAATTTGAAAATATCTCACTTAGTTCTTGAGATATAAGCTGCTGAACTTAATTGGGATTTTCCCAATATTTTGTATAAATTTAAATATACTTGAAAAATCGATTTTTTAGGAAAATTGTTATGAAATTACTTTCAATTACTAATTGAAGCATCTACGTTCCATGCGTAATAAATTTTAAGATATCTCACTTAGTTCTTGAGATGTAATCTTCTGAATTTGATTAAGATTTTTCCAATATTTTATATAAATTTAAATATTCTTCAAAAAATGATCTTTTAGGAAAATTGTTATGAGATTACTTTTAATTACTAATTGGAGCATCTACTTTCTAAAAGTGAAGTCAATTTGAAAATATCTTACTTAGTTCTTGATATATAAACTGCTGAACTTAATTACGTTTCTTTCGATATTTTGTATAAATTTATAAACTCCTGAATAATCGATTTTTTGAAAAATTGTTATGAAATTACTTTCAGTTACTAATTGGAGCATCTAATTTCTAAAAGTGAAGTCAATTTGAAAATATCTCACTTAGTTCTTGAGATATAAGCTGCTGAACTTAATTGGGATTTTCACAATATTTTGTATAAATTTAAATATTCTTGAAAAAACGATTTTTTAGGAAAATTGTTATGAAATTACTTTCAGTTGCTAATTGAAGCATCTAATTTCTAAAAGTGAAGTCAATTTGAAAATATCTCACTTAGTTCTTGAGATATAAACTGCTGAACTTAATTGGGATTCTTCCGATATTTTGTATAAATTTAAAAATTCCTAAAAATTCGATTTTTTGAAAAATTGTTATTGTTATTACTTTCAATTACTAAGCAGAGGATGGTAGTAAACGAGCCTTAGAAGTTGAATCAACTTAATTTATCTTCTATTATGTACTGCTTTCTTAATGTTGATTGTGAAAGAAACATGTTTTGATTTTTATTATTTAATTAAACAAAATACGTAAGTTTGAAACCAATAATGTGGATAATTTAAAAAACACAATGGTGTAATATTAGACAATTTTCTTTTAAAAACTCTTAAATGATGGCACTTTTGCAGATTTTTTAACAATTCCCCAGTTGTATATCTAGGTTGCATCTGGTTATGAATTAAGTGTTTATAGTTCATTATCAACAATATTTATGCAAAAAGTATCTTTCTATCTATTTTAGGTTTTGAAATATGATTAATTTTTGTACTGAAAATCCGAAATTATGATATTTGAAAGATATTTGCTGTATTTTTGCAAATTCCTTATTTTCAGGTTGAAAGTGGTTATGAATTATGCTTTTCCACACCATTATGAACAATTTTCACGAATGAGGTATTTGATCATCAATTTTGATTTTTGAATTATGAAAAAGTTTTCCAATAAAAATAACCAAAACCAAAAAAAAACTATAATAACCAAATTCTAATGCGTTCTGGTTTTTTAGTGTGTATTTCGAAAATATTCTCTTTATTCCCGCAATCCTGTCATATCTAGGTTGTAATCAGACAAATTACGGAACATACTTTTCTGCCTCACTTACTATTAAAGAACGAAAAGAAAAACCTATTAAACAATATTCGTTTAATAGGATTTTCTGCAACTCTTATTTTTTAAGATATGGTCGATTTTTGGGAAATGATATGAATGAAAAGCGAAAATAAAGACGGGGAAGAGACTTTCTAAAGTGAGTTTTTATAATAATAGTTCTTCCTTTTACTAAAAATTATATTAGCATTTATTTTATCATGCCATTTTACTTTATACTAATTTTTCCTAAAAATTATATCGCAAATTTCAAATTCAAACAAAATTCTGTTTTGAAAACTAAAATAACATCTAATTTTTTCCTTCATATACATATTATTTTATAATTGCTCTTAAAGCTAATATTAATGTTATTATGCCTAAGAATTTTTTTAATTTTGTAATTTATTTCATTGAATGGCAGAGAATGATAAGTTGTGCATTCATTATTATCAGGAGTGTATAAAGGGTCCAACTTTATTATGGTGTTGTAGAGTATTTTATTAGTAATATCTGGAGGATAATCAATTTCTATGGATAAAGATTTTATAAAATTAAATTCATGTTGAATAGAGTTTTTATTATATCTAAGCATTCTGTAAATGTATGATTGTAAAGCAGAAAGTTTATGGTTATTTGGGTGATGAGAGTCATAAGGTATAATGGTGTTTAAGCTAGTCGATTAAAAATCCTGCCTATTAAACTCACGACATAGGTTTTCGGAATCCTCCAGTACATTTTCCAAAGTCGCGTTAGGTTTACATATCGTTAGCACTTCAAATGTTGGAAGAAGATTTCTCAAAATATTTCCTGAGAACCGTCCATGGCTATTTAGAAAATGTTAAGTAGGCAGCTTTAAAAAAAATCCTGTTGTATAGAAAATGTATAGAAAACTTGCAATGCTACCACAAGACTTGATATTAGCCCTAGAAGAGTTGCAATGGGATTCCAAAAGGCTTACAATGCTTCCAGAAGACTTGATATTGCATCTAGAAGACTTGATATAATCAATAACAACTCCAAAAGAAAGTTTAATTGTACCAAAAAAATAGACAAAGATAAAATAGAAATAACAAAATTAAAATTGACATTATAATATAGCAATCGTACGGTGCGCATTCAGCAGCAAAAATAGCTGATCTTCCATACGCCCATAGACGACCCAGTAATGATTGCACAAGGATAGAGCACCAGAAATCAAATTTTATCACGGGAATATAGCCGAAATTTCAAATTCTTGGCCAAGCCAGAAATTTGCTAATTGAGCCTGAAACAGTTATTTAAACATGGCTAACTTAAGTGATACCACCGAAATTGCCGATGGATAGTAATCCGCGCCGCAAATGGACGTGTACAATTTAAAAATTTGGTAGGTATAGATATTTTTGAAACGTTCTGTCTTATGAGATTGTATCTAGAAAAGTTGCAATGGGCTTCCAGAAGACTTGCAATGCTTCCAGAAGATTTAAAATGGTTTCAGAAGATTTGAAATATTTCCAGAAGACTTGATATTATATCTAGAAGACCTAAAATGCTTTCAGAAGACTTGCTGTGCTTCCAGAGAAATTGCAATACTTCCAGAAGACTTAATATTACATCTAGAAGACTTAAAATGCTTTGAAAAAACTCGATCCTGCTTCCAAAAGTTTTAATTGCTTCCAAAGGATTTGCTACTACCAGAAAAAGACTAGAAATGCTTTCAGAAGATTGCCAATGTTTCCAGAAAACTTGATATTGCATCTAGAAACTTGTAATTAGCTTGCAAAAAGTTTGCAATGCTTCCGGAATAATTGTAATGGTTTCTGAAGACTTGATATTGCATCTAGAAGACTTGCAATGGGCTCTCAGAAGACTTGCAATGCTTCCCGAAGACTGCCAATACATCGAAAAGACTTGCAATGCTTCCAGAAGACTTCAAATGCTTTCAAAAGACTCGATACTGCCTCTGGAAGATTTGATCTTGCTTCCAAAAGACTTTAACTGCCTCCAGAGGATTTCATGCTACCAGAAGATAACTGGAAATGCTTTTGGACGATTTGCAATGTCTGTAGAAGACTTGCAATGAGCTTCTAGAAGACTTACAATGCTTCCAGAGGACTGTCAATGCTTCCAGAAGAATTAATATTCCACCTAAATGACTTGAAATGCTTCCAGAAGATTTGCAATGCTTCCAGAAGATTTGCAATGCTTCCAGAAGACTTGCAAAGCTTTTAGAATAATTGCAATGCTTTCAGAAGACTTGATATTGCATCTAGGAGACTTGCAATGGGCTCTCAGACGACTTGCAATGCTTCCCGAAGACTGCCAATACTTCGAAAAGACTTGCAATGCTTCCAGAAGACTTGATATTGCTAAAGTCAAGTTGTCATGTATGTCATTCATATAACTTAACCCTCTATTGCATAATGTTCCCTTTCGGGAACACAACATTCTAAGCCAATAAAGTGGCCATATGTTGTATTAAGCGGCGAAACTGATAGATACATTATGAATATCTAGTATAGTTTTCTACCTTTCGTAAATTTTTTGTCCGAGAGGTGGTGTTTGTGTTGGTGTGTTGCATGTATATACAATTCGCGTCGAATCAATGGCCACTTGATCATTTTGATTGATTTTAGAAGATCAAATCTAGTTTCTAGGGTTATTTTCTGGTAAGTATGTATCTTTTATACTTAGTTTCAAGTGTTAGGAGTAGAATAATGCATAATTCGATATATTTCGTTCGTTCCTTTTTTTGCAGCAGGTCATAACTTGTTTGTTCCCATTTGGGAACATTATGCACAAAAAGTTAAAGTGTGCAATTATTTCTTATTTCTACACACAGACGATCCACAATGGATTTTCCGGGCGATTTTCCAACAATTAGACCAAGCGCTTTTAATGGAAGAAAAAAAGTTCAAGTTGATGCAATTCGAGATATTCCTTCAGATAGCGAGGATTCTGAGCTATCAGATGATGATGAAGGTAAATTTTATGCCAGTAAAAATAGTTTGGTCTTGATGTTCATATGCATTTTTTCTCTGCAGTGGAAGTACAGGTTCCTCACGACTTAGATGATGACGAGATTGAATCCCAGGATATTGAGGACCCAGACGACATACCTTTGACGCAGTTATTTGATCTTCCCCCAAATACGAGATTTTTCTTTTCAAATGTTGAAAATGTTACTTGGAAATCTTCAAAAACTAATAGAGATCCACAGGGTAATAAGTTTTTTGGAGAATGCGATCTTCCAGAATATATTTTAGAATTACAAAGTGCATATAGTCTATTCAAATTCTTTATGTCTGATGATTTTATTTGAGCAAACATGTTTGTACAGCACACAAAGAAGACCTGACAGGCCTTTGAGAACTGATGCTAAAGAAATTGAGCAGTTTTTGGGGATAGTTATATGGATGTCTTTGATAAGGCAGCACTCAACGCGTAGGTACTGGTCGGTCAATACTAGAACACCACAAATAGCAGACATCATGCCTCTCAATAGATTTGAGGAGCTGAAACGTTTTTTGCATTTCTCAGATAATACCTTAGCCACTGGAAGCATACATAAAATTATGCCGGTATTGAATCAAATAAAGAAATCCTGCCAAAAAATCCCTTTTGAGGAAAATTTATCCTGTGATGAACAAATTATTCCATTCAAGGGAAGAACATCTTTAAAGACATATAATCCCAAAAAGCCACACAAATGGGGTTACAAAATGTATGTCTTATCAGGAGTAAGTGGCTTCAGTACAAATTTTGAGCTTTGCAATAGTAAAGCTGACAAAAATCTATTGCCAGGGGAACCAAATCTTGGAGCTGCCAGCAATATCATCGTCCGTTTATGTAGACCAATTCCGAGAGACAAAAATCATAAGGTTTACTATGACAATTATTTTTCTGAATAAAATAAAAGACGAAAGCGAACTTTGCACTTGCTGAATTTATTATTTATATCGGGACCGGTTTCGAAGTTTAATACTTCATCTTCAGCCGAAAACTGAACAAAATTGAACAAAGTCAATAAAAATAATAATCTTATGCTACTTTAGAGGTTAAATACAATAAAATGTTGTGATACTCACTGTTAAAGAGCGAAGCTACAGAAGAATGGAATGCAATTTAAACATTTGAAATGTTGCACGTGGAAGTTAATTAAATAATTGAAATCGATGTCAATATTTACTGATGAATAAGAAGATATTAAAATGTTAAAATATTATAAATTACTTAAGCGATACAACGATCTTGGCGGGACGAGAAGAAGAGACTGGTGACGAGAACTCACGACGCATATAACCGGAAAAGCAAGTGAAATCAAAGAACTGTAAAAAATTAAATTTTTAATGTTTAAATTTTTAATTTGAAATTATTTAAATATGAAAATATAGGTTTATGGATGAGTTGAAGTTGTTCATTTAAAAGTTGACAATTGTTATTATTATTATGTTTAGTAATTTCTAAGATTTCAAGTAAGTCCATTTTATAACCTTTATTACAGGAATGTAAAAGTTCAACTCCTCCATAATCTATGTGATGTCCTGTATCTATATGATGTTTATAAATATTCGAGTTGGTTTTAATTTTGTGTTCGCGAATTCTAGCCCCCAACCTCCTTCCCGTCTGTCCGATATAAATGCAATTACAATTAGAACATCTGACCAAATACACTCCGCTCTCTTCAAAAATATTATGTTTCTTTTTAGTGTGATTAGTAAGTAAATTAGCGATTGAGTGACGATTAGAATATGCAATGTTGATGTTGTAATTTAAAAATATTTTACGAAATTTGTTAGTTAAGACATTAAATTGTAAAGGTTTATAATTCATTTTTTCAGTATTAGATTTATTAAATAATGGGTCTCTTTGTATACGTATTTCATTAAATAAACGATTGATCTTACCGATAGGGAAACCATTGGAATGGGCCAGACCATAAATGAATTCAAGTTCTTTATTTCTGTTAGTTTCAGATAGTGGGTAATCAAATAATCTTTTAATTAGGAAACGGAAATTGGCAAATTTATGTTGGTTAGGATGTGATGATGAATATGGAATAGTGGCAGAAACAGATGATGGTTTTCTAAAAATATCGTAACCAATGTAGTTATCATCCTCTCTAGTTAAAGTTAAGTCAAGAAAATTTATAGATTTATCATTCTCTATCTCAATAGTAAAGTTCAGGCTATTATGTAATTTATTGATGTATTTATGAAAGTTATGAAGTTCACTCATATCACCACTCCACACACACAAGACATCATCTACGTATCTATGCCAAGAAGAGATGTGTTTTAAAAAAGGATTTCTTGAATTAATGATATGTTTATCTTCGATATTGTTTAAAAATATTTCAGCAAAAAGTCCAGACAACGGCATCCCCATCGGAAGACCATCGGAAAGAGAATAAAATTCATTATTGAAACTGCAGTAATTTTGAGAGACAATAAGTTTGACAATATTATTGAAATTATTGATGTCATCATTATTATTAAAATGTGAATTAAATAAATCAGAGATCAATTCAAGAGTGTATTCGAGGGGTACACTTGGATATAGGTTAGTAACATCGAAGGAAACAAGTATACAACCATCAACGTTAACATTTTTAGTTTGGTTTATAAATTGAATAGAATTCCTAATTGAGTAAGAAGGAGTAAAATCTATTTGTTTAAAAATATTACACATAAAATTGATAAGTTTTCTAGTAGGTGAATTACCAAAATTCGTTATTGGCCTGATGGGCATTCCTTCTTTGTGAAGTTTAGGTAATGAATATAATTTAGGTAAACTAGGTTTAATGTCTAAAAAATAAGAAGCTTGAAATTTTCTATTAGGGTTATTGAGAAACGGTGTGTACCTGATCAGAGTATCTTTACAAGAAATTATGACTTCTCTAGTTTTTTTAATTATTTTGTCTAGTGGGTTAAAATTTATTTTTATATAATTATTAGAAGCTAAAAAATCAAGAGTTTTATTGACGTATATGTCTCTATCTAATATGACATTGCCTGCCCCTTTGTCAGCTCTGATAAAAACCGCATTGTTAGTATTTAATTTTTGTTTAATTGATTTAATACATTTCCAATTATCTAAATTTTCTTTATTTATTTTATTAATAATTTTAGTTTAGTTGTTATTATTTAAGAAATGTATTATATCACTTTTGATTTCATTATAGTGAGGATTGTCCTTAATTATTACATTTAATTCTATGGCAGTGTCGATAATATTAACTTTAGGGGACAAGGCAAATTTATGACCTTTATTAAGCAAATTGATTTCATTGTTATCAAATTGAATATTGGTTAAATTTTTAAATTGATTTATATTACCGTTATAAATATTATTTTGTGAGTTTTCAACTTTAGAAGAGTCAATATTTTCTTTTATTTTCTTGAGGTAGTTGATTTTATTAAATTTCTTTCTTCTGTCCTCTTGTCCATGTATTCTAGCTTCACTCTTTGCTTGTATCACTAAATCATCCATCTGTAAGAAGTGTAAAGTAGAACGTAATGTACGTTGAGTGAATGCAAGACTTTCGTATGTGTTGTTAAGACTCTTGAAGTGTCTCCTCTTTTCGTTCCGTAGAATTTTCTTGATCATCTGATTTCTTAAGTTTGAGTTGAGTTTGTGACATTTGATTTTAGCAAAATTTGGAGTTAAGTTTTCTTTGATGCAGCGATTAATGAAATTGATATGGTTTTTAATGACTTCGACTCTTCTGTAAAGCTTCTTGAAACCATGGATTAGGTTAGTAGTATGAATATTGAAATTTTGAGATTGATCCATGTTGCAAGCAAATAATTTTGAATAAAATAAAAGACGAAAGCGAACTTTGCACTTGCTGAATTTATTATTTATATCGGGACCGGTTTCGAAGTTTAATACTTCATCTTCAGCCGAAAACTGAACAAAATTGAACAAAGTCAATAAAAATAATAATCTTATGCTACTTTAGAGGTTAAATACAATAAAATGTTGTGATACTCACTGTTAAAGAGCGAAGCTACAGAAGAATGGAATGCAATTTAAACATTTGAAATGTTGCACGTGGAAGTTAATTAAATAATTGAAATCGATGTCAATATTTACTGATGAATAAGAAGATATTAAAATGTTAAAATATTATAAATTACTTAAGCGATACAACGATCTTGGCGGGACGAGAAGAAGAGACTGGTGACGAGAACTCACGACGCATATAACCGGAAAAGCAAGTGAAATCAAAGAACTGTAAAAAATTAAATTTTTAATGTTTAAATTTTTAATTTGAAATTATTTAAATATGAAAATATAGGTTTATGAACATATATATTTATGAACAACTTCAACTCATCCATAAACCTATATTTTCATATTTAAATAATTTCAAATTAAAAATTTAAACATTAAAAATTTAATTTTTTACAGTTCTTTGATTTCACTTGCTTTTCCGGTTATATGCGTCGTGAGTTCTCGTCACCAGTCTCTTCTTCTCGTCCCGCCAAGATCGTTGTATCGCTTAAGTAATTTATAATATTTTAACATTTTAATATCTTCTTATTCATCAGTAAATATTGACATCGATTTCAATTATTTAATTAACTTCCACGTGCAACATTTCAAATGTTTAAATTGCATTCCATTCTTCTGTAGCTTCGCTCTTTAACAGTGAGTATCACAACATTTTATTGTATTTAACCTCTAAAGTAGCATAAGATTATTATTTTTATTGACTTTGTTCAATTTTGTTCAGTTTTCGGCTGAAGATGAAGTATTAAACTTCGAAACCGGTCCCGATATAAATAATAAATTCAGCAAGTGCAAAGTTCGCTTTCGTCTTTTATTTTATTCAAAATTATTTGCTTGCAACATGGATCAATCTCAAAATTATTTTTCTGGTATAAATTTGTTATCCTATCTGGGAAAATTAGGCATACAAAATGTGGCAACAATAAGATCTAATCGGCTGAAGGGCCTAAAAATTGTTAGTGAAAAAGAAATGAAAAAAAAGGGACGAGGCTCACACATTGAGAAAACTGCAAATGTTGCTGGAGTAGATGTTCATGTTGTGCAGTGGTATGATAATCGATTAGTTACATTAGTTTCTACATTCTCTGGTACATTTCCACTTACCAAAGTAAAGCGTTTTTTCAAGTCGGAGAACTGCAAGAAAGAAATTGATCGTCCCGACATTGTTTCAATCTACAACATGCACATGGGAGGGGTAGATTTACAGGATTCTCTATTAGGATTGTATCCCATAAAATTGAAGAGCCGCAAATGGTATATACGCATATTTTGCCACATACTTGACGTTGTGGTAGTAAATTCATGGTTACTTTCAAGAAGAATCAATAAACAACTAAACAAGAATGAGAAGGTTTCTCTATTGGAATTCAAAACAATACTAGCACAAGATCTATGTCTAGTGGGAAAAATAAAGGCAAAAAAGAGAGGCCGACCTAACACTAGTGGCGCCAATACGCCCATCGACTCGCCCATTCCTTTCACACTTAAAAGAAAATGTTTGGAAGCACGTCCAACAAGAAACATAATATTGGATAATACTGGACATTGGCCTTTACAGACAAAAAAACGAGAAAGATGCAAAAAACCTAACTGCAAGGGTAAATCCAGAACAATGTGCGAAAAATGTGGAATACATTTGTGTTTAAATAAAGTAAATAATTGCTTCAAGTCATTTCACACCATGTAAAAAAAAATGTACTTTGAGCCCACAATGTGCCCATTTGGGAACACATTTTTTTTTCTCTACAAATACAAATTTTGAAAAAAAAACTCATAGGTGTCTTATTTCTATGCACATTTATCACAAAAAATGCAAAAAAAAATTTTTTTCAAATTATAAAATAAATTATGCAATAGAGGGTTAACATATTAGCTAAATCTTCTTCTCTACCTTCCCACAAGCAAAAAATATCATCTACATATCTAATCCACTTTTTGATATTGTTATAGTATGGATTTTGTTTATTCATGATATAATTTTTCTCTATATGATCGAGATAGATATCGGCGATAAATCCAGATATAGATAGACCCATGGGTAAACCATTTTCGAGTTTGTAAAATTTTTCGTTAAATTTACAATAATTTTGTTTGATAATAAATTTAACAAGTGATGTCAAATCTTTGTGTCTTTATATTGAAACGAAGAAATTAGTGCACTCCATGCCTAAACGTTTAAGGGAGGGCATTAAACCGAAAGTAAAGGTTATCCGACCTCATATTAATATAGAAACAATGATCTCATTTATGAATTTTTTATAAATACTGTCCTGAGTTGTACGCAGATTTTTGCATACCCGTTATTTGTAGAATTTTTAGTTTTGATTTTTTTCTCTAACTACTGTTTCTGTTTTGTTGAAGCATATTTTGTTAATAGAATTATATGTAGTTAATATACAAAATAAAAAAAATCAAGTTAATCACATTAGATTATGACTCTTATTTTTTCAATTAAAGTATTACAAGTTTTTTGTACGCAGACTTCTGCTGCTGAGTGTATCTTCTTTTAAGTTATTCTAGCTTCTAACACCAGTTAAGGCCACAAAAACAAATTTGTTCACCTAATAAGGCCCGTTACTACCAATGTTCTTAATTTTTGATATATACAGATATATCAGTATATTTAATTATAACTGAGCAAGAGGTCATTTATTTATTTATCAACCCATTTAAAGAATTTATCTCGATAACTATGAATTTATTAAATTATTTATGTAAAATCGCCTGAAAGTTAGGCAACAAATCATACTTATTTAAGTTTCAAAATTTAACCGCTAGGTGGATTCGCCATATTAAAACTAAAAGTCAAAACATTGCATTAAACGTCACTTTGTTAAAATTTATTAACAATTTTCTTTTTAAAAAAATGTTAATTCATTAAACTAATTATTCAATAATTAAAAAATGACGACACAAATTCAAGACGGAATCAACATCCAGCAGTTACCAAGCGAAGTTACATCTTTAATTTTAAGGTTAGATTGTCACTTTATCTTATCATAAAGTATAATAATACTTTATTACTACAATAATATTTCGAAAATCTCACCCAATTTTTGTTGTTGATTTAGAAATTTAGACGGAAGATCGTTAACGAACGCCTCTAGAGTTTGTCGGGGTTGGTCTAATATATGTGATACAGATCCGATTTTAAAAACAACGATCCGTAGGCAAGAATCGAAAAGGAGACGATTGCGTTGGTGTAGAGCGAGATACGGTGATGGGGTGATAAGAAACGGGAATTTGAAAGGGCCTAGAGGTGTGGTTTTGAGGCGGAAGATAAGAATCGCCCAATACAAGTGCTTATTGACTTTAATGGGATTGAAGAGTATGTGGGAGAGTTTTTATTATTATTTGTTGTTTTACGATAGAGATTTAGATTGATTTGAACCAGTATGAATTGGAATTATTATGTTCACCATGTAAATAATGTTAATTAAAATTTTAATCATGACATTTTTCACAAATTAATTAAATAATAATAATAATAGAGGGTTAAGATGGTTCATATTCAGTATTATTTTTTTAAGAGATTTAAAGTTAATTATAAGTTGTGGTATTGTAAGTTTGGAAAACTTATTTATTTGGGTAAGAAGCTTTTTCATGTAAGTAGTTAATAAAATCGTTTTCTTAATAAAGATATTAATTTATTATCCTCAAAGATTTTTTTAGATGTAACCTTTCAAAATATATCATAAAGTTGTATATATCTGAATTAGTTTGTCAACAAACTCGGCCACTGCTAAAGTAGCGAATAGGAATTTACTCTCAAAATAATTGGCTATCCTCTTACTAAGTACCTTTTCAAAAATTTTTGAAAACACTGGCAAAATCGAAACTGGTCTAAAGTTTGCAATTTGATCTGGATTACCTTTCTTAAAAATCGGAATGACGAACGGTTTTTAAGGCATCTGGGAATTCTCCTTTTAATATAGTTAAATTAATTTATTTAGGAAAATTTACCTCAGCATCACTAATTTTGTCCAAAAGGCCATCAAATTTATTATTTATGTTAGAATATTTTACGCCATTTAGTAATCAAATAATAAAGTAATCATTAACATCATTTGGATCAAATTTGGCTTTAATTTTGTTTATTTTATTGACGCGCATATTTTTTCCTGAAAATTGAGACTCGACGATAATTTTGTCATTGCGCGCAATTTTGACTTCTTTAATTATATAGTTATTATTGCGTCCCGAATGCTTGAAATGCTTGTAGAAAACCTGATACTGCTTTTTGAAGACTTGGATTACTTCCAGAAAACTTGATATTGCTTTTAGAACACTTCAAATGCTTCCAAAAAACTTCGTACTGCCTCTGAAAGACATGATACCGCTTCCACAAGACTTAATACTGTTTTTCAAAGACTTGAAATACTTCCAAAAGACTTGATGCTGCTTCTAGAATACTTAAAATGCTTCCAAAAGACTTGATATTGCAACTAGAAAAGCTGATACTGCTGCAAAATGCTTCCAGAAGACTTACAATGCTTTAGGAAGACTTGATATTGCCGCTGAAACACTTGAAATACTTCCAGAAATTTGATATTGACTCTGAAAGACTTGAAATGCTTCCAGTAAACCTACAATACTTCCACAAGACTTGATACTGCTTGTAGAAGCATTGAAATGCATCCAGAAGACTTGATATTGCTTCCAGAAGACTTTATACTGCTTTTAGAATACTTAAAATGCTTCCAGAAGACTTACAATACTTTAGGAAGACTTGATATTGCCGCTGAAACACTTGAAATGCTTCCAGAAAACCTACAATGCTTCCACAAGACTTGATACTGCTTGTAGAAGCATTGAAATGCATCCAGAAGACTTGATATTGCTTCCAGAAGACTTTATACTGCTTTTAAAATACTTAAAATTCTTCCGGAAGACTTGATATTACACCTAGAAGAGCTGATACTGCTGCAAAATGCTTCCAGAAGACTTACAATACTTTAGGAAGACTTGATATTGCTGCTGAAACACTTGAAATGGAAGACTTAATACTGCTTCTAGAAGACTTGATACTGCGTTTTGATAACTTGAAATGCTTCCAGAAGACCTGATACCTGCTGTTAGAAGACTTAAAATGCTTCCAGTAGACTTAATATGCTTTCACAAGACTTGATATTGTTTCTGAAAGATATAAAATGCTTCCAGAAGATTTGATATTGACTTTGGAAGACCCTACAATACTTCCACAAGACTTGATGCTGCTTGTAGAAGCATTGAAATGCATCCAGAAGACTTGATATTGCTTCCTGAAGACTTTCTAGTGCTTTTAGAATACTTAAAATTCTTCCAGAAGACTTGATATTGCACCTAGAAGAGCCGATACTGCTGCAAAATGCTTCCAGAAGACTTACAATACTTTAGGAAGACTTGATATTGCCGCTGAAACACTTGAAATGCTTACAGAAGATTTGATATTGACTCTGGAAGACCTAATACTGCTTCTAGAAGACTTGATACTTCGTTTTGATAACTTGAAATGCTTCCAGAAAACCTGATATCTGCTGTTAGAAGACTTAAAATGCTTCCAGAAGACTTAATATGCTTTCACAAGACTTGATATTGTTTCTGAAAGATATAAATTACTTCTAGAAGATTTGATATTGACTTTGGAAGATCTTACACTGCTTCCAGAAGACTTGATACTGCTTCTAGAAGACTTGAAATGCTTCCAGAATACCTACAATGCTTTCATAAGACTTGATACTGCTTGCAGAACCATTAAAATACACACAGAAGCCTTCATATTGCTTCCAGAAGACGATATTGCACCACAAAAACCTGACACTGCTGCTGCTAGAAGACTCAAAATGCTTCCAGAAGACTTGATATTACCTCTAAAAGACTTGAAATATTTTCAAAAGATTTGATATTGCACCTGGAAAACCTGATACTGCTGCTAGAAGACTCAAAATGCTTGCAGAGGACTTACAATGCTTTCGGAAGACTTGATTTTGCCGAAACACTTAAAGTGCATGATACTGCTTATAGAAGCATTGAAATGCATCCAAAAGACTTGATATTACCTCTAAAAGATTTGAAATACTTACAGAAGATTTGATATTGACTCTGGAAGACCTGATAGTGCTTTTGGGAGACTTGATACTGCTTCTTGATAACTTGATACTGCTTCTTGATAACTTGATATGCTTCCAGAAAACCTGATACCTGCTGTAAGAAGACTAAAAATGTTTCCAGAAGATTTGATATTGACTGTGGAAGACTTTACGCTGCTTCCAGAAGACTTGATACTGCTTCTAGAAGACTTGAAATGCTTCCAGAAGACCTACAATGCTTTTATTAGACTTGATACTGCTTGCAGAAGCATTAAAATACACACAGAAGCCTTCATATTGCTTCCAGAAACGATACTCCTTCTAGAATACTTAAAATGCTTTCAGAAGACTTGATATTGCACCTAGAAGACCTGATACTGCTGCTGAAGACTCAAAATGCTTCCAGAAGACTTGATATTACCTCTAAAAGACTTGAAATATTTACAGAAGATTTGATATTGACTCTGGAAGACCTGATACTGCTTCCATAAGACTTGGTACTGCGTTTAGAATATTTAAAATACTTTCAGAAGATTTGATATTGCACCTGGAAGACCTGATACTGCTGATAGAAGACTCGAAATGCTTCCAGAAGACTTACAATGCTTTCGGAAGACTTGATATTGCCGCTGAAACACTTAAAGTGCTTCCAGAAGATTTGACATTGACTCTGGAAGACCTGATACTGCTTTTAGGAGACTTGAAATGCTTCTAGAAGACCTGCAATACTTCCACAAGATTTGATACTGTTTGTAGAAGCATTGAAATGCATCCAGAAGCCTTGATATTACTTCCAGAAGACTTGATACTACTTTCTGAAAATTAAATGCTTCCAGAAGACTTAATATGGCTTCTAGAATACTTAGAATGCTTTCAAAAGGCTTGATATTGCACCTGGAAGATCTGATACTGCTGTTCGAAGACTCAAAATGCTTCCAGAAGACTTGATATTGCCCCTGAAAGACTTGAAGTGCTTACAGAAAATTTGATGATGACTCTGGAAAACCTGATACTGCTTCTAAAAGACTTGATACTGCTTTTTGAAAACTTGAAATGCTTCCAGAAGACCTGATACCTATTATTAGAAGACTTAAAATGCTTCCATAAGACTTGGTACTGCTTTTAGAATACTTAAAATACTTTCAGAAGATTTGATATTGCACCTGGAAGACTTGATACTGCTTCAAGAAGACTTGAAATGCATCCAGAAGCCTTGATATTGCTTTCAGAAGACATTATACTGCTTCTAGAATACTTAAAATGCTTTCAGAAGACTTGATATTACCTCTAAAAGACTTGAAATACTTACAGAAGATTTGATATTGACTCTAGAAGACTTGATACTGCTCCTAGAAGACTTGATACTGCTTTTTCAAAACTTGAAATGCTTCCAGAAGATCTGATACCTGTTATTAGAAGACTTAAAATACTTCCAGAAGATTTGATATTGACTTTGGCGGACTTTATACTGCTTCCAGAAGACTTGATACTGCTTCTAGAGGACTTGAAATGCATCCAGAAGCGTTGATATTGCTTCCAGAAGACATTATACTGCGTCTAGAATACTTAAAATGCTTTCAGAAGACTTGATATAACCTCTAAAAGACTTGAAATACTTACAGAAGATTTGATATTGACTCTAGAAGACTAAATACTGCTCCTAGAAGACTTGATACTGCTTTTTCAAAACTTGAAATGCTTCCAGAAGATCTGATACATATTATTAGACTTAAAATGCTTCCAGAAGATTTGATATTGACTTTGGAGGATTTTATACTGCTTCCAGAAGACTTCATACTGCTTCTAGAAGACTTGAGATGCTTCCAGAAGATTTGATATTGACTTTGGAGGATTTTATACTGCTTCCAGAAGACTTGATACTGCTTCTAGAAGACTTGAGATGCTTCCAGAAGATTTGATATTGACTTTGGAGGATTTTATACTGCTTCCAGAAGACTTGATACTGCTTCTAGAAGACTTGAAATGCATCAAGAAACCTTGATATTGCTTCCAGAAGACATTATACTGCTTCTAGAATACTTAAAATGCTTTCAGAAGACTTGATATTACCTCTAAAAGACTTGAAATACTTACAGAAGATTTGATATTGACTCTGGAAGACTTGACACTGCTCCTAGAAGACTTGATACTGATTTTTCAAAACTTGAAATGCTTCCAGAAGATTTGATATTGACTTTGGAGGATTTTATACTGCTTCCAGAAGACTTGATACTGCTTCTAGAAGACTTGAGATGCTTCCAGAAGATTTGATATTGACTTTGGAGGATTTTATACTGCTTCCAGAAGACTTGATACTGCTTCTAGAAGACTTGAAATGCATCAAGAAACCTTGATATTGCTTCCAGAAGACATTATACTGCTTCTAGAATACTTAAAATGCTTTCAGAAGACTTGATATTACCTCTAAAAGACTTGAAATACTTACAGAAGATTTGATATTGACTCTGGAAGACTTGACACTGCTCCTAGAAGACTTGATACTGATTTTTCAAAACTTGAAATGCTTCCAGAAGATTTGATATTGACTTTGGAGGATTTTATACTGCTTCCAGAAGACTTGATACTGCTTCTAGAAGACTTGAGATGCTTCCAGAAGATTTGATATTGACTTTGGAGGATTTTATACTGCTTCCAGAAGACTTGATACTGCTTCTAGAAGACTTGAAATGCATCAAGAAACCTTGATATTGCTTCCAGAAGACATTATACTGCTTCTAGAATACTTAAAATGCTTTCAGAAGACTTGATATAACCTCTAAAAGACTTGAAATACTTACAGAAGATTTGATATTGACTCTAGAAGACTAAATACTGCTCCTAGAAGACTTGATACTGCTTTTTCAAAACTTGAAATGCTTCCAGAAGATCTGATACATATTATTAGACTTAAAATGCTTCCAGAAGATTTGATATTGACTTTGGAGGATTTTATACTGCTTCCAGAAGACTTGATACTGCTTCTAGAAGACTTGAGATGCTTCCAGAAGATTTGATATTGACTTTGGAGGATTTTATACTGCTTCCAGAAGACTTGATACTGCTTCTAGAAGACTTGAAATGCATCAAGAAACCTTGATATTGCTTCCAGAAGACATTATACTGCTTCTAGAATACTTAAAATGCTTTCAGAAGACTTGATATAACCTCTAAAAGACTTGAAATACTTACAGAAGATTTGATATTGACTCTAGAAGACTAAATACTGCTCCTAGAAGACTTGATACTGCTTTTTCAAAACTTGAAATGCTTCCAGAAGATCTGATACATATTATTAGACTTAAAATGCTTCCAGAAGATTTGATATTGACTTTGGAGGATTTTATACTGCTTCCAGAAGACTTGATACTGCTTCTAGAAGACTTGAGATGCTTCCAGAAGATTTGATATTGACTTTGGAGGATTTTATACTGCTTCCAGAAGACTTGATACTGCTTCTAGAAGACTTGAAATGCATCAAGAAACCTTGATATTGCTTCCAGAAGACATTATACTGCTTCTAGAATACTTAAAATGCTTTCAGAAGACTTGATATTACCTCTAAAAGACTTGAAATACTTACAGAAGATTTGATATTGACTCTGGAAGACTTGACACTGCTCCTAGAAGACTTGATACTGATTTTTCAAAACTTGAAATGCTTCCAGAAGATTTGATATTGACTTTGGAGGATTTTATACTGCTTCCAGAAGACTTGATACTGCTTCTAGAAGACTTGAAATGCATCAAGAAACCTTGATATTGCTTCCAGAAGACATTATACTGCTTCTAGAATACTTAAAATGCTTTCAGAAGACTTGATATTACCTCTAAAAGACTTGAAATACTTACAGAAGATTTGATATTGACTCTGGAAGACTTGACACTGCTCCTAGAAGACTTGATACTGATTTTTCAAAACTTGAAATGCTTCCAGAAGATTTGATATTGACTTTGGAGGACTTTATACTGCTTCCAGAAGACTTGATACTGCTTCTAGAAGACTTGAAATGCTTCCAGAAGACCTACAATGCTTTCATAAAACTTGATACTGCTTGCAGAAGCATTAAAATGCACACAGAAGTCTTCATATTGCTTCCAGAAGACGATACTACTTGAAAGATTGGAAATGCTTCCATAAGACTTGGTACTGCTTCTGGAAGACTTAAACTAAAAAAGATAAAGACTACTTAAAAAAGTGGATCAATACAAATTGTGATTTTTTTTATTTGGATTGATGTCTCAATCAAATTTTAATTAATTGAGTTTTTTCTTACCAATTTAGTCTCAGCATCTTTTGCAATTTTTTTTCGAGAGCACGTATTGTGAAATTTTCAGTCCTTTTCAGACTCAATTCAGTCTTTTCGTTTTAGAAAGCCATTATTCGTCGTTTGAATTTTTCCAATTCCATCTTTTTCAGGACTCACAACCAGAAGCATCTTCAAAAACTGTCCCTATGATTAAAATATTTCATTATCAATATTTTTTTAAGAAATTAAACGTAAATCTTAATTTGTGAAAGGTTTTTCATGTAAGTTAAAAATTTTTAATAAAAATATTAATTTATTATCCTTAAATAATTAAATGAAAATATATTATTCAATATTATTTACAGACAATAATAACAATTTTAATATTAAATAAGAAATTAATAAAGTTTAATACTGCAAAAAAGTACCTAAATAAATATAAAAAATAAATCACGAATCGCTATCTTCAGACAACTCAGCATCTTCTTTAACCAAATTACTCTTCTTAGACCGCTTTTTAACAAACCCCGGCCCCTGTTTAGATTTCCTAAAAGTCTCAATCGCTTTCATTCGACTTTTAAGCATATCATCTTTATCTTTTTGCTTTTGAGGGATAACCTCTTTCGAATGAAGCTTTTGAGCCATTTTCTTTTGCGGACTTTCATTCTTACGAAGTTCTTGCTGTTCCATTTCGTAACGAAGTTCATTTTCGATTTGTTTCGCTCTTTTCCGAGACACCTTTTTAGTTTGTTGTAACACTTTCAAATCATCATCTTTATTTCCATTTTCATTAATTTTCGATTCAGAAATTTCTTGTTTAGAAGTCGAAGGTTTTGAAGTTTTTAAATTTTTATTTTGTTTTCTTTTCGGTTTATTTTCTTTAATCACTTTTTTTTCATTTTCATCATCAGAAGATGATTCATTTTTACCGATTTTATTTAAAGCTGTTTTAACGCGTTTACTTACGATTTCATCGATATTTTTACCATCAGTTTTCCTCTTAATTTGAAAATAGTTTGTAATTTTGCTTTGAACGTCGGATTTTTCGAGACTTTTAAAAACCGGTTTTAAAATTTCCTCACTTTTGCTTTGATTCCAACCGAATTTTTCTTTCGCGTAATCGATTAAACTGACCAAATCCGGTTTACCCCAAGTGAAATTTTCATCGCTCGTTTCAACGCGCGGTTCCAAATAAGCACCCACAACTTGCACGCTGGGAAATTGTTCGCTTAAATTGACGTTTTTTAATTTTTTTCTTAACGTGGCGCGCCCTTTTGTGTTGTATTCCCCTTTGATCCATCTTTTAAATTCGCGGAGTCCCGTGACGAGTTCGTTTTGTAAATTGATTTTTTCTTGTTTTTTAAACGGGAAGTGGGCTAAAATTTCTAAAGCGGTTACTGGGCCGACTCCTTGAACTCCCGTTGTGTAATCACTTCCTACTAATAAAGCTAATAAAATCATTTCATATCGCGAAAGTTCTAAAATAAAGAAGAAATTATTTAAATTACAACTACAGCACAATTTTGGATATGGCTGAAGTTAGGTCTGAAACAGATTTAGATGTAAAACGTAAATAATTTTTCTCTCCAAATGTGGGAAGTGTAGCGCCCTGGAACCATATTAGAAGCATATTATAAGTGAATTCACTTAATCCTCGTAGAACTCCTCTGCAAAGGGACACACAAACATTTAGAGGTGGGGCGAGGGACGAATAATTTAAATTAATTCGATTTTAGGTGTAAAAGTGTGTCATATCTTCAGGAACGTACATTTTATGTAAGAATAAATGAGTCATATTCAGATTCACGTTGTATCAAAGGTCCTCAAGGGGATAATATCACCTTATTCAATCAGAACCAATGAAAAAGCTTTATTTGCTGACGATTGGTGATTATAACTGAAGCTGGTGATTGTTGGTGTAGAGGAAACAATAGAACACCTTCAAGATGCTATTAACAACATGCAGAAATGGCTTACTAAACGATGCCTACTCCTAAATGAAGACAAGTTTCAATTCAAAATCTTTACATTACGACGTTACCAAAATCCAACAAACATTGCAATCAATAACTCAGAATATCGGTGGAATCCTAAAGACAAAGCTATTAAATACTTAGGTCTGCATCTTGATCAGCGATTAAATTGGGGCATGCATACAAACAGATTAATTTTTTTCAGATGAATTTGGGATACCCACGATTGAAACAGTTATTTCCTCTAATAAATAGGAAAAGTCATCTCAAATCTAAATGTACATACAGTGATACTATATAAAGCATTTATAAGATCTCTGGTAATCTATGCTTGCTAAGTGTGGAGCAACGCTGATATAACAAATATTCGTAAGATACAGTCCTTACAAAATAAAATACTACGGACAATCAGTTTGTTCGTAACAATCCATGTTCCAGGTTCCATGAAAACATCAATTAGTGTTGCAGTGCAGCCGTTGGAAAAGAAAGTTTTCACAAGATTTATTGTAAATTAAGATTGACGTATACGTAATAGCACTATTTTTCCTTAATGTTATTAACCGTTATGTAGATGTAAATGTGATATCTGCCATGATTGAAAAACTTCAGCGTTTTTTATTTTATTTTAATTTATACTATATTGTATGTTGACCTGGTTTTAATAAAATGAAAAAAAGAGAGAGAAAATGCAAACTTTGATGATTTCTTGGTATCATTTGAGACGGGTGTGTTTGACATTATAATGGTCAGCGAAACGTGGCTTAAGCCCTCCTTGCCGTCTGCTTTATTCACTCTCCCAAATTATCAGCTTTTCAGAAACGATGGTGGTGTCACATTATTTATCAAGGACGGTTTATATGCTACCGTCGTTGAGTCATCTGATAGGTCGTTGTTGTTTACTTATGGAGGTGAAGACAATAATAT
Source organism: Onthophagus sagittarius (assembly GCA_036711965.1). Lineage (NCBI taxonomy): Eukaryota > Metazoa > Arthropoda > Insecta > Coleoptera > Scarabaeidae > Onthophagus > Onthophagus sagittarius. Next base: position 12,657,260 of record JASERS010000004.1, read on the forward strand.
TGTCCTCCACTTACTAATTACTTTCGTCAGTTGGAGAAGATCCTTGAGAGACTTTCTTTCAATTATCATACAATACTTTTGCTGGGAGATGTCAATACCCTTTTATTGAAAAACGATATACGTTGTGAAAAACTACGTTTTATTACTTCTTCACTAAATCTAACCATATTGCCTTCTCTTCCAACTCATCATCTTCCTTCTTCACACTCTCTTCTGGATTTAGTTATTACATCCTATCCGGATGATGTATTAACTCACAGGCAGTTACCGGCGTTTTAATTTTCTAATCATGATTTAATTTATTGTGTATTGCGATTGCGACGTCCGGTTTCTTCTCGGCGTATTATATCCTATCGCGATTTTGGACGTATTGCTAATAACTTACTGTTGGCTGATGCGTATAACATTGATTGGTTACCTCTTTATAGATCGGGTGACATCGATGTTAAGGTTGAGTATTTTAACTCGAAGGTTATCGACCTTTATAATAAGCATGCTCAAGTGCGAGAGCGGCACCTTGGTTAAATGATAAAACAAGGTCTCTCATGCGAGAGTGTAACCGATCTAAGTTATTGTTTAAACGTGTACCTTCAACTGCTAATGGTGAATAATATCGTATCCCACGTAATCGTTGTAATCATCTGAGCAAAAACTCTAAAAAAATTTTATTTCTACCGAAGATTATCTTCTGCTACTCCTAAAACTTTTTGGAAAACCACGCGATCTCTTGGAATAATCGAACCTCCCGCCGATAAGACTACCTTTGATTGTGAAACTTTGGCTAAAAGTTTTGCTGAGCGTCCCTTGGTTATTGATAATACAGCACTATTGCTGATAGTTCTGCATCATCCAACTCCTGCTCGTTTTCTTTTAACTTAGTCACAGCTTCTGAAGTGTGTGACACCTTGTTATACTCTAAACCTACTAGTGTGGGAACGGATGGAATTGACCTTAAAATGCTCTTACCAATATTAGATGTTATTATTACACCATTAACCCATATTTTCAATTTTTCTTTTGAACGGTCTATATTTTCCTCAATCTGGAGGATTGCTAATGTTATTCCTATCCCTAAAATTAGATATTCCTCTCATAGTAGTGACTATCGTCCCATTTCCATTTTATCTATATTGTCAAAGGCTATTGAACGTTTAGCTTATTTACAAATTACCAGATATCTAGAGGAATTTAAATTAATCAATAAGATCAAATCTGCATTCTGGAGCAATCTGGATTCCGTAAAGGACATAGCACTTATTAAAATTACCGATGACATTAGATCTGCTTGTGACGAACGTTGTGTTTCATTACCGGTTCTTCTGGATTTTAGTAATGCCTTTGACTCTGTTGACCACACTATTTTATTATCCTTACTTACTTCTATTGGATGTTCCTCTTCTTGTTTATCCTGGTTCCAATCATCTTTCCTTTCGATCTTTATATGTGCGTGTTGGTTCTGAGCTCTCTTCCAGTTATGAAATTAAATGTGGGGTACCCCAGGGCAGTGTTTTAGGACCCTTGCTCTTTTCGATTTTTATAAATACAGTAGGGCCCCGACATTCGCGGCTTCAAATTACACGGATTCGCATATTCGCGTTTTAAATTTTGCTGCCTTTTTCAACATTCACGACTCGATTATTCGCGAATACATAGCAAGTATGTATGACATTTTTTAAAAATTTAAAACGAAGTTTACCGTAGGTTTATTGTACAAGCAACCAGCTTCACATATGCGTTTCTCTGGGAATCCCTCATTTATGATCGATTTTAATGTTTGTGTTAGGTGCTTATTTTTGTGTTCTGTATTTCGTTCAGGTTAGTGTTTCGCCCGTTTTTTTACTATAATTTTATAAACAATAAATTAATCTCACAACAGTACTCAAAATGGGTACAAAAAGGCCTGCGATGGAAATAAATTTAATTGCCAAACGTGCAAAGTCAGTTATGACTCTAGAAAGAAAAATTCAAGTTCTTGATATGCTCCGGGAAGGGAAAAGAGCTACCGAAGTAGGCCGGGTCTTCGGTGTCAATGAATCTACGATAAGATCTATAAAGAAACAAGAAGAGGTAATTAGAAATAGCGTAAAAAGTGGCATACCGTCATCATTAAAGGTAACGTCACAAGTTCGTGATGTTAATATTGAAAAAATGGAGAAGTCTCTTTATCTTTGGATTGAGGACCATGGTCGCAAAAATATATCATTAACTAGGGCTAGATTAATGGATAAAGCCAAGGAACTTTATCAACATTTTTCGTGTGGAATGGACTGTGCTGAAGACGATTGTAAATTTAAAGCCAGCAGAGGATGGTTCGAAAGATTCAAAACTCGTTTTAATCTCCATAACATTAAGTTGTGTGGAGAATCAGCTTCAGCAGATCATCAACAGGCTGCAAAATTTCCTGATGAAATAATAAAATTAATAGAAGAAAAAGGTTACCGTCCTGAACAAATATTTAATGCGGACGAAACCGGGCTTTATTGGAAACAAATGCCCACACGAACATACATTTCAAAAAATGAAAAGACAGCACCTGGTTTTAAATCGGCTAAGGATAGAGTTACAGTTTTATTTTGTGCAAATGCACGCGGAGACTTTATTACAAAACCAATGTTAATATATCAAGCAGCTAATCCACGAGCTTTAAAGAACAAGGACAAAGAAGCTCTTCCGGTCTATTGGCGAGCTAATTCAAAAGCTTGGATGACTTCTCAGCTATTTATAGAGTGGTTTAAAGAGTGCTTTCTTAAAGAAGTGGAGCGTTACCTAAAATCTAAAAATTTAGCATTTCACGTTTTATTGATATTGGATAACGCCCCATCTCATCCAGTAGATGCTCTCAAATTAGCTCATCCATGTGTCGAGGTGGTATTTCTTCCGCCCAACACAACATCCTTATTACAACCTTTAGATCAAGGTGTTATAAAAGCTTTTAAAAGTCATTATATCCGGCACATGTTCGATTTTGTACATGAGAAAATACAAAATGATAGTGTTTTCTCAATAAAAGATGTGTGGAAATTATACAATATTGACCATGCGATTACATCTATAAAACTTGCTTTAAATGACATTAAAGTATCAACCGTAAGTAATGCATGGAAAAAACTGTTGAAAAAAGACACTGCGCAAAGTGTAAGCGAAATTGATGAGGCAATAGAGAGAGCTGTTCTTTCTGCACGGTTGCTACCGGGAGATGATTTTCATACCATTGTACCAGCTGATATCGAATCTCTCGTCAATGATCAAGAGGAAGAGTTGTCCAGTGCAGACTTAGAAGCGCTACTAATAGAAAATGTTTCAGGAACGGATGAAGAAGATAATAGTAATTCCCTATGTAATAAATTAACGTTGAAGGAACTTAATTTATTTATACAAGAAGCAAATAATCTTGCTGAAAAAATAGTAGAATATGATCCATCAACGGAACGAAGCACAAAATTTAAAAATGGTCTGAATACTCTTCTTGCTCCTTACAAAGAGCTTCAAAAGGATATGCAACACAAAGCATTGCAACCTACTATCCTTTCATTTTTTAAACCATCGTGTTCTAAAGCAATTATTATTGATGAGTAGAAATGTTAACTTTTATTTCTTTTTTTAGTTTATTTTGTTGCAGTTTGTTATTGCTATCGAGTTTAGGTTTTTTTATATTTTAAACAATTGTAATTATTTTAATATCTGTATTAGTTCCGAATACAAAAGTTTTAAGACCAGTCGTTTTATTTTGCAATTTTAAGCGTTTTATTTAGTATGTATAATTTATTAATTTTTGAAATTTTTAATTTTTAAAATTAAATTAAATGAAACTTTTGGCGTCGGTGACCATTTGGCGGATAACGTGTTAAAAGAACATAGAAGTAGTAGTTTATCCTTCATAATATCTAGTGCTTCAATATTCGCGGATTCAACATTCGCGGCGTATTTTTAGAACCTAACCCTCGCGAATGTTGGCGCCTTACTGTAGTATTATGGATAATATTTCAAGTAATTATCATTTGTATGCTGATTCAAATTTACACTTCAACACCTATTGATAACCTTGAAGACGCTGTACTTCGTCTTAATAATAACCTTGCCAGTATTCGTGAATGGTCTAATCGTTATGGGCTTAAATTAAATCCGTCGAAAACGCAAGTCATTGCTTTTGGCACTCGTCCTCTACTATCAAAGATGAACTTCCACTCTTCTCCTCAAGTGATGCTTAATGGCAACGTTATTCAGTTTTCGGACATGGTTAGAATCTTGGTTTGATTATTGATTCGACATTGTCCTGGAGACCTCAGGTACAGAGTGCTTGTAAAAGGGTTTACTCTTTGAGAAAACTTCAGTGTTTCCTCCCGCCTGTTGTTCATATTGATTATGGTGATGTGATATATCCTGATCTTTCTTTAACTCTCCAGAATAAATTGGAGAGACTTCAGAATAATTCTATTCGTTACATCTTTAATCTGGGGAGGTTTCAGCACATAACGCCATATCTTAATTATTTGCAGATGCTTACTCTACAGAATCGCAGGTCTTTTCGGATACTTTCTACTTTGTACAAGGTTCTACAGAGCTGCGCTCCTGCATATTTGTCTAACTGTTTAAAATTCGTTTTAAATTCATACTTTATATTATTCCGATCGTAGCCGTTTTGTTTGCATGTTTTCATTTTTGTATCGTTGTCATGAAAATAAACCCTTTTCTTGTCAGTTTGTTCACCAAGCGAGTTGGTTTTTTCTTTCTGCTAAAAATTCCATTTATAATTCGAAATGAAATTGAATTAATATATTCAAACTTCCAAACATGTTCTGGTATCGTGCGTGATCAAACCATCAAATTCAATGAAGGACTTACCGTTGCACAAGAAACATTGTTCCGTTGGATTGTCTTCGATTCAGTTTCAAATTCTTCAGCAAGTGCTACTCCGGAAAAATACGGTTTTCAATGCTCCATTGACTATGAACTATTAACCTCTATTAAAAATTTAGGGAACTGGAAGATGATTCTCTTACAATAAATAAACTTCCAAATGACTTGACATTGTATCTAGAAGAGTTGAAATGCTTCCAGACGCCTTACAATGCCTTCATATTACTTCATGTTGCTGTTAGAAGACTTGATTTGCTGTCAGAAGACTGGATACTATTTCTAGATGATTTAATATTGTCTCTAGAAAACTTAATAAGGTTTCCAGAATAGTTGAAATGTTTCCAGAAGACTGATACTGCTTCTAGAATTTTTAACATGTTTCCAGATTACTTACGATGATACCAGACTAATTACAATACTTCCAGAAAAGTTACAATGCTTCCAAATGATTTGACATTGTATCTAGAAGATTTGAAATGCTTCCAAACAACTTACAATGCCTTCATATTACTTCATGTTGCTGTTAGAAGACTTGATTTGTTGTCAGAAGACTGGATACTACTTCTAGATGATTTAATATTGTCTCTAGAAAACTTAATAAAGTTTCCAGAATAATTGAAATGTTTCCAAAAGACTGATACTGCTTCTAGAATTCTTAACATGTTTCCAGATGACTTACGATGATTCTAGACTAATTACAATACCTCCAGAAAAGTTACAATGCTTCCAAATGACTTGACATTGTATCTAGAAGACTTGAAATGCTTCCAAACGACTTACAATGCTTTCATATTACTTCATGTTGCTGTCAGAAAACTTGATAAGGTTTTCAGAATAGTTGAAATGTTTCCAGAAGATTGATACTGCTTCTAGAAGCCTTAACATGTTTCCAGATGACTTACGATGATTCCAGACTAATTACAATGCTTCCAGAAAATTGGCAATGCTTCTAGAATCCTTAAAATGTTTCCAGATGACTTATTAGATTATATTATTAGATTCTAAACTAATTATAACGCTTCCAGAAAACTTGCAGTGGTTCCAGATGACTTAACATTGTATCTAGAAGACTTGAAATGCTTCCAAACGACTTACAATGCTTTCATATTACTTCATGTTGCTGTTAGAAGGCTTGATTTGCTGTCAGAAGACTGAATACTACTTCTAGATGATTTGGTAGTGTCTCTAGAAAACTTGATAAGGTTTCAGAATAGTTGAAATGTTCCAGAAGATTGATACTGCTTCTAGAATCGTTAACATGTTTCCAGATGACTTACGATGATTCCAGACTAATTACAATGCTTCCAGAAAATTAAGCCTCTGTAAGACTTAAAATGCTTCCAGAAAATTAATGTATTTGGTACCGAGCGTATTTTTATTGCAAATCAATAGGCGGTAGAAAAATCATTTCGTACATTTTAAATTTCGAGATGTCTTTTAATGCTCCCGGATTTATCATTTCTTTCATGAAATCCCGGGATGAACTCGAGACTAGACACCCATAAAACTGAAATGTACAAGTATTTCAAAATTGAGATAATATTCCTAAGCTGACATTTTTAAATAGAAACCTTTTACTGTTTTTTTTTACCATTTTTCTCGAAACTTTTAAATAAAATATTTTCTTCGATTGATATGAATTGAAAAATTCATACGATTTCAAGACATGCAAGATGGTATTTGCACCCCATAGCGGTCATCTTAGAAACCTGAAGATAATTTATAGTATTTTCTTTTAGCCACTTTAGTCATAAATGTTTTTCCTGTATGTTTTTACAATGAGTAGTTTTCGAGAAACGCCACTTTGCGGTCATGTTTTTTATGGATTCTTTTAAGTATTTCATTGATTTTTAGATATGTAAAACCATTTCATAACAGTTATATCATTTGCTTTCGTTAAAGAAATTAATAATTAAAACAAACTATCCCTTTACGAAGTCTTTGGAACATAACCCCACGTAAGTCGAGTGCTGACTATACATTAATTAGTTTTATACTCTACATGATAGTTTCATTCAGAGTATACTGACAATAAACTGAATGAACAATGACATATGCTGACAAATGGTGAAATGCTGTAAAAATGCCATTTTGGCACAAACTGTAATGATAACGTTAACATATGTAGAAAAAAATTAATTATCAAATATAATGACCATACAAGAATTATTAATATATTAGATACATATATCATCAATATGCATTTACAAAAATGGCAGAGCTCGGGATTTTAGTAATGGTCCAAACTCCAAAGAAGAACAAACTATGAAGTTAGACGTTTCTTGACTTTTTTAACACAAAATCTAAGAACCACAATCAAATTATTGCTCTAATTGAGCTATGATGATATCCGATGATATAGAATGTGAAAAACATTGTATTCAAACATATTCAAGAGATATTTCGGATCGGTTTATAATTGTTCGCTAACCATTTAAACAATCTCTATTTGTACTTGGTAATTCATATCATCAAGCAATTAAATCATTCAATCGTATGGAATATCGATTCCTAAAAAATCACAACCTTTCCAATGCATACCGGGAATTCATGCGCGAGTATTTGAGCCTTGGTCATATAAAATCGGTTTCTTCAGTTCATAATCAGTTAAATTACTGTAACGCAAATGAAATTCATTTTACGAGTAGAGTAAGGATCACAGCTGCGCAAAGTTCCAATCGGGGACCGCCCGCCATAAGAATGATGTATAATTCGTTTATAAGTTGTTGAGCTTCATTAATGTTTTCGGCGCCAGACAAAATGTCCTTCTGGATTACGGTAGAACCGGAAGGATAAAGTTTAGAATGTTCGTCGGCTAAGAGTCTTAATCAACGGATTTCCAGAAACGGTGCACATGACAATCCGTAAGTGACGGTGGTCAATTCAAAACTCTGAACTTCCTTTCCGCGATTGTCACGCCAAACGATTCGTTGAAAACGAGTGTCATCTTGGTGAACGTTTATTTGATGATACATTTTCTCCAAATCGCATGCAAAAACTATTTTATGACGTCGCCACCGTATAAGGACATCAACTATATCTTTCTGAAGCTTCGAGATCGTCGGCGAAAGCTGTTTTGGTAGACGTCATTGTTGAATTATTGAAATATAATATAATAAAATTTTTTTTAGTCAAATTGGTAAGAAACTGAATTGAATTTAACGCAGCACACGCGAAAGAAAATAAAAATTGTACCGTTTTCGTCAATATTACACGGCGCACTGATTAAACGTCGTTCGAAACAGGTTCGGATCCCCAGAAGTTGATGATGCTTGAAGCTCCTTGAAAGTGATGATTTGCCCCAGTGGACCGAATTGAAGTAATTAAAATGGACGTCAAAATACGGCGAGGTTGATTGAAAAATCTAAAAGAATCCAGGCGATCCTCGAAGTTAGGTTCCGGCTCTAAGGACTAGAAAATGTTTGGAAGTTTGAATATATTAATTCAATTCCACTGACTCATTTAAGTTTTTATCGTGGCATGGTTTGTCCACCCGATCCAGTTCTGATACCACCTTAATGTTTCCGGTTCATGCTACTGAGATTTTTCACAGATCTTTTACAGTACAATCGATTGATTGCGTTATGGAATGATCTACCTGTCGCTATTCGTAATGCAATAAGTTTTGTGTCTTTTAAAAATTTATTGAAATGCCATCTTCTTACTCTCCAACAGTCTTCTTGACTTCTTTGTGTTTGTTGCCTATCTTGTATGATGATAATTGATGTTTGTTCCATTTCTAATCCTGCAAAGGATATCATATTTCCGCAGCTAGCCATAATCCCTGACTTTAATTTTATACACAGTAGTAGTTGGGTCTCTTGGAAGATATCGCTTACAGCGATAAATTGATCCTTTTGTCTTGATGTTTATATGTTGCTAATATATACTTTTCTTTTTGTAATTTCGTTTTTGAGGCAATAAATGTATTATTATTATTATAGAAAAAAATTATTTACGTTTTACACCTAAAACCGAACTAATTTAAATTATTCATCCCCCGCCTCCACCCCTAAATTTTGGTGTATTCCTTTGCAGAGGAGTTCTAGGAGGGTTATATAAATTTTCTAATAAGGTTCCAGGATGCTACACTTCCCAGATTTTGAGAACAAAAAATTATTTTCGTTTTCCACTTAAAACCGAATTAATTTAAATTGTTCATCCCCCGCCCCCACTTCTCAATTTTTGTGTGTCTCTTTGCAATGGAGTTCTAGGAGGGTTATGTGGATTTTCTAATATGGTTCCAGGGTGCTACACTTCCCAGATTTTAAGAAAAAAGATATTTACGTTTTGTACCTAACAACGACTTTATCTAAACAATTCACCCCCCGCCCCCACCTCTCAATTTTTGTGTGTCTGCTTCAAATTCAAATCTAAATCTAACTTCAGCCACATCAATTTTGGAAAGTTAACTTACTAAAATAATGTAAAATATTTTCTGATTTATATTCCAAAACTCGTTTTGATTGATTAAAAAAGTTTTTATAAACAGTTTTTCCCCCAAATAACCAAATATCGCTATCATCAGTTATTGTGCCATCAGTTAAATTAATTTCATCCAAAAAGGCGCATTGCGCCTCAGCCTCCATTGGAGCTATAATATAAGGTACCCCAAATAGCCTCAATAATTCTTGTACTTCCGTTCTCATTTGTTCGGAAATATTCGTAGCCAATCTCTCTTTTAACGATTGTTTTGCTATTAAAGCATCTTTTTCGGCGCTTAACTCCGACTCAATTTTTTCTAATTTTTCTTTATCCAATTCTTTAACATTATCAACCCCAGCGACATCCATCACTTCATTTAAAAGCACATTACTAATAATTTTTACATTCGATTCCAATTTTGGCTCATCCTCAAAAATATCGTTAGAATCATCGATTTTTTTATCATTTTTGATTACTTCTAAAGAATTTGTATTCGTTACATTATTAATAATTTTTATATTAGATTCCGATTTTGGTGCATCCTCAAAAATATCACTAAATATATCATTGGAATCATCGAATGTCTCATCTTTTTTTATCATTATTTCTAAAGAATTTTTATTATTTTCGTTAGATTCGGATTGAGATGAAATCTCTGATTCAACCTCAAGAAAATCTGATGAATCAGAATCTGAGTTATCTGAGATTACATCAACATTTTTATTAACATTTTCGATTTCTTCATCAGAAAGATTTAAATCATCTTCTTTTTCTTGCGTTTTATTTTCTTGTTTCTTCAAAACAAGAAGTTTCGATAATTGAGGTTTTTTAAAATCAACAAATTTATCTTCTACTTTATTAACACCAACAACCTCATTACTAACTTCCTTTTTAGCATGATCCCCCGATATTATTTTAGCTATTTCAGACGGAGTTAACCCACTATATTCCGTCATATAATTTTTAGCTGATTCCAATATTTTACTTGATAACCCCTCATTATCAGATTCTTCAAATTCTGAGTCATCATCAGAATCATTTACGAAAATATTTTCAGTTTGCAAAGACAACTTGATAGCCTTTTCAAGATCATCCTCATATTCTTTATCAGCCAATGTTTTTCTTTTATTTTCAGTTTCAATTTCAACATTTTCTAAATCATTTTCATTCGATTTAGACGTCGATGGAACATCTTGCAAAGATAATTTAATTGCTTTCTCTAATTCCTCATCATCATTTTTATTAACATCTTCAATTTCTTCCTCCTGAATCTTATTTTTAGCATCCTCCAAAGCTTTCTTCATACTCTTAATATAAAAGTACCGTTTATTTTCATCGGAAGCGATCCTCCCACCGACATCTTTATTATTAACAACGCCATGGTCTTTCAATAAACTTTCCAATTCACCCAAAGACAAAGAAGCGCCGCCCATTTCCTTTTCAGCCTCCTCCAAACTAATCTGGATCGAGTATCTTTTTAATAAACGTTTCATCTGATATCCAGAAAAATCGTCGCTTTGAGTTGGTAACTCGTGAATTCGCCCCCAAGAATTTTGTTTGCGCGTTTCTTTCAGTTCGGTTAAGATTTCGTGGCGTACATCGGCCGGGAGGCTTTTAAATTGAGTGCTTTTCTCGTCTATGGAATGCAAATCCCAAGATTTTGATGGGCTCGAACTTTCTGTGGTGTCGTAGGAGGAGGATTCCGTTTCGCTTTCGCTCTCTGAAGAATATTCAATTTCGAATTGCGACGGTGGTAGCTCAAACATGTCGGAGGATGGAGGTTTTTTATTTGATACGTTCGAAATTTGTAGAGAGGTTTTAACATTTTCTACAATTACTTTGTTCACGGCTGAATGTTTTAATAAAGTGTTAATTAATTGCTTTTGTATTCGATTGGCTTCGTTTGTATTTTTTGTTTTTAATTGATTACGTTTTGCCTATAAAATAAATTGGAATTAGAAGATAACTCATAATTAAGACCCCTCTTTTATATATTTTTCCCAGTAATTAACCCATATACGATTATTACTGTTTGCACTTATACAGGGTGTTACAAAAATATTGAGCTGGCTACAAAAAAGTTTATATAAATATATATCCCGAAATAGTTCGTTACTGAGTTAGTTTTTTGAGACCAACATTTTGAAAAACTATGTTATTTAATGTATAGTTTGGCACATTGCGACAGAATAAAAGCAAAAAGCTCCAACTCTCCAACAAAATTAAAAAATGAAGGCTTCATATTAGAGGTAAGGGTAACAGGATCCTTCAAACCGGTAGTCAGAGATCGCGGCAAACTACGAACTATAAGAACTTTGAACCTGGAAGAACGTGTATTTTCCAATTTATCAAGAAGGTTAACAATTTGAAAGAAAAAGATATATAAGGGATGAAACTGAAGAAGGGTAGACATGGGTGTTTTTTTCTTTATATAACATGCTCTTGTTTACAGATTATTGTTACAATAAACTAAAAAATGTTAAACCAGAAAAAAATAATTGAGTCATATACAGAGTGTTCATAATACACACATTAATGATGTACAGGTGGTCGGTAATAAATTGACCGTAAAGTAACTACTAAACTCTGTTTTCATTTCAAATGAAAATACAGTAGAACCCCTCATATCCGACCTCGGGATATCCGACTCCTCGGGATATCCGTCACCCCTCCCTACTCCCAATTTTGTTCAAATGCTCTAATGTACGTTTTTGTGAATCCCAAGAGACCCGACTTTCCGTCGGGGAATTACTTGATTCGCTCAATCTTGATGTTTGCCAAGGGTTGCGCAACTGTGTTCATCATTGTGAATATCAATTGTATGCATATTTACAATTGTTATAGTAAAAGTGATATGTACACTACAGAAGAAATTGGAAGTTATTCAGAGGCTAGACAATGGCGAGTCAGTTCAAAAATTATCTTCTGAATTAGGAATAGGCGTCACAACTATTAAAGACTGGAGGAAAAACAGAAAGAATATCGAATCGTACTCTATGACAGTGGAAGGGGAGGAGGGTTTAAAAAATAGAAAGATGCTTAAAAAGCCTAAATTTGATGTTTTAGATGATGCTCTCTGGATATGGTTTTGCCAAGAAAGACGCAAAGGAACTCCTTTGTCAGGTCCTATAATTAAAGAGAAGGCAGCGATTTTACATAAAACAATAGTAGGAGAGGAAGGGGAAAATTTCAGTGCAAGTGAAGGTTGGCTTCACCGATGGAAACGTCGCCATGGTATACGTCACGTTGTTATTTCTGGAGAAAAGCTATCAGCTGATGATGACGCAACCAAAGAGTTCGTGAAGAAATTTGAAGTTTTTATTAAAGAAAACAATATGCATCCGGATCAAGCGTATAATATTGACGAGTCAGGGTTAAACTACAAGATGCTCCCACAAAAAACTCTTGCTGCAAAAAATGAAAAAGTAACAGGGACAAAATTATCCAAGGATAGACTAACTTTTGCAACTTGTAGTAATGCAAGTGGAAACCATAAAATGCCATTGTTTGTCATTGGAAAATCTAAAAAGCCCAGAGCGTTCAAACATGTGAACATGGCATCATTGCCTGTTTATTATAAAAATCAAAAATCTGCTTGGATGGACAGTTCTTTGTTTAAACAGTGGTTTTTTGAAGAGTTTGTACCAGATGTAAAAAAACACTTGAAAATGAAAAATCTACCACTCAATGCAGTCTTGATTCTTGACAATGCTCCCAGTCATCCTTCGGAAAACGAACTAACAATGGGAAACATCAAAGCTATGTTTCTACCTCCTCGTGTGACACCTTTAATCCAATCTATGGATCAAGGGGTTACTGAGTGGTTGAAGAAAAGATACAGGCGAAAATATGTCAGCTTCTTATTAGAGCAAACGGAAGGAGGCAGTAACCTATTTGAGGCAATGAAGACTTTTAATATAAAAGATGCCATTTACATTGCCGCACAAGCCTGGGACGAACTCAATCACACCACTCTACAAAAATCTTGGAGAAAACTATGGCCAAGTATTATTGAAGGTGAGAGCGCAATCTCTAATGAGTCTGAAACTTTAAATACAGATGAAGCAGAAATTCTACAAGATTTACAGACCATCGATGCCCAAATCCAACTAGCGGATATAGAAGAGTGACTATTGGGAGGGGACATAGTTGAAGTCACTAACGAGGATCTGAACGACGAACAAATCGTATCCGCAGTTTTTAAAGTTGAAACAGAGGAAGATGAAACGGATGATGAAAAAGAAGAACCTGAAAATATCAGTCATACGACAGCTACAGAGGCTTTCGAGATTGCAATGAAATACGTCGAGCAACATCCAGAAGCAACACCGATGGATGTGCTGTGCATTAAAAAGTGGAAAGATATCTCAGCTAAAGCAAGATTTGGTAGATTAAAACAAAAAAATATAACTGATTTTTTTAAATAAATTTACATGTACATACATGGATTTGTATACATAATTAAATATATGTACTCGTTTATGTTTGTCTTGTTCATTTTTGTTGTTCCTCGGATTATCCGACCTTTTTTGGTAACCGACCATGCTCCGGTCCCATGGGTGACGGATATGAGGGGTTCTACTGTAGTACCAAAAATGTATTGGCAAAATATTGCTCATATTTAATATATACAGGGCGTTAAAAATTGTCTTTCGGTTTATTACTTCTTTCATAAATTAAACGGTTTCTGAAAAAATGACGTGAAAAATGGTTTTATGAGGGTGATTTCCATAACTTCTTATTTTTGTTCACTACATTGAACAGATTTGTTTTTAAATCCATAATGACACATTACCCATGTCTACACTTTTCAAAACTTGGCTATGTTTATAAATTTAAAAATCAGAACCTATTCGAACTGAAAATTTTAAAATGACAAGGATATTTTTACAAACTGATTGCGTCACTATAAAACCTAATATATTCAGCTTTTGCTTAAAGTATTAGATAATTATTATAGTTAATGGTGAAATAGCCAATCATGGCAAGGGAAATTACAGTAACCATAAAAAAACATCCATTAGTTAAATATAAAAAAGGTGAGTAAACTGAGCCTTACTTGTAGAAAAAGTGCCGTGTGAACCCAGCTTAAGCCTATATCTTTGATTACATTTTTGTGATACTAAATATTCACTTGTATACAGTGTGTACATAAAGTATGGGATCAATACGATATAAATTCGGAGGATGTTCGATGTTTTAGAACAAAAAGTGTTAGTGAGCTATGTTATATTTTTAGCGCTCATTTTTTGAGTTAAGATTGAAATGGCGCTCATTTTCATCCAAAAAATGCGTGCTAAAATATATAACATAGATCACAAGGCCTTTCTTTTCAAAGAACATCCATTTATATTCCATTTATATTGAAATGACTCCATACTTTATGTACATACTGTATAATTATTTAGCCAAAGTCCCTTGCAGGCGAGTGAATGTTGTGTTGATCCAAAAATATCCTACTTTTATTGAAACGTATGTATATTCCCATAGAGTCAAAGTTGCTTGCAACCAAGGCGGTGTGTTGATGCATTGTTAATGAAGGTATCCTCCTTTAAATGATACATTTTCAAACTATGCCGAGTTTGTGGCATATTAATAGTATGCTTGTATTGTTAAAAGTGAGATATCTTTAATAATCACGGAAGAGTAACCATTGTAAAATGTATGTTATGGACAATATTTTAGGATTATCTGCCTAAGTTTAACATTGCCTATTACACTGTCATGTACTCGTCAAATTCAATCCCAAATGTTTAGTCAAGTCATTACAATTCATCAAATTTCATTGCATTTGACGAATACACGACCAGTTGGATCCCTTTTGGAACAAAGCTATAGTGACGCAGTCGCATGCGATTTCCACCTAATTAATGTATATGTCGTTGAAAATAAGATAGTTCTGTATGCATTTGAGATTAGTGTATTACCTCGCCCGGAAGCGACCTCGGCGTAGTTTACAACTATAACGTTTAAAATGGGATAACCATATTGGTATTGCATAAATGTAACGTTCCGGCCGCAAGTGATCTCGATTAAATGAGTACACCTCGGCTATACCATTCAAAATAAGCTAATACTCCAGGCTAGGCGCAAATTGAGACACGTGTGACATGACATGACACGAGAATGTATAGCATGCATAGCGTTGACTTTCGCAAATTGCCACGGAGTTTCTTAGGGCTTTCCTGTATTAACATTTTAAGATCATTTTAATTTAGTCTTAAAATGAACGAGAGAGAAAGAATGCTGGAGTTGTTATTAAGCTCTGAATCGAATTCAGACTGGACTGCTGAATGTAAAGATGTATTATTGTACTACACAAAACATGTTTTAAGAATGGTCAGACTACACAAACTATTTAATAAATACAGAGTTACTTATCGCACTCATAACTGCCAAAATAGTTAGTCAGACACAAACTCTTAGGATCAGTAGAGATTTCTGCTTGAAAAATTTGCGACCTCACCCTATGTTGATAGAAGCGAGACATTCGTTTTGTGAGTTGATACATAGAGAGAAAATAGTTGTATAGGGGATTGTCCGTATTATTATTTTCCTCCACTATATTTTTCCTCTCTTCCGCTTTTTGTCGTGCTCTTTGCTCTCGAAGTTTATGCGATCGATTCATAACATCACAGATGGCGATACCCTGTTTCTTCTTTTTCCGGGGGGTTGCGCTTTTAAATTGTTGAAGGCGCAAAACAGTTGTTTGCTTCCTTTTACCATCACCATTAATGCAACCAAGGGGTTGCTCAACGACAAGTCTTTCTGAACTCTCCGTTTTCACTACGAGCAGAGGTCTTGTACGGATACTTCAAATTTTCATTCCTTGGTGGTTCTGATAGAGGATAGAAATCGTCATCACTGACATCCATATTTTCTTCGCGTATACAAATATTCATAACCACATGTGCTGCGTGCAAAACTGTGTCACTGCGCCGCACGTGTTTGTGTAGACGCGAGTCATGCTATGTCCAGTCGTGTGATGAATCTCTTGCTACAAAAGTACGTGCTGTGCTATGTCATTTCGCACGCATCAAACGTGCGTGCGAACATTAAAGCAACTTCGGCGTAGTTGGGAAATATATCGTTCAACGTGGGATACAATTATTAACATTACAGCAATGTAGCGCCTCGCCCGCAAGCGACCTCGGCATAACTTGAAAATACATCGTTTAAAATAGGATACTTTAATTGATATTGCATCGATGTAACGGCTCGCCAGCAAGCGACCTCGGCGTAATTTGGAAATATATCGTCCAAAGTGGGATACATTTATTAACATTGAATCAATGTTGCGCCTCGCCCGCAAGCGACCTCGGCATCAGTTGAAGATACATCATATAAAATAGAATACTATAATTGATATTGCCTCTCATGGTTTGAAACAAAATCGTTTAAAGAACGATACCTTCATTGACATTACATCAACATAACGTCTCGGCTGCAAGCAACCTTAGCTCTATAAGAATATACATACATTTCAATGAAACTAGGATATTTTTGTCTTTGCAAGAGATGTATCGTCAATTTTCTTAATTTATACCAGCGGTTAAAAGAAAACCTTTATTATTCAGTCCAGATATTAAGCTCAATTTTCATTAAAATGTCAATGAATTCTTGATTGGTCCTTTTGTATTTTCCCGACAAGTTTCTGGGCACAATTGTCGTCATTTTTTTGAAAACGACTTACCAGGTTTGATGGTAGCTGTTCCACTAAATTTTAGAGAATGCATGTGGTTCAGGTATGACAGTGTATCAGCTCACATCAGTCTTCAAACCACGCATTTTTAAATGCCGTATATTCTAGATGGATTGTTCGTGGTTGACCTGTAGCGTGGCCTGTACGGTCTCCCACATTTAAAATCTATATTCTTCAATTCAAAATATTAAGGAAATTCAACGTAGAGTGCAAGATTGATGCCAGCAAATTCGAAATATTTTAGAAGGGATCCAGGAATTTTAGAGCGCGTGAGGCAGTCCATGATATGAGGTGCTCTGCAGTAACTTTAAAAACTCGTTTTCTGTAACCTTTTTTAAATAAAAAATGATAAACACCAAGTCGTTATAACTCAGTATTGAACCATTTTAGGACATACATTTATATAAACTTTTCTAAAGACCCTGTATATTAAGTGTTGGTAGTAGCACATATGGATCTTTAAAACAGGGCTAAATGTTATGCAAAGACATAATCTTTAGAACCACTGATATAGATAGTTAATCATAACCAGGGGATTAGTAAAAGTGAGCTTATGAATGATTTAAATCCGTTCTTTTCCCTATAATGCTTGTCAAAGCAAATTTTTTAGAGTTTCTGTTGGTGTTACTTAAGACTTTTAGGCCCACTTTTGCCAATCTCCAGTTAAACTATCTAAAGGATAGTTACAGCAAATTTAAGCGCTCTCCTTAGCTATGACCCAATTTTTAACTATTGTATAAACTTATCAAGAAGTGGTCCTAATAAAATTTAAGTTGTTTTACTGGTTTTTAACAACATTTTCAGAAAGGAAATAGTATTAAGTTAAGATACTAATACATTTTTAGATACAATGGCTCCAAGCCAAACTCGGATACTAGAGAATAATACTATCTTACTAACAATGTTTGAAATAAAAGGTGTTGGGAAATAAAGGTAAATTTATTTTCGATAGTTTTTTTATTGGATTTTCAAAAACCAAACACAAAACATAAAATTTATTCACTTTAATAACAAAAATAAATAAGTAAACGAAATTAGTATAAAAAATAGGCACAAGGCAAACTCGGACACTAAACAAAATTAAGTGATAACTAATAACTAATATTTGGTATGGAGACCTTTGTTTTTTATAACCATTTTAAATCTGTTAGGCATTGATTGGACAAGTTTATTACTAAAACTGGGAGGAATTTGCTCTGGAATGTTAAAATTACTTTCCTCAGTAATTTTGAAAAAACTGTTTTCCAATAAGAAAATTTTTTGTTTTCACGCAGTTTCGCGAATTTTGATCTCTTAATCTGGTTCCTTTTGCTATTTAGTAGTTTTCGCCTTGTTTTTTTACCATTCAAACTGGCATTATGAAGGATATTTCTGATAGTTCACACATTGACTTTCTTTCCTAAGTTATTTTCAGCAATAACAGCCAGCTTTGGTGCACTTAGGAAGGGATCTTTCTTTACTTTACGAACTGAATATCGTATTTTCAAATCTGTAAAAGTTTTGTTATGAGCGATTTTAGGATAATTTATCACCCGACTCCTGATTTTGAAGTGCCTTATTATGCCATGGAAAGTAAAATGACTTCTATCAACAATACTGGAAATCTCTTGCACAGATTTTCCCTCTTGCAAATTGAAAGTCGTTTGGTCTCTCTGTTACAAAATTTCCTCACAAATAATAAAAGATTGATGTTTGGTTAAAATTGTTATTCATGGCTGCGTTCATTTTGGGTATTGTTGATTCCTGTCCGAGTTTGGCTTTTGCCTAATTTTTATGCTATTTTCATTTATTTATTTATTATTATTATAGTGAATGAATTTTATGTTTTGTGTTTGGATTTTAAAAGTCCAATAAATAAACTATCGAAAACAAATTTACCACTATTTCCCTACCACTTTTAGTTCCAATATACACTTAGCAGCAGAAGTCTGCGTACAAAAAACTTCTAACACTTTAACTGAAAAAATAAGGGTCATGATCTAATGTGATAAACTTCAATTTTTTTTTATTTTGTGTATTAACTACATATAATTCTATTAACAAAACATGCATCAATAAAACAGAAATATTAGTTACAAAAAAAATTAAAATTAAAAATTCTCCAAATAATGCGTATGCAAAAATCTGCGTACAAATAAAGACGCCTTCTCCAAAATATACTTATTTACTTAAATACGTAGTTGGCGATGTACGCTTTCCGATTTAAATAAAAGACAATCGGTGTCAATTATATTAGCACAGGCTTAGAAGCTAAAAGTTAGAATGGACACGAAAGGAAAGGAAATTGAATTGGGAGAGAGAAAAATTATTGTAAAGTTATGGAAAGATGGAAAATCTTTTCGAAAAATAGGAGAAGCTGTCGGCAGGTCACACTCTTCCATTCAAAGAGTAATTAATAATTATAAAGACACTGAAGATTACCTCTCACGTCCGCGATCTGACCGAGAGAAGCGACCCCTTTTAACAAACCGAGAGAAGCGAAAAATTGTATAGCAGGTTAGAAAAGAACCTAGGCTGACGGCAAAAAAAAATAGTAGAAAATGTACAAGAAGAATTTCATAAAACTATCAGCAAAGATACGGTGAGAAGGACGTTAAAAAAAGCGAACTATCACAGTCGCGTTGCACGAAAAAAGCCATTTGTGTCAGAGGTCAATCGTCAGAAGCGAATCGCCTTTGCAAAAAAACTCTTAGACAAGCCCATTGAATTCTGGGAGAAAGTTCTCTTTACAGATGAGAGCAAATTTTGCATTTTCGGCATTAAGGGTAAACAACTTGTATGGAGAAAACCTAATACTGCCCTTAATCCCGAAAATTTGAAAGCGACTGTAAAACACGGAGCTGGTGGAGTTATGGTTTGGGGGTGTATGTGCACCAAAGGGGTGGGAAGGTTGGTTTTCATAACATCGACAATAGACCATAAAATGTATATAGACATTTTAAAAGAAAATTTGAAGCCTAGCATCGAAAACTTGGGCTTGGGGCCCGAATATATTTTTCAACAAGATAATGACCCCAAACATTGCGCCCACAACACTAAGCTTTGGCTACTATACAATACCCCAAAGCAACTTAAAACACCTCCACAATCGCCGGACTTGAATCCCATCGAACACCTCTGGGATTTACTGGAACGCAGGATTCGGCAACACAACATAACGTCGAAGGAAACGTTAAAAAATGTTATGATTGAGGAATGGGCCAAAATCACTTCGGACGAAACGAAGAAATTAGTGCACTCCATGCCTAAACGTTTAAGGGAAGTCATTAAACGTAAAGGTTATCCTACCTCATATTAATATACTGTGAGCGTCAAAAAAAAGTAAACAGCTGTTGTTTTTCTATTAAAAGGTTAATAAAAATACAGTTAATAACAAAAATCAAAAAGTTTTATTGCAGTCTTCACAACTCATCTATACTATATTTAAATCAATAGAAACATAAAAAAAAAACAAATCATTACCCGTAATAATTCAGATTATTGTAAATATCTACCGAATTTACGCGTCAAAAGAAAGTAAACAGAATTCGGAACTAATAGGTATTAAGTACAAAAATAAATATAATATTAACTTTTAATACTTGGTTTGAGCTCCTTTGGCCTTCAACACCTCCCTTAATCTCCTTGGCATGGATTCCACCAAGTTTTTTGTAATATTTTGAGGGATTTTCATCCATTCTTCAGTTAAAGCTTTTTTAAGGTCGTCTTTATTTGAAATTGTCCTTTATCTGATCTTCCTGTCAAGGTGATCCCACAGATGTTCTATAGGATTAAGGTCTGGGGACTGCAGTGGATGATCAAGGGTTTTAGGGACTCGGTATAGCATCCATTCCTTCACAATTTTGGAAGTGTGCTTTGGATCGTTATCCTGTTGGAAGATCCAGTTCTCTGATAAGCCCAATTCATTAATACTCGGGGAAATATTGTTCTTTAAAATGGTTAAGTAGTCCATTTTATTCATTGTTGATTCAATAAAAACTAGATTACCGACCCCTGACGCCGCCATACAGCCCGAGACCATAACCGAGCCTCCACCGTGTTTGATGGTATTGGTAACAAATTTCTCTTTGAAGGCCTCATTTTTTGGCCGCCATATCTTTGGTGGTTTTCTTTTACCAAAAATTTCAAATTTACTTTCATCACTAAATAATATATTTTTCCAAAAATCTGGAGCTTCGTTCTGATATTTTTTTGCGAAATCAAGACGTTTCTGTTTATTTATTTTCGATATGTAAGGTTTTTTACGGGGAGTTCTTCCATGCAGGCCATTTCTATGGAATGTTCTTCGTATGGTACTGGAACTTATGGTTGTGTTTGCTATCTGCGATATGTCGTTTGCTATTTTAACCGCACTTGAACATGGATTATTCTTTACTTCTCTTGCCACTGCTCTAGCCTATGCTTCTGTAAGGCGTTTTGGTCGTCCAACGTGTTGTAAATCGGCTACAGTATGATGTTTTGCGTATTTATCGAAAACTTTTTTTTTGTGCAGTGATTTTGTCCCATTATTTTAGCTATTTCGCGTAAGGATTTACCTTTTTTATTTAAACTTAATATAATTTTACGCGATTCTATACTTGTTTGTTTTTCCATGATGATTTTTGGTATTTATAATTAATTTCGACGTTCAACCACTTGCTGTTTCTTCTAAAATGTTCTAAAGTTGTCCTGGGAGGGGTTTATAAGTATTTATACGAAAAGTGTGGTACTTCCCCTAAATCTAAAATGAATTTACAACAACCGGACCGGCTGTTTACTTTCTTTTGACGCGTAAAAATCGGGGTATTTTTACTCTAAAGGGGATTTACCATATTTGTGGGGTTTTTTGCTTAACTATTTTTTACGATAGGATTGCTCACAAATAAAGTCGTAAATTTTGGTATATAAATTTTTATTGTAAGTTAACAGAATCGTAGTAAAAAGGGTTTTTAGAAGTAAACAGCTAGTGTTTACTTTTTTTTGACGCTCACAGTAGAAACAATGATCTCATTTATGAATTTTTTATAAATACTGTCCTGACATGTACGCAGATTTTTGCATACCCGTTAATTGTAGAATTTTTAGTTTTGATTTTTTTCTGTAACTACTGTTTCTGTTTTGTTGAAGCATATTTTGTTAATAGAATTATATGTAGTTAATATACAAAATAAAAAAAAATCAAGTTTATCACATTAGATTATGGCTCTTATTTTTTCAATTAAAGTATTACAAGTTTTTTGTACGCAGACTTCTGCTGCTGAGTGTAGTTAGTAAGAGGATATTATTCTTTAGTGTCTGAGTTTGGCTTGGAGCCACTGTATGTAAGTAATAATATTGTAAAAATGTGCAAGCTAATTTCTTAAATAATAATTATTGATTTAGTTATGTTTTTATCCATTATCACTAATATGTTATATAAATATAAAATATTATCTTGTACTAAGTGATATATAAATTTATTTACGTCTTGACCGGTTTCGGTAATTATATTACCATCTTCAGAAGAACATCTACATTAAAGAGGTTTACATATTAAAATAAATAATTTTATATCTACTTTAAAACTTACGTCAATTAACAATTTAAAAAGTTAAAACAATCACTATACATTCTTAAGCGCACACAAATATAATTAATAATATAATTACCGAAACCGGTCAAGACGTAAATAAATTTATATATCACTTAGTACAAGATAATATTTTATATTTATATAACATTAGTGATAATGGATAAAAACATAACTAAATATAAAGAGGCAAGTACAGCCATTTTATTACAAACATTTAAGAGGAAAACAATTAAATTGAAAAAAGAATTCTTACACATACGTTTTTTAAAAACATGCTACCAAGAAAAATTAACACCAACATTCACAAATAAAAATTATCCTCCGCATATGAAATCAACTGAAATACAACAACAAAAATTAAAACATATTAAAAAAGAAATACACAAACATTACTCAATAGTTGAAAAATTAAATAGCTACATATATTTTTTATACCAAGAATTAATAAAGAAACTCCATTACTTAGAAATGGAGTATATTATCACAAAAATTAATCACGATACTGAAAATGAGATAACACAAGAACGAAAAAACAAAGACAAAAAGATACAACTATTGAGAAAGAAGACTGAAAAGGTAAATAAGGATAATAAATGTAAAAAAGAAGAAAATATTCTACATTCACAACCTGGAACAACTAATATGTCAAACACCTTATTTACAAATGAAGAGATATCTTTACTCGATAAGGGAGGCAAATACGCCGTCACCAAATCACAAAATTTAACAACAATAGCCATAGAATTGGAGGCAGTAATTAAAAAAATGATAAATGCGAAGGGGATCTAAGGAAAGAAATACAATACATATTACAGAAAGAAGAAGCTAAACAACAACACAAGAAAAAGAAATGTAAAAAGACGAAGAAAGAAGAAATAATCATAAAAGGATTAAAAAACAAGATAAAAGAAAACAACTTAATTGTCACTAATGGAGATAAGAATGCGGGTTTAGTAATAATGAACAGAATGGATTACCTAACAAAAACAAACGATTTCCTCAAAAGTCACAAATACACACAAATTAAAAAAGATCCTACTAACTCTTTCCATATAAAAACCAAAAAAGTAATAAAAGAATGTAACAACACCTTAACAAAGTTCATTTCCAACGCTTACAATATAACCAAAACTACATAAAGAAAACATACCCATACGACCGATCATCTCAAGCATTGACTCTAGCACATATAGAATAGCAAAGTTATTGGTTCAATTTTTTAAAAATCATGTTCCATTCAAACCAAAGTTTAGTATTAACAACAGACAAAACGTAATAGAACAACTCCAAAAATCAGCTATACAGAAGGAATCATTAATCTTTTCATTTGATATCACAAACCTATATACAAATATACCCATAAAGGAAGCTTTAACTATAATAAAGGAGTTTTTTCACAGTAGAATGGATAATAGAAATGATGTCGATAATATTCTCAAATTATTACATATCTGCACTGAACAAAATTTCTGTAGATTCGATAATAAAATATATGAATTTAATGATGGTCTCCCAATGGGATCGCCGCTTAGCGGACTTATTTCGGATATATTTTTAAATAAATTAGAGGAAGATCTTATCGTAAATTCAATAAACCCACATCATGAGAATATTATCACATGGTTACGTTATGTTGATGATATTTTAGTTGTAACTAAGACGAATGATATAAAAATGATTAATGACTTACATAAATACGTAAATAACCTCCATAAAAACATAAAATTTACGTTGGAAATGGAAAAAGACAACAAGCTAAACTTTTTAGATTTTACTCTAATCAGAAAAGAAAATAGGATTGAATTCGACATATACCGGAAACCGACACAGCACAACAAAATCATTCCGTATGATTCATACCACGATTATACTCAAAAGCTAGCAGCATTAAGATCATATATACACCGAGCTTTTAATTCAAAACTAAGCCAAAATAATTTTGAAAAGGAAATATCAATAATACAAACAATAGCAAAAGATAATTATTTCCCCGAAAATACAGTGCAAAAATTAATAGACAAAAAACATAATAAAATAAATTCAAAACAAATCTCATCCTTAGAAAAGACTATCGATAATAGCAAGTTAGATAAATTTAAAACAATAAGTTATCCAGGTATGATATCACACAAATTGAAAAAACTTTTCAAAAAATATAACATAAATCTAACGTTTAAAACTACTCACACTATTCAAAATATTCTAGATAATAGTAAAGACAAATTTGATATCTTACAAGAAAGCGGTGTATACCAAATAGAATGCAATAGTTGTCAAGCTACATATATCGGAGAGACCGGACGTAATTTCAAAACAAGGATCAAAGAACATTTAACGAAAGAAAATTCGGCATTTGGAAAACATTTACTTTTTAACAACCACGAATTTAATATGGAGAAAAATACAAAAATATTATACAAGAAAAATAAAGGCTATTTACTAGAAATACTCGAAATGTATGAAATAACCAAATTTAAAAAACAAAATCCGCATAAAATAGCACTAAATGAACAAATAAACCATATTACCCCTCCATTATATAATAATTTAAAAAATCCTTATAAAAATCTTTAAAAACCACTTTCCATTTCTATATTCTTTAGAAAACGAGTTTTATTTGTCCTCGCGATACCATTGTGTTGTTGTATTTTAAGAAATGTATGTTTGTGTGCGCTTAAGAATGTATAGTGATTGTTTTAACTTTTTAAATTGTTAATTGACGTAAGTTTTAAAGTAGATATAAAATTATTTATTTTAATATGTAAACCTCTTTAATGTATGTTCTTCTGAAGATGGTAATATAATTATCGAAACCGGTCAAGACGTAAATAAATTTATATATCACTTAGTACAAGATAATATTTTATATTTATTTAAATAATTATTGAACCATACCCTTTCTTTTTCCTTCGCTTTTTGTTCATTTTGCAAATTTTCTTTATAATTATAGTTTTTGCTCTAAGATATCAGTCTTTAAATCTCCAAATTCCTCTTTGTACTTTAATAATACTATTTTCCAAACATATTCTGCGTTTTTCGTATTAATTTTATTTGAATTAAATACTTTTGAAAACTCAAACGTCAATATGACTTATTTATGTCAAAATGCTACCAACTTTATAACAATTTGACAAGTATAG
Organism: Onthophagus sagittarius; assembly: GCA_036711965.1. Classification (NCBI taxonomy): domain Eukaryota; kingdom Metazoa; phylum Arthropoda; class Insecta; order Coleoptera; family Scarabaeidae; genus Onthophagus; species Onthophagus sagittarius. The sequence continues at coordinate 12,682,935 of JASERS010000004.1, forward strand.
CAAAAAAATGAGGATTATAGAGTATTTAGTTAAATAATAATTAAATAGAATTTAAATAAATCTTACAATAGTTTGCTTTTTCAAAACAGGAACACCTCCATCAAAAACAAAAACTGGCTTAATGCGAAAATATAATAATTTACAAATCCTATGAAAAATTCCCAATAAATGTGCATTCGGTAAAGATCCTCCTTTAGGATCTTGAAATCCTTTAACAGCTTGATGCAACCATATCGAAATATCTAATCAAAATTAAAATGTAAGGTTAAAACACTTAAAACGTAAACATAACCTATAAAATCTATAAACCGGGGCGTTTGTCTTTTGTTTTTTTTTTTGTTTATTAAAGGATACCGACAGCGAGGACCTTGTTCTCGAGAGTCTCAAGTGGCACAGGCTTCCCCGACGGCTCAATTAATCGCCAAAGGCCGTGCACTCCCATCACGTGAACGAACTGAAAATATAAAGTGAAATTTGTCTGGATTCCCACGGTTACGGTCGATTTTTTTCTTATTTTGGTTAAACGAGCGCTATCTATCGGCGCACTCGTGAAACCGAAATCTAAACTACGAAGACGAAGAAGAAGTAATTGGGAATAAGGTTGCGCGAAAGTCGGGTTATAATGAAATTGAGAGGAGACTGATACGGTGGTAATTCGAATCGCGTTGGGTGGCGTTCTTGAAATTGAAATGTTTTGGGGAATCGGATGACGAAGATTTTATTTCGACGCCGACGTCGTGGACGTCGTCGCCGTGGCTGGCGAACAAGCGTAGCGCCCGCGCGGTCGAAGCGAGGCCACCCACTCTTTCCCACACCATGATTTTCCCACGCCCCGACTATAACCCCAACATCCTTTCGCGGCATTGGCGGGTGTAAGAGGGGAGGTACTTTACGCAGGGCCGTAATCAAATGTGGAAAGTACATAAAAAGGTCCAATGTCATCTTATTTTCAAACAAAGGAAATTGATTTAGGCAAAAAATCGATTCATTTCATGCCTGTGAACATAGCCTATGCACTCTTTCATATTTTGGCGTTTTCAGTTTCTGCATTACTATAATTATCGTTTCTATCTCAAGTTATTAGTGTTTCTCCTTCAATTTTATCCATCAACTTCATGTTCCATATGTCTTCCTCCAAATATTCTTGCAATGCTGAATTTTGAAGTCTTAAGACTCTTAAAGTTGAAGTAGCCAAAGAAACCAATTCACCTTAATTCTTAGATGTTGTATTTGTTATTGCCTGCGTGAAGTGTTCAAGTTCTAGTACGACAAATCTTTGTCATCTTTCAAGGGGATCTTATAGGTTCGGCATCACCGATTTTGTTCATAATTGCGGGGATTGAAGATCAGTACTCAGACATCGCTTTTCTGAAGCAGTACGATGAGATATTATTAGTAGATAATACGTTACATACTGATGGCAGAAAATGAGGTAATGCTCTTACAAGACTAAATCTTGCTTGCATATTACTACATATTGCTGGCAGAAAATTATGAACTGATGAGAGAAGATTAAATTATGAAAATAGACGACCATACACTATTTCAGCAAGACCAGGTATAAAATCAACCCAACCCAACTCAATTCTTAGTTGTTGTAGCTGCTATTACTTGCGTCAAGTCTGCAATTTCTAGCAAGACAAATATTTGTCATCTTAGATTAGATACTGTTAGTTAGTAGAGAAGATTAAAAATTGCTTGCAAATTTGTACATACTTCTGGCAGAAGTTTAGGTACTGATAAGAGAAGATTAAGTTATGATAATAGAGAACCATATACTTTACAAGCAGTTCAGTAAGACACCTAGCCTTACTGAACTGCTTGTAAAGGACAACTTACTATTTGTGTATGGTTACATAACAGTTGATACAAGATATATTGGTGGCAGAAGATTGGCTACTGATAGAGAAGGGTAAATATTGATAATAGACGACTTCAGCAAGACAACTTACTGCTTGTATATATAATTAGATACCGTTGTTAGAATATACAATTTTGCAGGACGCAGGTTACGTAGTGATGAGAGAAGACTAACAATAAATGATGATAATAGACGACCACATATTACTTTAGCAAGACTAACAATAAGTAGCGTTTGTAGAAGACAACTTAATATTTATGTATGAGTAGATAGAATTGGCATAAGAAATATTGTTGGCAGAAAATCAGGTACTGATAAGAAAAGAGTGTGTAGTCATAACAGACGACCATATATTAGTTTAGGAAGACTAAGTACTGCTTGTAGAAGACAATGATTAATAAAAATAATTACTCGTTTATGATTAAATATAGGTGATGAAAGAAATATTGCTGGCAGAAGATTAGGTATTAATGAGAAAAAACTAAATGGTGATAATAAATGACTGTATGCTACTTTAGTAAGACTTGTAGAAGACGACTTACTATTTGGTTAAGATTAAATACCTTTAGAAAGGAAATTAAGTTATCCACGATGAAAATTTATTTAATTCTGTACTACAATGTTTCGCCCTTTCTAAGAGCGTCTTCAGGTAGAAACATGGAAACTTAAATTAAAAAATATAAAGTAAGTGTTTTATCTAGATTATCAAGATAGCTCTTAGAAAGGGCGAAACATTGTAGTACAGAATTAAATAAATTTTCATCGTAAATAACTTAATTTCCTTTCATTAAATTCCACCACGATGACCATGGAGACAGTAATCTTTAATTGACCTTTAGAGACTTCTGAGGTCGTCTCTTTGTTGCTCTTTGTATTGCATAATTTTTTTCTTATGGTGGAGATTAAATGATGATAATAGACGACATCAGCAAGACTAGGTACGTTTGTAAAAGATAACTTACTGCTTGTATATGATTAGATACAGTTGCTAGAAAAATATTGCTGGCAGAAGATTAGGTACTGTTGAAAAACTCTAGATACTTATGGCAGAAGACAAAATACTTCTAAATGAAAATTTAATCTATCTTAAAAAAGACTGGATACAAAAATTAGTTTGTAAATCAAGTTAGTGACATTAAAATCTGTATGTTTGTAAATCTAAGATGAAAGTTACTCACCAAACTGATTTTGATCGGACGGAGCAGAATAAGAATCTTATCAAATGGAAAGTTTGTATTTATTTGCTAGTAGTGATTATGATGGTAGTGATAGGGATGTGTTAAGGGATTGAGCAGATTTTTTATCCTTGTTCTTTTGGTAAAAAAATTTTAGTTAATTTTGCAGATCCATTGCAAAAACGACTAAATCAACAGTTATTCCAATTTTTCCACCGTTATCTTGAGATCATCAACATAATTATGGACAAAAACGACGAACAACAGTTCCTAAAAAAGCAGAGTGATGGATCTGGCGTCTATGGGTCGTTTACAATGGAAATATCATCTGCTAACAGTTTTTAAAGTGTTACAAACAAACAGTATACAGTCTTTAATTTGCAGTTTTTGTATTTCTAACATGAAAATTTTCAATTTGACAAGAGTGAATTTGGTATTTTAGAAGTGATATCAAATTTTATTATTATAGAACAGTTTCTTGTCTTTTTCAATAAAAATGTTTTCTGCTACCAGTATTTAGTCTTTAATTAACAATTTGTAGAGTACTTACAAGATTTTCCATCTTGCCCAGTAGTATTTAACGATGAAAACATTTCAACTCTTCTAGAAGCAGTATCGAGTCTTTTGGAAGCATTGCAATTCTTCTGGAAACATCTCAAAACTTTCAAAGGCAATATAAAGTCTTTTGGAAGCAATATCAAGTCTTCTGGAAGCATTTTAAGTCTCCTGGAAGAATTTTAAGTCTTCTAGAAGCAGTATCAAATCTTGTGAAAAAAATTTTCAAGTCTTCTGAAAGCATTATCAAGTCTTCTGTAAGCAATAGCAAGTCTTTTGTAAGCAATATCAAGTCTTCTGGAATCAATATCAAGTCTTTTGTAAGCAATATCAAGTCTTCTGGAATCAATATCAAGTCTTCTGGAAGCAATATCAAGTCTTCTGGAAGCAATTTAATTCTTCTAGAAGCAGTATCAAATCTTCTGAAGTATTACAAGTCTTCTGAAAAAATTTTCAAGTCTTGTGGAAGCAATATCAAGTCTTTTAGAAGTGGATCAAGGTTTCTAGGAGCAATATCAAGTCTTTTGGAAGCAGTTCAAGCCTTCTGAAAGCATTTTAAGTCTTTTAAAACTAGTATCAACTCTTCCAGAGGTAGTATCGAGGATTCTGAAAGCAGTTCAAGTCTTCTGGAAGCATTTTAAGTCTTCTAGAAGCAGTATAAAATCTTCTGAAGTATAACAAGTCTTCTGAAAAAATGTTCAAGTCTTCTGAAAAAATGTTCAAGTCTTCTGGAAGCAATATCAAGTATTCTGGAAGCATTTTAATTCTTCTAGAACCAGTATCAAATCTTCTGAAGCATTACAAGTCCTCTGAAAAAAATATCAAGTTTTCTGGAAGCAGTATCAAGTCTTTTAGAAGTGGTTTAAGGTTTCTAGGGGCAGTATCAAGTCTTTTGGAAGTAATTCAAGCCTTCTGAAAGCATTTCAAGTTTTTTAAAACCAGTATCAACTCTTCCAGAGGTAGTATCGAGATTTCTGGAAGCAGTTCAAGTCTTCTGGAAGCAATATCAAGTCTTCTGGAAACATTTTAAGTTTTTTAGAAGCAGTATCAAATCTTCTGAAGCATTACAAGTCTTATGAAAAAAAATTCAAATCTTCTGGATGCAATATCAAATCTTTTAGAAGTGGTATCAAGGTTTCTAGGGGCAGTATCAAGTCTTTTGGAAGCAGTTCAAGATTTCTGAAAGCATTTTAAGTCTTTTAGAAGCAGTATCAAGTTTTTTAGGAGTATTTCAAGTCTTCTAGAAGCAATATCAAGTCTTCTAGAAGTAGCATCAAGTCTTCTGGACGTATTTCAAATCTTGTAGTGGCAATATCAAGTCTTCGTGCAGCATTTCAAGTCTTTTAGGAGTATTTCAAGTCTTCTAGAAGCAACATCAAGTCTTCCAGAAGCAATATCTAGTCTTCTGAACGCATTTTAAGTCTTGCAGCTACAATGTCAAGTCTTCAGGAAGTATTTCAAGCCTTCCAGTGGGAATATCAAGTCTTCAGGAAGTATTTCAAGTCTTCTACAAGCACTTCTGAAGCATTATAAGTCCTCTGAAAAAAATATCAAGTTTTCTGGAAGCAGTATCAAGTCTTTTAGAAGTGGTTTAAGGTTTCTAGGAGCAGTATCAAGTCTTTTGGAAGTAATTCAAGCCTTCTGAAAGCATTTCAAGTTTTTTAAAACCAGTATCAACTCTTCCAGAGGTAGTATCGAGATTTCTGGAAGCAGTTCAAGTCTTCTGGAAGCAATATCAAGTCTTCTGAAAACATTTTAAGTTTTTTAGAAGCAGTATCAAATCTTCTGAAGCATTACAAGTCTTATGAAAAAAAATTCAAATCTTCTGGATGCAATATCAAATCTTTTAGAAGTGGCATCAAGGTTTCTAAGGGCAGTATCAAGTCTTTTGGAAGCAGTTCAAGATTTCTGAAAGCATTTTAAGTCTTTTAGAAGCAATATCAAGTTTTTTAGGAGTATTTCAAGTCTTCTAGAAGCAATATCAAGTCTTCTAGAAGTAGCATCAAGTCTTCTGGACGTATTTCAAATCTTGTAGTGGCAATATCAAGTCTTCGTGCAGCATTTCAAGTCTTTTAGGAGTATTTCAAGTCTTCTAGAAGCAACATCAAGTCTTCCAGAAGCAATATCTAGTCTTCTGAACGCATTTTAAGTCTTGCAGCTACAATGTCAAGTCTTCAGGAAGTATTTCAAGCCTTCCAGTGGCAATATCAAGTCTTCATTAAGCATTTCAAGTCTTCTACAAGCAGTATCAAACCTTTTGAGCTATTACAAGTCTTCTGAAAATATTTCAAGTCTTCTGGATGCAATATCAAGATTTTTAGAAGTAGCATCAATGTTTTCAGGGAGACTCTCTCCCTGAGTATCAAGTCTTTTGGAAGCAGTTCAAACCTTCTGAAAGCATGTCAAGTCTCTTAAAAGCAGTATCAACTCCTTCAAAGGTAGTAGCGAGTTTCCTGGAAGCAGTTCAAGTTTTCTGGAAACATTTCAAGTATTCCAGAGACAATATCAAGTCTTTGGAAAGCATTTCAAGTCTTCTGGAAACAATATCAATTCTTCTGAAAGCATTTCAAATCTTCCAAAAGCATTTCAAGTCTTTTGAAAGCAGATCAAGTTTTGTAGAAGCAGTATTAAAGTCTTCTAGGAGTATTTGTAGTGTATAGGTGCCCTGGATCCATTAAAAAATTTTGTTCACCCAGAGCACCCACATGTCCCGCGCTTATGAGCACGTGTATGACCAACTGCAATCAACCCAACTCTTTTTTCACGAGGTCTAGAAAATCTGCAACCATCAAAGCAAACATCAAGCCTAAAATATTGGGCGGCCAGAATGTCGATGTAAAAGAAATACCCCGACCCACTAAAAACCAAAAAAATCAACCCAATCCAACCCCACTCAACCCACATATACTTATGTGGTACTAATAATGTAATAACAAAATTTTAGTAATGTAATAATAATATAATTGCAAAATTTGCTTCTTTTCAAATTCTGTTAATGCTTCAAATTGCTCCCTTGAAAAGGTTTTGAAAAAATCATCAAAGGTTCAAAGCAACATCATCAAACATTGACATGATATAGTTCTTAATATTTTCTAAAACTTATCAAGCATTGTTTTGTATTTTTAGTCATTCGAGCTTCATGGAAAAATAAAATTATTTTTTGGTATATATATGTTGCTTTGAATTAAAGATAACTTAATTTTGGCCCAAATTGATTCCAAATTTATCATTTTTGAATTTAAATTAATAACAATACTGAAACGATAAATGAAATATCCTTCTGGCACGACGTCAATGAAGTTATATAACGTTTCTTCCACATTGTAACTTCATTGACGTCATGCCAGAAGAAGCACATTTATCCGAAACAGCCGTAGCACTTAAATAAAGATATTTCAAAGATAACTTAAGTTGTATTTTTATCAACGATGAATATAAGTGAAGTAGCTTAATGAATACAGCATTTGGAGAAAACTTGTTTGCTTAAAGTCCGTGCAAAAAGTCATGGTCCCTCATTTTAGGCCAGGCGCGCACATGCAATTTTCTGTCGCGCGACTGTTTGGTCGCAAAAATAACACACATAGCATTAAATACAAATGCGCGCATATGCGACTAAATAATAGCAGCGATTAAAAAGATGTAACCTGCTCCATTTTTGTAACGACGCGATTGTCGCGTTTTTAAATGTATCACATGAACAAGAATGAACATGCACGCACATGCAACTGTTCAGTCGTAGTCGCAGCACAGGTCGAAGTTGGTGTATAGGATAATTATTACAACAAATTTATTAAAAATGGCTGAATCTTCAGAAGTGTCTGATAATAGTGACAATGACTTGACATCTAGTGTCTTAGACACAGAAACTATTATTCTCGAGGTAGAAAAAAGACCAGCTCTTTACAACAAACATTTGAAAGAGTATAGTGACCGAAATTTAAAGGAAAAATTGTGGGGAGAAGTGTATAGCAAAGTTATATCCACTTGGAACAAGTTATCGGCCGAAGAAAAACACAAGAGAGGTACGTGATATTGTTTTTATTTAATAGTTTTTAATAATCTTATGTAATAAATGTTGTGCAGATAAGTATTTAAATTTTGCCATATAGTCCCTTATATTAAGACCAACTCTGTTAGGTCTTATTCCAGCTGGAGGACAGCTCTGTAATAAACACTCATAAAATTCGTCCTTCATTTGCACACCGTCTTTCTTTCGCACGAAGTTATGTAGAATGCAACATGTTTTAATGATAAGGTCGGCAAATTCGACTCGCACGTCTAATGATCGATGCAAAATACGCCATTTGTTCGCTAAAATACCAAAGGTACACTCTACCATACGCCGTGCACGAGTCAGTCTATAATTAAAGACTCTTTGTTTCATTGTTAAGTTTCTTCGAGGATAAGGCCGTAAAACATTTTGTGATAACGCGAATGCTTCGTCTCCTACTATCATGAAAGGTATGGGTTCTCCCATCTCGTTGTTTGGTAATTTTTGTGGAGTAGGAACATTTAACTGGTTATTATGTAATCTTTGACCAAAATTTGAATTCTTAAAAACACTGGAATCGCTTCCAGCACCATATGCTCCTACATCTATTGCTGTAAAACAGTAGTCGGCGTCTACTATACCCAAAAGAATAGTCGAATAAAAGTTTTTATAATTATAAAATTCGGAACCAGTATTATTTGGTTTCTGTAATCTAATGTGCTTGCCGTCGACTGCACCGATACAGTTCGGAAAATTTGTCCTATCGTAAAACTCTTTGGCAATATTTATCCAATCTTCTTCAGACTTTTCTGGCATGTATAAAGGCTGTAAATAGTTCCATAATTGGTTACACGTGTCTTCAACAATTTCCCTTATCGTGGTAGCCCCAAGTAAAAATTCAAAGTGTAAAGAATTGAAACTATTGCCGGTAGCAAGGTATCTGAAAAATAAATAATAACTGTTTTTTATTGCAGGAAAAATTATTCAAAAAAAATGGAAATATTTAAAAGATTGTTTCGCTAGGGAATTAGCAGCCCAGCGTAAAGCAGTGTCTGGGCAAGCAGCAAAAAAAAGAAGATATATCTATTTCGACCAATTGCAATTCCTTTTCCCAATAATGAAAGATAGACCAACTACCAGCAACACCGGACCTTCTCAATCAATTGAGATTGATCAAGAAAATCAAGAAATGATATCTTCTCCTTCTTTAGCAACCAATACAGAAAATTCGGAAAGTACATCCATATCTAAAAGAAGGGCTGCAAGAAAAACTGTGCTTAAAACAATTCCATACGAAGAAAAGTTACTGAAAATATTGGAGGATAAGCAATGTGAAACAATCGACGAAGATAAAAATTTTTCACTTATGCTTGTTCCAATGTTCAAAAAATTAACTGATGACCAAAAACATTATGCGAAAATTGAAATCTTAAATATCATGAAAAATGCAAAAAACGTCGGAAATCCTCCAGTTTTTTACAGTTCAATGCAACAATCTTATTCTCATCTTTATCCTAACCGTCCGGTAGACCAAGTGCAATTTCCAAGATCAAATTTTCAACAACAGCAACAAGGAGGCAATGAAAGTATTTACTCCGCGCCATCGACATCAACGGTCAACTCTGCACAGTCCACACCATCAGCAACCATTTTTTCTGATGGTGACAATGCATATTTTGACTTGTCAAATCAATAAATTAATTAAATTAAACAAATAGAACATATACTTCTATATATCTAGTCTAATAGTAGTTTACAGAAAATATCTAGTTAATTTGGCAGAACGACGACACAAAACAAAAGCTGGTAAGTACCTTCTTACCTTATTGTTACTGCAAGACATTCCTCAGGTGGTATACATTTTCTCCATTTACTATTTTGGTACGATATTTTCGGTCCTATTATTTTTAATAATTAAAGAAAAGATTTTTCACTCATTCTGTAATAGTTAAAGAATTTACGAGGATGCTTTCTTAAATCTTCATGAAGAATGTAAAATTGACCCCGATGTTCTCTGTCAGATAAAATTGGATGCACCCAAAATTTTCTTTTCCGTTGCTTTCTTAATTTCTTTCGTAATAACAGAGCCACTATACAAGCGGTTTTTATGAAGTCCATGTTGATACTAGGCTCTAGTCACGATTAATCAGTCGCAAATGCGCGACCATACTCAACTAAACTCAACTCAACCCAACCCAACTTAACCAAATCGAACGTAATCAACCTAAGCCGCCAACTCATAACATTCCAATTTCATATTATCTTTCATATTGAATGGTATGATGTTGGCGTTCAACCCAACCTAATCAAACCCAACCCAATTCAACCAAACCGAACGCAACCAACCTAACTGACCTATAACATTCCACCTTCATATTATCTTTCATATTGAATGGTATGATGTTGGAATTCAACTCAACCTAATCAAACCCAACCCAACTTAACCAAACCGAATGCAACCCATAACATTCCTCATATTAATATAAATAATTTTTGGAATCTTTCGTTTACCAATTATTAATTAGAAGTTTAAAAGAATGTTCACTTTTGGTGACATTAATTAAATTTATTTGTTCTAAACCAGTAGAATCTTCAGTAGGAACCTACAAGTTTACAATATACAAAACAAAAATGATAAATATTAATTCAAAATTAACAAGGAATAAATATTATTCCTCATATTGAATGATATGAATTTGAAGCTTAACCCAATCTAACGAATTTTCTAAGTTTTTTTGGAAATATTCCGTGACATTATCTTATCATCCAACTTCACGCCATTCAATATGAGAGATGGTATGAAAGTTTTCTTCTATGGTTGAGTTGGGTTGAGTTCCAAGTTTAAATTATTAAGTATGAGGTTGAAAGTCAATCCAATCAGCAAAAAGCATGACATTTTTTAAATTTTCCTTCTATAGTTGAGTTGCGTTAATCTTCAACTTCATGCCATCCCTCATATAACAAAAAATCAAAACTAAAATTCTTCTGTGGTTGAGTTGGGTTGGGTTTAAACTTCAACCTCATACCATTCAATATGACCCCATACCTAAAATTGGCAATAATTTTTAATTTTTGGAAATATTTCAATAAAATAAATATTATTAACCCTCGTATTCCGGTGCCTGGGTCTATTTGGACCCAAATAAATTTTTGCGAGAAATTGTAATAAATAGATTTGTCGTTATTCAAGGAGTGCGTTAAGTTAGATCGGCGTCAAACGGACGTCCCGACGAAAAAACGACGAAAAAATATGTCTCGACCGTTTCTTTACAGCGCCAGCGTCTGTCTGTGTAAGAGGCTATAGCGACAATACAATTGCCATTAAATTCTTGATTTAGTTCACAGAAGGTGTATTTTAGAGCAACGATCTACATCGAAAAATAAAATGTTTGCTAATTTTGTAAATAATAATGATGATTATAACAATGAAGTGTCTTCTGATGATGAATGTGCGTCATTGACTTTTAGTGATGCAGTACCAGAAGAAGAGGATTATGAAAGTGATGAGTTTAGTGGTGAAAATAGTAATAATATGTCACACTGTAAAGACCAAAATGTTTGTGGACGAACATGGAGATATATTTCCCCCACAAACAGAGATGCAGAATTTGGTAAATATGATGCTACACTCACAGCAAATTCTGAGGGTGTAGAAACCATGGAACAATGTTTTGATTTATTTATAAATGATGAAATCAAGGACATTATAATTACTTATACAAATGAAAAAGCGGTTAAATATTATGAAATGTTTTCAAATAATATATGGAAGCCGGTAGACCGTGTTGAATTGAAGGCATTTTTTGGGATTTTACTAATTACTGGCCGTTTTCGGGAATCACGTGAAAGTAAAAAAGATCTATGGAAGAAAAAAATTGCTTATAGTCGACAAATTTATCGAGCATCTATGTCTCGTGATAGATTTACAAACATTTTACGATTTTTGCGTTTTGACGACTTTCAGACACGAAAAGAAAGAAAAATGACCGATAAGTAATAAGTAATGCTTTGAGAACCATTACAAGTATTTTAACAAGAAATTGCAGAGATAATTACCGAGCGTCTAATGTAGGCACTATTGATGAACAATTAGTAACATTTCGAGGAAGATGTCCTTTCAAGGTGTATATGCCGAGCAAGCCGGGGAAATATGGGCTGAAATTATGGGCCCTATGTGACGCTACTACATATTATTGTTGTAATTTTGAAGTGTATTTAGGAAAATGCGGAAACACACCGGAGAAAGGACAAGGACAACGAGTAGTTAGAGTTCTTTCAGAGTTTTGGAAGGGATCTAATCGAACTATCACAACCGACAATTTTTTTACGGATATCTCACTTGCAGAGGATTTACTCAAAGATAACATATTTATAGTGGGAACAATGCGGAAAAATAGAAAGAATTTACCAAAATCTTTGATAACAATATCCGGAAGAGCTCAATTCTCTTCCGATTTTATATTTTCTGAAAATCTAACACTTGTGTCGTATATCCCAAAACCAAGAAAATGCGTAGTTTTACTTTCGAGCGTTCACCGAGAACATGTTATTTCTGACGAAAATAATAATTACAAACCTAATATTATCAATTATTACAATTCAACAAAAAGTGGAGTGGATGTTTTAGATAAAATTCTAAGTGAATACACTTGCCGGAGATGTACACGACGTTGGCCTCTGTCGCTTTTTTTACATTATATAGATATTGCAGCCTATAATGCATTTGTACTATGGCAACTCAAAAATCCGGATTGGGCAACTGGTAACATAAAATCAAGAAGAAAACAATTTATAGAAAATTTGTCTGAACAGTTAGTTGCTGCAAACATAGATTCTAGAGCAAGGGCATTTGAAACCAATGCAGTAGTATTTTCGAGACACATTGTGGACGCCATCGAAAGTACAGGCCGAAAAATAAATAAACAAATGAGTACAACATTAGAAAAACGCTCAAGATGTAGCTTGTGTATTGGAAATGACAATAAATATAAATCAAAATGTGATGTTTGTCATAAATATGTATGTAATATACATTCAACATGTACAAAAAATATTTTGTGTACAAATTGTAATGATTTAGAATAAATATTTTTTATGTAATTTTTTTAAAATTTTATTTTTATGTATTATTTTATATCCCTAATAATAGTTCACCTTTAAAATAAAATAAGTCAAAATCATAATGGCAAAAGCTTCATTTTTTATATTCTACGTAAACAAAAACTGTTCGGGTCTCGGTTGACCCAGGCACCGTCCGCAACGGTTGGCGAAACGTCAGTACTGCGAGGGTTAAACAAACAATCATATCTAAAACAACAAAACTATCAAGTTCAATTCAATATGAGAGATAATATCAAGATGGGTTAAGATAATTTAAATATATTTAATTCATGATTTTTTTTAAATTTTTTGCTTATAACGAACTTTAAACGAACAGATTTTTAGGTCTCTTGAGGATTTGCTTGGCATTCGATATTTTATAGAATATCTAGGCAAAATATAACCTAAACGTTTTAGGTATTCTGTAAATTTCTTAGGTATTGTATAGAATACTGGAGGTAACATCCAGATATAAAATAGGAAAATTGCAATAGAAATATTATTTTTTATTTTTTCATATCGATCCTTCGATAAAAATGAGGGGCCTTGTCTTTTTGCACAAACTTTAGAGAGTTTGCATATGGATGGTATAATAATAGGTTATGTTATCTGATTAAAAGCAGTGAAGGAATTTGTAAATATTGATGTGGGACTTAATCTGAACAACGATGATATAATTAGTTAACTTAAAGTTTAACCCTCGCAGTACTGACGTTTCGCCAACCGTTGCGGACGGTGCCTGGGTCAACCGAGACCCGAACAGTTTTTGTTTACGTAGAATATAAAAAATGAAGCTTTTGCCATTATGATTTTGACTTATTTTATTTTAAAGGTGAACTATTATTAGGGATATAAAATAATACATAAAAATAAAATTTTAAAAAAATTACATAAAAAATATTTATTCTAAATCATTACAATTTGTACACAAAATATTTTTTGTACATGTTGAATGTATATTACATACATATTTATGACAAACATCACATTTTGATTTATATTTATTGTCATTTCCAATACACAAGCTACATCTTGAGCGTTTTTCTAATGTTGTACTCATTTGTTTATTTATTTTTTTGCCTGTACTTTCGATGGCGTCCACAATGTGTCTCGAAAATACTACTGCATTGGTTTCAAATGCTCTAGCTCTAGAATCTATGTTTGCAGCAACTAACTGTTCAGACAAATTTTCTATAAATTGTTTTCTTCTTGATTTTATGTTACCAGTTGCCCAATCCGGATTTTTGAGTTGCCATAGTACAAATGCATTATAGGCTGCAATATCTATATAATGTAAAAAAAGCGACAGAGGCCAACGTCGTGTACATCTCCGGCAAGTGTATTCTCTTAGAATTTTATCTAAAACATCCACTCCACTTTTTGTTGAATTGTAATAATTGATAATATTAGGTTTGTAATTATTATTTTCGTCAGAAATAGCATGTTCTCGATGAACGCTCGAAAGTAAAACTACGCATTTTCTTGGTTTTGGAATATACGACACAAGTGTTAGATTTTCAGAAAATATAAAATCGGAAGAGAATTGAGCTCTTCCGGATATTGTTATCAAAGATTTTGGTAAATCCTTTCTATTTTTCCGCATTGTTCCCACTATAAATATGTTATCTTTGAGTAAATCCTCTGCAAGTGAGATATCCGTAAAAAAATTGTCGGTTGTGATAGTTCGATTAGATCCCTTCCAAAACTCTGAAAGAACTCTAACTACTCGTTGTCCTTGTCCTTTCTCCGGTGTGTTTCCGCATTTTCCTAAATACACTTCAAAATTACAACAATAATATGTAGTAGCGTCACATAGGGCCCATAATTTCAGCCCATATTTCCCCGGCTTGCTCGGCATATACACCTTGAATAGACATCTTCCTCGAAATGTTACTAATTGTTCATCAATAGTGCCTACATTAGACGCTAGGTAATTATCTCTGCAATTTCTTGTTAAAATATTTGTAATGGTTCTCAAAGCTGCCAACTTATCGGTCATTTTTCTTTCTTCTCGTGTCTGAAAGTCGTCAAAACGCAAAAATCGTAAAATGTTTGTAAATCTATCACGAGACATAGATGCTCGATAAATTTGTCGACTATAAGCAATCTTTTTCTTCCATAGATCTTTTTTACTTTCACGTGATTCCCGAAAACGGCCAGTAATTAGTAAAATCCCAAAAAATGCCTTCAATTCAACACGGTCTACCGGCTTCCATATATTATTTGAAAACATTTCATAATATTTAACCGCTTTTTCATTTGTATAAGTAATTATAATGTCCATGATTTCATCATTTATAAATAAATCAAAACATTGTTCCATGGTTTCTACACCCTCAGAATTTGCTGTGAGTGTAGCATCATATTTACCAAATTCTGCATCTCTGTTTGTGGGGGAAATATATCTCCATGTTCGTCCACAAACATTTTGGTCTTTACAGTGTGACATATTATTACTATTTTCACCACTAAACTCATCACTTTCATAATCCTCTTCTTCTGGTACTGCATCACTAAAAGTCAATGACGCACATTCATCATCAGAAGACACTTCATTGTAATATAATCATCATTATTATTTACAAAATTAGCAAACATTTTATTTTTCGATGTAGATCGTTGCTCTAAAATACACCTTCTGTGAACTAAATCAAGAATTTAATGGCAATTGTATTGTCGCTATAGCCTCTTACACAGACAGACGCCTGGCGCTGTAAAGAAACGGTCGAGACATATTTTTTCGTCGTTTTTTCGTCGGGACGTCTGTTTGACGCCGATCTAACTTAACGCACTCCTTGAGTAACGACAAATCTATTTATTACAATTTCTCGCAAAAATTTATTTGGGTCCAAATAGACCCAGGCACCGGAATACGAGGGTTAATAAATACAAGATTTGGTGAAAACTTGTTTGTTTAAGGTCCCTGCAAAAAGTCATGGTCCCTCATTTTAGAGGTCGATATTTTTGTTACAAAGATCAATGCAAAAATTGCGGTAAAGTTTGTTACAATCAGTGAACATTTTTGCATATAATATATTAATTTGGAAATTGTTGGTTCTTTGTTTTTTTAAATCACGAGTTAAATTTTTTTCATTGAGATATCGATCCTTCGATAAAAATGAGGGGCCTCGTCTTTTTGCACAAACTTTAGAGAGTTTGCATATGGATGATATAATAATAGGTTATGTTATCTGATTAAAAGCAGTGAAGGAATTTGTAAATTTTGATGTGGGACTTAATCTGAACAACAATGATATAATTAGCTAACTTAAAGTTTAAAACGATAGCCTACTCGATAGGCACAGATATAATAGGAAATGTATTATATTGTATATTTGACCCAATTACTGAATGAAACACTTTTTAATCCGGCCCTGCGTCCAAAACGCTACTCTGCTCGTACACTTCCATCATTACAAATCACCGTCAACAAAATTACATAAGTAAACAAATTCTTATTGACCACTCGTTACGTCCAGTTTAAAAGCCCGCATCTTGATCCCGTTTCGACTCCTTTCCATTAAAAACAATACCCGGGATTCATCGAGAAATGATATTTGAAATAGTACCCGAAAGAGAGACAGTTGCAATTAGTGCGTTGGCCAGACTGTCGGAAAATCCTCCCAGTGAACAGGTGTTTTTCGAATGGTATGAGGTAGCCCAGGCTACCAAGTGGGGGGACTCTCTCGCACACACCGCAATCTGCCCGTTTCTCACGCCTTCCAACCAGTTTAGTCACACTGGAAACCTCTTCGGGTCGAAAACGCGTACATTTTCAACCGCGTACCGAACCACGTGGTCGCGATCAACTTGTCAATTACGTGCTATAAACAAACGAGGAACGCCGGGTAAACAAAACAACTCTACGTATACGCGCCGACCACCGAACATAACCCCACATAACCTATAACGATCAAAACAATCAAACTGCTTCGGTAATCGAAAACAACAAAACAAGTGAACGTAAACAAAATGACTGTTTCTAAGTGACAAATGCTATCGGGGTGATATCTATCATTAATAATTAATCTAAAACAAAGAAAAAAACCAAAAAAAAAGATTTATAATGATTTTTTGATAATAAAAAAAAAAAATATTAAAAATTTTTGCATAAAATGCCTCATCAATATGGTTTACCAGGAATAGCTCATGCACAATCACCTCCAACACCTCCACCTCAACACGGTGCTATGTACCCAAGGTTTTCAGGAGCAGTGGTACCCGGTGGCTATCGTGGTGAAGGAAGGCGTTTAACTAGAGAAGCAATGGAACGTTATTTAAGGGACAGATCTGATATGGTCATCGTAATATTACACGCAAAAGTAGCCCAAAAATCTTACGGAAATGAAAAACGATTCTTTTGTCCACCTCCATGTATTTATTTATTCGGAGACGGTTGGAGGTTACGCCAAGAACAAATGTTACGAGAAGGTGGAACTGAGCAAGCTTCACAACTGTGCGCTTTCATCGGAATCGGAAATTCAGACCAAGACATGCAACAATTAGATTTAAACAATGGTAAACAATATTGTGCTGCAAAAACTTTGTATATATCCGATTCGGATAAAAGAAAACATTTTATGCTCTCTGTTAAGATGTTTTACGGCTCGGGCCATGATATCGGTGTGTTTCATAGCAAGAGAATTAAAGTTATATCAAAACCATCAAAGAAGAAACAATCATTAAAAAACGCTGATTTGTGTATAGCCAGTGGAACTAAAGTAGCTTTATTTAATAGACTTAGGTCACAAACGGTGTCCACCAGGTATTTACACGTAGAAAATGGACATTTTCATGCAAGCTCTACGCAATGGGGGGCTTTTACAATACATTTATTGGATGATAACGAATCAGAAAGTGAGGAATTTCAAGTTAGGGATGGTTACATTCATTATGGGTCTACCGTTAAGTTGGTTTGTTCTGTTACTGGAATGGCCTTACCTAGGTTAATTATAAGAAAGGTAAGTTTTTAATCCCTTTAATGATCGAGAATAAGGTTTGTTTAAAATTTATTATTGCTTAACATAAACTTTTTAATTTACTTCCTGTCAGATTATTAAATTTATACATGTAGGATACATTACGATGTAAACCTGTTCGCGACAAAGTAACGAAGCGACTTTTACTTAATTGGCACATAAAACGATAACATTCCCCAACATTGAAAGACTTTACCGGTAATAATCTCCGTATAATTATAAATGTTGCCACTTTTTTAGTTTATAACTTTTCTTATCTGGCTAAATCAATTTCACTTAAATATACGCACATAAAGATTAATTCAATCTCCTCGAAACGTAATAAAGTGTGCAGGAAACTTGATTGCACTTCCATTTAAAGCGTTTCGACTCTCAATCAGTGGAAATTCGTTATCGAAGTAATTTCCTTAGATAGTTTCGTATAATTGGGAATCAATTTGTTTAAAATTTTTTTATTTGATGGTCTTGAAGTAGAAATTGTATTTTTTTTATGAATTTGTCTCAATTTGTCTTGAAAGTAAAAGTATCCTCAATAAATTTTAAATTTACTTTGACTGTTCAAACGTTAATGTGATGTAAATAAGTTATTTATTACTAATTTGATGAAAGAATGATTTTTAAAAGAATGAGAATGAAAAAAAAAATTCAATTCAATTCTTTTTTAAATTGTAAAATAGATTTAAAATCTTAACAAGTTAATACAACAATACTTTGTGAATTTAATTTTGCACAAATAGATGAAGTACAGAAAGAAAGAAGAGTGGAGAATATAGGAAGTTGAAAGTGTTTATTTTTAACCTTCTCAGGTTGATTATTATGGCCTAGGAATTATGCGAAATATATAATCTTTGGAAGAAATGAGTTCTATCTTATGATATCGACAGATTAAACACTACAAGATTATTATTGTCGTCTTTGTGGCATGAAGATCAGAAAGGTGTCACTTTTGATGAAGATGTAATAACAGCTAATAATAACAGCTTCGATGACCTTTTGTGACGAGATGTTTGAGGGAAAGCACTCAAAATAATGCTGTTCTTTAATGAGAATTGAAAATGAAAAAAACAAAAAGGTTGAAGAAACAAAATTGGGAATGAAAAAGAAGATTCTATTCATTTTTTGCAACTTTTTTTGGCTGTCAATGTTTTTGTAGGGTTTCTGTAGTACAAATCGAAATACAAATCTATTATAAAAAAGATTTAGAAATGAATCAAAGTAAATAATAAAGGAACAAATTTCAATTATTTAAGTATAATTGTAAAATTGAAACGTGAATTGCTTTTTTGAATATTGATAGTTCAAACCTAAGTAAGAAAATTCTTGATTAATCTTACTAATTATTATCAATTTGGCAACAATATCCCCAACATGGTGCCCCCAATCCAACCCAAACCAGTGTCCCATCCCAGTGTTTCATGTAAAATTTGTAAATTTTGACTAAAAATTCATAATCCAGACGAAAATTGCTTCAAAAAGAGTCCAAACTCGAATTAATTATCTTCAAAAACGGCTGAGATATATCAATTTAAAAATCATTTTGACAGTCGATTTTCATTTATTTTTGATTTAATTTTGTGTCATAACTTTTTTGTTTTTTAAGATACCCCTATCGAGTTTGGATTCATTTAAAAGCATTTTTAATTTCCTAAAACGCGAAATCAACACCGAATCAAAATAACGACTTCTTGGGTGCACTTCCTATTTTTTAAAGCGAAAAAATGTTATAGAAATATTTCCTTTGTATTGATTCATTAAAAATCGAAGATATACAAGAAAAGTAATTGAACAAATTCAATTTGAAATTTTTTTTTTGAAAATTTAAGAACAATCATTTTAAAGTTGATACAAAACAAAAATATAAAATTTATAAATTTTGAATAAAAATTCTTAATCCAGACGAAAATTGCTTCAAAAAGAGTCCAAACACGAATTAATTATCTCCAAAAACGGCGGAGATATATCAATTTAAAAATCATTTTGACAGTCGATTTTCATTTATTTTTGATTTAATTTTGTGTCATAACTTTTTTGTTTTTTGAGATACCCCTATCGAGTTTGGATTCATTTAAAAGCATTTTTAATATCCTAAAACGCGAAATCAACACCACATCAAAAAAACGACCTCTTGTTTTTACTTCCGATTTTTTTAAAGAGAAAAATTGTTAGAAACATATTTCCTTTGTATTGATTCACTAAAAGTCGAAGATATACAAGAAAAATAATTGAACAAATTCAATTTGAAAATTTTTTGTTGATTGAAACAGAATTTTATAGTTATTTGGCAATTTCGATTGTTCTAATTCATTTCTAGGTAATGATTTTATTTGTTTCGTAAGAAAATTAATGTCAAACAATGAATTATTAATTCACTTTATTTAAGAACAATGATTTAAAATTGATACAAAACAAAAATAAAAAAATTGTAAATTTTGAATAAAAATTCATAATCCAGACGAAAAGTGCTTCAAAAAGAGTCCAAACTCGAATTAATTATCTTCAAAAACGGCTGAGATATATCAATTTAAAAATCATTTTGACAGTCGATTTTCATTTATTTTTGATTTAATTTTATGCCATAACTTTTTTGTTTTTTAAGATACCCCTACCGAGTTTGGTCTCATTTGAAAGCATTTTTAATTTCCTAAAACGCGAAATCAACACCAAATCAAAATATCGACTTCTTGGGTTCACTTCCGATTTTTTTTAAACGAAAAATGTTATAAAAATATTTTCTTTGTATTGATTCATTAAAAATCGAGTATATATAAGAAAAGTAATCGAGGAAATCGCGATTTAAATTCAATTTGAATTTTTTTTTGTTGATTTAGAAAAAATTGACAATTCCTATTATTTTAATTCATTTTTAGATAATAATTTTATTTGTTTCGTAAGAAAATTAATATCGAACAATGAATTATAAATTCACATTATTTAAGAACAATAATTTAAAATGGATACAAAACAAAAATATAAAATTTGTAAATTTTGACTAAAAATTCATAATCCAGACGAAAAGTGCTTCAAAAAGAGTCCAAACTCGAATTAATTATCTTCAAAAACGGCTGAGATATATCAATTTAAAAATCATTTTGACAGTCGATTTTCATTTATTTTTTATTTAATTTTGTGTCATAACTTTTTTGTCTTTTAAGATACCCCTACCGAGTTTGGTCTCATTTGAAAGCATTTTTAATTTCCTAAAACGCGAAATCAACACCGAATCAGAATAACGACTTCTTGGGTTCACTTCCCATTTTTTAAAGCGAAAAAATGTTATAGAAATATTTCCTTTGTATTGATTCATTTAAAAATCGAAGATATACAAGAAAAATAATTGAACAAATTCAATTTGAAAATTTAAGAACAATCATTTTAAAATTGATACAAAACAAAAATATAAAATTTGTAAGTTTTGAATAAAAATTCGTAATCCAGACGAAAATGCTTCAAAAAGAGTCCAAACTCGAATTAATTATCTTCAAAAACGGCTGAGATATATCAATTTAAAAATCATTTTGACAGTCGATTTTCATTTATTTTTGATTTAATTTTATGCCATAACTTTTTTGTTTTTTAAGATACCCCTACCGAGTTTGGTCTCATTTGAAAGCATTTTTAATTTCCTAAAACGCGAAATCAACACCAAATCAAAATATCGACTTCTTGGGTTCACTTCCGATTTTTTTTAAACGAAAAATGTTATAAAAATATTTTCTTTGTATTGATTCATTAAAAATCGAGTATATATAAGAAAAGTAATCGAGGAAATCGCGATTTAAATTCAATTTGAATTTTTTTTTGTTGATTTAGAAAAAATTGACAATTCCTATTATTTTAATTCATTTTTAGATAATAATTTTATTTGTTTCGTAAGAAAATTAATATCGAACAATGAATTATAAATTCACATTATTTAAGAACAATAATTTAAAATGGATACAAAACAAAAATATAAAATTTGTAAATTTTGACTAAAAATTCATAATCCAGACGAAAAGTGCTTCAAAAAGAGTCCAAACTCGAATTAATTATCTTCAAAAACGGCTGAGATATATCAATTTAAAAATCATTTTGACAGTCGATTTTCATTTATTTTTTATTTAATTTTGTGTCATAACTTTTTTGTCTTTTAAGATACCCCTACCGAGTTTGGTCTCATTTGAAAGCATTTTTAATTTCCTAAAACGCGAAATCAACACCGAATCAAAATAACGACTTCTTGGGTTCACTTCCCATTTTTTAAAGCGAAAAAATGTTATAGAAATATTTCCTTTGTATTGATTCATTTAAAAATCGAAGATATACAAGAAAAATAATTGAACAAATTCAATTTGAAAATTTAAGAACAATCATTTTAAAATTGATACAAAACAAAAATATAAAATTTGTAAGTTTTGAATAAAAATTCGTAATCCAGACGAAAATGCTTCAAAAAGAGTCCAAACTAGAATTAATTATCTCCAAAAACGGCGGAGATATATCAATTTAAAAATCATTTTGACAGTCGATTTTCATTTATTTTTGATTTAATTTTGTGTCATAACTTTTTTGTTTTTTAAGATACCCCTACCGAGTTTAGATTCATTTTAAAGCATTTTTAATTTCCTAAAACGCGAAATCAACACCGAATCAAAATAACGACTTCTTGGGTTCATTTCAGATTTTTTTAAGCGAAAAATTGTTACAAAAATATTTCCTTTGTATTGATTCATTAAAAATCTAAGACATATAAGAAAAATAATCGAGGAAATCGCGATTTAAATTCATTTGAAAATTTTTTTGTTGATTTAAGAAGAAATTGACAGAAGAAATTGTTTGTGACAATTTCAATTGTTCTAATTCATTTTTAGATAATGATTTTATTTGTTTCCTGAAGTGGAAGACCTAGAAGTGGAATGTTTTGAGTTTATATCATTATATCTAACTCTAAATCTAGAGCTATAAACATTCGGGTTTAGCCGTACATCTCTCAAGGCAGCTAAAGAGTTGGGTTAGGTCTAGCCGTGCAAGTGAAGATATATTTTCAGGTCTCCACAATGAATACTTTCTGAATTAGAGTACATTTAATTGATTTGGAAACCCTGTACATTTGAATTTTACTAAAACTAGAACTAACACTAGACCTAGAAGTGGAAAGTTTTCTGACATCACAAGTTTTAAATATCATTGTTGAATAACACCTGTGATGGTAGTGCAACTCATACTACTTATAAGCAAAAATTCCAACATAATCCTGAAGAAGGATATGACACCCTATTTCTGTCGTGACTAAAGTCCGTGCCAAAAGTCAGGACCCGTCACTTCAGAGATCGATATCTTCGTAATCCTTCCACAAAAGAAAAGGTGGTAAAGATTATTCTAATCATTGAACATTTCTGCGTATCATATGTTAATTTGGAAATTTTTAGATCTGCGGTTTTTCTTTTATTGCGAGTTAAGTATAAAGAGTACCCAATTGGGTACCGAAGTGGTTTAGTAACATGCGGTTATTTCGAAAACGACTGGAAGAACTTTATTGCGGTTTTAATCAAAATTTGTCGATTAATGTCGTTTACCGGATTCCGTAATCGGTTTTTCAAAGTTAGCTCTCTCAAATTTTTTAAGAGCGATTTAAAGGATTTATAAAGTAAAGAGAAACATAAATAATTTAAAGTGTTATCCATGTTGCAAGTGAAATGATTAAATAATTTAAATTTTGCTTAATCTTCTAACTTGCTTTATTAAAAATTTATATCCGTACCGGTTTCGAGATTTAAATTCTCATCATCAGGCGAAAACTAAATAAAAAAAGTCAAAATATCAAAAATCAAATATATAAAGAAATCTATATTTATAAAAGATATAATAAATGTCAAAATGAAGCTAACATATATGAATTCCATAATACTATTTTAAACATATTAACTAACCATACTAGTAAGGATTATAATATACTTAATGGGAATGGGATTTATTCTGTTAAATTGACTATAAGAATTGACTATAAAAGTCTATTCTTATCATTCAAATCAAAAATATTTTTTATTTATTTGCGTAATCTATTCCATATTTACACGACTTGCGGTTTAAATTTATATACGTTATTTATGTATATATAAAAATGAAACGTACTTATTCAATTTGTAACAAAATAATTGTATATACAATTTTAAATAACGTTTTATCTTCGTAGACCGAAAGACGCCACGTCTGAAACGCACGCCAGTACGCAGAACCATTACTTTAACTCTCCCTGCATGGTTTATTTCTATTTCTTTTTAATTTATAATTCCACTAAATCGCACATCAAAAATTAAGGAGACGTTACCTTAAAAACTAATTATGGAATCCGGCAAATAACATTATTTGACACATCTCGGTTAAAATCGCGTTGAAATAAATCGCGGTTTTTCGCGAAACTTCGTGAAATATCGATAAAATAATGTGCCCCAAATTAAGAACATATAAGGTTACATACAATTCAAATTTGAAATCTTTTCGTCGAATAGTATTCGAGAAACATTGCAAAGAAAACAAAGTTGTTGGGACTCTCAAAAATGGAGTACTTTTTTCAATTAACTCGTGATAGAAGAAAAACTGCAGATACGATTATTTCCAAATTAAACCATGATACACAAAAATGTTCACTGATTACAATAAACTTTACCGCAATCTTTTTTCATCGAGCAATTTCAAAGATATCGATCTCTAAAACGAGGGGCCTTGATATCTGACAAGGACTATTCAATTGTTCAATTGCGACTATAGTTCGTGCAAAAAGTCAAGGCCCCTCATAACAAACTTTACCGGATATCGATCTCTAAAGTAAGGGGCCTTGACTTTTTGCACGTACTTTAGAAGATAGTAATCAGTTAAAGAGTCACGATTACCAATTGGGGAGTTATTTGAAGAGGCTCAAGGGACGAAAACAAGCAATACTCAGTTCCGATCCACTAATTACTAACTTTTATAAAGAAAGTTTTAAAAAAAGTAAGAAATTGCAATTGAAATGCGAAAGATTTGATTGTATTAGACGAATCTCCAGAAAAAAATGGTAAAGAAGCATATCTAACAGTATTCGACATTTCAATTTCTTTTTCTTCAAATTCTAAACGAATTTGCAAATTTTTAAAACAGATTTTTGTTTGAAACTATCATAGAATTAATCTATCTAACTACTAAAGTAGTCATTTTCGGTATAAACAAAAGTGATATAATGCTACTACACTCAAAAGATATAGACATATATTTAAGTAAAATACTACATCCATAGTACTACTTCCGGTTGACAAATTTAAATCAAATTTTGACACAGTATTGCCCTTTTGGTTTCATATTTGCTAATAGAATGCTAAGAGCACAATAATATTTTCTAATAATATTTTTTTGAGATGCCTGTATTATAAAAAAATGATAAAACCACTTTAAGGAGTTGCATCAACAACATTTGTAATTTTTTTCCATGTTATGGCGTCGGTTCTTTTATTGTCTATAACATGTTTATATTTGTTTGCTAAATCTATCAGCAAGTTATTTTCTGTTGTACTAAATTTCGATGACCTTTTCAATTTCTCTTGTTTGTCTATTTTGGGTCACTTTACACTTTTTTTTGAGGTACATAAATATACAAAATATTTGAATTAGGTATTACCACAATTATAAGCTTTATTTTCGGTTATATTTTGATTTTATTATCATTTCCTTTCACCAAGCAGAAAAGAAAACTTGCAGGCACATTTTTTTTAAATTTCCAACAATATCTAATAGATAAACCCTTAACTGATACTTCAAGCTGATAGGTATCCAAATGATATATTTACCTATAAAATAACTCTAAAGTATAAGTGGATAAACGATTCGTCGACGTTAAGTATCAGCTACAATTTTAACTAACAGATAAATCGTTTTAACTAGATAGGCCGTAAGTGTAACTCCAGATCTAGAACTAGAAACATTCGAGATTAACTGTATATCTCTCAAGATGGCTAAACCCGAATGATTTTGGACTAATTTGAACCAAAGTAAAACTAAAACTAATACTAGACCTAGAATTATTAATTGGATTTAGCCATCTTGAGAGATATATAGTTAATCTCGAATGTTTCTAGTTCTAGATCTAGAGTTATATAACTGTTCATTGTAGAGGACTTCGTTAAAAAATATCTTCAGATACACCGCTAAATTCCACTCAGTCCTTCAGGTTGGTTACAAAGTTGCTAAATCAGTTTATGAAGTACTTCATTTCAGAAGAAAACATTCATTGTAGAGGCCTTCGTTAAAACCCAAACCAACTCAACCCAACTCTGTAGATTTCCTTTCACCAAGCAGAAAAGAAAACTTGCAGGCACATTTTTTTAAATTTCCGACAATATCTAATAGATAAACCCTTTAACTGATACTTCAAGCTGATAGGTATCCAAATGATATATTTAGCTATAAAATAACTCTAAAGTATGAGTGGATAAACGATTCGTTTTAACTAGATAGGCCGTAAGTGTAACTCCAGATCTAGAACTAGAAACATTCGAGATTAACTGTATATCTCTCAAGATGGCTAAACCCGAATGATTTTGGACTAATTTGAACCAAAGTAAAACTAAAACTAATACTAGATCTAGAATCATTAATTGGGTTTAGCCATCTTGAGAGATATATAGTTAATCTCGAATGTTTCTAGTTCTAGATCTAGAGTTATATAACTGTTCATTGTGGAGGACTTCGTTAAAAAATATCTTCAGATACACCGCTAAATTCCACCCAGTCCTTCAGGTTGGTTACAAAGTTGCTAAGTCAGTTTATGAAGTACTTCATTTCAGAAGAAAGCATTCATTGTAGAGGCCTTCGTTAAAACCCAAACCAACTCAACCCAACTTTGTAGATTTCCTTTCACCAAGCAGGAAAGAAAACTTGCATGCACATTTTTTTAAATTTCCGACAATATCTAATAGATAAACCTTTAACTGATACTTCAAGCTGATAGGTATCCAAATAATATATTTACCTATAAAATAACTCTAAAGTATGAGTGGATAAACGATTCGTTTTAACTAGATAGGCCGTAAGTGTAACTCCAGATCTAGAACTAGAAACATTCGAGATTAACTGTATATCTCTCAAGATGGCTAAACCCGAATGATTTTGGACTAATTTGAACCAAAGTAAAACTAAAACTAATACTAGACCTAGAATCATTAATTGGGTTTAGCCATCTTGAGAGATATATAGTTAATCTCGAATGTTTCTAGTTCTAGATCTAGAGTTATATAACTGTTCATTGTAGAGGACTTCGTTAAAAAATATCTTCAGATACACCGCTAAATTCCACCCAGTCCTTCAGGTTGGTTACAAAGTTGCTAAATCAGTTTATGAAGTACTTCATTTCAGAAGAAAGCATTCATTGTAGAGGCCTTCGTTAAAACCCAAACCAACTCAACCCAACTCTGTAGATTTCCTTTCACCAAGCAGAGAAGAAAACTTGCATGCACATTTTTTTAAATTTCCGACAATATCTAATAGATAAACCCTTAACTGATACTTCAAGCTGATAGGTATCCAAAAAATATATTTACCTATAAAATAACTCTAAAGTATGAGTGGATAAACGATTCGTTTTAACTAGATAGGCCGCAAGTGTAATTCCAGATCTAGAACTAGAAACATTCGAGATTAACTGTATATCTCTCAAGATGGCTAAACCCGAATGATTTTGGACTAATTTGAACCAAAGTAAAACTAAAACTAATACTAGATCTACAATCATTAATTGGGTTTAGCCATCTTGAGAGATATATAGTTAATCTCGAATATTTCTAGTTCTAGATCTAGAGTTATATAACTGTTCATTGTAGAGGACTTCGTTAAAAAATATCTTCAGATACACCGCTAAATTCCACCCAGTCCTTCAGGTTGGTTACAAAGTTGCTAAATCAGTTTATGAAGTACTTCATTTCAGAAGAAAGCATTCATTGTAGAGGCCTTCGTTAAAACCCAAACCAACTCAACCCAACTCTGTAGATTTGAATTGAGGTAAAACTAGAACTAACACTAAATCTAGAACTAGAATCATTCGGGTTTAGCCGTTGTTTACGCAGCTAAATCGGAATGTTTCTAGTTCTATTTGTAGAGCTAGATCTAATGGTATAAAACTAGAACTAGAAACTTTTTTTTAGAATTTTGTATGAAAAGGGGCGCACTCGTACATGAAAAATTGGTTCAAATTGATGGCTTTGTCAACATATAGCAACAATTTTTTTATATTTTAAAATATGTTGTTAAAATCTTTCCGACTTTTACGTCAATACTTCGTGAATTTAATTTAGTGCAAATAGATGAAGTGCAGAAAGAAAGAATTCGTTATCGAAGTAATTACCTAAGATACTTTCGTATAATTGAGAATCAATTTATTTAAAATTTCTTATTTAATAGATGATAAAACAGAAATTATAAAATTAATTCTTTTTTGAACGAATTTGTCTTGAAAGCCAACTTAACCCTTCAAGCAACCCGGTTCCTTCTAAAGCCGAAGAAGCCTGAACGTGCCATCTCCTATTATGTAAAGTGTACAATTTTAAATCATTCGCTAAATCAACTGGTTTTATTGCGTTGGGTAAATCTTGTTTGTTCGCGAAAACTAAAACGGCCGCGTCGCGCAACTCCACCTCTTGTATCATATTTTGTAGCTCCTTTTCAGCCTCTTTTATTCTATTCCTATCGGCGCCGTCGACAACGAAAATAACACCTTGCGTGTTTTCGTAATAGTGCCTCCACAATCTACGGATTTTCTCCTGTCCACCCACGTCCCACACGATGAAGCAGATATTCTTGAATTCCACCGTTTCTATATTGAAACCGATTGTGGGCACTGACGTTACGACCTTTCCTAATCGCATTCTATAAAGAATCGTCGTTTTTCCGGCACAATCTAAACCCACCATCAATATTCGCATGTTCACTCTTTTTTTCCCGAAACGTCGATATAAAATCGAGAGATAATGGCCCATTTTTTCGGAGAGGATTCGTTGACATTTTTGATATGACACTTGAAATAATTAATTTATAGGAGTATTCGAAATAGCAATTAGTTTAAGTTTAACTTTACAGCAAATTTCTGTTCGGTTTCTCTTTAAAAGGCTAAACGCGCGCTCATCCACTCATTTTTCTTATTTGGCAAGTCAGAAGATAAAACCCAAGTGTATAACATAAATCTTGGTTTAACGAACTTTGAAATTGGCGATTGGCGGTGTTGTTTGCGGTTTGATATAACCGTATTTGTCCGTAAAGTGATGAACAATCGTCGTAAATCTAGCAAGAAAGTGACTTCTAACGGGATGTACATGTTTTACTATTTACTTTAATCCTTAAAAAAATTTATATTTTGTGCCGTATTGAAATCTTTTAAGTCTTTTAAATGGCGATATAAAAGTGCTTTATGGTGCGAGTCAGATGTAACAAAAAGCAATAAAGAATTTTAGTGAGAGTTGAAGAAAATTGAAGTGAAGGTGAATTTATTATTTTATGAGAGGAAGCTAAATGTGCAAAATATAATTAAATTAGAATGAATAATAAAATAAATATTAATTCTATTTCGCTTGTACATTTAGTTTTATTTTGTGTAAATAATATTTACAAATTATTTGTCACCTTTTTATAACCAAATAACAAAATTGCATAAAGAAATATTTTAATCATTAAAACCAGAAAAATTCGTTGAATGCATTAGAGCCATACAGTGATGATGGTTATTGCTTTTAGTAGTTTCTTTCTTTAGTTTTACTTTTATTGGAACATGAATTGCAATATCGAAATTTATTAAAGAATATCGTGATGAAATATTTTTAGAATTGCAGTAATATTGAACGTCCTAGAAAAGCCAGTTGAGAAATTTTTGCCTTATAAAAATAAAATTGAAGCTGAGGTCTAAGAAATTCTTAAATTTGATGGGTATTCGCTTTATTACGATAATGTGTTTGAGTAAGGCAGAACGTGTGGAAACTTGTTCAGTCATAAAAGCTTTCAATTTGTATTTTTTAACGAAAACCTCTACAATGAATATATTCTAAAATAGAGTACTCTAGAAGAGTCTCTATTGTGAGTTGTTGAGTCTGAAGACGCACGGCTAAACCCAAAGCTTTTCACTTCTAGGTCTAGTGTTAGTTCCAGTTTTATGTCATTAGATTTAACTCTAGAACTAGAAATATTCGGGTGTAGCCGTACATCTATCAAAACGGCTAAACCCGAATGATTCTAGTTCTAGTTTGAGTTTAGCCGTGTATATGAAGACATTTTTCAACTAAGATGTCTACAATAAATAGTTTTTGAAATGGAGTACTTTACAAACTGATTCTGACCCTAGACTGTCCAGTCAAATACACCCAACTCTTTTTTTACACCGTCTTCTTTAACACTATTTTGAAATAACACGGTTTACTAATAAATTTTTTTTACGTTATATACGTTATTTATGTATATGTATATAAAAATGAAACGTACTTATTCAATTTATAACAAAATAATTGTATATACAATTTTAAATAACATTTTATCTACGTAAACAGAAAGACGCCACGTCCCATCTGAAACGCACGGCAGTACGCAGAACCATTATTTTAACTCTGTTCCGATTAGCCGGAACCTCCCTCTCCCTGCATGGTTCATTTCTGTTTCTTTTTAATTTATAATTCCACAAAATCGCACATCAAAAATTAAGGAGACGTTACCTTAAAAACTGATTATGGAATCCGGAAAATAACATTATTTGACACATTTCGGTTAAAACCGCGTTGAAATAAACCGCGGTTTTTCGCGAAACTACGTGAAATATCGATAAAATAATGTGCCTCAAATTAAGAACATATAAGGTTACATACGATTCAAATTTGAACTCTTTTCGTCGAATAGTATTCGAGAAACATTGTAAAGAAAACAAAGTTGTTGGGACTCTCAAAAATGGAGTACTTTTTTCAATTAACTCGTGATAGAAGAAAAACTGCAGATACGAATATTTCCAAATTAAACCATGATACACAAAAATGTTCACTGATTACAATAAACTTTACCGCAATTTTTTTCATCGAGCAATTTCAAAGATATCGATCTCTAAAACGAGGGGCCTTGATATCTGACAAGGACTATTTAATTGTTCAATTGCGACTATAGTTCGTGCAAAAAGTCAAGGCCCCTCATAACAAACTTTACCGGATATCGATCTCTAAAGTGAGGGGCCTTGACTTTTTGCACGAACTTTAGAAGATAGCAATCAGCTTATTAGGTATTCGCTTTATTACGATAATGCGTTTGATTAAGGCAAAACGTGTGGTAACTTGTTCAGTCATAAAAGTTTTCAAACTGTATTTTTTAACGAAAACCTTTACAATGAATAGCTTCTAAAATAGAGTACTTTACTGATTTGGCAACCTTATACATTTGCATTGAAGTTAAACTAGAACTAACACTAGACCTAGAAGTGGAAAGTTTCGGGCTAAACCCAAAGCTTTTCACTTCTAGGTCCAGTGTTAGTTCTAGTTTTATGTCATTAGATTTAACTCTAGAACTAGAAATATTCGGGTGTAGCCGTACATCTATCAAAACGGCTAAACCCGAATGATTCTAGTTCTAGTTTGAGTTTAGCCGTGTATATGAAAACATTTTTCAACTAAGATGTCTACAATAAATAGTTTTTGAAATGGAGTACTTTACAAACTGATTCTGACCCTAGACTTTTCAGTTAGCTCTTTTAGTATATATGAGCAATTTTGGTTTCTAAACATCGAATTTTCTTACACTTTAAACAATGAAATTTCGTTATTAATTTTCTTCCGGTTTCGGGGCTGTTACATCCCCATCCTCAGGGAAATGGGTATATACGTCAAATACACCCTACTCTTTTTTACACCGTCTTTTTTAACACTATTTTGAAATAACACGGTTTACTAATAAATTTTTTTTACGTTATATACGTTATTTATGTATATGTATATAAAAATGAAACGTACTTATTCAATTTATAACAAAATGTATATACAATTTTAAATAACGTTTTATCTACGTAAACAGAAAGACGCCACGTCCCATCTGAAACGCACGCCAGTACTCAAAACCATT
This sequence comes from Onthophagus sagittarius, assembly GCA_036711965.1. Classification (NCBI taxonomy): domain Eukaryota; kingdom Metazoa; phylum Arthropoda; class Insecta; order Coleoptera; family Scarabaeidae; genus Onthophagus; species Onthophagus sagittarius. The sequence continues at coordinate 12,714,675 of JASERS010000004.1, forward strand.
ACTTTAACTCTGTTCCGATTGGCCGGAACCTCCCTCTCCCTGCATGGTTCATTTCTGTTTCTTTTTAATTTATAATTCCACAAAATCGCACATCAAAAATTAAGGAGACGTTACCTTAAAAACTAATTATGGAATCCGGAAAATAACATTATTTGACACATTTCGGTTAAAACCGCGGTTTTTTGCGAAATTACGTGAAATATCGATAAAATAATGTGCCTCAAATTAAGAACATATAAGGTTACATACGATTCAAATTTGAACTCTTTTCGTCGAATAGTATTCGAGAAACATTGTAAAGAAAACAAAGTTGTTGGGACTCTCAAAAATGGAGTACTTTTTTCAATTAACTCGTGATAGAAGAAAAACTGCAGATACGAATATTTCCAAATTAAACCATAATACACAAAAATGTTCACTGATTACAATAAACTTTACCGCAATTTTTTTCATCGAGCAATTTCAAAGATATCGATCTCTAAAACGAGGGGCCTTGATATCTGACAAGGACTATTCAATTGTTCAATTGCGACTATAGTTCGTGCAAAAAGTCAAGGCCCCTCATAACAAACTTTACCGGATATCGATCTCTAAAGTGAGGGGCCTTGACTTTTTGCACGAAGTTTAGAAGATAGCAATCAGCTTATTAGGTATTCGCTTTATTACGATAATGCGTTTGATTAAAGCAAAACGTGTGGTAACTTGTTCAGTCATAAAAGTTTTCAAACTGTATTTTTTAACCAAAACCTCTACAATGAATAGCTTCTAAAATAGAGTACTTTACTGATTTGGCAACCTTATACATTTGCATTGAAGTAAAACTAGAACTAACACTAGACCTAGAAGTGGAAAGTTTCGGGCTAAACCCAAAGCTTTTCACTTCTAGGTCTAGTGTTAGTTCTAGTTTTATGTCATTAGATTTAACTCTAGAACTAGAAATATTCGGGTGTAGCCGTACATCTATCAAAACGGCTAAACCCGAATGATTCTAGTTCTAGTTTGAATTTAGCCGTGTATATGAAGAAATTTTTCAACTAAGATGTCTACAATAAATAGTTTTTGAAATGGAGTACTTTACAAACTGATTCTGACCCTAGACTTTTCAGTTAGCTCTTTTAGTATATATGAGCAATTTTGGTTTCTAAACATCGAATTTTCTTACACTTTAAACAATGAAATTTCTTTATTAATTTTCTACCGGTTTCGGGACTGTTACATCCCCATCCTCAGGAAAATGGGTATATACGTCAAATACACCCTACTCTTTTTTTACACTGTCTTTTTTAACACGATTTTGAAATAACACGGTTCACCAATAAATTTTTTTACACGATTTTGTTTTGGGATTCGTGCTATAATAAAAAATTCGTGTAAAAAAATTATTGGTGAACTGTGTTATTTCAAAATCGTGTAAAAAAAGAGTTGGGTGTATTTGACGTATATACCCATTTTCCTGAGGATGGGGATGTAACAACCCCGAAACCGGTAGAAAAGTAATAAAATAAAAATACAGAAAAACATCCAGTTAACGTTATTAACAAAATGAAGATTATATTCTTGGTGTATTATGAGATTTAATAACTGAATAATTAATTAAATGATAGAAAAATAAGAACACACTAATTTTGGCGGCTAACAACATGACGTATTTTCCTGAGGATGGGGATATAACAGCCCCGAAACCGGTAGAAAATTAATAAAGAAAATTCATCGTCTAAAGCGCAACAAAATTCGTTTTACTTTTAGTATATAGTTGGTAACTGATCTTTTCTTTAATACTTTCTTTGGACATCTTAGAGGTGTTAATACCAATATTCCGGGATTCGAAAAACCGGGATCCCGTTTGAGATATGGGCGATATTGAGAACATTATTGTGTTAAAAATACTGGTATACAGGGTGACACAAAAGTCTGGAATATAGCAAATAACTTCGCTATTTTTACTTACAAAAAAAATCATTCTTATAAAAGTTTTTAGGTTTATTATAAAGCATGTTTCGGATAAGTTTGATTGTTTGTATTGTTTATAGTTCGGTTGCCATGGTAACAATTTTTTTAAAATTTGAACTTGGACTTTTATATCTTTTTGATAGAGCATATTTTTCTCTATGTGTTGAGCATATTACATCTTAAGGTTACATAAAGAAATAAATCTGACAAATTGATTTTTTTTAATTATCAAGGCAGTCATTTTAATCAAAGTAGGCGCTGAAACAACGTTAATGGCTAGATTAATCCGCTGGAAGAAACGAAGTAGGCGGTAAAATGGCATTAATTATCCATCAAAACACAGTTTCTGTTCCAATAATCATGGCGAAAAAGTTACAAAAAATGACAATATTAACTAATGTGTTAACAAAAAAAATCAAAAAGAATTCTTCAAAAAAAAATAAATATTAACAAACAATAATAAAACTACAAATGTTCAAATTAGCCACCATTTCCTTCTAAACAAAACTCAAAACATTTTCTAAAATTATGTATACAATGTGAAAGCATATCAACTGAAATTTCTCGTGTTTCAGCACTAATTCATAGTTTTTGACGTTTAGTTCAATTGTTTTCGCCATATTAACGCTTACTTCGATTCTTTTTACTGTATTAGTTTAGGTATTAACGCTGTTTCAGCGCCTACTTTAATTAAAATGTCTAACTTAATAATATTAAAAGAAAATAATTTGTCAGTTTTTTTTATTATGTAATTAAGACAAGATCAAACTTAACGAAAATCAAACTTATACGAAATATGCATTTATAATATACCTCAAAACTTTTATAAGAAAGATTTTTTGTTAAAAGTAAAAATAGCGAAGTTATTTGCTATATTCCAAACTTTTGTGTCACCCTGTATATTTTCGAAGTCTATGAATTACTTCTTTTGATACAAAACTCTTTCTCAACCCTAATATTTTCCCAAATTCACTGCTCCTAATTAGTTTTGTATTTGTATATCGGCCGACGATCCACAAAATATGAGAGGGTTGGATTGGAGTTCGAATTTCCAATCCAAATCAAAGCTTTAAAGACTTTGGCCGCCCCAAGTGTAATGAACAACACTTTGGATGACCAAAGAGTTGGGTTGGGTTAGATATTTCAAAATCTAACCCAACCCAAACCAATTTAATGATATTTTGGGCGTTCGACGTCTTCGAAGTCGGACTAGACATGAATACAAGACGATTATGAGCAGTGTATTTAGGAGAATATTTAGGTTGTGGAAAAATTTCTGTGTTAAATGAAATAATCTCTTAAGAGTCTTGTATTTGTGTATCGGCTGATTTCCAACACGTCGGCCACCCAAAACATCATAGGGTTAGATTGGGGTTCGAATTTCCAATACAAATCAAAGCTTCAAAGACGTCGGCCACCCTAAGTGTAAAGAATAATACCTTTAATGACCAAAGTGTTGGGCTGGGTTGGATATTTCGAAATCTAACCCAACTCAAATCAATTTAGTGATGTTTTGGGCGGCCGACGTCTTCAAAGTCGGACTAGACATGGATACAAGATCATTATGAGTTGCGTATTTAGGAGAATATTTAGGTTGTGGAAGAATTTTTATATCAAATGATATAATCTCCGCCGACTTCGAAGTCGTTGGTTGCCCCAAGTATCATGAATTACACTTTGAATGATCGAAATGTTGGTTTGGGTTGGAATTTCGAAATATGAAACAACCCAATCCAATTTAGTGAAGTTTTGGGCGTCCAACATCTTTGAAGAAGGGTGAGTCATGAATGCAAGACGATTATGAGCAGTGTATTTAGGAGAATATTCAGGTCAAGGAAGAATTTTTGTATCAAATGAAATAATTTTGGTCAACTTCGAAGACGTCGGCCGTTCCGAGTATCATGAATTACACTTTGGATAAAATCTTCCAAATTTTGCGTTGGGTCGAGTTGGAATTTCGAAGTCCAACCCAATCCAACTTAATGATGCACGTAATCCATCGACGTCTTCGAATTTAGCCGATGTATGAATACAAGATTATGGATTCGAGAGAATATTCGGGTTATGGTAAAATTATTATATAAAAAAATAAACTTTCCTGATAACAATTTGCACGACAAAAGTAAGCATTGAATTGGATTCGGTTGGGTTTCACTTCCTTTCGGGAAACTTTCAAAAACTTCGACCGCCCAAGTATAATGAACAACACTTTGGATGACCAAAGTGTTAGCTTGGGTTGGATATTTCGAAATTTAACCCAATCCAATCCAACTTAGTGATGCTTTGGGCGTCCAACGTCTTCGAAGTTGGTCGAGATATACATGCAGGACAATTATGACCAGTATATTTAGGAGAATATTTAAGTTAAGAAAGAATTTTTGTATCAAATGAAATAATCAACTTTAAAGACGTCCGCTGTTCCAAGTATCACGAATTACACTTTAGATGGCCGAAATCTTCCAAATTTTAGGTTGAGTTGGGTTGGAATTTCGAAGACCAACCCAACCCAATCCAACTTAATGATGAACGTAATCCACCAAGTATCATGGTAATTCATGATACTTTGGATGGCCGAAATCTTCCAAATTTTACGTTGAGTTGGGTTGGAATTTCGAAGTCTAACCCAACCCAATCCAATTCATTGATGAACATAATCCACCGACGTCTTTGAAATTTGCCGAGATATGAATAAAAGATGATTATGTGTTGTGTATTCGAGAGAATATTCGCGTTGAGGAAGAATTATTATTTAAAAAAAATCTTACCTGATAACAAATTGGACTACAATAGCAACATTGAATTGGATTCGGTTGGGTTGGACTTCCTTTGGGGAAAGCATTCATTTCAACCGTCCTTTATCATCTCATCTTTTCGCACAATCTTCCTGGAACAGCAACCACTTCCCATGATGCTTTTTCCTTGTGTAATCGATGAAGTTGAATATTTCGAAATCTCACGACGTCTTCAAAGTTGTACTAGACATGAATACAAGCCGATTACGAGCAATGTATTTAGGAGAATACTTAGGTTGTGGAAGAATTTTTGTGTTAAACGAAATAATCTCGGTCGGAAATCTTCGAAATTTTGGGTTAGGTTGGATTGGAATTTCGGACTCCAACCCAATCCAACTTAATGATGAACGTAATCTACGGATGTCTTCGAAGTTTTCCGAGATGTGAATAAAAGATGATTATGTGTAGTGTATTCGAGAAAATATTCGGGTTGAGGAAGAATTATTATTTAAAAAAAAATCTTACCTGATAACAAATTGGACGACAAAAGCAACATTGAATTGGATTCGGTTGGGTTGGACTTCCTTTGGGGAAAGCATTCATTTCAACCGTCCTTTATCATCTCATCTTTTCGCGCAATCTTCCTGGAACAGCAACCACTTCCCATGATGCTTTTTCCTTGTGTAATCGATGAAGTTGAATATTTCGAAATCTCACGACGTCTTCAAAGTTGTACTAGATATGAATACAAGCCGATTACGAGCAATGTATTTAGGAGAATACTTAGGTTGTGGAAGAATTTTTGTGTTAAACGAAATAATCTCGGTCGGAAATCTTCGAAATTTTGGTTTAGGTTGGATTGGAATTTCGGACTCCAACCCAATCCAACTTAATAATGAACGTAATCTACGGATGTCTTCGAAGTTTTCCGAGATGTGAATAAAAGATGATTATGTGTAGTGTATTCGAGAAAATATTCGGGTTGAGGAAGAATTATTATTTAAAAAAAAATCTTACCTGATAACAAATTGGACGACAAAAGCAACATTGAATTGGATTCGGTTGGGTTGGACTTCTTTTGGGAAAATCATTCATTTCAGCCATCCTTCATCATCTCATCTTTTCGCGCGTTCTTCCAGGAACGGCAATCACTTTAACTGATGCTACTTCTTTGTGCAACCGACGAGGTTGGATATTTCGAAATCTCACTCAATCCAAGCCAATTTAGTGATGTTTTGGGAGGCCGACGTCTTCGAAGTTGTACTAGACATGATTATGAGCAGTGTATTTAGGAGAATATTTAGGTTGTAGAAGAATTTTTGTGTTAAACGAAATAATCTCGGTCGGAAATCTTCGAAATTTTGGGTTAGGTTGGATTGGAATTTCGAACTCCAACCCAATCCAGCTTAATGATGAACGTAATCTACGGATGTCTTCGAAGTTTTCCGAGATGTGAATAAAAGATGATTATGTGTAGTGTATTCGAGAAAATATTCGGGTTGAGGAAGAATTATTATTTAAAAAAAAATCTTACCTGATAACAAATTGGACGACAAAAGCAACATTGAATTGGATTCGGTTGGGTTGGACTTCTTTTGGGAAAATCATTCATTTCAGCCATCCTTCATCATCTCATCTTTTCGCGCATTCTTCCAGGAACGGCAATCACTTTAACTGATGCTACTTCTTTGTGCAACCGACGAGGTTGGATATTTCGAAATCTCACTCAACCCAAGCCAATTTAGTGATGTTTTGGGAGGCCGACGTCTTCGAAGTTGTACTAGACATGATTATGAGCAGTGTATTTAGGAGAATATTTAGGTTGTGGAAGAATTTTTATGTTAAACGAAATAATCTCGGTCGGAAATCTTCGAAATTTTGGGTTAGGTTGGATTGGAATTTCGGACTCCAACCCAATCCAACTTAATAATGAACGTAATCTACGGATGTCTTCGAAGTTTTCCGAGATGTGAATAAAAGATGATTATGTGTAGTGTATTCGAGAAAATATTCGGGTTGAGGAAGAATTATTATTTAAAAAAAAATCTTACCTGATAACAAATTGGACGACAAAAGCAACATTGAATTGGATTCGGTTGGGTTGGACTTCTTTTGGGAAAATCATTCATTTCAGCCATCCTTCATCATCTCATCTTTTCGCGCATTCTTCCAGGAACGGCAATCACTTTCCATGATGCTTCTTCTTTGTGCAACCGACGAGGTTGGATATTTCGAAATCTCACTCAACCCAAGCCAATTTAGTGATGTTTTGGGAGGCCGACGTCTTCGAAGTTGTACTAGACATGATTATGAGCAGTGTATTTAGGAGAATATTTAGGTTGTGGAAGAATTTTTGTGTTAAACGAAATAATCTCGGTCGAAAATCTTGGAAATTTTGGGTTAGGTTGGATTGGAATTTCGAAGTCTAACCCAATCCAACTTAATAATGAACTTAACCCACCGACGTCTTCGAAGTTTTCCAAGATATGAATAAATGATGATTATGGATATGTGTATTCGAGGAATATTGGGGTTAAGGAAGAATTATTATTAAAAAAAATCTTACCTGATAACAAATTGGACGACAAAAGCAACATTAAATTGGATTCGGTTGGGTTGGACATCTTTTGAGAAAACCCTTCATTTCAACCGTCCTTCATCATCTTCTTCCTTGTATAACCGACGGGGTCTTATGGTTTTTTTTTTGGATGGAAAGGCAAAAGGATATGAAGATGTGTGAATGTGTTGTGTATTTGAGAGAATATTCGCGTTGAGGAAGAATTATTATTTAAAAAAAATCTTACCTGATAACAAATTGGACTACAAAAGCAACATTGAATTGGATTCGGTTGGGTTGGACTTCCTTTGGGGAAAGCATTCATTTCAACCGTCCTTTATCATCTCATCTTTTCGCGCAATCTTCCTGGAACAGCAACCACTTCCCATGATGCTTTTTCCTTGTGTAATCGATGAAGTTGAATATTTCGAAATCTCACGACGTCTTCAAAGTTGTACTAGACATGAATACAAGCCGATTACGAGCAATGTATTTAGGAGAATACTTAGGTTGTGGAAGAATTTTTGTGTTAAACGAAATAATCTCGGTCGGAAATCTTCGAAATTTTGGGTTAGGTTGGATTGGAATTTCGGACTCCAACCCAATCCAACTTAATGATAAACGTAATCTACGGATGTCTTCGAAGTTTTCCGAGATGTCAATAAAAGATGATTCTTTTGGGAAAATCATTCATTTCAGCCATCCTTCATCATCTCATCTTTTCGCGCATTCTTCCAGGAACGGCAATCACTTTCCATGATGCTTCTTCTTTGTGCAACCGACGAGGTTGGATATTTCGAAATCTCACTCAACCCAAGCCAATTTAGTGATGTTTTGGGAGGCCGACGTCTTCGAAGTTGTACTAGACATGATTATGAGCAGTGTATTTAGGAGAATATTTAGGTTGTAGAAGAATTTTTGTGTTAAACGAAATAATCTTGGTCGAAAATCTTCGAAATTTTGGGTTGGGTTGGATTGGAATTTCGAAGTCTAACCCAATCCAACTTAATAATGAACTTAACCCACCGACGTCTTCGAAGTTTTCCAAGATATGAATAAATGATGATTATGGATATGTGTATTCGAGAGAATATTAGGGTTAAGGAAGAATTCAAAAAAATCTTACCTGATAACAAGTTGGACGACAAAAGCAACATTAAATTGGATTCGGTTGGGTTGGACATCTTTTGAGAAAACCCTTCATTTCAACCGTCCTTCATCATCTTCTTCCTTGTATAACCGACGGGGTCTTATGGTTTTTTTTTTTTTTGGAAGGAAAGGCAAAAAGCATCTCATCAATTTTCCCCCTTTCTTCTTCTTCTCAAAAACCAAACTCGAATATGTTCAATAATCGTTTTAATACTGATTCTGATTCAGATAATTATAATGGTGTTTTTGTCATACGTAATATTCTTGTTTTGCACACCAAAATATGTTAAGTTTGACAAGATATATTGATATTTATGTTAGTCATTTTTAGCAATTAACACTATGTCCTTTAAATTTGAATTTCTTAGGGACTGATCGAGCTAGAATGTTAACATTTGTGATACTTGCTGATTGGATGTGCTTAAATAGAATGCCATACTTTAACGATAAAAAATGTTGTTATGCTTCTTTAGATTTTACCGGTTTCAGCTTACAGTAGTTATCTTCAGAAAATCACCTGTCTAAATTATTTCCTCAGGCTGGCTACTGATAAAGCCACCAAATAGCAAATAGGCTGGTTTTTAAGTACATGTAGGAAATACTGAACTCAACTCAACCTATTTCAGAAACTCTTCATTGTAGACCCATCCATTAAATTTAAAAGTTTCTTAAACCAAATGTTGTGGCAATTTTGAAAATTTTTATTCTTAAATAAACCGATTATGATTCGATGTATTATAGATAACGCATTATTCTGGGGGCGAGCTCCTTCTCTTGCAAATTGCGCAATTATCTCAATTTGTTTCGTTTATTTTCTTCCGCTGCCACAGTAGCCAAACAAAAAAACCCACACTTGCAAGAAGCAAATTGTTCCTATCCATAAAAGCACTCACACCATCACTGTTAGTGCTTTTAGTGGTCTACCAATTTCAGAAATCTCGAGAAGTCTATTTCTACATTCAATCAATTTAACTTAATGACAAAATGATATCTAAAAACATTTTTATTATTACTTAAATATTAATTTTTGTTTTAATTTTGTATTATTTGATTTTGTTAGGTATTTAGAGACATGTTCCTTTGAACGTTATCTCATCGGTGAAACTCTGGAATGTGTCCAGTTGTGATATGCCGTGTTGGTGAAAATAAAACGAAAAGTCCGTCGAACCGGACTATCATCACGCGGAGAGGCCCTCATTGCCGCGGGAGGAGTTCGTGTGTTGGTGCCTCTCTCAAACTGCTTAAAGAGTACTACTGCTTCATTACCGGACAAGAACGAGAAAAAGAGAGAAGACGCCGAGTACTAAGTACGAATACGAATTGTTGTTCCTACATTCCAAAGCGGAGCGTTTTGTAGAACGGAAGTAACTAAGACTCTTTCGTATTTCACACTTGTCGTCAAATCGACTTCTTTTGCGTTCCACTTCATCCATTTTTTTAACTACAATTAACATAGTCGCGGAGGAATTTGAGTTATGTAAGAAAATGATAAATTTAAAAAAATAATATTTTCAGAAAACTGACTCGTAATTCTACAGCTACAAGTTTCGCACAATTAAGATAATTATTCCAACAAGGTCTTTGCTGTTTATGTATAGAAACTAAGTTTCTGGTATAATTGCCCTACACCAATTTATTAACATAACGGATATGAGCTGTCCATGCTGTAATATGCCCTGTTTTTTTTTTCTGTTTTCGCAATTTAAACCAATTATTAAAGAATATAATTTGCAAGTTAAATCAACAGTCCCATCATACCAAGAAACACTCATGATATCTAAATAAGAAAGTTCCACATCAAATCTGCAACCAAAAAATATCAATACAAAACGAAAAGATCATTTTAATCTAAACCCCATTCATTCATGACACAAACAACAAACAAAACGAGATTTTCTCTCCTTCCTAGAGAGTTATAATACAACTCTCTTTTTCGTAATGGCAATGCAAAAGTTAAAAAGGAAAAAAATTGTACATAACGCGAAACGACAACCAACAGAGTTGCATTTGAGTGGTCGTCGCCTGTAAGTCTGGCTTTCGGCTCGCGTTCTGTCTCTTTCACGCTTCCAATCAATCCCCCTCGTCGATCTCCTCGTACACAACGCTTCATACATTGCGTGTGTGTATATGAGAACAAGCACATATGTACTATAGAGGCGGTGTGTGTACATACGTATCGAGCGTGGAGCGCGCGAATCGATTTGATTTTAGTTTTCCCACGGTCCTAAATTACGATCATGTGGTTCTCCGGGGGTCTCTCTCGTTTACGGCCGAGTGGACGATGACGAGATATAGAGATGTATAAAGTTATTTTTGTAGAAAAAAATTATTTGAAACTATTTTTTATTTTAATGCATATTGTTCTAATCTTTGGGACATTACGTGTCAATACGTTAATAATTTATGAATAAATATCAGATATAAAGAGGACCTACCAAATTTAGAGTCTATCGTTAAGATTCTTAGGTTGAATAATACGAAATACATAATCTTTGGAAGAAATGAGTTCTATTATATGATTCTCACAAATAAAAAATACAAGATCGTTATTGTCATATTAGTGGTTTGAAGATCAAAAAGGTGTGATTTGATGAAGATGTAATAACAGCTTCGATGACCTTTTATAACGAGTTATCTTCTAAAAGTCTTTTGCAACATTGGTTAGGAGAAAACTATCAAAATAATGCTTTAATGATAATTAGAAATGAAAAATCAAAAATTTTTAGATGATTTTTAAGAAGTTGAGAATGAAAAGAAAATTCAATTCATTTTTTTAATTTTGTTTCAAAAACTACGTTAAGGAGAAAATTAGCCACGAATAAAGGTGCTTTTATACAGGGGCTTGGATAAAAACGCCCCACTCTTTCTAAAGATGTTGAAAAAGAAATTGTTGATCAGATTTGTGTAAGTTGGTATACGAAATAGCAGAAAGAAACGCCATTAAGCACAATTTTAACAAGGAACACAAAATGACTGGGTGAAATGTATAGTTTAAGTCATTTGATTTTATGTTGAGAAAACACCAATTTCTTCCGGAGAACATATACAATATAGATAAGTCCTGTTTAAGCAGTTTAAAAGAGGTGGCAAAGATGCATGCTGATAAAGGACCCAAACAAAAGTTGGGGACCACAGAACACGGTCATCATATTATAATCATCATTTTTCCTCGTAAAAGAATGAAAGAGTGAATGATGGTCGACCAAGATGCATTTCGTTTGTACAGGAGAAAGGTTGGATGACCAGCGAACTTTTTTGCAAATTATTTAAACATTTTGTCAGATACACTAAAGCTTCTCAAGAAAATATGATTCTATTATTATTAGATGGTCCTAGTAGTCGAAAAAGTCTTCGAGAAAGAATATTTTGCTTCCTACCCAATGTTCCCATCATGTTCAGCCCCTGGAGGTGGGATTATTTCGACCGTTGCAAACATATTACAGACTAGAAATGCAACTATTATTGCGACAGATTCTAGAAAAGTTGCCATACCCACAAACGTTATCAACTCTTTTAGGAAAACAGGAATACATCCATTTAATCAGAAGAGTAGTAGTTTTTACCATCTTTAATAACCGATAAACCGAAAATAACGTCAAGGAAATCAAGGAAATATCATTCAATTGGAAAGTTGTGTGACATTGCTCTAACAAAAGCTTACCATTAAACACACTAGTCTGTATTAATCACCAATTGTCAATATATCAGCCAAATCAGCTCTTAATATATCAGTCAAAGACATTTGTCTTTTGCCTCCAGACTCTGATATTAAATTAATGCAACAAAGGGGTATAAAAGGTGGAAAACAGGACATTGATTTCTACATTAGACCTTGATGAGCTTAAAGAAATAGGTCGTCACAAAGCAGTCTAAGTAAGAAGCACTAGTGCAAGAAAAGCGAAACGACAAGTTTTAGTAAGTAATAAAATTTTTGCAAATGATGACAGCGATGAAGAAAATCAAGTTCTCGAAAACTATTTGCAACAAGACAATTCGAACGATGCAGCATGCTTTTAATGCAATGAACTTTATTCACAATCAAAATATAAGGAAACTTGGATTAAGTGTCAAAAGTTTGTAAATCTTGGTGTCACAATGATTGTGCAGGATTTAGCGCTAAGCGCAAGTCGTTCGTTTGTGAACTGTATGAATAAATGTGCATAGTAATAGGTATTTTGGGTTTGTTTTGAAGAATGTGATGTTTAAGCTTTTTGATAGAAATGTTCTTTCATTATTTTTCGTAAATATTTTGAGTAGTCCATTTCTATGATGGACCCCTAAATATGATTTTGAAAAAGTACTACCTAAAAGAAATATATATAACAAATGTAAATTACAATGTAGGTTTCGACAGCTCTTATCAAGACCAGGAAAATGAACTGAAGCAATCTACAAAATATTCATAAATATAAAAATTCTGAGTCATTTACTTAAAGAGGCAACATAGATATACTATGAACTTTTCCGAGCATCTCACTTCGTTTCTAAGATATCAACTTTTGAACTCAATCTAAATTTCTAGCATTTCATAAAATTTACAAGTTTCTTCAATATTTTGAGAAAATCGGAAAAAATTAAATTCTTAAGATATCTTGATGAATTGTTTTGTTATTCCTAAAAGAAATGTATGTACTTTTACGGGAACACGACCATACGTTAGTATCTCAATCTGTTTTTGAGATATCAAGTTTTGAACTCATCCTATGTTTGTAGCATTTCATAAAATTATCGACTTCCTTGAGTAGTTTTAAAAGATCACAGAAATTTGAATTCTTAAGATATCTTGATGACTTTTTTTGTGATTTATAAAAGGAAGTACGCACTTTTCCAAAAAGGAAAGATACTTGAATATTTTTCGATTTTCATATACATATATCATAAAATTCATTTTGAAAAAATCGTAAAAAATCATGTTCTTAAGATAGCTTGATGAAAGTTTTTATCATTTATAAAGGAACATATGTATTTGGAACTATTTCGCGAATACAAAACCGTGCGGGAGTATCTTTATTTTTTTTTTATGTTTTTAAAAAAAAAAACATCAATTAAATGCATTTAAACGAAATTGGCCATTTTAATCGTCATTAAATTGAATGAAATTAAGCAAGCATGATGTCAAGTTGGATTGAGCTTCAACTTCTTACCATCCCTCAAATTGAATGGTATGAAGTTGGAGCTAAACCCAACCCAACCTGATACCATCTCTCATATTGAAATGAATTTAGAAGATTTGTTGTTTGGGGTTGACTTTCTTTTTATGTAGTTGGGTTGGGTTGACCTTCAACTTCATACTATTCAATATGAGGGATAGTATGAAGTTGAACCTCAATCCAACCCGACTTGAATGGTATGAAATTGGAGCTCAACCCAACCTGACTTGAATGGTATGAAGTTGGAACTCAACTCAACCCAACTTGATACAATCTCTCATATTGAATGGAACTTAAAAGATTTGTTGTTTAGGGTTGATTTTCTTTTTCTATCATTCTTACCATTTAATATAAGGGATGAAAATTAAGCAATCATGATGTCAAGTTGGATTGAGCTTCAACTTCTTACCATACCTCATATTGAATGGTATGAAGTTGGCGCTCAACTCAACCCAACTTGATACCATGTCTCATATTGAATTGAACTTAGAAGATTCGCTGTTTTGGAATTTCTGTACTTTTATCTTCAACATCATGCTATCCCTCATACTGAATGGTATGAAGTTGGAGCTCAACCCAACCATAGAAAAAGAACATCAACTCCGATATGAGGGAAACATATGAGGGATGGTATGAAGTTGAATCCCAACCCAACTTGAATGGTATGAAGTTGGAGCTCAACCCAACCCGACTTGAATGGTAAACAACCCAACTTGATACAATCTCTCATATTGAATTTAACTTAAAAGATTTGTTGTTTAGGGTTGATTTTCTTTTTCTACCATTCTTACATTTTAATATAAGGGATGGTATGAAGTTGAAGCTCAACCCAACCCAACCATAGGAAAACAAAATCAACTCCAAACAACAAATCTTCTAAGTTCAATCCAACTAAAATCTAGTTGTATGGTTGGGTTTAACTCAACCAACCCCAAAATTTGGAAATATTTTTGTGAATGTTCCGTGATTTTTTTTCTATAGTTGGGTTGGGTTGAGCTACAACTTCATACCTTTTTTCATAGAAGAAAAAAAACATGAAATATTTCCAAAAAAATAAGATGCGTTGAATTGGGTTGGGTTGAGCTCCAGTTTCACATCATTCGACATAAGGAGTATTATGAGTTGGGTTCGGATGCCCATTCCATCAAGCTTTATTTCATCGATTATATTAGATTCAGCGTTATATGCAATTATGAATATGATATGATATGTGCCTAATATATCAATACTAATTTAAGTGGTTACATACTTACATAATTTGATAGATATTAAAAAACTATTTTTACAAATATAAATCAACAAAATGGTTTAAATTGATGTTTTGGCGACATTTAACAACAATTTTTTAATTTATAACAAGATATTGTTAAAATTTTTCCAACTTTACAAGTCAATATGTCGATAATTTGTAAATTTAAAAATTACGAGAAAACACTCCGAATAATTGTGATAAACATCAAAAATAAAAAAAATGATTTAACCCTCACCTGGACTTAGTATCAAATTGACACAGTTTTGAAAATTAATTGATGATATTTTTGTTATTTACGGTCGAATCAACCAGATATTTTGGCTCAGTGACTGATTTTTATTTATTTTACATTTCCATTTTTGCTTTTGCCATCTTCAATTCAAAGTAATCAACCGTTGTCGACGATTCGACCATAAAGAGCTAAGAGAAAACCGTCTATGAGCAATTGTTTCCAGTACATCCCATCAAAAAGGGCCAAATATGGCATCAAATTATGGGTTGCAGCTGATTATGTATTATTCTTTCGATTTAATAAATCTCAGTGACACGATTTTACAAATGTTACAAAATTCACATCCGTATATCGAGAACGAATTGAGATATCGAAATAAAATAAAAAGCATTTTGAAGCAAATTTAATCTGGATTTATTGCACCAAGCATTATTCTTTCAATTTAATAAATCTCGACGATACGATTTTTTTAATTCAACTCTGCCATCATTGATGTAAAATTACAAAAAGCGTGATTTAGAAATCGTATCTCAAGAATGAATTGAGATATCAAAGTGAAATAAACACTATTTTAAAGCAAATTTAATCCAGATTCACTACATCAAACATTATTCTTTCGATTTCATAAACCTCAAATATACGATATTTTGAATACAACTTTGCCATTATTTAGGTGAAATTACCAAAAATTTGATTTAAACAATCATATCTTAAGATCGAATTGAGATATTGAGTGAAATAAATACTATTTTAAAGCAAATTTAATCCAGATTCACCACACTAAGCATTATTCTTTCGATTTTATAAATCCCAGAGATAATATTTTTTTAATACAACTTTGCCATTATTGAGGTGAAATTACCAAAAATTTTATTTAATCAATCGTATCTTAAGAACGAATTGAGATATCGAAGTGAAATAAACACTATTTTAAAGCAAATTTAATCTAAATTCACCACACCAAACATTATTCTTGCGATTTAATAAATCTCGGTGACATTATTTTACAAACATAATTATGTTATATCAACTTAAGATCAAAACGTTCAAATCACATCCGTATCTCGAGAACGAATTCAAATATGGAGATAAAATAAAAAGCATTTTGAAGTAAATTTAATCTGGATTCATTGCACCAAATATTATTCTTTCGATTTAATAAATCTCAATGATACGCTTTTTTAATTCAACTCTGGCATCATAGATGTAAAATTACAAAAAGCGTGATTTAGGCAATCGTATCTCAAGAATGAATTGAGATATCGAAGTGAAATAAACACCATTTTAAAGCAAATTTAATCCAGATTCACCACACCAAAAATTATTCTTTCGATTTCATAAATCTCAAAGATATGATTTTTTGAATACAACTTTACCATTATTGAGGTGAAATTACCAAAAATTTGATTTAAACAATCGTATCTTAAGAACGAATTGAGATATCAAAGTGAAATAAACACGATTTTGAAGCAGATTTAATCCAGATTCACCACACTAAACATTATTCTTTCGATTTAATAAATCTCGGTGACACGATTTTAAAAACATAATTATGTTATATCAACTTAAGATCAAAAAGTTCATTTTACATCCGTATCTCGAGAACGAATTGAGATATCGAGTTAAAATAAAAAGCATTTTGAAGGAAATTTAATCCAAATTAATCGCACCAAACATTATTCTTTCGATTTAATAAATCTTGACGATACGATTTTTTTAATTCAACTCTGCCATCATTAATGTAAAATTACAAAAAGCGTGATTTAGGCAATCATATCTCAAGAATGAATTGAGATATCGAAGTGAAATAAACACCATTTTAAAGCAAATTTAATCCAGATTCACCACACCAAAAATTATTCTTTCGATTTCATAAATCTCAAAGATATGATTTTTTGAATACAACTTTACCATTATTGAGGTGAAATTACCAAAAATTTGATTTAAACAATCGTATCTTAAGAACGAATTGAGATATCAAAGTGAAATAAACACGATTTTGAAGCAGATTTAATCCAGATTCACCACACTAAACATTATTCTTTCGATTTAATAAATCTCGGTGACACGATTTTAAAAACATAATTATGTTATATCAACTTAAGATCAAAAAGTTCATTTTACATCCGTATCTCGAGAACGAATTGAGATATAGAGTTAAAATAAAAAGCATTTTGAAGGAAATTTAATCCAAATTAATCGCACCAAACATTATTCTTTCGATTTAATAAATCTCAGAAATTACCAAATATTTGATTTAAATAATCGTATCTTAAGAACGAATTGAGATATCAAAGTGAAATAAACACGATTTTGAAGCAGATTTAATCCAGATTCACCACACTAAACATTATTCTTTCGATTTAATAAATCTCGGTGACATGATTTTAAAAACATAATTATGTTATATCAACTTAAGATCAAAAAGTTCATTTCACATCCGTATCTCGAGAAAGAATTGAGATATCGAGTTAAACTAAAAAGCATTTTGAAGGAAATTTAATCCAAATTAATCGCACCAAACATTATTCTTTCGATTTAATAAATCTTGACGATACGATTTTTTTAATTCAACTCTGCCATCATTAATGTAAAATTACAAAAAGCGTGATTTAGGCAATCATATCTCAAGAATGAATTGAGATATCGAAGTGAAATAAACACCATTTTAAAGCAAATTTAATCCAGATTCACTACATCAAAAATTATTCTTTCGATTTCATAAATCTCAAAGATATGATTTTTTGAATACAACTTTACCATTATTGAGGTGAAATTACCAAAAATTTGATTTAAACAATCGTATCTTAAGAACGAATTGAGATATCAAAGTGAAATAAACACGATTTTGAAGCAGATTTAATCCAGATTCACCACACTAAACATTATTCTTTCGATTTAATAAATCTCGGTGACACGATTTTAAAAACATAATTATGTTATATCAACTTAAGATCAAAAAGTTCATTTTACATCCGTATCTCGAGAACGAATTGAGATATAGAGTTAAAATAAAAAGCATTTTGAAGGAAATTTAATCCAAATTAATCGCACCAAACATTATTCTTTCGATTTAATAAATCTCAGAAATTACCAAATATTTGATTTAAATAATCGTATCTTAAGAACGAATTGAGATATCAAAGTGAAATAAACACGATTTTGAAGCAGATTTAATCCAGATTCACCACACTAAACATTATTCTTTCGATTCCATAAATCTCGGTGACACGATTTTAAAAACATAATTATGTTATATCAACTTAAGATCAAAAAGTTCATTTTACATCCGTATCTCGAGAACGAATTGAGATATCGAGTTAAAATAAAAAGCATTTTGAAGGAAATTTAATCCAAATTAATCGCACCAAACATTATTCTTTCGATTTAATAAATCTTGACGATACGTTTTTTTTAATTCAACTCTGCCATCATTAATGTAAAATTACAAAAAGCGTGATTTAGGCAATCATATCTCAAGAATGAATTGAGATATCGAAGTGAAATAAACACCATTTTAAAGCAAATTTAATCTAGATTCACCACACCAAAAATTATTCTTTCGATTTCATAAATCTCAAAGATATGATTTTTTGAATACAACTTTACCATTATTGAGGTGAAATTACCAAAAATTTGATTTAAACAATCGTATCTTAAGAACGAATTGAGATATCAAAGTGAAGTAAACACGATTTTGAAACAGATTTAATCCAGATTCACCACACTAAACATTATTCTTTCGATTTAATAAATCTCAAAGATATGATTTTGTGAATACAACTTTGCCATTATTGAGGTGAAATTACCAAAAATTTTATTTAAACAATCGTATTTTAAGAACAAATTGAGATATCGAAGTGAAATAAACACTATTTTAAAGCAAATTTAATCCAGATCCACCACATCAAACATTATTCTTTCAATATTAAACATAAATATATAATGCAAATTGCAAAAATTTATAATAATTTTTGCTAAGAATACTTTTCTGTATAAGTATCGACAGTTTTAATCTAAAAAGTGGCTTCTATTTCGCAGAATAAAATCAATTTAATCGCATTATTAATAAGAGTATTAAAATTAAATCTTAACAAGTTAAGATTCAACCTTTCAAAAACATTCCATGAGACAGTACAATTAAAGTACGAATAATACGTTTTTAAAGGGACAATAATTGCGATTTTTTATTGAGGAAATGCCGAACGGTAGTTGCGTGTTTGCTCGTAATCGCGGATCGATTTGGAGAGTAAGAGAAAATTACAAATCGACCAGAGCAACGACGAGTTCCGTTACGGTTTTATTCGTCGATTTACTCACCAGATGATGTCAGCCTCACTCTAATAGGATTTATTTCGTACCCTTTTCGTCGTTTAAAACCATTTGCAGATGTTAAGCTGAGTGAATCTTCCTGGCAGAGTTCTTTAATTCCCTTTTAAACCATCTCGAATAAGTCGCCTAAAAATTTTACAATTATTTAACTTAATTTGATTAATTAAGATTTTTTTCGTGTCATTTTCAGGTTGATAAGCAACAAGCTTTGTTGGAAGCGGACGACCCAGTTTCTCAATTACACAAATGCGCGTTTTACATGAAAGACACCGACCGGATGTACCTATGTTTATCGCAGGAGAGGATAATCCAGTTTCAAGCGACTCCTTGTCCTAAGGAACCGAATAAAGAGATGATCAATGATGGTGCATGTTGGACGATCATCTCAACTGATAAGGCGGAGTATCAATTTTATGAGGGGATGGGGCCCGTTCGATCGCCGGTTACGCCAGTGCCTTTAGTACATAGTTTACATTTAAATGGAGGTGGTGATGTTGCCATGTTAGAACTTACCGGGGATAATTTCTCGCCGAGTCTTCAAGTTTGGTTCGGCGATGTTGAAGCTGAAACTATGTATAGGTAAATAATTAATTAATTAAGTAAAAATAAATAATTAAAAAATTTTTTTTAGATGTCAAGAATCAATGTTGTGCGTTGTACCGGATATATCACAATTTCGAGGCGAATGGTTATGGGTGAGACAACCAACCCAAGTCCCGGTTTCTTTGGTGCGAAATGATGGGATAATTTACGCCACCGGATTAACATTTACGTACACCCCCGAGCCGGGACCCCGCCCCGCTTGTCAAACGGCGGAAGAAATCATGAGAACATCTTCATCGGGGCGAACTCAAGCCCACACGAGTTCGTCGGTTTCAGATCCATCTTGGAACTCTCACACCGGGGGAGGTGGGATGCACAATAATTAATAAATCCAATGAGAAACAAAACTAAAAGAAAAAGAAAAAGATGTTAGAAAACAAATGCTTATATTTATTAACTTTAATTTAAACCCAAGAAGAAGACATTTTGATTTAATTCATTTTTACGATTTTTTTTATTCTCGAAATATTTATATAATTATATTTTGATTGTAGTTTGCTTCATCACAAAGGCAAACATCGCGAAAACAACACAAAACAACAATCGTCCTTATTAAAAACTAAATCTTTTGTTTCCCCATGAGAAATTTCTCACAGGCTTTAAAAACGTTGGAAGTGGTTATAACGCACTTCAGCAAACTCTGTTTTTCTTGAATGACCATGGGAAGCATGGGAAATTTCCCATACTTATTCAAGATGATAGAGGAGAGAAAAGAAGCTTTTTATTTTTAAACTTGTTATTTTGAAAATAACGATTTAAATTAAAAAAAGATTATTTTTATAAATAAGTCATTAAAATATACACTTTAATTTTTAATTAATTAATAAATTAATCGAATAGAAAGAATTAAAACCAAAGTTTAAACTTAAAAATGAAGAAATTATTTACGTACATAAATACGTGTATTTAGCTTTATTATTATTCTATTATGACACGAATAGTTTTTAGTAGATATTGCAAGAATCTCCTGAAGAAAAAAAAGTATATCATGTAAAAATTATTGCGTTTAGATTCGATTTTGTGTACTGTGTATTATACGTTTATATTATAAGTAGAGTTTTTGTAAAAGTGAATCATGAACAACGAATCAGAATTTATCTCGTGTATTCTGTTTATTGGTTAGAAATCTTGTAAATATGTAGTTAGTGTTCGACTCTTTTCCTCTAACTCTTTGTAAACGAAAAATGTGTACGTAAATTTTCTTATAAATATACAATTGCACCTGCATAACGAGACATGACATATCTGTAAATTTCTCTAGATCTGATTTTGTAGAAATATACAATAACAAATACAGATTATATTTAAAATTAATTATTTTTGTCTTATTTAGTGTTCCTGTAACCCTTAAATATCTACTTTGAAATAATAAAATTTAAAAATTGTATCTCGAAAACGAATTGAGATATCACTGAAATACAGATCATTTTAATGTGCTAAAAATAATGTTTTATTTTCAATAAACATTGTGGTTATGATTTTTTTTAACTAAATGCTTCATTCTGGATCCTTATAAATATGATGCATAAATTGTTAAGATTGTTTCTTTTTTCCATCTTTACTGTAATAAAATGTTTGTTGTCTTTTTTGTACTTATTTCAAGATTGGTATGTAAACTATTTTTGTTCAACCGGTTTCGATTTTAATTAAATCATCTTCAGGAACATTCGGGAACACGTCTATTTATGTATCTTTCTATTTTATCTAGATAAAAATCGAAACCGGTTGAACAAAAATAGTTTTTACATACCAATCTTTAAATATGTACAAAAAAAGACAACAAACATTTTATGATGTATAAAATTTAAATATTTGCATCTCGAAAACGAATTGAGATATCACTGAAATAAAGATCATTTAAATGTACTAAAAATAATGTCTTATTTTCAATAAACATTGTTGTTATTATTTTTTAAATCCAACTCTGCATTTTTGATTACCATAAATATGAAATATATAATTTGATAAATTGTATCTTAAGAATTAATTGAGATATCATTATAAAATAAAGAACATTTAAAAGCAAATTAGATGAAGATTTAATACTCCAAGAGGATTTTTTAATTTTCAATAAATGTCGTTTTTATAATTATTTAAATCCAACTCTGCATTTTTGATTACCATGAATATAAAATCTATAATTTGAAAAATTGTATCTCGAAAATAAATTGAGATATCACTATGATCGGTTCAAAGCAAATTTAGTGTGCCAAAAATAATTTCTTATCTTCAATAAACATCGTCGTTGTTATGATTTTTTAAAAACTAAATCCTTCATACTGGATTATTATAAATATGATGTATAAAATTTAAATAATTGCATCTCGAAAACGAATTCAGATATCACTGAAATAAAGATCATTTTAATGTGGTAAAAATAATGTCTTATTTTCAATAAATATTGTTGTTATGATTTATTAAATCCAACTCTGCATTTTTGATGACCATAAATATGATATCTAAAATTTGAAAATTTGTATCTCGAAAACAAATTGAGATATCATTCTGATTATTTTAAAGCAAATTTAATGTGCTAAAAATAATTTCTTATTTTCAATAAACATCGACGTTGTTATGATTTTTTTAAACTAAAATCTTCATTTTAGATTGTTATAAATATGATGCATAAAATTTGAATAATTGCATCTCTAAAACGAATTGAGATATCACTGAAATAGAGATCATTTTAATATGTTAATAACAATGTGTTAACAATACGCTAAAAATAATGTCTTATTTTCAATAAACATTGTTGTTATGATTTTTTAAATCCAACTCTGTATTTTTGATTGTGATAAGTATCAAATATAAAATTTGAAAAATTGTATGTCAAGAATTAATTGTGATATTATCATGAAATAAAGAAAATTTAAAAGCAAATTAGATGAAGATTTAGTACTCCAAGAGGATTCTTTAATTTTCAATAAATATCGTTTTTATAATTGTTTAAATCCAACTCTGCATTTTTGATTACCATAAATATGAAATCTAAAATTTAAAAGATTGTATCTCGAAAACAAATTGAGATATCACTCTGATCGTTTTAAAGCACATTTAATGTGCCAAAAATAATTTCTTTTTTCAATAAACATCGTCGTTGTTATGTTTTTTTTAAACTAAATGCTTTATTTTGGATTGTTATAAATATGATGTATAAAATTTAAATAATTGCATCTCGAAAACGAATTGAGATATCACTGAAATAAAAATCATTTTAATGTGCTAAAAATAATGTCTTATTTTCAATAACTCTTATTGTTATGATTTTTTAAATCGAACTCTGCATTTTTGATTGTGATAAGTATCAAATATAAAATTTGAAAAATTGTATCTCAAGAATGAATTGAGATATCATCATGAAATAAAGAACATTTAAAAGCAAATTTGATGAAGATTTAACACGCCAAGATGATTTTTTAATTTTCAATAAATATCGTTTTTATAACTTTTTAAATCCGACTCTGCATTTTTGATTACCATAAATATGAAATCTAAAATTTAAAAAATTGTATCTCGAAAACAAATTGAGATATCACTCTGATCGTTTTAAAGCAAATTTAATGTGCCAAAAATAATTTCTTATTTTCAATTAACATCGTCGTTGTTATGATTTTTTTAAAACTAAATCTTTCATATTGGATTGTTATAAATATGATGTATAAAATTTAAATAATTGCATCTCGAACACGAATTGAGATATTACTGAAATAAAAATCATTTTAATGTGCTAAAAATAATGTTTTATTTTCAATAAATATTGTTGTTATTATTTTTTCAATCCAACTCTGCATTTTTGATTGTAATAAGTTTCAAATATAAAATTTGAAAAATTGAATCTCAAGAATTAATTGAGATATCATCATGAAATAAAGAACATTTAAAAGCAAATTTGATGAAGATTTAACAAACCAAGAAGATTTTTTAATTTTCAATAAATATCGTTTTTATAACTTTTTAAATCCGACTCTGCATGTTTGATTACCATAAATATGAAATCTAAAATTTAAAAAATTGTATCTCGAAAACAAATTGAGATATCATTCTGATCGTTTTAAAACAAATTTAATGTGCCAATAATAATTTCTTAATTTTAATAAACATCGTCGTTGTTATGATTTTTTTAAAACTAAATCTTTCATATTGGATTGTTATAAATATGATATATAAAATTTAAATAATTGCATCTCGAAAACGAATTGAGATATTACTGAAATAAAAATCATTTTAATGTGCTAAAAATAATGTCTTATTTTCAATAACTCTTGTTGTTATGATTTTTTAAATCGAACTCTGCATTTTTGATTGTGATAAGTATCAAATATAAAATTTGAAAAATTGAATCTCAATAATAAATTGAGATATTATCATGAAATAAAAAACATTTAAAAGCAAATTTGATGAAGATTTAACACACCAAGAGGATTTTTTAATTTTCAATAAATATCGTTTTTATAACTTTTTAAAGCCAACTCTGCATTTTTGATTACTATAAATAAGAAATCTAAAATTTGAAAAATTGTATCTCGAAATCAAATTGAGATATCACTCTGATCGTTTTAAAGCAAATTTAATGTGCCATAAATAATTCCTTATTTTCAATAAACTTCGTCGTTGTTATGATTTTTTTAAAACTAAATGCTTTATTTTGGATTGTTACAAATATGATGTATAAAATTTAAATAATTGCATCTCGAAAACGAATTGAGATATTATTGAAATAAAAATCATTTTAATGTGCTAAAAATAATGTCTTATTTTCAATAAACATTGTTGTTATGATCTTTTTAAATCCAACTCTACATTTTTCATTGTGATAAATATCAAATATAAAATTTGAAAAATTGTATCTCAAGAATGAATTGAGATATTACCATGAAATAAAGAAAATTTGAAAGAAAATTTGATGAAGATTAAACACGCTAAGAAGATTTTTTAATTTTCAATAAATATCGTTTTTATAACTTTTTAAATTCAACTCTGCATTCTTGATTACCATAAATATGAAATCTAAAATTTAAAAATTTGTATCTCGAAAACGAATTGAGATATCACTGAAATAAAAATCATTTTAATGTGGTAAAAATAATGTCTTATTTTCAATAAATATTGTTGTTATGATTTTCTAAATCCAACTCTGCATTTTTAATTATGATAAGTATCAAATATAAAATTTGAAAAATTGTATCTCAATAATAAATTGAGATATTATCACGAAATAAAGAAAATTTAAAAGCAAATTTGATGAAGTTTAACACACCAAGAAGATTTTTTAATTTTCAATAAATATCGTTTTTATAACTTTTTAAATCCAACTCTGCATTTTTGATTACTATAAATATGAAATCTAAAATTTAAAAAATTGTATCTCGAAAACAAATTGAGATATCACTATGATAGTTTTAAAACAAATTTAATGTGCCACTAATAATTTCTTAATTTTAATAAACATCGTCGTTGTTATGATTTTTTTAAAACTAAATCTTTCATATTGGGTTGTTATAAATATGATATATAAAATTTAAATAATTGCATCTCGAAAACGAATTGAGATATTACTGAGATAAAAATCATTTTAATGTGCTAAAAATAATGTCTTATTTTCAATAAACATTGTTGTTATGATTTTTTAAATCCAACTCTGCATTTTTGATTGTGATAAGTATCAAATATAAAATTTGAAAAATTGTATCTCAAGAATGAATTGAGATATTATCATGAAATAAAGAAGGTTTAAAAGCAAATTAGATGAAGATTTAACACACCAAGAGGATTTTTTAATTTTCAATAAATATCGTTTTTATAACTTTTTAAATCCAACTCCGCATTTTTGATTACCATAAATATGAAATCTAAAATTTGAAAAATTGAAATATCATCATGCAGAGGTTCCCAATCTTTTTCTGTTTGTGGCTTCCTAAATATATCCGATTTTTTTAATTGCTAATTTTATTGAAAAATTGGAAAACTTTTCGTACATCTCTTAAGAGGGCTAAACATTAATGTTTCTAGTTCTAAGTCCAGTGGTAGTACTAAAGCTAGGTTGTAAGTCTGGTATTAGTTATACTGTTAGTTGGTTTTTTTTTACTTAACTTTTAGTTATATTTTTAGTATGGTTGTTTAACATTTCAATTTTTGAGTAATGTTTGCGTATCTCTTTTCTGATATGTTTCATTTTCAGCATTTGGATTTCCTTTGATTTTAGGTGTTTCTTCTTGAAGGCATATTCGCAAAAACGTATCTGTATGAATTCTATTTTCAACTTAATTATTTTATTTCTGTAGCTAAATATTTATGCTGCAAAATGGCTGTACTATCCTTTTTATATTTGTTAATGTATATGTTCATTATCACTTTTTTCTTTTTTATTAAAAAAAAACTCGAAGACGAATTGAAATATTGTAATAACATAAAGAAAGCTTTAAAGCGAATACGATAGGGATTGAGTATTCCATAAATAATTTCTTATTTTCCATAAAAATCGGTGTTATAATTTTATAAAGTCAACACTGCAGATTATTTTAAAGCAAATTTGATGAGAATTTAATCTTATTTTAAATAAAGATTGTTGTTAAAATGTTTTAAACTCATCTTTATATTTTTTATAAATCAAATCGTTTGGTCTATATTTGTTGTTAGGAACACCATTAACACTGTTTATCTTCGACTGGGAGCGTGGCGTACTCCTGTAATCCAGCTACTTGGAAGTCAGATTCAGTGGATAGTTTGAGGTTTGGGAGGTTCTCGGAATTCGATTCACGTCGACCGGGTTTTCCCAGAAATGCTCTGCGTCGATTTTTGGGGTACCTGTTGAGGACTAAGGAGCCCCTCAGGTCGGCTAAATAAAAGGGGGGTATCCTGGGTATATTAACCCAGGGAAGACGCCCCCCAACCCGCCCTAGCCAAAAATCCCTCCGTGTCGTGCAGTAGCGGGATCGCGCCTGGGAGTGAACGAGATCTTCTGTAACAGCCCAACTAATAAAGCTAGACCTGAATCTTTTTTATTCACAATATCCATCAATTAACGTTTAATCAATAATATACATATTTTTTAAATAATTTTTAAAATTATTTTAGGCAAAAGTCAATTTTTCAATCTATTTTTGTTTTTCAATAAAATAATGATTGAACCAAAGCTTCGAAGCTAGATACCCGTAATTTAGAAGTCGATATATTCTTTTTTGACGATTTTTTACAAACCAAATCACCATCCTGTTGTTCCAATTAAAATCAACCCACGTGCGAAAGTTACGCATTTACCATCGAATACATAATTAATTGTTGACCTACATTTTTTGTTAGGAATATTATAAAGAGTGTTTTCCTTCGACTGGGAGCGTGGCGTACTCCTGTAATCCAGCTACTTGGAAGTCGGATTCAGTGGATGGTTTGAGGTTGGGAGTCCTGGTGCGGAATTCGATTCGCGTCGACCGGGTGTCCCGGCTAAGCTCGGCGTCGATATGGGGCACCTGGAGGAGGGAGCCCCCAGGTCGGCCAAGAAGGGGTGAATCGGGCCAGGGGGGGGGGGAAACCCAGCAGCCAAAAATCCTCGCGTCGTGCAGTAGCGGGATCGCGCCTGGGAGTGAACGATCTGTAACAGCCCAACCAATAAAGCTAGACCTGGATCTTTTTTATTCGCAAAATCTATCAATTCACGTTTAATCAATAATATACATATTTTTTTAATAATTTTTAAAATTAATTTAGACAAATATAAGTAGGACTTATACGATTTTATAACAATACTATTTACTTTTTTTCTCGTAAACTAAATAAATCATAAATATCATCGATTTGTATAAATCATCTTCGAATTAAGAAGTAGAGTGTAAGATTTAGACTGGGAAAATTTACAACCAACCTCTTCAGTATTTCTTCTTTTGGTTCGTTGCTTGTAAGGACACTTGTGATCTTCCGCCATCATCTTTTTCCTCTGTTGATGCTGATTTTTGTGTAATTAGTGTTCCATAAAAATTATTGTAATTTTGGTAAAACACTTTTTTGTGGGTGCTCTGTAGTATCAATTTTTGTGATGAAAAGATTCCCTTGGGTGCGTTTACAATGTATTACTCGAGTAGAGCATGAGTAGTCAATATGGCATCATGTAAACTCGATGTGTAGTGTAATTTTCATATTGTGATAAACGACTTGTTATTATTAATACAATACCATAATACAATTACCAACTTTCCACTATTTTACCGGAGCTTCCTTTATTTAGCAGACAATTTCCATCCTTCTCTAATATTCTTTAATACTCTTCTATTTCTCTATTTTGATATAAGAGGAATTATGGATTCAAACCAGAAATAAATCATGCGTTAATTTAGTGAAGCTAGAATTACAAAAATTATATGTCTTCGATGTCGGCTGCTCAAATATTGTTCTTATATAAGAATGTCATAAGTCACGTTGCCAACAAATTTGCCGATTTTATCGAACAAAATATAGGTCTCAGGGTATAAATGCTCATAATATTATAGTCTTTTATTAAATCCATTTTTTTCCATCGATAAGTGTTTATTAGGTAAATTAAACTAATGAAAGAACTTCTTTCTTTAAATAACTTAATTCGATGATGTTTTTATTTGTTTATCGTTCCTTACATGTTTCGGCCTTGTTCAGCCATCATCAGAGGGTTTCTAAATCCAAATCTATAATTATTAAAGCTAATAACATTATTTAAGTGACATATTTATAACATTTAACATTGAAAAGTCTTAAAATAATCTAAAAATTGTGAAACATGAAGTGAAGTAATCAATGATATACAGAACATGGAATTACCTAAAATTTTCCTAATGGCATTTCTAGACGTAACGAACCTATACACAAACATTCCAACTAAAGAAACGATCAAAATCTTAGTAGATATAATTAAACCACAAGTATCATACAATTGTGCACAAACAATCGTTAGACTCATTAAAATATGCCTAAAACAAAATTTCTTCAAGTTCAATGAAAAAATGTATAGATATAATGAGAGAGTTTCTATGGGGTCACCATTGAGTGGCATATTGGCAGACATTTTTAAGAATAAATTAGAAAACAAAATTATAAGTAATACAACTAACTTAAACTTATTATTCTGGCGTCGATACATCGACGACATATTCATCTTATGGAAAGGCAACAACACAGAAGAAATAGAGAACTTCAAAAACAACATTAACAAAATACATAAAAACATAAAGTTTACCCTAGAATCGAAAATAAAGAAACAATAAATTTTCTATACTTGACCTTAAAGAAGAATCAACAACAAATCACATTCGATATTTATAGGGTTGCCAGCTCTCCGGGTTTGACCCGGAGACTCCGGGTTTTGACGTGCGGTCTCCAGGCTCCGGTTCACTACACATTTTCTCCGGGTAAAAACGTATTTAACAAAAGAATAATGGAAAAGATCTAAAACTCTTTTTACAACAGGAAAACATATTAAGAATGGTAAAGATAATAAATATTAAGACACAGAATATTGTCTATCGGGTAAATCGTTAACATTTGTAATGCTTAATAAAGTTTTTTTGCGTCTAAGAGAATCATTTATTCCTGTTAAAAATTAAAAATAACGCTTAAATTTTAAGAGTAATTAATTTTAACAGAACTAATTTTTTGTTGAAGTTATAAGAAAACACATATTATTGTTATTTTCATCAAAGTTGTGCTATCTGTTGCACTAAATAAGTCCTTTTACGTAGTAATCTGTAATCGAAATAGGAAAAAGATAGGGGAATCACTTATTCGCTTCTTTCCGATGTTCATCATGTGAACTTGTTGTTTACCGCTACCTTTTATTATTAATAACGATTGCAATCGTAAAGTTTCAGTGCAATTTTTTGATTTGTTTTGTGAGTTTTAAAAAGTTTTGTAGTTATTTACAGTTTTGCAATTTGCAATGAGTGAGAACAATAACAGAGAAAATTCGAGTGCATCTACGTCATTTGAATCCTTCCATAAAAATAAAAAGGCCAAGTATGCAACGCATTTTAAGGACAGTTGGAGACAAAATCCGCTATACAAAAGTTGGTTGGTGAAAATAGATGAGTTTACAGCTAAATGTAATATCTGCAACATAAAATTTACTGTTCAACATGATGGTGAAAAATCTTTAAAAACTCATTTAAATAGTAAAGGTCATTCTAAGACCGCTAACACATTGTCCAAAAGTACACTACTTACAGCGTTTTTACCAAACAAACATTCCAACGAAGATAACTATGTAACCATAATTGAAGTGTCTCAAATTTATCACGCCGTAAATCATCATCATAGTTATTTGAGTACTGATTGCGGCATTAAATTAAATTCTTATGTTTATCGTGATTCTGATTTGGCAAAGAAGGTTCATTGCGGTTGAACAAAAGCGGAAGCAATAATTGCAAATTGTTTGGGCCCTAAAAGTGTTGAACGTGTATTGGAAGAAATGGGCGCTGGTACGCCCAACTCTATAGCATTTTCAATTATGTGTGATGCTTCAAATAAGGGCAGTCAAAAGCTCTTTCCAATAGCAGTCAGATATTTCAGTCTCAAGAATGGTGTAGTAAACCAACTTTTAGACTTTATTGAAAATAATGATGAATCTTCTTTATCAATTAATAATAGTATACTGAAAACATTGGAGATGTTTTCACTAAAAGTATCCGATATAAGCGCATACAGTGCGGATAATGCATCTGTAAATTATGGCATTCATAACTCTGTTTACCAAAAATTGAGCGCTGAGAACAAGGGAATTGTAAAGGCTAATTGTAACTGCCACGTTATACATAATGCTGGTAGAAATGCTTGTAAAGTATTATCTTTTGATGTTGAAAATTTAATATTAAAAATTTATGCAGAATTTTCAAATAGTGCTAAAAAAACAGAATCTCTAAAAGAGTGTTTTGATTATTTGGACATTGAATATCAAAAAATGATAAGGCATGTTACAACAAGATGGCTTTCCCTATATGCTCTTGAACGTTTAATACGATGTTGGCCAGCAGTTAAAAAATACTTTTTAGAGTTAGGCGAAGAAAATTGTCATAAAAACATATGGAGTTTTTTTAGTAGTCAAGAACATGAAATGGATAATGACTTAAAACCTGATATTTCATTTTCAGAATGTTATGTTTATTTCTTGCATCATTATATGCATATGTTGAACGTGCATATAATGAAACTGGAGAGTAATTATATAACAAACTTAGAGTTACATAATATAATGTTCGATTTAAAGGAACAAATAGAAAGCCGACTGGAAAATCAATTTTTTGGAAGCAAAATATCAATGGCTTTGGGATATCTTACACCATCTCAAAAACAAACATTTATAAAAGAAGCTATATTAGTTTATCAAAGAACTTTAAATTACTTAAACCAGTATTATGATTTTGAAAACTCACCTTTTAAATATTTTGAATGCTTAAATTTAAAAAAAATTAAAGTATTGAGTATCAAAAGATATTAGAAGCTAAAAATGTTATCAAAGTAAATATAGATGAAGATCGATTATATGATGAGGTACTTCTTCTTAGAAAAACCCTTAAAACTCTACAAGATAATTCGGTTACTTTGGAATTGGGCATAGACAAAATATGGTGTCAGATATTTGAAACTGCAGATATGCCACAATTGACGAAAATTGTCATTAAAATTTTATCGCAAGCTTACCCCGAAAGAATATTTTCGTTAATGAAAAACTTGTGGACTGACGAACGTAATCGCATGAGCGTGGCTTTGGTAAAGGCAGAATTATGTACAACATTAAATTTCAATATGTCATGCCGACAATTTGCTGAATATTTAGAAAAACGCGAACAAAATAATTTATTAAAAATATGCCAAAGTAACAGCAAATATAAGTTTCAAAAACGTAACTAAACTAAGTTACAAATAATGTCATGCTTTATTTATGTAATATAAAGTTGTACAGTTTTAGTGAAAATTTGTAAAATTTTTGTTTTATTTTTACGTACATTATGTTTAAATTGTTGTTTTTTTTTAAAAAAATTATTATTCAAAGTAAGAAAATGAAATGCAATGTTTTATTTTAGAATATTTTTTTGGAACAAACTTTTGTTGTTTAGACTATTTGTTTTTCTTTTTCGAAAAAAATAAAAAGTTTATTATCCAAACTGAGGGAATGAAAATTTTATTTGCAATTTCTTTTTTTTTTTTTTGGTCGTCAGAATCTCAGGGTGAGGTCATTTTTAAATCTGGCAACCCTACCTGGGAGTGAACGATCTGTAACAGCCCAACTAATAAAGCTAGACCTGAATCTTTTTTATTCACAATATCTATCAATTAACGTTTAATCAATAATATACATATTTTTTAAATAATTTTTAAAATTATTTTAGGCAAAAGTCAATTTTTCAATCTATTTTTGTTTTTCAATAAAATAATGATTGAACCAAAGCTTCGAAGCTAGATACCTGTAATTTAGAAGTCGATATATTCTTTTTTGACGATTTTTTACAAACCAAATCACCATCCTGTTGTTCCAATTAAAATCAACCCACGTGCGAAAGTTACGCATTTACCATCGAATACATAATTTATTGTTGATCTAAATTTTTTGTTGGGATTATTATAAAGAATGTTTTTATTCGACTGGGAGCGTGGCGTACTCCTGTAATCCAGCTACTTGGAAGTCGGATTCAGTGGATGGTTTGAGGTTGGGAGTCCTGGTGCGGAATTCGATTCGCGTCGACTGGGTGTCCCGGCTAAGCTCGGCGTCGATATGGGGCACCTGGAGGAGTCCGGGAGCCCCAGGTCGGCCAAGGAGGGGTGTATCGGGCCAGGGGGGAAACCCAGCAGCCAAAAATCCCCGCGTCGTGCAGTAGCGGGATCGCACCTGGGAGTGAACGATCTGTAACAGCCCAACCAATAAAGCTAGACCTGGATCTTTTTTATTTACAAAATCTATCAATTCACGTTTAATCAATAATATACATATTTTTTAAATAATTTTTAACATTATTTTAGACAAATGTCTAGTAGCAACTAATAAATCATAAATATCATCATCTTATATAAATCATCTTATAATCAAGAAATAATTAGAAGACTATAAAAGATCCATAAAATTAGGTCTGTTTTGAATGTATCAAGGGAGTTTTGATGCCTTCTAAATCACAGTTTATTAATGTTTATGAATAATCTTTATTCACAATTTTATCTATGTATCTCCATATTTCTTGTAAGACGATTAAAATATTATTAAAACAAAGCAGCTGCTCAGCGCATTGTAACTTCCCAGTATGTGAACTAAACTTAGAACCAACACAAGCAATAACACTAGAACTATCATTAGAACTATCACTAGAACTAACACTAGATCTAAAACTAGAAACTTTCGACTTCGAACCAGTTTCTGAAGAAGGTTGCAACATGGCATCCGAAACGTCAAACATTTTTTTCAAAAAACGCACGACAAAACCCGAAATTTCCTAGATTTAGATCTAGTGTTAGTTCTAGTGATGGTTCTAGTGTTAGTGCTAGTGTTAGTTCTAATTTTAGTTCAGTTAACACCGGTCGTGAAAGCCTTCATACTTATATTCCCAGTATGTGTTAATCGTGATTAATCAAGTCTAAAAACCGTTGGTAACCACAAATAGCAAATCAATATAATAAGATGATCCTAAAGCTCTACTGGATCTCACATCACTTCATCTATACGTACAAAAGAGGCACCTTTAAAAACCTTCATTGAAAACATGCTCCTCATGCAAGTCGAACCTTCAACTTCAGAGGACATCTCGAAATCTTAAAGAACTGTGTTTAAACAATTTGGTAGAGGTATGAACATTAACGGATTAAATACAGAACATTGGGCAACATTAATTTGCCCTTCAGCACTAACCTAATCATTCTACACTGTTTTAAATCTTGAAAATGGGCTGAAAGGCAAGACAAATGCTTTAAAATATCACTTTTCCATATTGAACAAGTTGAGAATTGACAATATTAAGGGGATGAATCATAAAATTTTACGACCCTTAATAAGTAGCGTAAGACCCCTTTAGGGGTCGCGACCCACAGTTTAAGAAGCCCTGATCTAATATATCAAACAGATTCCCAAGTATTTAGAAGTTACTGTAGTTCACCTGCAAATAAATTAAGTGTGTGAGTTTTGGATAAAACGTTTGAGGACCTTCTAACTGCTGTTTGTTGTAGGGAGTAGCGCCTAATACAAAGAGCAATATGTTTCTGTTGAAAGTTTTACCTAAAATCTTAAGAGAATCATCGAAACGTCTTGCAAACCTGCTATAATTCGCATTATCAATAGTGATGGGACGGTATTTGAGGAACCAAACACATTTCCACGCGATTTTAAAATACCCGTTGCAGAACGTAACGAGTTACATATACAGGTGTCTCACGTAACTGGTTCATTAAAACTTTTTCAGGTTTCACTTTTCGTAGA
Organism: Onthophagus sagittarius; assembly: GCA_036711965.1. Lineage (NCBI taxonomy): Eukaryota > Metazoa > Arthropoda > Insecta > Coleoptera > Scarabaeidae > Onthophagus > Onthophagus sagittarius. The sequence continues at coordinate 12,749,045 of JASERS010000004.1, forward strand.
AGCTTGAAATTTTGGTAACATGGGTTGTTCATTCCGATCTACTAATCTAAAACACAAGTTACAAGCTTCCAAATGAAGAAATTTCTGATGCGAATAAGTTGGTAGATTTCAAAATAATATCTAAAAGATTGAAATTAACTTGTAAACTCAGACTCGTTTAATAAAAATTGACTTTGCTGATAAAAATTGAAATAACTGTTATGCAGTCTACAACAAAAGTTACAAGCTTCCAAATGAGGAGTTTCTTGCTGCCAATAACTTGATAGACGTTTTGATGACATCCGGAAGGATGAATATGTAATGATTCATGCTTACAATAAATTGGTAGACTTCAAGATCACTTCTAGAAGATTGAAAATGTAATAACTTACACCAATAACAAGTTGGTGATCAATAACACATGTTATAAGCTGCGAAATGAAGAAATTTCTGATGCCAATAAGTTGGTAGACTTCAAAATGATGTTCAAAATGTTGAAACTAACTCGCCTTTTACTCATTCAATAAATTTTCACTTTGCTGACTTGGTACATAAATAACTATTATGGTGTTGTTGTTGTATTATTACATATTGTACATTATCCTGTAATTGGATCTTATTGTTATTATTATTATCATTTTCCAGACATTCCAGGGTTGTCTCATTGTCCGACATATTAATGTTGACAGACAAAGTGTTATGCTGTGGCGATTTTAAAATTAATTTGTTGAAATCCGATTGTAAGTGGATACAGACTATATTTTGTCTTTTTCTGGGTCATTGGAAGGCATCCAGTTAATAAACGATCCAGCCAGAGTTACAATGACAACATGGACACTTTTAGATCTTATTTTTGCGTTTGATTCGTCAATGACGTAGTGGATGTAGTAGATTATAGTGGCGTATTGCAATGTAATTTTTCAGATCATGATCTGATATTCTGCGATTTATGTGGTTTGGCTTTCAATAAAATATTTTATATGTACGGCGTAAATGATAATATTCAGTATTTTACTCAACAGATAGTTAATCTCTTCGACGTTCATGCTCCTTTAAGATTACGTAAGTTCACAAAACCTAATGCTCCTTGACTAATGGACAACATTAAATTCATGATGCTTAAGAGATCAGGCGAAATCAAAATTTATAAAAACAGACAATATTTCCCGCTGGAACTATTATAAAGACTTGCGTAACTTCACCACTAATGCCATTAAAAACGAAAAAAGAGCTATCGATAGGAGCGGACTCGGTTGGTATTCATAAGTTGTGAATGTGTTGTCCAAAATTCTACCGTATTTGGCGCACATATTGAATTCTTGCTTGGATGAAAATATTTTTCTTGACCAGTGGAAGCGAGCTGTCATAGTTCCTTTATCAAAGAAAAAAAAAAAAACAGTTGACTACAGAGACCTGCTTCCGATCAGTATCCTTCCAACCATATTTAAGATGTAAGAGAAAATCATGAAAAGACAGTTCGTTGATTATGTTGAACAGAACTTTTGAGATAAAGAAATTGTATTTTGTCAACAGTATTTGATATTTTGGAAGCAAAACCATTTTATTAACAGCTTCTTGCTTTTTGTAGCAAAAATGTCTTCTTCCAACAACATTTAGTATTTAATTAACAGTTTCTGGATTACTTACGTCAGGATTTTGCATTTTGTCCAATAGTATTTAATATTTTCGAAATAAAGCCAAAAATTTATATTGCTTTTTTGCGATGAAAATGTTTTCTGCCAGCAGTTTTACAAGCAGAATCAAGTCTTCAGGAAGCATTTCATTAAATCTTCTAGAAGGAATATTCAGCTTTTTGGAAGTATTTCAAGTCTTTTAGAAGCAGTATCAAATCTTATGAAAGTATTGTAACTCTTCTGGAAAGCTTTTAAATCTTCTAGAAACAGTATCAAGTCTTCCAGGCACAATGTCAAGTCTTTGAGAAGTATTCTAGAAGCAGTATCAAGTCTTCAAGGAACAAATCAAATCAACTGGAAGCATTTCAAGTATTTTTGATGCAATTTCAAGTCTTCCAAAGGCAATACCAAGTGTTTTCGAAGTATATCAACATTCCCAGGGGCAATACCAACTATTTTGGAAGCGTTTCAAGGCTTCTGTAACCAGCATCAAATCTTCTGAATATATTGAAAGTCTTCTGAAAACCTTTTAAGTCTTAGAAGCAGTATCAAGTCTTTCAAAGGGATTATTAAGTGGCTGGAAGCATTTCAAGACATTTCAAAGCAATATTAAGTCTTCCAGAGGTAGTATCGAAACTTTTGGAAGCATTTCAAGTCTTCCAGAAGCAATACTAAGCATTTTGGAAGCATTTCACAGCTTATATAATCAGCATCGAATCTTCTAATTGTATTAAAAGTCTTTTTCTAACCTTTTAATTCTTTCAAAGGGAGTATTAAGTCTTTTAGAAGTAGTTCAAATCTTGCAGAGATAATGTCAAGTGTTTTGAAATCTTCCAGGAGCAATTTCAAATGTTCTGGAAGCATTTCAAGGTTTATATTTCATATAAACCTAACTTAAAAAGAACAAGAATTCGCGTTTTCAACAAAACCGTTAATTACACAAGAACAGTCAGGTAGAGGAAATAAATTAACAAACAAAATCAGAAACAAATACAGAAAATAATAATAGTGATCGAATAGGACAATATAAATAAAATAAAATTCGAGAAATCTATATAACGTGGTTTCCTGATGATGTCGAAAAGCTGAAACCGATAGAAACCGAAAATTAAAAATAAAATTTATTTTATTGTTAAATACGAAAAAATTTCTTTTACAATCTCTCCGTATTTATATTGTTTTCATTTTTTTATGCATTTTTTAAGGTGTAGAATATTATGCACAATAAAGATTATTATTATTATTTTGCGACATTCCAAAGTTTTATAATTTTTTCTGCTTTTCATCATTTGATATTGAGATATACGTTTAAATACAAAGCTTGAAGTTCAATACTTTAACTCACCATCCTTCTACTCTAATTAATTTCCACCTACGTGAGAAAGTTACGCTTCATAATCGAATACATAATTAATTTGTTGATCTAAATTTTTTGTTGGGATTATTATAAAGAATGTTTTTATTCGACTGGGAGCGTGGCGTACTCCTGTAATCCAGCTACTTGGAAGTCGGATTCAGTGGATGGTTTGAGGTTGGGAGTCCTGGTGCGGAATTCGATTCGCGTCGACCGGGTGTCCCGGCTAAGCTCGGCGTCGATATGGGGCACCTGGAGGAGTTCGGGAGCCCCAGGTCGGCCAAGGAGGGGTGAATCGGGCCAGGGGGGAAACCCAGCAGCCAAAAATCCCCGCGTCGTGCAGTAGCGGGATCGCGCGCCTGGGAGTGAACGATCTGTAACAGCCCAACCAATAAAGCTAGACCTGGATCTTTTTTATTCGCAAAATCTATCAATTCACGTTTAATCAATAATATACATATTTTTTAAATAATTTTTAAAATTAATTTAGACAAATATAAGTAGTCTCTTTTAATAATTTTTTTATTTTAAGTTATCTTTTTTGCTCCAAAAGGAGAAATTAACCTCCCAATACTGGCAATGGAACTTCAGGCAGCTATCAAAGGACACGAAAAGGAAAACATTATGAATAAGGAGATTCAACAAATGCTAACTAAAGAAGAAAAGAGGCAAACAAACAAACAAACAATAAGAAATGGAGAAGAGGAAAAGGAACAAAAAATTATTATAAACATCAAGCGGAAAATTAAAGAAAACGAATTAATAGTTACTCCTGCAGACAAAAACGCAGGAATGATAATTTTAACCAAAGATCTCTACATAAATAAGACTGAAAGCTTTATGAAAGACAATAACTTTAAAACTATCAATAAAAACTCCACAAACAATTTTCACAAAAATGTAAAATCAATAATTAAAGAAAACAAAACGACAATAACAGAAATTGGAGGTACCTTGACCAGCCTGTTGCCTATGAATCCGCAAACCCCTAAATTGTATGCACTACCTAAAGTTCACAAAAATGGATTACCAATAAGACCCATTATAACCTCCATTGAATCCAGCACATACAAACTCGCAAAACTTTTACAAAAATTTATAATAAATGACATCAATTTTAAACCAAAATATACCATAATTAATCGTTACCAACTTCCTGATTTAATTGACAAAATACAGCTACGAGAAGGTTTCAAAATGATCTCATTTGATGTCAATAACCTATATACAAACATACCCATAACCGACACGATAACGATATTAGAAGAAATATTAAAGACTGACCTCAAAAACAAAGACAAAACTCGCTCCATCTTAACGCTATTAAAACTATGCTTAGAACAAAATTTTTGTATCTTTAACGATAAATACTATCAATATCTAGATGGATTACCAATGGGATCACCATTGAGTAGTGTGATGGCAGATATTTTCATGGACAACCTAAAGAAAAATCAAATTATGTGTGTCAAAAACCCTTATAGAGACGATATTATCCTATGGACAAGATACGTGGACGACATTTTAGTACTGATTAAAGACGACCAACATATTAATAATCTTCATAAATATATTAACAGTTTACACCCCAATATTAACTTCACTATCGAGACTGAAAACAATCAAAAATTAAACTTCTTAGACTATACACTACGACATTCAAACAACAAAATTAAATATAACATCTACAGAAAACCTACACAAACTAGTACTACCATCCCATTCGATTCTCATCATGATAAAACTCATAAAATGGCAGCATACCGGGCTTATATACACAGAGCTTTCCATTCAAAATTGGAACAACAAGACCTAGAAAAAGAGATCGAAATTACCCACCAAATTGCAAGCGAAAACAGTTTCCCACCGACATTTATCCAACGAATATTTTCGAAAATACAAAACAAATATAATCTTCAAGAAACAACTTCCCTATCCGACCGAAAACCTGATAAACTATCAACGTACAGATCCATAACTTACCCAGGAGAAATATCCCATAAAATCAAGAAAATGTTCCATAAGTTCAACATAACAACAACGACATCTCTATGATACAGCACACAAAGATCATAAAAATAAATTAATCTTTATGTTTTGTATTTGTGCGATTAATAAAGCTGTATTCAAGTTAGGTATTACAATTCCGAAGCAAATACACAATCTCGGGATTACATTTTATGAAGCCGGGATCCCGGGATTGATTTCGAGATTGGTTTATCTGTTTTCAAGTGTTTCTTTAAAAAACTCTCCTGGTCAACTTTCTTCTCCAGAAAGACGGCGAAATATCGCATTCTTCTTCATGATCGACTTTGTCATTTTTACCTTCATTTCCTCTAAATCTTTCTATTACATTTTAATCTCTTTCATCTATACGTTTCTTGTACCCTTATTATTGTTAGTTTTTTCGAGGAAAGGGTTGTCGTTACCGAAATTTTAAAAGGGCTGAACGAAGACGAATATAGTCTTACGCTGTTAAATCATCGAAATCAAATAATCTTCAAAGGTCTTTTCTAAAGCATTACTTTTTTTTAAATTTCTTGCATTTTAAAGCAATATCTGCTTTATTAAGATTCATATCTCGATGACAAATACCTTCAACAGTCACTTTGACTCGATCTAAAAGTCAAACCAACTTTTCATAATTTGAAACTCACTGGCATTAATGTATATAATACAGTACTTTAGACTGTCATATTGCTTTATCATAATTAAAAGGCTATTTCATCTTCTTTTGCAGTCAAGTTGAAGTTTCAGTTCTTTTACATATTTTTGAAGATTTTTGTTTTTTGTTGGAGATTTTCGGTACTAGGTTATTATGGGAACAATTCCAGGATCCAGGGATCCCGAACAAGTTTCTTTTTATTCATATTAAATAATGTTAGAAACAAAATGTTTCTAACACATTTGAAATCTGTTTCACTCCAGATTTCTTTTTCTATTTCTAATTTGACACGATTGTATATATGTTCAAATTTTGCTTTGATGTGCTATACTTAAATATTGCACGAACCAATTTCCTTACAACTAAAGCTAACGCAAACGGTTAAGACTAAGACTACGACTAAAACTAAAACACGTTGCATGAACCCACCATAAGTTTAACGCTTTTATGCACTTTTTTTTATTATTAACGTCTTTTTTAAGTTATTGTACACCAGATAAAAAAAGAATTGTCGCAATATTTTTCTGGGTGCTGTTGTAAATATTTGCCATGTTCTGTTTGATCTTTGCAAATATAGTATCGATGGCATTCCACATTGACTCTAAGCTCAACATCGTTCATCAACGACATTTAAAAACAAAAACAATCTGAAGGCATTATTAGTTAATAACAAAAACAAGACTACAACTCTCGCTAAAAGTGGCATATACCAATTGCAATGTGGGACCTGTTCAGCCACATACATAGGTGAAACGGGAAGAAGTATCCAAACAAGGCTTAAAGAACATAAAAAGAGTTCAAAATCGGCATTCGGAAAACATCTAATTTTCAACAACCACGAATTTGACGAAAATAAAAATATTAAATTACTACACCAACTTAATAAAAGCAACCTTATGGAAATAATGGAAATGTACGAAATCAACAAATTTATTGAAATTAACAGTAATATTATAAGCCTTAATGAACAAATTATCCCGACCCAAAAACCAATCTATAGTTGCCTGCGAGATCCGTACCTAAAACACAAAAATAAAAACAGAAACAAAAATCCTAACGTCACACAATAACTTTTGAAGTAAACTTTGAAAAATTTTAATTAATTTTTCTATTTTGTTAATAATTACGTAAGATTTTACTATTTTATTTTTATATTAATATGTTCATTTTCGTATATTGTAAACTTGTAGGTATCTACAGAAGAAGAGCAAGGCTCGAAACTAGTTTAGAAAAATAAATTTTAATTATCACCAGAAGTAAATTTTTATATAGACCCTAATTTAATAATTGGTGAAAAAGGATAAGAAAAATTATTTTTATATTAAATATAAGTAGGACTTATACGATTTTATAACAATACTACCACTATTTACTTTTTTTCTCATTAAATAAATCATAAATATCATCAATTTGTATAAATCATCTTCGAATTAAGAAGTAGAGTGTAAGATTTGGACTGGGAAAATTTACAACCAACCTCTTCAGTATTTCTTCTTTTGGTTCGTTGCTTGTAAGGACACTTGTGATCTTCCGCCATCATCTTTTTCCTCTGTTGATGCTGATTTTTGTGTAATTAGTGTTCCATAAAAATTATTGTAATTTTGGTAAAACACTTTTTTGTGGGTGCTCTGTAGTATCAATTTTCGTGGTGAAAAGATTCCCTTGGGTGCGTTTACAATGTATTACTCGAGTAGAGCATGAGTAGTCAATCATGGCATCATGTAAACTCGATGTGTAGTGTAATTTTCATATTGTGATAAACGACTTGTGTGTGTTTGTTATATGTATTACGTCAAATCTTACAACAATTAATACAATACCATAATACAATTACCAACTTTCCACTATTTTACCGGAGCTTCCTTTATTTAGCAGACAATTTCCATCCTTCTCTAATATTCTTTAATACTCTTCTATTTCTCTATTTTAATATAAGAGGAATTATGGATTCAAATCAGAAATAAATCATGCGTTAATTTAGTGAAGCTAGAATCACAAAAATTATATGCCTTCGATGTCGGCTGCTCAAATATTGTTCTTATATAAGAATGTCATAAGTCACGTTGCCAACAAATTTGCCGATTTTATCGAACAAAATATAGGTCTCAGGGTATAAATGCTCATAATATTATAGTCTTTTATTAAATCCATTTTTTTCCATCGATAAGTGTTTATTAGGTAAATTAAACTAATGAAAGAACTTCTTTCTTTAAATAACTTAATTCGATGATGTTTTTATTTGTTTATCGTTCCTTACATGTTTCGGCCTTATTCAGCCATCATCAGAGGGTTTCTAAAACCAAATCTATAATTATTAAAGCTAATAACATTATTTAAGTGACATATTTATAACATTTAACATTGAAAAGTCTTAAAATAATCTAAAAATTGTGAAACATGAAGTGAAGTAATCAACGATATACAGAACATGGAATTACCTGAAATTTTCCTAATGGCATTTCTAGACGTAACGAACCTATATACAAACATTCCAACTAAAGAAACGATCAAAATCTTAGTAGATATAATTAAACCACAAGTATCATACAATTGTGTCCAAACAATCGTTAGACTCATTAAAATATGCCTAAAACAAAATTTCTTCAAGTTCAATGAAAAAATGTATAGATATGATGAAGGAGTTCCTATGGGGTCACCATTGAGTGGCATATTGGCAGACATCTTTATGAATAAATTAGAAAACGAAATTATAAGTAATACAACTAACTCAAACTTATTACTCTGGCATCGATACGTCGACGACATATTCATCTTATGGAAAAGCAACAACACAGAAGAAATAGAGAACTTCAAAAACAACATCAACAAAATACATAAAAACATAAAGTTTACCCTAGAATCGAAAATAAAGAAACAATAAATTTTCTAGACTTGACCTTAAAGAAGAATCAACAACAAATCACATTCGATATTTATGGGAAATCTACTCAAATCGATGTTATCATTCCACATGACTCTTTCCACCATCATACCCACAAAAACACAGTTTTTTAATCTTACATACACAGAGCGTTCTCAACCAAACTAAATGAAGATAACTTATGCAAAGAAATTAATACTATCAAGAAGATAGCTAACAACAATGGTTACTCATCGGAATACATAGACATATTAATAAAGAAATACAAAACAAGACAACACCTAAATAATTTAACAACCTTAAACAACGGAAATGAAACACAAAACACGCAATACAGATCATTACCTCACTGTGGTAATTTTGCTCATAAAATTAGTAACATCTTCAACAAGAACAATGTAAAAATAGCGTTCAAATCCAATAATAATATAAAAAAACATATTAAACAACACAAAAGAAAAGACCGATAAATTAGATAATAACGGAGTATATCTATTAGATTGTAACACATGTGGTGCATTCTATATAGGTGAAACAGGGAGAGCCATCAAAACCAGAGTACAAGAACACTTAAGAAGCAGTAATTCCAACTTTGGTCACCGGTGTGAAGATAGCAGTAAAATGTAGCAGTAGAAATTTCCGAAGATACCCGAACGTCCATAGACGTCCCTCACACTGGCAACTGGGAGTTCGCTTTTTTTCACACAAAAAGCATGAAACTAATACAGTAAGAAGCTAATATATTATGTTAGTTGCAATTAGACCAGATTAAAACATATTTAACATGGGGTAAACCACCCCTTTCAATACTTCAATAGGCTCTAGCACCCTTATTAGTTCGAAGATCCGAACCAAATTTTGCAAACGCTTTTTAGACATCCCAACGAAGAAGTTTCCATATAGAAACCTCACTTCGGATGGGTCCGCGGGGGTAAACCACCCCGCAGTAGATTATTATTTGGTCTACTATACCCTTATTAGTTCGAAGATCCGAACCAAACTTTTTATACGCTTTCTAGACATCCCATCGAACAACTTTCCGTATAGAAACCTCACTTCGGATAGGTCCGCAGGGGTAAACCACCCCGCAGTAAATTATTATTTGTTCTACTACCCTTATTAGTTCGAAGATCCAAACCAAACTTTTTATACGCTTTCTAGACATCCCATCGAGCAAGTTTCCGTATAGAAACCTCACTTCGGATGGGTCCGCGGGGGTAAACCACCCCGCAGTAGATTATTATTTGGTCTACGACCCTTATTAGTTCGAAGGTACAAGGGGCTTGGGTTTGTGGTATACAAGTTTTTTATACTGAATTACTGCCGACAATAATATTACAAAACTTGACTATAATACGTTTTAAAATCGGTTTTTACATATTTGCCCACGATCGGGAGAATACCCTGATTGCAAGTAACACTCGTGTTATTCTGTATCTGTTATATTACGTGTGTCGGCTGTTATCCAGTATATTTATCTCATATCTGTTATTGTTGATTAAATTTGCGATACAGAGCTTGTCATCTTTGTGTATAAGTTTTATTTTCGGTTTCTTAAAGTGGTATTTGTTTCGATTTTTTTATTGTTTGTTTAGTGAAGTTTATAGCTAAAATCATCACATCAAAATAGTGTTAAATATTTGTATAAATTTCTATATGTGTGGGCATTAAAAAATAAGTATAATAAAGTTTTACTTAACAACTGGAAAATTGTAACTGTCGAACATATCACACAACAGGATGGATACAGCCGAATTCATCCAAAAATATGGATGAACATAGAAGCGAAGTAAAACACACAATTTTAGTTGAAAGCTCTAATTTAAAAGATCGTTGCCTTTGTTGCAATAGAGACGCAACTACTGCATCTTATAGATTACCTTATAGATAGATATCTTATAGATAGACAGTTTGCGAGAGATTGATTCATCAAAATTGTTTGAGTAGTCCAGTAACAAGTATTAGTGATGAAGTAGACTTAACAAGAATTAGCGATTTATTTATCACTATTACGAAGTTTATTACAAAGATTTATTACAAAGTTTGAAGTTGAACTCTTTAAATCACCATCCTTCTAAACCAATTAATTTCAACCCACGTGAGAATGTTACGCTTCATAATCGAATACATAATTAATTTGTTGACCTACATTTTTTGTTAGGTTTATTATAAAGAGTGTTTTTCTTCGACTGGGAGCGTGGCGTACTCCTGTAATCCAGCTACTTGGAAGTCGGATTCAGTGGATGGTTTGAGGTTGGGGGTCCTGTATGGAACTCGATCTGCGTCGACCGGGTGTCCCGGCTAAGCTCGGCGTCGATATGGGGCACCTGGAGGAATCCGAGAGCCCCAGGTCGGCCAAGGAGGGGTGAATCGGGCCAGGGGGGAAACCCAGCAGCCAAAAATCCCCGCGTCGTGCAGTAGCGGGATCGCGCCTGGGAGTGGACGATCCATAACAGCCCAACCAATAAAGCTAGACCTGAATCTTTTTTACCAATTAAATTAATTAATTAACATCATAAAGTAATACTTTTTAATGAAATTCGCTCAAACTTCCGTGAGACCGTAAAAAAATACAATTACCCCCCTTTTACAATGGACGACTCATCCGAGAAATAAACTTGTAATTATAATATCCTCCTATTATACCACGCACAACAAAAGGCGGAGATTGGTGCGGAAGCGCTCCAGATTTTCACATGCTTATATTCCGTATTCTTAAAGAAAGAATTCCCCATTTAAAACTAACATAAGTAAAAGAGTCGTTTCCTCTCTTTTCACACGGATCAAATCTCGGCAAGAAATCGCAGCTTTGTGGGAATTTTTCTCTTGTACGCGTGCGTTGTAAAAAAGACAATCGTCCGGCGTCATTTTTAATAATTAGTCCTCCTACTGTATATTAATAAGGGGGTCCTCATTCCCATGGCCCCCACGTTAAAGGAGAACTTGCGAGCGCGTCGCTCGTCATCGGATTGGCGGTATGCGAGAAGAGGAAATAATAACCAGATCATTAAGTGTGGGAACCGAGTCTCTCTCTTTCTTGGGATCTCATTCGAATTCTATCATTTTAAAGCGATTCGTTTATTTATACGGTTTGTTTTCTTGTAATCTCCTACATAATTTCGATTTATTTTCTTTTTTTTTCTTAATGCTCTTTTAAGTCTATTAAGTTATTTTATGCATGAATTATAAGGGATTTAATGGTATTAATTGAGGATATAGGTGTGAATATCAAAATTTATGGGGTTTTAGCACCCAATCATTAATTCAATTTTTTTTTTAGGATAAATGATTAATTTAAAAACGATTTTTTTAATAATAATTTATATTAATAAAGATGATTTACATTTTGCGAAATTTATTATTAAAAGTTCTAGAAAAATATGTTATTTCGAAATTTGGATAAAGTTTCTTTTTGGACGGATTTAAAAGATAACAAATTTAATAATTTTTTTTAATAAATGAGCTATAAAATATGATGTAATAAAATAGGGGAAGATTCACTCACACCAGAAAAACTTATTTTTTTTTATAATAAAATAAAAGCATAGATTCAATTTTTTTAAATTAAAATATGTTATAATACGCGAATAATTAGATTTTTTCAACTCAGATCAAATAATAAATAAAGAATGCAAAAAAGAATGAAATCTCCGATATTATAACTATTTACAATTTCTAATAATTATTTTATTTAATCATATAAAAGCTCCTTTTAAAAAATATACTTTTTTTCACTTAAACACCATTTACAATAATTAAAATAATTCGAAGATAAATCGTTAAAAATAACACCTCCTTAATTTATTTATTTTTTAGGATTTTATACGAATACTTCTTTGTTTATTCATATTTGTGAGCATCAGTGATATATACGAAGTAAGCAGATCGTCCATTTTATAGCCCAACGACGTTTCGCAGAGTAATTTCGACCCTCTCACTAAATTTCCTATTGTCATATGGAAATATGTATTGCCAGAGGACCAATTTGATATTCTCGTGAAAGGATGTGTTACAAGTATATCCTGTAATAAGAAACATTTTTTTTTATTTCCCACAACATTTTAATAATAACGATGTAAGAAAATCTAATTGTTTAACGTAACTATTGTTTGCACTTGAACTTCCTGTTATTATACTTGAATAATTAGTTGGGGTAATTAAGGTAATTAACTCGTTCTGAAAAGAAATGTTAAAGGAAAACCGAGGTTTGTAATGAACTTTGGGGGTTACCTTGATTTAATGAGGTCTGACTTAATAAATTTAAAAGATGTATGGTTTAACGTGAATGTTTCTAATTTGATATTAAGATTTAGTTTTGATTTTTGTTGCTATTTAACATTAAATTGATTTCAAATTATTATTAGATTTTGAACCAGAAATATTTTTTATTATATTCATTATATTAAATTTTTTTATTATATTTAAATTTATCTATTATATTATCATCCTAAAGGGTGTGAGGCAAAATCCGAATGATTCTAGTTTTAGATTTAATGAACGTTTTGATGCTTGAAATAAAATTAGTTATTTTATTAACAACCTAAAAAGTGACTTTTTAGGTTGTTCGTGTTTGACCCTCTTCAAATTAAATAAATAACTGATTTGTTAAAAGAAATAAAAGAACTGAACCGCGATGATAATAAGTACTAGTTTGAAATTTTTTTAACGTGGTTTCCTGATGATGGCTGTGTAGCCGAAACCAAAAAATAATATTAACATTTTCATCTTTGAAGTATAACGGGGAATTTTTATTTTTTGTTCTAAACTTAACATCACGATGATAACAAAGAGAACAAATCTATCAATAAAATCATTTGGGTTTGGCCATCTTAAGGTGTGTGGCTAAACATAAATGATTCTAGTTTCTGCTTTGGACTTAATTTTCATGATAGAACTAAAACTAACACTAAACCCAGATCTAGAATTATTTGGGTTTAGCCACACATCTTAAGATGACCCAAACGATTCTAATTCCTGCTTTAGACTTAGTTTTGATGCTAGAACCAAAATTAATACCACACTTAGAACTAGAATCATTTGAGTTTAGCCACACATTTTAAGATGGCTAACATCCAAATGATTCTAGTTCCTGCTTTGGACTTAGCTTTTATGCTAGAACTAAAACTAACACCACATAGAATTAGTTTTGATTCTACCATCAAAATAAGTCTAAAGCAGGAACTAGAATCATTTGGGTTTAGCCACACATCTTAAGATAGCTAAACCAAAATGATTCTAATTCCTGCTTTAGACGTAGTTTTGATGAGAAAACTGAAATAGACAGTACACCCAGAACTAGAATCATTAGGGTTTAGCCATCTTAAGATGTATGGCTACATTCAAATTATTCTAGTTCCTGCTTTGGACATAGTTTTTAAGCTAAATCTAAAACTAACGCTAAATCCAGAACTAGAATCATTTGGGTTTAGTCACACATTTCAAGATGGCTAAACCCAAATGATTCTACTTCTTGCTTTAGACTTAAACTCTTGCTGAAACTAAAACTAATACTAAACCCAGAACTAAAATCATTTAGGGTTAGCTACTCATTTTAAGATGGCTAAATCCAAATGACTCTAATTCCTGCTTTAAACTTAGTTGTGATGCTAAAACTAAAACTAACACTACATCCAGAACGAGAACCATTTGGGTATAGCCACACATCTTAAAATGGCTAAACCCAAACGATTCTAGTTCCTACTTTGGACTTAGCTTTCATGCTAGAACTAAAACTAACACTACACCCAGAACTAGAATCATTTGGGTTTAGCCATACATCTTAAGATGGCTAAACCCAAATGATTCTAGTTCCTGCTTTGGACTTAGTTTTTAAGCTAGATCTAAAACTAACGCTAAATCCAGAACTAGAATCATTTGGGTTTAGTCACACATTTCAAGATGGCTAAACCCAAATGATTCTAGTTCTTGCTTTAGACTTAGACTCTTGCTGAAACCAAAACTAATACTAAACCCAGAACTAAAATCATTTAGGGTTAGCTACTCATTTTAAGATGGCTAAATCCATATGACTCTAATTCCTGCTTTAGACTTAGTTGTGATGCTAAAACTAAAACTAACGCTACATCCAGAACTAGAACCATTTGGGTATAGCCACACATCTTAAGATGGCTAAACCTAAATGATTCTAGTTATTACCTTGGACTTAGCTTTCATGCTAGAACTAAAACTAATACTACACCCAGAACTAGAATCATTTGGGTTTAGTCATACATCTTAAGATGGCTAAACCCAAATGATTCTAATTCCTGCTTTAGACGTAGTTTTAATGAGAAAACTGAAATTGACAGTACACCAAGAACTAGAATCATTAGGGTTTAGCCATCTTAAGATGTATGGCTACATTCAAATTATTCTAGTTCCTGCTTTGGACTTAGTTTTTAAGCTAAATCTAAAACTAACGTTAAATCCAGAACTAGAATCATTTGGGTTTAGTCACACATTTCAAGATGGCTAAACCCAAATGATTCTAGTTCTTGCTTTAGACTTAGACTCTTGCTGAAACCAAAACTAATACTAAACCCAGAACTAAAATCATTTAGGGTTAGCTACTCATTTTAAGATGGCTAAATCCAAATGACTCTAATTCCTGCTTTAGACTTAGTTGTGATGCTAGAACTAAAACTAACACTACATCCAGAACTAGAACCATTTGAGTATAGCCACACATCTTAAGATGGCTAAACTCAAATGATTCTAGTTATTACCTTGGACTTAGCTTTCATGCTAGAACTAAAACTAATACTACACCCAGAACTAGAATCATTTGGGTTTAGCCATACATCTTAAGATGGCTAAACCCAAATGATTCTAGTTCCTGCTTTGGACTTAGTTTTTAAGCTAGATCTAAAACTAACGCTAAATCCAGAACTAGAATCATTTGGGTTTAGTCACACATTTCAAGATGGCTAAACCCAAATGATTCTACTTCTTGCTTTAGACTTAAACTCTTGCTGTAACTAAAACTAATACTAAACCCAGAACTAAAAATCATTTAGGGTTAGCTACTCATTTTAAGATGGCTAAATCCAAATGACTCTAATTCCTGCTTTAGACTTAGTTGTGATGCTAAAACTAAAACTAACAGTACATCCAGAACTAGAAACATTTGGGTATAGCCACACATCTTAAGATGGCTAAACTCAAATGATTCTAGTTATTACCTTGGACTTAGCTTTCATGCTAGAACTAAAACTAATACTACACCCAGAACTAGAATCATTTGGGTTTAGTCATACATCTTAAGATGGCTAAACCCAAATGATTCTAATTCCTGCTTTAGACGTAGTTTTAATGAGAAAACTGAGATTGACAGTACACCAAGAACTAGAATCATTAGGGTTTAGCCATCTTAAGATGTATGGCTACATTCAAATTATTCTAGTTCCTGCTTTGGACTTAGTTTTTAAGCAAGATCTAAAACTGACGCTAAATCCAGAACTAGTATCATTTGGGTTTAGTCACACATTTCAAGATGGCTAAAACCAAATGATTCTACTTCTTGCTTTAGACTTAAACTCTTGCTGAAACTAAAACTAATACTAAACCCAGAACTAAAATCATTTAGGGTTAGCTACTCATTTTAAGATGGCTAAATCCAAATGACTCTAATTCCTGCTTTAGACTTAGTTGTGATGCTAAAACTAAAACTACCACTACATCCAGAACTAGAACCATTTGGGTATAGCCACACATCTTAAGATGGCTAAACTCAAATGATTCTAGTTATTACCTTGGACTTAGCTTTCATGCTAGAACTAAAACTAATACTACACCCAGAACTAGAATCATTTGGGTTTAGTCATACATCTTAAGATGGCTAAACCAAAATGATTCTAATTCCTGCTTTAGACGTAGTTTTAATGAGAAAACTGAAATTGACAGTACACCAAGAACTAGAATCATTAGGGTTTAGCCATCTTAAGATGTATGGCTACATTCAAATTATTCTAGTTCCTGCTTTGGACTTAGTTTTTAAGCTAGATCTAAAGCTAACGCTAAATCCAGAACTAGAATCATTTGGGTTTAGTCACACATTTCAAGATGGCTAAACCCAAATGATTCTACTTCTTGCTTTAGACTTAAACTCTTGCTGAAACTAAAACTAATACTAAACCCAGAACTAAAATCATTTAGGGTTAGCTACTCATTTTAAGATGGCTAAATCCAAATGACTCTAATTCCTGCTTTAGACTTAGTTGTGATGCTAGAACTAAAACTAACACTACATCCAGAACTAGAACCATTTGGGTATAGCCACACATCTTAAGATGGCTAAACTCAAATGATTCTAGTTATTACCTTGGACTTAGCTTTCATGCTATAACTAAAACTAATACTACACCCAGAACTAGAATCATTTGGGTTTAGTCATACATCTTAAGATGGCTAAACCCAAATGATTCTAATTCCTGCTTTAGACGTAGTTTTAATGAGAAAACTGAAATTGACAGTACACCAAGAACTAGAATCATTAGGGTTTAGCCATCTTAAGATGTATGGCTACATTCAAATTATTCTAGTTCCTGCTTTGGACTTAGTTTTTAAGCTAGATCTAAAACTAACGCTAAATCCAGAACTAGAATCATTTGGGTTTAGTCACACATTTCAAGATGGCTAAACCCAAATGATTCTACTTCTTGCTTTAGACTTAAACTCTTGCTGAAACTAAAACTAATACAAAACCCAGAACTAAAATCATTTAGGGTTAGCTACTCATTTTAAGATGGCTAAATCCAAATGACTCTAATTCCTGCTTTAGACTTAGTTGTGATGCTAAAACTAAAACTAACACTACATCCAGAACGAGAACCATTTGGGTATAGCCACACATCTTAAGATGGCTAAACCCAAATGATTCTAGTTATTACCTTGGACTTAGCTTTCATGCTAGAACTAAAACTAATACTACACCCAGAACTAGAATCATTTGGGTTTAGTCATACATCTTAAGATGGCTAAACCAAAATGATTCTAATTCCTGCTTTAGACGTAGTTTTAATGAGAAAACTGAAATTGACAGTACACCAAGAACTAGAATCATTAGGGTTTAGCCATCTTAAGATGTATGGCTACATTCAAATTATTCTAGTTCCTGCTTTGGACTTAGTTTTTAAGCTAGATCTAAAGCTAACGCTAAATCCAGAACTAGAATCATTTGGGTTTAGTCACACATTTCAAGATGGCTAAACCCAAATGATTCTACTTCTTGCTTTAGACGTAAACTCTTGCTGAAACTAAAACTAATACTAAACCCAGAACTAAAATCATTTAGGGTTAGCTACTCATTTTAAGATGGCTAAATCCAAATGACTCTAATTCCTGCTTTAGACTTAGTTGTGATGCTAAAACTAAAACTAACACTACATCCAGAACTAGAACCATTTGGGTATAGCCACACATCTTAAAATGGCTAAACCCAAACGATTCCAGTTCCTACTTTGGACTTAGCTTTCATGCTAGAACTAAAACTAACACTACACCCAGAACTAGAATCATTTGGGTTTAGCCATACATCTTAAGATGGCTAAACCCAAATGATTCTAGTTCCTGCTTTAGACTCAGTTTTGATGCTAGAACTAAAACTAACCTACACTCAGAACTAGAATCATTTGGGTTTAGCTATACGTCTTAAGATGGCTAAACCCAAATGATTCTAGTTCTTGCTTTAGACTCAGTTTTGATGCTAGAACTAAAACTAACCTACACCCAGAACTAGAACCATTTGGGTATAGCCACACATCTTAAGATGGCTAAACCCAAATGATTCTAGTTATTACCTTGGACTTAGCTTTCATGCTAGAACTAAAACTAATACTACACCCAGAACTAGAATCATTTGGGTTTAGTCATACATCTTAAGATGGCTAAACCAAAATGATTCTAATTCCTGCTTTAGACGTAGTTTTAATGAGAAAACTGAAATTGACAGTACACCAAGAACTAGAATCATTAGGGTTTAGCCATCTTAAGATGTATGGCTACATTCAAATTATTCTAGTTCCTGCTTTGGACTTAGTTTTTAAGCTAGATCTAAAGCTAACGCTAAATCCAGAACTAGAATCATTTGGGTTTAGTCACACATTTCAAGATGGCTAAACCCAAATGATTCTACTTCTTGCTTTAGACGTAAACTCTTGCTGAAACTAAAACTAATACTAAACCCAGAACTAAAATCATTTAGGGTTAGCTACTCATTTTAAGATGGCTAAATCCAAATGACTCTAATTCCTGCTTTAGACTTAGTTGTGATGCTAAAACTAAAACTAACACTACATCCAGAACTAGAACCATTTGGGTATAGCCACACATCTTAAAATGGCTAAACCCAAACGATTCCAGTTCCTACTTTGGACTTAGCTTTCATGCTAGAACTAAAACTAACACTACACCCAGAACTAGAATCATTTGGGTTTAGCCATACATCTTAAGATGGCTAAACCCAAATGATTCTAGTTCCTGCTTTAGACTCAGTTTTGATGCTAGAACTAAAACTAACCTACACTCAGAACTAGAATCATTTGGGTTTAGCTATACGTCTTAAGATGGCTAAACCCAAATGATTCTAGTTCTTGCTTTAGACTCAGTTTTGATGCTAGAACTAAAACTAACCTACACCCAGAACTAGAACCATTTGGGTATAGCCACACATCTTAAGATGGCTAAACCCAAATGATTCTAGTTATTACCTTGGACTTAGCTTTCATGCTAGAACTAAAACTAATACTACACCCAGAACTAGAATCATTTGGGTTTAGTCATACATCTTAAGATGGCTAAACCAAAATGATTCTAATTCCTGCTTTAGACGTAGTTTTAATGAGAAAACTGAAATTGACAGTACACCAAGAACTAGAATCATTAGGGTTTAGCCATCTTAAGATGTATGGCTACATTCAAATTATTCTAGTTCCTGCTTTGGACTTAGTTTTTAAGCTAGATCTAAAGCTAACGCTAAATCCAGAACTAGAATCATTTGGGTTTAGTCACACATTTCAAGATGGCTAAACCCAAATGATTCTACTTCTTGCTTTAGACTTAAACTCTTGCTGAAACTAAAACTAATACTAAACCCAGAACTAAAATCATTTAGGGTTAGCTACTCATTTTAAGATGGCTAAATCCAAATGACTCTAATTCCTGCTTTAGACTTAGTTGTGATGCTAAAACTAAAACTAACACTACATCCAGAACTAGAACCATTTGGGTATAGCCACACATCTTAAAATGGCTAAACCCAAACGATTCCAGTTCCTACTTTGGACTTAGCTTTCATGCTAGAACTAAAACTAACACTACACCCAGAACTAGAATCATTTGGGTTTAGCCATACATCTTAAGATGGCTAAACCCAAATGATTCTAGTTCCTGCTTTAGACTTAGTTTTGATGCTAGAACTAAAACTAACCTACACCCAGAACTAGAATCATTTGGGTTTAGCTATACGTCTTAAGATGGCTAAACCCAAATGATTCTAGTTCTTGCTTTAGACTCAGTTTTGATGCTAGAACTAAAACTAACCTACACCCAGAACTAGAATCATTTGGGTTTAGCTATACGTCTTAAGATGGCTAAACCCAAATGATTCTAGTTCTTGCTTTAGACTCAGTTTTGATGCTAGAACTAAAACTAACCTACACCCAGAACTAGAATCATTTGGGTTTAGCTATACGTCTTAAGATGGCTAAACCCAAATGATTCTAGTTCCTGCTTTAGACTCAGTTTTGATGCTAGAACTAAAACTAACACTACACCCAGAACTAGAATCATTTGGGTTTAGCCATACATCTTAAGATGGCTAAACCCAAATGATTCTAGTTCCTGCTTTAGACTTAGTTTTGATCCTAGAACTAAAACTAACATTACACCCAGAACTAGAATTATTTGGGTTTTGGCCCGTTACTACCACACATAGTTAAAGTCATAATTAGCATTATCTAATAGATAACGTAAAAATCGGTTACAACCTTTGCATTTATCTTACTAAGGGCCACTTTTACCAACTCCTGATAAATTTATCTAACATTTAAAAACCGGCTCATAACCAATGGAAGCGTTTAAAATCGATATAACCACCGCTAGTTAGTTTAACTGGATGTTGGAAAAAGCGGGCCTAAGGTCCATTATGGGTTTTAAGGTCATTAAGGTCTGATGGGCTTGTGGATAAACCCATCCACAAGCCCATCAGAATGCGTAATATAACCATAACCATGGTAATAATCCCTCAGATAGCTTAACTAGAAGGTGGTAGTAACGAGGGGTCACTTCATAAGCAATGGAAGCGCTTAAAATCGATATAACCACCAGTTAATTTAATTTTAGCTCAGAGATAACTTTCGCTTTAACCGAAACCAATGGATTCGGCCCGGGATAAGTCGATATCTGATAGATAAGCGAGGAAACCTAACCTCACAAACAGAATACGCCGAGTGTTGTAGCGGTACACGGTTTGTGACATTATAAAAATGAATAATTTTATGGACGTTGACGACGAAGAAAATATTTTCGAGGAAATAAATGTTGAAATTATTCCCTTCTTTCGATCATCTGAATTACTAAATATCTTAGAATTGACTTCAGTTTTGGAAACTAGATGCTCTAATTTTTAATTGAAAGTATGTTCGTAACAATTTTCTAAAAAATCGATTTCTCAAGAATCTTTAAATTTATTCAAAATTTTGGAAAATCTCAATTAAGTTCAGCAGCTTATGTCTCAAGAATTAAGTGAGATATCTCAAAATTGATTTCATTGTTAGAAAGTAGATGCTCCAATTAGTAATTAAAAGTAATTTCGTAACAATTTTCCAAAAAAAGCGATTTTTCAAGAATTTTTAATTTTATTCACAATATTGAAAATTCCGGATTAAGCTTATATCTCAAGAACTAAGTGAGATATCTCATAACTGACTTCATTTTTGGAAAGTAAATGTTCCAATTAGTATCTAAAAGTAATTTCGTAACAATTTTCCAAAAAAAATCGATTTTTCAGGAAGTTTTAAATTTATTCAAAATATTGGAAAAATTCCAATTTAGTTCAGCAGCTAATATCTCAAGAACTAAGTGAGATATCTCAAAATTGACTTCATTTTTGGAAAGTAGATGCTCTAATTAGCAATTAAGAGCAATATCGTAACAATTTTCCAAAAAAAAATCGATTTTTCAAGAATTTGTGAAGTTATTCAAAATATTGTCAAATCCTGATTAAGTTCAGCAGCTTATATCTTAAGAACTAAGTGAGATGTTTCAAAATTAACTTCATTTTCGGAAAGTAGATGCTCCAATTAGTAATTGAAAGTAATTTCATAGTAATTTTCCAAAAAATAAAATTTTCAAGAATCTTTAATTAAAATTCAAAATATTGGAAAAATCCCAATTAAGTTCAGCACTTTATATCTCAAGAACTAAGAGCAACATGTCAAAATGGCTTCATTTTTGAAAAGTGAATGCTCCAATTAATAATTGAGAGCAATTTCGTAACAATTTTCCAAAAAAATCGATTTTTCAAGAATTTTTAAATTTATTCAAAATATTGAAGAATCGCAATTCATATCTCAAGAACTAAGTGAAATATCACAAAATTTACTTCATTTTCGGAAAGTAGATGCTCCAGTTAGTAATTGAGAACAATTTCGTAACAATTTTCCAAAAAATCGATCTTTTAATGTCTTTTTTTATCGATCTTATTAACGTCAGCAGTTTATGTCTCCAGAATTGAGTGAGATATCTCATAATTGACTTCATTTTTGGAATGTAGATCCTCCAATTAGTAATTGAAAATTAGTTAAAACATCAAAATATTAAGCCTCGCAAATATATTCATTTGATTCTTTAGATATCCCAAGGATTTCTTATCTGTGAGATAACTTGAGGTAAGGCTCGTTCCTACCATCTTCTGTTTAAACTATCTAAGGGATTATTGCCATAAACTATTAGTTTAGCGGTATCTTATAGTTAGCTTATCTAACAGATGCTAACGGTTTGGTAGTAACAGGCCTGAGCTACACATCTTAAGATGGCTAAACCCAAATGATTGTAATTCCTGATTGTTAAACCTAAATAATTCTAGTTCCTGCTTTAGACTTAGTTTTCATGCTAGAACTAAAATTAACGCTACATCCAGAACTAAAATCATCGGGGTTTAGCCACACATCTTAAGATGGCTAAACCCAAATGATTCTAGTTCAGGGTGTAGTGTTAGGCTTAGTTCTAACATCAAAACTAAGTCTAATGCAGGTACTAAAATCATTTGGGTTTAGTTCCTGCTTTAGACTTAGTTTTCATGCTAGAACTAAAATTAACACCAAATCCAAAACTAGAATCATTTGGGTTTAGCTATATATCTCAAAATGGCTAAACCCAAATGATTGTAATTCCTGATTGTTAAACCTAAATAATTCTAGTTCCTGCTTTAGACTTAGTTTTCATGCTAGAACTAAAACTAACACCAAATCCAGAACTAGAATCATTTGGCTTTAGCCACACATCTTAAGATGGCTAAATCCAAATGATTATAACTCCTGCTACAGACTTAGATTTGATGCTAGAACTAAAACTAACACTTCATCCAGAACTAGAATCATTTGGGTTTAACCATCTAAGGTGTGTGGCTAAACCCAAATAATTCTAGTTCCTACTTTACACTTAGTTTTCATGCTAGAACTAAAACTAACACCAAATCCAGAACTAGAATCATTTGGCTTTAGCCACACATCTCAAGATGGCTAAATCCAAATGATTACAATTCCTGCTACAGACTTAGTTTTGATGCTAGAACTAAAAATAACACTTCATCCAGAACTAGAACCATTTGGGTTTAGCCACCTAAGATGTGTGACCCAAATGATTCTAATTCCTACTTTAGACTAAGACTCATACTAGAGCTAAAACTAACACTAAACCCAGAACCAGAATCATTTGGGTTTAGCCACACATCTCAAGATGGCTATACCCAAGTGATTCTAATTCCTGCTTCAAACTTAGTTTTGATGTTAGAACTAAAACTAACACCAAATCCGGAACTAGAATCATTTGGGTTTAGCCATCTTAAGATGTGTGGCTAAATCCAATTAATTTTAGTTCCTGCTTTAGACTTATTTTTGATTCTACAACTAAAACTAATACCACACCCAAAACTAAGATCCACAACTAAGATCATTTGGGTTTAGTCGGCTTAAGACGTGCAGCTTAACCCAAATAATTCTAATTCCTGCTCTAAACTTAATTTTAATGATTAAAAAAACAAACCTTGCTAACAGGATGAATCAAACTAACTCCATGCTTATTAATAGCAATCAGCAACATCTCTGGATAATTCGGATCCGTGGTCTGTTTAACCTCAAAGAAAGCAGACCCAAACGTAGGCCATCTATAAATAATCTTCAAAAATGTGATTTTAGCATCTTCAGGACTCATTCCTGCATCAGTATTATAAGACGCAACAATCCCACGTTTCCAATCATTAGCATTTTGAATTTTAATCAAATCGGACGGAATTATATCCCGCAACATTTGTCTAAAATGAAAAGAAAAAATTAAAATAAACATAAAAAAAATAATTATTATCATTATCATTACGGTATTGCTTGTAATTCTTGTTTACTTTCTCCAAATCGAACTCTATAAACCAAAGCGGCTAATTTAGCCGCTTCTTCTTTAGTGCACTTATGGTAACCTCTAATCAGTTTGGGTAATTCTTGATGAAAATGGAAAATGAGATCTGCATTTCTGTCTTTTCCAGGAACGGTGTTGGTCCATAATTTTTTCATAAAAAATACTTGATAAGAAAATTGTGGGGTGATCCCATCGCGGGTTGGGCGCGCCTTTCTTATCCAATCTGTTAGATGTCTCACGAAATCGAAGAAAAAGTCCCCTTCCGGAACCGAAATGACTTTATCCGCGATTTTTACGAACAAACTAAAACCTTCGCTCGAGCGCAAACTCAATCTTTGACTAATATTTTGGCAAAAATCTTTCGCTCTGGTGCTTGAGTCAACTTCGAACGCTTCGTCTGTGTCGTCGGGGAAATAGACTTTGTGAAAGATTTGGGTGGTTTTGTGTTGGATTGCTTCGACTTCAACTTGATGAGGGGGGTATTTTCTTTGCCCGTTTCTTAAAGTTTTTTGGAGACGATGTAAAGAATCTTGGGAAATCGGGTGACGACGAGTTCTTAAAAACAAAGTTAACTCCTTCAATAAACTTTGCGAACACGTAAATAATCCGGTCGCTAACCACATCAACTCCCAACCTCTTTCCTCACTCATCCTATTTCGATTATCAGTTAATTGTTTCATTATTTGGCAATAAATTTCGTCGCGTAAAATCTCGTGTTTTAAGGGACCATCAAAAATATGATCGGTGTATTCATTTCCTAACCGTGGTCTTTTTGATGGTAAATCTCCCATGTATTTTAAAATGGCGCTGAATGAAAAAACGGCTTCGTCGGCTAGTTCTTCTTTGGTGAGAAGTTTTTTTAATAAGGGTTGTTTAATTGGGTCTCGGGAATGTCGCCATAAATCGTCGATACCCCTTCTAGCGGTCGTTAATGTTAGGGTTTTCGACATTGTGCGTTTACTGGGAGGTCTGAAGTGATCTATTGCGTAATCTGAGAGGGTGTGTGGTCGATCTCTTGATTCCGTTCCGTTTACCATGTATTGTTGACTTACACGACGACCATGTTCTGCACCTAAAAGAAAATAGTTTGATTATAAATTAATTTGTTTCGTTTCCAAATACAATAATAACGAAACAAAATGTATTGAGCAAAAAGACAGTTTTAATTGAGTATGACATATAATATGTTATGGTATCCGAATTCAACTGAAATGAGTTCGAGAATTTCGGCGCAAGCCATAAAAGCCCAAAATACCGAATTAAAACCACAGAGATTTATCGCCTAAGATCATATATCACCGAGCAAGAACTTTAGGGGTTCTACAGGTGTCCCGCAATGATTGTTCAATACTACATTAGTGCATCCTCTGGTTGCCCGTTTTCGAGGCAAAGTTTCGTTTACAAAGTTTTATTAAAGATATTTATCTTATGACATAAAATAAAACACGCCAATATAAAACCAACAAATTTTGAATAGATTTTAAATAATCTGAAGATCAACAGTACTCGAAAGTTCCTGAAGATGGCCTAAACAGGGTCGAAACCGGTAGAACTATAGCAAATAAAATTCGTCTTAATAAAAAAAATAAAATCAAATAAAAATATCTTGAATTTGTTCAAGACGAAAAAACATTCCTTTAACAATACAAAGTTCTTTAATAAGTTCTCCTACTCTTAATATTATTAATTGTAATAATGATATAGATGTTGTAGTTATATCATTGCTGTGGTTACTATGGTTAATAATAAGTTGATATTAAGATAATTAAGACAGTTTATTACTAAGTTATCAAAATATGTAATAAAGATTGGTTACTTGAATCTGGTGAACGAGGTAGCCACGGGTAAAGACCTCTTCCGCTAATTCAATCATTGCCAAATCTATCATTTAAGCATGCTCGAGTAGTTCGTGCATAATGTGGTAATTCTCCATTGTGCATAAAGTTGCAATTTTGTAGTATTTGTAGAGGTAATTCAGCAACTACCTTTGTAATCTCATTTTGTTAAAAAAATGTAAGCATCCTTGTGGGACACCTGTGTAACAGACAATCATATCGCGAAAGAATGTTATGTACAATCAATTTTGCTTTGAATGTCAATCATTTCAACAAAAAATGTTTGAAGTAATGCAAGATAAACATGAGATCCATGACATTGCAGACGATATTTATTTAGTTTCTTCAAGATTTTGTGGCGTGTAGATAAAGCTAAGAAAACTGCATGATGAAGCAGGACTAATCAAGTCGATGTTTAAAAGACGGAGGAAATGGAGACCAATTTTGTGAATGGAAGAAACTTGGAATGAATTGAAATATGCATGTATCTTGTTGGGAAAGGCTAAGATGCGCGGCTGAATCCTAAGTTGGGTTGGGTTGAGAGGACTCTCCTAAAATGTGAACCACTTATTATTGGAAAAACAGAAGAATTGGTTAGCAATTAAAACACTTTGTGAGAAATTTTTCACGATAAAACAAAGGAGAGAGCTTAGCTTAAAAAGGAGAGGTGCTTAACGATTATGAGACGTTGCTGATCAGAAAAGGAAATCTATATAAATATTTTATTGTGTTTTGGGTGCTG
Source organism: Onthophagus sagittarius (assembly GCA_036711965.1). Classification (NCBI taxonomy): domain Eukaryota; kingdom Metazoa; phylum Arthropoda; class Insecta; order Coleoptera; family Scarabaeidae; genus Onthophagus; species Onthophagus sagittarius. The sequence continues at coordinate 12,775,762 of JASERS010000004.1, forward strand.
CATCTACTCTATGGACGAACAGGGGTGCAAGAAAAGATTCGATCTAGAGGAAACTGCAATGAAAGGTGCATTGCACATATCTTATAAAGAATACTTCAAAAATAATTGATTGTATATTTTTGGTATGAGAACATTCTACGAAGGTTTCGTAATCCTTGAGTATCTGGGGGAAAGACAGACTTCTGTAGTAGGAAAGAAAGACGAGGAGAATCCTCCCCCGTACCGGTAAATGGTGTTAAAAGAAACTTTCAAAAAATAACGGGATTCCTTTTTCGGGTTAGAAACAATTGAAAAAAATTGAAAATAGCGTGAAGACACATCTAGGCCAGATGTCTGTTCGCAGATTTTTCCCCAACCTTAATAAAAAAAAGGGTTGGGTTGAATTGGATTGGCTTTTTTCGGTTTTATCACCAGTTACCAATTATGTGAAATGAAACTACTTATACTATTCGATGATAAGATTTATTCATTCGACCGGTTTCGGTTTCTATTAAACCATCTTCAGGAAATCGTGAAATAAAATTAAAAATAAAATGTTTGGTTGAGTAAGCAGAAACATGGTAACAGAAACAAAACAAAAATCTATAAATTCGGAAAGGAACGGAAAGGGACAATTTGGTATCAACGTTATAAAAAAAATTTTTTTGGGTTGAGTTGGGTTAGTTGGGTTGGCTTAGATTGGATTTATTAATGGAAGAAACAATAGAAAAAAATGAAAACAACGGGAAGAGCAGATAAACAAAATGATACCGGCTGTGGAAAAAAGGATGAAGAGGAAATGGGGCAAATGTAGATCATTTCCTGACTCAGATATTGATTGGGCATGTGATTTTTACATCATATTTGTATAAAATAAGAAAGACCACCACCATGGTAGCCATTATAGTAGTCAAATTCCATGGAAGTGAAGATGTGAATTCCTCTACAAGCTATAAGAACTAACCTAGGTACCGAATTACAAGACCACAGAGAAGGAGATATATTATATAGCACTGATTAAGGACTTTAGGGGTTCTACAATGGACAATTGTGTCATGAAAGAATGTTATATACGGTCAGTTTTGCTTTGAAATATCAATCATCTCTACAAACAAAACTTGTAGACGCAAGATAAACTTAAGGAACATGAGTTTGCAGAATATTTGGCAAACATCTTAAACTTCGCTCTTTCAAGAGCAAAATAAAGTCCTATGTATGGGTGTAAGTTCCCGATTTAGAGCTACTTTTGATGCTAGAACTAAAACTAGAGGAACACTAACCTAAGCAGTTTTAGTCTAAAGACATATAGCTAAATCCTATGTTGGGTTGGGTTGAGTTAAGATAAGTTAGGTTAATCCATTTAGACAACGATCTACGCATAACGGCGCATATTACAAAAGTTTCAGAGAAAGCCGGTCAAGCTATGCTGACAGGAAGTTATTGGCGATAGTAGCCACAGCTTAGAAAAGCGCACTTAGGTATAAGAAATATTCTAAAATGTGGAGGTTAATTGAAAGGAAAACAGCGATAAGCATACTATAAGCATATATTGTCCGAACACGCACCTATGGATTTGCTGGCCTGGGAAAGAAGTAAAAATTGAGAGACGAAGGGAGAAAAAGCAGAACAGAACAGAGAAGACATAATACGAAGTGGCAGGAGAGATTGAATCACTATGAAGGATGGGCAAAAAAGTTCATAAATAATATAAAAAAATGGCATACCAAAGGGCATCGTGTAGTTTATTATACCACCCAGGGAAAGCGGGATATGGCATGTACGCAATATACTTAGCGAAAATAGTGAGTCAAAAAATTGTTGGTTTGGATGTCAAGAGAGGGATACACCTCAACACACGATTTTTGATTGCTATCCAGAAGAGACCAGAGGAGTGTGGAAGAAGGAAATATTAGAAGAAATGTATGAACGATGGCAGCCGAGATGAAAGGAATGTAAGAGATAAGGGCCTTGCTACCATTACGCTACGCAGGTTATTATTGGATACGGAAGCTAGAGTGACTATCTGAAGATGAGCGGAAGGATGCAAACTAGCGATTGTAACAAAGAAGACACTAATGTACACAATATTTGAGTACGAAACATTTTTCTCACTTCGCAGAACCATAGAACATTATCCTATGATAAAAAACAAATTAATTTAGATGCCATCGTAGAAAATCGAGGGGGGGATTCAGTGGGTAGACGGTTGTAACAGTTGTCCCACACTTTCGGCCGAAATAAGGATTCTACAATTATACATCCAAGGGCGTCATGAGTAGACCTGAGAGCATAACACTTTTTCCTAATCAGCACAAGAAAAAGGTTGGAACTATGTTGTCTATTTACTTCTAGTTTAGTGTTATTATGGCGCTTTCATATAGGAATCTATCTATAAAGTATGTAAGAAAATTTTACACTAAAACTATCACTACAACTAACCAAACTAAAACACAACTGAACCAAACCCAACTCATATCCAATGTTATTATCAAGATTTGATAAAAGAATCTATACTAGATCAAGAATTAGATACATTCCAGGTTGCAACTCATTGAATCAATGCTTGGAATGCACATTTAATCGTGATATAGAGAAGAAGATGATTTGAATGGAAGCAGTCCTACAACAGTAATGTCAGTTCAAATGATTATAAATCGAAAAAAAAGAAAGACCTCAAACGCGAAAAGAAGGTATGAGAAAGATGAATGCTAGAGAAAGAAATTAGCAAACTGCTGCGAGTTCCTACTCCAATTAAAGAATATTAAGATTCAATCTGAGCTGTAATACCACCGAAAGAACTTAATTGAAATAAAATCGCTTGAAGATTTAGATGATAGATATTTTAAAGACTTATTTAGTCATTACGCAATGCTTGAACTCAGTTTTGATTGTTGTAACGCAACCGGAAGAAAGCTTTTCTTCACAACGATAAATCAAAGTTGAGTTGGGTTTGGTTAAATTAGGTTGAATTGTGTTGTGTCCATTCTAGTTCTAGTTTAGCGTTGATTGTAATCTTACACTAACACTGTCACTAGAACTAACTCAACTAGAACACAACCCAGCCCAACTTAACCCAATCCAACTCAAATATCCATTTTGTTCTTTAGCCAAAACTAAGGCTGAGTTACAATTTGGATTTTTACTATACTGTTTACTATTACTATTTGCACGCACCGATCAAGAATGGATATACAATTTGATATACAATTTTTTATACAACTTAATTTGTTTAAAAGTGATGGAGTGCAATATGTGACTTGGCGATAATTGATTCGTGTTCATCGTAAGTTATAAATGACGCATAAAAATTCATTGAGTACGATGATTATTTTTTATTTTATAAATTATATTAAAAATTAAAATTTTTCAATTAATTTGAAAAATTAAAAATTAAATTGGTCCATCTACGATGTAAAAAGTCCTCCTCAAATTTTCTTACATCACAGATGGACCAGAATATAATTTAATTTTTAATTTTTCAATTAATTTCATTGATTAATTTTTATCTAACTTTAAAATCAATTTTGTTAAAAAACTGTTTTTTTAACGACGAATAACTTTCTCAATTAATTTATTAATCTTCCTTAATTTCAAATTCGAAGCATGTTGCACTGATCTTATAATTAAAATAAAAAATATTCATCGTTCTCAACGAGTTTTTATGTGTCATTTGCAATATGTGAGGCGTCTAATAGGGAAAAGACTGATTTTTAAGTACTTGCAGCGTTTATTAAAACATGGAAGTGATTCTGTGATGCATTGGGGATGTTTTTCTGGTTTTGGTGTAGGCCTTATACACAGTATTATGGAAACAATGGACAGAATTATGTAGCGTGATATATTTTAACGAATGTTATGGAACCTTGTGCAGACGAAAAAGTGTCTATTTCTTAGAAATTTCAACAGGATAACAGACATCTAAATTTGCAAAGGATGGTTTGAACGAAATGAAATAAATTTGATGACTTCGCCAGACTTAAACCATATAGAAATCCTATTGAAAATAGTTGACAATAAAATTCGAAATAACATTTACAAAAATGGTGATTTAATACTTAATGTCACGATATCATTAATAATAAAAGAGATTGTATTAAGTACTAAAAAATCTTTGCTTTTTATTGAATTTAATTGTTATTTACCTATAAATTGTTAAGCTGTTCTACTTTTTTCCAACTCAACCTTTTCAATTCTGATTAATTTCTATAAAAATAAAGCTACCTTTGTGAAATTTCGGCTAAGTAATCGCGGCATTATATCATCAATTCAAGATAGTAAAATTAAAAGTTGCTCTACTTTTTTCCAATATTATACATTCATCGACATTTTGGGACATGGGGAAATGCTGAGAAAACTTGAAGTTGAAGCAGCTTTAATAAATTCAATGTTCAAAAAACTGGTGGAGATGAGAAATAATTAAAAATTAATTATATATTATTCATAAATTAACAATGAATGGAAGAGACATAGAATGAATTGGGAGTCTAAAATTTTGTTTTTCAAGAGCAAGGTAATGTCCCATTGTATGGGTGTAAAACATACAAGGTCATTAAGAAAATATCAAACAAATTACAGGTACTCATTAATCAACGCCTGCAACGCCCATTTAATCGTGAGATAGAGGAGAAGATTATCTGAAGACTTTAAGCACGAATGAATGAAAATAGTCATACAACAGTAATGACACCAAATGACTACAAATCGACCAAAGGAGCCACCTCAAGCCCGAAGGGAAGACATCATAAAGATGGATGCTTTGGAGAAAGGAATTAGTGATCTCCTACTTCAAATGAGAAGGAGATTACGACTCAATCTGGGCTGTAACACCGCAAGAAGAACACTTAATCAAACCAAAATCGCGATAATAACAAAACAAATTTGGTCATTATTTAATGCTTGAAGACAATTAAAGGAAAAAGATTTCTTCGATTAAAATAAATAAAAATATTTTACGATGTTTTGTTTATATAACTTACAACTAATAATTCTTTCAATGGTAATTTCAAAACTTCTAACACGATTTATATTACTTAACATGATCGTAAAAACTAAACGAATAACCGAGTTTCAATAGAGCTTAAAACTTTTTACGCTTTCCATTGATCCGATTATATCATCACAACGTAATGCATTTACTTACACATTATCGCTACTTATTCCACAAATGCAAAATCATTCAATTAATTCCCATTCAATTTAAATAAGGAAATAATTTATATTCAGAATGATTAAGAATTTATCGTAAAAATGGTCACGTTTTACTACACGTTCGTAAACACACGTGAATGAATCGATACATTAAATTGAAATTTATAAATGAGTAATTTAAAATATTTTTATTTCCATACATTAAAATGCGTACGTTGTCGATTTAGGTTTAAACATGTGCAACGTTGAAAGTGTATAAATAAACATTAGCAGGGTCGCACCTGTTTCGTGGAGACACATATTTTATGGTTAAACTATGTCAATGATATGGATTGTGTTAAATTATTAAACTTTCTTATAAGTAGAGACGATTTCGTTTCGAGATTTCTAAAATTTTATTTATCAAAAACTTTTTTAATTAAATGCAATGATATTAAATGAAGTCTTACCTCGAAAATAATACCGATATAAACTCATTTTCTTTTCTCTCCTTTAAAAACCACAAACAATTTTTTTAACTTAATTTTTTTTAAAAATCCTTTACTTGGACGATTTATATCTTTAACACCACTTCGGAAACTGCATAGACTCTACGCACAACGTTGCAATTAATATCGCACCGTGAGATACCGTTTGTAAACGCGAGAACCCGGCGCAATAATAATCGCACGTCGTGATCTTTGAGCGCTATCGCGAAACTCCTGACATTTACTTCTCCTCTCTTTTACAATATATCCAATATCGTATCAAACGGAGGTTTCTTTCTAAGGTTCCGTTCAAGGATAACTTTGAAAGTGAACAATTCCGAGACAATAACGGAAGATTAGGTATTTGCCCCCGACAAACCCCGGCCAATTTCTTTTTTTGAAAAGTAACCTTTTTTTAAAATCGATTATTATTCAGGAAGCATTCCGTTCTACATATGGTTAAAAAAAGTTAACAGTAAACAAAACGTGATCGGTTCGAAGTAGATTAAAATTGTAATTCCAATAAAAAGGTTGCTTTCACTTTAGATGGAGTGTATTAAATGATTAAGAAATAAATATTTTGTTTTGTTTTAAGTCTCGAGATAATTACATTTTGAAGCGAATGAGGGTTATTGCTCACTTTCTAATGTTGGCAATTCGATTCTTTAATGGTTTCTTGCGCAAGATTAGATATTACGTAAATGGAAGAAGGCCTTTGATTTGTCTTATTCGGTAAGAATAAAAATCATGATGACCTCAATAATAATCGGGATCTTATCTTATTTAGTTAATTACATCAAGGTAGAATCTGATACCTTTTTAACGCCTTAAAGGCCCGCGTTGGCAGATTAAAATACCCTGAGGAAGGGGATGAAGTAGCCGCGAAGGGAGAAACTGTCGAGATGATGGAAGCAATTGAAGTTGATGATAATACTCTAACCCAAACCCCGGTTTCGCTTAAGGGGTTGGATGGGTCCATATTGGACACTTCGCCCAAAACAGAATCAGCTGATGAACTCGCCTCGTCGGAATGACCGGAATAGGTGATATACAGAGGGTAGATGACTTAAGGGTGGTGCAGTGCAACCTACATCACAGCAGGGCAGCAACAGCCACCCTTTGTCGCCACCTTGATATGATGATTAACACTGCTCCAAGAACCTTGGGTTTTCAAATCTAAAGTCTGTGGTTTCAGTGGCTTAAGTGGTTCTATTTTTAGAACAAAGTCAGAACTGCCATTTACGTACCACAACACGTAAACGTTCACCTACGTCGATTAGAGTACAGTGCACTATTAGGATAAGGTTAAGGAAATCACGATGGCATCAGTTTACCTGCCGTTTGAAGATCAGCCTCCATCGCAAGAGTTGGAAAGGCTGGCCGAGAATGCAAGAAAAGAAAACTGAAATCTTGTCATCAGATGTGACTCCAATGCACATTCTGCTGCTTGGGGTAGTGCTGATGATAATGGAAGAGGTAAGTCCTTTCTTGAATTTATTTTTAGCAGTAATTTAAATATACTTAATCAAGGCTCTGAGCCGACCTTTATAACAGCTAGAGTCTGCAAGTGGACTGTTTCTGACAAGGTTTCAATGTCAGACCATAGGTGGATCACGTTTGATCTTGGTACCTTAAAGATTGGAAAGAACCTAAAGCATAACCCCAAAAGGACGGATGTGGACGTGTTCAGATCTATACTAACTGGAAGTTTGAACGAAATCGGTTTGCGTAAGACAACTAAAAGCTTTGAGGTTGAGGAGTACTTAAATACCATTTGCGACTCCTTAATTAAAGCTTACAGGAAGATCTATCTTCTTCGATCTGATGCTGTTTCGGGGCGTGCTACCGTTTCGTGTTGCCCTGAAGTCGGCAAGCTCAAACGAGAAGTAAGGACAGCCTTTAATAGAGCTAAAAACTCAAAATTAAACTCCGGCTGGAAACTTAGCCTTAGAGGTAAGTTAGTGGAGTTTAAAAAAAGTGTTCGTCATAGGAAGCGAGAAACGTGAAATTCTGTGAAGAAGTTTCCTCCTGCAGCGAAATCTCTCTCCTAAATCGGGTACTTTCATCTGACCCTGAACGACGAATTGGCTTATTAAAAAGGCTGAGGAAAAAGAACCATTTCTTTTACCGAAAACCTTTTGGAGAGTCTTCATCTATTAATGGAGGTGCATTTTTTAAGTTCCAGAAGTTCCGTGTGGTCACTTCAGGACGTCAACCATGAAATTACTGCAGATGATTGGATCTTAGCGGAAGAAATTTGCAGGGAGGAAAAGATAAGTTGGGCAATTAATAGTTTTTCGCCGTTCAAAACACCAGGACCAGATGGTATTATACCAGCCTTTCTACAATGGGGCTTGGAGGATCCCACCTGGTGAGAATTTTTTATTGTATTAGAGATTTCTGTCTTCCAAATACACCAGTAAATCCTAATCAACATGCCTACACTCAAGGCAAGTGCACACTAACTGTTCTTCACTCGGTGACCAGCTTTGTTAGTGGGGCGCTGGACTCAAAAGAGTCCGCCCTGGGTGTTTTCATAGATGTAGAGGGAGCTTTTGATAAAACAACTTTCTGATGCCTTGCTTGAGCATAAAGTTCCACCGACTCTTGTAGTTGAATTGGGAATGCTCTCAAACATAGGATAGATAAGATTAGGGCTGGCGATGTCAGTTTTCATGGAGGACTTGAGGCTGTCCACAAGGGGGTATACTTTTCCCATTGTTGTGGAATCTCACCCTGGACAGCCTCTTGAAATTCCTCGCTAAGGCCAACTTCACAACAGTTGGTTATGCAGATGATCTAACCATCCTTGTCACAGGTAAGCACATAAATGTACTTTTTGATAGGATGCAAGTGGCTCTCAAGTTGATTGAGTTTTGGTATGACCGAATCCTCGGAAGACAGAGTTGATTCTTTTCAAACGATTGAGAAACCTTGGCAAGCCCAGTTTGCCATCTCTTCCAAATACTCCATTAGTTTTTTTGTCAAATGAAGTCAAATATCTGATTATTAGATAGACTTTATCTAATACAGTAAGAAAAGCGTATGTTGCATTAGATGATGCATTAGATATGGGGGCTGTCACCTAAAACTGCCCTCTGGATCTACACAGCTGTAATTCGACCTATGCTTACATATGATGCAGTAGTCTGGTGGTTAAAGACCTTAAAATATATTTCCACTACTGCACTAAATAAAGTACAGAGACTTGCGTGTTTGTATGTTACTATGTATGTTACACTGCAGCCATGGAAAACATGTTGAACCTACCGCCACTTCATTTGTTCATTCAAGAAGTGGTACTGGTGACCATGTTTCGACTGCGTACAGCAGGAATCTGTATGGGTGGGAGAAACAGTAAAATGGAGCTGGAGCGTAAGACGGACTTCTTACCCTACAACGCATTTTTACTAAGAGTTATCTCACCTACCCAAGTTCCACAGAAGTTGAAGTAAATAAAAGTAACAAAATCTACACTGATGGTTCGGTTAGACGGAAAGGTGCAGGAGCTGGAGTTTTCTCGTACGATCTCCAACTCCACATATTTACTCCTTTAATTAAGGTGCCAGAGCTTTCGTTTAGACTACGAAACAAAAATATTTACTGATAAATACAGTTTATTTAACAATGATATTTTGTCGTACTCCTGATATGTTGATGACATACTTATTGTATATGAAGGTAATAAAGCTAATAATATATGCGCTTTAAATTTCACTACTGAACTCGAGAATTAATTTTTTGGACCTACAGATTAGAAGAAACAACGTAACAAACAAAATTGAGTTTGATATATTCAGAAAACACACATATACTGATACTATAATTCAAAAAATCTCACATAGTGATAACCAACACAAAGATGCCTCTTTTAGATACTTTTTCAATAGATTAATTAATACACCTTTAAACTATAATGATTACATGAACAAACTAAAGACAGTTCTGAAGATAGATATTAATAACGGATATAACTTAAGCGATATTGAAAACATCTATTTTAATGTCTACAACAACCAGGTAAACAAAATCATTTACAATCATTTTAAGGTTAAACAAAGATACATCACACTACCGTTCCACCCCACCTTGATAAACTTAAAAAGAAATCTAAATAAGATAAACATTAACTTGGCCTTTTCTTCTAATAATAAATTAGTTAATATGTTGGTAAACACCTATCATAAATTTGATAAACTTGAGTTAAGTGGTCTCTATAAAATCACATGTGAAGACTGTATTAAGTTCTATATAGGACAAACGGGACGTAATTTAATAACTAGAGCAACAGAACATCTTTCAAGGGCCTCTTCCTCATTCTGTAGACACCTAAAATCGGAAAATCACAGTTCCAGTATTGATAAATTCTGTTTGATAAAAAGAACCAACAAATCTAGGGAATTAGATCTCATAGAAGAATTCCAGATTTTATTACATAAGGAACATGAAGAAGACCTAATTCTCAACATCACAGAATTTAATAATAATAGATTTTTTAGTAGATTCATAACAGAAAAGTAATACAAAAAACACCTCATTTTACTTGGAATTTAAATTTTGAATTTTGGTATTTATTAATAGACCTGCCTACGCAATTCTGATTTCCTTTTTACTTTTCATAAATAACCTGTTCCATTGCCATTTCGTTTTCTCACGTGAATTTTATAACTTTACATTGTATTTCTGTTGATAAAAAAATTTTAAATTGTTAGTTTTTGACCTTTTATAAGCAGATTTGTAAGTACATTTAGATTTTTCAAAAGATTTATAACTTGTTCCTTTTGGTTGTTTTAGTTGTTTGATTTTTCGGTTTTCAATAGTAAAGATTTTTAAGATTGATTTTCTAGAAAGCTTTCTGAAGATGCCCACATATTTGCTTTTACCGAAACCGGTAAAAGCTTTCAACTTTTACCGTCTTACTCATCTTAATCTTTCAACAATGGAAAGAAAAGAAAATGTTAATAATTCAGAGGTTAGTACGACCAATATCATTTTCGAATACAGAAGCCAACAACTAAAATCGAAAGCTTTCTGATAATGCCCACAAGGCGAAACCGGTAAAAGCAGATATTTAATAATAAATCCATTGTCAAAGTGCGGATTGTTTTACTCATCTTAATCCTTCAACAATGGAAAGAAAATATTAATGATTTTCTCGAGATTCCCAATATATAATATTTGATATATGTACTTTTATAGTAATTTGATCATTGCAGTACTACACATTGTACTAATCATATATTTTTACCTTTTAATACAGTCATGCCTGAAGACGAGATTGATATATCTCGAAACATATGTAGCAGCACCGATATTTTTTTAATAAATATTTTTCATCATGCCTTATTCAAAATCTTTTTTACTCAGAATGAGAGACTTTGGGGAGGAATGAAAGAAAAATAGCAAAATGAATCCCAAACAAGATGGTGAAAACCGTGCCCCGATATTTTGTTTCTAACCTAAAGTATTGATGAAAGAAGATTTTATGAGAAAATTCGACGGATTTCGATCAGTTCTTTACTATTTTCTATAATTTCTGTATACACCTGCTAATTATTCGTAAAAAAATATGTTAATTATATTATAAGGTTTAATAAGATCTATTATGACCAGTTTTTAATAATCTGATTAAATATAAGAACTCTGTACCTTTACTGGTTTTATTTTTTAAACAAATTCACATCTTACATGTTTCGACACTGCAGTGTCATCATCAGAGACGCTATAAAAGATATAATGTATTAATATTAAAAGAGCCATCTCATAATTTATATAATAACGCTCGATTTTTGTGTTTCATCCTACAAACAAAATTTTTACCATTTTAAGTGTTTTGTTGTTAGTTTTTAATTATCAAATTGAATGTTTTTCACGCAAAATATTGACAGCATTATTCATTTAACCATATAAAAATATGTAATTTTCTTTTAATATTAATACATTATATCTTTTATAGCGTCTCTGATGATGACATTGCAGTGTCGAAACATGTAAGATGTGAATTTGTTTAAAAAATAAAACCAGTAAAGGTACAGAGTTCTTATATTTAATCAAAAAATATGTTGACTTTGATAAATGCTGTTGGTACCTAGCGTTTTTTGTTTACGAGTTATTTTGGTATTAAGTGTTTTCTGACACATTTCACCATGTTCTTTAAAAGTCCATATCTCACCTAACGTTTATTCAAAAAAGCCTTTGCATTTACACGATTACTCTTCATATGCTGGTAACTGGATTGTCATTAGCTGTATTCGAGTGTCTTATACAGGTGGTCAAAAATTTTAATTACCATTTTTCCATATTCGATGGCTAGAATGTCGAAAATTTTAAATGGAATGTCTTATACAACACAAACCAACCAAAGCCAACACTATCAGAAAGAGAATTTAATTTTATATAGATTATCTATAAACATTCCCATGCCTATCTATGGTAGTCTCTCTCATCTTGAGAAATTATTAATAAGTTAAATTAATTTTCATTTCTAATTGAAATAATATAGCCACTCGTATTCGTAAATATTTATTAATAGTTAAACAATAAATTCCAAAAACAGACATCCATTGAAGAATGGATGTCTGTTTATCCATCAAATTTTGCCATAATATCTTCTTGTATCAATATTTTATGTTAGGAACAAGATATCGTGTCGCGGTTTTCAACAGTTTGTTTGGGATTCGTTTTGCTATCTTTTCCTAATTTAACATTTCTAAGAAAACTCACAATTTCTGTTGCAACGGAAAATGCCTGGTGGCTAAATTCCAAATTACATTTAACACAAATAAGATAGGATTTATAGTCCAAGAAAAACTCTTTTCAACGATACCAAGCTTAGTAAATTCCGTTCAAATGATTGGCATTTGTTTACAAACATTTTCAAACACCCTCCACCACCTTATTTTTAGAGATAGAGCGAAAATGTTGTAACAAAAAAACTAGGATTTACCTAAACTTTAGAAATTATATGCTTTTACGTTATTAATACAGCGGAATTTCGAAATAATCCACATTTTTAAATTTAAGAAGGCGATTGCGACCCTTAGCGGTCATCTTAGAAACTGAAAATAATTTCAACATTTTCTCTTAGTCACTTTAATCATAAAATTTTTTACAGCAAAGTTCTACAATGAGTAATTTTCAAGATATGGCACTTTGCACCCTGTACAAGTGGCCTCTTGGGGCCTAGGTGCTGTTTGCTTTAGCGTACCCTCCTCTTTCCTACATACATACTTATTCTTACATACATATTTAGTTATTAACTTACCTTCTGTGTTAAATAACATCAAGATATCACCAGGGGGTTTCGTCATTGACGGCAAGACGTAAACGGTTTCCGCGGGGAAATCACCCTTTTCTTGACTCCTTTCGCACCTTCCCACACACCATCCAGAATTTAAAACAGTCTCCCCCGTGCTGTCCTCCTCCAAAACAATCAAATCCCCCTTTTGGAACGTTAAAAAGCTGGAACCCTCCCCGGGACTTTTGTAATCTTGAAGGGCGATCACAAATTTCGACCGCTTCTTCAACCCCTCTAAAAAATAAACGACCAAATCCCTAATATCCTCAGCATTCGGACTTTGAAAAGTAAATTCCTCCCCGCGAACTGTATTCAAACTAAACGTTTGTGTAAAAACCTTATTCGTTTTTTGAGAAGAAACCGTTGTAATTTCCGGGAAAGATAACTCAAGCAAAACTTGTTCTTGATCATCAACCACGTAAACTCCAGTCCAATTCACGGCGATTATCACGTCGTTTTTGGGCAAATTCGGGCCTGAATTTCTGTAGGCTTCATAAAATCGCGAGAACAAAAGGGGCCATTTAAATTTGGCGTACGAAACGACGTCTTCTTTTACGCGTAATATTTGCACTTTCTCTTTAAGGTAATAACTTTTTTTGTAAGCTTGGACGACCAAAGCACCCCATCGATCAATCGCCTTATCAACCCCCGTTAAACAATAATCGGGGATATAATTCGGTAATAAAGTTAATAATCTCTCAACGTTCATATCGGTGTTATATTCAATGTAATATTGTTGAGCCGCAATCATCGCTAAATCTTCTTCTTTATCACAACGGTATTCGCCAAATTTAACTCCGCGCACAACTTGTTGATAAATTAAGTTAGTTGCGACTTGGTCTTCGGTTGGGTCGTGCCATGGGGCGAAAATTTCTTTTCGGAAAAATAATCTCCAAGGGGCGTTTCGTTCTTGGGCGCCTTGTTCTTTCGCGTATTGCTCGCATTGCGAAATTGCGTCCATAACGTGATCCCCAGCACTTCCGAGGGATGATACCTTATCAAATAACGCGATGTAAAGGGAGAATCCAAATTGATCTTTTAAACCAATTTTATCCGATAATTGGTTACATAATTCTCGTGCTGTTGTCGCTGAATCGGCTAATAAAGTTTTTGTGTGCCCATCCATAAAAGTTATTGGTAACATAATCGGCTTTTTCGATTTAGTTGCTTGCAATTCTAACCAACTCGGCGGTTGATTCCTAGTTCCGTTGTTAAAAGTACGTTTTAAACGATCTTCGCAATAAGGGGCATAACCGGGGGGTCCCTCTCGAATAAAAGCCCTTAAATAATTCACAAATTTTTCTGATGGGGCGAAACACCCAACGCAAAGCGATAACAAAATCCAACCACGAGCATGGGACGATTTCGAAGGATTATTCGTTAATTGTTTACAAATTTGGCAATAAATTTCATCCCTCAACTCCGCCCTTAATATACCATGCCCGATTATAAAATGTAATTTTTCTAAATTCGACGTCGGTCTCGACTCTAACCAGCTTTGATAACTATCGGCGGTATATTCTTCATCTTGAAGTTTTCTTCTAACATCTTCACCCAATTTATTTTTTCTTTTTAGTGTTAACGAGACTAATTTATTACGAATTGAGCGCGGTTTTTGCTTCATAAACGAATCGGGGTCTAATCCCATTAATTGGGCTTCTTGAAATTCTTTGCTTCTTATGAAATTCCTTCCTAAAGTCGCCGTTACTTTTGACATAACGGAAGTGTTATCACGTTCCATTGTACTGTAACGAGGTTCTGGTAAATCTCCGGTGAATCGTAAAATTGTTATCCATAAAGCTTGTGCTGCCTATAAAAAAAATAATAAATTAATTAATTATGTATAAAATTAATTTTTAATATTACCAATTGATCCCCTTGAGTATGTAACGGTAATAATGGATGTTTTAAAGGCTTCCTTGAATATTGATGCCCGATATTTCCCTGGAAATAAGTAGCCGCGAATTTTTGGAACTTAAATTCGGATAGATCCTCTTCGTCTTCTGATTGAGTTTGCATAGGGCTGATGATTTCATTTTCGGATGGTTGTGATGGGAGGTCGTTGAAAACTGACGTTTCTCTTCCTGAAATTTTAAAACGCCATTCTGTAGGTTCATTGATAAGTTTCATTAGAAACGAGTGATGATAAACTAATCTTTGGATCGATCGAGATTTACTTTGAATTTAGATCGATATGTGAAGAGAAAGTTGTATGTTTATTATTTCTTTTGAAGAAAGTATTTCATGAAACCGGGGCTGTATCTGTGTCGATACTAATTGGGGCGCTGAAATAACTTTAAAAAAATGATGGTGGAGAAATTGAAGAATGGTCAAAAATGTAAGCTGGTAGAAAAAGAATAACATCAACAACTAAATACATAACTTGAACAAATAGATATCAAGATGGATATACAATAGAATGTTTTGATTTTATTTCTTGTAGACAAAAAATATAACGTATTTGTTCGAATCTAAATATGACCGAAAAAAAGTCATAAGTTATGTTGAAAAATAAATAAATTAAAATATTAGGTAATAATGTTTAAAAAACAATCTATTTTATTTTTAAATATTACACCGGGTGTACCATTTAACTTGACAAAACAAAATATCTTAAAACTTCGTATCGGACTAGAAAGAAGTTTTGGATAAAATTTATTCGATTTGAAGAGAGGTTCGTATTTAAAATTTGTAAGTTTTTTTCCATCACGATCTCTTCCGGGGTGAGAGACGGGTTCTTCTTTGCCACCACTGAATTTTCCCTTCAAAACGAATAAAGTTTATCCGAAACGTTTTTTAGTTAAATGCCTGGTTTTTGAGATATTCAGTTTTGTCAGCTTAAATGGGACACTAAGTATACAATGTTTCTAAAATTTGTGTTCAACAGAAAATTAGAGATTCCTTGGCTTAAAATAGGTTGATTTAAGTTAAGTTATTTACAGGGTGTTCTTTTTTTGTTGAAGCCTATTTACTGAAACTATTTTTAATTTTTTTTCATGGAATCCACTTTATACTGATTCAACTTATTTCCGCATTGTGGAACGCAGAGTTGCTCAATATCTTTATGAATAGGCGTAAATTATTAGGCATTGACCTCTTCGTGTTTTCTCCGCAGTTGTCTCAACCTTTAAGGAATTATTCGAAAAATTAGGCATGATAGCAACGGTTTTATGTATATTGAATAAACATTACAACAGTAATATCTCTCTTTAAGACATTTTTATGTTAATTTATGTTAATTAAGATGATTTAGCACTCTTTCAAAACAAAATCATAAGACCGTAAACATCCTGTATATTCAAAGTTGTTTCGTTTCGCCGAAAACTTTATATGCTATTTTATAACTCATAGCTGATAAATAGGCGCTGGATACATGGGTGCTTTGAGTGCGCAAGCAACCAAGCATTCAAAATTTTTAATGGGTGCAGAGCACCCATACAAACAAATCCTTCCAGAATACTTGATACTGCGTCTAGATGACATGATATTGCTTTCAAAAGATTTGGAATGCTTCCAGAAGACTTGAAATACTTTTAGAAAACTTGATAACCCTTCCAAAAGACTTAAAATTACTTTGAAAGATTGGATACTGCTTCCAAAAGACTTGCAATGCTTTAGAAGACTTGGTACTGCTTCTAACAGACTTGATATTGCCTCTTGAAAACTTGAAAGCTTTCAGAAGGCTTGAAATAGTTCCACGAGACTTAAAGTTGGTCTAAAAAACTTGATACTGCTTTCACAAGATTTCAAATACTTCCAGAAACTATGATACTGCTTGTGAAATTGCAGAAAACATTTTCAAGATACTATTAGAAGACTTAATATTGCATCCAGAAGAATTAAAATGTTTCCAGAAGACTTGCAATACCTCAGAAGATTTGATCGTGCTTCCAGCAGACTTGATATTTAGAAGATATTTGTAGTGCTTCAGAAGAGTTGATAATACATCTAGAAGACTTGAAATACTTCCAGAAGACTTGATATTGCACCCGGGGGACTTGAAACGTTTCTAGAAAAATTGAAATGTTTCCAGAAGACTTGAAGACTCTGAAGAAGAAGGAACACTCGATTCCGGGTCCGTCTCTCTCCACCAGTCCATAGATTTTCAATTTTTCAACGGTCATTCTCATACCAAATATAAGCAACGTTTAATAATATTAGCAATGATGTAAAACAACTTTCACATCCGTAGTTTAAGAAAAGGGCTTTCCAGTTATTATTTCAACGGCATTGTGACCTCAGGAGTAGATAACGAAGTAGATAACGGTAGATAACGATTGTTACTGTATATGAACGTTTGATGTGAGCAACATCTAGAGAAAAATTTTTTTGTAATTCAGTTAATTACTATTATCAATAAACACGTTTATTATTTCATGTTGTCTGGAAGTATTTAAAATCTTCTGGAACCAATATCAAGTCTTCTAGAAGTAGCATCAAGTCTTTCAGGCCGGTAATATGTCTTCTGGAAGCATTTCAAGTCTTCCAGTGCAATACTAAGTCTTCTGAAAGCAGATAAAACCATTAACAATTTTTTACAGATGCACTTTTGATGCAATGTCAAGTCTTCTAGAATTAGTATCAAGTTTTCCAGAGGCAGTAATAAGTCTTCTGGAAACATTTGATATCTGCCAAAAGCAATATCAAGTCTTCTAAAAACATTTCAAGTTTTCTGGAAATAGTATTATATCATTTGGAAGCATCTCAAGTATTCTGGAAACAATGTCAAGTCTTCTAGAAACAATATGAAGTCTTCCAGGGCCAGTATCAAGTATTCTGGAAACAATTCAAGTCTTCTGGAAGTATTTCAAATTTTTTGGAAGCATTTCAAGTCTTCCAGAAGCAGTATCAAGTCTTCTGAAAGCATTTCAAGCCTTCTAGAAGCATCTCAAGTATTCTGGAAGTAATGTCAAGTCTTCTAGAAACAATATCAAGTCTTTCAGGGCCAGTATCAAGTCTACTAGAAGCAGTTCAAGTCTTCCAGAAGTATTTCAAGTTTTCTAGAAGCATTTCAAGTCTTACAGAAGCAGTATCAATTTTTTTGTAAGCATTTCAAGTTTTCTGGCAACATTTCAAGTCTTCTGGAAGCATTTCAAGTCTTCCAGATATAGTAATAAGTCTTCTGGAAGCATTTAAAGTTTTCTGAAAGTATTTAAAGTCTTCTGGAAGTAATATCAAGTCTTCTAGAAGCAACAACAAGTCTTTCAGGCGCGGTAACATGTCTTCTGGAAGCATTTCCAGCCTTCTGGAATCATTTCGAGTCTTCCAGTGCAATACCAAGTCTTCTGAAAGCAGATGAAAACTATAATTTCAATCTAGATAAAACCATTAACAATTTTGTATAGATGCACTTTTGAAAACGGTATCAAGTTTTCTAGATGCAATGTCTTCTAGAAGTAGTATCAAGTTTTTCAGGGGCAGTAATAAGTCTTCTGGAAGCATTTCAAGTCTTCTAGTAATAGTATTGAGTATTCTGAAAGCAATTCAAGTCTTCTGGAAGTATTTCAAGTTTTCTGGAAGCATTTCAAGTCTTTTAGAATCAGTATCAAGTCTTTTAGAAGCAGTATCAAGCCCTCCTGAGGCAGTATCGAGTCGTCTGGTACCATTTCAAGTCTTCTGGAAGCAATATTAAGTCTTCTAGAAGCAATATCAAGTCATCCAGGGGTGGTAACAAATTCTCTGGAAGCATATCAAGTTTTCTAGAGGCAATACCAAGTCTTTTAATAACGTCAATCCAGATAGAACCATTAACAATTTTGTACTTTTGAAAGCAGTATCAAGTATTTTTGAAGCAATTCAAGTCATCTAGAAGCAGTATCAAGCCTTCTTGAAGCAATTCATGTCATCTAGAAGCAGTATCAAGTCTTCTGGAAGCAGTATTAAGTCATCCAAGGGTGGTAACATGTTCTCTGGAAGCATATCAAGTTTTCTAGAGGCAATACCAAGTCTTTTAAAAACAAATGATAAACATAACGTCAATCCAGATAGAACCATTAACAATTTTGTACTTTTGAAAGCAGTATCAAGTATTTTTGAAGCAATTCAAGTCATCTAGAAGCAGTATCAAGCCTTCTTGAAGCAATTCATGTCATCTAGAAGCAGTATCAAGTCTTCTGGAAGCAGTATTAAGTCATCCAAGGGTGGTAACATGTTCTCTGGAAGTATATCAAGTTTTCTAGAGGCAATACCAAGTCTTTTAAAAACAAATGATAAAGATAACGTCAATCCAGATAGAACCATTAACAATTTTGTACTTTTGAAAGTAGTATCAAGTATTTTTGAAGCAATTCAAGTCATCTAGAAGCAGTATCAAGCCTTCTTGAAGCAATTCATGTCATCTAGAAGCAGTATCAAGTCTTCTGGAAGCAGTATTAAGTCATCCAAGGGTGGTAACATGTTCTCTGGAAGCATATCAAGTTTTCTAGAGGCAATATCAAATCTTTTGAAAACAAATGATAAAGATAACGTCAATCCAGATAGAACCATTAACAATTTTGTACTTTTGAAAGCAGTATCAAGTATTTTTGAAGCAATTCAAGTCATCTAGAAGCAGTATCAAGTCTTCTGGAAGCAGTATTAAGTCATCCAAGGGTGGTAACATGTTCTCTGGAAGCATATCAAGTTTTCTAGAGGCAATGTCTTCTAGAAGTAGTATCAAGTTTTTCAGGGGCAGTAATAAGTCTTCTGGAAGCATTTGAAGCCTGCCAGAGCAATATCAAGTCTTCTAGAAGCATTTCAAGTCTTCTAGTAATAGTATTGAGTATTCTGAAAGCAATTCAAGCCTTCTGGAAGTATTTCAAGTTTTCTGGAAGCATTTCAAGTCTTTTAGAATCAGTATCAAGTCTTTTAGAAGCAGTATCAAGCCCTCCTGAGGCAGTATCGAGTCTTCTGGTAACATTTATTTCAAGGCTTCTGGAAGCAATATTAAGTCTTCTAGAAGCAATATCAAGTCATCCAGGGGTGGTAACAAATTCTCTGGAAGCATATCAAGTTTTCTAGAGGCAATACCAAGTCTTTTAAAAACAAATGATAAAGATAACGTCAATCCAGATAGAACCATTAACAATTTTGTACTTTTGAAAGCAGTATCAAGTATTTTTGAAGCAATTCAAGTCATCTAGAAGCAGTATCAAGCCTTCTTGAAGCAATTCATGTCATCTAGAAACAGTATCAAGTCTTCTGGAAGCAGTATTAAGTCATCCAAGGGTGGTAACATGTTCTCTGGAAGCATATCAAGTTTTCTAGAGGCAATACCAAGTCTTTTGAAAACAAATGATAAAGATAACGTCAATCCAGATAGAACCATTAACAATTTTGTACTTTTGAAAGCAGTATCAAGTATTTTTGAAGCAATTCAAGTCATCTAGAAGCAGTATCAAGCCTTCTTGAAGCAATTCATGTCATCTAGAAGCAGTATCAAGTCTTCTGGAAGCAGTATTTAGTCATCCAAGGGTGGTAACAAGTTCTCTGGAAGCATATCAAGTTTTCTAGAGGCAATACCAAGTCTTTTGAAAACAAATGATAAAGATAACGTCAATCCAGATAGAACCATTAACAATTTTGTACTTTTGAAAGCAGTATCAAGTATTTTTGAAGCAATTCAAGTCATTTAGAAGCAGTATCAAGCCTTCTTGAAGCAATTCATGTCATCTAGAAGCAGTATCAAGTCTTCTGGAAGCAGTATTTAGTCATCCAAGGGTGGTAACAAGTTCTCTGGAAGCATATCAAGTTTTCTAGAGGCAATACCAAGTCTTTTGAAAACAAATGATAAAGATAACGTCAATCCAGATAAAACCATTAAGAATTTTGTACTTTTGAAAGCAGTATCAAGTATTCTTGAAGCAATTCAAGTGATCTACAAGCAGTATCAAGTCTTCTGGAGCAATATCAAATCTTTTGGATGCAATATCGTCTTATAGAAGCAATATCAAGTTTCCAGGTACAGTAACAAATGTTCTGGAAATATTCGAAGTCGTTTGGGAGTAGATCAAGTCAATTAACAATTCTATATGGGTGCTTCTATGAGTGTTATGATTGTTATGTATTATCTGGTTATTTGGGGAAGGTGAGATAGGTTTGTTTAGGTTAACGACCCAAAGGAAGAAATGTTTTCCAACAATTACTACCTCTGTTTCATAATAAGTGAGCCATTAGCGTTTTTATTTTTTTTAATAAGTGAGCCATTTTAATATTTTAGAAATACTATTATAAACATTCCACGCCTCATTAACACTTCTAAGTCGATTTTTACTATTTCTCGAGGCTGCTTCTTGTACTACAAACAGCCATATACTTTTGTCATATTTGGTAAACGATAGACAACAATCCAGGTGTGCTAATTTATTGTTCTCTTTTAGAACGGGTTTCAAGGAATTGGAACGCCTTTTAATTCCGCCATTTTTTAGCAACCTCCACAACGGGGTAGGCGGAATACCAACTGCAAATGATAACGACTGCAGTGTGCCTCTTCTTTTATAATTTAATTTAACTGATAGTATTTTGGCAATTAATTCTGTCCTATCAATATCATTTATCTTCATTCGCATTAAAACTACTACTACTACTAGTTAGTACTATTAACAAAATCTTTACCTTGTTTCCAAATTCTTTTTATAGTGGCGCTTGATATTCTAAATTTTTTAATTTTGGATATAACCGTTCCCTTTTCTGACGTTGCAATAAAAATTCAACTATAGTAGTTCGCTTTTGGTTAGTTAAATTCGGTTTTCCCATCGTTCTAAATATTTCGGTGTTCAAAAAACTTTAACGTAATTGTTTGATGTGTAATTGTTGTTTAGTGACAAGATAAACTGTTAAATATTTTGAAGTAATGGCATATGTGATTAAAAATATTAAGTATATTAACAACATAAAAAATTTTATTGCCAATAAGTTCGACAGAAAACGCAAATGACTCACTTATTATGAAACAGAGATAGTATTTAAGTTAATGACCTTCAAAAATCAATGTAGGAGAAGAATAATACTCTTATGATGTTGTATAACACAGGGTTGACCGAAATCGAACAGTTATGTTTACTATTTTCAATTAAGAGTTCAATGTAATTATGGGTTTATTGGAGAAGATCAATTATATTTATTTAGGTTAATAACCTCCAAAAGGCAATGTATGATAGTGTTAATCCTCTCATCATTGTTAATAATTTTTTGATAATGATTGTTACATAATCCAGGGTAAATTGAGAAAGGGTAGTTATATTCAAATCTTCAAGTAAGAAATATTCCTCAGCTTTAACCTACACAATCTGGTGAAAATTGCTATCGAATTCAAGAAGACAAAGTTATCCAATATATTTCAGACCATAGAAGATAAAAATGGATAAAAATTTAATTTTAGATAAAAAGATAAAAATGATTCAAGATTCAATTTAAATAATTTCAAAAAATTAATTATTAATATAATTCTTCTTGTTTTACTGAGGTTAGATAAGTTTACTTTCAATTATGATAAACACAACTCAGTATAATTTCCAATTTATTTAAAAATTAAAAACATTTAAAACTTTGACGCCTGAGACTTTAACTTTGACTCTGACTTAATCAGGTCATTATCAACAAATCTAAAATTTAAAATTAAAATCATACAAACGGTATAAACATAAAGAAACAAATTAAAAACGTAAAAAAAAGAAAACGATGAAATATAATATTTGAAATTAGATACCATCATTAAGCGTAAATCTACATTAAAATATCTATTGTTACTGATGATTTTTTTATTTATTAATATTTTTTTAATTATGACATTCTTAAAAAATTTAAAAAAATACAAATAAGTTCAAGTATTAAAAGATTCCCTTCCCCCACTTTAAAATATAAGTATTCTTTTTTAAAATAAAATAGCATTCAACATGATGTTATCAGTAACAATAGATATTTTAATGTAGATTTACGCTTAATTTTTTAGCTTTAGTTTTCTTTACGTTTTAAATTTGTTCCTTTATATTTGTACCGTTTGTATGACTTTAATGTTAAAGTTTAGATTAATATTAAATCTTGATAATGAGCTGATTAAACTCGAAACTTCGAAGTTTTAAATATTTTTAATTTATAAATAAATTGGAAATTATACTGAGAAGATGTGTTCATTATAATTGAAAGTTTAATTATTAATACTAATTTATATAAAAAATTAATAATTACCAGGAGTAGGAGCTTCACTTGAGCTATCAGGCAGAAAATCAAACATAGCCTCAACCAATTTTGAGTCATCAACCGGTTCATCAGCTTTCCTTGCAGCATCATTAATCAAATTTTTCTTCAACTCAACCCGTCTTCGTTCCTCCATTTCCAACTCCATTTCTTTACGTTCCAACTCAAACATTCGTTCCCTACAAAAAAAATATTAAAACATTTAATTATAATTAAAAAAAAATTACCTATAATTTTGTTCCGCAATTTCTTTAGCCCGTTTATTCCCGGCATCCTTCAATTCCCTTTCCTCCTTTTTCTTCAATTTCAAAGCTTCAATATGCTTTTTATGTTCGAATTTAATCTTTTTGAACCTTCGTTGAGCGATCATCCTTCTAACATGTGATTGTATTTTTATGATAGCCCACATTTTATGTCCGTATTCTCTTCGGACTAAATATCCGCGCGCGTGAGCTTGCAATCCAACGATGTGTCCTCTTAAGTGTCTAAATCGGTGGGATAAAACGCGACTTCGAATTAAAGCTTGTAATCGCATATAACCGACTTTCATTTGGTTGTATTTTTTTCTTTGTAAATATCCTTTGACGTGTTTTTGGATGATGATTACGGCCGCTTTTAATCGTTGGAATCTTCGGCGATAAACCCAACCTCTTATATTTTTTTGGAGGATTAAAATTTTTCGGGTTATGACTCGATCGCGTTCTTGTTCTAAAAAGAGATCGTGAGCGTCTTTTAAGAAGACTTTTGTGTTTCCGAGTTGGTAATCGGAGTGGCCTAAAACGGCTTTGCAAATTCGGGATGTAGCTAATCGACAATCTGTTTTGTGTGATGGGGGAACCCCCGAGATTAAAAATCGATATCTTTCGACGAATTCTTTGAAAGTGTGGCGAATCGGGTATCCGGCCCTTCGAATTCGAATCGTCTCCATCATTCCTGAATATCTTAATTGGCGACAACATAAATTTCGGTCGAACATCATTGGTTTTTTGATTTCGTTGGGTTTGATGCATCTTATAAAAAAAGGTTGGCAATTTGATAGAGTTTTCATCAAAGAATCTAAACTTTTTTTGAATTGTGTCGATAAAGTGGGGGTTCGTTTTCTCGTTTCCGCCCCCATCCCTATATCGTCGATAAATAATTGTTGGAGGAACGAATTTTTTGAGATTGTAACTAATTGTAGTAAATCAGCACTAAATGTATCCCGATTTTTTTCTAAGAATCCCCGAGTGTCGTAAAAAACGATCCCGGCGAAATGATTCAAACCAAAACTTGTATTTATATCAGATTTGGGTTTTAAATAATTTCGGTGCCCCCCATGAGTTTTATGCAATTTAGCCAACATCGTTTGATCCGTCCCTTTAGGAAATTTGCTTTCTTCATCGATTAAGGCCATAATGTTTAGTTGTTTAACCGCGATTAAATCTAACGCGTCTTGATTATCAACGAATTCAATGTGTTGCCAATTAATCGCTTCGAGATTATATTCTTCTTGTTCCAATTTAAAAATGTGGCGGACAAAAAATTGTTGTAAATTCTCGTTGGCGTAGTTAATACAAAATTGCTCAAAACTGTTATGATTAAAATTCTCAAATCCGAAGATATCAAGCACACCAATCGATCTTCTACTTATCCTCTCTTTAGCTTTATGTATTGCACTGTTTATTTTTTTAACGATAAATATAAATAATCGCCCATAAATTCCTTTAACAAAAGCATCTCGGACATCGACACTTTGCTCTCGAGATAACGTTGAAATCACGGTTTCTCCGTGGGCGAATAATGTTTTTCTTGTTAATGCGTCGATGAGAGGTTGGGGGGCGACCCCTAATAATTGAGCAACCCGGTGAACGTTCGTGTGATCGGGAATTTCTGTGGCATCTAAATTATCGACGACTGTTGCTTTGTATTTTATGTTTCCCGTGTGGAGTAAAGCCGCTAAAAGTTTTAGGATGTCCCAAATTTCTTGATCGGTGAATAATAAAACTTTCATTGCGCTTCGAATATCGGCAAATTCTGCTGCGTCGGCTCTTCCTTCGCAAGTTATACAACCACCCTAAAAAAATTAAATTAAAAATCAAAATTAAATTAAAAATTAAAATCAAATTAAAAATTATTGCGAAAAAAAAATCTGCGTACGCGACTTAGGGTTGCCGAAGCCCAGTTTTTAGATTAAAAACGCAATGTATTCTCGCGTTTTTATGAACGAATCCCGCTATTATATTACTTTGTAAAACGTATCTTTGTTAACAAAGTTTTTTTAACAATATACGCAATAAGTGGCGCCCAACGTGGGGCCGTATTTCGCGTTTTCTACGAGTTTCGATGCCTCCGAAGAAGAAAATCGAAGTAAATTCCGAAAACGACGTAGGTAATTCAACGACAAAGACGTCAGCTTTGAGTATAATGTACGCAGAATTTACAGCTTTCCTAGAAGCAATGCAACGATCACCCGTGCGACGATAGCAACAAACTTTTACCCGTAATTTCCTATTTATGTACGAAGGCTTTCACGACCGGTGTTAATTGAACTAAAATTAGAACTAACACTAGCACTAAGACTGGAACTATCACTAGGACTAACACTAGATCTAAAACTAGAAACTTTCCGAAAAAAATGTTTAACATTTTGTAAACAATTTTTCAAAACATTTTGTAAAAATTTTTTCAAAAAACGCACGGCAAAACCCGAAAGTCTCTACTTTTAGATCTAGTGTTAGTCCTAGTGCTAGTTCTAGTATTAGTCCTAGTGTTAGTTCTAGTGCTAGTTCTAATGATAGTTCTAGTGTTAGTGCTAGTGTATTTTTGTTCAATTTCCTATCTACTTTACAAGCTGATATCTTCGTTGTTTTTAGATATAGCGAAATAATAAAGACATCACTAGAAAACCCCATTTTTTCTTCATCTAAAACCGCGTTTTATCCTGTCGATATTTCTATATCCACCGCAGAAAAAAATAAAGAACACCGTCGCGTTCCAAATACACTCAAAATTGTCAGAATTTAAGCCCGTGTATAGCGGTTATAGAACCGAATTTTAAAAAAGGCTTTATCAATTTAGCAAGAACATGTGTTGGGCTATCTAAATACGGATTTTGTCGGGTCCATATATAACCACGTCTGCCAAAATTTACGTTTTATACAACCCTACATAGTAATCGGTGTATTGACTTTCTCTCGGAAACTATCTTACATAATACGAACAAAACGGTGAAACCACATTTGACTTATAGGAAATATCAGCCCTTTACTGTGGTACATAATCATCATAGATCATAAGTTTGCACAATCATTTTCTACCTTAAAAACTGCGAAAATCGCGCAAAATTGCCGTAAACAACCGTTTAAGGTTTCATAACTTTCTTATATGACACGTATTGAAAGACTGAGACCATATAGAGCCTATAGAAAATTTTCTGCTCTGTACACTGGTATATAATTTTCATAGATCACAAGTTTGCACAAACATTTTCTACCCCAAAAACTGCGAAAACCGCGTATAATTGCCGTAATCAACTGTTTACGGTCTCATAACTTTCTTATACGAAACGTATAAAACTCTGAGACTATATAGAACCTGTAGGAAATTTTCTGCTCTTTACACCGGTATACAATTTTCATAGATCACAAGTTTGCACAAGCATTTTCTACCCCAAAACCTGCGAAAACCGCGCAAAATTGCCGTAAACAACCGTTTACGGTTTCATAACTTTCTTATATGACACGTATTAAACTCTGAGACCATATAGAGCCAATAGGAAATTTTCTGCTCTTTACAGTGGTATATTATTTTCATAGATCACAAGTTTGCACAAGCATTTTCTACTCCAAGAACCGCGAAAACTGCGTATAATTGCCGTAATCAACTGCCTACGTTCTCATAACTTTCTTATATGACACATATAAAACTCCAAGACCATATAGAACATATAGGAAATTTTCTGCTCTTTACACTGGTATATAATTTTCATAGATCACAAGTTTGCACAAACATTTTCTACCCCAAAAACCGCGAAAACTGCGTATAATTGCCGTAATCAACTGTTTACGGTCTCATAACTTTCTTATATGAAACGTACAAAACTCTGAGACTATATAGAGCCTATAGAAAATTTTCTGCTCTTTACACTGGTATATAATTTTCATAGACCACAAGTCTCAGACTTCCGCACCTGACCGGACAAAACCCGGATTTAGGTAGCCCAAGCTATGTTCTTGCTAAATTGATAAAGTTTTTTTTTAAATTCGGTTCTATAACGGCTGGACACGGGCTTAAAATTCGATCATTTTGAGGTGTATTTAGAACGCGGCGGTGCTCTTTATTTTTTTCTGCGGTGGATATAGAAAAATCGACAGGTTTTAGATGAAGAAAAAAAAAGGATCCGGCAGACAACGAAGATATCGACTTGTAACGTAGATAGGAGATTACGGGTAAAAGTTTGTTGTTGGGAGGTTTATTGCTATCGTCGCACGGGTGCAACGATCACAAATCAAATTAAATCGACAGATGCTGGAACAATTTTCGGCGCGAACTACTCCATTTCCTGCATTTTCATCATCGGGAAATTTCGCGAAGTGTTCTGCGCGTTTTAACGGTAGTTCTCGTGATAGTGATGTGGTTGAAACTTTTATAGACACCGTGCAAGTGTTTAAAGAATGCACAGAAGAATCTGACGGCCATGCTTTACGTGGTTTATCCCTATTGTTAACAGGAGAAGCATCGATATGGTGGCAAGGTTCGGTAAACGGAATACCGCGATTGAACGACTGTGCGATATATGGAATGAAAAACCTCCGTACAAACTCCTTCGTGATTTGCACAACATTGGCGATCACAGTGCTGAGGCGAGTGTAACGCAGAAACCAGTAATATCGCGAATGAACAAGAACCAAATCGAAACAGATCTCGTTGCGCGTACTGCAAACGTTTTGGAGACGTAAAAGACGAATGTCGCGATTTAGCCGAAAAAACCAAGAACGTCCAAAATTCCGACACATCCATAACAACATCATCCCGAGACATGAACGTATTTCGCTGTTACGGGTGCAGTAAAGAAGGTGAAGAGGATGAATCAAAATGCCCACCCAGTCTGTAGAGAGAACAATGAGAAATTAAACAAAGGTGTCATTGCTGTGTCATTGGGAAGTATATCATTTTATCAAATTACATCATTTGAAGACGATGATCGAAGGCCATTATTTCTGATTTCAGTAAAAAATGTTTTGGTTTGTTACGAACTACTAAAAAGAATGACTTACGAATTCATAACAAGGAAAACCAATCTTACATTAGCCGACGGAAAAACAACAAACGAAGAAATTTTAGGAACCGAAGTTGATATCGACGTTGAAGGCACAATTTGGAAAACAACAAAACCCTTTTGGGGGTAGATTTCCTTTCTTCAGCAGGAATGATATTGGATATACCGCGTAGTGAGTGGTGGTTCCGTAATCAACCAGAAGTGATACCAGTTTTTCAAGAATGTCGACTTGAAGCACGAAACAAACAAAGAACTAATGATCGAAACCGTTAGTACAACCGAAACAGAGTTGGTATCGTGTAAACTCAGACAAGATGAAGGGACTGATGTCACAGAAAACCAACGAAAACACCTTAACGGAATTTGAAGATGTATTCAGACGAGGGGGAGAGCCAACACCGTTCGCTGAATATCGCATTGAAACAGAAGACTGTGTGCCGATTGTTGTTCCACCCTATCGAATATCTTCACAAAACAAAGATATTTTACAGGACCAGTTGGAAGAGACGTTAACCAATGGTGTAATTGAAGAATGCGAATCTCCATGGGCGGCTCCGGTCGTGTTAGAGCTGAAAAAAGACTCATATCTCCTAACAAGGAGACATCGCAGTTGACTCCACCAATTTTGATGAATTTTTTTATGGTGAATCTATATTAAATCACTTTTACCAGAGCTTTTGATCCAATGCCCCTTCTAAGGGTCGTAATTTATTTGTTAAGCTTCAACACGTTTGAAGTTCATTTTATATGTCGCAAGGAAAAATCGACTTTTAACGACTTTGTATAGCACGGTTGGTGATCGCCGAGCTTTGGTTCCGAAGTCCTAGGATGGAGACTCGAAATCCACTTATTTTTTTCAACTTACTATTTTTTTATAGTCTATATTCATTTTTGTAAATCAATAATAAAATTCAAAACTGCAGTTTATATAAATAATCATTTATTTTTTCCGAAATAAAGGATGAAAAGTCGTACTGTTAGTTTTCTTGTATGAAATGCGTATACGGAGGAAACACATTTTAATATTTTACTCATTTTCGAAACATTTATTTTAAAAATGGTTTGTTAGGTGTTATATAGCATCGTTTGCAAACATTTCGAATATTATTAAATACGGTATCAACCACTATGGAAAACCAGCCATCAACCAGTGCCAGACATGAAATAGATCATTATTTTTTAGATATAATAGATCATTTTAAATAGAACATTATTTTTGTGTATTATTTATATAAACTATAATTTTGAATTTTATTATTGATTTACAAAAATGAATATAGACTACAAAAAAAGTTATAAGTTGAAAAAAATACTTCGAAAAATACTAAATAAAATAACAAATAAATAGATTTCGAGTCTCGATCCTAGGATTTCGGAACCAGTCATTAAAAATCGATTTTTCCTTGCGACATATAAAATAAACTGTAAACGTGTTGAAACTTAAAAAATAAATTACGTCCCTTAGAAGGAGCATTGGATCAAAAGCTCTGGTAAAAGTGATACATATTCAATATAGATTCACCACAAAAAAATTCATGAAAATTGGTGAATCCATTGCCGAATCGAAGACTTATTGCATCTTGCAAAACAGACGTTGTTCATGATCACAATTGATTTAAAGTCAAGATACTGGGAAGTGCGGGTAAGAAACAAACACCGCGATAAAACAGCATTTGTTACGCCTTTTGGGACGTACCGCTTCATACGCATGCCGTTCGGACTTAAAAATCCGGCAGCAACTTTTCAAAGACTGATAGACCGTTTTCGTACTGGTCTTAACATCACCATACTATGTAATCTTGATGACATAATCGTTGTGTGAGGGACATTTGAGGAACACATTAAGCATTTAAGAGCCGTGTTTGAAAGACTTAGAACATTTTCCTTACACGCGAATCGTAAGAAATGTACCATCGTGTATCGCGAAGTGAAATTCCTCGGACGTGTATTGACATGTGATGGAATTAAAACGAATCCCGAAAAAATTGCAGCTATAATGGACATGCCCAAACTATGCAACCTAAAGCATC
Source organism: Onthophagus sagittarius (assembly GCA_036711965.1). Classification (NCBI taxonomy): domain Eukaryota; kingdom Metazoa; phylum Arthropoda; class Insecta; order Coleoptera; family Scarabaeidae; genus Onthophagus; species Onthophagus sagittarius. Next base: position 12,806,113 of record JASERS010000004.1, read on the forward strand.
TACATACATTTTTACAGACTTGTTCATGGTATCGTCGTTTTGTAAAAGATTTTTCCGCTGTTACAAGACCACTTACAAAGTTAACGAAGAAGAACATTTCTTGGAATTGAGGTGAAGACCAGAACAAAGCGGTTTTGCAGCTGAAAAGACTCTTAACATCTGCGCCAATCCTACGACAAGTGGAAGAAGGACGTGATTTTATTCTACTTTATTCTACTACTCTCTATTTCTGTTTTACTGCAGGGGAAGGGTTACGATGATAGAGTACGCCAGTCGATTGTTAACACCAGCAGAAAGAAATTACTCAACAACTAAACGAGAAGCCTGGGCAGTTGTATAGGTTATATCCAAATTCCGAGGTTACGTTGAAAGATTAAAAGTAATTATTGGTACTGATCATCAACCGTTTGATTGGCCAGGTGGGCTCTTACGATGTACAGATAAACTATACTGGGAAAGACAAACGTGGTGGCAGATACACTTTCGAGACCTCCCTGTCAAGATGATTCCGATAGAAAAAAAACTGTTTGTTTCGTAGGAATTGAAATTCCCAGAGAATCCGCTGCTAAAATACGACAGAAGCAGTTAGATGATCCTGAAATCCGAAAGATAATAAACTCATTTGAAGTAGAGAGAAGTGATTCGCCGAATTGGTGCGAGCGTGGATACATCGTGAACGATGGTATTCTCTACCGTTATATCGCCGATATTAATGAAACCGAAGAACCACAATTGGTAGTGCCAAACCAAGAAAGAGGAAAAGTGATTTTTGAACACCATGATGCGCCATCACTATGGAGTAGAAAAGACACTCGAACGAATAGCCGCAAGATATTACTGGCCTGGAATGCGTAAACAAATAGCAGAATATGTCTTCCAATGTACTGAATTGCAAGCCTAGTAATCAGAAGCCTACAGGATTGTTCAGAACGCCTGTTCCAGCTCAACGATTTGAGGTGATATCAGTTGATTTATTTGGACCTTTACCAGTTTCTCCTACAGGACACCGCTGGATACTGATTATCGAAGATGTAGCATCCAGATGGGTAGAATTATTTCCGATGATTAAAGCAACCGCAGAAGCCTATGCGAAGCTCATATTGGATGAAATTATCTTGAGATTTGGAACCCCAAGGAAGGTAACCTCCGATAACGGCGTACAATTCATCAGCGATAATGCAAAAGTTAACGTATTGCTTAGTTATGAAACAGTCGTTTATTCCATTATACCACCCTAAAGCCAATCCGGTAGAAAGGAAGAACCGTGACTTGAAAACACAATTACCGATTTTAGTCGAAGATAAACATGATAGTTGGGTTGTGAAGCTACCTAGCATCTCAAGAGAACTTCGAACAGTTACCAATAATACAAGAGATTTAAGAGTTATGAAAACTTTGTTCCAAAGATCACGCCGTATCTACAAAGACTTTCTAACACATTATGGGAAGCCAGAGAAAGGATCGAGTCATGCCAAGATAGATCAAAAGAATCTACTGATAAAAAACGCCACGATGTACCTGAGTATGTGGTGGAAGACTTAGTGTTAGTAAAATTCCACCCACTTAGCAATGCAAAACAGGGAATCAGCGCTAAGTTTGAGCCTAGACGAGATTGGCCATACCGAATTTTGAAGAAACATTCTCCAATTAGTTACGGAGTATCGTCTATAGAAAATCCTGAACAAATGGTGGGCTGTTACCATGTATCAGATCTGACGCGATACGTGCAGAAGAAATGTGGCAATATCCCGGTACCAGCTCATTCTCTGCGGAAATGTGGAAGAACAAAGGGAAGTAAGAAGAAAAGTACTGGTCCACCGACGAGGACGTAAATGGTGAACCATTTAGAGAGTTTGTTGTGCGAAAAAAATAAAATAAAATATCTGCGTACGCGACTTGTTTCGTTTAAATTGGAGTGTTTTCAAACAATAATAATGCCTTATCATTATTTATCTCCAATTTCTTATTGAAAACAAAACTGACGTATCGTGACTTTTAACCAATGTCATTAGTTTTTCTCACCTTTCTCTAAAAAAAGTGAATCAACGATTCAAAAAGATCAAATAAAAAAAGGTGAGCTTTAACTTTGATCGAGCAATTTTTAATTTTTACTCGACGCTTATAAGAAACGTTCGTTCAAGACGAGTAAAAGATAAAACGGTGAAGACGTTTAATTTGTTTTTGAATTATCAATATAACATTACGAGTTTTAGAGTCTCGACTTAGGGTCGCGGAAGCCCAAAAAAACGGTTAAAGTGTATACCACTGCAGAATGATTTTCAGTTTTTAGATGACCTTCGATGTACTTTTTTTGTACTTTTACGGATGAACCCCGCTATTATATTATTTTGTAAAACGTAACTTTGTTAATAAAGTTTTTTTTAACAAAATACGTAATAAAATTAAATTAAAAATAATAATTAAATTAAATTAAACTCACCCCAGTTAAATATCGATATTCACTAGCATCCCCAAGATCTAATTTTTTCTTATCTTCTCGATTCAACCCCGCCAATAAGCAATAAAAAATATGATAATTCCTTTCATCCGGGTTTTGACTAACAATTCTACTTTTTTCTAATAAATACTGTTCGATTTTAGCCCCCTCAATAACACCATTTGTACTAAAATGGATATCAATGTATTTCCCAAATCTTGAGCTATTATCGTTCCGAACGGTTTTAGCATTCCCAAACGCCTCCAAAATGGGGTTCGCCTCTAAAATCTGCTGCTCTATCCAAGAATGTTTCCCGCTTATCGCCGCTAAATATTGTAAAATCAACTTTGTGCTTTCCGTTTTCCCAGCTCCCGATTCCCCCGAGATTACGATACATTGATCTTGGCCGTACCTTCTCATATTCGCATAACAATTATCGCCTATTGCAAAAATATGTGGGGGGAGTTCTCCGATTTTTCTCTCTTTGTACAATTTGATTTGTTCGGCTGTATAAATCGGGAGAATTTGGTATGGATTAACTGCTACTAAGATTGAACCAGTATACGTCTAAAAGAAATAAAAAATAAATAAATAAAAAATTAAAAATCCTTCATGGTTAAATAAATAAAATGTCCTTAGAATAAATTACTCAAGCTTAAAGTTAAAAATTATTTTTATTTTTACGCTTTGATTGTTTTAACTTATTAACTTACGTAAATGAGATTCTCATTGTATCTGATCAATAAATTCCTGAGTATTCCAGCTTCGTGGAGATCACCTAATCCGATCATATCTTCCACTCCGTGAATGGAGGTGGTGTGCATCGCTTTGATCCTTCGATCTGGTTGTAACCAATGCTCTTCGCCGTCGTCATCTCGGACGGCGATTCTTCGCCCTTCCGCCGAGACGACTTTTGCTCCGATTGCAACGTCGAACTCATTTCCAGATATTGGTTCGATCCAAATATAGTCACCCTGAAATGATAAAAAGTGATTTTGTAAATAATTTATTATATAGAGATAACGATATTAATGATTGCAAGAATATGGATAAGATGTAAGTATAATTTGTAGTAAGTAGTGCGTGTAGTATGTTTCTTTCTAACAATAAGAAAGAGATTATGTAAATCTTCGCGGGAAAAGGTAATTAAATTACGGTGTGTGGTGAATTAGTTAAATGTATTTTAGTTCGATTAAAATGTTTAACAGTTTACAGTGCCGTCTTAAGATATTTGATGTCCCAGGGTCCCTCCCGACTCCAGACTTAACACTCTTTCAGGAAATTATTAACGATTCAAAAGAAAACTTTACGCTTCAATTGGGGTATAAAAGAAATCTGCACCTCCTCTCCACATCTTTCATCCAATATCTATTGTTCCTTTCTTCATTGCCACACCTAAACCTTGCTACCATCCTTTTACCCTCCTCCCCCACCCTCATCAGGTATTTTGGTATCCCCTTCGTTAAAATTTCCTTATATTTTTACTTTCCCCTATCGCTATCCCTTTTTCTCGCCTTCCTTCTACTATTGTTTATTTCTATCTCCGAAAAAACCGTTCTTTTGTAATATTCCCCCCTCTCACCCTTATCATATCAAATCCTCCCTAACTTCCTGCCAACACTCCCCCAGCATCTTGCAGTATCATCTTGTATCTACAATATTCTACCCCGCACATCATGGTGCTCCTCAACAGCCCATCACAATACCACCTTCTTTTGCTTTTCCCCAAAATTCCATCGGACTGACTAGGGAGTTTACTCTCTTTTCCTTGAGTTCTATGCTAAACTCCTCGATACTAGACTCGAAATTTCCGTTTTGGAACTCATTTCAAAAAACCCACTCTCGACTCCAGAGTTAACATTCTTTCGGAGGATGATTGGCAGGAAAAACAAAAACTTCACGCTTCATTTGGGGTATAAAAGAAATCTTCACAGTATAATTAATGTTTATAAACAAAACTGACCTACTCAACATTTTTTGGGAGGATGATTGACAGGTCAAAAGAAAAACTTCACGCTTTAATTGGGGAACAAAAGGAATCTACCTGCCTTTGAATCCTTTTTTCTGTAACAATGGGGATTTCTTCACGCTTTAATTGGGGAATAAAAGAATTCTTCACGGTATAATTAGTGTTTGTAAACAAACCTGACCTACTTAACATGCTTTCGCAGGATGATTGACAGGTCAAAAGAAAAACTTCACGCTCTAATCGGGGAACAAAAAATTTTTCAGATCTTTTCATACAGAGTATTTTTAGAGAGTCGACATTTGTCATTTTGAGTCTATTTCCAATTAAGTTCTTTTTCAGCACCCAACACCTATACGTATTTCCAAAAATCGACGTTTATGATAGTACATGATGTTTTAAAAAGTGAATATAGTGTGGTTACAACGTTTTACGTAGCATATCATTTTTCTCTTAAAGCTCTTAATTATGTGCTTTGTTCCATTAATGAATCATGTTTTACTATCTTTACAGCAAAATTATTTACTTCTTGTATACCTGAGAGTCATTTGCTCTTTAAAGCTCGTCGATTAACTGCTAATATACAAAACTTGATTTTTAATAAAGTCTTACTGTTTAGGCAACTTATATTGCATAGTTTTTTTCAAAATATAAGAATTTAAAAGGTTGAGCAGGTTAAAATCTCGCTCTCTTTAGCAACCAACCGCCTACCACACCAGTTAGAATTATTAAATTTGTACAAAGGTTCGAATAAGTGTTTTATTTAAGGCACGTTTTTTCATTTCAAGAAAAATTCATTTAGTAAGTATTTATACTTTATCATATCAGCACCTTTTCTAATTTAACCCCGGTTTTTACCGCGTGCGAACACTTACGTTTGCATAAAATAAAAATGTAACTCCATCTTCATCTAATTTAAAACCAAAAGCTTTTTTTTTTAATTTTTTTAAATGTATGTCCATGTTAGCATTGTTAGTGTTGGTTCAGGCCGCTAATCTCTTTCTTCTATTAATTTTATTATTTCACCAACAAGAAATTTTGCAACTTACTGATAATTAAAGATATGAAGCTTCTTCATCGCAAACTTGTGACTTTGCTTTTAATAATAAAGGTAAACCACCTTTTATACTATTTCCGACTACATCTTCTTGTTTCTTTATACGAAGTAATAACTTACTTCGGTGACTCTTTTCCTTCCCGAAGCATATCAAGAACTTGGATCATTTTTTTCGAACCATAAATTTGTACGTCGTTTGGCAATTAGATACAATTATTTTTGTCACAGATCTTTTGTCTTATCTTTTGTCACAGAACCGTCTTGAGAGACGTACGGCTAAGCCCGAATGTGAACTAACACTAGACCTAGAAGTAAGAAGCTTCAGGTTTAGCCGTGCATCTTGAGAACTTCTACTTTTACTTCAATTGGAATATACAGGGTTACCAAATCAACTCATAAAATGCTCTATTTCAGAAACTATAAATTGTAGAGGCATCGTTTAAAAAAATGTCTTCAGATATACGGCAAATACCCAACCCAACCCAACCCTGTATCATGATATTAGGAATTTACAGGTAAGATATTGCGCATCTTTAAGATGGCGGATAATAAATGCGTGATGTCACTAAGAGAGTGAGGAAGTTTTTGAGACGCATATTTCTTCCATTTTAAAGTATAAATCTTCGTCATTTGAAGAAAGCATAATTTTTACTAAGGTGTTTCTTAATTTTTACATGGTAGGAGAAATTTTTGATTATAAATTAACCCAAATTGTATTTGCATCCCTACATTACTACAATAAATAACTGATGCTCAATGAATCCTCTACCACGTGTAGTCCTTAATTTTTTTTAACTAGGTTGAGACGGCTCAAAACGAGGAATTGACTGTCTCTTGGTGAAGATACATGTGTAAGATTATTGATGAAAATCGAGAAAAAAATGGCAAGCTGCTCTTTTTCATACCTAGGGCCAAGAATTAGGTAATTTAAACACTGTTACGGCGTTATAGCTTCAGTATTAATTAGATTTTCTGAAAATGCTAAGACCTTTATTCAATGATTCATGGACTCATATGCAAGTTCTACTGCAGATCCAGAAATAACGAACGCTTTTGATTTGCAGAAATAGGAGTTGAGATAATCAGTTGGTTCAACAACACCAAAAAGTGCATACGTATGACATCTGGTGAATTGATGGAATGCATGACTTTTGAGGACTTTTTTTAACATCATTGGAATGCATCAAACAGTGAATCATCTACTACGTGTAGTCCCTAATTGTATTAATTAGGTTGAGAGGGCGCTGAAAACGAGGAATTGATAGTTCAAGAAGCAAGCTCAACCAAGGATGAAATCAATGGAAATGGAAGAGAAAAAAATTGAAAGCTACTCTTGTTCATACCTGGGGCCAAAAAATAGACAATTTTTCTGTCAGTTTCTTTTAGAAGCAATACCACCACTTAACAAACACTCTTATGGCGTTATAGATCCAGCATTAGCAAGATTCTCTGAAAATGTCAACACCTCCATGAATTGGATCATGCACGCATATGCAAGTTCTATTGCGGATCCAGAAATGACCAAGGCTTTTCTTTTGCTGAAATAGCACTCGGGATAATCAATTGATCCAACACGATCAAAAAGAGCATACGTATGCACCTGGTGAATTGATGAAATGCATGACTTTTGAGGGTATAGCGGCATCATTAGAAAGCATCAAAAAATTTTTAATAGAAAAAGGTCTAGCTGACACCCAAATAAGTCACCTGACCTTGGGCAAGGGTAATAAAAGCAGTCATCTTTTATTCCTCAGTTATTCTCGAAACTCCTTTAAAAACAACGCTCTCTTTGTCATGGTGCATTTTCCGATGCATTTTTTCATTAAACGATGTGAAGAAAAATAAACATTAAAGAGATCTCTCTGGAAGTTCCGCTAATGTTCACCTTCCATCAAAAAAAAACTCTGCTTCCAGATCTATGCATCAGATTACAGGGAGACTTCAACATTGGAAATTGTTGCGTATATATTTTGTATATCTATACAGGATCCTGCAATAGTGCGTCAAGCATCCACACTATCATATCCACACTATATATCCACACTATCACTTACTAAAACTATCATTTGTCCTAGAATTAGAAACATTCAATTACAAACAAATGTGTTTGAAGAACCTTCTTTGAGAATATTAATGATCTGCGTAGTACCAATTAAGTTAGGAATTTCTTTCAAACGCAGGCTTGTACTATCTATATGAAGGTATTTCTGTAAAATATTTTAGCATAAATTTTCAAAATTTTTCACTAAACGGTTAATAACTGTATAGCCTTGCACTAAAAATTTGAAAACAAGAAATACATCTATAGCATTAATGACAGCTAATCAGCTTATGTAAAAAATACAGGGTGTTCAACAAAACAATTTATGGAAAAATAACTGAAATGGGTCTCAACATTTAAATTTTTTGCATTTCATTTTTGTAATTGCTTTTGCTTTTAATTTAGTTAATTTTATCTTTTTTCCGCCATTTTTAAATCAGTTAAAACCTCATCGATGTTTTTTCTAAAACAATATGCTATTAACTGAATATAATATAATTAAATTCGAAAGATCTTAACGATGAAACTTTTAGATCCGTCTCAAGGACTTTCCCATCAATTGTTTTTAATAGATTTATCGAATTTATCCGTTACTTCTGGAAAGCACTGTATATACTGAAATATAGTTATACAGGTGTCCCGCAACGATTGTACAATACTTCAGTGTATTCTTTGGTTAAAAATAAACAAAAAAAAGTCATAGGTACCAAAAATGGTCCATTTTCGAGCTATTCAAAGTTTTAGTTTCTTTAACCTAATAATCATTAGTTGTAACTATAGATGCAGTAATTGTATGATTCCCATGGTTGATTGGATGAGGAACAGAGAGATTCGTTAAAAAATGTCTTCAGATGCATAGCTAAACACAACCCAACCCAATCCTTTATAATTGAAATGAAGCAAAATCAAAGATTAAAGAGTAAACAATATCAACGTAAGAATAGAGACTTTAGCTTTGAGAAGAGAAAGCATTCCAATTTAAATGTGCTAGCAATAACAAACCTAACCTAAAAATGTAGTAGCTCATATTTTAAGCTTATAGGTTTTGTATAGGTGTTATAGGTATTTTTATACTTATACATTTAGGTTATTAAATCTATTCAGTGTGCATTCCAATTTAAAGGTCTATAGCGTTCAAGGTCATAACGAAGCGTCGTATCTTATTTAAACTTTAATCTTTGATAAAACTAGAATTGACACTAGAACTAGAACCATTTGGGTTTAACCGCTTTGGCAGATGTACGGCTAAACCCAAACGTTTCTAGTTTTAGATCTATAGTTAGATCTAATGATATAAAACTAGAACCAGCACTACACCTAGAAGTGGAAAGAAAACCCAAAACTATCCACTTCTAGGTCTAGTGTTAGTTCTATTTTTACTTCAATTGAAATATACAGGGTGGCCAAATGAGTTTGTGAGTACTCTTTTTCAGAAACTCTTCATTGTAGAGGCTTCGTTAACCCAATTCAACCTACCAAGCGTAGTTGAACTGAAATAAAACTAGAACTAACACTAGATCTAAAATTAGAATCTGTCGGGTTTAGCACTATTGAGATGTACGGCTAAACCCGAATATTTCTAGTTCTAAATCAACGGTTAGATCTAATGATTTAAAACTAACACTATCACTTACTAAAACTAGAATTAGAAACATTCAATTACAAACAAATGTGATTGAGGAGTATTAACCTTCTTTGAGAATATTAATAATCTGCGTAGTTACAAAGATTTGAGGCGGTACGTAAAAGAAGTGATAAGAAGAGAGAAAGAAGCATACTTCAGCTCTGTGGTGGCTCAGCGTAATTCTACAAAGCTATGGCGGGTCCTTCGTAATTGAGGTATTGCCGGTCAAAGGCGCCAATCATTGTCTGGTAGTTTAGGTAATGCAGAGTTAAATGAGTATTTCACTAGATCTTCCGAATTGGGATGGGTTACTGATCAGGATGTTGTTGACTTTTATACAAATTCAATGTTAAATTCTAGTGATAATATCCTATTTAGAACGGTAGATGAATATCTTTTCAGTTCATTTTCAGTTGATGTTTTTTTTGTAACACATATTATAAACTACTTATATTTTTATTATGTATGTTTATCTAACTCAGTTTTTTCAGACGATTGGAAAACTGCTAAGGTGATTCCACTGTCTAAGATAGCCAACCCTATTTCGTGTGGTGACCTTAAGCCGCTTAGTATTTTACCCGTATTATCTAAAATTTTGGAAAAAATCATAGCTTTTCAGATGAGATTTTTTGTTGAGGGAGTAAAAATTGTAAAATTGTAAAAATTGTAGTAAAAATCATGGCTGTACCATACAGCGTTAATGCATATAACTGATGATACATTGCGGGTAGCTGACGATGACATAGTTACGGCCCTAATTAACCTTTCGATTTTTCGAAAGCATTTGAAACCGTGAATTATATAGTTTTGGATTCTATTCTAAAGTACATTGAGTTTAGTACTAATACTGCTGCCTTAATATTGGTATAAGTTCATTTTTATGCCGACGATTCTCAGATATATTATTCGTTCAAACAGGATGATGCTCCTGTGGCCCAGCTTAGGATTATAGGTGATGTTGCTCGGTTCACAAGAATGGCAGCCAGTTACAACTTAATGTTGAATTCCTTAAAATCAGTTATGTTATTGTTTAGTAAACGCACTGCACGCAGCGCTTACTCTCAATTTAGAAATGAGTTGGATGGTGGCGATTTGTTAGATTTAAGGATCCGATTACTTTAAAAGTCCGTAAATCAGTAGCGACGGTGAAGCTCATTTATAATGTTAAAAACTTTGTATCTAGGGACACTGGTCTGGATCAGGCAACTGCCGGCTGAATTCAGAAAGTTCAGAACGCCTGTCTGAAAATTATTTTTGGGTGGCTTAATATGGCTAACAGAAGGAAATTACATCTATTAACTTTTTATCATAACTTCCTTCTATTAAAGTTGCCTTCTTATCTTTATACCAAAATATCATTCCGGACTGACGTTTATAATTTGAATATCTGATCCAAGGGCTTAATCACTCCACCTCAACACCGTTCAGCTTTGTTTCAACGGTCTTTCTCTTTTAATCTACCAAGGCTTTACAACCCGTTGCCAAGTACTCTTAAATCGTTGCCACTGAGCACCTTCAAGAAAGGGCTCCGCAGGATCATTGTCAGTGACCAGAAAGGGGCTAATGATTAAATTATATCATTTAGGATTTCTTATTTTTACTATGATATTATTTTTATTATATTCTCTCTGAATGGCTGTTTTGTTAGCATTAGTATTTTTGTCAAGATTTTTTTTCAACGCAGGGTGGGATGGTAGAGAGGACTAAGTCCTAACTCCGCCCTGCGCATATTTGTAACCTTTTTTTCTGTTATTTTTATTAATAAACGCATATTATTATTATTTGAGTTTAGCCTCTCTTTAATGGAACAATTACCAATTAGTCTTAGTTTTAATTCAATGAATAATCCGTTACATCAAGATTTTGTTGTAATTTGCATTCTTAATTTGCTACAAAAAAAATTAACCTCATTTTTTAAGAGGCAATAAAATTTTACATTGTTAACAAGAAGATATCTCATATAAATTTTTTTTTGCAAATTTCCCCCGGCTCCTCCACCATCACATTTAAGTACCCTTAATTATCAAATCGCAATTAATTTTTTTTTGAATCCGAATTAAAATTTACCAATTACATGAGAAAATACCCATTCATTGTCTCATTGTTTTCACCACATCTCCTATTTTAAATTCAACTCTAATGATCCCAACAGTAAAAGTGGCACACCTGCTCTCAGTCACCTGCCTCTTCAGCCACGTTTTGTTCCATCGCATTTTCTCCTACATACACAAATATCGAGACATACTTTTACAAGCATCCCAAGACATACACACGAATGAAAAGAAATTTTTCTTTTTGATTCAAATAAATCGTTTTCTTTAATTCGATTTATTTTTTAAAATAAAAAATAAATTTCACTCTTCCGTTTAGGATGTCCGGTATCACAATAATGTATCTGGGATGCGTGATGATTAAACAACGGGCGGTTTTATGGGGCCCCGTTGGTCGACCCGTTCCGAACCACCAAACCGTGTCAGCGTTGTTTCCGGTGTGTGCCGCGCCAACAACGAGCACGGAAAACTCTGCGAAACAAACCGCCGACGTGAAGAATAAATTAAACGAACACCACAAGAGATCATCATTATCATCATCATCGTCGGCTTCACGTGATATCTTCAAACTGTGTCAACTATGTGCATAGAGAAAGTAAATAAATCCATTAAAAAATCTCTTCTTATACATTCCTTCATGTCTTAAACTCACAACACATAAATTTAGTGCTTAATATAAAAATTTAATTACTTTCTCTGCATTTAGAAGAAAAATTTCACCTTGACAAATCTTTTTCCATCAAACCAGTATAAATGTTTTCGCCTTAAAAAAGCTTCAAGACTTTCTACATTTCAAGCTCATCTTATGGTTTTACACAATCGTGATCTTCAGCAGTGAGTCTCGTTTCTGTCCGACCTTGGAATTAACATTTCTTGTTGCTTGAAGAACGAGACGTTGTCTACGAGATACTCGCATAATGCACGTAACTTGTTCGATCTCGACGACGAATTACAAGCTTTTGTTGTCTCACGATGGATTATTCTCCTTTCATATTAACCGGGTTAAAAAAAAATAAAGCATAACATTTAAAATGTTGATATTCTCGGTTTCTAATCTATGAATAAACAAGAAAGTGGTATTTCTGAAACAGTTGATTTTTCATAAGGTTTCTCTTCTTTAAAATCATTAAACGTTAATAATCTGTAGTTTTAAGTTGATGGTGAATAGAAAGAAGATTTTTTTAATGAAAGGAGGTCTTATGTGCGAGAAGTACCGTTAGATTTTCTGCCAAATTTGAATTTAAACTAGATTGTAAATGGATATGGGGGCTTAAAGGTCGTGAATTCTCCGTTTGGAAGCGTTAACAGTTAAATAATAAATTTTATATTACTTTCGAAATTCCTATTTTTATGATCGCTTCTTCGAACGATGTTTGATGTTTGTAGAAATTTTTGTAAAGGTTCTTACCCTCGTCACGATAACCATTGTAGAAGGTCATCAACGCCACCTGTAACAAAATAAAATTATTTTATTTTATTGCAATAAATATAATTAATAATACAAATTAATTTAATTATTAACCGATAAAGTGTGTAATGCATTGAGTAAATAATCGATCTAGGTTATAGCATTAAAGATCTTGTAGATTTTGATATTAGACGAGATAGCTACAAACACTGAATATTTAAGCTTTCTGCAAAGATATATCTTATTATAGCTTAACATTTGCGCGCAACATATCATGTTTGATTGATGATTCTGGTATTCGATGAATTAGTTCAGTGTCACATTGATAACCAGTATTTAGCAATTGAGTGTAGCACACATAGTAATTAGTTTTTGTATCTGAGAATTAGATGCAGAGTATGATGCTAGGGTGTAATAGATAATTGATTTGATCCAAAACCAAGAAGTTAAGTTTTGTATAGTTTTGATTCATCACAGATAAGAAGCAAAATGTAGACTTTTTACAATATCAAAATTGACGCCACACTTTATGATGTAAAATAAAATAGTGATTAAAATAAAATGCCGCTAAAACATTTTAGCGGCAAAGTGCAAAATATAACCTATCCTTATCTCCAAAAAAAAATTTTGAATACTGTTTTACAATAAAAAACATTAAAAAAATGATCACCATTATCTATTTTCGAATCTGTTGTAACATATAACGTATTCTCCTGATGATGCTTTGAATAACAAAACGAAACCGGTAGAGAAAAATAATTAAAATGAAATCCATTTGAAGTGCAAAATCGCTATTTTATTTTACATTGAATGAAAAATCGAAAGAAATAAATCATTAACTAACACTTTATAATGTTTAGTATAGCAATCACTGATTTCTGAGAGATTTCTGTGCCTTATGATGTGGTTATAGGGTGTCCAGTCCCGAATCTATCCCGAAATTTGATTAAAAAAATGACAAATTCTGGCCCACTAAGAAGTCCCGGGATTTTAAGCCTCAAAATTGAAAAAAAAATTCAAATATCCGGTACGAATTTTCTATCGGCTGTTGTTTTATCATGAAATACGCTTGGTATTAGGAGATAAATCTTTAAAATCAACTTGAATAGAGGATCTTCAAACGCACTTTCAAATCTTCTGGAATCAGTATCAACCCTGCTGGAAGTATTATAGAGCATTATCAAGTCTTTTGGATGCATACAAGTCTTCCAAAGAGGATATCAAGTCCTCTGGAAGCATTTCAAGTCTGCTAAATGCATAATCAAATTTTCTGAGAGCAGTTTATGTCTTCTGTAGGCATTTTAAGTTTTCTGCAAGTATTAGAAGTCTTTTAGAAGCAATATCAGGTCTTCCAAAGACAGTATCTGGAATCAGTTGAAGTCTTGAGAAAGTATTTCAAGTCTTCTGAAAACATTTCAAGTCTTCTGGAAGCATTTCATATCTGCTAGAAACAATATGAAGTCCTCTGGAAGCAATGTGAAGTCTTATAGAGACAGTATCAAGTTTTCCAAGGCCAGTAATAAGTCTTCTGGAAGCATTTGAAGTGTTTCAGAGGCACTATCAAATCTTCTGGAAGCATTTCCAAACTTCTAGAAATAGTATTAAGTCTTCTAGAAAAACATGTCATGTCTTCCAGGGGCAGTATCAAGTTTTCTGGAAGCAGTTCAAGTACTCTGGAAGGAGATCCAGACTTCTGGAAGCTGATCAAGATTTCTGGAAGCAGTTCAAGTGTCCTGGAAGCAATTCAAGTCTTCTGGAAGCAATTCAAGTCTTCTGGAAGCAGTTCAAGTCTTTTAGAAGCAGTATCGAGTCTTCCAAAGGCAGTATCGAGAACTCTAGAAACATTTCAAGTGTTCTACAAATAGTATCAAGTCTTCTAGAAGCATTTCGAGTCTTCCAGACGCAATATCAAGCCTTCTGGAAGCATTTCAAGCCTTCGAGATGCAGTATCAAGTCTTCAACAAGCTTTCTTATCAAGTCTTCTAAAAACATTTTAACTCTTTTGTAAACATTTCAAGATATCTGGAAACAGTTCAAGTTATCTGGAAGCAGTTCATGTCTTCTGCAAGTATTTTCAGTTTTCTGGAAGCAGTTTAAGTATTCTGTAAACATTTCAAGTTTTCATTACATGTTTTTTTGGAAACAATATCAAGACTCCCAAAGCCAGCATAGAGTCTTCTGGAAGCTGTTGAAGTGTTCTGAAAGCATTTCAAGTCTTTTGAAACGTTTCTTAACTTATACTTGTTCACGTTAACGTTGGTGTAATATTGTTCCTGTTTTAAAGTGTTACTTTTTTAACCTTTAACTACTTATTGTATTTATTGTATCTTTGCTATGTTCAAGGTAATTTAAAGTGTATTTATGTTTTTCATAAAAAATGTATATAGACAATCAGACTGATGGTTGGTGCCTGATGACGGTGTAAAAACCGAAACAAATTTGTAGCACCGATTAATAAATAAAGAAACTCCACCTTTTATGAGAAAATATAAAATTTTATCAATCCACTTTAATTCTAAAATTAAAGATGGACCTTGGGCTAAACATTGCTAATCTTATGAGGTGGCTATAAGGTGTCCAATCCCGGTATTTTGTCCCGGGTCTATCTCGATATTTAATGAAAGAAGTGATAGATTTGGTACCACTAAGAAGTCCAGGGATTTTAAAAGTCATATCAAGTTTTCTGGAATCAGTTGAAGTCTTCTGTAACAATTTCAAGTTTTATGGATGCATTGCAAGTCTTTTGGAAGCAATATCAAGTCTTTCAAAGGCAGTGTAGGTTCTTCTGGAAGCAGTTAATGTCTTCTGAAAGTATTTCAAGTCTTCTGAAAGTATTTCAAGTCTTCTGGAAGCATTTCAAGTTTTCTAGAAACGATATTAAGTCTTCTGGATACATTACAGTTTTTACAGAGGCAATATCAAGCGTTCTGAAAGCATTTCAAGTCTTCCGGAAGCATTTCAAGTCTTCTAGATGCAGTATCAAGTCTTCAGGAAGCAATATTATATTTTCTGAAAGCATTTCAACTCTTCTGTAAACATTTCAAGTTTTCTGGAAGCAGTTCAAGTCTTCTGTAAGCATTTCAAGTTTTCTGGAAACAATTGAAGCCTTCTGTAAACATTACAAGCCTTTTGGGAGGAGTATTAAGTCTTCCAAAGGCAGTATAGAGTCTTCTGGAAGCACTTCAAGTCTACTGGAAGCATTATAAGTCTTTTGAAAGCAAAATGAAGTCTTCCAAAAACAGTATAGAGTGTTCAGGAAGTAGTTGAAGTCTTCTGAAAGCATTTTAAGTCTTCTGGATGCATTACAACTCTTCTGAATGCATTAGAAGTCTTCTAGAGGCAATATCAAGTTTTCTAGAAGCGTTTCAACTCTTCTTCTAGAGGCAATGTCAAATCTTCTGGAATCATTTTAAATTTTCTAGTTGCAGTACCAAGTTTTCTGTAAGCATTTGAAGCCTTCTGGAAACATTACAAGTCTTTTGGAAGCAGTATCAAGCCTTCCGAGTGCAGTATATGGTCTTCTGAAAGCATTCTAAGTCTTCTGAAAGCATGTCAAGTCCTCTAGAAGCATTTTAAGTCTTCTGGAAGCATTTTAAGTCTTCTAGATATAGTATCAAGTTCGGCAAGTAATATCAAGTTTTCTGGAAGCATTTCAACTCTTCTAGAGGCAATGTCAAGTCTTCTGGAAGCATTTTAAATCTTCTTATTGCAGTACCAAGTTTTCTGTAAGCATTTCAAGTTTTCTGGAAGCATTTGAAGCCTTCTAGAAACATTACTGCAAGTCTTTGGGAAGCAGTATCAAGCCTTCCGAGTGCTGTATATGGTCTCCTGAAAGCATCTCAAGTCTTCTGGAAGCATTTTAAGTCTTCTGGAAACATTTCAAGTCTTTTGGCAGCATATCAAGTCTTCTGGAAATATTTCAGTCATCTAGAAGTGAAGTCTTCTGGATTCATTACTACTTTTCTCTATGCATTACAAGTCTTCTAGATACAGTATCAAGTTTTCAGCGAGTAATATCAAGTTTTCTGGCAGCATTTGAAGTGATTCAGAAACAGTATCAAGTCATCTAGAAACAGTTTGTCAATTTTTGATTCCAAGTTTACCGCAAGTGTCAATAATAAAAACTCCAAAGAAAGAAGAAAAATAATTTTATTAAATCAGTGCTACTAGTTTTGAGATCAACTTATCTCTTCATCAGGCACGACGTCAATAGTTAAAGACGGAATGGTTTTTATTGCATGACGGAGAGTGCAATATATATGTATTAACAATAACAATAATATTAAGAAAGTACTCTTCGTCATCCAATAAAATCCATTCAGTTTTTTATACGTTCTGACTGACTTTTTATGTTTCTGGTACAATTTTTAACTATTAACGTCGTGCCTGATGAAGAGAAGAGATAAGTTGATCTCGAAACTAGTAGCACTGATATTAGTACAAAGGCTTTCACGACTGGTGTTATTTGAACTAAAATCAGAACCAACACTACCACTAACACTAGAACTATCACCAGAATATCAAGAATTTTAGAAGTAGTATTAAATATTCTGGTAGCAGATTAAGTCTTCTAGAAGCATTTTAAGTTTTTTGAAGACAGTATCTATCATTTAGAAGCAGTATCAAGACTTCTGGAAGCAGATTAAGTCTTTTAGTAGCTGTATCAAGTCTACTAGAAGCACTTTAAGTTTATTTGTAAGAAACATTAAGTCATCCGGAAGCAGTATCAAGTCATCCAGAAGCAGTGTCGAGTCTTGTAGATGCAGATTAAGTCTTTTAGAAGTAGTATCAAGTATTTTAGAAGCAGATTAAGTTTTCTAGAAGCAGTATCAAGTCTTCTGGAAGCATTTTAAGATTATTTGGAAGCAGTATCAAGTAATCCAGAAGCAGTATCAAGTCTTATAAAATCAGGTTAAGTCTTCTAGAAGCAGATTAAGTCTTCTAGAAGCAGTATCATGTATTCTAGAAGCAGTATCAAATCTTCTAGAAGTGTTATTAAGTCTTCTAGAAGCATTTTCAGTTTTTTTGGGGCAGTATTCAGTCATTTAGAAGCAGTATCAAGACTTCTGGAAACAGCGTCAAGTTATCTAGAAGCAACATCAAATCTTCTGGAAGCAGTATCAAGTCTTCTAAAACCAGTATCAAATCTCAATTCAAAATACATGCTATGGATAGTTAGATATGGAAAGTTAGGTTCCAGAAATTGGACACCCTAGAGGACGTATTACTTAATCTTGTTTCAGTTATCTTCTTGATTATGTTTTAAAGATCATTTAGAATGTTTCTTGAAATTTCTACTTTTTAAGTCATTTTAATATCAAAAATGCAATCTTTGATTATTTTCGAATTAAATCTGTGTTGGGTTAACTTCTTTTACAAATGATGTTTGGAATAGAGTTTTCTACATCCTTTGAGTTGGTAATATTCAATCTCATTTTAATAACCTTCATGACCATGCTTCATATGATAGTTTGGGTTTAACACCATATTTAATTATTTTTTAATTTTGCTTCTTCTAAGTTTGGAATAATCCATGTTGTTCTGATTTAGGAGTTGTTCTGAGTTACTGATTTAGGAATCTTTAAATAAGATCAAATCCTTGGTTTACGAAATAAACATAACAAAGAGTAAGATAACAATCAAATAAAAAGGTGTAAAGAACTTTCATATCTGAAACCTTTATACAACAAGACTTTATTAAATTGTGAGAGGGATATAGCTCATAGAATAAATCTAAAGCATAAAGCAGTACAACAGCTAAGCGGAGTATAGCGATCTAAATGAATAAGGACTCCATTAAACGTAGAATATACCAGTCTATAATAGAAGGATGGACATAATGATCATGACGAGATAATGATATGAAGATGGTCTCAAAAAAATTTAATGGCACACTTCAAGACATTTCTAAAGAACGACGAGACATCAAAGTAATGGAAACCTTGACATATAATCAAAGTAAAATTATTTTAAGGGAAAGTACAAATTCACTTTATTTATTTTTTTTACAAACAGTGAACAAAAAGCGACCAGAACACAATAAAACGAGCGTCCAAACGTCACGCACGCATTATGGTATTATGTAGAACAACATCCCCTATTTCCCTTCGCCATAGGAACAAGCGAAAACTATCATTATCGTTAACGAACCGTGGAACAATAGCTCCATTCACCTGTTGCGGAATCTTCGAACGGATTCTCCACACAACAAGAATTTTTCTATGTATTCGCCAGAAAGAAAATACGACAGAAAGAAAAAGAAAACCTCTACCCATTGTTTAACCGGTGTTTTATGGGCCTCCATAACACTTTTAATGGGATAATTTCTTACATCACACCACCGTGAATAATGGGCTCCTCGCGAAAACGTGATTACGAAATAAATTATAAAAACTTATCAATTTGATGATTCGAGTAAATTTCGTTTTCGATGCTTTTAAAGCGTAATTGATGGTTGGATAAAAAATCTTTTTGATGGTTATTATAGTGTTTATAATCGGTTTCGGTCGCGGCTAATGAACTGTTAAATCCTTGCGGTTTTAATAACAGTAACCTAGTTCTCAAAGTCTGCGTTAGATTATTAACACAAGTGAAATTTGTGTCAATTTGTGTCGAGTTTAAGTTTTAAACGTGAAAAAAACTTTTTTATTAATGCATACCCATCATAGCCTAAGGTTAACGATACATTAACTGTCAACCGAAAGAATGTCTTAAGACAAGTTTTATACCCTAAGGGTACATAAAACTCTCTACTACTACTCTCACGCCATATCGGATAGTACGGCATACAAAGAACGAAGCCTATACGTTACTGCCTACAATTGAAATTCCTCCTCGGATCAGGTGTCCCATTCAGAGCAGAAAGATAATGATGGCAATCAGTTTCTCTTCTCTTCGACTCGGATACGTTAAAGTCCCCAAGAAGATGACATTTTTCAAGCTACACTGAACGTGATTTTTATGCTCGATTACCATCTACTGGAAAGTGGAACTTTTTATACCACTTTTTTCTTTTTCTTTCTTTTTTTTGTAGTTGGAATTAGAAATTTTTGTGAGAAAGAGAAATGAACGAAAAAGGTGTTATTGTTGGATAACGTTTAGTTAAAAGAAGAATTTTTTTAAATTAATCCTCCGGCTAACGAGGTTATTTGAGGAGATAATTGAGATCGTATCGTTACATTTAAATGATTTAAATGAGCGAGTTCGATTCGAGAGAGAAAATTTAGCCGTTTTCACTTTCTAGGATATTTAAGATAAAATGTTAATAGTGAAATTACTTCTACAATTCGTGGTTTAATTTTACTTTCTTTTATGATTAAAATATATTATAAAAATTAATTAAAAAGATGTGACATTCCCATGGTAATAAAACAAACCGAAAAGTACCGTTCACCGTTTACCAATGAAGGAAAAGGTGCTTGTCTCTGTGTATAAGCTCTTGGTGCCTTTACCACGCACGTACAAACCAGAGGTATACCATAAAAACTGCCGTTACAAAATCCGGTTGACTATAGCAATCTTACAGTACTATAGGTATTCGTTTCTTTGCTGTACAACTTAAATTGGTCTCATACAACGTTGATATTTTGTATGTCGTTTTATAAGTGTTTGCACTCAAAATTTTAAGTGTACTTTTAAGTATATAAACAAAAATATGTCTCAAAGTAAACCGAATCAATCAATCAATTAAAGATACAAATTCCACTCATTTTACTTCTTTATAACTTAAACCCACACAAAACTTATTAAAAACGATATTTAATTCATCAATTATTACACTAAAACGATATTTATGTACATTGTGCGTAGATGGTTACGGTAATTTGTTCGAATAGTTGAATATAAACGGGCTGTAATGAAAATGGATTGTAATTAATTTCAAGTAAAAAGTCCTGTTAGATGTCTGGTTAGAAGAACTTGGGTACAAGTATAACAGTTTAAATTAATAAATTAGGTACTTATACATAATTTATATAAACACTAATAAATAAAGGAATCAATTTTCGACGCTAAACGCTTTTTTGATTTATATGTTTAATTAGAAAGTAGTCAAAAGGCATAAATGTAAATGAAGCACAGATAAGTATTTTAATGATGAAAGCGATATCCTCGATTTAATTAGTTCTAGAAAACGGAAACGGTTAATACACATTTGTAGGCATTTAGATAGAATGGTGTGAAAATTGTTGGGTTATTTAAGGAAAATTTTATGGTACTATAATTACATTTCTTTTCTTAGAGTGGAAAGAACGATAAATTTTTTAAATATAGTGGCGAATTTAATGGTGATGTAAATAACAAGGTCGCTAATTAAATGCTGTATACGTCGAAACTTGCTGAAATTACTGGTTGTCTATTTATAAATAAAATGTAAAAAAAGTAGATTTAATATGAAGGTTCTAGAAATTTTATGTATTTGATGATGTAAATTTATATTGCTTAGTTTTTTATATTATTATGGAAGACTAATTTACCTAATCTGCTTTACAACAATAGTAAAAGCTTCGTTAATCCGAATCAATTAAAACCAGATTAATTCAAATTATGGAAGCATGCAGATTATTGAAGTTATACTTAACCCTCGTATTCCGGTGCCTGGGTCTATTTGGACCCAAATAAATTTTTGCGAGAAATTGTAATAAATAGATTTGTCGTTACTCAAGGAGTGCGTTAAGTTAGATCGGCGTCAAACAGACGTCCCGACGAAAAAACGACGAAAAAATATGTCTCGACCGTTTCTTTACAGCGCCAGGCGTCTGTCTGTGTAAGAGGCTATAGCGACAATACAATTGCCATTAAATTCTTGATTTAGTTCACAGAAGGTGTATTTTAGAGCAACGATCTACATCGAAAAATAAAATGTTTGCTAATTTTGTAAATAATAATGATGATTATAACAATGAAGTGTCTTCTGATGATGAATGTGCGTCATTGACTTTTAGTGATGCAGTACCAGAAGAAGAGGATTATGAAAGCGATAAGTTTAGTGGTGAAAATAGTAATAATATGTCACACTGTAAAGACCAAAATGTTTGTGGACGAACATGGAGATATATTTCCCCCACAAACAGAGATGCAGAATTTGGTAAATATGATGCTACACTCACAGCAAATTCTGAGGGTGTAGAAACCATGGAACAATGTTTTGATTTATTTATAAATGATGAAATCATGGACATTATAATTACTTATACAAATGAAAAAGCGGTTAAATATTATGAAATGTTTTCAAATAATATATGGAAGCCGGTAGACCGTGTTGAATTGAAGGCATTTTTTGGGATTTTACTAATTACTGACCGTTTTCGGGAATCACGTGAAAGTAAAAAAGATCTATGGAAGAAAAAGATTGCTTATAGTCGACAAATTTATCGAGCATCTATGTCTCGTGATAGATTTACAAACATTTTACGATTTTTGCGTTTTGACGACTTTCAGACACGAGAAGAAAGAAAAATGACCGATAAGTTGGCAGCTTTGAGAACCATTACAAATATTTTAACAAGAAATTGCAAAGATAATTACCGAGCGTCTAATGTAGGCACTATTGATGAACAATTAGTAACATTTCGAGGAAGATGTCCATTCAAGGTGTATATGCCGAGCAAGCCGGGGAAATATGGGCTGAAATTATGGGCCCTATGTGACGCTACTACATATTATTGTTGTAATTTTGAAGTGTATTTAGGAAAATGCGGAAACACACCGGAGAAAGGACAAGGACAACGAGTAGTTAGAGTTCTTTCAGAGTTTTGGAAGGGATCTAATCGAACTATCACAACCGACAATTTTTTTACGGATATCTCACTTGCAGAGGATTTACTCAAAGATAACATATTTATAGTGGGAACAATGCGGAAAAATAGAAAGGATTTGCCAAAATCTTTGATAACAATATCCGGAAGAGCTCAATTCTCTTCCGATTTTATATTTTCTTTAAAATCTAACACTTGTGTCGTATATCCCAAAACCAAGAAAATGCGTAGTTTTACTTTCGAGCGTTCATCGAGAACATGCTATTTCTGACGAAAATAATAATTACAAACCTAATATTATCAATTATTACAATTCAACAAAAAGTGGAGTGGATGTTTTAGATAAAATTCTAAGAGAATACACTTGCCGGAGATGTACACGACGTTGGCCTCTGTCGCTTTTTTTACATTATATAGATATTGCAGCCTATAATGCATTTGTACTATGGCAACTCAAAAATCCGGATTGGGCAACTGGTAACATAAAATCAAGAAGAAAACAATTTATAGAAAATTTGTCTGAACAGTTAGTTGCTGCAAACATAGATTCTAGAGCTAGAGCATTTGAAACCAATGTAGTAGTATTTTCGAGACACATTGTGGACGCCATCGAAAGTACAGGCCGAAAAATAAATAAACAAATGAGTACAACATTAGAAAAACGCTCAAGATGTAGCTTGTGTATTGGAAATGACAATAAATATAAATCAAAATGTGATGTTTGTCATAAATATGTATGTAATATACATTCAACATGTACAAAAAATATTTTGTGTACAAATTGTAATGATTTAGAATAAATATTTTTTATGTAATTTTTTTAAAATTTTATTTTTATGTATTATTTTATATCCCTAATAATAGTTCACCTTTAAAATAAAATAAGTCAAAATCATAATGGCAAAAGCTTCATTTTTTATATTCTACGTAAACAAAAACTGTTCGGGTCTCGGTTGACCCAGGCACCGTCCGCAACGGTTGGCGAAACGTCAGTACTGCAAGGGTTAAATGATAATAATAATATCTGCAATATATCTTGCAGTACATATGATACACTGAAGCTTTTACTACCTTCCTCAGTTTTAAAATCGTTTGTCCCAGCGTTTTCATGGAAAGAACTGCCTAATTTGCTTCAGCATGATACTGATTTCTTTTAATTGTTGAATGCACAATGGAATGGCGTCATCAACCCAACCTAACCTTGTATATTTGAATTGAAGTAAAACTAGAACTAAATCTAGACTTAGGCCGTACATCTTGAGAGATGTACGGCCAAACCCAAAACTTACCACTTCTAGGTCTAGTGTTAGTTCGAGTTTTATTTCATTTGAAATATACAAGTTGTCAAATTAATTTGTAAAGTATTCTATTCCAGAAGCTATTCATTGAAGAGGCTTTTGTTGAAAAATTGTCTTCAGATGCACGCTTAACCCAACTCAATCCAACTCTGTATATTTAAACCAGAATCGTCTAAGATATTAGGCGCCTCATTAAATGCCAAAGAAAGAAAAGGTTCTCATTAAATGCCAAAGAGAGAGTTGGCGCCTCAAAGCTGTAGCCCTGTGCGCCCTTAAGTTTAAGATAGCGCTCTTCCTCTTCCTCATCATATACAAATACATTTCTCTAGCATTTTGCTAATGAATTGCAAGGATGTGCAAACATTGGGAAATATGAATTCAGCAATTTTAACAAAACTCCTTCAATGTTTTCGAAACGTTTTGTTCTATAGATAGAACGAAAAATCTGTTAATTTCGAATCATTTACCAATTCGGACTACAAGCGATACAATACAAATTTAACATTTTCTAATTTTATTCAAATTACAAGGGAATTCGGATTCGTGAGTGTACGAATTAGCGGAGCTTTACTGTATTTCTAATATAGCACATAATTATCATTTTCGCCACAATATTAAATTTAAAACTTCATCCAACTTCTTCTGGTTTATTTTGTGCGCATGATGTTGCAGAATTTAACACCAATCTTATCGATATTGACCACAAGGCTTCTATTTTTTTACTTTTTCTGTTATTCCTTACTCCTCAACATTTTTCATATCAAATTTTTGGCCTATCTAATACATTACATCAATAGTCAACTGATCTGGCAGCACGACCCTAAGTATCTATTGTAGATAGATTCGTTATCAAATTTAACCAGTCCAATGTCCTTAACGAACATTAATATCTGCTTGATGATAAATTTTTCATGCTAGATCACACACTCTTGACGAGACTATTCGTCGAGATCCTGAGGAGAGACCGAGATTGTGACTCCTGCCAAAAACCGACTTTGGATGGTACGCTGAGGAGGCGAGATGAGGAGGATCAAGATAAGATGAGCCTGGTGTGATCTCGACGAAAGTGTGGACCTAGTATCAGATCCCTAGGGGAGGGAAAGAGTGAATTATAAAGTCGAGAATCTTATACGATTGATGGTAGGAAACTCAACCGTCTCCTCGTCCTTCGCACATGCAGAATTCAACATCGCCGGCTACGCCCATCAAAACGAAATGTGTTTTAATCGACAATGTCTAGTAAAGAAGAATGCTGATACGAGTAAATCCTAAAATATTCTCAGATTTGACAGTAACGATATCAACATTAATACCTTGACAGGTGAAATTTTTTTGAGATCCTTAGGGGAGATAAATTGCGATCCAAAAGCTAAAAACCTGATACGATCGGCTAGGCCCATCGTGTCAAGATGTGTGTTTAATCGACAATGCTCAGTAAAGACACCTATTAGAACTAATGCTGCTGCGAGCAAGCCCTAAAATGTTCCCAGATTTGACAGTGATAATGTCACCATTAATACCTTGCTTGATGAAATTTTTTTCAGATTCTTAGGGGAGATAAATTACGGTCTAAATGTCAAGATTTACTACGATTGACAGCAGGACTGAGACAGAAAACATGCTCAAGTCTTAGTCGGGTATATCAATCCAGTTCAGATGTGTTTTGAATCAACAGTAAATTAAAGATAGCCATTAGAAGTCTTATGCTGTTGCGAGCAAGTTCTTAAATATTCCTAGGATTGACAGTGACGATGTCAATAAGTTCACCCATGTCTCATTCCAAGAGAACTGATCCACAGTAGGTGAAGTCTTTTCTTAGTCCACAACCCAATCCTATGTTTGGCCATCGCAAAATATACGCCAACTGCTCCTTACTTTCCAGATCTAATATAAAACTCATAGTTCAGTTGCTGTCCGAGATGAAAGTTACTCCTTGCTTTGGTAGAATAAAACTTCGTATAAGTGTCTTCGTATGTCTCCTTTCAAGAGAATTGGTTCACACTGGAGGAAGTCTTTCCTCAAATTCTATGTTTGACTATAGCAAAAGATATACCACCTACTAGCTCTGATCCCACGATTGCAAACTCATCTGCTGCTTCATTGCCACATCTAATACATAACTCCTGGTCTAGTTGTTACGCGTGTTTAACCCACTTCCCTTGCAGTATAACAAACTACATTACTGTAATCACCAAGAAATTAATCACCTAATTCTTTTAAACAAGCTTATTTCTGCCATTTTAGTTTGCTTCAACTCCTTTAGCTTTCCGCAATAGTGTTTAGTATTGTACATAAATTTTCGGTGTTACCCACCACAATGCTTTACTTTTATCTCTTTGTCATCAACAGTAACAAATTCCTTTAAAAATGTATTATTAGTCAGTATAGTAGTGTATGTTGACGAATACTTACAATTAAAAAATCTAAGCAACTATGCGTTCACAGACGACTGAGAATGCAAGATTAGAAAAAGAATAGAACATTTCCCAATTAGAATAATAAAAATAATCAACCCAACCCAACCCAATTCCTTTAAACAAGTTTATCTCTGCCATGTTTTCTAACGTTCCTTTTGTTGTCATGATTTTTCTTTCAATTCGTATTCAATTTTCCGCATTTGGAATAAATAAAGATATTTGGTGATTCATATCTCAAAAGAATCCCTAACTCATATCAATTTAATCCTGATATTCTGCATATTTATCAAATTTCTAGAATATCTCAAATTTGCTTCCGAGTACAGGTTACATTTGCTACAATCAAAATCTACCTTTCTGTTTGATATCTTTTGAGCGAATAAAGATATAACCATGATTGATATCTTAAAATAAAGGTTGATTAAGAAGAATTTCACTTTAAATTTGTTGACTTCATTGCACCCTCCAGAATTTTTTGAATATGGGTATATGGATGAACTGAAAATTGACAAAATCGACTTGAATTCTTGATATTCCATATCATTTGAATAAATAAAAGTATCTTAGTGATTAATATCTTAAAAGAATCCCCAACTCATATCAATTTAAAGCCATAATTACAGGCATTAACCAATTTTCTAGAATGTTTAAATTTACTGCTTAGTACAGATTCCATTTGTTACAATCAAAATCTACCTTTCTCTTTGATATCTTTTGAGCGAATAAATATATTTCCATGATTTATATCTTAAAATAAAGCTCGAATAAGAAGAATTTCACTCTAAACTAGTAGACTTCATTACACCGTTTAGAATTTTTGGAATATGGCTGTTTGGATGAATTAGAAATTGACAAAATCGACTTGAGTTCTTTATATTCCATAACTTTTGAATAAATAAAGGTATGTTGGCAATTTATATCTCGAAAGAAACCCCAATTCATATCAATTTAAAGCCAATATTATGCACATTAAATAAATTCTTCGAATTTCTCAAATCTGCTTCTAAGAATAGGTTCCATTCGTTACAATCAAAACATATCTGTCTCTTTGATATCTTTTGAGCAAATAAAGATATTTCTGTGATTAATGTCTTAAAATAATGTTGGGTTGGGTTGACATATCATCACTTCTATTTTTGTGAATAACTTCTTTTGCTTTGTTATAATATACCATTGATGTGTTTTGCACTTCTTACACACTAATTTTTACAATTTCCTGCATGTTACTCAATCGGTCTAGTAATTTCGAAACATAACTAACTACTCATTCATTAGTATATTTGCCATTCCATAAATCTTTTAACACACTTTACGGAGATCTAACTTGCCTCCCATAACATTACTCTGCAGGACTGAAACCATGTGCTGCACTTTATATAGTAAGTACCAATATTCTCATCCTACTCTCTTCCGTGTTCGTAACTCCAAACTCTGAGTCTTCTCTTAAATACTCCACAAAATATTTCTCTATTTGACTGAGAATAGTATGCAGATCTGCGGATTATTTGAATGTACCAATAATTTCGTAATTAGATTACTAACAAACAGCTTCTCCAAATCTGTATCTCTGAAGGAAAACCAACTCTAGAGAAAATGTTGGATCATCCTTCCAATATTGATTTTAAGTCAGCTGCTTGTATATATAAGAGTTTTATTGTGTACAATATTATGTTTACAATGTTTTCACATTATTTACACCCTCTATCCTCTTCCTTCATTTTCACACCCTCCATTCCTTGGCTCAATTACCCCCTCATCCATCTCCCTCCCTTATCTCCCTCTTCCAGAATCTGCTTCCCGGCTAATCCCCTAACATCCACACCAGAACCCTATTCTTCCTCGCCCCAGCAGCCCTTTGTCACCTTCCTGCACAACCCTTCTCATCCATCGTTTTCTCTCTCCTCCCTCCCCCAAGATCCACCCTCGGTCCATCTTCCTCTCCCTTATGACACTGCACCCATCTAACATATGTTCCAATGTTTCTCATTCCTTCCTACACAGCCTATATCACCTCTCCTCATCGGCCATCCAGTATTTATTAGCTCTCTCCTCGTTTCCACATCGGAACCTAGCCGATCAATTTCTTCCCTTCCTCATCTCCTTCCAATACCAAGTATCTAAGCAGCCCCTCGGTAATTATGACCCTGTACCATTTGTTATACCTTCCCTCTTTTATTTATGTCCTTCTTTTAGACAATTATTAGAGAAGGGACCATTAGAAAAGTAGGTTATTCGGTAACCGAGATAAATGGTAGTCAGCTACTTGTAATGGTGCTTTTGTTATACGTTTGGAGAAATCAACGAAAAATATCACGATGACCCTTTAAAATTATGGTGATTAAGAAAGAATGATCCCTACGTTGCTTAAAAATCACGGGATCGCTCATCTCTACAATAAACCTTTTACTCCAACAAGCGGCTCTACTCGTCGTGTACTCCTCAGATACAGTCACCCATGTCATGTAATGCAATAAAATCTGCAGAATTCTGACAAAATTACTTGACATATATGATTGTATTTGATAAGTGCACGATACGATGATGTGGGTGACATACAACATCTCTTTTTGTATTCTCCGACAACTTTATTCCAACAAGCGGCCCAACTGGACGTGTACTCGTAAGATACAATCACCCATGTTAACTAATGAAATGGAATCTGCTGAATCATGTAAATTACATATACGATTGCACTAGATGTGTACATACACGACGATGTAGGTTACATACCACATTTCTCTTTGTTACAATCGCCCATGTAATGTAATGCATGGAATTTGTTAAAACAACATGTGCAATTGCTTTAGACGATTACGCGACGATGTAGGTAACATACAACCAGGCATAACAAGTAATGCAATGGAATCTGTAGAATTGTGATGATATTACTTAACATGATTGTCTTTGACGAATAAACGACGATGTGGGTTACATACAACACTTTCCTTTGCAATACAACATACGCTTTATACCCACTCATCAAATACAATCGTCCATGTAATGTAATGCATGGAATTTGCTGAATTGTGACCACATTACTTGATATATGCGATTCCTTTAGACGAGTACGCGACGATGTGGGTAACATACAACATCTCCTTTTCTAATACAACATACGCTTTATCCTGCAAGTGGCTCAACTTTTGAGATACAATCACCCATGACAAGTAATGCAATGGAATCTATAGAATTGTGATGAATTGTGATGTGGATTTGACAAGTAAGTACATGATGATGTGGGAAACATACAACATTTCTCTTTTTAATGCAACATATGCTTTATTCCAATCTAACCCAACCCAATTCCTTTAAACAAGTTTATTTCCGCCATGTTTTCTAACGTTCCTTTTGTTGTGATTTTTTTTCCAATTCGTATTCAATTTATCGTATTTTGAATAAAGATATTTTAGAGATTTATATCTCAAAAGAATCCCCAACTCATCAATTTAACGTTGATATT
Source organism: Onthophagus sagittarius (assembly GCA_036711965.1). NCBI lineage: Eukaryota > Metazoa > Arthropoda > Insecta > Coleoptera > Scarabaeidae > Onthophagus > Onthophagus sagittarius. Next base: position 12,835,627 of record JASERS010000004.1, read on the forward strand.
AGACATATTAATCAAATGTTCAAAAATTCTCACATTTGCTTCTGAGTACAAGTTCCATCAAAATCTACCTTTCTCTTTAATATCTTTTAAGCGAATAAAGATATATCCATGATTAATATCTTAAAGTGAAGCTTGATTCAGAAGAATTTCGCTCCAAACTAGTAGACTTCATTACATCCTCTAGAATTTTTGGAATATGGGTGTTTGGGTAGACTTGAAATTGACAAATCGACTTGACTTCTTTAGATTCCATAACGTTTGAATAAAAAAATGTATTTTGGTCATTCATATCTCAAAAGAATCTCCAATTTATGTCAATTAACAGTCGATATTGTACGCACTAATCAAATTTCTAGAATTTCTCAAATTTGCTTTTGAGTACAGGTTCCATTTATTATAATCAAAACCTATCTGTCTTTTGGATACCTTTTGAATCATCCCTTTACCAATGATTTTGTATCAGCTACTTATATGAAGAGTTTTATTATGTACAATATTATGTTTACAATGTTTTTCCTTATTGAAATATTATGTATACCCTCCACTTCTCGGCCCAATCACCCCCTCCCAAAATCTACTTCCCGCTAATACCCCCAATATACACACCAAAACCCTATTCTTCCTCGCCTCCAGCAGCCCTTTGTCTCTTCACTCTCAGAACCCTTCTCATCCATCGCGTCCCTCTTCTTCTTCCCCGAAAATCCACTCTCGCTCCATCTCGTCAATCATGATACAATGATTCTCATTCCTCCCTTCACAAACTATACCACCTCTTCTCATCGGCCATCCATATCTATTAGCTCTCTCCTCGTTTCCACATTGAAACCTAGCCACCAATTTCTTCCCTTCCTCATCTCCTTCCAATACCAAGTATCTAGGCAGCTTCTCCGTAATTATGTCCCTGTACCCTTCGTTATACCTTCCCTCTTTTATTTATGTACTTCTTTTAGACAATTATTACAGAAAAATGGGCTATTCGGTATCTGAGATAAATGGTAGTCAGCTACTTGTAATGGTGCTGTTGTTATACGTTTGGGGAAAATAACAAAGAGAAATATCACGGTGTTCGTTTAAAATCCCGTTCCTTAAAAATCACGTTCCTTAAAAACCCTTTATTCCAACAAGCGGCTCTAGTCGTCGTGTACTCCTCAGATACAGTTTCCAATGTCATATAATACAATGGTATTTGCTGAATTGTGATGACATTACTTGACATACATATGCAATTGTATTAGGAGTGTATACACGACGATGTGGGTTACATACAACACTTTCCTTTGCAATACAACATACGCTTTGTACCGACTCATCAAATACAATCGTTCATGTAATGTAATGCATGGAATTTGCTGAATTGTGACCACATTGATTGAGATGTGCGATTGCTATAGACGAGTATGTGACGATGTGGGTAACATACAACATCACCTTTTGTAATACAACATACGCTTTATCCTACAAGTGACCCAACTCGTGAGATACAATCACAAGTATTGCAATGGAATCTGTAGAATTGTGCTGTGCAATTGCATTTGACGAGGACATGATGATGTGGGAAACATACAACATTTCTGACATACATATGCGATTGTATTAGGCGTGTACATACACGACGATGTAGGTTATATGCAACACTTCCCTTTGCAATACAACATACCCTTTATTCCGATATGTGACCCGACTCATCAAATACAATACATGGAATTTGCTGAATTGTGACCACATTACTTGAGATGTGCGATTGCTTTAGACGAATACGCGACGATGTGGGTAACATGCAACATCTTCTTTTGTAATACAATATACGCTTTATCCTACAAGTGACCCAACTCGTGAGATACAATCACAAGTATTGCGATGGAATCTGTAGAATTGTGCTGTGCAATTGCATTTGACGAGGACATGATGATGTGGGAAACATACAACATTTCTGACATACATATTCGATTGTATTAGGCGTGTACATACACGACGATGTAGGTTACATACAACATTTCCCTTTGCAATACAACATAGGCTTTATTCCGATATGTTACCCGACTCATCAAACACAATGAATGGAATTTGCTGAACTGTGACCACATTACTTGAGATGTGCGATTGTGCTGTGCAATTGCATTTGACGAGGACATGATGATGTGGGAAACATACAACATTTCTGACATACATATGCGATTGTATTAGGCGTGTACATACACGACGATATAGGTTACATACAACACTTCCCTTTGCTATACAACATACGCTTTATTCCGATACGTGACTCGACTCATCAAATATAATGAATGGAATTTGCTGAATTGTGACCACATTACTTGAGATGTGCGATTGCTTTAGATGAGTACGCGACGATGTGGGTAACATACAATATCACCTTTCGTAATACAACATACGCTTTATCCTACAAGTGACCCAACTCGTGAGATACAATCACAAGTATTGCAATGGAATCTGTAGAATTGTGATGTGCAATTGCATTTGACGAGAACATGATGATGTGGGAAACATACAACATTTCTGACATACATATGCGATTATATTAGGCGTGTACATACACGACGATGTAGGTTACATACAACACTTCCCTTTGCAATTCAACATACACTTTATTCCGATATGTAGCCCGACTCATCAAATACAATAAATGGAATTTGGTGAATTGTGACCACATTACTTGAGATGTGCGATTGCTTTAGACGAGTACGCGACGATGTGGGTAACATACAACATCACCTTTCGTAATACAACATACGCTTTATCCTACAAGTGACCCAACTCGTGAGATACAATCACAAGTATTGCAATGGAATCTGTAGAATTGTGATGTGCAATTGCATTTGACGAGAACATGATGATGTGGGAAACATACAACATTTCTGACATACATATGCGATTATATTAGGCGTGTACATACACGACGATGTAGGTTACATACAACACTTCCCTTTGCAATTCAACGTACACTTTATTCCGATATGTGGCCCGACTCATCAAATACAATGCATGGAATTTGCTGAATTGTGACCACATTACTTGAGATGTGCGATTGCTTTAGACGAGTACGCGACGATGTGGGTAACATACAACATCACCTTTTGTAATACAACATACGCTTTATCCTACAAGTGACCCAACTCGTGAGATACAATCACAAGTATTGCAATGGAATCTGTAGAATTGTGATGTGCAATTGCATTTGACGAGTACATAATGATGTGGGAAACATACAACATTTCTGACATACATATGCGATTGTATTAGGCGTGTACATATACGACGATGTAGGTTACATACCCGACTCATCAAATACAATGAATGGAATTTGCTGAATTGTGACCACATTACTTGAGATGTGCGATTGCTTTAGACGAGTACGCGACGATGTGGGTAACATGCAACATCTCCTTTTGTAATACAACATACGCTTTATCCTACAAGTGACCCAACTCGTGAGATACAATCACAAGTATTGCAATGGAATCTGTAGAATTGTGCTATGCAATTGCATTTGATGAGGACATGATGATGTGGGAAACATACAACATTTCTGATATACATAAGTGATTGTATTAGGCGTGTACATACACGACGATGTAGGTTACATACAACACTTCCCTTTGCAATTCAACATACACTTTATTCCGATATGTGGCCCGACTCATCAAATACAATAAATGGAATTTGGTGAATTGTGACCACATTACTTGAGATGTGCGATTGCTTTAGACGAGTACGCGACGATGTGGGTAACATACAACATCACCTTTCGTAATACAACATACGCTTTATCCTACAAGTGACCCAACTCGTGAGATACAATCACAAGTATTGCAATGGAATCTGTAGAATTGTGATGTGCAATTGCATTTGACGAGTACATAATGATGTGGGAAACATACAACATTTCTGACATACATATGCGATTGTATTAGGCGTGTACATATACGACGATGTAGGTTACATACCCGACTCATCAAATACAATGAATGGAATTTGCTGAATTGTGACCACATTACTTGAGATGTGCGATTGCTTTAGACGAGTACGCGACGATGTGGGTAACATGCAACATCTCCTTTTGTAATACAACATACGCTTTATCCTACAAGTGACCCAACTCGTGAGATACAATCACAAGTATTGCAATGGAATCTGTAGAATTGTGCTATGCAATTGCATTTGATGAGGACATGATGATGTGGGAAACATACAACATTTCTGATATACATAAGTGATTGTATTAGGCGTGTACATACACGACGATGTAGGTTACATACAACACTTCCCTTTGCAATTCAACATACACTTTATTCCGATATGTGGCCCGACTCATCAAATACAATAAATGGAATTTGGTGAATTGTGACCACATTACTTGAGATGCGCGATTGCTTTAGACGAGTACGCGACGATGTGGGTAACATACAACATCACCTTTCGTAATACAACATACGCTTTATCCTACAAGTGACCCAACTCGTGAGATACAATCACAAGTATTGCAATGGAATCTGTAGAATTGTGCTGTGCAATTGCATTTGACGAGGACATGATGATGTGGGAAACATACAACATTTCTCTTTTTAATGTAACATACGCTTTATTCTAATAAGTGGTCCAACTTGTCAGATACAATCGCCCATATCAAGTAATACAATGGAATTTGCTGAATTGTGAGGAAATTACTTGAAATGGGTGCATTTGATAAGTACATAATGAGTCAAACAGCTTGTTGTAGCAGCAAAAATTGATAACATACCAAAGAATGTACCTATTTGATTAAAAAAATCTATTTTAACAATAAATTATCAATGACTCATCCAGCACAATTATTCAAACACGATAAAGTGTACTTATTATAAACTGTCCTTTAAGTTACGTTCGAAACACGCAAGTTAAACGTTTTACCGACAATTTTTATTTCACCGCAAGGTCGCCACAAAAATAGCTATTTTCTAATAAGAAATTACAAAACAAAACCAGCTTGGTCAATTTTTCTTATCAGATGTAAACAATTTCTTGTGTACACATTTTAATATTTACTTCAGCATTTATCGCAACGATGGCAATGAGATAAAAATTAATGAATAATTAAATAATCAACTGGTTGGGGATTATTTAAAACACTTTTTTCCCTTAATTATCGCTCTTTACCTAGGTGTGTTAATAAAAATTCATTAAAACCGGCGTGTTTACATTAGTTAAGGCACCTGTTCAACCGTTTCAAAGGCTAAAGACCTCTTTCCTTGACGATTCGATTCTCTCGTACAACGGAAAATCTTAAAAAGATTCTTTTACGATAAAGATGAAGCATTTCCCAAAAAAGAATATCTATCATAACACACTTTTATTTGCGTTTAACGGGTCACAAGTTTTCACAGTTATTTTCGAATCGGACGAGAGTTTGTGTCTACGTGTAACTACACACCACGGAGAGAGAATTTCGTTCGAAATCCTCCTCCTCAGACTCGATGAGAACTTTAATCTCGTCCGGTGTATTTCTCTAATTTATCATACAAACAGTGTAAAGAAAAATCGATAAATTTAACGTACCTCTTCGATTATTTATAATATCCTCCGCATAATATTACTTAAAATGATTGGGGTTTAACCGTAAAAATCCGTTTTCTGTATGAACTCGTGACACTATTTAACACATCACTGTTTCTTCGGCGGTGCGACACGTTTCGACTGGTTTCGACCGAGAAACTGCACTGTTAAAATTCGTAGTATCACCTGGAGAAATATCACGACCCTAACGGACAGGTAATGAACTACATATATCGTTTTTATTTAAAAATGACAGATTGATTTGTTAACTTGGGATTTACGTACATAGATGGTGCTATAATAATAAAAAAAAATGTTATTAAATTTAAGTTGAAATTATTAAAAATTAAAAGTTTATTAAACCAATTTAAAGCAATTCATTTCTTTTATTTAGAAACAAAAAAAGTTTATCTATAAACAAGACTTTTATATTAAATTAAATTAATTGTAAATTTGGGTTGCCTATACGATATCAAATCAAATCATTTTATTTGTTTAAACTAATATCCTTGTTTATAGATATACACTTAGCAGCAGAAGTCTCCGTACAAAAAACTTCTAACACTTTAACTGAAAAAATAAGGGTCATGATCTAATGTGATAAACTTCAATTTTTTTTTATTTTGTGTATTAACTACATACAGGTGTCTCACGTAACTGGTTCATTAAAACTTTTTTAGGTTCCACTATTCGTAGAGGCTTGAAATTCTGGTAACATGGGTTGTTCATTCCGAACTATTAATCTAAAATATTTTCAAGATGGCCGCCACTTCCGGTCTATCGGAAGTAGACTTTACTTCGTTATTTTAAATGGAATGCTATAGTTTTTATTACACCATTCAATTATACATAAGAAAATATGTTGACTTTGATGACAGTTGTTGGTGCCTACCGTTTTTTGTTTTCGAGTTATTTTGATTTTAAGTGTTTTTGGCAAATATCACCATGCTCTTTATAGGGTTGCCAGCTCTCCGGGTTTGACCCGGAGACTCCGGGTTTTGACATGTGGTCTCCAGGCTCCGGTTCACTACACATTTTCTCCGGGTAAAAACGTATTTAACAAAAGAATAATGGAAAAGATCTAAAACTTTTTTTACAACAGGAAAACATATGAAGAATGGTAAAGATAATAAATATTAAGACTCAAAATATTGTCTATCGGGTAAATCGTTAACATTTGTAATGCTTAATAAAGTTTTTTTGCGTCTAAGAAAATCATTTATTCTTGTTAAAAATTAAAAATAACGCTTAAATTTTAAGAGTAATTAATTTTAACAGAACTAATTTTTTGTTGAAGTTATAAGAAAACACATATTATTGTTATTTTCATCAAAGTTGTGCTATCTGTTGCACTAAATAAGTCCTTTTACGTAGTAATCTGTAATCGAAATAGGAAAAGGATAGGGGAATCACTTATTCGCTTCTTTCCGATGTTCATCACGTGAACTTGTTGTTTACCGCTACCTTTTATTATTAATAACGATTGCAATCGTAAAGTTTCAGTGCAATTTTTTGATTTGTTTTGTGAGCTTTAAAAAGTATTGTAGTTATTTACAGTTTTGCAATTTGCAATGAGTGAGAACAATAACAGAGAAAATTCGAGTGCATCTACGTCATTTGAATCCTTCCATAAAAATAAAAAGGCCAAGTATGCAACGCATTTTAAGGACAGTTGGAGACAAAATCCGCTATACAAAAGTTGGTTGGTGAAAATAGATGAGTTTACAGCTAAATGTAATATCTGCAACATAAAATTTACTGTTCAACATGATGGTGAAAAATCTTTAAAAACTCATTTAAATAGTAAAGGTCATTCTAAGACCGCTAACACATTGTCCAAAAATACACTACTTACAGCGTTTTTACCAAACAAACATTCCAACGAAGATAACTATGTAACCATAATTGAAGTGTCTCAAATTTATCACGCCGTAAATCATCATCATAGTTATTTGAGTACTGATTGCGGCATTAAATTAAATTCTTATGTTTATCGTGATTCTGATTTGGCAAAGAAGGTTCATTGCGGTCGAACAAAAGCGGAAGCAATAATTGCAAATTGTTTGGGCCCTAAAAGTGTTGAACGTGTATTGGAAGAAATGGGCGCTGCTACGCCCAACTCTATAGCATTTTCAATTATGTGTGATGCTTCAAATAAGGGCAGTCAAAAGCTCTTTCCAATAGCACTCAGATATTTCAGTCTCAAGAATGGTGTAGTAAATAAACTTTTAGACTTTATTGAAAATAATGATGAATCTTCTTTATCAATTAATAATAGTATACTGAAAACATTGGAGATGTTTTCACTAAAAGCATCTGATATAAGCGCATACAGTGCGGATAATGCATCTGTAAATTATTGCATTCATAACTCTGTTTATCAAAAATTGAGCGCTGAGAACAAGGGAATTGTAAAGGCTAATTGTAACTGCCACGTTATACATAATGCTGGTAGAAATGCTTGTAAAGTATTATCTTTTGATGTTGAAAACTTAATATTAAAAATTTATGCAAAATTTTCAAATAGTGCTAAAAAAACAGAATCTCTAAAAGAGTGTTTTGATTATTTGGACATTGAATATCAAAAAATGATAAGGCATGTTACAACAAGATGGCTTTCCCTATATGCTGCTCTTGAACGTTTAATACGATGTTGGCCAGCAGTTAAAAAATACTTTTTAGAGTTAGGCGAAGAAAATTGCCATAAAAACATATGGAGTTTTTTTAGTAGTCAAGAACATGAAATGGATAATGACTTAAAACCTGATATTTCATTTTCAGAATGTTATGTTTATTTTTTGCATCATTATATGCATATGTTGAACGTGCATATAATGAAACTGGAGAGTAATTATATAACAAGCTTAGAGTTACATAATATAATGTTAGATTTAAAGGAACAAATAGAAAGCCGACTGGAAGATCAATTTTTTGGAAGCTAAATATCAATGACTTTGGGATATCTTACACCATCTCAAAAACAAACATTTATAAAAGAAGCTATATTAGTTTATCAAAGAACTTTAAATTACTTAAACCAGTATTATGATTTTGAAAACTCACCTTTTAAATATTTTGAATGCTTAAATTTAAAAAAAAATAAAAGTATTGAGTATCAAAAGATATTAGAAGCTAAAAATGTTATCAAAGTAAATATAGATGAAGATCGATTATATGATGAGGTACTTCTTCTTAGAAAAACCCTTAAAACTCTACAAGATAATTCGGTTACTTTGGAATTGGGCATAGACAAAATATGGTGTCAGATATTTGAAACTGCAGATATGCCACAATTGACGAAAATTGTCATTAAAATTTTATCGATACCCGTAAGCAATGCTTACCCCGAAAGAATATTTTCGTTAATGAAAAACTTGTGGACTGACGAACGTAATCGCATGAGCGTGGCTTTGGTAAAGGCAGAATTATGTACAACATTAAATTTCAATATGTCATGCCGACAATTTGCTGAATATTTAGAAAAACGCGAACAAAATAATTTATTAAAAATATGCCAAAGTAACAGCAAATATAAGTTTCAAAAACGTAACTAAACTAAGTTACAAATAATGTCATGCTTTATTTATGTAATATAAAGTTGTACAGTTTTAGTGAAAATTTGTAACATTTTTGTTTTATTTTTACGTACATTATGTTTAAATTGTTTTTTTTTTTAAATTTATTATTCAAAGTAAGAAAATGAAATGCAATGTTTTATTTTAGAATATTTTTTTGGAACAAACTTTTGTTGTTTAGATTATTTGTTTTTCTTTTTCGAAAAAAATAAAAAGTTTATTATCCAAACTGAGGGAATGAAAATTTTATTTGCAATTTCTTTTTTTTTTTTTGGTCGTCAGAATCTCAGGGTGAGGTCATTTTTAAATCTGGCAACCCTAGCTCTTTACAAGCCCATATCTCAGCCAACATTAACTCAAAAACGTTTTGCATTGGTGCGATAACTCTTCATACGCTGCTAAATAGATTGTCACTTGTTGTATCAGTATATCTTATACAGGCTGGTCAAAAATTGAGTTACCGTTTCTGTGTATTCAATTGCGTGAAAGTCGAAAATTTTAAATGGAACGCCCCATATTTTCATACCCTATCAGAATTTTAGAAATTTAATTCTCTACAAATTATCTATAAATATTCCTATACCTATTTATTATAGTTTTCTTGCTATTGAGGAATTTATCACAATCATAGGTAAAATGCTAGAAACCGTCTGTGTTTTTGTTAGCAGGCCATGACATTTTGACAGTTTTTTGTTTAATTTATTTAAATTATTATTAGTATTATTTCTACAATGAACTGTGATTGAATAAACTTTAGATTGCTAGCTGTAATTTACCAAAAATAACCAAAAGAAAACCGAATAAATGAAACAATGAAAAACAACAATTTAATGATAAAAATTAAAATCAATAACATAAAAGAATGAAAAACTGAAAATTACAAAAATAAATTATGGGAATTTAATTCTCTACAAACTATTTAGATATTTTCCTGCGCCTATTTGTTGTAGTTGCCCTCCTATTTGGAAATTAATGGACGCATGCAATGCTGGAAGCTTCTTGTTTTTATGTTAGAAAGCCATGGAGTTTTGATAGCTTTTCAACCATATTTATGTTATTGTTGTCATTACTTAGTTGTGTCATCGCTTACTGCTGTTAATGTCTTTGAATATCATGGCGAATTATTCCCACGCCAACATTTTAAATTCGTCTTATATTCATGGCGGGTGTAATAAAGTTTTGGATAGGATAAGATACGTATCTCTTATTTGGCGATTGTTGACTCCAGGTTCATTGTGTATATCAATAATAAAAGAAGAAGGAAAGAAAATCCTTTTTTTCACAATGATATAAATATTTATTTATTTCTTTTCAATCTGTACTACACGTGTTTCGCTTTTTTCTTAAAAGCGTCATCAGGTACAACTGTATTAAATTAAAATTAGAAAAGTTAAAAATAAGTTGATTTTATGAAATAAAATATAATTACCGTCAGTTACATCAGAGGTTGCAAAAAATTAAGCGAAGAGAAAAATGTGAAGACATTGGATGATCCTGAACTCTCGTCATTAAACGTTGAAGAGGCAAATACCAATCTTTTCTTTAATTTAAAATTATTGAAAAATATGAAATTTTGAAAATATTGAAGTTAACAAACAGATTGGTTGGTAATTTAATACCTTTCTTTGAAATTTTTTGAAATTTTTTGTTAAAAGAAAAAAATGTGTTTTTTGTTTGATATTATTAATGTTGAAATGCAAAAATCTGAATTATAACTAATTATAAAACATTAATAATGAACGCTGATGTTAACGTTAAATTATTATTAAAGCCCAAGGGCGGCGTGACTGTAATGGCTGAAGGCAAAACGTGGTAATTTCTTTTTGGTATTTTCGCAATCCCCACAGTCAAGTTTGTAAATGCCACTCTTTTGGTTAAGATTAAATCTGTGTTTGTTATTAACAATTAATTGACCTAATTTATTATTAGTGGAAAATACAGTTGTAACATTATGAGATTTAAAAATATTGTTGAAAGTATTTTGAATATTAGGGTGAAATGGAATAGAGATAAATTTACGTTTTTCATTGATTCTGGGGAAGATAAGATTGTTGGTAAAGTTGTTTTGAGTTTTATTATAAATGTTTTGAATATCTTGAAGAGAGTAGCCATTATTTAAACCAATTTTTATTATGTTTTTTAATTCGGTAATAAAATCAGAATGCTGTAAAGGAAAATTTAGTAATCTGTTAAAGAGAAAACGAAATGAAGCATATTTATGTTGTGAACAGGAGAAAGAGGATTTAGGTATAATCGTATCAGTTGCTGTATCTTTTCGGAATACTTTAAAGTTAAGTGATGACTTAGAAATATTTTTAGAAATTGTGATATCCAAGAAGTTAATTTTAGAGTCTTTCTCTATTTCGGTGGTAAAGTCGAGTATGCATATGTTATTAAATACATTAGTAAGGGCAGATAGTTGTGCTTTATTACCATTAAATACTATTAATATATCGTCTACGTATCTTTTGTAGAAAATTATGTCTTTGGTGAACAAAGCGTATTTCTCAGAAAAAAGAGTTTGCTCGAAATTATTCACAAAGATATCAGCCATGATTCCTGAGATAGGAGAGCCCATGGGTAAACCATCGGACATGCGATAATGTTTTCCATTAAAGATGAAGAAATTCTGTTCACAAACTACCTTGATAATGGATGTGAGTTGAAATATGTCTTTATATTTAACATTGTTAAAATTTTGAATATTGTTACAAAGGTAATCTTCTATTATATTAATGCATTCATTGACTGGAATATTGGAATAAAGTTTTTTTATATCGAATGAAATTAAAGTCGACCTTTTATTAATTTTTAGTTTTGAAAGTTTTGTTATAAGATCTAATGAGTTTTTAGTGGTGTAAGTGAAATTATTTTGAAAAGTATTGTATAGAAATTTTTTTTTTGTAAATGTTTTGCAATATTTTCATTTGGGGTGTTAGTATTGGAAATAATTGGTCTAATGCTTCTATCTGGTTTGTGTAATTTAATAAGAGATTTGAGTGTAGGAGACAAAGGGTTCATTTGAGTTAGGAGATTAGTACTGATGTTGAATTTTTTTAAACTTTCTTTACAAGAATTAATAAGTGTCTTTAAGGTGTAATTATATTTAGGGGTAGGGTCTTTGTTTATAAGTTTGATGTCGTTTTGTTCAAAAAATTCTTGAGTCTTGTTGATATAAGATTCTTTAGTGATAATGACTAATCCAGCGTTTTTGTCTCCTAATGTGACGATCAAATTTTCTGTTTTAATTTTCGGTTTTAATTTTTTAATATCACTTAAGGTGACTGAAGGTCTATTTTTAGAAATTATATTAGATTTGGAAGTTAGATTTGTAAAATTGTTGTGAATTTCGTTAAGAAGGTTTACATTTTCTATATTGGTTTTCTATATTGTTTCTATATTACTATTTTTATTCTATATGTTATATCATTGTGAAAAAAGGATTTTCTTTCCTTCTTCTTTTATTACGTATCTCTTAGTTTTGGAAAGATCAAAATAACAAGAAAACATAAATTTCTATCACCAGCAGCTTAAGATAATAGAATAAATGTTTTGTCATATTTTATTGCTTTACCAAATTCTTCGGTAAGAGGTGCTTCGGTCGATTTAGATGAATAATATTTTACAAAAAAGCACCGTAAATAAATAAACTGAACTCTCTAGGATCATCTCGCGCATCATTACGTCGAATATTACGCCATATCATTGTTTTTCATTGTTTCATTTATGCGTTCTTCTGCTGGTTATTTTTGGCAAATAAAAGCTAACAAACTCAAGTTTATTCAATCGCAGATCATTCTAGAAATAATACCAATGATAATTTAAATAAATTAAACAATAAACTGTCAAAATATCACAGCCTTCTAATAAAAACACGACCGGCTTCCAGCATTTTGTGTAGGATTTTGATAAAATACTCAATATGAAGAAAACTATAATAAATAGGTATAGCAATATTTATAGATAATTTGTAGAGAATTAAATTCCCCTTTAGATAGGCTAAAAGAATATGGTGCGTTCCAGTTAAAATTTTCGACTTTCTCGCAATTGAATACAGCGAAATGGTAATTCAATTTTTGACCACGCTGTATAAGGTACATTGATATAACAAGTGACAATCTATTTAACAGCATATGACGAGTTATTGTACCAATGCAAAACGTTTTTGAATTAACGTTGGCTGAGATATGGGCTTGTAAAGAGCATGGTGATATTTGCCAAAAAACACTTAAAATCAAAATAACTCGAAAACAAAAAACGATAGGTACCAGCAACTGTTATCAAAGTCAACATATTTTCTTACATGTAATTGAATGGTGTAATAAAAACTATAGCATTCCACTTAAAATAACGAAGTTGAGGTCTACTTCCGGTAGACCGGAAGTGGTGGCCATCTTGAAAATATTTTAGATTAATAGATCGGAATGAACAACCCATTATACCAAAATTTCAAGCCTCTACGAATAGTGTAACCCAAAAAAGTTCTAATGAACCAGTTACGTGAGACACCCTGTATGTTCAAATTTTGCTTTAATGTGCTATGCTTAAATATTGCACGAACCAATACTTTTCCTTACAACTACTGATAATTCTGCGGTTGGTGGTGATCAAATTGCCGAATTATTTTCTCAATTTTTTGGCTCTGTATTTATCGATGGTAAACTTCCGCAGCGAGAACTCCCCGTTATAAATAATAACTTCCGTCCTTGGTTTTCGCTTGAAGATGTGTCGCAATCTCTTGCTAATGTTAACTGTAAAATGGGCTCAGGTCCCGACAGGTTACCAGGTATTTTTATAGTAAAGTGTGCCTCTGAACTAGCTAAGCCAATTTATATTATATTTTGCCGTTCACTGGCTCATTCAGTTTTCCCAGCGGAATGGAAAAAAGCGTTCATTCTTCCTATCTATAAATCTGGAAGTAAAAACATTGTCTCTAATTATCGCCCTATTTCTATTCTTTCGATACTATCTAAGGTCTTTGAAAAAATCGTTTACGAAACTTTATACAATTCAATACAACCATTTATTATTCAACAACAACATGGCTTTCTTCGTGGCAGATCTGTAGAGACTAATCTGGTATCCTACACTAATTACATTCAAACATGTATGAATGAAAATTGCCAAGTCGACGCAGTTTATACCGATTTTAGCAAAGCGTTTGATAAGTTGCATCATGGGGTGCTCCTGGCCAAACTAGAGAAATTTAATCTGACTTTCAGTCTTCTTTCGTGGTTGGCCTCTTATATTTCGGATAGATACCAAGCAGTAAAAATTAATAATTTTATATCTAACTTTACTTCGGTCACTTCTGGAGTGCCTCAGGGCAGTCACTTGGGACCGGTCCTGTTTATAGCTTATATTAATGATATATATGAATGTTTCAACCATAGTTCTTTTCTGCTTTATGCTGATGATTGTAAAATATTCTCGAAAGTTCAATCTACCTCTGATTGTGAAAGGTTACAAATTGATCTAGACAGATTACAAATTTATTGCCCAAAAAATTTCCTTTACTTAAATTATGATAAATGCAATCAAATGGTATTCAGCAGAAGAAGATACCCAGTGAATTTCACTTATAGGCTTGGACCGGGACCGTTGAATATATTGTCGACGGTGAAGGATCTTGGCATTGTTCTGGATTCAAAATTACTTTTCAATTATCATGTTGAGCAATTACTCTGTAAAGCAACCAGGCGCCTGGGGTTTATCATTAGAATGTCAAGACCTTTCACTAATCTACTTTGCATTAAATCTTTATACATGGCTTATGTTAACAGTGTTCTTGATTACGCCTCGATTGTCTGGAACCCTGTGTATACTACGAATGTTGACCGTATTGAAGCTTTACAGAGAAGATTTGTGCGCTACTTAAATTTGGTATATAGGTATTATAACAAATATGATGATTTGTATCAAAATTTAGACCAAATTAGTTAACCGGAAGTGACACTTTACCTGAACACCCCACCTCCACATTTTCATATAAAGTTGTAATTTAAATTGGTGTAGATGAATGCCATTTTGTATGATCTATTATAATCTTGCAAAATATCCAAATATCAAATTTCAATCAATTCGCGTAACCGGAAGTGTACCGGAAGGTACTTTATCTGAGCACATCTCCAATTTTATTCATAAAAATTGTCACTCTAAATTAGAATAAAAATAAATAAAATGAATTGTAAAATTGTAAAATTTCTAAAATTGTAGTTTCTATGGCCCTCCAAAATATTCTGACATCATAGTTTGGTCTTGTTGTGTAATTGGAACTAATAGAAAGTAAAGGAATAAAATATTCCATAGAATAGATTCAAGTAGTTTGGACGATATAAAATAAAAAAAGATATGTAATGAGAATAGTATATAGAAGATAATATACCTACATGTATTGGTGCAGAAGATAAGTATACCTACATGTATTTATGCATAGGTAATTGGTTATGTGTAGGTATTATATATAGGTATATATATATATACAAAAAAATGAAATACAACCAGTTTATTAAATTCAATAAACATACTTTACTATATTAAATGGTGTCTTCAAATTCTTCTGCGAAGACTGGTAAGGAACTTTCCTCATCGAATTGTAAGTCGTCATCAGAATCTGAATCATACGATTCATTCAAAGGAGCATCTTCAAAATCAGCAGTATCATCTATGTGTAGTTTTTTTGTTGAAGATTTACTCTTTGCAGATGATCTATTAAATGCTCTGAATATTTTAAAAAATAAAGGATCAGACGTTAACATGAATCTGTTAAAAATATCTTCAAGTGTATCTTTGCGTGATGTTTTTCTTGAAAAGTCGGTCCTATATTTCTTGAAATCTTTGTTTCTAGACTCCAGTGGTTCTTCACTTAGAGCACCTATAAAATAAAAACTATAGTTTTCTTGTTTGTTGTCTATTCAAGTATAATTTACCTAATGGAATTGATCCAAAATGTTGAATATATTCATGCCCGTGAAACAAAATTTTATGCACAGCAGAAAATGTGAATGAGGGGTATGTTTTCGAAAACTTTTGTGCTGTTGCAATGCCGTACATTTCATATTTCTTGAAATTAACTACTGTGTTGCAAGATATTGCCGCTAAAAGATTTGAAAATCGCTCGATAATTTCAACATCAATTCCTGTTATTTCTGATGTTAATTTACAATCTTGAAAGAATCTTCTGGCGGTATTCCCATCATGGGATATTCCAAAACCTGGCTTGGGTTTGTCTATAATTAGGCCAGTTTTTTCCTTGAACAGTTTTTGAATTTCCTTCTTCCGCACATCTGTTTGCTTGTTTTCGTCCAATCTAAGAAGAAATTAGTCATAGAAAATAAAGAAGTATTAGAAGTAAATCTCTTACTTATAGGCACATCGTAGTAAAAACTGCATCATATTAATTTTCGCATGTAATGGCGATATACCAAAGCCAAAAACAGTTTTGTTAATTGCTCCTTTGTCTGGAAATTTATTTAAGTCTTTAGGTCCAGCTAAACATACTGGACATCTCTAAAATCATTTAATTTTAGTTATCTTATTGACAAAAGAATTCTTTCGTTTCTGTCCCACGTTTAATATAATCATGAACACACTTACCGAAGTTGCGGGATTTTTAATAATAGCGTTGATAACTTTTCCATTTATCATGGTGAACAGAAAACTATGTGTCATTTCCACCTCGTATGATTCCGACATCTTAATCATTGATGGCCTTAAATTTTCTATTACTGTCATCATTCTTGTGTACTCTGCCGTTATGGAATTTGGATCTTCTTTACAGAATGCCATTCGTATTGGCCTACATAGACTAAATTAAAAAAAAACAGGAGATTAGAGCCTGCGTTACAATATTTTATATGAAAAAATACCTTGACGAATTAGGAGTCATTATTCCAAACAATGACCTTATCACCTTCTATAAATAAGGGTAATATGTGCGTACACATTACGGTGGCATCCGAATTTTCTGGATTAATAAACCTTTGTTTAAATTCAGGATGACCACTGCTGCCATCCATACCCCATTTAAATGTTATTTTCAACCTGTTTGGGCAATTTTCTATTGGAATATTTTTCAAAATTCTTTCGGCTGTTCTGTCCACCATATGTTGAAGCGATACCTTTGCCTCTATTTCCGAAAAGTTATCGGGATTTAAAGTGGGATAGCTTTCTTTTTTAGCTTTCAATATTTCGTGGTATGTTGGATATATATCAACTTCTATAAAATAAATACAATCAAGTAAATTAGGTCTACATACTTAATAAAATGAATATTACTTTTCCACAATGCTGCTGAACGCATATTTTGATACTGAGCCTTTGTTTGTTTGCCATTTATAATAAATAAGGCTATTGCTTCTTTCGGAGAAAATGGTTCGGGAGCACTGCGCTCCACAGCGGACAATACGTCTTCTGGGACTAAGCTAGCCAATTTTACAGCTTTTGCTGCATCGATTTTATGCTCTTGTCTAAGGGCAGATGTGGCGGCATACGCTAATTCTTCAGACGTGTAACTATCTCTTATTTCTAAAAATAAATTTTATAGCCACATTATATCAAACACGTGCTGATCTATTACCTTTGGTTACTCTATTTTTTTGAGAGGTTGACAAATCTGCAAAACATTTTCGTTTCGAAGGTCCAGGTTCTGACACATTCTCATCACATAATTTGTTAAATGGTTTGTCATCTAACCAAAGTTGATTTTTGGCAACAAATTTTTCCCAAGAATATCCAGAATTTCTCCATTTTTCTGCCCATTTCTTTAAAAAAGATTTTATTTGGGTTTCGTTTGGAAAAAGTCCGCGCCCGTTCATGTATGTTAGTATTTCGTTAAATACCTCTGTTTCAGTTCTATTACTAAAACCTCCCTTAAGAAATTTATTGCATAGATCTATACGCGTAATTTCAGCTGTAATAAAAAAAAATACATTAGCAAAAATAATAGCACTATACTATACAGGATATGATATGAAATAAACTATTACCAAAAATTTAATGAACTGTTAGCTATACTTACTATAACTTGATCAGTGATAGTGGCAATGTGTGAAGCGGAACATCAATATCATCTCACTTGTTGATTATATTAAAGGAGAAAAGATTTCTAATGATATCGGGGAATGACAAATTTGTAGCAAATTTTTTTCCAACTTTTGAGGGTTGTAGTTACCTAGGGGTGTCGATGTGCATGTGGTTCTTGTATATAAATCATCTACCTTAATTTTCGGAAAACAATCACTTCCCAAAGTTTATCGCATTTGCAGCGAAACACTATAAAATAAATCAAAAGTGGATGGTTTTAAATTATTCACCACTGATAAGATAATACTCAAAATTATATTTACAATCAATAACTGCAGCGGGCTGAAGCTGGCGTAAACATTTATTATGACTTATTTCCTAATAGTTGCGTATTTTACGGATATGTAGTGTTAAAATGTAACATATTTTCGACAGGCGGATCATGGTGGGTCTAAATCATATACCTCCAGGTACGTAATACTTTAAACTATATTTACGATGAAAATTCAAAGCGGGCATAGGTGGGCGTCGAGACTTATTACAGTTTATAACTTAAAAATTGTCATAATTCATGATACACTTTTTCATAATGTTAGCTGATAATCAAGGCATCAATTGAAAAACTGTTATATACATATGATAATACTTACCTAAACGCTTGGATTCCATATTTTCTTCAGAAATAACTATCACTCGAAACGTCACAAAATTATCTTAATGTGCGCTAATGAAGCGATAAGACAAAGTGACCTAAGAACCTGCCGACCTCCTTATAAGCAAATCCATCTTACTCAGGTAGATTTGCATATAATTGACTTTGGGTATCGGTTTTTCTTGGAAAAAAGTGTTATTTATAAAAGGGCTTTCCCAAAATTACCTAGGGGTAAATTTGTTTTTTACCTCTATGCGTCACTTTTTCATGTTTTGAACCACTGTGGGACGTCGACTGGTCTCTGAGACAAACACTTTTGAGACAAATTTCATTTGCTGTCTCGAGTTATCCCACACGAGATCAATGTTTGTTTCGACTACCCGCTTCCTCAACAAACGCGCACTATAACTCATCGATGCCGCGAATGATGCAAATTTACAATCGTCACTGTTCAGATTGTGATATTTTTACTTTATCGTTTGCGTTGTTTCGTAAAGTTTTAATAAACTTAACAATTTGTCAGTGATTTATTCAGTTTTAGTTCGGCTTCGTCTTCATTTTTATTATTTAGTATGTAGTATTGAGCAGTATTACTCTTTTTTGTAACTCTTTTTTGTAATTCGGAGTTCATCTTTGTTTTTTTTTTGTGCATTTTAGGCTTATGTGGATACTATTGTGGGGTTTCCCTGTTTGTATCCCAAATATTAAATAAATAAATAAACTAAAACTAACGCAAACGGTTAAGACTAAGACTACGACTAATACTAAAACACGTTGCATGAACCCACCATAACAGTAATAAATTATGAAAGTTAGCTATAATAATGGCTTAATACAAATCGTTCTCTAAAACGAATTAAGAACTTAAACGAGATGGCAAATTTGTCATTTAATGCTCATATAGTTTAGCAAGAGATCCTATATTCGTAAAAGTGCAATGGATGTTATTAATTCAGGAAAAGCTACGTAAAAAAAATTGCCGTCCACAAATCGATATTTTACCGACGAAAAGTCTCTAACGCTTCGATATAATTCTGAAGGACACATAATTGATTTTTTTGTATACAAGATATATTGAAATATATGCAAGTTATTTCACAATTTCATAGTAAAACGTACAAGGCGCGAATAGTAAAATTTAAATTTTTGAATGGCGACACATAAGTCACCCTGCCATCTAGGCATCGACCACTAACTAAATTCTGAAATTGAATTAATTGACAATTTGGGTTGCCTATACGATATCAAATCAAATCATTTTATTTGTTTAAGCTAAAATTATTAAGGAGTTAAATCCAATTTTTATAAAAAATTAAATCATAATTACAATTACTTAAAAAATATATAAATTTGTAAATTAATTAAAGTTTCTAAAAATATTTTATAGTGCTTATAATTTAGTAGAGATGTCGCCACAAATGAATAATAAATCTACTCAACAAAATGTAACTGTTCAGTCTCAGTTGGTATTAAAACATTCTAGAATAAAAGAGTGGTGTCGACACATCGCTGCTGTACCAACAGTAGCGCCCTAACCACGAAACTAGAAGGGTTGTGGGTTGATTTACGACCAAACTAATAACTACTCGATATCCGTACCAAATCGGGCCCACAAAATAATGAAAATTTGGACCAGTGAACACACATTCAAGTAAGTTGACGTTCCCCTTTTAGGTTACTTAGTTTGAGGTTAATTTTCTCGTTTTTCAGTCACCCATGGGAAACGGTTGCAACGGCAGCTTGGAGGAAATACCCTAATCCCCACAACCCGGCCGTAATCGGAACGGACGTCGTCGAAAGAAGAGTGGTCGACGGCGTTTTACACACGCACAGACTCGTCAGTTCGAAGTGGTATTTTCCTAAGTGGGCTCAAGCAGTAAGTGACATAACCTCAACCTTCGGTTTTTGCCCGTAGATTATACGTCACTCGCGGACAATGCACGTGTTGTGTTGCGTAATTTTTCGTAAAACGTTGTGCTGGTGCCAAAAATCCTCTACCTACGATACAGTGACGTAGGAAATTTATAATTAGACAATTTCAAAAAATTAATAATCGATTTTATTAAGTGGAGAGGTTAAAAAGTGTCACATTAATGACAGTTGTTTCCATGACTACCGCATATTCTATGTAACAATCTTAGGTCCAGGTCATAGCTTATCTTAATTCCATCAAATTTATGATATTTTATGTAATAAGTAACATTTATCAATTAAAAAATGTTATTGTAGACTCAATAATAACAATACTCTTTGTTACTAAGTGATTCATAAGGAAATAGATGGTGCAATATGATTTATAAATTAGAGAAAGTTTAAAGTTCTTTTCGGAATGTTCACTTTCCTTAATCAAAAAATCGCACAAAAAACTATTACATAATTTTATATTCACTATAATTTCGTTGGAAGATCATATTGGTGGTAATTGTAAACAATATCAATTTATTTATTTGATATGATTGCAAAATTGTTTTGTACAATTTATTTTAACCAAAAAACAAAACCTTTTAATTCAATTGATACAATTTTAATTCAATTTTTATGCAACTATTTTTACCCCAACTATTTTTATAGCTGCTCTGTGTATAAATAAAGATAAATTTATATTTTTACTATCAAAATTACGTATTGACCTTCAAGGTCATACATTAAAAGCTTCTTTTAAAAGAAAGCGTTCAAATTGCAATGATAAAAATAGGAAGCGAATATTCAGTATATTTTAGAACAGGAAAAGCTGTCTGTATGACATTCATGAAGGCTATACATGAATACTAAATTAACTCGGGCAATGAAACTACTTCCTTGATTCATTGCAGGTTGGAGTGTGACTAAATGAATCTAATTGATCAATGATTGTAGACGAAATGAGTATTTTAGCTACAATTGTAGTTAATCCACAATATGAGGGTTAATTTTAAGGATGTGATCATCCATCTGGGCATGAAAATAACAAGAAGAAATAAAGAAAAGAATTAGAATAGAAATGATACTTAGATAATAAAGCTAAAATTATATTTTTCTACTTAAATTACATACTGACTTTCAAGGTCATACAAATTTAAACGTTATTAAAAGCTTTTTTAAGTTCCAATGACAAAAATAGGAAACGTATATTCAGCATATTTTAGATCAAGAGAAACTGTATGATATTGATAAAGAATAAATTCAAAATTGACTCGTGCAATGCAACTACTTCCTTGATTCATTATAGCTTGGAGTATGGAATATCATTAAATGAATCTATTCGCTACTTAATGATTATTGACCAAATGAGTATTTTACTACAATTGTAGTTAATCCATAATATCAGGGTTGGATTTAAAAATGATTATCTACCTGGGCAAAAAATAACAAATAGAGACAGTTTAGAAGAGGAAGAAATAAAGAAAAAATCAGAATGGAAAATAAATTACGTTTTTTTAGAGGAGATAAAGTTAAAACTATATTTTTATTATCTAAACTATGTACTGACTTTCAAGGTCGTACAAGTTTAAAAGTTATTAAAAGCTCCTTTGAAAAAAAAGCATTGGAGTTCCAATGACAAAAATAGGAAACGAATATTCAGCATATTTTCGAATAGGAAAAGCTCTATGACTTTTGATCAATGATCCCTTGATTCATTACATCGTAAAGTACAATATGTTACTAAATGAATCTAATTGCTACTTAATAATTATAGATCAAATGAGTATTTTATCTACAATTTAAATAATTCACAATAGGAAATTACGGAAATTCGTGAGGGGGTCGGTCAGGAAGCAGAATCAGCAAAAAATCTCATTTAACATCTTAGACTTCTTAGAGGGAGATGTACAAGGGACCCATTGTGGCCTAGGTGCGGTGTATAGAATACGCACTCCTCATATCATACATACATACAAGGAGGAAGGCCATATTAGAATGTTGGCAATGAGGGCAAATAGGATTATGGGACAGGTTTAGGGATGGAGTAAGAGGATTTTTGAGATACATATGGGAGGAAGGAGTTTAATGTTTGAGAGTTCAATAAAAAGCGTATTTATATATAGGGATGGAAAGAGCAAGGGCTCTTAGAGAATGTGCAGACCTGATAGTGGAGGTCGGTATTGGGATTAGCTACAGAGATTTCGGGATATATAGTCATAGAAGAAATGAAGTTAGATAAGTTGAGGCTGAAGGCGGGTAAGTGAGTGGTGCGTTTTGAGTAAATGCTGCTAGGTAGAGGACATTGTAAGATCTTGGAAGAGTGCTGCAGACAGATTGAAGCAGATAATGGGGGTTGGGCAGCAAGAAAGGGAAGATTGCTATAAAAGGGTGAGATACTTAACGAAAGGGGGATCAGAAAGAAAAGACTAGATTGTAATGTGGAAAGAATTGGAAAGCACTGATAGGAATGTGGATATGCAAGAGAGAAGGACGGCGATAAGGGAAAGTAGATATAATTTGAAGTACTACAAGGTGATATTGAAGGGGCATCAAAGTACCTGATGTGGGAGGGGGATGAGGTTCAGGTGCAAGAATGGGGAGAGAAGATGAAAAAAAAGATAAAAATAAAAGATAAAAAATAAAGATGTGATTAGCTACCTGGGCATGAAAACAACAAGTAGAGGCAGCTCAAAAGAAGAAATAACGAAAAGAATTGGACTGGCAAATTAGGGTTTGAATTGGGTTGTGTTGGTTTTGGTGGGTGGGAGGTTGATTTGAATTGGGGTTGGGTTGAGGAATCACTTCGATATTCCCGACATTTTTTCTCTTCTTCTTCACTATTTCTCTTCAAACAAACAATTCCATAAACCATCATATATTTCACTCGAATGGGCTTATAATTATTTTCACAGTATAAGTACTTGATAGAAGAGAAAGATGATGTTGGCATAGAACTGCGTTTTGAATATTCTGTTATATAGGATTTATCTACACCTTCTATAAAGACGTCCATATTACTGGTTTTTTCCAACAATTGCGTTGGATAATAAAAGTAACTTTCTACTATCATATTTGCAAAGGCAACTGGGTTAAAGACTTAACAAACGTATATAAAGTCGTTTTATTGTATACTAAAAAGTTTACAGTTTTCCTTTGAATCCATAATAGAACACATTTACCCTCTTCTATCATATCCACACCCTCGTTCCCTTTTCTCACACCCTCTTTCCTAAAATCCGCCTCCTCCCTCAACTGAATACATCCTCTCAGCATATGCTCCAGTGTCTTCTGATCATCCTCACACAACCCACGTCTTCTCTTTACATCGTCCGCCTGTTAGTTCCAGCTCGTTTCATTACTACAGCAAAATTTTGCAATCACTCTCTTCCGCCTGATTTTCTTTCCTGCTTCTGCGTATCTTTATCACAATCCCTTAATTTTCTCCACATTTCAATTCATTTCCCCTTCTTTTCTTGATGCCAGTTAATGAATATCCCACTCTCCTATAATATCCTTCTCTATTTCCCTGTCCATATACTAACCTTCTCTCCTTGATTTTCCTTTAGCACTCTCCCAGGATCTTTGGATTTACTGCAATGCGGTCTTCCCTCTATCCTTTCTCCCAGCTTCTACCTTTATTGCCTCCATCTTAACCTCTTCCCTCACAATATACCCTGTTGTCTCCTTTGCTAATCCTACTTACCAAAACTATTTTACTAAATTTTTGTACTAATCACTCATAGTTCATGCCTGATCGGTACTTCGACATTTTAAAAACTAACTACACTCTCAGAAACATCGACTTGTATGAAGATTTACTGCAGTGTGTATACAATTGCCCCAAGTTGGTTGTAATAAAGCTGTATCAGCCTAGAAACTTGTTTGATTTGAGTGGGACAGCTATTTTAAACGATTCTATAAGTCCCTTATTGACGTAACACAATTTCATCAAGTTATAATCGGTATGATTCGTGTAAAAGCAATTCGCAGAGTTCAGAATGGGAACTTCCATTCATTTTAGTTCCTATTAAAACCCATCAATCGTCGAATGCTGCAAATTATACAGCCGATTGATTTATCGTTAGAGTCTCAGTGGTATATCTATTACAATCTTTGCAGCTTACTTTCGGATATGTAAAGCAAATATTCTAGTATCATTACCCGATTTATCATGCCAGGTTAATTCGAGTTGAGTTTACATACGAAAATAGCAAAGCTCCAATTACTTAGGGTTTATGAAATTAATAGAATAAACTTTCTTTAAAAAAAATTAGTATTTAGTTCAGAAAGCAATGTTAACAATGTGCAAATGTGGACAACAAATGAACTAAACATCTACTTATCAACGGAAACTTTGAACTCGGCAGACCAAACTTGTATGTCTACTGTTTTTGGCGCTATGTTAATGTAAAGACGGAAAAAAATCAGAAACTGTTGAAAAGTCTAACTCCACAACAACTTGTTCAGCATTTTGTTCCCTTCCAATTCTAGAATGAAAAAAGTATTTCAAAAGATAACTGAAATAGCCTTAAACAATAATGATAAGATCTCGTTGGATTAAGATCTATTAAGCTGTATAGAGACCAGCTGTATAAGGTCATATTTAGAAGCAGGAAGGACCCTTGTTTGGTATGTCAATGCTTCAGATATAGAATCCGGAGTAAGCATAGGCACTAGTGGAGCAAACAGCCGCATTAAACTGCCACTCTGTTCAGATACAACATATTTTCAAGCAGAAATTCTTGCTATAAATTTCTGCACTGCTTTGAATCTCCAAAAGAGATAAAGAGGTGTATCCATAAACATTTTCATAGACAGCCTGGCCACCCTGAAAGCAATACAGTCCTCCAACCAGCAACCTGAAAGAACTCGCTAAGAGCAATAATGTCACTATATGGGGAGTTTCGGCTCATAATAATATTGAAGGTAATGAGAAAGCAGACAAGGTTTCATCACAGTTCCATTAAATCCCCACAGTCGGGGAGTCTCAAAGGTAGCTCTATGCTGGAAAGAATTTCCAGATTACAGATTAACAAGAAGTATAACTTCTTTGCAAAATAAAACCCAAGAGGTTTTATGCTTCAGCAAAGGGGATTTAAGGAAAATAACAGAAAATATCAGAAACCGTTGAAAAGTCTAACTCCACAACAACTTGTTCAGCATTTTGTTCCCTTCCAATTCTAGAATGACAAAAGTATTTCAAAAGATAACTGAAATAGCCTTAAATAATAAGGATAAGATCTCGTTGGATTACGATCTATTAAGCTGTATAGAGACCAGTAATAGACCAGCTGTATAAGGTCATATTTAGAAGCAGGAAGGACCCTTGTTTGGTATATCAATACTTCAGAGACAGAATCCGGGGTAGGCATAGGTATTAGTGGAGCAAACAATTAAACTGCCACTCTGTTCAGATACAACCATTTTCAAGCAGAAATTCTTGTTATAAATTTCTGCAATGCTTTGAACCTCCAAAAGAGATAAAGAAGGGTATCCATAAACATTTTCATAGACAGCCTGGCCACCCTGAAAGCAATACAGTCCTCCAACCAGCAACCTGAAAGAACTCCCTAAGAGCAATAATGTCACTATATGGGGAGTTCCAACTCATAATAATATTGAAGGTAATGAGAAAGCAGACAAGGTTTCATCACAGTTTCATTAAATCCCCACAGTCGGGGGGTCTCAAAGGTAGCCCTATGCTGGAAAGAATTTCCAGATTACAGATTAACAAGAAGTATTAATTCTATTCAACTTCTTTGCAAAATAAAACCCAAGAGGTTTTATGCTTCAGCAAAGGGGATTTAAGGAAAATAACAGAAAATATCAGAAACCGTTGAAAAGTCTAACTCCACAACAACTTGTTTAGCATTTTGTTCCCTTCCAATTCTAGAATGATAAAAGTATTTCAAAAGATAACTGAAATAGCCTTAAACAATAAGGATAAGATCTCGTTGGATTACGATCTATTAAGCTGTATAGAGACCAGTAGTAGACCAGCTGTATAAGGTCATATTTAGAAGCAGGAAGGACCCTTGTTTGGTATATCAATGCTTCAGAGACAGAATCCGGGGTAGGCATAGGTATTAGTGGAGCAAACAATTAAACTGCCACTCTGTTCAGATACAACCATTTTCAAGCAGAAATTCTTGTTATAAATTTCTGCAATGCTTTGAACCTCCAAAAGAGATAAAGAAGGGTATCCATAAACATTTTCATAGACAGCCTGGCCACCGTGAAAGCGATGCAGTCCTCCAACTTGAAAGACCTCGCTAAGAGCAATAATGTCACTATATGGGGAGTTCCAGCTCACAATAATATTGAAGGTAATGAGAAGGCAGACAAGGTTTCATCACAGTTTCATTAAACCCCCACGATTGGGGGGTCTCAAAGGAAGCCCTATGCTGGAAAGAATTTCCGGATTATAGACCAGCGAAAAGTATAACTTCTTTGCAAAACAAAACCCAAGAGGTTTTATGCGTCAGTAAAGGGGATGTAAGAACACTCTCAGGCTTCCTGACTGGCCTCATATATCACCTTTTCTATACTTAACATTAAAGCACGCGTTGCTGTATACAAATCCATAGAAATGAATAAAGAGTTTTGCGAATTTATAGATTTTTATGCTATCAACTCGATTTACACAAATTTTCAACTCAATTAACTCGGTTTGGCAAAATCCCGAGTTGGCCCATCACTAGTTGGCATTGAGGAAATGAAAGGCAAATGTTAGGATGTTCTCAGACCAGTAATGGAACCAGTTTTATCTTTTCGATAACCTACACATAAAATAGTTTCAAGAAAAATGACTATATAAATAAAATGTCATATATATGCCATAATTACACTTTCTTTGTGTTATAAGCACCCAATTTCTTGGAAGAATTACTATCAATATGCAGCAAAACTCATAAAATCTATTAATTTACCATTGTTGTAATACTTAAAGGGATACAAGATTTTCGCAAAGTATCAATCTCCATTAATTATTTTGTAGCCATACGCAATGCACTAACAATTCAATTATTTTCAATTGAAGGTGATTGATGGAACACATAAGATAACTAAAAATGATTTATTCACAATCCCAATCTAGATCAATACGCAGTTTAAATTTCCAATGCAGTCGATAGATTAGAACATTGTTACATTACTAAAGCAGAACAAAGAAAACTGTTACAAAAGAAACAATCAGGAGAGTGGAAGTTTATTTTATTCGGTTTTAAAGCGAATTGGATTGGAACAAATATATTAAATCAAACTCGAACCAATCGTTTGAAACATCATTACTTATATTTTATTATTTTTTATAAAAATTTAATTATTACTCTTGTTGGTTCAGCTTAACAACCTTACTTTTGAGGTTATGAGACCATGACATAAATTTACAATTACCTTTACTTTCTTTTTTTATTTGAGGATATTCCGAAATAACCGAGCATTAAAAGTCTTGACGTAACAAATAACTGTAATTTTGCCTATCTACGAAATTTGAACGTCATTAGAGTAATTGTATGCGATAACGTAGTAACCATGTCGTTGAAGTTCATGGAAATTTTCCATGTTGTTACAAATTGTAATCATTTATGATTATTCAGATAAAAAATTAAGTACGTTTCTGTTTCTAGTTTGTATGAAACTTATTTAGTTGTTGAGTATTTGAATTTTATTGTATTGCAATGTTTTTTTTTAAGTTCAAGGTTTAACGAGATTGATTTAGCGAGATAGATTCATTCACCCGTGGAAAAAATTGCCGGCCAATGGGCCACATCAGTCATTTTTTTTTATTGTTGCATATAATAGTACAGAGAAAAATAATTTTGCCGTATTTTTTTATTTTCTTTAAATCAGCTCCTAACATCCCAAAAAAAATCATGAAAACGTCTGATTAAAAAATACGTATAAACGGACCCATGGCGCGGTTCTGCTGTGACGTAGCAAGAACTCTCGTATCGGATTGGTTGCTACTCTTTCACCCTTTCTATATAAAATGTGCCTTGAAAATAGGTAAAGGTAGCTTCTTTATCTACAAAGACCTGTCAAATAGTGTAGAAGTGGGGTTATGTTATTTCTTGTTTACGATTTACCACTTGTTATTTGTGTTTATTTTCTCGTCTTTCTCCGTTAGTTGGATTTGCGATTTACTTAAAAAAATAATTTACGATTTACTTTAATTAAAAAAATAAACACAATAAAAAACACTAACACTAAATATTATTGGCTAAGTCTAAATATTAATATTTAACAAAACTATTCAAGTTCATTTAAAACGCTTTGAAAACTGTTGATTACAATATGTCATATCAATCACATATATATTAAACACGTTACAAGATATCGAATCGTAGAATACGATATTCATTAGTAAGAGAGAAACATAATAGGGTAAACGCTATGAACAGAGATGGATATACATCGGTCACGGAAATGTACATCGATCTCAATCGGTCTCTGTCTTATGCAGTTTAAAGTTTGTGGCGAAGAAAACAAGGAATACGGTAACCAATCAGTGTACAGAGTTCCTGCTACGTCATCGGCTGGTTGCCGTTTTAAAGACTCGAATAAAAAAAGACATTTTAATTCCATATTTTTCAATAACGCGGAATTTATAACTGGGATAACTGCAACGTACGTTATTATTATGGTCTGAAAATTAGTTTCCCGTAAAAAAAACTAATATCTTTCAAAAACTGATGTGGCCCATTTTAATTTAAATGACCTCTCAAGTGGAATGAACCAGACACTTATTTAAATTTATTATCAAACAAAAGAAAATAATAAATTAAATCGATGTTACAACTCTCAATTTCATTTATTTCATTTATTACACTTATAGAGGATTGGTCATCACAATACAGATTAAAATAAAAAAAATAAATGTAAAATTTGCCCTCAACGTGATATTTTAAACCGCGCGCGTGAGACTTGCACGCTTATAAAGCGTTATAAAACGACTTGTGTTTTGGCAGAAATCCAAAGGTATGCCTTCGCACGGTTTTTGCTTTTATTTTATATTAGTATTTAGGGATGTTGTAACGCACTGGCGACGGCATAGATCCGACCTGTAACCTACAACGTGTTTCTAGCTTCCATTTAAATATTAAAAAGAAATTGGATTTCGATTCTGTCTGTAACGGTGTATTGAATATTTTATTCGACAAAATGAAGTCGGCACACGAGGTGGTTTCTCCTTATTATTTATTAAAACCGACGTTTTACTGTCTGTAATAAAAGAATCGGAAGAATAAAAATCGATTGGATTTTAAATGAATATTGATTAGAACTCAATTTAATTATTTTTTTAGTTGACTCATTATCTTATCTTTTGATACATAGGATTTATAATACATTCCTCATTTAAGGGGATTGTTCGAATCGTCCGTATATGGCAACTTACATGTAAACTTTTGTAAAAATTATTACTAATTTTATTTCAACGAAATTGATATCATTCGAGACCTTGAACCTTTGTGCAGGTATCTACGAGGCCAAATTTTCGATATTTTAATTACCGAGTCAAAATTACGAGTTATTTAAAGCTGCGCAAGCTCGCAAAATTAAACATTAAAAAGAATTTTAAGAAAAATCACGATTTAGTAGTATTTATTAAATTATGAGTTCGTAGGTTCGTTGTAAGTGTTCTAAAGACCTTATATACCAAAAATGGTGTTTGTATGATATATAAGTATTAAGGCTGGGTTAAACGTTTTCATGAGATGACCTCTAAATCTCGAGATCGCTTTGACGCGAGATCTTGTCTTCCAGATTTGAAGAACTAAATAAAATTCGTATCTTTAAACGATTCTTTCCACACCGCTACTCGTATCAAGCGAAATGAGAGACTATTTAATCGGTCGTGATATGCCTAAATAATTCGCAAAGATTCTTGTTGCCTAAATCTTATTTGATGATACTTCAACGCAATTTTTTACAAAATGTGTTGAATAATGTCGTTTGCAGGACTTCGATATCAGTATTTCAAAATTGGGTCTCCCTAATTTTTATAAGCGATTTAATGGAATTATAAATTAAAAAGAAACAAAAATAAGCCATGCGGGGAGAGTTGAAAAGATGATGCCACCTCAGACCAAAATTATAGATAAAATTATTTTATTACAAATTCAATAAGTTTTATTTGTATATATCGATAGTATAATGTAATCGATAGTAAGATATAGGGCTTGGTCTGTCATGATAACCGATCTTACAGGGATTATGGACAATATATGTCTGAACCACTATTTGTGATGATTTTTCAAAATTTTAAAGAAATTAGTTCCACGCTATATTGTTTAAATTTATATGCATTATTTATGCATTATATACAAAAAATACTTATTGAATTTGTAATAAAATAATTTTATCTAAAAATCTCGCTTTATCTATATATATCGTACGTAGACGGTGAGACGCCACGTTCCGTCTGAGGTGGACACCATCTTTTCAGCTTCCCTCGGATTGGCCGAAACCCTTTTAGTTTATTTCTTAACAATAATGTTAGCTTTTACCACAATATATCTAAACATTGATATTGTTGTTATTTTTACTATTAGTTTTACGTTTTTTAAGAAATGTTCTTGAAAAATATAGGCATATTGTTTATTGCCGTTTAGTTTATGGCGTATTTAATTAGGAAGCTTCTTTTTAAAATACCACTAATATTTATCTGATAAAAAATATGTACGAAAAAGTATATCTTAAGAAGAACAAAAAGAAACTCTTTCAATAGAATAAGTACCCATTTTGTTAAACGATCAATTCTATTGGTCGAAAACTTGATCGAGAAATCGTAACTTTGAGATTTAATAATTCGAAATAACTGTGTTGATAAATTTGCTTCAAATTGCTTTTTATTTCATTGTGATATCTCAATTTGATCTTGAGATACGATTTTTTTAAATCAATTATATGATTATGTTTAATCAAAAAATCGTAACTTTGAGATTTAAGGATTCGAAATAACCATCTTTGGGGATCTAAATAATGAATAGATTTGCTTCAAATTGCTTTTTATTTTAGTGCGATATCTCAATTAGATCTTGAGATACGATTTTTTTAAATCGATTATTTTTTTTAATCAAATATATGATTAAGTTTTAATAAAAAAATCGTAATTTTGAGATTTAAGGATTCGAAATGACCATCTTTGAGGATCTAAATAATGAATAGATTTGCTTCAAATTACTTTTTATTTTAGTGCGATATCTCAATTAGATCTTGAGATACGATTTTTTTAAATCAAATATGTGATTAAGTTTTAATTAAAAAATCGTAACTTTGAGATTTAAGGATTCGAAAAAACCATCTTTGGGGATCTAAATAATGAATAAATTTGCTTCAAATTGCTTTTTATTTCATTGCGATATCTCAATTAGATCTTGAGATGCGATTTTTTTAAATCGATGTTGTATTTTTTAATCAAATATATGATTAAGTTTTAATCAAAGAATCGTAACTTTGAGATTTAAGGATTCGAAATAACCATCTTTGAAGATCTAAATAATGAATAAATTTGCTTCAAATTCCTTTTAATTTCATTGCGATATCTCAATTAGATCTTGAGATACAATTTCTTTAAATCGATTATTTTTTTAAATCACATATATGATTAAGTTTAATCAAAAAATCGTAACATTGAGATTTAAGGATTCGAAATAACCATCTTTGAGGATCTAAATAATGAATAAATTTGCTTCAAACTGCTTTTTATTTCATTGCAATATCTCAATTAGATCTTGAGATACGATTTTTTTAAATCGATTATTTTTTTTTTTGATCAAATATATGATTAAGTTTTAATCAAAAAATCATAACTTTGACATTTAAGGATTCGAAATAACCATCTTTGAGGATCTAAATAATGAATAAATTTGCTTCAAATTGCTTTTTATTTCATTGCGTTATCTCAATTAGATCTTGAGATACGATTTTTTTAAGTCGATTATTTTTGTAATCAAATATATGATTAAGTTTTAATCAAAAAATCATAACTTTGACATTTAAGGATTCGAAATAACCATCTTTGAGGATCTAAATAATGAATAAATTTGCTTCAAATTGCTTTTTATTTCATTGCGATATCTCAATTAGATCTTGAGATTCAATTTTTTTTAATCAAATATATGATTAAGTTTAATCAAAAAATCGTAACTTTGAGATTTAAGGATTTGAAATAACCATTTTTGAGGATCTAAATAATGAATAAGTTTGCCTCAAATTTCTTTTTATTTCATTGCGATATCTCAATTAGATCTTGAGATGCGATCTTTTTAAATCGATGTTGTATTTTTTAATCAAATATATGATTAAGTTTTAATCAAAGAATCGTAACTTTGAGATTTAAGGATTCGAAATAACCATCTTTGAGGATCTAAATAATGAATAAATTTGCTACAAATTGCTTTTTATTTCATTGCCATATCTCAATTAGATCTTGAGATACGATTTTTTTAAATCGATAATTTTTTTTTATCAAATATATGATTAAGTTTTAATCAAAACATCGTAACTTTGAGATTTATGGATTCGAAATAACCATCTTTGAGGATCTAAATAATGAATAAATTTGCCTCAAATTTCTTTTTATTTTATTGCGATATCTCAATTAGATCTTGAGATACGATTTTTTTAAGTCGATTATATTTTAAATCAAATATATGATTAAGTTTTAATCAAAAAATCATAACTTTGACATTTAAGGATTCGAAATAACCATCTTTGAGGATCTAAATAATGAATAAATTTGCTTCAAATTGCTTTTTATTTCATTGCAATATCTCAATTAGATCTTGAGATACAATTTCTTTAAATCGATTATTTTTTTAAATCAAATATATGATTAAGTTTAATCAAAAAATCGTAACTTTGAGATTTATGGATTAGAAATAACCATCTTTGAGGATCTAAATAATGAATAAATTTGCTTCAAATTGTTTTTTATTTCATTGCGATATCTCAATTAGATCTTGAGATACGATTTTTTTAAATCGATTATTTTTTTAAATCAAATATATGATTAAGTTTTAATCAAAAAATCATAACTTTGACATTTAAAGATTCGAAATAACCATCTTTGAGGATCTAAATAATGAATAAATTTGCTTCAAATTGCTTTTTATTTCATTGCGATATCTCAATTAGATCTTGAGATACGATTTTTTAAGTCGATTATTTTTGTAATCAAATATATGATTAAGTTTTAATCAAAAATCATAACTTTGACATTTAAGGATTCGAAATAACCATCTTTGAGGATCTAAATAATGAATAAATTTGTTTCAAATTGCTTTTTATTTCATAGCGATATCTCAATTAGATCTTCAGATACGATTTTTTTAAATCCATTATTTTTTTTAATCAAATATATGATTAAGTTTTAATCAAAAAATCATAACTTTGGCATTTAAGTATTCGAAATAACCATCTTTGAGGATCTAAATAATGAATAAATTTGCCTCAAATTTCTTTTTATTTTATTGCGATATCTCAATTGGATCTTGAGATACGATTTTTTTAAATCGATTATATTTTAAATCAAATATATGATTAAGTTTTAATCAAAAAATCATAACTTTGACATTTAAGGATTCGAAATAACCATCTTTGGGAATCTAAATAATGAATAAATTTGCTTCAAATTGCTTTTTATTTCATTACGATATCTCGACTACATCTTGAGATAAGATTTTTTTAAAGTGATTATTTTTTTTATCAAATATATGATTAAGTTTTAATCTAAAAATCGTTACTTTGAGATTTAAGGATTCGAAATAACCATCTTTGAGGATCTAAATAATGAATAAATTTGTTTCAAATTGCTTTTTATTTCATAGCGATATCTCAATTAGATCTTCAGATACGATTTTTTTAAATCCATTATTTTTTTTAATCAAATATATGATTAAGTTTTAATCAAAAAATCATAACTTTGGCATTTAAGTATTCGAAATAACCATCTTTGAGGATCTAAATAATGAATAAATTTGCCTCAAATTTCTTTTTATTTTATTGCGATATCTCAATTGGATCTTGAGATACGATTTTTTTAAATCGATTATATTTTAAATCAAATATATGATTAAGTTTTAATCAAAAAATCATAACTTTGACATTTAAGGATTCGAAATAACCATCTTTGGGAATCTAAATAATGAATAAATTTGCTTCAAATTGCTTTTTATTTCATTACGATATCTCGACTACATCTTGAGATAAGATTTTTTTAAAGTGATTATTTTTTTTATCAAATATATGATTAAGTTTTAATCTAAAAATCGTTACTTTGAGATTTAAGGATTCGAAATAACCATCTTTGGAGATCTAAATAATGAATAAATTTCCTTCAAATTGCTTTTTATTTCATAGCGATATCTCAATTAGATCTTGAGATACGATTTTTTTTAAATCCATTTTTTTTAATCAAATATATGATTAAGTTTTAATCAAAAAATGGTAACTTTGAGATTTAAGGATTCGAAATAATCATCTTTAAGGATTTAAATAATGAATAAATTTGCTTCAAATTGCTTATTATTTCATTGCGATACTTAATTAGATCTTGAGATACGATTTTTTTAAATCGATTATTTTTTTTAATCAAATATATGATTAAGTTTTAATCAAAAAATCATAACTTTGACATTTAAGGATTCGAAATAACCATCTTTGAGGATATAAATAATGAATAAATTTGCTTCAAACTCCTTTTTATTTCATTGCGATATCTCAATTAGATCTTGAGAAACGATTTTTTTAAATCGATTATTTTTTTTGATCAAATATATGATTAAGTTTTAATCAAAAAATCATAACTTTGACATTTAAGGATTCGAAATAACCATCTTTGAGGATCTAAATAATGAATAAATTTGCTTCAAACTCCTTTTTATTTCATTGCGATATCTCAATTAGATCTTGAGATGCAATTTTTTTAAATCGATGTTGTATTTTTTAATCAAATATATGATTAAGTTTTAATCAAAGAATCGTAACTTTGAGATTTAAGGATTCGAAGTAACTATCTTTGAGGATCTAAATAATGAATAAATTTGCTGCAAATTGCTTTTTATTTCATTGCGATATCTCAATTAGATCTTGACATACGATTTTTTTAAATCGATTATTTTTAAATCAAATATATGATTAAGTTTTAATCAAAACATCGTAACTTTGAGATTTAAGGATTCGAAATAACCATCTTTGAGGATCTAAATAATGAATAAATTTGCCTCAAATTTCTTTTTATTTCATTGCGATATCTCAATTAGATCTTGAGATGCCATCTTTTTAAATCGATGTTGTATTTTTTAATCATATATATGATTAAGTTTTAATCAAAGAATCGTAACTTTGAGATTTAAGGATTTGAAATAAGCATCTTTGAGGATCTAAATAATGAATAAATTTGCTTCAAATTGCTTTTCATTTCATTGCGATATCTCAATTAGATCTTGAGATACGATTTTTTTAAATCGATTATTTTTTTTAATCAAATATTGGTAAAATTTTTTACATTAATTCCTTTTTTGTGCCCTAAAACTTGGAACTACTGCACCCATGTTTAAGTACATGATTTTCATGACGTTTAACGCAGCCTTAACACATTCCTCATTTAATCTGGACATATTTATAATAATAGTAAACCTTTTAAACATTTATATTAATTAAAATTTTTTTTATAGTTAATTGGTTCAGCAAAAGTCTGTTATGCGAGTGAAGAATCACAGGTGGACCCAATTGGTCGTCAAATGATACTAAAAACAATTAATTTAACATTTTGTCGACACATAGCAGTAAATGAAACAATAAAATATATCCCACATCCAACTGATGAGGCGAAAACGCTTCTAAAACAAGAAGCCGTCGTCACTGTAAAAGGTGTTCCTTTAAACAATTATATGGAAGATATCTTAGCGAATACGATCTCTTTGAATGCCGGTAAAGGGAGACAGGCGATGGAATGGGTGATTAGTAAATTAAATGCCGAAGTGACTGATTTTGCTACTTCAGCGGTAAAACAAACCGACGAATTGCTACATCAAACTAAAAAATCTTTGGACGATATTTCGCACAAAGCAATGAAAAGTTTCGATCAGATACCGAATTTGAGCGGACCAAAGTGTCAAGAATTTTAGCAACTAACGGTCCTAGTGAAATTTTTCGTTTTGCCTCTACGTTACCCAGACAAGTATTAGCATTTAAGTTTCACCACGAGAATGAAGTTTTCTGTTGAGTTTCCGTACGTTTTGTGTAATAATATGCTGTGTCGTACATTTAATTTTTTTATTTTGTGATCTGTTTTTTGAATTTTTCGTGATGATGAACAAAGTTGAAAAAGATCAGAGGCAAGTTCAAGTACAAGAAATAAATAATTATTTATTTATTTATGGCTGTTCGTTTATTATTATAATTTTTTCATTTTTAGCTAGATTTTTTTTTGATCAAGTACAACAGAAAGTTTATTATGTAATTTTGTGGTTTAACTTTAATTATGTGCTGTACTGAACTGATTACAATTTTTTTTGTTGATTTGTTAGCAGTGGATACAAATATTTATTTAAAATAAAATAAAATTATGGGGGGTTTAATTTATTAAAAATTGATTTACTGCTAACTAATTCTCAGTTTATACACAAATGGGTCTAATTAGATGAATTTAAACTTTTTGACTCACTGTTTATAGCTGTAGACTTTTTTGTGCAACATAGAGAATCGCTTTTCTTAGAAAACAAAATCATTATTAATTTATTGTTCGAACATTCCCCACGGATGTTGTACATTCGGCAATTGTACATAGTTTATAAAATAAATAATAACTCGTAAATGTATTTTACTATTTATATTTACGAATTCCTTTATCACCACATTTTTTAGACTAGATTCAGTCATCATTTTTTGATTAACACCATGCACTGATAATAATGTGGTCAAAAATTCGATCAGGAAATTATTTTTTCATATGTTGACAAATTAACTAAATCATGGAAATTATAATAAATGAAATTGTACCGAGATATATCATTGTTATTAAATTAATAAAGATATATTTAAAAAAAATTGTTATCTATATTATTATTAATTCCTTATTTGTTTTAATCCTTTTGTGTTTGTTCTTTTTTAGAATCGATTTTTGGAGTCCTTGAAGAATGATAAACAAATAACAATCCTAAAATTATTTACATTTATACAAATACTCCTCAAAAATTTTAGAATCCTTATAAATTAAAGAAGTAAAGTTACTGACACCATGTCTCTTTTATTGGCATGTTCATTAATGATTTGAATAAGGAAGAATTAGGCATCTCAAGTGATCAAATCGCGACATGTTTCGTTGCCTAGCTACACATTTGAATTTGTTTTCTTTATATTTTAAGAGTTTTGGGTGAATACAAAATATCACAACGATGATGATGACTTGAAAATGTTTAATGATGAAGATGTGTTAAGAAAAGCTGCAATTACAAAATTTCATTTGGGAAAGATAGAAGATAACGCTGGTTGACAATCAAAAAAGGTATTGATGTTTTGTGTGTACGTTGTTTATCTTATCTTTTATATTTTTCTCTTTATTATTAAAATTGTATTTCATTGTTTCAGTTGAGATTAGAGATGCAGTTTACAATTTGATATTAAAGTAAGGTTCTATAGGAGAATCACTATTAGAAGACTTGATCTGATAATGACTCAATACTTCTTCCAAGAAACTTCAATTGGTCCCCGATGACTTGAAATGCTTCTAGATGTCTTGTTACTGCATCCAAAAGACTTGATATTGCCTCTGGAAGACTCCAAAAGATTTTACCCTGCTTCTACAAGACCAGATCTACTCCAGAAGACCTGATACCGCTTCTAGATAAGTTGATACTGCTTCTAAAACACTTGAAATGGTTCCACAAGATTTGATATTGCTTCTGGAGGACTTGAATTGCTTCCAGAAGACTTGACATTGCTTCCAGAAGACTTGATATTGCCTCTAGAAGACTTAAATTGCTTCCACTGCTTCTAGAAAACCAGACCTGCTCCAGAAAACATCAAGTCTTCTAGATGATATGATACTGCTCATAAAAGTTTTAAAGGAAGACTTAATATTGTCTCTGGAAGACTTGGAATGCTTCTAGTAGATTTGATACTGCTTCTAGAAAACCAGATCTGCTCCAGAAAATATCAACTCTTCTAGATGACATGATACTACTTCCTAAAGATTTGAAATGGTCCCAGAAGACTTGTAATGCTTTCAAATAACTTCGTATTGTTGCCAAAAGGCTTGAAATGCTTCCAGAAGACTTGATATTGCTTCTGGCAAACTTGATATTGCTTCTGGAGGACTTGAAATGCTTCCAGAAGACTTGACGTTGCTTCTGGAAGACTTGATATTGCCTCTGGCAGACTTGAAATGCTTCCAAAAGACTTGACACTGCTTCTAGAAGACCAAATCTACTCAAGAAGACTTGATACTGCTTCTAGATAACTTGATACTGCTTCCAAAAGACTTGAAATGGTTCCACAAGACTTGATATGTTTTTAGAAGACTTGCTACTGTAGCCAAAAGACTTGATATGTTTCCAGAAGACTTGATATTGGCTCTAGAAGACTTAAAATGCTTCCACTGCTTCTAGAAAACCAGATCTGCTCCAGAAAACATCAAGTCTTCTAGATGATATGATACTGCTCATAAAAGTTTTAAAAGAAGACTTAATATTGTCTCTGGAAGATTTGAAATGCTTCTAGTAGATTTGATACTGCTTCTAGAAAACCAGATCTGCTCCAGAAGATATCAACTCTTCTAGATGACATGATACTACTTCCTAAAGACTTGAAATGGTCCCAGAAGACTTGTTAAGCTTTCAGATAACTTGGTATTGTTGCCAAAAGGCTTGAAATGCCTCCAGAAGACTTGATATTGCTTCTGGCAAACTTGATATTGTCTCTGGACTTGAAATGCTTCCAAAAGATTTAACACTGCGTCTAGAAGATCAAATCTGCTACATAAGACTTGATACCGCTTCTAGATATCTTGATACTGCTTACAAAAGACTTGAGATGGTTCTACAAGACTTGATATGCTTTTAGATGATTTGCTACTGTTGCCAAAAGACTTGAAATGCTTCTAGACGACTTAATATTGCCTCTGGAAGATTTGATATTGCCTCTGGAGAATTTGGAATAGACCAGATCTACTCCAGAAGATATCAACTCTTCTAGATGACATGATATTGCTTCCAAAAGACTTAAAATGGTCCCAGAAGACTTGATATGCTTTCAGGTAACTTGGTACTATTGGCAAAGGTTTGAAATGCTTCCAGAAGAATTGATATTGCTTCAGGAAAACTTGATATTGTCTCTGGAAAATTTGAAATGCTTCCAAAAGACTTAACAAAGACTTCTAGAAGACCAGATCTGCTGCAGAATACTTGATATGCTTTCAGATATCTTGATACTGTTTACAAAAGACTGCAAATGGTTCCATAAGACTTGATATGCTTTTATGTGATTTTGCTACTTTTGCCAAAACACTTGAAATAATAATATCATATGATCAGATATACTGCTAAAATCAACGCAGCCCAACCCTGTATGCATAAGTTGAAGTAGAACTGGAACTAACATAAGACCTAGAACTAGCATCGTTCTGGTTTAGATGCACGGCTAAACCCAACTCAACCCAACCCTCTATATTTGAAACAGAGCTGTCCTAAAATATTCAATACAGCTTAATATATCAAATTGTGTTGATGAGGTTACGTATTAATATAGAAATCGTCAATTAATACATCAGGGTGATATAAGAAGCATTTTAAGAATATTTGAATATTATATTTTTTTAAATTTGTATTTCAGAAACTATTTGGTATATCATCATGACACATTAGGCAATTTAAAGCAAATTTTATGTAGATTAAATATCATTTCTCAATTTCCATAAATTACACTGTTACAAAGGTCAAAATAGATCTCTACATTTTATAACTACCAAGATATTATTACTAAACTTAAATCATCGTATCTCAAGAATTGATTGAGATACTAAAATAAAATAAGTATCATTTTAAAGAAAATATAATCAAATTTTGACGTATTCGAAAGTTCGTGAAGATGGTTTAATCCAGACCGAAACTGGTGTAACAAAAAAACCCATTCTATCTAACAAAAAAAATCAAATCGTTTCATTTTAACAATAAAAATGGAAAGAAAAAGCATCTTCAACAATATTGCATCTAGAAGATCTGAAATACATCTAGAAGACTCGGGCTGCTTCCAGAAGACTTTATATTGTCTCTGAAAGGTTGAAAATGCTTCCAGAAGACTTGAAATGTTTCCAAAAGAGTAGGTACTGCATCTAGAAGACTTGAAATGCTTCTAGAAGACGTGATATTGCCTCTTGAAAATTTAAAATGCTTTTAGAAGACTTTATCTGCTCCAGAAGAGTT
This sequence comes from Onthophagus sagittarius, assembly GCA_036711965.1. Lineage (NCBI taxonomy): Eukaryota > Metazoa > Arthropoda > Insecta > Coleoptera > Scarabaeidae > Onthophagus > Onthophagus sagittarius. Next base: position 12,876,756 of record JASERS010000004.1, read on the forward strand.
GATACCGCTTTTAGATGACTTGATACTGCTTCTAAAAGATTTGGAATGCTTCCGAAAGATTTGAAATCTTTCGATAAGACTTGGAATCCTTCCAGAAAACTTTATATTGCTTCTAGAAAACCTTATCTACTGTAGAATACTTGACACCGGTTCTGCATGACTTGATGCTGCTTCCACAAGACTTAAAATGGTTTCAGAAGTGATGATATTGCCTCTGCATGGCTTGATACTGCTTCCAAAAGATTTGGAATCCTTCCAAAAGACTTGGAATATTTTTAGAAGACTTGGAATGACTCTAGAAAACTTTATATTGTTTCTAGAAGACCTTATTTGCTGCAAAAGACTTGATAACGGTTCTGGATGATTTGATGCTGCTTCCAAAAGACCTGAAATGCTTTCAAAATACCTGAGATGGTTTCAGATGAGATGATATTGCCTCTGGAGGACTTGAAATGCTTCCAGTGGTCTTGATATTGCCTTTGGAGATCTTGAAATGCTTCCAGAAGACTTGACATTGCTTTTAGAAGGCCATATCTGCTCTAGAAGGTCTTGATACCGCTTTTAGATGACTTGATACTGCTTCCAAAAGGCTTCAAATATTTCCAGAAGACTTGAAATACTTCCAGAAAACTTTACACCGCTTCTAGAAGACCTTATCTGCTCCAGTAGACTTGATACAGGTGCTGAATGACTTGATGCTAGTTCCAAAAGACTTGAAATGCTTTCAAAAAACATGAAGTAGTTTCAGAAGAGGTGATATTTCCTCTGACGATCTTGAAATGGTCCCAGAAGACTCTGGAAAACTTGATACTGCTGCTAGCAGACCTGATCTGCTCCAGAAGACTTGATACCGTTTCTAGATGTACTGCTACTGTTTCCAAAACACTTGAAATGCTTCGAAAAGATTTAATACTGCTTCTAGAAGACTTTATCTGCTCCAGAAAAATTGATACCGTTTCTACATGACTTGATACTGTTTTTAAAGGATTTGGAATCCTTCCAAAAGACTTGAAATGTTTCCAGAAGAGTTGATACCGTTTCTAAATATCTTGACATTGCTTCCAAAAGACTTGCAATTCTTCCAAAAAACTTGAAATGTTTCCAGAAGACTTGTAATGTTTTCAGAAACTTTATACTTCTTCTAGAAGATCTTATCTGCCCCAGAAGAGTTAATAGCGCTTCTAGATGAGTTGATACTGTTTCCAAGAAACTTGAAATGTTGCTAAAAATCTTGAAATTATTGCAGAAGACTTGAAATTCTTCCAAAAGAGCACCCATTCAAAATTGTTACGTTATTGGTTTAATTAATTCTTTAATTTGAATGTAATTAATTTTAATTGAAGCCCAATAAGCTTCTTTTTGCCAATTTAGTGCCAGCAGGAGTAGTTGTGAACGTTTTTTTGGAGAGCACTTGAAATGTTTCGACTCTTAAAGTCTCTAAGAGTTTAGAAGAATTCTAGCGATCTAGAAGGTTTGTTTCCAAAAGAGCATCCATACAAATAATTAAAATATTGAGAATACATGATATTTAGGCTTTTTTTAAATCTTTTCAGACCCAATTCGTTGTTCATTTTCAGTTTTTTCAGCACTAACAGTTTTAAGCGTCGTTAAAACGTAATTGTGAACATAGGCACTTAAAAATTTTATTCAAATTTATTGCTAAGGTATGCAAAGAAAAAACCAAAAGAAGAACCAAACTGTTAGTTAGATTTTATTTAAATTTTAATTGTTTGTTTTAATGAAAGTAATCGTTGATGAAAAATCAATATAATTAAAATATAATTCAACAAATTCTAGGTGTTGCAATTTTTATGGAAGTCAATATTTATACATGATACCAAACATAAATGATAATAATTTCAATTCTGATGCCGGGGATTTTAGCCTTAGATTATTGTATGATGTGTTAACAACAACGGTAACAATTTTGATTTTTACGATTTAAGTTTATTACCAGAATTAAGTCATCATTTTTTGTATTTTTTAGGCATCGTTTCTTCTAATCTAAATAAAATTTCATAATAATTAAGAAAAAAACACCAAGAAAATGTGGCGTGGAAGGTGAAATGACTTAGATAAGAATCTTATATACAGGTATTTGAGTCATCCTTTTTTTAATCATTTTTTATATAATTGGCGTATCTATTAATACCAAAAACCATTTTCGGCCTATTTCAACAATTTAATTGAAAGGAGTAATTTCGTAAAATAATATTACATTCGAATTGTTGAATCATAAAAAATTCTTATGAATAAGTTTCTTATCATTACCACGATATCCCATTAAAAAAGTATTTTTAGGCACTAATAAAACGAGATCTTAGTTTTAAAACATTTTATTGCGATAAAGTAGAAAATTTTAGCGTTAAAAAATCTTAAATATAATATACAGAATGATTCAAAATAATTAATACGAAAAATCGGAGATATATAATCAACATTTTTGCATTTTTAATTCAATTCTAAATCACAAATATATTTTTAAAAATATATCTATCATTAAAAAAACAGCCTTTACATTGGTAACAATTTGTAAATTACGTACGAAATGTTTATTTTGCGGTAAATTAAGTATTAACATTATATTAAACGTGACTATACTCTTCCATTAACGCTTTACCATAATGAGTAATCACATAATCGTGATAATAAATCATGATGCAAAGTGGTTGTCCTAAAATGAGGGACCCCCAAACGACGACGTTTCCCCATCTTGGTCCAACTTTTTGTTCCATGAATCGCGAAACGAATGATAGAGGCACTTGAGACATCATTCCTAGGAAGGCCCAGATTTTGAACGTTTTTAACGGTACGCTTACTAAATATTCATGGAAAAAGGCACTAACAAAGAAGACGATAACACTCGCTACGTGTCTTCCGTATCCCATTTCAACAACCGGAATGTACAAGTGACGAACCGCCCAGCGGTGAACCGGCATATTCCAAGTACGCCAAAATGTATCGATGTTATTTGCGTTCCACCAGTCACAATAAAAATTACGATCGGCGAATTGTAAAATTTCGCCGAGTAAATTATAAAAAGAGTGAAAAACGATGTAAAACATGCATAGCCACATTAAATGATTCGGTATCGCTAATTTTAGTAATCTCTCAGTTGCTAAAGTTACGTCCATGTTACTAAATGGGATTAATGAGTTTTTAACTGAGGGTACAATGTATTGTTGGATAATAGCGAACATTATTTGTAATCCAATTATGACTTCTAACATTCTTTTGAGAAGAAATCGTTTACGAATGCGCTCGGTGCGAGGAAAATTTAACTCATAACAAAGAGTTGGGGCGCATAAATAGTAAACGAGGTCTTTTATGTTTAAATTATCCGGGTAATGGACTAGGGTGTTGTTTGATTCGGAGTGGTCGATATCATCGTAGAGATGCCCATTTTTTTGATCTGCTAATAAAAAATAATTATTTCAATCATTAAATTTAATTGAAGATAATCTTACTATCTCTAATGTTGCCTAATGAATGCGTTTGCCTTTTCATACTCCCCGATTTACTTCTTTGCTTCGTTCTGCACCACATATTGACTTGAACATACGACCATAATTTCAAAAAAAGAATTGAGTATGTAAAACTTACAGTTGAAGCACCAACTAAAATTTAAAAATTAATTAGATTATTTGAATGCAAATTTTAATTCAGCTTACTTAAGCTAAATCCATCTCTAGAATTAATAGCAACAATCGGAATTAAAACAAGCACCAACAAATTGATGACCTGCGCAATTATTCCGGCACCTTGAGGAATAATTTCCTAAAATAGAAGACATTGAAATCGTAAACAACAAAAAGAACATTGATTTTAACTTAACTTACAGCCGCTAAACCTTTCTCCAAAACAAGGCAAATTAAACAAGGTATACATGTGTCTAAAATTAAGATTAAAATTAGTACATGTTAAATTAAATTAGAATTTTATTTGTTACACAAAAGAAGTATAAAACTGGGATGATCGTCGGTAGTTCCCCCTTTGCCGCTTAAAACGTAAAACCATTGGATTGGATCGACTCGAATTCCGTATTTGATAAAATTTTCTAGCAAAAGTCGTAATCCACCAATTGAAAGGAGAAGAAATCCCCAATTTACGAAACCGGTGAAATTGTTGAAACCGGAAGCCCACGAAAATAACGAATCTCTCGGTTTGTGGCATCTAAATTTTAATTACATAATTTATTGGATGTGGCTATATATACATACAGTATGTGTACACAATTGGCTGTTTAGACATACTGTATGCTTGTATATATACCAAATACAGCCCCTATAGCAATTAATTTAGGAATTTCTTTCAAATGCTGGCTTGTATTATATACACGAACGTATTTCTGGAAATTATTGTTACATATACGGCGTGGTCCAAAAAGTGTGACGACACAAAGTGTATTTTCATAAATAAATGGAACTCCCTACAATTTTGCATATTTTGATTGCTGTCTTAAATGCTATAACTACATATCTTGTATTCAAATATACGTAATTATGTTTTTAAATCAAAAAATCATAACGCAGAGGTTTAATGATTTGGAAAAACGATCTTAAATACGTGAAATAGCAACAAAATTTGCTTCAAATTGCTCTTTATTTCAGAGCGATATCTCAATTAGTTCTTGAGATACGAATTTTTGAATATTTTTTGACTTTTTAATAAATATATTGTATATAATTACGTTTTTGCAAAGCTTTAATCAAAAAATCATAACGCGGAGATTTAATGATTTGGAAAAACGATCTTAAGCAACTTAAATAGCAACAAAATTTGCTTTCAGTTGCTCTTTATTTCAGAGCGATTAGTTTTTGAGATACGAATTTTTGAAAAATTTTTTATTTTTAACAAATATATATAATTACGTTTTTGCAAAGCTTTAATCAAAAAAGCATAACGCGGAGATTTAATGATTTGAAAAAACGATCTTAAGCAACTTAAATAGCAACAAAATTTGCTTCAAGCTGCTCTTTATTTCAGAGCGATATCTCAATTAGTTCTTGAGATACGAATTTTTGAAAATTTTTGATTTTTCACAAATATATATAATTACGTTTTTGCAAAGCTTTAATATATAAAAAAATTTTTTATATATAAAAAAATCATAACGCGGAGATTTAATGATTTGAAAAAACGATCTTAAGCAACTTAAATAGCAACAAAATTTGCTTCAAGCTGCTCTTTATTTCAGAGCGATATCTCAATTAGTTCTTGAGATACGAATTTTTGAAAATTTTTTGATTTTTAACAAATATACAGGGTGTTCCCGTGACTCGGGGCATAAAATTAACCACATATACTAGAGCAAAAATGATGATGATTCGTGAAAAAAAATTATTATAAAAGTCTTCAAATGGCCAAGATATGGGCCATCAAAGTTCAGAAATTTTAACGCATTTTTCTAAATATTTTCAAAACCATTAATGGTAGAGGGTTGAAATTTGGTACAGAGTAAACAAACATCATGCAAAATCATTGAACCAATTTTGACTTTGGCCGGATGACGGCAACCATGTTATACAGGGTGTTCCTAAAATTTGTTTGCTCAGAACTTTTTTGTTTGTTCGTAACCCTACATTTATTTTTGTAGTTTTTAATAGAAAATTTATTTTCGAAACTTTTTTCACTCTTTGAAAATTTTGATAACATTGACTGTTTTCGAGTTATACGCGAAACTGTTAAGCTTTGATTTCAATCGTAACAAATAAAACATATTCCGCAAGATCTGAGAAGGCGATGACAATTGAAAAACGAACTGATCTAATAACCATTATTTGCATAAATTTCTCAGTGTAGATTTAGTTAAATCCAGTGTTAATTTATTTTAATTGAATAAAAGAATGTAATTTCCAAAACAATAAATTTAATTTTCGCGGTAACAACAAACAAGAACATAATAAAAATTCTAACAAAAATATGAACAAGAACAATAAAATTATAAACAAATGGTAATAAATAAAACAGAACAAAAAAAATACTAAAGCAGATGTTCAAAAACACTCCCGCCGGCTTCAATGCACGCCTGATATCGCCGTCTTAAATTAAAGCGCACTCTGCTGAGGACGTTGATTTCAGTTCGAAGTTGATCAAATGAATCAACAATTCGTAACCTCAGTTGATCAACTGAAGTTATTTCAACGCAGTACACAAGCGATTTAATGCGTCCCCATAAATAAAAATCTAGAGGTGTAAGATCCGGCGATCGGGGGGGCCAACTTATCGGTGCATCCACTCCTCGTCCAATCCACCGTTCCGGAAACCGTTCACATAGAAATTCTTGGACAGCATGTGTACTATGCGCAGGAGCACCATCATGCATATACCACATTTCTTGTCTTGTGTTTAAAGGAACGTCATCTAAAAAATCATTTAATTGCTCTAAATGTCCCCTGTATGTATGGCCATCCAGCCTTGACGGCAAGAAAACGGGTCCTATAATGACATCGCCCACAATGCCAGCCCAAACGTTAAGAGAAAACCTCCATTGCGATTTCCAAGCTTTCTTAAATCTTGGATTTTCGTCCGCCCAACTATGTGAATTTCTCAAATTGATGATTCCATCTTTAGAAAATGTCGATTCATCTGCAAAAAGTATTTTTTCTAAAAATTGATCATCAATTTGGATTTTGTGCTGCATTATTTGACAATATTGCAGTCGTAGTGGGTAATCAGCCTGTCGAACTTCCTGAACTTTATAACTATGATATGGATAAAGCTGTTGCTCGTGAAGAACACGCCAGATAGTTGTTTTTGACGTTAAAAAATGCCTCGCCATATCCAAAGTACTAGCTGTAGGATTTTCTTGTACGTAGTCTAGAATATCTTCTTCTAGTTCGGTTGTTCGGACTGATCTGACTTTACCGTTGTTACTAAAATTCGGCTTAAACGTCCCATTTTCCCTTAAACGGGTTTCAATTCTTAAAAATGTTTTTCGATTGGGCGCTCTGCGGTTCGGAAATTTCTCCCGATAACGGTTAGCGGCTGCTACGGCGTTTCCATGACATTCTCCCAATATCAAAATCATGTCAGTTTGTTCACTAAATGTGTAATTGTCCATTTTGAACACGCAAAATTAATAAAAACTTCATTAACAAACAACTTTATGTTTAAACTACATAAGCAAGTTGACGGCTCAATTTGTTTTTTTTTAATTGCCATGGCCAACTTTTTCGAAAATTATTGTGTTTAGTGTTACCATTGAAATCGAAGCTTAATATTTTCGCGTTTAACTCGCAAACGGTTAATGTTATCAAAATTTTCAAAGAGTGAAAAAAGTTTCGAAAATAAATTTTCTATTAAAAAGTACAAAAAAAATGTAGGGTTACGAACAAACAAAAAAGTTCTGAGCAAACAAATTTTAGGAACACCTGTATAACATGGTTGCCGTCGTCCGATCAAAGTCAAAATTGGTTCAATGATTTTACATGATGTTTGTTTACTCTGTACCAAATTTCAACCCTCTACCATAAATGGTTTTGAAAATATTTAGAAAAATGTGTTAAAATTTCTGAACTTTGATGGCCCATATCTTGGCCATTTAAAGACTTTTATAATAATTTTTTTCGCGAATCGTCATCATTTTTGCTCTAGTATATGTGGTTAATTTTATGCCCCGAGTCACGGGAACACCCTGTATATAATTACGTTTTTGCAAAGCTTTAATCAAAAAAGCATAACGGGGAGATTTAATGATTTGGAAAAACGATCTTAAGCAACGTAATTAGCAACAAAGTTTGCTTCAAGTTACTCTTTATTTCAGAGCGATATCTCAATTAGTTCTTGAGATACGAATTTTTAAAAAATTTTTGATTTTTAACAAATATATTTAATTACGTTTTTGCAAAGCTTTAATCAAACAACCATAACGCGGAGATTTAATAATTTGGAAAAACGATCTTAAGCAATGTAATTAGCAGCAAAATTTGCTTCAAGTTGCTCTTTATTTCGAAGCGATATCTCACTTAGTTCTTGAGATACGAATTTTTGAAAAATTTTTGATTTTTAACAAATATATATAATTACGTTTTTGCAAAGCTTTAATCAAAAAATCATAACGCGGAGATTTAATAATTTGGAAAAACGATCTTAAGCAACCTAAATAGCAACAAAATTTGCTTCAAGTTGCTCTTTATTTCAGAGCGATATCTCAATTAGTTCTTGAAATACGATTCTTTGAAAATTTCTTGATTTTTTATCAAACAGACATAATTATATTTTGCAGAGTTTCAATCAAAAAATCATAACTCGGAGATTTAAATATTTGAAGCAAGAATCTTAGACACCTTAGGTAACAACAAAATTTGCTTCAAATTGCTCTTTATTTCAGAGCGATATCTCAATTAGTTCTTGAGATACGAATTTTTGAAAAATTTTTGATTTTTAACAAATAGATATAATTACGTCTTTGCAAAGCTTTAATCAAAAAATCATAACGCGGAGATTTAATGATTTGGAAAAACGATTTTAAGCAACTTAAATAGCAACAAAATTTGCTTCAAGTTGCTCTTTATTTCAAAGCGATATCACAATTACTTCTTGAAATACGATTCTTTGAAAATTTCTTGATTTTTATCAAACCCACAATTATATTTTGCAGAGATTCAATCAAAAAAACATAACTCGGAGATTTAAATATTTGAAGCAAGAATCTTAGGCACCTTAAATAACAACAAAGCTTGCTTCAAATTGCTCTTTATTTCAGAGCGATATCTCAATTAGTTCTTGAGATACGAATTTTTGAAAATTTCTTGATTTTTTATCAAACAGACATAATTATATTTTGCAGAGTTTCAATCAAAAAAACATAACTCGGAGATTTAAATATTTGAAGCAATAATCTTAGACAACTTAAATAACAACAAAATTTGCTTCAAATTGCTCTTTATTTAAGAGCGATATCTCAATTAGTTCTTGAGATACGAATTTAGGAAAATTTTTTGATTTTTAATAAATATGTATAATTACGTTTTTGCAAAGCTTTAATCAAAAAATCATAACGCGGAGATTTAATGATTTGGAAAAACGATCTTAAGCAACTTAAATAGCAACAAAATTTGCTTCAAGTTGCTCTTTATTTTAGAGCGATATCTCAATTAGTTCTTGAAATACGATTCTTTGAAAATTTCTTGATTTTTTATCAAACCCACAATTATATTTTGCAGTTTCAATCAAAAAATCATAACTCGGAGATTTAAATATTTGAAGCAATAATCTTAGACAACTTAAATAACAACAAAATTTGCTTCAAATTGCTCTTTACTTCAGAGCGATATCTCACTTAGTTTTTGAGATACGAATTTTTGATAAATGTTTGATTTTTAACAAATCTATAATTACGTTTTTACAAAGCTTTAATGAAAAAATCATAATGCGGAGATTTAATGATTTGGAAAAACGATTTTAAGCAACTTAAATAGCAACAAAATTTGCTTCAAGTTGCACCTTATTTCAGAGCGATATCTCAATTAGTTTTTGAAATACGATTCTTTGAAAATTTCTTGATTTTTATTAAACCCACAATTACATTTTGCAGAGTATCAATCAAAAAATCATAACTCGGAGATTTAAATATTTGAAGCATGAATCTTAGGCACTTTAAATAACAACAAAATTAGCTTCAAATTGCTCTTTATTTCAGCGCGATATCTCAATTAGTTCTTGAGATACGAATTTTTGAAAAATTTTTGATTTTTAACAAATAGATATAATTACGTTAAAGCTTTAATCAAAAAATCATTACGCGGAGATTTAATGATTTGGAAAAATGATTTTAAGCAACTTAAATAGCAACAAAATTTGCTTCAAGTTGCTCTTTATTTCAGAGCGATATCTCAATTAATTCTTGAGATACGATTTTTTGAACACGATCGCATTAATTTTTTCTTAAAGACTACGATTTTGTTTAAGAATTTTTATCTCAACATGTAAATGATAAATCGATTTGCGACTTCTATAATTGAATGCTGATTTCTTCTATAATTATCACAAATTGTGATTCTATTTTAAGTAACTACATAAATTGTAAAAAATTTTTACAAAACGCTTAAAAAATTATTAAAAAAAAAAATTATTTATTAACATATATATAGCATTTATATGTGGTGTAATAATAATAATATGTTCCATTAAATGTAATTTTGTGTCATCACACTTTTTTACGCTCATATATATAGTACAAGTCTTATCTTTGTTTGAAGAAAGTTTGAAAGAAATCCCTAACTTAATTGGCTATTTACTGATACTGACTGTATACGTTATTATTTAGTTTAATATTGTGGTAATAACTACACAATTACAACTTCATTTATTAAAATTAGTTTTCAAGTTAGTTTTCAGTTTTTTGTATGTATGAACAGCCAATTGCGTATACATACAGTATGTGTAAATAGCTAATTAAATATACATATTATGTGTAAATAGCCACATCGTAATTTATTACACAAAAAAAGTTAGCACATGGCGAGATTACTTTAAAAAAAATGTTTTTTTTTTCGATAATAATTAAATAAACGTGGATTCTCTCAAGATTACTTTCATAAAGATAACAACTGATAAATTTCACTGTAATAACACACTTTGCACTCAGACTTTGAGATTTCAGTCAAGTTCAAGAGAGTTCATTTAAATTCAATATAAAAAAATTAAATAGATTTTTTTGTAAACAATTAAGTTATTCTTGAGTTTAATCTTGAATTAACCATGTCAAGGACGAACAAAAATTCGAATTCTCTTCAACTCTAAATTTGATTTAAAAAAAATTTAAATCTTACGGCTTATCGGGTTGAGCTCTTCTCAACTTTTGTTCTTCAGTTTGAATATCTTCGGCTCTACCCACACTTTGTGCTCGCCTCATTCGCAAACCATCCTGTTCGGACATTTTTCAAAACCTTCCTTTCACTCCGATTAAAATCAATTTAAACCACTTAATCCTATTGTATAATATTATTAAATTAAGAATACTTTAATTTTTTTAATTATTATTTCAACATAATATGAACGAGCCAAACCGATCGCGTTAATGTACGGATTACATTTGATAAAGAAACGTTTTTTTAACGAAGAGAGGTTATAAATATCTGTATGGCTTGACTTGCTGGAAATTCGCTTTTGAAAAGAGGGGGTACATTCGTTGTGATAAGTCGCTTTTAAACCCAGCATTATTCACACTTGATCACCGTGTGGACATAGTTGCCAATAAGTGTGTGTTGCAATAAATCGAACAGTGATAGCGATATATTACGAAACGTAAACATAGTTTAGAGTTGGGTTTTAATTAAATTGATGTTAATTAGATGAGGATATGTGGGTTGATGTGGTTTTTCATCTTGATAAAGGTCGCAATTTGCGTCATTAAGTTGCTTTATGTACTAATTATTTTGTCCTACTTAAATGGGTTCAAATCATAGTCTTTAAGAAGTTGTCTCAACAAGTTAGATTTAACAAAACAAGATAATTTTTTAATGACGCGTGCTATCTATTAATGTAAGGATTCATTTCATTATATTTAGCAAATTTGTGAGGATAAGAATACTGTAGGACTTTACAGAAATACAGACTTACAGAAATGATCAGTTTTATTATCATGGTGAGTGCTTACTTTAGCCGTTCGAGTATAGAGCGCGCTACGATTAAGAATATTGTGCTATATCTTCACTTTATCTTGAATATAATTTTATGACATGATATTGATTTAACTAAATTTGTGAAATGAAGCATAATTTGTAAGTTAGTTGTATATCATTGATTGCAGGAAGAAGACATCAGAATGGTTGGTCCTTCTAAATTGCAAAGATGGGATCATTCAACCAGAAAAGATCCATTACTAGAACTAAAACTGTAACTCCAAAGAATGCTATAAAGTTCGGTGAAATATCGCAAGCAGATATTTATGAATGTAGTTCAAAGACTTTGAAAATTGGTTTCGGAAAAAATTTCACTCATGAAGATGAAATATTGGAATATATTGACATCAATCATGTGAGTACATTTATTTGGAAAATTTTACAGCGTAATTTGTGGTATCTATTCCATTTCACAAAAGTAAAAAAATTATAAGATTAATCCTTAAAGGTGAAGTTTTGTGAATGGTTTACGAATCAAAATGCCTTCGATACGACGCTTTCGAACTCATTAAAGAAATTCAAAATTATTGCAAAAATCAGATCTGGAGTTGTGAAAATCCACATTCCTTACAACAGCAGCAGCACTTTCAATATCAGATTTCTTTAAATGTTTGGACAGCTATTATTGACGTTTTGTTGGGTCCATATTTTGCATTTAAGCTGATAAGACTATAATGGCAAAATCAAGATTATTTAGAACTTATTTTGTACTAATTTATTCCACCAATAAATAAATTCTACCATGGGCTATTAAAGAGAAACTCATGGTTTAGCTAGTTTAATAGAATGCTAGCAATAAAAATGTCTTCTGCCAACAGTATTTGGTCTTTAATTAACAGCTTTTATTCGAAATTTTGCATTTTGTACAATAAATTTAATATTTTCAAAGCAAACTCAATTGGTTTGTCAACAGTATCTTGTTTTTGCATTGAAAATGTTTTCTGGCAGTTTTACAAGCAGTATCAAGTCTTCTGGAAACAGTATCAAGTTTTCTGGGAGCACTTCAAGTCTTTTAAAAAAGTCAACTTAAGCTGCCTTTAGTGGGAGGGAGAATAGGGTATTTGTGAATTGGGTATTTTGTTCGAATTGGCTGATGGCGACCACGTGACGCCATCATCTCACTAAAGGCAGCTTTATATCATATTTTGACGTTGCTGGAAAGTAATTTTTTGACGTGTTATTGACGTCTGATAAACAGACCAATAAAGAGTAACCATTATGTATACAATCAGTTGGAAATGTTAATATTAAATTGAATGGTAGATCACCTAAAGGTGATTTTCCAACATAGTGCTCCTCGTCACATTGCAAGCGGACATCTGTTCGGTTTGGAGACAAAGTTCGTATCAAGATCATTCCATTATGAATGTATTCGCCAGGTTCATGACATCTCTCACAACAAGAGTATCCAGTATGGGTTGCAAATTGGGTTGGGTTGAGCTTCAACTTGTTGATACCATCTCTCACATAGTAATTGAGCTTAGAAAATGTTTTGGTGTTGATTTTGTTATTCTATGATTGGGTTGGGTTGAGCTGCAACTTCATATCTTGCCTCATATTGAATGGTATGAAATTGGTACTCAACCCAACCCAACCATAGAAGAAAACTTCATACCATCCCCCATATTGAATGAATTCAACCCAACCATAGATGAAAAATTTCATAACATCTCTCATATTGAATGGTATCAAGTTGGAGCTCAACTCAATCCAATTTGATACCATTTCTCATGCTGAATTGAACTTAGAAGATGTTGCTTTGGGGTTGATTTTGTGATTTTGTTTTTCTAAGATTAGAATGCTAAGAAGTTGGTACTCAACTCATTCCAAACCAACCCAACCATAGAAGAAAACCTTCATACCATCTCTAATATAGTTGAAGGTATAAAGTCGGAGCTTAACTAAACCCAAGTTAATACCATTTCTCATGTTGAATTGAGCTTAGAAGGTGTTGTTTTGGTGTTGATTTAGTTTTTTCTATGATTGGGTTGTGTTGAGTTTCAACTTCATATCATGCCTCCTATTAAATGGTATGAAGTTGGTACTCAACTCATTCCAAACCAACCCAAGCATAGAAGAAAACCTTCATACCATTTCTAGTATAGTTGGAGGTATGAAGTTGGAGCTCAACTAAACCCAAGTTAATACCATCCCTCATGTTGAATTGAGCTTACAAGATGTTGTTTTTGGTGTTGATTTTGTTTTTTTTTCTGTGATTAGGTTTGTTGATTAGAAATTGTCGATTCCGAGTTCATCATAAGATATTAAAAAATGTATTGAGAGATGATGAAAAAGTTTTTTTATTTATTTTAAATTCGGTGCTATTGCAATTTCGAACGCTTAACGTTCTTCATCAGGCACGACGTCAAACAAGGAACTCCAAGTTGAGGGTTTTCGAAAGTACATTGAATCTTCGAGTGTTTAAGTATAAAGTTGTAAAATAGATTTTGTGAGAATACAGTTAAAAATTTGAATGGTTTGTTTATAAAAAGGACGAAAAACAATTAAAATATAATCCAAACATTAAAAAGTTAAAAGAAAACTCAAAACATAAAAGTGGTCCATACAGGCACACGTATTGAGTATAACCATAAAAGAATATGTTCATATCATCTGTATTATAGTTGGAGGTATAAAGTTGGAGCTCAACTAAACCCAAGTTGATACCATCTCTCACATAGTAATTGAGCTTGGAAAATGTTTTGGGGTTAATTTTGTTATTCTATGATTGGGTTGGGTTGAGCTGCAAGCTCATATCTTGCCTATTGAATGGTATGAAGTTGATACTCAACCCAATCCAAACCAACCCAACCATAGAATAACACCTTCATACCATCTCTAGTATAGTTGGAGGTATGAAGTTGAAAGTCAACTAAATCCAAGTTGATACCATCACTCATGTTGAATTGAGCTTGGAAGATGTTGTTTTGGGCTTGATTTTGTTTCTCTATGATAGGGTTGGGCTGAGCTGCAACTTCATATCTTGCCTCATATTGAATGGTATGAAATTGGTACTCAACCCAACCCAACCATAGAAGAAAACTTCATACCATCCCCCATATTGAATGAATTCAACCCAACCATAGATGAAAAATTTCATAACATCTCTCATATTGAATGGTATCAAGTTGGAACTCAACTCAATCCAACTTGATACCATTTCTCATGCTGAATTGAACTTAGAAGATGTTGCTTTGGGGTTGATTTTGTGATTTTGTTTTTCTAAAATTAGGTTAGAATATCATACGAGCCCTTATATTGAATGATATGAACTTGAAGCTCAATTCAACCCAATTTGATACCATCTCTCATGTTGCATTGAACTTAGAAAATTTGTTGTTTTGGGATTGATTTTGTTTTTCTACGATTGGGTTGGGTTGAGCTTCACCTTCTCTTATCTTACCATCATTATCTTACCATCTCTCATAATGAATGGTATCGAGTTGGAGCTTAAACAAACCAATCCGAGAAAAAATCAAACTCAAATTCATCTTTTATATTGAGTTGATCTTAGAAGGTTTGTTGTTTTGGATTTGATTTTTTATTATATCAAGTTGAAGCTTAACTTCACAAGTTCACATTGAAGTTGGAGCTCAACCGTTGGCTTGTCAACCATAAAAGAAAACTGTCATACTATCCTTCCTATTCCTTCATTTTCTTCCAACTATAGCAGGAAAAATCATGGAATATTTCCGAAAAACTTAAAAGACTCTTTATATTTGGTTGGGTTTAGTTGTGCTAAGGTGGTTGCGTTCTGTTTGGTTATGTTGGATTTGGTTTGGTTAGGTTGTATTGAAGGATAAATTGAAGGATAGTATGAAGTTGGAACTCAACCCAATTCAATCCATAACAGTGATGAAATATCATGAACCAATATAACTTTTTACAAAAACACCTCAGGACATAATTTACAAAACAGTATAATACAAAAATTTACGGTTTTTATAAAAAATGTGATATAAAATGTCTAAATCACGTCACTTATCAACAGTCTTAAAATGAATCAAATCTTTTGGAACTATTTCAGGTCTTCTGGGTACAATATAAAGTCTCAATTAAAAGGAGAAGCCTTTCAGCCCTACATCGCGGTATTTATTTGGCGTCCATCACATCAACAAACTTTCCAAACTTTTCAAAATTTAATCTCCAGTGTAAAGCCATTAAGATGGAGAAAATAAATCAACCCAACTCAATATCATAAACCTCCTCTCGACAACTGTGTGAAAACTGAAGCAAAAAAAAACGTTTTTTCACAATATTCATGCATTTTTCTTCTTCATTTGAAATGGTGAAAAACCCAACCCAACATCATAAATCAAATGCTTTTCGACAACTTCGTCAAAATCGAATAAAAAAACATTTGCTCCTCGATATTCTTCTTTGATTGATCTCCGGTGTAAGCCATCAACATGGAGAAAATCCAATCCAGCCAATGCATCATTCATTAAATTTGATGATTGATCTTCAGCCATCAAGATGGAGAAAACTTACCCAACCCAACCCAACCCATAGTACAAATTTCTTATCGGTGGTACAAATTCAGCTTTTCTCAAATCCACTTTTGTTTTATTGAGTCTCGTGAGTGATTTTCGTACGAATTGGACTGTAGTATAAAATAATTGAAGTCTAGTTATCTAATCCAAGCCTCAGCAACAAATGTTGACTCTTTGCATAGGTGGTAAAACTCGCTGTTGGGACGTATTTTCCATTCGTCTTGCTCACAGTTGGAACCTTTTGGCCTTAATGGTGTTATGTTATGTTAGGGGTTCAGTTTCCTTCATCAGCTTTGGTGACTTCAGCAAGTTATGAGTTATGATCGTGTGGTTTTCGTTGCATCCAGCGACCAATGGCAGATTTTAAATGATGCCACCATTAGGCTGAGTTATTATTGCTTAGTATAAGCTCTTAAGTAAAACTCTTGATTATTCCTCGATTACCAATTTGTCTCATATTGTGGTCCATGAGCTGAGTGACTATATCTTCTCTGCCCAAATCGTTGTCTTAATAAAATATTTAAAACAATTATTTAATAAGTTGGGATTGCCATTTATCAAAATATCAATGACGATGATTATCAAAATAGCAAGAGTTAAAACTGTGCAACTCAAATTGACAGGAAATACCGTCAACTCAATTTATCTCGGTTTAATAAATCAAGGTGATCCATCTCTAGCAGAGAGAATTTAAAAAATTGGAAAACTATAATATCTACATTTGGAGTTATTAGCTTTTTAGTGGCGCCATAATCCAGGCAGGTGAACTTGCTACAGCGACATCTACAACTAATAAATAGAAGCATAGCAAACGCAGATATAAAAACAGATAAAATAGAGATACAAGGTGTACACCAGGTATATAGCGACGATTTTATAATTAACTATGAGATGTAGAGTGTCTTGATATATTTTTTTAGTAGCTACTTTATATATTATATATTGTTCTGAGTTTATGGAATGTTTTAAAGTTGAATGCTACCGTACTAAATAAAAAAAAGTGAGGACAAAATCGCCTATAGATAGTGAAGTTGGTCGGGAATGGCAATACCTGCTCTCAGACTGTATGAAACGATTCCGTTTTAGTATATTTCTGTCCACGCCGAATAAGGCAGTCGGGATTTATACTCTTGCACGTCTCAATTGATATACAGACAAAACGAACGTACATTTACACGTAGCTTATAGCTTTTCCTGTTCCGCCTTCTATACAGAAACATGCGCTATATAGAACTGTGTGTGCCCAGATCGTGTACTTACAGCGTTAAGGAGAAATATACCGTCTCTGTGTACCCCCGACAATGGACAAGATGTTAAATAAAAAAATAATTTGTGTTAAAATAGATAGAAACGTCGAATAATAATAAAATGTGTGTATTATTATCAATTGAGTAACAACAAGTGTTTTAAAGCGATCGTTAAACCGTCAGATTTAAAGACCGACACAAACACACCAAGTTAATATAACAGCTTTCCTGGAAGGAGGCGAGCAAACGCTTCGCCCATTTCATTAACTTTGCATAAACAGTAAATAAAGCAAGTTAATGCGTACGTTTATGTACAGCCGCAGTTAGTGAATTCGCACCGCGCGAGCGTAAAGACCGCGAAACAGGCGCCGTTCGTTTCGCTTAACCGCCGATTAATATCGTAAATGGAAAAGAAAACGATACGTTTGCCATTACGTGTACGTGTACTAGAACAACTTTATAACGCTCCAACATCCAACATCAACTCTGCATAACAACAAACTCAACCGATACCATACCATACCATACTCCATAATCGTATTAATTCGGGTAGATTTAGTTTTAACGTTTGGTTAAGTCAAGATTTCAAAATAAAAAATAAATATTTACGAGAAAACGAGTTCTGATAATAAAGGCTTCTTTTATAAAAAAAGAAAATGAGTTGCTTTCAGTTGCCAATAAAACTTCTCCAAAATATGGTGATAATAACTCATCATTGCTTTTATTGTAACATTATGCTCTTCGTATTTTCATCGTATCAAATGACAATACACTTTTTTTTTCTTGATTAGCCAATTCTTTTTTGATAACATCTTTAAGACTACCTTTTATTTCGAGCCCAAACGAATATATACACTCACTTTCACATGAAATACACCAGTTATCTCATTCCATGCAAATGGTATCGAAGATTATCCAGATTCTAAAAAAGTTTGGATACTTGTCTTAATCGCCAACCCTTCATATCCCAGACATGTTCAATTAACGAGAAGTTTGGTGACTGCGCAGGCCAGGTCTGCAATCCAATCTGCTACGAGAACCTTCTTAGTACCACAACAGCATGAAAGGTGTTTAATATGCCTGGAATAAGCGATCAATTGTACAACTATGCTCTCTCGCTCTTATTCCGGCATTTGTTCGTAAAAGACATTCCACAATATGGACCTCAAGAAAGAACCATCTTCAAATATTACCTATATCGCATTTATAAACATAACACAACCCAACTCAGCTCAATCTAAATCCAAGCACTATACTCCTTCACAAAACCAGGTTTGCTTCAAAATCACTTTGATCCAGGTTCTGAAGAAGATTGCAACATGATGGACGAAATGCCAAACAGTTTTTCAAAAACTGAACTGCAAAATCCAAAAGCTCCTAGTTCTACTTTTAGTGTTAATTCTAAATTTAGTTCAATATAAAGTTTGTTTTTATCTGTGGATTCCTACTATCATGAGAAATACCCTTATCTTGGTACCCCATTAAACGCAAAATGCTGATTTAAAAAAGCCAGATATGCAGTTTTTCTGCTGATTGTCAACTTATCAGTTATATATGAAGGACACCAGATAACGAAGGGAGGATTAAGAGAAAAGAACAAGAATAGCCGATGAAGCTACATGAAGATTTATGAGAGGTCTGATGTGGCGCTTTTTAAGTGATTTCAAGAGAAGATTAGGAAAGGGTTACTAGATATGTATACTGGAAAGGTTGGTTTCGGGGGGCTCTGAAATGAGGGAGTTAGAGAGGATGAGGAATGGTGGATGGGAGATGAAAGAGAGGAACGGGGCTTTAGTATGCTGGAGGTGAGAGCGGCAGTTAATTCGCTTAAGAACAGGAAGGCACCCGGCCTTGATAGGATCAGGTCTGAGGTGCTGAAGGCATTGCTTCAGATTAGGCCAGCTATTTTGTTCAGTATCATGAACAGGTACCTGAAAGACAAATATTTCCCAACAGCTTGGAAAGTGGCTAAGGATGTAATGTTGATTAAGGATAAGGAAAAACCCGTAGAAAGTCCGCCTACAGAGGGAAAGGGGCTGGAGAAGCTGTTGTGGGGCAGAATAAAGGAGTGCTATGAGAACAATGGATAGGCACACAACAGGCAGTATGACTTTAAAGAAGGAAAAGAAACACTGGTCGCACTTGTTAATGTAAAGAAAGTGTGTGAGACTAAGGAGAAATACGTGATGGCGGTGTTTGTTGACATCGAAGGGGCTTTCGATAACCTCAGTTGAAATGTTATTTTAAGACAGTTGCGTGGGTTAGATTTGGGTGGTAGTGTATACGGACTGATGAAAAGTTATTTGTGGGAAAGGAAAGTAGTATTGGAGGCCAGTGCATGTAATGTTGAAAAATCATGTCTAAAGCGCCCGCAGAGTCCTATTTTGGGTCCTCGGCCCTGGAACCTTGTGTTCGACGAGGTTTTCGGTATTGCGGGGGCTGGGGTTGAAATTGTTGGGTATGCAGATGATTTGAGGAGCTCGCGTGCAAAACCGGTTATATCCACATTTTGACGAAATTTACTTGGTATATGAATTCGCAAGCGAGATATGGCGTCTACCGCTTGGTAAATTCAATTACAGGAAGATGCGGACATATCACACTTTAATAACTAGTTAAAAATATGCATTGCTTATCTTTAAAGGCTGTCAAACTGTCAAAAGTTTTTCGCGTTTTCTGACACTTTTTTAAAAATGGATATATCCGGTTTTGCACGCGAGCTCCTCATTTGTTGATGCTGGTGATGGACGATAGGCGAATGAAGGGATGGATGGATGGAGTGGGAATGAAAATGTTATAATGCTAAAAGGGCTGTTATTGAGAAGTCCTGTGGTTAAGTATAATGGAACATCGTTGTCGTGCAAGAAAGAAGGAAAGCACTTGGGCGTTGTGTTAGATGATAGAATGACTTTTATGCACCATCTTAGGTATCTGGAGGAGACTCCTGCTAATAGGGACTTACGCCGGCGGCAATGAACATTATTTACGAAGGTTTATTTCTAGCATTGGTGAAAAATGAAGTTGATTGCTATACAAAGAGTGATGTTGCTGACGATGGTGTCAACTTGTAGAACCGTTGAAAAACGCATTACAGATCTTAGTGTGCACGATTTCTTTGGACTTGGCAGTAATTCGGACATATTTATGTCGCTTTTCTTGTGGACTTTTCTGTGAAATCGAGGATGGGAGTATTGCCTGGTTGCAAGAAGAGGGAAAAGAAGAGAGTAACAGTGTTTTGTATGAGTGTATGGCAGGAGATGAGGTTAACATCAGAAAAGGGAAGGGCAACATTTTAGTTTATTAAGAGTGTGAGTGAGTGTCAGACGCAATGGTTCAAACCTAACGTATACATGTGCTATTTGTTGACGGGCTTGGGGAAAGATGATGGATGCGCTTGCGTAGCACAAGTGACTTTGATGCATTTGACAACGAGTGTGTGTTGTATGATAACCGTAGGAATGAGTGGTGCTAGAGAAATTGGGAGTGAATGATATTGCGGAAGTCAGATGGGTAAGTATGTTTGAAGATTAAAAGGTTTTTTTTAAGGCTGTGAATATGTTTACAAGCATGTTATTTTTAAAACGAAAGAGTTTACTCTAAGTTTGAAATTTTTTGGTTGGTTTCTCTTTATAATCTATTTTACCTTTTTTGGGGGTATGATATAACTTTTTACAGAACTATTTGGGATTTTGGCTTTTATAGTTTTACAGTATTATAGTCTATCTTTTTATTTCTTCTTCTTTATACTTGTCGGTAGATTTTTTGTTGTATTTTGTATTTTTGATATTTTGTTGTTTGAGATTATGTTATGTTTTATAAAGGATTTGTTTTTAATCAATAAAAGAGCGGTAAAGGGCTTCATGCCCATGGACCGTATCTTGTTTATGAGTTACTTTGTTAGTGTTTGTGTCCCCAACCTCGTTAAAAAACTTTTAGGTTGGGTTGTGTTGGTTTCGGTTAGATTGGTTTATTTTTGACAAAGACACACTGACCCTAGATATCGAATGCCTTGGTAGTTTTGTTCACACTGTTCTTGGCCCCATTCAAGTACAGCCTTTTACAGAAAATTCTGTGTTTCACTTAAATCCTTTGATCACCTTTTCCATTAATACATAAGCATTGACGATAAACTTCCTCTTTCCATGACAAACATGCTAATGATCTCAATTAGCTAGAATATGTTCTAGAGAATATGTTGTATTATCAACGTCGAGTGTTGATACAAGAAAGCAAATACGCAGATTTTGTTCTTGTGATCCATTTATCAGCAAATAGTAAGGAAAAAATGATATTTTGTAGGCAATATCCTTTTTTAGTATCATTCAAAAGTTATATTCTAAAACGAGGTGACTAAGACCTCGTATTGAGGAAGAACTGGATGACCTGAGGAAGGAATTTCAGGCCAAAATGACAAACACGGTAATATTCAAATTATCAGTCAATTATTAATATTATATAGTACATAATTTTAAGAAGATTAAAAGGAGGTAATACAAATCTTAGGAATATTACATAACATGTTATTTACAGTTAAAAAAATACTAAATTGTAAATTTGGGAACCAATTAATATGATTGTTACACCACGCACGTGGTTCTTTAACAATAATATTGAAATTGTTCAGGTCCGCATTAACGAAAAATATAATATTTACAACGATTTATTCAAAATTTGTATTTCTCGACAAATTTACAGTGGGTACTTAATCAATTTCAAAAATTTATAGTAATACATGAACGTTCTGTTTAATCTTACGATTTTATGTTATCAACGAAACAGAACTGTTTAATGAAGAAATAGACATGAACCGATTTAAACTATAATCCATGTTAACCAATAATTAAATTAAAAAGTATTTTTTATTTGTACTTTTTGTATAAATGGCAGCTTTATATGTTTCGACTTCTTACGATCATCTTTAGAAGCTTTGTTATAAAATCAAAATAATGAACATT
This sequence comes from Onthophagus sagittarius, assembly GCA_036711965.1. Lineage (NCBI taxonomy): Eukaryota > Metazoa > Arthropoda > Insecta > Coleoptera > Scarabaeidae > Onthophagus > Onthophagus sagittarius. The sequence continues at coordinate 12,899,078 of JASERS010000004.1, forward strand.
CCAAAATATCAAATAAAGTTAATTTAAAATAATTATAAATACTGAAGGGGACACGATTCTAATGCTCCAAAAACAGTTTTCCAATCCACATCTAAACCCGGATGTTTCTAGGTCTATGTTATCCGCATTTGCGGATGCGGATATAAGTTACACCACTAATTGTTATGGACGCATTCATCATAAATCAATATGCACTTCGCTAAAATCACATTTACTTAAAAATTGATTACAATATTGACATCAACATTTAGTTACTGAAAATGTTATTAATAATCCGGAAAACATCAGAAATTTTATTGGGATCTTCAGTAACGAAACACTATAAAATTGTCCGGTGTTCGGTAAAATAGTATTATTAAAGAAAAATAAAAAAATTAAACACAAAAATTTATACCAATAAAATAATAAATTAAAAAATTATAAAAAAGTTATAAAATTTATAATAAGTTGGGTTGGGTTCCGTCTTCAGAGAGGTACGACAAAACTATAAATGTTTTTCGTTCTAGGTCTAGTATTAACTTTAACTTTACCGTTGGCTCCATTTTCAGTTACTCTGCAGTCTTAAATTATATACCCTAGACCGGGGTAAATACCCATATAAATACCAAATTTATAAATACCAACTAGGTCACGCCGGGTCCCGTCGAAACCAAATATACTCAAGATCACGCACGTTTACGTGAGTGGTCACTTGGTGCCGCTCACGATAGATCACGCATGGGTCATGCGTGACCCGGCGGGACTCACGTAATTTGCACATTCCTAGTTCTAGGTCTAGTGTTAACACTAAAGATAGGTTGTAAGTATAGTATTGGTTATAAATACTTTTAGACCCAGAAGAATTTACAACAATCAAGCACTAAACGTTATTCAAACTAGAACTAACACTAGTCCTAGTACCAGAAAGATGCAGGTTCTGAGGACGCACGACTAAACCGAAACTTTCTAGTACTAGGTCTAGTGTTAGTTCTAGTTTTACTTTGATTCAAATATATCACAATTTAATGCTGAATAACTCGTCGTTTAGTCGTATCTCTTAAGACGAAACCCAAACGAACCCAACCTACCTTCAAAACTAACACTAGACTTAGAACTAGAAACATTAGGGTTTAGCCGTCTAAAGAGATGTACGGCTAAATCCTAATGTCTCTAGTTTTAGGTCCAGCCTTAATACTATAGATAGGTTGTAGATTTACTATTAATTATATTTTTAATTTCAAAAGTATTTACAACAATCAAGCACTTAAAACTAGAACTAACACTAGACCTAGTACTAGTTTTACTTTGATACAAGTATACAACAATTTAAGACTGTAGTATAACTAAAAATAGAGGTTTTGTTTTCTTTCAACTTCCATTCTCGAAAGCAAAAGTGTTTCACTATCTAGAATGAAAAATAGTGATTAATTAATAATCAAATTAACAACTAATCAAACATGATTCATACATTTGATCTCCTGATCGAGCGTGAGTCTCGTGAATTGACGTGACCGACGCGTGACTCACGTGATTCATGAATGATGAGTGCGTGCGTGCGTGACACGCGTGGGTCTAAATTAGATATGTGCGCGTGAGTGACTTTTTATGCACGCTCACGCCCGCTTACTATGTAGACTAGTTAAGTTTTTATTTTTTCTATTTGCCACTTTGCAACAATATTGAACAACTGTAAAACAATCATGAAAACTCAAAAAATGGAGGCTAATTTTGCGTACTCGACTGAAAACCAGCAAAAACTTAAATGTTCAAAGAGTAAAGAGCCCTTTAGTGAATTGTACTAGTGAAAATATTAGGTGTTCAAGATTGCTTTAGGTATAAGTATACATATATTTTTAATATGGAATTGATAATGGAAAAAGTATGGTCACAGCAATCACCTAGACATTCTGGCGGCCAAATATATTTATGGTTATATCTTCTTAATGCTGAATTCCATAATTTGGATTTTCTGGAACGATAACGAGAACAACAAAGAAAATCTGACTTTTCCAAAAGTGGGGGGCTAGCCAAAAAAAGACCGTTTTTCGGGTTTTCTTGCTCAGTTTTTATTTTTTCTATTTGCTGTTTTGGAGCAATGTAGAACATTTGAAAAACAATGAAAAATTAAAAAACCAAAAAAAGGGGTACTAATTTGCCGCACCTGACATAATAGGATTAAATTATCTCCTGATCGAGCGTGAGTCTCGTGAATTGACGTGACCGACGCGTGACTCACGTGATTCATGAATGATGAGTGCGTGCGTGGGTGACACGCGTGGGTCTAAATTAGATATGTGCGCGTGAGTGACTTTTTATGCACGCTCACACCCGCTTACTATGTAGACTAGTTATGTTTTTATTTTTTTCTATTTGCCACTTTGCAACAATATTGAACAACTGTAAAACAATCATGAAAACTCAAAAAATGGAGGCTAATTTTGCGTACTCGACTGAAAACCAGCAAAAACTTAAATGTTCAAAGAGTAAAGAGCCCTTTAGAGAATTGTACTAGTGAAAATATTAGGTGTTCAAGATTGCTTTAGGTATAAGTATACATATATTTTTAATATGGAATTGATAATGGAAAAAGTATGGTCACAGCAATCACCTAGACATTCTGGTGGCCAAATATATTTATGGTTATATCTTCTTAATGCTAAATTCCATAATTTTGATTTTCTGGAACAATAACAAGAACAACAAAGAAAATCTGACTTTTCCAAAAGTGGGGGGCTAGCCAAAGAAAGACCGCCTTTCGGGTTTTCTTGCTCAGTTTTTATTTTTTCTATTTGCTGTTTTGGAGCAATGTAGAACATTTGAAAAACAGTGAAAAATTAAAAAACCAAAAAAAGGGGTACTAATTTGCCGCACCTGACATAATAGGATTAAATTATCTTAGTTTTAACTAATTTAAATTCGATCCTGTTCTTGTCTGGCTAATATATTTGAAAATATAAATGGTGTACATGTGGTTCATTGTTTGAAATTGTGGTATAGTTGCCGATATTTCTGATGGTCTTTACAACCGCGAGATGTAATTTATTGTGAGTAATAATTTAGTCTAATAATTAATTTTATTTTGATTTATGATAAGCCCTCGTAGCGAACTAAATCAAGGAGCACACTTTATTTTTCTTTTATGCAAACCCTTATTTTACGTATGAAAAACGGAAAACATATAACCAGGATAGTATTATTAAACAAAACTGCTACAGTAAACCACCAATATAGCGCACACGCAGGGGGGAATGCAAGCCGTTCGCTATAATGAGATGATCACAATTTCACTGTAACGAATTAGTTCGTTATATATTATGAATAATAGAGGCATTGAGAGCAAAAGTGGACTAACCCACATATAGTATACGCTGGGGTTAGTCCACTTTTCCACTCACCGCCTCAATAATGAATAGGATCTTGGGGTGTTTAGAAACATATTAACATCGACTATGTAATAAGTTTATTTGTATTTTGTTCATATTGTAATTAACATTTTTTTAAGCAATGATTTATGACGCTTTGCTTTAAAACGGGTTTTATTTGTCTTAAACATTCTTTAGTAATTTTATTCAAAGAATTCGCGAAACCTTCGGAAATGTTCTCTTCTGTATCAGCAAACCTTTAAATTATGACATAAATAATGAATTCGATAACAAATTAGATGTGGGTTACCTTTGTATAGTATAAAGAGTTGCTAAAACTTCAGCACTTGTAGAGGGTGTTACAATTTACCACTTCTTCCTCATCACCTTCATCGCTTTCTTCGTTTTCTTTCCATTCTTGACCTGCGTCAACTAATGGTAAATCGATTTCAATTGCTTCTGAAGTCGCTACCTCACTGTCAATAGTGCAGCATTCATTAAAACTAACTTGTTTAGGTACTGACAAGATGCGTTGATAATTTTCCCATTCCACATCAGTAAATTCAGCCTACAATGCTGACTATAAAAGCATGTAAAGTAAAAAGTTACTAAGAAGAACTAATTATCGATGAATGCTTACCATTGTTTATTGATTTTCCTCATTTTCTTCTTGAGAGTCAGTTATTCACGCTTTGTTAAAACAATTTTTTATAATGTTTGATGTTACTGAATTCCAAGAATCCAACAACGCTCGTATCGCTTGTAGAATATTCCATTTCGGATTTTCTTCGTTCTGCTCTTACAAGACGAGCACGATATCGCTTCTTCATGCACGCAATTATGCCTTGATCAAGAGGTTGGAGTGCACTCGTTGTGTTAGGTGGAAAATAAATCACCTTCACATTGTCCAAATTGATATCCTTAACATTATATGCAGCATAATTGTCCATCGTTAGCAATACTTTTCTGTTTTGTGCTGCCATGTTTCGCTGGAAACGAATAAGCCATTCTCGAAATGTCACAGACGTTGTCCACGCATTTTTTTGATTACTGTAATGGCACGGTAAATGGAAACGATCTATTTTATTTAAACATTTGGAATTTTTTGACATTCCTACTATTCACAGATTTAACTTTTCGCTTCCATCTGCATTGCAACATAAAACTGCTGTGACTCTTTCTTTGCTTTTAGTGCCACCATAACACTTTTTACCTTTAAAATCCAAAGTACGGTTTGGCATAAGATTATAAACGACGAGATCTGAAGACGCACGGCTAAACCGAAACTTTCTAGTACTAGGGCTAGTGTTAGTTCTAGTTTTACTTTGATACAAGTATACAACAATTTAAGACTGAAGAATAGCTAAAAATAATAATAATAATAACTTTATTGACCTCAAAAAACAATAAAATCCTAATACATTAAGAAAATAAAAAATAGAAACAAATAAAAAAAAAGAAAAAATGAAAAATATACATTCATTGTTATTTGCAATTTGTGGTCAAAGGCGGAGTCCAGGTTGACAACCAATAAATCAGGGTTATCATCTGTTCAACTCAACCTAGAGTTGAGAATAGTGAAAATATATAAAAATATATAAACAAAACAAATAATAAAAAAAAAACAATAATTGTTCAGTTTTCCAAGAGTGCTTACAAGACATGATCACAATGTAAGAGCACCGAGGCAGCAGAAATGTCACGTTGTGTTAATTGCAACCCAAACAAGGCGTCACGCAGCTTAACTTTGAAGACAGCAGACTTAATACTTTTAATTTTATAAGGACAGGAGTTGTACTCTCTCGCAATATTGTAAGAGAAGGAACGCCGAAACAGCGATGTTCTGTAAGCAGGAATGGTGATAGTGTTCCTGTGTCTGAGATTTAGGTTGTGAATATCTGTCCTATAAGTAATTTTATTGTATAAATAAGGTGGAGTCCTAGTGGTAATTACTTTGTGTGAAAGGCATAAGAAATAATATTTTAATCTATTGCGGATGTTCAACCATTTCGCATAAATCAGAGTGTGGAAGATGTGTTCGCGCTTTCTAATTCCATACATAAATCTGAGACAGCTGTTCTGAACTTTCTGAATGCGACAAGACAAGCGTCTCACACAAGTGCCTTTTAGTGGTCACATTTAGCACTTGTCGGTGCTGATACAGGCACCTCAAAACTGCATTAGCCCTCCTCACACAAGCAGTGACGTGGCTAGTAAAACGGAGGTTGCCGTCAACCACAATCCCAAAATTCCTCGACTCAGAACTAACCGTCAGTCTCCTCCCATTCAACCGCACCTCTACATCTCAAGATTACCGAAGACAATCACTTTTGATTTGGATGCATTTAGGGTTAAACCCATTTTATAAGAATAGTCACACAAGGCTTCGAGATCTGCATTAATTTTTAAGCAAGCCTGTACAATCTGTTCCTTAGGGAAGGTTATGTATAGCTGAGTGTCATCAGCATACATGTGTATCGATGAATGCTGTACGCTCTCCGGCAGCTGGGAGGTGTAAATAGAAAATAAAAGAGGAGGCAGTATGGACCCCTGTGGGACTCCCATTCTTACAGGCAACGGAAACGAAGATAGACCATCCAGCTTCACCGTTTGAACACGGTCAGTAAGATAACTTTTCATCAGAGCAATCGCTGAGTCAGACAAACCAATATAGTGCAGAAGAGATCGAAACATTGAATGGTTAACTCTATCAAAAGCTTTATTGTAATCCAACAGCACCAGCACACCACAAAGACCGCTGTCACGAATGATGTCATCAGTCACCTTTAGAAGGGCTGTAGCACAACTGTAATTAGGTCGAAAACCAGACTGCGACGGGGGTAAAATATTATGTTTACCAATGTATTCACGAAGCTGGAACTTCATGCACCTCTCCATAATCTTAGAAACAGTTGGAAGAATACTAATTGGACGTAAGTCGGCCAGATCAGTAGGATTTTGAATTTTAGGTATGGGCAAATAATTATTAATAGTATTCACATTCCCCAAGTGCTCAGGAACAATCGGTCTCGGTTTATTAACAATACGCATATTTGATAAAAGTCGCCAAGAAGTCCTTGCATCACTCGTCGTAAAGGTAGTGTTTAAATAATTTTTTTTCTCTGCGTATGGCTGATGTTGTTAAATTTCTTAATGATTTATAATAGTCAAAATGAGATGTTAATTTAGATCTCTTAAATTTGGATAAAGCCTGATTTCTCAACGATATCATTAGTTTTAACGTATCAGTTAACCACGGTGCAAAAGGTCTTGAGAATTTGACAGGTCATGCCGGTGCATAAAAGTCCAAAGCCGCAAGAAGATGAGAATTAAAAAAATCTACCTTTTGATTAACATCATTTATATAATATAATCTGTGAATAGGTAGACGTGATAGATCGCGCCTCAAGGCAGAGCTATCAATGCCGGATACCGATCTGCCCATTCTGGTGATCAAGATGGGTTTCTTATCTATAAGAAATTGATATCGCATTGAACAAGATTATGGTCCGATATGTCTACTGGAATGTTTGCTTGGTTAATGCAAGCATCAACACAATTAGTGATTAAGCAGTCAATCAAGGAATCCGAAGTGGCGGTGACACGTGTAGGCGAATTAATTATTTGTGAAAGAGATAATTCATCTAAGAGAATGGTAAATCTCTCAGTGACTAAGGCACCAAAGTCCAACATATTGATGTTCATATCGCCGGCACAGAACAAATAGTCAGACATACTCTGCATGTAACAAAAAGCGGTGCTTAAGTTATCTAAGAAAGTGTAAACGTTAGAGAGAGTATGAGACCTGACCGAAACCAGCACCCAAACCTGCTCAATATCATCACTGACAGTACGTTCACAAACAAACTTTAGACTTTGCGCTATATACAACGCTACACCACCTCCCCGCGTAGCTCTGTCACGTCTCACAATAGTGTAGCCAGGGATTTCAATTGCTGCACTTGGGATCTGCTCAGACAGCCATGTTTCAGTTATCCCGATCACATCGTATCTATTTTGGATCACAATATTGCTAAATTCATCAAAATGCGCCAACAGTGAACGGACATTGAGGTGACCAAATCTCAAAGTGGAGCTACTCATGGACAACTAAAAGTCCCGTATTGATGTAAAATATGAAGGAAACCCCTTAAAACCAAAAAATTAATGAAAAGCTCCTATAAATCAAAAAAGAACTTTGATCAGAACGACCAATTGATCTAGTGATCAAAAACGTAGCGATCGAAAAGACAGAAATAACAGAGAAGCTAATAGAAAACTGAAGATTTCGATGGAGGGGCTACAGACATAGCAAGATGGACAAAAATATTAATATCAACATTAAGACCATGGGTTCTTTCTACCCAGATGAGGCAAAGTACATGGACATGGTTGGAAATATCTTTTCAAATACAAAAATGTAAATGACGATAGATGCCTATATTTTGGACGACGTGAAGCATGATTTTTTCAGATGTACCTAATGGAAGGAAGATAGGACGAAGAAATAAATAAAAAGATTGGGGCAATAATAACACCGAAAAACTGTATAAATATCATGCTGGATAAAGAAGAAAATTAAAAGGCAATTGAAAGGCATTCCTCCGCATCTGGTGATTATTGCTATTTTATTACTAAAACTGAAAAGTTATCTTAGTTTCTTTACTCATGTTCCATGAATTTGGAGAAACCTACATACACCAGTGAAAGACACTAAAAAAACATTTTGTTTAAAGCTAACTGCATTCTTTTCCTGTGGCCTCTCATCCCGACTTTGTATCAAATTGACATGAAGATACCTTTTGACAACAATATTTAGTATTTTAGAAGCAAAATCAAATTTTACATTTTCTTCTGCCACCAAAAATTTTGTCTTTAATGAACAATTTTTGTACTACTTACGTCAATATTATGCATTATGTCCAATAGTATTTAATATTTTAAGGCAAGTTCAAAGGATTTATAAACAGTATTTTGTTTCTTTGGGAAGAAAACGTTTTCTGATATCATTTCTACAAGCAGTAACAAGTTTTTTGGCAGCATGTTAAGTCATCTTGAAACAGTAACAAGTCTTCTGGAAAGGTATAAGTAACTTAATATAAATATTTAATATACAAACAAAACTTAAAATTAACTAAGCAATTAAGCAATGAGGTATTTCAACACTTTACCTCCATCAAGTGCACGCGTTTAGTGTACAAGAATAAGTACGCTTCTACAGAACGGACAAGAAAAAATTACATTAAAACAACTTTAAATTACTTCAGATATTCAGATAGCCGGAGAGGTCTTAAGCGAGAGATAATGTGGTATTTAAGGTATTTTCCAGATCCAACGAAGATAAATCCGCAGCGCTCCTGTATTGAACTACTGATCCCTTATATTCGACCATAACTCTACCATCCCTAGTCCACGCCTTCCCCCGTTCGACCTTTGACTGCGCTTGCTTTAGTAAATTAAATCGTTTACTCGTTAGATCTTCTTGAATAACTATGCTAGATCCTTTCAGTTTTTAGTTCGATAGCTGACAAATTTAACGATTATGGGTCGCGGGGTTTTGCGATTTTTGTTCCAGGGATCGACTCGATGGCATCTATCTATATTTTCTGCAGAGACGGACAATTTAAGATGTGAAATAGAGTTCTTGTTTTCTTTCAACTTCCATTCTCGAAAGCAAAAGTGTTTCACTATCTAGAATCAAAAATAGCGATTAATTAATACTCAAATTAAACTCGTGAATTGACGTGACCCACGCGTGACTCACGTGATTCATGAGTGATATTCATGTGAGTGCGAGACAGGCGTGAGCGGGCATAAAAGTCACTCACGCGCACATCTCTACTCTGCATAACAACAAACTCATAATCGTATTAATTCGGGATTTAGTAGATTTAGTTTTAACGTTTGGTTAGGTCACGATTTAAAAATAAAAAATAAATATGTACGAGAAATCGTGTTCCAATAATAAACGCTTCTTTTATAAAAATTTCTTATCGAATTTTTTTTTCTTCGATCTCTCTATTAATAATGGGATTTTACGGCACGAGCGATAAATTACGTAAAGCCTCGAACGGGTAATTTTCCCTTCTCGTAAGTAGAGATACGAAGTCCGCGGCGCGTTCCGCGAAACCACGAGAGTAATAAGTGAATTAGCGTCCATTATCCGCCGAAACGATTTATCAAACGAGTCGGCGTGAAACTAAGCCCCACATACATACATATGCAAACGCTTTACCGCTTAATCTGTAATTTAATACGTCGCGGGTCTATCGCGGAATTAATTAACGAAGCTGACTATAGTAGATAGTGGTATAAGTACCTAGATTCGGTTGGGTAACGTTGTAGAGACATCTTGATGGGTGTGTCTTGTCTATTGTAATTCTTGTAGATTAGGTTTCAACAGATATATTTAAATTTTAATAGTTGCTTTGACAAGTTTTTCTTTGTGGCGTGGAAGAACAGAAAGATTCCAATCCGAGTGATTGATTGTTCAACTTTTCTTATATCTAAATTTATTTTATTGCCGTTTAAATCAAATCTACTTTAATTTATTAATAACCGAACGAAAAAGGCTTGAATAGTTTAACAATAGGGTAGGTAATGAAACGTATAAAGTAATTTCATAAGATCGATAAAGTTTTGGAATTTCAATATAACTAACCTATTTTAGCGGGTGTCTCGCACCGGCAGCGTGGTTGATTACGAAACACCCGACCTAACGGCACAATAATAAAGCGATTCTTATCGATGCAACGTGGTGATTTGTCGATACCTACAAGTGCAGACAGTCTAGCACACACACACCAGTGACGCAAAGTTACAAAATTCGCGGGTTTTATGCCGCATACTACATAGAATAATACGCAACCCACGCTAACGGCGGCGGCTGCGGCTGCGAATGTGGCGGTCGTACGCGGCGGCGGTTCCAAGCAAACCGTATACTATAAAGTATAAAAGCGACGAAATAATTGCCTCAATTCAACACAATGGTCCGCCGGTGACCAATGGCCGAATGAATTACTCGCCTAATTTCGCAATCTCAGACGTGGCAGCAAGCAGAAAACCGCCGCCGCCGCCGCCACAGTTATTGTCCGGTGCTTAAATAAATCAACCTGCGTTCAAGTAACGCAAACTTTAATTTCCTCACTTCGAAGTACGTACGGTATGTGCGCCACGAACCATTACACATTTTTTTCCCCTCATTCATTTTTTTTTCGAATTTAACCAAGCTCGCGAATCAATCAATAGGTGGTAATTGTCGAGTGTATTTAATTGAAAAACACCTGATTGAATTACGCCGGCAAAACCAGTTTCATTGTGTTTAAACTTTTTTTGTTTATAAACACGAACAGGTACCTTTCTATTTTAGCATTTTATTATTTCCCGCTTTTTCTTTATTACACCCGCCTTCAATTTCAAACTTATTTCTATTGTCCCTGTAATTTCGCATTTTTTGTTTCAACTTTAAAAACATTTCATACACGATATACGCTTAAGTAGTTGCTGTTATTCCGATCTGATTGAGTAAGCTTTGAGTATTTTACTCTTGTGTACTTCTTACGTATGGGTACGTGTGTGGCCGGGTACAAAACCGCGTTTAAATTGTTCGTGCGTCGTAAAGTATATCTTTTCCAGTATTGTTTCTTGAACAAGTGTATGTACTTTGGGTTTGGAATACGGTGAAGGACTCGGTAATAATTTCCAAGTACAACCGCATTAAACGATTTAAGCCGACGTTTTAACATCTTACTCCAACGGAGACCAACGTTCGTTATGTATAAAAAAAGTTTACTTACATGATTCGTAATTTAGAAATCAATAAAATAAAGCAATAAAGGTAAAGTTAAACTACTTAAGTATTATTTACCGGATAAGTATTTTTTCTTTGTTTCATGTTTTCCTTTCATGCTTTAACGTTCCTTTTAATAGCTCGATTTAGTCATCAGATCTAAAACAAAATAAATCTTAACATAATTAACCTTTCGATACACGCACCGGACTCTCACTCCAGGTTCTGCACCCTCTATTGTTTAACAGAAAAGGCAACTTTTTTACGGACATAATTATGTCATTTTAGTGTCAAAAATTTCTTAGTGTACAACACAGTAAAATACGAATATGAATACGATAGCGAAGAAAAATACTCTTTGAAGGTGAAGACTGAAGCTTTTCAAAAAATTTTGCAGACGGTAAGATGTTTTTTTCCGTTCAAAATGGCTTCTTATCTGATTAGAAGAAACGAAGAAGATAATGAAAGCTGTAGAACATAAATGCCCGGAAAAATGTGCAGCGTATTCAACGCGGGCATTTATTTGCCTATCGCAAATTTTATGATAATAAACAAATTTTTTAAATTATTGTCTTAAAAAGAATACAAATTAAAGTCCCTAGATTTATAAAGTACCGCGGTTTCCAGAAGACTGTTACTGCTTCTAGAGGATTTAAAATACTTCCAGACGACTTACAATGCTTTCAGATAACTTGATATAGCATCTAGAAAACTTAAAATGTTTCCAGAAGACTTGATGTTGTTACCTCTAGATGATTTGATACTGTTTTAAGAAAACTTTATATTGCTTTCAGAAGACTTGAATTTCTAGACTGATATTTCTAGAAGACTTAAAATGATGAATTTACAGATGTCTTACAATGCATCCAGACGACTTACAATGCTTACAGATGACTTACAACGCTTTTAGAAGCCTTGATATTGCATCTAGAGGACTTGAAGTGTGTCCAGACGACCTACAATGCTTCCAAAGTACTTTATGTCGCTGTTAGAAGACTGAAGATGCTTCCAGAAGACTTGATATTGTATCTAAGAAACTTGATATGGTTTCCAGAATATTACTTCCAGATGACTTACAATACTTCCAGACGACTTACAATGTTTCCAGAAGACCTTATACTTACTTTTAGAAGACTTGAAATACTTCAAAATTACTTGAAGTGCTTCCAAAAGACTGGATACTACTTCCAGAAGACTTGATACTGCTTCTAGATGTTTTAAAATGCCTCCTAAAGCTTTGATGCTGCCCCTATAAGACTTTATACTGCTTCTAGACGATTTCAAATGCTTTCAGAAGACTTGAGAAGTTTCCAAAAAACTTGATACTGCTTCTAGAAAATTCTAATAATTAAGAATCGATACTGCTTCTAGATATTTTAAAATGCTTTCAAAAGATTAGATATAGCCCCTGTAAGACTTTATACTATTTCTGGAAGATTTGAAATGCTTTCAGAAGACTCGAGAAGATTCCAGAAGACTTGATACTGCTTCTAGATGTTTTAAAATGCTTCCTAAAGGATTGATACTGTCCCTGTAAGACTTTATACTGCTTCCAGAAGATTTCAAATGCTTTCAGAAGACTTGGGAAGTTTCCAAAAGACTTGATACTGCTTCTAGAAGATTTTAATAATTAAGACATGATACTGCTTCTAGATATTTTAAAATGCTTCCAAAAGATTAGATATAGCCCCTGTAAGACTTTATACTATTTCTGGAAGATTTGAAATGCTTTCAGAAGACTCGAGAAGGTTCCAGAAGACTTGATACTACTTCTAGAAGATTTAAAATGGTTACAAAAGTCTCGGTATTGGCTCAGGTAGGCTTAATATTGCTTCTAGAAGATCTAAATTGCTTCCAAAACATTTGGAATGCTAACAAAAGATTTGATATTGCTGTCAGAATACTTAACATTGCGTCTATAAGGCTTGAAATGCTTCCAGAAAATTAATTTATTTGGTGCCAATCGTATTTTCATTGCAAATCTTTCTTAATGCTCCCAAACTTCTAAACGATAAATCTTCTTTCATGAAATCCTGGCATGAACCCGGAATACACTGGGACTGGACTGAAACTGAAATGTACAAGTATCTTAAAATTGAGATACCATTCCTAAGATGACTAATTGTTTAATTGTTAAGATTTCAAGGCATTAAAGATGGTATTTGCACCTCCTAGCGGTCATCTCAGAATCCTGAAAATAATTTCCTGTATTTTCTCTTAGCCACTTTAGTCATAAAGTTTTTTCCTGCAAGTCTGCTGTCAAATAATTTCCAGTATTTTCTCTTAGCCACGATTTTATGATTAATAAAATCTTTTCCTGCAAGTTTAACTATCAACTGACAGAGTCTTTTAGCAATTTGCAACCGCTGGTTCGGCGGACCGCAACCATTCAAGTTAACATTTTTTTTAATATATCCGTTCTTGTCTACGAAAAAAGGACTTACTTTCGAAAATTAGTTTTGGTGGAAACAGCTAATAAAGGTAAATAGGTCATTTCGTCAGTTTCTAGTTAGTTAATTCCTTTTTTCTGAATTTGCCGATGTTGAAGGACGTCAAAGTATTATTTCAGATCAGAATGTTGTCGTTGTTAATGGCGTTAGTTGCTAGTTTCAGATTTCTAAATATATAATACTGTAGAAGTGAGTTTGTAAATATAATTATATTGGACATTTTATTACTGATTGCGCAAGTGAGGAATAATCTTGGGATTAAATGAGAACACAAGCTGAGTAACTCATCTCCACAAAGCTCGAAATCAAGTAGAGGATTATCAAAATTTATGTGGAAATACAGATAGCTCAAACGGTTCGTCGTTTTAACTACACTGAGGTCACTCTGGAAGTGCTGCAGCATATCCTTTTTGGCATTTTGGAGTAGTCCTTGTAAGCCATTGAGAACATTATAGCGTTACAGCTTTAGTCCTAGAAATGCATCTTTTCAAGTTGAAAGATGGCTCATCTCTGCAATTAAAAAAAATAATCGTTCTGGTGTCTTCTTCCTCTATACAGGGTGAGTCAATATTGCGAGAACGGAAAATTGTGGCTTTATTGTTGAGAATAAGAAAGAGGTTATGTCATCATATATTACAGTAAATCCTGTATTTTGGTGATCTCTAAAAACGGTCAATTTTAAAATCCCAAGAATTCCCGGTCTATAAACCCTCCCAGCAACGGCACTCCTCCATAAAGGCCATAACCTCCACTTTTACCTCCCATTACTTACATTGAAAAAGCACTCGAAGCAGACTAAAATTTGAAAGAGGCAAGGAGTGTAATAAAAAGGCCTAAATGACAATGTTAAAATAATGTGATGATTTTTTAATAACACCACGTCTCATCACAAACTTGCATTGGAATATGTACAAATATTGTTTTATCTCACATAACCAGCCATTATATCAACGATATCTTTAAGAAAATAACTTACAAAAAATCCTTAATTAAAAGGCTTTTAACATTTACAAACAACTCAAGTTATAGCGAAGATGCAGAAAAAGGTATCAATTTGACTAATGTCTTAGTTTGGACAATAACAGCTTCGGAAAATGTTTCTCCATCAATTATTTCAAAATGCTATACAAAAGCCGGTTTCTCCGAAACTCTTGAACAAGAGTTGGAGTTGAGGAAGGGGAGATGAAATTCTACTGGCTTAGTTTTTACACGTTTAAGAAAATATGTTAAAGATAAGCCTGGAAAATTTTGGATATATTGACTCTGATGTGTTAACTAAAAACACCTTGTATAATATTATCTATATTAATATTAGTGGCGTTCGAAAGACCCAAGCTTTGTTTATGGATGAACTAAACTGCAATTTTTTTTAATAATGCTAAAAACTAATTTACAACCCTTCAAAGGCACGGCAAAACTAAATATTACCACTTCTAGATCTACTGTTAATTCTAGTTCTATATCAGTGATGATCTATATCAATTTTGAAAATTATATTAAAACAATATGATTCATTATTGTAAGATAAAAAATTTAAGTCATAAAAATGAGAAACAAAATAATTTAAACCGATCTCCAATATGTGACCTTGTCTATGAATAAGGAGCTTATGTTAAAAAAAAAATGTTTCTACTTTTTTACCGATTCAGTGTGACTTTGAGACGCTCTGTCGCAGGATAAAAACCAAACATTTATAGCTTATTAAAAAGATAAGAAAAGATTTTTTCTGAACGATAACAGAAACTATTTGATAGGAAAATTCATAATGAGATAAAATTTACATAAAAAAGAAAATGCATGTATGTTGTCCCGTTCCAGGAAAGAGAACATTACTAAATTTCATCTTTCGTTTCTTCGACGATTAATACTGCTATGAACAGACTTGATATGCTTCAAAAAGGCTTGATACAGCTTCCAGAAGCCTTGTAATGCTTTCAGAATGTTTGAAATTGCTTCCAGAAAATTTGATACTGCTAAGAACGGAGTTGATATGCTTCAAGAAGGCTTGATACTGCTTCCAGAAGCCTTATGCTTTCAAAAGACTTGAAATTGCTTCCAGAAAACTCGATACTGTCTCTGGAAGAGTTAATATTGGTTTTAAAAAGCTTGAAATGCTTTCAGAAAACTTGATACTGTTCCAGAAGACTTGATATTGCTTCAAGAAAATTTGAACTGCTTCCACCAGAATACTCGATACTGCCTCGGGAAAACTTGATACTGCTTTTAAAAGACGTCAAATGCTTTCAGAAGCTTCCAAAAGATTTGATACTGTCTCTGGAAGACTTTATACTGCTTCGAGAAACATTTATATTACTTCCAGAAAATTTGGAAAATATTTCCAAAAGACTTGCAGTGCTACAGAAAAGCTGATATTGCTTCTAGAAAACTTGTGATACTGCCAAAAGATTTGATATTGCCTCTGAAAGTCTTGAAATGTTTTCAGAAGACTTGATACTGCTTCTAGAAGATTTGATATTGTTTTTAGAAGACTTGAAATGATTCCAAAAACTTAATACTGCTTCTAGAAGACTTGAAACGACTCCAAAAGACTTGATACTGCTTCTAGAAGACTTGATACTCTTTGTAAAACTAATGGCAGAGAATATTCTTTAGTGGAGAAAATGAAAAATCTTAAAGAAGACATTTTTATTGTAGAACGCAAGAAACTGCTAATAAAACTTGATTTTGTTTCCAAAACACCAAATGCTGTTGGTATACAAAATGTTCATGTCAAAAGTTCAAATAATGCCAATTAAAGACTAGATACTCCTTATAAAACTGTAAACACTACTGGCAGAAGGCATTTTTATTGCAAACGAACCATAAGCGCCAAATATATGGGTGTTTTCACTCTTTTTTAAGAACCATCATTAGCCGTTTGACGCAATTCAGTTTTTCAGCAACTATACTTATTTTTAAAAAACTACGCCTATGAAGTTGAGAAGATTGTGTTAGATATATCACGAATGCTCTAAAGATAAATTAGTTGACTGCAGAATTTTTGTAATCCTCTCTGCTGGCTCTGGCCTCACAAACGCTACAGAAAACCTGATATTGTTTCTAAGAAAACTTGTGATATTTCCAAAAGATTAGATATTGCCTCTGAAAGGCTTGAAATGTTTCCAGAAGACTTGATACTGCTTCTAGATGATTTGATATTGTTTCAAGAAGACTTGAAATGATTCTAAAAGATTTGATACTTACTTTGATACTACTGACAATATGAAAAATCTTAAAGAAGACATTTTTATTGTAAAACGCAAGAAACTGCTAATAAGACTTGATTTTACTTCCAAAACACCAAATGCTGTTGGTATACAAAATGTTCAAACACTACTGGCAGAAAGCATTTTCATTGCAAAGGAACCATAGGTACCAAATATATGGGCGTTTCTATTCTTTTTTAAGAACCGTCATTCGTTGTTTGACCCAATTCAGTTTTTCAGCAACCATACTTATTTTTAAAAAACGATGCCTTTGAAATTGAGAAGATTGTGTTAGATATACGACTGACGTTCTAAATATAAATCAGTTGACTTCAAAATTTTTGCAATCCTCTATTTGGCCATCAGAAATGTTACACAAGCTGCTGGCTCTGCCCCCCCCCCCCAACGCATTAACTCAACTGCCGTTTCATAGCCAACAACTCCAGATGTTGTCAGAGAAAAATCTTCCTATCATCACTCAGTGTGATGAACCCTATAATTTAATCACATAACTTTTTATAATTTGCTACTTGATTTCGAGCCTTATGGAGATGATTTATTCAGATTCTATCCTCGTACAGTCTCAAAATCGTTCTTTACTTGCGCTATTAGTAGTAAAGAACGGCCAACATGATCATATTCACAAACTCACTTCTCCACTGTTATTTATTTAAAAATAACACTAAATTATATTTAGAATAGTAAAATAGATAACATTTTGATCTGAAACAATAATTTGACGTCTTTCAATACCGGCCAAAACAGAAAAAAGGGAATAACTAAATAGAAACTGGCAAAACAGCTTGTTTATCTTTTTTTATGAAAGCTGCTTTCATGAGATCTTATTTTCAAACGTAAGCCCCCTTTTCATAGACCAGAACACATACACTTATTGACAAGAAATCATCATTCAAAAAGTCATCTTGTCTCAGTGGATGTATGTCATTCAAAATCTGTTCGCGTGTCAAGATGGCTAAAACGGAATGAATCTAGTTCAAGGTCTATTGTTAATTCTAGTTTTAGTAGAGTTCAAATATACAGGGTTGGGTTAGGTTGGGTGGGACCCAAAACTTTCCACTTCTAGGTCAGTGTTAGTTCTAGTTTAAAATCATTAGATCTAACTCTAGATTAAAACTAGAAACATTCGGGTTTAGCCGTACATCTCTTAAGACGGCTAAACCCGAATGATTCTAGTTCTTGGTCTAGTGTCAGTTCTAGTTTTACTTGAGTTGAAATATACAGGGTTGAGTTGGGTTGGGTTTAGCCATGCATCTGAAGATTTTTTCAACGAAGGTCTCTACAGTGAATAATTTTTGTAATAGAGTACTTTACAAACTGATTTGACAATCCTGTATATTAGAATTGAAGTAAAACTTGAACTAGCACTCGACCTAGAACTAGATTTTTTTTTTAATTTTGTATGAAAACAGGCGCACTTGTTTCATTCAACCCAGCCCTGCGACACCGAATATCTAATACAATACCGAAACATCAAAAATCATTTTTGTCGATGCAGTTTCGATGGTGATATATGTTGACATAAATATTTTTTATTTTCAATGGTAAAGTCACATTCTTCCATCCTCGCACTATTGACTCACCTTGTATATCATCAATTACAGGAAGAAGACGCCAGATTCTTCTTAATCGTAGAGATGGGCCATCATTTAACCAGAAAAGATTCATTTCTAGGACTAAAGCCGTAACTTCAAAGAATGCTATAAACTTCCCAATGTTTTATAACCCTCCGTCTGTTGGGTGTGGTCTACGAGTCCACGACAAAATGATTATGTAAAATATTTTTTAAATTATTTTGCTCAAAACTTCTACGGTCACAGTACCTTTCAAGTATCTGAATATCAACTGTTTGTTGACACGCCAGTTTACTATTGAACCCCATCTTGAGGCGTTGTGTTATGTGTTATTTATTTTACAAATATAGAGAATAGAAAAGTGCATAAAAAATTATTTATAACTAATATCAAATATCTAGTTAGCAATCTACAAATAGCATACTTACAAATAGGTAAGTAGTATCACACAATTTTCTGGTATGATTTGATAAAATAATAATTGATTTATTATTTGATAGCATTGTGATATGGATCCTTATGAAAAGGAGAGAGAAAGATTACAGAAACTGTATGAAGAAGATAGCACGGGCAGTGAAATAAAAGAGTCTGGTATAGTTCCATATCAGATCCAGATTTTGTAAGTATCAGTGATCATGATACAGAAACCGAGCAGGAAAACGTAAATGAAGATGCAGATATTATGCATCAGGATGACGGTGAGGATGATGAAGATGAACAACCCGTGATTCGTGATAGATGCTCGTATGTTTTTGGTAAAGATGGAACTAAATGGAAAAAGGCTGTCCCACCTAGAAATATTAGAACTCGCAACGAAAACATAGTGTCTCACCTGCCGGGGGTCATCGGTGAAGCACGTGACGCATTATCTCCCATTCAATGCTGGATGTATATGTTTGGAAACTGCGTTGATATTGTAGTTGAAAACACTAATTTATTTATTGATAGAATTTCTGTTAAATAATAAGACTGAGTGTAGACCTACCGACTCTGTAGAAATCCAAGCGCTGATGGGTTTGCTTTATTTAGCTGGGCTCCATCATAGATCAAGGACACATCTAGCAGAGTATTGGTCATCAGACGGTATGGGATATGAGATATTTCCTGCTACAGTGGCAAAACGGAGGTTCGTCTTCTTATTGAAATGCTTTCGCTTAGACGATACCACAACTAGAGGTCAAAGAAAAGAAATGGACAAACTAGCAGCAGTTCGTACTATTGTTGACAAGTTCAACGACAATTGTAAGAAAACTTATTCTGTGGGCGAGTATGTAACATTAGATGAAATGCTGCTTGCCTTTAGGGGTAGGTGCAGTTTTCGAATGTACATTCCAAGTAAACCAAACAAATACGGATTGAAAGTCTTCGCCGTTGTTGATGCCAAAACATTTTTCACTTCACACATAGAAATTTACGCTGGTGTTCAACCCAATAGTCCATATAAAACTAACAACTCTACCGCTGCAGTAACTGAAAGACTGTGTTCACATTTATTAGGATCAGGAAGAAATGTTACAATTGGTTCACAGGATATTCAATTGTAAAGAAACTGCTAAGAGAGTACCGCTTTACTGTGGTTGGTACAATTAGAGCCAATAGAAGAGAACTACCTCTTAAAATAACAAAAGTTAAAAACAGGAAAGTATATTCTTCGTTATTCGCATTTAGTAATGATATGACTGCAGTTTCATATATACCCAAAAAAGGAAAGAATGTGCTTGTAGTTTCAACAATGCACCGAGACGATCATATCGATGAAGCTACCGGTGATCGGAAAAAGCCCGAAATAATTACTTTCTATAATATCACAAAAAGTGGAGTAGATGTTGTTGATCGAATGATCACATCATACAACGTTGCAAGAAACACAAAGCGTTGGCCAATGGTAATTTTCTATAACCTCCTCAATATAGCAGCAATTAACGCTTTTGTTATCTACAAAGGCAACATACCAGATGGTGAATTTGCTAAAACTCGCAAACTGTTTCAAAAAAATCTTGGTATGGAGTTAGTGAAAAATAACATGCAAAGAAGAGCCGTTGATAAGCACTTGACCAAAAGTGTGCGTATTTCTGCCTTGAGGCTCTCAGGTATTGGAGAGGAGATTATTCCAGAGCCACAACCAGGGAAAAGAGGAAACTGTAAATATTGCAAAAGACGAAAAACTCGTTATTTTTGCAAAATTTGTAAATGTTGGTTGTGCTTGGAGCACATAACAGCGTGCTGCAACGATTGTTTGGGAAATATGGAGACCACAGTTTGAAGCCCTCCAGTTTGTGCATAGAATATTATTCTTTAGTTAAGACATTTTTTTATAACACTTTATACATTTTTAAATAAATATTATTATAGATCGATTTTCTTTTCCTTTATTTAGGCGTTGTTTCCAAATTTTGAAAAATATGTGATTAAATTGTAAGCATTTTCTTTAAATCAAATTAACATAAAACGTGAGTTTGGAATTGGCCCTGTATTAGGCTATTATATAGTACAAGCATTATATAAAACATATTTATGAGAAATTAGCACTGGAGGACACGTTGGCGTCCTTTTGAGTTTTTCTATTTTGGACTCCACAGACCACACCCGATCGAAAGTGTTAAGAAAGCGCGCCCGACAGACGGAGGGATAAGGATTAATCCAAAATACTTATAGTTAATTATAAACTGATCGATAGCATTAAAAATGGTGAACACCTTGTATCTCTATTTTATCTTCATTTTCTGCTTACTTTTTATATCTATATTTCTTATGCTTATATTTATTGGTTGTAGATGTACCAACTCCACCTGCCTGGATTATTAGCGCCATTAAAAAGCTAGTTTAGAGCTACACAATTTATTAACAAAAAATATAAAGAAAAAGGCGCAGAGCGTGAATTGCACTTAGGCGCCTCAAGGATTTTAATTTAAGAATTATGAGAAGAAATCCATATAAAATTTTCAAAAAAGTTATTTTAAGAACAATTTAATACCAGCATCATGTTGTTACATTATAATTTTTTGTACAAAATCGAACAAGGTAATCAGTAATCCGAGACAGGACGGTACTTTTGACATAACTACAGGATCGGTAAACCAAAAAGAAGAGGGATTTTTCAATGCGTGATTAATACCGTCGAAATCTCTATTATTGAGTAAATGATAGCGTACGATCTTAACCGCTGACAACGTGTTGAACCCGAACGGGCAATATTTCAACTCTTTTCGGTGCCGGCGAGGCTACGTTTCGAATATGGTGGTCGGACGCCGAAATATCACGTGTCCGTCGCGGCTGTAATTTCTCCGAGATGTATTTATTTATTTATGCGAGTGAAGTGTTTTTAATGGTACGCGCGCCCCGTGAATAATTTTGGGACGGACGACGACGACTATCATTATTGTTTTCGGTGGGTGAATAAATTTCCCACGAAGAAATGCGTCATACGATACATTGGTATTGCGGCGAAACGCCTACCGAAATTAAAAGAAAACTGTTTTATCATCTTGTGCATGAAAGAAAGGAAAGAGAAAGGAATTAAATTGAATCAAAATAAAAATGATGTCGAATAAAATGAATTAAATTCCTAATTACTTTGGTGACTAACGCTTGATTGACAATAAGAAAGTAGAATATATACATGTAGTGTAGTTGGGCTTTATAGGTAGACTAGAAAGACAGTCAGACAGACAGTAGGAGTTCCCCATTCTCACCTGTTCAGTTTCTTGGGCACGCCGCAGTGTGCCGTGGCGCCATAGGCGTGGCCTACTTGTTTCCGAGCTTTTTTAATTTAATTTGGCGCCGCGCGCGACTCTACTGTCGCACCAACACCGCCTCATACACTCAACTTTACTTACTATACATACACAACTTTACCATACTCTAGAGACATACATACACATTCATTTATAAACGCACACAATAACCAAGTTGGATACTCGAGACTTTATACACGCAGACGAGATAGTGGTAGGAGATAGTCGTCTCACAGCGCGACTCCGGGTGATTCTAGCGGTGCGTATGTTAATTAAACAAAGCAGAAACAAAATAGTAGATCCGCTTAAGAATATGTAGCGCCGCGCTTTATGTCGTAACTCGACCCATAAATTAGCATGTATTATTGTCGGCCGCCCGCGTTTTAATGCGCCATTAGAGGCCCTTATTAGTTAGTAATCTTTCTGTTTGTATCTCGGGGTTCACTCTTATATGACATGTAATCCACGTGTCCGTGATTCTAACGGCAGTATAAGAAGTGAACCAACAACTTCGTTGGCACTGACTTACTTTTATGGACCTAAACTAATACCGTAAATAAGTGTAATGGGGGGAGTTCGAGAAATGATCTTAATCGCTATATCGATTATATTTCCATCAGAATAACAAAGTAAACTTTTGAAATTGAAATTGCTTGAACATTATCTTAATTCCCACTATGTATAATTAATAAAAAAATATTCTTCCAGAGGTTTCCATCAAATTTTTATTTTAGTTGATTTCACTTTACATTTTAATAATTTACTGTAACATTTTAAAAATTTCGTTTAAATTAAATTAATTTATGATGATAAATATTTGAATGAACGTTACTCTATTATGTACGTGCATAGTAGAGATGTGCGCATGAGTGACTTTTTATGCCCGCTCACGATTTATACCCACTCACGTAAATATCATTCATGAATCACGTGCGTTTAGGTTAGTTCTAGTTTTAATTACCACTTAGTGCTTGATTGTTGTAAATACTTCTGAAACTAAAAGTATAATTAAAACTAAACCTATAACCTATCTATAGTACTGACACTGGACCTAGAACTAGAAACATTAAGATTTTGCCGTACGTCTCTTTAGACGGCTAAACTCTAATGTTACTAGTTGAACAGATCCGGACTATGCCTGGTTATCTGTTGTAGGAAGATGATGCTTTGTTTGGTGGTTATGACGCATTCTTGACTGATCTGGATAACGCCCGTAGTGTTCAGAGATACATCTTCTCTAATGCCGTTGCAGGTGACTGCCACTTTAAATGGCTTAGTTGATATAAACATCCACGTGTTTTTCATGTACAACTGCTTCCATATGACAGATTTAATTGCGTGCTCACGAGTTTCACATGTTGTCTTTTCTGAACGTCGATAAATCTCGTTTATTACGCAATTTGGTGAATTCTCAATGTTCTTCACCGATGATGGTACACATAGATATTGTGTTTCCTCCATCATGATGCATTGTTTAAATTCTTGGTCGCTCATTTGGAAGTACAGTTGTGTGTTGTAATCGATCGCTATTACATTGCTGACGATATCTAAAATCCAGTATGATGTGTCTTCAATCTTTAAGGGTACGGTATTTACTTTGATAAGCGTAAACTCGATGACTTCCGCCATTGGAAAGTAGGTGTGTATTATTATGTTGTCTTGGTCGTGTGTAACTTTGGTTTTTATCATTGGATGTTGAAGGATTTGTATGTTGGATGGAAGTTTGACGTTTGCGGAGGTGATTACTTGGTTGATGGAAGCAGGAGATATGATGTCAAAAAGACTTCCTTGATTTAGGGTGATATGCATTACTTTCGTGTAGTAGTCGCTCATTTCGTTGAGGATGTTAATTACGATGTGATATGAATTTAATACGTGAAGGTTCAGTTCATTCATATCTATTTTGCTAAACCATCTCTCCATTCGGTACATGGCTTGTAGACCTTGATCCAACTTCTGACGAAACCGTTCTAGGTGAGCATACATCTTGGCTTCAGTAATGTTAATTGTGGCTAAGGCTGAGAGCATAAATTTAGTCTGGTGACTCGATGCTCTTATCAACTCTTTTTGATTGACTTCCAGCGTGTCAATGTCTCTGTATACTTCGTCGTTGACTCCAAAGATGCTTGTTAACAGGTTACCCAGAAGACCTCTTTTGTGCCTCTGATGAAGAATCGTCTTTAAGCCTTGGTGTGTCCAATTCAGATGTTTTTCTTCCTCATCCAAATGATGTAGGAGATTTTCGCACAAATCTTCCCCCATTCTCGTGACATTGTTGCATAAGTAACGAAAATCTTGTACTGCGTTTGAAGCTGTCTCCATATCAATGGTTATTTTTGTTTTATTTATTTTTGTGTCGATGCGAAATAAACCTCTTTCAATCTTGACGTGTCCGATGTCTTCGATATACAACCCGGATTTCAAGTAGTGAACATTAAAGTTAGCCGCTAATGCATTTTGGATTGTGGCCAATAACAGCATCATTGTTACTAGCATTTTAATTCCATTCGTGGAATTCGATTTTTGCCTTTGTGGTTGATAGTGAATTCTTCCATTGTTACAACTAATGTTCTGTGTTTGTTTATATTCATGATTTTTCTTTTCAGTAGGCAGAGGAATCAAATTGTGGATGCTGCGTTTTAGTGTAGTACCTCCTGCCTTTTTGAGAGTTACTACTCTTACGGTGCCATCGGCTGCGGGATGAGTTTCAGCAATTTTGGCTAATGGCCATTTGCCGGGATCGACGATGTTATCTTTTAAGATTACTACATTTCCAGGTTTAAGATTTTCTTCTCGTGAAGTCCATTTTAATCTTTGTTGTAATCTACTCAGATATTCTCGGGACCAAGACTGCCAAAAGTCGCTTCGCATTTTTAGAACGAGCTTCCATCTTGTCGAGAGATTTTCGTGTATTTTTGATCTTTCTTCTGGTGGTGCGATATTTGGTCTTCCAATTAAAAAATGACCTGGAGTAATTATTTCTTCTGTGACATCTTCGCTGATTGAGATGAGTGGTCGTGAGTTCAAGCAAGCTTCTATTTGATAAATCAACGTTGTTAACTCTTCGAAGGTTAGGGTTGAATCTCCAATCACACGTTTTAAATGGTGTTTCATTGATTTTACACCGGCTTCCCAAATTCCTCCAAAGTGGGGAGCAGCGGGCGGAATGAAGTACCACTGAGTTTTGATCCGGCTCGAAGGACCATGAACAGATCCGGACTATGCCTGGTTATCTGTTGTAGGAAGGTGGTGAAGTAAAGCGAGTAGACAATTAATTCATACTGATTTTTATTATAAAAATTTCCAGTTTATATACAAAACCTTATTACTAAAATTTGCGATTGATTCCAAAACAATCGTGTTCTATTTACAAATTTAAATTAACAATTATTTTGCGTCCTAGATTCTTGTTTGAGCACTACTGATCGATATTGATCCTTAATCGGCAATTGATCGATGGACCTGCTGAGTTGCAGCGCTTCGTCAGGAGTTATTGCGACCGCTAACTGGGTCGGTTCGAACTATGCGTTGTCACCTTTTTAATTGTTTCCTAATTTATTTCTAATATTAAATTTTTTTATTTTCTTATTTGTTTAATAAAGATTAAACACTAGTTCTAAGTCTGAAGCTAGTTCTGAAGCTAGGTTGGGCTGGGTTAGATTGGGTTCCATCTTAAGAAATACATGAATATTCTATCTAGTATAAACAGGAAATTGGCAATAGAAATAACAACAGCTTATCGAACTACACCGACCGAGAAAGTAGAAGTAATCGGCGGACTACCACCAATCGACTTGCAAGTAAAAGAGAGAAGTGAAACGTATAGAAATGGAAAAGAAAGTAAACAGGAGAATGAGAACAGATGAAGCTGCAAAACGAGCTGGACAAGAAGATTGATCCCTGAAATCACGATATGGTTGGGTGGGAAGTAGGGAAAGCCCGATCATTTTCTAACACAATTCCTGAGGGCACACGGAATTTTCTGAACATATCTGTATACGATAAAGAAATCCGAAACAAAAACTTGCTGGTTTTGCTCAGAAAGAGATACCGCTGAACACACAGTTTTTGAGTGCAGGAAATTCAACAATCATAGAGCGAAAGGCGAGGAAACGTGCGGTACAAGGCTAAATACAGAAAATATTGTAGCACAAATGTTAGAAACAGAAAACAAATGGATTGCCATCAGGGGGATGATTAAGGAAATGATGCAAGAAAACGAAGCACACGAAAGGAAGTTGGAAAGGGACCAACAAAACCAAAGGAGCGTCGATGGAGAAAGAAACGGAGGGGCAAGGAACCTTTCCTTCCTAACCCGAGGGAAGAAAAACACTATAAAGATAAAGCGAGAAAGAGCTTTTAAAAATTCAAAAGGTTTGCGGGGTTTCCTTGTTTTTGTGCTGCCGTTCAATCCACTATGACAACTTGGAAGAAAAATGGAAATCTCTAGGAGAGGCAGAAGTCTTTCCTTCCTAACCCGAGGGATGAACAATTTTATAGATTTAAACGAGAACGGGGGACCTTTTAGGTTCCCCCAAACCTAGGTATGTGAATCGAAAGTAACACTTCAAAGGGCTTAGGGTGTTTTTCCTTGTGCTTTTGCTGCTACTTATTCCACCGGGATAACTGGGACGAGGACTGGAAATTCGGCAAGGGAGAGAAATCCGGGCCATCGGAAATGTAAAGGCCGGGAGAAGGAAATCAGGAAGGACAGGAATCGTAAAGGATGTAATGCGAAGCGGGGGATCTGCAAATATCCCCCCAAAGCTGGGTACGTTGTTATATATTCACACTTCAAAAAATTGTATGTGTGTTTATTTTTTTTCTCCGAGGTACACTGGAAATCTGGTGTGAGTGAAGGAGAGCTCTGAGTAAATGGAGAGATGATGAGGAGAAGAGGAAGTGAGCGCGTTGTGTGGAAACTCTGAAGAAATGCGTTTCTGTCGGTTCCAGAGAAGACGAGAAAAGGGGTTTTTAGTGGGTCCCGACACCACACTATCTGCAGATTTTTCCCGACCTCCTAAAAAAAGGGTTCAATCTTAGGAAAGGTAGGACTAAACCTAAATGTTTTTCGTCACTTCTCTCGCCTCGCCCGCAAGCGACCTCGGTGATTTGAAGCAAAATCGTTCATTACACAACTTGCTTGAGATACCAAATCTTTCAAAAGATGATGAATTAAAGACCTAAACTAATACCGTAAATAAGTGTAATAGGGGGAGTTCGAGAAATGATCTTAATCGCTATATCAATTATATTTCCATCAGAATAACAAAGTAAACTTTTGAAATTGAAATTGCTTGAACATTATCTTAATTCCCACTATAATTAATAAAAAAATATTCTTCCAAAGGTTTCCATCAAATTTTTATTTTAGTTGATTTCACTTTACATTTTAATAATTTACTGTAACATTTTAAAAATTTCGTTTAAATTAAATTAATTTATGATGATAAATATTTGAATGAACGTTACTCTATTATGTACGTGCATAGTAGAGATGTGCGCATGAGTGACTTTTTATGCCCGCTCACGATTTATACCCACTCACGTAAATATCATTCATGAATCACGTGCGTTTAGGTTAGTTTAGGTGCTACTTCTGAAACTAAAAGTATAATTAAAACTAAACCTATAACCTATCTATAGTACTGACACTGGACCTAGAACTAGAAACATTAAGATTTTGCCGTACGTCTCTTTAGATGGCTAAACTCTAATGTTACTAGTTCTAAGTCTGAAGCTAGTTCTGAAGCTAGGTTGGGCTGGGTTAGATTGGGTTCCATCTTAAGAAATACATGAATATGCTATCTAGTATAAACAGGAAATTGGCAATAGAAATAACAACAGCTTATCGAACTACACCGACTGAGAAAGTAGAAGTAATCGGCGAACTACCACCAATCGACTTGCAAGTAAAAGAGAGAAGTGAAACGTATAGAAATGGAAAAGAGAGTAAACAGGAGAATGAGAACAGATGAAGCTGCCAAACGAGCTGGACAAGAAGATTGATCCCTGAAATCACGATATGGTTGGGTGGGAAGTAGGGAAAGCCTGATCATTTTTTAACACAATTCCTGAGGGCACACGGAATTTTCTGAACATATCTGTATACGATAAAGAAATCCGAAACAAAAACTTGCTGGTTTTGCTCAGAAAGAGATACCGCTGAACACAGTTTTTGAGTGCAGGAAATTCAACAATCATAGAGCGAAAGGCGAGAAAACGTGCGGTACAAGGCTAAATACAGAAAATATTGTAGCACAAATGTTAGAAACAGAAAACAAATGGATTGCCATCAGGGGGATGATTAAGGAAATGATGCAAGAAAACGAAGCACACGAAAGGAAGTTGGAAAGGGACCAACAAAACCAAAGGAGCGTCGATGGAGAAAGAAACGGAGGGGCAAGGAACCTTTCCTTCCTAACCCGAGGGAAGAAAAACACTATAAAGATAAAGCGAGAAAGAGCTTTTAAAAATTCAAAAGGCTTGCGGGGTTTCAATGTTTTTGTGCTGCCGTTCAATCCACTATGACAACTTGGAAGAAAAATGGAAATCTCTAGGAGAGGCAGGAGTCTTTCCTTCCTAACCCGAGGGATGAACAATTTTATAGATTTAAACGAGAACGGGGGACCTTTAGGTTCCCCCAAACCTAGGTATGTGAATCGTAAGTAACACTTCAAAGGGCTTAGGGTGTTTTTCCTTGTGCTTTTGCTGCTACTTATTCCACCGGGACAACTGGGACGAGGACTAGAAATTCGGCAAGGGAGAGAAATCCGGGCCATCGGAAATGCAAAGGCCGGGAGAAGGAAATCAGGAAGGACAGGAATCGTAAAGGATGTAATGCGAAGCGGGGGGATCTGCAAATATCCCCCCAAAGCTGGGTACGTTGTTATATATTCACACTTCAAAAAATTGTATGTGTGTTTATTTTTTTTTTCTCCGAGGTACACTGGAAATCTGGTGTGAGTGAAGGAGAGTTCTGAGTAAATGGAGAGATGATGAGGAGAAGAGGAAGTGAGCGCGTTGTGTGGAAACTCTGAAGAAATGCGTTTCTGTCGGTTCCACAGAAGACGAGAAAAGGGGTTTTTAGTGGGTCCCGACACCACACTATCTGCAGATTTTCCCCGACCTCCTAAAAAAAGTGTTCAATCTTAGGAGAGGTAGGACTAAACCTAAATGTTTTTCGTCACTTCTGTCGCCTCGCCCGCAAGCGACCTCGGCGATTTGAAGCAAAATCGTTCATTACACAACTTGCTTGAGATACCAAATCTTTCAAAAGATGATATTTATACTCAAATCGTCGAGATCGTGTTGACACATCAGCTCCAGCGCCTCGCCCGCAAGCGACCTCGGCAATTTGAGGCAAAATCGTTCATTACACAACTTGCTTGAGATACCAAATCTTTCAAAAGATGACATTTATACTCAAATCGCTGAGGTCGCTAGCGGGCAGGGCACTACAACCTTTGAATTGTTGATGTCGTGTTGATACAGCAGCTCTAGGGCTTTGCCCGCAAACGACCTCGGCGATTTGAGACAAAATCGTTCATTACACGTTTTGATTGAGATATCAAATCTTTCATGAGACGTTTTTTATACTCACATCTTTTGTAAAACTTTTGTATGTGCAAACCTCACAGTCTTTCCTCGCCAACCACTGTATTTTAAAGGGGCATCATCTTCATTTTTGTACTGCTACCTCATTACAATTTTCTGAATCTTCCTACAAAATATAATAAGAAACATGAGGATTTACAACATAAAAATTTTAGTTAAATGATTAATTGGTAAGTAAAAAATTTATAAAAAAATCTCGAACAGGTATTAAATCAAATCAATCTGATGGTGATCCGTTATTGATCGTACCAAGATACTCAAAACCCAATTTGTCTTCATAATTAATAACTGGTCGATAGGTAGTCGTATATAGTACCGAATCACGTGCTCGGTATACCAAAGAAGGACGTGACACGCGAGTTTTTCAATTAATTAACCGAACGTACCGATATCATCACGTATCACCTGGTCCGTGATCTAATTAAAATGAGACGATTGCTTACAATAAAAACTTAACCCCAGCGAAGGGGTTATAAAGGTAGATATCGTATAAAAAGTTCGTTTTCTGAACGAGCATAGCGAGTAATTTAATGAAGGGAGAAATTGAGCAAAACAAAACGATTTTGAGAAAAAAAAGGCTGAATCGATTAAAGCACGGACCTTCCGACACGAGAAAGATGAACACACTCGTCAATTAATCATCTTCGTGGTTTTTGACGTAAACTGCAGCACACACAGGTAAGATAGACGTTTGGGGGGATTACCTAAAAACCTGAACACGTGTCTTCCTATTGTTCCTTGCCAAGTGCTTGTTTCTCACCTGCCTATGGCACCGCCTACAATCACGCGATGGAAGCTCGATTCTCGTGAACTAACGCGTGACTAATCGGCCAGTTTAACCTTATGAGCGTGTGCGAGCTATTCAATGGAGATTTTGATGAATTATTACTAACGACACGATAATTATTTATACACGCAATAAAAATTGTAAATTTAATAAACAGTTAAAAAAGAAATAAATAAAAAAATGTTTGCTAAGAAAGTATTTGAGATTCCTTGAAAACCTTGAGTTTTACGATGAAATAAAAACAAACGTAATTTTATAGACAGAGACATGGGCACGGCCGTGACTATGGCAGCAATAGACAGCCCATATAGTATAGGAACATGGCAGATAGATCGTAGGCGTAGTCGCCAAATTGTGCTACGCTTCATTCATCATTTATACGGCGATTTATAATTCATTTATTCAGACTTCGACGACGGTAGTGACCGGAGTTCCTGGAAGCGTGCTGCTTGAATTATGAATGAATTTACCTATGTCTGTGACATTCTGCCACGCCAGTAACCTAGAACACTACAAGAGACCCGTATTAAACTGAACCGATATGGTAACATGGCATCGTTTAAGCGGTCTTTACGCGCAACTAATAATTATATAAATCTCACTTTATTATCGTTCGTAATATATACAAATGTACTATATCTTTAATTTTATCACTTCAATTTCATTTTTGTTTTTTATTTATTTATTGAAACAAACAAGTTATAATCCTAATTACATGTTTCAACTAATAGTAATAAAATAAATAATATCTCGAAAAACAATACTAAAATCAACCAAAATAGAAAAAGCATTTAGCTCTAAACTCTTTGTATAAAACTGAAAATATTGGTAGTGAGTTTTCTTCTGATAGTTTATTATATAATGATACCATTCTATTTAATGGCGAATTTTTTTTAAGTTCCGTAGAAAAACGCATTACACTAAACAAAGTCCTAAAGCGACCACAATATGCAGGGACTTACAAACTAGAGATGTGCAAATTACGTGAGTCCCGCCGGGTCACGATTGGTCTTGCATGATGCACCGTGAGCGGGCGTCAATTGTTGTACCACTCACGTGAACGTGCGTGATCGTGAGCATCTTTAGTTTCAACGGGAACCGGCGTGATTCGGTTGAAACAATTTTTGAATATTTCTTTAATAATAATATTGAAATTTGAAACAGTTTACTTAAAATTTGTATTTCTCGAATGTATACGATCAGTGAAGAAAAGTATACAAATGCCAAAAGGTCAGTCAACTATAGGTTATCCTTTTAGTTCCGGAAGAATTTACAATAATCAAGCAGTAACGTTCTAGTTTTAACAGCAATTAAAACTAGAACTAATACTGCGTCTAAAGACTCAATAAAGGTATTAAATAAACGATTTTGTAAACGGTTTTGGTATCTCAATCAAGATGTGTAATGAACGATTTTGACTCAAATCGTCGAGGTCGCTTGCGGGCTGATGTATTAACACGACATCGACAATTCAAACGTTGTAGTGTCTCGCACGTAAGCAACCTCGGCGATTTGAGAATAAAGTCATTTTATGAAAGGTTTAGTATCTCAAGCAAGATGTGCAATGAACGATTTTGTTTCAAATCGCCAAGATCGCAGGCGAAGCCCTAGAGCTGATGTATCAATACATCAACAATTCAAAGGTTGTAGCGCCTCGCTCTCAAGCTACCTCGGTAATTTGAGTATAAATGTCACAGATTTGCTATCTCAATCAAGATGTGTAATGAACGATTTTGCCTCAAATCGTCGAGGTCGTTTGCGGGCGAGGCGCTGGGGCTGATTTGTCAACATGACATCAACAATTTAAAGATTGTAGCGCCTCGCCCGCAAGCGACCTCGGCGATTTGAGTATAAATGTCATCTTATGAAAGATTAAGTATCTCAATTAAGATGTGTAATAAACGATTTTGCTTCAAATCGCCGAGATCGCTTGCGGGCGAGGCAGTACATTTGATATAGTAATACGAAGGGCGTCAATTGTTGTACCACTCACGTGAACGTGCGTGATCGTGAGCATCTTTAGTTTCAACGGGAACCGGCGTGATTCGGTTGAAACAATTTTTGAATATTTCTTTAATAATAATATTGAAATTTGAAACAGTTTACTTAAAATTTGTATTTCTCGAATGTATACAATCAGTGAAGAAAAGTATACAAATGCCAAAAGGTCAGTCAACTATAGGTTATCCTTTTAGTTCCGGAAGAATTTACAATAATCAAGCAGTAACGTTCTAGTTTTAACAGCAATTAAAACTAGAACTAATACTAGACCTAATACTAGAAAGATTTAGGTTTAGCCGTGCGTCTAAAGACTCAATAAAGGTATTAAATAAACGATTTTGTAAACGGTTTTGGTATCTCAATCAAGATGTGTAATGAACGATTTTGACTCAAATCGTCGAGGTCGTTTGCGGGCTGATGTATTAACACGACATCGACAATTCAAACGTTGTAGTGTCTCGCACGTAAGCAACTTCGGCGATTTGAGTATAAAGTCGTTTTATGAAAGGTTTAGTATCTCAAGCAAGATGTGCAATGAACGATTTTGCTTCAAATCGCCAAGATCGCAGGCGAGGTCCTAGAGCTGATGTATCAATACGACATCAACAATTTAAAGGTTGTAGCGCCTCGCTCTCAAGCTACCTCGGTAATTTGAGTATAAATGTCACAGATTTGCTATCTCAATCAAGATGTGTAATGAACGATTTTGCCTCAAATCGTCGAGGTCGTTTGCGGGCGACGCGCTGGGGCTGATTTGTCAACATGACATCAACAATTTAAAGATTGTAGCGCCTCGCCCGCAAGCGACCTCGGCGATTTGAGTATAAATGTCATCTTATTAAAGATTTAGTATCTCAATTAAGATGTGTAATAAACGATTTTGCTTCAAATCGCCGAGATCGCTTGCGGGCGAGGCAGTACATTTGATATAGTAATACGAAGGGCGTCAATTGTTGTACCACTCACGTGAACGTGCGTGATCGTGAGCATCTTTAGTTTCAACGGGAACCGGCGTGATTCGGTTGAAACAATTTTTGAATATTTCTTTAATAATAATATTGAAATTTGAAACAGTTTACTTAAAATTTGTATTTCTCGAATGTATACAATCAGTGAAGAAAAGTATACAAATGCCAAAAGGTCAGTCAACTATAGGTTATCCTTTTAGTTCCGGAAGAATTTACAATAATCAAGCAGTAACGTTCTAGTTTTAACAGCAATTAAAACTAGAACTAATACTAGACCTAATACTAGAAAGATTTAGGTTTAGCCGTGCGTCTAAAGACTCAATAAAGGTATTAAATAAACGATTTTGTAAACGGTTTTGGTATCTCAATCAAGATGTGTAATGAACGATTTTGACTCAAATCGTCGAGGTCGTTTGCGGGCTGATGTATTAACACGACATCGACAATTCAAACGTTGTAGTGTCTCGCACGTAAGCAACCTCGGCGATTTGAGTATAAAGTCGTTTTATGAAAGGTTTAGTATCTCAAGCAAGATGTGCAATGAACGATTTTGCTTCAAATCGCCAAGATCGCAGGCGAGGCCCTAGAGCTGATGTATCAATACGACATCAACAATTCAAAGGTTGTAGCGCCTCGCTCTCAAGCTACCTCGGTAATTTGAGTATAAATGTCACAGATTTGCTATCTCAATCAAGATGTGTAATGAACGATTTTGCCTCAAATCGTCGAGGTCGTTTGCGGGCGAGGCGCTGGGGCTGATTTGTCAACATGACATCAACAATTTAAAGGTTGTAGCGCCTCGCCCGCAAGCGACCTCGGCGATTTGAGTATAAATGTCATCTTATGAAAGATTTGGTATCTCAATTAAGATATGTAATAAACGATTTTGCTTCAAATCGCCGAGATCGCTTGCGGGCGAGGCAGTACATTTGATATTGTAATAGGAAACCGTTAATTCAAAAATTATAGATACGGTTAAGAATATAGTTGATGTTGTTTATGGTTTATATGAGGCGCTACAACCTTAAAATAACGATTTTGACAATTTTCATTTTTCAAATTAGGTTGGTATTGAATATTGAAAAGCTAACTTAATCTGGTAAGCTTATTAAAACAGTAGATATGTGCAAATTACGTGAGTCCCGCCGGGTCACGATGGGGCATGCGTGACCCTACTTGAGCGAGTATTAATTTCTGTATCACTTACTTGAACGTGCAGGAGCGTGAGCAACTTTGTTTTGGACGGGACCCGGCGTGATCCGATTTATTCGATTTGTTTATTTTTCTTTAGTAATAATATTTTACAGAACATCGGATAATTTTTTAAGGTTTCTATTGGTGGTACCAAGGATCCGAATTAAATTTCTGATGTTTTCCGGATTATTAGTAACATTTTCAGTAACGAAATGTTGACTTACAAACTAGAGATGTGCAAATTACGTGAGTCCCACCGGGTCACGATTGGTCTTGCATGATGCACCGTGAGCGGGCGTCAATTGTTGTACCACTCACGTGAACGTGCGTGATCGTGAGCATCTTTAGTTTCAACGGGAACCGGCGTGATTCGGTTGAAACAATTTTTGAATATTTCTTTAATAATAATATTGAAATTTGAAACAGTTTACTTAAAATTTGTATTTCTCGAATGTATACAATCAGTGAAGAAAAGTATACAAATGCCAAAAGGTCAGTCAACTATAGGTTATCCTTTTAGTTCCGGAAGAATTTACAATAATCAAGCAGTAACGTTCTAGTTTTAACAGCAATTAAAACTAGAACTAATACTAGAAAGATTTAGGTTTAGCCGTGCGTCTAAAGACTCAATAAAGGTATTAAATAAACGATTTTGTAAACGGTTTTGGTATCTCAATCAAGATGTGTAATGAACGATTTTGACTCTAATCGTCGAGGTCGCTTGCGGGCTGATGTATTAACACGACATCGACAATTCAAACGTTGTAGTGTCTCGCACGTATGCAGCCTCGGCGATTTGAGAATAAAGTCATTTTATGAAAGGTTTAGTATCTCAAGCAAGATGTGCAATGAACGATTTTGCTTCAAATCGCCAAGATCGCAGGCGAGGCCCTAGAGCTGATTTATCAATACATCAACAATTCAAAGGTTGTAGCGCCTCGCTCTCAAGCTACCTCGGCGATTTGAGTATAAATGTCATCTTATGAAAGATTTAGTATCTCAATTAAGATGTGTAATAAACGATTTTGCTTCAAATCGCCGAGATCGCTTGCGGGCGAGGCAGTACATTTGATATAGTAATACGAAGGGCGTCAATTGTTGTACCACTCACGTGAACGTGCGTGATCGTGAGCATCTTTAGTTTCAACGGGAACCGGCGTGATTCGGTTGAAACAATTTTTGAATATTTCTTTAATAATAATATTGAAATTTGAAACAGTTTACTTAAAATTTGTATTTCTCGAATGTATACAATCAGTGAAGAAAAGTATACAAATGTCAAAAGGTCAGTCTACTATAGGTTATCCTTTTAGTTCCGGAAGAATTTACAATAATCAAGCAGTAACGTTCTAGTTTTAACAGCAACTAAAACTAGAACTAATACTAGACCTAATACTAGAAAGATTTAGGTTTAGCCGTGCGTCTAAAGACTCAATAAAGGTATTAAATAAACGATTTTGTAAACGGTTTTGGTATCTCAATCAAGATGTGTAATGAACGATTTTGACTCAAAACGTCGAGGTCGCTTGCGGGCTGATGTATTAACACGACATCGACAATTCAAACGTTGTAGTGTCTCGCACGTAAGCAACCTCGGCGATTTGAGAATAAAGTCATTTTATGAAAGGTTTAGTATCTCAAGCAAGATGTGCAATGAACGATTTTGCTTCAAATCGCCAAGATCGCAGGCGAGGCCCTAGAGCTGATTTATCAATACATCAACAATTCAAAGGTTGTAGCGCCTCGCTCTCAAGCTACCTCGGTAATTTGAGTATAAATGTCACAGATTTGCTATCTCAATCAAGATGTGTAATGAACGATTTTGCCTCAAATCGTCGAGGTCGTTTGCGGGCGAGGCGCTGGGGCTGATTTGTCAACATGACATCAACAATTTAAAGGTTGTAGAGCCTCGCCCGCAAGCGACCTCGGCGATTTGAGTATAAATGTCATCTTATGAAAGATTTAGTATCTCAATTAAGATGTGTAATAAACGATTTTGCTTCAAATCGCCGAGATCGCTTGCGGGCGAGGCAGTACATTTGATATAGTAATACGAAACCGTTAATTCAAAAATTATAGATACGGTTAAGAATATAGTTGATGTTGTTTATGGTTTATATGAGGCGCTACAACCTTAAAATAACGATTTTGACAATTTTCTCAAGCAAGATGTGCAATGAACGATTTTGCTTCAAATCGCCAAGATCGCAGGCGAGGCCCTAGAGCTGATGTATCAATACATCAACAATTCAAAGGTTGTAGCGCCTCGCTCTCAAGCTACCTCGGTAATTTCAGTATAAATGTCACAGATTTGCTATCTCAATCAAGATGTGTAATGAACGATTTTGCCTCAAATCGTCGAGGTCGTTTACGGGCGAGGCGCTGGGGCTGATTTGTCAACATGACATCAACAATTTAAAGGTTGTAGCGCCTCGCCCGCAAGCGACCTCGGCGATTTGAGTATAAATGTCACAGATTTGCTATCTTAATCAAGATGTGTAATGAACGATTTTGCCTCAAATCGTCGAAGTCGTTTGCGAGCCAGGCGCTGGGGCTGATTTGTCAACATGACATCAACAATTTAAAGGTTGTAGCGCCTCGCCCGCAAGCGACCTCGGCGATTTGAGTATAAATGTCATCTTATGAAAGATTTAGTATCTCAATTAAGATGTGTAATAAACGATTTTGCTTCAAATCGCCGAGATCGCTTGCGGGCGAGGCAGTACATTTGATATAGTAATACGAAACCGTTAATTCAAAAATTATAGATACGGTTAAAAATATAGTTGATGTTGTTTATGGTTTATATGAGGCGCTACAACCTTAAAATAACGATTTTGACAATTTTCATTTTTCAAATTAGGTTGGTATTGAATATTGAAAAGCTAACTTAATCTGGTAAGCTTATTAAAACAGTAGATATTTGCAAATTACGTGAGTCCCGCCGGGTCACGATTGGTCTTGCATGATGCACCGTGAGCGGGCGTCAATTGTTGTACCATTCACGTGAACGTGCGTGATCGTGAACATCTTTAGTTTCAACGGGAACCGGCGTGATTCGGTTGAAACAATTTTTGAATATTTCTTTAATAATAATATTGAAATTTGAAACAGTTTACTTAAAATTTGTATTTCTCGAATGTATACAATCAGTGAAGAAAAGTATACAAATGCCAAAAGGTCAGTCAACTATAGGTTATCCTTTTAGTTCCGGAAGAATTTACAATAATCAAGCAGTAACGTTCTAGTTTTAACAGCAATTAAAACTAGAACTAATACTAGACCTAATACTAGAAAGATTTAGGTTTAGCCGTGCGTCTAAAGACTCAATAAAGGTATTAAATAAACGATTTTGTAAACGGTTTTGGTATCTCAATCAAGATGTGTAATGAACGATTTTGACTCAAATCGTCGAGGTCGCTTGCGGGCTGATGTATTAACACGACATCGACAATTCAAACGTTGTAGTGTCTCGCACGTAAGCAACCTCGGCGATTTGAGTATAAAGTCATTTTATGAAAGGTTTAGTATCTCAAGCAAGATGTGCAATGAACGATTTTGCTTCAAATCGCCAAGATCGCAGGCGAGGCCCTAGAGCTGATGTATCAATACGACATCAACAATTCAAAGGTTGTAGCGCCTCGCTCTCAAGCTACCTCGGTAATTTGAGTATAAATGTCACAGATTTGCTATCTACAAAGCCTAGGTCACATACGATTTTGACTTATCTGATTGGCGAAAAGATATTATATGAAGATATTATAATTGAGATACCAAATCTTTCATAAGATAACATTTATACTCAAATCGCCGAGGTCGTTTGCGGGCGAGGCGCTGGGGCTGATTTGTCAACATGACATCAACAATTTAAAGGTTGTAGCGCCTCGCCCGCAAGCGACCTCGGCGATTTGAGTATAAATGTCATCTTATGAAAGATTTGGTATCTCAATTATAATATCTTTATATAATATCTTTTTGCCAATCAGATAAGTCAAAATCGTATATGACCTAGGCTTCGTAATATGTGATACTTAATATTCTACCAATATGAAAACAACTATTGCCTCGGCCGCAAGCGACCTCGGCTTATATAAACGACATCATATCTTTTTGCCAATCAGATAAGTTAATATCGTATATGACCTAGGCTTCGTAATTTGTGATTCTTAATATTTCATCAATATGCAAACAACTATTACCTCGACCGTAAACGACCTCGGATTATGTAAACGATATCATATCTTTTTGCCAATCAGATAAGTCAAAATCGTATATGACCTAGGTTTCGTAATATGTGATACTTAATATTCTACCAATATGAAAACAACTATTGCCTCAGCTGCAAGCGACCTCGGCTTATGTAAACGATGTCATATTTACATGGTATTCAGATAAGCCAATATCATATATGACCAACGCTTTGTAATATGTGATATTTAGTATTCTCTCAATATGAAAACAACTATTGCCTCGGCCGCAAGCGACCTCGGCTTATGTAAACGATATCATATCTTTTTGCCAATCAGATAAATCAAAATCGTATATGACCTAGGTTTCGTAATATGTGATGCTTGATATTCTGTCAACATGAAAACAACTATTGCCTCGGCTTACATATATATATTATATTTTTTTGTTTATTTTATTAAATATCGTATCTGAAATCATATCTTTTCGGTAATCAGATAAACCAAAATTGTCCAACGAATGTTATTTCTAATTTTAGTATTAGTTCTAGTGTTAATAAATTCTCTCTTCTCTCGTTTTTATGGTTACATATCATTTTTAATTATTCATATCACCTATAATTTAGAGAAAAGTCAAATTTTTGCATTAAAATGGGGAATAATTAGTTAACTCGGGATCATACTATAGATATCTAGCACAAAATAACAAGCATTAATTTACAACTAATTTCCATTTTTATTGATTTGAAGAAAATTGCCATAATTTTCGCCACCATTTTTCAAACCGTAATCTCAAAATCGTTTTATCCCAAGATCGGTTTCTTTTGCACCCCAAAACCGTTCGCTAATAACCTGTTCCGATCAGATAAACTGTTGAAACGATAAGATCGCAATTTTAACAGCTACTAACCGATTCTGGACAGGTGTAAATCTTTCCCCTTTGTTTTTCGATAAAATCTTTGGCCAATTTCATTAAAAAGGTGCCAACGCGATAATCACTTCGCAGCATCCCCAACACGCGCTAAATCTATTTTAAAATAGAAAATCTATTTTAGAACGATTAATTTTTTTAATTTCTTCTATTAAGATTAATATCAGTTACGCCCGGGGAATGTTAATGATAACGTATGTATGAATTATTGAATATAAATATAAATCTCGTTGTGTAGTTATGAATGAATTGAACGACAAACAATATAAACAGAGAGAGAGGAATTGTTGTTTAATGTATGCATAAATTGCGAAAGACACGGATCTATTCGCATAAACGGTAACTTCTTGTTACCGTGTGAAAACAGGTGCAACAAACAACAAGGTAAGAAATAAATAATAATCACATAGAAAAAAAGTAATTTCTCAAGTTAACGTAATCAAGAAATATCAATTCTAAATAGTTAGAAATCGGGACACACATACTTAACTATGTATGTATATTGAAAATTCTATATATCTTTGTAGGGATTTTTCGTTTCGTTTCAACAATAGATCGCGTTGAACGGTGTTAGGCGATTTGCCAACGTCCATTGCAAATCAATAAACCTTATCGTTAGGTTACAATGTAATTCAATCAGGGCATTCGTCATTCCGGTTTCTGCGTGCAGAATCGGTTCAATTTATTACTTCATTTTCGCGGCGGATAATCGAAACGCGGCCTATATCAACACGTAGATAGGGTACCTTTGTCACACGCTCGATTTGTACGTGGGACGGTATTCCAATTGAATTCTTCGAACTTATGATAAATTGATGGAAAAGTTATTAAACGCCTAATAGGTAACCAAAGATCAAATACTTCGCTAAGGGTAACAATTAAACTTCGAAACGTGTACGCACCAACAATTCAAGACTGAAACAATTAATTTATTCTTTGATCTCTTAATGGGGGATACGCACGATAGAATTCATGGGAGGTATCTCGACGAAACATACCTCACAGATTGAAAAATGGTAAACCTAATAAATATCTGGAAGGAAAAAGTAAAAATAAATCACGAGATCATAAAAATTCAATTAGTCCAATAAAAGTTATAAAATTTAAATCGAGGCAGTATTCCATTTGCTTTTTAAAACTATCCCCATCGGAAAATAACACGTAAATAAATAAGAGGTGGTCGTCGTCGGTGTTTGCGGTATCGTTGTTCTTTTTGTACGTGTGTGGCTCGTGCGTTCGCCTATTTTCAACCGGTATTACGCATTTATTATCGAGATTTAGTGAAGCCCTATCGTCGTACGGACAGTGGCGCACGGGTCCGGTCTTGTACCGCCCAAGAGCACGTTAATAAAGAAGCCTTATTTATCTGGTAGTAATAAAGTCGGCGAGCTTAACTCAGCCGGTGCGGCGCGTCGGCCGCGTCGGCCGAACCGCGTACGAATTCGCGTCACCGAACTTATGGCCTCCGGATCTAATGATCGTCGTCTATGACCACCGACTGCTCCGGGCACCGGCTTATGGTCCGAGAAAACCACTTGTGTAACGTAACCATCTTTTATTCAGTCACAGCTCTTGTCCTTCCGTCACTCGGTTTTATGACCACTACGCTTACGCTCATAAAATCTACCTTGCCACCGTGTATGTTTTTACTCTGAAAGATAATAATATAAACTTACAAATATGATGTATAAATAGTTAACTTTACATGTCGTCTTAGTTGAAGTAACGATATTTCTCTGTGCAAGGTATTTGATTTGCTCCCATGATGAGTACAATGTTTGATTTGTTTACTTCACAGATTCTTCTGCTCTTTCCTTCATCCCTCTTCCTCAAGTTCCTCTTCCA
This sequence comes from Onthophagus sagittarius, assembly GCA_036711965.1. Lineage (NCBI taxonomy): Eukaryota > Metazoa > Arthropoda > Insecta > Coleoptera > Scarabaeidae > Onthophagus > Onthophagus sagittarius. Next base: position 12,940,720 of record JASERS010000004.1, read on the forward strand.
ATCACTGTATTTTCATGGACTATCATCATCATTTTTTGACTGCTATTGAAATTTCACTTCCTCCCATGATGAGTACAATTTTTGATTCGTACACTCATAGAAGACAGTTTTTGAAAATACGTATATGTGCTGGGTGCTACTTTCCATAAAAGTATGCGTATGACTAACTTTATTTGGTCACTCCAAAAGAAAAAGGTGTGCATTGTGCAAAAAATAAAAATACGTATGGTGAATTAACATTAATTTTGACGTTCTTCTTATGGGACACTTTGCACTAATAGGTTAAATTAATTATTTGAGTAATAAAGAAACGCCGACTCTAGAGCGAAAGTAGCTCCCTATAGTCCCTCATAATGTCACCTTGTATTTAGTTCTATTTATCATGTTCTGAAATAAATGAGACTTACAGAATACCTAAAACGTTTAAATAATATATGAAATATAATTATATAAGCCGAGGTCGCTTGCGGCCGAGGCAATAGTTGTTTTCATATTGGTAGAATATTAAGTATCACATATTACGAAGCCTAGGTCATATACGATTTTGACTTATCTGATTGGCAAAAAGATATTATATCGTTTACAAAAGCCGAGGTCGCCTGCGGCCGAGGCAATAGTTGTTTTCATGTTGACAGAATATCAAGCATCACATATTACGAAACCTAGGTCATATACGATTTTGATTTATCTGATTGGCAAAAAGATATGATATCGTTTACATAAGCCGAGGTCGCTTGCGGCCGAGGCAATAGTTGTTTTCATATTGAGAGAATACTAAATATCACATATTACAAAGCGTTGGTCATATATGATATTGGCTTATCTGAATACCATGTAAATATGACATCGTTTACATAAGCCGAGGTCGCTTGCAGCTGAGGCAATAGTTGTTTTCATATTGGTAGAATATTAAGTATCACATATTACGAAACCTAGGTCATATACGATTTTGACTTATCTGATTGGCAAAAAGATATGATATCGTTTACATAATCCGAGGTCGCTTACGGTCGAGGCAATAGTTGTTTGCATATTGATGAAATATTAAGAATCACAAATTACGAAGCCTAGGTCATATACGATATTAACTTATCTGATTGGCAAAAAGATATGATGTCGTTTATATAAGCCGAAGTCGCTTGCGGCCGAGGCAATAGTTGTTTTCATATTGGTAGAATATTAAGTATCACATATTACGAAGCCTAGGTCATATACGATTTTGACTTATCTGATTGGCAAAAAGATATTATATCGTTTACAAAAGCCGAGGTCGCTTGCGGCCGAGGCAATAGTTGTTTTCATATTGATAAAATATTAAGTATCACATATTACGAAACGTAGGTCATATACGATTTTGAGTTATCTGATTGGCAAAAGGATATGATATCGTTTACATAAGCCGAGGTCGCTTGCGGCCGAGGCAATAGTTGTTTTCATATTGAGAGAATACTAAATATCACATATTACAAAGCGTTGGTCATATATGATATTGGCTTATCTGAATACCATGTAAATATGACATCGTTTACATAATCCGAGGTCGTTTACGGTCGAGGCAATAGTTGTTTGCATATTGATAAAATATTAAGAATCACAAATTACGAAGCCTAGGTCATATACGATATTAACTTATCTGATTGGCAAAAAGATATGATATCGTTTATATAAGCCGAGGTCGCTTGCGGCCGAGGCAATAGTTGTTTTCATATTGGTAGAATATTAAGTATCACATATTACGAAGCCTAGGTCATATACGATTTTGACTTATCTGATTGGCAAAAAGATGTTATATCGTTTACAAAAGCCGAGGTCGCTTGCGGCCGAGGTAATAGTTGTTTTCATATTGATAAAATATTAAGTATCACATATTACGAAACGTAGGTCATATACGATTTTGAGTTATCTGATTGGCAAAAGGATATGATATCGTTTACATAAGCCGAGGTCGCTTGCGGCCGAGGCAATAGTTGTTTTCATATTGAGAGAATACTAAATATCACATATTACAAAGCGTTGGTCATATATGATATTGGCTTATCTGAATACCATGTAAATATGACATCGTTTACATAAGCCGAGGTCGCTGCAGCTGAGGCAATAGTTGTTTTCATATTGGTAAAATATTAAGTATCACATATTACGAAACCTAGGTCATATACGATTTTGACTTATCTGATTGGCAAAAAGATATGATATCGTTTATATAAGCCGAGGTCGCTTGCGGCCGAGGCAATAGTTGTTTTCATATTGGTAGAATATTAAGTATCACATATTACGAAGCCTAGGTCATATACGATTTTGACTTATCTGATTGGCAAATAGATGTTATATCGTTTACAAAAGCCGAGGTCGCTTGCGGCCGAGGTAATAGTTGTTTTCATATCGATAAAATATTAAGAATCACAAATTACGAAGCCTAGGTCATATACGATATTAACTTATCTGATTGGCAAAAAGATATGATATCGTTTATATAAGCCGAGGTCGCTTGCGGCCGAGGCAATAGTTGTTTTCATATTGATAAAATATTAAGTATCACATATTACGAAACGTAGGTCATATACGATTTTGAGTTATCTGATTGGCAAAAGGATATGATATCGTTTACATAAGCCGAGGTCGCTTGCGGCCGAGGCAATAGTTGTTTTCATATTGAGAGAATACTAAATATCACATATTACCAAGCGTTGGTCATATATGATATTGGCTTATCTGAATACCATGTAAATATGACATCGTTTACATAATCCGAGGTCGTTTACGGTCGAGGCAATAGTTGTTTGCATATTGGTAGAATATTAAGTATCACATATTACGAAGCCTAGGTCATATACGATTTTGACTTATCTGATTGGCAAAAAGATATTATATCGTTTACAAAAGCCGAGGTCGCTTGCGGCCGAGGCAATAGTTGTTTTCATGTTGACAGAATATCAAGCATCACATATTACGAAACCTAGGTCATATACGATTTTGATTTATCTGATTGGCAAAAAGATATGATATCGTTTACATAAGCCGAGGTCGCTTGCAGCCGAGGCAATAGTTGTTTTCATATTGAGAGAATACTAAATATCACATATTACAAAGCGTTGGTCATATATGATATTGGCTTATCTGAATACCATGTAAATATGACATCGTTTACATAAGCCGAAGTCGCTTGCAGCTGAGGCAATAGTTGTTTTCATATTGGTAGAATATTAAGTATCACATATTACGAAACCTAGGTCATATACGATTTTGACTTATCTGATTGGCAAAAAGATATGATATCGTTTACATAATCCGAGGTCGTTTACGGTCGAGGCAATAGTTGTTTGCATATTGACGAAATATTAAGAATCACAAATTACGAAGCCTAGGTCATATACGATATTAACTTATCTGATTGGCAAAAAGATATGATGTCGTTTATATAAGCCGAGGTCGCTTGCGGCCGAGGCAATAGTTGTTTTCATATTGGTAGAATATTAAGTATCACATATTACGAAGCCTAGGTCATATACGATTTTGACTTATCTGATTGGCAAAAAGATATTATATCGTTTACAAAAGCCGAGGTCGCCTGCGGCCGAGGCAATAGTTGTTTTCATGTTGACAGAATATCAAGCATCACATATTACGAAACCTAGGTCATATACGATTTTGATTTATCTGATTGGCAAAAAGATATGATATCGTTTACATAAGCCGAGGTCGCTTGCGGCCGAGGCAATAGTTGTTTTCATATTGAGAGAATACTAAATATCACATATTACAAAGCGTTGGTCATATATGATATTGGCTTATCTGAATACCATGTAAATATGACATCGTTTACATAAGCCGAGGTCGCTTGCAGCTGAGGCAATAGTTGTTTTCATATTGGTAAAATATTAAGTATCACATATTACGAAACCTAGGTCATATACGATTTTGACTTATCTGATTGGCAAAAAGATATGATATCGTTTACATAATCCGAGGTCGTTTACGGTCGAGGCAATAGTTGTTTGCATATTGATGAAATATTAAGAATCACAAATTACGAAGCCTAGGTCATATACGATATTAACTTATCTGATTGGCAAAAAAATATGATGTCGTCTATATAAGCCGAGGTCGCTTGCGGCCGAGGCAATAGTTGTTTTCATATTGGTAGAATATTAAGTATCACATATTACGAAGCCTAGGTCATATACGATTTTGACTTATCTGATTGGCAAAAAAATATTATATCGTTTACAAAAGCCGAGGTCGCTTGCGGCCGAGGCAATAGTTGTTTTCATATTGATAAAATATTAAGTATCACATATTACGAAACGCACGTCATATACGATTTTGATTTATCTGATTGGCAAAAGGATATGATATCGTTTACATAAGCCGAGGTCGCTTGCGGCCGAGGCAATAGTTGTTAACATATTGAAAGAATACTAAATATCACATGTTACAAAGCGTTGGTCATATATGATTTTGGCTTATCTGAATACCATATAAATATGATATTGTTTACATAAGCCGAGGTCGGTTGCGGCCGAGGCAATAGTTGTTTTCATGTTGATAGAATGTTAAGCATAACATATTACGAAACCTAGCTCATATACGATTTTGACTTATCTGATTGGCAAAAAGATATAATATCGTTAACATAAGACGAGGTCGCTTACGGCTGAGGCAATAGTTGTTTTCATATTGATGGAATTAAGTATTACATATTACGAAGCCTAGCTCATATGGGATTTTGACTTATCTGATTGACAAAAAGATATGACATCGTTTACATAAGCTGATGTCGCCTACCACCGAGGCAATAGTTGTTTTATATTGACGGAATATTAAGTATCACATATAATAAAGCCTCGGTCATATACGATTATAGCTTCTTTGATTAGCAAAAAGATATGATGCCCTTTACATAAGCCGAGGTCGCTTGCGACCGAGGCAATAGTTGATTTCGTATTAATGGAATATTAAGCATCACATATTACGAAGTCTAGGTCATATACGATTTTGACTTATCTGATTACCAAAAAGATATGGTATCGTTTACATAAGCCGGGGTCACTTAAGAGCTCACGAGCGACCTCGGCTTATGTAAACAATATCATATTTATATGGTATTCAGATAAGCCAAAATCATATATGACCAACGCTTTGTAACATGTGATATTTAGTATTCTTTCAATATGTTAACAACTATTGCCTCGGCCGCAAGCGACCTCGGCTTATGTAAACGATATCATATCCTTTTGCCAATCAGATAACTCAAAATCGTATATGACCTACGTTTCGTAATATGTGATACTTAATATTTTATCAATATGAAAACAACTATTGCCTCAGCCGCAAGCGACCTCGGCTTTTGTAAACGATATAATATCTTTTTGCCAATCAGATGTTGTTTTCATGTTGATTGAATGTTAAGCATAACATATTACGAAACCTAGGTAATATATGATTTTGACTTATCTTACGGTTTGCATAAGCCGGGGTCACTTAAGAGCTCACGAGCGACCTCGGCTTACGTAAACGACATCATATCTTTTTGCTAATCAAAGAAGTTGTAATCGTATATGTCCGAGGCTTTGTAACACGTGTTAATTAATATTCTATCAATATAAAACAATTATTGTCCCGGCCGTAAGCGACCTTGGCTTATATAAACGATATCATATCTTTTTGCCAATCAATAAGTTAACATCGTATATGACCTAGGCTTCGTAATATATGATGCTTGATATTTCATCAATATGAAAACAACTATTGCCTCGGCCGCAAGCGACTTCGGCTTATGTAACCGATATCATATCTTTTTGATAATCAGATAAACCAAAATCGTATACGACCATGCCTTCGCACTGCCGGTTTACCATGCCGGTTTAGCCATGCGTCTTCACACGCATATAACCTACCTTCAAGTAGTTATTGTTTGATTGAAATTTCTTTTCAAAGAGTAAGAAATTCCAATCTGATTTACGTTTCCCTCGGGTTCATCTCGAAACGATGGAAATCGTTGTAGATATTTAACGCAGCGATTGTGCAATTAAATTTGCACTCATTGCGCTCTGCCCCGGTTTATCTTCGCGGAAGATCTTTGCTGGCGGCTCTTAGCATAAGCCGAAGCGACCTAGCGAGATCTCTAACGCTAAAGCTAACCTAAGAACGAAAAAGAAATTCCCTATACCGGGGCTTATTTAGCACCATCGGAGTCTAATGCATGCCCGGGATCGCGATAGGCGAGAATCAAATCATGTTCGAGCCAAATTTATTCCGACGAGGAACTGTGTTCGCTTCGACTTTTGTAATGAGCATATCTAGATCTTACGACGACCGGCGTCGAACTCTTGCGTAATTATCAATTCATGACGATTTCCGCGTTTCTGAAATGGATTATTTATCGGGAGTTGAAATTACTTCGGTTTTTGCTGTTGTTGGTGTCTACGAAATTACATCACCAACAAAGAATGTGGGGTAATTATATCGATTTTTACTGTTGATCGATGAACGTTAAAGGTCTTGGCGGTTTATCTAAGGAATGTCAGCTATTATTCTATGTGAATTGATGCAAACTTTCATATCAGAATGCGTACGGGTGTTGATTACAAAAAAGTTAAAAGGAATTTCTTTGTCCAGTTAAGAAATCATCTTGTAACCCAGATTTTTTAAATACTACATAAACTCGAAATTACATATAATCATCGAATTGTTTACACTTGGCGTAACCTTGCTCGAGTAAAAAACCACGCCGTCCATTAATTAAATATGAGCCGACGCATCATGACTCCGTCTGCATTTCACACCTGCCCCAACAAAACGGAATATATGCATCGAGTTCTTACCGTCCGTATCATCGGGCAATTAAAGAAAGCATAGTCATTCCGAGTCATCACAATCATCGCGCGGCGAACATGAGCACCGGGCCTCCCGGGATTTTACTTCTTGAAGAAGACGCCCATCACGCACAGGTATCTTATAAGGGTTAAGGTGGATGATGTGAACGCCGACGACGTGTGCCGATCCATTGTGGTCAAAACAATGATATTAACGAGCGCGAACAATGGAGAAGGTATTCGTCTAAATATTGACGACGAGTATGATGAGGGTTTTCTTCTCTCAAATTTACATAATTTCGAAAATTATTATTGGTATGACAATTGTGAGCAGGTGGAATATATTTCATGGTTAAATTGGAAATATTCACTTAAATAATTGAAAATGAAGTTGAAAAATTTATAAATGTGGGTGTTGCTTTATTTATAAGTAAAAAATTTTCAAATACTACTGACAAAATTAATACAAATAATTGTGTGTTGTGTCTAATTTTGATTTTTTTAAATTAAAATTAAAATGAAATTGGGGATGATTTGGTCAAATGAATAAGATCAAAGAGAAGATATTGGGATTATGTTGAAAGAATGGATGAGGAATGATTGACAGAAACAATACAAATGCAAAAATCAGGCGATTTCCATAAGATTCCCGGTATGAAGGTTTTATGTCGTTATTGCAAGATGATATCCCATACCCAACTAGCAATTTCTTATTTTATTAAGGCTGTTAAATGTTGCGGGCTAGGTGCTGGATATGAAATATTATCACGAAATCGTTCATTTTGGAAGACTGAAGCGCCTCGCCTGGTATCCGTACCAGGAATTTTTCTCAAAAACGCAATTATCTAAGAAATTGCAATAAAAAAATATGATAATAAAATCTTATATGAAGAATCCAGTGCACCAGTTTTTATCACGCCGGAAACACCGAAACACCGGAAATTGATAATTATGACAACTTAAAAATTTTCATATAAATTAAGTTTTATTGTAGAATAGATATTTTAAAAATTAACGATTTTTCTTTTAAGTGGACTGAAATTATTTTTCAATAATTTATGCAATTAATTTTATGTGATTAAGTGAAATATGACTTCCAAATTTAACATTTATTAGCTTATTATAAAAAAAATATGTTTACCAACGAAGAAGCATTTGACATATTAATGGTGTTGAGAGAATGTAAAGAAAATTTTCGAAAAGTAGCAAGATTTGTGGCAGGATTTCCCGATCGTCAGCAACAGTCGAGGTATGTTTTTATACGTTTAGTGAACCGAATAAAACGTAATGGTTGATTTTTGAGTCAGAAGAGAGAAGAGTACTGCTGATTTCGATAGACTTAACATTAAGCTAATCAACAGTATGGAGATTATTAAAGGAAAATCGTTTGCATTCATATCATCTTAGTGTCCATTAGGCTTGGTGGACAAAATTTTGAAAAAAGACTGGCTTTTTGTAATTGGATTTTGGATCAAAACGAAGAATTTCCTAGAGAATAACATTTAGAAATAAAAATATAGAATAACATTTCGAAATGTTCAAGTCTTTTTGTATTACCTTGCTAAATATCTACAATTCTACTCATGAAAAGAAGAAAAAAATAAAAATTTGGGAAGATAAAATCTGTTTTTGATTTCGATCTCAAGAGTGTATATTTTGAAGAGTATAATCATCTAAAGTCCGTGCAAGAAGTCAAGGTCCCTCACTTTAGAGATCGATATCTTGCTGTGTTGAAGGTTGCCATCAACAAGAACCACATGATTTCTGCCCTTCATGGAATGACGCTCAATTGTATTTCGCACAAATCTCGAGAAAGGACCATTAATTTGCAATTGAACTATTCTCGCTATGCAAAAGTTTGAATAAGCAATAAATCATGGCAAAAATTGGGTATTTTATCATTATGTCTTGGTAAATTTATATTTTCCCTTAGAGAACACCTTTGGGAAAAGTATTTGATCTTAGATTTTCAGATTTATTCCTTTTACGTTAATTATTCGCTCCATCACTTCCCTATTAGCTATTCCTTCCATTCATAAGATCATCAATACTCTTTTATAGAATAACATTTCGAAATGTTCAAGTCTTTTTGTATTACCTTGCTTAATATCCACAATTCCATTTATGAGAAGAAGAAAAAATAAAAACTTGGGAAGATAAAAATGTTTTTTGATTTCGATCTCAAGAGTGTATATTTTGAAGAGTGTAATCATCTAAAGTCCGTGCAAGAAGTCAAGGTCCCTCACTTTAGAGATCGATATCTTGCTGTATTGAAGGTTGCCATCAACAAGAACCACATGATTTGTGCCCTTTATGGAATGATGCTCAATTGTATTTCGACCAAATCTCGAGAAAGGACCATTAATTTGCAATTGAACTATTCTCGCTATGCAAAAGTTTGAATAAGCAATAAATTATGGCAAAAATTGGGTATTTTATCATTATGTCTTGGTAAATTTATATTTTCCCTTAAAGAACACCTGTGGGAAAAGTATTTGATCTTAGATTTCCAGATTTATTCCTTTTACGTTAATTATTCGCTCCATCACTTCCCTATTAGCTATTCCTTCCACTCATAACATCATCAATACTCTTTTATAGAATAACATTTCGTAATGTTCAAGTCTTTTTGTATTACCTTGCTTAATATCCACAATTCCATTCATGAAAAGAAGAAAAAATAAAAACTTGGGAAGATAAAATCTGTTTTTGATTTCGATCTCCAGAGTGTATATTTAGAAGAGTGTAATCATCTAAAGTCCGTGCAAGAAGTCAAGGTCCCTCACTTTAGAGATCGATATCTTACTGTATTGAAGGTTGCCATCAACAAGAACCACATGATTTGTGCCCTTTATGGAATGATGCTCAATTGTATTTCGACCAAATCTCGAGAAAGGACCATTAATTTGCAATTGAACTATTCTCGCTATGCAAAAGTTTGAATAATCAATAAATCATGGCAAAAATTGGGTATTTTATCATTATATCTTGGTAAATTTATATTTTCCCTTAGAGAACACCTTTGGGAAAAGTATTTGATCTTAGATTTCCAGATTTATTCCTTTTACGTTAATTATTCGCTCCATCACTTCCCTATTGGCTATTCCTTCCATTCATAACATCATCAATACTCTTTTATAGAATAACATTTCGAAATGTTCAAGTCTTTTTGTATTACCTTGCTTAATATCCACAATTCCATTTATGAGAAGAAGAAAAAATAAAAACTTGGGAAGATAAAAATGTTTTTTGATTTCGATCTCAAGAGTGTATATTTTGAAGAGTGTAATCATCTAAAGTCCGTGCAAGAAGTCAAGGTCCCTCACTTTAGAGATCGATATCTTGCTGTGTTGAAGGTTGCCATCAACAAGAACCACATGATTTGTGCCCTTTATGGAATGATGCTCAATTGTATTTCGACCAAATCTCGAGAAAGGACCATTAATTTGCAATTGAACTATTCTCGCTATGCAAAAGTTTGAATAAGCAATAAATCATGGCAAAAATTGGGTATTTTATCATTATGTCTTGGTAAATTTATATTTTGCCTTAGAGAACACCTTTGGGAAAAGTATTTGATCTTAGATTTCCAGATTTATTCCTTTTACGTTAATTATTCGCTCCATCACTTCCCTATTAGCTATTCCTTCCATTCATAACATCATCAATACTCTTTTATAGAATAACATTTCGAAATGTTCAAGTCTTTTTGTATTACCTTGCTTAATATCCACAATTCCATTTATGAGAACAAGAAAAAATAAAAACTTGGGAAGATAAAAATGTTTTTTATACACACAACTGAACAAGAGAAAATCTGCACTGGGTGAGATATGGTCTGGTATTATAGGAGAGCAAATAATTGATCCATTTTCTTTGATACGACTTTAAATGGGGAAACATATGCTCACTTTATACAAAATGTACTAAACATCTACTATTTGCAGTTATGGCACATAAAGTAATTGAAGAGCATTATCCCATGCGTTGGGTTGGTTGTAGGGTTCAATGGAATGGGCATCTCAATCATCAGATTTAATTTCACTGGACCTTGTTTTTGTTCCTGAAATTTTAAGTAGGTGTTTAAAAAATTATTGTTATTATTTATTCAGATTGTTATTTAATTAATTACTTAGAAATTTTTTAAGTTGATGTCATTAGCATCAATTTCCGCTGTTACCGGCGTGATAAAAACTGATGCTTTGGATTCTTTCTATATGATATTATTATGATATATTTAATAAAACTTCTTAAGTAATCGCGTTTTTGAGAAAAATCCCTTGTACGGGTAGTCTGAATCACCTGGTATATTTACTAAGATATACAAGGAACGATTTCGTCTCAAATCGCCGAGGTCGCTTGCGGGCGAGGCGCTGGATTCGAGATGTTTACATAAAATCGTCCATTTTGGAAGATTGTAGTGCTTCGCCCGCAAGCGACCTCGGCAAAATGAAAATACAGTCGTCTTATAGAAACTAGATGTTTACTGAGATATACAAGGAACGATTTAGCCTCAAATCGCCGAGATCGCTTGCGGGCGAGGCAATGGATTTGAAATATTAACAGAAAACCGGTTCATTTTGGAATATTGTAGCACCTCGCCCGCAAGCGACCTGGGTTATGTGAGAATAAAGTCGTCTTATGGGAGACCATATGTTTACTAAGCTATACAAGAAACGATATCGCCTCAACTCGCCGAGGTCGCTTGCGGGCGAGGCAATGGATTTGAAATATTAACAGAAAAATCGTCCATTTTAGAAAATTATAGCGCCTCGCCCGCAAGCGACCTCGGCGGAGTGAGAATAAAGTCATCTTATAGGAGACTTTATATGTTTACTGACATATACAAGGAACAATTTCGCCTCAAATCACCGAGCTCGCTCGTGGTTGAGGCGCTACAACCTTCCAGTGATTTGAAATGTTTATATAAAATCGTCCATTTGGGAAGATTGTAGCGCCTCGCCCGCAAGCGACCTCGGCGGGGTAAGAATGAAATCGTCTTATAGAAGGCTATATATTGTAACGGTTTGATTTTTTGTATATGTCTTTTATGTGTTATTTTGGTATAAAGTTGTTTCGTGTTATCATAGAGGATATTTGAGTTACATAATACCCGTAGTTTAATATGTTCATTTTTTTTAGCAACGTACTTCCAGAACTTCTTTAAATTTCATATCTATACTTCTTTTAATCTTATTTTAATTCTCTTTCTCATTTCCTTTAAATTCTTTTTTCAAATTTCGAACATGCGCAAGTTCATTTTTTTTTGTCAACGACAGTATTTTTACGAGTTTTCTGAGTCGACTCTCGCTCTCCTTGAAACCAGATCTCATACGTAACACACCTGTGAATTTGGATAATTTTGGTGGCAGCCAAGTTGGTAAAAATTTGATTTTTGGACTAAAATTTTCATATACCTTATTTGGAGAATTCATCATTCGTGTGTGTAATGCTTGAGAAGTGACTTCAGTTCCTATTTACGGTTTGTCCGGATTTTCTTCGTAAAATTATAAACTTTTATTCTGGTTAAGGCCTCGAAGATCTGAGGTAAGACATTTCTTTTAGGCTGTAATTCTACAACCTTTTTTCTCTTTACATTTAATGTTTTTTGCTTTGTATAACATAATTTTTCTCAAAAAAAACTTTTCTTTGTCTTCTTCCTTTTACATTTCTGTTTCTTCTCCTGATTCTCTTGATTTTCACTTTATTCCTTTCTGGGTATTGGAGAGCATTGCTGTGGGTTTATTTCCGTTTCAAATTGGGAGAAAACCAATTATTATATTTTATATTTGGAATTAATTATTGGAATCCAATATTCCATCTCTTTCATCAATATCCATCTTCTTCTTTTACGTTCTGGAATACGTTGCTCAGGAGGAATCAAAAAAGAAGGCAAGGTCAGATAAAGATACTGTTTTGTTCCTAATTAAAAAAAGAATAATACTAATAATAAAGAAAAGAAAATATATTACACATTAATTAATTATTTATTTTGATACTTACTTCTTTATATATATATATATATATATATATATGGTAATTCGTAATGCTTCGCGGATGGAAAAGTATGTGTTTTGGTTGATCCGAGGTATCATCCGTTCATCTTCTTGGTTGTTCCCTGTGGACAGGGGCAGACGTTTCGCCAAGATCTCACTTGGCATCTTCAGTGCTTTGTCGTAGTCTCCTGTTGACAGACTGACAGTCTAATGATATAAAACTAGAACTAACGCTAGACCTAGAAACACTTAGCCCTTGCGTCTTCGGACTTAATCTTTCCACTTCTAGGTCTAGTGTTAATTCTAGTTTTACCTCAATTCAAATATACAGGATTGCTAAATCAGTTTATAAAGTACCCTAGTTTAGAAAGTATTCATTATAGACGTCTTCGTTAACAAAATGTCTTCAGATGCACAACCAAACCCAACCCAACCCAACCTTGTACATTTAAACCAGAACCCCTTTTTACAAGATTTGAAACGAGTGCGCCCCTTTTTATACAAAATTCAATGCAAAAAAAGGTCCGTACCTCAGACGGGACACTGGGTACATGTACAATGGGGAAACCATGCATTATTTTGGTAATTCGTAGTGCTTCACTTCATCCCAGGTATTATCCGTTCATCTTCTTGGTTGTTCCCTGTGGACAGGGGCAGACGTTTCGCCAAGATCTCACTTGGCATCTTCAGTGCTTTGTCGTAGTCTCCTGTTGACAGACTGAGGAGTCTACAGTCTCAGACTGAGGAGTCTACAGTCTCAGACTGAGGAGTCTACAGTCTCAGATTGAGGAGTCTACAGTCTCAGACTGAGGAGTCTACAGTCTCAGACTGAGGAGTCTACAGTCTCAGACTGAGGAGTCTACAGTCTCAGACTGAGGAGTCTACAGTCTCAGTCTGTCAACAGGAGACTACGACAAAGCACTGAAGATGATAGCTCGGATCAACCAGAACACATGCATTATTTTATTTGCAGAAATAGTTTCTCACATCATTTTTGTATAATATCACACATTTTTTGCGATATTATTGTTTTTCTTTTATCTTTTGTATAATATAACAAATTGTTGCAAAATTGATAATAATTAGTAAGATTAATCAAGACTTTTCTTACATCAAAATTTAAATATGATCATGTCACATTGACGTTTGAACTCTCAACATTCAAAAAGGCAATTCACATTTCGATTTTACAATTATACTTAAATAATTGAAATTTGTTTCTTTATTATTTACTTTTTTTAATTTTTAGAGCTTTTTTATAATAGATTTGTATTTCGATAAAGTATATTTGTGAAAATATCAGATGATACCAACAGAAACCCTAACAAATTTGACTTTGGCAGCTATAAAAAAGCTGCAAAAATACATAGAATTTCTTTTGCATTCCCAATTTCATAAAAATCATCTAAAACTTTTTCTTTTTTCATTAAAGAACAGCATTATTTTGAGTGCTTTCTCTAAAACATCTCGTTACAAAAGGTCATCGAAACTGTTATTATTAGCTGTTATTACATCTTCATCAAAAGTCACACCTTTCTGATTTTCATGCCACAAAGACAACAATAATAATCTTGTAATTTTTAATCTGGAGATATCATGAGATAGCACTCATTTCTTCCAAAGATTATGTATTTCGCATAATTCCTAGGCCATAATAATCAACCTGAGAAGGTTAAATAGAAACACTTTCAACTTCCTATATTTTCAACTCTTCTTTATTTCTCAACTTCACCTATTTGTGCAAAATTCAATTCACAAAGTATTGTCATATTAACTTGCAAAGATTTTAACTTATCTTAAGATTTAAAAAAAAATTGAATTGAATTTTCTCTTTCATTCTCATTCTTTTAAAAATCATCTAAGACATTCTCATTTATATTTCTAGAAACGTTACGTCTAATTGAATGGTATAGTAAAAACTACAGCATTCCATTTAAAATAACGAAGTTGAAGTCTACTTCCGGTAGACCGGAAGTGGTGGCCATCTTGAAACTATTTTAGATTAATAGATCGGAATGAACAACCCATGTTACCAAAATTTCAAGCCTCTACGAATAGTGGAACTTAAAAAAGTTCTAATGAACCAGTTACGTGAGACACCCTGTACATATATTTTTATTCAGTCAATTAGTTAATTTTTTTTGTAAACATATTTAATTAATTTTGGTTTGGTTCTGAATATTAATTTTTTTGTTAGACAATTTTCGTTGGCGAATTTATTTTTGATTCGAGTTATATTATTTTTTTTTATTCGGCTTCATTTTGAGCTCTAATAATTTAACTCTACGGAGTCGTACGTATTCAGTTTAGGGATTTTCTTTTAATTTTCTTTTATTTTCAATTTTTTTGCTAGATCGCCAAGAACATTATACTTTTGTTTTCTTTTTTGGAATCTTAGTTAATTCATTTTATTTTATTTATTTATTATCTTCATTCTTTGGGTGTTTTCCTAAAATAAACATTATCGCAACTCAAATATTCAAACATTTTTGTACTTGTTTGTACACTTTTTTCTTGTTGCTCAGATAAAATTGCTCGATTTTGAGAAGACGTGCTTACTTAAAATTAAGCAATCTGAATTTAATTCAAACTCGTTCCAATTACAATAACATTTATGGAGTGAGAAATAAATAGACATATTTTTACTGTATCTTACAATTTATATTCTAAAAAAAGTATGAATTACAATATCCCGGATAATATTTCCTAACAATACAATTTTATTTTCCCGGATAACAAGGAAAAAAACTAAAACAACCATTTAAAATTACTCAATCGTTTAAGATACAACACTCAACCTCCACTCTTTTTCAACTTAATCTGCACTTGTATTTTTTTTGTTGATGACTAAATCACACCTACTAATTGTGAGTCGAAGCGGACTTAGAATTCTATCTAACCGGCTTAGCGCAATACGAATTATGCATAAGCTATTACAAAATTTATTCAGATTGCAAATAAAAAGCGAGAGCAAAGTGTAAAATGTGGCTTCAATGAGAACCGCAATGAAAATGGTGGGGGACGGAAACGGGATTTTAAATAATAACGTTTAATAAAAAAGGAAAATAATGATAATTGTGTGATTTATGCATAACTTGAGTCAACAGGTAATATTAGAAAAGAGGGTGTACTTTTATGTTTCCTGTCGCGCCCATGTGGGAAACTAAAAACCTCGCGGTTACTTAGTTTATGGCATCGCAAACTAATTATCGTCGGCGAGTTTATTATTTATAACCATTTGTCAACTAATCGCTAATTATACGCACTTTACTTAAGCCGTAAATAGATAATATCGATTGATTGTGCAGAATATTACTGGTATAAGTAATTATCGGAACGCGTTTCGTTGATGTAGAAGGCCACATGTATTAGAACGGTAATTCACTCAATGTACAACATATATACTACCTTTAATCGTAGTTTTTTTTTCAATTTCTCCTGTTCGTAAAGTTAATACGCGTGGCGACTTGACAAGTTACTACCATTGTAGAAATAAAATAGTATGATTGAGTGTCGCGAAGAAAAATGACGTTGTTGCGAGCGCAAAATGGGTTTCTCAAGTTTTAATTCAAACCGACAGAATTTATTGCTGAAAGATCGATACGATCTCGTTGATCGGCCGCGCTGATATTCCACTTAATTCAGTATATAACTGGAATGTACGTCTTAATTATCTAATGTCTGGCCATTTTGCTTTTTAATTAAGGACCTTTCGAAGCCTAATTAAATCTGAATTTAAATTACCCTCTCATGACCGGTATAAAACCAGCAACGGTTAATGAGCCTCTGGACGAGTTTCGCAAATTATTTAGCGTTGAAATTTATTAGGTAATTATTATTAGAAAAATTTTAAATCAGTTTTAACTAAATGAGAATTAAATTTAAACAAGAAATGTTGTAGATTGTGCTATATTATTACCCAAGTTGATCTATTTCATAATTATAAAGTTATACGAAATCTCTATTATATCTTTATTAATCTCTACTCTGTTGTTCTTGTTTTAATTGTTTTTCAGAAAAGCCACGAACAAGCTTTCAAGCTCCCTGGTCGGAGTTTATAAATGTTTTCAAATACTATTTACAATAATAATACAAACTAATTTTGAAGCTAATTTAATTTTAATTAATTTTCATTCTTTATAGGTATAAGTTAGTGTACACCCTGTTCATGAAATTGGGGATCCGCGAAATGATGGACACGATACTGCGATTAAGTTAAAAAAATAGATGAAGAAAGATGGGCAAAAACAACTCCTATGCTGATCTGACAGTTTTATTTTGCATAGATAAGAGGAAGGAATAAAACACGCCTAATGTAGGTAAGAAGAAGTAGGGCTTAACATCTTAATTGAGATGTAAAATTGTTCCTATTGATTTCGTATTTTTTCAGCATTTTTTATTGTCATTGATATTTCTCCTCGTTTCTGGGGAATCTTGCCACGTCGCTTATGGATACCTTTGATCAGATTTTCCATCTCAGATTGATTCAAGTATTGCTCAGTGTGCAATGGGATTACTAAAGTATCTTTAATCAGTTTTTTCTTGTTGACCAGATGGAATTGCTCGATTTTGATAAGATGTACTCGCTTAAATTTGTCGGAATGTTTTATGTTGCCATCGTAAGAAACATCCATAAGCACGGAAGTGAAGAGAGGATAGATGAGAGACGAAGAAGGTAGTAGTGATTTTAAAACCACAAAGGATTATGTATTCCTATTATTTTACAATCGGGATACCGGTATTACTTTAATGTTTTTTATTAGTCCAAAATGAAAGAATGATAATAAATAATACATGATAGGTCATACGTAAACTGTCAGGCGCAAAGTATTTCGGCAAGCTTTTGACTTTTGTTGCTAAATAAATTTGTTACCTTACTTTGTTTATGAGCACTATGAATATATCCATGATTAGTTTATCAATATTTCATATATATTTAACTACTAAAAGAACTTCCAGTGCATATTATTTTGTTCTATTAGGAAATTATATTAAGCAGCTTTATCCCGCTTAAGTCGTGTCATTGAGTTGGGTTGGGTTGGATTGAACTGAGTTGTATTGTAATTAGATCAAAAAATTCACTTAAATACTTGGGAGTAATGATAGGGAAAGACCTTAATTGGACAATCACATAGAATATGTTACTGGCAAGGCGCAAAAAACGGTACAGCCGTTTATAAGGTAATGGGATCGACTTACGGCCCAAAAATGGAAAAACGAATAATGATACCGAAGCTATCATATACTCCCAGCTACTATATATTTGTAAGGCAAGGAAGGGCGCAATAAAAACTAAAAAAACGACCAACAAACGCGTGTAAAAGTACCTCGACGGAGGCTTTGCAGGTAATGGAAAGTACACCCATTACCCCCATAAATTTATTAATAAAGAAAAGATCATTGGATATTACCGAAGGAGAAACGGAGGAGAAGGAACAAACACTCATGGAATGGCAGAGAAGATGGAATAATAACACTCTGAAAGCGAGATGGACAAAGAGATTCGTACCTGATCTTACAGCGTGGTTGAAACGCAAATGGGGAGAAGTGACTATAATATAAGTCAACTTATTGGAGAACACGGATGCTTTCGGAAATACCTGTACAAATTGAAAATGGCTACAGACGATAGGTGTTGCTATTGCAGTGAGACGGATGACGCAGGATACACTTTCTTCCAGTGCTGCAGATGGGAGGAGAAGAGAGCCATTGTGGAGGGGAAGGTGGGACGACGATTGAGTCCAGAAAACAGTGTTTGGATGATGTTGGAAAGCAAAGAAAATTGGGTGTCCGTAGAGGAACATGTCGGTGAGGTGGTGTCCACGAAGGAGAAAGAAGAAAGAGGTAATACTTGAAGAAAGAGATTGTGAAAGAGACAGGGGACATCGAGGCAGGAAGGGTGGCTAGGAGCGGCCTCCCCCTTGGCAACTATGTTAAGTAGACTAACTCTTAAAAAAACTAATGAATTTCTATGATTTTGACTGGCGGCGAGACGAAAGACAAGAGACAAGGAAACCGACAGGGATTTTCAGTAGAAAGGGGCCATTGTGGCCGGAGGGGGTGCTGTTTATTCGGCGCCCCCCTGGCAGGTATGTTTATGGTAAGAGAAATGTAAAAAGTTAACGGATTACTATGATTTCTTTAGGTGGCGAGACGAGTGACGAGGAGACCGATAGGTATCGATTGGAGTGGTTAAGTGACCTGGTAGAGTGGGAATTTCGATTTTATGGCGAAAAGGATCTTGAAGGGAACTTGGACGGGTGCCGAGGAGTAGAAAAGGGGAGGACGTAGGAGGAATCGTGAAGGTTTAAAGAAAGCCGACGATAACCCGAGAGGGTGTTTCGGTCGAAAACGAGGAAAGGGGTTTTTAGTGGAGATGCACTCCAACTCCACACTATCTGGCCGCCCATCATCCCAGTCCAGATGTCTGTTCCCAGATTTTCCCCAACCTCGTTAAAAACAAAGGGTTGTGTTGCGTTCGGGTGGGTTATAGTATTATTGGAGCACGTAAGCGACAGGGATAGGCTCATTCAGAGACAGATGTTATTAGTTATTACAAAAAGATGTCGATAAAAGAATATGATAGATATGGGAACATAATTACGGAACGACTTACAAAATACCTTTTGAAAGAAAGGAGTGGGGAGAGAAAGAAGCTGGTGGTCGGTTCTGTTGTGGCAATGGGTTGGGTTGGCAATGTACAACCATGTTTATTAATTATAAACAGCTTTCTCAGTGCGACAATTACTTCGACCTAGACAGTCTTCTTCCTTGGTACGACTGAAAGATGTTACAATGAATCATAAATACGAAATAAGTTAACAAAGATCATCAATATTAATTGTCAATAAAGAGTGTTAAACGTTGAAACGGTGAGCATATTCATTATTGCAGGATAAGTTAATCTATCATTGGACCCCTTGTGCATACTTCTAGCATTATCTTTGGTCACAACAACCAATCAAATTAAGCATTTACTAAAGGCCGGAGCATTACCCAGAGATATGTTCCTAACATTGTCCGCGTTCGATCAGAAAGGACCGAATTACACAAGATGTATCTAGCTTATTTAGGTTTTTGAAAATACGTATAGGTGCTGAATGATGGAAAAATTTTCATTAAAAAAACACTTCAAATTCAGGTGAATTGAATAATACTTTGATACTTCTTCCTTAAACAATAACTTGTTTTAACTAGTTGGATTGGGTTGAGTTGGGTGTGTTGGGTTAAGATTGATGGCTCAACCCAACAATATATAACAATATTTTATGCTAAATAGCTAGATGGGATTACATTTTTTATATCATTAACAATTTTACCGAAGAAATAGTCTCCAAGCAAAACGTCCATATTTCCATACTATTAATAACTTTTTCGAAGACGTCGGTGGCTCCAAGAAAAATGAGTAATACTTTGATACTTATTTCTTAAGCAATAACTAATGTTAACTGACTAGATGGGTTGGGTGAAATAAGTTAAGATTGATGGCCCAACCCAACAATACATAACAATATTTTGTGATAAATAGCTAGTTAGGATTACATCTTCAATAATAATTTTTCTCTTATATCTTAGATAGGAACAACAGTAACAAACTCAATTCAAAACAACCCAACCCATTTCACAATCTTATCCTATATTATCACATTTCGCATCCTTTCAGTTTGGGCATTTTATCTTCAATTTCTTTTGGTTTGAACCTTACATATCTCTTTGAGTGATTTCTTTTTAACTTTAAAATATCCCACTTTAATACTTGGATCTGCTATCATAACTGTTTCATGACACTCTTCATATGCAATTCCACAATTCCGGATAGCATAGAAGGTTATTAACTTTTTGTTTGGTCATTATTACATTTCGAGAGCGAAGTCAGAAAGTTCAAAGTGTGGAGGAGCTTATTTACCTTACAGTTTTCCATAAGGAGATCTGTGGCTAACCAAAGGGCTAGGAAAAGCTGAGCTGTTGTTTTTGAATTTTAGTCCCAGGCATTCCAAAATTTTTTGTCTTTCAAAAAAGTTCTGTGATCTATAAAGATTGCCCTTCTTCTTTTGAAATGGTATACTCAAAATGGAGACAATTTAATTATTTTAATAAATATTGCGAAATTATCAATTTGTCGGATTCTGGAGATCTATGGCAGTCAGCGGCGTTGGAGGTGGAGTCTATTGAGGGAAATTTTGTTATTATTTGGATACTTTAAATTGTAATTTACGCCAAAGTTCTTAAAACGTCAACTTTCCGAAAGTGTTCTTGTTCGAATAAGACGTACTTCAATACTATTATCGCGTATCAGTTCCTATGCCTTTGCTTTATATGCACATATTCACACACAATCCGTCTCAGAGACGATTCTTGCCGTCAGTATTGCATCAGTGTCGGTGCAAATTTCCATTTACGCACATCAGTGACGTGTCCGTGACGCATATCTACACACGTACATCAGTATTACATACGTTCCGTTTTTTTAATGTTATTGATTAAGATGTTTAGAGACACAGTTAGAAATGGTTGCTATAATTTTGGATGAGGAAGAGTAAAAGTTGCACAAGGTGAAGTAGCGAAAGTGGATTCATGAAGCATGGAGGCAAAAAGACACTGAAAGAGAATTTGCAATTTCATATAAATATTGCAAAAAAGAATTGCATCTGTTTTTGCAATGAATACATGGTGTCTCCATTATACATGTACAAAGTCTCTCCTCTGAGGTGCTGACCTTTCCTTTGGGTCCACCCAGCCCTGGGACGGTGTATACCTTAGGACGGCCCTTGTTCAAATATACAGGGTTAGGTTGGCTTGGGTTTATCCGTGCATCTGAAGACATTTTTTAACTATTTTTAACAGTCTTCTTCGACTGATTAAGTCGAAGAAGACGACTCACGCGTGTGTTACGTGACATCTCTAATACAAATTAAATCTTGAGTACATTCCAAAATTTTTTGTCTTTCAAAAAAGTTCTGTGATCTATAAAGATTGCCCTTCTTCTTTTGAAATGGTATACTCAAAATGGAGACAATTTAATTATTTTAATAAATATTGCGAAATTATCAATTTGCCGGACTCTGGAGATCTATGGCAGTCAGCGGCGTTGGAAGTGTGGAAGTGGAGTCTATTGAGGGAAATTACAAAATTTTGTTATTATTTGGATATTTTAAATTGTAATTTACGCCAAAGTTCTTAAAACGTCAACTTTCCGAAAGTGTTCTTGTTCGAATAAGACAATGTACTTCAATACTATTTCAGTCTCCGGATATGATTCATTAAAGGTCCATTTACATACATCAGTGGCGTATCAGTTCCGTACTGTATCCGTGCTTCCGTATCAGTGATAAATAATATTGTCGCCTTTGCTTTATATGCACACATTCACACACAATCCGGCACAGAGACGATTTTTGCCGTCAGTATTGCATCAGTGTCGGTGCAAATTTCCATTTACGCACATCAGTGACGTGTCCGTAACGCATATCTACACACGTACATCAGTATTACATACGTTCTGTTTTTTTAATGTTATTGATTAAGATGTTTAGAGACACAGTTAGAAATGGTTGCTATAATTTTGGATGAGGAAGAGTAAAAGTTGCACAAGGTGAAGTAGCGAAAGTGGATTCATGAAGCATGGAGGCAAAAAGACACTGAAAGAGAATTTGCAATTTCATATAAATATTGCAAAAAAGAATTGCATCTGTTTTTGCAATGAATACATGGTGTCTCCATTATACATGTACAAAGTCTCTCCTCTGAGGTGCTGACCTTTCCTTTGGGTCCACCCAGCCCTGGGACGGTGAATACCTTAGGACGGCCCTTGTTCAAATATACAGGGTTAGGTTGGCTTGGGTTTATTCGTGCATCTGAAGACATTTTTTAACTATTTTTAACAGTCTTCTTCGACTGATTGAGTCGAAGAAGAAGACTCACGCGTGTGTTACGTGACATCTCTAATACAAATTAAATCTTGAGTTTTTGTCCATATAACCATCTCTATCAAAATCCTGCATGATGTATGCACCAAACCAATCCACAATATTCCTAATATTGCTTAAACATCATCCATATTGCTAGCAAGAATCCGATCCTTGGAGATATCTGTAAAAAAAAGGATGATATAGTTTAAGATGTACTGTTGAATCTTTTATGAGAGAAAATGATAAGGTAAAAGTTTTATAAATAAAAAGAAATGAATACCCCAAAAAACTGCCTATGTACTAAAAGTAAAAAAGATAAAATTGAAAATGCGGTATAAAATTAATTTTTAATTATACACGGGCGGGGTGTATACTGAGCAAGTCGAAGAAGACGACTTTGAATTATGCCCGACACCGTTTCTTGCATACGAAAACGGCTTTTAATGCGTACTTGTAATCAAACCGTTACTTTGTTTATTAAATTTGCCCAATTATTTATGTTCGTTTCGAGTTATCGGCTCCGGGTCGTCCTTTGTTGTTGGCGTTGTTGTACCGCTATGTTTCTCTCCTCCTCGTTCCTTGCCCACCGCACAATTTTATTGCCCCTTTTCTCCTCTTATTCTCTCTTTTTTCTTCTCTGAAACCACGCTCCGCGCCGTTGTTGATAAACCGCACTTTCGTGTGGCCAATAAATTTTTATCGTCGGTTTGAGTAATTTCTTGTCTTTTGTGCTGACCTCCTAAAGTGACGTGTTAACAAAAGATTCGCGTAACGGTTCTTAACGATTTTCATGACTTTTTAAATAAATAATTATTTATGAATATTTTATTGAAAAAGCTTTATGAGTAATAAATAAATTTTCTTATTATCACTTCCCACCCTATAATTAGTTAATTTTATAAAAAGACGTTTTATTTTAAGAAACATTTAACGGGATTTAGGGGTCATAACCGTCACCTTTAAACCTCTAAAAAAATGATTAAAAAAATCGTCGAATTTTTATATAGCGGTTTTTCTACGAACGTCTTCTTAAATCAGCGGAGCCGATGTGGTTTTCGGTACGAAAATTACGGAAAATTTTTCCTCTCCCGCCGGACATTAGGCACGGGATATTAAACCGTATAAAAACGATCTCCCCGGTTCTTTCGGGCCGACATCGAAGGAGAAAAAAAACGGTTGTTGTAATTCATACACGGCGCATTAATCCGTTTATTATTTTTCGCGTACCCGCCCAAAAATTTTCGTATACGCACAATGACCATCAGCTGACCTCTGACCCACGGCTACGCTCGACGTCTTTCCGCGGGGCCCCCGGGGCCGCCGCCGAACGAACGAACGAACGATGGGGAGTTATTCGTTGACGATGCCGATGATACGTTATCCGCGATCAGATCGAAAGTCAGGAATCTCGACGGCGATTTATTATCCGTGTAAGAGAGACGGAAAATACCTTTGGTACAAAAGCGTAATGTATGTATAAGAAAGCTAAAACAATAAATACAAAAAAAATATTATAAAGGATTAAACGTACCGTTGTTGTAATATGCAAGAAATTTTTAAATTCAACGAAAATACGGTAAAGTAATTTTGAAACATTTTAAAATATTTATGTTGGTATGTATTTTTAAAAGTTGTACTTAAACATAATAAAATCTCGATATATAGGACCAAGAATGGGAGAAATTAAAAAGACAGGATCGATTTCAATTTATTTTTAAATATGACTACTTTCGGTTATAAATTTTAAGGTTAATTTCGTCAAATTTTTAATCTTGATGAGAAATCCTTCAAAATGAATCCAAACACGACATATTTAGATATTATACTTTTCGAGACATCATTATTTTCATAAAATCAAAATGGCCGAAAACAAAACACTAACAACGAGTGACATTTATAACTTTAAATGTCAATTTTATGATAGATATGGAGTGTTCTACATCAAATTGAGTTAATATTTTCTGATCTTTATAAATTTGTTGTTGTTTTGATCGATTTCAATTTATTTTTAAATATGACTACTTCCGGTTATAAATATTAAGGTTAATTACGTCATATTTTTAATCTTGCTGAAAAATCTTTCAAAATAAATGCAAACACGACATGTTTAGGTATTATACTTTTCGAGATATCATTATTCTTATAAAATCAAGATGGCCGAAAACAAAACACTAATAACGAGTGACATTTATAACTTTAAACGTCAATTTTATGATGGATATGGAGTGTGATACGTCAAACTTGGTTAATATTTTCTGATCTTTATGAATTTCTTGTTATTTTGATCGATTTCAATTTATTTTTAAATATGACTACTTCCGGTTATAAATTTTAAGTTTAATTTCATCATATTTTTGATCTTGATGAAAAATTCTTCAAAATGAATCCAAACACGACATATTTAGGTATTATACTTTTCGAAATATCTTTATTTTTATAAAATCAAGATGGCCGAAAACAAAACACTGTATCATATATAATAAGTGACATTTATAACTTTAAACGTCAATTTTATGATGGATATGGGGTGCTATGCATCAAACTGGGTTAAGATTTTCTCATCTTTGCGAATTTCTGGTTGTTTTGATCATTTTAAATTCTTTTTTAAATATCACTACCTCCGGTTATAAATTTTAAGGTTAATTTCGTTAAATTTTTAATTTTGATGAGTAATCCTTCAAAATGAATCCAAACACGATATATTTAGGTATTGTACTTTTTGAGATATCATTATTTTTATAAAATCAAGATGGCCGAAAACAAAACACTAACAACGAGTAACATTTATAACTTTAAATGTCAATTTTGTGATGGATATGGAATGTTATACATCAAATTGGGTTAATATTTTCTAATCTTTTCGAATTTTTTGTTGTTTTGATCGATTTCAATTTATTTTTAAATATGACTACTTCCGGTTATAAATTTTAAGTTTAATTTCATCATATTTTTGATCTTGATGAAAAATTCTTCAAAATGAATCCAAACACGACATATTTAGGTATTATACTTTTCGAAATATCTTTATTTTTATAAAATCAAGATGGCCGAAAACAAAACACTATATCATATATAATAAGTGACATTTATAACTTTAAACGTCAATTTTATGATGGATATGGGGTGCTATGCATCAAACTGGGTTAAGATTTTCTCATCTTTGCGAATTTCTGGTTGTTTTGATCATTTTTAATTCTTTTTTAAATATCACTACCTCCGGCTATAAATTTTAAGTTTAATTTCATCATATTTTTGATCTTGATGAAAAATTCTTCAAAATGAATCCAAACACGACATATTTAGGTATTATACTTTTCGAAATATCTTTATTTTTATAAAATCAAGATGGCCGAAAACAAAACACTAATAACGAGTGACATTTATATCTTTAAACGTCAATTTTATGATGGATATGGAGTGTGATACGTCAAACTTGGTTAATATTTTCTGATCTTTATGAATTTCTTGTTATTTTGATCGATTTCAATTTATTTTTAAATATGACTACTTCCGGTTATAAATTTTAAGTTTAATTTCATCATATTTTTGATCTTGATGAAAAATTCTTCAAAATGAATCCAAACACGACATGTTTAGGTATTATACTTTTCGAAATATCTTTATTTTTATAAAATCAAGATGGCCAAAAACAAAACACTATATCATATATAATAAGTGACATTTATAACTTTAAACGTCAATTTTATGATGGATATGGGGTGCTATGCATCAAACTGGGTTAAGATTTTCTCATCTTTGCGAATTTCTGGTTGTTTTGATCATTTTTAATTCTTTTTTTAATATCACTACCTCCGGTTATAAATTTTAAGGTTAATTTCGTTAAATTTTTAATTTTGATGAGTAATCCTTCAAAATGAATCCAAACACGATATATTTAGGTATTATACTTTTTGAGATATCTTTATTTTTATAAAATCAAGATGGCCGAAAACAAAACACTAATAACGAGTAACATTTATAACTTTAAACGTCAATTTTATGATGGATATGGAATGTTATACATCAAATTGGGTTAATATTTTCTAATCTTTTCGAATTTTTTGTTGTTTTGATCGATTTCAATTTATTTTTAAATATGACTACTTTCGGTTATAAATTTTAAGGTTAATTTCGTCAAATTTTTAATCTTGATGAGAAATCCTTCAAAATGAATCCAAACACGACATATTTACATATTATACTTTTCGAGACATCATTATTTTCATAAAATCAAAATGGCCGAAAACAAAACACTAACAACGAGTGACATTTATAACTTTAAATGTCAATTTTATGATAGATATGGAGTGTTCTACATCAAATTGAGTTAATATTTTCTGATCTTTATGAATTTGTTGTTGTTTTGATCGATTTCAATTTATTTTTAAATATGACTACTTCCGGTTATAAATATTAAGGTTAATTACGTCATATTTTTAATCTTGCTGAAAAATCCTTCAAAATAAATGTAAACACGACATGTTTAGGTATTATACTTTTCGAGATATCATTATTCTTATAAAATCAAGATGGCCGAAAACAAAACACTAATAACGAGTGACATTTATAACTTTAAACGTCAATTTTATGATGGATATGGAGTGTGATACGTCAAACTTGGTTAATATTTTCTGAACTTTATGAATTTCTTGTTATTTTGATCGATTTCAATTTATTTTTAAATATGACTACTTCCGGTTATGAATTTTAAATTTAATTTCGTCATATTTTTAATCTTGCTGAAAAATCCTTCAAAATGAATCCAAACACGTCATATTTAGGTATCATACTTTTCGAGATATCATTATTTTTATAAAATCAAGTTGGCCGAAAACAAAACACTAATAACGAGTGATATTTATAACTTTAAACATCAATTTTATGATGGATATGGGGTGTTATACATCAAATTGGGTTAAAATCTTTTGAGCTTTACAAATTTCTTGTTATTTTGATCGATTTCGATGTTTTTTTGGTTATATTTTTAATCATGATTAAAAATCCTTTAAAATGAGTCCAAACTCGACATATATAGGTAATATAATTTTCGAGATATCGTTATTTTAATAAAATCAAGATGGCAGAAAACAAAACACTAATACCGAGTGACATTTATAACTTTAAACGTCAATTTTGTGATGGATATGGGGTGTGATACGTCAAATTGGATTAAAATTTTCCGATTTGTACGAATTTCTTATTATTTTGATAGATTTCAATTGTTTTTAAATAAAAAAACAATACAAAAATTCTTGAAGAGGTGTTGCGCCGTTGAAGAAGTTTCGCGCCGTAACATTTCGCAGTTTTTAATATGTTAAATAGTCATATATAAACATAATCTAATATTAATACAACAAAAGAACAAAACTTAAAAGAAGGAATATGTTTAGAGGTCATTAATTAAAAATAACGTGGTTTCCTGAGAATGGCCAAATCGAAACAAAGTCGAAACCGGTAGAAACTAAAAAGTGAAAATATTAAAATTCGTCGTTAAAGTATAAAATAGTAATTTTGTTGTTATTTTAATAACACTTCTTACAATGCCTTAGTTTGTTTTGATGCTCAAAAAGTCTCAAAATTTGCAAATTTTGAGTTGTAACTGTATTCTAGTAAACAAGCGATATTCTAAAAGGATTCTTCCTTGCCTTTTCTTTGGCAAAATTACTTATAACTTCATAATAAGCAATATTTTTTGTTACATTGCATTTCAAAAATAATGTCATGGAGTTGTGTCATAGAAAGTCTAAATTTTTGTTTGGATTTTGGACAGTTTTGAGAATATTCTGTTCGATCATGTATTAAAAATTGCAATAGCCAAATCAATAAGCGCCATTCTTAACCTAGGAGCTAATAGGGGTGCAGTCCTAGGATGCTTTTTCTTACAATAAAATGTATGTTTCCATCATACATGTACCCAATGTCCTCTCCAACCTTTTTGTCATTGTATTTTGTACGAAAGAAGCGCATTTGTTTCGTTCGTCCATTCCAGTCCTGAGATAGCTTATCTATCTTAGGACGGCTTTGGTTCAAATGTAGAAAGTCGGGTTGGGCTGGGTTGGGTTGAGTTTATATCATTACATCTAACTCTAGATCTAGAACTAGAAACATTCGGATTTAGCCGCAAATCTCTCAAGATAGCCATACCCAAGTGGTATAAAAATTGATGATTGCTCACGATGGGTCACGGCCTGACTCACATAATTCACACATCCCTAACTTGTATGTATGTATAAGCCTAACGATACGCCAAAAACCAGGATATTACCCATAGGTATATTCCTGATATCATCTCTGGTTGGTCAATAAAAGATGTAACAGCCTCGTTATCATATTCGCACGTTCAACAAAGAAGAGAGTCGGCGAGCTTTAAATTGTGAAGGTGCTTATTTACCTCATTGTGCTTTGTGAGGAAATCTGTAACTAACACAAGGATGAGTTGAAAATTTAACTTAATGAAGATGTGGTGATGGAATCCCAACCTAAACTACATACTTTCAACTTAGACTTTTATTATATTTTATTATTTGACTAACAAGGACAATATGATAAACATTCAGTTAAATCATGTTAATTCATGCTAATGTCAAATTAATGCATATCTAAAGGTACGTTTAAGTAGAAATATCCCAGCAGCAGAAAAATGTTTGATTAGAGTCCTAAGACTTTAATGATAAATTAATTGTATGTAATTTGCAAAATTCAAATCACGTCTTTTCTTCTTTTTGAAAACCGAAAAAAAAATGTTTTATTATATCAATTAGGTTTCGTTCCGATCCAATTACTGTATACCTTTGGGGTGGTAAGAATCGAAGAACATCACATTTCCATTTGCTTAGGACGTCACGTGCAAACCTAAAGGCACTTTCTTCGGCGACATAAACATATTCAGCGCATTACGTTACCGCCGTGCTACGTTGATTTATAACCGCTGACACCTCATCGATGTCCTAGACGCGGACAAGAAAGGCTCAGCAGCGGAGAGACAATGGGTTTAGGTGTCGCGCGATTGGCGACTGAAGTCCGACGTCTTCAATCTATCGGGTCTGGTGTGTAATGAGAACGAGTCGCATACATTAGAAATACATTAAAGTTCCGTCGGGTTGAGTCACCCAACTCTATACTTGAGCGAGAGTTGGTCGTGCCAAGGAGCAATTAGACATGCAAATATGTCAACCCACGGACAATTTGATATTTTTAAGAAATTTCCTTTTGAAAAAATTTTCTTATACTTATCTATTTCATTCTTATTTTATGATACTTTATTGTGGGGTGTCATAAATTTTATTGGCACTTTATTTACGATATTATCCAATTGAAAATGTCAATAACGCATTAACTATTATGATAATTGGAGTCTTATGAAAGGAATGTTATTTTTTTTTGTTAAAGTTTTCGAAACGTTTTTGCATACAATAACAAGAAAATCTCAATTAATTTCTTCCTTTTATGTGAAGTTAACGCAATTATGGCCATCCCAGAGAGAAAACTGGTAAGCTAAACATAAATGCTAAAGCTAAAATGAAATGTTCCCAGAAGTCTTTATACTGCGTCGCCAGGACTTTATACTGCTTCTAAAAGACTTGAAATGTTTCCAGGCGACTTAATATTGTTTCTGGAAGACTTGAAATGTTTTCAAACGATTTTGATATTGCTTCTAAAAGACTTGGTTGCTTCCAAAAGACTCAACACTGCCTGTGGAAGACTTGATACCGCTATTAGAAAACTTGATATTGCTTGCAGAAGACTTGATACTGCTTCCAGAAGACTTGATACATCTTCTAGAAGACTTGATTTGCTTTCAGAAGGTTTGATATTGCGTCTTGATATTGCTTCTAGAAAACTTGATATTGCTTACAGAAGATTTTAAGAACTTCCAGAATATTTGTAGAGCTTGATACTGCATCTAGAAGAGTTGAAATACTTAGAGGATTTGATGTTCAAGTCTTACAGAGGATTCTGTAAGACTTGAAATGTTTTCAAAAGATTTTGATATTGTTTCTAGAAGATTTGAAATGCTTCCAAAAGACTCGATACTGCCTCTGGAAGTTGCTTACTGCTTCTAGATGACTTCATATTGCTTCTAGAAAACTTGTGATTGTTTGTAGAAGACTTGAAATTTTTCTCGAATACTTGCAAAGCTTTCAGAAAAATTGGTACTCCATCTAGAAAGTTGAAAAGAAATGGACCAAATACAAGAACTAGACATCATACATACTAAGAACTAACACTAACATTAGAACTAACACATATGCTTAGAAACATCCGGTATTTGCTAAGCGCTTCCTACGTCGGCTAAACCCGCATGTTCTTAGATCTAGGTTTAATGTAAAGCTTAGTACTTGAAATAAAACTAGAACTAACACTAAACCTAGAACTAGAAAACTTCGGGGTTAGCCAACCGTCTTCAGGCGCACGGCTAAACCCGAATAGTTGTGATTCAGTGCTACGTTTGAACTTACTCTACACCTCGAAATGTTTCCAAAAGACATGATATTGTCTCTGGATGCCTTGCAATGTTTCCAGGGGACTTGATACTGCTTCTAGAAAACATGAAAGGTTTCCAATAAACTCGATCCTGCTTCTGGAAGACTTGATACTTCTTCTGGAAGACTTGATATTGCATCCAGAGTGCTTAAAATGCTTTCAGAAATTCAAGTTTATTTGAATCAAAAGTATAATTGAAATACATAAATATACACATATGTAAGTCTGCGCCTTATTTAACCTTGAAGTTGTACTACTTACTCTTTGAGGGGTGCCATAAACTGAAAAGGTCCTTATTTATTTCAATATAGTCGCAGACGATTTAAAAAAAAATGTTAAAACTACTGGAACCTTCTATAGATTTAGGAATAATATTATAAAATTTTGCACCTAAGTGTAATACTTATTTGGAGGTGGTTTTAGAACATATCTATGAGCAACATTTAACATTTTGAGATTCACTGTGTACGTTCCACCCCATGCAATGAGGCAATAGAATAAAACAAATTGAGTAAGTGCATAATAAGGCAATTTTGGATTTCTATGATTCAAGATACTGCGTAGATCATAGAATTCTGGAATAACTGATCTTAAGAAACTTTTTATACGTACCTTCTATTTAAGGTTATTGTCTAGAATAATTCAAAGATATTTGAATTTTTCTACGCGATCAATAATATCATCAAAGATTGTGTTTTAAAAATTTGCAGTTTGAAGCATGAATATGAATTTTTAAGTTATCTGCTGGGTAAGTAGCAGCTAGGTAGTTTTTAAATAACCAATTTTAGATTTTGTCGGCAAAGGCAATGTAAAGTTCATTTATAAGTAATTGTAAATGATCATTAAAATATAAATTGAAGGTAATTGGAGCAAGAATTGTGTATTACTCGTTCTTCATTTATTGACTCATTTACTGTAGTTGCCTGCATTCGGCCACACAAATATGTTTAAAATAATTTGAAGACTCTACCTTTTATGCCCGATCTATACAATACCGCTTTTACAAGACTTGATCTGATACTGTTTCTAGAAAACTTAATCTGCTTCCAAAAGACTTGATACTGCTTCTAGATGACTTAATACTGTTTTTTGAAAACTTGTTATTGCTTACAGAAGACTTGATACTACATCTCAAAGACTTGAAATGCTTTCAGAAGAGTTTATACTACTTTTAGAAGCTTTTAAATTATTCCAGAGGACTTGATACTACTTCTAGGATACCTGGAATGCTTCCAACAGACTTGATACTGCCTCTGGAAGACTTAATATTGGTTCCAGAAGACTTGATATCACTTCGAGAGTGCTTGAAATACTTCCAAAAAAATTAAACTGCTTCTAAAAGACTTGATCTGCATCCAGAAGACTTGATCTGCATCCAAAAGACTTGACTCTGTTTCTAGATAAATTGATATTGCTTCTAGAAAACTTGTTATATTGTTTGCAGAAGACTTAAAATATTTCCAGAAGTCTTGCAAAACTTCCAGAAGACATCATATTGCTTCTAGAAAACTGGATCTCTACATCATTTTAAGCATTTCTACATCTAGAAATGCTTTAAAAAAACTTGATATTGTCTTTGGATGTCTTGCAATGTCTCCAAGAGACTTGATACTGCTTCTAGCCAACTTGAAATGCTTCCAATAAACTCGACCCTGCTTTTTGAAGAATTAACACTGCTTCTAGAAGACTTGATACTCAAATTCAAGTTTATTTAAATCAAAAGTACAATTGAAATACATGATCAACAACAAATGTAAGTCTACGCCTTGTTTAATCTTCAAATTGTACTACTTACTCTTTGGTGAGTGCTGTAAACTGAAAAGATCCTTATTGTTTTAAATAGAGTCACGGACGATTTTACAAAAAATGCTAAAACTAATGGAATCTCTTGTAGATTTAGAAATAATATTATAAAATTTTACACCTAAGTGTAATACTTAATTGGAGGTTTTAGAACATATCTATGAGCAATAAAATGACTTTCCACATGATCCTTCTATTTAAGGTTATTGTCTAGAATTGTTCCAATACATTTGAATTTTTCTATTCCATCAGTTATATTATCAAAAATTGTTTTTTAAAATTCTGCAGTTAGAAGCATGAATACGAATTTTTAAATTATCTGCTGGATAATTAACAGCTGGGTAGTTTTAGGTAACCAACTTCGGATTTTGTTTCATTCATCGTTTGCAATTTCTTCAACTTCTTTTCAGTTTTCACCGACGAATACCACATCCTCGGTAAAGGCAATGAAAAGTCCATTTATAAGTAATTGTAAATGATCATTAAAATATAGATTGAAAATAATTGGAGCAAGAAATGTGTATTACTCGTTCATCATTTATTAACTCATTTATTGTAGTTGCCTGCATCCAGCCACACAAATATTATTTATTATTTATTATTATTATTATTATTATTCGGGATACATACAGGGAGGAACCCCAATTAAGTATCCTCTAACAAAACAATGTTATTGACATATCAGAGCAAATTACAAAAATAAACAATAACAAAAATCAACAATAAACGCTCAAATTCCGTAAAAATGTTTTGAAAACAATAGGCGAGACAATGAATAAATCAATATTGTTACAATGGGTATTGAAAAAGTGCATTGAACGTAGTAATGGTGAGTATGCATAGGCTAAGGACCTAGAGGCTGGTAGATAGAAAAGTGGCTGTATTCGGGTTACATAAGACGGTGCATTAAAGCGAATCTCCCGCACGAGTTCTATAGAGTCAATCAAACCACGAACCAATCTGTAAAGAAACATCATATCAGCAACATCTCGCTGACTCCTTAAAGATGTGATTCCAAAAACCAAACAACGCTGGGCATAAGAGCAATACGGAAGGTTAAATTTGTGGGCCAAGAATCTAACAAACTTTTTTTGTAGACTCTCTATGCGATCAATATATACAGCGTATGAAGGGTTCCAAACCACCGAAGCGAAATTCAAAATACTACCAACAAACGCTGTATACAAGGACATGATGGTCTGGATATTGGTAAAATGACGTGATACTCGAATAATAAATCCCAATCTTTTAGAGGCTTCAGACATAACCATATCAACATGACCACAAAAAAGCAATTTTGAGTCAAGAGCAACACCCAGGTCCCTAATTTGGGATGTAACATTTACTGGATGTGTTCCCAAATGATAATCAAAATTTATATGATATCTCTTTCTGCTGAATATGATACTGTAGCACTTATCATAATTCAAAAACAAGTAATTTTTTAAGCAATACTCTTCAAGACGTACCAGATCCTGCTGCACTGTTAAACAATCAGACATGGATCCAATTCCGGAAAAGATCTTACAATCATCGGCGTACAGCAAAAAATTGGAATGACGAAAGCATTCGTTAATATCATTAATATAAACCAAAAACAAAATCGGCCCAAGGTGACTGCCTTGCGGTACGCCTGACGTAACGGACTTAAAATTAGAAACAAAACTGTCCACCTTAACTGCTTGACGTCTGTTCGAAATGTAAGAAGCAATCCATGAAATCAAGCCATTCGACAAGTTGAACTTAGCGAGTTTTTCCAAGAGAATACGATGATGTATCTTATCGAATGCCTTACTAAAGTCCGTGTAAATGGTGTCAACTTGAAGACCATCATTCATGGATCTCTGGATATAGTTTACAAACTCAACAAGATTCGTTTCAACTGACCGTCCACGCAGAAAACCATGTTGTTGATGGATAAGTTGAGATTGAAGATTTAAGTATAATTTATTGTATATTAATTTTTCAAAAACTTTTGAAATAATAGATAGAAGCGAAATAGGACGGTAGTTATTGACAAGGTGTTTCTTACCGGATTTAAAGATCGGTATTATATGCGCTTTTTTCCATTCCGTTGGAAATATGGAAAGTTTCACAGAATGAGAAAAAATATGAAATAAAGGTGCAGCAAGTTCCTCCGCGCAGCGGACGATAAGCTTACCCGGTAGACCGTCCGGACCAGGACCCAATTTGGGATCAACACGACCTAAAAGGGATGCTACATCTTGCTGTGAAAACCAGGGACAAGTTTCACCAACCAAGGTATCAGAGAAATGACGATCATCAAGTTTCAAATAATTTGCTTCAAATAATTTGAAGACTGTACCTCTCATGCCCAATCTATACAATACTGCTTTTAGAAGACCTGATCTGCTCTCATAAGACTTGATACTGCTTCTAGAAAACTTAATCTGCTTCCAAAAGACTTGATATTGCTTCTAGATGACTTAATACTGCTTTTTGAAAACCTGTTATTGTTATATATAATAATGCATTATTAATACATATTATTAATAATATGTTTTTGCTATAACAAGTAATGTTATAGTAGATATAACATTACTTGTTATATCTACTTGCAGAAGACTTGATATTACATCTCAAAGACTTGAAATGCTTTCAGAAGAGTTTATACTACTTTTAGAAGTTTTTAAATTATTCCAGAGGACTTGATACTACTTCTAGGATTCTTGGAATGCTACCAACAGACTTGATACTGCCTCTGGAAGACTTCATATTGGTTCCAGAAGACTTGATATCACTTCGAGAGTGCTTGAAATACTTCCAAAAGGCTTAAACTGCTCCTAGAAGACTTGATTTGCATCTAGAAGACTTGATCTGCATCCAGAAGACTTGACACTGTTTCTAGATAAATTAATATTGCTTCTAGAGAACTTGCTATTACTTGCAGAAGACTTAAAATATTTCCAGAACTCTTGCAAAACCTCCAGAAGACTTGACAGAAGACTTGATACTGCTTCTAGATGACTTAATACTGCTTCCTGAAAACTTGCCTTTGTTTGCAAAAGACTTGATACTGCATCTCAAAGACTTGAAATGCTTTCAGAAAACATTGTACTACTTTTAGAAGATTTTGAACCTTCCAGAGCACTATATATATATATTACTTCTAGAACATTAGGAATGCTTTCAAAAGACTGGATACTGCCTCTGGATGACTTAATACTGGTTCCAGAAGACTTGATATCACTTCCAAAATGCTTGAAATGCTTTCAGAAGACATAAACTGCTTCTAGACGATTTGATATGCTTCCAGAAGACTTTGTAATGGACAAATTGATCTAGCAAACAAAGGGTTAGTGAAAGAGAGTTAAATTGGGACATATGAAAGAATGTGATGATTAAGCATTATAGGTAATAAGTTAGAATAGAATTAATAAGTAGCAGTTAAGCATTGACTATTGTAACATTAACATCGTAAATAAAATAATAAAACTGTCGACACAATTTATGGATATTTTTCATTAAAGTTAAAATATATCGAACCAGAACTTTATTACAACTTGACACTGCTTCTAGATGACTTGGTATTGCTTCTAAAAAATATGCAGAAGACTTGAAATATATCTAGAAATCTTATAAAGCTTCCATTTCCATTTTCCCATGTATTTCTTAAAGATAGAAGACTCGGCAAAAGTATCCATAATAAACACAATCTTGCCCTTGTAAAAAGTCGAGTGTTAAAGCAAGAGATTTCAATACTAAACAGTAATCTTCGAGGAACTGCAATTCAGTTTCTTTGAAAATTTTAATGTTGAGCTGCTGGTAAAGACACGGAAGCTTTGTTTTTCATTCAAGATCTGAGAAATCGAATCAAAATAGGAATTCCATCTTGTTATTCCTGGATAACTTAGATTTTACTCTTTGACTATTTCAGCAGTTTTGGGTCTATCTACCCATAAGATATAACACTTTGAAAAGACTTGTGTATGTTTCGCTCTTAGTGTAACATTTGATTGAATTGAATTTTTGCAATCTGTAGTGGCAATAAAATTTGTCACCTCGAATATGCGCTGGTTTATTATTCTATTATCAGGTGTATTTGAAACTTGAAATGAAATTATATTAATTTCATGGAATGTTACTTCTTCATAATATTCATTGTTATGTACCATATCTGCATCATGATTCTCATCTAGTGCATGTCTGTTTCTGATTTTGTTAACCTCTAATTCTTGGGATTCTTCTGTTACCGAAAATTCACGGAATGCTTTAATAAAATTCGAACCATTGTCCGTTACTGTCGCGACGATTTGCGCAGATCTAATATTAAAATTCAAATGAATATTTTTAAGCATTCCTCCAATGTTCTTGTAGTCCTGGGTTCTAGAGATTCGTTTGCAAGCTAAAGCTACTGACTTTCTCCCCAATTTTGCGTCTATCCAGTGCAATGTAACATACATAAATAGAAAAGACTTGATACTGTTTCTAGAAGTCGTCATCTGCTTTCAGATTTGATACTGCGTTTACAAGACTTGATCTGCTCTCAAAAGACTTGGTATTGCTTCTAGAAGACTTGAAACGCTTCCAGAAGATTTGATACTGCTTCTAGAAGACTTTATCTGCTTTCAGAAGATTTGATACTGCTTCTACAAGATTTGATCTACTCTCAGAAGACTTGATACTGCTTCTAGAAAATTTAATCTGCTTTCAGAAGATTTGATACAGCTTCTGGAAGACTCGATCTGCTTTCAGAAGATTTGGTGCTTGCTCCATATGTCTTGATATTGCTTCTAGACAACTTGACCTTGATTGCAGAAGACGATTTGCGCAGATCTAATATTAAAATTCAAATGAGTATTTTCAAGCATTCCTCCAATGTTCTTGTAGTCGTGGGTTCCAGAAAATCTTTTGCAAGCTAAAGCTACTGACTTTCTTTACAATTTTGTGTCTATCCAGTGCAATGTAACACCCATAAAAAGAAAAGACATGATACTGCTTCTAGAAGACTTGAAATGCTTCCAGAAGACTCGAAATGCATCCAGAAGACTTGATACTGCTTCTAGAAAATTTGATTTGCTTCCAGAAGACTTGATACCACTTCCAAAAGTCTTCATCTGCTTTTAGGAGATTTGATACTGCTTCTAGAAGACTTGATCTGCTTTCAAAAGACTTGGTACTTGCTCCATATGTCTTGATATTGCTTCTAGACAAGTTGACCTTGATTTCAGAAGACTTGAACTAACACTAGACCTAGAACTAAAAAATGTTGGGTTTAGCCGTGCGTCTTTAGATCTTTAGATTAATAATTTTTTTTATTCAAAATTAGCAAAATTGTATCATAAATTTTATTAGCAGTTTATTTACGATATCATCCAATTAAAAATGACAAAAACTCATTAACTAATATGATAATTGAAGTCTTACGAAAGGAATGTTAATTTTTTTGTTAAAATTTTAGCATACAATAACAAGAAAATCTCAATTAATTTCTTCCTTTTAAGCGAAGAACAACGTTAACGCAATTATGGTCATCCCGGAGAGAAAGCTGGTAAACTAAACCGGAATTTTTTCGCCCATTTCTGTCACCGTATCGCTCGTTTTCTGTATCTATAGATAGTTCGAAAGTCAATTGGCGAGGACCGATTGTAGTAACGCCTCGCAATTACCATCGGATATAACGATTACCATTACAGGTGTAGGTTACTTCGAACCTCTATGGTTACAATGAGTCAATTGAAATTCAAATTACCATATCATTCAAAACGGAACGTTCGGAGATATCGAAAAAATTATTTATTGTTTGCTTTCTTGGTAATAAGAATACAAAAGGATCCAACTAAAAAATTGGGATACAATGTACGAAATTGGTTGAGGCACAACCTTGTAATTATTAGGCTTTTAAAACTTTTAAAAGTTATAAAGGGCGCCGTATTTTACACTTTAACTATCTAAAAATATAGTTAGCAACCTGGCGCCTAAAATATAATGATACGTTTTGTGAACTCGCCTTGTTGAAAAGGGTAAAGCTTTAATTTTTTTGCAGACACCTGCTCATTATGAACCACGAAATAAGTAGCTTTAATGAAAGGTATCGAATAATTAATAAAAATTTTTTGCTTTCGTCACTTAAATGTATCGGGAAAAAAATATTAATTTCCTCTATGTAGGTGGTATTCCGATCCAACTTAGGGGGTAGCAGCTGGTGCTGTGCTGGGTCATTTAACCTTCCCAAAAGAAGATTGATCAAAATTTTTATTTCATCATTAATTCATAATTTAAGAAAATAAATGCAAAAACAAATTCGAATCTATTAAGATTACAAAGATGCTTATCGAATACGACCATTATGTTAGATGATAATGATTACAGCTCGGGGGTTCCCCGGTATGGATGGTGTATCGAAAGCGCGCTGCTCGAGCTTAAAGTCTCATAGCCATACGATCAGAGCACTCGGGACACCTGGATATTTACGGCCGATGCCAATTTATTGCTCCTTACAACTTAACTTCTCTCCTCTACTTCTTCAGCCTCCGCACACGGTGGTTATTTCCAGCTACGGCGACACTTGGGAGGAGACGACCATTTTTCTCTTCTTTACACGCCAGATTTATCGGTCAAAAAGACATTCAATCTGGGTCAACGCAAAAAAAAATAAAAAATAATTTTTTCAAAATGTTAAACTTTTTTAATGATAATCTATAAAATGGTGCTGGAGCCTTGCGGGGACAACCGTTGAAGATATGATAAAGTGAATAACCTTGTGTTGCAGTTAATGAGGGTTAATTTTGTGGTAGATCTGGGCCCTTTTCTCTCCGAAGATGCAAGAAGGCCGCTCTTTCGAATGATTAATACCTTTCGCCGTGGCTTTTAAGTCTCGGTCCCTTGCCTACGCCGTAATTTACACGGTTGTTATTCAATTCTCGTTGATTTTTATCGACTCCTCGTCGTCAGTCATAACGCGATAATAACACACTTTGAATTGATTTAACAACGCTCTCGTTCAAGCCAGATGTCCCGTAGCTAAATACGCTTGATTTCTCCATTGGAATGTTTCATATTTTTACAATGTCTTCACCACTGTTATTATAGATTGTGATATATTGAAAAATTTATAAAAAAATTTTTAACATTTCTAATATTAAAACGCATAGTTTAATTCAAAACTTTTAATTCAAAACTCTCGTTCTAGGTCCAAGTTCTAGTTGCAGTTTAATGAAAAATGTGCAACGATTTTATGTCAAATAACAACTTGAAAAAAACTTGAAAAGTTGATGTTACTTATAGAACACTTGAAATACTTTCAGAAGAGTTGTAATGCTTCCAGATAACTTGATACTACTTCTAGATGACTTGAAATACTTTTAGAAGACTTGAAATGCTTCCAGAAGACTTGAAATGCTTTCAGAAGACCTGACATGCTTCATGAAGAGTTAATATTGCTTCTAAATGACTTGAAATGCTTCCAAAAGACTCGATGCTGACTCTGGAAGACTGTATAATGCTTTTAGAAAACCTGATATTGCTTGCAGAAGATTAAGTCTTCTGCCAGAAAACGTATAATGCTTCCAGAAGACTTGATACTGCATCTAGAAACCTAAAATGCTTCCAGAAGACTTGATATAGCTTCTGGAAGGCTTGAAATGCTTCTAGATGAGTTCGCACTGCTTCCACGAGACTTGAAATGTATCCAGAAGATTTGAAATGCTTCCAGAAAACTTGAAATGATTCCAGAAGACTTGAAGTGCCTTCAGATGACTTTCCAATACTTCTAGAAAAAATAATATTGCTTCTAAAAGACTTGAAATGGTTCCAACAGTGTCGATATTAACTCCGGAAGACTTGCTACTGCTTTTAGAAAACTTGACATTACTTGTAGATGGCTTGAAATGCTTCCAGAAGATCTACAATGCTTCCAGAGGACTTGATACGCTTCTATGAGACTTGACATTGTTTCTAGAAGACCTAAAATACTTCCAGATGACTTGATACTGCATTTAGAAGCCTAAAATGCTTCCAGAAGACTTGATATAGCCTATGGAAGGCTTAAAATGCTTCTAGATGTGTTCGCACTGCTTCCACGAGGCTTGAAATGTATCCAGAAGACTTGAAATGTTTCCAGAAGACTTGAAATGTTCTCAGAAGACTTGAAATGCTTTCAGAAGGCTTGAAATGCTTTCAGAAATCTTGAAATGCTTCTAGAAGACTTGAAGTGCTTTCAGATGACTTGAAATACTTCAAGAAAAGTTAATATTGCTTCTAAAAGACTTGAAATGCTTTCAGAAAACTTGAAATGCTTCCAGAAGACTTGAAATGTTTTCAGATGACTTAAAATGGTTCCAGAAGAGTTAATATTACTTCTAGAAGACTTAAAATGCTTCCAACAGACTCGAATCTGACTTTGGAAGACTTGCTACTGCTTTTAGAAAACTTGATATTGCTTATAGAAGACTTGAAATGCTTCCAGAAGATTTGCAATGCTTTTAGAGGACTTGATATGCTTCTGTGGTACTTAATACTATTTCCAGAAGACTTGAAATCGGAAGGTATTATACTTTTTGCTTGATACTGCTTCTACAAAACTTGATATTACTTGCAGAAAACTTGAAATATTTCCAGAAGACGTGATACTGCATCTAGAAGAGTCGAAATGCTTCTAGAAGAGTTCACACTGCGTCCAGAAGACTTAAAATGGATCCAGAAAACTTGAAATGTTTCCAAAAGACTTGAAATGCTTTCATAAGACTTTATAGTGCTTCTAGAAAACTTAAAATACTTCCAGAAAACTCGAAATGCTTCCAGAGACTTGATATCGCCTATGCAAAGATTGAAATGGTTCTGGGAGACTTGACACTGATTCCAGAAGACTTTATACTGCTTACAGAAGACTTGAAATGTTTCTAGGAGACCTGAAATGGTTCCAGAAGACTTAATACTGCTTCTACAAAACTTGATATTACTTGCAGAAAACTTGAAATACTTCCAGAAGACGTGATACTGCATCTAGAAGAGTCGAAATGCTTCTAGAAGAGTTCACACTGCGTCCAGAAGACTTAAAATGTGTCCAGAAAACTTGAAATGTTTCCAAAAGACTTGAAATGCTTTCATAAGACTTTATAGTGCTTCTAGAAAACTTAAAATACTTTCAGAAAACTCGAAATGCTTCCAGAGACTTGATATCGCCTATGCAAAGATTGAAATGGTTCTGGGAGACTTGACACTGATTCCAGAAGACTTTATACTGCTTACAGAAGACTAGAAATGTTTCTAGGAGACCTGAAATGGTTCCAGAAGACTTAATACTGCTTCTAGAAGACTTGATCTCCTTCCAGAAGAGTTAATACTGCTTCTAAAAAACTCGATATTGCTTCCAAATAACTTGAAATACTTCCAGAAGTCTTGTAATGCTTCCAGAAAACTTCACATTTCCCCCAGAATGCTTGAAATACTTCTACAACACTTGACATTGCTTCTAGAAGACTTGAAATATACCTAGAAGACTGGATACTGCTTCTAGAAAACTTGATATTTCTTCCAAAATACTTGAAATTCTTCCAGAAGAAATAGGCCTTCTGTTACCAAGCTCCAGTTAAACTTAAAATTAGCGATGATTACAGCGATTTTAAACGCTGAAAGTTTTGTCAAGAGTTGGTAAAGGTGGTCTTTAATGAGTAACATGTTTGAAATCATAAAGTAACTTTAAGATCTTCATTTGGCGAAACAAGATATAATAATTTTGTTTTATAGATGTTAATAT
Source organism: Onthophagus sagittarius (assembly GCA_036711965.1). NCBI lineage: Eukaryota > Metazoa > Arthropoda > Insecta > Coleoptera > Scarabaeidae > Onthophagus > Onthophagus sagittarius. The sequence continues at coordinate 12,983,444 of JASERS010000004.1, forward strand.
TCACCCCTTAAAGCATGTAAAAATAAACTCAGAATTGGTTCTGTTTCAAAATTACGGCATTGAACCGTTTCAAATACACGAACGTTTCGTAACAAATTTTCATGGCTTATAGCAGAAGTTTTGTATATTTTCGCTGAGGACAAAGAATGTATCTTTTTTAGTATCTACATCGCATTTGTTACAGAAAATTTGCTTAAAATGTTGATATTTTTACAAGTGGCAAGCTCTCAAACAAAAGTATCAATTTTTCTTGGTAATTCCAATGAAAAAATATTTATAATAACAAAAGTTATTAATCGATCGAAAAAATCCTGTCTATATCTTGAGGGAATTTGGTTTTAAAGATACTGTAGATAAGTATCTTTAAAGAAATTTCAATCGCTTGGATTAATTAGTTAGTACGTTAGAAGTTTCAAATTTTACTACAAGATAACATGAAACTCATACTTTTGAAAAAATCACATTTAAAGTTCACACTAATTACTAATTACATTATTTCGTGTTACTTAGGTTTGTCAGTACCACGTTCTGATTAAGCTAACTAAGGTCCACTTTTACCAACCTTCAGTTAAACTAAGTAGCGGTGGTTACAACGATTCTAAACGCTTCCATTAGCCATGAGCCGGATTTTAACTGTTAGATAAATTTATCAAGAAGTGTTAAAAGCGGCCCTAAGGGATTATTATCAATGATTATGGATATTTTACGTGCTCTGCGTGGCTAGTAGATAAGTTTATAAGATGAATTTAACTAAAAGACACTATCTAGTTTTCATTTTTCTATTTAAAATCTTATCTCTTTTTATCTAGTTTAAAAATTATTAAAAAAGATTACTTAGATGTTTCTCCTTAAGAAACAGGACTTTTTAGTGGTCCGAGATCTATTATTTTTTTCATGAAATCTTAGGACGAACCCGTGACCATGTTCTGGGATTGGTCACTCTACTAAGAACTAACACTAGCATTCGAACTAATACATAGGATTAGAAACATTTGGTATCCCGAATGATTCCAGTTCTAGGTTTAATGTAATGTTTGGTACTTGAAATAAAACTAGAACTTAAATAAACGGGTATTCTCAGACGCGCGGCTATACCCGAAATTTTCTAATTCTAGGTCTAGTGTTAGTTCTAGTTTTAACTGCTATACAGCGTTAGATTGCTGTAAATTTTTCAGTGAACTAGAACTAACAATAGAATTAGAAACGTTTGGATTTAGCCGTCTTAAGAGACGTAGGGCTAAACCTAAATGTTCTAGTTCTAGATCTAGTATTAGTTTTGATTGTAGACTTAAAACTAGAAATAGTGATACTTAGAACCAGAAACAATCTGGTTTAGCCGTCTGAAGGGACTTAGGGCTATAACCGAATGTTTTTAGTAATTATTTAGTGTTCTAGTTCTAACTGTGATCCAGTATTAGATTATATTAAACTTACACTATACCTAAAATTAGTAACATTCAAGTTTAATCATCATAAGATGCATCTATCCGTTATACCTAAGTTTTACCATACCTTAATGATATTTTCAAACTCAAAATTAGAAAAAGAAAAATGTTATTAGTTATCTAATCAATTTGAATTAGCGTGACGATTTTCTACTTTAAAATAACCCATCACCACGCAAAAACCATTATGTCCAATTTTTGACAGTTTAGGTTCATGTAATTAATGGTTGGAACCGCTTTGAATCGTGGTGGTAACCCTCATCACGTGCAAAATATTCTCGGGATCTGATGAATCAATTTAAAAGTTTCCTCGGCCAATTAGAAAGTAAAACTGGAATCCATTGTTTCCCGGATTTTATAAAATAACTAAGATATTTCATAAAATCAATATTTATACTCGTTGTTAGTAACATATCTACATAAGTATAATACTCCTTGAAGTTAATTCGAGGTTATTTCGCATTTCTATGGTTAAAACAAACTGTCTGTCCACGAAAGCGAACGCGCAACGAAATATATTTGCGCTTTGTTTAATCATTATTTATAACCCATCTGATAATGCTGCCAGTTAACGTACGACCGGCGTTAGTGTTTTAAATTGGCAACAACAGTGCAACCTAACGGCTATTTTACTCTTGGTTGCGTAGGTGGAGTGGTGCTATTTGCGTTTGCAATACTATTCGAAAGTTTAACCAATTGTTTAAACCTCGGCACTTATTTAATTTTAATTACGGCATCGGTAATTAACTGATGGAAAAAATGTTCTCGCGGTAAACCGTTGCAATTCATTAATCACCTGCAATAATTGTACGTATCGATGAATATATCGATTGGCTGCAATGCGCCGTATCATTACGCTTGTAATACTTAATGTTTAAGATAATTTGTCATAAGTTGGCACGCTCAGATAAGGATATGACAACTGCGTATTATGGTAATTGTTTATTTGATCTCATTATCTGCATCTTGTATCAATAGAGGCAACACTGTAGGGCAATGAGTATGAAATTTCAATATTTACCAAGGTGTTTTTGCAAAAAAAATAATGTATAAATGCCGCTCGCTATCGATGTAGGTGACTAAATCCATTAAAAGTCAACAAAACACTTTATAAAAAGAAACGTATTTACTTATCTAAAATTGTCCATATTCATAATATAAGTTACGCAAATATAACATTAAAACTTGAGAAACATTTTATTTACATTCAATCAAGATGGAAATTCGTTTAAATCGCTACATATTTATTTTGATACTGCGCTATCCGTTGTGACATATTATGCAAGACGGGCGCAGATAATCAGAAAAATTCTCCAATAAAGTATTTAAATAAATATTGATATCTTTGCGTATAAATTTCAATTTACATTCTAGAATTTCGGATCAATACTTTATTATGCAATATCCCGTATAATAACAAAATAAATATGGATTTTGAATGTATGAAATTTAGACATGGATGACGAAAATTATTTAAAAGTAATCGTACAAATAATGTATGATATATTATTTTTGCTTATTGTTAAAGCTTCGATGAAATATGCATTTCTGACAAGCTCAAGATAGTAGTGGAGATTTAAGTAAATGTTAAATCTCGAAACTGCTTTATGATGGAATATGAAGAGAGAATTTCAAAGGTTTCTTAGATATATGAGAGAAATGTTTGCTGCTTAAGAGAAACTGGTGGGTTAATTTCATTAATTATAAGATAGTTGAGGATAAAATTCTGTAAGAACCTCTGCAAAATTTTTGCAAAAATATTATGTTAGTCTCTCAGATTCCTGCGTATTCTCTATAATGTAGCGTTAACTTGAACGTTTGTACGATAATTCTTCAAATATATAAAAAACTAAAACTCTTAAAATTTTAAGTAATCCAATTCTCATGGAAATCAACTCCAAACAAATTCATTCAAAACCAGGTATTTCAACCTTAATCAACACAAGCCAGAAAGGACCCTAACTTGAGATGAAATCAACTTAACCCAAATCGAAATTCACAATATAACTTAAGTCTAAATCAAGCTATTCAAATCCCAAATAATCCAATTTTCAAGGAAATCAACATCAAAGCCAATCAACTCAAATTAAATCATCATGGCTTCGATATATTGCAATCGGAAGTTGGTTTAACTCATAATTAAACTAACTCAGCCTTAATGCAAATATTTTTAAATCTTAAGTAATCCAATTCTTATGGAAATCAACCCCAAAGCAAGTTCATTCAAAACAAGCTATCTCAACCTTAATCAACACAAGCCAGAAAGTACCTTAACTTGAGATGAAATCAACTTAACCCAAATCGAAACTTACAATATAACTTAAGTCTAAATCAAGTTATTCAAATCCCAAATAATCTAATTTTCAAGGAAATCAACATCAAAGCCAATCAACTCAAATTAAATCATCATGGCTTCGATATATTGCAATCGGAAGTTGGTTTAACTCATAATTAAACTAACTCAGCCTTAATGCAAATTTCTTTAAATCTTAAGTAATCCAATTCTCATGGTAATCAACCCCAAAGCAAATTCATTCAAAACAAGCTATCCCAACCTTAATCAACACAAGCCAGAAAGTACCTTAACTTGAGATGAAATCAACTTAACCCAAATCGAAATTCACAATATAACTTAAGTCTAAATCAACTTATTCAAATCCCAAATAATCCAATTCTCAAGGAAATCAACATCAAAGCCAATCAACTCAAATTAAATCATCATGGCTTCGATATATTGCAATCGGAAGTTGGTTTAACTCATAATTAAACTAACTCAGCCTTAATGCAAATCCCTTTAAATCTTAAGTACTCCAATTCTCATGGAAATCAACCCCAAAGCAAATTCATTCAAAACAAGCTATCTCAACCTTAATCAACACAAGCCAGAAAGTACCCTAACTTGAGATGAAATCAACTTAACCCAAATCGAAATTCACAATATAACTTAAGTCTAAATCAAGTTATTCAAATCCCAAATAATCTAATTTTCAAGGAAATCAACATCAAAGCCAATCAACTCAAATTAAATCATCATGACTTCGATATATTGCAATCGGAAGTTGGTTTAATTCATAATTAAATTAACTCAGCCTTAATGCAAATCCCATTAAATCTTAAGTAATCCAATTCTCATGGAAATCAACCCCAAAGCAAATTCATTCAAAACAAGGTATCTCAACCTTAATCAACACAAGCCAGAAAGTACCTTAACTTGAGATGAAATCAACTTAACCCAAATCGAAACTTACAATATAACTTAAGTCTAAATCAAGTTATTCAAATCCCAAATAATCCAATTTTCAAGGAAATCAACATCAAAGCCAATCAACTCAAATTAAATCATCATGGCTTCGATATATTGCAATCGGAAGTTGGTTTAACTCATAATTAAACTAACTCAGCCTTAATGCAAATCTCTTTAAATCTTAAGTAATCCAATTCTCATGGTAATCAACCCCAAAGCAAATTCATTCAAAACAAGCTATCTCAACCTTAATCAACACAAGCCAGAAAGTACCCTAACTTGAGATGAAATCAACTTAACCCAAATCGAAATTCACAATATAACTTAAGTCTAAATCAAGCTATTCAAATCCCAAATAATCCAATTTTCAAGGAAATCAACATCAAAGCCAATCAACTCAAATTAAACCATCATGGCTTCGATATATTGCAATCGGAAGTTGGTTTAATTTATAATTAAATTAACTCAGCCTTAATGCAAATCCCTTTAAAACTTAAGTAATCCAATTCTCATGGAAATCAACCCCAAAGCAAATTCATTCAAAACAAGCTATCTCAACCTTAATCAACACAAGCCAGAAAGGACCCTAACTTGAGATGAAATCAACTTAACCCAAATCGAAATTCACAATATAACTTAAGTCTAAATCAAGCTATTCAAATCCCAAATAATCCAATTTTCAAGGAAATCAACATCAAAGCCAATCAACTCAAATTAAACCATCATGGCTTCGATATATTGCAATCGGAAGTTGGTTTAATTTATAATTAAATTAACTCAGCCTTAATGCAAATCCCTTTAAAACTTAAGTAATCCAATTCTCATGGAAATCAACCCCAAAGCAAATTCATTCAAAACAAGCTATCTCAACCTTAATCAACACAAGCCAGAAAGGACCCTAACTTGAGATGAAATCAACTTAACCCAAATCGAAATTCACAATATAACTTAAGTCTAAATCAAGCTATTCAAATCCCAAATAATCCAATTTTCAAGGAAATCAACATCAAAGCCAATCAACTCAAATTAAACCATCATGGCTTCGATATATTGCAATCGGAAGTTGGTTTAATTTATAATTAAATTAACTCAGCCTTAATGCAAATCCCATTAAATTTTAAGTAATCCAATTCTCATGGAAATCAACCCCAAAGCAAATTCATTCAAAACAAGCTATCTCAACCTTAATCAACACAAGCCAGAAAGTACCCTAACTTGAGATGACATCAACTTAACCCAAATCGAAATTCACAATATAACTTAAGTCTAAATCAAGCTATTCAAATCCCAAATAATCCAATTTTCAAGGAAATCAACCTCAAAGCCAATCAACTCAAATTAAACCATCATGGCTTCGATATATTGCAATCGGAAGTTGGTTTAACTCATAATTAAACTAACTCAGCCTTAATGCAAATCCCTTTAAATCTTAAGTATTCCAATTCTCATGGTAATCAACCCCAAAGCAAATTCATTCAAAACAAGCTATCTCAACCTTAATCAACACAAGCCAGAAAGTACCTTAACTTGAGATGAAATCAACTTAACCCAAATCGAAATTCACAATATAACTTAAGTCTAAATCAAGTTATTCAAATCTCAAATAATCCAATTTTCAAGAAAATCAACATCAAAGCCAATCAACTCATATTAAATCATCATGGCTTCGATATATTGCAATCGGAAGTTGGTTTAACTCATAATTAATCTACCTCAGCCTTAATGCAGCCTTAATGCAGCCCTTCCAAAGTAATTTAATGTTAAAGTAAGACATTCAATATGTAACTAACTCAATTGTCAAGGAAATCAACGTCAAATCAAAACAATTCAGAATAAGCCATCCCAATCCTTAATCAACATAATCCAGAAGTATCTTAAATCCTAAATCACAAAATCGGCCGATTTTAAAGTAATTCAACTCTCTAGAAAATTTCAACATAGTGTAGATAAGCTCATTCTTAGCATTTCGAAGAAACACATATTTCTGCCAAGCAGAAGATGATAGTCGAGGTTGCATTAAACGTTCGTAAATGCAACAAATCTAGGATCTGCTTTCCAAGACGTATTAATCTTCAACATTACACTTTCGTGCTTAAAAATGAAATATAAAGCGAGAATTTTAAATGTTTTTTTTTGGGAGATTAATTTCATTAATTGCAAAATCGCTGATCAATAAGATTCTGCAATAATAACCCTTTGAAGAACTATTCTACTCTCATAAACTTGATCATAAGGTAATTGTAGCATTTTTCTCGCAGATGTCTAAAGCAGAGTAAAAATTCCAAAAACTTCTAACTTTTAATAAAAGATTTATTACAAAAAAATTTTCAACAAAAATTTAATAAATTCGATTTCCCATTGAAAAATACAATAAAATTACGTTAAAAGCTAACGAAATATTTGCGTATAAAAATTCCATTTCCTATTTCGAGTATTATTCCGATGCAAATCTAACATGTTCGATTCCGAATGGATATTACATTCAGAGCCGGCGTCCATGAAATGGGCCGAAAGTATTCTTCTTGTTGTCGGTGTTATATTACCAACGTTAGGTCTTCTAGTACTATACACTGATGGTACAAGAACCGCTCTACGCACGATCTCGGCATCTCTTTTGAAGTGGTGTTTTTGTGGAACGTATTTTGTGCGCTCTTCAAGGAGAAGTTTGCGGTCGTTTTTACATTCTTCAGAAAACGTTTCGACTACCTAAGATTAAAATTGAATAAAAAAAATTAAATTGGAATGCTTGACTAAGTTCTAAATCCTGGTACTTGGGCTAAATGTCCACTAATCGACACACGTCTGCAAACAAAAACATTTAGAAACATACTAGGTACTTGAACTATTTTCAGAAGATTTACAATTGTTTGTGGAAGAGTTGATGCTGCTTCCAAAAGACTTGATACTGCTTCTAGAAGTCTTCATCAGCTTTCAGAAAATTTGATACTACTTCTACAAGATTTGATCTGCTCTCAGGAGACTGATACTGCTTCTAGAAAACTTGATCTGCTTCCAGAAGACTTGATGCTGCTTCTAAAAGACTTGATCTGCTTTCAGAAGACTTGGTACTTGTTCCATATGTCTTGATATTGCTTCTAGAAAACTTGATCTGTTTACAGAAGACTTGATACTGCTTCTAAATGACTTAATACTGCTTCCTGAAAACTTGCTTTTGTTTGCAGAAGACTTAATACTGCATCTCAAAGACTTGAAATGTTCCAGAATACTTGATATCACTTCCAAAATGCTTGAAATGCTGCAAGATTTGATATGCTTCCAGAAGACATTGTAATGGACAAATTGATTTAACAAACAAAGGGTTAGTGAACGAGAGTGAAATTGGGACATATAAAAGAATGTGATGATTAAGCATTATAGGTAATAAGTTAGAATAGAATTAATAAATAGCAGTTAAGCATTGATTATTGTATTTTTTTCAGATATTCTCGACATCATCGCGATGAGGATTCCTTAATGCCATGCATTTGCGTATATTTTGCCTGAAACTTAACTGGACACATCGTACACATAAGCTCATTCTTAGCATTTCAAAGAAACATTTCTGCCAAACAGAAGATGGTAGGAGAGGTTGTATTAAACGTTTGTAAATGCAACAAATCTAAAAACTGCTTTTCAACTCCTCTTAAACCCCTCTTATAAAGGGAGAATTTTAAATGGTCCTTTGGTATCTGAGAGAAGCTGAAGAAACTGGGAAGTTAATTTCATTCATTACAAAATCGCTGATCAATAAGATTCTACAATAACCTTTTGAAGAATTGATTCGTAGGATTATATCATAAGATCTATCAATATAATAAGGTTGTTGTAGCATTCTTTCTCATAAATGTCTAAAGTGAAAATACCGAAAACTTTTAAATTTATAATAAAGGATTTATTACAAAAAAATTTTCAACAAAAATTTAATAAATTCCATTTCCCATTGAAAAATACAATAAAATTACGTTAAAAGCTAACGAAATAATTGCGTATAAAAATTCCATTTCCTATTTCGAGTATTGTTCCGATGCAAATCTAACATGTTCGATTCCGAATGGATATTACATTCAGAGCCGGCGTCCATGAAATGGGCCGAAAGTATTCTTCTTGTTGTCGGTGTTATATTACCAACGTTAGGTCTTCTAGTACTATACACTGATGGTACAAGAACCGCTCTACGCACGATCTCAGCATCTCTTTTGAAGTGGTGTTTTTGTGGAACGTATTTTGTGCGCTCTTCAAGGAGAAGTTTGCGGTCGTTTTTGCTTTCTTCAGAAAACGTTTCGACTACCTAAGATTAAAATTGAATAAAAAAAATTAAATTGGAATGCTTGACTAAGTTCTAAATCCTGGTACTTGGGCTAAATGTCCTCTGCAAACAAAAACATTTAGAAACATACTAGGTACTTGAACTATTTTCAGAAGATTTACAATTGTTTGTGGAAGAGTTGATACTGCTTCCAAAAGACTTGATACTGCTTCTAGAAGTCTTCATCAGCTTTCAGAAAATTTGATACTACTTCTACAAGATTTGATCTGCTCTCAGGAGACTGAAACTGCTTCTAGAAAACTTGATCTGCTTCCAGAAGACTTGATGCTGCTTCTAAAAGACTTGATCTGCTTTCAGAAAACTTGGTACTTGTTCCATATGTCTTGATATTGCTTCTAGAAAACTTGATCTGTTTACAGAAGACTTGATACTGCTTCTAAATGACTTAATACTGCTTCCTGAAAACTTGCTTTTGTTTGCAGAAGACTTAATACTGCATCTCAAAGACTTGAAATGTTCCAGAATACTTGATATCACTTCCAGAATGCTTGAAATGCTTTCAGAAGACATAAACTCCTTCTAGAAGATTTGATATGCTTCCAGAAGACATTGTAATGGAAAAATTGATTTAACAAACAAAGGGTTAGTAAACGAGAGTGAAATTGGGACGTATAAAAGAATGTGATGATTAAGCATTATAGGTAATAAGTTAGAATAGAATTAATAAATAGCAGTTAAGCATTGATTATTGTATTTTTTTCAGATATTCTCGACATCATCGCGATGAGGATTCCTTAATGCCATGCATTTGCGTATATTTTGCCTGAAACTTAACTGGACACATCGTACACATAAGCTCATTCTTAGCATTTCAAAGAAACATTTCTGCCAAACAGAAGATGGTAGGAGAGGTTGTATTAAACGTTTGTAAATGCAACAAATCTAAAAACTGCTTTTCAACTCCTCTTAAACTCCTCTTATAAAGGGAGAATTTTAAATGGTCCTTTGGTATCTGAGACAAGCTGAAGAAACTGGGAAGTTAATTTCATTCATTACAAAATCGCTGATCAATAAGATTCCACAATAACCTTTTGAAGAACTGATTCGTAGGATTATATCATAAGATCTATCAATATAATAAGGTTGTTGTAGCATTCTTTCTCATAGATGTCTAAAGTGAAAATTCCGAAAACTTTTAAATTTATAATAAAGGATTTATTACGAAAAAAATTTCAACAAAAATTTAATAAATTCCATTTCCCATTGAAAAATACAATAAGATTACGTTAAAAGCTAACGAAATAATTGCGTATAAAAATTCCATTTCCTATTTCGAGTATTGTTCCGATGCAAATCTAACATGTTCGATTCCGAATGGATATTACATTCAGAGCCGGCGTCCATGAAATGGGCCGAAAGTATTCTTCTTGCTGTCGGTGTTATATTACCAACGTTAGGTCTTCTAGTACTATACACTGATGGTACAAGAACCGCTCTACGCACGATCTCAGCATCTCTTTTGAAGTGGTGTTTTTGTGGAACGTATTTTGTGCGCTCTTCAAGGAGAAGTTTGCGGTCGTTTTTGCTTTCTTCAGAAAACGTTTCGACTACCTAAGATTAAAATTGAATAAGAAAACATTAAATTGGAATTATTAATTAATTAATTTATTCTTACGACATCGACAAAGTTGTCTAAAACGTTCGTAGGGGTCATAGTTTCTATTACAACCCTACAAATCGGACATCGATTATTCTTTTCCTCCCATTGTTCTATGCAGGATTTACAAAATGAGTGCGAACAATTTAAGGTTTGCGCCTTTACAAACAATTCCCTGCAAATAGCGCATTTTAATTCTTTTGCAAATTTTTCCGTCATCACTGAGGGGGATTTAAAATCCGACCCATCTCGCTCTAATTTTGTAGTTTTATCTTCACCAATATCATTATTTTCTTCATTCTCACTGCTCGTTAGGATAGTAATATTATCCATTGTGTAATTTGGCTTATTTAAAAAAAAATATACAACAAATTTTATCACGAAAACGTTATCATAATTTGAAAATATAAATTGACAACTGACTCAAAATTACGCATACTAGAAATAAAAATAAAATGGGAAAAAAGTGTGATCCGTTATATCGAGGTACTTGCACTTTCAGTTCTTGTTTGATCAATTATTCCACTATTATTCTTGAGAGATAATCCAATTATGAAACACATTACTTTCAAATCTCCCTGTACGGACGCTGTCCAAGCTATATACCCATGTGCCCATGTGCACGCGGAAGACTGGTTCTAAACAAACGAATCTAATTACCTACGTTCACTACCATAATTAACTCGGAACTCCCTCGATTGCGGCGTTACTAAAGATGGTCAACGCTGAGGTTATCGATCTTTCCGTCTCTCTTCCACCAAAGCCTCTAGTAATACCTTAGTATATGGTACCAAACAAAACTATTATAGAAAGTAAAAGCAACCGTGGCGCGTTCGGTTTATTAGGTTCTGGGTACTGCTTAATAATGTTTGTAATCTGTTAAAAGGCCACCCACCGTACCACGGTGGTTCGCTCTCGCCTATTTGCTAATGGCGTTTTTTGTGTCGCGCTCCGCCGAGAGAGGAGTTATTCCATTTTAGATGTTTATCAGACTTTGGCTGCGTGCCAAAGTGTGTGTGTATGTGAGGCCGAATGACGCGAGGTTAGGAGAAAGTGAGAGTCGATAAACGTCGATGGGGAAGTAAGTATCGGAACCCGAAGCCGTGGCATTTAATCCGCAGGTGTTTCCAATACGCGATGACATTTACTCCGTGTAAAATCACGAATTCATTTCCTGTTGTTACTGTTGTTCTAAAGGTATTATGGATTACAATAAGATGTTTGATGAATTGCCCGGTCAGTGAGGATCCGAGGAAGTAATTAGTTTTCGCTTGGCTTGTCTTTAGGTGTGCCGCTAATCCTACCTTATGCTCTTAAGTAGACATATTTCAAACTCGAGATTACTTCAATTCCGGTTGAAATATTCATTTAGATAATTAATTCGTCGGAAAAATTTGTGGTTATTACGACATCTTAGTTAGAAAGGTAACCGTAAGGCTAAAGGTAGCCAGAACTTTATATCATTACGTCTATCTCTAAATTTAGAACTAGAAACACAGTTCTAGATTAGATTAGAACCATTTGCAAATACCATCGTTCTGCACATAACCTCATAATGAGAGTAGTTTTGGCGGCAACATCTCTTCTGTCTTTCAGTCTTGGGCAGAAAGAGGACCTACTGCTCGGTGATTGCTGGACTTGAGGTGTTCTCACTGGACGTTTTAGGTATGGCGGGTAGTTCGGTGTCCGGCTGTCGTAAATGTAATGGTCTTTGCCTCAGGAAAGCTGCCCTAGATCTGGAGTGTTCTAGACCGTCTTCCACGCAGCTAACAAGTGTAGGGCATCATCTCTCTTGTTGAGGGTGTCGTTCTTCGATATTTTGATGGATTCCCGGATCAATCTGGTTCTCCAATGCGGAATATTAGAAGAAATATGAACAAAGAAAGGGCAGAGTAATTGCAAGTCATAGGATCGAGTTTACCTTCTACAACATAACTGTTTGTCGTACGTTTTTTCTTTTTGTACATTGTACTATTTTACTACACTTTTACTTTTTGTGCTTGACTAAGGTCTAAATCTTGGTACTTGGGCTAAATGTCCACTAATCGACACACGTCTGCAAACAAAAACATTTAGAAACATACTAGGTACTTGAACTATTTTCAGAAGATTTACAATTGTTTGTGGAAGAGTTGATACTGCTTCTAAAAGACTTGATCTGCTCTCGGGAGACCTGACACTGCTTCTAGAAAACTTGATCTGCTTCCAGAAAACTTGATCTGCTTCCAGAAGACTTGATGCTGCTTCTAAAAGACTTGATCTGCTTTCAGAAGACTTGGTACTTGTTCCATATGTCTTGATATTGCTTCTAGAAAACTTGATCTACTTACAGAAGACTTGATACTGCTTCTAAATGACTTAATACTGCTTCCTGAAAACTTGCTTTTGTTTGCAGAAGACTTAATACTACATCTCATAGACTTGAAATGCTTTCAGAAAACATTATGCTACTTTTAGAAGATTTTGAACCTTCCAGAGGACTATATATATTACTTCTAGAACACTAGGAATACTTCCAAAAGACTGGATACTGCCTCTGGATGACTTAATACTGGTTCCAGAAGACTTGATATTACTTCCAGAATGCTTGAAATGCTTTCAGTGCATCTATGCATCTATGCATCTAGAATATTGAAAAGAAAAGCACCCTGGACCAAATACAAGAATTAGACACCCTACATACTAAGAACTAACACTAACATTAGAACTAACACATAGGCTTAGAAACATCCGATATTTGCTGTGCGGTACTAAGTTGGCAAAACCCAAATGTTCCTAGATCTAGGTCTAATGTAAAGCTTAGTTCTTGAATAAAACTAGAATTAACACTAGACCTAGAACTAGAAAACTTCGGGTTTAGCCGTGCGTCTTCAGACGCAAAGGTCTAGTGTTAGTCTTAGTTTTAGTTGTGATTCCCTGCTAAGTTGCATTGAACTTATTCTACATCTAGAAATGCTCTAAAAAAAAAAATGATATTGTCTTTGGATGTCTTGCAATGTCTCCAAAAGACTTGATACTGCTTCTAGCCAACTTGAAATGCTTCCAATAAACTCGACCCTGCTTTTGGAAGAATTAACACTGCTTCCAGAAGACTTGATACTCAAATTCAAGTTTATTTAAATCAAAAGTACAATTGAAATACATGATCAACAACAAATGTAAGTCTACGCCTTGTTTAATCTTCAAATTGTACTACTTACTCTTTGGTGAGTGCTGTAAACTGAAAAGATCCTTATTGTTTTAAATAGAGTCACGGACGATTTTACAAAAAATGCTAAAACTAATGGAATCTCTTGTAGATTTAGAAATAATACTATAAAATTTGATGATCCTTCTATTTAAGGTTATTGTCTAGAATTGTTCCAATATATTTGAATTTTTCTATTCCATCAGTTATATCATCAAAGATTGTTTTTTAAAATTCTGCAGTTAGAAGCATGAATACGAATTTTTAAATTATCTGCTGGATAATTAACAGCTGGGTAGTTTTAGGTAACCAACTTCGGATTTTGTTTCATTCATCGTTTGCAATTTCTTCAACTTCATTTCAGTTTTCACCGACGAATACCACATCCTCGGCAAAGGCAATGAAAAGTCCATTTATAAGTAATTGTAAATGATCATTAAAATATAAATTGAAAATAATTGGAGCAAGAAATGTGTATTACTCGTTCATCATTTATTAACTCATTTATTGTAGTTGCCTGCATTCGGCCACACAAATATGCTTCAAATAATTTGAAGACTGTCCCTCTCATGCCCAATCTATACAATACTGCTTTTAGAAGACTTGATCTGCTCTCATAAGACTGGATACTGCTTCTAGAAAACTTAATCTGCTTCCAAAAGACTTGATATTGCTTCTAGATGACTTAATACTGCTTTTTGAAAACCTCTTATTGTTATATATAATAATGCTTTATTAATACATATTATTAATAATATGTTATTGCTATAACAAGCAATGTTATAGTAGATATAACATTACTTGTTATATCTACTTGCAGAAGACTTGATATTACATCTCAAAGACTTGAAATGCTTTCAGAAGAGTTTATACTACTTTTAGAAGTTTTTAAATTATTCCAGAGGACTTGATACTACTTCTAGGATTCTTGGAATGCTACCAACAGACTTGATACTGCCTCTGGAAGACTTCATATTGGTTCCAGAAGACTTGATATCACTTCGAGAGTGCTTGAAATACTTCCAAAAGACTTAAACTGCTCCTAGAAGACTTGATTTGCATCCAGAAGACTTGATCTGCATCCAGAAGACTTGATCTGCATCCAGAAGACTTGACACTGTTTCTAGATAAATTAATATTGCTTCTAGAGTAGACTTCTAGTAACTTGCTATTACTTGCAGAAGACTTAAAATACTTCCAGAACTCTTGCAAAACCTCCAGAAGACTTGACAGAAGACTTGATACTGCTTCTAGATAACTTAATACTGCTTCCTGAAAACTTGCCTTTGTTTGCAGAAGACTTGATACTGCATCTCAAAGACTTGAAATGCTTTCAGAAAACATTGTACTACTTTTAGAAGATTTTGAACCTTCCAGAGCACTATATATATATTACTTCTAGAACATTAGGAATGCTTTCAAAAGACTGGATACTGCCTCTGGAAGACTTAATACTGGTTCCAGAAGACTTGATATCACTTCCAAAATGCTTGAAATGCTTTCAGAAGACAAAAACTGCTTCTAGAAGATTTGATATGCTTCCAGAAGACTTTGTAATGGACAAATTGATCTAACAAACAAAGGGTTAGTGAGAGTGAAATTGGGACATATGAAGGAATGTGATGATTAAGCATTATAGGTAATAAGTTAGAATAGAATTAATAAATAGCAGTTAAGCATTGACTATTATAATATTAACATCGTAAATAAAATAATAAAACTGTCGATACAATGTATGGATACTTTTCATTTAAATTAAAATATATCGAACCAGAACCTTATTACAACTTGACACTGCTTCAAGATGACTTGGTATTGCTTCTAAAAAACATGATATTGCTTGCAGAAGACTTGAAATACATCTAAAAGTCTTTCAGCTTCCATTTTCCTATGTATTTCTTAAAGATAGAAGAATCGGCAAAAGTATCCATAATAAACACAATCCTACCCTTGCAAAACGTCGAGTGTTAAAGCAAGATGTTTCAATACTAAACAGTACTCTTCGAGGAACTGCAATTCAGTTTCTTTAAATTTTTTAATGTTGAGCTGCTGGCAAAGACACGAAAGTTTTGCTTTTTCATTCAAGATCTGAGAAATCGAATCAAAATAGGAATTCGGTCTTGTTATTTCTGGATAACTTAGAGTATGCCCCAAAACCTCTTTGATTATTTCAGCAGTTTTGGATCTATCTGCTTTTGCCCATAAGATACAACATTTTGAAAAAACTTGTGTGTGCTTCGTTCTTAGAGTAACATTTGATTGAATTGCATTTTTGCAATCTGTAGTGGCATATTAAAAATAAAATGAATATTTTCAAGCATTCCTCCAATGTTCTTGTTGTCGTGGGTTCTAGAGAATCTTTTGCAAGCTAAAGCTACTGACTTTTTCTACAATTTTGTGTCTATCCAGTGCAATGTAACACCCATAAATAGAAAAGACTTGATACTGCTTCTAGAAGACTTGAAATGCTTCCAGAAGACTTGATACTGCTTTTGGAAGTCGTCATCTGCTTTTAGAAGATATGATACTGCGTCTACAAGACTTGATCTGCTCTCAAAAGGCTTGTTATTGCTTCTAGGAGACTTGAAATGCTTCCAGAAGATTTGATACCGCTTCTAGAAAACTTCATCTGCTTTCTGAAGATTTAATACTGCTTCTACAAGATTTGATCTACTCTCAGAAGACTTGATACTACTTCTAGAAAATTTAATCTGCTTTTAGAAGATTTGATACAGCTTTTAGAAGACTCTATCTGCTTTCAGAAGACCTGGTACTTGTTCCATATGTCTTGATATTGCTTCTAGACAACTTGACCTTGATTGCAGAAGACTTGAAATACTTCCAGAAGATTTCCAAAGGTTCTAGAAGACTTGATACTGCTTCTAGAAGACTTGTCTTAATTTTGAGACTTTTAAAAGTCTCGACACTTCTTACTGGTCCCGGATCTATCATTTCTTACATTAAATCCCGGGATGGAACTAGGACCAAACGCCGGGAGTGGATACACTACTAATTGTAAGAACTAACACTAGCATTACATACATAGGATTAGAAACATCCAATTTTCAGATCTAATGTAAGGTTTGGTACTTGAAATAAAACTAAAACTAATACTAGACGGCTAAACCCGAAATTTTCTAGCTCTAGGTCTGGTGTTAGTTCTAGTTGTAATTGTGATTCAGATTAGTAACATTCAGATTAAGTCATCATAACATTCCATCACAAATAATAGATAATGATGCATATGCTTCCAGAAGACTTCAAATGCTTCCAGAAAACTTGATACTGCTTTTAGAAAACTTGATATGGCTCGTAAAAGACTTGAAATACTTCCCGAGGACTTGTGATTTATCTAGAAGACTTGATATTGCTTCTTTAAGATTTGAAATTCTTCCACATAACTTAATCCTGATTCTAGACGATTTGAAATGCTTCTAGAAGACTCTCAACGAGCGTATTTTCAACATTGGCGTGGAAATGCTGATAATACGGCAAAGGTTCTGTGTAACCTACAGAACCTTTGATTCATCACAGAGAATGAGGACTATCTATCACAATTTTATAGATTACTGTAGAAATTATATTTCTAAAACAAAATACAAGAACTCTGTTTTTCTCTGAAATATAACCATGTTTTTTCATCGGATAATTGGATGTATTTGCTAATAAAAATATTCTATTTTTCATATTTATATTTATTCCTCTACATTTTTAGTAAACTTTTAAATAAGTTGATAGTAGTAAATAAGTTGATAGTAGTAAATAAGTTGATAGTAGTAAATAAGTTGATAGTAGAAGTTGATAAATAACTTGAAGTTACTCAGTTTTTATCATGTGAAATAAGGTCTAAAAGTTAGTCTGAATCACAAAAAAGATGGAAAATGATTTTTCACGCATAAGATCCTTATTCGTATACCAAGGCACATGTTTTTTGGTGGAAGTGAAAGAGGCAACCTGGAAATAACCATTCCAGGTTTATTGTATTCCAGATTCATATTCCAGAAAAATAACAAATCATGAACATTTTAATAGCAGTTTTTGTCAGTGCTTTTATTAATTTGAATTTACGAATAAGCGACTTATCCATGCTGTGGTATCAAAACTCTATGCGGCTATTTTCCTGCAACCCTCGAAATTGATGGTATGACCTGTGTCCAGAGGGTGGCCAAAGAGAGCAGAAGTAAGCTGCTTGTTGCGGATGTTCAGCTTGTATTCTTCTACTCTGGCAGCTCTTGTTCTGTTAGTTTGTCAGACAGAGTTCTTGTCTCACGAGCCGCAGGGATTTTCCTAGAAACTCCTAGATTTTCCAATTTTATTTGGTCTTTCGGATTTCTACGAGAAGCTCCTATAGTTTTGCTGGATTTGTAGATGGCATTGATGTCGTGGTTATATAGCAGTCTTCCTATGCGGCCAGTCGTTCCTTTGATGTAGGACGTTGGGTCTTCTTGTCTCTTCTTATGGAGGTGAATTTTTCGGCTTGAATTGTCGATCAATGGTTTTCTTCACCATGTATTTGGAGTTGTTGAGTGTATATGGTACATTTATATTGTGTATGACTGTACAATGGAGTTGAAAGTGCGCATGAGCGAATATAAAAGCAAGTGCGCATGTTATGTAAAAGAAGAGAAGTGATGAAGTCGTTAAGAAAGTATCGTTGTTATGTTATAATAAAATAAGTAATATAGAAACGCTATTCAGACTTTTATTTCCACACCTCAACATGGTAGCAGAGGTCCGTGGTTAAAGTATTATCGAGTTTAAGTGAATTCTTGTCTACGTGGGAAATTCGAGATTTTTTCGGGTGTAAACAAAAAAAGGAAAAATGGCGAAGAACGAGGTAATGATACCGGTCTTTGATGGAGAGGACTATAGTATGTGGAAGAAACGTATATCGGTGTTTTTGAAGCTTAAAAAATGTGAAGAAGTCATAAAAAGAGCAAAAATCGAAACAGATAAAGAGGATTGGGATGAAAATGATTTAAAAGCAATAAATTATATATATAGTGCTATATCAAATAAACAATTGGAATTTGTATGTGATAAAACAACAGCGTATGAAATAATCAAGAAGTTTGATGGTTTATATTTG
The DNA here is from genome assembly GCA_036711965.1 of Onthophagus sagittarius. Taxonomy (NCBI): domain Eukaryota; kingdom Metazoa; phylum Arthropoda; class Insecta; order Coleoptera; family Scarabaeidae; genus Onthophagus; species Onthophagus sagittarius. Next base: position 13,002,333 of record JASERS010000004.1, read on the forward strand.
AAGGAATCTACAGCATTGCAGATTCTATGTAGAAATAAATTGGAAAAATTGAGGCTTAAAAATTATAATGACTCGGTAACATATTTTAGTGGTTTTGAAAAGACAGTAAATGAGCTTAAAAACGCGGGCGCAAGCGTGTCTGAAAAAGAAAAGTTAAATTATATGTTGAACGCATTACCTGAATCATATAGTTATATTGGCGACTTAATCGATACGTTAAAGGAAGAAGATCAAACTGTGGATTATGTAAAAAGTAAGATTCAAATGGCTGAACTGAAACATCAAAAAGATGAGCATTTTGAGAGAAAATCGAATGTATTTATGGTGAATAAAAACCGTCAAGAGCGAACATGTTTTCAATGTGGTAAGACTGGACACTTGAGAAGAGACTGTAGAAGTGGTGGCCAAGGAACAAGTAATAGGACTTCATGGCAACCGATGCGTAACCAACAAGAAGCCGGAAGAGGAAATTACGGCAGAGGTCGTGGCAACTTTCCTAGTCAACGGGGAAGAGCACATCATGCCAACCAACAAGGACAGAAGAATGAAGAAAGAAGCGCTTGGGTAGCGAAGATTGAACATGTTGAACATCACGCGGCGCATAATAGTACGGTAGATAAGGCTAATTGTTATGAAATAAATTGGTTATTAGATAGCGGCTGTACTGATCATATTATTAATGATGATAAATATTTTGATGAATTTAAAATACTTAAAAAACCTGTTGATGTTTGTTTAGGAGATGATAGGAGTGTAAAAGCTACTAAAGTAGGTAATGTAAAAAGTTACTTTAATGTTTTTGGAGAGAAAAATGAAATAAATATGCGAAATGTATTTTATGCTAAAGATATGTATACAAATTTGATAAGTTTCAGTAAAATAACTGATAATAATAATACTATTGTTTCGAGGGGTAATTTGACAAAAATTATAGATAGTAACAGTAAAATTATGGCAATAGCTTGGAAAGAGAATGGTTTGTATCCCATGAAAAGTAAATTAAAGCCTGTAAAGTTATCGGTAAATATTGCAAATAAAAGAATGGAAAACATGAGTCAAAAGGAGAAATGGCATCGTTTATTGGGTCACGTAAATTTCAAATATTTGAATACATTATCTAAAAATCAGTTGTTGGACGGTATTCCAGGTGAACTTGAAACAGAATTTATGAAATGTAAAACATGTATAGAAAATAAAATGCATAATATTCCTTTTGGAGAAAATAGAATTAAGGCTAAAGAGATTTTAGAGATCATTCATACGGATGTGTGTGGGCCTTTTCAAACAGTGGGATTTCAAGGGGAAAAATATTTTATTTCGTTCATTGATGATTATAGTAAGATAGCAAGGGTTTATACTATAAAGTCCAAAGCAGAAGTTTTTGATTGTATTGTACAACATGTAAATGAATGTGAAAATTTAACAGGAAAAAAGGTTAAAGTTTTAAGATGTGATAACGGGAAAGAATATTTGAACAGTAATGTTTATAATTTTACTAAAGAAAAAGGAATTGTGATTAAAAATTGTCCTCCATATGTGCATGAATTGAACGGAACCGCGGAACGGTTTAATAGAACAATAATGGATATATCACGATGTTTGTTAGAAGAGGCAAACGTACATAAAACATATTGGCCGGAAATTGTTTGTGCAGCAACTTATTTGAAAAATCGTACTTTAGCTAATACTATTGAAAAGAAAACCCCTTATGAGATATTTTTTAAAAAGAAACCAGACGTTTCTAATTTACATTTATATGGTAGTAAAGTTTTTGTGCGAAGACCAGAACAAATAAGAAAGTCGAAATGGGAAAAAAAGGCCGATATGGGAATTTTGATGGGATATAGTGAAGTGGGTTATAGAGTACTTTTGAATAATAAAATCATAGTTGCTAGACATGTAGACATTGTCGAAGAAAACGTAAAATGTATTGGTCTAAATGAAAATAATGAAAACTCTGATAACGACTATTTAAGTAGTAACCTTGAGGGTATTGACGAAAGAATGGAAGAAATAAGTAAAACATCTGAAATTGAAACTGAACCTGATGCGGGTAAACATCAGAGAAATAGAAATCCTCCAAAACGATTGGATGATTATTATGTTTACAATAGTAAGATTGTTGCAAATTATTGCAGAACGGATACTCCAAGTACGTTTGAGGAGGCGATTGAAAGTAATGAAAAGGAACATTGGGTAAAGGCAATGGACAAAGAAATTGAATGTTTGAATAAAAATGAAACTTGGAAATTAGATGAAAATAAAGAAAATAAGAAAGTTTTAGATGTAAAATGGGTATATACAAGGAAGTCTGATGATAGGTATAAGGCTAGATTAGTTGTTAGAGGATTTCAGCAAACTGATGTAATTGATGACATTTATTCTCCTGTAGCAAAAACGCAAACGTTGAAAGTTCTATTATCATATTGTTGCCAAATGGGTCTAGTTGTCGAACAAATGGATGTAGAAACAGCATTTCTAAATGGCAAGGTAAATTCAGAGATATATGTTCATCAACCAAAGGGGTATGAAGATGGCACAAGAAGGGTCGGTAAATTGATAAAAGCTTTATATGGCTTAAAAGAAAGTCCGAGAGCTTGGTATGAGTGTTTAGATAATTTTTTAATAAACTTAGGATTTAAAAGAAATAATTTGGATTATTGTTTATATGTTTTTGAGAATGATGATGATACTATTTATTTACTGATTTTCGTCGATGATCTATTGATTTGTGGCATGAATAAATCGAAAATACAACATATTAAGAATCTTTTGTCGGAAAAGTTTAAAATGAAAGACCTTGGTAAAATTAAAGAATATCTTGGGATTACCATAGAATACGATTCTCATAACTATGAAATGAAATTAAGCCAAACCAAATATATCGAATCATTAATAAGAAAATATAATTTAGAGAATAGTAAGCTATATAATACACCCATGGAAACAAATTTAAAAATTGAAAAGTCCGATAATTGTGAAAGAAACGTTAAATATAGAAATATAATTGGTGAATTACTTTATATAAGCTCAGCTACAAGACCTGATATAAGTTACAGTGTGAATTATTTAAGTAGGTACCAGAATTGTTACAATGAAACACATTTTAAATATGCTATACGAATTTTGAAATATTTATATTTAACAAAAGATTTAAAGTTGACATATTATAGAAACAATAATGGAGAAATCATTGATTGTTATGTTGATGCCGATTGGGCTGGTGATCATATAGATAGAAAATCCACAACTGGTTACATAATTAGATTATTTGGAAACGTAATTGATTGGAAGTCTAGAAAACAAAGGTGTGTTACAAAAGCTTCAACCTATGCGGAGTATGTAGCATTGTCAGAAGCTGTAAGTAAATTGAAATTTGTAAAAGAACTGATAAAAATATTTAATATTGAGTTAGTAAAGCCGGTTAATGTTTACGAAGATAATTCGGGAGCAATAAATATAGCAAAGTTTGGTAACTTCACAAAGAACTCAAAACATATTGAGGTTCACTACCATTATGTGCATGAAGGTGTAAAGGAAGGTTTTATAAATATTACTAATGTTGATTCAAATAGCAATGTTGCTGATATGTTTACTAAATCTTTATGTAAAGCAAAATTTGAAACCTATCGATATATGTTAAATTTAAGATAATATATAAATGTAAGGAGGCGTGTTGAGTGTATATGGTACATTAATATTGTGTATGACTGTACAATGGAGTTGAAAGTGCGCATGAGCGAATATAAAAGCAAGTGCGCATGTTATGTAAAAGAAGAGAAGTGATGAAGTCGTTAAGAAAGTATCGTTGTTATGTTATAATAAAATAAGTAATATAGAAACGCTATTCAGACTTTTATTTCCACACCTCAACAGGAGTAGCCGTTTTGAGCAAGGGCCAAAGTTACTTCCGTCATTTCTTCTGATTTGTTATCGTTGTTTGTAAGTCGAACGGATTTTGAGATTTAAGAGTTGACGACTGATTGGATCTTTGAAGAATGATGATGAGAAGAGGTGTTTATATCTATATACAAAGGAAGCTGTCCGTTCTCTTCTATTTCCGTGGTGAACTGGACGATACTTTCTTGTGTCGTAGACTCCTTGCCAAGTTTTTTGGTTTTGGGTAGCCTCCCTATTTTGTGGTGGCAATATATTGCAGTAAAAGCAAAGAGAGTACATTTGTATGGGCTACAATGATAAAAAAATAATTTTGAATGGTGTTAGTTGATGTTCTGATGACAAGAAAAGCCTCCACCCGGATCTGTGGAGATGGGATTTTACCTTGATACATCCATGTGACCTTTCTTTGGGTCTTCAAATTACTGGTTGGAACTACTTCGTTCTAATTCATGGATCCCTGTTTTCATTTCATAGATTCCCAAATTTTCTTTTCGCTGACATAGACACCTTATAAATTATCATAGACCCCTGGGGGTCGATATAGACCACTTTGGGAATCACTGTTTTAAATCATATCTTGACATCCTTTTTCTTGTTTAGGTAGCTGCTGATTATCAGTCATTAGCCAAGATACACACGTTGCTAAAAATAGTATCAGCAACAATTTCCAAAATTTTGAGTCTCCCTGTGCAGATAAATTGTTCACATGCCACTTTATTTTACTTCACGTCGTTTGATTGAGAAATGCTCAGGAGTCTTTCAAATCACAATTGACTACAAGATAAACACACACTATAAAAATAGAGCGTTGTCTTCGGATAAGAAATCACTGAGATACTCATCTTTTATTAGCTTTGCCAAGTCCACCTGATTTCTTAAATGTCAACTTGACCTTTTTCTTTTAAAAATTGTTTGATACATTCTAATAATGTTGCCATACTCTCAAAAGCCATGCATCCCATCAATTTACCAGATGTCATACCTATGCACTTTTTGGACCAACTGATTGCCCCAAGTCTTATTTCTGCAAGCCGTGATCATTTCATGATCTGCAGAGGATTTTGTTAATGCTTGGGTTGCAACAGAATAACCGTGCTGGAATTGATTTGGTGTTGCAATTTCCAATGATCTTCACAAACATCAATTGCTTAGAGTTGTAATAGAGCCTAACCTTAACAAATAATAGTATTATGCTTTCTTAAAATAGAAGAAATATCTGTCTCAAAAGCTTTTCATGCCAAGGAGTACCTTAAACCTATCAATGATCTCCAAATCACGGTATTTTATGATGCATCTTCTTCCTGACTTAGATTATCTGATAAAGTTGAAAGAACGCGAGAGCTCAACCACCAAAACCACTGCCTCAGGAACTTTTTTAAGACTTAAAAGCATCTTTCTACTTTAGCAATAATCAACGACGTTAAAGACGCTAAATGACATTGAAATGTTTTTATCAATTTCCATGGCGCTATCTAAGAAGCTACGTTATTTGCTTAGAGCTTATTCTTGGTGTTAGCAACAATAGAAAATTTAACAAAAACGAAAATGATCAGAACAGACGCGACTACAAGCTTCTTATGTTTAAAATTTGATTTCTATTTTGGTGCAAACCACAAGAACTTAAGCTTGTTGTAGGAAGAAAACACACATTACCGTTATTCATTATTGCTGAAATTGAAGAACATCAAAATAGAGAAGACACCCATAGAAATTTTGGCAAAAAGTAGACCATTCAAATACATAAAAGCTTATGAAAATATCATCATTTTAGTAGTATACCAGCTCATGCGGATAATCTAAAAGTTATTTCGACCCAATTTCTTGCTGCATTATTTATTTATTGCACATTTGCATGCCTTTTCTAACATCAATGTGTACAAGTTCCTGTTGAAAATTATTTAATAAAGTACATTTTGATCTATATTTAAAGTATATCCCCATTCATCAGGACAGGTTGCGTCAAGTGGAAAAACTTTATTAAAAGCACCGAACGCTAATGCATATTTAATATATCCCGCAGCTTCCCACATGCATCGTTGCGTAATTTCTTTTGAAATTGGCGTACCAAATCGGCAATGCATGCACCCGCCATTACCATCATTGTGGGTTCTTGTGGTCTGACTGTGGCACTATGTGTACTATACGTTTTCAATTTACGGACCGGCTAATTATGCGATCAAAGACGGTGCGCAATACATAGACGCGGGACGGTATTTGCAAATGAGTCGTCAATTAGCAACGGTTATTTTTTCTTCTTCTTAATTTAAAGCGACTCGGCGGTGAGGCCGCCGTTCCGAGACGCTCGTTAGCGCCCGCTGACACAATTGATATAATTGACACAATCGATACAATTGATAATAATTAATCATACGGCGCGAAGTGATTTACATGGTAGTACGAGGAAGAAGGAAAAATATAAGGAAATGTGACCGAGTTTCAATCCGATTTAAAAGAAAAAAGATGCTACAAAGAAGAAGACGTGAAGTAATTGGTTGGGAGAGTCAATTTTCAATAAATCGAGTCTTACGTGTCTCAGTTAGAGTATGAAGAGTTGGCTCGCTGTAGTTGGTAGAGTAGAAAGGTCCGTTTATGGAATCAGTATCAGGTAAACGCGATGTACTCTGGACATTTTCATAGACATAAATCTAACGCTAATTGCGGCTATACATAACGCTCCACCTACGTCCGTTTGCGGTTTCCACTTGTAGTTGCTTTGAATTACGGTTTCGTTTAACGTTAATTAGCTCGAGTAACACAGCTGATGCTCTTCTCGTATCCGACATATACAAGTGACAAACAACATGTATCTCCACCTTTCCAACTAAGATGTCGTAATAACCACGAATTTTTACGATGATTTAATTATCTAAATGAATATTTCAACCGGAATTGAGGTAATCTCGGGTTTGAAATATGTCTACTTAAGAACTTAAGGTGGGATTAGCGGTACACCTTAGGAGAACCCAAGCGAAAATTAATAATGATGTGTTCAGTTAAGTTTTAGGTAAAATATAAGCAAATACATGATAAGGAATCCTCATTGCGATGATTTGGAGAGTATCTGAAAACAATTAAGCAAAAAAAAATAAGTGATCTTAATGTTGTACAATAACATAAAATAACGTAAAATTAAAGGAGATTTCATGATCTAGTTCTAAATCTAATTATTAAGTTTTACCTCAATTCAAATATACGTCGAAATTGCATTTAGATCATCCACATGAGGTAGTATATTACATTTAGCGACATAAAAAAGCGCATTACCCAAAATAATGATATTTTAATAAGCTTTTATGTATTTGAAAGCTGTATCTTTTGCCAATATAGACACCCATACAAGGTGTCTTCCTCATTTTGACGTTCTTCAATTTCAGCAATGGTGAATAACGCTATCTTCCTACACTTTGAAGCTTCTTGTGGACCGTACCAAAATAAAAAACCTAATTTTAAACATAAGGAGCTTGTAGTGTCGTCTGTTTTGATCACTTCCATTTTTGTTCAATTTTCTATTATTGCTAACACCAAGTAATAAGCTCTCTTAGCAAATAAAGTAGCTTCTTCGGCAGCGACATGAAAATTGACAAAAACATTTCAGTGTCATTTAGCGTCTTTGACGTCGTTGACTATTGCTTTAAAGCTTCTTGTAGAGCATCATAATAAGAATCTAAGTTTAAACAATAGGAGCTTTTAGTCTCGTCTGTCCTGATCACTTCCGTTTTTGTTAAGTTTTCTGTTGTTGTTAACACCAAGTTACAAACTCTAAGCATACGTAGCTTCTAGAGGTAGTTCTTATTAAAAAAAATTCAGTGTGTTTCAGTGTGTTTGACGTCGTTGACTGTTGTAAGATCAGAAAAATCCCGTTATAACTTTTAATGAAGAAGATGCCTATAGGAATATTGGACCTTTCGAATAAAAAATCTTTTTCAAATCAAGCAACACCTACGTTCAAAAGTTATTGTACTTTGAAACTAGTTATTCTCAGAGCTGATTTATCCAAGTTATTATCTCAGATATTAGCCTAAGGTAACTAATATTCCTAAAATTCCTAAAGTTAGACCAATTGAAATATTTCGTAAATTCATTCCATCAGCCGGACATAAATCTACAGACTTAGAAATAAATCAGTAAATTTAGCGTAAGTGTCTGATAACGATTAAAAGAAACTTTTTATTTTGTATCTTATTATTTTGAATAATTATATTGTCAATAATGAAAGCCCTATTAATTTTAAGAAAAATGTTATAAGGTTTGTTTACAAAGAAAAAAAAACGTTCAACAAAATTAAATAAAATAATAAACAATTCTTAAAGAAAATCCCAAAGTTTTAAATGATGCACACTCCACAACTAAACTAAAATTCGTATCAATTAAATTAATAATTTTGAGCAAAAATTGCATACCACCTGAACTGCGCGATTTTACTTAAGAGAGTAAGGACGAAAAATGAATTTACTTTGCCTTTGGGCACTAATACAAATAAAAATTCAAACTTTTAACAGTAAGCAGTAACTCCGGTGTATACTACGGATGTGCAAATTGCGTGAGCCACATCGGGTCACGATAGGTCATGCGTGACTCATCGTGAGCGAGCGTCAACTTTTGTACTACTCACGTGAACGTGCGTGATTGTGAGCAACTTTGGTTTTGACGAGACCCGACGTAACCCAATTGGTTCGACTTTTTTTGAAGATGAGGTTGAAGCTGAAATTGAAGTTGGGGATGAAGTTGAAATTGAGGTTGCAGCTGAAGCTGTAGATGAGGTTGCGGTTGACGCTGAAGTTGATTTTGAAGTTGAAATTGAGGTTGAGGATGAGATTGAGGTTGAAGTTGATTTCTCATTTCAGTCTTCACAATTTTGTAGAAAAGGACTAAATAAATAATGTCTAATAAATGTATTATATCTAGCTATTATCAGTAGTAGAGACTGAGTAACTAACTATAACTAGATAACGTTGGTTATCTAGGTGTTCAAGCATCCATACAAAATTGTTCTCTAGAGGACTTGCTACTGCTTCCAAAGGATTTGAGATGCTTCCAGAAAATGCTTCCACAAGTCTTGATACTGCTTCCAGAAGACTTGATACTGCCCCTGGAAGATCTAATGCTGCTTCTAGATAACTTGATATTGCGTCCACAAATTTTGATATTGCTTCTAGGAAATTTTATATTGCGTCCAGAAGAGTTGGAATGCTTTCAGAGGATTTAAACTGCTTCCAGAAGATCCGATACTGCCTCTGGAAAACTTGTTACTGGTTTTTAAAGATCGTGATATGCGTTAAGAGATGCTTCGAGAAAGCATGATACTGCTCCTAGAAGACTTGATACTGATTCTAGAAAACTTGGTATTGCTTCCGGAATATTTGAAATGCTTTCAGAAGACTGAAACTGCTTCCAGAAGACTCGATGCTGCTTCTGGAAGACTTTATGCTGGCTTTAAAGGACTTAAAATGCTTCGATAAGGCTTTTACTGATTCCAGAAGATTAGATACTGCTTGTAGAATACCTGATATTGCTTCCAAAAGACTTGAAATACTTCCAAAAAACTTGATGCTGCTTCTAGAAAGCTTGAAGTACTTAGAAAAGACTTGATACTGCTTCTAAAAGACTTGAAATATTTCCAAAATACTTGACATTTCTTGTGTTAATTCTCCGTCGATGCAATTCTGAATTTTCTAACTTACTTAAACATTTTTACATTTTCATTGCCCCACTCTGTAGTTAAAATGTGTAAAAATTGAGTGCTACATTACAAATTGAGATACATTATTTTGACAATCTTTTGACGACTTTCTTCGATAAAAATGATGAAATGCTACAGCTGCTGTTGAAGAATATCGTCTACGTTTTCCACATCAAAGACATCCTGATAAAATCATCTTTGTCAGAGTTTTCAACAAATTGTGCGAGACTGGTAAGCTTCCCAGTGCTAACATAACATCTGCACGCGCAACTCGACAAGGTTTAGAAGAAGTACAAAATATTCTGGATCTAGTAGAAGAAGATGTAACTGCCAGTTCCCGAAGAATTGCTACTCAATTGGGAATTCCACAAAAGAGAGTTATAAAAACACTCCATAAGCAAGGCTGATATCCGTACCAGATACAAACAGTACAGCAACTACAACCGGAAGATTTTGCTAACCGTATGGAGTTTTGTCGGTGGATAAATAATCATCGTGTTGTATCGCGTATACTTTTTACGGATGAGGCTACATTTGCCCATGATGGTATTAATAATACTCGTAACAGTCATGTATGGTGCGAGGAAAATCCCCCGCATCAGTCGAAAGCAAATTTTCAACATAAGTTTTCTGTAAACGTGTGGTGTGGTATGGTCGACTCTTATTTAATTAGCCCTTTCATTTTGGAGAATCGCCTCACAGTAAACAACTACTTCAATTTTTTACAAAATGAATGAAATGGCTTGCTAGAGGATATTTCTTTGGATATTAGAATGCAGATGTACTATCAGCACGATGGAGCTCCTGCCCATTTCGCTCGTCAGGTCAGGCAACATTTGGACGAACGTTTTCCAGGGATTGGTCGTGAAGGTCCTGTTAATTGGCCTGCAAGATCTCCAGACCTCACACTATTAGATCATTGTTTATGGGGCTGGATCAAAAATGAAGTGTACAAAATAAAAGTGAACACATGGGATGCATTAATTCAACGAATTAGGAATACTGCAGCCCATATTAAAGAAGATAGAAATGAATCAATTCGGAGAGCAACAAGCGATCTTCGTAGACGAAGCAGAAAATGTTTAGAGGTCAATGGCGGTATTTTTGAACATTTATTAAAAGAACTCTATGTTTAATTGATGTTAATGTGTGAAATTTGTTTATTTGTTACTATGTTATAACTTGAAAACAAATGAGAATCGGATAAGAACATATGATTTTTTTTACATTATTTTCACGTGTGTAATAAACTCATAGAGTTTGGTGCGATCCTCCCGACTCACCTTGTAGATATATTGATAGAAATTGTATATTTAAGAATAAGTTACAATTTTGCTGAAGAGTGCAGTATCAAATCTTCAATGGTTTTTGAGTTATAACTGAAAATCTAAGCAAATAAACAGCAAAATAGGATTATAATTTACAAGGTCATTAAAAAAAGTCTGGTCTGACAATGATAAATCCTTTACAGGTTCTTCTATATGGACCTAGTACTTTCACCCTAACTTGGAATTCCTCACCTCCAGACAGTGACCCCGAAAATGTTCTACTAGACTCATGCGGGTGAGTCTAGATTGTGAGCGGGAATGAGCGGGTATAAAATATCACTCATGCACACATTCTTAGTGCATACCTAGGGGTACAAGCTAGGATTAAAAACCACAACTACAAACTTGTAGAGTATATACCATGTTGTGCACATTCGCCCAACCTAACAGGATCTATGGCAGCAAAGTCATATCAGAATGTTAATTCGTTCTTCCATTTTTTGCAAAATCACGTTTTCCTCAGCTTCAACATACAGATGAGAAGTTTTAACAAAGTATTTAAAGTTACCGGTCGTTAAATTCCTTTCAAAAACAGAACCAAACACAATTTGACATGATCAAAGTCAAACTGGTACTGTAAAGCATGAAGCACAGGCAATCCTTGAAGAATTGATCAATTTGCAACTTACTTGCTATTATTTGGCACCATATTTTGAAGAAAATAAATATCTTACACAATCAGTCAAAGACGTAAGAAGAAAGAAAGGACGAAAGATTCAGTTCAATGATAGTGTTGGTTATGAAGAACAGTTTTCAGCCAGAGAGCACATGAAAATCGGGACTTATTATGTTATCATAGATAATCTTACTGAAGATTTAAATACTGTTTTAGTGTTATACATTTTTTTTTAAACGAAGGCCTCTACAATGAAAAGTTTCTGAAATAGAGTACTTAACAAACTGATTTGACAACCCTTTATATTTTAATTGATGTAAAACTAGAATTCACACTAGACCTAGAAGTAGAAAGTTTTGGGTTTACCCGGAACCCAAAGAAAATGGAACCACGGCTAAACCCGCATGCTTCCATTTCTAGGTCTAGTGTTAGTTCTAGTTTATATCATTAGGTGTAACTCTAGATCTAGAAACGTTCGGGTTTGGCATCTTTTATCACTGCTAAACCCGAATGATTCTAGTTCTAGATTTAGTGTCAGTTCTAGTTTTACTTTAGATCTACTAGAAATAGACTACTTTACAACATTTTTTTTTCAATCAGCTGTTAATAGTTGAACATTTGCACCATCAGTAATTCTCAGTAATCAGTAATTCTGGATTAACTATCCCAGGAAGGTAATCAATCGATTTATTTCTAATTGCATAAAATGTTTTAGAATTCGTCTAAATTCTTATACACCATTGATGGCTGATTTACTTGGTTTTCGTATAAATTAGTTAAGAGCATTCATTACGGTGCTAAAACTGGGGCTAAACCTTTAAAATCATACACCTGTGTCTTCGTCTGCACCACTACCAAGGTTATCCACATGAAGTTGTGTTGTCTCAGATCTAGCCACGGAAGCATTTCTAGCTCCACTGAGACGATTTATTTCTCGTCATGGAAGCTGCAACCGAATCATATTGGATAGATGAATAAATTTTGTTGGTGCTCACAATCAGCTTCAGCAACTCGCACAATCTGCTGGTAATCAAATTTAACGGGTTGAATGAGGCTGGTGTAAAATCCGTTAAAACACATTTACGTAGAATTTTTGGTGATGAAGTACAATTATTCATTTCTGCTCATTTCTTGATCCTTGCACCTTTAAACACAGGAATCCCTCATGAAGATTTATCACATCAGCCAAAGAACAGATTGTCTTGTGATTTGGCTTGTGATTTGGCTTGGATTTTTGCATACATTAAAATTATTAATTTATTTAACGTTTCTTTTTATTTGTCGCTCGTCTTTTGGAGCGCACAGATGCGTTGATGAGTGGGTGCAAGATGTGTTGTTAACGTTTTCAAAAACAATAGAGAAGTAAAACTGAAGTAATAAATTTACGTCAACAGTTTCCTTTCCATATACACGAAGAATTTCACGTAAACATCAATCAATCGATCGCTTAACTCTCTATACCCAACCTAACCTGTTATTGCCGCGATTTTACGTCCATTAAATCGCCCACACACACATACACGTACCACACGGTCGCAAACTGCTTCGACCTAGTTATATCGCGAATCCAGCATCTTCCCATGGGGCTCAATTGATAGAGGATGATCGATCAATACTGCCACCCGCTGCTATCATTTGCGGAACGGTAATTGCCTGAAACGCATAGCTGATGACTTCCTAGTAGCCGAGGAACGTGAGCCGCGCGCTGTTCAAACAACAAGAACCTCGGGACCAAACAATGCAAACCGGCGAGTAGCTCACTTTAGATCTTGCGAAAACTCCCGCATTCCCCTTTTGTTTCGGTTGACATAAGGGCAAGAAAAGTTCTACGACGCCTTTGGTGCGGCTAATAACAGTCTGCACGGTAATTTATGGTGATGTGTGGTACGGTATATGAAAAGAGGTTCGGCGAAGAATTATAATTAATGATTGGGTACCTATTGTAGCAAGTAGATAAAAGTGGATACGGATCATAGACCGTATGGGTTTTGTACGGATAAGAAATAATAGATTGATTGTTGTATTTTTTTTGTTGGAGGGGTTACTATGTAATAAAATACATCGTGACTAGATACGAAAACGCCGGTGACCGGGTCGCAAAAGATAAATGACTTAATTTAGTGGGCAGACATGGGAGGTAAGACAAAGAAGGGAGCAGCCAATCCCAGATACACGATAATGATACGCATTTCGATTCAGAAAACGCTGTAGTAGCGCTGTTTTCGGGTTCATTTGTTCGAGAGCTATAAGTTGGGAAATAGCCCGAGATTTTGTGAAACTTTTTGTGGGTGGGGTCCGATGTCTCATTATTGTCTAAAATAGAAAGTCCTCGCCCGTTGACGACGGTGGATGTTGTCAAAGTAACCAATTTTAGAAACAACCAAATCCATCGATTTACGACTCCATAAACAGCATTACACGACTGTTATTCTACTTATTAAAGAACGTGCAGATATGAGCAGATTTGCATGTCGATTTACGGTGTGACAGATAGGAAATGACTAGGGCAATCGAAATCTCGATCTATCTATCCGCATTTATCTATCCGGTGCCACCAGCCGTTCGCCGTTGGCTCCATCGCCTTGGGGAAAAAATTCACAGCCGGGAATCGGAGCATGCAGTAATAGGTGAACGTGTTGTGTACACAGTCGGCGAAGTGTGGGTACTCTACCTGGACTGATAAAGATCTCGCTTTTGATTTATCCTTCGAGCTGTAATCGCGATGTTTTACGCAATCGCAAAGAAATCCCTTTTTTTATTTCAAACCGCTTAAAGTTATTCGAACGGTGAGAGGCATACTGCACTTAGTTTAAGCAATAAATTCGATTTATAAAATAAATCACTTAATTTAGAAATCCAAGATGTAATGATTTAATCTCATATCTACAATAACAATAATCTTTTAATTCTTTATAATCAAATAATAAAAAGAAATTCCCAAGTCGAAACTTTCTGGAGTCTGGAGCTTTTAGGATCTGGTGATCCTCAATGCTCAAATCTTCTTAAATCAACAAATTCTTATCAATACTCGGCGGCATAACAAAACGCATCACTCAAAATGATGAATACAGCTACGTTAAGGCATATTTTTTTGTTGCCCCTAATACAGAGGCTGTTTCATAATAAATGTGCAGGATTTCAGGACGTGATAGCTTGTCCAAAAATTTTCTATCAACTTACACTCTAAAATGTAACTACTACAACACTAAAGAGTGTTGAAATTTAATTTTAAAAAATCGTTTATCGCACAGAAAAAGCTTTTATACACATTTTTTTATTCACAATAAGTTAAGTTTTGCAGCATTTTGTCGATTTCATCAGAGGAAATTGTAGCTTTCTTCGGATGAAATCCTTCATTCTTTCGTTTTAAAAGTGATCGTAGTTTTGCATAATTTTCTGTATTGATTTCTTGATTTATATAAAATATAATTAAATAAAATATTATTATTAAAGAAAAATTAAAAAATCGGTTCAATCGGGTCACGCAATGTCCGCTCACGGCGGGTCACGCAACACCCATCGTGACCCGGCTTGACTCACGTAATTTGCAGCACAAGTTACTTTGAACTATTTTGTAAGGGAGCATTCTTCGTGACCCAGAATCCGCTGGATTTTCGGAAGAAGAAATGTGGTACCAATACTGTTCAGGTACTATTTTTTGGATTCGTTCTATTTGCTACGAAGTTCTTCTATCGATGTGAGGAAGACTTGATCCAATTTAAGACTACCATAGAATCAAACCACCCAAATATTTCCGGGTTAGCGATTGCAGTGGGTTTGCGCAAATAAATTTAGTAAGATCGGCCAACAAAACTGCATCTCAAAGTTCTAATCGAGGCAAAGAGATGGACTTGAGTGGCAAAACTCTGTACTTTGCACATATAAAGTTTATGAGAAGAAATAATTATGGGTTCTTTAACTGCGATAATAACGGTAATTGAAACTTGAATTGTTCCGAATGTTTTTGAATATTCATTGATGGAGCTTCATCTCAACCTAATTCATCTGGCCATAGTTTTTGCATGATACATTTAGCCGAAAGTATATAAGGGGTAATGGAACCAATTGGATCATATATTCGTGCAATGTGCAACAAGATAAATCTTTTTGTTTAAATGAGGGATATAAGAAAAGCCAAAGGACTCATTTAGCGGATCAATATGAAGGTCCAGGATTTTGATGAACACATTATCTGGGTGGTCGTGCTGATAACGCACCCCAACCCAACCCATTTCGTCTGTTCAAACCTACCTAGTTTTCTGATGGTTCTCAGAACTAGATAGGGTGGTGAAGAATGATATGCTTAAGTAATACTCATTCAAACCATCGCTCAGAAGCGAATTAGTTAAATATCATGGTCAAAAAGATACATAATTAACAAATATAAAGTACTTTATGATATACTTACAAATTGTAATACTTAAGTAGTGAAAGCTCTAGTACTTGGGATCCCGAACTTAGCTTCCTTAACTTCTTTACACCAATGGGTTGCGGAAGATACTACAGGTACTAATATTGTGTTATCGATACCGTCAGACAATATCGTGGCAGTTCTGGTTTGAAAGCGAAAATTGACTGGTTGGTTGACACCAGATAGAGTCAGTGATGAGTGAGAACAGAGTCTCTTGCACCTTGGTCTCAGGTCACTTAAGAGTACTGGTAATCAAGCGGCAGATGAACTAGCACGAGAAGACGTTTAACGCAGCGTCAATGCGTTTGTCGGACCAGAGCCAGCATTTGATGCTTAATTTGCTATGGCCAAGCACAAGATTGGACTATGAGCTAAAGGCAGACTTCGCCAATTGTGGACCAGTTCTCCTGGAATAAGATATGCGACATTACTTAACATCGTTGCTGCCAAATCTAGAACATTCTAGAATTTGCGAATTAACAAATATAAAGTACTTTATGATATACTTACAAATTGTAATACTTAAGTAGTGAAAGCTCTAGTACTTGGGATCCCGAACTTAACTTCCCTAACTTTTTTACACCAATGGGTTGCGGAAGATACTACAGGTACTAATATTGTGTTATCGATACCGTCAGACAGTATCGTGGCAGTTCTGGTTTAAAGCGAAAATTGACTGGTTGGTTGACACCAGATGGAGTCAGTGGTGAGTGAGAACAGAGTCTCTTGCATCTTGGTCTCAGGTCACTCAAGAGTACTGGTAATCAAACGGCAGATGAGCTAGCACGAGAAGACGTTTAACGCAGCGTCAATGCGTTTGTCGGACCAGAGCCAGCATTTGATGCTTAATTTGCTATGGCCAAGCACAAGATTGGACTATGAGCTAAAGGCAGTCTTCGCCAATTATGGACCAGTTCTCCTGGAATGAGATATGCGACATTACTTAACATCGTTGCTGCCAAATCTAGAACATTTTAGAATTTGCGAATTAACAAATATAAAGTACTTTATGATATACTTACAAATTGTAATACTTAAGTAGTGAAAGCTCTAGTACTTGGGATCCCGAACTTAACTTCCCTAACTTCTTTACACCAATGGGTTGCGGAAGATACTACAGGTACTAATATTGTGTTATCGATACCGTCAGACAATATCGTGGCAGTTCTGGTTTGAAAGCGAAAATTGACTAGTTGGTTGACACCAGATGGAGTCAGTGATGAGTGAGAACAGAGTCTCTTGCATCTTGGTCTCAGGTCACTCAAGAGTACTGGTAATCAAGCGGCAGATGAGCTAGCACGAGAAGACGTTTATCGCAGCGTCAATGCGTTTGTCGGACCAGAGCCAGCACTTGATGCTTAATTTGCTATGGCCAAGCACATGATTGGACTATGAGCTAAAGGCAGATTTCGCCAATTGTGGACCAGTTCTCCTGGAATGAGATATGCGACATTACTTAACATCGTTGCTACCAAATCTAGAACATTTTAGAATTTGCGTGTGGTAGTATTAGAGTTCTAATGGGTGTCTTTACTGCGCACGTTGAATTCTGAATATGTGCCAAGGACGAGGAATTGGTAGAGCATGTTTTATGCAATTGCCCATTGTTTGGACACCAACTTTTTTTGGACAAGTACGTTCAGAATTGGGTTACAGATTTGAATAGAGACTTTTAGCAATACATTTCATGGCATTGTACTGAAATTTTCATTAACATAGCTTCTACAAAAAAAGCGATAATTCTTCATATCTGGAAAGTGGACATATTTTTGGGTTAGTCAAAGATTTCTTAGACTAACATAAAACATAACCTTGTATCTTGATGCGCGAGTGGAAGCAGAAACCTTCCGAACTAAGTTCCATTTATACAGCATATGTAAGTTCTTCAGATGCATCAAAAACTACTCTTAATTTTGAAGGAATATAAGACGATGCGGGATATAATATGAATACGCATTATTATAATCAAACGAAAGGATAGGAGACATCTACCCTTTCTTCTCAGTAATCATTCACAAATTTCTTATATTCATCGTAAATTGTAGGTAATTAGTCGTTTTTTCAAAGATAGAAATCTTTGTAAAGCTTGTGAATATGATCGACTTAAATAAGATTTTCATTCCGAAATGGTACTTTGACTATAAATCGTACTTCTTGTGTCCTTATAATTATTTAGAAAATTTTCTTCATATTTTAGATGTTCTAATAAATAAGCAACATCAATTTTGATTTGATAAAGTTCCCAGAATTTTTGAAGACATTGATCTAAAGATGGCTCGAGCAGAAGATGTTGATATACGATGCTGTTTCTTCATGATTTGAAGTCTTGCCCATTAGAAGCCAATATCAAAAATTGGTTTCATTGCAGAAGACTCATCTATTTGATCTATTCGATTTCTTCAAGTATATGTGGAACCAATTCTTTCCCAAAAAGAAGATCGATAGAGTCTAGAGATGATTGATTTTTTGATCACGCACATGATATCTACCAAATCGATCTTATATATGCATGGTATTAGCAACAGCGCCAACAACGTTATTTGAATGAATAGGATCACTTTTGGATGACATTTTTGTTGAACCTTTGGACTACCTAAATGCACTAATGTATGATACCTCTATGATATCATGGTATGATGGTATCTACCAAATCGGTATTGTAGCATGGCATTAACAATATATTCAACGGTGTTATCTGAATGAATGGAATCACTTTCAGATGGCATTTATGATGAACCTCTGGACGATCTAAATGCAATAATGTATGATGGTGCTTTTTACAAGTTCTACAAGTGTTTCTCGAGTTGCATTTGCTTGTTAAATGTTGATATCCCAAACAATTTTTTCACAGCCGATTTTTATTGACATATTCATATCTTTTTTCTGTTGATTTATCATTAAAATTTGGACATCTGCATAAATTGTGATTATTATTACATAATAGACAAAAGAGATGATTTTGTTTAAATTTTATTTCCATAGCGAAACTTGATGCAATTACTTTGGATGGATGTTTGGAAGTGAACTACATCTTTGGAATTTGATGAAGAGTTCTGCGGAATTGTTGATATGTGGATATTTCAAAGGATCGTACTCTCCCATGAACCTACGAGAAATTAGAGTGATCTCTATCCTCCGACATTCTCTAAAAAAGTGAGTATGAAATTTAAAATAAAATATGTTATTGATATTTGAATGAACAGAATAATTTAGAAATAAGTTTAAAATTAGATTTTTCTTCAACCTGTACACATCTATTCAACATTAACCATTCGTGAAAACATCCGGAGCGGTCACTGTAAGAAGTGATTAGACCGTAGTACATCAGAGGCCGTACCCACGAGTCATTCCATTCTTCCGTACAACTTAACTAACTACATAACGAATCTAATCAGCGTAATCGAGCCGGTCGACCGTACCACGATGCAAAGAAGAAGAAGAAGAAGAGAGAGGGAACGTAAAGGGAAAACGAGGAGGACGAAGAAGGAGGCGTTCGTACGCGGAATCGCGGCAATACATTCATCGACAGCAATCACCGCGGCGACACGGCAATGTGGGAGTCAGGAAACCGACCGGACCGCTTCTTCTTCTTCTTCTTCTTCTGTTGCTGCTGTTGCCGCTAACATAAACTGACCGCACCTAGACGGTTGAGGTGCGCGTTAGACGACAGGCTATGGTACTATATCGGGTTGGAAACTGGTATCTTTTTGCGCAGTTGATCTCCATAGGAAGCCACCTACTACTTACTGGACCAGTAGGGAGATGGACACGAGCCAGGAAAATGGGAAAAAAGCCAACGGCTCATTCCGCTCGAACAGAAAGAAAGAAAGAGAGCAACCGGTCCGCAAGAAAGTCAGATGACGCGATCGAGATAGCGAGGGACGCTTAATATGTGCCATGTATCATACTCGGATACGGTTATACTTCGCTGCTCGGCCTGGACTACTGAGAAACTCCGGACAATGGCAGAAACAATATAATGGTAATAATAAATGGACCAGGTAGTGTGTTTGTTCTGCGGAAATTGATTAGGTGCATACGCCGCCTAGATAAATTGTACAGATAGCTGAAAGGGTTACCCTAAGTTTTATCATTCTCTTACAAATTTCCCCGTTGTTCAATCTTGGATGAAAGTGAAAGTTAAATTTAGTTAATTTAAGTTACATAATCCCCCCTTATAAATGAAACTAAAAATTAATCTACGCCATAATAAAAGTAATGAGTTAAGTTGTGAAATAGCAAAGAAAGGTGTCAACATACTCTTAACTGTTTAGCACGAGCCTCCTCGTCGTGCCAGACGTGGTTAATCTTGCAAGTTATTCACGCAAGTTATGCACCGCCGGCGAATCGTCGAGTGTTAACCCGCGAAGAAATTTACTATCCAGAGACTACGGACGGAATTATATAGTATCTATTCGGGAAGAACGTATTAAACCACCTCTGAATGTCTTGACTGTTTGCCCTTTTACATTTTAACGACAGAACAAATCTTGTACAACAAGAGAACCAAGCGGGTAATATATCTGTGATGTTGTGCAATCATAAACACGTCTGGTGGAACGAGAAAACCACCTAACACCCAATAAAAAAGGGGACCGCGCGCATTATAATAACAAGTCACATATGTTTTTACTAATTAAACCGAATCTCCCCACGGGGGACACACAAAGAGAAAATACAGTACGAACGGGAGCACTTAATGGATTTAATCTCATCGCAAACTACCCATAAAACGTAAAGTGCATACACAAAGCAGTTGCATACGGTGGTTTAACAAAGGACCAGTGGTTTGACATCCGTACAGATCATGAAGACACGCGTTCAACTACCGAATTGGGGTTGTGTTCCCGTGGGAAGTGAAATGATCTCATGGGATGAGGGTGTGAGAATTTTTATTAGATCTGGTTCGTTATTTGTGGCAAGTGTTATATGAGTGGTTTAGATGAATAAAATTAGGGGTGGTTAAATTTATGAAACGTATTGTTGGCACGTTTGATTAATTAAGAAATTCGTTTTTATCATAAATTAATAAAAATTAAATCAGAATAATATCTAAACAACATTTTTAATTCAATCAAATAATGATAAAGGTGATAGCGTGTTGAAAGAATTCAACCCAACATTTAAAATTTTTTCAACATTCTTAATTTATTATTTTAATGTAAAGTAAGAAACCAGACGTCGCATCTTTTATAGTGCTCTCTTGTACTTTTGCTTTTAGAGGTGTCAAAATCGAAAAGTGCGAAAATTTTTAAATTTGATTAATTCCTTGTTTATGGTAAATCATGCAGGGAAATAATAAGTTCCATTTAATCAGAAAATATGGTGTTGGTGAGTTTTATACAGACTGGAAGTCCCGTCTTTGAAGAGTATTTTTTTAATAATACAGTGTAAAATATGCAAATTAAATATATTTATTGCTTTCTCAAGTTGTTAATGGTAATATCGGTAACAAGGCATCTTATGAAACAAATTTGAGATGAAAAATGTTCGCAACTTTTCTTGTTAACAATGTTGCTTTCTTACAATTTGGTTTTAAATGCACCATTATTGAGAGGTATACAAAAATATGAAAAGTTGATAAATTTCGCTGCTTTACACGATTTTAATGATAACACTTGGGAATCAAAGCAAAATTCACAGCGCAGTCCTAAACCTAAGAGCTAATAGTCCTCATTATATATGTATCCAGTGTCCCCTCCAAGGTACGGATTTTTTTTTTGGCGTTGATTATTGTATGAGAAGGGATGCACTCGTTTCGTCCGCCCAACCCAGTCCTGGGGCGCTGAATATCTTAGGACGGCTCTGGTTCAAATACACACGGTTGGATTGGGTTTGGTTGAGTTTGGTTGGGTTTAGCCGTGCATCTAAAGACAATTTTTTAACGAAGAAAAATACGGAAGACTACAATGAATCATTTCTGAATTAGAATACTTTAAAAGCTAATTTGGCAATCACGTATATTTCAATTCAAGTAAAACTAGAACTAACATTAGACCTAGAAGTGGAAAGGACACTTCTAGGTTTAGCACCAGTTCCGGTTTTACTTCAGTTTAAATATACAGGGTTTGGTTGGGTTGGGTTTAACCGTGCATCTAACGATATCTTTTTAATTTTACAAAGAACAGTTTCTGAAATAGATTGGTTCATAATGATAGAAGTAATGATTCGATAAAAATTCAAAAATGATATAGAGTTGCAATGTTGTTGCAAAATGCAAAATGTTTGAAGGTGAATTGGAAATCATTGAAAAATTGTCTAAATGTTTTGTAATTACTTCAGATTACTTAAAATGATCACAAAATTTATGAATAATTGTTAAAAATTGGTGTATCATATTGCAAAAAAGCTTACTACGTTTGAAAGCTGGTTAGTAATCATTAAAGCTTTGTCTAAATGATTGAGAAATGATTTCATCAACTCCAGATTGATTGAAAATGATTAAAGTGATCATTTAAGAAACACATACGTTGTTCTAAATTTGTTCAAAATGATTGAAAATGAATTGGTAATCATTGGGACTTTGCCTAGAATCATAATTACTCCAGGTTACTTAAAACAATCGTATACTGTATGAATAATCGTTAGAAAATGATTTATTATATTGCAAAAAAGCTCACAGTATTTGAAAGCTGATTGGTAACCATTAGAACGTTGTCGAAATGATTAGGAGATGGTTTCATTAACTCTAGATTGCTTCAAAATGATAGAAACAATGATTTAATAAAAATTCAAAAGCATGAAAGTTAATTGGGAATCATTAAAACTTTGTCTAAATGATTGAGAAATGATTTTATCAACTCCAGAAATAATTAAAGTGATGATATATAATGAGGATGCTTTTGTCCTCGAAAACGAAAAATACGAAGTACTACAATGAATAGTTCGAATCTTTCCATTTCTAGGTATAGTCTTAGTTCCAGAAACATTCAGGGTTTAGCCGTACATCTTTCAAGACGACTAAACCCGAACGATTTTAGTTCTAGGTCTAGTGGCCACTTTTACTTCAGTTCTTCAGTTATATAGGGCTAGGTTAGGTTGAGTTGGGTTTCTAAGCTACTTTTAGAACAAAAATTGTAGCAAATTATAATCTTAACAATATCGTTTCTCTCTTGCACTTTTGTTCTTTGTCCTTAATTTAGTCAGAATCTTCTTTTAGCCGAAATTCTTTTTTAGTTTACAACTTGCTAAAGTTAATATTTGGCAATCGGAGCATATTATAAAAAAGCTATTAGAACAAAAGTTATGACAAATTTTATTTTTAAATTTAACACTTTTGTTCTTAGATGCATAGATATTCAGAAAATCTAAAAAAAAAATGAAAATTTGATGAATTTGTCGTTAATGGTTACACTTGGGAAATAAAGTGTGTTATTTATTACAAAAATCTTTTAAAACGAAAGAAGATTAATATCTTGAACTTACATGATATGTTGAACTGAACCATAACCAGGTAAATCGAATTGACGTAAATTGGAGTCCAATTTTGCATACAAATGATGTTCAATTGGGACGAGACACTAAAGAAAACAATAATTTAAAAGAAAAATGTTTAATAAATTGAAATCGTTGAAGAAAGCTCGTTGTTTAGTCTCATAACTTAATCTAGATGCGCAAATGATCATCTCATAGAGTAAGTTTTAAATAGTTTAATGATTTCTAAGTTCATTGTTTGAAGTAAACTGATTGTATTCGATGGCAGAAAATACAACCATCAGAACATTATTCTAAATTAGATTTGCTTTAATTGACAATAACGTTTGTCTTCAAGTGATGACCAAATTAATCCTCAAAAAGAGAAGCTATTATCTAAGTTTTAGCATCAGACTTTCAAATGATGGGCAACTAAATTTTAAATTTATTTTTTAATGTTTCTGGATTTTGAAGTTTTAATTTATAATCACCAGCTGCATTCGCGCCAATCATCACTGTCAATTGATTTTTGATGGCTTTAAATTTGCAAAAGTTCTCTCTTCGTGCGCGATAAATTTTCTTTTTGGCTTCTCCCTACTTCCTGCGATGCTGTGCCAATTATTTCATTAAAAAATATATAGATGATATCATACTCTCAATTCCCAAAACTGCAATTAACTACGTGTTAACAACCTTCAATAATTTCAATAAATACATACAGTTCACAATGGAAATTGAAAATGAAGAGCATTACGTTCCCTTTTTAGACACCAAAGTCATCAGAAACTCTGAAAATAGACTAATGTTTGATTGCTTTACACGATTTTAATGATAACACTTGGGAATCAAAGCATGCTTCACAGCGCAGTCCTAAACCTAAGAGCTAGTCCTCATTATACATGTATCCAGTGTCTCCTCTTAGGTACGGAATCTTCTTTTGGTATTGATTTTTGTATGAAAAGAGATGCACTCGTTTCGTCCGCCCAACCCAGTCCTGGGGCGCTGAATATCTTAGGACGGCTCTGGTTCAAATACACACGGTTGGATTGGGTTTGGTTGGGTTTAGCGGTGCATCTAAAGACAATTTTTTCACGAAGAAAAATATGGAAGACTACAATGAATAATTGAGAACACACTGAAATAGAATACTTTACAAACTAATTTGGCAATCATGTATATTTCAATTCAAGTAAAACTAGAACTAACACTAGACCTAGAAGTGAAACGTTTTGGGTTTAGCCGTGCATCTTTAGACCCAACCCAAATCAACAACCCGACCCAATCCAAATCTTTCCACTTCTAGGTCTAGTGTTAGTTCTAGTTTTATATCATTAGATCTAACTCTAGATTTAGAATTAGAAACATTCGGGTTTAGCCGTACATTTCTCAAGATGGCTAAATCCGGCTGTTTCTAACTCTAGGTCTAGTGCCAGTTCCAGTTTTACTTCAGTTCAAATATACAGGGTTGGGTTGGGTTTAACCGTGCATCTGACGATATATTTTAATTTTACAATGAACAGTTTCTGAAATAGATTCCTTCATAATGATAGAAGTAATGATTCAATAAAAATTCAAAAATGGTATAGAGTTGCAATGTTGTTCAATATGCATGAAGGTGAATTGGAAATCATTGAAAAATTGTCTAAATGATTTGTATTTACTTCAGATTACTTAAAATGATCACAAAATATATGAATAATTGTTAAAGATTGGTGTGTCATGTTGCTAAAAAGCTTACTGTGTTTGAAAGCTTGTTGGTAATCTTTAAAACTTTGTCTAAATGATTGAGAAATGATTTTATCACAGATTTTATCCAGATTGATTAAAAATGATTGAAGTGATCATTTAAGAAACACATACATTGTTTTAAATTTGTTCAAAATGATTGAAAATGAATCATAATTACTCCAGGTTACTTAAAATGATCGTATAATGTATGAATAATCGTTAAAAATTGATATATTACATTGCAAAAAAGCTTACAGTGTTTGAAAGCTGATTGGTAATCATTAGAACTTTGTCGAAATGATTACGAGATGATTCCATCAATTCTAGATTGCTTCAAAATGATAGAAACAATGATTTAATAAAAATTCAAAAATCATGTAGAGTTGCAAAGTTGTTCAAAATGCTTGAAGGTGGAAAAATTGTCTTAATGATTTGTAATTACTTCAGGCTACTTAAATTGATCACAAAATGTATGAATGATTGTTAAAAATTGGTGTATCATATTTAAAAAAAAACTCAGAGAGCATGAAAGTTAATTAGGAATCATTAAAACTTCGTCTAAATGATTGAGAAATGATTTTATCAACTCCAGAAGTGATTAAAGTGATGATATATAATGAGGACGCTCTTGTCCTCGAAAATGAAAAATACGAAGTACTACAATGAATAGTTCGAATCTTTCCACTTCTTTAAAGCCTTAGGTCTAGCTTTAGAACGGGTATTGGAAACATTCGGGTTTAGCCGTATATTTTTCAAGACGACTAAACCCAGATGATTCTAGTTCTAGGTCCAGTGCCAGCTCTAGTTCACTTCTTCAGTTATACAGGGCTAGGTTGGGTTGAGTTGGGTTTCTAAACTATTTTTAGAACAAAAATTGTAGCAAATTATAATTTTAACAATATCGTTTCTCTCTTACACTTTTGATTTTTGTTCTTAATTTAGTCAATATCAAGAAAAACACAAAAATGTAAAAGAAAATATGAATTTCTTTTGTTTACAATTTTCTAAGGTTAATGCTTAGCAATCAGAGCATATTATAAAAAAGCTATTAGAACAAAAGTTATAGCAAATTTTATTTTTAATTTAAACACTTTTGTTCTTAGATGCATAGATATTCAGAAAAACACGAAGAAAATTGAAAATTTGATGAATTTGTTGCCTCACGTTGTTAATAGTTACACTATGGAAATAAAGTGTGTTTGTTACAAAAAGCTTTTAAAATAAAAGAAGATTAATACCTTGAACTTACGTGGTATAACCAAGTAAATCGAATTGACGTAAATCGGAGTCCAATTTTGTATACAAATTATGTTGTGATGACCGAAGTTCGTATTATCAAGGTGTTTTATGGATTTATTAATTAAAGAATTAATCCGTTTTTCATTTTAGTTTATTCGTCGTTCATCGGTCAACAACTGTTCCTCTTTATTACATGCATAATGTTTTATTAACATTGTACAAAATGCAACGCTTGCAATAATCAGCAATTGTTGACCCAGTTAGGATTAACTTACAATACAGTACACAATAATTTGAATGAAAAATGTTTAATAAATTGAAATCGTTGAAGAAAGCTCGTTGTTTAGTCTCATAACTTAATCTAGATACACAAACGATTGTCTCATAGAGTAAGCTTTAAATAGTTTAATGATTTCTTGGTCCATTGATTGAAGCCAACTGATTTTATTCGGTGGTAGAAAATATAACCATTAACATCATTCCAAACTGGATTTGCTTTAATTGACAATAACTTTTGTCGTAAGGTGATGACCAAATTAATCCTCAAAAAGAAAAGGTGTCATCAAAATTTTAGCGTTAACGTTCAAATGTTGGGCAATAAACTTTTAACAATAATCTAAAAAAGGTTGATGAATTGATTTTTGGTGGATTTAAATTTGGAAAAGTTCTCTCTTCATGGGCGATAAACATTGTTTTTTGGCTGATATGACCACCTTCTTCTAGAAATCTTCTATTCTTTCTGGATAAGGAGATGCATGTTCTTTATCAAGGCTTGCGTCTCTCTACTTTCTGCGATGCTATGCCAATTACAACGACTTTTGGAATGGCTTAACATTATTAGCTTTAACTTTTTATTTGCGGCTTCCTTTCCAGCTTCTATTTTTCAAAAATAAACTTATCTTGAGATCACACTGTATTCATTGATTAACAAGATTTATTCATTACTTTGAGTATTTCTGGATAAGGAGATGCATGTTCTTTATCAAGGCTTGCGTCTCTCTACTTTTTGCGATGCTATGCCAATTACAACGACTTTTGGAATGGCTAAACATTATTAGCTTTAACTTTTTATTTGCGGCTTCCTTTCCAGCTTCTATTTTTCAAGAATAAACTTATCTGGAGATCACACTGTATTCATTGATTAACAAGACAATATTTCCCTCTTATTTGATTATCACACCATGACGTTTACGAATGATGCTTGAATGCAGAGGTGGAGGTATTTTTTTCAGTTCTAAGTGAAAGGGTTTGCTATTATCTTTAAGTATATTTTTAAGTTACTCTGAAGAAATTTATGTATATTAGGTTTGTACAGGAGTTGAGACTTCAGAAAAATAGCCTGATCAAGTTTATCCAGCTTGGTTGGATATGAGAATTTGTGTCCACGATCAAGTATGATATTATTAATGTTAGAAAAAGTGAATCGGATAAGTTTGTAACTCTAGGAGCAAAAGCAAAATTATTAAAATTGTTCATCGATATCTTAAACAAGGAGCACTCTCAATCAACCCCCTTACAATGAATTATTTTGCTAAGTATTATTAATTGGTCTGTTCCTTACAAACTTGTAGTTAATCGAGTTGCAATTCTTTTGCTTCTTTTTAGTTTAATGAGTTCTTCTCCAATCTTTCAAGTCTTTTCTTGTTCGTTTCCTTATTATGTATTGTTGCATTATATACTTTATCTTTTTATGCAGTTATTGAAGCAACGAAAGAAGAAATTGGGCGCAAAAGTGGTATCGAATTGTGTCTAGTGATGAGTTATGATTTTGATTTTTGGCCCACGACACTCGTAGAAGGGGCAAATGAAGGCGTGAAGAATGCAAAAATCCAATATTTTTGTGGTACGTAACACAGCTCTCACAAGTAGTAATGATAGTACAATATGTTACGGTAGCAGATCACCCTTAGTCTTCACTGATGGCAACTTAAATAGCAGTTATTATACTGCCAATGTGCTAGAACTCGTTGCACTTCCATATCTTCAGGGGCTAGAAAATTCCATTTACCAATTTTTTGGAAGGAGCTAATATTACACGATCTCCGCCTACGAATTCAAGAAGCTTGGGTTCATAAACCACATAAAGCTATAGATCACTTTATTTGTTTTAATAAAAGACGAAAGTTTTGATAAAAATTTCAATAAACTCGTTCAATATATTATAGGTGTTGCAATTTTTATGAAAATCAGTTATTATGTGTTAATTAAATTTAAAATCATCTCCTTTAGGAAAGTAAAAGTTGCTCGATTCTTGGACTTTCTTTCAAAGCTCGAGTTTAACGAGATCGTGCGAAAAAGAATTATCCAGATTCTATCCCGGAGGTGTCAAGGATATAATTCGTTTCGTATCAGGTCCCTCGACGAAATGCCAATAAATAAAAGAGAACTTTCACGCGGGCTTCGAGCGAAATTAATTTTAGCGGCCGTTACCTGGGTGGCGACATAACAACGAAGGTGGCAAACCACTTAATCGATTCCGTCGGTAAAGGACATTCCGCGATTTCCTCGATACGGACTCGCATTCCGCGTATTCCTTTTAGGTAATTGCTTATTATAACCTTAAAAAGGTTAAGGTGGTGATAGTACGTTTCGATCCACCTGTCCAACAGGTTCTAGCGGTATTTATATGGGAGTTGAAGAAGAAAGTTTAACCAAGATAATTATAATTAATTTTATGATGATTGCTTTGCTAGTTTTGAACAGGACTTATTCGATTTGTTTGAATCTTCAAAGAAACGTTACCGGAAGTAAACACTTTCTATTCCAATTAGTTGTAATTCAACGTAAAATCTTATCACGACCGTAAAATGTATTGGGTTACCCAGTTATGGAAAATCGTGTTCCGGTCCGAACGAAATTAAATGTAACGTTGTTCTAGGTGCTCGTGCTTCACGGTCACGATTCGCTCGGGTTTTTCGCGCATTACAGCGCATCCTAATCGAATTAATCTGTACAAAACCGCCCCGAACGCGGAATATTGCGCTACCGGTGTAGTTGCGTCCACTATCTCTTCCTTTTCTTCTTTTTCACCTAAGGCTCCATTCGCCCTGATGCATTATGTATCGAGATTTTTGTCTTGCCGCCCGCCCGTTCGATTTGCGAAACGAATACACCACTTCCCGTACACCGACTTTCACTCGCCTACAAATCGGTATTGTCTACCCAGCTTACATAAGTCGATGGTAATAATTTTGTGCATGGGTATTCTTCGCTTTTACCTGACGCTAAATTAAATTTTCATTCAAAATATTTTCATTTATAATCTAAATTACTTAGAAATCATCTCGAGAGAAAATCTTTTATGTGAGTTGAGAAGATTTATAAGATATTCTCACTTTGATATAAAAGTTAAAGAATTATGGTATCTAAAGATAGCAAAATAAAAGGATTACCTACTACATCGACGAAACTTTACTAATATATATAAGTTGCGCGTCTTTGGACGAAAGAGTAAATCTGAATCTCTCAAGTACTAGGTCTAGTGTTAATTCTAGTTTTAATTCTTGTTTAACTCCACATAGATTGTTTTAAATTCTTCTGGAAATAAAAGTATAACTAATACTAGACCACCAACTTAACTTCAGAACTAACACCATGCTGAGAACTAGAAACATTAGGGTTTAGCCATACGTCTCATAAGACGGCTAAACCATAATGTTTCTAGTTCTAGATCCAGTACTAGTAAAACTTGGTTGAGTTGGGTTCGGTTTCGCCTTTAGAGACGTGCGTCAAACCCAAATGTTTCTAGGTCTAGTATTAGCTGTTATTCAGTTTTAGATAATTGTATACTTGTATCGATCTAAAACTAGAACTAACACTAGTCCTAGAAATAGAAAGTTTCGGTTTCGTCGTGCGTCTTCAGACTAAATCTTTCTAGTTCTAGGTCTAGTGTTAGTTCTAGTTTTAATCCTTATGTAACTCTAGTTTGCTTCAAATTCTTCTAGACCAAAAGTATAACTAATATAAGACTTACAACCCAACTTCAGAACTAATACTAGATCTAGAAAATAATCTAGTAATACTAATAATTCTAGATCTAGTGTTAGTTCGGAAGACCATCTACAGCATCCTAGTAAAAAGAGATACTACATCGAAACTAACCAAAATATCATCAGCATATAATATTAAACTTTTTACTAATTCTACATAATGTATGGAATCTGCTACATATGATTCAGCGTTTCCTATAAATAGAGAAAGAATCTTCGCTAGATTGGTTAGTAGATATGTTGGGGAGTTGATGACCCTGACTAAAGGGCTTTGGTAGTCCACACATTGTTGCTGGTACTGGCACATGCACAAACAATCCGTTCTACTATTGCGGTGCAATTCTTGTAGATTTTTCCAGGTTCTTCATTTTCCTTACAATCTCGCCTGTAAGGTCCTGCTTGATCTTCCTGTAGGTGACCGGGTCCAGTAGATTCATCATTTTGGCGTTATTTGCTGGTAACTCGACGATTTCTTATCAAAAACTTTTCTTCTTTTTATCATAACCAAGATTTTTGTGCATAAAATTGTTATTATATTAAATTTTTGAGTTATAATAGGTTTCACTCCCAAAAGTGATTTGTACCTTGTATCTAGATAATAATCTTGAATAGATATGTACAGATTGTGAATTAAGCTTTTTTGATCATAACCAAGATTTCTATGCATAAAATTGTCATGCATCGGCATTAGTTTTTGAGTTACAAGAGGTTTAATTCACAAAGGTTGGGAGAAATCGTTATCTTGGTGATTTGCACCTTGAATCTAGATAATAATCTTGAATAAATATGTACAGATTGTGAATCAAGTCTTTTTTGATCATAATCAAGATTTTTGTGCATAAAATTTGCATGCATCGATTTTCGGTTTTATTCACAAAACTTGCGAGAAATCGTGATCTTGGAGATTTGCACCTTGTATCTAGAAAATAATATTGAATACATATGTACAAATTGTGAATCGATTCTTTTTGACCAGAACTAAGATTTCTATGCATAAAATTTTCACGCATCGACTTTAATTTTTGAGTTAGAACAGGCTTCATTCCCAAAAGTTGCTAGAAATCGTGATCTTGGTGATTTGCACCTTGTATCTAAAAAATAATCTTGAATAGATATATTCAGATTGTGAATTAAGTGTTTCTGATCATAACCAAGATTTTTGTGTATAAAATTTTCATGCATCGACATTAGTTTATGAGCTATAACAGGTTGTGTGAATGAACAACTTTTGTGTGTTCCATTCACAAAAGTTGCGAGAAATCGTGATCTTGGTGATTTGCACCTTGTATCTAGAAAATAATCTTGAATAGATATGTACAGATTGTGAATTAAGTTTTTTTGATCATAACCAAGGTTTTTATGCATAAAATATTCATGCATCGACTTTAGTTTTTAAGTTATAAGGGGTTTCATTCCCAAAAGTTGCGAGAAATCGTGATCTTGGTGATTTGCACCTTATATCTAGAAAATTATTATAACAGGTTTCACCCCCAAAAGTTGCGAAAATTTATGATCTTGGTGATTTGCACCTTGTGTCTAGAAGATAATCTTGACCAAATATGTGCAGATTGTGAATTAAGTCTTTTTTGATCATAACCAAGATTTTTATGCATAAGATTTTCATGCATCAACTTTAATTTTTGAATGATAACAGATTTCATTCCCCAAAAGTTGCGAGAAATCGTGATCTTGGTGATTTCCACCTTGTATCCAGAAAATAATCTTGAATAAATATGTGCAGATTGTGAATTAAGTCTTTTTGATCATAACCTAGATTTTTATGCATAATATTTTCATGCATTGACTTTAGTTTTTGAGTTATGACGGGTTTCATTCCCAAAAGTTGTGAGAAATCGTGATCTTGGTGATTTATACCTTGTATCTAGAAAATTATCTTGAGCAGATAAGTGCAGATAGTGAATTAAGCCTTTTTTGATTATAACCAAGATTTCTGTGCATAAAATTATCATGCATCGACTTTAGCTTTTGAGTTATAACATGTTTCATTCCCAAAAGTTGCAAGAAATCGCGATCTTGCTGATTTGCACCTTGTATCTAGAAAATAATCTTGAATAGATATGTATAGATTGTGAATTAAGTCTTTTTGATCATAACCAAGATTTCTATGCATATCATTGTCATACATCGACATTAATTTTTGGGTGATAACAGGTTTTATTGGCAAAAGTTGCGAGAAATCGTGATCTTGGTGATTTGCACCATGCATCTAGAAAATGATCTTGAATAGATATGAAGAGATTGTGATTTAAATCTTTTTGATCACAAACAACATTTTTATGCGTAAAATTGTCACGCATCAAAATTTGTTTTGACTTATAGCAGGTTTCATTGCCAAAAGTTGCGAGAAATCGTGATCTTGGTGATTTGCACCATGCATCTAGAAAATGATCTTGATTAGTTATGTAGAGATTGTGAATTAAGTCTTTTTGATCACAACCAACATTTTTATGCGTAAAATTGTCACACATCAAAATTTGTTTTGACTTATAACAGGTTTCATTCCCAAAAATTGAGAGAAATTTTGATATTGGTGATATGCACCATGCATCTAGAAAATGATCTTGATTAGTTATGTAGAGATTGTGAATTAAGTCTTTTTGATCACAACCAACATTTTTATGCGTAAAATTGTCACACATCAAAATTTGTTTTGACTTATAACAGGTTTCATTCCCAAAAATTGAGAGAAATTTTGATATTGGTGATATGCACCATGCATCTAGAAAATGATCTTGAATAGATATGAAGAGATTGTGATTTAAATCTTTTTGATCACAAACAACATTTTTATGCGTAAAATTGTCACGCATCAAAATTTGTTTTGACTTATAGTAGGTTTCATTGCCAAAAGTTGCGAGAAATCGTGATCTTGGTGATTTGCACCATGCATCTAGAAAATGATCTTGATTAGATATGTAGAGATTGTGAATTAAGTCTTTTTGATCACAACCAACATTTTTATGCGTAAAATTGTCACACATCAAAATTTGTTTTGACTTATAACAGGTTTCATTCCCAAAAATTGAGAGAAATTTTGATATTGGTGATATGCACCATGCATCTAGAAAATGATCTTGAATAGATATGAAGAGATTGTGATTTAAATCTTTTTGATCACAAACAACATTTTTATGCGTAAAATTGTCACGCATCAAAATTTGTTTTGACCTATAGCAGGTTTCATTGCCAAAAGTTGCGAGAAATCGTGATCTTGGTGATTTGCACCATGCATCTAGAAAATGATCTTGATTAGATATGTAGAGATTGTGAATTAAGTCTTTTTGATCACAACCAACATTTTTATGCTTAAAATTGTCACGCATCAAAATTTGTTTTGACTTATAACAGGTTTCATTCCCAAAAGTTGTGAGAAATCGTGATATTGGTGATTTCCACCATGCATCTAGAAAATGATCTTGATTAGATATGTAGAGATTGTGAATTAAGTCTTTTTGATCACAACCAACATTTTTATGCTTAAAATTGTCATGCATCAAAATTTGTTTTGACTTATAACAGGTTTCATTCCCAAAAGTTGCGAAAAATCGTGATATTGGTCATTTGCAACTCGTATCTCGAAAATAATCTTGAATAGATACGTGCAGATTCTGAATTAAGTCTTTTTAATCACAGCCAACATTTTTATGCATAAAATTGTCATGTATCGAAATTAGTAGAGTTATAACACGTTTCACTCCCAAATCTTGCGAGAGTTCGTGATCTTGGTGATTTGCACCTTGTATCTAGAAAATAATCTAGAATAGATATATACAGATTGCGAATTAAGTCTTTTTGATTATAACCAAGATTTTTATGCATAAAATATTCATACATCGACTATAGTTTTTGAGTTATAAAAGGTTTCATTCCCAAAAGTTGCGCGAAATCGTGATATTTGTGATTTGCACCATGCATCTAGAAAATAATCTTAAATAGATATGTGCAAATTGTGAATTAAGCCTTTTTGATTATAACTTTGATTTTTATGCATAATATTATCATACATCGAAGTTAATTTTTGAGTTACAACAGGTTTCACTCCCAAAAGTTGCGAGCATTTGTGATCTTTGTGATTTACACCTTGTATCTAGAAAATAATCTTGAATAGAGATGTGTAAATTGTGAATTAAGTCTTTTTTGATCGTAACCATGATTATTATGCATAAAATTTTCATGCATCGACTTTAGTTGCAAGAAATCGCGATCTTGCTGATTTGCACCTTGTATCTATAAAATAATTTTGAATAGATATGTACAGATTGTGAATTAAGTCTTTTTGATCATTAATTATCAAGAGAAGAATCTGATACAAAACGAGTTGGTGGAGTGAACGGTTGGCAGTATTGAGCCCTTCAAAATACCTGGAGCAGATGGTATCTTTCTTGCAAAAGAACAATATTGTTAAGAATAAAATTCATTACAACTATTATTCTAATTATGTTTTCTTGAATTATGCTCCGATTTCGCAATGTTTCCATTAACTATATAGAAAAATCAACGATTTTTTGAAATTGTTAAATTTTCGTATTTTTTTAAATTTGTTTTTTTGTAACATGCCCCGTTTCCCGATTGCTACCTTATTAACATCTTAAAAACCCAATCAATTTATCAAATTTTAGTACTTTCATATTTATCTCAATATTGATGCATCTGAGAACAAAAAATATTATACAAAATTAAAAAAAAAAGATTCTAGTTTTAGATCCATTGTATAAGCTTTCGTTAAAAAAATATCTTCAGATGTATGGTTAAACCCAACCCAATCCTGTATATTTGAACTACAGTAAAATTAGAGACGTGCACGTGAGTGACTTTTTATGCCCACTCACGCCCACTCACGCCCACTCACGATGTAGACCTACGCCACTCATGTGAATATCATACATTTGTATTGGATTCAGTACATATTTTTAAAATTCAGTACGTTAGTACTACATTCTTGTAAAAGTATCAAATTCAATACAAAATTTGAAATTTATTAATTTGATTGATCTACATCTGCTTCTAATGCTTCTGACGCTTTGCCGAATAGAGTGGAGAATTTTCCAAGAAATATTTTAAATTATTTTTCCCAAAGTGCAAAACTACAATATAAACAATATCTTTCGTTGCGGCGACCTGGAAATTCTATTGTAACTTTAGCCCTTCAATGGTATAAGATAAATGTAGGTCTTTAATGGACAAAGTTAAAATAGGTTTATGGAAAAGGCAACGCAGATACACTGTACATATTCAGCTGTTTCAGACTCGTCGTTTTGAAATCGACAAGTTTGATTCGTTGCCTATCCAATATGGAAAAGGTGGTATGTGAGGGGTGCACGGCTGGCTAGCAGCTTTGAGAACATCCTTAGATCCCTTTTGCTGACGCATAAAATCTCTTGGGTTTTGTTATGCAAAGGAGTTATCGTATTTTTCGACAATCTGGAAGTTCCTTCCAGCGTGAGGCTACCTTTAATGCTTATTTTATGTAACAATTTTGTAGACCACATAAAGGACGTTTTCGTTTCCTCTTTGGCCAGCTTGTCTGCTTTCTCATTACCCTCAATGTCACTGTAATCCGAAACCTACCATATAGTAACATCATAGCGAGTTTTCTCAAGTTGCTGGTACATTTTCTGATGAATGCCGAGTAAAACGTGATGGATTGGGTTGGGTCAAAGTGGTGCAGAAGTTTATAGCAAGAATTTTTGCTTGAGAAATGGTTATGTCCGAGTTGTTTATCAGTTTAATGCAGGTGTTCTCACTTTGGTCCAATAATGCCCATGCATGTCTTTAAAGCATCGGTACACTAAGCAAAGGTTTCTATTTTTAGTCGATGTTCGTCCAGTCATTTCAGGTCGATGTTGTATCTGCTAAAATAAGATCCGTTTTAATATCGAACAAGTTATTTAAACTTCAGTGCTTGAAGATTTCAAGGTGTCCTCTGAGGTTACAACTTGAGTGTATCTAGTTCTAGATCTAGAGATAAATCTAATGATATCTATGAAATCGTCTTCAGATGCACGGCTAAACCCAAATCTTTCCACTTCTAGGTCTAGTGTTAGTTCTAGTTTTAATACAATTCAGATATACGAGGTTACCAAATCATTTTGCAAAGTACTCTATTTCAGAAACTATTCATTGTAGAGACCTTCGTTGAAAGAATGTCTTCAGATGCACGGCCATACCCAACTCAACCCTGTATATTTGAACTGAAGTAAAACTAGAACTGACAGTAGACCTCAAACTAGAATCATTTTAGAGATTAGATCTCCAGATAAAGGTAGATTTCTAGATGGTTTAGATGGATTTCTAAAGGTAGATAGTTTTGGGTTTAACCATAACCTTCTTGAGGTGAAATCGTTCCTTGCATATCCTAATTTGTGTAACACCGACTTTTTTAATAAAGTAGTAGTCCTATAAGACATAATATAAAGAATTTTTAGACTATAACTTATGGCAAAATTTATTGATAACAATTTTATTACAAATCTAAGTCAGGTGTAGACATTATACATCAATATCTTCGACTGTATGCTATATAAAGATAACCAAAACCAACTATGATTATAAACAACGAAGATTTTTTACACTTCTAATAAAAGGATTGATTATTACTCTACAATTATGTCTTCAACAAAAGAATATGGCTCAGAATTGACCCCATTGTTATCACAAACCGTAATAGAATGAAACTATAAGCGTTAATAAATACTTTATGGTTGTCTAACGTATTAAGTTGTTGAAGGATATAAACTTGGAGATTTTATAATTATTTTTTTTAATACCGTATTGTATCACGTTATTTGAAATTGTTATGACTTATCTACATTATAGTAAAATAACGTGAAAGGCCGTAGCATTGAATCAAACGTGGCTTCGAGGCAATGGAACGTAACGTACCATTATTATTAATACGAAAATAATTTACAGGCGAACCGCAAAAACAAAACGGTCGCTCGCTCTAACAAATGGTTCCGCGAGTTTTTGCCCGGTTCCCTCGGTTGCCCCGCTAAACGGTTATATACTCTATATAAAGGATAGTGTTCCATTTCAATTTGTTCACGTTTTATATATTGTGACAGCTCATTTATAATGCCGATCGTTTTTGCGTTTTTCTTTTCTTCAAGAAAATTACATGCTCTAGGGTACCTAGTAATTTATCGTGATTATGTCAGGTATTGTAGCGTTAAATATCACAAAAACCGGACGAGGAATATATTTATAAAAATCCGTCGTTATAGATGCAGGGAATGGGCAAGTGTATTTTATGGGGATGTAACGAAACTGTGGAAAATTGAACCAACAGATGCGTAACGCTCATCATCAACCCGGCATATTTCACCAAAGATAAATTAGTTACATCCCTCGAGTCGTGTTCTCTCCGCAGAAAATGTACACTCATATTTTGTTACGGATATAATGTCTTCAATATGGTGTTATTCTCACCTACTATCAACTCACGTTGTAAATTCTCTCCTCTTCCTATTAATTTTCGATGAGTAATTTCCATCATTTATTATCCCCGTCATTTATTTCGAAACTGGAACACATTGAATTCATTTTATACCGAGATTTCTTCAGAGTGCATCTTCAGTAGCAGTTATGTCGTCATTAAAAAAGTCCACAGAAACCGAGAGATCCAAATAACAATCATTACTCCCGATCTAATCTAGCAATAAAGCACGCGATATAATTAAAAATATATTAACCTAATTGCGAGTTGTACGGTGGTTAATTGAAGATCATCAATCAAACTTCAATTGGAGCTCAACAATGGGCCAGGTTATAACTTCAAAGACGTATTGTTTAAATTAAAAAATGCCTACCTTAAAGCTTCATCCTGATCGCATTTTAACACCGCAACGCGAGATAGCGTGGGTTTAAAACGCTCCATATAGACCCATTAAACAGCCACGCCACAACCCAAAAAATCCACGGATTTACATTTATCGTCGGACCGTTTGTTTTTAGTGTCTCTTTACCATTCGATGTGTAAAGCTGTGCGAGTTTAAAAGCTTTAATAAAACCACTACTATAGGAGCAAACAACGGTGTTAAATCAACAACGTCGCAAATAAATAATAACTTACGTTCGAGAACCTATTTGCGGTTAAAAGTGTTGCGGAGGCCAACATTAATGGGAAAATTATACCATCCGGACACTATGAATGGAATTACACGTAAAACGATTGTAATACGCCTTAATATGCGGTATTGTAAATCTCTCTAACAATGCGATTACTACTTTTAATACTTACTTAATTAAACATTTTCTTTTTATGCGAGAAACGAACGAAACATTTAAAGGAAAATGTTGGCACGCTTCGTTACACATAAAATCGTCGGTTATTTAATGGCTGTCTCCGACCATTAACTGCCATGTCAATTAGAACATAATATTATACGTTGGTAGGTTGTATGGTTGGAATAACTTGCCAGGTTTGATATAAGTATACATCCACCGTGGACGGGTAGGTGGGTTTAAAAAGCTTGCCGTCGACACGGGTAATAGTTGTTAATGAATCTAATTTACAACCGATAAATAACGGGTCGTTACAAACCGCGGTAGACCGAACGGTTTATTAATTAGTTACGATGGAAATGACCATCGTTGTATTAAAACAACCTTGTAAATGCAACGATAAACTTAAATAATTTAATTAAAATTAATAGCTCATCAAGGAAAAGGACGAAATGTTTGTAATTATGTTTGCAAGATGAGTTGTAATTCAAATATGTAAAGTGTTTACCAAAATTGTTGGATTATCAAAGACTCAAGTTTATCAAGACTTAAGAGTAATTTCACTTTTATGATTTATAAGATCTTATTGGTAATCACAGGAATTTGGAGTATATTACAAAAAAAAACTTGAAGCACAAAACTAATTTCGTTCGTCTAACACAGCCTTGGAGCAATAAATATCTTAGAACGGCTTGGTTAAAATATAGAGTTGGGTTGGGTTGAGTTGGGTTGGGTTTAGCCGTGCATCTGAAGACATTTTTTTAACGAGAGCCTCTATAATGAATAGATTATGAAATACAGTACTTTACAAATTGATTTGACAGCTCTGTATATTTGCATTGAAGTAAAACTAGAACTAACTCTAGATCTAGAACTAAAAACAACTATAAACAAAATTAGAATTATTTTATTTCAGTTCAAATATCCAGGGTTCGGCTGGGATGGGTTAGTTTCTGAAATAGAGTACTTTACAAACTGACTTGGCAATCCTCTATATTTGAATTGAAGTAGAACAAGAAATAACACTATACCTAGATTTAGAATCTTTTTATTTCAATTTTGTATGAAAAGGGTTTTCAGACGCTGGATTCGAATTGTTTAAATACAATCCTCCATTTTGAAAGATCGTAGCGCCTCGCTCGCAAGTGATCCCGGCGAAGTAGGAATAAAATCTTCTTATAGAAGACTTTATATATTTACTAAGATATACTAGGAACCATTTCGCCTCAAACCGACGAGGTTGCTTGCGGGCGAGGTGCAGGATATCGAATATTAACACGAAACCGTTAATTTTGGAAGATTGTTGTACCTCGCCCGCAAGCGACCTTAGTAGTGATAGCAAAATCGTCTCATAGGAGACTTTATATATTTACTATGATATAATATAGCGTTACAAAAACGATTACTATTATTCAAAAATCTAAAAAGAAATCTCGATTATCCAAACAAAAAAATATAGTGTTTCAATAAACGCCACAATATGAGAAGGTCATGACCAATCTCAAAGGAGAAGGGGTGGATTTAATAATATAATATGACGCCAATGGATCGCCAAATGTGACAATTGGTGTGAGGAGAAGAAAGAAACGTAAATAAAAAGTAATAATGATATGTAATAATATATAAAGCAAAACAAAAATGATGAATATAATCATTCATTATTAAACAAAAAAATAAATATATTATAAATTCATAAATTCCAAAATCAAAATCATTAATCAAACTCGGGCATCCGAAGATTTTACAAAAAAAAAAATTATTTGTGTTAAATAGTAATGCAACAAAAATATTGTTTATTTTTTATTAAAAAAAATTAAATTTAAATATCGATATCGAAGCTAAATTTGAAAAAATTAGCTATGGGCTTTTCCTCGGCTAAATAAAATAATAATAAAGATCTGACCTTGTGGTAATGGTAATCCCAAATAAATAGGAGTATGCTATCCAACCAACCCTTAATTTGAAGGTAAAATTGAAAATTTAATTTGGGTTACGAAAAACTCGTTTAACGTTAGTTTGCGAATCTCACCACAATCTCTTTGTCGATCCGAAATTCTGCTCGCCAAAAAAAAACCGATTCGCCAAAAGCATACATAAAATCAAAACAGAAAAATAAACCCAAAGAAATTATGAAACCCAATCTACAAAATCTTAAAACTAAATATTTGTTTATATTTATATACGATTTTTTTAAATTTAATGTAAAGAAAGAAAGCGTTACAATAAAAGGAATAATTTAATCGAAGCGTTAAATATGAAATGTTTACATAAAATCGTTCATTTTGAAAAGCTGTAGCGCCTCGCTCGAAAGCGACCTCGGCGGAGTGAGTGTAAAATCGTCTTATAATAATATAAAGTTTCTTAGGGAACTTTATATATCTACTTGGATATACAAGAAACGATCTCGCCTCAAATCGCCGAGGTAGCCTACGGCCGAGGCGCTGGATGTGAAATATTCACACTAAATCGTTCATTTTGGAATATTGTAGCGCCTCGCTTGTAAGCGACCTCGGCGGAGTGAGAATGAAATCATCTTATATGGGACTTTATATATCTACTATGATATACAAGAAACGACTTCACCTCAAATTACCGAAGTCGCTTGCGGACGAGGCGGTGAATATGAAATATTGACACAAAATCGTTCGTTTTGGAATATTGTAGCGCCTCGCCTGCAAGCGACCTCGGCGTAGTGGGTATAAAATCGTCTTATAGGGAACTTTATATCTCTTAATTGGTTATACAAGAAACGATTTCGCCTCATATCGCCGAGGTCGTCTGCGGGCGAGGCGCTGGATGTGAAATATTGACATTAAATTGTTCATTTTGGAATATTGTAGCGCCTCGTCTGCAAGCGACCTCAGCGGAGTGAGAATAAAATCGTCTTATATGGGACTTTATATATGTACTATGATATACAAGAAACGATTTCACCTCAAATTGCCGAGGTCGCTTGCGGACGAGGCGGTGGATATGAAATATTGACACAAAATCGTTCATTTTGGAATATTGTAGCGCCTCGCCCGCAAGCGACCTCGGCGGAGTGAGTATAAAATCGTCTTATAAGTAACTTTTTATATCTACATGGGTATACAAGAAACGATTTCGCCTCAAATCGCCGAGGTCGTCTGCGGCCGAGGCGCTAGATGTGAAATATTCACACTAAACCGTTCATTTTGGAATATTGTAACGCCTCGCCTGCAAGCGACCTTGGCGGAGTAGAAGAAAATCGTCTTATATGGGACTTTATATATCTACTATGATATACAAGAAACGATTTCACCTCAAATTGCCGAGGTCGCTTGCGGACGAGACGGTGGATATGAAATATTGACACAAAATCGTTCATGTTGGAAAATTGTAGCGCCTCGCCCGCAAGCGACCTCGGCGGAGTGAGTATAAAATCGTCTTATAGGGGACTTTATATATCTACTTGGATTTACAAGAAATGATTCCGCCTCAAATCGACGAGGTTGCTTGCGGGCGAGTCTCTGGATATGAAATCTTTACATAAAATCGTTCATTTTGGAAGATTGTAGCGCCTCGCCCGCAAGCGACCTCGGCGAAATGAAAATAAAATCGCCTTATAGAAGGCTTTATATGTTTACTAGAATATAATAGGAACGATTTCGCCTCAAATCCCCGAGGTCGCCTGCTTGCGAGGCGCTGGATGTGAAATATTCATACAAAATCGTTCATTTTGCAATATTGTAGCGCCTCGTCCGCAAGCGACCTCGGCGGAGTGAGTATAAAATCGTCTTATAGAGAACTTTATATATCTACTAGGATGTACAAGAAACGATTTCGCCTCAAATCGCCGAGGTCGCTTGCGGGCGAGGCGCTGGATATGAAATATTCATACAAAATCGTTCATTTTGGAATATTGTAGTGCCTCGCCCGCAAGCGACTTCGGCGGAGTGGGTATAAAATCATCTTTTAGGGGACTTTATATATCTACTAGGATGTACAAGAAACGATTTGACCTCAAATCGACGAGGTCGCTTGCGGGCGGGACGCTGGATATGAAATATTCACACAAAATCGTTCATTTTGGAATGTTGTAGCACCTCGCCTGCAAGCGACCTCGGCGGATAGAGTATTAAATTGTCTTATAGGGAACTTTATATATCTACTAGGATATACAAGAAACGATTTCGCTTCAAATCGCCGAGGTCGCGCGGGCGCGAGGCGCTGGATATAAAATATTCACACAAAATTGTTCATTTTGGAATATTGTAGTGCCTCGCCCGCAAGCGACTTCGGCGGAGTGGGTATAAAATCATCTTTTAGGGGACTTTATATATCTACTAGGATGTACAAGAAACGATTTGACCTCAAATCGACGAGGTCGCTTGCGGGCGGGACGCTGGATATGAAATATTCACACAAAATCGTTCATTTTGGAATGTTGTAGCGCCTCGCCTGCAAGCGACCTCGGCGGATAGAGTATTAAATTGTCTTATAGGGAACTTTATATATCTACTAGGATATACAAGAAACGATTTCGCTTCAAATCGCCGAGGTCGCGCGGGCGCGAGGCGCTGGATATAAAATATTCACACAAAATTGTTCATTTTGGAATATTGTAGTGTCTCGCCCGCAAGCGACCTCGGCGGAGTGAGTATAAAATCGTCTTATAGGGGAGTTTATATATCTACTGGGACAAGTAACGATTTCGCCTAAAATCGCTTGCGGGTGAGGTGCTGGATATGAAATATTAAGACCAAATCGTTCATCATGGAAGAATCAACGTTTAACAAAAAAATTTACTCGCTCCGAATCCTAATGATTATCATTTAAAATCTTATAAATTGAAATTTTCTGGTATCACTAAATACAACAAATAATTCTTAATGCTAAATTATTTAGGTAAAAAACAACTATTTTTGACATTATGTTAAAATAAACCGATTTTCTAATTGCATCTAAAACAAAAAATTATTTTTAGTTATTCCCAAAATTACATGATGATTCTTTTAATATTACACCTCGATTCACACATAAATTACTAAATTGGATATCACCCCCATTACATCCACCTTTAAATATATAAATAAATATTTATAATTCCCATTAATCCTACCAATTCACCCATCGCACCCACAGCACTCACCCCCCAATACTCACACAGTATTTGCTATAAGCACACGCTTCCTGACACTCGCAGAAAACGTCCAAAACACTGTATAGTTGTTATAAGAGGGGTAGCAAAAGCATTAACACCACCATGTATATACATACAGAGAGAGTTTTCTACCCGTGGGAACTCATCGTAACCCCAAACATCGAGACAGCACCAGGCTTCGAGTTGCAAGTGTATTTAACCCCCTTATGCAAGGAGGGTTGTTTGGTCATTGTTGTGTGAGGCTCGAGTGGACCAGGAAGCAGGAAGATATTGTGCACTTAATTTATAATGAATGAGATTCGGCGATGGTTGTCGGATCTGCTGTCCTATGCGTGCGTGTGGGAACCGATTTTGGTGATAGCGATCGAATAATGGGGACAATGAGCCGGTGCAACTGATCTGATTTTCTAATATCAAAAAAAAAAGTTCTCACGAAGAATTAATTTGCAAATTTAATATACAACTTTATTATAAATCTTTCTTTACAGCGTTTGCACCTGTTGGAATATACGGTCGCCCGCACAATAGAAATGTTGTGAAAGTGGCCCGATTTATACAACGCAACGCACCGGAGAGTCTAGTTTCTTCGAGAACCTGAACCGCCGGGGTCCTTTCTCAAATAAACGCGCTGCTATTTTTCAAAACTAATTAGCGATTGTCGGTTTCAATTGATCGCGAGAAACGGGCTATTGTCCACAATCGGCCGCCAGCGCACGTTTGTTCT
Organism: Onthophagus sagittarius; assembly: GCA_036711965.1. Classification (NCBI taxonomy): domain Eukaryota; kingdom Metazoa; phylum Arthropoda; class Insecta; order Coleoptera; family Scarabaeidae; genus Onthophagus; species Onthophagus sagittarius. The sequence continues at coordinate 13,046,730 of JASERS010000004.1, forward strand.
ATTCGTAATTAAATTAATCCATATTCGTAGGCTGACCGCCGACGGCCACGAGGAATTAGTACCAACTTAGTCATTCGCGTTGCACAATTAGAGAGCTATTATGTAAGATTAAGATTCGGAAGAGAGAAAAATTTTGATTTCTACGTGTTAATTAACGCCGACATGGTAAATTTAACATCATCTCCTTTATGAAAGTAAAAGTTGTCGGATTAAAACGTTAAATCAATCTAATCTTGCAGCATCTTGATACCAAAAAGTTGTTGGTACGATTCAAATAGGAAATAATTTAGTTTATTATTCTATACTGACTTGCATAAAAATTCTTGATTATCATCAAACAAGACTTAATTCACAATCTGCTCACACTTATTCAAGATTATTTTCGAGATACAAGATGTAAAGATTACGATTTCTCGCCACTTTTGGGAATGAAACCTGTTATAAATCAAAGACTTGGTGTCGATGCATGAAAATTTTATGCATAGATATCTTGGTTATGATTAAAAAGACTTAATTCACAATCTGCAGATATCTATTCAAGATTATTTTGTAGATACAAGGTGCAAATTACCAAGATCACGATTTCTCGCATCTTTTGGGAATGAAACATGTTATTACTCAGAAACTAATTTCGATGTATGTAAATTTTATGCATAAAAATCTTGCTTATGATCAAAAAGACTTAATTCACAATCTGTACATATCTATTCAAAATTATTTTCTAGATACAAGGTGCAAATCTCCAAGATCACGATTTCTCGCAACTTTTGGGAATGAAACCTGTTATAATTCAAAATTAATTTTGATGCGTGACAATTTTATGCATAAAAATGTTGGTTGTAATCAAAATGACTTAATCCACAATCTCTACATATCTATTCAAGATTATTTTCTAGATGCAAGGTGCAATTCACCAAGATCGCGATTTCTCGCAACTTTTGGGACTGAAACCTGTTATAATTCAAAACTTAATTTCGATTCATGACAATTTTATGCAGAGAAATCTTGGTTCTGATTAAAAAAGACTGAATTCACAATCTGTACATATTTATTCAAGATTATTTTCTAGATGCCAAGTGTAAATCACCAAGATCACTATTTCTCGCAACTTTTGGGACTGAAACCTGTTATAACTCAAAAATTAATTTCGATTCATGACAATTTTATGCATAAAAATCTTGGTTATGATCAAAAAGACTTAATTCACAATCTGTACATATCTATTCATGATTATTTTCTAGATACAAAGTGCAGATCACTAAGATCACGATTTCTCGCAACTTTTGGGAATGAAACATGTTATAACTCAGAAACTAATTTCGATGCATGTAAATTTTATGCATAAAAATCTTGCTTATGATGCTTTATTTTTCATGCTTTATTTTTCTCATCTGCCAGTCGTGTCTGGTAGGAGAGTTGTTAAATTCCAGTTGGTATAGAAGCGTTGAAACATCTTGCAAAGAACCTAGAAAGTGAACATTCTTTAGTATGTGCATTCTTCTGGATCGTTGGTAAAACTGTCATCAATTTTTTTAGAATGTCACGGCTGTATTTTTGGCCTCGAGATAGTATTATACTTAGGCATGAGGTCTCAAACTTACTCCAGGCTTGACGCAGTCCAGTCAGAACTCAGTTTAATTCGTCTTGCTTTATTAAAAATTTTCCTGAAACCCAACCTAATTCCGTTCCTCTCTCCTCTAAAGTTCTCTCAGGACATACTGCGTGGAAGGCCTGAGTCAGTGTGTCGCCAACGAGATTTGAATACTTCTCCAATTGATCTCTTTTTCCAGGAAGTGGTTATAGGGTGAGTGTTAGTTCTAGCGACACTATTAGATACTATTAGTAAGTTCTAAATAGTGTGAGATTGCACATTTTTATCAAATTAACACTAGATTTAGAGCTAGAATCACTCGGGTTTAACCGCACGTCTCTTAAGACGGCTAAACCCGATTGATTCGAGTCGAGTGTTGTAGATTTTTTTTCAACCGAAATTAGATTTAATACCATATATTTTAAGAGATGTACGGCTAAACCCGAACTATTCTAGTTTTAAATCTTGGGTTAGTTCTAATGCAAGTATTACTTCTAGTTTTAGTTGTTATTCATTGCAGATTTTTCATTAAAATAAAGCTAAAACACACTCTAGAACAATAACAGCAAACTCTTCATTTATTGTACTTAGATTCGCATTCAATTAAAATCGACACTTGATATACAATTTAGCTTCGATATGATAAAATAAATTTAATTATCCTTAATGGAACGGTACATTTGATAACGAACAATGACGCCGATCGTGTGCATTATATAGGCAAATTTCGAAATTCCAATTCCTATTATTGTTTATACTACGTAATGGGGATTAATTAAGACCATGCCTTTATAGTTGCCGTGCTCTCTATTCTTGTTCGCTTAACTGGCACGTGAATGGTCCACAATAGACGGACGTCGTACAAAAGTACGATACGAAAAAAAAGCGATGATGTGATTTTAATTTTTCTAAATTGATCGCGGAGAAGGTTCTTAATTAATACAAATCCAAATTGACATTCTATGAATAATTAAATTAATAAATTCTCGGAAGATGATTGATATTGATTTAAACATTTATGTTCAACATAAAAAAATATGTTTTAATTTATTTTTAATTAAATTTATATTAATCAAATTCATATTAAATCCCCTTCAAATAAGGGAGCTAAAGAGTAACAAAAAAAAAGTAAAATTGCGAAATGTTCCAAGAAATTCAGAACTTTCTAAAAACCGAACGAAACCAACGAAATCTAAACGGAACAGTTACGGCGGCATTTCGGACCTATTAAAGTGGGTAATCGCGTTTTAAATAACGCCGGCCCGGAGTCAGCTCGAAATGATTGATGATTTTTAAAAATAATTACGCCACGGGAGCTCTCCGGTCCGGGTCTCCACCATCGCTTCTTAAACACGGATAACATTTTATAAATTACACGCACGTTTTCACTATATCTACGTAGATAGAATGGACAACGCCACGGCGGCGGCCGTTTAACGCAAACCGATCAAAGCACTAAATTAAACGCCAAAAAATTGTTACGGTTATCTAACGTTATACGATATAACGTGCCCTGTTTATAATGGTATCGGTTTTTTAATATAAATTAAGCTTGATTGAAATCAACTTAACGTTCATTAATTCAACGTTAACGAGTTTAACTTAAAAATTAACTTTATATCAGATAATTAACTTTATATTAAATATTAACTTTAGAACGTTAAGTTTTGGCTAACCCAACACAGAAATATCCAACCCAGCCCAGCAGTAAAGTACGACTTGATCTAAGTGCGATCTGTCCGGGTTAATTCCATCTTACAGAATTTGCCTCTTCTCTTATTCTGGGTTGGGGTTTGATGACCCCGACCCCCTAAAAAACTCTTTCTTCGTCTTTTCTGGAACTTCCGAAGAGGCATTGCTTCATAAATCTCGTGCTTCCGTCCATCCTTCAGTCTTTGTTAATTTTTTCCATTTTCCGTAATGTTTCAACAAAAATGTTTTTGTACTTTTTGAAATTGTAATATTTTAATACATATCGGTGGAGGGGAATGATCACTTTCTATGTGTTATTGCTCCTTTTCCAACCTATTAGTTTGCAGTTCTGACTTCCTTATCATTTCATGGCTTGTCGGACGAAAATGGTTTTCACGACAAACATCACTTTTAACTTTTTACACCTACATTATCATTACCGAACCTACTCATCGAGAAGAAGGTACACTACTCTCCCCCACTCTTCTCTTCATTCTCCTTTAACATTTTCACTTACCTTTCTCCTCATTATCCCTGTCTCCATCCTCCTCAATGAATCGTAAAATAGTCTTCTATGTTTTCTATGAAAATATAATCCGTCATAATCCCCCCATCCTCCCTACCATTTTCTTGCCATAGATTAACTGGTATTCTTTTAATTTCTCAAACAACGTCATTTGCTCTTCTACCAGCAGATCACTTCTACACTAGTGGTTGATACCATGTAGTAAAGTCCCCCTCGTATCTCTTCTCCAGCTCAACTCATCGGGATATCCCTGTTCCTTACCAATCCCTGATGATGTAGTTCCTGCTCGTACATCTCTCGCCTTTTCGATAATCATCTTCCTCACAAAGGTTTCTATCACCTTCCAGTTCTCTTCGTCTGCAAGCATCACTCTCATAATACTTATGAGTGTTATTTCCTGGTGTAACTTGGCGGCATCCTGCTCTCTATCTTTTTTCCATCTGGAGCATCGAAACAATGTGTTCTCAGTTCTCATCCTCTGCTCTTTCGTGCTTGTGTAGATACGCTTTAAAGCATCCGTGTCCGGACACAAATTGGCTGATGTAATAATACTCAGCTCCCCATTTTCTATTTAACCATACTGGTAACATGTTTTTCGTCTATTTTCCTCAGCCAGTGTTCTTCCCCATCTTCTTTTCCGCACCTTCAATTTCTATTCTCTTGCCTCTTCCTTTTCTTCTCCTGCGATTGACTCGGACTTTATCATGAATTCGATGGGCATTGAGTTTCCCAATATTTTTAGCACCTTCGTTGAGACTCTGTATGAGCTGATTATTCTGATTAATATCACTCTTTGTGCACTATTTTGCATTATCACGTTTCTCATTATCTTTATGGCATCCTCCCAGACTTTGCATGCATACAGCATATGGGCGTATATAACCGCCCCTATCATCTTTCTCTTTTGCATACTTGAACCTTATTTAGAACCCATAATTCTGTGTTGTGCTTTCGTTGTCCTTTGTGCCTTGCTTACTTCTGTATCCTCTATCTCCTCAAGAAAGGTCCCTGCGATATACATCTGGTCATCTCATACGTCTTCCCGTTATATTTAATTTACCAGTAACGTACATATTCCTATATGATATTAATTAATTGCGGCGAGATCCTTTTTTTAATCAGAAATCAGAGCACCAACGATCGTGCTCCATAGCGCGGAGCCGAACGCGTTCCTTCCATCTACCGTGGTCAATAGGCGGATCTTTTTTTCCTCGACCCCGACCCACTAAAAACCCCTTTCCTCGTTTTCCGGAATCACTTTCGCGAGCTTTCTTCGGAGTTTGAACACACTGACCACTTTTCTTCTTCTTCTTCTATCTCATTGTCAGCCAGTCCATGGAACCACACTTCCTCTTCTTCCATCTCATTGTCAGCCAGTCCATGGAACCACTCTTCCTCCTCTTTCATCTTATTGTCAGCCAGTCCATGGAACCACTCTTCCTCTTCTTCCATCTCATTGTCAGTCAGTTCATGGAACATTAATAATACTCTTTCAGCTTTTTAACTATACTTTTTAATTATATGTACCCGGTGAGGGGGGCTGTGAGGGCCCTCCTCTCTCCTCTCCTCAACTCAACTCTTCCTTCTTCTTCTCTTCTCGTTCTTCTTCTCCCGTCGATGCACTCTCGTTCCTCCCGGTGTAGGGAGGCTTGGAAAAGCCTCCCACTCTTCCTCTCCCTCATTGTAGCGGTGTGGGATCCATCGTTATTCTCTTTTCTTCCTCTTCTTTCACTTTCACCACTTCCCTAACGTATTCCTCCACAGCTACCCATTTTTCTTTGCTCTCCAACAAGGTTATTATACAGTTCTCCGGGCTTAATTTTCGTTCTGTTTTCATCTCCATTTCCGCTCTTAATTCGTTCCACCTAGTACATTGGAAGAACGCATGGTCCGCATCGTCTATCTCCTTACAGTAGCAACACCTATCGTCTGTGGCCCTTTTATATTTCATCAAGTATTTCCGGAAACATCCGTGCCCTCCAATAAATTGGCAGATGTGGTAATTTACTTCTCCCCACTTGCGTCTCAGCCATACTGCAATGTCAGGTATTAGCCTCTTTGTCCATCCCGCCTTCTGTGTGTTCTTCTCCCATCTTCTCTGCCATTCCCTCACTGTCCATTCCGTCCCATCAGCCTCTTCTTCATTTTTGTCCGTCGTTCTTTTTTTAATTAATAGTATAAAGGTCTATGGGAGGTGAGCTACCCATTACTTGCAATGCTTCCGTCGATGTCGTTTTATATGCGCTCACTATTTGGATAAGTATACCTCTATGTACTCTATTGAGTTTCTCGATGTTCTTTTTTGTTTCAATAGCACCCTTCCATGCTTTGCAGGCATATAATAGCTGTGAGTATATTACCGAACCTATCATTTTGCGCTTTTCAGTTTTAGGGCCGTAAGTTGAGCCCATAATTCTATACAATGCCTGGACTGTATTTTGTGCCTTGCCAGTAACGTAGTCTATATGGGTGTTCCATTTTAAATCTTTGCCTATCATAACTCAGTATTTGAGAGATTTTTTGGATTTAATCGTTACGTTCTTCACCTTCACTTCTATTTCATTAGTATTTCTTCTGCTTTTTAGCAGAATTATTTCGGTTTTTTTCTGGTGCTACTTGCAATTCAATCCTTTCCATTTCTTCTATAATACTATTAACAGCTATTTGGACATTTTCTTCTGTTTCACGTAGCCCCCATCCCGTTACTATTAGTGCCAGGTTGTCGGCATAGGCGATTATTTTTGTATTAGTTATTTTTCTTTCGGATTGTATTATCTGGTCGAAAAAAAAATTCCAAAATATGGGTCCCAGGACAGATCCCTGCGGCACTCCTCTTGTTACTCTTTATCTTCTACCTTCGTATTCAATAAATCGTTCACATAGGTAATTTTGTGTACTATTTATTATATTTGGAGAGATTTTCTTATTTCTATGGCCTTCAAACGTACGGCTAAACCGAAACTTTCTAATTCTAGGTCTAGTGTTAGTTCTAGTTTTAGTTCAATACAAGTATACAATAATTTAAAACCTAATAATAGCTAATATCAGATCTAGAACTAGAAACATTTGGGTTTAACCATACGTCTATTAACCCTCTATTGCATAATGTTCCCTTTCGGGAACACAACATTCTAAGCCAATAAAGTGGCCATATGTTGTATTAAGCGGCGAAACTGATAGATACATTATGAATATCTAGTATAGTTTTCTACCTTTCGTAAATTTTTTGTCCGAGAGGTGGTGTTTGTGTTGGTGTGTTGCATTTATATACAATTCGCGTCGAATCAATGGCCACTTGATCATTTTGATTGATTTTAGAAGATCAAATCTAGTTTCTAGGGTTATTTTCTGGTAAGTATGTATTTTTTATACTTAGTTTCAAGTGTTAGGAGTAGAATAATGCATAATTCGATATATTTCGTTCGTTCCTTTTTTTGCAGCAGGTCATAACTTGTTTGTTCCCATTTGGGAACATTATGCTCAAAAAGTTAAAGTGTGCAATTATTTCTTATTTCTACACACAGACGATCCACAATGGATTTTCCGGGCGATTTTCCAACAATTAGACCAAGCGCTTTTTATGGAAGAAAAAAGTTCAAGTTGATGCAATTCGAGATATTCCTTCAGATAGCGAGGATTCTGAGCTATCAGATGATGATGAAGGTAAATTTTATGCCAGTAAAAATAGTTTGGTCTTGATGTTCATATGCATATTTTTCTCTGCAGTGCAAGTACAGGTTCCTCACGACTTAGATGATGACGAGATTGAATCCCAGGATATTGAGGACCCAGACGACATACCTTTGACGCAGTTATTTGATCTTCCCCCAAATACGAGATTTTTCTTTTCAAATGTTGAAAATGTTCCTTGGAAATCTTCAAAAACTAATAGAGATCCACAGGGTAATAAGTTTTTTGGAGAATGCGATCTTCCAGAATATATTTTAGAATTACAAAGTGCATATAGTCTATTCAAATTCTTTATGTCTGATGATTTTATATCTATGGTGGTTGAGCAAACATGTTTGTACAGCACACAAAGAAGACCTGACAGGCCTTTGAGAACTGATGCTAAAGAAATTGAGCAGTTTTTGGGGATAGTTATATGGATGTCTTTGATAAGGCAGCACTCAACGCGTAGGTACTGGTCGGCCAATACTAGAACACCACAAATAGCAGACATCATGCCTCTCAATAGATTTGAGGAGCTGAAACGTTTTTTGCATTTCTCAGATAATACCTTAGCCACTGGAAGCACACATAAAATTATGCCGGTATTGAATCAAATAAAGAAATCCTGCCAAAAAATCCCTTTTGAGGAAAATTTATCCTGTGATGAACAAATTATTCCATTCAAGGGAAGAACATCTTTAAAGACATATAATCCCAAAAAGCCACACAAATGGGGTTACAAAATGTATGTCTTATCAGGAGTAAGTGGCTTCAGTACAAATTTTGAGCTTTGCAATAGTAAAGCTGACAAAAATCTATTGCCAGGGGAACCAAATCTTGGAGCTGCCAGCAATATCATCGTCCGTTTATGTAGACCAATTCCGAGAGACAAAAATCATAAGGTTTACTATGACAATTATTTTTCTGGTATAAATTTGTTATCCTATCTGGGAAAATTAGGCATACAAAGTGTGGCAACAATAAGACCTAATCGGCTGAAGGGCCTAAAAATGGTTAGTGAAAAAGAAATGAAAAAAAAGGGACGAGGCTCACACATTGAGAAAACAGCAAATGTTGCTGGAGTAGATGTTCATGTTGTGCAGTGGTATGATAATCGATTAGTTACATTAGTTTCTACATTCTCTGGTACATTTCCACTTACCAAAGTAAAGCGTTTTTTCAAGTCGGAGAACTGCAAGAAAGAAATTGATCGTCCCGACATTGTTTCAATCTACAACATGCACATGGGAGGGGTAGACTTACAGGATTCTCTATTAGGATTGTATCCCATAAAATTGAAGAGCCGCAAATGGTATATGCGCATATTTTGCCACATGCTTGACGTTGTGGTAGTAAATTCATGGTTACTTTCAAGAAGAATCAATAAACAACTAAACAAGAATGAGAAGGTTTCTCTATTGGAATTCAAAACAATACTAGCACAAGATCTATGTCTAGTGGGAAAAATAAAGCCAAAAAGAGAGGCCGACCTAACAGTAGTGGCGCCAATACGCCCATCGACTCGCCCATTGCTTTCACACCTAAAAGAAAATGTTTGGAAGCACGTCCAACAAGAAACATAATATTGGATAATACTGGACATTGGCCTTTACAGACAGAAAACCGAGAAAGATGCAAAAAACCTAACTGCAAGGGTAAATCCAGAACAATGTGCGAAAAATGTGGAATACATTTGTGTTTAAATAAAGTAAATAATTGCTTCAAGTCATTTCACACCATGTAAAAAAAAATGTACTTTGAGCCCACAATGTGCCCATTTGGGAACACATTTTTTTTCTCTACAAATACAAATTTTGAAAAAATAACTCATAGGTGTCTTATTTCTATGCACATTTATCACAAAAAATGCAAAAAAAAATTTTTTTCAAACTATAAAATAGCTCTTTTTCGAGAGTAATGACCGTGGCAATGTCAGGCTTGAACTTTGAATCCTGTTTTATATACTTAGATGACTTGATTGTTTTTGGTAAAGATTTGCAAAACCATAACGAAAATTTAATTAAAGTTTTACAGAGACTAAGGGAAACCAACTTAAAATTAAATCCATTAAAATGTTCATTTTTAAAAAAGAAATATTATACTTAGGGCATAAAATTTCATCAGCTGGCATATATCCTGATCCAAGCAAAATTAATAATGTACAAAATTACCCAATTCCGAAAAATGCAGACGAAGTAAAACGATTTGTTGCTTTCGCTAATTATTATCGAAAGTTTATTAGAAATTTTGCCGAAATTGCAACTCCTTTAAATAAACTTGCTAGAAAATCTGTTCAATTTGAGTGGAATGAAAATTGCCAAAAGGCTTTCGAATTATTGAAAGAAAAATTATGTAATCCACCCGTGTTACAATATCCAGATTTTTCTGAAAATAATCAATTCATACTTAGAACTGATGCATCCGGCTATGCGATCGGATCCGTTTTATCAAATGGTAATGATAGACCCGTAGCTTATGCAAGTCGAAGTTTAAACAAGGCTGAAATAAATTATAGTACAATTGAGAAAGAGTTACTAGCTGTAGTCTGGTCAGTCAAACATTTTCGTCCATATTTATTTGGGCGTAAATTTCAAATTTATACAGATCATCGCCCGTTAGTTTATCTATTTGGTATGAACAATCCTTCATCCAGATTGACAAAATTTAGATTGATACTTGAAGAATATGACTTTGTAGTAAATTACGTCAGGGGAAGGGAAAATGCAACAGCAGATGCATTATCACGAATTCAAATACAATCTACTGATTTAAAAAAATTATCAAATGAAATATTTGTAATGACACGAAATCAATCCAAAATGAATGCTGAATTACAGAGTGACATCAGTAATGATAACAATGAACGGACTGGCCATCCGGGATTAGTCGAATTATTGAAAAAACCGCGAAATTCAGTCGAATTAAAAGAATTGAATAATATTACGTTTAATAAAGAAAACGAATATATAATAAAATATAATAACTTGATATATGATACAAAATTAAATATAATATACATAAAAAGTAATCGATCGGCACTTGCTCTAGACGCAGTGTTGAGATGCTTAAGTAATGTATGTAAAAAGTATAAAATTCCGGAAATTTTTATATTAAAATGTGATGACAACAATAATTTAATTAAACAATTAGCAAAGGTACCAAAAATATTAAAAGATTGCGACATTAAAATCTCGATTATTGACAATGTAAAACGAATAGAGTGTAAAGAAACTCGACAGTTGATACTTAATGATTTCCATTTACTGCCTACAGGAGGACACGCAGGTGTAAATCGAATGTATGCAAACATCAAAAAGTACTACTTTTGGCAAAATTTAAAAAGCGATGTTGAAAATTTTGTTCGGAAGTGTGATGATTGTCAGAGGTATAAACATTCGCGATCGCACATAGAACCCCAGACCATCACCACTACTGCCTCGTCGGCTTTTCAAAAAATTTATTTAGATATTATGGGTCCCATTAATCAGGATGATGATGATAACAAATACATATTAACTATACAGTGTGAATTAACAAAATTTATAGAAGCATATCCAATTAGAAATAAAGAATCAGAAACAGTAGCAAAAGCTTTTGTAAATAATTTTGTGCTAAGATTTGGTATACCACAAGAGATGGTAACAGATCAAGGTACAGAATTCTTAGCTCAATTATTCCGAGCAACTTCAAAATTATTAGGTATTAAACAACTTAATTCAACTGCATATCATCATCAAACTTTGGGATCACTGGAAAATTCTCACAAACATTTAGGCTCATATTTACGCATGCGAATTTCAAAATTTCCAGAAACGTGGAGCTCATGGGTACAATTTTGGTGTTTCGCGTATAACAATACTGTTCATACTGAAACGAAATACACCCCATACGAGTTAGTTTTTGGGAAAAAATGTGGTTTACCCAACAATATATTGCATAATTTAGATCCGATTTACAATTTTGAAAGTTATCCAATCGAAATGAAGTTCAGGCTTCAAAAAGCGTGAATTGACGCGAAAGAAAATTTAGTTGAGTCAAAGCTGAAACGCAAAAAGAACCTTGACATTAAGAGTTCGAATGTTAATTTTAAGTTTAATGATAAGGTACTTTTAAGAAACGAAAGCGGCAATAAATTAGAAACATTATATAAGGGACCTTATAAGGTAATCAGTGAAAAGGCGCCGAACGTTACGTTAAAAATAGATAATAAGTTAATAGAAGTACATGAAAATAGAGTTAAGCGTTATATGTAAAGTGAAAAAAAAAAAAAAAAAAAAAAGGGGGAAAAGGGATAAAGTCTAAGTTATTGTAATTAATTTTTTTGAATAATTGTAATAACAAAAAAATTTTAATTGTGCCACTTCAAATTTTTTTTTTTGAAGAGGAAAGGTGCAAAGGAAGCACATTCCTATTTTATAAAACAATAGTAATGTGTTGATTTGCGCTTATTGGGCAATTATTATAAATCGTTAAATTAGATATTAAGCAGTAATGAATAAGGTATTGTTAAGTTAACATAACATGTCGTTCTAATTAATAAAATATATAAAATATTATTCTTTGAGTTTGGATATAAAACAACTTATAATATATAAATAAAGAGGGTTTATTACAGTTAAGATGGAACCGAATCCAACCCAACCCAGCTTTAGAACTAGTACTAAACCTACAACTAGTACTAGACCTAGAATTAGCGTAAAAAAATAGCCGTCTCATTAGACGTACGGCTAAACCCTAATGTTTCTAGTTCTGAACTTGGGTTGTTAGTCTAGTATTGGTTATAATTCTAGTTCCAGAAGAATTTAACACAATTTAGAACTACAACTAACATTAGACGTAGAACTGGAAACATTTAGGTTTTGCCGTTTTATAAATATTTCTAAGTTATTTAGATTATAATTGTAATGAAAATATTTTAAATAAAAATTGTTATGATGAATGTGTCAATTCCAGTTTTAGTTCAATAACAACGCTGAATACCAAATAAAATTAGATCTAATGCCAAATCTAAAACTAGAAAGTTTTAGATTATATCGAGTTTTTGTCTCGATTAAAAAAAAGTCTAAAAAGAGATTCAAACATTCTCATTAGGTGATCGAACGAGAGAATCGTTGAACGATTTGTCTACGTTGAGGTGGTCCCGCTCGTTAAGTACGTACTTCTTTTCTAATAGTCGTTTAATTAAGCGCCGTTTCGAAGAGAAATAAATCGGCTCTCATTAAAGTTTTTCGATCGTACAAACGTTCGTTGGATGAGATGTCTTGTCGTCGTTAGGAGTGGATCGGATTTTCGGTTTGTTTCATCGTCACCCGCTGCGATTACATAATATCATTCGAAAGATAGACAAGTGATTCAGGGCCGTAATAAAACTTCATCGCACGATAAAAACGTTTACAATCGAGGGGCGAGCATTAATCGAAAAAATTAGATGAATTTGAATCGAATTAAAATTAAAATAAGAAAAAAAAAGATAAAAACGTGGAAGCTGAATTATTGCGATTGTACGGTTGAATAATACGTAACCGCTAGCATAGAGATTATTTTATCGCAACGTCTTACCAAAACATATTTCCACTCCATTAAGCATAGATTACGAAGCACTCCCTGGCTATCAACACCTCGTAAGTCAAAAAATGCATTGACACGGCGTCGATAGTGTAAGTTATATGCATTTTGCCGACTGTCATGGCATTAATATGCGTCCAAGATCGGCTTAATAAGACAACTTCCGTGGGCCGAACGTCTGTTTGTTATAACATAATAACGCATTGTAATCTATGCGATTCCACGGGCGTAATAAATCCAATTTTATATAACGGTGGCGGTAGCGGCGCCGTGCGTGGACGATGACAGATTATGCAAATAGAACGATAATTATGGCACAGTTAACCTTTATCCTGTTCGCCGTGCGTGTAGACGCGGAGATTTATAAATCTTCGCTACAACTAGGCTCGCGTTGTTTGAGTCACCGGGAATTCCTGGAATTTCCCGAGCTATGCGTTCCTGGCGACTCAAGAAAGTTACCGCGCAGAAGAGAGTGCAAACCAAACGGTTCGGTAACAGGTCGCCGTTGTGAATAGCAGCATCACTTTTACCTATATTCACGACTCAACCCGTATCGCATTGCTCAATCGATTTGTTGAGACAATAACTTTTTCCACATGAGATATTACGAGTGCCGAATTGGAACAATACGGTCGTGAGTTAGTTATCTGGATCGGAAAGAAAGTGGACATCACCGACAAAAACTGTTGTTATATAAAACCAATCTTAATAAATCATATCACGACCGAATTATACTCCTACAAGGAACTTTTGAAAGGATACAGTTTGGATAAAATGTAACGACTAGTAATTTCAAAACCAAGAAAACATGCAAAGTACATAATTACATTGTACGTAATTGAGATTTTAGGATTTATCTTGATTTTATTAATTCAACGATGTCTGAATGTAAATATCATCATTAATATTAAAAGAACTGTATTTATCTCAGATTTATGTCATTCTAAGAAGGGAAACAATTATTATGGGGTTTATTCGTGCATGAACAACAATTAATAAAGGTGTCTTTAACCTTTTCGCCCCTACTGGTTTTACAAAGAAGTAGTCTTTACTCTTACAAAGGTGTCTTCAATCTAAACTATCAATCATTTCTTAAAATTCAATAATAATTGGTATGTTTTTCTGCAAGTTATCATTTCATCTTAGTATGTGGAATTAATAATGTCTCTTTTTCTTAAGTTATTATACCTCATCATAATTCTCCCTGAATCGATCTATTAAGAAGTACAAAGATCACGATTTATAAAATCTTAATTATACTGGTTTTGAGCTAGTGGACATAAAGATGAGGAACGATGTCTGAATGTAAATATCACCATTAATATTAAAAGAATTGTATTTATCTCAGATTTATGTCATTCTAAGAAGAGAAACAATTATTATGGGGTTTATTCGTGCATGAAAAACAATTAATAAAGGTGTCTTTAACCTTTTCGCCCCTACTGGTTTTTCAAAGAAGTACTTTTTACATCTTAGATTCTTTAAGCTTCAATCTAAACTATCAATCATTTCTTAAAATTCAATAATAATTGATATGTTTTTCTGTAAGTTGTCATTTCATCTTAGTATGTGGAATTAATAATGTCTCTTTTTCTCAAAATCATTATACCTTATCATAATTCTCCCTAAGTCGATCTATTAAGAAGTACAAAGATCACGATTTATAAAATTTTAATTATACTGGTTTTGAGCTAGTGGACATAAAGATAAGGAACGATGTCTGAATGTAAATATCATCATTAATATTAAAAGAATTGTATTTATCTCAGATTTATGTCATTCTAAGAAGAGAAACAATTATTATGGGGTTTATTCGTGCATGAATTAATAAAGGTAAATATTAATAAAGGTGTCTTTAACCTTTTCGCCCCTACTGGTTTTATAAAGAAGTAGTCTTTACATCTTGTTATAATTTAGAATCTTTAAGCTTCAATCTAAACTATCAATCATTTCTTAAAATTCAATAATAATTGGTATGTTTTTCTGCAAGTTATCGTTTCATCTTAGTACGTGGAATTAATAATATCTCTTTTTCTCAAAGTTATTATACCTTATCATAATTCTCTCTAAATCGATCTATTAATAAGTATAAAGATCACGATTTATAAAATCTTAATTATACTGGTTTTGAGCTAGTGCACGTAAAGATGAGGACCTTACAAAAATGAAATGCATCTTTTAAGTTATTATAATCAATCTATGGAAATTGGAATGTTTAGATGTAACACGTTGTGATACGCCCTAACAATGTAGTCCAAGAAATAAAGAAAGAAGCAGACGAAGAATCAGATGGAAGCATAGGCGCCGGATTTGCGGGTGCTCATACAAAATTTTTAATGGGTGCAGAGTATCCATATACACAAATGTTTCCAAAAGTAGTATCAATACTTCCACAAAACTTGATATATTTCCACCAGACTTGATTCAACTTCTAGATGACGCGATAGTGCATTCAGAATACTTGAAAAGACATCCATAAGACTTGTAGTGCTGCTAGACGATCTCATATTGCTTTCAGGAAACTTGAAATGCTTTCAGAAGACTTCATATTACATTAGCATACTGGAACTACTTTCAGGAAACTATAAATGCTTTCAGAAAGCTTGAACTGCTTCCAGAAGACTTGATATTATCCCTGAAAGATTTGACATTGCCCCTGGAAGACTTGATACTGCTTCTAGAAGACAATATTGCTTTCAGAAGACTTAATGATGCTTCTGAAAGACTTGAGATGCTTCCAGAAGACCTGACTTGCTTCCAGAATACTTGATACTGCTTCTAGAAGACTTGAAATGTTTTCAGAAGTTTTCATATTGCCTCCAGAAGACTTGCAATATTTCCAAAACACTTGATACTGCTTATGAAACTGCTGGCAGAAAATGTTTTTTACTTTTGGAAGACGTAATGCTTCCAGAAGATATTGCTCGCATCTCTTGTGAATGCTTTTGGGGAACATGTATGTTGAATAGAGACTTGATACTATTTCTAGAAGACATGAAATGTATCCGGAGCACTTGATACTGCTTCTAGAAGTGTTGATATTTTTCTCTGGAAAACTTCAAATGTTTCTAGAATACTTGATATTGCTTTTAGAAGACTTGAAATACTTCCAAAAAACTTAATACTGCTTCCACAAGGCTTGATACTGCTTATAAAACTGCCAGCAGAAAATATTTTCATCGCAAGAAACGAGGTAATATTGATAAACTAGATGAAAATTTTAACTACTATTGGACAAAATGCAAACTCTTGACTTAAGTAGTGCACATATTGTTCATAAAGACTAAATATGCTAACAAAAATCCAGCTGCAATAATACACTTTTACAATAACACAAAATCAGCACGATCTAGAGGAAGATGGCCAATGGTTATATTTTGCCATTTATTGAATGTTGCTGACATTATTTCAAGATTAATTTTTATGGAGAACAAGCGAAATTATATGCCGAGAGGAGACTATTTGCAAAGCCTTCAATTTTAATGTAGTACTGAAATTTTTCTCCCAAGTTGATTCCAACATCGGCTATAATCATTTCTTTTTGGAATGCACATATTTTGAATTAAGAATTGATACTGCTTTTAGAAAACTTGATACTACTTCTAGATAACTTAATACTGCTTCTAGATAACTTAATACTGCCTTCAATAGATTTAAAATACTTTCAAAGGCTTGAACTGCTTACAAAAGGCTTAAAATGCTTCCAAAAGATTTGAAATACTTCCAAAAGACTTGAAATTCTTTCATAAGATGTGATATTGCCTCTGAAAAACTTGAATGCTTCCAATAGACTTGAACTGCTTCCAGAAGACTCGATACTGCCTCTGAAAGACTTGATACTACTTCCAAAACACTTGAAATACTTTCAAAAGGCTTGATACTGCCTCTAGAAGCAGTGTCAAGCTTCTAGAAAGGTTGATATTTCTTTGCAGAAGACTTGGAAATACTTCCAGAAGACTTGATACTACTTCTAGAAGATGTGAAATGCTTTTAGACGACTTGATACTGCCTCTGAACTAATTGATTTGCTTCCAGATGACTTGATATTGCTTCCAGATGTCTCGATACCGCCTCTGAAATACTTAATACTGCTTCCAGAAGACTTGAAATGCTTCCAGAAGACTTGAACTGCTTTCAGAAGATTTACTACTGCCCCTGGAAGACTTGATACTCGTTCTAGAAAATATGGTATTGCTTGTAGAACACTTGAAATACTTCCAGAGGACTTGATACTACTTTTAGAAGATTTGAAATGCTTTGAGATGTTTTGATATTGCCTCTAAAATAAGTGATATGCTTCCAGCAATATACAAGACTTGAAATGTTTCTAGAAGACTTGAACTATTTCCAGAAGATTTACTGCAGCCCCTGGAAGACTTGATACTGCTTCTAGAAAAGTTGATATAGCTTGCAGAAGACTTGAAATACTTCAAGAAGACTTGATACTACTTTTAGAAGATTTGAAATGTTTTGAGATGATTTAATATTGCCTCTGAAATACTTGATATGCTTTGAGAAGTCTTGATACTACTTGTAAAGCTTTGAAATATTTCTAAAAGATTAGATGTTGCCTCTGATTGACTTGAAATACTTCCTAATAGTTCTATCTGTTGAGTTTATTCATTATTTAGAATGTGATAAAAGAAGAAAATATATGATATTTTACATTTTCCCAACCCAATTCCTGCTTTTCGTTGGAGATACCTAATTTGTCTTTTCTGAATACCTATACATATTTTTAAAAACAGGCACCTATGGTAGGTATTGGTAGTCACTGTCATGTCCAATAACAATTTCCATCATAATTTTATAAAAAATATTTATTAAAGCTAATATTATTGGTTATAACTCCAGTAAATTTGGTGGGACTAAAGACTTTATAAAATGAAATATGAGTAACCGAGAATTAAACAATTTTTGCTTTAAAATTTTTTTCTAATTCTAAAAATTATCAGAATCATTTTTAACAATTTTTACATCTTATCATAAACTAGAGTCTGTAAGTCCCAATTTCAAATATAAATAGAAATACACTTTTTGAAGATCCAAAATAAAGTATAAATGATTTCTTAAAAATTATGATTTTTTCCTTAATTTGTGCATTTAACAATTTCTTTTTTTAAACCTTTTTTCTAAAAATTATCATGCATAATAATTTTGATATCTTATCATAAACTAGAACATTTCAGCTCCAATTTAAAGTATGAAACACTTCTTGACTCCCAAAAATAAATTTGTATGATTTTACATAATTATAATATTTTATAACAATTTCAAGCGCAACCATTTTTTTCTAAAAATTATGATAATTATGCTTAATTATTTTTATATCTTATCATAAATTCGAAACATTGAGCTTTAATTTAAAGTATAAATGACTTCTTGGATTTATAAAATAAAGATTTTTTCAAAATTATTATTTTTTTTCTTAATTTGTGCATTTAACAGCACCTTGTTTAAGACATTTTCCTAACTATTCTAGCAATTGACTATGAGTTATCCTCAATAATTTTTTGTATCCTATTATAAACTAGAATCTTTCAGCTCCAATTTAAAGTATGAATTATTTTTTGACTCTCAAAAATAAAGTTTGTATGTTTTTTTTTTAATTTTCATTTCTTTTTTTCATGTGGACTAAGTTAGTCTTCTTTAATATCTTTTTTCTATAAACTATTACAATCAAATCTAATAATGTTTATATCATATTATAGATAATATTTATATCATATTATAAATCACATAAATCATTTTTTAATGTTAAGAATAGGATTGGTAATCCATTTTTTGAAAATTATCATTTCTTGTTTGTATATGGATTCAACAATTTCCATTATTACATTTTTGGCTAAAAATTATCATAAGTATATTTAACGATTCTTATTTCATATCATAAATTAGAATCAATAAGCTTCATTTTAAAGTATAAAATTCTTCTTGAATCTCAAAAATAAAGTATGCATGGTTTTTTTAAAATATGTATGGGTATTCGGAATAGACTCAAAAGACGAATTACGTATCTCCAACGAAAAGCATGAATTGGGTTGGGAAAATGTAAAATATCATATATTTTCTTCTTTTATCACATTCCAGAAAAACGTTTGCATTTGCTACTATTGTAATTCAATTGGGAAGAATAAACTCAACGGATAGAACTATTAACAATTTTATATAGATGTTCTGTTAGGCTCCTAGCCCTCTGGAAGCATTTCAAATCAACCAGAGGCAAGTAGTGTCACGACTTCTGAAAGCATATCAAGTATTTCAGAGGCAATATCAAATCATCTCAAAGCATTTCAAATTTTCTAAAAGTAGTATCAAGTCTCCTGGAAGTGTTTCAAGTGTTCTGCAAGGGTAATACCAGGCTTTTTAGAACGAGTATCAAGTCTTCCAGGGGCAGTAGTAAATCTTCTAGACGCATTTCAAGTCTTCTGGATTGCATTTGCTACTGCCGTAATTCAATTGGAAAGAGTAAACTCAACAGATACAAACATTAACAATTTTATCTGGATTTTCTTTTGGGCTCCTAGCCCTTTGAAAGCATTTCAAGTCAACCAGAGGCAATATTTCAAAGCTCTTTTAGAAATATTTCAAAGCTTCTAGATGTAGTATCACGACTTCTATATATCAAATATTTCAGAGGCAATATCAAATCATCTCAAAGCATTTCAAACCTTCTAAAAGTAGTATCAAGTTTTCTGGAAGTATTTCAAGTCTTCTGCAGGCAATATCAACTTTTCTAGAAGCAGTATCAAGTCTTCCAGGGGCAGTAGTAAATTTTCTGCAGACAGTTCAAGTCTTCTGGAAGCATTTCAAGTCTTCTGGAAGCAGTATTAAGTATTCCAGAGGCAGTATCGAGACATCTGGAAACAATATCAAGTCATCTGGAAGCATATCAATTAGTTCAGAGGCAATATCAAGTCGTCTAAAAGTATTTCTCATCTTCTAGAAGTAGTATCAAGTCTTCTGGAAGTATTTCCAAGTCTTCTGCAAAGCAATATCAAGCTTTCTAGAAGCTTGACACTGCTTCTAGAGGCAGTATCGAGTCTTCCGGAAGCAATATCAAGTCTTCTGGAATCATATCAACTATTTCAGAAGCAATATCAAGTCATCTAGAAGCAATATCAAGTATTCTAGAAGAAGTATCAAGTAATTTCAGGAGCAGTATCGAGCTTTTTGGAAACATATCAAGCCTTTTGAAAGTATTTCAAGTGTTTTAGAAGCAGTATCAAGTCTTTCAGAGGCAGTATCGAGACTTCTGGAAGTAGTTCAAGTCTTTTGGAAGCATTCAAGTTTTTCAGGGGAAATATCACATCTTCTGAAAGTATTTCAAGTCTTTTGGAAGTATTTCAAATCTTTTGGAAGCATTTTAAGCCTTTTGGAAGCAGTTCAAGCCTTTGAAAGTATTTTAAATCTATTGAAGGCAGTATTAAGTCATCTAGAAGCAGTATTAAATTATCTAGAAGCAGTATTAAGTTATCTAGAAGCAGTATTAAGTCTTCTAAAAGCAGTATCAATTCTTAATTCAAAATATGTGCTCTCTTCAACTTGGGAAGAAAAATCTCAGTACTACATTAAAATTAAAGGCTTTGCAAATAGTTTCCTCTCGGCATATAGTTTCCCTTGTTCTTCATAAAAATTAATCTTGAGATAATGCCAGCAACATTCAATAAATGGCAAAATATAACCATTGGCCATCTTCCTCTACATCGTGCCGATTTTGTGTTATTGTAAAAGTGTATTATTGGAGCTACTTAAGTCAAGAGTTTGCATTTTGTCCAATAGTATTTAATATTATCGACGCAAACTCAAATAGTTTATCAACATTACCTTGTTTTTTGCGATGAAAACATTTTCTGCCAGCATTTTTATAAGCAATATCAAGTTTTGGAAGTATTTCAAGTCTTCTAAAAACAATATCAAGTATTCTAGAACCATTTCAAGTTTTCCAGAGATAATATTAACACTTTTAGAAGCAGTATCAAGTGTTCCGGGCGCATTTCATATCTTCTAGAAATAATATCAAGTCTCTAGTCAACATACATGTTCCCCAAAAGCATTCCCAAGAGATACTGGACAATATCTTCTGGAAACATTTTAAGTCTTTTAAAACATTCTGCCAGCAGTTTTATAAGCAGCATCAAGCCTTGTAGAAGCAGTATCAAGTCTTTTGGAAATATTTCAAGTCCTTTGGAGGCAGTATCAAGAATTTTAGAAACATTTCAAGTCTTCCATAGACAATATCAAAACTTCTGAAAACATTTCAAGTCTTTTAGAAGCAATATCAAGTCTTCCAGTAGGAGTATTAAGTCTTCCAGAGACAGCATCAAGTCTTCTGGAGACAGTTCAAGCCTTCTGAAAGTATTTCTAGGTATCTTGGGGTAGTTCAAGTCTGCTGATGTAATATGAAGTCTTCTGAAAGCATTTCAAGTTTTCTGAAAGAAGTATAAAGTCGTCCAGAAGCATTACAAGTCTTGTGGAAGTCTTTTCAAGTATTTTGAATGCACTATCACGTCAACCAGAAATTGGATTAAGTCTTTTGGAAATATACCAAATTATGTAGAAGCATTGATACTACTTTTGTGGAAACATTTGTTTGTATGGATGCTCTGCACCAACAAAAAATTTTGTATGAACATCCACAAATCCGGTGTCTATGCTTCCATCTGATTCTTCGTCCTTTTCTACCTTTATTTCGTGGACACATTGTTAGGGCGTGTCATAACGTGTTACATCTAAGCAGTCCAATGTCAAGGGATTGATTGAAGAATGACTTGAGAGATGCATTTCATTTTCTATAAATTATCACAATCATACTTAATATTTTTTATCTCTTATCATTAACTAGAATTTTTCAGCCCCAATTTAAATGGGAACTGAAAAATTGAGAAGTGGGTTGAGGGGGCATGTTAATTCTAGTTTAGTTTTATTAAAGTTAGTTTAGCATTAAATCTGACACAAGACCTAAAACTAGAAACATTCGGATTTAGCCGTACGTCTCTTAAGACGGTCTTGTGCGAGTTCTACTTTTAGCTCATTAAACATATATGACATGTTATATTGAGTCATGTGTAAAACTATAACTAATACTGGACTTAGGACTAGAAACATTTGGGTTTAGCCATACGTCTTTGACGTACGGCTTTTCATTGGTATTTCAATATAATCATATTGTACATATAAAGAATATCCTGGTTACATGACAATTATCTATAACTCAATCATATAAACCTTAATGTTAATAGACTTGCGCTCTGCTATTACAATCTGCAATAAATCCTCTCATCTAATTTTATGATCCTCGGTGTAACGTAGAATGTGTCAGTCATCATGCGCCACATTACGCCGTATCTCGTTGTCTCCGGGTTTTACGAGCCATTTTCTAAACTCCAAGATTGCGCCTATCGACATTCCACAGGACGCTAAGCGATCCTCGACGACTCGCCCTCATATAATAGCTTCACCTATCAACGGTGGGTGTACAATAACCGTCATCGACGTACCATACGGGGACAGGAGACATTGCATTTTCGCACTCAATAAATTCAAAGAGAAAGATCGAAAATTAACGAAAGTCGGACCAAGACGAAGACCGAAATAAAGAAATTTTTGTAGTTCGGTCGCGAAAAATATTCGCTTATTGTTCGTCGCGCTCATTGTAGAAGAACGAGCCATCGATGACGGGCATACACGTATACACACACAAACGCACGGTCATTGTGCCATGTATGTATATGTGTATGGTGTGTGTGGTATCCTTTATTGCAGACCGCGCTCACAATGAGGATGGTCGATTGAGTTAATTTTGAGTCTTTGTTCTAGGAGGAAGGCTGCCTTTGGCCTGATGTATATCCTTTATAGAGGCGCCGAAGAGACTTTCGCGTTACGTAAGGTGGCGCAACTTGCCGACGATTATAATCGGATGCAATGGAGTCGTTTGTTCGATTTGTTCTCGGTGTCAGGTCGTATGTCAGCTTCGGGAGAGAATCGAACATAGAAAAATACGTTCAAAATGGCGATTCTAATTGTTGCACGTCTAATCAGCGACGTTTTACATTGCGCAAAACACTATTTAACGCGCACCAGAACAAATAACATGTCAGACACATCATGAGTAACATTTCAAAGAAAAAAGTTATTACTAAATACATAATTGCAATAATTACAATTTACTGTCTTTCAATGTCTTTGAAATGAAATGCCTTTCAGGAATTATATCTTATTTAAACAGTGCCGTGGTAAGATATTTGGCGCCCCTTTTCTTATAAAATTTAAAGAAAAAGATTCTAGTTCTAAGTCTAGTGTTCAATTTTAGTTTTAAATCTAGTGTTAATTTAGTTTTAAATTAGTTGGTAAAGTACTCGATTTCTTCATTAAAAAAAGTGTTGATGCCCTACCCAACCCAACCCAACTCAACCCTGTATATTTGAACTGGCGTAAAAGTAGAACTGACACTAAACCTAGAATCATTTTAGAGATTAGATCTATACATAAATATAAATTTCTAGTTCTAGATCTAGAGTTAAAAAGGTCTAGTTTTACATCAATAAAATTGTATCTTCAACTTACTTTATTTATTTAATTTTCAATTTCTCAGAACATGTTTCGGACTTTATAAGTCCATCTTCAGCTGAACCTATCGTACGTTTTGATTAAAAACTTAATGGATATATAAAATGAAAAACTAACGTCAATGTAGGCTACGGGAAAACACGTGGAATTTTACAAAACATGTCAATGAGAAGATATAACTATAAAAGAAAGTTAAGAGACATAATCGTATAAATATTTAAAGAAAAATTTAATATGAGAAAACTTACACAGGACAAAGAATTCTTAAAATACAATTATATAAAGACACGAGACGATAGCGTTAGAAGAGAAGAGAAGACTGTTCATATTATCAGAGGACAGGTTACAAAACCAGAAAAGAACGGGTAACAATATGAAAAATGTTGGAGAGAGATGTGAAATGCAAAAATTAAAAAACTAGAATAATGAAAGAAAAACAAGGAGTAAGAAAATCATGCGTCCAAACTTTTTAAAAAAAGGAAAAGAGGTTTATATTGTAGTTGAATTTGGTCGTTAAGCAAATTAACATTTTTGACTTATATTTTAGAATTTCGAAAATTTCAAGCAGATCAAGCTTATAACTCTTATCACATCTGTGTAACAAAGATACATCATTATAATTAATATTATGACCGCTCTCAATTGCATGTTTATAAACATTTGAGGTATTTTTAGTTTTATGTTCCTGAATCCTTGATTCAAGTTTTCTACCAGTTTGTCCAATATATTTATGGTCACAATTAGAGCAACTAATCGAATGCACACCACTATCTTTCATTCTATTGTTATGTTTAAAATGGTAATTGGAAAAGATATTAAGTATATTATTATTATTGGAAAAAGCCAATGAAATATTATATTTCAAAAAAATTGATCTAGATTGGGTAGTAATCTGGTTGTAATTAACAGGTTTGTAAATGTAATTTTCTTTTAAGGGTTTAACATATAAAGGATCCATTTGAATCTGGAATTTATAGAAAAGATTATTAATAATGTGCATAGGAAATTTGTTATTAATAGCAAGTTTTTGTATGTAATTAAATTCATTTATTCTGTGTCATGAGAAAGTCGATATTTTAGGGCTCTGTTAATCAAGAATTTAAAATTGACTAGTTATAGGCTAACTTGTTATTATTTAAATGATTGACGGTCATATCTAGAAAATTCAAAGTTTTATTTTCTTCAATCTCGATAGTAAATCTAAGGTTTTTATGAAGGTTATTCAAATATTCAAAAAAATTATTAAGTAGAGCTTCGTGTTGATGATGGGAGCATCAACATAAAAAATGTCGTCAACATATCTAATCCAAGTGTGGATGTTATTTTTAAAGGGATTCACATTATTAACGATTTTATTTTCTTCTATGTAATTAAGAAAAATATCGGCAAGAATGCCAGATAAAGACATTCCCATAGGGAGACCTTCGGTGACTTTATAAAATTTATTATTAAAGCTGCACAAATTTTGTTTGATAACATGTGATAGAATGAGATTGAGGTTATTAGCTTTGTCGTTGTTTTTAAAGTATTCTAGAAATAGTTAAATCCATAGCAAGGTCAATAGGAATGTTTGAGTACAAATTAGTAATATCAAATGAGACAACAATTTTACCTTCAAAGTCAATGTTTCTTGTGTTCTGTATGAATTGATAAGAATTCAAGATTGAGAATTTAGGCTTAAAATCGATTATTTTGAAAACATTCAACATGAACTTGGAGAGTTTATAGGTAAGTGATTTAATAAAGGACGTTATTGGACGAATGGGAACTCTTTCCTTATGTAATTTGAGAAGAGAATATAGTCTGGGAATATTGGGGGATATTACGGAATATCATACCAATGAAATTTAAACTATTAAAAAATTTATTTTTTGAATTTTTTAAAGTTGGTGTGAATTCAATTAATGTCTCCTTACATCTGTTAATTAAATCTCTTGTCTTACGAATAATGTTATCGAGCGGATCATTCTTAACTTCGGCATAGTTGTTGTTCTCCATGAAATCATAAGCTTTATTTATATAATCTTGCTTATTAAGGATGACAAACAAACCAAGATAATTGCAGATAGTTTGAGTAATTCGAAAACCGAAAGTTAATTTTCGCGAGATATTATAGATGACGCTGAATAATTTTTATTTGTAGCCCAAAACGTAATATTCATTATATCATTTCATTTTTTTACCTAGTTCAAAGGCGTTTTTATCTGACACCAGATATAATTTACAACCTATGCGAAGTTAGCCTCCAATTTTTCCAGCCCCCAACTAGATAGGACTTTACATGTATAGTATTTTGATTATAAGAAGAGAACCACTCAACCGATTTCGTTAAATAATGTCTCATTCGAAAGCTTAATCCATGGCCAATTCGAAAGTAGAAATGCCCTATTCGAAAACTCTACCCAATTCCGCTGAATCGCAAAAATGTTGCGAAGGTACACAATAACACAAAAAATGCCGATTTTTACGTTATCATAACTCGTAAACGCCGTATTCGATCACCAAGATCAATACGTCATTCGAATCGGTATAGTTTCTTTTAACGAAATCACAAAATGCCCGATCTCAATTGTCTTCCGTTAACCTTGTAAATCCCTTGAAATGTCGCCATGTTCGGCTCGTTGTTTATAAATGTATGAACGCCTAAAAGTCTAGCCCCCAATATAAAAAAATAATTGAAACTAAATCTACTATAATTAGAGAACGGTTAGATCGGTTTTAATCATTTATACCTCAATCAAAAGCTTGCATCCGACTGAATGCCCGATTCAAAAAATGTAAGGGCTTTGATCAAAATACAAAAAACTAATTAATCAAATACATCAATTATTTCCGGAATTAATTGCCCATTTTCATTCTTCAATATCTCTATCGAAAGTATGATCTAAAACAAATGCGAAGGTGGAAATGCTCGATTTCAAAATTTACTAATTACCCTTCGTACGGCTATTGTAATGATCCGGCGAACGTGGCGACTGGGAGGCTAGCCCCCAATATGAAAAAAAAAATTTAAACTAAATCGACTATAACTAGAAAACGGTTAGACCGATTCTAATCATTTATACCTCAATCAAAAGCTTACATCCGACTGAATGCCCGATTCAAAAAATGTAAGGGCTTTGATCAAAATACAAAAAACTAATTAATAGCCTCCCAGTCGCCACGTTTGCCAGATCATTACAATAGCCGTACGAAGGGTAATTATTAAAGTTTGAGATCGGACATTTCCACTTTCGCATTCGCTTTAGATCATACTGTCGATTGAGATGTTGAAGAATGAAATTGGTCGATTAATTTCGGAGATAATTGATGTATTTGATTAATTAGTTTTTTTTGTATTTCAATCAAAACCCTTACATATTTCGGATCGGACATTTCGACAACAGCATTCAGTCAGATGTAACCTTTCGATTGAGGTATAAACTATTAAAATCGGTCTAACCGTTGGCCATGGATTAAGCTTTCGAATGAGACATTATTTAACGAAATCGGTTGAGTGGTTCTCTTCTTATAATCAAAATACTATACATGTAAAGGTCTATCTAATTGGGGTCTGGAAAAATTGGAGGCTAACTTCGCATAGGTTCATTTACACATTAATATCTCAAAACATCTACTCATAAATAATCATTAAATTTGTATGGGCATATTTGAGATAAGCTTTGACCCAAATTGAGTAACTTATGATTTGATTAAATTTTGTTAGATTTAGTTAGTAATTTTAAAAGTAATATGATGTATTAAAAATCACCTTAAGAATGATTGACAGAATAAAATCATTACAGCGTTAGATTTTGCAGTTATAGCCAGCGAAGCGTGGCACATCGCAGAGCACTTGCCCAATCGGTCTATTCATATTCCAACTGCCTATTAAGTAACTTAAATATGAATAATGGACCCGGTATCCGATATATCATTTCGGTAACGCAGTCAATCAGTGTGTGGATTTGGGTAGGTCAAAGGTCGACTTGTCGACCAGTTGTTAGTTTATTGTAAGTAGTCGATGTAAAAATGTCTTAAGATGATATTACACATCGATAGATCGATTTCGAATCGGGTTTACATCTGTATTATTTTTTTATGGGCCGTCTTCTTTAAAAAGTTACGATGCCGTTCGAAGGCTATACTTTAACTTTTATAAGTGGCGCGGTAAAACGAAACGGTGTAATAACGCGTAGTTGGGTGACATAACTTCCGGATTATTTACGGCGGTATTTCCCTGAATTTAAAGTCTGTAAGTGCGTCCCACGCGGGGTTTCTTACTGCCGCGGAAGAGAAGTGTCTACATATCACTGCGGTAATAATGGAAGCAAACGTTAAGCCAGGAGGTTAGTTGCAAGTAAAGTCGTTTAAAACGATGGGTGTGCTCTGGTGGTAAGCACAGGTTGCCATGTGGAGGCGTTGGGTGGACTGACAAGACGATTCAGTTAACTTTCTGTCAGGCTTATATTTTACCCTACCTTACTTTACTACTACTGTTTTCTTGGATATTTTCAACTTCATTGGCATCGAATAAACCAACGTAACTCAAATCAATCTCAAATTAATTCCTTGATTCCCCAACAATTAATTTATTAAATTTTCGATATAAATATGGAAACAAACAATTTCGTGTGGGTATCTCACCGCCTGTTCGGTTACGTAATTTTGTTGTGGCGACTCGTTGGCTTAAGTAATTACTACACTGGGCTGTACTATACCGATATTTATGAAACGGACCATACTCATTTCTGGGAAAATCGCAAAAGCGGTACGTCCACACAATAACAATCGTTCTCTCTACCGGTCGGGTCGGACGGCGGCATCGAGTCCGATTTTTGCAGACCTGGCAGCGGCACTTTGGCACCACACGACCAAGGATTTCAAGGCACTTCGGCGCAACCATAAACGGACGCTCAGCCCATTTGCATCTCACATTGTGCGCCGGTACCGGCCGAGATAATGGGATATATGTAGTTTTGCGGCCGCAATAAATGTCACCGATGTAAGGAAATAGAAATAGTCTAAGGACGAAAAGTTTGATGTCTTTTCATGTCCACTATCTTTCAACGTCCGCGATGAAACAAACAAAACAAACTAAATTAAAACACACACATACATTTATTTATTAATTCAAAATTTATTTAGAGAAATTGAAATGAAGCAATAATAGGCGTTGATTGTACAATGGGCGATTCCCAGTAATACGCTACTACTAGTAGTCACGCCGATTTGTGTAGAAACTTTATTTTCTCGAGATCGTTTGAGAGAGCTTTTCGTTCTCACTGCCGTGCAATGGAGAAATGACAATAATTGTTTAGATACGACACCGTTACCCAACGACTCACCTACAATCTCCATTGGTTCTTAACACCTAGTAGAAATTACTCTTGTGTCAATGGGGCGACATTGCGATATATCTTGTGTAGTAAGTACTCTGTAGCACGAAATGCGAAAGTAATATTTAACATTACTTCAAAACTTTTTTAGCCTCTTAAAATAAACCATAACTATCTTTATGTCTACCAGAAATGTATAAAAAGATTGTCGCTCCATTTACAAGGAATTTGAATTCATAAATTAGGAATTGATTTGAAGTTTAATCTTGCTTATATTATTTTTAGACAAATATTTAGAAAAAAAAAAGATTCTAGGTCTACTGTTTGTTCTAATTTGACTTTGATATGTAGTGAATTTTCAGATTTTAGCTAGAATATAACCATAACTGAACAATATCAGGTTATGGATTATCTATTCATATACCAATATAAACAATTTACGTTCAACATTTCTTGTTCCAACACTGTTACTTTTGAATTACGATCGATTTTTGTAGCGAACATTATTAATTTTGATGTATTATGGGTTCTTCGATTCTTCACATTTGTTATAAAAGCCGCACGCTTCTGTACTACACTGTTTTATAAATGATTGTATGTGCTGAGGTGTTTTTGTAAAAAGTTGTATTGGTGACTTTTGAAGAATGTTGTGGATTGCGTTGGGTTGAGCTCCAACTACATAGTATCCTTGATATTGAAGCTGGGGTTCAACCCAACCTTTTTTTTTATTATTATAGAAGGGATTAGGAAATCTGTAAACACATAATGGCCAAAGATATCATGTGGCCAGATAGTGACGGGTTGAAGTAAACTTCGACCGTCTAAAACCCTTCCCCCTCTCTTCCCGGAACCACCCGTCAAGGTATTACTTCAGGGAATATTAACAGTATACAAATTTATTCTCCAATGTTATTTTCCACAACATTCTCCAAGATCTCATCTTCACTATTTCCAACTCCTTCTAGGAGTCTTTCATGGCTTTCCTTTACTTTTATTATTTTGGCTACCATCTCTTGCACTATGTTCCACAATTCTTCTGTTTCTAACATCACTTTTACTATGTTCTCTCGGTTTAACAACCGACCACATTTCCACATTACACCATGGTTCTATTTCCGGGATAAGGATTCTAGTCCATCCCTCATATAGATCCCATCTTTCCTGCCATGCCTTCAATAAACTTACTCTACATTCACGTTTTGCTTCTTTGCCTCTCCTATATAACGCTGTTCTTTCTTCAGCAAATAAGTTCAGCGGAGGCACACCAGCAATAGCTTGAATCCCTTCAGCAGAAACCATTCAATATGCGGAACAAATTCCGAATGCGAGTTTGCCTTACTTGATACCTCTTCAATATGTTTCATCATGGTCATGTCTTTATTGATAAACACTCCGAGATGGGTTCAACCCAACCTAAACAAACCCAACCCAACCCAACTTATCCAAACTTTTCTTGTTTTATTTAGGTTGGGGAAAAATCTGCGAGCAGACATCTGGCCTGGGATGATGGGGGCCAGATAGTGTAGGGTTGGCGTCATAGACCTCGACCCACTAAAAAACGGCTTACTTCATTTTATCCAGACTCGCCATTTGGCATTTCTTTTGAGCCCTCCTTGTCACGTCCTTGCAAGCACTTATTTGTCCAGAATAAAAATGGAAATAAAAAGGTTTCTCTTACTTTTTGGTTATTTAATTGTTTCCCTCGTTCCACTTCTTGTTTGATAATGCCAAAGTCGTCTTCATAGTGCTTCCTCCTTCACTTTCATCACTTCATGTCCAGAACAGAAAGAAACATACACATTTCATTAATATTAATCTAGATATATCTTTTGAGATTTACCTGGCAATGGAGCGGATTGGTCCTTCCCTTTATAGCAACCCTACATTATCGCCCATCCTCAGATGGGTACGGCATACAGGATTGCTGATAGAACCGTGTCTCCTTTTACTACTTCTTTGTCCTCCGATATTTGGTATGAATCGTTGTTGGACATCTTTGGCGCATTTAAAAACTACTTTCCTAACATGAGATGTCATCATCATATTCATGACGAGATGAATTCCCAGCTACCTGACTATATCCTTGCATTTTACTAGCTGGTTTTCCTTCTTGTCTTCTCACCTCTGTTTTTGTTCTACGCGTTATTACTACTGTGAGATCATCGACATGTGCTATCAGATTTACACCTTCTTCAACATGTACTCTTCATATATAGTCATAGAAGACACTCCACAGCGGTGGCTAATATTGAGGTCCTTGGGGTACTTCGCACGTGATCTCGAATCTTTCTCCGTTTTGTGCTACTATCTCTTTCCCAAAGACGTGAGATTTTAACATCTGATTAGCTACTCGCTGTCGTTACCTGTATCAAGGTCCCTAATAATTCCCAACCATGGGAAAGACTTAAAAGAGTTTCGTATATCTAGGGTAACCATACCACACAGATCTTGATGCTGTACTGCCTTGTTTTTAATGTCATCCACTATTTTCTTTACCCTGCTAATAGCATCTACGGTTGATTTCCCCTCCCTGAAACCATATTGGTCCTTGTGCAGCATACTCTTCTCCTCAATTTCTATTTTAAGACGTGCCCTTAGTAATAACTCCAGTAGCCTTGTCATGGTATGCTCCAAATAAATCGATCTATAAGACATCTCGTCATTTATTCTTTTACTTAGCTTTTCCACCAGTACTTGATTTGTTACCCTCCACTACCTCGGAAAATATTCTCGTGTGAGGCTGGCATTATACGCTTTCAAGAAAGTTTGTTACCATTAACTGCCACAATAAGGATTTCTGGTGTAATGAACCTTCTTTTTGTGTATCTTTGTTACTGCAGCTTTCAGTTCTTCCATGGAGAACAAATGTACATCTTTCGTTGGTTCCTTGCAGGGTCTCACGATTTCTTCCTGTCTGGGAAAATTTTTGCGATCTGCTTCTGTGTTTCCTTCACGCTTACAACTGTCCTGTTTCGAAGCCTCAGTTTCTTCATGACAATTAAATATTCTATGCCTCATATATCCTTATTCAGGCCATCACACAACTCTTTCCACTTCTTCTCTTATATCAAAAGCTTCACTTCTGATTCACCAACTTTATAAAATCTAACTCCTTCTTCAATGTCACTCCCTTGTGTATCTTGTTTGGCTTTGATCCTTGCAACCCTTCTTATTCAGTTACACTTCGTTCTTTTGTCTTTGTTCTCTTCTTGTCTCTGTGTTCCTATTCCACAAGTAGACTCCCGTTTTTTATGTCAGTGTCCTTTTCTTGAAAAATCTATCGCACTCAGGCTCAGTCACGGTGGAAATTATTTGTTTCGGACTAAATTTACGCAATCTTTTTTTGTTCTGTGATATCGTCAGTGGGATTGTTGCTCTAAGCTCAAAAATGATGGTGACTTAGGTTTTTTGTATTCCATTTCTACCCTCTATCCATCTATTCTTTTATCCAACTCCGCCGTGACTACCGTGCATCCAGTTCTCCAAAATTCTACCCCTTCATCCGTTTTATTTGATCCTATTTGCCCTGACATCGCATTTGGGTATCCTGCTATGATTATTTTGTATACATTGATTTTAATCTTTCCCTCTAATCATAATAATTCGAATCTTTTCTCAGCAGCTTGTACACTGGATTATGTCTGGAAAAGATTGCAAAATGTTTCAACTGTAGCTTATCTTAGGAAAAGTTGAGAAAGATGCGTAAATTATTGAATTGTTGGATTACTTGAAGTACCTGAATACATCAGAAATCAAGTGTCAGCAACGTCAAAATATTACGTTAATGGGCTGTGACAATAGGCCGTCAATTGATAGTCTGGGATCTACTGGGATCCCAGTATTGTAAGCTATGACACTACCCAGAAGACCCGAACTATTTTAACGCAAAGTTGGATATCCTACAATATGCGGACCACACCACGATCATTGCACATAGCTATAATAAAGTTAACTTGCATGAATTCCAAATCTTAATTCCAAACCACCGTATCTGCGAGAAATCTCCAAGAGTAAAAGGATGGTAACTTTTACATTAAACCTTCTCATTCGGTTCAATATATCATTAGATAATGAAAGAAATTTTAGAAATTTTGTTAACCACAATTTTAAATAGTATTTTTCCAACTATCAAATAAGTATTTAATTTGCACGTAATTACAGTCATAACCCGTTAATCGTTATCTTTAAATCTAATAATCTCGTCAAGTTGCTTACATACGAATGAATTGCTTATAAACCGAGACCTCTTTAACACTTTTAAAATAACTGTCATCTAATTATCACATCGCTTTTCCTGCAATTAAATAAGTTTTCGCGAATCAATATCTCGTTAAGGAAAGATGGTGTGTAAAAAAAGGTTAAACAGCTTAATAATTGCGCTAAAATCGGTTACGAAATTCTTCAGTAAGTACGCAATTAGGAATTTAACGGCTTAACGTTTATCACTACCACATAAGAACGTAACACGTATGCACGAGCCATAAAGGTAATCTCGATTGCTCGATAGCGTTTGACGGGTTCGGAGTTTGCCGTTTCGAGACTCTATCCGCTTGTAAAACTGCATCGAACCGTTACGGTACTAATAATAATAGCCAGTTTAGTGGTCATAAATAGCCATTATACCGTTTTATTGGCAGCATTTGTGGGCGGCGGGCGCTAGCGAAGATTTCAGGGTGCACCTGAAACCTGAAATTATCGGTCTACTTAGGATTAGTTGGGGCCGCGAAACGGTTGCGTTCAATCGAGCAGTAACGTTACAGATTTGCTTCGGTAATAGCAGGAGTCCCGCGGCGCGAATCGTTTTAAAAATAACCAAACGGTAATTAGCGAGTTGCGTAAAGCCACTGACGCGGTCAAATTTATGGTTATTTTGCAATGAGCGGGAGAACGAACGCCGAGTTGTTACCGGTTAGATACGCCCGCATCAACAACCAAGGAACAAGTTGCAACTCTCCCAACATACGAGACTTGGATAGATAAGACTGTTACTGCGAAAGATTGACTGGTCGACGGAATTGACTCTGAGCCGGTTATTATTATTAATTGGTTTCAGAGACTTTTTCGTGACCAGCTCTAAAACGATTTCCGCCGCTTTCAACGGGCGACGCGGTTGATTGAAATGTTGTTGGTTAATTTTCGGCTGCCAAACGGTTAATGGGGTGATTGGTTTACTGATTACTACACATATTATTATAACACCTTGAGTCACGAAAATTACTGTGATTATTGAATAATTAAAATTTCACGACATGCTTATATCCTTGTTAACAATTTATGGACGTGTTGAGGCATTAAAATCATAATTAAACAATCTAAAATTCTCGTGAAAAGAAATATTTATCAGATATTCTACAAAATCATAGACAAAATTCAAAAACAAACTTAAAAAACAGTACATGAAAACCTTGCTTGAAGTAATTGTACAGGAAATATAAATTTTGAGGACAATCGTTAACATCATAAAGTGCGATGAGAAATGATTAAACTATATACGAGTAAAACCGAAGTAATGATGTACCATAACTATTGCAAGTGATGGGATCCTGGTAAGGTATTCAGGAGAAGAGTTGGTGTCTACCGATCTATCGGTGTGTTTTTGGATAGTCACCTTCAATGCAAAAAAACATAGCTTTTAAGATATGTTCATGGTCAATGCAAGATCATCCACTTGCGCAGCCTTGCTCATTTATTATGGAACAGTGTATCCATTACTAAGATATGATGTGATCTTCTAAAATAATTAATAATAGGTTTTGTCAGTCATGTGTTCGATCACAGTTTAAGATTAGTTGGGGATTGGTTAGGTATAGTTGGGTGTAGTTAATTGTTGATGGATTGTGTACTGTTGCAAATCTAGTACAAATAATCATGTTCGATATTTCATCGTCAAATGATCTATGATGATGGTGTATCTGTCTCGTAAATCTTATCAAGTCAAGTGATGAAGAGCTAAAAGTACAAAACATGAGTATTTCGAAATAACTGTATAAGAATATAGCGATTTAGAATTAATGGAATGTTTACTTGTGAGTAGAGTGGTTATTAAGGATTTAATGCCAGTTAGTATTACAATTATCAAGCAGAAGGAAATGGAAAATTAACAGATAAACCCATGACCCAAGACAGCTTCTTTCTGAGATGTGACAGGTTTAATCTATTTTTTATTTCTCATTCCAATTTCTCTGCAAACTGGATGGATATGAGTAAGGACCCAATTTCTATGCGATAAAAATAAGCAACATAATAATGTCTTATAATGCAATTTTAACTGCTTATAATGTCTTATAAGCAGTTAAAAGTCGTCGATTTCAGCAAGGCTTTTGATTCTGTCGACCACAACCTACTTTTAGCATCTCTTTCTGCCTACGGATTCACTCCTGCCTGTGTTTCTTGGTTTCATTCCTATCTTTCCCATCGATCCTTGTGCGTACGCGCTAATTCTTCAGTTTCTTCTGCTTGTGCAATCAAATGTGGGGTTCCTCAGGGCAGTGTATTGGGACCGTTACTTTTTTCTTTGTTCGTTAATAGTGTTACTGATCATATCCCGTGTAATTATCATTTGTATGCTGACGACCTCCAAATATACACTACTACAACTTTGCTGAATTTGCTGAAGTTGCTGAATTTCCGGAAGCTATTGTGCGACTTAATAATGATCGATTACGTCTTGAACTGGTCTCGGAGATACGGACTTAAGTTGAACGCAGTTAAAACGCAAGCTATTCTGTTTGGTACTCGTCAATTACTTGGTAAGATCAATCCATCTAGCTGCAGTGATCTGATGCTGGATGGTACTGTCATACGGTTTTCTGACACAGTTAAGAATCTCGGAGTCTTTATGGATTCTTCACTGTCTTGGAGACCGCAAATTCAACATGTTTGCAGAAAAGTTTATGCTTGCTTCCACTCTTTAAAGAGACTTCGTTGCTCTCTTCCTCCTTTGGTCCGTCGTAATCTTTGCTATTCACTTATATTTCCTCACTTCGACTATGCGGATGCGGTTTATCCCGATCTCTCGGTAACTCTCCTGGATAAATTGCAGCGGCTACAAAATAATTGCATCCAATTCATATTTGACATAAATAGATTTGAGCATGTAACGCCGTATCGCAATTACATTCAGATGTTAATTTGTGAGAGACGTAGATCATTTCGTTTATTAAACCTTTTATTTAAAATTCTTCATAACTGTACCCTAAAGTACTTATCAGATAGGTTCCAGCAATTAGCATCTCATGAGTTTGCTACTCGTTCGTGTTCTGATGCTATTCTTACATTTCCCGTTCATAGCACTGAAATTTATCACAGATCATTTACAGTACGGTCGATTGCGCTGTGGAATGGACTGCCTTCTGAAATTCGTAATATTTCTAATATTGGTAATTTTAGACGTGTTTTAAAGAGCCACTTGCTTGCCCTTCAATTGTCTGTTTCCTGATTCTTTGTTCTTTGTCTTTCTCTTTTTCCTCTCTTCAACTGCTCTCACTTGTTGGCAACTGATATCCGGCAAATTCTTTTGGTTTTTTTTAGCTTCTGTCTCTCTTGTCGTATCTTTTTCTTTACTTTTCTTCTTGATTAATCTTATTTGGTGATAAATGTTATTGATATCTAATTATCACTACTGGCCATATTAATCCTAGGATAATTTTGCTTTAGTAAATACTATTTTTGTTTGTTCTGTTGGGTCATTTGGCAGATATCGCTTGTGCGATAAAATGATCCATTTGCTTATACTGTTTAAGTTTAAGTTTATTCATTGCTCGACTAACAATCGGCAATGGGATTATGTATACATATATTTTGTTCTTATTGTTATTATTTTTTTTCTCTTCTTGTGTATTTTATGTAGTTTTGTATTTTTATTTGTGGCAACAAATGGTAATAATAATAAAAGTGGTCAAAATATGCAGCAAAATATGCGGTAAAAATAAAAAACTGAACATACTTTTTTACATTGGCTAGAAAGATAAAAATACAACATTGAATAATATAAAAGTCATTAATTCGATCTTGCCATCATTCAAAGTGAGGTGTGTTAAGTTTGTAATATTCTAAAGTTTACAATAAAGCTGGAGTCGGGAAGACGCATTGTTGCCAGATCTGGAGAATTTTTACCACATCTGATGATTTTTTCGTGATCTGGCGAAGTAGTGGGAATTTCTGAGAAATTTCACATTTCTGGTGATTTTACAACTATACATTTCTTGATTGAAATTTCGAAAAAAGTATCAGATACCTAAATAAAAAGAGTAATTGTCGACTTATTGGCAGCAGAATCTATTTCTGTTCCAAACACTGTACATTATTTTTAAGATTGCGTACTTGTTGGTAGCATGAATTATTATATTTCCAAAGTCCTGTTCATCAGTTTGAAGTCTGGCAGCATGAGCTATTACTCTTCCACAAACTATATATTATCTTATATACGGTCAACTTGTTAGCAGCATGAGGTACTATGTCTCCAAAGTACTGGTTATTAATTTAAAGTTTACCAACTTGTTGTCATCATAAGCTGTTATGTCTCTAAAGTACGGCCTGTTGGTAACACCAGCAGTGAAGATTTGGTTATTGAAAGGGAAAATTTCTGTTTTCATGAAACTAGAGTTGATGTTTTTTGGATCATCGCAGCATCATGCGCCACATTTACTAAACTTGCCATGTAGTAGATAGTTACTGGATTTCCTGGAGGATTCAGTGTGTCAACAGCAGTGTAGGCCGCCATAAATGGCCCAAAATCAGCTTTATCTAAGGGTTGCAGCTTATGGCTACAGTGAGGCGGAAGCGTTACGATTGTGATCCCTACCGCGCGAGCTTTATCAATGACTTCGATGGACAAATGAGCATCTAAGATGTCGTAAATCAACAGACTTGGATTTTTTATTGTGCTATGTGATAAACTGATGAAGTGATCCATCACTTTAGGAAATAACTCAGACTACATTGTTAACACCAAGAGTCGGGGTAAGTGCTTTACTATATTTACAGACAGTAAACAATCTATTTTAGCTCTAAGCAACGTTAAGATAACGTCTGCCTTGGTAATGGATTGTCACCTTGCACTGGAAGAGGCCTCGATCCACAATCGAGTCTCCATTCAATGGATATAGGGTCACAATAGCTCAGCGGGCAACAAGAATGCTGACAGGTTAGCCAAAAGGGCAGCTGAAAGACATTTTTGGGGCCCCGAGCCGATTATCATCCCAGCCTTAACTACTCATATTGATATGATTAAGTACATTACCCACAAAAAATTTAAATTTAAAAGCGTGGGACAATAATCCGGGCTGTTTACAAGCCAAGGAATTGCTAAAATATCCTTCAAAGAAAACTGCTCAGTATTTCATTGGGTTGGGCAAAACCACCCTTATATTAGCTACAGGTCTCCTCACGGGACACTGTAAGGTAAATAAGCATCTTCATAACTTGAGGATTGCTAATTCTCCTCTCTGTCGGGCCTGTGAACAGGACGACGAGACTGTAATTCACATTTTGTGTGACTGCCCCTCCTTAACCGACCTCAGAAAGAGGTTACTCGGGGAGAAGTGGCCGTCCACAAATGATATCAGGAACCTCCCTCTAAGTGACGTCCTGGCCTTCGGTAAAACCTTAGGCTGGTTGATGTGAACAGAGGTAGAGTGGGAGTTACACAAGGGGCCCATTAGGGCCTAAGTGTGGTGTGCGTTCATTCGCACACTCTCCCGGGTCCTTACGTACAACTCAGATGTTAACCAACCTTAAGGATTTTTCAAACCCAGTGCCCTATGAGGTGCTCCACGAAGCCATATGCTGCTTCAAAAATTTTCGAGGGAAGATGATGGCAGAGGGAAGGAAAGGGGCTGTCCACAAGGAACAACCAAGAAGAAGAACGGATGATACCTCGGATCAAGAACACATGCGGATAATAGGGTTAATAGGGCTACAGCCCTGGGGCCCCGGCTAAACCCCAATCTTTCCCCTTCTAGAAGACCTAGGTCTAGTGCTAGTTCTAGTTTTAATTTCCATTCAGTTTCTGACGACATTTCGTTTTGAAGACAAGACCTTACAATTAATAGTTTCTGAAATAGAGTACTTTATAAACTGATTTGGTAACCCTATATGTTTGAATTGAAGTAAAACTAGAACTAACACTAGACCTAGAAGTGGAAAGATTCGGGTTTAGCCGCTCTTTCCGCCGGTCTGAACGGGTTTAGCCCTACATTTCTCAAGATTCAAGATTCTAGTTTTACTTCAATTCAAATATACAGAGTTGGGTTGGGTTATCAAATCTGTTTCATTGCTTAACGTAATCAGTTCATCTGGAAGTTGCTAACTAGCCTTATACGTTGCCAACTAATTGGCAGGTCAAAACAAGAATTATATACTAAACAGCAGTATGAACTTCTTCATTTGAAAGCTTGTAACTTATCTTTTAGATTGCCAACTTTTTTGCAGCATAAGTAACTACATCCGAAAGTTAGTAACTATCTTTATACAGTACCTGCTTGTTGGCAAATTAAGCTATTACAGTTTAGAACAATTCTTCTATATTGCACAGCCTGCCATCTTGTTGATAGCATAAGCTTATTCATTTGGAAGCTTGTAATTTAACTTTTAGACACTTAAGTCTTAACAGCATGAATTATTAAGATCCAGGATATTTTTTGTTTTTCTTTAACTTGCCAACTAGCACAAGCTTCTTCATCTGGAAGCTAGTAACTCTCCCTATACACTTCCAAAATGTTGGCAGCACAACCTGTTTCATTTTGAAGCTTTTAACTTATCTTTTAGAAATCTCCTTAACGAGATATTTATTCGCAAAAACTTATTTAATCAACAATTTTATTTCAGGAACGGAATGTGATGATTAGATGGCAGTTATTTTAAAAGTGATGTTAAAGAGGTCTCGGTTTATAAGCAATTCATTCGTATGTAAGCAACTCGACGAGATTATTAGATTTAAAGATAGTAAGATAGCGATTAACGTGTTATTACTGTAATTACGTGCAAATTAAATACTTATTTGCCAGATGAAAAAAATACTATTTAAAATTGTGGTTAGCGAAATTTCTCAATTTATTAATTTGTCCTAATTATTTTCAGGTCCGTTATCGCCACACCATGGTCCAAATTGTCTAACCCAACATCACTAATCATTTCTGAACGATAAATTAGTACCACTTTTCGATAAAGATCTGATCGCGGATATACCGTACAGCACATGGCCGAGTACACAACCGCCAACAACTGAACCAGTTTTTAATTAAAACACAACACACACATATATACCTATACTTATACGTTCACGGCGCCGAACACACCACACAACACCACACTACACCACACCAACAAGAGGTCGTATCCGGAAAATTTTCATCATCCAATATTCCCAGTAGTAGATCTCTAAATATAGTAGGTAGGTAAGAAGAAATCAAGGCCTCGAGATCTGTAATTTATAATTTGGTAACCGAACCGAACGTTATCTCTTCCCCGTGGAAGATATAGGCGTATAATTTGATTAAAGATACCAATTAGTTTAATATGTAGATTCGTGACTCGGGTGTTACGTGGCCCGCGAGCCACGAGGGAAGAGAAACGTTTAATTAATTGAAAGCTCGAGGTGGTACGCGGTTGATTGGACGACGGTCGGTGGACCGCAGCAAAACCAGGACGGTAGTTGTCGCTTAATGACACGGACGAAGAGATCTGTAATTACCAGCGGTTTAACACGTGCCCCTACGCCATTAAATTGTTACGTTTTGTACACTTTGGAACGTGTTAACTCTTTTCAAATCCACCGTAACACATCAAATTATTTCAACTCTCTCCAATTGAATACAATTTTTTTTACTTTAATAAGACTAAAGCATTCTTGCATGTAATGGTGCGAACGAGTAAAGATTTTCAATGAAGATGGCAAATTTCTACCACTTATCCAATTTATATCTCTATATTCTCTGCTTCTCAATCAAAACCAAAACATTAACTAAATAACTAAAATAAAATATAAAATGTGTACAAATAAAGTAAACGAAAGTATCAGGATCAGAGATCAAGATTTTTACTTGAAAATCTACTTAAACATTAAGAGGAATGGTACCAAAAGAAGAAATGAAACAAAATATGCTGATCAAAAAAAGGATTGATATGACCAAAGCACCACATCTATCTCATATGATTTATGATGATATTTTGTGGTGAGTTCCATTATTACAAAGACATTGAAGGGTAAATCTTTACCTAAGAGGATTTTTGTTGGATCCCAACCAAAAATTGGTTCCCTTAGGCTTGTAACTTATCCTTTAAATTGCCAACTACATTGAGAGCATGACTCAGAACATCTATTTTAGAGCGTAGAAGTTGCCAACTTATTGGTGGCATGACCTTCTTCATCCGAAAGCCAGAAACTACCTTTATCTTGTAACTTATCTTTTAGATTGCCAACTTTGTTGCAGCACGAATTTCTCCATATGTAAGCTGGTAACTGTACTTAGAAACTGACAACCTGTTAAACAACATGACATTCTTTATTTGGAAAGCTTGTAACATATCTTTTAGGTTGCCAACTTGTTGGTAATATGAGTTCTTAATACTCAGAACAACTGTTTTATACAGAATAGCCTGCCAAGTTTGAGCGTGAGCTTCTTCCTTTGGAAGCTAGTAACTACCCTTATACATTGCCAACTTTTCTGCAGCATCAGCTTCTTCATCTAGAAGCTAGTAACTACCCTTATACACTGCTAAGTTGTTGGCAGTATGAGCTATTAATATTTAGAACAACTGTTTCATAATGAACAGCCTGCTAACTTGTTGGCAACGTTTCTTCCTTTAGAATCTAGTAATTTATTAGGACTTCTAACTTTGTTGGCAGTACGAGGTTTTTCATTTAGAAGCTTGTAACTTATTTTGTAGACTGCCAACTATGTTGGCAGCAAGAGCTATTAAAACTCAGAACATATGTCTTATACCGCAGAACCTGCCAACTTGTTGGCAGCATGACCTTGTTCATCTAGAAGATAGTAAGTACCCTTATACACTGCCAACTTGTTGGTAGCATGAACTATTAAAGTTTAGAACAACTGTTTTATAATGAATAATCTGCCAACTGATTGGCAAGCTTCTTCATTTAGAAGCCTACCTTTAAGATTGTATCTCATCTTTAAGACTGCCAACTTGTTGGCAGCAAGAGTTATTAAAGCCCTGAGTAACTGTTTTATACAGAATAGCCTGCTAACTTGTTGACAGCGTGAGCTTTTTCCTTTGAAATCTTGTCATAAATCCTTTAGACTACTAAATGTGTTGGCAGCAAGAGCGACTAAGACACAAAATATCTGTTTAGATCTGTACATACTGTAGAACCTCCCTACTTGTTGAAAGCATGAAATTCATACTCTGAAAGCTGGGAACTATTCTTATACACTGCCAACTTGATGGCAGCACGAGGTTTTTCATTTAGAAAACTTATAACTTATCTTTTAGACTGCCAAATTGTTGCCTAAAGCTCAAATAACTGTTCTATACTGAATAGCCCGTCAACTTATTAGCAGCGTGACTATCTTCATTTGGAAACTTGTAATTTATCTTTTAGACTGCTAACTTTGTTGGCAGTATGAACTATTTAAACTCGGAACATCTGTTCTACACTGTAGAACATACCAAACTTCTTGAAAGCATAAGCTTGTTCATATGGATGCTAGTAACTATACTTATACATCATTAACTGTTGAACAACATGAGTTTTTTCATTTGGATGCTTGTAACTTACTTTACAAACTGCCAACTATGTTGGCAGCATGGGCTATTACGACTCAAAATATCTGTCTCACAGTGCAGAACCTGCCAACTTGTTAACTGCATGAGCTTCTTCATCTAGAAGCTAGTAAGTACCCTCATACACTGCCAACTTATTAGTAGCATAAAATATTAAAGTTTAAACAGTTGTAAAGTTTAGAACAACTATTTTATAATGAATAATTGCCAGCTTGTTGGCAGCATGAGCTTCTTCATTTAGAAGCCTGTAACTTATCTTTAAGTCTGCAAACTTGTTGGCAGCATGAGTTATTAAAGCCCAGAGTAACTGTTTTATACGGAATAGCCTGTTAACTTGTTGGCAGCGTTTTTTCCTTTGAAATCTTGTTATTTATCTTTTAGACTGTCAAATGTGTTGGTAGCAAGAGCGATTAAGACTCAAAATATTTGCTTAGATCTGTATATACAGTAGAACCATTAGATTCATAATCTGGAAGCTGGAAACTATATTTATACACTGCCAACTTGTTGGCAGCATGAGTTTCTTTGTATGGAAGGTGATAACTTATCTTTTAAAGATCTTTTAGACGCACGGCTGGAACAGCCACAAACAATATGATTTGCCAACTCTGCCACTTCGCACCTTCAACAGAGAGATGTGTTTACCAGCTTCATGTACAACATGTACTTATAGAACCTGTAGTGTCCGGTCAGAAAGTGGATGAGGAGCCCCAACTCAATTTTCGATTTTCCTAGAAATGGAGTAGGTCTCTTCCTGTTACTGTAAACGGAGATTTTTTTTTGCAAGCTTAGAGTTTATCAGGAGTTCAGGGAGCAAATGGTTCAAGGAAATCGGTGATTTGTAGCCGCCTATTTTACCAAACTGTGCTCATGATCACGCCCCTTAATCGCCTTCTTGAGTATTTGCCAGCAGGACTTTACCAACGATGATCTAGTTCGATGCCTACTAACCGATATCATAGCCTATCAGCTCTCAGTGCAGATTACAACGACTTTGTCAACTTCTTTTAGAAGTGATGATTACATTGGATGCTATATTTATAGCAATTACTTCCGTTTAAAGCTTTTGTGCAATGCGACTCTATCGAAGTGGAAGAGAGCACTTAGAGATGAAGGAGAAGCTGGAGCAAAGACCTACTAAAAACAAATAACCAATAGTTGGGAAGTCTCTAATTTGACATAGATAGACGAAGAGCATGATAACTTCGCTGTAAAACTAAATCAAAGAGGTACAACAAAGAAAATTTAAAGTCGCTCTTGAGCTTCCTGATTTTACATACCTTACATTCTTCTTTTAAATTCACGTTGAACAAGCTGAGGATCAACTTTGCAACGATTATTGCCTGTTTACAATAAACTTGCTACTTGCTAATGTAGACATCGACACGGCAAGAAAGATTTCGATAAATCATCATAATGTATGATGGCAGGTTCCAACAAGTGCCTTGAGCAAAATTGTAAGTTGGTTGAAATGACAAAAAGCTTTAATTAAGAATACTGCTTCCTTTTCGCCGATGGCCAAATCTTTTGGAAGGTGTCCCACAACCACAATTAATATCCAAAATGAATGTGATTTATATAAAGTTAAATGTAATTGTCAAAAAGCTATCATCACTCCACACTTTTTTTAGTTATCATGAATAGAGAGATAATATATTACCGTTATATTAAGGAATTATGCAATCCCATAGT
Source organism: Onthophagus sagittarius (assembly GCA_036711965.1). NCBI lineage: Eukaryota > Metazoa > Arthropoda > Insecta > Coleoptera > Scarabaeidae > Onthophagus > Onthophagus sagittarius. The sequence goes on from JASERS010000004.1 coordinate 13,091,101, forward strand.
TGCAAAATGACCACAAAGAATTCAAAATATGATGTTTATTTACATTTATTATTTTATTACATTTTAAGACATTCCATCTTGTTTAAATTAATTATAATCATACGAAACTAAATTTGACACAGAAATATATAGATACACAAATGTACATACTTACATTTTTGTTATTCCATTATCCATTTCAATTGATTCATGTAAGAAAACATTGAAATGAACGTAAAATATCACAGCTAATCAATTTTGTTGATCTGTACTTAAAGATTGATGTGCGAGTGTATTACGAAGTGTGTTAGTTGGAAATAAACAAATTTCGTTGTGTATTACCCAATTAGTTTGGATATAATTAATGGTACGTTTTCAATTTCGTATGTCCTTAACGCAAAATTGGTTCCGCAACTTTCGAGACATTTACATTAATGTTCGAAATATCAAATTTCGCACGTGGTGACAAGAACGACCAATAAAACGCGTGTCCTACATTCTATTTATGCAAGCCGTAGTTTTCACTCGATAACGCCTTTTTATTCGTCACTTTTACATGTCTTGTTACACCGCTCAATAAAGATACAGGTCTGGATTAAGAAGGGAAATTTTTCGAGTTTAATACGATACTGTTCGGGTAATTTTTCGAAGTCGTAAAAGATGGTGGAGCATAGCATCGTTGTGGATTATATGAACATATCACCGGGTGATAGTTTCGCTTGGAGCCGATCATAAAATCACGTAGGCGTTTACTCTCGGCAGCCCAAACAACCTGCTGCCTTCACAATTGATCCCGAAGCTATCCGAGGCTGGTGACCTCAGCGAGTCTACGATCGGTAAATCTTCCTCGATTATTACGGCGTTTCGAAAGTCTTGTCGTAAATCAAAGACTTTCCTAGACGATGATCTAGAGCGGGAGTGATCCTACGATCACCTCTCGTCAGCGGGTCGTGCATCGAGTGACCCGCTTCTGGAATGTATTATACAAGACAGGTAGATAGATGGATTAAATATTGGTATACGTAACCATCTCTTACTTATAACGTATAAAATGGATATCTTTAATTTAACAGATCCTTTCTGCTCTAACGATCGTTTTCTTCACTTAAATGAGTTATTGCTTCTTGGGTTATTTCTTTAAATCGTTCGAATTCCGATAAGGTCGCTTCCTTCGATAAATATGAAGCCATTACGTGCGATATCGCGATATATCATGTAGTCGGAGACTATATTTCATTTGGGTGCGCTTTATTAAACGGGGGTCCTTTACGTGTATTCTCCACGTAAAAATAAAGGAACTATTAATTGGTTAACTCACACAGGTTCTTCCTGTTGTTCACCGCCTTTTTCTCTCTGCCCCTCTTGCGATAAATGCCCCTGGTTCGCCTTGGACGGGACGTTGTTGTCCAATTTTACCTAGACAACTAGATTTATCGGCCGCGAGACTACACGAAACCATTAAGGGTAAGCGGATAGCGCGAGGTTAACCGGATGCTCTCAGATTCGTGAGCAAAATTACCTTGTGCTAAAATAATTGCAATTATAGCTTACTTGAATCAGTTACAAATTATTATCGGATAGTTTGTTTTATTACCGTATTTGTACCAACCCCATTATTACGAATTCTCTGCCTAAAATAGCTTAAATAACTATTAAAATGAGTCCAAACTCGAATTAATTATATCCAAAAACGGCTGAGATATATCAATTTAAAAATCATTTTGACGGGCGATTTTTATTTGTTTTTTATTTAATTTTGTGTCATATTTTTTTTTGTTTTTTAAAAATAATCGAACAAATCACGATTTAAATTCACTTTGAAATTTTTTTTTTGTTGATTTTAAACAAAAATTACGGTTTTTTGACAATTTCGGTTGTTCTAATCCATTTTTAGATCATGTTTTTATTTGTTTCGTAAGGAAATCGATATCGAAAAATGAATTGAATGGATGTGGTGTTATTAAAACATTTTCGTACTAACATTTTAATGAAAATAATATTTCTATTGCAATGTTCCTATTTTATATCTGTATATTAAAGAATAAGTTCCTTTTAGGTAAAAATTTAAAAAAAATCATGAATTTAAATTAAATTGAATAAAATTAAGTAATTTTGGAAAAAATTACAACTTGATATTGAATTGAACTAAGAAGTTTTATTGTTTTGGATTTGATTTTCTATTATACGATGGCATGAAGTTAAAGCTTGACTCAACCCAACTACAGAAAAAAAATTAAAACTAAAATTTGGAAGAAAAATCTCTAACCCAACCACAGATGTATTTTGGATTTAATTTTTTGTTATATGAGGGCTGGTATGGAGTTGAAGATTAACACAACTCAGCTATGGAAGGAAAAATCAAAATATTCCGTGATTTTTTCTCCTATATTTGGATTGGATTGAACTTCAACTTCCTACTTAACAATTTGAAGATGGAGCTCAACCCAACTCAACTATAGAAGAAAACCTTCATATCATGCCTTATAATAAATGGTGTGAAGTTAGAGCTTAACCCAATCCAACTATAGAAGAAAAAATCACGGAATATTTAGAAAATTCGTCAGATTGGTTTAACCTACAACTTGATATCAGTTGTGTTCGGTTTGAATGCCTCTGTTAAATATAATCTAAATAAATTTACCTACATCGAAACCACTTATAACGAACTTTGGGATATAACGAATTTATTATTATTGAAATGGTTCCGGTTATAATTAACACTTTCCTGTTTTCTATCGATTCAATCGATTTATCTAATCGATCTATCAAGCAGGAATCGATTCTATGTTAACAATGAAGCAGAAATGTTTAATGAAGAAATCGAAATGCTACATACAGAGTTTATTTCCAAAAGTTGTATTGGTTTATGAGTTTTGAAGAATGTTATGGGCTGGGTTGCGTTAGGTTGAGCTCCAACTTCATATTATCCTTCATATTGAAAGGTATGATGTTAGAGCTGAACCCAACCTAACCCAGTCCATAATATTCTTCAAAAATCATGGACCAATACAACTTTTGGAAATTGTATTGAAGAGTATTATGGACTGGGTTTGGGTAATTCTGAGAATTTTGAGATATGTTTTATGCTGGGTTCCGTCGAAAACAAAGTTGGTCACGATCACACACGTTCACCTGAGTAGTACAAAAATTTATGCCCGCTCACGGTGGGTCACGCATGACCCGTCGTGCCCCGGCGGGACTTACGTAATTTGCACATCTCTACTATCGACCCTCAATCGACCCTTTAAGCTTTATCGACCCCCCAGCATAATTCCACGACCCCTTGGGATCGATGTCGACCCCGTTGAGAAACAGTGGTATAGATTGTGGTGGAAAACACACATAGACATAACAGCTCATGCTGCCAATAAATTGGCAGTCTTTAAGATGATATACAGTGTTTGGAACTGTCTACAAATTGGTAGACTTTAAATTGATGAGAGTACAGCACAATAGCTCATGCTGCAAATAAGTTGACAGAGTTCAAACTGATGAGCAAGACGTCAGAGACACAATAGCTCATGCTGCCAACACGTTGGCAGTTTTTAAAATATTGTATAATGTTTGGAATAGTAATAGCTCATGCTACAAACCAGTTGGCAGACTTCAAACTGATGATGTCGGAGATATAACAGCTCATACTGCCAAGTAGTTGGCAGTTTTTAAGATAATATAGAGTGTTCGACACATTATTTAGCAACAATCATTTTAAAATCGATGCAAAAGAAAAATACAAAATTTGTAAATTTTAAATAAAAATTCATAATCCCGACGAAAATTGCTTCAAAATAAGTACAAACTCGAATTAATTATGTCCAAAAGGTGCTGAGATATATCAATTTAAAAATCATTTTGACAATCGATTTTCATTTGTCTTTTATTTAATTTTGTGTCATAATTTTTTTCTGTTTTAAGATACCCATATCGAGTTGTTACAATACGAAATCAACGCCAAATCAAAATAACTACTCAGGTTCACTTCCAGCTTTTATAAGCGAAAAATTGTTAAAAAATACTTCTATTGTATCGATTTATTAAAGAATCGAAGATATACAAGAAAAATAATCGAGGAAATTGCGATATATGTTAGATTAGAAACATAGAAAATCTGAAATTTTTTGTATAATTCTGATAATTTCTAATAAAACTATCTAATAGAACTTTAATGAATAACCAGAAAACAGAACTGCCAACACTACAGAATGAGAATGATAAGTTAGAAAAATAAATTCCGTAACATTCAAGTATAAATATTATCTATCCTTGTCGTACGCATGCAATGACATGTTTGTTTCACTTAGGGGACGGTCTGTTGTAGTACTTGTTTTGAAAACATGTGGTTCTCTTCACATGAAATTAATCTGACCAGTATATATAACCGACAAATAGTTACTTAATAAATCACAAGTAAAACTAGAACTAATAGTAGACCTAGGACTAGAAATATTCGGGATTAGACTGAATACGCAGGGCTTAGCCAACACTAGACCTAGGACTAAAACTATTTGCTCATGAGCTATTACTAAAAACAATGTACAATATCTTAAAGACTGCCAACTACTTAGCAGCATGAGTTGTAATGTCTCCAATGTCAGTTTAAAGTCTGACAACTTATTTGCAGCATAAGCTATTGTGTATCCGCCGTCCTGCTCATCAATTTAAAGTCTACCAACTTGTTGGTAACTAAGTTATTACAGTACCAAACACTGTACATTATCTTAAAGACTGCCAACTTGTTGGCAGCATGAGCTATTATATCTTCAGAGTCCTGCTCATCACAAACAAGACTGCCAACTTGTTGGCAGCATGAGCTGTTATATCTCCGACTATTACTATTCCAAACATTATACAATATTTTAAAGACTGCCAACGTGTTGGCAGCATGAGCTATTTTGTCTCTGACGTTTTGCTCATCAGTTTGAACTCTGTCAACTTATTTGCAGCATGAGCTATTGTGTCTCCGACGTCTTGCTCATCAGTTTGAAGTCTGCCAACTTGTTTGCAGCATGAGCTATTATGTCTCCATAGCAGGTCTATGGAGATATAATAGTTCATCAATTTAAAGTCTACCAAGTTGTAGGCAGTTCCAAACACTGTACATCATCTTAAAGACTGCCAATTTATTGGCAGTATGAGGTGTTATGTCTGTGTGTGTTTTCCACGACAGTCTATACCAGCGTTTCTCAACGGGGTCGACATCGACCCCAAGGGGTCGTGGAATTATGCTGGCGGGTCGATAAAGCTTAAAGGGTCGATTGAGGATCGATAGTAGAGATGTGCAAATTACGTAAGTCCCGCCGGGTCACGACGGGTCATGCGTGACCCACCGTGAGCGGGCATACATTTTTTTACTACTCACGTGAACGTGCGTGATCGTGAGCAACTTTGTTTTCGACGGTACCCGGCATAAGATATGTCTCAAACATCTCAAAATTACCCAACCCAGTCCATAGTATTTTTTAATACAATTTCCAAAAGTTGTATTGGTCCATGATTTTTAAAGAATATTATGGACTGGGTTAGGTTGGGTTCAGCTCTAACATCATACCATTTAATATGAAGGATAATATGAAGTTGGAGCTCAACCTAACGCAACCCAGCCCATAACGTTCTTCAAAAATCGTAGACCAATACAACTTTTGGAAATAAACTCTGTATGTAGCATTTCGATTTCTTCATTAAACATTTCTGCTTCATTGTTAACATAGAATCGATTCCTGCTTGATAGATCGATTAGATAAATCGTTAAATTATGTTAAACACAGGCATTCAAACCGAACACAACCAATCCAACCCTACCCAACCCATATCATTCTTCATATTGAATGATATCAAGTTGTACGTTAACCCAATCTGACGAATCTTCTAAATATTCCGTGATTTTTTCTTCTATAGTTGGATTGGGTTGAGCTCTAACTTCACACCATTCACTATGAGGCATGATATGAAGGTTTTCTTCTATGGTTGAGTTGGGTTGAGCTCCAACTTCAAATTGTTAAGTAGGAAGCTGAAGTTCAATCCAATCCAAATATAGGAGAAAAAATCACGGAATATTTTGATTTTTCCTTCTATAGCTGAGTTGTGTTAATCTTCAACTCCATACCAGCCCTCATATAACAAAAAATCAAATCCAAAATACATCTGTGGTTGGGTTAGATTGGGTTAAACTACAATTTCATACCTTTCAATATGAGCCCATACCCAAAATTTGGAATAATTTTTAATTTTTGGAAATATTTCGAGATTTTTCTTCCAAATTTTAGTTTTGATTTTTTTTCTATAGTTGGGTTGAGTCAACAAAAAATTAAATCCAAAAGAATAAAACTTCTAAGTTCAATTCAATATCAAGTTGTAATTTCGTCCAAAATTGCTTAATTTTATTCAATTTAATTTAAATACATTTAATTCATGATTTTTTTTTTTAAATTTTTACCTAAAAGGGACTTATTCTTTAATATACAGATATAAATAGGAAAATTGCAATAGAAATATTATTTTCATTAAAATATTAGTATGTAAATGTTTTAATAACTCCACATCCGTTCAATCCGCATCCGTATCCGCTAAACCCACATCCGTAACATCAATAATAAGAATATGCCAGCTGTTATTATTTAGTTCAATTTTATAATAGTCTCATTTGCTTCCAGAAGATGATAAATAAAACTGATCATTCTTAATTTTGCCATTCTGTCAAACACGATTAATTAATAATCAAATATGATTCATAAATTTGATCACCTGATCTCGCGTGAGTCGCGTTAAATTGAGGTGACCCACGCGTGGGTCACGTGATACATTTCTAGTCGATAGGGCATTAATAAACCAGTGAGGTAACCTTTTTTTTAGTCGTTAAGGTATGAAAGCACTACTTTACTTGTTTTGAACACTTGACTTTCTGGAAATCCAAAAGTGTTCTTCAAGAAACTTCAGTGACCTGTTTGTTTTTTTTAAGTCCGTTAAAAATAATGGTATGTATAAGGACGCAAACCGAAATCTCTCAGATCAAATTGTGTGTTTTCAACGTTCTGTTTTGGGTCACCGCAAAGAAAAGGTTGAGAAACCCTGGTCTATACATTAGGATTATATCTTAAAAATTAGATAGAAAGTGTCTCTTGAGACAAAAATTTTCAAAAATATTCATTTTTTCACAAAAATTGGTGGTAATAAACTTTAATCAAATGGAATTATTGTATAATTTATGATATTTAACCATAATGGCCGACGATGTGATAAAACTTGAACTGTATGTTAAAAAGATGTGTTCCAATCGCCTTTTGAAGAACTTTTCTAATAAAATTTCTACATGATCGAAAGATACTAAATTTTCATTAAATTTCAGAAGATGTTTACGAAAAATATAATAAGTGTCCAAAAGGCTGTGGTATGAGCCATTAATTTCCGAAAACCACAAATTACCAAATTACTATGCAATTATTAAAGAACTACATTTATAATTCTGTCAAATGTTCAATAATAAGTGTTCTTGGACAAGATGAAAATTATCGAGAGCAATGTTTACAGGCAGACTTGGATAACGAAATTTTTGATCGATATATAATGAAGTGTATATTGAAATGAGGAAATAAGAAGACGTTCAACTGCTTATAATTCTTATAAAGTTTGCAGCATAAAATATTTTCTGACATAAAATTAAATTGTACAGGTGTCCCAAAATTGAGAAACCACACCTAAATTGACATTATTAAATTCCTCATATTTTGTTGCATTTATGCATTTTTTCAGTATTTTGCAGCTTTTCGATATTCAGATGTCTTCGATAAAATGGGTTTTTGTATTAAACGAATCAAATTAAAATGAAACTTCTTCAGTTAGTAGATGCAATTAAAACAATGTACAAAATCCCAACCATATCAGTATTATAATCACTTATTCTTTTATTAATAAATACAATTTTTTTAAACACCATATTTTCGAGGACAGCTATTTTATTTATTACCAAGTTTAGATCCATGTTACTTCTTTACTAAAAATAGACAAATAAAGGAATGTTAGGGAATTGAGGAAATAGCCTGTTAAATAGAGGAAACTTTTCTGGAATAGAGGAGAGATGGTAACCCTGTTCGAATAAATGATGACAATACTTTACTTTAAGGCAAAGATAAATCTTATAGGTTAAAACTGAGTAAGATTTGACGTACTACATATAAGAAACACATACAAATCGTTCATGACAGTATGAAAATTACACACAACGAGCTTACATGATACCATATTGATTCTACTCATACTTTACTTACGTAATACATTGTAAACGCATCCCAGATTTTTTGAAAACATCAATCTAAACTAACACCAGAACTAATACTAAGTCAAATCGAATAAGGTTAAAAGTCAAGTAAAAATTTTTGTACTTTAACTGGTCGTTTTTCAAAAATATTTATTTATCTAACTAGTTTCGGCCTTATTGCCATCTTCAGAGATAAAAAGTCAAACAAGAAAATAAGAGCATGTGAATACTAAATATAATCTCATGTACATTTTGATCATGTGGAAGGCTTTACATTAATTTACATTAATTGTTACAATTCTTCGTAGTTTGTACCACGTTTCTTGTCAATTAAATGTTAAGTGTGTTTTTAACTCAGTATGTATTAATGTAAAGCCTTCCACATGAACTATGCGATCAACGGTTTCTGATATATAGCCGGCGTCCTTTCTTAGTGGCCCACCCGGTACATATAATTCTTGCTAATAAAATATAAATTGATTGAAGTTTAATTCGAAATCCATTTTTTTACCAGTGTTGTATCAAATCGAATAAGGTTAAAAGTCAAGTAAAAATTTTTGTACTTTAACTGGTCGTTTTTCAATTTTCACGAATTTGTACCACGTTTCTTGTCAATTAAATGTTAAGTGTGTTTTTAACTCAGTATGTATTAATGTAAAGCCTTCCACATGATCAAAATGTACATGAGATTATATTTAGTATTCACATGCTCTTATTTTCTTGTTTGACTTTTTATCTCTGAAGATGGCAATAAGGCCGAAACTAGTTAGATAAATAAATATTTTTGAAAAACGACCGGTTAAAGTACAAAAATTTTTACTTGACTTTTAACCTTATTCGATTTGATACAACACTGGTAAAAAAATGGATTTCGAATTAAACTTCAATCAATAATACTAAGTCGTCTTCTAACTAATTATAAGTCACTTCGCACCTATTTATTGAAGAAATTTGCAAGATAGCATCCAAAACGTTAAACACTTTAGTCTTAATTAGTAAAACTTATTAATAAATATTCTAGTGTCAGTTCAAATTTTAGTTGAAAAGAAAAGTTTTAATCGAAATTTATTTATTATTCTAATAAATTAGAATCATTTTTTATTGAATTGACTTTGAGGTGATTAGTGTGGTTTCCAGCAACTCCATTCTTCGATCTGGTTTGGATAGAAACAAGCGACGTCTCGTTGAGACAGTTGAATAGCGTAACAACCTCTGCCGCCGCCGCAGCCACCGTCGCCGTCCATTGGCATTATTATTGAGCAAGAGTCCTGCGGCTCAAGCCGAGCAAGGCTAACTTCCAAACGTTTTCTGGGCGCTTTCAGCAGACACAAGTGGAGCGAATATAGCCGATATAGTCACGATGGTATATTGTTTTTTCATAGTCCGTTTGATGTATTTCAACATCCACGATAATTAGATTGTTTTCAACGAAGTTTTTAATTTTGCTAATCAAGCTGTTTTGGTTGCAAAATTTCTATGTATAAATTTACATAGCGTACATATCGGCACAAATATGACCTGTCAATCCGAAGTCATACGTTCGACCGCAAATGTGACACTCATTTGATTGCATTATTCAAAACGGGTAGTAATTTATGCTACCCGTTTCCATATTGGGAAACGGGAGTATTTTATCTCTAATTCAGACATGAAAGGGACCGGCCGTCGTCCGCGCCAGCCTCGCACAGGTCTTTGATATTTAACTAAGCGGTCACCGTCCCTATTTGTTTCAACAAACAACGTTTCAACGCTGACCTATTGGCTTGTCCATTGTTTACATTGTTCTTATTACGCCACATACAAATACGTATTATACCGGCGAGCAGAGCCTGGACCATGCAGGTGCAATATCCACGTATATTTTATTTTAAACACGTACCTTTATTGCGCTTATCTAATTTACGACGAGAAAAGAACGTTGTTTATATGAACTTTTAAATTATTACTATCCGGGTAATTACCATTCATTTAAATAATATCCAAAACAATCAAAATAAACTATTCATTTTCATTTGAATTTATCACATTTTATCTCTAGGTTAATACCATTCTCTTTATGTATATGTATATTATAATGTGTAACACCATATAATCTGTCAAGTGTCATTTTAGATTAATTTTAAAATTCACTACAAGAAATAATGTTATTAAGTATGTTATGACTATGAGTCATTTCTTGATTTTTTATTAATTCCTATTCATTAATAAAACCAAGTATGTACTTGATGAAAACTCCACTAAAACAGTTTTATTTGTTTTCGAGATATTAATTTCTTATTTCTTATAACTTCATAATTAAGACAATTTCATCCAAGAAGAGAGAAAATATCACTTCACCGTAGTGGCAGTTTTCGCCTAAAAACATAAATTATATTTTAGTAGCAAGAATTATATGTACCGGGTGGGCCACTAAGAAAGGACGCCGGCTATATATCAGAAACCGTTGATCGCATAGTTTTCAGACAAAAAAATTCTTATACAAAGTGACCCATAGAAACTGCTGGAAATTATTTTCAAGTTAGTAGATTTTCGTAAAATTTTGATAATAAACTTAATTCGGCTATAACATTTTTAGAATCTTTAGATTATTTCTGACAACTTTCGTTAGTCATTTTTTTTGCATACTGCCTAAATAAGTGAGGTACGGGGTGTTACATTTACTATTATAAAAGTAGCCCTAACTTTGGAATTGTTCATCCGAATACATCAAAATTGGTCTTGTTGGAAAGAGAAGGAATTTTTGTATTCTATGGCATCCGAAATTAGCCGATTTACTTTCTATGCCAAACGCTAGGTGTCGTAATTAGACAGTTCTATTAATTTTTACAATTTTCTTGAAACATTCAAACGGAAACGTATATTTTTGACAAGGTATGTGAAAAGAGCGTTAAAAAGTACGCCATACAGTGAAAACCGCAATATCGTACGTGTTTTAGTCTTAGACATATTCAAAAAAAGAAAGATACATTAAAACGTAACTACATTTGGGTGATTATTTAATATCATAATAAGCTTTCAAAGAAGACCTTTAACCAACTATCCTAAAAGAAATCAGTGATGTCTAAAATGTTCGAATTGTCTGCCATCAGTAGCAATGCACTGCTATAGACGCTGGTGCGTAGATAAGACGGCAGCCTCTATTTCCGGTAATGAAATATTGCGGATAACATTTCCTATCCGTTCGATCATGTCTTCTCGTGTCGTAGGCCTCGTTGTAAAAACGAGGTCTTTTATTCACCTCCACAAATAAAAATCTAAACATGTTAAATCGGGCGATCTAGAGAACAAAAATTAATAGTTGGATGTATCACAGAATCATAGGTACTACAGACTTGTAACATTTAAAAACTACTAAGTAAGAGGTACCTTGCTGGCCAAGGATATAAACTTCCTCTGCCTATCCACTTATTAGGAAAAGTTTCGTTCAACTCATTGGGCACCCATTGTGCTGAAAAAACATGTCTCTGCGAATACACTAATTTGTGCTAAAGGCGATGTGCCTTCCAAAAGAATTGGCAGTTCATTTTTTTAAAAATTAAAGTACGTTGCACTATTTAGTCTATTGTTAAATGTGTAAGGACCATGTGTAAGGGCCTTGATGCTGTATTTTTCGCATCCAATGAGGGTTGTTACGCGACCAGTAATGCATATTATGCAGGTTTACACCACCATCACTATTGAATGTGGCCTCGTCAGTCCACAGTATCCTTGAAAGCAGTTGAGGATCTTCTATTAACATGTTTGTTAACCAGTAGCAGTAATCGAGACGAATATCATAATCTCTTGCAGCCAGAGCCTGATGGAGAACTACGTGGTACGGGTGCATCCTACATCAAAATGTGTTAATTCATATTCTCTCTGGCCGATTTCATAAAACATGGAATATTTTCATATATTCTTTTACACCTACCTACATTCTCTTAAAATACGTCGGACTGTTGTCTGAGTAACACCTATTGTTCTTGTGCTAAGCTGTGGATTGAATTCCACATACATAAAACATTTATTACATTTTACGTGTTCTACGATATATAGGACGATGAATGATGTAGTCCTTAACTGATGGGCTATACGGATGAAAACCTTTGTGTTATAATGCCGCCGTTGTGGATAACGAACTGCATAATGTCTTGCAGCAATAGTTGCATTCAAAGTAACTCGCAAGTATATCATACGCTTCTTCATTGGTCGGCATTTTTAAAATAGCTAAATTAATTTACATAATAAGTAAATTAATAATAAGTAAGCATGTCTTCAATTTGTTGTGGGACTCCTAGGATTCAGCGGAACACAAGTTGAAAAACACCCATTTTATACTAAAGATGAGCAATATTTCAGTAATACTAATTTCTCACTGATACTAAAAAATCAACGGTGACGTAAACTAAAAAAGATTTTGTGTATGATGTTCATACGTTCCGGTATTATTTTCATTATCATCATAGACGTAGAATATGGGAGACACCTAGAGACAAGAGTATATTTATAATTTCTCGCTCTCTTGGAAATTGTGAATATGGTTTGGATGCTTAGTGCTGGAAAAAACTAAAATGGGAAAAAACTCAACGGCGAATTGGGTCTGAAAGAATTCAAAATAGGTGCTATCCAGAAAAACGTTGGCGGCAGATGCTGGGACTGAATTGGGAAGAAAACGTTAAATTGTACATAAAAATTAAAAAAATTATTGAAAATGGTCAATCCAGATAAAAATATTAACAATACTCTGTAGGTGCTCTTATGGGTTTCAAGTCTTCCTGAAGCAAAAGTCTGCTGGAAACATTTCAAGTCTTCTAGAAACAGTATCAAGTCTTCTAGAAACAGTATCAAGTCTTCTAGAAACAGTATCAAGTCTTTTGAAAGCTCTTTAAGTCTTCTGGAAGCAGTATACGTCTTCTGGAAGCACTTTACGTCTTCTGGAAGTAATATCAAGTCTTTTATCAGCAGTGTCAAGTCTTCTAGAAGCATTTCAAATCTTCTGGAAGCAGTATAAAGTCTTTTGAAAGTAGTATCAAGTCTTCTAGAAGCAGTATTAAGTCGTCTAGAAGAATTTCAAGTCATCTAGAGGCAATATAAAGTCTCCTGGAAGCATTCCAAGTTTTTAAAAAATAGTATCAAGTCGTCTGGAAGCATTTCAAGTCTTCCAGAGGCAATATCAAGTCTCCTGGAAGTATTTCAAGTTTTTTAGAAGCAATATCAAGTTTTCTGGAAGCATTTTAAGTTTTCTAGAGGCAGAAGCCTTCTGCAAACATTTCAAGTTTTCTAGAAACAGTATCAAGTCTTCTGGAAGTACTTTACGTCTTCTGGAAGCACTTTACGTCTTCTGAAAGCACTTTACGCCTTTTCGAAGCATTTCAAGCCTTCTGGAAGTAATACTAAGTCTTTTATCAGCGATGTTAAGTCCTCTAGAAGCATTTCAAATCTTCTGGAAGCAGTATAAAGTCTTTTGAAAGTACTATCAAGTCTTCTAGAAGCGCTATTATGTCGTCTAGAAGAATTTCAAGTCATCTAGAGGCAATATAAAGTCTCCTGGAAGCATTCCAAGTTTTTTTGAAATAGTATCAAGTCGTTTGGAAGCATTTCAAGTCTTCCAGAGGCAATATCAAGTCTCCTGGAATATTTCAAGTTTTTTAGAAGTAATATCAAGTCTTCTGGAAGCATTTTAAGTTTTCTAGAGGCAGAAGTCTTCTGCAAACATTTCAAGTTTTCTAGAAACAGTATCAAGTCTTCTGGAAGCACATTAAGTCTTCTGGAAGCACATTACGTCTTCTGGAGGTACTTTACGTCTTTTCGAAGCATTTCAAGTCTTCTGGTAGTAATATCAAGTCTTTCATCAGCGATGTTAAGTCCTCTAGAAGTATTTCAAATCTTCTGGAAGCAGTATAAAGTCTTTTGAAAGTAGTAATAAGTCTTCTAGAAGCGGTATTATGTCGTCTAGAAGAGTTTCAAGTCATCTAGAGGCAATATAAAGTCTCCTGGAAGAATTCTAAGTTTTTTTGAAATAGAATCAAGTCGTTTGGAAGCATTTTAAGTCTTCCAGAAGCAATATCAAGTCTCCTGGAAGTATTTCAAGTTTTTTAGAAGCAATATTAAGTCTTCTGGAAGCATTTTAAGTTTTCTAGAGGCAGAAGTCTTCTGTAAACATTTCAAGTTTTCTAGAAACAGTATCAAGTCTTCTGGAAGCACATTAAGTCTTCTGGAAGCACTTTACGTCTTCTGGAAGCACTTTACGTCTTTTCGAAGCATTTCAAGTCTACTGGAAGTAATATTAAGTCTTTTATTATGTTAAGTCCTCTAGAAGCATTTCAAATCTTCTGGAAGCAGTATAAAGTCTTTTGAAAGTAGTATCAAGTCTTCTAGAAGCAGTATTATGTCGTATAGAAGAATTTCAAGTCATCTAGAGGCAATATAAAGTCTCCTGGAAGCATTCCAAGTTTTTTTGAAACAGTATCAAGTCTTCTGGAAGCACATTAAGTCTTCTGGAAGCACTTTAAGTCTTCTTGAAGCACTTTACATCTTCTGGAAGTAATATCAAGCCTTTTATCAGCGGTGTTAAGTCTTCTAGAAGCATTTCAAATCTTCTGGAAGCAGTATAAAGTCTTTTGGATGCAGTATCATATCTTCTAGAAGCAGTATTAAGTCGTCTGGAAGAATTTCAAGTCATCTAGAGGCAATATAAATTCTTCTGGAAGCATTCCAAGTTTCTTAGAAATAGTATCAAGTCTTCTGGAAACATTTCAAGTCTTCTGGAAACATTTCAAGTCTTCCAGAGGCAACATCAAGTCTCCTGGAATTATTTCAAGTCTTTTAGAAGCAATATTAAGTCTTCTGAAAGCATTTTAAGTTTTCTAGAGGCAGAAGTCCTCTGGAAACATTTCAAGTCTTCTAGACACAGTATCTATTCTTCTGGAAGCACATTAAGTCTTCTGGAAGCACTTGACGTCTTCTGGAAGTAATATCAAGCCTTTTATAAGCGATGTCAAGTCTTCTAGAAACATTTCAAATCTTCTGGTCGTAGTATAAAGTCTTCTGGAAGCAGTATCAAGTCTTATAGAAGCAGTATTAAATCGTCTGGAAGAATTTCAAGTCATCTAGAGGCAATATAAAGTCTCCTGGAATTATTTCAAGTTTTTTAGAAATAGTATCAAGTCTTCTGGAAGCATTTCAAGTCTTCCAGAAGCAATATCAAATCTGCTGAAAGCATTTTAAGTGTTCCAGAGGCAATATGAAGTCTTCTGGGAGCATTTCAAGTCTTCAGAGGTAGAATCGAGTCTTCTGGAAGCACTTCAAGTTTTCTAGAAGCATTTCAAATCTTCTGGAAATAGTATCAAGTCTTGTGGAAGTATTTCAAGTCATCTATAGATAATATCAACTCATCTAGATACATTGCAAGTTTTTTGGAAACAATTCAAGTCTTCCGAAAGCAATATCAAGTCTTCTAGAAATAGGATCGTGTGTTGCAGGGGCAGTAACATGTCTTCTAGAAGCAGTGTCTCATCTTCCAGGGCAGTGTCAAGTCTTCTAGAAATGTTTTATGTCTCCTGTAAGCAGTATCAAGTTTTGGTAGAAGCATTTCAAGTCAATATCATATTGAACCAAATTGGTTCTTCCACGACGATTTAAAAATTATCCAGCAAATTTTTCAATTAAATTGTCTATATTCCTCATTTGTTCTTCTGCAAATTGTCGAATTTTCTTTGCATGCTGTAAAACTTCTATAACCAGTAAAGTATCCTTCTATTCCTTTTCTAATTCATATACAGCTGCATCAGGTTTTTCATAGTTAGGTTGGGTAGTGATTTTTTCTTCTTCCAGTTAGTTTCTTTAGTGTGTAGTTGGTATCTGATATTTTTTTTACTATTTTCTTTAGACGTCTCCATTTAATTTCTTTCATTTCATCTAATTTCATCTAATTTCTAAGAAGAAATATATATTCTTCTAGGTGGTTCACGCATCATCACTTTATCCTCTTCTATGGAAATAATTTCTTTTGCTCTTTTATTATAATGTGAATACTTTGATGTGTTTTGTGCTGTACCACTGCTGTACCACCTGTATATAGAGACTATAACACAAGAACGTCCAAATTAGTTATAATTGATATAAAATGAAATGGGTCAAAATCAAAGAGATTGTCAGATGTTTATCTAACTGAAAATTTTCCTATGTATTTATCATTTCCATACAAAAAATATAGGCAAAAATTTAACGTGGGTAGATACGTTTAGTAACTTGGAAGAAAATATTGAAAGTACAAATAGGGTCAAAACTTATGGTTAAACTTGCAGAGATAAATGGAATAAATAAAAATTTTTCGTCATTTGTGGAGGTGCTCCTCAAGGGAGTCGAAGTCGCCCATGGTTTATATAAGAAAGTTACTTAAAATTAGCTGAAGAATCACGCCCTGAAGTTTGGGAACATCATTCAGATCAGATACAGAATTATTATGATTTCGATTTATTTATCAAAACCTACATTATCGATATAAAATTAACATTATCTAATTTCACATTTAACGCAGTTTGACGCAGGGGGTGGCAACTTCCCATACCAAAAGTTGTCGTACAGTCACTCACGCCGCAAGTATCGCTAGTAGCGTTTCCCTCATTTAATTTTCAATTGAACTTAGTTTAAAACATAGTAACGTTTGATTAATTTTGACATAATCATAATTAATTTTAATTTATCATCTATTATCATAGAATTTTATTCGTTTACCATTGTTTACTTAGGAATTTTCAGTAATTTTAACCGTTTGTGAGTGATTGTGAGTGATTGTGAGTTTTACACTATTTCAGTTAAGATTTTTCATCAATTTTTTAGTACATTTTTTTGATTATAAACCATTAAATATGGTGCATATCTGCTGTGTCTGAAATTGCCCTTCTTATGGAGAAAATGGCATTAAAATGCATGTTTTTCCAAACGATGAAGAGGTATGTACAGTTGGTTACCTTTATTTAAAAGATTATTTTATTTTAAAAGAGAAATTGTGTTATATTAATATTATTATTACAGTTATACAAACAATGGATTAATGCTGTCCAAAGACAAGATTTTTTGTTAATGCCAGTGCAAAAGGTAAGAGCAAATAGGAGAGTTTGTAGCATGCATTTTAAAAATAATCTGTATTTTATGGAATGCATGAACAAATCAAATTTGAAAGTCAGGGCTGTACCAAATATGCATTTGAATTGTAAGTATGTTAGTAATTAATATGTACAAACGGTATATTTGTATTTATATATGTTAAACTATTGAGTTCTTATGTTTTAATTGGAAACAAAAACTATTTCAGTGCCGGAAGGGTTTCAATATGAGACCAATCATTATTTTAATCTAATG
The DNA here is from genome assembly GCA_036711965.1 of Onthophagus sagittarius. NCBI lineage: Eukaryota > Metazoa > Arthropoda > Insecta > Coleoptera > Scarabaeidae > Onthophagus > Onthophagus sagittarius. The sequence continues at coordinate 13,108,673 of JASERS010000004.1, forward strand.
AAGAAAAAAGATGTTCCTAAAGAATTTCTTTCTAAAGCAGTTTCTGAATCTTCCCAAGAAAATCAAAAAATAAATATGCTTGATCTCGAAAATATTGTACCTGAAATTCAAACACCCGACGTAAGCCATCCAATTTTAACTAATATTTTACCTGTACCCTCTCAGAGTGCAAGTTTGAAAAGAAAACGCGGTAATCAATTAACATTAAATTAGATTCCAATACAATGCATACATTATAAACAGCAAGAAAAGACAACATGACAACATAATAATCCACACTGCTTGAACAAGTATAAAATTAAAATAATTTAAAACTAATATTTTTTTTTCTTATTTCGATTTAGATTGTATTTTGAAGCCTATACGTATAAGAACTTCTCATCTAAGTATTGAAACCAGGAAAGTTTATCAGCAGGCAGTCAAGTATAAAAGAACTGCAAATAACAATAACAACAATAAACAACAATTAATGAACACAGAACTGACAAAAGAAAAAAGATTTGAAATTGCTGAGGGTGTTTTGAAAAATAGGGTGAATAAAACTACATTTGATTTCATCAAAAATCAATTAAAACAACAACAAAAAAAGAAGAATAAAATAGAAAACATTAAAAAATAAAATATTGGCCTTGACAATTTTCAAAACCAGTCCAAAAACATATCGGTTACTGAGAAAAATATTTGCCCTTCCCAGTAGGAGAACGCTCATGACGTTGTTGAGTCAAGTTCCACTTGGTGTTGGAATAAATTCATCACTCATGGAAGCGCTACGGGAAGAGATCAATAATATGAAGCCACAAGACTGGTATTGTTGTCTCTTTTTTGACGAAATGTCGTTGCAATGTAGTCTAGATTACGACTCAAAACTCGATATTATCGAAGGTTTTATTGATTGCGGACAAGGACGATATCCTCAATTTGCCGACCATGCCATGGTGTTTATGGTAAGAGGCATTAACAGTAACTTTAAACAACCACTAGCCTGTTACTTTAGTGAACATGGCATGTCGGCTATTGATATCCGTAACAATATTAAGAAAATTGTAATGGTATGTGACGATATTGGATTAAAAGTTATAGCCACTGTGTGTGACCAACTATCCACAAACACTTCAGCGCTAAAAATGTTAACTGAAGAAACTCGTGCCGCATTTTTACGGAGGGGTCAAGAATACAAAGGTTCTGGATTTGTGGTTGCGGAACAGGACGTAGTCGTCTTATATGATCCACCTCATTTATTAAAAGGTTTAAGAAATAATTTAATGAATTACGACTTAATATTTGAAACCGGTGATGTCAAATACACTGCCTCTTATAAACATATTATTAAATTGTATGAGGTGGATGAAGGCGATTGTGATACCAGGATGCTTAATAACCTAACAACCGAGCATATCTACCCACAAAATAGAAAAAAAAATGTCCGTAAAACTTGCGGCACAAGTCATGTCCCGTCGAGTTGGTTCTGTAATGGGATGGATTGCTAGAAATGGTAAATATTTCTCTTTATTAATTTGTTATTCTTTTTATAATTCAATATTTATTTTCTTTCAGCACCTAACAAAATACCAAGTACGGCAGAAGGGACTTCAAAATTTATCCTTTTTGTTGATAAATTGTTTGATTCAGTAAATGGACAAGCAATTATGCCGCAAAATAGCAAACCATTGCGATGAGCTGTTAATGAATCCTCACCATATTTGTCATATTGGAGAGAGGCTGAAGCGCTTTTAAAGACCATCGCAGTCAAAAAAGATAATAAATTTTTTGTGCCTCCGACAGTCAAGAATCGGTTGGTAACAATTGAGGGTTTTGAAGTATTGTGGAAAAGATTGCAATCTAGCGAAATGCAACATCTTATTCCAAGAAATTTTAATCAGGATCCCCTTGAAAATTTCTTTGGAAATGTTAGATTGCATGGATGCCGAAACACTAATCCAACACCATTATCGTTTCGGCATAGCTTCAAAACCCTCTTAATCAACAATTATTCGTCTGCAATCTCGCCAGGAGCGAACTGCGAATTTGACGACTGTGACCCTATGTCCAAAGGATTAGGACGACTCCTAACATGTGTCAATGATACATCCAAAATAAACCCAACCATCGTGGAGTGTGGCGTTTACCCACGCAGAGTATCACCAACACCAATTTCTGCACTTCAGTACACATATATTTCTAGCACAATAGCAAGAAAAATGTTCAAAATTCTGCAGTGTGAGGTATGTAAGAACGACCTTTTGGCGGAAGTAGACCTCAGCGAAACCGAATTGTTCGAGGCAAATGCATTTTGCCGTGATGGGTTGTTGCGACCAAACAGCGTATTTATTAAATTATTCAGTAACTCTATAGGGATTGTCCACGAGCTGTTGATAAAACATTGTGTAAAATCGGGCATAAAACAATTTTTAGAACATAATTTACAAAACCTACGTATTATTACCACATTTTATTGTAACAAACATCAATTATTTAATCTTTATGTCAAGATGTTTGTTCACTACTATTTGCTAATGTGGATAAAGAATGTGAACAATATTTTAAATGGAAAGGAATCAAGATCTGCATTATGTAACGACATCATTAAAAACAAGCCGCGTTAAAATGGAAAAAAACAAGCATCTCGAAAACAAAAAAATAGAAAAATTAATGACTAAAATTAAAATTTTTATTTATGTAAAAATATCGTTTATATCGTTAATTTCGTTGAATGTAAATAAGAAGTTAATAGTTTAAAATAACAGATTTTTGAACCTTATCATATTAGTTTTCTTATTATATATTATTAATATATATATAGTTTAAGTGAATGAATATGTATTTACTTATATAAATTACATGTTCACTCTCACTTGCTTACCAATAAATTCCACCACTCTATTTAAATCAATTTAAATTTAAGTATTTCAATAAAAGCGGTAACGCTGACAACGCCGTAGGGCGCCACATGCGGTAAGAGGAGTATACGGAGTTACCACCCCCTGGTTTGACGTTAACCCTTCAAATGTATGTCTTGACCACAAATAAAAATTCTTAGTTTTATTGAAACCTTATTTCGAAAGATGAGGCAAATATTATTTTTGGGCCCAAAATTATTTAATCGCAGAGTAAGTACCACACCATATAAGTCACTTTGAGCTTTGACATTATTAAACGTAATAAAAGTGCACAAAACGTTACGCTTTCATCGGGTTTGCGTTAATCACGGATACCATAAAACGTAATCAAAACCCCCAATCTAGGTCCATTCAGCCATCAGGTCGGGCGTATTTACACGGTGTAAGCTTTCATAATGGCCCGCTTACAGTGTGCCGCGGCAGATTACGCAAAAACGTTAGGCCCCATTGTGGTCGACCGTGCGCACTGTGTGCTGTGTGCTGTGTGCTCGGCACGCACTTGCCTCTGACTTAATTTATTTGATGATTGTGAGCGCGAGCGCTGATAGCGATCTCGTTGTTCGGTTAAATTTGAATGTAAAAAGGCCCGACCGCCGCCGCTGCCGCCGCCGGTGCCTGAAACCGTTTAGTACGTGTAAATGAATATTAAGAGCCGCAATTTTTTAACAGTGATTCAAAGGTACCGAATTTGTCGGATTTTTTGCTTTTCCGTTTAGTCACACGATGTGATGATGTGTTTTATTTTTTGATGAGTAATACAATCCCAAAAATTTCTTATTAACAATCTTTTTTTTTCATTAATTGAAGGGAATAACAAAGATTTTAAGATGTTCTAAGATGGCTGCTAGTAACGATGTTGTTCTTGATAGAGGAAATAACACATCATGCACAGTTAATTTACACGGAGCTACTGTTGTTTCTTGGAAGGTGAATAATCAAGAATTAATATTCGTAAGTAAAAAAGCAATTTTCGATGGGAAGAAAGCCATAAGGGGTGGAATACCGTTCGTTTTTCCCCATTTTGGCCCATGGGATTCCGGACCACAACATGGATTCGCTCGCATCATGCCATGGACTTTGCAAAAACCCCCCGAATGCTTATCAAACGGTGATATTGAAGCTGTTTTCTCACTCCTCAATAACGACTTTACCAAAAAGATGTGGAACTTCCCATTTCGCCTAACATACCGCTTAACGTTACATGAAAAGGAGCTACATTTCAATGTACAAGTTTGCAACCTAAGTACTGATGCAAACATGTGCTTTACCATTCTCTTACACACCTACTTCCACGTTCCCGACGTCGAACAAGTCAAAATAATGGGATTGCAAGGTTGTACCTACGTTGATAAAGCAAATAATGGGACAATCTCTCAAGAAAATCGCGATGTGGTAACGATTTGTAAATACACGGATAGAATTTATCAGAATACCCCACAAGAACATCTCGTTGCGAACGTGATGTCGGAGTGTACGATGCGCATTTTGAAACAAAATTTACCCGACACCGTCGTTTGGAATCCTTGGGCTGAAGGTGCAAAGAAAATGGCTGATTTTGGAGATGATGAGTATCCTAATATGGTGTGTGTCGAGGCTGGACATGTTTCTAGTGAAGTTACGTTACTTCCAAATGCTTCTTTTGAGGCAGGTCAAATTTTGCAAGTGATGTAATTTTGAATGTATTAATGATGATGTTTTTGACTAAAATTTGATGAAGTAAAGAATTAAATCGCGTTTGTTATGTTATGATTTAAAATATTTATAATAAATTCTGGATAATAGTAGACTATATTGGGATAATAGAAAAATGATAAACATGGTTTATTTGTTTATAATGAAAGACTGCTTAAATATTGATTCATGTGGCAAAGGTATGAGACTTGATCTGCTTGAATATCTAGAAATATCTTCCTATAAGAAAAACCCTTCCGTCACTTTAATTAATGAACAAGTTCAATTATTTTACAAACTTTTTTATTCACTTACATAAAACATGAAAATTTAAAGGATCCACTTTAAGAACTTGATCCATTTTTAACATCCTCGTGCTATCCTTGTTCGTATATATATATAGTGTTTCTTTCTAGTTCTTTGTTCGATTTTCGACACATGCTGCTTTAAATATTATAATATTTCACCTAATAGTTGTTTTTGGTTGTTTTAAGTGTTAAGATTTGTAAGTTTTCTTTTATATTTGTAAAACATATCGATAAGTTTTTTTATATATCGATAAGTTTTTATTTAGTGGTCTTTGCAAGTTATATTTGTCAATTTGTCATGGTTTGTCGATCTTTTAATATATTAATATTTGACTGTAAGTTTTTTATTTTTTATTATTTTATTTATAGGGAACATTTTAGATTTTAAATTATTTCGATTATTTGGTTTTTTATTGCTTTTTTGTAGATTCTAACTATCGATGATGAATAATTATGGTCGAAAACCAGTTATTGAGTAAATAATAAAATTATTAATTAGCGAGAAAGAAGTTTTATATAACCTTCATTTATTTAAATATTGATTGTTGAAATCAAATAGTTGAATCTGGGTTTAAAAATGAAAATTCATTAATAATAAATTATTTGCGATGTATAATGTACTCTTGATATTTAATTTTAACGTGACCGTGTTTATTTATTTATTTATTTTCTTTAATTATTATTTACTTTCAATGATATCACTTAGTAAATGCAATATCATAACATAAACTAGAATCATAAAGTTACCATTTAACCTTTACATCGCACCATTATCGTCCAAAAAAAGCAAAAATGAGTTTTTGAAAATTTCGTCGTATTCGTATTCCTACATAAATTTAACATTTTTTTCTGGAAATTTCAATAATATCACTTAGTATATGCAATATCATATTATAAACTAGAATCTATAAACTACAATTTAACGCATATATCATATCATTATCGTAAGAAATGCCCATTATCGGCCAATATGATTTTTAGAAAATTCCGTCGTATTCATTCGTAAATTTAACGTTTTTCTCTTTAACAATTTATTTTCTGGAAATTTCAATTGTATCACTTAATAGATGCAATATCATATCATAAACCAGAATCATTAAGCTACAATTTAATCTATGTCTCATATCATTATCGTTCAAAATAAAGTCAATACGATTTTTTGAAAATTTCGTAACATTCTTGACTCATAAATTTAACATTTTCTTCTTTACCAAATTTTTCTTGAAAATATCATTTATGTCATCTAGTAGCTTCAATATCGTTTTATAAATTAGAAACTTTAAGCTACAATTCAATGTATACATCATATCCTTATCGTTTAAAATGGGACCAATATGATGTTTTAAAAATGTCGTCGTATTCACTCATAGATTTAACATTCTTCTCGTTAACATTTTTTTTCTGGAAATTTCAATTATATTCCTTAGTAGATGCAATATCATATCATTAACTAGAATTTTTAAGCTACAATTTAACCTGTGCAACATACCATTATCGTCCAAAAAGAGGCAATACGATTTTTTGAAAATTTCGTAACATTCTTGACTCTTAAATTTTACATTTTCCTGTTTAACAATTTTTTCTTGAAATTATCAATTATGCCATCTAGCAGTTTCAATATCATATCATAAACTAGAAACTTTGAGCTACCATTTAACGCATACATCATATCATTGTCGTTTAAAATGCGGCTAAAATGATATTTTTGAAAATTTCGCTTATTTATAAATTTAACATTTTTCTCTTTAAGAAATTTTCTTGAAAATATCAAGTAGCTTCAATATCATATGTAGTACTTTCAATATCATATCATAAATTAGAAACTTTAATCTACAATTTAACGCATACATTTAATGCATTATTATATAAAATGCGGCCAAAATGATTTTTTGAAAATATCGTAAATGTAACATTTTTCTCTTAAACAATTTTTTTCTAGAAATTTCAATTACATCACTTAGTATATGCAATATCATATCATAAACTAGAATCGTTAAGCTGCAATTTAATACATACATCATATCATTATCCTCTACAATGCGGCTAATGCCATTTTTAGTTTCAATATCATATCATAAATTAGAAACTTTAATCTACAATTTAACGCATACATTTAATGCATTATTATATAAAATGCGGCCAAAATGATTTTTTGAAAATTTCGTCGTATTCATTCATAAATTTAATATTTTTATGTTTAACAATTTCTTTCTGTAAATTTCAGTTATATTAAAGAGTAAATGCAATATCATATCATAAACTAGATTTGTCAAGCTACAATTTAACGCAAACATCATATCATTATCTTCTAAAATGCGACCAATACAATTTTTTGAAAATTTTGTATCATTCTTGACTAATAAATTTTACATCTTCCTATTTAACAATTTTTTCTAGAAAATATCATTTATGTTATCTAGTAGTTTCAATATCATTTTATAAATTAGAAATATTAAGCCACAATTTAATGCATACATCATATTATTATCGTCGTATTTATCATAATTTCGTCGCATTCATTCATAAATTTAACATTTTTCTCTTTAAGAATTTTTTTCTGAAAATTTTAATTATATCACTTAGTATATGCAATATCATATCATAAACTAGAATCGTTAAACTACAATTTAATGCATACATCATATCATTATCCTCTAAAATGCGGCCAATGCAATTTTTTGAAAATTTCGTAACATTCTTGACTAATAAATTTTAAATTTTCCTGTTTACCAATTTCTCTTGAAAATATCATTTATGTCATCTAGTAGTTTCAATATCGTTTTATAAATTAGAAACTTTAAGCTACAATTTAACGCATATCATTATCATCGTTTAAAATGCGGCCAATATGATGTTTTGAAAATATCGTAAATGTAACATTTTTCTCTTAAACAATTTTTTTCTGGAAATTTCAATTACATCACTTAGTATATGCAATATCATATCATAAACTAGATTTGTTAAGCTACAATTAAACGTATACATCATATCATTATCCTCTAAGATTCGGCCAACGAGATTTTTTGAAAATTTAGTAATATGCTTGACTCATAAATTTAACATTTTTCTTTAACAATTTTTGTTTCAAATTATTAATTATGTTATCTAGTAGTTTCAATATCATATCATAAACTGGAAACTTTAAGCTGCAATTTAACGCATACATCATATCATCATTGTTTAAAATGGAGCCAATATAATTTTTTGAAAATTTCGTAGTATTCATTCATAAATTTAACTTTGTACTTTTTAACATTTTTCTTCTGAAAATTTCAATTATATCACTTAGTAGATGCAATATCATATCATAAATTAAAATAGTTAAGCTACAATTTAACGCATACATCATATCATTATCCTCTAAAATGCGGCCAATGCGATTTTTTGAAAATTTCGTAACATTTTTTCACTCATAAATTTAACATTTTCCTCTTTAACAATTTTTTCTTAGAAATTTCAATTATATTCCTTAGTAGATGCAATATCATATCATTAACTAAAATCTTTAAGCTACAATTTAACCTTTGTATCATACCATTATCGTCCAAAAAGAGCCAATACAATTTTTTGAAAATGTTGTATCATTCATGACTCATAAATTTAACATTTTCCTCTTTAACAAGTTATGTCATCTAGTAGTTCCAATATCATATCATAAACTAGAAACTTTAAGCTACAATTTAACGCATACATCATATTACTATTGTTTAAAATGCGTCAAACATGTTTTTTTGAAAAATTGGTCGTCTTCATTCATAAATTTAGTATTTTTTCCTTTAACAATTTTTTTTCTGAAATTTCAATTGTATCACTTAATAGATACAATACCATATCAAAAACTAGAATTTTTAAGTTACAATTTAATCTATGCCTCATATTATTATAGTCCAAAATAAGGTCAATACGAGTTTTTGAAAATTTCGTAATATTCTTGAGTCATAAATTTAACATTTTCCTCTTTAACAATTTTTTCCTGAAAATATCAATTATGTCATCTAGTAGTTTTAATATTATATCATAAACTAGCAGCTTTAAGCTACAATTTAACGCATACATCATATCATTATCGTTTAAAATGGGACCAATATGATGTTTTGAAAATTTCAACAAACAACAAATTGTGTTTGGAAATTTCAACTATATCATCTAGTAGATGCTGTATCATATCATAAACTAGAATTTTCAAGCAATTTAATCCATGCATCATATCATTATAGTCCAAAAAAAGGCCAACTCGAATTTTTTGAAAACTTTGTAACATTCTTGCATCATAAATTTAAGATTCTTCTTTATTATTTATTCGATATTAGTATTTTTAATATCATATCATAAACTAGAAACGTTAAGCTACAATTTAATCCATACATTATATTATTATCGTTTAAAATGCGGCCAATATGATGATGTTTTGAATATTTCGTCGTATTCATTCATAAATTTAACATTTTTCTCTTTACCATTTTTTTTTTCTGGAAATTTCAATTATATCACCTTGTAGTTGCTATATTATATCATAAATTAGAGTTTTCAAGTAATTTAACCCATTCATCATATCATTATCATCCAAAAAAAGGACAATATGATTTTTTGAAAATTTCGTCGTATTCATTCATAAATTTAACATTTTTCTTTTTAACATTGTTTTTTTCTGGAAATCTCAATTATATCTTACTTCTATTATACCTTTAAGCTACAAATAACCCATGCAATCATTATCCTTAATGATACGGCATTATTTAAAGTTATCAACTACCAAGATTCCTGTTGAAATCTAACTATAAAAGAAATCTTATGGTTCTGCAACAGTCACCTTTGAGATATTTTATTGATAAAGGTCGTTCTTTATTTCCAGAAAATTCCGTTGGGCTGATGTGACAAAAAGATAAAGTTTTGATGTGCTTGGAGAGTCATTTATCATTTGAATGTTGAAAGTAAGTCCTCAAATATCCCTGGATTGATCGAATAGATCTCTTTTGCGTGAAATGGCGACATAATGTACAAGGAGTCATGATTAAATGAGATTGCAGAATGTATCAGAGTGATTAAATTAAAGTGTCTGGGAAAATCTAAAATTAATTACTAAACTGGATTTAATGGGTTGATGGCCGGAGTTAAAGTAGATTCCGTTAACTAGTTCATCTGGTTTTAGTACCACATCCTAAAATCTTTTTACTTCCTGCATTTACCACAAAAAACTAAACCAGATGAAAAGGTCCAAAACAATACCACTTTTATTTCATCCCCATCTTCCCAGTATTCCATGACCTACACTAATTTACATAAAATGTTCCCATAGTCCTTCCTGAAATCTCCAACTTCCCATCCCATAGACATCCTTTTTTCCGTTACCAAACCCTCCCAAAACAATAACTCTAGGATCTAGTCCCATAAATTGTAGCAAGAGATTTTTTTCCTAAGTTGATAAGGATAAAACGGCACATCGTAAACCGATTTATTCACTTAATTGACCATTTTTAATCGGCTCGTAATCGTCGGACGACGTGCCGAGAGGTTTTAGAAGCACAACTTGGAACCGGCTAACCAAGAAAGAGACTTGCCTCGGCGCGCGGCGGCGTTCTTGCCGGTTCGGGACCTCTAATTTATTACCGTGTTCGAAGTGCCCCCTACAAATCACATTGTTGCTCGCGTGCTCGCTATCTACCGACCTCTTTAATGGAATAATTGTTTCGGAGCTCGAATTGGTCACACTGCAGTATACCACTATGTAAGATTATTGTGCAATGCCGCCTTAACATTAACAGTCTGTACTCTCGGAACTGTCTCTACACTTTATCCTTAAATGCATTAAGTTAACTCGTAAACAAGAGATTAATTTTATTAATTTAACTTTAGAAAGAATTAATTTATTTTGATTAAAAAATGAAAAATCGATTTCGAAGAGACAAAGAGCATAGGTCACTTATAATAAATGCGTATGTGTCGCAATATACAACCGGTAAGAATCAGATTTGTAAGGTGATGTATGGGCGTCTTAACGCGGCGATAAAACGTTTTCGTCCGAAGAGAAAACGGAATATTAGGGCTATTAAGGAAAGGTTGTTATTATTATTACCCGTGAAAACTCGGAAATTGTTTTAAATTGAATCTCAAATTAAATCGAGAAGAGGGAAATTAAATAGGTTTAAATGAGTTTCGTTTTGTAATTTCGACGCAGACTTTATACAAAGAAGTAATATCGGGTATTAGCGGTATTACAGAATGATATTTTAGAATTTCAACAACCGGAGATAGTTCATCTCGAATCATCGGGGTAATTAAAGAGCCATTAGAATGAGAAAATCTAAATCTGATGTCCATTCATTCATTTGAATTGATGGGATACAATTTGTAGAACCACCTTAAAAGGCGGACTTTGATTTAATGATAAGGCACATAGATGACAAAAGTTATGTTCAAACACGAACTGTTATGAATTTAATTTAATCTTTATCATCACGTACGAATCGCAAACGAAAAGAAACTGTTGTGTATTAAACGATTTCTTTTTCTTTTATTTTAATCTGTTATTGTTATTAGACAACTCCCGCAACATTATGTAATCCGTACATAGTGAGGAACTATATAGTGGTGTAACGGTGTGTGTGTGCCAATACGCCTTAGGTAGTAGTTCCTCGGCTGCCAAGTGCCCGTTGCTCGGTCACTATTCTCTTATCTCTGTTCGGTATAAATCTTCGACCGGCAACGTCGAGGAAAGTGCCGATTTGTGCCACAAGCGCTCCCGGCCGTTTGCACACACCGTGCTAAAGATCCGAGAGCGAAGGTGTTTCTAAATACACGCGCGGGAGAGATAATCGATATCGCGAAACGTTTTATAGGCCGGTTAAGTAAGTCACTTGCCCCAAATTAGAAGACGTTTACGGCCTTTTTCACCTCATTATTTATTGCGTGCACCTATTCAATCCGAATGTGGAGTAATACGGCTCGTGCTTATAGATTCATTATTGGAGAAACTTGTTTTCAATCTTTCCAATACATTTACTTCATTTATAGTTTGTTTTAAATAAAACAGTTTACTTCCTTTATATTTATTTCTTTATTATTACGTGAAACCGTTCGCGTATCGCATCGGGTGGTGGCCTGGCGCCTTGGTTCTGCGAGGAGAATGTCTTGCGTGCTCTCAGGGAGGTTGATTCTAAAACTGGAGCTGGTCCGGACAAATTGCCCGGTTGCTTCATTAAATACTGTGCTGCTAGCTTAGCAAAGCCACTTTTTATAATTTTTTCTATTTCCTTGAACTCCGGATCTTTCCCCGGCGAATGGCGGAGGGCCTTTGTTTTGCCTGTCTTTAAGTCTGGTGACCGTAGTGATGTTTGTCATTATCGTCCAATTTCAATTTTATCTATAGTTTCTAAAATCTTTGAAAAAATTATCTATTCTAAATTACTGTACATCTTGAAGCCGCATTTGATTGTTGAGCAGCATGGATTTCTTCCGGGTAGATCTGCTGAAACCAACTTAATGACCTACACCAACTTCATACATAATGCTTTTAACGCATCTGAGCAGGTTGACGCGATCTACACTGACTTCAGCAAAGCTTTTGATAAGATTGACCACAATATACTGATGGACAAGCTTTCACTTTTTGATATTCCCCAAGGTCTCTTAACGTGGCTGAGTTCATATATCACTGATCGTTATCAGGCCGTACGTGTTGGCAATTGTGTCTCCGCTTTTCGCCGAATCACATCTGGTGTTCCCCAGGGAAGTCACCTTGGCCCCATCCTCTTCTTGGTATATATTAATGATGTGATGGCCTGCTTTGAGCACGCAAGATTTTTACTTTACGCAGATGACTGTAAAATCTATCTGAACATAAAGCGTAACTCTGACTGTCTTAAACTTCAGAGTGATCTGAACCGGTTTTACAACTACTGTTTCAATAACTGTCTTTTCCTAAATTTTAAAAAGTGTTCTAAAATCTCATTTTCGCGTAAACGTTACCCCCTGAATTTTTCTTACAATCTAGGCCACATCGACCACATCTGCGATCTGGGGATTATACTAGATGGGAAACTTTCATATAATTTGCATGTAGATTATATCACATCCAAAGCTTTGAAGAGGTTGGGTTTTGTCATTAGAACTTGTCGTTCTTTTTCGAATATTAGTTGCATTAGAGTTTTGTATTTGACGTATGTGAGTAGTGTTCTCGGTTATTCGTCAGCGATATGGAATCCTCAGTACTCTGTTTGCATTAATCGCATTGAGTCTGTTCAGCGCCGTTTTTTGCGGTATTTAGCCCATAAAGTTTACTTACCCTACTGCGATTACGAGATGCGATGCAGGGTGCTAGGCTTACAGTCATTGCAAGTTAGGCGGCTGAGATATGATCTGCTTTTCATCTTTAAGTTAACAAACAATTTTATTAATTCTCCGGTATTGCTCGGCGGATTATGCTTTTCGGTGCCGTCTTATCGTACTAGATGTGGTCGGGTTTTTAGACTTAATAGATCAAATACCAACGCTCATTTTAACTCGCCTCTTCAAAGACTTATGTACTCATTTGATTCTCACTGTCGAAGTATCGACTTGTTTAATATCTCGTATACTGCGTTTAGACGGTTTTTGTGGGGCATAAGTAACGTGACCATACGTCCCGTTTTGAACGGGACTGTCCCTTTTTAGAGTTACGAGTCCCGGTGTCCCCGAAATGATCCCTGGGACGCAAAATTGTCCCGTTTTCTAAAACCGCGTGAAAATTTTAGTATAGTCTGTACCACGAGAAACGATAGTGACTTGGTATTAGGGCCGTACGTTGACGTTTGTTAGAGTGAAATGGTTGCTTACGAGTTTGTCTGTTGCCTCTACTTTTAGGCGATGAGTCACTATCGTTTCTCGTGGTACAGACTATAGCCGAGTTGGGCGGACGCGATCGGTATGCGAGAGCGAGACGGCGTCGTCAGTTGACGGGATGATAGCCGAGAGAAGCGAAGACGTCATCGCTCGCGCTTTGTTGATTAATTTGGACTAATTGTTTCATAGATTTTTCGTGCGCCCAGTTTTCGATATATTTTTTGTTGTTGTTTGATGCTCGTTTACCAAGCAAATAACTTAAACTTCTTTTGTTTTGGAATCATAACTTAAAATGCCAAAACGCAAGTGTACGTTCAATATTAACTTACAAGCAAAATATCCGTTTATCAAGCAAATAAATACTTCCTCAGATGTCAGATGTGAAAAGTGTCGTACAGAATTTAGTGTTTCCCATGGTGGTGGGAGTGATATTGAACAGCATTTAAAGTCTGAAAAACATAAAAATGCCGATCGTGCTGCTGCTTCGCGTTCTTCGATGTTAACCTTTTTCAAGAAATCGGCCGCACCAACTTTAAAGGATATGGATATCGCCGCGGCAGAAGGCGTCTGGGCTTATCACACGATACAAGAAAACCACAGTTTTCGCTCTAATGATTGTGCGTCAAAATTAATTCAATCATGTTTTGAACCCAAATTTACATGCGCGCGTACGAAATCAGAAGCTATTGTAGTAAATGTTTTGGCGCCTACAGTAATGAAAGAATTAAAAGATGATCTTGATAAGTCCAATTGTATTACAATACTAAACGACGCTTCAAACCACGGTAACAAGAAAATATACCCTATTCTAGTGCGCTTTTTTCAACCTTACGTAGGTGTGCAAGTAAAAATTTTAGATCTCCAAGACCAACCAGGCGAGACTTCTGACATCATTGTCGATTATTTAAACTAAGTGTTGACATATAATAATTTAACAGCAAAAGTCGTGGCATTTTGCGGAGACAATGCCAACGTCAATTTCGGAGGTGCGGCTAGGCGTGGAACTAACAATGTGTTAACGAAATTACAGTCATCACTGAAAAAGCCATTAATAGGTATTGGATGTGGAGCCCATGTAATTCACAATGCAATAAAATCTGCTGCAGACAGGCTACCCTTAGATTACGACAGCATTATTGTGAAGATATATTCGTTTTTTTATATTTACACGATTCGAGTTGAAGCTCTAAAGGAGTTTTGCGCCGAAACTGAAACGGAGTATCAACAAATGCTCGGCTACAGCAAAACTAGATGGCTTGCTCTTATGCCTGCCTTGGAAAGAGTTTTAAAAATGTATCAGCCACTAAAAACTACTTTTTGAGTATTGAAAAATGTCCCTTGTTACTAAAAAACTTTTTTGAAGATGCCACATCCGAATTGTGGCTTTATTTTTTACACGCTCAGTCAGCAAGTTTTCATCAAGCTGTATTGAAACTGGAAGGTCAGACTGTATCGGCAATTGAAGCTGCAAAAGAAATCAATCAACTAAAAGACAATTTGACTCAGAAGCAGACCAATCAGTTTCTTCCATTTATGGTCCGTCAATTAATAGTGAAATCGAAAGATAATGTTTCTGACATAGATGAAGAGTTTGTGAATAGGGTGGTTACAGAATTTTATCAAACAAGCTGTGAATATCTGGAGCAGTGGACTTGCTTTCTTACCAAAGAAATGGAGATATTTTATTGGGCAGATTTAAAAAAGGTCCCCTTATGGACAGACGTTCAAAAATCTCTGGATGTGTTAATTCAAAAGGAATATATTGACTGTAATAAAGATGCAGAAGTTTTTGACGAATTTTCGTTAATTTGTAACTACATTACATCGCACAAAGTAACCGAATGGAATAACCTAAATGTTTCCACGGAAACTCGTTGGGTGGAAGTATTCAAACACTTTCAAGCTAACAATCTTCAGCATAAACATTTTTCTCTTTTAATTGAATATGTTTTATGTTTGCCTGCTACAAATGCTCCAGTAGAAAGAGTATTTTCTATGATGAACAAATTGTGGCCCTCTGAGAAGACCCAGTTACAAATTTCAGTTCTAAAGGCGATGTTGACAATTAAGGTGAATATAAAGAAAACGTGCCAAGAGTTTCATTCTTACTTAAAATCATCACCAGCTGTATTAAAGCAAATTTGTTCTTCTGATAAATATAAGTAAACGTTTGGGGTATATATATTTTTTAATTCGTAGCTTTTAACCTAACTGACTTTTTCTGAATAAATAACTTTAAAATAGTGCTTTTTAGTTACTACTTGTTAATTAATCTAAATAAACCAATGTCCCGTTTTGAGTTAAAAAATAAATGGTCACGTTAGGCATAAGCGGAATGACCTCATTGCAATTTATACCTACTACTTCGTAATTGTGGGATGTAATTGAATAATGTTATAAAAATGTAATTCTTGATTCTTTCTATTATTATTATTTTTTTGTTAGAGCTATTGTATGATTATTGTGTATTCTATTTTTATTTTATGTTCTGTTCTTTATTATAATTTTGTTATTGTACTGTGGATGCTTCGCTGGGGGTTCACCCTGTTTGCATCCCTTGAAGTAAATAAATAAATAAATAAATAAATAGTTTGTTTTAAATAAAACAGTTTACTTCCTTTATATTTATTTCTTTATTATTACGTGAAACCGTTTGTGCTTCTTAATTTAGAGTAAATTATGCTTTTAGTGACAAAAGAAGCTTGACTTAATTGTTTTACTCCACGTCTCCCCACTCATAACCACTTCTTGTGTAAACCAAATTCTCTTTTTACACGATAGATACGTTCCAAAAAAAAAAATTCGTGTAAAAAGAGAAATAGATGTAAACTATAATTAAAAATTCTTGTTAAAGTTTACTTTACCTTATAGTCGAACCATCGAATTTGTGCAGTGATAAATCACGGTCACACCCCAAAAAAAATAATAAAAACCGCCGATGCATTGTGAACGATATCCATAACCTCTTATAACTTCTTTCTTATTAACTGTGTTAATTGCTTTTCTGAGCTTATCTTACAATTTTCCAGGTAAAGTTAACAACGAAAGCCCGGCACTTGTTTGTTATTAACTATCCTAATTAGATGTTTGGTTATTATTTTTACTGAACATCGTGTTTGTTATCAAATGATTAATATTACTTTACTTTGTACGATGAACTTTATTTATTAAATTAACTCTACAATTGTTTCGAGGATCCAGTCCTCATCTTCTGGAGTACCTACAAAGAGCATCAACTAAAAATTTTTTCGTAATTTCCACTTAAATAACATTAATGAAATATCGTATTTGTAGGTTAAGTCAATTCATGCTTAACCCTCGTATTCCGGTGCCTGGGTCTATTTGGACCCAAATAAATTTTTGCGAGAAATTGTAATAAATAGATTTGTCGTTACTCAAGGAGTGCGTTAAGTTAGATCGGCGTCAAACGGACGTCCCGACGAAAAAACGACGAAAAAATATGTCTCGACCGTTTCTTTACAGCGCCAGGCGTCTGTCTGTGTAAGAGGTTATAGCGACAATACAATTGCCATTAAATTCTTGATTTAGTTCACAGAAGGTGTATTTTAGAGCAACGATCTACATCGAAAAATAAAATGTTTGCTAATTTTGTAAATAATAATGATGATTATAACAATGAAGTGTCTTCTGATGATGAATATGCGTCATTGACTTTTAGTGATGCAGTACCAGAAGAAGAGGATTATGAAAGTGATGAGTTTAGTGGTGAAAATAGTAATAATATGTCACACTGTAAAGACCAAAATGTTTGTGGACGAACGTGGAGATATATTTCCCCCACAAACAGAGATGCAGAATTTGGTAAATATGATGCTACACTCACAGCAAATTCTGAGGGTGTAGAAACCATGGAACAATGTTTTGATTTATTTATAAATGATGAAATCATGGACATTATAATTACTTATACAAATGAAAAGGCGGTTAAATATTATGAAATGTTTTCAAATAATATATGGAAGCCGGTAGACCGTGTTGAATTGAAGGCATTTTTTGGGATTTCACTAATTACTGGCCGCTTTCGGGAATCACGTGAAAGTAAAAAAGATCTATGGAAGAAAAAGATTGCTTATAGTCAACAAATTTATCGAGCATCTATGTCTCGTGATAGATTTACAAACATTTTACGATTTTTGCGTTTTGACGACTTTCAGACACGAGAAGAAAGAAAAATGACCGATAAGTTGGCAGCTTTGAGAACCATTACAAATATTTTAACAAGAAATTGCAGAGATAATTACCGAGCGTCTAATGTAGGCACTATTGATGAACAATTAGTAACATTTCGAGGAAGATGTCCATTCAAGGTGTATATGCCGAGCAAGCCGGGGAAATATGGGCTGAAATTATGAGCCCTATGTAACGCTACTACATATTATTGTTGTAATTTTGAAGTGTATTTAGGAAAATGCGGAAACACACCGGAGAAAGGACAAGGACAACGAGTAGTTAGAGTTCTTTCAGAGTTTTGGAAGGGATCTAATCGAACTATCACAACCGACAATTTTTTTACGGATATCTCACTTGCAGAGGATTTACTCAAAGATAACATATTTATAGTGGGAACAATGCGGAAAAATAGAAAGGATTTACCAAAATCTTTGATAACAATATCCGGAAGAGCTCAATTCTCTTCCGATTTTATATTTTCTGAAAATCTAACACTTGTGTCGTATATCCCAAAACCAAGAAAATGCGTAGTTTTACTTTCGAGCGTTCATCGAGAACATGCTATTTCTGACGAAAATAATAATTACAAACCTAATATTATCAATTATTACAATTCAACAAAAAGTGGAGTGGATGTTTTAGATAAAATTCTAAGAGAATACACTTGCCGGAGATGTACACGACGTTGGCCTCTGTCGCTTTTTTTACATTATATAGATATTGCAGCCTATAATGCATTTGTACTATGGCAACTCAAAAATCCGGATTGGGCAACTGGTAACATAAAATCAAGAAGAAAACAATTTATAGAAAATTTGTCTGAACAGTTAGTTGCTGCAAACATAGATTCTAGAGCTAGAGCATTTGAAACCAATGCAGTAGTATTTTCGAGACACATTGTGGACGCCATCGAAAGTACAGGCCGAAAAATAAATAAACAAATGAGTACAACATTAGAAAAACGCTCAAGATGTAGCTTGCGTATTGGAAATGACAATAAATATAAATGAAAATGTGATGTTTGTCATAAATATGTATGTAATATACATTCAACATGTACAAAAAATATTTTGTGTACAAATTGTAATGATTTAGAATAAATATTTTTTATGTAATTTTTTTAAAATTTTATTTTTATGTATTATTTTATATCCCTAATAATAGTTCACCTTCAAAATAAAATAAGTCAAAATCATAATGGCAAAAGCTTCATTTTTTATATTCTACGTAAACAAAAACTGTTCGGGTCTCGGTTGACCCAGGCACCGTCCGCAACGGTTGGCGAAACGTCAGTACTGCGAGGGTTAATAATCTATTGAAATTAACTATGTTAAACTTATTACTTACGTCAATTATGAGTATATAAATGATAAAAACATGTGGTGTATTATATTTTTTTTTTTCTCATTTGCCCAATAATGATTTATTTCTACAAATTTTCTGTTTAATATTGTTAGTTCGAGACGTGACAGCGTGTTTATCGATATTCGTAATACTTAGTGGTTGGTAGGTCTGCATTGGTTGGTGACATAGGTTTATAAATGTTGGGAGTTAAATCTATTTAAATTTAAAAACTAGTCATTATTCTTATAGTTAATTTCATGACAGAATATATTAATTTTATCCCCACACACACAATTAAAAACAGAGATAAACTTATATCCGAACTGGAAACAACTCCCTTACCTAAAGAATTCATTATGGCTTCGTACGACGTCACTAACCTTTATACTAACATTCCAACTATCGAGACCTTAGAAATAATAAAAGACATAAAATTTTAATAAAATTTTTTAATTTTCGTGAGTATCTAAATTCGTTTTTGTGATAGCAAGTGTTAAAATCGGCCTAAAATTGTAGTTCTTCATAAGATTAAAAATTTCCTTAATTATATCTTAAAAATTGTAAAAAATCGGATTTGTAAGATATCTCGATGAAAATTTTATTTTTTATGAAGAAAAGATGCACTTTGCTGAGAACGAAACTGTTTGAGTGTATCTCAATTCATTTTTGAGATATCAAGTTTTGAACGCAACTTAAATTTGTAACATTTCATAAAATTAAAAATTTGTTTAATCATTTTTGAAAATTTGTAAAAAATCAAATTCGTAAGATATTTTGATGAAATGTATTGTGTTTTATAAAGAAAAGTACAAGAAAAGTACTTTTCTGATAACAAAACCATGTGTAAGTATCTTAAATGGTTTTTGAGATATCTAGTTTTGAACTCAACCTAAATTTGTAGTATTTCATAAAATTAACAATTTCTTTAATCATTTTTGAAAAAATGTAAAAAATCGAATTCTTAAGATATCTTGATAAAATTTTTATGTTTTATGAAGAAAAGTACGCGCTTTACCGTTAACAAACCCGTGCATGAGTATCTCAAATCGTTTTTGAGATATCTACTTTTAAACTCAACCTAAATTTGTAGCATTTCATAAAACTATAAAATTCCATGATCATTTTTGAAAAAATGTAAAAAATCGAGTTCTTAAGATATCTTGATAAAATTTTAATATTTTATGAAGAAAAGTACACGCTTTACTGAGAACAAAACCATGTCTGAGTACCTCAAATTGTTTTTGAGATAACTACTTTTAAACTCAACCTAAATTTGTAGCAGTTCATAAAACGAAAAATTTCCTTAATCATTTTTGAAACAATGTAAATAATCGAATTCTTAAGATATCTTGATGAAATTTTTATATTTTATGAAGAAAAGTACACGCTTTACTGAGAACAAAACCATGTCTGAGTATCTCAAATCGTTTTTGAGATATCCACTTTTAAACTCAACCTAAATTTGTAGCAGTTCATAAAACTGAAAATTTGCTTAATCAAAATTGAAAAAATGTAAAAAACCGAATTCTTAAGGTATCTTGATGAAATTTTTACGTTTTATGACGAAAAGTACGCACTTTCTTAAGAACAAAATCACGCGTAAATATCTCATATAGTTTTTGAGATATCTACTTTTAAACTCAACATATATTTGTAACATTTCATAAAATTAAAATTTCTTTAAACATTTTTGAAAAAATATATAAAATCGAATTCTTAAGATATCTTGATGAATTTTTTATATTTTATGAAGAAAAGTACGCGCTTTACTGAGAACAAAACCGTGCATGAGTATCTCAAATCGTTTTTGAGATATCCACTTTTAAACTCAACCTAAATTTGTAGCAGTTCATAAAACTAAAAATTTGCTTAATCAAAATTGAAAAAATGTAAAAAACCGAATTCTTAAGGTATCTTGATGAAATTTTTACGTTTTATGAAGAAAAGTACGCACTTTTTTAAGAACAAAATCACGCGTAAATATCTAATATAGTTTTTGAGATATCTACTTTTAAACTCAACATAAATTTGTAGCATTTCATAAAATTAAAAATTTCTTTAATCATTTTTGAAAAAATATATAAAATCGAATTCTTAAGATATCTTGATGAAATTTTTATGTTTTATGAAGGAAAGTACGCGCTTTACTGAGAACAAAACCGTGCATGAGTATCTCAAATCGTTTTTGAGATATCCACTTTTAAACTCAACCTAAATTTGTAGCAGTTCATAAAGCTAAAAATTTGCTTAATCAAAATTGAAAAAAATCTAAAAAACCGAATTCTTAAGGTATCTTGATGAAATTTTTACGTTTTATGAAGAAAAGTACGCACTTTTTTAAGAACAAAATCACGCGTAAACATCTAATATAGTTTTTGAGATATCTACTTTTAAACTCAACATAAATTTGTAGCATTTCATAAAATTAAAAATTTCTTTAATCATTTTTGAAAAAATATATAAAATCGAATTCTTAAGATATCTTGATGAAACTTTTATGTTTTATGAAGGAAAGTACGCGCTTTACTGAGAACAAAACCGTGCATGAGTATCTCAAATCGTTTTTGAGATATGCACTTTTAAACTCAACCTAAATTTGTAGCAGTTCATAAAGCTAAAAATGTGCTTAATCAAAATTGAAAAAAATGTAAAAAACCGAATTCTTAAGGTATCTTGATGAAATTTTTACGTTTTATGACGAAAAGTACGCACTTTCTTAAGAACAAAATCACGCGTAAATATCTAATATAGTTTTTGAGATATCTACTTTTAAACTCAACATAAATTTGTAACATTTCATAAAATTAAAAATTTCTTTAATCATTTTTGAAAAAATATATAAAATCGAATTCTTAAGATATCTTGATGAAATTTTTATGTTTTATGAAGGAAAGTACGCGCTTTACTGAGAACAAAACCATGTCTGAGTATCTCAAATCGTTTTTGAGATATCCACTTTTAAACTCAACCTAAATTTGTAGCAGTTCATAAAACTAAAAATTTGCTTAATCAAAATTGAAAAAATGTAAAAAACCGAATTCTTAAGGTATCTTGATGAAATTTTTACGTTTTATGAAGAAAACCATGTTATTCCAAGAATTGCAGATAGTTATCAGGAAAGAATTGAGATTGAACATTTTGTGATTTTTATAAAAAAAAACTATGACAAATTGTATGACATATAGATATTGATGACTTGTTACATCGTTAACGAGTTATCCCATGTTAAAAATAATCACTTTTGTATTAATTTCGTGTTTCTGAATTATTCTTGTTTCTAATTTCGTTTTGAATCAACCTAAATTTGTAGCAGTTCATAAAACTAAAAAATTCCATAATCATTTTTGAAAAAATTTAAAAAATCGAGTTCTTAAGATATCTTGATAAAATTTTTATATTTTATGAAGAAAAGTACACGCTTTACTGAGAACAAATCCATGTCTGAGTACCTCAAATTGTTTTTGAGATATCTACTTTTAAACTCAACCTAAATTTGTAGCGGTTCATAAAACGAAAAATTTCCTTAATGATTTTTAAAACAATGTCAATAATCGAATTCTTAAGATATCTTGATGAAATTTTTATATTTTATGAAGAAAAGCACGCGCTTTACTGAGAACAAACCGTGCATGAGTATCTCAAATCGTTTTTGAGATATCCACTTTTAAACTCAACCTAAATTTATAGCAGTTCATAAAACTAAAAATTTGCTTAATCAAAATTGAAAAAATGTAAAAAACCGAATTCTTAAGGTATCTTGATGAAATTTTTACGTTTTATGAAGAAAACTACGCACTTTTTTAAGAACAAAATCACGCGTAAATATCTAATATAGTTTTTGAGATGTCTATTTTTAAACTCAACATAAATTTGTAGCATTTCATAAAATTAAAAATTTCTTTAATCATTTTTGAAAAAATATATAAAATAGAATTCTTAAGATATCTTGATGAAATTTTTACGTTTTATGAAGAAAAGTACGCACTTTTTTAACAACAAAATCACGCGTAAATATCTAATATAGTTTTTGAGATATCTACTTTTAAACTCAACATAAATTTGTAGCATTTCATAAAATTAAAAATTTCTTTAATCATTTTTGAAAAAAATATATAAAATCGAATTCTTAAGATATCTTGATGAAATTTTTATGTTTTATGAAGGAAAGTACGCGCTTTACTGAGAACAAAACCGTGCATGAGTATCTCAAATCGTTTTTGAGATATCCACTTTTAAACTCAACCTAAATTTGTAGCAGTTCATAAAACTAAAAATTTGCTTAATCAAAATTGAAAAAATGTAAAAAACCGAATTCTTAAGGTATCTTGATGAAATTTTTACGTTTTATGAAGAAAAGTACGCACTTTTTTAAGAACAAAATCACGCGTAAATATCTAATATAGTTTTTGAGATATCTACTTTTAAACTCAACATAAATTTGTAGCATTTCATAAAATTAAAAATTTCTTTAATCATTTTTGAAAAAATATATAAAATCGAATTCTTAAGATATCTTGATGAAATTTTTATGTTTTATGAAGGAAAGTACGCGCTTTACTGAGAACAAGACCGTGCATGAGTATCTCAAATCGTTTTTGAGATATCCACTTTTAAACTCAACCTAAATTTGTACCAGTTCATAAAGCTAAAAAATTGCTTAATCAAAATTGAAAAAAATGTAAAAAACCGAATTCTTAAGGTATCTTAATGAAATTTTTACGTTTTATGACGAAAAGTACGCACTTTCTTAAGAACAAAATCACGCGTAAATATCTAATATAGTTTTTGAGATATCTACTTTTAAACTCAACATAAATTTGTAGCATTTCATAAAATTAAAAATTTCTTTAATCATTTTTGAAAAAATATATAAAATCGAATTCTTAAGATATCTTGATGACATTTTTATGTTTTATGAAGGAAAGTACGCGCTTTACTGAGAACAAAACCGTGCATGAGTATCTCAAATCGTTTTTGAGATATCCACTTTTAAACTCAACCTAAATTTGTAGCAGTTCATAAAACTAAAAATTTGCTTAATCAAAATTGAAAAAATGTAAAAAACCGAATTCTTAAGGTATCTTGATGAAATTTTTACGTTTTATGAAGAAAAGTACGCACTTTTTTAAGAACAAAATCACGCGTAAATATCTAATATAGTTTTTGAGATATCTACTTTTAAACTCAACATAAATTTGTAACATTTCATAAAATTAAAAATTTCTTTAATCATTTTTGAAAAAATATATAAAATCGAATTCTTAAGATATCTTGATGAAATTTTTATGTTTTATGAAGGAAAGTACGCACTTTACTGGGAATAAAACCATGCAAGAGTATCTAATTTCGTTTTTGAAATAAATGATTTGAACTCATCCTAAATTTAAAAACATAAACATTTTTTTAATAATCTTTTAAAAATTGCCAAATTTTATCTTTTTAGGACAAGCCATACTGAAAATAATTAAGAAAATGTCTAAAGGCGTCTTAAATTTGAAGACTCATATCTTAACCATTTCATAGACAAAAAATAGTTACTCAAATCATCACCATAACGAAACGAAAACCATGTTATTCCAAGAATTGCAGATAGTTATCAGGAAAGAATTGAGATTGAACATTTTGTGATTTTTATAAAAGAAAACTATGACAAATTGTATGACATATAGATATTGATGACTTGTTACATCGTTAACGAGTTATCCCATGTTAAAAATAATCACTTTTGTATTAATTTCGTGTTTCTGAATTGTTCATTTCCACTTTCATATTGGTCGACAATTAAACATTTGAATGAGACATTGTTTATCGAAATAAAAATCTGTTGTGTGGTTCTTTTTTTAATTAAAATACTATGTAAAATCCTACTTATCTTCGCTATGATAGTTTTAATTATTATTTAACGCTAGATTGTTGTAAATTTTTGTGGAAAGTCAAACTGCCACTATATAGTGGAGATCTACACCCAGAACTAGAAGTATTTGGGTTTAGTCGTTTTAAAAGATACAACTGAACCAAAACGTTTCAGGGAATACCCCGAGATTATCTATGAACACGACATAGAGCAACGCGAACCACAATCTAAGTTAATCTAAGTACGATTTTGGTTATATCATTTATATTTAAATATATTAACATTATATTCATTATATTCAAAATATTTTGTCCATTATATTCAAAGTTAAACAAACAAGATCTGTTAGAAGTTTTACAATACATTAATTAAAGAAAGTTTTTTTTTTGTGATTTATTACCAAATTCCTTGATCTAGTTTAACTTTCGATTAAAAATTCAAGTTTCACGATGATAATAAAATATTGAACGCCAAATTATATCACCCAATCGACCGACCCAACAACCATTTCTGCTGAATTATGGCGGAAACCAATGACAACCACGACTCGAGTCTCTATAATTACTAACTTTTCGGTTCGCGGTGGGCGTTATAAATTATAGAAAAGGTTAATACACCTTTTAATTCAATTTATATAGGTCAGTGAACACACAGAATCAAGTGGCCACTAAGAAACCTTGTTCGGGCAGACATCGAGATCGCTCAGCACCGATATCGTTAATAATTATAATTATTGTTGGGTTATTTCGAGAGGTCGATGTCAAATTGTGGGATTTATAGTTTGTTTGCTAATTACATTACATTAACAATTATGTGTACGAATTAATCTCTTTAACGTTCAATTTGGAATGATTTATTTTATTGTGTTTTTTATATTATAAATCTTTTCATCATTTCCGTTTTTGCGGTTAAAATGGGGGATTCGACAAAAACGATTCTTTGGGAATAAAAATAAAAAGGGGATGTTTATGTGAAAATCCGGAAGACGGTTTCCCATTGATCCAGGTAAGACGACAGAGCAAAAGCGGTGTGAGTAGGAGATTAAAGCACATTGCGAAATAGCCTGAAGCTTTATTGTCCGCTTGGTTATTGTAAATTACGTTACACATTTCTGTAACCTGAATTTGATTTCATTTTGTAATGTATCCGCCGTGATTTATAGTCTTTGTTCTTATAGAATTAACTATATATCGACGGTTGCGATGTCACGTATCTCCGGTATTCGGTTCCAACACGTGTTAGAAATCAAATTAAACCCTTTTTCCAAAACGAATTCGTACGAAACCATGCTTCCTGGGTGGTCTTGTATCGAAATAAAAACGATTAAAAACCATCCCTCGTACAATAAGCCGTATAACCAAAGAACAATAAACGATGTTCTTTGTGTGTTAGTTCTAGCTTTTTGCGTTTTTCTGCTAGGCTAGAATACCTGTACAGGCTTTACTATTCGGAGGAGATAAAAGAGATTCATGTCCACCTGTGTGCAATGAATTCGAAGGAATAAAGTATACCTGTACCATCATTTTGCGAAAAAAGCTTTAAATAAAAGAGTGGATTTCTCACTTGGAAGGATGTCAACTGGAGCAAAAGCAACGCTTTCAACGGTTAAGATTTTGAAAAGGACACAAAAAATTGCATTACTTTGTGTCTGAAGATTTATCTTATAACTAAAGATATTGAAGATAAAAACGATTTTTGTTGCTCATTTCAATGTAACGTCTAAGAATGTTAGATTTTTATAATTATTTTTGCATTAAAATGAGGTACTTCTTAGTACGTCTCGGTAATCTCTTGAAAATGATCTATATCTAAATATCTCATACGTATCCCGTCACATGTGTGTACTTTGTAAAGTAACAGTGATAGTACCCGTAAATACGCCATAAACGGATTAAGAACATGAGCAAAGTACGTAGATGTAATACGGCGCGATCCGCGAGAGTGTATGGTTTTATTTTGATCATTAACCTGAAATTACTCGTTGTCGAGTTGGCACAACGCTAATCCGACACGTGACACACCCACAAAGCGTACCTTACTGCTTTCCATTAGTAAACGTACTCGCATTAACGCCGTACCGGACCGGGGAATAACAAAAAAAAAATACCGACACCACTATACTCTATGCTCGCTTCGCTTCGTACTTTTCTTGAGGAAAAAATCCATGCTGACCACGTACAGTGAGCCTTGTACTGTACTGTGTAGAGTAGTATTGAGTATGAGTAATGTCTTTAGACCCTCAGGGCCACAATGAGCGCGCCAGAGAAAATCGCCGACATCGGGGCAGGTGCGTTACAAAACCGTTAGATTTTGAACGAGTGAATTCCACACACTCCATATACGATACCCATATACGATTAAAAAAGTTTAAGAGAAAATAAATCAGAAATCAATTGATCTATTTAAAAATTTTTTTCTTCATCGTGATGCTTCGGGCGTTATAAACGATACAAAAAAAAACTTGTAATATATGGGAGTAGCGTCGGTTTAGTAAATGGTCATGCTGTCAGCTGACATATTCCCCCCAGGGTATTATTAAAAATTATTTTATTACCCGTATCAATCATTGTAGTGCGAGTTAACAACTGTTTTCTAATCATTTCGAACAACTTTTACAATTTAATCGTACCTTTTAAATAAATTAAAAATGATTAAGAATTGTACGTTTCCCCCAAAGGAAATAGAGGAGGAACTATTTCCGGTAATCTCAGACTTGAATTGGGAAAGACAATAAGGGTGGAGTTCCTTCAACCTTACCCCAAGAGGAACTCCTTGGCAAAAGTGACACGTGTGCAGGAGAAAAAGGCAGGATTCAAGGAGACGTAGAAGGGAATCGATGAACACGCGTGCACACACACACGTGTGTTTAGGGCTACGTCGTTCCACCCACTTTTGGTAGCTGCATCTGCCACTTAAAATCAACCCCGCGGGCTTCTACGATTACAATCAACGCCCTTTTTGACTGAACGTTTTCTAGTAATAAATCAATCGAGTAACTATTATAGGAATTTTCTTTAGGGGTAAAAGACGTTTCTAAAATTTTAAAGATGGGGTTAAACTTTATTTCAGGTTTTATGAAAAGCCATCGAGGCTAAGAACTCAAAGAACTCGTGACGTCAATGCTGAATCATATAAAACTTAGAGAATATCGAGATCAGAAATCACATTAAAACAAACATGTATGTACAGAGTGGGCTAAATTGGACACTTTTAAAGGAAACTCCTTTTTCTATAAGTGATAGAGAAAAGAAGACATTGAGGAGGCCAATGTCTGTGACTTGATTTTTATAAGAAACTTAACGGTGGAAACCAGATTTTGATATCTCTTCAGGTTTCAGAAATACAGGATATTGATACCGAATACATGGTAAAATGATGGAAAATGAGACATGATTGTTTCATACAATGTAGGCAGATTGCAGGAAATTTATATCATGAACGATATCCAGGAAGGCGGCAACCTTTTAATGATATTTTTTGTAGAAAAAATAGAGTAGAATTATGAATAAAATGAAAAAAAATTTGAATGATCGTGAGGATATTATTTTTGAAAATGAAGACATGACTTCAATATCAAATTGAAGGTTGCACCTTCCTCTTTAAAATGATATATAAATCGTTGTTTCCATTTGAAGCCGATTCCACCTAAGACATGTTAAAAGATGATATGTTTTTGA
The DNA here is from genome assembly GCA_036711965.1 of Onthophagus sagittarius. NCBI lineage: Eukaryota > Metazoa > Arthropoda > Insecta > Coleoptera > Scarabaeidae > Onthophagus > Onthophagus sagittarius. Next base: position 13,137,432 of record JASERS010000004.1, read on the forward strand.
CGTTTTAGTAGAATTACAAAAAAATTACAAAATTTGAAAAAGATCGTGGCGGTCTTAGTTTCGAAAATGAAGAAATCATTTATATATCAAATTGAAGGTTAAACCTCCATCTTTTAAATGATATATAACTCGTTGTTTCCATTTGAACTCGATTCCGCCGAAGAAATGTTAAAGAATGATGAGATTTTGACGGTTTAGTAGAATCATGAGAAAAATAACAAAATGTGACAAAGATCGTGGAGGTCTTATTTTTGAAAATGAAGAAATGGCTTGCATACCAAATTGCAGGTTGAACCTTCTTCTTTAAAATGATGTATAACTCGTTGTTTCAATTTGAAGTCGATTCCACCGAAGAGATATTAAAGGATAATGTGTCTTTGAGTTTTAGTAGATCACTACAAAAATGAAAAGAATTGACAGATCGTGAAGATCTTATCTTTGAAAATGAAGAAATGACTTGTATACCAAATTGAAAATTGATCCTTCCTCTTTAGAATGATGTATAACTCGTTGCTTCAATTTCAAATCGACTCCGTCCACGAAATGTTAAAGGATGATGTGTTTTTCACGAAAAAAATGGTAATATTTGAAAGATCATTGAGGGCTTATTTTTTAAAATGAAGAACTGTCTTACCGAATTGAAGATTGACCTTTCCTCTTTAAAACAGTGTATAACTCATTGTTTCAGTTTAAAATCGATTCTACCTAAGTCGTGTTAAAGGATAATGTGTTTTTGACGTTTTAGAATAATAACAAAAAAATCGATAAGATTTAAAAGATCATGGAGGTCTTAGTTTTAAAAATGAAGAAATGACTTGCATATCAAATTGAAGGTAGATCCTACCTCTTTAAAATAATGGATAACTCGTTGTTTCAATTTAAAATCGATTCCATATAAGTGATGTTAAGGAATGATGTGTTTTCGACGTTTTAATAGAATCACGAAAAAATGTTAACATTTGAAGGACCGTGGCGGTCTAATTTTTGAAAATGAAGAAAGCATTTGTGTACCAAATTGCAGGCTGAACCCTCATCTTTAAAACGATGTATAACTCATTGTTTCAGTTGGAAATCGATTCCAACTAAGTAGTGTTAAAGAATGATCTGTTTTTGATGTTTTAGTAGACCAAGAAAAAAATAACAAAATTTGAAAAGATCGTGGAGGTCTTATTTCTGAAAATGAAGAAATGACTTGCATACCAAATTGCAGGTTGAACCTTCCTCTTTAAAATGATGTATAACTCGTTGTTTCAATTTGAAATCGATTCCATAATGTTAAGGAATGATGTATTTGCGACGTTTTAGTAGAATCACGAAAAAATGTTAACATTTGAAGGACCGTGGAGGTCTAATTTTTGAAAATGAAGAAAGCACTTGTGTGCCAAATTGCAGGCTGAACCCTCATCTTTAAAATGATGTATAACTCATTGTTTCAATTGGAAATCGATTCCAGCTAAGTAGTGTTAAAGGATGATCTGTCTCTGATGTTTTAGTAGACCAAGAAAAAAATAACAAAATTTGAAAAGATCGTGGAGATCTTATTTCTGAAAATAAAGAAATGACTTGCATACCAAATTGCAGGTTGAACCTTCCTCTTTAAAATGATGTATAACTCGTTGTTTCAATTTGAAATCGATTCCATAATGTTAAGGAATGATGTGTTTGCGACGTTTTAGTAGAATCACGAAAAAATGTTAACATTTGAAGGACCGTGGAGGTCTAATTTTTGAAAATGAAGAAAGCATTTGTGTACCAAATTGCAGGCTGAACCCTCATCTTTAAAATGATGTATAACTCATTGTTTCAGTTGGAAATCGATTCCAACTAAGTAGTGTTAAAGGATGATCTGTTTTTGATGTTTTAGTAGACCAAGAAAAAAATAACAAAATTTGAAAAGATCGTGGAGGTCTTATTTCTGAAAATGAAGAAATGACTTGCATACCAAATTGCAGGTTGAAACTTCCTCTTTAAAATGATGTATAGCTCATTGTTTCAATTTGAAATCGATTCCATAATGTTAAGGAATGATGTGTTTGCGACGTTTTAGTAGAATCACGAAAAAATGTTAACATTTGAAGGACCGTGGAGGTCTAATTTTTGAAAATGAAGAAAGCAGTTGTGTATCAAATTGCAGGCTGAACCCTCATCTTTAAAATGATGTATAACTCATTGTTTCAGTTGGAAGTCGATTCCAACTAAGTTGTGTTAAAGGATGATCTATTTTTGATGTTTTAGTAGACCAAGAAAGAAATAACAAAATTTGAAAAGATCGTGGAGGTCTTATTTCTGAAAATGAAGAAATGACTTGCATACTAAATTGCAGGTTGAACCTTCCTCTTTAAAATGATGTATAACTCTTTGTTTCAATTTGAAATCGATTCCATAATGTTAAGGAATGATGTGTTTGCGACGTTTTAGTAGAATCACGAAAAAATGTTAACATTTGAAGAACCGTGGAGGTCTAATTTTTGAAAATGAAGAAAGCACTTGTGTACCAAATTGCAGGCTGAACCCTCATCTTTAAAATGATGTATAACTCGTTGTTTCAATTTGAAATCGATTCCATAATGTTAAGGAATGATGTGTTTGTGACGTTTTAGTAGAATCACGAAAAAATGTTAACATTTGAAGGACCGTGGAGGTCTAATTTTTGAAAATGAAGAAAGCACTTGTGTACCAAATTGCAGGCTGAACCCTCTTCTTTAAAATGATGTATAACTCGTTGTTTCAATTTGAAATCGATTCCATAATGTTAAGGAATGATGTGTTTGCGACGTTTTAGTAGAATCACGAAAAAATGTTAACATTTGAAGGACTGTGAAGGTCTAATTTTTGAAAATGAAGAAAGCACTTGTGTACCAAATTGCAGGCTGAACCCTCATCTTTAAAATGATGTATAACTCATTGTTTCAGTTGGAAATCGATTCCAACTAAGTTGTGTTAAAGGATGATCTGTTTTTGATGTTTTAGTAGACCAAGAAAAAAATAACAAAATTTGAAAAGATCGTGGAGGTCTTATTTCTGAAAATGAAGAAATGACTTGCATACCAAATTGCAGGTTGAACCTTCCTCTTTAAAATGATGTATAACTCATTGTTTCAATTTGAAATCGATTCCATAACGTTAAGGAATGATGTGTTTGCGACGTTTTAGTAGAATCACGAAAAAATGTTAACATTTGAAGGACCGTGGAGGTCTAATTTTTGAAATGAAGAAAGCACTTGCGTACCAAATTGCAGGCTGAACCCTCATCTTTAAAATGATGTATAACTCATTGTTTCAGTTGGAAATCGATTCCAGCTAAGTAGTGTTAAAGGATGATCTGTTTTTGATGTTTTAGTAGACCAAGAAAAAAATAACAAAATTTGAAAAGATCGTGGAGGTCTTATTTCTGAAAATGAAGAAATGACTTGCATACCAAATTGCAGGTTGAACCTTCCTCTTTAAAATGATGTATAACTCGTTGTTTTCATTTGAAGCCGATTCCATAATGTTAAGGAATGATGTGTTTTCGACGATTTAGTAGAATCACGAAAAAATGTTAACATTTGAAGGACCGTGGAGGTCTAATTTTTGAAAATGAAGAAAGAACTTGTGTACCAAATTGCAGGCTGAACCCTCATCTTTAAAATGATGTATAACTCATTATTTCAGTTGGAAATCGATTCCAACTAAGTTGTGTTAAAGGATGATCTGTTTTTGATGTTTTAGTAGACCAAGAAAAAAATAACAAAATTTGAAAAGATCGTGGAGGTCTTATTTCTGAAAATGAAGAAATGACTTGCATACCAAATTGCAGGTTGAACCTTCCTCTTTAAAATGATGTATAACCTTCCTCGTTGTATTCATTTGAAGCCGATTCCACCTAAGACATGTTAAAAGATGATATCTTTTTGACGTTTTAGTAGAATTACGAAAAATCATAAAATTTGAAAATATCGTGGAGGTTTTATTTTTGAAAATGAAGAAATAATTTATATATCAAATTGAAGGTTAAATCTCCATCTTTTAAATGATATATAACTCGTTGTTTCCATTTGAAACCAATTCCGCCGAAGAAATGTTAAAGAATGATGAGATTTTGACGGTTTAGTAGAAACATGAAAAAAATAACAAAATGTGACAAAGATCGTGGAGGTCTCATTTTTGAAAATGAAGAAATGGCTTGCATACTAAATTGCAGGTTGAACCTTCCTCTTTAAAATGATGTGTAACTCGTTGTTGCCATTTCAAACCGATTTCAATTAAGACATGTTAAAAGAAGATATGTTTTTGATGTTTTAGTAGAATTACGAAAAAATTATAAAATTTGAAAAGATCGTGGAGGTCTTATTTTTGAAAATGAAGAAATGTCTTGCATACCAAATTGCAGGTTGAACCTTCTTCTTTAAAATGATGTATAACTCGTTGTTTCAATTTGAAGTCGATTCCACCGACGAGATGTTAAAGGATAATGTGTCTTTGAGTTTTAGTAGATCACTACAAAAATGAAAAGAATTGACAGATCGTGATGATCCTTCCTCTTTAGAATGATGTATAACTCGTTGCTTCAATTTCAAATCGACTCCGTCCACGAAATGTTAAAGGATGATGTGTTTTTCACGAAAAAAATGGTAATATTTGAAAGATCATTGAGGGCTAATTTTTTAAAATGAAGAACTGTCTTGCTTACCGAATTGAAGATTGACCTTTCCTCTTTAAAACAGTGTATAACTCATTGTTTCAGTTTAAAATCGATTCTACCTAAGTCGTGTTAAAGGATAATGTGTTTTTGACGTTTTAGAATAATAACAAAAAAATCGATAAGATTTAAAAGATCATGAAGGTCTTAGTTTTAAAAATGAAGAAATGACTTGCATATCAAATTGAAGGTAGATCCTACTTCTTTAAAATAATGGATAACTCGTTGTTTCAATTTGAAATCGATTCCATATAAGTAATGTTAAGGATTGATGTGTTTTCGACGTTTTAATAGAATCACGAAAAAATGTTAACATTTGAAGGACTTGGATGTCTAATTTTTGAAAATGAAGAAAGCATTTGTGTACCAAATTGCAGGCTGAACCCTCATCTTTAAAACGATGTATAACTCATTGTTTCAGTTGGAAATCGATTCCAACTAAGTAGTGTTAAAGGATGATCTGTTTTTGATGTTTTAGTAGACCAAGAAAAAAATAACAAAATTTGAAAAGATCGTGGAGGTCTTATTTCTGAAAATGAAGAAATGACTTGCATACCAAATTGCAGGTTGAACCTTCCTCTTTAAAATGATGTATAACTCGTTGTTTCAATTTGAAATCGATTCCATAATGTTAAGGAATGATGTATTTGCGACGTTTTAGTAGAATCACGAAAAAATGTTAACATTTGAAGGACCGTGGAGGTCTAATTTTTGAAAATGAAGAAAGCACTTGTGTGCCAAATTGCAGGCTGAACCCTCATCTTTAAAATGATGTATAACTCATTGTTTCAATTGGAAATCGATTCCAGCTAAGTAGTGTTAAAGGATGATCTGTCTCTGATGTTTTAGTAGACCAAGAAAAAAATAACAAAATTTGAAAAGATCGTGGAGATCTTATTTCTGAAAATAAAGAAATGACTTGCATACCAAATTGCAGGTTGAACCTTCCTCTTTAAAATGATGTATAACTCGTTGTTTCAATTTGAAATCGATTCCATAATGTTAAGGAATGATGTGTTTGCGACGTTTTAGTAGAATCACGAAAAAATGTTAACATTTGAACGACCGTGGAGGTCTAATTTTTGAAAATGAAGAAAGCATTTGTGTACCAAATTGCAGGCTGAACCCTCATCTTTAAAATGATGTATAACTCATTGTTTCAGTTGGAAATCGATTCCAACTAAGTAGTGTTAAAGGATGATCTGTTTTTGATGTTTTAGTAGACCAAGAAAAAAATAACAAAATTTGAAAAGATCGTGGAGGTCTTATTTCTGAAAATGAAGAAATGACTTGCATACCAAATTGCAGGTTGAAACTTCCTCTTTAAAATGATGTATAGCTCATTGTTTCAATTTGAAATCGATTCCATAATGTTAAGGAATGATGTGTTTGCGACGTTTTAGTAGAATCACGAAAAAATGTTAACATTTGAAGGACCGTGGAGGTCTAATTTTTGAAAATGAAGAAAGCAGTTGTGTATCAAATTGCAGGCTGAACCCTCATCTTTAAAATGATGTATAACTCATTGTTTCAGTTGGAAGTCGATTCCAACTAAGTTGTGTTAAAGGATGATCTATTTTTGATGTTTTAGTAGACCAAGAAAGAAATAACAAAATTTGAAAAGATCGTGGAGGTCTTATTTCTGAAAATGAAGAAATGACTTGCATACTAAATTGCAGGTTGAACCTTCCTCTTTAAAATGATGTATAACTCTTTGTTTCAATTTGAAATCGATTCCATAATGTTAAGGAATGATGTGTTTGCGACGTTTTAGTAGAATCACGAAAAAATGTTAACATTTGAAGAACCGTGGAGGTCTAATTTTTGAAAATGAAGAAAGCACTTGTGTACCAAATTGCAGGCTGAACCCTCATCTTTAAAATGATGGATAACTCGTTGTTTCAATTTGAAATCGATTCCATAATGTTAAGGAATGATGTGTTTGTGACGTTTTAGTAGAATCACGAAAAAATGTTAACATTTGAAGGACCGTGGAGGTCTAATTTTTGAAAATGAAGAAAGCACTTGTGTACCAAATTGCAGGCTGAACCCTCTTCTTTAAAATGATGTATAACTCGTTGTTTCAATTTGAAATCGATTCCATAATGTTAAGGAATGATGTGTTTGCGACGTTTTAGTAGAATCACGAAAAAATGTTAACATTTGAAGGACTGTGGAGGTCTAATTTTTGAAAATGAAGAAAGCACTTGTGTACCAAATTGCAGGCTGAACCCTCATCTTTAAAACGATGTATAACTCATTGTTTCAGTTGGAAATCGATTCCAACTAAGTAGTGTTAAAGGATGATCTGTTTTTGATGTTTTAGTAGACCAAGAAAAAAATAACAAAATTTGAAAAGATCGTGGAGGTCTTATTTCTGAAAATGAAGAAATGACTTGCATACCAAATTGCAGGTTGAACCTTCCTCTTTAAAATGATGTATAACTCGTTGTTTCAATTTGAAATCGATTCCATAATGTTAAGGAATGATGTATTTGCGACGTTTTAGTAGAATCACGAAAAAATGTTAACATTTGAAGGACCGTGGAGGTCTAATTTTTGAAAATGAAGAAAGCACTTGTGTGCCAAATTGCAGGCTGAACCCTCATCTTTAAAATGATGTATAACTCATTGTTTCAATTGGAAATCGATTCCAGCTAAGTAGTGTTAAAGGATGATCTGTCTCTGATATTTTAGTAGACCAAGAAAAAAATAACAAAATTTGAAAAGATCGTGGAGATCTTATTTCTGAAAATAAAGAAATGACTTGCATATCAAATTGCAGGTTGAACCTTCCTCTTTAAAATGATGTATAACTCGTTGTTTCAATTTGAAATCGATTCCATAATGTTAAGGAATGATGTGTTTGCGACGTTTTAGTAGAATCACGAAAAAATGTTAACATTTGAAGGACCGTGGAGGTCTAATTTTTGAAAATGAAGAAAGCATTTGTGTACCAAATTGCAGGCTGAACCCTCATCTTTAAAATGATGTATAACTCATTGTTTCAGTTGGAAATCGATTCCAACTAAGTAGTGTTAAAGGATGATCTGTTTTTGATGTTTTAGTAGACCAAGAAAAAAATAACAAAATTTGAAAAGATCGTGGAGGTCTTATTTCTGAAAATGAAGAAATGACTTGCATACCAAATTGCAGGTTGAAACTTCCTCTTTAAAATGATGTATAGCTCATTGTTTCAATTTGAAATCGATTCCATAATGTTAAGGAATGATGTGTTTGCGACGTTTTAGTAGAATCACGAAAAAATGTTAACATTTGAAGGACCGTGGAGGTCTAATTTTTGAAAATGAAGAAAGCAGTTGTGTATCAAATTGCAGGCTGAACCCTCATCTTTAAAATGATGTATAACTCATTGTTTCAGTTGGAAGTCGATTCCAACTAAGTTGTGTTAAAGGATGATCTATTTTTGATGTTTTAGTAGACCAAGAAAGAAATAACAAAATTTGAAAAGATCGTGGAGGTCTTATTTCTGAAAATGAAGAAATGACTTGCATACTAAATTGCAGGTTGAACCTTCCTCTTTAAAATGATGTATAACTCGTTGTTTCAATTTGAAATCGATTCCATAATGTTAAGGAATGATGTGTTTGTGACGTTTTAGTAGAATCACGAAAAAATGTTAACATTTGAAGGACCGTGGAGGTCTAATTTTTGAAAATGAAGAAAGCACTTGTGTACCAAATTGCAGGCTGAACCCTCTTCTTTAAAATGATGTATAACTCGTTGTTTCAATTTGAAATCGATTCCATAATGTTAAGGAATGATGTGTTTGCGACGTTTTAGTAGAATCACGAAAAAATGTTAACATTTGAAGGACTGTGGAGGTCTAATTTTTGAAAATGAAGAAAGCACTTGTGTACCAAATTGCAGGCTGAACCCTCATCTTTAAAATGATGTATAACTCATTGTTTCAGTTGGAAATCGATTCCAACTAAGTTGTGTTAAAGGATGATCTGTTTTTGATGTTTTAGTAGACCAAGAAAAAAATAACAAAATTTGAAAAGATCGTGGAGGTCTTATTTCTGAAAATGAAGAAATGACTTGCATACCAAATTGCAGGTTGAACCTTCCTCTTTAAAATGATGTATAACTCATTGTTTCAATTTGAAATCGATTCCATAACGTTAAGGAATGATGTGTTTGCGACGTTTTAGTAGAATCACGAAAAAATGTTAACATTTGAAGGACTTGGATGTCTAATTTTTGAAAATGAAGAAAGCACTTGTGTACCAAATTGCAGGCTGAACCCTCATCTTTAAAATGATGTTTCAGTTGGAAATCGATTCCAGCTAAGTAGTGTTAAAGGATGATCTGTTTTTGATGTTTTAGTAGACCAAGAAAAAAATAACAAAATTTGAAAAGATCGTGGAGGTCTTATTTCTGAAAATGAAGAAATGACTTGCATACAAAATTGCAGGTTGAACCTTCCTCTTTAAAATGATGTATAACTCGTTGTTTCAATCTGAAATTGGTTCCACCTAAGAAATGTTAAAGGATGATGTGTTTTTGACGTTTTAGTGGAATCACGAAAAAAATGTAAAGTATTGAAAGATCGTGGGGATCATTTCTTTGAAAATGAAGAAATGACTTACATACCAAATTGAAGATTGACCCTTCCTCTTTAAAATGTTGTATAACTTGTTGTTTCCATTTGAAGCCGATTCCACCTAAGACATGTTAAAAGATGATGTCTTTTTGACGTTTTAGTAGAATTACAAAAAATCATAAAATTTGAAAATATCGTGGAGGTTTTATTTTTGAAAATGAAGAAATAATTTATATACCAAATTGAAGGTTCAACCTCCATTTTTTAAATGATATATAACTCGTTGTTTCCATTTGAAATCGATTCTACCGTAGAAATGTTAAAGAATGATCAGATTTTGACATTTTAGTAGAATCACGAAAAAGATGATAAAATTTGAAGGATGGTGGAGGTCTAATGTTTGAAAACGAAGAATTGACTTGCATACCAAATTGAAGGTTCAACCTCCATTTTTTAAATGATATATAACCCGTTGTTTCAATTTGAAATCGATTCCACCTAAGAAATGTTAAAGGATGATGCGTTTTTGAGGTTTTAGTGAAATCTCGAAAAATTGATAAAGTTTGAAAGATCGTGGAGGTCTTACTTTTGAATGTCAAGAAATCAGTTGCATATCAAATTGAAGGCTGAACTTTCCTTGAAATGATGTATACCTCGTTGCTTTCATTTGAAACTGATTCTACCGAAGAAATGTTAAAGAATGATGTGCTTTCGACGTTTCAGTAAAATCAAGAAAAAATGATAAAATTTGAAAGAACTTGGAGGTCTAATTTTTGAAACTAAAGAAATTACTTGCACATAAAACTGCAGGTTGAACCTTCCTATTTAAAATGACGTATAACTCGTTGTTTTAGTATGAAATAGATTCCAGCGAGAAATGTTACAGAATGAATCTCGAAAAAAATATAAAATTTGAAAAAAATGGTGGTTATTTTTGAAAATGAAGAAATAACATGCAAAGGCATGATTGTTGCAATACGAAATCCTTAATTTTCACAATAGTATAATTAAGCGTAATTTCCAAACCAAAAAAAACATAATGTTAATTCAAATATGTATAAGAAAAAAAAGTAGGACGTCAAAATAAGAGCTTTCACCAATACCAAATAAACTCGGAGATACTGTTGTAACAGAATTGCAAAGTAATGATCGTAGCAAATGAAAAAAAAATCGTAAAAATATTACCCAATTATTGGATATCCGGGTAATGTGGTAAATAGCCCAAATTATCTATATGTGTACGGGCAAATTACAGATCAAAAGTGCCGGTCAAAATTGGTCGTAATTGAGTTACACCTCGAGTATACTTTGAGCATTCACGGATGCATTAACAAAAGTAGTTTTCTTAACGAGACGTGATGATAGGTTGTCTCGGATTTCTTTTCTAACGAGATTCCCGCTATTTCCTACTCATTTAACGTCCATTTTGAATTCCAATTTATCCACTTGTACGCTCAATTATGTTTTTTTTTTATAATTCATATTGTAAGATGAACTTAAGTGAATTTTTGTAATCGAAGTTTCAAATGAAAGCCAAAAAATATTTTCTTCTCTACGTATTGTATATTTTCTTAGGGACGTTCTTTCATTAAAACACACCCTTTGTATTTAGTGAATGGAACAGGTTACGTCCATTGATTCCGGGTTTCTTCTCGCTTTACTTTTCTCGGTATTTCATTCTTGGGGATGCCGCCGCTGGCTGGGCCGCAAAGCGTAGAAAGAAAATCGGCATGTGCAGAGGTGGATTCAATAGTCGCATGCCTGCGTCGTATTGTCAATCGATCATCATTGTCCCCGGTAAAGCTGTTCCATTGTCGCCGGAAAGGCCGGAGAATAGCAGAAGGTAAATAGAGGTGCGAATGATAGATTGCGAACGGTGGAATGTCCAAATTCTCTTCTCCTCTCTCCTGTATACACTTTTTTTAGGTACCAAATCCGAATCGAGTCTGCGTTACAAGGTGTTACTGTAGCTGCGACGACAGATTTTTCTTTTACCTTTTCATTTCTCGGAAAAGAAACATTCGGACGATTTACACAGGTGGTACTTAGTTCAAAGAAGTTAAAGGTCTTTGAAAATTTGGACCTTTAAACCGATATCAGCTGTTACGTAATCAGCTGGTACAAAGTAAGTGTTGATAATTTCCACCCACTGTTTAATGAAATATTACTAAAAGAGGATGTGTATAATAATTTAATAATTTATGCGTGTCTACACTTTATGAATTTACGCAATGTGTTAGATAATGGTGCTATAATCACGTCCAATTTGCAAATGTGTTATTTATTATAAATGGTAGATATCGGATTATTATGTAATGAATAAGTAAACGGTTTTCAGATATAAATTGATAGTACTTATAAGGAACGATAATAAATAATTATTGTTATCATGTACTGGGTGGGCAAAATTTATTGATAATGAGAGATTTATGATTTTAAAGGATATTTGTTTTCATGTCACTTATATCATTTTTAAAATAAAAATATAGACACTATTTAAATATAATCTCGTATTTAAGACAATTGCTGCTCTTAGCAAGCTTTTTATTTAAGATGATTCATTTCGTTCTATATGATCTTTATTTTCTGATATCGTCCATTATTGTATATACACGATTGAATTCAAGAAATCATTACATTAGAAGTGGAAAGTTCTAATGCTATGATTTATAAGATAAAGTGGATTTTGCCGTGCGTCTTCATTTGTAAGCTTCGTAAGCGGATTTATACCATTGAATTCTACATAAAAAGTTGTTTTGGAAATGATTTCACAGAAAGAAAGATTTTTCAATAAGAAAAAAGTTTTTTATAAAAATCAAGCCTCAGACAGTGATATCATCTTCCCTCTATCCCTTATAAAAAGAGGAATTGCCCTTTAAAAATGTCCAATTTGGCCTACCCTATACATTGAAAATCATAAATCTGTTGTTATCTCAAAAAATAATTGAGATATGACCATAAAATAAAATGTGTTTTGTTAGAAATTAGTTTAAGATATAGTGTGAATAAAATTATTTCTCAATTCCTATAAACTTTGTTGCCAGGATTTTTTGAACTGAAACGTGTATATTTATAATAATGGACGACATGAAAGATTAAAAACATGATATCTCAAGAACTAAATGAGATATCATGTTAAAATAAATTGCGTTTTAAAGCAAATTAAAATAGGTTTTAGTGTATTGAGATTAATTTCTTTATCCCCATTATTTGATTTATTACGATTTTTTGATTTCTTCCATAAATCAATAGAATTGTCAATATTAGATTGATATTTAAAGGGCGGCCTCTTAAAAACAAATTGAGATATCATTATAAAATAAGATGCATTTTGTTACAAATTTGTTCAAAATTTAGTGTGGATAATTTTTTTTCTTAATTCCCATAAACATCCTTGTAGTGATATTTTGAATTCAATCGTGTATATTGATAATAATGTACGATCTTAAAAATTAAGAACATCATATCTCAAGAACGGAATGAGACATCGTCTTGAAATAAATAGTATTTTAAAGCAAATTAAATTAGGTTTTAGTGTATTGAGATTAATTTCTTTATTTCCATTACTTGATTTATTACGATTTTTTGATTTCTTCCATAAATGAATGCAATTGTCAATATTAGATTGATATTTAAAAAAGTCGTATCTCAAAAACTAATTGAGATATCATCATAAAATAAGATGCAATTTGTTACAAATTTGTTCAAAATTTAGTGTGAATATAATTATTTCTTAATTCCCATAAACTTCGTTGTAGTGATTTTTTGAATTCAATCGTGTATGTTGATAATGTACGATCTTAAAAATTAAGAACATGATATGTCAAGAACGAAATGAGACATAATCTTCAAATAAATAGCATTTTAAAGCAAATGAAATTAGGTTTTAGTGTATTAAGATTAAATTCTTTATTCCCATTACTCCATTTGTTACAATTTTTTGATTTCTCCTATAAATTAATATAATGGTCAACATTAGATTGATATTTAAATGGCCGCATCTTTAAAACTAATTGAGATATCACCATAAAATATGATGCATTTTGTTACAAATTTGTTCAAGATTTAGTGTGGATAAGATTATTTCTTAATTCCCATAAATTTTGTTGTAGTGATTTTTTGAATTCAATCGTGTATGTTGATAATGTGTGATCTTAAAAATTAAGAGCATCATATCTCATGAACAAAATGAGACATCGTCATGACATTAATAGCATTTTAAAGCAAATTAAATTAGGTTTTAGTATATTGAGATTAATTTCTATATTCCCATTACTCGATTTATTACGATTTTTTCATTTCCCCTATAGATTAATAGAATTGTCAACATTAGGTTGATATTTAAAAGGCCGTATGTCAAAAACTAATTGAGATATCACTATGGAATAAGATGCATTTTGTCATAAATGTGTTCAAGATTAAGTGTGGATATAATTATTTCTTAATTCCCATAAAGTTTGTTGTAGCGATTTTTTGAATTCAATCTTGTATATTGATGATAAGGAACAATCTTAAAAATTAAGATCATCATAACTCAAGAACGAAACGAGACATCATCTTGAAATAAATAGCATTTTAAAGCAAGTTAAATTAGGTTTTAGTGTATTGAGATTAATTTCTTTGTTCCCATTATTCGATTTATTACAATTTTTTGATTTCTCTTCTAAATTAATACAATTGTCAACAGTAAATTAATACTTAAAAGGACGCATCTTAAAAACTAATTGAGATATCACCATAAAATGAGATGCATTTTGTTACAAGTTTGTTCAAAATTTAGTGCGTATAAAATTATTTCTTAATTCCCATAAACTTTGTTGTAATGATTTTTTGAATTCAATTCGTTTATGTTGATAATAATGTGCGATCTTAAAAATTAAGAACATCATATCTCAAGAACGAAATGAGACATCGTCTTCAAGTAAATAGCATTTTAAAGCAAATTAAATTAGGTTTTAGTGTATTGAGATTAATTTCTTTGTTCCCATTACTTGATTTATTACGATTTTTTGATTTCTTCCATAAATTAATAGAATTGTCAACATTAGATTGGTATTTAAAAGACCGCGTCTCAAAAACTAATTGAGATATCACTATAAAATGAGATGCATTTTGTTACAAATTTGTTCAAAATTTAGTGCGGATAAAATTATTTCTTAATTCCCATAAACTTTGTTGTAATGATTTTTTGAATTCATTCGTGTATGTTGATAATAATGTGCGATCTTAAAAATTAAGAACATCATATCTCAAGAACGAAATGAGATAACGTCTTCAAATAAATAGAATTTTAAAGCAAATTAAATTAGGTTTTAGTGTGTTGAGATTAATTTCTTTACTCCCATTACTTGATTTATTACGATTTTTTGATTTCTTCCATAAATGAATGCAATTATCAATATTAGATTGATATTTAAAAGGTCGCATCTCAAAAACTAATTAAGATATCACCATAAAATAAGATGCATTTTGTTACAAATTTGCTCAACATTTTGTGTGGATAAAAATATTTCTTAATTCCCATAAACTTTCTTGTAATGATTTTTTGAATTCAGCACGATCTTAATAACTAAAAACATCATATCTCAAGAATGAAATGAGATATCTTGAAATAAAAAGCATTTTTAAATAAATTAAATCAAATTTTAGTGTATTGAGCTTAATTTCTTCATTCCCATTACCCGATTTATTACTACATTTTAATTCTCCCATAAATTATTAAAATTGTCAAGACCAGCTTAATATTTAAAAAATCGTATCTCAAAAATTAATTGAAATAAAACTATAAAATAAGATGAATATTATTACAAATTTATTCAAGATTTAGTGTGGATAAAATTATTTCTTAATTCCCAAAAACTTTCACGTAATGATTTTTTGAATTCATTATTAAATTGTGTATTAAATTGTGTAAAACCAGCTTAATATTTAAAAAATCATATCTCAAAAATTAATTGAAATAAAACTACAAAATAAGATGCATTTTATTACAAATTTATTCAAGATTTAGTGTGGATAAAATTATTTCTTAATTCCCAAAAACTTTCACGTAATGATTTTTTGAATTCATTATTAAATTGTGTAAAACCAGCTTAATATTTAAAAAATCATATCTCAAAAATTAATTGAAATAAAACTACAAAATAAGATCCATTTTATTACAAATTTATTCAAGATTTAGTGTGGATAAAATTATTTCTTAATTCCCAAAAACTTTCACGTAATGATTTTTTAAATTCAGCACGATCTTAATAATTAAAAACATCGTATCTCAAGAACGAAATGAAATTTCTTGAAATAAAATGCATTTTTTAGCAAACTAAATCAAGTTTTGGCGTATTGAGCTTAATTTTTTCATTCCCATTACCTGATTTAATATGATTTTTTAATTGTATTATGCATTATTTAAAATTGCCAAGATCAGACTAATATTTAAAAAATCATATCTCAAAAATTAATTGAGATATCACTATAAAATAAGATGCATTTTGTTACAAATTTGTTCAAGATTTACTGTGGATTAAATTATTTCTTAATTCCCAAAAACATTCACGTAATGATTTTTTGAATTCAGCACGATCTTAATAATTAATAACATCATATCTCAAGAATGAAATGAGATATCTTGGAATAAAAAGCATTTTTTAGCATGTTAAATCAGATTTTAGTGTATTGAGCTTAATTTTTTCATCCCTATTACCCGATTTAATATGATTTTTTAATTCTCCTATGCATTATTAAAAATTGCCAAGATCAGATTAATATTTAAAAAATCATATCTCAAAAATTAATTGAGATATCACTATAAAATAAGATGCATTTTGTTACAAATTTGTTCAAGATTTACTGTGGATTAAATTATTTTTTAATTCCCAAAAACTTTCACGTAATGATTTTTTGAATTCAGCACGATCCTAATAATTAATAACATCATATCTCACGAACGAAATGAGATATCTTGAAATAAAAAGCATTTTCTAGCAAATTAAATCAAGTTTTAGTGTATTGAGCTTAATTTTTTCATCCCCATTACCCGATTTAATATGATTTTTTAATTCTCCCATAAATTATAAAAAATTGTCAAGATCAGATTGATATTTAAAAAATCATATCTCAAAAATTAATTAAAATAACACTATAAAATAAGATGCATTTATACAAATTTATTCAAGATTTAGTGTGTATAAAATTATTTCTTAATTCCCATAAACTTTCTTGTAATGATTTTTTGAATTCAGCACGGTCTTAATAATTAAAAATATCATATCTCAAGAACGAAATAAAATATCTTGATATAAAAAACATTTTTAAGCAAATTAAATCAAGTTTTAGTGTATTGAGCTTAATTTCTTCAAGAGTTATTCCTCTTCATCAATTCTTGCATAAATTATTAAAATTGTCAAGATCAGATTGATATTTAAAAAATCATATTTCAAAAATTAATTGAGATATTACCATAAGATAAGATGCATTTTCTTAAAAATTTACTCAAGATTTAGTGTGGATAAAATTATTTCTTAATTCCCATAAACTTTCTTGTAATGATTTTTTGAATTCAGCACAGTCTTAATAATTAAAAATATCATATCTCAAGAACGAAATGAGATAACGTCTTCAAATAAATAGCATTTTAAAGCAAATTAAATTAGGTTTTAGTGTGTTGAGATTAATTTCTTTACTCCCATTACTTGATTTATTACGATTTTTTGATTTCTTCCATAAATGAATGCAATTGTCAATATTAGATTGATATTTAAAAGGTCGCATCTCAAAAACTAATTAAGATATCACCATAAAATAAGATGCATTTTGTTACAAATTTGTTCAAAATTTTGTGTGGATAAAAATATTTCTTAATTCCCATAAACTTTCTTGTAATGATTTTTTGAATTCAGCACGATCTTAATAATTAAAAACATCGTATCTCAAGAACGAAATGAGATTTCTTGAAATAAAATGCATTTTTTAGCAAATTAAATCAAGTTTTGGCGTATTGAGCTTAATTTTTTTATTCCCATTACCTGATTTAATATGATTTTTTAATTCTCCTATGCATTATTTAAAATTGCCAAGATCAGATTAATATTTAAAAAATCATATTTCAAAAATTAATTGAAATAAAACTACAAAATAAGATGCATTTTATTACAAATTTATTCAAGATTTAGTGTGGATAAAATTATTTCTTATTTCCCAAAAACTTTCACGTAATGATTTTTTGAATTTAGCACGATCTTAATAATTAAAAACATCGTCTCTCAAGAACGAAATAAGATTTCTTGAAATAAAATGCATTTTTTAGCAAATTAAATCAAATTTTGGCGTATTGAGCTTAATTTTTTCATTCCCATTACCTGATTTAATATGATATTTTAATTCTCCTATGCATTATTTAAAATTGCCAAGATCAGATTAATATTTAAAAAATCATATCTCAAAAATTAATTGAAATAAAACTACAAAATAAGATGCATTTTATTACAAATTTATTCAAGATTTAGTGTGGATAAAATTATTTCTTATTTCCCAAAAACTTTCACGTAATGATTTTTTGAATTTAGCACGATCTTAATAATTTAAAACATCGTCTCTCAAGAACGAAATAAGATTTCTTGAAATAAAATGCATTTTTTAGCAAATTAAATCAAGTTTTGGTGTATTGAGCTTAATTTTTTCATTCCCATTACTCGATTTAATATGATTTTTTAATTCTCCTATGCATTATTTAAAATTGCCAAGATCAGATTAATACCTAAAAAATCATATCTCAAAAATTAATTGAAATAAAACTACAAAATAAGATGCATTTTATTACAAATTTATTCAAGATTTAGTGTGGATAAAATTATTTCTTAATTCCCAAAAACTTTCACGTAATGATTTTTTGAATTCAGCACGATCTTAATAATTAAAAACATCGTATCTCAAGAACGAAATGAGATTTCTTGAAATAAAATGCATTTTTTAGCAAATTAAATCAAGTTTTGGCGTATTGAGCTTAATTTTTTTATTCCCATTACCTGATTTAATATGATTTTTTAATTCTCCTATGCATTATTTAAAATTGCCAAGATCAGATTAATATTTAAAAAATCATATTTCAAAAATTAATTGAAATAAAACTACAAAATAAGATGCATTTTATTACAAATTTATTCAAGATTTAGTGTGGATAAAATTATTTCTTATTTCCCAAAAACTTTCACGTAATGATTTTTTGAATTTAGCACGATCTTAATAATTAAAAACATCGTATCTCAAGAACGAAATGAGATTTCTTGAAATAAAATGCATTTTTTAGCAAATTAAATCAAGTTTTGGCGTATTGAGCTTAATTTTTTTATTCCCATTACCTGATTTAATATGATTTTTTAATTCTCCTATGCATTATTTAAAATTGCCAAGATCAGATTAATTATTAAAAAAACATATTTCAAAAATTAATTGAAATAAAACTACAAAATAAGATGCATTTTATTACAAATTTATTCAAGATTTAGTGTGGATAAAATTATTTCTTAATTCCCAAAAACTTTCACGTAATGATTTTTTGAATTCAGCACGATCTTAATAATTAAAAACATCATATCTCAAGAACGAAATTAGATTTCTTGAAATAAAATGCATTTTTTAGCAAATTAAATCAAGTTTTGGCGTATTGAGCTTAACTTTTTCATTCCCATTACCTGATTTAATATGATTTTTTAATTCTCCTATGCATTATTTAAAATTGCCAAGATCAGATTAATATTTAAAAAATCATATTTCAAAAATTAATTGAAATAAAACTACAAAATAAGATGCATTTTATTACAAATTTATTCAAGATTTAGTGTGGATAAAATTATTTCTTATTTCCCAAAAACTTTCACGTAATGATTTTTTGAATTTAGCACGATCTTAATAATTAAAAACATCGTCTCTCAAGAACGAAATAAGATTTCTTGAAATAAAATGCATTTTTTAGCAAATTAAATCAAATTTTGGCGTATTGAGCTTAATTTTTTCATTCCCATTACCTGATTTAATATGATATTTTAATTCTCCTATGCATTATTTAAAATTGCCAAGATCAGATTAATATTTAAAAAATCATATCTCAAAAATTAATTGAAATAAAACTACAAAATAAGATGCATTTTATTACAAATTTATTCAAGATTTAGTGTGGATAAAATTATTTCTTATTTCCCAAAAACTTTCACGTAATGATTTTTTGAATTTAGCACGATCTTAATAATTAAAAACATCGTCTCTCAAGAACGAAATAAGATTTCTTGAAATAAAATGCATTTTTTAGCAAATTAAATCAAGTTTTGGTGTATTGAGCTTAATTTTTTCATTCCCATTACTCGATTTAATATGATTTTTTAATTCTCCTATGCATTATTTAAAATTGCCAAGATCAGATTAATACCTAAAAAATCATATCTCAAAAATTAATTGAAATAAAACTACAAAATAAGATGCATTTTATTACAAATTTATTCAAGATTTAGTGTGGATAAAATTATTTCTTAATTCCCAAAAACTTTCACGTAATGATTTTTTGAATTCAACACGATCTTAATAATTAAAAACATCGTATCTCAAGAACGAAATGAGATTTCTTGAAATAAAATGCATTTTTTAGCAAATTAAATCATGTTTTAGTGTATTGAGCTTAATTTCTTCAAGAGTCATTCCTCTTCATCAATTCTTGCATAAATTATTAAAATTGTCAAGATCAGATTGATATTTAAAAAATCATATTTCAAAAATTAATTGAGATATGACCATAAGATAAGATGCATTTTCTTAAAAATTTACTCAAGATTTAGTGTGGATAAAATTATTTCTTAATTCCCATAAACTTTCATGTAATATTTTTTTTAGTTCAATCGTGTATATTAATTATTATGGACGATCTTAAAAACATATCTCAAGAACGAAACGAGATATCTTCTTGAAATAAATAGCATTTTAAAGCAAATTAAACCAGGTTTTAGAGTATTCAGCCTTTAGAATTCATTCATCAACTAACAATCAATATCATGCTAAGTTTTAAAAATATCATTTCTTAGAAATTAATTGAGATTTATGCAAATAATTATTTCTTAATTCAATTTGCATTAAGGATGATTAACGATGCATTTAAGGATTAACAACTTCTTGTAGGAAAAGTTTCCTAAACTAATATAAAAGTAGATTTATTTTTTAAATTAAATCTTTTACAATTAAATTTTTGTATGTATCAACAAAAATTGCATTAAATATTAAAAATCCGTTACGAAATTTGAATTGCAGGTTTTGTCGGACCGGGTACCACTCTTCAAAAGACCATCACCTGTCCGACGTCGACTGTGTGTACTGTATGGTTCTTCTATGGTACAGCTGCTGCGTCTAGATCAAGCTGCTACCGACATGAAGGGGATGCATCGAGTGCCCCTTTTCCGTCGTATTTATATGAACGTAGTTTTGCTACTTCACGGGGCGTTGTGGTCTTTTACATCACACCTTAATCTTTATTCCTCTATTTTATTATTACTATTTTGTATGTGTCGTCTATTTTTATGATGGAGTACTATGATTTCAATTATTAACAGAGAGGTAATTTATATTGATAATAATAAATAGTTCGTTTCAAGCTGACGTTAGTTATGTTAAGTGGACGAGAATGCAACTTCATTTCAAGATAGCAAAGGATTTATTGATGGTTGGTAGTCGTAATTGCTGTTTGAGATAAGTTGATAATCTTGCAGGTTCTTTAAATGGTGGTGTATTTATATTATATGACATAACTAATGAAAGGTTGTAAATCAAGTGAGATTAAGTTTTTTAATTCCTCTAAAAAACTATTTCTCAATCGTTTAATTGTAGTGATGTCATCATGGAAAACGAGCTGTATGATAAACGACTTTACCTCGACTTGACGTCAAGCGAGTGTCGGCCGTCATCATCATAAAGTTTGGAGTTCAAAAGCTGCATAGAAGAGACCGATTTCGGCAACCGCGCGCCATTCAAATCGCTCGCACACCTTTACAAAATACAATAATAAACGACGCGGCGCGTCGCCCTCCTTGTACCACCTGTCCCCGGGACTCCCTTTCATATACACACAAAAACCTCGACGCATAGAACTTTCCATCCCCATCCCGAAGAGCAGCACGTGGGGTTCGATCTCGCCAAAATAGCTCTTAGGGCTCGTCTACTTTTAGCTCAACACCGACGAGATTCGACGATTTGCTTTCGGGTGCGTTGGCACGCGTCCCGAAAAATTTGACCGTTACAGGATGTGTGTGCACATGTGTGTGATTTTCTCTCTTTCTCTACGTCTGTATAACGCGGAGACGAGCGAGCACAATTGCACATCTGCACGTGCCTCGAAATGTGTGTAATGTAAGCCATGGTATTGTGTCGGGGTTGATGGGGTTTTACTTTTGCGAGGGTGAACGGGGCTTTTGGCGAGATCCCAATCAGTTCGTATTAGCCATTAGATTACCGTTTTAAAGGGTGCAACTAGTTTTGAAAAAAGAAAAATAACGGTTACTCGTTTTGGTTGTTTCATAAAGGGCGAAAATAAAAATTTGTATTTTTTTTCAAATACAGATTAAGTGCGCATAGAACCAACTTTCACCTGTGGTAATTTTATCGATGTAGTGCACATGTAAATGTGTACACAAACTCCATCGTAGACAGATCAGTGGTTTCTCCTCTATAACAGACACTATTGTGTCTTATCTAATCGAACCATGTCGATTCTTCGTGCATCTGTCGGTTACACGGAACGTACTTACCCGAGGATATCGTGGAGAAGTAACACATTCCTTTAAATGAGATTATAAAATTCAATCCCTTCTTGCATAACCGATGAATTACACCTTTGTGGTTTCCGAGAAAACATGATTTATGTGGAAATCATGTTATTTCTTCAATTATAAGAATAAACCTACAATAATTTTTTGAAAATAATCAATTTGTCTCAATAATCAAATTTGTCTTATTTTACGGTTTTAGTTATGAATTAGAAATGGAAAAGACGAGGAGAAATTTTTAATATCGTTAGATGATGTCTTAAATTAGAAAGCTTGAGCTTTAATTTGATGAGAAAATTGTTTCTTCAATCACAACATTTTTTTGAAAAGCCTCAATTTCTCTTCATATTTAATGTTAGCTTATTTTGCGTTATTGTTTATGAATCAGAAACGAAACACTTCGATAGAAAATTTTTATTGTTGTTGGATTTGGATTAAACTAGAAAATTTGTGCTTTAATTTCATGATAAAATTATTTCTTCAATTCCAAAAATAAAGCCCACAACGATTTTTTTGAAATCATCCATTTTTCTTGGTACAAAATTTTTAATATTTTAACTTATTGGTTATGATTCAGAAATTTAAAAGATGGGCATAAATTCTTCAATATTGTTGGGTTGTAGCTTAAACAAGAGAGTTTGGTTTTTTTTTTCATCATTTGATGATAAAATCATTATTTCAATCCTAAAAATACACTCATAAGGATTCTTATTGAACAAAATTTTAAATTTTATTAGATGGTGGCTTAACTAGCAAGTTTGGGTTTTAATTTAATGAGAAAATTATTTCTTCAATCCCAAAAATATCCCCTTAGCGATTTTCCGAAAATCATCAATTTTTCTTAATATTCAAATTTGTTCTTTTTGGCAGTATTAGTTATGAATCAAAAATGGAGAAGATGGAAAAAAGTTCAATATTATTGGATCGTATCTTGAACTAGAAACGTTGGGCATTGATTTGATGATAAAATTATTGCTTTAATTCCAGAAATACAGTCACACTGGTTCTTTGAAAATCATCAATTTTTCTTAATGTTCAAATTTGTCCTTTTTGGCGGTATTGGTTATGAATCAAAAATGGAGAAGATGGAAAAATTTTGTATACATTATTAGATAGTGGCTTAAACTAGAAAGTTTGGGCTTTTAATTCATGAGAAAATCATTTCTTCAATCCAAAAAATATCCCGTCAGCGGGTTTCCGAAAACCATCAATTTTTCTTAATATTCAAATTTGTTCTTTTTGGCGGTATTAGTTATGAATAAAAATGGAGAAGATTGAAAAACAATTTCAACATTATTTGATGGTATCTTAAACTAGAAGCATTCGGCTTTATTTTGATGATAAAATTATTGCTTTAATCCCAGAAATACAGTCACACTGGTTCTTTGAAAATCATCATTTTTTCTTAATATTCAAATTTGTCCTTTTTGGCGGTATTGGTTATGAATCAAAAATGGAGAAGATGGAAAATTTATTATACATTATTAGATGGTGGCTTAAACTAGAAAGTTTAGACTTTTAATTCATGAGAAAATCATTTCTTCAATCCCAAAAATATCGCGTCAGCGAGTTTCTGAAAACCATCAATTTTTCTTAATATTCAAATTTGTTCTTTTTGGCGGAATTAGTTATGAATAAAAATGGAGAAGATTGAAAAACAATTTCAACATTATTTGATGGTATCTTAAACTGGAAGCATTCGGCTTTATTTTGATGATAAAATTATTGCTTTAATCCCAGAAATACAGTCACACTGGTTCTTTGAAAATCATCATTTTTTCTTAATATTCAAATTTGTCCTTTTTGGCGGTATTGGTTATGAATCAAAAATGGAGAAGATGGAAAAATTTTGTATACATTATTAGATAGTGGCTTAAACTAGAAAGTTTGGGCTTTTAATTCATGAGAAAATCATTTCTTCAATCCAAAAAATATCCCGTCAGCGGGTTTCCGAAAACCATCAATTTTTCTTAATATTCAAATTTGTTCTTTTTGGCGGTATTAGTTATGAATAAAAATGGAGAAGATTGAAAAACAATTTCAACATTATTTGATGGTATCTTAAACTAGAAGCATTCGGCTTTATTTTGATGATAAAATTATTGCTTTAATCCCAGAAATACAGTCACACTGGTTCTTTGAAAATCATCATTTTTTCTTAATATTCAAATTTGTCCTTTTTGGCGGTATTGGTTATGAATCAAAAATGGAGAAGATGGAAAATTTATTATACATTATTAGATGGTGGCTTAAACTAGAAAGTTTAGACTTTTAATTCATGAGAAAATCATTTCTTCAATCCCAAAAATATCGCGTCAGCGAGTTTCTGAAAACCATCAATTTTTCTTAATATTCAAATTTGTTCTTTTTGGCGGAATTAGTTATGAATAAAAATGGAGAAGATTGAAAAACAATTTCAACATTATTTGATGGTATCTTAAACTGGAAGCATTCGGCTTTATTTTGATGATAAAATTATTGCTTTAATCCCAGAAATACAGTCACACTGGTTCTTTGAAAATCATCATTTTTTCTTAATATTCAAATTTGTCCTTTTTGGCGGTATTGGTTATGAATCAAAAATGGAGAAGATGGAAAAATTTTTTATACATTATTAGATGGTGGCTTAAATTAGAAAGTTTGGGCTTTTAATTCATGAGAAAATCATTTCTTCAATCCCAAAAATATCGCGTCAGCGAGTTTCTGAAAACCATCAATTTTTCTTAATATTCAAATTTGTTCTTTTTGGCGGAATTAATTATGAATAAAAATGGAGAAGATTGAAAAACAATTTCAACATTATTTGATGGTATCTTAAACTGGAAGCATTCGGCTTTATTTTGATGATAAAATTATTGCTTTAATCCCAGAAATACAGTCACACTGGTTCTTTGAAAATCATCATTTTTTCTTAATATTCAAATTTGTCCTTTTTGGCGGTATTGGTTATGAATCAAAAATGGAGAAGATGGAAAATTTTTTTATACATTATTAGATGGTGGCTTAAACTAGAAAGTTTGGGCTTTTAATTCATGAGAAAATCATTTCTTCAATCCCAAAAATATCGCGTCAGCGAGTTTCTGAAAACCATCAATTTTTCTTAATATTCAAATTTGTTCTTTTTGGCGGTATTAGTTATGAATAAAAATGGAGAAGATTGAAAAACAATTTCAACATTATTTGATGGTATCTTAAACTAGAAGCATTCGGCTTTATTTTGATGATAAAATTATTGCTTTAATCCAAGAAATACAGTCACACCGGTTCTTTGAAAATCATTAATTTTTGTTAATATTTAAATTTGTCCTTTTTGGCGATATTGGTTATGAATCAAAAATGGAGGAGATGGAAAAAAATTCAACATTATTGGATTGTATCTTAAAGTAGAAACTTTGGGCTTTGATTTGATGATAAAATAATTGCTTCAATCCCAGAAATACAGTCACACCGGTACTTTGAAAATCATCAATTCTTCTTAACATACAAAGTTGTCCTTTTTGGCGGTATGAGTTGTGTATCAAACATGGAGAAGATGGAAAAAATTTTCAACATTATTGGATGGTATCTGAAACTAGAAACTTTGGGCTTTGGTTTGATAATAAAATCATTGCTTTAACCCCAGAAATACAGTCACACTGGTTCTTTGAAAATCATCAATTTTTCTTAATATTCAAATTTGTCCTTTTTGGCGGTATTGGTTATGAATCAAAAATGGAGAAGATGGAAAAATTTTGTATACATTATTAGATAGTGGCTTAAATTAGAAAGTTTGGGCTTTTAATTCATGAGAAAATCATTTCTTCAATCCCAAAAATATCCCGTCAGCGGGTTTCCGAAAACCATCAATTTTTCTTGATATTCAAATTTGTTCATTTTGGCGATATTAGTTATGAATAAAAATTGAGAAGATTGAAAAACAATTTCAACATTATTTGATGGTATCTTGAACTAGAAGCATTCGGCTTTATTTTGATGATAAAATTATTGCTTTAATCCAAGAAATACAGTCACACCGGTTCTTTGAAAATCATCAATTTTTGTTAATATTTAAATTTGTCCTTTTTGGCGATATTAGTTATGAATCAAAAATGGAGAAGATGGAAAAATTTTGTATACATTATTAGATAGTGGCTTAAATTAGAAAGTTTGGGCTTTTAATTCATGAGAAAATCATTTCTTCAATCCCAAAAATATCCCGTCAGCGGGTTTCCGAAAACCATCAATTTTTCTTGATATTCAAATTTGTTTATTTTGGCGGTATTAGTTATGAATAAAAATTGAGAAGATTGAAAAACAATTTCAACATTATTTGATGGTATCTTGAACTAGAAGCATTCGGCTTTATTTTGATGATAAAATTATTGCTTTAATCCAAGAAATACAGTCACACCGGTTCTTTGAAAATCATCAATTTTTGTTAATATTTAAATTTGTCCTTTTTGGCGATATTGGTTATGAATCAAAAATGGAGAAGATGGAAAAATTTTGTATACATTATTAGATAGTGGCTTAAACTAGAAAGTTTGGGCTTTTAATTCATGAGAAAATTATTTCTTCAATCCCAAAAATATCCCGTCAGCGGATTTCCGAAAACCATCAATTTTTCTTAATATTCAAATTTGTTCATTTTGGCGGTATTAGTTATGAATAAAAATTGAGAAGATTAAAAAACAATTTCAACATTATTTGATGGTATCTTGAACTAGAAGCATTCGGCTTTATTTTGATGATAAAATTATTGCTTTAATCCAAGAAATACAGTCACACCGGTTCTTTGAAAATCATCAATTTTTGTTAATATTTAAATTTGTCCTTTTTGGCGATATTGGTTATGAATCAAAAATGGAGAAGATGGAAAAATTTTGTATACATTATTAGATAGTGGCTTAAACTAGAAAGTTTGGGCTTTTAATTCATGAGAAAATCATTTCTTCAATCCCAAAAATATCCCGTCAGCGGGTTTCCGAAAACCATCAATTTTTCTTAATATTCAAATTTGTTCTTTTTGGCGGTATTAGTTATGAATAAAAATGGAGAAGATTGAAAAACAATTTCAACATTATTTGATGGTATCTTAAACTAGAAGCATTCGGCTTTATTTTGATGATAAAATTATTGCTTTAACCCAAGAAATACAGTCACACCGGTTCTTTGAAAATCATCAATTTTTGTTAATATTTAAATTTGTCCTTTTTGGCGATATTGGTTATGAATCAAAAATGGAGGAGATGGAAAAAAAATTCAACATTATTGGATTGTATCTTAAAGTAGAAACTTTGGGCTTTGATTTGATGATAAAATAATTGCTTCAATCCCAGAAATACAGTCACACCGGTACTTTGAAAATCATCAATTCTTCTTAACATACAAAGTTGTCCTTTTTGGCGGTATGAGTTGTGTATCAAACATGGAGAAGATGGAAAAAATTTTCAACATTATTGGATGGTATCTGAAACTAGAAACTTTGGGCTTTGGTTTGATAATAAAATCATTGCTTTAACCCCAGAAATACAGTCACACTGGTTCTTTGGAAATCATCAATTTTTCTTAATATTCAAATTTGTCCTTTTTGGCGGTATTGGTTATGAATCAAAAATGGAGAAGATGGAAAATTTTTTATACATTATTAGATGGTAGCTTAAACTAGAAAGTTTGGACTTTTAATTCATGAGAAAATCATTTCTTCAATCCCAAAAATATCCCGTCAGCGAGTTTCTGAAAACCATAAATTTTTCTTAATATTCAAATTTGTTCTTTTTGGCGGTATTAGTTATGAATAAAAATGGAGAAGATTGAAAAACAATTTCAACATTATTTGATGGTATTTTAAACTAGAAGCATTCGGCTTTATTTTGATGATAAAATTATTGCTTTAATCCAAGAAATACAGTCACATCGGTTCTTTGAAAATCATTAATTTTTGTTAATATTTAAATTTGTCCTTTTTGGCGGTATTGGTTATGAATCAAAAATGGAGAAGATGGAAAATTTTTTATACATTATTAGATGGTGGCTTAAACTAGAAAGTTTGGACTTTTAATTCATGAGAAAATCATTTCTTCGATCCCAAAAATATCCCGTCAGCGAGTTTCTGAAAACCATAAATTTTTCTTAATATTCAAATTTGTTCTTTTTGGCGGTATTAGTTATGAATAAAAATGGAGAAGATTGAAAAACAATTTCAACATTATTTGATGGTATTTTAAACTAGAAGCATTCGGCTTTATTTTGATGATAAAATTATTGCTTTAATCCAAGAAATACAGTCACATCGGTTCTTTGAAAATCATTAATTTTTGTTAATATTTAAATTTGTCCTTTTTGGCGGTATTGGTTATGAATCAAAAATGGAGAAGATGGAAAAATTTTGTATACATTATTAGATAGTGGCTTAAATTAGAAAGTTTGGGCTTTTAATTCATGAGAAAATCATTTCTTCAATCCCAAAAATATCCCGTCAGCGGATTTCCGAAAACCATCAATTTTTCTTAATATTCAAATTTGTTCATTTTGGCGGTATTAGTTATGAATAAAAATTGAGAAGATTAAAAAACAATTTCAACATTATTTGATGGTATCTTGAACTAGAAGCATTCGGCTTTATTTTGATGATAAAATTATTGCTTTAATCCAAGAAATACAGTCACACCGGTTCTTTGAAAATCATCAATTTTTGTTAATATTTAAATTTGTCCTTTTTGGCGATATTGGTTATGAATCAAAAATGGAGAAGATGGAAAAATTTTGTATACATTATTAGATAGTGGCTTAAACTAGAAAGTTTGGGCTTTTAATTCATGAGAAAATCATTTCTTCAATCCCAAAAATATCCCGTCAGCGGGTTTCCGAAAACCATCAATTTTTCTTAATATTCAAATTTGTTCTTTTTGGCGGTATTAGTTATGAATAAAAATGGAGAAGATTGAAAAACAATTTCAACATTATTTGATGGTATCTTAAACTAGAAGCATTCGGCTTTATTTTGATGATAAAATTATTGCTTTAACCCAAGAAATACAGTCACACCGGTTCTTTGAAAATCATCAATTTTTGTTAATATTTAAATTTGTCCTTTTTGGCGATATTGGTTATGAATCAAAAATGGAGGAGATGGAAAAAAAATTCAACATTATTGGATTGTATCTTAAAGTAGAAACTTTGGGCTTTGATTTGATGATAAAATAATTGCTTCAATCCCAGAAATACAGTCACACCGGTACTTTGAAAATCATCAATTCTTCTTAACATACAAAGTTGTCCTTTTTGGCGGTATGAGTTGTGTATCAAACATGGAGAAGATGGAAAAAATTTTCAACATTATTGGATGGTATCTGAAACTAGAAACTTTGGGCTTTGGTTTGATAATAAAATCATTGCTTTAACCCCAGAAATACAGTCACACTGGTTCTTTGGAAATCATCAATTTTTCTTAATATTCAAATTTGTCCTTTTTGGCGGTATTGGTTATGAATCAAAAATGGAGAAGATGGAAAAATTGTGTATACATTATTAGATAGTGGCTTAAATTAGAAAGTTTGGGCTTTTAATTCATGAGAAAATCATTTCTTCAATCCCAAAAATATCCCGTCAGCGGGTTTCCGAAAACCATCAATTTTTCTTAATATTCAAATTTGTTCTTTTTGGCGGTATTAGTTATGAATAAAAATGGAGAAGATTGAAAAACAATTTCAACATTATTTGATGGTATCTTAAACTAGAAGCATTCGGCTTTATTTTGATGATAAAATTATTGCTTTAACCCAAGAAATACAGTCACACCGGTTCTTTGAAAATCATCAATTTTTGTTAATATTTAAATTTGTCCTTTTTGGCGATATTGGTTATGAATCAAAAATGGAGGAGATGGAAAAAAAATTCAACATTATTGGATTGTATCTTAAAGTAGAAACTTTGGGCTTTGATTTGATGATAAAATAATTGCTTCAATCCCAGAAATACAGTCACACCGGTACTTTGAAAATCATCAATTCTTCTTAACATACAAAGTTGTCCTTTTTGGCGGTATGAGTTGTGTATCAAACATGGAGAAGATGGAAAAAATTTTCAACATTATTGGATGGTATCTGAAACTAGAAACTTTGGGCTTTGGTTTGATAATAAAATCATTGCTTTAACCCCAGAAATACAGTCACACTGGTTCTTTGGAAATCATCAATTTTTCTTAATATTCAAATTTGTCCTTTTTGGCGGTATTGGTTATGAATCAAAAATGGAGAAGATGGAAAAATTGTGTATACATTATTAGATAGTGGCTTAAATTAGAAAGTTTGGGCTTTTAATTCATGAGAAAATCATTTCTTCAATCCCAAAAATATCCCGTCAGCGGGTTTCCGAAAACCATCAATTTTTCTTAATATTCAAATTTGTTCTTTTTGGCGGTATTAGTTATGAATAAAAATGGAGAAGATTGAAAAACAATTTCAACATTATTTGATGGTATCTTAAACTAGAAGCATTCGGCTTTATTTTGATGATAAAATTATTGCTTTAACCCAAGAAATACAGTCACACCGGTTCTTTGAAAATCATCAATTTTTGTTAATATTTAAATTTGTCCTTTTTGGCGATATTGGTTATGAATCAAAAATGGAGGAGATGGAAAAAAAATTCAACATTATTGGATTGTATCTTAAAGTAGAAACTTTGGGCTTTGATTTGATGATAAAATAATTGCTTCAATCCCAGAAATACAGTCACACCGGTACTTTGAAAATCATCAATTCTTCTTAACATACAAAGTTGTCCTTTTTGGCGGTATGAGTTGTGTATCAAACATGGAGAAGATGGAAAAAATTTTCAACATTATTGGATGGTATCTGAAACTAGAAACTTTGGGCTTTGGTTTGATAATAAAATCATTGCTTTAACCCCAGAAATACAGTCACACTGGTTCTTTGGAAATCATCAATTTTTCTTAATATTCAAATTTGTCCTTTTTGGCGGTATTGGTTATGAATCAAAAATGGAGAAGATGGAAAAATTGTGTATACATTATTAGATAGTGGCTTAAATTAGAAAGTTTGGGCTTTTAATTCATGAGAAAATCATTTCTTCAATCCCAAAAATATCCCGTCAGCGGGTTTCCGAAAACCATCAATTTTTCTTAATATTCAAATTTGTTCTTTTTGGCGGTATTAGTTATGAATAAAAATGGAGAAGATTGAAAAACAATTTCAACATTATTTGATGGTATCTTAAACTAGAAGCATTCGGCTTTATTTTGATGATAAAATTATTGCTTTAACCCAAGAAATACAGTCACACCGGTTCTTTGAAAATCATCAATTTTTGTTAATATTTAAATTTGTCCTTTTTGGCGATATTGGTTATGAATCAAAAATGGAGGAGATGGAAAAAAAATTCAACATTATTGGATTGTATCTTAAAGTAGAAACTTTGGGCTTTGATTTGATGATAAAATAATTGCTTCAATCCCAGAAATACAGTCACACCGGTACTTTGAAAATCATCAATTCTTCTTAACATACAAAGTTGTCCTTTTTGGCGGTATGAGTTGTGTATCAAACATGGAGAAGATGGAAAAAATTTTCAACATTATTGGATGGTATCTGAAACTAGAAACTTTGGGCTTTGGTTTGATAATAAAATCATTGCTTTAACCCCAGAAATACAGTCACACTGGTTCTTTGGAAATCATCAATTTTTCTTAATATTCAAATTTGTCCTTTTTGGCGGTATTGGTTATGAATCAAAAATGGAGAAGATGGAAAAATTGTGTATACATTATTAGATAGTGGCTTAAATTAGAAAGTTTGGGCTTTTAATTCATGAGAAAATCATTTCTTCAATCCCAAAAATATCCCGTCAGCGGGTTTCCGAAAACCATCAATTTTTCTTAATATTCAAATTTGTTCTTTTTGGCGGTATTAGTTATGAATAAAAATGGAGAAGATTGAAAAACAATTTCAACATTATTTGATGGTATCTTAAACTAGAAGCATTCGGCTTTATTTTGATGATAAAATTATTGCTTTAACCCAAGAAATACAGTCACACCGGTTCTTTGAAAATCATCAATTTTTGTTAATATTTAAATTTGTCCTTTTTGGCGATATTGGTTATGAATCAAAAATGGAGGAGATGGAAAAAAAATTCAACATTATTGGATTGTATCTTAAAGTAGAAACTTTGGGCTTTGATTTGATGATAAAATAATTGCTTCAATCCCAGAAATACAGTCACACCGGTACTTTGAAAATCATCAATTCTTCTTAACATACAAAGTTGTCCTTTTTGGCGGTATGAGTTGTGTATCAAACATGGAGAAGATGGAAAAAATTTTCAACATTATTGGATGGTATCTGAAACTAGAAACTTTGGGCTTTGGTTTGATAATAAAATCATTGCTTTAACCCCAGAAATACAGTCACACTGGTTCTTTGGAAATCATCAATTTTTCTTAATATTCAAATTTGTCCTTTTTGGCGGTATTGGTTATGAATCAAAAATGGAGAAGATGGAAAAATTGTGTATACATTATTAGATAGTGGCTTAAATTAGAAAGTTTGGGCTTTTAATTCATGAGAAAATCATTTCTTCAATCCCAAAAATATCCCGTCAGCGGGTTTCCGAAAACCATCAATTTTTATTATAAATTTCAATTTTTCAATTTTTTCAATTTTTTTTTTTCAATTTTTCAATTTTTAATAAATTATTCAAATTTGTCCTTTTTGGCGGTATTGGTTATGAATCAAAAATGGAGAAGATGGAAAATTTTTTTATACATTATTAGATGGTGGCTTAAACTAGAAAGTTTGGGCTTTTAATTCATGAGAAAATCATTTCTTCAATCCCAAAAATATCCCCTCAGCGATTTTCGGAATATCATCAATTTTTTCTTGATATTCAAATTTGTCCTATTTGACGTTATTGGTTATGAGTCAAAAATGGAAAAGATGGAAACAAGTTTTTCAATATTGTGAGATAAAAGCTCAAAGTGGACGCCTTGGGCTTTAGTTTGATAATAATTTCATTTCCTCAATCTCAAAAATATATTCATACCGATACTTTGAATCATCAATTTTTCTTAATATTCAAATTTATCCTATTTGGCATTATTGGTTATGAATCAAAAATGGAGAAGATGGAAAATTATTTTCAACATTATTATATGGTGGCTTAAACTAGAAGCTTTGGGCTTTAATTTAGTGACAAAATCATTTCTTCAATTTCAAAAATAAAACCTCGGCGATTTTCCGAAAATCATCGATTTTTCGCAATATTGAAATTTGTTCTATTTGACCTTATCGGTTATGAATCAGAAATGGAGAAGATGGGAACAAGTTTTTGAATATGATGGGATAAACGCTTAAAGTAGAAGCCTTGGGCTTTAATTAGATGATAATATCATTTCTTCAATCTCAAAAATATACTCATACCGATACGTTGAAAATCATCAATTTTTCTTAATATTCAAATTTATCCTATTTGGCATTATTGGTTATGAATCAAAAATGGAGAAGATGGAAAATTATTTTTAACATTATTATATGGTGGCTTAAACTAGAAACTTTGGGCTTTAATTTAGTGACAAAATCATTGCTTCAATCTCAAAAATAAAACCTCGGCAATTTTCCGAAAATCATCGATTTTTCGCAATATTGAAATTTGTCCTATTTGACCTTATCGGTTATAAATCAGAAATGGAGAAGATGGGAACAAGTTTTTGAATATGATGAGATAAACGCTTAAAGTAGAAGCCTTGGGCTTTAATTAGATGATAATATCATTTCTTCAATCTCAAAAATATACTCATACCGATACGTTGAAAATCATCAATTTTTCTTAATATTCAAATTTATCCTATTTGGCATTATTGATTATGAATCAAAAATGGAGAAGATGGAAAATTATTTTCAACATTATTATATGGTGGCTTAAACTAGAAGCTTTGGGCTTTAATTTAGTGACAAAATCATTGCTTCAATCTCAAAAATAAAACCTCGGCGATTTTCCGAAAATCATCGATTTTTCGCAATATTGAAATTTGTCCTATTTGACGTTATCGGTTATGAATCATAAATGGAGAAGATGGGAACAAGGTTTTGAATATGATGAGATAAACGCTTAAAGTAGAAGCCTTGGGCTTTAATTTGATGATAATATCTATATATAATATTTTCTTAATATTCAAATTTATCCTATTTGGCGTTGTTGGTTATGAATCAAAAATGGAGAAAATGGAAGCGTTTTTTCAACATTATTACATTGCAGCTTAAACTAGAATATTTGGGCTTTAATTTAATGACAAAATCATTTCTTTAATTCCAAAGATAAATCCTCGGCGATTTTCCGGAAATCATCGATTTTTCGCAATATTCAAATTATAGGATCAAATTTTTCAATATTATGAGATAAAAGCTTAAATTAGAATCCGTAGGCTTTAATTTGATTAAAACATCTTTTCTTAAATCCCAAAAATATTCTGATACCGATACCTTGAAAATCCTAAATTTTTCACAATAATCAAATTTGTCCTATTTGACGTTATTGGTTGTTAATCAGAAATGGAAAAGATGGGAACAAGTTTTTCAATGCTGTAAGATAGAAGCTTAAAGTAGAAGCTTTGTTCTTTAATTTGATGATAATATCATTTCTTCAATCTTTGAAAGTCATCAATTTTTCTTAATATTCAAATTTATTCTATTTGGCGTTATTGGTTATGAATAAAAAATGGAGAAAATGGGCAAAATTTGTTCAACATTATTATATCGTAGCTTAAACTAGAATGTTTAGGCTTTAATTTAATGACAAAATCATTTCTTCAATTCCCTTCAATCCGATACTTTGAAAATCATCAATTTTTCTTAATATTCAAATTTGTCCTATCTTACGATATTACTTATGAATAAAAAAAGGGAAAACACGAGACAATTGTTTTCAATATTATTAGATGGTAGCATAAACTAGAAAGTTTGGTCTTTAATTTAATGACAAAATCATTTCTTCAATCGCGAAAATAAACGTACAACGTTGTCTTGAAAATCATCAATTTTTCCCAATATCCAAATTTGTCTTATTTTACATTATTGGTTATGAATCAAAAATGGAAAAGATAAGGGGAATATTTTTAATATCGTTGGATGGTGTCTTAAATTAAAAAGCTTGGGCTTTAATTTCATGATAAAATTACGTCTTTAATAACAAAAATAAACACGTAACGATTCTTTAAAGATCACCAATTTTCCAAGTTTCAAATTTATTCTATTTTTTATTGTTGATTATGAAGCAGAAATGGAAAAGTCGTTAGAGAATGTTTTATATTATAAAAATTGAGGTTTAATCCGAAATCAAAAATATTTTTTTAATCCCACAAACAAACCTAAAACGATTTTTAGAAAATCACCATTTTTGCTTAATATAATTTTTTTTAGATCGAAAACTTTTTGTTTAAACTTCATTATGTGGTATCTTAAAATAGAAGATGTGAGCTTTAAGTTGATATCAAAATCATTTCTTTATTCCCTCAAAATAAGAATTTTCCTTCATAAATCGACATTTAAGTTTGTTCAGATCATGAATCATTTATGCAAATGAATACCGATAAGTAAATTTTTAATTCAAGAAAAATTCTACTAACCTAATGATAAGTACGACTTCTCACGCCTAACTTGCCCATATTTGTACACTTACGTAGATGTTTATCAGGCGCAGACAACCAAATGTCAACAATAAACAAACTCGCGGTACGTTAAATCCGGAAAGTTGCGATTTTCATCGAAATCCCGTAGATCACACACAAGTGAACCAGATACGCGTTTATGGTCATCTCGAGCGGCGCATAAACACCGGCTTTCTCTTGAAATTAATTTAATACAATATATATTCTTAGACTAAGACGAGAATAGCACAAATTGCCGCCGACCATCTACGGGCATTTGAAATTATCAACTTACGTTGCTATTCCATAATTGAACCTGCGAAGTACCTTAAACGATTTCTGTTAATGCGCAAACTAGATATAGTTCTTACTGTTATAGGATGTAATTTGAGAAGGTACGGTTTATAATGCAGGGTATTTTCGAAAAAAATCGGGAATAAAGAGACTCTCTTAACTTGAAATGAAAGATAATGGATCTTTTTCTGACCTGAATATAAACATAGAGGCCACTTTAAAGTAGGAGAAAAGAAGAACCTCGAACGTTATCATCGTTCATTCATAAAAACCGCTCTTTTTACACTGAATATAATGAACGTGGCTACCTGACATACCTGATGTTATAAAAGGTGAAGATCTTTCTTTGTTTAATTCAGGTTCCCTAAGGAGTAAGGTTACGATCTTTTGGTTTAAAGATGAAAAGCATTCATGAAACGAATAAATTTACATACACCGAAAACCAGGTCAACAAATTTATTTTATCATAAAAAAATAAATATTACTCAATGTTTATAATCATAGGTAGGAAAAAACAAAACGATGTATTAAGTGCATTACGTAATTCCCAAAAAATTGATAGATAGCAAACCGTCAAAAATTTATTTGCTTAATCGATAAAGTCGCAAAAAAAATCTCCACGTGCGCCAAAATTTGCACTCAGTCCTGCCAAAATCCAAGTGCAGTTCTAAAAACAAACATTATGCACAAGCTCCAAGATAACACTCCGCGATCAACAAATAATTTTTCTTATCTAATAGGATTTTAGGCGAAAATGACCCATCCCATTATCAAATGTTTATACAATGAAATTGATTTAAACCTAGGACCCGTATATCTTCTTCCTCACTGTGACAAGTGACGGGGATCTTAAATATTTACCTTTTTTCGTTTATCAGTGTGTGTGTGCGGCCAAAGAAAAATTTATGGCTTGTTGTCGAAGAGGAAGACGTTTTAATGAATTAGGTGCTATTAAGCGCTTAACAGATTCATGTTAATGAATCTACCCGACACGATTGCTACCGTTGTACACCTTGAACGACCAACCAACAACACACCTGGGTTAACTACCTGGGTTTTAAACCCTACAAGATAATACTTTATTAGAAAATCTAATAATATGTATAACCAAACATTATTTGAAATTATTATCAAATCCGTTACTCATAATGTATACCAAATTTGGTTATTCTAGCTTAACTTATTATGGAGATATCAAATCTTTTAAAATTTCAACTTTGTCAAGAAATAAATTACGTTAAATCATCTCATTTTCTTATAGTACATATTCCTGTTCTGTCTCGGTTCTTATGTGAATCACCCTATATATAATCTATATTAAGTCGATATAAAGTCATTTTAAAGAAAATTAATTTTGCCTTAATTTCTTATTAAAATTTTTGCTTATCCAGTTGAAACTATTGAAGATAATAATCTTGCTATGAAAAGAATGAAAAACACACGACGTTTGTGACAATTAACGAAGAATTGTTGTATACATAAATATTGTTATTATAAAAATTTAAATAATATTTATAGAAAATTAATTAATTTTTGTAGATACACAACCTTAGAATTGATTTTTCCTTAATTTATTATAATTCTTGTAAAAACCATTGAAAATAATAATCTTGCTATGAAAAGAATGAAAAAAAAACCCATCCTTTGTGAGATTTAATAAAGAATTAGATGAAAATTCACTTCCTAATTCCATCTTCTTCATTTTTGATTCATAACGAATACCGCCGAAGACGACAAATTTGAATATCAAGAAAAATTGATGATTTTAAAAAAATTGTTGTGGGTGTATTTTTAAGATTGAAGCAATAATTTTATCATCAAATTAAAGCCTAAGCTTTCTAGTTTTAGCTACAACCCAATAATATTGATTTTTTTTGCTACCGTTTCCAATTTTTAATTCATAACCAATAACGTAAAATAGGAGAGATTTTAATTTTGCGAAAAATTGACGATTTTCAAGAAAATGATGTAGATTTGTTTTTGCGATTGAAGATATGATTTTGTTATTAAATTAAAGATCAAACTTTCTAGTTTAAGCTACCATTAATAATGTTGAAAAAAATTGTCTCAACTTTTCCATTTTTGATTCAAAACCAATAACGTAATATAGAACAAGTTTGAATATTAAGAAAAATTCATGATTTTCAAAGTATTGGTATGAGTATATTTTTGGGATTGAAGAAATGATTTTATCGGCAAATTAAAGCCCAATGTTCCTAGCTTAAGACACCGCCTAAGGCTATTAAAAATTTCTTCTCCCTTTTTCCATTCTTAATTCATAACCAATATCGTAAGATAGGATAAATTTGAATATTAAGAAAAATTGATGATTTTCAAAGTATCGATATGACTATATTTTTGAGACTGAAGAAATGAAATTATCATCAAATTAAAGACCAAGGGTTCTACTTTAAGCTTCTATCTTACAGCATTGAAAAACTTGTTCCCATCTTTTCCATTTCTGATTAATAACCAATAACGTCAAATAGGACAAATTTGAATATTGCAAAAAAATGATGCTCTTTGTAAAATTGCTGAGGTGATATTTTTGGGATTGAAGAAATGATTTTGCCATTAAATTAAAGCCCAAGGATTCTAGTTTAAGCGTTTATCTTATAATATTGAAAAACTTGTCCCCATCTTTTCCATTGCTGATTTATAACTAATAACGTCAAATAGGACAAATTTGATTATTCCAAAAAGATGATGATTTTCGGAAAATGGCTGGGGGATATTTTTGAGATTGAAAAAATGATTTTGTCATTAAATTGAAGTCCAAACTTGCTACTTTAAGCCACCATCTAATAAAATTGAAAAATTTGTTCCCATGATTTCCATTTTTTGCATAACCAATATCGCCAAGACGTCTTCCTAAAACGTTCATTGAACTCGTAATCCGTCATAAAATTACAGTTACTCCTCAGTTTACGCAGTCATACGTCATACTGGTTATCTACCTCTTCATCTTCGGAAGACGTCTACCACATTTTTTCAAAGCAAGACTTGCCTTAAAGACAGCTGCAAGAATCAAAAGCTGGGTTAAAATTAAATACTCTTTTACAGTAATAAATCACGGTACTTACAATGGCTAGTTAAAATTATTTAATTTGTTATTTAGATGCCATTCCAAAAGAACAGATTCTCCTGTCAGCTATCATTAATCACACCATTTTTTGACTTCTTCTAGTGCTGCTTTACTAGCACATTGATGCGAAAAAGTGGTGATTGGATGGAGCAGATCTGGACAGTAGTGATAAAACTTCCCATGCAAGTGATATCAACATTTCTTTGATTGGCTTTGCTACATAGCAGTTATTATAGTACAATATCACCTTGAGCGTATTGTTTCGATCAATACACAGTTCAAATCGAACATTTGTTGTCGGTAGGAATCAATATTAACTGTTTTTCCAGGTTTTAACTGGTCATAATAGATGATACCAACTTGGTTCTACCAGATACAGAGGATAGTTTTGCAACCTAAGCGATTTGCAGTCGATGGGCTGGTTTCCCCCGATAACAATCATGCTATTCTCAACCCAACCCAACCCAAACCGTTATTATTCAATGCAAAAATGATTTCATTTCGTCCCTTTGAAGAAGCACCTTCCTGATGATTTTTCAATTTTAAAATTGCCTATCGTTTGTCATTTCATGTGGTACTCATCTTGTCATATTTTGGATCTTTGCCATCGCTTGTAATCCTTATAATTATTTTGAATTTGCGTTGAGTCTTCAATAACTTCTGCAATTCCTCATTTTCAAACATTTTCGACATACCAGGACGTTTCTTTCTCTTGAATATTGAAATAACCACATTTGAATTCTCAAAACCACGTTTTACATGTTCTTATAGTTGAGCATGCTCACTAAATGAGGAACACTATATTACAAAAGAAACCTGAATCTTTATTTAATGAAAAAGAAAGTGTTACGAATCGTTCATGGAGTTTGGATCGTATTAAAGCGGTGATTTTAATGGGATCAACTCAAATTAATCCAAATACTTTTTTGGTCTCAGAATCCATGGACTTTATTTTCAGATAGACTTTAATTCAGACAACCAAATACATCAAATTTTGATATTTTCGAGTTTTCTAAAAATTTTTTGATGCTATTCTTCGATTTTCAAGCATTAGCATTAGGTAACTAAACAGCAAAATTTGGCTCGATTTGGTATACGAGAATTGATCACGATTTTTTGAATACTATTCATGAAAGCATGAGGTTTAAATAATTCAATAAACAAGTCTACAAGATGCAAGACTAAAGAAAGAAAATTTGGTGGATGAGCCGAGCAATGATACATAACTTGAGAAAAATAAACACTATCTTCTTCGTCTCTTAATTCAAGACTCATTTTTGTTTACTCAGTCGTAATAATCAAAAAAGAAAGTGCTATAACATTTTATGATGTACAGTTTTTTGATTTAATAAATAAAAATGTTTTAATAAATTATCTAAAACTTTTTTCTTTTCTTCACATACGATATCTTCAATCCAATGTGATCCGAGTTAATTGAGTCCAACAAAATAGTTCGAATTTCTGTTGAATTGCTGATTGGCCCAAATTTTCTACAACTTCAAAGAACGGGCACACAAGAAAAGACCGAGCGAGTGGCCGAGCAAAGAGATAACGATCGTATCTGCTTTTAATCCAATTTGGCGCTCGTCAGCATCGATTCGATGCCATTCCTATGACGAATGACCGGGACGTGTACGAATGCCGTAACGGCGTTTTTTTTTTCTTTCTTCACTCCATTCTCCTCTCCTCTAAGAACGAAGAAAGAACAGGTGACTGGGTGTAATCGAAATGCCAATGGCATTGTTACGAGCCACTTCTTTAACCCGGCGCGCTATCGGCCGTCTTTATCTCCGACCAGAAGAAATTTCGTTCATTAGCCCGTCGTGTATTATGTGTAGGCGCACTATCACGATACACTTGTAACCTTCATTTTTAACAATCGGCGAAGAAGAAATTCTTTTATCAGTGTGGTATAATATGAAAGGTATTCGACGAGGTACGAATCAAAATTCATGTTCGATCGATATGGATCTTTTCGAAAGTGTAACGTTGATATTGTTGTTTATTAAAGTAAATATTTACGTATACATGGTTAGTGGTTTTTAAGTATCTGCTAACGAGTTGCACGACGTCGTGAACATGAATAGGTTACACCGGTCATTTCAAAAATGCCACTTAACAGCCGTTATTAATAACCTATCAAGAATTTGCATGCTGATATTTATCATTTCGAGTTACTATTAAATTCTTGCGCGTAGTTTAGATTTGATTTGAACTAAAAATTTGATTACTTTATTTTAGGTTTTGAATCAACAAAACCGAATTTTATGTAAGAAATTTTTTAAATACGATATAATCTAGTTTGGTTGGAGGCAAGTAATAGAAACCAAACCTCGGGCATAAACCAAAAAATTAATTGCCGCTGATCGGTTTTTGCGCAACGCTTCGCTGGGACACACGTTGTTTTTGCTTATAAACAAACCCAACCTTGTTCCATATTTCGACGGCGGCAGATATCAACCAGTTAAGGCGACGCCGTTTTCCGTATCTGTGCTTAATTTTTATACATTCGGCACCCGCACGTGCGTTTAACTACGTTTATAGAAATTGCAATTTCAAAACTTCTTTCTTTTGCAAGATACAGAAATTTCTTACAAAGCAACAAGCGTTTTAGATACACGTGTTTCCGAAATATGTGTACAACGGAAGACCACAGATTCCTTGGTTCAAAATAAGTCGATTTAAATTATTTATATACAAAGTTGCTTTGTTTCGCCATGAGAGGACTTCAAAGTAAATAATAACAAGATAACCAATAAAATATAGTATATTTCGTTTTTTCTATAGTTAGTATTATATAGGTAATACATCTTTTAAAGCTTTAAAGATCTTCCATCATTCATCATAAACCTCGAAGATTCTGATGCAGAAGTTAATAAACGCGAATACAATGAGAAGGAAGAAGATAATAATATTTTTGAGTATCTCTTTGCCATTTGTTTAACTAAAAAAGGCGTTTGTATTTCAATAGTTTGTAGATTCTTTTTACAATATATACTTCGTTTATAACAATATACTTCATTAAAATCGTATTTACCTAACAATTTATTAGTATTTTAACCTCAACTATTACTGAGTTACAACTGTTACTGAATGTGTTAGTAAAAGTCAGAAACAAAACAAAGATTTAATAACAGTCCTAGAAAATACCAACTGAACCCCTAACAAATTTACCTTTAAGGCAAATATTATAGAAAAGCATAAAGTATATTGAAGTAAGTTGTTAATTTTATTAATACGAACAACTCAGTTAGCAAATTCTCATTAATATCACGTCAGTTTGTCCTTATTTAAAAAGTTAATTTATGTAATATTGAACGTGAATAATGACGATGAATTGATGGCCCAAGTAAAGGTAATTTTCCAACATAGTACCCCACCACTTTGTAAACGGAATGAATTATCCGTTTGTTTTGAAGACAAAGTTCCTTTTAAAATCATTCTATTATAATTGTATTCGCCAGGTTCATAACATCTCTCACAACAAAAGTATTCAATATGAGTTTTTATACATTTTATGTAGGCCCTGGCAGATCTTATTAAATGGTATGAAGTTGGTACTCAACCCAACCAAATTATAGAACAAAAAACTTCATACCATCCCTTGTACAGAATGGTATGAAGTTTGAGCTCAACTCAACCCAATTTGATGCCATCTCTCATGTTGTATTGATCTTAAAATATTTGTTATTTTGGGGTTGATTTTGTTTTTCTATGATTAGG
Source organism: Onthophagus sagittarius (assembly GCA_036711965.1). Taxonomy (NCBI): domain Eukaryota; kingdom Metazoa; phylum Arthropoda; class Insecta; order Coleoptera; family Scarabaeidae; genus Onthophagus; species Onthophagus sagittarius. Next base: position 13,180,218 of record JASERS010000004.1, read on the forward strand.
TTGGGTTGAGCTTCAACTTTATACCATTCAATAGATGGGATAGTATAAAAGTTTTTTTTCGATGGTTGGGTTGGATTAAGCTCCAATTTCAAATTATTAAGTATGAGGGATGGTAAATAAATTCTCGCCTCCGAAAATAGGAATACCATGTATATTAAAACTTAAATTTAATATTGTGCTACAATGTCAAAATCCTAATAGGCAAAAATTTTAAAAAATCGTGAATTAAATGTATTTAAATTAAATCGATTATTTTAACTGTTATTAAATTGAATGAAATTAAGGAATTTGGGAGGAAATTGAAAGAAATCAGTCTGATGTCATGGTATCAAGTTAGTTTGGGCAAAGCTTCATCTCATGCCTCATATTGAATGGTATGAAGTTGGTACTCAACCCAACCCAAACATAGAAGAAAAACATCATATCATCACTCATATTGAATGGTAAAATTTTGAACTCTGGTTGAATTTGAAGCTCAACCCAACCCAACCATAGAAAAACAAAATCAACCCCAAAACAACAAAACTTTTATGTTCAATACAAACTTCAAAATGATCCCTTATATTGAACGCATGAAGTTGGAGCTCAACCAAATCTAATTTAATACCATCTATCATGTTGTATTGAACTTCGAAAATTTGTTTTTTTAGGTTGATTTTATTTCTCTATAATTAGGTTGGGTTGAGCTTCAACTTCATACCATCCCTCATAATGAAAGGTATGGAGTTGGAGCTCAACCAAACTCTGCCATAGAAAACCTCAATCCAATTCAATCGTAAAAGAAAAAAATCAAACCCAAAATTCATCTCTCAAATTGAATTGAACTTGAATTGAAGATTTGTTGTTTTGGATTTGAATTTTTGTTATATGAGGGATCATAACTTAGAAATAAATATCCTTAGAAAATACAAACTAGTTCTTTGGTTGTACGGTCATGAAGTTCACGATGCAGGATTCTGGAATTAGGTACTTGAACCAAAATCTTCCTTCATCAGTGTTGATATTTTTTTTAATTATCCTCGGAATGGGATTTTGGAATTAACAGGAACCACAAATCCTTCTTAATTAAATTTATTATAATTTATTTCTTTTCTTTTTAACGTTATCTCAACATCTGTCTTTGAAGAAAACCTTAAAATGTTACTTTTATGTTAGCTAAGATAAAATTGGCGTGCGTTCTTCCTCACCTCAATAACTCACTCAAATTGAGCAATTTTTCTTAATATTTAATGGACGGCAACCAATATTAAAATCATTGCTTTTTTCATAATTTAAAATTTCAATAATTTAATTTTGTTAGTAATCCCATCTGTTTAAAAATAATTGATTCTTTATTTACGGTCTGTGCTGACAATAGTTCTTCAGTTTTTGTTGTCGTTATAGCGGTGGAGGCATCAACAAACAGTACTAAGAGCTCATCTATTATTTCATGTAAATCATTAACATACAGGATAAACAGAAATGGTTCCAGTACAGATCCCTGCGAAACACCATATAGAACTTTCATTCAGTCTGGTGCCACCTCAGTGCCAGTACAACCATAGGAGAGTACCCACTGTTCTCTGGTAGAGAATAGTAGGTTATAGTAGAGAATAAGACTTAAACTAGTCTAGTACATGTCCCCTTATCCCCATAGCTTCCATTATCTTCAATAGAATATCATGGTGAACCATATCAAATGCTTTTGAAAGGTCCATCAACATACCAACGGCCAATTTGGATTATTTATTCCACCCACTACTCTTTCCAGTAGTGGTATTAGCTCTAATCTTGCTGTTATTCGATTTAAGATTATTGTATACTTGTATCGAACTAAAACTAGAACTAACACTAGACCTAGAACTAGAAGGATTCAGGTTTAGCCGTGCATCTGAAGACTCACGGCTAAACCGAAACTTTCTGGTTCTAGGTCTAGTGTTAGTTCTAGTTTTAATCTTATTTAACTACAGATTGTTTTAAATTTTTTTGGAACTAAAAGTATAACTAAAAGTATAATTAATACTAATCCTAAAACTAGAAACATTATCACCCTTTCCAACTTTATAAAAAATAGTGACAATAGTTCTAAGGCCATTGGGAAAGTAATCAAAAATGAATTCTACCAAAAGAAACTAGGCACCAATTGTGACTATGATGATCCACCTCATACTCACATAATTTTTGTAAGATTTGTTGCACCCTGTATCTGGACCTGTCCAGAAATCTTCATGAAGAGAAGCAGGTCGGAACTTAAAATCAAAAAATACATTAGACTCGTATGGAATTTTATCAGTTTTATTAAAGAGTATAGGAAACAGCAAAACCGTTAACAGATGCTATCAATCAATGCGAATATTAGATGAAATTTACCCAGAAGAATTTAAAGTACCACTTTTCAAGAGCGACAAAGCTCTTGATGATTCGTTCAAAGTCTTTGAACTAGTCATAAAGAAGCGACTGATTATTTTTTTGAAAATCGCAACACATCATCAACTGTTACGGGTTCTTTGGAACTAAATACTCAAATGCTGCGATCTAACAAAAGTTTTGATTGCGTCGACCACCGGATTCTGCTCGCTAAGCTAGAGTACTACGGTATAAGGAGTACTTCACCTTCATTCTTCAAGACATATCTCCAGGATAAAACACAAATGGTTTACTTTACAGAAGTCGAGCTGCAAGCAAAGGGTGGTTTGGCTGCAATAAGCTAAGACCGAATGGAAAAGAGACACAATCATTCATTCTTACCACCCACTATTCTTTGGTAGAGAATAGTAGGTTATAGTAGAGAATAAGACTTAAACTAATCTAGTACATGCCCCTTATCCCCATAGCTTCCATTATCTTCAATAGAATATCATGGTGAACCATATCAAATGCTTTTGAAAGGTCCATCAACATACCAACGGCCAATTTGGATCATTTATTCCACCCACTACTCTTTCCAGGAACTGTAAAATCCGAACTGTAATTTGCAAAATCCGATTCATAGCATTTAGTGTCGGTATTAGCTCTAATCTTGCTGTTATTCGATTTAAGATTATTGTATACTTGTATTGAACTAAAACTAGAACTAACACTAGACCTAGAACTAGAAGGATTCAGGTTTAGCCGTGCATCTGAAGACTCACGGCTAAACCGAAACTTTCTGGTTCTAGGTCTAGTGTTAGTTCTAGTTTTAATCTTATTTAACTATAGATTGTTTTAAATTTTTTTGGAACTAAAAGTATAACTAATACTAATCCTAAAATTAGAAACATTATCACCCTTTCCAACTTTATAAAAAATAGTGACAATAGTTCTAAGGCCATTGGGAAAGTAATCAAAAATGAATTCTACCAAAAGAAACTAGGCACCAATTGTGACTATGATGATCCATCTCATACTCATATTATTTTTGTAAGATTTGTTGCACTCTGAATCTGGACCTGTCCAGAAATCTTCGTGAAGAGAAGCAGGTCGGAACTTAAAATCAAAAAATACATTAGACTCGTATGGAATTTTATCAGTTTTATTAAAGAGTATAGGAAACAGCAAAACCGTTAACAGATGCTATCAATCAATGCGAATATTAGATGAAATTTACCCAGAAGAATTTAAAGTACCACTTTTCAAGAGCGACAAAGCTCTTGATGATTCGTTCAAAGTCTTTGAACTAGTCATAAAGAAGCGACTGATTATTTTTTGAAAATCGCAACATATCATCAACTGTTCCGGGTTCTTTGGAACTAAATACTCAAATGCTGCGATCTAACAAAAGTTTTGATTGCGTCGACTGCCGGATTCTGCTCGCTAAGCTAGAGTACTACGGTATAAGGAGTACTTCACCTTCATTCTTCAAGACATATCTCCAGGATAAAACACAAACGGTTTACTTTACAGAAGTCGAGCTGCAAGCAAAGGGTGGTTTGGCTGCAATAAGCTAAGACCGAATGGAAAAGAGACACAATCATTCATTCTTACCATCCACTGTTCTTTGGTAGAGAATAATAGGTTATAATAGAGAATAAGACTTAAACTAATCTAGTACATGCCCCCTATCCCCATAGCTTCCATTATCTTCAATAGAATATCATGGTGAACCATATCAAATGCTTTTGAAAGGTCCATCAACATAGCAATGGCCAATTTGGATCATTTTTTCCACCCACTACTCTTTCCAGGAACTGTAAAATCCGAACTGTAATTTGCAAAATCCGATTCATAGCCTTTAGTGTCGGTATTAGCTCTAATCTTGCTGTTATTCGATTTAAGATTATTGTATACTTGTATTGAACTAAAACTAGAACTAACTTAGAACTAGAAAGATTCAGGTTTAGCCGTGCATCTGAAGACTCACGGCTAAACCGCAAATTTCTGGTTCTAGGTCTAGTGTTAGTTCTAGTTTTAATCTTACTTAACTACAGATTGTTTTAAATTTTTTTGGAACTAAAAGTATAACTAAAAGTATAATTAATACTAATCCTAAAACTAGAAACATTATCACCCTTTCCAACTTTATAAAAAATAGTGACAATAGTTCTAAGGCCATTGGGAAAGTAGTCAAAAATGAATTCTACCAAAAGAAACTAGGCACCAATTGTGACTATGATGATCCACCTCATACTCACATTATTTTTGTAAGATTTGTTGCACTGTGTATCTGGACCTGTCCAGAAATCTTCGTGAAGAGAAGCTGGTCGGAACTTAAAATTAAAAAATACATTAGACTCGTATGGAATTTTATCAGTTTTATTAAAGAGTATAGGAAACAGCAAAACCGTTAACAAATGCTATCAATCAATGCGAATATTAGATGAAATTTACCCAGAAGAATTTAAAGTACCACTTTTCAAGAGCGACAAAGCTCTTGATGATTCGTTCAAAGTCTTTGAACTAGTCATAAAGAAGCGACTGGTTATTTTTTGAAAATTGCAACACATCATCAACTGTTACGGGTTCTTTGGAACTAAATACTCAAATGCTGCGATCTAACAAAAGTTTTGATTGCGTCGACCACCGGATTCTGCTCGCTAAGCTAGAGTACTACGGTATAAGGAGTACTTCACCTTCATTCTTCAAGACATATCTCCAGGATAAAACACAAATGGTTTACTTTACAGAAGTCGAGCTGCAAGCAAAGGGTGGTTTGGCTGCAATAAGCTAAGACCGAATGGAAAAGAGACACAATCATTCATTCTTACCACCCACTATTCTTTGGTAGAGAATAGTAGGTTATAGTAGAGAATAAGACTTAAACTAATCTAGTACATGCCCCTTATCCCCATAGCTTCCATTATCTTCAATAGAATATCATGGTGAACCATATCAAATGCTTTTGAAAGGTCCATCAACATACCAACGGCCAATTTGGATCATTTATTCCACCCACTACTCTTTCCAGGAACTGTAAAATCCGAACTGTAATTTGCAAAATCCGATTCATAGCATTTAGTGTCGGTATTAGCTCTAATCTTGCTGTTATTCGATTTAAGATTATTGTATACTTGTATTGAACTAAAACTAGAACTAACACTAGACCTAGAACTAGAAGGATTCAGGTTTAGCCGTGCATCTGAAGACTCACGGCTAAACCGAAACTTTCTGGTTCTAGGTCTAGTGTTAGTTCTAGTTTTAATCTTATTTAACTATAGATTGTTTTAAATTTTTTTGGAACTAAAAGTATAACTAATACTAATCCTAAAATTAGAAACATTATCACCCTTTCCAACTTTATAAAAAATAGTGACAATAGTTCTAAGGCCATTGGGAAAGTAATCAAAAATGAATTCTACCAAAAGAAACTAGGCACCAATTGTGACTATGATGATCCATCTCATACTCATATTATTTTTGTAAGATTTGTTGCACTCTGAATCTGGACCTGTCCAGAAATCTTCGTGAAGAGAAGCAGGTCGGAACTTAAAATCAAAAAATACATTAGACTCGTATGGAATTTTATCAGTTTTATTAAAGAGTATAGGAAACAGCAAAACCGTTAACAGATGCTATCAATCAATGCGAATATTAGATGAAATTTACCCAGAAGAATTTAAAGTACCACTTTTCAAGAGCGACAAAGCTCTTGATGATTCGTTCAAAGTCTTTGAACTAGTCATAAAGAAGCGACTGATTATTTTTTGAAAATCGCAACATATCATCAACTGTTCCGGGTTCTTTGGAACTAAATACTCAAATGCTGCGATCTAACAAAAGTTTTGATTGCGTCGACTGCCGGATTCTGCTCGCTAAGCTAGAGTACTACGGTATAAGGAGTACTTCACCTTCATTCTTCAAGACATATCTCCAGGATAAAACACAAACGGTTTACTTTACAGAAGTCGAGCTGCAAGCAAAGGGTGGTTTGGCTGCAATAAGCTAAGACCGAATGGAAAAGAGACACAATCATTCATTCTTACCATCCACTGTTCTTTGGTAGAGAATAATAGGTTATAATAGAGAATAAGACTTAAACTAATCTAGTACATGCCCCCTATCCCCATAGCTTCCATTATCTTCAATAGAATATCATGGTGAACCATATCAAATGCTTTTGAAAGGTCCATCAACATAGCAATGGCCAATTTGGATCATTTTTTCCACCCACTACTCTTTCCAGGAACTGTAAAATCCGAACTGTAATTTGCAAAATCCGATTCATAGCCTTTAGTGTCGGTATTAGCTCTAATCTTGCTGTTATTCGATTTAAGATTATTGTATACTTGTATTGAACTAAAACTAGAACTAACTTAGAACTAGAAAGATTCAGGTTTAGCCGTGCATCTGAAGACTCACGGCTAAACCGCAAATTTCTGGTTCTAGGTCTAGTGTTAGTTCTAGTTTTAATCTTACTTAACTACAGATTGTTTTAAATTTTTTTGGAACTAAAAGTATAACTAAAAGTATAATTAATACTAATCCTAAAACTAGAAACATTATCACCCTTTCCAACTTTATAAAAAATAGTGACAATAGTTCTAAGGCCATTGGGAAAGTAGTCAAAAATGAATTCTACCAAAAGAAACTAGGCACCAATTGTGACTATGATGATCCACCTCATACTCACATTATTTTTGTAAGATTTGTTGCACTGTGTATCTGGACCTGTCCAGAAATCTTCGTGAAGAGAAGCTGGTCGGAACTTAAAATTAAAAAATACATTAGACTCGTATGGAATTTTATCAGTTTTATTAAAGAGTATAGGAAACAGCAAAACCGTTAACAAATGCTATCAATCAATGCGAATATTAGATGAAATTTACCCAGAAGAATTTAAAGTACCACTTTTCAAGAGCGACAAAGCTCTTGATGATTCGTTCAAAGTCTTTGAACTAGTCATAAAGAAGCGACTGGTTATTTTTTGAAAATTGCAACACATCATCAACTGTTACGGGTTCTTTGGAACTAAATACTCAAATGCTGCGATCTAACAAAAGTTTTGATTGCGTCGACCACCGGATTCTGCTCGCTAAGCTAGAGTACTACGGTATAAGGAGTACTTCACCTTCTTCTTCAAGACATATCTCCAGGATAAAACACAAATGGTTTACTTTACAGAAGTCGAGCTGCAGGCAAAGGGTGGTTTGGCTGCAATAAGCTAAGACCGAATGGAAAAGAGACACAATCATTCATTCTTACCACCCACTGTTCTCTGGTAGAGAATAGTAGGTTATAGTAGAGAATAAGACTTAAACTAATCGAGTACATGCCCCTTATCAACATAGCTCCCATTATCTTCAATAGAATATCATGGTGAACCATATCAAATGCTTTTGAAACGTCCATCAACATACCAATGGCCAATTTGGATCATTTATTCCACCCACTACTCTATCCAGGAACTGTAAAATCCGAACTATAATTTGCAAAATCTGATTCATAGCCTTTAGTGTCGGTATTAGCTATAATCTTGCTGTTATTCGATTTAAGATTATTGTATACTTGTATCGAACTAAAACTAGAACTAACACTAGACCTAGAACTAGAAAGATTCAGGTTTAGCCGTGCATCTGAAGACTCACGGTTAAACCGAAACTTTCTGGTTCTAGGTCTAGTGTTAGTTCTAGTTTTAATCTTATTTAACTACAGATTGTTTTAAATTTTTTTGGAACTAAAAGTATAACTAATACTAATCCTAAAACTAGAAACATTATGGTGTAGCCATCTTAAGAGACGTACGGCTAATCCCTAATGTTTTTAGTTATAGGTCTAGAGTTTGTTCTGAAGCTAGATTGGTATATATCAGCATACTGCTGAAGTTTTGGTTCAACCGGATCGCAAATTAAGTTTAAAGGGCGTAGTTTCAGTTTCGGCCAAAATACAGCTGAAACCGAAATTTCGGTCGAAAACTACTTACAAATGCTAGTAACTGTAAAATTGTAACTTGTAGTTTAGTGAAATTGTACTAGCATTAGTTCTAGTAATAGTTTTAATTTTAATTCAAGCAACATCGGTCGGGAAACTATTCGTGCTTATAAAATGTACATATTTGAGGAAGTTACCGTCATAGTTATTTTACCCTTTGTATAAAATAGGATATTTTCACACGAATTACTTATTGTTATTATTTTGTAGAGACAAAGTTGTAGGATTTATGTACTTGAAACATATGTTGTGAATACAAAGATTTTTGCAAAGAATTCTCCCCCTTTCGTTACTTTTAAATTAAATCCTTCCAATTACCTGGAAAATTTATGGCCTCCCACGTGAAACCGGCAGTAACAAAATCCGAAACGCGGAAAACGGCGATGATTTATCGGTCGGTGGTTTCTTCTGGAGGAGAGAGTCGGTATAATCCGCACGGAACCGTACGATACGACCGAACGAACGTACTTACGTACGTACGGACGGCGATAGTTAATTAATAAATGGACTAGCAACTACCGACTCGCGAGCAATCGCTCGGAACAGCCGCCCGAATCCGCCGTCTTCGTCGTCATCTTACAACTCGGTCCTTCAGTATTGTTATTCCGTTCTCGCTCTCACTTCTTCCCCGAGCAAGAGTTCTCTTCGGCTACGCGATTCGATTTGCGTGGGCAGATTTTTATAATGGCACCTGTTCTCGACTATGATATAATGGAATACTTATGTAGGTCCGACTGTTGACCGCTCGTTAACCGGCGACCGGATCGACCGTTGTTGGTCGGTACGCTCGCGTCCCGTACGTACAAATAATAAATATCGGAGATAATGCCGAATACCGAACCCGCAACACCCCCCTCGTTCTTGATCTCGTTCTCTCTTTTTCCCGCCTTTACTTATCCCCCTAACTAAGCAAATCCTTTTAACTTTCCGTCCTTTTTCTTTGATCCTCTTTCTGCGTGTGCTATAAGTATATACTTATATTCACTCGACGGTGAACGATATATGTACTGAACTTATATGGTGGATAAAGGAAAATAACTTGCATGTTTACATGCGGAAGATCTTATTATTGCGTTAGTTATGAGGTTTTCGCTCTTCTATTACAAACTTTTTTATGTTTGATATCATATTATACAATAATAACCCACTTTGTATCGAACCACGACGTTGTTGGAGTTGGAATTATACAATTAAATTTGATTAATTAACGAAAAAAATTGTTTTGAAAAAGAATTATCCTCTCACAAGTGGACTTGTTTATTTACGACCGTATTACGTACCTATTTAAGTGCAGGAACGCGTGGCAAGGAACGTTCCGCGATATAAATGTGCAAATAAAGTGAAAAATAATAACAAAAACAACATTCCAACGATGCATTCGGCCGGTGTTCGCGGATAGGTACTCCGAGAGAGTGCAAGTGCCACGATAAATAGTCGGATTCGACCGGGACGATTATTTAATTCAATCGGAACATCGGTTATGTAGCACTCGAGTATTAATTATTATCACTTAACGGTGAGCGAGGCGTTTATCAGCAGCTGCTCTAACCCCGGGTACCAGGTCTTTCTCTGTACACGTACACATTTGTACATTTTCTAAAACATGCCTTCAACGTAATTACGATTTACTCGATAGTTAACATGTCCGAACGTGTTCAACAAATCTTACGTGAGAATTATGTCTCTATTTAGATCGATTTTTTTTCAAATCCGAATCCACAAAGTAAATATCGATCGACTCCCACTCAATCATTATAAATCATCATACATTTCTTACGTGAGAATTCCTTTTTTTTTCTCACCACCATCTTTTTTACTCCATATACAAACAGAGAGATACGGGCATTATTATTAATCGGCTCCTTAGTTGTAATCACGTTTTGGGACTCTTTGCATTCGTCGGCATCGTTCAAAAGTTACGAGAGGCGTGATCTCGCATCCAGACTAAAGCAAAATGTGAACGAAGAAGAAGTGTTTGTTGGAAAAAAGAGTTGGGATGAATGGACAAAGAGGCGGCGGTTCAGGTGGTTCCTTCGTTTTTTAATCATATTCAACTTTTTAAGTAATTTTTTTGTTGCTCGCCGTCATCGTCGTTGCACGTTTTTAAGGCGGTTATTAGAGCGGATACGCTCTCATAACAGGACAGTGAGCCATTGAGGACCGCTGCCTCTGGTTTTATTAAGGACAAAGAGGAGGATGTGTGTGTACAGCTTCATAAATATAGAGGATGTTAATATGGAATTATGTATAAGTGGTCTTTGAACTCTGATTTTTTGAGACTAAAAGAGTTTAAATAAAAAATATTCTAAAGGATGTGAGCAGAAATATTTCCTACTTAACTTGATACGTAAAATATAAAGTAACACAACTTCTTTACTTGCTATTGTTTATTTGTTCGGTACCGGTTTCGAGTTTTACAATCTCATCATCAGCCGAATCTACAAATTAAAATTGGAAATCAAATATAATCGTCGATATTTTGTTTATTCAATTATATGTGTTTTTTGCAAAATATTTCTTTAAAATTTAATCAATAATAAAATTAAAATTAAAAACTTACGCCAAAATATTAAAATACTACAAAATGGTAATAAATATATAAAACATTTACACAGAACAATTTACACGAACTACACAAATACAGCAGAAAACTTGAAATGGACAGGTTTTATTGTATGCTAAAAATTGTAGGTGTATCTTCTTTGAGCAAAGTAAGAGGGATTGATTTAGAGAAGAAGAGAAGATACAAATTAAATTTTGAAATTTATAACGTTTTGAGAAACGTAAATAAAGGATTGTAGACGTGTGTTACTTGATCATTTAATAAATTGAAATTTATGTCCTTTTTGTGTTTGTCGATTTCGTACATTTCCAATAAATCCATTCTAAAACCTTTGTTGCAATGGTGTATCAATTTAGCATTTTTATAATTTATTTTATGCCCTGTTTCAATGGCATGCCTATATACATTAGAATTTTCTTTTTCTTTTTGTTATAGTATGGTGACATTTTGAATGTTAGCAGTTGGCAACAAGAGAGAACAGTTTTAGTTTATGTCAGATCGAGTCAGATCATATGTATTGTACTGAATGTATCTATAAGAAGATATAATAAAGAAAGTTAAATTAAGTAGATGTATCATTTATATTACATCATATAACATGGTGTCAGGTGGAAAGAAGTTTCAATAGAGTTGAAACATTAAAAAAAAAAAATAACCTCGTGAAGACTGAGAAGAGAGGTTAGGTTCATCGTAAAATTGAATCTATCTAAAAACGGCGACGTGGAGTTAAAGATTGAAGAAAAATTATTATTAAATTATTATTGATATTTGCCGATTGTTTGGTTGGAAAATACTAAGTTTACACATATACATATATATAAATAATGGAAGGGTTAGCAGAAATATTACAAAAACAAACTGAGTTATTAACTCTTATGGCACAACAATATCAGCAACCAATGCAAAATCAGGAAAATGCAAAAATTCCTTTACCGGGACCTCTAAATGTTAAAAAAGGGGATGTTGCTCAAAATTTTGAATATTTTGTAAAAACATGGAACAATTATATTATTGCAACTGGTATTGATAAGTGACCAAGTAAAGATGAAGATAAAAAAGTACATACATTCATTACAGCACTTGGTGAGGAAGCCATGATAAAGTACAATGATTTTAATTTTAATCTTACGTCTGAAAATAAGATATCTTGTACGAATGTGATATCGGCAATACGTAATATTTTAATGAAAAAGAAAAATGTTATTTATGAACGTGCAATGTTTAATAGTGCAAATCAGAATGAAACTGAAACTTTTGAAGAATATATTTTACGGTTACAAATACTTATCGAAATATGCGAGTTTGGTACGTTTAAAGATGATTTACTCAGGGATCGTATTGTTTTGGGTATAAGAAACAGAGATATCAGGAAGAAATTAATGACTAAACCAGAATTGACATTACAACAGGCCATGGATATCTGCCGAGTTGAGGAAATAACATCAGAAAGGATGAAAAATTTAGATGATACTGATAATTTAGTGAATAAACTAAGAAGAAAAGAATTTAATTCAAGATCATGTTTATTTTGTGGAGGAAAACACAAATTTGAAAAAGGTTTATGTCCTGCGTTTGGCAAGAAGTGTACGGAATGCGGTGGAAAGAACCATTTTGCAAAGGTATGCAAAAAGAAAGATAAAAAACGGAATAAAGAATATTTAATAAAGAAAAAGAAGATAAAAGAAATCAAAGACGATGAAGAGGTTAGTGACCAGAGCTCAGAAGTCACAGAAAATGATAATACAGATTCGGAAACTGAAATTAAGAAAATTAGAGATGATTCATATAAAGGAGGAGCAGTGAAAGCAGATTTAAAATTTTTGATTGAGGGGAAACAAAAAAAACTGATATGTGAACTCGATACAGGAGCAAATGTAAGCATTATTGGACAAAGATATCTGAATAATATTATGAATAATACGAATGTAAAACAATCAAAACATAAGTTGTATTCCTTCGGAGGTAATGAAATTAAGGTTATTGGAGAGAAAACTCTAATATGTCTTCACAAAGAAAAAGAATATCCTATTAACTTTCAAGTGGTTGATGTTAAACATGGTCCACTTCTGTCAGCCGATAAATGTGTAAAACTGGGTCTTGTAAAATTTTGTAATACAATTAAAATAAATAATTTGGACTCTATCGAAGACTTAGAAAAAGAAGCTCACAGGATTATAGAAAATACAAAGATGTATTCCAAGGCTATGGTTGTTTAGAAAATGCAATCAATTTAGAAGTTGATGAAAACATAACACCTAGTATTCAAAAACCTAGACGTATACCGATAAATCTCCGAGAACAATTAAAAGAGGAATTAGATAGTCTCATAAAAAACAAAATAATAGAAAAAGTAGATGAACATACCGAATGGGTGAGTAATATTTTAATAGTACAGAGAAATAATAAATTAAGAATTTGTCTCGACCCAATACCTTTAAACAAAGCTCTTAAACGACCAAATACACAGTTTACTACTATCGATGAGATACTTCCCGAACTAGGAAAAGCAAAAATTTTTAGTACCGTTGACGCTAAAAAGGGATTTTGGCAAATAAAATTATCCGAAACTAGCAGTAACCTTACAACATTCTGGACGCCTTTCGCAAGGTATAGATGGTTGCGAATGCCATTTGGTATCTCGCCCGCACCAGAAATATTTAAAAATAAAATGTGTGAAATATTGAATGGTTTGGAGGGGATTGAGTTGCTAGCAGACGATATTTTAATAATAGGATATGGAGACGATAAAAAAGAAGCATTAGAGAACCATAATAAAAATTTGGAAAATCTACTAATTCGTCTCAAGGCACATAATTGTAAATTGAATTTAGATAAATTATGCCTTTGTAAAGATAAGGTAAAGTTTTATGTACATGTATTGACAGACCAAGGACTAAAACCAGACGAAAACAAGATATTGGCAATAAAAAATTTTCCAGAACCGAAGAACAAAAATGATCTACACCGTTTTCTTGGCATGATTACCTATCTTAGTAGATATGTAAAGAATCTGAGTAGCGAAATTCAACAGTTGAGAAGATTGTTGCGAGAAAATGTGGAATGGAATTGGTCAGAAATGGAAAAACAAGAATTCGAAAATATTAAGAATTTACTAACATCCAATATAACGTTGAAATATTTTGAAAAGAATAAACCCATTGTTGTAGAATGTGACGCGAGTGACTATGGATTGGGAGCAGCTGTTTATCAACAAGACAAAATTATTGGATTTGCTTCGAGAACTCTAAGTAGCACGGAAAGAAAGTATGCACCCATAGAAAAAGAGATGTTGGCAATCGTGTTTGCGTGTATCAGATTCGATCAAATGATTGTTGGTAATCCGCAAACTATAATAAAAACAGACCATAGGCCATTGATTAATATTTTTCAGAAACCTCTAATAACTGTGCCAAAAAGACTGCAGAAAATGCTCATGACGCTGCAGAGATACAATTTAAATTTACAATTTGTTGCAGGAAAAGAAAATATAGCAGCAGATGCACTGTCTCGCGCACCTTTACCGTGTTCAAAAAAACAAAATAATGATATTATTCTATCTACCATTTATAAAACATCGGAAAAAAGAATTTGCAAGGCGTTAGATGGAATAGATCTTTCGAAACAAGTCAGTGTGTCTGAAGAACGATTGGACGAAATCAGAAAAGAAACATTAGTTGATCAATGTCTTATCAAAATAAAAGACTACATATTAACGGGATGGCCCAATACGATATATGAGTTACCAGATGAAGTAAAGAGATATAATTCTTATAAATACGAACTTACTTATCAAAATGGAATTATTTACAAGAATCAACAAATAGTTATTCCTTTCAAACTTAGACGAAAAATTTTAAAAATTTTGCATACAAGTCATAACGGTATAGAAGGAACAATTAATATGGCAAGAAGAAATGTGTTTTGGCCAGGAATGTCTGCAGAAATCAGGAATGCTATTAAGGAATGTACTATATGTACAAAGTTGGCTAGTTCACAAACAAAACAATCCATGCAAACACACCCAATTCCTGAGTTTCCTTTTCAATATATATCTATGGATGTTTTAACCACAACATACAAAGAAAAGAAAACATATTTTCTGATTACAGTTGATCATTACTCGGACTATTTTGAGTTGGATATTTTAAAAAATTTGTCTTCGCAGGTACTTATTGATATATGCAAGCAGAATTTCAGTAGGCATGGAATACCACAAAGAATAATAACAGACAATGGAACTTCGCTAGTGAAGAATTTAAAACTTTTACGAAGAAGTGGAATATTTGCCATTGCACGTCATCACCTCATTATCCGCAAGCAAATGGGAAAGCTGAGGCTACTGTGAAAATTGCGAAACAAATAATTAAAAAATCAGAAATGAATAATGAAGATATATGGCTAAATTTACTCCATCACCGAAATATACCAAATAAAATCGGTACAAGTCCTGTAGAAAGATTATATAGTAGGTCAACTAGAACGTTATTACCATCTGCAACTAAAAATTATTTACCAATGATGATTGAAGATGTACCGTTAAAAATTGAGGAAAGCAGAAGAAAGGCAAAATTTTATTATGATAAAGGAAAGAAAGATCTTCCAAAGCTGGTTATAGGTCAGCCAGTGGTAACTCAACTGAACCCTAAAAGAAACAAAGAATGGACACCCGGCAAAGTACAAAACAAATTAAGTGACAGATCATACATTATAAATGTAGAAGGTAAAGAATATCATCGTAATGCGGTTCACGTTAAACCCACGATTGGTACTGCTGTTGTTTCCTATAAATATCCTGATGAAACAACTCAATGTGGACATGAGATAAGTGAGATGAAAGAGGGACAAAATATGGAAGAACAGAAATCAGAACATGTAAATGTTGCAGAAGAAAATGAATCAACCAACATTCATCCAGAGAAGGTAGAAAATGAATCAACCTACATTAATCCAGAGAAAGTATAAAGCCAGGAGAATGTAATGAAAAGCCCCATTAGGTCACGACCGAAAAGAGACATTAAATTACCAAAAAAATTAAAAGACTTCCTTATGTAAAAAAAAAAAAGGGCATGTTATAGTATGGTGACATTTTGAATGTTAGCAGTTGGCAACAAGAGAGAACAGTTTTAGTTTATGTCAGATCGAGTCAGATCATATGTATTGTACTGAATGTATCTATAAGAAGATATAATAAAGAAAGTTAAATTAAGTAGATGTATCATTTATATTACATCATATAACAGTTTGATGTTCATATATTCTAGTTTCTAGTTTTCGACCCGTTTGTCCTACATATATAGAATTACAGTTTGTACATTCAATGGAATAAACCCCACTCTTTGAAGATAATTAATTTTATTATGACAATTTGTTAATAGTTTCAAAATTGAATTTTGATTTGAAAAAGCCAGTGTGATGTTATTGTTAGAAAATATTTTTTTAGATTTGAAACTTAGTGTATTAAAGGGTATTGGTTTATATAAATTGTTATTTGGGTTTTTTGTATATATTGGGTCTTGTTGTTTTTGTAATTTTTGATATAGTTTATTAATTAATTTGTGTGGGTATTTATTTTGATCTGCGATTTTAAGCATATATTTTAATTCTTTATCTTTGTTAATGTTCGATAATGGATATTTAACAACTCTATTTATCAGATAGTGAAATCCTGCCATTTTGTGCGAAAAACTTGATACATTGTTATAAATACAATCTTTGAAACAAAATTGTTGTTTAGCATTTGCCAATAATATTCGCTTTAACAAAGATAGGATTTTCTAATACAGGGATATTAGAGATATTGAAGTTGCAAAGAATCACTCTGCATCTCGTGGGATGTTGATTAGGACAGAAGAAAGGCTAATTCGAGAAATATTTTTCAAAACCTTCTGATATCTGTGCGAAACAAGTGAAAGAATGCTATGACCCCAAGTTTAAATAGAAATATTTCCAACCCAGCTTGTTATATCGCCATGAACAGAACCCAATTTTGTCTTTTTCAAGATGAGGTTTTCTGCCATCCCATAAAAAAAGTTGTTTAGCATCTTCACATTAACAAAGATAGGATTTTAGTGACTTACTAATTAGACAACACAACTTATTAATTAGCCTGGCTTTTCAGATGCGGAGATTAGAGCTACAAAGAAGCAAAGAGAAGGAAATTAAGAGAATGTTCCTAAAGGTGAAGCACCATATTGATACTGCTGCATTGCTTGACATCTTGATTACCGTAGCCGTAGAAGAAGAGCTAATACGAGAAACATTTTGCAAAATATTCTATGATTTGTATCAAATTTAAGATCTGCAATCCGCATAGATAATATATTTACAGATTTAATAAATATCGAGAGAAAAGCTACAAATCCATACTTATCTGATCATCTTACACAGATTGCTAAAGTAACAACAAAAATCACAAACATTAAAAATAAAATTAATTACAACGGAGAAAATACTTGAATCCAATCGGAGTCTTCATGGAACGCAATGGCCAGATACTCATCTTGGTTATTCCTCGTTCTATACCGCATTCACAAAGGTGTCAAGAAAACGTGTTGTTAAATAAATTTTCTCCTAGAACTTGAAAATAAAAAGGGAAATATTAGATATATTACACACCATGGCAATAATTAGAATACAAGCAAGCAATTTAACAACAAAAAGCTATAACTCTTTCCAACTTTATATAAAATAGTGAAAATATAAAATAGTAAAAATCGTTCTACGGCCATTGGAATGGTTATCAAAAATGAATTCAACCAAAGGAAACTACATACCAGTTATGACTATGATGGTCCACCTCTGGATGACTTCAATAACTATTTTTGTGAGATTTGTTGCATTCTTAATCTGGACCTGTGTTTTGTCCGGAAATCTTCGTAAAGAGAAGCAAGTTGGAACCTAAAATTAAAAATAAATTATACTTGTATGGAATTTTATTAGTTTTATTAAAGGGTATGAGTACCAGACGAAACAGCAAAACCGTTAACAGATGCTATCAATCAATGGATGCTAGGTGGAATTTTTCCAGAAGAATTTGAAGTTTCAAAGGTAGTACCACTTTTCAAAGCTAATTGTCACATCATCAGCTGTAACGGGTTGTTTGGAACTGAATACTCAAATGCTGCTATCTAACAAAGGCTTTCGATTGCGTCGATCATCGGATTTTGCTCGCTAAGCCAGAGTACAACATAACTTGTTTCATGAAAAGGAAGATTTTCAGCAAAAAGACAGATGGGATAGGTTGTGTCACAGGGAACTGTTCTAGGCCCAGTTTTGTTTCTGATCTATATCAATGACTTATTACAAAACTTGACGTTTAATTCAACGTGCATTTTCGCAGATGATACTTCGCTGTTGGTGACATCTAAAAAAAGACAGGAACTCCCAAGAAGGTGCAAACAAGTCGAGCTAGAAACGAAAGAGTGTGTAGTGTTGGTAGTAACCCAACCCAACCCAACCTACCTTCTATTTTCATCAGAAGAATAAGGATTATTTCAAACCTTGAAGCTGCTAGAACCTACCTGAGCCAGTTTCATACTTCACTATGGCATGGAGATGTGGGGATCATCGCTTCAAACTGCCAAGGTCTTAATCTAGCAAAAGGAAATTTTGAGAGCTTTGGCGTGTATAGGACAGCGAGATAGTTGCAGAAGCATACTTAAAGAGATGCAAATATTACTTGCCCCTACATACGACTAAATTCTTTGGTCTTCATATAGATTTCCACCTGACATGGAATTCACAATCCAACCCAACCTACCTTCTATTCTCATCAGAAGAATAAGGATTATCTCAACTCTAGAAGCTGCTAGAACCTACTTGAGCCACTTTAATTCCATATTACAATATGGCATTGAGATGTAGAGATCATCGCCTCAAACTTCCAAGCTCTTAATTCAGCAAAAGGAAGCTTTTAAAGCTTTGGCGTTTGCAAGACCGCGAGATAGCTGCAGAAGCATACTTAAAGTGATCTACATACTGGCGGCAGCCACCCTTCTGCATAAGAACAAAGAAAGTGATATTCACCAACATGACACTAGGTAGAAGAACAGGATCGTCATACCATAACACCGCATCAAGAGCCTATTCTGGGTTGCCGTTGCCCATCATCAGAGGAAAAGTGTAGCGATTGTTACTGTAACACTCCTTCTACTCAATAGAGGAGTTATCTCTCTCTTCATTGCCACAGCGAAATCTTGCGATCAATCTCTTCCCCTTTCCACCAGTAGGTACCTCGGGACATCCCTTACTATCTCATCATATTTCACGTTGCATCTCCCTTCCTGTATCTGTGACTTTCTTTCCTTCTTGCTTCTCCCTTCGTTCTCTCCACATTTCACCTTTTTCCACCCTCCTATAACATCTTTCCCTATATCACTGCTCATATATTAACATTCTCTTCTCGATTTCCCTCCACCATTCTTCCATGATTCTACAGTAATGTCTCCCTTCTATCCTTTCTTCGTACTTTACTGCTCTTTTCCCAGCTTCCACCCTTACTGCCTCGACTTTAACCTCTTTCCTCACAATATACTCTGGAGTCTCCCGCACTAACCGTACTATCCATCTCCAATTCCTTGTTTGTACATTCTCCAAAATCTTGTTGTGTCCGTCTCCATACTTCCGCGCCTTTCATCATTGTGCTCCTCAGCAAGCTCTCCAACATAATCTTTCTTTTTTTCCGCATCCAACATTATCTAACTATTATCCCAACACCTTGTTCACTCTCTTTATCTCACCACTCCTCCACAAAAAGAATCGAAATGGCATAGCGACAATTAATAACAACTATTATCAAGTCCATTGGGACGAAATTATCAAGTTCCATCATGGCAAGGACAACAAAAAGAGGGTAGTAATAATTACCCTCACCCTAGTTAAGATTTTCTGTCACTTCATAAAATAGTTGTTTAGCATCTTCTACATGATTGGCTTTAGCAAAGACAAGATTTTGACGATTAACTAATTAGACAACGCAAGCTATTAAGTAGCGTTGTCTTTTAGATGCGGAGATGCAATGGAGTTACAAAGATGCGAATAGAAGAAAATGGTGGCAAGTTTATAAATTTTATAAGATTTTCTGAGATTTGTACCTAATACTTCATGTATTAGGTTACTACGATTCCAGCTGCGAATATCAATATTTCAAATTTTCATCATCAAGGTAGTCTAATTAGAATGCTCTCTGACTTTATGCCAATCCAAAAATTCTTGTTTAGCATCCTATATCATGATTGGCTTTAAGAAAGATAGGATTTTAGACAATGCAAGCTATTGAGTAGTTTGGCTTCCAGATGTGGGGATACAATGAGGATACATAGACGCAGAGAGACAAAAATTATGAGGAATTCCTCAAAGTGAGGTATCATATCGGCTCTACTGCCTGCTTTAATATATTAGTCAGGACAAAAGTAAATACGAGTAAGATTTTGCGAGATCTTTTGAGTTATGCACCAGTTAAGTGAAAAGTTACTACGTCCCCATAACAACTTGAGAGGGCTACGACAAAATAGACTGAACAGCCATGGAGAAAATTCCAAAGGTACAACAACCAAGTTAATAGCAATTTTCTTCGTTTAATTCAAAGGATCTTCTGCCAAATCTTCATGATGTCATCAAAGTTGAAAATGTATCACAGCTTGAAGAAATTTAAATAAACATAATCAGAAACCTTTTATGAATACTTCTTTACATCCCAATAAATAATATATTTATCCAACTTAACATAATTTACCTGTACCCTTATATTTAAAAGGAGGCTTTTTTACCGAACCTATTTTGAAATCCCAGCAGGAGACATGTAACCATTTTATAAATTTTACTTCATTATTATTCAATCGGCTCCTTGAAATAATTAATGCGCAGTACCTGAGTGAAATAATCGTGGTCGTCAGCACAACCCCTTTCTTTAAAAAAATGTAGATCTGTACCCCTCCTTATTAAATAGTTTTTTTAGGTCACGAAATAATGGATTCCCTTTCGGTCCCGCGCGCTTATTATTGTGATTCCTGCATAATTTCTAGGTTAAGCTGTGTGAAATTGTGACATCTAAATATTTAAGGAATTAACGGTACGGTTAAAAGGGATTGCTGGTCGGGGATTAAGAAGAATTTATTTGTGCAAAAAATAATGTAATGTACCTACGCTTAGGTAATAATTTTTTTTTATTGGTGCGAAATCGTGACTACCTTCGAGGAGACAGAAGGTATTAATAAATTGCCTTAAATTACCATGATAGTGTCTATCGGCTATAAGATCTATCGCTTCATGCGCGAGCCATAAATTACACGTTCCGCAGAAGATCGATGCCGAGAGTTTGCGAAGTACATAACAGTTTCCCACAGTTCACCTGTTGTAATCTAAAAATCGAGATTTATTAAAAAAATATTAAAAATATTGTAATTTTTTTGTGTCGATCCTTTATTCGAAATGTAAGAGGAGAGATAGATAATGAATAAAAGAACTGACTCGGAGCTAATGTGTCGTTGAATAATTCATAGCCTATTTGGCAATAAAAAGCAATTAATGCGCGATGTTAGCGCGTTTAGCATTAGCGGGTAGCGCCACGAGTCTCTCACAAACCGTAAGACAATACCCTCATTGTCGGGTTCTGGTTGAATCGATTATTATTGTTGTATCGCGACCGCGGCCAGAAAGAGCAACTCGTGGCGCCGTTCAAGGATTTCCATACAAGAAGTGGGCCGCGCAAAGACTGATTGACCACGAAACTTCCAAGAAATACAGTAATGGACTCAGACTTCATCATTCATTTTTTTCACCAACTAATAAATTATCTTTGATTTAATAAAAAATATAATGCGTTACATTACTTTGCAAGTAAGAATAAAGACAATAGTTTTATGGAAAAGATACAGTTGGATAACATTAATGTTTTGCGAGTGCGTTCGTTAATATATAGCGCAATTTACAAATGTTAATGTAAATTGTCCGAGGACCGGACAGCGAACATGTATATTAGAAAACTACCGTTAGCCGTTGGTATTATGTAACGACTCCCTCGATTTAATAGCGCGCACGAGAGAGTATCAACCAGAGAGAGAACTGTTGAGCACCGGACCTACTGGCTGCCACACCTACTCGCGGTACACACCATTAGAAAACAATGTGATCGACTTCTCTGGCTGTTTGAGACCCGCGTGTGCGCCTCGAATTAACGTGCTCGCTTTTCTCTTTCCAACGATATTTCTTTTTTTCCGGCTCTCTGGCTGGGTTTCTTTCTGAAACGGTATCGGGTGTTCTTACTTCGTCGCTCACCCCGCCACCGAACCCATACAAACAGCGTACTATGTAACTATGTAGTTGTCTATAAGAATACAGTTAGTTTATGTGGTTCACTTAGATATGAGCTATGTTTGTTTTCTAGTTTTTTGTATTGAAACATAATAATCTAACATCATCCAATTAATTGAGAAGATATGATCTTAACGCATTTATCGTGTTGTTTGAGGTAATGAACAATCACTTAAGAAGATAGAATACAATCCATAATGCCACCAAAGAAAATCAATC
Source organism: Onthophagus sagittarius (assembly GCA_036711965.1). Taxonomy (NCBI): domain Eukaryota; kingdom Metazoa; phylum Arthropoda; class Insecta; order Coleoptera; family Scarabaeidae; genus Onthophagus; species Onthophagus sagittarius. The sequence goes on from JASERS010000004.1 coordinate 13,202,632, forward strand.
GTTCCTTATCGAATGCTATAACTAAAGACCGGATTAAAAGGCACAAAAAAGACGGAAAAAGGCACTTAAAAAGGCATGAAATTTTGGCAACAAAAGCATTAAAAAGGCATAAAAATTAGAAATCGAAAAAATTGCTATACCTAATTAATAATGTATTTTAATAACGTTTTCATTAAAAAATACATCGTTAAACTAAACATTCATATATAATTATTAAACCACTAATCTCGAAAACAACTAATTATTAAATTAGGGTCTATATAAAAATTTACCTAAAACACAAATATAAAAACAAAAACAAAAAAACCTAACGTCACACAACAACTTTTGACGTAAATTTTGAAAAATTGTAATTAATTTTTCTAGTTTGTTAGTAATAACGTAAGATTTTACTATTTTATTTTTATATTAATATGTTCATTTTCGTATATTGTAAACTTGTAGGTACCTACTGAAGAAGAGCAAGGCTCGAAACTAGTTTAGAAAAATAAATTTTAATTATCACCAAAAGTAAATTTTTATATAGACCCTAATTTAATAATTGGTGAAAAAAGATAAGAAAAATTATTTTTATATTACTCAATGGCTAATACGGTCAACAATATCCTGACTAACAAGCGTACGACATATAAAATAAAACTACAACTATAACACATAAAATTTCAAAGAATCTGCTTAACAGAGGGATTATTTCCAAAATTTACTAACAAGAAATATCCACAACATATAAAAAGTGATATGGTTAATAAAATGAAAATTCAGCATATACGTATAACCTTAAATAACCATTATAAGAAACTTAACGAACTCAACATTAAACTTTATAAATGCTACCAGGATTTAAATAATCAATATCATTACATTGAAATCGAAGAAATTATCAAAGAAGCTAAATTACATGATACAATAATTCTTAATGAAATTCACAAAAAGAAACTGAAAAAACTAAACAAGTTGAGAACAGAGAAAGAAAGAGAAAAGAATAAACATCAAACAAACAAACTAGGAGAAATTCATAAAATTTTTCCCAAAGTAACAAATACTTCAAACGTGATCTTCACAGAACAAGAAAGAAGATTCATGGAAAAAGGTCTGAAATATGCTCCAAAAAGAGAAATTAACCTCCCAATACTAGCAATAGAACTTCAGGCAGCTATCAAAGGACACGAAAATGAAAACATTATGAATAAGGAGATTCAACAAATCCTAACTAAAGAAGAAAAGAGACAAACAAACAAACAAACAATAAGAAATGGAGAAGAAGAAAAGGAACAAAAAATTATTAAAAACATCAAGCGGAAAATTAAGGAAAACGAATTAATAGTTACTCCTGCAGACAAAAACGCAGGAATGATAATTTTAACCAAAGATCTCTACATAAATAAGACTGAAAGCTTTATGAAAGACAATAACTTTAAAACTATCAATAAAAACCCCACAAACAATTTTCACAAAAAAGTAAAATCAATAACTAAAGAAAACAAAACGACAATAACAGAAATTGGAGGTACCTTGACCAGCCTGTTGCCTATGAATCCGCAAACCCCTAAATTGTATGCACTACCTAAAGTTCACAAAAATGGATTACCAATAAGACCCATTATAACCTCCATTGAATCCAGCACATACAAACTCGCAAAACTTTTACAAAAATTTATAATAAATGATATCAATTTTAAACCAAAATATACCATAATTAATCGTTACCAACTTCCTGATTTAATTGATAAAATACAGCTACCAGAAGGTTTCAAAATGATCTCATTTGATGTCAACAACCTATATACAAACATACCCATAACCGACACGATAACGATATTAGAAGAAATAATAAAGACTGACCTCAAAAACAAAGACAAAACTCGCTCCATCTTAACGCTATTAAAACTATGCTTAGAACAAAATTTTTGTATCTTTAACGATAAATACTATCAATATCTAGATGGATTACCAATGGGATCACCATTGAGTAGTGTGATGGCAGATATTTTCATGGACAACCTAGAGAAAAATCAAATTATGTGTGACAAAAACCCTTATAGAGACGATATTATCCTATGGACAAGATACGTGGACGACATTTTAGTACTGATTAAAGACGACCAACATATTAATAATCTTCATAAATATATTAACAGTTTACACCCCAATATTAACTTCACTATCGAGACTGAAAACAATCAAAAATTAAATTTCTTAGACTATACACTACGACATTCAAACAACAAAATTAAATATAACATCTACAGAAAACCTACACAAACTAGTACTACCATCCCATTCGATTCTCATCATGATGAAACTCATAAAATGGCAGCATACCGGGCTTATATACACAGAGCTTTCCATTCAAAATTGGAACAACAAGACCTAGAAAAAGAGATCGAAATTATCCACCAAATTGCAAGCGAAAACAGTTTCCCACCGACATTTATCCAACGAATATTTTCGAAAATACAAAACAAATATAATCTTCAAGAAACAACTTCCCTATCCGACCGAAAACCTGATAAACCAACAACGTACAGATCCATAACTTACCCAGGAGAAATATCCCATAAAATCAAGAAAATGTTCCATAAGTTCAACATAACAATGACATTTAAAAACAAAAACAATCTGAAGGCATTATTAGTTAATAACAAAAACAAGACTACAACTCTCGCTAAAAGTGGCTTATACCAATTGCAATGTGGGACCTGTTCAGCCACATACATAGGTGAAACGGGAAGAAGTATCCAAACAAGGCTTAAAGAACATAAAAAGAGTTCAAAATCGGCATTCGGAAAACATCTAATTTTCAACAACCACGAATTTGACGAAAATAAAAATATTAAATTACTACACCAACTTAATAAAAGCAACCTTATGGAAATAATGAAAATGTACGAAATCAACAAGTTTATTGAAATTAACAGTAATATTATAAGCCTTAATGAACAAATTATCCCGACCCAAAAACCAATCTATAGTTGCCTGCGAGATCCGTACCTAAAACACAAATATAAAAACAAAAACAAAAAAACCTAACGTCACACAACAACTTTTGACGTAAATTTTGAAAAATTGTAATTAATTTTTCTAATTTGTTAGTAATAACGTAAGATTTTACTATTTTATTTTTATATTAATATGTTCATTTTCGTATATTGTAAACTTGTAGGTACCTACTGAAGAAGAGCAAGGCTCGAAACTAGTTTAGAAAAATAAATTTTAATTATCACCAAAAGTACATTTTTATATAGACCCTAATTTAATAATTGGTGAAAAAAGGATAAGAAAAATTATTTTTATATTAATTATTAAATGCTGTATTTAGAACAGCGTTCCATTGTGAAGTTGTGTCTTCTCTCACTTAACGTATTCTTGTAAGCCGAAAAACTTCTCTCCACGTCCACACTTGTAATTGGTGCATACTTGAACTTTGTAATTAATGCGGGATCCATAATAAATCCAGTAACAATTTCACCACTTAAAATTGATGCAATTTTATGTAATGTGGCAAATCCTTCATTTTTACACAGAACGTCATTAAATTTATTCGTAATTGTTTAACCAATATGTCCTAGTACGCTATACGTGCTGTCTTGAAACTTTTTAATCATTTCTACTGCAGTCACTAAAGGTAAATCCTGTTTTTCAAGTGATTTTATAGATTCACTTATATAACTGTAATTGCTTCTTATAAATGCCAAATTATTTTGTAACTCCACTTCTTTTAGGACGGCCTGGCAATCTTGTATTGCTTTACTACTTGTAGCCGGAAATTCATTTATTAATTGTTTAAAATGATCTAAGGCATTTGTGTAGTATATAGCGGCATCTAGCCATGTTCCCCATCTTGTTAGAATTGGTTGTGGTGGTAATGGGGTATTTGGTAACCTCTCTCTAAACAATTCTACCCTTAAAGGGGCTTTAACAAATATTTGTTTATCGCTTTTTATTAATTTATTAACTAATGGGAACTGTAAGCTTATAGTTTCTGCTACTCGATTAAGCCCGTGTGCTAAGCAAGTACAATGAATTAAATTAGGTAAACAATCTTCATATTAGACGCAGCTTTTATGATGTCTGCCGCTGCACCTGGCACCATCAGTAAAATTTTATCATTCGGTACCGGCTCCGGTAAGAAAAAATGCGTTAATTCGTCGTGAATAAATCTTTTTACCGTATTATTATTTGTTTTACTTAATTCTTTTGCACTTTGTACAGTTTGTAAGTGCAGTTTGTACGCGGCACTTATCATGGCTTTACTGAGGAATCTGTTGTACTTGAAACTATCCAAATAGTAAGCAGTTCGATACATTCTGTATTTCCTAAGCGCACTTTCCTTGAGCCGAATAGCTTCTCTTATTTCATAAGTGAACCACGCAGGATACTTCTTCCCGGCTTTATTCAAAAATTTCATTTTAGACACGGCGATATCAAGAGCTTTATAAATTAGTTCATAAAATGTTGCGCATCCGGCCTCGACGTCCGTTGCATTGTCCACCAACGACCAATCAGTGGCAGTTAATAAGCCATAGAGCAAAGGAAAATCTGTTCGCTTGAAATTGTAACTAGCTACACCAGACGATGCCCGGAAGTTAGGAGAAGAAGATTCCATACATGAAAATGCAACACGAAGTGCTAGATGGTGACGATCTTCGTCCACAATAGGATCTAAATTATTGTCAACCGAGCACGGAAAATTACTAAACACCAGGTCCAGTAATCGGTTGTTGAAATTCATGACGGCATTCGCTTGGGTAAAGTTGTTGAATTTCTCATGATTTTCAAGTGCAGTAGCAAAGCGATCACATCTGGCAGGATACGAGTAAGAAGGGACGTTAAAATCACCAATTACCATAACCGAATGATCAGCAATAATGTGCAATGCTTGCAATTATTCCAAGAATGTTGCAAAGTCATCTATAGAGGTGGAGGGCGGTATGTAAACAATAAAGAAAAAACTTAATTGCCCATTCAAGCCAAAAACATTTGCCCCCACAACGTCCATGGTAGGAGTGATGTCAATTATACTGTGCAATATGTTTGTAAAAAAGTTTAGAAATATTTATTTGTCACTTTATGGATTGGTATGTTTGCTTTTATCAAAGCTTTGCAAAGATCAAAATTGAATTTTGATTGTTCAGTGTAGCCGGATGTTGATGCCACAGATTGTATAGCTGTACCTATAGTTTGTAGTTTTTTGGATTGACTTTTAGTCAGTTTTAATTTTTCAGATGCAATGATGTTTTGACATGCTGAATTATGTAGTATTTCTTGTCACAATTAATCTGTTAACAGTAATTTAATAACGTCAGTATTTTATAATATTTTCCATAATTATTAAACAGTCAATATATTGTTCTATTAATTTTAGTGATCGAAGTACTACATTGAATCAATAGTGAATTTTATTTCAAGTGCTATTCTTTATAATTTCCAATTTTTACCGTAAAAGGATTTAAATTTCGGTTTTAAATATTTAAAAATCTTTGGTATTATACATAATTTAATCATTATTTAAAAATATAATTAATTGTTTTTACTCGATCGCAATATTTGGGATGTTAAATCATGAATTGGTTTATAGTTTCTTCAACCTTCACAACTTAGCTTAACTTTAATTATTTGCCTGTAGAAGAAATAATAAAGTTTCGATATTTTGCAAGTAATAATTTAGTTCAGTGCTGAATTCTGATCGCTTTACCCATCAATCCTAGAACAATAGCCAACAATTTTGCGATCATAAAACTCCGCCTAGCGTCTTTAAGATAATGTATAATGTTTGCATCAGTAATAGTTCATAATGAGAAGATTTTGGAGACATAATAACTCATACTGTCAACATGTTTGTAATATTTCAGATGATGTACAGTGTTTAGAACAGTAATAGCTCACGCTGCCAAAATGTTGATAGACTTTAAGCTGATGTGCAGGACTTTGGAGATATAAACACTCATACTGTCAAGATGTTGGCAGTCTTTAAGATAGACTACAGTGATTAATGAGTAATAGCTCATGTTGCCAATAAGTTGGCAGACTTCATATTTATGAACTTGATTATGGATACAGTAGCTCATGCAACCAACAGTTAGCAGTCTTTAAGATAATTTACAATGTTTGAAACAATGTTAGCTTATGCTGCCAACAAGTTGGCAGACTTTAAACTAATGAGCAGGACTTTGGAGAGTTAATAACTCATGCTGTCCACAAGTTGGCAATCTTTAGGATACTATATAGTTTGTGGAATAGTAATAGCTCATGCTGCCAACAAGTTCGCAGACTTCAAACTGGTGAACAGAACTTTGGAGATTTAAACACTCATACTATCAACATGTTGGCAGTCTTTAAGATAATGTACAGTGATTGGAAGAGTAATAGCTCATGCTACCAGTAAATTGGCCGACTTTAAATTGATGAACATGATTTTGGAGACAATAACTCATGCTGCCAACAAGTTGGCAGATTTCAAACTGATGAGCAGGACTTTGGAGATTTAAACACTCATACTATCAACATGTTGGCAGTCTTTAAGATAGTGTACAGTGATTGGAATAGTAAGAGCTCATGCTGCCAACAAGTTGGCAGATTTCAACTGATGAGAAGGACTTTGGAGATATAAACACTCATACTAATGGCAATCTTTAAGATAACGCACAATGATTAGTACAGTAATAGCTTATGCAGCCAACAAATTGACAAACTCCAAATTGATGAACATGATTTTGGAAACAATAGCTCATACTGCCAACATATAAGCAATCTTTAAGTCTACAATGTCCAAACTGTAAAAATGTACTTATTATATCATTAAACTATTATTTTCGATAATTTGATACTTTCGATACTTTAAATAGTATCTATAGCACAAAGGTATCGGTACTCGATACGTGATTTGAGGTATTGCCCAGCCCTAGCTATAACCACCCAAACCATAATCATTATAATTTATGGTTGGTAAAGTTATTAGCTTGATCGCCATTACTAAGTTCATACAGATCTGGACTAAAAATCCCTTACCCACATGGGACAAAAAATCTAGCAGAGGATTTCTTTTCCAATTTCTTAGTTAGGATTAGCGAAATTTTTTAAGTATTTTCCAGATAATTCATGTTTACAAGCGTTGGGTTGCGTTGGTCTGCGTTGTGTAATGTTGAGTTGGAGTTAGGTTGGGTCAGATATCAGAAGTGTTAGCTCGAGTTAGCTTGCATTGATTTCTATTGAGTTACAATATAACAACCCAATGAGCCAGCTGAACCCGACTCATTGGGTTGGGTTGCATTGGTAGTAAAATTATCAGCTTCATCGCCATCACTAAGTTTGTAAAAATCTGGATTAGAAATCGCTTACCCACATGAGACAAAGGATCTAGTCGAGCATTTCTTTTCCAATTTCTTAATTAGAATTAACTAGGTTTTTAATGTATTTTGCACATAACTCATTTTTACACGCGTTGGGTTGGGTTGGTCTGCATTGTGCTATGGTGTATATATTCTCGTATTACTACCAGAAGCGTTAGCTCGCCATGGGTTATATTGAGATACACTGGCTAGCGTTGACATGATAGAAAGGATCTTGAGTTGAGGATTCCTTTTCCAATATCTTAGTTAGAATTAATTAGTACAATTAGCGAGATTTTTGATATATTTTGCAGATAAATCTTTACATGCGATTGACAATCGTTGGATTGGGTTGGTCTGCGTTATGTTATATTGAGTTGGGTTGGGTTGGGTAGTGAATTTTTTTGATTTTCGGCTTTTGTGATAGGGATCTTTCTTCTTTAAGTTTTTTGAATTCGTTTCCGGTTTTTCATTCAATTTGATTTGTTCGGAAGTGGTACATTCCGGTTTGGAAGTTTTCGATGTGGGATCGGTGGTGCTCTACGCTACTTCTCCTTGGAATGACATCTTAAGAAGCTTTGAAATTCAAGAAATACAAAAATCTAATACGATTAGTAGAAAGAAAGGCATCAATAAGTACAACGACAAAATACAAAACAATGTCGATAAAAGCAGCGCTGGCGGAAAACTTTCCATTAGACCTCTTCGTCCAAGAAAAATTAAAGAATAGGCGATATAATGGTATTCCGTGTGAAGGAAGTCGCGAGAAAACGGTGAATAGAGCAAGGTGCTCACAATACAGAGGCTTGGCTCAATTTTCATCAAGGATGTTAATGACTCATACGATTCAATTCACAACAGGTCATGGAGTATTTTGTTGTTACCTCAAGGAGATAAAAAAGAAGTAGTTTGGATGTACACCACTACACACCATCTTTCATTGTGACAGATTCCAATTGAAAATTTTAACTGAGTTAAGGCTGGGTGAAGAGATAAATATAGACAGACAGTATCGCCCATATATTAGTGGGAGCATTAGGCACCATTATGATGGATTTCCTCTGACAGGGGATGAAGGTCAAAGAGGATAGGTACCGAAAAAGGGTGGTACAGAAAGATTTAAGAAGAGGAGACGAAAATATTTAATATAGTTAAAAAAAATCCGTTTGCTTGGTACATGAACTTATCCAACTCATTAATGCGGTGTTTATGAGACGAAAGGGTAGAGGAAGAAACAGAAGGGAAGGCAGAAACAACAACAACGTAATCGCCAAGGCAATCTAGCAGGAAAACGTTTGACAACAAACGAGCACAATTGAGCGGTACTTAATGTGTTAAGTTGTACAAATTTCATCCATATCATGTGTATACACACATCAAGATCTATCTGGCAAAACATAAAATCCGTTGCTGAAAATACTGTTTTTTTTTGTTTAAGAAACTGAATCTGCTCTAAAAGAGGGGGTTCGCATTTAATGTTTGTAAGTTTTTTCTCATTCTGTCTGATAATTAGAGACGCGTTCATCTTTGCTATCATTGCATATCCCTCTTTAAACCGAACAAATTTTGCCCAGAAATTTTTTAATTCGATGCCTAGTTTCTGAGATATTTTTTTGTTATACTTTTGTTATCAGATGTGTCAATATCGAGCAAAATAGAAAAATGTGAATGTTGATGAATTTCGTTTAATAAGTGATTGATGCCAATACTAGGAAATCAGCACACATTATAAAAAATCTTTTGCAACAGTTGTAACAAACGTAAGTGATGACGCACGTCCTTTGCCCATCAGGAGTGAGGCCGATGTGGACAGGATGTGATCGGTTTTGGCGACACTAAATTATTCATAAATTTATATTCAATTAAATGTTACTGTTCACAATGTCTTCGATTAGCGTTTACTATCAGAACGTGCGTGGTCTAAGAACTAAGTTGAAATCTTTTTTAGTGAAAAAAGATTTTTAAAAAAAAAAGCTTATTAAATTTTGATTTTGATCTTGTTTGCATAACCGAAACCTGGTTGCATCCTGGCATATACTCGACAGAACTGTCTCCGGATCTTTATAATGTTTTCAGGCGCGATAGGACAAACGGCAACGATGAGGACCTTTCGAAGGGTGGGGGTGTCTTAATTGGGGTATCTACTGCTATACCGGCGGTAGCCCATGCTGACTGGTTTGTGAATCTTGAGGTAGTGAGTGTAACGCTTAAGACCGGGGGTTCTTCGCTACATGTTTGCTGTGTATATATTCGTCCAAATGATAACTTAGCAGTCTATTCATTCATAGATCAACTTACTGTACTCACACGGCGATATCCTGACGACAAATTTCTTATATGTGGCGATTTTAACTTGCCAGAAATTAAATGGGAGATTGATCTCTGCCTTCGTCATTGTGTACCATCATGCAGTAGTGCTCGATCTCGTGATTTTCTAGATGCCCTGTCCCTCTGCGGCCTTAATCAATTTAATCGCCATTTTAATGCTTACAACCATACTTTGGATCTTATTATTGCAAATTTTTGTTCTATCTCTGACATAGCGCTCAGCGATAGCCCTTTAATTCGTGAAGACATATCTCACACTACTCTTGAGTTTTCCTGTCAGGTAATCGCACCTCCAAATCTTAAATATAACTCTCCCGCTTGCTATAACTACAGAAAAGCAAAATTTGATTTACTCAATTCACATTTTAATGGGGTTAACTGGGAAAGAGAGTTGGAGTGCGATGATGTTAATGATTCTGTGGATGCATTTTATGCTCACTTGCATCGCGGTATTGAGAAACATGTTCCCAAAATGCATAAGAGGGAAACTAAAAAATCCCGTGTGGTTTTCGTTCAGTGCTGTGCGGACGATTAATGAAAAGAGGAAGGCGCATAGGAAATGGAAGCGTTATGGAAATCACGTTGATTATCTTACCTTTTCTCTGCTGAGAGGGCGAGCAAAATTCCTTATTGATCGGGATTATAAAAATTATGTTAGCCAGGCAGAAATAAATATAACACACAATCCCAAACATTTCTGGACATTCTTAAAACGAAGAAAGGGCAGTAATAACATACCGTCTGCGGTACACCTGGATGATTGCACAGCTTCCGATCCTTCGTCCATCTGCTTATTGTTCGCAGATTTTTTTCATTCTGTGTACTCAATCCACCAGACTGATGCGGTGTCTGGTGTCACGTCCGACATCAGTGGTACAGTTGCAACTTGCTTCGATCAGATTGAGGCTGAGGAGGTACTGGCAGGAATTGATGCTTCAAAGGGCCCGGGTCCGGATGGTATACCAGCAATTTTTATTAAAGAATGTTACGCGTCTTTGTCGCTACCTGTAACCATTATACTGAACAAATCCATTGAATCTGGAGTTTTTCCACGTCTTTGGAAGCAGGCACATATAGTTCCTATCTTTAAGTCTGGTAATAGAAGTGATGTATCCAATTATAGACCAATATCTTTATTATTGGTGTTAAGCAAAATCTTTGAAAAGCTAATTTATAAACGGCTATTTTTTTTACTAAAAATAAAATTGATACAAGACAGCATGGCTTTTTTGCGGGTCGCTCGGTCGAGAGTAACTTGCTTGAGTACAGTAATTATATTTTTACTTCTCTTGATCAAGTAACTCAAGTGGATGCCGTTTATACTGACTTCAGTAAGGCTTTCGATCGTGTTGATCACAATCTTCTGTTGTCAAAGCTTCGGTTTATGGGAATTGGTAACTATTTGTTGCGATTGATTGCTTCTTATATACGTGGAAGAACTCAGGTAGTATCTATTAATGGATACTATTCTGATGTAATGTCCGTCCCGTCAGGTGTACCTCAAGGTAGCCATCTTGGCCCTCTCCTTTTCAACATTTACATCAATGACATTTTCACAGTCATAAAACACTCCCAGTACTTAATGTATGCTGATGATTTGAAGTTGTTTCACGTATTTCCTCTCCACTCGACTGCTCGAGGATGCAGAGTGACATTGACGCACTGCAAGTCTATTGCAATGACAATTTTATGACACTCAATCCTATTAAATGTAATGTTATATCTTTTTCAAGAAGTTCGAATGCCATCAGATATGAGTACAAATTGGAAAACTATGTCTTACCTAGAGCATCTCAAATTAAAGATCTTGGTGTTACGTTTGACAACAAGCTTGTGGAGTGGTTGGAAAGGCGCTGCGAATGTTGGGCTTTGTCATAAGATCGATGCTCGAACGAATCTCTTAAGAAGAACGATGCTCGATGCTCGATGCTCTTACATTTCATAAGATTGTCAACAATAGATGTGCCTCCTCGGTATTATTGGGATGTGTGAATATACGTATACCTTCCCGATCTTTAAGGCATGAGTCAATTTTTTATACTCCCATTCCGAGAACAAATTTATTTCAAAATTCTCCTATGATTCGGATGGCGATTGCTTGTGATCGGTTCCATACTACTGGCAACGGTATAGATGTGTTTAGTAATACATATAGGAGATTTAAGAGCTTGATAACTGCAGTTGAGTTACAGAAAGCATTGATCAACATTACTGTAGCGTAAACAAATGTATGTTTTATTTTTCTTAATTTTATTTTCTGCTTTATAGAATAATTATTGTTTTTAGTTAATTTATTCGTAATTAACCGCACAGTGTATTTGTAATATAGTAGTTTTTGTCAATGTAGTGACACAATCTTTTGGGTTTGTCCCGTTTTGTGTCCACTGGCAGCAATACATAAATAAATAAATTTTATGCGTCAGATTGATGCATCAATATTGAGAAAAGTACGAAAATATAAAAATTTGAGAATATTTTTAATTCCAGTCTTTATTCAACTTTTAGCTGGACAATATAGTTGCTGTACAAAAATTAAAACTAGAATTACCACCCTTAATTTATACGAACATACTGAGGTTTTGTTTATAATAGATCAATATATATAAAACATTCAATAATTTTTCGGTATTATAGAAATATGCGTCACTTTTAAAATATAACCCAAGGTTGTTTTTAAAAGTGAATTCGAATAAGTTTAGGGTTTCGGGGAACCTTTAAATATTGGCAGAGTCATCGGGACTCAAGTGGCACGTCGTATTTGTTTTCTTCTCGTAAAGACCCCTAAAAGATAAGGTGCAAATTCTCCCCGGTTTATCGTAAAGAAAAGATAAAAATAGATCGTTAAAATTGGAGGGAATTTCTCGATTTAAATACTCATAACGGTTTTTTTTTCTATCAACAAAACAAACATTGATAAATGATTGAAAAGGAAATTTCACAATATGGATTTTGGAGTGATGTAATTTTCGGTATTGAGATTCTTGTAATAAATTTGTCGTATTGAATTGCATTTATGCGTGTATGAATAAATGAAAATAATAATATGCCGTTCTTGAAATGGCAAATACCTTAGCGACACCTCTTAAGTAATTGATTACATTCTTTAAATGCTTTAAAAAAAAAATCTTTTTTATAATTAATTTTAATTTAGTTATTTTAGCTTTAATGGTGTTCTTGAACCACATAGATGATTTCCGCGATACCGTAATTTACTTCTAGAAACTTTAAAGTTCACCATTGAGAAATCTTTCTCGCGAGCCTTTGAGATTTACGCCATTGAATAGGCCTCGACCGGGGAAAATGTTCTAATTAAACGCACTAATTGAAAGGTCAAGTTAGCTGCGTGAAGCCGATAGATATCTTTTAAAGATTTTTCCTTTATTTTTTTTATTTCCCCTAGACTTTATGATCAACACTTTTAACTCATTTAAGAATTACCTTTAACAATGTATTATGACCTCTCATAATTTTCGATACTCTGACACTTCCGACTCGGTTCTATCTCTATAACCCAACTCCGTTACAAACTTTACCAAAGTCATAACTCAACGCATTCCTGTAGAAACAGAGTGGACGGGAGTGTATGCAATATATCAATTGGCTCGGTGCTTACAATGGTATTCTGGGATGATGGAAACTTCGCTCGTCACAAAAAATTTTTACTCTATGTTGTAGTAACTATTGGTAATTAAATTTGACGTTGTGTTATTATGTTAAAGGGAAATTTAAGGTTGTTTAAGATTTATTACTTCCTCTTAACGTTCGGTGGCTAATAAAATAATTATTTTTATTTTAATTCATTTATTTTCGTAATCTTCATTAAATTTTCTTCAAAATGAACCCAAACACGATCAGGTTATCTTTAAAAACAACCGAGATACAATATTTTAAAAAATTACGATCGTCATTTTTTTTAATTTCAATTTTTAATTATAACTCAGTTGTTTTTCAAAATAAATTAGTCGTGTTTGGAATCATTTTAGAGGATTTTTCATTTTCTATCTCTTCCTTTATCTATTTTTTTATATTAAAAATTAATAAGTTTGTTTAAAACAATTTCGAGATTAAATCGTTTAGATTTAAAGATTTTATTTCAATTTTTGTTTTAGAACCCCTGTTTTTCTTTTCCCCACCCTCACAAGCACCGTCCCTAATGTTTTGCACGTGCTTCGTTTTAAGAACACGTAGGGGTGGCTCTATTTCAGACGGCGGCGGCGCGTGCTATCCACCTTCTTTTGTTTTTGTGGAGTAGACGGCAGTTGTTTCCGCCTTAATTCATTTGTTGAAAATGAAAAAAAAACGAATTCAATTACGATTTAATTCCTCGAGGAAAATAATATTTATTAATAGTTTAAATTAAAAAGTGAATGTATAAGGAAGTTTTTTCTTTGTTATGATGAATCAACCGTTCATAAAAGTATGAGCTGTCGAGCAGATGTTTTTGCTAATATCTGTTCTTTCATAAAAAAATACCTCTGCAATAACAATCCGATTCATTGCAAACGATGAATGTTAATTGATAGCGACGAGGAGGTTTACGACTTCTTAGAAATGATATCGTTATTTGAATTTCTTGACGTCAATAGTTCTTAGGTCACCGCAGTTGGTGTTTTGGTAGGTTCAGGTGTGCGCAATACCATCGTGTTGATAATGAAACGAAATTTGAATCACATCTATTTTTCTTCAAATTTTTTTTCCTAATCGATTTTATTTTATTTTAAGAACGCAATAGATATGGGAAACTACGCACTTCAGAATATTTAACTTGAAGAGCAAATAGGGAAGCACTTGATATAAAGAAGATAGCCATTCCCTTTCTTAATGTTTTCGCAATACAACGTGTTTATATCCATGTCGCAATCATTAATTAAGTAGTGATTTCCTGCTAAAGATAACGAGTTTGTAATTTTATTTGAAAAATATTTGCGTTAAATTTCTATTCGTAATAAAATTAACAGATACATTAGTTTGGATATGATAGAATTATCAGTTACAAAACGCTTTTTACTAATTCCTAGAAATCATTTCTAAACCACAAAATAATCTCTTCACCTCATTGTATGTACATACCGCAAGAACAACAACGACACCGACGACGTTTTAGCCTCTTTGTTGTTGGTCCCGCGATCGGTATCGTTTCAAATCCCCCAAATAACTCCACGACAAACAAACAACGTAGACGAAGAAGAAGAAAAAAAAATTTAAGATTTTAAACGGCGATAGTGTTTCTTTGCGCCTGGCTACGTCTCTTTATCTCGAATAGATATTGGGATGGAGATAGCAAGAGACTCAAAAGCTGTCAATTCTCCACGACAGTCAGCGGGTATGAGCTGAAACAAATAGAAATTCAAACACCTTGCAATACCGAACGGAAAATACTTTTTCAAAAGACAACAAACAAAAACGGCGGGGTATGGGGAAATCGTAAATGTCAGAATTCTTTGTGCGAAGGCGATGGAGTGGAAAAAGCAAGTTTAAATAAATGTTATCTGGTTAAGGAATTTTAGATCGACCAAAATTCAATACGAATAGATCTATATAATATAATTTTTGAAAACAAAGAATTGTGTGATTATAACCAAAATAATTTATCGACAGATTTTTTAAAAGGAACTTATTATGCAAAGCCATCATAAACTTAAGGGCTAATAGGGGTTTTTGTAATTAAATGGATGGTGTCCCCAACATATATGTACGCAGTGTCCCATCTGAGGTGCGGAGCTTTTTTGGCATTGAATTTTATATGAAAAGGGGCATACTCGTATCGTTCGCCCAACCCAGGTCTGGTTCAAATATACAGGGTTGAGTTGGGTTGGGTTTTGCCATTTTAAGATATTTTTTTAACGAAGGTCTCTGTATTGAATGATGTCTGAAATAGAGTACTTAACAAACTGATTTGGTAAACCTATATATTTGAATTGAAGTAAAACTAGAACTAACACTAGACCTAGAAGTGGAAAGGTTCGGGTTTAGCCGTGCGTCTGAAGACGCACGGTTAAACCCAGATCATTTCTAGGTCTAGTGTTAGTTCTAGTTTTACCACAATCCAAATATACAGGGGTGGGTTGGGTTTGTTTCGTCAGTTCAATCTAGCCCTGGGACGCCAAATATCTTGGGACGGCACTGATTAAACAATCGACAAAAAGCTGTTATGAAGTAGATGATTTATTTGCAAATCACGTTGAAAACAGTTGAAACGTGAATGAAGAAAAGGAGGAAATGTGAAAAAATTCATTGAGAATTGAGCAAATTCTTCATCAAGAAGATAGGCGAAACGATTAAAGAAGGCATTGACTCTACAAATATACCAAGATTTGATATACTACCCAAAATTTATCCGTTTCAAGATGTCATATAGACCTATTTCTGTATTATTGTAGTAATCATGGATTATTCGCAAAAAAACTTGGATAAAACTTATTATTGAGAAGAGAAAGAGAATATGGCCGAGTTCGCTAAGGGGATGGCCAAAAATATTAAGGAAAACGTTCACACTAAGAAGATACCTTAAAAGAACTTAACCCAACCCAACCCTAAGAAGACATCAAGATATCAAGATTGATCTGATAAATGTAACGAATCATGCCATTTATGGTCTCTTAAATTATCATTATGGTAAGATATAATCCTTTTTGAAAATAAAGAATTGTACGATAATAACTAAAATAATTTGTCGACATAGATTTTTGAAAAGGACCGTCCAAAACCTAAGGGCTAATAGGGTTATAACTCTGAGGTACAAACTCCTGGAGGATGCCTATTTTTGCAATGAAATTGATGGTGTTCCAATCATACATGTACCCAATGTTCCCTCTGAGGTGCGAAACTTTTTTTTGGCATTGGGTTGGGTTCGGCTGGGGCACTAAATATATGGTGGGACGGCACTGATTAACAAATGGACAAAAAATGGCTGTTATGAAATAGATGACTTATTTGCAATTCACATTGGGCATATTCTTCATCAAGAAAGTAGTCGAAAAGATTAAAGAGAACATTAACTCTAAAAATACACCAAGATTTGAGGTGCTACCAAAAACTTATCTACCTCAAAATATCATCTAGACCTATTTCTTTATTTAAATAGAAAAATGTTTGTTGGTTTTATACTTTATTAAAGATTGGTAAAATATATTCTTGTTCTACCGGTTTCGATCTCGGTCAGACCATCTTCAGGAACGTTCGAGGTTCCTGAAGATGAAGAGGAAGAAGAAACCGGTAGAACAAATATATTTTTTGGCCGAGTTTGCCAAGGGGATATATAGCCCTTTGACGAACTCGGTATATAACTCGATATATAGCCAAAAATATTAAGGAAAACGTAACCGGAAATAATCCTAAGAAGATTCCTTAGAAGAACTGAACCCAAACCCAAACCAACCCTAAGAAGACGTTAAGGTTTGATCTGATAAATCTAAAGAATTCGTACCTTTTATAGCATCATAGATTAGCATTATGGTACTAAATTATTTTAGGATTATGATACGAAAAAGTGATAAACCACCTCAAGATTTGAGGATGATTTGAAGAACTAATTAAGAGAAAGAACTAATTGAAGAACTTAATCCCCATAATTGAGAAAAAGAGACAACATCCAGTAACCTAACATTTTTTAAAATCCGAATACCGGATAGTTGTTGATTTCCATTCCAAAATTCTAGACTAAAAAATCTGGGCTTTTTTCCGGATACTTGATATTCGGTGTATGTTAATATTGCTCTCTTGCACTTTTGTTGTTAGATACATAAATGTTCAAGGAAATATGAAAATTTGATGAATTTCGTTGCTCTACAAGGTCTTAATGGAACCATTTGGAAATCGGAGAATGTTACAAATTTTTTTTAGAAACGTTGATGTTAGTTGCCTGAAAATCGAGCAAAATAAGAAAACATAAAAATTTGATCAATTTCGTTGTTTGACAAGATCTCAATGGTAACCCTTGGTAATCGGAGCATATTATAAACAACTTTAAGAACAAGAATTCCTCTCTGGCATTCAACTTTTAGATGCGTCAATACTCATAAAAAGCAAAAACATGAAAGTTGTATTTGGTAGCACTTTAAATATTTATTGACAACTATCCATTACATAAAAAAGAATGTTTCAAACAAAAGTTTTGTATTTTTTCATAGCATATATAGTTTGTACATAAAGTATGGAATCAATTGAATATACAGGGTGATTCTAAAAACTGCTGACAGAGTTCTATAGCAGGTAATACATGAAAAATCAAGATGAATAGTCTTAATATAATCTGTATCGATATCCTTTTCATGAAATGACAGATTTGTATCTAAGTAATGGGCATCCGTTTTGTTTCACATAATGTAGGAAAAAGTTTCTTACACAAAGAACGCCCAATCAAAAAAAATGTTGATAATATCCATAAAAGATTAAGATAAACTGGCAAATTAAAACCAATCAAAATTAATTCCGGAAGATGTCGTTGTGCTTGAACTCCGGAAGCTGAGGAACTGGTTTTCCAAGAAATAGAAAATTATAATATGTTAAATACCTGACAAATACCTCCAAATTTAAACAAGTCTTCTTTCATCAATCATCATCTCCATCCTTATCATTTCCAATGTATCCAACATTTACTCAACATTTAGATTATCCACCTTGATTAGAGTGGCAAACCCAACCCAACCCTAAGAAAACGTCAAGGTTTGATCTGATAAATCTAAAGAATTCGTACGTTTTATGGCATCTTACATTAGCATTATGGTACTAAATTATTTTAGGATTATGATACGAAAAAGTGACAAACCACCTCAAGATTTGAGGATGATTTGAAGAACTAATTGAGAGAAAGAACTAATTGAAGAATTTAATCCCCATAATTGAGAAGAAGAGGCAACATCCAGTAACCTAACATTTTTTAAAATCCGAATACCGGATAGTTGTTGATTTCCATTCCAAAATTCTAGACTAAAAAATCTGGGCTTTTTTCCGGATACTTGATAATCGGTGTATGTTAATATTGCTCTCTTGCACTTTTGTTGTTAGATATATAAATGTTCAAGGAAATATGAAAATTTGATGAATTTCGTTGCTCTACAAGGAAACTTAATGGAACCATTTGGAAATCGGAGGATGCTACAAATTTTTTTTAGAAACGTTGATGTTAGTTGCCTGAAAATCGAGCAAAATATGAAAACATAAAAATTTGATCAATTTCGTTGTTTGACAAGATCTTAATGGTAACACTTGGTAATCGGAGCATATTATAAACAACTTTAAGAACAAGAATTCCTCTTTGGCATTCAACTTTTAGATGCGTCAATACTCATAAAAAGCGAAAACATGAAAGTAACTATCCATTTCATAAAAAAGAATGTTTCAAACAAAAGTTTTGTATTTTTTCATAGCATATACAGTTTGTACATAAAGTATGGAATCAATTGAATCTACAGGGTGATTCTAAAAACTGCTGACAGAGTTCTATAGCAGGTAATACATGAAAAATCAAGATGAATAGTCTTAACATAATCTGTACCGATATCCTTTTCATGAAATGACAGATTTGTATCTAAGTAATGGGCATGCGTTTTGTTTCACATAATGTAGGAAAATGTTTCTTGCACAAAGAACGCCAAATCAATAAAATGTTGATAATATCCATAGAAGATTAAGATAAACTGGCAAATTAAAACCAATCAAAATTAATTCCGGAAGATGTCGTTGTGCTTGAACTCCGGAAGCTGAGGAACTGGTTTTCCAAGAAACAGAAAATTATAATATGTTAAATACCTGACAAATACAAATATATTTAAACAAGTTTTCTTTCATCAATCATCATCTCCATCCTTATCATTTCCAACGTACTTAACATTTAGACAGTCAAACATTTAGATTATCCACCACGATTAGAGTGGTCAAAATCTGTTGCTTTAATCAAACATCTGTAGAAGACCAACTTATAGATAGTTGACTACTTCTTACGAATATTCTACCCGTTTAACAAAATTAGCAGTGGCGTAGAGACTAGGTAGAGTTTAAGATAATGTCCTTTGCCTCGATAAGGAGACATTTGCGAATTCATGTATATTAAGACTATTCATCTTAATATTTCGTATTATCTGCCCTAGAAGTCTCTCAGCGATGTTTTTAATTACCCTGTATATTCGCGCATTTATTCAAATAAAATTTAAATATTCTGGTGTCCCAGAATTGAGATGTCTAAGTTGACATTCTTAAATATGAACCCCCATTTTTTTGTTGCATTTACAGGTTCAACGTTAGATTTTGTTGGTTTAGCTGTCCTTGTTCAAAAAATTTGTATTTATTTACAAGAAATAAGTGACTATAATACCGTAGGGCTGGAATTTTGTATATTTTTTGGTAATATATTCATTATTCTGTAACACATTCTAAGAACATCCCCCGAATTTGTATCGAATTGATTCCATTCTTTATGTAGACATTCTATACAGCTCTACAGGTAAAGTATTGTACAATCATGCGGGACATCCTGTATGATAGCATACTGATAAAAACATTAATGTATCCATTTAAAAAAATTCCGAAATCTGGCATCATCTTCTGTCGAGTGCATATTCCATCATTAAAAAATCATATCATCACAATACCTAGAATTTAGGAACACGTATTTACCCACCGCCGTCCTAACCATAAGGGATAATAGGGCTACAGCTCTGGGACTCCAACTCCTGGGTGGACGTTTTCTTTTGCAATAAAATGGATGGTGTTCCTACCATCTCCGAGATGCAGATCTTTTTAGTTTTAGTATTGAATTTTGTATGAAAAGGACGCCTATGGTTTAAATATACAGAGTTGGGTTGGGTTTAGCTGTGCATCTGAGGACATTTCTTTTAACGAAGACTTCTATAACCAATAGTTTCTGAAATAAAGTACCTTACAAGCTGATTTGGCAACCCTGTATATTTAAATCGAACGAAAACTAGAACTAACACTAGACCTAGAAGTGTTGGAAAGTGTTGGGTTTAGCTAAACTCAAATTGTTCCAATTCTAAGTCTAATGTTAGTTCTAGTTTTACATCATTAGATTTAACTCTAGATCTAGAGTTAGACGTACATCTCCCAAGACTGCTAAACTTAAATAATTCTAGTTCAAATATACAGGGTTGAATTGGGTTCGGTTTAGCCATGCATCTAAAGACATTTGTTTAGCGAAGGTCCTTACAATGAATAGTTTGTGAAATACAGCACTTTACAAAATCATCTGGCTACCCTGTATATATGAATTGAAGTAAAACTAGAACTAACACTACATCTAGAACTAGAAACTATTTTTTTAATTTTGTATAAAAAGGGGCTCACTCGTTTCATTCGTTGGCAAAATACGTAAAATAAAGTATATCATAAAAAAATCTTGAGAAAAAAAGTTTGATCCTCAAACTTGCTTAACCCCAACATTTTATAGTTTAACATAAAAGATTGAAGAATTTTGAACAAAAATTGTGTCAAAATCTTTCATACAATACAATTTATTGGTTCAATTTGAACCAAAAGGATTGTATTTTCCTCTAACAATTCCTTTCTTTGTTTACATTTCTTATGGTTTGTTTTTGTAAAACAAACGTCTTATTAGACGTTGAAAGCGTTGTGTGTAGGGCAGGTGGTAAGGGCTAAGATCCATCGGCAAAGGACTTACCTGCCTCGGCACGCACTTATTCAACCTTCAACAATAAGGGAAGGAGAGTGCAAGTGAACTTTAAAAACCGTCATCGCCTTCTTTGAAATTTTCAGGTGTTTTCGCCCAGCCAAACGGCCAAACAACTTCTTCGAAATTACTCCGTGAAGAAACGAAGAAAAACGACTCGTTTGACTATACCATCTCCAGACTCTTTTGTGTTTGTTTAATTTGAATTATTTTTCAAGGGGACTGCAAAGAAACGGAATGCGAGGCAAAAAATATCGCGTTTATTATTTTGAATGTTTCGAAGAAATGATATCGCTGGTGACTGGATTCAAGAATAAAATAAAAATATGGATTGACGAACACGTGTCGATTTTGAATGACTAACTTCGCAGGTTCGTTTCCGTTCGCGTAGTGCTAAAAGACAATGTGTTCGATAACGAAAACAGAACTAGCTGTTATTATTCAATAAATATGAGATCATAAAGGAAATTCAAACCGTTCGCAAACAATTTGATGAAAAAATGTTTATTTACTGTTTGGGTTCTATAATAGCGTATCATTGATTACAGTGTTATTGTTCATTTAAATCGCACACGGTTTACACAACGTTAGAAGAGTTCGATAAGATTTTTAGGTTATTAAAAAAGGAAAGGAAATAATCCTAATAAAATTATACGAAATCGTATACTCGTTCACTCAAATTCAACTAAAATTCTGAATCTCCGATAAAACAATGCTTTATTATCAATCAAAAAATGATGAAGTTTCCTGAGAGTGACTTATAACAGAAGATTGAAAGAAATCATTTGGCGCCCATTTTGTTCTTTTTTTCTAGAATTTGGTAATTCATTGAAATTTGTAAATTGACTCCAAGCATTGGCTGCGAATGCTTTGAAAGCAGGCATTTTGAATAGAGACATGATACTGCGTCCAAAAGACCTGAAATGCTCTTCTTTCAAAAGACTTGAAATGCTTCCACATGATTTGGAATGCTTTTAGAAAATTTGATGCTGATTTGATACTGATTCCAAAAGACTTGCAATGCTTTCACGAGATTTGAAATGCTTAAGACTTGAAATGCTGCTACAAGACTTGAAATGTTGCTATAAGATTTGAAACATTACCACAAACTTGAAACGCTGCTACATAACTTGATATTGCTTTGGAAGACTCGACATTGTTTCTACAAGACTTGATATTGATTCCAGAAGACTTGTAAAGTCTTCAATACTGCTTCTAAAAGAGTTGAACTGATCCCAGAAGACTTGAAGTGATTCCACAAAATTTGAAATGCTTCTAGAAGACTTGATACTGCTTCCAGAAGACTAGACATAGCTTCCACAAGACTTGATATCGCTTCTAAAAGACTTGATACTGCTTTCAGAAGATTTGAAATGCTTCTAGATAAATAGATTCTGCTGCCAGAACACTTAATATTGTTGCTAGAAAACTTGATACTGTCCCTGGAAGACTTAAAATGCTTCGAGAAGACTTGAACTGCTTATCAGTAATGTTACTACTGATAAGCAACATTTTCTTAGCAAAAAAGCTAGATACTGTTGAGAAACTATTTGAGGTTATTTTGAAAATATTAAATGTTATTGGACAAAATCTAAAATCTTGACGCTAGTACTTCAGAAACTGTTAATTAAAGTTTGAATACTGCTGGCAGAAGAAATTTTTATTACAAAAGGCAAGAAACTGTCGATAAAATTTTATTTTGCTTCAGAACTACCAAATACTGTTGGCAAAATAGAAATTATTCATATAAGAAGTTTAAAAACTACTAATTAAAGATTAGATAATGCTTCTAAAACTTTAAACACTGTTTGTAGAAGATACCTTCATTGTAAATGAACCATAGGCGCCATATACGTTGATACTCTGAGTGCACAAGCACCCATATAGCACTTTTAATGGTTTATCTGGATTAAAGTTACCACTTTCAAAAATTTTGAAAATTTTAACGTACTATTAAGCGCTCTCTTTCCAATTTAAGACCAGTATCTGCTGTGAACATTTTATCGGGCTATTTTTGGAAACCAAAATCAACCATCGTCACCACCATTATTTTTAAAAATTGACTCCTATACCATCTATTTACAATTTATTCTCTTATTGTAATAGATATTTGTATTTTTGGATTAAATTTGGTTACTTTTTGAATGGTCTTTGCCTTTGTACTGTTTTTAAATTTTATAAATTCCTCGAAATACCCATTTTGAAAATAAATACTCTGGTACTTAACAACACTGGAGAAGACTCCATCGGGACCATACTATAGTTACTCGGATATGGTCTTTATAATCCGAAGAAGGTATTCAGATATGCCACCTTGCTGGAATACACGTCCGATGAACCGGAACTTGTACATGGAAACTGATTACAGAAGAATTTCTTCCAACCTAAATGCCGTCAAAACCTTCGCCTTCCATTAACTCCTCCCCAGAAAGCAGCCACACTTTCAAGGTGTCAAGAATGGCGACGATGGATTCATTAATGGAATGACATCATCTTCAGTGATGAATCAAAGTGTAGCAATGCGATTACGACCTGCAGGATAAAGGCTCATTCGGGAAAGAAACTTCATGACATGGTGGACAAATTTGCGAGGAAAGCTGCAGGAAACCTACAGGATCATCAGAACCATTCATTGCCCCAACAAAAAGGTCTGTAATAGAGCTTCGAAAAGAGGAAACTTGTAAGATGTTTTTAAATTACTGGAACAGGGCACTAAGATGTCCTCAAGTTAAGGAGCCTCTGATGTATCAAGACCCCAAAAGAACTGATTTATTTATGAAGCTGTCCAGGAAGAGCCTACATTTGGGCATAAGTCTAATCACTGGACACTGGCATCTACAGAGGCACCGACATCTACAAAGGATGTGGCAAGGAAGAAGAATCAGCAGAACACGTTCTATGCGTGGCCCTCCAATCATTAAGATTTTCCATTTTTGGAGATATCCAGATTGACATGAGTGGAATCAGGGCGGCACAACCAGAACAAGTTTTAGCCTTTGCCTCTAAGATAAAATGGCTGGACGCACCCTAAAGCTGATCGAACAGGGAAGTAAATCCAAGGGATCTGCGTACGTCAAATTGCTGTGGGCGGTAATAAAGCCGGCCTCTCCGCAAATCTAGAATCCAGAAAGGACAAATGATGGGAAAGTCGGAATTTGGACTATGTTCAAAGATGACACACTACTTTCATCCCTGGGATTATGGTTTGGAGGCGATACATGCTGGAGGAAGATACTGAAACCGGTGATAGTACCTTTCATGAAGACGTTGCGTAATGCCACTTTCCAACAGGATAATGCAAGACCACATATTGCTGTAGTTACAAGAAGATTTCTAGAGTAAACCTGCCTGGAATATAATGGGTAGACGACTCAGACAAGTACCCAAGCCTCTTGAAAATCTGAATGAACTTCGACACCATATAGAGGTGTACGGAATGAGAGACCCCAATAGCATATCGATGACTCAATAGAGAGTATGGGTAGAAGAATGAAAGCATAGAAATCTGCGCGTAAGGATTCCAACAGGATAATGCAAGACCCCATACTGCTGTGGTTACAAGAAGGTTTCTAGGGCAGGTTGGATTGCAAAATTTACCCTGGCCTGATTGAACCTGCCTGTAATATGATGGGTAGGTGACTCAAATAAGTATCTAAGCCTCCTGAGAATCTGAATGAACTTCGACACCATCTAGAGCAGGGTTTCTTAACCTTTTCTTTGCGGCGACCCCCTGTACGAATATTTATGATTGCGTTGACCCCATTCAAAACAAAACGTTGAAAACTCACAATTTGATCTGAGCGATTTTGGTTTGCGTCCTTGTACATACCATTATTATTAACGACGACTTAAAAAAACAAAAAGGTCATTGAAGTTTCTTGAAGAATACTTTTGGATATCCAGAAAGTCAAGATGGTCACCTACCTTACTGGTTTATTGATGCCCTATCGACCTCCAATCGACCCTTTAAGCTTTATCGACCCCCCAGCATAATTCCACGACCCCTTGGGGGTCGATATCGACCCCGTTGAGAAACGCTGATCTAGAGGATGCATGGAATGAGGTACCCCATTAAGACATCAACTACTTAATATAGAGCATGGGTAGAAGAATTAGTGACTCCTAGGATTTTCTTAAAAAAATGTTAATTTTTATTTTAATGCATTATGGTTTGGAGGCGATACATGCTGGAGGAAGATACTGAAACCAGTGATAGTACCTTTCATGAAGACGTTACGTAATGCCACTTTCCAACAGGATAATGCAAGACCACATATTGCTGTAGTTACAAGAAGATTTCTAGAGTAAACCTGCCTGGAATATAATGGGTAGACGACTCAGACAAGTACCCAAGCCTCTTGAAAATCTGAATGAACTTCGACACCATATAGAGGATGTACGGAATGAGAGACCCCAATAGCATATCGATGACTCAATAGAGAGTATGGGTAGAAGAATTAAAGCATAGAAATCTGCGCGTAAGGATTCCAACAGGATAATGCAAGACCCCATACTGCTGTGGTTACAAGAAGGTTTCTAGGGCAGGTTGGATTGCAAAATTTACCCTGGCCTGATTGAACCTGCCTGTAATATGATGGGTAGGTGACTCAAATAAGTACCTAAGCTTCCTGAGAATCTAAATGTACTTCGACACCATCTAGAGCAGGGTTTCTCAACCTTTTCTTTGTGGCGACCCCCTGTATGAATATTTATGATTGCATCGACCCCATTCAAAACAAAACGTTGAAAACTCACAATTTGATCTGAGAGATTTCGGTTTGCGTCCTTGTACATACCATTATTATTAACGACGACTTAAAAAAAACAAAAAGGTCATTGAAGTTTCTTTGAAGAATACTTTTGGATTTCCAGAAAGTCAAGATGGTCACCTACCTTACTGGTTTATTGATGCCCTATCGACCTCCAATCGACCCTTTAAGCTTTATCGACCCCCCAGCATAATTCCACGACCCCTTGGGGTCGATATCGACCCCGTTGAGAAACGCTGATCTAGAGGATGCATGGAATGAGATACCCCATTAAGAAATCGACTACTTAATATAGAGCATGGGTAGAAGAATTAGTGACTCCTAGGATTTTCTTAAAAAAATGTTAATTTTTATTTTAATGCATTACGGTTTGGAGGCGATACATGCTGGAGGAAGATACTGAAACCGGTGATAGTACCTTTCATGAAGACGTTGCGTAATGCCACTTTCCAACAGGATAATGCAAGACCACATATTGCTGTAGTTACAAGAAGATTTCTAGAGTAAACATGCCTGGAATATAATGGGTAGACGACTCAGACAAGTACTCAAGCCTATTGAAAATCTGAATGAACTTCGACACCATATAGAGGATGTATGGAATGAGAGACCCCAATAGCATATCGATGACTCAATAGAGAGTGTGGGTAGAAGAATTAAAGCATAGAAATCTGCGCGTAAGGATTCCAACAGGATAATGCAAGACCCCATACTGCTGTGGTTAAAAGAAGGTTTCTAGGGCAGGTTGGATTGCAAAATTTACGCTGGCCTGATTGAACCTGCTTGTAATATGATGGGTAGGTGACTCAAATAAGTACCTAAGCCTCCTGAGAATCTGAATGAACTTCGACACCATCTAGAGCAGGGTTTCTCAACCTTTTCTTTGCGGCGACCCCCTGTACGAATATTTATGATTGCATCGACCCCATTCAAAACAAAACGTTGAAAACTCACAATTTGATCTGAGGGATTTCGGTTTGCGTCCTTGTACATACCATTATTATTAACGACGATTTAAAAAAACAAAAAGGTCATTGAAGTTTCTTGAAGAATACTTTTGGATTTCCAGAAAGTCAAGATGGTCACCTACCTTACTGGTTTATTGATGCCCTATCGACCTCCAATCGACCCTTTAAGCTTTATCGACCTCCCAGCATAATTCCACGACCCCTTGGGGGTCGATATCGACCCCGTTGAGAAACGCTGATCTAGAGGATGCATGGAGTGAGATACCCCATTAAGACATCGACTACTTAATATAGAGCATGGGTAGAAGAATTAGTGACTCCTAGGATTTTCTTAAAAAAATGTTAATTTTTATTTTAATGCATTATTTTATCGAACTTTTAAAATTATACTTTAATTCTTAATGGTTGTATTTCACGTGAAAGTGAGTGTATAAAAAACGATAGTATTTAGCATAAATTAATTATTTAAATCTCTGAATCGAATTCACATCTCTAAACACCGATAAACATGCAAATAAACGAGAGGCGTAGAAAGAGAGGAAACGAAGCCGCGGAACACGAAAATAAGTGGGGCCGATTAAGCGCGACAAAAAAACTACTTATTAAATCAAGGGTGCTACCAGCCAGAGCCCGGCGTTCCAGACCAGGTGTGCTCCCTTAAAGTGGCCGACCTGGTCTGCCTGGTCTGCCAGGTCTGCCAGGTGCTCCAGATCCAAGTAAAGCACTTCTGCTTGCTGCCGTTTCGATCTGCTTTTTTCTCTTTGCCTGCGTTTTTCTTCGCACCCTTTTTTACTACTTTTATTCTTTCACTTACTTCAAAAAAAATACCATTAAAAATATTAAAAATTTTACTTCTTTCTTTTCGAGTAACTAGTCTTTAAGTACTCTTTGTTCGTGTTTGCAACGTGTAACAATTTTTTTTTGCAAATTTAAACCGAACGGATTTATCGTCGTTACGCTACCTAATTGTTCTTTGTTTGTTTGGATCCATATACGAACCAATAAAGCTGTCTTTAAGTGTGTCGGCGTTGATCCGAAACTTGTTTCAACTATACACAACGGATATATAAGTAGAGTTGAGTACCCAACAGTATCCGTCAAAGGAGCTCTTGCAGTTATAGCGTGCGTTAGTGTACTTTACCATTTCTCTCTGTTCTACACTAATAAATCGTATGACTTACGATTATTATCTGCGATGATTAACGCTGTATTTACTGCGGTTTATTATACAAAGACTTTTCTAACTGTTAACAAAGAAAACTTAAAAAATATCTCAATTATTTGAAAAAAAATAATTTTATTTACATTGAGTCACCAAAAAGTAACCATTTAATCATCTCACACTACATAATTTCCTGAATTTTTCTAGTTGCAGAAATTTTAGAAGAGCTCGTCAAACTTGTAAAAACTGACTTTTTTAAGTTTATGTCAACAATTCGATTAAGTGTTATTTAATGATGATATCTTAAAACTATGTAACGTATGAGGAAGTCGATTATTTATTAAACCAAAATTATCGGGAAATTAAACTGATAACGGTAATCTTAATAAAATAAATTTCCAAAAATTGTATTATATCTATTTTACGTTTTTCTTGGAATATCGTATTTGCAAAATGTGGACTCAGACTGCTCGGTTTTTACGTTTCTTTTTTTTGTTTCTATTGAAATATGTAAAATGATTCAACTAACATAAAAAAATGAGTTATTAACCAACTAATTTTGTTGGCTCAATTAATCTTATTGGGTTGAATCGCGATTTTAGCTGGAAAAGGGTAAAAAATTAATGATAATTGTTTTGTTTAAATTAAAATGTAATGGAATTGTTTTAAATTGATAGCTTTCGGGTATTCCACAAAAACATTATTGCAACTTTTTTTATTATTATTTTATAACTTTTTTTATTATAATATAATTAATAATATGTTCACTGAAGGAAGCCATAATGAACCATAAATTGAGATATAACAAAAATCATTCAATTAAAACTGATAACATTTTTTCATTTTTTTTATAATGTATTAAGCTTAATGAATAAGGTGAGTTCATTTATAAAATAATATCAAAACGTACAGATTGTCGACATAAGAAGTTTTTTTTTAAAGCAAATTTAATTCCACAAAAAAAAAAATTATTATTTTACCATACAATAGCATGTAAGACGTTACTGTGTGGCTTTCAGACGGGGCACAGAGGATGAGGAATAAGAACACGAAGGATTTATAACCCAACACACCAGAAAATCTTTATATATATAAAAGGTTTCAATTAATTGGTATAGTAAGACTTTTAATTGATGACACTTTTGGAGATTTTTGACAATTTCCCCAAAGTTGTAGCCGATTCTGGATTAAACGTTTATGATTCATCGTCAACACTATTCATGCAGAAGTATCTCTCCGTTTTAGTTATTAAGTTGTGGTTGACTTTTGTGTAGAAAATCTGAAATTATGATATTAGAAGATATTTGCTGTATTTCTACAAATTGATTATGTTCAAGTTGTAACTGGTTACGGATTATGAATTTTCAAGACATATGAGCTATTTTAGTGAATGAGGTCTAACTAAATCTAAAAAATCTAACTAAAACATGCAATAGTCAAAATTGTATGTTTTAGTTTCTGAGTTGTGGCTGATTTCTTGTGTGGAAAACTCGAAATGTATGATACTTTGAAGATTTTTGCTGTATTCTTGCAATCTTCTCATATCTAACTGTTATTGTAATTAGTTATGGACTATACTTTTCTGGTTCATTGCAAACAACATTCGTGAATTAGGTTTTATCCAACTCATTGATTTATTTTGGTAATTTTAAATTTATTCCTTTCAAATTGTGATAGCTAGATCAAAATTGGTTATGGATGAAGCATTATTGAATCATTATCAAGAATTTTTTGTAGTTTTAAATTACATGTTTTAAATATCATCGGATCTTGTGATTATTACAAACCTTAGAACGTTCAAAAAGTCTCATTGAAGGAGTTGAGTCCTGAGGCAAAAGAGGTAATCATGGATTGAATATAAGAAGGTATGGTTGATGCAAATATGGGAAAAATCTTATAATTCAACCAATTTTCATTCTTTTCTGAACACTTATTTTTGTCTTCATATATTTATTAAAATTATTTTTAAGCTATTTTAGCCATTATTAAGATAATAAAATAATTTTGTCCATCCAAAATCGAGATACAGCCCAATTTGTATCTTTCCGCAAGATAAGATGAAATATTTTACATTTTTTTTTATAACTTTGTATCAAATTTTATGGATTGACAAACTTGCACACAAAGAAATTTCCCTCAATTCATATACCATGAATTCGTTAACTTTGCAGGATTCAAGGCCCTCGCCTATATAAAACTTATTTCTAGAAACCTCGATGATTTAGAGCCAGATTATTCTTTAAATGTACAAATAGATAGACTTATATGTTTGGTAAGAATACTTCGGCAATTAAATGTTACCGATGTTGCTAGCTGATGAAGTTCTAATTAAAATCTAAATCGATTTAGGCATAAATATTTTCTTATGGCAAACTTGTATGTTTACCAAGATGTATAAAAATGATTTAACTTCAAATCGTTGATTTAGATTTTAGGACGTTGATATAGATTTTGACAAACATCTCATCCAACCCAACCCAACCCAACCCAACTGAAAATCTAAATCAGCACTTCGCCCGCAAGCGACCAATTTGAGGTTTTCTTTGAGATTATCTTCTTATGACTTGTATATTTATCAAGATTAATAATATAAATAATAGTTAGTAATGCAAAATCTTTTTTGGTTTCTTCAGCTAAAGAGTTTGTCAAAAGTACAACATGTTCCATTTACCTTAAGACAAACGTAATATAAAGATGAAAAATTGTTTTTGCATTTTGTCACTTCACAAAACTCAAAACCTTTGATAAATTCGTCATCAAAGTCGATCACCAAGGTCACCTTAGCAAACACACTAGAAAATCCTTATATATATAAAAGGTTTCAATTAATTGGTATAGTAAGACTTTTAATTGATGACACTTTTGGAGATTTTTGACAATTTCCCCAAAGTTGTAGCCGATTCTGGATTAAACGTTTATGATTCATCGTCAACAGTATTCATGCAAAAGTATCTCTCCGTTTTAGTTATTAAGTTGTGGTTGACTTTTGTGTAGAAAATCTGAAATTATGATATTAGAAGATATTTGCTGTATTTCTACAAATTGATTATGTTCAAGTTGTAACTGGTTACGGATTATGAATTTTCAAGACATATGAGCTATTTTAGTGAATGAGGTCTAACTAAATCTAAAAAATCTAACTAAAACATGCAATAGTCAAAATTGTATGTTTTAGTTTCTGAGTTGTGGCTGATTTCTTGTGTGGAAAACTCGAAATGTATGATACTTTGAAGATTTTTGCTGTATTCTTGCAATCTTCTCATATCTAACTGTTATTGTAATTAGTTATGGACTATACTTTTCTGGTTCATTGCAAACAACATTCGTGAATTAGGTTTTATCCAACTCATTGATTTATTTTGGTAATTTTAAATTTATTCCTTTCAAATTGTGATAGCTAGATCAAAATTGGTTATGGATGAAGCATTATTGAATCATTATCAAGAATTTTTTGTAGTTTTAAATTACATGTTTTAAATATCATCGGATCTTGTGATTATTACAAACCTTAGAACGTTCAAAAAGTCTCATTGAAGGAGTTGAGTCCTGAGGCAAAAGAGGTAATCATGGATTGAATATAAGAAGGTATGGTTGATGCAAATATGGGAAAAATCTTATAATTCAACCAATTTTCATTCTTTTCTGAACACTTATTTTTGTCTTCATATATTTATTAAAATTATTTTTAAGCTATTTTAGCCATTATTAAGATAATAAAATAATTTTGTCCATCCAAAATCGAGATACAGCCCAATTTGTATCTTTCCGCAAGATAAGATGAAATATTTTACATTTTTTTTTATAACTTTGTATCAAATTTTATGGATTGACAAACTTGCACACAAAGAAATTTCCCTCAATTCATATACCATGAATTCGTTAACTTTGCAGGATTCAAGGCCCTCGCCTATATAAAACTTATTTCTAGAAACCTCGATGATTTAGAGCCAGATTATTCTTTAAATGTACAAATAGATAGACTTATATGTTTGGTAAGAATACTTCGGCAATTAAATGTTACCGATGTTGCTAGCTGATGAAGTTCTAATTAAAATCTAAATCGATTTAGGCATAAATATTTTCTTATGGCAAACTTGTATGTTTACCAAGATGTATAAAAATGATTTAACTTCAAATCGTTGATTTAGATTTTAGGACGTTGATATAGATTTTGACAAACATCTCATCCAACCCAACCCAACCCAACCCAACTGAAAATCTAAATCAGCACTTCGCCCGCAAGCGACCAATTTGAGGTTTTCTTTGAGATTATCTTCTTATGACTTGTATATTTATCAAGATTAATAATATAAATAATAGTTAGTAATGCAAAATCTTTTTTGGTTTCTTCAGCTAAAGAGTTTGTCAAAAGTACAACATGTTCCATTTACCTTAAGACAAACGTAATATAAAGATGAAAAATTGTTTTTGCATTTTGTCACTTCACAAAACTCAAAACCTTTGATAAATTCGTCATCAAAGTCGATCACCAAGGTCACCTTAGCAAACACACTAGAAAATCCTTATATATATAAAAGGTTTCAATTAATTGGTATAGTAAGACTTTTAATTGATGACACTTTTGGAGATTTTTGACAATTTCCCCAAAGTTGTAGCCGATTCTGGATTAAACGTTTATGATTCATCGTCAACAGTATTCATGCAAAAGTATCTCTCCGTTTTAGTTATTAAGTTGTGGTTGACTTTTGTGCAGAAAATCTGAAATTATGATATTAGAAGATATTTGCTGTATTCCTACAAATTGATTATGTTCAAGTTGTAACTGGTTACGGATTATGAATTTTCAAGACATATGAGCTATTTTAGTGAATGAGGTCTAATTAAATCTAAAAAATCTAACTAAAACATGCAATAGTCAAAATTGCATGTTTTAGTTTCTGAGTTGTGGCTGATTTCTTGTGTGGAAAACTCGAAATATATGATACTTTGAAGATTTTTGCTGTATTCTTGCAATCTTCTCATATCTAACTGTTATTGTAATTAGTTATGGACTATACTTTTCTGGTTCATTGCAAACAACATTCGTGAATTAGGTTTTATCCAACTCATTGATTTATTTTGGTAATTTTAAATTTATTCCTTTCAAATTGTGATTGCTAAACCAAAACTGGTTATGGATGAAGCATTATTGAATCATTATCAAGAATTTTTTGTAGTTTTAAATTACAAGTTTTAAATATCATCGGATCTTGCGATTATTACAAACCTTAGAACGTTCAAAAAGTCTCATTGAAGGAGTTGAGTCCTGAGGCAAAAGAGGTAATCATGGATTGAATATAAGAAGGTATGGTTGATGCAAATATGGGAAAAATCTTATAATTCAACCAATTTTCATTCTTTTCTGAACACTTATTTTTGTCTTCATATATTTATTAAAATTATTTTTAAGCTATTTTAGCCATTATTAAGATAATAAAATAATTTTGTCCATCCAAAATCGAGATACAGCCCAATTTGCATCTTTCCGCAAGTTAAGATGAAATATTTTACATTTTTTTTAATAACTTTGTATCAAATTTTATGGATTGACAAACTTGCACACAAAGAAATTTCCCTCAATTCATATACCATGTTAACGAATTCATGGTTTTTTTGGAATCTTTGCAGGATTCAAGGCCCTCGCCTATATAAAACTTATTTCTAGAAACCTCGATGATTTAGAGCCAAATTATTCTTTAAATGTACAAATAGATAGACTTATATGTTTGGTAAGAACACTTCGGCAATTAAAGGTTACCGATGTTGCTAGCTGATGAAGTTCTAATTAAAATCTAAATCGATTTGGGCATAAATATTTTCTTATGGCAAACTTGTATGTTTACCAAGATGTATAAAAATGATTTAACTTCAAATCGTTGATTTGGATTTTAGGACGTTGCTATAGATTTTGACAAGCATCTCATCCAACCCAACCCAACCCAACCCAACTGAAAATCTAAATCAGCACTTCGCCCGCAAGCGACCAATTTGAGGTTTTCTTTGAGATTATCTTCTTATGACTTGTATATTTATCAAGATTAATAATATAAATAATAGTTAGTAATGTAAAATCTTTTTTGGTTTCTTCAGCTAAAGAGTTTGTCAAAAGTATAACATGTTCCATTTACCTTAAGACAAACGTAATATAAAGATGAAAAATTGTTTTTGCATTTTGTCACTTCACAAAACTCAAAATCTTGCTTTGTCGTTTTGATTTTCCATAAACCAATTCGTCTTTGATTTAGCTTTGAATAAAGTCTTCTTCGTTGTGCTGATAAAAACCTGATAGTTCGGAAACGAGTAAACAGAGATACAAAATCATCTTGATACAAATATTTGTTATTACATTGGCCAGAATCTTCCCACTTTGTCTTGTAACAAATGATGTATTGTATGTATGTAGGAAAGAGGAGGGTATCCTAAAGCATACAGTACCTAGGCCCCAACGGGCCCCTTGTACATCCTTCTACACTCTCTCTGGGTACATCAACCAGCCCAAGGAATTTCCGAAGGCTAGGATAAACCTCAGAGGTGTGTTCCTGATGCCATCTTCTCGCTCTCTTCTCAAAAGCGACAAAGGGGACTAGTAGCTAGCTTAAGGTTGTAGAGATGCTTCTTTACCCTACAGTGACCCGTAATGAGTCCCGTTAACAAATAATTTATTTCTAAAGTTCGACAAACATGATTGAAGCATTTTTCTTTCGCTTGCTTCAACTTCGATTAGTGTCGTCAGCTAAGAAGTTTGTCAACAGAAAAAGAATTTGTGCCTGGTACCTTAGGATAAACGTGGTGTAAATAGCTGAAAAATTGTTTTTGCAATTCGTGCCACAAAACTCAAAATCCTGCTTCGTCTTTGATAAATTCGTCATCAAAGTCGATCACCAAGGTCACCTTAGCAAACATACAAATTTTGTCTTTTCCTGCTTTGTCCTTGACAGTTGTTTTGGATAAAGACAAACAAATTTACTCTGCGACCTACAAGTAACGTTGGTGGATTGAAGATAAGTTTAGTTCTCTTTATCCAAAGCAAAGTCTAAGACAAATTTGTCAAGGACAAAGCAAGAAAGGACGAAACTTGTATTTTTGATAAGGTGACCTTGGAGGCCGGTAGCTGCTGAGGTGTTAGTTAAAATATAAATCAGCAAGAGACCTCCGCGATTTGAGAATAAATATTTCCTTATGATAGAATTGTATATTTATGACGGTGACCTTGGCAATTAGAGGTAAAGTCATTATTACCAATCTCGACCATTTGAGGATAAATGTAAATGTCTTTTTATGACAGACTTGTGAAACTTTGAAACTTGACCTCAAATCGCCAAGTGCTTGTCAAAATCTAAATTAACTGTCCACGAGCAACCTCAGCGATTTTAGGTTGCAAAAGCATACTGTACTTTAAAAGGACAGTGTTGACCACATCCCTCTTTCTAACGCCCACACTATAACTTATTTAACAAAGTCTTTTTAACTTTAATTGAGCCTTCTTTCACACCCGCTTCTTAGTGGTTCTTCATCCATCTGTAGCCTGGCTTCGAGCTCATCCAAATGCTAGGATTCGCTCGGATCATTCGGGTCTGTTTACCATTTCGTGAGAGTTTTTTATAGAAAACATCTGGTCTTCTATTAATTCTCAAATTTTCTTTTCCCATTTTCACAACATATGACCTTGGTATGTCTGCAATTATTTTTTCTTCTTTTTCTACACCTAATCGTCTTGTTCGAGAGTTGTGTTCCGTCACGTTTGCCATAATTCTTCTTCTCCTCTTCTTTTTCTATTTTTAGTTTATGTCTAATGATAGCAAGTTTTACTATCCTAGGTTTTAATTTGGCCCTGATTCTTGGGTGATGGTTATCCATACATAAGTGAAGTGGAAATACCCCACATTTTAACGGTGTTTACAGCAATGTATATCAATAATGCTTTGTAGATGTCGTCGTTTGACTTCAGTATTTTCTTAATTAATTTAACTGCATTTTCAACCTGACCATTACCTTGTTGGCATTTAGGACTGCTACTTATCCATTTGAACTAGATGTGTGCGTGAGTGATATTTTATGCCCGCTCACGATGGGATAGCCATGCGGGTCACGCATATCATTACATGAATCACGTGACCCTCGCGTGATTCACGTCAATCCATGTGACTCACGTATATGCTTTTAAGTAAATAAATACATCATTTTTTTATCATTCATTATCATTCATGTTTTACATCAACTTAAACGAAAGATTTGGTTGGAAGAGCAAATAGTTTAGTAGCGGAGCCGTCCTAATATATTTGGCTCCAAAACTCTATGACCAAATCCAATCCCACCCAAAAGCCAACCCATCTAGAACTAAAACTAAATCTGGAACTAAAATCATTTGGGTTTTTAGTTCTTGATCTAGAGTTAGACCTAATGATATAAAACTAGAACTAACACTAGACCTAGAAATGAAATAAAAGCCAGAGTATGCGATGGTAATTGTTTAAAATTTATTAAAACAAATAATTTGGTGCAACAATGTTTCAACTGCTATTTTAGTCTTTTTCAAGCACGACCATGGAAGTAACATAGAAGAGTAAAATTAAAAATTCTATTAGTGATTATGTTAATTATGAATTATTATATGTTATTTACCGTCATTGAGAGTACATCGAATAATGAGAGAACTAAAATGATTTGGATGGATGTTTGAAAAATTAATTTCCATATAGATGTCTGGTTCGGAAAAACTAAAAGCGTGAAGTATATGTTCTTGTTAAGATAGATTTAACAAAAAAGAACGGTTAAATGGGTGTTAATATTATGGGATTTATTTAACTTATCTTTTATCAGTCTCTCTAATTTAAGTTGTCTGGTTTTCTTACTTTTTATTGTGTTTTACATCAAAGCTTTAGTTCATCAAATTCTATGGAGTATAGAGACGTTGATAATTTCCTGTGTATGAACTTTAAATGTTAGTCTTGTTGGGAAAGTTTTTTATATTGTATTCTAATGTTCTTCTTTATTAGCTTCCTCTCCAAGTCTCCTTTTTGATTCTTGAATAACTTTGGTGATTTGATTTTGAATACTTTCGGTGTGACTTTATGATGATGCTGTGTGTTGGATGTTAATGGTATCTTTTGTGTTCTCTCTCTTCATCATGGTACTTCTCATAGTTCGAATCAAAACGAATAACTTTGTGTTTAGTAATTTGGAAATTTATGATTCGATGTTTTATGTATGATCTTCAGACGCACGGCTAAACCCAAATCTTTCCATTTCTAGACCTAGAACATCTTCCTAGAACCATTAGTTCTAGTTTTACTCTAATTCAAATACACAAGGTTGCCAAATTTTTGTAGTTTGTAAAGTACTCTATTTCAGAAACTGTTCATTGTAAAGACCTTTGTTGTGACCTTTACCTTCATTTAAAGACACGACTAAACCCAACCCAATTTTATATTCTATATTTGAAAGAGAGCAATCCTAAGATATTCGGCGCTCGAGGGCTGGGTTTTACGAACGAAGTGAGACCATTTTCATACAAAAAAATCAATGCAAGAAAAAGTCTGCATTTCCGAGGATACACTTGATACAAGTATGACGGATGGACGCACGCTCACATGAGTGGTACAAAAATTTATGTCCACTCACGATGGGTCACGCATGATCCATCGTGACTCACGTAATTTGCACATCTCTAATTTGAATCCATATTTCTTTGTAAATCTTCCAAATTCGTAGCTATCGAATTGCCTACTATTATATGTTTTTAGCTCAAAGTATTCAATAACTTCCTGATATCTTATTTTTCTTAGTTTATCTCAAGGTATTTAAAATAATATTCTTTAAATACTAGATTAGTATTGTTTTGATATTTTTCTAAAGCTACCCCATTGACTTCCCATGTTTTTTTCTGGTATTTGTGTTATAATCATCGGTGTTACCGCAGAATTTTTTATTTTTAAGCCAATCTCACAATTTTCAGTTGTAATTATTTCTTTGTATACCTAGCCATTATATGGTACGTGTTAATCAGTCTCTATTAATCACTCCTCATTTACATTATATATTATACAAAAGCATGAGTTATTCTATTCTTATTTTTTTATCAAGATTCATAAAGAATTAAAAAACTGAGAAATGTGTGTTGATAAATCAAATTCTTGGCTCTTATTGGTGATTAAAGATATAAAAAATAAAAACTGATTAGATGAAATTATAGGAATGTCATTAAAGTGCCTAAATATTCTTGGTAATATTTTTATCTTTACCTTTGTTATTGTTATGATTAGGATGTTTACACCAGTATGAGTCATTTTGGTGCGGGCTCATTTCAGATTTTATGGCACCATCCCTTTAAAATTTCATTGTATTCAAGAACAAACAAGCTTTATGATGGGTGCTTTGAAACCAATTACCTGATCTTTACGTTATTGGTAAACAAATCCCGATAAACACAAAAATTGTAAACACGAATTGAATAAACAACATTTTCATAATGTCGCTTAAAGTATTCTTAGAAATTTGAAAAACAAGCTAAATGTTTATGCTTGTATAATAAAATCTGGACATTAATATATTCTATTAGCTTTATTTATTGTAATGTCTAAACAGATTTAGCCCCCCGTATTAAACTTTGAAACTAGTCCTTAATCAGGACCTGTTTGCTTTCTAGTCAAGATCGCTTTTCATATTGTAATTCGTTTCTCTCTCCGGTTGTGTGCTATCGATTTCTCGTATACTTGTACCAGAGCGACATGTATAAGAATGCAAATTTGGCATCGCGCGTCACGACCACCTGCGTGTCGAGCTCAATTCGTCGCCCGAACTGTTATTGGCTCATTTTTCATCATTACCGCCTTTATGTGGCGAAACACGCCTTTGCTCCTCTTTTACCACCGTCCGATTTATTTGACGGCGTTACAGTTGTATTTGGTAATGTTATCGTCTCGAACTGCCCATTTTATCTCTCGATGGTGGTCCCCTTATGGTCTAGATATGGTACTCGATACATATACTGGTCGGTCTGGAACAGGTTTCGGCACAGAAAGACTATTTAAATAAACCTTTTTCGAAAGATTAAAGTAAAATGCTTTTTTTTGTATTATTTCTTACATAACTTTGTGTACAGAAACGTTACAAGTCCTTGTATTCATAAATCGTTACAAATAAGGTATCTCTTTTATCAATTGATACGATGCAAAGTCGCACATGTGTACAATATGTAAAAGAGACCTGTGTTGTGAGTTTTAAGTCAAATATTGATCAGACGCAGTTTTTCACACAGGGACGCATATTTTTCGATAATAATTGGAACATTCATAGCGTTAAGTGAAGGATTGCTACTTTATCATAGTGTAAACTAACCCAGTAATAAAACGATACACAGAAAAGGGGAGGAAAAACCGAGCAAGTCGTAGTCCACTAAAAGGTGTCTTTTTACCTAAATCTTGCGCTTATTTGCGTACGATAAGAAAAACGGAAATGATGAAAAAATGTAATGTATGTATACCGGTGTTTGTTAGCAAGGTGTGACCGAGTTGATTTGCAGTTGATTTATCAAACGGATAATATCGAACTGTTTACATTATTAGTCCTTTATATAAACGTTTTTTCAGTAATATATTTGCAACGGAAATAAATTTTTATCACTTTTTTTATTCATTTTCCCTTTTAGTATTCGTACTTAATACAGGCCACAAAACTTGATGTTCGGGAACATAAAACTTCTTAAACGTACTTTTAAGCATCCGGTTTTCGTTCCGACCTTTTTCTCTTCTTACTTTTTCCATTACCGTCAATGAATATGGTGAAAAATGCACGTGTGCTCACTTTGAATGACAATCGGGTGTCGGTAATTCAAAACGGATGTCGTGTTAGCATAGCTTTCCTCTTCCTTAATAGGGGTAAATGGTAGGTAATGTTTTTAAATTTCCATAAAAGATTTTATCGTATTTGACTATTTAGACGTAAAAATTCACATAAACTTTTAAGCTGAACCAACTCAACTCGATTAAATTTTAAAATCCTTAAATCTCCAATATTAACGTGTTTGGTTTGAGCTTTTCGTAATAACTCGAAAACTAAAAATGTTCGGAAGAAATTTTATGATTAAAAATTGTTTATTATAAAAAATATAAAATTGTGTATATTTTGATCAAAAAACAATATTCATCGCCCTAGATATTTTAAAATTTTCCCATGAAGTAAATTAAATAAATTAAAAAGTGTAGATGAAGACGATGTTAATAACATTATTTCCAATACATCAAGAAATGATTTGCGTATAAAATTGCAGTTTAAATCTTCCTTTTTAAAATAATGTATAACTCGTTGTTTCAAATTGAAATCGATTCCACCTAAGAAATGTTAAAAGATGATGTGTTTTTATCGTTTTAGTAAAATAATGAAAAAATGATAAGATTTGCGAAAGACCGTGGAGATCTTATTTTTAAAAATGAAGAAATGACTTGCATGCCAAATTCAAAGTTAAATCTTTCTCTTTCAAATAATGTATAAGCCGTTCTTTCAATTTGAAATCGATTCTATCTAAGAAATATTGAAAGATGATGTATTTTTGATGCTTTAGTAGAGCCACAAACAAATAGTAAAATTTTAAGAATCGTGAGGTTCTTATTTTTAAAAATGAAGAAACGACTTGTAAATCAAATTGAAGGTTAAATCTTTCTCTTTAAAATGGTGTATAACTCGTTGTTTCAGTTTGAAATCGATTCCGCCTAAGAAATGTTAAAGGATGATGTATTTTTGATGTTTTAGTAGAACTACAAAAAATAACGAAATTTGAAAGAACGTGGGGGTCTT
This sequence comes from Onthophagus sagittarius, assembly GCA_036711965.1. Classification (NCBI taxonomy): domain Eukaryota; kingdom Metazoa; phylum Arthropoda; class Insecta; order Coleoptera; family Scarabaeidae; genus Onthophagus; species Onthophagus sagittarius. The sequence continues at coordinate 13,243,623 of JASERS010000004.1, forward strand.
ATTTTTGAAAATGAAGAAACGACTTGTATATCAGATTGAAGGTTGAACCTTCCTCTTTCGAATAATGTATAACTCGTTGTTTCAATTTAAAATCGATTCCACCTGAAAAATGTTAAAAGGTAATGTATTTTTGATGTTTTAGTGATTTTTGATCTTAAATGGTAATGTATTTTAGAGCTACAAAAAAATAGTAAAATTTGAAGGATCGTGAGGGTCTTATTTTTGAAAATGAAGAAACGACTTGTACATCAAATTGAAGGTTGAACCTTGCTCTTTCGAATAATGTATAACTCGTTGTTTTAATTTAAAATAGATTCCACCTGAAAATGTTAAAAGATGATGTATTTTTGAGGTTTTAGTAGAACCACAAAAAAATAGTAAAATTTGAAGGATCGTGGGGTCTTATTTTTGAAAATGAAGAAACTAATTATATATCAAATTGAAGGCTCATTCTTCCTCTTTTAAATAATGTATAACCCGTTGTTTAAATTTGAAATCAATTCCACCTGAAAAATGTTAAAAGATGATGTATTTTTGATGTTTTAATAGAACCACAAAAAACAATAAAAATTGAAAGATCGTAGGGGTCTTATTTTTGAAAATGAAGAAACGACTTGTATATCAGATTGAAGATTGAACCTTCCTCTTTCGAATAATGTGTAACTCGTTGTTTCAATTTGAAATCGATTCCACCCGAAAAATGTTAAAAGATGATGTATCTTTGATGTTTCAGTAGAACCACAAAAAAAATAGTAAAATTTGAAGGATCGTGAGGGCTTATTTTTGAAAATGAAGAAACGACTTGTACATCAAATTGAAGGTTGAACCTTCCTCTTTCGAATAATGTGTAACTCGTTGTTTCAATTTGAAATCGATTCCACCCGAAAAATGTTAAAAGGTGATGTATTTTTGATGTTTTTGTGATTTTTGATGTTAAATGGTGATGTATTTTAGAACTACAAAAAAATTGTAAAATTTGAAGGATCGTGGGGGTCTTATTTTTGAAAATGAAGAAACGACTTGTATATCAGATTGAAGATTGAACCTTCCTCTTTCGAATAATGTATAACTCGTTGTTTCAATTTAAAATCGATTCCACCTGAAAAATGTTAAAAGGTGATGTATTTTTGAGGTTTTAGTAGAACCACAAAAAAAAATAGTAAAATTTGAAGGATCGTGAGGGCTTATTTTTGAAAATGAAGAAACTAATTATATATCAAATTGAAGGCTCATTCTTCCTGTTTTAAATAATGTATAACCCGTTGTTTAAATTTGAAATCAATTCCACCTGAAAAATGTTAAAAAATGTTGTATTTTTGATGTTTCAATAGAACCACAAAAAACAATAAAACTTGAAAGATCGTAGGGGTCTTATTTTTGAAAATGAAGAAACGACTTGTATATCAGATTGAAGATTGAACCTTCCTCTTTCGAATAATGTGTAACTCGTTGTTTCAATTTGAAATCGATTCCACCCGAAAAATGTTAAAAGATGATGTATCTTTGATGTTTTAGTAGAACCACAAAAAAATAGTAAAATTTGAAGGATCGTGGGGTCTTATTTTTGAAAATAAAGAAACTAATTATATATCAAATTGAAGGCTCATTCTTCCTGTTTTAAATAATGTATAACCCGTTGTTTAAATTTGAAATCAATTCCACCTGAAAAATGTTAAAAGATGATGTATTTTTGATGTTTCAATAGAACCACAAAAAACAATAAAACTTGAAAGATCGTAGGGGTCTTATTTTTGAAAATGAAGAAACGACTTGTATATCAGATTGAAGGTTGAACCTTCCTCTTTCGACTAATGTATAACACGTTGTTTAAATTTGAAATCAATTCCACCTGAAAAATGTTGAAAGATGATGTATTTTTAATGTTTCAGTAGAACCACAAGAAAACAATAAAATTTGAAAGATCGTAGGGGTCTTATTTTTGAAAATGAAGAAACGACTTGTATATCAAGTTGAAGGTTGAATCTTCTTCTTTAAAATAGTGTATAAATCGTTGCTTCAATTTGAAATCCATTCCGCCTAGGAAATGTTAAAGGATGATGTGTTTTTAACAATTTGGTAGCACGACCAAAAGAATGATAAAATTTTAAAGATCGTGGAAGTCCTATTTCTGAATATGAAGAAATGACTTTCACACGAAACTGAAGGTTGAACCTTCCTCTTTCAAATGATGTGTAACTTGTTGCTTTCACTTGCAATCGATTCCAACTAAGAAATGTTAAAGAATGATGTGTTTTTGACGTTTTAGTAGAATCACGAAGAAATTAATAAAGTTTAAAAGATTGTGGGGGTCTTATTTTTGAAAATGAAGAAACGACTTGTATATCAAATTGAAGGTTAAACCTTCCTCTTTCGAATAATGTATAACTCGTTGAATCAATTTGAAATCGATTCCATCTAAGAAATGTTAAAGGATGATGTATTGTTGATGTTTTAGTAGCATCACAATAAATTAATAAAATTTAATAGATTGTGGGGGTCTTATTTTTGAAAATGAAGAAACAACTTGTATATCAAACTCAAGGTTGAATCGTCCTCTTTAAAATAGTGTATAACACGTTTTAATTTGAAATCGATTTCCCCTAAGAAATGTTAAAGGATGATGTATTTTTGACAATTTGGTAACATGACCAAAGAATGATAAAATTTGAAAGATCATAGAGCTCCTATTTCTGAATATGAAGAAATGATTTGCATACGAAATTGAAGGTTGAACCTTCCTCTTTCAAATAATATATAACTTGTTGCTTCCACTTGTAATCATTTCTAGCTAAGAAATGTTAAAGGATGATGTGTTTTTGACGTTTTAATAAAATCACGAAAAAAAAATGATAAAATTTGAGAAAGATCGTGGAGGTTTTATTTTTGAAACTGAAGAAATGACTTGTATACCAAATTGAAGATTGAACTTTTCTTTTTCAAACTATGTATAACTCGTTATTTCAATTTGAAATCCATTCCATCTAAGAAATGTTAAAGTATGATATCTTTTGACGTTTTAGTGAAACCACAAAAAACATGATACATTTTGAAAGAAGGTGAAGGTCTTATTTTTGAAAATGAAGAAATGACTTGTATATCAAATTGCAGGCTGAACCTTCCTCTTTAAAATGATAAATCGTTACTTAAATTTCGAAATCGATTCCACCTAAAAAATGTTAAAGGCTCATGTGTTTGATTTGTAATTTTTGTTTGTAATTCTTATTCGTCAATAAACAAAATACATTTTATCTCGAAAATCAAAATCTATCGTTTTAAATGATATCAATAAAAATTGTTTATAACACATCATATTAATATAATCCATGAACGGTTTCATCATTACTACTTCACTTTTTTAATTGTACACCCTCAAACCCACACATATCAAATTCATGCTTTTTGATAAACATTTTTGATATATCTTAAAAATAATTATGGTAGAATAAAATGTTAATAAGGAGAATTATTCATAACAAACCATTAAAACGTTATCCAGAATCAATTTTAATCCAACAATATTTATAGCAATATTTTTAGCAGATTTAAATTTTTAACCATTTTAAATTTGTCTTATTTACCAACAAAATTATTTATATCTCGAAAATTATAACCTGTAGCTTTGAATGATATTAATAGAAATTGTTCATAATACACAACAATAACATAATCGATGAACTATTTTTATTACTAATTCCGATTTTCCGTTGTACAACATCAAATCCGTTCAAATTAACGTTTTTGGATAAACATTTTTATTTCAACGATAATAAATGAATTAAATAATAAATATATATATATATATATATATATATAATAAATATATGAATTAATAAATGAATTAAATTGAATTAAATTGTATTGCTTATTAAAAAAATTGGATTATATAATAAAAATATGTTCTGATTAGATTATGTACTTCCGATTGTTTGCTTTATCTCAAATTTAGTGTCAAACTGTTTATTCTTTTCAACTTTATTATAATGTAATATAGTACATTATTAGAGAAGTTCGATATATATTTAAATTACGTGTCATTTCCGGTTCTCATTTACCCTAAAAAATGATATAAATCTTCGATTTTATTGTATTAAGATTTCGTCATCTCAGTTGGAAATAATCTCGAAAACTGTGCATAAAAATTCGAATTTTTTATTTTAACTATATAAGTTATATGAAATCATTTCCGGTTTTGAGTTACCCTTGATAAACGCGTTTGAACATGCCTTTAAATCATCCGAGGGCCAGGTTGAAAAGCAAACCGAAACCGGGATCCCCGAACGATGATTAAAATCTTCTCCTGGTCGAAATAAAAATAGTAACACAAAGCCCTAGGTACTGGTTTTCGAAAGGTGCATTTTTGCACATTGCATACCGCACCTACTGGTACGGCACCCCGTCTCTATTTCGGTGGGCACCCGAGGGACGCGGAGGGGTGAAGGTCCAGGGGCGTCGGCCCTTCTGTTCCGCCGAAGGGTGTGCCGTAACGGTCTCAAATGCACATCTGCCACTCGCGTGCCTACGCTACCAATTTTATAAAAATAGACGAGTATATATAGTGACTTATGAATTTGTTATTAAAAATTAAATTTTTAATTCAAAAATTTATTTAAATTAATTTAAGTTTTGCTATGTTTATGTCACGGGTTGAATCGTTGAATGGCGTGATCAGGTGCATAACTTGGGGTCCACCAGATGTCTCGTTTTTAGAGACTCCTAACTGATTTCTCTTGGTTTCTAACGCCACCCCAATGTGTGTACGTTTCTCGTGCACATCTGCTTCCAGCAAAGGTGTGCGCACTTACTAAGACCCGTCATCGGCGTCGTCATACGATACTTAGCACCGGCTACGAAAGCTCATAACTGTTAAGACATAATAAGCCATAATTTCGTATTGCCCCGGCATGTGAACGAATCGATCTGAGAACACCTTTACATCAGCTCTCATTACACTATTCATACAAATGCTTATTTTAGCTACTGGAACTATAATTTATAGAAAAAATTATAGAGTAATTTTTTGTAAATAACAAGAACGATTTAGGGGTAGTTTGAGGATAATTAGGGGATGATTTGATTTTCTTTTATTTGTTTGTGTTGTTGTTGAGGTAACAAACATGTTTTTCTGTTTTGACTAAAAACAAGAAATTTGGGGGATTATTACGATTTAAAAAGAAAACAATCTTATACATATTTCTTATGTAATTTATTATGTAATAAGAAATTTATATATTTCTTACTGGCGGTACGTCTCTTTGGACGGTTAAACCCTAATATTACTACTATGTCTAGAGTTAATTTTGAAGCAAGGTTGCATTGGGTTGGTTTGGATTCCGTCTTAAGAGAGATAGAGATAAACCTAAATGTTTTTCGTTCTAGTTCTAGTATTAGCTCTAGTTAATCTTGGCTCTAGTTTTAGTTGTTGTTCAGTCTTAAATTGTTGTAAACTTGTTTAAACTAAAACTAGAACTAACACTAGACCTAGTACTAGAATGGTTTAGGTTTAGCCGTGCGTCTTCAGACGCACGGCTAAACCGAAACCTTCTAGTACTAGGTCTAGTGTTAGTTCTAGTTTTAATTACCATTCAATGCTTAATTGTTGTAAATTTTTCTGGAACTAAAAGTATAACTAATACAGAACCTACAACCTAGCTTTAGTATTAACAATAGATCTAGAACTAGAAACAGCCGTACATCCCTTAAGATGGAATCCAATCCAACCTAACCCAACCTAGCTTCAGAACTAGCTCTGGATTTAGAACTAGAAACACTACTATTGAGCCGTCTAAAAAGACATATGGCTATATCCTAATGTTTTTAGTTCTAGATCTAGTGTCACTACTAAAGCTAGGTTGTAGGTTTGGTATTAATTATACTTTTAGTTCCAGAAGAATTTACAACAAACAAGCAGGGAATGGCAATTAAAACTAGAACTAACACTACACTTAGTACTAGAAAAGCCGTCTAAAGAGACGTTCGAGTAAATCCTAATGTTTCTAGTTCTAAGTCTAGGGTTAGTTATGAAGCTAGGTTGTAGGTCTAGTATTAGTTAATAATAATGAGAATAATAATTAGCTTAGTTTCAAATGAACAAAACATGATACATTCGTTTCATCAAACCAAAAGAAGAAAGGAAACAAAACCAAAAAAGAAATACAAAGAATTAACTTCAAGTTTCTCTTTGTGTCCCTGTGTTAGGTTATTTCAGACATTTTACTTTTATAGTATTCTAGAATGGAATAAATTTCGTTCTCTATTAGGTCTTTCTTCACTTCTGCTTTAAATTTTTTCTCGTCTAATTTGTTTTTGATGGTAAAGCATTAGATAACTTAATTGAAATATATTTGAAAGTATTTTGTAACTTCTGTACTCTATGCAGGGATTCTAGCAAATTGTTTCCATATCGTGTACTTTATTTGTGAGAGTCTGTATTTCTTTCTAATGCTTCTTTTTGCGGATGAACATATTGCAAACAAGAAAATAAATAACAGGATGATATTGTCTGTATCTTTAATTCAATAAATCCAATAAACAATCCAATAAGTAACGGTTTCTTTAAATCATTAACAAAAACTCCATTTTTCTATAACATATATATTTCATACAACACAGTGTATTTCAACCTGAGTCTAGTGGAACCTTAAGCTTACATTCAAAAGCTTTTTGGGTTTCCGAGTCAATATTACAATTCGAAAGAAAATTTCCAAAATTTCAATTAGAATTTCTTACTACCATTTGCAAAGGTAAGCAGTTGTAAATTAATTATTTATCAACAAATTGTGCATTGTTTGAACCCAACCTAAAATCCTTCAGAAACATAATGTAAACTTAGCTTCAAATTTCTCTTGAAAATTCGACTATTTCTGGATAAAAGTGGAGAAGAAAATAAATCCGGATTGGCGATAAAACTGAGCCAAATGAGTTGGGGTGTATGTGAACAAGAAGTATATGTGAGGAAGTAGTGAACAATAGCAGTTTAACTCCTAAGGAATCTTGTACGATAGTTGACAAATTGATGAAACTTCGTGCAAAAGATTTTGTCACATCAATGTTTGGGGAAAAATTTACAGCCAAGTTAACCTTGACCCATAATCTGATACGATAATTTAAGATATGTCAGATTAAACGTGGGTTTACGTCGCAAAATGATGAACACACAAGTGAAGAAATATTTAATTTATTTAGTCTTTTGAAAAATATTCAATTTTTTGCCATTTATAATCCTATATTTATTTAGTGATGGAGACAAAGGTGTGGTAAGGGCACGTAAAAAGAAATTAGTTTTGATCATTAATCCTAGCAATTGCTATCTTCATCACCTTCATCACCATGTAAAATCATCATGTAATTCTCAATGCCACCATAAAAATGATTAATTTCTTTAAATCCAGACTTCTAAATGAAAGAGTGTTTAGCCAAATTTGTATGATGTCTTAAGAAGCTTAGCTAAAGACTCCTTCTTCATACCAATGAAAGATCTTTTTAAATAATCTATGTAATCTTTTTATCTGAAGATGAAATTTTTAGAAAACTTGATACTAATTGGCTTCAAAATTTAGCCTACCTTGTAGACATTTGTTGTACCTGAACGACGTTAATCTTTCACTTCAAGGACCAAATACTACAAATGTTAAGGTTAATAGTACAGTAAATTTGTTAAAATTTAAACTTAAGCCTTCCAAATTTGAACAGATTCTTAGCAACGAATGATATTGTATTCGACGAAAATTTAAAAAGTAATATTTTGGAACATTTGAATGATTCCTCTACTCGCAATCATTTAAGTTGAGCTGAAAATTCTTTTAATGACTACATTGGTATTCACCTTCTCAATTAAGTAAAGAGCGCAACTCATAGATATATGCACCAATAACACATTAAAAGCATACACATATGATGACATTGGTCTATAAAATTAATAGATGCATATCACGAAATTTTCAAACGCACAGTAAAAGAATGAATACCTTTCGTAACAACCAATCTCAGTGAGAAATTCTTTTCCAAAAACGAAGAAATCTGTTTCATACCGAAAATGATATGCATCTCCAATTAATATCGATCCAATTTTATAACGTAAGAGTGTCTCTAAAAACAATCCTGGATGTGGTACTAAACGAAGGGTTTCAAAAAAAATATTTCAAAAAATGGTTTCGCGCGATGACAAAGGTTGAAGAATACTAACTTAGCACATATTTTAGGCGTGAAAAGCTATCTTCAACATCTACACTGGTGAATGGAACATATTTAAATTTAGGGATAATGGACATGTCACATTTGCATATTTAAAGCTTCTTTCCAAAAATTTTCAATTATATCCGTAGCTTCTGCTGAAGTAAGTTTTTTGTCTTCGAGGTTTATGATAGCAAAAGATTGCTGTACTGGTTCATTTTTTAGAATATCTTGACACTTTGCAATTGCTTGGAAAGGAGATTCTGGAAATTCTAACATAATAGCAGGTGGCATCTAGATATGTGGTCCATCTTGTAATAACCGGTTCAGGAGGAACTCATGCACCTTATTCTTTCTCGAAATAATTGAACTCTTAAAGTAGCTTTTAAGGAGAAACTATGCTCTAATAGTTTCAGCAACACTACTAAATTCATGTGCTAAACATGTACAATAGATCAGATTTTCTTAAAAAACTTTTAAATTTTCTTGAGCCTTAAAGAAAGAATTATTTTTTTACATGGAACGGGACTTAGCGAAAAGAATTTCGTTAATTTATTGTGAATGAATCTCGTAATAATTTTGTTATTCGCATTATCTAACTGCTTACATTATATTAAAAATGCATTGCTTGGGCAATATTCTTTCCATATCCCAATCATTAATTGAGTTTAGGTATAACCGTACTTCTCTTAAGACGGAACCCAATCGAACCCAACCCAACCCAACCTAGCTTCAGAACTAACACTACACTTAGAACTATAAACAGAAAGATTTAGCTGTCTAAAGAGACGTACGGCTAAATCTTAATGTTTCTAGTTCTAGGTCTAGTGTTAATACTAAAGCTAGGTTGCAGGTCTAGCATTAGTTGTACTATTAGTTCTAGAAGAATCAAACAAACAACAAAACATGAAACAGCAATCAAAACACTCAATCATGTCAGGATATACTCAGAACCACATAACACAACATCCAACCCATCATTGTTACACAAAAAGAATATCCATTTCACTGTTTGCGTTCATCAATTCATACATCCTCTGGACTGGCGAGTTAGCTAAAACATTCGTCCTACACTTTTTCAGGTAGAAATTTTTATTGTAACATCTAAGTTCTTCAAAATGCTAATCATCTGTTCATCACGCCGCACGTCAAGTGAAGAGAAATCGTGACGAAATAGCAGCAATGATGTATAATCTGTTCCACGAACAGGATATGCAACATCCAAGCGGAAAGACATGTACTTTAAAAAAACCTTCTGTATCCGTTCTAAAATAAGCCTATGTGATACATAATGCGGTGACCAGATTACAGAGCCATATTCCATTCTGGAAAGCACAAATGCACGAAACAGTGAAGCTGAAGAGGAAGCTACATCTTCAATGTGTGATACAAAGGTTAGTTTATTATCAAAGGTAACTCCCAAATCCTTACCTGTTGACACTTTATGCAGTGGAACACCATCTATGTAGTATGTTGACGGAACAGGATACAGTTTGCCTGTATAATAGTACTAAATTTCATAATGTTTATCTTCCTATTATTCTACACCATTTCGCTAAAAAGTCCAAATTAGAAGAAATGGATCTAAAAATGTTCAAATTATCTGCATAAGCTAAAAGATGACTTCATGAGTCATTTTAGTTGTTATTCTGTTTTAAATTGTTGTATACTTGTACTTGGGTTGGGTTGGATTGGGTTCCGTCTTAACAGAGGTATGTAAAAACCAAAATGTTTTTCGTGCTAGTTCTACTATTAGCTCTAGTTAATCTTGGTTCTATTTTTAGTTGTTATTCAGTCTTAAATTGTTGTATACTTGTATTAAACTAAAACTAGAACTAACACTAGACCTAGTACTAGAAAGAGTCAGTTTTAGTACGTCTGAACACTTATATTTTTTCGTTCTGGTTCTAGTATTAGCTCTAGATACTGCTGGCACTATTTTTAGTTATTATTCAATTTTAAATTTTTGTATAGTTGTATCAAACTAAAACTAGAACTAAGACTAGACCTAGTACTAGAAAGTTTTGGTTTACCGTGCGTTTGAAGACTAAATCTTTCTAGTACTAGGTCTAGTGTTAGTTTTAGTTTTAATTGCCACTCACTGCTTGATTGCTGTAAATTCTTCTGGTACTAAACATATTACTAATAATAAATGAGATGATTTTCTTTTTGCACAATTTACTGGTTTAATTAATGTAAATAATTCGAATTCAATGAAGAATTGAACCAGTAAATAAATTGATTTAAATTGTAAATAAATTGATTTAAACCAGTAAATTGTGCAAAAAGAAAATCATCTCATTTATAATTTTTCACTGGTTAAAATGAATTACATCATTGATTTCATATTATTAATACTTAACTTAGGAAATATTGTAATTTTATATTTTTCTTTACTAACTACACAAGCTGATATTTGTATACCCTTGTGAATAAATTAATACATTCAAATTAAAAAATTATATTCACGTAAATTTCACATAAATTTTTGATTGATTTATCCAAATAGTGGATACTTACCACTATTTTGATAAATACCTGTTGCTCATCATACCACATAAGAAAAAATTATTTTTTTTTTAAATCAGATATCTTTTTGTTACATATCTTTTCTTAAAACCACATATTACCCCATACACCCTATCCAAATTCTAGACAATACAGTTTTTCGCTACCTCCTGCTCCTTCTCCATATACCCCGAGCCTGAATTCACACCTGCTCAGTTCTGGGCCCCCACCAAAACACTACGATTGGTAGTTCCACAACTGAGTTCGTCGTCTGATTGGCTCTCGAGCACGTGCTACACCTGGTGTGTTCAGTTATTAGCAGAGAAACTCGTCGAGCCAGACCAGAAGTTCGCCTGACTCGAAACGGTGAACAACACCAGACGTGCTCGAACCATACGATAACTTTTTTGAGCCTGATTCAAAAAAGAAAAGCCGGTTAGTTCGCGTATAAAGTGCTCTTCGAAATTTGTGCCAAACAAAATAAACAACTTGGACTTTATTTCTATTAATTTGGATTTTTTTGTGAGTGTTTCACCATGCCTGTGACCATCATGAACAAGAATTATAGAAATTGCCCGTTGAAAAAACGGCCGTATCATCTTATCGAAGAAGAGGATAATGCTTCGATGTCTTCGTCATCAGGTAAATTTCCTTTTCCAAATTAATCTTGAAATTGATACAATTAAATAAAAATTTTTTGGACCAAATTTTTGATTATTTTTTTTTGTTTATAGATGAGCCAGAAAATTTAAGCACCAAACCCGAAGATCTCAGCATTTCGAGGTACTCAAAATCGCCAGAATCAACATCGTCAAGGACATCAAGTCCCCATTCAAGCCCACCGACATCGCCAGCTCCAATTTCGCCATCGATGCCATCTCCGCCTCATTACGTTTATCCACCACTAAAGACAGAACCGATTTATCCAACGCCGATAAGTCCAGAATATGCCCCTCAAACGTGGCATAGAAGTATAAGTGCGGCCCCAATGTACCCACCAAATTACCCATTCATCCCATATCAATATCACCACCATCACCATCACGAATACATGTCAATGTCTCCAACTGGTTCCTATAACAGTGATTCGTCGTTATCGCCACCACATCACCAACAACCAATCGCTCCTTTACCATTAAGACCAAACGTGTACTCGATCGATCAAGCTTCCTTAAGTCCAAATTCATCGACGACTTCGCCGCCACCAGTCGTCGCCGAAGATTTATCCGAAAAACGAAGACAAGGAGTTCGACATCAGTGTCAAGATTGTGGAAAAAGTTATTCGACGTTTTCCGGATTATCCAAACACCGACAATATCATTGTGCTGCCGGCGAAGGACCGAGAAAGTCCTTCAGTTGTAAGTACTGCGAAAAAGTTTATTTCTCTTTGGGTGCTTTAAAAATGCACATTAGAACGCACACGTTACCATGTAAATGTACGATTTGTGGAAAAGCTTTCTCAAGACCGTGGTTATTACAAGGACATATTAGAACCCACACGGGAGAAAAACCATTTTCTTGCACTTACTGTAATAGGGCTTTTGCCGATAGGTCTAATTTAAGAGCTCATTTACAAACCCATTCCGATGTTAAAAAATACTCGTGTCAAACGTGTAGCAAAACGTTTTCGAGAATGTCCCTTTTAACGAAACACAACGAAAGCGGTTGCAGCGGGACGATAATGCAGATAAAACCGGAAACTATGTATTAAAAGCGAAAATTTTAACGTTTTCAAATTGTTCCTGTTTTAATATTGTAATTTATTTTCTCAATGATCATTTCATATTTCACGATATTTATTACTTTTAATAATAATAAAAATTTGTACGAAATGTGCCTTAGAAAAGTTACAAATTTATCTAACGTACCTTATAAATATATAATAACCGCAGAGACTGAAAAGCAGTAATAAAAAAAAGCAAATTGTTCTTTTGGATTTTGATAAAAAAGATGTATTTTGTAAATATTTATCAATAATTGTAAATAGACAACAAAATGAACAAATTTAATATATTCCATTCTCGATTATTATTTTTTTTTTCATGCTGTTTTGTACATAGTGATTAGTTATCGAATAATAGATTATCATTACGACCATTATATCGTTTATTTTAGCGTAATTTAATGCTAAGTTGATGGAAACAGAAAAATTTTCTATCACCTTTGTATTTTTTACGATTTTTTTTTCTTTTTTTTTGTAAATATTTGTGCGTCCTATTCGGAAAAGGTGAATGATTCTGGTCAATATTTTTGGAAATTTTTTGGAAAAAAACAATTTTGTACAGACGCACAGAGCGAAAACACAAATATTATAGTAATAATAGTTTCTAGTCAACGAAGAAATATTTCTTCATAGTTTTTATACTATTATGATTTAAAATATTGCCATTGTACAGTGCCTTATATTATGGATGTAGAATTTTTATACCATTTATGACATGACAGATTTTTATACTATGAATAAACATGTTTTCTAAAAAAAATTTTTTTTTTATTATATCTACAATAAATTAAGATATTAAAATTCAAGGTAAGTACAAGATTTTATTAACTTCTTTAAACTTATTGTTAGAATAGATTAACCAGTTCGTGGCGCCATCCTCATTACACTCTCCAAACTACACCTATATCTAATCATAATCCAAACAAATAACTTTAAATTATTTGTGTTGTAAAACATGTTGTAGTGATTAATTTTCCATACATAACATCTATTACCGCCTTAAAACGAGAAAGTTATTATCCCATAACGGCGAGTTGTAAGAAGTTGGTTCGCACGTTTCGTCCTATTGTTGTCAGTTTACTAAGAGATCATTCGGCACTTACATGGCGATAGAGTCATAAACATTTCAACAAATTACGTTTCTCAACAGCGGCGTTAGGTTGCTGGCAACAATAAGCGTTCTGGCCATTAATAATGTATGTGCTGCCACAACTCCCCGGGGTCGTAGGTCACGCCGCGGCTGTTTCCGTCTTTGTTTTGACCTTTGACAGCCGCGTTTACATTTCCTCCGTGACACAAGAATGACGTCGAAGCGCTCATTCCTTTTTTATGTTTAAATTTCATTCAACCTGCTTCATTAACGAGCTTTCTTAGAAAACAAAAAAAGTGTTTGTTTCTTTTTGATTGAACGAATGATGTTAATCTAGTATTAATGTTGTTAAGTGTTGTACATAATATTAGAAAGCTCGCGTTCCTTTAGGAGATAGACAGTAAAGTGGTGGGCTCGTGTACAAAATGATCTTTATTGCACGTTATATCGTCGGATCGTGTCAAGTCATATCAAGATCACTCTTGTCCGTTGCGCGGAACTTGTCTCGGTATTGAGGTACGCGTACACGGCGTCTATTGTGTAGTTGGCAAGGAGCATGGTTCACACGTATAGGTAGGCACAAGTGCACAAAAATTGCGAACAATGGCACCGGGAACATGAAGCCCATGTCGTATGACCTTTATGCCAAAGTCATTGTCACTAGCATTGTTATATTTAGGTCGAGCTCGTTTACCATTTTTTTTTGTTTTTTTTTTCAACCTTCCATTATGAATAGATATTGTTCTTATATTATTAATAACAATAACAACCTTTTTATATACAGTGTGCTCATAATGAAACAATTCAATTTATATTCCTTATTAAATCTTTAAGATTCCTTCTTTTTTATCATGTAAACGAGAGTGATACTGATGATTAATTCTCAAATTGGTCTCTTTCAGAAACTTTCTTCATTGTATCACAACCCAAAATGTTGAAAAATTGTTTCGCTATTAATTAAAGTTGTCAAAATCTTTGGAAAATTATTTCCAAAAAGGCTACCGCATTGTAAGAATATTCAAAACAATTCAAATCTGGTTGATATTCACTGAAAAGTTGTCAAAATCTTTGGAAAGTTGTTTCAAAAAGACTATTAAGTTGAAAAATGATTTACAATAGTTCAAATCTTATTGAGGTTCACTGAAATATTATCAAAATGATGGAAACCTGATTCAATGTTTAGTAGTTATCAAAAAGGCTACCACGTTGTAAAAAATATTCAAAATAATTCAAATTTGGTTGATATTCTCTGAAAAGTTGTCAAAATCTTTGGAAAATTGTTTCAAAAAAGACTATTAAGTTGAAAAATGATTTAATATAGTACAAATCTGATTGAGGTTCAATAAAATATTATCAAAAAGATGGAAACCTGATTCAATGTTTAGTAAAGTTATTAAGAAGACTACCACGTTGTAAAAAATATTCAAAATAATTCAAATCTGGTTGATATTCTCTGAAAAGTTGTCAAAATCTTTGGAATATTGTTTCAAAAAAGACTATTAAGTTGAAAAATGATTTAAAATAGTACAAATCTGATTGAGGTTCAATGAAATATTATCAAAAAGATGGAAACCTGATTCAATGTTTAGTAAAGTTATCAGAAAGGCTACCACGTTGTAAAAAATATTCAAAATAATTCAAATCTGGTTGATATTCTCTGAAAAGTTGTCAAAATCTTTGGAATATTGTTTCAAAAAAGACTATTAAGTTGAAAAATGATTTAAAATAGTACAAATCTGATTGAGGTTCAATGAAATATTATCAAAAAGATGGAAACCTGATTCAATGTTTAGTAAAGTTATTAAGAAGACTACCACGTTGTAAAAAATATTCAAAATAATTCAAATCTGGTTGATATTCTCTGAAAAGTTGTCAAAATCTTTGGAAAATTGTTTCAAAAAAGACTACTAAGTTGAAAAATGATTTAAAATAGTACAAATCTGATTGAGGTTCAATGAAATATTATCAAAAAGATGGAAACCTGATTCAATGTTTAGTAAAGTTATTAAGAAGACTACCACGTTGTAAAAAATATTCAAAATAATTCAAATCTGGTTGATATTCTCTGAAAAGTTGTCAAAATCTTTGGAAAATTGTTTCAAAAAAGACTACTAAGTTGAAAAATGATTTAAAATAGTACAAATCTGATTGAGGTTCAATGAAATATTATCAAAAAGATGGAAACCTGATTCAATGTTTAGTAAAGTTATTAAGAAGACTACCACGTTGTAAAAAATATTCAAAATAATTCAAATCTGGTTGATATTCTCTGAAAAGTTGTCAAAATCTTTGGAAAATTGTTTCAAAAAAGACTACTAAGTTGAAAAATGATTTAAAATAGTACAAATCTGATTGAGGTTCAATGAAATATTATCAAAAAGATGGAAACCTGATTCAATGTTTAGTAAAGTTATTAAGAAGACTACCACGTTGTAAAAAATATTCAAAATAATTCAAATCTGGTTGATATTCTCTGAAAAGTTGTCAAAATCTTTGGAAAATTATTTCAAAAAAGACTATTAAGTTGAAAAATGATTTAAAATAGTACAAATCTGATTGAGGTTCAATGAAATATTATCAAAATGATGGAAACCTGATTCAATGTTTAGTAAAGTTATTAAGAAGACTACCACGTTGTAAAAAATATTCAAAATAATTCAAATCTGGTTGATATTCTCTGAAAAGTTGTCAAAATCTTTGGAAAATTGTTTCAAAAAGACTATTAAGTTGAAAAATGATTTAGTATAGTACAAATCTGATTGAGGTTCAATGAAATATTATCAAAAAGATGGAAACCTGATTCAATGTTTAGTAAAGTTATTAAGAAGACTACCACGTTGTAAAAAATATTCAAAATAATTCAAATCTGGTTGATATTCTCTGAAAAGTTGTCAAAATCTTTGGAAAATTGTTTCAAAAAAGACTATTAAGTTGAAAAATGATTTAAAATAGTACAAATCTGATTGAGGTTCAATGAAATATTATCAAAAAGATGGAAACCTGATTCAATGTTTAGTAAAGTTATTAAGAAGACTACCACGTTGTAAAAAATATTCAAAATAATTCAAATCTGGTTGATATTCTCTGAAAAGTTGTCAAAATCTTTGGAAAATTGTTTCAAAAAGACTATTAAGTTGAAAAATGATTTAGTATAGTACAAATCTGATTGAGGTTCAATGAAATATTATCAAAAAAATGGAAACCTGATTCAATGTTTAGTAAAGTTATTAAGAAGACTACCACGTTGTAAAAAATATTCAAAATAATTCAAATCTGGTTGATATTCTCTGAAAAGTTGTCAAAATCTTTGGAAAATTGTTTCAAAAAAGACTATTAAGTTGAAAAATGATTTAAAATAGTACAAATCTGATTGAGGTTAAATGAAATATTATCAAAATGATGGAAACCTGATTCAATGTTTAGTAAAGTTATTAAGAAGACTACCACGTTGTAAAAAATATTCAAAATAATTCAAATCTGGTTGATATTCTCTGAAAAGTTGTCAAAATCTTTGGAAAATTGTTTCAAAAAGACTATTAAGTTGAAAAATGATTTAGTATAGTACAAATCTGATTGAGGTTCAATGAAATATTATCAAAAAGATGGAAACCTGATTCAATGTTTAGTGAAGTTATCAGAAAGGCTACCACGTTGTAAAAAATATTCAAAATAATTCAAATCTGGTTGATATTCTCTGAAAAGTTGTCAAAATCTTTGGAATATTGTTTCAAAAAAGACTATTAAGTTGAAAAATGATTTAATATAGTACAGATCTGATTGAGGTTCAATGAAATATTATCAAAAAGATGGAAGCCTGATTCAATGTTTAGTAAAGTTATTAAGAAGACTATCACGTTGTAAAAAATATTCAAAATAATTCAAATCTGGTTGATATTCTCTGAAAAGTTGTCAAAATCTTTAGAAAATTGTTTCAAAAAAGACTATTAAGTTGAAAAATGATTTAATATAGTACAGATCTGATTGAGGTTCAATGAAATATTATCAAAATGATGGAAACCTGATTCAATGTTTAGTAAAGTTATCAAAAAGGCTACCACGTTGTAAAAAATATTCAAAATAATTAAAATTTGGTTGATATTCTCTGAAAAGTTGTCAAAATCTTTGGAAAATTGTTTCAAAAAAGACTATTAAGTTGAAAAATGATTTAATATAGTACAGATCTGATTGAGGTTCAATGAAATATTATCAAAATGATGGAAACCTGATTCAATGTTTAGTAAAGTTATCAGAAAGGCTACCACGTTGTAAAAAATATTCAAAATAATTCAAATCTGGTTGATATTCTCTGAAAAGTTGTCAAAATCTTTGGAAAATTGTTTCAAAAAGACTATTAAGTTGAAAAATGATTTAGTATAGTACAAATCTGATTGAGGTTCAATGAAATATTATCAAAAAGATGGAAACCTGATTCAATGTTTAGTAAAGTTATTAAGAAGACTACCACGTTGTAAAAAATATTCAAAATAATTCAAATCTGGTTGATATTCTCTGAAAAGTTGTCAAAATCTTTGGAAAATTGTTTCAAAAAAGACTATTAAGTTGAAAAATGATTTAAAATAGTACAAATCTGATTGAGGTTCAATGAAATATTATCAAAAAGATGGAAACCTGATTCAATGTTTAGTAAAGTTATTAAGAAGACTACCACGTTGTAAAAAATATTCAAAATAATTCAAATCTGGTTGATATTCTCTGAAAAGTTGTCAAAATCTTTGGAAAATTGTTTCAAAAAGACTATTAAGTTGAAAAATGATTTAAAATAGTACAAATCTGATTGAGGTTCAATGAAATATTATCAAAAAGATGGAAACCTGATTCAATGTTTAGTAAAGTTATTAAGAAGACTACCACGTTGTAAAAAATATTCAAAATAATTCAAATCTGGTTGATATTCTCTGAAAAGTTGTCAAAATCTTTGGAAAATTGTTTCAAAAAAGACTATTAAGTTGAAAAATGATTTAAAATAGTACAAATCTGATTGAGGTTCAATGAAATATTATCAAAATGATGGAAACCTGATTCAATGTTTAGTAAAGTTATTAAGAAGACTACCACGTTGTAAAAAATATTCAAAATAATTCAAATCTGGTTGATATTCTCTGAAAAGTTGTCAAAATCTTTGGAAAATTGTTTCAAAAAGACTATTAAGTTGAAAAATGATTTAGTATAGTACAAATCTGATTGAGGTTCAATGAAATATTATCAAAAAGATGGAAACCTGATTCAATGTTTAGTAAAGTTATTAAGAAGACTACCACGTTGTAAAAAATATTCAAAATAATTCAAATCTGGTTGATATTCTCTGAAAAGTTGTCAAAATCTTTGGAAAATTGTTTCAAAAAAGACTATTAAGTTGAAAAATGATTTAAAATAGTACAAATCTGATTGAGGTTCAATGAAATATTATCAAAAAGATGGAAACCTGATTCAATGTTTAGTAAAGTTATTAAGAAGACTCCACGTTGTAAAAAATATTCAAAATAATTCAAATCTGGTTGATATTCTCTGAAAAGTTGTCAAAATCTTTGGAAAATTGTTTCAAAAAGACTATTAAGTTGAAAAATGATTTAGTATAGTACAAATCTGATTGAGGTTCAATGAAATATTATCAAAAAGATGGAAACCTGATTCAATGTTTAGTAAAGTTATTAAGAAGACTACCACGTTGTAAAAAATATTCAAAATAATTCAAATCTGGTTGATATTCTCTGAAAAGTTGTCAAAATCTTTGGAAAATTGTTTCAAAAAGACTATTAAGTTGAAAAATGATTTAGTATAGTACAAATCTGATTGAGGTTCAATGAAATATTATCAAAAAGATGGAAACCTGATTCAATGTTTAGTAAAGTTATTAAGAAGACTACCACGTTGTAACAAATATTCAAAATAATTCAAATCTGGTTGATATTCTCTGAAAAGTTGTCAAAATCTTTGGAAAATTGTTTCAAAAAAGACTATTAAGTTGAAAAATGATTTAAAATAGTACAAATCTGATTGAGGTTCAATGAAATATTATCAAAAAGATGGAAACCTGATTCAATGTTTAGTAAAGTTATTAAGAAGACTCCACGTTGTAAAAAATATTCAAAATAATTCAAATCTGGTTGATATTCTCTGAAAAGTTGTCAAAATCTTTGGAATATTGTTTCAAAAAAGACTATTAAGTTGAAAAATGATTTAAAATAGTTCAAATCTGATTGAAGTTCACTGAAATATTGTCAAAATGATGGAAACTTGATTCAATGTTTAGTAAAGTTATCAGAAAGACTACCACGTTGTACAAAATATTCAAAATAATTGAAATTTGGTTAATATTCACTGAAAAGTTGTCAAAATAATGGAAAGCTGTTATACTGTCAACTAAAGTTATCAAAATCTTTGGAAAATTGTTTTAAAAAAGACTATCAAGTTGCAAAATTATTCAAAATAGTTCGAACATAATTGCGGTTCATTGAAAAGTGGTCAAAATGATAGAAAACTGCTTCATTATTAACTAACGTTGTCAAAATAATGAAAACTGTTTTCACTGTTAATTAAAGTCATCAAAATGTTTTGAAAATTGTTTCAACAAGACTACCAACTTGCAAAATCATTCAAAATAGTTCGAATCTGGTGGAGGTTTACTGAGTTGACTATCAAAATGTTGGAAAACGGTTTCACTATTAACTAAAGTTGTCAAAACCTTTGTAAAATTATTTCCATAAAGACTACCACGTTGTAAAAATATTCCAAACAATTCAAATCTGGTTGATATACATTGAAAAGTTGTCAAAATAATGGAAAACTGTTTTACTGTTAACTAAACTTGTCAAAATCTTTGGGAAATTGTTTCAAAAAAGACTACCAACTTGCAAAATCATTCAAAACAGCTTGAAACTAGTTTCGGTTCAGCAAAAAGTGGTCAAGATGATGGAAAACTGCTTCACTGTTAACTAACATTGTCAAAATGATGAACTAGCTCTGTTAACTAAAGTCATCAAAATGTTTGGAAAAATGTAACATATAAACTACCAACTTGCAAAATCATTGAAAATAGTTCGAATCTGGTTTAGGTTTACTGAGAAATTATCAAAATGTTGAAAAACTGTTTCACTATTAATTAAAGTTGTCAAAATCTTTGGAAAATTATTTCCAAAAAGGCTACCACATTGTAAAAATATTCAAAACAATTCAAATCTGGTTGATATTCACTGAAAAGTTGTCAAAATCTTTGGAAAATTGTTTCAAAAAAGACTATTAAGTTGAAAAATGATTTAAAATAGTTCAAATCTGATTGAAGTTCACTGAAATATTGTCAAAATGATGAAAACTTGATTCAATGTTTAGTAAAGTTATCAAAAAGGCTACCACGTTGTAAAAAATATTCAAAATAATTCAAATCTGGTTGATATTCTCTGAAAAGTTGTCAAAATCTTTGGAAAATTGTTTCGAAAAAGACTATTAAGTTGAAAAATGATTTAAAATAGTTCAAATCTGATTGAAGTTCACTGAAATATTGTCAAAATGATGAAAACTTGATTCAATGTTTAGTAAAGTTATCAAAAAGACTACCACATTGTACAAAATATTCAAAATAATCGAAATTTGGTTAATATTCACTGAAAAGTTGTCAAAATAATGGAAAACTGTTATACTGTTAACTAGAGTTGTCAAAATTGTTGGAAAATTGTTTCAAAAAAGGCTACCAAATTGCAAAGTTATTCAAAATAGTTCAGATCTGGTTGAGGCTTACTGAGAAATTCTCAAAATGTTGGAAAATTGTTTCACCATTTACTAAAGTTATCAAAATCTTTAGAAAATTATTTCCAAACAGACTACCACGATATAAAAATATTCAAAACAAATCAAATCTGGTTGATATTCACTAAAAAGTTGTCAATATAATGGAAAACTGTTTTACTGTTAATTAAAGTTGTCAAAATCTTTGGAAAATTGTTTCAAGAAGGACTACCAAATTGCAGAGTCATTCAAAATAGTTCGAAACTAATTGAAGTTCTCTGAAAAGTTGTCAAAATGATGGAAAACGTCTTCGCTGTTAACTAAGCAAGTCAAAATGATGAAAAATTTGTTAATATTCACTGAAAAGTTGTCAAAATCATGGAAAGCTGTTTTACTGTTAACTAAAGTTGTTAAAATCTTTGGAAAATTGTTTCAAAGCAGACTACCAACTTTCAAAATCATTCAAAATAGCTCGAATCTGGTTGGGTACACTGAAAAGTTGTCAAATGGAAAACAGCTTTACTGTTAACTAAAGTTATCAAAATGATGAAAAACTGTTTTCGCTGTTAACTAAAGTCATCAAAATCTTTGGAAAATTGTTTCAAAAATGACTACCAACCCTATTTACACCTAACAAATGATAATGTTAAAAAATGATGATGTTGATGTTGTTTGAAATTGAATTTGAAATTGGATAATCAGGCAAATTTAAAATTTCAAAAATTTTAAAACTTTTTTCATTGTATCAGAACCCTATTTACACCTAACAAATGTTAATGTTTAAAAATGATAACGTTGATATTGTTTAAATTGAATTTGAAATTGGATAATCAGGCAAATTTAAAATTTCAAAAATTTTAAAACTTTCTTCATTGTATCACAACCCTATTTACACCTAACAAATGTTAATGTTAAAAAATGATAACGTTGATATTGTTTAAATTGAATTTGAAATTGGATAATCAGGCAAATTTAAAATTTCAAAAATTTTAAAACTTTCTTCATTGTATCACAACCCTATTTACCCCTAACAAATGATAATGTTAAAAAATGATGATGTTGACATTGTTTGAAATTGAATTTGAAATTGGATAATCAGGCAAATTTAAAATTTCAAAAATTTTAAAACTTTCTTCATTGTATCACAACCCTATTTACACCTAACAAATGATAATGTTAAACAATGATGATGATATTTTTTGAAATTGAATTTGAAATTGGATAATCAGGCAAATTTAAAATTTCAAAAATTTTAAAACTTTCTTCATTGTATCACAACCCTATTTACACCTAACAAATGTTAATGTTAAAAAATGATAATGTTGATATTGTTTAAATTGAATTTGAAATTGGATAATCAGGCAAATTTAAAATTTCAAAAATTTTAAAACTTTCTTCATTGTATCACAACCCTATTTACACCTAACAAATGCTAATGTAAAAAAATGATAATGTTGATATTGTTTAAATTGAATTTGAAATTGGATAATCAGGCAAATTTAAAATTTCAAAAATTTTAAAACTTTCTTCATTGTATCACAACCCTATTTACTCTTCTTTTATAAGCAAGTGATGGTATTTTGGCAATTAATTCTGTCCTATCAATTGTTTTTCGACCAGAATTGCCTTGTTTTTTATTCTTAACATTCATAGGCTCATTCGCATCAAGACTACAACTACTACTATTAACAGAATCTTTACCTTGTTTCCAAATTCTTTTTATAGTGGCCCTTGATGTTCTGAATTTTTGAATTGCGGATATAACCGTTCCCTTTGTCAGCTGTCCTTTTATAAGCTTATTCATTTTTGTTTGAATTTTCGTTGTTGGATCTTTGTTAATTATTTTATAAGTTCATTGATCGTTTAAAAGTAGTAAAGATTTAGAATGTATTCTGATTTGTTCATAGCGACTATGATTTGACCTTTATCAGCTTTAAGCAATAACAAGAGATCATCTCTTTCTTCCTTGATGAAGGAAATAGTCTTTTTTAAAGTTTTCGTAATAAATGAATTAATTGGATTAGGAGGTGATGTGTTTAACAAAAAATTAGTTGTTAAATTAGTGCATCTAGCTCTAACAAAGTCTTGAACATTAGTTTGTACTAACTTAATTATAGATTCGATATTAGCTAATATTTTTGGTACAGAAATATCATAGACAGACGGTGCGACACCAAACTTTGAACCAAGACACAAAAGGTTACTTATATTAATCGGTACCTCTACATCACTTCTGTTTATGAACCAATTGTAATTATTTTTACATAATCTATCGAACTGGTTGTTACTATTATATACGTTTTTGAATTTCTTAATGTTAACATTTTTAAGCGCATTAAATCTTTTAACAAAAGCAAAATTGATGTGTTGTTCAAACTCAAATGAATCCTCAATAAGTTTTATATCAAAAAAGGTTATTTCAATTTCAAAATTAAGTACTCTATTGCTAACCCTGTCATTAAAATCAGCTATTCTTCTAGTAATATGCCCTCTTGAACCTTCCAACAACTGGAGGTTTCTTGAACCGTTTGAAATGTGTGTAGGTACAATTCCATGAATCATTCTATTTTTAACCTTGTCATTGTCCTCTACATTGATTAATGTGTCAAGAAAATTTTCTTTTTAATTTTATAAAAATAAGTTTTTAAAATTTTTTATCTAATTTTGAAGTCAACCTTCTTACTTCCATTGTAAGTCGACTTTAATTTTAAGATTTTTTGTAACGTTGCCAATCTATTTTAATATTGTACTGTTTCCCTGATGAAGCAATAAAATAATTGCGAAAGCTCGGATAGCGAAAAAGGAAGTTGTTTTCTTATCCATTGGTTGCTATTCCCAAGATTTTTTAATCTTTGTATAGATTACAATCGGTACTCCGTTTGGTTTTAGCTAATTTTATTAGCTATTTTATTTTTTATTTACTTTTATTTTGTCTTGTTGATAGTGAAAGCTTTAACCAACCTCATTTCAAACATTTTCTTACAATTTAACGTTAGGCCATATCTCGATTATCGCAAACTTTCCAAAATTCGGTGGTACAAAGTTTGCCTTGCGTGAAACGAGTGGAGGAGTCCCAAATATTGTGCATAAAAGATTATTTTTTCCATAAAGTTGCGTAATAGTACAATAACTCTACCTGGAAACCAACCCAACCCATCTCTATCCAAATGACCTCAACCCAACCAAGTTAATCTTGCGTGAAGTTTATGGAATTATTTACTATTAAAATGCAAATGTTACTACTTTCAACGTTTTCTAAAATTACATACTTTCACTTTAGATTTAAGACCTTTCTCAAAGTTTGTGGATATAATAATCTCGGCCGACATTTAATGGGCGACCGACGTCTGCGAAATCGGTCGAGATTGTTTCTTCAAAATTCTTACAGCTGAATACCATATTGGTACGGAATAAGATAATTCCTACAGATATTTAACATTTTTCTGACAATATTCTAGTATATGTGATGTCTTATTGATGGTGATAGCTTTAACCAACCTCGTTTCAGACATTTTCTTACAATTTCCAAAACTTTCGAAAACTTTCCAAAATTCGGTGGTACAAAGTTTGCCTTGCGTGAAACGAGTGGAGGAGTCCCAAATATTGTGCATAAAAATTGAGATGATCGACGTTTTCGAAGTCAGCCGAGATTATTTTTTCAATAAAGTTGCATAATAGTACAATAACTCTACCTGGAAACCAACCCAACCCATCTCTATCCAAATGACCTCAACCCAACCAAGTTAATCTTGCGTCAAGTTTATGGAATTATTTACTATTAAAATGCAAATGTTACTACTTTCAACTTTTTCTAAAATTACATACTTTCACTTTAGATTTAAGACCTTTCTCAAAGTTTGTGGATATAATAATCTCGGCCGACATTTAATGGGCGACCGACGTCTGCAAAATCGGTCGAGATTGTTTCTTCAAAATTCTTACAGCTTAATACCGTATTGGTACGGAACAGGATAATTCCTACAGATGTTTAACATTTTTCTGACAATATTCTAGTATATGTGATGTCTTGTTGATGGTGAAAGCATTAACCAACCTCATTTCAGACATTTTCTTACAATTTAACGTTAGGCCATATCTCGATTATCGCAAACATTCCAAAATTCGGTGGTACAAAGTTTGCCTTGCGTGAAACGAGTGGAGGAGTCCCAAATATTGTGCATAAAATTTGAGATGACCGACGTTTTCGAAGTCAGCCGAGATTATTTTTTCCATAAAGTTGCGTAATAGTACAATAACTCTACCTGGAAACCAACCCAACCCATCTCTATCCAAATGACCTCAACCCAACCAAGTTAATCTTGCGTGAAGTTTATGGAATTATTTACTATTAAAATGCAAATGTTACTACTTTCAACTTTTTCTAAAATTACATATTTTCACTTTAGATTTAAGACCTTTCTCAAAGTTTGTGGATATAATAATCTCGGCCGACATTTAATGGGCGACCGACGTTTGCGAAATCGGTCGAGATTGTTTCTTCAAAATTCTTACAGCTTAATACCATATTGGTACGGAACAAGATAATTCCTACAGATATCTAACATTTTTCTGACAATGTTCTAGTATATGTGATGTCTTGTTGATGGTGAAAGCTTTAACCAACCTCATTTCAGGCATTTTCTTATAATTTAACGTTAGGCCATATCTCGATTATCGCAAACTTTCCAAAATTCGGTGGTACAAAGCTTGCCTTGCGTGAAACGAGTGGAGGAGTCCCAAATATTGTGCATAAAATTTGAGATGACCGACGTTTTCGAAGTCAGCCGAGATTATTTTTTCCATAAAGTTGCATAATAGTACAATAACTCTACCTGGAAACCAACCCAACCCATCTCTATCCAAATGACCTCAACCCAACCAAGTTAATCTTGCGTGAAGTTTATGGAATTATTTACTATTAAAATGCAAATGTTACTACTTTCAACTTTTTCTAAAATTACATACTATCACTTTAGATTTAAGACCTTTCTCAAAGTTTGTGGATATAATAATCTCGGCCGACATTTAATGGGCGACAGACGTCTGCGAAATCGGTCGAGATTGTTTCTTCAAAATTCTTACAGCTTAATACCATATTGGTACGGAACAAGATAATTCCTACAGATATTTAACATTTTTCTGACAATATTCAAGTATATGTGATGTCTTGTTGATGGTGAAAGCATTAACCAACCTCATTTCAGACATTTTCTTACAATTTAACGTTAGGCTATATCTCGATTATCGCAAACTTTCCAAAATTCGGTGGTACAAAGTTTGCCTTGCGTGAAACGAGTGGAGGAGTCCCAAATATTGTGCATAAAATTTGAGATGACCGACGTTTTCGAAGTCAGCCGAGATTATTTTTTCCATAAAGTTGCATAATAGTACAATAACTCTACCTGGAAACCAACCCAACCCATCTCTATCCAAATGACCTCAACCCAACCAAGTTAACCTTGCGTGAAGTTTATGGAATTATTTACTATTAAAATGCAAATGTTACTACTTTCAACTTTTTCTAAAATTACATACTTTCACTTTAGATTTAAGACCTTTCTCAAAGTTTGTGGATATAATAATCTCGGCCGACATTTAATGGGCGACCGACGTCTGCGAAATCGGTCGAGATTGTTTCTTCAAAATTCTTACAGCTTAATACCATGTTGGTATGGAACAAGATAATTCCTACAGATATTTAACATTTTTCTGACAATATTCTAGTATATGTGATGTCTTGTTGATGGTGAAAGCTTTAACCAACCTCATTTCAGACATTTTCTTACAATTTAACGTTAGGCCATATCTCGATTATCGCAAACTTTCCAAAATTCGATGGTACAAAGTTTGCCTTGCGTGAAACGAGTGGAGGAGTCCCAAATATTGTGCATAAAATTTGAGATGACCGACGTTTTCGAAGTCAGCCGAGATTATTTTTTCCATAAAGTTGCTTAATAGTACAATAACTCTACATGGAAACCAACCCAACCCATCTCTATCCAAATGACCTCAACCCAACCAAGTTAATCTTGCGTGAAGTTTATGGAATTATTTACTATTAAAATGCAAATGTTACTACTTTCAACTTTTTCTAAAATTACATACTTTCACTTTAGATTTAAGACCTTTCTCAAAGTTTGTGGATATAATAATCTCGGCCGACATTTAATGGGCGACCGACGTCTGCGAAATCGGTCGAGATTGTTTCTTCAAAATTCTTACAGCTTAATACCATATTGATACGGAACAAGATAATTCCTACAGATATTTAACATTTTTCTGACAATATTCTAGTATATGTGATGTCTTGTTGATGGTGACAGCTTTAACCAACCTCATTTCAGACATTTTCTTACAATTTAACGTTAGGCCATATCTCGATTATCGCAAGCTTTCCAATATTCGGTGGTACAAAGTTTGCCTTGCGTGAAACGAGTGGAGGAGTCCCAAATATTGTGCATAAAATTTGAGATGACCGACGTTTTCGAAGTCAGCCGAGATTATTTTTTCCATAAAGTTGCTTAATGGTACAATAACTCTACATGGAAACCAACCCAACCCATCTCTATCCAAATGACCTCAACCCAACCAAGTTAATCTTGCGTGAAGTTTATGGAATTATTTACTATTAAAATGCAAATGTTACTACTTTCAACTTTTTCTAAAATTACATACTTTCACTTTAGATTTAAGACCTTTCTCAAAGTTTGTGGATATAATAATCTCGGCCGACATTTAATGGGCGACCGACATCTGCGAAATCGGTCGAGATTGTTTCTTCAAAATTCTTACAGCTTAATACCATATTGGTACGGAACAAGATAATTCCTACAGATATTTAACATTTTTCTGACAATATTCTAGTATATGTGATGTCTTGTTGATGGTGGAAGCTTTAACCAACTTCATTTCAGGCATTTTCTTACAATTTAACGTTAGGCCATATCTCGATTATCGCAAACTTTCCAAAATTCGGTGGTACAAAGTTTGCCTTGCGTGAAACGAGTGGAGGAGTCCCAAATATTGTGCATAAAATTTGAGATGACCGACGTTTTCGAAGTCAGCCGAGATTATTTTTTCCATAAAGTCGCATAATAGTACAATAACTCTACCTGGAAACCAACCCAACCCATCTCTATCCAAATGACCTCAACCCAACCAAGTTAACCTTGCGTGAAGTTTATGGAATTATTTACCATTAAAATGCAAATGTTACTACTTTCAACTTTTTCTAAAACTACATACTTTCACTTTAGATTTAAGACCTTTCTCAAAGTTTGTGGATATAATAATCTCGGCCGACATTTAATGGGCGACCGACGTCTGCGAAATCGGTCGAGATTGTTTCTTCAAAATTCTTACAGCTTAATACCATATTGATACGGAACAAGATAATTCCTACAGATATTTAACATTTTTCTGACAATATTCTAGTATATGTGATGTCTTGTTGATGGTGACAGCTTTAACCAACCTCATTTCAGACATTTTCTTACAATTTAACGTTAGGCCATATCTCGATTATCGCAAGCTTTCCAATATTCGGTGGTACAAAGTTTGCCTTGCGTGAAACGAGTGGAGGAGTCCCAAATATTGTGCATAAAATTTGAGATGACCGACGTTTTCGAAGTCAGCCGAGATTATTTTTTCCATAAAGTTGCTTAATAGTACAATAACTCTACATGGAAACCAACCCAACCCATCTCTATCCAAATGACCTCAACCCAACCAAGTTAATCTTGCGTGAAGTTTATGGAATTATTTACTATTAAAATGCAAATGTTACTACTTTCAACTTTTTCTAAAATTACATACTTTCACTTTAGATTTAAGACCTTTCTCAAAGTTTGTGGATATAATAATCTCGGCCGACATTTAATGGGCGACCGACGTCTGCGAAATCGGTCGAGATTGTTTCTTCAAAATTCTTACAGCTTAATACCATATTGATACGGAACAAGATAATTCCTACAGATATTTAACATTTTTCTGACAATATTCTAGTATATGTGATGTCTTGTTGATGGTGACAGCTTTAACCAACCTCATTTCAGACATTTTCTTACAATTTAACGTTAGGCCATATCTCGATTATCGCAAGCTTTCCAATATTCGGTGGTACAAAGTTTGCCTTGCGTGAAACGAGTGGAGGAGTCCCAAATATTGTGCATAAAATTTGAGATGACCGACGTTTTCGAAGTCAGCCGAGATTATTTTTTCCATAAAGTTGCTTAATGGTACAATAACTCTACATGGAAACCAACCCAACCCATCTCTATCCAAATGACCTCAACCCAACCAAGTTAATCTTGCGTGAAGTTTATGGAATTGTTTACTATTAAAATGCAAATGTTACTACCTTCAACTTTTTCTAAAATTACATACTTTCACTTTAGATTTAAGACCTTTCTCAAAGTTTGTGGATATAATAATCTCGGCCGACATTTAATGGGCGACCGACGTCTGCGAAATCGGTCGAGATTGTTTCTTCAAAATTCTTACAGCTTAATACCATATTGGTACGGAACAAGATAATTCCTACAGATATTTAACATTTTTCTGACAATATTCTAGTATATGTAATGTCTTGTTGATGGTGAAAGCTTTAACCAACCTCATTTCAGACATTTTCTTACAATTTAACGTTAGGCTATATCTCGATTATCGCAAACTTTCCAAAATTCGGTGGTACAAAGTTTGCCTTGCGTGAAACGAGTGGAGGAGTCCCAAATATTGTGCATAAAATTTGAGATGACCGACGTTTTCGAAGTCAGCCGAGATTATTTCTTCTATAAAGTTGCATAATAGTACAATAACTCTACCTGGAAGCCAACCCAGCCCATCTCTATCCAAATGACCTCAACCCAACCAAGTTAATCTTGCGTGAAGTTTATGGAATTATTTACTATTAAAATGCAAATGTTACTACTTTCAACTTTTTCTAAAATTACATACTTTCACTTTAGATTTAAGACCTTTCTCAAAGTTTGTGGATATAATAATCTCGGCCGACATTTAATGGGCGACCGACGTCTGCGAAATCGGTCGAGATTGTTTCTTCAAAATTCTTACAGCTTAATACCATATTGGTACGGAACAAGATAATTTCTACAGATATTTAACATTTTTCTAACAATATTCTAGTATATGTGATGTCTTGTTGATGGTGAAAGCTTTAACCAACCTCATTTCAGATATTTTCTTACAATTTAACGTTAGGCCATATCTCGATTATCGCAAACTTTCCAAAATTCGATGGTACAAAGTTTGCCTTGCGTGAAACGAGTGGAGGAGTCCCAAATATTGTGCATAAAATTTGAGATGACCGACGTTTTCGAAGTCAGCCGAGATTATTTTTTCTATAAAGTTGCATAATAGTACAATAACTCTACCTGGAAACCAACCCAACCCATCTCTATCCAAATGACCTCAACCCAACCAAGTTAACCTTGCGTGAAGTTTATGGAATTATTTACTATTAAAATGCAAATGTTACTACTTTCAACTTTTTCTAAAATTACATACTTTCACTTTAGATTTGAGACCTTTCCCAAAGTTTGTGGATATAATAATCTGGGCCGACATTTAATGGGCGACCGACGTCTGCGAAATCGGTCGAGATTGTTTCTTCAAAATTCTTACAGCTTAATACCATGTTGGTATGGAACAAGATAATTCCTACATATTTTTTGCATTTTTCTGATGGTATTTCGGTATATGTGATGTCTTGTTGCTGGTGAAAACCTTTTTTTTTTACCATATCTCGAGTATTACAAACTTTAAAAGAATCTGTAATACCTAGCTTAACTTGCGTGAAACGGATGAAGGAATCCCAAATGTTGTTCACAGAAGAACTTCAAACACTAACTGAAACTTATCTAACTGAAATAATTCCAATTATCATCCTCATACAAAAAATGTTGGCAAAATTGAACTTGGAAAATGATAATAGAATAAATTTAGAATAAATAAGTTAGAAACCCTATGTATAAGTAAGTATAAATAAGTTTTTGATATCTCTTTATTATTTTGCCATATAAAGGTGTCCCGAAAACAAATACAGAAAATGGTACTACGAATTTTCATCGATATAATTCATCAATAATGTTTCTAGAACCTAAATCAACACTGTATTTAGGGTTGTTAATACTTTTTCAAGAGTGCGTCCTAGTACATTTCATATTAAATTAAGTCTTCATTACACTTTGATGAAGTCTACTTTATATCTCTGTCATGTTTCAATTCGCCATTATCTTTACAAATTCTGTATTAAAACAAGAATCCATCAAGTTTACATCAACACAGTACCATATATCTATTAGGCTTGCATCAAGACTGTATCTAGAGTCTAGGCATAATGTCCCCATCAAGTCTATTGCGTCTAAATTTAAACTTTACATCACCTCTGAAGAGCATCATCACCTATCGTCTTGCAGTGCAGATGATGCTCACAAGACTCAATGGTCTTAATCCTTTATCCTTGATTTCAAATTTTAAAAGTTGTAGTAACGTCAAATGATCAGGTTTAATCGCTTATCTATGTAAATGTCCTTTCATTGTTAAAATAATGGTTCCTGCAGCATATCTGCATCAAATTTTGATCGATATAATTCATAAACCATATTATCTAAATCAACACTGCATTTGGACGAAATACTTTTTCAAGAGTGAGTCCCAGTATATTTCGATATTATCTTTACAAATTTTATATCAAATTAAGTCTGCATCAACGCAATATCCCAAATATCTATTAGGCTTGCATCAATACTGTATTAGGAATCTAGCCATAATGACTCCATCAAGCTTATTATCTAAATTTAAACACCACATCATCATCGGGATTATACGGTTTGACTTTAACGAATTTTATGGTAAGGATAATACAAAGCAAATTTTATTCCACACCTTAAATTTTTGTGGATGAATTATAATTCAGAATCTGGGGTTTGGTTAAATTTCCTGCAACAATGAGTGAATAATTTAGTTGTTACTCATTCTTACCATTATTCCTTTATAAAGGCGCTTATTGCATAAAACTTTTAACTACTTAAGGAAACCCATAAAATGTTGTTTAATAGAAAATTAACATAAAAATGGAGCAAGAAATACAGTGGGTTGGGTTGGATTAGTTATCTTATTAAATAAATTTTCTGTATAAACATTAAACTTGGTTACATTGATTTTGAAATATTTAACAAATAATGCAATGAAATGTTTATAAAAATCAATTTTACCATTTTCAATTAAAGAGTATTCGGTCCGCCATCTTTAACAATAAAGAGCGATTACAAGACACCAGACGTAATCAGCACCTAAACGAAACGGTCGCATAGAAGTAGTAAGAGTAGCGGTGGTAAACGGTCGTAGCCATTACGTAAACATTTATTCATTAATTTATATTTTATATTTGCGACGAAGAGAGAGCCGATTGGCCGAGTCGGTATCTAGAGTGCTGTGAAACGATTTCAAAACCAGTTACTGGGCACACGTGAGTGACTAATATAGTCGTAGGACACGCCGTAAACCGACTTCTATTAATATTAATGCTTTTGCGTATTAATCTTAAAATGACAGAATATGGCCCCATCTAAAAACCAAACAGTACCACGTCCAACACTCTTCACAACAACAAGAACTAGAGATAAAACCTGCTGATGTTACAAGAAAAAGAAAGAAAGGATAGGCTTTTGATCTCTGAAGAAAATGGATTTATTTTAAGCGGACCTGTTACTGGCTTGCATTCTACAAAAAGGATAACGAAGAAAAAAGCGTAAACCGTCGCGATAATCAGTGGCATTTCAAAGTTCTTCTTTACAATCGGTAAAGAGTGTCCATTGTGATGGGGTACAAAGAAATTGTAAATGAACTCCCGCAGGAGTGGCGTTCATTCAATCTTTTCTCCGTCTAGAGTCTCTAGACTTGGTTAAAAAAATTTCAATACAAAAGAAACCAAACATTGTATAATATAACCCAAAAAAAATAGCTACGATTTAATCATAAAACTTATTTTAAACGACACTTTTGAAGAGATGTTGACATACGTCTTTTATTAATTCAACGAATGTTTTCCACCTTTTTAGTCTTATTTGGCCGGCGTGAAACTTGTATAGAAATCAATGAATTGCTTGGTTGGGTTTGTTGCGCTTTGTACGCAGGTGTGAATACAATACGTTAAATTTAAATGCAATGGGAAATTTAAATTAAAAAATTTAATAATTATTGCAAATAAACCAATAACAGATTACTCCTTAGTAAAGAAAGATGACTCACCACTCACTTCGTTAGACAAACCAGTCGCTTACATTTAAATACATAAATTGATTTAGTACGCAAGCAGCGACTACATCCAATTATAACATTCTAAAAGAGGCTATTCTCGATTATCCGACCGTTTTACGTATTACTTTTATTGCCCCACATAAATCTCTATTCTCACATACTCAATCTCAACCTAAATCGATCGAAAGCGATTTCAATTAAAATAACCGCTACATACAAAACAAATAAAATTTTAAATTTGGTAATTGCAATTTGATGTTACACCGTTATCGTCGGTTTTGCATTTGAAATAAAGCAGCAACTGTACGGTAAGTAATATGCGTGGGATGGTAGATGCTGTGTCCGACTGTGTTTTTGATAATTTCTATCTGCATAAGTTACCTACAGCTTCCTGCACCTACTGGTCTATCGTCGGGTCATAAATCAATATTACACAGGAGTTGTTGATACATGTGTGGAAACGATTCCTTCTTGAATATTAACTATAAGGCTGTCTCAAAATGACACTGTTAGAAATATTTATGTATGATTTTAGTTGGACGTGCACAGTTATGAATTGATTTAAAGTAAGGTCTTTAAACTCAATCGCTGTAACGTAATCGATAAATTTAAAAATATTGATTAATCATTGTATATTGTTTGAAATTTTCAATTGTATCTGGGGATATCTCAAGATATCCAGATGCTTCAAAAAACATTTAGTTATTCTGGAAGTAACATTTAGAAGATTTAAGGGTCTTTATTTTTCAAGATGTTTCCAGATTTTGTAAAAATTAACACTGGAGTTTGGAAGATCAAAGCATTTCCATGGATTTGTAGGACATATATAAACCATTTTCAAGCAGTTTGTAAAGTACTTTATTTCAAAACTTCGAATGCACGGCTAAACCAAATCCAACCATGAATATTTGAATTAAAGTAAAACAAGAACTAAAATCATTCGTTAAAATCATTAGCCGTCTTGAGAGATGTATGGCTAAACCCGAATATTTCTACGATTCGGAAAGATTCGGGTTTAAACTCAAAACTTTCCGTTTCTAGGTCTAGTGTTAGTTCTAGTTTTACTTCAATAGAAATATAGAAAATTGCTAAATCAGTTTGTAAAGCAGTCTATTTCAAAAACTATTGACTGAGGAGGTCTTCGTTAAAAAATGTCTTCAAATGCACGGCTAAACCCAACCCAACCCAACCCTATATATTTGAATTGGATTACCATGGATTTGTAGAACAATTATAATTATAATAAACAATTTTCAAGCAGTTTGTAAAGTACTCTATTTCAATACTTCGAATGCACGGCTAAACCCAACTCAACCATGTATATTTCAATTGAAGTAAAACAACTGGAATCATTTGAGTTTAGCCATCTTGGAAGAAGTACGGCTTTTCCTAGAATTTCTTCTTTAACCCTCTTCATCGGATCTAAAACAGACGGAAAATATATTAATTAATGTTCACTGATTTAGTGATATCGGGAGTAGGTATCGAAAGGATTGTCGGGTCCTGGATTGTTAGACTAGAAGCAACCTTGGCCGTTTGTAGCGAAGGTGTTCTGTGTCATAATCCATTAATCCCGCTAGGAGCGGATTGGGGTGGTTTTCGAGTCGTGTCAACTCGGTATTGGCCTTGTCCCGAATGAATTCCTCGATGGTCGCCATCTGGGAATCATTGTGCAGTGTCGCATTACTGACAAACCAAGGTGCATCAAATGCCATCCTTAGGACCTTGTTCTGAACCACTTGGAGTTTTTGCACGTGCGAGTGCGCGGCGTAACCCCAGACTGAAGAGGCGTAAGTCATCGTAGGCCTGATAACCGCTTTGTAGAGTCGAATTTTCCGAAGAGGATCCAACTTACTTCGACGATTAATCAGAGCGTACAGATTGACCAGAGCTGCCTTCGCCCGATTCGCCATCGCGTCGTTGTGACTTTTCCAAGTAAGTTTAGAGTCCAGAATGACACCCAAATACCTGGCTTCGGGACTCCAGGGGACCTCGTCCCCTTGCAGTACCAACGCATTGGGGGGTCTCTGTCTACGCCGAGTAAAAAGTACTGCGGTACTTATATCAGCGTTGATTTTGACCCACCACTTTGCGAAGTAGTCGAGCAACTCGTCCGATGCTGCCTGCAGTCTACGAGCGGCGACCTCGGGGGACCAAGATCTGCTGTAGATGCACACATCGTCGGCGTACATCGCTAACTGCGTGCCCTCGTAACGGGGTAAGTCGCTTACAAAGATACAAAAAAATATCGGTGAAAGCAACGACCCCTGAGGGACGCCAGCAGTTAGGATTCGCTCTCTCGAACGCGTACCTTCCAGTTTGATGCGCGCTTTCCTGCCGTCAAGGTAGGAGGCGATCAATTGGACTAATCCCAGGGGCACGCCCGCTTCTAGCATTTTGAACAAAAGTCCTTCATGCCATACTTTGTCGAAGGCTTTGGCAACATCGAAAAACATAGCACAAGTGCTTTGCTTTCGATTGAAGCCTTCGGTTATATGTTCGACAAGTCGCAGTACCTGGTGTACGGTCGAATGTTTGGGTCGGAAACCAAACTGTTCGTCCTGGATGAGCTTAAGATCTCTAACGGATCTTTGTAGCCTCGTCTGGACGACCCTCTCGCATACCTTGCCGAGACAAGAAAGCAAACTGATGGGCCTGTAGTTTTGCGGGAACGTCAGGTTCGCTCTGGGTTTCGGTAACACGACGACGTCAGCGCTTTTCCACGTGGTGGG
Source organism: Onthophagus sagittarius (assembly GCA_036711965.1). Classification (NCBI taxonomy): domain Eukaryota; kingdom Metazoa; phylum Arthropoda; class Insecta; order Coleoptera; family Scarabaeidae; genus Onthophagus; species Onthophagus sagittarius. Next base: position 13,279,864 of record JASERS010000004.1, read on the forward strand.
AAAGCGGCTTTTCAGTATGTATAGTATAAAAAACAGTATAATCAGTTTGTAAAGTAGTCTATTTCAGAAACTATTGATTGTGGAAATGAAGCTTTGTTAAAATACGTCTTCAGATACATAGCTAAACCCAACCCAACCCAACCCAATCCTATATATTTAAATTGAAATAAAACCAGAACTAACACTAGAGCTAAAAGTGGAAAGTTTTGGGTTTAGCAGTTAAAACCAACCCAACTCAACTCTGAATATTTCAAGCAGAGACGTTCTAATTGTAAGACATTTAATGCCTCAGATGGGTACATGTATGATTATTTATCTTGTTGAACCTGTTCAAAATGATTACCTTAGCTCAATAATCATGGAAAACAGTCGTTCTTTGTGGAAGATAATACAATTTTAGATGAAAATCCAGAAATCAAGATTTCAGTAGTTCGGAATTTTTGTTGATATTAATTTAAAAGAAAATACCAGAAATCTTAAATTAAATTTAAAAAAGCATTACAAATACAAAATTTCATACATAAATAAAGTTCAGTAATAATAATTAATCAAATTAAATTAGTGACATTTTAAATATAAAGGGTTTGAACATATTTGAGGTTGTAAACAACGACACAACCTCAAAATCTAATTTGAAGATCTTTTTCCGAGTGGATTGAATAATTAAAAATCTATGTTATAAGAAAAAGTTATGGAGAAGTAATTTTGGTTCTTGTTCGTGACTATTTTTATTTCAACCCAAAATCAACAAAGTAAGTTATTATTTTCTATATTCTTTACTTTAATTACGATACATAATCTTGAGTTATTACTCCTAATACCTCACTTCTCAATTCTTTCTTATTTATTTGCTTATTTTTAAGGTTGTTATTACACTCTAAAAACAAGTTGTCGTTTCCAAGTGGATAGAATAATTAAACCTTAATAATTACTTCGTTTTCTCTAATATTCGGATACTTGTTAATGTTTAAACACTAATTTATGAATAACACGTTAGCGTTTCTAACTGTTCAACTCAACGTTGACTACTTTTAACCTGTTTTGTCTCATATTTGCTCATGTTATAGTAAAAAAAGCTTCTTACTTCAACAGAAATATAATTTCAACTTAATTTAAATTAAGTCTTACAATTACAGTAATGCTTGTATTTAAAGAATTTTCCGACATTCAGTTTCTTTTCTGCAAATACAACATCAAGTTACAACCCATAGATCAAGATGTGATTAATATAGTATGTGATAATGTATAATGTGAGAAAAATCAGAAAGTACATTATCAGAAACGAGTCTTAAGAAGAATGATTTTTATATTGAAAAATAAGCAGTCCACTGATAAAGTTATTAATTTGCATGTTGCATAACGGATCTGGCAAAATTATGTTAGAGAAAAAAACATTAAAAAAAGTGATTTAACAAAGCTGGATTTGCAGAAAATATGATAGAGAAGTAGTGGATGATTTACAAAACATCGATTTCTGCTGGAATAATCTTTAATCAACCGTTGCAATAAATGACAACAAAAGTTTGATGGAATCCGGGGTAATAAAGGTCTTGCTATATTTATCTCAAAGTATTTATAAAATTCATGGCCTGGAGTCCTTGAACAGTCGTATATTGTAGGCTTAGAGTCCATGTTTGGACCGCCGACCTACTAAAAATCCCTTTCCTCCCTTTCCTCTAATTACACATGATGGGCTGGTAATTGCGCTTCTACGTTTTTGACATCGGCCCACCGAATGAACTGCATTTCTCACTTCCCCTGTTTCACCATCCATCTCCATCTCGATATTGGAACTGATGTAGCAAAAAAACAGAACCACACGATAAAGTGTTTTAAATCACACTGTGTATGACAAAGTCATACACAGTGAGACGTGGACGGTGGCCACCCCTCCCAAACCTGTCAAAACCACTCGACCCGATAGAAATCCAAACATAAAGCATAACAAACAACGTTCTTCTTCCTTCCTCTACCTTTAGGAACTGCTCGAAAAGACATTTAACCTTACCTTTGCCTCAGCAACTCTTCACTTTCCTTCATTGTCAAAATATTTTCAACGAATTGCGCTATGTGATTCCACTTATAATGAGGATAATGCAACGTGTCTATTGTATTTTCCGGCGTGATCACCGACCTAATACGCTCCTCCACCCGGACTCTGTCTTCCTTCCATCTGGTACATTTATAAAATGTGTGTTCAACGTCTTCCTGTTCCTCGTAATAATCGCAATATCTGATTTTCTTTTTTTATTTGTACAGGTACATATTAATGTACGCGTGACTTATCAGCAGCTGACTCAGGTGGAAGTCTAAATCTCCCAAGTTTCTGAATGTCCATCGCTTTAAGTCTGTAACTAGTCTTTTGGTCCATCTCGCTTTTCCCGTATCCACCCTCCATCTTTTTTTCCACTCCTCAAGTATCCTCTACTTCCTACTTGTTATACCCTTCGTTCTAGGAGGTAGCTTTTCTCTTTATCATTAGGTCTATGGGCAAAATGTTTTGTATTCACTTACTATTCTTATTATTGTTGCCCTCTATAATCTTGTCTATTCTTCCTGATTCGGCATGCGTCTCTCAAGGCTCTACATGCATATAACATCTGCGCGCATATCGTTCCGATTAGCCGCCTTTTCGCCTCTCTCGATCCAAAAGTGGAACCCGTGACTCTGTTCAATGCCTGTTTTTCCGGCCTTTTCCACGATATACTCTATGTGAATTCTCCATCGCACATCCCTCTCTATCATGATTACCATGTACTTCAACGAGTCCTGCGTGTGAATCACCACGCTTCTCGCTGTCAGGGTTATCTCTTCAACCACTCTTCTGCTTCTAAGTATGATGATCTTTGTTTTTTCAGAGGTTATCTCCAGACCCATGTTCATCATACACTACGACCTGATTTAAAGCATACTGGGCCCTCGCCTGAATTTCCCTCTCGTTCCAGCCAAAGACGACAATAGCGGAATTATATGTCAATAGGCTATGAATCTTGTGTCTCCCCTCACAGACTTGATCTGCAGTAATCTATCATAAAATATATTCCATAGCATCGGCAAAAGGATGCTGTCATCTGGTATGAACTTTCCCCTCTTACTGAACTTCTACTAGGCTTCTACGCCTCTTTCCATACAATATTTAATACCAAAGAAAAAGAAGGGTCGCACATCGTAGAGGATACTTAGTACATGTATAATGATGACACCATGCATTTCATTGCAAAAACCGGCGTCCCCAGGAATTGGCGCCCCAAGGCTTTAGTCCTATTAGCCCTTCAGGTTTATGATGGCACTATTCCTTTTCCTCGTCTGAGTATCTAAATACATTTTCGCTATCATTTTGCTAATAAATTGCAACAATTGGGAAATATGAACTCAGCAATTTCGAATTAATGAGTCTACGAATTAGCGGAGCTTTACCGTATTTGCAAATAAAACAATTTACCATCCATCTCTGCATTCCACTTTAAAAAGATAGAAGTACATTTTTGACAACAACAAAACAATAAATCACAACAACAAATCCTATCCATCTACAAGTACAACAACGAAATGTAAACACGACACGACAAATAGTCCATCAGCAGCTCCCAGCAGACTTCGCATCTACTCTTATGGTTTTGCCATTAACAGAAGAACATAGGTGTATGTATGTACATATATCGTATGTCACGGTAATATTCCGTTTTACAGAACCTCTCCTGCGCATTCTATAAATTCTCAACATTTCTTTATGATAGTAATAAACTTTTTTGCCATTTTGAATTCAATTATCACATCATGAATTAAACAAAATATGTTGGCCAAAGATGATTGAATGTTAAATTGAGGAATTTTGGTTAATTACTCACTTAATACTTCTTTTCTTGATCGACGCTGATTAAGAAATTAGATTAATTACATCTTGGTATTATTGATGATTTAAGCATTGTTATAAGAGAACTACTTTCATTATCTTCTTTCAATTAAATTAAAAGTAGTCAACCGTTATGATGTGGAAAATAATGATCCTCTTATGATATTCTTGTGGGTGAAATTTCTTCTAATTTTGGTCATTTCATATTCATAGTACTTGATATCAGAGGTTTCCAATCACTTTTGGTTTGTGGCTTCCTCAATAATAAGAATCTTTCCCCTCAAAACAACCCAACCCAACACTAATGTTACTAATTCTAATTGTAAGTCTAGTCTTAGTTCTGAAGCTAGGTTGGGTTGGGTTCTCTTAAGAGTAGTATGAGTAAACCCAAATGCTTTGGTTCTAGGTCTAGTATTAGCCCTAGTGGTAGTATTGGCTCTATTTTTAGTTGTTGTTTAGTCTTAAACTGTTGTATACTTGTATTAAACTATGACTAGAACTAACACTAGACCTAGTACCAGAAAGTTTCTCCTGAAGACGCACGGCTAAACCGAAGACGTGTAGTTCCAGTTTTAATACCGATTCAGTGCTTGATTCTAGCTCTAGTATTGGCTCTATTTTTAGTTATTGCTCAGTCTTAAATTGTTGTATACATGTATTGAGAGAAAATTAGAACTAACACTAGACCTAGTATTAGAAAAATTTTGACGTACGGCTAAACCCAAAAGTTTCTAGTTCTAGGTCTAGTGTCAGATTTAATGTTGGTATTAGCTGTAATTTAGGTGTAATTCTGTTTTATATTATTGTATATTTGTATCAAACTAAAACTAGACCTAGAACTAGAAAGATTCAGCTTTAGCCATGCGTATTTCTAATTCTAGGTTTAGTGTTAGTTCTAGTTTTAATCCTTATTTAGCTCTAGATTGTTGTAAATTCTTCTGGAAATACATGTATAACCTAAACTCCTTCAGAAGTTAATATGAGCCCGCCCAAAAAAGACTCCAACACCTTAGGAAGAAATTTTCAATATCGAGTAACTTTTTTGTTTCATTGCCAAAGATAGATTATGTGTACTTCTCGTGTTCAATAGACATTGGAAAAGCTTTAACACTCATAAATCATCAATTTGAACTCGTTTATTGTGCATCTTCATCATCTAAACTTGATATCCTTGGAATTTCTTTAAAATTTTCTGGAAAGATTTGGATAGATCCGTAAAGGTTGAGATAATCTTTCTAACAATCTTCATTCTTACTACAATTTATCGTAACCTTTCATTAAATTCATTGAGAATGTTTAAAAATATCTAAGTATCGTTAGATATCCTTGGATATATTTCTAAAATTTTAAAAATGCTTTGATGTCCATCTCTCTGGGATATTACAAAAATTCAAAGGAATTCCTTGTAAACTCTTTGAAAATTTGTAGGTTGGGTTGAGGTGGGTAATCAATATCTCATATTCATATTCATATTATAACCTAAACTCCTTCAGAAGTTAATATGAGCCCAAAAAAGACTCCAACACCTTAGGAAGAAATTTTCAATATCGAGTAACTTTTTTGTTTCATTGCCAAAGATAGATTATGTGTACTTATCGTGTTCAATAGACATTGGAAAAGCTTTAACACTCATAAATCATCAATCTGAACTCCTTCATTGTGCATCATCAAAGATAGATTATGTGTACTTATTAGCGGAGCTTTACCGTATTTGCAAATAAAACAATTTACCATCCATCTCTGCATTCCACTTTAAAGAAATAGAAGTACATTTTTGACAACAAGAAAACAATAAATCACAACAACAAATCCTATCCATCTACAAGTACAACAACGAAATGTAAACACGACACGACAAATAGTCCATCAGCAGCTCCCAGCAGACTTCGCATCTACTCTTATGGTTTTGCCATTAACAGAAGAACATAGGTGTATGTATGTACATATATCGTATGTCACGGTAATATTCCGTTTTATAGAACCTCTTCTGCACATTCTATAAATTCTCAACATTTCTTTATGATAGTAATAAACTTTTTTGCCATTTTGAATTCAATTATCACATCATCAAAATATGTTGGCCAAAGATGATTGAATGTTAAATTGAGGAATTTTGGTTAATTACTCACTTAATAAGTTTTTCTTTAAAGTTAATTGAACTCGCCGTAGTGAAATCCTAGATAATGTTACATCCAATTTGTCAAACTTTGACAAGCGTATAATGAATACATGTAATGAATTAAGCGGCAACAACCGTGTAAAATGATGATATAAAACGACTACGATTAAGATTTTTGATTTAATTAAGAAATAAATAATTCAAAAGAAATAATAGATTAACTTTAAATAATGACTTATATGTTTATGTAAGTTAAGAGCAATAAAGAGTGTGTCCGGTGTATGTATAGTACCGGCTACCGGATCTTTTCCTATAAATATTAATGAGTTGCGTTCAAGTGGTAGTGGACCCGGGCCGATTATCGTTGGCTTGGCCAATGAAGTCGTAATCTGATGCAGATATCCGTTGACACTGTGAGCCGTGTTGGCCGGTCCCGTGTTCTGCACCATGAAAGTAGTGCGTTTATATCTCGCGTTAGAGATCAAAGACAACGGTCGCCGACACTTTAATAAAGTGTTCCATAAAAAAAACTCGCCGTAATTGAAAACTAAATCCGCACATGAGAGAAACTTCCGTTAAACTCGCCAGATGATCTCGTGTTACGACCGCAAATATGTCTATCTTAAAAAATAATTTATTTTGCGTTAAATTGAAAATGAATCATTTTTTATTTTTAAAATAAATACATCACTTCCGTTTGGTTTTTTAAAGTTTACTGATGGTTTATTGAAGGTCGTAAAGTTGGAAATGTGTTTCTCAATCTTAAAAACCGTCGATATGGAAAGAACCATTACAATTTTTTTTTATTTGATGTGGATCAGAATTGTGTTTGATTTTTATCACTCGACGATGTGGCTACAATAAATATTTGTCCGTCTCAGAATGTCGAAACCGACCAAACGAACCCCAATAGGCTACGTGCAGCTCTTCGACTTTTACACGAATATACCCATATACGCTGTTAATTCCACGAAGAGCCATCGAACCTGTACAGAACTGATCAAATATATGTATTGTGATTAGGCACCTTTATCATATGTTCACCTTAAGGTGTCTCCTCGTCGCGCGTACCTGAACTTGACTTGATCTTGACATATTTTATCGGCTCTACTTTAGCGTATTGGTATATAGAACGAGAACGTTGGACTTTTTATCGACAACTTTTTCCGTCTGTCTGGGTTTTGTGTTAACGCTTTCGAAAAAAATTTCTTGTGTAAATAAGAAAAAAAAATAAAGTAAATTTCCGTTTGAATATGTCTAGTATTTCTACATAAATGATTACGCACTCAAAAAAATTTCGTCCAACACCGACTCCCACATTACTCTTTCCGTCCAAAGAAGTATTAACAATTCAAATTTGGATAATGGTCGACGCTGAATAAAAGGGCCCGAATGAAAAATTCAAATCCAACCGAATTAAACACAAAATGCGATACCGATCTTTCTCTTCGACTTCGTCGTCGTCGTCTTCGGTAGTAGTAGCATTGTCTATAACAACGAAACGTCTCGAACCATTAATTTGAAGTGTCCAGCTAATATCTCTAACGGACGATTAATTATTACTGTTCAACGTTGTAAATGCAGGGAGATCGAGCGCACGCCAAGAATGTCGATTATAAACACTTCTTTTCTTGATCGACGCTGATTAGGAAATTAGATTAATTACATCTTGGTATTATTGATGATTTAAGCATTTTTATAAGAGAACTACTTTCATTATCTTCTTTCAATTAAATTAAAAGTAGTCAACCGTTATGAAGTGGAAAATAATGATCCTCTTATGATATTCTTGTGGGTGAAATTCTCTTCTAATTTTGGTCATTTCATATTCATAGTACTTGATATCAGAGGTTTCCAATCACTTTTGGTTTGTGGCTTCCTCAATAATAAGAATTTTTCCTCCCAAAACAACCCAACCCAACACTAATGTTACTAATTCTAATTGTAAGTCTAGTCTTAGTTCTGAAGCTAGGTTGGGTTGGGTTCTATCTTAACCCTCCGTCGGGCGCAATGCAGATAATTACGAGGTCGGGCGCAACGTATCTATTAGATTCAAATATGAAAACATTTATTATTTATATTATTATTATAGTTTCTTATTAAATGTTTATTATATTATTATAGTGAAACCTAATTATAAGATAATAAAGAAAATAAATATTTATTATATTAGATGAAAAATAAAAACTAATCTGATTGATGTCTATCAGCTTCATCGCCATCGATTCTTGAACTAAAACAGTTTTCACAAACCACTGCTGTATGTTCTAAACACAAAAACTGTTTGCAAAGTTTACAGAAGTATTTAGAATACATTTGCTTTTTATTTGCTACGCAAGGTGCACACCGCTTTCTTTTGTTTGTTACTGTAGTAGATTCAGTTTCTTCGGTTTGTAATTCGTCAGTAGGTGCAAACCTCTGCAGTCTTTGTTTGAGCGAAACAGGAATTCCTCTACTTTTTGTTGCCCTTCTATTCAGATGTTCGGTTACTAATTCTTTACCTAGCTCTTTTAGAAATATACGCCGCTTTTTTCCTTCGTTTCCATTTCTTGCTTGCAGAATTTGCGCATTTATGCCGCTTATATTTAGCATCGAAAAAAATACGACTAGGGGCCACCGACGAGCGTTTCTCTGCACATTGTAAGATTCACACATTTTGTCAACTAAATCAACTCCAGATTTGGTATGATTATAAAAAGTTATTATGTCAGGCTTTTTATCATCTCTAGTATTGTCAATAGAATTATCAAAATGCATGCTGGAAATTAACATCACGTTTTTGCCTTTTCTTGGGATATAGGATACTAATGTGGCATTTTTTTGAAATCCAAATAAACTTGTCTTTTCCTGTCTCTCTTTAGTCAAAACAAAATTTTGTGAAAGTTGGGGTTTATTCTTTTTTATTGTGCCAACCTATGATAATTTCTTAGTTTGTAGGAAGTTAACGAGCGGTATATCGGTGAACCAATTGTCAGCGGTTATATTTCGCCCAGTATTATAAATCGGCTCACTCAGTCTTTTCACGACGTCAGCAGGTTTATAGCTCACCTGATATTGTCCTTCTGGTTGTCTACCAGGATATATTTCCAAATTGTGAATATAGCAAACTTTGGCATCCACCAAGGCGAAAATTTTTATCCCGTATTTATTTGGTTTGGAGGGTATATACTGCCTGAATGAGCATCTTCCTCTAAAGCCAACTAACATCTCATCAATTGTAACACATGAGCCAGGCGAATAGCTCTTTTTACAGTTTTCGACAAAAACTGTAAAAATTTCCCGAATAGGAGCTATTTTGTCAACTCGTTTTCTTTCCTCCCGAGTTGTTCTGTCATCAAAGCGAATACATCGAAGAATGAACTTGAACCGCTTCACATTCATTACCAATCGAAATATTTCTATTCCATAGCCATTATCTCCCCATAACTCCTCTAAGCTTTGTCTGTTGCTATGAAGTGTACCTGCCAGATAAAGCAATCCTATAAATGCTTTAATTTCAATTACGTCTACATATTCGGAATCTCTCTCACGAGAATATTGTGAGCGAATAGTTTCAATATATTGATTTGTGTACTGAACGATGTTTTCTAATATATTGTTGCTTATGAGGCAATTCCAACATTCGAGGGCAGTTTTTGCTTGCTTCGCGAATCCTATAACATCTGGTAAACTAATCAAAATATTTTGAGGTTTACGTTTAACACGCTGAGTGTATTTAGTCTTTTTCCATGTACTTATTTTGTCCTTTCCAACATATTATTCTTCACATTCATCACTACTAAAACTATCCTCTGCAGAAGAATCGTCTTGTTCTGTGGCAGAGTCCTCATCCCGTTCCTCCATATGATCTTCGTCATAAGTATCACTTTCGTCATCAAATTCAGGTGCTTCTTTTTCTTCATCCGGCTCCATCATTAATTGTAGCATGATTTCGGCATCTTTAGGATCTTCTGGATTATAGGTTTTAATAAATTTAGCCATTGTACACTGCAACACCTTTTGTATAGGTGTTAATGCTATCATTGCGTCTGAATCAATCAGACAGATGAATTGTAGTTACATAATATATAGGTGTCTTGTAATTATGTACAATTGGTTCAGTGTGGATTCCTAAGGCAAACTAAGATTTGTATCAAGTTCTCTATACATAAAACCGTTGCATTTGGCAATTACAGGACATCAAATATCTGATTTTTTTATGACAATTTGAAAACGACCATCAATTTATTTCAAATTGTCTTGATCAAACGGTTTTGAAATGTGTCATTATTTTAGTAAAATTATTATTTATTTTATTTGAGTAAAAAGTTCACGTCAAAAAATTTTAGTATAAGTAGTCAACCATTATGAGGTGGAAAATAATGATCCTCTTATGATATTCTTGCGGGTGAAATTCTCTTCTAATTTTGGTCATTTCATATTCATAGTACTTGATATCAGAGGTTCCCAATCACTTTTGGTTTGTGACGTCCTCAATAATAAGAATTTTTCCCCCCAAAACAACCCAACCCTACACTAATGTTACTAATTCTAATTGTAAGTCTAGTCTTAGTTCTGAAGCTAGGTTGGGTTGGGTTCTATCTTAAGAGTAGTATGAGTAAACCCAAATGTTTTGGTTCTAGGTCTAGTATTAGCCCTAGTGGTAGTTTTGGCTCTATTTTTAGTTGTTGTTTAGTCTTAAACTGTTGTATACTTGTATTAAACTATGACTAGAACTAACACTAGACCTAGTACCAGAAAGTTTTTCCTGAAGACGCACGACTAAACCGAAGACGTGTAGTTCTAGTTTTAATACCGATTCAGTGCTTGATTCTAGCTCTAGTATTGGCTCTATTTTTAGTTATTGTTCAGTCTTAAATTGTTTTATACTTGTATTGAGATAAAATTAAAACTAACACTAGACCTAGTATTAGAAAAATTTTGACGTACGGCTAAACCCAAAAGTTTCTAGTTCTAGGTCTAGTGTCAGATTTAAAGTTGGTATTAGCTGTAATTTAGGTGTAATTCTGTTTTATATTATTGTATATTTGTATCAAACTAAAACTAGACCTAGAACTAGGAAGATTCAGCTTTAGCCATGCGTATTTTTAATTCTAGGTTTAGTGTTAGTTCTAGTTTTGATCCTTATTTAGCTCTAGATTGTTGTAAATTCTTCTGGAAATACATGTACAACCTAAACTCCTTCAGAAGTTAATATGAGCCCAAAAAAGACTCCAACACCTTAGGAAGAAATGTTCAATATCGAGTAACTTTTTTGTTTCATTGCCAAAGATAGATTATGTGTACTTATCGCGTTCAATAGATATTGGAAAAGCTTTAACACTCATAAATCATCAATCTGAACTCCTTCATTGTGCATCATTATCATCTAAACTTGATATCCTTGGAATTTTTTTTAAATTTTCTGGAAAGATTTGGAGAGATCCGTAAAGGTTGAGATAATCTTTTTAACAAAAATCTTCATTCTTACTACAATTTATCGTAACCTTTCATAAAATTCATTGAGAATGTTTAAAAATATCTAAGTATCGTTAGATATCCTTGGATATATTTCTAAAATTTTAAAAATGCTTTGATGTCCATCTCTCTGGGATATTCCAAAAATTCAAAGGAATTCCTTGTAAACTCTTTGAAAATTTGTTTGTTGGGTTGAGGTGGGTAATCAATATCTCATATTCATATTCATATTATAACCTAAACTCCTTCAGAAGTTAATATGAGCCCAAAAAAGACTCCAACACCTTAGGAAGAAATTTTCAATATCGAGTAACTTTTTTATTTCATTGCCAAAGATAGATTATGTGTACTTATCGTGTTCAATAGACATTGGAAAAGCTTTAACACTCATAAATCATCAATCTGAACTACTTTATTGTGCATCATTATCATCTAAACTTGATATCCTTGGAATTTTTTTAAAATTTCCTGGAAAGATTTGGAGAGATCCGTAAAGGTTGAGATAATCTTTTTAACAAAAATCTTCATTCTTACTACAATTAATCGTAACGTATTAATCGTATCCTCTTATGATATTCTTGCGGGTGAAATTCTCTTCTAATTTTGGTCATTTCATATTCATAGTACTTGATATCAGAGGTTCCCAATCACTTTTGGTTTGTGACGTCCTCAATAATAAGAATTTTTCCCCCCAAAACAACCCAACCCTACATTAATGTTACTAATTCTAATTGTAAGTCTAGTCTTAGTTCTGAAGCTAGGTTGGGTTGGGTTCTATCTTAAGAGTAGTATGAGTAAACCCAAATGTTTTGGTTATAGGTCTAGTATTAGCCCCAGTGGTAGTATTGGCTCTATTTTTAATTGTTGTTCAGTCTTAAATTGTTGTATTAAACTATGACTACAACTAACACCAGACCTAGTACTAGAAAGTTTCTCCTGAAGACGCACGGCTAAACCAAAGACGTGTAGTTCTAGTTTTAATACCGATTCAGTGCTAGCTCTAGTATTGGCTCTATTTTTAGTTATTGTTCAGTCTTAAATTGTTGTATACTTATATTGAGATAAAATTAAAACTAACACTAGACCTAGTATTAGAAAAATTTTGACGTACGGCTAAACCCAAAAGTTTCTAGTTCTAGGTCTAGTGTCAGCTTTAATCTTGGTATTAGCTGTTATTTAGGTGTCATTCTATTTTACATTATTGTATATTTGTATCAAACTAAAACTAGAACTAACACTAGACCTATAACTAGAAAGATTCAGCTTTAGCCATGCGTATTTCTAATTCTAGGTCTAGTGTTAGTTCTAGTTTTGATCCTTATTTAGCTCTAGATTGTTGTAAATTCTTCTGGAAATACATGTATAACCTAAACTCCTACAGAGGTTAATATGAGCCAAAAAGACTCCAGCACCTTAGGAAGAAATTTTCAATATCGAGTACTTAACTTTTTTGTTTCATTGCCAAAGATAGATTATGTATACTTATCGTGTGCAATAGACATTGGAAAAGCTTTAACACTCATAAATCACCAATCTGAACTCCTTCATTGTGCATCTTTATCAACTAAACTTGATATCCTTGGAATTTCTTTAAAATTTTCTGGAAAGGTTTGGAGAGATCTGCAAAGGTTGAGATAATCTTTTTAACAAAAATGTTCATTCTTACTACAACTTATCCTAACCTTTCATAACTTTCTGGAATTAAAAGGGAATCCTCAAAATTCATTGAGAATGTTTAAAAATATTTAAGTATCGTTAGATATCCTTGGATATATTTCTAAAATTTTAAAAATGCTTTGATGTCCGTCTCTCTGGGATATTCCAAAAATTTAAAGGAATTCCTTGTAAACTCTTTGAAAATTTGTAGGTTGGGTTGAGGTGGGTAATCAATACCTCCATATTTTTAGATGTTCATAAATACTGTGAGATATTCTAAGAAATTTAATGCTAATACTTGAAGACTCTTTGTAAACTTGAGGGTTGCGTTGAGTAATTAATATCCAAGGTCTAAATATTAAAATAAAGCTGCAGATTTTGCTGAAATTCGAGTTGGTTCATTAATTAGTGGTAAACACCTCTAGTGTACGATTAAACTCAGCTACCGCGGGCTTATTGGGTTTAAGCGGGCTTCATATCTATATTAAATGGCCCATTTTGATAGGCATTTTTGAATTTTGTCCACTGACCTTTGAAGTGTCTCAATAGCATCGATGAGTATGTCGTTTTGTCCCATAATTAACATGTCATCCGCAAACATGGCCATTTCGAAGTTTACGTCTGTCGGGATATCGTGCATAAAGATGTTGAATAGAGCAGGGGATAAACTACTACCTTGCGGGACACCTGCAAGGATTCTTCGAATGCTGGAAGAGTATCCATTGATGGTGACAGAAAAAGTTCTTTCCTCCAGGAAAGAGAACAGTATAGCAAGTAAATAATTGCTTAGTCCCGTTTGATAGTGCTTGTATTTTAAGCCTTCAATCCAAACAGTATCAAAGGCTCTCGCTACGTCCAGCGATACTGCAGCTGTAAACTTTTTAGCTTCGAAGCCTTCCTCAATATATTCTGCTACTCTTGCTACTGTATGTTTGGGATTATTTTGAGAAGGCTTATCTCTTCTTGTAGTCGATGATTGATAATTCGTTCAAATAGTTTAGATAAGGATGAGAGAAGACTGATTGGGCGATAATTGGCTGGGTCCGTATTGTTTTTGTGTGGCTTTCTGAACATTAGGATTTGCGCTGTTTTCCATACTACCGGAAAGTAACCAATTTCCAGACAACGATTAAAAATTCCTGTGATGAGAATCAGTAATTTCTCTGGAAGGAGTTTTATGACTTTATTAGGTATCTGATCTAGGCCAGGAGATTTTTTGGTGGTGAGGTTTGCTATTTCTGCCTTTAGTTCTTGTAATGAGATTCTGTCATTTTCTGTTAGTGTTGACGTTAGTAGATGGGATTCATTATACTGTTGGATTGTGGTAATGTGACGAATATTCTCTTTATTGATATTTGGTTGAAAACATTCTTCCAGATAATCCGCAAAGGTGTTTGCTTTGTCTTCGTCCGAGAATACTGGTATTTCTTCAAATGTTCGCGTTATTTTCCTAGTAGTCTTCCACAATCCGGGGTCACTTCTTTCAAAACCTTCGATGAGTTTTCTATAATTGTTGATTCTATAGGCATCTAACTCCTGAGTAATGGTGTGAGTTAGTCTAGAGTAGTTTTTAAAGAAATTAAAGTTAATAAGCTTATTAACTTGATGAAGATTGTGTTATTATGAACGAACCCAACCCAAGTACCATCGTTATTTCCATTCAATTAAATCTAAAGATCAAACACAATACGAAATCAAACCATTTACAAATTTTAACATTGTCGAGTCATTACATCCTCATTGTGCCGTTCTTCTTGCAATCGTAACATTTTCAATCTTACAAAAGGAGATAGAAAAAACATGGTCATGTTGGTACGAAATTCCAACAATTCGTATCGCCTTTTGCACAATATAACAATAATCGACTGGCGCTCGAGCCCCATTTACTCGCATTGTTGTTTTCAATATCGCGCAATATTTATTAAACCGGCCCGCAAACCGAGCGACAGACTCCATCGCCGCCGCCGCTGCCTCCGCTGCCGCAACGGCGGCGGTCTTTCTGCCGTGTTCGCAAGTCGTAAGGTCGTCCCGATCGTAAACCGCAATTAAAACCGAACGAAAAGGGCAAATATCTGCTCGTTCATAATTAAAATCCCCAAAGGCGGTACGTGTACACTCTACAATCGGCACGCTACTTCTAATTGTACCGCAAAACGCCCCCCGACGTTACCAACAACAAATTGACTAACGACGGTGCAAATTTAACACATTTTTTCCTTTTTGCATTCTTTAGAATGTAAGGTGTAATAATAGAGAGCTTGTTATGTGCAATTTTGAGCTTAATTCGACGGAAATTATCGGTAATTACTACATGAGTTTGTAGGTAATCACTAATTATTTAGCATTATTAAAGTGGTTGTTACGTATGAAAAAAATAAACAAATATAAGATAAGATCTTGTGCAAAAGAGTTATATCCTTGTTAAAATCAGTTCCGTTTTCTTTATTACGGCAGTCGGAGTGTAATTTCTTTGCAAGACAGTTTGGCAAATTTGTTACAGAAAGTTGAAAGGTAGTAACCATTCTTGAAAAGTTAAAGACTGGTTCGAAAGTATCGAAAATGTTAAAAGCAGGGTCGTAGCGGTCCCATTGTATGCAAAATTGCGATCTCGCCCATCTGCGCGCGATATGATTGCTATCTGAGCGCAATACGTTTCTTCTTTGCAAGATGTAAAGAGGACAGGGGAGGGCTCTCCTTATGCATTCCTTTTATCTCCAACTGTCCCTTACCTCCTCCACCTCTCTCGGTGTAGGTGTAATTCACTGATGCCACTTTTACTTCAATCTCTCTTTAAAACGTCACCGCGATAAACAATTTCTCTTATTACTCCTCATAAAATATTTACAACTAGCTAAGTACTTGACATCCTTTACAATTAGTCGTCTCTAAAATGGTCGAATAAATGTAGGTTTGTCGTTGTTGCACATCCGTTTTACAGCATCCTCCGCTGTTAAATGGCCGGTGTGAGTGCGATCTCCTACGGCAGCAGGTGTTACTCCGAGAGATCTACACACTTAGATGATTCATGAAACTCTGTACGCCTCCAAACTTAATTGTCCAGTGTTGCAACTCTTTGATGTCAATTATTTATTCACTTGTAAAGCTGCGATTTGGGAATTTTTGTTAGATAGTAGGTTGACAGGTACACGCCAACGTTTTTACCTTATTAAGAAAGACACTAATTGCTCAATTTGTTCGTTTTTTAACGATTGTAATCGTTGTTGGGCACTTGAATTTGATGGGTCAAGAGAAAGCGGGAATTTCACAATTGGTACGAAATTATGAAACAAACTCTAATTATAAACAATTTTAATTAATTCTTTTACAATAAGGTAAACATGCCTTGAAAAGTTTTGCTAAACGTTAAAACACTTAGCGTTAATTATTAGGCTCCAGTTAACTTATAACAGAATGAAAAAATATCACGAACACGTTTTCAATTATACCAAAGCCCCGGTTATTTTTCCTGTCGGCTTCGTTCGAATTAAGTTATCACAATAACGGTCATTACGTGCAATTACGGCGCCCATATTTCGCAATGGTTATAATGGAGTTATTGGCGTAGTAAATATGCACCGCCGTTCGAGAGAATACGATGCCGACAGATTTAAAAAAAAAACGTTTGCTGTTTGATGATTTTCGCTCTTTTTGGGGGACGCAAAAAATACTCGCAGTGAGTCAGGTTGAAGTAAAGTTTAGGTTGTGTTTTTTCGTTGTATTATTAATTTTCTTTATCCGTAACGCACTTCACGGTTGATTATGCTTTTTGAGGTCTGTTAGATTTGTTATCAACTTCAAACTACAATTTTGAATCTTCGGTAAAATAATGCTTTATTATCAACTAAGAAGTGATGATGAATTTGGGAGAAGCTAGGAACTATAATAAATAATGACAAAGTCTATGATTTACACGACTGCTAATGATGGTGAAGGACATGAAGCAGAATGGGATCGAGAAAAGACGGAAATGGAACTTAGGATTATCTCCCCCCCAAACTAGGCATGTAAAGATTAGATAACTTTAAAAGTTAACGAATTTTCACTTTCCACTCAACACTCAAAGCTTTTCGCTTTTAGGTCTAGTGCTAGATCCAGTTTTGCTTCAATTAAAATATAGTGTTGCCAAATCAGATTGTAAAATACTCTATTTTAGAAATCCACCCTTGTATACTTGAACTGAAACAAAATTAGAACTGACACTAGACCTAGAACTAGAATCATTCGGGTTTAGCCGTACATCTGTCAAGACTGCTAAACCCGAATGTTTCTAGATCTAGAGTTAGATTTAGTTATGTAAAACTAAAAGATTCGGGTTTTCCTACCTAGAAGTTTTCACTTCTGGGTCTAGTGATAGTTCTAGTTTTACTTCATTGAAATATACAGTTCTAATGACATAAAACTAGAACTAACACTAAACCTATAACTGGAAAGTTTTGGGTTTAGCCGTGTGTCTTCAGACGCACGACTAAACCCGAATCATTCCACATCTAGGTCTAGTGTTCGTTCTAGTTTTACTTCATTGAAACATACAGGGTTGCCAAACCAGTTTGTAGAGTACTCCATTTCAGAAACTATTCATTGTAAAGACCTTTAACTTCAATACTATTTAGAGATTGCCTGGAACGAGATAGCTCTACCATGGGAAGAAGAATTAATGCAGGCATTTCTACCTCATTCCTGCATAGCCTACATCACATCTCGTCCTCATTCAGCCAATACTTATTCCGCCTTTCTTCATAGAGGTGTGTGCAATTTATGTGAGTCACGCTGGGTTGCGATGGGTTATAGAAAAAAGAGTTAAGATTGGTAGCTTTTTTTTTGTATCCCAATTAAAGCATGAAGAAACCGCCATAGTAATAGAAAAAAAGGATTAAGACAGATAGCTTCCCTTTCTACCCCAATTAAAGCGTGAAGTTTTTATTTTGACCAATCAATCACTTCCTGAAGGAATGTTAAATCTAGGCGTAGGGTCTCGAGTCTGGGGCCGAAGAGTTTACGAAGATTGAGCTCGAGGAGAAGTGAGTGAAGTAAAATTAAGGGGAGAAGTAAAAGAAAATTGGAGACTGGGAAGAGCGAGATTCATCTTGGGTTGGAGTTCGAAAGCTAAGGTGATGTTCTGATTTGAGATATACGAAGAATCAAGTTGTAACGGTTTTGTTTTCCGTTATTTATATTTTTGCGTTTGGTTAATGTTTTGTCGTTCGAATTTTTAAAATCTGAATCTCAAAATCAATCTTTTTTGATTGGTTCGAAGGTGGTTATTGGTGAGCGACGGGTGGTTGAAGGATCAGTCTCGTTATAGTCTTAGAGTAACCAGAGTCATATGTTACTCTCCATAAACGTTGTAAGAAAGCGTGTTTTTTTAAGAAAAAGTTTTCATTTGTTGAATATTGGTTGGGATAAGGTAGTTTCGTCACGTTGTTGTGGACTTCAACTCGCTTTTCTTTTAAAATCACATTGATTTACCATGATGAATTCGGATTTAAAACGTTAAACACGTCAAACGTTCTTTAAAGCCGCCTAAAAACTAAGGTACGTTATTCGATTGTGTAAATCTTGTTAATTAGTGGATTTTTTTATTGTTATAGGGTTCTCATTTTCATTCATTAATTTTTGCTATTTTGGGTTGCGTCATATTTTTTTTGTGCCAATAATCTGGTAACATTCAACCATTTGAAACATTTTGACATTGGAAATATCAAGTATTGGAATCATTGGTTGAATATTTGGGTTTGTCATTAAATTGCCGATCGAGATATTGAGGAAATGAGACACATTTAGAAGATAAAAGACAGGAAGTTTGGATGAACAGGGAAATTTTGGACAGAACACCAATACTTGATTTATTTAGTATTTATCGAAGAATTCAGGTAAGAAATACCCATATATTTTATAATTATCGTTACATATTTTTTTTTTGTTATTGAATTATATTTTTATTTTGTGTACTTGGTCGCATTTGAGGGTTAATTTTCAATCCGTGATTATCGATTTTATTTTAACGATTTTCGTGTGGCTACATCGAATTTGTTTATGCTGGAACATCACAGTTTATTAATTCAGTGTGGTTGATATTTTATCAATATATATACGTTAATCATCATTATTTCCATATTATTTCTCCATGTAATTGATTTTTGTGAATGTATGTATACGTGTCCCTGATTACGAATTTTATTGGAGCGTGTGATATATTTCTGATATGAACTGTGGGATAAAATCTGTGGCGCCCTGAAAACCCAACCCAACCCAACCCAAATTTTTCAAGTTTTAGATCTAGTGTTATTTCTAGTTTTACTTCATTGAAATATATAGGATTGCCAAATCAGTTTGTAAAGTACTCTATTTCAGAAACTATTCATTGCAGAAGTCATCGTCAAAAAAATCTCTTGGAATGCGCGTCTAAACTCAACCCAACTCAACTATGTATATTTGAATTGAAGTAAAACTAGAACTAGAATCTTTCAAGATTAGCCGTCTTTATAATATTTCTAAATGTAGAGTTAAATCTAATGACATAAAACTAAAACTAACACTAAACCTGAACATTTCTAGTTATAGATCAGTCTTAGAACTAGAATCATTCATGATGATCTCTCAAGACGAACTTGAGGCCCACGGCTAAACTTAAGTATTTCTAATTGTAGATCAATCTCACAACTAGAATCATTCAGGTTTAGCCATGCACGGCTAAACACGTACGGCTAAACCGGAACTTTCTAGTACTAGGCCTAGCGTTAGTTCTAATTTTAACTGCCATTGAATGCTTGGTCTAGTGTTAGTTCTAGTTTTACTTCATTGAAATATACAATGTTCCGAATTTTTAGAGTACTCTATTTCAGAAACTATTCATTGTAGAGGATTTCGTTAAAAAAATGTCTTAGACACACGGCTAAACTCATCCCTTTTTTGAGAGCCAAGAAATCCTTGGTTCGCAACAAATTCTGGTGTCAGGTGTGCGGTATTTCTTTGGTTCCCAAACTGGAGCGTAGAGTATTTTTTACTGCCAATAAAAATTGCCGTAACAAGGTGGTTATTGTTAGTCAATATATGACATTTTCGCCAATTGCTATCCAAGGAGGATACATGATTTTACTAACCGCTGCGAGAAGGGACTCGTTACAACATACCCATACGTCATCTAACGAAACGAAGAAAGAAAACCATCACGTTCTCAACATTCCGAAAACGAAATCCTGGCTCTTGCGAAAAAACTCAACTCAAGAAATTAGTGCTATTTAAAGTAAATCATTTTTTTCTTTCTGTATATTTCACGAGTGTTTTCTTTAAATTTAAAACTGATGAACACTCGTTCGAAAACTAAATTCGCGGTTCAAAGTTCCTTTGGTGCAATCAGTTTTTCAAATATTAATCTTGATCAAAACACACCTGACACCAGAATTTGTTGCGAACCAAGGGGTTCGTGGCTCTTGGGAAGAAATGGGATTTCTTTTTGATAACTAAATCGCAGTGACGTTACTAACTACTTTTATTATTACGAAGTTACTTCAACAACGATTACATACATTCTGAGTCTTAATCGGCATATTAAAATAACGTTTGTAATAAAAAACCTAAATAATTAATTTACAACAATCTGCACAGCAATCACGCTATCAGACACCCAGCCTTGGGTCTTGATTTACTGTGTAATGTGAGGATTTAGCCCATCTTTGGGTTTCCGACCCACTAAAAACCCCTCTTCCCGTTTTCCTCCGGAACTGCAGGGTGGGCATACCTTCGGATCCATTCTTTTTCCTTGCTTCCTCCTTCTTTTGTCTCTACTTTTCTTGCTTTTCATCTTCTTCATTCCCGTGCATCACCGGTTACCTTCCTCCTCCATATCAAACGTTATCTAGAATAGAAAAAGAATTAAAAACATTACTTTTTGATATATAATAGTCGATATTGATACCTGGATGAGGGAAGGTGTAACCGCCTCTCTATCTTCTTCTGAGTAACCTCCTCCATTACCAACGAATCTGTCCGGATACAGTTGCGTACATTAAAAAGGCCAACGCTACTTGCAGTTATGTTAAAGTAATTTTTAATACCTGGGTGAGGGAAGTGAAGAACTCCCCTCTATCTTCTACTTCCCCTGCAATTCTCTCGTCCACTGGGACCACGATTCTTCTCCGCAGGTGTTGTCGATAATATGAAAATAACACCTTATTTTTTGTTGTTACAAATCTATATATCATACGTATGAGAGGGGAGGGTAATCATCCCCTCTATCTTCTTCTTCTTCTAGAATGTACTCCTGTTCCTTTTTTTCTTTACAGGATGTTACTTTTCTGATATAGCGTTCCACCGTTTCCCAATTCTCTTCACTTTCCAGCATAAAGTTAACGTTTGTTATCGGTTGAATTCTTGGCCCCAATATTCTGAACAAAGACTGCCAGTCTCGGTACCACCGAAAACAACGGAAGTACGTATGCTCTGCGTCATCTCGTTCCTCACAATATATACAGAGATCACTCTCGGATCTTTTGTGGAAGTGTAAATAAGCCTTAAAATATCCATGTCCCGTGAAAAACTGACTAAGTTGATAGTTTGTTGCTCCCCATTTAAGATTAATCCAGGGACCAATATCAGGAATAATCCTCTTATTATTAGTCTATGTTCCCTTTCCTGTATTCTGCTGCCATTTGTCACTGTCCCAAACCCAAACCAACCCAAACCAACCCAACCCAACCCTGTGTATTTTCAGCAAGGACAGTGATGTATGATGGAGACACCATGCATTTCATCGCAGAAACAAGCGCATTTAGGACGGCGCTGAATGAAAGTTTTCAACTGTTACAACTGTTATGTTTCCTGTACCATTGTTTTTCCAACAGTCAATATTTTCTTCCTAGCAATTAATGAATTTTTCTCATCAAAATGTTAACTTATGGAATTGTTAAACTATCAAATAGACGCCTTTTATTTCAAGATATTGGAAAACGGCTGAATCGAAATGATCAGATATCGTCTTTATGGTCTGAAGAAGGTATTCAAAGGCGTCGTCCTGTTGGAAGATCGCCCGAAGAAGCAACACACTTGAAGACTGACTCCTTAAGCGGATGGCTACCAGGGATTGATTTCAAACAAGGTCGCTTGCTGTGGATTGGATGAGAAGCTTAAACCGACACTTATCGATGGCAACTGTTTGCAGAAGAATTAATTCCTTTGAGCTTCATTTGTATCGGCTTTAACTTCAGCTTCCAGTAACGCCTCCACAAAAAGCAGCCAAACTTACATGGTGTCAAAAATGGCAATGAAGACATCGTCTTTAATGACGAAAGGTTTTATTTATGGGTTGAGTTAGTTCAAGGATGACACACCGTCTTAACACCTGGGGTTATGGTTTAAGGGGCAATAAAATGAAGACAATGACAACATTCTGGAACCGGTGTGATTTTTAGCTTGTATCGTCACTGGATTGAACATGTCTGGTATGATGGGTAGACCCCCTGAAAATCTGGATGAGCTTCAACGCCGACTAGAGATTGCATGGAACGAGATAGCTTAGGAAGATATCAACCACTTAATAGCGACAATGGGAAGAAGTGTTAATGGACGCATAGCTGCGCATGGAGTTACAACCCACTACTATCTTATTCTTAAAAATGCTAAATTTCATAAATAAGTGTAGATTAACCTAAATAATGTTTGTGAAAATCCTTAACTTTTAATTAATGTCATAGAATAGAAAAGCTATATATTAATATAGAATAGATTTCTATTGAACCATAAACTAAACTTCCTTATATTATCTATGTGTTTCATTTTATTGCAAGCTTTATGGGTTACCATTTCGCTAATGGACATTAATCCACTAATTGATTACTTACCAGGGAAGCTGCACGCAGCCCAAAGCGAACAAAATGGTAATAAAACACGGTATACGGTGTTGTTTCCAATTAATCCTTAAATAATACCAGTTTCTCGTGTGAGCCAATAAAGTTACGTAAAAGCAAACTAATATTTCTAATTAAACAGCTCAGCTTAAAACTATTTCAGTTGGTAAAACCGTAAAATATTACGAGTAAAACAAAGGGATTCTACAGGTGGTTGATTCGGATCTCTTTTTGCGTCTATACAAAGCAAAATCTATTCCATTTTCTATGTAATTAATTGGTCGGAGTACGTTAGCTCTATTTGTAGGACCGGTACGTCGTCGACAAGCGCCATATATAGGAAATAAAGTTAAATATCGCGATTAGACGACCGGAGGAAGAGAAGAAACAAGCACTTGGCAGTAGCTAGCTGGGAAACTGAACGTATGCATGCAAACTTGTACATATACATACTTGCGGACCATCCAGGTATCTCTCTTTTACCACAGAAGACTTGTTCTCACTGCGAAACTGGCGCATCTCCATATTTCTTGTTCAAGTAGATAGTACGTACGTTCTTCGAACAAAACATGCCCGTTTTGAATTAAATTATAGGGATTCCGTAAAGGAACAGGTGTGCCGGGTTAACTTGAAGTCGCATTCCTCGCCGGAAAGGTTCACAAGTTCATTCGCAAAGAGACAAAACAAGAAATAATAATATTAACAACCATCGAGGGAATAAGAAGAAGGCGAAAGAGTTTTTAACTTATTATTATATGTCACCCACACTAAGAGTCCGGTTTAAGTTATTATTGTAACCGTAATGGATAAACCAGTCGTATAAACAAGGATATACGCTGGCGCGAGCGAAAATAAAGAACGGAAAAAAAGGACCAAAACGACGACGACGGACAGCGAAGAGTGAAGAAGGATGGCGAGGGCAAGAGGTGAAGAACGAACGGCTTTGCACCTGTTACCTTCTCTGCCGAGGTTTCGAACTAATTGCGAGTGTATAAGGAAAATTGGCGAGCGGTGACTTTTGGTTTCTTTATTGTGAAGATTCGCTCAAGATTAGTACGTTCGTCATCTGGCACGGGTCGACGCCCACAAAGCACCTGTTACCTCATTCATTTTGTATTTGTTTGCACAACCACTTCACGACCTTTTTTCATTTTCCTTTTCATGCGACCAATCGCTTAAAATCCATACAATTAAACCACACGGAAATCAATGTAATTATTTACTTACAATTTGTTACGAAACAAATATGTAACTTGAAATGTTATTACATCAAGATTACACAACGATTTTAAATACTGTAATAAAGATGAAAAGAAAAGTAAACGAAATCAATTAAACTGTAATTTCTCATTTTTCTTATAGACATGAAATATCTCAAAATCCGCATGTCATGGTCCTATAATTCTGAGTCTCGGATTCTGATTCAAGACAGAAAATTACTGCGGAAATGATCACCTTCCCATAATGAGTACCCCTTCTTTGAAGATCTATTATTTAATGATAAATCAGCATCCGTCATATTGAAGATTCCGTCTTACATCAAGAAGGATGCAGAAACTAATTTGAACGGGTTTGGTATATGTTCCTTCTTTAATCTTTAATTAATAAAGCCTTCGATATTATTTAATATTTTAATCAAATATTTATAATTTTTTGGCAATCGTTTAACCACACGACCATGTAAAGTTTTGGGTGCATTAACTAATTGAGACTGGAAACAAAATTCTGGTATTGCATCATTATACCACAAACCAATAACCAATAAAAGAACTTGTTCTGCAGAATAATTTATTACAAAATGTAAATACAAGGAAGATTTTTTTTCGTTTAACCAACCATTTTAATTAGAACTGGCGCTACCCTACTTATTATCCTTATCTAAACTAATAAATACATTTAGCTCGGTTTGAAAAATCGATTGGCCACAGCAACTAGATGTAATGTATTGGTAGAACGGCGCCAAAGAACACGATACTTCGTGAACACGGTTTCTCCATACCGGGGCGGGCGGTAGGAAATGGAAAATCGTAAAATAAAACAACCCGGCGACGATTATTACCTGGGCTACTAACTAATGTCCACCAATTAACGCGTAACCATTTGAAACCCGCCCGTTCTCTCTTTCTTTGTCTCTCTTCCATCTCAGACCGTTCGTTTAATCTTGGTAGTGTGTGTGGCTGGGCGTCCGTGTTCGACCTAAGTAGTGGTGTAAGTAACGTTTATCTGGCACTAGGTGTTAATATAAGGCGTTTCGATGGTTGTTTTACCACTCGTACAAGAGCTTGCGGTTATGGTTTTATCATTACGTTACTGTTGCGGTTCTAAGTTGGATATGACAATACGTTTTATTCAACCAACTAGAATCGCTACAAAATATTACAATTATTATAATAATTAATATACCGTATTCTTTAGTATTTCGTGTCATTCAGGTTCTCTCAAGATGACCTTGGCACGCAGGGCTAAACCTGAATATTCCCAATTCTAGATAATCTTAGAACTAGAATCATGCAGGCTTTGCTATGCGTCTCTCAAGGCGACCTTGAGAAGCGTGGCAAAACCTGAATGATTCTAGTTCTAAGACTGAATCTAGAATTAGGAACACTCAGATTTAGTCGTGCGTCTCTCAGAACGAAGATGAGACGTATGACTAAACCTGAACGTTTCTACTTTTTGATCAATCTTTATTAGATTTAGCCAAGAGTCTCTCAAGACTACCTTAAGACGCATGGCTAAACCTGAATGATTTTAGTTCTAGAACTGGATCTAGAATTACAAACGTTCAGGTTTAGTCGTGCGTCTCCCAAAACGAAGTTGAGATGTGTGACTAAGCCTGAACGTTTCTAGTTCTAGATCAGTCTTAGACTAGAATCATTCAAGTTTAGCTATGCGTCTCTCAAGACGACCTTGAGACGCATTGCTAAACCTGAATGTTTCTAGTTCTAAGACTAGATCTAGAATTAGAAACATTCAGGATTATCTGTGCGTCTCTCAAAACGAAGTTGAGACGCATGGCTAAACCTGAATATTTCTAGTTCTAAATCAAGCTTAGAACTAGAATCATTTAGATTTAGCCATGCGTCTCTCAAGACGTCCTTGAGACACATGGCTAAACCTGAATGATTTTAGTTCTAAGACAGAATCTAGAATTAGAATCATTCCGGTTTAGTCGTGCGTATTCATAAACGAAGATGAGACGTACGACTAAACCTGAACGTTTCTAGTTCTAGATCAGTCTTAGACCAGAATCATTCAGGTTTATCGATGCGTCTCTCAAGACGGCCTTGAGACGCATAGCTAAACCTGAATGTTAATAGTTCTAAGACTAGATCTAGAATTAGAAACATTCAGGATTAGCCGTGCGTCTTTCAAAGCGAAGTTGAAACGTACGACTAAGCTTGAATATTTCTAGTTCTAGATCCAGTGTTAGAATTAGAATCATTTAGGTTTAGCCATGCGTCTCAAGGTAGTCTTGAGAGACGCATGGCTAAATCTGAATGATTCTGGTTCTAAGATTGATTTAGAACTAGAAATATTTAGGTTTAGCCATGGGTCTCAAGGTCGTCTTGAGAGATGCATGGTTAAACCTGAGTGATTCTAGTTCTAAGGCTGATCTAGAACAAGACACGTTCAGTTTTAGTCGTACGTCTCAACTTCGGTTTGAAAGACACATGGCTAAGCCTGAAGGTTTCTAATTCTAGATCCAGTCTTAGAACTAGAATCATTCAGGTTTAGCCATGAGTCTCAATGTAGTCTTGAGAGACGCATAGCTAAACTTGAACGATTCTAATTCTATCTAGAAATAGTTTATTCTTTAAATTACCCGTAGGTAGTTTTAAACGGAATACTAGCGAATTTCTTCCTTAATAATTTTGCAAATGAATTACTCCACAAAAGAAATGAAATAACCAAAAACATCACCTTCTGAAAGAGATGCGTGGATGATATCCTAATTATTTTGAATACTAACATATATAACACTCACGAAGACCGACATACATTGCTTAATGAAGTTTACCCGAATATACACTTCAATGGTACATGCACAAGAAAATGCCCTACCTTTTCTGGATCTAAAATTAATTAACAGGAATTAACATTTACGGAAAGAATACGCAGACGGACGTTATAATCCCATATGATTCATATCATCATCACTCACATAAAACCGCAGCATTATGCGCATATATTAATAGACTAATAACAACTCCTCTTAACGAAGTTAACAAGAACAGAGAAATGACTATAATCAAAACAATAACCCACAACAACAGATTCCCAACAGATTTCATCACGAAACTGGCAAGAAAAGTACAAATAAGAAACATAATTATACGATTGACGACACTTAATAATAACACAATGAAACCAGAACCAATATGCAGATCAATCTCATTCCTTGTCATTCCAGGACATACGCATAAAAATTCTACATAAAATGGATAAAAACATAAGAATGTCTATCATCGAAGTTTATGAAATAGTAAAGTTCAAATACCAAATCTAGCACATCGAATGCCTTAATGAACAAGTGGACTTAATTAAACCACCACTATATAGGACTTTAAAACAACCTTTTCCAACAGAACCCACTTAACACAATTGCGAAACCATCCATATACATCCCTTTTCCTCAACAGTAGAGAGCTCCAGCTGAAGATTGCATAGCTGGAGCAGCACTGATCGAATTCCCTGATAATCTACCTCCTTCCTTTGTTTCTTTCATTTTTTACTTTTCCTATTCCTCCCTATCCTTTACTTGTACTTCCAACTTTTAAATATTTCTTGCCCCGCTCATTAACTCCATAATATGAACATGCGCATAAAAAACAAACTCTAACCTCAATACTCAACGACCACATGTCATTTTCTATCTAGAAACATTCGGGATCTCTTAAAATATGCATCTCTCAAAATCAAGTTGAGACGTACGACCAAACCTGAACGTTTCTAGTTTTAGATCAGTCTTAGACCAGAATCATTCAGGTTTAGCGATGCGTCTCTCAAGACGGCCTTGAGACGCATAGCTAAACCTAAATGTTAATAGTTCTAAGACTAGATCTAGAATTAGAAACATTCAGGATTAGCCGTGCGTCTTTCAAAGCGAAGTTGAGACGTACGACTAAGCCTGAATATTTCTAGTTCTAGATCCAGTGTTAGAATTAGAATCATTTAGGTTTAGCCATGCGTCTCAAGGTAGTCTTGAGAAACGCATGGCTAAATCTGAATGATTCTGGTTCTAAGATTGATTTAGAACTAGAAATATTTAGGTTTAGCCATGGGTCTCAAGGTCGTCTTGAGAGATGCATGGCTAAACCTGAGTGATTCTAGTTCTAAGGCTGATTTAGTACGTCTCAACTTCGGTTTGAAAGACACATGGCTAAGCCTGAAGGTTTCTAATTCTAGATCCAGTCTTAGAACTAGAATCATTCAGGTTTAGCCATGAGTCTCAAGGTAGTCTTGAGAGACGCATAGCTAAACTTGAACGATTCTAATTCTATCTAGAAATAGTTTATTCTTTAAATTACCCGTAGGTAGTTTTAAGCGGAATACTAGCGAATTTCTTCCTTAATAATCTTGCAAATGAATTAATCCACAAAAGAAATGAAATAACCAAAAACATCACCTTCTGAAAGAGATGCGTGGATGATATCCTAATTATTTGGAATACTAACATATATAACACTCACGAAGATCTACATACATTGCTTAATGAACTTCACCCGAATATACACTTCACAATGGAACATGCACAAGAAAATGCCCTACCTTTTCTGGACCTAAAATTAATTAACAGAAATTAACATTTACGGAAAGAAAACGCTGACGGACGTTATAATCCCATATGATTCATATTATCATCACTCACATAAAACAATAAAAGCAATAACCCACAACAATGGATTCCCAACATATTTCATCACGAAACTGGCAAGAAAAGTACAAATAAGAAACATAATTATACGAATGATGACACTTAATAATAACACAATGAAACCAGAACCAATATGCAGATCAATCTCATTCCTTGTCAAACTAGCAGCTCCTATTCAAAAGGATTTTAAAAGATACAATATAAATATTAGTTTCAAATCCACCATCTTCATGCTGAATCTCCTAAAACATAAAGAAGACTATACAAATCATCTTACTACCAGCGGCATTTACAAATTGAATTGCGACACTTACGGTGCAAAATATATAGGAGAAAAGGGATAATCTATCAAACAAAGGGTTAATGAACATATCAAAAACCACCGGTTCAATTTTGGCAGACATCTCCTAAATACGTCATACAAATTTGACCAGGACATAAGCATAAAAACTCTACATAAAATGGATAAAAATATAAGAATGTCTATCATCGAAGTTTATGAAATAGTAAAGTTCAAATACCAAATCTAGCACATCGAATGCCTTAATGAACAAGTGGACTTAGTTAAACCACGACTATATAGGACTTTAAAACAACCTTTTCCAACGGAATCCACTTAACACAATTGCGAAACCATCCATATACACCCCTTTTCCTCAAGAGTAGAGAGTTCCAGCTGAAGATTGCATAGCTGGAGCTGCACTGATTGAATTCCCTGATAATCAACCTCCTTCCTTTGTTTCTTTCATTTTTTACTTTTCCTATTCCTCCCTATCCTTTACTTGTACTTCCAACTTTTAAATATTTCTTGTCCCGCTCATTAACTCCATAATATGAATATGCGCATAGAAAGCAAACTCTAACCTCAATACTCAACGACCACATGTCATTTTCTATCTAGAAACATTCGGGATCTCTTAAAATATGCATCTCTCAAAATCAAGTTGAGACGTACGACCAAACCTGAACGTTTCTAGTTTTAGATCAGTCTTAGACCAGAATCATTCAGGTTTAGCGATGCGTCTCTCAAGACGGCCTTGAGACGCATAGCTAAACCTAAATGTTAATAGTTCTAAGACTAGATCTAGAATTAGAAACATTCAGGATTAGCCGTGCGTCTTTCAAAGCGAAGTTGAGACGTACGACTAAGCCTGAATATTTCTAGTTCTAGATCCAGTGTTAGAATTAGAATCATTTAGGTTTAGCCATGCGTCTCAAGGTAGTCTTGAAAGACGCATGGCTAAATCTGAATGATTCTAGTTCTAAGATTGATTTAGAACTAGAAATATTTAGGTTTAGCCATGGGTCTCAAGGTCGTCTTGAGAGATGCATGGCTAAACCTGAGTGATTCTAGTTCTAAGGCTGATGTAGAACAAGACACGTTTAGTTTTAGTTGTACGTCTCAACTTCGGTTTGAAAGACACATGGCTAAGCCTGAAGGTTTCTAATTCTAGATCCAGTCTTACGACTGACGTACGAGAGACGTACGACTGAATCTGAACGTTTCTAGTTCTGGATCAGTTTCAGAACTAGAATCACTCAGGTTTAGCCATGCATATCTCAAGATGACCTTGAGACCCATATCTAAATCTAAATATTTCTAGTTCTAGATCGATCTTAGAACTAGAATGTTTCAGATTTAGCCATGCGTCTCTCAAGACTACTTTGAGACGCATGGCTAAACCTGAATATTTCTAGTTCTAAGACAAGATGTAGAACTAGAAACATTCAGGTTTAGCTGTGCGTCTCTTAAAACGGAGTTGAGACGTATGACTATACCTGAACATATCTCGTTCTAGAACAGTCTTAGAAGTAGAATCATTCAGGTTTAGCCATGCGTCCTCAAGACGACTTTGAGACGCATTGCTAAACCTGAATGATTCTACTTCTAAGACTGCATCTGGAATTAGAAACATTAAGGCTTAGCCGTGCGTCTCTCAAAACGAAGTTGAGACGTACAACTCAAGACTACCTTGAGACGCATGGCTAAACCTTAATATTTCTAGTTCTAAGACTGCATCTGGAATTAGAAACATTCAGGTTTAGCAGTGCGTCTCTCAAAACGAAGTTGAGACGTACAACTAAACCTGAATGTTTCTAATTCCAGATGCAGTCTTAGAACTAGAATCATTCAGATTTAGCCATGCGTCTCTCAAGACCACCTTGAGACGCATGACTAAACCTGAATATTTCTAGTTCTACATCAATCTTAGAACTAAAATCATGCAGGTTCAGCCATGGGATTCTCAAGACTACCTTAAGATGCATGGCTAAGCCTGAATGATTCTAGTTGTAAGACTGATTTGTAACATTCGGGTTGGGAGAGACGTACGGCTAAATCCGAATGATTCCGGTTCTAGGTCTAGTGGTTAGCTTTAATGCAGTTGTTAGTTTTGGCTGTAATTGTTATACAATGTTATATTCCATTGAACAAAATCTAGAACTAACACTCGACCTAGGTAACGCAAGGTTGATAAATCAAATATAAAAAAGACTTTGTACTTTGACTGGTCCTTTATTTTAAAATCTGTAAAAATTGATGATTTTATTTAACACACATTCGTTAACTTTGTAAATTGTGTTCCACGTTTTTATTATATATATTTTAAGTTGTTTTAAATAACTGATACTATTTATGTGATTATAAAAACCAACTTACATATTTCGAATTAATTTCTCATATTGACTTGGTCTCTGAGGATGGCGATTAGTCGAAATTAGTCAGACAGTATTTTAAAATAAAGGACCAGTTATAGTACAAAGTAAAGACTTTTATATTTTATTCATTACACGTTACTGGTAAAATGGATGTTCAAACTAATTTTAATCAATTCAAGGTTGGTTATGATCGAGTCGTTGATGATCTTGAAACACGACCGATGTAGCCCCTCGGTCGCAAAACGAATATATCAAACATTTTTTTTTATATTCTTGGAATAAAGTAGAAATTAGATCTTAAATTTCTTAAAAAATTTATTTAAAGTTAGAGGAATCACCGCAGAACCAAATGGAAAAGAAAAGATAAACTAAAGGTAATAATAAATACATATAAGCATCGAGAAACGTAAAAGAACTAAATAACAGCGATGATAAGACTTGATGATGAAATATTATACTTTAAAGTAATTTTTTTCGTTCCCTCAATCATCTTTTTATCTTTAGATCACGTTTCAGGTGTAAAATAAGAGCAAGATCGAAAAATTTCGAAGCAAGTGCACGGGCGAGGCCACGGTTCCTAGCGCCATATGGTGCATGAGACATGCACCCAACGCAGGAGACAGGTTGTGACCCGATCCTCCTGCACTCCTGCAATGTACGGGGACGAAGACGGCGACGACTACGAAAAGAGATTCTTGTGGGTGGTGAGCGTCGAGAGATGGCGCACGGGCTCCTTCGCGGTGCGTTCTCCTTCTTCATTGTATACTCTCGACCAAGCTGGTCCAGACCAAACCGATCTAGAGCCGGTGCCGGAGATCCCATTTCCAACGGGACGATCGACCTAAACGCCCGAACAGGTATCCACCCACGTGGCGCATTCTTTCTCCTCACACACACGCACACAATTCTTGCTATGCATGAACATTACGAGGAGATGTGTGGCGAGTTGAATTTGAAATTTATATGGAAGGCACGTGTCGGAGAGTAATCAAGTAAAAAAGTTTAAAACGGATAAAACGAAACGAAAACAAACGAATTTGAAAAATGCTTTAAGATGTGAGCAAAGTCGCTTATGATGAAGACAAATAGACTACTATTGCGCTAATACCATCGTAAATTGGTATATTATAGCCGCTTAGTCGCGCCGGTTAAATCTATTTATAATATCCTCTTACCACAACTAAAAAAACAAGCTTATACAGAATACAGATACATATGTACTTACTAACCATGGATTCGAGTTACCTGAAGTAACAAAAACTTCTCAACAGTTATAAACGCAGCTATTACCCCATTTCTACATTAAAATAAGGTGGTTCTGATCCAAAAAGCAATTTTCTATTAGCAAGAACCCCGCCCTGTGCATGTCGAATCGCAAATTTCCACCAGACCTCGAACTATGCCTCCTCCTCGGTCGGCACATGACTCCGTGTTGCACTTGTAACCTTTCAACCTGCGCGTCTAGTCATGGTGCTCTATAGTAGCGAATCTAGATACGCTAGTTATGCCGTTCCTCCAAGAGAGCTTTTTGCTCGTCGTCGCCGTAAGGTCACAACCGTAGCGCCCTTTCGATCTTTCACGGTTCGAAGCTGTTCGTGTGCCGCAAAACACTTGGCGATGACAGACGCCGACATCAAACGAGAAGGACAAACTAAGGTCAAAGTGTCAATTAACATGTTCTAATTGAGTTTGTCTTATAATCCATTAATGAGTCGTGAAATAACTTTTTCGATATCATTTCTAACTTTCCTAAGAAATGACTTGAAAGTTTGTTTAGTTACTAGGATCCAATTTCCGCAGAACAGAACACACATAACTGTACCATGCTAACAATAAGTAAAAAATGTATGAATTATAGGCGCTAGGAACTAAATATCGATTAGAAATAGATATCGGTTTCAATGCATTTGAAATGAGCCAGTTTGCGTCCGAACACACGACCTGGCGTTACGTCGCGTAGTTCCCTGCATCTCGACCGGTAATAACTAATAAAAGGTTGTTGGCGTTCCAATACGCGTTAAGATAAGATTTTAATTATGGGCATTATTACACGGGGGGAACTGCGTAAGCATTTTGTGTACTGGCGACAGGCCTTTTACGATCGTTTAGGGTAATTTCATTACTTCGCACCACCTTTTTACGTCAACATTAATAACGGTCTTAAACTGAAGCGAATACCAATTGAAACACGTTCACGATTACGATTACTACCTCAACTGGCCAATTAAATCTCCAACTTCGTTTAAAATTAATCTCTTGTAATTACTAGGTAATCATAAATACTTAATTTTTTTAAGTAATCGGATTCTTTTTTCGTTGAGATCTCAATACTTGTTATCGCATGTTGAAATAATCGAATCCAACTTACTGTATTTGTTCGAATCTAAGACGCACTCCATTATTATGAACATCTGTCTGACAAAAATAGTGCGTCTTAGATTTGAACCAATACGGTATAATCTTTTTTTACTAATCTATGATTGTAACAGTTAAAGATAGAGAGTGATTAAGATAAATCTTCAGGTCGTTCAGGTTGTGTACTATCGAAGTGCTGCATCTGTTGTGTTATGTGTTTATTGGGTTAAGTTGGTTTTGGGTTGGCTTAGATAGAGTAGGGTTGAGTATGGATGAGTGGAACCGTAGCGTATTGATACTAGGAGCAAGGGCTGAACAAGAGATGGGACCAAGTGGACATAAGAAAGTAATTACAGACCAATGCGATTACTGACGAGAGAAGGACATTGCTCCAGATAGAATGAAGAAGGGACAAATATGTGACAAAGTCTGGAAGTCTAGATTAATCCTGAAAACATCGACTATATGCTAAACAGCGTTGAGCTGTTGGATGCCATGGGACGACATTCATTAAGAAAGTTCTGGTTTTGAAAGAAAAAGAAGAGAGAACTAGACAGGGGATGTGGGTGCAGGGCATACGACCATAGAAGAGAACCAAGATGGAGGGAGAACGTTGGCTGATATTAAAAAGATATTTGTGTTTGGTATTGTTTTTTACCAGTAGAGTATGTTACGGTATAACGAAGAGAAAGCATGGTCCTAATCTAACTGAAGACCAAAAAGAGAAAACCTTTGTGATAGTTAGAGAGATGTAGGCAAGTTTCGGCAAGATCTAGGCAATTAGGGATCGCGAGGACAAGCAAGCATAAGAACGACGGAACATTGAAAATCACTGATGCCAACACGGATGCCAAAATCATTATGTTATGTTTTTGTGTATTTTTTGCATTAAATGAACAAGTGGAGGAGTTTCCGAAGATAGCAAAGATAGAGATAGAGAGGAATAGAGATGGGAATGACAACCTGCGGTGGTCGATGGTTAAGATGCAACAGTGTATTTCTGACTTCCGTATATGACTGAGGAAAGAGGGTTTTAAATAGTTGATAATCCAAAATTTGACACCAACCCCACACTATCTGACCGACGAACATCCCAGGTCAAGTGTCTGATCATAGATTTTCCCTAACCTCTTGCAAAAAAGAGGAGGGTTGGGTTACCTTGGAATGAGTTAAGTTGGGTTGGGTTGGGTTTTATTTACATCTTATTTATTTTTTTGAACGCATTTCTACTTGTTCTGCAATTCTAAAATAGTCAGTCACTTGCTTCTATCTGATATCTAGCCAACATTCTAATTGAAGTAAA
The DNA here is from genome assembly GCA_036711965.1 of Onthophagus sagittarius. Lineage (NCBI taxonomy): Eukaryota > Metazoa > Arthropoda > Insecta > Coleoptera > Scarabaeidae > Onthophagus > Onthophagus sagittarius. The sequence continues at coordinate 13,314,982 of JASERS010000004.1, forward strand.
GCAGTTCCTTTGAACTCAAACACTTTTTTGTAACAAGTTTTGAATTTGTTTAATTAGTTATCCTAATGTTCATAATTTGAAGTGACACACATTCAACCAGAGTTAGTATTTTTCTAGTACGGAAAATGGTTGAGTTAGTTGACTTGAGTTAGATTAGATTGAGTTGAGTTACCTGTCAAATCATAGAATAATGACGCCTGGAGGAAAAATAGTACCGATAACCAGTTGGGTTTCTCAGGGATCCAGTTTGGGCCTTACGTTGTGAAACTTACTCTATGATGAAATTTGAGAATCCGAGTCGAGGAAGGGGTAAGTCTTGTATCGTACGCAGGTGACCTGGCTATCATTGTGAGAGCGAGGGATAGCTTGGGAATAAGGCTTCCTGGGCTGTACAGCAGGTCATCCGTAGGCTAAAGGAATTAAACCTAAAAGTGGTTGTCGCCAAAAAGGGGATGGTACTACTAAAAGGAAGAAGAAGAATTAAGGAAATTCGTGTAAGCATAGATGGGGTAGAAGTAAGCAGCGCTGAATGTGTAAAGTACCAGTAAAGTAGACCAGAAGTTGATGCCCAATGTAGGAGGCCGAAGAGCTAGCAAAAAGAAATTGATTGCGAGCACTGCAGTGTTGGTCATATTGTACGCGACGCCCATATGGAGCAAGGTGTTAGAGTACTAATACTATCTCGATTGGAATTGTATCAGCATCGAACGGTTTCAATGGTTGGAGTGGAGATGAGCTTCGACATCCCGCTTTAATTTAATGGTAAAAGAGCGATGCGCATTGCATGAAAGAGGAAAAGTAGCGAAGAACGACATAAGGGCCGAGTTAATTGAAAAATGGCAGAGAAGTTGGGCCAATTACGAAGGACGGATAAAAATCATGATCCCAGACTTAGTAGCATGAATAAACAGGAAGTATGGAGAGGTTGAATACCATATCGCGCAGACGTTATGGACCACGGAATCTATGATTGGTACTTGAAGACCATCGGCAAGACTCCAGATGAGGAGACACACTCTATTTTATTGCAAATAGTTTACATAGGAAACAGCGAGGACATAAGAAAACAGTGCCAAGCAGAATGTGGAGATGTTTCAAACAGGAAAAGCAATGGAAGGCTGTTATTAAACTCGGAGCAAAGCTGCAATGCTGTAACAAGCATGTTTAGAGATATTATGAAGCGCAAAGAAAGTGTCGAATAGGAGAAGAAAGTGGATGGAAATGCAAGAACCAACAGAAGAGATGGATGTGACCGTAGGATTGCCACCCATTGATGTGCTAATAAAAGAGAGATGCGAAACATACCGAAACGGCATACACAGTACACAAGCAAACAGAAAAAGCCTGATGCATTCTTGGCAGAAAAGATGGAACCACAAGATTAACTGGACAAGAAAGCTGTTTTCTGATATTACGAAATCATTAAGTAGGAAATGGGGGAAGTCCGATCACTTTCTGCCAAAATTTCTTACCGAGCACGGGATCTTCAAAACATACCTATGCAAAATTGTTTTAATTTTGTAGAAACTGAGGTTTGTTGATTGCAGCGAGAATTAGTACCTAACACACAATCCTCGAGTGCAGAAACTTCAGTGATCAAAGAACAAGATGTGAGGAAAATGGCTAAGTAGGAGAATATTATGGATCAGATGCAGGAGGTGAAAGAAAAATAGATTATCATTGCGAAAATGATCAGAGATGATGCTGGTGAAGGAGCAGCTCGAAAGGAAACTAGAAAGAGAAATCAAAATTAGGGGAACGACGGTAGATGACGATAAATCAATGTATTGTTTGTTTTTGTTGTGGACGTTGAGTGCTTCGAGGATTAATTCAAGAACTAGCGTCAGCAGAGGTGGAAGAAGGAGAATTGGGGAGAACAGGTAGATCAGAATCGGGTGACGTAATCAGTTGACAAATGGACGAAGAGCGACCGAGGTCTTCTAAACCTGGGTACATAAAAATGTTAATATTTATCAAAAAGTTTGGAGGTTGTTGTTCACGCAATGACATGGACCACGGGAGAGTAGTGGAGACCATGAAGGTTGAGTGCTTTATACTTTGAAGAAATTCCTATCGGCGTTTCCAGAGAAAATGAAGACAGAGGTTTTAATGGGTCGGGGTCTACAAATCTCAACCCCACACTATTCGTCAGTTCAAGATCTCCAGGGCAGATGTTTACATGCAGATTTTCCCAAACCTCCTAAAAAAAAGAGTTGGAGTAGCTTGAGTTAGCTTATTAGTGACATGTAAATAGGATGTACGTTGTTTAGGATTTATCCATAATGCCAAGATGTGTAAAATATTCAAAGAGAGACTTGCTTGAGTTAAAAAATCTTCTTCATAAACTAGAAGAAACCCTCCAAAAAGTTAAGTATCAAACAAACATAGTTAAAACTTAATATAAACTAGATTAATTAAATTATTAATATAATCTCCTTAATATCGTATTATACCTAACATTAATACCATAACACGATAAATAAAACTAGAAACTAATGTGAATGGAAAACCTTCTATCTATTTAAATTAAAAACAAAATATCCTTAAAAAACAGACATTAAAACTTACTTGGAGCAACCATTAAAGATCAAAGAGAACGTCGTCGGTAAAATGAGAGAACACGACGTAAACTTCATAAATAAACACAAGTTTATTGAATTAATAACACGTATCACAAGATGTAAAGCGCTCTAGGTGGTATAAGTTTGCGTGCAATTAAAGTAATTATGCACAATAATTAAGTGTTTCTTCACGGCGATCACTTATTTTCGTTTAATTGGCATTGGAAGTCATATAAACGTCAATCGTCTTAACTTTTTTAATAACGATTTAATTTACAAGTCTCATCTTATAAGTGTAAAATATTACGTTGCGAGCGAGTAGAATTTTGCAAAAGTAAGCAAAGAGTTGGAGAGATTGTCTTTGTTTGGTATATACCTAATGAAAGTCTACCCGTGTTACACGGTGATTGATGGGCCCATTACCGGAGTACGTTCTCGCCATCAGAACGTTCGTTCGAAGTCGTATTTGTTATGTTTTGTGCAACAATGGGATCGCAAAACCTATACTAACACTACTATCGTCTCGTTGCGGTGGCGCATTAGCCCGTTATGTGCAATCGTCAGATTTGTTTCACTTTGTCATTGCTGTTTTATTGCGTAATATTTTTCCGAACGACAGAAACGATTCCCCGTCTAACAAACGATTTAATTTATCTATCATTATAAAAGAGTTTCTTTAAAAAAATATTCACTTAGAAAGTTGAATGCTGCGAACTGAAATAGTTTTAAACATGGGTGTAAGGTTAATTGGTAATTGTTTTAATTGTAAGGAGAAAGAAATTGTTCGGCACGAAAACGAATTGTAATAAACAACTATCACAATTTCAGCGTAATAAAATTAGTTGAATCGGAAGGTCAAGTAAAAGAGTAAAAGATCGCGCGTGGCCGCGTACAATGTACCTAACGGCTGTTTCAAAATCCAATGTCCCATTGTCTTTATCCGGAATAAAATAAGGCGACAAACGTAAAAGAACTCTCGGGCGCAGCAGCAGCAGGTAACTGTCGTTAGTTGAACTGGTTTCGTAAAAACCAACTGAATAGGGGGATAAAAGAATTTAGATTTTGCACCAACTTTAATAATTGACACATTTTCCTTACTTTATACGATCGAGATGAGTGCAGAGTCGAGCCTCCCACTACATAAAGGTGAAGTACCCCAATAAACTCACAACAACAGATGGCATGAAAGCAGATACCCCAAGAAAGGCATGCTAACGACGCGCTAATAAATCCTTCATCGAACGGACAAAACTTGTATTTTCAATTAAAATAAGGTACGAGGATAAGGTGTACAAACAGAACATCGAAACGTTGTAGGCGTTTTCTTCACTTTTACAACAAAATAATAATAAATAAATCCAATTATTAAGATTTTAGTCAGTTAATCAAGATTTTTATCGAATAATATCAACCTTAAGTCATTTAATCTTACAACATTACATAATACGAAAATAATAAATGAACCTAATTAAATTAAATGAAGCCAACGTGTCTTCGTGCTGTGATTTAAGTGAAGAAATGAGGGGGAGTTATTGGGTGGTGTTGTAATCATCAAGAAACTGGGATAAAAGGTTTCTGGCGCCAGAGGAATCCCACACTTGTTTTATCAAGCGTATTTTCAACCGGAGTTAATATCTCTCTAGTAAAAGAAATTTTGGATAGAGTTGGGATTCATTGGGTTCAAAGGAAAATTCTTTGTTAGGTGGTGCTTTATCTAGTTTTTGTACGCTGTCCAGCATGGAAAGAAGCACTTAAATATTATCTTTATAAAAGTAAGGTAAGCAAGCAAATTTTGAACAAGAAGCAATAAGGAATAGAACAATATCGGATACTAATGCAGAAGTTGTGGGTTTACCACGTTTAGATTTATTAGAAGAAGAAAGATCTTCACTCTATAGGCAAGGCTAATTGCCAAATGGTAAGAAAAATGGCAAAGCTGTACAGGATAAGCTGAGCAGATAATGAAGTATGTAAAATCTTGGACAGGCAGAACTTGGAGAATTATGGATTTTTCACTAAACCATACAATTTTTACATAACAGGAATTCAGTGTAGCGAGAGCAAAAGAAGTATGTTAAATATGTTAGAAAGAAAAGAAAAACGGCATGCAGTCGTCGATTTTTTGAGATCCATAACAAAAGAGAAAGCAGATGACGAGAAGCAAAGAGAAGGACTGGAGTGAAACTAACAGAAAAAGGAATATGAAAAAGGTATGTACTACAAAATGCTATAAGATAAAAGTAACTAAATTCCTTTGATCCCATCGCTTGAGACATCGCCTAGACAAAAACCCATAAAACGCGAAGAAGTAATTATTGGTATTAAGATAAACTTCAGGTCGTCCAGGTCGTTTACGATCGAGATATAACAGCTAATGTGCTATCTGTTTATTGGGTTAGGTTGGTTTGGGTTGACTTGGGTTGGGGTAGGTTAAGTAGAGTTGAGTATAGAGAAGTGGAGGCATAGAAGTGGAGCATTTTGATACAGGCAAAGTGGTATGGACTAAAAGAATTCTGCATAACTTAGAGCAATTAGTGAATAGAAGCTAGGACTTTCACCCGTCAGTCAAATGGTCTAGCCAATTTTAGATAGGCATTAGATAGGGCATATTTTCATTAACACAAGAAAACCGTTACTGACCAATGCGATTACTACGGAGGGTTGGACGACGCGGAACATACTTTTTACCATTGTCCCAGATGCAAGGAAAAAAGGATAAATATATAGCAGAAATTCTGAAATCACTAAATGCTGAAAAAGAAACTTAGTTCTCTCTGCCTCTTTTGGTTTAGAAAGAAGAAGGAGAGAGAACTAAGGATCAAGATAGAGGGAGCTTCGCTCGTCCGGATATACAAGGTTCATAAACTATATTAAAAAGTCTTTCGTATAGTGCATTATTTCTCACCAATAGAGTAAGTTGGGATGAAGACAAAGCATGATCCCAATCTAACTAAAGGCTAAAAAAGAAGACCTTCTTGGCAATAAGGAAGGTCTAAGCAAGTGGCAGCCATTGGAGATCGTGAGAACAAGCAGGAATGAGAATGACGAAACATTGAAGATCACTCGGACGCCACGCCACGCGTGTGATTGATGATGAGGGTTAATAAACAGTAAAAAGTTTTTCTTTAAAAAGGGTAAGCTTGAGTTGGGTTAGAATAAATTAGGTCGGGCTTTGTTTAAGTCTTGTTTAATTTCTTACTCTGCAAATCTAAAATAATCAGTCACTTTTACTTGCTTCTATCTAATATTGTCCAACTTCCTAATTGAAGTAAAGCAGTTCCTGCGGACTCATAGACTGTTCTGTAACATATTTTTCCTCAAGGAACATTTTCTTGATTGCGAATAAATCGTGATCCTTACTTAGGAAAGTAACTAGATACCTATGATTTCATCGCTCGAGACATTGCTTAGTCAAAAACCCATAAAAGGTGCCTAGTTCTGGAATGAAATGATGATGATCCGAAGAAACGCCATCCCGGTGGGTTCCGAAGAAAAAGATGAAAGAAGGTTTAGTGCCCGTCATCCCAGGCCACATATCTGATAGCAGATTCCACCGACCTCTTAAAGAAAGGGTTGTGTTGGATTAGAATTCATTGGGTTGGGCTGTGTTTGGTTAGACTGGATGGGAAAGAAAAAAAGACTAGAGGAGGTATGGAAGAACAAATAAAACGAACGAAAGTAGTGGGCGAAATAAAGGAGCAAGTCAGGGAGTATAAGAAAAATGAGAAAAGGAATTTTGGTCCACCTATTTTCAATTTTGGAATTGCTTGAGATAGGTTAGATTGTTTAATTTACATGGTATTAAATTAGGTGCACGTTGTTTCGGATTTACGTATAATTTAAATTTTGATTAAGCTTCTAACTTGCTTTATTAATATTTAGAAAATTAAATGGAATAATTAAAATATCAAAAATCAAATATGAAATATATATATTAAAAAATGAAGCTAACATATCAAAAATAAATATTGAATTTGGAAAATGACATGATACATTTTAAAAAACCAGTTAAAATAATTTTGAAACATGGTTAAAATTCTTTACAAAATTATAAAGTCGTTAAAATGGAGGTACAAAACAATGTGATAGAATAAAATAAATAAAAAATAATCTAAAAACAAATAAATTAAACAAAATTGAGTCAAATTAATATATTAACAATGAACTTACAAATTAAAATAATGTTCAACGAATTGAACATTAAAATAATGGTTACCAGATTTTTGTTCAGTTAGTGACCATTATTTTAATTTGAATTTTGAAATCAAATTTGAATTTGATTTTTCCATTTAGTTTTCGGCCTATGATGAGGATTTAAACATCGAAAACCTCCATTTAAACCGATGTAAATTTTAAGAAAAGCACGTTAGAAGTTGAATCAAAATTTAAGTTATTTAATCTTTTCACTTGTAACATGGATAACACTCTAAATTTACGTGTAATGCCTAAATGTTTAGAATTCAAACACAACTTGTTTGATAAGCATTAAGATATCTTGTTAATCAACTAGAAAAAAATTCAAAATTCTTTGGTGTACTTCATCATTCGAAATATGCGATAAGAAGAGAAAGAATTAGACACTACTCTGAAAATGTTGATTATAGCAAAATTATTTCAATAAACAAATCTGACAAATTTAATAGAAGACTACAATTTCGCTGGCAATGCCGCTCTAAGATATTTGGAGTCGTTGTAAAAAATGTCACTAAACCCAACCCAACTCAATCCTATATATTTAAATTGCAATAAAAGTACAATTAACACTAGACCTAGAACTAGAATCGTCCGGGATTAGCCGTCTTGAGTGATGTAAGGCCAATCCAGCCTTACAATCTAGCCTTAGTATATAGTTCTTGATATAAAGTTATATCTAATAATATAAAACTAGAACTAACACTAGACCTAGAAGTGGAAAGATTCTGGTTTAGCCGTTAAACCGAAGCTTTCTAGTGCTTGGTCTAGTGTTATTTCTAGTTTTAGTTCGATACAAGTATACAACAATCTAAGATAAAAGATAAAACATTTTAGAGAGGGGTTGGGTTTCGAATTTTTCCACTTCTAGGTCTAGTCACATCTTAGTCATCTTTAATCATCTTAATCATAATGGGGACATCATGAAACATCATGAATTCTTTGTAAAAATAGGCGCCCCTCCAGGAATTGGTGCCCCAGTGCTGTGGCTCTATTAGCCCTTAGATTTAGGAGGGCGCTGGTTTCGACCAGAAACCATCCTCAGAGAATCAGTCTGGTGATGCAAAACTAGATTAGTATATCTTTTAAAAGTTGGATTTCTCCAAATTATTTCTAAAAGGTGATAAATAAAGACCGGATTAAAAGGCACAAAAAAGACGGAAAAAGGCACTTAAAAAGGCATGAAATTTTGGCAACAAAAGCATTAAAAAGGCATAAAAATTAGAAATCGAAAAAATTGCTATACTAAATTGCTATAAATTGCTATATAAATTAATAACTTAAATTAAGGTTGAACGGTATCAAATGAAACAAAAAAAAATAATAAAAAATGGATATAGTCCACAAACTGGTCTGTCAAGTCTCAAATTGGTTGACAAGTCGATCATCCAGAAACGACCAAGAATCAAAAAAAGTATCGCATTCATCAGAAATTTGATTAAAAAAGTTACACATCAGTGTCCCAGGCGCACGCTGACCCACCGTTGTTCTGTTAGAATTACAATAGAACACACGCGTAGACCTATTATTTAATCTGGGCACGTTAAAATTAATGTTACATAGAATCTGCGAGCAATCAATAGTACCATGCAACAATCCATATAAAAATTTGACAGCGATCACTACTCTACGTGTAGATAGAGACACCATAGCAAATCGGTTCAGTAATGAGCGGTAATCAATACCTCTAGGCGGGTAAGTTGCATCAATATGATATAACAAAAACTTTAAATATAATCTTTGTATGCGCTCTACGGAATTAATATGAGTATTAAAGTAAGTTTGCCAAATCAATGCGGCATACTCAAGACGCGAACGAATTAAGGCATTAAAAACAGTAAGAAGCCCTACGGTCGAAAATTCTTTACAATTACGATAAATAAATCCGTACGTCCTTTAGCATTTAGTGCAAAGATCAGAAATATGATTTACAAATGTTAGCTTAGAATCAAAGTTTACTCCTAAGTTTATGATAGTACTCGTTCTACGCCAGTGAACATCGCCAATATAGTATTCGCAGGATATCAAAGAACTTCTAGTGTAAGACATGACGGCGCACTTAGACACATTTAGGCTCAAACGGTTACTCACACACCACTCAACGACACTGTCCAAACCACTCTGAAGAACCGCAACATCCGCCGGTGACCGAACCGAAGTGAAAATCTTCATGTCATCTGCAAACAGCAGTTTCCCACAATGAATGGCGTCCGTGATGTCATTGATGAAAATGAGAAAGAGAAGCGGTCCGAGGTTCGATCCCTGAGGCACTCCCGACGTCGGGTGAATAGACTGTGATGTGCAGTTGGCGTATCTAACGCGCTGCTCTCTTCCGCGAAGATAAGACTCCATAAGTGCGGTCAATTGATCACTAAAGCCAATCAAACTGAGTTTGGATAACAGTGCATAATGGTCAAGTTGGTCAAATGCCTTTTCGAAATCTAAGTAGATAACATCAACTTGACCTCTATCGTCAAGAACATCGTATAGATACTGCGTAAAGCACGCCAAGTTCGATACCGTAGAACGGTTTCTCACGAAACCATGTTGAAAGGGTACTATATAAGGCTTCACGTAGGTATAGATATATCTGTATAAGATTGATTCAAATATCTTCGAGAAATTGCATAATAAGGAAATGGGTCGATAGTTTTCGATATTGGTGGCATCATCTTTCTTATGAACGGGACAAACATAAGCCTTCTTCCATTGCACAGGCATTACAGAGTACTTAAGAATCATGTTGTAAATATGGAGCAAAGGAACATCAAAAATAGCAGCGCAGTCTCTCAAAAGGAAGCTAGGTATGCCGTCGATACCTGCAGTAAGTTTATTTTTTGAAAGCTTTAGTGCTGAGCGAACATCATCCTGCGTGAAGCCATCGATTCGGAGTGTCCGTTCCACTGACAAACCGGAAATAGGTACATTACAAGGGTCAGAAACAGTATAGACTTGACCGAAATATTCGGCAAACCCATCCACAATCGACGAACCTGTAGTAAACTCGAGATCCCGGTACTTCATAGCGCCAGGTATGCGAGATGTACCCTTCCTCGACTGTACGTACCCCCAAAAACTTTTCGGGTCATTACGGATTGCAGTTTCACAATTATTTAAGTGCAGTTTGTTCGCGGCACTTATCATGGCTTTACTGAGGTATCTGTTGTACTTGAAACTATCCAAATAGTAAGCAGTTCGATACATTCTGTGTTTCCTAAGCGCACTTTCCTTGAGCCGAATAGCTTCTCTTATTTCATAAGTGAACCACGCAGGATACTTCTTCCCGGCTTTATTCAAAAATTTCATTTTAGACACGGCGATATCAAGAGCTTTATAAATTAGTTCATAAAATGTTGCGCATCCGGCCTCGACGTCCGTTGCATTGTCCACCAACGACCAATCAGTGGCAGTTAATAAGCCATAGAGCAAAGGAAAATCTGCTCGCTTGAAATTGCAACTAGCTACACCAGACGATGCCCGGAAGTTAGGAGAAGAAGATTCCATACATGAAAATGCAACACGAAATGCTAGATGGTGACGATCTTCGTCCACAATAGGATCTAAGTTATTGTCAACCGAGCACGGAAAATTACTAAACACCAGGTCCAGTAATCGGTTGTTGAAATTCATGACGGCATTCGCTTGGGTAAAGTTGTTGAATTTCTCATGATTTTCAAGTGCAGAAGCAAAGCGATCACATCTGGCAGGATACGAGTGAGAAGGGACGTTAAAATCACCAATCACCATAACCGAATGATCAGCAATAATGTGCAATGCTTGCAATTGTTCCAAGAATGTTTCAAAGTCATCTATAGAGGTGAAGGGCGGTATGTAAACAATAAAGGAAAACTTAATTGCCCATTCAAGCCAAAAACCTTTGCCCCCACAACGTCCAAGGTTGATTATACTGTGCAATATGTTTGTAAAAAAGTTTAGAAATATTTATTTGTCACTTTATGGATTGGTATGTTTGCTTTTATCAAAGCTTTGCAAATATCAAAATTGAATTTTGATTGTTCAGTGTAGCCGGATGTTGATGCCACATATTGTATAGCTGTACCTATAGTTTGTGGTTTTTTGGATTGACTTTTAGTCATTTTTAATTTTTCAGATGCAATGATGTTTTGACATGCAGAATTATGTAGTATTTCTTGTCACAATTAATCTATTAACAGTAATTTAATAACGTCAGTATTTTATAATATTTTCCATAATTATTAAACAATCAATATATTGTTCTATTAATTTTTAGTGATCGATGTACTACATTGAATCAATAGTGAATTTTATTTCTAGTGAATTTTGGGACATGCTATTCTTTATAATTTCCAATTTTTACCGTAAAAAGATTTAAATTTCGGTTTTAAATATTTAAAAATCTTTGGTATTATACATAATTTAATCGAGGAAATGTACAGAGAAAATGTACAGAGGCGCAGCGAAATATTTTTTCATAATTCATCCAATTTTTGGGGAAAAGACGCCAAAAAGTTGGAAAAAGGCTTTAAATAGGCATAAAAAAAAATAATAGGCATGAAAATTGAAAAAAGGCAAAAAAGGCATAACTAACCTGATCTTATTTCACTTATTTTTAACTGATTCGTAAAGATATTTAAATATATTTGTAATGCCTTTAATTTTGAGCATAAGCATATTTTCTATAAATCCGGTCTTTAGTGATAAAATTAATTTCGATTATAAATCTCTAAATAAGATTTCGCCGTAATAAGATATAAATAAACCATATTTTTAAATTAAAGAAAAAGAAGAATTGGCGACCACAAAAGATTCAAGTTGGGGAATGGAATAAGAAGAAAAGTGTTAAGAATTGTGTGAATATCCCGTGGCGCTTTCATATTTATTGAAACGATAAACCTTTATAACTTTGTTTGGCGGTGCCCTGTGGCCGCGGCCAATCGAAAACACAGTCCGGGAGACGGTCGACCGGGTCGCGGAGCCGGTCGGTAGTAATTTCACGCCTCCGAAGACAGCGATCAGATTGTGTTTCAAGAGGATTGCGGATGGTCGGCCGTTGTGGGCCTCGGGCCGCCGTTTTTTCAGCACGATTTACGTGTGCCAAAATCCACTGACAGCTACAGCGACAGTCCAACGTTGCAGAATGAACGTCCTGTTTACAAAAAATTAACAACAAAAAAGATTGTCATACGTACTGATTTTACTTCCTACATTTTCCACTAACATTCTGATATCGAACACTGTGAAGATAAACATCTAATAACGACGAGGATGTCAAATAAACAAGGTGGTTTTAGTGTCGATATCGGGTCACTTTGAAAATGGTTAATACGTGTCCGCGATCGGCAGTAAATATGGCAATTTCGCTGCGGTTATTTACGGCGTCGCCCATCTAAGGGTTTTAGAACGTCGTCCGGAGAGTGTCGTAAAACGGCGATACCGTTCGGTGTCGGATCGATCTCTCAAAAATCGCAAAATTTACACCCTTGGCATTATTATTCGAGATCGGAGCCATTTCAACCGGAAGTCTCGGTTGAAAGTCTCGAGGTGTCGTGAAACCTGTCCGCGTTTTGTTTTTGTATTGTCGTCGACGGTGGTCTTGGGATTAAGAGATCCCATGTTTTATTGAGTTGTAAATTTGGCGCCTTACATTGTCGATGTAACCGTTTGAAACAAATACTCTCTAAAAATGTCTCCGTCGAAAATTGAAAAAGGATTAAATTTAATGGGACGTCGGTAAAATTGGATGGTTTAGAATGGAAATGAAACATTCTAACCGTTTTCATTTCGCAAACGAAAATCTATTGGACAAGTCGTCGTTCACTTTCCCTCAAAGAGAATAGTTGACCATAAATTGATCTATAAATTTTATCGACGCCCTGAGGATACCTTGTACTTAATAGCTTAGACATAGATTACACGTTCACCTTATTCCACAAGACAGAGGCTTTTCTGTTACGTTTATGAACAATGTTATAGATTACTGTGGTTAAAGTAAATGGTTAAATATTGGCATTTGATTGTTTTCTACGCCAGATTTGGTTAACATAAAATCAACTACTAATCAATTTCTTTTTTTATCACTTCTCTTTTAAATAACTTGTTTTCTTTTGCTCCTAAATTGTCAGAGGAAGATGCAATTAGCTCAACTCATACTTCACATTCTAAGAAAACTTTTAATTAGAAAGTGTTTCAATTATTATTTTCGTGTTTTGTAGAGTTATAGCTTGACACTTAAGGTTGATATTAGACGATGAAAATCTTGAAAGAGTTCAATTTCTCGTCGTATCACATCTTTTATCATATTTATCTTAATATCAGTTCTCACCATATGACACCTTAAAAAGGTCTAAAACAAAAACAGAAATCCCTCTTCTAGCTACATGATGTCTTAATCCTATAACATCTTACCAAATAATATTTCATTGTAGTTATAGGATAAGATATTGTTTGTCCTGCAAACAGGGTCGTCCTAAATCTAAGGATTAATAGGGATCACTACTGCATGGTGTTCCTAGTATACATGTATCTAGTGTCCCCTCTGAAGTGCGGACCTTTCTTTTTAGCATTGAATTTTGTATGAAGAGGAGCGCACTCGTTTCGTTACTGCAACCCAGCTCTGCAATACAGGGTTAGGTTTGGTTGGATTTAGCCGTGCATCTGATGAAAATTTTACTTTACAAACTAAGTTGGCAACATTTGAATTGAAATAAAACTAGAACTAACATTAGACCTAGAAGTGGAAAGTTTTTGGTTTAGCCGTGCGTCTTCAGACATTATTGGTAATCAAATTTTGGAAAATTACACTTTTTATAGTTACAATCAATCGATTTATGGCTTTGAAAACGTCTTCGAAGGAAAGAAGAACTAGGAGTTCAAATTTCGAATCACATTTATTGAGACCGCCTTTGGGTGGTAAAACTGAAGCGTAAAATGACAATTTCTTTATTCTTTTATGTTCATCTGTTCAATTATAGCTTCGTTTTAGTTCTGACTATCGAAACTAAAAATCCTATAATGGTAGCTCTTCACTATACCTTATCATGGACAACTACAAGCCTGTATCGTCATTTGTGATGGCCTAAAGTTGCCATAATTTTTAAAATTTATTAAAATTAACGATCATTATGAACTTTAAAGTTAGTTAAATTTATATGTAATTCAAGCTACAGAGAAATTAGTGTAATGATTTCTATAGAGAAGATTGTTATACACTAAATTAATAGTGAAAGACATTCTCTGAATAGATTTGCCAAAACATCTCGAGTAGTTAATTTTCCAGAACTAATTTTGTTTCCAGGATAACACTGCCAACACGAGAATAAAAACGGCCAGAAAAATCTCCGGGAAAGGAATGGGGGAGGTTGGAGGTGTTCATTACTCTCCCACCGTACAAGGCCTTATTCAAATTATTGAACTTTGCTTAGAATACAGAGAAGGCAAGAAAGAGGAAACAAGGATTAATATGATCGCCAAGGCAACCTGTAGGAATACGTAATCTGGTTTGGTTTGCCTAAATCATATGGGCCAAGAAATAGGCAGAATTTTATTGATGATTCATAAAGAATTTGGAATCCATTAAGATCAAGAACTTCGAACGATAAATTCCTTGTGCCAGAAGACTCAATCCTATTTCTTTATTATTAGGATTTGGTTTCTTTCATCAAGCACGTATCCAGCCAGGGTTAGTACAGATAAAATCATCTTCATAACCTACAAGATCCCCAAAACCTCTTTAGTATTTTTCAAGCACGTATACAACTAAGGTTAGTACCTCAGTACAGGAAAAGTTTGGATTGGGTTGAGATCCATTGGGATGGCTTGGGTTGAATTAGGTTAAAGAGAGTTGAGATGGATTAGCTTAAATCAGGTTAAGTTGTTAATGCTACTTTCTTAACACTAAATTATATTGATGAACTAAAGGACAAGAGAGAACATAAAAATTTTGCAATTAGATACTACTATCCTTGCCAGAGGTCAAGGCCCCTAACTTTAGAGATTGATATCTTTGAAATGACTCGATGAAAGAAATTGCGGTAAAGTTTAGTGTAATCAGTGAACATTTCTGTGTATCATGTGTTAATTTGGAAATTTTAGGATGCACGATTTTTCTTTTATCGCGAGTTATGTGAAACGAGTACCCGATTTCAAAAAATTTAAAAAGTTTCAAATGTGAATTGGTGATAACCCGATGTGTTCTTATTGTGAGACATATTTTATTTTATCGATATTCAATATAGTTTCGCGAAGAATTGCGGTTTAGTAAGATGCGATTATTTTGAAAACGACCAGGCGGGTTTCCAATTTGATATATTATATGCAGAAATGTTCACTGATTACAATAATCTTTACCAAAATTTTTTTGTCGAGGAGTTACGAAGATATCGATCTCTAAAGTGACTTTTAACACGGACTTTAAAACAAAATTATTATGGCAAAATTATTACAGTATTACAAATGAGGCGCTTTTTACAAAAACAACCATAGTCCAAAAATTCGGTTTTGTAGATTTCTGCATAACCAAGTAATTAGTTCCAATATTAACATATTTAGTACATTGATTTGTCTGAAAACTCCCTCAGTCCAGTATTACGACGAAATAAATATTCTATGGTTTTGCAAAAACAACCATAGTTCAATGTGTTCAAGCATATTAATCATGTTGGTAAAAAAGTGTCGGAAAGAGTTACAGGACCAGATTGCAAGTAAGTTAGGTTAAAGCATAGTTGCGGTGTACTATATTATTTTCACTTTGAAGTTGCGCGAGATTGAAGTGCTTTGCAAACGTTAATGCAGAAGAACGACGCCATATCATAAAAGTTTTCAATGCATTTAGTAGTAAAGATGAACAAGACTCACTTATGTGAGCTTATATCATTCCATGCACCACATCGTCGAAGACCACGAAGGAAAGATGATACAAATGACAGTGAAGGAGCAAATGAAAAAGAAGGTTTAAACGGCCAAAGACAGGGTAATTGTGTAGCATACAGTTACAAAGTTCGTGTGGAAGACAGAGAAGTGCAAGTTTGTTTAAATGGTTTTCTAAGCTTGCATGTCATATCACGAGGCAGAATACGAAGATTATAGGAATGTTTAGTTAGGCAAGGTATCTCTCCAAAAGATATGAGAGGCAAGCACCAAAATAGATATAAAAAAACTCCAGAACCTGTAATAGATATTATTGAACATATTCAGTTGTTTAAGGCGCGACAATCACATTATTCCAGAAGAAAGAACCCCAATAAACCGTATCTTCCTGAATCTCTCAGCGCTAAGGACATGCACAAAATGTTCTTAAACCAGTACCACATAAATGTGTCGTACTTGGTGTACTAGTCTGTATTTCACAACAGATTTAATATTAGTTTTGGACTTCCTCGTAGCGAAACATGTTCAGTTTGTGATAAACTGCAACTTAAAATAAATACGGCTGAAAAGAATGGATCTGAACAAAATCAACTAATAACAAAAAAGAATTTACATCTCGCTAAGGCAGATAAATTTTACGAATTGAAGCGAATGTATAAAAGAAAAGCTCAAATAGGAGAAGTAACTTATTTAAGCTTTGAATTTATGCAAAACTTGCTATTGCCCCACATTCGAACAAGCGATGTATTTTTTATTACAACTATGGTATTACGTTTTTGGTATGCATGATATTGGCGCAAATTTGGTTACTATGTATGTTTATGATGAGATGACAGCAAGAAAGGGTCAGAATGATGTGATTTCATTACCTCTTCACTATATGAATAACAATAAAACACTGATACATTAGTGCTAGTCAGTGATGGCTGCCCAGGTCAGAATAAAAATTATTTGATGGTTAATTTTTTATATTTTCTGGTTGATGGATTGAAGATGTTTAAAACTATTTTGTTACTACCATTAATGTTAGGAATCACAAAATTCGATGTCCCTCTGAGTTAACTTTAACACCTTTAGGCCCGTTACTACCACTCATAGTTAAAGTTGTAGTTAGCGCTATCTAAAAGATAACGTAAAAGTCGATTACTACCACTGCATTTATCTCACAGTTAACGTTACCTGAAAGATAACTTTTGTGTTAACCATAACCAGTGAATTCAGTTCGGGTTAAGTCGGTATCTCATAGATAAAAGAAGAAACCTAATCTCACAAATCGCCTGGTGGTGTCACAATACCCGTGGTTTTTCAGTGAAATATTACAAAATTACAAAAATGGATAATTTTATGGATGTTGACGATGAAGAAAATATTTTCGAGGACATAAATGAACTATTTGTAGGGCTGGATTAATGTATCGATGTATCGATACGTATCAAGACATGTATATATTATTTAAAGATAAATATGAATTATCTTATGGTGCTCCACCAAATGGTACTACACCAAAAATGATATTACAAATCAAAAAATTAATACGATTAAATTAAATAATTAAATAATAAGTTTAATAAAATAAACTTTACCAACACCTTGCCAACCTCCCCTAACCCTCCCATAAGCGTCATTTTGCATGCAAGCTGGCAAAAGCGTTTATAAAAGAATACAAATATCAAAAGAAAGCAAAATCATAACACAGTCGCGGATATCAAACTTTATAATTGTTTTTTATCAATGAATTTCTTTGAGAAATCATTAAATATAGTCCACCGCTTAATTGTTTTATTTATTTTATTTATTTCATCTGTATTTCTAGGCCAACATAGGCCTTTATTTAACAATTTAATCTCTAATCTACTTCTGTTTTCGAATTTATTCACACACTTGAACAACACATGAACAGAATTTCCAACTTCGTCACAATCGCATTGTAAGGAGTCACGTTTACCGATTCTATTAAGATATTCTTCAAAGTTACCATGACCAGTAATCAATTTTACTGTTTCTGGATACAGAAAATTGTAAGCAATGCCAACTTTCGGCATAAACTGGTATGTCAATCTACCATTCGTCGACTTATCCCATCTTTCCTGCCAAACTCCCATAAAATATTTTCTAATCTTATTCTTAAGACTTCGTGTAGAAATAAAATTAAATCCAATATGGGAATTCTCCAGCAAAGATGCTTCCTTTGCCAATTGGTCCGGTCTTTTATTTCCTTTAATACCAGAGTGTCCTTTAATCCAATAGAAATTGATCCTGTTCTTTAGATCTCTGATCATATCTCATGTCTCCTTTTGCAAATGACTTGATCTGTTCATATTTTTCAAGCCTTCTAAAACAGAAGCACTATTACTAAATATATCACACTTAACAATATTTTTAATTACATATTTTAAAGCACTATTAACCGCAATTAATTCCGCATGAAAATTTTTACACAAACTACCGAGTTTTATTTTTTCATGATATGTCTCAACACCTTCACTATAAACAACAAATGCAGCACCAACATCAACATCACTTTTTACACCATCCGTATATATTTGAACACCACTAACTTTATTAACACTCCCGCAAACTTTAAAATAAGGTTTTTATTTAAATCTAAACCAGTAATTAATTTTAAGTCATTATTATCTAAACTATTTAAATTTTGTAGTATTGCTAATTCTCTAAATCTTAAATCAGCTGGTAAAATACCTGCTATAACACTAAGCGTATCACTCGAAATTGTACTATAGGCTTTAGCAGCCTTCAATCCTAAAACCCTCTGTACACTAATAAATTTGTTCTTAGCTTTTATACTTTTAATTTTACTTTCCCATACTGAAGCTGCATAAAACATACAAGGTTCGATGACACCCTTGTATATGGTGCTTGATGCATTACCATTCAAGCTCCAGCTAACCTTAGCAGCAGCTCCTATTTTGTTAGATATTTCCCTAGCTTTTCTAGTGACATAATCTAAATGAAAATTAAAATTAAGTTTATCGTCTAAATAGACGCCTCAAATTCTAACAACATTTTTACAAATAATCCTATTACCATCTAAAGACAAAATTGGTAACCTTTGATTTAATTTTCCAAAGAAAATTGCTTCTGATTTTGAAGCATTAAATTTTAATTTACAATTCTTACTCCAAAGATTAATTTTTTCTAAAGCCTCATTAGCTAAAATAGAAACGTTTTTATAAAGGTTACTCCTAACTAAAAGAGTTGTGTCATCCGCGAAAGCTACAATTTCACAACCTATAGGTAAATTAATATCAAAAATTGTGTTAGACATAATATTTCAATAACCAGCACCTGACCTAGAACCTTGCGGACAACCTCTCTCAATATTATAGTTTATATTGATGCCTGGTTCATCAATGATAGCAACTCTATCTGAAAAGTAGGATTTAGCTAAATCAAATAAATTTTTCGGACAACGTTTTCTAATTAACTGGCTCAAAATTAAATGCCACCATGCATGGTCAAAGGCGCCTGAAATATCCAAATAATATGTATCGAGACAGCAGTGCATGTCGAATGACCGATACACATATCACTGTAATATCGATATATCATCACATTAGTACATTGATACAAAGTATATCGATACAAAAACAATTATACAATTTAGACTTAAATTCAACTAAAGTATAAATAATTTTTTAACTTTTATGTTTTTCATAGTTTCTTTTTATTAACTGTCGATCTAAATATTGATACGATATCGATATGAGTACCGATACAATGTATGTATAGAATATCGATACGCTTCATGCTGTATCGCACACCCCTAATTATTTAGTATACGAAGTGAAACAATAATACGAAGACGATTAAATCATCTAAATAAATATTAAGATGGGGAATTCATGAAAATATTTCGTATTTCCAATGAGACTTTTCATTTTCTTCTCCATGAAATAGAGGAAGGTATTAAACCGCCATCCATGACGCGTCATTTCCTTTATTTTCTATAACATATTTATTATATATACTATTTATTTTTTTTATTTTTCTTATTAAATCGATCAATATTTCCATTTCCTGTTTGGAATAATTCGCAGTTCTTTTTATTTATCGTTTTCCGTTTTCTATGTTCGAACGGTACACAAAGTAAGAAGAATGACAAAAATAATAAACGCTCGATTTACGATGATGTTCGAGGTTAGAATATACGACCTTTTGACCGTATGGTCACCAACTAAAATAATCACCCCAAATAAAATCACTAGATTCTTTAGATATCTTAAGGATATCCTATCTATGAGATAACTTGAAGTGGTAGTACGGCCGAGTCCGTAAACTATTAGTTTAGCGTTATCTTATAGTCAGCTTATCTAATAGATATCAACGATTTGGTAGGAACGGGCCTTATATAGGGAAAGCCGAACAAACTAAAAAGCGCTTTACATCTTTCGCAATTTTTGAAAAATCCAGAGAATAAAGCGTACTATGAAAGTTTAAACTCAGACAATCCAATAACTCAAGAAAGCAATGATGTAGAAATAAATAGCGATGATAATAGTAGTGCAGAAGAAAATTAAAATATGTAGTATGTTTGTTTATTAACTAAATGTAATAAGAAAGTGAATAAAAGATAATGATGTGAAATAATATAACGCATTTTTTTTTGTCAAAAACTACCAATGTCCATTTCCGTTTATTATAAAATATTCTTTTTGTTATTTTGTATCAAATTGTTCATAATAATTTTTCCCAAACAATTATAAAACCTTCAAATCAACAACTGCATTGTATATTTTCCAGTTTATTTTCACACATATTTTTGATTTCTTGGAAACTTAACATTTTGGACTATGGTTGCTTTTGTAAAAATTCTTCAAATCTACTTAGAAACTTTACTTTTTCGCTGGACAAACTATATCTTGTCCTATGAGATATTGATTAAGGCGTCATGTAGGTACAAAAGGGATATCTTTTTAATTTCACTAAGGTCATATGGTGCGAGTTATTTCCAAGTAAAATAACATAAATTTCTTCTACTTTTTCTAACGAAATATCTTTTTTATTTCTTAAAATATTATTTTTTTTATTGAATGTTGAAAATATTGGTTGTTCCATTTAAATTTTGGTTAGTTCCTGTTTTATATCGGGCGTCATTCTGACGGGGGCGAACGGAAACGGAATGTAGATCAGTTGGCCAGGTCGATTTTTGGCGTCCGTTGTCACCGAACGGCCGAGTGCGCGCGCGGCTCCGAGGAGATTTATAAATATCCCGTGGCCGTCCATCCGAAGAGGTCCAGCCGAGTGTTTTTACGTGTTAACAATTGGTAATATCTGGGCGTATCTCTCGCGCGTCTTACATTGGAGAGTCGCTCGCGCTCGCTGTAACTGTCACATAACGCACACGCTTAACGGTACAGCACGTACCGGGAGAAGAAGAAGAAGATGAAGCGAAAGAAAGAGGACGAGAGGAAGAGGAGTGGAAAGCGGGGAGAAAGAGCGACTTTTATCACACCTCCATCTCCAACAATGGCACGGACGCGAACGCGACGTTTTTTATTGTTTTCGGCGACGGCGACATCGACGCGGATCCGAATCTCTTCTGCCTTCGCGGGAGGACAACAGCTCTTCTCTTAAATCTTGTGGCGTCCTCCTCTTTCGCTTCTTTTCTCTCCTCTTCACTTCGTGGCTCCATTGTCGTCGTAAATTTACCGACTTTACGATCAGGTTGTTTTCGTCTTTTTTCCATTTTCAATGGTTTTTTTAGTGCATATTTTTTTTGGTAACTTCAAGAATCCAATTCAAAGTAGTTGTTAAGTTCTATATCAACAAAACTCGATTCGCTAATCGTTCTACTTCTCTAAGAGTTGAACTGATTTCTTAACGGTAAACCAGCCCATAAATATTAGTCTAATACGTGATTTATACCGGACAGTAATGCTGTACGTGTGTTACTACGTTACGGAGTTGTCAGTTTTGTTCGTTCTTGCTCTCCAACGCGCGCACTTTAGAAATTAAACCGCAAATGTATAGTAGTAGAAAGGGCAAAAACGTTCATTTTGAATTTATCGTTTGCACACTCGAATCGGGCTTCTTCTAAATTCACCGAATCGGAATTTCTGAGTCACGGCAATTAATTAAAAGCGCACGTTTCTTTTGCAACGTTCATTAGCCGGAGTTAATATGCACTTGCCGAATTAATTTTGCATACGACCATTGTCGGTGGAGGCACGGCCCGGCCATTGTTATTCAAATTTTAGTGGCTTTTTAGCCGAACTTGCTCTGGGGGTCGCGTGGGCAGCGCTTAAATGTAAATACTCCGTGTTTGTTTGTTGCGTTGGACACGAACGGGTTTTTGCCATATACGAGAGTCGCAGGTGGATGAATGAACGGGTGAATCAAGGTGTGTGCTATGTAAATGTAATCGTTCGGAAATATTAACTGCTTGAAAGCACGGAAACGCTTCGACGACTTTCGCAGATTTACGATGATATCATGTATATTTTCCGATTATCGACCACCATTTCAGAAAATTTACATACCTATACAATCTACTTATATAGAATCATGAATGGTTTGCAATTTTTATGACCTCATTATTTCATATTGACCCACAAAATATATTTTAAAATCGAATGAATTAACGATCTAAACACATAACTCAAGCCTCTTCATCGCCGTTTAGTGACTCTCACTTTCATGAGAATGCACGTAAATGGCACTTAAACATTTGCGGCGCCACGCTGCGTTCGAGTGTTCATTAAAAAATAGTCGTTCCACAGTTCGCTGACATCAAAGAATCGCTAGCGAACGCACAAGTTATTGTACGGACGAAAATCCGCCGCGTATCTCGCTCGAGAGAGCCTTGTACCGCATTCTATCAAGTTAATGGCACCTTTTATAACGTTCTTCGGATCGTTATTAGCGCCATTAATGTCCAGGGGCTACGTAAAGGGGATCGTAACAATAAAAGTCCGTTTCTCAACGGCGTACCCGAAATTTATATACCACAAAAAATTCTTTTATGTAATGTAAATTATAAAAATTAGTGTTTAAGTATAAACAAAGTGTTCTGATAAAGATCTTAATGACCTTATTAAAGAATCGCTGGGTTTATAAAGGTAACGGTAGCTATTTTCTTTTAAATTATTTTATTATTGTTATTATGACCTTCTATTCTAAGACGCACCCCATTATTAGGATCTGACCAAAATAGTGCGTCTTAAATTTCAACGAATGCCATATAACATGTTAGTACCTTGAATGTTCCTGTCTCTTAAGATGGCTAAATCAAAATGTTTCTAGTTGTAAGTCTGATGTGAGTTCTACTTTTAGTCCATTAAACATGTATAATATATTTGAAATGAATCGTAAGTAAAACTAGAACTAACACTAGAAATAGTTGGGTTTAAACCCTAATACTTCTAGTCTAGGTCTACTGTTAGTTCTAGTTTTAGTTCAATGGAATATATACCATCAAACATTGAATAACAACTGCTACCAGAACTAACTATAGCATTAAAACTGATACTAGACCTAGAACAAGATATGTTCGGATTTAGCCACACATCTCTTAAGTTGGCTAAACCTAAAATATCACTATTTTATTCTATATTTGGTATTTTGAAGGTCATCTGCCAGCAGTCTTTAGTCTTTAATTACCACTTTGTAGATGAAAACATTTTCTTCTGACAGTTTTACAAGCAGTATCAAGTTTTCTAGAACCTTCCAGAGCGGTACTGCAAGTCTTTTATAAGTATTTCAAGTTTTCTGGCAGCAATAATTCAAAAATCTTCTAGAAGCAGTATCAACTCTTCTGGAAGCATTTCATGTCTCGCAGAGGCATTCGCAAGCCTCAGGGAAACAGACCAAAACATCTAGAAGCAGTATCAAGCCTTCTGGAAACAGATCAAAATTTCTAGAAGCAGTACCAAATCTTTTAAAAGTATTTCAAGTTTTCTGGCAGTGTTCTAGAAGCAGTATCAAGTCTTCTGGAAGTATTTCATGTATTCAAGAGGCAATGTAAAGTCTGGATAGGCAATTTAAGTCTTCTGGCAGCGTTTATAGTAAGGCCTATTTCAATCTTGCATATATTTTCTAAAATAACAGGAAAATTTATCAAACACAGGTTAATTAACTTTATACATTATATATCAAGTCTTCTAGACGCATTTCAAATCATCTCAAAGCAGATCAAAACATCTAGAAACAGTAACAAGTCTTCTGGAAGCAGATTAAAACTTATAGAAGTAGTATTAAGTCTTCTGGAAATATTTAAAATTTTCTAGAAACAGTATCAACTCTTCTGGAAGCATTTCATGTCTCGCGGAGGCATTCTCAAGCCTTAGGGAAGCAGATCAAAACATCTAGAAGCAGTATCAAGCCTTCTGGAAACACATCAAAATTTCTAGAAGCAGTACGAAATCTTTTAAAAGTATTTCAAGTTTTCTGGCAGTGTTCTAGAAGCAGTATCAAGTCTTCTGGAAGTATTTCATGTCCTCAAGAGGCAATGTAAAGTCTTGATATGCAATTTAAGTCTTCTTGCAACGTTTATAGTAAGGCCTATTTCAATCTTGCATATATTTTCTAAAATAACAGAAAAAGTTATCAAACACAGGTTAATTAACTTTATACAGAAATTTTTTAAACTCGATCCCTATCAATTTGGATGTCAAAAGAATAGAAATATTTTGGGGGCGACTGGAGATTTATTAGAAGATTTATTATTGATTTGATTACAGAAGAACTTGATCAAAATAGTAATGTTTTTTATTAAGACTGTATTTGTTGATCTGTAAGAAGTCTTTGATACGGTGGACACAGATATCTTAGACATTCAAAACGACTATTTTAGACGTATTTTAGGATATGAATCTGTGTCTGAATGTCAATAGCAAGTCTTTTGGGAACATTGGAAGTCTTCTGGAAGCAGATGAACTTCTAGAAGTAGTATCAAGTGTTCTAGAAATATTTCAAATCTTCTAGGAGCACTATCAACTCTTCTGAATGCATTTCATGTCTGTCAGGGGCAATATCAAGTCTTCTAGACGCATTTCAAGTCTTCTGAAAACAGATCAAAACATCTAGAAACAGTAACAAGTCTTCTAGAAGCAGATTAAAACTTGTAGATGTAGTATTAAGTCTTCTGGAAATATTTAATATTTTCTAGAAACAGTACCAACTCTTCTGGAAGCATTTCATATCTCGCAGAGGCATTCTCAAGTGTTAGGGAAGCAGATCAAAACATCTAGAAGCAGTATCAAGCCTTCTGGAAACAGATCAAAATTTCTAGAAGCAGTACCAAACCTTTTAGAAGTATTTCAAGTTTTCTGGTAGTGTTCTAGAAGCAGTATCAAGTCTTCTGGAAGTATTTCATGTACTCAAGAGGCAATGTAAAGTCTTGATAGGCAATTTAAGTCTTCTGGCAGCGTTTATAGCAAGGCCTATTTCAATCTTGCATATATTTTCTAAAATAACAGAAAATGTTATGAAGCATAGGTTAATTAACTTTATACAGAGATTTTTTAAACTCGATCCCTATCAATTTGGATGTCAAAAGAATAGCAAAATTTTGGGGGCGACTGGAGATTTATTAGAAGATTTATTATTGATTTGATTACAGAAAAACTTGATCAACATGGTAATGTTTCTTATTAAGACTGTATTTTTTGATCTGTAAAAAGCCTTTGATACGGGGGACACAGATATCTTAGACATCCAAAACAACTGTTTTACACATATTTTAAGGATATCTGTGTCTGAATGGATAAAAACTGAAAGCAGTTGAAGCGTATGTATATTTAGATTTAAATTTGATAGAAGATTTTAATTGGAATGATGATTGATGTATAGATTGATTAAACAAAGGCTCCAGGCGTCTATTCTACAACAGCATCATTCTGCTTCAAACTAGATACCTAATTTCATGTTGGACAGGGCTTCCTATATGCAAATTAAACAAATTACAAAGAATGCAGATTAAAGCAGTAAAATCTATCTTCCAATTACATTTTTGGATACCAAGAGATCTTATGTAGAAAATGGAAAGTTTATGGGATATACAAAAAAATTAGGACTTGTGAACAAATAAAATATATTTATTCTATAAACAATAAACTAATTAAAACCAATACTAAACAGGTTAAGAATTGATATGAATACAGCACCCGCAACTTTCGTGCAGTTATTCTTGTATAACAAGACTCCAATGCCAGTGAACTAATATAAAAAGATATGGGTGCTCGGTGCTGAAAAAAATGAATTGGAAATGAACTCGAACGGTAATGACAGCTCTCCAAAAAAAAATCTGAATTGGCTCTGATAAGATTCATAATACGTTCTCCAAAAAAGTCTTTTGGAAACACAGCAAATATTCTAGAAGCAGTATTATGTCTTTTGGAAGCATTTGAAGTTTTTTAGAATCAGTATCAAGTCTTCGTAAAGCATTTCGTGTCTCTCAGAGTCAATATCAAGTCTTTTGGGAACATTAGACGTCTTCTGGAAGCAGATGAACTTCTAGAACTAGTATCAAATGTTCTAGAAATATTTCAAATCTTCTAGGAGCACTATCAACTCATTTGAATGCATTTCATGTCTCTCAGGGGCAATATCAAGTCTTCTGGAAGCATTTTAAGTTTTCTGGAAGCAGATCAAAACGTCTAGAAACAGTACCAAGTCATCTGAAAGCAGATTAAGTCTTCTAGAATTAGTATGAAGTTTTCTGAAAGAATTTAAAGTCTTCTGGAAGTAATATGATTTCTTCTAGAAGCAGTATCAAGTCTTAATTCAAAATGCATGTTCTCCAAAAGTGACTATGTGTTTGAACATTAAAAAAAGCATTAATGAAATATAATTAAAAGCAGATGAAAGAAATGTATTCGTATCTCTCAGAGTCAATATCAAGCCTTTTGGGAACATTAGAAGTCTTCTGGAGGCTGATCAACTTCTAGAAGTAGTATCAAGTCTTCTGGAAATATTTAAAATTTTCTAGAAGCAGTATCAACTCTTCTAAGAGCATTTCATGTCTGTCATAGGCAATATCACATCTGCTGGAAGTAGATAAAAACTTCTAGAAGCCGTATCAAGTCTTCTGAAAATATTTCAAATCTTCTAGAAGCTCTATCAACCATTCTGAATGCATATTATGTCTCTTAGAGACAATATCAAGTCTTCTGGAAGCATTTTAAGTCTTCTGGAAGAAGATCAAAACATTTAGAAATAGTACCAAGTCTTCTGGAAGCAGATTAACATTTCTAGAATTAGTATCAAGTCTTTTGATAGAATTTAAAGTCTTCTGGAAGTAATATGATTTCTTCTAGAAGCAGTATCAAGTCTTAATTCAAAATGCATGTTCTCCAAAAGTGACTATGTGTTTGAACATTAAAAAAAGCATTAATGAAATATAATTAAAAGCAGATGAAAGAAATATATTCGTATCTCTCAGAGTCAATATCAAGCCTTTTGGGAACATTAGAAGTCTTCTGGAGGCTGATCAACTTCTAGAAGTAGTATCAAGTCTTCTGGAAATATTTAAAATTTTCTAGAAGCAGTATCAACTCTTCTAAGAGCATTTCATGTCTGTCATAGGCAATATCACATCTGCTGGAAGTAGATAAAAACTTCTAGAAGCCGTATCAAGTCTTCTGAAAATATTTCAAATCTTCTAGAAGCTCTATCAACCATTCTGAATGCATATTATGTCTCTTAGGGACAATATCAAGTCTTCTGGAAGCATTTTAAGTCTTCTGGAAGAAGATCAAAACATTTAGAAATAGTACCAAGTCTTCTGGAAGCAGATTAACATTTCTAGAATTAGTATCAAGTCTTTTGATAGAATTTAAAGTCTTCTGGAAGTAATATCGTTTCTTCTAGAAACAGTATCAAGTCTCAATTCAAAATGTATGTTCTCCAAAAGTGACCATGTATTTGAACATTAAAAAAAGCATTAATCAAATATAATTAAAAGCAGATGCTAGAAATGTATTCGTGTCTCTCAGAGTCAATATCAAGCCTTTTGCTAACATTAGAAGTCTTCTGGAAGCAAATCAACTTCTAGAAGTAGTATCAAGTGTTCTAGAAATATTTCAAATCTTCTAGGAGCACTATCAACTCTTCTGAATGCCTTTCATGTCTCTCAGGGGCAATATCAAGTCTTCTCAAAGCAGATCAAAACATCTAGAAACAGTAACAAGTCTTCTGGAAGCAGATTAAAACTTCTAGAAGTAGTATCAAGTCTTCTGGAAATATTTAAAATTTTCTAGAAGCAGTATCAACTCTTCTAAGAGCATTTCAAGTCTGTCATAATATAATATCACATCTGCTGGAAGTAGATCAAAACTTCTAGAAGCAGTATCAAGTGTTCTGAAAATATTTCAAATCTTCTGAAAGTAGATTAAGTCTTCTAGAATTAGTATCAAGTCTTCTGAAAGAATTTGAAGTCTTCTGGAAGTAATATGATTTCTTCTAGGAGTAGTATCAAATCTCAATTCAAAATGCATGTTCTCCAAAAGTGACCATGTATTTAAATATTAAAAAAGAATTAATGAAATATAATATATGAATAAATGTTCCTAGCAGATGCTAGAAATGTATTGGGAAGAAAAATCCCATAGAAACCAAATAAGAAGAAGAGAAAGCAAATAAAATTATTAAGAATTTAGTATGTGGCGCCTTTAGTAATGGTTCCAGCTGTAGGGTTTTGCGACTGTATAATCTTAGGACAGTCAGAACACCACATTCTAGATGCACTAGACTTGGAACACAAAAACATGATGAACAAGAAAATCATGAAGGTTATTCGAGAATTGCAGAATTTAATTGATGATGATTTAAATGATGACATAATGGTTCTACATTTACAACGTTATGACAAACTTAGCAAAAGGTGTGATAAAAGAAACCCAAGCCAACCCAATCGAATACAATGCAGCCTCATAAAAATATTTAACATTTTCCATATAGAATGAAAATTCTTGTGTCCAGCCGCAAAAACAACTTAAAAGCCTAAATTAACACAACATGGATTCATTCACTCGTACTGACCTGCACTGTCTTAGAACAATCAAATCATAACCATTTATGTCAATTTTTTAATAGCATATCTAAAATTTGTGCAAAAATATGCAATGTAAATTATAAAAATTAATGTTTAAGTATAAACAAAGTGTTCCGATAAAAATCTTAATGACCTTATTAAAATCATTGGGTTTATAAAGGTAACGGTAGCTATTTCCTTTTAAATTATTTTATTATTGTAATTATTGGCTATAGGGTATTGATTTTATTTACCCGGATCTATCGTCTATCTCCTTGAAAACATTAACATATTTACGCTATCACTGGCAGTCAATCGCGCGTTTTCTATCCCATTGAGACACCGGCTTTACCGGTCTGACGTAGACTGAAAAAATAAGCCGCCCGCAGTCGACGGACCTTGAGATATTTCCGTTTCCATATCGCCTAGAATAAGCTGGGAGGAGCAGTTCCTTCATAATTACATTAATCGCCTAACGGTGATCAACTATCGATGCGATAAACTTCACGCGGCGCTGCGGCCGTTTTAATTTATGCAAGAATGACATTGAAAAGTTGCAATTAAATTGATTGCGATTTTTTCCCACGATTTCCGCTGAACTGTTTTTATACCAGGTGCCTTACCATTTCCTACTATTAGAAACTTAAAGGAAAAGAAAAAAAATTAGGAGAGCTAGCAACAGGTATATAGGGAAGGATTGTGTTACAAAATATTATAGGTTCTCAAGTGCCCGTCTACTTCCCGTGTTGAGCTCCAACCTGTTTAGTTCCTTCCCATGCGACCAAAAATCGCCCTTAAACTACAAGTGTATAAGTAGGTCATAGCAAAACTACTCTGGTTACATTTGCTTACCTGTTAGACAAAGAGAACCTCGGTTTGGTCACAGCGGATCCAATAGGGTTATGGGAATCTCGGCCTTTACAGGGTTACACACCCCACACACATCTTTTGAAATATTTAGACCGAGAGTTGACAGAGGAGTTATTAGATACATATCCATACATTAAGGCTATACCTTGATGTTTCAATAGACTCTAAATGAAACGGTATTGTAATGCGGGTCGGATGATGAATGCACCGACGGATTTCTACCTATATTCCTTAAGAACGCGAGACAAACCTCAAACGTCAAACCATCATCTTATACGCTATAGAGACGCAATGGGTTAGTTATACATTAATCGACATTTAAAAGCGAAAAAATTCACTTTGTGTGTGTCTATACCGCTCCTTATGTAACAAGGAAATCGGTTGCGAAGAGATATACAACACGCCACGTTTGATTGTGTCTATCAATAAAAGGAGTGATCATTTTCTTAAGGAGTTAGTTCATTTGCGTTCGAGTTTATAAACTTGATGACATAATTCATCGGTTGTAATTATTATTATTCTTACTGTTAAAATGTTATATAACTCAATTTATTTTAGATATTAGTAAAAATACGATTAATAATAAAAGGAATTTTGATCAAATATTTCTCACAAATTTTAGGAAAAAATAGCAAGTTTCTTGTAAATGTAAGGTTAGATTTGGCATTTTGACGAAAGTTAACCAGCCCATAATGACAAGATCAAATAGAGCTAAAAGAGTAAGATCGTTAAGATCCATCAAGTTCTGTCTCAATCAGAACAACATGCAAAATTATATGAACACCGGGTACACTAATTCTGAATAAAATTTGATTCTAATTCTAAAAATGCTTAAGTCCCAACCAGAAAAGATGTCATAAACCAACCCAAGTCACAATTTAATAATTCAATTTATACAATTCACAAACAACCCGATGTCCAGAGAAGAAGAAATATCGCAAAAAATCTGTTTTAACTGATGAGGGGTAGTCCTTGACTATCAGCGCAGTTAAATGATGTCGAGATAGTCAGATCACATTTTAGAAGCAACAAGCTAAGAAAATTTCTGCATGATATCATGTAGATCGTTCGAGAATTTCAGAATTCATCTGCTGTTTTAGTGGTTGAATATTAAGACTTCTGCTATATGATTTCTGTATAGATAGTATTATGTTTTTTGTTGAGCTTGGCTTGGGATTGTTTTGAAGTCCACTATGTTCCTATCTTTACTAGATGGAGATGCACAAAATTATGAACATTTGTAAAAGTATGAACAGATGTCATGATCATCATCTATACTCGTGCCGACGAATCTTTGTAGTGATATATAATGTTTATAATTATTAACTCAGGATGAAATGATGAATAAGTTTAATTAGATTAAAGTCAGGAAGATAGTTGAGAAAGTTAATAACAATCAAGTGCAGGGTTTTGTTTGTTAATATTACCTGGAAAATTGTAGGTCTTTCCAAGAGATTTTGTTAACAATAAAGATATATTTATAGATATATTATGATATTTACAAATTACGGAAACTCTTAAACAACTCATACTTAAACATTAACATAAGTGGGATTTGCAATATGCAAGAAGAGGTTTAGAAATACTGACGGTTTGAAATATCTAAGATATTTTAAAAATAACAGAAAAATAAATAAATTCGGAAAAATCGGAACCAGAATTTGCCAGAATTAAATACCCTCTTCGTGCGTTGGTAGCGATGCTGTTGACGGTTGAGTTGATATTCGAATTTGCCTGTGTTGATGTTGCATGTTTTTCCTGGTGGATCCTGTAAACGTTTAAAATTCTTACTTCCTCTTCTGCACATAACTTACCGTGTTTTCTCTTTGGAGTATCCATGATACTGTTACGGTTGTTTTCAAAATAAAAGAAGTTATGGAGACCGTTCACAGTGCGCCAGCAGCTTTTATTAACTTTTTTGCCCCGACTCCAATATAGACAAGGAGACCAACGATACCAGAAATTTACCTTTCATCATGACTTATTACTGCACAGATTCGATGGCACGAGTATAGGTTCTAACCAAAGTCCCAGCCCAGTAAGTTAATTTAAGCTGATTTCCAAACCAACTCAATAATTCTGAGAGAAATTTGATTCTTATTCTAATGGTCAGATACTGGGAGGAGAAGAATCATCGTCGAACAAAAATGTTCAAGTCCCAACTAGAAAAGATGTCATACACCAACCCAAATCACAATCCAATTTATACGGTTCACAAACCACCTCATTCTCAAGGAATAATAAACCTGCTTTAGCCGATGAGATCTCAAGAGAGTCAAATCACAATATTTTAGAAGCACCAGGCTTATAGAAAATAACAGCAATATGATTTCATGAAGATTGTTCGAGTATTGCGGAAGTTATTTGCCATCATAATGATTTCACTTTTATACTCATAACTCAAATAGCTTTGTCTTTAAACGTCGTTGTATTAAAACCATACAAGCTCAAGTCCCAACCAGAAGAGATGTCATGCACCAACCCAAGTCACAATCCAACAATTCAATTTATACGGTTCACAAACCACCTCATTCTCAAAGAAGAAAAAACCTAATTTAGCTGATGAGATCTCGGAAGAGTCAAATCACAACATTCTAGAAGCACCAGGCTTTCAGAAAATAACAGCAACATGATTTCATGAAGATTGTTCGAGTATTGCGGAAGTTATTTGCCATCATAATGATTTCACTTTTACACCCATAACTCAAATAGCTTTGTCTTTAAGCGTCGTTGTATTAAAACCATACAAGCTCAAGTCCCAACCAGAAAGGATGTCATGCACCAACCCAAGTCACAATCCAACAATTCAATTTATACGGTTCACAAACCACCTCATTCTCAAAGAAGAAAAAACCTAATTTAGCTGATGAGAACTCGGAAGAGTCAAATCACAACATTCTAGAAGCACCAGGCTTTCAGAAAATAACAGCAACATGATTTCATGGAGATTGTTCGAGTATTGCAGAAGTTATTTGCCATCATAATGATTTCACTTTTACACCCATAACTCAAATAGCTTTGTCTTTAAGCGTCGTTGTATTAAAACCATACAAGCTCAAGTCCCAACCAGAAAAGATGTCATGCACCAACCCAAGTCACAATCCAACAATTCAATTTATACGGTTCACAAACCACCTCATTCTCAAAGAAGAAAAAACCTGCTTTAGCCGATGAGATCTCGGAAGAGTCAAATCACAACATTCTAGAAGCACCAGGCTTTCAGAAAATAACAGCAACATGATTTCATGAAGATTGTTCGAGTATTGCAGAAGTTATTTGCCATCGTAATGCTTTCACTTTTACACCCATAACTCAAATAGCTTTGTCTTTAAGCATCGTTGTATTAAAACCATACAAGCTCAAGTCCCAACCAGAAAAGATGTCATGCACCAACCCAAGTCACAATCCAACAATTCAATTTATACGGTTCACAAACCACCTCATTCTCAAAGAAGAAAAAACCTGCTTTAGCCGATGAGATCTCGTGAGAGTCAAATCACAACATTCTAGAAGCACCAGGCTTTCAGAAAATAACAGCAACATGATTTCATGAAGATTGTTCGCAAGTATTGCAGAAGTTATTTGCCATCGTAATGCTTTCACTTTTACACCAATAACTCAAATAGCTTTGTCTTTTAGCGTCGTTGTATGGTTTTAGAACAGTCAAATCACCATATTCTAGAAGTAGCGAAGTTAAAAAATAATATCAGTATGATATTAATGAACTATTGCCATATTTTGTGTATGGATAATATTATGTTTTTTTTTGAAGTTGGGTTGGGCTGCGATGTGGTCTTTCTTGAGGTTGGGACAGGTAAGAATGGGTATTCACGAATTTAGCGATAAATAAAAACTAATCCCAACCCAACCCAACCTCAAAAGAAAACACGTCCCAACCTAACTTCAACAAACAATATAATATTTTCCACCCGGAATGGAGATTTTCTTTTCAGAGTGTCCAAGCGTGAAAATAACAAATTCTGAGATGGGTCCTTCGCCAGTTTATTTTTTGAGGATTGGTTGGGTTGAACTCGGTTTTTATTTGAGGTTGAGTTGGGTTGAGATGGGTTTTTATTTTAGATTGAATTGGGTTGAAATGGGTTTTTATTTAAGGTTGGGTTGAGTTGGAATGGGTTTTTACGAATCAACAATAAATAAAAACTCACCTCAACACAATCAAACTTCAACAAACAACACAATATTGTCCACAAAGAATAGGAATTCTCTTTCTAGAATGTTTCTAGAAGGCGTGAAAATAACAAATTCGGAGATAGCTTTATGGGCAGTGTTTTTTTTTTTAAGGATGGGTTGAGTTGAGATGGGCTTTTATTTGAGGTTTATTGGGTTGGGATGGGTTTTTACGAATTCAGCAATAAATAAAGGCTCGCCTCAACCTAACCCAACCTACAAAAAACACATCCTAAACTAACGCATTCCAAGCTCAACAAAAAGCACAATACAGAATGAAGATTCAGTTCGCAAAGTATCCAAATGCGTGAAAACAGTAAATTCCGATTAAACGATAAATATGATCCATTCTGATGATCCATACAAAATGGAGACATGACACAATTTGAACCATATTCGACAAACCATGTAACTGTTAACCATTTTATCATTTTTTAATGAACATAGTCTTTCCATTGGGATTGATTGGCTGTAAGATGCTTTAGAAATCCTCCACAGATAGTCATCAATCTATAAATATACGTTGTGAGTCAATAGTGTGAAGACTGGAGTGAGTGGCTTTACTGTTAAAAATAAAAAGAAAAGTTTTTATGTCATTATTCATCGTACATTGCCATCAAAGCTATATCGATTACAATTATTTTCAACTATACAAGATGTTTCAGTATTTCAGGATCGTACTCAAATTAATTTTTTTAAATGAAACCCTATATATCTTTTCACATATGCTGATGACGTTTCTTATGGACCACGTTTATAACCTCTTGATAAATTTATCTAATAGTTAAAAACTGGCTCATAGCCAATGGGAGTGCTTAAAATCGCTGTAACCACTGCTAGTTAGCTTAATTGGAGGTTGGTAAAAGTGGGCCTTCTCTTCTCTCTACCCCCTCTCTATCCTCCTCTTCCCTTCTCTATCTTGTTTTCAAAATTTGAATGCATTTGTTGAATCATTTTATGAAAATTTTTGACAAATCATTGCAGCACCATTATTTTATTATTTTAAATGTATTTTTTGAAAAGCTTCTGAAAGCTTTACTATTTACATTTCATTTTTGTTAATCATGAGGTAATAAACTTGATTTTTTTCGCAAGAGGTAAGTTATGAAAAAGACAATTTTAAACAAATACAAGTAAGTTTATTTTGTAAACGATGAAGAAGAAAAGAATTTGTGCATATTCAGTGCAAATAATATTAGAATTTTCGAATACATTTAAAGATTGCCAACATTTTTGAAATAGTCTAATTATCTCAAAAAATACATGTTTTAAATAAACCATATGCTTAACAAAAATGAAAGGTAATTAATAAAGCCTTATGAGACGTCGGAAAAATATAGGGTGTTACATTTATAGTAGCAAAATTATGATCCCTCAAAAATTGCGTAATTTAACCGGTTCTAGTAACCAGTCTGCTATAAACTGTCTTCATCCAAGCTTTGTTTATTGATGTGCCAAATTGCACGAATTTTAAATGATCACAAGATATTTAAAAAATTTTCACAAAATAATTAATAACTTGGCAACCTTCATCCAAAACTTGAAAAGATGATATGCCGTTATAGTTTTTAAGACATACTGGATATCTAATGTATAGATTAACTTAATTTTATGGTTTCTATAGTTGCAGTATAAAATTCGTATGAATAGGCCCATTGTTTATGCTGAGATAAGTTTAAAGTTTTCTCCCTCTTTGTATCTCGATTCAGAGACATACTGTATAATACAATTATACGAGAAATGGGATTTGAATTGTAGATAAGTCTTAGTTTATCACTTATAACCTAATGATGCACATCTACATTGCAGGTTTAGTGCTGTAGTGTAACTGGTTACATATCATCACAACACTAACTTTCAAGGACTTCAAAATGAGTTCTTATAGAAAAATTATCTTCTTTCTTGCTCTCATCCTTTATATTTGGTGAAATAACTTGTAATAAACAAATTAGTAGTGCAATCCTGGATTATTTTACATAGAGTGTAATCAAGTTCAACAAATTCTGAGATGGCTCCTTCGCCAGTTTTTTTTTGAGGATTGGTTGGGTTGAGATCGGTTTTTATTTGAGGTTGAGTTGGGTTGAGATGGGTTTTTATTTTAGATTGAATTGGGTTGAAATGTGTTTTTGTTTAAGGTTGGGTTGAGTTGGAATGGGTTTTTACGAATCAACAATAAATAAAAACTCACCTCAACCCAATCAAACTTCAACAAACAACACAATATTGTCCACAAAGAATGGGAATTCTCTTTCTAGAATGTTTCTAGAAGGCGTGAAAATAACAAATTCGGAGATAGCTTTATGGGCAGTGTTTTTCTTTTTGAGGATGGGTTGGGTTGAGATGGGCTTTTATTTGAGGTTTATTGGGTTGGGATGGGTTTTTACGAATTCAGCAATAAATAAAGGCTCGCCTCAACCCAACCCAACCTACAAAAAACATATCCTAAACTAACGCATTAAAAGCT
The DNA here is from genome assembly GCA_036711965.1 of Onthophagus sagittarius. NCBI lineage: Eukaryota > Metazoa > Arthropoda > Insecta > Coleoptera > Scarabaeidae > Onthophagus > Onthophagus sagittarius. The sequence continues at coordinate 13,351,094 of JASERS010000004.1, forward strand.
CAACAAAAAGCACAATACAAAATAAAGATTCAGTTTGCAGAGTATCCAAATGCGTGAAAACAGTAAATTCCGATTAAACGATAAATATGATCCATTCTGATGATCCATACAGAATGGAGACATGACACAATTTGAACCATATTCGACAAACCATGTAACTTTTAACCATTTTATCATTTTTTAATGAACATAGTCTTTCCATTGGGATTGATTGGCTGTAAGATGCTTTAGAAATCCTCCACAGATAGTCATCAATCTATAAATATACGTTGTGAGTCAATAGTGTGAAGACTGGGGTGAGTGGCTTTACTGTTAAAAATAAAAAGAAAAGTTTTTATGTCATTATTCGTCGTACATTGCCATCAAAGCTATATCGATTACAATTATTTTAAACTATACAAGATGTTTCAGTATTCCAGGATCGTACTCAAATTAATTTTTTTAAATGAATCCCTATATATCTTTTTACATATGCTGATGACGTTTCTTATGGACCACGTTTATAACCTCTTGATAAATTTATCTAATAGTTAAAAACTGTCTCATAGCCAATGGGAGTGCTTAAAATCGCTGTATCCACTGCTAGTTAGCTTAATTGGAGGTTGGTAAAAGTGGGCCTTCTCTTCTCTCTACCCCCTCTCTCCTCCTTTTCCCTTCTCTATCTTGTTTTCAAAATTTGAATGCAAGATTGTTGAATCATTTTATGAAAATTTTTGACAAATCATTGCAGCACCATTATTTTATTATTCTAAATGTATTTTTTGAAAAGCTTCAGAAAGCTTTACTATTTACATTTCATTTTTGTTAATCATGAGGTAATAAACTTGATTTTTTTCGCAAGAGGTAAGTTATAAAAAAGACAATTTTAAACAAATACAAGTAAGTTTATTTTGTAAACGATGAAGAAGAAAAGAATTTGTGCATATTCAGTGCAAATAATATTAGAATTTTCGAATACATTTAAAGATTGCCAACATTTTTGAAATAGTCTAATTATCTCAAAAAATACATGTTTTAAATAAACCATATGCTTAACAAAAATGAAAGGTAATTAATAAAGCCTTATGAGACGTCGGAAAAATATAGGGTGTTACATTTATAGTAGCAAAATTATGATCCCTCAAAAATTGCGTAATTTAACCGGTTCTAGTAACCAGTCTGCTATAAACTGTCTTCATCCAAGCTTTGTTTATTGATGTGCCAAATTGCACGAATTTTAAATGATCACAAGATATTTAAAAAATTTTCACAAAATAATTAATAACTTGGCAACCTTCATCCAAAACTTGAAAAGATGATATGCCGTTATAGTTTTTAAGACATACTGGATATCTAATGTATAGATTAACTTAATTTTATGGTTTCTATAGTTGCAGTATAAAATTCGTATGAATAGGCCCATTGTTTATGCTGAGATAAGTTTAAAGTTTTCTCCCTCTTTGTATCTCGATTCAGAGACATACTGTATAATACAATTATACGAGAAATGGGATTTGAATTGTAGATAAGTCTTAGTTTATCACTTATAACCTAATGATGCACATCTACATTGCAGGTTTAGTGCTGTAGTGTAACTGGTTACATATCATCACAACACTAACTTTCAAGGACTTCAAAATGAGTTCTTATAGAAAAATTATCTTCTTTCTTGCTCTCATCCTTTATATTTGGTGAAATAACTTGTAATAAACAAATTAGTAGTGCAATCCTGGATTATTTTACATAGAGTGTAATCAAGTTCAACAAATTCTGAGATGGCTCCTTCGCCAGTTTTTTTTTGAGGATTGGTTGGGTTGAGATCGGTTTTTATTTGAGGTTGAGTTGGGTTGAGATGGGTTTTTATTTTAGATTGAATTGGGTTGAAATGTGTTTTTGTTTAAGGTTGGGTTGAGTTGGAATGGGTTTTTACGAATCAACAATAAATAAAAACTCACCTCAACCCAATCAAACTTCAACAAACAACACAATATTGTCCACAAAGAATGGGAATTCTCTTTCTAGAATGTTTCTAGAAGGCGTGAAAATAACAAATTCGGAGATAGCTTTATGGGCAGTGTTTTTCTTTTTGAGGATGGGTTGGGTTGAGATGGGCTTTTATTTGAGGTTTATTGGGTTGGGATGGGTTTTTACGAATTCAGCAATAAATAAAGGCTCGCCTCAACCCAACCCAACCTACAAAAAACATATCCTAAACTAACGCATTAAAAGCTCAACAAAAAGCACAATACAAAATAAAGATTCAGTTTGCAGAGTATCCAAATGCGTGAAAACAGTAAATTCCGATTAAACGATAAATATGATCCATTCTGATGATCCATACAGAATGGAGACATGACACAATTTGAACCATATTCGACAAACCATGTAACTTTTAACCATTTTATCATTTTTTAATGAACATAGTCTTTCCATTGGGATTGATTGGCTGTAAGATGCTTTAGAAATCCTCCACAGATAGTCATCAATCTATAAATATACGTTGTGAGTCAATAGTGTGAAGACTGGGGTGAGTGGCTTTACTGTTAAAAATAAAAAGAAAAGTTTTTATGTCATTATTCGTCGTACATTGCCATCAAAGCTATATCGATTACAATTATTTTAAACTATACAAGATGTTTCAGTATTCCAGGATCGTACTCAAATTAATTTTTTTAAATGAATCCCTATATATCTTTTTACATATGCTGATGACGTTTCTTATGGACCACGTTTATAACCTCTTGATAAATTTATCTAATAGTTAAAAACTGTCTCATAGCCAATGGGAGTGCTTAAAATCGCTGTATCCACTGCTAGTTAGCTTAATTGGAGGTTGGTAAAAGTGGGCCTTCTCTTCTCTCTACCCCCTCTCTCCTCCTTTTCCCTTCTCTATCTTGTTTTCAAAATTTGAATGCAAGATTGTTGAATCATTTTATGAAAATTTTTGACAAATCATTGCAGCACCATTATTTTATTATTCTAAATGTATTTTTTGAAAAGCTTCAGAAAGCTTTACTATTTACATTTCATTTTTGTTAATCATGAGGTAATAAACTTGATTTTTTTCGCAAGAGGTAAGTTATAAAAAAGACAATTTTAAACAAATACAAGTAAGTTTATTTTGTAAACGATGAGAAGAGAAGAATTTGTGCATATTCATTGCAAATAATATTAGTATTTTCGAATACATTTAAAGATTGCCAACATTTTTGAAATATTTTGAAATGAGATCCATTGTTTAACCAGTTATAGGATTAGATTAGTTTAATTAAGTTTATACTACTCTGGTTTTGTTTTTAGTTTTTATTATTGTTGCCTGACTAGTTTCGGCATAGGAGCCATCATCGGAGGCCTACAAACAATTAACATGGTTGTGAAATCAGTAAAATACACATAAAAAATAAGCATAATAAAAGTTAGTGAATATCAAATATAGTTAGATCTTAAAAAGAAACAATACTCACAGCGTCAGTATTAAATTAATGAAAAGCGAAATAACATTACAAAATTTGTCGACAGTAAAAATGATGTTAGGTATTGATGTGTTGATTTTACAATAACAGAATGAATGTAATTTTACTCTGATGGAATACACTTATTATCATCAGCAATGTGGCTGTTGAGCATTAAGGTTATGTCTTGTGCGCATGTTCATATCATGTGGTTAAAGAACGGGGTAGGGAAAATTTTAGTATAGGATAAAGAGGAATAGGGAAAGGAGAAAACGGAAAAATATGTCGTGAAAGAAATATAGAAAGGAATTTGATTGTCAAGGAACTCAATCAGTGCAGCTCTAAGTATACAATCTTTAGTTAGAGCTCTCTTCTGTTGAGGAAAAGGGTGAGGGAAAATGGATGCAAGTGGGTTATTTCATAGTTATGTTAAGTAGGTTCTGTTGGGAAAGGTTGTTTTATAGTCCTGTATAGTGGTGGTGTAAGTAAGTCTATTTGATCATTAAGGCATTCGATGTGCTTGTTTTGATATTTGAATTTTTCTATTTCATAAGCTTCGGTGATGGACATTCTTATGCTTTTATCCATTTTATGTAGAATTTTTATGCCTGTTTCTTGGTCAAATTTGTGTGATGTATTTAGGAGGTGTCTGCCGAAATTAGACCGGTCGTTGTTGATATGATTTCAAGGGTTTCAGAAACTGGGATGTTTGTGTATAAATTGGTGATGTCATATGAGATTAATTCAAATTTGCTGGAAATGTTTAGGTTCGTCAGTTCTTCAATGAGTTGTTGGCGATTCTTTATGGTGTGTGAAGGTCTGAAGTCTAAGGTGGTTAATATAAATTGATTGATGATCTTCGCTAATTTGTGGGTGCTTGAACCAATAGAAGATATGATCGGTCTAATAGGGTTATCAGGTTTATGTAATTTGATAAGGGAATAGAGAGTGGGACATCTTGGGTTCATTGGTAATATGTTAGATAATCTAATGTTATATTTTTCTAGGAATGTCTTGGAGTTAGTGAGAGCCTTTTTGGCTTTGATCTGCAACGTGTTAATAGGGTTATTTTTTATTTCGATGAAATTATTGTCAATTAGGAAGGATTCAGTCTTTTGTTTATAGACATTCTTATGTATGATAACCATTCCTGCGTTTTTATCTGCTTTTGTGATTATGATGTTATGTATTTCTAATTTTTCTCTAATGGATTTGATGGTTTTTACTTCTTGGTTAACAACAGCGTTATCGTTGGTTTTATGTTGTGAATGTTTCTCTGATTTTCTTATGAAATCAGTGAGGTCGAGTCGTAGGTCTTTTTCGTAGGAGTTATATCTTGTTGCTGCTTCTAGTTCTATGGTCAGGTGACTCAGTGTAGGTATCCTTGGTATTGCGTATTTGTATCCTTTGTTGAGGAGTTTTTCTTCTTGAGATGTGAAAACAATGTCAGTTAGGTTTGTTAATCTAGGATGGAAAATGGATTTGTCGTGTTGTTGATTGATTTGTGGGTCTCTTTCGTTTTTTCTTTTATCTGTCAAAAGTATGTTGATCTTTTTCTGTTTTCTTTTCCAATTTTCTAAAAGGATATTGGCTTTATGTTCTTTTGCTTGTACTAAAACTTCTTGTAGTTCAATGTAGTGTAATTTTCTTGTTAGTAGGTGGTATATAAATAGGAGTAATCTGTTATTGTGGTCGATTTTCATGTTTTCCTTCTTTATTTCATTGTTGATGTGTTTGTTTCTAATATGTTGTTTTTGTGAATCGTTCATGTGATGGGGTAATTTATATTTACTGTATGTTGGAGTCAGTCGTTCTGTTTTAATTATTTTATTGAATTTTATGTGTTGTTTGAGGGATTTTATCTTGTATGTTAATTCTTTGTAGCGTAGGATAAGGAAAGCCGTATTAGCTAGTTTATATTTTGAAATGAGATCCATTGTTTAACCAGTTATAGGATTAGATTAGTTTAATGAAGTTTATACTACTCTGGTTTTGTTTTTAGTTTTTATTATTGTTGCCTGACTAGTTTCGGCATAGGAGCCATCCATTTTGCATCCATTTTCCCTCACCCTTTTCCTCAACAGAAGAGAGCTCTAACTAAAGATTTTATACTTACAGCTGCACTGATTGAGTTCCTTGACAATCAAATTCCTTTCTACATTTCTTTCACGACATATTTTTCCGTTTTCTCCTTTCCCTATTCCTCTTTATCCTATACTAAAATTATACTATACAAATTTTGTAATGTTATTTCGCCTTTCATTAATTTAATACTGACGCTGTGAGTATTGTTTCTTTTTAAGATCTAACTATATTTGATATTCACTAACTTTTATTATGCTTATTTTTTATGTGTATTTTACTGACTTCACAACCATGTTAATTGTTTGTAGGCCTCCGATGATGGCTCCTATGCCGAAACTAGTCAGGCAACAATAATAAAAATTAAAAACAAAACCAGAGTAGTATAAACTTAATTAAACTAATCTAATTTTTGAAATAGTCTAATTATCTCAAAAAATACATGTTTTAAATAAACCATATGCTTAACAAAAATGAAAGGTAATTAATAAAGCCTTATGAGACATCGGGAAAATATAGGGTGTACCATTTAAAGTAACAAAGTTATGATCCCTCAAAAATTGCGTAATTTAACCGGTTCTAGTAACCAGTCTGTATAATATTATCCACTGGTATTAGTGGCATTTGTAAGACTTCAAGCTTTGTTTATTGATACGCCAAATTGCACGAATTTTAGGTTGGCAACTGGAAAATACTGGAAAACTAATGTTTAGATCAACTTAATTGTATGGTTTCTATGATTCTTTGGTTAGAGAAAATTTCAATTTTTACATAAAAATGGGAATAATTGATTAATTTCTATAGTTGCTGTATAAAATTCGTGTGATTTGATCTATTATTATTGAGATAAGTTTGAAGTTTTCCCTCATTATATCTCGATCCAGGGATATACTGTATAATACAAGTACACGAGGAATGGGATTTGAATTGTAGATAAGTCTTAACTTATCACTTATAAGCTAATGATGCACATCTACGTTGCAGGTTTAGTGCTGTAATATAACTGGTTACATATCATCATAACACTAACTTTCAAGGACTTCAAAATGAGTTCTTATAGAAAAATTATCTTCTTTCTTGCTCTCATCCTTTATATTTGGTGAAATAACTTGTAATAAACAAATTAGTAGTGCAATACTGGATTATTTTACATAGAGTGTAATCAAGTTCAACAAATTCTGAGATGGCTCCTTCGCCAGTTTTTTTTTGAGGATTGGTTGGGTTGAGATCGGTTTTTATTTGAGGTTGAGTTGGATTGAGATGGGTTTTTATTTTAGATTGAATTGGGTTGAAATGGGTTTTTATTTAAGGTTGGGTTGAGTTGGAATGGGTTTTTACGAATCAACAATAAATAAAAACTCACCTCAACCCAATCAAACTTCAACAAACAACACAATATTGTCCACACAGAATGGGAATTCTCTTTCTAGAATGTCTCTAGAAGGCGTGAAAATAACAAATTCGGAGATAGCTTTATGGGCAGTGTTTTTTTTTGAGGATGGGTTGGGTTGAGATGGGTTTTTATTTGAAGATGGGTTGGGTTGAGATGGGCTTTTATTTGAGGTTTGGTTGGGTTGGGATGGGTTTTTACGAATTCAGCAATAAATAAAGGCTCGCCTCAACCCAACCCAACCTACAAAAAACACATCCTAAACTAACGCATTAAAAGCTCAACAAAAAGCACAATATAAAATGAAGATTCAGTTTGCAGAGTATCCAAATGCGTGAAAACAGTAAATTCCGATTAAACGATAAATATGATCCATTCTGATGATCCATACAAAATGGAGACATGACACAATTTGAACCATATTCGACAAACCATGTAACTGTTAACCATTTTATCATTTTTTAATGAACATAGTCTTTCCATTGGGATTGATTGGCTGTAAGATGCTTTAGAAATCCTTCACAGATAGTCATCAATCACTCACCCCGGTGGCTTTACTGTTAAAAATAAAAAGAAAAGTTTTTATGTTATCATTCATGGTACATTGCCATCAAAGCTATATCGATTACAATTATTTTCAACTATACAAGATGTTTCAGTATTCCAGGATCGTACTCAAATTAATTTTTTTAAATGAATCCCTATATATCTTTTTACATATGCTGATGCCGTTTCTTATGGACCACGTTTATAACCTCTTGATAAATTTATCTAATAGTTAAAAACTGGCTCATAGCCAATGGGAGTGCTTAAAATCGCTGTAACCACTGCTAGTTAGCTTAATTGGAGGTTGGTAAGAGTGGGCCTTCTCTTCTCTCTACCCCCTCTCTATCCTCCTCTTCCCTTCTCTATCTTGTTCCCAAAATTTGAATGCAAGGTTGTTGAATCATTTTCTAAAAATTTTTGACAAATCATTGCAGCACCATTATTTTATTATTTTAAATGTATTTTTTGAAAAGCTTCAGAAAGCTTTACTATTTACATTTCATTTTTGTTAATCATGAGGTAATAAACTTGATTTTTTTCGCAAGAGGTAAGTTATGAAAAAGACAATTTTAAACAAATACAAGTAAGTTTATTTCATAAACGATGAGAAGAGAAGAATTTGTGCATATTCAGTGCAAATAATATTAGAATTTTCGAATACATTTAAAGATTGCCAACATTTTTGAAATAGTCTAATTATCTCAAAAAATACATGTTTTAAATAAACCATAGCTTAACAAAAATGAAAGGTAATTAATAAAGCCTTATGAGACGTCGGAAAAATATAGGGTGTTACATTTAAAGTAGCAAAATTATGATCCCTCAAAAATTGCGTAATTTAACCGGTTCTAGTAACCAGTCTGTATAATATTATCCAATAGTATTAGTGGCGTTTGTAAGACTTCAAGCCTTGTTTATTGATACGCCAAATTACACGAATTTTAAGTGATCATATGATATTTCAAAAATTTTCGCAAAATTATTAATAATTTGGCAACCTTCAACCAAAACTTGAAAAGATGATATGCCGTTATAGCATTTAAGACATAGTGGAAGACTAATGTTTAGATCAACTTAATTGTATGGTTTCTATGGTTCTTTGGTTAGAGAAAATTTCAATTTTTACATAAAAATGGGAATAATTGATTAATTTCTATAGTTGCTGTATAAAATTCGTGTGATTTGATCTATTATTATTGAGATAAGTTTGAAGTTTTCCCTCATTATATCTCGATCCAGGGATATACTGTATAATACAAGTACACGAGGAATGGGATTTGAATTGTAGATAAGTCTTAACTTATCACTTATAAGCTAATGATGCACATCTACGTTGCAGGTTTAGTGCTGTAATATAACTGGTTACATATCATCATAACACTAATTTTCAAGGACCCCAAAATGAGTCTTTATAGAATAATTATCTTCTTTCTTGCTCTCATCTTTTACATTTGGTGAAATAACTTGTAATCTAATTTAATCGAAATTTGGAATTAATAACAAATTAGTAGTGCAATACTGGATTATTTTACATAGAGTGTAATCAAGGGTAAGAAATACGATAGCAATTGCAAACACACGAGTTGTGTCAGTACGATGTGTTATACTGGGCACGGTGTACCCCGGTCCGATTTCCAATTAAAATCAAGCAATTACTGTAACAATACACTCAGAGGTGTGCATTTTACATAAACAAATCCACCTTGAATAGATTCGTAGAGCAGACGCAAGTGGCGCCTACCAGATCCTAATCTTGGTGTATCGGTGATTGAATTACCTTAGCTTCGAGCACTGGGTAAATATGCAAATGCCGACACACGCGCTAAGCCGCCATACGTTTGCCTCTCTGTAGTGTTCGTGAACAAAACCCACGCTCTATCTCTCATATTATTCTATATGCCTATACTGTACTTTCAACGGGTTATAAGTGTAAGTTCCGTTATTGTGTGATTCGTCAAACCAAAATTAAAAAAAATAATTAATTCTGGTGACTCAATAAAGAAATATTTTTAAAAATTATACCTCCAGTCTTGGTGCATTAACTTGCAATATTTACAATAAACTCAATAATAAATCATACCTTAGACAAGATATCAATAGAACTTAATACAAATACAAAAAAGATTGTGTTAGTGTAGTCTCATTGATATCCGGCTCTATTGAAGGTCTACGTAACCCAACTACATACTAATAAGTTGCGTAATTGGCAGGTCTATTTGCCAATAATAATTCATTCCGCTAATGAGATAGACAGCGTACGTGTGCGGCTTTGTATAGGTTCGAGGTTTTTTTAACGGGTCCACGATCTCGATCACGAACTTTTCTAGTCACGAATTATAAATAATATATCGCAAGCTTTACGTTATTAAAAGTGCTAATAATGCACCGCGGTGGTAGGCAGCATTGTTGTTTATTTGGTTCAAACGATACCGTACGAATAAAAATCTTATTAAAACGCGATTTGAGATACAATCTATTTCCCAAGAACCGCTTTTTATTATTATTTTTTTTGTTATTGGATTCTTGAGTACTCATTAAATCTTTTCTTCAGAGTCCATATACGAACCCTTAATTTGCATAAAAATCCGAGGGCACCCGATTAACGATATACTGATTGTTAAATACACTTCCTGTGCATACGTGGGGTAATGGTCGCGTTCATTCAGACCAAGTCAAACGGAAGTGACTATATATACGTCACCTGGCCAAAAGCACACATAATGACTTCGGGACGGCGCGGCGGCGTTTAAGTTTCGGTAAGGACAATAGAATAAGAACAAGGGGCGAACACTTAAACGATTTCCCACGGCGTTTTTTTTGGTGAATAACGCCGATTTTTTTATTAAATAAGAAACCCACATTCTTTCCGGAAAAAAAAATAAATCATCCGCCCGGTTAACCTTTTCGACAATCGAAAGAGAAATCTGTCGGCATAAAATCGGATCATCTGACAGTGATCTGAAGAGTTGGCGTTACACGAGGAACCAACGACACTTTGAAAAATGTTGTTGCCAGTCTCGAATAACCGTAAAGAGACGTTGGAAAAATCACGTTGCCGGTGCAAATGACGAGATCGGATGATATGTTACGTACATACTTTTGTGGACGTATGGAATGTCACGTTTTATAAGTGTAGGCAAGAATTTTATTAGATATTAATAACGAATATGTAAATAAAAACGGTTATGAAAAATGTATTGAATTATATTAAGATCAACTTTTATCAACACTCAATTAATTTATCATTCCTTATACCCACGTCTGTAATTCAGTTAGTATTAAAGATTATTATTAAAAATAATGTAATAAAGTCAGAGTCAAATTCTGATTGACATGCTTGGTGCTAAATGGTTATTGCCTCAATTTGAGTAACTACTGACAAAATAGTAGCTATTCAGGGTCTTTGTAGATTCTTTAGGTTCTGATAAAGCATTAATTTAATGCGAAATTAATTAACCCGAAATTAATCGACCCTATTCCTGAAAGTAAAAGACTACATTTCTTGAACTTTATTTTGGACATCTTGTAAATTTTTTATTACCATATACAGTATGTCCCCGGATTGAATTATAAAGAGGGAATATAGTTTTAATACTGATATTTCAAATTTATCTCAGCATAAGTAATACATCGAATATGTTCAAATTACTTATTCACACGAATTTTATACTTTAGTTATAAAATTATTCCCATCTTTATGTAAATATTGGATATTTTTCTAAATTGAAAATTTTTCAAGTTTAATGTATGAGATGTAAGCATAGAAACCATAAAATTAGGTTTTTTCATACATTAAACTTCCATTAGACTTAGAACTAGAAATATTTAGTTTTAACCATCCTAAGAGATGTGCGGCTAAACCCAAACGTTTTTGTTCTAGATCTAGTGTTAGCTTTAGTGTTGGTATAGTTCTAATTTAGCTACTATTCGGTTTTTGTTTATAGTATATTTGTATCGAACTAGAGGCACTAAACCTGACTCTTTCTAGTTCTAGGTCTAGTGTTAGTTCTAGTTTTAATTCTTGTTTAACTGTAGATTGTTTTAAATTCTTCTGGAACTAAAAATATAACTAAGACTAGACCTACAACCCAGCATTAGAACTAACACTCGACCTAGAAGTCGAAACATTAGGGTTTTTACGTACGTCCTTTAAGACGACTAAACCATAATGTTTTTAGTTCTAGGTCTAGTATTAATTCTGAAGTTAGCTTAAGCTGGGTTCAGTTCCGTCTTAAGAGACATACGATAATCCATATATTTCTAGTACTAGGTTTTAGCTCAGTACAATGTTATGGTACTGGTAAATCATGTTGTCATGTAGTTAATAAATTTCTTTTATTTGATATTTAGATCTCGAGGTATGTCATCATGGTATTATTTATTGATATCCATGGCATATAGAACTTTATTTTGGACAATTTACAAAACTGGGATAACCAGGTTTATTTCCAGAATTGATCGTATATGATAGATCTGTTTTGTTCGATGTTTAGATCTCGAGGTGTGTCATCATAGCATCATGTATTAGCATCATTACATTTTTCATCTTTTGAAAACGGTTTGATGCTTAAATCTCGATATATCGTCATGGCATAATATACTGGCATCCATGACATGTATAACTTTATTTTGGACAATCTGCAATACTTGGATAATCATATAGGTTCCATGATATTATCGTGTACCACACATGTAGTCTGTTTAATGCTTATAATGCGAGATATGTCATCATGGTATGATGTATTGGCATCCTTGGCATATAGAACTTTATTTTGCACAATTTACAAAACTGAGATAACCAAGTTCATTTCCAGAATTGATCGTATATGATAGATCTGTTTTGTTCTATGTTTAGATCTCGAGGTGTGTCATCATAGCATCATGTATTAGCATCATTACATTTTTCATCTTTTTAAAAAGGTTTGATGCTTAGATTTCGAGATATGTCGTCATGGCATGATATCCTGGTATCCATAACATGTATAACATTATTTTGGACAATATGCAATACTTGGATAATCATATAGGTTCCATGATATTATCGTATACCACACATGTAATCTGTTTAATGCTTATAATGTGAGATATGTTATCATGGTATGATGTATTGGCATCCATGGCATATAGAACTTTATTCTGGAAAATTTACAAAACTGGGATAACCAGGCTCATTTCCAGAATTGTTTGTATATCATAGATCTGTTTTGTTCGATGTTTAAATCTCAACCTGTATCATCATAGCATCATGTATTAGCATCATTACATTTTTCATCTTTTTAAAAAGGTTTGATGCTTAGATCTCGAGATATGTCGTCATGGCATAATATCCCGGTATCCATAACATGTATAACTTTATTTTGGACAATCTGCAATACGTAGATAATCATATAGGTTCCATGATATTATCGTATACCACACATGTAGTCTGTTTAATGCTTATAATGCGTGATATGTTATCATGGTATGATGTATTGGCATCCATGGCATATAGAACTTTATTTTGGACAATTTACAAAACTGGGATAACCAGGCTCATTTCCAGAATTGATCGTATATGATAGATCTGTTTTGTTCGATGTTTAGATCTCGAGGTGTGTCAGCATAGCATCATGTATTAGCATCATTACATTTTTCATCTTTTTAAAAAGGTTTGATGCTTAGATCTCGAGATATGTCGTCATGGCATAATATACTGGCATCCATGACATGTATAACTTTATTTTGGACAATCTGCAATATTTGGACAATCATATAGGTTCCATGATATTATTGTATACCACACATGTAGTCTGTTTAATGCTTATAATGCGTGATATGTTATCATGGTATGATGTGTTGGCATCCATGGCATATAGAACTTTATTTTGGACAATTTATAAAACTGGGATAACCAGGCTCATTTCCAGAATTGATCGTATATGATAGATCTGTTTTGTTCAATGTTTAGATCTCGAGGTGTGTCAGCATAGCATCATGTATTAGCATCATTACATTTTTCATCTTTTTAAAAAGGTTTGATGCTTAGATCTCGAGATATGTCGTCATGGCATAATATACTGGCATCCATGACATGTATAACTTTATTTTGGACAATCTGCAATATTTGGACAATCATATAGGTTCCATGATATTATTGTATACCACACATGTAGTCTGTTTAATGCTTATAATGCGTGATATGTTATCATGGTATGATGTGTTGGCATCCATGGCATATAGAACTTTATTTTGGACAACCTGAAAACTTAGATAACTATATAGATTCCAATATGTGATCGTATACTATAGACTTGCTCGGCTTAATGCTTAGATCTCAAAGTCTAAGGTCATTATGGCATCATATATCAGCATCCATGGCATGCAGAACTTTATTTTACATACATAACCTACAAAACATGGAAAACCATATAGGTTCCAGTGATCGTATACCACACATTTGGTCTGTTTAATGTTTAGATCGCGAGGCATGTCATCATGGCATGATGTGTTGGCATCCATAGCATGCCAATACTTTAGAACTTTATTTTGGAGATGAAAATTTAGAAAGTCCAAGATCTGGTCGTATACCATCGATATGTTCTGTTTAATATTTAGATTTGAAGCTATGTTATCATAGCATCATCCATGATACGTTGAAATTTATTAAATTATTTTAGATAATCCATAAATCTTGGATATCCATATAGGTTCCAAGATCTAATTGTATACCACAAAAATGTTCTGTTTGATGTTTAGTTTTTATTGATGGGACGTAGAACAGTATAGATAACTTAAAATACTTGGATAACCATATCTGTATGTCATAAGATATAATTGTATACCACATATTTCTTTTGAATCTCGAAGTGTGTCATTATGGCATCATATATTAGCATCCAAGGCATGCAAAACTTTATTTTACATCTGTAACTTATAAAACTTGGAAAACCATGTAGGTTCCAAAACCTGATTGTTTGTCAGTTCCTTTTTGTTACTAAAATGAGACAAAAAAACATGATTATACTGCAGAAAAATGTTGTCTAAGCACGAAAAACATAATCATACATAGTGTTTGTATTTTTCGACGTTGTCATCTTTCTTGTAACCTTTCCATGTGTAGGTTGTAAGAATCTTATTCCATACAGCCTAGTTCGAGAACATTACTCCTTCTACAGAACAGCCTTCTTTGGTAATAATGCTACCCTATCTACTTCACTTTTATTCAAAACCATTCTGCCAGGATTGCGATAGACTAACACTGTAAAGATATCCTGAATGGGAAACAGAGTATAATTTTCGTCATTCTTCTTATTTTATCGAAGTTTCAAAATTGTAGTCTAATTCTTAATAATGGGTGATGTATTTCATGTGAAAATAGTGACGATTGTCCCACATGCGTGTTAATTTTGTGTCATATTACCTTCTATCTGAAAAAAATATAGTTCATCAACATAGCCGTCGATATATCATTCTCCTGGATTTTTCTTCATAGCTTTTACCAAAATATTGTCTATAGATAGCAATGAAGTCCTCATCAATAGATATTTTTGTATTATTTTTTTGTGGTGCCAAAGACTACCAGAAATGAATGTCACCTAAATCGTTTTAATAATAGCTTTTAAATTGTTTAGAAATTGTGGGCAGGAGTCATCAAAACCGATCTCTAATGAAAGATTGCAATTACATAACGTTCCATCTACTCCTTTAGTATTCGAGTATCATTCCAAATTAACATTGGTAAAAGTAGGAGTAACTTTAATTTCTAATCAATGCTAATACTTGTAAAGAAGATACAAAAAGTAAAAGAGATATCTTCCTTTTTAAAATGAATTTTATTATTGGATTGAAATTGTACATTTCTTTTGTCTTTGAAAATGTCGGTTGAACGAAGATTTGGTTGCGTAAACCCTCTCCGGTGTAGAATACACGACATCGTCTCACAACAGTAGGTGCAATTATTTATTTGGCGCCTTTCCCGATGACAACGATATACACATTAGTCTCAGTTTCATCGTGAACGATCATTCAACTCTACTCTAACCGTTCGTTTTGTCATAGGTCATATGCATCAAGACGCCAAATAACGTTACCTTATCGAATATTGTATCAAATTACCCAGGTTAAAATATTCAACCTACGTTTATTTCCGTTTAATACACGTTTGTGCATTAAATTGTAATCGGATTTTCCTCCTACTAACGTTAAAATAAAATCGAGAATTCGATGTTAATAGGAAATAAATTGCGAATTGTAAATTTTGTAATTTGTTTCATGTAACGTGCTTTTTTGTGTAATATTTTTTATTCTTTCAGTCTTCTTTGTCGAATCGTGAAGTTAATCCGCGTTAACCAAATGGTACAAAAGAAGGAAAACGGAACAGCTCGTATACGAATAAAGAATTATTATGCTCAGAAAACGTGTCGTTTCCATTCCGGGCGCGTACTAAGTATGTTCACGTATGGCTTGCTTTCATTTTTGCATTTATGCCAATTTTGAACGAACGAAACATTCAAAGATATCTTCATTATTCTTTTTTTGTCATATCTGATAACGATATTTTATTTATTCGTAATGGATCGTTACAAATTTCTATGAAGTTGATTGTTTAAGGTTAAAGACACCATCGTAATAAATAAAATTTTCTCTCCAAAGAAAAATTCTTACTAAGTAACGCAACTTTGTTAGTACGTTATATCTCGTTTGCATTGCATTTTTTATGTCTTTTCCTTGTAAATTATTTACTTAACACGTTCTTTTACGTCGTCGTTGATTCTCACAAAGTACGTAATTCACAACGATCACGTTTTTACTTACAATTAGTTGATATTATTATAAAAGGGATCTGTGGCAACAAAGGTTCTGTGTGAAAATAAAAATGTGGAAGTAGCCAGTTCTCTTATTTCCTATATTCCCTTGAGATCTCACAAAAGGACGCGAGAAGAACCTTTCTGGATGTTCCCAGGATCCGGTGGTTACCCCTCCTGCTTTTAAAAGCCTCTCTCAGGTTTGACCCTCAAAAAGTACCTGTTTCTTAAACTGCGCAAACTCTATATTGAGAAATAATTATTAACAAAACTAAGAAATGTTAAGTTAATGTTGCAACTTATCCATAAATTTTGCTCACACGAAAATTATAAAGGGCTGACCCCGTTTATGCAAAAACGTGTTTCTCATTCTCAAACTCCCTTTGAGATCTGTTTGTTGTTTAACGTTTTCAAGCAAAGAAGATTCACCTGTTCACTGGTTCAGTGGTTGGTCTCGACGGGACCATACGTGTCGTTTTTTTTTCTTTCTCTTTGCTTTGCCTCCCATTGGACTGACGTATGCATGAGCCTCAAAGTCTAGACACCGTGAGAAGCACGGAATCAGATGCGCCACGGTAATTTAAAGACCGTAGCAGATAAGGAAAGTACAAGAACAATATCCAAAAGGACTGCGTGAGCATAGCTTTACTCCAAATAAGTGCACGTATGTACGCTAAGGAGTCTGCACGAAGAAGTCACTCCTCCAGTTTTATCTGACAGGCTAAAATTTTTTTGAAATGAAATCATTCAAATTATAGTCTAAAATTATTTTATAAAATGCATGAAATTTTAAGCAGTTTTGATGCAATATTCAATATATCTATAAGCACTAAGATCCGGATTTATACGCGATAATAATAAAAATAAGCAATATATATAAGTTTGTTATGTGCTTTGGTCGAAATAGGCAGTAATATTCCGGAAATATAGACAATACTTTGCGGTAAAATTAAAAAAGTGAACTTGCATGAACAAGAATAACAAATTTTTTTAAACAAAGGCCTCTACAATGAACAGTTTCTGAAATAAGAGTACTTTACAAAATGATTTGGCAACCCTGTACATTTGATTGAAGTAAAACTAGAACTAACACTAGACCTAGAAGTGAAAGATTCGGGTTTAGCCGTGCGTCTAAAGACGCACGGCTAAACCCAAAACTTTCACTTCTAGGTCTAGTGTTAGTTCTAGTTTTAAATCATTAGATCTAACTCTAGATCTAGAACTAGAAACATTCGTGTTTAGCCGTACGTTTCTCAAGACGGCTAAGCTCGAATGATTCTAGTTCTGGATCTAGTGTTAATTGTAGTTTGTTACGGTAACAGTGGCCTCTACAATAAATAGTTTCTGAAATAGAGTACTTTACAAACTGATTTAACAACGCTGTATATTTTAATTGAAGCAAAACTAGAACTAACACTAAACGTAGAAGTGGAAAGCGTTGAGTGTTGAGTGAGAAGTGAAAACTCGTCAATTTTTTAAGTTATTTACCCTCTACATGACCGGTTGAGAGGGATAATCCTAAATTTCTTATCCATTCCTGTCTTTCCTCTCTCCCATTCTGCTTCACGTCCTTCATCATCAATAACAGTCGATCCATTTCCTTCCTGTCTTATATGCAGTCTTCCAAATCATAGACTCTGTCCTAATTTATTCTAGTTCCTATATTCTTTCAAAATCATCAGCACTTTGGCTTCGCTCTTTTCATCTCTTACCAACTGGCTTGCAGTCTCAAATATCAATCCAACCCTCATTTCAGTTTGTGCCTCTTTTTTCAAATCAGACACATCAAAAAAAATTGTGTCGAAGAGTTCGGTCTTTTCGTATTCAAAGCTGCAATGATCAGATTTTTCTTTATTCTAGTTCCTATATTCTTTCAAAATCATCAGCACTTTGGCTTCGCTCTTTTCATTTTTACCAACTGGCTTCCAGTCTCAAATATCAATCCAACCCTCATTTCAGCTCGTGCCTCTTTTTTCAAATCGGACACATCAAAAAAATTTGTGTCGAAGAGTTCGGTCTCTCCGTATTCAAACCAGCAATGATCAGATTTTTCTTTATTCTAATTCCTATATCCTTTCAAAATCATCAGCACTTTGGCTTCACTCTTTTTATCTCTTACCAACAGGCTTGCAGTCTCAAATATCAATCCAACCCTCATTTCAGCTCGTGCCTCTTTTTTCAAATCGGACACATTAAAAAATTTGTGTCGAAGAGTTTGGTCTCTCCGTATTCAAACCAGCAATGATCAGATTTTTCTTTATTCTAATTCCTATATCCTTTCAAAATCATCAGCACTTTGGCTTCGCTCTTTTCATCTCTTACCAACATGCTTGCAGTCTCAAATATCAATCCAACCCTCATTTCAGCTCGTGCCTCTTTTTTCAAATCGGACACATCAAAAAATTTGTGTCGAAGAGTTCGGTCTCTCCGTATTCAAACCAGCAATGATCAGATTTTTCTTTATTCTAATTCCTATATTCTTTCAAAATCATCAGCACTTTGGCTTCGCTCTTTTCATCTCTTACCAACAGGCTTGCAGTCTCAAATATCAATCCAACCCTCATTTCAGCTCGTGCCTCTTTTTTCAAATCGAACACATAAAAAAAAAATTTGGACTCTAAGTTCAAATTGAGGAACCTGAAGTGGTTGAAATCATCAATAAGTTGCTCAAATTTGGACTCTAGCAGATCTTCTGATATCCCATTTAGGCATAATATTGGGTATTCTAGCTATCAAAAAGTCCCAACACATTTCTACTAGAAATCAGCACACATTAAAAGTGGGTTGGGTTGGGTTAAAACGTGTTAAACATCCAAAGTAATGATGGAATGCTTTTAGAATTTAGGTTAACAACTATTTTTGAATCAGATAATTATCTTAATTCAAGGTTATTTATGAGATATGCTGAATTTTGCGATAGCAAACTTGTTGTTTTAAGCATGCTCAAGCTTCTATTTGAAAGATATCAGAAATCAGCACATATTAAAATTGGGTTGGGTTGGGTTGAGTTGGGTTCAGCTGAGAGAAACAAAGAGAAATGTATAGAACACACTTAACAAGACACGAAAGATGTTAAGAGAAGAAGATACCATAATAATCCATCACATAAGAAGTATGAGACTGCATAAACTCTGGACAATAGTAGAAGTTATCTTTAGGAAAGACAGGAAAAGGAAGGAGGAACAGAGTACAGCAAAAGAAGAGAAAAGGGGTGAGAGAAGAAAGATAATAAACATAAAGGGTCTGCTACAGAAATATGTGCGATTGAAGAGGTAATAAGCAGACTAATTGGAACGAATGCAGAATTTAAACTGAGTACGCTAAGACCATACGCTGAAAGTAAGAGAGCAATTACAGTAGTGGTGTAAGAGGGGCTTGACAATGTGCCAAATGGAAGAGAGAGAGAGAGAAAATAGAGAAGTGCAACAGATGCTGATCGCCAACGCACCTAGCTAAAGAGTGAATCAAAGTAGATAGAAGAACTTGGTGTTACAAATGCGAAGAACGTGTGTTAATCATCTGTTTGATGATTAAAAAAGAACGAACCATGGTGTTCAGACTGCCAAGTTACCGGACACAAAGTAAGTATATTGTCGTGCCCCATTTATAGATGAAGGGTCAAAAATGAAGAGAGCAGGAGGAACTGGGTGTAATAACGAAATCGTGGAACACAAACTGATTAAAGCCGAAAAACAAGAATTTTTGTTTCTTATAGACACAGGATAAAACGATAGAGGAAGGCAAAGTAAAAGAAAGAGAGGGACCTGCGGAGGAAGCTCGGGAGAAGGACCAAAAGCAAGAATGGAGAGTATCGGGATTGAACATTAGAAACCAAGAATTATGTAATCTTTATTGGGAACCAAACCAACGAGAGGGAAGGAATTAAAAAACCTCCTTTAATTGGACCAAGCTTTCGATAATACATTCTTATCTTCGTCAGATGTATAAAGGTCAGTTATCATCAGTTAAGATGTATAAAAATTCATGTTGTTACATTGATATGTGCCCAAATGACATCAAAAGAAGGAAACAACTGATTTTCCGAGAAAACACTTCCAAAAAACAGCGTAGTTGGTGGTTTACGATCGAGCGTCCACTACGCCGACAGTCTCTGGGGAAAACTTTCAGGAAAGAAAGTCACAAGGTGTATAACACAAGAAGAAGCAGAAAACTTCACTTAACAGACAAGAAAAAAACTTTCTGTCACTAGCTGTCTTTGTCAGTAACATACGGCAAAAGGCGGACACAAAAGAAAAAGTTGGTTCTAGGGAACACAACTATGGGAGATTTGTAATTAAAACAAAATTAAAGAGGAAAGATAAATGGCCCAAAGTAGGCATCTTGTAAAATTTTTGAACCTAAAATATCAGACTGCTAAGCAGTAAAGGTATAATTTACGCATAGCGCGGTATAACTAATAGGTGGGTATCCCACACAAAAATGTAAGGATTTTCAAAACCTTACAGAACCCCACGAGAGTTTTGATAAAATCGAGTTGTTAGAAAGTTTTCTAGATAGTTCCATAAGGTGGCAATAAATATCACTGAACCCTTGTGAATCAATCCAAAAGCAATCTCCTACTACAGATCTTTTTCCTGCAGAGAACTTTGGCCTCATCAAAGTCAAAATTATGACCCATAGTTACATGGTGTTCTGCCAAAGCAGTGCCGCCAGATTTTTTTTTGTGGCACAGTCTCTTGCATGCTGTGACGACAACCTTGACTTGAGATACTGGGAAGTGGTTACCCCACACAACAGCTGTCACATCCCTTACAATCGACTCTATAAACCAAGTTAGACTGATGTGAAACAGGAGTGGTTTCCTCAAGTTGTTTTTGCAAGGTGTCGAAGAGTTCGGTCTCTCCGTATTCAAACCAGCAATGATCAGATTTTTCTTTAGTCTAGTTCCTATATTCTTTCAAAATCATCAGCACTTTGGCTTCGCTCTTTTCATCTCTTACCAACTGGCTTGCAGTCTCAAATATCAATCCAACCCTTATTTCAGCTCATGCCTCTTTTTTCAAATCGGACACATCAAAAAAATTTGTGTCGAAGAGTTCGGTCTCAAACCAGGTCAAACCAGCAATGAACAGATTTTTCTTTATTCTAGTTCCTATATTCTTTCAAAATCATCAGCACTTTGGCTTCGCTATTTTTATCTCTTACTAACTCGCTTGCAGTCTCAAATATCAATCCAACCCTCATTTCAGCTCGTGCCTCTTTTTTCAAATCGGACACATCAAAAAATTTGTGTCGAAGAGTTCGGTCTCTCCGTATTCAAACCAGCAATGATCAGATTTTTCTTTATTCTAGTTCCTATATTCTTTCAAAATCATCAGCACTTTGGCTTCGCTCTTTTCAACTCTTACCAACAGGCTTGCAGTCTCAAATATCAATCCAACCCTCATTTCAGCTCGTGCCTCTTTTTTCAAATCGGACACATCAAAAAAAATTGTGTCGAAGAGTTCGGTCTCTCCGTTTTCAAACCAGCAATGATCAGATTTTTCTTTATTCTAGTTCCTATATTCTTTCAAAATCATCAGCACTTTGCCTTCGCTCTTCTCATCTCTTACCAACTGGCTTGCAGTCTCAAATATCAATCCAACACTCATTTCAGCTCGTGCCTCTTTTTTCAAATCGGACACATCAAAAAAAATTTGTGTCGAAGAGTTCGGTCTCTCCGTATTCAAACCAGCAATGATTAGATTTTTCTTTATTCTAGTTCCTATATTCTTTCAAAATCATCAGCACTTTGGCTTCGCTCTTTTCAATTCTTACAAACAGGCTTGCAGTCTCAAATATCAATCCAACCCTCATTTCAGCTCGTGCCTCTTTTTTCAAATCGGACACATCAAAAAAATTTGTGTCGAAGAGTTCGGTCTCTCCATATTCAAACCAGCAATGATCAGATTTTTCTTTATTCTAGTTCCTATATTCTTTCAAAATCATTAGCACTTTGGCTTCGCTCTTCTCATCTCTTACCAACTGGCTTGCAGTCTCAAATATCAATCCAACCCTCATTTCAGCTCGTGCCTTTTTTTTCAAATCGGACACAGCAAAAAAATTTGTGTCGAAGAGTTCGGTCTCTCCGTATTCAAACCAGCAATGAACAGATTTTTCTTTATTCTAGTTCCTATATCCTTTCAAAATCATCAGCACTTTGGCTTCGCTCTTTTCATCTCTTACCAATTGGCTTGCAGTCTCAAATATCAATCCAACCCTCAGTTCAGCTCGTGCCTCTTTTTTCAAATCGGACACATCAAAAAAATTTGTGTCGAAAAGTTCGGTCTCTCCGTATTCAAACCAGCAATGATCAGATTTTTCTTTATTCTAACTCCTATATTCTTTCAAAATCATCAGCACTTTGGCTTCGCTCTTTTCATCTCTTACCAATTGGCTTGCAGTCTCAAATATCAATCCAACCCTCAGTTCAGCTCGTGCCTCTTTTTTCAAATCGGACACATCAAAAAAATTTGTGTCGAAAAGTTCGGTCTCTCCGTATTCAAACCAGCAATGATCAGATTTTTCTTTATTCTAACTCCTATATTCTTTCAAAATCATCAGCACTTTGGCTTCGCTCTTTTCATCTCTTACCAATTGGCTTGCAGTCTCAAATATCAATCCAACCCTCAGTTCAGCTCGTGCCTCTTTTTTCAAATCGGACACATCAAAAAAATTTGTGTCGAAAAGTTCGGTCTCTCCGTATTCAAACCAGCAATGATCAGATTTTTCTTTATTCTAACTCCTATATTCTTTCAAAATCATCAGCACTTTGGCTTCGCTCTTTTCATCTCTTACCAATTGGCTTGCAGTCTCAAATATCAATCCAACCCTCAGTTCAGCTCGTGCCTCTTTTTTCAAATCGGACACATCAAAAAAATTTGTGTCGAAAAGTTCGGTCTCTCCGTATTCAAACCAGCAATGATCAGATTTTTCTTTATTCTAACTCCTATATTCTTTCAAAATCATCAGCACTTTGGCTTCGCTCTTTTCATCTCTTACCAATTGGCTTGCAGTCTCAAATATCAATCCAACCCTCAGTTCAGCTCGTGCCTCTTTTTTCAAATCGGACACATCAAAAAAATTTGTGTCGAAGAGTTCGGTCTCTCCGTATTCAAACTAGCAATGATCAGGTTCTTGCTTTTTTTTTTTATTATAGAGGGGATTAGGAAATCTGCGTACAGACACCCGGCCTAAGATGTCAAGCGGCCGGATAGTGACGGGTTGGGATATAATAAGTACCCCGACCGTCTAAAGCCCTTCCCCCTCTCTTCCTGGAACCGCTCGTCAGGGCATTTCATCAGGGAAATATTCCACTTACTTACTGCGTATCATTTCTTTCCATATCTCTCTCATACTGTTCTTTTTTCTTCATAATCGTTGTAATCATATTGCTTACTGCAGCCCATTTATCCTCATCTTCAAGCATTATCTTAGTCATATTGTCTTTTGTTAATTTCTGTCCACATGTCTCTTCGCATTTGAGTCTTTCAAAACTAAAAGCTTCACAATGGAACAATGTATGTTCTGCTGTGTCCACGTTCTGACAAAACCAACATTCGTCCGTGTCACTCTTTTTTATATTCTGCAGATATTTCCTAAAAATTCCATGTCCAGTCAGTACTTGTGTCATGTAACAATCCGTTTCCCCCCAACTTCTCGTAATCCAGGGTTCTATATCTGGAATTAAAGTTCTTGTCCATCCTTCGTACCTTCTCCATTTTGTCTGCCAGCTACTCACTAATCGTTCCCTACACTCATGTCTTGCCGCTTTTCCACTGACGTACAGTTCTGTCCTTTCTTGTATTTTTAAGTCCAAGGGTGGGAGTCCTGCGATCACCTGTATCGCCTCCGCGGATACCGTCCTATAAGCTGCAGAAATACCTATGGCTAATTTTCTGTATATTCTAGTTAATAGTTTTATATATCGCTTATGTTTTAGACATCTTTGCCACGTTGGTGACGCGTACAGAATTACTGATGTGACCGCTGTTGATAACAACCTTCTTTTCCTTGCTCTTGGTCCCCCTATATTTGGCATCAGCCTCATGAGCAGGTTGCACATATACGTCGCTTTATTTATTGTCTCTACTACGTGTTTCGTCATAGTCATGTCTTTGTTCAGAAACACTCCTAAATATTTAACTTTGTCTGAACTTTCAATGTCCACTCCGTTTATTTGTAAGTGGAGGGTCTTTAGTTTCCTTCGGCCTTGTAGGAGAACCATTTCAGTTTTATGGGTCGCAGTCTTTAGTCCCATTTCATTTAGTTTGTCAATCACCTGCTGTATGGCGTAAGTTGCTTTATCCTCTAATTGTGTGGGGTCTTTTGCTTTTATTACAAGAGCAAGGTCGTCTGCGTATGCTATTAATTTGACTCCGGATTCAAAATTTGTTCTTAGGATTTTGTCATAGAATATGTTCCATAACATTGGTCCCAATAAAGAACCCTGCGGTACTCCACATGTGACTTTGTACTTTTTACCATTTATAGCAGTTACACTTCTGTTGGAGAGATAGCTTTTAACCATTCTTACCAAATACGTACTAATCTTTCCTTCTTTTAGCGCTGTTATTATTCCGTTCCAAGGAACTGAATTGAAAGCATTTTCTATGTCTAATAGAATTAAAACACATAATTCTTGATTTTTTAGCGCTTTCTCCTTTATTCTATCTCTAATTTCTTGCACTTTCAAAATAGCTTGTATTGTTGACCTTCCTTTTCTATATCCGTATTGGTTTTCATTTAAGAGTTTATTTTTATCAATTTCAATTTGTAATTTATCTCTTATTAAGCCCTCCAGAAGTTTTCCTGCCGTATCTAATAGGCAGAGTGGTCGGTACGTCGATCTTTGTCCTGTCTTTTTTGGTTATTCAATTAACACCAACCTTGCGTTTTTCCAGATGTCTGGGAATTCTCCTCTAGATAAACAGTTATTGTATGTTTCCAGGAATTCGTTTGGAAACTTTGTTGTTAGAAGTCGCAATATTTCAGGCGGGATTCCATCCGGTCCAGCTGCTTTCTTTTTTCTTATTTTTGATGCTGCTTCCTGCAACTCATCCTCATTGAAATTCTGAATGTCCATAGGTTCCGGGCTAATTGGCCATTCCAGCTCTTTATGTTTTGGAAATAATTTTTCTACTTGCTCTTCTACCATTTCGTCATCTATAGTCGCTCTATTTTTTAGTTTTAATCTTTTAGTCACAATCTGATATGCTTTGCCCCATACATCATTTTCCAATTCTGCACAGAGATCGTTCCATTTTTGCTTCTTACTTTTTGCAATTAACTTCTTTAATTCGTTTCTATCTTTTTTATGTTGTGCTTTTAAATTTTCTATTTCTTCCGTGCTACCTGTACTGTTACGTCTACTTCTTGTTACTCTTCTTCTTGATGCATTACATTCTCTTCGTTTTTCTGCTATCTCTTTGTTCCACCAGTATACTGGTTTTCGATATAACACATTTCCATCCAGTTTTAAACATTGTTTTTCGCAGATCTCTTTGATGTTTTTTACCAAATTCTCTGGTGTTTTCGGTTCTTTGTCTTTAAACAGTGGTGCTTCATCTTCCATTATTTTTTTAAAAATTTTCTCTGATGTCAGCCATTTACTATTCACTATTCCACCGCTTTCCTGCATTTTATCATTTTGTTCTTTTTACGTTAATTCTAAATGTTTAGTCCAACATAATCTAACCCAACCCAACCCATTTCCAACCTAATTATTTCAAATAATATTGGTTCCACAATTGATTATCCAACGGGTGGCCATCAAAATAGTCATCAATTGCCCAGGTTCACTCAGATTCGAAGAGGCAAGTATATTCGCTATATGTAAAGTTTACTGGTAATGAGCTAATGTCGACTGCAATTTTTTCTTGACTTAAGGTAAGACAGAAAATGTGTGATTTTGAAGACTAAGTTGAGATATATCATGAATGTATATCCTCCTCTAACTCGGCTTTAATTAAGGCGAAATTAATTGCAGACAAAATCTGTAAATCCATATATGTGGCGTATTTGGAATTGTTAACAAGATCAAATAAGAAATCTTGAAAAGGATGGAATTACTCTTCTTTGTCTTCATTAAAAGCTAAATTTGCATACTTATTGTATAATAAAAACCAAAATAGCAATATAATATTTAACATGATTCTTTATCATGTTAAATTTGACATCTATTCTATTTATTAGAATGTAGTTTAGCAATAAAAACATCATAAAAATCTGTATAGTTAATGTGGGGTTTTTAAGAAATGTGTGGGAGTAACCTGAATACTAAACCTATATACATTTCATACTCTCCCAATGTGAAACCTTCTTTCTCGGTACAGTAGAAAGTATCATTTTCTTCATAGTGAACCATTTCTCCTTGAAGATAAGTTAAGATTGAAAATAAATTCCCGTTACCTTAACTTAACATGTTGAATTATTTTAAAATAGCTTTAAGCAAACTGTCCGCGAGATTATTAACGCAAATATTATTATGTAAATTCGTATTTATCTAAATGGTTCGTTAATCGTATATCATTAAAACAATAACTCACTGGTTACGTTAATTCTCCCCCGGCTTGTCACCGGATCACGAATGTCAGGTACGAATTAACGACGGTCGATAAAAATGTCCAGCCTGTAAACAAGACCTCTTCATAGCGTAATAAATATTTGCCTATTTTGCCTAGAGGTGTTCGTGTCGGTAAATTTCCATTAAGAATTACAATCCGCGCGCGCTGCGAAAACGCATTTTTAAGACGCGGCGTGGTCTTGTGTTGCCGATATGTAAATATAAAACCGAGCCGTATAATCATTATGTCAGAGAAGCAAGTTCGCGAGTTAGCGCCAAGATAGGTTTGTAACTACATATGTGGCTACGTTCGTAAGAAACGTATGTTAATATGATAATTTTACGTGGTGGTGTGGAGATTAATATATGACAGGTTAATGATACGAATGCCATGCAGTTTAACTTTAGCAGAAAAGATTCTTTATTGCACTGGCTCATTCATGTTTAGTGATTATTAGAGACCGGATTTATATGCTATTGCATATTTTATATAAAACTTCATATTTTGTATTTTTGGCACATATAAATTTAGTTATCTATATAATGCCATTCTAAGATATTTGGCGCCCCAGTACTTCTAGTTTTACTTCAATTTAAATATACAGGTTTACCAAATCAGTTTGTAAAGTACTCTATTTAAAAAACTATTCATTGCAGCCTATTGCATATTTGGATTGAAGTCAACTCAAGCCTTGAGAGATGTACAGCTAAACCTGAATGTTTCTAGCTCCTAGGTCTAGAGTTGTATCTAATGATATAAACCTAGAACTAACACTAGATCTAAACCCGAAACTTTCTACTTCTAAGTCTAGTGTTAGTTCTAGTGTTACTTCAATTAAAATATATAGGGTTACCAAATCAGTTTGTAAAGTACTCTATTTCAGAAAGAATTTTTTGTAGAGGCCTTCGTTAAAAAAATGTCTTCAGCTACACGGTAAAACCCAACCCAACTCTGTATGAAGTATAACTAGAACTAATACTAGACTTTGAACTAGAATCATTCGGAATTTAATGTATTGTAATTCTATTTGTAATCGTTTTCAGAGCTTCTTATATTCATAAAAAGATATGGTCGTAATAACCGTGTTATTATGACTTTAGTTTTCTTCTTAACCTATATACGATAGGCTTTAAATGATTAAATAAATCGATTTTGTACTTTTTTCGATGTTATTTATTTTTCGTCTCATTTCTACATGTTTCGGGATCCTATGATCCCATCTTCAGGAAGTATCGTCAAATGAATATAGAATATGTGTTTATTATCGTTTTTATTATCCATGTTGTTGTAATTTATTCTTAGGTCTCCTTTAAATGTTAGTTTTGTATTTGTTTTTATCTTTAAAAGATGCTTGTTTCTTGTGCATGGAGGTCAGTTTTTGTGGGTTTAGAATCATTCGTGTTTATTCATTCGGGTTCAAGTTGCGCTATAATACAAAATGTTAATTACAAATGTATGTATTCTTAATATGTAACAATCCTAATGAAAGATTAGTAAAATGGAAGGAAGAAAGAAAGTACACAATGTATTGACGTTATTGGTATTGGTTTTCGTTGGCATTCTGATGTTATGCGAAAGCTGTTCTAGGGTGTTTCTCAATTGCGAAGGAAAAGAGGGAGGGGGTTGTTTTAGGATAGAGTAGTCCCACACTCCTGGCTGAAGATCAAAAGTTTCCACCACCTACAAAATCTAAGGCACCAGCATGCAACAGTAGACCAGGATGGGTCTACTAAAAGGGCTGGTTTGGGTTAATTTTGCGATGTCAGTACGTGACTGTGTCATCTTCGATCTTTATTTCATACTGTAGCAATTGACTTATTCCAAGAAATGAGAGAGGATCAGAGGTAAAGAGGATAAATTCGTTGGAGTGAAGACATCACACCATTTATCCGACCAACACTCCAGTCCAGAGGTTTGCTAGCAGATTATACCCAAACTTGTTAAAAAAGAACGTTAGGTTACGATAAATTTGGTTGAGTTAGGTTAAACTAAGAACTGGAGAAGAAAGAAAGAGAAAACAACTGTAGGGGTGAAGGAAAAGATTAGATAAACGTACATCATTGGGATTGACAAAGGAGTTCATATCCGACATAGAAGCATGATTGTAAAAACAGTAGGAAAAGCCAGATTTTTACTTGATCTAGTTTCTTACGGAGTGTTCGTCAACTATTTATTAAAAATTAAAGAGGCAGAACCAATATCTGCTGGTTCTGCGAGTAACCTGACAGCTCGAAACATACGATAGTCGAATGCAGAGAATATCCAGGTGAAATTAAACAAAACAAAAATGGTACGAATAATGCTGTAAACCGAGGACAAGTAGGATGCTGTGGCAAGGATGATAACATTAATTCTTAAGAAACAGGCAAAGGTAGAGAAAGAAACGGAAAGAAAGGAGTCGGAGAGCAGCAGAGAGAGAGAGACCGGATAAAAGTGGGACCTTCTCCCATGTACTGATAAGAAGTATATTAGGATGTTTCAAAAAGTACATGACGAACATCGAGGAGAGAGGACAAATGGGATGGTAGGACGGAAAAGATGGAGATGAAGACGGGGAAGATGAACAGAAGAAGGGCAATCATCCCCAGCATACTGGTAAGTGGTATTGTAGAGTATTTTCAAAACGTAATACTCTTATTTTTCTCCCTAAGCAATACATATCCAACGGTTATCGAGAGGTGAAGAAAGAAGTGGAGATTCTTCCTTTCGTGCGCAGTAACGGACATTGTGGACAGTCGGATGAGAGGGAAGGAAAAAAGCTTTTCACAACTCCAAAGAAATGCTCCCACGAGCGGTTCCGTAGAAAAAGAGGAAAAAAGTTTTAGTGCCACAGAAAAGAGGCTAAATAGCCACTCTATTTAGCCTCTTAGCATCCCAGGCAAAAAAGGTAGGTGGTTTTGAGATGTTAGCAAGTAGTGGTGTCATTTTCAATCTTTCTGTCATGCTGCAGCAATTAATTTGTAATAAGAAAAGAGAAGATAAACGAGAGAGGATCAGAGTCCGTTAGCAGATTTTCTCAAAAATTATTAAAAGACGAGATTAGGTTGGGCTCAAACTTAGTATAAGCAGGGTTCGATTGGTTTTTAGATGTTAGCAAGTAATGATGTCATTTTCGATCTTTTTGACATGCTGCAGCAATTAATTTGTAATAAGAAAAGGGAGTATAAATGAGAGAGGATCAGAATCTGCTAGCAGATTTTCTCAAAAATCATTAAAAGACAAGGTTAGGTTGGGCGCAACCTTAGGATAAGCCGGGTTCGATTGGTTTTGAGATGTTAGCAAGTAGTGATGTCATTTTCGATCTTTCTGTCATACTGCACTAATTAATTTGTAATAAGAAAAGGGAGTATAAACGAGAGAGGGTCAGAGTCTGCTAGCAGATTTTCTCAAAAATCATTAAAAGACGAGGTTATGTTGGGCTCCAACTTAGCATAAGCTGGGTTCGATTGGTTTTGAGATGTTAGCAAGTAGTGATGTAATTTTCCATCTTTCTGTCATACTGCAGCAATTAAATTGTAATATAAAAGGGGGTATAAACGAGAGAGGATCAGAGTCTGCTAGCAGATTTTCTCAAAAATCATTAAAAGACGAGGTTAGGTTGGGCTCAAACTTAGCATAAGCAGGGTTCGATTGGTTTTGAGATGTTAGCAAGTAGTGATGTCATTTTCAATCTTTTTGTCATGCTGCAGCAATTAATTTGTAATAAGAAAAGGGAAGATAAACGAGAGAGGATCAGACTCTGCTAGCAGATTTTCTCAAAGATCATTAAAAGACTAGGTTAGGTTGGGTTCAAACTTAGCATAAGCTGGATTCGATTGATTTTGAGATGTTAGCAAGTAGTGATGTCATTTTCGATCTTTATGCCATGTTGCAGCAATTAATTTGTAATAAAAAGAGGGAGCATAGACGAGAGAGGATCAGAGTCTGTTAGAAGATTTTCTCAAAAATCATTAAAAGACGTGATTAGTTTGGGCTCAAACTTAGGATAAGCTGGGTTCGATTGGTTTTGAGATGTTAACAAGTAGTGATGTCATTTTCGATCTTTATGCCATGCTGCAGCAATTAATTTGTAATAAGAAGAGGGAGGATAAACGAGAGAGGATCAGAGTCTGTTAGCAGATTTTCTCAAAGATCATTAAAAGACGAGGTTAGGTTGGGTTTATACTTAGGATAAGCTAGGTTTGATTAGTTTTGAGATGTTAGCAAGTGGTGGTGTCATTTTCAATCTTTCTGTCATGCTGCAGCAAATAAATTTGTGATAAGAAGAGGGAGCATAAACGAGAGAGGATCAGAATCTGTTAGCAGATTTTCTCAAAAATCATTAAAAGACGAAGTTAGGTTGGGCTCAAACTTAGCATAAGCAGGGTTCGGTTGGTTTTGAGATGTTAGCAAGTAGTGATGTCATTTTCGATCTTTATGCCATGCTGTAGCAATTAATTTGGAATAAAAAGAGGGAGCATAAACGAGAGAGGATCAAAGTCTGCTAGCAGATTTTCTCAAAGATCATTTAAAGACGAGGTTAGGTTAGGCTCAACCTTAGGATAAGCTGGGTTCGATTGGTTTTGAGATGTGAGCAAGTAGTGATGTCATTTCGATCTTATTGTCATGCTGCAGCAATTATATTTGTAGTAAAAAGAGGGAGGATAAACGAGAGAGGATCAGAATCTGTTAGCAGATTTTCTCAAAGTTCATTAAAAGACGAAGTTAGGTTGGGCTCAAACTTAGCATAAGCAGGGTTCGATTGGTTTTGAGATGTTAGCAAGTAGTGATGTCATTTTCAATCTCTATGCCATACTGCAGCAATTAGTTTGTAATAAAAAGAGGGAGCATAAACGAGAGAGGATCAAAGTCTGCTAGCAGATTTTCTCAAAGATCATTTAAAGACGAGGTTAGGTTAGGCTCAACCTTAGGATAAGCTGGGTTCGATTGGTTTTGAGATGTGAGCAAGTAGTGATGTCATTTTCGATCTTTATGCCATGCTGTAGCAATTATATTTGTAGTAAAAAGAGGGAGGATAAACGAGAGAGGATCAGAATCTGTTAGCAGATTTTTTCAAAGATCATTTAAAGACGAGGTTAGGTTAGGCTCAACCTTAGGATAAGCTGGGTTCGATTGGTTTTGAGATGTGAGCAAGTAGTGATGTCATTTCGATCTTATTGTCATGCTGCAGCAATTATATTTGTAGTAAAAAGAGGGAGGGTAAACGAGAGAGGATCAGAATCTGTTAGCAGATTTTCTCAAAGTTCATTAAAAGACGAAGTTAAGTTGGGCTCAAACTTAGCATAAGCAGGGTTCGATTGGTTTTGAGATGTTAGCAAGTAGTGATGTCATTTTCAATCTTTTTGTCATGCTGTAGCAATTAATTTGTAAAAAGAAAAGGGAAGATAAACGAGAGAGGATCAGACTCTGCTAGCAGATTTTCTCTATGATCATTAAATGCTAGGTTAGGTTGGGCTCAATCTTAGGATAAGCTGGGTTTAATTAGTTTTGAGATGTTAGCAAGTAGTGTTCTCATTTTTAATCTTCCTGTCATTTTGCAGCAATTAATTTGTAATAAAAAAAGACAGAATAAACGAGCGGGGATCAGAGTCTGTTAGCAGATTTTCTCAAAAATCATTAAAAGATGCAGTTCGATTGGGCTCACTTGGATTGGGTTTAGTAGAGTTAGATTAGGCTGGTTTGGGTTGACTTTGAGATGCCAGCATGTGGCGGTGTCTTCGGCCTTTCTGTCAAACTGTAACAATTAACTTGATTGCAAAGAATATAATTTCGTATCTTGATATGCTAATAATAACATGAGTTAGTGCAAGTTTAGTGTGATCTCATTAACTGATGAGATACTATTGGTCAGACGAATGTTTGTAATTCTAAGAGATGTTCATCAATATTCTCGTTTTTTATAAGATTACTGCAATCAGCAAAATTAATGACTTAATACAACTTCATTACTATTTTTTAAAAAACTTCATAATAATCTATAACACACATTACTAAAACCATAAACTTCTTTACGAGAAGAAATATAAAACCTGTCAATAGTTCAACGGTAAACCATAAAAAGCGCATTAGCAATGAAACCGTCATTCACAAAGTTAATGGCTCAACCTTCCATTTATATCGACAAAAGGTCCCAACACACCCATAACTAAGACTGAATAAGACATAAACGCGCCAATCTAAACATTAATCCCTTTTCGATACCAAACAAAAAAAATCAATTAACAATCATAGTCACATAATTACATCATTCGCGGAGCCGTACGTTTCAATTACGCGTTCGTTACATATTAAGACACATCAATGCGTTCGCAATTAATTTTAGTAATTCAATATGTATTGAATTAATTTTAATTTTCGAAACTAATTTTCATTTCGAGCTCGGCTCGTAAATTAACATGTTAATTAATTCAGTTGACGTTCCTTTTTTGAAACAAACGGTGGTTTTCGTGTTTCGTCGTTTTTCACTGAACCCAAAGACCCCGAAAGGAAACGCTAAAGACGATTGCTGGGCTACAGAGTCATTAATCTTCAACGTTATTGACATCAATTAACAGGTAAATTCTACGCAGTAAACTGCTACTGTGCGAGAAACAACTCTTTTGAGAGAATTTAAAGGATTGTATACATTTAACATCAACTTTAATTGACGATAATATTAAAATATTTTTGTTAAAATTATTAATAAATTGTTAGTTTTAAGGGAAATGATTTTTTTGATGTCTTGATGGTTGATGAAGAATTTGATTGTTTTTGGTTTTTTGGAATAACCCAACAATTTAAACCCCCCTTAACATACGCATACTTAAGAACGTCCTTAAAACCACCTGTGACATTTAACATCCAACGCAAAGATGTATTGAGTTGCTACCGAAACACGCTGAAAAAAGAGGTCGTTCAACGTCGATGGTACACGGTGTAATTAGTTATTTTTGAAGTTGGTACACGTCGAAGAAGTCGATTCTACGTGACAAACTGGTACTTGGAACTACGTTACCTAAGACAAGTAGTCGTCGAGTGAAGTTGTAGTAAAATACGGAAGATGTATGGATAAGAACAACGCGCGCGAGAGGGTCGTGTTATTTTTTTGGTTTTATTTTATTTGGCGTTAGTACATAGTATACAAGCAACCGTTTTGTCGATGATCATATCTACCCGGTATACATACGGTGGAGAGGACACTCCTTTATAACCGCGTGCGGAGGAATGTCCATCGAGAGACGCGATCTTATTGTTAGCGACGTCGAAATATATTGTAATTGGCCGTTTTGAATATGTTTGTTGTCGATATCATCTCGGCTATAACTGGGACAACACAGAAGTAATGGAAAGGATTTTTATTTGGCAAATATTAACCTGAACCCAATATGGATCAAGTGCCACCACCCACACGAAACTATTTTTAGAGGGGTGTCTTATAAAACGGAAGCAGCTGCGGATTCTTTTAAAAAACACTTGTTGTGGTAGTGAAATATTAGTTTGGAAATATTTATAAAAAAGAAACAACCCCTCGTTTTAAAATAAGAAAAAACTCAGGATGTCCTGGGTATAAAAT
Source organism: Onthophagus sagittarius (assembly GCA_036711965.1). Lineage (NCBI taxonomy): Eukaryota > Metazoa > Arthropoda > Insecta > Coleoptera > Scarabaeidae > Onthophagus > Onthophagus sagittarius. Next base: position 13,385,443 of record JASERS010000004.1, read on the forward strand.
TACGTTTGAAATTACAAAAGTATAAAAATAAGTTATATATTTATTTATTTGGGGTTGCTTGAATGTAATTTATATAAGTTACAAAATTGGATTCTACAGATAGGCTATGGAGAAAACCATGTTGCTGCTGAATAAGAAAAGTTTGTATTGAACGATATATTTTATCATACACAATTTTTTCAAAAATCTTAGATAAAATAGGAAGAATAGAAATTGGGCGATAATTTAAAACACAATTTCCACTTCCACTCTTATAAATGAGAACTACATACGCTTTTTTCCACACCATTGGGAATATTGATTGAGCCAATGAACGACTAAAGATGATGAAAAGCGGTTTAGCAAGTTCAGAAGCGCATATCTTTAAGAAAATGCCCGGTAACTCGTCAGGACCTGAACTCATCTTATTGTCAACTCGAGTGAGAAGCTACGCCACATCTTCGATTGAGAAGATGTTGGAAGTTGGACTTTATAATAGAACTTGGTTGTTGCAGGAGTCTGCCCTCGATGAAGACTGAACTAAAGAAAGAAGCGAATAGTATTGATATTAAGTGACCACCTCTGCCAAATTGCCATCGTGTTCCATACGAACCGGAAGCTGTTGTTACAACGTTTTTTTTATATTTTGTATAGTATCAGTTGCGATGATGAATCAATCAAAGTAGATTGCATGCTAATTAAATATGATTTATCGAGATTAGTATCTTAGACGTTTTACGCAAAACTTTAAAAGAAAGGAAATATACAGTAAAGCTTCGCTAATCCGAATTAATTAATTCAAATTAGGGAAGCATGCGGATTATTGAAGTCATATTAAGACTTCAAATAATTTATAGATTTATTGCAGTAGATAATAATAATTATATCTGCTAAGCTTTACTTAAACAAGCTTTTAGTAGCTTCCTTACTTTTAAAATCGTTTGTCCCAGCGTATTCACGAAGAATAATTTGCTGTGGCGTAATATCGATTTCTTTTCATTGTTGAATAGACAAATTATACTGTTAAACCCAACCCAACTTAACACAATTTTGTGTATTTGATATTAAAACTAGAACCAATACTAGACCTAGAACTAGAATCGTTTGGGTTTAGCCATTTTGAGAGATGTATGGCTAAACCTAAACATTTCTAGTTCTAGATCAATCTTAGAACTAGAATTGTTTTGCGTCTCTCAAAACGAAGTTGAGACGTACGACTAAACCAGAACATTTCTAGTTCTAGATCAGTCTTAGAAGTACAATCATTCAGGTTTAGTCATACGTCTCTCAAGACGACCCTTACCCATGGGTCTCAAAATATTTCTAGTTCTAGATCAATCTTAGAATTAGAATCATTTAGGTTTAGCCATACATCTCTCCAGACAACCTTGAGATGTACAGCTAAACCTGAATGATTCTAGTTCTAAGACTGAATCTAAAATTAGAAACATTCAAGTTTAGCAGTGCGTCTTTCAAAACGAAATTGAGATGTACGACTAAACCTGAACGTTTCTAGTTCTAGATCAGTTTTAGAAATAGAATCATTCAAGTTTAGTCATGCGTCTCTCGAGACGACGTTGAAACCCATGGGTAAACCTAAACATTTCTAGTTCTAGCTCAATCTTAGAATTAGAATCATTTAGGTTTAGCCATACATCTCTCCAGACTATCTTGAGGCGTATGGCTTAACCTGAATGATGCTAATTCTAAGGCTGGATCTAGAATTAGAGACATTCATGTTTAGCCGTGCGTCTCTCAAAACGATGTTGAGACGTACGACCAAACCTGAACGTTGCTAGTTCTAGATCAGTCTTAGAACTACAATCATTCAGGTTTAGTCATGCATCTCTTAAGACGACCTTGAGACCCATGGGTAAACCTAAATATTTCTAGTTCTAGATCAATCTTAGAATTAGAATCATTTAGGTTTAGCCATACGTCTCTCCAAACTACCTTGAAACGTATGGCTAAACCTGAGTGATTCTAGTTCTAAGACTGGATCTAGAATTAGAGACATTCAGGTTTTGCCGTGCGTCTCTCAAAACGAAGTTGAGACGTACGACTAAACCTAAACGTTTCTAGTTCTAGAGCAGTCTTATTGTTAGAACTACAATCATTCAGGTTTAGTCATGCACGTCTCAAGACGACCTTAAGTCCCATGGGTAAACCTAAATATTTCTAGTCTAGATCGATCTTAGAATTAGAATCATTTCGGTTTAGCCTTATGTCTCTCCAGACTACCTTGAGGCGTAAGGCTAAATGTGAATGATTCTATTTCTAAGGCTGGTTGTAGAATTAGAAACATTCAGGTTTAGCGGTGCGTCTCACAAAACGAAGTTGAGACGTACGACTAAAGCTAAACGTTTCTAGTTCTAGAGCAGTCTTAGAACTACAATCATTCAGGTTTAGTCATGCACCTCTCATGACGACCTTGAGACCCATGGGTAAACCTAAATATTTCTAGTTCTAGACCAATCTTAGAATTAAAATCATTTAGGTTTAGTCATAAGGTACTCTTCAGACTACCTTGAGGCGTATGGCTAAACCTGAATGATACTAATTCTAAGGCTGAATCTAAAATTAGAAACATTCAGCTTTAGCCGTGCGTCTCTCAAAACGAAGTTGAGACGTACGACTAAACCTGAACGTTTCTAGTTTTAGACGTTTTAGTTCTAAGACTGATCTAGAATATTCGGGTTGCTAAATCCGAATGGTTCTAGTTCTAGTGTTAGCTTTGATGCTAGTGTTAGTTTTGGCTGTAGTTTTTATTCAATGTTATATTCCATTGAACTAAAACTAAAACCAACACTAGATCTAGAACTAGAATCGTTCGGGTTTAGCCGTCTTGAAGTTAGTACTAGATCTAGAGTTAGATCTAATAATATACCCCTTCTATCTTCTTATTACATACATGTATTCTTCTTGAGAAACTATCTACCTTCAAAGATCTGGGAGTAACTTTTGAAGAAGATGCTTGCTTTCGTTCTTCGCACCTCGTTAGCTTTTTCTGACATCAATGTGTACAAGTCCCTGCTATGACCTTTGTTTTGTCGAAAATGGAATATGGCTTTGTTCTTTGGTTACCATATTGTGTTCCCATGGTGTGTCATCTGCTTATGTTGGAGCGAATTGATGGATCTCATCCGAATCGACGCATTGTTTACGAATTCCTGTTGCAACGTCATAACTTTTCTGCATTGGACGTGAGAAGAAGTGATTAGTGTATAAGGTTTTTACAGAAGTTGGTAAAAGTAGGCGATTGTTGTTGGTTGTTGTCGTCAATCAATTTTACATTAATATTTTAGCCAATTCCCCGGTGCAAAGGATGTGTAAGCTATCTAACAAACTAACTATCTAATAACAATAGAGTAAGAATGTTTAGAGTTATACTTGTTTTGCAGCATATGTTATTGATCTATTTTTTGTAATATTGTCCTGTAACTGTACAGTTGTGCTGTTATGATTATCCCGAGTTAAAAGCATTTTTAATATCTAATAGGACCAGAGCGGAGAAATCTCTGTTTTTCAGGGATTTTTCTTTAATTTTATTTACAGAATATATCTGGATGTTAACGTATTAATTTATTGTTGCTCTACTTTTTGTAATTCTAAGCTAATTTTATAATAATAGGCCGCATATACCTCTTCCTGCTCTTATTACCTTAAAAGCGCTTCAAGCAATTGACCGCAAAATCAATCAGACAAATTCATCTGTATTGACTACCTCTATACCTGGTTTCTGACGTTTATCAGTTAGTATCAGCTCTGCAGTTTTTCAGATATCTCAGAAGATTCTATTATTCAAATAACCATTATGCACCTCCAGAAAATCTTCCAAATGATTGGTTTTATAGCAATTGTTAGATGTATGAGGGTTGCTAAACGGTTAAACCCAAAATTTGGAAATATTATTTGTTTTTGTAAATTTTTCGTGATTTTTTCTTCTATGGTTGGATTGGGATTTGGTATGGAATAAACTTTTTCTTCTATGGTTGAGTTGGGTTGAACTACAATTTCATGCCACCCCTTATACTGAGAAAGTGAAATTGATTGAGACTGAAATTGAAGCTCAACAAAAACAAACCATAGAAGAATAACTTCATTCCATCCCTCATATTGATAAAGAAGAAAAATCACGGAATATTTCTTCATCAAACATTTCTGCCTCATTGTTGACATAGTACTAACGTATTTTGGTCAGAGATTCACTCGAAAATAGGAAAGTGTCCGTTATAACCGGATTCGTTATAGGCAAATTTATTTAGATTATGTTAAAAACAGACATTTTTGAGACTATTGGGTTAGTTCGTTATAACCGGCTTACAGTATACATATATACATGTGAGTTAGTTTAAATTTTTGTGATATAAAATTGGGTGTTGAATATCAATAAATTGGGTTCGAAAGATTGCTTTTAAGCGCCATTCCTTTCACTTTGGCACCTGTTCGTCGCCGGCAGAAGTGAAATCTTTCCGTAATTGCGACAAAATAATTCCGTAATGATTCACCTGCTGCATCTCTTGAAACCGGACGATATCGACCTCGCGAGGCACGAAGATACCGGTGGCGCCACACAACCTTCGCGGTCAGAAGGAACGTTCTCCGTCGGAAAATAAAACTAAAAAATGAGACAAAGTAAGTGCGGAGCAGGGAAAAAAGAAATGAATATAAGAGAAGAGCTGGTAACCGAAGAAATGAACAAAACATGCGTCCGATCTTTTTGGATTTGGCGATAAATAACGTAGCGGCGTCCCGCGCACTCTGGCAGATGATTTATGAAGTTATTTATTCGGCCTCGTACATACAATGATATGCCAAATACGAGTGTGTAAAAATTTCTATGACCCACAAAATTTAAGAAAGCGCGCGCGCCGACTGGGAACCTCCGAGTGCTTATTTGCGTACGCAAACTTTACTCGTGTGATGCATTTTGTGAAATTTACAAGGTTAATGGTGCATTAAGAAGAAAATGTTAACTATATTAATACAAAACGTAGACAATAAAAGTTGAATAACCTAAGATGCCATAAAATGTATAAATAATAAATATGCACTTGAATAAATGATGATTAACATGACCATCACTTTATTTATACTGACATTTACGAAAAAATTCCTTCAAGAATGTTTATCATTCATGTTGATTAAACAATGTCTCATTTTATTATATTTAACTCAACTTGAACGTAACCAACTTAAGTACACTCAACGATAAGAAATAAGAAAATTTTGTTTACATCCTTGATAGTTATTTAATTTTTCAATTTTTACCTTATAACGTCCTCGGCGTGACATCGCAAAGTGCACCAACTCAACTTTACAGCTCCAAACGCTTTTTATTATTTCCGCATACCAAACCGTCGCGGAGTCGTCGCAAAACCGCAGCAAAGAGAAATTCGTTCCCCGGCGGCCACTTCGGTTTCTGACAGACCAAACAAATACAACAATTATGTCATCAATTCATAATTGCCCCGTTTTCTGTGTTGGCTCGGCTGTGCCGTGGTCGGAATATTAAATACGTTACGGTGAGCGTGGCCGTCGGCCAAACGGACACAATCTCGGTTTTCACCATCCGGATTGGATGTCAATTAGACAAATATCTGTAACACCGTACGACGTAATCTTTTAACTAAACACTTTCACCCACGCAAATGATATAAATTCCTTTAAGGAAACGCTATTTCGAATTAAAATTGAATAGGTTCAATCAAAATCAAGTTAACTAACAGTGAATAAGAAGTAAAATTAGACTTTCTTAGCTTTCTAGTTTTAATTTAATAAAAAATGTTAACTAATCTAGCGTTGATTAATAACTAAATCTAGAGCTAAATCTAGCTTCCAAAGTCTAGGAAACGAGCCAGTGCTTAAGGATATGTCAATTATCGATGAACTGCAAAAGATGCACAGCAATCACGAATGAAGAATGAAGGGAGATCATCATCACCAGCAGCAAATATATCAGGTAAGCTCCTTAAAAAATAAAAAAAACCTGTTCTTCAATCACATTGGCATCAAATATTGGAAGATACGTACAGTGTACATCAACTATGCTGTAATCAGTGTAGTCACCACACATTATTTTACCAAGAAGACGAGAGGTCGAATCGCTGTTGAGCGATTGTTCAGCACTAATAGTAAAGCAAGCATACATCATAAATAGATTGGAGAAAGAAGTGACCAGCATAAATTGGTCTTTGCAGGAAATGACAAAACGTGCGAGATGACTTGCGATGTTCTACGGGGTTCTTTACTTGATCTCTTATTATGAAACCCATGTTATGAAGTACTGTTAAGAATAGATCTGGAAGATGCGCTGGTTGTACCGCTGCACAATTGAAAGAAAGAATTAAAATTTATAACAAAGAGAAAGTATATAGGGTCAAAACTAGGGCAGAACTTAGCAGATATGGAAAGAGAGGTGGAGACAACGTTAAGGGTGCACAACAAGTATGATACTAAATGTGGCAAAATAGGTAAAGAAGAAATGGGATGATGTAGATCATTTCTTCATTCAGGCATTAACTGGACACGAAATGTTTACATCATGCTTGCATAAAATAAGAACGAAACCACCAATAGATATTGGTTCTATAAAGAAGATACTCCGAAACACACTTTTTTTGTAATATACAGGCTGGGGATGAAAAACAATGTGATATTGAGCTGAATTCAGACAATATAGTTACAGTGCGATTTATAAAAAGAAACTTTAAGAGTTTCATTTGTATCCTCGTAAGTCTGTCGATAAAGCAAGAATACTGGCAATTCCAGACACAACTACCAAAGTTCAAGATGCTATTAATCAAAGCATTATAAATACTGATGACCGCATGCGGATTTGTAAAATCCTTACAAGAGCGCATTACAAAACCAAGCATCCTATATGCCTTGTTTATCACTGCATCAATATCAAGACCAAAGGATAGATTTTGATCAAGGATGATACCAAGATATTGGCAAGACCACGGTTCTTGTTCTGCTTGACTTCTCCAAGGCATTCGATACGGTACACCATAGAACGCTTTTGGCAATTCTTTGGAATTCCGATCTATCGCGCAATGCCTGTGCTTTTTTTGAGCATTACTCAATGAATCGCAGATAGAGAGTTTCTTTTGATAGTAACTGGTCTGATGAAGCTGTTGTGTTGTCTGGCGTTCCGCAAAGATCTATCTTAGGTCCAATTCTCTACTTAATTTATACAAGTAATCTTTTTGGTATGTTGCATCACTGCAATATGCATATGTATGCTGATGACACTCAGCTTCATTATTCCTTTGATTCTGCTCAAATGCATATTGCTCAGAATTATATTAATTTTGACTTAGACAAATTAATTCATCGTGCTTCCCAACTGTGCCTAAATATTAATCCAAGTAAGTCATCCGTGATGGTTTTTGGGAATCAGAGTGCAGTTGCCCATGTTCGAGAGTCCTTTGACATTAGTGTTTGTGGTGTTAATTTACAGTTCAGCAATGAGGCAAAGAACTTGGGTGTTACCATCGATTTATATATGGTATAAAAAGAAGAAACAGGATTTCTCATACACTTGTTTGGGCTAAATGGTTGAACATGTCACAGCGTAGGAGGTTACATTCTGCTTTGTTTTTTTCATAGATTAGTTTCATCTGGAACACCTCCTTATTTGTACACTAGAATTCGCTACCGTTGTGATGTACATAACATTAATGTTCGACATCGTTTTAGGCTTTCCATTCCTAGATATCGTACACAACTGTTTAAACGCTCTTTTTCTTATGTTATTTGCAGTGCTTATAATAGCATCCCATTGAACATTTTGCAGCGAAGTGAGCTTGGCTTTAAGACGGCTTTTAAGATGTACATGCTGCAGTGACGGGCTGTTTAGTATGCCTCATCTTGTTGTTTACCTCTTTGGAATTTAATATTTAATTTATATAAATACTTTTTGTGTTTCTTTTTTATATTAAAATTATTATTTATAAGTTGTGCGGCTATAATAAGGTGTAATTTAATTTAATTTAGTTTATGTTTGGTTTTTAGGTTATATTATTTGTTTTTTTTTTTGTTTCTTTTTTTGGTTGTTCGAGGGGTTGATGAAAAACAATATGCCTGCTTATAGGTGCATTGACTCAACCCCTTTTGATGACCTCTCTCTCTGTTTTCTTTTTTTTATATATTGTATCATGTTATTTTGTGGTACATCAATAAATATTATTATTATTATATTAAGATCACGAACAGATCAATTTCTATTTAGGACGTTATTGCCAAGTGTATAGTTGTAAGAGATGTGATTCTGTTTTTTAGTAAATGTTAGAGTTAGAGATTTAGAAATATTTAAAACAAGACAGTTATCAGTACAGAACTTGTATAGATCGCCAATTATTTACACCACAAATAGGAAGAAATAATTTAAAGTCGTCAGCATAATTAAGACAGTGACAATGGGAAAAGGAGCTAAAGATGTCATTTATGTGAAGAAGAAACAACAAAGGGTCCAGATGGTTGCTCTGAGGTACATCAGAAGGAATTGACAAGGCATGGAAACAAAGACAACGATTTTTTGCTTACACTCTGAAGTAATGTCCTACGGTTTCCATTTTTAGTCGGTCTGCAAGTCAAGAGGGAAGCTAACCGGTAATCTGATGTCCTAGGCTAGGCATCTGTAAGCAGATTTCCTGATTCCCTTAATTAAAAAAATTCTACTTATACATACTATTCTACTTACTGTTGGGTTGGGTTGGGTTGGGTTGGGTTCTAGAGTAAGATTCGAGTATATAGTTCAATGAAAAATATACAATAATTTAATTTAGTATTGATACTAGACTTATAACTAGAAACATTAGGATTTAGCTGTACGTCGTTTTTAGTTCTACGCTCACGGTGGGTCACGCATAACCCATCGTGACCCGGCGAGACTCACGTAATTTGCACGTCTCTAGTTGAGAGGTATTAAGCTTTATCAAAAATTATATTAAGTAGCTACAAGAATTATATTAAAGGATGCTCCGAACTATATTCAGGAATGTCTAAGATGATGTTCAGATGTATCACTGAAGATATGCTATGATGTCCATTATGTTGTTGAGGATAGCCAAAGAAAAAGGGTTGATAGATGATTACTTCTTCAATGGAATTGTGGTATATAAAGCTCGATGTTAAGTTTTTCTGAACGATGCTGAAGAAATAAGAAAAGAACGACTATGTTGAGTGTTTAAAACTATTTTAAGAAATGGCAGAAATTGGCAGGTATGAAAGAAATTCTTTATGCTTAATTTAAAACCTATAAAAGAGTAAATTGTGTCTTTAAAAATGAAGCATACGCAAGACTGAAATAACCGTCACGTTTATAGCAACGTACTAATTTATTACTTATAAAATAACCACCCCCCAATAACATTTCCCCAAATTAGTCGGCCGTTTCCTCGACAGAAACCACAGTAATCTGGCACGCGAGAATCAATTATCGAACAGAAGTAATAACACGGCATCGGCCGTCGGCTCGGAAAGGGGAACGGTCCACGCCGCGATCCTCGAACGTGGCAATTTGCATACGAAAAACTGCACGGTAAATCACACGTATACTTCGCAAAAATTGATTTCTTCCCCATGGGAAAGAGCCGAAGTAAAATCGGCGAGACGCATCGGGAGAGAGGCTCCGAACGGCGAAGAGAAGGAAAATGAAGCAAAAAAGAAAGACTGCGCTCATGCATAATTCATCGACGGTCCTCCTCCGTTATTTATTACAAATTACCTCTTTAGCTCTTTAGTGGCCGGCCACGGAATGCTCGTACGTACGGCGTACGTCAACGCCGGCGAGAAATCGCCGAAGAATAGCGAGAAGAAGAAGAAGAAGAACGGACGTACGAACGGGAGTAGCGCGAATAAATTGCTTTTAGAATTCACCTGTCGACTGAATTCCGTACTCGGATCATGTTAAGTGACCTTGCCAACAGGTGCATGCTGCCTCTACGTTAGGTTCTTGCTTGATACTGAGAAGGCTTTATTCGCTAATGTGGAAGGAAGTATCAGTTCGTTTCTTCGCCACTTATTAGATACGACTAAATTAAATATTTTTAAGCCATACTATTAATATTATTAAAATTAACATTAAAGCTCATAGATAGAATCCAAGTCAGGTTATTCTTCAACTTTAAAACTATTACTTACACTTGACCAAGGACTAGAAATTGCCAGTTCTGGTTTAAATTTTGTTCAGATTCTGATTGCTCTGATAGCACTGATTGGAAATTAAAACTAGAACTAACACTAAACCTAGAACTAGAAAGATTTGGTTTAGCCGTGCGTCTGAAGACGCTTATCTTTCTAGTTCTAGGTCTAGTGTTAGTTCTAGTTTTAGTTCGATACAAATATATAATAACTTAAGACTCAAAAATAACTAAGAATAGAGTTCTCTTTCATCTACCATTCTCGAAAGCAAAATAGTTTCGCCATCTAGAATCAAAAATAGTCTGCCATTTTTGAAAAATTAATTAATAATCAACTTAATAAGTAATTAAACATGATTCATACATTTAATCACCTGATCGAGCGTGAGTCACGTAAATTGATGTAGCCCACATATTACTCACGTGAGTTATGAATGATATTCACGTGAGTAGAGTGCGTGACGCGCGTGAGTCTAAATCGTGAGCGAGCATAAAAAGTCACTCACGCGATCACTTACGCCATTCCTCAATATCATCTCAAATACATCCCAAAATCATTAGGGCCATTTTTCACATCGTTAGAAACAGTATTAAATCATCTAGGGGCAGTATCCAGTCTTCTGGTAGCATTGTAAGTCATCTGGAAGCATTGTATGTTCTTTGAAAATATTTCTTCTGGAAATCTTCCGGAAGGACCTTAAGCTCTCTAACTGCAGCATCAAGTCAGCGTCTGGAAGTATTTCAAATCTTCTAGATGAAATGTTAAGTCGTCTGGAAGCATTGCAAATCTTCCAGAACCATTGTAAGTCGTTTGGAAACATTTTAAGTCTTCTAGAAGCAGTACCAGTCTTCTGTAAACATTTCCAGTTTTCTGGTAACGGTATCCAGCCTTCTGGCAGCAAATCAAGTCTTTTAGATGCAATGTCAAGTTTTTTGGAAGTATTTCAAGGAATGCTGCTGGAAGCATTGTAGTTTCTGCAAGAAACGCCTGGTCTTCTAGAAGCAGATTCTAGTCTTTCAAAACCTTATCTAGTCTTCTTTAGCAATCTTTAACCTCTTGCAATCCAACGTTACTCTTCCTGTAGATTAATCCTCTCGAAGGAATAAGTGGATTAAACCATATTTACCTGCCGATATCAATCGGCTACGCGAAAGAAATCCGGAAACATCCGACTCGAGAAAATTTTAAATGGAGTTTTTCCAATCATTATGGTATGGGATTCAAATCCGGCTAAGCCGCGAAGAAGATTTTCTTACCAAATCTAAAAAATTAATAAATGATAATAGATGACGAATTTCATTAATAAATGATGAATTTTCAAAATGGAGTATCTAATCCTCCAAACGCAACAATTAGTCTTTTACTACTAATATCAGCAAACAGTATGTAGTCAGTCTTCTGGAAAGTAGTGTTCAGTCTTTTACAAGCAGAGTTCAGTCTTTCAAAAGCAATATTTATTCTTCTAGAAACTGTATTTAGACTTCCAGAAACAATATCATAAGATCAATATAATTCCTTATAACCAGTATGCAGCCTTCTATTACCATTGTTAAGCCATCCACCAGTACTGTAGTTTTCGCCAACAATCTCTAATCTTCTACCGGCAGTATTTAGTTTTCCAAATACAGTGTCTAATTCTCCAAATACAACATTCAGTCTTTTACCATCAATATACACTCCATTAGTGTATATTGTATATTATTCCATTAGCAGATTCTAGTCTTCAATAAATAGAATGCAGTCTTCTGTAAAATAGTGTTTAATCTTCTACAAGTAGTGTTCAATCTTCTAGAAGCAATATTTAATTTTCCAGAAGCAATATCTAATCTTCCAGGAGCACTATCTAATCTTCAAAAAGTAGTATAATTCCTTATAACAATAATATCTAATCTTGTGAAAAAAGTATTTAGTTCTCGAAATGCAGTAGTCCTCCAAATGGAACATTTAGTCTTTTGCTACCGATATATAGTCTATCAGCAGTATCTTGTCTTTTAGTTCTTTTTTAGCCGTGCGTCTTCAGACGCACGGCTAAACCAAATCTTTCTAGTTCTAGGTCTAGTGTCAGTTCTAATTTTAGTTCGATACAAATATACAATAATTTAAGACTCAAAAGTAACTAAGAATAGAGTTTTGTTCTCTTTCATCTTCCATTCTCGAAAGCAAAAGAGTTTCGCCATCTAGAATCAAAAATAGTCTCCCATTTTTGAAAAATTAATTAATAATCAACTTAATAAGTAATTAAACATGATTCATACATTTAATCACCTGATCGAGCGTGAGCCACGTAAATTAATGTAGCCCACATATTACTCACGTGAGTTATAAATGATATTCACGTGAGTAGAGTGCGTGACACGCGTGAATATAAGTCGTGAGCGAGCATAAAAAGTCACTCACGCGATCACTTACGTCATTCCTCAATATCATCTCAAATACATCCCAAAATCATTAGGACCATTTTTCACATCATTAGAAACAGTATTAAATCATCTAGGGGCAGTATCCAGTCTTCTGGTAGCATTGTAAGTCATCTGGAAGCATTGTATGTCCTCTGGAAATATTTCTTCTGGAAATCTTCCGGAAGGACCTTAAGTTCTATAACTGCAGCATCAAGTCAGCGTCTGGAAGTATTTCAAATCTTCTAGATGAAATGTTAAGTCGTCTGGAAGCATTGCAAATCTTCCAGAACCATTGTAAGTCGTTTGGAAACATTTTAAGTCTCCTAGAAGCAGTACCAGTCTTCTGGAAACATTTCCAGTTTTCTGGTAACGGTATCCAGCCTTCTGGCAGCAAATCAAGTCTTTTAGATGCAATATCAAGTTTTTTGGAAGCATTTCAAGGAATGCTACTGGAAGCATTGTAGTTTCTGCAAGAAACGCCTGGTCTTCTAGAAGCAGATTCTAGTCTTTCAAAACCTTATCTAGTCTTCTTTAGCAATCTTTAACCTCTTGCAATCCAACGTTACTCTTCCTGTAGATTAATCCTCTCGAAGGAATAAGTGGATTAAACCATATTTACCTGCCGATATCAATCGGCTACGCGAAAGAAATCCGGAAACATCCCACTCGAGAAAATTTTAAATGGAGTTTTTCCAATCATTATGGTATGGGATTCAAATCCGGCTAAGCCGCGAAGAAGATTTTCTTACCAAACCCAAAAAATTAATAAATGATAATAGATGACGAATTTCATTAATAAATGATGAATTTTCAAAATGCAGTATCTAGTCCTCCAAACGCAACAATTAGTCTTTTACCACTAATATCAGCAAACCGTATGTAGTCAGTCTTCTGGAAAGTAGTGTTCAGTCTTTTACAAGCAGAGTTCAGTCTTTCAAAAGCAATACAATTAGTCTTCTAGAGACTGTATTTAGACTTCCAGAAACAATATCATAAGATCAATATAATTTCTTATAATCAGTATGCAGCCTTCTATTACCATTTTCAAGCCATCCACCAGTACTGTAGTCTTCGCCAACAATCTCTAATCTTCTACCGGCAGTATTTAGTTTTCCAAATACAGTGTCTAATTCTCCAAATACAACATTCAGTCTTTTACCATCAATATATACTCCATTAGTGTATATTGTATATTATTCCATTAGCAGATTCTAGTCTTCAATAAATAGAATGCAGTCTTCTGTAAAATAGTGTTTAATCTTCTACAAGTAGTGTTCAATCTTCTAGAAGCAATATTTAATTTTCCAGAAGCAATATCTAATCTTCCAGAAGCACTATCTAATCTTCAAAAAGTAGTATAATTCCTTATAACAATAATATCTAATCTTGTGAAAAAAGTATTTAGTTCTCGAAATGCAGTAGTTCTCCAAATGGAACATTTAGTCTTTTGCTACCAATATATAGTCTATCAGCAGTATCTTGTCTCTTAGTTCTTTTCTAGCCGTGCGTCTTCAGACGCACGGCTAAATCAAATCTTTCTAGTTCTAGGTCTAGTGTCAGTTCTAATTTTAGTTCGATACAAATATACAATAATTTAAGACTGAAAAATAACTAAGAACAGAATTTTGTTCTCTTTCATCTTCCATTCTCGAAAGCAAAAGAGTTTCGCCATCTAGAATCAAAAATAGTCTCCCATTTTTGAAAAATTAATTAATAATCAAATTAACAAGTAATCAAACATGATTCATACATTTAATCACCTGATCGAGCGTGAGTCACGTAAATTGATGTAGCTCACATGTTACTCACGTGAGTTATGAATGATATTCACGTGAGTACAGTGCGTGACACGCGTGAGTCTAAATCGTGAGCGAGCATAAAAAGTCACTCACGCGATCACTTACGCCATTCCTCAATATCATCTCAAATACGTCCCAAAATCATTAGGACCATTTTTCACATCGTTAGAAACAGTATTAAATCATCTAGGGGCAGTATCCAGTCTTCTGGTAGCATTGTAAGTCATCTGGAAGCATTGTATGTCCTCTGGAAATATTTCTTCTGGAAATCTTCCGGAAGGACCTTAAGTTCTCTAACTGCAGCATCAAGTCAGCGTCTGGAAGTATTTCAAATCTTCTAGATGAAATGTTAAGTCGTCTGGAAGCATTGCAAATCTTCCAGAACCATTGTAAGTCGTTTGGAAACATTTTAAGTCTTCTAGAAGCAGTATCAGTTTTCTGGAAACATTTCCAGTTTTCTGGAATCGGTATCCAGCCTTCTGGCAGCAAATCAAGTTTTTTAGATGCAATATCAAGTTTTTTGGAAGCATTTCAAGGAATGCTGCTGAAAGCATTGTAGTTTCTGCAAGAAACGCCTGGTCTTCTAGAAGCAGATTCTAGTCTTTCAAAACCTTATCTAGTCTTCTTTAGCAATCTTTAACCTCTTGCAATCCAACGTTACTCTTCCTCTAGATTAATCTTCTCGAAGAAATAAGTGGATTAAACCATATTTACCTGCCGATATCAATCGGCTACGCGAAAGAAATCCGGAAACATCCGACTCGAGAAAATTTTAAATGGAGTTTTTCCAATCATTATGGTATGGGATTCAAATCCGGCTAAGGCGCGAGGAAGATTTTCTTACCAAACCCAAAAAATTAATAAATGATAATAGATGACGAATTTCATTAATAAATGATGAATTTTCAAAACGCAGTATCTAATCCTCCAAACGCAAGAATTAGTCTTTTACCACTAATATCAGCAAACAGTTTGCAGTCAGTCTTCTGGAAAGTAGTGTTCAGTCTTTTACAAGCAGAGTTCAGTCTTTCAAAAGCAATATTTAGTCTTCTAGAGACTGTATTTAGACTTCCAGAAACAATATCATAAGATTAATATAATTTCTTATAATCAGTATGCAGCCTTCTATTACCATTTTCAAGCCATCCACCAGTACTGTAGTCTTCGTCAACAATCTCTAATCTTCTACCGGCAGTATTTAGTTTTCCAAATACAGTGTCTAATTCTCCAAATACAACATTCAGTCTTTTACCATCAATATACACTCCATTAGTGTATATTGTATATTATTCCATTAGCAGATTCTAGTCTTCAATAAATAGAATGCAGTCTTCTGTAAAATAGTGTTTAATCTTCTACAAGTAGTGTTCAATCTTCTAGAAGCAATATTTAATTTTCCAGAAGCAATATCTAATCTTCCAGAAGCACTATCTAATCTTCAAAAAGTAGTATAATTCCTTATAACAATAATATCTAATCTTGTGAAAAAAGTATTTAGTTCTCGAAATGCAGTAGTTCTCCAAATGGAACATTTAGTCTTTTGCTACCAATATATAGTCTATCAGCAGTATCTTGTCTCTTAGTTCTTTTCTAGCCGTGCGTCTTCAGACGCACGGCTAAATCAAATCTTTCTAGTTCTAGGTCTAGTGTCAGTTCTAATTTTAGTTCGATACAAATATACAATAATTTAAGACTGAAAAATAACTAAGAACAGAATTTTGTTCTCTTTCATCTTCCATTCTCGAAAGCAAAAGAGTTTCGCCATCTAGAATCAAAAATAGTCTCCCATTTTTTAAAAATTAACTAATAATCAAATATGATTCATACATTTAATCACCTGATCGAGCGTGAGTCACGTAAATTGATGTAGCCCACATATTACTCACGTGAGTTATGAATGATATTCACGTGAGTAGAGTGCGTGACACGCGTGAGCGAGCATAAAAACTCACTCACGCGATCATTTACGCCATTCCTCAATATCATCTCAAATACATCCCAAAATCATTCGGAGCATTTTTCAATATCATGCATGAGGGCACTACTTAAACTTTAAATTCTTCCCAAATAGCACTCACTGTTTTCTGGGATAACCTTTAATACTTGAATTCTTTAACATTGTACTGAGTATTATCACTGGAGATCCTAAGAATAATTATGAATCTTAGTAAAACTACGACATTTAATGATCCTGTTCCATTTATTGTTAGTAAAAAGGAATTTGGTTTCGCAATTTGAGTCTTAAATTCGAAAGAAGAAAAAAGAAGGTGGATCATCCTGTCGAGCTTTAAATGTCCTGTATCCTTCTTTTCTATAGGGTGCACGTTACGCACACCCGGGCGGAAATTCGGCATAATGAATGTGTGCGAGACTCGGTCTCTGTGGGTGCAGCTAACAGGTTCCTTGCCACGTCAATCACCGAATCGGGTGGATTTCCGGCCTAACCGCGATCAGCATGTGGTACTCAAATTTTTAAGGCAGGGGTGAACTGCGCGATTTTAAAAATAATTTCAAGAACCCCCAAATCAATTTTTATTCCCACATTTATCCCGATTCAAAACCCCATTTAAAAAATTAATATGGTATTAAATATCTTCGATCTAATCTTAAAGCGGTATATACATTTGAAGAAACTTTTCTTATTCCGGCCCTGATCCTCAAAATTCCGAACCAGAGGTTTTAAAGCGTAGGTGGAAGCTGGGGTTCTCTATAGGAGGATTTCCTGTCGGTATTACACAAGGCGATCTGCGAAACACTTGTCGCTCCAGGTTAAAAGTCCCAATTGTACGCCCGTACATCCCATCCTTTACAAAATGTTTACTCCTACTAATACGTTCGTTTCAAGGTAAAATTGAAAGACATCAATGGCAATCTTTGTCCTCGCAGATTTGGATTTTTCTTTTCGGTTCACAATTATTTATTTAACGGGAAAGAATGGGAGAAGGTTGGCCGGTAAGATTGATGAGCAGGTGGTGCAACAAAAGTGATTTGTAAAAACTGTAGGTGTGAAAATTTTAACCCAACACCAATTCCGTTAACGGGACACAATTTGTGAAACTTTACGATCTCGTAAAATTCGTAAAATAGGTAAAACAATTTTGTCATAACCGTAAATGTTTAACAAGAAAAAGTAAAAGTGCTTGAACTTTAGGGTTCTTTTCAGTTTAACTTAATTGATGTAACCTCAATTTATAACTCTATTTACACTTATAACGCTGCTTTCCATTACAATACCTATTTTGAAGTTCTGATTTAAGAATCCATAACAGAACTATTTTTGATTTCAGAATTCAAATCCAAAGACATCTTTTTAATGAAGGCTTTTACAATGAATAGTTTCTGAAATAAAATACTTATTTAGCAACCATATATATTTTAATTGACGTAAAATTGAGACTACTGTCGGTTCCTGCTTGTGGAAAGAAAAAACGTGCTCGTAGCATTTTAGTTATCGTTTACATATTACATATTGTTGACAGAAAAGTAGATATATTGCCTTGAAAGAACTAGATATTGCTTGCAGAAGCCTATATGGTATTTGCTAGAAACTAGATATTGCTAACAGAGTGCACACTGTTGATAGAAGAGTAGATACTAATCGGGAAGGCAAGATGTTGCTCCTGGAAGACTGAACTCTGCCTGGAGAAGACTAAATTAAGCTTGCAAAACATATTTAATGTCTTGCTTACTTGCAAATCACAAAATATTGCTTGCAAAAGATTAAATACTGCTTTTATATATTGGTGGTAAAAGACTAAATATTCTGTTTAACGTAGATACTGCATTTCGAGAACTAAATTCTTCTTGCAGAAGATTAGACATTATTGTTATAAGGAATTATACCGCTCTTTGAAGATTAGACAATGTTTCTAGAAGACTACATATTGCTTCTGGAAGATTAAATATTGTTTCTAGAAGATTAAACACTGTTTTCCAGAAGACTGCATTCTATTTGTCAAAGACTAGATACTGATGATAGACTGTATATTGATGGCAAGAGACTGAATGTTGTGCATGGAGGATTAGATACTGCATTTGGAGAACTAAATACTGCCGGTGGAAGATTAGAGATTGTTGGAGAAGACTACATTACTGGTGGATTGCTTGACAATGGTAACAGAAGACTGCATACTGGTTATAAGGAATTATATTGCTCTTATGATATTGTTTCTGAAAGTCTAAATACCGCTTCTAGAAGACTAAATATTGCTTCTGGAAGACTAACTATTACTGAACACTGCTTGCAATAGACTAAACACTACTTTCTAGAAGACTACATGCTGTTTGCTGATTACTATATATTGGTGGTAAAAGACTAAATGTTGCGTTTGGAGAACTAGATACTGCATTTTGAAAACTAGATACTGTTGTAACGGCTTATTTTTTCCGTTTTAAGTTATTTGGCTTCATCACCTTATTATCATTTACAAATTTTAACGATTTCTATAAATTTATTCGTTGTTGTTAGGAATCCACTTTTGAAAGTTGTTCACGTTGATTCTTCCTCTTTCGTTATCAAGACGTGGTACACATTGTCAAATTTATTAAGTTCGTACGCACCCACATGTTTTGAAATTATTTGAAGAAATGTTAATTTTTTGGGTTTGGCAAGAAAATTTTCTTCTCGGCTTAGCCAGACTTCCAGAATCCCATACCATAATAATTAGAAAAACTCGATTTAGAGTTTTCTCGGGCCGGCTGTTTCCGGATTTTTTCGTGGAGCCGATTAATATCGGAAGAGTAACGTTGGATTGTAAGAGGTTAAAGAATGCTAGAGAAGAGTAGATAAGGTTTTGAAAGACTAGAATCTACTTCTAGAAGACCAGGCATTTCTTGCAGAAAGTACAATGCTTCCAGAAGACTTCATGTTGCTGCTGGAAGACTTGAGATGCTTCCAGAAAACTTGATATTGCATCTAAAAGACCAGAAAACTTGAAATGTTTCCAGAAGACCGATATTGCTTCTAGAAGACTTAAAATGTTTCCAAACGACTTGATATTTCATCTAGAAGATTTGATATACTTCCAAGCGCTGACTTGATGCTGCAGTTAAAGAAGGTCCTTCCGGAAGATTTCCAGAAGAAATGTTTTTAGAGGACATACAATGCTTCCAGACGACTTACAATGCTATTAGAAGACTGGATACTGCCCCTAGATGATTTAGTGCTGTTTTCAGAAACCTTGCTATTGCTTCCAGAAGACTTGAAATGCTTCCAGACGACTTACAACGCTTCCAGAAAAATTGTAATAATAACTTCTAGATGACTAGGTACTGTCTCTAGAAAACTTGATATTGCCTCCAAAAGACTTGAAATATTTTCTTAGGACTGATACTGCTTTTAAAGGATTTAAAATACTTCCAGACGATGTACAATGCTTCCAGATCACTTGGAAGGTTTTTGAAAGATTTGATGTTTCTGCTAGAAGACTTGAGATGCATCCAGAAGACTTTCTATTGCATCTAAGAGACTTGATTTGCTACCAGAAAACTGGATACTGTTTCTAGAAAACTTAATATTATTTCCAGCAGACTTGAAATATTTCCAGAAAACTGATACTGTTTCTGGACAAGTACAATGTTTTCAAACGGCTTACAATGCTTCCAGATGCTACCAGATGACTGGATACTGCCTCTACATGATTTGATACTGTTTTTAGCAAACTTGATAATAATAATAGTTTATTGTGTTAGTAAGCAGCTGCTCATATACTCGTGTAAATAAGTACAATTTCAAAACATTCAATTCAATGCAATTCCCATTAATGACTTAATAAATACACCAGCATATATAAAAGACAATAAACATCAGCGTATGGTGATTATAATACGATCCCTGCATTTAGGAAGTCCTCGGAACTCCTCGGAATAAAATGTTTTTGTTGAGTACCACTTGAGATAAGTACTTTGGCCCAAGCTGTGTTTTGAATAAACTTCAGTAATTGTTAAAGATGTTATTGTTGATCCTTCTATGAATATACGCAGGTATCTCAGAATGTTTCCTGTTCTGATACATCTGATATTGATATCTGATCTTCCAGACGACTTACAATACATCCAGATAACTTGATATAGCATCTGGAAGGCATGAAATGTTTCCAGAAGACTTGATGTTGCTGTTAGAAGACTTGAAATGCTTCCAGAAGACTTGATACTGCATCTAAAAGACTAGATTTTCTACTAAAAGACTGGATACTGCATCTAGATGATTTAACACTGTCTCTAGAAAACTTGATACTGCTTCTAGAAGACTTCAAATGTTTCCAGATGACTTGCAATGATACTGGAGTAATTATAATGCTTCTAGATGACTTGACATTGTATCTAGAACACTTGAAATGCTTCCATACGATTAACAATGCTTCCAGAGGACTTGAAATGCTTCTGGACGATTTACAATGCTTCTAGAGTACTTGATGTTGCTATTAGAAGACTAGATTTGCTGTCAGAAGACTATATATTGCCTCTAGATAATTTAATACTCTCTCTAGAAAACTTGATGTTGTTTCCAGAAGCGCTGCAAAGTTTCCAAAAGACTGATACTGTTTGTAGAAGACTTAAATATTTCCATACAACCTACAATGTTTCTAGAAGACTTGAAATGCTTCCAGACGACTTGACATTCTTGATTTGCTGTCAGAAGACTGGATACTGCCTCTAGATGATTTAATACTCTCTCTAGAAAACTTGATGTTTTTTCCAGAAGATCTGAAACGTTTCCAGAACACTGATACTGCTTTTAGAAAACTTAAAACGTTTACAGAAAACTTACAATGCTTCTAGACGACTTACAATGTTTCTAGAAGACCTTATACTACTTTTAGAAGACTTGAAATCTTTCAAAATTACTTGAAATCCTTCCAAAATACTGGATACTGCTTTTAGAAGACTTGAGAAGTTCCCAGAAGACTTGTTACTGCTTCTAGAAGATTTTAATAATTAAGACTCGATACTGCTTCTAGATGGTTTAAAATGCTTGCAAAAGACTTGATACTGCTCCAATAAGACTTCATACTGCTTCTAGAAAAATTAAAATGCTTCTAGAAAACTTGACATTGCCTCTCCCAAACAACTAATTTATTTGGTACCGAGCGTATTTTCATTGCAAATCTTTATGCTCCCAGGATTATAAATGATAAGCCTTCTTTCATGAAATCCCGGGATGAACAGGGGATATACCGGGAGAGGACACGCAAAAAACTGAAATGTACAACTATCTCAAAATTGAGATACCATTCCTAAGATGACTAATTGTTTAATTGTTAAAATTTCAAGACGTTAAAGATGGCATTTGGTCATCTAAAAATCCTAGAAATATAATTTCCTCTATAATTTTCTCTTAGCCACTTTAGATGTATTTTTTTTTCTGCAAGTCTACTATCAAATTATTTCCAGTATTTTCTTTTAGCCACGATTTTATGACTAATAAAATCTTTTCCTGCAAGTTTAACTATCGACTTACGAAGTCTTTAGAACGTAACCCCATCTTATGTCGAGTGCTATCTGTACATTAATTAATCTTAAACTCTACACCAGCAATTCAAAGTATTAACGTCAAAACATTATTCCAGATCAGAATGTTGTCGTAGTTAATGGCGACAGTTGCTAGTTTTAGATTTTTAAATATATGATACTGGAGAACTGAGTTTGTAAATATGAGTATGTTTGACGTCTTTTACTATTGATTGCGCAAGTGAAGAACGATCTTGGGATTGAATGAGGACACAAGCTGAGTAACTCATTTCCACAAAACTCAAAATCAAGTAGAGAATTATCAAAATTTGTGTGGAAATACTGATGGCTCAAACGGTTAGTCGTTTTAACTGCACTGAGGTTATTCTGGAATTGCTGCCAATAAAACGGCAGATGAGCTAGTGGTAATGCATTTTTAGGGCCAGAACCAGTAATTTGTGTAACGTTTACGATGCCCAAATAGAGGATTCGAAGAATTTTGCAGCCAACTGATTTATTTTTAGAGCGTTAGTGGTAAGCTTCATAAGCACCGGTTTTTGAAAATAAGTATGGGTGCTGGATACTGAAAAAACTGAATTGGGAAAAGACTCAAACGACGAATGACAGTATCTAGCGCCTATGGTTATTTTGCAATGGAAATCAGCAGTGCTTACAGCTTTACAAGCAGTATTTGATTTATAATTGAAATTTTTTGGACTTTTGAAATAAACATTTTGTATCTTAGCAGTGTTTGGTATTTTGGAAGTAAAATCAAATCGTATTAACAGGTTCTTCCATTTGCAATAAAAATGTCTTCCTTAAGAGTTGCATTTTCAAACAACATTTTCTGCCAGCTGTTTTACAAACAGCATCAAGTCTTTTGGAATCATCTCAAGCATTCTAGAAGCACTATTAAGTCATTTTGAAGCATTTCAAATATTCTAGAAGCAATTAAATTAAATTACAATCAACGCAACATTTTTCAAAATAATTTACCGGTCAATTCTCCCTCGCACTAAAGGCAGCTTTTGAGTTGTCTATCTATATAACAATATATTATATCTTATCTATGATTTACAGTTGCTGTCATAATGTGACACTAACAGAAACACATTTCAAAATATTTTACTCTCATTATTTTTTCTACTCCCCAATTTTATTAATAACAAAACAATGTCCGATACGAACATAACCATCACGGAAAACCAATTTTTCATGGCGTTCATCGAAGCCACCGATTTAATGTGCGTTTTAGTGGTAATCGAAGAAGACATAATGACACACGATGGGGAATGTTCCGTTACAATTGATATGGAGGTAGTAACATTCGCCACAACGGTCGAAGAAAAAGAATTTATCTCAACTATCGAGTCGTTCTTTTCGAACATACTCGTTATAGATGATATGACAAGATCGTCCAGTTCATCGGAAGAATCATCGGAAGAATCGTCGGAAGTTGAAATATCCGATGTTGAGGTGTCCGATCTTAGCCTATTACGAGAAGGTTCCAAACCGATTAATATGATTTCAACGTGTGATCAATTCAGTAATGTTGAAAAAGTCGCCCAAATATTCGTCGACACCCTTTTGCAAGATGTGAATGTTGATGATGCGGTATCCAGTTCTTCGACGAAATTTTCATTGTATTCAACATCATCGTCGGCGATGGGAGAGTCATCATCATCTTCTTCGTCATCTTGGTCATCATCGTCGTCATCATCATCATCATCACCATCATCTGAGTCATTTGCTGTTTGTCGGTGTTATGAGGAAATAGTTGAGGAAGAAAGTGAATATGATGAGTGGAGGAAACCAGTTGAGTGGCCGTCTATAGAGAATTTTACTGAAGATTTAGGATTACAAACAATTAAGGATTATATCCATAAATCTTGGTACCCCCCAGCGGAATGGCACTACAATGTGTATTTGATTTTACGACAAAGCGATCAATGTGCCGATTATTACACGTATCAATCCGTTTGGAGTTTACCCAATAAACAGTATCCGGTTCCTCAAGTCTACACAAGTATTTATTTCATTATAAAAGTGTCCAGAATAATACCGGTTAATTGTCTAGTCGATGTCTGCTATTACTATGAAGGTACAACCTATCGATTCAGTCCATGCAACACTTCATTAAATGAGCATTTTATGTACAAGATGTTACAATCTAAATTAGATTTATATCAAAGTCTTACGTACTAAAACAATATTAATTATGCATAAATAATTTTATAGAAATAAATATTTTTTTTAATATCTCAATCTTTTTATTTTAGCCACTCTCCATAACCAAGCAATTTTCAGCAAGATTAATGTTGATATATAATTCCTGTCATAATGTGACAATAATCAAACACAATTAAAAGCATTTTATTTTTGATAATATCCAGTTTTAATAATCCAAGAAAAAATGTCTAATATGTTTGGAACGCACATATCGGTCATACAGAACGATTTTATCATAGAATTCCTCGAAGCCACCGATTTAATGTGTATCATGATGGTGGTCGAAGAAGACATGGCAGAAGAAGGAATTCGTTCGGTTCAAATTGATATGGAAGTAGTGACGTTCTCGTCGGTACAAGAAGAGAAAGAATTTATTTATACAATGGAATCATTTTTTTCCAATATTTTGATGGTGACGAAGAAAGAATCGTCGAACATTACAATAACGGAAGTTGAGGTATCCAACATTGAACCGTCCGATCACAGCCTCGAACCAACAAATATAATTCCAACTTGCGCCCAATTTGATAACTACGAAAAGGTCGCAGAAATTTTTATGGATTCCCTCATTAAAAGCGTCCACACCGAACTGAATATGCGCTCAAATTTGTCTTTTATACCACATTCATCGGTAACTACGCTTAAATCATGGTCGTTTTCTTCGTTATCATCTTCGTCTTCTCCATCAATTTTATCACCCTCATCATCATCTTCACCATCATCTTCGTCACCATCTTCGTCATCATCTTCGTCGTCATCTTCTTCATCACCTTCACCATCATCTTCTTTGCGTTGTCTTGAAGAAATAAAAGAAGAGGAAATACACGAAGAATCTGACAAGGCTATTAAATGGCCACCGATTGCAAATTTTACTGAAGAAATTGGTTTAGAAACAATCAAAAATTTTATTAAAAAAACTTGGTCTCCTCCACCGATATGGTTCTACAACGTTTATGCAATTTTAAATCGAAGCGATAAATGTGCCGATTACTACACCTACCAATCCATTTGGAGTTTACCCACCCAAAGATATCCAATTGCACAAGTTCATGCAAGCATTTATTTCGATATCAAAGTGTCCAGAATAAAACCGATAAATTGTTTTGTGGATGTCTCTTATTATTACGAAGGATCTACTTACAAATTATGCCCGTGCGATAGCTTTTTGAACGAATATGTTTTGTTTAAAATTTTAAAAGCGAAATTGGAGTTATTTCAAACGCTGGTGTTTTAAAAATGATAATAAAATGAATAAATATTATTTATTTATTTATTTGCATAAACGTCTTCTTCGTCGTTTCTTGAAAGATATTTGCGCTGTAATCACTGGTAATTTCGAGCTTCAAAATCCATAAAATACGATTTACTTGGCAATTCACGTTGCGTTTCTCGTCGAATTCTTAGAAGTAAATCGTTAAACGACCTACTTTACACACACTACAATGTAACGCGATCATAAGGTTGTTTGGAAACTGACCCTTATAATAAAATTTCGATTGGGACCGTAAGAGGTAATAAAAAAAGATAGGCGATATTATCTGAGTGATGAACGACAGGTAAAAACCAGGATAAATTTAATAAAAAATTTAATTATATAAATTATCCTAGTTAGGGTAAATACCCAAACAATGAGTACTTAATTTATTACATGAACATACTTTTTAATTCGAATATTTTTTATTATTAGTTTGTGTATTTAGTAAAGAAAAGTATAAAAATGTGAAAAGTTGAGATTAATCTGCAAATACTGCACTCAAAGATATAAACATTTCATTGTCAAAAAGTGGTAAGTCGTATCATTAAAACCTGTTTTAGAACTAGCTTTAGAACTAACACTAGACTTAGCACTAGTCCTAATGTTTCTAGTTCTAGGTCAAGTATTAATACTAAAGCTGGATTGCAGGCTGGTGCACGCGATTGAAGAGGTTTTAGGGGAGGCTAAAAAGTGCGACAGATTCAGAAGAGGGAAGAGAAGGAAATGTCTGATGATAGCGATAGACGTAAAAAATGCTTTTGGAACGGCTCCATGGGAGAGGATTATCTACGCTATAGAAAAGAAATGAGTGTCTTCCTACCTTGTCAACCTAATAAAGGACTACCTAAATGAGAGATACGTCGAGTATGAGGGACATAAGCACGAATTGACGAGGGGAGTACCGCAGGGCTCGGTTCTGGGCCCCTTGCTTTGGAACGTTTTCTTCAACGAACTTTTGGATAAGGGGACAAAGGAACCGGATGTCCGTATGATAGCGTATGCGGACGATCTTGCAATCATGGTTACAGGATGGAACCTGGAAGAGATTGAGGAAAGGGCGCAAAGGGTTGTCGACGAGGTGATATCGACCATGGAGGAGATGGGACTCCAGGTTGCCCCGGGGAAAACGGAGATGGTGATGCTGAGAAACAGAAGAGAGAGTAGAGAAGCGGTCCTGAAGATAAAAGAAATTGAAATAAAATCAAGTGTATCACTGAAGTACCTGGGGGTGGTGCTGGAAAAGGATTGCAAATGGAAAAAACATGTAGAAGCGGCAGCTGCTAAAGCGGAAAAAACCGTACAGGCCCTGCAGAGAGTAATGGGATCAACATATGGACCAGGACCTGCGAAGAGAAGACTTATTGGGGCGACAATTTTCTCTCAACTACTCTACGCATGTAGGGCGTGGAGAGAAGCTTGTGAGACTAAGGAAAACGTTGAAAGGCTGCATAGAATACAGAGAGGGGTGCTGATCCGAATGTGTAGTGCCTATAGAACTTGTTCAACGGAAGCGCTGCAGGTGATAGCGAATTCTATGCCGATGGACCTGAAAATCATGGAAAGCGCGGCTAAGTGGGAAGGAAAGCAGGCTCATTCCGCAGCAAAGGAGAGGGCTCTAGAGAAATGGGAAAATAGGTGGCGTAGAGATTCGGGAAAGGCTGCGTGGACCAAGAGGTTGATAGGGGATTTGAGACGATGGGTGGAGAGAGGATGGGGTGAAGTGGATTACCACTTATGTCAGTTCCTCTCGGGTCATGGTTGTTTTAGAGCCTATCTTTTTAAGTTCAAGAGAAGCCCCACTGAGACATGTGTGTACTGTGAGGAAAAGGATGACGTGGAACACACTTTCTACAGCTGCGTTAGATGGGCATACGAAAGAAGAAAAGTAATAGATCAAATAGGAGAAGACATCACACCGCAGAACACAGTAGCACATATGTTGGAAAGTGAAGACAGGTGGTACATTATAACATCATATCTGAGAAGCATAGTTGCCGAGAAAGAGAGGGACGAGTGGCAAACACAAAAAGAAATACGAAGGGACTGAAGAACGAAGAGCACTGAATGGCAGCTAAAACTAGAACTAAGCACTGAATGGCAGCTAAAACTAGAACTAACACTAGACCTAGTACTAGAAAGATTCAGGTCTAAAGACGCACGGCTAAACCGAAACTTTCTAGTACTAGGTCTAGTGTTAGTTCTAGTTTTAATTAGATACATATATACAACAATTTAAGACTAAATAACAACGATGTTGTTCCAACACTAACACTGCAGCTAATACTAGATTTAGAACGACAACGTTTAGGTTTAGCTGAACCTTTGTAAAAACAGAACTCAATCCAACCGAACCCAACCCAACCTAGCTTTAGAACTAACACTAAATTTAGAACTAGAAACCAATTTTAGAAACCAAAGAATTCGTCATCATCAACATAAGTTCGATATTGATTAGAGTATCCATTTTACCAATATATTAACACATAGAAATTTAAATTAAAATTCATGAAAATCTGTACAAAACCTTCAAAATTTTTTAAAATTCTACAAAACATTTTTATGCTTTAACTTTATAATGTAACGTCCTTAAATATTTCAAATCGTAATATTAACGTGTTAAATCTATATTAATTTTGATTTATATTAAAAACTGTGATTGTCGTAGAAAACCTTTGCATTGTGATTAAACTGTAATATAATTTGAGATGACAAATTTTGAACAATTTTCTTAAATGAACGACGACGCCTCTGAAGATGACTAATGGTTGAAACAGGAAAGGTAGAATTAAAGTAAGATATACCAGCAAAAAAGTACAGATTATCACCAATTTTAATTTAAATGTCAAGGTATCTAATAATAATAATAATAATAATAATAATAATGTATATTTATTTCCAAAAGGTTCCACACCCAATTACAGAAAAACAAAATTAATAACTTAAATTAAGGTTGAACGGTATCAAATGAAACAAAAAAAAAGTAAAAATGGATATAGTCCACAAACTGGTCTGTCAAGTCTCAAATTGGTTGACAAGTCGATCATCCAGAAACGACCAAGAATCAAAAAAAATATCGCATTCATCAGAAATTTGATTAAAAAAGTTACACATCAGTGTCACAGGCGCACGCTGACCCACCGTTGTTCTGTTAGAATTACAATAGAACACACGCGTAGACCTATTATTTAATCTGGGCACGTTAAAATTAATGTTACACAGAATATGCGAGCAATCAATAGTACTATGCAACAATCCATATAAAAATTTGACAGCGATCACTACTCTACGTGTAGATAGAGACACCATAGCAAATCGGTTCAGTAATGAGCGGTAATCAATACCTCTAGGCGGGTAAGTTGCATCAATACGACATGACAAAAATTTTAAATATAATCTTTGTATGCGCTCTACGGAATTAATATGAGTATTAAAGTAGGGTTGCCAAATCAATGTGGCATACTCAAGACGCGAACGAATTAAGGCATTAAAAACAGTAAGAAGCCCTACGGTCGAAAATTCTTTACAATTACGATAAATAAATCCGTACGTCCGGTAGCATTTAGTGCAAAGATCAGAAATATGATTTACAAATGTTAGCTTAGAATCAAAGTTTACTCCTAAGTCTATGATAGTACTCGTTCTACGCAAGTGAACATCGCCAATATAGTATTCGCAGGATATCAAAGAACTTCTAGTGTAAGACATGACGGCGCACTTAGACACATTTAGGCTCAAACGGTTACTCACACACCACTCAACGACACTGTCCAAACCACTCTGAAGAACCGCAACACCCGCCGGTGACCGAACCGAAGTGAAAATCTTCATGTCATCTGCAAACAGCAGCTTCTCTCTATGAATGGCGTCCATGATGTCATTGATGAAAATGAGAAAGAGAAGCGGTCCGAGGTTCGATCCCTGAGGCACTCCCGACGTCGGGCGAATAGACTGTGATGTGCAGTTGGCGTATATAACGCGCTGCTCTCTTCCGCGAAGATAAGACTCCATAAGTGCGGTCAATTGATCACTAAAGCCAATCAAACTGAGTTTGGATAACAGTCCGTAATGGTCAAGTTGGTCAAATGCCTTTTGGAAATCTAAGTAGATAACATCAACTTGACCTCTATCGTCAAGAACATCGCATAGATATTGCGTAAAGCAAACCAAGTTCGATACCGTAGAACGGTTTCTCACGAAACCATGTTGAAAGGGTACTATATAAGGCTTCACGTAGGTATAGATATATCTGTATAAGATTGATTCAAATATCTTCGGGAAATTGCATAATAAGGAAATGGGTCGATAGTTTTCGATATTGGTGGCATCATCTTTCTTATGAACGGGACAAACATAAGCCTTCTTCCATTGCACAGGCATTACAGAGTACTTAAGAATCATGTTGTAAATATGGAGCAAAGGAACATCAAAAATAGCAGCGCAGTCTCTCAAAAGGAAGCTAGGTATGCCATCGATACCTGCAATAAGTTTATTTTTTGAAAGCTTTAGTGCTGAGCGAACATCATCCTGCGTGAAGCCATCGATTCGGAATGTCCGTTCCACTGACAAACCGGAAATAGGTACATTACAAGGGTCAGAAACAGTATAGACTTGACCGAAATATTCGGTAAACCCATCCACAATCGACGAACCTGTAGTAAACTCGAGATCCCGGTACTTCATAGCGCCAGGTATGCGAGATGTACCCTTCCTCGACTGTACGTACCACCAAAAACTTTTCGGGTCATTACGGATTGCAGTTTCACAATTATTTAAGTGCAGTTTGTACGCGGCACTTATCATGGTTTTACTGAGGGATCTGTTGTACTTGAAACAATCCACAATCCAAATAGTAAGCTTCGATACATTCTGTATTTCCTAAGCGCACTTTCCTTGAGCCGAATAGCTTCTCTTATTTCATAAGTGAACCACGCAGGATACTTTTTCCCGGCTTTATTCAAAAATTTCATTTTAGGCACGGCGATATCAAGAGCTTTATAAATTAGTTCATAAAATGTTGCGCATCCGGCCTCGACGTCCGTTGCATTGTCCACCAATGACCAATCAGTGGCAGTTAATAAGCCGTAGAGCAACGGAAAATCTGCTCGCTTGAAATTGTAACCAGCTACACCAGACGATGCCCGGAAGTTAGGAGAAGAAGATTCCATACATGAAAATACAACATGAAGTGCTGGATGGTGACGATCTTCGTCCACAATAAGATCTAAATTATTGTCAACCGAGCACGGAAAATTACTAAACACCAGGTCCAGTAATCGGTTGTTGAAATTCATGACGGCATTCGCTTGGGTAAAGTTGTTGAATTTCTCATAATTTTCAAGTGCAGAAGCAAAGCGATCACATCTGGCAGGATACGAGTAAGAAGGGACGTTAAAATTACCAATCACCATAACCGAATGATCAGCAATAAAGTGCAATGCTTGCAATTGTTCCAAGAATGTTTCAAAGTCATCTATAGAGGTGTAGGGCGGTATGTAAACAACAAAGAAAAAACTTTTCAAATTGCCCATTCAAGCCAAAAACCTTTGCCCCCACAACGTCCAAGGTAGGAGTGATGTCAATTATACTGTGCAAATCCAGTTGAACAGCCCGCAACGCACTGCGAATTGCCAGCAAAACGCCTCCTCCCCTCGCAACCCCCATCATTTCCATGCGTCGATCACAACGAAAAACAGTATAATTATCAGGGCTTAATTCACTATTACTTATATCGGCACATAACCAGGTTTCTGTTAATGCAACAAAATCATATTCGGATACAGAGAGGTAGCTAAAAACATCAATCACTTTAGTTCGCAGGCCGTTTACGTTCTGATAAAGGAGAGAGTATCGTTTATAATTGGGTGGAGAAGTTAGTTTAAAGAAATAATTTTTGGAAAACCATTAGAGTAGCGAATCTTGAGGTTCTGCTCGCCAGCAGCTCGGCGATTTTCCAACTGCGCTTTAAATTCATTGTAATGCTTTATTTGGTTAGGCGTACGATCGAAACTCAGCGACACACTGCGATAGGCATCAAGAGTTTTTAATTTAAATGCCTTACGAATCAAGTTCACCGGATTCGCAGCGTCATCAAACATCACCTTGATAGGTCGTCCGCGAGGGTTGATTCCGCGGCCTAACCAAATAGTTTTAAATTTGCTCTTAAAATTAGGCAGAATAGCTTTAAATAAGTCCGCTGTAGTGTTCCTATCGTAGTCACCATTCGAAACAATATGATCATCAGTGGATTCAGGCAACCCAAACACAATAATATTATTCCTTCTCTGCTGTCGTTCAGTGACTTCCCGAACAACCTCCTCCATACTAAAACCTTGACAAAAAGCTTGTGAGCTCTTGAGCATATCAAGTTGCGCAGTGAATTCGGCACGTAGTTTATTCAAGGATTCGGTAAATTCGGCCTGTAGAGAGGATAAGAGAACTTTGAGGTCTCTAAACTGATCCATGTTTCGAGTACATTTATTACAAACTACCTTAATTGACTTAGATTTCTTTCTAGTCATTACAATATATATCTAAAGAGATGTACGGTTAAATCTTAATGTTTTTGTTCTAGTATTTAGTGTTAATACTAAAGCTTAAAGATTTGCAGGTCTAGTATTAGTTATACTTTTAGTTCCAAAAGAATTTACAATAATGTAAATGAAAGGCATTTCATCCAAGTACTGAATGGCATTTTAACTGCTAGAATTAAAACTAGATCTAGTACTCTATAACTTAAAAACATTTTAAATGCCCAGAACATTAAAAAAAAATATTTAAGAACTACGTAGTTGTTAGACGGGGTGATGCTTAATACTTGGGTAAGCATTCTTATAAACATAAAATAAAATTTAGATCTGATTTTGCAATTTTTCGACATAACGGGGATATGGTCAAAAACAATTTTATGAGGCTGCCACTTTTCTGGGATTTTATGGTACGGATACGATTCTATGCCACCACTTTTATGGTAGAAAGGTACGAATTGGCAGTTCGGTTAAGTGAAACTTTTTAGTTCTAAACTGAAAAACAACGAGAAATAAAGCTAATGCTAAATCTAGGAGTAACACGAAATCTAAAACTGAACTAGAACCATTCGGGTTAAGCCGTCTCTAAGACGGAACTCTTTTTTTAATGATATCGGGAAAAATCTGCTAGCAGATATTAGGAATGATAGTCTCCAAATAGTTTTAGGGCTAATAAATTAACCTCGATCCACTAAAACCCATTTCCTCGTCTTCTTCGGTAACACTCTCACGATTTTATTTCGGAGTTTGAACATTGCCGAGATCCTGAGTCTTGCCCGGCAGTCATGGGCCATTTTTTTGTATACAATAAAATAAACGTCTTAACTTTTTAACAGATTCATAACTCCAACGTACCTAGCTGAAGGGCTGGACAGGTGCCCCTCTCTTTTTCTTTTGGCGTTCCATTTCTTTCTATTTTCTTCCTCCTAGGTACTTCTGATCTTCTCCTTTGCCCATTCCGCTCAGAAACAAAACAATAAAACGTTGTTTCAGCTTTTTTATAGTACTCAATATTTCACATACCTGGTTAAGAGGGCTGTCAAGCCCCCCTTTGTTCTCTTCTTCCTCGTGATAAGCGCCCTGATGAAGTTCTCCATCGCCACCCAGTTTTCCTCACTTTCCTCAATTTTCGTGGATAATCCGTTTACCCTCCTTCCTTTCCATTATCGCTTTTGTGGCTTGCCATCTTTCACACTGGAAAAATATGTCTTCAACATCATCAGTTCTATCACAGTACGTTCTACATTGCTTATCTACAGCTCGTTTGTACTTATACAGATAATGCTTAAAGCATCCGTGGACAGCTATAAATTGGCTTATATGATAGTTAGCCTCGCCCGATTTCCGTTTCAGCCACACCGATATGTCTGGTAGCAGTCTCTTGGTCCAGTCTGTAAGGTCTATATCTTTAAGAAGGTATATCTTTGCCGTCCCACCTCCTTTGCCATTCCTCTTCTGTACCAACTCCGGTCTGGTTTTTATTTTGGCCCAACCTTTTCTTAATACACAAATCTATTCCGGCATATCTCCCATTAGATTCAGAGTGGAATTTAACGTAGTCTTGTATGCGTTGGTGAATCCTCTTCAAACTTTAGTAAGTTGTTCGATATGTTTCTTAACTTTTATCACCATTCCAATCAAATTGCGTTTTTGTTGTTTGGGTTCGCACGTTGCTCCCATGATTCTGTACACAGTCTGGTTATTTTTTGGGTTTTTGAATCACATATTTAATGTTTTCGCCTCATCTCCCATCCTTTCCAATCATCACCTCCACATACTAAATGGCTTGTCCTGTTTTCATACCGCAGTTTCCCACCTTCAGCTCTATCGCCCGTTTTGTTTTTCTACTCTTCATCAGTATCGCTTCAGTTTTTTCTGGTGCCATTTCCAATCCTTGTCTCCTCATCATATTTGCTATTTGTATGATCGTCCGATATGCCATGTCGCTTATCTCATCTTCACTCCATCCAGTTATCATTAGTGCTATGTCACCAGCATATGTGATTATTCTTACGTCGTCACTTCTTTCCTGCGATCTAATGATCCTATCAAAGTATATATTTGACAATTGTCCGAGTATTGATCCCTAAGGGATACCGCTTATTATTTTAACTCTTTTGCCTTCATATACTACCTCTTTTTCTGACAGTTACTCCTTTATTACGTTTGGCAAGCTTTCTGTTATGCCCTTTTCTCTCATCTTTTCTATAATTCCACTCCATGCGCCGTTCTAAACGCATTCTTTACATCTATGTTAATCAGTAACCACTTCTTCTTTTTTCCTCCTGTTAAATTTTTCAGTTTCTTTTGCACTTCTCAGGACTTCCTGTATGGTGTCTACAGCGGATTTCCCTTTTGAAAGTCCGTGTTGGTGTCATGAGAGAACGTTACCTTTCTCTAATTCCTTCAGCACTTTTCCCTTAATAACGCCTTCCTATAGCTTGCTAAAGCTAAATTGCTTTAGCAAGCTATAAGACATAGCGAACATAACGGTTCTTTTCTTTCGGATGGCCCCTTCAATCAATATGAGTGTACCCTTTTTCCATCCTTTAAGAATTATGTTCTCCATTATCAGCTTGTTGTATATCTTGGTCATTTCTTTGGTTTTAATTCTAACCACATCTTTCATAATCTCGGGCCAACCCAACCCCTGGTGCCCTTTTGTTGTTGATGTCGCTTACCATCTTATTAACTTCTTCCTTCATGACCTCTTTATATTCGTTGGTCTTTCCACCTTCCTCGAACTATCATTCCCCTCTAGAAACAGTTTCTTGATTACCTCGATTAACCTTTCCTCCTTGAGGATCGTATTGCTTATATTTTTACAACATCCACCCAGATATCATTTTCCAGTTTGTTACATAATTCTCTCTATGTTTTCTTGTTGACGTTTTTTATTTCTTTTCTTTATTCCTTTCTTTCCTATGATTCCCTTTCCCATTTCACTAGCTCTTCTGTCGTACCTCTGTCTACCTCTGTCTTTTCAAGCCCCCTGATTAACATTCGCTTGCAGCTATTTATGATTTCTTTTACAGTTTTCACATCTTCATTCCACCAATACAATGTAGTACTTTTAGTAGTATTTTTTTTATCTTTATGTAGTAATTTTCGCCTTTTACCTATTTCCATATATGGCATTGCATGTCTTTCAAATTCAAGGTCAAATTTTCTTGTAGTGTCCATCTACCATTGCTGTTTTTGTTGTCCGATTCAATCTTATTGCTCACTTTCACGCTGAAATAAATATTGTGGTGATCGCTAAGGTTTTCCTCTTCTTCCTCCACTCGCCATTCTTCGAAAGCTTTAATTTGTGTTTTTGCCTATTGTGAGATCGATTGGATTTCTGCCTCCCTCTTTTCCAAGTCTCTCTCCTCTATTTATAACCATCGTATTCCTTTCTGCCATCCATTCCCAAAGCATTCTGCATTTCTCATCCCCTCTCTTCGATTCAACAATGATTATGTTTGGTATTGAAATCTCCTGTAATAATTATTTCTTTTCCCATCAAACCATTAACATTTTTCCCCAAA
This sequence comes from Onthophagus sagittarius, assembly GCA_036711965.1. Lineage (NCBI taxonomy): Eukaryota > Metazoa > Arthropoda > Insecta > Coleoptera > Scarabaeidae > Onthophagus > Onthophagus sagittarius. The sequence goes on from JASERS010000004.1 coordinate 13,420,756, forward strand.
TTATACAATTTTTTATCAAAATCAGGTTATTCTACATTTGGAATCAGATAACATCCCATTCAGATCCCCACGTTTATCATCAGTACCAGATATCCTTTATTTTCCTTCCATTCACTTATCTTAATGTCATTGTTAAAAACTTTCATAGCAGATGTCAGCCTCCTTTCTTGGTTTCTTTTTTATTTCATTCTGAGATTATTAGTATTTTCTTTTTTTGTGTCTCACTTGCCTTTCCAGTAGGTTAGTGGCTTCTACGTTTCTGTTGACGTTGACTTGTATTATATATTGACTGTGACATCAATTTCTCTTTCTCTGTTTTCCATTTCTTTTTTTCTGTTTTTCTCTTTTTCGTCTATGCTGTCTTTATTGATTTTCGTTTTCTGCGTTGCATTCTTCTTTGTCTCTATAATTTTGTGGTATTCTATTTTATGAAATTGGGCATGCCATGCTGTTTGACATGTATCCTTCGGCCTTAAGACGGAACCCAACCCAACCTAGCTTTAGAACTAACACTAGAGTCAGACTAGAAACATTAGGGTTTAGTAATCTAAAGAGATGTACTGCAAAATCCTAATGTTTCTAGTTTTATATCTGGTGTTAATACTAAAGCTATATTGTAGGTCTATTGTAGGTCTAGTATTAGTTATAGTCTCAGTTCCAGAAGAATTTACAACAATCAAGTACCGAATGGTAAATAAAATTAGAACTAACACTAGACCTAGTGATGAGACCTAGAAAGATTTAGGTTTAACCGTGCGTCTTCAGACTAAACAAATATTTTCTAGTACTAGGTCTAGTTTTAATTTGATACAAGTATCACCTCTCTTAAAACGGAACTCAATCCAACCCAACCCAACCTATTTTTAAAACTAACACTAGACTTAGAAGCTAGGTTGTAAGTTTAGTATTAATTATACTTTTAGTTCCAGAAGTATTGACAACAATCAAGCACAGAATAGCTATTAAAACTAGAACGAACACTTTTTAAGAATCACTTTTTATTTTGTACTAGAAATAATCAGGTGTAGTTATGCTTCTGAAGAGAGGGTATATTCCCTTGAATATAAATATCCGAGTATTTAACAATACTACTTTATCTTCCTGAAAGTTACGGGACAAGATGAAGACGTATCTGGATGAATTTTGTTGATTAAACCGTTATACGTGAAATGAATATAAATAAAATGTTAAATCGTTATGCAAATTGGGTGTGTAAACATTTTTAACGTAGTATAAAAATCGTGCAAATTGGTATGTCAGTGAAATTGCACCGGGTGTTATAAACTTGTCCGTGTCGAGAGCGGACGTTTTCGAAAATGGATTCAGATTGACGCACGACTAACGAGAGAGGGTCCAAAACTTCTTTTTTGTCAACCTGTCAAGAACTTTTTTCATTTACGTCCTTTATTCGATTCAGTTTATTTAACGAGTTATAACGATTTTTATGCTATAATTTAATGTTAATCGAAAAAGAAATTGTTAAAGGATCTTAATGAATAATTCCATTAAATATTAAATAGACCACACAGGAGTCTTCGCAGGATTAAGTGGATAAATTAAATTATTTACTACTTGAAATCTAAGGTTTAATTCTACTTTAATGTGAATGTGTAATTTGAAATAATCTTCTTAGGAAATAAAACGGTTTGAATAGAGATAAAAAGTTAAAACCTTACATGTTTTGGGTTGGGTTGGAGAAATCTAAAATTGTTTTTGTCCAATTGAATCAATTTCCTGGTTGATCTAATCTTCTTTACACTCGCACGTGACTTTATACTGTTGTGTTGTCGTCCACTATCATCGAGAAATGTGGGAAGTAAACTGTAAACTATTCTAAGAACTGGACTTCGATTAACATTGACATTGTTGTACATAATAATAGAGTATAAAACGTGTTTGATACAAAAAATTTATTTAAATAGCATTTAAAGTTGAAAGTTTATTCAATAAAGGAGTTCATAAAATCTCTTAATCGATCATAAGCAGCTCGTTTTTCAGTTATTTGAATACAAAGCTACTTGTTTGGCTTATATAAATAATAACAATGTTAGGTTAATATACATATAAAGGGGTATGTAAATTGGAATAAGTATACAGGTGGAGCGCGTTCGCATACGTAAACATTCCAACGTGGAGCTACCGTAACTTTCCATAAGTGCAATAGTTACGGTTAAATTATTCGTATTTAATGAGAAACTTGTAAACTTTAAACTCCACCGAGCACCTCGAAACGGTATACGCTGCTACCGAAGATAAATGTGGAATTTTAATTAATGTTAAACAAGTCGGTACGGCATTTCTTAGAAGTTCTTCGTTTCTTAATTAATATTTGATATTGACCTTTTAATAAACATGGTGTTAGAATTTTATAGGTGTAGCAAAACAGCTTATATTCTATTATAGATCAAAAAATGCAAAGAGGTGTATAAGAAAAAATCGGATTCTCTTTTCTAAGCTCCATTGAATATCGTCTGAATAAAACATATTTTCCATATTCTCTTCGTCCCGCATTCTTGCACCACATAGCACCACGGAATAATCTTGTATGTATATAGTAACGCAGAGAGTGTGTAACAGAGAGCAAGCACAAGCTGCGAGAAGAGGGCGAAACTTGCGATATCATCGGTCTTCGCCTTGTGTATCCGTGTATACGAGGCGAATAGTTTACGGCTCTTGGTCCGTCCATATTTTACCCGTTGTAACTTTTGCCGTTCGGCTACTTGTTATGGAATACGAGCTTTGTGTACACCGTTGTTCTACATCTGGGACGGTCCTGCACGATTTTTTATCGGCACGTCGTTATGAATTTATGTCGTGAACTTAACTCACGTACAGAACCGTGATACAGAAAAAAATTCTCGATTATCACGTTTTTTCTTTGATATAAGAAATACCCGTTTGGTATTTAAAACTTATCAATAAAGTAAAGTCGGTTCCATATCACTATTTTATACTCAACCTAGGTTGCGAGAACTAAATTCCGTCTCAAAAACTAATTGAGATTTTGCTTCAAAAAGATAAGACAAGTTGTTACTTTTTCAATCATTGTATTGATTGTAAAAAATTTTCCTGAGTAAATCTAAAGAGATTGTATCTCTAAAATTAATTGAGACATTACAATGAGATTGGAAGCGTTCCAAAGATATCTATGGCTAAACCTAAATGTTTTTCGTTCTAAATCTACGGCTCTACTTTTAATTGTTATTCAGTCTTAAATTTTTGTATACCTGTGACCATGATACAGACTCCGAGCAGGATAACATAAATGAAGATGCAGATATTTTGGATAGGGATGACGGCGTGGATGATGAAGATGAACAACTTGTGATGCGTGATAGATGCTCGTATTTTGTTGGTAAAGCTGGAACTAAATGGAAATAAGCTGCTCCCATCTGTTTCATCTTCCGGGGGTTATCGGTGAAGCACGTGACACATTATTTCCCATTCAAAGCTGAATGTAGATGTTTGAAAACTGCATCGATATTACAGATGAAAATGTAAACGATGACCATGTAGAAATCCAAGCGCTCATGGTTTTTGCTTTATTTAGCTGGGCTCCATCATGGATCTCAAGTACACATCTAGCAGTGTATTGGTAATCAGATGGTATGGGATATGAGATATTTCCTGCTACAATGGCAAAACGTAGGTTTGTCTTTTTATTGAAATGGATCCGCTTAGATGATACCGAAATTAGAGATCAAAGAAAAGAAGTGGACAAAGTAGCAGCAGTTCGTACTATTGTTGACAAGTTCAACAACAATTGTAAAAAACCTTATTCTGTGAGAGAGTATGTAACATTACATGAAATGCTGTTTGCCCCAAATAAGTCAAACAAATAGGGTTTGAAAGTTTTCTCTGTTGTTGATGCCAAAACATTTTTTACTTCGCACATCGAAATTCATGCTGGTACTCAACCCAATGATCCTTACAAAATTGACAACTCTACCGTTGCAGTGACGGAAAGAATGTGTTCACATTTATCAGGATCAGGAATAAATGTTACAATAGATCCTGTTGGTTTACAGGATATTCAATGATGAAAAAACTGCCAACAGAGCACCGCCTTACTGTGGCTGTTACAATTAGAGCCAATAGAAAAGAACTACCTCTTGAAATAACACAAGCTAGAGACAGGATAAAAAGGAAAAAATGTGATTGTGGTTTCATCAATGCAGCGAGATAATCAGATTGATGAAGCCAGCGGTGATCGGAAAAACCCGATCAGCCTTGAGGCTCTCAGGTATTGAAGAGGAGGTTATTCCAGAGCCACAACCAGGGAAAAGAGGAAATTGTAAATATTGCAAAAGACGAAAAACTCGATATTATTGCAAAATATGTAAATGTTGGTTGTGTATGGAGCATATAACAGCGTGTTGCAACCATTGTTTGGGAAATATCGAGACAACAATTTGAGGCCCCCCAGTTTATGCATAGAATATTATTCCTCAGTTATGATATATTTTTATAATAATTTAAGAAAGTGTTAAGGAACTGCGTTCGATAGACAAAGGGTGAAAAGATTCATTTTCAAATTCAGATTCGGACTCATTCATGTCGTTGTCTTTTGAAACCTCTTCAATTAAATTTTGATCTGAACTAAAATTAGAACTAACACTAGAACTATCATTAGGACTAACACTAAAAACTTTCGGGTTTTGCCGTGCGTTTTTTGAAAAAATGTTTGACGTTTCGGATGCCATGTTGCAACCTTCTTCAGAAACTGGTTCTAACTGACAAAATCGGGAATTGTAAAACAAAATAGGTTAAAACAAATAGGTCGTAAAACTATTTAATAATTAGTTTTACATTAATTACAAGTTAATTACTAGCTAATTACTGCGTCGCGTCCGGTTTGGGAGTCGTAATCGTCTTCACCACCATCTTCCATGTTCTGCTTAGTTCCCAGCCATCTTCTCTGTTAACGTTGTTTTTTAGTCGGTGGATTTCTATGGCTTCTCTTGTCAGCCGTTGATGATATTTATTAGTCCTAGCAAGAACCTTTGTTTTGTTGAAGTTTATTCGGTGACCTTCTAAGTGGCAATGTTCCGCAACCGCCGACTGTTTAATCTTCCTCAGCCTCACATCCCTCTCGTGTTCCTTGATACGGCATTCGATGTTTTGTCCGATTTGGCCAACGTAAAACTTCCCACAACTGCATGATAGCCGATAGACACCCGTTCCTTTTGAAAGAGGTAACTTGTCCTTGGCTATCGGGAGTGTATTCCGAATTTTGGTGACCGTTTCGTATCGCACCACGATGTCGTTTTTCTTTAGGTGTCTTGCAATTCGTTCCGTTACACCGGAAACGAAAGGAAGACAGATGAATCCAGCTGGTTCTGTACTTCTTTAGGTTGTCTCCTTTACATATTCTTGCTGCTCTCTGGAACAGAGTGCGAATGACGGACCTTTTCTGTTGGGGATGATGGTGTGATGTTGCCTCTAAATACCTATTAGTGTGGGTTTTCTTTCAACACACCCCCAATTCCATGTCACTATTTGTTGTACTAGTGACCAATACATCTAAGAAAGGCAACTGCTTAGCGGACTCCGTTTCCATGGTAAATTTGATCATGGGATGTTGAGCATTTAGATGACCTAGAAATTCAAAGAGGCGTTCTCTACCATGTTGCCATACAACAAACGTATCCTCCACATATCGGAGCCATGGCTTCGGTTTCCATTGGCTCTTCTTCAGAGCATTTTCTTCGAAGAATTCCATGTAAAAGTTTGCTATCACCGGCAACAAAGGTGATCCCATGGCTGCCCCCTCAAACTGTTCGTAAAATTCTACTAAATCTGGCACATATTCTGGCAATCCCTCTGGAATGAGTTTTTGGCGAAGACCCTCTACCGCATCCTTAATTGGTACCTTAGTAAAAAGAGATTCTACATCGAAACTAACCAAAATATCCTCAGCATCTAACTTTACATTTTTCACCGATTCCACGAAATGTGTCGAGTCCGTAACATATAATTCTACGTTGCCTATAAAGGGAGAGAGAATTTTCGCGAGATGTTTTTCTAGTAGGTACGTTGGGAAATTGATGGCACTGACGATAGGACGAAGGGGGACGTCTGGTTTATGGATCTTCGGTAGTCCATAAATTCTTGGTGGTACCGGAGACTGTACAATCAAACCTTTCTGATGCTCTGGTGGAATACCTGTGGATTTTACAAGGCTCTTCATATTCCTTACGATCTTGTCTGTAGAGTCCTTCTTGATTTTCCTGTATGTCCATCATTTTGGCGTCATATTCTTCTTTGTCCATCACAACGGTGGCATTCCCCTTGTCTGCTCGCAACACGACGATTTCTGACTTTTCTTTAATAGTCTTGATAATAAATAATAAAATCTTGATCTATAAAATTTGCTACCTCCTCAATTTTAACAATTTTAACATTATTTTAATGGCATTTAAATCAGTTGTATCGATTTAGAATTCAATTAATCTTCTCTCTGACCGAGAGTAATCTCGTCTTCTTCATCCCATCCACAATTGCCTTAATTTTTGTTTATGTATTCTTCGCTTATAACTTTCCAAGATTCATCCAAGTTTATGATAGATTTTTTTAAATTATAACTCTTTAAACTGCTACTTCAATCAACACACTCAATCAATCAATACACAAATATTTGTATATTTTGAATAAAATTTTGCTCCATAGGTTGTAGAATTGCTGCACAGATTGGAGGTAGATACATAACTCTAAAGTTTTTATCAAAATTCAAAAGATTTTCTCCTGGATGCGATGGAGCATACTCTATTTAAAAAAACGCCTCTTCTTTGCTTCATAAAAACTTTTTTCCTTCCATTATGAAACATTTTTTGAACTATTCCATAAAAATTGTTTATGTCTTTCATCATTTTTGCTGGCTCGATATTCCACAGGGTGTTCAACGTTTTTAAAACATCTAGGATGGAGGGATTTTCCGAGAACAAGAAGTCGTTCTTAAAATAAATCTTGATTAAGAAAAATTTCATTTCAAACTGGTAGACTTCATTACAACGTCTAGAATAGTTGGAATAAGGGTGTTGGAATCAACATGAAATTAGCAAAATCGACTCAAAAGAATCCCCAATTGACATCAATTTATATCCAATATTGCGTATATTAATCAAATTCCTAGATTTATGCTTCTTATTATAAGATTTATTTATTGCAATCAAAACCTACCTTTCTTTGATATCTTTTGAAAGAATCAAGATATTTTTGTGATTAATATCTGAAAGTAAAGCTTAATTAAGAAAAATTTCATTATAAACTAGTAGACTTCATTATAACGTTTAGAATATTTAGAATATGGGTGTTTTTGTGAACTTGAAATTGACAAAATCGATAAGCTTTGAGTAAATAAAGATATTTTCGTGATTAGTATCTCAAAAAAATCCCCAACGCATAATAATTTAAATCCGATATTGCGCACATTAGGCAAATTCTGAAAATCTCTCAAATCTGAATATAAGTTCCATTTGTTACAATCAAATCCTACTTTTCTCTTTGATATCTTTTAAGCGAATAAAGCTATATTTATTACTGATGTCTTAAGATATTGTTGGGTTGGGTTGGGTTGGTTGGCTTATTTTGCTTTGTTATCATAATCTTTAATGTATTCTGTGCTTTTTGCAATATAATTTCTGCTGTTTAATTTGGAAACATAATTAACTACTCGTTCATTAATATATCTGATATTCTATAAAGCAGACATTTATTTTGGTGAAATATTTTATTATGCTTATAAAGCCGTAAACGTTTAAAAAAAGTATGTTATTATGTAATCTAATGGTAACGTGTAACTAAAAACTTTTACTTTCACAAATTATTGTCATTAATAATATGAAATAACAGATACACACATAAAGCGCAAATAATACTTACCATAAGCTTTTATGCAGTAATGACTACCATAAAGTCCCCATATCAAATCGAAATACAACAATAAATACTCACAAATATAAGTACCTATAACATAAACCGAAAAGTTATGGCTAAAAGCGGGTGTATTGCAACAGAAGAAAACGGCGGAGTGTCACAGTTTACTAATTCCCTGAATGACAGATTCAGATTTCTCTACTCGTTGCGATTCTTTTCCATTCGAACCGCGATCGGTTCTTGGACGTAGATAGAGCTCGAACGGTTGGTTTATTAAAGTGGCAATTGCAAAATCTGCTGCTTTTGCCTCGGCCCGTTGTTAAAAAGAAATTTTGCTTCGCGGCGCGCGAGTTTTAGATCGTTATTCCGCAGCGTTGACCTTTTTAGCGACTATTCTTCCGAATGTAGGTCATATTTGTTGATTTGCTAGCACTGTGGTCTCTATTCCATCAGGCGAAATGCCATCGCCGGTTTCAGAACGGTCTAATTTGTCCGTCGCGAACGAAATTATACATTCCATAAGGTCGATCGTGCAAACGATCATTAATATATACCGGTGGAAAGTAAACAATAAACAGACGTAACAAATAACGAATAAAATGTTGTGTCAATTGATCGATTTAAAGAAATAAACATTTTCTCTTGTAGTATGTATAGAGAAATAGAACAAACAATTACCATATAATTTGTACTTTCAGGGCACTTGCCGGTGTCACGACTCTGCTCTATTTGCCCTAATTGGCTGTATCGCTTCTTGGACATCTGTCGCGATCGTGCTAAACAGTTTTGCATAATTTAACGATTACATTTTCTTCTTACTTTTACGTTGTTTGTCGGCACACCTTTTTAGATGATTATGTTACAAATTTTTGTGCTAAATATTATATCGTGTTAGATTCGCGAGAGGTCAAAGGGTCATTAATGGACAAGGTTTTTCCAGAAGACGAGTTGTCGGAGTCGCCCATCGAGTGTCTGCTTTTCTGGTATATAGGTTATGCGGTACATTGTCGGAAAGATGGTGAGTGATTGCCCATTGTCGCGCCCACACACGTTCTGTGTACCTACACGTCGACGTTCCACACTTCGAAACATCACGTATGGTACCCTTAACAGGTCCGTTCAATCTTCTGGCCGGTTGTTTAGAAAACCCTTCCTCACACATCTTCCATTTCCCACCATCTCTCTTTCTTCCATCTTCATCTTGATTGCTTCGCTATCACAATGATGAGAAGAAATGATAATAGCACGACGACATGTAAACGGAAGAAAAAGGTTGATGGAGAAAGAAAGAGGGAGAACCCGGAGCTCGCAAGATTTATTTCCAAGTCGTACCAACTAAACGGATGTCGAACAACGAGGATAAATGACTTAAGCCACTAAACGCCTCAAATGCAACACACGTCGGACCAGCTACATCTGTATCGTTTACTTGTTATGGTAAGTATCCTAAAGGATGGCCGCGCTGTGACCCCGTCTGTTAAACGTAAACGTTGTTAAATTACCATAGTACAATACCGCGAAGTGAGGACATTACGCCATTTAGAAAGAAAACCGCCTAACGACGGTTTCTGTTGCCAACGGCACCACCACGACGTCTCCGTCGTCGTCGACGATCAACGACCAACGGGAATATTTCTTTATGTTCACTGCTTTACCGGCGTGGCGCCAGCATGTATGTGTGATATATTGATGCCAGGACACCCACGCATCGACTTGATTACTTCAACAATTACTAAGATTAAAGGTAATCTTAGTAATTTGTATTCTGTAACGTAATTTTAGTACGCATACAAAGGAAAAGAAATTTAAGAGTCACCCATAATTTCTTTTTGGTCAAAGAATTTGTGTCCACGTGTTGGACGTCCGTTGACGAAGCACGTCATTAAAATATTTAGGAGATAAGGCCTGTTAAGACCGTCTCTTAACATGTCAACAGGTTGACCGCCGTAACGTAATCCGGTCCCATTACGGTAGCCGGACACGTGTAAGGATTAAAATCCTTCGAAGTACGGCCACCAAATTATAAGAACGTCTTAGAAATCCTCTTTCAGCAAACTTTATCTTAATGACTACAAAAATAATTTGTAATTATCTTAATATAACTTATTATTAAGATCAACTTTTATGTAATGGTTTAAAGATTTTTTCAAAATATACTTAAATCTCGATATAATGAACTAATTGAGTTTAGACCATTTTCTTTTTGTAATTTATTTCCTGGTATATTTTAGATTCAAAATGATGTGTAATTTGTGATTATAGCTATATTGTATTCAGTGATGGGATATCAGTTAATACTAAAGCTGGGTTGTAGGACTAGTATAGTGTAGGTCTACACTGGATGGCAGTTAAAACTAGAATTAACAGCAAATAGAAGGAAGATATAGGTTTAGCCGTGCATCTTCAGACTAATTCTAAGATAGTATTAGTTCTAGTGATAGTTCAATATATAGTTCAATGATAATAATATCAAAAGGTTTGTGGAGTGGCACATACACTAATGGACGAGTAGTTAGTTATGTTTCCAAATTACATAGCAGAAAATACATTGCAAGAAGCACAGAACACATCAAAAAAATATTATGCTAATAAAGCAAAAGAAGTTATTAACAAAGATAGAAATAATTATATATCAACCCAACCCAACCCAACATTATTTTAAGACATCAATCATGGAAATATGTTTATTCGCTCAAAAGATATCAAAGGGGAAGGTAGGATTTGATTGTTACCAATGGAACCTATACAAAGGAGCAGATTTGAGAGATTCTAAGAATTTGGCTAATGTGCGCAATATCGGATTTAAATTGTTATGAATTGGGGATTCTTTTGAGACATGAATCACGAAAATATCTTTATTTACTCAAAAGATAGGGAATATAAAGAATTCAAGTCGATTTTAATAATAATAATAATAATACATTAATTGCCTCAAAAAGAAATTACAAAAGGAAATGCATACATTAGCAATATATTAACATCAAAACAAAAGGCTCAATTTATCGTTGTAAACGATATCTTCCAATAGACCCAACTACTACTGTGTATAAAATTAAACTCAAAGATTATGGCTAGCTGCTGTAATATGATATCCTTTGCAGGATTAGAAATGGAGCAAACATCAATTATCATCATACAGGATAGACAACAAACACAAACAAGTCAAGAAGACAGTTGGAGAGTAAGAAGATGGCATTTCAATAAATTTTTAAAAGACACAAAACTTGTTACATTGCGAACAGCGACAGGTAAATCATTCCATAACGCAATCGATGTAAAAAATCTGTGAAAAATCTCAGTAGCATGAACCGGAAACGTTAAGGTGGTATCAGAACTGGATCGGGTGGACAAACCATGCGACGATAAAAACTTAAATGAGTCAGACAAATATGCAGGAGTGGAGTTCTTCAGAACCTTATAAAAAGTAGAAAGTATCCAAAAAGACCTGTGATTCTGTAGAGTAAGCACCTGTAAATAATTACGATAAGGCGCTATGTGCTGAAAGCTCTCCAGATCAAAGATGCAATGAATATAATAATTCTGAAGTCTCCCCGATTTATTCTAGAGAATTAAGGAAAGATCAGGATATACCACATCACCATAATCAATATGAGAGAAGATAAGAGAGCAACAGAGGTTGCGACGAACAACAGGCAGGAGGAAACACCGAAGTTTTCTCAAAGTGTGGAAACAGTAGTAAACCCTTTTACAAACACTCTGTACCTGAGGTCTCCAGAGCAGTGCCGAATCCATAATTAAACCAAGATTCTTAACCGTGTCCGAAAACTGAATAATGTTGCCATCAAGCATCACTTGAAGGGAAGAGTAAAAGTTCATCTTCACCGGAGTGATCATGTAAGTGATAAGTTGCCGGAATTGAAATGGTTAAACATGCAAGGAAGGGGGGTGCTACACTCTGTATGTCTCTACCACCGAATCCTACATCTTTACAAGTCGCCTTACCTTTATAACAAAATAAATTTTCGCGGGGATGTACACACTGTGAATATTAGATTTAAGGGGAGATTACCCTATTTTTCAGTCTGCTTTTTTCAAAAAGTCATTTTCCTTTCAAATTGCTAAAACAATAAATGAACTTCCACTTGAGTGGACAGTGTGTGCATCATTAATAACTTTTAAAAGACATATGTTAAGTTATTTGCATGGGCGGCAGTGACCTTCACATTTGTAGAAATGGCTTTACATTTACATCATTTTCGTTTTTCTTTTTGTTATATGCTTGCGAAGGGGATTTTTGATTTAAACATGTACATTGTAAGTTAATTCTTTAAAGGCAGTTTACTACAGTCAATGCGCTTTTTGTTCATATTTAAACTCCCTATGGTATGGTGGAAGAACAACACGAGTTGAACCATACCATAAGATTGTTCTCATGTATGTTTTTTTTTATTTCTATTATTAATTATTGAAGTTAATTTTCTGTGTAATGTTTTGACAGCAATAAAGCAATTTATTATTATTATTATTATCTGTGATAGTAGAGGACGAGTGCCAATAGCAATGGCTTGCGTTTTCGACGGATTTAATTCAAGCCCATAACGATTAGACCATTCAAGAATACTGACCAGATCATTATTAAGACGAAGTACAGCATGAAGCTAATTCCAAATCCAAGTTCATCATTTTAAAAATTATTTAGTAGAAAGAGATAAATTAATTGATATTAAATGATGAAGAATGTATTTAAATATCGGTGCTACATACGTTTCGAGGAATTAACCTCGTCTTTAGGCACGACGTCAGTAGTTTCCTTTAAAGGACATTTACATAAAGATACAGAAGTGTAATTCTGATTAACACGCTTACTCAGTAACGTTATATAGAAGAAATTTCTGTTCGATCGTAACAATTTGTCGTCCATACACGTTATTTTAATTTAGAAATATATACTACAATCAAACTCTTTTGTAACTGTGTCGTATTAAATCAAAAAATATAAAAAATACCGTTTTAATGCTTCTTCAATCATATTTAACACTTTCACTATAGAAAAGAAATTTTTGTCATTGCTACCTACCAGATTTTTAATCAGAATTACACTTGTGTATCTTTATGTAAATGTCCTTTAAAGGAAACTACTAACGTCGTGCTAGAAGACGAGGTTAATTGCTCGAAACATATGTAGCACCGATCTTCAAATACATTCTTCATCATTTAATATCTATTAATTTATCTATTTCTACTAAATGAAGTACAGCATCTTCAAGGTTATCAATAGATGTTGAAGTGTAAATTTGAAGGTCATCAGCATACAAATAATAATTACATGAAATATTATCTGTAATACCATTTATAAACATCGAAAAGAGAACCTCAGAACCAACACGCACATATAAAGACCGAAAGGAAAGATATGATTAGAACCAGGATAAACAAGAAGAGGAACATCCAATAGAAGTAAGTAAGGATAATGAAATAGTATGGTTTACCGAGTCAAAAGCCTCAAAGAAAAACCAGAAGAACCAGTAATGAAACACAACGTTCGTCGCAAGCAGATCCAATGTCATCGGTAACTTTAATAAGTGCTGTAGTTGTGCTATGTCCTTTACGAAATCCAGATTGCATCTTATTGATTAATTTAAATTCTTCTAGATATCTGATAATTTGTAAATAAACTAAACGTTGAGTAGCCTTTGACAATGTACATAAAATGGAAATGGGACGATAGTCACTAATATGATAGGGATATCTAGTTTTAGGATTCAAAAGAAAAATTGAAAATATGGGTTAATGGTGTAATAATAACATTTAATATTGGTAAGAACATTTTAAGGTCAATTCCATCCGCTCCCACACTAGTACATTTAGAGTATAACAAAGCGTCACACACTTCAGAAGCTGTGGTTAAGTTAAAAGAAATCGAGCAGGAGTTGGATGATCCAGGAATATCAGCAATAGTGCTAATAATTGCTGTATCGTCAATAACCAAGGGAGGCTCATCAAAACTTTTAGCCAAAGTTTCAAAATCAAAAGTAGTCTATCGGCGGAGAGTTCGATCACTTCAAGAGATCGCATGGTTTTCCAAAAAGTTTTAGGGGTGACCCAAGATAATCTTCGGTAGAAATAAAATTTTTTCGCGTTTTTGCACAGATGTTTACAACGATTACGTAGGATATGATATTGTTCACGATTAGCACTTGAAGGTACACGTTTAAATAACAACTTAGAACGATTACGCTCTCGCATGAGAGACCTTATTTCATCATTTAGCCAAGGTGCTGGCAGATGCTTCACCTTCCGCTGTAGCACTTGATCATGCTTATTATAAAGATCGATAACCTTCGAGTTAAAATACTCAACCTTAACATTGATGTCATCCGATCTATAAAGAGGATTTTGTCAATTTCAAGTTCACCCAAACGCCCATGCTTCAAAACTTATAGATGTTTAATGAAGTCTACTAATTTGGTGGAATAAAATTCTTCTTAATTAACCTTTATTTTAAGACATTAATCATAAAAATATCTTTATTCTTTCAAAAGATATCAAATAAAGGTAGGTATCAAATATCATCCTTATTCCAAATATTCTAGACGTTACAAAGAAGTCTACTAGTTTGGAATGAAATTGTTCTTAATCAAGCTTACTTTGAAGAGCGACTTCTTGTTCTCAGAAAATCCCTCCATCCTAGATGTTTTAAAAACGTTGAACTCTCTGTGTGGAATATCGACACAGCAAAAAATGATGGAATGATGACTCCCATAAAGGGAGTAAAAAAGTTTTTATGGAGCAAAGAAGAGGTGTTCCTTTTCATAGACTACACGCCATCGCATCCAGCAGAAGATGTTTTGAATATTGATGAAAACTTCAGAGTTATGTTTCTACCTCCAATTTGTGCAGCAATTCTACAGCCTATGAAGCAAAATTTAAAAAGAAAAGTATCTGTATTTATTAATGAGTGTTTAGTTTATTTTATCATGTTCTGAAACAAATTTGTTTATTATAAAATTGAAATAAATAATAGAAGCTGGCATATTCTTATTAGTGATGTTACGGATCTGAGATTAGCGGATGCGGATGCAGAACCGAATTTTTTAATTCTAATTTCGCTGATGCGGATGCGAACTTTTGGATGTTGATTAAACGGATAGTTTAATCAACATCCAAAAGACCTCCAGTATTCCATCCAATACCTAAAAAATTTACAGAATAAATTTCTTATAGGCCAAAATTTCAGAAACATCATGAATTAAATGTATTTCAATTAACTTGACCATTTTTATGATTATTAAATTATATCTCTCATATTGAATTGAACTTGATTGAACTATGGTTGGGTTGAGTTCAACTCAACCCAATTATTAAAGAAAAAATCAAACCTAAAATATGGAAATCACGGAATATTTCCAAAAATTGTATTTTTGAATACTTTACCTGCGAAGTCTTTTTCGGCAATCTATGATTGGATAATAACCTGATTTACTGAAGCCTTTGAGTTGCCCAAATACATGAGAGAACAAAACAGTTTATGTCACTGAAACAAAGACGAATTTATCGCATGATAAAAGTGAAACGTCTGTTCATCTCGTAAGCATATTTTATCATCGGGGAATAGTTTAAATAATCATAATTTAAATCCCAAATCTTGATGTGACTTTTTCAAAACCTGTATATCGCCATCATATAGTTTACACTTCACTAATGCCTGCAAAGTTGTAAACACCAAACTGAAACTCAAAATACAATAACTTAAGCTGGGATCAAAATTAACGTCAAAGTAATTTTGATTTTATAGGTTTTCGGCAGATGTTTTGGTAAAGTCATTATTTATCTTCTACTACTCCTTTTAGCTCTTTTCTTATCCATTTTCACTCGATATTCGCACGTTGAAATAAAAACGATCATTGCACTAAATGACTTGCATAAACATAGTAAAACGAGAATACCGATTTTCGCAACTACTACTCGTATAATTATAACTACGCCTATAACTTTGCTAATATCTCAAGTATCGATTTGAAATTTATTCAAAATGTTCCCAGGGTATAATACTTTCAAAACATACAACAAACAGATCGAAAAATTTTGCCCTGAACATGAGACGACACCCTTAAGACGACCCTAGATTGGGTTGGGTTTGGTTCGGTTTTAAGAGACGTACGGCTTAGGAGACGTCTTAGGAGACGTGATGATTCTAGTTCGAGGTCTAGTGCTAGTTTCGAGGGTGGGTTGTAAAACTAGTGTTAGTTATTCTTTTAGTTCTAGAAGAATTTAAATCAGTCCAGAGCTAAAGAGTTAAAACTAGAATATTAGAACTAAAAAAATTTGATTCTGAATATTATAAATATGAAGAAGGCTTGCCAATGGGTTCTCCTCTCAGCGGATTACTACTGACATCTTTCTCAATAACTTAGAAAAAAGCAATATTAACTCCCAATAATCCTAACATTTTATTTTGGCGTAGATATGTCGATGATATTCTTATTATCTGGAACAATAACAATATTGATTCTATTCACTCCTTCCATTCCACCATCAATAAATTGCACAAGAACATTAACTTTACGATAGAGCTCGAGAATGACAAAAAACTTAATCTTTTGGATCTTACATTAATAAATAATGCCAATCAGATCACTTTCAATATTTATAGAAAACCCACCCAGACGGACACAGTCATCAGACAGCTGCTTTTAGAGCATTTATAAACAGAAACTATAACACTCCATTATCAGGAATGGACAAAGAAAAAGAACTACACATAATTCACAAAATAGCAGAAAACAATGGATATAATAAATCAGATATACAATGTCTCATTTATAAATATTACAAAAAACAACATCAAATATCATCAAGCTTACAACTTACAAACTCAAATAAAACGTACAGATCAATAGACTACCCTGGAAATATTGGTTATTCCATCCAAAAAATCTTTCGTAAATCTGGCATAAATATTTCATTAAAAAATAATGGTGTTTTAGAGAAAATATTGATAACGCCAAAGATAGAATACAAAAATTAAATAAAAACGGAGTATATAGATTGGAATGTAACACCTGTGCTGCAGTATACATTGGAGAGACTGGTAGATCAATTAATCAAAGAATAAAAGAACACAGAAGAAATCAAAATTCAAACTTGGGGAGACATTTAATTACATATAATAAAAAACAGATAGCAATACCCGTACACCTCAGAAACGTGAATGAATTAAATAAACATATTGCAGGGGGAGGTACCTTGGAGTGTGATGTAGACCTCTATAATCATAATTTAAATGGAACAATACGTGGTGCTGTTTTTGAATTTAATGAGATTGAAGATGTTGGGGTGGAGGAAACGATACGACGGATAAAGAGTAACGTCGCAGGTTATGATAAATTAAACATGCAAACTATTAAACTATGTTACTCACATATTATACCATATATTAGGCATATTATAAATTGCGCAATTGGGACTAGTCTTTTTCCAGCAGCATGGAAAATATCTTTAATAAATCCCCTTCCCAAGATTAATAATCCACAGAAGATGACGGATCTAAGACCGATTAGTATTCTTCCGGTTCTGTCCAAGGTGATGGAGAGGGTTTTGTTTGAACAACTAAACGATTATATTATGAATAATAACTTTCTACCCGATCGGCAATCTGGCTTTCGTCAGGGTTTCAGCTGCGTTACTGCTTTGCTAGATATCGTGGACGATGTGGTGAGAGCGATGGATCTACTCCAAGGCCTTCGATACCTTAAGTCACAAAATTTTATTGGCAAAGTTGCATTATATTGGTTTGAAGGATAAGGCGATTAACATGTTAAACAGCTTCCTGGGCGGTAGGATGCAGTGCGTTAGCTTGGACGACCGGGAGTCTGAGACGTTACCTGTAGGGGTTGGTGTACCACAGGGGTCGGTACTTTCCCCACTTTTATTTTCAATCTATACATGCGATTTCTATAAATCTGTTTCTTTCTGTAAAACACACCAATGTGCAGATGACACACAGTTATATGGATCTTTTGGGGAGAATGAGGTGGAGGAGGCCTGTGCGCGTGTCAATGCCGATCTGGACACTCTTATGGAGGTGTCTCGTCGTCATAATCTGTTACTTAACCAATCAAAAACAGACGTTATTGTTTTTGGTCCAAAGAAACTTAGAGAGGGGATTAAAGATAGAATCGACATAAGAATGGGGGACAAACAATTGACGTGCAAAAACTCAGTGAAGAGTCTTGGTGTGATCATTGATGAAAACCTAACTTTCAATGAATACATCAATAAAAAGATCCGTTCTGCTTACAATCAATTGAAAATTATTTATAATACTCGTCATTTTCTGTCTGGCAGTAGTAGACGTTTGCTATGTGAAAGCTTGGTGCTGTCAGTTTTCAATTATGGAGATGCCTTGTATTCCCCTTTTCTTTCAAAGCGAATAGCAAACAAAATACAAAAAATTCAAAATACATGCCTTCGACTTGTTTTCGGGATAAGACGGCGAGAACACATCAGTCACAAATTGGTTCAAGTAAATTGGTTGAACATGGTAAATCGTAGAAAATTGCATTGTGCGACAACTTACTTCAACATTATAGTGTCAGCGCGGCCTCCCTACCTTTATCAAAAGATACAGTTCAGAACGGACGTGCACACCCTTAATATAAGATATAAAGGAACACTTACACCGCCTATACATAAGCGGCAGTTTTTCAAAAATGTTATTCTTACAAAATTACTCAATTAATGAATGAAATCTTTAAGGTTATGGGACTGTGCACGTCCGTTGGGGTTTTTAGGCGTCGATACCGGACAGTTTTGTTCTCGGCTCAATGCGCTTTACAGAATATCAGACATTAGTACTTATTACAGGAATCATTGTTATGGTTACTGTTTTGCAATTGTATATATATATTTTTTTTGTATTAATAGGTTACTTTCTTTTTTATAATTTCTTTTCTTTTGTTAATATTTTTGTTGTTGTTGATGTTTGTGGAAGAACAACAAGGAATGTCGAAAAACACCGTTTGTTCATACTTTAGTTTTTTTTTAATGTAAAGAATGTTATAGAAGTTTTTGCTATTAAGTTATGAACAATAAATGATTTATTATTATTATATAACCACGATTTTGATATTGATAACAATGTAACTCTACTACACAATTGCAACAAGGGCACTAGACTCAATATTTTGGAAAGCTATGATATTGAAAAATGCAAAGCAACTGAACTAAGTGCAGAATGTTTAAATGATCAGATAGAGATATCTAAGATCCCATTATATAAATATCTATCTAAACCCTTCCACTTCTCCTGATCCTAATTCCCCAAAATTGGCGAGGATTGATGTTTGTACATCAATAAAAAAACCAAAAATCTTGTGGTCATCGCACATTTGATATTGTTATTTTATTTTATCCTTATATTTATTTCATTTTATTTTCTTTTTCTTTTTATTCTCTCCCTTTCCTTCCCCCTTTTTTTCCACATTTTCCTACCACATTTTAGGTTCATATTTTTATTTTTATAATTTTTTGTATTTTTACCAACTTATTCGAATAGATGACGCCACCTGGCTGAATCTATATTTATATATATATATATATATATATGTGTGTGTGTGTATTGGTTGATCTGAGGTATCATCCGTTCATCTTCTTGGTTGTTCCTTGGCGAAACGTCTGCCCCTGTCCACAGGGAACAACTAAGAAGATGAACGGATGATACCTCGGATCAACCAAAACACATACTTCTCCATCCGTGAAGCATTACGAATTACCAATATATACATATATATGTTTTTCTCTTTCTCAAAATTCGCAAAAAAGAACAGGTTTTGTCAGCCATCTCATAATTTATATAATAACGCTCGATTTTTGTGTTTCATCCTACAAAAATTTTTACCATTTAAGTGTTTTGTTGTTAGTTTCTTGTAAATTATTAAATTGAATGTTTTTTACGCAAAATATTGACAAAGAAAGTTAAAAATTAATTTAATTGCTTCATATATTACATTATTCATTTAACCATATAAAAACATGTAGTTTTCTTTTAACATTAATACATTATATCTTTTATAGCGTCTCTGATGATGGCACTGCAGTGTCGAAACATGTAAGATGTGAATTTGTTTAAAAATAAAACCAGTAAAAATACAAAATTCTTATATTTAATCTGATTAATAAATTTGAAATGATAATTTTTAATAATAAAATATAGTACAGACATTTAGCTTGAAAATGATATAAATCACAGTCTTATAACTACCTTTAGTAAAGAGACAATTCGCTTTGTATTCGGATTTAACTGTGTAACTGTATATGTTAAATTTTAAATTGGTTTTTCTATTAATACGAATCGTAGGTTGACAAGGAGGGATTTGTGTATCGTATAAGATCGATGATGCAGTTCAGTAGGCGTTATAGTGGAAGCAGGTTGAAACACAGCAACAAACTGCGAGGGCAGGACATAACACACGCCTTCTAATTAGCACAAAATTAAATCTAGCAAAAATACACTGAGATCTTTTATTCATTAACAGGTGACTCAGTCACCGGTCTCTGTACGAGGTGGTTCCAACCCACGAAGATTAGATGATATATCTTTTATTTTAGAATTTTCAATTATGCCATATCGTTCGTCTTAAATAAATAATCATTGGAATTAGGTTAACAAATTGGTTGAAACGGCGGGGAAGGAATAGGAATGGATGGTTAGAGATCATGGCAAATTAGTTGGAAACTACGGTAAATTATCGGTTGTACTTGAGGTGATCTATGGACATCGAAGTCTAGAAAGCTCTGCACGCAATTTGTCGATGAAACGGGGTCGATCTACTCTTCAGAATTGACACCTCGGTCAGGTTTGAACTAATTTCGCTGCTATTGTCACGACTTTGAATCTACGGTAAGTGTGAATTTGTCGTGATTTAGAAATTCCTTTGTTTTCCTTTTTAGGTCTTTGTGTGGATCGGTGGAAGAAATAATCCGGTGACATTTTGCAGGTGACATGTTCGCAAATATAAGAACTTTTTTGTAAATAAATAAAATGTTGTTGCAATAACGTTATGAAGTATGTCACATTCTAAAGATTTTCCCATCCCGTTTAAAATAGGTAGGTAAATCTCAAGATGTAATCTCATAAAATATCCATACATAATCTATATATAACGTAACGTAACGACGATGAGTACCGTCACCAATTTACCTAATAAAGCAATACAAATACAACGGGCTCATGGCATAATAATAATTATTATGAGCAAACCATTAAAGGGGAAATTTATGTCGAGGATGTTGTCCACCTTCTATAGCGTTTCCCTTATTGTTCCCGACTTTTAAGGCGAATATATTAGCTCACCAGGACAATAATTTCATTGTCTTTTCATGTGAAAGTACTAAAGTATTGAGAAGCCGATGCTCCAACCGATGTACCGATCGCGGCGAGTAGGAGTCGAATCCTGTTGCAATAAATTTTTTTTTAGAGAAGCGATATAAACGGTCCGACAGCATAAATTTAAAAACGATGTATTTGTATGCTTTTATGGAAGCCATACATCAAGTGACAACTCAAGGATCTTTACTCGACCAATGACGAAGAGACGGAACGACGAATGTAACGCGCCGATGATGTAGTCTTTATAACGCAACAGGTTTTACAATAGTTTCAACTTTATACACAGCTGCTGCTCCTATTAAATTCCCGATATACACGAGAAGATCTCGATAATCCCACCTGCACGAAAACTCAGCTTAAATACGAAAACTCGAGAAAATAAATTCAAGTATGTCTCTTAAGATAGAACTAAACCCAACCCAATCTAACATCAACACTAATATTAGTCCCAGATATTTCTAGTTCTAGATCTAGTGTTAGTTCTGAAGCTGGGTTGTAGGTCTAGTATTAGTTAGACTTTTAATTCTAGAAAAATTTAAACAGTCCAGAGTTAAACAAGAATTAAAACCAGAACTAACACTAGACCTAGATCTAGAAAGATTCAGGTTTAAACTTCATAATTTTTGGTTTAATATTAATTTTAGTTTGATACAAGTATACAATAATTTAAAATCGAATAATACCTAAATTGAAGCTAACATCAAAACGAAAACACCCACAAAAACCAAAACAGGTGTTCATTTCCTCATATCGCCACAACACCATTAACGGTGTATGGTTCGCACACCAAACTAACGTACCGAACCGACGAATAGCAACAGACGAGGCAAAGAAGAAAAATATCGAAACCTGTGAACCTATACAGGAAATAGACTCAACTTGCTACAGGCTCACTTTGCGGCATCGCCTGTGGTTGAACACCGACCGTATTGTAGGACATGCAAACAAGTCATTTGGCACACTGCGTGTGCGATGTATATAGATAGCTTTATTCACGGCTTGGTTGGGTTTAGTTGAGGATTTTTAGCGGTTTTGTTACCTGTTCTCTCTTCTCTCCCATGTTATTGCATGCAGGTATTTCACGTGTGTATTGGTTTTAAGGCGGTGGCTGTTAACAGCTTTTTGCCCTCTCCGCAGGTCGATAAGGTCGTGTTACAGGAAGTACTTCAACTCTCTAATCGAATTAAATTTCCGTTATGGATAAAATATGTCGAAAGTTTTAAGAAAAGTGCTATGTATTGGAGTTTAATCGATGTAATAATATTTGCGGGAAAGATTATAAAGGGTATTGATTAAAACCAGCTTTATTTAGGAGAAAATCTTTCAAAATAATCAAAATCTGTGGTGTAGCATCAACAAACATTGCAAGAATGTATACTCATCTTTTAATTTTACTTCTACATTCCATTCTAGCTATTACACACATCTCAATTACTCCCTACATAAGTTAGGTTGAAAGTCGATTCATCAACTTACCTTGGTTACCTGGACAATGTATAACCCTAGGAGATAGCTAGCAGAAGATGTTACCCCTCAGCTAAGTGATCAAGAATCTTAGTATGTATTTGATTTCAGAAAGGCGGTAAATTAGTGAAAGAAGAATAATATCAATTGAGTTAATCTTGTAGTGAGACTTGTTGAAATTAAGGTCTTAACCTAGAAACTGTTTATATCAATCTCTATGTTAGTACCATACAACGCTTAATTATCTCTTAACTATAACATAACGTAAATTTTATCTACATTGTACCTTGTTGGATAGACTTATAGTTGCGTATGCATCACTGATTCGGTGTCCAAAAACAAAAAATAACACAGCATAACAATAGCTATCTCAAATACTCGGATGTATTAATATAATATGTGCGTTGAGATCGTGTTCGATGGCTGCTATTTAACCTTCGAGGCCAAAAAGAGGCACCTATTTTTATCATTTAGAATATCTTCTTCACTCAACTTGATTCAGGCCAACCTAAGCGGATACTTTGAAATTCCAACATTGCAAGGCATTCAAAACTAAATCACTTGATTGAAATAATTTTCAGGTAGGACTCCTTGCTATAAACTAGCATCGATTTGTTTGATCCATAAACATTTTCATACTAATCAGGGAACAGCTTTGGCATTAATCATATAATAACAGCAACCTGAAAGAAAACACTACGAAAAACGACGTTACTCTATTATGGGTCTCAGGTCACAGTGACATTGGAGATAATTAGAAGACGAATAAGCTAGTAATCAATAGTAGGGAGACTTCAAAGATAACCTCACGCCGAATAGAATTTCCTGGTCATAGACAAGCGAAAGATATGTTAACCCCTTCGCACCTCATTCAATAACATCTTTTCAATATTGGAAACATTGAGAATCAAACAACGACCAGTCAGAAATAGCTGAACAAATATAACATAAGATCCTCGCAAAATAAGACCCAAGAGGGTTTTTGACTCAGTGAAAGAGAATTAAGAACACTTTCAGGTTTCCTGACAAGTGATATGCTCTCAAATACCACCTCTTCCACATTGGACAAGCTGAGGATCAAAATTTTGGCTTTGCAACAAGAATCAGAAACATTTTCATTTAAACTCTTACTGACTATGACACTCTGAGCTAGCTATGGCGATTAAGAATTCGTTAATTTACACTAGCCCATAATCAATAAGGTTGTGTTAGGTTGGGGCTAAACTTCAACCGTCACAATCGTTCCCCTTTGTAATATCCATATCCGATTAATTAATTTCTTTCAAGGTTTCCATCAACTTAGCTTCTGGCATGTTTGTGTTTCTAATATAATATGGAGATTTTATTAACGCAGAATTTTATTTCTAAATAGTCCCAATTTTTTAACATGTTTATAACTCCAAGATTCTTGCTTCATATTCGGAGATTTTGGTTACCTCGTGTTAATATACTAATTAAAAAAATTTATGATTTTTCCAAGTTAAATTCATTTTATTATAAATAGCAGATATCCTACTTTTAATTATCTTCGGCAATGATTGGGTTTCTTAATAATTATCATTTTTGATTTCTATTTATGGTATTTCTGATGTTTCACAAGAACTTGTAGCTGGAAAGACTATTAAGAGAAAAATTGGATTATTATAAAAGGATGAGAAAGAAATAGAAAGAGTTGGGATTAGGATAAATAAAGATAAGTCATTTTTGAAATCAACCCTTTATGTAGAATGTTGCATGGATAAGCTGTTCCAAGATTAAATTGATGACATCGCGAACTATCAGAAAATATCTTATTTATACTGAAGGACATAAATTATTAATTCGAATGAAAAGAATCATTCTAAGAGTCAAAAAACGTTCAATCATATAATAGTGACAATTGTATCTTATCTTGTTTTGGTTGATTCTAACTTTAGTTTTACGTTAATATCACGAGCTGGTAATCAATATGTCTTCCGTTAAAACTGTAAAACTTCATTCCAGCTTTTGCGCAAACTTCAGTTACTCCTTACTAGAGATGTGCAAATTACGTGAGTCCCGCCGGGTTACGATGGGTCATGCGTGACTTAAAACTGTGTGGATAATAACATGATTTTATCGGTCTTGTTGATAAGTAAAAAAATTAAAATAATAAGCGATTGTGTTTAAAACACAAACTATTTTATTTATGAATATTATAGAAATTTTGTAGTTACAGTTTAATCTGTGGCGGTAAACTGAACAAAATGGAATCGGGTTTTGAATATTTGTTTTCACTCATCTTTTAGCGCTATTCGAAGATCATCAAACAGCATTTGTATAGTGCTATGCATGAGGTTTAAAACCTGAAGGCAATTTCATTCTGCTGATATTCTAACAAGTAGATGTAAAACAATGTTCTCGAAGCAATTATGGTCCAATTGCTTATCTCTATGATCTCAATCCCAGACGTCAATCACGTTCGACCGACGCACTTATTCCAGACGCTTTTATATCTCAACTACTGCAGTATGTCGATTTTGCAACTCGAACGGTTATTACGAATTGATTATTACGGGATTGTGTAAGGTTTTGTCTTCTTCCTAACCTAGCTCGTCTAATGAAGGTACCAGTTTGACGAAGGTTTGTATAACTTCAAGAACACAAGTATCATAGCATGTTGCGTCAATCTTTCACCAAACCCACTGAGCAACTTCTGTAAGATATAAAGGCATTTTTCATTCGAAAAGGGCCAGAATCTAAGACGCACCCGATTCTAAGATTTTTCTCATTATTAGAAACATCTGTGTGATAAAAATAGTGCGTCTTAGATTCGAACGAATACTTTTAATTCCCGATGAATTTACTAGAAAGATTCAGATTTAGCCGTGCGAAACTTTCTAGTACTTGGTCTAGTGTTAGTTCTAGTTTTACTTTGATACAAGTATATCACAATTTAAGACTGAATAGCAACTAAGACTAGAGACAATACTAATTCTAGAGCTAATACTAGACCTAGAACGAAAAACATTTAGGGTTTAATCGTACCTCTCTTAAGACGGAACGCAATTCAACCCAACCCAAGGTAGCTTCAGAACTAACACTAAACTTAGAATTAGAAACATTAGATTTTAGCCGTCTAAAAGGACGTACGGCTAAATCCTAATGTTTCTAGTTCTAGGTCTAGTGTCAATACTATAGATATAGGTTGTAGGTCTAGTATCATTTACACTTTTAGTTTCAGAAGTATTTACAGCAATCAAGCAGTGAGTGGCAATTAAAACTAGAACTAACACTAAACCTAGTACTAGAAAGATTCAGGTCTTCAGACACACGGCTAAATCGAATCTTTCCAGTTCTAGGACCAGTGTTAGTTCTAGTTTTACTTTGATACAAGTATACCACAATTTAAAACTGAAGAATAACTTAAAACAAAGTTTTTGCTCTCTGTCAACATCCATTCTCGAAAGCAAAAATGTTTCGTTATCTAGAATCAAAAATAGACTCTTATTTTTAAAATTTTTTTACCAGATTTTCTTTGTTGTTAAATGTTGAAGTCAAAATTCAAATCAAATAGTTAGCGAAGTGAATATTAGTCGTAAAAACATTCTATAAATTAATGAAATAGAACAAAATTTAATTTATTATGTTGTATTAAGAATATTAATATTAGAATATGTGAGATTTTATTGTTCATTTTCATTTTATACACCTAAACACTGTTAATTTTGCCATTTTGTCAAGCACGATTAATTAATAATCAAATTAACAAGTAATCAAAAATGATTCATACATTTGATCACCTGATGGAGCGTGAGTCACGTAAATTATTGTGATGTACGCGTGATTCATGAATGATATTCACGTGAGTGAGGTGCGTGACATGCGTGGGTTTAAATCGTGAAAGGGCGTGAGCGGGCATAAAAGTCACTCACGCGCTTTGTGACATGCATTTTGAGGTGGTTTTGATTGTAAGAGTGTATTTTGGTGATTGGTCTTCCTTGGCAAAACGCTTTTTTTATATATGGATTTTTTTTTTGTTTCAACAACTAAATCTACAGTTCCTTTTTTCCTGTTTCTCGATTCTAGTTATCTTTTCTTATCTCGCTTTTGGATTTATTATTAGGAAATTAGAACACTTTACACTTTTTATTATTACGAAATTAACATTCTTTTCTTTTTATCATATACTTCTTGATTGTTCAATAAATCCGAAGTATCCGAATTTATCGGGATCATCGCAAATATTACGTGGTTTATCAAAAAACGTTCGAGATTTGAGACTGTCGGCGTAGACGGATTTTTCACTTTTTGAAATCTAATTCTTTAACAACATACTTAGGCCTCAAAGACCTGACGTAGGTTTTTTTGTTTTATTAAACTTTCATTGCTATATCACTTTATCGAATCTTTTAAAATATTTTAATATATGTAACCTGAACTACGGAAAGGTACCTATGGAGACTCCTAAGTTTGAAACTATTGTTGGAAATTATTCTTAAAGTTCAACATGAATTATAAGAATAGCGAAAAAAGTTGTAAATAGATAAAAAATTGCTTTTTTTGACCATTTGCACTTGTAGTCACAAAAATCGATGTTTTTTAATGAAAATTTATAAAAATTGAAAATTTGACACCTTTTCCTATTAAACAAACCATAAATTCCTATTATTATTATCTTTGTAACAAATTACACAAGTTCAACATAAATTACATAAATGCAAGAAAAAAAATTAATTTCAACGTTTCTTTTTTTTTCCTTTGGACTTTTCTCGATGTTTCCTTTCTTTTGTTTTTTTCAAATCTTCATTTGATTCATTTTAATTTTTTTTTGGTCGCGGATATCGCATTTTGTTCAGTTGTTCTTTTTTGTTTTGTGAATTTTACAGCTTTCTTCGGTGACTTGGATGTTTTCCTTGTTGATGTGGATGCTGCATTCCTTTTCTGATGTATTTTCTGTGTTAGTAGAGGTGCAATTGAGTCAGCTTTTACTTTGTCGTGAACCAAATCTCTCAAATTATTGCAAATATACCACTGAGTTTCCAGACTGAGACCTTCAGGAATAATAACAGTTGGCATTAGATTATCTACTGGACTTAATAGTAATTCAAATTCAGCAGTATCTTCAGAAATGGCAAACAGCCATGACTTGAAATTTTAAAATGATGGTATGAAGTAATACCAACAAATGGCTTATAAAATTGTTTACCAAATAACATCTTCGTAGAAACTGCCTTATTATGACCGTAGTAGAGGGCACAATTTATTAGATCTTCGTGATTATCAACGTTGCTTACTGCATATTTTGATTTAAATATTTCAAAAAATCTGTCAGGGGAAAACTTTGTGTGTCCTGTAAGGAGAAAATTTAGCGAAATAGTCGTTTTCAGGTTTTTGGAAATTCGCCACATAAGATATCCTAACATAACGTTGTTCTTATTCTGGCCTACACAATTATCACTAAAGAGAACAAGATTAGCCGTATTGTAGGTTTGAACATAATGATGAAGGAAACTAATGACACAGTTCGGACCTTTTCTAATATCAACGCTTTCATCGGCCAAGTAATTGTACTGAAAATAACAAGAAAAAATAATTGCAGAAAATTTGCCATGGCAAATTGATAGGCAAACGATATAACTTGCACAGTCTTTATCTTTGTTTGAACAATATTCTTGGTGAAACGCTCTCTAGTTTCTGACTTTTTTCAGGTGGTCTACAAATGATTTCAGCAAGAAATTGATTAATTAAAATGTTTTCTAATGAACATCGCTGAAGTTAAAGAGAAATAACACCTCTACAAACGTCACAAAGATCGTCAACCGATTTCATTACAGAAATAAAAAGTACATATTTACTCCAAATTCTGTGGAAAAATCTATTGCTTATTTTTCTTTCATGGGAATCAAGGGTTGCAATATACATTCGATAAATTGACGATTTGGTTTCATTTGATGGTAATTTCATTATTTTGTAATCCTTGAATTTTGGTAACTTTCCTGGAAGCGGAAGAGCGATACGATCAGCAACAGATTTAATAAATTCTACTACTTTTGTGATTTCTTCGGTTGAATTGATTTTGGGTTGGAACAAAGTTTATTTGAACTGCCGTGTCTTCGAACTTCGACACCATGAAGATTCTAGTGATTTAATAAATTTTTAAAACGCTTTAATCCGCACGGGTACAAAAACAGAAACATTTTACTGCAGATAGACAGCTTGTGATAAGTGTAAACAATATTGCCCTTATTTCCAGGCAGTAACTAACGCTTTCCATATTTTTTTGTTCTAACACAGCTTCGTAAGCGTCATTCAACTTTTGACTTACTCTACCACCTTCAATTTTACTCAAAATAACGATGTACTGCTGATCTTTTTCCAAGTCCATGAAATTGATTCGTGATTCTATGATCATATCCTCGGGTATCAACTTATTACCTTCCTTTGTACAACAAGCATTTATATAAAAGTCTAATACCGCTTTATTTTCGTCACTATCCTGAAGAGACATATCGAAAGACGAATCTGGTACGTCATCTTCTATGTTATTAACACCTCCACCTTGATCTTCATAATCTTCATCACAATCCACAAAATATTGTTTCTCCACTGCTTTTCTTCTTCTAAATCCATTCTGCATTTTCACAAACAATTTTAAATTAGCAACAATGAAAAACCACAATCTCGAAAATAAAAATAAGAAAAGCAGCACGTATTATTGCTACTTTTTCAACGTTCACAAAATTAGCTATTTAGGGGAAATCACTTGAACTAGGTACAAATATTTATTGTAATAGTGGACATCTAAAGAGGGGTGGAGAGCCAAGGTTAAGACGAAAAAAGAATAGGTAGAAGCACAAATACAAACGCGACGTACGCACACGACGTTATTTTTAACGACGTTTTCTGGCGAACATGATTTCTAACCGTAGGCAGCTTTTCGTAGTCCATTTCACATATATTAATATCACATTTATCCTTAACTAAACTTTAATTTGACTTTTTCTATTTTTGTTCTGTATTGATTTACTGATATAGGCCTCTTTTACGGGGGAGAAATTAAATACTAGATAGATTTTCAATCATATTCCAAAGGAACACCCTATATCCCTTATATTGCCCCTCTGGAGGAGGTTGCTGGTTAACATTTACCACTGATTTTGAACGTTGATACTACGGTTGGTACTAAACAACAAGGAAGGAAGGCCAAGGTATTTGCCTTTCGTTTTTTTAAACGTTTTGAAGATAAGCTTGCCTTAACCAAAAACGTTCGATACAATACTTCATTTTTTTCTGTTTAAGCAAATTGAAGATTTATCTATAATTTTATTTTTCAATTATAATTAATTTTGTCATTTTTTATTAAACGCATTATTTGGTTTTTCACAATTTTGTGCGTTTATCTCTGGATATTGTTTGTATGTTTTGTGTCGATATTCCTCAACAGCCTCATCTCGTAATTGATGTTTATCGGCGATTCTTGAATCTAGCGCCTAATAAATCTAGAACATCTTATAATTCATCTTATAAAACATCTTATAACATCTCTACTCCCTATATAGCTTAGATTGAAATCGTTTAGTCTAGATTGAAATCCAAAATTTAGATTGATACATCATTTGTTACCTTGACGTTCTGCACTCCTTGAAGGTAGCTGGGAGAAGATGTTGCTTCTTAGCTAACTAATCAAGAATCTGTTTTAGAATTTCTGAAGGAATTTTTTATATGTTAATATAACACCATACAACACGAAATTCTTTATCTAAACAATCCCATATTTGTAACTCCGAGCTTCCTATTTAATATCCTTAGATTTTTTTCTCATATTAATACATATATGGTAATCCATATCACTTATTTTTTTTTTCACATATACACGCATAATTGGATGCTAATTAAAAGAATTAATGATTTTTCCAGGTTAAATTTTTTTATAACAAATTGCAGATATCCTGTTCGATATCCTACTTTATCACCGTCTATAATTATCTTCGGTAATGGTTGGGTTTCTTAAGAATGACCAAGTAGCGTACTTTAAAGTTGATTTATTGCATTACTCATCGCGGGATATTACTATTTTAATTATTCTCGTCGTTTTTGTGTGCTCCCGTAATTGAATGCGCGAGGGCCTCGCTAACGTTCGTCATGATTTGCAATTTAGAAACGATAATAACGATTGTTTTTTGTCGAACTTGGCTCTTAGAGGAGAGCTTATTGTATTTACAACACATTTACTTTTACAGTTGTTATTTTTTTTATAATAAATTCACATTCATCAAGGTTTTAGAAATGTTATTGAGGAGTAAAATTTCAATTTTATGTCTTTATTGTTGATTTTTTTTAACATGAATTAACATGAACGTTTTACAACAAATTTTAACATATTCTTACAATACGGTTGCGACTTTCTGTACATCGTTGGGGAAACTTTCTGCACTTTCCTGTCGCGACCGTATAAGTAAAATACAATACACATATCGAGTGTATGTATCACCTTCGCTCCGTATGGCGGCGTTACCGTACGCGCATGTTTGCGTATGTTTATGGAATCGCTCGGGCAGTAAATCAATTGAGTGACGGCCCGTGGTCGGTTTGTTCTTTTTTATTTTGGGGTTCAGAGGTTGGGACCATTGAAAGAAACTGAACTTTCTCGATGTCGGACCCCTCGGTGGGGCCACCTCCGTGGTAGCCATCTCCTTTACCATTGTATTACGACCAACAACAATTGAGACATCAATGTTTATTATTGTAGATTGTTATTCCTCGTATCGTTGTAAAAAAATCTTTAATTTTATGCCATAAAATTTTTTGTCAAAACAAAAAAGAACGGGCCATAAAAGATTATTATTAGTTTTCTAAAATTTAATACACCAAAACTATGCATATGAACTTTCAACCTCGTTTCTTTTTTTAAATGTATCATTAAAAATTTTCATCTTCGTAGAACAATAAACTATGGAAAGAGGAGGCGTCGTAAAAAAATCCTTTTGTGATGCGTCGAAAGTTTCACCAGTTTATAACCTCGTTAACCATCAACGTTTTGTCAAAGTCATAATATTTCCTCTTAGCCTCGCATCTTATAATAGTGAAATAATAAAAAAATACCAGAAAGAAAAAGGTGCGTACAGCATAAAGAAAGATACACCGGCTATTCGAAGTAAATATAGATAAATATCTTATGGCGCCAATGTGACGACCTTTAACCCCATAATGAGATTCCTACACTGACGCAATCTCCGATGAACGAGGAGATTTCTACACGGTTTCACCTGCACGTCTACAAAACAAATATTGTGATAGATTTAACGAAAATATTAAGAGAACCACGAAAAGAGTAGCAGCAACGAGAAGAATTCAGTCAAAACAATTACGCGGCGAGAAAGGCCAGTGGAAAATTATGTAACAGGGAAAAGAATGCGAGGCTCTTGTACGTTTATTTTCGGAGAGACCGAATCAACAAAAAAAAATCGCGGATCCCACCCACGTGCAAAAATCTCCTTTCGATGGTGAACAGTCGCTCGAAGTTGTACAGTGACCCATCTCTTGACCTCGTCTTTATTCCTACTTTATCACTCTCATACATACAATATGGTACCTACTCTACAGGGATACAGTTATTTAAAAAGTACGAATAAGATAACCATAAAATGAATTGCATTAATTTTTAATATTATTATACCTGTTGAGAAGATTTTTGTCAAGTGATTATGATTCTGCAGTTTAGTGGTCGCTATGAGCTTAAGTTTTTGGGTAAAATCTTTGAAATATAAGAAATAATTTAACGGTTAAATAATCTTATATGTGTCTCCTAACCAAAAGATTCCAAATAGTTTTAAAAATATCCTATTGGGAAAAATGCTTGTTTTAGTGTTATAAGCATTTCCTTTGACTACTTTTATAGCAGTAAAAAAATACGTAGTTTAAAGTTAACAAAAAAAGAATCAAAATTAATTTACTTGACCTTGCCACCAGTATAGACATGCATTATTCACAACACATTGATCCCCAAATGAGTGAAAATTCGACAGAAAATTGATATAAGAATTGCCACTTATAATAAGACACCAATAAATAATCGAAGTGCATTTTCCACAAACAGCATTAAGGCCCCATTGGACCCTTTGTGCAAACTCCCAACACAAATGTCCAGTCATGTCAACTAGCCTAAGAATTTGCTAAAGACCAGGACATCGTCCAGAGGTAAGTTTCTGATATCATCTGCGTTGGTGTTACTTCTTTGTAAGATCAACATCATTTTGGTTCTCATTTTGAAGTCTGCCAGAGAGGGACAATTACACAAGAAATATGCTATCTATGACTAATCGATGGGCGTTTTTTGCAAATCTTACGAAAAACTGAGCCATTGCTTTTGAAGGATATTTACCAATTCTTTGGCAAGATGACAACCCCGATTTTATCTCATCCGTTTAAGAAGTTTCTGTGGGTAATGCCTTTGATCATTTGAGTAGTAAAAGAACAAACTTAAAGGGCCTGATCTAATTAAGCGTGAAGTAATAGTTTGATTTAAAACTGTTGGTGCAAGTAGAATTTTTGATTTCTATTTATGCTATTTTTGATGCTGTAAGAACTTGTATGTTGGAAAGGCTGTTAATGCAAAAATTGGATTATTATAGAAAGATGGGAGATGGATAAGCTGCTACAGGATTAAATTGATAAAATCACGAACTCTGAAACATATGAGGCGTTGAGAATAGAAAAGGGGAATTCAACAAAGCATGATTTTGAGAAAACCTTGTTTTTAGTTTATTACATAAGGGCGGACTCAACAATGTAAATCTTTCTTTATAATCATTTTTTTAGTGATGAGATAAGAACTCAAATTCGACAGTTTACAGTTTTTTAACAAACTCCTCAGCGTTATTTAATAGTTTTCAATACTTTAGACAGAAGAACAAACTTAAAGGGCTTGATCTAATTAAGCGTGAAGTAATAGTTTGATTTAAAACTGTTGGTGCGAGTAGAATTTTTGATTTCTATTTATGGTATTTTTGATGCTGTAAGAACTTGTGTGCTGGAAAGGCTGTTAATGCAAAGATTGGATTATTATAGAAAGATGAGAGATGGATAAGCTGTTACAGGATTAAATTGATAAAATCACGAACTATGAAACATATGAGGCGTTGAGAATAGAAAAGGCGAATTCAACAAAGCATGATTTTGAGAAAACCTTGTTTTTAGTTTATTACATAAGGGCTGACTCAACAATGCAAATCTTTCGTTATAATCATTTCTTTAGTGATGAGATAAGAACTCAAATTCGACAGTTTTCAGTTTTTTAACAAACTGCTCAGCGTTATTTAATAGTTTTCAATACTTTAGACAGAAGAACAAACTCAAAGGGCTTGATGTAATTAAGCGTGAAGTAATAGTTTGATTTAAAACTGTTGGTGCGAGTAGAATTTTTGATTTCTATTTATGGTATTTTTGATGCTGTAAGAACTTGTATGCTGGAAAGGCTGTTAATGCAAAAATTGGATAATTATAGAAAGATGAGAGATGGATAAGCTGCTACAGGATTAAATTGATAAAATCACGAACTATGAAACATATGAGGCGTTGAGAATAGAAAAGGCGAATTCAACAAAGCATGATTTTGGGAAAACCTTGTTTTTAGTTTATTACATAAGGGCGGACTCAACAATGTAAATCTTTCTTTAAAATCATTTTTTTTAGTGATGAGACAAGAACTCAAATTCGACAATTTTCAGTTTTTTAACAAACTGCTCAGCGTTATTTAATAGTTTTCAATACTTTAGACAGATTGTTTTATTTAATTTAAAAAAGATTACTATTACGACTCCTGAGTTTGGCAGTAATAGACCACGAGTATCTTTTAATGTTAAAGCAGCAATTTCAATTGGTGATTCATACCATTTTTCATTATCGCGGAAACTGGGTTGGAGAAGAAAAAATGTACGCCATTTTCGAAATCAATCTTTCATATAATGGATAAGCTTATACAAAATTAAGCTAATGATGCAGACTGTAGAACATAAACGTTTAGTTCAAACGCATTTGAATTTCATTACAATCAGCAATAAGATGTTGTGATTGTTCAGAAAGCTTGATTAAGAAAAATGTGTTCAGATAAACACAATTATAGGAGAGAAAGGGAAAGGTTTCGGAGAAAACTTAGGTTGAGGAGGATTAAGATATGCCATTATCGAAACCAATCCTTTATATTATGGATTAGTTGCTATAGGATTAAGCTGATGTATACTATAAGACATAATGTTTCAGTTCGAATACATTTGGAAGATTTCTAAAAGCCAAAAATCTTAAAGAATCAAAGACTAATAACAATTACCGTAGTTCATACTGCTGTGATTGATTCAAGTTTTCAAAATTTGTCTCAAAGCTACATTACAATCAGCAATGAAACAGTGTGGTAAATCAAAAGGTACAAGGAAAATGTTTTCAAATGAGCAGTGCAGTCCTAAAATATTTGACGCCAAAAAAAGTTATTGTTTGTATCGCAGAGATAGAGTGGGCCGTGGAGGTGGTGTTGCGATCTATGCAAGAAATGTTTTGTCGAGAAGATTTTTGTCGAGTGATTATGATTCTGCAGTTTAGTGGTTGCAATGAGCTTATGTTTTTGGGTAAAATCTTTGAAATATAAGAAATAACTTAACGGTTAAATAATCTTATATATGTCTCCTAACCAAAAGATTCCAAATAGTTTTAAAAATATCCTATTGTGAGAAATGCTTGTTTTAGTGTTATAAGCAGGAGTATGTAGCATTTCCTTTGACTACTTTTATAACAGTAAAAAAACATGTAGTTTAAAGTTAACAATAAAAGAATCAAAATTAATTTACTTGACCTTGCCACCAGTATAGACATGCTTTATTCACAACACATTGATCCCCAAATGAGTGAAAATTCGGCAGAAAATTGATACATGAATAGCCACTTATAATAAGAAACCAATAAAGTAATCGAAGTGCAAACGTTTCCACAAACAGCATTAAAGCCCCATTGGACCCTTTGTGCAAACTCCCAACACAAATCTCCAGTCATGTCAACTAGCCTAAGGATTTGCTAAAGACCAGGACATCGTCCAAAGATATTTTCTGATATCATCTGTGATTGGTCTTACTTCTTTGTGAGACCAACATCATTTTGATTCTCATTTTGAAGTCTGCCGGAGAGGGACAATTACACAAGAAATGTGAGATCTATGAATAATCGATGGGCGCTTTTTGCAAATCTTACGAAAAACTGAGCCATTGCTTTTAAATTATATTTACCAATTCTTTGGCAAGATGACAACCCCGATTTTATCTCATCCGTTTAAGAAGTTTCTGTGGGTAATGCTTTTGATCATTTGAGTAGTTAAAGAACAAACTTAATGGGCCTGATCTAATTAAGCGTAAAGTAATAGTTTGATTTAAAACTGGTGGTGCGAGTAGAATTTTTGATTTCTATTTATGGTATTTTTGACGCTGTAAGAACTTGTATGTTGGAAAGGCTGTTAATGCAAAAATTGGATTATTATAGAAAGATGGGAGATGGATAAGCTGGTACAGGATTAATTTTCGAAATCAATCTTTCATATAATGGGTAAGCTTCTAAAAATTAAGCTGATGATGCAGACTGTAGAATATAAACGTTTATTTCAAACGCATTTGAATTTCATTACAATCAGCAATGAGATGTTGTGATTGTTCAAAAAGTTTGATTAAGAAAAATGTGTTCAGATAAACACAATTATAGGAGAGAAAGGGAAAGGTTTCGGAGAAAACTTGGGTTGAGGAGGATTAAGATATGCCATTATCGAAACCAATCCTTTATATCAGCGTTTCTCAAACTTTTCTTACCGCGGAACATTTTTTAATATCTAAAATTTCTACGGAACACTAAAGTCAATATGAATGTAAATACGAATTGATAATACAAAAGAAACAAATATTTGTATCTAAAGAGTATTTCAACAAGTTCAGATAATTAAAAAAAAAACAAGAAATGCATAGCATACGACATACATTCAATGGCTGTTATGAATTTGATTTTTTCTGTTACATATTCTTTTAATATCAGGTACGGTTTGCGGCATCCAGTCGATTTTTATATTTGTGTGTATTTGTATTGTAGCAGCGTTGTGCGAAAATGTTGATTCGCACAGGTAAGTTGTGGAAGTAGAATACGTACCGCATGATTTGTAAGGTCAGATATTCTCTGGATATACTTATCCAAAATTCCATTAAGGAAAGTATTTCGAATTTTTATTGTAACTCCGAATCACTTATCAAATCAAGTAATTTTTCATAATCGGATATATTCAACTTTTTTGGTTTGGATGACATTGTAAAAGGATTTGGAATCCAAGAATTATCATCTTCATTCTTGGGAAAGTAATCCTGAAGATTTGATTGCAGTTTCCTCAAATGTTGTAAAACAACATTAAAAACGTTGTTTTTTAAATTTTCCTCATTTAAAAATTCATTTAAGGTAGGAAAGCAATCAAATTTATTTTCTTCTACCGAAGAAATCCAAAATAGTAATTTTAGTTTAAAACCCATTATTTTAGCTGTTACGTGAAAAGTAGATATGTGCTTCCCTTGTTGTAATTTATTTCATTACATTTAGAAAAGATGTTCGCAAAATAAGCAACACCCATCAACCTTGTAGAATTTTTTTTTTAAATTCCACATAATTTTCCCCCGAATTGGAGGAAAAGAACACCAACTACGTAATTCAAACAACCTTGACAAAAACTTTTCCTCTGGATAGCCACCGTAGTTCAGTATGTAATAAAGTGAAGTATGTTGGCCACCCATTTCATAACATCAAATTTTAAATAATCGAGATTGTAACGACCTTGATTTCATTTGATCTATTATTTTCACAACTGTGTCCACAATATTTTGGCACCTTTTTTACCAAAGCTTGCCTGTGCAGTGTGTTTTTGTTGCTAGTTATTGTTGCAATATTCGAGTCCCAACCCTTCATCTTTCCCACCATTGATTGTGCCTCATCTGCGCAAATACTTGTACATTTATCCCAATCAAATTGATTTTTAATAATATATTTATTAACAAAGTTAAATATTTGAAATATATGAAATTTTTGCAAAAAAGTAAATCCTCTTCAATGCTGCTATTATACACATATCGCACAAACACCAGCAAGATAGACAGATCTACGACATCTATTGACTCATCCATTTGTATTGGAAATTCGTTGCAAAGTTTAAGGCGATTAATTAGCTCAGTTTTTATATCTGTTGAAAGATCGGCAATACGTCGGAAAACTGTACTATTGGATAATTGCAACGAATCAATTTAGTAGACTTTTCATTAACCATACAGATACAATGTCATACACAAGGCTTAATAAGTGTCTCTCCAATTGTATGAGTTTCACCACTACGTGCACAGCGATAACTCACACGATAAGATGCTTCTGTTGCCTGTTCATTATCAGTGTTAGCAATTTTTATTAGTTGTTGTTGCGATTTTTACAGGGAGTGCATAGAGTCCTCCGTGCATAGAAACCCCTTTTTGTTGACACGAGAAAGCCGCTCAATCCAGATGGCCGAAGAAATTTTTATTCTTAATTCTGTGTTCTTTATTCGCCCTTAAATATTTAATTTCTCTATTCTCAGTTTCACATTTTTTCGCGGAATACTTACCAACACTCGTCGGAACACCGGTGTTCCTCGGAACACAGTTTGAGAAACGTTGCTTTATATTATGGATTAGTTGCTATAGGATTAAGTTGATGTATACTATAAGACATAATGTTTCAGTTCGAATACATTTGGAAGATTTCTAAAAGCCAAAAATCTTCCAGAATCAAAGACTAATAACAATTACCGTAGTTTATACTGCTTTGATTGATTCACGTTTTCAAAATTTGCCTCAAAGCTCCATTACAATCAGCACTGAAATAGTGTGGTAAATCTAAAAGTACAAGGAAAATGTTATCAAATGAGCAGTGCCGTCCTGGTGTTGCGATCTATGCAAGAAATGTTTTTGCTTCTAAGTCTATTGCTTTTGAAATGCGCGATTCACGCAAACAGGTTTGGATAGAGGTACGAATTGGTTCTGTGAAATATGTTGTCGGTTGTATTTATAAGCCTCTTTCAACTAATTATACAACTTTTATTCATGATTTGGAGTTCCAATTGACTGAACTTAGGTTGCGATATAGCATGATTTTTTGTTTGGGTGATTTTAATATAAATTTATTGATTCCTGATCATAGAAATACTGTTAATTTGTTGTCCTTTATACAAGGTATGAATATGTTACAAATTATTAATGAACCTACGAGTGCGTCTGAAACAGCTGTAAGTTTGTTGGATGTGGTTGTTGTATCCGATGAGGTGAATGTGAGGAAAGGTTTGGTCTTTTGTAAGTGTGCTATTCAAAACCAGAATCATAAACCGATGTGGTTCACTTTTCGAGACTTCTCTTCTTTTAATTACAATGATTTTATTACCGGAATTTAGAATCATTGCTGCAAAGCTGGAAAGCATTCCTTTCGACAATATCTACCATACAGAGTCTGTGTATGATAAGGTTGAATTTTTTAATACATATATTCTTCTTTTATTCGATGTATTTGCACCCGTGAAAACTGTGAAGGGTAATAAACCGAAAATGCCATGGTTGACTGACACTGTTAAACTGCTACAACGACTTAGAGACAAGGCTAAAGTTAGATATAAACGTACTAAATTGGACGCTCACTGGCAATACTATAAGCAGCTAAGGAACTACACTACTCTCGCGATTCATATTGAAAAAAAGGCTTATTTTGAATATTTACGAACACACTATGATGTTAAAACCTTGTGGAAAACCTTTAAAAAAGTACATGTGGTTCCTAATAATAACACTGATATTCCGTCTTATTTAAAAGATGTCAATTTAATAAATCAATTTTTCATTAATTGTGTCAGTAATGATAATTTTGCTGACACTATTAAATTTTATTCGCCTACTTCACTAAATGGGTGTAATTCTCCATTTCAGTTGCGAGTTGTTGAGCAGGAGACGGTCAGGGATTTGATTTTTGCCATTAAGAGTGGGGCTTTTGATTATGATCGGGTATCTGTTTCTATGTTGAAACTGGTGGTTCCTCAATTGCTACCTCATATTACTCATATTATAAATAGATGCATTGCTAGTGCTTATTTTCCTAAGTTGTGGAGGTCTGCGGTTGTACTGCCTTTACCTAAGGTGACCTCGCCTACTGAGTTTAAAGATCTGCGTCCTATTAGTATACTACCAACGTTGAGTAAAGTCTTAGAAAAAATTGTTAATAAGCAGCTTAGAGAATATTTAATTGAATATATCATTCTTCCTGATGGACAGTCGGGCTTTATGCCTCGTCGCAATTGTGCCACTACCTTATTAAATGTTGCTGATGATATAATAAGGGCTAGGGATGATAATAAATTTACTATATTAGTGCTTTTGGACTTTAGTAAGGCTTTTGACGCTGTCAACCATTCTATTTTGTTAGCTATATTACGCAATATAGGTTGTGGTAATGATTTTTTGGGTTTCATGCAATCTTATCTTCAGAATCGGCGACAGTTGGTGCGAGTGGGAGGCGAGGTCACTGAGGTTTCAGACTTTATGAATATAACTAGAGGTGTACTAGAGGCTCCATTTTAGGACCTTTATTATTTTGCATATACATTGCTTTTATGCCTATATGTGTTAAAAATTGTCAGATACAAATGTATGCGGATGACACACAAGTTTATTTGAATTTTGCCCGAGAAGAACTGAATACTGCTATGGCAAAGGTTAATGAGAACTTAAGTAGTTTGAATACATTCTCGGTTGCTCATTCTTTGAAGTTAAATTCTTCAAAAAGTGTTGTGTTACTATTTGGTAATGAGAGGAAGGTTGAACACCTATGTCAAAATATTGATATTAATATTAATGTTTCAATTCCTTTTGTTAATGAAGCTAAAAATCTTGGGCTGTTGATGGACAATTCCTTCAGATATCGCTCTTACATATCTAAAATAATTGGTCTTGTTCCTGTAACTTGAAGATTTTATATACTTTTAGAGCGGTTCTTAGTATTGCTATGAAGAAAATGCTGTCAGATTTTGATTTTGTCATTTTGTTTAACTGCTGTGCGCCGGTACATGGGCCCTGTGTTGATGCTTTTACCGCCAATAGGATCCAACGAGTGCAGAACGCTTGCATTAGATTTATTTACGGCATTCGTAAATAATATCGTTTAATAAACCTAAATTGATTAAATATGCGTGGTCGTTATTTGCTTTCATCTCTCTGTTTCTTTCACCGATTGCTGAGTACCGGTAATCCGCCATATTTGCTGAGGAAGATTAGATTTCGTGGTGACATTCATTCCGTCAATATCCGGAACAGAATTTAATTGCTTCACTGGCTCACACTACCATTTCTTTTAAAAGATCTTTTACTTATAATATTCATTCACCTTATGGTTCCGTTCCGGAGAGTTTACAGGGTTTGAGTGCAGTGGCGTTCAGGCGCGCCATGTTTCGGAGTTTGTTTGAGGAGCAGTCTTGATAACGATTCCTTTATATTTTTAGGCTTGTAATTGATATAGTTAGCATTCCTGCGGTCAAGGGATATTTGTAAACCAGAGAGTGGTTGTACCACTCACCTAAAATATCCCTTGTGGTTCACCTAAATGATTGTGTTAATATTTAGAATTTATTATTACTTTTTTTTCTTATTATTTTATTTGTTATTCTTCATTGTTTTTTTCTTTTTATTATTAATGGGTGAATAAAGGTATTATTATTATTAAAAGGTCTTCAGATGCTCGGCTAAACCCAACCCAACCCAACCCTGTATATTTGAACTGAACTA
The DNA here is from genome assembly GCA_036711965.1 of Onthophagus sagittarius. Lineage (NCBI taxonomy): Eukaryota > Metazoa > Arthropoda > Insecta > Coleoptera > Scarabaeidae > Onthophagus > Onthophagus sagittarius. Next base: position 13,462,255 of record JASERS010000004.1, read on the forward strand.
AAACTAGACCTAGAACTAGAATCATCCGGGTTTAGCCGTCTTGAGAAATGTACGGCTAAACCCGAATGTTTCTGGTTCTAAATCTAGAGTTAGATCTTTTCACTTCTAGGTCTAGTGTTAGTTCCAGTTTTGCTTCATTTCAAATATGCAAGGGTGCTAAATCAATATGTAAAGTACTGTATTTCAGAAACTATTCATCGAGAGTTCTTTGTTAAAAAAGTATCTTCAAATACACGGCTAAACCCAACCCAATCCAACCCTATATATTTGAACTGAAGTGAAATTAGAAGTAACACTAGACCTAGAACTAGAACCATCCAAGATTAGCTGTCCTGAGAGATGCACGGCTAAACCTAAATGTGTCTAGTTCTAAATCTAGAGTTAGATCTAATGATACAAAACTAAAACTAACACTAGAACTAGAAATGGAAAGATTCAGGCCAAACCCAAAATTTTCCACTTTTAGGTCTAATGTTAGTTCTAGTTTTACTTCGATTTAAATATACAGGGTTAGCAAATCAGTTTATAAAGTAATCTATTTCAGAAAATAATCATTGTAGCAGCCTTCGTTAAAAAAAGTCTTCAGATGCACTTTTCATATAAAATTCAATACCAAAGCACCTCAGAAGGAGACACTGGGTACAAGTATGATGGGGACACAATGCATATCATTGCAATAAGAAACGGCCACCCATGAGCTGAGAAAAATTAAGTGTACCAAAAGGTATCTTCAATAAATATGTACATTTACAATTTTGGCATCGCTAGAATCAATAAGTTGATAAGTTTCTTAATTTGTGGTCTTCTCGCACATAGTTTTCTCTTCTTCCTACACTTTCCATTCTATGACATCAATCATTTCACCAGAGATTGCAAAATATGCACAAAATCAACCACCAAGTGGTCTCAAATATCCTTATAACAACAGAAACCAACGATTTGATTACAGATGAAAAAATGGATGATTTTTTCATGATCAAATAGAATCAAGAGATAAAGATATCAAAAGAAGAAGTAATATTTTTGTTAGAATCAAAAGAAATTTTGAGAATATTAAATAAATAACATTTTACTTAAAACTGTAAAACAAAGTAAGTTTGTTTATTAAATTCTGCAAAAGATAATCTAAACACCTTATAAAGTAATAAATAGAGATCTAAATTATATCATAAGCAATTAATTTGTACATGTAATAGAAAACTGGTATAGATTTTAATTGAAGTTGGTATATAGCTACTATTGAAAAGTTTAATACGATCGGTTGCCAATTCCTTAAATATCAAGGCAATACCTTGGCGTGCCGACGTTTTTCGTTTTAAAAGAACTGAACGAATATCCATTCGACGCATTTTACGATAATTACCTGTGGCATGAAGGAAATAACCTATTCGGAATATTTATACGTACCGGCTACTTAGCGCTTTTAACCTGTCAAAACGACCCAATAACGTTTACAAATTTATTATCCAGATTCAAATTTAATTATTCCTCCCTCCCGGGATATTTCATTTTTATATAATCAACTTTAAACTTTAGCAGTTTGTTTACACTAATATCGTTATGCAAACAAACATAACAATCAAATTAAATTTTGTTTTCTTTTTAATTTCAATGTGTTACAAATCGACTCCTACGCAATCGTTTTATGTAACTTTCCAGGTTATAAGTCCCCAAGCATTGTTATTGTCGTTTATTAAAGTGGGCAATAAAAAAATTGTAAAGAATTATATCTATTATATAGGTATGTCTATGTATATGTATGTGTGAGTCAATAAGAAATGTTTTCTTTTTTTCGATTGTATATGTGTTCGTCTAATCGTGGTCACTTCGTGACTTAATTAAGATAATAATCTCGACTACGTATATTATCGAATATTTTTTGTTATGATTTTTGAAGAGAAATTATGTTTACTTTCACATGAAATACACTATTCATTAAGAATTCGACCACAATTTTGAAATTTCGGTATATTTGCTCAGAATGCGTTGTTAATCATTGAGCTTATTCCAAGGTTCCATTATCAGCCTCTAAACAAAAAAAAACGAAACATCCGTCTGAAGAACACGGCTAAACCCAAAACTTTCCACTTCTAAATGTAGTGTTAATACTGGTTTTAGTTCAATTCATATACACAGGGTGGTCAAATTAGTTTGTAAAGTACTCTATTTCAGAAACTCTTCTAGAGCCCTTCGTCAGAAAATCTCTTCAGATGCACGACTAAACCCAACGCAATCCAGCCTTGTATATTTGAACTGAAGTAAATCTAGAACTAACACTAGAATCAAATGTTTCTAGTTCTAGATGTAGAGTTAAATCTAATGATACAAAACTAGAACTAACACTAGACTAGAAGTGGAAAGTTTCGGGTTTAGTCGTGCGTCTTCAGATGGCTAAACCCAAAACTTTCCACTTCTAGGTCTAGTCTTAGTTCTAGTTTCACTTTAATTTAAGTATACAGGGTTGTCAAGTCAATAGAGGATATCAATTAATGATTTTACTTAATGTAAAAAATGCTCTGAACTCGCGTGCCTTCATAAGTAAGGCATGCATTAAGAGATCGTAGAATATTGGTCGATATAAGAAGGATTTTACCTGATGGACACGAGATGGAGATGTCGTGTGGGTTTCCTCAAGGCTCAGTTGTAGGAGACACCTTTACACAAAATTTTACACAAAAACCTTACACAAAATTTCAATTCATGTCGTCGTGTGGTCTACCTACTAGAGCACAGGGGGACACATTACTCATGTTTCCTGTTCATCGTACTGAAATGTATCATAGGTCCTTCACGGTTTAGGCCATATCACTTTGGAATGGTTTACCCTTCGAGATTCGTAATGCCCGCAGATTTCTTGCGTTTAAGTCCTCTTTAAGATGCTATTTCTTGTCTCGTCAGGTGCCCGAGTCTGCTTGTTAGAGTCATCCGCTTATTTTCACGCAAAGGAAAGAAGTTTTCTTTTGTGTTTCTCCTTAGGGGCTGGGCTGATGTTTTCTAGTTGTTTTGTTTCTTTGCTTGCTTTGCCTCTCCTTTTCTCCTTTCTTCTTGTTTTCTTTTTCTATCTTTTTGATATTTAGACCTTCTTTTTTTATATACATGCCATATTATTTACTTACATTGATTTCATACATATATTACCAGTTGGGTCTTTTGGAAGACATCGCCTATGGCGATAAAATGACCTATTGTCAGCCTTGTTTTGTCTATTATTTGTATATTATTTGTATATAATTATATTATAATAAATATATTATTATTATTACATTTAGAATGTGTACTATGATAGAGTTCTTTGTATAAAATAGAATTTGGGGTAGAGATTGAAGGATACACTAATGGCCTAGCAGTGGTGGTTCAAGAACCACCTCCAAAGGACTTTATTTCCTCTAATATATAAAGCAGACTACTGTATCAAAAGGTTAAATAAAAACTAAGCGGAATAGACCTTAAATTAGCACCCCAAAAATCAGATGTGGTAGTATTGGGAGAACGGAGAACACTGAAAAATATAGAGCTACACATAAATCATGTCACAATATTAAGTACCAATTTTGGAAAAAAGGGTTGTGTTAGGTTGGATTGGGTTATATTACCAATCATTGGAGGAAGGTAAGCGACAAGGATAGGGATGTTCTGAGATACAAGAGAAAGACGTTAATAAAAGAGGGAAGATACAATGAAAGATATAGGAACATGATTAAGGAGGGGTTTTGGTTTTGGTAATATTATATAAGTACAAAGCGAACAGAAACGCTAGAACATATATTACGTTGAGACGATGTAGCGATCCGAATAGAAAAGAATTGAAGATGAATTCTGGAAGAAGGGTTTATGTGATGGCATTCCTGCTACCATCTCTACGCCGATCGCAGGAACATTCTGTATACCGATTGTAATCTTTCATAGTGCTGGTACTTTAGAACTTTCCTTCATATCAATGCGGCATACATCAACACAGATATCACTATATCTGCGGTAAGCTTTTGTTTCTGATTACGCTTGAGCTCCATTTGGCATTAATCTTAAGAGTGTGTTACAATTCGTGACGTTTTCTTAACGTGTCGTCATCGACATGTACACACTCAGATATTTAACGCTTTGTAATCTAATTCAACACAACCCTTTTTTTTTCAACCCAACCCAACCCACATTCCTCCTTTTCTCTGGAACTTCCAAAAAGATATTTTTTCGGAGTTTTCAAAGCCCAGTAATCATCTGAGTCCAATAATAGCCTCTTGCTGGACTTCTTTCATGCTACACAGAGACGAACTAAACTCAACTCAACCCAACAAAACTCAATTCAACTCAACCCAACAAAACGAATATTCTATTTGTGTCGTTTGTAGGTTACAAAACACAAAGCTAGAATGCACCACCTTATCTCAAGATCTCTTAGCAAAGATGAACTTTTTTCAAGGACATTTGCCTGGATCGCAAGCGACCTCGGTTTGGATAGACGATATCACCTATTCTTGTCTTGATTTAGGATAAAGTAGCTTGCACTCGAATCTTCGCAATATATCATGGTTGTTACTGTATCAATGCTGCAATAACTTTGCCTCGGCCACAAGCTCAAAGCACTCCTGTCCCTCACTTTGAAATCGATTGATGGCTTTCCTGCTACCACCTCTAAGCCAACTGCTAGAACGGTACTATATACGGGGATTAGGAAATTTTTTAACAGACATCTGATCTAATTTATCATATAACTGAAGAGTGCCGGGTTGAAGAAGACTTCGACTGTTTAAAACCCCTTCCCATCTCTTCCTGGTACCGTCACTCAGGGAGACAGGAAATAATTTTCACATTAAATTCTCTTCTTGATCACTACTCTCATTCTGACGCACCCGTTCTAAGAACGTTTCATGGCTTCATTATTTTCGTAATCATGGCTTTCACAACAATCCACACGGTTTCAGATTCTAGCATTTCCTATTTAACTGACCGCATTTACTAAATTTTGTACACACAAACAAAGTGTTTTCCACTGGGTATGCATTACCACAAAGCAAAAAATGAGGACTGTTGCCTCATTTTCCACTTTCTTAATTTTGTATAAATATTGTTTAAAATTTGATATCAAGCCATGGTTCTATCTCCGGTATTAGCATTTTTGTTCACCACTCACACAGTTCTATCTGACTTCACATTTCGCTCTACCTTTTCTAGACAATTCTCTTCTTTCTTCAGCCAGCAGATCCATCGGAGACAATCCAGCATTGACTTGAATACTTTCTGCAGGCACCGTTCGATGGACTGACGTTATCCCCCATCGCAAATTTACTGTTAACTCTTATCAGTAGGTCACGGTAACGTTTATATTTAAGGGCTCTTTAACATATAGGTGCCGCATATAGAATTAAATACAATCCAACCCAACTCCAGCCCAACTCAGCCGGACCGAACGAGTCAGTCTATTTTAGAAACTATTCATTGTAGAGGCCTTCGTTAAAAAAAGTCTTCACTTGCATTTTAACCATGCATATTCTATTTGTGTCCTTTGCAGGTTACAAAACACAAAGCTTGAATGTACCACCTTATCTCAAAATATCTTAGCAAAGATGAACCTTTTTCAAGAACATTTGCCTGGGTCGCAAGCGACTTCGGCTTGGATAGACGATATCACCTATTCTTGCCTTGATTTAAGATAAAGTAGCTTGCACTCGATTCTTCGCAATATATCATGGTTGTTACTGCATCAATGCTGCAATAACATTGCTCTGGCCACAAGCTCAAAGCACTCCTCTCCCTCACCGTGAAATCGATTGATGACTTTCCTGCTACCACCTCTACGCCAACTGCTAGTGCTAGAACGGTACTATATACGGGGATTAGGAAATGTGTTAACAGACACCTGATCTAAGTTATCATGTAACTGAAGAGTGCCGGGTTGAAGAAGACTTCGACTGTTTAAAACCCCTCCCCATCTCTTCCTGGTACCATCATTCAGGGCATTACTTCGAAGAGACAGGAGACAATTTATTAATTTTTACATTAAATTCTCTTCTTGATCATTATTCTCATTCTGATCAATCCGTTCTAAGAACGTTTCATGGCTTCATTATTTTCGTAATCATGGCTTTCACAACAATCCACACGGTTTCAGATTCTAGCATTTCCTACTTAACTGACCGCATTTACTAAATTTTGTACACACAAACAAAGTGTTTTCCACTGAGTATGCATTACCACCAAGCAAAAAATGAGGACTATTGCCTCATTTTCCACTTTCTTAATTTTGTATAAATATTGTTTAAAATTTGGTATCAAGCCATGATTCTATCTCCGGTATTAGCATACTTGTTCACCCCTCACACAGTTCTATCTGATTTCACATTTCGCTCTACCTTTTCTAGACAACTCTCTTCTTTCTTCAGCCAGCAGATCCATCGGAGACAATCCAGCATTAATGAATACCTTCTGCAGACACCGTTCGATGGACTGACGTTATCCCCCATCGCAAATTTACGGTTAACTCTTATCATTAGGTCAAGGTAACGTTTATATTTAAGGGCTCTTTAGCAAATAGGTGCCGCATATAGAATTAAATACAATCCAATCCAGCTTCAGCCCAACTCAGCCGGACCGAACAAGTCAGTATATTTTAGAAACTATTCATTGTAGAGGCCTTCGTTAAAAAAGTCTTTAGATGCATCTTTAAACCCAACCCAACCCAACCCAACCCTGTATATTTCAATTGAAGTAAAACTAGAACTAACATTAGATCATTAGACAAAAGAATCATTCGGGTATGGCCGTCTTGAGAAATGTGCGGCTAAATCCAAATGTTTTTAGTTCTAGATTTAGAGCTAAATCTAATGATATAAAACTAGACCTAGAATTGGCTAAACTCTAATCTTTCTAGTTCTAGGTCTAGTATTAGTTCTAAAGCTAGGTTGGGTTGAGTTAGCTTAAATTTTAAGAGCTACTAAACCTAAACTCAAAACTAGAAACATTTGGGTTTAGCCGTGCATCTGAAAACTTACCAATAATGCCATTCATAAACTCAACATTGCTTAACTTGTTAATTCTTTCTCAACAATTTTTTTATGATTTATAAATCCCGCACAATCTATTAATATTGTAATTTTCCACCACAACTTTTTGATCTTATAATTCTTTTTATGAAAAAGTTTATGCATCGCTAATTAAATACATTTCCTTCTAATTTAAGTAATTACTACCTCTACGAATTGATGAAGCTTAGAATTGGTATACAGCGGTTTTAGGTGTTTACTTTTACATATTGTGTTGAAATTTATAATGCAATACGAATCCCAAAGGTGATTTCCTGATACATAAAATAAAAGTTTTTAATTAAACTTTAATATCATCGCACGTCGCCGTCATCGTCCCGTTCGATAATAAACGTATATACGCGAGTTAAAGGCTCATTTTATGGTCTATTGAAAACGAGTTCTAATACACCCACAGATGAAGATGTGCATCCTCCATAAACAAATGTCCATGAGTCATACTAAGGTGTACACCAAGTTGGCTTTAAACGTTAAGTATAGAAGGTATAGGCGTACCACTTAATGACTTCCATATAATATATGGCGAAAATGAGCACGTGCGAGCTACCGTCGTTTATTTACTTCCTGCTTAGATTTACAGTTTGGAAAGGTCTATCCTTAGAGGATCGATTTTTTTTCTTTCAATTTAAAGTAGCTGAAAAATATCTCTTTTAACATCTCGGGTTGCTTGCCGATGGTGTATTATTATCTTGTTGCTATCATTTTGACAGTCAAAAAAAGACGGTTCCGTTAGGTGTGGGTATTGGTCGAGGTAAGAAACCGGCACTGCGCCGGCCATTAGCACACAACGTGTTAATTAGTATTGCATCAGTAACGCCCAGCGAGCCTTTCTGCCCCTTTTCCATACGGCCACGATATAACGTTCTTTTCTTCTCGTCTTTTTGGTTCTTTTCTTTTGGTCGAGTTGGTGCACGCGTTCTTTAGCGCTACCAGAACGGTCCTTTGGGTTTTATTGAGAGCGGTATCACACCGGAGATCACTATCGCATTCAATTAAGTCTAATTGCTGGTTTGAGGAATGTGATTTCTTTTTTCGATCATCGTTTAAGTTTAAGTTAAAAAAATTAAATCATTAGTAAATGCACAATTAGTAACTAAGTAATTCATTCTTAACGGAATTGTTTTTCTGTCCGGTGCAATAATGAAACACACAATATCGACAACAGGTTGTTGCAATTAAAAACGCAACACATTCTTGGACGTTATTTCTTTTCTCACGGTCACGCCGCCGATAGAATTCTTTTTTCTAAGTGGAAACCAATTAACCGGGAATGAATCAATTAAAAGCATAATTGAACTAACAAATCATTGGAATAGATAAAACGGTACCACCCACATAACGCCGCGGCGCGTTAAATAACGAAAAGAGAGACAATTCGCAACGTTGAATGTGCGGTAAAAGAAGAGAGCCGAACAATAGCAATGAAAAGTAACGTAATAGCGGGTCCCATGTGATAATGGATCAATAAAAAATTTACGAGAACCAATTAAAACTAATTGCAATACTCACTTGGGTTGCTACAAATGTACCAAGAGATCGGAACCCGTACACATTCTTATTTCTTATTGAGAATCCGTGTGTTCCTGCAACATTGTTAAAGTTCAAAAGGAAATAAAAAAGGATAAAGTTGATTGATTATCTGTGAAATTGTTGGTTTGATTGTAACTTGATGTGGAACAATTGTTCGTAATTGTTCTAACCTTATGTTGGAATTAGATAATTGTATTTTGTCTACGATTTATGGCTGAGTATTATCGCTTCTAATTATACACTTGTCATGGATTTTATGTTTACTTGATATCTTTATGTAATTGAAATTGCACCACAAAAATTTGCTCAGTTTCATATGAAATCTAAATAATGCTTTATTATCAACTAAGAAAAAAGTTATCTCCCACATCCAAATTAATGATTTTCTGATATTTGGTCGAATTATCGAAGTTCTACTGTATAAGTAATCTCAAGATTTTTAAGTCATCTTAGTGAGATTTACTTTGAAACTTGACTATACAAAGATTATAACAACACTCTCTGTGTAACTGTAACTCTAGCAATACAAGTTTCTCATGAACTACTTCATTTGCATATAGAGTTAAAATTAGTTCTGTAATGAAATTTGGATGTAAATTTGAAATCATGCTCCGTGAGATACATGTCTAGGTTAATAAAATTTCAAATTTTACAACATTGACATAACATACCTTAGATATTAAGGCTAAAATGTTTAATTTGCTTGTACCAATTGAGGTCATTTGCTTCACTTTAATTAAATATTTCAACCCATTCCAAGTTAACTAAACCCAACTCAACCCACCTTTATTTAGCTAGGTTGGAAAAAATCTGCTATCAGACATCAGGCCTAAGTTCCTAAGTGACCTCGTAGTAATTAGTTGGATATACAGACTGTTTATTAAAAAATCTTTTCCTCAAATCATCATTCTCATGCATGCATGGTTCCAGTCTTCTCATTACGAGACTGGAACCATGCTATCGCGTTTATAAATAATAATAATACAATTTATTGCCACCAAGATATACAATAAAAGAAAAAAAAATGTACACATCATTCCTTAACATTGATACAAGGTTAACAAAAGGTCGATTTATCGCCAGAGGCGATGTTTTCAAAACAACCCAATCAGCAATGTATGCTAAAAAAATTGATATGGCGAATATAAGTTAAAAAAATAATAAGTTTATATATTAAGTATTAGAAAAAGAATACGCAAGAACAAGAAGGAAAGGGACTCGAATTAAGCAAAAAATGATTGGAGAAGAAGAAATAAAGCCGCCAGCTGAGAACGGAAAGAGAAGAGGTGGATTAAATCAACCTCAACAGGCGACAACAGGCGATTTCTAGGCGATGCTCTGAATACAGAAAAACTGCGGGCTTCCCGTAACTGAGTGGGTAAGTTATTCCAGAGAGTTATAGCTTGCACTGTGTATGACCAAAAAGTAAAATTTTGTTACAAGAGGCCTTGATCCAAAAGCAATAGCCTGAGTCTTTGCTACATTTAAACCCAAGCCATAGCATCTAGACCAGTCCAGAATGCTAGCAAGATCCCTAAGATCCCCCTGTTTAACTCATGAGTTCTTCGAGTTGTCCAAATCCTTCATATTTACATCTTCTCTCTTCTTATTTACACAAATCTGATCACACCCAAGTTTTTTAACTTGTACTGCCAATATTATGTACTGGGACGTACCAATTATTAGCTCCTTGAACTTCTTTCTTTCCTCAACACTTTTCATTCTTTCTTCTCTTTTCCTGTCGAAAACATTCTTCTACTCTTCTCTTCTTCCGTTTTCTTCTTGTCCTATCATTGTACTTCACTGTACCAATCCTTGTCTACTTGTATTGCCAAAAAGTCCAGAATCACATAATAGATATTTCGTCGGAGATCCTTAGCTGGCAGTTTTACCTCTTCTTTTTCTTTGGCAACCAAGAGTTTGGAATGTCTTGTATAATAGTGATTAAGTACATACCAAAGATAAGAGTGATCTTCTTCTTCTCTTTGTTACTCTTCTTACCTTCTCATCCCATTGGTTTCCTCGTTTTAGTGGACAAGGAGGCTAGATCTTCGCTCTCCTCGTTCTTCAGCTGGATTTTTGGTTCCTTCAGCACTAAGCTACTTTCTAGTACTTGGATTTCTTCTACTTTCTATCTTCATTCCTCAAGATATCGACCGGAGAAAAGACTCCTTTTCTCCCGTTATTAGTTTCTTCCCTCTTCATCAGGCCTAAGCGTGGAAGCCTCTTCTCTCCTTAATGCAGTTGTTTCTTCTTCGTTCTTTGCTATCATTGTACTCTCACTTAGTTTGTCAATTCCTCGGGTGTCCTTCATTTTTCCCATTTTTGCTTCGAATCTAACGTAATCAAGTAAAGAATCCAATCCAGTCCAACCCAAGCCAACTTTTTTTAAATTTATATAGAAGATAAAAGCTCTAACAACCAAAATGGCTCTGCATCAGAGAGAAGGACTCTTCCCCTCTATAAAACCACCTGAGAAACTTCACCGACAATGCTGACTACAGTGAGAATACACTTGAGGATTTGCTACTTCCACAGATATTTCTGTCCATGATATCTTCTTTCTTTCTATTCTTTCCCTCTTCTTATCTTTTTCTCTATTCCCGTTATTCACTTCTTTAGCCTCGTCTTTGATCACCTCACATTCATCTCTCCTACCTCTCCTCGTTCCTTCTCTTCTCGTTCCTTCTCTTCTCGGAGACTTCCAAAACTTCCTCGGTTGCTCAGAATTATTCTATTGGAAAAAAATAAATCAAATCACAATCCCTCTTGCTCTTTTTCTTTCTTGTCAATGTATTCATCTTCACTCTCCTCACTACACCTCATACTCTTGGACCACGCTCTTTCTCGTTACATTTCTTCGCCTGGATTACAAATTTCTTCACTATCCTTTATTTTTTCTTGATTTGCAGTATCGCGTCTACGGTATTTTGTGGTGTTAACTATGTTTTTCCATCTTGAACAGTGTGTAGTGTTGGAAAACGTATACTTCGTATCAGCCTTCTGCCCAGAGTACACGAATTTGTCATCCTCCGCTATTTTATGAAGATAGACTTTGAAACACCCGTATCCGTCCATGAATGGTGTCATAGAATAATTCCCCTCTCCGCATTCTCTTTTAACCATGGTTTAATGTTTGGTATCAAATTTCTAGACCAGGACGCCCTTTGAGTGACTTTCTTCTACATTTCATTTTTCTCTATCCGAGCAATCCTTCTCTTGGTCATCAGATCTATTTGGGTTGGCGATGAATACCAACGCAAACCATCTAATCATCTTTTTTTAATGAGGTCAGGAAAAATCTGTAAATAAACATCCGGTCTAAATGTCTTGAGCGGCCGGATTGTGTAGGGTTAGAGCCAAAGACCCGACACATTGAAAAACCCTTTCCTCGTCTTCACTGGAATCACTCTCACGAATTTCCTTCAATGTTGTTAATCATATCGTTCCTACCTGCCTTCTCTCGTGTTTCGTCATCGTGCAACCCATCCTCTCTTGACCAGGCCAGAAACCATGAAACAGTAACACAAATCCTTTTATTTTTAAACAATTCTCTTTCTCTTACGTACACGGAGGAGGGAGCGTATGAGGACCCCTTTCCTCTTCCCATCTCATTTCCGCCACTCTGTGAAATGCATCAAACAACATAAACAAACCAACCTAAACTAAACGCAATCCAACCCAAACTAATCCAATCAAAACCAACCCAACCCAGCTTAACGTCAATATCGTTTGGGTTGCTTATAGTGTAGACAGCAATATTATTCATTGTCCTTCCGTCTTACTAATGTCTTATCTTTCATAAATGTGTTTATTTTATTATTAAATTTTAATAACAATTTCTTGAATGTAAAGGACCCTATCCCAATTTTCCGCATTGATTCAAACCACCATTCCAAATTTCTTATTCTCATAATTGTAATCTTCTTGGTCTAGGCGCCCCAATCTGGCCTATAGGAAAAGGTCTTCCTCGACTTTGCTTTAAAATTGCAAATTGTAAATTTGTACTGATGAAGACTGATACAATTCTCTTGACTTATACATAAATCTATATCGCACAGTTAATCTTTGAAATTACACGTGTCGCATTTATGTATGTGATGAAATTTTCAAGAATGTGTGTACGTATGCAATAGGAAGAAAGATATTTATTGCATCCAATTTGGAAGTTAAAGAGGGACGATAATGGTACGAGAAAGTGGTTATTACAGCCGGCGTTAATGGCTTAAAAAGTAGCCATTCGGAGGTCAAACGGCACACAGGTTTGGTATTTATGACATCGTGTAAAATTTTAATGGTAATTAACCTTTGGTTATTGTGATAAATTGCGGGTCAATTGGTTCGGCGAATAAATTAATTTAAATAAAGTCGAGAAAAACATTTTGATTTATCTTTAAATTTCTTCAAAATGTTACGCAAACTCGGCCGAGCAGTGTAACAATCTAATTAAAATTCCCCACCTCGCGGGTTAAAAGTGCCGCGCCGATTTGCGGCGAATTGCTGGTGTTGAAAAGAACAAACGATCCCAGAGATTTGTCCTAATCAATCGGCCGGTCGATTTTCATTACTCAGGCCTAAGTAGGCGCACGTACGCCCTAACAATGAGTAAGTTGTTAAAAGCGATTTGAACGGATGAATTTACGGCCAAGATCGACCGATAAATACCATTGTTAGAGGACCCCGCTTTAAATATGTAACTATAACTCGCTTATAATAGAGGTTGCACACCGTATTTGGTCGTATAGGGGCCAACTTGCCGCTCTCGCTATACGGAGATCTCTTTTACATAGCCAGAAGGTGTATGTGATGCACGACAATCAACCGACTCGTTCGCGTTGGATCACTCAATTAAGAATCAGGCTTCGCTAACAATTCAGTTTCTACTTCTATAAAACTATTTTTTTGGACTCAATTTTTTTTAACACACTACAATCTCATATTGAATAACAAGTGTCGTTCTTGATTTGTATGCACAGCTTATAAACAACTCGGGGAATACCCCGAATATGAGAGATCCATTATATCAAATTTTTGTATACAGTTAAATTAGCTGCATGACTCTTAAGAAGTTTCGCGTCCCAAACTGAATCCAAATTCTAGGTCTAGTGTTCTATTTTTTGTTCTAGTACTGAAATTAGCTCTAAACCCTGGTTTAGCCACACTCTCATATGATGACTAAATGATTCTAGTTCTAGATCTAGTGCTACTTCAATAAAAGTATTCAACAACCTACCACCGAATCACGATTAAAACTAGAACTAACACTAGACCTAGAACTAGAAAGATTCGGTCTTTAGACGCACGGCTAAACCAAAACATTCTAGTTCTAGTTCTGGTGTTAGTTCTAGTTTTAGTCGTAGTACCAAAAAAAAACTAGACTTAAAACTAGAAACATTCGGGTTTACCCCATAAGTCTCTTAACACGGAAAAACCAAAACATTTCTAGGTTTTTGTCAGTTCTAATTTTTGTTCGAGTACTAAAATCAACATAAAATCTAGAATTAGAAACATTCTGATTTAGCCGCACGTCTCTTAAGATGGCTAAACCCGAATGATTTTAGTTACTAAAAAAATTATGTGATTTGACCGTGATCTGCTTGGCTTAATCACACCTAAGTTAAGCGTTTTATCCATTTCTTCGTTTGTGATCTCTCGTACTATTGGATATTGGTTCGGATAATCCTTCTTTTGCAGAGTAATATGATGTTAAACCAAATTGGTTCTTCCAGATTGATTTGAAAGTAATCCAGGAAATTTTACAATTAAATTCTTCAAATTCCACCTTTGTTTTTTCTGTAAATTGTCCATTTCTCTTATGGACAATTTATTAAAAAGCTTATAGTAAAACTTCTGTGACCAGTGAAGCCTCTTTCTTTTCCTTTTCCTATTCATATAGATTGATTCTTATCTCATCTTCCCCGTAGAAATTACATACATCTCAATTATATCAGGTTTTTCGTAAAAAGTCTTCAATAAATTTACATATAGATACAGGCTTAATACCGCATCTAGCTAGATGTCTTGATACTACTCTTAAAAGATTTGATATTGTGAGACTTGAAATGCTTCCACAAGACCTGATACTGTTTCTACAAGACTTGAAATGCTTCCTGTAGACTTGATACTATTTGTATAACTGCCGGCAGAAAACATTTTCAACATTTGTGTTAGTTAAGATGCAAAAGTGAAACTAAGTAAGTAGTAAATAGTAGTAAATAGTCCAAAAACTATTAACCAAAAAACCTAAAAGACAAGAAACTGTTAATATAATTGGGCTTTACTTCTAAAATAGTAAACATTGTTGCCAAAATCCACAGACTTCAAGTTAGAAGTTTAAAAACTGTCAATTAAGGGCTAGATACTACTTATACTATTCTAAACACTTCTGGCAGAAAACATTTTCATTGCAAACAAAGCGTACGTGTTTTGTGTACCTAGTGTTTTGGGTATGTTAGCACACATACAACGATATATACATATAGAAGACCTAAAATACTTCCAGATGATTCAGTACTGCGCCTGAAAGACTTGATGCTACTTTCAAAAGACTGGAACTATTTTCAGAAGGCATGGTGGCCCCTGGAAGACTTGATGGACTTGATGCTGGTTCTAGAAGATTTTTTTGGTATTAATTGATATTAATTTAATTGGAATTAGAATTGATATCAATTCTAGAAGATTTGAAATGCTTACAGAAGCGGTACTACTTATAGTATTCTAAACACTTCCGGCAGAAAACATTTTCATTGCAAACAAATCGTACGTGTTTTGCGTACCCAGTATTTTGGATATGTTAGCACACATACAAAGATATATACACATAGAAAACCTAAAATACTTCCAGAAGATTCAGTACTGCGCCTGGAAGACTTGATGCTGGTTCTAGAAGACTTTTTGGATATTAATTGATATTAATTTAATTGAAATTAGAATTGATATCAATTCTAGAAGATTTGAAATGCTTGCAGAAGAGGTACTACTTATACTATTCTAAACACTTCTGGCAGAAAACATTTTCATTGCAAACAAATCGTACGTGTTTTGCGTACCCAGTGTTTTGGGTATGTTAGCATAAATACAAAGACATATATATATATATATATATATATATATATATAAAAGACCTAAAATGCTTCCAGAAGATTCAATATTGCGCCTGGTAGCTGACTTGATGCTACTTTCAGAAGACTTGAACTGTTTTCAGAAGGCATGCTACTGCCCCTGGAAGACTTGATGCTGGTTCTAGAAGATTTTTTTGGTATTAATTGATATTAATTTAATTGGAATTAGAATTTATTTATTTATTTATTTATTTATTTATTCGGGATACGAACAGGGTTTCCCCCACAATAGTATCCTCTAACAGAATACAATCAGTAACAACATAAATGAAATCAGTAAATTAACAACCAAACAATTTCACATAAAAATCTGGTAACAGTAAAAATAATTAACAAACTCTAGATAAAGTAAAATAAAAAATAGCGTTCTCAGTTAATAATACGAGCCAGATTGAACACGAATATATTCAATGACATATTGTCAAACTTAATACACTCTTGCGGAAGTACGTCAACGAAGAATTAAAAATATCGCACGTTGAGCAATGACGATTATAACAATGCATCAGTCGCGGTAAAGGTGAGTTGTAATAATAATTAGTAGTAGAAGCAAGCAATCGGAAAAGACATTGATCTCGAGTGGGATAACTGGGAATCAAAAAAGGAATGTGTCTCAGAAGCTCAGGCGAGTCAACGAAGCCGTTCGTTAGCCTGAACAAAAACATCAAGTCAGCAGCAGTACGACGTCCACGCAGTGTACGAAGGCCAAATACAGTGCACCTCTGCTCGTAGGAACAATAAGGCAATGCGAATTTGTGAGCCAGATATCTCACAAATCTGACCTGCAAGGCCTCAATGCGATCAATGTACACAGCATATGCAGGATTCCAAACAACTGAAGCAAAACTAAGAATGCTGTTCACATAAGCCATGTACAAAGATTTGATGCACTGTAGATTGGTAAATGGTTTTGACAACCTAATAATAAAACCTAGGCTTCTGTTCGCCCTGCTAATTAATTCCTCTACATGATAGAAGAATAATAGCTTGGAATCTAGCACTAAGCCCAGGTCCTTTACTTTAGACGACACACTTAAGGGACCAGGACCAAGGCTGTAGTTACGATTTATAGTGTATCTCTTTCTGGTGAAAGTTATTTGACTGCATTTACCATAGTTTATAAAGAGATAATTATTAGTACAGTAGGTTTGTAAACGGTTTAAATCCATTTGAAGTTTATCGCAATCAGAAGAAGATTCAATCTTGGAAAATATTTTACAATCATCTGCATACAGTAAAAAATTACTATGGTGAAAGCAGTCATAGATGTCATTTATGTAAGCCACAAATAGAACCGGACCCAAGTGACTACCCTGAGGCATTCCTGAGGTGACTGGAAAAAAGTTAGATAAGTAATTATTAATTTTTATAGCCTGGCTCCTATCAGATATATAAGATGCTAACCACATTAATAACCCATCAGTCAAGTCAAATCCATGTAATTTAGTCAGAAGTACCTCATGATGCAACCTGTCAAAAGCCTTACTGAAATCGGTGTAAACCGCGTCGACCTGATGATTTTCGTTCATCAGGTCGTAATTGATATCAATTCTAGAAGATTTGAAATGCTTGCAGAAGAGGTACTACTTATACTATTCTAAACACTTCTGGCAGAAAACATTTTCATTGCAAACAAATCGTACGTGTTTTGCGTACCCAGTATTTTGGATATGTTAGCACACATACAAAGATATATACACATAGAAGACCTAAAATACTTCCAGAAGATTCAGTACTGCGCCTGGAAGACTTGATGCTACTTTCAAAAGACTGGAACTGTTTTTAGAAGGCATGCTACTGCCCCTGGAAGACTTGATGCTGGTTCTAGAAGACTTTTTGGATATTAATTGATATTAATTTAATTGAAATTAGAATTGATATCAATTCTAGAAGATTTGAAATGCTTGCAGAAGAGATACTACTTATACTATTCTAAACATTTCTGGCAGAAAACATTTTCATTGCAAACAAATCGTACGTGTTTTGCGTACCCAGTGTTTTGGGTATGTTAGTATACATACAAAGACATATACATATAAAAGACCTAAAATGCGTCCAGAAGATTCAATACTGCGCCTGGTAGCTAACTTGATACTACTTTCAGAAGACTTGAACTGTTTTTAGAAGACATGCTACTACCCCTGGAAGACTTGATGCTGGTTCTAGAAGTCTTTTTTGATATTAATTGATATTAATTGAAATGAAATTAGAATTGATATCAATTCTAGAAGATTTGGAATGTGTTTTGCGTACCCAGTGTTTTGGGTATGTTGGCACACATACAAAGATATATAAATATAGAAGACCTAAAATACTTCCAGAAGATTCAGTACTGCGCTTGGAAGACTTGATGCTACTTTCAAAAGACTGGAACTGTTTTCAGAAGGCATGCTACTGCCCCTGAAAGACTTGATGCTGCTTCTAGAAGACTTTTTTGATATTAATTGATATTAATTTAATTGAAACTAGAATTGATATCAATTCTAGAAGATTTGAAATGCTTGCAGAAGAGGTATTACGTAATATTACATGTAAAAAAAATGCTAAAATGCTTCAAAAAAAGCACCAATACAAAATTGTTAATGATTTTGTCTAGATTGAAGTTACCAGCTTCAAATAATTTTATTAATTTTAATGTATTTTTGAGCGTTTCCTTCCTAATTTAGTCCCAACATCTGCTGCCATAGTTTTCTTTTTTTTTTGGTGAGACGTCATTCGTTGAGTTTTTTCAGCACCAAGCACTCATATGTATTTTCAAAAATCGGTGCCTATGCTCAAAAATACACTATAACCTTAATTTAAACATTTTGATGTAGTTTGACATTATTTTTTGTGATAGTAGAAATGATATCTGCAAATATAAAATGAATTTTAAATATGTAATGTTTTAACTCATACTTTTTTTGGGCACTATATGCAAAACGTAGTCTACGAAATCCAATAGAGAAATGAGACAAGTTATACAAGTATTTATTTTCTTCTTTCAGTTAGTTCTTTTAGTATGTAGTTGGTGTTTAATATTTGCATTACTACACTCTTTGGACCACCCCTTTACATTTGTAAATTATTTGTTTTAGCTGGTTTATACATTATCACTTTATCTCCTTCTTTGTATTAAATAACTTCTTTTGCTCTTTTATCATAATATTTTTTAATGTGTTCTGTGCTTCTATCACACGTTCTAGTAATTACAAAACATAACCATTCTATACAACTTTTAACATATTTAAATGCTTGATCGATATACTCGTCTCACTCTTTTCCATCTTCGTAACTCAAAACTCTGAGTAATCTCTGAGTGGTGTGCAGACCTGTGGATTATTTTAATAATACCACATTGTTCCAAAATTCGTGGTTGGGTTGCTTACAAACACTTTTCCCAGATCTGTTTGTATCTTTGCAGGAAAACCAACTCTAGAAATTATGTTCAACAATCTTTCTAACACTGATTCTGAGTTAGCTACTCGTAATGGTGTTTTTGTCATACGTCTGTGGAAATGTGGACACCCACTATACGTAAAAGATAAACGGTGATCACTGTCACCGTTTGAAAAATCACAGTGATTGAGAAAAAACGGTCACTAATCACTACGTCCCTTAAAAATCACGCTCATCTCTACACCAGACCTTGACTAGAAAGTTTCGAGTTTAGCCATAAGTCTCTTAAGACGACTAATCCCAAACATTTCTAGTTTTAAGACAAATGTCAATTCTAATTTTTGTTCGAGTACTAAAACTACAAAAAACTATATGTATTCAATAACCTAACATCGAATCACTATTAAAACTAGAACTAACACTAGACCTAGAACTAGAAAGATTATTCCGGTTTAGCCGCCTTAAGAGACGTGCGGCTAAACAGAATGATTCTAGTTCTAGATCTGGTGTTACTTCAAAAAAAGTATTCAATTTCAAATTTCATCTTTCAACACCCTGATTAGGTTAAATCGTCATATGTTGGTGTCTAGTGATCATTCGAATTTTTCATTCTTTCTAACTCACTCTGTATAAGGGAAAAATAGCTTCTGTAAATATATCTTCTATTATTTAACTGTTTATGATGAAAACGTTTAATATTTTTTTTTATTGGTGTGTGTTGAGGAATAAATAAAAATCGATTGAAACAATAGGTACTATAAGGTGGGTTGTGGTATTTTTTCGACCGTGTCAAGGAGGTCAAAGCGACACAGACAGCGCCACGAGCCTCGCGGGAGCGGCACTTCTCGGAACCGATTCGATGCCCACACCGATCCGAACACGTTTTTACATGTTAAACATCGGCTCGGTATTAATTGATTACCGGCCGACGGCCGGTGGCGCTACCAACCCGCGATTTTTACAGACCATAAGGCCCCGCCACTTTAAACGGTCCACTGGTTATTCGACCAGAAACAATATGACAGATATAGTTTAAATAGATATATCAATTACTTAGGTACGTGTGTTACGTGGAGTAGTTGCCGCCATGGTGTTGTACACCATACGATTCTGGGTATTACAATTATTGTCTCCGACGTTTCCAAGAATTATTAGGCGTACCGATTCTTTTGTTGCGCCAGTATTCACGGTTAAATATGGAAAATGGAAGGCTATTTCAGTCGTTTATTGTTGGAAGTTGTCCAGGTTATGTAATCTTTTACAAAAGTTACTTAAACGTCTTTTACTTTACGTTCGCCTAGATATATTACCATTTATTTTTCTAAGTGCTTATTCTTTTATTCCCATATTTGTATTCGAAAAAATAAAACATGTTGAATTATTATAGAAATACCATAAGTAGTCATAAGGAGACTTGAAGACTTATAACGTTGGTGGTTCTAAAGTAGGAGCGAAGAGACGTAACAATCAATTACCTCGTAGTAATTAAAACATCTACCGAGAGTGGTAGTAATGAGCGAATCGTGACTTTGCTGGATTTTTCTTTTCAAACAGCGCGCACACGACAATTGGTTAGCGTATAAACGAACGGAAAGCACATGTTACAAACGCCACAAGAGACTTTGTAGAAGCTTTATGCGTGGGTGAGTTGCACTATGATGCTTCAATAAGCTTTAACCTTTTTTTATATTATTTAATACAATACTCCACAGGTCCTTTTATATTCAAGGCATTGTGTTAACTCGGTGAAGAGGAAATACGTTTATACAAAAACGAATTCGAGGTCTAAGTGACTATGTAATAGAAGCGAATTTGTGTTGTGTGTCGAATATATTTTCATACATTGCATATTTTCAATAGCCATCGACCTACCCTACAATTCTCAATATTACAGCCTATTCAAATCTTTTTTATAAGCCAACCGCTCCTATATTTAGAATTATACATAAAGATTTTATTAACCACAAAAATTCCTCATCAACTATCACGATTTCATACCGTGTAAACATCCTCTATTGAAATTTTTATAAACTCGTCCCTCTTAATGATTATTAACCCGAGAGGCTTATAAACCACAGCGTGAAATCTGATTTTCTATAAAATTCAATCGTTAACCACCTAATCCACTCAATTCAAAACCATCCTTCTCTAAATGCTTCGGCTCTTTAGCTCAGCGCTTTGACTAAAGAAAATCGAGAAAAAAAACGATTACCAAACGACGCATAAATAACACTTCTTCTCGTGCCGAGTAGCAGGTTACAATTGATGCCGGCGGGATGATCGGTTAAGCTGTTGCGCGAACAAACCGTAGGGACAGAACCAGAGTATTAATAGCGCTAAATTTCATACCTTGCCCCGATTAAAGTCTTCAACCGATCGAAATACTCTATCACGATTTCTTTACGCGGTAAGCTTCGCAAGCTCTTTGACTTTTCAAAAAGTTAATTATACGTTTTTAAATGCGATCGTGAAGTATTTATTTTCTTTTACATTTACACCTTTTCAAGGTGGACCTAATTGTGATTAATACTATCTTTAGCTAAATTCTGATCTATTTGAGTTATTTGCGGAAGTTCAAGCGATTATTTTTGCAGAATTTGAACTGAGTATTCAGCTGAATGATGATCTTATTCCTCCTGGCATCATGTAGCACATTAATACTACAATATATCCACTTTTAACCACCAAGATCAAAGCTTATTTTGGCAAAAATATTCAGTTTTGGTTCATCAAAACAGAGTTGTTCTTCTCCGTTTCTAGCTAATCTCAACCTAACTTTAACAACAAATGCAATAAAAAAAAGATGCAGTAATGGACGATAGGTAAATACATGTATATTTTATTTAAATATAAATAAAAATTATCTTATGGTGCTCCACCGAATGGTACTACACCAACAATATTAAACAAATAAAATATTTATACAAATAAAGAAGTGATTAAGTTAATTAAATTTGATAAAATAGATTTTACCAACGCCTTTCTCTACCTCTCCTATCCCTCCCATAAACGTAAGCAAGCAAAGTAAGCAAGCAAAGCGTAATAAAGGAGTACAATAAAAAAGAAGCTAAATCATAACACAGTCTCAGAAATTAATTATAAAAAGTTATTTTTTATCAATGAATTTCTTTGAGAATTCGTTAAATATATGCCACGAGTCAATTGTTTTATCTATTTTATTTATATCATCTAAATTATTTGGCCAATAAAGGCCTTTACTAATCAATTAAACATGTATGACAGGTAAATACATGGTGGGTAGGTAAAAAAATACAGAAGGCAGAATAAAATTTTCTGACCATGCCATTAAGATGAAAATGAAAGCGACAAACTGTGGGAAATACCTCCAAAATGCATCTCACATATCTACGAGACAATCTGCAGACCAACAATTGAATATACACTCCTGATCTTAGCTGACGTGCCTAGAGGAACCAGGAACCATCTAGAACAAATCTAACATGAATCTCATGCGTTCGTCACCCACAAAACCCGTTCTTTAACTCTGGCAATCAACTTCTTTATCACCTTACTGAAATACCTCCAATCGATCTCAATACTACTGCTAATAGCTTTCCTTATGAGTCATTAAAAACCTTTATTGTAACTCCTCTACGTCACTATCACTACTTTCTTAAGCTCTCATGATAACCCATCTCGGAACTAGTTTTAAGAATGAAGATCAGCAAGAATACCTAAGGCAGAAAGACTGGCCATATATTACTTTGAAGCAAAAAAGAAAATATGAACAAGAACTTGTAACAAAAATTGTGGAAAATTTTACCTTAACAATATTGCTCTCACACAGATAAAAGAAGTTAACGAACCTATCCGAATGCGTGGGTTTGCGATACCAATCCAGAAAAACAGACTGGTTAGAATTGCATGTAACCAACGAGTCAAAAAAAATTGTATGTGGGGATCATGTGCATTAAAAACATTTAGTGCAAGATTCAGCTTATCTGATGTTAAAGCACGAATGATGTCATCCTCAAATTATGTGATCAAGGACAAAGGCCATCACGATGATCGCCAAATAGGGCTGAGTGGACTGTCCATAGGAATGCCAAACTTCTGCTTGTAAAAAATTCGTTCAAAAGAGAAGAACAAGGAATCAAAAAAAAGGAGACCAATTTCAAAAATAAATCAACACCTATCTCTGTGTGACGGTTGACAAGATGCCAATCATCCCTGATCCTCTCGATAGTACTCAGGAGGATGCTGGTAAAGAGAAGTACAACATCCAGGGATGCGAGAACGAAACCAAGAGGTACTTATGACTTTTTCTGAAAACGTGAAGGAGTCTTTTATATTATAATTGGTCCAGTCCAGAAGAGAATTCGACAGAATCACCGCCAAAAGCAAGAATAGGTTATAAGTTGGAGAATGACATGATTGGTCTTGACTTTTTTGAGAATGTGAAGGAGCCTTTTATATTATAATTGGTCCAGTCCAGAAAAGAATTCGACAGAACTACCGCCAAAAGCGAGGATAGGTTATAAGTTGGAGAATAACATGATTGGTCTCAGAGGAGTCTCATCTTTATGAATTTTAGGTACCCCGTGGAACTTAGGGGTTGTTCTATTATAAATTATAACAAATCAAAGATCTATAGATTTCTTTGGAGATGATTTTGATGCTACAAGACGTTTAATCAAATTATTCATCTTCCTCTGAATAATGGAGTGGAGATCATGTGCATTAAAAATATTTAGTATAAGCTTCAGCTTATCCGATGGTAAAGCACAAATGATGTCTTCCACGTATTTGAACAAGAAGTGTAGCTGACAAGGATGAATCAAACAAAAAAGAGCCATTTTCAAAGACAGATCAACATCTATCTCAGTGTGATGGCTGACAAGATGCCAATCATCAAGAGGTACAACATTCAGGGACGCGAGAACGAAACCAAGAGGTACTTATGACTTTTTCTGATAACGTGAAGAAGTCTTTTATATTATAATTGGTCCAGTCCAGAAAAGATTGCGAAGAAGAGAGAATGATATGATTGGTCCCATGGGGGGGAGGCTCATCTTTATGAATTTTAGGTAACCCGTGGAACTTAGGGGTTGTTCCATTATGAGTTATGACAAATCAAACATCTATAGATTTTTTTGGAGATGAGTTTGATATCTAGAAGACGTTTAATCAAATAATTCATCTTGCTCTGAATAATGGAGTGGGAATCATATGCATTAAAGACATTTAGTGCAAGATTCAGCTTATCTGATGGTAAAGCACAAATGATATCATCCACGTATTTGAACAGGAAGTGTTGTTAACAGGGATGTAACGATCGAATGACATAATTGGTGTTTATGAATTTTAGGTAACCCGTGGAACTCAGAGGTTTTTCCATTATGAGTTATAACAAATCAAAGATCTATAGATTTCTTTGAAGATGAGTTTGATATCTAGAAGACATTTAAACAGATTATTCATCTTCCTCTGAATAATGGAGTGGAGATCATGAGCATTAAAAATATTTAGTACAAGCTTCAGCTTATCTGATGGTAAAGCACAAATGATGTCATCCACGAATTTTAACAGGAAGTGTAGCTGACAAGGATGAATCAAACAAAAAAGAGGCCAATTTCAAAGACAGATCAACATCTATCTCAGTGTGATGGCTGACAAGATGCCAATCATCAAGAGGTACAACATTCAGGGACGCGAGAACGAAACCAAGAGGTACTTATGTCTTTTTCTGATGACGTGAAGGAGTGTTTTATACTATAATTGGTCCAGTCCAGAAAAGATTGCGAAGAAGAGAGAATGATATGATTGGTCCCATGGCGGGGGCTCATCTTTATGAATTTTAGGTAACCCGTGGAACTTAGGGGTTGTTCCATTATGAGTTATGACAAATCAAACATCTATAGATTTCTTTGGAGATGAGTTTGATATCTAAAAGACGTTTAATCAAATAATTCATCTTGCTCTGAATAATGGTGTGGGAATCATATGCATTAAAGACATTTAGTGCAAGATTCAGCTTATCTGATGGTAAAGCACAAATGATATCATCCACGTATTTGAACAGGAAGTGTTATTAACAGGGATGTAACGATCGAATGACATAATTGGTCTTTATGAATTTTAGGTAACCCGTGGAACTTAGAGGTTTTTCCATTATGAGTTATAACAAATCATAGATCTATAGATTTCTTTGAAGATGAGTTTGATATCTAGAAGGCATTTAAACAGATTATTCATCTTCCTCTGAATAATGGAGTGGAGATCATGTGCATTAAAAATATTTAGTACAAGCTTCAGCTTATCTGATGGTAAAGCACAAATGATGTCATCCACGAATTTTAACAGGAAGTGTAGCTGACAAGGATGAATCAAACAAAAAAGAGGCCAATTTCAAAGACAGATCAACATCTATCTCAGTGTGATGGCTGACAAGGTGCCAATCATCAAGAGGTAAACATTCAGGGACGCGAGAACGAAACCAAGAGGTACTTATGTCTTCTTCTAATAACGTGAAGGAGTGTTTTATATTATAATTGGTCCAGTCCAGAAAAGATTGCGAAGAAGAGAGAATGATATGATTGGTCCCATGGGGGGGGGGCTCATCTTTATGTATTTTAGGTAACCAGTGGAACTTAGAGGTTGTTCCATTATGAGTTATGACAAGTCAAACATCTATAGATTTCTTTGGAGATGAGTTTGATATCTAGAAGACGTTTAATCAAATAATTCATCTTCCTCTGAATAATGGAGTGGGAATCATGTGCATTAAAGACATTTAGTGCAAGGTTCAGCTTATCTGATGGTGAAGTACAAATGATATCATCCACGTATTTGAACAGGAAGTGTTGTTAACAGGGATGTAACGATCGAATGACATAATTGGTCTTTATGAATTTTAGGTAACCCGTGGAACTTAGAGGTTTTTCCATTATGAGTTATAACAAATCAAAGATCTATAGATTTCTTTGAAGATGAGTTTGATATCTAGAAGACATTTAAACAGATTATTCATCTTCCTCTGAATAATGGAGTGGAGATCATGTGCATTAAAAATATTTAGTATAAGCTTCAGCTTATCTGATGGTAAAGCACAAATGATGTCATCCACGAATTTTAACAGGAAGTGTAGCTGACAAGGATGAATCAAACAAAAAAGAGGCCAATTTCAAAGACAGATCAACATCTATCTCAGTGTGTGTGGATAGATGTGGATGTATCTTTAGGGACGCGAGAACGAAACCAAGAGGTACTTATGACTTTTTCTGATAACGTGAAGAAGTCTTTTATATTATAATTGGTCCAGTCCAGAAAAGATTGCGAAGAAGAGAGAATGATATGATTGGTCCCATGGGGGGGGGGGGGCTCATCTTTATGAATTTTAGGTAACCCGTGGAACTTAGGGGTTGTTCCATTATGAGTTATGACAAATCAAACATCTATAGATTTTTTTGGAGATGAGTTTGATATCTAGAAGACGTTTAATCAAATTATTCATCTTGCTCTGAATAATGGAGGTTTGCTTGGGTTGGGTTGGGTTTAAAGACCTCGTAAGTATAAGAGTCACCAAATTATTGGAGTGATTTCTCTGTATATTGAGACCTGCCCCTTATCGGCTGGAACTATTATGAGAGGGTCAGTTCGTCTCCTCCAAGGAAACTCTCTTCCTTGGAACTGTTAGTGGCGGAATTGGTTAAGATGTTGGTTGACCGAGCTCTATTAAATTTAACCACAGATGAGGGTGAAAACCTATGAATTTTTTCTAACTCCTTCAAAAGCCCAGGCATGAAAACAGAGAAATACTGTTGTGCCGGGAATCCGAATTTAGGGCCCCAAGATAAACAACGTTGGATATTGTCAGGTATGTTCTCTGACGAGAGCTTGGTAAACCATGAAGAATTGTCTTTTACTAAATCATTAAAAGTGAACGTGGATAATAGGTTGTTAAATTTCCTGATACTTCTGTTCTTTACATTATAAAAAGTTTTCTTAAAAGTAAAGCTTAATTCCTAAAGCTTTTTATTCTTAACAATATTGCTCTATTGCACTTTTGATCATAACTGCATAAATATCAAAAAAAATATAAATGCATGAATACTTTAATGATGTATATTTAAACATCATTATATATAAAATGTATATTTTTGTTTTTCAATTTCTACCAGTTTTGGCTGTTTCGCCATCATCAGGACACTACCTCAACACAAAAAGTCTAAAGAAGGAGATAGAAAGTACAAAAGAAATCAACACTACAAACAATTTTTCTAGAGACTTAATAGACAAGATGAGTAAGAAGCAACAAAATAATAAAAATAAATAAACCACACAGACATGACAAATATATTGAATAACATGAAGTTTATAAATTCGAATGTGGTGCATGTGGAGCTATGTCATAGGCGAGAGAGTAAGACTACTGAGAACCAGAATAATAGAACGTAGAATATGTCCTTAATCCTACTTTAGTAGGTATTTAAAAGAAAATACAAACCTTATAACTACAAAGACATTATACATATAACTGCAGGTAAGGTACTCTTCTAAGGATGGCAAAATAGCCGAAACCGGTAGAAACTGAAAAATAAACATAAATATTTTCGTCTTCAAGTAGTTTTATTCTCTTTTGTTTTACCGAGCTATAAAACTATACCTCGGAGTGATCGCAATATAGTTCGGTAGTTCCCTTAATAATTACTATATATACGGTTACCGTATCATTGACACTCCAGTTTACTATTGAACCCCCTTTTGAGGCGCTGTGTTGTGTTATTTATTTTACAAATATAGAGAATAGAAAAGTGCATAAAAAATTATTTATAACTAATATCAAATATCTAGTTAGCAATCTACAAATAGCATACTTACAAATAGGTAAATAGTATCACACAGTTTTCTGATATGATTTGATAAATAATAAATGATTTATTATTTGATAGCATTGTAATATGGATCCTTATAAAATGGAGAGAGAAAGATTACAGAAACTGTATGAAGAAGTTAGCACGGGCAGTGAAATAGAAGAGTATGACGATAGTTCGATATCAGATCCAGATTTTGTAAGTATCAGTGATCATGATACAGAAACCGAGCAGAAAAACGTAAATGAAGATGCAGATATTATGCATCAGGATGACGGCGAGGATGATGAAGATGAACAAACCGTGATTCGTGATAGATGCTCGTATTTTTTTGGTAAAGATAGAACTAAATGGAAAAAGGCTGTCCCACCTAGAAATATTAGAGCTCGCAACGAAAACATAGTGTTTCACCTGCCGGGGGTCATCGGTGAAGCACGTGACGCATTATCTCCCATTCAATGCTGGATGTACATCTTTGGAAACTACATTGATATTGTAGTTGAAAACACTAATTTATTTATTGATAAAATTTCTGTTAAATACCAAGATAAGACTGAGTGTAGACCTACCGACTCTGTAGAAATCCAAGCGCTGATGGGTTTGCTTTATTTAGCTGGGCTCCATCATGGATCAAGGACACATCTAGCAGAGTATTGGTCATCAGACGGTATGGGATATGCGATATTTCCTGCTACAATGGCAAAACGGAGGTTCGTCTTCTTATTGAAATGCATTTGCTTAGACGATACCACAACTAGAGGTCAAAGAAAAGAAATGGACAAACTAGCAGCAGTTCGTACTATTGTTGACAAGTTCAACGACAATTGTAAGAAAACTTATTCTGTGGGCGAGTATGTAACATTAGATGAAATGTTGCTTGCTTTTAGGGGTAGGTGCAGTTTCCGAATGTACATTCCAAGTAAACCAAACAAATACGGATTGAAAGTCTTCGCCGTTGTTGATGCCAAAACATTTTTCACTTCACACATAGAAATTTACGCTGGTGTTCAACCCAATGGTCCATATAAAACTGACAACTCTACCGCTACAGTAACTGATAGAATGTGTTCACATTTATTAGGATCAGGAAGAAATGTTACAATAGATCGTTGGTTCACAGGATATTCAATTGTAAAGAAACTGCTAAGAGAGTACCGCCTTACTGTGGTTGGTACAATTAGAGCCAATAGAAGAGAACTACCTCTTGAAATAACACAAGTTAAAAACAGGAAAGTATATTCTTCGTTATTCGCATTTAGTAATGATATGACTGCAGTTTTATATATACCCAAAAACGGAAAGAATGTGCTTGTAGTTTCAATAATGCACCGAGACGATCTTATCGATGAAGCTACCGGTGATCGGAAAAAGCCCGAAATAATTACTTTCTATAATAGCACAAAAAGTGGAGTAGATGTTGTTGATCGAATGATCACATCATACAATGTTGCAAGAAATACAAAGCGTTGGCCAATGGTAATTTTCTATAACCTCCTCAATATAGCTGCAATTAACGCTTTTGTTATCTACAAAGGCAACATACCAGATGGTGAATTTGCTAAAACTCGCAGACTGTTTCAAAAAAATCTTTGTATGGAGTTAGTGAAAAATAACATGCAAAGAAGAGCCGTTTAAGCACTGGACCAAAAGTGTGCGTACTTCTGCCTTGAGGCTCTCAGGTATTGAAGAGGAGATTATTCCAGAGCCATTCCAGAGAGAGGAAAAGAGGAAACTGTAAATATTGCAAAAGACGAAAAACTCATTATTTTTGCAAAATTTGTAAATGTTGGTTGTGCATGGAGCACATAACAGCGTGCTGCAGCGATTTTTTGGGAAATATGGAGACCACAATTTGCAGCCCTCCAGTTTTTGCATAGAATATTATTCTTTAGTTAAGACATTTTTTTATAACACTTTATACATTTTTAAATAAATATTATTATAGATCGATTTTCTTTTACTTTATTTAGGCGTTGTTTCCAAATTTTGAAAAATATGTGATTAAATTGTAAGAATTTTCTTTAAATCAAATTAACATAAAACGTGAGTTTGGAATTGGCCCTGTATTAGGCTATTATATAGTATAAGCATCATATAAAACATATTTATGAGAAATTAGCACTGGAGGACACGTTGGCGTCCTTTAGAGTTTTTTCTATTTTGGACTCCACAGACCACACCCGAGCGAAAGTGTTAAGAAAGCGCGCCCGACAGACGGAGGGTTAAGATATGTAAAAAAATAAACGTATAAAAATTTAATAAATTGATTACTCTTTTAAGTAATTAAAGTAACCTTATTTATGAAAATTTTAGTTACTCTTTTATTATCTACTTTGTATCAATATTGAGAATAAAACGAACATATGAAAAAAAAATAAATTATTTATGTAATGCATATTATAAGAATAAAGAAATTAACAGAAAACCTTAGTTATCTACATAACTGTTACAACATGACATAATAAATTCAATATTCATATTTTTGTAATTATTTTTCCCATTCATACATACATACCTGTTCGTTCAATATTAAAAAAATAACTGATTTCCACGGAAATAGATTATAAATATTCATAAAGTTAGAGTTATATCTGAATCGGTGCCGTTTCAAAGTCTATGCGCAAATAGTTAATGCAGACTGCATAAATCACACAATGCACAATAACGTGTTCAATAGAAATGAAACAGGAAGTAGTGTATGCCTACGTTATACATTTATACGTATTTATAATCTACCGGTAGAAGGTCAAGAACAGACCACGCATACCATTTAGTAGTCTGAATATCTCAACATTACCATACTCCGCGTTTTCTCGACCAAACACCGTCGACGACGCCGCCGCCGCCGCCACCGCCTCACCGGGCTTAACCTCAAAAACGGTCTTGAGCCCGAACGCGTTGGAGGCAAAAGGCAATATAATCGCCGCGAAACGAAATAATCTCATCCGTATCGGTGTCGGGTCTAAAGAGGTCACCAAAAGCACTTTAGAAGAGACACGTTTTTTGTACAATCGCAAACAAAAAATTTTTTTAACTAATCATTACTGAAAAATATAATAATTGAAAGTAATTATAACTTAAAAATGAATGATAAATACATGATGTATGTACATTAATATAAAATTGAAAATGATTTGTTTCCCATGTTTGAGGATTCGAAACATAAATTTTTTTCACTACATATAAATATGTAATAATAGGACACAAAAGTCTTTTAATATTGAGTATACGCCATCACAACGCCGTTGTACATACGTATTGTAAAAGCCTTTAAGCTCCGTGATATATTTATTCCGGTCCGGAGTCGTTGTTGGCGAGTGCGCCGCAGTGATAAATTTTGTTTACTCACTTATCCGTTTAATAGTGCGGAATGGTGTGTTCCATTATTGATAATTTATAGGCAGTGTTCGCGCCCGGAACAAACCTATAATTGTGACCTATACCCGAACGGAACCGTTATGTTGTTCAAGAGTCGTCTTTTTTCCCGTTTGAAGCGACAACCATGGAGGAGGGTCGCGTTTCTTGTAAGAAAAGAAAGGTTGTAGATCATTGTTGGTATGATGCGAGTGGAACTCATCTTTCCAAATGAGGAAATATGTTTACGAGGGTGTTCGTTATGAGTTATAGATATGGTTCTTGTGATTGAAATTGTTTCTGAGTACATACCATTTGGTTATTAATCAAAATGATGTATTTAAGCAACGGTTGGTTTAGGCAAATTAAAACAATTTACTTTTAAATCAATGATATAGTGGTTATCATTGATCGTTGCATGTCTAAATTTTTCTTTTTCGTGATTTAAGAGAGTCTCATATTTCAACAAAATCTTAACATTGTGTTAAATCAAATACAGTTATGATTTATGTGTGAATTATAACCAACAAAATTGAATGTTCAAGAAATGAAACTTGAATCGAAAATTCCTTCCTCGACCTTCAATTGCGAAAAATCAAATTCTTAAGATATCTCGATGAAATATTCGAAACATGCAGAAGTGCTTACTTGTTACAAGTTAGGTAAGCATTCGGTAGCATTTTTCAGTTTCTACCGGTTTCGGCTATTTTGCCATCCTTAGAGCTACTTTTACCATCTCTTGATAAATTTATCTAACAGTTAAAACCGGCTCATAGCCAATGAGAGCGCTTAAAATAGCATTAATCACCGCTAGTTAGTTTAACTGGAGGTTGGTAAAAGCGAGCCTAAGGCTCGTTACTACCATCTTCTAGTTAAGCTATCTAAGAGATTATTACCATGGTTACGGCTATTTTACGCGCTCTGATTGGCCTATAGATGGGTTTATCTATGAGATAGATTTAACTAGAAGATGGTAATAACGGCCCTTAGGAAGGTACCTTACCTGCAATTATATGTATAATGGCTCCGTAGTTATATGGCTTGTATTTTCTTTCAAATACCTACTAAAGTTGGATTGAGGACGTATTCTACCATCTATTATTCTGGTTTCAGTTACTCTCTCGCCTATGACATAGCTCCACATGTACCACATTCGAGGTTATAAACTTCATGTTATCCTATCATCTTGTCTTTATTGTTGGTGATCAATGTGTTGTTACATTTTGCTGTTAGCTGTATGTCATACTTTTAAATGTTTTCTTTAGTTTTCCAAAAAATTACTTACCTTGGTATGTTATTCTTCTATATATTTTAGGGTTTTCTGTCTGTATCTTATTTAGTGTAGAGCGGTTTCTAAGATTTTTGTTATTTTGTTGCTTCTTAATCATCTTATCCATTAACGCTGTTGAAAAATTGTTGGTAATGTTGATTTCTTTTGTAATTTCTATCCCCTTCTTTAGACTTTTTGGGTTGCTTACTTATTACAAGTAACGAGTAAGTTACTCCTTTTAAGCACGAGATTGATATTAAGACAACAATCTTTAAAAAATCCCGAAACATTTAATTCTTTAGATAACTTGATGAAAGAATTGGAACTTATAGAGTAACTTATAGAGAACTTAAAGAGCAATCTTCATTTGTTTCTGAGACAATAACTTTTTAAATTTGCTCGAATATGTAGGATTTTATGAAGACATCATTAAAAAATTACGAAGAATCAAATACTTATAATATTGTGATAAAATATTAGGAACTTATAGAGTAAAGTACGTACTTCTTCATAAATATGACTGTACTTGAAAATCTTTATTCGTTTCGAGATAATAACTGTTGGTATCAACATGAATATTTACGAGTTAATGAAGATACTCTAAAAAATTGCAAAAAATCAAATTCTTAAGATATCTTGATGAAATATTAGAAAGTTATAAAACAAAGTACGTACTTTTTCATATACAAAACTGTACTTGAAAATCTTTATTCGTTTCTGAGATAATAAATGTTTGGATCAACATGAATATTTACGAGTTAATGAAGATATTCTGAAAAAATCGCAAAAAATCAAATTCTTAAGATATCTTGATGAAATATTAGTATGTTATAAAACAAAGTACGTACTTTTTATAAACAAGACTGTACTTGAAAATCTTTATTCGTTTCTGAGATAATAAATATTTGGATCAACTTGAATATTTTCGAGTTAATGAAGATATTCTGAAAAAATCGCAAAAAAAATCAAATTCTTAAGATATCTTGATGAAATATTAAAAAGTTATAAAACAAAGTACGTACTTTTTATAAACAAGACTGTACTTGAAAATCTTTATTCGTTTCTGAGATAATAAATGTTTGGATCAACTTGAATATTTACGAGTTAATGAAGATATTCTGAAAAAATCGCAAAAAAATCAAATTCTTAAGATATCTTGATGAAATATTAGAAAGTTATAAAACAAAGTACGTACTTTTTCATATACAAGACTGTACTTGAAAATCTTTATTCGTTTCTGAGATAATAACTATTTGGATCAACATGAATATTTACGAGTTAATAAAGATATTCTGAAAAAATCGCAAAAAATCAAATTCTTAAGATATCTTGATGAAATATTAGAATGTTATAAAACAATGTACGTACTTTTTCATAAACGAGACTGTACTTGAAAATCTTTATTCGTTTCTGAGATAATTACTGTTTGGATAACATGAATATTTACGAGTTAATGAAGACATTCTGAAAAAATCGCAAAAAATCAAATTCTTAAGATATCTTGATGAAATATTAGAAAGTTATAAAAGAAAGTACGCACTTTTTATAAACAAGACTGTACTTGAAAATCTTTATTCGTTTCTGAGATAATAAATGTTTGGATCAACATAAATATTTACGAGTTAATGAAGGTATTCTGAAAAAATCGCAAAAAATCAAATTTTTAAGATATTTTGATGAAATATTAGAAACTTATAAAACAAAGTACGTACTTTTTCATAAACAAGACTGTACTTGAAAATCTTTATTCGTTTCTGAGATAATAAATGTTTGGATCAACATGAATATTTACGAGTTAATGAAGGTATTCTGAAAAAATCGCAAAAAATCAAATTTTTAAGATATTTTGATGAAATATTAGAAACTTATCAAACAAAGTACGTACTTTTTCATAAACGAGACTGTACTTGAAAATCTTTATTCGTTTCTGAGATAATAACTGTTTGGGTCAACACGAATATTTACGAGTTAATGAAGATG
Organism: Onthophagus sagittarius; assembly: GCA_036711965.1. Lineage (NCBI taxonomy): Eukaryota > Metazoa > Arthropoda > Insecta > Coleoptera > Scarabaeidae > Onthophagus > Onthophagus sagittarius. Next base: position 13,496,759 of record JASERS010000004.1, read on the forward strand.
TTCTAAAAAATTGCAAACAATCAAATTCTTAAGATATCTTACTGAAATATGTTAAAATTATAAAACAAAGTACGTACATTTTTAATCATTTAACCCGTACTTAAAAAATTCATTTCGTATAAAAGATAATAATTTGTTAAATCACCCAGATTTTATATTTATTTTTGAATTAACTGTAGTAGCCAATACCCAACAAAATCCTTGAACAAAACTATAAGTATTTATTTAATAATTATTTCAATTTTTATTTGCAAATATAATTGTTATTAGAGACAGGTCCTAAAAGACCAGCATATCAGGGTATGTATTAAATACTTATTTACATCATGTTTTAATTAACTGGAGAATTGAATTAGCTATAAGTACTAAATATGGCCGTTATCCTTCATTGAATAGAAAAAATCGTTAAAGTAGGTAAAAATGGAAAGATTGGTAACATCACTTTCCATTTTTCTTATATCTTCCGCTGAAGACATGGATAATTCCATCGGCATCCCTTCATCAGATGAAGTCGTTGGTTCTGAATTTTTTGTAATTGAAGGTAGTTCTGATGTTCCTTCAAGTTGTATGAGCTGTATAAATTCCACCTTAGGTTTTTTATTGGATTGACTAACAACCTTCGTAAGATTCTTTTATGGTACAATATCTTCTTTTAATAACAATTAAAATACTTATAGTATCCAAAATTTTTGGAGTGTTTCAAGATAAAATTTATTATTATGATTTAGAAATATATTAATCAATTATTGAAATACATACATGATACATCAAAGTGTTCTTCATAGTATTTAAGTTTAGATTTAATAGTTGGATTGTATCTGCATCAAATCACTTCTTTGGACGTTCTTCGTTTTGAGGAACAGGATAATTTGTTTTAAGTTGTTACAGAACTTGGCACAAAACATGGAGTTAACGTAGTACTCATCGTTACATTTGTTAATTATATCGTTAATTTTAAAGGTGAACTGTGTGTATACCATCACCTCCACGTAGCGCAGAATGTGTTAATCTTAAAAATAACAGTACCGACCGCAATAAGCTAAAAATTGCTCTCGTATTTAGCCGCATTAGGTTTAGCCGTATTTTTAGACGACTAACCCTAATGCTTCTAATTCTAAATCTAGTGTTAGTTCCTGAAACTATGTTCTGTTGGGTTGAGTTCCATCTTTACAGAGGTACGGCTAAACCTAAATGTTTTTCGTTCTAGGTCTAGTATTAGTTCTATTGTAAGTATTGGCACTAGTTTTAGTAATTATTCAGTATTAAATTGTTGTATATCTGTATCAAACTAAAACTAGAACTAACACAAGACCTAGTACTAGAAAGATTCGAGTTTAGCGGTGCGTCTGAAGACGTAACCTGAATCTTTCTAGTACTAGCTCTAGTATTAGTTCTAGTTTTAATTGCCATTCAGTGCTTGATTGTTGTAAATTCTTCTGGAACTAAAAGTATAATTAATACCAAACCTAGAAGCTTTTGACATTTTTCCTCGAATTCTTCTCTGGACTGGACCAATTATAATATAAAAGACTCCTTCGCATTCGCAGAAAAAGTCAGAAGTATCTCTTGGTTTCGTATCTCTCTTTACCAGCATCGCCCTGAATATTGTCTTCGAGAGGATTAGGGATGACTGGCATCTTATCAGCCCTCACACTAAAATAAGTGTTGAGCTGTTTTTGGAATCTCATTTTTGTTTGATTCCTCGGACAACTTGGACTTCCTGTTCAAATACGTGGATAATATCATTTATGCTTTACCAACAGATAAGCTGAAAGGGAAAATAACAACTCCGTCTCTTTTTTGGACTCGTTAATTATACGCAATTCTGACCAGTCCGTTTCTCTAGATTGGTTAAATGTTTTTTTAAATGTTTCTCATGATTGGTGAAATTGATGATATGAAGAATAGGGTATTACGAATCTGTAATGTATCTAAGATCTGTGTGAGAGCAATATTGTTATGAATATTTTTTTCACAACTTTTGTTACAAGTTCCTTTTCATATTTTCTCTTTTGCTTCGAAGTAGTATATGTATTCATAGTTAGCATAAAAGGGTTACATACAGTTTCTTTCTGCACAAGATATTCTTCCAGATATTCGTTCTTGAAACTAGTTCCGAAATAGTTTACATAGGAGCTGAAGAATGTGGTGATGGTAACGTAAAGGAGTTACAAATCGCTTTTTTAATGACTCAAAAGGGAAATTGTTAGCAGTTGTTTGGGCTAAAAATTACAAGAGGAGATCGATTGGAGGTGTTTCAGTAAGATGATAAAGAGGTTGATTGCTAGGGTTGAAGAGCGGGTTTTGTGTGCGACAAATGCGTGAGATTCATGTTAGATCAGAGCTTTCAGCAACTTCTAGATGACGCCTGGTTCCTCTGGGCATGTCAGCTGCGATCAGGAGTGCATATTCAATTGTTCGTCTGCAGATTGTCACCTTAATGGCATGATCGAAAAATTTTAGTCTTCTGTCTTTTGTATTTACATGTGGTGATAGGAGATAAGAGCGTTGATTAGATTGTTACCGTAAGTAAGGAAGCATGAATGGGAAGAAATGAAATAAAAAGTTGGATTTTGAAAGGATTAACTTGAAATCGACATTTCAGCAGCCAACAATTAATAGATTGGAGCAACGTTTGTAACCTTTGTACTGTGGATATTATGGTAGCGCCGTGTGTTACCAAGGTGGTGTCGTGTGCGTACAGAAGAGCTGGGTTGGGTTGATCAACATTGCAGCAAAATAAATTATACATCATGGAAGGAGAAGATCCTTGGGGAAGGCCTTGCCTCTCAGCGAACAGAGAATTTGCGGTTTCAAAGGAATTCCTTAAGAAGGTTAAGGAGGTAAGGCGTAACATGCAATTTATTAAGTTTGAATAGTAGTCCTTGATGCCATACTGAGTTGAAATCTTTACAGATATCCAGGAGTACAGCCGAAGAGTGGTGACTCTGCAAGCGTCCACTTGGATGTTGGAAATCAGTACATATAATAGGCCGATAATTGGATGGATTTCGTAACGACGATTCTTTTCTGGAGACACAAATCATAACCGAGTACTTCGGGAAAATATTGATTTGAGAGGCCGAAATTTAGGCATGAATGAGAGAATCAACCTTTCTCAGGATGTTTTTTTGTGAGATTGAGCGGAGTTTGCACTTTTTGTATTAAAAGGTATTCCTCCTCTTAGATTAGGGCATCTTCAGGGTGGTAAAAGCGGATTTGTCCATTCTAGCCTTGTTGACGGTGCAGAAATAAGCATCTTTCGAGAACAAAAAAACACGCTGGAGGAAATATCCATGAATATTAACAATTTCTTCGGGGTGGGTGTGTGAAGTGCCATTTAAGGGGTTGCTGAGTTCACAGATTTCAGGAGACTTTTAATATCTCGATAATATAAGAACTTCGCAGCAGTATCTTTTAAATTTTGATTTGCAGATATTATTGCCAGCTTCAATGAACATTTCGGTTTTGAATTGATTAAATAAGGTTTGAATATGTTAGCTTAGTTCATTGAATTTCCTTTTTAAGTCTGGTATCTCAGATATTCTAAGTGTCTCCAATGGGATATTATAATATTTTTCTAATTTATTTAGACTGGCTTGGTCAATCGATATCTTGATACATCTCTTTCATTAGATTGAGATATAGTCTCGGCAGTAATAATAGGGTAAGTGTTAATGAATGTTGAAATGGTTAAGTTCACCACTTCCATATTTCAGAGTTTGTAATTTTGTAAGATGTTTGGAATTTGTCTTGGGATGGGAGTCTTCAATTGAAGGTGGATCAGAATGTTTAAGTGGTCGGAACATAACATAGATTGATGCAATTGACAGCAAAAGTACAAGAGAGCAGAATTAGAACAAAATTGTTTTTTATAACAATTTTCGAATCTTCGATAATATGCTTCGAGCGATGATATGCTTCTACTCCAAAATGTTATCATTAATAATTTGAAAACATTATAAAATTGAATTAAAATTGAATTCATTATAGAAGCTTTCATTAAAAAAATGTAACTAAAGAAGTAAAACTAGAACTAACAGTAGATCTAGAACTAGAACCATTTGTAATAAATAAGATTTGCAATTACCGTCAATATGAAGATGTAAATACATATAAAGAAGTGTGCGTAAATTTTTATAAAATGAATTGTATTGGGATTGTTTTATCGGAGTATCACTATCGCAGAGTAACATAAAATTATTTTTTTCTTCAATTAAGGAATTCTGGATGAATAAAAAATGATGATTTGAAGAATCACTCATGTAGTTAAAATAGGTGTAGAGAAAATCAAATGATACTAAAATAAAAGGAAATACTCTGTAAAATTTATGAAAAGTTAAAAACAAAATGGATTCTTACATGTATTGTTAACATTCAAGTGTTTTGAAAATGTGCGATCCAAAAAAATTAAAATATAAAAAATTTGATAGTTGCGTGAGGAATGGAAAACCTAATATTTTAAATAAGGCATTTTAAATAGTGCTAGATCTCATGATATAAAACTAGAACTAACACTAGACCTAGAAGTGGAAAGATTTTTGTTTAACCGTGCGTCTTTAAACCAAAATTTTTCCACTCCTAGCTCTAGTGTTAGTTCTAGTTTTATATAATGAGATCTAACTCTAGAACTAGAAACATTCGGGTTTAGGCGTACGTCTCTCTGATTCTAGTTCTAAATTTAGTGTCAATTTTAGTTTTACTTGAAATGAAATATACAGGGTTGGGTTAGGTTGGGTTTTGCCATGCATCTGAAGACATTTTTTTAACGAAGGCCTCTACAATGAAAACGTGGAAAACGATTAACCTCGGCTCCGGATGCGGCTGTTGTTAGAGTTCTTCTTTTTACATGATGCGTATAAGCTTTTACCAAACGTAGCACGAAGGTAATCATCATCATCATCCATTTTTATTCTGTTTTCTTGCACAACGAAGTTTGCATTAACTGTCCCATTTTCCCAAAACAAAATTTTTTAAATAAAGCATTTTAAATAGTGCTAGATCTCATGATATAAAACTAGAACTAACACTAGACCTAGAAGTGGAAAAATTCGTGTTTAGACGCACGGCTAAACCAAATTCTTTCCACTTCTACGTCTAGTGTTAGTTCTAGTTTTACTTTAATTCAAACATAGAGGGTTGCTAAAAATGTGTTCAGATGACTGGCTAAACCCGAATCTTTCCAGTTCTAGGTCTAGTATTGGTTCTAGCTTTATATCATTAGATCTAACTCTAGATCTAGAACTAGAAACATTCAGATTTAGCCGTACATCTCTCAAGATGGCTAAACCCGAATTAAGTTGTAGATCTATCTCAAGTTATACATCTCGTTTTAACTATGCATCTGGAGACTTTTTTTAACACAGGCCTCTAAAATGAATTATTTCTGAAATAGAGTACTTTACAAACCGATTTGGTAACCCTGTATATTTTAATGAAGGTAAAGCCAGAAGTAGAATCTTATTTCATCTCATTTCAAGCATCCAACCCAGTCCTGGGGCGCAAATTTATCTTAGGGACTGATTATTTGGGTTAACAAAATATAAATTCCTTATAAACATTGATTAAAAATTAGCAACGTTACGGATGATAGTCCAAGTTATATTTTGCTACACCGAGTTAATATAAAATCCTTATTGAGATAGATTGAGCATCATTACATAAAAAACAGTTCGTTAGACACAACAAAACAATCCATTCATTTTTTATAGCCAAATAACACAATGTTGTACTATAACTTGATTAAGTAGGCTTAATAAATTTAATCGTTACCTATTTTAGTCTACCACTGTGATTCTCTACAGGACATCAAAACGTCACATCAAGAAGGACATCAAGTGAATATCTACGGAATGCAGTCAGACAACTCTCTTATTAGCTCAACGTTAAGAAGCGAAGTAGGAGGAAGGAATGTCCGGCAAACTCCCTCACAACTAGATCTCGCGCCAGCTACCTATCTCCATCGTTTTAATGGTACACGTAATAAATTATGTACTCCCAGTGAACAGTTAGCAATTAAAGAAGCATTTTTCAAGCGGGAATTCGAAAGTTTACTTTTATTTCGTTTTATGTAATCTGTCCCCGGAAAGGGCACGTGTTACACCTGTCAAAGTAGGACTTGTTTTTTACATGATGGTGTAATGTAGAATTTCGTTCATGGTTGCGCGCACACGTTCGGGACATTAAGCGCGGGTAAAAAAAAGTAAGGTGCAAGGAAGGACCATGCGATCAACCAACCCGAACTATTTTACTTCCGATACAAACTTCCGTATTGTACGTATGTGCACCTGTCTTCCTTCGCGTTATTTTAATTTGATTGTATGATATTGTTTGTGAATAATAACGGTTAAAGAAATGTTGTAAGGACTTGTTGCTAAGGAGAAGAGAAGAGAAGTCTTCTTCGTTTTCGATGCTGGTGGTGGTACGATGGTAGTTATTTGCCAAAATCCAAAATAAATCATCCTGCACGGTGATTTACGAAGACACTGACTGTTAATGCCGGGGCCGTGGCCGAGTGGAACTCGGTGAGCGAGTGAATCACGGTCGAGAGTTGTCCTCGTGAACGGGAGAAAGACTTTTTGGACGGCGGCTTATGCGGGAGGAACGGCAGACAGGAGCGGCCTAAGTTCAGAACGATGTTGCACTTAACGAGACATCGTGCTCCAAAGATAGTATAAGATGCAAGTGATGCTCTTAACCTAATTACATCTAGAACTAACAACTTACAAATAAAAAAAAGCAATTTCTTTTTAATAAAACAAAACGTAACATCTCAAATAATATAAATATAAAAGTATAACTCGATTTCTCTTCGGATTTCTTATTAGTCCTAGTATTTATTCGACACATGTTGTATGTGGGAATAAAACATGATTCGGCAAGTTAAGACATTGTGTCCTGAAACTTATTACGGTACTGGTTATAAGAAGAGAGTTTTTCGTCTCCGTTGGCCCGGCATCGGTTCGGTTTTTCGTGTAATCTTTTTACCATGGCATAAAACGAAACAATGCGTCCGGCCGACGAACGCGCGGTTAAATGTTTTACGAGTTGCCGGTTTGTCCACCCGGCTTATACAAAAGGACGCGAAGCTTTTCTGGCGGCGCGGGTGAGTCGAAAGCTCTTCGCCGATGTGGCCCAGAGCGGTCAGCAGGTTACGACTTCCTAGATCGTAAATAATGTCGAAAAATAAAATTTTGACCCAAATAACGCCAGCAGTAAAGTTCTTTTTACAGGCGGCCCGACGATTTACGGCTACTATTAACGTTGGTTTTAATAAACGTACCCGAACAATTGACTGCCAAAATTGGCAACACGTCCCGGTTTCAAACCTATATAATCCTGCCAATAACAATTATACCGTTAAATAATTAAATCAACCAAAAAAAAATAGATTAAAAACGTTAAAACACTTTTATGGTGGTACTAAAACTAAAAAAAATCGGTTTTACAGCAAACGGTGAGTAAATTAGTGAGCAAAATTGTTTTGTGTCAATTAAGATTATAAGTATCATAATTATTAGTAAGTATTTGGCCTATCCGCCCATTTTTTAAAATCCCGGATGCCGTAGTTGCTGTATATCCGGGTTTAGCTCTGAATTTACCTTAACTAAACAAAATCTTTTGTTAACAATAATTTCAACTGATTTGTTGTTAAATAAAAATGCTACTAACCATAATGGACATCATTCGAAAGTTTATTTTATTATGCATTAGAGAATGTAATGTTATGATGTAACATCGAATATAGAACAAAATACGACTTCCTTTGATGTCAATTTCAAAAATTTATATCTCGAGAACGTATACATTGAAATATATACGTGTATACATTGGTACATACTTTCATTTGATATCTTGAGAATTCGATTTTCTACGATTTTTCAAAAATTGTTATTTTTATGAAGAGCTACGGAATTTAGGTTGAGTTCAAGACTTGAGATCTCAAAACCGAATTGAGATATTCAACTATGGATTCGTTCTGAGAGAAATACATACATTTCTTAACAAATCCTAAAAAAAATTTAAAGATATTTTAAGAATTCGATTTCTTACGATTTTTCAAAAATTGTTATTTTTATATTTACTTTATGAAGGGCTACAAAATTTAGGTTGAGTTCAAAACTTGAAATCTCAAATACAAATTGAGATATTCAAATATGGATTCGTTCTGAAAAAAGTACATACATTTCTTGATAAATCACAAAAAATTTCTTAAGAGTAGATTAAGAATTCGATTATCTACTATTTTTCAAAAATTGTTATTTTTATAAAGGGATACAAAATTTAGGTTGGGTTCAAAACTTGAGATCTCAAAGATGAATTGAGATATTCAAGTATAGTTTCGTTTTGAAAAAAGTACATACTTTTCTTGACAAATCACAAACAAATTCTTAAAGATATGTTAAAAATTTGATTTTCTATGATTTTTTCAATAATTGTTAAGAAAATTGTTATTTTTATGAAATGTTCCAAATCTATCTCAAATGATATCTCAAAATCGAATTGAGATACTCAACTATGGATTCGTTCAGAGAAAAGTACGTATATTTCTTGATAAATCATAAAAAAGTACCTAAACCTATGTTAAGAATTCGATTTTCTACGATTTTTCAAAAATTGTTATTTTTATAAAGGGATATAAAATTTAGGTTGGGTTCAAAACTTGAGATCTCAAAGATGAATTGAGATATTCAAGTATAGTTTCGTTTTGAAAAAAGTACATACTTTTTTTGACAAATTACAAACAAATTCTTAAAGATATGTAAAAAATTTGATTTTCTATGATTTTTTCAATAATTGCTAAGAAAATTGTTATTTTTATGAAATGTTCCAAATCTACCTCAAATGATATCTCAAAATATAATTGAGATACTCAACTATGGATTCGTTTAGAGAAAAGTACGTACATTTCTTGATAAATCATAAAATGGTACCTAAACCTATGTTAAGAATTCGATTTTCTACGATTTTTCAAAAATTGTTATTTTTATGAAGAGCTACGGAATTTAGGTTGAGTTCAAGACTTGAGACCTCAAAACCGAATTGAGATATTCAACTATGGATTCGTTCTGAGAGAAATACATACATTTCTTAACAAATCCTAAAAAAAATTTAAAGATATTTTAAGAATTCGATTTCTTACGATTTTTCAAAAATTGATATTTTTATATTTACTCTATGAAGGGCTACAAAATTTAGGTTGAGTTCAAAACTTGAAATCTCAAATATAAATTGAGATATTCAAATATGGATTCGTTCTGAGAAAAGTACATACATTTCTTGATAAATCACAAAAAATTTCTTAAGAGTAGATTAAGAATTCGATTATCTACGATTTTTCAAAAATTGTTATTTTTGTAAAGGGATACAAAATTTAGGTTGGGTTCAAAACTTGAGATCTCAAAGATGAATTGAGATATTCAAGTATAGTTTCGTTTTGAAAAAAGTATATACTTTTCTTGACAAATCACAAACAAATTCTTAAAGATATGTTAAAAATTTGATTTTCTACGATTTTTTCAATAATTGTTAAGGAAATTGTTATTTTTATGAAATGTTCCAAATCTATCTCAAACGATATCTCAAAATCGAATTGAGATACTCAACTATGGATTCGTTCAGAGAAAAGTACGTATATTTCTTGATAAATCATAAAAAAGTACCTAAACCTATGTTAAGAATTCGATTTTCTACGATTTTTCAAAAATTGTTATTTTTATAATGGGATATAAAATTTAGGTTGGGTTCAAAACTTGAGATCTCAAAGATGAATTGAGATATTCAAGTATAGTTTCGTTTTGAAAAAAGTACATACTTTTCTTGACAAATCACAAAAAAATCTTAAAGATATGTTAAAAATTTGATTTTCTACGATTTTTTCAATAATTGTTAAGGAAATTGTTATTTTTATGAAATGTTCCAAATCTATCTCAAATGATATCTCAAAATCGAATTGAGATACTCAACTATGGATTCGTTCAGAGAAAAGTACGTATATTTCTTGATAAATCATAAAAAAGTACCTAAACCTATGTTAAGAATTCGATTTTCTACGATTCTTCAAAAATTGTTATTTTTATAAAGGGATATAAAATTTAGGTTGGGTTCAAAACTTGAGATCTCAAAGATGAATTGAGATATTCAAGTATAGTTTCGTTTTGAAAAAAGTACATACTTTTTTTGACAAATTACAAACAAATTCTTAAAGATATGTAAAAAATTTGATTTTCTATGATTTTTTCAATAATTGCTAAGAAAATTGTTATTTTTATGAAATGTTCCAAATCTACCTCAAATGATATCTCAAAATATAATTGAGATACTCAACTATGGATTCGTTTAGAGCAAAGTACGTACATTTCTTGATAAATCATAAAAAGGTACCTAAACCTATGTTAAGAATTCGATTTTCTACGATTTTTCAAAAATTGTTATTTTTATGAAGAGCTACGGAATTTAGGTTGAGCTCAAGACTTGAGACCTCAAAACCGAATTGAGATATTCAACTATGGATTCGTTCTGAGAGAAATACATACATTTCTTAACAAATCCTAAAAAAATTTAAAGATATTTTAAGAATTCGATTTCTTACGATTTTTCAAAAATTGTTATTTTTATATTTACTCTATGAAGGGCTACAAAATTTAGGTTGAGTTCAAAACTTGAAATCTCAAATATAAATTGAGATATTCAAATATGGATTCGCTCTGAGAAAAGTACATACATTTCTTGATAAATCACAAAAAATTTCTTAAGAGTAGATTAAGAATTCGATTATCTACGATTTTTCAAAAATTGTTATTTTTATAAAGGGATACAAAATTTTGGTTTGGTTCAAAACTTGAGATCTCAAAGATGAATTGAGATATTCAAGTATAGTTTCGTTTTGAAAAAAGTATATACTTTTCTTGACAAATCACAAACAAATTCTTAAAGATATGTTAAAAATTTGATTTTCTACGATTTTTTCAATAATTGCTAAGAAAATTGTTATTTTTATGAAATGTTCCAAATCTACCTCAAATGATATCTCAAAATATAATTGAGATACTCAACTATGGATTCGTTTAGAGCAAAGTACGTACATTTCTTGATAAATCATAAAAAAGTACCTAAACCTATGTTAAGAATTCGATTTTCTACGATTTTTCAAAAATTGTTATTTTTATAAAGGGATATAAAATTTAGGTTGGGTTCAAAACTTGAGATCTCAAAGATGAATTGAGATATTCAAGTATAGTTTCGTTTTGAAAAAAGTACATACTTTTCTTGACAAATCACAAAAAATTCTTAAAGATATGTTAAAAATTTGATTTTCTACGATTTTTTCAATAATTGTTAAGGAAATTGTTATTTTTATGAAATGTTCCAAATCCATCTCAAATGATATCTCAAAATCGAATTGAGATACTCAACTATGGATTCGTTCAGAGAAAAGTACGTATATTTCTTGATAAATCATAAAAAAGTACCTAAACCTATGTTAAGAATTCGATTTTCTACGATTTTTCAAAAATTGTTATTTTTATAAAGGGATATAAAATTTAGGTTGGGTTCAAAACTTGAGATCTCAAAGATGAATTGAGATATTCAAGTATAGATTCGTTTTGAAAAAAGTACATACTTTTTTTGACAAATTACAAACAAATTCTTAAAGATATGTTAAAAATTTGATTTTCTATGATTTTTTCAATAATTGCTAAGAAAATTGTTATTTTTATGAAATGTTCCAAATCTACCTCAAATGATATCTCAAAATATAATTGAGATACTCAACTATGGATTCGTTTAGAGCAAAGTACGTACATTTCTTGATAAATCATAAAAAGGTACCTAAACCTATGTTAAGAATTCGATTTTCTACGATTTTTCAAAAATTGTTATTTTTATGAAGAGCTACGGAATTTAGGTTGAGCTCAAGACTTGAGACCTCAAAACCGAATTGAGATATTCAACTATGGATTCGTTCTGAGAGAAATACATACATTTCTTAACAAATCCTAAACAAATTTAAAGATATTTTAAGAATTCGATTTCTTACGATTTTTCAAAAATTGTTATTTTTATATTTACTCTATAAAGGGCTACAAAATTTAGGTTGAGTTCAAAACTTGAAATCTCAAATATAAATTGAGATATTCAAATATGGATTCGCTCTGAGAAAAGTACATACATTTCTTGATAAATCACAAAAAATTTCTTAAGAGTAGATTAAGAATTCGATTATCTACGATTTTTCAAAAATTGTTATTTTTATAAAGGGATACAAAATTTTGGTTTGGTTCAAAACTTGAGATCTCAAAGATGAATTGAGATATTCAAGTATAGTTTCGTTTTGAAAAAAGTACATACTTTTTTTGACAAATTACAAACAAATTCTTAAAGATATGTTAAAAATTTGATTTTCTATGATTTTTTCAATAATTGCTAAGAAAATTGTTATTTTTATGAAATGTTCCAAATCTACCTCAAATGATATCTCAAAATATAATTGAGATACTCAACTATGGATTCGTTTAGAGCAAAGTACGTACATTTCTTGATAAATCATAAAAAGGTACCTAAACCTATGTTAAGAATTCGATTTTCTACGATTTTTCAAAAATTGTTATTTTTATGAAGAGCTACGGAATTTAGGTTGAGCTCAAGACTTGAGACCTCAAAACCGAATTGAGATATTCAACTATGGATTCGTTCTGAGAGAAATACATACATTTCTTAACAAATCCTAAAAAAAATTTAAAGATATTTTAAGAATTCGATTTCTTACGATTTTTCAAAAATTGTTATTCTTATATTTACTTTATGAAGGGCTACAAAATTTAGGTTGAGTTCAAAACTTGAAATCTCAAATACAAATTGAGATATTCAAATATGGATTCGTTCTGAAAAAAGTACATACATTTCTTGATAAATCACAAAAAATTTCTTAAGAGTAGATTAAGAATTCGATTATCTACGATGTTTCAAAAATTGTTATTTTTATAAAGGGATACAAAATTTAGGTTGGGTTCAAAACTTGAGATCTCAAAGATGAATTGAGATATTCAAGTACAGTCTCGTTTTGAAAAAAGTACATACTTTTCTTGACAAATCACAAACAAATTCTTAAAGATATGTTAAAAATTTGATTTTCTATGATTTTTTCAATAATTGTTAAGGAAATTGTTATTTTTGTGAAATGTTCCAAATCTATCTCAAATGATATCCCAAAATCGAATTGAGATACTCAACTATGGATTCGTTCTGAGAAAAGTACGTACATTTCTTGATAAATCATAAAAAGGTACCTAAACCTATGTTAAGAATTCGATTTTCTACGATTTTTCAAAAATTGTTATTTTTATGAAGAGCTACGGAATTTAGGTTGAGCTCAAGACTTGAGACCTCAAAACCGAATTGAGATATTCAACTATGGATTCGTTCTGAGAGAAATACATACATTTCTTAACAAATCCTAAACAAATTTAAAGATATTTTAAGAATTCGATTTCTTACGATTTTTCAAAAATTGTTATTTTTATATTTACTCTATAAAGGGCTACAAAATTTAGGTTGAGTTCAAAACTTGAAATCTCAAATATAAATTGAGATATTCAAATATGGATTCGCTCTGAGAAAAGTACATACATTTCTTGATAAATCACAAAAAATTTCTTAAGAGTAGATTAAGAATTCGATTATCTACGATTTTTCAAAAATTGTTATTTTTATAAAGGGATACAAAATTTTGGTTTGGTTCAAAACTTGAGATCTCAAAGATGAATTGAGATATTCAAGTATAGTTTCGTTTTGAAAAAAGTACATACTTTTTTTGACAAATTACAAACAAATTCTTAAAGATATGTTAAAAATTTGATTTTCTATGATTTTTTCAATAATTGCTAAGAAAATTGTTATTTTTATGAAATGTTCCAAATCTACCTCAAATGATATCTCAAAATATAATTGAGATACTCAACTATGGATTCGTTTAGAGCAAAGTACGTACATTTCTTGATAAATCATAAAAAGGTACCTAAACCTATGTTAAGAATTCGATTTTCTACGATTTTTCAAAAATTGTTATTTTTATGAAGAGCTACGGAATTTAGGTTGAGCTCAAGACTTGAGACCTCAAAACCGAATTGAGATATTCAACTATGGATTCGTTCTGAGAGAAATACATACATTTCTTAACAAATCCTAAAAAAAATTTAAAGATATTTTAAGAATTCGATTTCTTACGATTTTTCAAAAATTGTTATTCTTATATTTACTTTATGAAGGGCTACAAAATTTAGGTTGAGTTCAAAACTTGAAATCTCAAATACAAATTGAGATATTCAAATATGGATTCGTTCTGAAAAAAGTACATACATTTCTTGATAAATCACAAAAAATTTCTTAAGAGTAGATTAAGAATTCGATTATCTACGATGTTTCAAAAATTGTTATTTTTATAAAGGGATACAAAATTTAGGTTGGGTTCAAAACTTGAGATCTCAAAGATGAATTGAGATATTCAAGTACAGTCTCGTTTTGAAAAAAGTACATACTTTTCTTGACAAATCACAAACAAATTCTTAAAGATATGTTAAAAATTTGATTTTCTATGATTTTTTCAATAATTGTTAAGGAAATTGTTATTTTTGTGAAATGTTCCAAATCTATCTCAAATGATATCCCAAAATCGAATTGAGATACTCAACTATGGATTCGTTCTGAGAAAAGTACGTACATTTCTTGATAAATCATAAAAAGGTACCTAAACCTATGTTAAGAATTCGATTTTCTACGATTTTTCAAAAGTTGTTAAGAAAACTGTTATTTTTATGAAGTACTACAAATTTATCTCAGAAGACATCTCAAAATCAAGTTGAGGTATTCAACTATGATTTCGTTCTGAGAAAAGTACATATATTTCTTGACAAATCACAAAAAAATTCTTAAAGATATGTTAAGAATTCGATTTTCTACAATTTTTCAAAAATTGTTAAGAAAATTGTTATTTTTATGAAATGTTCCAAATTTATCTCAAAAGATATCTCAAAGACGAATTGAGATATTCAAGTATGGTTTCGTTCCGAGAAATGTGTAGATATTTCTTGACAAATCACAAAAAGTTCTTAAAGATATGTTAAGAATTCGATTTTCTGCGATTTTTCAAAAATTGTTAAGAAAATTGTTATTTTTATGAAATGTTCCAAATTTATCTCAAAAGATATCTCAAAGACGAATTGAGATATTCAAGTATGGTTTTGTTTTGAGTAAAGTACATATATTTCTTGACAAATTACAAAAAAATTCTTAAAGATATGTTAAGAGTTCAATTTTCTACGATTTTTCATGCATTGTTATTTTTATGAAACACACAAATTTATCTCAAAAGATATCTCAAAAACGAATTGCGATATTCAAGTATAGTTTCGTTCCGAGAAAAGTGTAGATATTTCTTGACAAATCACAAAAAGTTCTTAAAGATATGTTAAGAATTCGATTTTCTGCGATTTTTCAAAAATTGTTAAGAAAACTGCTATTTTTATGAAGTACTACAAATTTATCTGAAAAGATCTCAAAAACGAATTTGGGTATTCAAGTTTTGATTCATTCTGAGAAAAGTACGTACATTTCTTGATAAATCACAAAAATTTTCTCAAAGATATGTTAAGAATTCGAATTTCTACGCTTTTTCAAAAATTGTTAAGGAAATTTTTATTTTTATGAAATACTACAAATTTATCTGAAATGATATCTCAGAAACGAATTGAGATATTCAAGTATAGATTCGTTCTGAGAAAAGTACACACATATCTTGACAAATCACATAAAAAAACCTTAAAGATATTGTTATTTTTATAGAGATTGTCATTTTTATGAAATATTCCAAATTTATTTCAAAAGATATCTCAAGAACGAATTATGATACTCAAATATGGTTTTGTTCTGAGAAAAGTACATACATTTCTTGATAAATCACAAAAACGATCTTAAAAATAGGTTAATAATTCGATTTTCTACGATTTTTCAAAAATTGTTAAGGAGATTGTTATTTTTATGAAGTACTATAAATATATCTTAAAAGATATCTCAAAGGCGAATTGAGATATTCAAGTATGGTTTCGTTCTGAAAAAAGTACATACATTTCTTGATAAATTACAAAAGAATTCTTAAGAATATGTTTGGATTTTCTACGATTTTTCAAAAATTGTTAAGAAAATTTTTTTTTCATGAAATACTAAAATTTATCTCAGAAAACATCTCAAAGACAAATTGAGATATTCAAGTATGATTTCGTTCTGAGAAAACTACATATATTTCTTGACAAATTACAAAAAATTCTTAAAGATAGATTAAGAATTCGATTTACTAGGATTTTTCAAAAATTATTAAGAAAGATGTTATTTTCATAAAATACTACAAATTTATCTCAAAAGATTTCTTAAAAACGAATTGAGATATTCAAGTATGGTATTGTTTAGAGTAGAGGACATGGAATTCTTTAAAAACCACAAAAAAAAAATCATAAGGTTTTGTTAAAAATTCGGTTTTCTACGATTTTTCAAAAATTTTAATTTTAATGAAGGGCTACAAAATTTAGGTTGAGTTCAAGACTTGTGATCTTAAAGACGAATTGAGATATTCAAGTATAGATTCGTTCTGAGAATAGTACATATATTTCTTGACAAATTACAAAAAAATTCTTAAAGATGTGTTAAGAATTCGATTTTCTACGATTTTTCAAAAATTGTTATTTTTATGAAATACACAAATTTATCTCAAAAGATATCTCACAAATGAATTGAGATATTCAAATATGATTTTGTTCTGAGAAAAGTACATACATTTCTTGACAAATCACAAAAAAATTCTTAAAGATATGTTAAGAATTCGATTTTCTACGATTTCTCAAAGATTGTTATTTTTAAGAAATACACAAATTTATCTCAAAAGATATCTCAAAAACGAATTGAGATATGCAAATATGATTTTGTTCTGAGGAAAGTACATACATTTCTTGACAAATTACAAATTCTTAAAGATATGTTAAGAATTCGATTTTCTAAGAGTTTTCAAAAATTGTTATTTTTATGAAGGTAAACCTACAAAATTTAGGTTGGGTTCAAAACTTGAGACCTCAAAGACGAATTGTGATATTCAAGTATGGTTTCGTTCTGGGAAAAGTACAAACATTTCTTGATAAATCACAGAAAAGGTTTTTAAAAATGTATTAAGAATTCGATTTTCTACAATTTTTCAAAAATTGTTAAGGAAATTGCAACTTTTTATAAAATATTACAAATTTATATCAAAAGATATCTCAAAAATGAATTGAGATATCCAAATATGGTTTCGTTTTGAGAAAAGTTCATACATTTCTTGACAAATCACAAAAAAATTTTTTAAAGATATATTAAGTTTTCGATTTTATACGATTTTTCAAAAATTGTTAAGAAAATTGTTATTTCTATAAAATGTTACAAAATTTATCTTAAAAGATATATCAAAAACGAATTGAGATATTGAAGTATGCTTTTGTGCAAGTAAGACTTTGATTTAAGATTATTTAAAAATAGTTAAGGAAATAAGTATGGCAACGAAGATAAAAACTAGGAAGAAACTGGTAATAAGAGATAAAAATAGAGAGATAGAGCAGATTGAAGAAATGCTGAAAAAATGATGTAAAATCAAAAAATGACCAAGCCAAGGAAGTGAAAAGCTGGAAAGAGACGAGTAATAGAAGAAAGAAATTAGAAAGGCAGAAAATAGACAAACCAGAAAGAAGAAAAGTTAGAAAGATAGGCTAAAGACAAAAAATTACCAAGACAAGAAAGATAAAAACTGGAAAGAGACTGATGATAGAAGAAAGAAATTGAGAAGACAGCAAGATGACGAAACAGAGAGAGAAGGATAAAGAATAGATATAATAAAAGTAAGATATGATCTACAAGAGATATGGCAGAGTCCGAATACTGAGGAGATGACTTAAAAGAAAATTCAATACTAAGAAAAGGCCAGACAAAAAAGAAAACGGCAAAGGCAGAAAGAGACTAAGAAAGAAAGACAGGAACTGGAAAAGATTGTGCACAGAAGACAAAAAGATAGGAAATACGAAGACTTGAAGAAGAGTGGTAATGGAAAAAAGAACTGGCAGAAACTAAATATGGATGAAAAGCTAGCAGAAATGAAGTAAACTAAAATATATCTCATAATAGCAAGCAGGAGAAAAGTGCAGAAAACGATGGCTTGGAACGAATTAGTAATAGGAGAAGGCAACTTGTAAACTGGAAAGACAGGAAAGTTGTCAAAAAAGAAAGACATAACAAAATCAAAACAAAAATCTTAAAGTGCTTCCAGAAGATTAGCAATGCCTCCAGAAGACTTAAAATGCTTCCAGAATTTAGAAACGTGATGATATGATCGCTAGGTAGAGTTTCTTGAAAACCTCAATATCAGCAAAGTTTGTAATTAAATAAGCCATAATTCAAATAAGTTCCTCTTTAATAATAAGATGCAGAGAATCTATGCCTGAATCTATAGGTTCCTCATAACTATGATGTTCTAATCCCCAAAGATATCATCAAAAAAATTAACTATGTCATCAAGATCATCATCAAGTACCATTTAGTTTAATGATTTAGACATTTTGGATGTTGAATTAGATTGATCAACAAAATTCCATAATTCATTTGGATTCAACTTGAGATTCTTCTCTATCCTCTTCAAATAATATTGATAGAACTCCGATATTTGTTGCTTAATGATGGAGCGAAGGCACTTGAACTCAAACCAATAAGACTTGGCCATTTCTGATGGTGGTTATCTTTAATTTAACAGCTACAAGATGAAACCGGCATTTTATAATATCACTATCTGTTCCATTAGTACAATTAATCATACTCGTATTAAGTAAGTACAATGATATTTTCATCGTGAAAGTTGCAAAGTTTAAATCTGTCAGCAATAAATCTTGCAGCATAAATTATTCCATTTCAACTTAAAATTTAGCAATTTTTCTTTGGTGGGATGGCCGTTGAGGATTTTGTCGTTTTAAACCTTAATACAATTACACCGGGAGCGCATTTATCACAATATATTTAGTCTTTAGGCTAAGTACGAATCTGTCACAGTAGGCCTTAATCGCTTTAAGCCACCAAAGCCACAAGAGACACGTCCGGAGGACCCCGAAGCCATCTAGAGGCCGCGCGCGGTGGCGATTTATTGATATTGCATTCTCGGTGCCTCGGGAGGACGTTTTTATTTAATATTGCCCATCGCATTACCGTTAAATCAAACGGATTTATCCCTTTTCTTTTTCTCTCTCGTCCCGAGGAACGGCCTCGGTTCGTTGGCTAACCTGCTTTCTCGGACCAAAGTACGACTGAAGACCATTGTCCAAATTCGCGATGCTCACTAATTCCGCATTACCGGTTGTTCTGTGTACGATTCCTTAATCAACCGTCCATTGTAAACGTTACGGCCCGGACGGCGATAATTGAGGATAACGACCTGTGTAATGATTGTTTATTACCCATTGGGAATGGTGGAAATGTTCAATCGATGACGTAGTGTTCGCCAAAAAAATAAAAATGATCCACTCATATACGCTGAATGAATGGTATGGTATGGTATGATTTTATCTGAATTATTCATGAAATGATTTGTTAAATTTATTTCTTGGAAAATCTTTTAAGCACAACAAATAAACAAAATAAAAATATTACGTAAAAAAACCCCAAGCAAGGATAAATGAAGGTTACTACCTTATATTGAAATCGCTCCACATTTTCACCTCCGTTAAGTAAACAATGTAACAAAGAACAATTTCGTTCTCTATTCGGATAAATCGTGACCGGAGCGAGGCGATCCGCCAATTACTTACACTGGTTTGTGGGACAGAAACGCGGGCTACAACAGCCGAGGGGCAGTAAAAATGAAAGACTTTTACAGCCTGCCGTAATTTAATTTCAGAAACTGTTAACATACTTACACGGACAATAAGGTTTACCCAATTTGTGAACAATAACCGGTCGTTACAGTTTTCCCGCTACCGTACCCGACTTTTTATCTCTTTTTTTGCACGGACGATGCGACATTTACGACCGGCTGCCCCTTTCGTTACTTTCCGCACTTAATACAGGAAGATCGTTGTAAAAGAAAACAGGAAACCTACAACTACAAGTGAAATTAGAAACAGACAAACAGAAACTCTAAAAAGAGGCTAGATTCACTTACTTACTATTTTTTCGCTTATTGTTAGATTAGCATAGTGTTTGATTGATTCAGATTGACTTGGTTTTGGATTACATTGATTTGATTAGATATTGCTTTAAGTAAGTTAGTTTTATTAAATTGTTTCACGAATGAATTACTTTGAGCTTTACTTGTGGATCTGGTTTGGGTTGGTTTGCTTTGGGATTGAATTACTTTATAGTTGAATTGCTTTCAGGTTGAACTACATTCACATTTTCTTATTTTGGCAATAGATTATTTTATGTTTGAGCTTTTTACCGAAATTAATTAAAAAGTGAAAATTTGCCTTGACCATATTTTGGGAAGTTTGGAAATGAATCATATCATAAATTAAAGTTAAAAAGCTCTATTTTTAAATGATATGAAAAAATAATGGGGTTGGATATAACATATTTTGAGAAAACCAATCTAATGTAAAAACATGTTAATTTGGGTTAAATTACAAAAAGGGAAAATTTTAAAAAATCGCCTCGAGCGCATTTTTGAGAGCGTAAATATGATTTATATCATAAATTAAAGCTAAAAAGCTCTATTTTTAGATGATATGAAAAAATATTGGTGTTAGATAAAAAATATTTTGAGAAAACCAATGTAATGTAAAAACATATTACTTTGGGTTATGTTTGTGAATTTGGAAATGTCATCATATAATAATTAAATTAATGTCAATCATATTATAAATTAAAGCTAAAAAGCTCCATTTTAAAATGATATGAAAAAATAATGGGGTTGGATATAAGATATTTTGAGAAAACCAATCTAATGAAGAAACATGTTAATTTTGGTTAAATTACAAAAAGGGAAATTTAAAAGAATTGCCTTGACCATATTTTGCGAAGTTTGGAAATGAATCATATCATAAATTAAAGCTAAAAAGCTCTATTTTTAAATGATATGAAAAAATAATGGGGTTGGATACAACATATTTTGAGAAAACCAATCTAATGTAAAAACATGTTAATTTGGGTTAAATTACAAAAAGGGAAAATTTTAAAAAATCGCCTCTAGCGCATTTTTGGAAGCTTAGATATGATTTATATCATAAATTAAAGCTAAAAATCTCTATTTTTAGATGATATGAAAAAATATTGGTGTTAGATAAAAAATATTTTGAGAAAACCAATCTAATGTAAAAACATATTACTTTGGGTTATGTTTGTGAATTTGGAAATGTCATCATATAATAATTAAATTAATGTCAATCATATTATAAATTAAAGCTAAAAAGCTCCATTTTAAAATGATATGAAAAAATAATGGGGTTGGATATAAGATATTTTGAGAAAACCAATCTAATGAAGAAACATGTTAATTTTGGTTAAATTACAAAAAGGAAAATTTAAAAAAATTGCCTTGACCATATTTTGGGAAGTTTGGAAATGAATCATATCATAAATTAAAGCTAAAAAGCTCTATTTTTAAATGATATGAAAAAATAATGGGGTTGGATATAAGATATTTTGAGAAAACCAATCTAATGAAGAAACATGTTAATTTTGGTTAAATTACAAAAAGGAAAATTTAAAAAAATTGCCTTGACCATATTTTGGGAAGTTTGGAAATGAATCATATCATAAATTAAAGCTAAAAAGCTCTATTTTTAAATGATATGAAAAAATAATGGGGTTGGATATAACATATTTTGAGAAAACCAATCTAATGTAAAAACATGTTAATTTGGGTTAAATTACAAAAAGGGAAAATTTTAAAAAATCGCCTCGAGCGCATTTTTGAGAGCGTAAATATGATTTATATCATAAATTAAAGCTAAAAAGCTCTATTTTTAGATGATATGAAAAAATATTGGTGTTAGATAAAAAATATTTTGAGAAAACCAATGTAATGTAAAAACATATTACTTTGGGTTATGTTTGTGAATTTGGAAATGTCATCATATAATAATTAAATTAATGTCAATCATATTATAAATTAAAGCTAAAAAGCTCCATTTTAAAATGATATGAAAAAATAATGGGGTTGGATATAAGATATTTTGAGAAAACCAATCTAATGAAGAAACATGTTAATTTTGGTTAAATTACAAAAAGGAAAATTTAAAAAAATTGCCTTGACCATATTTTGGGAAGTTTGGAAATGAATCATATCATAAATTAAAGCTAAAAAGCTCTATTTTTAAATGATATGAAAAAATAATGGGGTTGGATATAACATATTTTGAGAAAACCAATCTAATGTAAAAACATGTTAATTTGGGTTAAATTACAAAAAGGGAAAATTTTAAAAAATCGCCTCGAGCGCATTTTTGAGAGCGTAAATATGATTTATATCATAAATTAAAGCTAAAAAGCTCTATTTTTAGATGATATGAAAAAATATTGGTGTTAGATAAAAAATATTTTGAGAAAACCAATGTAATGTAAAAACATATTACTTTGGGTTATGTTTGTGAATTTGGAAATGTCATCATATAATAATTAAATTAATGTCAATCATATTATAAATTAAAGCTAAAAAGCTCCATTTTAAAATGATATGAAAAAATAATGGGGTTGGATATAAGATATTTTGAGAAAACCAATCTAATGAAGAAACATGTTAATTTTGGTTAAATTACAAAAAGGAAAATTTAAAAAAATTGCCTTGACCATATTTTGGGAAGTTTGGAAATGAATCATATCATAAATTAAAGCTAAAAAGCTCTATTTTTAAATGATATGAAAAAATAATGGGGTTGGATACAACATATTTTGAGAAAACCAATCTAATGTAAAAACATGTTAATTTGGGTTAAATTACAAAAAGGGAAAATTTTAAAAAATCGCCTCTAGCGCATTTTTGGAAGCTTAGATATGATTTATATCATAAATTAAAGCTAAAAATCTCTATTTTTAGATGATATGAAAAAATATTGGTGTTAGATAAAAAATATTTTGAGAAAACCAATCTAATGTAAAAACATATTACTTTGGGTTATGTTTGTGAATTTGGAAATGTCATCATATAATAATTAAATTAATGTCAATCATATTATAAATTAAAGCTAAAAAGCTCCATTTTAAAATGATATGAAAAAATAATGGGGTTGGATATAAGATATTTTGAGAAAACCAATCTAATGAAGAAACATGTTAATTTTGGTTAAATTACAAAAAGGAAAATTTAAAAAAATTGCCTTGACCATATTTTGGGAAGTTTGGAAATGAATCATATCATAAATTAAAGCTAAAAAGCTCTATTTTTAAATGATATGAAAAAATAATGGGGTTGGATATAACATATTTTGAGAAAACCAATCTAATGTAAAAACATGTTAATTTGGGTTAAATTACAAAAAGGGAAAATTTTAAAAAATCGCCTCTAGCGCATTTTTGGAAGCTTAGATATGATTTATATCATAAATTAAAGCTAAAAATCTCTATTTTTAGATGATATGAAAAAATATTGGTGTTAGATAAAAAATATTTTGAGAAAACCAATCTAATGTAAAAACATATTACTTTGGGTTATGTTTGTGAATTTGGAAATGTCATCATATAATGATTAAATTAATGTCAATCATATTATAAATTAAAGCTAAAAAGCTCCATTTTAAAATGATATGAAAAAATAATGGGGTTGGATATAACATATTTTGAGAAAACCAATCTAATGTAAAAACATGTTAATTTGGGTTAAATTACAAAAAGGGAAAATTTTAAAAAGTCGCCTCGAGCGCATTTTTGGAAGCTTAGATATGATTTATATCATAAATTAAAGCTAAAAATCTATTTTTAGATGATATGAAAAAATATTGGTGTTAGATAAAAAATATTTTGAGAAAACCAACCTAATGTAAAAACATATTACTTTGGGTTATGTTTGTGAATTTGGAAATGTCATCATATAATAATTAAATTAATGTCAATCATATTATAAATTAAAGCTAAAAAGCTCCATTTTAAAATGATATGAAAAAATAATGGGGTTGGATATAAGATATTTTGAGAAAACCAATCTAATGAAGAAACATGTTAATTTTGGTTAAATTACAAAAAGGGAAATTTAAAAAAATTGCCTTGACCATATTTTGGGAAGTTTGGAAATGAATCATATCATAAATTAAAGCTAAAAAGCTCTATTTTTAAATGATATGAAAAAATAATGGGGTTGGATATAACATATTTTGAGAAAACCAATCTAATGTAAAAACATGTTAATTTGGGTTAAATTACAAAAAGGGAAAATTTTAAAAAATCGCCTCGAGCGCATTTTTGAGAGCGTAAATATGATTTATATCATAAATTAAAGCTAAAAAGCTCTATTTTTAGATGATATGAAAAAATATTGGTGTTAGATAAAAAATATTTTGAGAAAACCAATCTAATGTAAAAACATATTACTTTGGGTAATGTTTGTGAATTTGGAAATGTCATCATATAATAATTAAATTAATGTCAATCATATTATAAATTAAAGCTAAAAAGCTCCATTTTAAAATGATATGAAAAAATAATGGGGTTGGATATAAGATATTTTGAGAAAACCAATCTAATGAAGAAACATGTTAATTTTGGTTAAATTACAAAAAGGGAAATTTCAAAAAATTGCCTTGACCATATTTTGGGAAGTTTTGAAATGAATCATATCATAAATTAAAGCTAAAAAGCTCTATTTTGAAATGATATGAAAAAATAATGGGGTTAGATATAACATATTTTGAGAAAACCAATCTAATGTAAAAACATGTTAATTTGGGTTAAATTACAAAAAGGGAAAATTTTAAAAAATCGTCTCGAGCGCATTTTTGGAAGCTTAGATATGATTTATATCATAAATTAAAGCTAAGAAGCTCTAATTCATCTTTATTAATTCATCTAGGTTAGAGTTAAATAAGATTGGATTTGGTTGGTTAGGGATTGTTGCTTAGAACTAACATTAGACCTTGAATTTTAAAATCATTCGGGTTTAACTATCTTGAGAGATGTACGGCTAAGGTCCGTTACTACCATCTTTTAGTTAAATTTCTCTTGTAGATAATCCACTAGCCAATCAGAATACGTAAAATACCCGTAACTGTGGTAATAATCCCTTAGACAGTTTAACCAGAAGATGGTAGTAATGAGCCTAAACCAGAATGTTTCTAGATCTAGAGTTATATCTAATGATATAAAACTACAGCTAACAATAGATCTAGAAGTGGAAAGATTAGGGTCTAGCAAGAATACTAATATACTTGCTTTGAGAATATGTGATTTTTCTTTATTCAACAATATGGCCTTCTTGTGGATATATAAGAATATGATAAGCTTGAGTTAGGAGTAATAAGCTTCGGTAAAAAATTTGTTTCTCTCAATGTGTATATTTCAATTGAAGACTAGAGCTAGAATTAGAATCATTCGAGTTTAGCCATCTTGAGTGATGTACAGATAAACCCGAAATCTAGAACTAACTAGATCTAGTGTTAGTTTAACTTCAATTCAAAGATACAAGGTTGCCAAATCAGTTTGTAAAGTATTTTATTTCAGAAACTGTTCATTGTAGAAGCCTTCGTTACAAAATACTTTCAGATGCACGCCTCAACCCAACCCTGTTCATTTCAATTGAAGACTAGACCTAGAACTATAATCATTTTGGTTTAGCCATCTTGAGAGATAGACGGCTAAACAAAAATATTTCTTGATCTAGAGTAAGATCTGGTGATATAAAACTAGAACTAATACTAGACCTAGAAGTGGAAAGATTCAGGTTTAGCCGTTAAACCAAAAACTTTTCACTTCTGTGTTAGTTCTAGTCTTACTTAAAATCAAATATACAGTATTGCCAAATCAGTTTGTAAAGTACTCTATTTCAGTAACTATTCGTTGTGGAGGCTATCATTAAAAAAATTTCTTCACATACAGGGCTAAACCCAACCCAACCCTGTATATTTCTACTGAAGACTAAACCGACAACTAGAATCATTTGGGTTCAGAAAACTTGAGAGTTTCTAGATGTTTCTAGATGTAGAGTTAGATCTAATGATATAAAACTAGAACTAACACTAGACCTAGAAATGGAAAGATCTTTTCATTTTTAGGTCTAATGTTAGTTCTAGTTTTACTTCAATTCAAGTATACAAGATTGTCAAGTCAGTTTGTATGCTACTCTAATTCAGAAGCTAGCTCACTTCCCAAGCTATCCTCAGCCCACACCAACCAAACCTTACAGGAAACTAACAGAATCTTGAAATAACTGAATCCAATCATTTCGGTAGACCATATCTTGGAAAGTATTAACGATTGAAATTTGTTTTATTTTTTTACTACATTATCGTATTTCATTGCGTTTTACTATTATTGCATTATTTTTTTATAGTTTATCACTATTATGGTTCTGTTTATTTATTATTTATAATTAATACATGTCGAAACGGTTAGTACGACGTTTCGAGCATAATAATTGCCCATCATCAGGTACATAACAATCTACCAAACATCAAATCATTGTAAACTAGCACGCTATCTCAATGAAAAATCAATACTTAAACAATAATCAGTATAAATCGCAAACATTAACAATTAACATCAAAAATTAAACCATACAATTATTATATTTGTTATTTTATTTTTACGTACCATCAATGTAGTTTTTATTATTTTTGCATATTTATTTGTTCATTATACAGGGTGTAACTTAAGTAATGACTTTAATTTCAAGGGGTGATTCCTTGTTATATTTTAAGCATAAAAGTTCATATAAACATCGGACCCATGTTTCCGAAATATAGGGTGTCAAAGTTGAGAAAATAAATCGTATTTAAGTCGTAAGTGTTAAGATTACTGTCAGTTAAATATCTGTTATGTTGCAGTTAACTATGAATAACGTTAAATTAACTGAAATGTATTTCATTTATGGGCTAGCAGATGGAAATGCTGCAGAAACCTGTCGACTTTACCAGGAACGATTTCCAATAGATCACTTCCAACAGCAAGAATTTTCATAAGGAACTAGAAGAAGCAATCTTACAAGAAGTGGAAGCTAATTCGTCAAATAGTACGCGAAAATTATCTGCACAGTTTAACATCAGTCATCAAAGTGTTTGGAAGGTTTTGCACAAAAATTTACTTTATTCGTACCACATTCAACGCGTGCAACCAATTTCATTCAAAAACTTTCAAAAACTGTAGCCAATTTTTCTACGAGGTTAGATTATTTTCGATGGTTCCTCCAAAAAACTACGCAGAATCCCAACTTTGCGTCTAAAATTCTATTCACAGATGAGGCAAGTTTTTCACGTGATGCCATCAGAAACATCCATAATAATCATTTTTGGGACTATGAAAATCCCCATGCCATTGAAGAACGTGGATTTCAGTAGCAATTTTCGGTCATTTTCTTCCTCCTCGACTGAATGGTGAGACTTACAGACAATTTCTAAATGACACATTACCTGGTCTGTTAGATGATGTACCCTTAGCAACCAGAAATGACATGTGGTTTATGCACGACGGGGCACATGCTCATTTCAGTCTTACTGTTCGCCAACATCTTAATGACACTTTTACTTAACGATGGATAGGTCGGGGAGGACCTCAGCCGTGAACACGATCTCCAGATCTTAATCCAGAGGACTATTTCTTTTGGGGACATCTGAAGTGGCTGGTTTATGCAACACCAGTTGAAAGATGAAGATTACATGCTTGTATTGAAAATCGCGCCTCTCATTTTGAGCATTTGATTTAATTAAAGTTTGATAAATAAAATATTACTATTATTGTACATTCAAATAAAAATGCACAAATAAATGTTTTTTTGAAGGTTGTATTATTATTTATTTTCTCAATTTTGACACCCTATATCTCGGAAACGAAGTCTCGAAACATTGCAGTTGACTTTCATACTAAAAATAACCATGTGATTTGATTTTTCTTGAAAAATCTTTATGTCGAAGAAAACCTGCTCTTTACCTTGATATAATATTCATTTTTAAATTTATACTTAATTTATTTACTTTAAATCGCTTAATTACTCAATTAGAACGACTCATAACAAAATTGTTATCCTTTCTTTTTCTTTCTTTTTACGCCTAATAATCTTTTTATTCTAATTATCGAATTATTTAGTTTAGTTAGTTTATCATTGATATTTACAATTATTGTTACATTGTCAAACTATTTTGTTGTCTTTTGTATTAAGTGGTATTACAATCAAGTGGTACAATATTCTAGGTTAAGTAGCTGTTTTGTACATTATATATATAAATAAATAAATATTTAAGTCTAAATCCAGATCGCTATAAAGCTCAAACCTATATTAAACTTTTTCCTAAATAAGCGAGATAGAAACTAATTCAACTTGAAAACAATTCAGCTGTAAAACAACTTAAACTTAAAGCAAACTAAACCCAACCCAACCCAACCCAACCCTTTATATTTGAATTGAAGCAAAACTATTAGTTCTATTTTCGATTTACAATTCAAATATACAGGGTTGGGTTAGATAGGTTTTAAAATAAGCTTCAGCTTTGTAGCGATCTGGATTTAGAGTTAAATATGATTGGATTCGGTTGTTTCAGAATTCTGTTAGATTTCTATAAGGTTTGGTTGGTGTGGACTGAGGTTAACTTGGAAATATACCAAGATTAGGTCCTAGAAATCAACGATTTTTTTAAACAATAGAAACTGATCTAAAAAGAACATTAAGAATAAAAAAAATACATAAAACTGTCCCCTTGCACCCTCAGTCTAGCTAAACAAGACACACACAAGCTTTTTATCTTACAATATCAGTAGAAAAGAGGGTAATCTTCAATCCACCACTGATCTTCCTTCTCCATCCATAATTCTCTCTGTATGTCATTTCTCCATCGTGTACAGCATTTTCTGGTGTAACGCCTTATGGTATTTATTACGCTACTTAGCTTCATTTTTCTGAGCAGCTTGCGTAATTGTAGAGGTAGAGCATATATCGTTTTTTTTTCGCACAGTACCCACATGTCTCAGTGGAACTTCTCTTAAACTGATAGAGATAACTCACAAAACATCGCAAATCTCTTATCAGCTTCTGTCCAAATCTGCCTTTCCCGAAAATTTACGCCTTTTAGTTTTCCATTTCAGTATAGCTTCGTCCTCATTTCAATTCCCACCTTCCACTTACCATAATTTCCATAATTTTAAGACAACTTATACCGATTTCGCCGAATCCCAACAAAACACGGTTTAACAAAACCCAAAAAACTCTAAGCAAACTAATCTCAAAGCAAACTAACCCAACCCTGTATATTTGAATTGAAGCAAAACTATTATTTCTATTTCCGATTTACTTCAATTCAAATATACAGGGTTGGGTTGGGTAGGTTTTAACATAGGTTTGAGCTTTTTAGCGATCTGGATTTAGAGTTAAATATGATTGGATTCGGTTGTTTCAGGATTATGTTTGATTTCTATAAGGTTTGGTTGGTGTGGACCAAGGTTAACTTGGGATTATACCAAGATTAGGTCCTAGAAATCAACAATTTTTTTAAACAATAGAAAACGATCTAAAAAGAACATTAACAATAAAAAAATACATAAAACTGTCCCCTTTGCACCCTCAGTCTAGCTAAACAAGACACACTCAAGCTTTTTATCTTACAATATCAATAGAAAGGAGGGTAATCTTCAATCCACCACAGATTTTTCTTCTCCATCCATAATTCTCTCTGTATGTCATTTCTCCGTCGTGTACAGTATTTTCTGGTGTAACGCCTTCTCGTATTTATTACGTTACTTGGCTTCATTTTTCTGAGCAGCTTGCATAATTGTAGAGGTAGAGCATATATCGTTTTTTTTCCTCACAGTACCCACATGTCTCAGTGGAACTTCTCTTAAACTGGTAGAGATAACTCACAAAACATCGCAAATCTCTTATCAGCTTCTGTCCAATCTGCCTTTCCCGAAAATTTACACCTTTTAGTTTTCCATTTCAGTATAGCTTCGTCCTCATTTCAATTCCCACTTTCCACTTAGCCATAATTTCCATAATTTTAAAACAACTTATACTGCTTTCGCCGAATCCCAACGAAACACGGTTTAACAAAACTCAATCTTGCCCAAGATATAGGTTATTTTGCAATTGAGTTTCAGATTAGATTCGGTTACTTTAATGTTAGCATGCGATGTAGTAACCCTGTATATTTCTATTGAAGACTAAACCGACAACTAGAATCATTTGGGTTCAGAAAACTTGAGAGATGTACGGCTAAACTCGAATGTTTCTAGATGTAGAGTTAGATCTAATGATATAAAACTAGAACTAACACTAGACCTAGAAATGGAAAGATTCGCACTTATTAGTTTTCAGACGCGCGGCTAAAACTTTTCATTTCTAGGTCTAATGTTAGTTCTAGTTTTACTTCAATTCAAGTATACAAGATTGTCAAGTCAGTTTGTATACTACTCTAATTCAAAAGCTAACTTGCAGATCCATGAGCATTTACAGATCCAGTTTGATTGTGCGAAACTGGATCTGTAAATGCTCACGCTGAACGTATTGGTAGACCGAGAACAATGGTGACACCATAACTAAAAGAAGCAAATAATAAATATGATTGGATTCGGTTGTTTCAGGATTCTGTTAGATTTCTATAAGGTTTGGTTGGTGTGGACTGAGGTTAACTTGGGAATATACCAAGATTAGGTCCTAGAAATCAACGATTTTTTTAAACAATAGAAAATGGTCTAAAAAGAACATTAAGAATAAAGAAAATACATAAAACTGTCCCCTTGCACCCTCAGTCTAGCTAAACAAGACACACACAAGCTTTTTATCTGACAATATTCATAGAAAGGAGGGTAATCTTTAATCCACCACAGATCTTCCTTCTCCATCCATAATTCCCTCTGTATGTCATTTCTCCATCGTGTACAGTATTTTCTATTGTAACGCCTTCTCGTATTTATTACGTTACTTGGCTTCATTTTTCTGAGCAGCTTGCGTAATTGTAGAGGTAGAGCATATATCGTTTTTTTTTTCCTCACAGTACCCACATGTCTCAGTGGAACTTCTCTTAAACTGATAGAGATAACTCACAAAACATCGCAAATCTCTAGAAATTTAAGAAAATTTACGCCTTTTAGTTTTCCATTTCAGTATACCTTCGTCCTCATTTCAATTCCCACTTTCCACTTAGCCATAATTTCCATAATTTTAAGACAACTTATACTGCTTTCGCCGAATCCCAACAAAACACGGCTTAACAAAACCCAAAAAACTCTAAGCAAACTAATCTCAAAGCAAACTAACCCAACCCAACCCAACCCAACCCTGTATATTTGAATTGAAACAAAACTATTAGTTCTATTTTCGATTTACTTCAATTCAAATATACAGGGTTGGGTTGGATAGGTTTTAACATAGATTTGAGCTTTGTAGCGATCTGGATTTAGAGTTAGATATGATTGGATTCGGTTGTTTCAGGATTCTGTTAGATTTCTATAATGTTTGGTTGGTGTGGACTGAGGTTAACTTGGGAATATACCAAGATTAGGTCCTAGAAATCAACGATTTCTTTAAACAATAGAAAATGATCTAAAAAGAACATTAACAATAAAAAAATACAGAAAACTATCCCCTTGTATCCTCAGTCTAGCTAAACAAGACACACACAAGCTTTTTATCTTACAATATCAATAGAAAGGAGGGTAATCTTCAATCCACCAAAGATCTTCCTTCTTCATCCATAATTCTCTCTGTATGTCATTTCTCCGTCGTGTACAGTATTTTCTGTTGTAACGGCTTCTCGTATTTATTACGCTACTTGGCTTCATTTTTTTGAGCAGCTTGCCTAATTGTAGAGGTAGAGCATATATCGTTCTTTTTCCTCACAGTACCCACATGTCTCAGTGGAACTTCTCTTAAACTGGTAGAGATAACTCACAAAACATCGCAAATCTCTTATCAGCTTCTGTCCAATCTGGCTATCCCGAAAATTTCCGCCTTTTAGTTTTCCATTTCAGTATAGCTTCGTCCTCATTTCAATTCCCACTTTCCATTTAGCCATAATTTCCATAATTTTAAGACAACTTATACTGCTTTCGTCGAATCCCAACAAAACATGGTTTAACAAAACCCAAAAAACTCTAAGCAAACTAATCTCAAAGCAAACTAACCCAACCCAACCCAACCCTGTATATTTGAATTGAAGCAAAACTATTAGTTCTATTTTCGATTTACTTCAATTCAAATATACAGGGTTGGGTTGGATAGGTTTTAACATAGATTTGAGCTTTGTAGCGATCTCGATTTAGAGTTAAATATGATTGGATTCGGTTGTTTCAGGATTCTGTTAGATTTCTATAAGGTTTAGTTGGTGTGGACTGAGGTTAACTTGGGAATATACCAAGATTAGGTCCTAGAAATCAACGATTTTTTTAAACAATAGAAAATGATCTAAAAAGAACATTAACAATAAAAAAATATAGAAAATTATCCCCTTGTACCCTCAGTCTAGCTAAACAAGACACACACAAGCTTTTTATCTTACAATATCAATAGAAAGGAGGGTAATCTTTAATCTACCACAGATCTTCCTTCTCCATCCTCCATAATTCCCTCTGTATGTCATTTCTCCATCGTGTACAGTATTTTCTGGTGTAACGCCTTCTCGTATTTATTACGTTACTTGGCTTCATTTTTCTGAGCAGCTTGCGTAATTGTAGAGGTAGAGCATATATCGTTTTTTTTCCTCACAGTACCCACATGTCTCAGTGGAACTTCTCTTAAACTGATAGAGATAACTCACAAAACATCGCAAATCTCTAGAAATTTAAGAAAATTTACGCCTTTTATTTTTCCATTTCAGTATACCTTCGTCCTCATTTCAATTCCCACTTTCCACTTAGCCATAATTTCCATAATTTTAAGACAACTTATACTGCTTTCGCCGAATCCCAACAAAACACAGTTTAACAAGACCCAAAAAACTCTAAGCAAACTAATCTCAAAGCAAACTAACCCAACCCAACCCAACCCAACCCTGTATATTTGAATTGAAGCAAAACTATTAGTTCTATTTTCGATTTACTTCAATTCAAATATACAGGTTGGGTTGGATAGGTTTTAACATAGATTTGAGCTTTGTAGCGATCTGGATTTAGAGTTAAATATGATTGGATTCGGTTGTTTCAGGATTCTGTTAGATTTCTATAAGGTTTAGTTGGTGTGGACTGAGGTTAACTTGGGAATATACCAAGATTAGGTCCTAGAAATCAACGATTTTTTTAAACAATAGAAAATGATCTAAAAAGAACATTAAGAATAAAGAAAATACATAAAACTGTCCCCTTGCACCCTCAGTCTAGCTAAACAAGACACACACAAGCTTTTTATCTTACAATATCAATAGAAAGGAGGGTAATCTTTAATCCACCACAGATCTTCCTTCTCCATCCATAATTCCCTCTGTATGTCATTTCTCCATAGTGTACAGTATTTTCTGGTGTAACGGCTTCTCGTATTTATTACGCTACTTGGCTTCATTTTTCTGAGCAGCTTGCGTAACTGTAGAGGTAGAGCATATATCGTTCTTTTTCCTCACAGTACCCACATGTCTCAGTGGAACTTCTCTTAAACTGGTAGAGATAACTCACAAAATATCGCAAATGTCTTATCAGCTTCTGTCCAATCTGGTTTTCCCGAAAATTTACGCCTTTTAGTTTTCCATTTCAGTATAGCTTCGTCCTCATTTCAATTCCCACTTTCCCCTTAGCCATAATTTTCATAACTTTAAGACAACTTATACTGCTCTCGCCGAATCCCAACAAAACACGGTTTAACAAAGCCCAAAAAACTTAACAAAACTCAACCTAGCCCAAGATAGATTATTTTGCAATTGAGTTCCGGATTAGATTCGGTTACTTTAATGTTAGCTTGCGATGTAGTTGACTTGATTTACTTTAAAGATGAATTATATTATAGTTAAGTTACTTTATAATTGAATTGCTTTGCTTTACAGTCAAGATAGTTTCCAGTTGAATTTCTCCGGAATTAGGTTGGGAATCCGGAATTACATTACTTTAAAACTGGATTCTCTTATTTAGGAACACTGTGGCTTTGTAGTCAACTTATTTTGGTGTTAAACTGGCTAAGTTTAAGTCTAAGTTACTTGTAATTGAAAAGTGACATACAATTATTGTTGCTTGCTTTAAAATTGGAACATTTTGTGGTTTAAAAGCAACCTGATTAGATTTTCCTTTCTTTTGAAATTTATTCCTGTGGAACTTATTATCACAGTTTAGAAGGGGTTCTCCAGGAAGAAGTTTCAGCTTTCTAGAGCAGCATTCCCCTGCATAAATTTATAGATAACATTAGCAATACTAATACAATTTGGAATTCAATGTGCCATAATCAGTTTTATGTTTAAAATCTATTTAGTTTAGAAAGGTTTCTTCAGCGACAGCCAACCTTAGCAAGGGGAATTATAATAAAGTCTCCTTAATCTAGTTTTATTATTAAAAGAAAATGTCATTGAATCAAACGAGAATTGATATCAAAACGGACAATCAAGTCACTAACTAAATTTGGCGAAATACTAAATATTCCAACACCCAATTTTAATGAAGCTTTTAATTAAGTTAATATGAAAAAATTTAAAGCTTTTTATTCTAACCTACTGCATTTTTCGTTACATCACCTTTAAAAATAGATCGTTGACCGTAACAATTTGCTGCAAGGTGCGCCAAGAACTTAGTGACACACACCATATGCTGAAAAGCACTAGACCATCCAGGAACTTCCTTCCTTCTTCCGTTGCTGACCTGCGACTCGTGGCGTACACGCGTTCAAGGCAAAGCGGTTAAGGTAATTTACCAAAGTGCACGGTGATGAGCTCTGTTAAGCACCCGCTTATGGTGGCACGTGCCATCGTAATTACGTATTAAAGTAATGACTTAGTACCATTAACATTTGTAACAGGTTAGAAGTGTATGTCTAACCGAAAAATTACACTTTATATCTTTATTAAAATCTCCACGTTATTGTAAATAATAAATAAACAATTTT
Source organism: Onthophagus sagittarius (assembly GCA_036711965.1). NCBI lineage: Eukaryota > Metazoa > Arthropoda > Insecta > Coleoptera > Scarabaeidae > Onthophagus > Onthophagus sagittarius. The sequence goes on from JASERS010000004.1 coordinate 13,531,950, forward strand.
GTTTATTATTGATTGACAGAACATCAAATATATTTTATTAATTGATTCAATCATGTCCGGTACGCAGAGAAGAAGTGGGCAAAAATTAGGGTCAGATGTGGAATCGAGCAGTACGATATACGAGGATGCAAGTTTTACAGCGTCTAGTTCCGGTTTTTACGCAAAACCTAAAAAGGTTATACCCAAAACTAAAAAATTTAATTTTTTTTAATTCCCTTAATTTTAGTTTGGGACAGGAATCTTTTTTAAATGGTCTTCACCCAAAGATTTTCTCTTATTCATGTTTGCATGTACGATGAATACGTGGTGTTTTGAAGTACTTACGAGCAATTTTGGCCCTGAAAATCCACACAGTGCCTTATTCACAATTTAAATAAAATAAGAATTAATATTTTTTGTTTCAGCTCCAAATATGATGATGTACTTCTTAATATTTTTTATAGTTGGTTTGCCGTTGATTTACATGCAAGTAGCAATCGGGCAATACACTCAAAGAGGGGTTCTGTTCATAAAAGAAATAAGCCCAATTGTACACGGCACCGCTTATACGACTCTTTTAACAAACTTAGCACATAGCATTAAATTGGCTACGAATATGGGTGTGACGTTAATTTATATGTTATCATCGCTAAAGACGAGTGCACCATGGCTCGTTTGTCCCATGGGAAATCCTTGTTGGAATGGTTCAAATCCTTGTAAAGAAGATTGTTTGAATAAATTCGTAACATCGGCGAAATTTTATTATATGTAATAAATATTTTTGATTTAATTTTTAAAAAATATAAATATTATTTTAGTATAATGCACTCGGGATACGTCGAAGATTTCGATAAAGGATTTTTATGGATGATCAAAAAACTGCTTCCAATATCTTGTTGTTGGTTTTTGCTGATTATATGTCTTGGTTACTCCAAAATTAGCTACAGAAAGGTGAAATTAAATCATAAAAAAATATCATAAAATATTATTGATTTTCAGCTAATAACTATTATACTTTTATTAGTAGTTATTTTATTTGGAGTTATATTGGCAGTACCTTTATTGACACATGGAAACGTAAAAGTCTCTGATTACTTAATTAAGATGTCAATAAAACAATTCGCATCGAAAGGTGCATGGGCCACAACATTTCTGCAATCATTTCAGTTACTAAATTTAGGAAGAGGCTTACATATAACGACGGGAACGTTTTTAGCCCCAAAAGCACACTCAGCTCTTCTTTCAATTGGGGTTACCGTAATAGTGAATGTGACGATAATAATTATGAGTTGCCTCGCTTTTACGAGTTATTGCATCTTATTAAAATTTGGGCACAGCTCTGAATTAGGCGTAAAGACATTGTGGGAATTTACATCAAGTGAAGTTGTTTTAGTAACAGTTCCCCAATCGCTCGAATTTATGAGTAAGTAAAAATTAAAAAAAGAAAACAATAATTTTTTTGATTATTTTTTATTAGATATGCCCCAATTTTGGAGTTTCACCTTTTTCGCTTGTTGTTTATTAATGAACATGAATTGCTTAATAGTCAACGTAATTATATTGGAGAAATGTTTCACCGATTCCAACCCAAAATTACAAAAATATCGGGTTTATACCACGTTGGTTGTGGCTACTTTAATATTTGTGATCGGCATATTGGGGAATAAAGATTATGTAAGAATAGATTGATTAAAATAATTAATTTATTTTGTTGATATTTTTAGAAAACAACAGCAACTACAGTTGTTTTATTTAGAGTAGCTGAATTATGCGAGACAATCAATACAACAATTCTTGTCTTGGCCGTTTGTGTTTTGCACGGTGTGCAAACGTTCTGCGATGATTTGCATTTTATGACTGGGAATCCTGTAACGCGTTCGTGGAAAGTTGCTTGGTATATAATGCCCGTTATGTACATCGTATGATCAATTTAATTCAATTTTAATAATAAATTAATTATTTTTTTTTAGATTTTTTGTGCTATTTCAGTACAATACTATTATAATAATAATATGGGTTACAAATTGTACCGGGCGACTAAGAAAACAGTTTTGATTGGTGGTGCATTATTCCTAGCCCCAATTTTTTTATGTGCCTTCTATGAAATTTGGCAATATATGAAGAAAAAGGTAAAGTTAAAATTGAATAATAAACATAATTATAAGTGTTGTAATTAATAAGATTAACTAAAATGATACATAGAGTATGTCCCTGAATTAAATTAAAAAGAGGAAGAAAATGAAAGATAAGATTGAAAATTTATAAATTATGCGCCAAACCACAAAATCACACGAATTTTAACCACGGGAACCATAAAAGTAACAACTTAAGTTGATGAAAAGTAATTCTAATATTAGTTAGTTAGTTCTAATATTAGTCATACTTTTAGTTCAGAAGAACTTTTAAAACAATCTAGAGTTAAAGAAAGATAAAAACTAGAACACTAGACCTAGAACTAGAAAGATTCAGGATTTGCCGTGCGTCTAAAGACTTTTAATTCAGTACCAATCTACAACTGAATAACAGCTAAAAGTAGTGTTAATACCAACACTAAAGCTAATATTATATCTAGAACTTGAATCTAGTTTCAGAACTAATACTAGACCTATAACTAGAAATATTAGGGTTTAGCCGTCTTAAGATATGTACGGCTAAACCCTAATATTTCTGGTTCTAGGTCTAGTGTTTGTTCTAAAGCTAGGTTGTAAGTATTAGTTATACTTTTAGTTCCAGAAGAATTTAAAGCTAAAGAAAAATTAGAACTAGAACTAACACTAGACCTAGAAGTTTTCAGACGCACGGCTAAACCTGAATCTTTCTGGTACTAAGTCTAGTGTTAGTTCTAGTTTTAGTTCTATACAAATATACAATCATTTAAAACCGAATAACAGCTAAAAGTGGATGTATTACTAACACTAAAATTAACACTAGATCTAGAACTAGAAACATTTGAGTTTAGCCGCACATCATTAATGATGGTTAAATCCAAGTGTTTCTAGTTCCAAAACTAATGGAAGTCTTAATGTATGGAAAAACTTATTGTTTGCTTTTATGGTTACATATCATAAATTGAACTTGAATAAATCTTCAATTTAGAAAAAAGTCCAATTTTTTCAAACTAATTGGAATAATTATTTTACTTCTATAGTTAGAGTATAAAATTCATGTGATTTAATAATGTGATTAATAATTTGTACATATATAATGCTGAGATAAGTTTGAAAAATCAGTAATAAATTTTGTTTCTTTCTTTGTAACTCGATTCTAGGACATACTGTATGTACGAAATATCGTAATATTATGATCACGTATTATTAAAACAAATCAGGGAATTTGGGTGGTTCGATTATTAAGTGATAAGTGCTGTAAAATATCCCAAGTTGGATTAATAGAAAAATAATCAAACCTTAGGAAGCACTGGAATGAACTATGACGACATGGCGAGAATAAGAAATTAATAATGTGAGAAGAATAACCTCAAGATGCTAAAACTTTAAAAATTGAATCAATGAAAACAATCTAAATGAAGCAAAAGTAAGAAACCAACCCAAATGGAATTCTTGATATCAGAATATTGAAATTAGTGATTTTACGAAGAGCCCGGTACTAGATATCATTTTCAGGAGGGTACTTCAGGATGGTATAAATGCCAGTTTCAATATCAGTTTTATATCATATACTGGTGTCCGGTATCTTCTGGCCTAGAGGTATATGCGGATGCAGAATATATCTTGATGAATTTTTCGTGGTTTATAAAGGACTCTCTTGATGGGAGAGACCTTTATAATTTTGAGATTCTATTGACATTCCTCTTCCTGATTTCATTACTCTTCTCATAGAGTCATTGTCAGTTGATAGGTATAGAAAATCGTTTCATTCTATATGAAATGTTTGATATAAAGATATCAAATAATATGCAGGATGAGCAAAATTGGACACTTTTAAAGGCAAGCTCTTCTTTCTATAAGAGATCCAGAAACAAAAACTCGATTTTTATAAGAAACTTAATGACGAAAACCGCATATTGATATCTATTATGATTTCAGATATATAGTGAATCTTTCTGTACAAACATATAAAAAGTAACTTTTTATGTAAAATTCGATGGCAATTTTACATATTTACATTTTCCCTCAAAGCAATATTTTAGTGGTTATTACAGAAAAATGTTTTTTTATTGGAACCAAAAATTTCCTTTCTTAAAAATATGGCACATTTGCTATCTCGTTCAAGTTTTCTTTGAAGTACACAACTTGGAAACTTTTAAGTTTTTCAATAGCGTATATAATAGCATTGTTTGAGAACGCAGAGGCTGCAGGAAATTCATTTTTAAAAGAGTAAGAATTTCAAGAATACAGATGCTAACAAAGTTCATGACCTCAGACCAGGAGATTTTGAAGATAAATTTTTGACTCTCAGGATTTGTTTTGCGAAGGGTCTATCATATTTTTGGACCTGGAATTTTTTTCCAGCAGATACATCTTCCATAAACTTTAAGCAAGGTAATTCTTGGGTTCATGCTCTAATTCCGAGCACTATCTATGAATTCTGCAAAATTGAAACAACTCAAATCACTCTTCTCGAGAATTGTACGTGATATAAGAGATAATTTCGACCGACGTCTTCAAAGTTGGTCGAGATACTTCTTCCATAAACTTTAAGTAATTTAAAATTCTTTTTAGTAGTGCACTACTGGGTTGAGATCTTAAGCTCAACCCAACCTCCAGCTTCTTCTATTATTCTGGTCTCAAAATTCTCATAGTTTGATTAGCCTGACCCAACATCCAACCTATTCTATCCTCCTAGTCTCAAGATTCTCTTAGTTGGATTAGCCCAACCCAATGTCCAACCTCTTCTATGCTACTCCTCCTCCTATACTTCTAACCTAACTTCTAGCTTCTTCTATCTTTCAAGATTCTCGTAGTTAGGTTGGGTTGATTATCAATCTAACTTTCAACCTCTTCTATAATCCTAGTCTCAAGATTCTCTTAGTTAGATTAAACCAACCCAATTTCCAGCCTCTTTTTTCTTTCTGAATTTAAGATTCTCTTAGTTAAGTTGGGTTGGATTGATTACCAACTCAAGTTTCAGTCTCTTCTATCCTCCTAGTTTTAAAATACTCTTAGATTAACCCAACCTAATGTCCAACCTCTTCTATCCTCCTCCTCCTATCCTCCTAACCTAACTTCAGCCTATTCTATCTTTCAAGATTCAAGATTCGCATAGATAGGTTGGGTTGGATATATTACCAAACTCAGTTTTAGTCTCCTTTATCATCCTAGTGTCAATATTCGGTTAGCTAGAGTAGCCTAACCCAACTTCTATCCTCTCCTATGATTCAAGATTCTCGTAGTTAGGTTGGGTTGGGTTGGATTGATTATCAATCTAACTTTCAACCTCTTCTATCACCCTAGTCTCAAGATTCTCTTAGTTAGATTACCCCAACCCAATTTCCAGCCTCTATTTTCTTTCTGAATTTAAGATTCTCTTAGTTAGGTTGGGTTGGATTGATTACCAAACCAAATTTCAGTCTTTTCTATCCTCATAGTCTCAAAATACTCTTATAAGATTAGCCCAACCCAACTTCTAGCCTCTTTTCCCTCTTCAGATTCAAGATTCTCTTAGGTTCAAGAGTCTCGTAGTTAGGTTGGGTTGAATTGATTACCAACCCAAGTTTCAGTCTCTTTTATCCTCCTAGTCTTAAAATACTCTTAGTTAGATTAGCCCAACCCAACTTCTAGCCTCTTTTATCTTTTCAAATTCAAGATTCTCGTAGTTAGTTTGGGATGAATTGATTACCAACCCAAATTTCAGCTTCTTCTATTCTCCTAGTCTCAAAATTTTTTTAGTTAGATTAGCCTTTACTAGATATAAGATTCTTTTAGTTAGGTAGGGTAAGGTTGGTTACCAACTCAACATTCAGTATCCTAGTCTCAAGATTTTATTAGTTAGGATGGGTTGGATTGGTTATCATCCAACTTCCAGCCTCTTCTATCGTCCTAGTCTCAAGATTCTCTTAGTTGCATTAACCAACTTTTAGCTTGTTTTATCTTTCCAGATTCAGGACTCTCTTAGTTAGATTAGCTTAACCCAACTTCTAGCCCCTTCTATCTTTCTAGATTCGAAATTTTCTAAGTTAGGTTGGGTTGGATTGATTACCAACCCAACTTTCAACCTCTTCTATCCATCTAATCCAAAGATTCTCTTAGTTAAATTAGCTCAACCCAACTTCTAACCTCTTCTATCTTTCTAAATTCAAGATTTTCATAGTTAGGTTGGGTTGAGTTTGTTACTGATCCAACATTCAGCCTCAGTCAAGGTTTTCATCCTAGTCTCAAGATTCTCTTAGTTAGATTAGCCCAATCCAGCTTTCAGCCCATTTTTCATTAAGTCTCACGATTCTCTTATCATTTTAATACAAAAAATACTAAGTGAAATATCAAATGTGCTATATCTTTAAAAAGGAAAGTTCATGATTTCCTCAAATTTGAAAAAAATATGATATTCCATTAAAGATTCATTTTTATGTTAATGATTCCTAAAATATTGCTTTGAAAGAAAGCTGATTCCATCCAATTCTACATAAAAAGTTGCTTTGGAAATGTTTTCACAGAAAGTAAGATTTTTCAGTAAAAAAAGTAAACACCCTGTATCTTTAAAAGCGAGACTTAGGCATTGAAATTAATTTTCCTATATCTCTTATAGAAAGCGGTATTTTTCATTAAATGTCGAATTTGGCCTATTTTAGAAAGTATAAGAGTTGGAGAAAAGTATCTTATATGTCTTTATCTCTCTTTTGAAAAAATTCTTATGTCGTGTACTTTAAAGCTGTATCATCTTTAGTTTTTCCCCTAAATCCAACCCCTAAAATACTTTGCAAAAGAACTTCTCAATGCACTTATATTTTTCTATTTAAAAACTCGATTTATATAAAGGGATGTCCATAAAAAATAATAAGTTGAGCCTCTTAACACCCTTAACTTCCGCTGAAAAATCAGCCCTTAAAATCTTTCGCATCAATTTAGACAGCCTCTGTATATAAGAACGGATGACCTTTATGGAAAACAAAGAGAAATTTGGAATAGGCTAAGAAACAGAAAAATAATGAACATTTGAAGCTTATAAAAATTGTACTGAAGGTCAGGAAAAAATATCAAAACCATCCATCAATAACAATTTGGAATACATTGGAATACATATTCTTGGAGTATAACAAAATAGTGGGCATCTGTTTTGTTAGCTTTACAAGAGAGTCCTGGAAAATAGGAAACCGAATCCTGAAAATGATGCATGTCATGCGCTGGTTTCACGCTGGTGCCTAAGTATTTTCTTCACAACACTTAGATACCTGTAGGATTTTGTAAGGCTCAAAGAACCAGCCCAAGGTTTAATGAACGTCAATATATAACAAAGAGATATGTTCTTTAACCAAAACTTGGGGCCATGTATTTACCTCGTCCTCCATTTGACATACTCTACAGTGGGATGTATTCGCTCAACCATCAATAACTAAATAGACAAGAATAAACATTGAGACATCTTTAAATAAGTAATAAATTAAGTTTTAGATTTAAATTATATACTCATAGATTTTGTTTAAAAAAATTATAAAAAGCATTTTTATTATTAAAAGCAGTATTTGAATTTGTTGTAGAATTTAGTTGGATTATTTAAAAGTACAGAACTTTACGGTTCTCAAGATCCCGAAGAAAGACATTTAAGAAACCTTTATAATCCCAGAACTGAAATTAAATCAAAAAGGAAAAATGATACCTGCAGACATCGATGTTTAATCAATAACAGAGTAAGTTTTTCTTTAAATTTATTTAATTATTTTGATTAAATTATTTTGATTAAATTCTTTATTTTAATTTGGTTATTTTAAAAATTTTTTAGGCATATCAAAAAGCTGTTAACGACGAAAACCGAGGAAATCGAGAAGGATACGATCATGAGAGTCACTTTAGCGAGGAGATCCAACTAAATTGATACGAAATTATCGTTAATATTTAGGTTGGCTTCGTTTCGCTTCTTAAAGATTTAAATTTCAATTTGGTATCATAGGTTAAATCAATTCTGAACAGACAGGTCAGGTATTGGGTGCATTTCATAGTCAAATAGACTACCGGTTATATTACCTATTCATACGCTAGACACGAATTCATGTTTAACAATGTGACAAATGGAAATCCTGTCCGATTTGTAAAAAGACCTGCTTTTTCCATTCACAGTAGGTAACTATCTCGGTCTGGTTCTTAAATACAAACATTTTAAATTTAAATTTTTCCTTTACCTTGTATGCTTCTATAGTTTTACACCAAAAATTCAAATTAGTCGTTTTATTAGCAGCTGGTATAATTTCGAATTATATATGACTAAATCGCGGAAACAGGTGAAAATTAAAATGATAAAATTGATATTGGACCTAATTAATTTTTGTGATTCCGTTAGTTAAAATTCTTCAAATACCACGAGGTCTTTGTCTTCGGTTAAATCCTGGGTCGGATCTCACCGACACGGCACCTAACAACAGTAAGTCACGATCAAGAGCAAATTCCGGCGAGCAATCGATCCACAAACGCCATAACGCCTCTCGGGCTCTTTTGCTTTTTAGATCCGAAACTTAGAGGCCATAAATCTGGTCCCCGTTCGGCCGGAACCTCGCCTGTATTTTTCTTTTTACAACGATCGGGAGAGACCCCTCGCACTTTACCAACTGACACAACCGTCTCAACGAAGAAGACGTGAACTAGTTCACGAAATCTCGTACCACCTCGTCTTCGTGATCTAACGCCGTGGGATTAACGCGGCTGCGAATCCGGTGACGTCACGAAACCGTCGTCGTGATCGCTCAAGGGACCGTTCTTTTTCTCAACTTAAACCACACAATTCCAATCATAATAATTGGAAATACCAACATAAAAATCAGCTAACTTGGAGAAACGGTTTAAGGTGCCATAGAATTTAACAGATCTTTATGGTTTTGTTTCTTGTAACAGGATTCGAACGGAATCGAAGACAACAGGTTGATGGAATAAATAGTGGATGGAAGACGGTGGCCCTGCAAGGTAACCGAAGTCGCATTGGGATGCGGGTTCGTGTAAATGGAGTTCTGCGGAGGACCGTTTGCAGGTGGATCGAACTATTGGACCCGTTGGACCCGCATGGTCGTGTTGGATGACGGTCGCATTCCGAGAGGGTCAAGAACGTGGTGGCACTGACGGCGACGACGCTCGTGAAAATTCCGACAATGACAACGATGGTATTAAATTATCATTTCGAATTGAGATTTAAGATCTCTTTTTCTTCTTAGTATGAGCTACCAAAGAAATCAATACAAATAGTTGGACTCAATATATACCAAAGAGACGATCGAAACTAAAATAAATATAAGTCTTATTGTTATGAGTAAAATATTATAACACTGCGTGGGGTTGGAAGAATTCAAGTATAACGTGTGTGTTACCGCGCAAGGATGGGACAGGTGACAGATGGCACGCGCTTTCGTTCACTACCGTGTCCAACACGTGCCCGCCACAGTTCCTGTCGTATGCAAGCATGCGTGCAATCACTACCGTTAATAACAATCGACACCACGCGGAAATTTAACGGCAATATTACGAAAATTTCATCTATAAATTACATCTTATTTCACCCCAAAAAAAATGTTTAAAAATCAATTTATAACTTTGGAAGATTACTATTTTAAAAAGTTAGAGTTGTACTTGATGACAGTTGGTCGCGTGGCATGTTTTATTAATTCGTATTCTGTTCTAACGAATTTTCATGCTTGCTTGGTTGTGATGAGCAACAGTTGGCCCAATGCAGGTACCTAAAGTCGTTGGAAATTGCATAAAACACAAGATGTGTAAGGAAGGTGTAAAATTGGACAACTAAAACAATCTTTGAATATACCTTGAGTGAAAATGAAACAAAAAATGGTAAACAAACTTCATTTAAGCAAACATCTTTGTGTTAATCAAATCAATCTTCTGTCTTTAATGGATAGATAAAATCTTGTTATGATGGTACCGCGACTTAATTCAACCCAACCTCTTCTTTGACCTTTATGGTTATTTCGTGCTTGTTGTAATCAAGCATTTTGAAGCTGCTAAACCTATACTACCTTGCTATATTAGCATTACAAACTCAACATTTTATTGGGTTGGGTTGGGTTTGGACAATATGGCTTGCCTAATTACTAATAGACAAAATGAAGAAGGAAAAGGAAGTAAAAAAGAAAGCGGATAGAGGAACTTTCGGAGAAACCTCACAGAGAATATGTATGGGGAAAGAAGGAAAAGAGAGACACACCATTCTACATATGTTTTTATAAAATAAAAAATCACATTAAATTTCTTCATTACCTTTCTAAAAATAATTGAAACTTAATATATTCAATTCATATAACATAATTTTTATCAAATATTAATAATTTGTTCGTATAATCCAACAATACTGCCTTTCGACGAATAACTTCACACTTCTTCATATTTCTAACCGTATATCGGAATTAACTATTACCAATGTTACAAATGTTACAGCAAATTTGTATTACTATGGTTGAGGGATTCTGTAGGGAACAAGAATTGTTATCATTTTTTTTGATTATAAAAAAATTAATGTCCACATATGTGGCCAAAGGCGTAAAGAGTTTTAAACATGTCTTTTTAAAACATGGGAAAAATTCAAAAAATAAATATAAAGTATATGGGAGAAAAACAACAGTGAAGAAGAGTGCATGGCCAATGAGATGGATGTATCTAAAGAGAAGGAAAGAGAAAATGAAGAAATGGAAAATGAAGAAGTTACAAACACTGAAGAGTGGAGGGTACAATTGAAAAGAAGAAAATACCAAAATACTGATTGAGAAAAGGGACAAATAGAGAATAGATCAGAGGATAACGAGTATGCACTTCTACCACTAATAAAATGAAGAAATGGAGAGAAATGAAAAGGAACGAAAGTTACTGCGATGGACTGAAGTTTAAAATGCACAAACGGTTTCTGGTTCATCTGGGGTAAAGACGAGGAAACGGGTTTTTAGTGGGTCGGAAATCCAAAGATGGACTCCAACCCCACAGTATTCGACTCTCAAGACTTACTACAAGCCGGGTGTCTGCCTAGTAGATGTTCCTCGTTCTCAAAAAAAGAAGGGTTGGATTGCGTTGGATTGGCTAAGAAGGAAGCAGCTTTTCGTCAACCCAACCCAACCACGTGCATTTATGTACAACTCACGATCTTGGGTTGGGTTAGTGAAAAAGCTGCTTCCTTCCTCGCTAATCCAACCAAATCCGACCTAATGACGTGTTCAATTAGTAGTGCAACCCAACCCAAGTTTAACACAAGTTTATTGTGTTTTTTGTTCGGAAATGTGGGTAGTGAGAACTTGCTATATTGGCAAAATAATTGAATACAACAAAGCGCACAATAATCAGAAAGACCAATGAAAGGATTAGTTGGGTTGGGTTGGATTAGCGAAGAAGAAAGCAGCTTTCTCGCCAATCCAACATAACCTAATCCTTCCATTGGTTTTTCGATTATTTCAGAATAATTATTTTTATTTTTATCCATTTTTCATCGATGTATTAAATAAATTGGAATTAAAATGAATTTCTTCGTATTTTTAACTTTTAATCGATGTATTTATTATTTATTCTTCGTCCCTACATGTTTCGGCTATTTTTAGCCGTCATCAGAGGGTTTATCGTCAAATGTTGGAGAATCTTAAAGTTATTATATAACATAAAATGGTTTTGTTAATTTTTTATAAAAGATTTTAAAAGACTTTAAATTTTTTTTGTATTGTTGGAAATTTTACATATTGTACGTTATTAATAACGTACAATATTTCTTCGTTACAAAAACGAAGAAATTCATTTTAATTCCAATTTATTTGTGTTTATTCTACGCTTTGTTGATTTCAATCATTTTGAAGCTCTATGAAAGTTTCTAATAAATTTCGGCCCATGTATTTTTAAAAAGCCCACAACTTTTTTGGTACAAAGATCCAAAGGTCTATCAAAAATCTTGAATCGGTTCTGAAATCCAAAGATGGACTCCAACCCCACACTATCTGGACACTCAAGACCTACTACATGCCGGATATCTGCTTAGTAGATTTTACCCTTCCCTGCAAAAGAAGAGTTGGGTTGGGTTGGACTAACTAAAAAGGAAGCAGCTTTTCATCAACCCAACCCAACCATGTGCTCTCATGTGCAACTCATGGTATTAGGACGAGTTGAATTTGTGGTGCAACCCAACCCAAGTATAACACAAGTTTATTGCATTTTTTATTTAGAATTGTGAGTGGTGAGGATTTACTATGTTGACATTATAAACTTAACAAGTAGTTGGGTTGGGTTCGATTAGCAAAGAGGATAGCAGCTTTTCGCTAATCCAATCCAACCTAATCTCTTCAGTGGAATTTCTGATTATTCTGCACTTTATTACACAACAACTTTTTTGAATAGCATTCAAGCATTATTTTGAATTTTTGACGTTGTTCCGTTGAAATCTTCATCTTCAACAAAGTGTTGAATGTATGAAACATCATAATCCCAAACTTTATCTTTTCAAGTACAAATTACGAAATATGAGACTCGAAATAGTCTCTTTTTGAATTAATAAAAATTTTACAAATTGATTCTTTCTGTCGACAAATGGTTAATGTAAAATATTTGATGCCACAGGTTTCAGATTATATTTAGACTATCAATTGAACTGTATATCATAAGCTTAGTGTTTATAGAATGATAAAGATGGAAGCAGTTTTTTCATCAACCCAACCCAACCCAACCTAACCCAACCCACAACGTATTAAGTTTGTAGTTCCAACTCGACCCAAGTTTAATGGAAGTTTGCTGCGTTTTCCTTTCTTTTTGAATAATAAATGGTGTGACCTTTCTATATTAGAACTACAAACTCAACACATTATTGGATTGAATTAGCGAAAAAGAAAAAAGTGTTTTTTCCAACATAACCCAACCCAAACGTTCTACTAGTTCCTGTGCTTTGTTGTAATCAAGCATTCTGAAGTCGTTTAAGGGATTTCTGATCAATTTCGGTTCACATGTCTTTTCAAAAAGTTCTTAATACCTTTTTTTGAGCACCATCCAACCTTTTTTTTTGAATTACTGACATTGTTCCGAGGAAATCATCTTCAATAAGGTATTTACCAACATGTGGATCATCAAAAACCCGAACTTTATTTCTTTAAGTGCAAATTCAAAAATGTTACAAATTGCATTTTTTTTTTCGGTTTAGCTGATGTAAAATGTTTGGTGCACAGATTTCAGATTAGATTTAGGCCGCTTACATAGAAAGCTACACCTTTTGGTACCTATATTAGCTTGCTAAATTAATACTACAAACTTCACACGGAATTGGGTTGAGTTGAATTGTGATGAAGCTGCTTCCTTCTTCGTCAATCGAACTCAACACTGTGTAAATTTTATAGCACTAATAACAATACGTTATTGGGTTGAACTGGTTTGGTATTACCAGCTCAACTCGTCTTTATGTTGGGCTGACTAAACTTGGGTTGTACGTTAAAGTTCAATAAGTTCAAGAATTTGTTAAAATCTATCGATCGTGTCTTGCCTACGATTTTTGAGTATGAGAGAGTGCTCGTAACTAGACTCCTAGACCCCCTAGACTCCTAGACTTCTAGACTCCCTAGAAGAACAAAGAAAATCGACGCTGGCAGGACTGCCGGGAAAAATACTAAAGATTGCACCACACGAAGCACTACACCAAATTATTACTACTTAGGCAATTTTAGACAATGGTATATTCAAAGAATATCTAAAAAACATAGGAAGAAGAACAAGTAGCTGTTGGTGCAGATGCGGCGCAGAGGAAACTTTGAGGCACACTATATTTGAGTACAATAAAGTTGAGCAGCTACGAAACAGAGCAGAACCGAAAATAGGAAGGGAAATTAAAATAGAAATTAAGCAGGAAATATTGACAGGGACGAACAAGATGGGGGGAGTAAGTAATGGACCTCCTAACTAAGATAATGAATGAGAGGGAATTGGAAGAGACACAAAGAGAAGGAGGGAAGAAAGCTCCCTCTCAAGCAAGAGGAATAACAATGCGGGAGCACCCCTTTTCTTATTCAGAAAAATAAATTCGTTCTATGTAGATAAAAGATGAAGATCAACCAAAATTTTTTAAGAACTATGATAATTTGCAAGAAAAAGAAACCAACAAATGATAAGGCAGAAGCAGGTATGAATTTAAAAAGTGACATTTCAAAAATTTTGTGGATTCCTATGTCCCCAAGTATGCTGAAAGAAACGAGGGATGAGTTGAAGATGAAATCAAGTTGGTTGAAGGAAAGAATAGAGATAAGATGACAATAAATATAACCTCTGTAGAGTGATTCTGGTTAGCCAAGATCACTTATGTCAGGAGAGTCACACCCTTGCGATTGATTAGTTTCTTTCAAGGCGCCATATCCAGTCGGGGCTCAGTCATAAATATGTTGCCTTCATCTGCGTAAAAAAAAGGGTTAGTGAAAAAGCTGCTTCCCTCTTCACTAATTTAACCGAATCCAAGCCAACAATGTGTTGAGTTTGCTGGAACTGAAGAGTGATGGATGAGTGATGGAGCTGAAAATGAAATGAACTTGGTTGAAGAGAAGAATAGGAGTAGGGTAAGAATATATGTAACACCTGCAGACGCAGTATCCGAAGAGATGCGTAAGCAATTCTGGTTAGCCAAGATCACTTATGTCAGGAGAGTCCAACACTCGCGATCGATCAATTTTTCTGAGGCGCCATATCCAGTCGAGGCTCAGTCATAAGGTTGTTTTCTTCTGCGTTCAAAATAAAAAGGTTAGCGAAAAAGCTGCTTCCTCCTTCACCAATTTAAACGAATCCAAGCCAAAAAGTGTTAAGTTTGTAGTGCTAACCTAGCCCAAGTTTATAGTGTCAATACACCATAGTGTTTGAGGATGTGATATATGCTATATTAATACTACACTTTGAACACATTGTTCAACCTAACAACGTGTTCAGTTTGTAGTGCTAACATAGCAACCTCTTACCACTCGATATACAACAAGAAGAAAATCTGTATTTACCTATATTATAATAATAATAATAATAATAATAGTAATGGTTTATTGATCATCAACAATCAAGTATATACAAAAAAAATCAACAATATAGTAACAAAGCACTTAAAGTAAATAAATATGATGATCAAACTTATGATGAGGTTCAATATTTATTGATCTTCCACCTCGCCATAGAGCAAAAATGAAAAACAGAGAACATAATAAGTTCCACGAATATTACAAGTAAAGTAATCTCATAATTAAATATATCCGACAGATTTCTCTCAAAGATGGGGAAAAAAGCGAAAAAGAGAAAAACTAATAAAAAAGAAAATAAATAAACAATAAAAAAAATGGTTAAGAACACTGCTGCACAAACAAAAAAACAACATAACGCTTTTTAAAAATGGCAAAAGTCGCACACTCAGTCAACGTTCGTTTATTACTTTTAGCGGAAGTTCATTTACTACTTTGCATATCTGATATGAGAAAGATCTTTTAAAACTAACGGTATAAAATATCGGCGCAGATAACCTACCCCTAAATCTAACATTGACCGAGTGCACGTCCGAACGAAAACGTACATTTCCTGAAAGATACGGAGGTGTCTGTAAGGTTATTATTTTATAGTATAGACATACTGTGTGTAGCAATCTTCTTCGTTGCATATTCAACCAATTCAAAGTAGCCAACTTACAGCTTACGTGATCTCTGCGTTTTAGACCAAATATCAG
The DNA here is from genome assembly GCA_036711965.1 of Onthophagus sagittarius. NCBI lineage: Eukaryota > Metazoa > Arthropoda > Insecta > Coleoptera > Scarabaeidae > Onthophagus > Onthophagus sagittarius. Next base: position 13,547,730 of record JASERS010000004.1, read on the forward strand.
TCGAATACAACTATTCTGTACCTTTTGAATTTTATTTTTTAATACATATGATAAAAATGGTGCATACAAGACATCACCATAGCTAAATATAGAAAGAACCAGACTTTCACATAGATGAATCTTTGTTTTACAATTCACAAATGTCCTATATTGCCGTATATAACTTTTAAGCAGCTATATGCCTTCCGAATGCACCCGTTAATGTGTTCATTGAATTTAAGATTCTCATCAATTATAATGCCTAGATTTTTAAATGATTTTTTAATAGGCAAGAGTCTGTTGTTTAATGTGATGCGAAGATCTTTTAAAACTATTTGTTTTTGCTTCTTGGGACCAAACACAATAACATTCGATTTCATATGATTAAGATTAAGTCTATGGCAGGAAGAAAACTCACATAAGGAATGTAGATCACCGTTAATATGTGCAAAAGCCTGTTTAACATCATGAACCGAAAAGGAGTGATATATTTGTGTGTCGTCCGCATAAAAATGTGCTTTACAGTGCTTAATCTGTTTATAGAAGTTGGACGTGTATAGAGCATAAAGCAATGGGGATAGTATAGATCCCTGCGGCACCCCCGTCCGTATACACCTAAAATTAGACTGTTGCCCGTTTACAAATACTGCTTGTTCTCTCTCCGAAAGAAAGTCACGCATTAAACATACTGCCATTTTATTGAAACCTAAATATCCCAAAATTGATACAAGAGTCTCATGGTCAACCGTATCAAAAGCTTTGGAGTAGTCTAACAAGCAAAGGACAGTAACGTTTCCCTTATCAGTTTCCCGGACAATATCGTCCACGATATGTATAAGTGCAGTAGTGCAACTATGACCGCGTCCAAAACCTGACTGATTCACTGGCAACAAATTGTTCTTCTCGACAAAAGTGACCACTTGTTCATATAAAATTCACTCAGCAACTTTTGGGAGCACTGGCAGGATGCTAATGGGTCTAAAATCGTTAAGACCTGATGGCTTATTAATCTTAGGCAACGGCTTAATTAATGCCCTTTTCCAAGCTTTCGGAAAGACCTCAGTAGTTATACTTGAATTTATGATATCACGAATGTAGGGTATCAAGTAAGGACAGCATAATTTTATACATTTAATATTAAGAAAATCATATCCAAGTGTATTACTCGTCATACTGTGTATAGTGCGTTGTACTGCACCGTCTGTTAACGCCCAAAAACTGAAATATATGTCTTGCTTAAGGTTTGAATTATAAAATGGGACATCCTATCATCATAAACTCGAACACTATGGCGACTATAAAAACGCAGTATGCAAATAGCAGTGGAAAAGCTACCATTGAAGAACTTACTTGACATGTGATCGTCCATAAGAGAAATATTCAAGGAAATACTCAAAATCTAACAGTAATAATCTAAGCAAATTTTGAATAGAAAACTTAAGATCGATCAAGATATTACTATATCAGTGAGTTTTTAATATCTCGTAACTTCTTTATTTTTGAAGATGAAGAATCGATTCGTATCTCATATTGAAGTTGAAAATGTCTTCTTTAGAAATATATAACAGTGCGCTACAAAAACATTTTGGAAATTTACTTTTATTAAACAACTTAGGATCGATCAAGCAATAGCATATTTTGAATATCTCGTAACTTCTTGACTTTAGATGCCGAAGAATCGATTTATGCATCATATTGAAGCTGAAGATATCTTCTTTTAAAACATGTATAATATTTAACAACGTTATTTAACAAATTTTGAGAAATTTGCTTTCATTAGACACCTTACGATCGATCAAGAAATAGTGAATTTTGAAAATCTTGTAACTTCATTATTTTTGAATATGAAGAATCGATTTATGTCTCATATTGAAGCTGAAGATATCTTCTTTCGAAATGTGTGTAATTTTTAACAAAATATAAATAAAATATTGAATAGACAACTTACGGTCAATCAAGATATTACTATATCAGTGAATTTGTAATATCTGGTAACTTCTTTATTTTTGAAGATGAAGAATTGATTCGTATCTCCTATTGAAGCTGAAAATATCTTGTTTCGAAATATGTATAACATTTAACAGTGCTCTACAAAAAAATTTTGAAAATTTACTTTCATTAAACAACTTGGGATTGATCAAGAAATAGAGTATCTTGAATATCTCGTAACTTCTTGATTTCTAAAGATGAAGAATCGATTTATGTATTATATTGAAGCTGAAGATGTCTCCTTTCAAAGCATGTATAATATTTAACAATGTTATTTAAAAAATTTTGAAAAATTTACTTTCATTAGACTCCTTACCATAGATCAAGAAATAGTTAATTTTGAAGATCTTATAACTTCTTTATTTTTGAAGATGAAGAATCGATTCGTATCTCATATTGAAGCTGAAAATGTCCTGTTTCCAAATATATAGAACACTTAACTGTGTTCTACAAACACATTTTGGAAATTTACTTTTATTAAACAACTTAGGATCGATCAAGAAATAGAGTATTTTGAATATCTTGTAACTTCTTGATTGTTGATGATGAAGAATCGTTTTGTGTATCATATTGAAACTTTAAAAAATTGTGAAAAATTTACTTTCATTAGAGTAGTCTCACAAGCAAAGGACAGTAACGTTTCCCCTATCAGTTTCCCGGACAATATCGTCCACGATATGTATAAGTGCAGTAGTGCAACTATGACCGCGTCTAAAATCTGACTGATTCTCTGGCAACAAATTGTTCTTCTCGACAAAAGTGACCACTTGTTCATATAAAATTCGCTCAGCAACTTTTGAGAGCACTGGCAGGATGCTAATGGGTCTAAAATCGTTAAGACCTGATGGCTTATTAATCTTAGGCAACGGCTTAATTAATGCCCTTTTCCAAACTTTCGGAAAGATCTCAGTAGTTATACTTGAATTTATGATATCACGAATGTAGGGTTTCAAGTGAGGACAGCATAATTTTATACATTTAATATTAAGAAAATCATATCCAAGTGTATTACTCGTCATACTGTGTATAGTGCGTTCTACTGCACCGTCTGTTACCGCCCGAAAACTGAAATATATGTCTTGCTTAAGGTTTGAATTATAAAATGAGACATCCTATCATCATAAACTCGAACACTATGGCGACTATAAAAAAGCAGTATGCAGTGTAAGCAGTGGAAAAGCTACCATTGAAGAACTTACTTGACATGCGATCGTCCATAAGAGAAATATTCAAGGAAATACTCAAAATCTAACAGTAATAATCTAAGCAAATTTTGAATAGAAAACTTAAGATCGATCAAGATATTACTATATCAGTGAGTTTTTAATATCTCGTAACTTCTTGATTTTAGATGCCGAAGAATCGATTTATGCATCATATTGAAGCTGGAGATATCTTCTTTCAAAACATGTATAATATTTAACAACGTTATTTAACAAATTTTGAGAAATTTGCTTTCATTAGACACCTTACGATCGATCAAGAAATAGTGAATTTTGAAAATCTTGTAACTTCATTATTTTTGAATATGAAGAATCGATTTATGTCTCATATTGAAGCTGAAGATATCTTCTTTCGAAATGTGTGTAATTTTTAACAAAATATAAATAAAATATTGAATAGACAACTTACGGTCAATCAAGATATTACTATATCAGTGAATTTGTAATATCTGGTAACTTCTTTATTTTTGAAGATGAAGAATTGATTCGTATCTCCTATTGAAGCTGAAAATATCTTGTTTCGAAATATGTATAACATTTAACAGTGCTCTACAAAAAAATTTTGAAAATTTACTTTCATTAAACAACTTGGGATTGGTCAAGAAATAGAGTATCTTGAATATCTCGTAACTTTTTGATTTCTAAAGATGAAGAATCGATTTATGTATTATATTGAAGCTGAAGATGTCTCCTTTCAAAGCATGTATAATATTTAACAATGTTATTTAAAAAATTTTGAAAAATTTACTTTCATTAGACTCCTTACCATAGATCAAGAAATAGTTAATTTTGAAGATCTTATAACTTCTTTATTTTTGAAGATGAAGAATCGATTCGTATCTCATATTGAAGCTGAAAATGTCCTGTTTCCAAATATATAGAACACTTAACTGTGTTCTACAAACACATTTTGGAAATTTACTTTTATTAAACAACTTAGGATCGATCAAGAAATAGAGTATTTTGAATATCTTGTAACTTCTTGATTGTTGATGATGAAGAATCGTTTTGTGTATCATATTGAAACTTTAAAAAATTGTGAAAAATTTACTTTCATTAGAGTAGTCTCACAAGCAAAGGACAGTAACGTTTCCCCTATCAGTTTCCCGGACAATACCGTCCACGATATGTATAAGTGCAGTAGTGCAACTATGACCGCGTCTAAAATCTGACTGATTCTCTGGCAACAAATTGTTCTTCTCGACAAAAGTGACCACTTGTTCATATAAAATTCGCTCAGCAACTTTTGAGAGCACTGGCAGGATGCTAATGGGTCTAAAATCGTTAAGACCTGATGGCTTATTAATCTTAGGCAACGGCTTAATTAATGCCCTTCTCCAAGCTTTCGGAAAGACCTCAGTAGTTATATTTGAATTTATGATATCACGAATGTAAGGTATCAAGTGAGGACAGCATAATTTTATACATTTAATATTAAGAAAATCATATCCAAGTGTATTACTCGTCATACTGTGTATAGTGCGTTGTACTGCACCGTCTGTTACCGCCCAAAAACTGAAATATATGTCTTGCTTAAGGTTTGAATTATAAAATGAGACATCCTATCATCATAAACTCGAACACTATGGCGACTATAAAAACGCAGTATGCAAATAGCAGTGGAAAAGCTACCATTGAAGAAGTTACTTGACATGCGATCGTCCATAAGAGAAATATTCAAGGAAATACTTAAAATCTAACAGTAATAATCTAAGCAAATTTGATACAAATATTTCTGCAACTGAATCAATGGTTTAAATTGGTATTCAATGGTACTATGGTTTAAAAGATATAGTGTTGGGTAAATCTATTTAAAACGAAACTTTTCTAAATCTAATAAGTAAACCAATATGCATCATCTTATAAAACAAAATACAATAAACTCCGTATCTAAAAGATAAGTACCTTAACAGCTATAAATAATAGAAACGTATTGCAAAGTGTGACCGGCACGTGCTATAAGATACGGATTAAGCTCAAGCGGTCCGCCCGAATGCGTGGATTAGCAACATTTTTCTAACCGACTGTGTGGTCGTGTTCCGTTAGTTTTTGCGTATAGATTTGCCAGGTCGACTTGAAAAGCCGTGCTCACTTACACCTGACTTGATCGCGTTCTCATTACAGTTTATTACACCAGTCCAATATCATCGCTTCAGTTGACGTCCCATTATAATACTTCTATACCAATCTTTTCGGTTCGTTGACCAACCAAACATCCAAGAACAAGTTAATAATTTAATCTGAAAATTCTAAATTTTTATCATTTTAAAAAAAAATTTTGTGATTACTACTAATGATTAATAAATACGTATTTTAGAAAGGAATTGATTGAGAATGGTAGACGGGTTAATAAAATATCTCTAGAGATAGTAAATGTGGTAGTGCATAGAGTGGTAACCACGGAAGCGTGAAATTCAATATCAATTCGAAAGATCCTCGCAGTCGGCTATCTTGTGTCAAACATGATTAAATCTTTTAGATGTGGCCACAAGTTCATGCACGCCATGTGCCATCCACACCGCTCTCGCATATCACGTTACAACGAGCGCTCATTTTTAATGCGCTTTTTTTAATTCATAAAAGCCTAACGAAAAAGTGTGAAATCCACACCCGGTCGACGACGGAGCTACTATACACCTGATTAATTCGCTTATTCTGCACTATTTGTCAAGTGCTTTTACCCGCTATATCTGCAGTCAAAGACCGAATATGTACTCTAAAAGAACGACCAAGAATTCAGTTACATAAAATGATTTAATTCAATCAGTTAAACTAGAACATACATTTGAAATGCAAAAACTGACATGACGATGTCTATTAGTGATAGTAAATGGAATGAGATAAAAACCATGCGAATCGCTTAGCATCGTATGCGTGGACCAGGAAGTTATTGATGTCACTTTTAAAACAATCAGTAAAACGCATCTCTCGGAGCGGCCTCCGCTTCATCCTTGTCTATGTTTGCGTGTGGTCTGTAACATAACGACACTCGGCATTTCAGGAGCCGAAATAAATTACGATCACTTTGCCAGACACACGATAAATTCGTTGATAAATTGCGGTGAAAACGAGATGCAAATTGATATCGTGCTCTTTTACGTTCCGATGTAGGATAATGACTTTCGCAATCGAGGAAAAGATTAACTTACTAAGGTACTACGAGGAAACGTGTGCTTGTCTTTTAATAAATCGTGTTTAATAAATTGTCTCATTATTTATTCTCGAAGTTTGAGGTGAAGCTTTCAAAGAAAATTGAAGGATTACTATTAAATAAGCTAATTGGGAGAATATTATCTACAAAAAAAAATTATTAAGATTATGTTTTGTAATAAATATTGATTAATAATTAACCTTTGGTATCAGTTTGCTTGTTAATGTTAAAAAAGTTGTTTTAATTTCGAAGTTTCTACACTCAAACAATATCATCGTTATTTCAATCTGCAAATTGATAAATTAAAGGATATGTAAATGCAGTAAATCTTCGATATAACGGATTAACATCAAGATGAAGAATCGATTTGTTTCATTTTAAAGCTGAAGATGTCTTCTTTCGAAGCATGTATAATATTTAACAATGTTATACAAAGAACCTGACAAAAACATTACGTACTTTCATTAAACAACTTAAAATCGATTATGAAATAATTAATTTTTATCTCGTAACTTCTTTATTTTTGAAGATGAAGAATCGATTTATGTCTCATTTTGAAGCTGAAGATGTCTTCTTTCGGAACATGGATAATATTTAACAATGTTATAATGATAAAATTTGAGAAAACATTAATTACTTTCACTACAAAACTTAAGATCGATCAAGAAGTAGTAAATGTTTAATATCTGGTAACAGCTTTATTTTTGAAGATGAAGAACCGATATACGTCTCATTGTGAAGCTGAAGATGTCTTCTTTCGAAATAGGTACAATATTTAACAATGTTATACAAAAAAAATTGAGAAATTTACTTTCATTAAACAACTTAGGTTCGATCAAGAAATAGAGTATTTTCAAAAATCTTCTAATTTCTTTATTTTTGAAGATGAAGAATCGATTTATATCTCATATTGAAGCCGAAGATATCTTCTTTCGAAATGTGTGTAATATTTAACAATATTTTATAAACAAATTTTGAATAGAAAACTTACGATCGATCAAGAGATTACTATATCAGTGAATTTTTAATATCTTGTAACTTCTTTATTTTTGAAGATGAAGAATCAATTCGTATCTCATATTGAAGTTGAAAATGTCTTCTTTAGAAATATGTAACAGTGCGCTACAAAAACATTTTGGAAATTTACTTTTATTAAACAACTTAGGATCGATCAAGAAATAGTATATTTTGAATATCTCGTAACTTCCTGATTTTTGATGCCGAAGAATCGATTTATGCATCATATTGAAGCTGAAGATATCTTCTTTCAAAACATTTATAATATTTAACAACGTTATTTAACAAATTTTGAGAAATTTGCTTTCATTAGATACCTTACGATCGATCAAGAAATAGTAAATGTTTAATATCTTGCAACTTCTTTATTTTTGAAGATGAAGAATCGGTCTATATATCATATTCAACGTGAAGATGTCTTCTTTCGAAACGTGGATAATATTACTCAATGTTACAAAAAGATTTTGAGAAATTTACTTTCATTAGACTCCTTACGATCGATCAAGAAATAGTGAATTTTGAAAATTTTGTAACTTGTTTATTTTTGAAGATGAAGAATCGATTTATATCTCATATTGAAGCTGAAGATATCTTCTTTCGAAGTATGTGTAATATTTAACAATATTATGTAAACAAATTTTGAATAGACAATTTAAGTTTGATCAAGAGATTACTATATCAGTGAATCTTTAATATCTTGTAACTTCTTTATTTTTGAAGGTGAAGAATCGATTCTTAGCTCACATCGAAACTGAAAATATCTTCTTTCAAAACATGTATAATATTTAACAGTGTTCTATAAAAACATTTTGGAAATTTACTTTCATTAAACAGCTTAGGATCGATCAAGAAATAGTGTATTTTGAATATCTCGTAACTTTTTGATTTTTGAAGATGAATAATCGATTTATATATCATATTGAAGCTGAAGATGTCTTCTTTCAAACCATGTATAATATTTAACAATGTTATTTAAAATATTTTTCGAAATTTACTTTCATTAAACACCTTAAAATTGATAAAGAAATAGTAAATTTTTAAAATTTTGTAACATCTTTATTTTTGAAGATCATGAATCGATTCGTATCTCATATTGAAGCTGAAAATGTCTTCTTTCGAAATATGTATAATATGTAACAGTGTTATTTAATAAATTTTGAGAAATTTGCTTTCATCAAACACCTTACGATCGATCAAGAAATAGTGAATTTTAAAAATCTTGTAGCTTCTTTGTTTTTGAAGATGAAGAATCGATTTATATCTCATATTGAAGCTGAAGATATCTTCTTTCGAATCATGTGTAATATTTAACAATATCATATAAAGAAATTTTGACGAGAAAACTTAATATCGATCAAGATATAGTAAATGTTTAATATCTCGTAATTTCTTTATATTTGAAGATGAAGAATCGATCAATGTGTCATATTCAAGGTGAAGATGGCTTCTTTCGAAACTTGTATAATATTTCACAATGTTATACAAGAATTTTCAAAAATTTACTTTCTTTAAACTCCTTAAGATCGATCAAGAATTAGTGATTTTTTAATATCTCGTAATTTCTTCATTTTTGACGATGAAGAATCGATTTATGTCTCATATTGAAGCTGAATGTATGTTCTTTCATATCATGTATAATATTTAACAAAGTAATTTAAAAAATGTTGAAAAATTTACTTTTATTAGACACCTTAAGGTCAATCAAGAAATAGAGAATTTTTATTATCTTGTAAATTCTTTATTTTTGAAGATAAAGAATCGTTTTATATCTTATATTGAAGCTGAAGACATCTTCTTTCGATTCATGTGTAATATTCAACAATATTGTATAAACAAATTTTGACGAGATAACTTAAAATCAATCAAGATTTAGTAAATGTTTAATATTTCGTAATTTCTTTATTTTTGAAGATGAAGAATCTATTTATGCCTCATATCGAAAGTGAATGTGTCTTCTTTCAAATCATGTGTAATATTTAACAATGTAATTTAAAAAATGTTGAGAAATTTACTTTTATTAGGCACCTTCAGATCTATTAAGATATAGTGAATTTTTAATATCTCGTAATTTCTTCATTTTGGACGATGAAGAATCGATTTTTGTCACATATTGAAGCTGAAGATGTCTTCTTTCGATACATGTATAATGTTTGACAATGTTATTCAATAAAAATCATAAATTTACTTTTATTAGACAACTTAAGATGCTTCAAGAAATAATGAATTATTAATATCTTGTAACTTCTTTATTTTTGAAGATGATGAATCGACTTATAGCTCATATTTAACTTGAAGATGTCTTGTTCGAAACATGTATAATATTTAACAATATTATAAAAAAATAGAGAGAAGTTTATCTTCATTATACACCTTAACATCAATCAAGAAATAGTGAATTCTTAATATCTCTTAATTTCTTTATTTTTGAAGATGAAGAATCGACTTATGTCTCATATTTAACTTGAAAATGTCTTCATTCGAAATATGTACAATATTTAACAATATTATAAAAAGTAGTGAGAAATTTACCTTCATTACACACTTTAAGATCAATCAAGAAATAGTGAATTTTTAATATTTCGTAATTTCTTCATTTTTTACGATGAAGAATCGATTTATGTCCCATATTAAAGCTGAAGATGTCTTTTTTCGAAACATGTATAATGCTTGACAATGTTATTTTAAAAAATCAGAAATTTACTTTCATTTTACAACTTAAGATCCTTCAAAAAATAGTGAATTATTAATATCTTGTTAATCTTCTTTATTTTTGAAGTTGTTGAATCGACTTTTATCTCATATTTAACTTGAGGATATCTTCTTTTGAAACATGTATAATATCTAACAATATTATAAAAAATAGTGAGAAATTTACCCTCATTAGACATCTTAAGATCAATCAAGAAACAGTGAATTTTTAATATCTCGTAACTTCTTTATTTTTGAAGACGAAGAATCGATTTATGTCTCATTTTGAAGCTGAAGATATCTTCTTTCGGAACATGGATAATATTTAACAATGTTGTAATGATAAAATTTGAGAAAACATTAATTACTTTCACTACAAAACTTAAGATCGATCAAGAAGTAGTAAATGTTTAATATCTGGTAACAGCTTTATTTTTGAAGATGAAGAACCGATATACATCTCATTGTGAAGCTGAAGATGTCTTCTTTCGAAATAGGTACAATATTTAACAATGTTGTACAAAAAAAATTGAGAAATTTACTTTCATTAAACAACTTAGGATCAATCAAGAAATAGAGTATTTTCAAAAATCTTCTAATTTCTTTATTTTTGAAGATGAAAAATCGATTTATATCTTATATTGAAGCCGAAGATATCTTCTTTCGAAATGTGTGTAATATTTAACAATATTTTATAAACAAATTTTGAATAGAAAACTTAAGATCGATCAAGATATTACTATATCAGTGAATTTTTAATATCTCGTAACTTCTTTATTTTTGAAGATGAAGAATCGATTCGTATCTCATATTGAAGTTGAAAATGTCTTCTTTAGAAATATGTAACAGTGCGCTACAAAAACATTTTGGAAATTTGCTTTTATTAAACAACTTAGGATCGATCAAGAAATAGTATATTTTGAATATATATCTCGTAACTTCTTGATTTTAGATGCCAAAGAATCGATTTATGCACCATATTGAAGCTGAAGATATCTTCTTTCAAAACATGTATAATATTTAACAACGTTATTTAACAAATTTTGAGAAATTTGCTTTCATTAGACACCTTACGATCGAACAAGAAATAGTGAATTTTGAAAATCTTGTAACTGGTTTAGTTTTGAAAATGAAGAATCGATTTATATCTCATATTGAAGCTGAAGATATCTTCTTCGGAAATATGTGCAATATTTAACAATATTATATAAACAAATTTTAAATAGACAGCTTAAGATCCCTCAGGATATTACTATATCAGTTAATTTTTAATATCTCGTAACTTCTTCATTTTTGAAGATGAAGAATAGATTTTTATCTCATATTGAAGCCGAATATGTCTTCTTTCAAAATATGTATAATATTTAATAGTGTTCTACAAAAATATTTTGGAAATTTACTTTTATTATACTACTTAGGATCGATCAAGAAATAATGTATTTTGAATATCTCGTAACTTCTTGATTTTTGAAGATGAAGAATCGGTTTGTGTATCATATTGAAGCTGAAGATGTCTCCTTTCAAATCATGTATAATATTTAACAATGTTATTTAAAATATTTTTAGAAATTTACTCTCATTAAACACCTTAAGATCGATCACGAAATAGTAAATTTTGAAAATTTTGTAACTTCTTTATTTTTGAAGATGAAGAGTCGATTCATATCTCATATTGAAGCTGAGGATATTTTCTTTCGATTCATGTGTAACCTTTAACAATATTATATAAACAAATTTTGACGAGACAACTTAAGGTCGATCAAGATATAGTAAATGTTTAACATTTCATAACTTCTTTATTTTTGAAGATGAAGAATCGATCTATGTGTCATATTCAACGTGAAGATGTCTTCTTTCTAAATGTGTATAGTATTTTACAATGTTTTACAAAAATTTTGAGAAATTTGCTTTTATTAGACTCCTTAAGATCGATCAAGAAATAGTGAATCTTTAATATCTCGTAATTTCTTCATTTTTGGTGATGAAGAATCGATTTATGTCTCACATTGAAGCTGAGTGAGTCTTCTTTTAAATCATATATAATATTTAACAATGCAATTTAAAAAACGTTGAAAAATTTACTTTTATTAGACCCCTTAAGATCGATCAAGAATTGGTGCATTTTCAATATCTTGTAATTTCTTTATTTTTGAAGATGAAGAATCGATTTATATCTCATATTGAAGCTGAAGATATCTTCCTTCGAATCATGTTTTATATTTAACAATATTATATAAACACATTTTGACGAGACAACTTAAGGTCGATCAAGATATAGTAAATATTTAATATCTCGTAATTTCTTTATTTTTGAAGATGAAGAATCGATCTATGTGTCTTATTCAAGGTGAAGATGTCTTCTTCGAAACGTGTATAACATTTCACAATATTATAAAAAATAATGAGAAATTTACCTTCATTAGGCACCTTAAGGTCAATCAAGAAATAGTGAATATTTAATATCTCGTAATTTCTTCATTTTGGACAATGAAGAATCGATTTTTGTCCCATATTGAAGCTGAGGATGTCTTCTTTCGATACATGTATAATGTTTGACAATGTTATTCAATAAAAATCATGAATTTACTTTTATTAGACCACTTAAGATGCTTCAAGAAATAGTGAATTATTAATATCTTGTAACTTCTTTATTTTTGAAGTTGATGAATCGACTTTTATGTCATATTTAACTTGAAGATATCTTCTTTCGATACATGTATAATATCTAACAATATTATAAAAAATAGTGAGAAATTTACCCTCATTAGACATCTTAAGATCAATCAAGAAATAGTGAATTTATAATATTTCGTAATTTCTTCATTTTTGACGATGAAGAATCGATTTATGTCTCATATTGAAGAAGTTGAGAAATTTACTTTCGTTAGACAATTTAAAATCAAGCAAGAAATAGTGAAACTTTAATATTCTGTAAGTTCTTTATCTTTGAAGATAAAGAATAGATAATCGATTTATATCTTATATTGAAGCTGAAAATGTTTTCTTTCAAAATATGTGGAACGAAATCCGTTATATCGAAGTTTTACAATATTCAATAACTCTTATTACCAAATCTCTTTCTTCTTGACTAACTTTTGATAAAGGATATCGAAACAAATACTTTATAACATTATTTGCCTAAAATTAAATTAACAATATTTGCAACGTCTCAAATCAAATAATTACCTTTTCAATATTATCGGCGACAAAATTTACTCCAACATTCGCAATAAAAATAAATAGCACCATTACAAACCCACACCACCAATAATAACCCGGAAATGAAGTTCCATTCATAACATTTATAATTGTAAAGGATGAAAAAAATAATAAATGTAATGCAAAACAAATAGTATACCCCCATATCGGTTGCGATAACAACTTAATGGAATATTCAAATTGTCCAACGATGATTTTTCTCATAATCAATAAATTTCGAAGATTATTTATTAACGTTATTCTAACGTTAGCCGATAGTCTCTTCTGTAATATACTGATTACATCAGAGGAATAATACGTTATGGTGATTAAGTTCAAATTAATGATGAACATTAAACTAAACATAACCATTACGTTTATTACCCCGTTTAATATCACCACAATTATTATCAAATTTTTATTCAAAATGCAAAAAGCAAATCCGCAATATACCATAAAAATTATCACCATTGAAAACCAAACTGCGTATTTTCGCATCTTTTTAGCAATCTCCCCACTGATTTTATTTCCACATTTTCTTATAATTATTGTGTTGATTTCGTACAAATTATCGAATATTGTTATTACAGATTTCCTGATTAATAATAGATATAAAGATATTAAACTTGATTGTAATCCAAATAAAATGATTGCCATTTCGAGGTAAGAATTAATGTTGAGTAAATTAAAATAACCATCCTGAAATGATAATTTGAAATGTATAACGCTTACTATTTGTATTGATGGTAGGATTATAGACGATGAAATAGATGATTTTGAAATTTTAAATCCAACTTCTGGGGTGCCGCACAATTTTTTTGAAGGAAGTGGGAGTAAAAAACTTGTTATGTACAGAAATGATTTAAAAGCGCAATACCAACAACGATGATTAATTCTGTTTAGTATCATATTATTATAAAGATTTTTTTTAATGAGAGTTGGAGTAAATAAGATTGAGTAAGTTGAAAATTGGTTCGGATTACTTTATATATTTAAAGAGATTTATTGATTATGAATTATAATGTAATATTTAAAGTGTGCAATGTCATTATGTTGAATTATAAATTGTATTTATTTTGTAATAATGATTTTTAAGTATATGTTATAAAAGATAATTAACCGACGTATAAAAATATGTCGAATAACCCGAATCTTTCTACTTCTAGGTCTAGTGTTAGTTCTAGTTTTACTTCAGTTCTAATATAGTGGGTTCGGTTGGGTTGGGTTGGGTTGGGTTGAGTTGGGTTGGGGTTTTTTAAAAGAGGTAGGAACAACAGCAAACACATAGGAGTGTATTGGTGGAACAGTGAAATCGTCGAAAAGAGAAGGGAATGTAATAGAGCCAGAAGGCTAATAACAAGATTAAGAACTGGGAGAGCAACTGAAGGAGAATTAGAGGAAGAGATGTGGAAATACAAACAAATTAAGCGTGGCTTGAAACATCTGATAAATAACGGTAAAAGGGAAAGCCGGAAAAGATTGTGTGATAAACCGAATAAGGATGTGTGGGAAAAGCATATTTGATTGTCACAAAAAGGTTAAAACTCAAGAAAAGGTGCCCGATTGCTGAAAGTGTTAAAATGAAACTCTCCCTGCTAGCAAAGTAGAAAACAAGCATACAGCTGAACTGAAAAGAAATGGCAGAGATAGAAACACCTATCTTTACCATGGAGAAGATGGAAAAGGCCATACTCAGAATAAGAAAAAAAGGCTTCTTATCCAGACAACAATACGCCTGGAATACTGCTTGCTAGCATTATGGGTAACCAGCAGAATTTTTGAATATATTTAGCAACTGTTTAATAAAAGGAGAGTTTCCGAGATCCTGGAAAATAGCAAACTTGGTCTTGATTGAAATGCTGAAAAGGATCCTGACGGTAAAACAACATATAGGACTATATGCCTAGAATCAACAATATGTAAGCTGATGGAGACGATGATTAGAGATCAGCTCGACAGGGAAATCAAAGAAAATCACATGCTTAGTGAAAGCCAGTTCGGATTCAAAGAGGGCAGATCTATTATACAAGCTATATCAAAAGTGCAAAGCTATGTAAGCAATATTAAGCAAAAACCTGCAAAGATCAAGAACTTTGTGTGATGGTAACGAAAAATATTGAAAATGCCTTCAACTCTGTTCCTTGGGAAGGAATAAGAATAATCTCCTAAGAATAATTCGAAGTTATCTATCAGATAGAAGAATAATGGCCTCAAATGGTGCAGAGTTTGATATAAAATGTGAAAAACCATAGAGGTCAGATATTGAGAATAGAAATGGAGTCAGGGGTCAAAATGATGGGATATGCATTGATGTGGCAATTATCATAAAAGAGAAAGGAAGAGAAAGCGTTCAGGATAAATCTAGCTATGCTGTAGAGAAGATTTTTAGGAAGCTGACAAGCATGGGTGTTAAAGTGGCAGCGCATAAAATGGAAGTACTTGTACTTCAAGGAAGGAGAACTGCCCCAAAGGTGCTCAAAGGTGGTTCCTACGATACGGTACCTTGGTGTCTATTTGGACACAAACTTGAGAATGACAACGTATATTAAGATAATAAGCGAAAAAGCCAAGAAAATGTCGAATATACCACGCGGAATTATGCCAAACGTGGAAGAGCCACGATCAAGTAAGAAAAAACTTGGCATGCCTCCCATAGATCATTTTAGTGGACAATAGAACAGCCACATCAAAAGGGAAAAGACCTTAAGAGTAAGGCAAGTGAAGAGGTTATGGATCAATGGTAGGAAAGGTGGGAGCATCAGCTCAGCTGGACGGCACAACTTATAAAAGATCTAAGAACATGGACACACTGGGAATGGGGGGAAGTAAGCTAACACCTAACACAATTCTTAACTCGCCACGATGTATTTGGGAGCTTTCTGCTTAAAATAAAAAAAAGACTCTGACAAGTGCTGGTTCTGCGAAGATGCAGACAGCCCGGAGCATACAGTCTTTGACTACATACGATGTTGAACAGCTTATCAATATGCTTATCATAGTGACTACATAATATGTTGAACAGCTTACCACAATGGAAGCAGATATCTGAAATGATTATAGATATCCTTACTATAAATGAAGATGTCGATAGACAAAGACAGTCTATCGACTAGGAAGGTTGGAGGAATGGTGAAAGAAATCAGAGATTGGGGAAGTTAAGCTCGACATAACAAACAAATAGAGTCCCCTTGGACCTTTTTAGGAAAGAAGAAGATAGTGACATTCCTAAAACATTCAGTAGATATAGGGGGCGATAGGCCTGCGGTTAGACTGGTATTGAGAGTTTTTTGAACGGGAAACCCGGAGCCTTTCTTGTTTTTATCTGTTGTGCAATTAGATGGAGTTTATCATCCGTGTGCTTCGCCAGGAAATGGTAGTTATTCTATATCAAACTCTACCTTGACTATTGGAAAGAGCATTTTAAACTGCTTTTCCACAGGATCCTCATTAAGTTCTCCTGAAAATCTGACGCCCGTCTCTTTGTTAGCACTTGATGCCTATCAAGTGCTAACAACGTACTCCCCACGTACTCCATACGTCCTCTTCCAACTCCTTACACAATTCTTTTCATTTCGTGTTTTTGGATTGATTTATTAACTGTGAAAAGTTCTTTTTAGCTTTTTTATATACTTCTCTTGCACCTTTGTTGTTCTGTTGGTCTCTTCGTCCATTTGACCTCTGCATCCTTCTTCGTCTCCTTATGTAGTTTCCTGCAATTTCTTGTGTCTACCAGTACTTCTGTTATTACTAGTTCCTTTTTTCCTTAATTTCTCGTTACATGCGTTGATAATACCTTCTTTCAAAGATATCGGGGTCAAATTTTCTGGTATATGGTTTTTAAAGTAGGCTTTTCATTTTGGCTTATCTGCATCATTCATTTTTCAGCCTAATGTTTTAATTCTAGTTTGGCATGGTCTACCTGTTCTTATAGATAGGGAGAATGCAATAAGAACATGGTCCTCAATGTGGTCTTCAACCTTCCATCCCTGAACGTAGTTAGCAATATTTTCCGTGGCCAATAATAGATCAATAACCGACGATCCTCTCGGTCCTCTATAGGTCATATTCATAACCTCTCATTTTTTGACATCCATTCTTCAAGAAGATTCCTCTTGTGTTATGCTTTGCATCCCCTACCGCTCTTGTTCGTGCATTAAAGTCCCCGCAGATGATTGCTGGTCTTTTATTTGATCTCATTTCAAGTTCTTCAAAGTCTTCATCTCTTCTGTTCGAGGAGAATCATACTGACCATATTGTGATGTCATCCAGCTTTATCCCCAAAAATTCCTCATCTACAAACCTTTTTTTTGGCTTTATTTTTTCAGAGAATATTTGTATAAACACATCCTCTCTTCCGTCCGTCTTCAGCCTTTTCGCCCTTTTCTTGTTTGGCTATTATTCTGTTATTGTAAACTGCCTCTTCTAGGAGATCCATGGCGTCTCATCTCCTATTGAAGTTAAGTTGGAGTTATCTGAGCAGTTGGGGGAGGTCTCTGTGGGTTTTTCTGTAGTCCTCCCTCTTCTTTTCCCTTTTCTTTTGCTAGCCACCATTCTGAAACCATGTTTTTTCTCCCATTGTTTAATTGTGTCTGTATCCATCTGTTTTGTTTCTTGATAGTGTTCATTATTTACTGCTGTTTTACTGCTTTTCTTCTTTGTCATTGAATTATTGGGTTCCTTTATGTGTTTGCCTACAGTTCTGATCTTTTGAAAATATTTTCTATGTAATTGACATATTCCCGTGCCTGCACTATGTCCGTCTGTCTTACAATCTGGACATTTCTACATTCCTTAGCTAGATTATCTTGTCCCCCGCAATTCTCATTCAAAAATCCTATCTGAAGACGCACGGTTAAACTCAAAGCGATCACTCAGCAATTTAATTGAATTCTTATTTGCCAATTATTTGAAAATACTCATCTTGGTCAATATCGCTTTCCTCACTAGAAGATACTGGTTTTCATCGTCAGTTTCGCCATTTATATTTGAATGCGAAAATGGATTTTGAAATAAATAATTATAACGCGATTTTCCCTCCAAAGATTTATAAAGAGTCTTTCTTGCTTTCAGATCTACTCCTCTATCGTTCCATTTTGTGTTCTGGCACTAACGAAAAATTCACACTTTTAGTAATAAGTTGAGTGTCATATATCTCTCATTAGCAACAACGAATCATATCCTCACGAGTGGAAAGTTAATTTCAAGAAAAATCTTTTGATGTCCCAAATATAGGGCACGCAAATACCTTCTTTATAATGAGTTTCTTGGGTACATCCATATTAAACACTGCACTACACTACTTTATTATATGACAAATGTTAAACTCATTACAAACTTGGTTACTAAGTTGAGCAACAGCTGATTAAAACTATTATATTTTAATTTTATAAAAATAAAATAATAAAATAAAATTACATGTTGTATTTTTCGTTGTGAGTGTAATTATTAGATTCAAAGTGCTTCCGAACCTTACGATCTGTGATAAGAAAACCATATTAAGTTCCTATGGTCGTTATCTTTTAAGTTACGTCAATCCCGTTCAATATGTTCAAAGAACTAAAGCTAAACGGCTCTTTTAACGACCTGTGAGGTGGTCGGTTATCGTGACTTCAGCTACTTATCGCCTCGTAGTACCTTATGAGTATATAACGTCCACGACGAAGAGTTAAATGTTATCTTTATCTATTAGTAGCCTACGTATTTTCATCGTATAAAATATCTATTTCTTCTTTATTCGTATCGTGGCGATGTAAATATTGTTTTTATTGTTGGATAAATTTCGGTCGTGGACGAGTGATAACAATGCAAGTGAGAGGCGAATCCTTTTCGCGTCACCGCATCCCCCAGAAAGTGTCGACAATTATCTTAACGACCTGTAATGACACATGTGAAGTGCACGTGCTGTGCCCAGTAGAGAAACGTATTTTATGTGATGGTACGGTGATCGTGCCCTTTTGTTCCAGGAAATTAGCCTTCTGTTCCCTGCCCATGTTATTGTTATTATTCGAGTAAGTCACGCTTGGCGAAGAAAATAGCTTTTCTTTATCTTCAAATATAATACTCCGTCTGTGCACGGTAGCATGAGTTAAAGGTATGAGATTTCACCTCTTCTTGTGGGTGCGCCAAGGATGTGACTAACTTGTTATTACCAATTGTTATTCCGTTGTATGGTTTTATTATTGTTCTTTTTTTTCTCTCATTTCTTTTTTGTTTGCAAGAGGTGCTTTTAAAACGTTTAATTACATCGGTATGTTTGTAAATGTCAAATAGAATGTACTTGAGGAAATCGTTTAGAGCTAATTCATTTCAAACATAATTGACACGTTCGAGTTGTTTAACATCAATTTATGAAGATTGTTTAGATGACATAATTAGATAGCTATGTAGAGTTGATTCCGTTATAGTTCATCTAACAATCGGAACTATTCGAAAGAAGAAATGAGAGAAGTGATGTAATTAGTCTGTAAGGGAAGTAAGAAACTTTTTATAAACACTACGTGATCTAGCGCAGGGGTGGGCAAAATTAATAATAGTTTGATCGACATTTAGTTGATCGATTTTGAAAATTTATGGTTGACTGGCTTTGCTGGACTTTGCGACAATTTAGAATGATGAATAGACTTTGAGAACATCAAATCTTTGTGAATCAAAATGTATGGTATCACACGTGAGAGATTGACGGCAAAAATAACCTCCGTCGACTTCAAAGACATCGGCTACCTCTAAGAAATCTGATTTACTTATAAATACGATCTAGCACATATTGTCACAACCACATGCAAATCAAAATGTTGCATAGAATTTGTTGCGTAAATTCAATCTTACGTAAGTTTGAATTTATTTTGTTCGAGATATCTCGGTCAATTTCAAAGACGTCTCTAAGAAATCTGATTATAAATATGATGATAAATATGATATTTATAAATATGATTCAGCACAAATTTGTGGTAATACCATCCAATTCAGAATATTGAGTAGACGTTGAGGACTTTAGACTTAAAATCAACTTGCTTAAGATTGGCGGCAAAAATAATCTCGGTCGACTTCGAAGACGTCGGCCGCCTCGAAGAAATCTAATTTTCTTATGGATATGATCCAGTATTCTTTATGCCTCCAAGAAATCTGATTTACTTACATCATAGATGTAATATGATCCAGCACACATTGTAATAATCGTGATTTTCGAAGCAGCATTTGGCATTTGGCCTCATACACTCTCAATGAATCTTATGTAGATAGAAATTTTGAACATTCACAAATTTCCCTACCAACTTAACCAAATCATAAATTTGCTCTTTTATGTCCAGATTTTTAAAACATATTCAATGCTCAATGGATGTGTTGGCTTAATTTAGGAAAGTTATATACATTTACTTTCAAATTTGTTGAGAAAAATCTTTGCTCGTTTTTCTGGAACAAATTTTAGAGTAAGTAGTCTCATTGTTCATCAATCAACCACAAAAATGACGTGGTAATTGAGTTAACTGAATACTTTTGTATCTTCTTCGTTTCACCAACAATATTTTTTGACAAGTCACTGGGTTGGGTTGGGTTGGGCTGGGTATGAAGGCAGAAGGGTGAAAATAACTAGGGGTATCCCGCAGGGATCAGTACTCGGACCGACCTTGTAGAACACTTACTTCGACACAATCATCATATCGCAGGAAGGGAATGACGACGTTAAACTAGTCGCATATGCTGATGACTTGGCTTTGATGATTACGGGATGGTCTGAGGAGGAGATGAGGGACCTAGAACACCGGACGATCACTCAAATAGAAATTATGATGAGGGCACAAGGTTTGGAAATAGCATCAGAAAAAACTGAGGCGTTACTGCTGAAAAGTAGGAAAATAAAACGGGAATTAGAGCTGAAGGTGGAAAATTGCCCCATAAAAACAGGACAAGCGATTAAATGCCTGGGGGTGATGATGAGAAAGGATAGAACATGGAACCAACACATCAAATATGTTGTACAAAAGACCCAGAAATCAACACGAGCCTTGTACAGGATCATGTGGGCAACGTATGGAGCCAGTTAACAGAAACGAAAAATGATCGGCATGGTCATATGGTCGCATTTTTTATATACAAAACATCAAAGAACTAACGAAAGTACAAAGAGGAGTCCTGATAAGAATCACCAGCGCTTACAGCACCACGTCAAATGTTGCGCTGCAGCTAATGGTGACATGCCCCCCATAGACTTATATATTAAAAGAAAGCTGGGCCAAAATCAAAACGAGAATGAGGACAGTATAGAGGAGGAATGACAAAGGAGTTAGGAAGCCAATACAGAGGTGGTAGGCTGCACCAAGAGATTAGTTCCAAATATATCGGTGTGGTTGAATCGAAAATTGGGCGAGGCAAACTACCACATAGGCCAATTTATGGGTGGACATGGGTGCTTTAAAAGCTACCTTCACAAGCATAAACGAGCCATGTTTGTCGTCTGCAAATGCAGATATTGCGAAAGAACCGATGACGCCGAGCATACTTTCTTCCAATGTGACGGATTGGAGACTACAAGAACAATAACGGAGAGGAAGGTGAGCAGACGAATAACACCAGGCATCTGTGTGACGAAGATGATAGAAAGCGAGGAAAACTGGGTGGCGATAGAAGACTTTGTCAGGGAAATTATTACTACGAAGGAGAGGGACGAAAGAGAAGAGGAGCAGAGGATGATAGGGGCGTCCGTGCAGCCCCTCAGTCAGGTACGTTAAGGATATGATTTTATTAAAAGTTGAGTGGTTTTTTTTTGTTTGTTTTGCACGGCGTTCATTGCATGGCGATGGAGAGCGTCATCAGGGAGATGTGAGAAGAAGAATGTAGGATAATAAGGGGCGCCTGTCCAGCCCCTCAGTCAGGTACGTTAAGGCTATGATTTTATTAAAAGTTGAATGTTTTGTTTTGTTTGTTTTGCGATGGAGAGCATCATCAGAGAGACGTGAGAGAAAAAGAACACAGAGGACTCGGGATCTCAGCAATGGTCCAAACTCCGAAGAAAACTCGTGAGAGTGTTACCGGAGAAGACGAGGACATTGGTTTTTAGTGGGTCGGGATTAATTACTAGCGCCAACCCCACACTATCTGGTCGCCCATCATCCCAGGCCAGATGTCCGTTGAGCAGATTTTCCCCGACCTCGTAAAAAAAATGGTTGGGCTGGATTGGGTTGGGCTGAATTCGAAACACTACCATGGAGCAACATTACTGCTATGGAAAGAAGACAACTACCGAACTACCTGATATATAGAATACAGGATTATTTAAACGAGAGATGAGAACTACAGGTAGAAGAGACGTACTTGGTGGCCTATGCCGACAATCTGGCTATGGTGGTGACCGAATGGGAGATAGAAAAGATGAAGAAGAGAGCGCAGTTGGCGGTTGAAAAAGTAATGGAAAGAATGGCATGTCTAGGATTGGAAGTTGCACCGTAGAAAACAGAAGCAGTACTCAGAAGTAGAAAGAGTCCAAGGGAGGTGAATATCCAGGTTGGAAGAGTAGTAGTGAACAGCCAACCAGCAATTAAGCATCTCGGAATCTGGCAACAAAGCGCAGAAGCCAACCCAGGCATTACATCGATTGATGGGAAATACCTATGGTCCGACGGCGTCAAAAAGGGCAATAATAGCGAATACAGTATATGCCCAAATCCTGTACGGATGCAGAACTTGGAGAGAAGCATGTGCAATTAAAAAGCTGGTGCTAAGCCTTACAAGAATTCAGAGACAACTGCTAATTAAAACAACAAGTGCATACAGAACTATATGAGAGCTGGAAAGGGAGGCCCTAAGCAAGTGGCAGGAAAGATGGTGAGGGGAGATAGAAAAGGCCAGGAGAATAATAAGAAATGTGAGACTCTGGGTGAATAGAGGATGGGAAGAAGTGAACTATCACTCCACCCAATTAGTAACTGGTTATGGATGCTTTAAAAAGTACCTATACAAGTTTAAAAACGTTTTCTCTCCGGTATTGTTTGAATGTCTAAATATTCGAATCAAGCAAGAGAGGAGATGTGGAGAAAACTTGGGAGAAGACTGAATACGGAGGAGATCGTTGATGAAATGTTGGAGAACGAGGGATCTTGGAGGAGTATGGAGAGTTTTGCAAGGTGGGTAATATGTGAAAAGGAGAAGAAAGAAATGGAAATGGGAGAGGAGAGGGGTAGGCTTGGCATTCCCCGCGTTTCAGGTATCAATAATTATGTAAAAATTTCAAAAAGTAATGGCTTTGGTTTGTTGAGCGGAGCCAAAGGATCGACATGGAGGGGGTGGTGCCCCCCTCATCCAGGTACGTTTCATGAATAATTATTTTCAAAAAGTGATGAAATGTTTTATTTTATTCACATGGGACACAAACACCATGGGAGAGGAACTGTGGGACATCAGAATTGAAATACCAAGTGGAAGGCACCCGAAGATAACTTGAGAGGAAGGTATAGAGAGAAAGGAGAACGAGAAGAATGTGAGCATAAAACATGATCCGGAAAGGAAGACGATATAGATAGAGACGACGAAGAAAGAAAGGTTTTAGCGGGGAGTTCTTCTTTGCTGAAGAACAGAAGTTTCAAACCTGAGGCGCCAACAGCATGCCTGAGTGCGTACCGCATTTAGATTAATTTAGGCCGGTTTATTTTATTCGTTTCTCTACAACAAATTGGGAAATACTTAAGCGTACTTTTGCCATCAAAGAAGTTCAAACGTGGCTAACAAATTAGCATGAGTTTTAGAAAGCTCTGTATTACTCGTTTCTCTGCAACAAATTACCCACAAAGAAGTTAAGAAAATGAAGCATAGTCTGTACCATAAGAAGTGAAAGTGACTCATCGATTTCCGTAAAAATTTTGCATATACGTTACTAACACCATGTCCGTGCATTGACGTGTATTAGAGTGAAATGATTTCTAGAGCGTACGTCTGTTCCGTATACTTTTAAGCGATGAGTCACTCCCACTTCTCGTGGTACAGACTATAATAGACAAATTAGGCTAAACAATCAGTGCAAGGATGAATAATGTAATTTTAAACATCTTCTTTATATTTAGAATTTAGAAAGCACTTTCTATTACTTTTTTTTGACAGACTTTGACAACATCAAATTTTTGAGAATCCAAATAAATGTATCTTACGTCAGTCTGAATGTATCTTGCTTGAAATAGACAACAAATACCTTCATGGATTTCGAAGTCGTCGCCCACCTCCAAAAAATATGATTTACTTTATAAATATGATCCAGCACACATTATGTCATACACATATACATTTTGTCCATTATCTTAGTCACATCATCATAAATTTGCTCTTTACATCAATCTTTTCAAAAAATATTCGATGCACAATGATTAATTTTCAAAGAAGTCAGCTAAATATTCGTCATCGTCACTGAACGCAGTATTTTTATATCTTCTTTGTTTCACCATTAATGTCGTTTGGCAATTCACTGGACTTGATTATGTTGGTTTAAGAACGTTCTGTTGTACTCGGTTCTCTGTAACAAATTGGGCAATACTAAAATTTAGCTAACATTGTTAAGAAGTTCGAAAATGACGTGACAGACAAAGTAGCATAAACAGCATAAATTAGCATGAACATTTAGAATGATGGGTAGACTTTGGAAGCATAAAGTCTTTGTAAATTTAGAGACATGGTATATTACGTGAGTCTAAATCTGTCTTGGTTGAGATAGATGGAACAAATAATCCCAATCGATTTCGAAGACTCCAAGAAATATGATTATGTAAGGTAGGCTTTGGGAGCACAAAATCTTTGTAAATTTGGAGACATGGTATATTACGTGAGTCTAAATCTATCTTGCTTGAGATAGATGGAACAAATAACCTCGATCGACTTCGAAGACTCCAAGAAATATGATTATATTGGGTAAACTTCGGAAGCATAAAGTCTTTGTAAATTTAGAGACATGGTATATTACGTGAGTCTAAATCTATCTTGGTTGAGATAAATGTAACAAATAACCCCAATCGATTTCGAAGACTCCAAGAAATATGATTATGTAGGGTAGGCTTTGGGAGCACAAAATCTTTGTAAATTTAGAGACGTGGTATATTACGTGAGTCTAAATCTATCTTGCTTGAGATAGCTGGAACAAATAACCTCGATCGACTTCGAAGACTCCAAAAAATATGATTATATTGGGTAGACTTTGGAAGCATAAAATCTTTGTAAATTTAGAGACTTGGTATATTACGTGAGTCTAAATCTATCTTGGTTGAGATAAATGGAACAAATAACCCCAATCGATTTCGAAGACTCCAAGAAATATGATTATGTAAGGTAGGTTTTGGGAGCACAAAATCTTTGTAAATTTGGAGACATGGTGTATTACGTGAGTCTAAATCTATCTTGCTTGAGATAGATGGAACAAATAACCTCGATCGACTTCAAAATAGCATAAACAGCATAAATTAGCATAAACATTTAGAATGATGGGTAGACTTTGGGAGCATAAAATCTTTGTAAACTCAGAGACATGGTATATTACGTGAGTCTAAATCTATCTTGCTTGAGATAGATGGGACAAATAACCTCGATCGACTTCGAAGACTCCAAGAAATATGATTATATTGGGTAAAGCTTGGAAGCATAAAATCTTTGTAAATTTAGAGACATGGTATATTACGTGAGTCTAAATCTATCTTGCTTGAGATAAATGGAACAAATAACCCCAATCGATTTCGAAGACTCCAAGAAATATGATTATGTTGGGTAGGCTTTGGGAGCGCAAAATCTTTGTAAATTCAGAGACATGGTATATTACGTGAATCTAAATCTATCTTGCTTGAAATAGACGGAACAAATAACCTTAATCGGCTTCAAACACTCCAAGGAATATGATTATGTTGCAAATATGATCCAGTATACATTGTGCAATAGAAACATTTTTCCGTATCATAAAATTTCAATTAATCTTATGTAAATACTGATTTTTGACTTATTGGTAATGCTACAATCTTTATCAACTGCAAGATTCATATATATGGTTTCCCATTAAAAATTTTGTCAAAGTATTATAGCATACTGTCAAGAGGATTATCATAGCTTTTGCCGAATCGACCAAACCATACATAATAAAGCATAAAGCAGCACCAGGAAGATTCATAACTTTTGCCAAACCAATCTTGTTATACAGTTAAGGGCATCCAATATATATCTTTTGATGGTTGTATCAGATTAGTCTTTTCAGTATGGTTTTTAATGAGTTAATAAAAAATGGGAAAAAATGTGGGGGTTGTAAAAAAAAATAAAAAATTTATATATTTGTGCAACTTGGTAAATTTATTGCTATTTTGAAAACTGATACGTCTCGGTTGAGTGATTTATTCGCGGACCACACAGTCTCGCAGGTTAATAATTCACTTCGACGAAGAGAAAAGCATTGTCAGTATCCTATTCAGCGAAATAGTAGAAGGATATAGGGGCGTAGAATAAGGAAACCCGTAAAAATTAAAATCGTACCACCCACGGCAAACATCTCTCGGCCGTCCATTCAGAGTCCTTTACCTATAATGCCTACACGAGAAGAACGAAAGCAGAAAAAATAATAACAGACAAAACAAGTGATCTACACCGTTCTCGTTCGTTCGAGGGGGTCAGGTGCACCGCGCCATATTCTCTAGAGAAACTCGGGTTACAGAGTTCTCATTGTGTCCAGACCCAGCGGACATGTTTGAACATCTGAACGCCGCCGGTTGTGTCTCTTTTGTTATCAATGGGTAGCCGCTCTCCATTCACTTGTTTAAACACTTTTTCTGGTTGTGTACCGCGTCCTTTCCTTTCTATATAGGTACCTTTGTGTAAAGAACAGCGGCGGAAAAAAGTAAACCGATGCAAAAAAGAACGAAGCGTAGGTGTTTTGGCAGGTAGAGATTTCAAACGTTCCTTGAATGGGACCACTTGAGAAACCATTGTGGACGGTTGTAAAACTATAATCTGGAATTGAATTAAAATATCACAATTTCACTTTTAAAATGGACAATAATTTCTTTAAGTGAATTGTTCGAAAAACTAGAAAAGGAAAAAATGAATTAATCAAAAAAAACCAATAACACTTTTATAACGTAACAAACCAACAGAAGGCGAGGTTAGTCAATTGAAACCTCAAATTAAAAGCGTTGAACAATCGTGTTTACAGTCAAATAGACATACACCCATCAAAAAAGAACGCACCATGTGGAGTCGGTCCCCTATTTTTGGCTTCAACGAGAATTAGAGAACCGAACAGATGACACCATGGCTGGGTTGGTGGTGAAGGCGTCGTCTCATCTGAGATGCTTATCGAAAATCTACCCGCATACAGTCAACTACTACTGTATAGCTGTGTACAAGTGGACAGAACGGACATTATTACAAAACAAACGTAGAACCCGCGTGGTGGAGTCACACATGTCACCGGCACATTTCCATTTCAGAATTGTAGAGAAAGGGTTGGGGGTTGTTAGCTTATCTGTCGTTTTGGCGTCTGGTGGTGTGGTCTTTATGCGACCCATTAAGGGTGGTGTCGATCTGTCGTCGAGATATGGGATTATTTTTGAGGGTTGAATTGAGGGTTTAATTTATCGTTATTGGAAACGACTATTATCGTTTACCTTAAATCTTACATAGTTTATGTAACTAAACTAAACCTAAACTGTTTTAAATGGCCATAACATTTAAAAAATATTGTTAAGAACTAAATCGTTGTTAGATAGAATGATGTTTATACTTTATAGTATAGGAAAGCATTGTTATATGAATAAAATAAAGTTTACATCTAAATTACTTTCGACATAAAGAGGGTATGCCCAAAAACCATTTTATGGGACAGATACAATTCCATGTTACCATTCTATGGTGGAGATGTGCGAATTGGCGGATATCACTTTTTGATTATGATTGGGAACCATTTAAATGGGACCAAACCAAATCATGAAAGAATGGGACCATCACTTGAATGGTTTAGATGATAAAGATGCACAATCAAGTTTGTGTGCCAAAAAGTTTTTGCAATAAAACGGTGCATCAAATGAAACGTTTATAACAAAAAGTGAAACTCAGATTCAGAAAATGTTGTCTTAAAATATATGATTCAATTAGAATCCAGAAATATCTAAGACAAATCTTAGAATTTGAATCTACCATTAAGATCTTTGCAGATAAAATGATTACTTTAGTTAAATTTAATTTCTGTTTGTTGAATTTTAATTTCACTTTAAAGTAAAAAAATTACTTTTTATGGATATATTGTGATCTTAATTCTAAGAGATTCTGATCTTAATCTCCTGTATGCGTTTATGGCAAAATCAGATTGACGTTTACTGAAAATCGAGTTAAAGAAAAAATGTTTCCTCCAAAACAGCCAAGTATTAAGAAATGAAACTTTTTGAGATTATAAAGAAATGTCTGAGGATAAGTAGTACCAAATTACAATTTTCTAGAATGATCAAATATACAAGTTTAAAAGCCATCTGAATCATTTGACATTCATTAAATGTGATGTTCATGAAGAAATCTTATTTATTCCAAAACGATTAAGAATTAAGACATGAAACTTTTTGAGTATATAAATGAACGTTTGATGTTAGCTTATTCCAAATTACAACCTTATAAAATGATCAATTTAATCAATATGAGATTTTAAAATGTTCTCTAAAACATGCAACTTTCTGAGGTTATAAAAGAACGTTTGAGATTGTGTTGTACCAAATTACAACCTTCTATAATGAATATTAAATCTTCTGGAATGACCATTTAATTTTAATTACATGTTTAAAAATCATCCAAGTCAGTTGACAAAGTGGTCAATTTGTAAATAGTAGGGTTAATCTTTAGATGATAAAAATGCACAATCAATGAGTACAAATTGATGATCTATGAATGTTAAAACTTTTCTAATGTTTATTGAACACAATAAGTACGCATAATCTATCTTTGGCAATGGAAGAAAAAAGTTACTCAAATTTGAAAATTTCTTTTTAAGGTGTGGGGTCTTTTTTTGGGCCAATACTGATTTTTGAACACTTTGAGCAACTTTTTGAGTTTATAAGAGAATGCAAGGATAATTAATTTTTTAATTTTAAATCTTCTGGAATGACCAATTCATTCTAATTGCAAGTTTAAATCACTTGACGTTTGTTAAAACTGTTTAGATGATAACGATGCATAATCAATGAGTTCAGATTGATGATTTATGGATGTTAAAGTTTTTCCAATGTCTATTAAACACAATAAGTACACATAATCTATCTTTGGGAATGAAAGAACAAAGTTACTCAATTTTGAAACTTTCTTCCTAAGATTATACTTTTACTTCCAGAAGAATTTACACGAACAATTTAGAGCTAAATAAAAATTAAAACTAAGAATTAATATTGGAATTAGAAAGATTCAGGTTTAGCCGTGTGAATACTAGACCTAGAACTAGAAAAATCCTAATGTTTCTAGTTCTAGTGTCAATACTAAAGCAAGATTGTAGGTCTAGTAATATATATACTTTTAGTTCCAGAAGAATTTACGACAATCAAGCACTGAATTATTATGATTAATGAATTATATTAAGGCTATTAAAACTAAAATTAACACCAGACCTAGAACTAGAAAGATTTAGGTCTTCGGGCACACGGCTAAACCTAATCTTTCCAGTTCTAGAACCAGTGTTAGTTCTAGTTTTAGTTCGATACAAGTATACAATCATTTAAGAATGAATAGCAACTAAAATTAGAACCAACACTAACACTAGGACCAACTCTAGACTTACAATGAAAGACATTTGGGTTAAGCTGTACTTCTTTTTAGACAAAACCCAAGCTATCCCAACCCAACATAGCTTCAGAACTAATACAAGACAATGACCTACAAACATTAGGGTTTAACCGTCTAAAGCAGCAATTCTCAACCGCTGATTCGGCGAACCGGCATCGGTCCGTATGAAGATTTGACCGATCCTTGGACAATTTTTATCCATCCATGTTAACATTTTCTAGGATATGCTATTGGAAATAATTCACGAGCACACCCTGCCGAATCTGAACGCGTATGGCTAGCGCAATGAAATTTGGTATGAAAGCAGGACTGCAGTATTATATCTTACCCTTGCATAGAGAACATAGAAAATAGCTTCGAATAAATACAACTCTTGGGTATATCTTAACATTATTTGGCTAAAAACTGCACCACTAAAATACATATTTAATTGGATGTATATATATAAAAGCTCTAACTAATGTTATGACTGGTTGGGAATCCTAAAGTATCAACATTACATGTGATGTACGGTTACATCGTACATCTTGCCACATAACGATATGCAATCATCATCAAAATTTAAAAATATAACAAAAATTGGAATCTACACTTTTTAAATTTAAATACTTATTCTGGTAATAATTGTTATCGGTGTCTCTCATCATTCCCACTATTAATTTTATATTTATTTCAATTTCTCCTATCAAAGATACCTGAACCTGATAGAGAACAGTACAACCCTGCTGGAAGGGGATGCAGGAATGACGAAAGTATACTCTGTGAGCGGCGAGTACCATTGCTACACGACAAGGTTTGAAATTGATATGTGGTTATATTGCAGTGGAAGAACCATGCCACCTCAACTCACCTCCATATTTCCTCAACGTTAGCCAGGGCAGCTGGATAATGTTAAAGTTTTCAACCCATCATGTCCTAAACATGTTCAATCCGACACAGATCCGGAGAACGAGTTGGCTATGAAAGCATTCTTATCCAGTGCTCTTGAACAGAAGTTTGTACAACACATCCGATGTCGACACTAGACAATGGTGAGTTTGCAGAGTGGAGAGACATTTTGTTTTCCGACGAATCATGATTCAAATTGACCATCAATACATTATGACACACTAATTTTGGTTCCTGCAAGAGCGCCCTATCCACCATCAATCAGGCTTATTGGTATAAGGTACTATTACACATGATGAACATACGCGTTTCAACGACTCTTAGATGAGGTGCTAGAGCCCGTTGTGCTTCATTACTTTCGGCGCCTAAATCTTGTATATATGCAAGACTGCCGCGGATTGCAGATCGCAGATCGAGCGTGTTAGACAGACCTTTGTGAAAGAGCACCATATAAAGATGCTTCCATGGCCAACTCGTTCTCTAGATCTGAGTCTAATCGAACAAGTTTGGGGTAGGCTGGGTTGTATATTAACCGGCTCTTCCGGGTAAAATCTGAGGAGGTATGGATGCAAGTATGTCGGCATATTCGGACACCCACATATAGCCACATATCAACTCTATAGCATCCCTTTCCAGCAGGGTTTCGCCTCTCTCTATGTGATGGTAAGTTATACTAATTTATTACTACTTTCATATCAAT
The DNA here is from genome assembly GCA_036711965.1 of Onthophagus sagittarius. Classification (NCBI taxonomy): domain Eukaryota; kingdom Metazoa; phylum Arthropoda; class Insecta; order Coleoptera; family Scarabaeidae; genus Onthophagus; species Onthophagus sagittarius. The sequence continues at coordinate 13,579,327 of JASERS010000004.1, forward strand.
TTTCATTGCGTTAGGTATACGCGTTTTCTTCATACAGGGTGTGCTCGTGAACTATCATTGCATTTTAGATAATTTACAATTGACACATTGTTCGAAATAATTGACCGATCCGTGCAATTTTTGGACAAATACCACAGGTCTGCAAACCAAAAAGGTTGAGAAATGCTGGTTTACGTTAGACGTACAGCTGAATCCTAATGTTTCTAGCTCTAGTGTTAATACTAATGTTAAGTTGTAGGTCTAGTATTGGATATATTTGTAGCTACAGAAGAATTTACAACAATCAAGCTCTGAATTGCAGTTTAAACTAGAACTAACACTAGACCTAGTACTAGAAAGATTCAGGTTTAGCCGTGCGTCTTCAGACGCACGGCTAAACCGAAACTTTGTAGTACTAGGTCTAGTGTTAGTTCTAGTTCTAGTTCAATACAAGTATACAACAATTCAAAACTGAATAACAACTAAAAATAAAGCCAACACTAACACTTGGGCTAACTCAAGACTTAGAATTAAAAGCATTTAGATTAAGCTATACCTCTCTTAAGACGGAACCCAAGCTATCCCAATCCAACATAGCTGCAGAACCAACATTAGACTTAGAACTAGAAACATAACGGTTTAGCCGCCTAAAAAGATGTATGCCTAATTCCTAATATTACTAGTTCTAGCTCTAGTTTTAATACTAAAGCTAGGTTATAGATCTAGTATTAGTAATACTTTTAGTTCCAGAAGAATTTACAATAATCAAGCACTGAATGGCAATTAAAACTAGAACTAATACTAGACCTAGTACTAGAAAGATTCAGGTTTAGACCCTAGATACATTCCCTTGAAAATAAATACTCGGGTATTTAACAACACTGCTTATATAACGACTATTAAATAAATCGTATACGTGATTTAAATAAAATTGGAAATAAGTCATTCTTAACTTTAACCTTGTTTCATACTCGGTTAATTTATTTCGTTCACTTATCTACAGCGATTCACGTTGGAATATTTACTGTTCTTACTTACCTTTAAGAAAAAGGTCAACAAGAAGTCTTTTAATTAACATTCTACATCGTGTAGATACCGATTACACGACCTTTTCAAGTATTATAGTTAATTTAGTCTGATGAAATGCAACATGGAAGTAATTCGATTTAAGATTATTCGTATGTTAATGAAATGAGTAATTTCGAACATCATATTTATTTCGTTTCCTTATAAGGAAGCGTTTTCGATTAACGCTTTATGATGTGAAAAGCGTTGTAATTTAGGATTTGTTTATAACATTTTTTTGTATCAACCCTTAAAAGCGAAAATGGCAGTGTCACGTACCGCTGAGATAATTGCCATCATCTGTTAGCTACACCCACCATCAAATCGTGCGGAATTCCACCATATGTGCCCAACAAAAACAACACCTCCCTCCTTCCACGCTCGATCTGTGGAAAGGCGACAGAAAGAAATAAAGAAAGAAACACCGCCGGGTATCTTCTCGGAGATAACAACAGGTGTCACCCAATTACCACGCCGCTTTCTGGCCATCAGCTTCATTCGCCCTCAGGTAAACCCAGAAAAGACAAAGATAAGACGAGAAACAATAAAGCACCTAGCCCGGTAAAAACCTACGCCGACTCCAACAACTGTTCTCATCCAATTTTGAGGGCACAACAGATGACGTCGGAGTATAGCACGTGACGACATTATATTGCCATGACCAATTTTTGGGTTTTCGTAGGGTGGCCTAATTAAATGCTGCTGACCCGTGCCATCTATTAGGCGGAACCCACTCTGTCTTTTCGGACTTGAAAAATGGTCGAAATTGGGTAGATCTATCCGGTAGTGGCTACTTTCGAAGTTAGTTTCGAACGTTTGTCGGCTGCTACAGTAATCATTAGGAAATACACAGAGGAAATGATGAGTATCGTCCACTATTTAAGGGGATGTAACACGAAAACAGGTAGGAGAAAGCAGATCGCATGCGAGCACTATGGGCTACACGCATGATATATGAGGGTCATTCGTTACTTTTAACTGAATTTAGATTAATTTTTAGTACCTGGGGGGCGGAATTCTATTATAGCAAACGAAAGTGTTACTTGGAATTGAATGCAAAAAGTGTAATGGGGTACAACAGCTGCGAGAACTTTTTCAACCTTTCACGATAATCGAAAAAAAATTTTTCTCTCAGCAAGTGTTTCATTACACACACATTTGTCATTTGAATTTCATTGTGTTCTAAACGCGTTTATATACTATATCATGGTAAAGTTACGCCATACTAATATTATAAAACAACACTGTCCGGCGGCAATGGTTGGTCGATTTAATACAGAGCGCAGGTTAACGGTTTGTTATCTAGATGGTGGCACGTGTCCGTTTTTTAAAGGATCAAGGAACGGTGGCGCGACACTTCTAATACTTAATGCAAATGTTTAGTGTTACCGTCAACTATTTCGCCGGTTTAAAAAAGATCGGCCGTGCGTACAAGACGGTTTGCTAAAGCACGAAGGTGGGTAGGTTACGCTAAAGACAGATACAGGGACATAAATAACGGGGTATTTGTTTTGCGCTGGTTGTCGGCTTCAGGACTTGACATTGTCCGGAAATCGAACGCGCCGGTTAGTATACTGTACAGGGTATTATAAATGAAAACGATTTATAATTTTGTAAACGGCCAACGTTGTAGTTTCAAATGGAACTGTGAATAGAAAGTGCAAGTTTCACGATTTAAATTCTAGTCTTTGTTTATTATTTAGACGTGGTGCAGCTTTGAATTAATCTGAAACTACTTACATTTTCTTTCAGCATTTGGTATTTCAAGATTGAATCACTTGAGGCAAAATGAGATTGTGATGAAAAATAATTTATATAACTTGTCAACATTGTCTGGAAACGTAATAATTAATTTTTCTTCTTTCTTCCTTCCCAGTTTACTCCAATTGAGGAGCTTTGAAATGACCTCGACTCATCTTGTGGAGTTTTATTCTCGTCCCAAAATTTTTGAACTGCTACATAGACTTTCTTTGTTTGGTCGCAATCTGTGTCATTGCCTTTTTATTTTATATCAATCGCCTGTGTTTGGTCTGATTCCGTGTATTTCCATAGTTTCCTTAATAATTATCTGCTGCATGTTAAGTTTATCTTATGATGACTCCATATTAAACTGTTCTAGCTATTTTTATTTTATTTGAAATGATTGATTAACTTTGAGTTGATTCGAGTTGGGTAGGGTTGGGTTGGATTGATCTATCTTATGTAATAAATAAAATCAAAAAAATGAAAAGGTAAGTACAAGAAACAATAAAAATTGCAGCACATATACTTGAAAAGCTCGACATTTATATAAAAAATTTAAAGTCTTGGGAAAGAAAAAATTTTCCAAGACAATATCACGAAGACCTTTATTTATGCATCATAAGGTAAGAAGAATTATATGGCAAGTAAAGCGGAAAAATCTTGGACGGAAAGAAGTACGTATGCTATCATAATAGAGCATATACGGAGACTTTAAAAAAAGTTAAGGATACATTGAAGAAAATTACTCATAACAGTGGCGAAAGAAGAAGAAGTACCCAATCAAATAAATGAAACTATAAATAAAAATAGGAAACAAATGGATTGTAGGAGAATGGATGATGATGATACTGAAACGATCCATATTAAAAGAATACACAACTTGGTTAGCGACAAAATATTAAAAATGTCATTATCGGATCCCTTACAGGGAAGAACAGCGAGTTAATGGGTAAGACCTACGTCGTATTATAGGTAAGATTAAAAGACAAAGAGAAGTTTTCACGATGCGATCTAGAAAGGAGATAAGTGTTGAAGTCAAGAGAATGTAGCAGGCCGGATAGAAGAGAACTCTGTTTCAACCAAACAAGAATTTTACCCAATATGTAAAAAGAAGCTGACGCTGCTTGCTCAGAGAAGTACGATATGCTTAAAGAGACTACAATGAAGATAAGGAAGGAGAACAGATAACATAAAAGAAGAGGCATAGACTGCATAAAAAGGCATGAAACGTCCAATGGAGCGCCTTTTATGCAGTTTGCAAAGTAGTTAAACAAAGGAACTTTTAGTAAGACCTCAAACCCCACATTATCTACGACAGATATCTGTTAGCAGATTTCCCCCTACCATGTTAAATAAAAAGGTTGGGTTGGATTGGGTTAGGTTTGGTTGAGTTGGGTTGAGTTGGGTTAAGTTGGGTTAAGTCCACAATGAATAGCCAGAAGAACATAAAAGAGAGCTTTGAATGAAAGAATGCTTAAGTGCGTCAATCTTCAGTTCTTTTGTTTGGAAGTAAGAGACATTCAACTACAATCATTGGTTAAAATCAGTGTTGACAATGTGATTCCTATATCATTACAGGAGAAGAATTTAGGTCTTATTATGGACAATACATTTCGATATCGACTGCATATTTCAAGATTTATTGGCTTGAGTTTTCTGAACCTGAAGGTTTTGTATCCTTTTAGAAATGTTTTCAGTATCAAACTTAAGAGTGCTTAAGTGCTTCAGTCTTCAGTCCTTGTCCAAACGTTGCTGATATATCTAGTATGTTACGTACTTGAAATCGACAATGAGGATGACTACAGTAATAGAAAGTATTCAACATCTTTTACACTCAGTCTGAAGATATGCGCGAGTGATAGCAGATAATTTGTGCCAAGACACAATCTCTTGATTCGTCACTCCTAATTTCCCAGACGCCATATTCAATCTGGACTTTGTCATAAAGATCTTCCCTTTCTTCTAAAAAAGGTTGGGTTGGGTTGAGTTGGCTTCATTTTTGTCAAAGACACATTGACTCTAGAATTTGATAGCCTTGGTAGTTTTATCCACTATATTCTCGCTATCTACAATCTAATGAAATATTATAACCAGACTTTGATAGTATTTGACTCAGATCCTATCCTTCTATCCTCGCCACCAAAACTTGACTCTTGACTGAAAACTCCACTTAGCTCAACATCAGGCCCTTCTCCTTTAGAGTTTCTAACCACTCAAGTATAAGATTGAACATGTCGACCACCGAATATTCCACTCTTCTCTTGCATATTGTCATTACTTTATCTGTTAATGCTAGAAATAACAATGGGGATAGACTTCCTTTTTCCATAACGAACATGTTACAGATTTTCTTGTTGAGCCTTACATCAAATATAGAAATGCCCATGATACTAGGAATATAAGGTAGGATATTCAACCAATCGATATCTTCACTTTTTTTCTTATTTTCGTAACTGTTGATTATCTGCCTTAGTCTGCCTACCAGTCATCTTCAAAAACTGCCTCTATAAACATAATAATATGCATTTATAAACATAAACAACATTTGTAACAACTCAACTCAGTCCAATCCAAGTCCAACCAGTATAGTACTTCACTTCAAGGCTACATGATGTCCAAACATTTTCGCATTTGTTCGTAAAAGACATTCCACAATATGGGCCTCATGAAAGAACCATCTTCAAATACGGCCTCTATCGCATTTATAAACATAGCACAACCCAACTCAGGCCAATCCAAATCCAAACATTATATTACTTCACAAAACCAGTTTTGCTTCAAAATCACTGCGATCCAGTTTCTGCATTTATAAAATAATACAACCCAACTCAGCCCAATCCAAGCTCAAGTACTATACTACTTCACAAAACCAGTTTTGCAACAAAATCATTTCGATCCAGCTTCTAAAGAAGGTAACATGATGTCCGAAATGCCAAACATTTTTTTAAAAACTGATATGCAAAATACAAAAGCTCCTAGATCTACTTTTAGTGTTAATTCTAGATTTAGTTCAGTATAAAGTTTGTTTTTGCCTGTAGATGTCTAGTATCATGAGAAATGCCGTTATTTTGGTATTTTATTAAACGCAGAGTGCTGATTCAAGAAAGCCAAATATGCAGATTTCCTGCTGTTGGTCCATTTATCGGTTATATATGAAGGACACCAGATATCGAAGAGAGGAGTAGGAGAACAGAACAAGAATGGCTGATGAAGCTCATGAAGATTTATGAGACCTCTAATGCGGCGCTTTCTATGCAATTTCCAGAGAAGATGAGGAAAGGTGAGTTTTAAAAAATTTTGATAAGGTCCAACACCACCGGATATTTATCTGTTATCAAATTGTTCCCAGCCTCGCTAAAAAACTGTTAGGTTCAGTTAACTTAGTTTAGGTTAGGTTGTTTTTTTTTTGCCAAAAATTTGGTGTATTTTTTGTGTATTTTTGGCTTTTTGAATTCAAGAAAGCCAGATATGCAGATTTCCTGCTGTTGGTCCATTTATCAGTTATATATGAAGGACACCAGATATCGAAGAGAGGAGTAGGAGAACAGAACAAGAATGGCTGATGAAGCTACATGAAGATTTATGAGACCTCTAATGCGGCGCTTTCTATGCAATTTCCAGAGAAGATGAGGAAAGGTGAGTTTTAAAAAATTTTGATAAGGTCCAACACCACCGGATATTTATCTGTTATCAAATTGTTCCCAGCCTCGCTAAAAAACTGTTAGGTTCAGTTAACTTAGTTTAGGTTAGGTTGTTTTTTTTTGCCAAAAATTTGGTGTATTTTTTGTGTATTTTTGGCTTTTTGAATTCAAGAAAGCCAGATATGCAGTTTTCCTGCTGCTAGTCTACTTATCTGTTATATATGAAGGATACCAGATAACGAAGAGAGGAATAAGAGGCAACAACAAGGATGGCCGATAAAGCTCCATGAAAATTTTTATGCGATTTCCAGAGATGATAAGGAAAGGGGCCTTTAAAAAGTTTTAATAAGGTCCAACACCACAGGCTATATATCTGTCATCAGACTGTGTCCAACCTCGTTAAAAAACTGTTAGGTTGGGTTGAATTGGTTTAGGTTAAGTTGGTTTTTTCGCAAAAAATTTTGTGAATTTTTTGTGTATTCTTGACTTTTTGGATTCAAGAAAGCTAGATATGCAGTTTTCCTGCTGCTAGTCTACTTATCAGGTATATATGAAGGATACCAAATAACGAAGAGAGGAATAGGAGAAAACAACAAGTATGGCCGATAAAGGTCCATGAAGATTTCTATGCAATTTTCAGAGATGATAAGGAGAGGGGCTTTTAAAATGTTTTGATAAGATCCAACACTACGGGCTATATGTCTGTCATCAGACTGTGTCCAACCTCGTTAAAAAACTGTTAGGTTGGGTTGAATTGGTTTAGGTTAAGTTGGTTTTTTCGCAAAAAATTTTGTGAATTTTTTGTGTATTCTTGGCTTTTTGGATTCAAGAAAGCCAGATATGCAGTTTTCCTGCTGCTAGTCTACTTATCTGTTATATATGAAGGATACCATATAACGAAGAGAGGAATAAGAGAAAACAACAAGGATGGCCGATGAAGCTCCATGAAAATTGCTATGCGATTTCCAGACAAGATAAGGAAAGGGGCTTTTAAACAGTTTTAATAAGGTCCACCATCATAGGCTATATATATTTTTATTTATATTTCGGCGCGTTCGATTATATAAATCGAACGCGCCGGTTAGTATACTGTACAGGGTATTATAAATGAAAACGATTTATAATTTTGTAAACGGCCAACATTGTAGTTTCAAATGGAACTGTGAATAGAAAGTGCAAGTTTCACGATTTAAATTCTAAACTTTGTTTATTATTTAGACGTGGTGCAGCTTTGAATTAATCTGAAACTACTTACATTTTCTTTCAGCATTTGGTATTTCAAGATTGAATCACTTGAGGCAAAATGAGATTGTGATGAAAAATAATTTGTATAACTTGTCAACAGTGTCTGGAAACGTAATAATCAATTTTTCTTCTTTCTTCCTTCCCCAGTTTACTCCTATTGAAGAGCTTTGAAATGACCTCGACTCATCTTGTGGAGTTTTCTTCTCGCCCCAAGATGTTTGAACTGCTACATAGACTTTCTTTGTTTGGTCGTAATCTGTGTCATTGTCTTTTTATATTATATCAATCGCCTGTGTTGGTCTTATTCTGCGTATTTCCATAGTTTCCTTAATAAATAATTAATATATAATTATCTTGATCTGCTGCGTATTGAGTTTTTTTATTGCTATTTGAGATGGTTGATTAACTTTGAGTTGGTTTGAGTTGGGTAGGGTTGGGTTGGATTGATCTATCCAATGTAATTAATAAAATCAAAAAAATGAAAAGGTAAGTACAAGCAACAATAAAAATGGCGGCATATATACTTGAAAAGCTCGACAAAGACCTTTATTTATGCATCATAAGGAAAGATGAATTATATGGCAACTAAAGCGGAAAAGTCTTGGAAGGAAAAAGGTACGTATGCTATCATAATAGAGCATATACGGAGACTTTAAAAAAAGTTAAGGACACATTGACGAAAATTACTCATAACAGTGGAGGAAGAAGAAGCACCCAATCAAATAAATGAAAGTATAAATAAAAACAGGAAAGAAATGGATTGTAGGATAATGGGTGATGATAATACTGAAACGATCCATATTAAAAGAATACACAACTTGGTTAGCGACAAAATATTAAAAATGTCATTATCGGATCCCTTACAGGGAAGAACAGCGAGTTAATGGGGGAGACCTACGTCGTATTATAGGTAAGATTAAAAGACAAAGAGAAGTTTTCACGATGCGATCTAGAAAGGAGATAAGTGTTGAAGTCAAGAGAATGTAGCGGGCCGGATAGAAGAGAACTCCGTTTCAACCAAACAAGAATTTTACCCAATATGTAAAAGGAAGCTGACGCTGCTTGCTCAGAGAAGTACGATATGCTTAAAGAGACTACAATGAAGATAAGGAAGGAGAACAGATATCATAAAAGAAGAGAGTTGGAGACAAGAACTAGTGTGAGCGATATAACTGCATAAAAAGGCATGAAACATCCAATGGAGCGCCTTTTATGCAGTTTGCAAAGCAGTTAAACAAAAGAACTTTTAGTAAGACCTCAAACCCCACATTATCTACGGCAGATATCTGTTAGCAGATTTCCCCCTACCATGTTAAATAAAAAGGTTGGGTTGAATTGGGTTAGGTTTGGTTGAGTTGGGTTAAGTTGGGTTAAGTCCACGATGAATAGGCAGAAGAACATAAAACAGAGCTTTGAATGAAAAAATGCTTAAGTGCGTCAATCTTCAGTTATTTTGTTTGGAAGTAAGAGACATTCAACTAAAATCATTGGTTAAAATCAGTGTTGACAATATATTAGCTATTGTTTGGCCCAGTTTCCTATTGAATTTAAGGCCAATTGTAACTTTTTTGCTGTAACTACTTCATTTTTTGCAACAGCTAAATGATCGTTGTATATTCAAGGTAGTGTGTTGGGCCAAGCATACTACCTTGAGGAATGACGATTTGTGTATTATGTAGTGATGAAGAAGCGTTTTCATATTTTTCTCTAAAATTTGACTATACATTGATGGCAGTATTTGGTCTAGTTTGTAATATAAACCATCCAATCAGACATTGCCGAAAGCTTTATGTTCTTACGTTGCTCTTTCGATTGTATTTGTTATTCTATGCAGTTGGCTTATTATTGCATGTTAATTCCGGAACCCAAATTGATGAGTGTTTATTAAGACTTTCTCTTCTATAACAAGTTTTAGTTAGGGGTGGGCGATATCTCAAATAACGTATCGAGCATTCAAAGTACCAAAGTATCAAAAGTATGGAAGTATTCAAAATATTTTTTATATACGGCCAAATAGCGGCTGAGATACTTCTTCTACAAACTATAAATAAGATAAACTTGGGTTCATCTTTCAAATCATGCACTAGGAATTCTGCAAATTTTCAACAAGTCAAGTCATTTATCTCGATAATTGATGGTGATATAAGAAATAATCTCGGTCGACTTCGGTGACGTCGACCGCACAAAGTATTGTTCTTGCTACCAAATAGTTCTTCTATAAACTTTAAGTGTGATTACCTTGGGTTCAGGCTTCAAATTCCGAGCGTTGTATCATTACAGGAGAAGAATTTAGGTCTTATTATGGACAATACATTTCGATATCGACTGCATATTTCAAGACTTATAGGTTTGAGTTTTCTGAACCTGAAGGTTTTGTATCCTTTTAGGAATGTTTTCAGTATCAAACTTAAGAGTGCTTAAGTGCTTCAGTCTTCAGTCCTTGTCCAAACTTTGCTGACATATCTAGTATGTTAGCGTACTTGAAATCGACAATGAGGATGACTACAGTAATAGAAAGTATTCAACATCTTTTACACTCAGTCTGAAGATATGCGCGAGTGATAGCAGAGAATTTGTGCCAAGACACAATCTCTTGATTCGACACTCCTAATTTCCCAGGCGCCATATTCAATCTGGACTTTGTCATAAAGATCTTCTCTTTCTTCTAAAAAAGGTTGGGTTGTGTTGGCTTCATTTTTGCCAAAGACACATTGACTCTAGAATTTGATAGCCTTGGTAGTTTTATCCACTATATTCTTGCCATCTACAATCTCATGAAATATTATAACCAGACTTTGATAGTATTTGACTCAGATTAACCTATCCTTCTATCCTCGCCACCAAAACTTGACTCTTGACTGAAAACTCCACTTAGCTCAACATCAGGCCCTTCTCCTTTAAAGTTTCTAACCACTCAAGTATAAGATTGAATATGTCGATCACCGAATATTCCACTCTTCTCTTGCATATTGTCATTACTTTATCTGTTAATGCTAGAAATAACAATGGGGATAGACTTCCTTTTTCCATAACGAACATGTTACAGATTTTCTTGTTGAGCCTTACATCAAATATAGAAATGCCCATGATACTAGGAATATAAGGTAGGATATTCAACCAATCGATATCTTCACTTTTTTTCTTATTTTCGTAACTGTTGATTATCAGTCTGCCTACCAGTCATCTTCAAATACTGCCTCTATAAACATAATAATATGCATTTATAAACGTAAACAACATTTGTAACAACTCAACTCAGTCCAATCCAAGTCCAAGCAGTATAGTACTTCACTTCAAGGCTACATGATGTTCGAAATGCCAAACATTTTCACATTTGTTCGTAAAAGACATTCCACAATATGGGCCTCATGAAAGAACCATCTTCAAATACGGGCTCTATCGCATTTATAAACATAGCACAACCCAACTCAGGCCAATCCAAATCCAAACATTATATTACTTCACAAAACCAGTTTTGCTTCAAAATCACTGCGATCCAGTTTCTGCATTTATAAAATAACACAACCCAACTCAGCCCAATCCAAGTTCAAGCACTATACTACTTCACAAAACCGTTTTGCATCAAAATTATTTCGATCCAGCTTCTAAAGAAGGTAACATGATGTCCGAAATGCCAAACATTTTTTTAAAAACTGATAAGCAAAATACAAAAGCTCCTAGATCTACTTTTAGTGATAATTCTAGATTTAGAAATGCCGTTATTTTGTATCTCATTAAACGCAGAGTGCTTCAAGAAAGCCAAATATGCAGATTTCCTGCTGTTGGTCCATTTATTAGTTATATATGAAGGACACTAGATATCGAAGAGAGGAGTAGGAGAACAGAACAAGAATGGCTGATGAAGCTACATGAAGATTTATGAGACCTCTAATGCGGCGCTTTCTATGCAATTTCCAGAGAAGATAAGGAAAGGTGGGTTTTAATTTTTTTTTAATAAGGTCCAACACCACCGGATATTTATCTGTTATCAAACTGTCCTCAGCCTCGCTAAAAAAACTGTTAGGTTCGGTTAACTTAGTTTAGGTTAGGTTGTTTTTTCTTTGTAAAAAATTTGGTGTATTTCTTGTGTATTTTTGGCTTTTTGGATTTAAGAAAGCAGATAGGCAGTTTTCCTGCTGCTAGTCTACTTATCTGTTATATATGAAGGATGCCAGATAACGAAGAGAGGAATAACAGGAAACAACAAGGATGGCCGATAAAGCTCCATGAAAATTTCTATGCGATTTCCAGAGATGATAAGGAAAAGGGCTTTTAAAAAGTTTTGATAAGATCCAACACCACAGGCAATATGTCTGTCATCAGACTGTGTCCAACCTCGTTAAAAAACTGTTAGGTGGGGTTGAATTGGTTTAGGTTCAGTTGGTTTTTTCGTAAAAAATTTGGTGAATTTTTTGTGTATTCTTGGCTTTTTGGATTCAAGAAAGCTAGATATGCAGTTTTCCTGCTGCCAGTCTACTTATCTGTTATATATGAAGGATACCAGATAACGAAGAAAGGAATAAGAGAATACAATAAGGATGGCCGATAAAGCTCCATGAAGATTTCTATGCGATTTCAAGAGATGATAAGGAAAGGGGCCTTTAAAAAGTTTTAATAAGGTCCAACACCACAGGCTATATATCTGTCATCAGACTGTGTCCAACCTCGTTAAAAAACTGTTAGGTTGGGGTGAATTGGTTTAGGTTATGTTGGTTTTCTCGCAATAAATTTTGTGAATTTTTTGTGTATTCTTGACTTTTTGGATTCAAGAAAGCTAGATATGCAGTTTTCCTGCTGCTAGTCTACTTATCAGGTATATATGAAGGATACCAAATAACGAAGAGAGGAATAGGAGAAAACAACAAGTATGGCCGATAAAGGTCCATGAAGATTTCTATGCAATTTTCAGAGATGATAAGGAGAGGGGCTTTTAAAATGTTTTGATAAGATCCAACACTACGGGCTATATGTCTGTCATCAGACTGTGTCCAACCTCGTTAAAAAACTGTTAGGTTGGGTTGAATTGGTTTAGGTTAAGTTGGTTTTTTCGCAAAAAATTTGGTTAATTTATTGTGTATTCTTGGCTTTTTGGATTCAAGAAAGCTAGATATGCAGTTTTCCTGCTGCTAGTCTACTTATCTGTTATATGTGAAGGATACCAGATAACGAAGAGAGGAATAAGAGGAAACAACAAGGATGGCCGATAAAACTCCATGAAACTTTCTATGCGATTTCCAGAGATGATAAGGAAAGGGGCCTTTAAAAAGTTTTAATAAGGTCCAACACCACAGGCTATATATCGGTCATCAGACTGTGTTCAACCTCATTAAAAAACTGTTAGGTTGGGTTGAATTGGTTTAGGTTAAGTAGGTTTTTTCGCACAAAATTTGGTGAATTTTTTATGTATTCTTTGCTTTTTGGATTCAAGAAAGCCAGATATGCAGTTTTCCTGCTGCTAGTCTACTTATCTGTTATATATGAAGGATACCATATAACGAAGAGAGGAATAAGAGAAAACAACAAGGATGGCCGATGAAGCTCCATGAAAATTGCTATGCGATTTCCAGAGAAGATAAAGAAAGGGGCTTTTAAACAGTTTTAATAAGGTCCACCATCATAGGCTATATATATTTTTTATCAGACTATCTCCAACCTCGTTAAAAAACTGTTAGGTTGGGTTGAGTTGGTTTAGGTTTGGTTGTTTTCTTTTTGCCAAAAATTTGGTGCATTTTTTGCGTGTTTTTGACTTTTTGGATTCAAGAAACCTACATATGTAGTTTTCCTGCTGCTAGTCTACTTATCAGTTATATATAAAAGATACCAGATAACGAAGTGACGAATAAAAGAAAACAACAAGGATGAGCGATGAAGCTCAATAAAGATTTATGAGACGTCCGATGCGGCGCTTTCTATGCGATTTCCAGAAAAGATAAGGAAAGGGGCTTTTAAAAAGTTTTAATAAGTTCCAATAGCACAGGCTATATGTCTGTTATCAGAATGTTCCCAACCTCGTTAAAAAACTGTTTGATTGGGTTGGATTGGTTTGGTTGGTTTCATTTTTGTCAAAGATCATCAACTCTAGATATCAAAAGCCTGGTTATGTTCAGATATTGATGGCTATTCAAATTAGATTAATCTATCTACCATAAGTTAACTCCCCACCTTGCTCAACATCAGGCTCTTCTCCTTTAAAGTTTCTTACCACACAAATGCAACCTTTCGCAATTTCTTCACCGACGTGAGATTGAGCCAACCACTGAAAATTGCGAGCTTTACTTACATCTTTTTATCACTTTTTCCTTGAAAGCTACAATATTGAAGAAAATTACAGAAAATGGACGGTATCTCTAACATTATATTCCAAAGATCTAAATTTTACTTTTTGATAAATACGCTATTCTTCAATTAAACAACAGCTATCAGCCCTTATTGCCCACCCTGCACATCTAATTATGTTCTCTTTGACGAAAATACTAATGCTCTCAATTAGCTAAAACATTAATCTGATAACTTACATTAGTTGTATGGATGACCTTGCCTTAGTATTTAATGAAATGCAGAGTGCTGATTCAAGAAAGGCAGATATGCAGATTTCGTTCTACTGGTCAATTTATCAGCTAATAGTAAGGAAAAAATGATATTTTGTGGGCAATATGCTTCTTTAGTATCATTCAAAGGTAATACTCCAAAAAACTGGAGAGGTGCCTAATAGGTGTCTTCTTGAGATTATTATAAATCGCTGCGAAATCTTACCAATGAATCGATACGGAGAGAGAAACGTGCGTTTTTTGAATACAAAATTGGTCGTTGTGGGGTAAATAGTAGAGAGGTCTGGAGGTTGTTAAGGGGAATCGGGTTGGCTCCGAAGCGATCGTTTTGCGTTCCGGATAATCTTGCTGACCCCGATATCATAAATAAATTCTTTATAGACTCGTTACCCAATTTTCCACGCGACAATGAAATGTATGATTTTTATATGACTCATAGGATAATCGTAAATAAATTCTCGTTTAAGCGGGTTGATGAGGACCAAGTGATGCGCGTTATATACAGTATTAAAAATAACTCGGCGGGTTTCGATGGTTTAAATATTAAATTTATTCAACTATGTTGTCCTCACATTTTGTCTTTTGTCACATATTTGATAAACCGGTGTTTCTCTGCAGGTCATTTCCCCACTTGTTGGAAAAGATCCATGGTTCTACCCCTACCAAAGAAAGCGAATGTCAATCACCTGAAAGACTTACGTCCAATTAGTATTTTACCGATATTAGCAAAAATTACGGAAAGAATAATCGAATCACAACTAAAGGATTATGTTACGGAATATAACCTTTTACCGCCTACACAGTCAGGCTTTAGAAAACATTATGGTTGTAATACAGCCCTATTGAATATTGTGGACGATATCATTAGAAGTACAGACCAAGGGAGATTGACTTTGATGTGTCTCTTAAATTACTCAAAGGCTTTTGATACTATAAATCATGACTTGGTATATGCCGTGCTTCGCTATATTGGGTTTGATGATCTTGCATCGAGGTTCTTGTACAATTACTTGATGGGCAGAGTGTAGTGCGTAAAGGTGAACGGTCACGTTTCATCGTTTCTTCCGACGGCATCCGGTGTTCCTCAGGGTTCAATTTTGGGTCCACTGCTATACTCACTTTACACATCGCATTTTAACAAATACATAAATAATTGTAATCATCATTTCTATGCAGATGACACCCAATTATATATATCTTTTCTGCCATCGGATGTCGATGATGCTTGTCTTGGTATGACTTCGGATATAGAGGCCTTGAAGCGGATTTCTAGACATCACTGTCTTTGTCTGAATGCTGCTAAAACTGAGCTGATTTTGTTCGGCCCAAGGAAGGTGATAAGTGATAATTCTATTTGGGATAGGGTCAGGATAGTTGTCGACAATCAAGTATTGCCGCTGAAGGATTGTGTGAGAAACTTGGGTGTCTTATTGGATGATAATTTGAATTTTGATAGCCACATAAACAAGAGCACTGCATCCGCATACGCTGCTCTTAAGCTAATTTATGGTGGTCGGTCTTTCCTTAATCGCAAAACACGGGTGCTTTTGTGCGAGGCCTTGGTGTTGTCGCATTTTAACTACTGTGATACATTGTATGATCCGTGTATCTCGTATAATAATACGAGAAAGATTCAAAAAGTTCAAAATTCTTGCTTGCGTTTGATATTTGGTTTGCGGGGGCGTCAGCATGTTTCGCATAAACTGAAGAATTTGGGTTGGCTTAACATGAAAAACAGGCGAATACTTCATTCGGCAGTTTTCTTCTTTAATATAATTACTTTGAAGAGACAAGTATGGAGCTTGTTCAATAAAATAAAATTTCGTACTGATGTTCACACCTTGAATATTCGATTCAAGGGCACTCTTACACCGCCGATCCATCATCACCAGCTGTTTAAGAAATGCTTTTCATACCAGATAACACATATTTTTAATGATTTGCCGTCAACTATAAAACGTAGCACTTCTTTAAGGTTATTTCGTCATAGAGTGAGGAGCCGCTTGTTTCAGATTCAGGATGTATTGTAGGGCGACAGAGAGCGGGCAGTTTACATTTAATAATTTATTATGATCTCAGTATCGGTTCTTTTTCTTTCTCTTTTCCTGCTTCTTTTTGTTTTTCTTATCTTTTTCTCTCTTCTATTTAGAATTAGTTTTATTAGGTTTGAGTGGAAGAGCAGGTGCAGTTACGGCTGTTCCTGAACTCCGCCTAATTTGTCCTAAGTTTAACTTATATTCTTTAATTTTATATATACTAAATCAATGTATATCTAATGGGACAAATAAAGTCATATTATTATTATTATTATTATTAATAAGGTCTTAGGGACAACTAAGGAAGAAGTGGATAATTTTAGGAGAATATCTAAGTACACTAAGTGAAATTATTAAGATTATATAGTATTTAATTTTAAGAAGATTAAAACGAGTTAATGCAAATCTTAAAAATATTACATAACATGTTATTTACAATTTAAAAAATACTAAATTGTAAACTTGGTAACCGGATAACCACATCAATTGATACAGTACGGGACCAGCGAAATCCCAGCACGACTTTGACGGTGGTCACAATAGATCACCGTTAGTATGACATCAACAGAAAATCAATTAGGACTCGGAGCCATTAGTAGATTGACAAAAAAAAAATAATCTAATCCGTACATATTTTTTATTGCCCTTTCTTCTAATCTGCATGTTATAAGACTTTAAAAAGTTTCTTGAAGTTTCGAGATAATAATGTTTAATAATAAATTAACTATATGATCAAGAATATAGTTAGATCTGATCTAGATCTGATTCGATGTGTTCGTATTGTTATTTATTATGCGAAGAAGTCGCTTGGTGTGTGGTCCGTTGTACGAAAAAGAAGGTCGTCGATGTTCGGGCAACAAAGATAGCGACGAATCGGAAATGTACTATTGAAAATTAGATTTCGTGGTTTTGTGTTCGCCCGACTTTTTTATTTACCGTTTCACTAACAGTAATTTTTCTTAATGGATCCGGCCATTTTCGATAATTCGCCCTTAACGTTGTCTTTGTAAGAAAACTCATTATTACATATCTAACGATACCTTTAATAAATCAACTTAATGACCTTTATAAAAGAAAAAAATTCACGATATAGATTTAGTTCAACTCGAGTTTTTGTCGCAATTATTTCAAAAATAAAAATGATTTTGTTTAATCAAAATCATACTTGTTGGTATTGTGCGAATAAAAAGAAGATAATGTTTATGGGGGTGTTAACGGGATCGATAAATTTTTCGTTGTCGTGTAATGATTTGGAACCGAGGATTAAAACTAATTTATTTCTAAGATTAATTTCGACTTTTTTCGCTCTTATACACATAACTCTGGCTGTTTATTCAATGAATTTTATTATTAAAAACGCAAATTTGTTGGATTCTAATACATACAGTAATACTCTCCCCATTATAATAGTATTTAAAAGTGGGTTGATTCAACTAAACATTATTTGGACCGATCATAGCAAAACGTTCGTTAAAAATTTATATCACTTACATCGCATTATCAATAACACATGCAAGGAACAAAACATTCAGAATGTCACAAACAAAATGACCAATTATGCGAATATTGCTTTTATTGCCGCTATTACAGGTGGATTCTTATCAAGCTTGTACGTGATTACTTGCACTGATTTTAACATTATGTTTATTATAAGCGGGGCGACAACTAGCATAGCCCTTCCTTTTATAATTACATTTGCTTTTAATGCATATTTATTTTATTTGGTGCACATTTCTGAAAATGTTATGCTAGTTTTGGAAAGAAGGCGCACATACAATAACTGTATTACGGTTAAAAATCGTTTGCGCGATTATTTAATGTTGAGAAGAATGATTAGGCATGGATGCGAATTTGTTAGCAACGCTTTTGGACTTCCTATTTCTTTGTATGTAATTGGACTTTCAATTGCGGCTATGAATTTGGCATTTGTGTGCATTCTTAAAATGATGGATAATTCTTGGAGTTATATTCAATATTTTTGTGCTTTAATTATGTATTTATATTTTTCAATTTCTGGAGTTTATGGGATTGTGAGTGTTACCCGGAATAATTGTAAGGTGAGTTTAATTTTTGTTGGGGGTGGAACGGATATTTGAAAAGTATCTGGACATTTTTTTTACAATAAGTATAAAAATGATTTATTCAGGATAAACGGTCCACAAAGTAATTAATGAAACAACTTTTTAAAATTGCTAATATATTTCGAATGTATTTTTCATTCTTCTTCAGAGCATTTATGTTGCTAAAATGGAGATTGTTTTATTACAATTAATGAAAAGGTTTTTTAGCATGAGCATCCAACATATGTTGAAGACGCCAAAGAACAAAATAAGATGAAATTAAACTTACTTGTTTTAAAAAGCATGAAATATAAAAATCGTCTTGGTCATAGTAGAAAACACATTAAAACTGAGTATCGGTAAATTAAAATAACAAATTAAAAGTTCAACAAGAACGTGTAAAATTTAACAATACAAAATGGACTCGATGGGAACGTTAAAATGTAAAAATTGATATGAAAAAAAAAAACCTGTTTTCGATCGCAAACACAACCCCGAAAAACGAAACTGCGCACAAACCGAAAATTACCAAAAACAAAGCGGAAACTTTAAAAATTTAAATTTCAAAAATTCAAACCAAAGAAACGATTTATCAAATAAAAACAATAAAACGTAATCAGAATAATTAATACAGACTATGTAAATAAGAAAATGCAATTAACAATCAAAAATGAACCTACTAACTTAAGAACTAGAAAACCATATCATTAGAGAAAGTAGAAACATTATTAATATCATGATTATGTTGGGTTGGTGGATTATAGTTATGGTTAGTCTTGTCCCTAGAAAACAAGTAAGCATATATGTTACTTAAATTCTGAGTATCCGTTCTATAGTTAACAGTATTACTAGTGTAATTTATATGGACCATCTCTAAGAAAATTCTATTGTAGTAATTAGATTCAACATCCAAAATTTTAACGTTATCAAAATCGAAGGTGTGTTTGCAATCCTGAACATGTTGGGATAATGCACAAACTTCTACTACTACACAAACGAAATTCTACTTTTAAGCCATTGAGAAGTCTGACCAACATATTTTCCACTACAATCGTTGCGTGAAATGCAGTAAATTAAATTGGATTTAAATTTGTTTTCTGTAGCGTCTTTAAGTTTTGTGAAATGGTTACCAAGTTTGTTATCGTAGCGCTCAACTACTTTTAAATTGTCAATCACTGATAATGTTTTTTTCAAAGAATCACTTAACTTCTCGATATAAGGTAGTTTTTTATAAATGATAGGTTCAGTTATAAGTAAAGATGGGTTAGTTAAACTGACCTGGTTTATGTTATTATTAATTAACGGTATTGAAAATAAAATTTTATTAATTAATTTACTTGGGTAACCATTATTAACAAAAGTTTTTTGTAGAAATTCAAAGTTTTCACGAAGAAATTCTTTATCACAAATGTTGGAGACTCTGTGCTTCATGCAACGTACAGTTGAAAGTTTGTGCTTAAAGCTATGACTTGAGAAATAATTAAGATAACGTCCTGAGTAAGTCGGTTTAACGTACCAATCAAACTTAATCTTATTGAAACCGTCTCTGATTATTTTAGTATCCAAAAAAGGAATGCTATTATTACTTTCCAACTCCATTGTAAACTGAATGCTCGGATGAAAATCATTAAAACAATTTAACACTGTATTGACATCATCCTTGTGTACTCCCAAAACCAAATCATCAACATATTTCTTAATGAAATTTATACGAAAAACTGAATCATTATTAATCAAAATCTCGTCCAACGCATAGTCCATCACAATCAAAGCCAAGACAGGTGATATTTTAGATCCCATAGGTGTACCTTCGACTTGATGATAAATAACATTATCAAATGTAAAAATTGAAGTGTCAAAAATCAACTTTAAACCTGTTAAAAAGGTATCCCTATCCCATGAGCAATGTTCAGCAATTAAATTCCATTTTTCCTTAATTATCTCATTAACCAAATCCAAAGGGATAACGGTGAGCAAACTAACAACATCTAAAGAAATTAAGATGTGATTTTCAGGGAGGCTGTAACCTCTAAACTCTTCAACAAATTGAAAAGTGTTAGTGATGTTATAATTAGTTCTGTTACTAAAAGTCCGACTTAATATATCAGAAATGTGACCCGACAATTCGTACGATGCCGCACCAATGGAAAAGATGATAGGTCTTAAAGGTACTCCTTCCTTATGAATTTTTGGCAGAAAGTATGCTTTGGCTAAAATAGAATTATTAGTTGTTTAAATAATAACTGTTGTTGAACCTTTATTGATAAAACTGACTACATAAACAAATCAAAAGGTATGCTCGACGATATAAATGTTTACAAAGTGTTAAATTCTAATCCGTTATTAACGGTTCAAAACAACATTAACAGTTTTATCAAACTACTACAGGAAAAAAAAATTACATAACTTTTTCTGAAAAGAAAAAGTTAACAACTAATAATTCTATTTTAGCCAAAGCATACTTTCTGCCAAAAATTCATAAGGAAGGAGTACCTTTAAGACCTATCATCTCTTCCATTGGTGCGGCATCGTACGAATTGTCGGGTCACATTTCTGATATATTAAGTCGGACTTTTAGTAACAGAACTAATTATAACAGCACTAACACTTTTCAATTTGTTGAAGAGTTTAGAGGTTACAGCCTCCCTGAAAATCACATCTTAATTTCTTTAGATGTTGTTAGTTTGTTCACCGTTATCCCTTTGGATTTGGTTAATGAGATAATTAAGGAAAAATGGCTTGTAAATAATTGCTGAACATTGCTCATGGGATAGGGATACCTTTTTAACAGGTTTAAAGTTGATTTTTGACACTTCAATTTTTACATTTGATAATGTTATTTATCATCAAGTCGAAGGTACACCTATGGGATCTAATTTATCACCTGTCTTGGCTTTGATTGTGATGGACTATGCGTTGGACGAGATTTTGATTAATAATGATTCAGTTTTTCGTATAAATTTCATTAAGAAATATGTTGATGATTTGGTCTTGGAGGTACACAAGGATGATGTCAATACAGTGTTAAATTGTTTTAATGATTTTCATCCGAGCATTCAGTTTACAATGGAGTTGGAAAGTAATAATAGCATTCCTTTTTTGGATACTAAAATAATCAGAGACGGTTTCAATAAGATTAAGTTTGATTGGTACGTTAAACCGACTTACTCAGGACGTTATCTTAATTATTTCTCAAATCATAGCTTTAAGCACAAACTTTCAACTGTACGTTGCATGAAGCACAGAGTCTCCAACATTTGTGATAAAGAATTTCTTCGTGAAAACTTAGAATTTCTACAAAAAACTTTTGTTAATAATGGTTACCCAAGTAAATTAATTAATAAAATTTTATTTTCAACACCGTTAATTAATAATAACATAAACCAGGTCAGTTTAACTAACCCATCTTTACTTACAACTGAACCTATCATTTATAAAAAACTACCTTATATCGAGAAGTTAAGTGATTCTTTGAAAAAAACATTATCAGTGATTGACAATTTAAAAGTAGTTGAGCGCTACGATAACAAATATGGTAACCATTTCACAAAACTTAAAGACGCTACAGAAAACAAATTTAAATCCAATTTAATTTACTGCATTTCATGCAACGATTGTAGTGGAAAATATGTTGGTCAGACTTCTGGTAGAATTTCGTTTGTGTAGTAGTAGAAGTTTGTGCATTATCCCAACATGTTCAGGATTGCAAACACACCTTCGATTTTGATAACGTTAAAATTTTGGATGTTGAATCTAATTACTACAATAGAATTTTCTTAGAGATGGTCCATATAAATTACACCAGTAATACTGTTAACTATAGAACGGATACTCAGAATTTAAGTAATATATATGCTTACTTGTTTACTAGGGACAAGACTAACCATAACTATAATCCACCAACCCAACATAATCATGATATTAATAATGTTTCTACTTTCTCTAATGATATGGTTTTCTAGTTTTTAAGTTAGTAGGTTCATTTTTGATTGTTAATTGCATTTTCTTATTTACATAGTCTGTATTGATTATTCTGATTACGTTTTATTGTTTTTATTTGATAAATCGTTTCTTTGGTTTGAATTTTTGAAATTTAAATTTTTAATGTTTCCGCTTTGTTTTTGGTAATTTTCGGTTTGTGCGCAGTTTCGTTTTTCGGGGTTGTGTTTGCGATCGAAAACAGGTTTTTTTTTTCATATCAATTTTTACATTTTAACGTTCTCATCGAGTCCATTTTGTATTGTTAAATTTTACACGTTCTTGTTGAACTTTTAATTCGTTATTTTAATTTACCGATACTCAGTTTTAATGTGTTTTCTACTATGACCAAGACGATTTTTATATTTCATGCTTTTTAAAACAAGTAAGTTTAATTTCATCTTATTTTGTTCTTTGGCGTCTTCAACATATGTTGGATGCTCATGTTAAAAAACCTTTTCATTAATTGTAATAAAAAAATCTCCATTTTAGCAACATAAATGCTCTGAAGAAGAATGAAAAATACATTCGAAATATATTAGCAATTTTAAAAAGTTGTTTCATTAATTACTTTGTGGACCGTTTATCCTGAATAAATCATTTTTATACTTATTGCCCACGTACGGTCGTTGGATACTTCTTGCCGTTATTTTTTTTACAATCGAGTTATTATGAATTGAAGCATGTTACCTCAAGAACAATATTTGTAGCAATTTTTCTTCTCAATAATATGCTCTTATGCAGTTTTGTTCGTAGATGGATAGCTATTGAAAGAAATTAAAGAACACAAAAATTTGGTAAATTTTTTTGCTTTAAAACATCTCAACCTAACCAACCCAACCAGTATATATGACCAACTCTCTTGAGAGATGTATGGATAAACCTGAATGTTCCCAGTTCTGGATTTAAAGTTAGATCTAATGATATAAAACTAGAACTAACACTAGACCTAGAAGTGGAAAATTATGGATTTAGCCGTGCTAAACCCAAGTATTAACAGAATTTTTGCGTTCATGCAAAAAGTCTAGCACATGATGGAAGAATTTTCAAAGTCAAAAACATGTAACGTGGTGAGGTGGTGGTCTACAACGGCTGTGGCAATGGATTTTTTTGAATATGCAATTTCTAAGGTGTTCGTTCAGTCTTTGTTTGAGATATTAACTAGTCAACCTATATATGAACCCGAATAACCCTGATAATTGATCTTGTAAATCAAATTAAACTTCAAACCATTGGAGGAACGATCCTTCAAATTGGAAAAAATACCACTCAACGGTTTGGTGAAATATTTCGTCCACCTAAACGGTTTTCCATTGAAAATCCTAAAGAGATTATCGGTGAGACCTGGGACAAATGGTAATATTGTTTGACAAGTGTTCGTCCATATCCGGTGTATGAGTAAGAGATACATCAGAAGTAGGAAGACCCATATCTGAGCTTCCTGGGGGATACAAAAGGTTCCTCATTATTGCAAAACAACCGAAGATTTTTTAATCTTAGGCCAACATCACAAACAAGTCACCATAGGTTTCATCAAGATATCTTAAGTATTCGATTTTCTACAATTTTTCAAAACAAATTAAGGAAATTGTTAATTTGATGAAATGCTACAAATTTAGGTTGCGCTCAAAACTTGATATCTCAAAAATGAAATGAAATAGTCAGGCATGGTTTTATTTTCGCAAAAGTGCATACTTTCCTTTGTAAGTCGCCATAGGTTTCATCAAGATATCTTAAAAATTCGATTTTCTACAATTTTTCAAAAACGTTTAAGCAAATTGTTCATTTTATGAAATACTACAAATTTAGGTTGCGTTCAAAACTTGATATCTCAAATATAAAATGAGATAGTTAGGCATGGTTTTATTTTCGCTAAAGTGCATACATTCCTTTATAAGTCGCCATAGGTTTCATCAAGATATCTTAAGAATTCGATTTTCTACGATTTTTCAAAACAAATTAAGGAAATTGTTAATTTTATGAAATGCTACAAATTTAGGTTGCGCTCAAAACTTGATATCTCAAAAATGAAATGAAATAGTTAGGCATGGTTTTATTTTCGCTAAAGTGCATACATTCCTTTATAAATCGCCATAGGTATCATCAAGATATCTTCAGTATTCGATTTTCTACAATTTTTCAAAACAAATTAAGGAAATTGTTAATTTTATGAAATGCTACAAATTTAGGTTGCGTTCAAAACTTGATATCTCAAATATGAAATGATATAGTTGGACATGGTTTTATTTTCGCTAAAGTGCATACATTCCTTTATAAGTCGCCATAGGTATCATCAAGATATCTTCAGTATTCGATTTTCTACAATTTTTCAAAACAAATTAAGGAAATTGTTAATTTTATGAAATGCTACAAATTTAGGTTGCGTTCAAAACTTGATATCTCAAATATGAAATGATATAGTTGGACATGGTTTTATTTTCGCTAAAGTGCATACTTTCCTTTGTAAGTCGCCATAGGTTTCATCAAGATATCTTAAAAATTCGATTTTCTACAATTTTTTAAAGACGCTTAAGCAAATTGTTAATTTTATAAAATACTACAAATTTAGGTTGCGTTCAAAACTTGATATCTCAAAAATTAAATGATATAGTTGGGCATGGTTTTATTTTCGCTAAAGTGCATGCTTTCGTATATAAGTCACCATAGGTTTCATCAAGATATCTTAAGAATTCGATTTTCTACAATTTTTCAAAAACGCTTAAGGAAATTGTTAATTTTATGAAATACTACAAATTTAGGTTGCGTTCAAAACTTGATATCTCAAATATGAAATGAGATAGTTGGACATGGTTTTATTTTCGCAAAAGTGCATACTTTCCTTTGTAAGTCGCCATAGGTTTCATCAAGATATCTTAAAAATTCGATTTTCTACAATTTTTCAAAAACGCTTAAGCAAATTGTTAATTTTATGAAATACTACAAATTTAGGTTGCGTTCAAAACTTGATATCTCAAAAATAAAATGAAATAGTTAGGCATGGTTTTATTTTCGCAAAAGTGCATACTTTCCTTTGTAAGTCGCCATAGATTTCATCAAGATATCTTAAAAATTCGATTTTCTACAATTTTTCAAAAACGCTTAAGGAAATTGTTAATATTATGAAATACTACAAATTTAGGTTGCGTTCAAGACTTGATATCTCAAAAATGAAATGATATAGTTGGGCATGGTTTTATTTTCGCTAAAGTGCATACTTTCCTCTATAAGTCGCCATAGGTTTCATCAAGATATCTTAAGAATTCGATTTTCTACAATTTTTCAAAAACGCTTAAGGAAATTGTTAATTTTATGAAATACTACAAATTTAGGTTGCGTTCAAAACTTGATATCTCAAATATGAGATGATATAGTTGGACATGGTTTTATTTTCGCTAAAGTGCATACTTTCCTTTGTAAGTCGCCATAGGTTGCATCAAGATATCTTAAGAATTCGATTTTCTACAATTTTTCAAAACAAATTAAGGAAATTGTTAATTTTATGAAATGCTACAAATTTAGGTTGCGTTCAAAACTTGATATCTCAAATATGAAATGATATAGTTGGACATGGTTTTATTTTCGCTAAAGTGCATACATTCCTTTATAAGTCGCCATAGGTATCATCAAGATATCTTCAGTATTCGATTTTCTACAATTTTTCAAAACAAATTAAGGAAATTGTTAATTTTATGAAATGCTACAAATTTAGATTGCGTTCAAAACTTGATATCTCAAATATGAAATGATATAGTTGGACATGGTTTTATTTTCGCTAAAGTGCATACATTCCTTTATAAGTCGCCATAGGTATCATCAAGATATCTTCAGTATTCGATTTTCTACAATTTTTCAAAACAAATTAAGGAAATTGTTAATTTTATGAAATGCTACAAATTTAGGTTGCGTTCAAAACTTGATATCTCAAATATGAAATGATATAGTTGGACATGGTTTTATTTTCGCTAAAGTGCATACATTCCTTTATAAGTCGCCATAGGTATCATCAAGATATCTTCAGTATTCGATTTTCTACAATTTTTCAAAACAAATTAAGGAAATTGTTAATTTTATGAAATGCTACAAATTTAGGTTGCGTTCAAAACTTGATATCTCAAATATGAAATGATATAGTTGGACATGGTTTTATTTTCGCTAAAGTGCATACATTCCTTTATAAGTCGCCATAGGTATCATCAAGATATCTTCAGTATTCGATTTTCTACAATTTTTCAAAACAAATTAAGGAAATTGTTAATTTTATGAAATGCTACAAATTTAGATTGCGTTCAAAACTTGATATCTCAAATATGAAATGATATAGTTGGACATGGTTTTATTTTCGCTAAAGTGCATACATTCCTTTATAAGTCGCCATAGGTATCATCAAGATATCTTCAGTATTCGATTTTCTACAATTTTTCAAAACAAATTAAGGAAATTGTTAATTTTATGAAATGCTACAAATTTAGGTTGCGTTCAAAACTTGATATCTCAAATATGAAATGATATAGTTGGACATGGTTTTATTTTCGCTAAAGTGCATACATTCCTTTATAAGTCGCCATAGGTATCATCAAGATATCTTCAGTATTCGATTTTCTACAATTTTTCAAAACAAATTAAGGAAATTGTTAATTTTATGAAATGCTACAAATTTAGATTGCGTTCAAAACTTGATATCTCAAATATGAAATGATATAGTTGGACATGGTTTTATTTTCGCTAAAGTGCATACATTCCTTTATAAGTCGCCATAGGTATCATCAAGATATCTTCAGTATTCGATTTTCTACAATTTTTCAAAACAAATTAAGGAAATTGTTAATTTTATGAAATGCTACAAATTTAGGTTGCGTTCAAAACTTGATATCTCAAATATGAAATGATATAGTTGGACATGGTTTTATTTTCGCTAAAGTGCATACATTCCTTTATAAGTCGCCATAGGTATCATCAAGATATCTTCAGTATTCGATTTTCTACAATTTTTCAAAACAAATTAAGGAAATTGTTAATTTTATGAAATGCTACAAATTTAGGTTGCGCTCAAAACTTGATATCTCAAAAATGAAATGAAATAGTTAGGCATGGTTTTATTTTCGCAAAAGTGCATACTTTCCTTTGTAAGTCGCCATAGGTTTCATCAAGATATCTTCAGTATTCGATTTTCTACAATTTTTCAAAACAAATTAAGGAAATTGTTAATTTTATGAAATGCTACAAATTTAGGTTGCGCTCAAAACTTGATATCTCAAAAATGAAATGAGATAGTTAGGCATGGTTTTATTTTCGCTAAAGTGCATACATTCCTTTATAAATCGCCATAGGTTTCATCAAGATATCTTAATAATTCGATTTTCTACAATTTTTCAAAATTTTATTTTATAGGAATCTTTTTCGTCTTGAATTAAAATATTTATTTAATAATTTTTGAACTTTTATTAAGATGATAGTATTTCATACAATGTTTCTACCGGTTTCGGTCACGTTTAGACCATCTTCCAGGAATACATTTTTAAAAAGTTGTTGATCTTATTGACGTTTTATTTTTATAAATAAAAATAAAAATAAAGATTTTTATAAATAAAAATAAAACGTCATGAAATGATATAGTTGGGCATGGTTTTATTTTCGCTAAAGTGCATACATTCCTTTATAAGTCGCCATAGGTATCATCAAGATATCTTCAGTATTCGATTTTCTACAATTTTTCAAAACAAATTAAGGAAATTGTTAATTTTATGAAATGCTACAAATTTAGGTTGCGCTCAAAACTTGATATCTCAAAAATGAAATGAAATAGTTAGGCTTGGTTTTATTTTCGCAAAAGTGCATACTTTCCTTTGTAAGTCGCCATAGGTTTCATCAAGATATCTTCAGTATTCGATTTTCTACAATTTTTCAAAACAAATTAAGGAAATTGTTAATTTTATGAAATGCTACAAATTTAGGTTGCGCTCAAAACTTGATATCTCAAAAATGAAATGAGATAGTTAGGCATGGTTTTATTTTCGCTAAAGTGCATACATTCCTTTATAAATCGCCATAGGTTTCATCAAGATATCTTAAGAATTCGATTTTCTACAATTTTTCAAAATTTTATTTTATAGGAATCTTTTTCGTCTTGAATTAAAATATTTATTTAATAATTTTTGAACTTTTATTAAGATGATAGTATTTCATACAATGTTTCTACCGGTTTCGGTCACGTTTAGACCATCTTCCAGGAATACATTTTTAAAAAGTTGTTGATCTTATTGACGTTTTATTTTTATAAATAAAAATAAAAATAAAGATTTTTATAAATAAAAATAAAACGTCATGAAATGATATAGTTGGGCATGGTTTTATTTTCGCTAAAGTGCATACATTCCTTTATAAGTCGCCATAGGTATCATCAAGATATCTTCAGTATTCGATTTTCTACAATTTTTCAAAACAAATTAAGGAAATTGTTAATTTTATGAAATGCTACAAATTTAGGTTGCGCTCAAAACTTGATATCTCAAAAATGAAATGAAATAGTTAGGCTTGGTTTTATTTTCGCAAAAGTGCATACTTTCCTTTGTAAGTCGCCATAGGTTTCATCAAGATATCTTCAGTATTCGATTTTCTACAATTTTTCAAAACAAATTAAGGAAATTGTTAATTTTATGAAATGCTACAAATTTAGGTTGCGCTCAAAACTTGATATCTCAAAAATGAAATGAGATAGTTAGGCATGGTTTTATTTTCGCTAAAGTGCATACATTCCTTTATAAATCGCCATAGGTTTCATCAAGATATCTTAAGAATTCGATTTTCTACAATTTTTCAAAATTTTATTTTATAGGAATCTTTTTCGTCTTGAATTAAAATTTTTATTTAATAATTTTTGAACTTTTATTAAGATGATAGTATTTCATACAATGTTTCTACCGGTTTCGGTCACGTTTAGACCATCTTCCAGGAATACATTTTTAAAAAGTTGTTGATCTTATTGACGTTTTATTTTTATAAATAAAAATAAAAATAAAGATTTTTATAAATAAAAATAAAACGTCATGAAATGATATAGTTGGGCATGGTTTTATTTTCGCTAAAGTGCATACATTCCTTTATAAGTCGCCATAGGTATCATCAAGATATCTTCAGTATTCGATTTTCTACAATTTTTCAAAACAAATTAAGGAAATTGTTAATTTTATGAAATGCTACAAATTTAGGTTGCGCTCAAAACTTGATATCTCAAAAATGAAATGAAATAGTTAGGCTTGGTTTTATTTTCGCAAAAGTGCATACTTTCCTTTGTAAGTCGCCATAGGTTTCATCAAGATATCTTCAGTATTCGATTTTCTACAATTTTTCAAAACAAATTAAGGAAATTGTTAATTTTATGAAATGCTACAAATTTAGGTTGCGCTCAAAACTTGATATCTCAAAAATGAAATGAAATAGTTAGGCTTGGTTTTATTTTCGCAAAAGTGCATACTTTCCTTTGTAAGTCGCCATAGGTTTCATCAAGATATCTTAAGAATTCGATTTTCTACAATTTTTCAAAATTTTATTTTATAGGAATCTTTTTCGTCTTGAATTAAAATATTTATTTAATAATTTTTGAACTTTTATTAAGATGATAGTATTTCATACAATGTTTCTACCGGTTTCGGTCACGTTTAGACCATCTTCCAGGAATACATTTTTAAAAAGTTGTTGATCTGATTGACGTTTTATTTTTATAAATAAAAATAAAAATAAAGATTTTTATAAATAAAAATAAAACGTCATGAAATGATATAGTTGGGCATGGTTTTATTTTCGCTAAAGTGCATACTTTCGTTTATAAGTCACCATAGGTTTCATCAAGATATCTTAAGAATTCGATTTTCTACAATTTTTCAAAAACGCTTAAGCAAATTGTTCATTTTATGAAATACTACAAATTTAGGTTGCGTTCAAAACTTGATATCTCAAATATAAAATGAGATAGTTAGGCATGGTTTTATTTTCGCTAAAGTGCATACATTCCTTTATAAGTCGCCATAGGTTTCATCAAGATATCTTAAGAATTCGATTTTCTACAATTTTTCAAAACAAATTAAGGAAATTGTTAATTTTATGAAATGCTACAAATTTAGGTTGCGCTCAAAACTTGATATCTCAAAAATGAAATGAAATAGTTAGGCATGGTTTTATTTTCGCTAAAGTGCATACATTCCTTTATAAATCGCCATAGGTTTCATCAAGATATCTTCAGTATTCGATTTTCTACAATTTTTCAAAACAAATTAAAGAAATTGTTAATTTTATGAAATGCTACAAATTTAGGTTGCGCTCAAAACTTGATATCTCAAAAATGAAATGAAATAGTTAGGCATGGTTTTATTTTCGCAAAAGTGCATACTTTCCTTTGTAAGTCGCCATAGATTTCATCAAAATATCTTAAAAATTCGATTTTCTACAATTTTTCAAAAACGCTTAAACAAATTGTTCATTTTATGAAATACTACAAATTTAGGTTGCGTTCAAAACTTGATATCTCAAATATAAAATGAGATAGTTAGGCATGGTTTTATTTTCGCTAAAATGCATACATTCCTTTATAAGTCGCCATAGGTTTCATCAAGATATCTTAAGAATTCGATTTTCTACAATTTTTCAAAACAAATTAAGGAAATTGTTAATTTTATGAAATGCTACAAATTTAGGTTGCGCTCAAAACTTGATATCTCAAAAATGAAATGAAATAGTTAGGCATGGTTTTATTTTCGCTAAAGTGCATACATTCCTTTATAAATCGCCATAGGTATCATCAAGATATCTTCAGTATTCGATTTTCTACAATTTTTCAAAACAAATTAAGGAAATTGTTAATTTTATGAAATGCTACAAATTTAGGTTGCGCTCAAAACTTGATATCTCAAAAATGAAATGAAATAGTTAGGCATGGTTTTATTTTCGCAAAAGTGCATACTTTCCTTTGTAAGTTGCCATAGGTTTCATCAAGATATCTTAAAAATTCGATTTTCTACAATTTTTCAAAAACGCTTAAGCAAATTGTTAATTTTATGAAATACTACAAATTTAGGTTGCGTTCAAAACTTGATATCTCAAATATAAAATGAGATAGTTAGGCATGGTTTTATTTTCGCTAAAGTGCATACATTCCTTTATAAGTCGCCATAGGTTTCATCAAGATATCTTAAGAATTCGATTTTCTACAATTTTTCAAAATTTTATTTTATAGGAATGTTTTTCGTCTTGAATTAAAATATTTATTTAATAATTTTTGAACTTTTATTAAGATGATAGTATTTCATACAATGTTTCTACCGGTTTCGGTCACGTTTAGACCATCTTCCGGGAATACATTTTTAAAAAGTTGTTGATCTTATTGACGTTTTATTTTTATAAATAAAAATAAAGATTTTTATAAATAAAATACATTTTTGAAAAGTTGTTGATCTTATTGACGTTTTATTTTTATAAATAAAAATAAAGATTTTTATAAATAAAAATAAAACGTCAATAAGATCAACAATTTTTTAAAAATGTATTCCCTGAAGATGGTCTAAACGTGACCGAAACCGGTAGAAACATTGTATGAAATACTATCGTCTTAATAAAAGTTCAAAAATTATTAAATAAATAATTTTTCAAAACAAATTAAGGAAATTGTTAATTTCATGAAATGCTACAAATTTAGGTTGCGTGCAAAACTTGATATCTCAAATATAAAATGAGATAGTTAGGCATGGTTTTATTTTCGCTAAAGTGCATACATTCCTTTATAAGTCGCCATAGGTTTCATCAAGATATCTTAAGAATTCGATTTTCTACAATTTTTCAAAATTTTATTTTATAGGAATGTTTTTCGTCTTGAATTAAAATATTTATTTAATAATTTTTGAACTTTTATTAAGATGATAGTATTTCATACAATGTTTCTACCGGTTTCGGTCACGTTTAGACCATCTTCCGGGAATACATTTTTAAAAAGTTGTTGATCTTATTGACGTTTTATTTTTATAAATAAAAATAAAGATTTTTATAAATAAAATACATTTTTGAAAAGTTGTTGATCTTATTGACGTTTTATTTTTATAAATAAAAATAAAAATAAAGATTTTTATAAATAAAAATAAAACGTCAATAAGATCAACAATTTTTTAAAAATGTATTCCCTGAAGATGGTCTAAACGTGACCGAAACCGGTAGAAACATTGTATGAAATACTATCGTCTTAATAAAAGTTCAAAAATTATTAAATAAATAATTTTTCAAAACAAATTAAGGAAATTGTTAATTTCATGAAATGCTACAAATTTAGGTTGCGTGCAAAACTTGATATCTCAAATATAAAATGAGATAGTTAGGCATGGTTTTATTTTCGCTAAAGTGCATACATTCCTTTATAAGTCGCCATAGGTTTCATCAAGATATCTTAAGAATTCGATTTTCTACAATTTTTCAAAATTTTAATTTATAGGAATGTTTTTCGTCTTGAATTAAAATATTTATTTAATAATTTTTGAACTTTTATTAAGATGATAGTATTTCATACAATGTTTCTACCGGTTTCGGTCACGTTTAGACCATCTTCCGGGAATACATTTTTAAAACGTTGTTGATCTTATTGACGTTTTATTTTTATAAATAAAAATAAAAATAAAGATTTTTATAAATAGAAATAGAACGTCAATAAGATCAACAATTTTTTAAAAATGTATTCCCGGAAGATGGTCTAAACGTGACCAAAACCGGTAGAAACATTGTATGAAATACTGTCGTCTTAATAAAAGTTCAAAAATTATTAAATAAATAATTTTTCAAAACAAATTAAGGAAATTGTTAATTTTATGAAATGCTACAAATTTAGGTTGCGTTCAAAACTTGATATCTCAAAAATGAAATGAAATAGTTAGGCATGGTTTTATTTGCGCAAAAGTGCATACTTTCCTTTATAAGTCGCCATAGGTTTCATCAAGATATCTTCAGTATTCGATTTTCTACAATTTTTTAAAACAAATTAAGGAAATTGTTAATTTTATGAAATGCTACAAATTTAGGTTGCGTTCAAAACTTGATATCTCAAAAATGAAATGAAATAGTTAGGCATGGTTTTATTTTCGCAAAAGTGCATACTTTCCTTTGTAAGTCGCCATAGGTTTCATCAAGATATCTTAAAAATTCGATTTTCTACAATTTTTCAAAAACGCTTAAGCAAATTGTTCATTTTATGAAATACTACAAATTTAGGTTGCGTTCAAAACTTGATATCTCAAATATAAAATGAGATAGTTAGGCATGGTTTTATTTTCGCTAAAGTGCATACATTCCTTTATAAATCGCCATAGGTTTCATCAAGATATCTTAAGAATTCGATTTTCTACAATTTTTCAAAATTTTATTTTATAGGAATGTTTTTCGTCTTGAATTAAAATATTTATTTAATAATTTTTGAACTTTTATTAAGACGATAGTATTTCATACAATGTTTCTACCGGTTTCGGTCACGTTTAGACCATCTTCCGGGAATACATTTTTGAAAAGTTGTTGATCTTATTGACGTTTTATTTTTATAAATAAAAATAAAAATAAAGATTTTTATAAATAAAAATAAAACGTCAATAAGATCAACAATTTTTTAAAAATGTATTCCCTGAAGATGGTCTAAACGTGACCAAAACCGGTAGAAACATTGTATGAAATACTATCGTCTTAATAAAAGTTCAAAAATTAACATTAATAATTTTTCAAAACAAATTAAGGAAATTGTTAATTTTATGAAATGCTACAAATTTAGGTTGCGTTCAAAACTTGATATCTCAAAAATGAAATGAAATAGTTAGGCATGGTTTTATTTTCGCAAAAGTGCATACTTTCCTTTGTAAGTCGCCATAGGTTTCATCAAGATATCTTAAGAATTCGATTTTCGAATATATAGAAATATATATGATAGAGATACAAAAATTTTATGAATTTCGTTGCTTTATAAGATCTCAATGAGAACATTTGGTACTAAAATCAAATATTGATGAAAATACGAAAGTATAGAAATTCCAATATCCTTCTATAAAATAAATAAAGCTTTCTATAAAATATCCGTTCCATCCCTAATTTTAATCATTCTTTTTACAAACATAAAAATATTTGTTTTATTAGATAGATGAAATCTTAAATTATTTACAACGTTACCCGATTTCCAAATTAAGCCAAGAAGAAAGAAATTTGGTAATAAATTTTTAATCGCAATGATTCAGTTTTAATATTTATTTTTTTTAGATTGAAACAGTAATCGTTTCAATAATCTACCAAAAAATCAAGTTTAAAGCATTATTTATTACGGTAACGCCACATTTATATTCTGAGGTAGGAGTACTTAATGTTAAAGTTATTTCGTTAATTGTAACTTATTTTTAGATTTTAACGGCTGTTTTTACTTATTTTATTATCGCTCTCCAATTTTATATAGCAGCATATAATAAACAAAAACAATCATCTTAAACAATTTATTTAACAAAAGCACCAGAATAAAGATTTTAAATTGATTTTTTTTTGTGTCATTTCATTTACACGTTACAAAAGGATAAGTAGCTAAGTTGAAAATCACAAGGTGTATTAATATTCAATAAACATCCTTAAGAGTTCTAGCAGGTTGGTAGAGGTCAGATCTCCGGGATTGATAGCGTAGATTAAGTATTGTACACGAGTCCGGTATCTGATTTGGCCTGAGACGTCGCATGGAGCGCGTACGGCATCCATATGGATACCTTTAGAAGGCGTCGTTGTGCGGCTACCGCGTGACCATATTAGCTCAAAAACACCGTTTCGCTCTTAGACCAAGCAGCGGAGCACAAATCGAACCGGTAGAGGAGAAGATACGAGCCGTGTTCGAATGATGAAGTAGGAAGAGATCGCCAGCGAAGAGACTTTGCTGCTGAAGAACAAAAAAAAAGGCGCAGAGGAAGATAGATGGACAAGAAGAGAGCAAGAGGGATTTGAATAATTTTACAGGAGAACTCATTCGGCGAGATATCTTTCTTGGTTAAGAGTATTTGTTGGGGAGAACCGTGGTAAGTTGTTGGCTGGTTGGAATTTTGTCCTGTCATCCTGTTATTTTGGTAAATCGGTGCCTAAGCGGATTTTGTTTGCGGGGTTTTAACGGTATTACATGTTAAGGAATTAAAGTAATAGATATCTACATGGATTTTAATGATTTTAATCTTTCCATGTAGGGTGTTTTATAATAATTTTATTTAATGAAGATCAAAATGTTTTATTTTAGTTGGCACCATCAAAAAGAACACGAAAAGACTCAAGTTTTATGGACCTGTTCCTTGATATTAACCTGTTGTAGAGGTTCAGTTGGCAAGAAAGCACTTTATTCGTAAGACACGAACATAAATAACGCTCCAAGAGTTCTGATTTGTCTAAAATTCTCAGCGGGGTTACTCGAAAATAGCCGGAGTTACGATTATATAATTAAATTTTATGAGTACCGTACGGCGACGTTGGATCATTTGTCTTTAACAGTAGTCCTCCACGGCACGCGCCATCACACAACTTAACCCGAAAGAGTTCGGACAAACATTTCAGATCGAGATGATCTATCACTGTCGATGTCGGTCCACCCGAAACAAATTAAATTTTTTTTGACTCAAATAAATTCTTTCCTACTTTAAACATTATAGTCTCTTCACTCTTCTTATTTTTCGTCTGATAATTTAATTTAAGTCGAAGTCCTTTTAGAAAGTAAACACGGTCTGGGAATTTTTATACGGCGCCAAATGCGCGAGAAAGGAAGAAACGAGATATAGAATGAGGCACGCGCTGGATTCGAAATTACACCAGCCCGACGAAGGAAAGACGAAGAAATGTTGGAATTTGTCATTTAGATTGAATAAGAATATATTTTGTTGTGGCCGTTTTTTTATTAAGGATCCTTTTCCTTTTTTGTATTTTTTTTCCGTGAAAAAGAAAAGGATGTCGAAAAAAAGCCGAATTTTTTGAATAACCCGCTACCCACAACAACTATCTGTTCTCTTTATCTTAAGTGTAGTTAATGCCTCAACCTGTCGAAACGCCAATGTGAGATATGACGCCCTCGTGGGCGTGGAATCACTTGATTGCTTCCATCAAGTGTATTTTAACTCTTCCTGGTCATCTTCACTCAAGGCTTGTAATCAAAATATTTTTTTTTAAAGGAACATTTCGCAATCATAATATTAAGTTATAAAAACAATAATTGCAATAAAAGTAGTACTAATTTTGGACCATAACTAAATCGTTCTAGGTGCTAACTAAGGCTGGAACGAATATCCGGCAATTATCTGATATCCTGCCATTTTTTAAAGTCCAGACAACTATCCGGATACCAGATAGTTGTTGAATATCCGGATATCACAAAGATTATCTCCTTAAAACTTTTTTATTATTAATTCTATTATAATTTTTCCAATTGATTTTAAAAACCGATTTCTTTTTAAAATAATTTTTGCTTTTGGATTAAGACTTTTTTCAAAAATATTTAGGATAATTTTTAATTTTATGAAATAGTACATATTTAGATCGATTTATGGTTTTTTACGTATCAAAGTACTTACTTTTCCTTATAAATTATAACAAATTTCTTCAAGATATCTTAAGAATTCGATTTATTACAATTTTTTGTTAATTTTGTGAATTGCTACAAAGTTAATTTGAGTTCAAAACATGACGTCAGTTCAAAACAGAATTGAGATATTCATGCACAATATTGTTTTCTGAAAAATGTATGGTTTGCTTTATAAATGATAACAAATTTCATCGAGGTATATTAAGGATTCGATTTTCTACGATTTTTTTAAAAATGATTAAAAAATTTTATGAAATGTCACCAATTTAGATTCAACTAGAAACTTAATATCTCAATAACGAATTGAGATACACAGACATGGTTTTATTTTCACAAAAGTGCATACTTTCACCATTCTTTTTTCTTCACCATTCATTCTTCTTTACAGATCACAATAACCTTTATTAAGATATCTTAAGAATTCGATTTTCTACGATTTTTTCAAAAATTATTAAGAAAATTTTTAATTTTATGAAAAGTAAGAGTTGAGTTCTACACATGATATCTCAAATCGGAATTGAGATACTCACGCATAGTTTTGTTATCGGAAAAGAGCATATTTTCACTGAAATCACAAAAAATTTCATCAAGATGTCTTAAGAATTAGATTATTTAAGATTTTTCAAAAATGATAAAGAAAATTTTATGAAATGCTATAAATTTAGGTTGTGTCTCAATCCCATTTTCGTTTATAAGTCACCATACGTTTCATCAAGATATCTTAAGAATTCAATTTTCTACAATTTTTCAAAAACGCTTAAGGAAATTGTTAATTTTATAAAATACTACAAATTTAGGTTCCGTTCAAAACTTGATATCTCAAAAATGAAATGATATAGTTGGGCATGGCTTTATTTTCGCTAAAGTGCATACTTTCGTTTATAAGTTACCATAGGTTTCGTCAAGATATCTTAAGAATTCGATTTTTTACAATTTTTCAAAAACGATTAAGGAAGTTGTTAATTTTATGAAATGCTACAAATTTAGGTTACGTTAAAAACTTGATATCTCAAAAATGAAATGGGATAGTTAAGCATGGTTTTATTTTCGCAAAAGTGCATACTTTCCTTTGTAAGTCGCCATAGGTTTCATCAAGATATCTTAAGAATTCGATTTTCTACAATTTTTCAAAACCAATTAAGGAAGTTGTTAATTTTATTAAATGCTACAAATTTAGGTTACGTTAAAAACTTGATATCTCAAAAATGAAATGGGATAGTTAAGCATGGTTTTATTTTCGCAAAAGTGCATACCTTTCTTTGTAAGCCGCCATAAGTTTCATCAGGATATCTTAAGAAT
Organism: Onthophagus sagittarius; assembly: GCA_036711965.1. Classification (NCBI taxonomy): domain Eukaryota; kingdom Metazoa; phylum Arthropoda; class Insecta; order Coleoptera; family Scarabaeidae; genus Onthophagus; species Onthophagus sagittarius. The sequence goes on from JASERS010000004.1 coordinate 13,617,517, forward strand.
TCGATTTTCTACAATTTTTCAAAACCAATTAAAGAAGTCGTTAATTTTATTAAATGCTACAAATTTAGGTCGAGTTCACAACTTGATATCTCAAATACGAATTGAGATACTTAAGCATGGTTTTGTTGTCGAAAGAGTGCATATTTTCCTTTATAAATCACAAAATTTATCAACAATTTTATCAATATATCTTAAAAATTTGTTTTTTACGATTTTTCAAAAATGATTAAGGGAAGTTTTAATTTTATTAAAGGCTACAAATTTAGGTTCCGTTCAAAACTTGATATCTCAAAAATGAAATGGGATAGTTAAGCATGGTTTTATTTTCGCAAAAGTACATACTTTTCATTGTAAGTCGCCATACGTTTCATCAGGATATCTTAAGAATTCGATTTTCTACAATTTTTCAAAACCATTTAAGGAAGTCGTTAATTTTATTAAATGCCACAAATTTAGGTTACGTTAAAAACTTGATATCTCAAAAATGAAATGGGATAGTTAAGCATGGTTTTATTTTCGCAAAAGTGCATACTTTCCTTTGTAAGTCGCCATAGGTTTCATCAAGATATCTTAAAAATCCGGTTTTCTACAATTTTTCAAAACCAATTAAGGAAGTCGTTAATTTTATTAAATGCTACAAATTTAGGTTACGTTAAAAACTTGATATCTCAAAATTGAAATGGGATAGTTAAGCATGGTTTTATTTTCGCAAAAGTGCATACTTTTCATTGTAAGTCGCCATACGTTTCATCAGGATATCTTAAGAATTCGATTTTCTACAATTTTTCAAAACCAATTAAGGAAGTCGTTAATTTTATTAAATTTTATTAAAATTTGTAACGCCTTTTTATTAAATAATAACATAAAACATTGAAACGAATTATTACAAAAGGGTCAGTCAAAATCAAGTTCAACGGTGGAAATACGAGTCCTCGGTCAGCTCGCCGGCGAAGGGAGGGGTTATTTTTAAGGCGCCACACAGTTAACCTCGTATTTTTCGCGAACTGTGACGCGGGATAGTTTGTGATAATGACTAACAAAACACACCACAAAAGAATAAAATATTGAATTGCCAAATTACCAGAACAACAACTTTTATTAAAGGTAAGAAAAAAATTGAAAATAAAAAAAAACAAATATATAAAATAAAAGAAAACTAATGTCTTCTGTTTTAGATTAAAGTTATGTACAAGTTGATTAGAAATTGTTTGTTAGCAAAAAGGGGAAAAGAAAATAAAACTTAAAAAAAATTACTGAATTAATTGAAATGAAACTGACTCTATCTTACTCGAATTAAGAAAATGATTCCTTGAGCTCAATGAGTTTTCTTGGTTATATGTAAAAAAAAAATTAACCCGTCAGTAAAATATAAAAGCTTACTAACAAACCCGAACAAATTAATTAAAAAAATGTTGTATATATAATTAAATGAACTAAATTGCAAATAAATTTTAATTTTAACTAACGAAAGCAGGTATCGGCTTTTAAGAAGCTGTATTATACCAATCCGAAAATATAAACGGAACGTAATGGTAACAAAATTAACTTGAAAGTTTGATAACGAAAAATTAGAACAAATTGATTGCAAAAAAAAATAATATAACAAGAAAAATATATAAATACCGTGTTGGATTTTACCAACCACTACGATATGATGGATTTCCTTCCGGAGAGCTACCACAGTTTCCAAACACGTGTTCGCTTCAATGGCGTTCCTGAGTTCGATGGTGTCAGGGAAGGATATGGATAATTTCCTTGAACTGTATTAATTTTCCCAAAATAATAATCCAAACAAAAAAAAAGGCCTAAAAAGAAAGAAAAGAAAATAGGATGATTTTTATACCAATTTTTTTTCAAATGCTACTTTTTGTAAAACGCTTCTTTTTGTTGCAAACATACTTTTTTTAAAAATGATTTTTTTTTTAAATAAGTTTCTTTTTGAGTAGTTTTAGAAATATTTAGTTTAATAAATAATTTAGTTTATCTTTAATAATTGTTTTATATTAAATTAAAAATGTAAGAAATTTTACCTCTGATGTTCGAGACCTATCGCCGATTTGTGGAGATTCTCTCAAAAAAAATAATTAAATATCCGACAATGTCGATGATCAACGTTTCCCAAATTAACGTTGGAGATAAAAGTCGCAATTGATTGATCCCGTTAAAACGGATAATTATCGAAATTTCCCCAAAATGTCCGAAGACCCCAAAATCTCAAATTTCGATGTAATGGCACCAAAAGCAACCTTACTTGGTCGAGAGCACGGCGCAAAAGAGAGCAAATCAAGTTTGGATTTCCGTAACTCTCCAAAACTTAAGATAAAAAAATTTCGCCTGCGCACACGTAAACATCCCAATAAAATTTGAATGAAAATAATAAAGGAATTATGAAGCGACATTTAAAACATTTAATAAATGTGTTTAAAATTAATCATATGTAAATATAAAAAAAGGAAATACAGTTTAGGAGATCGAACTCAGCCTTCGCCACTGAAACAAAATAAAAACACAAAACACGTTTAAAGAAAATTAAATTAACAAAATCATATATATCAAAATGGCAATTCAATATTTGGAAAACAGAAGAAAAAAAGGAACGTAACATGCTACAAATTTAGGTTACGTTAAAAACTTGATATCTCAAAAATGAAATGGGATAGTTAATCATGGTTTTATTTTCGAAAAGTGCATACATTTCTTTGTAAGTCGCCATAGGTTTCATCAAGATATCTTAAGAATTCGATTTTCTACAATTTTTCAAAACCAATTAAGGAAGTCGTTAATTTTATTAAATGCTACAAATTTAGGTTACGTTAAAAACTTGATATCTCAAAAATGAAATGGGATAGTTAAGCATGGTTTTATTTTCGCAAAAGTGCATACCTTCCTTTGTAAGTCGCCATAGGTTTCATCAAGATATCTTAAGAATTCGATTTTCTACAATTTTTCAAAACCAATCAAGGAAGTCGTTATTTTATAAAATGCTACAAATTTAGGTTACGTTAAAAACTTGATATCTCAAAAATGAAATGGGATAGTTAAGCATGGTTTTATTTTCGCAAAAGTGCATACTTTCCTTTGTAAGTCGCCATAGGTTTCATCAAGATATCTTAAGAATTCGATTTTCTACAATTTTTCAAAACCAATTAAGGAAGTCGTTATTTTATAAAATGCTACAAATTTAGGTTACGTTAAAAACTTGATATCTCAAAAATGAAATGGGATAGTTAAGCATGGTTTTATTTTCGCAAAAGTGCATACATTTCTTTGTAAGTCGCCATAAGCTTCATCAGGATATCTTAAGAATTCGATTTTCTACAATTTTTCAAAACCAATTAAGGAAGTCGTTAATTTTATTAAATGCTACAAATTTAGGTTACGTTAAAAACTTTATATCTCAAAAATGAAATGGGATAGTTAGGCATGGTTTTATTTCCGCAAAAGTGCATACTTTCCTTTATAAGTTGCCATAGGTTTTATCAAGATACCTTAAGAATTCGATTTTCTACAATTTTTCAAAAACGATTAACGAAGTTGTTAATTTTATGAAATGCTACAAATTTAGGTTGCGTTCAAAACTTGATATCTCAGAAACGAAACGATATAGTTAGGCATGGTTTTATGTTTGCTAAAGTGCATACTTTCCTTTATAAGTCACCATAGGCTTCATCAAGATATCTTAAGAATTCGATTTTCTACAATTTTTCAAAAACGCTTAAGGAAATTGTTAATTTTATGAAATACTACAAATTTAGGTTACGTTAAAAACTTGATATCTCAAAAATGAAATGGGATAGTTAAGCATGGTTTTATTTTCGCAAAAGTGCATACTTTCCTTTGTAAGTCGCCATAGGTTTCATCAAGATATCTTAAGAATTCGATTTTCTACAATTTTTCAAAACCAATTAAGGAAGTTGTTAATTTTATTAAATGCTACAAATTTAGGTTACGTTAAAAGCTTGATATCTCAAAAATGAAATGGGATAGTTAAGCATGGTTTTATTTTCGCAAAAGTGCATACATTTCTTTGTAAGTCGCCATAAGTTTCATCAGGATATCTTAAGAATTCGATTTTCTACAATTTTTCAAAACCAATTAAGGAAGTCGTTAATTTTATTAATTGCTACAAATTTAGGTTGAGTTCACAACTTGATATCTCAAAAACGAATTGAGATACTTAAGCATGGTTTTGTTCTCGAAAGAGTGCATACTTTCCTTTATAAATCACAAAATTTATAAACAATTTTATCAATATATCTTAAAATTTTTTTTTTTACGATTTTTCAAAAATGATTAAGGGAATTTTTAATTTTATTAAAGGCTACAAATTTAGGTTCCGTTCAAAACTTGATATCTCAAAAATGAAATGATATAGTTGGGCATGGCTTTATTTTCGCTAAAGTGCATACTTTCGTTTATAAGTTACCATAGGTTTCGTCAAGAAATCTTAAGAATTCGATTTTCTACAATTTTTCAAAACCAATTAAGGAAGTTGTTAATTTTATTAAATGCTACAAATTTAGGTTACGTTAAAAACTTGATATCTCAAAAATGAAATGGGATAGTTAAGCATGGTTTTATTTTCGCAAAAGTGCATACTTTTCATTGTAAGTCGCCATACGTTTCATCAGGATATCTTAAGAATTCGATTTTCTACAATTTTTCAAAACCAATTAAGGAAGTCGCTAATTTTATTAAATGCTACAAATTTAGGTTACGTTAAAAACTTGATATCTCAAAAATGAAATGGGATAGTTAAGCATGGTTTTATTTTCGCAAAAGTGCATACTTTTCATTGTAAGTCGCCATACGTTTCATCAGGATATCTTAAGAATTCGATTTTCTACAATTTTTCAAAACCAATTAAGGAAGTTGTTAATTTTATTAAATGCTACAAATTTAGGTTACGTTAAAAACTTGATATCTCAAAAATGAAATGGGATAGTTAAGCATGGTTTTATTTTCGCAAAAGTGCATACTTTCCTTTGTAAGTCGCCATAGGTTTCATCAAGATATCTTAAGAATTCGATTTTCTACAATTTTTCAAAACCAATTAAGGAAGTCGTTAATTTTATTAAATGCTACAAATTTAGGTTGCGTTAAAAACTTGATATCTCAAAAATGAAATGGGATAGTTAAGCATGGTTTTATTTTCGCAAAAGTGCATACATTTCTTTGTAAGTCGCCATAAGTTTCATCAGGATATCTTAAGAATTCGATTTTCTACAATTTTTCAAAACCAATTAAGGAAGTCGTTAATTTTATTAAATGCTACAAATTTAGGTTACGTTAAAAACTTGATATCTCAAAAATGAAATGGGATAGTTAAGCATGGTTTTATTTTCGCAAAAGTGCATACTTTCCTTTGTAAGTCGCCATAGGTTTCATCAAGATATCTTAAAAATTCGATTTTCTACAATTTTTCAAAACCAATTAAGGAAGTCGTTAATTTTTTTACATGCTACAAATTTAGGTTACGTTAAAAACTTGATATCTCAAAAATGAAATGGGATAGTTAAGCATGGTTCTATTTTCGCAAAAGTGCATACTTTCCTTTGTAAGTCGCCATAGGTTTCATCAAGATATCTTAAGAATTCGATTTTCTACAATTTTTCAAAAGCAATTAAGGAAGTTGTTAATTTTATTAAATGCTACAAATTTAGGTTACGTTAAAAACTTGATATCTCAAAAATGAAATGGGATAGTTAAGCATGGTTTTATTTTCGCAAAAGTGCATACTTTTCATTGTAAGTCGCCATACGTTTCATCAGGATATCTTAAGAATTCGATTTTCTACAATTTTTCAAAACCAATTAAGGAAGTTGTTAATTTTATTAAATGCTACAAATTTAGGTTACGTTAGAAACTTGATATCTCAAAAATGAAATGGGATAGTTAAGCATGGTTTTATTTTCGCAAAAGTGCATACTTTTCATTGTAAGTCGCCATACGTTTCATCAGGATATCTTAAGAATTCGATTTTCTACAATTTTTCAAAACCAATTAAGGAAGTTGTTAATTTTATTAAATGCTACAAATTTAGGTTACGTTAAAAACTTGATATCTCAAAAATGAAATGGGATAGTTAAGCATGGTTTTATTTTAGCAAAAGTGCATACTTTTCATTGTAAGTCGCCATACGTTTCATCAGGATATCTTAAGAATTCGATTTTCTACAATTTTTCAAAACCAATTAAGGAAGTTGTTAATTTTATTAAATGCTACAAATTTAGGTTACGTTAGAAACTTGATATCTCAAAAATGAAATGGGATAGTTAAGCATGGTTTTATTTTCGCAAAAGTGCATACTTTTCATTGTAAGTCGCCATACGTTTCATCAGGATATCTTAAGAATTCGATTTTCTACAATTTTTCAAAACCAATTAAGGAAGTTGTTAATTTTATTAAATGCTACAAATTTAGGTTACGTTAAAAACTTGATATCTCAAAAATGAAATGGGATAGTTAAGCATGGTTTTATTTTAGCAAAAGTGCATACTTTTCATTGTAAGTCGCCATACGTTTCATCAGGATATCTTAAGAATTCGATTTTCTACAATTTTTCAAAACCAATTAAGGAAGTTGTTAATTTTATTAAATGCTACAAATTTAGGTTACGTTAGAAACTTGATATCTCAAAAATGAAATGGGATAGTTAAGCATGGTTTTATTTTCGCAAAAGTGCATACATTTCTTTTTAAGTCGCCATAAGTTTCATCAGGATATCTTAAGAATTCGATTTTCTACAATTTTTCAAAACCAATTAAGGAAGTCGTTAATTTTATTAAATGCTACAAATTTAGGTTACGTTAAAAACTTGATATCTCAAAAATGAAATGGGATAGTTAAGCATGGTTTTATTTTCGCAAAAGCGCATACATTTCTTTGTAAGTCGCCATAAGTTTCATCAGGATATCTTAAGAATTCGATTTTCTACAATTTTTCAAAACCAATTAAGGAAGTCGTTAATTTTATTAAATGCTACAAATTTAGGTTGAGTTCACAACTTGATATCTCAAAAACGAATTGAGATACTTAAGCATGGTTTTGTTCTCGAAAGAGTGCATACTTTCCTTTATAAATCACAAAATTTATCAACAATTTTATCAATATATCCTAAAAATTTTTTTTTACGATTTTTCAAAAATGATTAAGGGAATTTTTAATTTTATTAAAGGCTACAAATTTAGGTTCCGTTCAAAACTTGATATCTCAAAATGAAATGGGATAGTTAAGCATGGTTTTATTTTCGCAAAAGTGCATACTTTTCATTGTAAGTCGCCATACGTTTCATCAGGATATCTTAAGAATTCGATTTTCTACAATTTTTCAAAACCAATTAAGGAAGTTGTTAATTTTATTAAATGCTACAAATTTAGGTTACGTTAGAAACTTGATATCTCAAAAATGAAATGGGATAGTTAAGCATGGTTTTATTTTCGCAAAAGTGCATACTTTTCATTGTAAGTCGCCATACGTTTCATCAGGATATCTTAAGAATTCGATTTTCTACAATTTTTCAAAACCAATTAAGGAAGTTGTTAATTTTATTAAATGCTACAAATTTAGGTTACGTTAAAAACTTGATATCTCAAAAATGAAATGGGATAGTTAAGCATGGTTTTATTTTAGCAAAAGTGCATACTTTTCATTGTAAGTCGCCATACGTTTCATCAGGATATCTTAAGAATTCGATTTTCTACAATTTTTCAAAACCAATTAAGGAAGTTGTTAATTTTATTAAATGCTACAAATTTAGGTTACGTTAGAAACTTGATATCTCAAAAATGAAATGGGATAGTTAAGCATGGTTTTATTTTCGCAAAAGTGCATACATTTCTTTTTAAGTCGCCATAAGTTTCATCAGGATATCTTAAGAATTCGATTTTCTACAATTTTTCAAAACCAATTAAGGAAGTCGTTAATTTTATTAAATGCTACAAATTTAGGTTACGTTAAAAACTTGATATCTCAAAAATGAAATGGGATAGTTAAGCATGGTTTTATTTTCGCAAAAGCGCATACATTTCTTTGTAAGTCGCCATAAGTTTCATCAGGATATCTTAAGAATTCGATTTTCTACAATTTTTCAAAACCAATTAAGGAAGTCGTTAATTTTATTAAATGCTACAAATTTAGGTTGAGTTCACAACTTGATATCTCAAAAACGAATTGAGATACTTAAGCATGGTTTTGTTCTCGAAAGAGTGCATACTTTCCTTTATAAATCACAAAATTTATCAACAATTTTATCAATATATCCTAAAAATTTTTTTTTACGATTTTTCAAAAATGATTAAGGGAATTTTTAATTTTATTAAAGGCTACAAATTTAGGTTCCGTTCAAAACTTGATATCTCAAAATGAAATGGGATAGTTAAGAAATGGTTTTATTTTCGCAAAAGTGCATACATTTCTTTGCAAGTCGCCATAAGTTTCATCAGGATATCTTAAGAATTCGATTTTCTACAATTTTTCAAAACCAATTAAGGAAGTCGTTAATTTTATTAAATGCTACAAATTTAGGTTACGTTAAAAACTTGATATCTCAAAAATGAAATGGGATAGTTAAGCATGGTTTTATTTTCGCAAAAGTGCATACTTTCCTTTGTAAGTCGCCATAGGTTTCATCAAGGTATCTTAAGAATTCGATTTTCTACAATTTTTCAAAACCAATTAAGGAAGTTGTTAATTTTATTAAATGCTACAAATTTAGGTTACGTTAAAAACTTGATATCTCAAAATTGAAATGGGATAGTTAAGCATGGTTTTATTTTCGCAAAAGTACATACACTTCTTTGTAAGTCGCCATAAGTTTCATCAGGATATCTTAAGAATTCGATTTTCTACAATTTTTCAAAACCAATTAAGGAAGTCGTTAATTTTATTAAATGCTACAAATTTAGGTTGAGTTCACAACTTGATATCTCAAAAACGAATTGATATCTCAAAAACAAATACTTAAGCATGGTTTTATTCTCGAAAGAGTGCATACTTTCCTTTATAAATCACAAAATTTATCATCAATTTTATCAATATATCTTAAAAATTTTTTTTTTACGATTTTTCAAAAATGATTAAGGGAATTTTTAATTTTATTAAAGGCTACAAATTTAGGTTGCGTTAAAAACTTGATATCTCAAAAATGAAATGAGATAGTTAGGCATGGTTTTATTTACGCAAAAGTGCATACTTTCCTTTATAAGTTGCCATAGGTTTTATCAAGATACCTTAAGAATTCGATTTTCTACAATTTTTCAAAAACGATTAACGAAGTTGTTAATTTTATGAAATGCTACAAATTTAGGTTGCGTTCAAAACTTGATATCTCAGAAACGAAACGATATAGTTAGGCATGGTTTTATGTTTGCTAAAGTGCATACTTTCCTTTATAAGTCACCATAGGCTTCATCAGGATATCTTAAGAATTCGATTTTCTACAATTTTTCAAAACCAATTAAGGAAATTGTTAATTTTATGAAATGCTACAAATTCATGTTACGTTCAAAACTTGATATCTCAAAAATGAAATGAGATAGTTAAGCATGGTTTTATTTTCGCAAAAGTGCATACATTTCTTTGTAAGTCGCCATAAGTTTCATCAGGATATCTTAAGAATTCGATTTTCTACAATTTTTCAAAACCAATTAAGGAAGTCGTTAATTTTATTAAATGCTACAAATTTAGGTTACGTTAAAAACTTGATATCTCAAAAATGAAATGGGATAGTTAAGCATGGTTTTATTTTCGCAAAAGTGCATACTTTCCTTTGTAAGTCGCCATAGGTTTCATCAAGATATCTTAAAAATTCGATTTTCTACAATTTTTCAAAACCAATTAAGGAAGTCGTTAATTTTTTTACATGCTACAAATTTAGGTTACGTTAAAAACTTGATATCTCAAAAATGAAATGGGATAGTTAAGCATGGTTCTATTTTCGCAAAAGTGCATACTTTCCTTTGTAAGTCGCCATAGGTTTCATCAAGATATCTTAAGAATTCGATTTTCTACAATTTTTCAAAAGCAATTAAGGAAGTTGTTAATTTTATTAAATGCTACAAATTTAGGTTACGTTAAAAACTTGATATCTCAAAAATGAAATGGGATAGTTAAGCATGGTTTTATTTTCGCAAAAGTGCATACTTTTCATTGTAAGTCGCCATACGTTTCATCAGGATATCTTAAGAATTCGATTTTCTACAATTTTTCAAAACCAATTAAGGAAGTTGTTAATTTTATTAAATGCTACAAATTTAGGTTACGTTAGAAACTTGATATCTCAAAAATGAAATGGGATAGTTAAGCATGGTTTTATTTTCGCAAAAGTGCATACTTTTCATTGTAAGTCGCCATACGTTTCATCAGGATATCTTAAGAATTCGATTTTCTACAATTTTTCAAAACCAATTAAGGAAGTTGTTAATTTTATTAAATGCTACAAATTTAGGTTACGTTAAAAACTTGATATCTCAAAAATGAAATGGGATAGTTAAGCATGGTTTTATTTTAGCAAAAGTGCATACTTTTCATTGTAAGTCGCCATACGTTTCATCAGGATATCTTAAGAATTCGATTTTCTACAATTTTTCAAAACCAATTAAGGAAGTTGTTAATTTTATTAAATGCTACAAATTTAGGTTACGTTAGAAACTTGATATCTCAAAAATGAAATGGGATAGTTAAGCATGGTTTTATTTTCGCAAAAGTGCATACTTTTCATTGTAAGTCGCCATACGTTTCATCAGGATATCTTAAGAATTCGATTTTCTACAATTTTTCAAAACCAATTAAGGAAGTTGTTAATTTTATTAAATGCTACAAATTTAGGTTACGTTAAAAACTTGATATCTCAAAAATGAAATGGGATAGTTAAGCATGGTTTTATTTTAGCAAAAGTGCATACTTTTCATTGTAAGTCGCCATACGTTTCATCAGGATATCTTAAGAATTCGATTTTCTACAATTTTTCAAAACCAATTAAGGAAGTTGTTAATTTTATTAAATGCTACAAATTTAGGTTACGTTAGAAACTTGATATCTCAAAAATGAAATGGGATAGTTAAGCATGGTTTTATTTTCGCAAAAGTGCATACATTTCTTTTTAAGTCGCCATAAGTTTCATCAGGATATCTTAAGAATTCGATTTTCTACAATTTTTCAAAACCAATTAAGGAAGTCGTTAATTTTATTAAATGCTACAAATTTAGGTTACGTTAAAAACTTGATATCTCAAAAATGAAATGGGATAGTTAAGCATGGTTTTATTTTCGCAAAAGCGCATACATTTCTTTGTAAGTCGCCATAAGTTTCATCAGGATATCTTAAGAATTCGATTTTCTACAATTTTTCAAAACCAATTAAGGAAGTCGTTAATTTTATTAAATGCTACAAATTTAGGTTGAGTTCACAACTTGATATCTCAAAAACGAATTGAGATACTTAAGCATGGTTTTGTTCTCGAAAGAGTGCATACTTTCCTTTATAAATCACAAAATTTATCAACAATTTTATCAATATATCCTAAAAATTTTTTTTTACGATTTTTCAAAAATGATTAAGGGAATTTTTAATTTTATTAAAGGCTACAAATTTAGGTTCCGTTCAAAACTTGATATCTCAAAATGAAATGGGATAGTTAAGCATGGTTTTATTTTCGCAAAAGTGCATACTTTTCATTGTAAGTCGCCATACGTTTCATCAGGATATCTTAAGAATTCGATTTTCTACAATTTTTCAAAACCAATTAAGGAAGTTGTTAATTTTATTAAATGCTACAAATTTAGGTTACGTTAGAAACTTGATATCTCAAAAATGAAATGGGATAGTTAAGCATGGTTTTATTTTCGCAAAAGTGCATACTTTTCATTGTAAGTCGCCATACGTTTCATCAGGATATCTTAAGAATTCGATTTTCTACAATTTTTCAAAACCAATTAAGGAAGTTGTTAATTTTATTAAATGCTACAAATTTAGGTTACGTTAAAAACTTGATATCTCAAAAATGAAATGGGATAGTTAAGCATGGTTTTATTTTAGCAAAAGTGCATACTTTTCATTGTAAGTCGCCATACGTTTCATCAGGATATCTTAAGAATTCGATTTTCTACAATTTTTCAAAACCAATTAAGGAAGTTGTTAATTTTATTAAATGCTACAAATTTAGGTTACGTTAGAAACTTGATATCTCAAAAATGAAATGGGATAGTTAAGCATGGTTTTATTTTCGCAAAAGTGCATACATTTCTTTTTAAGTCGCCATAAGTTTCATCAGGATATCTTAAGAATTCGATTTTCTACAATTTTTCAAAACCAATTAAGGAAGTCGTTAATTTTATTAAATGCTACAAATTTAGGTTACGTTAAAAACTTGATATCTCAAAAATGAAATGGGATAGTTAAGCATGGTTTTATTTTCGCAAAAGCGCATACATTTCTTTGTAAGTCGCCATAAGTTTCATCAGGATATCTTAAGAATTCGATTTTCTACAATTTTTCAAAACCAATTAAGGAAGTCGTTAATTTTATTAAATGCTACAAATTTAGGTTGAGTTCACAACTTGATATCTCAAAAACGAATTGAGATACTTAAGCATGGTTTTGTTCTCGAAAGAGTGCATACTTTCCTTTATAAATCACAAAATTTATCAACAATTTTATCAATATATCCTAAAAATTTTTTTTTACGATTTTTCAAAAATGATTAAGGGAATTTTTAATTTTATTAAAGGCTACAAATTTAGGTTCCGTTCAAAACTTGATATCTCAAAATGAAATGGGATAGTTAAGAAATGGTTTTATTTTCGCAAAAGTGCATACATTTCTTTGCAAGTCGCCATAAGTTTCATCAGGATATCTTAAGAATTCGATTTTCTACAATTTTTCAAAACCAATTAAGGAAGTCGTTAATTTTATTAAATGCTACAAATTTAGGTTACGTTAAAAACTTGATATCTCAAAAATGAAATGGGATAGTTAAGCATGGTTTTATTTTCGCAAAAGTGCATACTTTCCTTTGTAAGTCGCCATAGGTTTCATCAAGGTATCTTAAGAATTCGATTTTCTACAATTTTTCAAAACCAATTAAGGAAGTTGTTAATTTTATTAAATGCTACAAATTTAGGTTACGTTAAAAACTTGATATCTCAAAATTGAAATGGGATAGTTAAGCATGGTTTTATTTTCGCAAAAGTACATACACTTCTTTGTAAGTCGCCATAAGTTTCATCAGGATATCTTAAGAATTCGATTTTCTACAATTTTTCAAAACCAATTAAGGAAGTCGTTAATTTTATTAAATGCTACAAATTTAGGTTGAGTTCACAACTTGATATCTCAAAAACGAATTGATATCTCAAAAACAAATACTTAAGCATGGTTTTATTCTCGAAAGAGTGCATACTTTCCTTTATAAATCACAAAATTTATCATCAATTTTATCAATATATCTTAAAAATTTTTTTTTTACGATTTTTCAAAAATGATTAAGGGAATTTTTAATTTTATTAAAGGCTACAAATTTAGGTTGCGTTAAAAACTTGATATCTCAAAAATGAAATGAGATAGTTAGGCATGGTTTTATTTACGCAAAAGTGCATACTTTCCTTTATAAGTTGCCATAGGTTTTATCAAGATACCTTAAGAATTCGATTTTCTACAATTTTTCAAAAACGATTAACGAAGTTGTTAATTTTATGAAATGCTACAAATTTAGGTTGCGTTCAAAACTTGATATCTCAGAAACGAAACGATATAGTTAGGCATGGTTTTATGTTTGCTAAAGTGCATACTTTCCTTTATAAGTCACCATAGGCTTCATCAGGATATCTTAAGAATTCGATTTTCTACAATTTTTCAAAACCAATTAAGGAAATTGTTAATTTTATGAAATGCTACAAATTCATGTTACGTTCAAAACTTGATATCTCAAAAATGAAATGAGATAGTTAGGCATGGTTTTATTTTCGCAAAAGTGCAAACTTTCCTTTATAAGTCGCCATAGGTTTCATCAAGATATATTGAGAATTAGATTTTCTACAATTTTTCAAAAACGCTTAAGGAAATTGTTAATTTTATGAAATACTACAAATTTAGGTTGAGTTCAAAACTTATTATCTCAAAAGTGAAACGATATAGTTTGGCATGGTTTTATGTTTGCTAAAGTGCATACTTTCCTTTATAAGTCACCATAGGTTTCATGAAGATATCTTAAGAATTCAGGTTGCCTTCAAAAGTGAAGTTGAAGTTAACTTAAGAATGCGATTTTTTAAGAATGATTTAGAAAATTTTAATTCGAAAAAATCATGATAAAAAATATTGTAATAAATCGTTTTAGAAATGTTTCGTTATAATATAAAACTTTATTGAAGATAAAATAACATTTAATACAAATTTGAAGACAAACTTTGTAACATTTAGTTGAAATACAAAACATTTCAATACAACAATAATGTGATTTGACTTGAAAATTTTTTCCCATTTTTTCGCACAACACGTTATGTTGGTCTTTGGATATAACATGTATTATAAATAAATCCGCATTTCTCACAAAATGGTAACGAATGTTTATGTGATTAGTACGCTCATAAAATTTTTCATTAATGCAATAGCATTTTGGTTGTCTCACAGCAATTTTAGACATTCATCAAAACCAATCACTTCTTTGAACAATTTTGCCAATAACTGACCCTCAGTAGATGTCAGAGCAACCAGCAGTTTGGTTATCACACAACATTTTGGGACATTCATCAAAACCATTCACTTCTTTGAACAATCTTGCCAAACACTCAGCCTCAGTAAATGATAGAGCAACCACACTTCATTAACGACTTGTCCATACAATAGCTCCTCTTGCATAGATACATGAACAGCTCACCAAACCGGTCGTTGATTGCTATTTTTCAGTCCGCTCCACGACCCGCATCCCAAACCATTGTAAACGATCCAGAATAGTGTGATTGGGACATGACTCTAACATGTATTGTTCCATTTATATATCTCAATATGCGTTGAATCCTCAGCCAATCAGCCTGCGATGACCGTAACACCGTTTTAGCAATGACGCAAAAATGATTATTGTGGAAGTTTCTGATGGCATCCCGTAGAAAACTTGTCTCATATGTGAATAGAATTTTAGACGTAAAGTTTGGGGTTTAGGTTTTTGAAGAAACCATCGACAATAATGGAAATAATAATGGCAGGAAAATCTCTTGGTAACAATGTATGGATAAAGTAATAAAATTTCTGTGCAAAACCCTCAAAATACTTTAATGACTGATGTTAAACTGTGCAAATAATTTTCGCGTACTACTTAAAGGATTAGCTTCCACTTCTTGTAAGATTGCTTCTTCTAGTTGTGGTGTCATTAATGTTCTTGCTGTTGGAAGTGGTCTATTGGGATATCATTCCTAGTAAAGTCGACAGGCTTCTGCAGCATTTCCATCTGCTAGCCCATAAATAAAATGCATTTCAGCTAATTCAAGGTTATTTATAGTTAACTGCAAAATAACAGATATTTAACTGACAGTAATCTTAACGCTTACGATTTAAATACGATTTATTTTCTCAACTTTCACACCTGTATGAACTATTGTGCTTAAAATATAACAAGGAATGACCCCTTGAAATTAAAGTCGTCACTTAAGTTACATCCTGTATGTAATAAATAAAGCTCTCTTTATTGATCTATTTGGATTTAATTTTATTTGATATACCAAGCGATTTCGTAGAATTTTGTGTCGTTCTGGTAATTCCTCCATGTACCATTTTATTTATGACTTAATTTCCTCATCCATCGCTTTCTTTCACATGACTTTATTTTTCAAAATATATAGCATTTCTATACCTCATCCCCCAAGATAGGCAAAATAGTCGTAATCTTTTGAGAATTTTTCCTTTCCTGGAACTGTTCCGTCATTACCATCATATCAACTTGATAGTTTGTTTGTCGTTTTGGATATGTTGAAATTGTTTCTACTATATCCTTACCACAATTTTATGATTTATCTGTGCAATTTTCATCATGAATTTCTTTCGTTTCTTCTTTCTTTTTCAACCTTGTCTTCAATTAAATCATCAACATCACTCTAATAAGTTTTCCGATCATACGTTAATTTGATAACCATCTGATTCAGAATATCCCACAAACACTTCACATTTGCTATTTTAGATCAAATTTTTCCGGACAAAGGCAACCTGGTAGCAAATACTTTTGTTCAAAATACTTTCAATCAGTTTAATCGATGTCAAAACAGTCGGGTTTTCCAAACCAAAGTTCATAAGATGCTTTTCTCGCTTCTAGTGTTGGAGCTGTATGATTAAATACAAATACCGCTGTGGTCCATGCTTCTGCCCATAATTTTGCAGGAAGATCTTTATGGTTGACCATTACTCTTGTAGCTTCAATTACTTTTCTATTTTCTCTCTCTGCTGATCCATTTTCTCGTGGTATTTTAGTCATTGATACCTGCAATGTAACAGCAAATTTTGCTAAAATATCTCTTACATTATCATTAGAAAATTTTGTTATTGCATCACACAAAAATGTATTAATTTTTACTTCTTGATTCATTATTATGTGTATAGAGTAATGCTTCATGCTTCATAATGTTTTTAAGTAGAATTATCTAAATTTTGTATAATCATCCTTTAAAACCAAGGGGTACTTTGAACTACCCAATGAATCTACAGGCTAATTATGTCTGCATTTATTTTTTCTCCTGGTTCAGTTGCTCGAACACTCTTTAAACCAAAATGCTTTCTATGCATTTTTCTTTAAATGCATCCAATACATCCATATCGTTATAAAAATTCTGCCACATACTGATATGCCACTAGTTCTTCAGACTTAGTTGCTGATACCATGTTAACTAATATATTTTTAATCAATTGGTTATACTACTCTTCCAATCACTCTTCCAATCAATTAGATTTCTCCATTTCGTTTTACTAAGCAGGTACCATTTTCCAAAAAATTCGTAGAATAACCCTTCTAGTTTAGGCATTGAAAACAATTTTCCAATACACAAATCAGATACATAGATACATTACCCAACTCTTTGCCATGATATTTATTCCAATTTTTGCTCTCAGATTAATTCTTCCAGTTCTATGGGCAAGTAATTCATGTGCTTTCCTGATATTGCTATAGGAATTTTCAGTCTAACATATATTGCAAAATTCACTTTATCTAATATCATATGTTACAAAATTCACTTTATCTGATGTCATATGTTGTGAGCAAGCTGAATTGGTAATGTCAGAATTAACATTTATTGTAGTTACGTAACCAGAAACTTGATTTCCATCTTTCTTGTCCTCATTATTCTATTCAGCTTTCTTCTTATCTCTGCATTTTGACGCTTTGTGACCACATTTTCCACAATTATAGCATTAGAACGATAGGTTAATTTTTGTTGAATTACCAGTCATATTTGCATTATTCACCCTTCTTTGATCTGCTTGATTTGTTGACAAATTACCAACATTTCTGTTATTTAGTTGTTCATAGGCACGTACCGCCATCATGCCTCCATCGGAACCCATTTTCAGTCGTTCCTGATAATTTCTAGTTCGTTCCGCTAGCTCATCTAACTTCCTAGTTGCTTCCGGTTCAGTTTCCCATAAAGTTTTGACAGGAATATACTCTGGAGACAAAATATGCAAAATTTGTCCCAATACGCGTCCAACTCGGATTTATTCTTATACCTTAATTCACCATTTATCTCGTTAAACAAATTATGGAGCTCATCAATATGAGTAATCATGTCTATTTCAGTTTTAAATCCATATCCAAAGAAATGTTGCAATAGCTTATCCAGTGTATAACTAATTTCTATACCAAATGTTCTCTTTCAACAGTCCCATATTTCTTTTGCAGTATATCTTAGCTTACTTTGCTGGCTTAAAGTACGTGTTATATACAGTGTGTGCGTAAAGTATAGAATCAACTTCAAATTCGGGGGAAATTCTTAGAAAAATGATCTGTTATATTTTTAGCGCACATTTTTTGAGTTAAAATTGAAATTGACAAATTTCATCAAAATATGTTCTGCATCTATGTATATTTCTGATCTAGTGTAATGGACAACGCGTAAAAGTGCTTACAGACAAAAGGTTGGTGAACGCGAGTGTAATTAGGACATGTTAAAAATGCGCTTATTAAGCATTATAGGTAATAAGTTAGTTAACGTTACAAACACTCTAAACCACATTAGGAACCCTTGACAATTACAACAACTGCATCCTCGCCATTTGAAAAAATTTATTTAGACTTAGTAGGTCCTTTAAACCAAGACAACGAGGAAAATAAATACATACTCACAATTCAGTGTGAACTTACAAAATTTGTTGAAGGATACTGTATCAGAGATAAAGAAGCCTTAACTGTAGCTGAATCATTTGTTAATAACTTCATTTTAAAACATGGCATTCCAAATGAGATAGTTACGGACCAGGGCACTGAATTTCTAGCACAAGTTTTTCAAGATGTAGCAAAAAATTTTAAATATTAAACGCTTAAATTCTACCGCTTATCATCATGAAACGCTTGGTGCATTAGAAAATACTCATAAAAATCTAGGCGCGTACTTAAGAATACAAATATCAAAATTTCCAGATACTTGGAGCAGTTGGGTACCTTTTTGGTGTTTTTCTTTTAATAACACGGTACATACGGAGACTAAATACACTCCATATGAACTTGTTTTTGGTAAACGTTGTAATCTACCATCAAATTTAACAACTAAGATAGATCCAGTGTAGAATTTTGACAATCATGCAAACGAATTAAAATTTAGATTACAGCATGCATGGCAAGACGCAAAGAATACCTTAATTGAATCTAAAAATAAACGAAAAAATCAATTAGATCGAACTAGTAATAACATTAAATATAAATTTAACGATAAAGTTTTAGTAAAAAGAGACAATAATAACAAACTAGAACCAATTTATAAAGGTCCTTATAAGGTAATATGTGATAATTCACCAAATGTCACATTAAAAATTAAAAATAAAATACAACAAGTGCACAAAAATAGAGTGAAATTGTACAGACAAGAAGATCAATAAAACATTAAATGTTTATGTTTAAGTTAATTAAGTAATAATTGTAAAAAAAAAAATGTAATAAATAAAGGGATATGTAGCATAAAATAATAATGTTAAAATAATATAATAATTGGGTATTATAGGATAAATACTGTATTTAATAAATAAATACTAAATACTAAAATAAATAAATACTAAATACTAAATAAATACTGTATTTAACTGTATTTAACTGTAATAAATAATTCAGTGGTTTTATTTATTACTTTTAATTTAAATCTATTAATTATATAAAAATAATTTTTCTTATCCTTTTTTCACCAATTATTAAATTAGGGTCTATATAAAAATTTACTTTTGGTGATAATTAAAATTTATTTTTCTAAACTAGTTTCGAGCCTTGCTCTTCTTCAGTAGGTACCTACAAGTTTACAATATACGAAAATGAACATATTAATATAAAAATAAAATAGTAAAATCTTACGTTATTACTAACAAAATAGAAAAATTAATTACAATTTTTCAAAATTTACGTCAAAAGTTGTGTGACGTTAGGTTTTTTTGTTTTTGTTTTTATATTTGTGTTTTAGGTACGGATCTCGCAGGCAACTATAGATTGATTTTTGGGTCGGGATAATTTGTTCATTAAGGCTTATAATATTACTGTTAATTTCAATAAACTTGTTGATTTCGTACATTTCCATTATTTCCATAAGGTTGCTTTTATTAAGTTGGTGTAGTAATTTAATATTTTTATTTTCGTCAAATTCGTGGTTTTTGAAAATTAAATGTTTTCCGAATGCCGATTTTGAACTCTTTTTATGTTCTTTAAGCCTTGTTTGGATACTTCTTCCCGTTTCACCTATGTATGTAGCTAAACAGGTCCTACATTGCAATTGGTATATGCCACTTTTAGCGAGAGTTGTAGTCTTGTTTTTGTTATTAACTAATAATGCCTTCAGATTGTTTTTGTTTTTAAATGTCATTGTTATGTTGAACTTATGGAACATTTTCTTGATTTTATGGGATATTTCTCCTGGGTAAGTTATGGATCTGTACGTTGTTGGTTTATCAGGTTTTCGGTCGGATAGGGAAGTTGTTTCTTGAAGATTATATTTGTTTTGTATTTTCGAAAATATTCGTTGGATAAATATCGGTGGGAAACTGTTTTCGCTTGCAATTTGGTGGATAATTTCGATCTCTTATTCTAGGTCTTGTTGTTCCAATTTTGAATGGAAAGCTCTGTGTATATAAGCCCGGTATGCTGCCATTTTATGAGTTTCATCATGATGAGAATCGAATGGGATGGTAGTACTAGTTTGTGTAGGTTTTCTGTAGATGTTATATTTAATTTTGTTGTTTGAATGTCGTAGTGTATAGTCTAAGAAATTTAATTTTTGATTGTTTTCAGTCTCGATAGTGAAGTTAATATTGGGGTGTAAACTGTTAATATATTTATGAAGATTATTAATATGTTGGTCGTCTTTAATCAGTACTAAAATGTCGTCCACGTATCTTGTCCATAGGATAATCGTCTCTATAAGGGTCTCTATAAGGGTTTTTGTCACACATAATTTGATTTTTCTCTAGGTTGTCCATGAAAATATCTGCCATCACACTACTCAATGGTGATCCCATTGGTAATCCATCTAGATATTGATAGTATTTATCGTTAAAGATACAAAAATTTTGTTCTAAGCATAGTTTTAATAGCGTTAAGATGGAGCCAGTTTTGTCTTTGTTTTTGAGGTCAGTCTTTAATATTTCTTCTAATATCGTTATCGTGTCGGTTATGGGTATGTTTGTATATAGGTTGTTGACATCAAATGAGATCATTTTGAAACCTTCTGGTAGCTGTATTTTGTCAATTAAATCAGGAAGTTGGTAACGATTAATTATGGTATATGTTGGTTTAAAATTGATGTCATTTATTATAAATTATTGTAAAAGTTTTGCGAGTTTGTATGTGCTGGATTCAATGGAGGTTATAATGGGTCTTATTGGTAATCCATTTTTGTGAACTTTAGGTAGTGCATACAATTTAGGGGTTTGCGGATTCATAGGCAACAGGCTGGTCAAGGTACCTCCAATTTCTGTTATTGTCGTTTTGTTTTCTTTAGTTATTGATTTTACTTTTTTGTGAAAATTGTTTGTGGGGTTTTTATTGATAGTTTTAAAGTTATTGTCTTTCATAAAGCTTTCAGTCTTATTTATGTAGAGATCTTTGGTTAAAATTATCATTCCTGCGTTTTTGTCTGCAGGAGTAACTATTAATTCGTTTTCCTTAATTTTCCGCTTGATGTTTTTAATAATATTTTTTGTTCCTTTTCTTCTTCTCCATTTCTTATTGTTTGTTTGTTTGTTTGTCTCTTTTCTTCTTTAGTTAGGATTTGTTGAATCTCCTTATTCATAATGTTTTCCTTTTCGTGTCCTTTGATAGCTGCCTGAAGTTCTATTGCTAGTATTGGGAGGTTAATTTCTCTTTTTGGAGCATATTTCAGACCTTTTTCCATGAATCTTCTTTCTTGTTCTGTGAAGATCACGTTTGAAGTATTTGTTACTTTGGGAAAAAATTTATGAATTTCTCCTAGTTTGTTTGTTTGATGTTTATTCTTTTCTCTTTCTTTCTCTGTTCTCAACTTGTTTAGTTTTTTCAGTTTCTTTTTGTGAATTTCATTAAGAATTATTGTATCATGTAATTTAGCTTCTTTGATAATTTCTTCGATTTCAATGTAATGATATTGATTATTTAAATCCTGGTAGCATTTATAAAGTTTAATGTTGAGTTCGTTAAGTTTCTTATAATGGTTATTTAGGGTTATACGTATATGTTGAATTTCCAAAAGTAAATTTTTATATAGACCCTAATTTAATAATTGGTGAAAAAAGGATAAGAAAAATTATTTTTATATTATTAATTATAAGCTAATTCATCATGAACAACTTGAAATAGCAATAAAACTAAATTTATATATTTTCTTCGATATTGACTCAGAGCAAAATGACAAGAAAACAATATTGTTAATAATAGAATATGCATTAATTTTTGTTTAAATTTTTTTTTTGTAACATGCTTCGTTTCCCAAATTAAAAAACCCTCAGCTGCTTGTAATCCAACGAAATTCTAAATCTAGAGTTAGATCCCATGATACAAAACTAGAACTCATTGTAGAGACCTTCATTAAAATAATGTCTTCAGGTGCATGGCTAAACCCAACCCAACCCATTTCTGTATATTTGAATTGAAGTAAAACCAGAACTAACTTAATTCAGGTACTCTATTTCAGAAACTATTCATTTGTAATGGACAACGCGTAAAAGTGCTTACAGACAAAAGGTTAGTGAACGCGAGTGTAATTAGGACATGTTAAAAATGCGCTTATTAAGCATTATAGGTAATAAGTTAGAATAGAATTAATGAGTAGTAGTTAAGTAAGAAATGTTGTATGGTTAACATCTTTAAATAAAATAATAAAAATTGCCGTCACCAATTGTCGTATTATTTAATAAATAAGATATATCAACCAAGAACCTATTACACTAGAAGATACTGGACACTGAAGAAACTGAAGTTGAAAGTGATATTTCTCTAAAAAATCTGAAGATTTAGTCATGCGTTTGAAGACGTTAAAAAAGGATTTATGAATCTATTAAATTTCTTACATTTTTATTTTAATCTCATTGAATCATTTCAATCATAATTAAAGAGCTCAGCGAATACCGGCCACCGCAGTTGCACCGGGACGGTCATTAATACAGCCCGCGAAGACAGATATGTATCTGTAGACTGAATTGCTACTGGAGTCTGCGTCCACCGACAGTTGACTGCTGTGACAAATGACAGATCGTACGGTTTTTAATTGCTCTCGTGCTCCGTGAAGACTCCGAAGCAACAGCAACAGCAAACAGCAACCGCTCCGGATTTACACAAACACCGAGACTCGGAGAGAGACAGAAACCTATATATTACACTTAAGTCTTCCGAACCGAACGACGATCGCATATTTCTAGCGCATCCAACAAGTATCATAAGATCCTAAGCAGTATGTATTCGAAGAGAAGAAGTTAAGCCGAGGAGTGTAACCAGTGATGTGTGTTCCGATCTGGTAAAGTGCGATCTCTAAGCTGGCTTGACAAGTCAGACTTCTTCGTATCGTATTTCA
Organism: Onthophagus sagittarius; assembly: GCA_036711965.1. Classification (NCBI taxonomy): domain Eukaryota; kingdom Metazoa; phylum Arthropoda; class Insecta; order Coleoptera; family Scarabaeidae; genus Onthophagus; species Onthophagus sagittarius. The sequence continues at coordinate 13,640,727 of JASERS010000004.1, forward strand.
AAATACTATTAAGCCTAGGTGGGCTTTTAATAATAATTAGATATAATTTTCGGGACATTTCTTGGTATAATTTATGGGTCTTTGAGAAGACTGCTCGGTGTCTTCGAACGGATGTGAACTACAATTGACGTGCTTGAAAAAGACGTGCTTATTTAACGCTAGGTAAAACACAATGTGTTGACTTGACGTACTTACACAAAAACCAACCATGCATGGATAATATTAATTAAATGAGAAAAACTTGAATTGCGTCCTATTACAAAGTTTAAAAATTATCTTAAATATAATATTTATTAAAATTTTTTTTACTTAAATTAAAAAAAAGCGTTTAGTAAAGTTTCGTGGGAAATGTGTACCACATAAGTGACTTACTTCTTATAGAAATATCTTTAATAAAGAAGATCTTTAAGATGTTTTCATCGCGTGAAACGTTTCGGTCACCTCGGTTCCTTTCACGCCTATCCATCCATTGTACCAAAGAATTCGGTTTTTTCGAGGTGACACATGCTTTGAAGCTTTTGAAAGAGTCGCACCTGATTATTCCACATCGACTTTCGTGTGTCGACATAATCTAGCGTCTGAGAGATTAAAATCTATTTAAAAAAGAAAACCCTTCTTGACTCGAATAAGAATAATAATTTTATTTTTTTCGATTTTAAACACTCTTTGGAATACGTGGCTACTAATTAAAAATAAATCCGTTTGAAATTAAAAAAAAACGATTTTAAAACGACAAAATCGTTTTGAACATAATATTTCGAAACGGTCAATTAAATTTACCGGCTGCACCTTATTAAAGAAGTTGGCAATTTATCTGTCTTGTAGTGATGAGTCACACTACAGAAGCTGCACACAATGAGGCGCTTTTAACCGGCCATTATAATACAATACATCTTGGTGGGTGCGGTTCAATTATTGTTATTAAAATTTTATTAGAAAAGTAAGCCGCCGGAACAACTTGTTTGCATTCAATATATGGTTAAACTTGGATATAACGGGCTAAAGATTTAGGTCCAGTGTTAGTTAAAACACCATTCATTTAAAAATAACGAAATCTTAACGACCCGTTTTTTGTAACGTCTGAAAAAGTTGATTATCTCATTACTAAAGCTCATTATAAAGCTCTACTATACATCATTTCGAAGTTAAAAGTGTGTTCTTTATTTTGTTTTTATAAATTATTATTCAAAACTTTTTAGTTTGGTAGGAAAAAAAGTCTGAAGCTAATTAAATTTAATTTAAAAATGTTGTTTTAAATTTTTGTCATATGAATTAACTCATGAAATGACATAAATTATTATAGCTACAGTAATGACTAATACAGCAATCTAAAACTAAAGTAATATACTTTATTTTATTTTTATAAATTGTAGCTCTAAACTTATTAGTTCAACAGACAATAAGTTCTCTACTTGATTAAATTTACCTTACAAAAAATAAATTCTCAAATAAATCGAAATATAAATTTATTGACATCATATTAAATAATCATCATTTTGAAGTTAAAAGTTTACTTATTTTATTTTTATAAAGTATTGCTCTAAACTTAACAGGTCGGCAAACAAAAATCTTGTACTTGATAAAATTAGACAAAAAAGCAAAATTTGTTAAAAAATTTATGTGATACTTCAGGTATCTGATGATATGATGTAGCTATAATCTTGAATGATGAATTATTTTAAAGCTAAAAGTGTGTAGTTCACTTTATCTTCACAAGTTACTATTCTAAACTTGTCAGTTGAGCAGAAAAAAAGGTCTGAACTTAACTAAATTTACCTTAAAACAATTTTTTTAAATCTTAATATAAAATTTCTGATATCTCATAAAATAATTGTATTTTATCTTATCTCTATAAGTTATTATTCTAAGCTTATCAGTTAAGCAGAAAACACCAATAATTTTTCAAAAAAAAATCGTGATATAAAATTTCTGATACCTCATGATATGATATAGCTACTACAATCTTGAATGATGCATTATTCTGAAATTATAACCTTATCAGTTATAATTTCATCAGTTAAGCAGAAAAATGTTCGGTTATTAATGAAATTTAACTTAAATCAACAATTTTTTTAACTTTCGATATCTTATTAAATCATACAGCTACGATCATGAATGATATATCATATTCAAGCTAAACGCGTGTACTTTACTTTATCTCTGTAAGTTATCATTCTAAATTTATCAGTTGAGCAGAAAAAAGGTCTGAACTTAACTAAATTTACCTTAAAACAATTTTTTTAAATCTTAATATAAAATTTCTGATATCTCATAAAATCATTGTATTTTATCTTATCTCTATAAGTTATTATTCTAAGCTTATCAGTTAAGCAGAAAAAAAGCTCTGAACTTTACTAAATTTACCTTAAAACCAATAATTTTTCAAAAATAAATCGTGATATAAAATTTCTGATACCTCATGATATGATATAGCTACTACAATCTTCAATGATGCATTATTCTGAAATTATAATCTTATCAGCTATAATCTCATCAGTTAAGCAGAAAAAATGTTCGGTTATTAATGAAATTTAGCTTAAATCAACAATTTTTTAATCTTTTGATATCTCATTAAATCATACAGCTACGATCATGAATGATATATCATATTTAAGCTAAACGCGTGTACTTTACTTTATCTCTGTATGTTATCATTCTAAATTTATCAATTGAGCAGAAAAGAAGGTCTGAATTTTACTAAATTTATCTTAAAAACAACAATTTTTCAATAAAAATCCAAACAAAATCTGATATCTCATGATATGATGTAGCTACAATCTTGAATGATCAATCATCCTAAAGCTAAAAGTGAGTAAGTTACTGTATCTTTATAAGTTATTCTCCCAAACTTATCAGTTGAGAAAAAGAAATTGTGATCTTAACTAAATTTACCTTAAAAACAATTTTTAAAAAATCGCGATATAAAATTTATGATATCTCATGATATGATATAGCTACAATCTTGAATGATGAATCATCCTAAAGCCAAAAGTATGTACTTTATTTTATTTGTATAAATTATTGCTCTAAACTTATCAGTTAAACAAAGAAAAAGTTCAGTTGTTGACTAAACTTGACTTAAAAGCAACAATTTTTCAAAATATTTCGTGCTATAAAATTTTTGATATCTCATAAAATCATACAGCTAAAATTATGAATGATACATCATTTTGAAGCTAAGAGATGTACTTTACTTTATCTTTATAAGTTATTATTCTAAACTTATCAGATGAGCAGAAAATAAATCTGAACTTTACTAAATTTATCTTAAACAATTTTAAAAAAAATCGTGATATACAATTTCTGATATCTCCTGATATAATATAGCTATAATTTTGAATGATGAATCATCCTAAAGCAAAAAGTATGTACTTTATTTTATTTGTATAAATTATTGCTCTAAACTTATCAGTTAAACAAAGAAAAAGCTCAGTTATTGACTAAATTTGACTTAAAAACAACAATTTTTCGAAAAATTTCGTGATATAAAATTATTGATATCTCATAAAATTATACAGATATAATTATGAATGATACATCATTTTGAAGCTAAAAGATGTACTTTACTTTATCTTTATAAATCATTACTCCAAGCTTATCGGTTAGGTAGAGAAAAAGCTCGGTTGTTGATTAAATTTGACTTAAAAACAAGAGTTTTTTAAAAAATTTCGTGATATAAAATTTCTGATATCTCAGAAAGTCATACAGCTACAATCATGAATGATACATCATTTTGAAGCTAAAATGTGTACTTTACTTTATCTTTATAAGTTATTATTCTAAGCTTATCAGTTGAGCAGAGAGAAAAGTCTGAACTTGACTGAATTTACCTTAAAGACAATGTAAAAAAAATCGTGATATAAAATTCCTGTTATCTCATGAGATGATATAGCTACAATCTTGAATAATGAATCATCCTAAAACTAAAAGTGTGTTCTTTACTTTTTATCTATAAGTATTATTCTAAACTTATCAGTTGAGCAGAAAAATGTCAGAACCATACTAAATTTATTTAAAAAAAAATTGCGATTTAAGTTTTCTGATATCTCATGATGTAATATAGCGGCAATTTTGAATGATGAATCATCCTAAAGCTAAAAGTATGTACTTTATTTTATTTCTATAAATTATCACTCTAAACTTATCAGTTAAGCAGAGAAATAGCTCGGTTATTGATTAAATTTGACTTAAAAGCAATAATTTTTCAAAAAATTTCGTGATAAAAAATTGTTGATATCTCATAAAATCATACAGCCATAATCATGAATGAAGCTAAAAAGTGTACTTTATCTTTATATGTTATTATTCTAAGCTTATCAGTTGAGCAGAATAGAAGATCTGAACTTGACCAAATTTACATTAAAACATTTTTTTAAATTGTGATATAAAAGTTCTAATGTCTCATCATATGATATAGACACTATCTTAAATGATGTATCATTTTGAAGCTAAAAGTGTGTACTTTAATCTTTTTTTGTAAATTATTGCTTTAAGCTTATCAATTTTTCAAAAATCCAGATTTGTTGTTGATTAAATTTAACTTAAAAGCAAAAATTGTTCAGAAAAATTGCGTGATATAAACTATCTGATATTTCATAAAATTATACAGTTACAGTCAGATGTGCTATTTCATTTTCAAGCTAAATATTTGTACTTTATTTTATTTCAATAAATTATAATTCTAATCTTATCAGTTGAACAAAAAAGAACCTCTAAACATGACTCAATTTTCCTTAAAAACAACAATTCTTCGAAAAATATCATAATATAGAATGACTGATATCTCATGAATTGATGTAGCTACAATCATGATTGATACATCATTTTGAATCTTAAAAGATATACTTTACATTATAATTTATTATTCTAAACTTAACAGTTGAGCAGAAAAAGAAGTCTGAACTTGACTAAATTTACCTTAAAAAACAACAATTAAAAAAATTGTAATATCAAACAAATTTCTAATATCTCGTGATATGATATAGCTACAATCTTGAACGATGCATTATTCTAAAGCCAAAAGTGTACACTTTATTTTATTTCCAGAAATTATCGCTCTAAACTTAGCAGTTAAGCAGAGAAAAGACTGGGTTGTTGATTGAATGTGACTTAAAAGATTTTAAAAGAAATTTTTCAAAAAATTTCATGATATAAAATTGTTGATATCTCATAAAATCATAAAGTTATAATCATGAGGAATATATCATTTTGAAGCCAAAAGTTGAACTTTATTTTTATAAGTTATTATTCTAAACTTATCAGTAGAACAAGAAAATCGGTCAGAACTTGACTAAATTTACCGTTCTGATAATCTGCAAAATTTCTGATATCTCATGATATAATACACCTACAATCTTGAATGATGCGTCATTTTGATGTTAAAAGCGTATACTTTAAGTTTCTTTTTTAAACTATTGGTTTAAACTCATTAGAAATCAAGATTTTTTAGTTGATTAAATTTAAGTTAAAAGTAATAATTTTTCAAAAAATTTCGTGTTATAAAATAGTTGAGATCTCATAAAATCATACAGCTATAATTATGAGGAATACATCATTTTGAAGCTAAAAGTTGAATTTTACTTTATCTTTATAAGTTATCATTTTAAATTTACCAGTTGAGCAGAAAAATAGGTCTGAACTTGACTAAATTTACCTATCTGATAATCTGCAAAATTTCTGATATCTCATGATATGATACACCTACAATCTTGAGTGATGCATCATTTTGAAGTTAAAATGTATACTTTAAGTTTTTTCTTAAATTATTGATTTAAGCTTATCAGAAATCAAGATCTATAGTTGATTAAATTTGACTTAAAAGCAATATTTTTTTCAAAAAATGTCTTGGTATAAAATAGTTGATATCTCATAAAATCATAAAGCTATAATCATAAGAAATACATTATTTTAAAGCTAAAAGTTGACTTTACTTTATCTTTGAAAGTTATTATTCTAAACTTACCAGTTGAGCAGAAAAATAGGTCTGAACTTGACTAAATTTACCTTTCTGATAATCTGCAAAATTTCTGATATCTCATGATATGATACACCTACAATCATAAAGCTATAATCATAAGAAATATATTATTTTAAAGCTAAAAGTTGACTTTACTTTATCCTTGAAAGTTATTATTCTAAACTTACCAGTTGAGCAGAAAAATAGGTCTGAACTTGACTAAATTTACCTTTCTAATAATCTGCAAAATTTCTGATATCTCATAATATGATTCATCTGTAATCTTGAATGATGCATCATTTTGAAGTTAAAGTGTATACTTTAAGTTCTTTCTTAAATTATTGATTTAAGCTTATCAGAAATCAAGATCTATAGTTAATTAAATTTGACTTAAAAGCAATATTTTTTCAAAAAATGTCTTGGTATAAAATAGTTGATATCTCATAAAATCATAAAGCTATAATCATAAAAAATATATTATTTTAAAGCTAAAAGTTGACTTTACTTTATCTTTGAAAGTTATTATTCTAAACTTACCAGTTGAACAGAAAAATAGGTCTGAACTTAACTAAATTTACCTTTCTAATAATCTACAAAATTTCTGATATCTCATGATATGATTCATCTGTAATCTTGAATGATGCATCATTTTGAAGTTAAAGTGTATACTTTAAGTTCTTTCTTAAATTATTGATTTAAGCTTATCAGAAATCAAGATCTATAGTTAATTAAATTTGACTTAAAAGCAATATTTTTTCAAAAAATGTCTTGGTATAAAATAGTTGATATCTCATAAAATCATAAAGCTATAATCATAAAAAATATATTATTTTAAAGCTAAAAGTTGACTTTACTTTATCTTTGAAAGTTATTATTCTAAACTTACCAGTTGAACAGAAAAATAGGTCTGAACTTAACTAAATTTACCTTTCTAATAATCTACACAATTTCTGATATCTCATGATATGATTCATCTGTAATCTTGAATGATGCATCATTTTGAAGTTAAAGTGTATACTTTAAGTTCTTTCTTAAATTATTGATTTAAGCTTATCAGAAATCAAGATCTATAGTTAATTAAATTTGACTTAAAAGCAATATTTTTTCAAAAAATGTCTTGGTATAAAATAGTTGATATCTCATAAAATCATAAAGCTATAATCATAAAAAATATATTATTTTAAAGCTAAAAGTTGACTTTACTTTATCTTTGAAAGTTATTATTCTAAACTTACCAGTTGAACAGAAAAATAGGTCTGAACTTGACTAAATTTACCTTTCTAATAATCTACTAAATTTCTGATATCTCATGATATGATTCACCTGTAATCTTGAATGATGCATCATTTTGAAGTTAAAGTGTATACTTTAAGTTCTTTCTTAAATTATTGATTTAAGCTTATCAGAAATCAAGATCAATAGTTGATTAAATTTGACTTAAAAGCAATATTTTTTCAAAAAATGTCTTGGTATAAAATAGTTGATATCTCTTAAAATCATAAAGCTATAATCATGAGGAATACATTATTTTAAAGCTAAAAGTTGACTTTACTTTATCCTTGAAAGTTATTATTCTAAACTTACCAGTTGAGCAGAAAAATAGGTCTGAACTTGACTAAATTTACCTTTCTAATAATCTACTAAATTTCTGATATCTCATGATATGATTCATCTGTAATCCTGAATGATGCATCATTTTGAAGTTAAAGTGTATACTTTAAGTTCTTTCTTAAATTATTGATTTAAGCTTATCAGAAATCAAGATCTATAGTTGATTAAATTTGACTTAAAAGCAATATTTTTTCAAAAAATGTCTTGGTATAAAATAGTTGATATCTCATAAAATCATAAAGCTATAATCATGAGGAATACATTATTTTAAAGCTAAAAGTTGACTTTACTTTATCCTTGAAAGTTATTATTCTAAACTTATCAGTTGAGCAGAAAAATAGGTCTGAACTTGACTAAATTTACTTTTCTGATAATCTACTAAATTTCTGATATCTCATGATATGATTCATCTGTAATCTTGAATGATGCATCATTTTGATGTTAAAGTGTAAACTTTAAGTTTTTTCTTAAACTATTGGTTTAAGCTTATTAGAAATCAAGATCTATAGTTGATTAAATTTGACTTAAAAGCAATATTTTTTCAAAAAATGTCTTGGTATAAAATAGTTGATATCTCATAAAATCATAAAGCTATAATCATGAGGAATACATTATTTTAAAGCTAAAAGTTGACTTTACTTTATCCTTGAAAGTTATTATTCTAAACTTACCAGTTGAGCAGAAAAATAGGTCTGAACTTGACTAAATTTACCTTTCTAATAATCTACTAAATTTCTGATATCTCATGATATGATTCATCTGTAATCCTGAATGATGCATCATTTTGAAGTTAAAGTGTATACTTTAAGTTCTTTCTTAAATTATTGATTTAAGCTTATCAGAAATCAAGATCTATAGTTGATTAAATTTGACTTAAAAGCAATATTTTTTCAAAAAATGTCTTGGTATAAAATAGTTGATATCTCATAAAATCATAAAGCTATAATCATGAGGAATACATTATTTTAAAGCTAAAAGTTGACTTTACTTTATCCTTGAAAGTTATTATTCTAAACTTATCAGTTGAGCAGAAAAATAGGTCTGAACTTGACTAAATTTACTTTTCTGATAATCTACTAAATTTCTGATATCTCATGATATGATTCATCTGTAATCTTGAATGATGCATCATTTTGATGTTAAAGTGTAAACTTTAAGTTTTTTCTTAAACTATTGGTTTAAGCTTATTAGAAATCAAGATCTATAGTTGATTAAATTTGACTTAAAAGCAATATTTTTTCAAAAAATGTCTTGGTATAAAATAGTTGATATCTCATAAAATCATAAAGCTATAATCATGAGGAATACATTATTTTAAAGCTAAAAGTTGACTTTACTTTATCCTTGAAAGTTATTATTCTAAACTTACCAGTTGAGCAGAAAAATAGGTCTGAACTTGACTAAATTTACCTTTCTAATAATCTACTAAATTTCTGATATCTCATGATATGATTCATCTGTAATCCTGAATGATGCATCATTTTGAAGTTAAAGTGTATACTTTAAGTTCTTTCTTAAATTATTGATTTAAGCTTATCAGAAATCAAGATCTATAGTTGATTAAATTTGACTTAAAAGCAATATTTTTTCAAAAAATGTCTTGGTATAAAATAGTTGATATCTCATAAAATCATAAAGCTATAATCATGAGGAATACATTATTTTAAAGCTAAAAGTTGACTTTACTTTATCCTTGAAAGTTATTATTCTAAACTTATCAGTTGAGCAGAAAAATAGGTCTGAACTTGACTAAATTTACTTTTCTGATAATCTACTAAATTTCTGATATCTCATGATATGATTCATCTGTAATCTTGAATGATGCATCATTTTGATGTTAAAGTGTAAACTTTAAGTTTTTTCTTAAACTATTGGTTTAAGCTTATTAGAAATCAAGATCTATAGTTGATTAAATTTGACTTAAAAGCAATATTTTTTCAAAAAATGTCTTGGTATAAAATAGTTGATATCTCATAAAATCATAAAGCTATAATCATGAGGAATACATTATTTTAAAGCTAAAAGTTGACTTTACTTTATCCTTGAAAGTTATTATTCTAAACTTACCAGTTGAGCAGAAAAATAGGTCTGAACTTGACTAAATTTACCTTTCTAATAATCTACTAAATTTCTGATATCTCATGATATGATTCATCTGTAATCCTGAATGATGCATCATTTTGAAGTTAAAGTGTATACTTTAAGTTCTTTCTTAAATTATTGATTTAAGCTTATCAGAAATCAAGATCTATAGTTGATTAAATTTGACTTAAAAGCAATATTTTTTCAAAAAATGTCTTGGTATAAAATAGTTGATATCTCATAAAATCATAAAGCTATAATCATGAGGAATACATTATTTTAAAGCTAAAAGTTGACTTTACTTTATCCTTGAAAGTTATTATTCTAAACTTACCAGTTGAGCAGAAAAATAGGTGTGAACTTGACTAAATTTACCTTTCTAATAAACTACTAAATTTCTGATATCTCATGATATGATTCATCTGTAATCCTGAATGATGCATCATTTTGAAGTTAAAGTGTATACTTTAAGTTCTTTCTTAAATTATTGATTTAAACTTATCAGAAATCAAGATCTATAGTTGATTAAATTTGACTTAAAAGCAATATTTTTTCAAAAAATGTCTAGGTATAAAATAGTTGATATCTCATAAAATCATAAAGCTATAATCATGAGGAATACATTATTTTAAAGTTAAAAGTTGACTTTACTTTATCCTTGAAAGTTATTATTCTAAACTTACCAGTTGAGCAGAAAAATAGGTCTGAACTTGACTAAATTTACTTTTCTGATAATCTACTAAATTTCTGATATCTCATGATATGATTCATCTGTAATCTTGAATGATGCATCATTTTGAAGTTAAAGTGTATACTTTAAGTTCTTTCTTAAATTATTGATTTAAGCTTATCAGAAATCAAGATCTATAGTTGATTAAATTTGACTTAAAAGCAATATTTTTTCAAAAAATGTCTTGGTATAAAATAGTTGATATCTCATAAAATCATAAAGCTATAATCATAAGAAATATATTATTTTAAAGCTAAAAGTTGACTTTACTTTATCCTTGAAAGTTATTATTCTAAACTTACCAGTTGAGCAGAAAAATAGGTTTGAACTTGACTAAATTTACCTTTCTGATAATCTACTAAATTTCTGATATCTCATGATATGATTCACCTGTAATCTTGAATGATGCATCATTTTGAAGTTAAAGTGTATACTTTAAGTTCTTTCTTAAATTATTGATTTAAGCTTATCAGAAATCAAGATCTATAGTTGATTAAATTTGACTTAAAAGCAATATTTTTTCAAAAAATGTCTTGGTATAAAATAGTTGATATCTCATAAAATCATAAAGCTATAATCATAAGAAATATATTATTTTAAAGCTAAAAGTTGACTTTACTTTATCCTTGAAAGTTATTATTCTAAACTTACCAGTTGAGCAGAAAAATAGGTCTGAACATGACTAAATTTACCTTTCTAATAATCTACTAAATTTCTGATATCTCATGATATGATTCATCTGTAATCTTGAATGATGCATCATTTTGAAGTTAAAGTGTATACTTTAAGTTTTTTCTTAAATTATTTATTTAAGCTTATCAGAAATCGAGATCTATAGTTGATTAAATTTTACTTAAAAGCAACATTTTTTTCAAAAAATGTCTTTGTATAAAATAGTTGATATCTCATAAAATCATAAAGCTATAATCATGAGGAATACATTATTTTAAAGCTAAAAGTTGACTTTACTTTATCCTTGAAAGTTATTATTCTAAACTTACCAGTTGAGTAGAAAAATAGGTCTGAACTTGACTAAATTTACCTTTCTAATAATCTACTAAATTTCTGATATCTCATGATATGATTCATCTGTAATCCTGAATGATGCATCATTTTGAAGTTAAAGTGTATACTTTAAGTTTTTTCTTAAATTATTGATTTCAACTTATCAGAAATCAAGATCTATAGTTGATTAAATTTAACTTAAAAGCAATAATTTTTCAAAAAATGTCTTGGTATAAAATAGTTGATATCTCATAAAATCATAAAGCTATAATCATAAGAAATACATTATTTTAAAGCTAAAAGTTGACTTTACTTTATCCTTGAAAGTTATTATTCTAAACTTACCAGTTGAGCAGAAAAATAGGTCTGAACTTGACTAAATTTACCTTTCTGATAATCTACTAAATTTCTGATATCTCATGATATGATTCACCTGTAATCTTGAATGATGCATCATTTTGAAGTTAAAGTGGATACTTTAAGTTCTTTCTTAAATTATTGATTTAAGCTTATTATTATTTAATCAAGATCTATAGTTGATTAAATTTGACTTAAAAGCAATATTTTTTCAAAAAATGTCTTGGTATAAAATAGTTAATATCTCTTAAAATCATAAAGCTATAATCATGAGGAATACATTATTTTAAAGCTAAAAGTTGACTTTACTTTATCCTTGAAAGTTATTATTCTAAACTTACCAGTTGAGCAGAAAAATAGGTCTGAACTTGACTAAATTTACCTTTCTAATAATCTACTAAATTTCTGATATCTCATGATATGATTCATCTGTAATCTTGAATGATGCATCATTTTGAAGTTAAAGTGTATACTTTAAGTTCTTTCTTAAATTATTGGTTTAAGCTTATCAGAAATCAAGATCTGTAGTTGATAAAATTTAACTTAATAGCAATAATTTTTCAAAAAGTTTCGTGATATAAAATAGTTGATATCTCATAAAATCATAAAGCTATAATCATGAGGAATACTTTATTTTAAAGCTAAAAGTTGACTTTACTTTATCCTTGAAAGTTATTATTCTAAACTTAAAAGTTGAGCAGAAAAATAGGTCTGAACTTGACTAAATTTACCTTTCTAATAATCTACAAAATTTCTGATATCTCATGATATGATTCATCTGTAATCTTGAATGATGCATCATTTTGAAGTTAAAGTGTATACTTTATGTTTTTTCTTAAATTATTGATTTAAGCTTATCAGAAATCAAGATCTATAGTTGATTAAATTTGACTTAAAAGCAATATTTTTTCAAAAAATGTCTTGGTATAAAATAGTTGATATCTCATAAAATCATAAAGCTATAATCATGAGGAATACGTTATTTTAAAGCTAAAAGTTGACTTTACTTTATCCTTGAAAGTTATTATTCTAAACTTACCAGTTGAACAGAAAAGTAGGTCTGAACTTGACTAAATTTACCTTTCTGATAATCTACTAAATTTCTGATATCTCATGATATGATTCACCTGTAATCTTGAATGATGCATCATTTTGAAGTTAAAGTGTATACTTTAAATTTTTTCTTAAATTATTGATTTAAGCTTATCAGAAATCAAGATCTATAGTTGATTAAATTTGACTTAAAAGCAATATTTTTTTCAAAAAATGTCTTGGTATAAAATAGTTGATATCTCATAAAATCATAAAGCTATAATCATGAGGAATACATTATTTTAAAGCTAAAAGTTGACTTTACTTTATCCTTGAAAGTTATTATTCTAAACTTACCAGCTGAGCAGAAAAATAGGTCTGAACTTGACTAAATTTACCTTTCTAATAATCTACAAAATTTCTGATATCTCATGATATGATTCATCTGTAATCTTGAATGATGCATCATTTTGAAGTTAAAGTGTATACTTTATGTTTTTTCTTAAATTATTGATTTAAGCTTATCAGAAATCAAGATCTATAGTTGATTAAATTTGACTTAAAAGCAATATTTTTTCAAAAAATGTCTTGGTATAAAATAGTTGATATCTCTTAAAATCATAAAGTTATAATCATGAGGAATACATCATTTCGAAGCTAAAAGTTGAACTTTACTTTATCTTTATAAGTTATTATTCTAAACTTACCAGTTGAGTAGAAAAATAGGTCTGAACTTGACTAAATTTATCTTCCTGATAATCTGCAAAATTTCTGACATCTCATGATATGATACACCTACAATCTTGAATAACGCATCATTTTGAAGCTAAAAGAAGTTTTTTCTTCAATTATTGGTTTGAAATCAAGATCTGTAGTTGATTAAATTTAACTTACAAACAACAATTTTTCAAAAAAATCCTAACATAAAATATATCATAAAATTATACAGCTATAATCATAAATGACACTTCATTTTCAGTAGTATAGCTGTGAAGGTTCTGGGACCGAGAATGCTCGATGATATGTCGGTGGTAACTTGGATGAACAGGGGGTTTACCACTCTTCAGCAAGGTCACCGGAAGCTGAAGAACTACCCTGATGGCTGAAGAAGTACCGTGAAGAGCTACCCTAATAGCCGAAGAAGTACCCTAATGGCTGAAGAACTACCCTAATGGGTGAAGAACAACCCCCGGGTAGCTGAAGAACTACCCCTTGTCTCACCTGTCCGAAAAACTACCCCTTGCTGAAGAACTACCCTCACCTGGCTGAACCCCTTGTCTTACCTGTCTCACCTGGGTGACCAAGATGACCGAGGATGATCAAGATGACGTCACCTTTGACCTTTCACCATAGTTTGACTTATCAAGATGGCCGGGGTGGGCAGGTAAGCCGCCCAGGTGAGACAATGGGTTCAGCCAGCTGAGGGTAGTTCTTCAGCCAAGGGTATTTCCTCGGACAGGTGAGACAAGGGGTAGTTCTTCAGCTACCCGGGGGTTGTTCTTCAGCTACCCGGGGGTTGTTCTTCACCCATTACGGTAGTTCTTCAGCCATTAGGGTACATTTTCGGCTGTTAGGGTAGCTCTTTACGGTACTTCTTCAGCCATTAGGGTAGTTCTTCAGCTTCCGGTAACCTTGCTGAAGAGTGATAAACCCCCCTGTCCATCCAAGTTACCAACGACATACCATCGAGCATTCTCGGTTCCAGAACCCTCACAGCTATACTACTAGTTTCAAGTTAAATATTTGTATTTTATTTTATTTCTTTAAATTATTATTCTAAACTTATCAGTTGAGCAGAACGAAAAATTTCGAAAAATATCCTAATATAGAATTACTGATATCTCATGAGATGATATAGCTGTATTCATGATTGATGTATCATTTTGCAGCTAAAACTGTGTACTCTAATTTATTTTCATAATTTATTCATCAAATAACCAGCGTGACGTCACGAACGGGCCTTCGAGCTATACACCTGTTCCATCTTTTTTGTGTGCATTAACTGAAACCCTTTTGTCGTTGAGGTTTTGCTGCACATTTATTCCTTCTGACAAAAAGACCCTAATAAGTATCTCATAGAAACAATATTAAGATTTATAGCCACGGTTTACTTTACATAATACAACTCCCATCCTACCATCATTAAGACAAACATCTCGGTATTACGATCTCAATCCGTCGCGAAAGGGGTTTTCTCTTTCTCTCTTTGCCGTCGTAGCAATAACGCGGCAATAATAATGCCCCATTACTACTGTTCCGGGGAGCGGTAGCGGTCTCGCAGCGGGGTCTCCGTATTCATGCCTTCATTTGCTAACTTATTATTGCACTTAGCAGCGTCCAATTTTTAGAGATCGCCGGGTTGGATTGCTCGTGTTGAATTTATTCGATTATGACGGGGCGAAGAATGGTCGCCCGCGCGTGTTCCTATACAGCCCATACACTCGGAGAAGAAGAGGAAGAACATAGATGGGCCCCAAAGCACGACAGGACGTGCCACGCCGATATAATCTAAGAAATGCCATGTCCAGTGTATGTGCGCTTCTTGTATATGGACCGAAGAACTAAACTCCGGTTCTCTCCTCGGTGCTGGATGTTATTATAGTGGATTATCTTGATTTGTTTAATGGATAGACATTGGTAGTACGTGTGTTAAATTATGATTGACTGCCGATACTTTTAAAAAGTTTACCTCGTTGAAAGCTTTTAAAAAATGATGCTTTTATTACTTTAATAAAGATTGGAGAGTTGAAGAAGATCTTGATTTACTGTTATCGAAAAAGAAATAAAAGATAAAATTGAAAAGCAAACAACGGGTTAGCAGGCGAGGCGGTTAATCGTTTCTTTCGGGACACCCGCTACGAGATAATAACGTCGAAGGTGCAATCTGCCGATTGGTTATTAATTGTGGGAAGTCGAATTTCCGGGAAAATAATGCGCCCGGCGTCCCCACAAAAGACCATGATTTACAGCACGCTATTATAAAAGGTATTAAGGAGCGTATACGCGAAAAGGATTCCTACGTGCACGTCCAATTATTTCTACAAATTATACGGCGATTTTTTATTTTAATAATCCAATATTTATGGGGGTATTTTTCATTTTAATGGCTCATCCTGAAAATATCAATTTATTTCAGATATTACAGAAAAGATCGTTGTAAACATTACCATAATGTCTCACATACTCAATCCAAACTAAATTAAGCAATTTTAAAGAAATTATTGCATTAATTAAACAAAAAATTAAAATTTTGAATTTGATTTAAAAAATTTGCGCCATCTATTAAAAGATTGATCAATTATCATTTTTAGTACTACTATAAAATAAGAAAAAATCTTTTAATTTAAAATAAGTAATAATTTATTAATCTTATTCGTTATTATTATTATTATTACGAATTAATAAATAAATAAAATATATAAATTTATTATTAAATATTAATAAAAATTAAATTAAATTGCGCCACCTATGAAGTAATGTGTAAATTAAAGTTTGAGTTAAAAATAAGGTCTAAATTTTTTATCATGAATTAATTTTATAATTATATTACTGTTATTCATTTAAATACTAATTTATATTAATAATTTATGTTAATATTATTTTGATTTTTAAACAATTTAATTTATTTTTATTTAATTACCAATATTGCATCGAGATGTCGCCCCACCCGTCATTGAAACGTCACCAAATGTAATAAATTTTTAAGCACTAACAATAAATTAAAACAAATAAAATTAAAATTAATAATAATTCATCAACCTTAATCGTTATTATCATTATTATTATGAATTAATAACGAAATGAAATGTATAAGTTTATTATTAAATATTAATAAAAATTAAATTAAATTGCGCCACCTATGAAGTAATACGAAGATTAAAAGATTGAGTTGAAAATAATCTCTCAATTTTTCATCATGAATTAATTTTATTATTATATTATTGTTATTAATTTGAATATTAAAAATAAAGTATTTTTTGTTAATATTATTCTCATTTTTTAAACAATTAATTTATTTTTATTTAATTATAAATTTTGCCGCGAGATGTCGCCCCGCCCGTCATTGAAACGTCACCGAATGTAATTAATTTTTAAACACCAACAATAAAATAAAACAAATAAAATTAAAATTAATAATAATTCATTAACCTTAATCGTTATTATTATCAGAAAGAATTAATAAAGGAATAAAATTTATAAGTTTATTATTAAATATTAATAAATATTAAACTGAATTGCGCCACCTATGAAGTAATACGTACATTAAAAATTTAAGTTAAAAATAAGTTTTCAATTTTTTATTATGAATTTATTTTATTATTATATTATTGTTATTAATTTGAATATTAAAAACAAAAAAGTTATGTTAATATTATTCTCGTTTTTTAAACAATTAATTTATTTTTATTTAATTGCAAGTTTTGCCGCGAGATGTCGCCCCACCCGTCATTGAAACGTCACCGAATGTAATTAATTTTTAAACACCAACAATAAAATAAAACAAATAAAATTAAAATTAATAATAATTCATTAACCTTAATCGTTATTATTATCAGAAACAATTAATAAAGGAATAAAATTTATAAGTTTATTATTAAATATTAATAAATATTAAACTGAATTACGCCACCTATGAAGTAATACGTACATTAAAAATTTAAGTTAAAAATAAGTTTTCAATTTTTTATTATGAATTTATTTTATTATTATATTATTGTTATTAATTTGAATATTAAAAGCAAAAAAGTTATGTTAATATTATTCTCGTTTTTTAAACAATTAATTTATTTTTTATTTAATTGCAAGTTTTGCCGCGAGATGTCGCCCCACCAGTCATTGAAACGTCACCAAATGTAATTAAATTTTAAGCACTAACAATAAATTAAAACAAATAAAATTAACAATAATTTATTAACCTTAATCGTTATTATTATTATTATAACGACTTAATAAAGAAATAAAATATATAAATTTTTTATTAAATATTAACAAAAATTAAACTAAATTGCGCCACCTATGAAGTAATGTGTTAATTAAAGTTTGAGTTAAAAATAATCTCTCAATCTTTTATCATGAATTAATTTTATTATTATATTATTGTTATCAATTTGAATATTAAAAATAAACGAATTTATGTTAACATTTTAAACAATATATAAACATTAAACATAACAATATAAAATATTCATTTTTAAACAACAATTTATTTTTATTCAATTACTAATTTTGCCGCGAGATGTCGCCCCACCCGTCATTGATACGTCACCGAATGTAATTAATTTTTAAGCACTAACAATAAAATAAAACAAATAAAATTAAAATTAATAAAAATTCATTAACCTTAATCGTTATTATTATTATTATGAATTAATAAAGAAATAAAATGTATAAGTTTATTATTAAATATTAATAAAAATTAAATTAAATTGCGCCACCTATGAAGTAATACGTAGATTAAAAGATTGAGTTGAAAATAATCTCTCAATTTTTCATCATGAATTAATGTTATTATTATATTATTGTTATTAATTTGAATATTAAAAATAAAGTATTTTATGTTAATATTATTCTTATTTTTTAAACAATTAATTTATTCTTATTTAATTACAAATTTTGCCGCGAGATGTCGCCCCACCCGTCATTGAAAAGTCACCAAATTTAGTTCATTTTTAAGCACTAACAATAAAATAAAACAATTAAAATTAAAATTAATAAAAATTCATTCAACTTAATCATTATTATTATTATAACGAATTAATAAAGAAATAAAATATATAAGTTTATTATTAAATATTAATAAAAATATATTAAATTGCGCCACCTATGAAGTAATGCGTAGATTACAAGTTTGAGTTAAAAATAAGCTCTCAATTTTTTTATCATGAATTAATTTTATAATTATATTATTTTATTAATTTAAATACTAATTTATATTAATAATTTATGTTAATATTATTTGGATTTTTAAACAAATTAATTTATTTTTATTTAATTACTAATTTTGCCGCGAGATGTCGCCCCACCAGTCATTGAAACGTCATTAAATGTAGTTTACGTCAATCTGAAGATATTAAAATATCCGATTTTGCTGTAAATAAGAAGTTATCTAAACGTGAGTTATAATTTTTATAAAATACTAATCTCTAGATATCTAAGTTACGCGTAAAATAACTCTTTCGAGGATTTAATCTAAATGTATAATCAAAAAATTGAATTAAGTTGCGCTACCTACGAAGTTATGAGTAAATTGAGTGACAAGAAAGTTTTTATGATGAATTAATTTAATAATTACATTATTATTATTAATTCAAACACGATAAACCAATTAATTCATTTTAATATTACCCTCATTTTTAAAGAAATTAATTTATTTTTATTTAATCATAAAGTTCACCACGAGATGTCGCCACTCCACCCGTCATTGAAACGTCATCAAATGTAGTTCACGTCAATCTCAAGATATTAAGACATCCGATTTTGCTGTAAATAAGAAGTTATCTAAACGTGAGTTATATTTTTTATAAAATACTAATCTTTAGATGTCTAAGTTACGCGCAAAATAACTCTTTCGAGGATTTATTCGAAATGTATAAACAAAAATTGAAATGAGTTGCGCCCTCTACGAAGTAATGAGTAAATTGAGCAACAAGAAAGTTTTATGATGAATTAATTTAATAATTATTAATTCAAATACGAAAAACCAATTAATTCATTTTAATATTACCCTCATTTTAAGAAAAATTAGTTTATTTTTATTTAATCATTAACTTCACCGCGAGATGTCGCCATTACGTCATTGAAACGTCACTAAATGTAGCTCACCTCAATACCAAGCCGTTCTATTTTGCTCTAAATAAGAGGTTAAAACTAAAAGTGTGTTACAATTTACAAATATTCTTCATAAAAAGCGAATCTAAAATAATCTCAAGATGTCTAAACGCGCCCAAAGTGAAGCATTCGAAGATTTATCGAACGTAGAGTTCGAAACGAGCGAAGATGTCGATGTGGTTGATAAATTCAAGAATATGAACCTCCGAGAGGAACTCATGCGTGGAATCTTCGCGTATGGCTTCGAAAAACCATCAGCAATCCAACAAAGAGCTATTAAACCCATCATAAAGGGGCGAGATGTGATCGCTCAAGCCCAATCGGGTACCGGTAAAACAGCAACATTTTCAATAGCTATCTTACAATCTTTAGATTTTACAATGAGAGAAACTCAAGTTTTGTGTTTATCACCAACGAGAGAACTCGCAGTTCAAATTCAAAAAGTAATCTTAGCATTGGGGGATTTTATGAATGTTCAATGCCACGCTTGTATCGGAGGAACCAATTTAGGTGAAGATATAAGAAAATTAGATTATGGTCAACACGTTGTTAGTGGAACCCCTGGTAGAGTTTACGATATGATTCGTCGTAGAGCTTTACGTACGCGAGCTGTAAAAATGCTTGTTTTGGATGAAGCCGATGAGATGCTTAATAAAGGATTTAAAGAACAAATTTATGATGTATACAGATTTTTACCTCCGTCGACTCAAGTTGTGCTTATTTCAGCGACACTCCCCCACGAAATTTTAGAGATAACCTCAAAATTTATGACTGATCCGATCAGGATTTTGGTAAAACGTGATGAATTGACTTTGGAAGGAATCAAACAATTCTTTGTTGCTGTTGAACGGGAAGAGTGGAAATTTGATACACTTTGTGATCTTTACGATACCTTAACCATCACTCAAGCTGTTATTTTTTGTAATACAAAACGTAAGGTTGATTGGTTAACGGAAAAAATGAGGGAAGCTAACTTTACCGTTAGCTCAATGCATGGGGATATGCCCCAAAAGGAACGTGATAATATCATGAAAGAATTTCGTTCGGGACAAAGCCGAGTTTTGATTACCACGGATGTTTGGGCGAGAGGAATTGATGTCCAACAAGTTAGTTTGGTTATTAATTATGATTTACCGAATAATCGTGAATTGTATATTCATCGTATTGGGCGTTCGGGAAGATTTGGGAGAAAAGGTGTTGCGATTAATTTCGTTAAATCGGATGATATTAGGATATTGAGAGATATCGAACAGTATTATTCGACGCAAATTGATGAAATGCCCATGAATGTTGCTGATCTTATTTAGATTTAGATGTAGTGTTATGATAAAATATTGATTAATGTAAATTTCTACTTTTCGGTTAGGTTATTCTTTTAATTTATCGACTCTATCTCTTTTTCACATTAAATGAGTAACTTTTTTGTTATGAGAAGAAATTAACAAATAAATTTAATTAAAAAAATTGTTTGATTCTTCCTTGACTCAAAAAAATATATAAATAAAGTATTTTAATTTAATTTTACTAAATAAATAAGTCATGGCATAATTTTAATTACAAAAATTAGATTATAAATGAAGATTTGTGTGAAAATTTTTGGTTTAAACCTAGAAATGGCTGAAAGTTTCTTAATAATATAAAATGTTGGCATTTATTGTAATGTTAGAATAAGAAATCGTTTAAGATTAGTTCCTAAATTTCTTCGTTAAGTGATTTAACGATTTTTCATAATCATTCTTGAATAAATTGCATTGAAGAAAATGTTTAAAGTTTGATGGCTCATATTTTAGCCATAAATAAATTTTGGCGCATTCATAATCATTTATAATCTAGTATTATTAATTAAAATTATGCCACAACTTAAAAAATATAAATATAATTATTTATAAAATTAAATTTATCATGGATCTTAAGTTGTAGTGAAGCAATCTCTCCTTTTATAGTGAAACAAACCTGTTAGTGAAGTTTAGTTGATAATTACTTTAGAAAAATTAAAGATGTTATCCTTGAATAGTGATCTCAAAAGCCAGAGATATTTTTGTTGACTAAGACTAGAATAATGTTGGGGAAAGTGAGAAAGACGTATAAAGAATGTTTAAGAGAAAATGTAAGGAAAAATCAAGGCAGTGCTAAGAATAATGAATGGTAAGGATAATCTTTTAAGAAATGTAAGGAGGATATTGAGGAATATCATGTTACAAACAATGTTCTGTATGATATGAGGAATTAGTTTAGTCAGATATGATATTGAGGGATAATAAAGATGATGTTGATGGATGATTGGAGAAGATATTGGTAGAAACTAAGGCAATTTAAAAAATGCCAAGGATATTAATGAGGGATGTCAAAAATGACATAGAAAGATATAAACAATACAAAGCAAAAATGTAGATACTTTGATACTGATGCTCTTATAGCTCAGATCTTATAAAAATGTTGGCAAAATCCAGAGAAATGTTGAAGAAAGTGAGAAAGATATCACAAAGAATGTTAAAGAAGAAGCTTTCCAGATAAAGATGTTTTAAGAGATATTAGAATTTTGATTGATAATGTTGACAATATTGAAGTGGACCTAGACAACATGAAACAACGGATAATGTTATGGATATATTGGAAGGAATATTGACTAAGACTAGAATAATGTTGAGGAAAGTGAGAAAGACATATAAAGAATGTTTAAGAGAAAATGTAAGGAAAAATCAAGACAGTGCTAAGAATAATGAATGGTAAGGATAATCTCTTAAGAAATGTAAGGAGGATATTGAGGAATATCATGTTACAAACAATGTATAATAATTGATAGATAATGAGAGAAATGTAGATATCTTAAACAATGTTCTGTATGATATGAGAGATTAGTTTAGTCAGATATGATATTGAGGGATAATAAAAATGGTGTTGATGGACGATTGGAGAAGATATTGATAGAAACTAAGACAATTTAAAAAATGCCAAGGATATTAATGAGGGATGTCAAAAATGACATAGAAAGATATGAACAATACAAAGCAAAAATGTAGATACTTTGAAACTGATGGTCTTATAGCTCAGATCTTATAAAAATGTTGTCAAAATGCAGAGAAATGTTGAAGAACGTGAGAAAAATATCACAAAGAATGTTTAAGAAAAAGCTTTCCAGATAAACCAAAACAGTACTGATGGATATTAAAGATGATGTTTTAAGAGATATTAGAATTTTGATTGATAATGTTGACAATATTGAAGTGGACTTAGACAACATGAAACAACGGATAATGTTATGGATATATTGGAAGGTGATAAAGCCCATATTAATATCATCACAAGGATGAACTTGAAGGATAATAAAAGAAATGCATAAATCCTGGACAACATTCTGAATGATCCTAGGGATTACTGCAATCAGACATGCTTTTGAAAGTTGCCAAAGACAACAATGATGGGTGATTGAAAAAGATGTTGAAGGAGATTGAGACAGTTTAAAAAATTCCAGGAATGTTGCTGGGAGATGTTGAAAACAGTATACATATCTTTATATCATAACCAATACTAAGAAAAATTAAAAATGCTATCTTTGAATAATGATCTTAAAGGCCAGAGATGTTATTTCGAAATGTTGAGTAAGGCTTTAGTAATGATAATAATTGATAGACATAGAAAGAAATGTAGAAATCCTAAACAGTGTTCTGAATGACCTTAGGGATTAGCCCGTGATATTGAAAGATAACAAAAATGATGTTGAGATGCTGTCTTTGAATGATAATCTCTAGGGTCAAAGATGTTATTTATAAAAATGTTGAAAAATACCAGAACAAACAAGAATACAGGTCTTGAGGGTTGATTAAAAGAGATATTGATAATGAAATGTATAAAACATGAACAATGGTTAAAAAGGCCTTAGGAATTAATCAAGTTAGAGATAATATTGGAAGATGGCCAAGACGATGTTGATGAATGATTGGAAAAGATGTTGAGGGAAGCTTGAAGAGTTACAAAGATTTTGCTGAGAGATATCAAAAACTATGCTGTAACAAAAAAAGTCAAGCTGTAAACGTAAGGTTGATTGGTTAACCGAAAATATGAGGGAAGCTAATTTTACCATTAGCTAATATGAAAGAATTTCGTTCGGGACAAAGCCGAGTTTTGATTACCACGGATGTTTGGGCGAGAGGAATTGATGTCCAACAAGTTAGTTTGGTTATTAATTATGATTTGCCTAATAATCGTGAACTGTATATTCATCGTATTGGGCGTTCGGGAAGATTTGGGAGAAAAGGTGTTGCGATTAATTTCGTTAAATCGGATGATATTAGGATATTGAGAGATATCGAACAGTATTATTCGACGCAAATTGATGAAATGCCCATGAATGTTGCTGATCTTATTATTAAAATATATTTTACTAAATAAATAAGTAATGACATAATTTTAATCACAAAAATTAGATTAAAAATGAAAATTTGTGTGAAAATTTTTGGTTTAAGCCTAGAAATGACTGAGATTTTCTTGAAAATATAGAATTTTGGCATTGATTGTAATAAAACGATTTAAATTATAATCCATGTTAACCAATAATTAAATTAAAAAGTATTTTTGTATCTGTACTTATAGTAGTAATTTATTATGAAAGGTAGCTTTACATATTTCGACCTATTATGGTCATCTTCAGAAGCTCTAAGAGAGATGAACAATAAAAATAAAAAATCTTAAGCAAATCAATAAAGTAAAAATGTAAAAAACTATGGCATGAAAAACAACATCTAGAAACAGATTGAAAATTACAGAAATACCTTACTTGTTAAAAAATTTGTTAATGTTGTTAATTTTTATTTAATATTTGGAATGTTCATTATTTTATAATGAACATTCCAAATATTAAATAAAGTTAATTACACATAATAAGAATATAAAAAATTTTTATCGTAAGTAATTTGATTTAAATAAACAATCATTCAGGAAACGATCTATTACAAAATGAACGACTTTATTTTATACTAATATTTCGACTATATTATTTCAGTCTTCTTCGGTGTACACTGAAATGAAGTAAATAATAAAATACAATAATCAAAACAGATTAGAATACATACAAAGTTGTGTTCCTTATTTAACGATATCAGTAAGGTTGATGAAAATTTAATTGGTTCTGAAAACTATTGAAATAACCAGAGATGGGCAAAATACTTTTAAAAAAGTATTTAAATACAAAATACAAATACTTTCAAATTTTTATACTTGAAATACAAATTACAAAATACTTTTTTAATTTGGTATTTAAATACAAAACATAAAATACGTATTTTCAAAATATTTTTTGCAAAATACGTTTTGTATACATTAAAGATGTGTTATTCTACATTTTTTATTAAAAGAGTATAATATGAACACAAATTCATTTCGTTGATTTTAAAATCACTATCTTTTCGAATAATTCGTCACTTATTTTTCTTCGATGTGGCCTCATTATCATTCCGCCAAAAGAAAAAAGGCGTTCTACACGAGCAGAACTTGGAATGCATGTATTATGATGAATCATCGATAACTGTTGAGCTCCTTCAATTAGAGCTTTAAATGAATCATTGTCTACTATTGATAACGGAGTCATAGTGTCAACAACAAAATTAACTATTAACTTATCAAAATTAACTGCTTTTGGTACTAAGTTTTTTGTTAGTGTGGTTTGTTTCATTTTTTTCGAACAAGTAGGTAAATCAGTGCTGTCGTCAGTATCATTGTTTCCCTTTTTTGTATGCATACATTTTTGTTTCTCGTAGTCATTCAATAGGCCACCATGTCCTTTCATCTGGAGATAATGAAATAAAATTGCTTAGGTCAATAATATAGACTAGATAATATTCTACAGGTTATATACAGGTTGTATACAACTAAATTTTCGAGGGGTACACATCTTGAAAGAACTTATTAACGTAAAAATATCTTGGTAAAAGTTGCATAATAACTGGTGAAAGATTTTGGATTTACATAACTGATTCTGATTTTGATTCAATTATCGTAAAACCTTTCTTATTCAGTCAATACTCAAAAACAGATGACGTCATGAATAAAATTCTTACGTCATAAGTTGGCTTTTTAAAAACTAAAATTGACCTATCCGAGCGTTTTTCTTGAAAACATTAAATAACGTAATTATGAATTTTGTTTCGAACTTTATCATCACCCTGTATATGAAATGTCTATGAAAAACTAATTAATATTTACCTTAATATGTTTCAAAAAGTTAGTAGTGGCGTTATTTCTTCATTTACGCTGCTTTACGCGTTAGCAAAGTTATTAATTTTGTGTCGATTAAGTAAATTATTTAATCAAGTTTGTCTTACATTTTAAAATTCACGAAGTTATACTAAATAAACAACAAGTAAAAGTTTGAGGATGCACAAATAAATTCAATCAAACTTCATTCACGACTAAACCTCTGATAATCCTACTGCAAAATTGCAGGAGAGTTACAATATGGAATTTAATAAATCCCCTCATTGACAATATATTTTCTCAGGTTCGAATATGGTAAATCCCCTGAAATTCGTTTAATTTCGTATTCGTTGGGTATTCACACAACTATAGATGTACTATCTTATTCATATAACACAACTTAACAAAATGATTACTAAAAATAATTAATATTAGACATGTTTAGAAAAAATTATTTAATATTTTCAAAATATAAAATAAGTAACTAAAAGTACTTAAAATACGAATACAAAATACTTTTGGTGAAATGTATTTGAAATACAAAATACGTATTTTGTATTTTAAATGCTTTTATTTCAAATAGGTCGCATCTCTGGAAATAACGCTACCACAGATCACTTTTTAGACGAGAATGAATGACATTAAAATTATAATAATAACATAAAGAACACTTGTCAACCCGTTACATCAAATGTATGTATTTTTTTGCAACTACTTTTTAGGAAACATTTTTGAAATCATCGATGTGTCTGTTTTGAAATTAACAACATTATTTTCTGCGTTTATATGATACATTTCAAGAAACAATCTGTTGTGATAATTTGATTCTTTGTCTAAAATTATTGTATTTTCAAAATCAAACTGATGGTTTAGGTCAACTGCGTGTTTGGATAGAGCACACGATGTTTTTTTCAATTTTGTATCACTTTTATGTTTATTAATTCTACTTTTTAACCACTGTTTTGTTTGTCCAATGTATTTTTTATTGCAATAACACAATATATAAGTCCCGATTCTAGAAATTTTTCCGTTTTATCTTTTAATGTTGAGAAGTAATTGGTCAATTTATTTGGGTAAATGTTAATAAGTATTAAACACACTCACTTCAAATGCACTCTAAGTAATTCTGTTAATCCGGGAATATGTGGATTTTTTTTATATTGTTGAATTTGTTGGGATGTGTTAAGATTTTGATTTATGTTATGTTGTAAGTTTGTAGAAAGCAGTAATTTGTTAAGGAGCTTCTTTGGGTAACCATTGTTTTCAAACATATTACATAGGATTTTTAGATTCTTTTCCTTAAATTGTGATTCGGCTATATTACAAATTCTATGTTTCAAGATAAGTACAGTAGCAACATTATGTTTAAAAATCTACCAGAATATGTTGGTTTTCTGTACCAATCCAAATTAATACGGTTGTTTTCATCTCTGATCATCATAGTGTCAAAAAGGGAATGCTTCTATTGATTTCCCTTTCCACAGTAAAACGAATGTTATGCTAAAATTAGATCGTCAACATACTTTTTGATGAACGTTAACTGTAAATCATTTGTTTGTAAAATCTTATCTGCACAATGATCCATAACCATTAAGACCAAAATTGGGCTGTTAGGTGAACCCATTGGTACTCTTAAAATTTGTTGGTATATTTTATTTTGAAAAGTAAACATAGATGCATGAAAAAGTAAAATCAATCCTTCTAAGAAAGTTTTTTCTTAGTTCACTTGCAAACTTCATAAATTCTTTCCCATTTTTTTTCCACTATTTTTACTATGACTGATAAAGGAATATTTGTAAATAAATTACATCCAACGAAATCAATGCGTTATCTTTAGGTAGCTGAAAATCTCGGAATTCTTCTACAAAGTCGAATGTATTTTTAATGTTATAGTTAGTTTCTCTTGCAAAAGCTGCAGTAAGGATTTTAGATAAATAGCTAGATAGTTCATATGTTGCCGTTCCTATTGATGAAACTATCGGTCGTAAAGGTATATTTTCTTTATGTATTTTTGGAAGGAAATATATCTTAGGTAGAATCGAATTGTATGTTATTAAATTCTTCGAATCTATATCTAGTAAGAAACCTTTTTATTTTAAATGTTTTATATACGTATTAACTTTGTTTTGTATGTTTAATAAAGGGTTGTTCTTCAGTAATTTGTATACATTATATTGATGTTTGTTCAGGAGAACAGTAGTGGAGCCTTTATCTGCTCTTGTTACAATTATATTAGGATTTTTCTTCAAAAATGTTTGAGTTTCTTTAAGTAAAATTTTTTCCAAGCATGTGATACATTTTGTTTATCGTCACTACACATATAATTAGTTATTGTGTTCGTAATTTTAGCTCTAGTAATATCTTTTTCCTTATCTGAGTAATTTTTTAATACATTTTCTATAAACATTAAAAGGCGCTTTAAATCTATATTACTCTTAATAGTAGGGAGTACAAATTTAGGTCCAAAAAATAATAAATCTTTTACATTGTTTGGTATATTAACAGATGTTAAATTTACTATCCACATACTATTATCAACAAAGAATTTTAAATTTTGTCTTTTTTGCTTTAGTAATTTTTAAAATTTTTTACAATTTCTTTGTTTTACTGTTTTAAATTCTTTCTTAAATTTATGTTTTTGTGAATCAATAAACTGTTGAAGATTGTTATCTTGTAGTATACTTTTTATATTATTTACTAATTGTTCATTTGTGATTTTAATTTTATTTACTGTATCTAATGTTACCTTAATTTTAAATTTAAAATACGTGTTGCCCAGTTATTACTTAAATTCTCAATCTTCTTAATGATATGTCCTGTGTTAGATTCCAATAAGTTATAAATATTTTTTGTAGTATCCTTAATATGGTCCGAAATCAACCCAGCTTTTCTGCATCTTATCAAGAACGTTAATCTATTTCTTATCCTTGCTTGTTTTACAGTAAACCGCGTTATTTGTTTTAGTTGTCTTGTTAGTTGATGAAATAATACAGTCGAAATATTAGTATAAAATAAAGTCGTTCATTTTGTAAAAGATCGTTTCCTGAATAATTATTTATTTAAATTACACATAAAACTAAACACATTAAAATAAGTAAAATTGAACGTTAAACTGTAAAAAGGACGACTGTATCAAATCTAACAAAAATGCAAGTATTATATGCGAAACAACAAGTTCTCGAAGAAACGGCATTAATAAAAATTTTTTGAAAAACAGATATGAATTTAACGTTCAATTTGACGACGGAATGAATTTAATTGAAGATTTCTACACTTACATCAATACTTTACATAAAAATATAAAATTCACCTTAGAAGTTGAGAACAATAATAGATTAAATATAATAAATTTATAGAAAACCTACACCGACAGATACCATCATTCTTACAAATCCGTTCCATATTAATTCACATAAAACTGCAGCTTTTAAAGCTTACCTACCTAGGAAAGCTTTAATACACCTTTATCTAACATCAATAAATCTAAAGAATTAAATATAATAAAAGCTATTGGTATCAATAATGGTTATCAATATTCACATTTAAATTCTATAATTAATAAATTCATAAATAAACAAGATTTAAGATTCTCAACAAGCCTTCAACCTATTACACGAAATAACAAAATTTACAGATCCATTAACTTTCCGGGTATAATAGCCTACAGTATCCAAACTATTTGTAGAAACCATAATATTAACATATCCTTTAAAAATAACAGCACGTTACAAAAAGCATTATTCAACTCTAAAGATCAAATAGAGACATTGGATAATAATGGAGTTTATAAGCTTGATTGTGATACTTGTGGAGCAACATATGTGGGAGAAACAGGTAGAAAACTGAAGATTAGTGTTAGAGAACATTTACAGAAAGAAGAATCGAATTTTGGTAAGTCTTCTAGAAACATTTCTGTTTTGTTCTCACACATAAGCTTTTCTGGCAATGCCGTTTCTTTCGAGAACTTGTTCTTTCGCACATAATACTTGCATTTTTGTTAGATTTAATACAGTCTTAATTTTACTTATTTATATGTGTTTAGATTTATATTTAATTAACTTTATTTAATATTTGGAATGTTCATTATTTTATTTTTTTAACAAGTAAGATATTTTTGTAATTTTAAATCTGTTTCTAGATGTTGTTTTTCATGTCATAGTTTTTTATATTTTTACTTTATTGATTTACTTAATATTTTTTGTTTTTATTGTTCATCTCTTTTAGAGC
This sequence comes from Onthophagus sagittarius, assembly GCA_036711965.1. Classification (NCBI taxonomy): domain Eukaryota; kingdom Metazoa; phylum Arthropoda; class Insecta; order Coleoptera; family Scarabaeidae; genus Onthophagus; species Onthophagus sagittarius. The sequence goes on from JASERS010000004.1 coordinate 13,670,744, forward strand.
TTCTGAAGATGACCATAATAGGTCGAAACATGTAAAGCTGCCTTTCATAATAAATTACCAATACAAGTACAGACAAAAAAAATACTTTTTAATTTAATTTATTATAATGTTAGAATGAAAAATTGGACCATATTTTAGCCATAAATAAATTTTAACGCAAATCATAATCATTTATAATCTAGTATTAATAATTAAAATTATGCCTCAACTTAAAAATATAATTATTTAAAAATTTTTTCTCTCATTACTCATTCTTAAAAATCCCACACAACCTAACCTAAATTTCTCATGGATCTTAAGCTGTAGTGAAGCAATCTCTCCTTTTATAGTGAAACAAACATGTTAGTGAAGTTTAGTTGATAATTACTCATCGAATCTACAACAAAATACTCCTTAAAAGAATGTTCAATCTTAATTTATTAACCTTTTTATTACCACTTTCATTCGCCCCTTTTTCTTTATCTTTTAATTACTCCGAAATTAATTTACCAGATGAACACCTCCAGTATTATTTTTCAAGATATCCAAAAATTTATGAAGAATGTGATCGAGATCCAAATTGTCCTTATAAAGAATTTTTAGCGAAGGATAAATGTTGGGGTTATGAATACAATTGTAAGAGGAGGAATAGATATTCAGAGCCAATTTGTTTGGGGGATCATAAAGGATGGGTGAAAACGAAAGGGGACCAAATCGATACGTTTTACACCCAAGCCGATTTTGGTTATATTAAAGCCCAATTAGATGAATTAAAAGTTTATTGTGAACCGCTTTTTGCTGATGATAGCTCTTTGGAGTGTTCGGATAACTTGAGATTTTGCAGGGGAAGGAATATTATGATCAATTTTACTTCGTTAGCAGCAAGAAATGATCCTATTAGGTATAAAATGGATGTTTTAGGAGATGGTGATATAGGTTTGTTTTTATTTTGCCTATTTATGTAATTTTATTAATTAATGTAATTTTTATCTTTAAATATAGGTGGTTATTGTAATTTTTATAAGGATAAGTTGAAGAAGCAATTGGATCATATGAGTCCATTGCAAAGTTGGGCCCCAGAAATTAAAAATTTTAGGCAATTACAACATAAACCAATACAAAATAATGATTGTGATGTTGTTATAGAAAAACCAACTTTTATAATGAAGATTGATGCAAGTAAGTTATACAACTTAAAATTAATTAAATAATACAGTGTTAGAGCCATTCTGGGGGGTAAAATTCCAAGTTGGAATTAAAGTAGTTGATCTTTAGATGAATTGTAATTAAAGCATACAAATTTTTTTTGTTGATATAATAATTATTATTAATGTCCGACTGAAATTTCGGTTTCGGCCTAAAATAGAAATTTTGGTTTTGGCTGTATTTTGGGCAAAACCAAAACTATACCCATAAAGATTAATTACGACCTGTTTGAACCAAAACTTCAGTAGTATATATACTCAAATTAGGTTCTAGACTCCAATTTAAGACCATATCTATCTTTGCAAATCAGAATTTGGTTTTTCATCATCAGAAAAATCGTCGATAGAATTAAAATAAAAAATGTCAAGTCGTTAAAAAAGCAGTGAGTAAATAAAAAGACCTATAAAATAAAAAGGAAATTGAGTCAGACTGTTTAATTAATTTAAAGCTACGAGTTTTGTATTCCTATTAATTAAAAAAATACGCGATTAATAAAAGCTAAAAATAAATTAATGTTAAAATTAATTAAATAACGATTGAGGATGCATGTATTGAAACATTAAAGGGGTCAGAGAATTGTCAACTCTGGAGTTTCCAAATATAAATATTTTTCAAAGCAATAAGGGTATATATGAAATTGCATTTGGAAAAATGAAAAGTCCAGGAGACATGAAAGGAAAAGGAACTTGGAACAAAAAGATGCAAATGCTCAAAAGATAATAATTACAAAAATGTATTCAATTATAAAACGGCGAGTGAAATGTTTGGAAAGTTGTCAGAAATGTATCAAAGAAGCACAGAAGATTTAAAGTATAGGTACTTAGAAGAATTTTATCAACTGTAATTCAACAAAGACTTAGATATGGGTTCCAATATCTCTGAACTTGAAAATATAATACAAAAGCTGGGAAGTCTAAAACAAGAAATAACGAATGAAATGAAAATTATTAAGCTGCTGTCGATACTACCAAACAAATATAAATATTTTAGAAATTAGAAGCATGGGAATTAGTTACAGAAATGAATAAAACTTTTGAAAGAATAACTGGAAGACTGCTAAATGAAGAATTTAGAATGAAAACATAAATGAAAAAAATAATAAAATCAAATGAAATACAAAATAAAATTGAAAATGAATTACATAACTTGTTTAAATGTGAACAGAGAAAATACATCGTAAAATACTGTAAAGTTAAACAAAGATGTAGTTTCTGTAAGAATGATAACCATACAGAAACACAATGTTTTTTCAGAAATAAGTGATAAAAATAAAAAAACAAGATAAAGTAAGTTTTTTAATAGCAGAATATGACAAATATAAAGGATTTTTTAGTTAAAACTGAAAAATTAAATGAAATAAAAACTGCTAAAAAGAATCAAACAATAAAAACAGAAGCCATCGGTGAAATTGAAATGAATAAGTTTTACTTAAAAGACGTCATGTATATACCAGATTTAGATAAAAGTGTATTGCCTGTGGCGAAAATTACAAAAGGTGGTGATATATTAATATTTGATAAAGATGTAAATGTATATGAAGGTGGAAAAATAATAATGAGTGAAAATGAAAATAAAAATGGCTTATTCATAGTAAAATTAGAACAAAATATAAATAATTATGCCATGATTACTCAACAAGAAGAAACTACAATTACACAAAAAACTAGGTCATCCAAATTATGATATACTAAAATTAATACTGGGAAGTGATGAAAGAGAAAAGAAATGAAAAATGTAAATGTAAAATTTGTGCAAGAGTAAAGCAAGCTAGAAATACCTTCAAATAGTGTAGGAAATGTGCAGAAATGCAAAGAACAATAGGAAATGTGCAAAAAAACCATTGGAAATAATTCATACTGATGTGTGTGGACCAATAGAACCGGAAACGTGGAATGGAATGAAAAAATTATAACAATAATGGACGTTTAATAATAGAATATTAAATAATTAAAGTAATAATTAACAATAATAAAAATGAAAGTACATTTAATTCAAACAAAAAGCGAAATGTCCTAAGCAATAAAGGAATATGTTAAAAAAACAGAAATAAAATTAGAAACAAAAGTTAATTAGATGCAACAATGGACAGGAGTACACCAATAATGAACTAGAAAACTGGCGTAAAACTAGAAGAACAATAATGGTTAAATAGAATAATAATGGAAAAAGCAAGAGCTTTAATATACGACTTAGGTTTAGATAAAAAAATTGGGGCTAAGCTATTCGAGTTAGCGCATATTTAATAAACAGAACTCCGAGAATAACAAGACAAACTCTATACGAGATGTGGAATGGACATAAACCAAACATAAAACATTTACAAATATTTGGTACTTATCCATAAGTAATAACAACTTGGTTACCTTAAAAAGTTAGATGCAAGAAGTGAAAGGGTGCTATTTGTAGGATTTACTTGTAATGGATATAGATTTTTTGATGAGAAAAAAAAATTATAATAGCTAGAGATGCAATCTTTGAATGTAAACAATTTTAAATATTAGTAGATAACAGGGAAGAAGAATATAAACAAAGTAAAGGATAAAATAAAAATTAACGAAAGCTAAGAAATTAAAAAAAATAAAAAAGACATTCAAGAAAAAAAAGTAATAAAACCAAATGAAAAACAAAAAAGAATAAAGATACCGGAAAAATTAAAGGATTATGAACGGAAAAAGGCAATAAAAGAAGAGAAAATATCGCAAGAGAAAAATAAAGTATGGGAATTGGTAAATAGAAGTGAAGCGAAAGATAATTTTCATTCTCAAAATATTAACAAGCTAATATGGAATTAGCAAAATGGATTTTTTTAAATTAAGGAAGGAATATACAAAGCTAGACTTGTAGTCAGAGGATTCAAACAAGAATTCCATAATATAATTGAGTGCATCAAGAGCGTTATTTGCAATAGCAGCAGCTTTTCTGTACCGAACATTAGAAGAAGACGTGTTTATGGAAATACCACAAGGATACGACAATAATGAAAGAAAAATATGTGAATTAAAAAAGGCTTTATGTGGACTACAACAAGCTCCAATGAGATGGAACGAAACTTAAAACGGCTTAAAACAGTTAAAATCAGATAAGTGTATTTTTAAAAATGAAGAAGGAACTAAATGAACCGTTTATAAGAAAATCCTTACGATTTTCATGAACAAAACTTAAAAATAAAAGATAAAGAACTAAAACTGTATGAAATTGATTTGATTGAAAAAATAACTGAAAATTTTTAATTAAATGGTACAAAAACAGTATATACCGTTAAATACAAGTGATTTTAAAAGATATTGGATTTTACCAACAGTTTTTGGTATTTTGGAAGCAAAATCAAATTTTATTAACAGCTTCTTGCCCTTTGTATAAAGTTGTCTTCTTCCACCAGTATTTAGTGTTTAATTAACAGTTTCTGGGCTTCCTAGGTTAGTCGTTTTTTGCGATGAAAATGTTTTCAGCCAGCAGTTTTACAAACAGTATCAAGTCTTCAGGAAACATTTTATTAAGACTTCTAGAAGCAATATCCAGTCTTTTGGAAGTATTTCAAGTCTTTTAAAAGCGGTATCAAATTGTTTCAAAGTATTGTAAGTGTTCTAGAAACAGTATCAAGTCTCCCAGAAGGATTATTAAGTGTTCTGCAAGCATTTCAAGTCTTCTAGACGTAGGTCAAGTCTTCCAGCGGCAATGTCAAGTTTTTGGTTAAGTCTCTCCAGGGCAGCATAAAGCCTTCTGGAAACATTTTAAGTTTTTTCGAAGCAATTTCAAGGCTTGCAGAGATAATACCAAGTATTTAGAAATCATTTCAAGTCTTCCAGAGAGATCTTCTGAATGTATTAAAACTCTTCTAGAAACCTTTTAAGTCTTATAGAAACAGTTTTAAACCTTTCAAAGGGAATATTACGTATCCTAGAAGCATTTCAAGTCATCCAGAGGCAATACCAAATATTTTGGAAGCATTGTAAAGCTTCTATAACCAACATTAGGTCGTCTGAATGTATTGAAAGTTTTCCGAAAACCTTTAAAGTCTTCTGGAAACAGTATCAAGTCTTCCAAAGGGAATATTAAATATTCTGGAAACATTGCAACTCTTCTAAAAGCAGTTTAAGTATTCCAGAGGCAATGTCAAATCTTTTGGAAGCATTTCAAGTATTCTAAAACCAGTAGCAAGTCTTCTTGAAGCAATATAAAGCCTTTTAGTAGCAGTGTTAAGTTTTCCAAAAGGAATGTTAAGTATTCTGGAAGCATTTCAAGTCTTCTACAACCAGTATGAAGTCTTCTAGGGGAAGTATCAAGTGTTCTAGAAGCATTATAGTCTTTTGGAGAAGCAATATAAAGTTTACCAAAGGCAGTATCGAGTCTTCTGAAAGCATTTCAAGTCTTCTATAACCAGTATTAAATCTTCTGGAAGTATTGCTAGTCTTCTGGAAACATTTCAATTATTCTGGAAGCAATATCAAGTCTTCTAGAAGCAGTATTAAGTCCCACTTCATAATACGTGCTCTCAAAAAAAAAAACAGCAGATGCTAGGACTGAATTGGGTAGATAAAGCTCAATGGTCCAACTAAAACTTGTGTAGTCCTTTTAATCCGGCTCTTAGTCAATAATCTCGTTTTTCTCCACGGAGTTATAAAAACCAATCATTACATATCAAAGAAGATTTGTACGTTGTTATCTATACTGTACTTTTTAAAGATACTGAGAACTTCTATAATACTTGTTGATTCAAGCAAAAAATTTTATGGTTTTTTGTCTTTATTGGTATTACCTAGAATCCGAACAGAATTTCTGCCGTTTTCTGGATTATTCGTAACATTTTTAGTAACTAAATGTTGAAGTCAAAATTCTAATCAATTTTTAAGTAAATACGATTTATTGAAGTGCATATTTAGGTAAAAAAACAGGCGTGAGTCACATGAATTGACGTGATTCACGCGCATATCTCTAGAAGCAACCTTAAACATGGACAATAAAAGTGTAATTAGCTTAAATCATAGCGGAGTAATGAGCAGGCGTAATAAACATATAGATGTTAGATATAACTATACACAAGATTTGGTAAAAGATAAAAGACTCAAAATAAAGTTTTGTAGTGGTGGGGATAACATTACTAACATGTTTGCTAAACCTGTTGAAAGAGTTAAATTTACTTTTCTTCGCAATAAAATTGTTAATGAAATTTAAATAATTTTTTTAAATATTTTTCGTTTACAGGCGGATGTTGTATATCATAAAATTTATAAACGAAAAATATCATAGGTAGTAATAGACATAATGAATTAAGATTCGTCGTCAAGTGAAGTTATGATAAACAAAAAAATATGCCAAACTTAACTATAAATAGTCTCTTAGAATGGTTAAACCGAAGTGTTTAAGTTAATTCAATTTAGAAAAAGTCCCGGCTTTATAAAAAAAATAGGAAAAGTTTCGGTTTCGACTCAAAATTGAGTTTTGCTCAGACACTAATTATTCCTTTTTAATATTAGAGCTAGCAGTGGAGTCATAAATTAACATTATGCATGGCTAGGATTCTGATGGCAAAGGCCCTATTATTGCAAATTAATAATTATATTAATAAAAAGTGTTTCTTAAAGCTTTAATTACAATTTTTCTAAAGTATAAAATGTGAAATCAGTTTTAATTAAAAAACTAAGCAAGCAAACATTCTCACCCTCCAGATTCAAAATGACCTCAAAAACATTCCAGAATATAATAACCAATTTTTTATTTAGCAGTCAACATGTACCACCACTTCTGTGATTTCCTAAACCTCTACGCTTCAATACACTTAAATTCAACAAGATACGACGATTTCACCACAAACACAAACATTTTAATCTGGGAAACGTTTTCTTATCGATCAGCTTTTGAATCGACTTTCGAAGCTTTTACAAGGAATCAAATTTGGGATTTAAAAACGTTCCGCGGTGATACAGTCTGTTTTAAAAACATCGTTTTCCCCTTATTACCTCGAATGATTTTCGGATTATACTATAACACACCGATTATTTACGGATGCGAACAAAGCGGGCTATTTCACGCATTTTCCAAGTTTATTTTGCACAGATTAAACGTTCCTTTGGATGAACGAAAAAATGATAAAGTTAGAATCACATTTTTATCAAGAGATACAACTTATCGAAAGATAAATAATGAAAACGAATTAATTAGGGCGTTGGAGAACGTTGAAGGGTATGAAGTGAGGAAGGTTGTTTATAATAGGAATATTGAGTTTAAGAAGCAATTGGAGATTAGTAGGAATTCGGATGTTTTTATTGGTATTCATGGAGCGGGGTTAACGCATTTGATGTTTTTACCCGATTGGGCGGCTATTTTTGAAATGTAATTTTTTAATTTTTTTTAATAATCATAAATTGTGATGGTTCTGAATTATTTTTAGATATAATTGTGAAGATCCGAATTGTTACAAAGATTTGGCTAGATTAAGAGGAGTTAAATATTTCACTTGGGAAAATCAAGATAAATTAATTCAACAAGATGAGGTAAAATGTTTTTTTTAATGATTCTTTTCTTCTATTGTTAAGGAGAAAATTTGTGTCACAACATGTTATTTAACTCTATTTTGCTCTATAACGTATGAGTCATGTTTATAAATATATCAAAAGTTATAAAATGACTGCTTATGCTGAGATTTCTCTAAAATTACTATTTTAAAATGTACTATGTGTATGTGGTTTAAATTGGATGTTTGAATAGGCTATTTTAGAAGGGGCTATATTATGAACATTTTTTTGGAAAAAAGTGATGACGTGGTAAAAAAATTTTGCCATCTAGTATCTGTAAATATTTCATTAACATAAAGAAAAAACAGTAATTTAACAACAAAAATTAATATTTTAATTTACCAAATAAAATTAAAACAATGCTCATATTGATCACCTCAAAATTATTAGTTTTTAACAATTTTTTAATTTTGGTTTAGTAACAATATATAATTTACGAATATTATTAGTGATTTGCATTCTTGGGGTGACATAAAAAGTTTTTTGTCTCTAAATATTTCTTCTATCGCTTTCAATTTTTGAGATACAATAAAAAATTGTTGTATCTTGGGTTGGTAATAATGAATATTAAGAGAATATTATTTGCATTTATTTTTATTATATTATTTGCATTTTTGGGATCATAAAAAGTTTTTTTGACTCAAAAGTCCCCTTCTATTATTTTTAATTTTTGAAATACAATCCCTTTTGATGTGGTAAAATATTTTGCCATCTAGTATCTGTAAATATTTCATTAACATAAAGAAAAAACAGTAATTTAACAACAAAAATTAATAATTTAATTTACCAAATAAAATTAAAACAATGCTCATATTGACCACCTCAAAATTATTAGTTTTTAACAATTTTTTAATTTTGGTTTAGTAACAATAAATAATTTACGAATATTATTAGTGATTTGCATTCTTGGGGTGACATAAAAAGTTTTTTGTCTCTAAATATTTCTTCTATCGCTTTCAATTTTTGATATACAATAAAAAATTATTGTATCTTGGGTTGGTAATAATGAATATTAGGAGAATATTATTTGCATTTATTTTTATTATATTATTTGTATTTTTGGGATCATAAAAAGTTTTTTGACTCAAAAGTCCCCTTCTATTATTTTTAATTTTTGAAATGCAATCCTTTTTGATGTGGTAAAAAATTTTGCCATCTAGTATCTGTAAATATTTCATTAACATAAAGAAAAAACAGTAATTTAACAACAAAAATTAATAATTTAATTTACCAAATAAAATTAAAACAATGCTCATATTGACCACCTCAAAATTATTAGTTTTTAACATTTTTTAAATTTTGGTGTAGTAACAATAAATAATTTACGAATATTATCAGTGATTTGCATTCTTGGGGTGACATAAAAAGTTTTTTGTCTCTAAATATTTCTTCTATCGCTTTCAATTTTTGAGATACAATAAAAAATTATTGTATCTTGGGTTGGTAATAATGAATATTAAGAGAATATTATTTGCATTTATTTTTATTATATTATTTGCATTTTTGGGATCATAAAAAGTTTTTTGACTAAAGAGTCCCCTTCTATTATTTTTAATTTTTGAAATACAATCCCTTTTGATGTGGTAAAAAATTTTGCCATCTAGTATTTGTAAATATTTCATTAACATAAAGAAAAAACAGTAATTTAACAACAAAAATTAATAATTTAATTTACCAAATAAAATTAAAACAATGCTCATATTGACCACCTCAAAATTATTAGTTTTTAACAATTTTTTAATTTTCCTTTAGTAACAATAAATAATTTACGAATATTATCAGTGATTTGCATTCTTGGGGTGACATAAAAAGTTTTTTGTCTCTAAATATTTCTTCTATCGCTTTCAATTTTTGAGATACAATAAAAAATTATTGTATCTTAGGTTGGTAACAATGAATAATAGGAGAATATTATTTGGATTTATTTTTATTATATTATTTGTATTTTTGGGATCATAAAAAGTTTTTTGACTCAAAAGTTCCTTTTTATCATTTTTAATTTTTGAGATACAATCCTTTTTGATGTAAGATATGTCTAATTTGAGATTTTTTGCAATTATTGAATGTTGGGTTGGGTTGATGATTGATTTGGTATAATTTAAAAAGTTGTTTGCTTTAAACGATTTCTTCTATCATTTTTAATTTCTGAGAGATATTCCCTTTTGATGTGAAATATTTGCGGTTTTTTTGCAATAATTGAATGTAAATAATTGGGTTGGTACCAATGAACAATACACGAATATTATTAATCGTTAATATTTTTGGAATGATATAAAAAGCTTTTTGTCTCAAAAGATTTCTTTCCACCGTTTTTAATATTTGAGTTACTATCCCTTTTGATGTGCAAAACGTCGAATGAGATGCAGTTTTGTTTTTTTTTGTATCTTGAGTTGGTAACAATACATAATATGTGAATATTATTAATTATTTGCATTTTTGGAATGATATAGAAAGTTTCTGTCCCAAAAAAATAGTCTCTATCGTTTTCAATTTTAGACACACAATCCCATTTGATATGATATAGTCATAAAGAAAATTTTATATATAGCTCAGACCTAGAGCGGCTGGACAAAGGGCGCTAGAACCCTTTAAAGATGGTAGCCAGAAAGTACTTTTTTAGGGATTTCTCAAAACGGGAAGGTTTAGAACTATGAATTTTCAGACTAGACTTTATATAAACTTTTCTTCATGATTTTAGATGTAGAATCGCCGCTATCAGTATATAGATGCAATTTCCGGACACCTGTGTATCAAATTTGAGGTTTTTATCAATTATTAAATATTGAGTTGGTACCAATGAATAATACACGAATATTATTAATGATTTGCATTTTTGGGAAGTGTTTTTGAAAAAAAAATTATCATCAAAATTTTTTCTATCGCTTGCTATTTTTGAGATACAATCCCTTTTAATGTCAAAATAAAATTATTCGATTAAAAATTAGTGGTATTACATTCTAGGGGTGATTTAAAATGTTTTTGTCTGAAAGCGTTCTTTCTATCATTTTTAATTTTTGAGATATACCTAATCCTCTATTCTATTGAAATATACTTTTTCGGTGTTAGCTATTTTTGAATCTTAAGCTTGTAATAATAAATATTATGCAAATATTATTAATGATATCGATTCTTGGGATGATTTAAAAAGTATATTATCTTAAAATATCTTTTTACAATTTTTAAATATCATTATAGTCCTCTATTGTATCAAAATGTCAATTTTCGTATTTTAACTATTTTTAATCATTCAATTGCAGTTGCTGGTTTTATAAAGAGATCATGATATATATGTAAGCTACTTTTTATTTAATTCTTATAGTTTTCAAGATAGCCTATTCGGACATTGAATTTGAGCCATCCTGTACATATGCAGACAGTAGTTCTAGAACAAAAAATGGGGCCACCTATTTAACTTGTACATAACTTGTACATTTCAGTTTTATGTAGAGTACCAAGTCTCTTTACTTGGTGCCGGGAATTTATGAAAGAAATGATAGGTCTAAGGCCACAAAGAAATCCCGAAATTTTAAAACTCTCGAAATTAAGAAAAAATTAAAATATTCGGAACAATTTTTCTACCTCTTGTTGATTTACAATGAAAATACACCCGGTATCAAAGAAATTAGTCTTCTGAGGCAATGAGGTGGTCTTTCAAGTCTTCCAAACGCAATATCAAGTAGTGATGGGACGGTATTTTTGAGGAGCGTACCAATTCCACGCGATTTTAAAATACCTGTTACAGAACGTAATGAGTTACATAGGTATGTATCATCACTACAAGATGGTACGGTATTTGAGGAGCAATATTTTGGAGCATTATTTTAATGGAATGTAACATCCAGCACGATTTTTAAAGCACCCAGTTCTGATTGTCACTAATATACCCTACATGTTGGTAATGATGGTACGCTATTTGAGGAATGAATTGTTGCAATTCTGAACGTTTGAAGTATTTTAATTTGCTACGGAACCAGCTATGTTTTTGATTTGAGAAAAACTGATGGTATATTCTACTGATTTATTAAGCCATTTATTGTAAGGTTTCTTACGTGTCAATTTCATATGAACCGGTCCTTTGTATCTCCTTTCTATAACTATATTCCCATCACTAATATATATTAGTGATAGGACTACCGTAACGGTACTTTTGAGGAGCGCGTACCGATTCCACGCGATTTTAAAATACTAGTTACAGAACGTAACGAGTTACATATACCATCACTACAAGATGGTAGGTTATTTGAGGAACGATATTTTGGAGCATTCTTTTGAGGAATGAGGAACAAAATGTTGCAATTCTTAACGTTTATAATCTTTTTTCAAATTTTGTATTTTTTTAAAATTATGATAATTAGGAGTAGAGAATATGAAGTTTTCTAATTTTCCATAAAACCAGCTAAACTTTTGATTTGAGAAATTGGTAGTCTTCTGGAAGCCCATTGAAAGTCTTCTAGATGCAATATCAAGTCTTCTGGAAGCATTTTATGTCATTTCGATGCAATATTATGTAGTTTGGAAACATTGCAAATGTTCTGGATGCATTGCAAATCTTCTGAAAGCATTTCAAGTCTTCTTCTGGTAGTAGCTAATCCTCTGGAAGCAGTTGAAACGTCTAGAAGCAATATTGAGTCTTTTGAAACCACTTCAGGTCTTCTGGAAGCATTTCCAGTCTTCTAGATGTAACATCAAGTGTTCTGGGAGCATTATAAATCTTCTGAAAGCACGGGAAGCTTTATGGAAGCATTGTAAGTCTTCTGGAAGTGCATTGTAAGTCATCTAGATGCAATATTAAACCTTCCAAAAGCATTTTAAGTCTTCTAAAAGCAATATCAAGTCTTCTGGAAGCATTTCATGTCATTTAGATGCAATATTATGTAGTTTGGAAACATTGCAAATGTTCTGGAAGCATTTCAAATCTTCTGAAAGCATTTCAAGTCTTCTTCTGGTAGTAGCAAATCCTCTGGAAGCAGTTGAAACGTCTAGAAGCAATATTGAGTCTTTTGAAACCACTTCAGGTCTTCTGGAAGCATTTCCAGTCTTCTAGATGTAACATCAAGTGTTCTGGGAGCATTATAAATCTTCTGAAAGCACGGGAAGCTTTATGGAAGCATTGTAAGTCTTCTGGAAGTGCATTGTAAGTCATCTAGATGCAATATTAAACCTTCCAAAAGCATTTTAAGTCTTCTAAAAGCAATATCAAGTCTTCTGGAAGCATTTCATGTCATTTAGATGCAATATTATGTAGTTTGGAAACATTGCAAATGTTCTGGAAGCATTTCAAATCTTCTGAAAGCATTTCAAGTCTTCTTCTGGTAGTAGCAAATCCTCTGGAAGCAGTTGAAACGTCTAGAAGCAATATTGAGTATTTTGAAACCACTTCAGGTCTTCTGGAAGCATTTCCAGTCTTCTAGATGTAACATCAAGTGTTCTGGGAGCATTATAAATCTTCTGAAAGCACGGGAAGCTTTATGGAAGCATTGTAAGTCTTCTGGAAGTGCATTGTAAGTCATCTAGATGCAATATTAAACCTTCCAAAAGCATTTTAAGTCTTCTAAAAGCAATATCAAGTCTTCTGGAAGCATTTCATGTCATTTAGATGCAATATTATGTAGTTTGGAAACATTGCAAATGTTCTGGAAGCATTTCAAATCTTCTGAAAGCATTTCAAGTCTTCTTCTGGTAGTAGCAAATCCTCTGGAAGCAGTTGAAACGTCTAGAAGCAATATTGAGTCTTTTGAAACCACTTCAGGTCTTCTGGAAGCATTTCCAGTCTTCTAGATGTAACATCAAGTGTTCTGGGAGCATTATAAGTCTTCTGAAAGCACGGGAAGCTTTATGGAAGCATTGTAAGTCTTCTGGAAGTGCATTGTAAGTCATCTAGATGCAATATTAAACCTTCCAAAAGCATTTTAAGTCTTCTAAAAGCAATATCAAGTCTTCTGGAAGCATTTCATGTCATTTAGATGCAATATTATGTAGTTTGGAAACATTGCAAATGTTCTGGAAGCATTTCAAATCTTCTGAAAGCATTTCAAGTCTTCTTCTGGTAGTAGCAAATCCTCTGGAAGCAGTTGAAACGTCTAGAAGCAATATTGAGTCTTTTGAAACCACTTCAGGTCTTCTGGAAGCATTTCCAGTCTTCTAGATGTAACATCAAGTGTTCTGGGAGCATTATAAGTCTTCTGAAAGCACGGGAAGCTTTATGGAAGCATTGTAAGTCTTCTGGAAGTGCATTGTAAGTCATCTAGATGCAATATTAAACCTTCCAAAAGCATTTTAAGTCTTCTAAAAGCAATATCAAATCTTCTGGAAGCATTTCATGTCATTTAGATGCAATATTATGTAGTTTGGAAACATTGCAAATGTTCTGGAAGCATTTCAAATCTTCTGAAAGCATTTCAAGTCTTCTTCTGGTAGTAGCAAATCCTCTGGAAGCAGTTGAAACGTCTAGAAGCAATATTGAGTCTTTTGAAACCACTTCAGGTCTTCTGGAAGCATTTCCAGTCTTCTAGATGTAACATCAAGTGTTCTGGGAGCATTATAAGTCTTCTGAAAGCACGGGAAGCTTTATGGAAGCATTGTAAGTCTTCTGGAAGTGCATTGTAAGTCATCTAGATGCAATATTAAACCTTCCAAAAGCATTTTAAGTCTTCTAAAAGCAATATCAAGTCTTCTGGAAGCATTTCATGTCATTTAGATGCAATATTATGTAGTTTGGAAACATTGCAAATGTTCTGGAAGCATTTCAAATCTTCTGAAAGCATTTCAAGTCTTCTTCTGGTAGTAGCAAATCCTCTGGAAGCAGTTGAAACGTCTAGAAGCAATATTGAGTCTTTTGAAACCACTTCAGGTCTTCTGGAAGCATTTCCAGTCTTCTAGATGTAACATCAAGTGTTCTGGGAGCATTATAAGTCTTCTGAAAGCACGGGAAGCTTTATGGAAGCATTGTAAGTCTTCTGGAAGTGCATTGTAAGTCATCTAGATGCAATATTAAACCTTCCAAAAGCATTTTAAGTCTTCTAAAAGCAATATCAAATCTTCTGGAAGCATTTCATGTCATTTAGATGCAATATTATGTAGTTTGGAAACATTGCAAATGTTCTGGAAGCATTTCAAATCTTCTGAAAGCATTTCAAGTCTTCTTCTGGTAGTAGCAAATCCTCTGGAAGCAGTTGAAACGTCTAGAAGCAATATTGAGTCTTTTGAAACCACTTCAGGTCTTCTGGAAGCATTTCCAGTCTTCTAGATGTAACATCAAGTGTTCTGGGAGCATTATAAGTCTTCTGAAAGCACGGGAAGCTTTATGGAAGCATTGTAAGTCTTCTGGAAGTGCATTGTAAGTCATCTAGATGCAATATTAAACCTTCCAAAAGCATTTTAAGTCTTCTAAAAGCAATATCAAGTCTTCTGGAAGCATTGCAATTATTCTGGAGGTATTGACAGTGTTCTGGAAGCATTGTTAGTCTTCTAGAAGTCCATTGCAAGTCTTTGGATCGATTTGGAAACATTGCAAATCGTCGAAAAGCATTTTCAGTCTTCTTTTGGTAGCAGCAAATCCTCTAGAAGCAGTTAAAGTCTTTTGGAAGCAGGATCAAGTCTTCTAGAGGCAGTGTCTTTTGGATTTAGAAACATTTCAAGTCTTCTGGAAGCATTTCAAGTCATTTAGATGCAATATCTAGTATTTTGGAAACATTGTAAGTCTTCTAGAAACATTGCAACTGTGCTGGACGCAATATCAAGTCTTATGGAAGCATTACAAGTCTTCTATCAGCAATGTCAAATCTTCTGGAAGCATTGCAAGACTTTTGGGAGCATTGGTAGTCTTCTGGAAGTCCATTGCAAGTCTTCTAGATGCAATATCAAGTCTTCTGGAAACATTGCCAATCTTCTGAAAGTATTTCAAGTCTTTCTGGTAGTTGCAAATTCTTTGGAAGTAGTTAAAACTTTTGAAAGCAGTATCGAGTCTTTTCAAAGCAGTTCAAGTCTTCTAGACGCAATATCAATTCTTCTGTAAGCACTGCAAGTCTGCAAGTTTTCTGGAAGCCCATTGCAGGTCTGCTAGATATAATATCAAGTCTTCCAGGGGCAGTATCAAGTTTTTTGGAAGCAGTTCAACTCATCCAGGAGCAATATCAAATCTTCTAAAGGCATTATCAACTCTGTTGTAGTATACAGCGAATTTCACTATTCGACGATTATTATGCGTATAGGTGCTTAACACTCATTAAAAGTTTTGTATTTTGCACCTACACATCTTTCGCCTATGCTTCCTCATTTTGACATTCATTTCGACATACTGCATTACATTATCTAATTGTCCCTGTTTGATAGATTTGCTTCTCAAAATCGATGATCTAGTACACTGATTAAGCAATGGGAAGTTAACGTCGTTTCTGAAGTTAGCTGTCTTGAATTTTCTATACATCCATTTCGTTAAAATGACCATTAGTAAGTTCATTTTTAAATGATTTTAATAGTTTTAGCAAAAAAATTTTAGTTTTATAATGGGATTCACCGAACAATATTGAATTCTAACATAATTTTATTTGTTTCAAACACAATCCTTAAACCAAAATAGTTTAAAACAATAAAAAACATAACGCATATAATCAAATCATTTTCCCTACCGCCGCTCCATTCCCCACTTCATCTTTTTATTTTCAAAAAATTAATAAAATTTGATTCCTCTTGAAGAAATCGATGGACTGATTTCTTCTCTGCTTATTTTTATCTAATACCCGTTTTTTTGATTTCCCGTAGTCTGACTTTGGCAGCTCTTCTTGGAAACATTTCAAGTCTTCTGAAACGATTTTAAGTCTTTTGGAAGTATTTCAAATTTTCTGGAAACATTGCCAATCTTTTGAAAGCATTTCAAGTCTTCTTCTGGTAGTAGCAAATCCTCTGGAAGCAGTTAAAACTTTTAGAAACATTATGGAATCTGTCCACAGCATTTCAAGTCATCTGGAAGCCTATTGTAAGACATCTAGATGCAATATCAAACATTCTAAAAGCAATTCAAGTCTTCTAAAAACATTTCAAATCTTCTAAAAACAATATCAAGTCTTCTGGAAGCATTTCAAGCTATTTAGATGCAATATCAAGTCTTCTGGAAGCATGTTGCAAGTCTTCTGGAAACATTACAAATCGTCTAAGTGCATTTCCAGTTTTCTTCTGGTAGCAGCAAATCCTCTGGAAGCAGTTAAAGTCTTTTGGAAGCAGGATCAAGTCTTCTAGAGGCAGTATCGAGTCGTTTGGAAACATTTCAAGTCTTCTAAAAGTAATATCAAGCCTTCTGGAAGCATTTCAAGTCATTTAGATGCAATATCATGTATTCTGGAAACATTGCAAGTATTCTGGATGCAATATAAAGTCTTCTGGACGCATTGCAAGTCTTTTGGAAGCATTGGTAGTCTTCTGGAAGCATTGCAAGTCTTCTGGAAGTCCATTGCAAGTCTTCTAGATGCAATATCAAGTCTTCTGGAAACATTATTAATCTTCTGAAAGCATTTCAAGTCTTCTTCTGGTGTTAGCAAATCTTCTGAAAGCATCGTAAGTCCTCTAGAAGCATTGCAAGTCTTTTGGAAACCCATTGCAGATTTTCTAGATACAATATCAAGTCTTCTAGATGCAATATTAGGTCTTCTGAAAGCATTGCAATTATTGTAAAAGCATTGTAAGCCTTTTGGAAGGCCACTGCGAAGTCTTCTAGGTCCAATATCCAATCTTCTGGACGCATTGCAAGTTTTGTGTACATATACAACAGGATTTTTTTTAAAGCTGCCTCCTTTGACTCTAACGGAGGCAAACTCTGACTCTAACGAGACGACAACTTTTGAACCGATTTTTTCCATAGCAAACGAATCAACACTAAGAGAACTGATTTAGAGTTTCAAAAATTAATGAAACACAATTAGTTCAACAATATATAACTTAATTAATTAAATCCACGTCCATACCGCACACTCTCTAGCAAAGCTCGATCCAATTAACATCAAATATTTAACAATTTGCAAGCTAAACCAATGTATGAAGAACACTGATATTCAAACCCTACTATTCACATTCCACCATATTCAAGAACTGCTCGATATGTTATATAATTCGTATTGAGACAAAATCATATTTGCAATTCCTAAAACTTAAAATGCAAATGTTATTGTTATGAATGTTATTTATGATATCTTGTAAAAATTTGATATCATAAATAACATTCATAATAATAACATCAGAAAACTTGGTTATCCTAATTTTTAATCAAAAAACAGTTAAAAAATCCTCAAAATTTGGATTCCATAAGATCGTTTTCAACACATTTACATTGATTCGGTTGACGTAACTCACGTAAATTACACATCTTTAATTCAAGATGAATATCGCTCTTCCAAATTTGCAATTTTCTTTTGCTTCTTTCCAAAATTCCATCGGCCTATCTAAGGACTTTCTTTCTTATCTAAGTTTTCCTCGAGTTCCATGCTAAACTCCCCAGAGCCAGAATTAACTTTTTTTTGTCAGATAATTGTTAGGTCAAAAGAAAACATCACGCTTAAATAGAGTTGACCTACTCAACATTTTTTCGGGGAATAATGGACAGATCAAAAGAAAACTTCCTTAACGCTATTATTGAATATATCGGTGAACGTGAACAGGTGTATAGTCGCCTCTTTTCGGCCCTCACAAGTTTTCTAATTTTGTAGTGTTTACATTAGTTATTTTCTGGTTTAATTTATTCCCACTGGTGCGGATTTATGTGGTGAGTTGCTGGATATTGTAGTTCAGTGTTACAGCTGTTTTTCCTACACTTAATTTAACATTTTCCGTAAATTTTTCTCTACGTTACGGAGTTGTCATTCGCGTTGACCTTTGATCCGTGAAACCAGTCTTCTCGTGCCGGTCGTGGGTATGTCGGGGTGCAAGATCTGTTCGTCTCGCTTATCGTCTAAGAGTCCAGGGCTTCAGTGCGGCGGCTGCCACGGACACTTCCATGCCAAATGCGTAAAAATTTCTGCCGATGCGCTCGAGCAAATTAAATCGGGCGGCGTCTTTTGGAAGTGCGCCAAGTGTCGGGGTAGTTTGGACAAATCCGTCATTATTGACGATGAAAATTTTGATTCCAACTCTTCTAATGGCCCAACTAATGCTCAGTTGTATCGTATCTTGTCTTCCATTCGGGAGGACGTGAGAAATTTAACTAGCAAATATGATGAGATTCTGAAGTCTGTTTCCTTTTATGGAGACAAAATCACCGATTTCGAGCGTTCCCTGAATAACTTCAGTGATAAGATAAAGCAGGTCGACGTACTGACCGCTGAAAATGCCGCCCTTAAAGCTGATTTGGTTATGGCCGAGAGTCGCCTTGATGATCTTGAACAGTATTCGCGGTACAATAATCTGATTATCTCGGGAGTTCCTAAACGCGTTGGTGAAGATCTACCCGTTATATTATCAAACATTGCTGCTGCCATAAACTCTCCAATTACTACTTCCGACATCGATGCTATTCACCGTCTGCCTCCTAAGCCATCGCTAGGGAAAGAAGGTCCGCGCACTGAGGCCATTATTATCAAATTCTTATCTAGAACGACACGTGACCGCCTTCTTAGTGCATACAAATTATATCGTCGTAATTCCAGCAGCCGAGGTATATCTGTGCCTAATGTCGGGGATAATTTCTTCATTAATGAACATTTAACACCTAAAAATATGGATCTCCTTAATAAGGTCCGGGCGGCTGCAAGGGAGAAAGGTTATAAGTACGTTTGGACGAGGAACTGTGTACCCCACGTAAGAAAAGATGATAGAGCTAAGATCTTGGTCATTAAGTCTATTACGGATCTGAAGAAGCTTTAAGATTTTCTCTTGTTGCTTGTCATATTTCTTGATACTACTATTCAGTCTATGGGTCTTAGTTTTTATTATCAGAATGTTCGCGGCTTGCGATCCAAATTGAGCACTTGTTCCTTAAATTCTCACACCTTATGCTCGGATTTCATCTGTCTTACGGAGACATTTCTTAATAGTACTGTACTCGACGGGGAACTGCTCAACTCTTCATACGCCATACATCGCCGTGATAGAGAATCTACGGCATCAGTTAAGAAGGACGGTGGTGGGGTTCTTGTCGCTGTTCGGCATGGCGTTCACGCTATTCCCATGCCGAGTCTGCATAGTGATGCTGAGGACTTGTGGTTGAGGGTGCAGTGCGGTCGGGTGCATTTTCTGTTGTGCTGCGTTTATCTTCCGCCCTCTGCTGATGGGGCTCTGGATGTATTCTTGTCTAGTGTGTCAACTGTGCGCGATACTTACCCTGACCTTATGATCATTATTGTCGGTGACTTCAACCTACCAACCATCTCATGGTCTGCCTTCCTGGATGACATCACGCTGAATCCCACGGGAAGTTTTGATCATCGCGCGGTTGAGTTTCTTAACGTTTTTTCATATTGTAATTTTAGTCAATTTAATAATGTTGTAAACAATAACGCCAGAATTTTAGACCTTGTGTTGTGTGCTAACGGACGGGTTCGGGGCGTGCATCCCAGTAATGATCCACTAGTGGATCCTGACGGCCACCATCCACCCTTTGAATTTTCTTTATTATGTGAAACAACTTTTTTAAGAGATGGTCCCAAGCTTAGCCAAATTTTTTCTAAGGCAAATTCTGTTAATATTCGGAATTTCTTATATAACATAGATTGGCAGTCTTTATTTGCTGGGATGTGCGTCGAGAGCATGGTTGAGGCTTTTTATGATCGCGTTTATTTTGTAATTGATAGAGATGTTCCTAAGCGCACTCTGCCCAAGAAACGATTTCCTGTTTGGTATAAACGGTCTACTATTCGAGTAATCAGCGAAAAGTTACGCTTTCATAAGAAATGGAAATCCACTGGTTCCAACGGTGATTATTTAACGTTTTCTATTTTACGTTCAAGATCTAAAAGGCTAATAGCTGCTGATTATAAAGCTTATCTAAATTCCATTCAGGTGGAGGTTCCGGAAAACCCTAAGAAAATCTGGTCTTTTGTTAAATCGAAAAAAGGTTCCGCGTCTTGCTTACCTGCTACCATGATTACTACCAATGGGTTAAGCGTAAGTTCGGGTACCGATATATCTTGTGCGTTTGCGGATTATTTTTCCTCAGTTTTTGTGGATGGTACCATTGACAGCACTAAAATATCTAGTGGCTCAGGTGTTTCGCCTTGGTTTTCTGCGGACGCGGTTTATAAAATTTTGATAAATATTGCCCAGTCTTCTACGCCTGGTCCTGATGGTATTCCATGCACCTTCCTCAAAGAATTTGCTACTGAACTATCTGAGCCTCTGTTTTTAATTTTTTCGAAATCATTACGTGAAGGTATTTTCCCATCCCAGTGGAAAACGGCTTTTGTCGTGCCAATCTTTAAAGCAGGTGACCGACAGGTGTTATCTAATTATCGTCCGATATCCATTCTTTCGTCTATTCCCAAAGTTTTCGAAAAAATTGTATACGAATACCTTAGCCACTCGATTAAACACATTCTTATTAAAGAACAACACGGTTTCGTGCCCGGGCGATCAGTTGAATCCAACTTGGTGTCTTATGTTGACTTTCTCCAATCTGCCTTGAATGGGGACTGCCAGGTCGACGCCATTTACACTGATTATTCTAAAGCCTTTGACAAAATTGACCATACTATTCTCGTGCAAAAACTTTTATACTTAAATATCCCAAATGGTATTATTCACTGGATCATATCATATTTATCGGATAGAAGTCTGGCGGTCAAAATTGGTGGCTTTCTGTCCGGTTATAGACCTATCACATCAGGAGTACCTCAAGGTAGCCACCTTGGTCCAACATTATTCTTAATTTATATAAATGATATTGCTTCTTGTTTCAAATACTCCAAATTCTTGTTGTATGCTGATGACAATAAAATATTTACAAAAATTGGCTCAAATCTTGACTGCCTACGGCTTCAGGAGGACCTTGACCGGTTGCATGATTACTGTGTAATCAATAAACTTCACCTTAACTATGACAAGTGTCAAAAAATATCGTTTTCGTGTAAGCGTTATCCGATTAATTTTAATTACAACTTTAACGGTCAAGCTATTGTGGCCACTGATAGCGTTAAGGATCTCGGCATTGTGCTTGACTCCAAACTGCGATATCACTTGCACATCGAATTTATGGTGAAAAAAGCTCTGCGCAATCTGGGGTTTGTTATCAGATTGAGCAAGAACTTCACCAACTTGAAGTGTATTAGGTCTCTTTATATGGTATTTGTTAACAGTGTGTTGAGCTATGGTTCTGTAGTGTGGAATCCCTTGTACGCAGTTTATCGTGACCGTATCGAATCAGTTCAACGTCGATTTGTCCGTTACTTAGCGCGTAAGTATTATCTTCCGCACTGCGATTATATTATGCGTTGTTCAGCTTTTAACTTACTACCCTTGGGTCAGCGCCGTCTTTTATCTGATCAGAATTTTCTTTTCAAACTTGTTAATGGCATGGTTGACGCTCCTGATCTGCTATTTGTGCTGAATTTTAACGTACCACAGCGATTTACTCGGAACAATTCTACTTTTCGTTTACAAACACCTAACACAAACGCTTATTCTAACTCTCCTATTATACGGATTCTTGACACTTATAACCAGAGGCTCAATCATGTTTCTCTATTTGCCATCCCGTTGCAATCGTTTAAATGTATTTTATTCAGACTCGTTAGTAGCGGAACACTTGGTATTTAATTAGATTTTTTAATACTTTTTAAGCATTATTATTTTGTATTGATTATACTTGTTCATATTACTTGTTTTTAATACTATACTGTATTAATTGTATTGTATTCTTGTATTTTGTAAGTGGACGCTTTGCATGCGATGTTCTCCCTGTTTGCGCCCTAAATTGTATAAAATAAAATAAATAAATAAATAAATTGAGGTACAAAAGAACGTTGGATTCGTTCACGTTATCATATTTTGTGTTTCTTCAAATTATAATTAGAGTAATATGTATTAATTAACAAAATAAACTTGTTTTCTTGTTAGGGTAAACATCCTGAAGGTGGAGCACACGCAAAATTTACAAATTACTCTTTTGATAAAACCGAATTTTTGAGATTGGTCAAAAAAGCCGCCGATCATGTAAAATCACACAAAAAATTTAAGGAGTTTATTGAGAAATCATATAAAACATCTCAAAAAGATGATAAGGAGACGGTCGATGTAACCGATAAAAACGAAGAAGCTCAAATCGGGGATCAAGAGGATGAACAAACAAACGATAAGAAAGATATACACGACGAATTGTAAATGAAAATAAAAAAGGGAACTAATATTTTTAATGGAAAAAATTAAAAAATAATTAATGTGATTATTTTAAAATTTAATACAATTTTTTTTTGTAAATCAATTTTTTTTAATCAAATTTCGATTCTTTGAAATAAAAAATAAATCATTATAAACTTGGGATTAAATCAGGATGAGTAAACATTAGATAATTTTGGGTAACCCAAAAAAATTAATCATAAATAAAAATTAAATAATTTTATTTTTAGTACAACAATTAGTAATAAATAGGAATTTATTACATTAAACGTTAATATAAAAATATCACAATTTTCCCTAATAAACAACCCTTTAGTGCGTAATTATTAACATTAATTGTCGTTAATTTTAATTTATTAGATTAACAATCAAAAAAAAATTTAGTATCACTTTTGAAGGGTTTTAAACAACATTTGATTTGGTACCTTTCAAGCTTTCTTTGTTGCTTAATTTATAAATAATAACTTTTAAATTAACTTGTACTTTGTAAAGATAATAAACAGCCGCACAATTAAGCATCATGTAGACGAGCAAAATCAAAAAGCTATTTTGTGTGGTTATTACGAGGGTTTCAAAAGTCATATTAACAAATCCCGTTAATAAATTAGCAACGAGGAAAAATATCAACCCATTATAATTGATTATATCGAAAATAAACGGAACATGAACTAATTTGTGGAAATTAAATTTCCGATAAAAAAATTCCTGGATGATCTCGTTTAAATAAAACAAACCCGTCATCATCACCCCAATACTGAGTATCCAAAAACAATAAGCACTATTCGCTAATCGACGCGAAACGAAAAATTTCCACTCCAAAAGGAACGTTATTAAAAATAATGATATGGAGGAAATGAATAATTTTAGAAATAACCCGGTTTTTGAGCGGGTTCCGTTTTCTTTTAAGTTTAAAAGAATCCCCATGAATAAAGACAAAAAATATAACCCAACGAAACCGAGGGAAGAAACGATCCCTTCTCGGTTGGCATCGAAAAAATTATCCCTCGGCTTATCCCCAAAAACATAATCAGCCACGCCGTTTTGCAAAATAAATTCGTGAAGAAATAAGATGATTAAACCCGTAGGTAAGCTATATTTAGGCTTAATAAAATGTAATACTAAAGAACTCAAAATTCTTGTAGCGGCTAACGTCATAAAAAAATTCCAATGTTTACCATATTCAGTAACGGAAACGCTATAATCAGTTAAAGTAGTCGAAATATATCGACCCACCCCTAAAATAATCAAGGGTAACGCATCAATTAGAGTCTTTTTTAACGAATTTGTGTACCCTTTAATTTCAGGCGCAACGATTGCGTTCGCAAAAACGAATAATCCAACCCCCACGTCCATTAAACTATACCCGTATTTAAACGTTTTTTTAAACTGCTTAGGAAACAACTTAAAATCAACAGCCAAAATAGCAATAACAGTGATTAAATTAATCGTGGATCGAACGTTCGTTATAAACGGTTTGTTACCGTTATCAATGTTATTATTTTTAACCCCAGCCTTATTCTCTTCCGTTACGCTAGCTAAAATTATAACCAGCAAACTTAAAAATACGCAACAAAATATTACCTCTTTTATAAAAGGAAAGAATAAGGTTACGTTTAAAATGTGAGGTAGAACGATGATCAGAAATTCCAGAAAAATCCATTTCGGAGATTTCTCACTACCGTAGATTGTCGATAACGTTGTTGAAATAAATACGAGGAAAATACTTGGTATAATTACGCTAAGAATTTCCGATGGACTGCTTTCTGTCATTTTTGAACGTCTACAAAAAGAAATTAAATAAATAAAAATAACCCAAAATGAAACGATGAGATTGGATTTTGAGGTTAGGTCTATTTTGGAATTAAAAAAAATTAAATAAAAAGATAGTACCTACATAAAGTACGTGTAAAACGTACATTTACAGCATCACTCTTGAGGTTTTCTCGGTTTTTTTAAGTATCGTCGAAAGAAAATCGACAATTTTCCAGCGAAATTTAAACGGGTCCGTTTTACGGGAACTATGTAAATACCTTCTTTATCGACACCGCCTATCAACTGACGTCCGCTTTGAACGCTCTCATCGCTGGATGAAATTTTTGAAGATAACGATAAATCCACGCTCTCATTTTGCTGATTAGGTTCCCAAGATGATAGGGGTACTAAATATTCGACTTGCTCCTTTGATTTGGTCGGATGTAAACATTGCTTCGACGATTTTACCAATGTAACTAAATTAACCAAAGAAGGGCTCTCCCCTAAATGCCTTCCATCGCCCGGAATCGCTTTATCGTGCATATCCCAATTATTTTCGGTCGCTTTTAATTGGGAACTTTCCCTTTTTACTCGAACAACGGTGATTTCTGAGTCTGTAGGGCCGATGCTGATGTAATTGTTGTCCCTGTCGGTTAAATCGCCTTCAATGTTTAATCTGGTTTCGTCTGGGATGAAATTCCTTTCGTCTAACATCCCACGTGGGGTTGAATACGCGTATCTTGCTGTTCCTTGGGCGTTTGGGCCTTTTGATAAATTTGAATTTATGTTATATTCCCCATTTTTCTTTCTCGCATCGATTATGTCTTCGATATACTTTTTTTCTTCGTTATATTGCAATTGGTATAAATTATTCATTGTGTTTCACGGTTTAATTTATATTTATAATTATTTAAAAATAAATCTTGACTTTACTACCAATTTGACAAGTATAAAAAAATTAAACGTCATAAATTTGAAAATAATTTAATTTTATTTTAATCAAAACTTAAAGTAAATTAAATAATAATAATCTTTATTAAATTAAATTGTACTAATTTATACTTATTATTATTATTAAATGATGATAAAAGTTATAATAAAAGCGAAAATATAAATATGTTGGTATGACTGATTGTCATAAAACTTCATTTAGTAAAGAAAAGTTGTAAAAGATTTTTTGTAAAAGAATTTTTTTGTTTAGCAAATTCCCAAGATGATAAAAGCACAAAATATTCGATCCGCTCCTTTAATTTGATCAGATAAAACATTGTTTCAGTGATTTTACCAATGTAACCAAATTATCCAAGAAAGAGCTCTCCCCCATATGATTTTATCGGGATCTGACGAAATGGTGAAAACTTAAGGAAAATTTAATATTTCTGGTAATTTTACAATTTTACATTTCTTAATTGTAAGTTCGAATAATGTATCAGATACTTAAACAAAAAGTAACATGATCTATTACTGTTCCAAACACTAATCTCTCTATCTTAAAGACTTACAACTTGTTCTCAGCATAAGCTGTTATCTCTCCAAAGTCCTGTTCTTTAAGTTGAAGTCTGCCAACTTGTTGGCAGTATGGGCTATTATTCTTCTAAGGCTCGTTACTACCATCTTCTGGTTAAGCTATCTAAGGGATTATTACCATGGTTACGGCTATTTTACGCG
Organism: Onthophagus sagittarius; assembly: GCA_036711965.1. NCBI lineage: Eukaryota > Metazoa > Arthropoda > Insecta > Coleoptera > Scarabaeidae > Onthophagus > Onthophagus sagittarius. Next base: position 13,697,173 of record JASERS010000004.1, read on the forward strand.
CTCTGATTGGCTAGTTGATGGGTTTATCTATAAGATAACTTTAACTAAAAGATGGTAGTAACGGGGCTAAGGCCCATTACTACCATCTTTTAGTTAAATTTATCTCATAGATAAACCCATCGACTAGCCAATCAGAAAGCGTAAAATAGCCGTAACTATGGTAACAATCTCTTAGATAGCTTAACCAGAAGATGGTAGTAACGGGCCTAAGGCCCATTACTACCATCTTTTAGTTAAAGTTATCTTATAGATAAACCCATCTACCAGCCAATCAGATCGCATAAAATAGCCGTAACCATGGTAACAATCTCTTAGATAGTTTAACTAGAAGATGGTAGTAACGAGCCTAAATACTCTACAGTATCTTAAAGATTGCCAACTTGTTCACAGCATGAGCTGTTATGTCTCCAAAATCCTGCTCATTAAGTTAAAGTCTATCAATTTGTTTCCAGCATGAGCTATTATTGTTCCTCAGACTCTACATTATTTTATAGACTGCTGTAACGAACCGCATTCTAGGGTTCGAAATCGATTAGAACTAATACATTGTAAAGAATAAATAAAATAAAATAAACAAAAAAAAAATTCATGTTGCTAAACCGTAAGAATCATTGTAAACGCACAACTTAGTAATTAAATTACAAAGTTGTGTCGTGAGAACCGGGGGTTGAGACTAAACGAAACGTAGGCGGTTCTGGCAGGAATGCGCTGAGGTGGTTACAAAGTTGAGTCGTGAGAACCAAGGGTTCAGGCTCCAGAGAACGTAGGCGGTTCTGGCAGGAATGTGCTGAGGTGGTAGCTTTTGAGTTTTGAGTCGAGAGAGCAGGGGAAAATTGGTGAGAAAAAAGGAAGTCGGTTACGGGATTCGGAACGGGAAGGTAAAAAGACGAGACCGGGAGTTGATTTGTAAAAAGTTTTCATTTTTGTTGTTTTGAGTGATAGGAAAATTTAAAGAACGCGAATTAGACTTTTAAACCTAAATTTTGTGAACTCATATTTATTTGGATATTCTTATTTGGATTATCTTAACCATGGGTAAGCGATTTTGGAACGTTACAAATTAATTTTCCTGAGTTGAGCCTGCTAACCCCCTCAGCGTAGTTCAAATAGAGCGACTATAAGTAGAAGAGTAAATTAGTTAATTCGGTTACGGTTTAGCAATTTTGTTTAATCGTTTTCACCTCTATAGACAAACACGTAGTTCGTTATTTGGTTGCTTATGTTTAAAAATAAAGCAGATTAATAGTTTTCTTAAACCTTGTGTTTTCTTTCAAACTATTTTAATTGAATTCCAAATTTCTGCCGTTCGCTTTCAAGGGAACGAATGCAGAGTGCCGACCCCAAATCATATTACCGTTAGCCCCCAAGACAAGGGTAGCGCGTGGACTGCTGGGTACGCGAGCCGCTCCGTGGACCTAGCTAGGAAACCAGCTACGGAAGTTAATCTTGAGGGCTAGCTTGTAACACTGCCAACTTGTTGGCAGCGTGAGATATTATATCTCTAAAGTCCTGCTTATTAATTTAAAGTCTGTCAACTTGTTGGAAGCTGAGCTATTATAACTCAAGACAGTGTACATTATCTTAAAGACTGCCAATTTGTTGGCATCATAAGCTGTTATGTCTCGAAAGTCCTGCTCAACAAGTTGAAGTCTGCCAACTTTTGGCAATATGAGATATTATTGTTCCAAATATTGTCCAGTATCTTAAAAACCGCCAACTTTTTGGCAGCATGAACTGTTATGTCTCAAAAGTTCTGCTCATCAAGTTGAAGTCTGCCAACTTTTGGCAATATGAGATATTACTGTTCCAACAACTGTACAGTATCGTAAAGACCGCCAACTTATTACGAATAAAACCAAATACTATTTGGTTTAACGATGAATATTATCCTTATAAATATAGGTGCTACACGTGTTTCGGATTCCTACACGTTTTTGGTTGGGTATATATAAAATTAAATGTGGTAACTGTGATAAATTTTACATTGGACAGACAGGTCGTAACGTCAACACTCGGTTTAAGGAACATCTGACAAAACCAAATTCAACAATTTTTAGCCATCTTAACAATGAAAAACATAAGACCTGTATTGATAACTTACGTACCTATCTTTACGAGGAATTTTGTATTCACAAAAATAATATGCCTGATAACAATACTCTCTTAAACGACATTACCAATTTTAGTAAAACTAGATACTTTTTAAAATTTATATAAGCAAAGCAACTTGTTTTTACAACTTCATTTCTTTCATGCGCACACCGATACTTTTCGAGTCAGTTTGTCTACGTCCTTTAACGAACCATCCCTTTTCTTGGTATATAACCTGTAGTTTTTAAGAATACGTTTCCATTGTTAATGCAATTGTGTTCATCAAGGTAATTTTATGTTTTTATTGTTTCAAATTAATTTTATTCTGTTTGTTTATTGCCTTCTTAGCAGAAATACAGTGAAAAATACTTTTATTTTATGTAGAAAACTTTGTGATGCTTCATTCTGAAGATGTTGTATTTCTAAAATTGATCGTAAATTTTTAGAATTGTTTGTGTCATTTTAAAGTGTATATATCAATTTTTTTAATTCATTTACAGTGCTACCGAAACACGTGTAGCACTTATATTTATAAGTATAATATACATCGTTAAACAAAAACTAAAGTCTTATTCATTATACATTTATAACGATGTACTTGGAATCCAAATTATCCTTATTGCCAACTTATTGGCAGCATACGTTGTTATGTCTCCAAAATCCTGCTCATCCGTTTGAAGTTTGTCAACTACTTAGTAGCATCAGCTATTACTCTTCCACACACTATATGTTATTTTATAGACTGCAACTTCTTAAAACCAGCAATAATAGAATTTTTGGATTTTATTTAGCTATGCTGAAGGCAAGCAAGATTATTTCTTACAGCATGAATATAACTTAGGGTGACCAACGTCTTTGAAGTTGACATGGATTGGGTTATTTAGTCCCTATATCTAATGGAAGATTCAATCTCGGTAATATTTTTACCAAAATAAAAAATTCAAAGTCTGTAGTTTTTCAATAGACTTTTCAATACGCTCCACGTGTGTTCGAGGTCACGTGAACGTGAATCTGGAGAGGGTCACGCTTGTTATGTTATTGTTGATAAATTTAAGGAAGCAGTTGAAGCTGGTTCTTCTAATGAAGGCAAAGTTCAATGAGCGATAGCATCTAGGAATTGCAGTGAATGTATTGGTATATCCGGAGAAGGATTAGGTTCCCAAGATGATAGGGGTACCAAATATTCTACTTGCTCCTTTGATATGGTCGGATGTAAACATTGCTTCGACGATTTTACCAATGTAACTAAATTAACCAAAGAAGGGCTCTCCCCTAAATGCCTTCCATCGCCCGGAATCGCTTTATCGTGCATATCCCAATTATTTTCGGTCGCTTTTAATTGGGAACTTTCCCTTTTTACTCGAACAACGGTGATTTCTGAGTCTGTAGGGCCGATGCTGATGTAATTGTTATCCCTGTCGGTTATATCGCCTTCAATGTTTAATCTGGTTTCATCTGGGATGAAATTCCTTTCGTCTAACATCCCACGTGGGGTTGAATACGCGTATCTTGCTGTTCCTTGGGCGTTTGGGCCTTTTGATAAATTTGAATTTATGTTATATTCCCCATTTTTCTTTCTCGCATCGATTATGTCTTCGATATACTTTTTTTCTTCGTTATATTGCAATTGGTATAAATTATTCATTGTGTTTCACGGTTTAATTTATATTTATAATTATTTAAAAATAAATCTTGACTTTACTACCAATTTGACAAGTATAAAAAAATTAAACGTCATAAATTTCAAAATAATTAAATTTCATTTAAATCAAATAAATTAAATTAAATAATAATAATCTTTATTAAATTAAATTATATTGATATATATTTATTATTATTATTAAATGATGATAAAAACTGTGATAAATGCAAAAATATAAATATGTTGGCATGACTGATTGTCATAAAATATCATTTAGTAAAGAAAGGTTCTAAAATATTCTGTGAAAGATTTTTTTCTAAAATTCTTTTGTGAAAGAATTTTGCTGTTTAGCAAATTCCCAAGATGATAGAAGCACGAAATATTCGATCCGCTCCTTTGATTTAGTCGGATTAAAACATTGTTTCAATGATTTTACCAATGTAATTAAATGAACCAAGGAAGGGCTCTCCCTCAAATGATTTTAGCGTGATCTGGCCAAATGGTGAAAACTTAAGGAAAAATTTACATTTATGGTAATTTTATGTATAACTTTACATTAGATAAAAATTTCGAATACAGTATCAGATACCTAAACAAAAAAAATAACTCTTAACTTGTTGGTAACATGATCTATTACTGTTCCAAACACTGAACATTATCTTAAAGACTGCTAACTTGTTCTCAGCATAAGCTGTTATGTCTCCAAAGTCCTGCTCTTTGAGTTGAAGTCTTCCAGTTTGTTGGCAGTATGAGCTATTATTGTTCGAAACACTGTGCAGTATCTCAAAGACTGCCAACTTGTTGGCAGCATGAGCTATTACTGTTTCAAGCACTGTACAGAATCTTAAAGACTGCCAACTTATTGGCAGAATGAACTATTACTGTTCCACAGACTATATATGATTTTATAGACTGCCAACTTGTTGGCAGCATGAGGTATTATGTTTTCAAAGCCCTGCTTATTAATTTAAAGTCTGTCAACTTGTTGGCAGCTAAACTATTATAGTTCAAAATACTGTACATTACCTTAAAAACTGCCAAGTTGTTGTTGCTGTTTGCAAATTGTTGTTCAACAAGTTGAAGTCCGCCAAGTTTTGGCAGTATGAGATATTACTGTTTCAAGCACTGCTAAGTACAGGGTCCGCCAAGGAAACCTGACGAGTTTTGGTATTAAACTACACAGTTATGTAACAAGATATTTATTTTCACATACAAGTAATCGATAGTATATTATATGCTATTTTATTTATGGAAAATAATGTCGCTTAAATGACGTCCTTCACCGCGTACACACTGTTCTAAGCGGTTTTGCAAATTGTTCATTACTCGGTCTAGCATATTCATAGGAATTGCATGAATTTCATTGCGAATGTTTTCTTTTAATTGACTTCTAGACTGATAAATGACTTCTGATCCCAGACAGCTTCATCAACGACCTCTGCATAGCTGCAAGGTAATTGTATGGTGCGGAGTGGCGCGATTCGGTATAATTGGTCCATATTTTTTTGAAGATGGTCTTGGAAATGCAGTCACGGTCAATTCCCAACCATATGTGGAACTGTTAAAAAACTTTTTGGAACCAGAGCTTCGTCGATGAAACATTGATATGGATACTATATGGTTTCAACAGAATAGAGCAACAGCTCACACAGCACGAATGTCAACAGCTCGATTACAAGAATTGTTTCCAGCAGCAGTAATTTCGAGGAATGGGGGTGTTCTTGGCCGGCACGGTCTCCCGACATATTAGTAGGAATCACAATATTTCAACGCGATCCGTACATCGTGTTCTTAAAAAATACAAATTCCGTCCATTTAAGATTCAACAGCATCAAGAATTGCAACCTCAACATTTTCATACCAGGCAAGATTTCTGCATGTGGGATATCAACAAAATTGAGCAGGAGGAATAATTTCTTATGCGCGTATTATTTTCTGATGAAAGGACGTTCCATAGAAATGGGCATGTCAATCGCCACAACTACCATTATTACGCCGATGAAAACCCACACGCTATGACAATGATAAACCAACAGCAAAGATGGTCTCTGAATATTGTCATCGAGGGGCATCTGAACGGCAACAGTTATTTGTGGTTCCTTTGCGACGACTTGGATGATCTCTTGGAAAATGTCCCTCTAGCGGCTCTACGACAGATAGTTTTCCAGCTCGATGGAGCTCCTGCACATAATAGCCGTGTCGTTCGGGAATTTCTCGATGAAACGTTTCCGGACTCCTGGATTGGTCGTGGGGGTCCTGTGAAGTAGCCGCCAAGATTACCAGACCTCACTCCAATTGACTTCTTCCTTTGGGGCTATATCAAAGGCGAGGTTTACAGGACGGTACCAACTACAATCGAGGATATGAGGGAAAGAATCCGCGTGGCTTTCCGCGGTATATCACCAGAAGTCCTCAAGTCTAGAGCCTGTGAGTCGAAGTTGTGGTTATGCGTCCAGCAGGAAGGTCGTCATTTCGAACGTTTAGTTTAAGTTGTTAAATTTTGTTTATCCGGATTTTTTTATATCATATTGAATAAATACATATTATGTTGACCGTATTTGTATTTTTGGGTCTGTTTCACGGGAACTATGTGAATACCTTCTTTATCGACACCGCCTATCAACTGACGTCCGCTTTGAACGCTCTCATCGCTGGATGAAATTTTTGAAGATAACGATAAATCCACGCTCTCATTTTGCTGATTAGGTTCCCAAGATGATAGGGGTACTAAATATTCGACTTGCTCCTTTGATTTGGTCGGATGTAAACATTGCTTAGACGATTTTACCAATGTAACTAAATTAACCAAGGAAGGGCTCTCCCCTAAATGCCTTCCATCGCCCGGAATCGCTTTATCGTGCATATCCCAATTATTTTCGGTCGCTTTTAATTGGGAACTTTCCCTTTTTACTCGAACAACGGTGATTTCTGAGTCTGTAGGGCCGATGCTGATGTAATTGTTATCCCTGTCGGTTAAATCGCCTTCAATGTTTAATCTGGTTTCGTCTGGGATGAAATTCCTTTCGTCTAACATCCCTCGTGGGGTTGAATACGCGTATCTTGCTGTTCCTTGGGCGTTTGGGCCTTTTGATAAATTTGAATTTATGTTATATTCCCCATTTTTCTTTCTCGCATCGATTATGTCTTCGATATACTTTTTTTCTTCGTTATATTGCAATTGATATATATTATTCATTGTGTTTCACGGTTTAATTTATATTTATAATTATTTAAAAATAAATCTTGACTTTACTACCAATTTGACAAGTATAAAAAAATTAAACGTCATAAATTTGAAAATAATTTAATTTTATTTTAATCAAAACTTAAAGTAAATTAAATAATAATAATCTTTATTAAATTAAATTGTACTAATTTATACTTATTATTATTATTAAATGATGATAAAAGTTATAATAAAAGCGAAAATATAAATATGTTGGTATGACTGATTGTCATAAAACGTCATTTAGTAAAGAAAAGTTGTAAAAGATTTTTTGTAAAAGAATTTTTTTGTTTAGCAAATTCTCAAGATGATAAAAGCACAAAATATTCGATCCGCTCCTTTAATTTGATCAGATTAAAACATTGTTTCAATGATTTTACCAATGTAACCAAATTATCCAAGAAAGAGCTCTCCCCCATATGATTTTATCGGGATCTGACGAAATGGTGAAAACTTAAGGAAAATTTCATATTTCTGGTAATTTTACAATTTTACATTTCTTAATTGTAAGTTCGAATAATGTATCAGATACTTAAACAAAAAGTAACATGATCTATTACTGTTCCAAACACTAATCTCTCTATCTTAAAGACTTACAACTTATTCTCAGCATAAGCTATTATCTCTCCAAAGTCCTGTTCTTTAAGATGAAGTCTGCCAACTTGTTGGCAGTATGGGCTATTATTCTTCTAAATACTCTACAGTATCTTAAAGATTGCCAACTTGTTGACAGCATGAGTTGTTATGTCTCCAAAGTCCTGCTCATTAAGTTAAAGTCTATCAATTTGTTTCCAGCATGAGCTATTATTGTTCCTCAGACTCTACATTATTTTATAGACTGCCTACTTGTTGGCAGCGTGAGATATTATGTCTCTAAAGTCCTGCTTATTAATTTAAAGTCTGTCAGCTTGTTGGCAGCTGAGCTATTATAGCTCAAAACAGTGTACATTATCTTAAAGACTGCCAATTTGTTGGCATCATAAGCTGTTATGTCTCGAAAGTCCTGCTTAACCCAGGAGGACGCGCGCGTGGGTAGAAAATACCCGGCGCTTATTAAATGATGTGTATATTCTCCAAATGTCGATTAAATCGGGGAATCCCCTGTATACCTCTCGAGTAGAGTGTAACAGAAGTACCTATGCTCAGACGATATTATTATACCGTTCTCGATCAGTGCTAGGGTCTGATTTATGCGAAGTGGACATTTCTTACCCGGCGCGCGTCGATACGTGACTAAATTGTTACCATTTTATTTCTGTGTTTTGTGTATTGTATTAGTTTTTGGTGAATTGTGGTTACTATTGAACAGTTGTCGCATTATTTCATATTTATCAGTTTGAGTTCCAGTAAGTTAAAATTATAATAAATGAAGTAACTATAGTTTATTAGCATATCAGCATTTCAGTAGATAATGGATTCTCAGCCAGGGCCATCAAATATCAGTAAATGGGTGGATAGAAGGCCTTTAACTAAAAAAGATCAAGAAGAGGAAATAAGGAAAATAATGGAGGAGGAGAGTGATGACAATAAAATTCCACCAACTGAATCAGATAGTGAAGTTGACCACATTTCAGTAAGCGACCATCTTACCGACACTGACGCAGATGAACCATCAGAAGATGAAGGCAATTTTTACAAATCAAGCTCGGCAGGTACACCATCTTCTCACTTTTATCTGGGGAAAGATGGTACAAGTTGGTCCAAACAGCATCCACCAATAAATGTAAGGACTAGAGCCCATAATTTAGTGACCCAACTACCGGGACCGAAAGGAAAAGCAAAGGATGCAACTACTCCTTTTGAATGTTGGAATTGTATGATTTCTGATAATATGATAAACCATATTGTCAGATGTACCAATATATACATAGATTTGTCGCGAGGAAAATTTGTTAGGGAGAGAGATGCCGCTCCTACAGACCAACGAGAGATGAAAGCACTTTTCGGTTTGCTGTACTACGCTGGGGTACTGAAGTCTGGAAGACTCAATACAATGGAATTGTGGGAACAAGATGGATCTGGTGTGGACATATTTCCAGCCGTCATGTCCCGAAAACGCTTTTTATTTTTACTCACTTCTTTACGTTTTGACGACACGTGATAGGCACACCAGACGATAAAGTGACAAACTGGCTCCCATACGTGATCTCTCCGAATTATTTAAAAACAACATTCAAAGCTCCTATGTTATTAGTGAGTATGCCACAATAGACGAAAAATTGGAACCTTTTAGGGGAAAATGCTCGTTTAGGCAGTACATAAAGAGTAAGCCAGCAAGATATGGCATAAAAATTTTCTTTTGACTGACAGTCGTACATACTATACGAACAACTTTGAAATATATGCTGGTAAGCAACCGGAAGGTGAGTACAAGTTACAAAATGATCCTTACTCAGTCGTATGCCGTCTCATCAAACCAATTGAAAAAACTGGCCGAAACATAACAATGGACAATTGGTTTATGAGTATAAAGCTAATGAATGATCTTTTGAAAAATCATCACTTGACCTGTGTTGGAACAAAATAAAAAATTCAAAGTCTGTAGTTTTTCAATAGACTTTTCAATACGCTCCACGTGTGTTCGAGGTCACGTGAACGTGAATCTGGAGAGGGTCACGCTTGTTATGTTATTGTTAATAAATTTAAGGAAGCAGTTGAAGCTGGTTCTTCTAATGAAGGCAAAGTTCAATGAGCGATAGCATCTAGGAATTGCAGTGAATGTATTGGTATATCCGGAGAAGGATTAGGTTCCCAAGATGATAGGGGTACCAAATATTCTACTTGCTCCTTTGATATGGTCGGATGTAAACATTGCTTCGACGATTTTACCAATGTAACTAAATTAACCAAAGAAGGGCTCTCCCCTAAATGCCTTCCATCGCCCGGAATCGCTTTATCGTGCATATCCCAATTATTTTCGGTCGCTTTTAATTGGGAACTTTCCCTTTTTACTCGAACAACGGTGATTTCTGAGTCTGTAGGGCTACTACAGACACTACATCAGCATCGGATGTAGTTGTTGTCCCTGTCGGTTAAATCGCCTTCAATGTTTAATCTGGTTTCGTCTGGGATGAAATTCCTTTCGTCTAACATCCCACGTGGGGTTGAATACGCGTATCTTGCTGTTCCTTGGGCGTTTGGGCCTTTTGATAAATTTGAATTTATGTTATATTCCCCATTTTTCTTTCTCGCATCGATTATGTCTTCGATATACTTTTTTTCTTCGTTGTATTGCAATTGGTATAAATTATTCATAGTGTTTCACGGTTTAATTTATATTTATAATTATTTAAAAACAAATCTTGACTTTACTACCAATTTGACAAGTATAAAAAAATTAAACGTCATAAATTTTAAAATAATTAAATTTTATTTAAATCAAAGAACTTAAAATAAATTAAATAGTAATAATCCTGATTAAATTAAATTGTATTAATTTATACTTATTATTATTAAATGATGATAACAGTTGTGATAAAAGCGAAAACATAAATATGTTGGTATGACTGATTGTCATAAAATTTCATTTAGTAAAGAAAAGTTGAGAAAAGTTTAACCCTAAGCTCTAATTTTGCTATTTAGCAAATTCCCAAGATGATAGAAGTACAAAATATTTGATCTGTTCTTTTGAACGTATGTAAAAACGATATCAAAAGTTTTATATTATCAGTAATCCATGAACTAGATTGCTTAGGAATGACTGTACAAATAAGAGCATGCAGATCAAAGAGAATGGTCATATTATTGCTATATAACCACTCATTTTAACAGATGAATCATCAGTAGCAGGACTCAACCATGTTTCACTTAAACCAAAGATATCAAAATTATACATTTCTGTTAACAACAGCACGAGATGCATTTCAAGCCCACCAGAGGTATTTTCAATTTTTATGGAAGCATTTCAAGCCTTATAGAAGCGGTATCAAGTCTTCTGGAAGCATTTCAAGTTTTTTGTAAGCAATATCAAGTCTTTCAGAAGCAATACCAATTCTCCTAGATTGGAGCATTTCAAGTCTTATAGAAACAGTATCAGTCTTGTGGAAGGATTTGGACTCTTCTAGAAGCAATATCAAGCATGTAGTAGTAATAGTCAAGAAATGCTTCCAGATGAAGCATTTCAACTCTTCTAAAAGCGGTATCAAGTCTTGTGGAAAGATTTGAAGTTTTTTAGAAGAAGTAACAAAATTCTGAAAGCATTTCAAGTCTTTTTGAAACGTTTCAAGTTTCTTGGTAGCAGTATCAAGACATTTAGAAGCAGTATCAAGTCTTCTGGAAGTAGATCAAATCTTCTAGAAGCAATATCAAGCCTTCTAACAGTAGTGTAATAATTCGAAAATTATTTAATGGTTTTAAGAAATAACCATTCGAATTAGAAATTCCTAGAGTGCAGCCTTTCGTTATTTTAGAAACTAAAAATCACGTCTCAAGTTAACGACGTCCGGTGTAGAGACCAGACTTCGTGTTAAATTTTGTTAAAAATTATGTATCCGCAGTCTGATGGGGGAGATGCGAATCGACACGAAGAAGTCGTAAAAAAAAATTAGACGTTAGATCACGTAAAAATTTGATGGTTTCTACTGTTTGGATATTACGTGACGATTTTTGGGATTAGTTAGTGGCGGATGTTATCTTCTGGTCTTGTGGGCGAGGAATTCTTCCCTTCCACAAATTCCCTCATTGGCTCAGAAAATTATTGTAAAATATCCGCCCCGTATTTTGGATTGGCCCCAGGTGTCGGGGATGTCCAGACGTTAGGGAACGCCTAATGAAGGTTTTGCACCCCTCCAAGACCCGAGGTTACTTAAGGCCTTGCACACGTCATAATAAGAGAATTCTGAACTTAGTTTCAATTCAACTTCGAAAGATATCTTTTTAGAAAGATTTCGAACCAATACTCAACCAGCGCTCTGTTAGACTGAAACTTAGATTCGCTTTAACGCCAATTCTAAGTCCCGTCGAAATCGAGAACTTTGACTCAGCTTCAAGGGCAACTTTCTTCTGATTCGGGCGTCCGCGTCATGTCGGAAACCGTGTTCACTTGAGAATTTGGTGTGTTTGTGTCGAAGATGTCTTCCCGGATTATCCCGAGAAGATACCAACAGGATCCAGGTTGCGACCCATCACCGAGACCACCAGATCGGAATATACGTCCGGGATAAGTCTGTTTGCCAGTTCTCCCTATCATTTATCGGTCAACGAGAGTTCGCTGTAGGGTTAGGTTCAGACAGATTATTTTCATTTTTAATTTTGTTTTGCCTCCTTAAGTAACGTCGGGTATTCACGTAGGTAGTTTTTTTAAGGTTAACTTTGTATCTTACCTTTTTTTGTTATTTTTGTAAATATAGATTAAGTGTGGTTAGAACACTTGTCGTTTTATTTCACATTTCCTGAGAGCCTTAGTGCAAGAACCCACGGTTCTAAAATAGTGACCGCGCGCTTGCCATTTAATCTTGTTTGAATAGATAGGATCAGGTAGGAGTCCTTCAGACTAAGAATTAGGTAGCGCGAAATACTGTTTCTGGTGGCAGCGGTAATTACCAGAGGTTGAAGTCGTTCAGTGACGGCCTCACCACAGTAGTATCAAGCCTTCTGGAAGCAGTGTACCGATGCCTATGTACTGATGCCTATCTTTCCAGAGGAAGCATTTCAACTCATCTAGAAGCGGTATCATGTATTGTGGAAAGATTTGAAGTTTTTTAGAAGAAGTAACAAAATTCTGGAAGCATTTCAAGTCTTTTTGAAACGTTTCAAGTTTCTTGGTAGCAGTATCAAGACTTTTAGAAGCAGTATCAAGTCTTCTGGAAGCAGATCAAATCTTCTAGAAGCAATATCAAGCCTTCTAACAGTAGTATCAAGCCTTCTGGAAGCAGTGTACCGATGCCTATGTACCGATGCCTATCTTTCCAGAGGAAGCATTTCAACTCATCTAGAAGCGGTATCACGTCTTGTGGAAAGATTTGAAGTTTTTTTAGAAGAAGTAACAAAATTCTGGAAGCATTTCAAGTCTTTTTGAAACGTTTCAAGTTTCTTGGTAGCAGTATCAAGACATTTAGAAGCAGTATTAAGTCTTCTGGAAGCAAATCAAATCTTCTAGAAGCAATATCAAGCCTTCTAACAGTAGTATCAAGCCTTCTGGAAGCAGTGTACCGATGCCTATGTACCGATGCCTATTGTACCGATGCCTATCTTTCCAGAGGAAGCATTTCAACTCATCTAGAAGCGGTATCACGTCTTGTGGAAAGATTTGAAGTTTTTTTAGAAGAAGTAACAAAATTCTGGAAGCATTTCAAGTCTTTTTGAAACATTTCAAGTTTCTTGGTAGCAGCATCAAGACATTTAGAAGCAGTATCAAGTCTTCTGGAAGCAGATCAAATCTTCTAGAAGCAATATCAAGCCTTCTAACAGTAATATCAAGCCTTCTGGAAGCAGTGTACCGATGCCTATGTACCGATGCTTATTGTACCGATGCCTATCTTTCCAGAGGAAGCATTTCAACTCATCTAGAAGCGGTATCACGTCTTGTGGAAAGATTTGAAGTTTTTTAGAAGAAGTAGCAAAATTCTGGAAGCATTTCAAGTCTTTTTGAAACGTTTCAAGTTTCTTGGTAGCAGTATCAAAACATTTAGAAGCAGTATCAAGTCTTCTGGAAGCAAATCAAATCTTCTAGAAGCAATATCAAACCTTCTAACAGTAGTATCAAGCCTTCTGGAAGCAGTGTACCGATGCCTATTGTACCGATGCCTATCTTTCCAGAGGAAGCATTTCAACTCATCTAGAAGCGGTATCACGTCTTGTGGAAAGATTTGAAGTTTTCTAGTAGAAGTAACAAAATTCTGGAAGCATTTCAAGTCTTTTTGAAACGTTTCAAGTTTCTTGGTAGCAGTATCAAGACATTTAGAAGCAGTATCAAGTCTTCTGGAAGCAGATCAAATCTTCTAGAAGCAATATCAAACCTTCTAGCAGTAGTATCAAGCCTTCTGAAAGCAGTGTACCGATACCTATGTACCGATGCCTATTGTACCGATGCCTATCTTTCCAGAGGAAGCATTTCAACTCATCTAGAAGCGGTATTACGTCTTGTGGAAAGATTTGAAGTTTTTTTAGAAGAAGTAACAAAATTCTGGAAGCGTTTCAAGTCTTTTTGAAACGTTTCAAGTTTCTTGGTAGCAGTATCAAGACATTTAGGAGCAGTATCAAGTCTTCTGGAAGCAAATCAAATCTTCTAGAAGCAATATCAAGCCTTCTAGCAGTAGTATCAAGCCTTCTGGAAGCAGTGTACTGATACCTATGAAGCATTTCAACTCATCTAGAAATGGTATCACGTCTTGTGGAAATATTTGAAGTTTTCTAGAAGAAGTATCAAGTCTTCTGGAAGCATTACAAGTTTTTTCGAAATGTTTCAAGTTTTTTGGAAGCAGTATCAAGGCATCTAGAAGCAGTATCAAGTCTTCTGGATGCAGATCAAGGCATCCAGAAGGAATATCAAGCCTTCTAGCAGTAGTATCAAATTTCAATTCAAAATATGTACTCTTGTTCCGGTGCCTATCTTCGAAAGTATAGTTGCCCTAGAACTACAAGACGATGTAGCAAAGGCATTATAGCAAGGCGTATAATGCCTTTGTAATTTGGAACAAAAAAGTCTTAATTAGGCTGGAAATAGTTGCAATTCGATTTAAATCAAATTTTCAAAAAGATAAAAAAGAAATAGCAAGTTGTATAAATATTGCAAAGTACGGGAAGAAAAATAACTTATGCTTAATTATCAATGTCGAAGAAGTGATTTAAACCATTCCATAAATATTTCTAATTCAATATTTAATTTTAATGCTTTGACCAAAACCTAAGATGGTTTACCATGCATGGGTCTAGACATTTAACAACACTGACAAAAATAATTTATACCAATTGCAATACGGTTCATAATAATTGAAAATTTTAAATTTTTATTAAATTTATTTTTATAATTATTAATTATTTAAAAAGAAATCTCACTTTACTACCAACTTGACAATTATAAAAAATATTAAACATCGCAAATTTTAAAACAGTTTAATTTTATGAAAATGAAACATCTTAATAATAATAATAATAGTAATTGTTATTAAATTGTAACAATTTAAACTTATTATTATTTTAAAATAAATGTTAAATGTAAAAAAATATAAACAAGTTGGTACCACTGCTTGTCATAAAACGATCATTTGGTGGGGAAGGAAATTGTCACATCTGACGTTTCGTTGTAAATAAAACTAAAAAAAACATAAAATCGTGTTTTTTCTACTCTAAGTGCAAGTGATGTGTTGAATAAATCGCCAAAAATGGAAGAAAACTCGGAATTTGAACAAATCGAGACCGATTCTTTAATAAATAACATCCATCATTCGACCGAGGATCAAGAAAAAGACGTGGATACGAGATCGGAATTAAAATTCGACGAATATAAAGAAAGTGAAGAGGAAACGGTTAAAAGAAGAGAAATCGAAAAGGCTTTACAAACAAATTCGTTCAGTTTAAACGTGTGGAAAAAATTTGCCGTTCAAAAGCACGGCTTAATTAACGGTAAATTAAAAATAATTTTTTTTAAGCAAATTTATAAAAAATTCGTTTTTTTTTAGATGAATTAAGAAGGAGAATTTGGCCGTTGCTTTTAGAGGTAGATACTGATTTAACAGAGATTGTTCCATCATTAGAGGAACTATCGACTCATAAAGAATACGATCAAGTTGTTTTAGATGTAAATAGGTCATTAAAAAGGTTTCCGCCAGGTATAAATTTGTAAAATTTTTTTATTAGTCACGCTCTGATAAAAATGACTCATTTTATTAACCCAATACGTTTTAAATATTTTAGGCATTCCATATAAACAAAGATTAGCCCTTCAAGACCAATTAACCGTTTTAATTTTAAGAGTAATTATGAAATATCCCGATTTAAGATACTATCAAGTTTGTATAAAGTGAAATTATTGTATAAGTTGTTTAAATTGATTTTGTAGGGTTATCATGATGTGGCGATAACATTTTTATTAGTAGTCGGAGAAGTAGTAGCATTTAGAATAATGGAGGTCTTAAGCACAGAACATTTACGTGAATGTATGGAACCAACGATGGAGAAAACGTCGTATCGACTCAATTATATTTACGCGATGATTCAAAATGTTGATAAACAATTACACGATTATATGGATCGGTATTAAAATTGATTATTTTAATTTTTATTAATTAATTTATTCTTTTTAAATTTAGGGCTGGGGTTGGAACGATGTTTGCTTTACCCTGGTTTTTAACTTGGTTTGGACATTCCTTGAATCAATACAAAGATGTTGTGAGATTATACGATTTTTTTTTGGCGAGTCCTCGATTAATGCCTTTGTATGTGGCCGCCGCTTTGGTTATTTATAGGCGAAAAGAGATTTTGTATGAGCCGTGCGATATGGCGAGCATTCATTGTTTGCTGTCTCAAATTCCTGATAATTTGGATTTCGAACAAATTTTGATTTCTGCCTCTAAATATTACAAGAGTTATCCGCCGGAGAGGTTGGAGAAGGATGTCAAAAAGAGGATACAAAGAGAGTATGTACCGGGTAGATTTAATAAATTTTTTTATAAATTGGTCGGGTTTTTGAAGGGGTTGTTTAGTTTGAGGTTTATCGGAAGGTTGTTTTTGATTAGATCGAAAGTAAAAACGTTTTAATCGGAATTATTTCTTTATTTGTGATTTTTGTAGATGATTTTTTTTTTAATTGGTTGAATAAAGAGAATGTTTTTTATGAGGAAATTTTTGGCAAATT
Organism: Onthophagus sagittarius; assembly: GCA_036711965.1. Classification (NCBI taxonomy): domain Eukaryota; kingdom Metazoa; phylum Arthropoda; class Insecta; order Coleoptera; family Scarabaeidae; genus Onthophagus; species Onthophagus sagittarius. Next base: position 13,713,925 of record JASERS010000004.1, read on the forward strand.
TTCTAAATTCTGGTCATTCTTTTTTGAAAAAAATTTGGTCATTCTCAAAGAAAAAAATTCCCAAACTTATTAATATCACGTGTGCCGAAAACCGCTTGACTAAAATCGAAAAATGACCAATTTCTGCAATTCGAAACTAAAATTAATTTATATTTTAATTCATATTTGAGTTTAGTACTCTTAAAAGAATCCCTATACAAAAATTTGCGGGGGGATGTTTTCATTTAAGGGAGGAAAAAATTCCCAAATTTATGAATATCACGTACGCCATATATTGTTTCACTAAAATCGAAAAATTACCAATTTCTGCCACTTGAAACTAAAATTAAAATTCATATTTGAGTTTAGTACTCTTAGAAGAACCCCTACACAAAGATTTACGGGGGTATGTTCTCATTTAAGGGAGGAATAAATTCCCAAATTTATGAATATCACGTACGCCATATACTGTTCCGCTAAAATCGAAAAATGACCAATTTCTGCAACTCGAAACTAAAATTAAAATTCATATTTGAGTTTAGCACTCTTAGGAGAACCCCTACATAAAAATTTGCGGGGGTATGTTCTCATTTAAGGGAGGAAAAAATTCCCAAATTTATGAATATCACGTACGCCATATACTGTTACGCTAAAATCGAAAAATGACCAATTTCTGCAACTCGAAACTAAAATTAAAATTCATATTTGAGTTTAGCACTCTTAGGAGAACCCCTACATAAAAATTTGCGGGGGTATGTTCTCATTTAAGGGAGGAAAAAATTCCCAAATTTATGAATATCACGTACGCCATATACTGTTACGCTAAAATCGAAAAATGACCAATTTCTGCAACTCGAAACTAAAATTAAAATTCATATTTGAGTTTAGTACTCTTAGAAGAACCCCTACACAAAAATTTGCGGGGGATGTTTTCATTTAAGGGAGAAAAAATTCCCAAATTTATGATTACCACGTACGCCGTATACTGTTCAGCTAAAATCGAAAAATGACCAATTTCTGCAACTCGAAACTAAAATTAAAATTCATATTTAAGTTTATCACTCTTAGAACAACCCCTATACAAAAATTTATGGGGGGGTGTTTTCATTTAACGGAGAAAAAAATTCCCAAAATTATGAATATCACGTACGCCATATACTGTTCCGCTAAAATTGAAAAATGACCAATTTCTGAAACTCGAAACTAAAATTAAAATTCATATTTGAGTTTAGCACTCTTAAGAGAATCCCTACACATAAATTTACAGGGGGGTGTTTTCATTTAAGGGAAAAAAAAATTCCCAAAGTTATGAATATCACGTGCGCCGAAAACCGCTCGACTAAATTCGAAAAATCACCAATTTCTGCAACTCGAAACTAAAATTAAAATTCATATTTGAGTTTAGTACTCTTAGAAGAACCCCTACACAAAAATTTGCGGGGGGTGTTTTCATTTAAGGGAGAAAAAATTCCCAAATTTATGATTACCACGTACGCCGTATACTGTTCAGCTAAAATCGAAAAATGACCAATTTCTGCAACTCGAAACTAAAATTGAAAATCATATTTGAGTTTAGTACTCTTAGAAGAACCCCTACACAAAAATTTGCGAGGGGGTGTTTTCATTAAAGGGAGAAAACAATTCCCAAAGTTATGAATATCACGTACGCCATATACTGTTCCGCTAAAATCGAAAAATGATCAATTTCTGCAACTCGAAACTAAAATTGAAATTCATATTTGATATTGCTAAAGCACTCTTAGAAGAACCCCAACACAAAAATGTATGGGGGGTTGCTTTCATTTAAAGGAGAAAATAATTCCCAAAGTTATGAATATCACGTACGCCATATACTGTTTCGCTAAAATCGAAAAATGACCAATTTCTGCAACTCGAAACTAAAATTAAAATTCATATTTGAGTTTAGCACTCTTAGAAGAACCCCTACATAAAAATTTGCGGGGGTATGTTCTCATTTAAGGGAGGAATAAATTCCCAAATTTATGAATATCACGTACGCCATATACTGTTCCGCTAAAATCGAAAAATGACCAATTTCTGCAACTCGAAACTAAAATTAAAATTCATATTTAAGTTTATCACTCTTAGAACAACCCCTATACAAAAATTTATGGGGGGGTGTTTTCATTTAACGGAGAAAAAAAATCCCAAAGTTATGAATATCACGTACGCCATATACTGTTCCGCTAAAATCGAAAAATGACCAATTTCTGCAACTCGAAACTAAAATTAAAATTCATATTTGAGTTTAGCACTCTTAGAAGAACCCCTACACAAAAATTTGCGGTGGGGTGTTTTTATTTAAGGGAGATAAAAATTCTCAAAGTTATGAATATCACGTACGCCATATATTGTTCCGCTAAAATCGAAAAATGAGCAATTTCTGCAACTCGAAACTAAAATTAAAATTCATATTTAAGTTTATCACTTTTAGAACAACCCCTATACAAAAATTTATGGGGGGGTGTTTTCATTTAAGGGAGAAAAAAATTCCCAAAGTTATGAATATCACGTACGCCATATACTGTTCCGCTAAAATTGAAAAATGACCAATTTCTGAAACTCGAAACTAAAATTAAAATTCATATTTGAGTTTAGCACTCTTAAGAGAATCCCTACACATAAATTTACAGGGGGGTGTTTTCATTTAAGGGAAAAAAAATTCCCAAAGTTATGAATATCACGTGCGCCGAAAACCGCTCGACTAAATTCGAAAAATGACCAATTTCTGCAATTCGAAACTAAAATTAAAATTCATATTTGAGTTTAGCACTTAGGAGAACCCTTATACAAAAATTTGCGGGGGATGTTTTCATTTAAAGGAGAAAAAAATTCCCAAAGTTATGAATATCACGTACGCCATATACTGTTCCGCTAAAATCGAAAAATGACCAATTTATGCAACTCGAAACTAAAATTAAAATTCATATTTGAGTTTAGCACTCTTAGAAGAGCCCCTAACAAAAATTTGCGAGGGAGTATTTTCATTTAAGAGAGAAAAAAATTCCCAAAGTTATGAATATCACGTACACCATATACTGTTCCGCTAAAATCGAAAAATGACCAATTTCTGCAACTCGAAACTAAAATTAAAATTCATATTTGAGTTTAGCACTCTTAGAACAACCCCTACACAAAAATTTACGTGGGGATGTTTTCATTTAAGGGAGAAAAAAATTCCCAGAGTTATGAATATAACTTGCGCCGTATACCGCTCGACTAAAATCGAAAAATAACCAATTTCTGGAACTCAAAACTAAAATTTGAGAGGCGTGGAACTTCGTGTCTGTAAGGTAGTAAGCAACGGCGTGATTCTTAATTTTTGTTGTGCACACTTAAGGGGGTCCTGTAATTTCTCAGCTGTTTTTTACGGCTTTTTCAATATTTTTTTACAGGCAAACCACCGAATTTCATTGTTTTTGCATTTAAATAAGTTTTACAAATTTTTTTAAGTCAAAATATTTAATAGAATAAGAGTTATGGTAGTCGACAGGAAGATATCAAGTAAAAGAGGTGCTCGGCGGTGACCAAGTTTGCAGCTGTTCTGCTTATCTGAAATCAAAAAACCAAACGGCATTTTAATCTTCATATTTAAGACTAGCGATTAAACTAGAGTGAATTCTAAATTACAAAAATTGACTTTTTAATACACTTTTGAAAATTACATTCTATTTTTTACTCATTTTTTCTTAAGTTTTTCGCTCATACAAAAAAACTATCGAAGTAATCATGATAATCCTAGTTCAATCGCTGGCTAATAATATTTTAAAGAAGCTGTATAAATGTGAACAAGATCCGTATGAAATATCGTGGTCACCGTTTCGAAAAATGATGTTTCAAGAAAAACTCGCGCATATGATTTATAGTAAAAATTTCATCTCAACGTCAATCTGAAATGCCTGGACATTGCAATAGGCCTTCCTCTTCTTCTTGGAAGTCACGCAGAGCTGCTTCATCTTCCCTTTTCGCGATTTGAGCCCGTTTTACAACATCACTCGTACGCCTTTTTGAACGGTCGATCCGAGAATGTTGAACATAACCTTTAGCTTGTGGGCCGACTTTCACTCCCATGTTTCCAAGATCTTCAGGATAGATTCGAATCCTTCGTTGAAAATTATGACGGCGCGAAACGTGACGATTTCAACCACTTTTGGCCCAGAATGGAGGTGCAAAAGTCCAGATTAACGAATTGAGTGACTCGTTATTATTTTGAGTTTCCGCTCCCAGGCATCTGCTTAACAAATCTTTTTTGGATAAATCGTCATAAATTGGCTTTATAACTTTTTGAACTGCTTCAGAAAGTGGCGGTTTATTATGTTTGAATTGTTCAGCTTTTTCGAGAAACTCAGCTCTGCGCTATTTGATGCTGTGGAAATTTTGTGAAAGAATGTTGCCCAAATTTCCTTCCTCATTTCCTGGATAGAATCTGGATCCGATTAGCTAATCTATAACAAGTTGTCATCTCACCAATCAATTTATCAATAAGTTTTCCTGCACCTTTCCCACCAATGCCTTTATTAGATTTTTTGTATTTCGGAGCCGAGTCCCTATCCTTTTTTCAACGTATCCAACACACTCTTTTTTTACAATAACAACATTTTCTCCATATGGTTCTGCCTTCAAAATACCATTGAATGTCTTGCTGTCACCATTTCCTATGTATGTCGTATATCGAACTTGATGTTTATCTACCGAACGAGAAAGCATTTTCACAACTGCATCTATTTCCATCTTCTCAAAATTTCCAGTATGATTTTGACTACAATTTTCTTCATGATTAGCGAGCCATCCTGCATATCCAACTGTATCACTATTTTTTTATTTTTCTACAAATTGCATCCAGTACAAAAACTACTCATTATGCACGCGTCAACCACTTTACCGGTGTACTTTAATTAAAGTTGAAACTCCGAATAAAGATGAAAATCCTCTTTTTTTCCATGTGCCATTTTCTGCTTTTCCTTGTTCTTGTAAGACTTCCTTTTCTTGATTAACCACAATTGACAACACTGTAAGCCTAATATTTATAGATTTAGCGATATTAATGTACCGTAACTTGTGAACCACTTCGAATATCGAAATATCCTTTGGCACACATTTTCTACACATGTTGTAGATTAGATTTATAAAAAAAATCGATTTTTTCGAACCGAGAAACTAGAGGATCCCCTTAATGAAGTTATTACCCAGCGATATCAACAAGTTTTTGCAAGGGAAACATACTGAAAAAATGTTAAAAGAAATAGTTGCCACCTTATTTGATGTAAAAGATTTTGAAATTTTAAAAGTTAAAATTAATAGTCTATTCAAATTGTTATTAAATCGATATGAAACAGATCAGGTTACAGACGCGTTAAAAGAGTTATCCACAAATACAGTGGCACAAATAGAGAATGATAAGCCGTTAAATTTGTTAAAAAATATAAGAACTACTTTTTATAAAAGCAATCACTTTTACATTTTCTTTAAAAGCATGTATGGTTCGGTTGCAAGCAAAAGAAAAACAACTGCACCAAAAACAACAGCGTCGAAGTCCATTGAATTTTACTCAACCCCATTTGCTCAACATTTTCTGAGATATTACATCCGTATATACCCACGTGGGTAAGTTTAATTAATTAATTGAGCTCCAGAAATTGGTCATTTTTCGACTTAAATATCTATGGCTAACTTTACAACCGTTATCCCACATCCTTTCTTTAACTGTATAATGATGTTACCTCAACTCTTCATATCAATTTTTAGAACCTAATAATATTAAAAAATAATATTCTGTATTCGGAAATTTTCGGCGATATTCGTCGGTGGATCTATGCACATTTTTTTTTTAATCCCCTTTCCATTTTTTAAATGAAGATTATCTTCATAAGCATCGTCAATAAGACAAGATTGGCGTTCAAATAAAAACACATTAAATAAATAATTTATAGAGGTGTACCGATTAAAAAATAAAAGCACCGATTAGTCGGCATTTAATATAATGCTGCAAATAACATCGTATGAAAAATAGCGCATTGAAACTATAAAAGAATTCTATGACTTGATAGGTACAGAGTATAAAAAAATGTAGGGTTACAGTAAAACTCGATGGTTTTTAGATAGCATATCTTCTTGAGGAATGAATCAAGGATGCAAAAGTGAACATCCGTTCAACTGCTGGTATATTGATGTTGTATTTTATAAATATTTGCTTCATTAAATACCCGGGAATTTATTTTCAATTGAAAATTCCCAGGGTATGTACCCAACCTAACCCAAGATGATTATTTCGAGGAATTTATAAAATTTAAAATCTGTGCAAAGGCAAAGACCATTGAGAATGTAACCAAGTTTAAAAATCAAAAACCTATAAAAATAATGATTAGAATTTTTGAAAATACGTATGGGATGAGTTGGGTTGGCTAAATTGGGAAGAAAGTGTTCTACAAGTATCTAGTCTTTAATTGTCAGTTTAAACTTTTAATATGCTGAACATCGTATTTTGCTAACAGTATTTGGTATTTTTGGAAGCAAAATTAAATTTTATTAACAGTCCCTCGCCTTCTATAATAAAAATGCCTTCTGCCTGCAGTATTTAGCTTTATATTAACAGTTTATGGACTATTTACGTAAAGATTGTGCATTTTTAAATAGTATTTAATATTTTTAAAGCATACTCAGTTGGTTTATCAACAGTAAGTCTTCTAAGGGCAGTATAAAGTCTTTTGGAAGTAGTATCAAGTTTTCTAGAAGTATTTCAAGTTATCTAGAAGCATTTCATGTCTTTTAAAAGCATTTTAAGTCTTGTATAAGAATTTCAAGTCTTCTAGGTTTATTCCAAGTCTTTTGGAAACAAGAACAAGCCATTTAGAAGCAGATCAAATTTTTTGGAAGCATTTCAAATCCTCTGAAAGTACAGTAGAACCCCTCATATCCGTCACCCATGGGACCGGAGCATGGTCGGTTACCAAAAAAGGTCGGATAATCCGAGGAACAACAAAAATGAACAAGACAAACATAAACGAGTACATATATTTAATTATGTATACAAATCCATGTATGTACATGTAAATTTATTTAAAAAAATCAGTTATATTTTTTTGTTTTAATCTACCAAATCTTGCTTTAGCTGAGATATCTTTCCACTTTTTAATGCACAGCACATCCATCGGTGTTGCTTCTGGATGTTGCTCGACGTATTTCATTGCAATCTCGAAAGCCTCTGTAGCTGTCGTATGACTGATATTTTCAGGTTCTTCTTTTTCATCATCCGTTTCATCTTCCTCTGTTTCAACTTTAAAAACTGCGGATACGATTTGTTCGTCGTTCAGATCCTCGTTAGTGACTTCAACTATGTCCCCTCCCAATAATTCTATATCCGCTGGTTGGATTTGGGCATCGATGGTCTGTAAATCTTGTAGAATTTCTGCTTCATCTGTATTTAAAGTTTCAGACTCATTAGAGATTGCGCTCTCACCTTCAATAATACTTGGCCATAGTTTTCTCCAAGATTTTTGTAGAGTGGTGTGATTGAGTTCGTCCCAGGCTTGTGCGGCAATGTAAATGGCATCTTTTATATTAAAAGTCTTCATTGCCTCAAATAGGACATATTTTCGCCTGTATCTTTTCTTCAACCACTCAATAACCCCTTGATCCATAGGTTGGATTAAAGGTGTCACACGAGGAGGTAGAAACATAGCTTTGATGTTTCCCATTGTTAGTTCGTTTTCCGAAGGATGACTGGGAGCATTGTCAAGAATCAAGACTGCATTGAGTGGTAGATTTTTCATTTTCAAGTGTTTTTTTACATCTGGTACAAACTCTTCAAAAAACCACTGTTTAAACAAAGAACTGTCCATCCAAGCAGATTTTTGATTTTTATAATAAACAGGCAATGATGCCATGTTCACATGTTTGAACGCTCTGGGCTTTTTAGATTTTCCAATGACAAACAATGGCATTTTATGGTTTCCACTTGCATTACTACAAGTTGCAAAAGTTAGTCTATCCTTGGATAATTTTGTCCCTGTTACTTTTTCATTTTTTGCAGCAAGAGTTTTTTGTGGGAGCATCTTGTAGTTTAACCCTGACTCGTCAATATTATACACTTGATCCGGATGCATATTGTTTTCTTTAATAAAAACTTCAAATTTCTTCACAAACTCTTTGGTTGCGTCATCATCAGCTGATAGCTTTTCTCCAGAAATAACAACGTGACGTATACCATGGCGACGTTTCCATCGGTGAAGCCAACCTTCACTTGCACTGAAATTTTCCCCTTCCTCTCCTACTATTGTTTTATGTAAAATCGCTGCCTTCTCTTTAATTATAGGACCTGACAAAGGAGTTCCTTTGCGTCTTTCTTGGCAAAACCATATCCAGAGAGCATCATCTAAAACATCAAATTTAGGCTTTTTAAGCATCTTTCTATTTTTTAAACCCTCCTCCCCTTCCACTGTCATAGAGTACGATTCGATATTCTTTCTGTTTTTCCTCCAGTCTTTAATAGTTGTGACGCCTATTCCTAATTCAGAAGATAATTTTTGAACTGACTCGCCATTGTCTAGCCTCTGAATAACTTCCAATTTCTTCTGTAGTGTACATTCAATACGTTTTCGTTTTTGTTGGGTAGCCATAATCACTTTTACTATAACAATTGTAAATATGCATACAATTGATATTCAACAAGAACAAAACATCAAGATTGAGCGAATCAAGTAATTCCCCGACGGAATGTCGGGTCTCTTGGGATTCACAAAAACGTACATTAGAGCATTTGAACAAAATTGGGAGTAGGGAGGGGTGACGGATATCCCGAGGAGTCGGATATCCCGAGGTCGGATATGAGGGGTTCTACTGTAGTAATAAATTTTCTAAAAGCATACTAAATCTTCTGAAAATTTTTCAAGCCTTTATGAAGTAATATTACATTTTCTAGAAGCAATGCTAAATATTCTGGAAGTAGTATCAAATTTTGTAGAAGCATTTCAATTTTTCTAAAAGTATTTAAGTTTTTTTAGGCAGTTCAAGTCTTTAGAAGCACTTCAAATCTTCGAGAAGCAGTATTAAGTCTTCTTGAAGTAGTATTAAGTTTTCTAGAATCATTTCAAGCCTTTTAAAAATATTTCGATTCTTCCAAAAACATTTTAAGTCTATTGGAAGCAGTTCAAGTCTCCTGCAAGCAATATCAAGTTTTCTAGCAGTAATAACAAGTCTTCTGGAAGTATTTTAAGTCTTTAGGAAACAGTATCAAATTTTCTAGAAGCGGTATCAAATTTTCTAGGAGCAATATCAAGTCTTCTGGGAGCATTCTAAGTCTTTTGGAAGCAATAACAAGCCATCTAAAAGCAGTTCAAATTTTCTGAAAGCAATTCAAGTCTTCTTGAAGTATTATTAAATCTTCTAGAAGCATTACAAGTCTTCTAAAGGTATTTCAAGTCTTGTGTAAGTATTTCAAGTCTTTTGAGAGCATTTCAAGTCTTTTAGAAGTAGTTCAAGTCTTCTGAAAGCAACATCAAGACTTTTAGCAGTAATAACAAGTCTGTACTCTTGTAAGATATAAATTGACTTGCCAATTAACTTCTTTCAATCTGCTGTTAAGATCATTCTCAGGATCGCCCGGGATCCTGTTAACTACTGCCCAACTCTGGTCAAAATAAAGTCAAGATTGTAGTAATTAAATCTACAAAAGTACCTGAGTGAGATAAAGTACATAAAGTGATGGATATATTAATTCAAAGGGGATTTTTAAAGCCAGAACAAGACACAGCAGTGTCTAATGAATTTTTGACTGATTTTGAAGTAAGTGACACTCCAAAATGTCTCAGCGTGGAATGATAAGAATGTTTTTAATGAAACTCGTTGGGTAGAAATACCAACACATTTTCATGCACACCAACTAACTTATTCCAATTTTCACCTTAATAATTTATATAAAATTTTTGGTTGATCTCCCGATCTTTCAAGTAGATGATAATGGTCATAATTTTTCATCTATAAAGAAAAAATAAAATGATTGAGACTAAAGATATTCAATATCTAGTCTTTAATTGTCAGTTTAAACTTTTAATATGCTGAACATCGTATTTTGCTAACAGTATTTGGTATTTTTGGAAGCAAAATTAAATTTTATTAACAGTCCCTCGCCTCTCAGAATAAAAATGTCTTCTGACTGCAGTATTTAGCTTTATGTTAATAGTTTATGGACTACTTACGTAAAGATTGCGCATTTTGTTAAATAACATTTAATATTTCTAAAGCATACTCAGTTGGTTTATCAACAGTATCCAGATTTTACAAATAGTATCAAGTCTTTTGGAACCATTTCAAGTCTTCTAAGGGCATTATAAAGTCTTCTGGAAGTAGTATCAAGTTTTCTAGAAGTATTTCTAGTTATCTAGAAGCATTTCATGTCTTCTAAATGCATTTTAATTCTTGTATAAGGATTTCAAGTCTTCTGGGAGCATTCCAAGTCTTTTGAAAGCAAGAACAAGCCATCTAGAAGCAGAGCAAATTTTCTGGAAGCATTTCAAATCCTCCGAAAGTAGTAATAAATTTTCTAAAAGCATATTAAGTCTTCTGAAAATTTTTCCTTTATGAAGTAATATTACATTTTCTAGAAGCAATGCTAAATATTCTGGAAGTTGTATCAAATTTTGTAGAAGCATTTCAATTTTTCTAAAAGTATTTAAGTTTTTTTAGGCAGTTCAAGTCTTTAGAAGCACTTCAAATCTTCGAGAAGCAATATCAAGTCTTCTTGAAGTAGTATTAAGTTTTCTAGAATCATTTCAAGCCTTTTAAAAATATTTCGATTCTTCTAAAAACATTTTAAGTCTATTGGAAGCAGTTCAAGTCTCCTGCAAGCAATATCAAGTTTTCTAGCAGTAATAACAAGTCTTCTGGAAGTATTTTAAGTCTTTAGGAAACAGTATCAAATTTTCTAGAAGTGGTATCAAGTCTTTTAGGAGCAATATCAAGTCTTCTAGAAGCTGGTTTAAGTCTTCTGGAAGTAGTATCAAGTTTTCTAGAAGCATTACAAGCCTTCTAAAGGCATTTCAAGTCTTGTGTAAGCATTTCAAGTCTTCTGAGAGCATTTCAAGTCTTTTAGAAGTAGTTCAAGTCTTCTGAAAGCAACATCAAGACTTTTAGCAGTAATAACAAGTCTGTAGTCTTGTAAGATATAAATTGACTCGCCAATTAACTTCTTTCAATCTGCTATTAAGATCATTCTCAGGATCACGCGGGATCCTGTTAATTACTGCCCATCTCTGGTCAAAATAAAGTTAAGATTGTAGTAATTGAATCTACAAAAAGTACCTGAGTGAGATAAAGTACATACAGTGATGGATTTATTAATTCAAAGGGGATTTTTAAAGCCAGAACAAGACACAGCAGTATCCAATGAATTTTTGACTGATTTTGAAGTAAGTGACACTCCAAAATGTCTCAGCGTGGAATGATAAGAATGTTTTTAATGAAACTCGTTGGGTAGAAATACCAACACATTTTCATGCACACCAACTAACTTATTCCAATTTTCACCTTAATAATTTATATAAAATTTTTGGTTGATCTTCCGATCTTTCAAGTAGATGATAATGGTCATAATTTTTCATCTATAAAGAAAAAATAAAATGATTGAGACTAAAGATATTCAAGAAATATTATTTTTTTCCAAAATCAATCGAAAAAATCCTGTTATAAATATTATAATTTTGTAGTTAAAATCTAGAATTAACACCCATCTTCAAAAAAAAACCTTAAACGTGGAGTTAATATTAAGAATAAAGAATCTGCCAAATCGGAATGATGATTACTAAAAAAATGGGTTTTTTGGATTTAAAAAATCCTCTCCGTATAATTTAAATTGAGGGCATAATTTTTCTTTCCTATTTTCGTCATGGAATTTCCATATTACAAGAAATTTCCCTCATTAAAAAACATTTATTTTATCTAAAAAACTGAATTAGTACAAATACTTAATTAATACTTACATTTATTTTATTTCTGCATTTATTTAAATAACTTAAAATGTATTAATAACATTTCTAGAACATCCTCTCTAAAGACTACAACATAATTACGTGATAATAACCATGAAATTGCGAGTCAGAAAAAGACGATAAGCGATTAATTAGTTCTCAATAAATATTCCATTTAATTAAAAAAAAATAATCGTATGACCCAATTCATTGAATCTCTACTAAACAAGAAAAAATTTTTGCAATAACATCTCTTAAAAAATATCCTTGACCTCGAAGATAAACTCGAAACACATTTTATTTTTATGCCAAAACATTTTAATTTCCTTCAATTTTTAGATTGGATCAGCGCAAAAAGGAGGAACGCTTAAGAAACGCACGAAATCGAAAACCAAACGAGAACTGGATTCGACTTCACAATTACGTCCCTCATTGGTTGATGCTTCACTACAGGAATAAATATGGGATTCTTTTCGCCACTGCCACCGTTTTGATTGGGATTTACGCGTACTTGAAAGCGACGGAAAAGGATTTTAGTCTTTTTAAGTAAGTTTAAATCACCTTTATTTATTTAAAAACATTTTTGGGATTATTTCGGGAATTGTTTTATTGAGGTCTTGGACGTCATGACAATTACCGGTTTCCGCTTCCGTCAAACAAATCCTTCACCAGCGATTTTACACGTGTTTTTAAAGAAACAATCTTGGGTAATAAACGTCCTCACCCCATATTAATATGTTATCGTTTTGATTCATTATTTAGTTTGGTGTTAAAAAATTAAAAAGAATTGATAAGATTAGAGAGCATTTACAAGCGTATTTTTGTAAAAGGCTAATGTTGCTATAAAAAAAGTGTCTTTATTGTAAATAGGCGAAGCTGTGTACCGTGGATGTTTATTTATTAGTTTTGTTTTTCTTTGCAGGTGATAGGCTTAAATTCTAAATGAGATTGTTTACTTTTTTTGTGATACTCTAAAAGTTAAGTTGCTAATCTTTTTTTACTACTTTTAAACGTAAGTTAAACGATAGGTAGATGTGACAGCGTAAGATTAATTAGAAAGTAAGATTGAGCCAAAGTATATTTGAGAATGTTATGTTATTATTTTTTAGTGTTTAAAAGGAAAATAAATATTATATGAGGAAGGTTGAATCAACTTTTTTTTCTTAATAGATTAAAACCTTGATAGACCTTATTCACTATAATTAGAAACATTTGTCTTTTAAGAGGACGTAAATAAACATTTTTTTTAACGTAACCAGATTATGAACATGTATTAACAATTAACAAACATTAAAAAATGATGGAGTTGTGATTCAATAAGTAGCATACTGTTTTGAAAATGATAAAAATGATAGTGTACATCATATCTCTATCATAGACGCCGAATATGTGGGTGTTGTGGGGTACACCCATACACATAAACGCTGGATATGTGGACAAATTGAGCATAAATGTCATATTATAAAAATTTGGTACCTTAACCAAGATATGTAATGAACGATTTCGCCTCAAATCGCCGAGGTAGCTTGCGGGCGAGGCGTTGGATTTTAAATATTAAATGAAATCGTCAATTTCGAAATAAAACCCTCTAATAGGAGCCTTCATATATTTACTATATACAAAGAACGATTTCGCCTCAAATCTCTTCTCGGTGATTTGAATATAAACGTCATCATATAAAGAATTTGGTATCTTAACCATGTAATGAACGATAATGAACGATTTCGCTTCAAATCGCCAAGGTCTCTTGCTGGCAAGGCGCTGGATTTGAAATATTAAATAAAATCGTCAATTTCGAAATAAAACCCTCTAATAGGAGCCTTTATATATTTACTAAGATATACAAGAGACATGTTAATGCACAATTTGGTCTCAAATCGCCGAGGTCGCTTACGGGCGAGGCGCTAGAGTTGATGTATCAATACGAAATCGATAATTCAAAAGTTGTAGAGCCTCTATCGCAAGGGACCTCGGTGATTTGAATATAAACGTCATCATATAAAGAATTTGGTATCTTAACCAAGACATGTAATGAACGATAATGAACGATTTCGCCTCAAATCGCCAAGGTCGCTTGCGGGCGAAACGCTGGAGATAATGAGTCAACTCGAAATCAGCAATTCAAAGATTGAAACGCCTCAGCGACTTGAGTATAAATGCCATCCTTTGAACGATTTGGTATCTCAATGTAATGAACATTTTTGACTCAAATCGCCGAGGTCGCTTGAGGGCGAGGCGCTGGAAATAATGAGTCAACTTGAAATCAGCAATTCAAAGATTGAAACGCCTCGACGACTTGAGTATAAATGCCGTCCTTTGAACGATTTGGTATCTCAATGTAATGAACGATTTTAACTCAAATCGCCGAGGTCGCTTGCGGGCGAGGCGCTGGAGATAATGAGTCAATTTGAAATCAGCAATTCAAAACTAAAAAAAAATAAAAAAATGTAATATAAAAAAAATATGTAATATGAAATATTACATGAAATCGTCCATTTCGAAATAAAACCCTCTAATAGGAGCCTTTATATATTTGCTAAGATATACAAGGAACGATTTCGCCTCACATCGCCGAGGTCGCTTGCGGGCGAGGCGCTGGAGTTAATGAATCAATTCGAAATTGATAATGCAAAGATTTTAGCGCCTTATCCACAAGCGTCCTCGGCGATACGAGTAAAAGTGTGATAAAGAGTTTGGTGTCTTAATCGAGACATGTTAATGCACAATTTGGTCTCAAATCGCCGAGGTCGCTTGCGGGGGAGGCGCTGGATTTGAAATGTTTACATAAAATCATCCATTTTGGAAGATTGTAGCGCCTCGTCCGCAAGCGACCTCGGCGGAGTGAGAATAAAATCATCTTATAGGAGGCTTTATATATTATTAAATTATATATTTATTAAAATATACAAGGAACGATTTCGCCTCAAATCGCTGAGGTTGCTTGCGAATGAGGCGCTGGATTTGAAATGTTTACATAAAATTTTTAAAATTTTTGATTTTTAAGTTATAATAACTCACATATGATGTACCCGATCGTGAAGATCTATACGTCATTTGATTCGTCATAGCTTCTTCCATCGAAATCAATAAATGCCCGATCTCAAATTTCCCCCGTTGAGCTCGTACAGCTCACGAAAAGACACAGTGTTCGGCTCGTTCTTTATGTATGTATGAATGCCTGAAAATCTAGCTCCTAATATAAAAAATGATTTAAACTAAACTGACTATAATGAGAGAATGGTTTGACGGATTTTAATGGTCTATGTGTTAATCGAAAGCTTGGTTCTGATTAAATTAATCATTAACATCAATTATCTCCTTAATTGACCAATTTTATCCTTTAACATCTTGATCCAAAATATGATCCAGAATAAATGCAAAGGTGAAAATGCCCGATTTCAAAATCAACTAATTACTTTCGTACGGCTATTGTAATGATCTAGCGAATATGCCCCCAATATGAAAAAGACTAATTAGATTTCATATTATTTAAATATGATAATCTATATTATCATATTTTTATATTAATCCATGCAAAATTAAAAAGCAAACATATTTTGTAATAATAACCTCATCATAATTCCTGATTCGCTAGAAACTCGTGTTTCATCTATTCCAACGGCAAGTTTAACTAATAAATACCGATATAGCTAAAATACGAATACAGCTATTGAAATAGATTTTTGATATATCTGCCGTTTCTTTAATGCACAAACTTAGAGGACTTTAAAAAGATCTTGCCACTTTTCTTAATAAGTCGCGGGTGTGATGCTTAGAAACTTTTGCCGGATTCTATGCTGTATATATTCTGGCGTTGTTGGAGGTTGTTTATAAACTATTTCCTTAACGTAAAATTAAGATATCGAATTTTATTATGTTGAGTGATCAAGAAGGCCAAACAACTAGTTGTTTTCCTCTAAGAATCCACCGATTTAGGAAGGTTCCGTTAAGATGGTCTCTGACTTACAAAGAATAATGTGCTGGGGCTCCATCATGTTGCAGTCACATTTCTACCCTTATAGCTATGGTTAAATTTTCAAATAAATTAGGCATTGATTTTGTAAGAAATTAGATAACAATACACAAAAGGTAACAATGTTTAAAATATTTATCATAGCCTTGGTTAACGAAGCTACTGGACTTTATTTAATAAGTTTGTCATGAAATTTTATTCATGAGATACTGTTTATGATTATAATTAATTTTTAAAACCAGCGACGTTAATACGATTTTTTTCGGTTTAATTTTTTTGTACTGCTGTCATTCAGCCGATTTTAATACAAATTTTAGATGTGTGTAGGTACCCAAAAATGTGAGAAAAGATATATCGTGCAATTTCAAGAAATATATCATCTTAGCGTCACACTTTTTTGGGACCCTTTGTATAATCAAAAATAATTTCCTGAAATGCGGTCTGAGATACAGCGTAAGCCTGTAAAATATTGTACTCCTAACTTAATTAATAACTGAGCTACAAAAAACGGGAGCTGACGTGAAGGCCCCGTATATTTACTAAGATATGCAAGGAACGATTTCTCCTCAAACAGCCGAGATCGCTTGCGGGAGAGGCTCTAGAGTTGATGTATCAATATGAAATCGACAATTCAAAAGTTATAGCACCCCTCCCGCAAAGGGAGGGGTAATAAACGATTTTGCCTCAAATCGCCGAAGTCGCTTGCGGGCGAGGCGTTGGACTTGAAAAGTTTAATGAAATCGTCCATTTTCGAAGAATGTAACGCCTTGCTCGCAAGCTATCTGGGCAGAGAGAGAACAAAATCGTCTTGTAGAGTCTGTATATAGGAGTCTGTATATAGGAGTCTGTATATATTTATTAGGTATACAAGGAAGGATTTCGCCGAAGTCGCTTGCGGCCGAGGCGCTAGAGTCGATGTATCAATACGAAATCGACAATTCATTCGATTTGAGTATAAATGTCAAAAGAATTTGGTATCTTAATCGAGACATGTAATGAACGATTTCGCCTCAAATCGGCGAGGTCACTTGCGGATTTGAAATGTTTACATAAAATCGTCCATTTTGGAAGATTAATCCCTCCATCACTCCTCTCGCCCGCAAGCGAACTCGTCGGAGTGAGAATAAAATCGTCTTATAGGAGCATTTTTATATTTACTAAGATATACAAGGAACTATTTCGCCTCAAATCGCCGAGGTCGCTTGCGGGCGAGGCGCTGAAGATAATGATTTAACTCGAAACTGATAATTCAAAGATTGCAGCGCCTCACCCGCAAGCGACCTCGGCGATTTGAATATAAATGTTATCATATAAAGAATATGGTATCTTAAGCAATCTTAGCAATACGAAACCGTTAAATCAAATGTTGTAGATACTGTAAAGACACCAAATAAATGTATTTTCGGCGTCCTCTCAATAAATTTTTTAAGCCACACAGTATCAGAAAAAGAAATTCGACCTTAACAATCAAAAATAGGCATCATATCTAAATTTTCTCAACCACAGACAATTAAATAACTGCAACGTTTCTTCAAAATGTTAAATTTTTATCACCGTTTCATTCCGAAGTTATCAGAAATCTTATTCCCACTAAATCCCCTAAAATTATACCCTCTGAACATAAGAAGAACATTCTTTCTCTAAAACCAAAGACATCTAGTGTCTTTGGCTTTAGAAAAAATGTGTCAATATTACACTTCTCCCACATCCTTCCCCATTAGGATCATTTTGTTTCTATACTGATGCTTCAGAAAAATGTATGGGAGCAAATTAACAATAAAACTTATTCACCAGTAGCTTTTTTTCCTGAAACAATATCGAACAGTCAAATGAAGTACGCCATATTTGTCAGAGAACTCAGCTACGTTCTTGTTTAACCTTTACTTACCGCGCTCTTTTCAATAAGAGAAGAAGCTTCTAGGCACATCAGATATATTAATCACATAGTTGGGCCAGTATCAGATACTTTATCAAGATTCACTATCGATTCTTTAATAACACAAGATTTGTTGTTCAAATCTAAAACTATACATTCTCAAAGAACTTTGGAAACTTATCTTTGATAAATCTCTAGCTCACTTAGGTTTCAAATCTACGCTAAACAACATTAAAAATCTTTTTTTTTGTTATCACTTTACTAAACAAATTTAAATTTTGGTACAAAATGTGTATTATATTATGTATTATATTGATCTAATAGACCATTCACGCCTGATTTAGGTTTTACTAGCTGATCAGAAATCTACAAGATATCTCTGCCTCTAGTATAGCTTCAATATTATTACACCAACATTTTTCAAGATTCGACATTCCACATACTATAACACATGACTTACCTGCCTTGGTATTTTTTTTTGAATCCCGACTGTCCCGTCATTTTAATAGATTTCAAAGATTTAACCAGATCCACACAGCGGCCTACCACTCTTAAAGTAATGGTGTATTAGAAAGGTTCCACAGAACTATTAACACTGCCCTCCCAATTATTCTATTGGGCCTTAGATCATTTCTTAAAGAAGATTTAGATTGTTTTCCTGCTGAATTCGTTCATTATTTCTGAAAACTGAAACCTATTACTACTGAAAACTACTACTAAGTAAAGCCACTACTATGTGGTCTTAAAGTGACATTTTTAACATTACAATCTGTTCCCATTTCTTTTCATTCTAACATTAAACCTGTTATCTACAAAGACTTATTAGTTAAAGATTTAGCCCCATGGTTTGAAGGTCTATTTAGTCATTAAATGTTTTTCTAAAACGTAGGTCTAGTGTTAAGTCTTCTTTTACTTCAATTCAAATATGAATAGCGTTCGTTCCAGTTTTATATCATCAGATCTAACGCTAGATTTACAACTAGAACCATTGATATTCTAGTTATAATAATAAGTTGGCCCAAAAGTTTGTCAAAAATCTCCAGTTAAAAACGATTACGACATATTTTTTCGGATTTTCGACGTAAATAAATAAAATGTTACTTTATCAGTCGACAATACAAATAAAGAAACTTTTAGCATTTCTGCTTAGCTTTGTAAAAACCATCGACAAAATTGTAATCATAACAAATTCAAGATAGAACTAGATAGAAGCTTTTTAAGATATTTGATATAGAATTTATTTAGTCAAAAAATCGATTTTTTGAAAATTTAAAATTGCTGCAAGGCGGCTAAACTCAGATATATCTGGTTTTTTAGATTATTTTAATTATTTCAAATGCTAAGATTTCTCAATGAACTAATACCACAATAATATAACAAATATACAGTGCACTCCGCTTAAGTGGGACACATCGGCTCTCATGCAATCTGTCCCAATTAAGCGGTTGTCCTAATTATCCGTTAGTAAAAAAACGGTTATAGAAAACAGTATAGAATATACTACGTATTTTTATCTACACGATAAAAAGTAATTATTGTTGAAAATTGGTTTCCACGGTTCATAATTTTTTTATTTATATACTCTGCACATTTATCTAAAGATTCAATTGGAGAATCTTCATTGTCTGTTTGCATAAAAAAAACGTCTTAAAACTTCTATACTTTTCTTAGCTTCTAGAATACGTATAGGTTTATAGATTTCTTCGTCGCTACTTTCTTGAACTTCATTATTAGAGATCAGTTTTGTAGATACAATTTCATCAACAATATCACTCTCGTAGTTATTACTAGAAAATCATTACCGTTGTTGACTTGCCGAAGTACAGGGTCATTTATCACGTCATTATCACTTGAAGTGACCATTTGTTCAGAAAGATGCATGTCACTGGGATCTTTGAAGCCACAATGGTTAAAACAATTGCGTATACATTCACTACTATCATTTTTCCAACTGTCTGCTACAAATTGTATAGAGTTTAGTATGTTCACTTTCTAGCTAACCTCTTTGGAGCTAGATGATGATGTCAAGGAAAATTCTTCTATTTTTTTCAATGATGTGATGCACTAAAGCTTTACGATAGTGGAATTTTAAATTTTTGATAACATCCATGTCCATAGGTTGTATTAATGAAGTTGTATTAGAAGGCAGGAATTCTAATTGTGTATTTTTCAAATTGTTTATATGAGGATGAGCAGGGCAGTTATCGAGCAACAATACAATTCTTCTAAATTTTTTTCAGTTGTTGGTTCCATTTCGTCAACCATTGTTTAAAAATATATGCAGTTATCCAGGCATTTTTATTTGAATGACATTCAACCGGCAGACTATTTATTAATATCCCCTTGAAACATCGAAACTTTGCCGTTTTACCGATAACCAAAAGTTTTCTCTTTTCAGTGCCGGACTTATTGGCGCAACATAGAACAGTTATGCGATCCATAGCTCTTTTAAACCCGACTAATGTCTCATGCCTGTAACACAGTGATGCATCTGGTGTTGCACGGTAGAACAGACCAGTTTCATTAGCATTGAAGATGTTATTTGAACTGAACAACTTTTGCAGTTTTGGAAGTTTTTCCTTTTTCCATTTATAAGCGGTGACCACATTTGCGCTACCCTTCTCCCCATGTGCTTTTTTAAATTTTATGTTGCACCTTGCCTTCCACCGTGAAAACCAAACTTCCGTTGCTTTAAAATCTTGATGACCTAATTTTGTCGCCAATTCTTCTGATTTTAATTTCAGCGTTGGGTCACTAACACTAACCCTTTTTTGGGTTATCGCAGAAAACCAACCATTGAGAGCATCATCAACTTCTGGTTCTTTTCCCTCGCTCTTCCTTTTACGCGATTCCGCTTGGTTTTCAGCATTAATCCATTGTTTTTCAAGTTCATCTTTTTGTTTTATTAATCGGTCGTTGACTTTAGAAGGCCCACTGTTTTCTCTAATTGGCATAGAGGCGTATTGGGTGGCTGGTTTTTAATTTGCGGCATTTTAGTGCTTAAGTCACTACGCGTTCAAAATAAGGAGTGTAACGTTGAACTGAGGCGAAAACACGAGATGAAAACAGAAGCGTCACTTAATAATAATAATAATAATTTATTAGTCTTAGTGCCACATAACTGTAGATGGAGATAAGTCATACAATACATTATTACACATAACAAAATACACAAAGAAAAAAAAAAAAAGAAAAAAGCTAAATACATCTTTATGCCTATGGTAAGTCCGTGACCCCACAGAGATACTCCCGTAAACTATAAAAAACATTCTCGATCAAGTACGCCTTAACTTTATTTTTGAATGCACGAGGAGCGGTGATGCTTTTTATTGAGACAGGTAACTTATTATATAGTTTTACAAAATCGTATTGCGGACTTTTCTCAAAAAATGCTGTTTTGTGTCGCAACAACGGCAAATCAACACGTCTCGTCTCATACTGGCTAACAGAGCCCAAAAATCTTTCACGATTTCCGTTGACAAACACCACAGCTTTGAGAATATAGATACAAGGGAAGGTAAGAATACTATTATTTTTAAAAACTTCCTTGCAGGATTCACCACATTGTAATTGAAAAATTAATCTGATTATTCGTTTCTGAGTCACAAATACACGCCGCCACTGAGAACTTCTGCCCCACAAAAGAATATTGTATGAAATATGTGAGTAGCAAAGCGTGTAATATGCGTCCAGGAGTGACGTCCTGTCCAACGAATATTTGAGCTTGAGCAACGCAAAATACGACGAATTTAATCTTTTACATACGTTATTTATATGTGGTCCAAAACTCATTTCGGTATCAATGCTCAAGCCCAAAAAGTTGGCTTCCTTCTGTAAAGGAATCCCAGCAAGATGTTCTATGGAAAGCGGTCGCCGAACATGAAAATTTACGCAGACTGTTTTCTGTACATTCAAGATTATTCTGTTTCGGGTGCACCAATCCACAAAACGCTCTACTACCAACCAACCTATCAAGCTCACTCCGATCACGAGCAGCAATAGCGATAGAGGTGTCATCCGCATACATCACCACATGAACATTCTCGAAAAAACTTGGTAAATCATTTACAAAAATTAAGAACAGTAAGGGACCCAGTATGGAACCCTGAGGTACGTCAAGATTTACAGGTGACTCCTCCGAGGCTATTCCCGACAGAACCACTCTCAAACTACGACTTGTAACGAAAGAAGTTAACCATTTAAGCAGACTTCCACGAATACCCACATTGTATAACTTTTCCTTGATGAAGTGTGGAGGCAACGAATCGAAAGCTCGGGAAAGGTCAAAAAAAAGACCAACCACATAATTACCTTTGTCAAGGTGTTCATAGACATATGAAAAGAAATCGACAGTAGCGGTCTCAGTTGATAAGCCCCTTCGAAATCCGTGCTGCGATCGACACATTACTCGAAATGCATCAAAAAAACTCAACAATCTCCGCTTAACAACGCTTTCGAATATTTTTCAAAACACGCTACAAATAGAAATAGGCCTGTAGTTCTCAATACTATGCGCATCACCCTTTTTGAAAACAGGCGTTACCTTTTCCACCTTCAGTAAGTCAGGAAAAACCCCTAACTCAATTGACCGATTCAAAATCTTGGCCAAAGGCACGCATAAGCTATCACTCACAAATTTGACGCATTCAACAGTAACATCATCCCATCCAACAGCTTTAACATTTTTCAAGCCTTTAATAGCATCGAAGACCTCTGTATCCGTAACGGGAGCAAAATACAAAGAAGAGCCCACACAGTCACCCAGCGTACAAGATAGTGACAAAGATGACCCGTAAGTAGCCACCAATCTGTCCTGAACTACAGATGAAAAATACTCGCCAAAATGATTGCAACACTCTGACACATCATCTATCAACCTGTCATCAATAGACAACACCACAGGATTACTCTGCGGATGACGCCTCAACTGCTCGTTGATGCAACACCACAGCATTCTACATTTGTTTGAAGAATTATTAATTTTATTTACTAAACAATCTCTCTTTGCCTGGTTAATTAAATCTCTATATGTTCTTTTTTTATTGTTATATTCCGCTCGAAGTTCCGAAAAACCATTTGTTAGTAACCAATGGAAATTTTTTAGTTCCTGCCCGGCTTGTACGATCGCAGATGTTACCCATCTTTTATGTGAACCACTTTTTACGGGAGTATCCCTTCTAACAGTCGGACAATATAAGTTATAATAATACTGAAATGTCTCAAAAAAACTGGCGTACAAGGAATTTACATCATTCAAATTCACAGCAAGGAGAGAATCCCAATCGAACAAAATTAGTTTATGATTTAAGAAAGATAAATTATTATAGGAAAATCTCCGCTTAGAAATGGAAACCGTTCGGTTGGAATCCTCAATTTGCAAACTTTGAGCAGTATAGACCAAGGAGCAGACAAAATGGTCTGCTATATTTCCGTCAAAAACATCAAAAGAACATAAAGACGGCGATAAATTTGTTACAATATAGTCAAGTGTTGACCTACTTACTGCTTCATTTAAGTTACAACAAATTCTAGTATATTTCGTCGTATCTCCGCGCAGTTCATAAGAATGAAACAAATCGCCGGGGATTTTAGATTCCATAGTATCATTGTTTATATCAACATTCAAATCCCCGCAAAGCACGACAAAATCATTATTACAATACAAAAACTCCAGCATTGAAGCTAAAATATCTATAAAAGCCTCAAAGCAACTTGAGGGGGGCCTATAAACACAAGCGCAAACATAACTCTGATTTGAGTGTTTAAACCGGATCGCACAGCACTCAAACAACATATCCTTAGCGAATCTATCCAACTCAACTGAGTTCACATGAAAGTCAGATCTCGCAAGTATAAGAGTACCACCATGCGCTCCAGCAGAACGAGAATAAATACTTACAAGCTGGTAACCCGGTACATTAATGGCCTTCTGTGCAGCAGACGTCGCCCAATGCTCGCTAATACATAAGATATGTGGAGCATGTTCAATAGTTAATAATTCTATTTTGTTAAACTTATTAAAGATCGACTGAACATTGACATGCAGAAAGTTAGTTTTTGCTAGTTGCGAGCATCGAGAACTCCGCCACCGTGAAAAGACGAAATTTCACAAGTCACCTCAACTGAAGTCCCATTCTTCTCATTATTAACCATGTCCGAAATCGCGTCATGACGGCACACATCCCGATCCGCAGCGAAAATCATATCATGCACAGCCCGAACACCCCCAGAACGAGACACTCGCGCAACCACAGGATTAGCAAAATTTGACCGACATTCCAACTCAACTTCCGGCTGAGTCACCAAATGGACAAGATTTCCCATATTTACATGGTCATTTGCAGCATCAATAGGGTTGACCATGTCCAGCAAAGACCTCACCAATAAATTTCTGCCAGGTTTCTGCTTAGGTGTCTAAACGTAATCGGGCTAGGCGTTCATGTGCGGATTGTCCCTTTAAATTGGAGTTTACTTACGTTTTTTTATTATAAGTTTCTGAACGTGTTTACATTCTTTCAACTCCAATTTAAAAGGCTCGGTCAGGGCTCAATTCAGACACCAGAACTGAAGGTTACTGAAACGCCGATGAAAAACAGCAAAGGTTCCGATAAAGCTGACGCTTCTGTATATAGTGCCAGGCGTAGCGCCTCAAAGACGCGACGAACTGGACCGATTAACCGAAGGATTGTCCCCAATAACCGGAGTAAAATTACATATGAAAAGTTTCGGTCTTTTAAATTTTGTCCCCATTAAGTGGTTGTCCCTATTAACCGGTGTACCAATTAAGCGGAGTGCACTGTACTTAGAATTAAAAACATTTTCTCCCCCCCATTAATCCATTACCTCAAAATTTAATATTATAACAAAATAAAAATTTTATTTTGATTTAAAATTTATTTACATATCACATATTTGAAATTAAAAACATAATTACATATATTTGGAAAGACACTAGGAAGTTTTTTGTTCGAAAATTCAGACATTTTTAGCAAGATCATTTCTACTCTAAATCATATTTACTAAATTAGCTATGTATTGAAGTACATTTGGATTATTTAATATGCTCATATGGTCAACTTTTGGTAGAGGCCTCATATAAACCGGTTGTTTTTGTTGCTTAACCCACGACTTGCACCCTTCTAAAGATCTCCTATTCACCGTTCCATCACCATCGCCATTTAGAAATGATGGGCTGTCATAAAATTTTCCCGGTTTATAAATTAATCTAAAAAAAATAATTGAATTATTTAATTAAAACAGAAAATGAAAAGAAAATACTTTTCTACAGTTGGGACATCTGTGCCATACAAACAATGTACTTCAACTCCTGGGGCTCCCAAACTTAAACTATGAGGTTGAGTGTCTTTGTACATTTCCCATCCATCCGGAAAATCAACGTCACTAAAAAATAATTAAATAATAATAGCAATAAAATAATTTTGGAGAAATAATCTTACATAAAATATTCTTCGATATTAGCTAAAGTATAATTTTTTATGTCAGTTTCGACAAGAATTTCGTCTTTTTGCCAAAAATGTAATGAAGGCATTAACCAAGCTAAACTCGGATTGGTTATTTGTTCTTGCTTCATTGTTCTTTGGTTTAATACGTAGGAACCTAAATCATCACCTAAAAACAAAATTTGAATCACAAATAACAACAAATAACAAATAACAACCAGCTACGAAACCCGTCAATTTTTAAACTTACCGGACAACAAACATGTCGGCCGGATTTGTCCTTACGAAAACCTACCTTTAGTAAATATATAGAGTCTCGAGCTGTCTTAAACCGAGGCCCGCAAGCGACCTCATTACACGTCTCGGTTACGATACCAAATTCTTTATAAGATGACTTATACTCAAATCGTCTAGGTCGCTTGATGCGCTACAACTTTTGAAATCTCGATTTCGTATTGATGCATTAACTCCAGTGCCTCGGCCGCAAGCGGCCTCGGCGATTTGAGGCGAGATCCTTCCTTGCAAATCGTGATCTTCAGCTTTCGGGAAAGATAATGTCTCATATTAAATAATTTTTTCATGTAAATAAAAGTTTTTTAGACATAAATTTATATGGTCGCGAAAGCTCAAAGCTTCATCCAGCATAACTCCCAATTTTTTACTTTTTCCTTTACCACTAAACAGTCTCCATTTAATGTTATCGCAATCTTATCCTTTACTCTATTTCTAAGGCTTCGCGGACCAAATACAATTATCTCCGTTTTATGACTATTAATTTGTAGTCTATGTCGCTGGGAATAGTCTGCGATCGACGCCAAATCACTCTGAATGTGGTCACATAGCACGTCCACATCAGTTTCCTTACCCGATACATAAATCTGGGTGTCACAGAGTCTGGGTGACAAGTACATTAAGTCTTTGGTGGCTTTAAGTGGTGCTTGGGGTGGATCTGTTAAGGCTGTTAAAGTTTATTCTATAGGTGAAATAACTCAATCAAATAATAATAAAAATTGGTTGTTATTTGTGATTCAAATTTTGTTTTTAGGTGATGATTTAGGTTCCTACGTATTAAACCAAAGAACAATGAAGCAAGAACAAATAACCAATCCGAGTTTAGCTTGGTTAATGCCTTCATTACATTTTTGGCAAAAAGACGAAATTCTTGTCGAAACTGACATAAAAAATTACACTTTAGCTAATATCAATCGACAGGTTGTGGAAAATGTCGAAAAAATCAAACTTTGCAGTTCGCATCAAGATGGCAGACGATTAAGTTGAACAAGCAGTATCTGCTAATGTGTTGGCGGGAAGTCTAGCAATAGGATTACTAAAAGCTCAAAAATATTCAATGCGAAAACGTAAAAGATAGAATCATAGAAGCTTTTAAGCGAAAAGACGTGTCAAAGGCGCTTATAGTTATTAATTACAATTAATAAAACTCTGGGTCAGGTTGGTATCACTACTATCATTCCCAAAGGTAGGACTGAGTTGGGTTGGGGAGATATATCTAATACTAACCCAACCTAACATTTGATTATGATGTTATAAATGATACCAACCCAAGTCATGAGAATAATATCAGAAATTATTCTTATCAAAAAGGTGTCTTAAGATGGGATTAACGTATTAATGCATAATTTTTTTATTTAAAAAATAAAAAAATTGAGTTTTTGACTACAACTTAAAAACAAAAACAGATTGAAAAGCTTAGGTTGAGTTGGTATCATTTCTAATATCATTCCCAAAGATTGTGTTGGGTGGGGATTGGGTTGAGAATAATTAATTTATAATTAATATGTAATCATATATACAGAGTGTTTCTAAATTGATGCGAATTATTTCTAGAGGTGATTTTTCATCGAAACAAATCAAAAACTCTGAAAGGGCTGTGACTTGGAAGGAAAGGGGTCTTGAACAAAAAGTTGTATGAAAGACACTCTTTAATTTTCGCTGAAAAATATATATAATAATAATATATAATAGGATGTCTCTGAAATGCTTCAGAGACATCCTTTGGTTCTTTGGCTCAAAATAGGTCGATTTAAGTTAATTTATATATATTCAAAATTGCTTTGATTCGCTGCTAGAAGACTTCAAATTTAGCAAAAAAAAATCGTTTATTCTTTATAACTCGAGAACGCGTTAATGAATCTAAACCATTTTTGAGAAGTGAGTTCAATCAACGTCTTTTTACGGTTTTGGATAAAATTCTCAAAACACGGAAAAAATAGAAAAGCCATGCATTTAGCGAATATTACTCCATATATTTCACCCTGTATAGCCAATAACAAATTTGTACTTTGTACGGTATATGATTTAAAACGTTTACCGTACGTGAACTGTACCCTTATTTGACCATGCATAAAAAACAATAATAACATTTTATATGAATTTCCTAAATGTCAAAATAAATTAATAACTCTTACATTAAACGGCACTTTATTAAGTAAACAATTAATGAATAATTCTGGCAATTACACAAATTTTCAAGTAAATTCTGACTTTCTGATGTATTTTTGGCGTCCTCTCATTAGATTTTTTTAAGCTACATAGTATCAGAAAAAGAAATTCGACTTTCTCAATCAAAAATGAGCAATAATCTAAATTTCCACAACCAAAGACAGTAAAATAACTTCAACGTTTCTTAAAAATGTTAAATTTTTGTCACCGTTTCATTCCAAACCTATCAGAAATCTTATTCCCTCTAAATAAAACTCCGACAAAATTATACTCTCTGGACATTAGAAGAACATTCTTTCTTTAAAGCCAAAGACTATCTAGTCAATGTTACACTTATCTCACATCTTTCCCCATCAGGATCATTTTGTTTATATACTGTTTCAGAAAAAGATTTGGGAGCAAATTAACAATGGCACTAAGTATTCACCAGTAGCTTTTTTTCCCTAAAAGAATGAACATCCAATTGAACATACGTTCTTGTTCAACCCTTAGTTACCGCGCTCTTTTCAAAAACAGAAGAAACTTCTAGGCAAACCAGATAGTTGAGTTAACCTCTAGAATTTATTACATTAAAGGGAAAAGCAATATTTTTTAGTATTAGAATCACTATCGATTCTTTACAAACACAAGATTTGTTGTTAAATCCAAAACTATACATTCCCAAAGAACTTTAAAGCTAAACTTTGATAAGTATCATTCTCTAGCTCACTTAGGTTTCAAATCTACGCTAAACAACATTAAAAATCGTTTCTTTTGGTCATCACTTAACCAAACAAATTAAATTATGGTGCAAAACGTGTAATCACCACCAAAAAAATTTAACTTATTAACAGGTAGATTGGAACATATTTATATTGATTTAGTTAATTAAATTTAGCTTTTTGCTATTACAGATATAGATTGTTTTACTAGCTGACTAGAAGCCTACCCTATACTCGATACATCTGCCTTTACTATAGCTTCAACACTATTACATTAACATTTCTTAGGTTTCGGCATTGCACATACTGTTACATATGACCAAGGCAGGCAATTTGAATCCTGTTCCGATGATTTTTCCGTCATTTTAATAGATTTCTAAGATTTGACCAGATTTACACGACGACCTTCCACCTTGAACTAATGGCATATTAGAAAGTTTGCACAGAATTATCAAAACTGCCCTCCCAATTATTCTATTATTAACCTTAGATCGTCTCTTAAAGCAGATTTTTAGTTATTCTCCCTCTGAAGTAGTGTATAGTCAACATCTACGGTTCCCAGCGAATTTTTTGTTCGATACTTCTGAAGACCACTTAAAGGTAGAATCACTACTATCTAGTTTTAAAGTGATATTTTCAACATTAAAACCTGATCCCACGTTTTTTCATTCTAACATTAAACCTTTTATCCACAAAGACTTATTTGGTACAGATTTTAAATTAAACATTAAAAGATTATTTACTTCAATTTAAATGCATATTTAAATTGTTTGGTTGGGTTTGGTTTAGCTGTGCATCTAAAGCAGCGTTTCTCAACGGGGTCGGGGAATTATGCTGGGGATCGATAAAGCTTAAAGGGTCGATAGGGAATCAATAAACCAGTGAGGTGGTAGGTGACCTATTTTTAGTCGTTAAGGTATGAAAACACTGCTTTACTTGTTTTGAACACTTAACTTTCTGGAAATCTTTAAGTATTCTTCAAGAAACTTCAGTGATCTTTTTGTTTTTTTTAAGGCGTCGTTAATAATAATGGTATGTATAAGGACACAAACCGAAATCTTTCAGATCAAATTGTGTGTTTTCAACGTTCTGTTTTGAATGGGGTCGTTGCAATCATAAATATTCGTGCAGGGGATCGCCGCAAAGAAAAGGTTGAGAAACCCTGATTTAAAGAATTTTTTTAAGGAAGGTCCCTCTACAATAAATAGTTTCTGAAATAGAGTACTTTACAAACCGATTTGGCAACTTTGTATATTTCAATTGATGTAAAACTAGAACATCTGAAGACGCAAGTCAGTTTTTATATCATTAGATCTAATTCTAGATTTAGAACCAGAACCATTCATATTCTAGTTCTAGATTTGGCAACACAAAGGGGCCAATAAATTGTCCAATTGCGCCTTCCCTCGACTCCTCACACCGGCGGATTGATTTAACTCCAATCATAAAATCGTAGTGAACACTTAATGTACAATGCAGATTAGGTTTTTGTTCAGTTCCGAGTAAAAAAATCGCAAGGACGAGGTTCTTTGCAGATCCCTAAATTGGGTAAATTTTTTCATTACACCTGTGATAATTACTGTACAAGTGGGAAGAAAAATTTAAAATTTCTTCACACTATAAAGAATTAAATTTCGCGTCCAACGAAATCGGTCTAGATTTTTTCTATGGAGTAGGTTGTCTGTTATTCGCGTTGAAAGTGAGGGGTAAAATCTTTTGAATCTAATAATAGAAGTATCTTCTAATATTTTTGTTTTACATGTGCACTCAATAGCAAGGGTTTAAACTAATTTAAATCAAAAAACTTTTAACAGTAATATTACTCTTATTATGCATGTTTCAATCTTTTTAAGCTATAGAATTTAATTCGTCAAAAAACGACTTTTTGAAAATCTTAAGTTACTAAATCCAGATGTATCTAGTTTTACTAGATTAAGTATTATCTCAAATGCTAATATTTTTCATTGAACTAACACTATAATCTTTTAATAATTTTCATCAATTTAATTCTGTCCTGAATGATAAGAATCGCCTACTTGATTTGGTTTTTGCCAATGTGGACTGCAGACTTGATCGTGATTATAATCCACTTCTCGATGAGGATTCCCATCACCCTGCTCTATCATGTGAATTTATATGCAAGCCAACACTTTGTCACTTTGAACACCATGCTACTAGTGCTTATAATTTTAAATGAGCTAATTATCCACTACTGTATCAAACCCTGATAGATATGAATTGGTCTTGCCTTGAATATTCCAACGATGTGGAAGACATGTGTTCGCTTTTCTATGAAAGGTTGAGAAATGCATTCGATGCCGCAGTACCTAAGACCATAAGAGGATCTTCTAGTCACCTGTGGTCCACTTGGTTCACCAGGGAGGTGAAAGATTGTATTCGCACTAAGGAGAAAATGCGTAAGAAATATAAACAATACAAATCGGTACATTTTTTATATGAATATAGGCATTTTAGAACCTTATCAAAACAACTTATAAATAAAGCTTACACTTCATATATAAGCTCAGTTGAAAATTCTTTATGTTCCGATCCCAGGAGTTTTTGGACATTTATACGATCTCGATAGGGTAATACACGCATTCCCGGCATTATGAAGAGAGACAATGTGGAATTTACTACAGGTCAAAGCATCGTTGATGCTTTTGCAGATTACTTTAGTTCAGTTTATATTCGATCAGACCCTGTGAACGATAATGTAAATGTCGACCATTCCCATCATAACCTACTGTCCATTGACTGCTTCAGATTGGAGGAGGTTGTTGACGCATTGAAGCATGCTAAAAATGCCAGTACTGCCGGAGTAGATGGGATTCCAAGTTTCATCTTAAGGGACTGTGCTTCCATTTTAGCCAAGCCGCTCCTCAAGATCTTCAATTTAATATTGGCTACCTCTACATTTCCATCCATATGGAAGCAATCTTTCATCTGTCCAATTTTAAAGAAGGGCAACGCGTCGGAAATAGTGAACTACAGACCTATTTCGTTGCTGTGCGGCTTTTCCAAGACTTTTGAGAGTATTCTCTTCAAGCATATCTCATTTCACTTAAAGACCTGGTTAAGCCCCTACCAGCATGGTTTTGTTTCTGGACGTTCTACCGTCACAAATCTCTCCTGCTTCACTCAATATACGGCAGATATCGTTGATACTAGAGGTCAAGTCGACGCTATATATTTGGACTTTCAGAAGGCCTTTGATCAATTGGACCATTTCATCTTGCTTAACAAACTGCATAATCTTGGATTTGGTCCAACACTGGTACTGTTAATGAAATCTTACTTACTGGGTCGTCAGCAGTTTGTTCGTTACGGAAGCTTCATCTCTGAGGGTATTTCTCCGACTTCAGGTGTTCCGCAGGGTTCCAACCTTGGACCACTACTTTTTCTGGCATTCATCAACGATTTAACGGATGTGTTGGCCTGTGAAAAGCTTTTGTTTGCGGATGACCTCAAAATTTTTTCGTCCATAAACGATGTTACTGATTGTGAGCGCCTACAAAGTGATCTTGTGCGAGTGCAGGAATGGTGCTGGTGTAATCGCTTATCCGTTAATACATCGAAATCTTTTACCATGACTTTTACTAAGAAGTTAGGCGCGGTTGACTATGTATAATATATGTACTTAAACGATCAACCGTTAAAATCGGAGTCTAAGTGCCGTGACCTTGGTGTTTTGTTCGATTGTGGTCTTACTTTTAATGAACACATTATAACCCTTGTTACCAAGTGCTACAATATTTATGGTTTTATAGTTCGTAATGGTAGGGAGTTATCTGTGCAATGCTTGTGCTCTTTGTTTTGTGCGCTGCTTAGATCACGTTTAGAATATGCCGCAACTGTCTGGTCCCCTTTTTACATATATTATACAAACATACTTGAGTCGATTCAAAGATCCTTTTTAAAATACTTATGCTTCCGTTCTGAATTTGTATACCCGCCTCGCGGCTTAGACTACAACCTACTTTTATCGAGATTTAATTTCCTTTCTTTACGGCAACGCAGGGTAGTCGCCACTATCAAATTTTTGTATAAGCTCTTGCAGGGAGATATAGATTGCAGCTGGTTATTGGGTAGATTATTATTTGTTGTGCCTAGGCTAAATTCGCGTACAAATGTTATATTTTATAATTATTATAGTCGGACTAATTTATTACGCAAATCCCCTATCTCGCTCATGTGCGAATATGCTAACCGAGTGGCGCCACACTGTGATCTATTCTTTGATTCTTTGAGCACCATGATCGGGGTTGCAGTCGAGTTTGCTTAACATGTTTCGTTGATTATTTATTAATGTTATTTGCTCTTTGTTGTTTTTTTGGCTTTTTGGTACTATGTTTAATATTTGTAATATAGTGTATTGTTTATATCGCTATAAGTATGCGCTTACATTTATATTTTTTTGAATTGTGTTATTGATTTCCTGTAACTGGGTGGTGTAAACCTGTAGGAAATAAAGGATTATTATTATTATTATAATGAATACCTACAATTAATAGCAAATTAAAAATCCTGTTTTGATTTAAAATTTATTTACATATCACATATTTGAAATTAAAAACGTAATTACATATATTTGGAAAGACACTAGGAAGTTTTTTGTTCGAAAATTCAGACACAACATTTTCAACAAGATCATTTCTACTCTAAATCATATTTACTAAATTAGCTATGTATTGAAGTACATTTGGATTATTTAATATGCTCATATGGTCAACTTTTGGTAGAGGCCTCATATAAACCGGTTGTTTTTGTTGTTTAACCCACGATTTACACCCTTCTAAAGATCTCCTATTCACCGTTCCATCACCATCACCATTTAGAAATGATGGGCTGTCATAAAATTTTCCTGGTTTATAAATTAATCTAAAAAAAAATCATTGAATTACTTAATTATAAAAGAAAATGAAGAAGAAAATACTTTTCTACAGTTGGGACATCTGTGCCATACAAACAATGTACTTCAACTCCTGGGGCTCCCAAACTTAAACTATGAGGTTGAGTGTCTTTGTACATTTCCCATCCATCCGGAAAATCAACGTCACTAAACAATAATTAAATAATAATAGTAATAAAATAATTTTGGAGAAATAATCTTACATAAAATATTCTTCGATATTAGCTAAAGTATAATTTTTTATGTCAGTTTCAACAAGAATTTCGTCTTTTTGCCAAAAATGTAATGAAGGCATTAACCAAGCTAAACTCGGATTGGTTATTTGTTCTTGCTTCATTGTTCTTTGGTTTAATACGTAGGAACCTAAATCATCACCTAAAAACAAAATTTGAATCACAAATAATAACCAATTTTTATTATTATTTAATTGAGTTATTTCACCTATAGCATAAACTTTAACAGCCTTAACAGATCCACCCCAAGCACCACTTAAAGCCACCAACGACTTAATGTACTTATCCTTCCAAGATTGCTTTTGCATATTTAAAAAGTATTGAGTCATCGGCCCACCCATCGAGTGGGCCAATAATATTACCGACGTCTTATTGTTTTCGTCGTAAGTTTTCTCAATCAGATCTTTAAGTTTTATAAAATAATCTTGATTTTCATCTGAAATGAATCATAAAAACTATGTTATTTAGATTTTTTTTTTATTTAGAGTTTTAAATTCCGTGTTGATAAACTCGTGTCAAGGTCTTATGTTTGAGTAAAAATTATCGGTGTTCAAACACATTTTAAAGTAAAATCAATATTTTATGAGTTAATGAATTCTTGTTTAATCTAGAATCAGTATAATTTTAGAAACAAAGAAAATTACTTTTCTAATAAATCTTGATAAGATAATTAAAATTTATTGATGATTATTTACGTACAGGGTGATTCATCTTATTAATATGATTTAGTGCAATTTATCTCTACATTAAGTTGAATGCACCCTCGAGGAATTGGATATTAAATTTTTAATCGTGCAATATTTTCATTAATACATTAATCTAGATAAACCATTATCCATTAAGTTTTGTCCAATATTTCAAAAATTTAAGATCCAAATTTCGATTGAGATAAATTGGATTAAATCTCCTTAATTTATTGTTTTTCGTTAAGTTTATTCTGTCACTCCCCATTAGTTCTTATTTTTATACTTACTTGGTGCTTTCCTAAAATCGTAAGGTGCACCTTTTAAAGTAACATTCCTAACATGCCCCAAACCAACCAATTCATTAGCTATATCCTTAAAATAAGCTCCAGAAGAAGCATGACTAGGATCCAACCACTCGACGGTTTCAGTCCCACCGAATCCCGGAATTCTAATATCCACCCCGGGGGTATTCTCAGTTTTCCTCGTAACGTTGTTATAAACCAATTTAATATTATCAATCCAACAATCGATCACAACAGGAACCAAAAGCTCCAAATTTAACCAAATGTTGAAGTAATCGGTGCTTGTTTTCCCACAAATATAATGAACGGCCGATGATTTATTTAATTTAGCTTCAACTTGAGATCCACCATCACCTGGGACGAAAATAAACGGATGGAAAGCTCCGTGAATCGTTTTAATAAAAACTAACAATAATAAACTGATGAAAACTTTGTGGTTATGTTTAACTGTCATTATTTTGTAACTGTCTTATTGTTGAACTTTTTGCACTTAACTTATTGAAAGTCGAGAGATAAAATGAGAGTTATTTAGATGTTATTTGGCTTATCGTTGAAATGAAACTCGAAACATGTTGATTACGTATATTTATTTTTCTTTGTTTGGTTCAAACATTTTAATTTTTATGGCGCATGCGTTAGATTAATTTTTTTTTTGTTTTGTTGCAACATTTATGTTATTCTTTTCAGCTGATGACGTTAATTTATAAGAAACTCGTGTAATTTCATAAGAATTGTTTATATAAATAAACTGGGGGAACGCAGATTAACAATCAGTAAATGTTTTTGAAATATACGCAATTTATTAGTGTTAAAAAAGGATGGAGTGATACGAATTATATGGGATAGAGAGAGATAAGTATAGTAAACGTGACTTTTAATATTGACGTGTGGTAGCACTGTCTTTCAAATTTAACAAATTGTTTTAGAAAGAAATGTCAAGAAATGGTGAAAGTTTATTTAAAAAATATTTGTTGTTTTCGATGTAGGTTTATGTCGATTATGTTTATTTATTCAAGATAATTGTAGTATTTAACTTTTTAGATTAATCGAAGACTTCTAATAAAAGTGACCATCACTGCGAAAAATTGATAAAAAGGATTGGAGATCCTTCCGGAGGAATGAAGAAAAAGGATTAATTTGGTAATGAATCAATAATTAATTTATTTTTAATTGTAATTAAATTGCTAATTATGGGAGAAACTACAACAATAGAAAAGTAAATCGTCATGGTAACTGTAAAGGATATCTCAAATATTTTGAGAGATCAATTAGAATTTCTATAAAAGTTACTAATTAAACATTAACAAATGTTAGATATCACTTTATTAAATATTCTCAAATACAAGTCTTTATTTTAATAAAAATAATATAACTTTTAACGCCTCACACTTTCGTCCTTTTCTAACCTCTCTAACCTTACACTCTTTCGATCTCGCATTAAACTAAAACTCTCCCAACCGTTCTTCCCACTCCCTACTCTCTCTATCTCTCTCTCTCCATCTCTCTCTCAGCGGTATCGATCTTCACACTCGGCCTTGCTACCATTTGGGTCGTCCTCGACCCTGACTTCTTCATCTTCCGAATTCATTTCTTCTTCGCTGTCTGTCGTCTCATCTTCTTCTTCGTCCAGGTCTGTTACGACACACCATGGTTTCATACGGTCTGATGCAAAAACAGAATGATAAGGTTTTTGACTTCTTGGTGTTCCAGGTATATCTTTCAACTCGTATCTATCGTTTGATAAAACCTTATGGATAACGTAAGGTCCTTTATAACGTAATGCCAATTTTCTAGATTCGCCAGTAGCTGTTGCTTCACATTTTACTAACACCAAGTCTCCCTCTTGATATTTTCTTGGTTTTATACGTAGTCTGTCAAATCTTTCCTTTTGATTTTGCTGTTGTTTTCTTATTTCATGTAGTGCGTCTGCCCTTAGCTCCGTTATCTCTTCCTCACTCACAGCCTCATCTTCTGCCAGCGCCAATAGCAATTGATTTTGCAAAGCATCTCTAGGTTTATAAGCGAATAATAATTCATGAGGTGTTTTCTTCGTGACACTATTTGGTAAGGAATTTAAAGCAAATTGAATCTCACATAGTCGTTTATCCCAATCTCGTCCATCTTCATTTTCACTTCTTGTAGATATTGCTGTCATTAATGTTCTGTTATAACGTTCCACTTGTCCATTTGCACGTGGTGTGGCAGTTGCGTTTAAAATATGTATAATTTGATTCATTTTACAATATTCTCTAAATTTCTTTGATGTGAATGCCGTACCTCTGTCGGACACAAGTCTAGCTGGTGGTCCAAAAGTATTATGTATCTCTTTCATAATCCTCACGACTGGTTCAGTTTTTGTATTCTTCACTGCTTTTATTATTAGATATTTTGTAAAGTTGTCTATATACACCAGAAGATGTGTGTTACCTTTCGTACTCTTCGGAAAAGGCCATAAGTGGTAGATATTAACTGTATGGAAAGGTATTGGTTGTCTCTCGATGTTATGTAACTCTCCTTCCTTTCTACCTCCAGGTATTTTTCTATATGCACATTCTACGCAGGCTCGTATATAATTTGTGACCTTCTTCCTCATTTTAGGGAACCATACATATTGCTTAAGGTGACTTATCGTTTTGTCCACGCCATAATGACCCATACGATCATGACTATTTTGAATCACCTTCCATATACTCCCTTTGGGTACGACCCAAGGTTTATCATCTCCCAATCTTCTATATAATCTGTTCTTGAATACTTCATAATCGTGATGTATTTGTTCCTCCTCGTTATTATTCGGATGTCTCAGCAATATTTGCGTTATTGTCTTTAATTTTACATCTTGCATTTGCATTGTTATAAGCCAATCTTCTTCATTAATCATTAAAACGTTCAAACTAGCTATCTCTGGTTCACTAGCTGCTTCTTGAGGACATCTACTCAATGCGTCAACATGCTTCATTTGCTCGGCTTTTCGATGCTCAACCACATAATTATATTCCAACAATTTCAAACACCACCTGGCAATTCTTGGTGATATATCTTGTTTCTTTACTGTTTGTTTAATCGAATTACAATCTGTTATTATTCTAATCTGTTTTCCCAGCACGTAAACTCTAAATCTCTCTAAACTTTCAACTATAGCAAGCATTTCCAATTCATAACTATGGTATTTAGATTCAATCTCAGATGTTTGTCTACTATAAAAACATATTGGTTTCCACATACCTTCGGTTTTCTGCATTAATATTCCAGCAACACCAATCTTGCTTGCATCAGTATGTACTTCGAGCTCAGAATCAGGATTGTATAATGCTAAAACTGGTCTTTCACATAGCTTCCCTTTTAGTAATTCAAAACCGTTTTCTTGTTCACTTCCCCAAATAAACTTCTCATCTTTTCTAGTTAATATTGTCAAAGGCTTAATAACAATGGAAAAGTTCTTAATAAATCTTCTAAAAAAAACTAGTTAACCCAATAAATTGTCGTACTTCCTGCACCGTTGTCAGTCTCGAAAAATGAGATATAGCTCCAATTTTTCTAATTCCTGGTCTAATTCCCTCTTCGCTAATCTCGAACCCAAGGTAGTTAATCTTATTATACAAAAATTTACATTTGCTCATTCTCAATGTGAGTCCAGCTTCTTTCAACACTTTAAGTACAATTTTCAATTTCTCAAGACCCTCCATAACAGTTTCGCTTGCAATCAATATGTCATCCATGTACACAAGAGCAATATTTGGTCCTACCTTCCTCAAGACTTTACTCATTACACGGTTGAAAACACTCGGGGCGTTAACCAGTCCAAAAGGCGTCCTATTAAATTCGTACAAACCATCTGTCGTCACGAAAGCTGTCAAATGTCTGCTTTCTTCACTAATCGGTACTTGGTAATATCCATTAGCTAGGTCAAGAGTAGTGAAATATTTCTTACCAGCGAGTTTATCTAGTTGTTCATCTATCAGTGGCATTTGTGTATGTTCCTTTCGGGTCACCTCGTTTAGTCGCCTGTAATCAATACATAACCTCTCTCCTCCTGTTCTCTTACTCACCAATACAACAGGGCTCGCATATTCCGATGTTGAAGGACTAATAATACCAGCTTTCAACAACTCATTGACTTGATCATTAACTATATCTCGTTGACTATATGCTAATCTATATGGGCGACTTGATATTGGTTTTGTATTTGTTACTTCAATCTTCATCTCAAATAGATCTCTGCATCCCAAATCAGAATATTTATCTGCAAACATTTGGTCATGTTCTTCTAACAATCCAACTAACTCCATTTTGTCACTTTCCCGTATTTCCGAATTTACATCAACGTTTTTCTCCTGCACTTTCATCTGTGTTTTCGGTTCATCTACCATCTCCAGTTCTGCTACACCTTCATTATAACTTTTATTGAAATCTTCATTATCCAAACCAACTTTCCAACAATCAATTTCCTTAGTTTTCTCTTCTTCAATCTGACTTATTGTCAAAGTATTATATTCCTTGATGATGCGGATATTAGGTTTATCTAAAACACTTCTTCCAATTATTATTGGTTCATTCTGGGTAGAATCAGGTACAACAAGTACTTCGGATGTCATCTCTATTCCATCTATTACCAGTTCACAATTGGATTCTCCAATTGGTCGACATTTCCCTCCCCCAAATCCTGCCAGTCTTACAATAGAGGGTTTATAACGTAACTTTAATTCGTCTGCTTCCTATTGACGTATTGTAACAACATCACTACCAAGATCGATAAATGCTACAATGTCTGTTTTATTAATCTGAATAATTTTATGATATTCATCGCTACATGTATATTGTTCTACTTTATTTACTTGCCTCGTTGTAGTACAATCTCTCGCAATATGCCCATCTCTATTGCATTTAAAACATTTTCTTTGTTTGGGTTTACTGCAATTTGTCGCCATATGACCGGTTTCACAATTGTAACACCTTTTTTCATTCCGAGAAGCATTGAATGACATATTACCCTGTGAATCGTGAAATGTATCTCGTTGAGTATTTCCCCTTCGATCAGACATATTTTTCATAGTTGCTTCATAATCTTTTATTTTTGTTAATAAATCTTGAGTATCGCATGGTGTACTAATAGCTAACAACTTCCCAAGTTCCCTATCAGGTATTCCCATTATGATATATTTTACCAACGA
Organism: Onthophagus sagittarius; assembly: GCA_036711965.1. Lineage (NCBI taxonomy): Eukaryota > Metazoa > Arthropoda > Insecta > Coleoptera > Scarabaeidae > Onthophagus > Onthophagus sagittarius. The sequence continues at coordinate 13,753,659 of JASERS010000004.1, forward strand.
TTTTTCATTTATTTCACCTTTATTTCCAATAGCTTTCATGAAATATATATAATTCTCGTATGATTCATCAGGTTTCTTTTTCTTTCTTGATAATTCAAAATGAATATCAACGTCATCAACAGCAGTTGGAAAATCAGCAACGATCAATTTCCCAAATTCAGCCCAACTTGATATACGATCTTGTGCTCCATTAAACCATAATTGTACAGCTCCTTTTAGTTTAGACACAGCGTTAAACAATAAGGTATCGTCATCCCAATGAAACACTTGTGCCATATTTTCGACTTTTTTAATCCATTGTTTCGCTGTCAATGAACGTAATTTTCCAGGGTCAAACTCAGGTACAACTTGATTTCCAGCATTATAAAAGTAGTTTACGCTTCGTCCGGAATCGTTTAATTTTCTTTCTCTTTCCATCAGATCTCGTTCCCTCCTTAACAGTTCCCGTTCTTGTTGCAGTAATGAAAATTATTGTTCTTTTTCTGCCATCTCTTATTTGGCAAGTGAACCCAAATTTTCCGGTACTTGGGTCAACTCTCTTGGATTGAAGTTATGTTCGAAATTTGAAAATTAATTATGACTTAAATTGATGGTTAAATTTTTAGTGAATTTTTGAGGAGCTTACTTACTTAATCACATAGTATTAAAGAAAAACGATTAAAAAATTCGTTTTGACAGCTACAGCAAAATTTCTTCCCTATTTTTAAGGGTTATCTTTTACTACACTATTTTGCTTAATATATATTTAATTCCATATTAAATGAGGTAAGGAGAGGAAGCTCGAACCTATTTACTGAGGAAAGTTCTAAAAATTCAAATTTAAGGTTTTGTAATTATTAAGTATTCAATTAAATAACTAAGTTATGCTGCATATCAGCTCAAATATCTTTAGTTTAAGGGAAGGAATAGCCACAAATCTGAATTCAACAGTTAACCTTTGACAAACAATTTTTGTCAAACTTTCCATGAGGTAACTGGAACTTCTTCCTAATTTTTCTAATAAAGCAATGCACTTTGTGTTGGGGTATCTACATTGATTTTTACACTCTTAAAGAATGAAGAAAACCATATATCGAATCTATTCAATAATTAGCTGTAAAGACCGGATTTATAGAAAATATGCTTATGCTCATTATTAAAGGCATTTCAAATATATTTAAATACTGTGAGCGTCAAAAAAAAAGTAAACAGCTGTTGTTTTTCTATTAAAAGGTTAAAAAAAATTCTAAAAGTCTTCACAACTCATCTATACTATATTTAAATCAATAGAAACATGAAAAAAAAACAAATCATTACCCGTAATAATTCAGATTATTGTAAATATCTACCGAATTTACGCGTCAAAAGAAAGTAAACAGAATTCGGAACTAATAGGTATTAAGTACAAAAATAAATATAATATTAACTTTTAATACTTGGCTTGAGCTCCTTTGGCCTTTAATACCTCCCTTAATCTCCTTGGCATGGATTCCACCAAGTTTTTTGTAATATTTTGAGGGATTTTCATCCATTCTTCAGTTAAAGCTTTTTTAAGGTCGTCTTTATTTGAAATTGTCTTTTCTCTGATCTTCCTGTCAAGGTGATCCCACAAATGTTCTATAGGATTAAGGTCTGGGGACTGCGGTGGATGATCAAGGGTTTGGAAGTGTGCTTTGGATCGTTATCCTGTTGGAAGATCCAGTTCTCTGATAAGCCCAATTCATTAATACTCGGGGAAATATTGTTCTTTAAAATGGTTAAATAGTCCATTTTATTCATTGTTGATTCAATAAAAACTAGATTACCGACCCCCGACGCCGCCATATAACCCCAGACCATAACCGAGCCTCCACCGTGTTTGATGGTATTGGTAACAAATTTCTTTTTGAAGGCCTCATTTTTTGGCCGCCATATCTTTGGTGGTTTTCTTTTACCAAAAATTTCAATTTTACGTTCATCACTAAATAATATATTTTTCCAAAAATCTGGAGCTTCGTTCTGATATTTTTTTGCGAAATCAAGACGTTTCTGTTTATTTATTTTCGATATGTAAGGCTTTTTACGGGGTGTTCTTCCATGCAGGCCTCTTCTATAGAGTGTTCTTCGTATGGTACTGGAACTTATGGTTGTGTTTGCTATCTGCGATATGTCGTTTGCTATTTTAACCGTACTTGAACATGGATTATTCTTCACTTCTCTTACCACTGCTCTAGCCTGTGCTTCTGTAAGGCGCTTTGGTCGTCCAACGCGTTGTAAATCGGCTACAGTATGATGTTTTGCGTATTTATCCAAAATTTTTTTATTGTGCAGTGATTTCTTCCCATTATTTTAGCTATTTCGCGTAAGGATTTACCTTTTTTATTTAAACTTAATATAATTTTACGCGTTTCTATACTTGTTTGTTTTCCCATGATGATTTTTGGTATTTATAATTAATTTCGACGTTCAAAAACTTGCTGTTTTTTCTAAAATGTTCTAAAGTTGTCCTGGGAGGGGTTTATAAGTATTTATACGAAAAGTGTGGTACTTCTCCTACATCTAAAATGAATTTACAACAACCGGACCGGCTGTTTACTTTCCTTTGACGCGTAAAAATCGGGGTATTTTTACTCTAAAAGGGATTTACCATATTTGTGGGGTTTTTTGCTTAACTATTTTTTACGATAGGATTGCTCACAAATAATGTCGTAAATTTGGGTATATACATTTTTATTGTAAGTTAACAGAATCGTAGTAAAAAGGGTTTTTAGAAGTAAACAGCTAGTGTTTACTTTCTTTTGACGCTCATAGTAGGTTTATGTCGATTATTTTTATTTACTCAAGATAATTGTAGTATTTAACTTTTTAGATTAATTGAAGGCTTCTAATAAAAGTGACCATCACTGTGAAAAATTGATAAAAAGGATTGGAGATCCTTCCGGAGGAATGAAAAAAAAGGATTAATTTGGTAATGAATCAATAATTAATTTATTTTTAATTGTAATTAAATTGCTAATTATGGGAGAAACTACAACAATAGAAAAGTAAATCGTCATGGTAACTGTAAAGGATATCTCAAATATTTTGAGAGATCAATTAGAATTTTTATAAAAGTTACTAAATAATCTGGTATAGAAATTAAACATTAACAAATAGTTTTGAAAATGAAAATTATTGTTCTTTTTCTGCCATCTCTTATTTGGCAAGTGAACCCAAATTTTCCGGTACTTGGGTCAACTCTCTTGGATTGAAGTTATGTTCGAAATTTGAAAATTAATTATGACTTAAATTGATGGTTAAATTTTTGGTGAATCTTTTAGGAGCTTTACCATCACATTGTATTGAAGAAAAACGATTAACAAATTCGTTTTGATAGCTACAAAAAATTTCTTCTTTATTTTTAACACGTTGAGTGCCATATGAGATCGCGTTGGTCTCATGTTGTATTGGAACGTAGAGACTGCGCGAGTCCACCCTGGTCTCATATTAAACAATTTTACATTTGGCCGTGTGTGACCACGGTGGTATCACGTAATGCATTGAAATACATGTGGTAGCAGAGTAGACGGCCAGAAGAAACGATTTATGTCATTGGCCTGTTATTGTGAGACCAATATGTCACCACGTGGCATAGGGAACTGTAATATGTAAATAATGCAATAAAGTTAGAAAAAAACATTTCTATTATTTCCATTTCGAACTTGGGAGATGTAGTGGACTTAGTGAAGACGGTTCTTGGAAAAATTAGGTTTCTCATGTCATTTTGGTGTGACATCACTAACCAGCTAAAACATGAGCAAAAAGATATCTATCTGAGCGTCATCCTCTCCAGTTTCATCTTCACATGACCTATTTTACCAATTTTACAGCAAATGACGTGAAAATTCCCAGATTCTTTATATAAATGTGATGGCCACATCTTTCTTGGAAAGAACTACAACACTCGCTTTAAAGATATGGGCCACTTCCTTTAGTGTAGTAAATAACTTTTTTGACAATTTAGAGTACATTTTGACTAAATACAATCTGGGGACCAAAAAATTATAGCTTGGACGACACCGGGCTCACCATCATCCAGAGGACCAGCAAAATTATTTCATAGGAAAATCACCTACTCTGACAGGGTGCAAAAACGCTTTTGAAAATTCTATCCCTATTTTAATGATTTTTTCACGAGTTCATTTCAAAAATAACATGGTGAAGGGCCCTATTGCTCTAGCCACAAAACGTGTTGTTTCGTCATCTTGTTTGATCAATAATGAAAAATGTCTGCAGTGGTTCCATCAATTCTTTGATACGCGTTCATTACAGGATTACAGAGTCCTCCCAAAGCACACGTTTATCTGGAAGCTATCATGTAGCCACAAACCACACATAATACAGTAGACCATGATGATATACAAAATCTTTCTCAACCAGGTTGCAGCCATTATATTGAAGATGTTCAAAACTCAGATGTCAGATAACAATAATATTAAAAATTCGTCGTTCTTTATATTCAGGATCCAATAAAAACTGGTATTTAAAATAAACACCAGTTTAAAAAAAAGTACAAAGCATGTATATAGGTTTAATATTAATTTATGATTATAGCCCACTGAGGAGCACAGTGGTCAGCAGTTACAACCCGATCAGGATGCAGTCATCAAGTTTGAATTATTGTTGTTTGCTGTTGAAACCATCGTCTTTTGAACAAAGGAAGCAAAAGGCTATTAAAAAGAAGGAGTGGTAGGCAGAATCAACAAAAGATGAGAAACATGAAAAATATCCACTAGGTAGGATGTCTGACCCGACCAGCAGAGTTATGCATTGCAACCCAAGGTCGCCCATTTTTTTTTACTTGGGTTAACTCTCTTGGATTGAAGTTATGTTCGAAATTTGAAAATTAATTATGACTTAAATTGATGGTTAAATTTTTGGTGAATCATTGAGGAGCTTACTTACTTAATCACATAGTATTTGTGGTGAGACCGTCACTGAAACGACTTCTACCTCTGGTAATTACCGCTGCCACCAGAAACAGTATTTCGCGCTACCTAATTCTTAGTCTGAAGGACTCCTACCTGATCCTATCTATTCAAACAAGATTAAATGGCAAGCGCGCGGTCACTATTTCAGAACCGTGGGTTCTTGCACTAAGGCTCTCAGGAAATGTGAAATAAAACGACAAGTGTTCTAACCACACTTAATCTATATTTACAAAAATAACAAAAAAGTAAGATGCAAAGTTAATCTTAAAAACTACCTACGTGATACCCGACGTTACTTAAGGGGACAAAACAAAATTAAAGTGACCTGTCTGAACCTAACCCTACAGCGAACTCTCGTTGACCGATAAATGATAGGGAGAACTGGCAAACAGACTTACCCCGGACGTGTATTCCGATCTGGTGGTCTCGGTGATGGGTCGCAACCTGGATCCTGTTGAAATCTTCTCGGGATAGCTTTCTTCACCATGTATTTGGAGTAGCCGTTTTGAGCAAGAGCCAAGGTGACTTTCGTCATTTCTTCTGATCTGTTATCGTTATCTGTAAGTCGAATGGATCTTGAGATTAGTGAGTTGGCGACTGATTGGATCTGTGAAGGATGATGATGAGAAGATGCATTTAAGTATCGATTCGTGTGGGTAGGTTTTCTGTATACAGTATGCTGCAGGCTGTTGCGAGATTTCTTTACTAATACGTCGAGAAAAGGTAGCTGTCCGTTTTCTTCTATTTCCGTGGTGAACTGGATCTTTGGATGAATGATATTCAAATATTCTTGAAATTCCTGGAGCTTTTCTTTTCCAAAGGACCAAATGACGAAGATGTCATCAACGTACCGGATCCATAACTTCGGTTTGTATTTGGCCTCCCTTAACGCTTTCTTCTCGAGGTAAATCATGAACAGGTTGGCGATGACCGGGGATAGTGAAGAACCCATAGCTGCTCCTTCTACCTGTTTGTAAATCTGACCGTCAAACAGAAAATAAGCATTGTTGAGACAGTGTTTGGCGAGGTCTACGATGTGGCTGGGCAAGTCTTCGTTTTCTCTGATCTGCTTGAGGGCCTCTTCGATCGGGATACTAGGATAGAGAGACTTGACATCGAAGCTCGCCAAGATGTCACTGTTTTCAATTTGGACGTTGTCCAGAATTTGAACGAAATGTTCAGAATTTCGCACGTAGGAGTCGGCTTGTTGTGTAATAGGCTGCATGATCTTCGCCAGGTACTTTTCAAGTTTTTGTACCGGTGAGTTGAAGGCACTCACAATGGGTCTAAGTGGAACGTCCGGCTTGTGTATCTTGGGAAGACCATAAAGTTTAGGGCACCTGCTTGATTTCTCTCGAGGGATTAGAGTTTTCTTTATCTCCGGATCTATTGGAGATGCCTCTATTTTCGACGAAAAAGAAAACTTTAGAGAACAATCAGGAAGATGAACGGATGATACTTCGAATCAACCAAAACATAGTGTATTGTTGTATATATCAAAAAATGTTCAGTCATTAATTCAGCTTTAACGTTCTATACCAGCATAATTGTTAAGTTGTAGTTAAAATATTGTTAAGAAAATATTTTGACCCCTAGTACCATTCCTTCTAGTTCGATCCATATCCGTTTTATATCCCCAAAATAAAAAAAAAGATCCTTTGGTTTTTATCCTGGCAATGTTAAAAATTTGTGATAAAAGAAAAAAATACAAAAGAAAACCGCATTCTTTTACGCCTTATTGTAAAGATCCTATTATATAATGATTGACAGGTATACACAAAAGGTTCTTCACGCTCTAATTGGGGAACAAAGGAAAGCGGCCTTCACGGTATAATTGGGGACCAAAACAAGCTACTGGTCTTAACATTCCTTCGTATTACAATAGATGATTGACAGGTTTAACAAAACATTTCTTTTTATAATAATGGGAGCTTCTTCACGCTTTAATTGAAACGTTATTTAGTATTTTATTTCCTATAATAGGAGAATATTGAAATGTTATTATTTCAGAAAACAAATGAGCAACCCTTTTATCAGAATCACTTAAAATATAATGCATTATATGCTATGTTCCATGCATAATAGCCCCTATACACATTTACCTTACATTTTTTTTACTGATACGTCTTAAAAGGAAATCGGTGTTAGTAATGCAACTGTAATTGCTGGGTAAACCATTAAATGGTAATCCAACGACGTTGTATAAATACATTAACCAAAAACGCTACTTAATTTTTCTTTATGTTCATTAGAAATAAAGAAATTCACAAGCTAACAGGTAGTTGTAACAATTCAAATTATAATAAGATAAGTTATTTATTAATATGATTGCGATTTTATTGTTGTTACAAATAACTCTAACAATCTCACTTAAAGACGTAAAAATAAATTGTCTCGATTATTTATTCGACGAAAATTACGGCGGATTAAAAGGTTACACAGTCATCATCAACGGATATTTTAATATTAAAACTCCCGTCTATTTATGCGATACAAATCGCGTAAAAAATTTAAGTAAAGATATTAAATATAACAATTATGTGATTAATTTTAACAGCATAAATGAAACGAATATCATACTAAAATATATTCGAGAATTAGACAGCTTTTATTGCAAAGCTAATTTTATTTTTGAAGTAAATAACAACGAAATTTTACGCATAATGGATTTATTAAGAAAATATAAAATTAATAAATCGATTTTGATGTCTAACAACACCGTATATTTCTTCGATCCTTATAAACTCGACGAAAAGGAGATTTATTTAAAAAATGAAACTTGCGAAAATTTTAAGGCAATTTGGGTGTATAAAAATTGCACGATAAAACTTGCTTGGGATATTAGACCGCCTTACACCATAAATGAGAATAAAAATAGCACCCCCGGAGTATTAATCAGTATCATAGCAACATTATCAGAGCATTATAACATTAATCTACACTTTAACAAACCTTCTTCAACTTATATTCGAGAGTTGCATTTAAAAGGATCCTCTGGGTTAATAAACAAAGAATTCGATAGTGGATTAAGCGATGTTGCCGTTTATGGAGCTCCATCTCTACATTTAATAAGCAATTTTAGTTTTACTACACATTACATCGTAGAAGATGGCTTACAATATTTAATACCAAATCCGAGGGAAATTTCGGGAATACAAAAATTCACTTTTTTAATGCCAATCGAGTATTGGTTAAAAATTATATTTACAATGCTAATTTGTACGTTTGTAATGATGGCTATTAATTTCCGAACGAATCACACAACCCGAATAAGCAGCTTATTTCTTTTAGTTTTAAGCTGGAATTTAAGCATATCGGGAAGCGATAAAATATTTCGTAAAAAAAACATCATCGTACCTTCGATTTTATTTTATGGGATTGTTTTGGTGGTTTACATCCAAGGGAAATTGTTTAGTACTTTTACAATGCCTATTTATGAAAAACCAATATCAAGTGTCGAAGAAATTTTAACGGCGAATTATGATGTAAAGGTCATCCCGTATATTCTTCAACTAGCTAATCAATCTACAACGGGTAAAAATTTCGTCTTTATTAATGACCCTCTTGATGTAACAACTGCAAATTTTTTTAAAACGAGGGATTTTATAACTCTTGGCCAAGATATTTTCGTGCAATTACACGTTCATTATAAGGGAAAATATAGAAGTATTCGTATGGGAAAGTTTTTTTGCGCACTTAACACTCGGATGTGTTTCCCATTATTCGATCAATTCAACAAAAACATTTTAATTTTACATCATAGCGGATTAATAAATCATTTTTGGGATAAAATCCGTTGGACCATCATCTTAAACACCGAATATTACGTTAATGAGAATAACGAGCCGAAAAAGCTTTCAATGCACACCTTAATCATAGCCTTTTTTGGACTATTAATTGGAATGATTTTAGCTGGGATCATTTTTATTTTTGAACTTGTAACTTGGAGGTTACAAAATAAACAAATAACATTTAATGTTTGACGTGGTATAACAAGTCATTGCAATATATAAAAATGCAAATTCTTAAATACGTTGAAGACGATTTAGCGAATAATGTAGAAGTAGATGGAGAATATGTTAGCTTTTCAAAGCGCCTTTTTATGATTGTACTGCAATTGCCTTCTGAACCAGTATGGCACGCTTGCGTATGTATAATGTGTTATTTGACAGTGATTGGACATACGGTTGTATCTGTTAATGGAAAATGTTTTAATCATTTGAGAGATTGCAAATTTATCAGTAAGTAAATTAATAATGTTGTTAAAACTTGGTATAACGGATTAATGCGGAAATGTTTGTAGTTCTAATACACTTACTAATGCTAACACAAGATCTAAAACTAAAATCATTTGAGTTTAGTTGTACATCTGTTTAGACGGCGAATCTGCAATGTTACTGGTTTAAGGTCTAGTATTAATTCTAGTTTCATTCGGAACTAAAATCATTCGGGTTTAGCCGCACGTCCTTCCTCGTTTATGCACATCGTTTCTTTCACCACCATCACGTCAAATAGTGGGATCCCTGCTATAATCTCTTTATCCCAATCCAATTCAACCCAATCCAACCCATCATAATCCAACTCAATGAGGATGCACAGCTAAACTCAGAACTTTTTAGCTTCAGGTTTAGTGTTAGTTTTAGTTTAATGGAATGAGTAGTTGTTATACAATGTACAACTAACATCAGGCCTACAACTAGAATCATTTAGTTGTGTTTAGATTCTAGTTCTAGATCTAGTGCTAGTTTTACTTCAATAAGAATATACAACAATCTATCGTTTAATAACAATAAAAACCAGAACTAGCACTAGACCTAGAAGCGTCTGAAGACGCACGGCTAAACCCGAATATTTCTAGTTCTAGGTCTAGTGTTAGTTCTAGTTTTCGTTCAATTTGAATATAGCATACGTTATTTAGTATTAACTAGTTACAGTTAACATTGTCACTACAGCTAACACTAGATTTAGAACTAGAAACATTTGGGTTTAGCCGTACGTGGCTTAAGACGGATAAACCCAAATGTTTCTAGTTCAAGTTCTAATATTAGTTCTAGTTTTATACTAACAATGTTACTAGAGCTAACACTAGACGTAGAATTAGAATCAGTTCGGTTTAGCCGCAAGTCTCTTAAGACTGCTAAACTCGAATGATTCTAGTACTAGGTCTAATGTTAATTGTAGTTTTGATTCAATAATAATGCTAATACACGATTATATAGTGTTAATTACTCCTATCTAGCATTGTCACTAGAACTAACACTAGACCTAAAACTAGAATCATTCGAATTTAGTCGTCTTAAGAGACGAGCGGCTAAATCCAAAGTTAACTTCATGACTTTATGCCCATATATCGTATTCTGGAGTAGATGAAAGCTTCGCCCAGATTTTACATTGCTTACAAAATAATGATTTTGTCTGAATATCTAACACTTTTCCGGTGCAGTATCCGATCAACGATGATATTCCGAAAAGTGAAGAAAATCCACGCCGTTGCCATATGCCATCACTAGTAACAATCAAACCTTCAGCAGACCTGATTTTTTTGTTTTCTTCTTTTTCGTATTTCACTGCATTTTTCATCGATTTTGCACCGACGAATTCTGCCGCCATAAAAATATTGCTGCTGATTTTTCGTACATTGTTTGCGTAAAAACTTTGAGTATCCCAGTCCTAACAACCTGAAGATAAAGGTGATTCTTCGGTTAACTTCATAAGCTTTTGCATCAATCAATGGGCACGACCTCTGACACTTTTTTGGGAAAATACTACGTCACCATTACATTTTTTGTATTTAACTACGTCGCTAAGAGTACTAAACACTGTAAGCAAGTTAATAATTTGGTACCCAAAGTTTTCGCAAACGTCAATGTTGATGTTTTCAACAGTCTGCGATTTTTGGGCAGATGTACTGGTGCTGGTACACTCTTGCGTCATTTCATATCGATTTTTCACGCCAATTGGATGTTTTACACTAGTCTGTTATCATTTTTTCCTCTGCTACCCTTTCGATCCATTTTCTTCTACCGCTCCTTTGCGATGGGTTGGCGTCGTTTTGAAAGAAGATGAATTGGGTTGGGTTGATCTAGATACAAGCTGAGATGGGTTGGACTAGGTTGGCTTCATTTTGAAAGAAGATGAGTTGAGGTAGATTGGATTAGGTTCATCGCGAAGCAAGATGAGGTGGGTTAGATTGGGTTGATTTCATTTTGAAACATGATGAGTTGGGTTAGATTGGGTTGTATTCATTTTGAACAAGATTAGTTGAGATGGAATGGATTAGGTCTATTAGGAAGCAAGATGAAATGGGTTAGATTGGGTTGGTTTCATTTTGAAAAATGATGAGTTAGCTTGGATTGGGTTGTATTCATTTTGAAACAAGATTAGTTGAGGTGGATTGGATTAGGTTCATCGGGAAGCAAGATGGGATGGGTTAGATTGGGTTGATTTCATTTTAAAATATGATGAGTTGGATTAGATTGGGTTGGCTTCATTTTAAAACAAGATAAGTTGAGGTGGATTGGGTTAGGTTTATCGGGTAGCAAGATGAGATGTGTTAGATTGGGTTGGTTTCATTTTGAAACATGATGAGTTGGGTTGGATTGGGTTACCTTCATTTTGAAACAAGATGAGTTGAGGTGGATTGGATTAGGTTTTTCGGGAAGCAAGATGAGATGAGTTAGATTGGGTTGGCTTCATTTTGAAACAAGATTAGTTGAGGTGGATTGGATTAGGTTCATCGGGAAGCAAGATGGGATGGGTTAGATTGGGTTAATTTCATTTTGAAACATGATGAGTTGGGTTGGATTGGGTTGGCTTCATTTTGAAACAAGATAAGAGGTGGATTGGATTAGGTTCATCGGGAAGCAAGATAAGATGGGTTGGATTGGGTTGGATTCATTTTGAAACAAGATGAGTTGTGTTGGATTGGGTTGGCTTCATTTTGAAACAAAATGAGTTGAGATGGATTGAATTAGGTTCATCGGGAAACAAGATGAGATGGGTTGGATTGGGTTGGCTTCATTTTGAAACAAGATGAGTTGGGTTGGATTCGTTTGGGTTCATTTTGAAACAAGATGTGTTGGTTCGCACCATCAAGTTGCGGCGGACAACCTCGATTGGTTTCAAACAAGATGAATGCACGTTCGGCCAATTAGAATTCCGATAATCAACCGAATCAATTCTCCGATCTGTTAATAAGCAAACCAGATCTTGCATTTAAGTTAGTTAAAGTTGGCTTCAAGTTTACTGTTTGTAACTTTTGATATTTTTAATACTCCACAAAGGTGTCGATACTCAATACTTCATTTAAGGTATCGCCCAGCGCTAGTATAAACAAAGAAAAGTACGTACAAAGAAAAATAGTGTTAGTTAAATGGTCTTCAGATTATGAACTAATTCTCGGTGTACCCAACAGGCACTGACTGAAATATGGACAAAAAATAAATGTGACAACAAAATTAATAGAGTTAGATGGCTAAACTCGAATGTTTCTAGTTCTAGGTCAAGAATTCTCTATTCTCTTGTTATGTGTCGTATGGTTTCTTTTTTTTCACCTTTTATACGTAAGATAGATGTCAGCTGCTCACCTGATTCTTCTTCTTCATCTTTTCTTTACTGTAGTTCTCCATTTGATTCCTCGATGCCTGCGGGTGCTCTCCGTAAGGATGTTTATGTGCATTGTGATCTTTTTCAACATCTTAACAATTATTTCTCTGTATGCCATATTAACTCTCAGAGCTTGAATGCACACTTTGACATTTTTTTGGTTACATTTGAAGCAGGTGGTTTCGATGTTATTATGATCAGTAAAACTTGGCTTAAGCCCTCTCTTCCGTCTGCTGTATTCACTTTGCCTAATTATTAACTCTTAAGAAACGATTGTGTATTCTCACGGGGAGGTGGAGTGGCATCAGAGACAATCTTCACACTGCCATTGTTGAACATTCTGATTGATTTTTGAGTAGTGCTGAGATTCTACTTGTTGAGGTGAAAATAGCTAATAATTCGTTATTAATTAGTATCTTCTATTGTCCTCCTCTTACAAATTATTTTGATCAGTTGGAGGAGCTCCTTGAGAGATGCGCACTCAACTATGAGTCAATACTTTTAATGGACGATTTGAACACATGCCTTTTGAGGAATGATATGCGTAGTGAGAAACTAAAATTCATTATCTCATCTTTGAATTTGGCAAATCCTATCTTGTCAGCCTACTCATCATCTTCCCATCCCCTCTTAGATCTTATCATTTCGTCTCGCTTCAAGAGTGTGCTTATATGATTTGATTTATGCATGATTTGATTTATTGCGCATTTCGAAAGGGCAGAGATCCTTTAGGCGAGTCGTTTCTAGTCGTGATCTTGGGCATATTTACTACAATTTACTGTTTTCTAATGCACATAGGATTGATTGGTAATATCTTTTTAGATAGAAAGATCTTGATGCTAAGGTGGAATATCTGAATTCTAAAATTATTGATCTCTATGACAAGCATGTTCCGGGTAAGCGGCCGAGGGTGGGACATTTCCCTGCACCTTGGTTAAATGATGATATAAGGTTTCTTATGCGAGAACGCAATCGTTCCAAGCCATTACTTAAATATACACCCTCTGCTGTTAATCGGGGGCGTTATCGCGCTCCCGTTATTCCTTAAGGTGATAAACTCGACTACTGATCATTGTGATCTCCCTGATCCTCCCTCGATCCTTAGCGACGTAACTAGACAGAGTATTATTGATGATATTCTCGCATCACGTAATTCTTACTTCTTTTCATTCTTTTTGGTTGCTGAGGATGATATCCGCGCTGTTGTAACCCATTCTAAGTCTACAGCTGTAGGAGCGGATGGCATTGCCCCAGACTTCTGTTACCAATTCTGGATGTGGTTTTGGCACCGTTAACCCATATTTTTAACTTCTCGTTCGAACGGTGGTCTGTGTTCTCATCAATCTGGAAAGTTGCACACGTTATTCCTATACCAAAAACGAAATTTCCTTCTCATGTGTGTAATTTTCGTTCAATTTCAATCTTATTCTAATTGAGCGATTAGCTTATTTGCAGGTCCAGAGGTATCTTGAGGAGTTTAATTTGATCAATAATCTGCAGTTGGGTTTCCGCAAGGGCTATAGCACAACAACTGCATTAATTGCATTAACTATCGTGTCGATTTTGCTTGACTTTACCAAGTCTTTTGACTCCTTAGATCATACGCTTTTGTTAATATCTCTATCTGCTATTGGTTTTAGTGCTTTCTGTATTACCGGTTCCAACCCTGTCTGTTCTGTGGTCCTGAATTCTCTTCTTCTTACAACATCAAATGTGGGGTTCCCCAGGGCAGTGTTTTGGGTTCGTTACTTTTTCTATTTTTATAAATGGTATCATTGATAATATCTTCTGTAACTACTATTTATATGTTGATAATCTCCAATTCTACAATTCCGCAAGTGCTGATGATCTTCCAGATGCTATGCTACCCCTCAATGGAGACCTCTCCAGCATCTTTGAGTGGTCTATACGCCATGGGCTTAAACTGAACTTTGCTAAAATTTAATCCATTGCATTTGGTTCTCGTCCTTTGTTGATAAGGTTGGACTCTTTAAATATTTGTAATCTGGTGCTTAATGGTAACACTATCTGATGACCTCCAAATCTACATTTTCGCATGTGCTGATTATCTTCCAGATGCTATGTTAAACCTGAATAGCGACCTTTCTAGCGTCTTTGAGTGGTCTATTCGTCATGGGCTTAAGCTTCTGCTAAAACTTAGCGTTTGGTTGGACGCTTTAAATATTTGTAATCTGGTGCTTGATGTTAACACTATGAGGTTTGCTGATACTGTCAAAAATCTTGGCGTGACTATTGACTCGACACTATCATGGGGGCCATAGCTTCAAAATCTCTGCAAAAGAGTTTATGCCTGCTTTCATACTCTGAGAAAAATTTGCTTCCTTCTGATATGGGGAGGTTTGAGCATATTACTCCGTTTCGTAATTGCTTGCAAATACTAACCAGTCAAAATCGTCTCTCTTTTAACATGCTATGTATTCTACACAAGGTTGTGCACAGCCTATCTCCTCTAACATTTATTTATCGAGTGCCTTTCAGTTCTTAGCTTCTCATTATCTGTCCACTAGATTAGGATCAGACAATATACTTATGTTCCCGATTCATAGTAGACATTTAAATATTTATATATCTAACTATACTAATATGTTAAAGATAATGTTAATTTGATTTAAAAATACTTTATCCGTTATACCGAGACATACCTCTAATTAACAAAATCTACTTATTTATCTTTATTTCTAGCGATTTTTTACATAGTGGACATTGCACTTGCTATCGATACGATTTTAACAGCAATAAGTATTTATTACAAAAAGAAATATCCAGAATTAAAGGTGATAAAACGACGATCAATGATAATATTTATTGAACTCGTATCGGTACTCCCCATCGAGGTTTTATCAAGCAATCCGAAAATGATGTGCACTTTAACGTTAAATAGAGTGTTACGAATCGTATTGATCGTATATTTTAACAGTAAAAGAACGGATGAGATTCAATCTGGAATACACGGCAATAAATTAATTGAAATTTGCTCATATTTAATCTTTTTAACGTTATTATCATATGGAATTTATTGCAATTATCAATGTCATGCTAATAATAATTGCGAATCTTTGGTGTGTTCGGATCGATTTATGGGTGCTTTATCTTGTATGGTTACATCGATTGGTTACGAAGATAATCCGGATGATACGTTATTTTTAATAATTAACATCGTTGCGCAAATGGTGGTTTTTTATTTTATATCGGCGGCAGCGTCCGCGTATTTTTCAGTTTCCTACGTAACCTATTTTTCTAACCAAGTTATTTACTCCAACTGCACCTTAGGAATGATCGAGTTTGTAAAGCAACTCCAGTCACCGAAATATTTACAAGACAGGATTTACGAAGAGTTTCACTTAGCTTGGGCTATGAAACGAACTTACTGTTACGACTTATCAATCCAAGGATACTCAATGGGAACAACATTTCTTCATCCGAGCATGTACAACGAATTAATGATCGATATAGCTTGGGTTTCATTTAAACATTCCCATTTATTCCGAAACGTCGATTTTCACTATTTACGTTATTTAGCTAATTATGTTTCGTTGGAATATAAGCTCCCGGGGGAATATTTATACATAACGGGCGAATGGAAAAATAAAATGGTTTATATCTCTTCTGGAACAATCGAAATTTTATCGAACGAAGATAGAAGTTCTTCGATTTTATCGCTTTGCGAAGGCACCTTATTCGGTGCTTGTACTTTAATGTTTGGGTATAGATCGTCTCATAACATTCAATGTAAAACGTTTTGTGAATTTCATATATTGAAGAAAAGTGATTTTATTAAGTAAGTAGATTTAATTTTTATTATAATTTTTAATTATTATGTTGTACGAATCAATCTGCTTGAGATTCTGTTGCATTTTGATGAGATTCAATGACTTATTACCACGAATATCTTTGTTTTCTACTCTTTTTTCAAAGTCAAAAAAAAGTTGAAATCTTTTTTGACGATATCTGGAATAAGGATTTCCAAAGTTTTTCTCACCTCTTAAAAGGCATCCAAGTTAGGCTTTCTATGTAGGGAGATCTTTATCAATTTGCTGTTGTCCACCATCATGGGCACATATTTATTTCGAGTATCGCTATAATCTTCCCAATTTTAGCCCAATAGATAAAGTTATGGTAGAGAAAGCGCGGTGGCGAGCTGAGTATGTCATTAAATCCTTCTTTAGTCTGTGCAACTTTTTATGATTTGGCATCCAAATTACAGACAAATATTAATTTGTCAATAAAGTGAGTTAGCACAAGAGGGTAAATCTAATGATTGTTTACTATTATCCTTAGCAAATGCAAGAGCATGCACGATCAAATTTTCAATTCGGCCGATTATCGGAATGATCAGCGATAAGGATGTTAGTAAACAAACCGGGTCTTGCATTAGCTTCAAATTTTAGTGTTTAATAACCAAGCTTTAAGCTTTCTTTTACGAAGTTGGGAAAAATCTGCAAATCGACACCCAACCGTGGATCTTGAGTGGCCGGAAAGTGTTACGTTAAGGTTCATAATTAAATCCTCAACTCACTAAAAATCCGTTTCATCGTCCTCCGGAACCAGCATTTGCTGTATTAGATTATCGACATTTAAAATTGTTCTAACTTCGTTCTGACACTCCTCCCTTTCTTTTTGGAATCTTATACATATAAATGCGGTATGCTTCACCGTGTCTATTTTTTCACTCCATGACCTGTGAAGAACTGTGTCAGATGATAGTTAGTCTCCCCCATTTTCTTCGACACCATGATTTAATATCTTGTATGAATGACGCCATCCAACCCTGTTACAGGTGGATGGCACCTTGTTTCCTATTGATACATGACTTTTTTGACCTTCTGATGAAAGAACAGCAGCAATTTCTCGCCGCTGTTCTTTCATCAGCCAGTAAGTTCACGAGGGCATGCTGGCTATTACTTCAACACTTATAGTGAACACAGTGAAGTAAGCCGACCTATTGTCAGTTTTCTGTTAAAACGGTTAAGCACGTCCTTATAATGTTTCTACTACAATATACACTTCCACGTTGGTGCGAAATACTTCACAGTAGACAGCACGGCAGTTGCTAACAATCTTGTCTTGGTGGATCTTGGGGCTCCCAAATTTGCCGTTATTATTATTATGTTGGTCATCTTCGTGGCTTCGTCACTTTGAAAGGCTTTCCAGTTATTCCATCTACCTTAATTGTCATCGTGGAAGCCTTTGTTCTTCCCAGCAGTACAATCACTTCGGTTTTATGTGTTGCTTCTTTGAAGATGGTTGACTGCGTACCCGGCTTTAACTTCGACGCTCAGTCCATCGCAACACGTTCTAAATTATATGCATATGTCACCATACGAACTCCAGTTTCCATCTCCAATTTCAGAACTTCGTCAGAAAATACATTCCAGAGAGTCGGGCCAAGGCAAAACTCTTGGGTATCCCACACGATAACTCAATTTCTATCCCGTTTGGTGTTATTATCCTTCTTTCTAATAGGTAGCTATAGATTGTTCTGAATAGATATTTACTTACTCTATCTTTTCCATCGCTTGACGAATAACATCTCAAAGAGCGGAGTGAAAGTATTTTTCTGATTTGTTAACGCTTTCTTTTTAATATTCTCTACATAGGCTTACACCTTCCTTATAGCATCTATAGTAGATCTCCCATCCCTGAAGCCATATTGTCGCTTAGCATACCGTTATCTTACTAGTGCTTCCATTATTTTGCATATGGTAGCTTCCAAGCAGATCGCTCTGTTTCGATCGATGCGTCGGAACCAATCCCAACCCAACCCTTTTCTTCTTTACCAAACACTCTACCAGCTCATCTGACTCTATGTCAGAGTGAGGGGCTCTCACCCTCTAAAAAATCTCACCACAAACTGGCCGGGATATGCTATCGTGTTTTATACTTCGGCCTGCGATGTTGAATTAACCCCTTCTATACATACATGTTCTTACATTTTCCGGGTATTATTATGACGTGTCATTTTGTAGGCAGTGTACACTGATTCAATGTATACTCCCTTGTAGGAACGGGTTCTATGCGCCGTTTTCAACTATTCTTTCCATTTGTAATTGTATCTTCCCCTGTTCCTCACCTTACATTACAAAGTTGAAACTCATAATATAAACAAAAAATACAAAAACCTAACTCAAGTTTTTTTTAAAGAAAATCCTCAACGCATCTAGATGGGGTTAGGAATGAGATGGGCCCTCCTTAATCCTGCTATTTACCTTCCCGAACTGTGGTTGGGTTGCATTAGTTTCCAATTGGCTTCCTTGTCTAGCTCACTACTTTGTTGGTCGCACGGGTCGTGTGGGGGGAGGAGTGGGTGTCTACGTCCGTAACGCGTATAAATTTGAGGTTATTGTTGAAGAAATGTTAAGCTTTATTGAGCAGTTATGGATTCGTCTCCAGTTCGGTAGTTCTACCGTTATAATCGGTACTGTATATAGACCAGGTCCGCAAGCGGATCTTTTCTTCAATAGCTTGGATAGCACTCTGTCTACCGTTTTCCCTCTCACAGATAATATTGTCTGTGTTGGTGACTTCAATATTGACGCGCACAACAACTCCGGAATATATTACACTCACTATTTGCCTCTCCTTGCATCTTTTGGGCTTACTCAAATAATAGATTCTCCCACTCGCATTACTCCTACGTCTTCTAGCTTAATTGACCACATAATTGTTCCTGTCGATACTCACATTGATGACAAGGGTGTGGTTCCCGTCCACAATATTGCCGACCACTCCCTTATATTTGTTATATTTGATTTTTCTAAGTCTCAATATCAACCACCTCGTTCTATTCGTTACAGAGATTTTAATCATTTTTGTCTTGCTGATTTTGAGCGAGACTTGGCTGCTACTCCGTGGGCTGATATCTTATATCTGAATGATATTGATGATAAGGTTTCACTCTTCAACTACTACATGTTACTTCTCTTCGATTTACATGCACCTGTTAAAACTATTTCATCCAGGCGAGGATACCGTCCTTGGGTGACTGATAATCTTAAATTCCTGATGAAATATAGGGATGAGGCTTATCTAAAATTTAAAAAATCCAAACTTCCTGCGGACTTTTCGTACTATAAAGAGTTACGCAATTTTACAAATTCTTGTATTCGGAGAGAGAAAAGGGCATATATAGAGTCCGTTTTGAACTCTAATAATAGTCGTGAACTGTGGAAGTCTTTTAATAGGATGGGAATCATTAAATCTAAACAGCGGTCAGTACCAGTAGCTTTATCCGATGTTGAAGCTATTAATATTTCTTTTTTGTCTTCACAAGTTGATTCTTCCGGTGATCCTGATGTCATTTCTCATTTTCTCTCCAATACCCACCCGTCTGTCAGCAATGAATTTGTCTTTTCTCTTTCCATTGAGGAAGAGATTGGTGAAATTTTACTGTCTTTTAAAACTGCTGCTATTGGGTCTGATGGCATTGGTATTAAAATGTTAACTATGTGCTGCCCTTTTATTCTACCCTACTTGTGTCACATTATCAATGTTTGCTTGGAGTATGCTGTGTTTCCTTCCGGTTGGAAGACTGCCCTTGTTATGCCTCTTCCTAAAACCAGCAACCCTGCAAGTTACAGTGACCTTAGACCTATTAGCATTCTCTCGGTTCTCTCCAAGGTTCTGGAGAAAATCATCAGTTTACGTCTACGCAGTCATTTAGATACGTTCAAGATTCTACCATGCACTCAATCTGGTTTCAGATCCGGTTTCAGTTGTAGCACAGCACTTTTGGAAGTTTGCGATAACATTATCCGGAAAATTGATCGCAAATCTGCTTCTGTTCTTGTTTTACTTGACTTTTCAAAAGCTTTTGACACTGTGCATCATGAGATACTTCTTGCCATTCTTCATTACATTGGATGTTCTCGCAATGTGTTTTTTCTTTAAGCACTATTTATGTAATCGCAAGCAGATTGTCACACTCAATGGCCTGCAATCAGTGGAAGCATCCGTTACGTCTGGGGTGCCTCAGGGATCGGTTCTTGGTCCTTTACTTTATTTAATTTATACTTTTAATCTAACTGATGTTCTGAGGCACTGCTCTGTGCATATGTACGCCGACGACACGCAACTGTATTTTTCTTTTACTCCGGATCAACTTTGCGTTGCTCAGGAATGTATTAACGATGATTTGCAAAGGTTAATCACTCGTGCGTCTCAGCTATGTTTAAATATTAATGCTAAGAAATCCTCCGTTATGCTGTTTGGGTGTCCATCCTTCCGTGATTCTATGCGAAAGTCTCTATCTATTAAGATTGGTGATGTTTCACTTAACTTTACTGAAGAGGCTAGGAATCTAGGTATTGTTATAGATTCTTCTTTTAGATTTCGATCTCATGTTTCAAACCTTATTCGTAGTGCTTACTCTACCCTTCGACTCCTTTACAGTAATCGTTGCTTACTTAATTTACGTTTAAAAATACAGTTGTGTGAATCTTTGGTTTTGTCTCTCTTTAATTTCGGTGATGTCTTATACGGCTCTTGTATAGGTAACTTTACTTCCACTCGTATTCAACGTGTTCAAAACGCTTGCTTGCGTTTCATTTTTGGTTTGAGAAGGAGAGATCATGTCTCGAGTGCTCAAGGTCGGGTCAACTGGCTTAATATGGCGAATCGGAGGTCTCTACACGCTGCTTGTCTCTTTCACCGAGTCATTTTATATAAAACCCCTCCTTATTTATGGAACAAAATTTGCTTTCGCTGTGATGTTCATAATTTGAACATTCGTCATCGTTTCACGCTTACGATACCAGCTCACCGTACTGAACTTTTCAAAAGGTCCTTTTCGTATTCTGTTTGCAAAGTTCTCAACAGCATCCCAGAGCAAATTAAGCAGCGGAGTGAGCAATCCTTTAGATCAGCTTACAGATCTCATTTGCTTCAGCAGCAGCGCCAATAGACTCTTATCTTTTTTTTTGTTCTTTTTTTTTCTTTCTTTCTCTTTCCTTCTTTTCTTGTACATGTTTCTCTTATGTTGCTTTCCTTCCTTTTTGTTGTTTTTCTCTTTCTTTTCTCTTCTCTTTCGTCTCGTAAGTCTTCTTAGATCAATGTCATTGTTATTGTTATTATAAATTGATTCTTAATTTTGTTATTTTGGGGTTGATGAAAAACAGTTATTCCTGGTTTGACCTGGTGCGCTGACTCAATCCCCTTTGGAAGGATACAGTATCGGTTGTTTTCTTTGCTAGTAATAGTATTCGAAGTTTTGTATTATAATATTCTGTAATTGTGTCTTTTCAAATAAATATTATTATTATTATTATTATTGTATTCAAGTTCAATTCTATTCTCCTACTGTTCTTGTCTTTCCCCTCCCTTTCTCTTTCGTCTTTATCCCTTGCTTTATGTAGTTCGCGACTGCATGCCAATTCACCTCAGTCTCAAGCATAATTTCAACGCAACTATGTCCAGAGACGTCACTCTTCCCAGACTTATGTTCACCTCCCTTCTTAGTTATTTGTACCTATTATAGTGGTATGCTCCACATACTTGTAGCCTTGAAGCATCCATAGCCACTCAAGAATTGCGTTATGAAGTAATTTAATAATTAACTTTTCCTCCCTTTATATATAACCTATGGTACTATATCGAGCAAGATTTTCTTTGACCAACTTGTTTTTCCAGTATTTTGTTCTATCTTGCTCATTCTGCTATTGGGTCCTCTATGACTAGTTTTTTTTCAAAATTGATTCGCCTGTTCTCTGACTCGATTTCTTGTAACTTATGCAGATAATTCTATTTGCTAAAGAATGTACAACGTGTTTGTTGTAATTTTACGTCGTTGTGTTCTGAGTGATGTTTACTTTGTTATTGTTGTTAATTGACACCAACATATTTTTTTCCCTTAACTTTAAATTTACCAACGTGATGTCTATAATTCAAGTTTCTTCTACATTATAACTTCATTGACGGTAGATATTGTTGAGGTTTTAGTATGAGAAGGAATGTTACTTTATGTGTTAATACCTCTTTTTTAAATATGTAAGAAGGACATTTGTCCGAAATAGCTGTAGCACTTAAATAAATAAAGATATTTCATTCATCGTTTCAATATTGTTATTATTTTAAACTTTATGTCTATTCTCTTCTCTTCTATATGTGCTAATCTTCTTTTTAACATTAGATCGATAGGTGGTGAGTCTCCTAAAAGGAGTAGCTGCTTCTGTAGATATTGTTCTGTAGGCATTGATTACGCTAATTAGTATTTGCCTTTGAATGCTTGCTAGCTTAACCACGTGTTCTCTCACCTTTAAAACGTTACGCTAGATTTTACAGGCATATGAAAGTTGTGACCATACCACTGCACTTATAGTTTTTCTTTTCTTAATGCTTTGATCATGTATTGATCCCATAGCGTGATGGAGAGCTTGCACTAATTTTTGAGCTTTGCCACTGATATAATGTATGATCATTCCACCTTAGATCTTTCCTGATCACCAATTCCAAGTATATCAGGAAGTTCTTCGTTCTCCCTAAATTCTATTTCCCTCTTACAATGATTACTTTTTAACATGACCGCTTCGGTTTTCTCTAGGATTAGCCCCAAACCCTTAACTATCATCTGGTTTACTATCTCATCAACTATCCTTTGCGAATCTACTTCCAATTCACTGATATCATCCTACCCTAAAATCACTATCGCCGAAACACTGGCATATGTACGAGATTTATGTCCTCATTTTCTGCGCTTATCTGCAGGCTTTTATGGAAGAAGATGTTCCATAGAAGTAGCCCCAGGACCTACCTCCACAGAACCCCTCTTGTTCTTTTATAGTTTATGCTATCTTTTGGTCAATATATCTGTTGCTACGGTATTCTCCGATACAGTTAATCTGTTGTATAGCTATACTCTTTGCTGATATACTATCTTATTACTATCCTATTTGTCTTTGAGATATGCTTTTGTGGTACCAAAAGCATATCTCACGTCGACGGTGATCTACACGCCTTTCTTCCTTCTTTCCCTTCTAAATTTATCTAAACAATTTGCCCTATTCAGAAGCACCTCTGGTCGAACTGATTTATGGAAAGGCTTCCTTTTTCCTCTAAATCTTCAAAAATTCTTTCCTTTAGGATGGCTTCGTAGGCAATTTAACAAACCTATGATCATATATGGCTTTTTATTCGATTTTGTTGGTTTCTGTATTAAAACAAGTTTATATATTTTCCAGATTTCAGGAAAATGGCCATTTCCCAGTAATCTGTTGTGCATGTCTTGTCAACAATATTTTGTTGAATTTCCCTATCAAAATTCGCGTTCTTCAAAATTTCTGGAGACATCTTATCCAGAATTGGGGCTTTCTTGGTTTTTAAATTTTTGTTAGTGTTATTAATTCTTTCATTGTTACCTGCTTCTATAATTCTCCTGCATCCACTGGTTTTCTATTCCATTTTATGCTAATTTCCATAGGGAATAATTCTCTCATCACTTCAACAGCTTCTTCCTATCTCATAATAACTTCTTCTTCTTTCATTATAACTTAGTTAGGTTTTTGTTTTCTTAAGTGCAATTTTGCGAGCATCACCCCATGTATCCTGTTTTAGATCGTTATATAGTTTCCATCATGCCTCTCTTTATTTCATGTGTCAGTTACTTTCTGACTTTGACATATTCTGTTTTAGCATTTTCCTTTTTACCTCACTTCCACGCTTTTTATTATGTCTTGTGAGTCTACGTCTACTTTTCGTTGCATTATCTCTTGCCTCCATCGCGCTACCGCTCTACCAATAAATGTGTCTCTTTCTTATATTAGTGCAACTGCTTCTATATGCACAATTTTTTGGGATTAGACTATGGGTTGTAGAAAGATTTCGCCTATTGTGGACTAGTTCTCCTCGAATAAGATAAACATATCTTAACAAAGTTATTTGTTAATATCGTCCCTATCAAACTCAAGAATATTTTAGGACTTGCTCGTGGATATATTAAAGTTGAACAATGTTGAATGTATTCTATGTGCAGAGGACCAGATAAGCACGGCTTATATCACTGCCTTACTGTTAATCGAGTCAAATTCTTGATTTTCGTATCGCAATTTATATCCCTTAAGGAGCTGAATGACTTTTCCCTTAGCAAAGTATTAATGTTCATTAAGATCATTAGACTGCATCTTATAATCTGATAATGTTATCTACTTGGGTGCAATAGATGCTTAAGGTTGCTGTGCACTTCATGCCTTTATTAATGTTATTATAAGTCTTACAAGATTAAGTCAGTTCCTATATCACTGAACAATAATTTTCATAAAAGGAAACTCTGGGCAAATGAACATAAGTTAAAGCCTCAGATGAGATCTGATCCTAAACTTCCTCGTCGGATAATCACTGCAAAATGTTTGCAATGAGAACACAATTAGTAAGAGATTTTGGACACAATCGGCATTAATGCTTTTATCCTAAACGTTTGTCAGCCCTGGGACAACTCCTGGGAGGGTGCTAAAGATCAAGAAGGGTGTTAAAGATCAAGGGTGTTAATCAAGGGTGTTAAAGATCAAGAAATTTTCAAAAATTCGTATCTCAAGAAATAATTGAGATATCGCTCTGAAATAAAGAGCAATTCGAAGTAAATTTTGTTGTTATTTAAGGTGCCTAAGATCTTTGCTTCAAATATTTAAATCTTCGAGTTATGATTTTTTGATTAAAACTCTGCAAAATTTAATTATATGCGTTTAATAAAAATCAAGAAATTTTCAAAGAATCGTACCTCAAGAGCTAATTGAGATATCGTTCTGAAATAAAAAGCAATTGGAAGCAAATATTGTTGCTATTTAAGTAGCTTAAGATCGTTTTTCTAAATCATTAAATATCTAAGTTATGATTTTTTGATTAAAGCTTTGCAAAAACGTAATTATATATATTTGTTAAAGATCAAGAAATTTTCAAAACTTCGTATCTCAAGAATTAATTGAGATATCACTTTGAAATAAGGAGCGATTTGAAGCAAATTGAATTAGTATTTAATATGCTTGAGATCCTTTCTTCAAATCTTTGAATCTCCGAGTTATGATTTTTTTATTAAAACTTTGCAAAAAACGTTATTCTATATATTTGTTAAAGATCAAAAAATTTTCAAAAATTCGTATCTCAAGAACTAATTGAGATCTCACTTTGAAATAAGGAGCGATTTGAAGCAAATTGAATTAGTATTTAATATGCTTGAGATCCTTTCTTCAAATTTTTAAACCTCCGAGTTATGATTTTTTTATTAAAACTTTGCAAAAACATAATCGTATATGTTTGATAAAAATCAAGAAATTTTCAATGAATTGTATCTCAAGAACTAATTGAGATATCGCTCTGAAATAAGGAGCAATTCGAAGCAAATTTTGTTGTTATTTAAAGAACCTAAGATCTTTGTTTCAAATATTTAAATTTCTGAGTTATGATTTTTTGATTAAAACTCTGCAAAATTTAATTATATGTGTTTAATAAAAATCAAGAAATTTTCAAAAATTCGTATCTCAAGAACTAATTGAGATCTCACTTTGAAATAAGGAGCGATTTGAAGCAAATTGAATTAGTATTTAATATGCTTGAGATCCTTTCTTCAAATCTTTGAATCTCCGAGTTATGATTTTTTTATTAAAACTTTGCAAAATACGTTATTCTATATATTTGTTAAAGATCAAAAAATTTTCAAAAATTCGTATCTCAAGAACTAATTGAGATATCACTTTGAAATAAGGAGCTATTTGAAGCAAATTGAATTAGTATTTAATATACTTGAGATCCTTTCTTCAAATCTTTGTATCTCCGAGTTATGATTTTTTTGTTAAAACTTTGCAAAAACATAATTATGTATGTTTGATAAAAATCAGGAAATTTTCAAAGAATCGTATCTCAAGAACTAATTGAGATATCGCTCTGAAATAAAGAGCAATTTGAAGCAAATTTTGTTGCTATTTAATGTGCTTAAAATCGTTTTTCCAAATCATTAAATCTCTGAGTTATGATTTTTTGATTCATGCTTTGCAAAAACGTAATTATGTATATTTGTTAAAGATCAAGAATTTTTCAAAAATTCGTATCTCAAGAACTAATTGAGATATCACTTTGAAATAAGGAGCGATTTGAAGCAAATTGAATTAGTATTTAATATGCTTGAGATCCTTTCTTCAAATCTTTGTATCTCCGAGTTATGATTTTTTTATTAAAACTTTGCAAAAAACGTTATTCTATATATTTGTTAAAGATCAAAAAATTTTCAAAAATTCGTATCTCAAGAACTAATTGAGATATCACTTTGAAATAAGGAGCTATTTGAAGCAAATTGAATTAGTATTTAATATACTTGAGATCCTTTCTTCAAATCTTTGTATCTCCGAGTTATGATTTTTTTGTTAAAACTTTGCAAAAACATAATTATGTATGTTTGATAAAAATCAGGAAATTTTCAAAGAATCGTATCTCAAGAACTAATTGAGATATCGCTCTGAAATAAAGAGCAATTTGAAGCAAATTTTGTTGCTATTTAATGTGCTTAAAATCGTTTTTCCAAATCATTAAATCTCTGAGTTATGATTTTTTGATTCATGCTTTGCAAAAACGTAATTATGTATATTTGTTAAAGATCAAGAATTTTTCAAAAATTCGTATCTCAAGAACTAATTGAGATATCACTTTGAAATAAGGAGCGATTTGAAGCAAATTGAATTAGTATTTAATATGCTTGAGATCCTTTCTTCAAATCTTTGAATCTCCGAGTTATGATTTTTTTATTAAAACTTTGCAAAATACGTTATTCTATATATTTGTTAAAGATCAAAAAATTTTCAAAAATGCGTATCTCAAGAACTAATTGAGATATCACTTTGAAATAAGGAGCGATTTGAAGCAAATTGAATTAGTATTTAATATGCTTGAGATCCTTTCTTCAAATCTTTGAATCTCCGAGTTATGATTTTTTTATTAAAACTTTGCAAAAAACGTTATTCTATATATTTGTTAAAGATCAAAAAATTTTCAAAAATTCGTATCTCAAGAACTAATTGAGATATCACTTTGAAATAAGGAGCTATTTGAAGCAAATTGAATTAGTATTTAATATACTTGAGATCCTTTCTTCAAATCTTTGTATCTCCGAGTTATGATTTTTTTGTTAAAACTTTGCAAAAACATAATTATGTATGTTTGATAAAAATCAGAAAATTTTCAAAGAATCGTATCTCAAGAACTAATTGAGATATCGCTCTGAAATAAAGAGCAATTTGAAGCAAATTTTGTTGCTATTTAATGTGCTTAAAATCGTTTTTCCAAATCATTAAATCTCTGAGTTATGATTTTTTGATTCATGCTTTGCAAAAACGTAATTATGTATATTTGTTAAAGATCAAGAATTTTTCAAAAATTCGTATCTCAAGAACTAATTGAGATATCACTTTGAAATAAGGAGCGATTTGAAGCAAATTGAATTAGTATTTAATATGCTTGAGATCCTTTCTTCAAATCTTTGAATCTCCGAGTTATGATTTTTTTATTAAAACTTTGCAAAATACGTTATTCTATATATTTGTTAAAGATCAAAAAATTTTCAAAAATGCGTATCTCAAGAACTAATTGAGATATCACTTTGAAATAAGGAGCTATTTGAAGCAAATTGAATTAGTATTTAATATACTTGAGATCCTTTCTTCAAATCTTTGTATCTCCGAGTTATGATTTTTTTATTAAAACTTTGCAAAAAACGTTATTCTATATATTTGTTAAAGATCAAAAAATTTTCAAAAATTCGTATCTCAAGAACTAATTGAGATATCACTTTGAAATAAGGAGCTATTTGAAGCAAATTGAATTAGTATTTAATATACTTGAGATCCTTTCTTCAAATCTTTGTATCTCCGAGTTATGATTTTTTTGTTAAAACTTTGCAAAAACATAATTATGTGTTTGATAAAAATCAGGAAATTTTCAAAGAATCGTATCTCAAGAACTAATTGAGATATCGCTCTGAAATAAAGAACAATTTGAAGCAAATTTTGTTGCTATTTAATGTGCTTAAAATCGTTTTTCCAAATCATTAAATCTCTGAGTTATGATTTTTTGATTTAAGCTTTGCAAAAACGTAATTATGTATATTTGTTAAAGATCAAGAATTTTTCAAAAATTCGTATCTCAAGAACTAATTGAGATATCACTTTGAAATAAGGAGCGATTTGAAGCAAATTGAATTAGTATTTAATATGCTTGAGATCCTTTCTTCAAATCTTTGAATCTCCGAGTTATGATTTTTTTGTTAAAACTTTGCAAAAACATAATTATGTATGTTTGATAAAAATCAGGAAATTTTCAAAGAATCGTATCTCAAGAACTAATTGAGATATCGCTCTGAAATAAAGAGCAATTTGAAGCAAATTTTGTTGCTATTTAATGTGCTTAAAATCGTTTTTCCAAATCATTAAATCTCTGAGTTATGATTTTTTGATTCATGCTTTGCAAAAACGTAATTATGTATATTTGTTAAAGATCAAGAATTTTTCAAAAATTCGTATCTCAAGAACTAATTGAGATATCACTTTGAAATAAGGAGCGATTTGAAGCAAATTGAATTAGTATTTAATATGCTTGAGATCCTTTCTTCAAATCTTTGAATCTCCGAGTTATGATTTTTTTATTAAAACTTTGCAAAATACGTTATTCTATATATTTGTTAAAGATCAAAAAATTTTCAAAAATGCGTATCTCAAGAACTAATTGAGATATCACTTTGAAATAAGGAGCTATTTGAAGCAAATTGAATTAGTATTTAATATACTTGAGATCCTTTCTTCAAATCTTTGTATCTCCGAGTTATGATTTTTTTATTAAAACTTTGCAAAAAACGTTATTCTATATATTTGTTAAAGATCAAAAAATTTTCAAAAATTCGTATCTCAAGAACTAATTGAGATATCACTTTGAAATAAGGAGCTATTTGAAGCAAATTGAATTAGTATTTAATATACTTGAGATCCTTTCTTCAAATCTTTGTATCTCCGAGTTATGATTTTTTTGTTAAAACTTTGCAAAAACATAATTATGTGTTTGATAAAAATCAGGAAATTTTCAAAGAATCGTATCTCAAGAACTAATTGAGATATCGCTCTGAAATAAAGAACAATTTGAAGCAAATTTTGTTGCTATTTAATGTGCTTAAAATCGTTTTTCCAAATCATTAAATCTCTGAGTTATGATTTTTTGATTTAAGCTTTGCAAAAACGTAATTATGTATATTTGTTAAAGATCAAGAATTTTTCAAAAATTCGTATCTCAAGAACTAATTGAGATATCACTTTGAAATAAGGAGCGATTTGAAGCAAATTGAATTAGTATTTAATATGCTTGAGATCCTTTCTTCAAATCTTTGAATCTCCGAG
This sequence comes from Onthophagus sagittarius, assembly GCA_036711965.1. NCBI lineage: Eukaryota > Metazoa > Arthropoda > Insecta > Coleoptera > Scarabaeidae > Onthophagus > Onthophagus sagittarius. The sequence continues at coordinate 13,783,564 of JASERS010000004.1, forward strand.
TTATGATTTTTTTATTAAAACTTTGCAAAAACATAATTATGTATGTTTGATAAAAATCAGGAAATTTTCAAAGAATCGTATCTCAAGAACTAATAGAGATATCGCTCTGAAATAAAGAGCAATTTGAAGCAAATTTTGTTGCTATTTAATGTGCTTAAAATCGTTTTTCCAAATCATTAAATCTCTGAGTTATGATTTTTTGATTCATGCTTTACAAAAACGTAATTATGTATATTTGTTAAAGATCAAGAATTTTTCAAAAATTCGTATCTCAAGAACTAATTGAGATATCACTTTGAAATAAGGAGCGATTTGAAGCAAATTGAATTAGTATTTAATATGCTTGAGATCCTTTCTTCAAATCTTTGAATCTCCGAGTTATGATTTTTTTATTAAAACTTTGCAAAAACATAATTATGTATGTTTGATAAAAATCAGGAAATTTTCAAAGAATCGTATCTCAAGAACTAATAGAGATATCGCTCTGAAATAAAGAGCAATTTGAAGCAAATTTTGTTGCTATTTAATGTGCTTAAAATCGTTTTTCCAAATCATTAAATCTCTGAGTTATGATTTTTTGATTCATGCTTTACAAAAACGTAATTATGTATATTTGTTAAAGATCAAGAATTTTTCAAAAATTCGTATCTCAAGAACTAATTGAGATATCACTTTGAAATAAGGAGCGATTTGAAGCAAATTGAATTAGTATTTAATATGCTTGAGATCCTTTCTTCAAATCTTTGAATCTCCGAGTTATGATTTTTTTATTAAAACTTTGCAAAAACATAATTATATATGTTTCATAAAAAACAAAAAATTTTTAAAGAATCGTATCTCAAGAACTAATTGAGATATCGCTCTGAAATAAAGAGCAATTTGAAGCAAATTTTGTTGCTATTTAACATGCTTAAGATCGTTTTTCCAAATCATTAAATCTCTGAGTTATGATTTGTTGATTTAAGCTTTGCAAAAACATAATTATATATAGTTGTTAAAAATTTAAGAAATTTTCGAAAATTCGTATCTCAAGAACTAATTGAAATATCGCTCTGAAATAAAGAGCAATTTGAAGCAAATTTTGTTGTTATTTAAGTTGCTTAAAATCGTTTTTCCAAATCATTAAATCTCTGAGTTATGATTTTTTGATTAAAGCTTTGCAAAAAACGTAATTATATATATTTGTTAAAGATCAAGAAATTTTCAAAAATTCGTATCTCAAGAAATAATTGAGACATCGCTCTGAAATAAAGAGCAATTTGAAGCAAATTTTGTTGTTATTTAAGGTGCCTAAGATCTTTGCTTCAAATATGTAAATCTCCCAGGACCACCCTCCTGGGAAATGAAGTGTATGATGTCCTCATCAGACATGTAACCACTGTCCTCTTTGAGCAGTGAACCTTTTTCTTCATTTGGCTTTGATCTTTGTATGAAAATGGGCGCACTCGTTTCGTTCGTCCAACTCAGTCCTGGGGCACTGAATAGCTTAGGACGGTTTTGGTTCAAATATACAGGGTTATGTTGGGTTGGGTTGAGTTTAGCCGTGCATCTTACAACATTTTTTTTTGACGAAATTCTCTACAGTGAATACTTTCTGAAATAGAGTACTTTACAAGCTGATTTGGCAACCCAATCAGCTTGATTGGGCTCAAACATTCGGATTTAGCCGTCATTTCTCAAAACGGCTAAACCCTAACCCTAGTTCTAGATCTAATGTTAGGGTTGGGTTGGGTTTTAACCATGTATCTGAAGACATTTTTTTAATGAAAGCTTCTACAACAAATCGTTTCTGAAATATAGTACTTTATAAACTAATTTGGCTGATTTCGTGGTATTGAGGGGCCAAATATCTTAGGACTGTATTAATTTTTGTGATTCCTACAACATAATAACAAAAACAAATCTAATCGAAGCTAATTCAATCTTCTTTTAGAGCATCACAATTTTTCCCCCAAGAATTCAAACAAGCAAAAAGTCAAATTTATGAACGTTACAACAACGCATTAGAAGCACACACTTTATCACTACGTGCAAGAAAATCGGTTATCACAAAAAGAGAAAACGTCGATTCTTATACTCTTTTATGGGTTAAAAACACTTTACATCGTTTAATGGCAACAGATGCCGATTCGACGTATAGACATGAATTTCAAAATATCTATCTAATAACAGAAGTTGAAGTAGAAGCATTTAGCAAGTTATTATTCCACGCGGATTACTTTGATATGTTAGTGGTGAAAGAACGATTACAAATCGATACAGATTCGGTGTTCGTAAGAAGCAAATTTCCGTTCATTTTCCAGCCTAATTCTATTTTGGCAATTGCTTGGCAAGGTGTTATAACCGTGTTGATTATTCTTGTATCTTTTGCAATACCATACGTGGCTTTTGTGGTTGAGGATCCACCCACGTCGTATTTTTGGATTATAAGAGGCGCAACACACGTGTATTTATTGGACGTTTTTATTCAATTATCGACAGCCACAAAGAGTAGGCACGCAATAACAGTTACGCACTCAGCTACTATAAAAGCTAGATTACAAACGGTTACGTTTTGGTTGGATGTAGGAGCGTTAGTCCCAACTGAAGCTTTTATGTGCATTTTAAGCACCGTGGTCAATTCGAGTCTTAAAGCGCAATTACAATTGAATCGATTATTAAAAATTTACAGACTCACTTTGCTGTTTGATGTGTGGGACGAACAATTTAACACGAAAAAACTTACGGTTAGATATGTGAAATATTTTTGCCTCGTTATTTATGGGGTATTTGTCTTGTATTGCGTATTGACTAATTGGCAAAAATATTATAAGGAAGAAGGGAATGTTATGTTTAAAGCAGCTTATATTTTAACAAAATCGTTTGTGTATAGGAAATTCACCCCACCACACATTTTTTTCCCGTTTTTAAACATCCTGACTGAAATATTGAGGGTATTAATATTTGCTAATATAATGGCGGGATTTGTAATGGAGACTTTATCGAAGTTTCAAATACAACAAATGTATGGAAGTGTTACTAAAGTTCTTAGCCCCGCATACACCCATAAATACCAACAAAGAATTTTGCGAATTATCGAGTTGGAATGGTATCAAAATCGTTGTAATAGATTAAGATCGTCGGATAAATTAGTATGTATGATGAGCCAATTCACTTACAGCGAATTTATGACCCTCCAACTCGCAGATATTTTAAAAACGGTTGAATTTTTCAAAGATTTTTCCGACGATCTTATCGCCGATATATGCGAAATCTTTTACATCACCATAATTCCCCCAAATGAAGCTGTAATATACGGCGGAGATCTCACAAACGTGATCACAGTAATAATTAAAGGCACATACGACATTTTTAACGAATACGGTGTTTATACAACCACGAAAAACACCCCGACTGTAATTAATTTAATCGAAGCCATGATGAACATCCCAAGTGTTAACACTGTAACATCAGTAACTCATTGCAGAATTTATTACATGAATGCAAACCGTTTTCGGAGCTTATTAGTGAAGCATACGAGATATTGCAGCGGATTATTACAGGCTTTAAAAAAAAGCGATGATTTAAAATTTAAATTGCATCGTATGTCGAGAAAAAATGCTTACGATGTAAATCAAAGTATAAGAATTAAGGAGAAACGTCGCCCAAAATTTTATTATTTTACTAATCTCGCCGCGAATTCAAATGAAGAGAAAGATTATTATTTACCTTTCGATAGGATACATCCATTTTCGTTTATCCGTTATTTTTTTATGAAAAAAACATTCGACCCGCACTGCAATTTCATCAAATACTGGGAAACATTTCGTTGCTTTTGCGCCGTTTTAACCGGAATGTTCACTTTTATGATTAACGCAAAAGATATGTTTATAATCCTATTATTACTGGATTTCGCCGCTTTAATCGACATTTATTTAAGATTTCATTTTGCGTATTACAACGAAAACGGGGTGTTGATATATCATCCTTTAGCAACAGCTAAAAATTACATTACTGGAGCTTTCGCAATGGATTTTTTGGGAATGTTTCCTACTTCGCTTATTCCGTTGGAACTTGGTGGCGTGCTGGAACTCGTACAAAGAGCTAATAAATTGTTGCCGATGTATCGATATATCGGTTTTTGCATGACTTTTATACAGTATAAAATTACCCCGGTTGCAAGACCTTACGGATTAGTGTTTATACCGGTTATTTTGGTTTTAAGTTGTGTTTCTGCTGCGATAATTATTGTATTGCAATGTGAAGTTATCACTAAAAATGATAGGTAATTTAATTAGTTGCTGTTACATAAGATTTTGGAAAAGAATAATTAAATCGAGATGACATAATTCGTGATCCTAATGGTCCTTAATGTGTTAAGATCAAAACACTAGATTTTTTTATTTGATGCAAAGGGTGATGATTCTCTGCATCTTTGCTCTTTGATGATAAAATGTATACCCCAAAAAAGAAATTGACTTCATTCCATCTTTAATTTCATTAAGAAGGTTGGCCAATTACTGTTTTCAACGGTCTTTGGCGTTCATGCTACTTATAATAAATATTGGGGAAGATGTAATATGTTGTAATATTAGGGAGAAATATGAAAGATGCTAAAAAATGTATGGCATGATATTGAGAAAATGTGTATTCATCAATTTTAGTGATTTTAGAGGGCTATACGACTTTTATTCTCGCCCTAGATAACTGTAGTAGTCGATGTATTGGATAATTTTATTTTTCAGTCCCCGGGAAAATCTTGATTTTCCGGAAATTTACCAGGACATAGTTATAAGACACCCAGAATTTTTTTCATGATTTTTGTATTTATTCAAATTTTTGCATACGGATGCATAGCAACAACAGATAAATAATCGATTGTATGGCCCTTCCTCGAAATAAGGACGATGATGTAGTTGGGTATGTTTTCATGGAGGGCAGAAATCACGTCGATGCTCGATGCCGTCCCATTCTTTGCATTGATGGCAGCCTTTAACTTGGCAATGGATGCGTATTGCTTGTTGTTTTTGCACATACGACAAACCAGTATGCAAAATAACATGGAAAGACGAAATAGAGATGTTCTTAGTCGCAAATCATGCCTTGGTGATTGTTACTGATAGATTAGCTGGTGGATAGGTTCCTCCTTATGTAAAGAAACCACCACCCAAGTTCCTCCAGTTTCGCTAAAGCAGTTTCGTACGGAGATCACACCAGTAGTATCGATCATGTGCTCAGTGCGTTCTTGTTGCTACTGGTGCTGGAAAGAACTGAATTGTAGCCTTATATCTGGTGCATATGGTCGTTTGTAATAGAAATATCTTCTGCCAGCATTGCTTAGAGTTTTACAAGCAGTAATTGACAGTTTTTGAATGTCTGATATGTCTGTGCTTTCAATACCGGACCAAAATTTTAATACCGGTATTCGGTATTTCTATTACTTTAAAATAGAAATACCGGTATTAGTTTAATCGTTTTCACTAGTTCAGCATTGAAGAATGATGATAAATAATAAGCCATCGTGAGATGTTATGTGCGAAAGTACTTGGGCAATCTTTTATGGAACGTCTTTTTTGATCAAGTACTGAAACAAGAGCGACTAACTATGAGTTAGTGGTTGGAATTGACGATTTTGAGCAAGCAGCATAACTGGCGTTAGATAATATGATGTGTAAAATAGATGAATTGGATTTAAAAGACGTTATTAAGAAGACGAAGACAGTCCTAATGAGAAGCAGAAAGTGTCCAAAAAAAGGTACTGTTACAGTCAAAGATGATTGGAGAAAACTTGAATAAGACGGTATACAGAATCATGGGCTCAGCACACAAAGGGCAGAAAAGAGCTGATGGGTGGAGATTGAAGCAACAGAGAAGATCAAATGATGAGGGAAGCTATTGTAGCTTCTACAGTCAGCCTTACATGTTGCTGGATAAGAACCTGAGTTGCTAGATGGAGGACGGCACATAGAACTGACTTGTATAGCGAGTTGGTGGATATAGAAGAATTGGATCACAGAAAAGGGGTTAATTCCTCTTCCAATATACTTAAAGTTTTTAATAGAGCTTCAAAAAGAAGATGTTTCTAAATTATTGGGACAGGACATAAGGACATCACCAAGTTAAAGAAATTCTGATGTACCCAGACCCCAAACGAGCTGATTTAGTTATAAGGCTAACAAGGAAGAACCTAAGTTTGCTTATAGATCTAATCACTGGACACTGGCATCTACAGAGGTACCTACGGAACATAAAAATAAGTTTATGATTATGATTATCCATGTTGCAAGTTTAAATGTATCAAAAGGTGATAAAAGAATTAAATCAAAACTTGTTACTTACTGTATTGTATATATTCACGCCACTGGTTTCGAGTTATCCTCACAAATTTCATCTCAAAAAATATGATTAAAAAACACAAAATAAAATAAATTTTACAAACTTCACACGAGAGTTAAACACTTTAAAAACCTTATAGACGAAGACACAAATTTTAAATCATTTAAAATTTGTGTGTTTGAGATGAAATTTTTTTTATGGACGACAATTTTGTGACGTTTCTATTTGACTTTCGGCTGAAGATGAGTTTAACTCGAAATTAGTACCGTGAATATATACAATATAGCAAGTGAGAAGTGTTGATTCTTTTGTCACCTTTTGATAGAAATAAGTGACACTAACATCTGCGGAGGATGTGATGAGGGTTAAGAATCGGCTGAACACGTATTTTGCAACTGCAACCCAACCCAACCCTAAAGCTATTAAAACAGGGAAGTAAGTATTACTGATGTCAAAGTACTGCGGGTGGTAATAAATCCTGCCTTCCCGCGAATCCTGAATCCATCCAGAAGGATTCTATTCTGTTGAGTTGAGTTGTATTGGTAATTATTAGACGAGATTGGGTTATGTTGGACGACAGGGATAGAGACAGAAAAGAAAGATGCCGATAAGAGAGAAAATTATGGAGTGGTTTCCAAAATACATGGTGAAGAAAAAGCTAGTGACCAGATTTTGTTGCAATGAATACTGCAAAAGCGAAAAGAGACTGGGTTGGTTACTTGCATATCTAACTTTCAAAAGTCAATCCTCAAAAACAGTTCCAGACATCCACGCTCTTGAAGTGCTAACATAATCCACTGGTTTCGAATTTATGTTTTAGAAGCAACGTGGGTTTGCCGATTTGCCAACCATAAACAGAGGGAGTTTCTCCGTTCCGTCCATGTTTGCACCAACCAGCAACGTTATTTTTTCTTTGCTTAGCTTTCCTCCAATAAAAATGTCCTTTGGGTTCCTGTCTTGGATCTGTTGTGAGTCCGTCACTGAAACGACTTCAACCTCTGGTAATTACCGCTGCCACCAGAAACAGTATTTCGCGCTACCTAATTCTTAGTCTGAAGGACTCCTACCTGATCCTATCTATTCAAACAAGATTAAATGGCAAGCGCGCGGTCACTATTTCAGAACCGTGGGTTCTTGCACTAAGGCTCTCAGGAAATGTGAAATAAAACGACAAGTGTTCTAACCACACTTAATCTATATTTACAAAAATAACAAAAAAAAGATAGATACAAAAGATACAAAGTTAATCTTAAAAAAACTACCTACGTGAATACCCGACGTTACTTAAGGAGTCAAAACAAAATTAAAAATGAAAATGACCTGTCTGAACCTAACCCTACAGCGAACTCTCGTTGACCGATAAATGATAGGGAGAACTGGCAAACAGACTTACCCCGGACGTGTATTCTGATTTGGTGATCTCGGTGATGGGTCGCAACCTGGATCCTGTTGGAATCTTCTCGGGATAATCCGGGAAGACTTCTTCGACACAGAAATCCTCAAGTGAACACGGTTTCCGACACGACGCGGACGTCCGAATCAGAAGTAAGTTGCCCTTGAAGCTGAGTCAAAGTTCTCGATTTCGACGGGACTTAGAATTGGCGTTAAAGCGAATCTAAGTTTCGGTCTAACAGAGTGCTGGTTGAGTATTGGTTCGAAATCTTTCTAAGAAGATATCTTTCATAGTTGAATTGAAACTAAGTTCAGAATTCTTTTTTTATGACGTGTGCAAGGCCTTAAGTAACCTCGGGTCTTGGAGGGGTGCAAAACCTTCATTAGGCGTTCCCTAACGTCTGGACATCCCCGACACCTGGGGCCAATCCAAAATACGGGGCGGATATTTTACAATAATTTTCTGAGCCAATGAGGGAATTTGTGAAAGGGAAGAATTCCTCGCCCACAAGACCAGAAGCTAACATCCGCCACTAACTAATCCCAAAAATCGTCACGTAATCCTCTTTAACAGTGGAAACCATCAAATTTTTACGTGATCTAACGTCTAAGTTTTTAACGACTTCTTCGTATCGATTCGCATCTCGCCCATCAAACTGCGGATACATAACTTTTAACAAAATTTAACACGAAGTCTGGTCTCTATACCGAACGTCGTTAACTTGAGGCGTGATTTTTAGTTTCTAAAATAACGAAAGGCTGCACTCTAGGAATTTCTAATTCGAATGATTATTTCTTAAAACCGTTGAATAATTTTCGAATTATTACAGATCATTTCCTCTCTTCTTCCACTGATTGGCTTGATGCTGGTTAACAGCCCTACTCTCTCCACAAATTGATTTAAACGAGATTTTGTTTCTTTGTTTGAAACCATCAAGCTTGGACCACTTTGGACATAGGAATCTTTTTATCTCTAATAGAACCATTTTAATACGCACTGGACCAAATTTGGATTCTCTGGTTCTCATTAACCATGAGAACTACTGTTTCAAAATTTCGGATTTTCTGTACAATACTACTGTATTGTCGAAATGGGTATTGTCCTAAAAATTGCGAAACTTTGAAACAGTAGTTCTCATGGTTAATGAAAACCAAAGAATCCAAATTTGGACCAGTGCGTATTAAAATGGTTCAAACAAACAAGAGATAAAAAGATTCGTTCGAAATCCAATATCAATTTGAAATCCCGGAATATCGGTATTGAAAGCTTTAGACTGACATGAAGGTTTTGTATTTTGCCAACTGTATTTGGTATTTTGGAAGCAAAATCAACTTTCCTTACTACTTTCTTGCTTTTGCAATAAAACTGTTTTCTGGCAGCAACTTTAGTCTTTAATTAAGAGTTTTTGGACTATTTATGTCAAAATTTTGCATTTTGTCTAATAGAATTTAATATTTTTGAAGGAAGCTCAAATGGTTTCTCAACAGTTCTGGAAGCATTTCAAGTCTTTTGAAAGTAATTCAAGATTTTTGAAAGTATTTCAAGTCTTTTGAAAGTATTTCAAGTCTCCTAGAAGCAGTATCAAGACTTTTGAACACATTTCCGATTTTCTGAGAGCAATTCAAGTGTTCTGCAAATATTTCCAGTCTTTTGAAAGCAGTGTTGAGTCATCTGGAAGTAGTATCAAGCTTTTTGGAAACATTTCAAAGCTTTTGGAAGCAATATTAAGTCTTCTCGAAGCAGTATCAAGACTTCTGATAGCAATTCAGTTCAAGTCTTCTTGAAACTTATAAGTACGAAGGCTTTTACGACTGGTGTTAACTGAACTAAAATTAGAACTAACACTAGCACTAACACTAGAACTATCACTAGAACTATCATTAGAACTATCACTAGGACTAACACTAGAAACTTTCGGGTTTTGCCGTGCTTTTTTTGAAAAGAATATTTGACGTTTCGGATGCCATGTTGCAACCTTCTTCAGAAACTGGTTTGAAGTCTTTTCAAACCAGTTTCAAACCAGTCTCTTCAAATCTTCTGGAAACAATATATCAAATCTTTTGCAAACATTTCAAGTCTTTTGAGAGCAGTGCTAAGTCATCTAGAAGTAGTATCAAGTTTCTTTGGAAGTATTTCAAGTCTTATATGAACAGTATACAGTATTCTGGAAGTATTTCTAATCATCTGGAAGCAATATCAACTATTCTAGAAGCAGTACCAAGTATTCTGGAGTCATTGCAAGTCTTCTGGAAAGATTTTAATGCTTCTGGAAGCAATATTAAATCTTTCAAAAGCTGTTTATGTTGTCTGGAAGCAGTACCATGTCTTCTGGAATTATTGCATACCGAGTCTTCTGGAAGCAGTATCAAGTCTTCCAGAGACAGTATCAAGCCTGAAAGCAACGAAAGCAGTTTAAGACTTCTGGAATCATTTCACGTCTTCTGGAAGCACTTATATCAAGATTTTGCATTCTGTCCAAGACTATTTAAAATTTTCAAAGGAAGCTCAAATGATTTATCAGCAATAGCTTGTCTTTTCCGATGAAAATGTTTTCTGCCAGCACTTTTACAACCAGTATTAAGTCTTGTCTGAATGTCTTATCACTTTGTCCCAGTAATTTCCTTTAAAATCATTCAGCCGGACTTACCAACTTAAAATTGTTGGTGTCTTGCCATTATGTCCCACACTGTGTATAGAGAAGACGTTAATGTAGGCTACTATCCGATATAAGCGATAAAATCAATTATAAACGGTTTATGGAAAAGACTCTGAAAGAGGTTTAAAGATTTAATTTTTTTGTCATTTTTATCTGAGTTATGACGTCATTAACATTTTTTTCAAATGACAATCCCCCATTTTTATTACTGAATATGAAAGAGGATTTTCTTCTGAATCTAATACTGTAAATATTAATATTGGTTACATAAGAAAGTTTTCTAGAAAAATCATATTAAGGTTTCTAAATTTACCAGTCATATGAGGTAGAAAAATCGTCTAAACATTTTATCGTTTATATCCGTTATTTTACGGACACGCTGTATATACAACTGTTTGATTATGTACATGTGTCCGCTCTTAGGAAGCGGACACCTGTATAATGATAGATATGATGGTTATTGGAATATATTACCTGAAATAAATAGAATATTGTAACATGATAAAACGGGAAGATGTTAAGATTAGTACTAAAGGCGACATTTATTAATGTTAAGAAAAACGACAGATTTTAGGCCTTCTAATAAGATATTATCTCATATAAATTTAGATGAAATCATATAATTCTTCAACATTTACTATTTTATATCAGCAAATTAAAAATCTTTTCCCAAACCTTATGTAACAGCTCAAATCACCAACTAAATCAAATTACAATTTTTCTTTCATTTTCAGCTTAGTCCTTAAATGTGTTAAAAGAAACACATTCGAAATCGCAAACATGTCTGAACCAATATCCCCAATTCACGCCCAACTCGTCACCATATACATGTCCTGCTCAATGCTAACACCCGCAGGAATCCAAGGATTCATAATCCCCGAAGAAATCCAAGTTTTCACGGGAATATTAATCTTAACCGGGATATTTTTAACAGTAACATTCGCCGGTAGATTCATAACCCTCTACTCCTTCACTCACGGTACTTTACTAAAATATCAAAACGATATTAAAGCATTACTCACCCACATGAATTCCCTCAAAGTTAGCTCGGAATTTCAAAAGGAACTCCTTGCGAATTACGAAATTAAATTTAAAATGATTCAAACGAATGATGTCCACGTTTTTTTGGGTTTAGTTTCGCAGCCGCTTAAATTAGATGTTCTTTATGATCTTTACGGGATTAGATTGGCTAAAGTTTCGGTTTTTTCGAAAGGCGACGTGGGGTTTTATCGAAACCTTTTACCCCTTATGAATTATAATATAATAAGTAAAGATGGGTTTTTGGGGAGATGTAACGACGTGGGTTCTGATATTTATATTGTGTATAGTGGGGTGGTTCAGGTGCTTAATTCAATGGGTAAACAGGAGAGGGTTTTATACGTGGGGAGTATGTTTGGGAATATGAATAATAGGGAGTATGTTAGGTATGTGTGTAGTTTTCAAGCTGCCACTCACGTTGAGTATTTTCATGTATCCGCGCAAGAATTTTTTAGGATTTTAAAGTATTACCCCAAAATCTTTAATGAATTCATTTTCTTTCGGTCGCTTTTTTCGAAGTATATCGCGGCTCATAAGGTTGATATAACCGATGGGAGTGTTGGGAATAGGCTGAATTATGGCGGAATCGTTTTTCGGCATAATACTAAACGGATGAAATCGTGGAAGTTTTTTGTGTACGTTTTTGTGTGTTATTTCGGGAACATTCTTAATTCGTATCAATTAAGCGTCCAAGAACACTCAACAACTATCTTGGTGGTTATGTATGTCTTCGATGCTGCGTATTTGTTGGATTATTACATAACATCTAGGACGTCTTATGTAGATAAATCGGGGTCGTATGTTACTAATTTAGACATGATAAGACAGCATCTGAGACGAAATAAATTTTTGTATGCAATGCGAATTATCGGGTTGATTCCTTTCGAAGTCCCTTGTTTCATGTTTTATAATTTGGAGAAGACCACGAAATATTTGGTTTATAGCATAGCCCGATCGAATCGATATTGCCGGCTTATTTTTATTTTTAGTTATTTTAACCAAAAATCTTATAGATTGAACGTTAACGTTTATTTGATGCGATTGGGTTATATCTTTTTATGGACCACCATAGCACTTATTATCATTACGATGTTCATCATCGTACCTTCGAGTTATTTATGGACGAACGATATCTATCCCCCGATTCCGCATTATATAACATTGTTTAATATGAACTCGACCCAAAAATTTATGACCTACGTGGAATGGTTGCATTTAGCCGCAGATTTCATCACTTTTACCCCCCAATTAAAATTTTACCCAATTTCTGTCGGGTACATCCTTCTTTTTACAATGATCAGGATCTTATCGTTACATTTGATGTATTTATGTTATAGCCAAATTTATTGTTTGGTCGACCAAATGTCTTATCAACTCGTGCAATTCCGCGACTCACTAAAACGCTTAGAAAATTTTATGAAACGCGAAGATGTCTCGGTTGCTTTATACGACAGAATCATCCATTACGTACGAAAACGTTGGTCGAGAAAAGGAACGGATGTTGTGTCGGGATTAATGGAGAAAGCCCCTTTATTTTTACGCGAAGACATACTCATGAGCGTCTTTGGAACGATTCTCACCTCACAACCTGTTTTTGCAACTTGCAACAACGATTTACTCAGACAAATCGCCGGGAAGATACGAACGAGAATTTTTTATAGGCAAGATTACATCCAATTTGAAGGAGTCATCGATGAGTGCATGTATTTTATTCTTGAAGGGGAAGTTATCGTAACGAACGATATCGGGAAATTGTTGAAAACTTTGAAAGGGGGCGAAGTTTTTGGGGTACACCAAGGAATCGATTCTAAAGCGAAACACGAATTCACTTACATGGCGGGGAAAAATAGCTCGATTGGGATTTTAAATTCGAATAATTGGAAGTATTTGTTAGAATTTTTTCCTGTTGATGAAATCAAAATTCGCACCTTTATCAACGAATTTAGAAAATTAAAAAAATAGATTAGATCACATTAATTTATTTAAAATTTGTAAAATAAAATATAATAAAATCAAAAGTGTAATAAAATCGTGAAAAAAAATTTTATGAAGCAGTCTCAAGTCATTTCGATGCACTATCAAGCCTTTTGGAAGATTTGTAATTAACTTGAGATAGCCATAAATGTTCACGTTGATTTTAATGATTTATATCTCAAAAACGAATAAATATTTTCAAAATCCGGTTTCATCACGAGAAAATAGACACTTTCCTCTAAAAATCATGAATAATTCCTTAAGATATCCTAAGAATTCGATTTTTCGTGAATTTTTAAAACAAGACAATTAATTTCAAAAAATCATTAAAAATTAGGTCAACTTAAATAATCTATATCTCAAAAACGAATAAAGTTTATCTAATTTGGTTCTCACCATGACAAAATAGACACTTGCCTCTATAAATTTGGAATGTATCATTAAAATATCTCAAGAATTCGATTTTTGGCGATTTTTAATTAACTTGAGTAAGCCGTAAATGTTCACGCTGAATTTAATGATTTATATCTCAAAAAGGAATAAATATTTTCAAGATCCGCTTTCATCACGAGAAAATAGACAGTTTCCTCTATAAATCATGAATAATTCATTAAAATATCTCAAGAATTCGATTTCTGGTGATTTTTAATTAACTTAAGATAGCATTAAATGTTCACGCTGAATTTAATGATTTATATTTCAAAAACGAATAAATATTTTCAAGATCCGGTTTCATCACGAGAAAATAGACACTTTCCTCTAAAAATCATGAATAATTCATTATCTTAGGAATTCAATTTTTCGTGATTTTTTAAAACAAGATCATTAATTTCAAAAAATCATAAATAATTGGGTTACCTTAAATAATCTTTATCTCAAAAACAAATAAACTTGCTATTTTGATTCTTATCATGACAAAATAGACACTTACCTCTATAAATTTTGAATGCATCATTAAAATATCTCAAAAATTCGATTTTTGGCGATTTTTAATTAACTTGAGATAGCATTAAATGTTCACGCTGAATTTAATGATTTATATCTCAAGAACGAATAAATATTTTCAAGATCCGGTTTCATCACGAGAAAATAGACACTTTCCTCTAAAAATCATGAATAATTCATTAAAATATCTCAAGAATTCGATTTTTGGTGATTTTTAATTAACTTGAGATAGCATTAAATGTTCACGCTGAATTTAATGATTTATATCTCAAAAACGAATAAATATTTTCAAGATCCGCTTTCATCACGAGAAAATAGACACTTTCCTCTAAAAATCATGAATAATTCATTATCTTAGGAATTCGATTTTTCGTGATTTTTTAAAACAAGATTATTAATTTCAAAAAATCAAAAAAAAATGGGTTACCTTAAATAATCTTTATCTCAAAAACAACTAAAGTTGTTCTAATTTGGTTCTCACCATGACAATACAGACACTTACCTCTATAAATTTTGAATGTATCATTAAAATATCTCAAGAATTCGATTTTTGGTGATTTTTAATTAACTTGAGATAGCCGTAAATGTTCACGCTGAATTTAATGATTTATATCTCAAAAACGAATAAATATTTTCAAGATCCGCTTTCATCACGAAAAAATAGACAGTTTCCTCTATAAATCATGAATAATTCATTAAAATATCTCAAGAATTCGATTTTTGGTGATTTTTAATTAACTTGAGATAGCATTAAATGTTCACGCTGAATTTAATGATTTATATCTCAAAAACAAATAAATATTTTCAAGTCCGCTTTCATCACGAGAAAATAGACAGTTTCCTCTATAAATCATGAATAATTCATTAAAATATCTCAAGAATTCGATTTTTGACGATTTTTAATTAACTTGAGATAGCCGTAAATGTTCACGTTGAATTTAATGATTTATATCTCAAAAAGGAATAAATATTTTCAAGACCCGCTTTCATCACGAGAAAATAGACACTTTCCTCTAAAAATCATGAATAATTCATGAAGATATCTTAAGAATTCGATTTTTCATGATTTTTTAAAACAAGATTATTAATTTCAAAAAATCATAAAAAATTGTGTTAACATAAATAATCTTTATCTCAAAAACAAATAAACTTGCTATTTTGATTCTTATCATGACAAAATAAACACTTACCTCTATAAATTTTGAATGTATCATTAAAACATCTCAAGAATTCGATTTTTGGTGATTTTTATTTAACTTGAGATAGCATTAAATGTTCACGATAAATTTAATGATTTATATCTCAAAAACGAATAAATATTTTCAAGATCCGGTTTCATCACGAGATAATAGACACTTTTCTCTAAAAATCATGAATAATTCATGAAGATATCTTAAGAAATCGATTTTTCGTGATTTTTTAAAACAAGATTATTAATTTCAAAAAATCATAAAAAATTGGGTTAACTTAAATAAACATTACCACAAAAACAAATAAAGTTGTTATAATTTGGTTCACACCATGGCAAAATAGGCACATTCTTCTATAAATCATGAATAATTCATTAAAGTATCTTAAGAATTCGATTTTTCGTGATATTGTTTGTGAACTTTATCACAAAAACGAATAAAGTTTTTCTAATTCGGTTCTCACCATGACAAAATAAACAAAATAGGTATTATCATAATGGAAGGATCATCATTAAGCGAGTTTGGTGAATGTCCAGAATTTTTAAAATATGGGTTTTTGGGTGAACCTGAAATTGATAAAATCGACCTGAATTCTTTTGATATACAATTCTTTGAGAAGATGTTCGAATTTAACCTAATACGTGTTATTATATTGGTGCCAAATTTTATTTTCTTTCTAGGATTTTTTGGTTCTTCCCGTGTTGGAAAGCAATCAAAACGCAGAAGTCGTAAAATGCCCATGAATTTATCAAGAAACGTTTCCTCTCACCGATAGTTCTTGTTTTCGAGTAATGCTCTTTTTGCGAGTCTTCTTCAATGCTTCTTCTGGAGACATTTTAAGTCTTTTGAAACCATTTCAAGTCTTCTAAACGCAGTATTAAGTCATATGGAAATATTTTAAAGCTTTTGGAAGCAATGTTAAGTTTGTTAGAAGCAGTATTCAAGATTTTTGAATACATTTCCGATTTTCTGAGAGTGATTCAAGTCTTCTGCAAATATTTCCAGTCTTCTGGAAGCAATTTCAAGGCATCTAGAAGCAGTATCAAGTTTTTTGGAAACATTTCAACTCTATCAGAAGCAATATCAAGACTTTTGGAATCATTTCAAGTCTTCTGGAAGCAGTATCAAGCCTTATGGAAATATTTCAAAGCTTTTGGAAGCGACGTCAAGACTTCCCGCCAAATCCCCATAATAAAACATTGTTTAATATGAATTCGACCGAAAAATTTATGACCTACGTGGAATGGTTGCATTTAGCCGCAGATTTCATCACTTTTACCCCCCAATTAAAATTTTACCCAATTTCTGTTGGGTACATCCTTCTTTTTACAACGATCAGGATCTTATCGTTACATTTGATGTATTTATGTTATAGCCAAATTTATTGTTTGGTCGACCAAATGTCCTATCAACTCGTGCAATTCCGCGACTCACTAAAACGCTTAGAAAATTTTATGAAACGCGAAGATGTCTCGGTTGCTTTATACGACAGAATCATCCATTACGTACGAAAACGTTGGTCGAGAAAAGGAACGGATGTTGTGTCGGGATTAATGGAGAAAGCCCCTTTATTTTTACGCGAAGACATACTCATGAGCGTCTTTGGAACGATCCTCACCTCACAACCCGTTTTTGCAACTTGCAACAACGATTTACTCAGACAAATCGCCGGGAAGATACGAACAAGAATTTTTTATAGGCAAGATTACATCCAATTTGAAGGAGTCATCGATGAGTGCATGTATTTTATTCTTGAAGGGGAAGTTATCGTAACGAACGATATCGGGAAATTGTTGAAAACTTTGAAAGGGGGCGAAGTTTTTGGGGTACACCAAGGAATCGATTCTAAAGCAAAACACGAATTCACTTACATGGCGGGGAAAAATAGCTCGATTGGAATTTTAAATTCGAATAATTGGAAGTATTTGTTAGAATTTTTTCCTGTTGATGAAATCAAAATTCGCACCTTTATCAACGAATTTAGAAAACTAAAAAAATAGATTAGATCACATTAATTTATTTAAAATTTGTAAAATAAAATATAATAAAATCAAAAGTATAATAAAATCGTGAAAAAAAAATTTCATGAAGCAGTCTCAAGTCATTTCGATGCACTATCAAGCCTTTTGGAAGATTTGTCCTATATTATATAGGACAAATATATTATATTTGTCCCACTTTCCCCTATAAATCATGAATAATTCATTAAGATATATTAAGAATTCGATTTTTCGTGATTTTTTAAAACAAGATTATTAATTTCAAAAAATCATAAAAAATTGTGTTAACCTAAATAATCTTTATCTCAAAAACAAACAAACTTTTTCTATTTTGATTCTCATCATGACAAAATAGACTCTTACCTCTATAAATTTTGAATGTATCATTAAAATATCTCAAGAATTCGATTTTTGGCGATTTTTAATTAACTTGAGTAAGCCGTAAATGTTCACGTTGAATTTAATGATTTATGTCTCAAAAACGAATAAATATTTTCAAGACCCGCTTTCATCACGAGAAAATAGACACTTTCCCCTATAAATCATGAATAATTCATTAAGATATCTTAAGAATTCGATTTTTCGTGATTTTTTAAAACAAGATTATTAATTTCAAAAAATCATAACAAATTGGGTTACCTTAAATAATCTTTATCTCAAAAACAACTAAAGTTGTTCTAATTTGGTTCTCACCATGACAAAACAGACACTTACCTCTATAAATTTTGAATGTATCATTAAAATATCTCAAGAATTCGATTTTTGGTGATTTTTAATTAACTTGAGATAACATTAAATGTTCATGCTGAATTTAATGATTTATATCTCAAAAACGAATAAATATTTTCAAAATCCGATTTCATCACGAGAAAATAGACACTTTCCTCTATAAATCATGAACGTTTCATTAAAATATCTTAAGAATTCGATTTTTGGCGATTTTTAATTAACTTGAGATAGCCGTAAATGTTCAGGTTGAATTTAATGATTTATGTCTCAAAACGAATATATATTATCAAGATCCGCTTTCATCACGAGAAAATAGACACTTTCCTCTAAAAATCGTGAATAATTCATTAAGATATCTTAAGAAATCGATTTTTCGTGATTTTTTAAAACAAGATTATTAATTTCAAAAAATCATAAAAAATTGTGTTAACATAAATAATCTTTATCTCAAAAACAAATAAACTTGCTATTTTGATTCTTATCATGACAAAATAGACACTTACCTCTATAAATTTTGAATGTATCATTAAAATATCTCAAGAATTCGATTTTTGGCTATTTTTAATTAACTTGAGTAAGCCGTAAATGTTCACGTTGAATTTAATGATTTATGTCTCAAAAACAAATAAATATTTTCAAGACCCGCTTCCATCACGAGAAAATAGACACTTTCCCCTATAAATCATGAATAATTCATTAAGATATCTTAAGAATTCGATTTTTCGTGATTTTTTAAAACAAGATTATTAATTTCAAAAAATCATAACAAATTGTGTTAACCTAAATAATCTTTATCTTAAAAACAAACAAACTTTTTCTATTTTGATTCTCATCATGACAAAATAGACTCTTACCTCTATAAATCATGAATGTTTCATTAAAATATCTCAAGAATTCGATTTTTGGTGATTTTTAATTAACTTGAGATAGCATTAAATGTTCATGCTGAATTTAATGATTTATATCTCAAAAACGAATAAATATTTTCAAGATCCGGTTTCATCACGAGAAAACAGACACTTTCCTCTAAAAATCATGAATAATTCATTACCTTAGGAATTCAATTTTTCGTGATTTTTTAAAACAAGATTATTAATTTCAAAAAATCATAAAAAATTGGGTTAACTTAAATAAACATTATCACAAAAGCAAATAAAGTTGGTCTAATTTGGTTCTCACCATGACAAAATAGACACTTGCTTCTATAAACTTTGAATGTATCATTAAAATATCTCAAGAATTCGATTTTTGGTGATTTTTAATTAATTTGAGATAGCATTAAATGTTCACGCTGAATTTAATGATTTATATCTCAAGAACGAATAAATATTTTCAAGATCCGGTTTCATCACGAGAAAATAGACACTTTCCTCTAAAAATCATGAATAATTCATTATCTTAGGAATTCGATTTTTCGTGATTTTTTAAAACAAGATTATTAATTTCAAAAAATCATAAAAAATTGGGTTACCTTAAATAATCTTTATCTCAAAAACAACTAAAGTTGTTCTAAATTGGTTCTCACCATGACAAAACAGATACTTACCTCTATAAATTTTGAATGTATCATTAAAATATCTCAAGAATTCGATTTTTGGTGATTTTTAATTAACTTGAGATAACATTAAATATTCACGCTGAATTTAATGATTTATATCTCAAAAAGGAATAAATATTTTCAAGATCCGCTTTCATCACGAGAAAATAGACACTTTCCTCTAAAAATCGTGAATAATTCATTAAGATATCTTAAGAAGTCGATTTTTCGTGATTTTTTAAAACAAGATTATTAATTTCAAAAAATCAGAAAAAATTAGGTTAACTTAAATAATCTTTATCTCAAAAACAACCAAAGTTGTTCTAAATTGGTTCTCACCATGACAAAACAGATACTTACCTCTATAAATTTTGAATGTATCATTAAAATATCTCAAGAATTCGATTTTTGGTGATTTTTATTTAACTTGAGCTAGCATTAAAGGTTCACGATAAATTTAATGAGAGAGAGAGAAAATAACTTTATTAAGCTATCGACCGTTATCCGGTCTTTCCGCTTACAATGAATATAAAACAAAAACAATACAGCATATTTAAGTTTGTGAATTTTCGTAGAGTTCCTCGTATAATGTTTTATGTCCTTCCCTGCTACTTCGAGTCTTGCACATGTAATGTAGGGCGTGTTGTTCGGCGTTCCTGGAAAATTTTTCTGTTAGTGTTCTGTATCTCACCGTGATTGGCGTCATTTTCGTTTTGGCGTACAGGTCTTCGTTGTTTATGTTATGGAGTGGGTTGTTCGGATGTCTGATTTTTGTTAGAATTCGTAAACATTTTCTTTCCGCTTTCCTGATTAGTTCTTTTGTTGACTCTGGGGAACATATAGTTATGAGATGTCCATAGTCAAGAAGTGGTCGGCATATGCTTTTGTATATCTGTGTTGCTGATTCTACAGAAATACCCTTGTCTTTGTAGGTCAGTGATCTAAAATGTTTTGCTCTTCTTGTTACCTATGTTTGTATTTTTTTGTAATGTGATTTGAATTTCATCTTGTTGTCCAGAGTTATGCCCAAATATTTGACCTCGTTTGTAGGTTTTGTAGTTGATGTGCCTGTCGTGATGTATTGCGACTGATCGGTGGTTCTGGAGTGTGGTATCAAAAGTTGAAATTTGTCCGGGTTGGGGGTGACTCTCCATTTGTTGAACCATGATAATATGTTGTTATATTGTGTCTGGAGTGATTTTACGGCTGTTTGAAGATTTTTTCCATGTGATATCAATGTAGTATCGTCTGCATATTGTAATATGTAGTTATCCGGATAGGTATTGTTTGTGTCTGGATTGGTAGGAGGATATATGTCGTAGCAGTAGATGTTGTACAGGGTAGGTGATATTGGTGATCCTTGAGGTACTCCTTGCAGAGGGGAGAAAAGGAAGGATGTAGCGTTATTAATTTTGATGCTCAATATCCTATCGCGAAGGTATTCGTCTATAATTTTCAGGTAGGGAGTCGGTATTCCCATTTTGTCCATTTTGTATAGAAGACCCTGGTGCCAAACTGTGTCGAAGGCTTTATTTATGTCTAGAAATAAGATCGCGGTTTTTCGGTGTTGTAGGTTCGTTAATTGTATGTTATTTGTAAGAATAATGAGTGGATGAATTGTTGATTGTTTCTGTTTGAAGCCGAATTGGTGTATGGGGATTTTGTCTTTAATGAGGTGAAGAATTCTGGAGTTAAGGATGCTTTCATAAATTTTACCAATTACGGACAGTAGGGTGATAGGGCGGTAGCTTTGTGGTAGAGAATGGTTTGCTCCAGGTTTAGGGATTGTTATAACTGTAGCTTTTTTCCATGTTGACGGGAATAAAAGGTTTTGTATACAGAAATTGAATATTTTACGGATTAAGTTGTGAATATCTGGATTTAGTTGTCTCAGTAGTTTTTTGGTTATTAAATCCAATCCAGGGCATGAATTTTTGCCTTTTGATAGGTGTTCATCATATTCTTCGTGAGTTACTTCTAGGATTCCTTTATGTGCGTTGGTTGGCATATTTAAAAATCTTTTGTACCATTCGTTAATATGTTCTTGGTGATAGTTGTCGTAGTCTTGATTTGGTTTGGGAGTGAGCGCACTTTGAAAGTGTTGTGCAAGTATATCGCATTTTTGTTAATCTGTTCTGTATTCTATATTGTTGTATGTTATTGTCGGGATGTTGTTTGTCTTCTTGTATTTTGTCACTTTTTTAATTTTCTGCCAATATGTTCTACCGCGATCCGTTTCTATTTCTTTACATGTCTGTAACCAACGTTCCAGTTGATATTTCTGAATTAATTTTTGAATTTTTTTGTTTTCTCTGTTTAGTTCATTTTTTAATATATTGTTGTTTGTTAGTTTATATTCTCTGTATATTCGTCTCTTGTAAATTATTTCGAGTATATATTTGGGGAGTGTATATGTATATGGAGAGTACCTTGTTTTCGGTGAGTAACGTATTATTGCTTGTGTAAGGTGGTTGTGAAAATCTTGTATGAAGGTCTCGCTAATTTGTGTTGTTCTGGATTTGTTTATATAGGTTGTCATGTCTTCATTTACTTTTTGTACGTTCGTTCTGGTTAGGTTATATTTTGTCATTTCGGTCTGGATTGATGGAGATTGATTTGTGCAAATTTTGAACGTTATTGCCAGGTGGTCGGAGCATAGGTCGCCTGTAAGACTTATGTCTTTTACAATTTCCATAATATTTTCTGTGTGGATTAATATATCCGGGGTTGTGTCGTTATTTGCAGGCATTAGGAATGTAGGCTCTGTGTGTCTTTGTTTGAAAGAAGAGTTGTCTAAGAACGATTGCAGTTGCTTGCGTTTAGATGGGTTAAGATTGAAATCGCCTATTATTATGACGTATTTGTATTGTGCTGCTTTAGAGAAAATATTCTTTTCGAGAGGCTGATGTGGGTGGATATAGACAAGAAAGATGTGGATTTGTTCATTATCGAAAGGGATGGTGAAGTGGAGACATTCATTAAGAGGTCTGTTAATCGATGGAGGGTTTGCTTTACCTAGGGGTATTGTTGGCTTTAGCAATATGAGGGATCCGCCTCTTGTTTTGTTGGTTATATAACCTTGTTTTTGTATTGTTTGCCAGTCTCTGTATTTAATATGTTGCTCTGCTTTTGTTTTAGTTTCTACAAACAGTACCATGTCTATATCATTTTTCTGTATATAGTTGTAAATCAGGTGTTTCTTATTGTTGAAACTGTTAATGTTTGCATATATGACATTTATGAATTTTTTTTTCGGAGTTGAGTAATTGTTGGTTTCATTTCCGTTCGTCTCAGTTTCTGATAGTTGCTATATGTACCCAGGTTCTCTTGGTTCTGTTTCTGCTATTTCCATCATATTTTGAATATCGCGGATTGATTCGGCTATGAGAATAGCATCTGAATTAGTGTCGTCTATGTCTGGGGATGTCAGGGTGATGTTGCTCTGTTGTCCGTGAGAGGGAGTTGTTGCTGGTGGTGCGTCGTTATCTAGGCGGTCTAACATTACTATATAAGCACGGTTGCCAGATATATTGACAAAGGTATCTATCTGAAATTGGTCCGCAAAACGAGCTCTTAGTTTTTGTATTAGTTCGTTTCTGTTGTGATTTTCTGGCTTGTTCAGTTCGTATATGTATGTATCAATTATGTAGTCATGGATAGACATCGGTTTGTGGATTCTTGAAGTTTTGACTATTTCTTCATTGATTTCCTCAGTTTTTTTGTTAGCGGATTTTATTTTAATTGTGGGCAGTCCTTCGATGGGTTTAAGAGGGCGCTTTTTGCATTTAAAAGACCATGCCTGGTGTCCTATATCCCCGCAAGCTAAGCATGATATAGGAAGATCTGTAGTGCAGTTGATAGTTTTGTGGTTTTCTTTGCATTTGCCACATCGCTGTGTTTCATTGCAAGTATCGGTGGTGTGTGTGAAGCTTGTACATTTTCGGCATGGGATTGGTGCTGGTGGTGGTGCATTGCTTTCGATTGTTTTGTAATGTTTGTGTCTATAGTATAAACCTTCTTGAACTAGTTTTTGGAAAGCGTTGACGTCACCTGTTATGATTCTTATTTTTCTCGTTGGATTGTTGGTGGCGCGTGATATAATTCGTTTGCAATACCTATGAAAGATAAGCTTGTCATTGAGGAAGTTACTTATATCTTTATCTAAAATATCTGGTTCCACATCGCATATGATTACGGAAAATGAGTTGGATTTGTTATTTGTTGTATTGTTTGTTGTTGTTCTTGGTTTACTTTCTACAAAATTGTCGATAATTTGTTTTTCTTTTAATATGTTTAGTAAATTATGCATTGTATTTTTATTTTCTTTTGTTTTAATTAGAAATCCCTGTTTGGTTTCGCTGATTATATCATCATGGACGATATTATTTGTGAATTGAATTTCGCTCCAGTGGAGAGAGAATTGGCATCTTGTTAAAGTTTTTGATTTTGGACTAATTTCAAAAATCGTAGTGAATTCTTTGTTTAATTGTTTCATTTTGTCATTAAATGAGTAAGTAATATGTTTATTTGTATTTACATTTACTTTTTGTGTGTTATTTGTTGAGTTTATACCTGATTTTATAAAATCCAGTTTTTGTGGCTTTCTGAATAACTCGCTTTGCCTTTGAGATGACGTCCCTGGAACGCCATGTTGCAGATTTTTCGGTGGTGTTGTTTTCAAATCAGGTCGTTTAGATTGTGTTGATGTAGTTCCTCGTTTGGGTCGTCCACGTTTTCGGCCTCTTCCCGTAGAAGAGTATGACTCCTCCGTGTCACTCATTACGTGAGTAATTTAAATAACTTCTTAAAACTTAAGACTTTTATTAAAACACGTCCGTATTGGGCTAGTTTCAATACCAATCCCGTAAATTTAATGATTTATATCTCAAAAACGAATAAATATTTTCAAGATCCGGTTTCATCACGAGATAATAGACACTTTTATCTTCTTTCTAGGATTTTTTGGTTCTTCCCGTGTTGGAAAGCAATCAAAACGCAGAAGTCGTAAAATGCCCATGAATTTATCAAGAAACATTTCCTCCCACTGATAGTTCTTGTTTTCGAGTAATGCTCTTTTTGCGAGTCTTCTTCAATGCTTCTTCTGGAGACATTTTAAGTCTTTTGAAACCATTTCAAGTCTTCTAAACGCAGTATTAAGTTATATGGAAATATTTTAAAGCTTTTGGAAGCAATGTTAAGTTTGTTAGAAGCAGTATTCAAGATTTTTGAACACATTTCCGATTTTCTGAGAGTGATTCAAGTCTTCTGCCAATATTTCCAGTCTTCTGGAAGCAATCTCAAGGCATCTAGAAGCAGTATCAAGTTTTTTGGAAACATTTCAACTCTATCAGAAGCAATATCAAGACTTTTGGAATCATTTCAAGTCTTCTGGAAGCATTTTAACTATCTTGGCAACATTTCAAGTCTTCTGGAAGCAGTATCAAGCCTTATGGAAATATTTCAAAGCTTTTGGAAGCAATGTCAAGACTTCCCGCCAATTCCCCATAATAAAACATTGTTTAATATGAACTCGACCGAAAAATTTATGACCTACGTGTCGACCTACGTGAATTTAATGATTTATATCTCAAAAACGAATAAATATTTTCAAGATCCGGTTTCATCACGAGAAAATAGACACTTTCCTCTAAAAATCATGAATAATTCATTAAGATATCTTAAGAAATCGATTTTTCGTGATTTTTTTAAAACAAGATTATTAATTTCAAAAAATCATAAAAAATTGTGTTAACTTAAATAAACTTTACCACAAAAACAAATAAAGTTGTTATAATTTGGTTAACACCATGGCAAAATAGGCACTTTCTTCTATAAATCATGAATAATTCATTAGTGTATCTTAAGAATTCGATTTTTCGTGATATTGTTTGTGAACTTTATCACAAAAACGAATAAAGTTTTTCTAACTCGATTCTCACCATGATAAAATAAACAAAATAGGTATTATCCATTGTAGATGGATCATCATTAAGCGAATTTGGTGAATGTCCAGAATTTTTAAAATATGGGTTTTTGAGTGAACTTGAAATTGATAAAATCGACCTGAATTCTTTTGATATACAATTCTTTGAGAAGATGTTCGAATTTAACCTAATACGTGTTATTATATTGGTGCCAAATTTTATCTTCTTTCTAGGATTTTTTGGTTTTTCCCGTGTTGGAAAGCAATCAAAACGCAGAAGTCGTAAAATGCCCATGAATTTATCAAGAAACATTTCCTCCCACTGATAGTTCTTGTTTTCGAGTAATGCTCTTTTTTCGAGTCTTCTTCAATGCTTCTTCTGGAAGCATTTTAAGTCTTTTAGAAGTATTTCAAGTCTTCTAAACGCAGTATTAAGTCTTATAGAAATATTTTAAAGCTTTTGGAAGCAATGTTAAGTTTGTTAGAAGCAGTATTCAAGATTTTTGAATACATTTCCGATTTTCTGAGAGTGATTCAAGTCTTCTGCAAATATTTCCAGTCTTCTGGAAGCAATTTCAAGGCATCTAGAAGCAGTATCAAGTTTTTTGGAAACATTTCAACTCTATCAGAAGCAATATCAAGTCTTTTGGAATCATTTCAAGTCTTCTGGAAGCATTTTAAGTGTCTTGGCAATATTTCAAGTCTTTTGGAAGCAGTATCAAGCCTTATGGAAATATTTCAAAGCTTTTGGAAGCGACGTCAAGACTTCCCGCCAATTCCCCATAATAAAGCATTGTTTAATACGAATTCGACCTAAAAATTTATGACCTACGTGGAATGGTTGCATTTAGCCGCAGATTTCATCACTTTTACCCCCCAATTAAAATTTTACCCAATTTCTGTTGGGTACATCCTTCTTTTTACAATGATTAGGATCTTATCGTTACATTTAATGTATTTATGTTATAGCCAAATTTATTGTTTGGTCGACCAAATGTCTTATCAACTCGTGCAATTCCGCGACTCACTAAAACGCTTAGAAAATTTTATGAAACGCGAAGATGTCTCGGTTGCTTTATACGACAGAATCATCCATTACGTACGAAAACGTTGGTCGAGAAAAGGAACGGATGTTGTATCGGGATTAATGGAGAAAGCCCCTTTATTTTTACGCGAAGACATACTCATGAGCGTCTTTGGAAACATCCTCACCTCACAACCAGTTTTTGCAACTTGCAACACCGATTTACTCAGACAAATCGCCGGGAAGATACGAACAAGAATTTTTTATAGACAAGATTATATCCAATTTGAAGGAGTCATCGATGAGTGCATGTATTTTATTCTTGAAGGAGAAGTTATCGTAACGAACGATATCGGGAAATTGTTGAAAACTTTGAAAGGGGGCGAAGTTTTTGGAGTACACCAAGGAATCGATTCTAAAGCGAAACACGAATTCACTTACATGGCGGGGAAAAATAGCTCGATTGGAATTTTAAATTCGAATAATTGGAAGTATTTGTTAGAATTTCTTCCTGTTGATGAAATCAAAATTCGCACCTTTATCAACGAATTTAGAAAATTAAAAAAATAGATTAGATCACATTAATTTATTTAAAATTTGTAAAATAAAATATAATAAAATCAAAAGTATAATAAAATCGTGAAAAAAAAATTTTATGAAGCAGTCTCAAGTCATTTCGATGCACTATCAAGCCTTTTGGAAGATTTGTAATTAACTTGAGATAGTCATAAATGTCACGTTGATTTTAATGATTTATATCTCAAAAACGAATAAATATTTTCAAAATCCGGTTTCATCACGAGAAAATAGACACTTTCCTCTAGTGTCCATGAAAACCATGAATAATTCCTTAAAATATCCTAAGAATTCGATTTTTCATGAATTTTTAAAACAAGATTATTAATTTCAAAAAATCATAAAAAATTAGGTTAACTTAAATAATCTTTATCTCAAAAATAAATTAAGTTTTTCTAATTTGGTTCTCACCACGACAAAATAGACACTTGTCTCTATAAATTTTGAATGTGTCATTAAAATATCTCAAGAATTTGATTTTTGGCGATTTTTAATTAACTTGAGATAGCCGTAAATGTTCACGTTGAATTTAATGATTTATATCTCAAAAACGAATAAATATTTTCAAGACCCGCTTTCATCACGAGAAAATAGACACTTTCCCCTATAAATCATGAATAATTCATTAAGATATCTTAAGAATTTGATTTTTCGTGATTTTTTAAAACAAGATTATTAATTTCAAAAAATCATAAAAAATTAGGTTACCTTTAATAATCTTTATCTCAAAAACAACTAAAGTTGTTCTAATTTGGTTCTCACCATGACAAAACAGACACTTACCTCTATAAATGTTGAATGTATCATTAAAATATCTCAAGAATTCGATTTTTGGTGATTTTTAATTAACTTGAAATAACATTAAATGTTCACGCTGAATTTAATGATTTATATCTCAAAAACGAATAAATATTTTCAAGATGCGGTTTCATCACGAGAAAATAGACACTTTCCTCTAAAAATCATGAATAATTCATTATCTTAGGAATTTGATTTTTCGTGATTTTTTAAAACAAGATTATTAATTTCAAAAAATCAAAAAAAATTGGGTTACCTTAAATAATCTTTATCTCAAAAACAACTAAAGTTGTTCTAATTTGGTTTTCACCATGACAAAACAGACACTTACCTCTATAAATTTTGAATGTATCATTAAAATATCTCAAGAATTCGATTTTCGGTGATTTTTAATTAACTTGAGATAGCTTTAAATGTTCACGCTGAATTTAATGATTTATATCTCAAAAACGAATAAATATTTTCAAGATCCGCTTTCATCACGAGAAAATAGACAGTTTCCTCTATAAATCATGAATAATTCATTAAAATATCTCAAGAATTCGATTTTTGGTGATTTTTAATTAACTTGAGATAGCATTAAATGTTCACGCTGAATTTAATGATTTATATCTCAAAAACGAATAAATATTTTCAAGATCCGGTTTCATCACGAGAAAATAGACACTTTCCTCTAAAAATCATGAATAATTCATTATCTTAGGAATTCGATTTTTCGTGATTTTTTAAAACAAGGTTATTAATTTCAAAAAATCATAAAAAATTGGGTTAACTTAAATAAACATTATCACAAAAGCAAATAAAGTTGGTCTAATTTCGTTCCCACCATGACAAAATAGACACTTACTTCTATAAACTTTGAATGTATCATTAATGATTTATTTTTTCATTTATGACAAATGCCAAAAAATTACGTTTACATGGAAACGTTATCCTACTAACTTCGACTATAATTTTAATGGTACAGCTATTACCTCCACCGACAGAGTTAAGGATCTTGGTATTATACTTGATACCAAATTGCGATATCATTTTCATATCGATTTTATGGTGCGGAAAGCTCTGCGTAATCTGGGCTTTGTTATTAGAATTAGTCAAAACTTTACTAATTTTCTCTGTATTAAGTCCCTTTATTTGGCATTTGTCAATAGTGTGTTGTCCTACGGTTCTGTAGTTTGGAATCCTTGGTACGCCGTCTATCGTGACCGCATCGAAAGCATTCAACAGCGCTTTTTACGTTATTTGTCACATAAATTTCATCTTCCCTATTGCGATTACGATGGGCGTTGTGCGGTTTTTGGCCTCTTGCCCTTGCAGCGGCGTAGAGTTGTATCCGATTTGATCTTTCTCTTTAAGCTGGTTAATGGCTTGCTATACGCTCCGGAGCTTTTGGTTGAAGTGGGCTTGAATGTACCACAGCGGTTCACTCGAAATAATTTCACATTCCGTTTACGTTTATTCCATACGAATGTTTACCAAAACTCTCCCATCTTACGTCTTCTTAATACTTATAATCAAGGCTTCAACCATGTGTCTTTGTTTGGACTCTCGTTGCGCGTGTTTAAAGGGCTCGTGTTGCACTGTGTTTAGTTGCGTATTACATTATTATTATATTGTAATTATTATATTGTATGTTTAATTGTTTATTTCTAGTATTTTATGCTTGATTTTAATTGTCATCTCACATCGTGCGTGCGTCTTTAAATTTATTGTTTTGATTTGTTATGAGGGTGCTTTGCTGGGGATATTCTCCCTGTTTGCATCCCCTAATTAAGTAAATAAATAAATAAATAAATAAATAAATTAAAATATCTCAAGAATCCGATTTTTGGTGATTTTTAATTAACTTGAGATAGCATTAAATGTTCACGCTGAATTTAATGATTTATATCTCAAAAACGAATAAATATTTTCAAGATACGCTTTCATCACGAGAAAATAGACAGTTTCCTCTATAAATCATGAGTAATTCATTAAAATATCTCAAGAATTCGATTTTTGGCGATTGTTAATTAACTTGAGATAGCCGTAAATGTTCACGTTGAATTTAATGATTTATATCTCAAAAAGGAATAAATATTTTCAAGATCCGCTTTCATCATGAGAAAATAGACACTTTCCTCTATAAATCATGAATGTTTCATTAAAATATCTCAAGAATTCGATTTTTGGTGATTTTTAATTAACTTGAGATAGCATTAAATGTTCACGCTGAATTTAATGATTTATATCTCAAAAAGGGAGAAATATTTTCAAGATCCGCTTTCATCACGAGAAAATAGACAGTTTCCTTTATAAATCATGAATAATTCATTAAAATATCTCAAGAATTCGATTTTTGGTGATTTTTAATTAACTTGAGATAGCATTAAATGTTCACGCTGAATTTAATGATTTATATCTCAAAAACGAATAAATATTTTCAAGATCCGCTTTCATCACGAGAAAATAGACACTTTCCTCTAAAAATCATGAATAATTCATTAAGATATCTTAAGAAATCGATTTTTCGTGATTTTTTAAAACAAGATTATTAATTTCAAAAAATCATAAAAAATTGGGTTACCTTAAATAATCTTTATCTCAAAAACAACTAAAGTTGTTCTAATTTGGTTCTCACCATGACAAAACAGACACTTACCTCTATAAATTTTGAATGCATCATTAAAATATCTCAAGAATTCGAGTTTTGGTGATTTTTAATTAATTTGAGATAGCATTAAATGTTCACGCTGAATTTAATGATTTATATCTCAAAAACGAATAAATATTTTCAAGATCCGGTTTCATCACAAGAAAATAGACACTTTCCTCTAAAAATCGTGAATAATTCATTATCTTAGGAATTCGATTTTTCGTGATATTGTTTGTGAACTTTATCACAAAAACGAATAAAGTTTTTCTAACTCGATTCTCACCATGATAAAATAAACAAAATAGGTATTATCCATTGTAGATGGATCATCATTAAGCGAATTTGGTGAATGTCCAGAATTTTTAAAATATGGGTTTTTGAGTGAACTTGAAATTGATAAAATCGACCTGAATTCTTTTGATATACAATTCTTTGAGAAGATGTTCGAATTTAACCTAATACGTGTTATTATATTGGTGCCAAATTTTATCTTCTTTCTAGGATTTTTTGGTTCTTCCCGTGTTGGAAAGCAATCAAAACGCAGAAGTCGTAAAATGCCCATGAATTTATCAAGAAACATTTCCTCCCACTGATAGTTCTTGTTTTCGAGTAATGCTCTTTTTTCGAGTCTTCTTCAATGCTTCTTCTGGAGACATTTTAAGTCTTTTGAAAGTATTTCAAGTCTTCTAAACGCAAGTATTAAGTCTTATGGAAATATTTTAAAGCTTTTGGAAGCAATGTTAAGTTTGTTAGAAGCAGTATTCAAGATTTTTGAACACATTTCCGATTTTCTGAGAGTGATTCAAGTCTTCTGCCAATATTTCCAGTCTTCTGGAAGCAATCTCAAGGCATCTAGAAGCAGTATCAAGTTTTTTGGAAACATTTCAACTCTATCAGAAGCAATATCAAGACTTTTGGAATCATTTCAAGTCTTCTGGAAGCATTTTAAGTGTCTTGGCAATATTTCAAGTCTTTTGGAAGCAGTATCAAGCCTTATGGAAATATTTCAAAGCTTTTGGAAGCAATGTCAAGACTTCCCGCCAATTCCCCATAATAAAACATTGTTTAATATGAACTCGACCGAAAAATTTATGACCTACGTGGAATGGTTGCATTTAGCCGCAGATTTCATCACTTTTACCCCCCAATTAAAATTTTACCGATTTCTATTGGGTACATCCTTCTTTTTACAACGATCAAGATCTTATCGTTACATTTAATGTATTTATGTTATAGCCAAATTTATTGTTTGGTCGATCAAATGTCTTATCAACTCATGCAATTCCACGACTCACTAAAACGCTTAGAAAATTTTATGAAACGCGAAGATGTCTCGGTTGCTTTATACGACAGAATCATCCATTACGTACGAAAACGTTTGTCGAGAAAAGGAACGGATGTTGTATCGGGATTAATGGAGAAAGCCCCTTTATTTTTACGCGAAGATATACTCATGAGCGTCTTTGGAAACATCCTCACCTCACAATCAGTTTTTGCAACTTGTAACACCGATTTACTAAGACAAATCGCCGGGAAGATACGAACAAGAATTTTTTATAGACAAGATTACATCCAATTTGAAGGAGTCATCGATGAGTGCATGTATTTTATTCTTGAAGGAGAAGTTATCGTAACGAACGATATCGGGAAATTGTTGAAAACTTTGAAAGGGGGCGAAGTTTTTGGGGTACACCAAAGAATCGATTCTAAAGCGAAACACGAATTCACTTACATGGCGGGGAAAAATAGCTCGATTGGAATTTTAAATTCGAATAATTGGAAGTATTTGTTAGAATTATTTCCCGTGGA
This sequence comes from Onthophagus sagittarius, assembly GCA_036711965.1. Classification (NCBI taxonomy): domain Eukaryota; kingdom Metazoa; phylum Arthropoda; class Insecta; order Coleoptera; family Scarabaeidae; genus Onthophagus; species Onthophagus sagittarius. Next base: position 13,816,106 of record JASERS010000004.1, read on the forward strand.
TGAAATCAAAATTCGCACCTTTATCAACGAATTTAGGAAATTAAAGAAATAGATTAAATCAAATTGATTTATTTAAAATTTGTAAAATAAAATAAAATAAAATCAAAAGTATAATAAAATCGAAAAAAATTTTTGTTATGTAGATCTACTTGGTATTTTTAAATTTTGAATCTTCTCTCTTATTTCCCCAACCGATCTATTCCGTTTCTTACTCAATTTATTTTTCCACAACCACATGCGACAATCTTTTTTCCACCGCGTTGCGATATCATTCAAAGAGTACCTTTTCCCCCTATAATTCAACATGTCATCTTTCACCAAGAATACTTGGTTAGAAATAATTTCTTTCGTGACGTAACCACGCTCAACAGTTCCATCAATCTCGCTTTTATGTAATTGATCGTTCGAATTAATGTTGTGTTCGTGCTAAAATCAACAAAAATTTATTTAAATCTAACTTTATTAAAACAAAATATACTCACCGAACAAAAATTTGTTGATTTTGGGCCGGATTTTAATTCTTCTAGAGCACCCGTAAAAGATCTTGCTTCACGAAGACTTAAATTCGGTTGTCCCGTGTTGAAACCGATTGAAGACACTGATTTGCGAAGGTTGAACTTTTTACAATTTTCTTCTGTTGGCCATGCCATTTTTTTTGTTGATGCGTAATAAGGCAATTTTAAAAATGTTAGTCTAACAAAAAATGTCAAACACTTCTAAAATGACAATTTTTTTAGACATTGATTTGAGTTTTACAATTTAGAACTACACGCATATATCACTAATGGCATGATTGTATAAGAAGATATAATGAGGGGAGGTAGTGCTAATAGATTTGCTAAAGTAGCTGAAGAGTTGGGTTGATAAGCAGGAAAGATAATATAGGCTATTCAAGGAGCCATAAATCTTATTTAATGACAATTTTGTTTGGACATTGATTGTGTCATTATTTGTCAGTTTTCAGTTTCACAATCTATAAGATTGATTTATAACTACAAAAAGATTGTGATATATTTGTGTGTCATGATTATATCTAGGATATATAATGAGCAGAAATAAGATCAATACGATGTAATGTGTTGATGACGGAGTTATCAGAGGGGATCACATGCAAAGACAATTTTAAGTTCTACCAGTTGCTGCAATGGTATAATATGACATTATTTATCAATAAAACAACAGAAGAGTAAAGAGAGGTGAAATGTGATCACAAGGAGGAGAAGGAAGATGTAATGAAAGGCTAGGGGGTAGTGCTGGCAGATCGGGAGTGTTGGATTGATGGACACGAAAGATAGTGTATGCTATCCAGTGAGGAGGAAGTTGAAACGTTAGAATCTGTTCTGATCTCGTTCCGGTGTCCTCCTAAGATATTTGGCCTGGGTTACGAAACAAGTGCGCCGTTTGTCATATTAAATTAAAAAAACAAGATTCTTGTTCCAGGTTTAGTGTTAGTCTGAAGAGGCTTTTAGTTTTACTTCAATTCAAATATATAGGGTTGCCAAATCAGTTTGTAAAGTAATCTATCTCAAAAATTATTCATTGTAGAGACCTTGGTTAAAAAAAGTCTTCAGATGCACGGCTAAACCCAACCCAACCCAACCCTGTATATTTGAACCGGAACCGTCCTAAGATATACAACTCCCCAGGACTGGGTTGAACGAACGTAACGAGTGTGCTCCTTTTCATACAAAATTCAACGCCCAAACAAGGTCCGCACCTCAGAGAGGAGACTGAGTACATGTATGATAGGGACACCATGCATTTCATTGCAAAAAGCTTTGGATTTAAAAGATTAGGATGGCACTGTCTGGTCGATCATCTTGTACACCTTTCCTTCTTTGCCTCCATTTTCACTTCGGTCTGCAGAAATCTTTTGTAATCATTCTTTCTCCCCAGCTGCATATCTTCCTGTTTATCTGCTAATAATTTTCATGTTTTTCTGATTCTGTCTAATATGATTCTCAACCCATTTGTACCTCTTATTTCTTTCCCTCAACTAATATTAATGTTGTTGAAAATTGTATTATATTAAATCATATTGACGTATGGACTAGATCAGTGTTTCTCAAACTGTGTTCCGCGGAACACCGGTCTTCCGGCGAGAGTCGGTAAATGTTCCGCGAAAAAATGTGAAACTAAGCATAGAGAAATTAAATATTTAAGAGCGAACAAAGAACACTGAATTAGGAGTAAAAATTTCTTTGGACATCTCAATTGAGCGACTTTCTTGTGTCACTAAAAAGTGCGTTCTATACCGGGAGCTACGTAAAGTTCTGAATTTTTGATTAAAAGAAAACAGGAATTTGGAACAAGATGTAGCAAATACTTTATTAGCTACTTCTGGGATTGGTAAATATGATGACAGCTACATAAACTGGGGATTTATCTGTACTGGCATTAAAGAAGTCCCAGATGCAATGTGTCAGGACATTCATCCCGACAACGAACAGGCAAAAGAAGCACCTTTTCGTGTGAGTTATCACATTGCACGTAGTGGTAAAACATTGTATCCTGTATGGTTAATGAAGAGTCTACAAAAAAATTGTTTAATTGCAGATAATTATCCAATATTACATTACATTAGGGGGCGCAATGGCTCAGCGTATTAACTCTCGAGTTAACACGCAGACGTCCCGGGTTCGAATCCCGGTGTAATCACGTTGGGTCGCCCCCCGTCCTTCGGAGGGGACGTTAAGCCGTCGGTCCCGGCAACCAGTCGTTCATCTCTGGCTGTCGTTATCACTATGTGTGTAAGAGGTTTGAACAAAAATGGCTGAATGCGCGTTAGCGCCCTGGAGGCCTGCACCTCGTAGGGGTCCACGAGGATGTGGTACTCCTGGAGCGGCACCTGACAGGGGCGAACCCACACTGGGCCTGTGCCATAGCACGCCCGGTTTGGTGGGGGGTCGGTCAGGAAGCGGAATCAGCCAAAAATCGAGTTATACTCGCATTAACATCTCAAACCTCTTAGAGGGAGTTAGTGTACAAGGGGCCCGTTGTGGCCTAGGTGCCGCGTATAGAATACGCACTCCTCACTCCATACATACATACATCCAATATTACAGTTTCAAGTCGTATTGCTGATCTTTTAACGGATATAGAAACTAAGGTCACCAAAACTTTGCAACGAATTTGCGATACAAATGGATGAATCAACAGATGTCAACGATTTACTTTTTTGCGAATAAATCCATGAATAAACAACTGGAGAAGATATATTTAACTGTGTTAATAAATATATTATTAAAAATCTCAACTTGATTGGGGAAAATTTACAAATGTTTGCACAGATGGTGCACAATCTATGGTGGGAAAGATGAAGGGGGTTGTGATTCGAATATTGGAACTAGCAACAAAAACACACTGGATTTTACACAGGCAAGATTTGGTAACAAAAAAAGTACCACAGTATTTAGGGAATATTTTGGACATATTTGTGAAAATAATAAATCAAGTGAAATCAAGGCCCTTACAATCCCGATTATTTAAAATTTTATGTAATGAAATCGGTAGCCAACATACTTCACTTTTATTACATACTGATTTACGGTGTCTATCCAGAGGAAAAGTTTTGTCAAGGTTGTTTGAATTAAACAAAATTATGTACAATTTTTAACAAATTCTGATGGGTGTTGCTATTTAGAGTACATCTTTTTTAAATGTAGTGAAATATTTTTGTCATTACAAAGGAAGCACATATCTACTTTTCATGTAAGAGATAAAATAATGAGTTTTAAAGGAAAATTATTATTTTGGATTTCTTCAGTAGAAGAAAATAAATTTGATTGCTTTCCTACCTTAAATAAATTTTTAAATGAGGAAATTTTAAAAATGGACAACATTTGCAACATCGTTCTACAGCATTTGAGGGAACTGCAATGAAATCTTCAGGAACACTTTTCAAAGGATGTAGATGATAATCTTAGATTCGAAATCCTTTTACATCATCCAAACCAAAAAAGTTGAATACATCTGATTATGAAAAATTACTTGATCTGATAAGTGATTCGGAGTTACAACAAAAATTCAAAATACTTTCCTTAACGGAATTTTGGATAAGTATATCCAGAGAATATTCGACCTTATCAAATCAAACGGTGCGTAGTCTACTTCTACTACAAAAACTAAAGCACTACCCGGATATAAAAACAAAATATAGAAACCGACCGGATGCCGCAAAAGATATCAGAATTCAGGTTTCTAATATCGTACCTGATATTAAAAATGTAACAGAAAAAATCAAATTCATAGCAGCCATTGAATGTATGTCGTATACTATTTACTTCTTGTTTTTTAATTTTCTGAACTTGTTAAAATACTCTTTAGTAACAAATGTATGTTTATTTTGTATTATCATTATTATTTACATCCGTATTGATTTTAGTATTCCGTAGAAAATTTAGATATTAAAAAATGTTCCGCGGTAAGAAAAGTTTGAGAAACGCTGGACTAGATTAATATACAAGTTGAGTTGAGATGGGTTGGGTTGCGATAAGTTGTGTTGGGTTGAGGTAAGTTAAGTTGGGTTGAATTGTTATATAATGTATTGTTGTACTATGCTAGAGTTCTTCTTATAAAAACAATTTGGGAAGAAAACAGAAGAGAAGTGATGAATTACTTGTCTGAGGTTATGATCGAGAATGAAAGAGACGAGAAGAGAAGAGCAGCACAGGAGAGTTTCATCCAAAATCTAGGAGAATGAGAGGAGGAAGATATAAAGAAGGAAAAAGAAGAAATGATAAGATTGAGATAAGAGGAGGAGGAGACTTAACCCCACCCCCTTCTCATCCAAGTATGGTATCAACTATGCGATATTAAAAAACTAAGAACAAGTTAAACCAAGAACATGTTTGACAAATATATTTGAGTTTTGATTATGAAATAACCACACACAGGTGCTATTTACTTCAGTGCCTGAACTCCTTGAAATACTTGACACAAGAACTAATTTTGAAGTCTTGTTTCTGAAGTTTTCTGCCATAATGTCTTTAAGTTGTTGAATTCTGAAAATAATATATATTTTTTAACGTGCGTTTAAGATTAAATAGACATGTTTTGTTATTCTGATCGATTCGAAATTTTATCCGTTCCTTCTGTTGGCTCCTTGTGGAAAAAGACAATACTTACCTATTTTTCCATCCATGAAAAACTTCATATTACCACATGTTTTACTATTGTTATAATTAGGGCTTGCAATATCTCAATACCGGTATTCGATATTCCAAATTTTTAAAACTAAGATATCGGTAATAATACCGGTATTAACTGAACAATATCTGATTATGAATTACGTATTCTTGCACCAATATAAACAATTTATTTTTAACATTTCATGTTCCAATAGCGTTATTTTTTTGAGTTATGGTCGACTTTAGTAACGAACACTATCTATATTGATATACACTGTTGGAAATAATTCACGAGCACACCCTGTATAATCTAAACGCGTGTGTCTACGAAGTGACTTCGAATCAATTTCTGAAGAAGGCACAGCAAAACCCGAAAGTTTCTAGTTTTAGATCTAGTGTTAGTGATCCTAGTGATAGTTCTAGTGTTAGTGCTAGTGTTAGTTCTAATTTTAGTTCAATGTTAATTGAACTAAAATTAGCGGAAAAGCGGTCGTGAAAGCCTTCGTACTTATAATACCTTAACATATTGACCATAATATTGATCATATATGGTCTACTTTCAGAAAATTTAATTCCTCAAAACCATCATAAACTGAATTTGCAAACAATATGAGAATATAATTATTGTTATGTTCTCGTTGTTTAATAAAACATCTGTTGTTTATAACCATTTATTTAACTTCTTAATATTACAAAACTACAAGTCACTTTTCTTATTCGTGTCGATGTCGCCATTGCACTTTTTGCATTGTTGTCGATTCATCGCGTCAGTGCTGACAACTGCGAAACTCGTCTTTTGTACATTGTTGATATATATAACATCTCCCCTCTTTTGGAAGACTGAACAAAGTTAAACTATGTTACCAAAACTAAACATTCTACTTCTTACTGTACTTAAGGTAAACTTACAATTTATTGGTTTATTTAACATAGTCTTTCAAATAAGTGGGAGTTCTCCCAATGCGAACTGGTCTACTTCCACTTTTGGTACTTAGAGTATTTTTGGGTAAAGACAGATCAGGAGTTTCCGAAACATCGTTATTGTTAATGACAGGATTGTTATTGTTAGTATTTAAAGGTTTATTAAGATTATAATAATGTTCAAAAACGTTGTCGTAAACTTCCCTATCAATATACGGCTTGTTATCTTTGAATTGCTTCAAGAATTTACGATTTCTATCATAGACATCAGCCTTTCCATCATAGCTTATTTTGTATGATCTTGGACGGTTCCGATCTACTTCTACTATTCTACCCGGTTTCCAAGTTTTATCTTTTTGTTGCACGACCACTCTTTCTCCCTTCTTTAGGTTATTAAGATCTTTTGATTTTTTGTTATAGTAATTATTCTGAATAATTTGAGTATTTCTGTAGTGGTTCCTGTACAATTTGTTTTTAGTGTTATTATTTAAAAGATTTTCAGATATAGGTATCAAAGTTTTTATTTTTCTATTGTACAGAATTTCAGCTGGAGAAGGCTCTATATTCCAAAAGGACTATATACATATCATTTCCCTCCTCTTTTGCCTTTTTCATTAGTTTTTTGATTGTTTGAATATGTCGTTCAATTAGACCGTTTGACTGTGGATAATTAGGGGTACTGGTTATGTGTCTAATCTCCCAGTCTTGTAAAAATTTTTGAAATTGTTGATTAACAAACTGAGGTCCGTTATCAGTGTATAAAATGTCTGGTATTCCATTTCTTGCTAATATTGTCTTAAAATTTTTTATTACATTTTGATTAGTGGTGTTGTTTTGCAAACAATTTCCGGAAATTTGGAAAAAGCATCAATTATTATTAAATATTCTTTCCCTTCAAATTGAAAAAAATCTCCCGCTATTATTTCCCATGGTCTACTAGGAAGTTCTCGGTTGATAATTGTTTCTTTTGTGTTCGAATTTTGGAATTTTTCACAAGTATAACATTTTTTAATCAAATCTATTATTTGGTTATTAATGTTTGGCCAGTATATTGATTGTCTTGCTTTTAAAATAGTTTTATTTATGCCCACGTGACCATAGTGTAACTTATTCAGTATTTCCTTACGAAGGCAATTTGGTATTATTACTTGATCACCTTTATATAATATTCCTTTTATTTCTGTAATTTCAGCTCGAACTGACCAATATGGTTTAACTAATATGTTTACAGTTCTTTTTTATTCTGGCCATCCCTCTTTTACAACTTTCAATAATTCTATTAATTCAGTATCTTTTTGTGTTTCTTCTTTGATTTTATCATACCTTTGGGGACTTATCTTTGAATATTGTATTAAATTTAAATGAAGTTCGATTTCTTTTTCTTTAAGATCAAACTGTTCATCATTGTAACTGCTTCTAGATAATGCATCAGCTAAGTATAACAATTTACCCGGTTTATATCTGACTTCAAATTCATAGTTTTGCAGATTTATTAAGATTCTCTGTAGTCTGAGTGGACAATTATTTAGTGGTTTCTTGAAGATTATTTCTAAAGTTTTATGATCAGTTTCCACTAAAAACTTCTTTCCGAACAAATACTGGTGAAATCTCTGGCAACCAAAAAGAATTGCAAGAGCTTCTTTTTCAATTTGAGCATATCGCATCTGTGTTTCTGTTAGTGATTTTGATGCATAACTAACTGGTTGGCCCTTTTGTAAAATAACTGCACCCATTCCTGATTTAGAGCTATCAACTGATAATGTGATTAATTCTTTTTCATCAAAGTACGCTAGTACTGGTTCTGTGACTAACAAATTCTTTAGTTTGTTAAATTCTTCATCATGTACCCTTGTCCAATCCCAAATTATATTTTTCTTTAGCAATTGTCTTAAATTGTGTGTAGTTTGTGATAAATTTGGTATGAATTTAGAAACATAAGTCACCATTCCTAAGAATCTGCTTAGTTCTTGTTTATTAGTTGGAATCGAAATTTCTTTGATTGCTTCAACTTCATGGATATCTGGTTGAATACCATTTTGTGTTAGTACATGACCAATATATTTTATTTCAGTTACCGCGAATTTACATTTTACTCTTTTAAATTTTACTCCCATTTCCTTGGCTCTTTGTAAAACCTTATTTAATATTTCATCATGCTCTTTTTTATCTTTTGCAAAAATTATCAAATCATCTATGTAAATGCTTACGCCTTGAATGTCTTTGAATACTTCCACAAATGTCTTTTGAAAAATTACCTTAAGCTAAACCGAATGGTAGTCTTAGAAATCGATATCTACCGTAAGGTGTTGCGAAAGTTGTTAATTTAGATGCTGATTCGTTTAGTGCAATCTGCCAAAATCCTTTATTTGCATCAAGTGTTGAAAAAATTTTAGCTCCATTCAATTTATGTGTCAGTTCCTCAAATGTAGGTATTTTATAATGCTCTCTCTTTATTGCCTGATTTAAATTTTTAGGGTCTAAACATATTCGAATATTGCTATCAATATTTTTCTTTACTAACACTAAGGGGTTTACGAATTCTGTTGGTTCACTAATACTAATAATTATTCCGTCTTTTATCATTTTTTTCAGTGCATTTTTTAAAGGTTCCATTAATTGAAATGGTACTTGTCTTGGTGGTACAACCACTGGAGTGTAATTTTCTTTTAACTTGAACTCATATGGCTTAATGTTTATTTTCCCTAGCCCTGAAAATACATCTTCATATGTTTGAACTATTTCTTTAGTATTATATTCTATTTTATCTATTACATTTATTGTCTCTAATAAATTTAGCTCTTGGATTGTTTTTATACCTAATATGGGCGTTGAAATTGCATGAGTGTCAATCACAAAAAACTGCATGTTATGTGGTTTATTGTCAATTTTTACATCTAACCTACATACGCCTACTACTTTTAATTTGTTACCTCCATAATTAGTTAGGCTGGATGTCTCACTTCTACGGCATTAACCTCTTGACCTTTTCGATATAGCTTTTTCATATGCTCTTCAGTTTGCTCCGCTGCTTTACAGATGGCTATTGCTTTCGTTAGGTCCAGATCCCTTTCTCTGAGTAGTTTGTCTCTAAGGTGGTTATCCCTTATACCGCAAATGATTCTGTCCATAATCAAGTCATCCTTCATACCGGCAAACTCACAGTTCTGTGCAAGCTTTCGTAGCTCTCCTAGGTATTGGTCAAAATTTTCACCATTTTGCTGTCCACGTGTATTGAACTTGTGTCTCTCTACTGTTTTGTTTTTCTTCGGTATAAAATATGCATCTAATTTTTGAATTATTCCACTAGTTCTTTGTTTTTCCTCTTTTGTGAGCTCCAATGTATCTAATATATCTCTAGTTTCCTGTCCCAGACAGTGTAGTAACGTTGCTGCCTGTACGTTTTCATCTTTCGTAGAACAACCTGTCGCTACTCTATATAATTCAAAATTTTCCTTGAATCTCTTCCATTCCGTAGCATTCCGAGCATATCCTACTGACTGCGCCATGTTATGTTCTCGTTGTTTAATAAAACATCTGTTGTTTATAACCATTTATTTAACTTCTAAATATTACAAAACTACAAGTCACTTTTCTTATTCATGTCGATGTCGCCATTGCACTTTTTGCATTGTTGTCGATTCATCGCGTCAGTGCTGATAACTGCGAAACTCGTCTTTTGTACATTGTTGATATATATAACAATTATATCATGTTTCGCGTTATCTTAATTAAAGTTAGGAACCATATTTTTTTGAATTACTTTTTCAAATTCAGAATTTTTCATGTTTCATTTATAGTTTACATCACTATTTGTATGCCATATTTTCTGTAAATAATTAATACATGCTATAAGAAATGTTGTACAACTTCAACTAGAATAGAAGTGTGGAATTTAACTTGAGAACTCAACCCAACCCAACATTGTATATGTGAATTGAAGTAAAACTAACACTACACCTAGATACTAAACCCGAATTTTCCTACTTCTAGATCTCGAGTTATATAAATGATGATATAAAACTAGAACTGACACTAGACCTAGAAGTGAACAAGTTTAGGTTTAGCCGAGCGTCTTCAGACGCACTTCCAAACTTTGCACTTCTAGGTCTAGTGTTAGTTATACTTTTACTTCATTTGAAATATACAGGGTTGCCAAATCTGTTTGTCTATTTCAGAAGCTATTCATTGCATAGGCCTTCGTCAAAAAAATGTCCTCAGATGAACGACTAAAACCAACCCAATCCAACTCTGTATTCGGGTTTAGTCGTCTTGAAAGATGTTCAGTTAAATCCGAATGTTACATGTATGATGAGGACATCATGCAGTATTTTGATGATGCAGTATTTCACTTAAATAAATGTTCATTTTCTTTTCATATAAATTAGTTCTTCAAAGAAGAATATTACTAAAAAAAATTGTATGAAAATCTAATCTATATATCTATATCTAATATATTGTTTCACATTTTCTCGTGAATTTACGTGACCAGAAGTTCCTAAACATATATCTAAGTTGTTTTATAGAAGAAGACCTATCTTTTGAGTATAATAGCATTATACCACTTCCGGTTATACCGTAACTGACAGCATTAGTTGTTAGATACATTAGTACTATGAAATTTTAATGCAAAATCTGTTGTATCGATTTCAATTTTAGGGAAACATAATTTGAAATGTCGGGTTTACTTCTGAATAATATACTGTATCATTTTCAGTTCAAATACAAATAATATTAATAATAATTTCAATATTTTTTCACATGAGTTATTCAACAAACTCTTTAATCGACGCCGCAATCTGTTTCAGTGATTTTCACTCCTTCTGGGTATGCCTCTTTCTTATATTTTAATATATCATCGTATGGATGCTACAAATCACGTCCAAGTCCATTGGCAGTCTCTTGAAGTTTTTACTTTTAGTTAAATTAAGGGTAAAACACAGCATCGTAATATCGAAATCATAACAAGAATAAATATAAAATCCACAATAATGTGTTAAGTAATCTTTGATTGAATGATTTTTTTTTTCTTTCGGCGCATCTTACCTTCAGCAATAAAAAAGTGTTAGATACAATTGTTCTTATTTTTTCTTTTACACGATATTTAACTTAAAAGATTAAGTGGGCAAAAAATATAAGTATTTATTGATGTTAATAGAATAGCTTGTAATTTTTTTCAACAAATTCTTTTTGAATCTTGGAATGGCACAAAATGAAGACCGTTCTTTAAAAAACCATCGATAAAAATTTTTCAACTAGTAGTAGGCCATCTTTTTTTATTATCCAAAATTGTACCATTTTGTAGAAAATGTTATCACACAAAAATATGTTATAATAGCAAGTTATTTCGCGAAATAGGTATTATAAAATAACTATTATAAGTTTAATAGCTATTATAAGTTTTTATAATTATCATTGAGTCTCTAAATAGTTAAAATATATGTAACATTTAAAAAAAGAATGAAAAAGAAATTGATTTTCGGTCTGATTTTAAGCGCTTTTGGATCACTGTGTACTTCCCAGGAGTTGGAGTTGGGTAATAAATGAGCAGTTAACTACTTTTGCGAATATTTTATACCTGCATAAAATAATCGATTATAACTACTAATAGAACAAAAGTAGTTAGAATACAACTACTTTAACACAAAAGGTAGTTCAATACGTAATTAACTACTGCTTAGCTCTGCTGTTGATCGTGAAAGAGCCGCTTTTAGAAAATTAAATTCCTCAAAACAACCATAAACTGGGTTTGCATATAATCTATGTCTATGAGATAGATTCATAATTGTATCATATTTTGCATTATCTTAAACAGCATTAGGATCTCTTTAAGCTTTTTAGTTACTAATTCTGAATTGTTCATATTTCCAGTACTTATTATCCGTGGCAGATGTTAAGGCCCCTTACTTTAGAGATCGACATCGATCTCTAAAGTGACGGAGTCCCTTGACGTCTCTCACGGATAATAGTTAATACGTACTACAAAAAATGTCTTACAATTAGAAATGTCTGAAGTTTAGCTTAATAATGGCAGGAATGGAAACATATTAGGAAACTCTTTACCAACATTTCATGAAATAAATAAATAAAAATCATCAATATAAATTGAACATATATATTTTTCGATTTGTTATTTTTTATTTTTTTAAATTCTTTATGATTTAATTAATAAAAGCACTACTTGAGATACTTGAGATACATACTCAAAAAATATATTACCCATTCAATTGAATCTTATTTAATTGTTAAATTGAAATCCAATTGGGTGGATTAAAACATTTTTTTTAACATAATCATGCACTGGACTCATACAATTTGTTAAAAGTCGCCGTTAAAATCCGTGGATTAATTAATATTAATGAAAATTGTTACCTTGATCGAAACACGTCGGATTAATGATGTTAATCAAATCGTTATCGCTCATCGACGGAAACGATGGCGGAATCATCCTATCCTCGTTTCTTTTATCGATTTCGCTCGAAGACGTTAATTTTGCCGGTTGTAACCGCCGCACAGTGGTTCAAAATGGCAAAAAGTGACGCATAGACCTTTAGAAATTTATTACGTTGATGAAATTTGGTATATAGGTATTATAATAAAAATGATGATTTGTATCAAAATTTAGACCAAATTAGTTAACCGGAAGTGACACTTTACCTGAACACCCCACCTCCACATTTTCATATAAAGTTGTAATTTAAATTGGTGTAGATGAATGCCATTTTGTATGATCTATTATAATCTTGCAAAATATCCAAATATCAAATTTCAATCAATTCGCGTAACCGGAAGTGTACCGGAAGGTACTTTATCTGAGCACATCTCCAATTTTATTCATAAAAATTGTCACTCTAAATTAGAATAAAAATAAATAAAATAAATTGTAAAATTGTAAAATTTCTAAAATTGTAGTTTCTATGGCCCTCCAAAATATTCTGACATCATAGTTTGGTCTTGTTGTGTAATTGGAACTAATAGAAAGTAAAGGAATAAAATATTCCATAGAATAGATTCAAGTAGTTTGGACGATATAAAATAAAAAAAGATATGTAATGAGAATAGTATATAGAAGATAATATACCTACATGTATTGGTGCAGAAGATAAGTATACCTACATGTATTTATGCATAGGTAATTGGTTATGTGTAGGTATTATATATATATATATATATACAAAAAAATGAAATACAACCAGTTTATTAAATTCAATAAACATACTTTACTATATTAAATGGTGTCTTCAAATTCTTCTGCGAAGACTGGTAAGAAACTTTCCTCGTCGAATTGTATGTCGTCATCAGAATCTGAATCATACGATTCATTCAAAGGAGCATCTTCAAAATCAGCAGTATCATCTATGTGTAGTTTTTTTGTTGAAGATTTACTCTTTGCAGATGATCTATTAAATGCTCTGAATATTTTAAAAAATAAAGGATCAGACGTTAACATGAATCTGTTAAAAATATCTTCAAGTGTATCTTTGCGTGATGTTTTTCTTGAAAAGTCGGTCCTATATTTCTTGAAATCTTTGTTTCTAGACTCCAGTGGTTCTTCACTTAGAGCACCTATAAAATAAAAACTATAGTTTTCTTGTTTGTTGTCTATTCAAGTATAATTTACCTAATGGAATTGATACAAAATGTTGAATATATTCATGCCCGTGAAACAAAATTTTATGCACAGTTGGAGAAAATGTGAATGAGGGGTATGTTTTCGAAAACTTTTGTGCTGTTGCAATGCCGTACATTTCATATTTCTTGAAATTAACTACTGAGTTGCAAGATATTGCCGCTAAAAGATTTGAAAATCGCTCGATAATTTCAACATCAATTCCTGTTATTTCTGATGTTAATTTACAATCTTGAAAGAATCTTCTGGCGGTATTCCCATCATGGGAAATTCCAAAACCTGGCTTGGGTTTGTCTATAATTAGGCCAGTTTTTTCCTTGAACAGTTTTTGAATTTCCTTCTTCCGCACATCTGTTTGCTTGTTTTCGTCCAATATAAGAAGAAATTAGTCATAGAAAATAAAGAAGTATTAGAAGTAAATCTCTTACTTATAGGCACATCGTAGTAAAAACTGCATCATATTAATTTTCGCATGTAATGGCGATATACCAAAGCCAAAAACAGTTTTGTTAATTGCTCCTTTGTCTGGAAATTTATTTAAGTCTTTAGGTCCAGCTAAACATACTGGACATCTCTAAAATCATTTAATTTTAGTTATCTTATTGACAAAAGAATTCTTTCGTTTCTGTCCCACGTTTAATATAATCATGAACACACTTACCGAAGTTGCGGGATTTTTAATAATAGCGTTGATAACTTTTCCATTTATCATGGTGAACAGAAAACTATGTGTCATTTCCACCTCGTATGATTCCGACATCTTAATCATTGATGACCTTAAATTTTCTATTACTGTCATCATTCTTGTGTACTCTGCCGTTATGGAATTTGGATCTTCTTTACAGAATGCCATTCGTATTGGCCTACATAGACTAAATTAAAAAAAAAAACAGGAGATTAGAGCCTGCGTTACAATATTTTATATGAAAAAATACCTTGACGAATTAGGAGAGTCATTATTCCAAACAATGACCTTATCACCTTCTATAAATAAGGGTAATATGTGCGTACACATTACGGTGGAATCCGAATTTTCTGGATTAATAAACCTTTGTTTAAATTCAGGATGACCACTGCTGCCATCCATACCCCATTTAAATGTTATTTTCAACCTGTTTGGGCAATTTTCTATTGGAATATTTTTCAAAATTCTTTCGGCTGTTCTGTCCACCATATGTTGAAGCGATACCTTTGCCTCTATTTCCGAAAAGTTATCGGGATTTAAAGTGGGATAGCTTTCTTTTTTAGCTTTCAATATTTCGTGGTATGTTGGATATATATCAACATCTATAAAATAAATACAATCAAGTAAATTAGGTCTACATACTTAATAAAATGAATATTACTTTTCCACAATGCTGCTGAACGCATATTTTGATACTGAGCCTTTGTTTGTTTGCCATTTATAATAAATAAGGCTATTGCTTCTTCCGGAGAAAATGGTTCGGGAGCACTGCGCTCCACAGCGGACAATACGTCTTCTGGGACTAAGCTAGCCAATTTTACAGCTTTTGCTGCATCGATTTTATGCTCTTGTCTAAGGGCAGATGTGGCGGCATACGCTAATTCTTCAGACGTGTAACTATCTCTTATTTCTAAAAATAAATTTTATAGCCACATTATATCAAACACGTGCTGATCTATTACCTTTGGTTACTCTATTTTTTTGAGAGGTTGACAAATCTGCAAAACATTTTCGTTTCGAAGGTCCAGGTTCTGACACATTCTCATCACATAATTTGTTAAATGGTTTGTCATCTAACCAAAGTTGATTTTTGGCAACAAATTTTTCCCAAGAATATCCAGAATTTCTCCATTTTTCTGCCCATTTCTTTAAAAAAGATTTTATTTGGGTTTCGTTTGGAAAAAGTCCGCGCCCGTTCATGTATGTTAGTATTTCGTTAAATACCTCTGTTTCAGTTCTATTACTAAAACCTCCCTTAAGAAATTTATTGCATAGATCTATACGCGTAATTTCAGCTGTAATAAAAAAAATACATTAGCAAAAATAATAGCACTATACTATACAGGATATGATATGAAATAAACTATTACCAAAAATTTAATGAACTGTTAGCTATACTTACTATAACTTGATCAGTGATAGTGGCAATGTGTGAAGCGGAACATCAATATCATCTCACTTGTTGATTATATTAAAGGAGAAAAGATTTCTAATGATATCGGGGAATGACAAATTTGTAGCAAATTTTTTTCCAACTTTTGAGGGTTGTAGTTACCTAGGGGTGTCGATGTGCATGTGGTTCTTGTATATAAATCATCTACCTTAATTTTCGGAAAACAATCACTTCCCAAAGTTTATCGCATTTGCAGCGAAACACTATAAAATAAATCAAAAGTTGGATCCAGATGGTTTTAAATTATTCACCACTGATAAGATAATACTCAAAATTATATTTACAATCAATAACTGCAGCGGGCTGAAGCTGGCGTAAACATTTATTATGACTTATTTCCTAATAGTTGCGTATTTTACGGATATGTAGTGTTAAAATGTAACATATTTTCGACAGGCGGATCATGGTGGGTCTAAATCATATACCTCCAGGTACGTAATACTTTAAACTATATTTACGATGAAAATTCAAAGCGGGCATAGGTGGGCGTCGAGACTTATTACAGTTTATAACTTAAAAATTGTCATAATTCATGATACACTTTTTCATTATGTTAGCTGATAATCAAGGCATCAATTGAAAAACTGTTATATACATATGATAATACTTACCTAAACGCTTGGATTCCATATTTTCTTCAGAAATAACTATCACTCGAAACGTCACAAAATTATCTTAATGTGCGCTAATGAAGCGATAAGGCAAAGTGACCTAAGAACCTGCCCGACCTCCTTATAAGCAAATCCATCTTACTCAGGTAGATTTGCATATAATTGACTTTGGGTATCGGTTTTTCTTGGAAAAAAGTGTTATTTATAAAAGGGCTTTCCCAAAATTACCTAGGGGTAAATTTGTTTTTTACCTCTATGCGTCACTTTTTCATGTTTTGAACCACTGTGCGCCGACGGAAATTGATTACCCACGAAACTAACCTCCAATATACCAGCACCATAATAATGGGATAAGTTATGGATAATAATTATCCAAAAATTGAAGATATCTTTTAAGTAATTGGTAACTAAATCATATTTTTTTGATTATAAAGAGGCGTTACTTTATGACATAATGGGTAAAATTGTGAATTTGTGATTTTTTACTTTTCAATATTGTTAAATGAGATATATAAGTGATCAAAGATTGAAGCATTTCGGCCACTTGAGTATAAACGTCATCTTATGAAGAATTTGGTATTTCAAACAAAACATGTAATGAACGATTTCGCCTCAAATCGCCGAGGTCGCTTGCGGCCGAAACATCAGAATTGAATTGTCAACACGAAATCGATAATTCAAAGGTTGTAGCCCATCGTCCGCAAACGACCTCGGCGACTTGAGTATAAATGTGATCATATAAAAAATTTTGTACCTCAACCAAAACATGTAATGAACGATTTCGCTTCAAATCGCCGAGGTCGCTTGCGGGCGAGGCACTGGAGAGAATAAATCAACTCGAAATAAACAATGTTTCAATTCAAAGATTGTTGAAGAAATATTTTCGCTTAATTCCAGATACATAACAGCGTAGATAACCTTGATATAATGCTTCATTAACTGCGATGGAGGGCTTAACCAACATAAAATAAAGAGACTATCAAAGAAAGATGACAGAACTAAGATGACAAGAGAAATTTGTTGGCCATATCCGAGAAAAATAAGGTAGGTGTAGAACCTTCAATAATATATTTCAAAGACTTTCAAAAGTATTAGAGATGCAGTGTTACATGATCATTACTAACTATTATGGGATTAAAAGGTTTTACCCCGCATTTTGACGGCGAATATGTGTTCCTGATGAGGTATATATCTTATTTTATGAATATTTAATATAGTTTCGCGGAAAATCGCAGTTTAATAGGTTGCGATTATTTCAAAAACGACCAGGTGGATTTCAACGTTTAGTATTATCGCAGTTGTCGGATTCTAAAGCGGAAGTTAAGTTTGTCTAATTTTAATAAACATCTTTCACTATTTTATCTGTTTCTAATATCAATAACGTTGGTTAAGTTAAAGTAATTTAAATTCACGGTTCGGCGCAAAATGAGTATACCTATCTCCGATTCTTCTGTTTTCTTACCATGTAATAATTTATCTTATTAATTTAAAATATTTCTCAAAGACTTTCAAAATCACCAACAAACATGATAACACCGCATCTGCATATCTACATGATGATTACTAACTATAATCCGATTAAAAAGATTTTACCCCTCACTTTGACGGCGAATAATAAAAAAGCTACTCCATAGCAAAAATTGGAACTAGCTTGGTTTGACGCGTAATTTAATTCTTAATAATGTGTGGTAATTTTAATATTTTTCACCCACTCATATAGCAATTTTTCGGTTTCGGTCGGTCTGTGAAGAAGCTTAACTTTGTAATTTTTTTTTTTCAAAAACTGCTTGGAGGATAAATTTCAAATTTGGACTGGTGGTAACCTGATGTGTTCTTGATGGGGTATATATCTTATTTTATGAATATTTCATATAGTTTCGCGGAAAATCGCGGTTTAATAGGTTGCGATTATTTCAAAAACGACCAGGCGGATTTCAACGCGGTTTTAGATATATCGTGGTTCTCGGATTCTAAATCGGAAGTTAAGTTTGTCTAATTTTAATAAACATTTTTCATTATTTTATCTGTTTCCTAATATCAATAACGGTGCTTAAGTTAAAGTAATTTAAATCGAAAAAAATTTCAATACGCGCTCGATTCTTAGCTGATAAGGTTCGAGACGAGCACAGGTTCGACGCAAAATGGGAATACTTACTCTTCTGTTTTTCTTACCATGTAGTAATTTATCTTTGGTCGATAGTACGTTGGTTATTTCGGCGATATTCCGCATTTTATTTAATGTTTCTGGAAAAAATTAATAAATCGATATTTGATTGTTAGGTACCGTTGGATTCTTATTGCTTTAATCTTTCGGAAGATATCATAATAAGAATATAAAAAAAAATTTCGATCGTCAGTAATTCGATTTAAATAAATAATTGTTCGGGAAACGATCTATTGAAAAATGAACGGCTTTATTTCATACTAATACGTATAAAAATAAATGCGAAATACGATTATAAAAATAAATTAGAAATACATACAAAGTTGTGTTCCTTATATTAATATTTAATAAAATCATTAACGTTGATGAAAAACTTAATTGGTTATGAAAATTATTGAAAAAACACTAACACAGATCATTTTAAAATTTAATTTTGAAAAATAAAACTTAAGACGAGAACGAACGACATATTAAAATTATAAAATAACATGAACAACACTGTCAACCCGCTACGTTACATGTATGACCACTTTTTAGGAAACATTTTTGAAATCATTGAACTAAAATTAGTAACCTTCGTACTTATATTTTTGAAATCAACGAATAAGTTGAAGAAGATAAGAATAAATATTACTAAAATTGTCTGTGTCTGTTTTGAAATTAACATTTTCTGCGTTTATATGATACTTTTCGAGAAATAATCTGTTGTGATAATTTGATTCTTTGCCCAAAATTATTGCATTTTCAAAATCAAACTGATGTTTTTGGTCAACTGCGTGTTTGGATAGAGTACATGATGTTTTTTTTTCAATTTTGTATCACTTTTATGTTTATTAATTCTACTCTTTAACCACTGTTTTGTTTGTCCAATGTATTTTATATTACAATCTTTACAATTAACACAACATACAAGTCTTGATTCTAGAAATTTTTCCGTTTTATCTTTTAATGTTGAGAAGTACTTGAGAAGTAGCCTCAACAATTGTTAGAATAAAGGTTCTTGGGCAAATCCCCCCCTTAATTCTAACAATCGCCATGAACAATAACGCAATTATTCATTACTTTTTAAAAAAGATAACCATAATTATTTCAAAAATTACTAGAGGTTATTCGTAATTTCTAAATTGCCTTAGATTTTGATAAAAACTGAAAAGATTTCTCTTTATCCTTAAGCTACCTTAAGCGACGGAAATCTCCAAGTTTCGGAGATTGGAGATTCTGTCGGATTGGCCGATAACGATCACATGATTAGTATTGTCGCCATAAAATATTTTAGAACTAAATTCTACATGAAAAGAAATAATAATGTATTACATTCATCAAAAGACAAAAAAATACCAAAAGTTAGGATACCATCACAATTAATCAATCCTTTGAAATGCCTCAATTGATCTCAACTTCCTACCAATAAATACCCTTGGTACACTCATAACTTATACCAAATATGGTTTTTCTACCTTCATCTGTTACTAAAATATCCAATGTTTAAGAAATTTTTAATCCAACTCTGAAGAGCTGTAGTTCCTCAGGAGCACAACTTAGAATAGAGATAAATTGAATTAAATCATCTTAATTTTTGGCCTCTATTGCATATCCCAGATCTGTGTCGGTTTTTATGTGAATCACCCTGTATATAAGTTTATTCTCCATTTGCTTAAACCGCATAAAATGCTGCAATTATTACAAACCAGATGGCTTTTGTTGCTTAGTTGTTCAAAGATGATTAGAACAGTATGATTCACTATTGCTTTATTATTACTGTTACTTTTTATGGGTGCACATCTAAATGACAAAATTCCTGTACCAGAAGCAATTTTCAAAAAATTGCGCGATCCAATAATAAAACTACTTACATTTTTTCACTTTGTATTACCAATGTTTACCAAATTGCAAAATGCAATCGGAGAATATCAAAATTCATACTTTATATAAAAAAATTGAAAATACTTTAAAACCCTTGTACGTAGTTATTTAAAAAATTATTACTTAATAAATACTCTCACTAAAGATATTCAGTTTCAAAACCCAAATTATTTTGTTGATATTGAATATATCTACCTTGGTGATGGCATTAATTACAGGCAAAGGGACAGGTTTAGATGTCCAAGGTTTATTAGAATTTCGACAGAAATGTTTGAAATTTTACATAGAAGACTGCTACCAAATTTATAAAAGATTTAAATTTAGAGAAATTGTTTACAGCACTTTTAAGCTTCTGAAAATGACTTCACCAGAAGAAGTCAAAAGTAGACGACATATTTTAATCGTTCCTTTAACAATAATATTTCCCAACTTAATTCAAGGCAGTGCTATAAATGATTTAGATCGATAGTGGAGAGAATTAAGGAGCTGTAATTTCTAGGTCAAAAGTGGAAAGAATTTTTTTCTCAAATCCATTTAAACAAAACAAAGATTCGGAACAAATTATCAACTGAAAATTCTACTAATTTGAATTATAGTTGATAAGGAACTTTTGCGTAGATTTTATAACAAAATGTATCACACAAGCGATGAAAACTTGTAAATTTCTAAAATATTTATATGTTTCTTCTCTAAAAAGGAAATACTATATTCTATTTTAATTTGATAAATATATCTTATTTTGTAAAAATCATAAAAATAAATGTTTGTTTTTGTTATATTTTAATATTAATTCACATCTATTAAAATCTAGGGAAAGTAGTTCCACTTAACTTGACAACACTGCATACAGTGCTAGCGTAACCCCCTTTAACTTCTCAACAGATTGAGATTTCAGTATGAACAAAAAAAGTCGGTTTCTATATTTTTCCTTAGATTTTGATAAAAATTGAAGATTTTGAGAAAATTTCCCGTTTTTCCCTTAAACTACCTTTAGTGCGACGGAGATTGGAGATGTGGTTGGATCTCCAATCTCCTTGGATTGAAGCTACTTTAAAGCCACGACGAGATCCTCAAATTTCGGTGTGATCGCTATCAGCCAATCCAACTAAATCTCCAATCTCCGAAGCTTGGGGATCTCTGTCGTACGAAAGGTAGCTTAAGGGATGAATTTTTCCCTAGATTTAGGGAATATTCCCTGAAATTGGCAACATTGACCGTATGGCCATGAGCTAGATTCATAATTATATCACATTTTGCGGTATCTTAATCATGATTAGGATGTCTTTCACCTTTTCAGTTATAAATTCTAAGAGAGATTCAAAGTCTAACTTGATCATGATAGGAACGGAGACATTTTAGGGAACTCCACCAATATTTAATGAAATAAATAAATAAAAATCATCAATATAAATTGAACATATATATTTTTCGATAATATACACCACTTAACAAGTTATATTAGCACTTTGATACATAATCCTAATTTTTATACATTTATCATACAAAATAGTTCTTTTTAAAAATCTTTATATCGTCTGTAGTCGCTTGCATTTAGTTCATTCTTAAAAAAAAAGTTACAAACTATGTGATCCTAACGTCATCGTATTGTGTGTTGTACAAAACGTAAAAAAGAGAATATTCTATTGAGTGTGCGTGTCTTGCGGACACGTTACGAGAACGTTTTGAGTTTATTTTAATCTTTTTTGTTTAAGTAATTTTGCTTTCACAGAAAACATCGAATATCCCCCGAACGGCGGAATAGCAGCGTAAATATTTTAAAGTATAACAAATAACAAATGCAAGAAAACAACAAAGTTGCGTTGTTCGATTTCGGTTAGTGTCCAGCAACGAAATTAAAATAAATACACACAGGAAACCGAAGCTCGCAAACAAAAAACCTATTTCACGAAAAAAAATGAACCAAAAAAAAAAATTAATAATCCCTCAATTTTTATTAATTAATAAATCGCGTATTTTTGTTTTTGTATTCGCGAAGCAATATTAGCGGCACTTGCACAAAAAAAAAAGAATGAAAGATGTGAAAAATTATGATGTTGTTTTGGGTTATGATGAAACGCTCCTTAAATTTTATGGTGATCACAATAATTTTTTTTAAGCCACTCTCTCGCTCATCGCAAACACAGATGGGAGCATAACTTAACAATAAAAGTCACGCAAACTCACAAGATCACACAGCAATGGCCTCCACCAATGAATGAACTATACTGAAAAGAATACACCTGTTAGTTTTTGATAAAAAAAACGTACTCGTGATCCCTTACTTAATTAAAAAAAAATCAATAAAAAGAAGCACATTAACATGCACTAACGATCATTTTAATCTAATTTATTTATTTTAACCTAATTCATTTTATTTTTAAGAATACATTTTTTTGTTAATATTTATTTTTTTAAATTCTTATCATTTAATAACGCACTACTTGAGATACATGTCAAACAATTTTTTTTTATTATAATCATGCACTGGACTCATGCAATTTGTTAAAAGGGAAAAACCTCGGCTTTCAAAGATTGTTGAAGAAAGATTTTCGCTTAATTCCAGATACATAACAGCGTAGACAACCTTCATCTAAGGCTTCATTAACTGTGATGGAGAGATTAACCAACATAAAATGAAGAGACTATCAAAGAAGGATGGCAGAACTAGGATGACAAGAGATAAAGAAATTTGCTGGCCAAAACCGAGAAAAATAAGGTAGGTGAAGAACCTTCAATAATATATTTCAAAGACTTTCAAAAGTATTAGAGATGCAGTGTTACATGATCATTACTAACTATTATGGGATTAAAATGGGTTTTACCCCGCATTTTGACGGCGAATATGTGTTCCTGATGAGGTATATATCTTATTTTATGAATATTTAATATAGTTTCGCGGAAAATCGCAGTTTAATAGGTTGCGATTATTTCAAAAACGACCAGGTGGATTTCAACGTTTAGTATTATCGCAGTTGTCGGATTCTAAAGCGGAAGTTAAGTTTGTCTAATTTTAATAAACATCTTTCACTATTTTATCTGTTTCTAATATCAATAACGTTGGTTAAGTTAAAGTAATTTAAATTCACGGTTCGGCGCAAAATGAGTATACCTATCTCCGATTCTTCTGTTTTCTTACCATGTAATAATTTATCTTTGGTCGATAGTACGTTGATTATTCCGGCGAAATTCCGTATTTTATTTCATTTTTCTGGGAAAAATTAATAAATCGATATTTGATTGTTAGGTACCGTTAGATTCCTATTGTTTTAATCTTTCAGAAGATATCATAATATACTGGGTATTCCATTTAAAAAAACAAAGTTGATCGAAAAAACTAAAAGTTGTAGCAAAATTGATAGAAAATGTGATAGAAAATATTTGCGCTTATAAAATATAGAAACCGATTTTTTTTAGTTTGTTACTTTAGTTATGAGCTAGATTCATAATTGTATCATATTTTGCGTTAATCAAGATTATGAAGTATCTCTCCAAGCTTTTTAGTTACAAATTCAGAATTTTTCATATTTCACTTCTGGTTTTCTTATCGTTTTCGAAAACTTGATCGAAAAATCGTAACTTTGAGATTTAAGGATTCGAAATAACCATCTTTGGGGATCTAAATAATGAATAAATTTGCTTTATATTGCTTTTTATTTTATTACGATATCTCAATTAGATCTTGAGATACAATTTTTTTTAACCAATTATTTTTTTTAATCAAATAAATGATTAAGTTTCAATCAAAAAATTGGAACTTTGAGATTTAAGGATTCGCAATAACCATCTTTGGGGATCTAAATAATGAATAAATTTGCTTCAAATTGCTCTTTATTTCATTGCGATATCTCAATTAGATCTTGAGATACGATTTTTTTAAGTCGATTATTTTTGTAATCAAATATATGATTAAGTTTTAATCAAAAAATCGTGACATTGAGATTTAAGGATTCGAAATAACCATCTTTGAGGATCTAAATAACGAATAAATTTGCTTCAAATTGCTTTTTATTTCATTGCGATATCTCAATTAGATCTTGAGATACAATTTTTTTAAACCGATTATTCTTTTTAATCAAATATATGATTAAGTTTCAATCAAAAAATCGTAACTTTGAGATTTAAGGATTCGAAATAACCATCTTTGGGGATCTAAATAACTAATAAATTTGCTTTAAATTGCTCTTTATTTCATTGCGATATCTCAATTAGATCTTGAGATACGATTTTTTTAAATCGATTATTTTTGTAATCAAATATATGATTAAGTTTTAATCAAGAAATCGTAACATTGAGATTTAAGGATTCGAAATAACCATCTTTGAGGATCTAAATAACGAATAAATTTGCTTCAAATTGCTTTTTATTTCATTGCGATATCTCAATTAGATCTTGAGATACAATTTTTTTAAACCGATTATTCTTTTTAATCAAATATATGATTAAGTTTCAATCAAAAAATCGTAACTTTGAGATTTAAGGATTTGAAGTAACCATCTTTGGGGATCTAAATAATGAATAAATTTGCTTCAAATTGCTCTTTATTTCATTGCGATATCTCAATTAGATCTTGAGATACGATTTTTTTAAGTCGACTATTTTTTTTAATCAAATATGTAATTAAGTTTTAATCAAGAAATTGCAACTTTGAGATTTTAGGATTCGATATAACCATCTTTGGGGATCTAAATAACGAATAAATTTGGTTCAAGTTGCTTTTTATTTCATTGCGATATCTCAATTAGATCTTGAGATACAATTTTTTTAAACCGATTATTCTTTTTAATCAAATATATGATTAAGTTTCAATCAAAAAATCGTAACTTTGAGATTTAAGGATTCGAAATAACCATCTTTGGGGATCTAAATAACTAATAAATTTGCTTTAAATTGCTCTTTATTTCATTGCGATATCTCAATTAGATCTTGAGATACGATTTTTTTAAATCGATTATTTTTGTAATCAAATATATGATTAAGTTTTAATCAAGAAATCGTAACATTGAGATTTAAGGATTCGAAATAACCATCTTTGAGGATCTAAATAACGAATAAATTTGCTTCAAATTGCTTTTTATTTCATTGCGATATCTCAATTAGATCTTGAGATACAATTTTTTTAAACCGATTATTCTTTTTAATCAAATATATGATTAAGTTTCAATCAAAAAATCGTAACTTTGAGATTTAAGGATTCGAAATAACCATCTTTGGGGATCTAAATAACTAATAAATTTGCTTTAAATTGCTCTTTATTTCATTGCGATATCTCAATTAGATCTTGAGATACGATTTTTTTAAATCGATTATTTTTGTAATCAAATATATGATTAAGTTTTAATCAAGAAATCGTAACATTGAGATTTAAGGATTCGAAATAACCATCTTTGAGGATCTAAATAACGAATAAATTTGCTTCAAATTGCTTTTTATTTCATTGCGATATCTCAATTAGATCTTGAGATACAATTTTTTTAAACCGATTATTCTTTTTAATCAAATATATGATTAAGTTTCAATCAAAAAATCGTAACTTTGAGATTTAAGGATTTGAAGTAACCATCTTTGGGGATCTAAATAATGAATAAATTTGCTTCAAATTGCTCTTTATTTCATTGCGATATCTCAATTAGATCTTGAGATACGATTTTTTTAAGTCGATTATTTTTTTTAATCAAATATGTAATTAAGTTTTAATCAAGAAATTGCAACTTTGAGATTTTAGGATTCGATATAACCATCTTTGGGGATCTAAATAACGAATAAATTTGGTTCAAGTTGCTTTTTATTTCATTGCGATATCTCAATTAGATCTTGAGATACGATTTTTTTAATCGATTATTTTTTTTAATCAAATATAGGATTAAGTTTTAATCAAAAAATCGTAACTTTGAGATTTAAGGATTGAAAATAACTATCTTTAAGGATCTAAATAACGAATAAATTTGTTTCAAATTGCTTTTTATTTTATTACGATATCTCAATTAGATCTTGAGATACAATTTTTTTTTTAACCAATTATTTTTTTTAATCAAATATATGATTAAGTTTTAATCAAAAAATCGTAACTTTGAGATTTAAGGATTCGCAATAACCATCTTTGGGGATCTAAATAATAAATAAATTTGCTTCAAATTGCTTTTTATTTTATTACGATATCTCAATTAGATCTTGAGATACAATCTTTTTTTAACCAATTTTTTTTTAAATCAAATATATGATTAAGTTTCAATAAGAAAATCGTAACTTTGAAATTTAAGCTTTCGAAATAACCATCTTTGAAGATCTAAATAATGAATAAATTTGCTTCAAATTGCTTTTTATTTCATTGCGATATCTCAATTAGAACTTGAGATACGATTTTTTTAAATCGATTATTTTTATTAATCAAATATAAGATTAAGTTTCAATCAAAAAATCGTAGCTTTGAGATTTAAGGATTCGAAATAACCATCTTTGGGGATCTAAATAATGAATAAATTTGCTTCAAATTGCTTTTTATTTTATTGCGATATCTCAATAAGATCTTGAGACACAATTTTTTTAAATGGATTATTTTTTTAAATCAAATATATGATTATGTGATTCGAAATAACCATCTTTGCTCTCATTTGGGTGAGTGGCAGCATTGTCTAATAATCAAAAAACCTCCTTTAACCTCCCTTTAACCCTTTAACATCAGTGTGTCAGATGTTTTGTGGGGACCCTTAATTTAACAACATGTGTTTGTATACATTGTGATCTCTAA
Organism: Onthophagus sagittarius; assembly: GCA_036711965.1. NCBI lineage: Eukaryota > Metazoa > Arthropoda > Insecta > Coleoptera > Scarabaeidae > Onthophagus > Onthophagus sagittarius. The sequence goes on from JASERS010000004.1 coordinate 13,843,304, forward strand.
ATCATACCCTGAAGAAGATAAAAATATATTATCGAAAGCTTGGTTTTGGTTAAAGGAGGTTTTTTGATTCTTCCCCGTTCTGGTTGAATTCCCAATATTTCACACTTAATTGTCTAATAAGAAAACACATTTTCTGGGGAATCCGTGCTCTTTTAAAAAAACTGTACTTTTGGTACGAAATCTTCAAAAAACCAATTTTGAATAGATTTGCATTCATCCAGCCATTTTTTTTGATTTTTATACATAACAGGAAAAGCATTGGGACGAATATTCTTGAAGGCTCGTGGCTTTGCTGACTTACCGATACATAATAATGGAAGTTTGTGTCTCCCAGAAACATTTTTTTGAAATTGTAGTTTGTTTCAAATAAACTGGATTTCAGATAATCGCGATTCGGTTAATCGGGATTGTGATGTACCTGATTTTCATAACGTTTAACATAGCTTTAACAAAATTTGTGCTTATTCTATTGAATGCGTTTTTTTTGTTCCTCTTATGATATCCAGATTTAGAGATCATCTCAAGAACGTTTAACGCGGCCTTAATACGTAATACAAAATAGTAGTCTGGCGATTATCTTAATTATGGCAGGAAGGGAAACATTTTAGGGAACTCTTTACCAACATTTCATGAAATAAAAAAATAAAAATCATCAAAATAAATTGAACATATATATTTTTCGATAATATACACCACTTAACAAGTTATATTAGCACTTTGATACATAATCCTAATTTTTATACATTTATCATACAAAATAGTTCTTTTTAAAAATCTTTATATCGTCTGTAGTCGCTTGCATTTAGTTCATTCTTAAAAAAAAAGTTACAAACTATGTGATCCTTACGTCATCGTATTGTGTGTTGTACAAAACGTAAAAAAGAGAATATTCTATTGAGTGTGCGTGTCTTGCGGACACGTTACGAGAACGTTTTGAGTTTATTTTAATCTTTTTTGTTTAAGTAATTTTGCTTTCACAGAAAACATCGAATATCCCCCGAACGGCGGAATAGCAGCGTAAATATTTTAAAGTATAACAAATAACAAATGCAAGAAAACAACAAAGTTGCGTTGTTCGATTTCGGTTAGTGTCCAGCAACGAAATTAAAATAAATACACACAGGAAACCGAAGCTCGCAAACAAAAAACCTATTTCACGAAAAAAAATGAACCAAAAAAAAAAATTAATAATCCCTCAATTTTTATTAATTAATAAATCGCGTATTTTTGTTTTTGTATTCGCGAAGCAATATTAGCGGCACTTGCACAAAAAAAAAAGAATGAAAGATGTGAAAAATTATGATGTTGTTTTGGGTTATGATGAAACGCTCCTTAAATTTTATGGTGATCACAATAATTTTTTTTAAGCCACTCTCTCGCTCATCGCAAACACAGATGGGAGCATAACTTAACAATAAAAGTCACGCAAACTCACAAGATCACACAGCAATGGCCTCCACCAATGAATGAACTATACTGAAAAGAATACACCTGTTAGTTTTTGATAAAAAAAACGTACTCGTGATCCCTTACTTAATTAAAAAAAAATCAATAAAAAAAAGCACATTAACATGCACTAACGATCATTTTAATCTAATTTATTTATTTTAACCTAATTAATTTTATTTTTAAGAATACATTTTTTTTGTTAATTTTTATTTTTTTAAATTCTTATGATTTAATAACGCACTACTTGAGATACTTGAGATACATAGTCAAACAATTTTTTTTTTATTATAATCATGCACTGGATTCATGCAATTTGTTAAAAGGGAACAACCTCGGCTTTCAAAGATTGTTGAAGAAAGATTTTCCCTTAATTCCAGATACATAACAGCGTAGACAACCTTCATCTAAGGCTTCATTAACTGTGATGGAGAGATTAACCAACATAAAATGAAGAGACTATCAAAGAAGAATGGCAGAACTAGGATGACAAGAGATAAAGAAATTTGCTGGCCAAAACCGAGAAAAATCAGGTAGGTGAAGAACCTTCAATAATATATTTCAAAGACTTTCAAAAGTGTTAGAGATGCAGTGTTACATGATCATTACTAACTATTATGGGATTAAAAGGTTTTACCCCGCATTTTGACGGCGAATATGTGTTCTTGATGAGGTATATATCTTATTTTATGAATATTTAATATAGTTTCGCGGAAAATCGCAGTTTAATAGGTTGCGATTATTTCAAAAACGACCAGGTTTATTTCAACGTATAGAATTATCACAGTTATCGGATTCTAAAGCGGAACTTAAGTTTGTCTAATTTTAATAAACATCTTTCACTATTTTATCTGTTTCTAATATCAATAACGTTGGTTAAGTTAAAGTAATTTAAATTCACGGTTCGACGCAAAATGAGTATACCTACTCTCCGATTCTTCTGTTTTTCTTACTATGTAATAATTTATCTTTGGTCGATAGTACGTTGGTTATTCCGGCGAAATTCCATATTTTATTTCATTTTTCTGGGAAAAATTAATAAATCGATATTTGATTGTTAGGTACCGTTGGATTCCTATATACCATAATATACTGGATATTCCATTAAAAAAACAAAGTTGATCGAAAAAACTAAAAGTTGTAGCAAAATTGATAGAAAATGTGATAGAAAATATTTGCGCTTATAAAATATAGAAACCGATTTTTTTTAGTTTGTTACTTTAGTTATGAGCTAGATTCATAATTGTATCATATTTTGCGTTAATCAAGATTATGAAGTATCTCTCCAAGCTTTTTAGTTACAAATTCAGAATTTTTCATATTTCACTTCTGGTTTTCTTATCGTTTTCGAAAACTTGATCGAAAAATGGTAACTTTGAGATTTAAGGATTCGAAATAACCATCTTTGGGGATCTAAATAATGAATAAATTTGCTTTAAAATGCTTTTTATTTTATTACGATATCTCAATTAGATCTTGAGATACAATTTTTTTTAACCAATTATTTTTTTAATCAAATAAATGATTAAGTTTCAATCAAAAAATTGGAACTTTGAGATTTAAGGATTCGCAATAACTATCTTTGGGGATCTAAATAATGAATAAATTTGCTTCAAATTACTTATTTCATTGCGATATCTCAATTAGATCTTGAGATACGATTTTTCTAAATTGATTATTTTTTTAAATCAAATATATGATTACGTTTCAATCAAAAAATCGTAACATTGAGATTTAATAATTCGAAATAACCATCTTTGGGGATCTAAATAATGAATAAATTTGCTTCAAATTGCTCTTTATTTCATTGCGATATCTCAATTAGATCTTGAGATACGATTTTTTTAAATCGATTTTTTTTTATCAAATATATGATTAAGTTTTAATCAAGAAATCGTAACTTTGAGATTTTAGAATTCGATATAACCATCTTTGGGGATCTAAATAATGAATAAATTTGTTTCAAACTACTTTTTATTTTATTGCGATATCTTAATTAATCTTGAGATACGATTTTTTTAATCGATTATTTTTTTAAATCAAATATAGGATTAAGTTTTAATCAAAAAATCGTAACTTTGAGATTTAAGGATTGGAAATAACTATCTTTAAGGATCTAAATAACGAATAAATTTGCTTCAAATTGCTTTTTATTTTATTACGATATCTCAATTAGATCTTGAGACACATTTTTTTTTAACCAATTATTTTTTTTAATCAAATATATGATTAAGTTTTAATCAAAAAATCGTAACATTGAGATTTAATAATTCGAAATAACCATCTTTGGGGATCTAAATAATGAATAAATTTGCTTCAAATTGCTCTTAATTTCATTGCGATATCTCAATTAGATCTTGAGATACGATTTTTTAAATCGATTATTTTTGTAATCAAATATATGATTAAGTTTTAATCAAAAAATCGTAACATTGAGATTTAATAATTCGAAATAACCATCTTTGGGGATTTAAATAATGAACAAATTTGCTTCAAATTGCTTTTTATTTTATTGCGATATCTCAATTAGATCTTGAGATACGATTTTTTTAAATCGATTTTTTTTTATCAAATATATGATTAAGTTTTAGTCAAAATATCGTAACTTTGAGATTTAAGGATTCGCAATAACTATCTTTGGGGATCTAAATAATGAACAAATTTGCTTCAAATTGTTTTTTATTTCATTGCGATATCTCAATTAGATCTTGAGATACGATTTTTTTAAGTCGATTATTTTTGTAATCAAATATATGAATAAGTTTCAATCAAAAAATCGTAACTTTGAGATTTAAGGATTCCAAATAACCATCTTTGGGGATCTAAATAACGAATAAATTTGCTTCAAACTGCTTTTTATTTCATTGCGATATCTCAATTAGATCTTGAGATACAATTTTTTTAAACCGATTATTTTTTTTAATCAAATATATGATTAAGTTTCAATCAAAAAATCGTAACTTTGAGATTTAAGGATTCGAAATAACCATCTTTGGGGATCTAAATAACGAATAAATTTGCTTCAAACTGCTTTTTATTTTATTGCGATATCTCAATTAGATCTTGAGATACAATTTTTTTAAACCGATTATTTTTTTTAATCAAATATATGATTAAGTTTCAATCAAAAAATCGTAACTTTGAGATTTAAGGATTCGAAATAACCATCTTTGGGGATCTAAATAACGAATAAATTTGCTTCAAACTGCTTTTTATTTCATTGCGATATCTCAATTAGATCTTGAGATACAATTTTTTTAAACCGATTATTTTTTTTAATCAAATATATGATTAAGTTTCAATCAAAAAATCGTAACTTTGAGATTTAAGGATTCGAAATAACCATCTTTGGGGATCTAAATAACGAATAAATTTGCTTCAAACTGTTTTTTATTTCATTGCGATATCTCAATTAGATCTTGAGATACAATTTTTTTAAACCGATTATTTTTTTTAATCAAATATATGATTAAGTTTCAATCAAAAAATCGTAACTTTGAGATTTAAGGATTCGAAATAACCATCTTTGGGGATCTAAATAACGAATAAATTTGCTTCAAACTGCTTTTTATTTCATTGCGATATCTCAATTAGATCTTGAGATACGATTTTTTTAAATCGATTATTTTTTGTAATCAAATATATGATTAAGTTTTAATCAAAAAATCGTAACATTGAGATTTAATAATTCGAAATAACCATCTTTGGGGATCTAAATAATGAATAAATTTGCTTCAAATTGCTCATTATTTCATTGCGATATCTCAATTAGATCTTGAGATACGATTTTTTAAATCGATTTTTTTTTATCAAATATATGATTAAGTTTTAGTCAAAATATCGTAACTTTGAGATTTAAGGATTCGCAATAACTATCTTTGGGGATCTAAATAATGAACAAATTTGCTTCAAATTGTTTTTTATTTCATTGCGATATCTCAATTAGATCTTGAGATACGATTTTTTTAACCCATTAATGACCACCGATTCCCTATAAAAGTATAATATATGGTATTTGCAGAAATTAGATCAATATGATCTAACAATGCAACTAAGACAGAGATTTCATCATTTTTTATTTTAATTTCCGAAAAAATTAGGTGTACTTACCCGAGTACACTGGGCTCATGAAAGATAAAATAATATTTCTATAAGATTGAGATTTATTTAACGAAAAATACAAATAATATACAAAAGTAAACATAATTAGAATATACCAATATTTTTTATGAATTTAATTAATTTTAATTTAAGTATGAAACTTTTTAAAGCAATCTCTTTTTTCCGTGCATAGCGTCACTTTACATTTTTCGCATCGCCACCTAACTCTCATGTGGCATTGACGACATCTCAAGGGATTGTCTATTTTTTCAGGATAGTGACCAACGGGATCTTCTATGATGCATCTTGGTACAGAACCTGATGGTCTATTCGTATTCGGTCTTCTTTGAATGGTCTTTTTATATGTTCGAAGGTAATGGCGTGCAATATTTCGTTGAAATAGTAACAAATCCATTTTGTCGTCTGGATTAGCTAATGCGTGCAGTCTCCAGCCATTTACTACAGCCATGTTTATCATGTGGGTAAACAGCACCCACCACCATTTCTTCCCGTGGATGCTAATCCTATAGTTATTTACTCCTTGATCCAATAAATCAACACCACCCATTGATAAGTTATAAGTTTTGATCAAGTTTGGTTGTTGCACACATATAATATTTTTGGTTTTTGCAGACCATCGGTTGACTTGTGACATCGGTTCCAATGAATCGTAATTGGTTGCCATTGTAACCGCGGCGTTGTCATTCCATCTTACAAAAAGAAGGAAATTATCTTTATCGTACTGGTAGTCGTAATATCCGCGATCCTTCTTCACTAGGTATTTGGATGTTACCAGTGGACACCTTTTTGTGCGATTGTCACGTATTGTACCAGTAGCACGTAAATTCTTTTGTCTAAGAATATTTAACAAATCGTAACTCGTAAAGTAATTATCAAAAAATACTATGTGGTCGGTTGGCACATCAATAATCTTTAAAAACTCTAAGACTACTCGTGAACCTAGTGGAAGTGCAGATTTTTGAAATATTGACTCATCTTGTGTAGCCGAAGGCTTAGCACCACAGTATGTGTCAAATGCATAACAGTATCCACTCGAGCTACACATCGTCCAATTCTTGTATCCGAAGCGTACTGGCTTGCCTCGAATAAACTGTTTCGCAGAGTGATGCCCGAAATACTTTACCATCGCTTCATCGATAGACAAGCATTCATCGAAAATCCCCCACTGTTGAAATTTTTTATTTAGTAAATTCATTAAAGGCCGAATTTTATACATTTTATCGTTGGTGTCCAGTGTCGAGTTGTCAGCCAGATGTATATACTTTTTTATTTCGGTAAATCTATTACGACTGATTGCATTTGTTACAAACGGAATACCAAGATCTTCATCGAGACTAAAATAAAGACGTTCACGAGGCAGTCTATGATAACCAGTAAACAGGAGAAATCCGATAAAAATTTTTATTTCTTCATTTGTTACGTTGAAGGTATGGTTATTAGCAGCCTTTGCGTATATATTCGTTTGAGTTACAATATGCTGTACAACTTCTTCATCAAATAGCTTTTCAAAAATTTGTAAAGCATTTAGTCCAGACAGCTCTTCTTGCACTTTCTTGGAACGAACAGCAGCTCCATTAGTTCCATTTAGATTTGAGCTTATGTGTACACGACTCCAATTAGGTTCGATAAACCGTTGTTTTTTCGTTTTGCAACGTTTCAAATCCGATAGTGGAATATTATCTTCATCATCCCACATATCGTCAGTTTCTGAATCACATGATTGCACCTCTACTTCCCCTGGGATATCATTGGGTAATTTAGCCGTAACCAAATCGTTATCGTCTAATTCTTCTTCATCAGTTTGACAATCAACGGCTGGTGGAATTATCACTAAATCGAATTTTGAATTGGTCGGTCTTGCATTTTCAATACTATCTAATGCAGCTGGAAGCGACTCAAATCTTTTTCCATAAAACAACGACGGATGAATTTTGTTGAAGTCCATTGTAGAAGCAGAAGTTATTCTGAAAAATTGTAGATGACTTTCATACCGTGCTATCGCCCATTGTACTCAAATAGGTACAGACAACTTTGTAACACTATATACAAAACACACAACAATATAACGACGATTTTTCAACCAGACATTATACTAACATATGTAGCAAACCAGCATACCATGTATTGAAGAATTTTTAACAACAATTATAGTCAATAAAATAAATATTAGGTACTTACCTCCTATAATCACAAAAACACCGAAACACGCAACTAATACTTAACTTTGTAAATACTCAAACTGCTATGAACAATTAGGAATCTACTACATATCGCAAGTGAAAAGACTGTTGAAGCTTTTCTGATAATATAAATTAACCTATTGCACGTTAGATGTCAGATAAATCACATAATATACGGTGTACCCAGGCAGGTACAGTGGTCAATAATGGGTTAAATCGATTTTTTTATCAAATATATGATTAAGTTTCAATCAAAAAATCGTAACTTTGAGATTTAAGGATTCGAAATAACCATCTTTGGGGATCTAAATAACGAATAAATTTGCTTCAAACTGCTTTTTATTTCATTGCGATATCTCAATTAGATCTTGAGATACAATTTTTTTAAACCGATTATTTTTTTTAATCAAATATATGATTAAGTTTCAATCAAAAAATCGTAACTTTGAGATTTAAGGATTCGAAATAACCATCTTTGGGGATCTAAATAACGAATAAATTTGCTTCAAACTGTTTTTTATTTCATTGCGATATCTCAATTAGATCTTGAGATACAATTTTTTTAAACCGATTATTTTTTTTAATCAAATATATGATTAAGTTTCAATCAAAAAATCGTAACTTTGAGATTTAAGGATTCGAAATAACCATCTTTGGGGATCTAAATAACGAATAAATTTGCTTCAAACTGCTTTTTATTTCATTGCGATATCTCAATTAGATCTTGAGATACGATTTTTTTAAATCGATTATTTTTTGTAATCAAATATATGATTAAGTTTTAATCAAAAAATCGTAACATTGAGATTTAATAATTCGAAATAACCATCTTTGGGGATCTAAATAACGAATAAATTTGCTTCAAATTGCTTTTTATTTCATTGCGATATCTCAATTAGATCTTGAGATACGATTTTTTAAATCGATTTTTTTTTATCAAATATATGATTAAGTTTTAGTCAAAATATCGTAACTTTGAGATTTAAGGATTCGCAATAACTATCTTTGGGGATCTAAATAATGAACAAATTTGCTTCAAATTGTTTTTTATTTCATTGCGATATCTCAATTAGATCTTGAGATACGATTTTTTTAAATCGATTTTTTTATCAAATATATGATTAAGTTTCAATCAAAAAATCGTAACTTTGAGATTTAAGGATTCGAAATAACCATCTTTGGGGATCTAAATAACGAATAAATTTGCTTCAAACTGTTTTTTATTTCATTGCGATATCTCAATTAGATCTTGAGATACAATTTTTTTAAACCGATTATTTTTTTTAATCAAATATATGATTAAGTTTCAATCAAAAAATCGTAACTTTGAGATTTAAGGATTCGAAATAACCATCTTTGGGGATCTAAATAACGAATAAATTTGCTTCAAACTGCTTTTTATTTCATTGCGATATCTCAATTAGATCTTGAGATACGATTTTTTTAAATCGATTATTTTTTGTAATCAAATATATGATTAAGTTTTAATCAAAAAATCGTAACATTGAGATTTAATAATTCGAAATAACCATCTTTGGGGATCTAAATAACGAATAAATTTGCTTCAAATTGCTTTTTATTTCATTGCGATATCTCAATTAGATCTTGAGATACGATTTTTTAAATCGATTTTTTTTTATCAAATATATGATTAAGTTTTAGTCAAAATATCGTAACTTTGAGATTTAAGGATTCGCAATAACTATCTTTGGGGATCTAAATAATGAACAAATTTGCTTCAAATTGTTTTTTATTTCATTGCGATATCTCAATTAGATCTTGAGATACGATTTTTTTAAATCGATTTTTTTATCAAATATATGATTAAGTTTTAGTCAAAATATCGTAACTTTGAGATTTAAGGATTCGCAATAACTATCTTTGGGGATTTAAATAATGTACAAATTTGCTTCAAATTGCTTTTTATTTCATTGCGATATCTCAATTAGATCTTGAGATACAATTTTTTTAAACCGATTATTCTTTTTAATCAAATATATGATTAAGTTTTAATCAAAAAATCGTAACATTGAGATTTAATAATTCGAAATAACCATCTTTGGGGATCTAAATAATGAATAAATTTGCTTCAAATTGCTCATTATTTCATTGCGATATCTCAATTAGATCTTGAGATACGATTTTTTAAATCGATTTTTTTTTTATCAAATATATGATTAAGTTTTAGTCAAAATATCGTAACTTTGAGATTTAAGGATTCGCAATAACTATCTTTGGGGATCTAAATAATCAACAAATTTGCTTCAAATTGTTTTTTATTTCATTGCGATATCTCAATTAGATCTTGAGATACGATTTTTTTAAATCGATTTTTTTTATCAAATATATGATTAAGTTTTAGTCAAAATATCGTAACTTTGAGATTTAAGGATTCGCAATAACTATCTTTGGGGATTTAAATAATGTACAAATTTGCTTCAAATTGCTTTTTATTTCATTGCGATATCTCAATTAGATCTTGAGATACAATTTTTTTAAACCGATTATTCTTTTTAATCAAATATATGATTAAGTTTTAATCAAAAAATCGTAACATTGAGATTTAATAATTCGAAATAACCATCTTTGGGGATCTAAATAATGAATAAATTTGCTTCAAATTGCTCATTATTTCATTGCGATATCTCAATTAGATCTTGAGATACGATTTTTTAAATCGATTTTTTTTTATCAAATATATGATTAAGTTTTAGTCAAAATATCGTAACTTTGAGATTTAAGGATTCGCAATAACTATCTTTGGGGATCTAAATAATCAACAAATTTGCTTCAAATTGTTTTTTATTTCATTGCGATATCTCAATTAGATCTTGAGATACGATTTTTTTAAATCGATTTTTTTTATCAAATATATGATTAAGTTTTAGTCAAAATATCGTAACTTTGAGATTTAAGGATTCGCAATAACTATCTTTGGGGATCTAAATAATGAACAAATTTGCTTCAAATTGCTTTTTATTTCATTGCGATATCTCAATTAGATCTTGAGATACAATTTTTTTAAACCGATTATTCCTTTTAATCAAATATATGATTAAGTTTCAATCAAAAAATCGTAACTTTGAGATTTAGGGATTCGAAATAACCATCTTTGGGGATCTAAATAATGAACAAATTTGCTTCAAATTGCTTTTTATTTCATTGCGATATCTAAATTATATCTTGAGATACGATTTTCTTAAGTCGATTATTTTTGTAATCAAATATATGATTAAGTTTTAATCAAAAAATCGTAACATTGAGATTTAATAATTCGAAATAACCATCTTTGGGGATCTAAATAATTAATAAATTTGCTTCAAATTGCTCTTTATTTCATTGCGATATCTCAATTAGATCTTGAGATACGATTTTTTTAAATCGATTTTTTTTATCAAATATATGATTAAGTTTTAGTCAAAATATCGTAACTTTGAGATCTAAGGATTCGCAATAACTATCTTTGGGGATCTAAATTATGAATTAAATTGCTTCAAATTGCCTTTTATTTCATTGCGATATCTTAATTAAATCTTGGGTAAAATAAATTTCATGGTAATCGTTAAAATATATTTCTTTTAAACACCTCGACATATATTAAAATATAGCCGAACTGCTAATGTGTTAGTACGGTTGCCTAAATTCCGGTTTATTTATTATCCCATATAGTTTAGTACGTACGTAATTCCAAGTTTTCTACAAATTAACGTAATAAGCGGTGTCATTCTGATCTTAAATTATTTCTGAGGAATGTTCTGCTCCCAGTGAGTGTATTTTCGAAGTGATTTGTGAATTAGTTTACTCTGTATAAACGATGCAATGTGGTCAAAAATTCACCCAACTTTGTGATTCTTTTCATTAACAACAATAAAAATATCTCTCTTTGGCGATATTTACTACAAAGCCTTTTATGTCCATCTTAACTCTACGGTAAAATTTTTACATTAATTCCTTTCTTGTGCCCTAAAATTTAGAACTACTCCACCCATGATTAAGTATCTGATTTTCATGATGTTTAACGCAGCGTTAACAAAATGGGTGCTTATTCTATTGAATGAGTTTCTTTTTGTTCTTCTTATGATATCGAGATTTAGAGGTCATCTCAAGAACATTTTAACGCGGCCTTAATACGTACTACAAAAAGTAGTCTGGAGTTTATCTTAATTATGGCAGGAAGGAAAAGATTTTAGGGAACTCCTTACCAACGTTTCATGAAATAAATAAATAAAAATCATCAATATAAATTGAACATATATATTTTTCGATAATATACACCACTTAACAAGTTATATTAGCACTTTGATACATAATCCTAATTTTTATACATTTATCATACAAAATAGTTCTTTTTAAAAATCTTTATATCGTCTGTAGTCGCTTGCATTTAGTTCATTCTTAAAAAAAAAGTTACAAACTATGTGATCCTTACGTCATCGTATTGTGTGTTGTACAAAACGTAAAAAAGAGAATATTCTATTGAGTGTGCGTGTCTTGCGGACACGTTACGAGAACGTTTTGAGTTTATTTCATCTTTTTTTGTTTAAGTAATTTTGCTTTCACAGAAAACATCGAATATTCCCCGAACGGCGGAATAGCAGCGTAAATATTTTAAAGTATAACAAATAACAAATGCAAGAAAACAACAAAGTTGCGTTGTTCGATTTCGGTTAGTGTCCAGCAACGAAATTAAAATAAATACACACAGGAAACCGAAGCTCGCAAACAAAAAACCTATTTCACGAAAAAAATGAACCAAAAAAATTAATAATCCCTCAATTTTTATTAATTAATAAATCGCGTATTTTTGTTTTTGTATTCGCGAAGCAATATTAGCGGCACTTGCACAAAAAAAAAGAATGAAAGATGTGAGAAATTATGATGTTGTTTTGGGTTATGATGAAACGCTCCTTAAATTTTATGGTGATCACAATAATTTTTTTTAAGCCACTCTCTCGCTCATCGCAAACACAGATGGGAGCATAACTTAACAATAAAAGTCACGCAAACTCACAAGATCACACAGCAATGGCCTCCACCAATGAATGAACTATACTGAAAAGAATACACCTGTTAGTTTTTGATAAAAAAAACGTACTCGTGATCCCTTACTTAATAAAAAAAAAATCAATAAAAAGAAGCACATTAACATGCACTAACGATCAATTTAATCTAATTTATTTATTTTAACCTAATTAATTTTATTTTTAAGAATACATTTTTTTTTGTTATTTTTTATTTTTTAAAATTCTTATGATTTAATTAATAACGCACTACTTGAGATACTTGAGATACATACTCAAAAAATATGTTACCCATTCAATTGAATCTTATTTAATTGTTAAATTGAAATCCAATTGGGTGGATTAAAACATTTTTTTTAACATAATCATGCACTGGACTCATACAATTTGTTAAAAATCGCCGTTAAAATCCGTGGATTAATTAATCTTAATGAAAATTGTTACCTTGATCGAAACACGTCGGATTAATGATGTTAATCAAATCGTTATCGCTCATCGACGGAAACGACGGCGGAATCATCCTATCCTCGTTTCTTTTATCGATTTCGCTCGAAGACGTTAACGTTTCCGATTGGGTCGTTAATTGATTCCCCACGAAACTAGCCTCGGTAACTATCGTTTGTAACGTACTCTCTTGAATTAAGTTATTTGTTTGGATGTTATTGTTGTTATTGATCCCATCCGGAAGATGCATTATATTACCGAAGGCAATCTTTTTTTGCGTCGCCAATAAATCGGCCGTTGCGTTCAACAAGATGTCTTTTTCGGTTTCAATCGTCCTTTGAATCGGCGATATAGGCAATGCGTGTAAATGTTCTGGTGACATATGAGATTGTTGGGTGGTGGGCTGATTGACTGGTGATAAAATGTTTGTTAAATTCTGTTGCTGAATGATCGGGTTATCAACGGTCGTTGTGGTAAACGCCGTTGTCGATAACAAAGTGTCTTGAATTATATTTGAAGATCGACACATTAAACTCGGCGAAACCTGAGAGTTCAAAATGACTTCGGGGGAGATATTCGGCGATTGACTTATGGCTTGTTGCAAAGTCGTCGGTGTGGTCAAGGCAGTGTTAATAATAGGCGATACCATTAAGGAGTTTTGAGAGTTTAATAAAACGTCTTGATTGCCCAACATCAAGTTTTGCTGGGGGGATGAGTTTCGTATCATTTTTGAGTTATGTATGTGGGTCTCTACCGCGCAATTAACTAAAGCGTCCAATTTATCGGTTGTGATGGCTGAAGTTAAAATGGCGTTATCTAGTGTTGGGGGCATTGATGGAACGGATGTGGTTATCGGTAATTGTTCCGCCATTTTTTCGGCTATCGCGGCGGCTTCGCTTTTAGCGACGATGCTTAAAACGTCTGATTGGTGTGAATTTACTATTGGTCTTTGATTTTGGACGAACGCCGGCTCAACCGCACCTAATCGTGATATACTTTGAGAAGGGTTCATTATTCCGGTTACTATTACCTCGTTGACTTTCTGCCCGAACATACTCTGCACCAAACGGTTCTTGTTTTCAAGCGTGGTGAGGTACGACTCCACACTTAGGCCACTTTGGGTAGGCAATGGGGCACTCGACGCTTCCGTCACACCAAAGCTTTGCAAAGTGGCCAGCGATGGAGCGGAAGTGTTCGCCAAATCGGCCACGGTCGCCATCGACATTTTGCGTAAATCCATAACTTTGAGATCTTCAACGGAGGCGTTTGATATGTCTGAGTGAACGGTGGTTAATAAACCTTGATTAAACATCCGATTATCTTGAAGATGCACACTGCAAGATGACTCATCATTTAGCGAAGAAAGATTCGAATTCGAGACGTTAACATCCAACGAACTATCACAAACAGTTACGGGACGACTCATCGAATTTCTTCTGACAATCATCTCAACACTATTCTCATTAACAAGACTAATATTTGAATTTTCATTAATCATCGATAAATTAGACTCCCCAGGATGAACGTCCAAAGAGCTCTCGGAAATGTGACGATACCGACTTGATCGTAACTCGCTCGGATCCATAATGGAACTTTGAGTGTTTTCATCGAGAAGTTCTTGTTTCAATCCGCGTAGTGGGGGCGAATTGCTGTCGGTGTTGGTGTTTGTGGACGATCTTCGTTGCGCTAACGGAACCATGCTAGTTCCCGGTGGCGGCATCATATCCACATCTTGTTCTTGCTTAGTAAGCGAGGACCACATCATCTTCGACAGAAATGGGGCGCTCGACGTTGTTGGTGTTGACGTAGCTTGCGAATCCACGCGTACTGTAAAACACATGAAAAACTGGTTAGACGACTCCTTCCGGGAAGGTCAATCTATATTACAGTTGCTGCCATGAAACCACTGTAAGAAAATGGGAGGACGGTTGCCACTCAAGCCAAAATTCTCTCATAATTAAATCAAAATTAATAAAATTAATAAATAAATAACATTTATAATTAATTAATTTGGCTTGATAGACATGACCCACAATATTAACGCTCCAATCATACATCCAAACAACATCTCGAACAAACCGCGCTCATAACAGATTCACATCAACCAGTGCACTGCCTTAATCGTGCCCCTAATAAGTGGGATCGTCAGGATATATGATAATAAAATGAGTATGCGAGATTTTCAGGCTTATTAATTTACAAGTGTTTAAAATAAAGTAAAAAATTGTGAGTAAAATGGATAAGATACAACGTCAATTAAATATTAACAAATTAAAGAAACCTCTCTACTACCAAAACCAAGCTTATTATTGATTCAAA
Organism: Onthophagus sagittarius; assembly: GCA_036711965.1. NCBI lineage: Eukaryota > Metazoa > Arthropoda > Insecta > Coleoptera > Scarabaeidae > Onthophagus > Onthophagus sagittarius. Next base: position 13,858,836 of record JASERS010000004.1, read on the forward strand.
ATTGTATTTTTTTACTATTTAGTAGGTAATTTTTTCAAAAACATAAATTGAGTTTCAATAATATACCACCACCATAATGATGAGATAAGTTATGGATAAAAATTATCAAAAAATTAAAGATATCTTTTACAATTTTTAAAATAATTGGTAATTGAATCATTTTTTTTTTTATTATAAAGGGGGTTACTTTATGATATAATTGATAAAATTGCAAATTTGTGATTTTTACTTTTCAATATTGTTAAATGAGATATATGTCGTCTTACAAAAGATTTGGTATCTCAATGTAATGAACGATTTTGACTCAAATCGCCGAGGTCGCTTGCGGGCGAGGCGCTGGAGATAATGAGTCAATTTGAAATCAGCAATTCAAAGATTGAAATGCCTCGACGACTTGAATATAAACGCCATCCTTTGAACGATTTGGTATCTCAATGTAATGAACGATTTTGACTCAAATCGCCGAGGTCGCTTGCGGGCGAGGCGCTGGAGATAATGAGTCAATTTAAAATCATCAATTCAAAGATTGAAATGCCTCGACGACTTGAGTATAAACGCCATCCTTTGAACGATTTGGTATCTCAATGTAATGAACGATTTTGACTCAAATCGCCGACGTCGCTTGCGGGCGAGGCGCTGGAGATAATGAGTCAACTTGATATCAACAATTCAAAGATTGAAACGCCACGGCGACTTGAGTATAAATGCCATCCTTTGAATGATTTGGTATCTCAATGTAATGAACGATTTTAACTCAAATCGCCGAAGTCGCTTGGGGGCGAGGCGCTGGAGATAATGAGTCAATTTAAAATCATCAATTCAAAGATTGAAATGCCTCGACGACTTGAATATAAACGCCATCATTTGAACGATTTGGTATCTCAATGTAATGAACGATTTTGACTCAAATCGCCGAAGTCGCTTGCGGGCGAGGCGCTGGAGATAATGAGTCAATTTGAAATCAGCAATTCAAAGATTGAAATGCCTCGACGACTTGAATATAAACGCCATCCTTTGAACGATTTGGTATCTCAATGTAATGAACGATTTTGACTCAAATCGCCGAGGTCGCTTGCGGGCGAGGCGCTGGAGATAATGAGTCAATTTAAAATCATCAATTCAAAGATTGAAATGCCTCGACGACTTGAGTATAAACGCCATCCTTTGAACGATTTGGTATCTCAATGTAATGAACGATTTTGACTCAAATCGCCGAAGTCGCTTGCGGGCGAGGCGCTGGAAATAATGAGTCAACTTGACATCAGCAATTCAAACATTGAAACGCCTCGACGACTTCAGTATAAATGCCATCCTTTGAACGATTTGGTATCTCAATGTAATGAACGATTTTAACTCAAATCGCCGAGGTCGCTTGTGGGCGAGGCGCTGGAGATAATGAGTCAATTTAAAATCATCAATTCAAAGATTGAAATGCCTCGACGACTTGAGTATAAACGCCATCCTTTGAACGATTTGGTATCTCAATGTAATGAACGATTTTGACTCAAATCGCCGAAGTCGCTTGCGGGCGAGGCGCTGGAAATAATGAGTCAACTTGACATCAGCAATTCAAACATTGAAACGCCTCGACGACTTCAGTATAAATGCCATCCTTTGAACGATTTGGTATCTCAATGTAATGAACGATTTTAACTCAAATCGCCGAGGTCGCTTGCGGGCGAGGCGCTGGAGATAATGAGTCAACTTGAAATCAGCAATTTAAAGATTGAAATGCCTCGGCGACTTGAGTATAAATGCCATCCTTTGAACGATTTGGTATCTCAATGTAATGAACGATTTTGACTCAAATCGCCGAAGTCGCTTGGGGGCGAGGCGCTGGAGATAATGAGTCAATTTAAAATCATCAATTCAAAGATTGAAATGCCTCGATGACTTGAGTATAAACGCCATCCTTTGAACGATTTGGTATCTCAATGTAATGAACGATTTTGACTCGAATCGCCGAGGTCGCTTGCGGGCGAGGCGCTGGAGATAATGAGTCAACTTGAAATCAACAATTCAAAGATTGAAACGCCACGGCGACTTGAGTATAAATGCCATCCTTTAAACGATTTGGTATCTCAATGTAATGAACAATTTTGACTCAAATCGCCGAGGTCGCTTGCGGGCGAGGCGCTGGAGATAATGAGTCAATTTGAAATCAGCAATTCAAAGATTGAAATGCCTCGACGACTTGAGTATAAACGCCATCCTTTGAACGATTTGGTATCTCAATGTAATGAACGATTTTAACTCAAATCGCCGAGGTCGCTTGCGGGCGAGGCGCTGGAGATAATGAGTCAACTTGAAATCAGCAATTCAAAGATTGAAATGCCTCGGCGACTTGAGTATAAGTGCCATCCTTTGAACGATTTGGTATTTCAATGTAATGAACGATTTTGACTCAAATCGCCGATGTCGCTTGCGGGCGAGGCGCTGAAGATAATGAGTCAATTTGAAATCAGCAATTCAAAGATTGAAACGCCTCAACGACTTGAGTACAAATGCCATCCTTTAAACGATTTGGTATCTCAATGTAATGAAAGATTTTGACTCAAATCGCCGAGGTCGCTTGCGGGCGAGGCGCTGGAGATAATGAGTCAATTTAAAATCATCAATTCAAAGATTGAAACGCCTCAACGACTTGAATATAAATGCCATCGTTTGAACGATTTGGTATCTCAATGTAATGAACGATTTTAACTCAAATCGCCGAGGTCGCTTGCGGGCGAGGCGCTGGAGATAATGAGTCAACTTGAAATCAGCAATTCAAACATTGAAACGCCTCGACGACTTCAGTATAAATGCCATCCTTTGAACGATTTGGTATCTCAATGTAATGAACGATTTTAACTCAAATCGCCGAGGTCGCTTGCGGGCGAGGCGCTGGAGATAATGAGTCAACTTGAAATCAGCAATTCAAAGATTGAAATGCCTCGGCGACTTGAGTATAAGTGCCATCCTTTGAACGATTTGGTATTTCAATGTAATGAACGATTTTGACTCAAATCGCCGAGGTCGCTTGCGGGCGAGGCGCTGGAGATAATGAGTCAACTTGAAATCAGCAATTTAAAGATTGAAATGCTTCGGCGACTTGAATATAAATGCCATCGTTTGAACGATTTGGTATCTCAATGTAATGAACGATTTTAACTCAAATCGCCGAGGTCACTTGCGGGCGAGGCGCTGGAGATAATGAGTCAACTTGAAATCAGCAATTTAAAGATTGAAATGCCCCGGCGACTTGCGTATAAATGCCATCCTTTGAACGATTTGGTATCTCAACGTAATGAACGATTTTGACTCAAATCGCCGAGGTCGCTTGCGGGCGAGGCACTGGAGATAATGAATCAACTTGAAATCAGCAATTTAAAGATTGAAATGCCCCGGCGACTTGAGTATAAATGCCATCCTTTGAAAGATTTGGTATCTCAATGTAATGAACGATTTTGACTCAAATCGCCGAAGTCGCTTGCGGGCGAGGCGCTGGAAATAATGAGTCAACTTGAAATCAGCAATTCAAACATTGAAATGCCTCGACGACTTAAATATAAACGCCATCCTTATGAAATGTGCATATTAATCAGTTATAAAGAAAAAATAAAGAGATTATCAAATAAATCGAAGAAAATTGGATTGAGATTAATTATCAGGATTGCAAGAGATGAAGAAATTTATTGACAAAAAGTTAATTTTACGTGAATCAACTAATCTATTCATTTTAAAAGTATTAAAGATGAAGATGTCGTGTTATATGATGATTTTCTTTGTGATTCCGCGTATTACCTCAAATTTGGATTATCATATTAACCAGTTATCTAGAAAAAAGCAAAAAAAGCCAAAATTTGTAGAAATTAATGAGATTAATTCGAGATGGGAGACCCCAAATTTAATAACAACAATATTATAAGATAAATCTTGTAATATGGCTTAAAACCAACATAACATAACTCAATACAATTTACAATAAGAAAGATGTAAAAAAGAAAGTTTAATTTACTTAATCACTTAATTTTTGATAAATTGCAAGAATTAAGTGAATATCTGTTAGAAAACTTATCCAGGAAGAAAAGGGACAATTAAATAAATAAAAGAATATTTAGATGAGATTGGGATAAGAAATGAAAACATTTATTGGTAATATCTTCAAAAAGATTCTTCAAAAACAATTTTACATAAATCAAGTAATGAATTAATGTGAAGTATTAGAAATGGAGATTCATTTTTGAAGATAATTAGGTTTTGGTAACTTTTGTAATTTATGTTGAGTCTCAGTAACGGAGAAGAAAAAAATTGTTGCTTAATTCAAAATAAATCATAAATTAACTTCGATAACGATGGTAAATGAGTTAAGCAACAAAAAATGAAGAAACTATCTAATAAATCAAAGAAAGTTTGGCTAAGATTGGGACAAGAGATGAAGACATTTGTTGGTAATATTTTCAAAAAGATTCTTCAAAGACAATTCTACATGAATCAAGTAATAAATTAATTTGAGAAGTATTAGAAATTAAAATTCATTTTTGAAGATATTTAGGTTTTGGTAAATTTTGTAATTTATGTTGAGTCTCAATAACACAGAGAAGAAAAAATTATTGCTTAATTCAAAATAAATCATAAATTAACTTCGATAACGATGGTAAATGAGTTAAGCAACAAAAAATGAAGAAACTATCTAATAAATCAAAGAAAGTTTGGCTGAGATTGGGATAAGAGATGAAGACATTTATTGGTAACATTTTCAAAAAGATTCTTCAAAGACAATTCTACATGAATCAAGTAATAAATTAATTTGAGAAGTATTAGAAATGAAAATTCATTTTTGAAGATATTTAGGTTTTGGTAAATTTTGTAATTTATGTTGAGTCTCAGTAACACAGAGAAAAAAAAAGAATTATTGCTTAATTCAAAATAAATCATAAATTAACTTCGATAACGGTGGTAAATGAGTTAAGCAACAAAAAATGAAGAAACTATCTAATAAATCAAAGAAAGTTTGACTGAGATTGAGATAAGAGATGAAGACATTTATTGGTAATATTTTCAAAAAGATTCTTCAAAGACAATTCTATAAGAATCAAGTAATGATTTAATTTGAGAAGTATTAGAAATGAAAATTCATTTTTGAAGATATTTAGGTTTTGGTAAATTTTGTAATTTATGTTGAGTCTCAGTAACACAGAGAAAAAAAAAGAATTATTGCTTAATTCAAAATAAATCATAAATTAACTTTGATAACGATGGTAAATGAGTTTAGCAACAAAAAATGAAGAAACTATCTAATAAATCAAAGAAAGTTTGGCTGAGATTGGGATAAGAGATGAAGACATTTATTGGTAATATTTTCAAAAAGATTCTTCAAAGACAATTCTATAAGAATCAAGTAATAAATTAATTTGAGAAGTATTAGAAATGAAAATTCATTTTTGAAGATAATTAGGTTTTGGTAAATTTTGTAATTTATGTTGAGTCTCAGTAACACAGAGAAGAAAAAAAATTGTTGCTTAATTCAAAATAAATCATAAATTAACTTCGATAACGATGGTAAATGAGTTAAGCAACAAAAAATGAAGAAACTATCTAATAAATCAAAGGAAGTTTCGCTGAGATTGGGATAAGAGATGAAGAAGACATTTATTGGTAATACTTTCAAAAAGATTCTTCAAAGACAATTCTACATGAATCAAGTAATAAATTAATTTGAGAAGTATTAGAAATGAAAATTCATTTTTGAAGATATTTAGGTTTTGGTATATTTTGTAATTTATGTTGAGTCTCAGTAACACAGAGAAGAAAAAAATTATTGCTTAATTCAAAATAAATCATAAATTAACTTCGATAACGATGGTAAATGAGTTAAGCAACAAAAAATGAAGAAACTATCTAATAAATCAAAGAAAGTTTGACTGAGATTAGGATAAGAGATGAAGATATTTATTGGTAATATCTTCAAAAAGATTCTTCAAAGACAATTCTATAAGAAACAAGTAATGAATTAATTTGAGAAATATTAGAAATGAAAATTCATTTTTGAAGATAATTAGGTTTTGGTAAATTTTGTAATTTATGTTGAGTCTTAGTAACACAGAGAAGAAAAAAATTATTGCTTAATTCAAAATAAATCATAAATTAACTTCGATAACGATGGTAAATGAGTTAAGCAACAAAAAATGAAGAAACTATCTAATAAATCAAAGAAAGTTTGGCTGAGATTGGGATAAGAGATGAAGACATTTATTGGTAATATCTTCTATAAGATCCTTTAAAGACAATTCTACATGAATCAAGTAATAAATTCATTTTGAAAGAATTAGAGATGCAGGTTATATGATGATTTTCTTTGTAATTCCACGTAGTATCTCAAATTTGGATTATCATATTAATCAGTTATCTAGAAAACAGTTAGAAAAACCAAAATTTGTAGAAATTAATGAGATTCATTCGAGATGGGAAACTCTAAATTTAATAATAACAATATCACAAGATTATGTGGTTATGGTAAATCTTGTAATATGTCTTAAAATCAACACAACCCAGTATCATAAAGTAATCAAACAAAGTTTGGTTGAGATTGAGTATCAGGATAACAAGAAATGAAGAAATTTATTATCTAAATCAGATACAAAGGAGATAAACAGAGAACCTTAAGAAAATCCTTCAAAGATAAATGCATATTCATAGTAGCCAGGACGTTTTTATTTTGTCCCACATAAAATGTAACATGTAATATGATTTGATCATATATAAGTCTAGAATTAACATTAATGTATACCAAGCAGTAGAAAAAAAATTAGCTAATGACTCACACGTCATTAACCACATCAAAAATAGTTTCAAAATGTCAGCTTATTGGAAACGAAAAAAGCTAATTTCTCAAGATATGATGCACATAAAAACTAATTAATCGAAAATATAGACGTTAACAATCGATTAGGCAATTGAGGAAACTGTAAAGGATAAATAAATTCAAAAATACGAAGATTCTTAAGAAGTGCAAACATCAGTAGTTTAAATTTGTAAATCATCTAGAATTTAGAGTCGGTGAAAACGAGAACTGGAATATTTTCTGTAAACGGCTGTTTAAAATCGTCTAGTTTAACACCAAACGACTTTTTTTTATTAGGATTGTTTAAATACGTTACTTTGCAATAACGAAATTGAAAACTTCTTCAATTAACGTGAAGAGCAGAATTATCGAAGATTCTTGAACAATTACAGCTTACCAGGATGAGAAGAAATTGGCAAGAACAAACATAGAAGCTTCAAAGATAATTATACATATATCAAGTAATCAATTCATTTCAAAAGTATTGGAAATGCAGATTCAGTGTTACATGATAATTTTCTTTGTAATTTCTCAAAGAAATGTGTTATCTCGAATTTAAACTATCATATTAACCAGTTATCTAAAAAAGAATTGAAAAAATCAGGATTTGTAGAAATAAATGTGATTCATTCGAGATGGGAAACTCAAAATTTTATAACAACAATATAATAAGATTGTCAGGTTTTGGTAAATCTTGTAATATGTTTGACCACTTACTCTACCACTTACAAGAAGAAAGATATTCACTTAGTTCTTGATAAATTGCAGCGAAGATAGATAAGCATGATCTAACGCTTCAATAACGATGTTAGAAAACTTAACCAAGAAGAAAAGGGACAATAAAATAAATCAAAGAATGTTTTGGATGAGTTTGGGACAAGAAATGAAGACATTTATTGGCAATATCTTCAAAAAGATTCTTCAAAGACAATTCTACATGAATCAAGTAATGAATTAATTTGAGTAGTATTAGAAATTAAAATTCATTTTTGAAGATATTTAGGTTTTGGTAAATTTTGTAATTTATGTTGAGTCTCAGTAACACAGAGAAAAAAAAAAAGAATTATTGCTTAATTCAAAATAAATTAACTTCGATAACGATGGTAAATGAGTTACGCAACAAAAAAATGAAGAAACTATCTAATAAATCAAAGAAAGTTTGGCTGAGATTGGGATAAGAGATGAAGACATTTATTGGTAATATTTTCAAAAAGATTCTTCAAAGACAATTCTACATGAATCAAGTAATAAATTAGTTTGAGAAGTATTAGAAATTAAAATTCATTTTTGAAGATATTTAGGTTTTGGTAAATTTTGTAATTTATGTTGAGTCTCAGTAACACAGAGAAGAAAAAAATTATTGCTTAATTCAAAATAAATCATAAATTAGCTTCGATAACGATGGTAAATGAGTTAAGCAACAAAAAATGAAGAAACTATCTAATAAATCAAAGAAAGTTTGACTGAGATTGAGATAAGAGATGAAGACATTTATTGGTAATATTTTCAAAAAGATTCTTCAAAGACAATTCTATATGAATCAAGTAATAAATTAATTTGAGAAGTATTAGAAATTAAAATTCATTTTTGAAGATATTTAGGTTTTGGTAAATTTTGTAATTTATGTTGAGTCTTAGTAACAGAGAAGAAAAAAATTGTTGCTTAATTCAAAATAAATCATAAATTAACTTCGATAACGGTGGTAAATGAGTTAAGCAACAAAAAATGAAGAAACTATCTAATAAATCAAAGAAAGTTTGGCTGAGATTGGGATAAGAAATGAAGATATTTATTGGTAATATTTTCAAAAAGATTCTTCAAAGACAATTTTACATGAATTAATTTGAGAAGTATTTGATATGAAGATCCATTTTTGAAGATTATTAAGTTATGGTAACATATAGAAAAAAAAAATATTACTTAATTCAAGACAAATCATAAATTAGCTTCAACAACGATTATAAATGAGTTAAGCAATAATAAATCAAGAAATTTTCTAATAAATCAAAGAAAGTTTGGCTGATACGGAATTTAATAATAATATTTACTAACAATATTAAGAGGCAACAAATGAGATAACAAATAAGACGTCAACATCAAAGTATTAACAAAAAAATTCAATCTAAGCGTTATCTAAGCTTGAATCTTATTGTTAGCCTTCAATCTAATGTCATTCATATTAAAAATCGAAGATAAAAATCGACAATCTCATCATAACATTTCATATCGATTCTCAACTCTATAAATATTAGCTTAGTGCTTAAGCACGCAAATTTTGCGATACAAAAAATAACATCTCTTTATAATCATAAAGTAACCCTCAATATTATGTACACAAGACGTATTTCCATTCCATTTGTGATTAAACAATGAAATAATACCAGATAAATATTATTGATTAAAGAAAGTGGTTAATAAAATAAAAAATTTAATTTAATCCTTTTGAAATAAAATAAAACCAAGATTAAATTAATTTTTACCAGAGAATATTTTTCGGATTACGATCGAAAAGGAAATGATGAAAATTTTAATAATTACGTGCCAGGAATGAGTAATGAAATGGTATTGCAATACACAAATTAATAAGTACAAACAGATTCATTCAAAGAAGCGAAATTTAATCATGACACAGTCAACAATAATAAGGTGAGTAAATGTGTGTAGATGCTGGGTAAAGAATGAAAAAAAAAACCGTGATGTAAAGGTTTTTGTAGAGAGGGTTCTTAAAAAATATAAATTTAAAAGGATTTGATTGATTTGATTTGATTTGATAAAATGAACGGAATGTGAGGGTGGTTTTGAAAAGGATTGAAAAACCAAACACTCTCGCCACCCCTTTCACAGCTCATTCGCTCCCTGCGGGAACATTGCGGGTCGGTTTTCAGGGTTTTTACGGCACCTCCGGTATATCTCCTGCAAGAGAAACAAAAAGGCTGCATCCCAGGCCCTACCTAAAATAAGCGCCGATTTTTTTAGAGATTCTTTGAGAATCTTAGCGGCGATTAATCAACAAAAACGAAATTTGATGATCCTGTAATAATAAATAGGAAAAATATAATTGGATTGTTGTACACTGTACAAGTTAAATAAATAAAAAAAACGTATATAAATAAAGGTAACGTAACTTTAAAAAGGTAAAAACTGTATTAGAATATGTATGAGTAATTGTCGCTGTGTTGTGTATTTTGTTGATGTAAGAAGGGATTTAATTAAATCGTTTCTTACATCGATGTTTTTGTTATGTGTGTTTTTAAAAATATTCTCCAGTACTTAAAAAATTTTTAAAAAAATAATTAAGAATGTTAGTAAATTGTGAAATAATAATGTGAAGTCAAATTTAATTTATGAGATGCACAAATAAGTCAAATTACACAAACAACTTGTACACAATATTAGTTAACAAAAGGAACAAGATGATTCAAAAAAACTTGGTGAAATTGCGAAAAACTTAGAATATGATAAATTTTAAATGAAAGTCGAAATGATTGTATTTTTTTGTGATGTAATGGTGAGGTGTATTTTGTATGTGTGATGTGAATTTGTATGAGGTGTTTTTGGTTTTTTAAGTACCCGTGATGCAAGAGAACCTGAATGACACGGACATCGGCGAAGGTTAGGCACCGCAGGCTGATAGCAGTCTCCGGCAGGCAGCACCTCTGCGTATACAGAGCCTGTACGCTGTATGAGACAAAGTGGAAAGCAAAACGCATTTAAGAAAAAGTTCAGTACTTTTGTCAGTGTTTTTCTTATCTCATACATTTTATCAAAAAAAAAATAATAAAAAAAAGTAAAAAACAGTAAAATTGTTGTGAAATTTTCTGATGAACAGCCGGGGCACTCAGTAGAAAACAGCTTCAGGAGTTGCATCAAAAAATTTTACAAGTACAATTATTCGGCCTTTAAGTAACAATTAAAAAAAAATTATAACGTAACCTCGTTATTTTCTCTTCTTTAAAAACAATAAACAAAAAAAAATTAATAAATTATACAATGACAACGTTTTGAACAAGAAAAACAAAATACATTTTTTTCTTTTAAAGAACGTTTAAACATTAATTTCCTTGAACGAAAACAAAATATACAAAGATACAGTAATATACTTCAATGGTGTCAATCTGAAGAAACCTATAGAAAAACACAAGAAAATACAAAATCAAACTGTTCTTTGTAAATTTTTTTTAATAAGCTTTATAGAAATGATCAAATCCTTAATTTGATTCAAAATTAAACAATTAATTAATTAAAAAAAAAAATAATTAAACAGGATTTGTCATATCACAAAAACTGTGGCAAATATCGCGCTACCTCATCATCAAATCGCATCAAAACACTCATTAATAAAAACATTCTTTTTTCTTTCGCGCGTCTCTCAATCATTTTCGTATTCCTCTCAACCTCCAATTCTCTCCATTAGCGCATATTTGCCACGAAATGTTAACTTTCACCGTGATTTGCTAAAAAAGTGATAGGAGTCGGCAGTTTCAATACTTACATTGTTTCGATGGCTAACACATCACCATTCATTGGGGTGGGTAAACCGCTTTTTTAGCAAATATCACGCCAAAGAAAAATGCCGCTCAAAAATATTTAAAACACGCGCTATCAAAAATTTGATTAATCATCGAAAACGAGCAATGAGTAACATTTTTCCCAGATTTAATTAGTACCATGCAATCGGCATGCAAAAGCTGGATGAGAGTAACTTAAAATAACTGTAATGCTTTTGTTTTTGCTATTAATTCGATTACCTTTAATTGAGTCGTTTGTTTGATTCGTATTTGATAAATAGAATTGTGTCGGATTGATTGTTGAAATCAAAGTAATAGCATTAAGTTATCCTCATGGAAAAAATGTCGTGAAATAGAATTAACGCGAGCTTACCACTTGGAACTGCCCCATTAACGGGCGTATAAACAAAATGCTGTGGTTCGCTAGTTTTACCGCTTGACACCACAAATAACCTTACCGTAACGGGCTCGGTAATATTTGGGTGCATGTAGGGTGGGATTACGCACACAAAATGCATCTGAAACAAAAATAAAAGAGTTAATTTTATGCTCATATGGTAATAATAAAAAATAAAATAGTTTAGTAAAAAACAAAATGACAAAAAAAAGTCATAGAAACAAAAAAAAGAAAAGAATGAATATTGATAAATAATAAATAAAAATAGTTAAGACATGGTGTGTGGTCTGAAAAACGAAAGAATTTAATTTAAAAAAATAATCAGAACGAAGAAAGCAAATTATTAATAATAAACGAATTAGTAAAGAAGAAATAATAGAAGAAAAGATTTTGTATTGGCTCATAAACAAAAGAAGTAAACTCAAGTATCGATTGGAGAAGGATGTGGAGAGATGAAATCAAGAATAATTGCTACCACTAATTTTAGGGATGAAAAGGAAAGAAGGAAGAAATATCGATAATGAACATGATAAATATTGAGAAATTGGAACAAAATAAAATGGATATGTTTGAGAAATTGGAATAAAATAAATTGGAAATGAATAAAAATCTGAAAGAGAGATTGGAACAAAATAAAATGGAAATAAATTTATGACTGGAAGAAAAACGGAACAAAATAAAATGGATATGATTGAGAGATTGGAAGAAAATATAATGGAAATAAATTAATAACTGGAAGAGGAAATGGAACAATAAAATGAATATAATTAAGAAATTGGAACAAAATAAATTGGAAATGATTCAAAATTTGGAAGAGAAATTGGAACAAACTAAAATGGAAATAAATAAAAAACTGGAAGAGAAAATGGTACAAAATAAAATGGATATGTTTGAGAAATTGGAATAAAATAGATTCGAAATGAACCAAAATTTGAAAGAAAAATTGGCACAAATTGAAGAAAATGGAAATAAATCAAAATCTGGAAGAGAAATTGGAACAAAATAAAATGGAAACAAATCAAAGACTGGAAGAGAAAATGGAACAAATTAAAGTGGATATGTTTGAGAAATTGGAATAAAATAAATTGGAAATAAATCAAAATTTGGAAGAGAAAATGAAACAAATTGAAGAAAATAGAAATAAATCAAAATCTGGAAGAGAAATTAGAACAAATTAAAACGGAAATAAATCAAAACCTGGAAGAGAGAATGGTACAAAATAAAATGGATATGTTTGAGAACTTGGAATAAAATAGATTTGAAATGAACCAAAATTTGAAAGAAAAATTGGAACAAATTGAAGAAAATGGAAATAAATCAAAATTTGGAAGAGAAATTAGAACGAATTAAAACGGAAATAAATCAAAAACTGGAAGAGAAAATAGAACAAAATAAAGTGGATATGTTTGAGAAATTGGAATAAAATAAATTGGAAATAAATCAAAATTTAGAAGAGAAAATGAAACAAATTGAAGAAAATGGAAATAAATCAAAATCTGGAAGAGAAATTAGAACAAATTAAAACGGAAATAAATCAAAAACTGGAAGAGAGAATGGTACAAAATAAAATGGATATGTTTGAGAACTGGGAATAAAATAGATTTGAAATAAACCAAAATTTGAAAGAAAAATTGGAACAAATTGAAGAAAATGGAAATAAATCAAAATTTGGAAGAGAAATTAGAACGAATTAAAACGGAAATAAATCAAAAACTGGAAGAGAAAATAGAACAAAATAAAGTGGATATGTTTGAGAAATTGGAATAAAATAAATTGGAAATAAATCAAAATTTGGAAGAGAAAATGAAACAAATTGAAGAAAATGGAAATAAATCAAAATCTGGAAGAGAAATTAGAACAAATTAAAACGGAAATAAATCAAAAACTGGAAAAAAGAATGGTACAAAATAAAATGGATATGTTTGAGAACTTGGAATAAAATAGATTTGAAATAAACCAAAATTTGAAAGAAAAATTGGAACAAATTGAAGAAAATGGAAATAAATCAAAATTTGGAAGAGAAATTAGAACGAATTAAAACGGAAATAAATCAAAAACTGGAAAAGAGAATGGTACAAAATAAAATGGATATGTTTGAGAACTTGGAATAAAATAGATTTGAAATGAACCAAAATTTGAAAAAAAAATTGGAACAAATTGAAGAAAATGGAAATAAATCAAAATCTGGAAGAGAAATTGGAACAAAATAAAATGGAAATAAATCAAAGACTGGAAGAGAAAATGGAACAAAATAAAGTGGATATGTTTGAGAAATTGGAATAAAATGAATTGGAAATAAATCAAAATTTGGAAAAGAAAATGAAACAAATTGAAGAAAATGGAAATAAATCAAAATCTGGAAGAGAAATTAGAACAAATTAAAACGGAAATAAATCAAAAACTGGAAGAAAGAATGGTACAAAATAAAATGGATATGTTTGAGAAATTGGAATAAAATAGATTTGAAATGAATCAAAATTTGGAAGAGAAAATGAAACAAATTGAAGAAAATGGAAATAAATCAAAATCTGGAAGAGCAATTAGAACAAATTAAAACGGAAATAAATCAAAAACTGGAAGAGAGAATGGTACAAAATAGAATGGATATGTTTGAGAAATTGGAATAAAATAGATTTGAAATGAATCAAAATTTGGAAGAGAAAATGAAACAAATTGAAGAAAATGGAGATAAATCAAAATCTGGAAGAGAAATTAGAACAAATTAAAACGGAAATAAATCAAAAACTGGAAGAAAGAATGGTACAAAATAAAATGGATATGTTTGAGAAATTGGAATAAAATAGATTTGAAATGAATCAAAATTTGGAAGAGAAAATGAAACAAATTGAAGAAAATGGAAATAAATCAAAATCTGGAAGAGAAATTAGAACAAATTAAAACGGAAATAAATCAAAAACTGGAAGAAAGAATGGTACAAAATAAAATGGATAAGTTTGAGAAATTGGAATAAAATAGATTTGAAATGAACCAAAATTTGAAAGAAAAATTGGAACAAATTGAAGAAAATGGAAATAAATCAAAATCTGGAAGAGAAATTAGAACAAATTAAAACGGAAATAAATCAAAAACTGGAAGAAAGAATGGTACAAAATAAAATGGATAAGTTTGAGAAATTGGAATAAAATAGATTTGAAATGAACCAAAATTTGAAAGAAAAATTGGAACAAATTGAAGAAAATGGAAATAAATCAAAATCTGGAAGAGAAATTAGAACAAATTAAAACGGAAATAAATCAAAAACTGGAAGAAAGAATGGTACAAAATAAAATGGATAAGTTTGAGAAATTGGAATAAAATAGATTTGAAATGAACCAAAATTTGAAAGAAAAATTGGAACAAATTGAAGAAAATGGAAATAAATCAAAATCTGGAAGAGAAATTGGAACAAAATAAAATGGAAATAAATCAAAGACTGGAAGAGAAAATGGAACAAAATAAAGTGGATATGTTTGAGAAATTGGAATAAAATAAATTGGAAATAAATCAAAATTTGGAAGAGAAAATGAAACAAATTGAAGAAAATGGAAATAAATCAAAATCTGGAAGAGCAATTAGAACAAATTAAAACGGAAATAAATCAAAAACTGGAAGAGAGAATGGTACAAAATAAAATGGATATGTTTGAGAACTTGGAATAAAATAGATTTGAAATGAACCAAAATTTGAAAGAAAAATTGGAACAAATTGAAGAAAATGGAAATAAATCAAAATCTGGAAGAGAAATTGGAACAAAATAAAATGAAAATAAATCAAAGACTGGAAGAGAAAATGGAACAAAATAAAGTGGATATGTTTGAGAAATTGGAATAAAATGAATTGGAAATAAATCAAAATTTGGAAGAGAAAATGAAACAAATTGAAGAAAATGGAAATAAATCAAAATCTGGAAGAGAAATTAGAACAAATTAAAACGGAAATAAATCAAAAACTGGAAGAAAGAATGGTACAAAATAAAATGGATATGTTTGAGAAATTGGAATAAAATAGATTTGAAATGAATCAAAATTTGGAAGAGAAAATGAAACAAATTGAAGAAAATGGAAATAAATCAAAATCTGGAAGAGAAATTAGAACAAATTAAAACGGAAATAAATCAAAAACTGGAAGAGAGAATGGTACAAAATAGAATGGATATGTTTGAGAAATTGGAATAAAATAGATTTGAAATGAATCAAAATTTGGAAGAGAAAATGAAACAAATTGAAGAAAATGGAGATAAATCAAAATCTGGAAGAGAAATTAGAACAAATTAAAACGGAAATAAATCAAAAACTGGAAGAGAGAATGGTACAAAATAGAATGGATATGTTTGAGAAATTGGAATAAAATAGATTTGAAATGAATCAAAATTTGGAAGAGAAAATGAAACAAATTGAAGAAAATGGAGATAAATCAAAATCTGGAAGAGAAATTAGAACAAATTAAAACGGAAATAAATCAAAAACTGGAAGAAAGAATGGTACAAAATAAAATGGATATGTTTGAGAAATTGGAATAAAATAGATTTGAAATGAATCAAAATTTGGAAGAGAAAATGAAACAAATTGAAGAAAATGGAAATAAATCAAAATCTGGAAGAGAAATTAGAACAAATTAAAACGGAAATAAATCAAAAACTGGAAGAAAGAATGGTACAAAATAAAATGGATAAGTTTGAGAAATTGGAATAAAATAGATTTGAAATGAACCAAAATTTGAAAGAAAAATTGGAACAAATTGAAGAAAATGGAAATAAATCAAAATCTGGAAGAGAAATTAGAACAAATTAAAACGGAAATAAATCAAAAACTGGAAGAAAGAATGGTACAAAATAAAATGGATAAGTTTGAGAAATTGGAATAAAATAGATTTGAAATGAACCAAAATTTGAAAGAAAAATTGGAACAAATTGAAGAAAATGGAAATAAATCAAAATCTGGAAGAGAAATTGGAACAAAATAAAATGGAAATAAATCAAAGACTGGAAGAGAAAATGGAACAAAATAAAGTGGATATGTTTGAGAAATTGGAATAAAATAAATTGGAAATAAATCAAAATTTGGAAGAGAAAATGAAACAAATTGAAGAAAATGGAAATAAATCAAAATCTGGAAGAGAAATTAGAACAAATTAAAACGGAAATAAATGAAAAACTGGAAGAGAGAATGGTACAAAATAAAATGGATATGTTTGAGAACTTGGAATAAAATAGATTTGAAATGAACCAAAATTTGAAAAAAAAAATTGGAACAAATTGAAGAAAATGGAAATAAATCAAAATCTGGAAGAGAAATTGGAACAAAATAAAATGGAAATAAATCAAAGACTGGAAGAGAAAATGGAACAAAATAAAGTGGATATGTTTGAGAAATTGGAATAAAATAAATTGGAAATAAATCAAAATTTGGAAGAGAAAATGAAACAAATTGAAGAAAATGGAAATAAATCAAAATCTGGAAGAGAAATTAGAACAAATTAAAACGGAAATAAATCAAAAACTGGAAGAAAGAATGGTACAAAATAAAATGGATATGTTTGAGAAATTGGAATAAAATAGATTTGAAATGAATCAAAATTTGGAAGAGAAAATGAAACAAATTGAAGAAAATGGAAATAAATCAAAATCTGGAAGAGCAATTAGAACAAATTAAAACGGAAATAAATCAAAAACTGGAAGAGAGAATGGTACAAAATAAAATGGATATGTTTGAGAACTTGGAATAAAATAGATTTGAAATGAACCAAAATTTGAAAGAAAAATTGGAACAAATTGAAGAAAATGGAAATAAATCAAAATCTGGAAGAGAAATTGGAACAAAATAAAATGAAAATAAATCAAAGACTGGAAGAGAAAATGGAACAAAATAAAGTGGATATGTTTGAGAAATTGGAATAAAATGAATTGGAAATAAATCAAAATTTGGAAGAGAAAATGAAACAAATTGAAGAAAATGGAAATAAATCAAAATCTGGAAGAGAAATTAGAACAAATTAAAACGGAAATAAATCAAAAACTGGAAGAAAGAATGGTACAAAATAAAATGGATAAGTTTGAGAAATTGGAATAAAATAGATTTGAAATGAACCAAAATTTGAAAGAAAAATTGGAACAAATTGAAGAAAATGGAAATAAATCAAAATCTGGAAGAGAAATTGGAACAAAATAAAATGGAAATAAATCAAAGACTGGAAGAGAAAATGGAACAAAATAAAGTGGATATGTTTGAGAAATTGGAATAAAATGAATTGGAAATAAATCAAAATTTGGAAGAGAAAATGAAACAAATTGAAGAAAATGGAAATAAATCAAAATCTGGAAGAGAAATTAGAACAAATTAAAACGGAAATAAATGAAAAACTGGAAGAGAGAATGGTACAAAATAAAATGGATATGTTTGAGAACTTGGAATAAAATAGATTTGAAATGAACCAAAATTTGAAAAAAAAATTGGAACAAATTGAAGAAAATGGAAATAAATCAAAATCTGGAAGAGAAATTGGAACAAAATAAAATGGAAATAAATCAAAGACTGGAAGAGAAAATGGAACAAAATAAAGTGGATATGTTTGAGAAATTGGAATAAAATGAATTGGAAATAAATCAAAATTTGGAAGAGAAAATGAAACAAATTGAAGAAAATGGAAATAAATCAAAATCTGGAAGAGAAATTAGAACAAATTAAAACGGAAATAAATCAAAAACTGGAAGAGAGAATGGTACAAAATAAAATGGATATGTTTGAGAAATTGGAATAAAATAGATTTGAAATGAACCAAAATTTGAAAGAGAAATTGGAACAAATTGAAAAAAATGGAAATAAATCAAAATTTGGAAGAGAAATTAGAACAAATTAAAACGGAAATAAATCAAAAACTGGAAGAGAAAATTGAACAAAATAAAGTGGATATGTTTGAGAAATTGGAATAAAATAAATTGGAAATAAATCAAAATTTGGAAGAGAAAATGAAACAAATTGAAGAAAATGGAAATAAATCAAAATCTGGAAGAGAAATTAGAACAAATTAAAACGGAAATAAATCAAAAACTGGAAGAGAGAATGGTACAAAATAAAATGGATATGTTTGAGAAATTGGAATAAAATAGATTTGAAATGAATCAAAATTTGGAAGGGAAATTGGAACAAAATAAAATTTATATGATTGAGAAATTGGAATAAAATAAATTGGAAATGAATCAAAAACTGGAAGAGAAAATGGAATAAAATAAAATGGATATGATTAAGAAATTGGAATTAAAAAAATTGGAAATAAATCAAAATTTGGAACAGAAATTAAAGCAAATTAAAATGGAAATCAAAAACTGGAAGAGAAAATGGAACAAAATAAAATGGATATGTTTGAGAAATTGGAATAAAATAAATTGGTAATGAATCAAAAACTGGAAGAGAAAATGGAACAAAATAAAATGGATATGTTTGAGAAATTGGAATAAAATAAATTGGTAATGAATCAAAAACTGGAAGAGAAAATGGAACAAAATAAAATAAGAAATTAAAATAAAATAAGAAATTGGAATTAAAAAATTTGGAAATGAATCAAAATTTGAAACAGAAATTAGAACAAATTAAAATGGAAATCAAAAACTGGAAGAGAAAATGGAACAAAATAAAATGGATATGTTTGAGAAATTGGAATAAAATAAATTGGAAATGGATCAAAATTTGGAAGAGAAATTGAAGCAAATTGAAGAAAATGGAAAGAAATCAAAATCTGGAAAGAATATTGAAACAAAATAAAATGAAAATAAATCAAAAACTGGAAGAGAAAATGGAGCAAAATAAAATTTATATGATTGAGAAATTGGAGTAAAATAAATTGGAAATGAATAAAAATCTGAAAGAGAGATTAGAACAAAATAAAATGGAAATAAATTTATGACTGGAAGAAAAATAGAACAAAATAAAATGAATTGAGAGATTGGAAGAAAATATAATGGACATAAATTGATTAAACTGGACGAGAAAATGCAACAATAAAATGGATATAATTAACAAATTGAAACAAATAAATTGGAAATGAATCAAAATTTGGAGGAGAAATTAGAACAAAATAAAATAGAAATAAATCTAAATTAGAAGAGAAAATGGAACAAAATAAAATTTATATGATTGAGAAATTGAAACAAAATAAATTGGAAATGAATCAAAATCTGGAATAGAAATTGGAAGAAAATCAAATGGAAATAAATTAAAAACTGGAAGAGAAAGTGGCACAATCAAAAGGATATGATTCAGAAATTGGAAGTTAATTAAAATTTGGAAGAGGAATTGGAACAAATTAAAATGGAAATAAATCAAAAACAGAAGAGAAAATGGAACAAAATAAAATTTATATGATTGAGAAATTGAAACAAAATAAATGGGAAATGAATCAAAATCTGGAATAGAAATTAGAACAAATTAAAATAAAAATAAATAAAAAAGAAGAGAGAAAATGGAAGAAAATAAAATGGATATGATTGAGAAATTGTAACAAAATAAATTGAAAATGCACCAAAATCTGGAAGAGAAATTGGAACAAAATAAAATGGAAATAAATCGAAAACTGGAAGAGAAAATGGAACAAAATAAAATATATATGATTGAGAAATTAGAATAAAATAAATTGGAAATATGATTCTTCTTGTTTCACTGAGATTATACAAGTTTACTTTCAATTATAACAAACACAACTTCTCAGTATAATTTCCAATTTATTTGAAAATTCGACGTTTCGAGCTTAATTAGCTCATTGTCAAGAAATCATCTTTAAACGTAAATCTACCATAAAATATCTATTCTTACTTATAACACCGCGTTGAATGCCATTTTATTTTTAAAATGCCGTTTTATTATAATTGAAAGTAAATTGGATATGAATCAAAATCTGGAAGAGAAATTGGAACAAAATAAATTGGAAACGAATGAAAATGTAGAAAGAATGAATCAAAATTTAGAAGCGAAATTGGAACAAAACAAAAAGGAAATGAATAAATTTAGAAGATAAATTGGGAAACAACCGGATTGAAAATCAGAGAAAATTTAATGTAACAATTCTCGATATATAAGATATAACTATACAAAATTTAAAACAAAAATTCGTTTACGGACCCAACCCAGAAGTTAAGACCCACCACCTTCTACGGAGTTCAAAACAGTTAACAACTATTTCATTTTTTTGAGTAAAATATCCTTATTTCTTATCTTCTTATTCATGTCGATCTGAGCCTTACCCTTTTTTTCAACGGACCCAAACCTAACCAAACCCTACCCGGAAGTTGGAACCCAGCGCCTGCTACGAAATCTAAAATATTTAAGTCAATTCAAATATTTGATTGTCAAAATTAATTTTTTTTTGTTCTTCATAGTCGAAGCAATATTCGTGGGTTTCAACTCCCGGATTGGGTCTGTAGCACGCAATGAGTTTCAACTTGCGGGTTGAGTATCCGTTGCAGGAAAAGACGTCACATCGGAAATTTAAAACGATTTTTCGGTAAGTTTAACACTTTTCCGTACTTTTTTAAAATTTTTAACGTCTTTTTTAAGTTATTTTACATCAGATAAAAAAGGAATTGGCGCAATATCTTTCTGGGTGCTGTCCTAAATATTTGCCCCGAACGCAACCAACCTAACCCAACCTATAACATTCATCATATGGAATGATATGAAGTTGAAGCTTAACCTAATCTAACGAATCTTCTAAGTTTTTTTGAAATATTCCGTGACTTTTTCTTCTATAGTTTGATTAAGTTGAGTTCTAACTTCGCACCATTCAATGTGAGTGCTGGTATGAAGGTTTTCTTCTGTGGTTGACTTGTTAACTTGGGTTGAGCTTCAACTGTATATTATTAAGTATGAAGTTGAAGTTTAATCCAATCCAAATATAGAAGAAAAATCATGGAATCTTTTTGATTTTTCCTTCTATAGTTGAGTTGTGTTAATTTTCAACTTCATGCCATCCCTTATATAACAAAAAATCAAATTCAAAATTCTTCTGTGGTTGAGTTGGGTTAAACTCCAACTTTATTCAATTCAATATGAGAATTATAGTATGTTCAAAAATTTTGAATAATTTTTCGAAATGTTTCGTAACTTTTTCTGTCATATTTCACGTTTGATTTTTTCTTCTATAGTTGGGTTGAATCAAGCTTCAATTTCATCCCTCATATAACAAAAAATCATATCTAAAACTACAAAACTTCCAAGTTCAATATGAGAGATAGCATCAAGTTTGGTCGAATTGAACTCCAACTTCATATCATTCAAAATGAGGGATGATATATAAGTTGAAGCTGTACCCAATCCAACCCAACCCAACTTGATGCATTGATATTAAAGATTTCTTTCAATTTCTTCTCAAATTCATTCAATTTAATAATAATGTACATTTTCTAGGTATTGTATAGAATACTGGAGGTAACATACAGATATAAAATAGAAAAATTATAATAGAAATATATTTTCGTGAGTGGCGTGCGTGACCCTCGTGGGTCTAGACCGTGAGCGGGTATAAGTCACTCACGCGCACATCTCTACTCCAGCTGCAATAATAACCAAGATAATTGTAACCCAACCCATCCAAGTTTAACTCAACCCAAATTAATACCCTCTCTGTTGCAATCCCCTCGTAAGTTGGATTGAATGAGGAAGAGTAGATGTATTCTACTTCATCTCAGCTCTTCACTTTTACATTTGCACATTTTTATGTCTCCATTATAATTGACCCAAATTAGATTGCGATGGGTTGCATCGCCCAACTCATCCAAGTCTAACTCAACCCAAATTAATACCCTCTCTGTTGCAATCCCCTCGTAAGTTGGATTGGATAAGGAAGAGTAAATGTACTCTGCCTCATCTGAACCCTTCTCTCTTACATTTGCACATTCCTATCTTTGTATGAGACAAAGATAGGAATGTGTAAATGTAATTGGTTTATCACCGCAACTTTAGAGCTTTCCAAAAGTTTAGGGCTGATCAAGACTTTTAATAAATGCCAGAAAAATCAACAAACTTTTTCAAAAAAATTATGTCTTAGACGCCGCATTCACACAGAAGTCTGACTTGACCTCGAAAATCGACAAATTTGGACCTCAGCTTGTCCAAAATTGAAGAGATCAAGAAATGTATCATTCCTCAAAAATGAGGAAATTGATTATTAACTTTATAATTTAGTCATAAATATTAATAAAATATTAATAAATGAAAGAAAAGTTGTTATTGCTAGACAAAGGCATTAGAAAAGAAACATCATTGTAGACGTCAACAACCAAATTAAAAATTAAATTAAAAATTCATGATAAACATTAACAAATTTAAACTGAAATAGACTCCCCCAGCAAGTCTCAAACATCAACATTATTCTAGACGTAAACAACCGAATTAAAAATTCATGATGATTCAACTCAAATAAATTCTCTTAATCCCAAAAATCAACATCATCAAATTGTTTAGGAATTCAAACTGAACTGCATTTGCAAAAAATGAACAAGCAAATTAAAAATTGACCTTGGTCAACTCAACAAACAAAAAATTGTGTAATATAGAAGAAAAACCGCTTTTCTTCGGAAAATTAAAAAACTTTCCACCATCCGTTAAGTAAAATTGTTACAAGAAGCTATTTACAAAATTTCATTCAATTATTTTAATAAATAAAGTATGTTTTTTGTAATTTGCCGAATTGCACGGTAAAGTAGCCTCTTAATGAATAATATAACAGTTAATGAAGTCAACCTAAATTAAAAATTTTCAACTACGTGACAACTACGTGACAAATTCTCCGAAAAAAGTGTCCATATAATATCTTAGTTATAATATTCTATCAATAATAATAACCAAGATAATTGCAGTTGCTGGTTTTGCGATATTGACACTTTTGGCGTCTAACGAAAAAACCTAAGACTATAGCGCTTTGAGGTTTTCGGCATTGAATTTTTTTTTTTTTTAAGAGATTATGACATGTAAGCTACTTTTTGTCTAACTCTTACATTTTTCGAGATCCTCATCTGAGCCCTTCTGTTATATTTACATATTCCTATCACTGCCTTATAGTAGGCTCATCATCGCAACTTCAGAGGTTTCCAAAGGTTTAGGGGTGATCAAAATTCTTAATAAACCTTACTATTTTTCCAAATTTTTGTTTTTTTATGCCAGAAATATCAAGCAAACTTTTTCAAAAAAATTATGTTGTAGACGACGCAGTCACACAGAAATCTGACTTGTCCTCAAAAGTCAACAAATTTGGTCCTCAGCTTATCCAAAATTGAAGAGATCAAAAAATCTGTCATTCCTCCCAAGTAAGTGAATTAATTATTGAGTTTGTAATTACCAGACAAAGTCATTAGAAAAGAAACATCATTGTAGACGTCAATAACCAAATTAAAAATTCATGATAATAATAATATTTGAGTAAAACGAAATTATTAATGTTGCAATATTGATATGTTTTATAAGCTTTATAATTGATGTTATGATCTTGAGTGACATCCATCCATTTTATAGCTAGCTATATAAGAATATAACGATTCATTTGAAATTTTTTTTTAAATATATTTTAAATAACGTAGTTTATTTTACCATTTATATAAAAGTCTTAAAATGTTTAATTAACAACTAAAAATGTAATTCTTTGTTAAGAACAACGAAATTTATATTCAAAATTTTGCAAAAAAACCTTAATACGTCATTAAATTCTCTGTGACAAAGTGTTTATATAATGTCTTAGCTATAATACTCCAACTGCAATAATAACCAAGATAATTGTAATCCAACCCATCTAAATCCAATCCAACCCAAATTTATAATCTCTGTGTTGAGATTTCCTCGTAATTTGGGTTAGATAAAGAGGGGCTTCATCTCAGCTCTTCTCTGTTACATTTGCACATTTCTATGCTCCCTTATAATTGATCCAAGTTGGGTTGAGATGGGTTGGATCACCCAACTCATCCCAATCTAAATCAATACCTTCTTTGTTACAATCTCCTCGTAATTTGAGTTGGATAAGGTAGAGTAAAATGAATGAATGATTCAAATTCGAAGTCCGAATAACTGAATAAGTTATGTCGAAAATTATAGGAGTTAGTTAAAAAGTAGCTTATATGTCAAAATCTCCTTTTTTTAAGAAAAATCCATTGCTGAAGACCTCAAAACGCTATCGTCTTTTGTTTTTCCGCTAGGCGCCAAAAGTAAAAATATCGTAAAACCTGTAACTGCTATGATTCTTATTGGTAGGGTATTATAACTGAGACATTATATGGATTTTCGTTTTTTTTAATGGAAACAATTCCTGCTTTTTAGCTTATTAAATGTGTTATTTCTTTCTGATTTTAAAAATGTTGGGTTCGACAGGTATATCCCTTATTGTTTCAGAATAATGCTAAAAATAAGCTTTTATATAAAATTTTCAAATACTACCATTTAGTGTTATTAAGTGTAAATATTTTATTAAAGTAAAAAAATAGTAATTTAACAGAAAAAATCAATAATTTGAAAAGATGGTCCATTTGAGTATTTTTTATAGCACTATTTCAATGTTTTTTTGGGAAATATTATGGTTAGTAAAAAACATAAAATTAAAAAAATTAAACTTATTAATTTTTTTATTAAATTTACTTTTTTTTCTAACCATTTTATCTCCCAAATATATTGAAATCATCTTATTAAAAATGCTAAAATTGTACACCTCAAAGTTATTGATGTTTTGAATGCCATTTTTGAAGGCATTTTTGAATTCAGAAAAAAAATAACGAATTTAATAAGCTAATAATCGGGGATTGTTTCCATTCAAAAAAAAAAAATAGTCACAATATCTCAAAATCTAAAAGCGATAAAAATTTTCTACTACTTCATCAAATTCTCCGCAAAAATGTCCATATAAAGTCTTAGTTATAATATTCTACCAATAATAATCAAGATAATAACAGTTGCTGGTTTTGCGATATTGACACTTTTGGCGTATAATGGAAAAACAAAAGACGATAGCGCTTTGAGGTTTTCAGCATTGGATTTTTCTTAAAAAAAGAGATTATGACATGTAAGCTACTTTTGGTACAACTCTTATAGTTTTCGAGATCCTCATCTGAACCCTTCTCTCTGATATTTGCATATTCCTATCACTGCCTTATAGTTCATCACCATAACTTCAAAGGTTTCCATGGTTTAGGGCTGATCAAGGTTCTTAGTAAACCTGAGTATTTTTCCAAATTTTTGTTCTTTTATGACAGAAGAAATCAAGCAAAATTTTTCAAAAAATCTATGTATTAGTCGATGCAGTCAAACAGAAGTGTGACTTGTCTTCAAAAATCGACAAATTTGGTCCTTAGTTTATCCAAAATTGAAGAGATCAAGAAATTTAGCATTCCTCAAAATT
This sequence comes from Onthophagus sagittarius, assembly GCA_036711965.1. Taxonomy (NCBI): domain Eukaryota; kingdom Metazoa; phylum Arthropoda; class Insecta; order Coleoptera; family Scarabaeidae; genus Onthophagus; species Onthophagus sagittarius. The sequence goes on from JASERS010000004.1 coordinate 13,884,931, forward strand.
GATTGAATTGATTATTAACTTTATAATTTAGACATAAATATTTAATGAACGAAAGAAAAATTGTTATTATTGGACAAAGGCATTAGAAAAGAACCATCATTGTAGACGTCAATAACCAAAATAAAAATTAAATTAAATATTCATGATAAACATTAACAAATTTAAACTGAAATAGACGCCCACAATCAGTCCCAAACATCAACATCATTCTAGACGTAAACAACCAAATTAAAAATTCATGATGATTCAACTTAAATAAATTCTCTTAATCCCAAAAATCAACATCATCAAATTATTTAGGAATTCAAACTGAACTGCATTTGCAAAAAATGAACAAGCAAATTAAAAATTGACAATTGGCAAATTGAAAATTGTAAATTGAAAATTTACCTGCTGCAAATATTCTTTATCAGGTGCTACCGATTGTTCCCAGCGAACATGATCATTCTCCATCAACTGGAAATAAACCTTAGTATCCTTTGAGAAATTTTTACCAAGCGCAAACAACTCCAAGCCTCCCGTCGCGGGACAAGAAGTCAAAGATTTTTTGCAAATTTCAGGAATACCAGGTGGTTGCGCTAAAAAAATCAAAATAAATCAATAAAAACAACAAAATTAATTAATTAAAACAACTTACTACAAACGATCGGTTGCGAACAAACTTGCAAAGTCTCCTGAACACCGTCATTATGAGTGATGGTCGCCCGAAAAACCATCCTACACCTCGTCGATTTCTTTTTACTTCGAGGCCCTTGCTGATCGGGAAATCGATGCTCAACATCAACATTGCGCTCTTTTAAGATCCCGACGCAATCGCAAGTCGCCGTCATTTCTTTGGCGGGGTTCATTAACAGCTCGATTACAATCGTGCCTTCAATTTTCTTTTCCGTGCATGGGGTCGAATTCTTTCCGCTCACTCTACAAGCTTGATAAAACATGTGTGGTGTTACTTTTCCAGTATCACTCCCGATGAACACCTAATTAATTAATTTTTTTTAATAATATTTAATTTTGAACCAAATTTAATTTTTTTTTTACTTGTAGTGTTACGGGTTTATTATAACCGTTCAATTTCACCATGGGGAATCCGTTTCCCGTGCGATCTTTAACAGCCCCTCTACTTCCTTCCGTTTGATATCTCGCTCTGTGTTGTTGTTCGGGTTGACAAATAATACTCAACGAGATATCGCCTAAATAAGAAAATTATTATCGAGATTGATTAAATTATTTGATTTGATTTGATTTATTACCATATTTTGAAGTGTGCGATAATTGCGTGGCAAGCGTGACTGGTTGTCCTGATTGCGCGGAATGGCTAACTAAAGACGTTGATCTTGATGATGAATGAGTTGAGGTGCTTGTTTGTGACGAAGCGATGCTGAGTGATGAAACCGAGGATGTCGGCGCTGTTCTGATTAAGCTGCAAAAGAAAATGAAAATAGATTTTTTTTTAATTTTTTGAGAAGAATGATTTAAAGCAAACTAACGTTGTTGAGTTATTTTGAGTTTCGCAAGCAGATACATGATCCGGAAAACTATAGCTGTCATTAATTTCGTCTTCGATTTTAACATCTAATCGCGATCTTTTCGGCTGCAGTCTCTCCTCCGGACAGTGCATCCTTTCCTGCATACCCATCGCGTAAGGATCAAAATGGTTATCAAAACTGCAAGATACAAAAAAAGATATTTTTAAAATTCTGGTAAACAAATTTAATTAATTTTTGTGTATTTTAAATGATAATGGATTAAGATGGTGATCGTAAACGTCAAAATATTCTTTTTTATCTTATCTCAAAAACAAAAATGATCATCGTTCAAAGACCTCGCTCTAAAAAACGGAGTGCTGAAAATATTCGTGTTATCTCCATGTAGAGAGAAAAAAAAACACAATTCGAATATAAATCGTGTAATAGCCGGCAGCGATAGCAAATCGCAATCCTTTTTTTACTACTACAAGTATTACTCAACCGAGATTAAAGCCTCTTTGGAGATATCTCTCTCCGCGTAGCGATAAAATGTGTCGTCATCGAAAAAAAAACTTTAACAAATCGTTTATACTTTATTTAGTAAACGATTGTAAAAAGCTTCGTTAAAAAACAACGTGACCTTTTATGTAGTGAAAGTAATCTTGGAGTTTATCTTAAAAAATTTTATAATTATAATACGCAGATAAAAATAAATGAGTTGTAATGATTTGAAAAACAAACAAGATGCTTAAAAAATAAAATTAATTCAAATTTTATTTTATTTCAAATTAATCACATTTTTGTGTTAATAGTTTTAAATTATAAATATTTTTCAATTTTTGACTCAAATTATTAAGAAATTATATTGGTTAAATAACACTTCCTCGAAAGAAGTCGTCAACAATAACAGGGATTAATGAAATAACCTGAATTCGAGGTCGAATGAAAAACAAGTTGAAAGTTATAATTTTTTGCGATAAAGTGGAATAAATAAGGTATGAGGTGGAGAGTGTGAATTAATCATTACAACAATAATAATTTATTGTCTCTGGTTTATGATGAATGATTCACATAATGATAATTAAAGTAATTCATGTGTATTCAGATTATCTATAAGTTTTTTATCTCTACGTTGCTAACTCGTTCATCAACTTATTTTGCTCGAATAGCAAATGATGTAGAGTTAAAGATTCCTCCTTATCTTTTATGCAATTTGACCACCAAACACTTTGGTACAATTTCTGTTGCAATCATACACCGAATACAGAATTCTTAATGGCTTTATCTGGATTAAAGTTACCATTTTCAATTAATTTTTTTAATTTTAATGAGTATCTTCTCTAAACATTCTTTTTTAGAGTGCTTCTATAATACTTGATCTGCTTCTAAAAAACTTGATACTACTTAAAACTGACTTGATCCTAATTCCAAAAGACTTGGAATGCTACCAGAAGACATGAAACTGCTTCCAGAAGGTTTCAAATGCTTCCATAAGAATTGATTCTGCTTCCGGAAGACTTGATATTGCTTCCAGAAAACTTGATATAGCTTCAAAAAGACTTGTAAAGCTTCCAAAAGATTTGATACCTACCTATAAAGGACTTGAAAATTGCTTACAAAAAACTTGAAATGCTTCCAAACGATATTTCTTCTAGAAATCTTAATATTGCCTCTAGAAGACATGAAATGCTTCCAAAAAACTTGCTACTATTCTTGAAAGATTTGATACCACTTCTAGAAGTCTTAATATTGCTCCCAAAAGTCTTGTACGACTTGAAAAACGTTTGATATTGCATACAAGAGGCTTGAACTGCTTCAAAAAGAATTGATACTGCTTCTAGCAGACTTGCAATGTGTCGAGAAGACTTGATTCTGCCTTTAGAAGACTTGATTCTGCTTTTAGAAGACTTGATACTGTCTAGAATAGACTTGAAGTGCTTCCAAAAGTAAAAACTACTTCCAAAAGACTTGCTACTGTTTCTGGAAGATTTGATACCTTTTCTAGAAGCCTTAATATTGCTCCCAAAAGACTTGTACAGCTTCCAAAAGACTTGATATTGCGTATAGAAGGCTTGAAATGCATCAAAAAGACTTGATACTGCTTCTAGAAGACTTAATATTGCTTCCAGAAGATTTGATATTGCTTCAAAAACACTTGTAAAGCTTCCAAAAGTCTTGATATCTACCTATAAAGGACTTGAAAATCGCTTGCAAAAGACTTGAAATGCTTCCAAACGATACTGCTTCTAAAAGTCCTGATATTGTCTATAAATGACTTGAAATGCCTCCAAAAGACTTGCTACTGTTCTTGGAAGATTTGATACCGCTTCTAGAAGCCTTAATATTGCTCTCAAAAGACTTGTACAGCCTCCAAAAGACTTGATATTGCGTACAAAAGGCTTGAAATGCTTCTATAAGACTTGATATTGTTTCTAGAAGACTTGATTCTGTTTCTAGAAGACTTAACACTGCTTCCAAAAGTCTTGCAATGCTTTTAAATGATGCTGCTTTGGGAAGTCTTGATAATGCCTATAAAACACTTGAAATGCTTCCAAAAGACATGAACTGCTTCCAAAAGAATTGCTACTATTCTTAGAAGATTTGATACCACTTCTAGAAGTCTTAATGTTGCTCCCAAAAGTCTTGTACGGCTTGAAAAAGGTTTGATATTGCATACAAGAGGCTTGAACTGCTTCAAAAAGAATTGATATTGCTTCTAGCAGACTTGCAATGTGTCGAAAAGACTTGATACTGATTCCAGAAGACTTGACTCTGCCTTTAGAAGACTTAATTCTGCTTCTAGAAGACTTGATACTGCCTAGAAGACTTTAAATGCTTCCAAAAGACATAAACTACTTCCAAAAGACTTGCTACTGTCTCTGGACGATTTGATACCTTTTCTAGAAGCCTTAATGTTGCTCCCAAAAGACTTGTACAGCTTCCAAAAGACTTGATATTGCGTACAGAAGGCTTGAAATGCATCAAAAAGACTTGATACTGCTTCTAGAAGACTTAATATTGCTTCCAGAAGATTTGATATTGCTTCAAAAAGACTTGTAAAGCTTCCAAAAGACTTGATACCTACCTATAAAGGACTTGAAAATTGCTTGCAAAAGACTTGAAATGCTTCCAAACGATACTGCTTCTAAAAGTCCTGATATTGTCTATAAATTACTTGAAATGCTTCCAAAAGACTTGCTACTGTTCTTGGAAGATTTGATACCGCTTCTAGAAGCCTTAACATTACTCCCAAAAGACTTGTACAGCCTCCAAAAGACTTGATATTGCGTACAAAAGGCTTGAAATGCTTCTATAAGACTTGATATTGTTTCTAGAAGACTTGATTCTGTTTCTAGAAGACTTAACACTGCTTCCAAAAGTCTTGCAATGCTTTCAAATGATGCTGCTTTGGGAAGTCTTGATAATGCCTATAAAACACTTGAAATGCTTCCAAAAGACATGAACTGCTTCCAAAAGAATTGCTACTATTCTTAGAAGATTTGATACCACTTCTAGAAGTCTTAATGTTGCTCCCAAAAGTCTTGTATGGCTTGAAAAAGGTTTGATATTGCATACAAGAGGCTTGAACTGCTTCAAAAAGAATTGATATTGCTTCTAGCAGACTTGCAATGTGTCGAGAAGACTTGATACTGATTCCAGAAGACTTAACTCTGCCTTTAGAAGACTTAATCCTGCTTCTAGAAGACTTGATACTGCCTAGAAGACTTTAAATGCTTCCAAAAGACATAAACTACTTCCAAAAGACTTGCTACTGTCTCTGGACGATTTGATACCTTTTCTAGAAGCCTTAATGTTGCTCCCAAAAGACTTGTACAGCTTCCAAAAGACTTGATATTGCGTACAGAAGGCTTGAAATGCATCAAAAAGACTTGATACTGCTTCTAGAAGACTTAATATTGCTTCCAGAAGATTTGATATTGCTTCAAAAAGACTTGTAAAGCTTCCAAAAGACTTGATACCTACCTATAAAGGACTTGAAAATTGCTTGCAAAAGACTTGAAATGCTTCCAAACGATACTGCTTCTAAAAGTCCTGATATTGTCTATAAATGACTTGAAATGCCTCCAAAATACTTGCTACTGTTCTTGGAAGATTTGATACCGCTTCTAGAAGCCTTAACATTACTCCCAAAAGACTTGTACAGCCTCCAAAAGACTTGATATTGCGTACAAAAGGCTTGAAATGCTTCTATAAGACTTGATATTGTTTCTAGAAGACTTGATTCTGTTTCTAGAAGACTTAACACTGCTTCCAAAAGTCTTGCAATGCTTTCAAATGATGCTGCTTTGGGAAGTCTTGATAATGCCTATAAAACACTTGAAATGCTTCCAAAAGACATGAACTGCTTCCAAAAGAATTGCTACTATTCTTAGAAGATTTGATACCACTTCTAGAAGTCTTAATGTTGCTCCCAAAAGTCTTGTACGGCTTGAAAAAAGTTTGATATTGCATACAAGAGGCTTGAACTGCTTCAAAAAGAATTGATATTGCTTCTAGCAGACTTGCAATGTGTCGAGAAGACTTGATACTGATTCCAGAAGACTTGACTCTGCCTTTAGAAGACTTAATTCTGCTTCTAGAAGACTTGATACTGCCTAGAAGACTTTAAATGCTTCCAAAAGACATAAACTACTTCCAAAAGACTTGCTACTGTCTCTGGAAGATTTGATACCTTTTCTAGAAGCCTTAATGTTGCTCCCAAAAGACTTGTACAGCTTCCAAAAGACTTGATATTGCGTACAGAAGGCTTGAAATGCATCAAAAAGACTTGATACTGCTTCTAGAAGACTTAATATTGCTTCCAGAAGATTTGATATTGCTTCAAAAAGACTTGTAAAGCTTCCAAAGACTTGATACCTACCTATAAAGGACTTGAAAATTGCTTGCAAAAGACTTGAAATGCTTCCAAACGATACTGCTTCTAAAAGTCCTGATATTGTCTATAAATGACTTGAAATGCTTCCAAAAGACTTGCTACTGTTCTTGGAAGATTTGATACCGCTTCTAGAAGCCTTAACATTACTCCCAAAAGACTTGTACAGCCTCCAAAAGACTTGATATTGCGTACAAAAGGCTTGAAATGCTTCAAAAAGACTTGATATTGTTTCTAGAAGACTTAATACTGCTTCCAAAAGTCTTGCAATGCTTTCAAATGATGCTGCTTTGGAAGTCTTGATAATGCCTATAAAACACTTGAAATGCTTCCAAAAGACATGAACTACTTCCAAAAGAATTGCCACCGTCTCTGGAAGGTTTAATACTGCTTCTAGAAGCCTTAATATTGCTCCTAAAAGATTTGTACAGCTTCCAGAAGACTTGATATTGCCTACAGATGGCTTGAAATGCTTCAAACAGACTTGATACTGCCTCTAGAAGGCTGGCAATGCGTCGAGAAGACTTGATACTGCTTCTAGGAGACTTGATTCTGCTACTAGAAGACTTGATACTATTTCCAAAAGACTTGCAATGCTTTCAAATCAAACTGCTTCTAGAAGTCTTGATATTGCCTATAAAGGACTAGAAATACTTGCAAAAGAGTTGCTGGCAAAGTTTCCAGAAGACTTGATATTGAGTCCAGAAGACTTGAAATGCTTCAAACTACTTGATACTGCTTCCAGAAGACGTGAAATGTTTCTGGAAGACTTGCAAACTTCGAGAACACTTGATACTGCATCTAGAAGACTTCTACACAAAACTTAATACACATAAAAGACATGAAATGCTTTCAAAAGATTTGATATTTGATGCCTATGGAAAACTTGATGATATTCATAACGATTGTAGAATTCATGTTGCAAAATTATTAAAATATTATGAAAGATATTTAATACATATAACTTTTTACTTTCTTCTTTAATATTTTTAATTTTTATTGGTGCCGGTTTCGACATTTATGTCATCATCGGTGAAATTGCCAAAAATATAAAAAAAACATTAAGTAATATAAAATGTTAAAAAAATTAAAGGCGTTAAGGACCACAATAACGGAAAAAGTTTTAAAATATTACATATAAAATTTTCTTTATTTAATGTTCTCTTTAAATTTTTAATAAATTAGCTAACTTTCGACTTTTATGATGATGACGTAAAAGTCAAACCTAACACTGCTTCTAGAAGACTTGAGATTGCTACTTGATCATTTGATATATTTCCAGAAGATGTAATACTGCTTCTAGAAGAGACAAAATGCTTCCAAAAGACTTGATACTATTTCTGGAAGACCTTGATGCTGCTTCCAAATAACTTGAAGTGCTTGTAGAAGATGATTTATTGTTATTCTGGAAGACGTGATACTGATTCTAGAACATTTGGTATTGCTTGCGGAAGACTTAAAATGCTTCTAGGAAACTTGATACTGCTACTAGAACAAGACTTGTAATGATTCCAAAAGACTTATAATGCCTCTACAAGACTTAGAATACTTTCAGAAGACTTGATACTGTATCTAAAAGATTATCATGCTTCTAGAAGACTTGAAATGCTTCCAGAAGACTTGATATTGTCTCCAGAAGAAACGAAATGCTTTAATAAGTTAAGACATTATCTCTAGAAGATTTGAAAGTCTTTCAGAAGACTTCATACTGCTTTTAGGACGTTGGATATACTCCCAGAAGACTGTACTTCTTCTAGAAGATTTGGCATGTTTCCAAAAGACTTGATACTGCGTCTGGAAGGCATGAAGTCTTCCAGACCTTTTAAAACCCAATTCAGGATTTACTTCGGATAGCTGGCATCCGTCTTTTTTTTTTTCAGTACCCATACGTATTTTCAAAACCAACGCCTAAGATTGCAATCTCCTCGTAATTCGGGTTGGAATCCATTGGGTTGGTTAAATAAGTATATTTCGACATTATTTATGCTTTATAATTGGCTCAACCCATCCTAACCCAGCCCAACCCAACGATATCCATTCTTATATCTCAATCCTATACATCTTATCACTTTCATGCATTACGCTTTCAAACATAATTCTCGTCCCCCAAACCTCAGATTTTTATTGTTGCAAGATTGAAGGAAGCAGTTTCTCTTGTCACTTCTTCACCGCCACCTCATAGATTTCCAAAGGTTTAGAACAGACCTAGGTTCTTAATGAATCTAAATTTTTTGCAAACATACAATATCTATTTATCCGTTAGGCCACTCATTTTTTTTAATTTTTCATCCTCCTTTGCCATCAAGTATAAGCTGCCTCTCTCTTTTATTTGTCTTCTAATTTGGATTGAGTTTTGTATTGGTCAGATCAAGCTTGATTCAGCATTTATCTTACCATTTTATAAAATGATTGGGTTGAGTAAAGAAAAGTAAATGTCCTCACCTAAACTTTGCCACCAATCTCTTAACCCTCTTCCCCATTAAGTATCAGTTGCATCTTTCTTGTAATTGCGTTTTAATTTGGGTTTGTTAGTGTATTGGTCAGATCAAGCTTGTTTCATTTACAAGGTCTAACCTTTTTTAAAAGAGTTGGGATTGGTAAAGAAGAATAGATAGCCCACACTTCAATTTGGTCCCCAAATACCTTTTTTTTTGGTACCTTTTCTGTTCAATCTTCTCGTAATTTGGGTTAGGTTGCGTTTGGTTAGATAAGGAAAAGTATATTCCCACATTATCTATGCTTTATAATTGACCCAACCCAATCCAATAATATCCATCCTTATATCTCCCAACCCAACCCTATATATCATAACGCTTTCATATATTAAGCTTTCAAACATTATCTTCGTCCCCCAAACCTCAGATTTTTATTGTTACAAGGTTGAAGGAAGCAGTCTCTCTTGCCACTTCTTCACCGCAACCTTATACATTTCCAAAGGTTTAGAAAAGACATGGGTTCTTAATGAATCTATATTTTTTCCAAGTATACACCATTTATTTATCCTTTATGTAATATCTATTGGATTTCCGCACCTAAATTTGGCCACCAACGTCTTAACCTTTTCATCCCTCTTCAGCCTCAAGTATCAGCTGCCTCTATCTTTTAATTGCCTTTTAATTTGGGTTGGATTGTGTATTGGTCATATTAAGCTTGATTCAAAATCTACAAAGTCTTAGATTATCAAGAGCCTTTTAATTTGGGATGGTAGTATATTGATCAGATTAAACTTGATTAGATTAAGCTTGATCTGATTAAGCTTGTTCATTTACAAGGTCTCGCCTTCTTTAAATGGGTTGGGTAAATAGGAATAGATAGTCCATACTTCAATTTGACCACCAATTACCATTTTTAGTACCCTTTCTGTTGCAATCTCCTCGTAATTTGGGTTAGGTTGCGTTGGGTTGGATAAGGAAGAGTATATTCGCACATTATCTCTGTTTTATAGTTAACCTAACCCAACCCAATCCAACAAGACATAACCAATAATATCCATCTTATACATTATAGATCTAAATTTGGCCATCAAGCTCATAACTTTCTCATCCTCCTCTGTTATCACAAGTATCAACTGTCCCTCTCTTGTACTTGCTTTCAATTTGGGTTGCATTGTGTATTAGTTGGATCAAACTTGTATTTACAGCATTTACAAGGCCTAGCCATTTTACAAAAGGGTTGAGTTTGGTGATGAAGGGTAAGTGTCCCTTATCTCACACTTTCTATCTTATTTATTCTCACATTTCTATTTCTTCCCTATAGTTGCCTCTATGTCTCAAGTTCCTCTTCTCTTCTCGTTTCTAATAACCCATAACGACCATTCCCTGCCTCAATCTTTCTGCGACACTATACCAAGATTTTATCATTTGAGTTTTTTCAACTCTATCCTCAAAACTGCCTAGTCTATACTCCTTTTTTAGCCTTTCCTCTCTTTCAATCCGTAAATCTCATCCTATAATCATATTATCTCCTTTTATCAAGCATTCAAACGGTATTATCATCTCCAACCGCTTCATCCATCACTTCATTAAGCCCCAAAGGTTTATGGGATTTTATCCAGCTCTTTTAAGAAGTTGAGTATTCTTTCCAAGTCTTGTTCTTTTAACTTAATGAGTGTCAGATAAACTTTTCAAAAAATTTCTTCAAAAAGCTTCTCCAACATTGAAGAGATGGATATGATAAAAAAAACATCATTCTTCCCGAATTTATGAATTTATTTGTAATGTAACTGGATTATCACACCTAAATTTAGTCGTCAGCTTCTCAACTTTCTCATCCCCTTCGCCATTAAATCAAGTAGCTCTCTTGTAATCACCTTTTAATTTAGAATGGGTTAGATTGTGTATTGGTCAGATCAAACTTGGCTCAGCATTTACAAGGTCAAACCGTTTTATGAAAGTTTTGATTTCGATGAGGAAGATGTCCCTTATCTCAGACTTTCTCTCTTATTCATTCGTAAATTTCTGTATCTGTCCATATGAAGGCAACTATCACCTCCATAGCTCAATTTCTTCCTCTCTTCTCGTTTCTCACTGTCCATAACGACGCTTTCCTGTCTCAATCTCTCTGCGGCACTATCCCAAGATTTTCTGATTCGGTTTTTCTTCCACTTTATTTTCAAAAATACCTGGTCTTAATTCCTCTAGTAGTTCTTACTTCTTCCACCCCTAAATCTCCATCTTATACCATCATAATGCTTTTTAATTTCGCCACTTCATCACTACAACTTCAAAAGTTTCCAAAGATTGATGGTAGATCTAAATCTTTAATGAACCCGAGTATTGTTCCATAGTCTTGTTCTTCAATGTCAGTCTAATGTTTTCTCTTTACATCCTCCTCCTCCGCCATCAAATACTTTCATACTCTTTCTATTGCAATCATAGTCCAAACATCAATCAGAAAGAGTAGATCTACTCTACCTTATTTTAGCCCTTCTCTCTTATATTCGCATATTTATATCTCTGTCTTATAGTTGACCCATCCCAAATTTATACTTGTAATTTGAGTTGGACAAGGAAGGGTAGTTTGTACTTTGCCTTAACTCAACCCTTCTCTCTTATAGTCCACATTTGTATCGTCTTATATTACCTTATAGTTGACCCATCCTAACATAATCCAACCCAACATGTACAACCAATAGGTGATCTGCATTGCTGTAATGTTATGTCCACACTTTTATCTCAATGAACGTAAGAGCGTTCGTTGAGATCCCGAAGCGAGGCCAAGAGTGTATAGGGCCAAAAATCGACTTTGAATGGAGTGCTGCCGAGGTGAGATGGGGGAGGATCGAGGCAAAACGAACACTCTCATATGATCTCGGCGAGAGTGTAGACCTAGCGTAATACCAAAGGTTTATATATTAAGGTTGCCTAAGTTCCTATGTTGCAGTAGTTGATTTTTGTATGTGTGCGAAGGCAAGAGCGGGCGTATTTCGTGACTGGATTATCACACCTAAATTTAGTCGTCAACTTCTTAATTTTCTCATCCCCTTCGCCATTAAATCAAGTAGCTCTCTTGTAATCACCTTTTAATTTAGAATGGGTTGGATTGTGTATTGGTCAGATCAAACTTGGCTCAGCTTTTACAAGGTCAAACCGTTTTATGAAAGTTTTGATTTCGATGAGGAAGATGTCCCTTATCTCAGACTTTCTCTCTTATTCATTCGCAAATTTCTGTATCTGTCCATATGAAGGCAACTATCACCTCCATAGCTCAATTTCTTCCTCTCTTCTCATTTCTCACTGTCCATAACGACGCTTTCCTGTCTCAATCTTCCTGCGGCACTATCCCAAGATTTTCTGATTCGGTTTTTCTTCCACTTTATTTTCAAAAATACCTGGTCTTAATTCCTCTAGTAGTTCTTACTTCTTCCACCCCTAAATCTCCATCTTATACCATCATAATGCTTTTTAATAAACTTTCAAGCAATATTCTCCTCTTCAACCGCTCCATTCGCCACTTCATCACTACAACTTCAAAAGTTTCCAAAGATTGATGGTAGATCTAAATCTTTAATGAACCTGAGTATTGTTCCATAGTCTTGTTCTTCAATGTCAGTCTAATGTTTTCTCTTTACATCCTCCTCCTCCGCCATCAAATACTTTCATACTCTTTCTATTGCAATCATAGTCCAAACATCAATCAGAAAGAGTAGATCTACTCTACCTTATTTTAACCGTTCTCTCTTATATTCGCATATTTATATCTCTGTCTTATAGTTGACCCATCCCAAATTGATACTTGTAATTTGAGTTGGACAAGGAAGGGTAGTTTGTACTTTGCCTTAACTCAACCCTTCTCTCTTATAGTCCACATTTGTATCGTCTTATATTACCTTATAGTTGACCCATCCTAACATAATCCAACCCAACATGTACAACCAATAGGTGATCTGCATTGCTGTAATGTTATGTCCACACTTTTATCTCAATGAACGTAAGAGCGTTCGTTGAGATCCCGAAGCGAGGCCAAGAGTGTATAGGGCCAAAAATCGACTTTGAATGGAGTGCTGCCGAGGTGAGATGGGGGAGGATCGAGGCAAAACGAACACTCTCATATGATCTCGGCGAGAGTGTAGACCTAGCGTAATACCAAAGGTTTATATATTAAGGTTGCCTAAGTTCCTATGTTGCAGTAGTTGATTTTTGTATGTGTGCGAAGGCAAGAGCGGGCGTATTTCGTGACTGGATTATCACACCTAAATTTAGTCGTCAACTTCTTAATTTTCTCATCCCCTTCGCCATTAAATCAAGTAGCTCTCTTGTAATCACCTTTTAATTTAGAATGGGTTGGATTGTGTATTGGTCAGATCAAACTTGGCTCAGCTTTTACAAGGTCAAACCGTTTTATGAAAGTTTTGATTTCGATGAGGAAGATGTCCCTTATCTCAGACTTTCTCTCTTATTCATTCGCAAATTTCTGTATCTGTCCATATGAAGGCAACTATCACCTCCATAGCTCAATTTCTTCCTCTCTTCTCATTTCTCACTGTCCATAACGACGCTTTCCTGTCTCAATCTTCCTGCGGCACTATCCCAAGATTTTCTGATTCGGTTTTTCTTCCACTTTATTTTCAAAAATACCTGGTCTTAATTCCTCTAGTAGTTCTTACTTCTTCCACCCCTAAATCTCCATCTTATACCATCATAATGCTTTTTAATAAACTTTCAAGCAATATTCTCCTCTTCAACCGCTCCATTCGCCACTTCATCACTACAACTTCAAAAGTTTCCAAAGATTGATGGTAGATCTAAATCTTTAATGAACCTGAGTATTGTTCCATAGTCTTGTTCTTCAATGTCAGTCTAATGTTTTCTCTTTACATCCTCCTCCTCCGCCATCAAATACTTTCATACTCTTTCTATTGCAATCATAGTCCAAACATCAATCAGAAAGAGTAGATCTACTCTACCTTATTTTAACCGTTCTCTCTTATATTCGCATATTTATATCTCTGTCTTATAGTTGACCCATCCCAAATTGATACTTGTAATTTGAGTTGGACAAGGAAGGGTAGTTTGTACTTTGCCTTAACTCAACCCTTCTCTCTTATAGTCCACATTTGTATCGTCTTATATTACCTTATAGTTGACCCATCCTAACATAATCCAATCCAACATGTACAACCAATAGGTGATCTGCATTGCTGATAATGTTATGTCCACACTTTTATCTCAATGAACGTAAGAGCGTTCGTTGAGATCCCGAAGCGAGGCCAAGAGTTTATCGGGCCAAAAATCGACTTTGAATGGAGTGCTGCCGAGGCGAGATGGGGGAGGATCGAGGCAAGACGAACACTCTCATATGATCTCGGCGAGAGTGTAGACCTAGCGTAATACCAAAGGTTTATATATTAAGGTTGCCTAAGTTCCTATGTTGCAGTAGTTAATTTTTGTATGTGTGCGAAGGCAAGAGCGGGCGTATTTCGTGACATAACAAGAAGACCGAGTGAACATTTGAGGAGTTTAAATGTTAATTTAGGTAATCCAAAATTTATTTTCTACAACCCAATTACTTCATTTTAAAAATTTGATTTTTTCCCGCTATTTTCTTTCTCTTATGACGTAATGCGCAGTATGGTTGCGCACAAACTTTGGCATACCTTTTGCTCTTTCCATTCCTATATCTCTACCCTATACATCATAATGCTATCATGCATAAAGATTTCGAACATTATTCTCCTCTTCCAAATCACAGATTTTTATTACTACAAGACTGAAGGCAACCTATTATCTCTAATCACAGTGCAGAGTGTAATTTTTCATTACAAAATAAACAAGTTTGGTTCTAAGTTAAGTAGTTTAAGAAGATATAAAGAAATCTATTACTCTACCCAACAGCATAAATTGATTATTAAATTTATAGTTTCGTAATAAATATTTAATAAATGAAATAAACGTTGTTATTACCAGAGAAACGCGTTAGAAAAGAAACATCATTGTAGACGTAAACAACCAAATTAAAAATTCATGAAGTCACATGATACACAAACATTTTCTAAACAACGCAATAAACTTTACAAATAATAAAAGAGGTTGTGTTGTGATGTATATTAAAATTTAACTTTTTTCTCACGGATAATGCACAATTTTTTTCTATAATGGGAAAAACGATGATTTAATATTGAAAAAATCATCGTAAAATGACACTTTTTCTCCATGGATAAAAAAGTGACATTTTACTCACTTTAGTTAAAAAAGGGATGTAAAGTGAAGTTTTTTTCCCGATAAAGAAATTTTGTTTATTTACTCACCCTAAACCACTATCATTGGAATTATCACATGGATCAAGGCTTCTCCTAACTGTAGCCCGAATTTTGCCGGGAAGATTCCGTGTCATTGCAAGTCGTTTGCCACTCGGTGGTCTTCCAGGTCTTTTAGCCGGTGTGCGAGGCACCATCGTAGGCGCCGTGCACATCGTCATTTTCATGCTATTACCTGAAACAAAAAAAAAATAAAACCGATTAAACCAAAAATAAAATAATAATTCAATTAACAAAAAAAACTCATTAACCCGAAAATAAGTAAGCAGACCGAGAAATATGAATACACCGTTTTATCACCAAGATGATAATTCTTTTAATTTAGTTCACGGTTTCGTTATTTCTGCCAATTAGCTAGTAAATACCAAAGACGAGACGACGAATTTCTCTGAATAATAGAGGTGGAGCTCACGAAAATAAAAATAAACACTTTGCTTTTTGTTATAAATATGTAAAAAATTATACGATAATTGATCTTTCAATGTTATCTTTATGGTTTTATGCTAGAGATAATAAAGTTAATAAGATAGGTGAGAATTTAAAGATAAACATGAGGGAAGAAAAAAACACGGAATTACCGAACCATAATTTTTTATGTACCCAGAGGCGTAAGAGTAAAAATATTTTAATAAAATATCCATCTCGCAACAAAATTTCGAATTAATTCAATTTCGTTAATTTTAGGATAATTTATGTTTATGATGTACACAGGTAATTGAAAATCGTGATGAGTATGTTAATTCGCATAGAAAAAAAACGTTTATTATTAATATAAACATTTTCCGGCACAGGTTAATGACAAGGTCATTCACTATAAATGTGAGTGATGTGAAATTGGATAGAAAGATATTAAAATGTATGCTTTACGTCAAAACGCAGTAATTTACGTCAAATTTTAATAAGGAATTCAATAAAAACTGATAAAAATGGACGCTAATAACCTCGATATACCCAACAATATAAGAATTTGATTTGCAATGGGATAAAGAGAAAAATGCGAGATGTAAGATAGAAGGAAAGAAAGATATAGGAGCAGTGATGTGAGTTTATAATTTACCTTGTAAATTAGCAGAATATTTACCGTAATTTACTGTAAATTACAAATTTTTCATAAATTACCGATACTATTATCTGTGCATGCACAAAAACTTTAACTGGTCATCTGAATGTAGTGATCGGTGACACTACAACAGAATCAGTACTAGAGTACAAAACACATCAAAATATGTGTATTACGATAAAAGAGCAAAAAGAGTTATTTCCCAAGAAGGGGATGAAGTATAATAAGTGGCAGATAATAACTGCATGTTAAAAAAACTTAATTGGAAAATTTCCCGGATTATTTCCAATCTACCTAGAAGAACCAATTTGGTTCAATACGATATCGATTTAAAATGCTTCCAGAACTTCTAGAA
Organism: Onthophagus sagittarius; assembly: GCA_036711965.1. Taxonomy (NCBI): domain Eukaryota; kingdom Metazoa; phylum Arthropoda; class Insecta; order Coleoptera; family Scarabaeidae; genus Onthophagus; species Onthophagus sagittarius. Next base: position 13,901,461 of record JASERS010000004.1, read on the forward strand.
GACTCCATACTGCTTCTGGAAGACGTGACACTGCTTCAAAAGACTTGAAATGTTTTTGGAGGATTTGAACTGCTTCCAGATGACTTGGTACTGCCACTGGAACACTTGACACTACTTCTAGAAGACATGATATTGCTTTCGGACTTGAAATCATTATATAATAAGACTTGAAATGCTTCAAAAACATTTCCAATAGTTTTAGAAGAGTTGATATTATCTAGAGAAGATTTGAAATGCTTCCAGAGGATTCGAATCTGCATCTGGAAGACTTGACACTGTTACAAAACTGGATATTACTTTCAAGAGACTTGAGATGCTTTCAAAAGACTCAATACTGCTTCTGGAAGACGTGCCACAGCTTCAAAAGACTTGAAATGTTTTTAGAGGATTTGAACTGCTTCCAGATGACTTGGTACTGCCTCTGGAACACTTGACACTACTTCTAGAAAACATGATATTGTTTTCGGACTTGAAATCATTATATAATAAGACTTGAAATGCTTCCAAAACATTTCCAATAGTTCTAGAAGAGTTGATATTATCTAGAGAAGACTTGAAATGCTTCCAGAGGATTCAAATCTGCATCTGGAAGACTTGACACTGTTACAAAACTGGATATTACTTTCAAGAGACTTGAGATGCTTTCAAAAGACTCAATACTGCTTCTGGAAGACGCGTGCCACTGCTTCAAAAGACTTGAAATGTTTTTGGAGGGTTTGAACTGCTTTCAGATGACTTGGTACTGCCACTGGAACACTTGACACTACTTCTAGAAGACATGATATTGTTTTCGGACTTGAAATCATTATATAATAAGACTTAAAATGCTTCCAAAACATTTCCAATAGTTCTAGAAGAGTTGATATTATCTAGAGAAGACTTGAAATGCTTCCAGAGGATTCGAATCTGCATCTGGAAGACTTAACACTGTTACAAAACTGGATATTACTTTCAAGAGACTTGAGATGCTTTCAAAAGACTCAATACTGCTTCTGGAAGACGTGCCACTGCTTCAAAAGACTTGAAATGTTTTTAGAGGATTTGAACTGCTTCCAGATGACTTGGTACTGCCTCTGGAACACTTGACACTACTTCTAGAAAACATGATATTGTTTTCGGACTTGAAATCATTATATAATAAGACTTGAAATGCTTCCAAAACATTTCCAATAGTTCTAGAAGAGTTGATATTATCTAGAGAAGACTTGAAATGCTTCCAGAGGATTCAAATCTGCATCTGGAAGACTTGACACTGTTACAAAACTGGATATTACTTTCAAGAGACTTGAGATGCTTTCAAAAGACTTGACACTGCTTCTGGAAGACTTGAAACTTGAAATGCTTGCAAGAGGCTTCATATTGCCTCTGGAAGACGTGAAATGCGTCTAGAAGACTTAATACTGCTTCTAAAAGAATTGATATTGTGTATAAAGATATATCAGATCTATCAGAAAACTTGATACTGTTGAGGATAAAAATGAAAAATTCTAAAATGACCATAAGAAGGTAAGGATACAGAAAGTGATGACATGGACGATCAGTCAAAATAATCAATGGTTCCATTAGGCAATTAACAGAATATAAGGTAGATGAAACGCTTTGGAACATTTAATCAGAAATAAGGTGAAGACAAAAAAACCTAGGGAAGAAAGAAAGAAAAATTAGAAGATATGTGTTGGTAGAGAAAAGACAGCACATACCTCAAAGGATAAATGAGGTGAACATATTTCTAAAATGAAAGAACGAAAGCTGGCTATTTTGAATCAAGATAAAAGGTTGGGGATAAGATGACGTAAAAACTGGAAGAGAGAGATATGAGACAAGCAGGTGTGGAGACTGAAAATGAAGAAATTGTTTGCATCTGGAAGACTTGACACTGTTACAAAACTGGATATTACTTTCAAGAGACTTGAGATGCTTTCAAAAGACTTGACACTGCTTCTGGAAGACTTGAAACTTGAAATGCTTGCAAGAGGCTTCATATTGCCTCTGGAAGACGTGAAATGCGTCTAGAAGACTTAATACTGCTTCTAAAAGAATTGATATTGTCTATAAAGATATATTAGATCTATCAGAAAACTTGAAACTGTTGAGGATAATAATGAAAAATTCTAAAATGACCATAAGAAGGTAAGGATATAGAAAGTGATGACATGGACGATCAGTCAAAATAATCAATGGTTCCATTAGGCAATTAACAGAATATAAGGTAGATGAAACGCTTTGGAACATTTAATCAGAAATAAGGTGAAGAAAAAAAAAACCTGGGGAAGAAAGAAAGAAAAATTAGAAGATATGTGTTGGTAGAGAAAAGACAGCACATACCTCAAAGGATAAATGAGGTGAACATATTTCTAAAATGGAAGAACGAAAGCTGGCTATTTTGAATCAAGATAAAAGGTTGGGGATAAGATGACGTAAAAACTGGAAGAGAGAGATATGAGAGAAGGAGGTGTGGAGACTGAAAATGAAGAAATTGTTTTCTGATGAAGAAATTTAAGAATTGACGTGCTTTCCTGAGAATGGCCATTGAGGCCGAAACCGGTTGAAACTAAAAAATAAAAACATCAAATTTTATCGTTAAAGTACAAAACAATATCTTCTTTATTATTTTAACAACAATCCTACAATAACAAGGAACAATAAGAAGATGAGGTTTTGACAATGGAGTATAGTACCATAAGAAATCAAGATATGAACATTCAGCCAAAAGAATCCATGTATCCATGAGGCAATTAACAGAATATAAGGTAGATGAAACTCTTTGAACTCAGAGAATAAATGGGGTAAACATGTTGCTATAAAAGGGAAGAACGAAGGCTGGCTATTTTGAATGTTAACCAAAAGGAAAATACAGGAAGTAAGATAGAAGGTTGCAAGACAGAGAAGATAGGATGAGACAGTTGATATAGATGCAAGAGTTGTGTAGGGATGAAAGAATTGGAAGAGATATAGAAAGTGATGATATGGACGATCTGTCAAAAGAATCAGTGTGACGTTGGTAGTTAAGAATTGGAAGAGAAAGACGTGATGGACGTGTGACGGCGGAAGATAGGGAAACTAGAATTTGACAATAAAAGGCTATACCGCCATAAGAAGAAGAGGATTTAGAAACCGATTACATGGACGATCTCAGTCAAAGAATGAGAGTATCTATTAGGCAATCAACAAAATTGCCTACTCAACAGAACAAACAGAATTGGGAAAGAAAGGAAAACGAGAAAATATGTGTTGGTGTAGAGTGGAGTATCCAACATACTCCAACTAAAATCAACATAAGAAGATAAGGATATGGAATGTGATGATATTCTCTTGAACATATTTTAGCTGAACTGCAATAGAAGATGGGATTGTCACGACCTCCTTAAGCAAGAAATTTAAAATAAAAAAGTCACGATGGTACTGGGACACGAGTCGAACAAAAGAAGGACCGAAAGATTACAAGTCCACATTAACGTAAACTGTTTTATACAGATTTTTGGAAAGGAGACAGTTGGACCAATCAGTTGGCATAGAGGAGTAAAACGGTATATTGTGGTGTCAGTCTATTTCTCACCAAACCGAAAAAAAAGAAGAATCTCGGAGCTGCTAGATAATATCGAAGAAGCATTTATGAGAAGAAAAAGTTTAGGGTCAATGATAATAGGAGGGGAATTTAACGCGAGAACACATATGGCTGGAGACGTTGTCTTAACCGAAAAGGGTAAACTGCTGGAAGAGTAGATTTTAAAGAACAGGCTAACTGTGGCAAATCAGCCAACCTACTTGTGCAAAAGAGGAAAGTCAATATTAGATCTGACATTAGTAGACCAAAAATCAGCACGAAAAATAAAAGATTGGCGAGTGGAAGCAGACGTAGGAACATTCTAGTATGTTATACCATCCAGAATCAAGAAGAAACAGAGAAAAACAAACTTGAAGAGATACTCTTCCTCCTAGAAGAACAGTTTAAAAAGGAAGCAGCCAAGATTCAAATTCCAGAAGCTAAGGAATTAATGACATCGATCATGACAGCTCCAGAGAACTAGAAAAAAGACAGGTAACACCGGATTTCGAAAAGACACTAAACGATGAATATAAGAAAGTTAGAAGAACGTTGAGGACGCTGTTAAAGAGGAGTAAAGAGGGGAAGTGGAAGGAACTAAACTATGCGAAGAGCTGGACGGAAACACTTTGGGCACAATAAATCAGATTGCCATGAAAAGGCTAGGAATAAGAAAGAGAGAAGAGCTCAACAGGAAAACAATAGACCAGCAATTTACAAAGTTGTTTCTACAAGCTGAGTGTAACAAGGTAATAGAAGAAGAAGAAACTGCAACTGAAGACGAACAAGAAACGGAAATGAGAACCACTTTGGAAACTTTGGAGCAAATTACAATAGAAAAATAGCTATTAAAAAAGCTCCTGGAAAATTGCCATTTATATATTTGTGTCCTTTATATTATTTGCTGCTTCTATATTAAGAAATCCAACTTCTCAATCTCAACAAATCTTTTGATCCAATCTTTAACATATTATTCATTTTTAACAGCTTTTCTATATATTATTAAATTAGCACATTGCTAATTATTGATTTGATTCTAACATCTTCACCATATCATTAAAAAGATCTGCACTTCTTCCTCTTTCATGAGCCATCATTTTTTAAAAGAAGTATTTCATTTCAAGAGATCGTACATCAAGTTATTGGCTATCTAAAGAAAACTTTTCATTTGATGTGAGGATTGGAAAAGAGAGGAGTGTGAAGGCTGGAAATGAAGGAGGCCAAAATTTGTCAATGGAATGAAGCAATATAAGAAGACGACCAGTCAAAATAATCATTGTATCTATTAGGCAATGGAAGAAATTACTTTGGAAGAGGAGAAAGAAGGAGAAAAATGTTCGTGTTTCATCTTCACCATATTATTGAAAAGATATGCACTTCTTCCTCTTCCATGAGAAGTACCATTATTTCTATCTCAATTCTGATTCAAAATCCTTTGGTAGAGACTAATATCAGTTTTCCTTCTTTTGTATGAAGTGTTTCCTTTCATTCCTTTCATCAAGTTATTGGCAATCTAAAGAAAATTTTTCATTTGATGTAAGGATTAGAAAAGAGAGGTGTGTGAAGACTGAAAATGAAGGAGGCTAAAATTCGCCAATGGAGTCCAGCACCATAAGAAAATAAGGACATGGAAAGTGATGACATGCACGATCAATCAAAACAATCAGTGTATCTATTAGGCAATTGAAAGAATTACTTTGGAAGAAGAGAGAGAATGAGAGGAATGTTCGTGCTTCATCTTCACCATATTATTGAAAAGATCTGCACTTCTTCCTCTTCCATGAGAAGTACCGTTGTTTCTATCCCAATTTTGATTCAAAATCCTTTGGTAGAGACTAATATCAGATTTCCTTCTTTTGTATGAATTGTTTCCTTTCATTTCTTTCATCAAGTTATTGGCAATCTAAAGAAAATTTTTCATTTGATGTAAGCATTAGAAAAGAGAGGTGTGTGAAGACTGAAAATGAAGGAGGCTAAAGTTCGCCAATGGAGTGCAGCACCATAAGAAGATAAGGACATGGAAAGTGATGACATAGACGATCAGTCAAAACAATCAGTGTATCTATTAGGCAATTGAAAGAATTGCTTTTGAAGAAGAGAGAGAATGAGAAGAATGTTCGTGCTTCATCTTTACCATATTATTGAAAATATCTGCACTTATTCCTCTTCCATGAGAAGTACCCTTATTTCTATCTCAATTCTGATTCAAAATCCTTTAGTAGAGACCAATATCAGTTTTCCTTCTTTTGTATGAAGTGTTTCTTTTCATTTCTTTCATCAAGTTATTGGCTATCTAAAGAAAATTTTTCATTTGATGTAAGGATTGGAAGAAAGAGGAGTGTGAAGACTGAAAATGAAGAAGGCTAAAATTCGCCAATGGAGTGCCGCAACATAAGAAGATAAGGACATGGAAAGTGATGACATAGACGATCAATCAAAACAATCAGTGTATCTATTAGGCAATTGAAAGAATTGCTTTTGAAGAAGAGAGAGAATGAGAAGAATGTTCGTGCTTCATCTTTACCATATTATTGAAAAGATCTGCACTTCTTCCTCTTCCATGAGAAGTACCATTGTTTCTATCCCAATTTTGATTCAAAATCCTTTGGTAGAGACTAATATCAGTTTTCCTTCTTTTGTATGAAGTGTTTCCTTTCATTTCTTTCATCAAGTTATTGGCTATCTAACGAAAATTTTTCATTTGATGTAAGGATTGGAAGAAAGAGGAGTGTGAAGACTGAAAATGAAGGAGGCTAAAATTCGCCAATGGAGTGCCGCATCATAAGAAGATAAGGACATTGAAAATGATGACATAGACGATCAATCAAAACAATCAGTGTATCTATTAGGCATTTGAAAGAATTGCTTTTGAAGAAGAGAGAGAATAAGAGGAATGTTCGTGCTTAATCTTCACCATATTATTGAAAAGATCTGCACTTCTTCCTCTTCCATGAGAAGTACCATTGTTTCTATCCCAATTTTGATTCAAAATCCTTTGGTAGAGACTAATATCAGTTTTCCTTCTTTTGTATGAAGTGTTTCCTTTCATTTCTTTCATCAAGTTATTGGCTATCTAAAGAAAATTTTTCATTTGATGTAAGGATTGGAAGAAAGAGGAGTGTGAAGACTGAAAATGAAGCAGGCTAAAGTTCGCCAATGGAGTACAGCACCATAAGAAAATAAGGACATGGAAAGTGATGACATAGACGATCAATCAAAGCAATCAGTGTATCTATTAGGCATTTGAAAGAATTGCTTTTGAAGAAGAAAGAGAATAAGAGGAATGTTCGTGCTTAATCTTCACCATATTATTGAAAAGATCTGTACTTCTTCCTCTTCCATGAGAAGTGCCATTATTTCTATCTCAATTCTGATTCAAAATCCTTTGGTAGAGACTAATATCAGTTTTCCTTCTTTTGTATGAAGTGTTTCCTTTCATTTCTTTCATCAAATTATTGGCTATCTAAAGAAAATTTTTCATTTGATGTAAGGATTAGAAGAAAGAGGGGTGTGAAGACTGAAAATGAAGGAGTACTAAAATTCGCCAATCGAGTGCCGCATCATAAGAAGATAAGGACATGGAAAGTGATGACATAGACGATCAATCAAAACAATCAGTGTATCTATTAGGCATTTGAAAGAATTGTTTTTGAAGAAGAGAGAGAATAAGAGGAATGTTCGTGCTTCATCTTCACCATATTATTGAAAAGATCTGCACTTCTTCCTCTTCCATGAGAAGTACCGTTGTTTCTATCCCAATTTTGATTCAAAATCCTTTGGTAGAGACTAATATCAGATTTCCTTCTTTTGTATGAATTGTTTCCTTTCATTTCTTTCATCAAGTTATTGGCAATCTAAAGAAAATTTTTCATTTGATGTAAGGATTAGAAAAGAGAGGTGTGTGAAGACTGAAAATGAAGGAGGCTAAAGTTCGCCAATGGAGTGCAGCACCATAAGAAGATAAGGACACGGAAAGTGATGACATAGACGGTCAGTCAAAACAATCAGTGTATCTATTAGGCAATTGAAAGAATTGCTTTTGAAGAAGAGAGAGAATGAGAAGAATGTTCGTGCTTCATCTTCACAATATTATTGAAAAGATCAGCACTTCTTCCTCTTCCATGAGAAGTACCATTATTTCTATCTCAATTCTGATTCAAAATCCTTTGGTAGAGACTAATATCAGTTTTCCTTCTTTTGTATGAAGTGTTTCCTTTTATTTCTTTCATCAAGTTATTGGCTATTTAAAGAAATTTTTTCAAAATGTTTCATCCTTTAATGTAAGGATTGGAAGAGAGAGGAGTGTGAAGATTGAAAATGAAGGACGCTAAAATTTGCTAATGGAGTGCAGTACCATAAGAAGATAAGGACATGGAAAGTGATGACATGTACGATCAGTCAAAACAATCAGTGTATCTATTAGGCAATTGAAAGAATTGCTTTTGAAGAAGAGAGAGAATGAGAAGAATGTTCGTGCTTCATCTTCACAATATTATTGAAAAGATCAGCACTTCTTCCTCTTCCATGAGAAGTACCATTATTTCTATCTCAATTCTGATTCAAAATCCTTTGGTAGAGGTTAATATCAGTTTTCCTTCTTTTGTATGAAGTGTTTCCTTTCATTTCTTTCATCAAGTTATTGGCTATCTAAAGAAAATTTTTCAAAATTTTTCATCCTTTAATTTAAGGATTGGAAGAGAGAGGAGTGTGAAGACTGAAAATGAAGGAGGCTAAAGTTCGCCAATGGAGTGCAGCACCATAAGAAGATAAGGACATGGAAAGTGATGACATAGACGATCAATCAAAACAATCAGTGTACCTATTAGACATTTGAAAGAATTGCTTTTGAAGAAGAGAGAGAATAAGAGGAATGTTCGTGCTTCATCTTCACCATATTATTGAAAAGATCTGCACTTCTTCCTCTTCCATGAGAAGTACCATTGTTTCTATCCCAATTTTGATTCAAAATCCTTTGGTAGAGACTAATATCAGTTTTCCTTCTTTTGTATGAAGTGTTTCTTTTCATTTCTTTCATCAAGTTATTGGCTATCTAAAGAAAATTTTTCATTTGATGTAAGGATTGGAAGAAAGAGGAGTGTGAAGACTGAAAATGAAGAAGGCTAAAATTCGCCAATGGAGTGCCGCACCATAAGAAGATAAGGACATGGAAAGTGATGACATGTACGATCAGTCAAAACAATCAGTGTATCTATTAGGCAATTGAAAGAATTGCTTTTGAAGAAGAGAGAGAATGAGAAGAATGTTCGTGCTTCATCTTCACAATATTATTGAAAAGATCAGCACTTCTTCCTCTTCCATGAGAAGTACCATTATTTCTATCTCAATTCTGATTCAAAATCCTTTGGTAGAGACTAATATCAGTTTTCCTTCTTTTGTATGAAGTGTTTCCTTTTATTTCTTTCATCAAGTTATTGGCTATTTAAAGAAATTTTTTCAAAATTTTTCATCCTTTAATGTAAGGGCTGGAAGAGAGAAGAGTGTGAAGACTGAAAATGAAGGACGCTAAAATTTGCTAATGGAGTGCAGCACCATAAGAAGATAAGGACATGGAAAGTGATGACATGTACGATCAGTCAAAACAATCAGTGTATCTATTAGGCAATTGAAAGAATTGCTTTTAAAGAATAGAGAGAATGAGAAGAATGTTCGTGCTTCATCTTCACAATATTATTGAAAAGATCAGCACTTCTTCCTCTTCCATGGGAAGTACCATTATTTCTATCTCAATTTTGATTCAAAATCCTTTGGTAGAGGCTAATATTAGTTTTCCTTCTTTTGTATGAAGTGTTTCCTTTTATTTCTTTCATCAAGTTATTGGCTATCTAAAGAAAATTTTTCAAAATTTTTCATCCTTTAATTTAAGGATTGGAAAAAAGAGGAGTGTGAAGACTGAAAATGAAGGAGGCTAAAATTCGCCAATGGAGTGCTGCATCAAAAGAAGATAAGGACATTGAAAGTGATGACATAGACGATCAATCAAAACAATCAGTGTATTTATTAGGTATTTGAAAGAATTGCTTTTGAAGAAGAGAGAGAATAAGAGGAATGTTCGTGCTTCATCTTCACAATATTATTGAAAAGATCAGCACTTCTTCCTCTTCCATGAGAAGTACCATTATTTCTATGTCAATTCTGATTCAAAATCCTTTGGTAGAGACTAATATCAGTTTTCCTTCTTTTGTATGAAGTGTTTCCTTTTATTTCTTTCATCAAGTTATTGGCTATTTAAAGAAATTTTTTCAAAATGTTTCATCCTTTAATGTAAGGATTGGAAGATTGAAAATGAAGGACGCTAAAATTTGCTAATGGAGTGCAGCACCATAAGAAGATAAGGACATGGAATGTGATGACATGTACGATCAGTCAAAACAATCAGTGTATCTATTAGGCAATTGAAAGAATTGCTTTTGAAGAAGAGAGAGAATGAGAAGAATGTTCGTGCTTCATCTTCACAATATTATTGAAAAGATCAGCACTTCTTCCTCTTCCATGAGAAGTACCATTATTTCTATCTCAATTCTGATTCAAAATTCTTTGGTAGAGGCTAATATCAGTTTTCCTTCTTTTGTATGAAGTGTTTCCTTTCATTTCTTTCATCAAGTTATTGGCTATCTAAAGAAAATTTTTCAAAATTTTTCATCCTTTAATTTAAGGATTGGAAGAGAGAGGAGTGTGAAGACTGAAAATGAAGGAGGTTGAAGTTCGCCAATGGAGTGCAGCACCATAAGAAGATAAGGACATGGAAAGTGATGACATAGACGATCAATCAAAACAATCAGTGTATCTATGAGGCATTTGAAAGAATTGCTTTTGAAGAAGAGAGAGAATAAGAGGAATGTTCGTGCTTCATCTTCACCATATTATTGAAAAGATCTGCACTTCTTCCTCTTCCATGAGAAGTACCATTGTTTCTATCCCAATTTTGATTCAAAATCCTTTGGTAGAGACTAATATCAGTTTTCCTTCTTTTGTATGAAGTGTTTCTTTTCATTTCTTTCATCAAGTTATTGGCTATCTAAAGAAAATTTTTCATTTGATGTAAGGATTGGAAGAAAGAGGAGTGTGAAGACTGAAAATGAAGGAGGCTAAAATTCGCCAATGGAGTGCCGCATCATAAGAAGATAAGGACATTGAAAGTGATGACATAGACGATCAATCAAAACAATCAGTATATCTATTAGGTATTTGAAAGAATTGCTTTGGAAGAAGAGAGAGAATGAGAGGAATGTTCGTGCTTCATCTTCACAATATTATTGAAAAGATCAGCACTTCTTCCTCTTCCATGAGAAGTACCATTATTTCTATCTCAATTCTGATTCAAAATCCGTTGGTAGAGACTAATATCAGTTTTCCTTCTTTTGTATGAAGTGTTTCCTTTCATTTCTTTCATCAAGTTATTGGCTATCTAAAGACAATTTTTCATTTGATGTAAGGATTGGAAGAAAGAGGGGTGTGAAGACTGAAAATGAAGGAGGCTAAAATTCGCCAATGGAGTGCAGCACCATAAGAAGATAAGGACATGGAAAGTGATGATATGCACGATCAATCAAAACAATCAGTGTATCTATTCGGCAATTGAAAGAATTACTTTGGAAGAAGAGAGAGAATGAGAAGAATGTTCGTGCTTCATCTTCACAATATTATTGAAAAGATCAGCACTTCTTCCTCTTCCATGAGAAGTACCATTATTTCTATCTCAATTCTGATTCAAAATCCTTTGGTAGAGACTAATATCAGTTTTCCTTCTTTTGTATGAAGTATTTCCTTTCATTTCTTTCATCAAGTTATTGGCTATCTAAAGAAATTTTTTCAAAATTTTTCATCCTTTAATTTAAGGATTGGAAGAGAGAGGAGTGTGAAGACTGAAAATGAAGGAGGCTAAAGTTCGCCAATGAAGTGCAGCACCATAAGAAGATAAGGACATGGAAAGTGATGACATAGACGATCAATCAAAACAATCAGTGTATCTATTAGGCATTTGAAAGAATTGCTTTTGAAGAAGAAAGAGAATAAGAGGAATGTTCGTGCTTCATCTTCACCATATTATTGAAAAGATCTGCACTTCTTCCTCTTCCATGAGAAGTACCATTGTTTCTATCCCAATTTTGATTCAAAATCCTTTGGTAGAGACTAATATCAGTTTTCCTTCTTTTGTATGAATTGTTTCCTTTTATTTCTTTCATCAAGTTATTGGCTATCTAAAGAAAATTTTTCATTTGATGTAAGGATTGGAAGAAGGAGGAGTGTGAAGACTGAAAATGAAGGAGGCTAAAATTCGCCAATGGAGTGCCGCATCATAAGAAGATAAGGGCATTGAAAGTGATGACATAGACGATCAATCAAAACAATCAGTGTATCTATTAGGTATTTGAAAGAATTGCTTTTGAAGAAGAGAGAGAATAAGAGGAATATTCGTGCTTCATCTTCACCATATTATTGAAAAGATCTGCACTTTTTCCTCTTCCATGAGAAGTACCATTATTTCTATCTCAATTCTGATTCAAAATCCTTTGGTAGAGACTAATATCAGTTTTCCTTCTTTTGTATGAAGTGTTTCCTTTCATTTCTTTCATCAAGTTATTGGCTATCTAACGAAAATTTTTCAAAATTTTTCATCCTTTAATTTAAGGATTGGAAGAGAGAGGAGTGTGAAGATTGAAACTGAAGGAGGCTAAAGTTCGCCAATGGAGTGCAGCACCATAAGAAGATAAGGACACGGAAAGTGATGACATAGACGGTCAGTCAAAACAATCAGTGTATCTATTAGGCAATCAAAGGAAATGCTTTGGAAGAAGAGAGAGAAGGAGAGGAAAGTTCGTGCTTCATCTTCATCATATTATTGAAAAGATCTGCACTTCTTCCTCTTTTATTAGAAGCACCATTTTTTCTATCTCAATTCTGATTCCAAAATCCTTTGGTAAAGTCTATTATCAGTTTTCTTTCTTTTGTAAAAAGTGTTTCCTTTCATTCCTTTCATCAAGTTATTGGCTATTTAAAGAAAATTTTTCATTTGATGTAAGGATTGGAAGAAAGAGGGGTGTGAAGACTGACAATGACGGAGGCAAAAATTTGCCAATGGAAGGCAGCACCATAAGATAAGGACATAGAAAATAATCATTGTATCTATTAGGCAATCGAAGAAACTGCTTTGGAATAAGAGAGAGAAGGAGTAGAATATTCGTGTTTCATCTCTTTTTCAACATTGTCCACTCTAGCTTCTAGCTAAAACCAATCTACCTCCTCAATCTCAACAAATCTGCTGATCTACCGTATTATTCATTTTTAACAGTATTTTTAAATGTTAGTAAAGATTTGGATATTTCTTTTTCCATGATAATCATCATTGTTTCTATTTAAATTGTGATTCAAAATTCTTTGGTAGAGTCTAATATCAGTTTTCCTTCTTTTTGTATGAAATGTTTCATTTCAAGCCTATCTAAAGAAATTTTTCATTTAATCTTACTTAATAATGCGTTATATTGTGTTAATCTTCAGCCCTTATTTATTTAGCCTTCTTATTATAGGTGTTAAGTTCATACCTTAAATGGATTAATTCAAATAACATTATTATCCAAATAGCTAACAACTAACATAATATAAGACAGAAATAGAAGGATTCTTAAATAGATTAACTTCAAATAACATTATTATCCAAATAGTTAACGACTAAGACAATATAAGACAAAAATAGAAGGGATTAACATATTTGATCTAATTTTTAGATAAGATATCTAGGAAAAGCAACTCATCAATATTTATCCCACATAAAACTCTATATCGATCATAAAACTGTTTTGAATCATTACAAAAAGAATAAAAATTCGATTGAAATTGAAAAAAAAACATCTTATAGGACGCAAGTTGAGTTCTTTCTTTTATTCTTTACATTATCGACAAACAGGACAATTTTTAGATACTTTTAGACTTTAAACGTGTTTTCGTAAGCGTGGCATTCCTAAAATAACTGCCAAAACATTTTTACGGATGCGTCGGTGGTGAGGTCAACTTCTCTACGTAATTTGCATACTTTCCCAAAGATCAATATCTTTTTTTTTAAATTATACTCAAAAAAAAATCTTACACCACGATAAAACCATTTTATTATGCAGCACTAACATCAATTAAATTAAATCAACCTCTTTACAACGTCCGTCTCACGAGATCAGCAGATAAAGTCACTTTGTGCGAAAAAAGTTTAATAACACTCAAGATGATTCGATGATGCATTGATGTTTTGAATCACGTTTCAATGGTTAAGTCACAACTAGACGAGTTTTTTAGTAAATCTCGGTACTTATAGTGATGATAAAACGGCGTCATTAAAAGATCGTTAAGTCAAAATTTTTTTTGACGTAGTTTTTGTGTTTAAACCAGTTTTTAAATTAGAAAAAAACTTGTATTAATTTTCTAAGTTAGATAAGAATAATTTTATGTAACAAACAAAATACTTATTTAAAACGAAAAAAAATGAGAGAAATTAAATGCGTACGGGTTATCTTGAGTCAAGAACGTTGATAAATAGCGTCAAAGAGTACGTACACGAAAGTTAGACCCCGAATTACATGTCGGGGTTAAATTTATTGGCGGCTAAAAATAAAAGTGAAATTGTTTATGGGTGCTTATATTTGCCAAATAATGTTTGGGGTGAAATTTTGATACAGCGCCAAAACCACTGTCTGGATGCAATCGGTTTTGCATTTATTTATATGCCGGTTAATGACATTCTCTTGACCATTTAGCAATCAATAACTAAGTGAGTTATCAATATCTTAGTAATCGCCCAAAATAATTTTTTTTATCGGATCGGGATAAATTTCATTTAAAATAATAATTCTATTTATAAACACAACCTAAAACTCGATAAGTGTAAGTTCACGCTTCAATGTGTACTATAAGATGACGTTTTACACTCGGATTTATTGAATAAGATTTGGTAAAACTTGATTAAGAGAGCCTTAGCAGCAGCGCTCTAAGTTTATTAATACATATTATTTTATGATGTATACTCCAATAACGATAAAAATGATCGTGTAACAAAGATAAATTAATAACCAGATAAAGAAAAACCTATTGTCCGTGTTTGCTAAAACTTAGCACTATTAGCATTAGATTAAACAAGATAGGCCAGCTCAAACCGGTACATATGCTTATTAGATGACGTTTTTAATTCGAATTCGTATATCAAGTCACGAGACTAACAAGAAATATGAGTTATAAAAATGCCAATTACTTTTACCTTGAACGAATTATGCGCATGATAAATAACGTAATAAAGATTTCTCACCTAATATCACAGTGATTGAGTTGAGTTTCTTTCTTTTTAAATATATCACAGCCAGTCACTATTTATTTTAAATTACAAATCACAAATAAAGACTAGAAACAAATAATAAATAATTAAAATGAACACAGCTTCTTTGCGAGAACGGTTTTTTTTTTTTGGTAAGGTGAAAGTTTACTTTCAAGAGCTCCGCGAACTGAAGCTATGCCGCGTGACAACTCTTCCACATTTTGCCTGAGTTAACGTCAACTGGCCGAAAGCGTTGAAGAAACACTAATCGACATGAAAGTGGTCGCTACACTGAACGGTCTCGTGGCGGGCGCACTCAGAAAAACCAAATCCCCACGACGCGATTTTCGTTTACGTCGCGCATACGCGTTCATAAAGCTGTCGAATACGTTTTGGGGCTTTTTCGCGAAAGCTAACTGGCGAATTCGATATGCCCAATCAGAATTATACTTGCGGCGGCGTTATCTGGTCGTTGGATTCAGAAATTATTATAAACAGATTTCGAAAGTTGTCTTTATCTGAATTATAAAATAGTATAACGGATTATGATTCATGTCAAAACAATTTATGGAGAACGTTAAGAAAAAAGAATTACCGTATTTGTTCGAATCTAACAATAAGACGATAATGCATTTTAGATTTGAACGAACACGATGTAATATGTTTATACCCCAAATGTTTTTATTCTAGTTTTTGTTTAATGGAATATACAATCTAATTTTGATTAACAACTACAATTAGAACTAACACTAGCATTAAAGCTGATACTAAACCCAGAACCAGAAACATTCGGATTTAGCCGTACGTCTCTTAAGACGGCTAAACCCGAATGATTCTAGTTCTAGCTCCAGTGTTAGTTCTAGTTTTACTTCAATTTAAATATACAGAATTGGATTGGGTTTAGCCGTGCATCTGTCGATATTTTTTTAACGAATACCTCTATAATGAATGGTATTTGAAATAGAATACTTTACGAACTGATTTGACAACCCTGTATATTTCAATTGAAGGTTCAGGCGCACGGCTAAACCTGAATCTCTCCACTTCTAGGTCTAGTGTTAGTTCTAGTTTTATATCATTAGATCTAACTCTAAGTCTAGAACTAAAAATATTCGGATTTAGCTGTACGCTTCTCAAAAAAATCGATTTCTTGTTTATTCCCGTCGATAGGTGGCAGTAAAAACTTTTAATAACAATTCGTAAAATTATTTATTTATTATATTTGAGATGAAAAGTGGACAAGCCCAGTGCAGCATCCAGCAATGAAACACAATAAGAAACATAAACAAATAATTTCTTAACAAAAATAAAAAATTGCTGAACAAGAAATTAATAATAATGAAAATGAACAAAAGAAAATCAAATAATAACCAACATGATTAGTAAAAGAACATAATTAACAAATAAGAAAACATTTTAAAGGCTCAATTACACAGAGAACAACTGTAGGTAAATTATATTCGTTATTTATATCAAAAATCATAAAAAATTAGGTTAACTTAAATAATCTTTATCTCAAAAACGAATAAAGATTTTCTAATTTGGTTCTCACCATCACAAAATAAACACTCATATAAATTTTCAATGTTTCATTAAAATATCTCAAAAATTCGATTTTTGGTGATTTTTAATTAACTTGAGATAGCCATAAATGTTCACGTTGAATTTAATGGTTTATATCTCAAAAACGAATAAATATTTTCAAGATCCGTTTTCATCACAAGAAAATAGACACTTTTCTCTATAAATCGTGAATAATTCATTAAGATATCTTAAGAATTCGATTTTTCGCGATTTTTTAAAACAAGATTATTAATTTCAAAAAATCAAAAAAATTAGGTTAACTTAAATGATCATTATCTCAAAAACGAATAAAGATTTTCTAATTTGGTTCTCACCATGATAAAATAGACACTTACTTATATAAATTTTCAATGTTTCATTACAATATCTCAAGAATTCGATTTTTTTGGTGATCTTTAATTAACTTGAGACAGCCATTAATGTTCACGTTGAATTTAATGACTTATATCTCAAAAACGAATAAATGTTTTCAAGATCCGCTTTCATCACGAGAAAATAGCCACTTTTCCCTATAAATCGTGAATAATTCATTAAGATATCTTAAGAATTCGATTTTTCGCGATTTTTTAAAACTAGATTAATTTCAAAAAATCATAAAAAATTAGGTTACCCTAAATAATCTTTATCTCAAAAACGAATAAAGATTTTCTAATTTGGTTCTCACCATCACAAAATAAACACTCATATAGATTTTCAATGTTTCATTAAAATACCTCAAGAATTCGATTTTTGGTGATTTTTAATTAACTTGAGATAGCCATAAATGTTCACGTTGAATTTAATGGTTTATATCTCAAAAACGAATAAAGATTTTCTAATTTGGTTCTCACCATGACAAAATAGACACTTACTTATATAAATTTTCAATGTTTCATTAAATGATCTCAAAAACTAGATTTTTGGTGATTTTTAATTAACTTGAAATAGCCATAAATGTTCACGTTGAATTTAATGGTTTATATCTCAAAAACGAATAAATATTTTCAAGATCCGCTTTCATCAAGAGAAAACAGACGCTTTCCTCTATAAGTCATGAATAATTTATTAAGATATCTTAAGAATTAGATTTTTCGTGATTATTTAAAACAAGATTATTAATCTCAAAAAATCATAAAAAATTAGGTTAACTTAAATAATCTTTATCTCAAAAACGAATAAAAATTTGCTAATTTGGTTCTCACCATGACAAAATAGACACTTACTTATATAAATTTTCAATGTTTCATTAAAATATCTCAAGAATTCGATTTTTGGTGATTTTTAATTAACTTGAGATAACCATAAATGTTCACGTTGAATTTAATGGTTTATATCTCAAAAACGAATAAATATTTTCAAGATCCGTTTTCATCACAAGAAAATAGACACTTTTCTCTATAAATCGTGAATAATTCATTAAGATATCTTAAGAATTCGATTTTTCGCGATTTTTTAAAACAAGATTATTAATTTCAAAAAATCATAAAAAATTAGGTTAACTTAAATAATCTTTATCTCAAAAACGAATAAAGATTTTCTAATTTGTTTCTCGCCATCACAAAATAGACACTCATATAAATTTTCAATGTTTCATTAAAATATCTCAAAAATTCGATTTTTGGTGATTTTTAATTAACTTGAGATAGCCATAAATGTTCACGTTGAATTTAATGGTTTATATCTCAAAAACGAATAAATATTTTCAAGATCCGTTTTCATCACAAGAAAATAGACACTTTTCTCTATAAATCGTGAATAATTCATTAAGATATCTTAAGAATTCGATTTTTCGCGATTTTTTAAAACAAGATTATTAATTTCAAAAAATCATAAAAAATTAGGTTAACTTAAATAATCATTATCTCAAAAACGAATAAAGATTTTCTAATTTGGTTCTCACCATGATAAAATAGACACTTACTTATATAAATTTTCAATGTTTCATTACAATATCTCAAGAATTCGATTTTTTTGGTGATTTTTAATTAACTTGAGACAGCCATTAATGTTCACGTTGAATTTAATGACTTATATCTCAAAAACGAATAAATGTTTTCAAGATCCGCTTTCATCACGAGAAAATAGCCACTTTTCCCTATAAATCGTGAATAATTCATTAAGATATCTTAAGAATTCGATTTTTCGCGATTTTTTAAAACTAGATTAATTTCAAAAAATCATAAAAAATTAGGTTACCCTAAATAATCTTTATCTCAAAAACGAATAAAGATTTTCTAATTTGGTTCTCACCATCACAAAATAGACACACATATAAATTTTCAATTTTTTTTTTAAATATCTCAAGAAATCGATTTATTTGGTGATTTTTAATTAACTTGAAACAGCCATAAACGTTCACGTTGATTTAATGATTTCTATCTCAAAAACGAATAAATATTTTCAAGATCCGCTTTCATCACGAGAAAATAGACACTTTCCTCTATAAATCATAAATAATTCATTAAGATATCTTAAGAATTCGATCTTTCGCGATTTTTTAAAACAAATTATTAATTTCAAAAAAAATTCAAAAAATTCAAATCATAAAAAATTAGGTTAACTTAAATAATCTTTATCTCAAAAACGAATAAAGATTTTCTAATTTGGTTCTCACCATCACAAAATAAATACTCATATAAATTTTCAAAGTTTCATTAAAATATCTCAAAAATTCGATTTTTGGTGATTTTTAATTAACTTGAGATAGCCATAAATGTTCACGTTGAATATAATGGTTTATATCTCAAAAACGAATAAAGATTTTCTAATTTGGTTCTCACCATCACAAAATAAACACTCATATAAATTTTCAATGTTTCATTAAAATATCTCAAAAATTCGATTTTTGGTGATTTTTAATTAACTTGAGATAGCCATAAATGTTCATGTTGAATTTAATGGTTTATATCTCAAAAACGAATAAATATTTTCAGGATCCGTTTTCATCACGAGAAAATAGACACTTTTCTCTATAAATCGTGAATAATTCATTAAGATATCTTAAGAATTCGATTTTTCGCGATTTTTTAAAACAAGATTATTAATTTCAAAAAATCATAAAAAATTATGTTAACTTAAATAATCTTTATCTTAAAAACGAATAAAGATTTTCTAATTTGTTTCTCGCCATCACAAAATAGACACTCATATAAATTTTCAATGTTTCATTAAAATATCTCAAGAATTCGATTTTTGGTGATTTTTAATTAACTTGAGATAGCCATAAATGTTCACGTTGAATTTAATGGTTTATATCTCAAAAACGAATAAATATTTTCAAGATCCGTTTTCATCACAAGAAAATAGACACTTTTCTCTATAAATCGTGAATAATTCATTAAGATATCTTAAGAATTCGATTTTTCGCGATTTTTTAAAACAAGATTATTAATTTCAAAAAATCATAAAAAATTAGGTTAACTTAAATAATCTTTATCTCAAAAACGAATAAAGATTTTCTAATTTGTTTCTCGCCATCACAAAATAGACACTCATATAAATTTTCAATGTTTCATTAAAATATCTCAAAAATTCGATTTTTGGTGATTTTTAATTAACTTGAGATAGCCATAAATGTTCACGTTGAATTTAATGGTTTATATCTCAAAAACGAATAAATATTTTCAAGATCCGTTTTCATCACAAGAAAATAGACACTTTTCTCTATAAATCGTGAATAATTCATTAAGATATCTAAAGAATTCGATTTTTCGCGATTTTTTAAAACAAGATTATTAATTTCAAAAAATCATAAAAAATTAGGTTAACTTAAATAATCATTATCTCAAAAACGAATAAAGATTTTCTAATTTGGTTCTCACCATGATAAAATAGACACTTACTTATATAAATTTTCAATGTTTCATTACAATATCTCAAGAATTCGATTTTTTTGGTGATTTTTAATTAACTTGAGACAGCCATTAATGTTCACGTTGAATTTAATGACTTATATCTCAAAAACGAATAAATGTTTTCAAGATCCGCTTTCATCACGAGAAAATAGCCACTTTTCCCTATAAATCGTGAATAATTCATTAAGATATCTTAAGAATTCGATTTTTCGCGATTTTTTAAAACAAGATTAATTTCAAAAAATCATAAAAAATTAGGTTACCCTAAATAATCTTTATCTCAAAAACGAATAAAGATTTTCTAATTTGGTTCTCACCATGACAAAATAGACACACATATAAATTTTCAATTTTTTTTTTAAATATCTCAAGAAATCGATTTATTTGGTGATTTTTAATTAACTTGAAACAGCCATAAACGTTCACGTTGATTTAATGATTTCTATCTCAAAAACGAATAAATATTTTCAAGATCCGCTTTCATCACGAGAAAATAGACACTTTCCTCTATAAATCATAAATAATTCATTAAGATATCTTAAGAATTCGATCTTTCGCGATTTTTTAAAACAAATTATTAATTTCAAAAAAAATTCAAAAAATTCAAATCATAAAAAATTAGGTTAACTTAAATAATCTTTATCTCAAAAACGAATAAAGATTTTCTAATTTGGTTCTCACCATCACAAAATAAATACTCATATAAATTTTCAAAGTTTCATTAAAATATCTCAAAAATTCGATTTTTGGTGATTTTTAATTAACTTGAGATAGCCATAAATGTTCACGTTGAATATAATGGTTTATATCTCAAAAACGAATAAAGATTTTCTAATTTGGTTCTCACCATCACAAAATAAACACTCATATAAATTTTCAATGTTTCATTAAAATATCTCAAAAATTCGATTTTTGGTGATTTTTAATTAACTTGAGATAGCCATAAATGTTCACGTTGAATTTAATGGTTTATATCTCAAAAACGAATAAATATTTTCAGGATCCGTTTTCATCACGAGAAAATAGACACTTTTCTCTATAAATCGTGAATAATTCATTAAGATATCTTAAGAATTCGATTTTTCGCGATTTTTTAAAACAAGATTATTAATTTCAAAAAATCATAAAAAATTATGTTAACTTAAATAATCTTTAACTCAAAAACGAATAAAGATTTTCTAATTTGTTTCTCGCCATCACAAAATAGACACTCATATAAATTTTCAATGTTTCATTAAAATATCTCAAGAATTCGATTTTTGGTGATTTTTAATTAACTTGAGATAGCCATAAATGTTCACGTTGAATTTAATGGTTTATATCTCAAAAACGAATAAATATTTTCAAGATCCGTTTTCATCACGAGAAAATAGACACTTTTCTCTATAAATCGTGAATAATTCATTAAGATATCTTAAGAATTCGATTTTTCGCGATTTTTTAAAGCAAGATTATTAATTTCAAAAAATCATAAAAAATTATGTTAACTTAAATAATCTTTATCTCAAAAACGAATAAAGATTTTCTAATTTGTTTCTCGCCATCACAAAATAGACACTCATATAAATTTTCAATGTTTCATTAAAATATCTCAAGAATTCGATTTTTGGTGATTTTTAATTAACTTGAGATAGCCATAAATGTTCACGTTGAATTTAATGGTTTATATCTCAAAAACGAATAAATATTTTCAAGATCCGTTTTCATCACAAGAAAATAGACACTTTTCTCTATAAATCGTGAATAATTCATTAAGATATCTTAAGAATTCGATTTTTCGCGATTTTTTAAAACAAGATTATTAATTTCAAAAAATCATAAAAAATTAGGTTAACTTAAATAATCTTTATCTCAAAAACGAATAAAGATTTTCTAATTTGTTTCTCGCCATCACAAAATAGACACTCATATAAATTTTCAATGTTTCATTAAAATATCTCAAAAATTCGATTTTTGGTGATTTTTAATTAACTTGAGATAGCCATAAATGTTCACGTTGAATTTAATGGTTTATATCTCAAAAACGAATAAATATTTTCAAGATCCGTTTTCATCACAAGAAAATAGACACTTTTCTCTATAAATCGTGAATAATTCATTAAGATATCTTAAGAATTCGATTTTTCGCGATTTTTTAAAACAAGATTATTAATTTCAAAAAATCATAAAAAATTAGGTTAACTTAAATAATCATTATCTCAAAAACGAATAAAGATTTTCTAATTTGGTTCTCACCATGATAAAATAGACACTTACTTATATAAATTTTCAATGTTTCATTACAATATCTCAAGAATTCGATTTTTTTGGTGATTTTTAATTAACTTGAGACAGCCATTAATGTTCACGTTGAATTTAATGACTTATATCTCAAAAACGAATAAATGTTTTCAAGATCCGCTTTCATCACGAGAAAATAGCCACTTTTCCCTATAAATCGTGAATAATTCATTAAGATATCTTAAGAATTCGATTTTTCGCGATTTTTTAAAACAAGATTAATTTCAAAAAATCATAAAAAATTAGGTTACCCTAAATAATCTTTATCTCAAAAACGAATAAAGATTTTCTAATTTGGTTCTCACCATGACAAAATAGACACACATATAAATTTTCAATTTTTTTTTTTAAATATCTCAAGAAATCGATTTATTTGGTGATTTTTAATTAACTTAAAACAGCCATAAACGTTCACGTTGATTTAATGATTTCTATCTCAAAAACGAATAAATATTTTCAAGATCCGCTTTCATCACGAGAAAATAGACACTTTCCTCTATAAATCATAAATAATTCATTAAGATATCTTAAGAATTCGATCTTTCGCGATTTTTTAAAACAAATTATTAATTTCAAAAAAAATTCAAAAAATTCAAATCATAAAAAATTAGGTTAACTTAAATAATCTTTATCTCAAAAACGAATAAAGATTTTCTAATTTGGTTCTCACCATCACAAAATAAATACTCATATAAATTTTCAAAGTTTCATTAAAATATCTCAAAAATTCGATTTTTGGTGATTTTTAATTAACTTGAGATAGCCATAAATGTTCACGTTGAATATAATGGTTTATATCTCAAAAACGAATAAAGATTTTCTAATTTGGTTCTCACCATCACAAAATAAACACTCATATAAATTTTCAATGTTTCATTAAAATATCTCAAAAATTCGATTTTTGGTGATTTTTAATTAACTTGAGATAGCCATAAATGTTCACGTTGAATTTAATGGTTTATATCTCAAAAACGAATAAATATTTTCAGGATCCGTTTTCATCACGAGAAAATAGACACTTTTCTCTATAAATCGTGAATAATTCATTAAGATATCTTAAGAATTCGATTTTTCGCGATTTTTTAAAACAAGATTATTAATTTCAAAAAATCATAAAAAATTATGTTAACTTAAATAATCTTTATCTCAAAAACGAATAAAGATTTTCTAATTTGTTTCTCGCCATCACAAAATAGACACTGATATAAATTTTCAATGTTTCATTAAAATATCTCAAGAATTCGATTTTTGGTGATTTTTAATTAACTTGAGATAGCCATAAATGTTCACGTTGAATTTAATGGTTTATATCTCAAAAACGAATAAATATTTTCAAGATCCGTTTTCATCACGAGAAAATAGACACTTTTCTCTATAAATCGTGAATAATTCATTAAGATATCTTAAGAATTCGATTTTTCGCGATTTTTTAAAGCAAGATTATTAATTTCAAAAAATCATAAAAAATTAGGTTAACTTAAATAATCATTAACTCAAAAACGAATAAAGATATTCTAATTTGGTTCTCACCATGATAAAATAGATACTTACTTATATAAATTTTCAATGTTTCATTAAAATATCTCAAAAATTCGATTTTTGGTGATTTATAATTAACTTGAGATAGCCATAAATGTTCACGTTGAATTTAATGATTTATGTCTCAAAAACGAATAAATATTTTCAAGATCCGCTTTCATCACGAGAAAATAGACACTTTCCTCTATAAGTCATGAATAATTTATTAAGATATCTTAAGAATTCGATTTTTCGTGATTATTTAAAACAAGATTATTAATTTCAAAAAATCATAAAAAATTAGGTTAACTTAAATAATCTTTATCTTAAAAACGAATAAAGATTTTCTAATTCGGTTCTTAGCATGATAAAATGTTATCATTATAATGAATCATCAAAGGTGAGTTTGATTAATGTCTAGAATTTTTAGAATATAGGTGTTTGGATGAACTTGAAATTAGACCAGCGTTTCTCAACTTGTGGTACGCGTACCCCCAGGGGTACGTGAAGTGGTCTCAAGGGGTACGTGTAAAAAAAAGATGTAATGGCAGACTAAGTAAAGAAAAAAGATAAAAAGCTGTTGTAATAAATGGCATTTCCATCCAAATAACATTTAATTATGACAAATCAAAATAAGTAATTGTTTTCTCAATGATACCGAGTATTTTTATTACACAAAACGACAATAACTTAAAACCTACTTTATTTAAATTTTGAAACATTGCGATAAAATTATAATTTGAAAAACTATTTGCGCCCCAATCTAATAATGGGTAGCCTAAGCGATGGATGAACAATTATTATAGTATTTATCCTGGTGTGTTAGGAAGGGTAGTCCTCGAATTGTCTCTGTATTTTTATTATCGTAATATTCTTTTGAATCAGTTCCCAGTTTGCTCTCAAAGTGAAGAGTGCTCCACTTACTTTTCTAATTATTGTAACTTTTCTTTAAACATGGATCAATGGTTAAAATTTGGCACTCTTAAAAAAAGAAAAATTACTGGTTTGGTATGTGACTCTCCACCATCGAATACCACTCCTTGTGAGGAGCAACCTAAGGAAAAGTTGCCGCGTATCAGCGAAATTAAGCTTCCAGTTCCAGTTCTCCAACCGACAAAAGTAAGAAAATATAGTGAAGAGTATTTGTCCTATGGATTTTCATTCGTAATTATTGATAGCATCCCTAGACCTGAGTGTGTTGTTTGTGGGCAAGTACTATCTAACGGTAGTATGAAGCCTTCATTACTTAGTCGCCATTTGCAAACCAAACACGTAGATTTCAAAGATTGGCTTTTTTTACGCGTTTGCACAAAAATAAAAATAAGTCGAAAAAAAAAATGAAATTTGATTCTGCCCAGCATTAAAGACGCAGTTGTTTGCATGTTCGGTAGTGAGTATTTTCAGAAAATTTATGTTATTCCTCTCTCCAATGATACAGTGTCTCGTAGAATCAAGGAAATTTCTGACAATATGGAGGTCCCCTCTCAACGTCTCGTTGATAAAAGAAATCAATCACAGTCAATATTTTTGCATTCAGGTTGATGAAAGTACTGATGTAGCACAATTTGCTGTTTTGATGGTTATTGCAAGATACTTGAAAGGAAATGAATTTGTAAAAGGACTTTTGCTTTATCATCTTCTTTCTGAACATACGACAGGTGCAGATATTTTTCATGCCATTGATCCTACTTTATTAAAAAGGGAATAAAGTAGTCAAAGTGTTGTGGATTAAATACTGACGGTGGCAAATCTATGTCAGGTTGTTATTCTGGTCTCCTGGGATGTGTCAAAGCAGTAGCTCCTTTAGTACAGTGGACACACTCTTGCATCAAAGTGTTTTTCTACTAATATGAAAGATGTTTTGAACGATTTAGTAAAAGTGGTCAACTTCATCAAATCCCAGCACACGAATTCAAGGTTATTCTCTTCATTATGTCAAGAAATGGGCAGTATTCATAAAACCCTCCTCCTTCATACTGAGGTTCGATGGGTATCTCGGGGTAAAATTCTTACACGTTTGTTTGAACTTAGGCATTTTTTGGACAAGGGCAGGTGTTCCTTAAGAACCACCCTTTCCGATTTTCATTTAAATTTGATGATCATGAATCTTCGAAATTAAACCAGCTAAATTTGTCCCTTCAAACAGTGTAGTAACTATATTCCGAATTACAGACAAAAATGAGTTTTTCGTTAGAAAACTAGAATTTTGGAAGTTATGTATTGAGAGAAACCAATCTGAAGTTTTTGAAACATTGCACGATTTTCTCTCTGAAACGGATGCTCATGTATCTCTAGAAATGGCTGCTTACGAGAAATATTTCCAAAAACGTAGAACAGACGATTACTGGATTGCGTACCCTTTTAGTGAAAGTATTTCGAGTGTGCACCTCTATCACTTGTAGAAAAAGTTAAGTTGATCGAACTGAAAACGGATTCTTCACTTGAACAAGAATTTGAAAAGAAATTCCTCATTTTATTCTGGGCTGACTTGAAAGAAGAACATCCTGAATTATTTAACAAAGTAATAATTATTTTGTTACCGTTCACAAGCACCGTACTAGTGGAGAGGGCTTTTTCGTCCTATACTTATTTAAAAAATAAGTACAGGAACAGACTTGCCAGTGTAAGTTCGAACCTGAGACTATATTTATCATCTTCCGATCCAGATTTCAAATTGCTGAGTGCTTCCAAACAGCCTCAAGGGTCTCATATTTACATTTTTTAGTTAACTACATGTGTAGAATTAGTATATAATATGCATTATTCTGTAATAACTGATAGAAATAGAAATATTTCAGTGTTATAGAGTTATTACTGTACCTATATGTACATATTAGTAATTATAATATGCATATCATGGGGTACGTAGAGCGCTGATTATAGGTCAGAGGGTACGCGGGTAAAAAAAGGTTGCGAAACGTTGAATTAGACCTATAGTTTTCTCTAATAATCTTTCTAAAAAATTTGTAAATTTCTTGAAAAACTTTGTAAGTTTTAAACCTGATCAGACAACTTACAATCCTAATCAACTTTTTCAACTCTTTCGACATTAAAAATTTGTACACAAACATACCAATAACAGAAACACTTAATATACTAAAGGAAATACTCCAGAACACCAACATGGAAACGGAAGATATCAACAATGTTATGGCCCTATTTAAGCAATGCACACGACAGAACTTTTGTCAATTTAATGAGACCATTTATAAATACAACGATGGTTTACCGATGGAATCACCACTGAGTGGAATTCTCGCTGACATTTTCCTTGATAAAATAGAAAAGGAACAAATATTAAATGATAGAAACCCATACAGGAACAATATAATTCTCTGGACAAGTTACGTGGACGATGTCTTAGTTTTCATTGACGATGATGCTATAATACAAGATTTACACAATTACATAAACAATATGCACAACAATTTACCATTCACAATAGATTTAGAAAACAATAACAGAATACATTTTTTTGACCTAACAATTACAAAGTGGAAAAACATTATAGAATACTCCATTTTTAGGAAACCCACACAAACTGACAACATAATACCCTTTAATTGATGCCATCACAATACTCAGAATCTAGCATCTTTTAGAGCCTATATATCGAGAGCCTTTAATTCCAATTTGAAACAGGAAGAAGTGGAAAAAGAGATTAGAATCAATCAGCAAATTGCAAAAAGCAATAATTATCCATTGCACACGATGAACAAATTAATTAACCAAATCCGAACACTGAAAATAATAACATATACCGAGCCATTACATACCCTGGACATATTTCCTATAGGCATGAAAAACTTTTCAAACAATATAAAATTAATTTAATCTTTAGAACAAAATATAACATAAAAAATATACTAATAAATAATAAAGATGAGACAGAGTTGATGCGGAAATGTGGAGTTTACCAATTACAACGTGGAGCCACATATATCGGCAAAACCTGGCACAATGTATAAAAGAACATAAAACGAGAAAAAATTCGAAATTTGGAACACATATCATTCTTAATAATCATGATTACCAAGAAATTAAAAACGTCACTTTGCTGTATCAATTGAGTAAAGGCCTACGCATGGAATTATTAGAATCCTACGAGATTAACAAGTTTATCGCCACAAAACCTGAAGTTATTTTGTTAAATAAACAATTAACCCAATTACAACCACCCCTCTACAGCTATTTGATGGACTCTTTCCTAAAAGATGTTAAGCACAGAGATAGAAGCACAACTTAACACCTCCCTTTGATTAAGGAGCTAAATGCAGAACTTCCTTTGTTAAATACGTTTTAAAATTCGTTTTTAGTTTTGTCAATTTTTAGATTTAAATTTCTTTAATAAATTTTTTAATAATGTTTTTGAGTTTAATTATGATTGGTCTATTTGCTCTCTCTTTTTTATCGAATATATAACATAATTTGAACGTTTGTCTTTGTAGGGTTCTGAAGACGGCAATGTGTCGAAATCGGTAAAGATTATAAAACAAATAAATAATCACCACAGTAAAGTTTTTTCGTTTAATTATTTAATCGATTTGGTAATATGGATAACAATACAAACAAAAAACAATTCTAGTTTTACTTCAATTAATATAGATCGGGTTGGGTTCAAGAGGAGGTGGAAGAGGAGGAAATGTGAAAAAATTCATTGAGAATTTGGCATATTCTTGGTCAAGAACGTAGCCAACACGATTAAGGAAAATGTTATTCATAAGAAGATACCTTAAAAGAGCCCAACCCAACCCTAACAAAAATATTATCAAGGTTTTATCTGACAAATCTAACGACTCATTCTGTTAATGGTTTGTTAGATTACTGACAAAAACTGATAAACCACCAAGGTGTAACTCCCAAGGGGAAGTTACACCATGATGACCCTTCAGGAAGTAATCGCTAAATTACCTCAAAGTTCTTATGCTTAAACCTCATAATTGAGAAAAAAAATATATCAAGTAATACTAATTTCGTTGCATTACAAGATCTCATTGGTAACACTTTGCAATCGGAGCATGATATAAAAAATCTTTTAGAACGAAAGTTGTAGAAAATTACATTCTCAATAATCTCTCTGGCGTTTGTACGGTTAGATGTGTCAATGTTGATAAAAAAACGAAAATATAAACATTTTATTTGGTAGCACTTTGATTATCTATTGTGAGAATCATTCATTAAATAAAAAATGTTTCAAACTATAGTTGTGAATTTTATCATAGCATATACAGTTTTTTCATAAAGTCTGGAATCAATTCAATATAAATTCGATTGATATTCTTAAAAAAAAGACAGAGAGATCTATGTTATATTTTTAATCGCGTCCCAAAATTGAAATTCTATGCCTAAGTTTTTATGACCTCTTTTTTGTTGTGTTTCAAATTATGAATATTATTCATGTGTTGGTTAGTCTGGGTTGGTTTAGCTGTCTCGAAAAAATGACGTCTAAAAACATTGGAGGTATTTATTTATAAAAAAATAAGTACCTATAATACCGGCTAATTTCTTAAAAATCTCGGCCAAAATTTGAAAAATTTGGAAATAAGATACGAAATACAACTATTACTATTCGATTAAGTAAACATCAAGGTATTTTGAAACACCTTTATAATTATTGCAATAATCAACGTCAAAAAATTTTAGTTGTGAATTGATTGTAAACAGTTATTAATCTTTTTCGTTAGATCGCTACACTTTCTTAACATTTCGAAAATTTATCATAAAAAAATAAAGTTGACCCAAGGGATATTTCGTCATTTGAAGGATTAGCCATGAACTATTTAAATCCAGGTTTGGCAACTGTGGATACTGAAAGGCTGAATGGAAATGAGAACTTTACTCCATCATAAAGGTGAAAATCTCTTTCTTAAGAGAGCTTCACAAAATTCTGTTAAAAGATTTTTCATCATCTAGAGGATTAGATATGGATTAGTTAATCCGATTGAGATGAACCAGGTCAGGTTGGAATGTGGATACTGAAAGCCTCAATAGAGGTGATAACTTTATTATGAAGGTGGAAATCCGTTATAAGATCTCGGATCACAACTTAAAATTCTTGTCTTTAAAAGTGTGATCAAATAGCTTCTTGAAATCACTTGGAATGAAGAAAAGCTTCGCAATACGGCTAAAGAATGATAAGAAATATCATTTGGGGGATTAGTTTCACGAAATTTAGCTAAGGGACTTCTCATCATTTGAAAGTTGAACCATGGATTCATTAATCCAGTTGATGTGAACCAGGGCAAGTTGGAGTACGGATACTGAAAGACTCATTGGAGATAAGAACTTTACTCCATTATGAAGATGGAAATCCATTATAAAAGATCTCGACCAGAAACTTAAAATTCTTATTTTTGAAAGGTTCATCATCGAAGCTCTTGTAATGATTTGAAATTAACAGAAGCTTCACAAAGTTTATCTAAGATTTTTCTTAAAATTTCGAGGATTAGCCACGGACAAATTAAATCCAATTGAGATGAACCAGTTCAGGTTGGACTGTGAATACCGAAAGCTTCAATAGACATGAGAACATTACTTAATTATGAAGGTGGAAATTCGTTATAAAAGATCTTGGAACAAAAACTTGAAATTCTGGTTTTTGAAATTTTAAATGCCTGGTGGCCTTTAAATGAGCAAAAAGAGCATGTTGATGAAGCAAGAAATTAATAAAATCCCTATCATTTTTTTCTAATCATCAGGAGTCCGGTTGGTTTCCAAGTCCATTACTACTATCTTTTAACTAAATCTATCTTATGGATAAACTCATCTACCAGCTAATCAGAGCGCCTAAAATAGCCATAACCATTCTAATAATCCTTTAGAGAGTTTAACGAAAAGGTTGTAGTAACGAGCCTTAAAAGGTATTTAAAAGAACAAAACTACAAATACAGCTATTGTAGATATAATCCAAGACGATATTCCTCAAACTACCGAGGTATCCATTAGGACAAATTTATCTTACAATTAGAACGAGTTAGCTGAAAATATCAAAATTAAGTAAAATATCAAAATAATTTTTAATAAATACTTTTAATATACTTATTTTTAGCCGCAATATATGTGTTAATAAGTTTTAACAGACAGGAAATTAATTTTCCCGAAACTCTTCCAATATTTAGCATAATGTTTTGTTTTATAATATCTAACATTAAATAAACTTGAAAAGAGCTAGTTCCATACACACACATACACAATTGAAAATGGTGTATGAGTTCAAGGACTTTTTCCTCAAGATTTTTGAACACACCTTGTTGTTTATGGTGTTTGCAAAGGCTATTTATAGGAAACACGGATATTCTTAATTGCTTATTAACGTCATATGAAGATTGTTTATGTTTACAGATAGAACTTACGCAACTGTAAACTGAACGATGAAGAGCACTCAACAATTTAAATTAAAATTACACCAAAATGTTATCGTAATGTGCTTGAGCAAACATTTTGGCGAAAGTTTGTTCATCGCTATTATTTCAAACCTAACAAGAGAAGCGAAATTTCTAAATTTCGTAACTAAATTTTTAGTTAAGTGATTTCGGTTTGTGCAAAATTAACTAATTACCCTATTTGTTTGAATCTAAGGCGCCTGAAGACGAAGGGCTTAACATCGATGTTTTTAGTTCTAGGTCGAGTGTTAGTTATAGTTTTATTTGTGATCCTATTGAATCCTTTCCGTTTTATGTTATATATTCCATTGAACTAAGACTAGAACTACAAAAGATCGTAAGACAACATCTATTAGTCAAGTTAATTATTTATGTCGTACAAGTTTTATCATATTTTATCCTCAAGATTGTGCCAGCAATTGTTAAATTTATCAATTTCTTGCTATCCTTTATAAGTTAAATATTCTTTTATTTTATAGGAATGTTTTTCGTCTTGAATTAAAATATTTATTTAATAATTTTTGCACTTTATTAAGACGATAGTATTTCATATAATGTTTCTACCGGTTTCGGTCACGTTTAGACCATCTTCAGGATACACATTTTTAAAAAATTGTTGATCGTATTGACGTTTTATTTTTATTTGAAATATTTTTAATAATTAAATTTTAATTATTTTAATTTTAAGAAAAATCTTAGATAAACTTTGTGAAGCTTCTGTTAATTTCAAATCATTACAAGAGCTTCGATGATGAACCTTTCAAAAATAAGAATTTTAAGTTTCTGGCCGAGATCTTTTATAATGGATTTCCATCTTCATAATGGAGTAAAGTTCTTATCTCCAATGAGTCTTCCAGTATCCGTACTCCAACTTGCCCTGGTTCACATCAACTGAACCACAATTTTTATTTGAAATAAAAATAAAACGTCAATACGATCAACAATTTTTTAAAAATGTGTATCCTGAAGATGGTCTAAACGTGACCGAAACCGGTAGAAACATTATATGAAATACTATCGTCTTAATAAAGTGCAAAAATTATTAAATAAATATTTTATAAGTTAAAGTTAACATCTTCAAAAATAATGATAAAGGGAGTTTTGCTCATTTAAAGGCCAAACAAGAATTTTTCAGGCAACAGCTCTCATCTCGAGTCATTCAGTACCCCGATTTCAACCTGACTTGCTTCATAATCCTCCATGTGATAAGAAATTTCTGAGTTCAACTCAAAGAAGCATGTTTTAATTCCAAATCATTCCAAAAATTTCTCTGATCCGATTACCCTGGCACATTTTAATTGCGCCTTTCTATCTAATTTAGAAATATAGTTCTTGTGAAAAAATCTTAAAACAACATCCTGTTAATCAAGTTATTTATTAACGTTTTGTTTACCGGCTCTATCATGTTGTATCTTTAAAATTGTGGTAGCACAAATTTTATGTCTAAAATTCAATCATACTAATTTTTAATTTATCCCATTCGATTTTTTTTTAAGATTGATGTAACTGTTTTTCAACCTTAATAACAACATTCTAAGATTATCATAATTATAACCAAAACTACTTCATTCCTGCGAAGAAATCAATTAAATTAAAAATTGTGAATTCGAATTATCTCGGCAGATATTATTTTGCGACCTATAAAATAAATTAAGATTTAAAGCGTACATTCTATATTGATTAAATCACTGTCACAATAATTTGCATATTTGAATATAAATTAATTTATTTATAAGCATAAATTAATTTTATTCTCTAATAAAACAAAATTAGTTAATCGAACGTTAAGAGTACCACCGATCCATAACCAAAAATATATCTTGAGTTGCGTGATTAATCGACACTCAATAATTAAGGTGTTTTTCTTTACTTTGCGCCAAGTACAGTTACACCAAGGACTTTACTTACGCAGGTGGGTAATAATACGTCAAGAAAATTGCAATCGAATTAAAACCTATCCCAACAGAGTTTTTAAGAATAATAAATGAAAATTTTGAATTTTTTGCATATGCACAAGACAATAGAGAATGATATTAAATATTATGGTGGCAAACATTTACTTAGCTTATCAAAAAGTAAATTTGTCGTCGCCGTCTATTGTGGTATCTTGTATAATAATTGGACCACTTATAGCTGGTGGTAACACCGTTTATGGTTCGAAATTCCTAAGCCCAAATTAAACATTGCGCGATATAAATCGCTCAAAAACTTCGAACTTTTTGATATCGTTTCTTAATAATCAAATTCGTATAAATGAATAAATTATAAAGTTATGCGACGGCGTTAATGTTGGGACGTTATATGTCATAAATTTTTCCGTCGATTTCGACTTATGGAAATCATAAAAACTAATTAGTTATTCTCGATAATATAATGTGGCCCGTGACATTAAAAAAGAAGTCCGTCAACAAAGTCATTTTTGCTAAAAAAAAAGTAACGATAATTAAAAAAAACATCATTATACAATAATTTACTTCGATAACCTGCGGGTTCTAAGAACAAAACGTTTAATTTTTTTGTTGTTCAAATCTGGTGAACGTGTGTAAAAGCATGTTAAAATAACTAATGGTAATTCTAATGCTAAACAGTGTAAATACTACCGTTAAACGTCGAGGCAATGAACCGTTCGGTAAATAGAAAGACCAAAGATCATTTGCTTGGCTTCTTATCGCTTTGTCCGCTGTGCTAACTTATTGTTCGAGCGATTGCCTTTTAATTGGTTATCGAACCGATGCAACAAACAGTGAACGGAAAAATGTACCCCTCAGAAATGAAAGACTACATTTTCTTATTGGCACGTTTCCAAACAAACAACTTGTTCAAGTTAAACTTAAAAAAAAAAAAAATAAAAACTAACATCAAAATAAAGTTAATAAAAAAAATTATAGTTTCAATTCTTAATGTGACCTCAACCATTGAAAAGACGTTATCTAAACAAATTTACAACGTTTGCAAATCTTTTGTTCTATTCAACGTGCTGAAGTAATTTATTTTATAAAGTGATAAGCTAAGATATTACATTAAAACAATACGGTTATTTAAAACGTGACTCTAAAGTTTTTTTTGTGCGGATTAAAGTTCCTTGAGGTTACGTTGAAAATAATTCGAGGATCTAATGACAAAATACATTAACCTAGTGTTGGAATAAGAATAGCTCGCTCCTTTCGATGGAACTTGTACAGGCGCCAAGTTTTTGGCAGTTAATCTTAAGCATCGAGATGCTCGAAATTACTAGACTTAAACAATACGAAACACTTCAAACGTTTAGGGTTACAAATAAAAGTAGAGCAAAAAGATGTCGGTGTAATAGATTAATATGAGGAAGTATGTGTAGATATCATTGTTTTTATCAGAGGTAATTCTTGCAAAAAAATGGACATTGGATTTTTACAACTCTAGATAACCACTTTAATAACTTTAGGGTTACTCGTGTGTCTCTTGATACGATTAAACCGAATGTTTCCAGTTCTTTGTGTAGTGTAAGTTCTAAGTTTAGTTCAATAAAAAAATACAATGATTCAGTGCTGAATAATAAGTAATATTAAGCTGAGATCCCTTCCGGCGGAGAGAATAATGGTCTTCAACGTAGCGCCTCGTCTTAATAAGTTGACAGCTTTTTTTGTTCTAATCAAGCCGAGGTCGCTTGCGGCCGAGGCATAATATTATATATACCATAGAATCAAATGTAGCGGCTCGGCTGCACGGAACCTTGGGTTACTTTGGACAGAAAATACGTCGTCTTTATAATAAGCCGAGGTCGCTTGCGGCGGAGGCATAATATTATATATATAGTACCATGGAATCAAATGCAGCGGCTCGGCTGCACGGAACTTTGGATTACTTTGGACAGAAAATACGTCGTCTTTATAATAAGCCGAGGTCGCTTGCGGCCGAGGCATAATATTATATATACCATAGAATCAAATGTAGCGGCTCGGCTGCACGGAACCTTGGGTTACTTTGGACAGAAAATACGTCGTCTTTATAATAAGCCGAGGTCGCTTGCGGCCGAGGCATAATATTACATATATAGTACCATGGAATCAAATGCAGCGGCTCGGCTGCACGGAACTTTGGATTACTTTGGACAGAAAATACGTCGTCTTTATAATAAGCCGAGGTCGCTTGCGGCCGAGGCATAATATTATATAGAATAATGGTATCGAATATAGCGCCTCGACCGCAAGCGACCTCAAGTTAATAAGTTGACAGTTTACTTTTCGTTCTAATTAAACTGAGGTCGCTTGCGGCCGAGGTAGAATACTATATACATAATGGTATCAAATGTAGCACCTCAGATGCACACAACCTCGGGTTATTTAGAATAGAAAGTATGTTGTCATCATAATAAGCCGAGGTCGTTTGCGGTCGAGGCATAGTATTATACATAATACCATCAAACGTAACACCTCAGCTGCACGAAGGTTTGGGTTACTTTGGACAGAAAGTACGTCGCCATCATAATAAGCCGAGATCGCTTGCAGCCGAGGCATAATATTATATACACAACGGCATCAAATGTATCAGCTCGACTGCACAAAACCTCGGGTTACTTAGAACAGAGTATACGTCGTCATCATAATAAGCCGAGGTTGCTTGCGGCCGAGGCATAATATTATATATACCATGGAATCAAATTAGCGGCTCGGCTGCTCGGAACCTTGAGTTACTTTGGACGGAAAATACGTCGTCTTCATAATAAGCCGAGGTCGCTTGCGGCCGAGGCATAATATTATATATATGGTACCATGGAATCAAATGTAGCGGCTCGGCTGCACGGAACCTTTGGTTACTTTGGACAGCAAATACGTCGTCTTTATAATAAGCCGAGGTCGCTAGCGGCCGAGGCATAATATTATATAGAATAATGGTATCGAATATAGCGCCTCGACCGCAAGCGACCTCAAGTTAGTAAGTTGAGAGTTTACTTTTCGTTCTAATTAAACTGAGGTCGCATGCGGCCGAGGTAGAATACTATATACACAATGGTATCAAATGTAGCACCTCAGATGCACACAACCTCGGGTTATTTAGAATAGAAAGTATGTTGTCATCATAATAAGCCGAGGTCGTTTGCGGTCGAGGCATAGTATTATACATAATACCATCAAACGTAACACCTCAGCTGCACGAAGGTTTGGGTTACTTTGGACAGAAAGTACGTCGCCATCATAATAAGCCGAGATCGCTTGCGGCCGAGGCATAATATTATATACACAATGGCATCAAATGTATCAGCTCGACTGCACAAAACCTCGGGTTACTTAGAACAGAGTATACGTCGTCATCATAATAAGCCGAGGTCGCTTGCGGCCGAGGCATAATATTATATATACCATGGAATCAAATGTAGCGGCTCGGCTGCTCGGAACCTTGAGTTACTTTGGACGGAAAATACGTCGTCTTCATAATAAGCCGAGGTCGCTTGCGGCCGAGGCATAATATTATATATATGGTACCATGGAATCAAATGTAGCGGCTCGGCTGCACGGAACCTTTGGTTACTTTGGACAGCAAATACGTCGTCTTTATAATAAGCCGAGGTCGCTAACGGCCGAGGCATAATATTATATAGAATAATGGTATCGAATATAGCGCCTCGACCGCAAGCGATCTCAAGTTAATAAGTTGAGAGTTTACTTTTCGTTCTAATTAAACTGAGGTCGCTTGCGGCAGAGGTAGAATACTATATACATAATGGTATCAAATGTAGCACACTGGATGTATACAACCTCGGGTTATTTAGAATAGAAAGTATGTTGTCATCATAATACTATTATACATAATACCATCAAACGTAACACCTCAGCTGCACGACGGTTTGGGTTACTTTGGACAGAAAGTACGTCGCCATCATAATAAGCCAAAGTCGCTTGCGGCCGAGGCATAGTATTATATACACAATGGCATCAAATGTATCAGCTCAACTGCACGAAACCTCGGGTTACTTAGAACAGAGTGTACGTCGTCATCATAATAAGCCGAGGTCGCTTGCGTCCGAGGCATAATATTGTATACATAATAGCATAAAGTGTAGCACCTCAGTTGCACGAAGCCTTGGGTTACTTTGAAAACAAAGAACGTCGTCACCATCATAAGCCGAGGTCGCTTGCGGCCGAGGCATACTATAATTTACATAATATCATCAAATGTAGCACCTCAGCTGCATGAAACATTGGGTTACTTTGGACAGAAAGTACGTCGCCATCATAATAAGCCAAAGTCGCTTGCGGCCGAGGCATAGTATTATATACACAATGGCATCAAATGTATCAGCTCAACTGCACGAAACCTCGGGTTACTTAGAACAGAGTGTACGTCGTCATCATAATAAGCTGAGGTCGCTTGCGTTCGAGGCATAATATTGTATACATAATAGCATAAAGTGTAGCACCTCAGTTGCACGAAGCCTTGGGTTACTTTGAAAATAAAGTACGTCGTCATCATCACAAGCCGAGGTCGCTTGCGGCCGAGGCATACTATAATTTACATAATATCATCAAATGTAGCACCTCAGCTGCATGAAACATTTGGTTACTTTGGACAGAAAGTACGTCGCCATCATAATAAGCCGAGATCGCTTGCGGCCGAGGCATAATATTATATACACAATGGCATCAAATGTATCAGCTCGACTGCACAAAACCTCTGGTTACTTAGAACAGAGTATACGTCGTCATCATAATAAGCCGAGGTCGCTTACGGCCGAGGCATAATATTGTATACATAATAGCATAAAGTGTAGCACCTCAGCTGCACGAAGCCTTGGGTTACTTTGAAAATAAAGTACGTCGTCATCATCATAAGCCGAGGTCGCTTGCGGCCAAGGCATACTATTATTTACATAATATCATCAAATGTAGCACCTCAGCTGCACGAAGCATTGGGTTACTTTGAAAGAAAGAAAGTAAATCGAAAAGAAAATACATCGCCATCATAATAAGCCGAGATCGCTTGCGGCCGAGGCATAATATTATATACACAATGACATCAAATGTATCAGCTCGACTGTACAAAACCTCGGGTTACTTGGAACAGAGAGTACGTCGTCATCATAATAAGCTGAGGTCGCTTGCGTTCGAGGCATAATATTGTATACATAATAGCATAACGTGTAGCACCTCAGCTGCGCGAAGCCTTGGGTTACTTTGAAAACAAAGTACGTCGTGATCATCATATGCCGAGGTCGCTTGCGGCCGAGGCATACTATTATTTACATAATATCATCAAACGTAGTACCTCAGCTGCACGAAGCATTGGGTTACTTTGGACAGAAAGTACGTCGCACAATGGCATCAAATGTATCAGCTCGACTGCACGAAACCTCGGGTTACTTAGAACAGAGAGTACGTCGTCATCATAATAAGCTGAGGTCGCTTGCGGTCGAGGTATAATATTGTATACATAATAGCATAAAGTGTAGCACCTCAGCTGCACGAAGCCTTGGGTTACTTTGAAAACAAAGTGCGTCGTCATCATAATACTCCGAGATCGCTTGCGGCCGAAGTATAATATTATATGCACAATGGTATCAAATGTAACACCTCGATTGCACAAAACGTCGGGTTACTTTAGATAGAAACTACGCTGACATTTTAATAAACCAGGGTCACTTGCGACCGAGGTAGAATATTACGTTCATAATGTAGCGCCTCGCTCGCATGTGATCTCAGCTTAATACGACAGTAGAGATTTGAAGACTTTCTATGCCCACTCACGATCTGAACCCACGCGAGTCACGCACGCCACTCACGTGAATATCATAGCTGAATTATGTGACTCACGTATGGGCACGTCAATTCACGTAGCTCACGCTCGATCAAACGATCAAGAAAGAATGGCAGGCAGAATTAACAAAGTGAATTAATGTTATTCATTATTTATCATTCAGTATTAATGTTTAAATGAAAATAATTGGAACTTAGTGATATAATTTTATCGTTTTTAGCGATTTCAGCTCATACTAGGGATCCTCAAAAGAAACACCTAAATAGATAAATCAAGTATTTGAAAATATTTAATAAAAGTAAAAATATTTGATAAAAAATTGTAAATACTTAAAACAACACTTATGTATAAGGGACTGCACAAATATTATGTAATGATATGTGAAAATCTTTGTTATAAGAACTTATAAAAATATCATTAACAACTTTAAAAATATAACAACGAACCTAATTCCACCAAAAAACAAAGAAAATCATAAAAGAGTAGAGAATACCTACTTCCTGCCAAAGATTCATAAACCTAACAATTCAATACGCCTTATTATATCTAGCATTGATTCCAGTACATATAGATAGAACAAATCTCTATACAAATGTTCCAATTCAAGATACATAACAGATAATTAAAAAATTCATGAAAGAAAATCTTGAAGATAATGTAGATTTTAACAATTTCTCTAAATTGCTTAAGGTGTGATTAAGATTACCTATCGGAGCACCATTAAATGGACTGATATCTGATATTTTTCTAAATAAATTACAAAACGAATTTATCATTCATTACAAGAATCCATATAAAAATAACATCCTATTTTGGACTAGATATGTTTGCTACTATTGATAATAGAAATAACATACATACCCTACATACATACATTAATACAATCCACAACAAAAAAATGAAATTTACTTTGGAGACGGAGAAGGATATAATATCAACTTCTTGAATTTTACCATACAAAGCACAACCATAAAATTACGTTTGATATATTCCGTAAGCCTACCCAAACAGATAACATCATACCATTCGACTCTTCCCATGATTATTCCCAAAAAATGGCGTCACCACATTCATACATACATAGATCTTATAATTCGCAACTTGATCATAATAAGCTCAATAAAGAAATCAAAGTTATTACTCAAATTGCTATGAATAATGATTTTTAAGTCGACCCAGCACAAAAACTAATCAGCAAAAAACTAAATAAAATAAATTTAAGTAAAATAATATTAAATAATCAAAAAAATGCAGACTTTGAGAATAATAATGAAAAGCATATGGCTATATCCTATCCAGGAAATATGGCAAACAGTCTACAGCAATTTTTTAAAGCATTTAAGATAGCATTAAGTTTTAAAACAAGAAACGCAATTAAAAACATTTTAAATTTTGATAATGGCATCTACAAAATAGATTGTGATGCCGATTTGATCGACACGCCAGGTCTCGGCGAAACCAAAGTTATTCACGATCACGCACGTTCACGTGACTGGTACAAAAATTGATGCCCGTTCACGGTAGGTCACACATAATCCATCGTGACCCGCCGGGACTCACGTAATTTGCACATAATTTGCACGTAATTTGTTCTAAGTAAACAGAGGTCGCTTGCTGCCGAGGTAGAATATTATACCGGGTGATTCAGATCACCCGTACCAGGGAATTTTCTCAAAAACGCGATTACCTAAAAAGTTACAACAAAAATCCAATGCACCAGCTTTCACAACGTTGTAACACGGGAAATTGGTGGTAATGACATCAACTTAAATATTTTCTAATTTGTTATTATGAACTAAGTTTTATCGTACAATAGATATTTTGTTAGATTTTTTATTCTTTGATTCAGAAGAAAAGAAAGTACTGCTGCAGTTCTTGAAGCGGTGAACTTTAAGCCAATTAATAGTATGGAAATTATTAAAGGAAAATCGATTGGATCCATACCATTTTAGTGTCCATCAGGTTCTTGGTGGACGAGATTTTGAAAGAAAGCTGGCTGTTTGTAATTAGATTTTAGATCAAGACTAAGAACATATCGATTTTCCTAGATGTGTTCTTTGGACCGATAAATCGCTTTTTAAAAGTAATTTAAAAGGCCTCTCCATTACGTTTAAAAAGCGAATCATAAATCGACAATAGCACTTAAACGTTGTATTCAATCTAAGAAGAGTTAAAGTAAAAGTTGTTTATTTTTAAAATATCTATTCTACGAAATCACTGAATTCATATAACTTGACCAGACATTAACAGACAACTTGGAAAATTTTTAATTTGATGTTATTACCACCGATTTCTAATGTTACCAGCGTGATAAACACTGCTGCATTGTATTCTTCATATACGTTTATATTATTATATTTTTTTATTGTAACTTCTTATTAAATCGCGTTTTTGAGAAAAATCCCTGGTACGGGTGGTCCCGGTAAATGTAGCACTTCGGCTCAATCTCAATAAACCGAGGTCGCTTGCGGCCGAGGCAGAATATTATATATATAATAGTATCAAACGTAGTACTTCGGCTGTACACATTACAAGCTATTTAGGACAGAAACTAAAGCCAAGGCAACTAGTGATTGAGGCGTAATAGATGTTCATGATGGTATCAAATGTAGCGCTTCGCCCTCAAACGACCTCAGTGTAATACAATGATAATGTACTTTTTGTTCTAATCAAACTGAGGTTGCTTGCGACCAAGGCAGAATATAAAGTATGTAGCTGAATGATGTTTTCAAATTTGGGGAGGTGATTCTTTTGTTAATTTTAATGCTACTTTCTTATATTCATTTTGGGTGACTACCGCAGTCCGGGGGAGTAAGTAAAATGTTTGAAAAATATTTGCATCATGTCCAAATTAGGTGAAACATCTTAATATACTACAATTATATTAAATATACGTCTTAAGTATATCAGAATAATGTCGTATTAGTCAGAAAACCATCTGATTTTAGTCAAAATTATCAGAAATGGATCAAAATGGTTAAAAAATGTAAGAATTATGTCAGGCATGTGTCATCAAAAATATTTCAAAAATATTTGTATCATGTCCAAATTAGGTGTGACATTGCAATATACTACAATTATATTAAATATACATCTTAAGGATGTCAGAACAATGTCATATAAGTCAGAAACCCATCTGATTTTTGTCAAAATTATCAGAAATGTGTCAAAAGTGTGCAAAATCTTAGAAATTGTCAATATTATGAAGGATATGATTGAGAAAAGAATGAATTTGAGAAAAAATGCATCAAAATTATCAGATATGGATCAAAATTTTTACAAATCTTAATAATTTATAATATTGTACTAAATATGAATCAGAAATAAATGAAATCAAAGCAAAATGCTTTCAATTCATCAGATAATTATCAGAACCATCAGAAATAATTCAAAAATATTTGCATCCTGTCCAAATTAAATATGACACCTCAATATATTACAATTATATTAAATATACATCTTAAGGATATCAGTATAATGTTATATAAATCAGAAATCCATCTTATTTACTCAAAATTATCAGAAATGTGGCAAAAGTGTGCAAAATCTTAGAAATTGTCAATGTTATGTAAAATATGATTTAGAAAATAATTAACTTAGGTAAAAATACATCAAAATTATCAGATATCGATCAAAATTGTCAAAAAAATGTAAGAATTATGTCAGGCATGTGTCAAAATTATCAGATATATTTAGAATTGTTGCGAACCTTAATAATTTCTAATTTTGTACCAAATAAGAGTTAGAAACAAACGAGATCAAACCAAATTTTTTTAATTCATCAGATATTTATCAGAACCATCAGAAATATTTCAAAAATATTTGCATAATGACCAAATTAGGTGAGACATCTCAATATACTATAATTATATTAAATATACGTCTTAAGGATATCAGAATAATGTCGTATAAGTCAGGAAGCTATCTGATTTTAGTCAAAATTATCAGAAATGGATCAAAATGGTCAAAAAATGTAAGAATTATGTCAGACATGTGTCATCAAAAATATTTGTATCATGTTCATATTAGGTGTGACATTGCAATATACTACAATTATATTAAATATACATCTTAAAGATGTCAGAATAATGTCATATAAGTCAGAAACCCATCTGATTTTTGTCAAAATTATCAGAAATGTGTCAAAAGTGAGCAAAATCTTAGAAATTGTCAATATTATGAAAGATATGATTTAAAAAGAATGAATTTAAGTAAACATGCATCAAAATTATCAGATATAGATCAAAATTGTCAAAATATGTAAGAATTATGTCAGGCATGTCTCAAGATTATCAGATATATCCCAAAATTGTTACAAACCTTAATAATTTCTAATATTGTACTAAATATGAATTAGAAATAAACGAGATCAAAGCAAAATGCTTTCGATTCATCAGATATTTATCAGAAACATCAGCAATAATTCAAAAATATTTGCATTATGTTCAAATTGGGTGTGACATCTCAATATACTACAATGATATTAAGTATACGTCTTAAGGACATCAGAATAATATCATATAAGTCAGAAATCCATCTGATTTTAGTCAAAATAGCCCTCACGATAGCAGAAATTTTCATTTATTTTAGTTATCTAAAAAACTATAAACTTCAGGAAATAAAATTATTATTGTACTTTCAATATTATGTTCTATGTTGTAATTTCCCTTAAATAAGTACTCAAAACTCCTCTTAAACTCCTAAAAACACATTTAAAATACACAAAGTGTTAAATATCAAATAAAAATTTGAAACAAAATTGTAATGCCTACTAATTGTAAGATTTTTTTATTAAAAATTCATTACACCTTCGATTAACTACCCAGCAGTTAGTGCTTGCTTAATTAATCTTGTTCTCAGAAATAG
Source organism: Onthophagus sagittarius (assembly GCA_036711965.1). Classification (NCBI taxonomy): domain Eukaryota; kingdom Metazoa; phylum Arthropoda; class Insecta; order Coleoptera; family Scarabaeidae; genus Onthophagus; species Onthophagus sagittarius. The sequence goes on from JASERS010000004.1 coordinate 13,945,507, forward strand.
TTAACTCTGTTTTCGAGAAACATCAAAAAAGCTAAACTTATTCTCTAAATTACATTTTCCTGTTGTTTATAATTTTCAAGTATAAGACAAAATTGCCCATAATTCATATAAGAAATAAGAAAGCACCCTTAAAATTAGTTAAAGAATCACCCCTTGAGATTTGGAAACGTCATTTAGATACATGATGATATACATGTGATTTTATTTTCAAGCGCTACTTAAATATCTTTAAAGAAGGTTATTAACGTAAAAAGGTCTTCACTCAAAAGTTGTATAATGAGAGACTTAAATATTTAATTTGAAGCTTAACTAATGACAACAAAACATCCTTTCTGTTGTTGCTGCATTGTTGTTTTGACATAAATCTTACAAAAATTTTGTAATAAGGAAAGCAAAAATGAAGAACTTAATAAGGAAATGATGATAAAAAAATTGTTATGAAAAGAAAAATAAAAAAAAAACGTTTCTGTTAATATATTTAATCAAAATAAATAAGGAATAAAAAAAAATACTGACTTTATCTAGGTTATTATTATAAATATTTTTACGTTAATAACTTTCTTTTGAGACATTTAAGTTCTCCTTGAAAATAAAATAACAAAACCATAAACACCCTGTTTATACACAGTAGTATTAAATCTAAAACCTCTTCTGCACAAAACCTCGAGTTCCTTAGGACAGAAAGTATGCTGGCTTCTTAATTAGCCTAAGACGCTTGTGCTCGAGACAAAATATTATATATTAACCTTTCCCAACATAGTTTGTTTTGCGACCTACAAACACAATTCAAAAATAAATAAATTCAATAAATTATTATGAACATTGTGAATAAATTTACATAACTACAAAACAAATAACTGTCGGTAAGTGAATGTAGGCTTAAAATGTCGTTTTGAGAAACTATATATTATTCAGGAATTATTCTAGTTCTAACATTAATTTGATGAAAAATATTCTGACTTAAAAATATTTTTTCTAGTAATAATTTTATAATAGCAATTTTACTATATTTGGAATGGTAAAAGAAATAAAAAGACTAATTTTTTTTGTTTATATTAAAATAATTGTTTAATATTCAAAAAACTTTTATTACAATATTTAAAATATTGGAATGATAATAGTAATAATAATCTAGTTTGATCTAGGATGAATTAGTTTATACTAAAATTTGTTTTTATTCGATAACGATTACAGCGAACGTAAAGTGAATAAAATATGAATGAAAATCACTTACGTTCTAAAGAATCCAAATTAAGAAAAAGGGCCTTTAAGAAAAAAACGTTGTAAATGGTAGGGTGGCCACAACGAAACTGTCTCAGATAAGAGCCAAGTAATTCAATGTCGTAATCGTAGGAATGCTTTTAAATAATTAGTGCGAATTACGATCGTGGTAAATAAAGCAGTACACGAATAAAAACTGCACGAATCTTAGGCACGCTATACGATATTCCGAGAACAAGAACAAAAAGTAAGATAAGAAAGATAAAAGGTTAGCCCGAATTAAGTTAAACGTTCCGAATTGAAGTAGATAGGCACTATTAACTAGAATCAAATAGAAATAAACCTTTTAATATACAAAAAAATTATTCAATTTATTCTTCCTTTAACGGATATTAAAAAAAATTTTAAGCCGAAATTGAAAGCTCGTTAAAAAAAACTTTTACGTAAAGAAAACTTCACACCAAATTTGTGTTACGTTTAAAAAGTAAAATCACCTGCAGTACTGGAAATACTACTTTCACTTCTTCCGGAAATCGTCCCCCTTAAAATTAAACCGTGATTGCCTTGAAATGCGGAAACGTGATAAATCATTTTTTTTTAAGTAAAAAATTTAATATCTTAAAACCTAAGTTACATCTAAAAATCGTAATTTATGTAACGACACAATAAACGTCAAATAAGGTGCTAATAACGAGTACGTTGGACTGTGTGTATTAAAGAAAATCAATACAACCATAAGAACAAGGCCGAACATTACGGAGTATCTACCCAGTCGAGGTTGACTCGTAAATTAAATCAAATATACGAGTATGTAAAAAAACATGATAAAAACTATGTAATCATACACTAATTTTAGAAGAATGTTGATTTAGATTTGCAAGAATTTGTACTTTCTAAATGATACTTTTACTTCAAAGTAGGTGATTTATGTTTAATAAATCTGATTGGAACGTAAAAACAATTTTTAACCATTTTTTTTGGGAGTTTAGTTGCAATGTAATCATACCTCAATATTTCTACGAAAAGGAATACGATAACATTGTGTTTGCATATCAAGTAAAATTATTTATCTATGAATGATTTATTACAGTTTTTTATGAAAATGTTTTATTAAAATTGTTAGATGTCTTATGAAAAATTAAAATTTGTTGATAAAAGATAGGTACTGCTTTATAACGGCTTATACATTGTTTTGAATAGTCTAGAAACTGCTGACAAAAAATTAAAGAATAGACTCTACTTCCACACGTCTATATACTGTATGGTCTAGAAATTCGTAAATATGGTTGGTAGAAGACAAAAAGTGCCTACATCTCTTTTAGTCGTCTAGAAACTGCTTACAAAACATTAAACATTATTAGCAAACAACAGAAACTGACTACAGAAGTCGATATATTGTTTTAATAATTTAGAAATTACTGGTGAAAGATTAAGAATTTTGGCAGAAGATAGATATCTACCATAACAATTTATATAATATTTGAAATAGCCTAGAAAATGTTGGTAGAAGATAGATACTGCTCGCATAAATTAATTTACAACTTGAATAGTTTAGAAACTTCAGCTATAAGATAAAATATGGTTAGCAAAAACCAGAAACTTCCTACATACATACATACATTGCTTGAATGTTCAAACTGCTAATAGAACATTAAATATTGTTGACAGATAACAGAATATTCTTCAGAAATCGATTAAATCGATTGCTTTAACAGTCTAGAATTTGCTGGTAGAAAATTAAGAATTGTTGGAAAAAGACCACACCGCCCATAGCAATTTATATAATGCTTGAAATAGCCTAGAAATTGAATGTAGAAGATAGATACTGCTCGCAGAAGCTCACTTATAGCTTGAATAGCGCAGAAACAACGGCTGAAAGTTTAAAAATAGTTAACAAAATTCTGGAAACTGCCTACATGACGATATACATTGCTTTAATAGCTTAGAAGCTGCTTACAGAACATTAAATATGATTGGTAGATAACAGAAACTGGAAATTACTGGTAAAAGATTAAGAATTGTTGGCAGAAGTCAGATACCATCCATAACAGTTTATGTAGTACTTGAAATAGCCTAGATACTGTTACTAGAAGATAGATACTGCCGGTTGGTACAATATGCTCAGCAAAATTCTGAAAACTGCCTACATGATGGTATACATTGCTTTAATAGCTTAGAAGCTGCTTACAGAACATTAAATATGATTGGTAGATAACAGAAACTGGAAATTACTGGTAAAAGATTAAGAATTGCTGGCAGAAGTCAGATACCGTCCATAACAGTTTATGTAATACTTGAAATAGCCTAGATACTGTTACTAGAAGATAGATACTGCCGGTTGGTACAATATGCTCAGCAAAATTCAGGAAACTGCCTACATGATGGTATACATTGCTTTAATAGCCTGTAAGGTTATTACAGAACATTAAACATAATCAGTAGATAACAGAAACTGACTATAGAAGTCGATATATTGTATTAATTGTCTAGAAATTGCTGGTAGATAATTAAGAATTGTTGGCAGAAGAGATAGAACTAATACCCATACAGTTTGTATAATACTTGAAGTAGTCTAGAAACCGTTGGTAAAAGATAGATACTGCCTACAGAAGCCCTTATTCAGCTTAAATAGCTTAGAAACAACTGCTGAAAAATTAAATATGCTTAGCAAAATTCTGGAAACTGCCTACATGATGGTATACATTGCTTTAATAGCCTAGAAGCTGCTTACAGAACATTAAATATTATTGGTAGATAACAGAAACTGACTACAGAAGTCGATATATTACTTTAATAGTCTAGAAATTGCTGGTAGAACATTAAGATTTGTTGGCAAAAGACAGATACCGCCCATAACTGTTTATGCAATGTTTGAAATAACATAGAAACTGTTGGTAGAACATAGATACTACCTGCAGAAGCCCTTTTTCAGCTTGAATAGCTTAGAAACTACTGTTGAAAAATTAAATATACTTAGCAAAATTCTGGAAACTGCCTGCATGTTGGTATACATTGCTTTAATAGCCTAGAAACTGCATACATAACATTCAATATTATTAGTAGATGACAGAAACTGATTATAGAAGTCGATATATTGCTTTAATAGACAAGAAATTGCTGGTAGAAGATTAAGAATTGTTGGTCAAAGATAGATACCGCCCATAACTGTTTATGTCATGCTTGAAATAGCCTAGAAACTGTTGGTAGAAGATAGATATTGCCCGCAAAAGCTCATTTACAGGTTGAAATCTTAGAAATTACTATTGAAAGATTAAATATGGTTAGCTAAATTGTCGAAACTGTCTACGTGACTGTATATATTGCTTTAATAGCCTAAAAGCTGCTTACAGAACATTAAATATTATTGGCAGTTAAAATAAAGTGACTAGAGAAGTCAACAACGCCGTCCTAAACCTAAGGGCTAATAGGACTACAGCCCTATCATACATGTACCCAGGCACTGAATATAGAGTTGGAATTTTTTGCAATGGTACTCTCCAGGTTCATCGTAATGCTATTGGTAAAGAAACAAAAAAATGTATCGATGAATGAAATATATGAATTTCTTATTTTTAAATCAGTGCAATACGTATTTCGAGCTATAAGCTCTCATCAGACACGACGTCAATACAGGACTACTATAATAATAAGTCAACAAGTACTCCTGGAAATCAATTTTGACTTCCATAAACGCGTATGTTCAATGTAACAATTTTGTATGTCCTTTGTTCTGTTTAATTTAATGTATTTTGCTTATAAATATAGAATTTTATACTTTATCCGTTTGTAATATTGTCCTGCTATAACGAGTACTCGTTGACTTATTATATTAGTTAATTGACTATAATAATAATAAGAATTTATGAAGAGGTTATAGCTCGAAATAAGCAGTGCACTGATTTAAAAATAAGAATTTAATAAATTTCATTCATCGATATATTTTTTTGTTTCTTTACCAGTGCAGGGTTGGGTTGGGTTTAGCCTATTAGTTATAGTAGACGTCAAAAACGTCTTCGGATCAGCCCTCTGGGAAAAAGCAGTGGAACCTTTGCAAAAGAAAGAAATCTCGAAGAATCTATTGAACATTATTAAAGTTACTACGAACAATTGAATATGTCGGAGAAACATACAAAATCAGTAGAGGAATGCCCAAGAAACCATACTGGAACCAATACTATGGAATTTCTTCTTTGACCAACTACTGGTAGAAGTAGTTGGTCTTGACTTGTAGAACAGAGGGCAAATTTAAACAAGGGATATCTCTTCGCATACACACACGACTTGGCCATAGTGATAAGTGGATGGTTGAAGACATATTCCAAAACGTACAAACTATAATAGAGAGAGAGATTACTAGGATGGAAGAAATAGGTCTTGAGATCGCGCCTGAAAAAAACAGAAGCCGTGCTGTTCAAAAGCTGAAGTTGCAAAGAGGATGTGGAGTTAAAGACAAAGGGACACACCGTCATGATAGGGAAGTGGAACGAACAAGTTAGTTACATCACAAACAAAACATAAAGAAAACAGTTAATGCATTAAAAAATTGGTTACAGAACATTAAATATGATTAGTAGATAACAGAAACTGACTATAGAAGTCGATATATTCCTTAATAGTACAGAAATTGCTAATAGAAGATTAAGAATTGTTGGCAGAAGATACATAGCGCCCGCACATACTGCTTAAATATTAAATGTAGGACGTGTAGGCAGTTTCTGGTTAGCAAAAACCCTATATGACGATATGTCTTCTTTGACCAACTACTGGTAGAAGAACAAAGAGCAAATCTAAACGAGGGAAAACTCTTTGCATACGTAAACGACTAGATCATAGTGATCAATGGATGGTAGGTTGAAAAAATACGCCAAAACGCACAAACTACAATGCAGAGAGTAATTACTAATTGTAAGATGGAAGAAATGGGTCTTGAGATCGCGACTGAAGAAACAAAAGAGATGCGGTCCAAAAGCAGAAGATGCAAAGAAGACGTGGAGCTAAAGACAAAGGGACACACCATTAAGTCAAAGGACGCAGTGAAATACCTCAGGGAACACACAAGCTAAACACAAAAAAAAGTGAGTGATGGGATCAATCTACGGACCAAGAGTAAAAAAAGGGAAGTTAATCGGCTCTGTTAATTACTGGTAAATCTTACATGGATGCACGTTTGAAATAAAAAAGCATCTAGAAAAGACCAATAAGATACAAAGACGAGTGATGATTTGAGTAACAAACTCATACAGGATAACATTAACGGAAGCTCTGCAGGTGATAGGAAGCACAATGCCCATAGACATAATGGCAAAAAGTAGAGGTAGAATAATGGAAAAAAACAGTGAATGCTTCGACCAGAGTGATGGGATCAATCTACGGACCAAGAGTAAAAAAAGGGAAGTTAATCGGCTCTGTTAATTACTGGTAAATCTTACATGGATGCACGTTTGAAATAAAAAAGCATCTAGAAAAGACCAATAAGATACAAAGACGAGTGATGATTTGAGTAACAAACTCATACAGGATAACATTAACGGAAGCTCTGCAGGTGATAGGAAGCACAATGCCCATAGACATAATGGCAAAAAGTAGAGGTAGAATAATGGAAAAAAACAGTGAATGCTTCGACCAGAGTGATGGGATCAATCTACGGACCAAGAGTAAAAAAAGGGAAGTTAATCGGCTCTGTTAATTACTGGTAAATCTTACATGGATGCACGTTTGAAATAAAAAAGCATCTAGAAAAGACCAATAAGATACAAAGACGAGTGATGATTTGAGTAACAAACTCATACAGGATAACATTAACGGAAGCTCTGCAGGTGATAGGAAGCACAATGCCCATAGACATAATGGCAAAAAGTAGAGGTAGAATAATGGAAAAAAACAGTGAATGCTTCGACCAGAGTGATGGGATCAATCTACGGACCAAGAGTAAAAAAAGGGAAGTTAATCGGCTCTGTTAATTACTGGTAAATCTTACATGGATGCACGTTTGAAATAAAAAAGCATCTAGAAAAGACCAATAAGATACAAAGACGAGTGATGATTTGAGTAACAAACTCATACAGGATAACATTAACGGAAGCTCTGCAGGTGATAGGAAGCACAATGCCCATAGACATAATGGCAAAAAGTAGAGGTAGAATAATGGAAAAAAACAGTGAATGCTTCGACCAGAGTGATGGGATCAATCTAGGGACCAAGAGTAAAAAAAGGGAAGTTAATCGGCTCTGTTAATTACTGGTAAATCTTACATGGATGCACGTTTGAAATAAAAAAGCATCTAGAAAAGACCAATAAGATACAAAGACGAGTGATGATAAGAGTAACAAATTCATACAGGGCAACATTAACGGAAGCTCTGCAGGTGATAGGAAGCACAATGCCCATAGACATAATGGCAAAAAGTAGAGGTAGAATAATGGAAAAAAACAGTGAATGCATCGACCAGAGTGATGGGATCAATCAACGAACCGAGAGTAAAAAAAGGGAAGTTAATTGGCTCTGTTAATTACTAGCAAATATTATATGGATGCACGCTTGAAATAAAAAAGCATCTCGTAAAGATCAATAAGATACAAAGACGAGTGATGATAAGAGTAGCAAATTCATACAGGACAACATTAACGGAATCTCTGCAAGTGATAGGAAGCACAATGCCGATAGACTTAAGGGCAAAAAGTTGAGGTAGAATAATGGAAGAAATAACAGACCAGGGTGAAATGAATGTGCAGATACTAAACGAGTGGGAGACGAGATGGGAAGAAGAGGTTAATTCCAAAACTGATACCATGGATTAGTAGAAAGTGAGGAGAGGTAAATTATTTCCTGAGCTAATTTCTCACTGTTTAATTAAATCAACCGCTTTGGATAGATCAGTATAAATAACATCCACTTGTCCCCGTTTGTGTTACAAATACACTCAAATTGTAGCAACATTGGTAGTTATAGAGCGACCTGGAATGAAACCCTGTTACGAAATTGTTATAAAAGACCGAGTACTAGTAGCATACATAAATGAAAATAATAATTTTTAAATAACTTGGCAAAGTTGGAAATTATAGAATCTGCATATAATTTGAAATGGACGTACAATCATCCTTTTTGTGCACCGGCATTATTCTTGTTCTTTTTCAATTCGCAAGTTGTAGTTGCCATGTTAAAAATAATTTTAAGAGGATAAGCAAATATATAACAGCAATCCTCAATCATAAAACTCGGTAAAAGATCATCTCCAGCAGTGTTCTTGTTAGGAAACGTTGCCATCAATTTGATTACCTCCTCCTCTGTAGTACGTTGAAGACAGTATGGTAAAGAACTGAATACACTAGAAAACAAATTAACAAAACCGTTTACAATGCAATCAGGTTCAATAAAACGGTGGCCATCACTATAACACAGATTGCAAGGTATTCTTGTAGTACCCAATACGTGTCTTAGCATGCAGAAAATTCCATGAACTGGATGGGTTTGTTTTATTGTTTATTTTTATGGAGTTGTTCTTTTGTTACTGTCTCCCACATTTCGACTTCGATAAGGGTAAATCAGAGGGGAAACGCTAAGCATGAGTGAAGAGAACGTGTTATGGGGTTCCTGGTGAAGAAGTGCAATGGGGAGGAGAAGACACAAAAGCCTCCTCCTCCAGCCATGTACGGTATTTTGCGACTAATCTGACTAAAATATAATGGGCATACTTTTTGATTTCATATGAAATGTGATGCACTAATTTCGCTCACCCGACCCAGCCATACCTAATATCTTAGGACGGCACTGGAAGTCGATATGTTGCTTTAATAGTCTAGAAACTGCCTCAAGGAAAAGATAAGATATTATATTTCAACCTATTTATAAAACATACTCTTAGTTAACTCTCAAGGTTTTAAGTATCGAAACATGCTATAAATTTATCTTAAAAATACATTTTGAACTTATTTTCTACTGACTAAATGTTGGGAGTAGTTTCCAAACAGATTTAATCTGAAATGGATAGGCAAAATGAAAACATTTGAAGAATTATATGACTTAACCAGAAACTTTAATGTTTTACAAAATTATCGAGATTTTCCTTGAGAATAAAATTTTCAAAAACATATTATTAAGGCAATGCTGTTCTGGCATAATACTTAAAGCTATTCTTATTTGAAAAGGATATGTATCTAGTCTAATTAAGATAAAATCTCTAGCAAATATGAAAACAAAGAAGATATTTTCAAAAACATCTTAACATCCCACTTAATATTCTCTAATATGATAAAACAACCAACCAGGAAAAAGTGACTAAAAATGAAACTGAATTGGATTGTTTTGGTTAATAAATTAAAAACAATTGAAGTATCTTTCAAATTTAATTGACTTATCTCATATCGGACCATCTCAATTAAACAAATAAGCGATAACATAAAATAACCTCGATTACATTTAATTTTGGACTTTGTATTCGTGCTTTTCAACTCAAAATTTTTTTTCATCGCATAAGAATACATCTGTTTTCAGCCTGAAAGAATAGATAAGACGTTCACGTGCTTTCTTTGTGTATAACCATTACAGTGTAGCTATCAATCTGACAAATTTGACCTATTGAGTTCGTTAACATCAATCTACAGCTTGTTATTGAGCGCGAACCATAACGGGGAGATGTCTCGATGGCCGACATTTTTTCCACACGCCACAATTGAATAGCGAAAGTCCGGGTCACATTACTTGATACGCTTTTGATAAACTTTTCGATCGCAATTTAGAATACTTCTTCGGCCAAACGTACAAAAACATATTTTCGAGATGGCTTTATAAAACTCATCTCGAGTTTGTCCCACATAGAGAACAGGGCCAATTTAAATATTTGGAACAGTTAAGGCAATTGTGAACAATCAAACGGTCAAATTTCGTAACAACAAATCATCTTTTGAATTGAAATAATAAATTTAAAGCGTAAAGTGGTTTTTATAGCTTAAAAAAAAGATGTTTAACGAAATTATATTCGCCAAATGAACTTTCTACTCGGGCTTTGTGAGAAATGCGGCGTGTTTATGTAAATAAATACATTCCCTTCGTAATTGGGTTGAGAATGTTATAAAATGTTATTTACTTCGGTGCAATTGCAACCTTCAAGAAGTTGTTTACTTTTTTTTGTTGATAATGTTTAATCGCGAAACTGTTAATGTCCGTAACAGAGTCGCAATGTAAAATGTTAATTATATATTATTTCTTTATTTTTTCTTTATAATATAAATGGGGCACTGTTTTATAAATAACTTTCACTTTATAAATGCACTACAATTTTAAATTATTTTGAAATAATGATAGTTTTGTTCTGGCAATAAACGGTCTGTTTGCCTTTTATAAATAGTTCAAAGTACGATATTGAATCATATTTAGATATTAACGCATTGCAGTTTATTATTGGCTTTCCACACTTTAACATATTTATACGAGATAAAGTATAGGAATAAATTTCTATTTAAATTACACTCAAAAACAGGTCAAGGAAGATAAAAACATGTAGCACGAAAGTTTGTGCAATCCGCATGGTCTCGTTTCAGGTAGTAAACGATACATACATTAATTTTTTTTGTTTGAAAACTTACCATCTTTCGATGTGGAAGGTTGTTTTTCAGGTTCGGGTTCGGGTTCTTGTTCGGCTTTTTTCGATCCTGAAAACAATGATGACGCAAAATATTAAAACACAAAAAACATGTATTATTGATGGTCTTGTTATGAACCGATAAGGAAATAAATAACAAGATTGGAGGTCTACAAATTACGAAATTAACAGCAATTTACACCTCTAATGGTGTTTAACAGGTCGATTAAATGTAAAAAAAAGTTGTGTGGAAATTTAGAACTAAAAATCATCTTAAACCCAAACCAACCCAACCCAAACGTTGTTAGTTGTAATTTCGAACTGCTTTTGAAACTGTTTAGCCCTGCATGTTTTAAGACGACTAAACGAATGTTCTTAATGCTAGATCCTAGTACTAACATTAAAGTTAGAACTACAATACTCGAGTTAGAAGGAGAGTTGAGTTGGTTTGAGAAGATAAAACTAGAAACATTCGGGTTTAGCCGTCTTAAGAGACGTGTGGCTAAATCCAAATGATTCTAGTGCTAGGTCTAGTGTTAGTTCTGGTAGTAATTCTTGTTCAATGTTAAATTGTATGTATTCCATTGAACTAAAACTAGAACTAACACTCAACCTGAAGCTAAAAAGGTAGAAGTTGTAAAAAGTATTCGTACTTAACCATGAAAAAGATTTTTATTATTTTTCGGTTTCTACCGGTTTCGGTATATCGCTATCATCAGGAAACCTCGTTAATTTGAATTCTCGAAACTTAAATTATTTTTGTTGTTTCTTTCTATCACTATTTCTTTCCAAATTGGTTCTGTTTTTTATCTGTTCTTGTGTTTTGTGTAATTAATTTGCTTTGTTAACTTTATTTTCTTTTGAAGGTCTGAAAAAGAAAGTCAAAGAGAACATAACCTAACGAGAACAAGATTTTCGCGCCTTCAAAGGAAAAAAAAGTGTTTGCAAAGCAAATAATTAATTGCACAAGATACAATAACAGATAAAAACCAGAAACAAATTGGAAAGAAATAACGATAGCAAGAAACAACAAATTACAGAGAACGCACGATACTCACGTGAATTCACATATGGATCACGTGACTCACGCGTGGGTCACGACAATTCATTTAACTCACGCTAGATCAAGTGATCAAATGTATGAATCATGTTTTTCTTTACGAATTCCTAATATTTTGTCAAAATCGTACATTTTCAATTTTGCCCAAATCACGAGATAGTAACAATTTAAATTTACGTCAAATTACACGTACCTCTTCCCGCATTTTACCAGTTTCTTATGAAGCATCAGCAGCCCAAACTTAGTGTCTCGTAAATCTCGCTTTATATCAAGTGCTATTTATAACAAACTTTAGGATTTTGTTATGTTACAAATACAGCAAGTTTAGAATACATCAATCTGTGTACGTCAATTCTATCTACTTTTTCATAGTAATATACCGTGAAGTTGTAACATGGGTTTGGTTGGGTTCCTCATATCTACCGGTACAAATAAAAATGGCCATTTAAACGCCACCTTAAATAAAAATTAAAAAATCGATCTAATTGGATCACGCTGGGTCCCATCAAAACCAAAGTCATTCACGATCACGCACGCTCACGTGAGTGGTACAAAAATTGATTCCCATTCACGATGAGTCACGCATGATCCGATATCCTTTTTATCGTTAAGTACGAATACTTTTTACAACTCCTACCTTAACATACATGATGATAATAAAACAATCAAAAACAACCATGAAACTAAAAAATTTTGAGCTTAACCGTGTGTCTTCGTTGAGTTAAATTAAGATGGATCAAAACCCCTAATTAAAAGCAAAGTGAGATTGCTTGGATGGGTTGTCTTTGTTTTGGGGTAAACAACATTTAATTTAAAAGTAAAATTAACCCAAACCAACCTAAAGCGTCCTAAACCCAAACCAACCCAACCAAAACGTTCTTCGTTGTAGCTTAGTACTACTTTTGAAACTAAAATGTTTGAGTTAGAAGAAGGGTTGGATTGTATTAGTTATAATTAATTCTTACGACATTGTTAGAATAAAGCTAGAAACATTCGGATGTAACCGCCTAGAATTAGCTGTAATGTAGTAGTAGTTGTCTGCTAGACTTAGGAGTAGAAATATTCGTTCGTTAAGAAGTAAACCACTATTTATCGTTGTTGCCTCTTCAAGCGCTATGTTATGTAGAATATGTTGATTTTCGGCTGGAATCAGATCTTTATAGCATATGGATTGGGTTCCGATTATAATCAGAGTCTAACTCAATCCATATAAAGCTCTAATTCCAGCTGAAACTCAGAGTCTATGTAACTCTGATTATAACCGGAACCCAACCCATATGCAATAAAGCTCTGATTCCAACCGAAACTCAACATACTCTACATTATTTGACGTTTGAAGAGATAAATCAGAGTTATATAGCACATGGGATAGGTAGGTTAAGTTTTGGCTGGAATCAGAGCTTTATAGCATATGGTTTGGGTTCTGGTTATAATCAGAGTCTATGTAACTCTGTTCTACTTCTATCAGTTAAGTTGAATTCCGGCTAAAATGAGAGTTATATAGCACATGGGTTAGGTTGAGTTTCGATTGAAATCAGAGCTTTATAGCATATAGGTTGGGTTCCAGTTATAATTAAAGTCTATGTAACTCTGATTATAACCGGAACCCAACCCATATGCCATAAAGCTCTGATTCCAGCCGAAACTCAACCTAACCCATGCGCTATATAACTCTGATCAGAGCTTTCATAGACCCTAATTATAAGTGGAACCCAACCCATATGCTATAAAGCTCTGATTCCAGCCAAAACTCAACCTAACCCATATGCCATAAAGCTCTGATTCCAGCCAAAACTCAACCTAACCCATGTGCTATATAACTCTGATTTTGGCCCGAAATCCAACCTAACTGATAGAAGTAGAGAAGAGTTACATAGTATCTGATTATAACCGGAACCCAATCTAACTCATGTGCTATATAACTCTGATTTTGACCGGAATTCAACCTAACTCATATGCTATGTAACTCCGATTCTAGCCGGAATTAAACCAAACCCAACCCAAGTGCTACGTAATTCTGCTACTAGTCGGAACCTAATTCAATCCATTACATGGATTGGACATCAATTCGAAAAAAATAGAGATTACAAGATTGCTGCAATTGAGAGCACCTTCTATTGAAGGTAAAACCGTGAACCTCAAAACAGAGGCTAAATACCTAGGATTAACGTTAGATAGCAAATTACACTGGAACTCTCACTTAGATAAGGTGCTCAGTGGATGGAATTCGAGTCTCAAATTTATCACTAAGGACATGCTCTTCACCCAACATGATGCACGGTAACCTCAAAGGACTTAGACCTTAGTCTAAATCACTTGATTGAAATTAAGACGGATCTTATTCTTCTAGGTCAATCATAGAAGTAGTGATGTTTGAATGAAGGGTGAGCCTCAACGAAAACGTGAAGCTCTTGTCTGGTAAACTGATGCTTCGAAGACAGTTGGATCCGGAGTAGACATGGGAATTAGCGGTTCACAGCTTGACTTATAAACTTGACCAGTATCACAATAAACTTCCAAAAGTTACAAATAGATTCCATAAATATTTTTATAGACAGTCTGGTCATCCTAAAGGCTAATCAGAAAATGTAGTATCAATCTGAAATAACTTGTTAGGAGAAATGATGTTATACTATGGGGGGTTGGAAGCTAGATAAGCTGGAAAAACAGGCATTAGGTATTCCTTCATTAGATATCAACCCGGTATCACGTCGGCAAGAATTTTCAGGACATATACAGGCGAAAAGTGTGATAGGTACTTCGTAAAACAAAACCTAACAACCTCAGCAAACGGGAAATGAGGCTTGCTGACCAGCCATGAACTCTTCAAATACCATCTTTTCCATATTGTACAAGCAGAGGACCAAACTTGCCATCTTTGCAAAGATGAATCAGCAACAACTGAACACATACTGTGCAAACTTTGTATTCATAGCTTTTCCTACATTGCAACATAATTCTGCTCATGAGCGTGGATTTAGTCAACATTTTCGGACATGGATTATTTTTAGAATAAATCTTTTGGAATTGTATCAAAATAAGCTAAGACTTGTGTTAGCTTTATGAAACATAAACCTTCAGACTTATAGGCTTATTGTAAGTGTTACTTCTACACTGGATAACAACTACTCACTCCATTGAACTAAAACTGGAACTAACACTAAACCTGAAACTAAAAATGTTTGAGTTTAGCCGTGCATCTTCATGGAGTTGGATTGAGTTAAGTTGGGTTAGGATTAAGAGGTTATGGAAGGGATCCCACCAATTGACGTGGTGGTGAAAGAAAGGATATGCATAAACGACGAAGGGATTTTAAAGCCGAGATAAGGACGGAGGTAACAGACATGTGGTGCCTAATATGGGGAATGATTAGCTGATGAACCAAGGTGATGATTCCGGATCTGGTAGCTTGGACGAATAGATAATAGGACGAGTTGATTTTACCACCTAAGCGTGTTTGGACTATGGGGTGTCTTGTAGTTATTTATGAAAAATTGGCAAAACCATGATAAATAAATATTGGTTTTCGAAGAAATTTATACAGCGGACCACACGAATATGAAGTGCACAATGTTTGATGACTTAAGGAAGAAATGCCAAAGAGAGTGTGATCTCAATTCCTAACTTAGTAGGAAAGTTGTTACCAGCATGTTCAGAAGAATAATGTTGTTTAAGGAGAAGGTTGAGCGAAAAATGGAGCTGGAAGGAACGAAAATTGGAAAGGGGGAATAGGGGGTCTATGCAAGAAGAGAGAGGGGACTAATCTCCCCTTCTCCTGGACAAAAGAAAAATCAAGAAAAAGAGAAGATAATTCGTAAAAAGAAAGAAATACAAGAAGGAAAAAGGTTGCAAGATTGCTGCAATTGAGAGCACCCTCTATTGAAGGTAAAACCGTGAACCTCAAAACAGAGGCTAAATACCTAGGAGTAACTTTAGATGGCAAATTACACTGGAACTCCCACTTAGATAAGGTGCTCATTGGATGGAATTAGAGTCTCAAATTTATCACTAAGGACATGCTCTTCACCCAACATGATGCACGGTAACCTCAGAGGACATCTAGATATCCTCAAGGACTTTAGTCTAAATCACTTGATTGAAATTAAGACGGATCTTATTCTTCTAGGTCAAACATAGAAGTAGGAATGTTTGAAGAAAGGGTGAGATTCAAGGAAAACGTGGAGCTCTTGTCTGGTAAACTGATGCTGCCAAGACAGTTTCAGGACCCGGAGTAGACATGGGCATTAGCGGTCCACAGCTTGACTTATAAACTTGACCAGCACCACAATAAACTTCCAAAAGTTACAAATAGATTCCATAAATATTTTTATAGACAGTCTGGTCATCCTAAAAGCTAATCAGAAAATGTAGTATCAATCTGAAATAACTCGCTAGGAGAAATGATGTTATACTATGGGGGGTTGGAAGCTAGATAAGCTGGAAAAACAGGCAGCGGAAACGCCCTTCATTAGATATCAACCCGGTAGGAGACTACTAAAAAGCCACATAAAACAGGTAATCAACAAATGAGAGGTCTCCAAGATAGTATCACGTCGGAAAGAATTTTCAGGACATATACAGGCGCAAAGTATGATAGGTACTTCGTAAAACAAAACCCAACAGCCTCAGCAAATGGGAAATGAGGCTTCCTGACCAGCCATGAACTCTTCAAATACCATCTTTTCCATATTGGACAAGCAAAGGACTAAACTTGCTATCTTTGCAAAGATGAATCAGCAACAACTGAACACATACTGTGCAAACTTTGTATTCATAGTTTTTCCTACATTGCAACATAATTTTGCTCATGAGCGTTGAATTAAGTCAACATTTTCGGACATGGATTATTTTTAGAATAAATCTTTTGGAATTGTACCAAAAAAAGCTAAGATTTGTGTTAGCTTTATGAAACATAAACCTTCAGACTTATAGGCTTATTGTAAGTGTTACTTCTACATTGGATAACAACTACTCACTCCATTGAACTAAAACTAGAACTAACACTAAACCTGAAACTAAAAAGGTTTGAGTTTAGCCGTGCATCTTCATGGAGTTGGATTGAGTTAAGTTGGGTTAGGATTAAGAGGTTATGGAAGGGATCCCACCAATTGACGTGATGGTGAAAGAAATGATATGCATAAACGACGAAGGGATTTTAAAGCCGAGATAAGGACGGAGGTAACAGACGTGTGGTGCCTAATATGGGGAATGATTAGCTGATGAACCAAGGTGATGATTCCGGATCTGGTAGCTTGGACGAATAGATAATAGGCCGAGTTGATTTTACCATCTAAGCGTGCTTGGACTATGGGGCGTCTTGTAGTTATTTAAGAAAAATTGGCAAAACCATGATAAATAAATATTGGTTTTCGAAGAAATTTATACAGCGGACCACACGAATATCAAGTGCACAATGTTTGATGACTTAAGGAAGAAATGCCAAAGAGAGTGTGGTGAAGCGCTAAGAGTTGGATCTCAATTCCTAACTTAGTAGGAAAGTTGTTACCAGCATGTTCAGAAGAATAATGTTGTTTAAGGAGAAGGTTGAGCGAAAAATGGAGCTGGAATGAACGAAAATTGGAAAGGGGGAATAGGGGGACTATGCAAGAAGAGAGAGGGGACTAATCTCCCCTTCTCCTGGACAAAAGAAAAATCAAGAAAAAGAGAAGATAATTCGTAAAAAGAAAGAAATACAAGAAGGAAAAAGGTAGAGTGGTGTAAGGAGACGGAGAAGGAAGATAATTTCCCCTCATCTGTGGTACGCATTAAATAATTAACACTTCAAGATAATGTGTTTTCTTTGCTTCTCTTATAAACACAAGCCTATCACGACGAGAAGATGAAAGGAAGTTAACTGAAACTAAAGAAGGAAAAGGAAGATAATCAAGGCCAGCACCCAAGTTAGTTTTAGTTTTATACCAACACTATCACTAAAATTAACAGAATCTAGAAGTAGAAACTTTTGTATTTAGCCATCTTAACAGTCATGAGGTTCAACTCAAATTTTTTAATCTCTAGATCTAATGTTCCTTCTGCTATTTCTACCGTTATATTTGAACTATCACTAAAACTAACACTAAATCGTATACCTAATATAAAATGAGTTCATTATATCGAGGTTTTACTGTTCTAAAAATCTATACAAATAAGAAATAATAAAACCATATTAAACATAATTAAAACATAAATTGTCTTTGTTAAATGTTTAAACGCGTACTAATTATTTATGGTTTTAAAACAAATTGCATTTCAATTAAAAGCGGTTTATTTTCAAGATAAACATTTACTTTTCAATTTTTACCACCATATCGCGTGGTATAACAAGAACGCATATGATTTAAATTAGTCAGTGATAATTAGCATGCGATAAATAACTCGATGTTTTATAATATTGTTCTTGTTTTCTAATGGTCTGTCACGAACGATTATTATCTCTTTAGTTTTTGTTAAAAATTAAAACAAACAATACATAGAACAAACAATTTAAAGTTTTTGTCTTGTTAATGTTTGTTTCTTCGGGGTTCATCAACCTTTTGACCATCCGAGAATAATGTGCATCTTAACCGTGGAATTTTTGATGCATCCGGTAGATTTCCACATAAAAAGTAGTTTGTTCTTTATTACCATTTTGGTACCACCAAAATACCCATGTAAAGTATAATTATAAGTTCAAGGTAAAATAGAAAATTACAAAAATATTTGTTTTTTACACCTAATAAATAAATTGCAAATAGTTAGACCGTGTGTAAAACACACGCTCATCAATCTTATTTTATTGGCGTAATCGTTATAATTAAGATGTTGTTTTACTATCAATATTAAAATTTTTTTATAAAACGTAGTAGTAAGATAGTTTACGATATTTTCTAAAACGAATTGACGACATCGAACGTATTTTTGTCTAGACGTCGCCCATAATAATAAACACAATTATAAGTTATATCGCGGTTATTCAACGTGTGTGCAGGGAATTGCATCGGCGTTGAATAGGAACGTTAATCAACGTGAAGCGTCAAAACATGCTTCCCGATTAATTTATCATCACGTCCGAGGTAAGTAAGTATTCGGCAAATTCCGGATGGAAAAAAATCAAAACAAAATTTACGAATGCAATCAAACGGCAATTGAAAATTTTTTAATTAAAATCTTGTCGAATCGTACATAACACTTACAATTAGTTGTATGCATCTATTTTTTAACAGCACTAGATTGAATCGTCAAATCATCGCTAACTAGGTATTAAGTAATTTTTAATTTAGATTTAAATTAATTGAAATAATAATTTTTTTATTAATTATTTTAACTCACTCTTTGTTTCGATGTTGTTTTGATTCTTAACTTTCTTTCAGCAAATTATTGTAATTGAAGTTGACACTTGGGTTTCTTGTCTTTATCCAATTGAAACAAACAGGTTCATTTGCGTTCGTTTTATTATCTTGTTGACCTTTCTTGCATACTCATATATTGTTATCTTCTACACTGCTTATGAGGTGGTATTGCAAAACTGGTAGCTGTGTCTGGTCGACTACCTACTTTTCGCAGCAATACTAACATATTGTTGTAAATTCTTTGTGTTTCGCGTCATTATCTTGTGAATTTTTCCATTGTTCATCAATACTACATGTAAACTCTAATATAATAATCAATAACGCTGTAATTTCAGTAAAGAAGTACGAAGGCTCTAAGTGAAGATTTTAAAAAGCGATCTTGTCTTTAATATAACCATGCTAAGAGATACTAAATTATGAAAATCGAGCGGCAAAATCAATAATTGTTTATTTAACACATGTGGTGTGTACAAATCAACCCAACCGATGTGTTGTTCTGATTCCAGCAGGAACTCAACCAATGTGCTATGTCACTGTGTAATAACCAATGTATGTAAGAAAAATGCATACACTTCGGTATATCGACCAGCCTAGGGAATTACTAAAAACTAGGACATAACTCAAAAGCGTGTCGTCTCAGTCACCAATCGTAATAAGCTATTCTTTTCCAGACACTCGCAATCTGAGATCCTGTATAACAGAACAGTTACACAAGATGTGATATAGTGTCTCGTCATCCTGTTCACAAGCACGATAGAGAAGGCTGTTCACACTCTTTAAGTTACAAAGGTGTTCATTAAGATTGTAGTACAACAAGTCCCATAATTACCCATAAGATAATCTTACTCAACCTCTCAAATTTCTGTGCTTTGTCAGCTAAGGGATTAAATAATAACTTCTTTGATAATTGGTGCCCCTTAACTCTACCCCACCATTCAAAAAACCTTTTGCGGATTAAGTTTTTAATTAGCTCAATATGAGATGCAAGAGATAGAATAATTGTCGGCAAAAGGAAACAGGGCAATCCTAATGAAACTTTTCGCTAGGCTATCGGGGTGTTTATTTCCTGAATGGGATGAGTGTCCGGTAATCTACTGTAGTGAAACACTATTTAGTGCTACCGCCTCTTCATGTACCATGCAATGTACTAAGTAACTCTGCACTAACTCTGCTCACGTGAGTGGTACAAGAATTGATGCCCGTTCACGATGGGTTGAGATAAGGACGGAGGTAACAGACGTGTGGTGCCTAATATGGGGAATGATTAGCTGATGAACCAAGGTGATGATTCCGGATCTGGTAGCTTGGACGAATAGATAATAGGCCGAGTTGATTTTACCACCTAAGCGTGCTTGGACTATGGGGCGTCTTGTAGTTATTTAAGAAAAATTGGCAAAACCGTGATAAATAAATATTGGTTTTCGAAGAAATTGATACAGCGGACCACACGAATATGAAGTGCACAATGTTTGATGACTTAAGGAAGAAATGCCAAAGAGAGTGTGGTGAAGCGCTAAGAGTTGGATCTCAATTCCTAACTTAGTAGGAAAGTTGTTACCAGCATGTTCAGAAGTATAATGTTGTTTAAGGAGAAGGTTGAGCGAAAATTGAGCTGGAAGGAACGAAAATTGGAAAGGGGGAATAGGGGGTCTATGCAAGAAGAGAGAGGGGACTAATCTCCCCTTGTCCTGGACAAAAGAAAAATCAAGAAAAAGAGAAGATAATTCGTAAAAAGAAAGAAATACAAGCAGGAAAAAGGTAGAGTGGTGTAAGGAGACGGAGAAGGAAGATAATTTCCCCTCATCTGTGGTACGCATTAAATAATTAACACTTCAAGATAATGTGTTTTCTTTGCTTCTCTTATAAACACAAGTCAATGTATATAAGAAAAATGCATACACTTCGGTATATCGACCAGCCTAGGGAATTACTAAAAACTAGGACACAACTCAAAAGCGTGTCGTCTCAGTCACCAACCGTAATAAGCTATTCTTTTCCAAACACTCGCAATCTGAGATCCTGTATAACAGAACAGTTACACAAGATGTGATATAGTGTCTCGTCATCCTGTTCACAAGCACGATAGAGAAGGCTGTTCACACTCTTTAAGTTACAAAGGTGTTCATTAAGCTTGTAGTACAACAAGTCCCATAATTACCCATAAGATAGTCTTACTCAACCTCTCAAATTTCTGTGCTGTCAGCTAAGGGATTAAATAATAACTTCTTTGATAATTGGTACCCCTTAACTCTACCCCACCATTCAAAAAAACTTTTTGCGGATTAAGTTTTTAATTAGCTCAATATGAGATGCAAGAGATAGAATAATTGTCGGCAAAAGGAAACAGGGCAATCCTAATGAACCTTTTCGCTAGGCTATCGGGGTGTTTATTTCCTGAATGGGATGAGTGTCCGGTAATCTGCTGTAATGAAACACTATTTAGTGCTACCGCCTCTTCATGTGCCATGCAATATACTAAGTACCTCTGCACCAACTCTGCTCACGTGAGTGGTACAAGAATTGATGCCCGTTCACGATGGGTTGGGTTAGGATGGGTGAAACAAAGATGAAACTAAAAAGTGTTAAGCTTAACCGTGTATTCGTTGAGTTAGATTGAGATGGGTTGGATTAGATTGAGTTGAGATAAAGTGGAAGGTTCATCGTCTCCCTAATCAAAAAGCGAATTGAGATAGCTTGGATTGGGTTGAGTTAGGTTTGGATAAACAACTTTTAATTTAAAAGTAAAATTAACAAATCCAACCTAAATCATCATAAACCCAACCCAACCCAACCCAAACGTTCTTAGTTGTAGTCTCGCCTCTACCGGTATATATAAAAACGGCCATTTAAACGCCACCTTAAATAAAAATTAAAAAATCGATCTAATTGGATCACGCTGGCTCCCATCAAAACCAAAGTCATTCACGATCACGCACGCTCGCGTAAGTGGTACAAAAATTGATTCCCATTCACGATGAGTCACGCATGATCCGATATCCTTTTTATCGTTAAGTACGAATACTTTTTATAACTCCTACCTTAACATACATGATGATAATAAAACAATCAAAAACAACCATGAAACTAAAAAATTTTGGGCTCAACCGTATGTCTTCGTTGAGTTAAATTGAGATGGATTGGATTGATTTGGGATAAAGCGGAAGGCTCACCGTCTCCCTAATTAAAAGCAAAGTGAGATTGCTTGGATTGGGTTGTCTTTGTTTTGGGGTAAACAACATTTAATTTAAAAGTAAAATTAATCCAAACCAACCTAAAGCGTCCTAAACCCAAACCAACCCAACCAAAACGTTCTTCGTTGTAGCTTCGTACTACTTTTGAAACTAAACTGCTTGAGTTAGAAAAAGGGTTGAGTTGGGTTAGTTATAATTAATTCTAGCGACATTGTTAGAATAAAACTAGAAATATTCGGGTGTAGCCGTTCTAAAAGACGTGCAGCTAACCTTAAATAATTCTAGTTCTATGCCTGGAGTGTTCGTTAAGTTTCAGCTGTGGAGTTTCAGCTGGAATTAGACCTTTATAGCATATGGGTTGGGCTAGACTCTGAT
The DNA here is from genome assembly GCA_036711965.1 of Onthophagus sagittarius. NCBI lineage: Eukaryota > Metazoa > Arthropoda > Insecta > Coleoptera > Scarabaeidae > Onthophagus > Onthophagus sagittarius. The sequence continues at coordinate 13,968,259 of JASERS010000004.1, forward strand.
TATAACCGAAACCCAACCCATATGCTATGAAGCTCTGATTCCAGCCGAAACCCAATCTATCTCATGTGCTATACAATTCCGGTATCTTCCGGATTAGAGGTATATAGCGATGTAGAGCACATTATTTTGAGATGATTTTTCTCATAAAGTATTTTCATATTGTTATTTTGTTCTTACATATTTATAATACATAACTTATTGAATTATTGTAATTAAAAAATTGAAACATGTTCAATTTTTATTCCCTTAACGTTTAATGATATGTAGCTTATCACAACAGTTAAATTGTGAACGTTACAAAGAGAAAAATCAATAAACAGATTCTTATAAGAAATAAACGTGTAAGAAACGGATGATAGGCGGGGGGTTGCACCGATTACCTAATATTGATTTACGACCTTCTCAATCATTCCCCAGGAATCGCTATTGGACTCCTTTAAGCAGTTCTCGTGTGGTTATTATAAACAATATGAAAAACTTTATTAGAAAAACGTCTCAAAATAATGTGCTCTACATCTCTAATACACCTCTGATTCGGAAGATGCCGTACATCCTGTATGACTCTGATTCGGAAGATGTCGGATAACTCTGATTTTAGCTAGAATCCAGCCCAATTCATATGCAATGTAACTCTGATACTAGCCGGAATCGAACCTAACTTAATCCATGTACTATGTGACTTTGGTTCTAGCCGGAACCCAACCAAACCCAACAACAGATATTTGTAACTCTGGTTTCAGTTGAATCCCAACCCAATCTACGTGCTATGTAACTAATTTCAGCCGCTACCTCTCAAATGACTTGGTGTTTCGTTCTTTTACTTAACATATAACTATCATCTTCTTGAATCACTTAATCATCGACGAAGGCCAATGTAATCCGATTTTTATCCTCATTTTATGGGGTTATATTTAAAGGGATCCTTATTGCAACAGCGACTCATGTCGTAACTTGGTCAATTAATGACAATGCTTGTTTAATAAGACTTAATAATTCTTTCACACTGATTTTTACCGAGCCGGTTTTTTTAGAACTATTTCAGGTAAATTTTGCAAGTATGTGTTGTGAGTATGAAGAAATATGCGTATAACGTATATAAGTGTCTAAATATATCATAAAGAATAAAGTATAGGTCCTCGACTATTATGCTGTCGAAGTGAGAGACAACTTACTGGTCCTGAACCGGTCTTCAACTGGTTACTTTTATTCCTTAGGAAACCATAAATAAATGGTTATTTTATAGGATACGTCGTGTTCTCCAAGCGTTTATCCTCGATCCAACCCAACCCAACCCAACCCATGCGTTTTGTAACCCTGATTTTGGCAGAAATCCAACCAAACCCAACTCAAGCGTTATGCAACTCTGATTCTAGCCGGAACCCAACCCATGTATCTCTGATTGCAGCCGTAATAAAATTTGAAAGATGGTCTAAAAATGAAGAAATGACTTGCATATCAAATTAAAGGTTGGTCATTTCTCTTTAAAATGATATTTAACTCATCGTTTCAATTTGAAATCGACTCCACTTAAGAAATCTTAAAAGATGATGTGTTTTTGACGTATTAGTAAAATCACGAAAAAAATGATGAAATTTGAACGATCCTGGAGGACTAATTTTTGAAAATGAAGAATTAACTTGCATATCAAATTGAAGAATGTACTTTCTTTTTTAAAATGATATATAATTCATTGTTGCAATTTGAAAGCGATTCCATTTAAGAAATGTTAAAGGATGATGTGCTTTTGAGGTTTTAGTAGAATTAAGAAAAAAATGATAACATTTGAAAGATCGTGAAGGTCTTATTTTTGAAAATGAAGAAATGACTTGCATATCAAACGAAAGATTGAACCTTCCTCTTTAAAATGGTATATAACTCGTGTTTCGATTTGAAATCAATTCCACTTAAGAAATGTTAAAGTATGATATGTTTTTAACGTTTTGGTAAAATCAGTTTCAAAGATAGTGGATGTCCTATTTTTAAATATGAAGAAATGACTTGTCTATCAAATTAATGTTTGATCTTTTCTGCTTAAAATGATATATATTTTTTTAACGTTTTAGTAGAATTACGAAAAAAATGATAACATTTGAAAGATCGTGGAGGTCTTATTTTTGAAAATGAAGAAATGACTTGCATATCAAACGAAAGATTGAACCTTCCTCTTTAAAATGGTATATAACTCGTGTTTCGATTTGAAATCAATTCCACTTAAGAAATGTTAAAGTATGATATGTTTTTAACGTTTTGGTAAAATCAGTTTCAAAGATAGTGGATGTCTTATTTTTAAATATGAAGAAATGACTTGTCTATCAAATTAATGTTTGATCCTTTCTGCTTAAAATGATATATATTTTTTTTAACGTTTTAGTAGAATTACGAAAAAAATGATAACATTTGAAAGATCGTGGAGGTCTTATTTTTGAAAATGAAGAAATGACTTGCATATCAAACGAAAGATTGAACTTTCCTCTTTAAAATGGTATATAACTCGTGTTTCGATTTGAAATCAATTCCACTTAAGAAATGTTAAAGTATGATATGTTTTTAACGTTTTGGTAAAATCAGTTTCAAAGATAGTGGATGTCTTATTTTTAAATATGAAGAAATGACTTGTCTATCAAATTAATGTTTGATCCTTTCTGCTTAAAATGATATATATTTTTTTAACGTTTTAGTAGAATTACGAAAAAAATGATAACATTTGAAAGATCGTGGCGGTCTTATTTTTGAAAATGAAGAAATGACTTGCATATCAAACGAAAGATTGAACCTTCCTCTTTAAAATGGTATATAACTCGTATTTCGATTTGAAATCAATTCCACTTAAGAAATGTTAAAGTATGATATGTTTTTAACGTTTTGGTAAAATCAGTTTCAAAGATAGTGGATGTCTTATTTTTAAATATGAAGAAATGACTTGTCTATCAAATTAATGTTTGATCCTTTCTGCTTAAAATGATACATATTTTTTTAACGTTTTAGTAGAATTACGAAAAAAATGATAACATTTGAAAGATCGTGGAGGTCTTATTTTTGAAAATGAAGAAATGACTTGCATATCAAACGAAAGATTGAACCTTCCTCTTTAAAATGGCATATAACTCGTGTTTCGATTTGAAATCAATTCCACTTAAGAAATGTTAAAGTATGATATGTTTTTAACGTTTTGGTAAAATCAGTTTCAAAGATAGTGGATGTCTTATTTTTAAATATGAAGAAATGACTTGTCTATCAAATTAATGTTTGATCCTTTCTGCTTAAAATGATACATATTTTTTTAACGTTTTAGTAGAATTACGAAAAAAATGATAACATTTGAAAGATCGTGGAGGTCTTATTTTTGAAAATGAAGAAATGACTTGCATATCAAACGAAAGATTGAACCTTCCTCTTTAAAATGGCATATAACTCGTGTTTCGATTTGAAATCAATTCCACTTAAGAAATGTTAAAGTATGATATGTTTTTAACGTTTTGGTAAAATCAGTTTCAAAGATAGTGGATGTCTTATTTTTAAATATGAAGAAATAACTTGTCTATCAAATTAATGTTTGATCCTTTCTGCTTAAAATGATATATATTTTTTTAACGTTTTAGTAGAATTACGAAAAAAATGATAACATTTGAAAGATCGTGGTGGTCTTATTTTTGAAAATGAAGAAATGACTTGCATATCAAATGGAAGATTGAATATTTCTCTTTAAAATTATGTATAATCATTAAAAATATCGTTGTTTCATTAAAAATATTAACAAATAAAAGAAATGTGTTTCGTTCTATTACTTATTGTTTCATGAATGGAAGGATTCTTCACCGATCTCCTCTTTCTTTTGCATAACATTCTGTATCAGTTGTATGATACAGAATGAATGTTATGAAATGAAAGTTAAGTTATGTTATGAATGAAAGTTATGAATGTTATGGTGTTCTTTCAGCAGTAACATAAAATCTGATACTTTCGATAAAGACATGTTTAAAGTATGATATTTTTGTTTGATTCTAGCCAGAACTCATTCCAACTCATTTAACTCTGATTACAGATGTAATCTTTCTAATAATGCTGTGTTTCGTTCGTTTTATCCTCGATCCAACCCAACCCAACCCATGTGCTTTGTAACTCTGAATCAAACTCAACCCAAGTGTTATATAACTCTGATTCTAGCCGGAACCCAACCCGTGTATCTCTGATTGCCGCCACAATAAAATTTTAAAGACCGTGGAAATTTTATTTTTGAAAATGAAGATATAATTTTCATATAAAATTGAAGGTTGAACCTTCCTCTTTAAAATGATATATAACTTGTTGTTTCAATTTGAAATCGACTCCATTTAAGAAATCTTAAAAGAATATGTGTTTTTGACGTGTTAGTAAAATCACGAAAAAAATTATGAAATTTGAACGATCCTGGAGGACTAATTTTTGAAAATGAAGAAATAATTTGCATATCAAATTCAAGAACGTACCTTCTTCTTTAAAATGATATATAAGTCATCTTTCAATTTGAAAAAATTATACCATTTGAAGGATCGTGAAGGTCTTATTTTCGAAAATGACGAAATGACTAGGATATCAAATTAAAGGTTGAATATTCCTCTTTAAAATGATATACAACTCATTATTTCAATTTGAATTCGATTCTACTTAAGAAATGTTAAAAAATGATGTGTTTTCGACGTTTTAGTAGAATAACGAAGAAATGATAAAATTTGAGCTAGCCGGAACCCAAGTCATGTATATCTGATTGCCGCCATAATAAAATTTAAAAGACCGTGGAAATCTTATTTTAGAAAATGAAGAAATGACTTGCATATCAAATTTAAGTTAGAACCTTCCGTTTTAAAATGATGTATAACTTGTTGTTTCAATTTGAAATCGATTCTTCTTAAGAAATGTTAAAGGATGGTGCGTTTTTTGACGATTTAGTATAATTAAAAAAAAATAATAATAAAATTTGAAAGAACGTGCAGGTTTCTTATTCCACAAAATGAAGAAACGACGTGCATATTAAGTTGAAGGTTGATTCCTTCTCTTTAAAAAGATATATAACTTATTGTTCCAATGTGGAATCGATTGATGGAATCATCGTTGAAAAAGATGTTTAAAATCATCCAAACCTTGTATAAAATTAGAAGCAAGTAATTGTCTAAAGCTGTCTAAAATCATTAATAACAATTTAAAATCATCAAACATTAGTTTAGAATCATCCACAACTTGTCTAAAATTATCAGAAAGTGTCTAAAATATATCTCTAATAGCTAATAATTGTTCGAAGATGTCCAAAGTGATTAAAAACTGTCTAAAATATATTTCTAATAGTCTAAATACGTTTAGCATTATTTGAAATCTTTGAAAGAAGGCGAAAATTGTTATAAAACTTACAAATTTAAATGGTAATAAAACCAAGCACTTATACGGTTATTTACGATCATAGCCGAAAGTAATTGAGAGTTAAAAAAATTGATTTCTTTGGCCTATCATCGACGTGCCAAATATCAAATCCATTGCAGCTCTATCGTCCTAACAGAATTTTAAAATTCAACAGAATTGCTGGTGCAACATCAACATATGGTAGTTTCAAGGTATTGGTACACTAATTGCAACAAAATGAGGTCGTTGACGCAACATTCATTAAAACAATGTCTTCAGATGCGCAGCTAAACCCAAATCAACCCAACCCTGTATATGTCAATTGAAGACTAGATCTAAAACTAGAATCATTTGGGTTCAGCCATCTTGAGAGATGTACGGCTAAACCCAAAAGTTTCCACTTCTATGTAGAGTGTTAGTTCTAGTTTTACTTTAATTCAAATATACAGGATTGCCAAATCAGTTTGTAAAGTACTTTATTTCAGAAACTATTCATTGTGGAGGCCTTCATTAAAAAATGTCGTGAGATACACAGCTAAACCCAACTCAACCCAACCATGTATAATTCAATTGAAGACTAGACCTAGAATAGAATCATTTGGGTTTAGCCGTATTTAAAGATGTACGGCTAAAGCCGAATGTTTCTAGATCTAGAGTTAGATCTGATGATATAAATCTAGAACTAACACTAAGTGCGTCTGAAGACGCACGGCTAAACCCAAAACTTTCCACTTCTAGGTAGAGTGTTAGTTCTAGTTTTATTTCAATTGAAATACACAGTGTTGCCAAATTAGTTTGAAAAGTACTCCCTTCCAGAGGATATTTATGGTAGAGGCCTTCGTTCAAAAATGTCTGCAGATACATAGCTAAACCCAACCCAACCGTTTAATATTTGAACCAGAAACGTCCTAAGGTATTTGGCGCCACAGGGCTGGGTTGGACGAATGAAACGAGTGCTCCCCTTTTCATACAACATTCAATGGCAAAGAAAAAAAGGTTCGCACTCCAGAGGGAACATGTATGATGGGAATACCATGCATTTCATTGCAAAAACAGGCACCCCCTAGAAGTTGGTGCGCAGGACTGTAGCCCTTTTAACCCTTAGGTTTAGGATGGCACTATTCCTCTTCTTTATGTGACTATTCAAACACTAAATGTTAGAGAACGCATTTTACTAATAAATTGCAAGGATTAGTAAACCCTTCAGTTTTATTAAAATATCGTCTTGTTCTACTATATATATAAAACTAGAACTAACACTAATCTAAAACGCAAATTGTAATTCTTGAGGGACGAAGAAGTTCAATAAAGTCACTATAAAAGGAGGCGTAACAGAGATCACCAGTGAGAAATCGGCGAAATATCTTGGAGTGACATTAGACAAAGATCTCAAAATGACGTCACATATAACAACAATCTCAGAAAAGGCAGCCCGCATGCAGAATGTAATGGCAAAACTAATGCCGAGAGTAAGAGGACCGTCCCACAAAAAAAAGAAAGATTCTAGCATCGACAATCAGTTCGGTGATTCTTTACGCAGCTCCTGCGTTTGAAATAGGATTAAGATATAAAAAATACAGAAGAATGATCCGTAATATAGAACGCAAGTATGCCATAGCTATAATATCAGCATATAGAACGGTAGCAACAGAAGCGGTTGGGGTGCTTGCGGGGTGCCCACCTTTGGATTTAATGATTGAGGAAAGAGCTAGCAATTGGAGGAGCAAAGGGGAGAAAAGAAGAGAGACGCACTCAGAAATGATGGAGAAATGGCAAAAAAGGTGGGAAAGCTACAAAGGATGGAGTAGTGTGTTCATAAAGTACGTTGCTGAGTGGCTGGAAAAAGGTCCGCCGACAGATTATTATACAACGCAGGCGATAACGGGACACGGTTGCTTTGGAAGCTACTTGAAAAAATGTAAAAAAATAGAATCCGATATGTGCTGGTTTGGTTGTGCAGAAATAGACACCCCGGAGCATACCGTGTTTGAGTGTGAAAGATTCGAACTAAATTGGACTAATTGGAACTAGGATAGACAAAAACACCGTATCACAAATACTGATGAGCGAGAAAGAAACGGCTGAGATGTTGATGGGCTTCCTGAGGAAGATAATGAAGGAGAAGAACCAGGCCGAAAAGGAAATAAAGGAGAGAAGAAAAGAAGAGGAGCGAGAGGGGGGCTGCCCCCCTCCACCGGGTATGTAAAAAACAAAGTGAATTTCAAAAAGTTGGAGTAGTATTTCTTTTTATATCAACGATCGAGCAAATGCGAACCAAGGAAGGAGTGAGATTACATAAGTAGGAGGGAATAGTACTACGGAAGAGTGCCTCCGAGGGGGGAACGATCCCCCCATTCAGGTATGAAATTGGTATAGTGATTAGACAAAAAGTGATGTAATGTTTTTTATTTTTTCTTTGAATGCGCCTGTGAGTGGAAGGAGAAGTCAGGAGGGCGAAGGTCGTAAGAGAGCGCGTGAAGAGATCAACTCTGAAGAAATGCCTAACGGCGGTTCCAGAGAAGACGAGGAAAGGGGTTTTTAGTGGGTCGGGGTTATTACCCCAACCCCACACTATCTGGCCGCCCATTATCTGGCATATTATATATCTATTATATATATTATCTGGCATCCCAGGCCAGATGTCTGTTAAGCAGAGTGCGTCTAACCCAAAACTTTCCACTTCTAGGTAGAGTGTTAGTTCTAGTTTTATTTCAATTGAAATACACAGTGTTGCCAAATTAGTTTGAAAAGTACTCTCTTCAAGAAGATATTTATGGTAGAGGCCTTCGTTCAAAAATGTCTTCAGATACATAGCTAAACCCAACCCAACCGTTCAATATTTGAACCAGAAACGTCCTAAGCTATTTGGCGTCACAGGGCTGGGTTAGACGAATGAAACGAGTGCTCCCCTTTTCATACAACATTCAATGGCAAAGAAAAAAAAGGTTCGCATTTCAAAGGGAACATGTATGATGGGAATACCATGCATTTCATTGCAAAAACAGGCGCCCCCTAGAAGTTGGTGCGCAGGACTGTAGCCCTTTTAACCCTTAGGTTTAGGATGGCACTATTCCTCTTCTTTATGTGACTATTCAAACATTAAATGTTAGAGAACGCATTTTACTAATAAATTGCAAGGATTGGTAAAACCTTCAGTGTTATTAAAACATCGTCTTGTTCTACAGATAGAACGAAGAATCTGTTAATTCTGATTAGCGAATCCTTTACCAATTCGAATTTGCAAATTTTACATTTTCTAAATTTGTTCGGGTTACAAGGAAATTCGGATTTGTACGAATTAGCGGAGCTTTACTGTAATATCTTCGTCGATGTTCGCAATAATTACTATAAATACATAACATAGTGTATTTAAAGAAAAACGTCGTTATTTCAATGGCGGCTCATGTAGCAACATGGTCAAGTAATTACAAAATCCTTCATACTCTTTTTCTTTCAGCAATTTTTTTTTTAAATCAACTTGCTGTATGAAGAAACCTCCTTTATAAATATATCATAAAGATCAGTATTGGTCCTTGACTATTATCTCCATTATGTTAAAAGTATTATTCATAAACACAAATTGCTGCTTTTTATCGAGTCAAAAGAAACACGATACTGGTCTTTAGTCGTTCTTCAACTGGTTAATTTTATTACTTGGGAAACCATAAACAGATGGTTGTTTCATATCGTTAATTTTCTTACGTCGAGTTCTCCTCGGACCACTTTCTATCTTCCATTTTAATACTTTATGCACAAAATGAGACATACACAGATAAACTATAATTTACTTACAACTAGTTTTGTTGATTCTATCATCGATTGTAAAATTTGGAATAAAAAAAACGAAATGAATTTAACACTTTATTTATTTACTTTTTTAATTCTTTCAATATTTAGGAAATAAAGGTTACAAACCGATTATTACATTTTATCTGGGTTATAATCACTTATATCGATGCCCTTCTTAGTAAAGACATAACAAATCCACAATACACACTTAATCACAATTAACGACCACATTAACCGCTCAACGAGAGAAACGCGACAACGTTTATATTACAAAACAAGTTGTTTGGTCAATTTATCACGAAGCATCAGCCAGTGTCCTATATTACCCCGCTGCCGATAATTAATACTATAATAAATCCAAAAAGGTTTACAAGTCAACAATTTCGTAACCGTTTAAATTCGGTATTTTTCCTTAACTTATCATACGAATGCACTAATTAATTGTTTAAAGTAAAAACCTTTTTGGGTAATAGGTCTTACCGTTAATTCTACATTTTTTCAAGTCTTGCAACAGCCTGGACGATCTCTCGTTTTTTAACGGGATAAAATAAGTTCGAGGAGTTCTTACGAAACTTTGTTTAAGACTAAAATGATTTACTAGACGTATCGGGATCGGAGATATAATCGTTAATAACCACGTAGTAGTAAACAACTCAGTTAGACGTAATTGGTGATTTGCAATGTTAGTTGCTAAAAGATATTCGCTTTCTTTGGCGCCGATTTATTTCGTTTTCAATGCGATACTTTCAGTACGATAATAATGCTTTTAACTAAAATTGGATGCATTATTTGTATGTATGAGCCTTTTGTATTATCACAACTGTCTCGCAGAAGAACGCATAAAACATAAACAAATGCTGACGTAGAAAATTTAAAAATAGCATTAATTATATATAGACTGAATAAACCGCAAGGTCAGGCAAATATACCTACTCAACAACGCGATTCTGGCGTAAATAAGTATCCGCTTAATTCTGGTTGCCCGTTTATGTAAATCTTCTGAACTAAATATTTTTCGTGTGTATAAAAAAGGATTTAAAACGACGTGTTGACAATTTCATAAAGAAAAATGTAGGCAAGCGTGACATAATAATAATAAAATACCTTGATTTAAGGATTTATTATGACTTAGTCAAGTCAAATTAAACAGGACATAAAACATAACATGATTTGATGATATAACGTGTTTTCCACTACCGGCATTTGCTATATAAATTGTACGCAATCTTGTGCTAATTACTATAATTAGCGGCAACTGCTGCAATTTAATTGTGCCAATTTCCCAGATAATGTAAATCAAGTCAGTTTATTCGATCAAATTGACATAAACTTTCGCCATAAACAAATAGTAATAAAAGAATCTTAAATAAAGTAATACACCACAACAAATTAATTGGGTCAAAAACTTTACGTCTCTCTAAATAACGGAGTATATTCAATAAAGCGCTTTTTAAGTGATTTACCGCCAAGAAAATTTGCACTACACGCATTAGGAGACACACAACTTTAATTTCCTTCCTGCAAATCTTCATTTCCTAGAAAATAAAGTTTGTTTCAATTTCCCGCGACAGATTCAACATTAACTTGGGATTTGAGAAATAAATAAAACGTTCAAGGAAGTACTTTAACGATAATTTTCGATATCAATTTTTTTTAAGAAAAAACTAAATGATTGACAAGTTTTTTTTTATCGTTAGCCTTCTTTAAAATTTCCGTTAATTGACGACCTCGTTCCAAAGTTTTAAATCTTTTTTAATGTATTAACCCACTTTGACAAATTCCAAAACGATTATTATTATTATTACAAAATCAATTAAAATTTTAATGTCCGCTTAAACGACGTGAGAAAAACAAATTAAGATATCGTATAATGTATGGTAAGATATGGTAAAGTGGGATTTATGAAAATGATTTATGTCGATTTACTCTAGAAATGACCACACCTGATTTGTGATAAATTCTTACATCATCCGTGGTCTATAATTTATTGAAAGGTTAAAGATTGTGTTTAACCATGAAGATATAATAAAATAATTAAAAGATAGTCTTGGGAATAATTTGCATAAAAAATAATTTAATATGGAATATAAATTTTTTTTTGGCCTTAATATTCATCTTTGGCGCCGTATTTTTACTACGATGAAGTGATTCCATATTTATGAGCATTCTTTTAAATGATTTCTCTGTAATTAATTGAGTTCCTCATTTCCCTCATTTCAGCTACCCAGATTATAATCTTCCCCTTGTTCTTCTGCCTTTTCTCCTCAGACTATTTTTATTTTGTCCGCATTTCTTCTAATAGTATGTCTTTAATCTTGAACTCTTTTAGTATGAGCGCATAACGACCAGAAAAACACTCGAAAACTCTTTGTGGCAGTTAAAAAAAGTTTAAAATTGTTAAAATTAAACTCTATACCCAGTATTTTTTAGTTGGGATCACTAAGAACTTAAAAGTAAAAACTACCAAGATTTTAAAAGTCTTGAAATTAAGAAAAAAATAAAATATCCGGAACAATTTTTCTATTATCTCTTGTTTTGCAATGAAAATATGTTTGATATGAGGAAATAAATCTTTAAAAGCAACTTGGAGCATCTTTAAACGCAGTTAATTTCATTTTTTGAATTTTCTCTTTTGTGCTTTTTGTTATGTTTCCCTCTTTCTATATAAATTTATTCTATTTAATTCGATATGGCACATTTAGGGATATGTCCCTAGTTGTAAGCAAAAATAATGGCATTTTAGAATAATAGGAATACAATAAACTTTATCTTATTTAAAGATATTGACAGTTTTCTTGTAAATTCTATTGTTCGTGGAGACAAATTAAATTTGCAAACTTTTTATGTTAAAATCATGTAATTTTTGCACGTGATAACGTTCCATTTCAATTTATGAAACATCTTTTACCTGTCTCAAAGGATGCTCTATCTTATTCAAAGATTATAAAAGATTGTAAATTAGGGTGCACCAAGACAACGAATATTATTAAAAATGTACTAGCAGAATATGAAATACAAGATTTGAGTAAGGCTTTATAACAAACATTTTTCAGAATGCTTTTAGATGAAAGTACAGATATTTCAGTCAATAAATTGCTGCTATATGTATTAATGTTAAATTCGTCAACAAAAATGGTAGGATCTAAGATAAGCTATTAGAACTATTAACAATTGATGGAAATATCAAGTCTTATGGAAGCATTTCAAGTCTTCTGGAAGTAATATCAAGTCTTCTAGTAGCAGTGTCAAGTCATCTGGAAGCATTTTAAGTCTTCTGGAAGCAGTATCAAGTCTTCTAGAATTATGCCAAATCTTCTAGAAACAGTATCAAGTCTTCTGGAAGTATTTCAAGCTTCTGCAAGCAATATCAAGGTTTCTAGAAGCAATATCAAGTCACCTAGAAGTAGTATCAAGTCTTCTGGAAGTATTTCAAGTTTTTTAGAAGCAATAACAAGTTTTCTGGATATATTTCAAGACTTCTAGAGTCAAAACTAAGTCTTATGGAAGCATTTCAAGTCTTCTGGAGACAAAACCAAGTCTTCTGGAAACAATTTAAATCATCTGGAAGCTATATCAAGTCCTGTGGAAGTTTTTCAAGCTTCTGCAAGCAATATCAAGTTTCCTAGAAGCAGTATCAAGTCATCTAGCAGTAGTATCAAGTCTTCTGGAAGTATTTCAAGTTACATAAGAGGCAGTATCAAGTCTTCTGGAAACATCACAAGTATTCTAGATGTAATAACAAGTCTTCTGGAAGCATTTGAAGTCTCAGACTATTTTTATTTTGTCCGCATTTCTTCTAATAGTATGTCTGTAATCTTGAACTCTTTTAGTATGGGCGCATAACCACCAGAAAAACACTCGAAAACTCTTTGTGGCAGTTAAAAAAAGTTTAAAATTGTTAAAATTAAACTCTATACCCAGTATTTGGGTCCGGGATTTCATGGAAGAAATGGTAGGGTTGGGATCACTAAAAACTTCAAAGTAAAAACTACCAAGATTTTAAAAGTCTTGAAATTAAGAAAAAAATAAAATATCAGGAATAATTTTTCTATTGTCTCTTGTTTTGCAATAAAAATATGTTTAATATGAGAAAATAAATCTTTAAAAGCAACAAGCAACTTAACAAGCTTTTTGTTATGTTTCCCTCTTTCTATATAAATTTATTCTATTCAATTCGATATGGCAGATTTAGGGATATGTCCCTAGTTGTAGGCAAAAATAATGGCATTTTAGAATAATAGGAATACAATAAACTTTATCTTATTTAAAGATATTGACAGTTTTCTTGTAAATTCTATTGTTCGTGGAGACAAATTAAATTTGCAAACTTTTTATGTTAAAATCATGTAATTTTTGCACATGATAACGTTCCATTTCAATTTATGAAACATCTTTTACCTGTCTCAAAGGATGCTCTATCTGATTCAAAGATTATAAAAGATTGTAAATTAGGGTGCACCAAGACAACGAATATTATTAAAAATGTACTAGCAGAATATGAAATACAAGATTTGAGTAAGGCTTTATAACAAACATTTTTCAGAATGCTTTTAGATGAAAGTACAGATATTTCAGTTAATAAATTGCTACAATATGTATTCATGTTAAATTCGTCAACAAAAATGGTAGAATCCAAGATAAGCTATTAGAACTATTAACAATTGATGGAAATATCAAGTCTTATGGAAGCATTTCAAGTCTTCTGGAAGTAATATCAAGTCTTCTAGTAGCAGTGTCAAGTTATCTGGAAGCATTTTAAGTCTTCTGGAAGCAGTATCAAGTCTTCTAGAATCATGCCAAATCTTCTAGAAACAGTATCAAGTCTTCTGGAAGTATTTCAAGCTTCTGCAAGCAATATCAAGGTTTCTAGAAGCAATATCAAGTCATCTAGAAGTAGTATCAAGTCTTCTGGAAGTATTTCAAGTTTTTTAGAAGCAATAACAAGTTCTCTGGATATATTTCAAGACTTCTAGAGTCAAAACTAAGTCGTATGGAAGCACTTCAAGTCTTCTAGAGACAAAACCAAGTCTTATGGAAACAATTTAAATCATCTGGAAGCTATATCAAGTTTTCTGGAAGTATTTCAAGCTTCTGCAAGCAATATCAAGTTTCCTAGAAGCAGTATCAAGTCATCTAGCAGTAGTATCAAGTCTTATGGAAGTATTTCAAGTTACATAAGAGGCAATATCAAGTCTTCTGGAAACATCACAAGTATTCTAGATGTAATATCAAGTCTTCTGGAAGCATTTGAAGTCTCTCAGAAGCAGTATCAAGTCTTTCGGAAGCATTTTAAGTCTTCTGGAACCAGTATCAAGTCTACTAGAATCATGTCAAATCTTCTAGAAGCAGTATCAAGCTTTCTGGAAGCATTTCAACCTTCTGCAAGCAATATCAAGTTTTCTAGCAGTATTAAGTCATCTAGAAGTAGTATCAAGTCTTCTAGAAGTATTTAAAGTTTTTTAGAAGCAGTATCAAGTCTTCTGGACATATTTCAAGGCTTCTAGGGTCAAAACCAAGTCCTAGGAAAGCATTTCAAGTCTTCTAGAGACAAAACCAAGTCTTATGGAAATAATTCAAATCATCTGGAAGCTATATCAAATCTTCTCGAAGCATTTCAAGTCTTTCAGAAGCAGTATCAAGTCTTTTGGAAGCATTTCAAATCACATAGATGCAATATCAAGTCTTCTGAAGACATCACAAGTATTCTAGATGTAGTATCAAATCTTGTCGTATCAATTGATGGTAAATATGCGACCGTTGAGAATTTGTTTCTTGCTTTCAAGAAATGCATGCGCTTAAAAACATTCCTTTGAAAAATGTAATAAATCTTGCATGCGATAATGCAATGCTAAGAAAACACAATTCATTTATGACAAGACTACAGCAGAAATTGATACATTAGTTGTTTTTCCATGCATTTCGAAGAGTCCCAGAACTCCATAGGAATTTGTTGGGGTCTAGCAAGCTACTTTTCGCATTCATGCAAGAGAACTGCAGAGCTTGCTGATGTGCAAGTATTTTTCCATAGGGAGCAAAAAAAAATTGTTAAATTAGTCCCTAGAAGATGGCTAAGTATGCAATATTCCATTAAAAGAGTGCTTGATAGTTATCAAGTTCTCTACAGTTCTTTCCAAGCAGCAAAAGAAGGAAAGAATTTTAAAGTTATAGATTATTTATATGACGAATTAAGCAATTATTGTAACAAAACTTTTATAACCCTATTTCTTAACTATATTTTAAATACCTTTAATAAAGTTAATGCTTTATTTCAATCTAAAAAGTTACTGATCCACAAATTATCAGAACAATGTCAAAAACTATTTAAACAATTGTTATTCCACAGTTGGAAGCCTGAGTGCTTAAATAATTATGACTTTGATGGTAAAGATTCGGGAAATTTTCTGGAATTGGAATCAATAGATCTGGGGAGGGAATGCAACTATTTTGTTAAGACAATTCAGGACTCCATATGGAATAATCTTTTGGAGTTTCTAAGAGAGTTTGGTACATGTGGTATCTGTGAGGTGCTGAAGAAAACTTAATTGGGAATAAACTGAAACAATGAATGCCAGCCCTCCAAAGTAAAGCCTGAATAACAAGTCTTATGGAAGCATGCAAAATTTTCAAAAAGCAGTATCAAGTCATCTAGAAGTATTTCTTCTAGAAGCAGTACCAGGTCTTTTGGAAATATGTCAAATTTTATAGGAACAGTATCAAATCTTCTGGAAATATGTAAAATTTTCTAGAAGCAGTATCAAATCTTCTGAAGGGATGACAAACCTTCAAGAAGCAGAATCAACACTTCTGGAAGCATTTCTTGTATTTTAGAGGCAATATCAAGTCTTATGGAAGGATTTCAAGTCTTCTGGAAGCAATATACTGTCTTCTAGTATCAATCTCAAGTTTTCTAGAAGCAATATCAAGTCGTCTAGAAGCATTTCAAGTCATCTAGAAGTAGTATCTCGTCTTCTGGTAACATTTCAGTTCTTCTGTAAGCAAAATCAAATCTTCTAGGAGCAGTATACAATCATTTGGAAGCATGTTAAACCTTCTAGGAGCAGTATCAAGTCTTCTGGAAGCATTACAAGTCTTTTGGAAGCAACATCAAGTGTTGTAGAAGCAATATCAAGTCGTCTAGAATCATTTCAAATCGTCTAGAAGCAGTATCCAGTCTTCTGGATGTATTTCAAGTCTTCTAGAACTAGTATAAAGTCTTTTGCAAGCATGTCAAACCTTCTAGAAGCGTTATCAAGTCATCTAGAAACAGTATCAAGTCTTTTGGAAGTATTTCAAGTCATCTAGAAGCAATATTAAGTCTTATGGAAGCATTTCAATTCTTCTGGAGGAAAAACTAAATTTTATAGAAGCATTACAAACCTATTGGAAGCAATCCAAGTCTTCTAAAAGCAGTATCAAGTCTTCTGGAAATATGTCAAAATCTAGAAGCGGTATCAAATCTTCTGGAAATATGTTAAATCTTCTAGAAGCAGTATCAAGTCTTCTGGAAGCATTACAAGTCTTTTGGAAGCAACATCAAGTGTTGTCGAAGCAATATCAAGCCATCTAGAATCATTTCAAATCGTCTAGAAGCAGTATCCAGTCTTCTGGATGTATTTCAAGTCTTCTAGAACTAGTACAAAGTCTTTGCAAGCATGTCAAACCTTCTAGAAGCGTTATCAAGTCATCTAGAAGCAGTATCAAGTCTTTTGGAAGTATTTCAAGTCTTCTAGAAGCAATATTAAGTTTTATGGAAGCATTTCAATTCTTCTGGAGGAAAAACTAAATTTTATAGAAGCATTACAAACCTATTGGAAGCAATCCAAGTCTTCTAAAAGCAGTATCAAGTCTTCTGGAAATATGTCAAAATCTAGAAGCGGTATCAAATCTTCTGGAAATATGTCAAATCTTCTAGAAGCAGTATCAAGTCATCTGGAAGCATTACAAGTCTTTTGGAAGCAACATCAAGTGTTGTAGAAGCAATATCAAGTCGTCTAGAATCATTTCAAATCGTCTAGAAGCAGTATCCAGTCTTCTGGATGTATTTCAAGTCTTCTAGAACTAGTATAAAGTCTTTTGCAAGCATGTCAAACCTTCTAGAAGCATTATCAAGTCATCTAGAAGCAGTATCAAGTCTTTTGGAAGTATTTCAAGTCTTCTAGAAGCAATATTAAGTCTTATGGAAGCATTTCAATTCTTCTGGAGGAAAAACTAAATTTTATAGAAGCATTACAAACCTATTGGAAGCAATTCAAGTCTTCTAAAAGCAGTATCAAGTCTTCTGGAAATATGTCAAAATCTAGAAGCGGTATCAAATCTTCTGGAAATATGTCAAATCTTCTAGAAGCAGTATCAAGTCATCTGGAAGCATTACAAGTCTTTTGGAAGCAACATCAAGTGTTGTAGAAGCAATATCAAGTCGTCTAGAATCATTTCAAATCGTCTAGAAGCAGTATCCAGTCTTCTGGATGTATTTCAAGTCTTCTAGAACTAGTATAAAGTCTTTTGCAAGCATGTCAAACCTTCTAGAAGCATTATCAAGTCATCTAGAAGCAGTATCAAGTCTTTTGGAAGTATTTCAAGTCTTCTAGAAGCAATATTAAGTCTTATGGAAGCATTTCAATTCTTCTGGAGGAAAAACTAAATTTTATAGAAGCATTACAAACCTATTGGAAGCAATTCAAGTCTTCTAAAAGCAGTATCAAGTCTTCTGGAAATATGTCAAAATCTAGAAGCGGTATCAAATCTTCTGGAAATATGTCAAATCTTCTAGAAGCAGTATCAAGTCATCTGGAAGCATTACAAGTCTTTTGGAAGCAACATCAAGTGTTGTAGAAGCAATATCAAGTCGTCTAGAATCATTTCAAATCGTCTAGAAGCAGTATCCAGTCTTCTGGATGTATTTCAAGTCTTCTAGAACTAGTATAAAGTCTTTTGCAAGCATGTCAAACCTTCTAGAAGCATTATCAAGTCATCTAGAAGCAGTATCAAGTCTTTTGGAAGTATTTCAAGTCTTCTAGAAGCAATATTAAGTCTTATGGAAGCATTTCAATTCTTCTGGAGGAAAAACTAAATTTTATAGAAGCATTACAAACCTATTGGAAGCAATCCAAGTCTTCTAAAAGCAGTATCAAGTCTTCTGGAAATATGTCAAAATCTAGAAGCGGTATCAAATCTTCTGGAAATATGTCAAATCTTCTAGAAGCAGTATCAAATCTTCTGGAAGCATAACAAGTCATTTAAAAGCAATATCAAGCCTTATGGAAGCATTTCAAGTTTTCTGGAAGCATTATATGCCTTTTGAAAACATTGCTGATCTTCTGGATGTATTTCAAGCTTCTGCAAGCAATATCAAGTCATCTAGAAGTAGTATCAAGTCTTCTGGAAGTATATCAAGTCTTCTGAAAGTATATCAAGTCTTCTGGAAGTATATAAAGTCGTCTAGAACCAATATCAAATCTTCTGCAAATATATCAGACCTTCTATATTTGAATTGAGGTAAATCAAGAAGTTGATTCTTTGGTTATAATCCTGCGATAGCTATGTTCATTTAGATTATAATATAAGCATATACGGAGTCCAAGAATGAGGAAGTTCTAGGTCTACTGTTAATACTCTTGGATTAGACAATGTGAATTTGCTCGAAATTCTGCTGTATTAAAAAAATCATTCTTAAGAGCATATTATTTATATTTATAATAATAACAAAATCATAGAATTTTGTTGTATTATACATGAAAACCATACATCAAAATAAAAAATTAACTTGCTCGAGCATTTTTCTGAAAAAAAAATTGTTAAAATATTATCGCATTTATTCGTGAACATACTGTATAGTATTCTAAAATTGAAATAAATCAGACGGTATTAAAAGTGTGCCCTTGAACTCTGCGCGATTATTTTCGTAGAATTGATCAAACACGATTTTTATAAAGCGGTTTAAAGAAGAAAGAAATCCAATATAAATCTAGTTATTGATAGAATAGGTTATAAATTGTGGCTTTTTTATTTATGTAGTTATTCCTATTTATTTCTTTTTGGGTATTTTCATATCATTGAAGGTTGCCTTTTCAATTTTCACCGTCAGGTGGTAGACGTTTTGTATTGCTCCGCTTTGATGAAACTCACGGGAGCGAAACTAACCAAGCATAATCGAGTTGACGCCAGATTTGGAAAGTGGTTTTACAGGTGTATGTTTTGTTAAGGGTCAGTCGACCTTTCTTTTTTTCTTTCGAACTTTTAAATTAACCTCCCACGCTTTTTTCTCGGCTAACTCCTCACTTTTAACCCCCCCATATACAAACAGTATAAGTATAAGTAACATGTTTTCGAGCATTTTTAATCCGACCTTCACATTATCTCCTTTACTTTTATTACAAAAACAGCTTAAACCAGGCGATAACCAGATTTAATCATGAATGAATATTATGTACAACCGCTAATGACGCTCTAAGTGCTTCAAATTTCGTGATTCACGTTGTAAATTTATAACGTGTGGGGTGATATCGGACGTATGCGGTTTTATTGCACAATTATTTATTAAACGGTCAACTCGCATTGGATAATATTTAATCTAGGGAAACATAATAGGATTATAAAGTAGTTGTAACCTTAAACAATTCAATGATGAATAATGCATGCTTGGTTTTCGTTTCTAGTAAATGAGTAAACACCATAAACTAAGCCTTTGTGACATTTTCACTGACGTCTATCGCCTAGAATTGTATTGAAATTTTACTTTTATTTTCGAAAATAGGAAGTTTACTTTTATCTTGTAATTTTTATCACGATCCCGACGAATCTCGTTATTCGAGATGATTTATACCACTTTTTATTTGACTCGTTTGACTTGGAATCGTACTCAATGGTGTTGACGGCTCGTTAAACACGATTGCAGCATTGACGTCATGCAATACCTCTCTCTTTCTCTCGTTGTGTTGAAAATATGGAGCGTGACAACCAGTTTAATTCGGGGGTATTAATGGAAAGGAATTACTAATGAGTTAGTATTGTTATCTTTCTTTTCGTTGGTGAAAATAAACACATTTTTTTATTAATTATAAAATTAAGATAAATCTTGAAAGAAAATGTGTTCAAAGATATAAATCGTCTAAACATAAATAACATCTCCGAGGCAGGTCAAATTCATGCAGAATTTTTCAAAGCGCTGGATTATATAGCTTTAAACGTTTGATAATGTAGCGAAAGGGTCAAAATTCCCGAAATCAAAAGACATTTAATGTACTATTGAGCTTTTTCTTCCCCAATTCAGCCCCACCATCTGCTGCGAAAGTTTTTATGGGAGATTTTATTGGAGATGTAGGTACTTTGTATTAAAATTTGATACAGCTTCTAGGAGACCTGATGTTGTTTTCAGAAGGGTTGAAATGCTTCCAGAAAACTTGATAGTGCTTTTAGAAGACTTGATCTACTCCCAGAAGACTTGATACTGCTTTTAGATGACTTGATACTGCTTCCAAAAGACCTGAAACGCTGCCAGAAGACTTAATACTGCTTCTAGAACACTTAGTATTGCTGGCGGAACATTTGAAATGCTTCTAGAAGACTTGATACTGCTTCCAGAAGAACTGAAATGTTACCAGAGGACTACTTCTAGATGACTTGATGTTGCTTCTAGAAAACTTGATACTGCTTCTAGACAACTTGATACGCTTCAAGAAGACTTCATACTAATTCTAGATGACTTGATACTGCTTCTAGAAAACTTGATATTGCTTGCAGAAGCTTGAAATACTTCCAGAAGACTTGATACTACTGCTAGATGACTTGATACTGCTTCTATGAAACTTGATATTGCTTGCAGAAGCTTGAAATACTTCCAGAAGACTTGATACTACTGCTAGATGACTTGATACTGCTTCTATGAAACTTGATATTGCTTGCAGAAGCTTGAAATACTTCCAGAAGACTTGATACTACTGCTAGATAACTTGATAGTGCTTCTAGGAAACTTGATATTGCTTGCAGAAGCTTGAAATACTTCCAAAAGACTTAATACTACTGCTAGATGACTTGATACTGCTTCTAGGAAACTTGATATTGCTTGCAGAAGCTTGAAATACTTCCAGAAGACTTGATACTACTGCTAGATGACTTGATACTGCTTCTAGGAAACTTGATATTGCTTGCAGAAGCTTGAAATACTTCCAGAAGACTTGATACTACTGCTAGATGACTTGATACTGCTTCTAGGAAACTTGATATTGCTTGCAGAAGCTTGAAATACTTCCAGAAAACTTGATACTACTGCTAGATGACTTGATACTGCTTCTAGAAAACTTGATATTGCTTGCAGAAGCTTGAAATACTTCCAGAAGACTTGATATAGCTTCCAGATGATTTAAATTATTTCCATAAGACTTGGTTTTGTCTCTAGAAGACTTGAAATGCTTCCATAAGACTTAGTTTTGACTCTAGAAGTCTTGAAATATATCCAGAAATGCTTCCAGAAGATTTGATACTGCTTCCAGAAGGTTTTATGTGCTTCCATAAGACTTGATTTTAAAACAATTTATTTTGTTCTATTCGAAAAATATGACATCTGATACTTATGACATATTACAGACTCAAATTGTAAAAAAATTGTCTAAAGTATCATATATGATATTAATCATGGTAGCAAATGAATGGGAGAAGAAAAACATTGTGTTGAATTGCGAGAACTTTCCAATAAGTCATACTTATTATGACAGATGAATTATAGGACATACAATTGAATCAAATTACAATAATGTTACGTGATTAATGGGGTCTAACATGATTAAGGGCTGCAGAAATGTAAAAATTGATAGTGAAAGTTACTTTATTCATTCATTGCAGCTTATAGTAACGGATGTGATTTTTTGCCAGAGGGCTATATCAGACAGGATAGGTTGTGCTAGAAAAATTGTTGCATATTTTAAACATTCTTTGTAAGCATGTAATAAATTAAAAATTACGCAGAATGATGTGAAGGTTAACTACTAAACTTGATAGTGCTTTTAGAAGACTTGATCTGCTCCCAGAAGACTTGATACTGCTTCTAGATGACTAGATACTGCTTCCAAAAGACCTGAAACGCTGCCAGAAGACTTAATACTGCTTCCAGAACAGTTAGTATTGCTGGGGGAACACTTGAAATGCTTCTAGAAGACTTGATACTGCTCCCAGAAGAACTGAAATGTTACCAGAGGACTAGTTCTAGATGACTTGATGTTACTTCTAGAAAACTTGATACTGCTTCTAGACAACTTGATATGCTTCGAGAAGACTTCATACTAATTCTAGATGACTTGATACTGCTTCTAGAAAACTTGATATTGCTTGCAGAAGCTTGAAATGTTTCCAGAAGACTTGATATTGCCTCTATGTGACTTGAAATACTTCCAGAAGATTTGATACTGCTTCCAGAAGATTTGATACTGCTTCCAGAAGGCTTTATGTGCTTCCATAAGACTTGATTTTGAAACAATTTTTTTTGCACTATTCGAAAAATAGGACATCTGATACTTATGACATATTACAGATTCAAATTGTAAAAAAAATTGTCTAATATATCATATACGATATTAATCATGGTTGCAAATGAATGGGAGAAGAAAAACATTGTGTTGAATTGCGAGAACTTTCCAATAAGTCATACTTATTATGACAGATGAATTATAGGATATACAATTGAATCAAATTACAATAATGTCACGTGATTAAGAGGGTCTAACATGATTAAGGGCTGTAAAAATGTAAAAATTGATGGTGAAAGTTGCTTTATTCATTCATTGCAGCTTATAGTAACGGATGTCATTTTTTGCCAGAGGGCTATATCAGACAGGATAGGTTGTGCTAGAAAAATTGTTGCATATTTTAATCACTCTTCGTAAGCATGTAATATATTAAAAATTACGCAGAATGATGTGAAGGTTAACTACCGAATTTTATCAGTAACAGTTTGAGCAGCAACGATAATGACAGTGTCGATGAACTCTTGGTCAAAAAGAAGAAGAAGCTGTCTACAGATAAAATTGAATCTTTATGGCAATGCTATAATGATATTATTGGTTCTGCTTCACCATAAGACCAAATCCATGAAGAAAAAACTGCTACAAACAGTGATGATATCTTTCTATAAGATAATGCATTTTTGATTTTACCTATAATATACAGAATTTACCGTAATAGACCACGGAAAACTATCCCACATTAAGCAAAATAGTTCGAAAATATTTTAGTATAGATAGCAAACGCAATCGGATTTTCGTGCCATCAATACAAACCATAGTCCAACTTTTTTGAGCATTTTATTGTTTTACTCACTCTATTATCTGTTACTAACGAAGATACTGTATTTTAAATCGACAAGATGAGTGATAACAGTAGCTGATTACCGATTTATTGTTCTAAGCAATCGTAGAACGGCAGCTGTAGAAGTTCAGCGTTGTCTTCATGTTGCTGATATCAGTGGGAGAACCATTCGCTGAAGAATTGCTATAAGTGGTCTAGCTGCAAGAAAGCTGACAAAGGATCGAGGTTGTTTCCAAGAAACAGACGGGCGCATCTTCAATAAGAAGAATAGTGGTGTTTTCTAGTATCACCCGATGGTTTGGAGCGAATATGAATTTATATGTGGACTATGCAATTTTCAAAGAAGTATACACAGATTTTTAATTTTTGTTAAAGTGGCGCCTTAATACAATTTTTTAAGCTTTGGCAGGCGTTTGGTTTAAAACACAGCGTCTTCTATCACAAGATTATTACCAAATAATCAACCTTTCCGATACCTACCTCAGTATCGATATCCGATACCAGCAAAATATCGTAGCAAGATATCGAAAGTATGCAAATGTCGAAAGAGTGTCAAAGTATCAAAATCTACATGAAACAATAATAAGGAAAAATCACATAGAGATATGTCCTAAAGTGGTTCAAGGGAGCTAAAATACTTTGAGATGACATTCAATATGTGGTTATATCCTTCATTATATCAAAACCTGCTAGGGTTAAAAGCACGAAATTTTACATATTTACTTGATTTTACGCGACGAGTACGATAATCAAGGCAAATTCCTAAGAACGTATGGGGGAACAAGGGTTAGAATGCGGAATTTGCTTCTTTTTATCTTTATCTTTTTCACCATTTTAACCCCAAAATTAAAATCTATATAAATCCTCGTCATCCAGTTTGGGTACGTCCCCAAACCATGCTGTGCAATATAGTATGTATAATGGCGAATAATAGTAGACAATTACTCGTAAGATGAGATAGCTTGGATTGGGTTGAGTTGGCTTCATTTTGAAATGAAATGAGTTGGGTTGGATTGGCTTCATTTTGAAACAAGTTGAGTTGAATTGGATTGGGTTCATCTTAAAGCAAGATGAGATGGGTTGGATTGGGTTTGCTTCATTTTAAAACTGGATGAATTGGGTTGGATTCGTTTGGGTTCATTTTGAATAAGATAAATTCACGTTCAGCCGATTATCAGGAAAATGCCAAAAATACAATGACACAATAAAAGAAAAAGGTAAAAACAATGGTTATCAACCTGAAATTATTGACAAAATGATTAAGAAAAAGAAAGCCAAAATAACACGCAATAATTTAACAACTTTACACACCTAACAACAGATGGAATTGAAAACATACAGAACAATTACATTTCAGGGAAATATAAATGGTGGAATAGAAAAAATGTTTGGACAACATAATGTGACACTTGTTTTAAAAAGCAACAACACAATAAACCAACTGATATTGAACAACAAGGATCGGATCAAAAAATTTGAGAACAATGGTGTTTACAAATTAACCTGTGAGACTTGTCAAGCAACACATATAGGAGAAACAGGGAGATCACTTAAAACAAGGATAAGAGAACACAAAACCAAAGATAAATCTAATTTTGGTAGCCATTTAATCTTTAACAAAGATCATGAATTTGATGAAGAGAAAAATTCAAATATAAGTCAAGTAATGCAACACTTGGAAAGATATGAAATTAATAAGTTCAAGTTCAACAACCCAAACATAATTTGGTTAAATGATCAAATAACTACAACAAATAGACCATTATATACATTTTTAAAGACTCCATAAACACCATCAAATAAACCCTCAAATGCACGAGGATGCCATACCACGGTTGCACTATGACATCGCAATATTCTGAGTCTTTGGCAAGTTTTTAAAATTAGTGAATTAACTCCTCTAACATATTTTCTTGAAAAGTCAGTGTACCAAAGTAACGAACAACATATATATTTTTTTTAATATTTTACTACTAGAATGTGCTTCTTTAAAATGAAAACTGTCGTTAAATGTAAAAAAAATTTTTGTTTGACAAATTTTGTAATTGTGAAAAATGAGACTATTCGAAACTGGTAGAACCAAATTTTAATAAACTCATCTGAAAAAATACACATAATTTTTTCGCATTTTCCTAAAATTTAAGAAAAGACATATTCACAACAATACTTACAGCCGATTATCGCCAAACATTGCGATAATCGACCGAATCGATAACCGATCTGTGCATGTCCCGATCTGCGCGAATGATGTTAGTAAACAACGGATTTTGGTTCCAAGTTCTAGTGTTTATAACTGAATTTCGCCAGGCTATTATGTACTTACTATACTTTGAATGGTATCAATACCATGAAGGTATCGATACTCGATACCTCATTTAAAGTATCGCCCAGCTCTACCTAGAACCAGAATCATTCGGGTTTAGCCGTCTTGAGAAATGTATGGTTAAACCCTTATGTTTCTAGATCTAGAGTTAGATCTAATGATAGTCTCAATTCTAATTTTACTTCAAATCAGTCTCGGGATTGCCAAATCAGTTTGTAAAGTACTCTATTTCAGAAACTATTTATTGTAGAAGTCTTCATTAAAAAAATACCTTCAAATACACAGCTAAACCCAACCCAACCGTGTATATTTGAACTGAAGTAAAACTAGAACTGACACTAGGTATAGAACTAGAATCATTCTGATTTTGTCGTCTTGAGAGATTATTCTACTAGTCTTCAAACGCATGGCTAAACTCAAAAGTTTCTCCTTTTAGGTCTAGTGTTAGTTCTAGTTTTATTTCAATTGAAATATACAGGCTTGCCAAATTTATTTGAATAGTACTCTATATCAGAAAGTATTCAATGTAGAAGTCCCATGAAAACACTATCTAAAAACCCAACCCAACCCTGTATATTTGAACCAGAGCCATCCAAAGATATTCAAGATATTCAATTTTATCAGTAACAGTTTGAGCAGCAACGATAATGACAGTGTCGATGAACTCTTGGTCAAAAAGAAGAAGAAGCTGTCTACAGATAAAATTGAATCTTTATGGCAATACTATAATGATTGAATTATTTGATTGAATTATACAAATTATTGGTTCTGCTTCACCATAAGACCAAATCAATGAAGAAAAACCTGCCACAAACAGTGACGACATCTTTCTATAAGATAATGCATTTTTGAATTTACCTATAATAGACAGAACTTACTGTATCCCGAAAACTGTATCCCAAATTAAGCAAAATAGCTCGAAAATATTTAATTAGTATAGATAGCAAACGCAATCGGATTTTCGTGCCATCAATACAAACCATAGTCCAACTTTTTTGAGCATTTTATTGTTTTACTCACTCTATTATCTGTTACTAACGAAGATACTGTATTTTAAATCGACAAGATGAGTGATAACAGTAGCTGATTACCGATTTATTGTTCTAAGCAATCGTAGAACGGCAGCTGTAGAAGCTCGGCGTTGTCTTCATGTTGCTGATATCTGACAAAGGATCGAGGTTGCTTCCAAGAAACAGACGAGCGCATCTTCAATAAGAAGAATAGTGGTGTTTTCTAGTATCACCCGATGGTTTGGAGCGAATATGAATTTATATGTGGACTATGCAATTTTCAAAGAGGTATACACAGATTTTTAATCTTTGTTAAAGTGGCGCCTTAATACAATTTTTTAAGCTTTGGCAGGCGTTTGGTTTAAAATACTGCGTCTTCTATCACAAGATTATTACCAAATAATCAACCTTTCCGATACCTACCTCAGTATCGATATCCGATACCAGCAAAATATCGAAGATATCGAAAGTATGCAAATGTCGAAAGAGTGTCAAAGTATCGATTTTTTTTTTTCACACAGGAAATTACGTTTGCAGTATATTTAAAGAAGTGATACTACATGAAACAATAATAAAAAAAATCACATAGATTTTATGTCCTAAAATGCTTCAAGGGAGCTAAAATACTTTGAGATGACATTCAATATGTGGTTATATCCTTCATTATATCAAAACCTGCTAGGGTTAAAAGCACGAAATTTTACATATTTACTTGATTTTACGCGACGAGTACGATAATCAAGGCAAATTCCTAAGAACGTTTGGGGGAACAAGGGTTAGAATGCGGAACTTACTTCTTTTTATCTTTATCTTTTTCACCATTTTAACCCCAAAATTAAAATCTATATAAATCCTCGTCATCCAGTTTGGGTACGTCCCCAAACCATGCTGTGCAATATAGTATAATGGCGAATAATAGTAGGCAATTACCCGTAAGATGAGATAGCTTGGATTGGGTTGAGTTGGCTTCATTTTGAAATGAAATGAGTTGGTTTGGATTGCAATGGATTGGCTTCATTTTGAAACAAGTTGAGTTGAATTGGATTGGGTTCATCTGAAAGCAAGATGAGATGGGTTGGATTGGGTTTGTTTCATTTTAAAACGTCCCAGGCTTTTTATACAAAATTCAATAAAAAAAATCCGCATCTCAGAGGAGATACAGAGTATATGTATGATGGGGACAACATTCATTGCAAATACAGACAGATGTAGCCCTATTAGAACTTAAGTTTAGAACGGCGCTGCTTAAGACGGTCATCATAGAACCCTAAAATTAATTTCTAGAACCTTCTCTTAATAACTTTTATCACAAATCTCTATAATTAATAATTTCCGAAACGTTTACACTGATTTGACCACCCTGTACAATTAAAAAATTTATTACATTAATATTTAGTTATAATATACATAAAAAAAAAACAAAAATCAAAAAAAATTTAAAATCGTCTATTTTTGGCGAAAATTCTACCAAATTTATTCCCCCAATAGTAAACGTACTGTAAGTATAAACAAGTTTTTTTTAACCATCATTAAATTGTCGAATACATAATCGCAAAACAAAGCAGGACTCAATTTTAAAAATAAGGTCATAGTCCAAATCTTTCGTCAAATCGCGGTTAAGTGACGCAAAATGTTTATTTTTTGTAATCCATTCACTGATCACGTTCGCTTTCAAAACCATTTTTTTGATAACAACTCCTAAGTAACATCTTTTCATTAATTCAATAACAATCTAGAGACAATTATGCAAAACGGGAAGTGTTTTTAACGCAATCTCTACAATAGGAACTCAAATTTTCAGGATTTTTTAAAAATTAATTAATTGGTTTGTTTTTTGTTCATTATGTTAACTTTGTTAAATGCAATGAAGATATATTGACTTCTTGGGGTTTTGACGCTTATGTATGGCTTTTATTATCGAAATTTTCTTACGAAAAAGGCCCCATTTATTTTAGTAGCTTTGGGGCGCCAAATATCTTAGGATAGTTCTTCAAATTTTTAATACCCTTAAATTAGTTTGACTTGGGTATCCATAAAAAGGTGGCAATCTTTTATAATACAATATTATCTTCTAGTTAAGTTAATGCAAAGCTATTAACCCTCCGTCTGTCGGGTGTGGTCTACGAGTCCACGATAAAAAGATTATGTGAAATATTTTTTAAATTATTTTGCTCAAAACTTCTACGGCCACAGTACCTTTCAAGTATCTGAATATCAACTGTTTTCGCTATAAAAAACTGTTTTTCAAAATTTCAAAAAGTCGCTACATAATATTTTGTCCTGACAGACCCTTCCCGATCAAATGTGTAACAATATTCGCAGATGTAATCTGTAAGAATCGTATTCCAGTTGGAACTGTATGCGTTCTTTATGTGTTTGTAGGGGTATTACCGAGTTATAAAACTATACCTCGGAGTGATCGCAATATACTGTGAGCGTCAAAAGAAAGTAAACACTAGCTATTTACTTCTAAAAACCCTTTTTACTACGATTCTGTTCACTTACAATAAAAATTTATATACCCAAATTTACGACATTATTTGTGAGCAATCCTATCGTAAAAAATAGTTAAGCAAAAAACCCCACAAATATGGTAAATCCCCTTTAGAGTAAAAATACCCCGATTTTTACGCGTCAAAAGAAAGTAAACAGCCGGTCCGGTTGTTGTAAATTCATTTTAGATTTAGGGGAAGTACCACACTTTTCGTATAAATACTTATAAACCCCTCCCAGGACAACTTTAGAACATTTTAGAAGAAACAGCAAGTGGTTGAACGTCGAAATTAATTATAAATACCAAAAATCATCATGGGAAAACAAACAAGTATAGAAACGCGTAAAATTATATTAAGTTTAAATAAAGAAGGTAAATCCTTACGCGAAATAGCTAAAATAATGGGAAGAAATCACTGCACAATAAAAAAAATTTTGGATAAATACGCAAAACATCATACTGTAGCCGATTTACAACGCGTTGGATGACCAAAGCGCCTTACAGAAGCACAGGCTAGAGCAGTGGTAAGAGAAGTGAAGAATAATCCATGTTCAAGTGCGGTCAAAATAGCAAACGACATATCGCAGATAGCAAACACAACCATAAGTTCCAGTACCATACGAAGAACACTCCATAGAAGTGGCCTGCATGGAAGAACACCCCGTAAAAAGCCTTACATATCGAAAATAAATAAACAGAAACGTCTTGATTTCGCAAAAAAATATCAGAACGAAGCTCCAGATTTTTGGAAAAATATATTATTTAGTGATGAAAGTAAATTTGAAATTTTTGGCAAAAGAAAACCACCAAAGATATGGCGGCCAAAAAATGAGGCCTTCAAAGAGAAATTTGTTACCAATACCATCAAACACGGTGGAGGCTCGGTTATGGTCTGGGGCTGTATGGCGGCTTCAGGGGTCGGTAATCTAGTTTTTATTGAATCAACAATGAATAAAATGGACTATTTGACCATTTTAAAGAACAATATTTCCCCGAGTATTAATGAATTGGGCTTATCAGAGAACTGGATCTTCCAACAGGATAACGATCCAAAGCACACTTCTAAAATTGTGAAGGAATGGATGCTATACCGAGTCCCTAAAACCCTTGATCATCCACCGCAGTCCCCAGACCTTAATCCTATAGAACATCTGTGGGATCACCTTGACAGGAAGATCAGAGAAAGGTCAATTTCAAATAAAGACGACCTTAAAAAAGCTTTAACTGAAGAATGATGAAAATCCCTCAAAATATTACAAAAAACTTGGTGGAATCCATGCCAAGGAGATTAAGGGAGGTGTTGAAGGCCAAAGGAGCTCAAACCAAGTATTAAAAGTTAATATTATATTTATTTTTGTACTTAATACCTATTAGTTCCGAATTCTGTTTACTTTCTTTTGACGCGTAAATTCGGTAGATATTTACAATAATCTAAATTATTACGGGTAATGATTTGTTTTTTTTTTTTCATGTTTCTTTTGATTTAAATATAGTATAGATGAGTTGTGAAGACTGCAATAAAACTTTTTGATTTTCGTTATTAACTGCATTTTTATTAACCTTTTAATAGAAAAACAACAGCTGTTTACTTTTTTTTGACGCTCACAGTAGTTCGGTAGTTCCCTTAATAATTACTATATATACGGTTACCGTATCGTTGACACGCCAGTTTACTATTGAACCCCATTTTGAGGCGTTGTGTTATGTGTTATTTATTTTACAAATATAGAGAATAGAAAAGTGCATAAAAAATGATTTATAGCTAATATCAAATATCTAGTTAGCAATCTACAAATAGCATACTTATAAATAGGTAAGTAGTATCACACAATTTTCTGATATGATTTGATAAAATAATAAATGATTTATTATTTGATAGCATTGTGATATGGATCCTGACGAAAAGGAGAGAGAAATATTACAGAAACAGTATGAAGAAGTTAGCACGGGCAGTGAAATAGAAGAGTCTGACGATAGTTCGATATCAGATCCAGATTTTGTAAGTATCAGTGATTATGATACAGAAACCGAGCAGGAAAACGTAAATGAAGATGCAGATATTATGCATCAGGATGAGGGCGAGGATGATGAAGATGAATTCGAATTCGTGATAGATGCTCGTATTTTTTTGGTAAAGATGGAACTAAATGGGGAAAGGCTGTCCCACCTAGAAATATTAGAACTCGCAACGAAAACATAGTGTCTCACCAGCCGGGGGTCATCGGTGAAGCACGTGACGCGTTATCTCCCATTCAATACTGGATGTACATGTTTGGAAACTGCATTGATATTGTAGTTGAAAAAACTAATTTATTTACTGATAAAATTTCTGTTAAATACCAAGATAAGACTGAGTGTAGACCTACCGACTCTGTAGAAATCCAAGCGCTGATGAGTTTCCTTTACTTAGCTTTGCTCCATCATGGATCAAGGACACATCTAGCAGAGTATTGGTCATCAGACGGTATGGGATATGAGATATTTCCTGCTAGAATGGCAAAACGGAGGTTCGTTTTCTTATTGAAATGCATTCGCTTAGACGACACCACAACTAGAGGTCAAAGAAAAGAAATGGACAAACTAGCAGCAGTTCGTACTATTGTTGACAACTTCAACGACAATTGTAAGAAAACTTATTCTGTGGGCGAGTATGTAACATTAGATGAAATGCTGCTTGCCTTTAGGGGTAGGTGCAGTTTCCGAATGTACATTCCAAGTAAACCAAACAAATACGGATTGAAAGTCTTCCCCGTTGTTGATGCCAAAATATTTTTCACTTCACACATAGAAATTTACGCTGGTGTTCAACCCAATGGTCCATATAAAACTGTCAACTCTACCGCTGCAGTAACTGAAAAGATGTGTTCACATTTATTAAGATCAGGAAGAAACGTTACAATAGATCGTTGGTTCACAGGATATTCAATTGTAAAGAAACTGCTAAGAGAGTACCGCCTTACTGTGGTTGGTACAATTAGAGCCAATAGAAGAGAACTACCTCTTCAAATAACACAAGTTAAAAACAGGAAAGTATATTCTTCGTTATTCGCATTTAATAATGATATGACTGCAGTTTCAGAATGTGCTTGTAGTTTCAACAATGCACCGAAACGATCATATCGATGAAGCTACTGGTGATCGGAAAAAGCCCGAAATAATTACATTCTATAATAGCACAAAAAGTGGAGTAGATGTTGTTGATCGAATGATCACATCATACAATGTTACAAGAAACACAAAGCGTTGGCCAATGGTAATTTTCTATAACCTCCTCAATATAGCAGCAATTAACGCTTTTGTTATCTACAAAGACAACATACCAGATGGTGAATTTGCTAAAACTCACAGACTGTTTCAAAAAAATCTTGGTATGGAGTTAGTGAAAATAACATGCAAAGAAGAGCCGTTGATAAGCACTTGACCAAAAGTGTGCGTACTTCTGCCTTGAGGCTCTCAGGTATTGAAGAGGAGATTATTCCAGAGCCACAACCAGGGAAAGAGGAAACTGTAAGTATTGCAAAAGACGAAAAACTCGTTATTTTTGCAAAATTTGTAAATGTTGGTTGCGCATGGAGCACATAACAGCGTGCTGCAACGATTGTTTAGGAAATATGGAGACCACAGTTTGAAGCCCTCCAGTTTGTGCATAGAATATTATTCTTTAGTTAAGACATTTTTTTTATAACACTATACATTTTTAAATAAATATTATTATAGATCGATTTTCTTTTCTTTTATTTAGGCGTTGTTTCCAAATTTTGAAAAATATGTGATTAAATTGTAAGCATTTTCTTTAAATCAAATTAACATAAAACGTGAGTTTGGAATTGGTCCTGTATTAGGCTATTATACAGGGTGTCTCACGTAACTGGTTCATTAGAACTTTTCTAGGTTCCACTACTCGTAGAAGCTTGAAATTTTGGTAACATGGGTTGTTCATTCTGATCTATTAATCTAAAACATTTTCAAGATGGCCACCACTTCCGATCTACCGGAAGTAGACCTCAACTTCGTTATTTTAAATGGAATGCTATACTTTTCATTACACCATTCAATGAAGGCTATGACATTTTGACAGTTTATCGTTTAATTTATTTAAATTATCATTGGTATTATTTCTAGAATGATCTGCGATTGAATAAACTTTAGTTTGTTAGCTTTTATTTACCAAAAATAACCAGCAGAAGAATGCATAAATGACATGATGAAAAACAATAATTATGGCGTAATATTCGACTAAATGATGGGCGAAATATTCTTAGAGAGTTCATTTTATTTATTAACGGTGCTTTCTTGGAAAATATTCATCTAAATCGATCGAAGCACCTCTTACCGAAGAATTATGTAAAGCAACAAAATATGGCAAAACATTTATTCTATTATCTTAATCTGCTGGTGGTAGAGATTTATGGTTTCTTGTTATTTTGATCTTTCCAAAACTAAGAAACAGATCCTATCCAAAACTTTCTTACATCCGCCATGAATATAAAACGAATTTATAATGTTGTCGTTGGAATAATTCGCCATGATATTCAAAGGCATTAACAGAAGTAAGTGATGACATAACTAAGTAATGACAACAATAACATAAATATGGATGAAAAGCTGACAAAACTCCATGACTTTCTAACATAAAACCAGAAGCTTTCCAGCATTGCATGCGTCCATCAATTTCCAGATATGAGAGCAACTACAACAAATAGGCACAGGAAAGTTTCTAGATAGTTTGTAGAGAGTTAAATTCCCTTAATTTATTTTTATAATTGTAAGTTTTTGATTCTTTTATGTTATTGATTTTTATTTTTGTCATTAATTTGCTGTTTTTCATTGTTTCATTTATTCGGTTTTCTTTTGGTTATTTTTGGTAAATAACAGCTAGCAATCTAAAGTTTATTCAATCGCAGTTCATTCTAGAAATAATACCAATAATAATTTAAATAAATTAAGCAAAAAACTGTCAAAATGTCATGGCCTTCTAACAAAAACACAAACGGTTTCTAGCAATTTACGTATGATTTTGATAAATTCCTCAATAGCAAGAAAACTATAATAAATAGGTATACAAATGTTCATAGATAATTTGTAGATGATTAAATTCCCTTTCAGATAGGGTATGAAAATAGGGGGCGTTCCATTTAAAATTTTCGACTTTCACGCAATTGAATACAGAGAAACGGTAACTTAATTTTTGACCAACCTGTATAAGATATACTAACACAACAAGTGACCATCTATTTAACAGCATATGAAGAGTTATCGCTATTATATTATATATTATGCTTTTAAAAAGCATGGTGATATTTGCTAGAAAACACTTAAAAGCAAAATAACTCGAACACAAAAACCGGTAGGCACCAACAACTGTTATCAAAGTCAACATATTTTCTTATGTATTATTGAATGGTGTAATAAAAATTATAGCATTCCATTTAAAATAACGAAGTTGAGGTTTACTTCCGGTAGACCGGAAGTGGTGGCCATCTTGAAAATATTTTAAATTAAAAGATCAGAATCAACAACCCATGATACCAAAATTTCAAGTCTCTACGAATAGTGGAACCTAAAAAAGTTCTAATGAACCAGTTACGTGAGACACCCTGTATAGTACAAGCATCATATAAAACATATTTATGAGAAATTAGCACTGGAGGAAACGTTGGCGTCCTTTAGAGTTTTTTCTATTTTGGACTCCACAGACCACACCCGATCGAAAGTGTTAACCCTCCAGTACACGCGCATTTTTTTTTGACGTGAGTGCTCGCACCGGACTGAGAGTCCGGGTTTCTTTGCCAAATAATCTCTTATTTGGTTAAAAATTTGTATTAAACTCCCTAGATTACTAAAGTACCGCGGTTCATGATATCTATGTATTCAAACGATTCGAGCCAAAATGGTGATTTGACAGCATGTCAGTGACCAGCTGTACGAATAGGGAGTTTATGTGTGAGAAAAACGTTTTGCTCCGCCCCCGATTCGAGAACATTATAAACTTCACCTTTCGTTTCTTCGGTGGCTGATACTGCTTAAAACAAACTTGATAAGCTACCAGAGCCTTGAACTGCTTTCAAAAATGTTGATACTACCTCTGGAAGAATAGAAGTACTTGATAATGCTTCTAGAAGCCTTAACATAGCTTTCAGAAGGCTTGAACTGCTTCCACAAGATTTTATACTGCAGCTGAAAGACTTGATACTATTTCTAGAAGATTTTAAATGATTCCAAAAGACTTGATACAGTTTGTAAAACTACTGGCAAAAAGATGTTTGAAAATGCAAAGTCTTAAAGAAGACATTTTTATTGCAACAGGCACGAAATTGTTAATACAATTTGATTTTGCTTCCAAAATACCAAATACTGCTAGGATACAAAATGTTCATTTCATAAGTTCAAAAAATTTCAATTACAGACCAAATATTGCTTGTGAAGGTGTAAGCACTGTTGATATAAGGCATTTCTATTGTAAATTAACCATAATCGCCAGATACATGGACGTTTATCATATCACTTTTGTTTTGAGAACAGTCATTCGTCGTTTGAATCTTTTCCCAATTCAGTTTTTTCACTATCCAGCACCCATACTTATTTTCAAAAACCGGCGCTTATGAAGCTACGAAGATTGAGTTAGATGTACCGCTGACCATGGTATAAGAATATAAGGTAGAACCGAGCGCAGGTCATGCGTACTAATCACACCATTTGATGACGTTTGAGGGCCAATAGCTAGCGCGTTTTTTCAAAATTAACAAGAAAATAAATAGTAGGTGATCAACATAGTTAATTTATCAGTCAATTAATAAAAACAATTATTTTTTTAAATTATTATTATAAAAAGGACAATGTATATAAGAGGAAAATCGTGTTATCAATCAACCTAATTAATTATACAGGGGGTGTCTTACATAACTGGCTCATTAGAGCTATTTTAGGTTATACTAGTCGTAGAGGCTTGAAATTTTGGTATCATGGGTTGTTTCCGATCTTTTAATCGGAAAGTTAATCGAGATAAACCTCAACTTCGTTATTTTAAATGGAATGCTATAGTTTTTATTACACCATTCAATTATACGTAAAAGAAGATGTTGACATTATGAATTACATTATGTTGACATTAAGAATATGTTGACAAGAATAATATTTATTTATTTAATATTTGGGATACAAGCAGGGAAACCCCACAATAGTATCCACATAAGCCTAAAATACACAAAAAAAAACAAAGATGAACTCCGAATTACAAAAAAGAGTTACAAAAAAGAGTAATACTGCTCAATACTACATACTAAATAATAAAAATGAAATTATACAATACTAGTCATTATAATAAACTTAAGAGTAAATATCAAAGTCGAAGCCGAACTAAAACTGAATAAATCACTGACAAATTGTTAAGTTTATTAAAACTTTACGAAACGACACAAACGATAAAGTAAAAATATCACAATCTGAACAGTGACGATTGTAAGTTTGCATCATTCGTGGCATCGATGAGTTATAGTGCGCGTTTGTTGAGGAAGCGGGTAGTCGAAACAAACATTGATCTCGTGTGGGATAACTCGGGACAGCAAATGAAATTTGTCTCAAAAGTTCAGGCGAGTCAACTGAACCGCTGGTCAATTTATACAGAAATAATACAAAAACACTACATCTTTGCACGTACGTACAATACGGTAAGCTGAACTTGTGAGCCACGTAGCGCACAAATCTTCTCTGTAAAGCTTCAATACGGTCAACATTCGTAGTATACACAGGGTTCCAGACAATCGAGGCGTAATCAAGAACACTGTTAACATAAGATTTAATGCAAAGTAGATTAGTGAAAGGTCTTGACATTCTAATGATAAACCCTAGGCGCCTGGTTGCTTTACAGAGTTATTGCTCAACATGATAATTGAAAAGTAATTTTGAATCCAGAACAATGCCAAGATCCTTCACCGTCGACAATACATTCAACGGTCCCGGTCCAAGCCTATAAGTGAAATTCACTGGGTATCTTCTTCTGCTGAATACCATTTGATTGCATTTATCATAATTTAAGTAAAGGAAATTTTTTGAGCAATAAATTTGTAATCTGTCTAGATCAATTTGTAACCTTTCACAATCAGAGGTAGATTGAACTTTCGAGAACATTTTACAATCATCAGCATAAAGCAGAAAAGAACTATGGTTGAAGCATTCATATATATCATTAATATAAGCTATACACAGGACCGGTCCCAAGTGACTGCCCTGAGGCACTCCAGAAGTGACCGAAGTAAAGTTAGATATAAAATTATTAATTTTTACTGCTTGGTATCTATCCGAAACATAAGAGGCCAACCACGAAAGAAGACTGAAAGTCAGGTTAAATTTCTCTAGTTTGGCCAGGAGCACCCCATGATGCAACTTATCAAACGCTTTGCTAAAATCGGTATAAACTGCGTCGACTTGGCAATTTTCATTCATACATGTTTGAATGTAATTAGTGTAGGATACCAGATTAGTCTTTACAGATCTGCCACGAAGAAAGCCATGTTGTTGTTGAATAATAAATGGTTGTATTGAATTGTATAAAGTTTCGTAAACGATTTTTTCAAAGACCTTAGGTAGTATCGAAAGAATAGAAATAGGGCGATAATTAGAGACAACGTTTTTACTTCCAGATTTACAAATAGGAAGAATAAACGCTTTTTCCATTCCGCTGGGAAAACTAAATGAGCCAGTGAACGGCAAAATATAATATAAAGTGGCTTAGCTAGTTCAGAGGCACACTTTACTATAAAAATGCCTGGTAACCCGACGTGACCTGAGCCCATTTTACAGTTAACATTAGCAAGAGATTGCGACACATCTTCAAGCGAAAACCAAGGACGGAAGTTATTATTTATAACGGGGAGTTCTCGCTGCGGAAGTTTACCATCGATAAATACAGAGCCAAAAAATTGAGAAAATAATTCGGCACTTTGATCACCACCAACCGCAGAATTATCATTATGCATCATACGGGCCGGTAAACTATTGTCACGGCTTTTTTTATTTTTGGCAAAGGACCAAAGGTGTGAGGGACAATCAACCAAATTGGATTGCACGTTAATTGAATATGTTTTGTAATAGAATAGTTGTTATTACATAGCGGCTTTTGTTTTCGAGTTACTTTGATTTTAAGTGTTTTTTGGCAAATATAACCATAATCTTTAAAAGCCCATATTTATATATTATTATAGCCAACGAGGTATTTTTCCAAAAAAAATCGGAACTGTCTCTCCAAAACTTATTCACAGCAGGGCAGTGGCATAAGACATGCTCAATCATTTCCTTATCCTTCGTACATATTCAGCTTTCAACATCGCCAACTAGGCCCAACAAGTTGAGGTGTGTCTTTAATCGCCAGTGCCCAGTAAAAACACTCATTAGAACTCTAATATTAACAGCCAAGTTCGAAAATGTTCCCGGGTTTGACAGCAACGATGTTAAATAATTTTGCATATCCCATTCCAGGAAAACTGGTCCACAATAGGCGAAGTCTGTCTTTAGCCCATAGTCCATTCTGGTGTTTGGTCATGGCAAATGAGACATCAACTGCTAGCTCTGGTGCGACAAATGCATCAACGCTGCCTTCTCGTGCTAACTCATCTGCCGTGTGATTACTAGTACTCTAGAAGGACCTGGGACCCAGATTAGAGAGACGTTGTTTTCACTTTTCTCAATGACTCCATCTGGTGTATTTGATTCATCTCTGAACATACAAATATCTGCATGAACCAGTAAATTTTCGCTTTCAAACCAGAACTGCCATCATTTCTGGTAAAGAATTTTTAACAACTTTAAGCATATTACTTAAATTTGTAAATAGTAATCCTAGCTACTTTTTGTATATGCACGTGTAAAGGAGTTGGAGAAGTTAAGTTCGGGATTCCGCGTATTAGAGCTTTCACTACATAAGTATTACAATTTGTAAATATATCATACTTCTATCATATTTGTTAATTGTGTAGATTTTTTTTTTATTTTCCACCAATTTTTACAACTAATAAATAAAAATATCTTTTTGGCCATGATTTTTAACTAATTCGCTTCTCTGCAGCGGAGACAAAGCAGACAATATGGCGACTGATGCCGATTAACGTAAACAACTACGTCACTATGACGTTTGTGGGCCAGTTGCGCAGAACGACGAAAAATTTGTGTTGAAACGGTTCTACCTTATATTCTTATACCATGCCGCTGACGATCTAAAGATAAATCAGTTAGCTGCAGAATTCTTCGAATCCTCTATTTGGGCATCGTAAATCTTACACAAATTGCTGGTTCTGGTCCTAAAAACGCATTAGCACTAGCTCATCTGCCGTTTCATTGGCAGCACTTCCAGAGTGACCTCAGTGTAGTTAAAACAACGAACCGTTTGAGCCATCTGTAAACAAATTTTGATAATCCTCTACTTGATTTCGAGCTTTGAGAAGATGAGTTACTCAGCTTGTGTTCTCATTCAATCCCAAGATTATTCCTCACTTGCGCAATCAGTAATAAAAAAGTCCAATATAATTATATTTACAAACTCACTCCTACAGTATTATATATTTAGAAATCTGAAACTAGCAACTAACGCCATTAACAACGACAACATTCTGATCTGAAATAATACTTTGACGTCCTTCAACATCGGTAAATACAGAAAAAAGGGATTAACTAACTAGAAACTGACGAAATGACCTATTTACCTTTATTAGCTGTTTCCACCAAAACTTATTTTCGAAAGTAAGTCCTTTTTTCGTAGACAAGAACGGATATATTCAAAAAAAATGTTAACTTGAATGGTTGCGGTCCGTCAAACCAGCGGTTGCAAATTGCTAAAAGACTCTGTATGTCGATAGTCGTGGCTAAGAGAAAATATTGGAAATTATTTGACAGCAGACTTGCAGGAAAAAAACTTTATGACTAAAGTGGCTAAGAGAAAATACAGGAAATTATTTTCAGGATTCTGAGATGACCGCTAGCAGGTGCAAATACCATCTTTAATGCCTTGAAATCTTAACAATTAAACAATTAGTCATCTTAGGAATGGTATCTCAATTTTAAGATACTTGTACATTTCAGTTTCAGTCCAGTCCCAGTATATTCCGGGTTCATGCCGGGATTTCATGAAAGAAGATTTATCGTTTAGAAGTTTGGGAGCATTAAGAAAGATTTGCAATGAAAATACGATTGGCACCAAATAAATTAATTTTCTGGAAGCATTTCAAGCCTTATAGACGCAATGTTAAGTATTCCGACAGCAATATCAAATCTTTTGTTAGCATTCCAAATGTTTTGGAAGCAATTTAGATCTTCTAGAAGCAATATTAAGCCTACCTGAGCCAATATCGAGACTTTTGTAACCATTTTAAATCTTCTAGAAGTAGTATCAAGTCTTCTGGAATCTTCTCGAGTCTTCTGAAAGCATTTCAAATCTTCCAGAAACAGTATAAAGTCTTACAGGGGCTATATCTAATCTTTTGGAAACATTTTAAAATATCTAGAAGCAGTATCATGTCTTAATTATTAAAATCTTCTAGAAGCAGTATCAAGTCTTTTGGAAACTTCTCAAGTCTTCTGAAAGCATTTGAAATCTTCTGGAAGCAGTATAAAGTCTTACAGGGAGAGTATCAAGCCTTTAGGAAGCATTTTAAAACATCTAGAAGCAGTATCAAGTCTTCTGGAATCTTCTCGAGTCTTCTGAAAGCATTTCAAATCTTCCAGAAATAGTATAAAGTCTTACAGGGGCTATATCTAATCTTTTGAAAGCATTTTAAAATATCTAGAAGCAGTATCGATTCTTAATTATTAAAATTTTCTAGAAGCAGTATCAAGTCTTGTGGAAACTTCTCAAGTCTTCTGAAAGCATTTGAAGTCGTCTAGAAGCAGTATAAAGTCTTATAGGGGCAGTATCAAAGCTTTAGGAGGCATTTTAAAACATCTAGAAGCAGTATCAAGTCTTCTGGAAGTAGTATCCAGTCTTTTGGAAGCACTTCAAGTAATTTTGAAGTATTTCAAGTCTTCTAAAAGTAAGTATAAGGTCTTCTGGAAACATTGTAAGTCGTCTGGAAGTATTGTAAATCATCTGGAAATATTTTAAGTCTTCTAGAAGCAGTATCAGTCTTCTGGAAACGTTCCAAGTATTCTGGAAACCATATCAAGTTTCTTAGATACAATATCAAGTCTCCTGGAAGCATCTTCAGTCTTCTAACAGCGACATAAAGTACTTTGGAGGCATTGTAGGTCGTCTGGACACACTTCAAGTCCTCTAGATGCAATATCAAGGCTTCTAAAAGCGTTGTAAGACATCTGTAAATTCATCATTTTAAGTCTTCTAGAAATATCAGTCCAGAAATTCAAGTCTTCTGAAAGCAATATAAAGTTTTCTTAAAACAGTATCAAATCATCTAGAGGTAACATCAAGTCTTCTGGAAACATTTTAAGTTTTCTAGATGCTATATCAAGTTATCTGAAAGCATTGTAAGTCGTCTGGAAGTATTTTAAATCCTCTAGAAGCAGTAACAGTCTTCTGGAAGCCGCGGTACTTTATAAATCTAGGGACTTTAATTTGTATTCTTTTTAAGACAATAATTTAAAAAAATTTTTTATTATCATAAAATTTGCGATAGGCAAATAAATGCCCGCGTTGAATACGCTGCACATTTTTCGGGGCATTTATGTTCTACAGCTTTCGTTATCTTCTTCGTTTCTTCTAACTAGATAAGAAGCCATTTTGAACGGAAAAAAACATCTTACCGTCTGCAAAATTTTTTGAAAAGCTTCAGTCTTCACCTTCAAAGAGTATTTTTCTTCGCTATCGTATTCATATTCGTATTTTACTGTGTTGTAGACTAAGAAATTTTTGACACTAAAATGACATAATTATGTCGGTAAAAAAGTTGCCTTTTCTGTTAAACAATAGAGGGTGCAGAACCCGGAGTGAGAGTCCGGTGCGTGTACCGAAAGGTTAAGAAAGCGCGCCCGACAGACTGAGGGTTAAATGAAAATGTATGATAATCAGTGGTCAATTTTATGACATTACTCTAATTTGTTTTGCAAAAGATGTAATATCAGCCTAATTTGACAAATTTAATTTCTTTTATTCTTAGAAACGTTTTAGATGAGCTTTTTTAAGTAATTTTGTAAATTATAATTAATTTATTTTGACAGTTCGATTGACAATTTAAATTGTCAAAGTCAAACTGACATTTGTCAAATTTTTGACTCAATTTTGAACAAAATTAATTAAAACTAAATAAAGATAAAATGAATATTATAAGCAAAAATTAAACCATGTTTGATAAACAAGCTCATAACCCATTATTACTCATTAATAATAAAGTATTTTCTTTAAAGCAATATATAATCGTAAACGTTTGAAGTTGACATAATAAACCATAACCTAAAAATAAATCAAAAGTACACAGTTACAATCTTAAAATAACAACTAGCCACACACTCGGTGACAAAAACAATATGTTCCCGCGATTACCTCGAAGATAATAAAGCGTGTTTATGTAAATAATTTATAAAAATATAATCGAAATCTCGCTTAGTGTCGAAGGTCAAAACAAAAAACGAACTCTTACCATTGCTCCCGGTTTTCGTTGATTTGCTGGGTCTTACGGTCTTTTTATTGGAAACTGTCGGTTTCGATGTCTTCTTGGGCCCCATTGTTAAACGCACTCGGTCACTATTACATTCGTAAAGTAATTAGGTTAAGGTAATTCGATAAAAAACACGGAACATCCGAGCACCATCGTCCGCCATAGATGTTTTCGCCGACGATGATTGCCTTGATTGGTCATGATTCGTATTAGAGTAACCACGTGATCGTAATAGAATTCTAATTCGCGTTAAAGAATTTCTTTCGAATCAAAAAAAATTTCGAACTATTTCCAATAACACGTGGTGAAAAACTAACAATCCTAAAAACGTTTTATTAACCGTAATCAAAGTTACCATATGTTTTTGTTAACTTGACATAACCTCTAATTGTTTTCAAATATTTATTTATTATTTACCGAAACGTTATAACATTTAATTTAATCGATTTATCAAGGTTTCGTTAATAATTAAAAGCAAACTTGTTTATAAAAAGGCAATAAATAAATTTCGTCACTAACGACATCTTTTAACGAATCTTTAAAATCAAACTTTACCATCTTGTTTATAGATGGCCTCAAATATGGCAACTAAATAAATCAAAATGTAAACATAACCTAAAAAAATCAAAAAATTCTTAAATTATCAATTAATAATGTATATAAATAAGTTAAGTTCGTTTCTAAAAAGCATTAAATACGCGCAATTTTCGCAAAATCGGTTCAATTCGATGCAGGAATCATGCGACACCATCCAAAAATGTTTAGGTTAGAATCACATGTTATTACAATTTAATTAATTTAAATAATTCTCTTTTAGGATTATCGAAACCCTCCGCGTTAAAATTAATCAAATCTAAGGGTTTATCCCGAGTCGATAAAGAAAATATAATCGAAAACGTAAATTTATTATCATCGTTAGGATTTACGAAAGAAGAAATCATAAATAACGGGGTGCTTTTACGAAGATCGTCCAAGCAATTACAAGATCAATGCCTCGTTTTAAAGGAGGTGGGATTTAAGGATGTAACCCCAACCGTTTTAGTGAAGTAATTAAGGAGATTTAATTTGATTTTTTTTATTAATTTTTGTGTAGGTTTAGGAAATTGCTTTATAAAACGGTGAAGACACTAAAAAATTTGTCGTTTTTGCCAAAAGATTGCAACGTTTTCAATAATCTTTTAACCCATTTAGACCCAAAACCTTCAAATTTCTTAATCGAGTATGAATACAACGAGCAAGATGTCGTTGCAAAAATCCATGCGGAAATTATCAAGAAATATTTAGGTTTATTATCAAAAAAATTCAATTTCTTATTAATTCTTATCCTTTTAATTTACAGAATGGCGATTAGATTCAACAAAAAGCGAAATAGAATCAACATTTAGAAAATATCGTACATTAAACAATAAAAGTTTTCGAAACATCTCCGAAAACATCAAATTCGCTTTAAGCATTGGATACCCCCCCAAAAAACTGTTAGGATTTAATTACATCTTAATAACAAATCCTAATTATCCAAAAACAATCATAAAAGAAAAACCATTTATGCACGATTTAGATATGAAAGTAGCGATGAGACGATACCCTCAATTAATGACGATTTCACCAAGAAATTTTAAAAGGATTTATGAAATACTTAAAAAAGAAAATTTTCCGGATGAATTTATAAAAAATCAAATGAATGTGTTCGCTTTATCGCCTAAAACGATCTTATTTAGGCTAAACGAGTTGAAACGGACTCCCGAATTGAACGTTTT
The DNA here is from genome assembly GCA_036711965.1 of Onthophagus sagittarius. Lineage (NCBI taxonomy): Eukaryota > Metazoa > Arthropoda > Insecta > Coleoptera > Scarabaeidae > Onthophagus > Onthophagus sagittarius. The sequence continues at coordinate 14,012,892 of JASERS010000004.1, forward strand.
AAGAGGAAATCCTAACATATTAAAACTAATTGTGCATTATAACAGAACTAAATATAGAATGTCGATTATGAAGGGTATGGATTTGAAATGCTTTACTTTTAATCCCTTAGAAAAAAATGACGACGTATTTGATAATAAATTAAAACTTGGGAATGATAAAAACTCCAAATTTGACGTTATTATATTATTAAAAGATTTGTTAAGGACGGATAAAGTTACTTTGATGAATCGGTTGAAGAAACATCCTCATTATTTGGAAGTTCCCCTTCTCGAGATTAAAGCCACCGTAAAATTTTTGCAGAATAAATTTAGTAATGAAGCTATTTTAGCCGTTTTACCCATAGTTTTATATCCAATGTATGTTTTTTTTTAAATGATAGTAATTAAAATGATTAATTTTTATTTTTTTTTAGAGGGAAAATACGAGAAGCTTTAAGGATTCTTAATTTAATGAAAGATCTGTCGAATGGGAATCTTACAGAAATAAACCAGTTAAATTTGATTCTGTATATCATTGAGAAATCTCATCATTTTACGGGGGATGGAGTGTGGAAAGATAAGATATGAATCAAATTTTTTAAGCAGACTGAAATTAATAAAAAATTTTTAATATTTTTAAACGATTTAAATTTATTTTCTAAAAAAAATGTGTCCTTAAATCCTTTATTTTTATGCTGACATCTATTAACTAGAAATAGAAGAGTTAGTTGAATGATTTTCCGTAAGATAACGTTAATGTATATTGATTATTGTAGGATAGCTAATTTGAACAAAAATTGCTTTAGCTTTTTGTGAAGAGCTAAAATCATTCATCTTGAATAACAAGATCGACATCATGCTGATAACGGAAACACAGATAACCAGCAAAAGATGTGCAAAAATTCCGGGATTTCTTATCTATACTACAAATCATCCGGATGGTAAGGCCCACGGTGGAACAGCAGTTCTTATAAGGAGTGATATTAAACACCACCAACTTGATGGTTACCAAAAAGACTTTCTCCAAGCTACCACAATTAAGCCCGAAAATCGCACTGGAGGAATCAATATCTCATCCGTTTATTGTCCACCAAAACATAATAATAAGAGGCACCACTATGAAGAATTCATAAAAACTATTGGTAACAGATTTATCGCCGGAGGAGATTATAATGCAAAACATACAGAATGGGGGTCAAGATTAATAACATCGAAAGGAAGAGAATTATTGTCCGCAATAAAAAATAACAAACTGGAATGCGCTACGACAGGAGAACCAACATATTGGCCAGCTGATGGGGAAAGAACTCCGGATGTTCTCGACATCTTTATTACAAAAGGAATTAACCGCAAACTACTCAAAGTATCATCTTCCTTGGACTTATCCTCGGATCATACACCGATAATTCTGCAGTTATTCATTGAAATCCCTATTGTAGAAAAAGGGCCTAGACTAACCAATAAAAAAACGAAATGGGACGTTTTTCAATAAGAGCTTCTGGATGAAATTGAACTTCAAGTACCTCTTAAAACTGGAGAGGACATAGAGAGGGAAACCATGAGTCTTACCCGAGCTATACAGAATGCAGCGTGGAACGCAACTACCCAAGGCGAGAGCAGAGCATCGTACCAGGACAGGATCCCTGTGATTATCAAGGACAAAATTGAAGAAAAGCGTCGACTACGGAAAAGGTGGCACCGAACGAGAACGGAAAGGGATAAACAAATGTATAACAAAGCAACAAAAACGTTAAAAAACCTACTACGAACGTTAAAAAACCAGTCTTTGCAAACATACCTGGAAGGATTATCTGCAACTGGTGATACTGAATACTCGCTTGGAGAGCAACTAATTATTTAAAAAAACCGCAACAACATATACCACCACTAAAGATAAGTGCTGGAACATGGGCTAGAAATGACACAGAGAAAGCACAAGCATTTACTGATCATCTTGCTATTGTATTAACACCGTATCAAATACCGGAAACAATAGAAGATAAACAAGAAATAGAAAATGGCCTGGCTGAACCGTTTCAGTTGGAATTTCCAATTAAACCGTTTACCTTTAAGGAAGTTAGCATGGTCATAACAAAGAAAATCAACCCGCATAAATCACCAGGATAATAAAATCATATCTTATTACTGGACAGGTACTTCAAAAACTACCGAGAAAAGCGTTAGTATCAGTACTGCAGATCTTCAATGCTGTGTTAAGACTAAAATATTTTCCATGTCAATGGAAGGTGGCACAGGTAACCATGATACCAAAGGCGGGAAAGAAATCTGAGCTGTTATCCTCCTGTGTGGGGTGCGTGTGAAGAATTGGGAGACGAATGAGGTTAGGAAAATGTGTAGGATTGCAGGGGGTGGAAACAGGGCAATGTTGATAGGATGGAAGTCGAGGGATGAGGTTGGAATGAGAGAGGTGGATGAGTTTGTGAAGGGAAATGGAGAGGATGGGGTGACTAAGGTTCTGTGTAAGATGAAGGGGGTGTTTAGGAGGGAGCAAAGGAAGAAGATGTGGGAGGAGTGGGAGCAACGATGGAGTAAAGGAAAAACGGGTAGGAATGTGTTCAATTTTATGAAGAATGGATGGATGGGTGAGAGGGCGATGTCGGCAAAAGGGGTGCAGTTGATGAGTGGACATGGACCGTTTAGAGCGTATTTGAAGAGATTTAGGTTGAGTGATACGGATGGATTATGTGTCTGTGGTGTGGGTGAGGACACACCGCAGCACATACTGTGGGAATGCATGGATGAGAGGAGGGTGAACTGTAGAGTGAGGGTGATGGAGAAAAGGAGAGTGGAAGGGAGAGGAGAATTGCGTGAGATAACGAATGATGAGGATATGAATGACTGGAATGAATTGGCCGCAGAAATGGTATTCTACTATGATGGGGACGGGAGATAGGGGGTGAGCTAAATTATAGGGGGCGAGTTAAATTAAATTGGATACTTACGTGATAGTTAGTTACTTACCTGATAGTCGCTGATTACGTGTTGGTCACTCTCTCCAGCGGTGTCACCGGGGGTTGGGAAACCTGTAAAAGAAAGGGTGGGATTAATTATTTTAGAATTTTCTGTTTGGTTTTTGTTTATATCGAGTTTAGGTTAGGGTATTATTCATAAATACTGTTTGATTTACTTGTTAGTTGAGTTTAATTCTGTATAAGTTTGTATTATTCTGTATAATTTTGTATTATTTTGCATTATTTTATTTTGTATTATTTGGAAATTTTGATTTTGTATTATTTGGAAATTATGTATGATTTGAAAAGTTTATTATTATTTTGTATTGTGTTTAATAAAGTTTGGGGGTCTTTTTTCGCCGCTAATTTTTGGAAGGCGGAGGTGGCGGGTTGCCTTGGTAGTGGTCTCGCTGATCGTGGGGTCTGTCGCATGCCGAAAGGCGGGTCGACGTGCTTGTACATTTTGTACAAGTACAAATGTTTATGTTATCCTCCTACAGACCAATCAGCTTTTTACCAGTACTTTCAAAAGTACTGGAAAAAACTACTGTTAAAAAGACTACGACCGGTGTTAGAAGAAAAGGAACTCATACCACACCATCAATTTGGCTTTAGAAAAGAACACGGAACTATCCAGCAGGTCCATAGAGTCGTAAAGCAGATTGAAGATGACTTGGAAAATAAACGTTATGACAATGCGATATTCTTGGACATCAGTGCAGCATTTGACAAGGTATGGCATACTGGAATAAAATACAAACTGAAAAAAACACTACCATGCAATTTATACGAACTATTAAGCTCGTACATAGATGATCGATTCGGCTTTGTCAAGTATGGCAACGAATATACAGATCTTTTCCCCATCAAATCAGGCGTACCACAGGGTAGTGTCCTGGGACCCGTGCGCTATTCCCTCTATACTGCAGATCTACCAACTACAAGTAATACAAAAACTGCGACCTTTGCAGATGATACAGCAATAATAGCATCTCATGCAAACCCGAAAATAGCGGCCACATATGTACAGACGCATCGAAACAAAATCGACAGTTGGTTAAAAAAATGGAAATTGAAAGCGAACAGTGATAAATCTGTTAACGTCATCTTTACAACAAGAAAAGAACATTCTCCTCCAGTTGAGCTGAATTATTATTATTATTATTATTATTATCTAGGTATACATTTAGATAAACGTCTTACGTGGCAGAAACATATATTTACTAAAAGAAAACAGCTAGGAATAAAATAGCGAGAAATGTATTGGCTGATAGGAAAAGATTCAAAACTAAGTATTGAAAATAAAAAATTGCTTTATAAAACTATTCTGAAACCAATATGGGCGTATGGCATACAGTTATGGGGAACAGTAAGCAATGCAAATATTGTATGTCACTAATAGTATACTTGGAAATGATTTACAAATACCTACAGTAAAAATGGAAGCTAAAAAATATTCTGTAAGGTACAAAGGGAAAATAACTAACCATTCAAACACGGTGGTGCGAGAGTTATATAATACCGAAAACGAAGTGCGACGGCTGAAACGCTACAAACCTACATATCTCACCACAAGATTTAACTGAAGACATTATATAATAAAACAAAATAATTAAATTGTAAATTGGATGACAAAAAAAATAATATAGGCGGGAAACTTTCATTGGAGAATTTCCTACATGAGACGGAATTGTAAATATGTATATATATATATATATATATATATATAGATATATATAACACTTACTTATTGTCAATATAGACAGATTGTTCAGTTTAAAAATAAAGGAAAAAAAAAGCTTTTTGTTAGGAATGGAAGGTTTTATCTAACATATGCTCTATGTATTACAGAGATTGTATGTAGGAAAGAGGAGGGTATGCTAAAGCATACAGCACCTAGGTCCCAACGGGCCCCTTGTACAGATGTCCAAATTTCGATAGGTTTGCATAATTATGAAAGATAGAATGTTGCGGTTTTCATGAATCTGAACTACTTTTTTGTGAAATTTATAATGCTGCAAACCAAATTTTCATAGCCCTCTTCGTTTTTGATATAGAGGTGTTTCTCAAAATATACGATTATCAGACACCCCCTGTATCTCGGCTACCTGGAAACTTAGCAAAAATGTAAAGACGAGTTCTAATTGATTTTTTCACGTAAAATTCAATGGTGTACGTAGAAGTTTTGTAGTCATCATGGTTTTTGAGTTATACATACAACTTATGTTGTTTTTTAATGGAACCACCTATATTTAACGTTTTTGTTGAACTACATTATTTTTAAACTTTTCAAAAATATATAAAACTCTATAGTTACCTTTATAATTAACCTTAAAAATTAATAAAATACATTATAAATTCGCGTTACTAGGATACCGGAATTAACAAAGAATTTTGAGAATACTATAACATTTTCACTGTACATCCTCTGGCTGCATTAAGCAGCCTAAGAAATTTCCGAAGGCTAGGATAGAGCTCAGAGATGTGTTCCTGATGCCATTCGTGCTCGGCCATTCAGAGCGATTAATGGCTCAGGTGAACAGATAGCTCGCTTGGCAGTTCTTTTAATAAACCTATCAAATATATATGGAGTAGCCTGAAATATTTATTAAGCACGGAGAAGGAAAGAAAGTGTGCAAATTACTGAAACCACTTTACTTACTTTAGGTTTAAAACAATCTGGTCGTGAGTGGTAGAAAAGACTACATTACAGAAAATGAAAGTGTTCGTACTCTAGCAGATCCATGTATTACCGTATTTGGTGAAAAAGATTTATGTAGGAAAGAGGAGGGTACGCTCAAGCCGTATCCTCCTACACTCTCTCCTGCTACATCAACCAGCCTAAGGAATATCGAATTCTAGGATACAGCTCAGAGGTGTGTTCCTGATGCCATCTGTGCTCGGCCAATCCTCTCCAAAGTCTCTCATTCTGGGGTCTTGTAGAGTGGGGTATTCACACAAGATGAGTCTTAGGAAAGACAAAGCTATCTTTGTTGAAGGATAACACAACAGTTCTTTAGATAGATAGCAGCCCTTTGTCTTATCCTACCAGTATGTGAATTTTCTGTGGGTGAAATCTTTAATAAGCACAATTTGAATTGATACGGACGGAGCGATTAATGGTTCAGGTGAACAGATAGCTCGCTTGGCAGCTCTTTTGGCAAGCCTATCAGCTTGCTTATTACCTGAACAGATCGAGTGTGCTTTTATCCATTGAAGTGAAACACAGTTATGTGCTGCGAACTTCTCCAATGTTAGGTGACAGTCCATGACAAGTCCTGAGATAATAGTTATTCTACTCAGGGCTGAAATGGATTCTCTACTGTCAGTATAAATTGTGAAAGTCTTACCTGGCAAGTTAGATCTGACAGTAAACTTAGTAGCAAGTAGACTAGCGATTAATTCCGCATGTATGACGGTGGTATCTTTACCTAATGAGGTAGATATGTGGAGTTGGAGATTCTACTTCTGTGGAACTCACTGCTTAGGTGAGATAACTCTTAGTAAAAATGTGTTATTACTCCTACAACACATTTTTGAAGTCCGTCTTACGTTCCAGAATTGGCGAGTAACCCACCAGTTCATTCCAGAGTACGGCATTTTTACTGTTTCTCTCACCCATGAAAATTTCTACTGTACACAGTCGAAATATGATCACCAGTGCCACTTCTTAAATGAACAAATGAATTGGCGTTAGGTTCAACATATTTCCATGGCTACGGTGGGGATAGATCGTAGCGCACCTGTAACATACAAACACGTAAGTCTCTGTACTTTATTTAGTGCAGCAATGGAAAGAATTTTTAAGGTCTTTGACCATCAAACTACTGCACCGTATGTCAGCATAGACAACAAGACAGCCCACATGTTTTTGTTCTTACCTATAGTCCTCCAGCATTGGCTGTATGCAACGTACGTTTTTTTTTACTCTATTGTCCAGGTGAGCCTTCCATGTCATTTCGTTGTCAAGTATAATGACGAGATATTTGACTTCTTTTGACAAAACTAATGGAGCATTAGCAAGAGATGGCAAACTGGGCTTGGCAAGCTTCCTCATTCGTGTGAAAAGAATCAACTCTGTCTTCCGAGCATTCGCAGAGAGGTCTTGTCGGTCACACCAAGACTCAATCAACTTGAGAGCCACTTGCATCCTATCAAAAAGTACATTTATGTGCTTACTTTTGACAAGGATGATTAGATCATCTGCATAATCAACTGTTGTGAAGCTGGCTTTAGTGAGGCATTCCAAGAGGCTGTCCAGGGCGAGATTCCACAACAATGGGGAAGTACACCCTCTTGTGATCAGCTTCGAGTAACTCCTCCATGAAGACTGACATCGCAAGCCCTAAGATTACCTATCGTATATTTGAGAGCGTTCTCAATCCAAAGAGTCTGTAGGACTTTTTGCTCAAGCAAGGCATCGTTAATACCAGAAAAAGTTGTTTTATCAAAACCTCCCTCTATATCTATGAAAATACAAAGGGCGAACTGCTTTGAATCCAGCGCCTCAACAACAAAGCTGGTCATCGAGTGAATAGCCGTTAGTGTGGACTTGATAGTGATCACACTCTCCAAGGTTTTAAAAAAGGAAAGGGGAACCTCGATTGCATCATTATCATCCTCATCGACATTTACCACTTTTCAGTACTTCTGGGCGACGCTTATCTCGAAATATAAGTAAATATATAAAATGAAGCTGGTAATTTTTAATCGGGAATGAGGAAAGATGAGTATGGTGAAGAAATGGTAGTAAAACTAACAAATAAACGTGTCCAAGAAAGAAAAGGAACCAACGAAGTTAAGATCTCATTGAAGAAAAATATTGTATACTTTAAGCGGTAGTTTGTTAAATATCTGATGTATATATCCTGCAATAGTCGAGTTTCCTCGTTGGTAACGTCAGCTATCATTGCCTCAAACACTATATATTATCTTAAAGACTGCCAACTTATTGGCAGCATGAGCTATTATGTCTGCAAACTTGTATTCATCATTTTGAAGTCTGCCAGCTTGTTAGCAGACTTCAACTCTTGTGCACCATTTTGAAGTTTGCCAAATTGTTGGCAGCATAAGCTATTACTATTCTAAACACTGTACATTATCTTGAAGACGTCCAACATGAGTTATCACTGCCCCAAACACCATACAATATCTTAAAGACTGTCAACTTGTTGGCAGCATGACCTGTTACTGTATTAAACACTGTGCGTTATGGTAAAGACTGCCTACTTATTGGCAGCATGAGCTATTATGTCTCCAAACACCTGTTCATCATTTTGGAGTCTGTCAACTTATTAGCAGCATGAGTTATTACTATTCCAAACACTGTACATTATCTTGAAGACTGCTTATATGGGTTATCACTGCCCCAAACACCATACAATATCTTAAAGACTGCCAACTTGTTGGCCGCATGAGCTATTACTGTATTAAACACTATGCATTATCTTAAAGACTGCCAACTTGTTGACAGCATGAGACATTATTGTTCCAAACACCATGTATTATCTGAAAGACTGCCAATTTGTTGGCAGCATGAGCTATTATGTCTCCAAACTTCTGTTCATCACTTTGAAGTCTGCCAACTTGTTGGCAACATGAGCTATTACTGTTCCAAACACTGTACATTATCTTGAAGACTGCCAACATGAGTTAGTACTGCCCCAAACATCATACAATACCTTAAAGACTGCCAACTTGTTGGCAGCATGAGCTATTACTCTATTAAACACTATACATTATCTTAAAGACTGCCAACTTGTTGGCAACATGAGATATTACTGTTCCAAACACCATACATTATCTTAAAGACTACCAATTTGTTGGCAGCATGAGCTATTATGTTTCCATCAGCTCTTACTGTATTAAACACTATGCATTATCTTAAAGACTAGAGATATTATGACTCCACATTCTTGTTCATCATTTTGATGTCTGTCAACTTGTTGGCAGCATGAACTATTGCTATTCCAAACACTGTAAGTCACTCAAGTCTTCTGGAATCAGTAAAAGACTTATCGAAGCATCTTAAGTTTTCTGAAAGTATTTTAAATCTGTTAAAGTTGTCCAGAAACAGTATGGAGTCTTCTGGAAGTAGTTCAAGTCTTCTTAAAAGCATTTTAAGTCTTCTGTAATATCAAGTTTTCTAGAATCAATATCAAGTCTTCTAGGGGCAGTGTCGGGCCGTCTCGAAGCATTTTAATTCTTGTAAAAGCATGTCACGATTTTTAAAACTAGTAACAAGTTTTCCAAAGGCAGTATTAAGTCCTGGGAGCATTTTAAGGCTTCTGAAAGTATTCCAACTCTTCTGGACACAGTATCAGGTCTCCTAGGAACAATATCAAGATTTGTTGAAGCGATATCAAGTCATCTAGAAGCAGTATCAGGTTTTCCAGGGGCAGTATCAAGTCTTCTGGAAGCAGTATTAAGACTTATAGGATCATTATTAAAAAAGAATTGCACACCTCTAGCTTCAACCTCAACTGCAAGGTCAACTTTAACTTCAACCTCAACATCAACCTCAACCTCTACTTCAACATCAACCTCAACTTTAAGCTCAACCTCAACTACAACTTCAAAAAAAACTTTCATTTAAACGATGAAATATGTTTTGTTATATAATTTAGATTTCAACCAGTTTCGACCTTGTATTGGTCATCCTGAGGTCTATTTCCTAAGATAACAAAATTTATTTCATCGTTTAAGTGCAATACAGCGTTTTTATTTTATTTAGTCATACGATGATAAGAAAACTTCACAACTCCAAAGAAAACCAAAGTTGCTCACGCACGTTCACGTGAGTGATACAAAAATTAATGCTCGCTCACGGTGGGTAACTCGTGACCCATCGTGACTCGGAGGGACTCACGTAATTTGCGTATTTTAACTTCAAAACTAACACTACACTTAGAATTAGAAACATTAGGGTTTAGCCGTCTTGAAAGATGTACAGAAAATATTCCAATATTTCAAGAAAGTTAACAATTTAGAAAAAAAAACGGATTTAGGGAGCCACAAACCGAAAAAGTTTGGGAACCTCTGTTATAATGATTAAGGGTTTACATAATCAAAATTATTGCACACAACATGTTTAAGTTATCTTATTTCAATAGGAAACTAACTCCGATAACCTGCAGGAATCGTATTATTCTAATTAACGTCCTATTTTATGATGCAAAATATTAGCATATGGTTGAAATTCAAACTACGCCTTTAGTCAAACCAAATCAACTATCTCCCCAATATTAAAATATGCAAATATTCGCGTTTGGAGCCATCCGCTTTAAGAATTAAATAAACTTAGTAAAGTAATTAAATTTTTACACAATTTAATAATAATAATAACGTTAGTTTAACCCTCGATTTTTAAAAAAATCTTGGTAATCTAATCAACTGGCTCCGCACAATACAAGTCAGTTACAATTACGATTTCTTATCTTGATGACGGAACCTTTTCGAAATTCTAAAGAATCTCACCCGGAGATCAACTGACAGCACCCCATTATTCCAAATAAAATATAGATCAGTTCGACACAATACTCAGCAATGTATCATGAAGGGTACAACTAGAACCCCAACGTTCTCAGGGGTGTCGGAGCATCCATCATCATCAACAATGCAACCTATGTGTGCATCCCCGTGCAGAAAACCTAGGATAAGGTGCACCGCTTCCTCTTAAATTCTCCGGACGTGGTAAGTAAAAGGAGAACATCCTTCCCCCTTTTTTTTCCATTTATAAAACGACGAAGGGTGAGGTGAGATTCGCGATTTGTGTTACTATGTCAACGGCGAACGAAATAAGAATGTTGGAAAATAAATTTAAAACCCATAATAAAATTTAATTTAGTTTTAAACTGTTTTTTTTTTAACCCAAGTTGTTGACGACGTCGAAACGAGAATCATTACAAAGGTGCAAAACCTCATTACGAACGGTCATTAGCAGCGGGCGATGGCGTGAACGGAACAAAAGGAGATACCGCCGAAATATGGACGCGACGTTGCTTGCACCACGATGGGCGACGAAAAAAAAATCGAAAGAAAAATTAAACAAAAAAAAAACGATTTCAAAGAAAAATTAAAAGAAGATGTGGAATAAGAAAGAGTGAAAGAACGAAAAGAAGAGACGATCACACCGCCGAAAGAGACTGCACATCTCGATGAAGGCCAAGGCCAAAACGATGCGCCGTCAAGGACGACGCCGATCGCGAGTCTCGTCTGCAATAACAACTTTGGTCGAAATTCGGTCGAGTTATAAGACTTTTTTTTGATCGTTTTTCGTTCGAGGTTCTGGGAACCTATTAATTTCAAAAGAAGCCGCTTTGAAATAGCTACTACATCTACATGCATTGAAATTACTCACTTACATGTAAGTGCATATTGCATCCTGAGAGATTCCAACGTTAGATAACAAAACGTTGTTTAAAAAAAAATAAAATTTATACATCTTTTTTGCCACAAAAAAGTATTGTAGTGTAACAAATCCGAGGAGAAAACAAAAAATAAGACGGGCTCGACACAATCGAACGTGGTGTAAGGGTTGATTAGGGTTAAGGTGGTGCGGGAAGAAAACGTAAAGGGGAGTCCGGACACAATCGCCGATTGTCAGAGTTAACTGGTCAACTCGGCCCATCTTCGGACCCTTGCCCTTCAATTGCGGAATTATTTTTATTTAATTTAACCATTGTCCGAGTCCAACTACCGGGTTCTTCCCATGGCGAACCCGTCAAAAACATAGGTGTAACGAAACAATGTGTTCTTGGAAAAAGAAAAAATAAGGAAGTCGACTTTTAAAATGTTTTAATACTTGACAACGTGGGAAATTAAAATCCAATTCTATTCTAATTCATTATAAGATGAGGATGGATTCGATTCTTAAAACACTTAAGAAACAACATGAAGATAAAAAAAAAACCAATAATGAGGATATAGCGATTTTATGGTAGTATATTTTTGGCAGCATGAGCTATTACTATTCTAAACACCGTACATTATCTTGAAGACTGTCAACATGAGTAATCACTGCCCCAAACACCATACAATATCTTAAAGACTGCCACCTTGTTGGCAGCATGAGATATTTCTGTATTAAACATTATACATTATCTGAAAGACTGCCAACATGTTGGCAGCATGAGATATTACTGTTCCAAGCACCATACATTATCTTGAAGACTGCCAGCATGAGTTATCACTGCCCCAAACACCATACAATATTTTAAAGACTGCCAACTTGTTGGCAGCATGAGATATTTCTGTATTAAACACTATACATTATCTGAAAGACTGCCAACTTGTTGGCAGCATGCGATATTACTGTTCCAAGCACCATACATTATTTTAAAGACTGCCAACTTGTTGGCAGCATGAGCTGTTATGTCTCCAAAGTCCTGTTCATCATTCTGAAGCCTGTCAACTTGTTGGCAGCATGAGCTATTACTATTCCAAACACTATACATTATCTTGAAGACTGCCAGCATAAGTTATCACTGCCCCAAACACCATACAGTATTTTAAAGACTGCCAACTTGTTGGCAGCATGAGCTGTTATGTCTCCAAAGTCCTGTTCATCATTCTGAAGCTTGTCAACTTGTTGGCAGCATGAGCTATTACTATTCCAAACACTATACATTATCTTGAAGACTGCCAGCATGAATTATCACTGCCACAAACACCATACAATATTTGAAAGACTGCCAATTTGTTGGCAGCATGAGATATTTCTGTATTAAACACTATACATTATCTAAAAGACTGCCAACTTGTTGGCAGCATGCGATATTACTGTTCCAAGCACTATACATTATTTTAAAGACTGCCAACTTGTTGGCAGCATGAGTTGTTATGTCTCCAAAGTCCTGTTCATCATTCTGAAGCCTGTTAACTTGTTGGCAGCATGAGCTATTACTATTCCAAACACTATACATTATCTTGAAGACTGCCAGCATAAGTTATCACTGCCCCAAACACCATACAATATTTTAAAGACTGCCAACTTGTTGGCAGCATGAGATTTTACTGTATTAAACACTATATATTATCTGAAAGACTGCCAACTTGTTGGCAGCATGAGCTATTATGTCTCCAAAGTCCTGTTCATCATTCTGAAGCTTGTCAACTTGTTGGCAGCATGAGCTATTACTATTCCAAACACTATACATAACCTGAAGACTGCCAGCATGAATTATCACTGCCCCAAACACCATACAATATTTTAAAGACTGCCAACTTGTTGGCAGCATGAGATATTTCTGTATTAAACACTATACATTATCTAAAAGACTGCCAACTTATTGGCAGCATGAGATATTACTGTTCCAAGCACCATACATTATTTTAAAGACTGCCAACTTGTTGGCAGCATGAGCTGTTATTGAAATAAAATGTGTGAAATTTCTGAAGAAATTGTTTATTTAGAAATCGACAACCGGTTTCGTGATGTGTTTATCACGTCATCAGGTCATGCGCGTCAAAAGTTAAAAAACATAAAGGTTGACATTTTAGGTTAAAATACTTGATCTAACAAACATATATGGTTTAGTAACTATCCTTCCACAAACATTAATAATATATAGAATATAGACTATTTTCGTATTTGAGTTATCTTGAATAATTAAATAATTTCTAGGTGATGTTTTTAAGATTTTTTGATTGTTGATTAAACATAAAATGGATGACAGTATGAGTTCAATAATCATTCATTCTGAAGTAAAAATGGAAGAATTTATTAATACTTGAGCTGTTATGTCTCCAAACTCCTGTTCATCATTCTGAAGCCTGCCAACTTGTTGGCAGCATGAGCTATTACTATACCAAACACTACACATTATTTTAAAGACTGCCAGCATGAGTTATCACTGCCCCAAACACCATACAATATCTTAAAGACTGCCAACTTGTTGGCAGCATTAGCTATTACTGTATTAAACACTATGCGTTATCTTAAAGACTACCTACTTGTTGGCAGCAAGAGCTCAATCAGGTGATCAAATGTATGAAATGTTTCGATTACTTGTTAATTTGATTTCACTGTAAAATATTTTCGGATTTGGTTGGGGGTGAGAAATTCCAAGAAATTTTATTTAAATTTCTCTTAGGATGAAAGTACTAGTCCCGTGTAATAAAACCTCCGGTTTAGCATTATCAGACAAGATTTTTTTAATGATCTTTTAAATTACTATCCTATTTTGCTATTTATTTGCTTAGATTTTCAGTTATAACTCAAAAACCATTGATGATTTCATATTTCACTCTTCAACAAAATTGTAACTTATTCTTAAATATATATTTATATTTAAGAATAGAATAAGATTTAGAATAGAATAAGAATATATATTTATATAAAAAATAAGCTTGGACAATTTTTATCGAAAAAAAAATAAGGAAGTCAACTTTTGAAATGTATTAATATTTGACAATGTGGGAAATTAAAATCCAATTCTATTCTAATTTATTATAAGATGAGGATCGATTTGATTCTGAAACCAATAATGAGGATATAGTAATTTTATGGTTTTTAATCTAATAACCTTTAGCATGAAAGACACCTTGTGTATAGAGATTACAAGATAAGAACTCCCCAGCTGTAGCTCTGTCATTTACATTCCGATTTTTATGAACGGGGTTTCAAATGAAATGGCTTTTTCCAACACCATCTTCAATGACAAGCTATAATTAATATTTTTTTTCAAATTGGTCAGTATGTTTTTCTTCACGTTATTGGGTGAAGATTTTCATTCTGAACACACTGATGTGCAGTACATCCTTTTTGAATATAATTGTACCAGAGAAAAGACAACCTTTTTCATGAGTTAAACATTAAATCAAATGGTTTAATAAATTCTAAGCTTCATGCTACAGATAAATTTTTTCCAATGCCATCTTCAATTAAAATGGTTGTTAACTTTTGATTTTCGAAATGCCCGGAGAGATTTTTTTATGTACAGTACATCCATGAATTCAGAAAAAGAATCTTTATCGAATGACTTGTAAAAAAATATATGGAGCAATTAAAGAAAAGTTGACAATTATTTGAAATTCAATATGGAATTGGAAAAAATTATTTGTAGTATAAATCATAGTATTTATCATACCATTCCATTTGATGCCTCGTTCATGAAAATCGGAATGTAAATGATAGAGTTACAGCTACGACAGTCTTGTATTATAATTTCTATATACAAGGTGTCTTTTGCTTGCTAAAATTACATTCCAAATTGATATGCTGTAAATCAATGAGACCATAAAAAAATTTTTAGCCAATGACGTGATGAAAAATATACCTAACGCAAATAAAATATAAAGTTTATCGAATCATTTCATTTGATACTTGGCTCATAAAAATCTGAATGTAAATGATAGAGTTATAATGGACGTTTTTTATGTAACACCCTGTATATAGCTAAAATGTTTTCAGATACAAGGCTAAACCCAACTTAACCCAACCCTATATATTTGAATTGAAGACAAACTAAAACTAACATTAGATCTAGACATAGAATCACTCGGGTTTCGGTAGTGATTCTGTCAAGATTTTTCTTTCAAGAGATGAGAGAGTTTCTAGGTCTAAGTCAAGTGTTAATTCTAAAGCCATCTTGGGTTGGGTTAGGTTCCGTCTTAGGAGAGGTACGGCTAAACCCAATTCCTTTCATTCTAGGTTTAGTGTTAGTTATGGCATTATACTTTTACTTCCAGAAGAATTCACAACAATCTAGAGTTACATGAGGATTAAAACTAACACTAGAACTAGAAACATTTGGGTTTAGCCGTGCGTCTCTTAAGACGACTAAACATTAATATTTCTAGTTGTAAGTCTTGTGTTAGTTCTAAAGTTACGTTGAGTTAGGTTGGGTTGGTTTTCGTCTCAAGAGAGATACGCCCAAATGTGTTTTGTTTTAGGTTTAGTACTAGCTCTAGCATTAGTTTTGGCTCTATTTTTAGTTATTACTGAGTCTGAAATGGTTGTATACTTGCATCAAATTAAAACTAGAATTAAAACTAGACCTAGTACTAGAAAGTTTAGAAACCTAAATCTTTCTACTAGTTTTAAATGCCATTCATATTACATTCAACTAGAAATATACTAGAAATATAAGTCTAATGTTAGTTCTAAAGCTAAGTTGGGTTGGGTTGAGTTCTGAGATTCTGGTTATACATCTAGTCTTAATTCTTGTTTCAGTATTAGCTCTAGTCCTCGTCGTTGTTCAGTCTTAGACTCGTCTGAAGACGAGTCTAGTATTAGTTCTAGTTTTAATTCTTACTTAGTTTTAGATTTTTACAAATTCTTCTGTAAGTAAAAGTATACTTAAACTACTTCAAAAGTATCAGTGTTGGCCCAAAAAAAACCCATCACCTTATTAAGAAATTTTCAAAATCCAGTAACTTTTTTGTTTCATTGCCAAAGATAGGTTAGGACATTGAAAAAGTTTTAACACACATAAATCATCAATATGAACTCCTTGATTCTGCATCTTTATCATCTAAACCAGAAGTAAACCTTTTTCTGTTTGTGACTCACTGAGCATAGTGTTAGAAAGTTATAAATATTTGGTAAAAAAATCTAATCATCAACTAAACGAAGTTTAAAATTTTTAATGGTTTTCTCAGCTTTATTTAAACTATTAACTATTTGTTCAATAAATGGGTAGGAAAGGTTTTGTTGTGGATTGGATTGGGTTTAGGTGGATGTTTACACTGATTTAACTCCGAAAATGTTTGGCGTATTTGTTTCATGTATCCTAACAATAAGTATATACACTTATACATGTGTATATATACAATAAGTATACATATAGGGTGTTTCTAAAATGATGCGAATGTTTGATTTTTCAGCGAAAATGAGGCAGTGTCTTCTTTATACAATTTTTTATTTAAAACCTCTGCTCTTCAAAATTATAGCCTAATAAAGTTAACATTTTTTAATGGACAAACTAATGATTTTAGGAGAGAATGTGAAGATTCAAAAATTTCCTTAGTTTTCGCCAAATAATTTAGAAACACAGGATTTTTTGCAATCACCTTGAAAGCAGCGAAGCCTTATAACATCTTCAGGGAAGTCTGCATTATTCTTTGATTTCTTGCTACGAAATAATGCTATAATTGGGTTTGAATATATTAAATTTCACAATTATTGTGTATTTTTAACATATTTCTTTGAAAAATTTTTCCTATATCTTATAAGATCTGTATTACATTGTTTATTTAAGACCAGGTATGATTTGAAACGTTCAAATGCAAAATCTAACATTTGACTCAGAAAAATGATTAAAATGTCTCTAAGTCTAAGTCAGCTTTACAGCCCAGCTTTAGTACTAACAGTCTTCAGACGCACGGCTAAACCTGCAACTCTCCAGTACTAAGTTTAGTATTAGTTCTAATTTTAATTCATATTTAGCTTTAGATTGTTGTAAATTTTTCTGGAACTATACGTATTACTAATACTAGATCTACAACCTAGCTTTAGCAGTAGAACTAGAAACATTAGGGTTTAGCTATACGTCTTTTAAGACGGCTAAACCCTAATGTTTCTAGTTCTAAGTCTAGTATTAGTTCTGAAGCTAGGTTGAGCTAGGTTGGGTTCTCTTCCGTCTTAAGATTGGTACGGATAAACCCAAATGTTTTTCGTCCTAGGTCCTATTACCTCTAGAATTAAATTTGGCTCTGTTGTTAGTTGTTATTCAGTCTTAAGTGGTTGTGTACTCGTATCAAATTAAAACTACAACTAACAGTAGATCTAGTATTACTAGGTCTAGTGTTAGATCTAGTTTTATTTCTTAATTAGCTCCACATGGTTGTAAATTCTTTTGGAACTATGAGTATAACTAATACTAGACTTACAATCCAGCTGTAATAAAGCTGGGTTGGGTTGGGTTTAGAACTGGACCTAGAACTTGAAATATTAGGGTTTAGCCGTACGTTTCTTAAGTATAAAAGTCTTAAAAGTATATTTCTTATACGTTTACTTAGCCGTAAAGTATAAGATATAGTTTATGTTATATTCACTATTGGCCAAAACAAGGCCCTTAGGGAGAAATTTTCAAAATCGAGTAACTTTATTGTGTCATTGCCAAAGATAGATTAAGTGTACTTATTGTATTCAATGGACATTGGAAAAACTTTGAAACTCAAATAATAAATCTGAACTCCATTTTTATCATCTAAATCAAAGAATTTCTTTCTAATATTTTTGGACTTGCGGCTCCCTACATAATAATAAATTTCTTCCCTTAATACATTCGATTTTTTTTAATTATTAACATTCAACGTTAACTATGAATCGGTACGTTATAAGTTATGATCCGGTAAACGGTCTTTGATTATGCAAAACAAGACCCGGTCATAAAACTGTCACATCAGTCAAAAGGTTGTATTGCTGCCCTACGGCAAACTTTAAAGAACAGTTTTCTTGGGCCCTTCTTTTTCGAAAGGGCAAATTAAAAAATCATCGTCCAACACGGGGTCCGTTTGTGACATGGTCGTTTTAATTTAATATTTTAAGACGGCCGCACCTAAACCCGAACCGGTTGACTGCACGCCGGACAAATTTAAGACGCGGGTCTGCAATTTAAACCGTATGTATCAGTTTTTAGCGTGCTGCAAATCATGTAAGTGTCCGGCGTCCTTTCGGGCAGTCCTTCTTTTCATCCATGCGGGCCGGACTAGATGAAGGGTTAGGACCACCCCAGGGGTCACCGCAGGTAAATGCCGTGCATGAAAGCCCACTCCAGTTTATAGGTAGTGACCCTAGGATAACCCAGTGACCCCTTAGACACCCGGACTTCCTTATTGTTATTTATTTCCTTGTATCTTTTTGCGACTTGATTCTTTTTTTCTACTACACAAGAAGAAAGTGGAAGGATAACGAAAATTCGTTACCGTCCGTTTCTTTCAGGACTATTGTTTCCCTCTTTTAGTGGCCTCAAGAGGTCTTCCTTATATTCCTTCGGGCGAGTTGGGACGCTTGATTTAAAGGGTAATTATGCAGTTTCTATTATTGTGACCAACAAAATACCCTTCTTACATGAGAAATTACCGTTTGATAACTATCGTATATAGGTTTTGAAAAGGGTAACGGTATTTTTACTTTACGATCAGGTAAACAAGTCGTTAAAATTTAATATTAGTACTAATTTACATTAACTGAAAAGTTTTTGTCAAAAATATGTGTGCAATAAATAAGGGGAAAACTGCGTGGTGGATATCTCTTAATCCTTTTATAAAGGTTTCGGTATGGCACGAGGTACAGTTCACCGGAGTAAAGGTCAGATGGGCAGTGGTCAGAACCTTCCCGATCCCTTAACATCCCAGTATATCATCCACAGTGTCCGAATCGTCACCCCTTATTAATTATTCCAACGCCGCACAGTTATCTCGGTCTTCTTCCTTCGCTTCTTTCCCGTATCTATGGTTTCTGTTTACTTCGCCGTCATGTGTATACAGGCGTCTGAACAAAAAGCAACAAAAAGTGACGTTCTGGAACCCAGGCGTCATTTATTTTGCTGGGGCTACTTCTTGTGGACGATCGTATGGATCTTTTTTGTCACTACACATTAATAAATTAACGAATGTCTTTTTGCGCATTTACTTATAAGTATGATAAATCGTCCCAATTTTTAAATTTTAATCTTTATCCTAATAATTATTATTTATTATCATTCGGTTATTAGCGATTACCGATTACGAGTTTTCAATTTCCATTAACCAATCTTCGTTTGAATGGATGTATTAAATTTGAATTTCTCAATCATCGTCTATTTGCAAACGTAATCCGTGAGGGCATCCAGCACAAAAGATAGGTTGGAGGGTTGCCGTGCTTTCAGTCGAGGGTTAATTGAATTTCAATCGAAAGGTGACCCCGGGTCAGCCCACGCATGCCCAATCCGCAAGATTCGCAATGGATTTTCTATGTTATGGTAAGATCTTTTTGTTTTCTTGTCGGATTAAAAGTAAAACTCATTATTCGGTATCATTAGCAGGTTTATACGAGGCGTGACCACACGCATTTTCCTGAAGACAGTTTAATAAAGTGGTCAGTCGAGACACTTGAGTCAAAGTTACGCCAAGGATTAGCGTAGCACACCCAAGCATACCGTCATAGACCGACGCTTTTTGATAAATGACCCAACGACCATGCGAGGATTACCAGCGTGTCATGACAATTTAATAAACACTGCCCTTCTTCAACGGCACTATAAAGACTGGTTTTTTCCCTGGTCAGCTTAACCAGCACATTTTTCATCATTTAGCACAACAAAGATATCTAAAATTATAAATTAATACAAATCTTTTTACAAATTTGGGTTGTAACCGCAAAAGTTATTACCAGCGGTCATCTTTGTACGTGTTCAGAAAACGGACGATTTAACGGGTTGCTACCAGGTGTGGTTCCGCAATTAATATTCAACGGACGTTTGTAGTTACTTATTAATATATTCGTTGGGGGAAAATTGAAAATTTTCAAATGAGATGATTCACGATCGTCTCGTTTCCCTAATTAAAATCGACTCAGCTCCAACAACCCGTTTTTTTTCGTAACATTTACATTTCATTAAGCTATTGTGAGATATACTATTTCATTTGGAAAATATCAAATTCTAACATTTACTTTTAATATGTGCTAAACGAAAAAAAGATTTCCATCAATATGCTAAATTCGCTTCGACCGGTCTCTGTCGGGACCGTTTGTGAGGTCTTAATTTATGTAATGTCCACTTTTCCACCGCATTAAGTCGGCAGAGAGAACCAAAAAAACGAAACTGGCCAATCCTTAAGTTCGTATTAGATATCCTGATAGCCGGCTGGTCACGGAACAAAACTGCACAACGGCAGCATAACGTACTTTCCGGTCGTTGGACAATAGGAAACTTTAAAATTTATTCGCTATTCTGTTACAATCCTTTTGACAACGGTAGCGTCGCGTACCTGGACTGCGCCCAAGTCCAATCGGAAATGTCCTACGTTTGATTTAGGTCACGTTAATGACGTCGAGAAAAAACAGATTACGTTTCAAGACCAGTACTTTCGAGGTCGGGAGCTGTTACAATTGCTAAAGTGT
Organism: Onthophagus sagittarius; assembly: GCA_036711965.1. Taxonomy (NCBI): domain Eukaryota; kingdom Metazoa; phylum Arthropoda; class Insecta; order Coleoptera; family Scarabaeidae; genus Onthophagus; species Onthophagus sagittarius. Next base: position 14,033,892 of record JASERS010000004.1, read on the forward strand.
ATGAATTAAAATTAGAGGAAGGTGAACTGGATTGTGATGTAGGTAAACTAGTCTTGTTAAGTTCTAACTGAAACTTTTTAACTAGTTTGAAATCGTATTTTTATGAATAGTAAATGAATTTCAAGATAATTTCCCCGTTGTATCTTGCAGCTTGTACCTTCCCGGGCGAAGCACACTAGCGCACACGTGTCCCAAAGCTTAATTAATTTACGAGCAGACTCAGATTTGCATGCAAGACTCTTAACCTACTCGGACAACACAGAAATTAAATTCCGTACCGTTGCCGTTCCGCCTCCAGGAGGTGGAGAAGCCCAGCGAGGCCTGGAACCCGCTGTATTACATTGCTGTAGTTTCGTGCATGCCTCCCTCTGCAACAAGCCCTGGGAAACTGGGAAGGAGGTACTGGCCATTTGCTTAACAAATACAACCTCCTTTCCCCGCTGTCGGACACCGCATCTTGACCCTTGGTTCGGGGGTGGTCAACCACCCCTTGCGGTCCCTCGGGGGCGCCGGAGATCTCCAGCGACGTGAAATAACAGGTGCACTGGTGCGGCACTGCACTTGCAGCAGTTAATTTATGCGTCGGGCACGGACACTTCATTAACCCCAAAGCGTGGTCGCTGTGCTCCCCGATCCGCCACCAGGGGCTATTGCTTCCTGCTGCCGCAGGCCTCCTCCTTCTGTTGCATGCAAATCAGTTCTAGTACGGGGTAGTTCTGTTGCGCACACTTTCGAAACGGTAATCAATGCAAGACTGTCCTTTACAACTAAGTTAAGCCGCGGTTACTATTAAGTTAGGAAGCGACACGAAGCTTCCTAATGGACATAAGGAACGTACCACAACAATTTCATTTTAAAGCCATAAATTACCAAAGTATAATTTACATATATTTCTCAAAAATATATTTCCATTCATTCCGGATTGTGCAGGTCACTACATCGATGGGCGTGAGCTGGAGGACAATTCCGACTAACGAACTTGTACGATTTCGTGCGAGATTTACCATCGCCGGTGATTTTGGCGCTGTGTGTGTGTCTATCTCGCAGAGCACGTTGAGGGGGGGCGTTATAAAATTATGGACAATCGTTCCCTAATGGAAACTAAAGGGAGGCGTGTAAGTGAATAAGTACGGACACTGGAAATTGTTACCGTTAAAATGGCATACATTCGCATTGGAAATTCGATTACTAGCTGGTAATAAATTTCCTACCCAAATTTAATTTCATATAAAATTTGTAATCTAACATTAAGTTAGCAAAAAATCTTTGAATAATAGATTTTTATCTCACTTTTTCTAATAAATTCGAAAAAAATATGTATTTGGAAAGAAGACAATTTGATTTCTTACAGTGATGGGTGCGTCATTAATCTTCAGTTAGGATTTAGTGGGAGTAACTTAGATTACACTAATCTATATCAGGTTTTCCTGATCTCTTTAATAATTATTACTAAATAATGTGATACTCTAACATTAAAATTATGCAAGAAACTCTCCAATTGTAAATTGTATGGGAGATGTCGATGGAGATTAGAATAATGTACGTCTTAAGAGACCTACTGCTAAACACGAATGTTTCTTGTTCGAAAACTGAATAAAAACTAAAAATAGCACTAATGTTATGTGTCCACTTGTGAGAAATACTCTTGAGAGAAGCTATGGAGAGTATTTTTTTCTGGTGGATACGCAACTGATAATTACAGTAACTATGAGAGTTCTCATCAACTTACGTGGAGTGAACAAGTTGTAGCTCGTACTGAATTGGACTTACACAATTTATCTATTAAGAGAGTAACTATCAAAAAATGAACACGGTTCGAATTTTGATGCAAGTAACTGTGAGATTTCTCAATAAAAAATTATGCTTAAAAGAAAATGGTTCAAAAAAACACTCCAGTTCTTTGGAATGCCAAATCTAAAGAACATGGAAATCGGGAAGCGAGGAGTGCAACTTTAAGTACTGGACAGAAATTTAAGAGTTCATCTGAAGAAATTGAAATAAAATTGAAATTGTGTATAAACAATTGTTGGGACATGTTGTTAATTCAACTATATTTTATACGTATACTATTTTTTTATGTATACCATGTAGGAATCTACATAGAAATTTAAGATGTCACAAGAATTTCAATAATTAATAGTTAGAAAAGCGGAGATGGCAAAGATGATGTGTTGAATTTCTAATACTCGTGTTATGATTTTTGGCCAAATTAGATCTGATAATAGAAAAATATTATTATTATAATATAAAACCCCCACCAAGCAATCTAAATGAATTCTGAAGTATCCAAGACGAAGCTATCGAGTCCAGAAATTCTTGAAGAAAACTTACCATCTTAGAATCCTTATCAGTCCATGCAAATCTTTTTAAATCAAAATTCTCAAAATTTGCAAAATTATCGAAAAAAAATAAGTTTTATAAATAAACTATGGCAAAACTTTTCTATTTAGTCTATCTGCTGTTTAAGATGATAAGAATTGCGATTAGGTTGATACCAAATTATGCAGAAATTCTGGTCAAAGAATGTGCAGTTTTTAATGTTATAGCGATGAACGAAACAATCTTCGCTGATTGTGAGCTAAAATAATGTCAAGTAGATATACAGAGTAGATATCTAGACTTACTTTCAGAAGTTTTTCTCAAGTAGACACCTAGCTTAACACCACCGTTGGAACTAATGCTAGACATAGAATTAAAAAGTTTTGGATTTAGCTCGAATGTTTCTACTTATGTCTTGTTGAGTTTAGTCGCCTTAAGGGACGCAGGGTTTAACGCTCATGATTCTAAATCTAGGTTAAGTTCAATTTTTAGTTGTAGCACCAAAGCTAGCACTAGAGCACTTTACATCTCACAAGGCGGTTAAACCTAAAAAAATATAAAATATGTTCTAGTGTTACTTATTTTCTAGTGCTTAAATGTTACTACTATACACTAGCATTCTTTAGAACTTATACATACTAGATATAGTAATAGGAATATTAAGATTTAGCCTTCTTAAGACGTGTAGGGCCAAACGTTATAAAAGTAGTTTAAAACTAGAACTAAGACAAGACTAAAAACAGTTGGGTTGGGTTAGGTTGAGTTGGATTGGATTGTATTGGATTATACAATGACTGTGTGTCAAAAGGTATATTTCCGAAGATCTGGAAAAGTGCAAAGCTTGTACTTATTGAGAAGCCGAAGAAAACAGGACAAGCTTTGGCGTATAGACCTCTTTGTCTATTGGATACGACGGGGAAACTTTTGGAAAGATTACTGAGAATGCGATTGGTTGTAGAAGCGGAGGAGAATAACCTTCTACATGAACACCAATATGGTTTTGGGAAGTGAAGATCCACTATAGAAGCGATTGAAAAAGTGCAGAAAAGCATTGATAAGATAAAGAAAAAGGCTTTAAAGAATAGGAAATTCTGTGCCTTAGTAGTTTTGGACATCAAAAATGCTTTTAATTCTGCACCGTGGAAGGAAATAATCGGATCCTTGATTTGTGGAAATATAAGTCCCTATGTGGTTGAAATGATAAGAAGCTACTTGTCGGAGAGAAACATCATAGCTCTGAATAGGAAAGTTTACGACATGGCTTGTGAAGTACCTCAAGGATCTCTATTAGGTCCACTTTTATGGAATCTATATTATGATAGAATTCTAATTGTAAGAGTGGAATTGGAGGCCGAAGTGGAGATCATTGGTTATGCTGATGATCTGGCATTGTTGGTCATTGGTCGGGATGAGTGTGAACTGCAAGACAAGGCGTCGTATGCGGTTCAACAGATTATTGATAAACTGGAGGAGATGGGTCTTGACATAGCTGCACAGAAAACAGAAATGGTTTTACTTCAAGGGAAAAGAAAGAGAAGATCTCTTAACCTTGAAGTAAATGTGTCTGTAATTCAGAGTGCTGAAAGGGTCAAGTATCTCGGAGTGTTTATCAATAAAGACATGATCATGACGAAACATATTGAAGAGGTATCAAGTAAGGCAATATTCATGAGTAATTTATTTTAAGGCTGATGCCGAACTTAGGTGGTCCAAGATCAAGAAGTAGGAAACTTCTTGCATCGATGGTGAAGTCGATCGTATCGTGGTATGTTGACTAGAGTGAATCGAAAACTCGCAATAGGAATTTGTTCCGCATATCGAACGGTTTCTGCTGTAGGGGTTCAGATTATTGCTGATATGCCTCCGCTGGATTTACTTGCTGAAGAAAGAACAGCGTTATATATATATTAGAGTTATATATATATTAGAGAGGCAAAGAAGCAAAACGTGAATGTAGAGTAAATTTATTGAAGGCCTAGCAGGAATGATGGGATCTATAGGAGGAATGGACAAGAATCCTTATCCCGGAAGTAGAACCATGGCTTGATAAGAAGTGGGGCGAGGTCGATTTCTACTTAACTCAGGTTTTGTCGGGTCATGGAGTTTTTAAAAGTATCTCTTTAAAATAAAAAAATCGGAAAGTAAGGTGTGTTGGTTCTGTACGTTAAAGTTGAAATTGGAAGATCAATTTATCAAGAGACGATGTTTTCAAAAAGATCCAAGTAAATATTTAATATGGTAATCATGAAAAGAAATAAGGAATAAAAAAGAATAAGTCTGCATATTAAATAACAGGAAAAGAGTATTTAGGATAGAACAAGAATCGAATAACAAATAAAATCCTTTTATTATCCTTTTAATCCTTTCATTTAAAGTGGGAAAGAGAATAAGAAGATGACATCAAAAATCAGTCTCAGATAATGGTAAAAGATAGAGACACAGAAAAGCTACGAGCATTACGAAATTCTGTTGGTAAATTATTCCATTGTTATAGCTTGCATAGTGAATGACTTATGATGTTTTTCGGTTTGATGAACGGGATATATGATTGAGATATCTGATTGTGCACTAGTATGAAGACCGTGGGATGTTATGAACTGAAATGCGGTAATTTGGAGATTAAGAAGAAAGTATTTTGTATAAAGTAGTTAATACGTGAAAGGATCTACGCTTCTCAAGGGTGAACATTTCAAGATGATTACGATATAGTATAACACAATTAATGAGTGACAGAGGTCACTTCGAACCAGTTTCTGAAGAAGGTTGCAACATGGCATCCGAAACATCAAACATTTTTTCAAAAGACGCTCTGCAAAACCCGAAAGATTCTAGTTTTAGATCTAGTATTAGCCCTAGTGATAAGAAAACAACCAAGTTTTTGTAGGAAATAAAAACAGAAAAAGACCTTCCTACAGGCAGTATGAATTTGGGGTTATCATGACAACCTAGAATCCACCATCACCCTCAAGTTTTTAACTGACTGAGAGAACTGTATGATGTTACTATCAAGTGTCAGGTCGGTATTATTACTAGAAAATGAAGTTAGAAGAAAATGTTGTTAGCAAACATTTCGATTCAAAGTCACTAGCAAGATCTGTATTAAGCTGCATTACCTCTGCTGAAAGTTCATTGAAAGTTGCATACATATACATTTAGAGGTCATTATGCATATGGGTGAAAGTTACACGTAAATATCTTAGTAATGCTATTTATGGAGATGTAAAAAAGGAGTGAACCCAAGACTGAAGAGAAAACACAGATGAGGAGTCACGTACACACAAGAGAGACGAATTACAGAGATATGATTAAAGTCAAGCGACACAGCTTCTTAGAAAAACCAATAGAAGATAGAAATGCCACCAACAAGCTATAATCAACAGAATCAAATGCCTTGCTAATGTCAAGCAAAACCGATGAGGTCTAACGCCGGTAATTACAACCACATCTAATATCATAAGTAATTTTGTTGAGCCCCGATGTTGTGCTATGATCAGGCCGGAAACCAAATTGAAAATCAGTGATAATCTTGCACTAACCAAAATACCACTCCGTCTACAAATATAACTAGCGCTCAAGTGCTTTGGAAATTACTTAAAAATGACGAAAATTATTAAGACAAGTTTACTTAAGTTTCTAATAAACTAGCAATGTAAGCTAGTTTCCAAATAGAAACGAAGGTCGATGTCTGAATGGACAACTTTCATATTTGGAGCAGTGATTATATCCAAAATAGGAAGAAACTGCTTAATGTTACCATTAGCACCAATACTGCTAGTGGAAGGGGAATGTCGAAGAGTCTGACGGACTTGAAACTCTTTAAACAATTAAAAAGAAAAAATGAACTGATATTAACGGAAGCATTAATGGCAAGAATTATTGATACCTCAATACAGTTGTATTGAGTTGGGTTAGCCCATTCGGCAGTGACGGTGGCAATTACCACCATTAGGTCTTTACGCAATATACGAAAATGAAAATATTTATTCTTGATGTTTTTTTAGGTGATGATGGCATACCCCCATTGATGTTCTATAACAATCTAAGGGAAGTAGCCAAACAAATTACATAAGAAGAGACTCAAGCTGCCATATCTGCACTACCAGATTCCGATGTAAAGGATGATACTGATGAAGATTTAGATGGAGTGCAAGGCGATGAAAATGACATCCAATTATTCCAATTGTCTGGGAAATCAAATGATGGAAGAAAGAAGGAGAAAAAAGATGTATCATGGAAAGGAAGAACATATGTAGTCCCAAATACCGATTTTTCACCAGGTAATAAAGAAAACAATTATGTGCAGCAAACTCCGCAAATGTATTTCCTAAAATATTTTCCGGATGAAGTATTTGTTGAACTGACAGAGAAGACCAACATGTACTCAATAGCAAAACATTGTCGCAATATAGCAACCAGTGTTGATGAAATAAAAAGATTTGTCGCTATTCATATTTTAATGGGAGTAATCCGATTTCCTAGATTGAGAATGTACTGGGCACCGGCAACCAGAATTCAATTTATGAATAATATTAATATTTTACGAAATTGGTTCGAATCTTTGAGAAATAATCTTCACATTGTAGACATAAACAATAACAATTCTAATGACAAATTATGGAAAGTGAGGCCTATTATACATTCCTTCGAAAAAAGGTGCGAAGAATTGTCAATCGAGGAAAATTTATGCATTGATGAATCAACTATACCATTTAAAGGTAAATTGGTCATAAAGCAGTACATAAAAGGCAAACCATGGGGTGTCAAAGTGTTTATGCTTTGTGGAGCGTCTGGTATAATATACCGTTCCTTAGTATATCAGGGGTCTACAACTCTTCCTGCGCATCTGCAGGAAGATACACTCCTACTAACGGCCTGGTAATGCACCTAGCAGAACGTATTGTTAAACACCGAGTACACAAACTGTTTTGTGACATTTATTTCACTTCGTATTTTTGTTGCTGGTACCATTCGCTCCAATAGGCTACAAAAATGTCCTCTAAAAACGGAAAAAGAATTTAAAAAAATTGGGCGAGGCTGCTATGATTCTGTTGTAACTGGTGACGGTAAAATAATAGCAACTAGATGGTACAACAATAAATGCGTAAATATGGCATTCAACTTTGTCGGTCATGAACCGATGGATGAAGTAAGACGATGGGACAGTAAGGAAAAGAAGTATGTTATGGTAAAGCGTCCTGCCATTGTAAGACTATATAATATATCCATGAGAGGTGTAGATAAAAGCGATTTTTTGATTGCACTGTATTGGACTTTTATCAGATCCCGAAAATGGACATTACGGGTGATATTAAATTATTTTAACTTGGCTGTTTGCAACGCTTGGTTAGAATATCAGAAAGACAAAAACAGTGAGGGGATATTAATGAATTCTCAAATGGATTTATTGGAATTTACGATGAAAGTAACGCAAGCGTTGGCATTCTCAGGGTCAGCAAATTCGCTGAATAAAAAAAGGGGCAGGCCAAGCGGATCTAACTCATCTGCTCCTTCAAAAAGGACTTTCCTTCAAAATCTACCTATAAGTGACACAAGATATGATAGCATAGTTACTGGCCTATCCATAATGAAGGACATGAGCAAAGATGCAAGCTAGAAACTTGTGGAGGGCGCTCACGTATTGTATGTGATGTACCTCTTTGCTTGTCAAAGACAAGGAATTGTTTTAGAAAATTTGTTTAGTTTTTTTTTATTATATTAATTGTGAATTTTAACATAAAGACCTGCTGGTGGCATTTGCCACCACTTTCTAGATTCTATACCCTTGGAGGAAATCACTTCAAATTTGGTTTTGGAGTTCCTAGTGAAGACCTAATCAATAATTTTCACATAAAAAAAATTAATTGTTTATATAAAAATTTCAGGGCTGAAAGGGTTGGGAAGGTGCACGGCTAAACCCAAAACTTTCCACATCTAGGTCTAGTATTAGTTCTAGTTTTATTTCAATTGAAATACACAGAGTTGCCAAATTAGTTTCATGGAAAGATTTCTGTTTAGTCGTGCGTCTTAATAATGGCAAATGTTCGTTGCATATCTTGCTGGTATCACTTTATTCGACGAACATTCAGTTCAATTGATGAAGATGTCACGCTGCAAAGGAAGCACATTCCTATTTTATAAAACAATAGTAATGTGTTGATTTGCGCTTATTGGGCAATTATTATAAATCGTTAAATTAGATATTAAGCAGTAATGAATAAGGTATTGTTAAGTTAACATAACATGTCGTTCTAATTAATAAAATATATAAAATATTATTCTTTGAGTTTGGATATAAAAACAACTTATAATATATAAATAAAGAGGGTTTATTACATGGCGACCCTGCCAGTCGATATCATCTAAAAAAAAAAAAAAGAAAAATATATATTGGTCTACATTATGGGTTACAACCAGAGTAAAGAAGAGAAAGAAGTAATTATCTCGCAAGCTGGAAATAGTGGTGGTGTATCAGCGTCAAATGGAAATTACACATTGCAAGAATTAGCGATAATCATAGGGATTATTGTGGCCATCGTATTCGTAGTTTACATTATACAAAAGCGATGTAAGAAAAGTATGGAGAAGAAAATCCGTGTTGAAGTCGCAAGAAGCCAGGAGCTGCTTAATCTTAGAACAGAAAACTGAGGTAGGCGAACTATTATAATGTGTTATGGAAGATTTTGAAGCGTTGTTAGTAGTAGTTTCTACTTTTAAATCGAATAGAAATAAGGATAATAAAGAAAGACGTAGTGATTTAGATAGAGTACGTAGACATTTAGATAAAGTAGATGAGTTTTGGAATCAATTAGCAGAGTTAAAAATTACAGCTAGTAAAGATAGTTCAAATGTAAAAATTGTTAATCAAATTAAAATACATAGTGCAGCAATCGAGGGTATTTTGAATGAAACACGTGAACTGTTAGAGAATAGGTTAGCGATAGGAACAGAAATGGCTGAATCTTTTAACTTAAAAACCGCTGGTAGTTTACTGCCAGTTATGAATGAAAACGAAGATACAACTAAGCAGTTAATAGACTCAATTAAATTATACTCCGAATTTTTAAGAGACGAAGATCAAAAACACTTAATAAATTTTGTTTTAAAAACCAGACTGTCGGAATCTGCTAAAATTAGGTTAAATAAATCATATACTAATGTGCAACTTTTATTAAATGACTTAAGAAAAAATTTTATAACTCAACAATCTCCCACTGTATTGGCGAGTAAGTTACACAATTCCCGACAACTAGATCGTTCAGTTGAAGAGTATGGCAGAGAAATAGAGCAATTGCTTGGTGATTTAACGTTGGCTCAAGCAGATGGTAACGATGACCTTGTAAATTCTTTGCGGATAGTTAACGAAAATTTAGCAATTCATTCTTTTAGTAACGGTCTTAAAAATCATGATGTAAAAATGATTGTTAAGGCTAGAAATTGTTCTACCCTCAAAGAAGCTATTAGCGTAGCTAAGGACGAGGATAAATCTAAACCTTCCTCATCAAATGTTTTCTCGTACAATAAAACAAGACCACCACAAAGAAACAATTTTAGAGGTAGTCGAAATCAATATTATCGTGGATTTAGTAACCAAAGATATCAAAGAGGAAATCAGTCATACAATGATCGTAATTATAATGTACGCAATCAATCATATTTAAATTCGAGATATAATAATTATTATTCGCGAGGTCAATCACAAGGACGTAATAATTTCCGTGGTAGATTTACCAGTAGGGGTAACACGACTCCAAATAGAGGAAGACCACAAAATGTGTTCTTTACCGAGAGTGGAGAACACAACACCGAGAGCGAAAATTCGCAACAAATAAATACGTTTTTTCGAGAATGAACGGAAAAATACTATAATTTTAAGTATGGATGGTATGAATTATGTACGAATGAGATATGGTGTGAATGAATTATTGTTTCTTTTAGACACTGGCGCAAGTGTTAGTGTAATTTTTTTAAATGTTTTAAAGAAAACCGAATTTATTGATAAAAATAAAAAAGTCATTATAAACGGTATAGTTGGTTCAACAAAATCATTAGGATCAGCAAATATTTCTTTAAAATTGCATAATGTTAAATTTAATCACGAGTTTTTAATTATGAAAGACTTTATGAGTGGTATAAATGGAATAATAGGATCAGATTTCTTTTTGAAACACAATGCTTGCATCGATTATGAAAAATTTATTTTTTCGATTAATTTAGAAGGACAAAAGGTTATTGCTCCGTTAGAATCAAAATATGACAGTTATGTTACAATTCCCCCGCGGTGTGAAATTATTAAATATTTTTGGACAAGCGATTCCGATGATTGCGTTGTTTCATCTGAAGAAATTTCGGACGGTGTTTTCACTGCTAGTACTATCGTTAGACCAAAATCACATTTAATTCCCGTACGATTATTAAATACAAATGATAGACAAATTAAAATAAAAAATTTTAGACCAAACACTTTTAAGTTAGAGAATTTTTTTATGTCCAGTATAGATAAAAATCAAAATTCTTTGAACCGCGTTGATAAATTATTAAAATTAATTAATTTACAAGACCAGAATAAGCAAGAGACAGATAGTATTCATAAAATCTGTGCAAAATATGCGGATGTGTTTCTTTTAGAGAATGATTCGGTAACTGTTACGAATGTAATGAAAGAAAAAATTATATTAAAACAAAACGCTCAACCAATTTATGTGAAACCATATCGTTTGCCTCATTTTCAAAAGACAGAAATTGATAAGCAGATTGATAACATGTTAAATGATGGTATCATTGAAGAAGCCAAATCTAGTTGGTCTTCTCCAATTTTGATAGTGCCTAAGAAAACAAACGGCGAAAATAAAAAATGGCGACTTGTTATAGATTATAGATCTCTAAACAAAAATGTTGAAGATGATAGATTTCCGTTAGCAAATATTTCAGACATTTTAGATTCATTGTCTGGTGCATTTTACTTTTCTCACCTAGACTTGTCACAAGGTTATTATCAAGTAGAATTAGATGTGGAAAGTAGAAATTGTACAGCTTTTACGACACGTAAAGGACAGTTTCGAATGACAAGACTACCGATGGGTTTAAAAACCAGCCCTAGCTCTTTTTCAAGAGTAATGACCGTGGCAATGTCAGGCTTGAACTTTGAATCCTGTTTTATATACTTAGATGACTTGATTGTTTTTGGTAAAGATTTGCAAAACCATAACGAAAATTTAATTAAAGTTTTACAGAGACTAAGGGAAACCAACTTAAAATTAAATCCATTAAAATGTTCATTTTTAAAAAAAGAAATATTATACTTAGGGCATAAAATTTCATCAGCTGGCATATATCCTGATCCAAGCAAAATTAATAATGTACAAAATTACCCAATTCCGAAAAATGCAGACGAAGTAAAACGATTTGTTGCTTTCGCTAATTATTATCGAAAGTTTATTAGAAATTTTGCCGAAATTGCAACTCCTTTAAATAAACTTGCTAGAAAATCTGTTCAATTTGAGTGGAATGAAAATTGCCAAAAGGCTTTCGAATTATTGAAAGAAAAATTATGTAATCCACCCGTGTTACAATATCCAGATTTTTCTGAAAATAATCAATTCATACTTAGAACTGATGCATCCGGCTATGCGATCGGATCCGTTTTATCAAATGGTAATGATAGACCCGTAGCTTATGCAAGTCGAAGTTTAAACAAGGCTGAAATAAATTATAGTACAATTGAGAAAGAGTTACTAGCTGTAGTCTGGTCAGTCAAACATTTTCGTCCATATTTATTTGGGCGTAAATTTCAAATTTATACAGATCATCGCCCGTTAGTTTATCTATTTGGTATGAACAATCCTTCATCCAGATTGACAAAATTTAGATTGATACTTGAAGAATATGACTTTGTAGTAAATTACGTCAGGGGAAGGGAAAATGCAACAGCAGATGCATTATCACGAATTCAAATACAATCTACTGATTTAAAAAAATTATCAAATGAAATATTTGTAATGACACGAAATCAATCCAAAATGAATGCTGAATTACAGAGTGACATCAGTAATGATAACAATGAACGGACTGGCCATCCGGGATTAGTCGAATTATTGAAAAAACCGCGAAATTCAGTCGAATTAAAAGAATTGAATAATATTACGTTTAATAAAGAAAACGAATATATAATAAAATATAATAACTTGATATATGATACAAAATTAAATATAATATACATAACAAGTAATCGATCGGCACTTGCTCTAGACGCAGTGTTGAGATGCTTAAGTAATGTATGTAAAAAGTATAAAATTCCGGAAATTTTTATATTAAAATGTGATGACAACAATAATTTAATTAAACAATTAGCAAAGGTACCAAAAATATTAAAAGATTGCGACATTAAAATCTCGATTATTGACAATGTAAAACGAATAGAGTGTAAAGAAACTCGACAGTTGATACTTAATGATTTCCATTTACTGCCTACAGGAGGACACGCAGGTGTAAATCGAATGTATGCAAACATCAAAAAGTACTACTTTTGGCAAAATTTAAAAAGCGATGTTGAAAATTTTGTTCGGAGGTGTGATGATTGTCAGAGGTATAAACATTCGCGATCGCACATAGAACCTCAGACCATCACCACTACTGCCTCGTCGGCTTTTCAAAAAATTTATTTAGATATTATGGGTCGCATTAATCAGGATGATGATGATAACAAATACATATTAACTATACAGTGTGAATTAACAAAATTTATAGAAGCATATCCAATTAGAAATAAAGAATCAGAAACAGTAGCAAAAGCTTTTGTAAATAATTTTGTGCTAAGATTTGGTATACCACAAGAGATGGTAACAGATCAAGGTACAGAATTCTTAGCTCAATTATTCCGAGCAACTTCAAAATTATTAGGTATTAAACAACTTAATTCAACTGCATATCATCATCAAACTTTGGGATCACTGGAAAATTCTCACAAACATTTAGGCTCATATTTACGCATGCAAATTTCAAAATTTCCAGAAACGTGGAGCTCATGGGTACAATTTTGGTGTTTCGCATATAACAATACTGTTCATACTGAAACGAAATACACCCCATACGAGTTAGTTTTTGGAAAAAAATGTGGTTTACCCAACAATATATTGCATAATTTAGATCCGATTTACAATTTTGAAAGTTATCCAATCGAATTGAAGTTCAGGCTTCAAAAAGCGTGGATTGACGCGAAAGAAAATTTAGTTGAGTCAAAGCTGAAACGCAAAAAGAACCTTGACATTAAGAGTTCGAATGTTAATTTTAAGTTTAATGATAAGGTACTTTTAAGAAACGAAAGCGGCAATAAATTAGAAACATTATATAAGGGACCTTATAAGGTAATCAGTGAAAAGGCGCCGAACGTTACGTTAAAAATAGATAATAAGTTAATAGAAGTACATAAAAATAGAGTTAAGCGTTATTATATGTAAAGTGAAAAAAAAAGGGGAAAAGGGATAGTCTAAGTTATTTTAATTAATTTTTTGAATAATTGTAATAACAAAAAATTTTAATTGTGCCACTTAAATTTTTTTTTTTGAAGAGGAAAGGTGCAAAGGAAGCACATTCCTATTTTATAAAACAATAGTAATGTGTTGATTTGCGCTTATTGGGCAATTATTATAAATCGTTAAATTAGATATTAAGCAGTAATGAATAAGGTATTGTTAAGTTAACATAACATGTCGTTCTAATTAATAAAATATATAAAATATTATTCTTTGAGTTTGGATATAAAAACAACTTATAATATATAAATAAAGAGGGTTTATTACAACGCATACGAACGATTAAAGGCCTCAGTAAAAGGTATATCTAATCTAGACCCAAAATTAGAACGTTTTTTGCATCTTCAAGCTTCATCAATTTAATCAAAATTGCTTAAATATTTCTTGAACCAAAAGAGATTTTATTAATTATTAAGCTTTTTGAGATTATTTTTGTGAAAATCTATTTTTTATTTATTACGTAATATGTTTTATTTATATTAAATAATTAATAATTACATCATATCTAACTTCCCCGTATACTGGCAATATACCTGAAGCAGTTTACTACCCCATAAATCCAACGGGGGCGCTTAAAGACAGTCGTCGATATATGGAAGAGGCGGCAAAGGTGGACTGTGACCTCTGATTAATGCTCGGCTGACCGTCATAAAATAGTTTTTTTATGACGTCGTATACCGCGTGTTACGCCCGTGTTTATTTTTTGGAGCACGCATCGCAGCGTGCCGCCGCCGGCGTTCGAACAGCCCACCGTTTTGGGGGGCATCTTCTGCCGCCCACTGACCTGTTCACTGGCCGCCCTTAAGCCCTTTGGGTGAAACGTGCTCGGCGTAATTGAAATTTTTATTTATTAGGTTATACGGCCCTGTACGCACACATAAAATCCGCGATAAAAACTGCCGGGCGTAAATGTTCTGGTTCAGTGGCGTCCGTGTCTTTGTGGCTCCGAATGACCCATCAACCTGGATGTTAATGTTCGTGTTCGTTAGGGGATGATTTTAATCGGCTCCACATTAAATGACGTGGCTACCTGTAAGGACAACACGGCAATCAATTGATATAACGAAATCAATTTATTTGAAGGATTTTTTTACTGAAAAGAATCAGCTTAATCAGCGGTAATTTAGTGTTTCCATTAATTCGAAAGCAGCTCTTTCAGTGTGTTCTTCTTCCCCTAACCAATTAATTGAAGTTTATATTACACATCACTCCCTCGAACAAACAACTGGGAAAACAGACGGAAGCAGAAACGGCTTTTTTTCTTATTACGACACCGGCATTCAGTTCTCGTACACCTAACGGTTTTCTCTTCCTTAATCTAAGGGACACAACCAGAACCAGAAAGAGAGGAGAGAGAGATTAATCCTTCGACTTAATTATCCTTAACAAAAGTGTATACCGACATTCGAGCCAACGAATATTCATTTTTTGTCCCCAGTCCTTTCTGCACGTTGAAATACAGAGCCGGGGGCAGAATTGAGCAAGGATCCCAACAGTACATGAGATCACCCAGCCAAAACTAATTGCGAGCATCTTTGGGAAAGGGGTGTTTCATGAGGGATTCCTTTCCGTATGAATCTTTACAATAGGCTCTTAGAACGCATCATCTAGATTCTAGAGTAGATCAACCGGGTATCAGCGGTCGAGAGGGTCAACGGTCACTTATGATGTGGCGATCTACTTAGTTCCGGGGTCCCGTGGGATGGGGGATAAAAACACCACTAATCTTTGTTCTCTTAGGAAAGGATTTTATACTGGGATGAATGTGGGAAAGAACGATTTAAACGGTTATAACTTTTTGCCAAAACTATCTAGATTTATATAAAGATATTTTTCCCATGCATATCACTATAACATAAAAATTACAAATTTAAATTTAGTCCATTAATAAAATATAACATTTCACTCGATAGTTATCGCCGATAAACGGGTCAGTCAGGTAGTAAGTACCAAGCATACATTCTTAGCTAACGTATATAGGATATTATTAAGTGCATAAGTTCGTTAGAACCCAACCTAAAACTCAGACACCGAGCCGGGTCCCGATAACGTACATTTCCTTAACAATACGATGAAGAAGGGTTAAGATCACACGGCGACGGACGTCCCCCTTCCGAAATCCTCCAGCCGAAAAGGGTGCTAAAATAGCGGTGGAATATATAGGCGTTATCGGTGATCCCATTTCGCCATCTGAATATGAACGATTTATTTAGATTAGCGACGCCCTAAGTCCGTATTGATGGGTATATTTATTTAGGGGGTTACGTAGATGTTGCGCCAAATCGCGCACTATAATGCCCGTGGGTAGAGCTGTTCACCTGAATTCGATGCGGTGAATTCTGATGCTGGAGTGTGAGTGTGTGAGATCCTGGGGTATAGAAGGTTAATCCGGAAAAATTGTAACGTTCGATTGGATCGTTGTGTAGGATTACGGGTGCAAATTGAGATGGATAAGTCACCCAAAAAATCTTTTCTTAAAAATCAGAATCTTAAAACTACTATAGTAAAAATTCGATAGATTAAAATGAGAGTGGGAGTGTCCGTTGTAATCAAAAGTCTTTTATAAGAAATATTTTTAAATTGTCTTTGAAGTACATTTTAAAACGTCATAAATTATAATTTGTAACAATCCACCATCATGTCGCACTTAAAATTAGAACTAATACTAGACCTAGAACTAAAAACACAATCCATTATTAGAAATACACAAAGAAATACAACAATCCACTACTATATCACAGTTAAAACTAGAACTAACACTAGACATAGAACTAGATGTATTTTGGTTTAGCCGTGCGTCTTTTAGCCGTTCTAGTTTTATTTCGACCAGTAAAACTTATTCTAGATATAGAACCAGAACCATTCGAACCTTCCTAACCCAACCCAATTCAATTCAACTCAACTCAACCCAACGAAGATATACGGCTAAACCCAAATGTTTCTAGTTCTATGCCTAAAGTTAGTTCTAGTTTTATTTCGACCAGTAAAACTTATTCTAGATATAGAGCCAGAACCATTCGAACCTTCCTAACCCATCCCAATTCAATTCAACTCAACCCAACCCAACCCAACGAAGATGTACGGCTAAAGCCAAATGTTTCTAGTTCTATGCATAAAGTTAGTTCCAGTTTTATTTCGACCAGTAAAACTTACTCTAGATATAGAACCGGAACCATTCGAACCTTCCTAACCTAACTCAATTCAATTCAACTCAACCCAACCCAACGAAGATGTACGGCTAAACCCAAATGTTTCTAGTTCTATGCCTAAAGTTGGTTCTAATTTTATTTCGATCAGTAAAACTTACTCTAGATATAGAACCGGAACCATCCGAACCTTCCTAACCCAACCCAATTCAATTCAACTCAACCCAACCCAACGAAGATGTACGGCTAAACGCAAATGTTTCTAGCTTTATGCCTAAAGTTAGTTCTAGTTTTATTTCGACCAGTATAAACTTACTCTAGATATAGAACCAGAACCATTCGAACCTTCCTAACCCAACCCAATTCAATTCAACTCAACCCAACCCAACGAAGATGTACGGATAAACCCAAATGTTTCTAGTTCTATGCCTAAAGTTAGTTCTAGTTTTATTTCGACCAGTAAAACTTACTCTAGATATAGAACCAGAACCATTCGAACCTTTCTAACTCAACCCAATTCAATACAACTCAACCCAACCTAACGAAGATGTACGGCTAAACCCAAATGTTTCTAGTTCTATGCCTAAAGTTAGTTCTAGTTTTATTTCGAACAGTAAAGCTAACTCTAAAGACGCTAAAGTCTGAAGACGCACGGCTAAACCCAATTTTTTCTAGTTCTAGGTCTAATGTTAGTTCTAGTTTTATTTCGAGCAGTAAAACTTACTCCAGATATAGAATCAGAACCATTCGAACCTTCGTAACCCAACTCAATTCAATTCAACTCAACCCAAGCCAACGAAGATGTATGGCTAAACCCAAATGTTTCTACTTCTATGCCTAAAGTTAGTTCTAGTTTTATTTCGACCAGTAAAACTTACTCTAGATATAGAACCAGAACCATTCGAACCTTCCTAACCCAACCCAATTTAATTCAACTCAACCCAACCCAACGAAAATGTACTGCTAAACCCAAATGTTTCTAGTTCTATGCCTAAAGTTAGCTCTAGTTTTATTTCGAACAGTAAAGCTAACTCTAGATATAGAACTAGAAACTAAATTGTCTTTGAAGTAAATTTTAAAAATCTCTTTCTGAATCTGAAGAAATTTATGATACTATAATCCATGATACTAGGAATCTACAGGTAAGCTATTACGCATCTTTAAGATAGCAGACAATACATGCATGATGTTACTAGGAGATGAATGGTTAAAAAATGGAATAAAGGATAACATTATCCAGTTGTACAGCTATAATCAAAGTGCCAGTGTAATGTTTAAGATTGTTTGAAACTCCATGTATTGTATAATCAGCACCCCTTGAAATAAGGAAGATTTTGAGATACATATTTCTTTGCTATTAATCCCAGACTTTTTAAAGGCGTCGAATCACTCCATCAGTAAACAACTGATGTTTCTGAGGATCATTGAAGATCACCGAATCAATTTCAGCCCCAAACTCACTGAATCATCTACCACGTGTAGTCCCAAATTTCATTAACCAGGATGAGAGGGCTCAAAACGAAGAAGACAGTTCAAGTGACAAGCTCATCCATGGATGATGTGCATAGCACAAATTTTTGCGATGCATGTGTCTCAATTTGTTAAGATCCATGATAAAAAACCGACGAAAAAATAGGAAACTTAATTCCTAGGACCAGTAAATATACAATTTTTTTTCAACAGTTTCCCTTTTTAAAGGCATTATTACCACCCAACAAACGCTGTTATGCTGTTCTAGCCCGGATTCTCTGAAAATGCCAAGACTCTTATCTTGAAACAATCAAGACTATTCTAAGGTCGGTCTGCTCATTTTTTTGCAGAAATAGAACTTGGAGCAATCAATTGGGTTAACAAGGCCAAAAGCTGCATAAGTATGATATCAGGTGAATTGGATTTTGAATGTATGGCAGCATCATTAAATGCATCAAACAATTTTTTATAGAAGAAGGTCAAATTTACACCCAAGAAGTCACCTGGCCTGAACCAGCGCTTTCTTTGTCTTAGTGTGTCTTATCTTGTAGTCTAGTTGTGATTTGAAAGATGACTAAGCATCATCCTAAGGCATTAAAGAGATCTATATGGAAGCTCTATTAGAGCTCATCTTCCATTCTAACAATAAGACCTTGCTGTGTCCAATACTGTCACAAAAAAGAAAAGATCTTTTTCCAGACCAATGCCAATTACATTAGACAGCAGAGACCTCAACATCGGGCCTCATCAAAATCACTACCATATAAAAATTATGGTTTGACTTTTGCAAGCCTTTTTGCAAAACAGAATGGATGATAGCGTGTTGGAGGCAATTTTATCTGTAGAATTTTCATTGAGCTCTCTCGCATGGTTTCAATCATTCAATTCATCGTTCCTTATATGTACGTGATTCCTCATCTTCCTCGTCTGTGTTTATAAGATGATTCTTCATCTCGACTTTGAATATAGCAGAAACTCATACTGTTTGCTTCAAATCTAAAAAATTTTCTTCCATCAATAATACTGACTTGACACTCATACAATTCCCATTAACTGACTGAGACAGTTAAAAATGGAAACCCCCAGAATCAGTTAGTTTGCAGAAAGGTATATTTCTGTTTCAATTCCCTACGCAAACTTGGTTGTTTCCGTAAACCTCTTATTCATCGTAAGCTGTGTTCCTCATTAATTGTGTTACACCATATCATAATCGTTTCGAAATGCTCAACCTTAAGAACATTTTTCTCTATCTCCAAATTACTTGTTCATCGCATATCAGTCCATGACATCTTTTTCAATCATATCTCTTTAATCGTTCCTTATGTGTACATGACTCCTCATCTTCCTTATTTGTATTTACAAGCTATTGGAGTGTGCTTCAGGGCAGTGTCTTGGGTCCACTCTGTTTATATATCTTCATAAACAGCGTTATTAAGATATTGAAGTGTAATTTTCACCTATATGTGTATGATCTCCAAATTTATCAACAATCATAAATGAACTTCCAATAGCGGTAATGCGGCTTGACTATGAGTATAACTTCAAATCAAAATTTTTTCAACGAAATACTTTCTTCTTAGAGTAGAAACCCAAATGTTTCTACTTGTAGATCTAGAATTAGTTAGTAGTAGGTGGTATTGGAAACCCCCCCCACCATATAGTTTTCCATCTCCTTTCCTTTTCCTATCCCTTTATGTAATTCCCTATCTCTCCTTATTCCCTATTACGTCTCTAAAGAAGATGTGCTTCATATTTCATGATGAAATCTCAATTAGTTCTTGAGATTCGATTACTTCATTTTTACTTAACAAATAATTACATTTTTGCAGAATTTTAATCAAAAAATCATAACTTTGGGATTTACAGATTTGAAAAAATAGTCTTTGATATATTTAACAGCAAATAAATTTGCTTCAAATTGCTTACAAATTTGATATATTTAACATTAAATAGATTTGCTTCAAATTGATTCATATTTCATGGTGATATCTCAATTAGTTCTTGAGATATAATTACCTCATTTTTATTTAACAAATAATTACATTTTTGCAGAATTTTAATCAAAAAATCGTAACTTTGAGATTTACAGATTTGAAGAAATAATCTTTGCTATATTAAACAATAAATAAATTTGCTTCAAATTGTTTCATATTTCATGGTGATATCTCAATTAATTCTTGAGATATGATTACTTCATTTTTACTTAACAAGTAATTACATTTTTGCAAAGTTTTGATCAAAAAATCATATCTCGGAGATTTATAGATTTGGAGAAACACTTTTTGGTAGATTAAACATTAAATAAATTTTCTTCAAATTGATTCTCAATTAGTTCTTGAGATATGATTGCTTCGTTTTTACCAAACACATAATTACGTTTTTTGTAGAGCTTTAATCAACAAATCGTAACTCGTGGATTTTTAAATTTGAAGAAACCATCTTTGTCACAATAAACATGAAATGAATTTGCTTCAAATTGCTTGATATTTTATGGTGATATCTCAATTAATTCTTGAGATATGATTGATTCATTTTTATCTAACATATAATTACGTCTCTGCCATTGGAAGATGGTATCTTCGACGTCGTCTATGTTACTGTAATCAACACAGTATTGTAATCTTCACTATCCGTTTTTTTGTATATATGTAAATGTAAAGGTACTAAAACTTCCCTGTCCTGGGATAACTTAACTAATATGATAGTTTACGTTTCCTCATTTTTTTGGCTTAACCAAGGCTCGATGTCCAGAAGAATTTTCTTCGTCCATCTTTCTTTTCCCGTGACTCTTCTTCACTTTTTTCTCATAATCCTTTTTTTATCTCCGTCCTTTCCATACCTTCCCCATCCATTATGCTTCTCTTACAGATTATAAGGTCCATGGGTATAGAGTCGCCCAGTACCTGTAGCATCTCTGTCAATACAATCTTATATATGAGCTCATGCTTCTTATCAGTATATTTCGGTAAATATTTGTTAGTTTTATTAAGTTTCTCTTAATTATCACGTCCATGCTTTGTAGGTCCAACCTAACCCACCACTCTGTGCGGTGCTTCCACGGTATTTTATGCTTCTGTGTCATCTTAAGTCCTTTCCCAGTATCACTCCTAGGTATTTCACTTTCTTCTTTGTTTTGACCCTGCATTCCCTGACCATAACCTCGGCCTCGCTTCTGATTCTTCTATTCCTCAAGAGCATCGTTTCCGTTTTCTCTGGAGCCATATCCAGTCCCATTTCGTTCATCTCATTGATGATCATGAGCATGGTTGCCTGGACAGACTATTCTATCTCTTCTATGTTCCAGAACGTGATTATCATATCCTGAACATCCTGTAATAGCTCATCGAATAATATATTCCACAGCAGCGTGTTTGATATTCTTTTCCATTTTAATTAAAAAATCTATTGTCAAGATATTTTTTATGATGTTTACTAACTGCGTTGTTATTTCTTTCCTCTGCATTGCCCTTATGATTTTTCTTATGGCGCGGAGCCAAAACCATTACGAACATCCAACTTAATCAACGTTCAAACAAAGATCTAAACTTCTCGAGATTCTAAACCTCCATTATCACCCTCTCATTGGCTAGTATTGCGGATTTCTCTACCTTAGATGTACAAAATTGTACTGGGTGTTAGATAATCCCGTCTAGGTCTATTTCATTTAAAAATTCAGTCCAAATCAACCCAACCTAACCCTGTGTATTTGAATTGAAGTAAAATTAAAACTGGCATTATATTTAGAACTAGAATCATTCGGGTTTAGCCATCTTGAATCCGAATGTTTCTAGTTCAAGATCAAGAGTTAGATTTAATGATCTAAAACTAGAACTAACACTAGACCTAGAAGTGGAAAGTTTTGGTTTAGCCGTTCGTCTTCAGTCTAGTTTTATATCGATTCATATATACAAGATTGTTGATGTTGTATATATGTTACAGTTAAAGCATTCATTACGTGAATGTATACAGTATCTAGACAATGCATACATTAACTAATTTCTTTTATTTTATAGGAAAGTTTTTCGTCTTAATAAAGTGCAAAAATTATTAAATAAATATATTAACTAATTTACCTAGTTAATGTGTATATAAAATACAAAATGTAAACTTTTACTAGTTAATGTATACAATTACTAACGATACTCAGTTAAAGTTTAATATACGTTTAAAATGTATTATATAACAAAAGTTGTAGAAGTTGTTTTAAATAAAAAACGAAGCGAAGACTCTGAAATATAAAAAATCAAAATAACTTATAACTAAAAAACTTCGATCGATAGACAACGTAGACAACGATAGGTAACCAACCAACCAACTTAATCTATTCTTTAACAGTTCTGTTGAATGGTAAATTAGGTTAGGTTATAATATTTGTTCGCTTTAAAATCAATGTAAAAAAGACACAATAGTTCTCAGGAAGTTTCAAAATAAGGCTTTATCTTTCGGTTAACTTGTTAAGTTAGTAAAATGGATAAAAATGAAATGAAAATTAAATTTCATAGTTGTATTGAAAATATTTCACAAAAGAGTAAGGCCAGGCGCGCACTTGCGATTTTCTGTCGCGCGACTGTTTGGTCGCAAAAATAACACACATAGCATTAAATACAAATGCGCGCATATGCGACTAAATAATAGCAGCGATTAAAAAGATGTAACCTGCTCCATTTTTGTAACGACGCGATTGTCGCGTCTTTAAATGTATCACATGAACAAGAATGAACATACACGCACATGCGACTGTTCAGTCGTAGTCGCAGCACAGGTCGAAGTTGGTGTATAGGATAATTATTACAACAAATTTATTAAAAATGGCTGAATCTTCAGAAGTGTCTGATAATAGTGACAATGACTTGACATCTAGTGTCTTAGACACAGAAACTATTATTATCGAGGTAGAAAAAAGACCAGCTCTTTACAAAAAACATTTGAAAGAGTATAGTGACCGAAATTTAAAGGAAAAATTGTGGGGAGAAGTGTATAGCAAAGTTATATCCACTTGGAACAAGTTATCGGCCGAAGAAAAACACAAGAGAGGTACGTGATATTGTTTTTATTTAATAGTTTTTAATAATCTTATGTAATAAATGTTGTGCAGATAAGTATTTAAATTTTATCATATTGCCACGGAACTGAACCTTCGGGGGATGTAAAGTAATTTTCCATATAGTCTCTTATATTAAGACCAACTCTGTTAGGTCTTATTCCAGCTGGAGGACAGCTCTGTAATAAACACTCATAAAATTCGTCCTCCATCTGCACACCGTCTTTCACTACAAGTTATGTTGCATTCTACAAGTTATGTAGAATGCAACATGTTTTAATGATAAGGTCGGCAAATTCGACTCGCACGTCTAATGATCGATGCAAAATACGCCATTTGTTCGCTAAAATACCAAAGGTACACTCTACCATACGCCGTGCACGAGTCAGTCTATAATTAAAGACTCTTTGTTTCATTGTTAAGTTTCTTCGAGGATAAGGCCGTAAAACATTTTGTGATAACGCGAATGCTTCGTCTCCTACTATCATGAAAGGTATGGGTTCTCCCATCTCGTTGTTTGGTAATTTTTGTAGAGTAGGAACATTTAATTGGTTATTATGTAATCTTTGACCAAAATTCGAATTCTTAAAAACACTGGAATCGCTTCCAGCACCATATGCTCCTACATCTATTGCTGTAAAACAGTAGTCGGCGCACAGTGGTTCAAAATGGCAAAAAGTGACGCATAGACCTTTAGAAATTTATTACGTTGATGAAATTTGGTATATAGGTATTATAACAAATATGATGATTTGTATCAAAATTTAGACCAAATTAGTTAACCGGAAGTGACACTTTACCTGAACCCACCTCCACATTTTCATATAAAGTTATAATTTAAATTGGTGTAGATGAATGCCATTTTGTATGATCTATTATAATCTTGCAAAATATCCAAATATCAAATTTCAATCAATTCGCGTAACCGGAAGTGTACCGGAAGGTACTTTATCTGAGCACATCTCCAATTTTATTCATAAAAATTGTCACTCTAAATTAGAATAAAAATAAATAAAATGAATTGTAAAATTGTAAAATTTCTAAAATTGTAGTTTCTATGGCCCTCCAAAATATTCTGACATCATAGTTTGGTCTTGTTGTGTAATTGGAACTAATAGAAAGTAAAGGAATAAAATATTCCATAGAATAGATTCAAGTAGTTTGGACGATATAAAATAAAAAAAGATATGTAATGAGAAAAGTATATAGAAGATAATATACCTACATGTATTGGTGCAGAAGATAAGTATACCTACATGTATTTATGCATAGGTAATTGGTTATGTGTAGGTATTATATATAGGTATATATATATATACAAAAAAATGAAATACAACCAGTTTATTAAATTCAATAAACATACTTTACTATATTAAATGGTGTCTTCAAATTCTTCTGCGAAGACATCGAATTGTATGTCGTCATCAGAATCTGAATCATACGATTCATTCAAAGGAGCATCTTCAAAATCAGCAGTATCATCTATGTGTAGTTTTTTTGTTGAAGATTTACTCTTTGCAGATGATCTATTAAATGCTCTGAATATTTTAAAAAATAAAGGATCAGACGTTAACATGAATCTGTTAAAAATATCTTCAAGTGTATCTTTGCGTGATGTTTTTCTTGAAAAGTCGGTCCTATATTTCTTGAAATCTTTGTTTCTAGACTCCAGTGGTTCTTCACTTAGAGCACCTATAAAATAAAAACTATAGTTTTCTTGTTTGTTGTCTATTCAAGTATAATTTACCTAATGGAATTGATCCAAAATGTTGAATATATTCATGCCCGTGAAACAAAATTTTATGCACAGTTGGAGAAAATGTGAATGAGGGGTATGTTTTCGAAAACTTTTGTGCTGTTGCAATGCCGTACATTTCATATTTCTTGAAATTAACTACTGTGTTGCAAGATATTGCCGCTAAAAGATTTGAAAATCGCTCGATAATTTCAACATCAATTCCTTTTATTTCTGATGTTAATTTACAATCTTGAAAGAATCTTCTGGCGGTATTCCCATCATGGGAAATTCCAAAACCTGGCTTGGGTTTGTCTATAATTAGGCCAGTTTTTTCCTTGAACAGTTTTTGAATTTCCTTCTTCCGCACATCTGTTTGCTTGTTTTCGTCCAATCTAAGAAGAAATTAGTCATAGAAAATAAAGAAGTATTAGAAGTAAATCTCTTACTTATAGGCACATCGTAGTAAAAACTGCATCATATTAATTTTCGCATGTAATGGCGATATACCAAAGCCAAAAACAGTTTTGTTAATTGCTCCTTTGTCTGGAAATTTATTTAAGTCTTTAGGTCCAGCTAAACATACTGGACATCTCTAAAATCATTTAATTTTAGTTATCTTATTGACAAAAGAATTCTTTCGTTTCTGTCCCACGTTTAATATAATCATGAACACACTTACCGAAGTTGCGGGATTTTTAATAATAGCGTTGATAACTTTTCCATTTATCATGGTGAACAGAAAACTATGTGTCATTTCCACCTCGTATGATTCCGACATCTTAATCATTGATGGCCTTAAATTTTCTATTACTGTCATCATTCTTCTGTACTCTGCCGTTATGGAATTTGGATCTTCTTTACAGAATGCCATTCGTATTGGCCTACATAGACTAAATTAAAAAAAAAAAACAGGAGATTAGAGCCTGCGTTACAATATTTTATATGAAAAAATACCTTGACGAATTAGGAGAGTCATTATTCCAAACAATGACCTTATCACCTTCTATAAATAAGGGTAATATGTGCGTACACATTACGGTGGCATCCGAATTTTCTGGATTAATAAACCTTTGTTTAAATTCAGGATGACCACTGCTGCCATCCATACCCCATTAAAATGTTATTTTCAGCCTGTTTGGGCAATTTTCTATTGGAATATTTTTCAAAATTCTTTCGGCTGTTCTGTCCACCATATGTTGAAGCGATACCTTTGCCTCTATTTCCGAAAAGTTATCGGGATTTAAAGTGGGATAGCTTTCTTTTTTAGCTTTCAATATTTCGTGGTATGTTGGATATATATCAACTTCTATAAAATAAATACAATCAAGTAAATTAGGTCTACATACTTAATAAAATGAATATTACTTTTCCACAATGCTGCTGAACGCATATTTTGATACTGAGCCTTTGTTTGTTTGCCATTTATAATAAATAAGGCTATTGCTTCTTCCGGAGAAAATGGTTCGGGAGCACTGCGCTCCACAGCGGACAATACGTCTTCTGGGACTAAGCTAGCTAATTTTACAGCTTTTGCTGCATAGATTTTATGCTCTTGTCTAAGGGCAGATGTGGCGGCATACGCTAATTCTTCAGACGTGTAACTATCTCTTATTTCTAAAAATAAATTTTATAGCCACATTATATCAAACACGTGCTGATCTATTACCTTTGGTTACTCTATTTTTTTGAGAGGTTGACAAATCTGCAAAACATTTTCGTTTCGAAGGTCCAGGTTCTGACACATTCTCATCACATAATTTGTTAAATGGTTTGTCATCTAACCAAAGTTGATTTTTGGCAACAAATTTTTCCCAAGAATATCCAGAATTTCTCCATTTTTCTGCCCATTTCTTTAAAAAAGATTTTATTTGGGTTTCGTTTGGAAAAAGTCCGCGCCCGTTCATGTATGTTAGTATTTCGTTAAATACCTCTGTTTCAGTTCTATTACTAAAACCTCCCTTAAGAAATTTATTGCATAGATCTATACGCGTAATTTCAGCTGTAATAAAAAAAATACATTAGCAAAAATAATAGCACTATACTATACAGGTATGATATGAAATAAACTATTACCAAAAATTTAATGAACTGTTAGCTATACTTACTATAACTTGATCAGTGATAGTGGCAATGTGTGAAGCGGAACATCAATATCATCTCACTTGTTGATTATATTAAAGGAGAAAAGATTTCTAATGATATCGGGGAATGACAAATTTGTAGCAAATTTTTTTCCAACTTTTGAGGGTTGTAGTTACCTAGGGGTGTCGATGTGCATGTGGTTCTTGTATATAAATCATCTACCTTAATTTTCGGAAAACAATCACTTCCCAAAGTTTATCGCATTTGCAGCGAAACACTATAAAATAAATCAAAAGTTGGATCCAGATGGTTTTAAATTATTCACCACTGATAAGATAATACTCAAAATTATATTTACAATCAATAACTGCAGCGGGCTGAAGCTGGCGTAAACATTTATTATGACTTATTTCCTAATAGTTGCGTATTTTACGGATATGTAGTGTTAAAATGTAACATATTTTCGACAGGCGGATCATGGTGGGTCTAAATCATATACCTCCAGGTACGTAATACTTTAAACTATATTTACGATGAAAATTCAAAGCGGGCATAGGTGGGCGTCGAGACTTATTACAGTTTATAACTTAAAAATTGTCATAATTCATGATACACTTTTTCATAATGTTAGCTGATAATCAAGGCATCAATTGAAAAACTGTTATATACATATGATAATACTTACCTAAACGCTTGGATTCCATATTTTCTTCAGAAATAACTATCACTCGAAACGTCACAAAATTATCTTAATGTGCGCTAATGAAGCGATAAGGCAAAGTGACCTAAGAACCTGCCCGACCTCCTTATAAGCAAATCCATCTTACTCAGGTAGATTTGCATATAATTGACTTTGGGTATCGGTTTTTCTTGGAAAAAAGTGTTATTTATAAAAGGGCTTTCCCAAAATTACCTAGGGGTAAATTTGTTTTTTACCTCTATGCGTCACTTTTTCATATTTTGAACCACTGTGCGGCGTCTACTATACCCAAAAGAATAGTCGAATAAAAGTTTTTATAATTATAAAATTCGGAACCAGTATTATTTGGTTTCTGTAATCTAATGTGCTTGCCGTCGACTGCACCGATACAGTTCGGAAAATTTGTCCTATCGTAAAACTCTTTGGCAATATTTATCCAATCTTCTTCAGACTTTTCTGGCATGTATAAAGGCTGTAAATAGTTCCATAATTGGTTACACGTGTCTTCAACAATTTCCCTTACCGTGGTAGCCCCAAGTAAAAATTCAAAGTGTAAAGAATTGAAACTGTTGCCGGTAGCAAGGTATCTGAAAAATAAATAATAACTGTTTTTTATTGCAAGAAAAATTATTCAAAAAAAATGGAAAAATTTAAAAGATTGTTTCGCTAGGGAATTAGCAGCCCAGCGTAAAGCAGTGTCTGGGCAAGCAGCAAAAAAAAAGAAGATATATTTATTTCGACCAATTGCAATTCCTTTTCCCAATAATGAAAGATAGACCAACTACCAGCAACACCGGACCTTCTCAATCAATTGAGATTGATCAAGAAAATCAAGAAATGATATCTTCTCCTTCTTTAGCAACCAATACAGAAAATTCGGAAAGTACATCCATATCTAAAAGAAGGGCTGCAAGAAAAACTGTGCTTAAAACAATTCCATACGAAGAAAAGTTACTGAAAATATTGGAGGATAAGCAATGTGAAACAATCGACGAAGATAAAAATTTTTCACTTATGCTTGTTCCAATGTTCAAAAAATTAACTGATGACCAAAAACATTATGCGAAAATTGAAATCTTAAATATCATGAAAAATGCAAAAAACGTCGGAAATCCTCCAGTTTTTTACAGTTCAATGCAACAATCTTATTCTTATCTTTATCCTAACCGTCCGGTAGACCAAGTGCAATTTCCAAGATCAAATTTTCAACAACAGCAACAAGGAGGCAATGAAAGTATTTACTCCGCGCCATCGACATCAACGGTCAACTCTGCACAGTCCACACCATCAGCAACCATTTTTTCTGATGGTGACAATGCATATTTTGACTTGTCAAATCAATAAATTAATTAAATTAAACAAATAGAACATATATTTATTATTTAACCTTATTTTTAATATCTACTTCTATATATCTAGTCTAATAGTAGTTTGCAGAAAATATCTAGTTAATTTGGCAGAACGACGACACAAAACAAAAGCTGGTAAGTACCTTCTTACCTTATTGTTACTGCAAGACATTCCTCAGGTGGTATACATTTTCCCCATTTACTATTTTGGTACGATATTTTCGGTCCTATTATTTTTAATAATTCAAGAAAAGATTTTTCACTCATTCTGTAATAGTTAAAGAATTTACGAGGATGCTTTCTTAAATCTTCATGAAGAATGTAAAATTGACCCCGATGTTCTCTGTCAGATAAAATTGGATGCACCCAAAATTTTCTTTTCCGTTGCTTTCTTAATTTCTTTCGTAATAACAGAGCCACTATACAAGCGGTTTCTATGAAGTCCATGTTGATACTAGGCTCTAGTCACGATTAATCAGTCGCAAATGCGCGACCATACAAATTTTTTGCGACTACTACTTTTATGTCGCTGCGACAAATAATCGCATGAAAATCGCATGTGCGCGCCTGGCCTAATAGCTTTCGAATGAGTTTACCAAAATATCGTAATTTAGTAGATGAAGTAAAAATTGCAAAGGCTTTAGCTCGGAAGGCAAACCGTCATTTTTGGTTGCTAAAACATTACGATGTCAAAGGTATAAAAATATTACAACTCAAGAAATACAACTATTTCTAAATTTATGCGAATTATGTTTGAAAAAGCGAAAAAATGAAAAGAAAGGGTTGGTGGTTAAACCGATGATATTTTCACACTTTAACTCTAGATGCCAAGTAGACTTAATAGACTTTCAATCACAACCTGACGGAGAATTTAAATTTATATTAGTCTATCAAGATCATCTGACGAAATTTGTGATACTTAGAGCACTTAAAAGTAAGCAGGGATTGGAAGTAGCAGATCAACTACTTAGTATATTCTTATTATTTGGTGCCCCATTCATACTGCAGTCTGATAATGGACGAGAATTTGTAAACAATATAATAGAAGATTTAAAACAACTATGGCCTAAATTAAAAATTGTTCATGGTAAACCGCGACATAGTCAATCGCAAGGCAGTGTAGAACGCGCCAATCAAGATGTAGAAAATATATTGAACACTTGGATGCTACAAGAAAAATCTAACCATTGGAGTAAAGGTAAAAACCTTTCAATCAAATCTTTCTTTTTTTCTACAATAAAAAGGGGTATCATGTAAATCTTTTTTCAGGTTTGGGTTTCGTGCAATTTATGAAAAATAGGGCGCTTCATGCAGGAATCAAAAGAAGTCCATATGAAGCAATGTTTGGAGAGACAGCGTAGGTTGGACTTACTTCTTCTTCACTACCACGAGATGTTATTAAAGAAATTAATACTGAGGATGACTTGGACATATTAATAAAAACTTCTAATGCGTCTAATACAGAAAAACAAGGTGAAATTCAAATCACTTTTCATAGCAATGTTGCTATTTCACAGGAACCTATCCCAGAAAGTTCTTTAGAAACCTTAGAAGAAGCTTTACAAGAAGAAATTTTGCTAATCAATCTAACCATTGGAGTAAAGGTAAAAACCTTTCAATCAAATCTTTCTTTTTTTCTACAATAAAAAGCGGTATCATGTAAATCTTTTTTCAAGTTTGGGTTTCGTGCAATTTATGAAAAATAGGGCGCTTCATGCAGGAATCAAAAGAAGTCCATATGAAGCAATGTTTGGAGAGACAGCGAAGGTTGGACTTACTTCTTCTTCACTACCACGAGATGTTATTAAAGAAATTAATACTGAGGATGACTTGGACATATTAATAAAAACTTCTAATGCGTCTAATACAGAAAAACAAGGTGAAATTCAAATCACTTTTCATAGCAATGTTGCTATTTCACAGGAACCTATCCCAGAAAGTTCTTTAGAAACCTTAGAAGAAGCTTTACAAGAAGAAATTTTGCTAATCAATCTAACCATTGGAGTAAAGGTAAAAACCTTTCAATCAAATCTTTCTTTTTTTCTACAATAAAAAGCGGTATCATGTAAATCTTTTTTCAAGTTTGGGTTTCGTGCAATTTATGAAAAATAGGGCGCTTCATGCAGGAATCAAAAGAAGTCCATATGAAGCAATGTTTGGAGAGACAGCGAAGGTTGGACTTACTTCTTCTTCACTACCACGAGATGTTATTAAAGAAATTAATACTGAGGATGACTTGGACATATTAATAAAAACTTCTAATGCGTCTAATACAGAAGAACAAGGTGAAATTCAAATCACTTTTCATAGCAATGTTGCTATTTCACAGGAATCTATCCCAGAAAGTTCTTTAGAAACCTTAGAAGAAGCTTTATAAGAAGAAATTTTGCTAGTAGAGGAAATAGCAACAACGTGCGTTGACAAAGAAAATAACGATATATTGAAAGAGAAGAAGTGTAGAAAATGTGAGGTTTTGTTATTGTCGGAAGATAATTCCATTTGTAATGTTTGTGTGCGTCTACATGAAATTAGTAATAACAGAAATGAGGCCAAAGAAAATTTAAAACTTCAAGCTACACGTATGAAAACAATATCTGATGCTTCTCATATGCCAGCAGAAAACGGAATGAGTGTCCGGATTAAAGTACCAGATGTAGACAGGGGAAGAGGAGATTTTCGTTCAAACTTAGGATGTATAATGAAAAAAACCGATGATGGTTATTTTCAAATAGGAACAAGGAATATTTTGAAAGGTCTTTACACTAGATCCCAATTTAGTGTATGTCCAGAGAAGATACTAAACATCGATGGTATTCCACCACAACAATTACCTCTTAGAACAGTGGCCACAGAGCAATCGGTAATCGGCAATCGGAAAAAAATTTTGTGCAATTCGAAGTGCCACCAAAGTTTACCATGTTGTAATAAATAAAAGTTGTATTTGCATTAATAGATGAACGGATTTGTTCTTTATATTGTTTGTTTTTGTATTTTTATTTTAAGAAATAGATATTTGTATTAAAAAAATCCGTATTTAAATTTTTGTTACATATCTTAGTACAAAAAAGTTTCCAGTTATTTTTCTGTTTTTTGATATTATATCAAAAATGTATTTATTACTATACTTACTTACCATTTGCATCACATGCAATTCCGTCTATTAAGAAAATTATACCGTCCTTTGGAACAACTTTTACAGATATTTGTTAGCAAATGTATACACTACCTAGTAAATGTATACACTCTATGATTAGTAAATACTTTCACTAAAACGTTACGTAAATGTATACATTGACTAGTTAATGTATACATTAACTGAAATGCACACTTTACCTGTAACATATACATATTGTTGTGATATACAGAACAGACTTAATTTATTGAAAGAGTACAATTAACAAGAGACAATTATTACGTTTTCACATTTCGAATCACTTTATTTCTATAAATCATATCAAAATATGTTCATCGTAGATAAAATGTTGTATATCTCACGTGGGTTAAAGCATAATTACAGTACTCTTGTGATTACACGAGTAAGTGTAATTACATAAATGTGTAATTTTCCACACTAGTACAGTAATTATGTATCTACACCACTTGTAATATAAATAACTATTATGCTAAATCAAACGAAAATAAATGAATAAATTAACAAACCAATTTTTCTTCGTTTTTTCGTTGTTTATTATGACAGTTGCGTACGACCGTCCGCGATCCTCAATCTCCATTATTAAACAGGCCAACTTTCAAAACGTCACTGCTTTATGGCCTTATCAATAATTAAAGATTCGAAAAAGGCCGGCGCCTGACGTTGAGGACGTCGGGGTGAGGTTTTGTCATTTGCGTCAGGGAGTTTCAAAAAAAAGCCCCGGCGGTAGATAGCCGGCCTACCCACACCCCTTTCAATTCCTTCTTTGACCTTTCAATGAACGGTCCACGGGCGGTTTTTATTGGCGTCTTTCTTATTCATCTTTTGTTAATCCGAGAGGCGGATTCCCTCTCTCCCTTTGATTTCTCGTCCATGTAAGGCTTATTAAAGGGATGACTTTCCGCTCCGTGGCCGACCTCTCACCCCGGTCCCTCAGGAGAACAAATTGGACATCCAAACTGACCACCGGTCAACGTGAACTTTGACATCTTGTGTCGCCCCAAGTTTTTCATACCGTCACATTTAGGGCGATATAATCACATTTGCTAACACGTTCACAAAAGAATATGTGTTATTCGGATCTTATAAAAAAAGCTTTCTTTTTACGTCGTTTATTACGTATCGCCTAAAGGGTAAAGTATTAACTAAGTATGGCTCTTAAAAGAAATCTTTCCCGATGACAAATAGCTTGTACGCATGGACGATTCCGCCGATCTTATCTCCTGACCAATTTGTACGGTTAATTCGGTCGATTAAGCGGTCTCAGTTGGCAAAAAAAGGTCGCTCGGTGCGCACGAGGGGTGATATTGATAAGTACCGCTCGAAATCGGTCCTTACTTAGGCGTTACGATGGTCAAGGGCCTTGTGGACGCCTGTTATTACCATAATTGCTGGGGGGTGCATAAAATTAATCAATTACAATGTAGATACAGTGTTAGTGCCCTCTTGGCGATTTCTTCCTCTCTCCTTCGATAAAGAACAGTCCACGGTTTAATTTGCTCTTGTAATGGGTTTTATATCGAAACCAATTGCTCATGAGATCCCGTAAGCGATAATAAAGTTATTTTTAGAATGTGTAGAAAGGAAATTGTGATGTGGAGACTTTTGTTTTATCGTATAAAGTTTCATATCTTTTTAATCAATCAAATATGATTACATCAAGTCCATCCTGTATTCTATTGTCTCGATTACTACAAAGATTTCTTTAATTAGATGGCTTATGCGATTAACCTGGAAAGCCATCTTCGTCAATTTTCTAGCTGTGGCGAAATAACCATGAATAGGTTTTTTGGTCCACTCAAGATGAAGATGTTCAGAAAAAAATATGTTCAGTTCGACTAAATATACTTGATGTTGTAAAGATCTTGATAGTTAATGTGATTGTCCTTTAAAGTTGTTTCTGTATGATATACTGAATTATGGTTACTGCTTAGAAATCTTTGCACATCTTAAAGATATTACATAAGATTTTGATGGAAGACTTAGATCGCCACGTCTTCCATAGACTTGATTATGAGAAAGTTTTCTCGAATTAGTAACATATACGATTAACCTGATTATGGAAAGCCATTTTGAGATAAAATTTCTAATTGCAACGAGATAACCATAAATAGATTTCTGGTCCACACAAGATGAAGATATTCACAAAAATGAAATGTAGATTTTGTTGATAGTTAATGTGATTGCCCTTTGAATTGATGAAGAAGTAAGATAAAGAACACTTCCAAAAAGTAGTTTTATGTTTCTGTTTGAGATGCACTGAACAATGTTACAACTAAGTTACTTCTAAGTTTCATTTAAAGATTTAATCTCTGGTATGCTTTGAATTTGCAAATGAAAACATATTAAAAATGACAAATGAATTCTGTTGTCAATTTTCGTTGATTAGATGAGAAATGAGGCGTCTAAGTGTAATTTGATTTTATTTATGACCTTATTTATACAATAAAATTACTTATAGGACAAATATTCACAACCTAAATCTCAGACACAGGAACACTATCACCATTCCTGCTTACAGAACATCGCTGTTTCGGCGTTCCTTCTCTTACAATATTGCGAGAGGGTACAACTCCTGTCCTTATAAAATTAAAAGTATTAAGTCTGCTATCTTCAAAGTTAAGCTGCGTGACGCCTTGTTTGGGTTGCAATTAACACAACGTGACATTTCTGCTGCCTCGGTGCTCTTACATTGTGATCATGTCTTGTAAGCACTCTTGGAAAACTGAACAATTATTGTTTTTTTTTTATTATTTGTTTTGTTTATATATTTTTATATATTTTCACTATTCTCAACTCTACGTTGAGTTGAACAGATGATAACCCTGATCTATGGGTTGTCAATCTGGACTCCGCTTTTGACCACAAATTGCAAATAACAATGAATGTATATTTTTCATTTTTTCTTTTTCTATTTGTTTCTATTTTTTTATTTTCTTAATGTATTAGGATTCTATTGTTTTTTGAGGTCAATAAAGTTATTATTATTATTCACTCTATTCGGCATGTTAAGGTCCCTGACCTTCCAGTTTTCCTTCTGTTATTGAGCGTTTATGGAATCGGTTTTGGGAGGCTGGTCAATATGGTAGAAGATGTGACAAGGCCAAAATCGAAGAACTACTCAAAATCAATACTGAGTTCTTATCCTTTCCTATCTACGTATGCGTTCTAGCACAGAATGAGACTTTCTAAACGTGAATGAACTACTTTGAAAACCTGTTGGGTTGGGTTGAGTTGGATCAAGCTTGGAATCCACAAATTAAGTAGGCTAAATGCCATGACTTATTTCGAAACTCAAGTTGAAGGTTAGAATTTAAAAACTATTCAAAATAAAGGAGATTTCTTGTGCAGAGGTTTTGCAGAGAAGTCCAGATTTCGTATCAGTTGAGTACCTGTATAAACGTCCTTCTGAACGCTACGCAGCTGCTACTATACAGGAAGTAGATAGATTTGGTCAGGGATCTCTTATGGTTTGGGGTGGTATCAGTATAAGGAACAGAACTGAGATTGGGTTGGAATCAGTGTAGACAACAGAACTGATCTTCTTGTTATTCCTTGTAGACTAAATGCCATGAGTTACTTTGAAACTCAAGGTTGGAATCCATAAACTACTAAAAATAAGAGAGATTTCTTTTCCTTTCTTTACGTACACGTACCGCTACAGAACAAGACTTCCTAAACGATCTAAGACGAACGCATGGAATAGAGATTTCTGATCAAACTGTTAGAAGAAGATTACAAGATGAGAATTTTTTGCTCTAGGTTACAGAGATTGGAAACTTCGTCACTAGATATCATGATAACATGCTCTCCTTGCTTAAAAAATGTTAAATAGGTAAAGCCCAGAAAAAGATAACAACAGACCTATATATAACTAATAAGTAAAATAATACATAAATAATATCATCAATTAAATAATTATAATAAGAATAATTAATTATTAATTATACACTTTACAAAGAGTGCAGAGTGATGCTCATCTCATTATGTTTGTTTTACCATAGGGCATGACAAAGGTGCAGCCAAATCTTGAACACATTCTGGAAACAGCAAAATCCAGTCTCTCAAAAAGAAAAGGGGAATCAATGTTGTTTTCCAAAAATTTTAGAAGAAATTTTATATGGGATGTATCTCTTGTGCCCATTAAGGAAACCATATTGTATCGTGCCAATAGTTCATTTTATGATATACCTCTTTCAGGGAAAATCTCATCATTTTTTAATGAAAGATAGTTTAAAACTTTGCGATGGACTTGATCAAAACACACGATTTCACATGCATATAATGGATTCTTAATTAGAGAAGCATATGCGATCTTGCTCAAGACATAAGCAGAATACAAACACTTCAGCAGGCTTATCAGTGAAGTGCCTACGCACACGCAACATGAAAACAAAGGTTCTAAAGGCCTCTGAACACGTTTCAGTGATATGTTGTTCAAAAGTAAGGCTAGCATCAAATATCACCCCCAAATCCTTGTATTCCTCTCTTTTTCTCTATTCCTCTTGTTTTTTCTAATAAATACTAATGGCAGAAAATTTCCTTGGTTGTGAAAAATAAAACTGTTGGAAGAATGCACTTCTTACTTGCAGAAAATTGAATACTGATGGTAAAATTCTATTTTTGCTTTAAGACTGTTAGATTGGTTTTGGAAACAGCGAAAACTGATGGCGGAAGCATCTTAGAGGATCATGTGGTGCTTGCTGCATTTGGTCAAAGTTTCATCCTAATACAAGACATTGCAAAGCCACATATCTCATTAGGAGGTATTACCAGAATCTTTTTGCAAGAATGTAAAATTCAGTTCACGGAATAGCTTGCGTTAAGTCCTAACTCGAATGCTATTGAATACGTGCGTAATCAGGCGATACTGATGCCAGAACACCTTTTTTGCTTTCATAACATTAGATATTGATGGCAGAATAATTTTCTTGCTAGATGAAGCTTAAATACTGATTGCAGGATGCTCTTATTGTTTGTAAAAGCTTAAATATTGATGGCAGGATACTCTGTTTGCTTGTAGAAAACTAGATACTGATTGCATGAGAATCTCCTTGCTTGCAGAAAGTTAAATACTGATAACAGAATACTCATCTTGCAAAAGATACCTATCAGAAATCTATTTGTAAATAGTAAAAGGCTAGATTTGAAGCAATTATAGTCTCGTTGCTTAGAAAATGAACTACGCATTGAATGAATACTGATGATACAACACTTTTCTTGCTTTAAGACATATCACCGGCATCATCAACAATTTTTTGCAAAAACATGGAATTGAAGTAGCCGACAGTAAGTTCTTACCTGAATCATACTTATCACGTGTGGGATTGCTTAGAACATGTTGAATACTGTTGGCAGAACACCCTTCGTTGCTTTCAGAAGGTTGGATACTCATATCAGAATATTTTTTTGCTCGAAAAAGCTGAAATACTCATGGCAGAACACTCTTCTTGCTTGCAGAAGGTTATATATTGATGCAGAACACTCATTTTGCAGAAGATACCTATCAGAAACCTATTTGTAAATACTAAAAGGCTAAATGCTGACGATAACATGCTTAGAATATATTAAATACTGATGGCAGAAAATTTCCTTGTTTGCGGAAGATTAAATTGCTGGCAGAACACTCTTTTCGCTTGCAGAAAATTAGGTACTAATAGCAGAATACTCTTCTTACTTGCAGAAAATTGAGTACTGATAGTAGAACCCTTTTCTTGCTTTAAGACCGTTAGATACTGATGGCGGAAACATCTTGGAGGATAATGTCGTGCTTGCTGCATATGGTGAAAATTGTATCACGCCAACATCACCAGAAACTTTTTGCAAGAACGTGGAATTCAGTTCATGGAATGACCTTCGTTAAGTCTTCACCTGAATCCTAGTCAACACTTGAGTAATCAGGCGTGTGGGATCGCTTAGAAAATGAATAGAATAGAATATTAGATACTGATGATAGAACATAGAACACTTTTCTTGCTTGTAGAAAGTTAAATAGTGATGACAGAACATTTATCTTGCAGAAGATACATATCAGAAACTTTTTGTAAATAGTGGAAGGCTAGATGCTGATGATCAGAGCGCAGCGAGTTTAGCTTTACAGCTCCAAAATTCACCTCACTGTAGCCTCGTCGTTCAGACGCATCTGAGGCTGCCTTCCGTTACCGCTAATAAGTTATGTCGTTTGGTGGAGAACACATTAGCTAAAATCGCCGCGCTCTGCTGATTATAACATTCTCTTTTTGCTTAGAAAATCTTAAATTTTCTAAATGGCAGAACAATTTTCTTGTTTGTAGAAGATTAGGTACTGATAGCAAAATACTCTTCTTGCTTGTAGAAAGTTAAATACTGATGACAAAACATTTATCTTGCAGAAGATAAAGAAGAAAAAGTCAGAAACTTTTTGTAAATAGTAGAAGGCTAGATGCTGATGATAACATACTCTTCTTGCTTAGAAAATGTTAAATATTGATGGCAGAAAATTTCTTTTTTATTTATAGAAGCTTATGTACTGATAGCAGAATACTCTTTTTACTTGCAGAAAATTAAATACTGGTGATAGAACGCTTTTCTAGCTTTAAGACAGCTAACATTTCATGAAATTCAGTTTATGAAATGGCCGGCGGTAAGACCTACCTGAGTCTTATTGAACACGTGCGTGATCAGGCGTGTGGAGTTGCCTAGAAAATGTTAATTTGCTTAGAAACTTGTTGAAAATTAGATATTGATGGCAGAACACTCCTCTTGTTTACAGAAAGTTAAATACTGATGCAGAACACTTATCTTGGAGAAGATACTTATAAGAAACTGCTGATGATAACATACTGTCATTCTTGCTTTAAGACGGTTAGATACTGATGGCGAAAACATCTTAGATGACCATGTGCTTGCTGTATATTGTCAAAATTTTATAATAATGCAAGACACCGTTCTTGCTTGTATAATATTAGATACTGATTGTAGAATACTTTCCTTGCTTGCAGAAATTTAAATACTGATGACAAAACACTTATCTTTCAGAAGATACCTGTAAGAAACCTATTTGAAAACACTAGAAAATTAGATGTCGGTGATGATGTGCTTAGAAAATGTTAAATATTGTTGGCAGAACACCTTCCTTGCTTTCAGAAGATTAGATATTGATAGCAGAACAATTGTCTGGGTTGAAGAAGCTTAAATACTGATGGTAAGATACTCTCTTTATTTGTACAACCTTAAATACTGATGGTAGGACTCTCTCCTTGCTTTCAGAAAGTTAATTACTGATGACAGAATACTTATCTTGCAGAAGATACCTATAAGAAGCCTCTAACTTTCAAGCTTTCTACAACACCATGCACAAAAGAAATAGTTTAAAAAAGATTATCTATCCACATTATAGAAATAAACCTATTTACATAAAAATACCCTTCAATCAGGGCATTTGCGACAGTTTAAAAACCAAGTTAACCAAATACAACATCACCCACGCATTCTCATAAAACCAGAAACTAAGTCAATTGCTTACAAATAATAAGCATAAGTTTAAAAAAAAAGAAAAAAGTGACATATGCAAGCTAACGTGTGGTATTTGCAACAAAGTATGCATAGGATAAACGGGACGTAGTCTGGAAGTCAGATTCCGAGAATATCAGAACAGAACATCTTCTTTCGATAAAGACTTAATAAATGAAAAATATAAACAACAATAACCGAACAGAATTACCACAACTGATAAACAAATCAAGAAAACTGGATATCGCAGAAGAATATCACATCCTAGCTCACACAAACAAATTTCTTGGCAATATATTAAATGACATAACAGAATTTAGATACAAAAGATTTTTCAAAAAATTTATGAAGTTATAATTAAATTTAATGTTTAACCGCAAATTTTCTAAGTTGTACATCGTTTAAATATTTTAAATGTTGTTTTAAATTCTTTAAATATTTCTTAATTATAATAATTAAGTTTTGTAATAATAATTGTAATACACTGAAAGCTACAATAAAATATTTTATCGTCAATGGAAAAAAATTTTCTTAATTTTTGATTAATTCAGGATGATAAACACGGAGTCAACCGTTGCTAACTATAAAAACCTATTTGTGAATAGTAGTAGACTAACTGCTGATGATGACATACTCCACTTGCTCAGAAAATGTTTTTGCTTGCAGAATTAAACTGCTAACAAAACACTTTTTTGCTTGAATAAGCTTAAATACTGATGGCAGGATGCTCACCTTATTTGTAAAAACTCAACTGATGACAGGACATCCTCCTTGCTTGTGCAATACTAGATACTGATGACAGGACACTTATCTTGCAGAAGGTAAACCTATAAGACTTCAATTCGTAAAAAAAATAATAGAAGACTAGTTGCTGATGATAACATACTCTCCTTGCTTGTAGAAGATTATATACTGATGGCAGAAGACTTTTTTTTCCTTACAGATAATTAGATACTAATGGCAGAACACTCTTTTTGCTTGCAGAAAATTAAATTCTGGTGATAGAACGCTTTTCTAGCTTTAAGACAGCTAACATTTCATGAAATTCAGTTTATGAAATGGCCGGCGGTAAGACCTGACCTAAGTCTTATTGAACACGTGCGTGATCAGGCGTGTGGAATTGCCTAGAAAATGTTAAATATTGTTGGCAGAACATCTTCATTGCTTTCAGAAGATTAGATATGGATAGGAGAAAAATTTTCTTAGTTGTGAAGCTTAAATACTGATGGTAGGATACTGTTCTTGTTTGTAGAAGCTTAAATACTGATGGCAGGATACTCTCCTTGCTTGTTGAAAATTAGATATTGATGGCAGAATACTCTTCTTGTTTGCAGAAAGTTAAATACTGTTGCAGAACACTTATCTTGGAGAAGATACTTATAAGAAACTGCTGATGATAACATACTGTCATTCTTGTTTTAAGACGGTTAGATACTGGTTGCGAAAATATCTTGGATGACCATGTGCTTGCTGTATATTGTCAAAATTTTATCCTAATGCAAGACACCGTTCTTGCTTGTATAATATTAGATACTGATTGTAGAATACTTTCCTTGCTTGCAGAAATTTAAATACTGATGACAAAACACTTATCTTTCAGAAGATACCTGTAAGAAACCTATTTGTAAACACTAGAAGATTAGATGTCGGTGATGATGTGCTTAGAAAATGTTAAATATTGTTGGCAGAACACCTTCCTTGCTTTCAGAAGATTAGATATTGATAGCAGAACAATTGTCTGGGTTGAAGAAGCTTAAATACGGATGGTAAGATACTCTCTTTATTTGTACAACCTTAAATACTGATGGTAGGACTCTCTCCTTGCTT
Source organism: Onthophagus sagittarius (assembly GCA_036711965.1). Classification (NCBI taxonomy): domain Eukaryota; kingdom Metazoa; phylum Arthropoda; class Insecta; order Coleoptera; family Scarabaeidae; genus Onthophagus; species Onthophagus sagittarius. The sequence continues at coordinate 14,075,734 of JASERS010000004.1, forward strand.
TCAGAAAGTTAATTACTGATGACAGAATACTTATCTTGCAGAAGATACCTATAAGAAACCTCTAACTTTCAAGCTTTCTACAACACCATGCACAAAAGAAATAGTTTAAAAAAGATTATCTATCCACATTATAGAGATGTAAATAGGTTTTTACATAAAAATATCCTTCAATCAGGGCATTTGCGACAGTTTAAAAATCAAGTTAACCAAATACAACATCACCCACGCATTCTCATACAACCAGAAACTAAGTCAATTACTTACAAATAATAAGCATAAGTTTAAAGAAAAAGAAAAAAGTGACATATGCAAGCTAACGTGTGGTATTTGCAACAAAGTATGCATAGGATAAACGGGACGTAGCCTGGAAGTCAGATTTCGTGAATATCAGAACAGAACATCTTCTTTCGATAAAGACTTAATAAATGAAAAATATAAACAACAATAACCGAATAGAATTACTACAACAGATAAACAAATCAAGAAAACTGGATATCGCAGAAGAATATCACATCCTAGCTCACACAAACAAATTTCTTGGCAATATATTAAATGACATAACAGAATTTAGATACAAAAGATTTTTCAAAAAAATTATGAAGTTATAATTAAATTTAATGTTTAACCGCAAATTTTCTAAGTTGTACATCGTTTAAATATTTTAAATGTTGTTTTAAATTCTTTAAATATTTCTTAATTATAATAATTTAGTTTTGTAACAATAATTGTAATACACTGAAAGTTACAATAAAATATTTTATCGTCAATGGAAAAAAATTTTCTTAATTTTTGATTAATTCAGGATGATAAACACGGAGTCAACCGTTGCTAACTATAAAAACCTATTTGTGAATAGTAGTAGACTAACTGCTGATGATGACATACTCCACTTGCTCAGAAAATGTTACATCCTGATGGCAGAAAATGTTTTTGCTTGCAGAATTAAACTGCCAACAAAACACATTTTTGCTTGAATAAGCTTAAATACTGATGGCAGGATGCTCACCTTATTTGTAAAAACTTAACTGATGACAGGACATCCTCCTTGCTTGTGCAATACTAGATACTGATGACAGGACACTTATCTTGCAGAAAGTAAACCTAAAAGACTTCAATTCGTAAAAAAAATAATACAAGACTAGTTGCTGATGATAACATACTCCCCTTGCTTGTAGAAGATTATATACTGATGGCAGAAGACTTTTTTTTCCTTACAGATAATTAGATACTAATGGCAGAACACTCTTTTTGCTTGCAGAAAATTAAATACTGGTGATAGACCGCTTTTCTAGCTTTAAGACAGCTAACATTTCATGAAATTCAGTTTATGAAATGGCCGGCGGTAAGACCTGACCTGAGCCTTATTGAGCACGTGCGTGATCAGGCGTGTGGAATTGCTTAGAAAATGTTAAATATTGTTGGCAGAACATCTTCATTGCTTTCAGAAGATTAGATATGGATAGGAGCAGAATTTTCTTGGTTGTGAAGCTTAAATACTGATGGTAGGATACTGTTCTTGTTTGTAGAAGCTTAAATACTGATGGCAGGATACTCTCCATGCTTGTTGAAAATTAGATATTGATGGCAGAACACCCTTTTTGTTTGCAGAAAGTTAAATACTGATGCAGAACACTTATCTTGGAGAAGATACTTATAAGAAACTGCTGATGATAACATACTGTCATTCTTGTTTTAAGACGGTTAGATACTGGTTGCGAAAATATCTTGGATGACCATGTGCTTGCTGTATATTGTCAAAATTTTATCCTAATGCAGGACACCGTTCTTGCTTGTATAATATTAGATACTGATTGTAGAATGCTTTCCTTGCTTGCAGAAATTTAAATACTGATGACAAAACACTTATCTTTGAGAAGATACCTATAAGAAACCTATTTGTAAACATTAGAAGATTAGATGTCGATGATGATGTGCTTAGAAAATGTTAAATATTGTTGGCAAAACACCTTCCTTGCTTTCAGAAGATTAGATATTGATAGCAGAACAATTGTCTCGGTTGAAGAAGCTTAAATACTGATGGCAAGATGCTCTCTTTATTTGTACAAGCTTAAATACTAATCTTAGGACTCTCTCCTTGCTTTCAGAAGGTTAAGTACTGATGACAGAACACTTATCTTGCAGAAGATACCTATAAGAAACTTCAAGTTCTTTACAACACCATACACAACAAAAATAGTAGTAAAAATACCCTTCAATAAGCCTTCAACAAGCATTTTCATTCAACCAGAAACTAAGTCAATTACTTACGAATAATAAGCATAAGTTTAAAGAAAAAGGATAAAGTGGCATATACAAGCTAACGTGTGGTATTTGCAACAAAGTATACATAGGACAAATGGGGCGTAGCCTGGAAGTCAGATTCCATGTACTTCAGAAAAAAAGAGAATCTTCTTTCCATAAACACTTAATAAATGAAAAACATAAAAAGAACAACAACCGAATAGAATTACTACAACAGATAAACAAATCAAGAAAATGGATATTGCAGAAGACTATAACATCCTAGCTCACACAAATTTCCCGACAAATATTAAACGACATAACAGTATTTAGATACAACAGATTTTCCAAGAAATTTATGAAATAAATCTCAGTCAGTTAACACAATTTTAGATTAAGTTATAATTAAATTTAATTTTTAACCGCAAATTGTCTTTCTAAGTTGTACATCGTTTAAATATTTTAAATGTTTTTTAAATTCTTTAAATATTTCTTGATTATAATAATTAAGTTTATTAAGTTTTAATTTAAGTTTTAATAAGTTCTTTAATAAATAAGCTCTTAATAAAAAATAAGCTTTAATTTAAGTTCTTAATTTAATTTAAATTTTTAATAATAATTGTAATACACCGAAAGCTACAATAAAATATTTTATCGTCAATAGAAAAAAGTTTTCTTAATTTTTGGATTAATTGAGGATGATAAACACGAAGTCAACCATCAACCTCAGCTAACTATAAGAAACCTATTTGTAAATAGTAGTAGGCTAAATGCTGATGATATACTCCCATTGCTCAGAAAATGTTACATCCTGATGGCAGAAAATTTCTTTGCTTGCAGAAGATTAAATTGCTAGCAAAACACTTTTTTGTTTGAAGCAGCTTAAATACTGATGGCAGAATGCTCTCCTTGCTTGTAGAATACTAGATACTGATGACAGAACGCTTATTTTGCAGAAGGTACTTATAAGACTCCTGTTTGCAAAAAAAATAGTAGAAGATTAGTTGCTGATGATAACATACTCTTCTTGCTTGCAGAAGGTTAGATACCGATGCTAGAATACTCTTTTTGCTTGCAGAATATTAGATACTAATGGCAGAACAGTCTTTTTGCGTGCAGAAGATTAAGTATTGATAGCAAAATACTCTTTTTACTTGCAGAAAATTAAATATTCGATATTCTTTTATTATCAATTAAATACTGATGATAGAACACTTTTTTATTTGGAGACTGTTAGATACTGAGGGCAGAAACATCTTTGAGGACCATGTGGTGCATATGGTCAAAATTTCATCCTAATACAGGACAATGTAAAACCACATTCCGCCGGCATCACCAAAAACTTTTTGCAAGAACGTGAAATTCGGGTCATCGAATGGCTGGCATTAAGTCCAGACCTAAATTTTATTGAACACGTGTGGGATTAACTTGATTAATGTGTAATGCAGAAACTGATACAACTCTGATTGAGGAATAGGAAAGCATACCCCAACAATCTCTTCGTGGACTGATGCGAAGCATGCTACACAATACAATATTTTTTTGATGTATTACTTTTTAAATCAATACTTCTTTATGATTTGATTTAAATCAAATTTTTATCTTTATCTTAATCTTTCTCATTACATATTCTAAATTCCATCAAGTTGCTTTTGAGATGCCATAAAATCCCTTACTCTCCTCTCGAGATTCTGTTATTATCAAGGCGTTAACGCGTGAAGGTGAACATCGCCCACCTTAGCCGTTCGTCGGCAATTTATGAGTCATTAAATGTTTAATTAAGAAGCAGAAACTGCCCCGCAACGTTTAACAGTAATTTTAGGCCTACACCAGAGCCTCACATTTCAACCCGTTCATTTCGTTCGGTTATAAATAAATTTCGTTCAAGTGTTTGGTTGGCTAACAAAGTTTCTCAACTAGTATTGTAATTTTGTTCGCACGTAGCGTGGCTTGACGGGGGTTGCAAAGATAAGGGGGAAATTACCCGTTGCTGGACCGCGGCCGTCTTTAATCAATAGAGTAACGGGGAAGTCGTGTGAGTGCGCGTGTACGCCTCCACGGTAGCGTCACCGTGTGAGGGGGTTTTCCCCTGAGCCTCCTCACCTTCCGCCCCCCTGGGGACCTAGGACCTCCAACTGGAGACGTTAACTTCATTTGCATGCCTCGGGCTCCCGCCCCACGCCCCTTTCGTCCACCGAGGCGGAATATTGGATAACCTAATGTCGGAATGTACTGGATGCTAAGGTCCGCTCCAGGTTTCGTAGCGTCGAAGAAAAACCACTGCTGCCCATGTTGCACATGGCTGACTTTTCGAACAAGAAACGCTGCCCAGTTCTAACTGTGCAAGTTCTCCACCACTTGCATTTCATGATTGAATTAACTTTGTCAACAAAATCTTATTGTTGCATAAATATAAATAATCAAGTTTAACTTAAGTATGTAATTGATCTAGATCTATCTTTACTTTTTGGTTTACTTTTGAATTTAAAACTAAGTCGTGCAAACAAAAAGCGGCTCGCCCCTTCATCGTACTAATTAAATTAAACGACGGGCCATAATTCATTTCGGTTCTGGCGGAGGCGCCGGTCAGTCCGAGGGGCGACTTTCATGGGGGCCACGGACCCCGTAAGACGTGACAATGCAGTGCCGGCAACATAAATTAAACTTTAGCACTTGCCACAGTGGCCGGCAGGGTGGACAGAGGAGATAAGGCCCGGCCATATATCAGCGCTCAGATAGGGGATGCAAATTCTGACTATTCTTCAGCAGGGCGGGGGAGCGCGCTCTTGGCGGGGGCGGTAGCCAAGATAGCTCCCGGATAATGGATAGCTCAGATTTGCATCACTCTAACGAGCTTAGCTGTGGCCAGCGCACGCCCTTTACCGGACCAAGCTCAAATACTCACTTTTGGTCTCCCTAAAACGGTGTTCACGAACATACTCAAATCTCATTACATCCATTTTAACTCATTATGATAAAAAAATAATTTTTAATAAATCTAAATTTACTTGTATTTGGATTTTCAACGTCGTTGTTGTGATCGAGCTTGATATCTCATTCAGGAAAGGGAAGAGACGTTCTAGGGGGAGATTTTAAACGTGACCATATCGGGCGAAGCTGTGCCGTAGAAAACAGAGGGATGCATAATTTAGCAGGTTGATAAACGTAATTTAGAAGGGTCTCGCTTCCTGGTCGGCCCTCTAACTGCATCGCAGGGCGATTCCCGTGGATCTAATTAACGTATTTAAATCAAATGTTAGTTACTGTTTCTAATGGATGAATTAATTATAAGGAAAACGGACTTAAAAGATAAACTGCGAATTAACCCCGGCTTAATACCGTGTTTGTTTATCTAACGTTTTCATTTTCCCCAATCGCCTTCTTTTATCTTAACTGTTAATTGAAGAAAAGAAACCCCCCAAAACGTATCAATACAAAATAATTCTTCCTTTACCGCAAAATCAACATAAACCGTTCCAAATATTACCATTTTTAACTCCAACTCCACACCCCTAAACCATAAACTTAGTGGCCCCTCGCGTTGAAGGGCGAGGGGTGGCTGAAACGGCCTTGTGTACTAGAAAGGGAGTAGCAAGAGAGGCTCGGAAGGCCGGCCGACCGTTAATTTAAAGTAATTAGTCAGCCGACGTAAGGGGGTTGCGCAACGGAGGCAGCAACGCGTCCACCTCCGTGGAATTTGTATGTATAAGTAATAAATTGTCGCTTGAGAGAGAGAATGTCCGAGCTTGGGGTGGAGACCGGAATCAGCCGCCCCCTTTACGGGGGGCAGATTGCTTGGGGTGGTTTGAGGGGACTTGTACAACACGTGCGCTGCTCCGTGGACGTCTCCGCACACGCGGCCAGGACTAGATTAAGCATGTCAGGACCGTACATGCTCGTCTACATTTTATGGCTAACACAGATTTTATTTTTATTTTTTTTTTTTTTTGATGTTGATAAGGGTTTTTTAATTTAGATGTTTTGAAAAGAAAGATTTTTTTTAAGAGGAAATAAAATATGAAGTAAAAATGTTTTTGTTAATATATTTTCAGTTATATTAAAGAGTATTACTCTTATTGTGTTATCAAGTTCAACATTCAATATGATTAATGTATAGTTTTAACTCTTATTTACCTCTAGATTATTGTAAATTCTTCTAGAGCTAAAAATATAACTACACCCAACTTTTTTTTTACACGAAGTTTTTGTTATAGCACGAATCCCAAAAGAAAGTTCGTGTAAAAAAATTTATTGGTGAACCATGTTGTTTCAAAATCATGTTAAAAGAGACCGTGTAAAAAAGAGTTGGGTGTAATAGTAGACCTACAACTCAACTTTAGTACCAACACTAAACCTAGAACTCGAAACATTAGACCTTAGAATAACTTAGAACTTAGAACATTAGGGTTTGTAGTCTAAGTCTACTTGTGATGGGGAATCATTGGCAAAATTTTTTGCTGATCCTCCTCTGGTCATTGATGGTGAGACTAAGACGATTACTATTATTGAAATTCTTCCCTCACCTAAATCGTCCTCTTTCTCGTTTGTTTTGGTCAACGCATCAGAAGTCCGGGATGCCTTGAATTATTCTAAGTCTATTAGTGTGGGAGCTGATGGTGTTGGTCTCAAACTTCTTCTTCCTATATTGGATATTGTTCATACTCCTATTACTCACATTTTTAACTTTTCACTTGAACGATCCTCATTCCCTTCGATTTGGAAGGTTACTTATGTTGTCCCAATACCTAAACCAAAGAGTTCCTCAAGTTTAAATGATTTCCTATTTCCATTTTATTAGTTCTATGAAAAGCTTTCGAGCGCCTTGTTTATTTACAAGTTCAAGAGTATTTATACTTGTACACTTGTGCTACTTCACTTCAGCAAGGCGTTCTATTCGATGGACCATGATCTTTTATTAGCTGCCTTTGGATTTACTTCTTCATGTTTATCTTGGTTTCAATCATATCTTTTCTTTGTACGTACTGATCCTGAGCTCTCGTCTTCTTGTGATATTAGATGTGGCGTACCCCAGAGCAGTGTGTTGGGTCCATTGCTCTTTAAAATTTTTATTAATACACTCACCCATTGCATTTCTTGTAATTATCATGTGTATACTGATGACCTCCAAATTTACACTACAACAATCACCGGAAGCAATTGCACGACTCAATCTTGATCATTCTAATATTATGGATTGGTCAGACGACCTTTACTTGTTAAGCTTAATGATATTTCATCCATTCACTTAACGCTTGACGGTAACATTATTCAGCTGACAGATACGGTTATAAACCTTGGGGTGGTTAACTAAAAGTATAACTAATATTAACTCGAAATATTAGTCTAGCAATACGTGATTCCATGTTCATCATCATTATCGATTTACATAAAACCAGCAAATTTGAGTTTAATAATGAAAGATTTTATTTTTTAATTTTGGTGCTACATGTTTCGGAACAGAGCTCCATCTTCAGGATTTCCACTAGAATTATATGAAAGTAAAGTTTCTGAATATTTAAAATTAACTCAAGCATTAAAATGTATCTACCGTCAATTTGTGAGGTTCCAAAATAAAACGATGCTGTCGAATATTTTGTAAAAAAACCAAAATGTATTGTAGGTAAGTAAAATGAGTCAGTTAATGTTAATCAAATTTTATAATCTCTAAGTCCCAAATACAGGTCTTATTATAATAGAGAATTTAAAACTTGGTTAACATTAACTGCCTCATATTACTCACCTACAATAAATTTTGGTTTTTTACAACATATTGGACAACTTCGGTTGATTTTGGATTTTAGTTTTGTTGGTAACTTTGTTGGTTTTATTTGAATCGAAACAAACATTGAAATATTAGGGCTTATCCATACATCTCTTAAGACAGCTAAACCTTAATGATTCCAGTTGTAGATCTAGTATTAGTTCTAAAGTTTGGTTGGGTTGGGTTAGGTTTCGTCGACCTCTTTATCTCCTGAATATATACGGCAAGATTTACGAAACCATAATCAAAAATAAGATAAGCGAAGAACTAGAAGAAATGAACAAAATGTCAAATGATCAGATCGGCTTCATCAAGGGCAGATCCACGATAAATGCGATTGAGGAAGTTTTGGGGAGGCAAAAAATTGTACTTATCGTATTTTTTTGCCAATTTTTAGGAAAGGAAAGAGAAGAAAATATCTGATGATAGCGGTACACGTTAAGAACGCTTTTGGTACTGCTCCATGGGAGGAGATGATATATGCATTGGAAAAAAAAGGTGCTTACCTATCTTGTCAGCATAATTAAGGAATATCTAAATGAGAGATACGTCGAGTATGAAGGCCATAAGCATGAATTTACGAGGGGTGTATTACAAGGTTTCGTCTTGGATCCCCTCCTTTGAAATGTCTTCTTTAACGAACTACTGGAAAAAAGCACAAAACAACCAAAAATTCGTATGATGGCTTATGCGGATGATCTCGCTATCGTGGTTTTAGGTTGGAATATGGGAGAGATGAGGAAAGGACGCAAAGGGTGGTCGACGAGGTGATATCAACCATGGAGACCATGGAACTCAACATGGAGAACATGAAGAACATGTTTAGACGTTTCAGGTTTCTAGTTCTAAGTATAGTATTAGTTCCAAAGCTAGTTTGGGTTGGGTTGGGAATATCTTTTTTGATAACATTTTGCTGGTGAACGGTAATGAAGAATGGAATGAATACATTAGCCTCACAGGGTATGTAGATGATCTGGCGATCGTGGTATCTGAGTGGAATTTGAATAATTTGTAAGAAAAGTAGGAAGGAATGTGAAAAGGAAGGATATGGGTTTGGAGCTTGCACCGGAAAATATTGAGGAAGTAATGTTAAAAAATAGGAGATGTGGAGGGTTCAATGTGAGAGGCCATGTAATAAGAAACACTAAATTTCTAAAATATTTGGAGGTAATGAAGGATATGGAATGGAATGATGTCGCGCAATATATTGTTAACAAAGCGCAGAAAACACTACAAGCCCTGCAGAGAGTCATGGGTTCGATGTATGGACCTAGGAAAGACAAAAGGAAGATGATAGGTGTAATTATATGGTCACAAGCGCTATATTCGTGTAAAGCTTGAAAAAATGCTCTAAAAGTTATTAACTTTCAACAAAGATAACGAGGCTGTAAAGGCAGATTTTATCGTGGCATATCGCACGATATTAACAGCGGAACTACTGGTTTTGGAAGATTCACCCCCATTCACATAATGATCAAGAGCAGGATTGCACACGCGGAACTGGAGAGAAAAAGCCAAGAAACTATGGAAGAATGGGTAAGCAAGTGGAGAACAAACACTGGCAAAAAAATTACGCCAGATAATGCAAAGGCAGATTTCATTGTGACATATCGCACGATATTAACAGCGGAACTACTGGTTTTGGAAGATTCACCCCCATTCACATAATGATCAAGAGCAGGATTGCACACGCGGAACTGGAGAGAAAAAGCCAAGAAACTATGGAAGAATGGGCAAGCAAGTGGAGAACAAACACTGGCAAAAAAATTACGCCAGATAATGCAAAGGCAGATTTCATTGTGACATATCGTACGATATCAACAGCAATACTACTGGTTTTGGGGGATTCACCTCCCATAGACTAAATGTTCAAAAGCAGGATTGCACTCACGGAACTCGAGGGAAAAAGCCAAGAAATCATGGAAGAATAGGTAAGCATGTGGAGAACAAATACTGGAAAAAATGTGCCAGATATTATACCAATTTTTCTCCATTTCTGAGTGGCCATGGTTGTTTCAAAGTTTTGCGTATCTTGTAGGGACATAGATTATGTGGAGCATACTTTCTATCAGTATGTACGAAGGAAGAATTTAGCTGAAAAAGCTAATATGAAGCCGGGGAAGAAAATGACACAAGAAAATTACATCGATCTCATGCTTGAGAATGAGAGTAACTGGAGCATTGTGGAGGGTTTTGTGAGAGAGGTCATTCTGGGAAAGGAAGGTGAAGAGAAGGAGAGGTAGTAGGACATAATACAAAGATGCGAGTGGTCATAGTAAAGTTTGAGTTAAGATTGCCAAAAGTTATTTGGGTTTTCCTTTTGTGTTTAAACACAGAACGAGACCGAACAGAGGATAGAGTGAGAAGTAAATATTGGGTATTATTACCAAAAAGTTATTTGGTTTTTGTTTCTGTGTTTTGGACAATGAACAAAATCGAGATTGGGAGGAAAAAGAACGAGAGGAAGATAGGGGATCTTAGTGATGCCAACCACCAGGAGAGAATAAGGAGAGTGAACCAGTCCTCAATCCGAGTACGTAAAGTTGGGCTAAATTTTCCAAAAAGCTATTAGGGTTATTTTTTCTCCTATTACTGAATTTCAAACCAAACGGAAGAGATACCAAAGCAAACAGAGAGACGAATGAAAGGAAGAAGACCATAACAATAATAGATGGTTAAAGTGCGCAAGCGTGAATCTTTGGATCTGGCTTTTAGTGGATCGAGAACTCAAGAATGAGCCAATATCCCAGGCCGGATGTCTGTCCGCAGATTTTCCCCGACCTTGATAAAAAAAGGGTTTTGTCTTAAATGTATATGAAGTAGCTGTAGAGATGGACCATTATAAGGGATGGGTAAATCGATTCATAAAAAATGTAAAAGAATGGTACCGCAAAGGGGCTCGTGTAGATTATTATACCACCCAGGCGATAACGGGATATGGAGTATACACAGCATATTTAGTGAAGATAAAGAAGATTGAATCAGAAACTCGCTAGTTTCGATGTTAAGAGACAAATACACCTCAACATACAATTTTTTAATGCTGTGTTTTTGAAAAGGAAAGTATGGAAATGAACACGAAAGTGGTTGTATTTTTTAACAAACTGTTAAAGAATAAAATGTAAATAATAAGAAGGTCGACTTTCTTATGAGTAATAAAAAGCAGCGTGAGAGCCTAATAAGATACCTAAGAGAGGTAATGAAGATTAAGGAGAGTTCTAACGTCAGTTCTAAAGTTAAGTTTGGTTGGGTTCCGTCTTAAGAGATGGTTAAGTAGATGGTTAATTTAAGAGATATGGTTAAACTCGAATGATTCTAGTTCTAGATCTAGTGTTAGTTCTAGTTTTATTATTAACTCTACTTCTCGTTGTTATTCAATCTTAGATTGTTGTATACTTGTATCGAATAAAAACTAGAACTAACACTAAACCTAGAATTAGAAAAATGCAGTTTTAGACGTGTGTCTTCAGACTAAACCGAATCATTCTATTTCTAGTTCTAGTTTTAATGTTTATTTACCTCGCTAATACTGGATCTATAACCAACATCAAGTAGGCGGGAAATATTGATAAATACATGATAGATGGCAGTTGTTTTAGTATCCAATTCGGTCATCAACTTAGCTACCAATTCGGTCATAAATTAAGCATAATCTCCGGCTATTTCTCCACAGATACAAGTCAAAATGATTGAATTTTACTTTTTGGAGTACTCGCATGTTTTTCAAATCTCAATTTATGAATCGTAACGAATGAATTTACATCTATGATAAATACTAAACAACTGCCTCTGTTATGGCAATCTACTTGGTTTTAATTGAGCTGTTACCTGGTAGCTCTTTGAATTTCTATCGTACGTAATATTCAAAATCAAAAATCCATTTAAAAATGTTCACTTAACAATTGCAAGAGATAGATGGCGATTCTAAAATGTAATGATAACTATACAAAATGTTGATGAACGTTTTATCTGAATCTTTTTCCTTAACATTGATGGTTTTTAAGTTATAAGATCATCTCAATTTAAATACCTCATATAAATAAATAAAAATATTTATTTATTATTATTATACAATTTTGTTAAAACCCATTTACATTTTTTAGATATAAAATATTTCCCCTAACTATAACACGGTGCGATACGAAAAGCCACCCCTCGGTCAAGGTTCTCTCTTTCTCCGTGCAATTTCCCGGAGTCCAGTCCTGCGGACCTTAGCACCACGACTGGGGGTTGAACCGGGGGTGGGTGGTGGAAGGGTGACGGAGAAGGGAGAGCGGGGAACAGCGTTTCGGGAGACGGCCGGGGGCGAATGTAAAGTAGGCTTTGGTGGACCTGGGTCCAGTGCCGCTGCCCTGAGGTATTGATCTGGGGGCCTGCGAGTGTGTGTGTGTGTGCTGACACGCACCACCCCTTCTCGGCCTAAGGTCCCCTTAAAAGGGGGTGAAGGGGGCGGTTTTACCCCGCAGTACACGGGATCAGGTGCCTTGCCTGTAGGGGTTCCTACAGGAGACCTCGCACAAGACGTCCTGGACAGCCGAAGATGTTGGCACGGCGCTATCCGGTTACCGGGACTCATTATCCTTGCAGCTTTGGGCCTTCCTTGTCCTCGTCGTTGATGGGGAAATGGAAGCGCCGTAGGGGAGAATTGGATATTCTTAGGAAGGCCGCGAAAGCTGTCGGGAGAATGCCTAGTTACTAAGTGGAGAAAGTGACGATTAACATAAAAGAGAGAGAGAGAGAGAGTATAATAACAAGAATAAAATGAAACATTTTAATTTTTTACAAAGTTTGACTTGTTAGTAATCAGTATAGTTATTAGTTCTTGTCAACCTTTGCCATTAAAACGACAAATAGGTTCTGTCGGTAACGACCTTGTCAATCCACTACGACTGAGGAGCGCATTACAAGTTACAGGACGGCCTTCCTTCAATCGCCTTCAAACTTCTCCCCTGTTGTCCCCGGGCGGCGTAAGGCCCTTAACGTCCAAAGGCTCGAGTCGCGCGCAAAACGAATCGTCCCACGACGTGATTAATTCGTCGTGTCAATATTGTAAATGCGTAAGATATATAACCTTTGCACTAAGAGTCTAGCGGCACCTTGGGGTCTACCGCAGCAGCCGACCCTTCACTACCAGCTAAAACTACCGCCACCCACGAACGGAAGGCGGTTTACGAGGATTCCTGTTTAGTATGTGAAATGTGCAAGAAGCCTCGGGTGAACATTTGCCAACGTTGATCGGCCGTGCGTCCCCGTGTCCCCCTTTTCTAGCCGCCCCCAGCCTCGGGCACGGCCCGACGATGACGACAAGGGGTTGATAATGGATATATTGTATCATCCGACGGGACGAGATGGACACTTGGACCGTAAATGCGTCGAATTATTAATGTGGTGCCACGGACATATCCTCAGGGGCGAAAACGAAGCTTCGAGACGAGCAGAGCTTCTTGTGCGTATTGTCGGGACGGGAGTACGCCCCCCGTGGAGAACATCTCTCGCGCGGGCGATTTGTATGGAAATTTTTCGCGTTTTTTCCCCTTTTGGACGGGCCGCCTCTTTCGAGATCATTACGTGTATTTCACGCGCGTTTTATGAGCGGAGCGTTTCATGTGCTGAATTTCTAAAGGTTTTTACCTAAATGTGATCAAAAAGTCAATAACGGATAAAACCAACGAACAACCTTTAACATAAAAATGTCGTAAAGTAGAGATACAGTTTTTGAAGTGAAGTTGCAGTTATATGAGACAGAATTAGACACATGTGTTACTTACTCTTAGTATTTTTATGTTAATGTGACATGTAAAAGAACTTAATATTTACGGTTTTATGTATAAAAGTTATTTTTAGTTCCAATAAAATAAGTACTAAAGTAATCAATTCTCACTTTTACTGAAGTTTGCCAGCTAACAAAATTGCTATCCTATAAAGTATTTAATATTTTTTTTTAAATATCAAGCTCACGATTTATTGTAATGAGCAACTAACTTAACTTAATTATTATTATCAGTTTGGAAAGATATTTAGTCCTGCTTAACCCTCGCAGTACTGACGTTTCGCCAACCGTTGCGGACGGTGCCTGGGTCAACCGAGACCCGAACAGTTTTTGTTTACGTAGAATATAAAAAATGAAGCTTTTGCCATTATGATTTTGACTTATTTTATTTTAAAGGTGAACTATTATTAGGGATATAAAATAATGCATAAAAATAAAATTTTAAAAAAATTACATAAAAAATATTTATTCTAAATCATTACAATTTGTACACAAAATATTTTTTGTACATGTTGAATGTATATTACATACATATTTATGACAAACATCACATTTTGATTTATATTTATTGTCATTTCCAATACACAAGCTACATCTTGAGCGTTTTTCTAATGTTGTACTCATTTGTTTATTTATTTTTCGGCCTGTACTTTCGATGGCATCCACAATGTGTCTCGAAAATATTACTGCATTGGTTTCAAATACTCTAGCTCTAGAATCTATGTTTGCAGCAACTAACTGTTCAGACAAATTTTCTATAAATTGTTTTCTTCTTGATTTTATGTTACCAGTTGCCCAATCCGGATTTTTGAGTTGCCATAGTACAAATGCATTATAGGCTGCAATATCTATATAATGTAAAAAAAGCGACAGAGGCCAACGTCGTGTACATCTCCGGCAAGTGTATTCTCTTAGAATTTTATCTAAAACATCCACTCCACTTTTTGTTGAATTGTAATAATTGATAATATTAGGTTTGTAATTATTATTTTCGTCAGAAATAGCATGTTCTCGATGAACGCTCGAAAGTAAAACTACGCATTTTCTTGGTTTTGGGATATACGACACAAGTGTTAGATTTTCAGAAAATATAAAATCGGAAGAGAATTGAACTCTTCCGGATATTGTTATCAAAGATTTTGGTAAATCCTTTCTATTTTTCCGCATTGTTCCCACTATAAATATGTTATCTTTGAGTAAATCCTCTGCAAGTGAGATATCCGTAAAAAAATTGTCGGTTGTGATAGTTCGATTAGATCCCTTCCAAAACTCTGAAAGAACTCTAACTACTCATTGTCCTTGTCCTTTCTCCGGTGTGTTTCCGCATTTTCCTAAATACACTTCAAAATTACAACAATAATATGTAGTAGCGTCACATAGGGCCCATAATTTCAGCCCATATTTCCCCGGCTTGCTCGGCATATACACCTTGAATGGACATCTTCCTCGAAATGTTACTAATTGTTCATCAATAGTGCCTACATTAGACGCTCGGTAATTATCTCTGCAATTTCTTGTTAAAATATTTGTAATGGTTCTCAAAGCTGCCAACTTATCGGTCATTTTTCTTTCTTCTCGTGTCTGAAAGTCGTCAAAACGCAAAAATCGTAAAATGTTTGTAAATCTATCACGAGACATAGATGCTCGATAAATTTGTCGACTATAAGCAATCTTTTTCTTCCATAGATCTTTTTTACTTTCACGTGATTCCCGAAAACGGCCAGTAATTAGTAAAATCCCAAAAAATGCCTTCAATTCAACACGGTCTACCGGCTTCCATATATTATTTGAAAACATTTCATAATATTTAACCGCTTTTTCATTTGTATAAGTAATTATAATGTCCATGATTTCATCATTTATAAATAAATCAAAACATTGTTCCATGGTTTCTACACCCTCAGAATTTGCTGTGAGTGTAGCATCATATTTACCAAATTCTGCATCTCTGTTTGTCTGGGAAATATATCTCCATGTTCGTCCACAAACATTTTGGTCTTTACAGTGTGACATATTATTACTATTTTCACCACTAAACTCATCACTTTCATAATCCTCTTCTTCTGGTACTGCATCACTAAAAGTCAATGACGCACATTCATCATCAGAAGACACTTCATTGTTATAATCATCATTATTATTTACAAAATTAGCAAACATTTTATTTTTCGATGTAGATCGTTGCTCTAAAATACACCTTCTGTGAACTAAATCAAGAATTTAATGGCAATTGTATTGTCGCTATAGCCTCTTACACAGACAGACGCCTGGCGCTGTAAAGAAACGGTCGAGACATATTTTTTCGTCGTTTTTTCGTCGGGACGTCCGTTTGACGCCGCTCTAACTTAACGCACTCCTTGAGTAACGACAAATCTATTTATTACAATTTCTCGCAAAAATTTATTTGGGTCCAAATAGACCCAGGCACCGGAATACGAGGGTTAATATCTCATTTGAAATGTTGTATTATAGAGAAGTTCATAAAACATCTTTTTTGTATTTTTAAATAATCGAAATACTTAAAGAATATTTTAATTTAAAAGTGTTAGGGTGTAGTTTATCTAGAGAAGTTAATATATACTCAAAGAAGCCATCATTTAACTCTAAATTTTATCATTTGCAGGAAGTATGTACTGAAACTATACAAAAACAAATAAAATTTAATTATTCCTAAACTATTTCATTTTGTATAACGCATATTTAATTAATTGCAAACAAACTCTATAATATTGCGTATCAATAAGTACGTGTGTGCCAGTCCCCCTAATTCCAAATTTAAGACGATTCCTCTAATTATTAAATATTAGCTCATTCCAGTGATTTTACGAAAAGTTGAAAGTTGAATCTTCAGCTGGATATCCGATTATCTGGAAAATCTATTATGCGTAATTGTCAGTTTCAACATTAGTATAATATTATAAACCGGTATCTTCTGGATCAGAGGTATGTATGGATGTAGAATATAGAAATTTTTCGTGATTTGTAAAGAAGAGAATAAAGTTTTCTCAGAACAAAGCATACATAAATATCTCAATTCATTTTTGAGATATTTTTGAGATAAATTCATAGAATTTCATAAAATTAAAAATTTCCTAAACAATTTTTGAAAAATCGTAAAAAATCGAATTCTTAAGATACTAGATACCATGCTTGAGAGTATTTTACTTTGATTTTGAGATATCAAATTTTGAACTGAACCTAATTTTAAAAAAATTAGGTTGAGTTTTATAAAATTAAAAATTTTTTAATCATTTTTGTTAAATGATTAAAAATTATAAAAAATCGACTTCGTAAGATATCTTGATGAAATTTGTAATAATTTACAAAGAAGAGTATGTATTTTTATACATACAAAACTATACTTGAATATATTAATTCGTTATCATGTTTTGAACTAGACCTAAATAGGTAACATTTTATGAAAAGAACAATTTTCTTAATAATCTTTGAAAAATCGTAGAAAATCGAATTCCTAACATAGCTTGATGAAATTTAAAGAGAATTTAACTTACAAAGAATATTATGTATTTTTACATGCACAAAATCATACTTGAGTGTCTGAATTCATTTTTGAGATATGTAAAACTAAACAAAAATCCATTAGATACAATCATCAGAAAAACAAAAAATTTAATCAATCAATATAAAGAGACTCTAATCGAATCTTCCCCTAATTTAAATCAATCACATGGCAATAATAATTTTTTCAGCAACAAGTTTATACACATGAACCCAACAATTCCCAAATTATATTCATTACCAAAATTACATAAAGAAAATATGCCTATACGACCTATTACAGCCTTATAAAACTCTCCTACTTCTAAATTAGCTAACTTTATGCTGAATGTATTACGTATAATAAATTTTGAACCATTATTTACCACTTCAAACTCCATTGATTTTATAAAAGCAACAAGTAACATTGAACTAAACAACAATTCTTTACTGGTATCTTTTGATATTACTAATTTATACTCAAATGTTCCAACAGATTTAACACTAAATTTAATATCAACAATGTTTAAGAATATATTTAGAAATAAAAATAACAACATTATTGAAGGTCTTAATAAAATAACTAAACATATTATTGAACAGAATTACTGTACATTTGACGATGATTAGTATAAAATTGCTCAAGGACTACCTATGGGAATGCCTTTATCAGGTATCATATCAGACATATATCTAAATCATATAGAAACACAATTCATAATCAATAATACAAATCCTTATAGAAAATATATTGTAAAATGGATACGATACGTTGATGATGTTTTTTGTATTTGGGAAGGGGGTGTCGAAACTTTAAACAAATTTCTTGAATATATAAATGAAATACATAATAATTTAAAATTTACCTTAGAAACAGAGAAAAACAATAAATTAAATTTTTTGCATCTAACCTTAACAAGACGTAACAAATGCATCGAGTATGATATATATCGAAAACCTAAAGCAGTCCCTACTATTATTCCCTATGACTCCGCACATGCATTTTCGCACAAAATGGCAGGATTTCACTATCTGATAAATAGAGTTCTTAAATATCCATTATCGAACATTAACAAAGATAAAGAATTAAAATATATACTTAAAATCGCAGATTAAAATAAATACCCACACAAATTAATTAATAGACTATATCAAAAATTACAAACACAACAAGACCCAATATATACAAAAAACCCAAATAACAATTTATATAAACCAATACCCTTTAATACACTAAGTTTCAAATCTAAAAAAATATTTTCTAACAATAACATCACACTGGCTTTTTCAAATCAAAATTCAATTTTGAAACTATTAACAAATTGTCATAATAAAACTAATTATCTTCAAAAAAGTGGGGTTTATTTCATTGAATGTACAAACTGTAATTCTATATATGTAGGACAAACGGGTCGAAAACTAGAGACTAGAATATATGAACATCAAACAAAAGAAAATTCTAATGTATATAGGCATGCCATTGAAACAGGGCATAAAATAAATTATAAAAATGCTAAATTGATACACCATTGCAACAAAGGTTTTAAAATGGATTTATTAGAAATGTACGAAATCGACAAACACAAAAAAGACATAAATTTCAATTTATTAAATGATCAAGTAACACACGTCTACAATCCTTTATTTACGTTTCTCAAAACATTATAAATTTCAAAACTTAATTTGTATCTTCTCTTCTTCTCTAAATCAATCCCTCTTACTTTGCTCAAAGAAGATACACCTACAATTTTTAGCATACAATAAAACCTGTCCATTTCAAGTTTTCTTCTGTATTTGTGTAGTTCGTGTAAATTGTTCTGTGTAAATGTTTTATATATTTATTACCATTTTGTAGTATTTTAATATTTTGACGTAAGTTTTTAATTTTAATTTTATTATTTATTAAATTTTAAAGAAATATTTTGCAAAAAACACATATAATTGAATAAACAAAATATCGACGATTATATTTGATTTCCAATTTTAATTTGTAGATTCGGCTGATGATGAGATTGTAAAACTCGAAACCGGTACCGAACAAATGAACAATACCAAGTAAAGAAGTTGTGTTACTCTATATTTTAAATATTTAATAAACTTGCAACATGGATTCAAACAAAAGATTTCAAGCGTCTACGAGTAGTGGAACCTAAAAACGTTCTAATGAACCAGTTACGTGAGACACCCTGTATGGTAGTTGCCGGATTTTCATTCCATCCTTTACTCAAACTATATTCTTTTCAAATCAAATCAATGTAACTCAATAGTCAAGTTTCGCTGAAGGAAACATCAGGTATTCTGATGGTGTATTTAGCACCCATCTACCTCCAAAGCAACGAAGATATATACAAGGAAGGTGGAAGTAGAATTAGCAAATGAAAAATTTATGCTGTGAAAGAAAATAGATATTTGTTAAAGAAAACATAATTTGTAATTAACTAAACTATAAAAATTTTTTGCATTAACACGTTGAGTGCCATATGAGATCGCGTTGGTCTCATGTTGTATTGGAACGTAGAGACTGCGCGAGTCCACCCTGGTCACATATTAAACAATTTTACATTTGGCCGTGTGCGACCACGGTGGTATCACGTAATGCATTGAAATACATGTGGTAGCAGAGTAGACGGCCAGAAGAAACGATTTATGTCATTGGCCTGTTATTGTGAGACCAATATGTCACCACGTGGCATAGGGAACTGTAATATGTAAATAATGCAATAAAGTTAGAAAAAAACAAATAGAAATAGAAAAATAAATAGATCTATCTAGTCTATCTATTTATTTTACCTTTTATAATAATACAAAAAAATATATAATTCTTAATACATTAATACAACATAGATATAATCCATCAGAAAACATAAATATCATTCGAAAACATGGATATAAATCTTAAAAAAACAGAAAATATGGTGTGTGTATACTAAATTTTAGAAGCTGTATGTGCTTCAAAAAAATCAGTTCAAACAAAAATATTGATCGCAAGCACTACATTTCAACGTGGTTTGGGGAGTTTTCCTCGATGCTTGTTCTCTTCCAGATTCGTTTGAAATTTTCTTGCAACATCTTCTAATTTATGCTCTATTTCGGTCATGTTTTCAGATATTTCTTCCTGTCTCGCTGTTTTCAACAGACCACTTATGACTTCTTCTTTGAACGCAGTTATTGATATTTTATTATTGGTTATTTCTTTATACGCAATGTAGGCATTTACTATTACACTTCCAGTTAATAACTCGACTCCAATTTCCTATACCATTTCATACTACGGCGAAGGCAGGTATTATAAGATTTTAACTGATCAGATATATCAATATATGATTTATATTTATTGTATTCAACCACATCTTTGGGCTTTTGTATTTCTTTACCTCTTTTGATTAAAGTAACCATTTCATTTCCATATCTAGTGCTCAATACTAATACGTCCCTTTTATCTCTCCATTTTTCAACTACTATTCCTTGCTTACATTCTTCAGCTATTACTTCTCCAACTTTCATCTTTTTATCTACAACCCTTTTGGGGTTATATTTTCTATTAGATCGTAATGTTCCAATAAGATGTGTTTTTCTATGTAATAGTGCATTAGCTAAACTCACTGATGTGTAATAGTTGTCAGCGCATAAAGTACGTCCGCTATCTAAAAGATTTGTCATCAAATCCATTACAACTTTTGTACGCACTGACACATGACCATCCTTCGATTTGCCGCAGTAATCTTGGAAATCATATGTGTACCCATCTTTTAGGCACAGCTTAAATAATTTGATTCCGAACTTATGTCGCTTATTGGATATATATTGACGAAATTTCAGTCTTCCTCTAAAAGGTACAAGAGTCTCATCTATACAAACGTACTCGGAGGGTGTCATTTGGCACTGAAATGATGTCCGAAGCTTGTTCACAAGTGGTGTTATCTTGTGTAATTTATCATCACTAATTTCCTCATTATTACTAAAATGTATCATTCTCAGAAGTAACTGAAAACGATTTCTGGACATTACACTTGGGATTGCATTTTTGTACAATCGTTTCGTTGACCAGTATGAAGAAAGTTCTGGGAAAGAACACAACCCCATCCACAAAATAATACCAATGAAATGTTCTATTTCTGTAGGGTCTGTGGGAGTCCATTTCAGAATACGTGCGTTTGGTAGAATATTACTTCGTTTACACTGTTCAGCGTATCTGTTTGTTTCTTCTACCTAAAATATATATTATTATTATGTTATTTTAATACAAGATTTTTTTGACTCACGATTAAGCTTATGATGTCGTCATTCACAAAAACTTTGAAAAAATCATATGGCAGTTTGTCGTATTGTTCATACAGAGCAATACTAAAACCAGAGTTTGGGACACTAACCTGTAAGTTTTTTAGATTTTTCCCAGTTGCATGAGCCCACTCAAACTCATTACTCTGGTTATTTGCTTCTTTTTCAATATCATTATTATTTTCTTCATCACCCAAGTCGTCATAACGCATGTTTCTTATAACTTCTTCTATTATTTCATCCATGTAATTGGGGCTTTCTATAATTTTTTGTGAGGTAGACGGTTCTGGTTTTTGCGAAGATGGTGTACAATTATTTTTTTTTGAACCGTTTAGATTTAGACCGATAATCGTCCTCGGATTCAGAACATTCTGTAACCGTTTCGTATATTTCGTCGCCGTCAAAAATATTTGCCTCACTTTCTTCATCAGAAAGCAACTCTTTCCATAACTTCTTCAAACGTGCTTGTTCTTTTTCGTATGACATATTCACATTCACAATTACACTCACAACATCCAAACAAAGACTGCGAAAAGTAATATTCGATCTAAAATAATTCTAAAATAAAAAACTGTTGGCCAGTGGGACCCCATTTGTCGAATATATGGTGGCATTCAACGTGTTAATTTATTATTTTGAGTTTATTTTATATTTATGTAATAATGGTAGTATATATACCTTCTTGTACCGCAAGTTTAATATAAGTTTCCGTAGTGTAGTGGTTATCACGTGTGCTTCACACGCACAAGGTCGCCGGTTCGAACCCGGCCGGAAACATTTTTATTTTTTAATCAATTTATTTTTTTTTAATTCTTTTTAATTATATATTTATCTTATAATATATATAAATACAAAAAAAGTTTTCTAAATTTTATCAAGATAAATAAAAGAAAAAAAATCAGGAAAGCCCGATTCAGGTCAGGTATAAGGCCGAATCAGCGTCGCAAATTTTGAACGTTTAGGCCTAACGAAGCCGCCTTTTTCCTTCCATTTTACCGATGTTTCGTGCAACTGTCAACGGACGACTGTGGGACTGTGCGTGGTCCATCATCAGGCACACACGGACGGCCATTACCTCCTTCTGCCCATCTACGCATGGAAAACGAGCCGACACTGACTGGAATATTTTATCAAATCAACATTCCCCGAAGACTTTATGCCATCACCGTTTTATTTTCCGGATTCAAGTCCCCACCAAAATAAAAATATCGAAAGAAAAATAAATTTATTATTTAAATTAGTTTATTACAACTTCAAGAATGTTGGACATCTCCAGACATCGTTGCTCTCGGAGTTTCAACAATCTCCGAACTAACACTACTATCCAAAAACATTGGAATTTTCCAGGATACTGCAACATTTTTTACCGTTAAAAACATCGATTTTCCAAGAAGACTTTTCGATCTTTGCCATTTTATATTATTTGATGGTACTTCTGCACAATTTTGCATTATTCTATTTTTTACTTGACAATTTTAAACTTCAAACAATTATATGTCAAATCAAGTATTACTGCTTAATGTATAATTATTGAATTATATCATTTATAGATAAGATATAATATAAAATTATACAGAGAGGCAAGTCTAAACGTTTGGTTAGAATGCGTAATTAGTTTTGGATACTGTCGTCGACAATCATGAAATCAGTGGTAGGAATAAAATAAAAATTAAATTTATTTGAAAGTTTTTTTTTTGAGAACATTGTTGGCCGAAAATTTATAGTTCGAAATTTTAAACACATTTGGTCGTTTACAATGTTCTACAAAAAAAATCTAAAAACATAACTAGATAGTAAATTATTATTTGGTAAATGGTTTACTTTAATCCAAATATACAGGGTTACCAAATCACTTTGCAAAATACTCTATTTCAGAAACTAATCATTGTAGAGGCCTTCATTAAAAAAATGATGTCTTCAGATGCACAGCTAAGATCAATCCATCAAAACCCTGTATATTTGAATTGAAACAACACTCAAATAACACTCAAATATACAGGGTTCACAATCTCCCACTCTTCCTTGCTTTGCAGCATAATCTCTATCATGTTATCCGAGTTCAAAATGATACCACATTGCTCATTGCACTCTCGTCTAATTTGCTTAAATTGTTTATAAATAAAAATTGTGTGTTCCAGTGTATCCTCGAACTTACAAAACTATCCGAATTTCTTATTTTACGAAGGTTAGTACCAAAGATCCCATGTTCGGTCAATGTTTGAGTTAGGAAGTGGTCAACACCACCTCTCTTTCCACTTTTCTATAAGGTTTGTCCTGATCTCTTTTCTATGCTCTTTCCCCTTCTTATATAGATCTACCCTTTCTTCCACCAGCAGATTAAAAACTGACATTCTCGCCTCAACTTTTATCGCCGTTGCGGAAACGGTTTTGTAGGCCGATGTAATACCTATTGCCAACCTCTGAATGCTTCTGTATCTTTGGAACTTTAGAACGCTGGCCCAAGTCGGTGATGCATATAACACCACCGATCTGAATGCCGTCGCCATTAATTCTCATCAACATATTAGTCATCTAATTCACCTTTTCTGCCGTTTCTTTGCCATGCATGGTCATTTTCATGTCTCTACCTAAGTGCACTCCCAGATATGTCGCTGAAGTGTTGCTCCCGCATTTTACCGCGCATATTTGGTCATTTGCTGTCGTCACCGTTCTATTGCTGAGGTAATACTTATTAATCAATTTCCTTCCGTTCTATTGCCTTCATTATGTTAGGCCAAGATAAAGAGATAAAGGCATTTTGAATAACGAGCGAAACTAGGGCACAAAATTCTCTATTTTACAGAAAGAAAAATCATACCCAACCCTACCCAAAACTTTCCACTTCTAGGACTTGTGTTAGTTTTAGTTTTACTTCAATTCAAATATACTGGATTTCCAAATCAGTTTGTAAAGTACTCTATTTCAGAAACAATTCATTGAAGAGGCTTACAATAAAAAAATAAAAAAATATAAAATAAAAAATATAATATAAATATAACAATATAAAAAATATATAATATATTTTATATAATATAATAATATACAATATAAAAAAATATCTTCAGATGCATGGGGCAATCCAACCTAACCAATTTGAACCAGAGCTGGCCTCAGATATTTGGCGACTCAGGATTAAGTTGGACGAACGAGCTGAGCTGAGGAAGGGACGTCCTTTTCATACAAAATTCAACGCCAAAGAAAAAGATTCACACCTCAGAGGGGACATTTATGACTGGGACACTATGTATTTCATTGCAAAAACAGACGTTCCAGGGCTGTAACCCTATTATTTGTTAAGTTTTATCTTTCTCCTTACACAATTGTACACAACACAACACAATCAAAAATAGTTTGATGGTTTGTTTTTTTGACATCGTGCAATTGAATAGACAATAAAAGATCTTGCACATTAATACTATGTATCATTTATTTATATTACTAGTTACAAGTATAAACTTCATCTTCAGGAAAAATATGTCAATGTACAGAATAAATGCACATTGACGTATTATACCAAATATATACAAAAATTAATGTGTTAATTAACTTGTTCTGTATATTGACATATTTTTCCTAAAGATGAAATTTGTACTTCAAAACTAGTAGAAAAATTAATATCATCTTAATGTGCAACATCTTTTATTATCTATACAATCAAAAATATTACTATGTCAAACCTGGCCAAATTGGTCAAATTGACAATTCTGACTTCAAAAATAATTCAGTTACAGGTTCCTATATCAGAACTGTATCCAGAAATAAACGCAGATTACCCACTTTAATAAGAAGTAAATGAAGCATGATTCATTCCTTCATTGAAGTATAGTTTTATATATTGTAATATATTTGATTGTGTTGTGTTGTGAAAGATATTAGCTGCAAGTTTATAACAAGTACTTCAAAACATTAAAAAGACGAGACCGCAAGATTATGTTTGTTATAAGTTTGCATAACGAGAAGTTTAATTGACAGCTGGTAGCAACCCATTTTGTTTGATTATGATTGTAATTTAACAAAAAGTAGATAATATGAGAACAACATAAGAATTCGCGAAAAAGATCGTCAGTATTTGATTTATCACTAGAAAAACAAGAATTTTCGGAAATGTCAGAGACTATAAAGACAAGTCTGGTTAAAGGAAAATCATCCATGCTACCTTTTCAAAAATGCAAGGAAGTTAAACTGATAAAATAAGCATTATGGAGGTAATTCTAAAGTAGGTGTCAACATTGAAACCCTATGTTGGTCAAAAAATAAAAATAGCATAAACATTTGAAACACTCTTATAGGAATTGTCATCACGAACTTAGTAATATAACACTTATACAATGATTTTCACCATTTGGAATGAAGTATATGTTAATATACAGATTAAATTAAGATATGTTGGAAACATTTGGTTTAGTGCGATCAAAAGGAGGATTTTGCACATCAATCAACCCAGACCCTTTAAAATTTAAGTACAAACTACGAAACCATTCACTAGAAAAAGATTATGGTGTACTCTCTGAAACTGGTAATATTCAAGAAAATTCGACCCCAACATTGGAACTTGCTGTTAATACTCGCTTAAGCAAAACGTATTTATCTCAGCTAGTAATGATAGTCAACAGCTGTCAAAAGAAGAAAAAGAAAGTGAAGATATCGATTGGTTGAATATCCTACCTTACGTTCCTAGTATCATGGGCATCTCTATAAGTGATATAGGCCATCAGATTCCAAATGTTACAGCTAATTGCGGTTCATCATGGAAAAAGAAAATTTATCCTCATTACTATTTGTAGCATTAACAGATTGAAAGACAGAGGAAATTGAAAAAAGCTGTACTAATGTTGAGCTAAGTAGAAAGTCAAGCTTTGATGGCAAGGACAGGATTGTACGTTAACCTTATCCGGGTCAAATGCCATCAAATTTGGTAATAATATTTCAGTAAATTGTAGAGGGCAAAACACATAGTGCATAAAACTACCAAGGCTTTCGATATCTAGAATCGATGTGTTTTTGACAAAAATGAAACCAACCCAACCTTTTTTAAAAGGAGGAGAAAATCTTTATGACAGAGTCCCGATTCTGTGCTCTGGAAATCAGGAATGTGGAACTCTCTTAGCACAAGTTGTTGCTGGTAAGACGTACATCACTAAAAACTCTCCCACTTTTCCTCGCAACTAATCTTCGTTCGAGTATTTCTTCAGACTGTGTCCGAAATATGTTAAATATTTTCTGTTACTACAGTCATCCTTATTGGCGACTTTAAGTTCTTGCATTTCTCGATAGATCTTAACACATGCCAAAGGATTCCGTTACTATAAGTATGAATATGACTTTCACGACCAGTAGAAACTTTCAGGTTTTGCAGTGCGTTTTATAAAAAAAATGTTTGACCTTTCGGATGCCATGTTGCAACCTTCTTCAGAGACTGGTTCGAAGTTTCAAGTTTCTAGTCCTAGTAATAGTTCTAGTGATAGTTCTAGTGATAGTTCTAGTGATAGTTCTAGTGTTAGTGCTAGTGTTAGTTCTAATTTTAGTTCGATTTCGTTATTTTTTGAAATTTTTAAGTCCTATTGGTCAACTCGTCAGGTTTCTATCTTCTTCATAATCTGTCATATTTCGTTTACGGTATTCATATGGATTACTGTAATTGTGAAATGTTATTTGACGAAATTGAGTTGCTTTAACTTATAATAAGTAGGGTTTGGCATTTTTATCGTGAATACAAATATTCTTCTGTTAGAATCTGATCAAAGAAAACATTCCACAAAAGGTGTCTTAGAATCTATCCCATTGTTGATCTGATATTCCTTGTATTCAATCGTCCCCAACCTTACCCATATTCAACCGTCCACTTATGATAGAAATTATCTTCTGTCATAGCGCCAAAGGCATTTTTAACATCTACTGTGATTAATTAGCGGGTATTTCTTTTTCTTCCCCTTATTATATTCTTGCAATTGTTTACAAGAACAGTAATCAGGATCACAGCTCGTTTTTAGTCTATCGCATAGCAAATATCATCCGTGACATCATGAAGGGCTGTTGTACAACTGTATTCTAAACGAAAACAAGACTGACGAACTGGTAGAAGATTAAATTTATTTAGATGCTGTGTAAGTCTAGTAAGTAGTACTTCTTTCAGAATCTTAGACAATATAGGCAAAATACTTTTGGGATGAAGATGTTCAAGCTTCCGAGGACTGGATACTAGAGTACTTAGAGTACTTCCAACCCAACCTAGCTTTAGTACTACCGCTAAACCTAGAAATAAAAACATTAGTAATTAGCCGTACGTCTTTTAAGACGGCTAAACCTTAATATTTCTAGTTCTAAGTATAGTGTTAGTTTTGGAGCTAGGTTGGGTTGGAACAGCTTAGTTCTGTCCTGAGAGAAGTATACCAAAAGTCAGATGTTTTTCATGCTAGGTGTAATTTAAACTCTAGCGTTAGTGTTGGCTCTATTTTTAGTTGTTATTTAGTCTGAAATTGTTGTATACTTTTATCGAATTAAAACTAGTACTAACACTAGACCTAGAACTAGAAAGATTCATGTTCCATTTTCATGTTCCAGCTAATTGAGGTTCATCATAGAAAAAGGAAATGTATCCTCATTGCTATTTGTAGCATTAACAGATAAAGTGAGAGGAGATTGAAAAAAGGCTGTACTTGAATGAACAGGAATTTTGAAGGAGAAGAGCCGAATGTTGAGCTAAGTGGAGAGTCCAGTTTTGGTGGCAATTACAAGAGGGTACGTTAATCTTATCCGGGTCAAATACCATCAAATCTGGTAATAATATTTCAGTAGATTGTAGAGGGCAAAACACATAGTGCATAAAACTATCAAGGCTTTCGATATCTAGAGTAAATCTATTTTTGGAAAAAAGAATCCAACCCAACCTTTTTTTGAAAGAGGAGAAAATTTTTTGATAGAGAAGAAATAGAAACTTAGAAATATTGAACTCTCTTAGCACAAGTTGTTGCTCGTAAGCCGTACATCACTAAAGACTTTGTGAGAAATATGTTAAATATTTTCTGTTACCACAGTCATCCTCATTGTCCACTTCAAATTCTTTCAATTCTCGGGGGATCTGCACATTCCAAAGGATTCCGTTACTATAAGTACGAAAACTTTCACGACCAGTAGACACTTTCAGGTTTTGCAACCTTCTTCAGTAGAAGTAGAATTTCGTATATAGAGTGTTTCCAAAGTGGATGTTATTCTTTATTTTTGGCTCACATAGGGTTTCAATGTTGACACCTACTTTCGAATTATCTCTATAACACTTAATTTATCTATTTAACTTCATTGCCTTTTTGAAAAGGTATCATTTAATATTTGGCAGTAACCTAAAGCGGGGGTTCCCAATGTGCGGCCCATGTCTTTCTCCAAGTATACTTAAAAAATACATGATGAGATAAAAAATCCATTCCAAATTCAAAGAGGTATTGTAAATCCAAAAATCTTGTAAAGAAAAAAAGTTTTTGTGTGTTTCATTATAGAGCATGGATCTTGCTTCGTTCCTGGCTCAAGAACATTACTAAGCATCACCTTTCGTTTCTTCGATGCTAAATATTTCTTCGGTACCGGTGCCGGATACGTGGAGGCTATGGGTGCCTAAGCATACAAATTTTACTAATATGTGCAAATGCTTCTAGAGGCTAGATACTGCTTCTAGAGGCTAGATACTGCTTCTAGGTGAGTGATACTACTTCCAGAAAATTTGAAATGCTTTCACGAGATTTAGTACTGATTCCACAAACCTTGAAATGCTTTCAGAAGACTTGAACTGCTTCCAGAAAACTCGATACTGCCTCGAGAAGACTTGACTTAATATAAAAGACTTGAAATGCTTTCAGAAAACTTGACATACTTCCAGAAGACTAGAACTGCTTCCAAAAGACTTAATACTACTCCTGAAAGACTTGATACTTGATACTACTTCCAGAAAATTTGAAATGCTTTCACGAGATTTAGTACTGATTCCACAAACTATCTACTTCTTCATAATCAGTCATTTTTCGCTTACGGTATTCATATGGATTACTGTAACTGAAATGTTATTTGACGAAATCATTGGGTTGCTTTAACATATAATAGTAGGGTTGAGTATTTTTATCGTGAATGAAAATGTTCTTCTATTAGAATCTGGTCAAAGAATTGTGAATTGTGTGTTGATCTGATATACCTTGTATTCAATCGTCCCCAACCTACGTAAGAACAGTAATCAGGATCATAGCTCGTTTTTGGTCTATCGCATAGCAAATATCATCCGTGACATCGTGAAGGGCTGTTGTACAACTGTATTCTAAACGAAAACAAGACTGACGAACTGGTAAAATATTAAATTTATTTAGATGCTGTGTAAGTCTAGTAAGTAGTACTTCTTTCAGAATCTTAGACAATATAGGCAAAATACTTTTGGGACGAAGATGTTCAAGCATCCGAGGACTGGATACTAGAGTACTTAGAGTACTTCCAACCCAACCTAGCTTTAGTACTAACGCTAGACCTAGAACTAGAAACATTAGGATTTAGCCGTACGTCTTTTAAGACGGCTAAACCCTAATATTTCTAGTTCTAAGTATAGTGTTAGTTTTGGAGCTAGGTTGGGTTGGAACAGCTTAGTTCTGTCTTAAGAGAAGTATACCAAAAGCCAGATGTTTTTCATGCTAGGTGTAATTTAAACTCTAGCGTTAGTGTTGGCTCTATTTTTAGTTGTTATTTAGTCTGAAATTGTTGTATACTTTTATCGAATTAAAACTAGAACTAACACTAGACATAGAACTAGAAAGATTCAGGTTTAGCCGTGCGTCTTCAGACTTTCTAGAACTAGGTCTAGTGTTAGTTCTAGTTTTTTCCTTATTCAGCTCTAGATTGTTGTAAATTCTTCTGGAGCTAAATGTGTAATACTAGACGTACAACCTACCTTTGTTACTAATACTAGACCTTACTTGTTATTTAGTCTTAAATTGTTGTATACTTGTATCGAATTAAAACTAGAACTAACACTAGACCTGGAATTAGAAAGATTAGAACCGAAACTTTTTAGTACTATATCTAGTGTTAGTTCTAGTTCTTTTCCTTATTCAGCTCTAGATTGTTGTAAACTCTTCTGGAGCTAAATGTATAATACTAGACCTACAACCTACCTTTAGTACTAATACTAGACCTAGAACTAGAACCATTAGAGTTTAGCCATACGTCTCTTAAGACGGCTAAACTCTAATGATTGTAGTTCTAAGTCTAGTATTAGTTCCGAAGCTAGGTTGATTTGAGATAGGTTCCTTGTTAAGAGAGGTGCAGGTAAACTCAAATATGTTTCGTTCTAGGTCAAGTGTTAGCCCTGGTATTAGTGTTAGCTCTATTTTTAGTTGTTATTAAGTCTTAAATTGTATATTTGTAGCAATCTAAAACTAGAACTAACACTAGACCTAGTACTAGAAAGATTCAGGTTTAACCGTGCCTCTTCAGACGCGTAGTGTTAGTTCTACTTTTAATTCTTATTTTGCTCTAGATTGTTGTAAATTCTTTTGAAACTTAAAGTATAACTAAACTGTTAGTTATACTGATTAGTTCTGAAACTAGGTTGGGTTGGGTTGAGTTGGGTTCCATCTAAAGAAAAGTACGGCTAAATCCAAATGTTATTCGTTCCATTACTAGTGTTAGCTCTAACTAAACACTGAAGAAATAGTGATAATGAAACACGTATTGAATTTATTTTTTAGTGCACTATACCCAACCCTTATAACAAAGTTTCACAGAAACAACATCAGATAAATGCTATAAAATTAAGAGGAAATAATGTGCTATTAATAATATCAAAGAGTTTGTCTTATTCATTTCAAAATTTTCCAACCAAACCTTTAAAGTTACCCATCTATATAACAATACATTATATCTTATCTATAAATTATATATAATACATGATTATGTCATTGGCCTCGTTTCACGCAGTAATATAGACGGAAGGGACCAACCGCAACGAAAAACCCAATGCGTAAGGTCAGGGATAAGAATCCGTGTTATTCTGTGGAGGCCATTAGGAGGAACGAATGGAGGAGAGAGCTGGATCTTAATGCCGTACGGCTCGCGGGATCGGTCCCGGGAATAACGCAAGAGAAGGGAAAAGGGGGTCACTTCGGCGTGTGCCTCCTTTCGTTCATTCGAAGAATCCGCTTACATATTCCGCGGAGGTTGCTTTAAGTGCTGCGTAAAGTGGTCGTAAGGTGGTTACTGATTAGGTCTTGGGACTCATTCTGAATCAACAACAAAGATCTCAACTCAAAATATAACTAACATTAATAGATACATTAAGTTATTACTATTTTTTATTTTCAAAAACAAAATGCGATAGATGTGTACTATCTCTTTTGTGGTGATTTCGAAAGAACGAAGGTCTACCTTCATTATATCGGTGGTAAGGGATTCCACGATCGTCGCCGATTTATGAATACAGAAGGCGTCTCAGGGACCCCTGACCCAAATATTTGCGCTTGTATCCTTTCCCTAGTTTTTCTTTTTATTTTTATTTCGTCAGGACGTAAACGCTCGAGACGTGAATGGATTTTGTCGCCTTCATTCATTCTTACTTACACACTCAATTTGAATCCAACTTTTTCCTCGAAATTCTGATAATTCCAAAATAATCGCAATTATCTACTCAAAATCCATTTATTTCTTAAAATCACCGGGTTAAAACTTGAAAACCATCAATTAGTGAAAAGATTTAGTTCGAATTCTCCCTATTATTATCTATGGGTGTCTATGGGTAAGAAGAAAAGAGAAAAATCGAAGAGAAGGAGGCCTTAGGGCTGTTTTCTTCACAACATCCCCGCACTAAAAAAAAATAAGAGGGTATTGGTGGGGTGTGGGGTGATCATAACGGGTTCTGCCACCACAAAAGAAACGTATGGACCCATTCGCCCGTAAACTGATGTTATCTATCTCCTAGGACTCTAGGAGAAGACGAAAAAGACGGTCTTTTAAAGGTTCTCTTAAAAACGCGATTTTCGTCGGAAGAAAAAGAAGAAAGACAACTAAGCCAAAGAACTATGAATTCTCAACTCATTACAAGGCTAGTTCACATTGCGGACCCAATTCGTCCATCTTTGTTCTTCTTATTCTCATTTCTATTCTTTCTCATCCTAACCTGTTATAAACGTCCCATCTTTCTCTGTCCCATGAAACTGGCCCAACACGTCTTCTCATCGATAAAGAATTTAAGATGTTTCTTAGGCGTGACGTTCTTCGTCTCCCCTTGCGTCTTGTCTCTAACCCTCGGCCTCCTCATTAATAATGCATTTAATTTAGGCCTGAAATGTCTGCGTCGCTACGGATAAATAATTTCGTGTATCGCCCCGTTTAAATGCCGCCCTATATCTGTGTGTGTGTTGTAAATGATTTTTTCTTAAAATTAATGATCTATAATAAAATTTGGATGTAATGGATTAATACGAGGAACACATCTTTGTGCTTTTTATTGGTTAGTAAAATAAAAATATATGATAATCTACAGTTTAGTAGCAACTAAAATTAGAAGTTACTAATACTAGATTTAACACTAAACGTAGAAACGTAGAACCCAAAATTGGGTCACGAAATATTTGGATTGGGTCGTAAATTTTCAGATAAAATTAATAGAACTAATTTTCTTTTTACATAGGAGATATTACAAAATTCTTGTTAGAGTTTATTTAAGAATTTTTTTAGATTTATAAAGGAAAGTGTACACTTTTCCGAACATAAAACCATGCGTGAGTATCTCAATTCGTTTTTGAGATATCAAGATTTGAACTCAACTTAAATTTGTAGCATTTAATAATATGAAAAATTTCTTTAATCATCTTTGAAAAATCGTAAAAAATAGATTCTTAAGATATCTTGATGAAAATTTTTGACATTTATAAAGGAAAGTATGTACTCTTTCGAAAGAAAAACCATGCTTAAGTATCCCAGTTCGTGTTGGAGATATCAAGGTTTGAACTCAACATTAATTTGCAGCATTTAATGAAATTAAAAATTACCTTAATCATTTTTGAAAAATCGTAAAAAATTGAATTCTTAAGATATCTTGATGAGATGTTTTGAGATTTATAAAGGAAAGTGTGCATATTTCCGAGAACAAAATCATGCTTAAGTATCTCAATTCATTTTTAAGATATCAACATTTGAATTCAATCTAAAGTTGTAGCACTTAATAAAATTAAACATTTTGTCAATCACCTTTGAAAAATCGTAAATAATTAAATTCTTAAGATATCTTGATGAGATATCTTGTGATTTATAAAGGAAAGTTTGTACTTTCCCCAGAAAAAAACCATGCTTAAGTATCTCAATTCGTTTTTGAGATATCAAGTTTTGAACTCAACCTAAATTTGTAACATTTAATGACATGAAAAATTTCTTTAATCATTTTTGAAAAATCTTAAAAAATAGATTCTTTAGATATATTGATGAAATGTTTTGTGATTTATAAAGGAAAGTATGCATCGTTTTGGGAACAAAACCATGTTTAAGTATCTCAATTCGTTTTTGAGATACCAAGTTTTGAACTCAACCTAAATTTGTAGCATTTAATAAAATTAAAAATTCCCTTAATCATTTTTGAAAAATCGTTAAAAAATGAATTTTTAAGATATCTTGATGAAATTTTCGAGATTTATAAAGGAAAGTATGCACTCTTTCGAGAACAAAACCATGCTTAAGTATCTCAATTAGTTTTTGAGATATCAAGCTTTGAATTCAACCTAAATTTGTAGCATTTAATGAAATTAAAAATTTCCTTAATAATGTTTGAAAAATCGTAAAAAATCAAATTCTTAAGATATTTTCATAAAATTTTTTATGATTTATAAGAAAAAATGTGTACTTTTCCGAGAACAAAATCGTGCATGAGTATCTCAATTCATTTTTGAGATATCAAGTTGTGAACTCAACCTAAATTTGTAGCATTTAATGAAATTAAAAATTCCCTTAATCATTTTTGAAAAAACGTTAAAAATCGAATTTTTAAGATATTTTGATGAAATTTTTTGTATTTTATAAAGGAAGGTATGCATTTTTCAGAGAACAGAACCATGCTTGAGTATCTCAGATTGTTTTTGAGATACCAACTTTTAACCTTAGCCGAAATTTATAGCATTTTATAAAATAAATTAATTTAGTAATTATTTTGACTATGTTTAAGAAAAATAATAAAAATTGAATTCTTAAAATTTCTTGATGATTTATTTTGTGATTTAAAAAGAAAAGAAATTGCACATTACACTTTAATAAAATTGAGTTGGGTTGTCTGTAGGAAATCACATTTTCTGTTCTAGAAATGTAGAAGAAATGAAATCGATCATAAATACTGTATAAAGATTAAGCTTCAATTTAAGCCTAAAGTGGTTGCTTTATCTTCATTAAGATTAAAACTATCTACTTTCTTAAGATTAATTTGCATTACGCCTTAACTTTAAAGTTGGATTGGGTTATATTTCGAAAGTCAGATCTCCTCTTATAGAAATTGTGAAAAAATGAAATTTGTCATAGATATGCTGCAAGGACTGAGCTTTAATTTAAGCCCAAGCTGATCGCTTTATCTTCGTTAACAGAAAAGATATCTCTTCATTAAAATTGGGTGGTTTTAATATATGCGCTTTAATAAAATGCGGTTGGGTTGTCCTTAGAAAATAACAACTTCATTTCTAGAAATGTTGAAGAAATGAAATTCACCACAAATATTCTATAAGGATTGAGCTGTATTTAAAGCCTAAGTTGATCTCTCCATCTTCATTAAGATTAATGATATCAAAATTCTTAAAATTAAATGACATTACGTCTTAACAAAGTTGAGTTGTGTTACTTTTAGAAAATCGCATATCCCGTTCTATAAATCGTGAAGAAATTAAAATAGCCATAATTATTCTTTAAAAAATCAGTTTTAATATAAGATAAAGTTGATCTCTTTAACTTCATCAACAAAAAAGATATCTCTTCATTAAAATTGGGTGGTTTTAATATTTGCCCTTTAATAAAATGCGGTTGGGTTGTCCTTAGAAAATAATAACTTCATTTCTAGAAATGTTGAAGAAATGAAATTCACCACAAATATTCTATAAGGATTGAGCTGTATTTAAAGCCTAAGTTGATCTCTCCATCTTCATTAAGATTGATGATATCAAAATTCTTAAAATTAAATGACATTATGTCTTAACAATGTTGGGTTGTACATTTATAAAATCACATCTCCCTTTCTATAAATCGTGAAGAAATGAAAATGGTCATAATTATTCTTTAAGAACTCAGCTTTTATTTAAGATAAAATTGATCGTTTCATCTTCATCAACAAAAAGATATCTCTTCATTAAAATTGGGTGGTTTTAATATTTGCCCTTTAATAAAATGCGGTTGGGTTGTCCTTAGAAAATAATAATTTCATTTCTAGAAATGTTGAAGAAATGAAATTCACCACAAATATTCTATAAGGATTGAGCTGTATTTAAAGCCTAAGTTGATCTCTCCATCTTCATTAAGATTAATGATATCAAAATTCTTAAAATTAAATGACATTATGTCTTAACAATGTTGGGTTGTACATTTATAAAATCACATCTCCCTTTCTATAAATCGTGAAGAAATGAAAATGGTCATAATTATTCTTTGAGAACTCAGCTTTGATTTAAGATAAAATTGATCGTTTCATCTTCATCAACAAAAAGATATCTCTTCATTAAAATTGGGTGGCATTAATATATGCGCTTTAATAAAATGCGGTTGGGTTGTCCTTAAAAAATAACATCTTCATTTCTAGAAATGTTGAAGAAATTAAATTCACCACAAATATTCTGTAAGGATTGAACTTTATTTAAAGCCTAAGTTGATCGCTTCATCTTCATTAAGATTAAAACTATCAACATCCTTAAGATTAATTTACATTACGTCTTGTAATTGTGTTGTATATTGAAAGTCAGATCTCCTTTCATACAAATCGTGAAGAAATGAAATTCACCATAAATATTCTATAAGGATTGAGCTTTATTTAAAGCCTAAGTTGATCGCTTCATCTTCCTTAAGAAAAAAGTTATCTCTTTATTAAAATTGGTCGATGTTAATATTGCCTTTTAACACAATTGGGTTGTGTTGTTTTGAGAAAAATCACATCTTCCATTCTAGAAATGTTGAAGAAATGAAATTCACTATAAATATTCTATGAGGATTAAGCTTTTATTTAAGCCAAAGTTTGTTGCTTCGTCTTCAATAAGATTAATGATATCAACATTCTTAAAATTAATTGACCTTACGTCTTAGCAAAGTGGCTTTTGCAAAAACGTATCTCTGGTTTTATGTATCGTGAAGAAATGAAAATGGCCTTAACTTCAACTTCATCAACAAAAATGTTATCGAATTAACACTAGCACTAACACTAGAACTATCACTAGGACTAATACTAGACCTAAAACTAGAAATGTGGCACATATTCTGGAAACTAACCAAAATATCCTTAGCATCTAACTTTATATTTTTCATCGATTCCCACGAAATATGTCGAGTCTAACATATGATTTCGTGTTGTATCATATGAACGTATCATTACCGGATAGTAGCTCTATTCTGTAGCAAATCTCAGCCCAACCCAACATAACCAAACCTAACTCAACCAAACTTAACAAACCAACTGAGTCCATCTCAATCCAACCAAGCCCAATCCAACCATATTTATTTTGTATTTGCTGTTAATACCGAAGAAACAGAGCATATTACAAAAAGCTTTTAGGATAAAAGTTATACCACTTTTCATTCTCAATAATATTACTCTTTTATATTTTTCTTTTTCTTATTTTCCTTAAAATTTTATGAATTTCGTTGCTTTACATAATCCCAATAGTAACACTTGGAAATCGAACAAAGTTACGAAAAAACTTTTAGAACAAAGGTTGTGGCAAATTTCCTAGCATTTTTGCATTTAAATGCGTCATTATTAAAAAAATACAAAAATATGAAAATTTGATCTGGCATTTTTTAGAATTTTGGCAAGTATATGTAAGAACTTTCAAGGTGTTCCAGAAATATCTAAACATTCTTTGAGATTTCGTAGAATTTTAGAAAGATTTTCTATTACGTAAAACAAATTTTTTTAAGGATTTGTAAAATGCCTTGTAATTTTTAAGATCGTCAGAAATGTGATGATGAATGAAATTTCTAAGAATTCTTAATGACTTGGAATAATCCTTCAATTAAAATCAAAAATGTTGCGAAGTAATGTAATAACTTACAAATATTTCAAAAAAATTTTAAATATCGTATAAGTTTGAACAAAAATTAGCTGATTTTTACTAAGACATTTTGAATCTTGGAAACGTTCTCACAAACATCCAGAAACATTCAAAAAGATTCGTTGATTTTCACAGAATTTTGATACAAATAATTTAAGATTGCCTCATTTGGGTTATTTAAAAATTATTTTGCTTTGAGAGTTTAAAAGTAACAAAAGATGAATCAAAAATGATTTGAGGTAATAAAATCAATTAATTAATCCTAAATTTAAAAATTATGTAAATAAGGTTTATTTATTGCGTGAAAGATTTCGTAATCTCCAAACTGCCTCATCCAATAACTTCAAAAGTTATTTCGAAATTTTTTCTACCTGTTCATCTCAAAATAAAACGACGAAATAACTCAGGTACAAATTGCACTTTTTAAATGACGTTTTATTTTTTTAAAAAATTTCTTGGAAACACGTTAACGCTAAAAATTAAAAAGGGGTCATTAATCTCGATTTTTCCATGAATATGTATCGTTTAAACTATCAGAAAGTAATAAATTGGAATTGATGGTATCGAAGGGGGGACTTCGGTGAAGTAAAACGCGAATTCTGCTGGTTTTGAGAACGCATATTGTTTGCATAAATAGTCAATTAAATGTTTCCTTTGTTAGAGAAGTGGCGAAGCTTGTCCTCGCGAACTTTGATCTTAAGTCGACCGCGGTTCATCCATAACCTAGCACTATAATCATCTCGTTTAGCTTTGTCCGAACGCGCCGTCTGCCCCAGAAATGCGGTTTATTGCCGTTATAAAAACTATTGGCTGTAATAAATATTTCCAGACGTCCTTGAATACTTTGATGTTTCGCCGACGTAGCTTTCGGCTTCTTCGTAGACCAACGCAAACGTGCCTGCTTTCCAACCATATTTACTATGAAAGGGCGGAAGGAAACTTTCTTGAAGAAGGGATCCAAAAATAATTGTTGTAATACAATTCTAAGAATTCTTAAAATATACGCGCAAAAGCTAACCTACTTTTTTTGTTAATATTTCTTCTTTTTAATTTAACCAAAAAAAATTTCTTTTTTATTTTTAAGAACGCATACTGTAGACGTCCTTGTAAAACAATATGTTTTGGCTGCCGAAGCATAATAAAAACTCGACCACAACCAAAGTTTAAAATTTTAATTATGTAACATAAGGTCAACTCATAATAACTTAATGAGAAACTATTTGAAAAATAAAATCAAAAAGTTATGTAGATATAAATTATACGTTTAATTCGAAACACAATAAAACCTTGATATAACAGATTAGTGTTAAATTGTTATATTAGTCTCGCAAGATGGGTAAATCAGGATGTTTCTAATGTTAGTTCTAGGTTTAATTCGATGACTAATATACTAAGAGTTAAAACAGGAACTAACAATAGCATTAGAACTGACACTACACTTAGAAACGTTTGAGCTTAGCTGAACATCTCACAAGTTCTCATATTATTGTGAAATTTGAGGACTTTGAATACCTTGAATTCGAAGTTGTGGCAAATTTAATGATTAACAAAATTTGTTTCTTGTTCTTTTTTAACGCATCAACATGGAGATAAATTAACGCAATGAATTTCGTTATTTTATAAGTACTTAATAGTAATTTGAGAATCGATATATATTATAACAAATCTATCAATATTAATAAAGAGATAACTTTTCTGTTGATGAAGTTGAAGCGATTAACTTGGTCTTAAATTAAAGCTCACTCATTATAAAATATTTACGGTGAATTTCATTTCTGCAACATTTCCAGAACCGAAGATGTGATTCTCTAAAGCAAACCTAATCGAATTTTATAAAAATGCAATGTTAACACCACCAATTTTAATAACGAGATAACTTTCATGTTGATGAAGTTGAAGCGATTAGCTTCGTCTTAAATTAAAGCTCAATCCTTATAAAATATTTACGATGAATTTCATTTCTTCAACATTTCTAGAAATGAATATATTATTTTTTAATTACAACCCAACCGCATTTTATTAAAGCGCATATATTAATACCATCCAATTTTAATGAAGAGATTTCTTTTTTATTGATGTAGTTGAAGCGATCAACTTTGTCTTAAATTGAAACTGAATTTTTAAAGAATAATTATGGCCATTTTCATTTCTTCACGATTTATAGAACGGGATATGCGATTTTCTAAAAGTAACACAACTCAACTTTGTTAAAACGTAATATCATTTAATTTTAAGAATGTTGATATCATTAATCTTAATGAAGATGAAGCGATCAACTTAGGCTTTAAATAAAGTTCAATTCTTATAGAATATTTGTGGTGAATTTCATTTCTTCAACATTTCTAGAAATGAATATGTTATTTTTTAAGGACAACCCAACCGCATTTTATTAAAGCGCATATATTAATACCACCCAATTTTAATGAAGAGATATCTTTTTGTTGATGAAGATGAAACGATCAATTTTATCTTAAATAAAAGCTGAGTTCTTAAAGAATAATTATGACCATTTTCATTTCTTCACGATTTATAGAAAGGGAGATGCGATTTTATAAATATACAACAACCCAAACTCTGTTAAGACGTAATGTCATTTAATTTTAAGAATTTTGATATCATTAATCTTAATGAAGATGGAGCGATCAACTTAGGCTTTAAATAAAGTTCAATCCTTATAGAATATTTGTGGTGAATTTCATTTCTTCAACATTTCTAGAAATGAATATGTTATTTTTTAACGTTTTTAATATGTTAACGTTTAATGAAACAACCTTAAAGAAGTGCAAAAAATATGTGTTATCTGGTATAAAAAGCATTTCTTAAATAGCTGGTGATGATGGATCGGCGGTACAAAAGTGCCCTTAAATCGAATATTCAGGGTGTGAACATCGTACGAAATTTTATTCTATTGAACAAGTATGGAGGTCTCTTCAAAGTAATTATATTAAAGAACAAAGTATTCGCCTCTTTTTCATGTTAAACCAACCCAAATTCTTCAGTTAATGCGAAACATGCCCCCACAACCCAAATATCAAACGCAAAAATTTTGAACTTTTTGAATTTTTCTGGTATTATTATACGAGATACACAGATCATACAATGTATCACAATAGTTAAAATGCGACAA
Organism: Onthophagus sagittarius; assembly: GCA_036711965.1. Lineage (NCBI taxonomy): Eukaryota > Metazoa > Arthropoda > Insecta > Coleoptera > Scarabaeidae > Onthophagus > Onthophagus sagittarius. The sequence continues at coordinate 14,116,656 of JASERS010000004.1, forward strand.
CACCAACGCTTCGCACAAGAGCACCCTTGCTCCGCGATTAAGGAACGACCGACCACCATAAATTAGCTTAAGAGCAGCGTAAGCGGATGCAGTCCTCTTGTTTATGTGGCTATCAAAATTCAAATTATCATCCAATAAGACATCCAAGTTTCTCCCACAATCCTTCAGCGACAATACTTGATTGTCGACAACTATCCTGACTCTATCCCGAACAGAATTGTCACTTGTCACCTTCCTTGAGCAGAACGAAATCAGCTCAGTTTTAGCAGCTTTCAGACAAAGGCAGTGACGCCTAGAAATCTGCTTCAAGGCCTCTATATCCGAAGTCATACCAAAACCAGCATCATATATATATATATAATTGGGTGTTATCTGCATAGAAATGACTACAATTTTTTATGTATTTGTTAAAATGCGATGATTAAAGTGAGTATAGCTAAGGAATGATTCGAGTTGCTGACGAGGTTAAAGAAACAAATCTCCTGCTTATGTTTTAATCAACAAGTTTTTATGGGTTTGTATAGCAAATTATTAGTAAAGAAATACAGAATAAACGAGGTTGGGTTAGGATGAGCTGGGTTCAGGTGATTCTTTATGCTGGGTTGAGTTGAGTTGAGTTGAGTTGGTTTGTTAAGTTGTGTTGGATTGAGTTAGGTTGGGTTGTGTTAAGTTGGGTTGAGATTTGCTTCAGAATAAAATGCCAAATATGAACGAAAATAAGGAAGACAAAAAATAGTATTGATTTTTCAAGATAAATACGAAAAGGCAAAATGTTATACAATTGATGAACCGAACAATTCTGCGACCAAAGCCGAATAATTATTCGGTATTCGGCCTATTCGGCCCTATTTTTGCTATTCGGTATTCGGCTGAATATTAGGTTCTATTACCGAATATTCGGTTTTACATTTAGATGTCTTAAATAAATATCAATTTGTTTACTTTTCTTATTTTATTAAAAGAAATAAACTCTAACACAATCGTCTTAAATAAAAATCAACATTCATATTGCAAGATGATTTGATCTAATTACTGATTTACTGGTAACAGAATACATAATGTATAAGACAACATGCAACATTTTCTAATGCGACTCTACAGTAAGCTATTAAAAAAATGTATTCTGCTAAGAGATAAAGTGTATTCTGCTCTTTAATATTCATAATTAATTAGAGGTAGATTATTATGTAAAAATACTAATTGTTCAACTTTTTCAGGCAGTAAGCGATTTCCTCTTTCCTCGTAGTACTTGCTTGAGAGAATAGTCGTTCACTACACACTGTACTTGAAGGTGCTGATAGATATATTTTAACAAGTTGGCTCATTTTCGGATATTTTAAGCTACACTTTTTCCACCAAACTAATGGATTCCCTTCTTTGCCCAAAACTTCTCCGCATAAATAAGAATCCAGCTCAAGAGCAATATCATTTTTTCTTGTTCTGTCGCTATATTTAGTATATTTATTAGAAGACGCTATTTCTCTGTAACAGTCTCAGAATGTACAATGAGCTTCATCTACTGCAGTTGAACATAGTTGCTGTTTATTTTTCGTACAGATGTTGTCATTAGTTTCATCATCGGTGCTATCGCTTAAATCCCTTCGAAGAGTTTCAAAAAAAAAGTTTGTCTTATTTCAGAAATATTTTCGGGTGAAAAAAATTGTGTCGCTAGAAAATAGTACGCATTCTTTTCTATTTCAGCGAACCTTGTTCGTAATCCCTGCATTAAACAAATTTGCATTTGAATGACATTTCCTGAACGGGCTTCCTGCTTTGTTAAATATTTCATTAATGCTTTAATATTAGGAATCACTTCAGATATTATTGCGATGGAAGAACTTGGCATTTTTGTAACTTCTTCGAATGGCTTTAAAAGCATTAACCAATCTTCTAACAGTTGCCATTGGAGCACCGACAAGTTTTCAAATTTTACCTCATTTTCCTAAATATATAATATAACTGCCCTCTTTTGTTCAACTAATCGGACAAGCATATAGTATGTACTATTCCACCTTGTCCGAACATCTTGTGTCAGTTCATGAACAGGAAAACCTAGTTCGTGTTGATGTTTCTTCAGCTTTTCTTGGGCGTTTTCGGAGTGGTGAAAGTGTGTCGTCTTGACGCAGTTATCATTTGAACTATATTTCCCTGAATATTTATTGCGTCGTTTATCACCAGTTGTAATGTGTGAATAAAGCAAGGGATTGGCGTGTAAGTAGATTCGTTAAGACCTTATCTATATTTGCACCATTATCACGTAAAATAACATGCATTTTTTCTATTGGTGTATCCCAATAGGTCAGTATCCCTGATATCGCCTTTCGAATATTATCACCTGTGTACTGTCCAGAAAAATGTTTCATTTGCAAAACACTATGTTTCTGTAGAAAATCGTTTGTTATCCAATGAACAGTTAAACTTATAAAACTTTGCATGTTGTTGTTATTTATCCACATATCTGTAGTACACGAAATAACCACAGCTTCTGTAATTTGCACTTTAAGAACATTTTTGGTTCGGTTATAGATGTCAGGAGTTACTACATCAGTAACATGTTTTCGGCTCGGAATAGTGTATTTTGGTTTTAACTTTTTGATTAGTTTTGAAAATCCAATATTTCCAACAATTGATAATGGCTGATTGTCAATAACAATCATTTCTGCAATGGCATAATCCAGTTCTTTTGCTCTTACATCATCATGATCCCATTGAGAAGAGCTTGCAAAATAATCTTTAATATTCGATTGTATTTTTTTTTTAACATTCTACTTCAGACGATACTTCATGTTGTAGATTCTTAATTGGACCACTCAATTGTTTTTATGATTCGGGATGCTTTCCTGAAATAAATGACGGGAGTGAGATAAGTCCTCGAATATATCGAATATATCGAAGATATCGAATATTTCTGTATATATAAAATACATTTTATTTTATTTATAAGGATCTACCTTTAATGTGGTTCATAAGTGAACTTGTTGTTGCCAATTTTCCCATGCCTCCTCTTGAAATTAACGCATTACACAATATACATTGAGCTTTGTTTTCATTCTCCTCACCATCTTTAAAAAATAACCAAACTTTTGATTTTCTTGACGAATTCATTATTTCTCTTCTTATTTCACTCCAACTATATCTCAATAAACCACCCTCTCAATAATCGTTTCTCGAAAACTGAACAAGGCGAAGTGAACGACAAGAGGTATCAAGTATTATCGGGGAATTACCGTATTATTTCCAAGGTACGAATAAAATACCGATTAAGCGTTATACCGAATATTCGGTCAAAAATTTTGCCGAATATTCGGTATTCGGTTATTCGGCCAAACTACTATTCGTCGCATCACTACTATTTATACAATAAAAATTGATTTTAACCAATTCTGCAATTATTTTCTTCATTTGTTATATGTAGGTTGGGAATATAAATGTTATTAACATTATGTATTACAATATTTTTCGGTGTACGTTAACTTTATTATAAACAAAGTGTTTAAAGAAAATTATTTTAAACATGTTTAAATAATATGTTTTAAACTAAATTTGTTTTAAACGGTTCAAAAGCTGTTTTAAAATATGGGATATTGTTTAAAACCAGTAGCGTAGCTATCTCTATGGGGGCCCTGCATCAAAGTTTATCCGGGGGCTTTTTTAGAAAATAAACGACAATATTTGTCTAAATAAAATATATTTTAAGATAACAAAAACTAAAAAATATATCTAAAATAAAAACAATTATACCTAAAAAACAAACATTAACTTTATGTAGTTTTAAAGATGCATTTTTCTTGCCTATTTTTCGGCGAATGTATTTATGATGTCATTCATAGCTGACGATGTTTTTAATTTCTCAATTTCCTCTTTTTCTATTGATAATATAGATAAATTAGTTAACCGTTCCTGTGTCATAGATGTTCTGAGATAATTTTTAATAAGCTTTAATTTAGAAAAGCTTCTTTCAGCTGTTGCAGTTGTAACAGGTAGAGTTAAAAACAATAAATAAGTTGTTGTTTATTTTTTGCTGTTTGTTTGTTTTTTTCTGTTGTTTAGCTGTTTTTTATTTACAAGCTATTGTTATTACCTCTGGAAAACTGGAGGTAGGGCTATTGAAATTAATTAGTAATAACTCGGCTAGTTCTTTAATGGTGTTGATTTTTTATATTTCTGGTTTTAAACAACTTTTCAATGCAATTAATTGATCATAAAGATCAATTGACAAATCGTTATCGTATTTATTTGTAAGTTTCGCTATCCCCTCTTTAATTCGTTCGGATGAATATGAAAGCAGATCATCTGGTTGCAAAATTTCGAATATGTTACTGAGATTAAAAAATCCTTCAAATCTTTTTTTTGTTTGAAATATCATGACATCCAGACAACTATAAAACACATGTACCCTGAAATATATTCCCGGATCAGAAATTCTTTGATCTTCTGATAAATCATCAAAGAAGCGTTTAGTTATTCTTCCCCTTTTATTTTTGAAGTGAGGTGTTACATTCCATTCCTTTGCTAGATCTCTGGAGGTGTTTATCAGACAACTGAATGAATTATGATTTCGTGTTTCTACCAGTTTGAGAAGATTATTAAATAATATACTGGCTTTTTGTAAATCGCTTTTTCATGTTGCAGGGCTTTAAGGATGGGGTTAATTACTTCAAATAGCTGAGAAAAAAAGGTGACGAGTACATTCACCTTAAAGTAAATTCAGTTGGTATAAAGTTCTCATTACTGTTAGGTAATTCTTCCTTATAGCGAATAAAGCATCATTTCTTGAAGACCATCTAATGGGGCATATTCTTTTAAGAGTAATTTTATATTTTTCAGATGAAACGTTACTCAACGTTGAACAGCGTTTTATACTTTTGCTAAAAAAGTATATATTGTTTCCAAATTGCTAAAAAATTGAGATATTTCAAGAATGTGCTTAGCGGCATCATTTAAAATTAGATTTAACGAATGTACTGCGCAATGTACATAATCAGCATTTGGGGCATGATCTTTTATAAGCGCTTGTACCCCTCTGTATACTCCTGACATTACATTTGCTCCATCATAACCTTGTCCCCTACATTTGGACAAATCAATTCCATATTCTTCAATATCTTTTAAAATTTTAGTTTCAAGTCCTACTGCAGTAGTGTCGATTACAGATCTAAATCCCAAAAACGACTAGCAGATTTTTATTTGTTTGGGTATACCATTATTTTCATTGATGGAAATATATCGAAAAACTACAGAAAGTTGATCAGTTTTTGAAAGATCTTGAGTTGTACTTTGCTTGGTAATTTGAGTATCAAGCAAAGTAATAATTTCATTTTGAATTGTGATGCTTAAATAATTTATATGACCATTTATTATACGATGCAATACATTTCGCCAGAAAGAAATCCTACTATTGATTTCGCTTTCCAAATATACATCTATTGTATTTCCTGGAGATCAATTATTATGTAAAAGAGCTGAATCAATGTGCTGCTGTGATTTTTCGTGATCAATAATGCTTTGTGTAAAACTACTTCGAATGGAAACACCATCAATCAATGCAGAAGAATACGATCTACATTGCTTATTTGCTAACATTGCTACACAACCAACAATAGTGGCAATATGCCTTGTTTAAAGTATTAGAATAACATAACCAAAGCCTTACAATTTTTATGCCAGCCTTATTTAAATGTGAGTAGTGAACCGTTGAAAAACATCGATTGGTTTCTGGATCCTTTGAAAACGGTCTCAACTTGGAAATTATTTTTCTTTCGCATTCTGTAAGACTATCACCAAAATAACCTCTATCTGAAGAAGGCACATTATCAAATTCTTCATATCTTTCAGAATCAGAATGTTCAGTTTGAATTTCTTCTGTTTGCGGCAGTTCTGATACACTTGAACGATTAGATACACCAAGACGAATTAATTATTTCTCTTCTTATTTCACTCCAACTATATCTCAATAAACCACCCTCTCAATAATCATTTCTCGAAGACTGAACAACGCGAAGTGAACGACAAAAGGTATCAAGTATTATCGGGGAATTACCGTATTATTTCCAAGGTACGAATTATAATACCGATTAAAAAAATATACCGTATAATAAAAATAAAAATATAATAATATTATTATATATTTTAATTATTATTATTATTATTATATTTTAATATAATAAAAATACCGATTAAGCGTTACACCGAATATTCGATCAAAAATTTTGCCGAATGTTCGGTATTCGGTTATTCGGCCAAACTACTATTCGTTGCATCACTAATATATATATATATATATATATATATATATATATAATTGGGTATTATCTGCATAGAAATGATTACAATTTTTTACAATATGATTACAATATTTTTATGTTTACAATATGATTAAGGAAATTCGCTCTGATATGCGTTCCATGAATAGCAGGTATGAAGAGAGAAAACTGCTCGAGTCTGTGCAGTTTTGTAGCTAGCGCGTATCCGACTTCGCGGCGTCCATGAATCGTCTTGACGAGCGTCTCAAAATGATCAATAAATTAAACGAAGAAAACTTGCACCTAAAAAAACGGGTTGCAGAATTATCAGGACGAGTGGCAGATCTCGAGCAATATTCCCGTCGTAGTAATTTGGAGGTCCAGGGTGTGCCTGAGAGGGATGGCGAGGATCTGGTGGCCGTTGTAGAGTCTTTGGGCGAATTTCTTAGAGTTCCGGTTTTAAATGTAGATGTGGATGCTGTACATCGTGTTCCGCATGCCCCAGGCGTCGAGGGTACCGTAACGCGTCGACAGACGTCTCCGAAATCAATCGTGGTTCGATTTTGCAGCCGTCTCAAGCGGGACAATTTCTTGGCGGCAGCTAAGCTCAAAAGAAGATCAACACCAGCTGGGTCTACGCCGGGTCTTGCGATCCGTGGTGTATCTGATCGTTGTTTTATCAACGAGCATTTATCGCTCGCGAACAAGGCTCTCTTTGGGAAGACAAGAAGGGTTGTTAAGGATAAGGGTTATAAATATGTTCGCAACTGTCAAATCTTTGTCCGAAAAAGTGATGACGCACGTCCCTTGCCCATCAGGAGTGAGGCCGATGTGGACAGGATGTGATCGGTTTTGGCGACACTAAATTATTCATAAATTTATATTCAATTAAATGTTACTGTTCACAATGTCTTCGATTAGCGTTTACTATCAGAACGTGCGTGGTTTAAGAACTAAGTTGAAATCTTTTTTCACTAGCTTATTAAATTTTGATTTTGATCTTGTTTGCATAACCGAAACCTGGTTGCATCCTGGCATATACTAGGCAGAACTGTCTCCGGATCTTTATAATGTTTTCAGGCGCGACAGGACAAACGGCAACGATGAGGACCTTTCGAAGGGTGGGGGTGTCTTAATTGGGGTATCTACTGCTATACCGGCGGTAGCCCATGCTGACTGGTTTGTGAATCTTGAGGTAGTGAGTGTAACGCTTAAGACCGGGGGTTCTTCGCTACATGTTTGCTGTGTATATATTCGTCCAAATGATAACTTAGCACTCTATTCATTCATAGAGCAACTTACTGTACTCACACGGCGATATCCTGACGACAAATTTCTTATATGTGGCGATTGTAACTTGCCCGAAATTAAATGGGAGATTGATCTCTGCCTTCGTCATTGTGTACCATCATGCAGTAGTGCTCGATCTCGTGATTTTCTGGATGCCCTGTCCCTCTGCGGCCTTAATCAATTTAATCGCCATTTTAATGCTTACAACCATACTTTGGATCTTATTATTGCAAATTTTTGTTCTATCTCTAACATAGCGCTCAGCGATAGCCCTTTAATTCGTGAAGACATATCTCACACTACTCTTGAGTTTTCCTGTCAGGTAATCGCACCTCCAAATCTTAAATATAACTCTCCCGCTTGCTATAACTACAGAAAAGCAAAATTTGATTTACTCAATTCACATTTTAATGGGGTTAACTGGGAAAGAGAGTTGGAGTGCGATGATGTTAATGATTCTGTGGATGCATTTTATGCTTACTTGCATCGCGGTATTGAGAAACATGTTCCCAAAATGCATAAGAGAGAGAGTGGTTTTCCCGTGTGGTTTTCGTTCAGTGCTGTACGGACGATTAATGAAAAGAGGAAGGCGCATAGGAAATGGAAGCGTTATGGAAATCACGTTGATTATCTTACCTTTTCTCTGCTGAGAGGGCGAGCAAAATTCCTTATTGATCGGGATTTTAAAAATTATGTTAGCCAGGCAGAAATAAATATAACACATAATCCCAAACATTTCTGGACATTCTTAAAACGAAAAAAGAGCAGTAATAATATACCGTCTGCGGTACACCTGGATGATTGCACAGCTTCCGATCCTTCGTCCATCTGCTTATTGTTCGCAGATTTTTTTCATTCTGTGTACTCAATCCACCAGACTGATGCGGTGTCTGGTGTCACGTCCGACATCAGTGGTACAGTTGCAACTTGCTTCGATTAGATTGAGGTTGAGGAGGTACTGGCAGGAATTGATGCTTCAAAGGGCCCGGGTCCGGATGGTATACCAGCAATTTTTATTAAAGAATGTTACGCGTCTTTGTCGCTACCTGTAACCATTATACTGAACAAATCCATTGAATCTGGAGTTTTTCCACGTCTTTGGAAGCAGGCACATATAGTTCCTATCTTTAAGTCTGGTAATAGAAGTGATGTATCCAATTATAGACCAATATCTTTATTATCGGTGTTAAGCAAAATCTTTGAAAAGCTAATTAATAAACGGCTATTTTTTTTTACTAAAAATAAAATTGATACAAGACAGCATGGCTTTTTTACGGGTCGCTCGGTCGAGAGTAACTTGCTTGAGTACAGTAATTATATTTTTACTTCTCTTGATCAAGTAACTCAAGTGGATGCCGTTTATACTGTCTTCAGTAAGGCTTTCGATCGTGTTGATCACAATCTTCTATTGTCAAAGCTTCGGTTTATGGGAATTGATAACTATTTGTTGCGATTGATTGCTTCTTATATACGTGGAAGAACTCAGGTAGTATCTATTAATGGATACTATTCTGATGTAATGTCCGTCCCGTCAGGTGTGCCTCAAGGTAGCCATCTTGGCCCTCTCCTTTTCAATATTTACATCAATGACATTTTCACAGTCATAAAACACTCCCAGTGCTTAATGTATGCTGATGATTTGAAGTTGTTTGCACGTATTTCCTCTCCACTCGACTGCTCGAGGATGCAGCGTGACATTTACGCACTGCAAGTCTATTGCAATGACAATTTTATGACACTCAATCCTATTAAATGTAATGTTATATCTTTTTCAAGAAGTTCGAATGCCATTAGATTTGAGTACAAATTGGAAAACTATGTCTTACCTAGAGCATCTCAAATTAAAGATCTTGGTGTTACGTTTGACAACAAGCTTACATTTTCTGGTCACGTTGATGGAGTGGTTGGAAAGGCGCTGCGAATGTTGGGCTTTGTCATAAGATCCACAGAATGTTTCAAAAGCGTAGAAGCAGTAAAAGTTTTATATTTTGCTTACGTATTCAGTGTACTAAATTTTTGCACTACCATTTGGAATCCGCAGTATCACACTTACATAAACAGAATTGAAAGAATTCAAAAGAAGTTTCTAAAGCACTTAGCCTATAAATTTAATTTAAGCTATAAAGATTATAATTCTGCGTGCAGCTCTTTCCAACTTCTTCCACTTCACCAGCGCTGCTTTTGTAACGATGCTCTTACATTTCATAAGATTGTCAACAATAGATGTGCCTCCTCGGTATTATTGGGATGTGTGAATATACGTATACCTTCCCGATCTTTAAGGCATGAGTCAATTTTTTATACTCCCATTCCGAGAACGAATTTATTTCAAAATTCTCCTATGATTCGGATGGCGATTGCTTGTGATCGGTTCCATACTACTGGCAACGGTATAGATGTGTTTAGTAATACATATAGGAGATTTAAGAGCTTGATAACTGCCGTTGAGTTACAGAAAGCATTGATCAATATTACTGTAGCGTAAACAAATGTATGTTTTATTTTTCTTAATTTTATTTTCTGTTTTATAGAATAATTATTGTTTTTAGTTAATTTATTCGTAATTAACCGCACAATGTATTTGTAATATAGTAGTTTTTGTCAATGTAGTGACACAATCTTTTGGGTTTGTCCCGTTTTGTGTCCACTGGCAGCAATAAATAAATAAATAAATAAAATGCGATGATTAAAGTGAGTATAGCAATGGACCCAAAATTGAACCCTGAGGAACATCGGATGATGTCGGAAGAAACGATGAAACGTACAAGTAATTGTACAAGAATTACTATAGCTGCTATATTTTAAGTCCCTCTCTCCCATATACTTGAGAAAGGTGTTTTTAGTTACCTCCACATCCTCCACCGTCAATTTAATTTGTGTGACACTCCAACTACTTTTTATGGCAACACAATTTCTTCATGGCTATAGCATGGCACTGTGATTGTAGGTTCACTTGCGTATGCTATTAATTGAGCATCATTGCAGTGTATATCGGTGTCCAATACCTCGTTAAAGATAATGTTTAGAAGAAGACACCTCTCATTATATTGTATTGAGTCTCTCCAACCCAACCCATCCTAGCTTTAGAACTAACACTAGATTTGGATACCTTTGCAAATCCTTTAAAGGCTAAAATATGTTTGGAAAATATTAAAAAATCATGCATACTTAAAGTTGTGCATGATATTTTTAGAAATTTTTTGGCATAATCTATTATCAAAGAATCAATTTTGATATTTTCAAAAAAAAAATGAGAATTTAATAAATGATAATTATATCATTAAAACGTTTAAAGTTCGTTTAGTTTGAAAAGTTTTGATAGTTGTTTGAAAGTGTGGTTTGGAGCTGGTCCGCGCAGAATTTAAAATAGACAATGTTTGGCCTGGTGACCTTGGACGACGCAGCATCCGAACTTGAGATCGCCCCAGGATGCAATTAATGCATGCAGACGTGGCCGGGCGGGCGGCGCGGTGCGACCGAGAGCTGTGGCCAAAAGAAAAAACACCGAAATAGGTTCATCAGGGTTTATTTGATCGCCGAAAACGCGAGGGATCTCACCTTGAACGTGCGCCTGGATTAATGGACTCTATAAACTGCATTTTTGCCTTCTTCCCTCTGCCCTCTACCACCAGTTCCACCTCTGCCCCTCGCCCTCGCCGTCGCCGTACCATGCTGCTGTTCTTGTCGCGACGGTTCGACCCAGAAGAACAAAGAATCGCGAACGTTACCGCGACCACTTGCGTACTACACCATACATATACAACCCGAAGTCTCCACTTATTTACTTTTATAAAAACCTCGTACATCACATTCTGAAATGTCTTTATATGTGTGTTTATCTAAAAGGTTTAATTATAATAGGAATATAATGTTAGGTTTAAAAAAGTTTTTTCTGATTGTGGTTTTGATGTTTCTGCAGAAAATGACAATTATCATTCTGGACTCCTTAACGACCTCCCGAATGGGTTAATTCATACTTACGAAACAGCATCGCATTTCTCATTGTCAAAAGCTATATGGCGTCTGGTACGATTAGCGCTTAAATGAGAAAATAACTTTACGTTTTGTTCGCGAAAAACAAAGGAAACATAATGAAGTAATGATGCAGACCGACGACGGACGTCGGGTTTCTTGATTGTGAGACGAAGAGAAACAATCTATCGTCGACAAAGAGAAACAATACACTCCGGGCCAGAAACTAATTTCAATCAAAAAATAGGATGACGCAAGCCGGAGGAGTGTAACATGCAACGATTTTCTCGTTGTCGTGAATTCTTTTTTTTTTGCTCGTTCGCGTCGTTCTTTTTTGCCTTTTTCGATATTCTCGTTTTTTTCGGTCGTTTTTTTTTCTGTTCTTCTCGCGGAGGAGTGGAATCGAGTGTTGTGCAAGGGCAAAAGTACGTTTACCTCGCGGCGAGTGTTTTGCACACGTAATTAACAACAATAAACGCCGACATTTAATCATTTCGTCTTACGTCTTGTCGTTCGAGCCGTTGCCTGTCGTGTTAAAATAACTTTTCTCTTACTCTTTGTCCAAGTTCAATGTCGGCCGTGTTCACTTTCGCACTCTGCACTACGTACATATGTACGTAACGTTCGTTATTTATTTGCGATTCTCGTAGACGCTTTTGTGATGCTATTTTTGCATTCTTTAGGTGCATTCACCCGGATTTCAAATAATGACTAATGAATGTCGGCGAAGGTAAACGCCTTTTTTGTCTGTCCAGATTTTATGTAGACATTAAACTTTATAACGATATAACTTTATTGTTGATGGTTTAAATAAAAGCGTCAGAATTAATGGTGCAGAAAGATTTTTTTAATAATAAAAGTAAAGGGGGCAATAAAACACAACAAGAATTTAATTTAATTAATTATTTTTAAATGTAATGGAAACATTAAATAATAAAGTTTATTTTTTCAAAAGATCAAGACAAAATGTATTAGTCTGCCATAGATGATCTGCAACATTGTAGCAAAACGTATTTTTGTACTCTTAATTCAGAAGAACATATCACAATTGCGTTATAGTCCAAAAAATTTGGGTAACAAATGCTGGCACTGAATTGAGAAGGAAAATCTCTTATGTAACCAAAGCAGCAATACAAATTTTGTATAAGTACTCCATACCACCTATGCATCCGTCACCTATAATTGTGCAAGTTCAGATGATTAGTCAATGTCAGAACTAGGTTTTGCAGGCAATTTCCTCTTCTTTTTTTATCTTCGGTATTATAGTTTTTTCCCAAGTTTCCCACTTCACGAGGAACATGTGGTTTACTTCTACCACTTTTTTACTTATTCATTGACTGATGTTCGACCTTTATATTTCTTATATGGAATCAAAATGTGCGGCTGAATGTGGCTGATTTTTTTATTTTTTAGCTGAAGAATCTTCAATGAATAAGAAGCGAAATATTTGTTATGAAAAAACAGTTTTGTTCTTAGTGTCCTCAACCCTTCCTTGGAATTAATTTATTATTCATGTTGCTGACGAAATTAAAGAAACTCCTGCTTGTATTTTAATCAAGGGGTTATTATGGGTTGGGACATGTTACATATCAATTGGTAAAAAACAGGAAAGAATGTAGTATTAGTTGTTCAAGAAAAATAGGAGAAGGTAAAATGCTATGAAAGTGATGATGAATTTTGATATTTCTGGGTATTTTAGTAATACCTTACAAAATCCATGGATATGCTTGAAAACTTGACTAAATCACACAAATCCAAGAAAATCTTTAAACGTTGATGAATATCTTTAAAGGCTTTCTGAATCCCCTCATGGAAGATTTGGATATTTCTGAATCATGAAAAATCTTTACATATATTTAAAATTTCAAATAATTCTTAAACAGATCCGAAAATTTTAAAATAGTTTAGACCTTTTAAGGCATCTTCGCGAAACTTTGAAGAATCTATGAATATAATGGAATTTTATTCTAAAATTCATGCAAATAAAAAAACAGTATTGGTTTTTCAAGATATTTGAGAGAAGATAAAATGTTGTGAAAGTGATGAATCTATTTGATTGGAAGAAAGATTCTTTAGGTACAAAATCTACTGTTTGCATAGATTTGCAGAATCACAATTACAGATTTCACATAATAAAGACGACTCTATTTCATAAAAAACTTTTCAGCATTATTTGATGATTCATTCAGCCAAGATGATATATTTTCTTCAACTCTAACCATCAATATAAATTAATGTTTAGTAGTATTAGTCTTCATTACTAAGTCAAACCCAACCTAACTGAGTAAAACCCAACCCAACTAGAGTTTATTTATTTATTTATTTATTTATTTATTGCTGCCAGTGGACACAAAACGGGACAAACCCAAAAGATTGTGTCACTACATTGACAAAAACTACTATATTACAAATACATTGTGCGGTTAATTACGAATAAATTAACTAAAAACAATAATTATTCTATAAAGCAGAAAATAAAATTAAGAAAAATAAAACATACATTTGTTTACGCTACAGTAATGTTGATCAATGCTTTCTGTAACTCAACGGCAGTTATCAAGCTCTTAAATCTCCTATATGTATTACTAAACACATCTATACCGTTGCCAGTAGTATGGAACCGATCACAAGCAATCGCCATCCGAATCATAGGAGAATTTTGAAATAAATTTGTTCTCGGAATAGGAGTATAAAAAATTGACTCATGCCTTAAAGATCGGGAAGGTATACGTATATTCATACATCCCAATAATACCGAGGAGGCACATCTATTGTTGACAATCTTATGTAATGTAAGAGCATCGTTACAAAAGCGGCGCTGGTGAAGTGGAAGAAGTTGGAAAGAGCTGCACGCAGAATTATAATCTTTATAGCTTAAATTAAATTTATAGGCTAAGTGCTTTAGAAACTTCTTTTGAATTCTTTCAATTCTGTTTATATAAGTGTGATACTGCGGATTCCAAATGGTAGTGCAAAAATTTAGTACACTGAATACGTAAGCAAAATATAAAACTTTTACTGCTTCTACGCTTTTGAAACATTCTGTGGATCTTATGACAAAACCCAACATTCGCAGCGCCTTTCCAACCACTCCATCAACGTGACCAGAAAATGTAAGCTTGTTGTCAAACGTAACACCAAGATCTTTAATTTGAGATGCTCTAGATAAGACATAGTTTTCCAATTTGTACTCATATCTGATGGCATTCGAACTTCTTGAAAAAGAAATAACATTACATTTAATAGGATTGAGTGTCATAAAATTGTCATTGCAATAGACTTTCAGTGCGTCAATGTCACGCTGCATCCTCGAGCAGTCGAGTGGAGAGGAAATACGTGCAAACAACTTCAAATCATCAGCATACATTAAGCATTGGGAGTGTTTTATGACCGTGAAAATGTCATTGATGTAAATATTGAAAAGGAGAGGGCCAAGATGGCTACCTTGAGGCACACCTGACGGGACGGACATTACATCAGAATAATATCCATTAATAGATACTACCTGAGTTCTTCCACGTATATAAGAAGCAATCAATCGCAACAAATAGTTATCAATTCCCATAAACCGAAGCTTTGACAACAGAAGATTGTGATCAACACGATCGAAAGCCTTACTGAAGTCAGTATAAACGGCATCCACTTGAGTTACTTGATCAAGAGAAGTAAAAATATAATTACTGTACTCAAGCAAGTTACTCTCGACCGAGCGACCCGCAAAAAAGCCATGCTGTCTTGTATCAATTTTATTTTTAGTAAAAAAAAAATAGCCGTTTATAAATTAGCTTTTCAAAGATTTTGCTTAACACCGATAATAAAGATATTGGTCTATAATTGGATACATCACTTCTATTACCAGACTTAAAGATAGTAACTATATGTGCCTGCTTCCAAAGACGTGGAAAAACTCCAGATTCAATGGATTTGTTCAGTATAATGGTTACAGGTAGCGACAAAGACGCGTAACATTCTTTAATAAAAATTGCTGGTATACCATCCGGACCCGGGCCCTTTGAAACATCAATTCCTGCCAGTACCTCCTCAACCTCAATCTGATCGAAGCAAGTTGCAACTGTACCACTGATGTCGGGCGTGACACCAGACACCGTATCAGTCTGGTGGATTGAGTACACAGAATGAAAAAAATCTGCGAACAATA
Organism: Onthophagus sagittarius; assembly: GCA_036711965.1. NCBI lineage: Eukaryota > Metazoa > Arthropoda > Insecta > Coleoptera > Scarabaeidae > Onthophagus > Onthophagus sagittarius. Next base: position 14,132,319 of record JASERS010000004.1, read on the forward strand.
AGCAGATGGACGAAGGATCGGAAGCTGTGCAATCATCCAGGTGTACCGCAGACGGTATATTATTACTGCCCTTTCTTCGTTTTAAGAATGACCAGAAATGTTTGGGATTGTGCGTTATATTTATTTCTGCCTGGCTAACATAATTTTTATAATCCCGATTAATAAGGAGTTTTGCTCGCCCTCTCAGCAGAGAAAAGGTAAGATAATCAACGTGATTTCCATAACGCTTCCATCTCCTATGCGCCTTCCTCTTTTCATTAATCGTCCGCACAGCACTGAACGAAAACCACACGGGAAAACCACTCTCTCTCTCTTATGCATTTTGGGAACATGTTTCTCAATACCGCGATGCAAGTGAGCATAAAATGCATCCACAGAATCATTAACATCATCGCACTCCAACTCTCTTTCCCAGTTAACCCCATTAAAATGTGAATTGAGTAAATCCAATTTTGCTTTTCTGTAGTTATAGCAAGCGGGAGAGTTATATTTAAGATTTGGAGGTGCGATTACCCGACAGAATTAAAGGGCTATCGCTGAGCGCTATGTCAGAGATAGAACAAAAATTTGCAATAATAAGATCCAAAGTATGGTTGTAGGCATTAAAATGGCGATTAAATTGATTAAGGCCGCAGAGGGACAGGGTATCCAGAAAATCACGAGATCGAGCACTACTGCATGATGGTACACAATGACGAAGGCAGAGATCAATCTCCCATTTAATTTCTGGCAAGTTAAAATCGCCACATATAAGAAATTTGTCGTCAGGATATCGCCGTGTGAGTACAGTAAGTTGATCTATGAATGAATAGAGTGCTAAGTTATCATTTGGACGAATATATACACAGCAAACATGTAGCGAAGAACCCCCGGTCTTAAGCGTTACACTCACTACCTCAAGATTCACAAACCAGTCAGCATGGGCTACCGCCGGTATAGCAGTAGATACCCCAATTAAGACACCCCCACCCTTCGAAAGGTCCTCATCGTTGCCGTTTGTCCTGTCGCGCCTGAAAACATTATAAAGATCCGGAGACAGTTCTGCCAGTTCTGAGTTAAGTGATATCGTGTAGAAAATGAATACTTGTCAATCATCACTTAACAAAAAAAATCGTTGAACTTGATAATCCCATTCCTAATCCAGTCGTATTTCCTACCTCTGTAAAACTCTATTTTCTGAAGTGATAATAACGAAAAGTAAACTTCGAATTGAACATTTACCAAAATCTGTGTCTAAATTTAACTACTCGTCCATTACAGTGCTCAGTACTCACACAGATTTGTTACTGATCAAAATTATAATTTTTATCTTCATATTCGTTGTAACCCTAAAAATTTTGTAAAGATTTAGAATCTAAGTCTAATTTTCTTCAACTTTGTAATAAACAAGATTGGAACAAAACAAAAATATACTTTTGATACAAAAGAAAGATCAGAGCTTTTATGCTGCAAAATTGTTTCTGCTACATGTCTGTAATTTTTTCATCCTTTTTCAACTTGCGTATTATCAAAAAAAGAGTGATGACTTAGATTGAGTTGATTTAGGTTGAGAGTTAATTATATTTTTTAAGAGTTGCAAAAATATGAACATTAGATGAAGGGATTATAAAACGATAGTGGTTCTCCAAGATAAATGGAGAGCGGGCAAACTGATTGAAAATGAAGCGATCAATTCTGGTCATCTACATAATTGGAAGTAGAATTCTTCATTAATTTTTGCCCATTTCACTCTTTCTTTCAATAAATATTTTTTATACATGATTGTATTTTATCGATCTTCAGCTAGTAATAAGTGGAGATATTGTTACATCTATGGATCCTTTCGTATACTGTTAAAGGTGTTAAATGAGGCAGAATGTGAAGAAGCTCATTCATGGCAGGGGAGGAAAACATCGTCGATGGCCCAAAAATTGTTGTAGACAGCATAGACATCATATATAAACTTTTACTCGTACAAGATCTAGAACATACATTGTTTCATTTGGAATGAGGCATTTCATTCACAGCGGTAGATTGTTGTAAATTAAAGAGTCGGTACATGTTAGCTTCAAATTTTCTTACAGAATATAAAAATCAAATAAAGAGGAATTGTTATATTTGTCGGTTGGAATTATAATTTGTTAAAATTCCGAATATGATAGAAATAATTACTGATACTTTTGGATTTCCAAAGAAACATGGAGAAGTGTAATAGCTCTAATTTTTTGAATGGTCTAACAGTAAAATAGAAATTAGGTTAGGTTTCGTAAGGTTGGGTTGGCTTAAAATTTGTTAGATTATATCAAAGTTAAATAAAGAGGAGTTATTATACCATATTCGTTAGTTGTAATTATAATTTGTTGAAAATTTCGAATATGATACAACATATCTATAATGTTACTGTTTAAGTGGTACTCGAAATAAGTATTTTGCATGATTATTATATAATTATTTCAAGATCGTTTATTCACTTCTCACAATAGAGACAAGTTTATTTCGTCGAGAACCATTATATAGATAATCGTAGAGGCGTGCAAAGTTTTACAAAATATCTTAATTTTCTTCAACTTTCTAATGAGCAAGATTGCAAAACAAAAATATATTCTTGGTTCAAATTATCGGTGCAAAATTATTTCTACTGCATGTTGTCAATTTCTCATTCTCTTTTTTATTTTCGGTATTATCAAAAAAGAAGTGTTCGTGTACATTAGGTTGGGTGTTGAGTTAGGTTGGGTTATGTTTCGTAAGGTTGGGTTGGCTTAAAATATGATATAGAATAGGGTGGCAAAAATGAAGTGTAGGTATGAAAAACAGTTTTGGTTGTTCAAGATGAACGGGGAGAATACAGAATGTTATAAAAGTTCATCACTTTTATAGTCATCAATTCTGGTCATCTACTTAATTGGAAATAAAATTCTTCATTAATCTCTCTCTTTCAATATCCGGATGGTTTCACATAAAATTAAAAAAAAGTTTATTTATGATTGTATTTACTTTGCATGAACTGATAAACTAATATTATTAGCTAAAAATCTACTGTGCGTAGAATGTTGAAATATGCAGGGTGATTTATTATCTTACCATCAAAATTTGACATATATTAGCTAATCCAATTACAAAAAAATGTTAATAAACATACGTCCTATTTCAATTATTTATGAAACTAAAACTCTAAAATGTTATATCATAATTAACTGCTACATTTTTCTCAAAATACATAAATATTGCAAATATTGTTCAAAATAGCTTTCTTCTGTTAGAATACATAGTTCATAACGACGAATTAAAGAGTTCTTCAGCCGAATTAAAATATCTGGTTGATTTCTAATTTTAGTAGCATCCATTTGTAATTCCTTTAATACCTGTTAAAGTACCATTCTAAAAGTGAAACAACTAGGTTTAATAAATATAGTGTTATATATTTATTATTTATTTCAAAACATGATTAAACTAGACTCCCTGTAAATTCTACCATTCTACCAAACACGATTAATTGATACTTAAATTAACAAGTAATCAAACATGATTTGAGACATTTGATTACCTGATTATGCGTGAGTCACGAAAGTCACGCGTAAGTCACGTGTTTTATGTATGATGTTCACGAGAGTGGTGTGCGTGTCTCGCGTGGGATAGATCATAAGCGAATGTAAAATTTTGACTTAAATGTTGTGTGCTATTTTTTAAGTGATAGCTTCTTCGTCCTCTACATTAACTATATGCGGTCGAATAACTTTTGCTGGAGTAGGTTTCTTGAAGTCTTCTGAGAATTGCTAAAAACTGAATAATATGGCAAACGACGCTGTAAAAATCTTTCTTGATTTTCTAATACTGATTGCTGAGCGTTTCGACGAGAATATTTTGAATATACGAAGAGGACAAAAGTGAAAAAGACCGTTATCAAGTTCAGAAAGTGAAAGTGATGTGGAAGACAGATGTACTGAAATTGCGGCTGATGGTACAATTTGACAAGAAATTGAATAAGATTCCACACCTGGATGATTTCCAATTGATATTTTTAGGGAGGTTATAGGCCCGACTGCATATGTCAAGCGAAATATCATGAAGGGCAAAGTAAAAACTGCATTTTCTTTGATTATTGACAATCGTGTAATAGCGCACATAAGAAAATGCAGTGAAGAAGAAGCCTCTCGGGTACTGAGAAATCAGTGAATCTTACTCCTGCAAAACTAAGTGCATTTATAGCTATTCTATATGCACGTGGCGCATATCAGGCAAACAATTTAAATATTTCATATCTTTGGAACAGTAAATGGGGTCCCGCTTTTTTTTTCAAAAGCCATGTTCAGGAGTGACTTCTGTGAAATTATGCGGTTTATCAGGTTTGACAAAAAAGTCAACGAAGCCAGCGTTTACAAACAGATAAATTTGCCTTAATATCCAAAGTACGGTATAGATTCATCGAGAATAGCCAAAATTGTTAGAAGCCTGGGGAGCATGTAATAATAATAATAATAATAATAATAATAATGTTTATTAACCCAACCAAACATACAGTGCATTATAAGAGAAACTTAATTAAAATGTTATGGGTTAAAGAGGGCCAAGTCAGCATTCCCAACGGTCTGCTGTTTTTCATTGGTCCTCTCTGTTACGCTATTATAGTATTATTTATTAATTATAACAAAAATACATGTACATATGCTAGCAAGAAAACTAGAAAAGAAAAAAAAAAGTGAAAGACCGAAAGAATAGAAAAGAAAGAACAAGAAAACAAAAGCTAGTTGTAATAACAAATAAATCATACCAGTTTATACTTGGTCTCTACCTTGTCTTCCAAGCAACTCAAACCTGAATTTCGCTCTAAAAACCCGTCCACTCTCCGACAGCTCCGAAAGAGTAAATTCATTTAATAATTTAGGCATACAATAAGAAAATGATGTTTTGAAACTTTCCAGTCTATGCTGAGGTATTGTTAAAGTGTGCTTATGCCTAATATTAATATTGTGGACGTCTGTTCGAAAACGAATTTTGTTAAATAAGTACGGTGGACATTTGGTAGTTAAAATCTTTTGGTAAAGGCTGGCAGAGTGAAGGGCCCTCCGATATGACATATTCAACCAGCCCACCCATTTCAACGTGTACGGTATACTTTAATGCTTACGAATACCATAAATGAAACGTAAGCAAGCATTCTGAACTCTTTGAATTCTCACCTTCTGCATATTATCAATACAAGGGCCGTACAATACATCACCGTAATTAAAAATCGAAAGAACTAGAGCGTCGCATAAATGTATTCGGAGTCGCTGATCCAATAAGTGTCTACTATTATAAAGCAGTTTTAGAGCTGAGTAGGCCCGACGCAGAAGACCAGCTATATGCGAATTAAATCTTAACTTACTATCTATGCTGAAACCTAGATTCCTTGCACACTCAGCAGTTTGCAAAATATCTGAATTAATTCGCAGTCTCAATGCAGTTCCAACCCTGCAGCACACTCCGGCCTCCAAAAACTACTACCGAAGATTTAGAGGGATTGATTGTCAAACAGTGATTGGCGGCAACATCAACTAAAGCCTGTAAATCAGCATTTTTATTATTTTCAGCCACAACAATATTAGTAGCAGGAAATGTGTAGTAGAGTTGGATGTCATCAGCATACATATGCGGAGTACAGTGCTTCAATACCAAGCACAACTGGGACGTATATATTGAAATACGTCCCAGTTTTTGGATTGGTCCAAGTATAGAAAACTGTGGGACACCCGATATGACATTAGCTGGTAAAGATAACTCACCATTACAAACAACTTGCTGTGAATGGTTATATAAAGAGCTTCGGACAAGTTCAAGCGCAGATTGAGACAATCCAATGAACCCAAGCATGCCAACAAGCAATGAATGATGCAGCGTATCAAAAGCCTTAGAAAAATCAAGTAAGACCAAAGCTGTCGCTAATCCGTTATCAGTTCCACGCAATATATTATCCGTAATATGCAAGAGTGCCGTTGTGCAACTGTAACCAGAACGGAAACCAGATTGAAAAGTAGGGAGTATAGAATACTCATCCAAGTGTGCCAATAACCTAGTGGATAATATTCTCTCAAATATCTTTGAACATACTGACAAAATACTTATCGGCCGAAGATCCTGCAATTGAGTCACCTTACCTGTTTTAGGGACCTTAGAAGAGGACTACTATCGTAACTATCGATGAACAGCTTTTCCCAACCAAAGCGAAGTGTAGGATTATACAATATATGCCGAACAAACCGGATAAGTTTGGTATCAAATTCTGCATAGATTTCTGCATCTAGCATCTCATGTCCTGAGTCCTATTTCAATTATTTATGCAATTAAAACTCTAAAGTGTTATATCATAATTAACTGCTACATTTTTCTCAAAATACATAAATATTGCAAATATTGTTCAAAATAGCTTTCTTCTGTTAGAATACATAGTTCATAACGACGAATTAAAGAGTTCTTCAGCCGAATTAAAATATCTGGTTGATTTCTAATTGTAGTAGCATCCATTTGTATTTCGTTTAATACCTGTTAAAGTACCATTCTAAAAGTGAAACAACTAGCTTTAATAAATATAGTGTGTAAGCTAAAATCGACGTATTGTCTTATTTATTTCAAAACATGATTAAACTAGACTCCCTGTAAATTCTACCATTCTATCAAACACGATTAATTGATACTTAAATTAACAAGTAATCAATCATGATTTGAGACATTTGATTACCTGATTATGCGTGAGTCACGAAAGTCACGCGTAAGTCACGTGTTTTATGTATGATGTTCACGAGAGTGGTGTGCGTGTCTCGCGTGGGATAGATAAATTTGCCTTAATATCCAAAGTATGGTATAGATTCGAGAATAGCCAAAATTGTTAGAAGCCTGGGGAGCATGTAACTATCGATGAACAGCTTTTCCCAACCAAAGCGAAGTGTAGGATTACACAATATATGCCGAACAAACCGGATAAGTTTGGTATCAAATTCTGGCTAGCATCTCATGTCAGCACCAAATATATCATAAATGGATTCCCATATTTGGGAAAGGAAGAAAGCTTCAACTCCGCTTGGGGAATTCGTTGTTCTTAAACTACTGGAACCGTTCACAGGATGCGGAAGAAGCGTCACTACTGATAATTTCTTAACAAGCGCATCACTAGCTGCAAAGTTACTAGAAGAAAGAACCACTATTGTTGGAACGATCCGCGGGAACAAAAGAGAACTATCAAAATTCGCCAAGCAGGCGAAAGATGGTGTGCCACGCTTCTCCACAAAACTGTATAAATCGAATCATTGTTCACTCACAATTTACAAAAGTAAGCCAAACAAGAAAGTCCTTCTGCTAAGCTCAAAGCATAAATCTGTAAGCATTGAAACCTATGGCAAGCATATACCTGAAACGATTAGGTTTTACAATCATACTAAGCACGGCCTAATTGATATATTTCTCACAAGACATAGTTATATATATAACATTTTGCAGACGGGTCATTGGTAGGAATAGGAATACATGAAGTATCGGTAGGCTTAGTGTTAATATGAATTAATAATATGTTACATAAAGAGTAGCATATACAACAAAATAGATAGAGAAAAAAGCAAAAATTAACTAACTATGTTTTCACATAATCGAAATTCTTGAATGATTATACAGGGTGTCTCACGTAACTGGTTCATTAGAACTTTTTTAGGTTCCACTATTCGTAGAGACTTGAAGTTTTGGTATCATGGGTTGTTCATTCTGATCTTTTAATATAAAATATTTTCAAGATGGCCACCACTTCCGGTCTACCGAAAATAGACCTCAACTTCATTATTTTAAATGGAATGCTATAGCTTTTATTATACCATTCAATTATACGTAAGAAAATATGTTGACTTTGATAATAGTTATTGGTACCTAGCGTTTATTGGTTTCGAGTTATTTTGATTTTAAGTGTTTTTTAGCAACTATCACCATGCTCTTTAAAAGCACACATCTCAGCCAACGTTAATTCAAAAACGTTTTGCGTTGGTACAATAACTCTTCATATGCTGTTAAATAGATTGTCACTTGGTGTATCAGTTTATCTTATACAGACTGGTCAAAAATTGGGTTACCGTTTCTCTGTATTCAATTGCGTGAAAGTCGAAAATTTTAAATGGAACGCCCCATATTGTCATACCCCATTAGAAAGGGAATTTAATTATCTACAAATTATCTATAAACATTCCTATACCTATTTATTATAGTTTTCTTGCTATTGAGGAATTTATCAAAACCATACGTAAAATGCTAAAAACCGTTTGTGTTTTTGTTAGAGGGCCATGACATTTTGACAGTTTTTTGTTTAATTTATTTAAATTATTATTAGTATTATTTCTACAATGAACTACGATTGAATAAACTTTAGATTGCTAGCTGTTATTTAACAAAAATAACCGAAAGAAAACCGAATAAATGGAACAATGAAAAACAACAATTTAATGACAAAAATTAAAATTAATAACATAAAAGAATCAGAAACTTTAAATTATAAAAATAAATTAAGAGAATTTAATTCTCTGCAAACTATCTAGAAACTTTCCTGCGTCTATTTGCTGTAGTGCCCTCATATCTGGAAATTAATGGACGCATGCAATGCTGGAAAACTTCTGGTTTTATATTAGAAAGCCATGCAGTTTTGTCAGCTTTTCATCTATATTTATATTATTGATGTCATTACTTAGTTGTGTCATCACTTACTTCTGTTAATGTCTTTGAATATCATGGCGAATTATTCGAACGACAACATTTTAAATTCGTTTTATATTCATGGCGGATGTAATAGTTTTGGATATAATCTGTTTCCTAGTTTTGGAAAGATCAAAATAACAAGATACCGTAAATCTCTATCACCAGCAGATTAAGATAAGGGAATAAATGTTTTGTCATATTTTGTTGCTTTACCAAATTCTTCGGTAAGAGGTGCTTCGATCGATTTAGATGAATAATATTTTCAAAGAAAGCACCGTTAATAGATAAAATGAACTCTCTAGGAATATTTCGCCCATTATTATGGCGAATATTACGCCATATTATTGTTTTTCATTGTTTCATTTATACGTTCTTCTGCTGGTTATTTTTGGTAAATAAAAGCTAACAAACTAAAGTTGATTCAATCGCAAATCATTCTAGAAATAATACCAATGATAATTTAAATAAATCAAGCGATAAACTGTCAAACTGTCATAGCCTTTTAATAAAAACTGAACGGCTACCAGCATTTTGTGTAGGATTTTGATAAAATGCTCAATATGAAGAAAACTATAATAAATAGGTATAGCAATGTTTATAGATAATTTGTAGAGAATTAAATTACCGTTTTGATATGCTAACAGGATAAGGGGCGTTCTCGAAATGGTAACTCATTTTTTGACCAACCTGTATAAGATATACTGATACAACAAGTGACAATCTATTTGACAGCATATGAAGAGTTATCGAACCAATGCAAAACGTTTTTGAATTAGCGTTGGCTGAGATATGTGCTTTTAAAGAGCATGGTGATATTTGCTAAAAAACATTTAAAATCAAAATAACTCGAACAAAAAACGCTAGGTACTAATAACTATTATTAAGGTCAACATATTTTCTTACATAAGATTAAATCGTGCAATAAAAACTATAGCATTCCATTTAAAATACTGAAGTTGAGGTCTACTTCCGGTAGACCGGAAATGGTCGCCAGCTTGAAAATATTTTAGATTATTAATCTAAAATATTTGGAATGAACAACCCATGTTACCAAAATTTCAAGTCTCTACTAATAGTGGAAACTAGAAAAGTTCTAATGAACCAGTTACGTGAGACACCCTGTATATCATATGATAATTCGTCATATATCATATGTCGAAGTTTGATGGTGAGTTAATAAATCATCCTGTATAATGGAATCAAGAAGATTTGTTTATTATCTATATTTGGAATAGTTTCATTTTGTTGAACTTTGTAATAAGGAGGGTAGAGTTATAGAAAATTTTGAGCTTTTTGAAAACGAGTTTGGTTTCGTTAACATTTCGGTTGTGTTGAGTAATCGATGAATCATTATTTTCGAAGAATCATGGAGAAATAATTTTTTGAAGGAAATTTTTGAAGTATGCTAATATTTGTTATCAAATTTATCTGAAGTAACAAAAATCTAGGATTTCCAAGAACTGTTGGTCGTCGTCACCTTAGCCCAAAATTCTTATCTTCACCTCCCTTTTAACATCAACTACGATAACGATCTTCCTCAAGTTTCATTCCATATTAAAAAGAAAATAAGAAAACGAACAGCCGAAAAGCAACTTTCCGGAGGTTTATGTTGTTTTAACCGGATTTCGGGCGGCATTAAAAACGTGCCCGGTATCGAAATAAGTTCCGCTCTAATTTAAAACATTCGTCGAGTGAACGGCAGGGGTAGGGGGGTAAATTCCCAAATTTCACGCATCTATTCCGCACATCTCTTCGTCTCTCTCTTGTGCTCTTTCGCGTGTAGCGTTCATTCCTTCGCACGCATACAGACGCACGAGAAAACACGATAATCCAAGGGAACGGGGCCTTGTTCAAAAATGCAGCATCTAGCACCTCCGCTCACGTCTCCCCTCCTCTTAACAGAAGACGATCGGCCACTCGCTATTGGTCGGCACTCGGACAGGCGGACTCTCCGTCTCAAAACACGCACCTAACTGTGGACTCCCGAAATTCTGAGGAGGACCAGAGTCAGTCGATTCTTAGCCTCCAAGTGTTGTGTTGCTTGCTGAACTTGCACGACTTGCGTTTTTTTTTTTTACTGAGATATTCTAGTGATTGCAAACATTTTACCGGCGCAATTTACCACGAAATCTGGTCGCTTTGAAACGACGAAAATCCAAAAAAGTGTATTCATTTGTTTTTCAATGTACGAAAGCAAATCGGGAATAATGGGCTAAACGCGGAGAACACGCGAGGACTTTTTTATTTTCTTTTGAGTTGGACCGAGTGACACTTTTATTTTGTGATGGCCAGTAACAACGTGCAACACTATCAACAACAACAACAGCAACAACAACAACAACCCAGCTCGACGCCGTACCAATGCAAAGAATGCGGACTTTACTTGAACTCTGCGGAATCCCTCGAAGTCCACCTTCAGTACCATAAGGAGAACCTACTCAACAAGTGGGCCAATCAAGCTGCCGCGCCACCCGTCGAGGAAACAAACAACAACACGAAAATCAAACGTGAGTTTTTACCAAATAACCCAGATAGTTCCGATTCTACTATGAAGAATACGTCCGAATACGGAAATGGATCCCCAGTCGAAAATAATCCCAATTTCGGCCAACCACCAACACCACAAAGTTACCACAGCGCCGGTTCGTCGCCTTACCAAAACCCAGAGAATTCATCATTTTCCCCAGGTTTTCAAAATTACCAAATCAAGCAGGAACAAATCTCCCCCCAACATTACCCATCATCAACAGTACCACCTCAACAGCAGCAACAACCGCATTTTTATTCCGATTCTTTCTTTAATTTAGATTCCCAATCAAACATGCCATATAACCAAGAGTACTCTAATAAAATGACGTCGCAAAACTCGTTCCGTTACCACCCCTATCAATACGATCGATCAAACTCTCAATCTTCGCAAGTCTCATCATCGAGCCCAGTTTATCTCGCTCAACCCACACCATCACCAAGTCCGAAACAATGCGATAAATGCGGATACGTCTGCGAATCAGCCGCACAACTTTCCGAACACATAAACGTTACCCATCCGCCCACGCCGGCTAATCACCACGGAAATTACCAAAACTACAACATGTTTGCCGGGTGCGATATCATCAAAACCGAGGGAGAACAACAAAGCGAAATTTTAGATCTCGACTCCCACAAAGTCCACCAAGTATTCACGGAAGAAGAAAAGCGGCAAAACGCCGAAATGATCACCCAAAACCCCCATTCCGTATCTGCCATGCTAAACCAATGGTCGCCCGAACACCAAAATTCGCAACCAAAAATGTTCGGGCAAGACGCCAGGATGTATATGCCCCCCGAAAAGGGGATCTTCCCCAACGGGATGATTGACCAAAAATTATTTCAATCAAGTCAATCTCAAAGCGATTTTATCCCAAACGGGTTAACCGCCGATAGTGGGATGAACCCCGGGTATAGAGCTTTTGATATCCCGCCTCAAGCGCCGAATCCCGGGATAATACCTGGAAATCAAGCGGGGCCCCCGCAATCAACACCAACGCCCACGAAGAGCGCTACGTGGAAATCGAATGAAGCGAGAAGGCCAAAAACGTATAATTGCACGGCTTGCAATAAATGGTTTACGAGTTCGGGGCATTTAAAGCGGCATTACAACACGACGTTGCATAAAAACGCCGTTAAATCAAGCGGCCAACCCGATCCCGCGACTTTACCAATTAGCACCCATCACCATCCGAGTCGGGGGGATCAAAATAATCGGGGGGATGATCAATCGTCGAATAGTCCCAGGGAGGAGTCTCGGACGGAACAGGAACAAGTACAAAATTTTGATCGCACCCCGATGATGCAGCAATCCCCCGCTGGTCCTTATGACCGCCCTCCCGGGCCAAACGTGCATCACCCAATTGGGTTGCATCACCCAACCGGATTACCAAACTTGTCGGGGAGTCCCCCAAACGGGGAGGCAGGCCCCTCAGTTATCGATTCGAGGGGCCTGCTATCACTCAACACTATGGGCAATACCAGCAACCCACTAACCAGCACCAGCAACAGTGGTTTCCTGCCCCCTATGGTGATGCCAATGGAGGCCACCCAATACCAGATGTACCCAAACGGGGATGCCCCCCACGTTTCGCCAGTTATTATCACCAACAACCACAATACTACTGGTGAAGATCACGTCCAAGAATACCACGCCCATTTAACTGATATCAGCACCTCAACCGTAGAAGAGGGTCAACCATTACCCAGCTTCTCCCAAATCCAAGGGCACAGATACAGCCACATGGGCAATTACCAAGCGGACGTGGGGGGCACGGGGTCGGTAACGGCCCCTTACTCGTACTACAGCAACTCATTTAACCACCCGAAAAGGTACAACCAACAAAATAACTCCTCAAAACTCTCAGTACTCACCCCGAATTCGGCAGATCCCACATCAATAGAAGGCGACATGTACCCATTAGCCCCAATTAACAACAACAATCTAATAGTTGCAACCGACGGACAATTACGGCCCGAAGTTAAATACGAAATGTCGAATTTTCCACCAGAATCTGCTCGAACCAGTGGGGAAATGGAGGAGAACAACCCACAGATAACATCGACGTCGAACATCGTGAAACCGCAGCCATTACACAAATGCTTTGATTGCGATAAGGTTTTTAATAAATCTTGTTATTTAACACAACATAACAAAACTTTTCACAGCGGCGACAAACCGTTCAAATGTGCCAGGTGCGGGAAAAGGTTTTCCTGCGAACAACAGCACATGGAGCACCAGAGCAAACACGCGGGAGACAAACCTCATAAGTGCGACCAATGTCCGAAACAGTTCAATCACAAAACCGACCTGCGAAGACACATGTGCCTTCACACCGGTCAAAAACCCTTCGTGTGCGAGCTTTGCGGAAAGGGATTTATCAGGAAAGATCATATGGTGAAGCACGGCGAAACTCATCTTAAGAAACCACATTCCAAATCGGGTTCCGCAACGACAATTTCGGTTGCGGACCAATAACTAAAAGAGGAGTAAAAAATAAATTAATAAAAAAAAGTTTTGATTATGGAGTTTGTCTTTGTGTGTATGTCGATTTGAATAACCATAAAATAATAATGATAAGGAAATATTATTCAAAGCGGCATCTTGGCGTCGTTTACTCAGATGTTCTGTTATTTTTGTTGTATATAGTTACTTTTTTTAAGTATTTTTTTATTGTAATCGACAAGTTAATTGCTCAAAGATTATTAATTTATACATAAATATGTAGATCGGAGCAGTTGGGTTAATTTTCTATGACGCAATTTTTGCGCAACTTTTTTTTTAATTCTTTTTTGTTAATAATTGCCACTGTGATCGCTCATATTGTCTTAATTATAATCGTGTAATTATTAAACGTTAATTATTAAAAATGAATTATTAAAAATTAGTTATTAATTAAATTAATTAAACATTCCGTATTATTGCAACCAATAACGAACGAGTCATTGAAAATTAACCACCCTGTATAATGTATATTTTTTAAAAAAAGAGCAATATACGAAAACAATAGGAAATAAGTGGTAGTGACGAGGAAATACTTAAGCAAGAGAATAAAAATATTACTACTAATATGAACAAAACAGAAATACCTCAGTCTTCTCAGTTATTTTAGATTTATAAATACTATAATATTAATATTTATATCAGATTATATTAATAATTAATACTATATCAATTTTGTGTACAAATGAAGTTAGAAAGAGAACTGACGTTGTATATTGAATCAGATTCAGATGAGAAAAAAATTAACATATAAAATAAAAAAAGATTTTAGCTAGTGAATGTAAAAGTGGTTATGCGTTTGCGTACCATAAATCAATTTTAATAATGTATTAACGCAATAAATAACCTGTACAACGCAGACAATTTTTGATATTTAATTGATGGACGAGGACGTTTGAATGATTCATTTTCTAGACAAGTATATTTTTCCGATACCGTAACTACCTCAGTTTTTCAATATGAATCTCAAAACTAAATAATACAGTGCCAATCAGTGAACACACAATAAAATTAGTGTCTATCTTCGTGCCAAAACCGTCCCCCCGATCAAATCGAAACGCAAAATCAACGAAACGCACTCAAATTTATTTCGTTTCGTTGATTTTCCTCAAATTAAAAAAAAAGAATTTGATTCTAGGGGACACTGTTGTGTATTTAAATTCAATTTCGTTTTATTATTAGTGCAATTATTATCTAGAACGGTTTTAATTCGACGCTGTGATCGTTTATTACTATTTCTTTCTGTAATCGAGAAAAACGGGATGATATAAGACGAGTGCTCGATAATTGTATTGTTGTTGTTCCTAAGTTCAGTCGAACGAGTGCGAATTCGAGTGAACATTTGTAAGTTACACGACCCCTGTTAGCGTTGTTGTCAGATGCATTCCAGGTTCTAGATAATTGTGTATCATTTGTTAAGACTGAATATTTATTCCGTCATTTTTTTAATCTGTACATATGATTTCTCTTATTTGCATTTTCGGATAATGTGTTTATATCAAAATAATATGTTAAATAAATTAAATATTGATTATAATTGAGCCATTTTTTTGTAATCTCCCCAATCAAACGAGATGAATCAAACTAAAAAAAAGAAAGAAAGTGGTAAGTATGGTGAGATGCGTTATTAATAAGGTAAGTTCTCGTAATCGTAATTTTCGATAGGAACTTCCAAGACGAAAAAAACTTAATTGATTTTAAGTTTGCATTGTTCCCAGGGGTCCAAAGCACCTCCGCGTGCCACCTGTTTCAACTCATTACGGCGTTTCCGGTGATAAATCAACCCACCTTTTGATTTTGTTGAACCAGTTACACTAACCCTCGTAACGTTTTCACTGCAATTTTTCAATATTTCGAATTTAATTTTTTCTGTTCCCATTTTTTTTTTATTTTTGGGATGGTTTAGTGAATACGAAAAAAATTTTATTGCTACGAAAAGTAATAAAGAGTTCTTAGAAACAACACTTTTAACCTGCAAAAAGGTGTAGGTCGTTGAAATGTTATTGAATGAAAGTGGTGTTTACGACCCTTCAGAGTAACGAACCCCAGTAAATGGTCTATTTCCGCCCCGATACTCAGGTGTAAATAACATTCATAACTTTAAATATTCTTCTATTTGCTTTTAAAGGTTTCAACCTTTTCGACAAACCTTTTCCTTTCGTTTTTAACGTTTAAGAGTAATAAATAATTTAAGAAAATTTCTTTAAGAAAATCTTTAAATATATCTGAGGAACGAATTGAGATATGACGATGAAAATTTCTGATTCAATGTATCAGAAATAAAATCTTAATTAAAATAAAAATTGTAGTTATAATTTTTTAAATACAATTACGCTTGTAAGAATATCGTTTATAAAAAATAATAATTAGGTTAAAAAATTCTATCTCAAGAACGAAATACGATATCATCTTGAACTATTAAGGATTTTAAAGTTTATTTATCAAAAATTTTGAGTCCCATAAATAATTTTTTATTTTCCATAAACCTCATTGTTATGACTCTTTCCTACATCTTCAGATATTTTACAAATATAGAAATTTAAAAACTCATATCTCAAGAACCAAATTAGATACCGTAATAAAAAGATAAACATTTTAAAGCTTATTTATCAGAGATTTAGTGTGCCATAAACAATTTCTGATTTTCCATAAACCTCGTTGTTATGATTTTTCAACCCAACCTAATATTTTCAGTTATTTTACAAAAATTAAAATCTAAAAATCCAATCTCAAGAATGAAATGAAATATCATAACAAAAATATCAGCATTTTGAAGCTTATTTATTAGAGATTGAGTATACCATAAATAATTTCTTATTTTCCATAAACCTGGTTGTTATGACTTTTTAACTCCAACCTTTCATCTTCAATTATTTTACAAAAATCGAAATTTAAGAACTATATCTCAAGAACAAAACGAGATATCGCAATAAAAAGATAAACATTTTAAAGTTTATTTATCAGAGATTTAGTGTGCCATAAACAATTTCTTATTTTCCATAAATCTCGTTATGATTTTTCAACCCAACCCAATATTTTTCAGTTATTTTACAAAAATTAAGATTTAAAAATCGAATTTCAAGAATGAAATGAAAAATCATAACAAAAATATCAGCATTTTGAAGCTTATTTATTAGAGATTGAGTATGCCATAAATAATTTCTTATTTTCCATAAACCTGGTTGTTATGACTTTTTAACCCCAACCCTTCATCTTCAATTATTTTACAAAATTCGAAATTTAAGAATTATATCTCAAGAACAAAACGAGATATCATAATAAAAAGATAAACATTTTAAAGCTTATTTGTCAGAGATTTAGTTTGCCATAAATAATTTCTTATATTCCATAAACCTCATTTTTATAACATTTTAAATCCAACTTTACATCTTCAATTATTTTAGAAAAATAGAAATTAAAAAAAATCATACCTCAAGAACAAAATTAGGTATCATAATAAACAGATAAGGATTTTAAAGCTTATTTATCAGAGTTTTAGTGCGCCTTAAATAATTTGTTATTTCCCATAAATATTATTGTTACTATTTTTTAAAACCAACCCTTCATCTTCAATTATTTTACAAAAATTGAAATATGAGAAATCATATCTCAAGAACAAAATGAGATATCATTACAAAACGATAAGCATTTTAAAGCTTATTTAGCAGAGATTTAGTGCGCCGTAAATAAGTTCTTATTTTCCATAAACCTCATTCTTATAACATTTTAAACCCAACTCTACATCTTTAGTTATTTTAGGAATATAGAAATTTAAAAAATCAAATCTCATGAACAAAGTTAGGTATCATAACAAAAAGATCAGCATTTTAAAGCTTATTTATCAGAGATTTAGTGCACCAGAAATAAATTCTTATTTTCCATAAACTTGGTTGGTATCACACTTTGAACCTAACCCTACATCTTTAATTAATTTATAAAAATCGTAATTTAAGAAATCATATCTCAAGAACAAACTGAGATATCATAATAAAAAGATAAGAATTTTAAAGCTTATCTATCAGAGATTTAGTGCACCAAAAATAAGTTCTCATTTTTCATAAACCTCGTTGGTATGATTTTTAAACCCAACCCATCATTTTCAGTTATTTTACAAAATTAAAATTTAATAAATCATATCTCAAGAACGAAATGAGATATCATAACAAAAAATCAGTATTTTAAAGCTTATTTATCAGAGATTTAGTGCACCAAAAATAAATTCTTATTTTCCATAAATCTGGTTGTTATCACATATTAAACTTTACCCTTCATCTTTAATTAATTTATAAAAGTCGTCATTTAAGAAATCATATCTCAAGAGCAAAATGAGATATCATAATAAAAACATAAGCATTTTAAAGTTTATTTATCAGAGATTTAGTGCACAAAAAATAAATTCTTATTTTCCATAAATCTGATTGTTATCACATTAAACTTTTCCCTTCATCTTTAATTAATTTATAAAAATCGTAATTTAAGAAATCATATCTCAAGAACAAACTGAGATATCATAATAAAAATATAAGTATTTTAAAGCTTATTTATCAGAGATTTAGTGCACCAGAAATAAGTTCTTATTTTTCATAAACCTCGTTGGTATGATTTTTAAACCCAACCCAACATTTTCAGTTATTTTACAAAATTAAAATTTGAAAAATCATATCTCAAGAACGAAATGAGATATCATAACAAAATATCAGTACTTTAAAGCTTATTTATCAGAGATTTAGTGCACCAAAAATAAATTCTTATTTTCCATAAATCTGGTTGTTATCACATATTAAACTTTACCCTTCATCTTTAATTAATTTATAAAAATCGTAATTTAAAAAATCATATCAAGAACGAAATGAGATATCATAACAAAAAAATCAGTATTTTAAAGCTTATTTGTCGGGGATTTAGTTTGCCATAAATAATTTCTTATTTTCCGTAAACCTCATTTTTATAACATTTTAAATCCAACTTTACATCTTTAGTTATTTTAGAAAAATAGAAATTAAAAAGATCATATCTCAAGAACAAAATTAGATATCATAATAAAAAGATAAGGATTTTAAAGCTTATTTATCAGAGATTTAGTGCACCAAAAATAAAATCTTATTTTAAATAAATCTGGTTGTAATCACATATTAAACTTTACCCTTCATTTCTAATTAATTTATAAAAGTCGTAATTTAAGAAATCATATCTCAAGAACAAAATGAGATATCATAATTAAAAGATAAGTATTTTAAAGCTTATTTATCAGAGATTTAGTGCACCAAGAATAAGTTCCTATTTTTCATAAACATCGTTGTTATGATTTTTAAACATAACCCAACATTTTCAGTTATTTTACAAAAATTAAAATTTAAAAAATCATATCTCAAGAACGAAATGAGATATCATAACAAAAAAATCAGTATTTTAAAGCTTATTTGTCGGGGATTTAGTTTGCCATAAATAATTTCTTATTTTCCGTAAACCTCATTTTTATAAAACATTTTAAATCCAACTTTACATCTTTAGTTATTTTAGAAAAATAAAAATGAAAAAAATCATATCTCAAGAACAAAATTAGATATCATAATAAAAAGATAAGGATTTTAAAGCTTATTTATCAGAGATTTAGTGCACCAAAAATAAAATCTTATTTTAAATAAATCTGGTTGTTATCACATATTAAACTTTACCCTTCATTTCTAATTAATTTATAAAAGTCGTAATTTAAGAAATCATATCTCAAGAACAAAATGAGATATCATAATTAAAAGATAAGTATTTTAAAGCTTATTTATCAGAGATTTAGTGCACCAAAAATAAGTTCCTATTTTTCATAAACATCGTTGTTATGATTTTTAAACACAACCATTATAACATCATAACATTTTCAGTTATTTTACAAAAATTAAAATTTAAAAAATCATATCTCAAGAACGGAATGAGATATCATAACAAAAAATCACTATTTTAAAGCTTATTTATCAGGGATTTAGTTTGTCATAAATAATTTCTTATTTTGTCACGATTTTTTAAAACCAACCCTTCATCTTCAAATATTTTACAAAAATCGAAATTTGAGAAATCGTATCTCAAAAACAAAACAAGATATCATAACAAAAATTTCAATATTTTAAAGCTTATTTATTATAGATTTAGTGTGCCAATAATAATTTCTTATTTTCCATAAACATCATTGCTATAACTTTTTAAAGTGAACTCCTCTTAAAGTGAAATACAAATTTAAAAAAAAAAATTGTCTCAAGAAGGAATTGAGATCATTATGAAATTGAGATCATGAAATGTAAAGAAGTTTTTTAAAGCACATTTATTTGAGATTTAATGTGTAAGAAATATTTCGTATTTTCAATAAACATTTTCATTGTTTTAATTTTTTAAATTATTTTCTTCAAGATTTATTATTACAAAATGACAGAACAGATAAAAATCATATCTCAAAATGCATTGAGATACAATGATGAAATAAAAAGTATATTAATTTATACAAAAAAAGTTTACTTTGTTATAGTAATGAGTCGTTTTTCTAAATATCTTTATCTTCTTGAGATATGAATTTTTAAAAACATTTCTTCTTTAACTATATTATATTGAACTAATTAAAAAAATCATTAATAATCAATTTCTTAAGATAGCGTTTTGGAATTTTCTGAATGTAGACAACAAAGTATCAGCTTTTTGATGAAAAAAAATCGCATCTCAAAATATCTTCTAGATTTTGAGATATCAATTATTAAAGTCATTAATATTTTTAAAATATTATAAATCACCTTTGATCTTTTTAAAAAAATTCTAAAAATTCGATTTTTTAAGATATAAATTTAGATTTCTCAGAGATTATATAAAAATATCTCATCTTTTTGGAGAAATAAACCGATTTGTAAAATATTTTTTAAGTTTTGAGATATCAGATATTAAAGTTATTAATGTTTTTAAATTATCTTCGAATATTTCAAAAAATTCTAAACATTCGACTTTTTAAGATACAGGTTTACAATTCTCAGAGATTATAGAAAAATATCTCAACTTTTTGGAAAAACAAACCCATTTTTAAAACATATTCAAAGTATTGAGATATTAGTTAATAACTAATATCATTAATGTTATTAACTCATCTTCGATTCTTTCAAAAAATTCTAAAAAATCGATTTTTTAAGATGTAGATTAACAATTCTCAGAGGTTATATATAAATATCTCATCTTTTCAAGGAAGAACCCGATTTTCGAAATATCTTCAAGATTTTGAGATATCAATTATTAAACTCATCAATGTTTTTGAAATTTTATAATTTAACTCCGATTTTTAAAAAATTTCTTAAAAATCAGATTTTTTAAGATATAGATTTACAATTTCTCAGAGATTATACAAAAATGTCTCCTCTTTTTGAGGGAAGAAACCGCTTTTTAAAATATCTTCAAGATCTTGAGATATCCGTTGCTAAAGTCACTAATATTTTTGACATTTCGTAATTCATCTTCGATCTTTTCAAAAATTTTAAAAAATCGATTTTTTGAGGTATAGATTTACAATTCTCAAAGATTATACAGAAATGTCTTATCTTTTTGGAGGAAGAAACCGATTTTTAAAATATCTTCAAAGTTTTGAGATATTAGTTATTAAAGTCATTAATGTTTTTAACTCATCTTCTATTCTTTCAAAAAATTTCAAAAATTCCATTTTTTAAGATATAAATTTACAATTCTCAGAGATTATACAAAAATAACTCAGCTTTTTAGAAAAACAAACCGATTTTCAAAATATTTTCAAAATTTTGAGATATTAATTATTAAAGTCATTAATGTTTTTAACTCATCTTCGATTCTTTCAACAAATTCTAAAAATTCGATTCTGTAAGATATAAATTAACAATTCTCAGAGATTATACAAAAATATTCAATTTTTTTGGAAAAACAAACCCATTTTTAAAACATATTCAAAGTATTGAGATATTAGTTAATAACTAATATCATTAATGTTATTAACTCATCTTCGATTCTTTCAAAAAATTCTAAAAAATCGATTTTTTAAGATGTAGATTAACAATTCTCAGAGGTTATATATAAATATCTCATCTTTTCAAGGAAGAACCCGATTTTCGAAATATCTTCAAGATTTTGAGATATCAATTATTAAACTCATCAATGTTTTTGAAATTTTATAATTTAATTCCGATTTTTAAAAAATTTCTTAAAAATCAGATTTTTTAAGATATAGATTTACAATTTCTCAGAGATTATACAAAAATGTCTCCTCTTTTTGAGGGAAGAAACCGCTTTTTAAAATATCTTCAAGATCTTGAGATATCCGTTGCTAAAGTCACTAATATTTTTGACATTTCGTAATTCATCTTCGATCTTTTCAAAAATTTTAAAAAATCGATTTTTTGAGGTATAGATTTACAATTCTCAAAGATTATACAGAAATGTCTTATCTTTTTGGAGGAAGAAACCGATTTTTAAAATATCTTCAAAGTTTTGAGATATTAGTTATTAAAGTCATTAATGTTTTTAACTCATCTTCTATTCTTTCAAAAAATTTCAAAAATTCCATTTTTTAAGATATAAATTTACAATTCTCAGAGATTATACAAAAATAACTCAGCTTTTTAGAAAAACAAACCGATTTTCAAAATATTTTCAAAATTTTGAGATATTAATTATTAAAGTCATTAATGTTTTTAACTCATCTTCGATTCTTTCAACAAATTCTAAAAATTCGATTCTGTAAGATATAAATTAACAATTCTCAGAGATTATACAAAAATATTCATTTTTTTTGGAAAAACAAACCCATTTTTAAAACATATTCAAAGTTTTGAGATATTAGTTAATAACTAATATCATTAATGTTATTAACTCATCTTCGATTCTTTCAAAAAATTCTAAAAAATCGATTTTTTAAGATGTAGATTAACAATTCTCAGAGGTTATATATAAATATCTCATTTTTTCAAGGAAGAACCCGATTTTCAAAACATCTTCAAGATTTTGAGATATCAATTATTAAACTCATCAATGTTTTTGAAATTTTATAATTTAACTCCGATTTTTAAAAAATTTCTTAAAAATCAGATTTTTTAAGATATAAATTTACAATTCTCAGAGATTATACAAAAGTGTCTTCTCTTTTTGAGGGAAGAAACCGCTTTTTAAAATATCTTCAAGATCTTGAGATATCCGTTGCTAAAGTCACTAATATTTTTGACATTTCGTAATTCATCTTCGATCTTTTCAAAAAATTCTAAAAAATCGATTTTATAGAGATATATATTTACAATTCTCAAAGATTGTACAGAAATGTCTTATCTTTTTGGAGGAAGAAACCGATTTTTAAAATATCTTCAAAGTTTTGAGAAATTAGTTATTAAAGTCATTAATGTTTTTAACTCATCTTCTATTCTTTCAAAAAATTTCAAAAATTCCATTTTTTAGATATAAATTTACAATTCTCAGAGATTATACAAAAATAACTCAGCTTTTTAGAAAAACAAACCGATTTTCAAAATATTTTCAAAATTTTGAGATATTAATTATTAAAGTCATTAATGTTTTTAACTCATCTTCGATTCTTTCAACAAATTCTAAAAATTCGATTCTGTAAGATATAAATTAACAATTCTCAGAGATTATACAAAAATATTCAATTTTTTTGGAAAAACAAACCCATTTTTAAAACATATTCAAAGTATTGAGATATTAGTTAATAACTAATATCATTAATGTTATTAACTCATCTTCGATTCTTTCAAAAAATTCTAAAAAATCGATTTTTTAAGATGTAGATTAACAATTCTCAGAGGTTATATATAAATATCTCATCTTTTCAAGGAAGAACCCGATTTTCGAAATATCTTCAAGATTTTGAGATATCAATTATTAAACTCATCAATGTTTTTGAAATTTTATAATTTAACTCCGATTTTTAAAAAATTTCTTAAAAATCAGATTTTTTAAGATATAGATTTACAATTTCTCAGAGATTATACAAAAATGTCTCCTCTTTTTGAGGGAAGAAACCGCTTTTTAAAATATCTTCAAGATCTTGAGATATCCGTTGCTAAAGTCACTAATATTTTTGACATTTCGTAATTCATCTTCGATCTTTTCAAAAATTTTAAAAAATCGATTTTTTGAGGTATAGATTTACAATTCTCAAAGATTATACAGAAATGTCTTATCTTTTTGGAGGAAGAAACCGATTTTTAAAATATCTTCAAAGTTTTGAGATATTAGTTATTAAAGTCATTAATGTTTTTAACTCATCTTCTATTCTTTCAAAAAATTTCAAAAATTCCATTTTTTAAGATATAAATTTACAATTCTCAGAGATTATACAAAAATAACTCAGCTTTTTAGAAAAACAAACCGATTTTCAAAATATTTTCAAAATTTTGAGATATTAATTATTAAAGTCATTAATGTTTTTAACTCATCTTCGATTCTTTCAAAAAATTCTAAAAATTCGATTCTGTAAGATATAAATTAACAATTCTCAGAGATTATACAAAAATATCTCAATTTTTTGGAAAAACAAACCCATTTTTAAAACATATTCAAAGCTTTGAGATATTAGTTAATAACTAATATCATTAATGTTATTAACTCATCTTCGATTCTTTCAAAAAATTCTAAAAAATCGATTTTTTAAGATGTAGATTAACAATTCTCAGAGGTTATATATAAATGTCTCATCTTTTCAAGGAAGAACCCGATTTTCAAAATATCTTCAAGATTTTGAGATATCAATTATTAAACTCATCAATGTTTTTGAAATTTTATAATTTAACTCCGATTTTTAAAAAATTTCTTAAAAATCAGATTTTTTAAGATATAGATTTACAATTCTTAGAGATTATACAAAAATGTCTCCTCTTTTTGAGGAAAGAAACCGCTTTTTAAAATATCTTCAAGATCTTGAGATATCCGTTGCTAAAGTCACTAATATTTTTGACATTTCGTAATTCATCTTCGATCTTTTCAAAAAATTCTAAAAAATCGATTTTTTGAGATATAGATTTACAATTCTCAAAGATCACATAAAAATGTCTTTTCTTTTGGAGGAAGAAACTAATTTTCAAAATCTCTTCAAGATTTCGAGATATCAATTATTAAAGTCATCAATGTTTTTGACATTTCATAATTCATCTCCGATTTTTCAAAAATTTCTAAAAAATCGATTTTCTAAGATATAGATTTACAATTCTCAGAGATTACACAAAAATGTCTCCTCTTTTTGAGAGAAGAAACCGCTCTTTAAAATATCTTCAAGATTTTGAGACATCCATTACTAAAGTCACTAATATTTTTGACATTTCGTAATTCATCTGCGATCTTTTCAAAAAATTCTAAAAAATGGATTTTTTGAGATATAGATTTACAATTCTCAAAGATTATACAAAAATGTCTCATCTTTTCAAGGAAGAACCCGATTTTCAAAATCTCTTCAAGATTTCGAGATATCAATTATTAAAGTCATCAATGTTTTTGATATTTCATAATTCATCTCCGATTTTTTAAAAAATTCTAAAAAATCGCTTTTTAAGATGTAGATTAACAATTCTCAGAGGTTATACATAAATGTCTCATCTTTTCAAGGAAGAAAGGAATCTTCGAAATATCTTCAAGATTTTGAGATATCAATTATTAAACTCAGCAATGTTTTTGACATTTTATAATTTAACTGCGATTTTTAAAAAATTTCTTAAAAATCAGATTTTTTAAGCTTTAAATTTACAATTCTCAGAGATTATACAAAAATGTCTCCTCTTTTTGTGGGAAGAAACCACTTTTTAAAATATCTTCAAGATCTTGAGATATCCGTTGCTAAAGTCACTAATATTTTTGACATTTCGTAATTCATCTTCGATCTTTTCAAAAAATTCTAAAAAATCAATCTTTTGAGATATAGATTTACAATTCTCAAAGATTATACAAAAATGTCTTATCTTTTTGGAGGAAGAAACTAATTTTCAAAATCTCCTCAAGATTTCGAGATATCAATTATTAAAGTCATCATTGTTTTTAATATTTCATAATTCATCTCCGATTTTTTAAAAAATTCTAAAAAATCGATTTTTTATTATATAGATTTACAATTCTCAGAGATTACACAAAAATGTCTCCTCTTTTTGAGGGAAGAAACCACTTTTCAAAATATCTTCAAGATCTTGAGATATCCATTACTAAAGTCACTAATATTTTTGACATTTCGTAATTAATTTTCGATCTCTTAAAAAAATTCTAAAAAATCGATTTTTTAAGATATAGATTTACAATTCTCAAAGATTACACAAAAATGTCTCCTCTTTTTGTGAGAACAAACCGCTTTTTAAGATAACTTCGAGATCTTGAGATATCCATTACTAAAGTCACTAATATTTTTGACATTTAGTAATTAATTTTCGATCTCTTCAAAAAATTCTAAGAAATCGATTTTTTAAGATATATATTTACAATTCTCAAAGATTACACAAAAATGTCTTATCTTTTTGGAGGAAGAAATTAATTTTCAAAATGTCTTCAAGATTTCGAGATATCAATTATTAAAATCATCAATGTTTTCGACATTTCATAATTCATCTCCGATTTTTTAAAAAATTCTAAAAAATCGATTTTTTATGATATACATTTCCAATTTTCATAGATTTCACAAAAATATCTCCTCTTTTTGCGGTAAGAAACCGATTTTCAAAATATCTTCAAGATCTTGAGATATCAATTATTAAAGCCATTAATGTTTTTGACATTACACAATTTAACCCCGATTTTTTCAAAAAATTCTAAAAATGCAGATTTGCAATTCTCAGAGATTATACAAAAATGTCTCATCTTTTTGGAGAAAGAAACCGATTTTCAAAATATCTTCAAGATTTTGAGATATCAATTATTAAACTCATTAATGTTTTTAACTTATCATAATTCATCAAAGAATTCAACAAATTTTTTTCTTAGTTTTTAGTCTTAGTTTTTTGATGGAGGAAACCGCGTTTCAAAATATCTTTAAGATTTTGAGATATAAATTTTTAAAGTCATTAATGTTGTAAGTTGACAAGGATTAAGTTAATTATTGAGTTTAAGAAAGTCTTTTAGGAGATATCTTCTTCTGGTAACTCGAGAGATTTAAAATTTGTACACGAAGCTGAAATGTAATGAAGGTTGAAAAACCGCATATACATGCAAAATCATAAAAAAAAGATCCAGGTACACAAGTTGCTAAAACCACTTGTCCCCCTTAATAAAACACATCATAACCACATGTATGTAATGTATCATGTTACAGAAGGGTTTACTGATGACCATTGGATGACCGTAGTTATTGGGGTAGGTTGTAAATGGTCAGTGTTAGGGTAGGTCATAGGGTCAGGTGTGGAAGGTCCTCCGGTCGACCAAAAGAGTTGTTCGGTCGTGTGGTGCACCTGCAGAAAGGCACTTCGCCATCCGGGGAATGGCATGGAGAAAAGAAAAAGGCTTCGGTCGATCGTTGCATCTCGCCAAAAACAACCATCCGCATTCACCCATCGAAGGTGCTTCGTTGCACCCTTTGAGAATCGCAGCGACTCTTTCCCACGAGATTTTTCAACTGCGTAGATGCGCATCGAGGGCGACAATGGGAGCAATAGGACGCAAACTTCCTATTGCAAGTCACGAACCGAAGCAGATGTTTCATGTTTACACTGTAAATTTGGTGAAGAAACGAAAATGTGTTTAAGTGAATTTGTGATAAATTTTGATTAAATTTAGATTGATTAATAATCCAACCTGATCCACTTGATCTAATCGGAAGGGTCACACAATTAATTTTCGAACCAGGTACAACTTCCTGTTGCATCTGCCCGATGCATCCGGATTAGACGTCATCTGTTTATCCTTCCTAGGCTAACCCTTAAACCGCTCCAAACCTGGAGCAATGTTTTATGCAAATCACGTGCCCATTCACATGCAAAGCTCGCCGGCATTCAATCTCTCAATAACTGGCCTATACAAGTCGCCGAGCTCCAATAACTTCTCATCAAGTCGACTTCTTTAGTTATACACCAAAGACGGTATACATATTTCAAGACGTATACCACAAAAAATTATTTGATTTTACTCTCCGATTTTGATTAATAAATACGAACAAAAAAATCAATTTTATTTCGAACATCCGATTTCAATTGGGAACACGTCGACTTGAAAGTTCTTAGATCAGTTTTAAAGATCTATTGTCATCGCCTTTAGGAAGCTTTAGGACTCCCAGGTGTCTCACAGCCGGGTACCTTTTATTTGTTAGCTTGGGGAGGTAAAAGAATGAAATCTGTTTGTGCAAGTGGCGTTTGATGGGTGAAAAGATAAAATAAAAAAAAAACTTTAAAAATAAGAACTAAAATAAATCACAATTTACACTCAAATTAATATTCCATCCGAGTATGATGGACCAACACACACAAAACTTCGTCGTCGGCGGAGATTTAATAAAAATCCAATTGTTCGATCACTTTCGGTTGGACGATTTTTAATATCAGCCCGGTGCTCCAGACGAGCTCAGTTCAACGTTGATGTGTTTGCAAGCGATCCAACCTCTTCGACGCCGCTTAAGTGTGCGTGCAACCCCGTCCCAATCCCCGTTCATACATATACAGGGTGTTGTGCGTGTGTAGGTTTAGGTCGGTGTGTGTGGGAACGGATTCTTCTTCTCGTTAGTGCACATCTCTTTTTTCAAGTTTGGTATCGTCTCTTCGTACGAAAGAAAGAATAGAAGGAGAGATGGGGCTTTTTGAAATTGATTTTGCGCGAGTGTAAGAAGGATGGAGGATCGACTATATGGGATTGGATTGTGGTATGAAACCACCTGGTGAGGCTATGCTGTCTTCGCATAATGGTTAGGTAATCCTGAGCAGTACCCCGCTGCCACCCTCATTATTCCGATGGTTGAAGAACGGGCGATGTTGAGCACAATTATGAAAAGATTTCCTAATTACAATAAAACTTCTATTTAGGTAATTTCTCTCATTTCTCTCTCAAATTGGAATTAAGTTTTTCCATATATCAGACTTCCATTAATCTTGGAACTAGAAATATTTGGGTTTAACGATCCTAAGAGAAATTTTCTAGTCTTCGTCTAGTGTTAGTTCTAGTTCTAATTTTTGTTTTACATTAGGTTGTTTTAAATTCTTCTGAGCCTAAAACAGGATTTCCAAAGTTTTTCTTAGGGTGGCTAATTTTATAATGCTAAATATCGTATTCGTTAGTTATTTGCATTATTGTAAGCATGATCGAAAAGAAATCCTAGAATTGTGTTGAATTATTAATAATTCAAAATTTTAACGTGTTAATGTGATGTAAAGATATTTTATAAATTTTAACTTTAAAGTCTTTAATTAGTACAATGTAATAAAAAGTAAACATTCGGAATTAATTGTCCACAAGTTTTTGAACGATCACTTAAAATAAGGAAAATAAACTTGACTTTTGTAACGCTCGCACATAGTCTCTGAAGATGCTGTAAAAAGCGAAACTAATCAGACTTAATTTAAACAATAAAACCAGCTAACAGTACTGAACAGGGTTATAAAAAATAGTTGAAAAAAAAAACACTGGTTTTTAATTGTTTTAAACAGTTTTTTTTTGTTTAAAACTTATTTTACGTTACTACCAAAAAATTGTATTTTAAACCTGTTTTAAACTGTGTCTTAAACAAGCTCTTGGAAATAAATGAAATATTTAAGAATATTTTTAAACCAAAAATCGAACCCTTACGTCCAAATTATGCCTTATAGAAACTCTAACTCAAGTGAGATAAAGTATAAATTCTTGTTATTGATATGACATTTTTAATGTTCACACAGCCTAACATTTTTAAATCACACAGCCTTTCTTAAATGAAGAAAATTTATATTTTAAATATGTTGAAAATTGTTCATAATTGAGATTAACTATTGTAACTACACTGTTTTTTAGGATTTCCTGAAGATGGTTTGTTAAGAAACCGAAACCGGTCGAAAGATTAAAGATTTTATCACTGAGTTGTACAATTTGTTTTATTCCACTTAATTATTTTCT
This sequence comes from Onthophagus sagittarius, assembly GCA_036711965.1. Classification (NCBI taxonomy): domain Eukaryota; kingdom Metazoa; phylum Arthropoda; class Insecta; order Coleoptera; family Scarabaeidae; genus Onthophagus; species Onthophagus sagittarius. The sequence continues at coordinate 14,162,068 of JASERS010000004.1, forward strand.
TGTTATTGAAGTTAAATTGAATAATCTAATTTACATCATCATATCTCAAAAATGAATTGCGATATTGTTATGAAATAAAAATCATTTTGAAGCAAATTTAATCTAGTTTCAACATACCATTTATAATTATTTCGTTTTCATAAATTAAAAAAGATATAATTTTTTTAAATCGCCTCTCTTGTTATTGAGGTTAAATTAAATAATCTAATTTACATCATCATATCTCAAAGACGAATTGAGATATTATTATGAAATAAAAATCATTTCGAAGCAAATTTATTCTAGTTTTAACACACCGATTATAATTTCTTCGATTCCATAAATTAAAATGATATATTTTTTAAATCGCTTCTCTTGTTCTTGAGGTTAAATTGAACAATCTACTTTACATCATCATATTTCAAAGACGAATTGAGATATTATTATGAAATAAAAATCATTTTGAAGCAAATTTAATCTAGTTTCAACATACCAAATTTAATTATTTCGTTTTCATAAATTAAAAAAGATATAATTTTTTTAAATCGCCTCTCTTGTTATTGAGGTTAAATTAAATAATCTAATTTACATCATCATATCTCAAAGACGAATTGAGATATTATTATGAAATAAAAATCATTTCGAAGCAAATTTATTCTAGTTTTAACACACCGATTATAATTTCTTCGATTCCATAAATTAAAATGATATATTTTTTAAATCGCTTCTCTTGTTCTTGAGGTTAAATTGAACAATCTACTTTACATCATCATATTTCAAAGACGAATTGAGATATTATTATGAAATAAAAATCATTTTGAAGCAAATTTAATCTAGTTTCAACATACCAAATTTAATTATTTCGATTCCATAAATTAAAAAAGATACAATTTTTTTAAATCGCCTCTCTTGTTATTGAGGTTAAATTAAATAATCTAATTTACATCATCATATCTCAAAGACGAATTGAGATATTATTATGAAATAAAAATCATTTCGAAGCAAATTTATTCTAGTTTTAACACACCGATTATAATTTCTTCGATTCCATAAATTAAAATGATATATTTTTTAAATCGCTTCTCTTGTTCTTGAGGTTAAATTGAACAATCTACTTTACATCATCATATTTCAAAGACGAATTGAGATATTATTATGAAATAAAACTCATTTTGAAGCAAATTTAATTTAGTTTTAACATACCAAATTTAATTATTTCGATTCCATAAATTAAAAAAGATACAATTTTTTTAAATCGCCTCTCTTGTTATTGAGGTTAAATTAAATAATCTAATTTACATCATCATATCTCAAAGACGAATTGAGATATTATTATGAAATAAAAATCATTTCGAAGCAAATTTATTCTAGTTTTAACACACCGATTATAATTTCTTCGATTCCATAAATTAAAATGATATATTTTTTAAATCGCTTCTCTTGATCTTGAGGTTAAATTGAACAATCTACTTTACATCATCATATTTCAAAGACGAATTGAGATATTATTATGAAATAAAACTCATTTTGAAGCAAATTTAATTTAGTTTTAACATACCAAATTTAATTATTTCGATTCCATAAATTAAAAAAGATACAATTTTTTTAAATCGCCTCTCTTGTTATTGAGGTTAAATTAAATAATCTAATTTACATCATCATATCTCAAAGACGAATTGAGATATTATTATGAAATGAAGATCATTTTCAAGCAAATTTAATCTAGTTTCAACATACCATTTATAATTATTTCGATTCCATAAATTAAAAAGATACAATTTTTTTAAATCGCCTTTTTTTGACGTTAAATTGAATAATCTAATTTACATCATCATATCTCAAAGACGAATTGAGATATCGCCATGAAATAAAAATCATTTTGAAGCAAATTTAATCTAGTTTCAACACACCAATTATAATTATTTCGATTCCATAAATTAAAAAAGATACAATTTTTTTAAATCGCCTCTCTTGTTATTGAGGTTAAATTAAATAATCTAATTTACATCATCATATCTCAAAGACGAATTGAGATATTATTATGAAATAAAAGTCATTTCGAAGCAAATTTATTCTAATTTTAACACACCGATTATAATTTCTTCGATTCCATAAATTAAAATGATATATTTTTTAAATCGCTTCTCTTGATCTTGAGGTTAAATTGAACAATCTACTTTACATCATCATATTTCAAAGACGAATTGAGATATTATTATGAAATAAAACTCATTTTGAAGCAAATTTAATTTAGTTTTAACATACCAAATTTAATTATTTCGATTCCATAAATTAAAAAAGATACAATTTTTTTAAATCGCCTCTCTTGTTATTGAGGTTAAATTAAATAATCTAATTTACATCATCATATCTCAAAGACGAATTGAGATATTATTATGAAATGAAGATCATTTTGAAGCAAATTTAATCTAGTTTCAACATACCATTTATAATTATTTCGATTCCATAAATTAAAAAGATACAATTTTTTTAAATCGCCTTTTTTTGACGTTAAATTGAATAATCTAATTTACATCATCATATCTCAAAGACGAATTGAGATATCGCCATGAAATAAAAATCATTTTGAAGCAAATTTAATCTAGTTTCAACATACCAAATTTAATTATTTCGATTCCATAAATTAAAAAAGATACAATTTTTTTAAATCGCCTCTCTTGTTATTGAGGTTAAATTAAATAATCTAATTTACATCATCATATCTCAAAGACGAATTGAGATATTATTATGAAATAAAAATCATTTCGAAGCAAATTTATTCTAGTTTTAACACACCGATTATAATTTCTTCGATTCCATAAATTAAAATGATATATTTTTTAAATCGCTTCTCTTGTTCTTGAGGTTAAATTGAACAATCTACTTTACATCATCATATTTCAAAGACGAATTGAGATATTATTATGAAATAAAACTCATTTTGAAGCAAATTTAATTTAGTTTTAACATACCAAATTTAATTATTTCGATTCCATAAATTAAAAAAGATACAATTTTTTTAAATCGCCTCTCTTGTTATTGAGGTTAAATTAAATAATCTAATTTACATCATCATATCTCAAAGACGAATTGAGATATTATTATGAAATAAAAATCATTTCGAAGCAAATTTATTCTAGTTTTAACACACCGATTATAATTTCTTCGATTCCATAAATTAAAATGATATATTTTTTAAATCGCTTCTCTTGATCTTGAGGTTAAATTGAACAATCTACTTTACATCATCATATTTCAAAGACGAATTGAGATATTATTATGAAATAAAACTCATTTTGAAGCAAATTTAATTTAGTTTTAACATACCAAATTTAATTATTTCGATTCCATAAATTAAAAAAGATACAATTTTTTTAAATCGCCTCTCTTGTTATTGAGGTTAAATTAAATAATCTAATTTACATCATCATATCTCAAAGACGAATTGAGATATTATTATGAAATGAAGATCATTTTCAAGCAAATTTAATCTAGTTTCAACATACCATTTATAATTATTTCGATTCCATAAATTAAAAAGATACAATTTTTTTAAATCGCCTTTTTTTGACGTTAAATTGAATAATCTAATTTACATCATCATATCTCAAAGACGAATTGAGATATCGCCATGAAATAAAAATCATTTTGAAGCAAATTTAATCTAGTTTCAACACACCAATTATAATTATTTCGATTCCATAAATTAAAAAAGATACAATTTTTTTAAATCGCCTCTCTTGTTATTGAGGTTAAATTAAATAATCTAATTTACATCATCATATCTCAAAGACGAATTGAGATATTATTATGAAATAAAAGTCATTTCGAAGCAAATTTATTCTAGTTTTAACACACCGATTATAATTTCTTCGATTCCATAAATTAAAATGATATATTTTTTAAATCGCTTCTCTTGATCTTGAGGTTAAATTGAACAATCTACTTTACATCATCATATTTCAAAGACGAATTGAGATATTATTATGAAATAAAACTCATTTTGAAGCAAATTTAATTTAGTTTTAACATACCAAATTTAATTATTTCGATTCCATAAATTAAAAAAGATACAATTTTTTTAAATCGCCTCTCTTGTTATTGAGGTTAAATTAAATAATCTAATTTACATCATCATATCTCAAAAACGAATTGAGATATTATTATGAAATGAAGATCATTTTGAAGCAAATTTAATCTAGTTTCAACATACCATTTATAATTATTTCGATTCCATAAATTAAAAAGATACAATTTTTTTAAATCGCCTTTTTTTGACGTTAAATTGAATAATCTAATTTACATCATCATATCTCAAAGACGAATTGAGATATCGCCATGAAATAAAAATCATTTTGAAGCAAATTTAATCTAGTTTCAACACACCAATTATAATTATTTCGATTCCATAAATTAAAAAGATGCAATTTTTTTAAATCGCCTTTTTTGACGTTAAATTGAATAATCTAATTTACATCATCATATCTCAAAGACGAATTGAGATATTATTATAAAATAAAAATCATTTTGAAGCAAATTTAATCCACTATCTTTAACTTAACAAATTACAAATAAATATTTTTAATATTATTTATTGTGTCTTTTAGAAATAATCCTTCACAGAAAGTCCTATGATTTTAAACAGGTTTTAAACTGTTTAAAACAAATTTAGTTTAAAACATGTTAGGTGTTATATGTTAGTGTTTTAAACATCTTTAAAACAAATAGTTTTTAACAAATCGATTAAAACTAACAACCCTGGTACTGAACCATCATTTATATTTTTTCAATACTTAAAATGTTTAATTTTTTATAAATTAACTTGAAAGATTGATTCCTCAAGCACCAATTGAGATATCAAAAAAACGGGTTTCTCCATTAAAATTATCATAGAATTCTAAATCAGTGCTCACAATTTAGTTACTTCGATTTTAAACACCACCCAGATAACATTTGTTGAAAACAACACTAAAAGCGCCTGAATACAAATCGGTTGTTTTTATATGATAACTATAAAGATTGATTCCTCAAGAATCAATCGAAATGTTAAAAAACAGTTTTCACCATTAAAATTGTCTTAGAATTCTGACTCAATACTGATAATTTGGTTACTTCGATTATAATCACTACCCTGATAGTACTTGTTGAAATTAGCACTAACAACGCGTCAAAACCAAACGATTTTTTTAGACTAACTTTAAAGATTAATTCCTTAACAACCAATCGAGATTTCAAAAAAACGGATTTCAGTATTAAAATAGCCATAGTATTCTGAATCAGTGCTTACAATTTAGTTACTTCAATTTTAATCACTACCCAGGTATCCTTTGTTGAAAACAATACTAACATCGCGTGAAAACAAATCGGTTGTTTTATATGGTAACTTTAAAGAAGGATTTCTAAAGAATCAATAAAGATATTAAAAAGCGGTTTTCACCATTAAAATTGTCTTAGGAGTCTGACTCAATAGACATAATTTGGTTACTTCCTGATTATAATCGCTACCCTGATGGCATTTGTTGAAATCATCACTAACAACGCGTCAAAATCAAACGATTATTTTTTTTATAGACTAACTTCAAAGACGAAACGAAGAAGAAACGGATTTCACTATTAAAATTGCCATAGAATTCTGAATCGGTGCTCATAATTTAGTCACTAAAATATTTTTAGTCACTAAAAGTATAACTAATACTAAAAAGCTGGGCCTACAACCCAACTTTAGAACTAACACTAAAAAGAATTGTACAACTCATTAGATCATAGTGATGCTGATAGCTTTAACGACGTGGACTATTAACAAGTAAATGCTAGTACAAATTTAGAACTAGTTCTGTTTCCACCTAAAGACGGGGCACTTACAGACATAGACGATGCATCAAGTGATGAAGAAAATTAAGTTTTCGTTGAAACAATTGGTAAAGGTGTTCTAAGAGGCCCCATGGAATTTTTTGCTGCAAATCATGATAATGCGAAGGAAGAAGTGCTACTGCACAAGAAATCAGAAATTGTATCTGGTGATTGTGCTGATATGAATATCCCTTTAGCTATGTACTTCAGGAAAGAATTGAAACATACAGAAATTAGGAATAATATAAAAACAAGAGAATAGGAAACAAGAAGCTTCATTAGGAAACCAGATAAAGTAAAAATTTCGGCAATTCCTGCACTTAGAGCTCTTGCAATACCGAACCAAAATCTCAATACCGGTATTCGGACTTTTTAAAGCCGAGGTACTGGTATTACTTTAATATATTTTGTTAGTCCATCATTAAAGAATGATGATAAATATTCAATTATTGTTACTTTACTTCGTTTGCTGTTTATCGTTCACACATGAGTAATATCTGACATCTCATGAGTCATAGATCACGTAAGTCTGTATGGCTTAAAAATACGACCATGAATGATTTTTAAGTATGTATAAAGACCAATAGTAGAACTTCCAGTATATATTATTTTGTTTCCATTAGGAAATAATGACAAACAGATTGTTTATAGTACCCTTTTCTGTGTTTATTAAAGGTTTTCTTATCCATGATGATTACTTTGCCTAATTATCTGACAGATTAGCTTCACTTATGTTCTGCCAATGAGTTATATTGGGTTGCATTAGGCTGAGTTGGGTTAGGTTCTGTTGTGTTGTCTACAGAACAGTCTCCCGCGAAGCACTGCACTTGATAGCAAGTTCACCACCAGTTGAGCTAATGACTAGATGGATGGCATTCGCAGGAGCAGCAAAGTAAGAGCGAACCTCCCTTGAAAAGGAAATAGTTCAAGATTGGAACAAACCCATGAAAAGGCCACATGGATTAGTGATGTGCAGGATCACCAAAACTATAAAGTCTGTTAAAGATAGAGTTGAACCGAAAGATTAGATTGGTTAATGGTTAGATTTAGTTAATATTAAATTTAAAGCAATTTTCGGCAAAAAATTTAGTTGTGATTATTCAAGTCAAGGTTATTCCCGGAAAGCGAAAGGCACAACCTCATTCAAAAATCATCTTCAAAGAAAGCATCAAAACGAATCCAAATCATTTCAAAACGAAGTACAACCAAGTACAAATTTACACGTACGAAAAAGAAAATATAAGCAAATAAATTTTGAAGGTTATGTAGAAAAAACTACAACGTGAGATCACACCAAGCCGTAATCCATTCAAATGGATTATTTAATTGCAAAAATGTTAACTCTTTGCGATTTGCCATTTCAACATGTGGAAGAGTTAGGTGTTAGAAGTTAGTGGAAGAGTTAGTGTTAGAAGAGTTAGAGTTAGTAGTACATGTGGAAAAGAATCCATTAAAAATGTTGAGTTAAAATTGCAGGACATTTCAACTATTCTACAATGGCTAAGCAGTACATAAAGAATATTAGGATTTAGCTCAATCAAAATGTTCTTAAAATCGTGCAAGTTTCTTCAACACGCTGGAATAGCACTTTATACATGATACAAAGACTGTTGTGTATAAAAAATTCACTTTATGCAACGGCAAATAAAATAGAGCAAATAGATGCTGAGGATTCAGGATTGCTTCAAGAAATTGAGAAAATTCTTAAACTTTATTAAAAAGTTGAGTTCATTACATACGTCTTTATCAGATGTTATTCCACTTGTACGGGTTTTGAACACATTACATGATGAAATGATCGTTTCTTCGACAAATAGTAATGTAGAACCAGTTCAAAGTAATCATGTTCACTTTGCTATTTACAATTTTGTGATTGCTTTAAAAATGCAGTTCAATAATCGATTTAGTGAAATAGAAAATGATAATCTCTATCATATCGCGACATATTTAGATCCTCAACACAAGGGAAAGCTTTTTAGCATTGAATGAAGAAGTATAAATCACCGCTGTAACATTAATAACTACAGTCACTCAAATAACCAAAAGATCACATAATGAAAAAAAAACAGAATTCTTTATTTTAATGGATTCGGAGAGCGTAACAGAAGAGCATTTAGGTATAGTGATGAAGTAATGGCACAGTGGACGATGAAGTGGGAGACAGGGCTCCCTCGAAAAGAAAAAGGTTGCGTTAGGTTATATTATTAATTTTTGGGGATGTAAGCGACAGGGATAGGGACATCGTGGATAGAAGAGAAGGACGTTCATAAGATAGGGAAGGTTTTCATGAAAGATATGGCGACATAATTACAGAGTGGCTTCCAAAATATCTTGTGAATGAAGGGAATGAGGAAATAAGATATTGGTGGTCAAATTCTGTTGTGGCAATGAGTAGAGAGCGAAGAGGTACTGGATTGGGTTGGGCTGGGTTGGGTGGCGACAAGAAGGTATGAAGGCGATGAAGCGTGAAGATCCGAAGAAGAGGAGAACTCCATGCACGGTTATGTTAAATAAAGTCTTTCGTATATTATATTTTTTGTTGGTGGACGAACGTGTAGATCTCGAGAAGAGAAAGTGGTCGATAGTTAAAATGCATTGGCATGTTTTCGACTTCCGTGGATGACTGAGAAAAGGGGTTTTTAGTCGGTTGATTATTCAAAGATGGACACCAACTCTACACTATCTGACAACACTACAGGTAACATGTCTGACCACAGATTATTCCCGACCTTCCGAAGAAAAATTTTGTTGGGTTGGGCTATGATTCCAAGGGGTTGCAGCGTCCGATAATTTGGCGCCTTTCAAATTTTTATTTGTGTTTAGTTCAGTAATAATAACACCGAAATACCGGTATTGTGCCATCAGTATCACTTTTTAATTTAATCGGACAAAAATTCCAGGTCTGGTATTAAATCTGATGCTAGGTTGGGTTAAGTTCGGTTCCATCTTAAGAGAGGTTAGTCGTTCTAGGTGTAGCATTAGTACTCCAAGAAGCTGTGGAGAACTCAAAGAAAGTTGACTCAGCCACAATGCCGTTATTTGTGTGTTTTATTATAAGTTGTTGTAAGCTTCATCTGGTAAAATGAACATCATAATTATTATATCTTTTATAAATTTTTATTTCTTTAAGAGATTTATTTTACATTCGTCTTTGCGTTTGATAAAACATAATAAAATAAAAATGACTGTAAAATTGAATATAAACACAAGGGAAAGCTTTTTAGCATGGAATGAAGAAGTATAAATCACCGCTGTAACATTAATAACTACAGTCACTCAAATAACCAAAAGATCACATAATGAAAGAAAAAACAGAATTCTTTATTTTAATGGATTCGGAGAGCGTAACAGAAGAGCATTTAGGTATAGTGATGAAGTAATGGCAGAGTGGACGATGAAGTGGGAGACCGGGCTCCCTCGAAAAGAAAAAGGTTGCGTTAGGTTATATTATTAATTTTTGGGGATGTAAGCGACAGGGATAGGGACATCGTGGATAGAAGAGAAGGACGTTCATAAGATAGGGAAGGTTTTCATGAAAGATATGGCGACATAATTACAGAGTGGCTTCCAAAATACCTTGTGAATGAAGGGAATGAGGAAATAAGATATTGGTGGTCAAATTCTGTTGTGGCAATGAGTAGAGAGCGAAGAGGTACTGGATTGGGTTGGGCTGGGTTGGGTGGCGACAAGAAGGTATGAAGGCGATGAAGCGTGAAGATCCGAAGAAGAGGAGAACTCCATGCACGGTTATGTTAAATAAAGTCTTTTGTATATTATATTTTTTGTTGGTGGACGAACGTGTAGATCTCGAGAAGAGAAAGTGGTCGATAGTTAAAATGCATTGGCATGTTTTCGATTTCCGTGGATGACTGAGAAAAGGGGTTTTTAGTCGGTTGATTATTCAAAGATGGACACCAACTCTACACTATCTGACAACACTACAGGTAACGTGTCTGACCACAGATTATCCCCGACTTTCCGAAGAAAAATTAGGTTGGGTTGGGCTATGATTCCAAGGGGTTGCAGCGTCCGATAATTTGGCGTCTTTCAAATTTTTATTTGTGTTTAGTTCAGTAATAATAACACCGAAATACCGGTATTGTGCCATCAGTATCACTTTTTAATTTAATCGGACAAAAATTCCAGGTCTGGTATTAAATCTGATGCTAGGTTGGGTTAAGTTCGGTTCCATCTTAAGAGAGGTTAGTAGTTCTAGGTGTAGCATTAGTACTCCAAGAAGCTGTGGAGAACTCAAAGAATTAGTTTTATTATATGTTGTTGTAAGCTTCATCTGGAAAAATGATACATCATAATTATTATATCTTTTATAAATTTTTATTTCTTTAAGAGATTTATTTTACATTCGTCTTTGCATTTGATAAAACATAATAAAATAAAAATGACTGTAAAATTGAATATAAATTTGGTCTTATTAATATTAAAGTTGACAATTTTATAGTTGATCAAGTTAAAGATAATAATATTTCATAAAATTGATTATATAAAAAGTTAATTTTGAGAGTACATTATTATAATGATTTGATTATAAGTTCGTGAACCATATGGTGATTGAAAAAAGAAAAGGATAAGGCAGTTTTTCATCCCTGTAGATAAATTTTCAATCTGTGCAGCCTTAATCTGGTATGCATTAAATACCTTGCGTCGTAACATCCTTCCCCCTTATTTTAATAGCCAATTCCGTTGGACAATCCGAACTGGCCATTATCTGAGAAATCAATGCTACCTCCTCTCCTGGCATCCTTGTCTTTTAATTAACCGGGCAAAGCATCGGACGGTGAACGAACAAGAACAAGTTGATCGGCTACGACACGTCGTGCAGCTGTTTTGGGCAATGCGAGGGATGCTGCAACCCCTTGCCTTTTCCCACGATCAACCCTTGTGTCTTCCTGCACCCCATTTACCGGAATCTCGCCGCAGCTATCTCCTCTTCCGCGTTCGACACCTTTCCTTTAACCTTTATTTCCTTAAGGGGTTGCTCGTTCTCTCCGGTTCACTTGCGACGACAATAAAAATTTCGTCTTTTCTAATAAGGGGTTCGTTGACGCTACGGAGTCGGGTGTATAGCGCGCATTCTATACGCTTTTAAGGGGTTTCTAGCCAAAAAAAGGGATTCCGCGATGGATCCGTTTTCTGGGCGAAAAAAGAGCTTTTCGTGGGGCGCGCTCTGTGAGAAACGCAAACAGACCTCGATCCGATGCTGCGTGGAAACTGAGTCGAAAAAGAGAATGAAGAAAAAAAGCGGCCGAACGTTTGGATTAATGTGGGTTAACATAATATTTACGGTCATTCGATTTCTCTGTTAATGCGACGAGTTTTTTCAGTTCGGATTTTTCCGTTTGTGTAACGAAGTGTGCATGACCTTGGGTAATATGATATTGTTTGAGTTTATTGGAAAAGATTTGAGAAAATCGATAAAAATAAAATATACAGGAAAGATAATCTCAAATTATCAAATATTGCTGCTAAATAATTAACAATACAAATGTTTATACTTTTAGTTCCAGGAGGATTTAAAACAATCTAGAATTAAACAAAAATTAACCCTCGTATTCCGGTGCCTGGGTCTATTTGGACCCAAATAAATTTTTGCGAGAAATTGTAATAAATAGATTTGTCGTTACTCAAGGAGTGCGTTAAGTTAGATCGGCGTCAAACGGACGTCCCGACGAAAAAACGACGAAAAAATATGTCTCGACCGTTTCTTTACAGCGCCAGGCGTCTGTCTGTATAAGAGGCTATAGCGACAATACAATTGCCATTAAATTCTTGATTTAGTTCACAGAAGGTGTATTTTAGAGCAACGATCTGCATCGAAAAATAAAATGTTTGCTAATTTTGTAAATAATAATGATGATTATAACAATGAAGTGTCTTCTGATGATGAATGTGCGTCATTGACTTTTAGTGATGCAGTACCAGAAGAAGAGGATTATGAAAGTGAAACTGACACTGTAAAGACCAAAATGTTTGTGGACGAACGTGGAGATATATTTCCCCCACAAACAGAGATGCAGAATTTGGTAAATATGATGCTACACTCACAGCAAATTCTGAGGGTGTAGAAACCATGGAACAATGTTTTGATTTATTTATAAATGATGAAATCATGGACATTATAATTACTTATACAAATGAAAAAGCGGTTAAATATTATGAAATGTTTTCAAATAATATATGGAAGCCGGTAGACCGTGTTGAATTGAAGGCATTTTTTGGGATTTTACTAATTACTGGCCGTTTTCGGGAATCACGTGAAAGTAAAAAAGATCTATGGAAGAAAAAGATTGCTTATAGTCGACAAATTTATCGAGCATCTATGTCTCGTGATAGATTTACAAACGTTTTACGATTTTTGCGTTTTGACGACTTTCAGACACGAGAAGAAAGAAAAATGACCGATAAGTTGGCAGCTTTGAGAACCATTACAAATATTTTAACAAGAAATTGCAGAGATAATTACCGAGCGTCTAATGTAGGCACTATTGATGAACAATTGGTAACATTTCGAGGAAGATGTCCATTCAAGGTGTATATGCCGAGCAAGCCGGGGAAATATGGGCTGAAATTATGGGCCCTATGTGACGCTACTACATATTATTGTTGTAATTTTGAAGTGTATTTAGGAAAATGCGGAAACACACCGGAGAAAGGACAAGGACAACGAGTAGTTAGAGTTCTTTCAGAGTTTTGGAAGGGATCTAATCGAACTATCACAACCGACAATTTTTTTACGGATATCTCACTTGCAGAGGATTTACTCAAAGATAACATATTTATAGTGGGAACAATGCGGAAAAATAGAAAGGATTTACCAAAATCTTTGATAACAATATCCGGAAGAGCTCAATTCTCTTCCGATTTTATATTTTCTGAAAATCTAACACTTGTGTCTTATATCCCAAAACCAAGAAAATGCGTAGTTTTACTTTCGAGCGTTCATCGAGAACATGCTATTTCTGACGAAAATAATAATTACAAACCTAATATTATCAATTATTACAATTCAACAAAAAGTGGAGTGGATGTTTTAGATAAAATTCTAAGAGAATACACTTGCCGGAGATGTACACGACGTTGGCCTCTGTCGCTTTTTTTACATTATATAGATATTGCAGCCTATAATGCATTTGTACTATGGCAACTCAAAAATCCGGATTGGGCAACTGGTAACATAAAATCAAGAAGAAAACAATTTATAGAAAATTTGTCTGAACAGTTAGTTGCTGCAAACATAGATTCTAGAGCTAGAGCATTTGAAACCAATGCAGTAGTATTTTCGAGACACATTGTGGACGCCATCGAAAGTACAGGCCGAAAAATAAATAAACAAATGAGTACAACATTAGAAAAACGCTCAAGATGTAGCTTGTGTATTGGAAATGACAATAAATATAAATCAAAATGTGATGTTTGTCATAAATATGTATGTAATATACATTCAACATGTACAAAAAATATTTTGTGTACAAATTGTAATGATTTAGAATAAATATTTTTTATGTAATTTTTTTAAAATTTTATTTTTATGTATTATTTTATATCCCTAATAATAGTTCACCTTTAAAATAAAATAAGTCAAAATCATAATGGCAAAAGCTTCATTTTTTATATTCTACGTAAACAAAAACTGTTCGGGTCTCGGTTGACCCAGGCACCGTCCGCAACGGTTGGCGAAACGTCAGTACTGCGAGGGTTAAAACTAGACCTGTGCACCTAAATCAATATATACAAAATAATAATTGCTATCAAGAAGGGCTAAAATTATGACACTAAAATAGTCTTTGTAATTAAAGAAATCACTCCGACTATGTTGAGGTTATTAAATGTTTTGCGTTTGCCATCCAGTGCACAGCCATAACCAGGAAAGTTCCAATATTTTCAAATCAATAGATACAATCACCGGAAAAATAACTTATTTCTTTCTTTTAGGTGGTATGATACTATAAGTGCAATGAGATATGTTCTGCAGATTCACCGGTATTCCTAGATTCCATCGCTGATCCAACGTTGCCTGCACTAGAAGAACCAGCTTCAACTGGTTCTTCAAATTTATTAACAACAACCCAACCAGCGTCACCCCCTTAAATTTCACCTTCACGTGATCTTTTTGCAAAGCCTCAATGAGTTAAGGATAAGAAACGAACACGCGTTTAGAAAAGTCAATTGAAATACGAAAGGGAATAAAAAGCTGATAATTGTTAAAGTAAAGAATCTAAGATGATATTAAGAAATAATTGTAAGATTATAATAGGTACAGTTGTTTTTATTACGTGAATGTATTCCTCCAGCCATTCGTAGATGGCATTTAAGACTACAGGCAAAAGCTCTTTGGAGCCCCGAAGTTACACTCTTTGTATTTTCGATTTGATTTTGCTCAAAAGATAGTCAAATTGCTTGTTATTCAACCTCAAATGGTTCTTCTACTTACAAGTTCTTTCTTCTTCCTGTTCCACTAAACGAAGGAAATTGTTAAATGATTCTTGTAGATTGCCTCGTAGAATCTTCTATTAACAAATCTGCTGCAATTTCAATTCATGAAGCAACAAATCCATGTCATTTGACATGTTTGTATCTTAAAAGTGAACAAACTGATACCAGTAGATTGTTGACATGTCAACCAATATCCGAGTGGACTTGTGTTAGATTGAATCATACGAGTCACCCTTTGCATTGTTGGAGTCGTAAGATTACAATTATGGAAATTACTTTTAGTAACATAACTGTGTAATATTCAAAGCTGGATAAAGGGAGTGTATTTCCCCCTTCTATATTCTTTGGGCATCCTTCGTCTTTATTCTTATTATCTTTGAGAGTAAGGCTATAATGTCTCTTCCTACCTCTTCCATTCCAGTCAGTTAATCTGCGCTGGTTTCTAAATTTATTTGTCTACCTATTTTGTGTTCTTATCTTTGCAAAATGTAGAAAACTTTTGCACTCAAATATTGTGTACATCATTCCCATTGTCATATCCGTACTATCAGTCGCTAGTCTTTCCCATCTCATTGAAACAGCCATCAATGGTTTTGTGTCCAATAATAGAGTCCGAGATCTTTAATGGCATCCATGTTATGTAAAACACCTGTTTTGCACATATAATCGTAATAATCTTGCTTGCTATACATTGAATGTACTGATTAAAAATTAATTTAGAGTCTAAAGAACTCCGAGATCTTCAATGACACCTTCACTAAGCAGAAGACCTATTTTGCACATATAATCGCAACTTCTGACCCAACCCAACTCATCCCAACAGTCTATTAGCCTTACTTTATATGGATTTAACGTGCTAACCAAAAATTAATTTAGTGTCTAAAGAACTCCAAGATCGTTAATGATATACACTATTTAGAATATCTATTCTGCACATATAATCGAAATTTCCCAACCCAACCCATCCCAACAGCTTAATAGTCCTCTTTGCCATATATTCAACGTGCTAATCGAAAATAAATTTAGAGTTTGACCCAACCTGAACAGAAAGAGTATTAGGTCTGGAGTCGGGAATCCGTTAATGGACTTTTCGAGAAGAGTTACAAATTGAGAGAGTGCTTGCCATGAACCTCGAGGAGAAGTGAATAAAGTCCCTAACCAGATCGATGGAATTTTGAGAAAAGCAAAAGAAGATTGTAGATTTGGAAGAACGAAGTTCATCTTGGGTTGGAGTTTCAGATTCACCGTAGATCTCAAACTCCAACGCTGCGTGATTGTGAGTAACTGTGGTTCCCAGCGTGACTGGACTGACTTTTTACTAATTTTATAATTAGTATGTTGTGATTGATACCTAAGGAAACTTGAACACCTATCCATATATCACGCAAATTACGCATGAGTCACTTCACTTGATTCATGTATGATATTTACGTGAGTGCTGTGCGTGACCCACGTGGCACAGATCGTGAGCGGACGTGAGTGGGCACAAAATATAATAAAATAATAAAAATATAAAATAATAATAAAATAAAGTGTAGCGTAAGAGTTAGCCAGTTTTGATTTCTCTCCAAAGGAAATATTTCACAGGAAGGGCATTCTGTAAGAGTTCCATCCCTCCCGATAGTTTTTATCATTTTTCGATCTGCTCTCGTGCATCTCTTATGAAGTAGTCTATCCATCCCTTGTATTCTTTCAATCTCTGCTGCCATCTCGCTTCTTCTATTTCTTCTGCATACGTGGCTACAGTTAGTATTACGTCGCTATTCCTTTTCGTTGCCATCCTATATTCGGCATGATTCCAGCAAGAGCTTTCAATGTCTTCGCTGTCATTTCGCACGTCTTCTTTATCTACATGATCATTTTGACGTCTCTATCAAGGTGTATACCAAAGCACATGACTGACTCGTTGTTGTCTATAACTGTGCTTCTTTCCATGATGATTATCTCAGTTATTTGGGGAGCCAGTTTCAGTCCTCTGTCTTTCAACACCTCTTCTATTTTAATTTGCCGCTGCAAACTCAATTTAACTCACCCAATCTACTCCATCGCAACCTAACCCAAGTTAAGCCTATCAATCCAACATAACTCAACCCAAATCGATCCTTCCCAACCTAACCCGATCCAGCTCAGACTAATCCAACCCAAGACATCCTAATCTAAATCAATTTTTTGATCAAATGCGTGAATATCACAATACGCCTACATTGAACGAAGCATTAAAGATTTTGAACTACTTCTTGAAGACAATTCAGGAACCAAGAAAAAGATTAGTGCTTATACTTGAAAATCGAAATACAATCAATCTTGCAACTGCTCTCATCCATATATTATTACTTGAAGCATCTACAGTTTCTGAACACCATTTCCTTTCAGATCACTTGATTTCCTTCATTGGTCATATTATGCTATGCTAAATCCTGTGTTAGTTCGAGTTTAAAAATGCCTTTTGTAGGAGAGATTAGAAGATGTAGGTGTTCAAAGATTAGTACTTCAACTTGAAAATTGAAATACAATCAAGTTTGCATCTACACTCATCTATGTATCATTACTTGAAACATCTACAATTTCTGAACACCATTTCCTTTCAGATTATCTGATTTCCTTCATCAGTCATATTATGCTATGCTAAATCCTGTGTTAGTTCCGGTTTAAAAGTGCCTTTTGTAGGAGAGATTTGAAGATGTAAGTTTTTGAAGATAAGTACTTATACTTGAAAATCGAAATACAATCAAGTTTGCAACTGCTCTAAATTTTTACAATTTTATCTACAATTTTTGAACATCAATTATCTACAATTTTTGAACATCAATTATCTACAATTTTTGAACATCATTTCCTTTCAGATCATCTGATTTCCTTCATCAGTCATAATATGCTATGCTATATCCTATGTTTAAAAGTGCCTTTTGTAAGAAAGATTTGAAGATGTGCGTGCTTGGAGATGTGGGTGTTCAAAGATTAGTACTTCAACTTGAAAATTGAAATACAATCAAGTTTGCATCTGCACTCATCTATGTATCATTACTTGAAACATCTACAATTTCTGAACACCATTCCTTTCAGATCATCTGATTTCCTTCATCAGTCATATTATGCTATGCTAAATCCTGTGTTAGTTCCAGTTTAAAAGTGCCTTTTGTAGGAGAGATTTGAAGATATAAGTTTTTGAAGATAAGTACTTATACTTAAAAATCGAAATACAATCAAGTTTGCAACTGCTCTACAATTTTACAATTTTATCTACAATTTTTGAACATCAATTATCTACAATTTTTGAACATCATTTCCTTTCAGATCATCTGATTTCCTTCATCAGTCATATTATGCTATGCTAAATCCTGTGTTAGTTCCAGTTTAAAAGTGCCTTTTGTAGGAGAGATTTGAAGATGTAAGTTTTTGAAGATAAGTACTTATACTTGAAAATCGAAATACAATCAAGTTTGCAACTGCTCTACAGTTTTACAATTTTATCTACAATTTTTGAACATCAATTATCTACAATTTTTGAACATCATTTCCTTTCAGATCATCTGATTTCCTTCATCAGTCATAATATGCTATGCTAAATCCTGTGTTTAAAAGTGCCTTTTGTAAGAAAGATTTGAAGATGTGCGTGCTTGGAGATGTAGGTGTTCAAAGATTAGTACTTCAACTTGAAAATTGAAATACAATCAAGATTGCATCTGCACTCATCTATGTATCATTACTTGAAACATCTACAATTTCTGAACACCATTTCCTTTCAGATCATCTGATTTCCTTCATCAGTCATATTATGCTATGCTAAATCCTGTGTTAGTTCCAGTTTAAAAGTGCCTTTTGTAGGAGAGATTTGAAGATGTAAGTTTTTAAAGATAAGTACTTATACTTGAAAATCGAAATACAATCAAGTTTGCAACTGCTCTACAGTTTTACAATTTTATCTACAATTTTTGAACATCAATTATCTACAATTTTTGAACATCATTTCCTTTCAGATCATCTGATTTCTTTCATCAGTCATAATATGCTATGCTAAATCCTGTGTTTAAAAGTGCCTTTTGTAAGAAAGATTTGAAGATGTGCGTGCTTGGAGATGTAGGTGTTCAAAGATTAGTACTTCAACTTGAAAATTGAAATACAATCAAGTTTGCATCTGCACTCATCTATGTATCATTACTTGAAACATCTACAATTTCTGAACACCATTTCCTTTCAGATCATCTGATTTCCTTCATCACTCATATTATGCTATGCTAAATCCTGTGTTAGTTCCAGTTTAAAAGTGCCTTTTGTAGGAGAGATTTGAAGATGTAAGTTTTTGAAGATAAGTACTTATACTTGAAAATCGAAATACAATCAAGTTTGCAACTGTTCTACAGTTTTACAATTTTATCTACAATATTTGAACATCATTTCCTTTCAGATCATCTGATTTCCTTCATCAGTCATAATATGCTATGCTAAATCCTGTGTTTAAAAGTGCCTTTTGTAAGAAAGATTTGAAGATGTGCGTGCTTGGAGATGTAGGTGTTCAAAGATTAGTACTTCAACTTGAAAATTGAAATACAATCAAGTTTGCATCTGCATTCATCTATGTATCATTACTTGAAACATCTACAATTTCTGAACACCATTTCCTTTCAGATCATCTGATTTCCTTCAACAGTCATATTATGCTATGCTAAATCCTGCGTTAGTTCTAGTTTAAAGGTGCCTTTTGTAGGAGAGATTTGAAGATATAAGTTTTTGAAGATAAGTACTTATACTTGAAAATCGAAATACAATCAAGTTTGCAACTGCTTTACAGTTTTACAATTTTATCTACAATTTTTGAACATCAATTATCTACAATTTTTGAGCATCATTTCCTTTCAGATCATCTGATTTCCTTCATCAGTCATAATATGCTATGCTAAATCCTGTGTTTAAAAGTGCCTTTTGTAAAAAAGATTTGAAGATGTGCGTGCTTGGAGATATAGGTGTTCAAAGATTAGTACTTCAACTTGAAAATTGAAATACAATGAAGTTTGCATCTGCACTCATCTATGTATCATTACTTGAAACATCTACAATTTCTGAACACTATTTCCTTTCAGATCATCTGATTTCCTTCATCAGTCATATTATGCTATGCTAAATCCTGTGTTAGTTCTAGTTTAAAGGTGCCTTTTGTAGGAGAGATTTGAAGATGTAAGTTTTTGAAGATAAGTATTTATACTTGAAAATCGAAATACAATCAAGTTTGCAACTGCTCTACAGTTTTACAATTTTATCTACAATTTTTGAACATCAATTATCTACAATTTTTGAACATCATTTCCTTTCAGATCATCTGATTTCTTTCATCAGTCATAATATGCTATGCTAAATCCTGTGTTTAAAAGTGCCTTTTGTAAGAAAGATTTGAAGATGTGCGTGCTTGGAGATTCAATCAGATTGGCTGATGGCGAACATACTGGCATCACGCGATCGTCATCAGCTAATCCGAACGAATCCAAAAGCACCAAAATCACCCAATCTACTCCATCGCAACCTAACTCAAGTTAAGCCTATCAATCCAACATCACTCAACCCAAATCGATCCTTCCCAACCTAACCCGATCCAGCTCAGACTAATCCAACCCAAGACATCCTAATCTAAATCAATTTTTTGATCAAATGCCTGAATATCACAATACGCCTACATTGAACGAAGCATTAAAGATTTTGAACTACTTCTTGAAGACAATTCAGGAGCCAAGAAAAAGATTAGTGCTTATACTTGAAAATCGAAATACAATCAATCTTGCAACTGCTCTCATCCATATATTATTACTTGAAGCATCTACAGTTTCTGAACACCATTTCCTTTCAGATCATCTGATTTCCTTCATTGGTCATATTATGCTATGCTAAATCCTGTGTTAGTTCGAGTTTAAAAATGCCTTTTGTAGGAGAGATTAGAAGATGTAGGTGTTCAAAGATTAGTACTTCAACTTGAAAATTGAAATACAATCAAGTTTGCATCTGCCCTCATCTATGTATCATTACTTGAAACATCTAAAATTTCTGAACACCATTTCCTTTCAGATCATCTGATTTCCTTCATCGGTCATATTATGCTATGCTAAATCCTGTGTTAGTTCCAGTTTAAAAGTGCCTTTTGTAGGAGAGATTTGAAGATGTAAGTTTTTGAAGTTAAGTACTTATACTTGAAAATCGAAATACAATCAAGTTTGCAACTGCTCTACAGTTTTACAATTTTATCTACAATTTGAACATCAATTATCTACAATTTTTGAACATCATTTCCTTTCAGATCATCTGATTTCCTCCATCAGTCATAATATGCTATGCTAAATCCTGTGTTTAAAAGTGCCTTTTGTAAGAAAGATTTGAAGATGTGCGTGCTTGGAGATTCAATCAGATTGGCTGATGGCGAACATACTGGCATCACGCGATCGTCATCAGCTAATCCGAACGAATCCAAAAGCACCAAAATCACCCAATCTACTCCATCGCAACCTAACCCAAATTAAGCCTATCAATCCAACATAACTCAACCCAAATCGATCCTTCCCAACCTAACCCGATCCAGCTCAGACTAATCCAACCCAAGACATCCTAATCTAAATCAATTTTTTGATCAAATGCGTAAATATCACAATACGCCTACATTGAACGAAGCATTAAAGATTTTGAACTACTTCTTGAAGACAATTCAGGAACCAAGAAAAAGATTAGTGCTTATACTTGAAAATCGAAATACAATCAATCTTGCAACTGCTCTCATCCATATATTATTACTTGAAGCATCTACAGTTTCTGAACACCATTTCCTTTCAGATCATCTGATTTCCTTCATTGGTCATATTATCCTATGCTAAATCCAGTGTTAGTTCGAGTTTAAAAATGCCTTTTGTAGGAGAGACTAGAAGATGTAGGTGTTCAAAGATTAGTACTTCAACTTGAAAATTGAAATACAAACAAGTTTGCATCTGCACTCATCTATGTATCATTACTTGAAACATCTACAATTTCTGAACACCATTTCCTTTCAGATCATCTGATTTCCTTCATCACTCATATTATGCTATGCTAAATCCTGTGTTAGTTCCAGTTTAAAAGTGCCTTTTGTAGGAGAGATTTGAAGATGTAAGTTTTTGAAGATAAGTACTTATACTTGAAAATCGAAATACAATCAAGTTTGCAACTGCTCTACAGTTTTACAATTTTATCTATAATTTTTGAACATAAATTATCTACAATTTTTGAACATCATTTCCTTTCAGATCATCTGATTTCCTTCATCAGTCATAATATGCTATGCTAAATCCTGTGTCCTGTGTTTAAAAATGCCTTTTGTAAGAAAGATTTGAAGATGTGCGTGCTTGGAGATGTAGGTGTTCAAAGATTAGTACTTCAACTTGAAAATTGAAATACAATCAAGTTTGCATCTTCACTCATCTATATATCATTACTTGAAACATCTACAATTTCTGAACACCATTTCCTTTCAGATCATCTGATTTCCTTCATCAGTCATATTATGCTATGCTAAATCCTGTGTTAGTTCCAGTTTAAAAGTGCCTTTTGTAGGAGAGATTTGAAGATGTAAGTTTCTGAAGATAAGTACTTATACTTGAAAATCGAAATACAATCAAGTTTGCAACTGCTGTACAGTTTTACAATTTTATCTACAATTTTTGAACATCAATTATCTACAATTTTTGAACATCATTTCCTTTCAGATCATTTGATTTCTTTCATCAGTCATAATATGCTATGCTAAATCCTGTGTTTAAAAGTGCCTTTTGTAAGAAAGATTTGAAGATGTGCGTGCTTGGAAATGTAGGTGTTCAAAGATTAGTACTTCAACTTGAAAATTGAAATACAATCAAGTTTGCATCTGCACTCATCTATGTATCATTACTTGAAACATCTACAATTTCTGAACCCTATTTCCGTTCAGATCATCTGATTTCCTTCATCAGTCATAATATGCTATGCTAAATCCTGTGTTAGTTCCAGTTTAAATGTGCCTTTTGTAGGAAAGATTTGAAGATGTAAGTTTTTGAAGAAAAGTACTTATACTTGAAAATCGAAATACAATCAAGTTTGCAACTGCTGTACAGTTTTACAATTTTATCTACAATTTTTGAACATCAATTATCTACAATTTTTGAACATCATTTCCTTTCAGATCATTTGATTTCTTTCATCAGTCATAATATGCTATGCTAAATCCTGTGTTTAAAAGTGCCTTTTGTAAGAAAGATTTGAAGATGTGCGTGCTTGGAGATTCAATCAAATTGGCTGATGGCGAACATACTGGCATCACGCGATCGTCATCAGCTAATCTGAACGAATCCAAAAGCACCAAAATATCCATGTTTGTCTCGCATTAACGGCACCTATTATCTGTACCAAAAGTCAAGACCCCTCACTTTAGAGATCGATATCTTCGAAATCGCTCGATGAAAAAAATTGAGGTAGAGTTTATTGTAATTAATTAAGCTTTCTGTGTGTTATAGGTTAATTTGGTAATTTTCGGATCCTCGGTTTTTCTTCTATCGCAAGTTAATTGAGAAAACTACCCGAACAAAAACTCTTTGACGAAAACATTTCAAATTTGAACTGGTGATAACACAATGTGTTCTTAATATGGGGCATGTTTTGTTTTAACGATATTCCACACAGTTTCGTGGAAAATCGCGGTTTAATAAGATGCGGTTATTTCGAAAACGACCGTACGGATTTCGAAGGGATTTTTACCAAAATATGTTAAAAAATGTCATTTATCGGATTCCGTAATCAATTTTTCAAAATGAGGTCTTTCTCATGAGCACCTCTCCTCGGAGTGTTATTTGGATTTCTCTTTAACTTGAATTCCAATTAAATCGCTTTTAAAAAATTAAGGAGCCCTTATTTTGAAAAACTGAACGGAATCTGACATACAACATTATTAAACACATTTTGGTAATAATCGCGTTGAAATCCGACTAGTCGTTTTGGAAATAACCACATCTTACTAAACTGCGATTTTCTGTGAAATTATAGAGAATATCGATAAACTAAAATATGCTCCGCATTAAAAACACGTTAAGTTACCATCAATTCAAATTTGAAAATTTTTAGTCAAATAGTTTTTGAGAAAAAAAATCGCAAAGTAGACAAAGTTATCGGCACTCTCAAAAATCGGATACTTTTTTCAATTAACTCGCGATAAAGAAAAACCGCAGATCTGAACATTTCGAAATTAAATTGTGATACACGGAAATGTTCACTGATACAATAAACAATAATGCAATTTTTTTCATCGAGCGATTTTGAAGATATCGATCTCTAAAGTGGGGGGCCTTGACTTTTGGCACGGATAATTGTTGTTATTCAGCTCTAATTTTTTTTGTATGTAAATAAATATAATTAAATTTAGTGAAATCTTGAAAATTCAATTTATAAAAGATTAATAATAATAAAAGAGGAAAATAAAACACAAAATAAAGATAATAATTGTATAATATTATGAAAAAATCATTGGATTATAATATAAATGGTATTAATATAAAAATATATGTATAAATATAAGTTGAATAAATATACAAGTTTAACATATATTTCATATACAGCACAAAAATTTTATGGAATGTCACTTTGTAAAGAAGAGGTACAAAGATTGCAAATATTTTCATTTACAAACACAACATACATAATAGATCAATTGCACATTAAACGACGAATTACTTTATCATAAACAATCTTATAAACATTACGATTAAAAAAATGAAATTATTATTGATTTTTCACGTAATTTTTCGGTTTAAGATGTTTTTGTATTTTCAAATGCGTATCGCCATGTTTAATCATATGATCTTTCCTGATAAACCCCTTCCCGCACAACCCGCAACTAAACGGTTTTTTCCCGGTGTGAAGACACATATGTCTCCTAAGATCGGTTTTGTGGTTGAATTGTTTCGGACATTGATCGCATTTGTGCGGTTTTTCCCCCCCGTGCTTGGCTTTATGCTCCAGGTGTTGCTGTTCGCAAGAAAATCTTTTTCCACAGCGCACGCATTTATACGGTTTATCGCCGCAATGAAATGTTTTATTGTGTTGCGTTAAATAACAAGATTTATTAAAAACCTTATCGCAATCAAAACATTTATGCAACGGTTGCGGTTTCACGATATTCGACGTTGAAGAAATTTGCGGATTACTATTTTCAACGTCGGGTATGTCGTTTGAAGTTTCCGGGGAAGAACAATAAACGTTGTATTTTAATTCTGATGCGATTGGGGCGTTGTTTACGATTAAGTTGTTGTTGTTGCTTGAGGATGAGATTGGAACGATGTCGCCGTCGGTTGATGTTGAATCTGGGGGGGCTATCATCGTGTATCTTCTGTTTTCTTCGATTTCGTCTTGTTTGAGTGGGTAACACGGGGTTTGTTGAGCTTGTTGATCATAATTTGATAAATCGTATGATTGATAAGTTTGATCTTGGCTCATTTCGCCGTAATAAGGAATTTGGCTGTATCGTTGGATTTGGGAGAAACTTGGGAGGGGTTGGGAATTATCCGTTTCTTCACTGATAGTAGTGAGGTCGCTGACTACTAGTACCATTGAATTGTTGGGGGTATTCTCCTCTTGGCGCATGGGGTAATATGGGGAATTCATGGGGGGTAACATATGGTGTTGGAAACCATTGTTGATGGTAGGGTTGATGGTGTTGAAGGTATTGTGGGTAGATTGGATATGCATTTGATTGCTGATTGAAAGCAGACCCCTCGATTCCATAACTGAGGGGTCTGCCTGCACGTTTGGGGGATCGTCGTAACTTTGTGGGTTCATCGCTTGAAGTGGCACCAAAACAGGAAGTTCGTATTGTTCGCTTGGAGGTGACTCAATTCGTTCAACATCCTCAACCGGGCTATTTAAAGGAAGTTGAGCATCGCGATTTTGTGCTGATTTTGGATGGTGATGGACGCTGATGGGGAGATTGGCCGGATCCGGTAATCCGCTTGATTTAACAGCATTTTTATGCAACGTCGTGTTGTAATGTCGTTTTAAATGGCCGGAACTAGTAAACCATTTTTTACAAGATGTGCAATTATAATTTTTTGGCTTCCTAGAATCGCTCGATTTCCAATTGTTTTTGGCTGGGGATGGGGGCTGATTAACGACGGGGGTTGCGGTTGATGTTGTTGTTTCGATGTTAAATCCTTGCGGTGGGAAATTTTGGGGGGTTTCTTCGGGGTAATTCCGGTAATTAGGAGAAAAAATTCGTTGATTATTCCCTTCGGGCTCCCATCTTTGCTCGTTTGGACTAAACATGGTCGGATTTTGATTCTCATTCAGCTGATTCCATTGGTTAAGTTGAAGTTGTTGCGATTGTTGTCGAACATTTTCGTCTTCAGGTAAAACTTGGTGCACTTTATATGAATCTAAGTCTAATATTTCAGTTTCTCTTTTTATTATCTCTCCCCCCGATAACATGTTATAATTATGATAATTTGTTACGTTACCCAAAGGCGTCGTTGATTGAGGACAATTATTTACATGTTCAGCGATTTGATCCATCGAGTTGCAAATAAATCCGCATTTTTCGCATTGTTTCGAATTGCTCGAATACCCCCCATTATTTTGGGGTTGCTCCGAATTTGGGCGTTCATACGGATGATATCGATACGAATTTATTTTACTCACATTTTCTTGATTGTACTGACCAAAATTTTCGCTTTGATATCGCTCCGAGTAAAATTGTTGTGAGTATTCCTCTGGTTGTTGTTGTTGTTGCTCAGTTTTAACTCGGTTCAATTGATAATCCATTGTGTTTTGTTGGTTCAAATACGTAGAGGATTCCGAGTAACCCGCTTCATTTTCATAATCAGTATTCTTCATTATACATCATAAAACACCCACGACGCAAAGAAACACGCGATTATCACAAAATTAAATTAAATTCTTTGCATCATCCCCGAGGTTATCTTAAACTAAACGACGTTTACGAAAACACAAACCAAAATCAGGAC
Source organism: Onthophagus sagittarius (assembly GCA_036711965.1). Classification (NCBI taxonomy): domain Eukaryota; kingdom Metazoa; phylum Arthropoda; class Insecta; order Coleoptera; family Scarabaeidae; genus Onthophagus; species Onthophagus sagittarius. The sequence continues at coordinate 14,188,338 of JASERS010000004.1, forward strand.
CGGTTTTTCGCCTGGCGAACTAGACCCCGCACTTGGCGGTTAAAATGGAACTGACCTGGACTTCGAAAAATTCAGCAATCCCTTAAGTTGGGGGTGCAAAGTTGGCCTGTACAAGTGCGGACCAATAGCAAATAGCCAAAGGTCTTTTATTAGGGTATTTCTAGGAACGCAAGAAAGGAAAAGTTGCTAAGTACCTAGCAGGGGTGTCTTTAGAAATCACCCACCCAAAAGGGGATTTCTAAAATCTGTACGGCAGATGAAAAACAACTTTTTTTTTAGTTAAAAATAAAACAACGAAAAATTTCTTGATATTAAAAATCGAATTTTAAACGTTTCGTGAATTTCGCTGTATGATTCGGTGATGGGAAAAAAAGAAGCTATTTGGGCCATTTTAACGGCAACCTGTTGCTGGTGACGGGTATCACAAAAAATGTATAAATGAGGTGGAGTTTTTGCGAGAACAAGCGTTGAATTTTGGGGAGGGTTAGCGATAACAGACGGGGATGTAAGCTTAATAAACACCCTTACTGCAATTTTACACATATGTAAAAAGTTTAAATTAAATGTTACATTAAAACTTTATTTACTAGTTTATTCACTTTTCAAATACAGGGTGTTTCATACAATGGGCGTTTCTGAAATAAGAATTATTCAGTGATTGTTTAAATAATAAAAATTTATTTATAAGAAAAATAAAGCTTAGATGTTACCATTTAATAATGAAAACTTGAAGTTATCATTTGATAATAACGTCAAGAAGATGATGTGTGATGATCCTTAAAGATCCACGTCTCCTCGCACAAATCGATGTGTAAGAAGACGATTTCAAAAACACCTCTCCATTCTGCTCCACCCTGTATAACATAAATTTACATCATAACTTTAATTCTAAAAAAAGATTGATTTATATGTTGAAGTTTAATATCAGATGAATTCGGTTATTGAAGAAAAATCTATAATTTTAGTCCATCACTTGTAATTAAGAGAGAATAACTTAACTATTGCCAGATTAACAGGTTAATGAAAGGAATAAAAGGGCGACATCCAGTCTGGAATACAACCCAACCCAACCCAATCAATTTTCTGTCTTATAATAACTTTTCAATATATACAAGATGATTCGTAATCCTTGCGAAATATTTTGGGTTCTGATACAAAATGAAATATTAAATATAAATAAATAATGTCAAAATATGATGATCAATAACAACAAAGTCTGGTGAAGTTATTATCTTACAAGACCATGTCGACTTGCATTAAAAGGGTCATTTAAGCAGACAACGTTGGTACAATGTTGGTACCAAATGTCTTCTGTGCCAACAAAATATCATCCGTGATATTTTCTGTTGTGTTTTCAAATAGATTAGATGCCCATCTGAAGAATTAATCTTTAATCGATGACCAAATGTGGCAACATCATCATCAGCATTGAAGATACCACTCAAAACATTTACATTAAACTTTTGTTGCGAAGCCCTGAATCTAATTCTGTGCGGATTCTTCACTGTAGTATTGTACATATGATTGATATGCATTGCATTAACGTTATTTCTTGTAAAAATTGTTTTGACAGACCAAATAATCAAATTTAAATAAAATAGGTTTCAAAATTTCGCAGAAACAAAAGTAATGTCAGCATTATCTTGATCAATAAATTCTTGTAAGATCACTAAGGTCCGTGCAGAAAGTCAAGGCCCCTCACTTTTTTAGGACTTTAGTATCATGCTTATCATGCTTTTTCCAAATACATATTATGCCTAAAGCTTTTATGCCAAAATGTGCATAAAAGACGCAAAATGATGTCTTAATTCATGTATTAAAATAATAATAAAGCTTCTACATACAAGATAGTAGAGGGTAGAATATGGATGATATAAGAATCCATGAAGGAAAGGGTAGAAAGATGGAGAATAAGGATTCAACGATGTTCAATTTGGTGAAGTAAGAGTTGATGGATATTTTAAAATTTAATGTAAGTGTTGAATGTGATTCCTTAACAAAACCAATACTTAGACCAAATTCTAAAAAATAAAAGATTTGTAAATTGACCTTGTTAAGAATTGCCTTAAGAAGGCTTGATTTGAATAAGAATCATATTCTTGATGTTATGTTTAAGTGTAGAAAATAAATGCTTTGTGTAAAAATAATTACAACAACGTTTTGAATCTGATGATGGGAATAGTTCCCGAAACGTTGTATTAAAATGTTTTAGAAATAAAGAAATTAAAAGGAAGAAAATGATGCTTTAATTCATGTATTAAAGTGTGTTAAAACTTTACGAGTTGATCTAAATGCGAAAATCTTATATATTGTTTTTAAATTTATGAAGAATTTATGTAGTTGTAAAGTTGCTGGAAAAAAGAAAAATTTGTTATTAGTGCATTCCTCCGCCAGATAGGGAAAGATGGTTTTGGGTTGTGTTCCAGACTGGATGTCGCCTCTTTATTCCATTATATAAAAAAAAACATAAAGTCGCAACATCCAATTTCAAACAGATAAATAAAATAAATAGTATCAGCAAAACCCCCTTTCCCCGTATGGGTCATAAATAAGAATAATTTATGACTTAAAATTTACATTTTGAAAAACTAATAACGATATTTTGTTCCTTTTAAATCCTACTTAGCCGTTTTTGACATAACCGCTTCATACTAAACTGGGATTTTCAGAGGAATTATACTGAGTATCGAAAAAATAAAATAAACTCCTGATTAAGGACACATCAAGTTACCAGTTATTCAAAATTGAAATATCTCTATTAGATGGTTTTTGAGAAAAAAAATCGCAAAATGAACAATACTTCCTACACGCTTTCATATTAGACACTTTTTTAATTAACTCCATTCTCAAAAAAATCACGAAGTGGAAAATTTTCATATTTACATATTTCACATAGAAATATTAAGTGATTAAAACAAATTTAACCGCTGCTTTCTTTATCGAGTGGTTTCGAAGATATCAATCTCTAAACTGAGGGGTCTTGACTTTTGGCACGGATAATAATTTAGTATCATATAGAAAACTTGAACTTCGTTTGCTGTGGATATTTAAGAATAAATTGAAGTAGAATCCGTTTTAAAATTATTTTTACTTTTCCATTTTATGATTTTTTAAAAATTATTAAGAAAATTGGTAATTTGATAGAATGATAATTTTGGGTAAGTTCAGAATTTTATATCACAAGAACTAATTGAGATAATCACACATGGTGTCGTTCTCGGAAAAGTAGATACTTTTTTTTACAAATTACGAACAAATTTCATCAAGATGTCTTAAGAATTCGAATTTTTATGATTTTTCAAAAATGATCAAAGATATTTATATTTTTATGAAATACTACAAATTTAGGGTGAGTTCGAAACTTGGTATCTCAAAAATGAATTGAGATATATAAATAGCGTTTAAATCTTTAGAAACTACACACTTTCCTTAATAGGTCACAAAAAATTTATCTATCTTAAGAATTCGATTATTTACGATTTTTGTGAAAATGATTAAAAATATTTTTAATTTAATGGAATGTGACAAATTAAAAAGTTGATATCTCAAAAATGAATTGAGATATTCAAATGACGTTTTGCTTTGAAGAAAGTATATACTTTTCTTTATAGATCACACAAAAATTCATTTATCTATCTTAACAATTCGATTATTTACGATTTTTGTAAAATTGATTAAAAATATTTTTAATGTAATGGAATGTGATAAATTAAAAACTTGATATCTCAAAAATGAATTGAGATATTAAAATGACATTTTGCTTTCTAGAAAGTATATACTTTTCTTTATAGATCACATAAAAATTCATTTATCTATCTTAAGAATTCGATCATTTACGATTTTTGTTAAAATGATTAAAAATATTTTTAATTTAATGGAATGTGACAAATTAAAAACTTGATATCTCAAAAATGAATGGAGATATTCAAATGACGTTTTGCTTTCTAGAAAGTATATACTTTTCTTTATAGATCAGATCACACAAAAATTCATTTATCTATCATAAGAATTCGATTATTTACGATTTTTATAAAAATGATTAAAAATATTTTTAATTCAATGGAATTGGACAAATTTAAGTTGAATTCAAAGTTGATATCTCAAAAATGTATTGAGATATTTATGTATCGTTTTGATCTGGAGAAAGTACACACTTTCCTTAACAGATCACAAAAAAAATCATCTATATATCTTAAGAATTCGATTATTTATGATTTTTATAAAAATGATTAAAAATATTTTTAATTCAATGGAATTGTACAAATTTAAGTTGAAATCAAAGTTGATATCTCAAAAATGAATTGAGATATTCAAGTATGGTTTTGATCTGAAGAAAGTACACATTTTCCTTAATAGATCACAAAAAAATTCATCTATATATCTCAAGAATTCGAATTATTTACGATTTTTATAAGAATGATTAAAAATATTTTTAATTTAATGGAATGCGACAAATTTAAGTTGAATTCAAAGTTGATATCTCAAAAATGAATTGAGATATTTAAGTATCGCTTTGAGCTGAAGAAAGTATACACTTTCCTTAATAGATCACAAAAAAATTCATTTATGTATCTTAAGAATTCGATTATTTACGATTTATTTCAAAAATGATTAAACATTTTTTAATTTAATGGAATGTGACAAATTTAAGTTGAATTCAAAACTTGATATCTCAAAAATGAATTGAGATATTTAAGTATCGCTTTGATCTGAAGAAAGTATACACTTTCCTTAATAGATCACAAAAAATTCATTTATGTATCTTAAGAATTCGATTATTTACGATTTATTTCAAAAATGATTGAAAAAAATTTTAATTTAATGGAATGTGACAAATTTAAGTTGAATTCAAAACTTGATATCTCAAAAATGAATTGACATATTCAAATGACGTTTTGCTTCGTAGAAAGTATATACTTTTCCTTATAGATCACACAAAAATTCATTTATCTATCTTAACAATTCGATTATTTACGATTTTTGTAAAAATGATTAGAAATATTTTTAATATAATGGAATGTGACAAATTGAAAAGTTGATATCTCAAAAATGAATTGAGATATTCAAGTATCGTTTTGATCTGAAGAAAGTACACACTTTCCTTAAGAGATCACAAAAAAAATCATCTACATGTCTTAAGAATTCGATTATTTACGTTTCTTAAAAAAATGATTAAATACATTTTTAATTTAATGGAATGTGACAAATTCAAGTTGAATTCAAAGTTGATATCTCAAAAATGAATTGAGATATTTAAGTATCGCTTTGATCTGAAGAAAGTATACACTTTCCTTAATAGATCACAAAAAAAATCATTTATGTATCTTAAGAATTCGATTATTTACGATTTATTTCAAAAATGATTAAAACATTTTTAATTTAATGGAATGTGACAAATTTAAGTTGAGTTCAAAACTTGATATGTCTAAACCGAATTGGAGATACTCAAGTATCGTTTCGAACTTAAACAAGCACCTACTTTTCTGTATAAATCACAAAAAAAATAATCTTTTTCATTTTACGAATTTTCAAAAATGATTAAAAAAATTTGAATTTTACGAAATGTTACAAAGTGGGGTTGAGTTCACAAGGGGATATCTCAAAAACGGATTGAGATATTAATGTATCGATTTGTTTTGAAGAAAGTATATACTTTTCTTAATCGATAACAAAAAATGTCATCAAGATATCTAGAAAATTCGATTTCTTACGATTTTTCAAAAATGATCAACGTAAATTTTGATTTTATGGAATTCCACCAATTTAGGTTCAGTCAAAACTTGGTATCTCAAAAACTAATTGAGATAATGACGCATGGTGTTGTTCTTAGAAAAGTAGATACTTTTCTTTATAAAAGATGTCATCAAGATATCTAAAGAATTCGATATTTACGATTTTTTGAAATTGATTAAAGAAAATTGTTATTTTATGAAATGCCATAAATTTATGCTTGATATCTCATAACCGAATTGAGATATCCACGTATCGTTTTATTCTGAAGAAAGTACATACTTTCTTTAATAGATCACAAAAAAATTTATAAAAGAATCCGATTTTTTTACGATTTTACAAAAATGATTAAATAAATTGTGAAATGTTACAAATTTAGGTTGAACTATTAATTGAAACATTAACGAAATTTAGGAGATTTGAACTATCTCAAAAACGACTTGTGATATTCAAGTATCACTTTGTTCTGAAGAAAGTACATAAATTTCTTTATAGATCACAAAAATTTCATCAAGATATTTTAAGAATGTGATTTTTTATTATTTTTTAATGGTGATTAATAGAAAATTTTTAATTTTATGAAATGCTCAAATTTATATTGAGTTCAAAACTTGATATCTCAAAAAAAATAGACATACTCAAATATCGTTTCGATCTTAAGCATTCTTTATAAATTACAAAAAATTTCATCGAAGTATCTTAAGAATTTGATTTTTTTAGGATTTTTTTAAAAATGATCTATTTTGATTTTATGATTAATTGAATTCAAAAATTAATATCTCAAAAACGAATTGAGATATTCACATACCGTTTCAATCTGAAGAAAGTACACACTTTCTTTTATAAATAATAAAATCAGTTTCAATCAATCAATTTCATCAAGATATCTTAAGAGTTCGATTTTTTACGATTTTTCAAAAATGATTAAGAAAAATTTTAACTTTATGAAATGCTGCATATTTAGGTTGAATTCAAGACTTGATATCTCATAAACGAATTAGAAATATTCAAGTATCGTTTCGATCTTAAAAAAGTACCCACTTTTCTTTACAAACCACAAACATTTTCATCAAGATATCATAAGAATTCGATTTTTTATGATATTTCAAAGATAATCAATTTTCATTTTATGATTAATTGAGTTAATTGAGTTTAAGACTTAATATCTTTAAAACGAATTGAGATGTTCACATACCGTTTCTATCTGAAGAATGTATACACTTTCTATTAAAAATCACTAAAATCACATCAATATATCTTGAGAATTCGATTTTTTACGATTTTTCAAAAATGGGTAAGGAAATTATTAATTTTATAATATGTTACAAATTTAAGTTGAGTTCAAAACTTGACATCTCATAAACGAATTAGAGATATTCAAGTATCGTTTCGATTTTAAGAAAGCACCCACTTCTTTATAAATCCACAAACATTTTCATCAAGATATCTTAAGAATTCGATTTTTTACGATATTTCAAAGATGATCAATTTTCGTTTTATGATTAATTGAGTTAATTGAGTTTAAGACTTAATATCTCAAAAACGAATTGAGATATTCACGTATCGTTTTGATCTGAAGAAAGCACCCACTTTTCTTTATAGGTCACAAAAGAATTCATCAAAATATCTTAATAATTCGATTTTTTACGATATTTAAAAAATAATCAATTTCCATTTTATGATTAATTGCGTTAGTTGAGTTTAAGACTTAATATCTCAAAAACGAATTGAGATATTCACGTATCGTTTCTATCTGAAGAAAGTACACACTTTCTATTAAAAATCACAAAAATCTCATCATTATATCTTGAGAATTCCACTTTCGTACGATTTTTAAAAAATTATTAAAGAAAATTTTAATTTTACGAAATGCTACAAAGTTGGGTTGAGTTCACAAGTTATCTCATAAACAAATTAGAGATATTCAAGTATCGTTTTGATTTTAAGAAAGCACCCACTTTCCTTTATAAATCACAAAAAATTTCATCAAGATATCTTAAGAATTCGATTTTTGTACGATATTTCAAAGATGATAAAATTTTCATTTTATGATTAATTGAGTTAATTGAGTTTAAGACTTAATATCTCAAAAACGAATTGAGATATTCACGTATCGTTTTGATCTGAAGAAAGCACCCACTTTTCTTTATAGGTCACAAAAGAATTCATCAAAATATCTTAATAATTCGATTTTTTACGATATTTAAAAAATAATCAATTTCCATTTTATGATTAATTGCGTTAGTTGAGTTTAAGACTTAATATCTCAAAAACGAATTGAGATATTCACGTATCGTTTCTATCTGAAGAAAGTACACACTTTCTATTAAAAATCACAAAAATCTCATCATTATATCTTGAGAATTCCACTTTCGTACGATTTTTAAAAAATTATTAAAGAAAATTTTAATTTTACGAAATGCTACAAAGTTGGGTTGAGTTCACAAGTTGATATCTCATAAACAAATTAGAGATATTCAAGTATCGTTTCGATTTTAAGAAAGCACTTTCCTTTATAAATCACAAAAAATTTCATCAAGATATCTTAAGAATTCGATTTTTTTACGATATTTCAAAGATGATAAAATTTTCGTTTTATGATTAATTGAGATAATTGAGTTTAACACTTAATATCTCAAAAACGAATTGAGATATTCACGTATCGTTTCTATCTGAAGAAAGTACACATTTTCTATTAAAAATCACAAAAATCTCATCAATATATCTTGAGAATTCGATTTTTTACCATTTTTCAAAGATTGGTAAGCAAATTGTTCATTTTGTAAAATGCTACAACTTTAAGTTGAGTTCAAAACTTAATATATCATAAAAAAAATTAGAGATATTCAAGTATCGTTTCGATCTTAAAAAAGCACCCATTTTTCTATATAAATCACAAACATTTTCATCAAGATATCTCAAGAATTCGATTTTTTTACGAGTTTTCAAAAATGATCAATTTTCACTTTATGATTAATTGAGTTTAAGACTTAATATCTCAAAAACACATTGAGATATTCACGTATCGTTTCTATCTGAAGAAAGTATATACTTTCTATTAAAAATCACAAAAATCTCATCAATATATCTTGAGAATTCGATTTTTTACGATTTTTCAAAAATGGGTAAAGAAATTGTTAATTTTCTAAAATGCTACAAATTTGAGTTCAAAACTTGATATCTCATAAACGAATTAGAAATATTCAAGTATCGTTTCGATTTTAAGAAAGAACCCACTTTGCTTTATAAATCACAAAAATTTCATCAAGATATCTTAAGACTTCGATTTTTTTACGATATTTCAAAGATGAACAATTTCCGTTTTATGATTGAGTTAATTGAGTTTAAGACTTTCAAAAACGAACTGAGATATTCACGTATCGTTTCTATCTGAACAAAGTACACACTTTCTATTAAAAATCACAAAAATCTCATCAATATATCTTGAGAATTCGATTTTTTACGATTTTTCAAAAACGGGTAAGAAAATTGTTAATTTTGTAAAATGCTATAAATTTAAGTTGAGTTCAACACTTGATATCTCATAAACGAATTAGAGATATTCAAGTATCGTTTCTATCTTAAAAAAGCACCCACTTTTCTTTATAAATCACGTACCTTTTCATCAAGATATCTTAAGAATTCGATTTTTTGCGATATTTCAAAGATGATCAATTTTCATTTTATAATTAATTGAGTTTAAGACTTAATATCTCAAAAACAAATTGAGATATTCACCTATCGTTTCTATCTGAAGAAAGTACACACTTTCTATTAAAAATCACAAAAATCTCATCAATATATCTTGAGAATTCCACTTTCTTACGATTTTTAAAAACTTATTGAAGAAAATTTTAATTTTATATAATACTATAAAGTTGGGTTGAGTTCACAAGTTGATATATCAAAAACGGATTGAGATATTAATATATCGATTTGTTTTGAAGAAAGTACATATTTTTCTTGATAGATCTTAAAAAATTTCATCATGGTATCTAGACAATTCGATTTTTTACGATTTTTAAAAAATGATCAACGTAAATTTTAATTTTATTGAATGCCACAAATTTAGGTTCAATTCAAAACATAGTATTTCAAAAAGTAATTGAGATAATCACGCTTTGTGGTGTTCATGGAAAAGCAGACACTTTTCTTTATAAAAAATGTCATCAAGATATCTTAAGAATTAAATTTTTTACGATATCTCAAAGATGATCAATTTTCATTTTATGATTGAGTTAATTGAGCTTAAGACTTAATATCTCAAAAACGAATTGAGATATTCACGTATCGTTTCTGTCTATAGAAAGTCCACACTTTCCATTAAAAATAACAAAAATTTCATCAATATATCTTGAGAATTCGATTTTTTACGATTTTTCAAAAATGGGTAAGCAAATTGTTAATTTTGTGAAATGTTACAAATTTAAGTTGAGTTAAAAACTTGATATGTCCTAAACGAATTAGAGGTATTCAAGTATCGTTGCGATCTTAAAAAAGAACCCACTTTTCTTTATAAATCACAAACATTTTCATCAAGATATCTTAAGAATTCGATTTTTTACGATATTTCAAATATGATCAATTTTCGTTTTATGATTAATTGAGTTTAAGACTTAATATCTCAAAAACAAATTGAGATATTCACGTATCGTTTCTATCTGTAGAAAGTATATACTTTATATTAAAAATCACAAAAATCTCATCAATATATCTTGAGAATTCGATTTTTTACGATTTTTCAAAAATGGGTAAAGAAATTGTTAATTTTCTAAAATGCTACAAACTTGAGTTCAAAAGTTGATATCTCATAAACGAATTAGAAATATTCAAGTATCGTTTCGATTTTAAGAAAGAATCCACTTTGCTTTATAAATCACAAAAATTTCATCAAGATATCTTAAGAATTCGATTTTTTACGATTTTTCAAAAATGCGTAAGGAAACTGGTAATTTTGTAAAATGCTACAAATTTAGGTTGAGTTCAAATTTGATATCTCATAAACGAATTAGAGATATTCAAGTATCGTTTCGATCTTAAAAAAGCACCAACTTTTCTTTATAAATCACAAACATTTTTTCGATCAATTTTCGACGATCAATTTTCATTTTCTTATTAATTGAATTAATTGAGTTTAAGGCTTAATATCTCAAAAACGAATTGAGATATTCACGTATCGTTTTGATCTGAAAAAGGAAACCACTTTTCTTTATAAGTCACAAAAGAATTCATCAAAATATCTTAATAATTCGATTTTTTACGATTTTTCAAAAATAATCAATTTCCATTTTATGTTTAATTGCGTTAGTTGAGTTTAAGACTTAATATCTCAAAAACGAATTGAGATATTCATGTATCGTTTTTATATGAAGAAAGTACACACTTTTTATTATAAATCACAAAAATCTCATCAAGATATCTTAAGTATTCGATTATTCACGATTTTTCAAAAATGATTAAGAAAATTCTTATTTTTATAAAACACTATTTTTAAGTTCAACTCAAAACTTGATATCTCAAAAACGAATTGAGATATTCACGCACAGTTTTGTTCTAAGGAAAGTATACATGTTCCTTTATAAATCACCAAAATCATCAAGACGTATATACCTCTGATTCGAAAGATATCGGACACCCGAATATGATATAAAAATGACGTAGTAATAATCTAATAATAATAAAAGCGTGTTGAATTCATTGAAACAATAAAAATGTTTTAATAAAGTTAAAAATTCTTTTAAATTAAAAAAAATCCTCCATTAGTTCCAGTCAATATAAATAAAACATGCATAATTTTAAGAATACATAAATCTCAAACAAATCACACGTAAAAATCACCCTGTAAGCGTAGCAAATGGAATTCTAAGAACCACCCCAACGAATCCATTGTTAACATTCTTCCATAAAAGCCCAGCCTTTATGAATAGTAAAATACGAAAAGATACTTGAACAGTACGCGTACTTTACGTTTACTCATTGCTTTACCTGGAAATTGCTTTATTACTTATTATAACTAAAACCTTTATTACGTTTAAACCGAAAATTTTTACCTGGATTCATTTTTTTTATATTTTATTAGTTTAGTATTCATAAACCACATCCTTTTTTACAACTTTCTCATCTTAAAAGAAAATAATTATTCCGTTTAGGTATAACGTTTCATTTTTTAGGTATCCATAGAACTCTTTTGCGGGGTTATATTATTCCCGGAGGAAATGAAATTTAATCCATAACAAGTGTATCCCGAATAGGCCAAGTGAAAAAGTGCCAAGTGAATATGTTTCCGGTGCGGCGTTCAAGGATAACACCGCCCTTTCCTGTCGCACATCAGGTCCTACGAATTAAGACCGTTTTTGTTACACACTCGGCTCGACTCGCAGTAAATTTATGTTATCTCTTTGTGGTATGCAAAAAATCGGGATGATTTTAATTACTTTTTTTTTATTTTTTAGTTTTGGAATCGTATCATTTTTGAATCTTTCTATTTCAAGTTGTGAATGGCCCCTATTGTTGAAGGATTGAAAATAAAAGATGTTGACTACCACCCACCTGTGTCAGGTGTACAACATCGGATGAAGAAGCATTCGATTCAAAGTGAAAAGAAGGATAGCAGCTGTTATGGAGGGGTTAAAATTTCAACTTACAACTTCAAAATTGATTTGTTTTAAACGAAAATGTGGTTTAAAAGTTAGATTAAATTTTTTTGAGTGTGGATTTTTTGAGTTCACCTGATTAGTGACAAGTCGTTATCTGGCAACGGGGGGTTGGTAACACAGTTTGGAGCGCTTCAAATCACCTCGGGCAGTAAAGTCGGTCAGTTTTATCTTGAACGTCGTTGTTTTTGTAGTCGATTTCCGCGATAAGCTTTCTTTAAATGGCCGAATGCCCTGGCACAGCTTGACGCCGCAAAGCTGCATTTTGAGGAAACTATTGTTGCCTGTCAAAATCGAAAATCTATTGCGGAATATGCAGTTTCTCTTGTGAAATTTCCTTTGTTCTTCCGAACCGACCAAGACAGCTTTAGAAATTTTTTAAAGATTGATTTCAAGATTTTTTTTTTGCTTTCTTGTGGCAAAATCAAATTTATTTAAACTTCGAAATATTTACTTTATAAACATCTTTCCGGAAATCCGCAAAACCCTTTAACCATAAACATATCGAACAAACTCGGTAAAGTCACGTTTTTGGGGGGTAAACATACACACTCAAAAGTCTGCAAGAGACAACGTTTCTCAGCTAAAAAAACATTTCAAAAATTTTGAAACCAACTTGAAACAATTTCTCCATTATACATCGATCTTGATGGTTTTCCTAATGTATTTTCGTGTTTGAAATTCCTAAACATGTGTATATACTCTAGTTTCGGTGGAAATGGCAGGACATTAAAGTTAAAAGTCATCGGAGTGCGTTGACAACGTCGCAAGGTCCATCAGTTTCTGTCCCGGCCGTCCACCGGCGGCAAAGAAAATAAACGATCTTCCGTTGACGAGCCGAACACAACAAATAAATTTAAGGTTGCGAGCGAAATGCCGAAGTCGTTACGGCAGAAATAATATAAATGATGATGAATCTTCACAATGGTGCGCCCAAATCGTTTCTTGGAAATTGCCGGCGAACGGCTGAAAAGTGAATAGCTTTAAAATTTTGAGCACATTACTGATTCTGTGCTTTTTCAACCCTCCCCCTTCAATTTATTAAGTATATAAAAACTTCATATTAAAATCAAAATTTATATCTATTTAAGAGTCCGATTTTCGTTAGTGGGCCAATATCTAAATCATTCACCTCTTGTGTGAATGATTTAGTTTAGGTAAGAACAAATTTAATATGAAATATGATGAAGAATTTAACAATAAAGGGATAAGCTAAATAATGCTGCAATAATTAAATAAGAACGAAATGATTGTATTTAAAGTAACTTATTGTGAGTAAAAGAGCTTTTAGTGTTGTTTTCAAGAAATGATATCTGGGTACTGATTAAAATCAAAGTAACTAAATTGTGAGTACTGATTCAGAATTCTATGGCAATTTTAATAGTGAAACCCGTTTCTTGATAACTTGATTGGTTCTTGAGGAATCAATCTTTGAAGTTAATCTATAAAAAAACAATCGTTTGATTTTGGCGCGTTGTTATTGTTGATTTGAACAAATCCTATCAAGGTAATGATTATAATTGAAATAACCAAACTATGAATATTAAGCCAGAATTCCAAGACGATTTTAATGGTGGAAACCGCTTTTTAATATCTCGATTGATGCTTGAGGAATCAATCTTTAAAGTTATCATACAAAAACAACCGATTTGCTTTCACGCGCTTTTTAACAAATAATCACTACCCAGATGGTAGTGATTAACATCGAAGTATCTAAATTGTGAGCATTGATTCACAATTCTATGGCAATTTTAATAGTGAAACCCGTTTTTTGATATCTCGATTAGTTCTTGGGGAATCAATCTTTGAAGTTAGTCTATAAAAAAGAATCGTTTGATTATGACGCGTTGTTAGGATTCCAACGAATGCTTTCAGGGTAGTGATTATAATTGAAATATCCAAATTATGAGTATTGAGTTAGAATCCTAAGACAATTTTAATGGCAGAAACCGCTTTTTAATATCTCGATTGATTCTTGAGGAATCAATCTTTAAAGTTTTCATATAAAAACAACCGATTTGCTTTCAGGCGCTTTTCAGCAAATGATATCTGGGTAGTGATTAATATCGAAGTAACTAAATTATGAACACTCATTCAAAATTCTATGTCAATTTTAATGAAGAAACCCGTTTTTTGATAACTCGATTAGTTCTTGAGGAATCAATCTTTGAAGTTGGCCTTTAAAAAATAATCGTTTGATTTTGATGTTTTGTTAGTGTTGATTTCAACGAATGCTATTAGGGTAGTTATTATAATTGAAGTAACCAAATTATGAGTATTGAGTCAAAATCCTAAGACAATTGTAGTGCTGCAAATCGCTTTTTAATATCTCGATTAATTCTCGAGGAATCTATCTTTAAGGTTATCATACTAAAACAACCGTTTTGCTTTCATGTGCTTTTTAACAAATGATATCTGTGTAGTGATTAATATCGAAGTAACTAAATTATGAGCACTGATTCAAAATTCAATGACAATTTTAACAGAGAAACCCGTTTTTTGATATCTCGATTAGTTCTTGAGAAATCAGTCTTTGAAGTTGGCCTATAAAAAATAATCGTTTGATTTTGACGTTTTGTTAGTGTTGATTTCAACGAATGCTATTAGGGTAGTGGTTATAATTGAAGTAACCAAATTATGAGTATTGAGTCAGAATCCTAAGGTAATTTTAATGGTGGAAACCGCTTTTTAATATCTTGATTGATTGTTGAGGAATAAATCTTTAGTTATCATATAAAAACAACCGTTTTGCTTTCACGCGCTTTTCAACAAATGATATCTGGATAGTGATTAAAATCGAAGTAACTAAATTATGAGCTCTGATTCAAAATTCTATGGCAATTTTAATGGAGAAACCCGTTTTTTGATATCTCGATTAGTTCTTGAGGAATCAATCTTTGAAGTTGGCATTTAAAAAATAATCGTTTGATTTACGCGTTGTTAGTGTTGATTTCAACGAATGCTATCAGGGTAGTGATTATAATCGAAGTAGCCAAACAATGAGTGTTGAGTCAGAATCCTAACACAATTGTAATGCTGCAAAACGCTTTTTAATATCTCGATTCATTCTAGAGGAATCCATCTTTAAGGTTATCATACTAAAACAACCGTTTTGCTTTCATGCGCTTTTTAACAAATGATATCTGGGTAGTGATTAATATCGAAGTAACTAAATTATGAGCACTGATTCAAAATTCTATGTCAATTTTAATGAAGAAACCCGTTTTTTGATATCTCGATTAGTTCTTGAGGAATCAATTTTTGAAGTTGGCCTATAAAAAATAATCGTTTGATTTTAACGTTGTGTTAGTGTTGATTTCAACGAATGCTGTCAGGGCAGTGATTATAATTGAAATAACCATATTATGAGTATTGAAACAGAATCCTAAGACAATTGTAATGCTGGAAATCGCTTTTTAATATCTAGATTAATTCTTGAGGAATCAATCTTTAAAGTTATCATACTAAAACAACCGATTTGCTTTCACGCGTTTTTCAACAAATGATATCTGTGTAGTGATTAATATCGAAGTAACTAAATTATGAGCACTGATTCAAAATTCTATGACAATTTTAATGGAGAAACCCGTTTTTTGATATCTCGATTAGTTCTTGAGGAATCAATCTTTGAAGTTGGCCTTTAAAAAATAATCGTTTGATTTTGATGTTTTGTTAGTGTTGATTTCAACGAATGCTAATAGGGTAGTGATTATAATTAAAGTAACCAAATTATGAGTATTGAGTCAGAATCCTAAGGTAATTTTAATGGTGGAAACCGCTTTTTAATATCTTGATTGATTGTTGAAGAATAAATCTTTAAAGTTACCATATAAAAACAACCGTTTTGCTTTCACGCGCTTTTCAGCAAATGATATCTGAGTAGTGATTGATATCGAAGTAACTAAATTCTGAGCACTGATTCAAAATTCTATGACAATTTTAATGGAGAAACCCGTTTTTTGATATCTCGATTAGTTCTTGAGGAATCAATCTTTGAAGTTGGCCTTTAAAAAATAATCGTTTGATTTTGACGTTTTCTTAGTGTTGATTTCAACGAATGCTATTAGGGTAGTTATTATAATTGAAGTAACCAAATTATGAGTATTGAGTCAGATTCCTAAGACAATTGTAATGCTGCAAATCGCTTTTTAATATCTCGATTAATTCTCGAGGAATCTATCTTTAAGGTTATCATACTAAAACAACCGTTTTGCTTTCATGCGCTGTTTAACAAATGATATCTGGGTAGTGATTAATATCGAAGTGACTAAATTATGAACACTAATTCAAAATTCTATGGTAATTTTAATGAAGAAACCCGTTTTTTGATATCTCGATTAGTTCTTGAGAAATCAGTCTTTGAAGTTGGCCTATAAAAAATAATCGTTTGATTTTGACGTTTTGTTAGTGTTGATTTCAACGAATGCTATTAGGGTAGTGATTATAATTGAAGTAACCAAATTATGAGTATTGAGTCAGAATCCTAAGGTAATTTTAATGGTGGAAACCGCTTTTTAATATCTTGATTGATTGTTGAGGAATAAATCTTTAAAGTTATCATATAAAAACAACCGTTTTGCTTTCACGCGCTTTTCAACAAATGATATCTGGGTAGTGATTAAAATCGAAGTAACTAAATTATGAGCACTGATTCAAAATTCTATGGAAATTTTAATGAAGAAACCCATTTTTTGATATCTCGATTAGTTCTTGAGGAATCAATCTTTGAAGTGGGCCTTTAAAAAATAATCGTTTGATTTACGCGTTGTTAGTGTTGATTTCAACGAATGCTATCAGGGTAGTGATTATAATCGAAGTAGCCAAACAATGAGTGTTGAGTCAGAATCCTAACACAATTGTAATGCTGCAAAACGCTTTTTAATATCTCGATTCATTCTAGAGGAATCCATCTTTAAGGTTATCATACTAAAACAACCGTTTTGCTTTCATGCGCTTTTTAACAAATGATATCTGGGTAGTGATTAATATCGAAGTAACTAAATTATGAGCACTGATTCAAAATTCTATGTCAATTTTAATGAAGAAACCCGTTTTTTGATATCTCGATTAGTTCTTGAGGAATCAATTTTTGAAGTTGGCCTATAAAAAATAATCGTTTGATTTTAACGTTGTGTTAGTGTTGATTTCAACGAATGCTGTCAGGGCAGTGATTATAATTGAAATAACCATATTATGAGTATTGAAACAGAATCCTAAGACAATTGTAATGCTGGAAATCGCTTTTTAATATCTCGATTAATTCTTGAGGAATCAATCTTTAAAGTTATCATACTAAAACAACCGATTTGCTTTCACGCGTTTTTCAACAAATGATATCTGTGTAGTGATTAATATCGAAGTAACTAACTTATGAGCACTGATTCAAAATTCAATGACAATTTTAACGGAGAAACCCGTTTTTTGATATCTCGATTAGTTCTTGAGGAATCAATCTTTGAAGTTGGCCTATAAAAAATAATCGTTTGATTTTAACGTTTTGTTAGTGTTGATTTCAACGAATGCTGTCAGGGCAGTGATTATAATTGAAATAACCATATTATGAGTATTGAAACAGAATCCTAAGACAATTGTAATGTTGGAAATCGCTTTTTAATATCTCGATTAATTCTTGAGGAATCAATCTTTAAAGTTATCATACTAAAACAACCGATTTGCTTTCACGCGTTTTTCAACAAATGATATCTGGGTAGTGATTAATATCGAACTAACTAAATTATGAGCACTGATTCAAAATTCTATGGCAATTTTAATGGAGAAACCCGTTTTTTGATATCTCGATTAGTTCTTGAGAAATCAGTCTTTGAAGTTGGCCTATAAAAAATAATCGTTTGATTTTGACGTTTTGTTAGTGTTGATTTCAACGAATGCTATTAGGGTAGTTATTATAATTGAAGTAACCAAATTATGAGTGTTGAGTCAGAATCCTAAGGTAATTTTAATGGTGGAAACCGCTTTTTAATATCTTGATTGATTGTTGAGGAATAAATCTTTAAAGTTATCATATAAAAACAACCGTTTTGCTTTCACGCGCTTTTCAACAAATGATATCTGGGTAGTGATTAAAATCGAAGTAACTAAATTATGAGCACTGATTCAAAATTCTATGGCAATTTTAATGAAGAAACCCATTTTTTGATATCTCGATTAGTTCTTGAGGAATCAATCTTTGAAGTGGGCCTTTAAAAAATAATCGTTTGATTTACGCGTTGTTAGTGTTGATTTCAACGAATGCTATCAGTGTAGTGATTATAATCGAAGTAACCAAACTATGAGTATGGAGTCAGATTCCTAAGACAATTTTAATGGTGGAAACCGCTTTTTAATATCTCGATTGATTCTTGAGGAATCAATCTTTAAAGTACAACCGATTTGTTTTCACGCGATGTTAGGGTTGTTTTCAACAAATGATATCTGTGTAGTGATTAAAATCGAAGTAACTAAATTATGAGCATTGATTCAGAATTCTATGGCAATTTTAAAGGAGAAACCCGTTTTTTGATATCTCGATTGGTTCGTGAGGAATCAATCGTTGAAGTTAGGGTATAAGAAAATAATCGGTTGATTTTGAGGTGTTGTTAGTGTTGAGTTCAATAAATCCTATCAGGGTTATGATTATAATTGAAATAATCAAATTATGAGTATTGGGTCAGAATTCTAAGACAATTCTAATGGTGGAAACCACTTTTTAATATCTCGATTGATTCTTGAGGAATCCATCTTTAAAGTTATCATACAAAAACAACCGATTTGTTTTTACAAGATGTTCGTGTTATTTTCAACAAATGATAACAAGATAGTGATTAAAATCGAAGTAACTAAATTGTGAGCACTATTTCAGAATTCTATGACAATTTTAATGGAGAAATCCGTTTTTTGATATCCCGTTCGGTTCTTGAAAAATTAATCTTTGAAGTTAGTCTATAAAAAAAATCGTTTGATTTTGACGAGTTATTAGTGTTGATTTCAAAAAATGCTATTAGGGTAGTGATTGTAATTGAAGTAACCAAATTATGAGTGTTGAGTCAGAATCTTTTGACAATTTTAATGGTGGAGCCCGCTTTTTAATATCTCGATTGATTCTTGAGGATTCCATCTTTAAAGTTATCATATAAAAACAACTGTAAGTTGTAATTATTATTACAATTAATAATATTATTAATATATTAACTATAAAACTTAATTTTATAGTTTTTATCTTTATATATCATAAATTGAACTCAAATAAATTGTTTTCATAAATTTAGAGCAGAGTCCATTTTTTATATAAAAATGGAAAAAATTGCTTAACTTCTACAATAATTTTATTTTTGATTTTTGGGCGTTCGGATTAGCGAAGATTTGCATTACTGGGGTTCGAATTATCAACGTTCTCCTGTAGCATATTAAAAAACTAGTTTTGTAAGACAAGCGTGACATGCACGAAGTTAAGTTGAAAAATGAGTGACGAAGCCACGAGTTTTTTTAACGAATGACTGCTTCAAGTTTTATCCCTTTTTTTACATAAATTAAATAAATTTTGACAATGTATGCTCGTACTAAATTTCCGTACAGTATCAAAATATATATTATTTTTGTTAAAAAAAGGAATAACAAAGCGAATTATCAAAAATAACTTTAAAAAAAATACATTTTATGACCTAAAATTTTACTAACAATAAGTTCCAATTCAAATTGTCACATTGACAAAATAAAAAAATTATATTAATATGATCCAATATTAGCAACTTCAGCTGGTTTCATTAAATGTTATTAAAATCTTATTAAAGCATCGGAAGCACCCGTTTCAGTACTGTACTAGTTTTCATTATCGTAGCGAATTACAAAAATATCATTACAAACTGATTTGAACTGATTGAACTGAATTTATGTATGTGTATGATATATTGTCAAAGTACTGCCGCGGCCGCAAGCAACCTCATCTTCACAAGGATTTTTTTCGACAAAAATTCCTTATATAAATTACAGCCGATAAGATAATTGTTGAGCCAAACTTCTTAAAATAACGTGCAAAATTTAGGTACGCCACTGCTTACAAATATCAATCGTTCTGCAAATTTTGGCTCAACATATATCATACCGACTATAGTTACACTGAAAATCTTGTATATATTTTAACAGGAGTCTTCAAAGGTAGAAAAGGCCATAGATAGTATGGCCTCTTCATTCTAAATTGTGTTCTGAGCTTATTCTAAGCTTTTTGTCCAAAGCTACACCTTAATATACTTTACGCAACCTTATTGTTATCAGTGTATACTAACCTATACTATTTCAGTGTATCATCAAAATAGTTTGGATTTTTTTCTTGTGAGACTGATCCAATACATTATCAAGAAGTGCATATTTTAATGCTACTTAAATTATAAATTATACCGTTTGCAACGTCACAACGTTAATTTCTCTATGTGATACGGTATCAATGTAGAACATTGGCCGCAAACGATCTCAACTTTAGCACTATTAATATCATTATAAACTCATCAATTTGTGTGTGTGATATGGTATCAAATTACTCTTTCTTAATTAGAAACTGATGTATTTCTTTTTGTGATATAATTTCAAAGTATTGCTTTAATAAATTTGATATAATTGAGAGGTGGGTAATGTCTGTCTACAATGTGATATAAAAGTAGAGCCTCGGCCGTAAGCGACCTCGTCTTTATTACTTTTGGTATGGTTAAAATGCGGTTAATTTCTGTTTACAATGTGATATCAAAGTAGTGCCTCAGCCACAAGCGATCTCGGCTTTATTACTTTTGGTATGGTTGAAATGTGGTTAATTTCTGTTTACAATGTAATATCAAAGTAGGGCCTCGGCTGCAAGCGACCTCGGCTTTGATACACTTAATATCATTGAAAATTGATTAATTTTTATGTATAATATAACAACAAAGCTCTGCCTCGGTCGCAAGCGACCTCGGCTTTATTACTCTTAGTATCATTTAAAATTGATTAACTTCTATGTGTGATATGATATCAAAGGAGTGCCTCGGCCGCAAGCGACCTCGGCTTTATTACTCTTAATATCACTAAAAACTGATTAATTTCTATGTGTGATATGATATCAAAGGACTGCCTCGGCCGCAAGCGACCTCGGCTTTATTACTTTTGGTATGGTTAAAATGCGGTTAATTTCTGTTTACAATGTGATATCAAAGTAGTGCCTCGGCCACAAGCGATCTCGGCTTTATTACTTTTGGTATGGTTGAGATGTGGTTAATTTCTGTTTACAATGTAATATCAAAGTAGGGCCTCGGCTGCAAGCGACGTCGGCTTTGATACACTTAATATCATTGAAAATTGATTAATTTCTATGTATAATATAACAACAAAGCTCTGCCTCGGTCGCAAGCGACCTCGGCTTTATTACTCTTAGTATCATTTAAAATTGATTAACTTCTATGTGTGATATGATTGATATCAAAGGACTGCCTCGGCCGCAAGCGACCTCGGCTTTATTACTCTTAATATCATTAAAAACTGATTAATTTCTATGTGTGATATGATATCAAAGGACTACCTCGGCCGCAAGCGACCTCGGCTTTATTACTTTTGGTATGGTTGAGATGTGGTTAATTTCTGTTTACAGTGTGATATCAAAGTAGGGCCTCGGCTGCAAGCGACCTCGGCTTTGATACACTTAATATCATTGAAAATTGATTAATTTCTATGTATGATATAACAACAAAGCTCTGCCTCGGTCGCAAGCGACCTCGGCTTTATTACTCTTAGTATCATTTAAAATTGATTAATTTCTATGTGTGATATGATATCAAAGGACTGCCTCGGCCGCAAGCGACCTCGGCTTTATTACTTTTGGTATGGTTAAAATGCGGTTAATTTCTGTTTACAATGTGATATCAAAGTAGTGCCTCGGCCGTAAGCGATCTCGGCTTTATTGCTCTTAATATCATTAAAAACTGATTAATTTCTATGTGTGATATGATATCAAAGGACTGCC
Source organism: Onthophagus sagittarius (assembly GCA_036711965.1). Classification (NCBI taxonomy): domain Eukaryota; kingdom Metazoa; phylum Arthropoda; class Insecta; order Coleoptera; family Scarabaeidae; genus Onthophagus; species Onthophagus sagittarius. The sequence continues at coordinate 14,210,700 of JASERS010000004.1, forward strand.
TCGGCCGCAAGCGACCTCGGCCTTATTACTTTTGGTATGGTTGAGATGTGGTTAATTTCTGTTTACAGTGTGATATCAAAGTAGTGCCTCGGCCGCAAGCGACCTCGGCTTTGATATACTTAATATCATTGAAAATTTATTAATTTCTATGTATGATATAACAACAAAGTTCTGCCTCGGTCGCAAGCGACCTCGGCTTTATTACTCTTAGTATCATTTAAAATTGATTAATTTCTATGTGTAATATGATATCAGAGTACTGCCTCGGTTGCAAGCGACCTCGGCTTTAATACTACTAGTATCATTAAAATCTGATTAATTTCTATGTGTAATATCTCAACTATACTTTTGGTATAGGTGAGAGAAGTGGTTAATTTCTAACATCACTAAGATCACTAAGAATAATAATAAAACAGAGACACTAAGTTCATATTGGTCTCCTTTGGATCTCAATGAAAAGTACCTCATAACTACCAAGATGATATAATCAACTTATGCAATATATGGTCAACAAATCAACCTTAACTTACGAGTAAAGATTTCAGCTAATTACCAAACATACCTAAGCCAAATGAGATAAAAGAGATGAGCACTTTCAGTTTATTGATTCTTCAAATTCTTTTTTAAAGTTTAGTTTAAGTTAAAAGACGATTATTTTAGTTGTTTGTTTCATTCCAATATTCGGGTATTATTCACTTGAATGGTATATTTTTCTAAACAGAAAGGAAGTGGTCATATTTATTTTTATAAAAACCCCATAGAAAAAGTTGGTTTGTTACAAATGGTGATTTGTTACAAGTTGCGTGGGAATGTCGCCCATGTATGGCGTTGATTCTTCATTGTACGACCTGAGATTGTAAAACTTATAGGTCACACCTGCCAAAGAGAAATTTCCAATATTCCGGTCGAAAGGGCGCTTTCGATCCCACATAACAAAGTAACAAAACCGCGCTTACCAGAGGGCGTCGACGGAATTAAAAATACCCTTTATTCGTACCCCCTTCGCAGTAGGCTTAACGCACTTTGACGTGACCCGTGTTAAATAAAGACCTGTAATTTTTAGTTGCACCCTACAGACCACACAAGTTCTTATAATAACACATTCTGCACGAATTTTATCACAATGCATTTGGTATAATGTATAATTAATATGTCGATTTTAACTGAAAATAACCTATTGTTGGTTTTTCTGTTAAGGGTGAAATAGCAAAATTTAACGACAAAATTGCAATAATATTAAACTAATTTTGTTAGTGCAATACGTTTTAAAATTTTAACCATTAAAATTCTTTTCATAATGTTTGAACGTTCGACATCTGTCTTGTGGTAAACTCTTCGTTTAAGGGTTGTCAATTACATTGTTCGAAAGCCACTCAAACTCTTTAACGAAAAGCGCACGTGATACAGGTCCGTAAGAAGAGATTTAAAAAAATCTCCTGCGTCGTAACGACCTCAATTCTTTAATCTTTAAAGAACTTTTGTAACAAGATATATGTTCATTAATTGCTTTAAACCTTTGTGCATACATCATGGAATAAATAACGATGAAATAATTTATAGCGATAGAAGAAAGGTGAGTGAAAAAAAAATTGAGTACCTTGAGGGTTAATCTACCGTTAGTTTTGCCATAAAAACGTAGGCAGTTTACCTGGTGGGCCCTCTACAGGGATCCGCTACGCAAAGGAATCTAATTAAGGGCAAAGATGAAAAAGGAAATAATTCCTCGATCCAATTAAAAGGGACGAAAATAAAATTTAGATGGGTTGTGACGTTGAGAAATGCATAGGTTCCGGTTGAATGTGAGATAATTAATAATTTACTTATTTTTAAATTACCACTTTACTAGTATGTCATAAACAGAAATTAATCATTTCTCAACTATATCAAAAGTAATAAAGCCGAGGTCGCTTGCGGCCGAGGCAATACTTCAATATCATATCATACACAGAAATTAATTAGTTCTTAATGATATTAAGTGTAATAAAGCCGAGGTCGCTTGCGGCCGAGGCAATACTTTAATATGATATCACACACAGAAATTAATTAGTTCTTAATGATATTAACAGTAATAAAGCCGAGGTCGCTTGCGGCTGAGACAGTACTCCGATATCATATTACAAATAGAAATTAATCAATATTGAATGATATTAAGAGTAATAAAGCCGAGGTCGCTAGCGACCGAGGCCCTACTTTGATATCACATTGTAAAAAGAAATTAACCACTTCTCTCAACTATATTAAAAGTAATAAAGCCAAGGTCGCTTGCGGCCGAGGCAATACTTTAATATCATATCACACACAGAAATTAATTAGTTCTTAATGATATTAAGAGTAATAAAGCCGAGGTCGCTTGCGGCCGAGGCAGCACTCCAATATTATACAACAAATAGAAATTAATCAATATTAAATGATATTAAGAGTAATAAATCCGAGGTCGCTTGCGGCCGAGGCCCTACTTTGATAACACATTATAAATAGAAATTAACCACTTCTTAATTATACCAAATGTAATAAAGCCGAGGTCGTTTGCGGCCGAGGCAGTACTTTGATATCACATTGTAAATTAAAATTAACCACTTCTCTCAACTATACTAAAAGTAATAAAGCCGAGGTCGCTTGCGCCGAAGGAGTACTTTGAAATCATATCACACATATAAATTAATCAGTTTTTAATGGTATTAATAGTACTAAAGTATGATAATAGTACTATTATACATAGAAATTAATCAATTTTTAATGATGTTAACAGTAATAAAGCCGAGGTCGCTTGCGGCCGAGGCCCTACTTTGATATTATATTGTAAACAGAAATTAACTACTTCTCAACTATATTAAATGTAATAAAGCTGAGATCGCTTGCGCCCGAGGCAGTATTTTGAAATTGTATCACACAAAGAAATTAATCCATTTTTAATGATATTAATAGTACTAAAGCCGAGGTTGCTTGTGGCCGAGGCAGTACTATGGTATCATATCACACAAAGAAATTAATCCGTTTTGAATGATATTAAAAGTAATAAATCCGAGGTCATTTGCTGTTCTACTTTGATATCATATCGCACACAAAATTACATTGATCAGTTTATAATGATATTAATAGCGCTAAAGCTGAGATCGCTAGTGGCAAACAGCATAGTTAAATGTAATTGCGTATCTCGAAGTAACATTAAAAAATATACATCTTGATAATGTACTGGATGAGTCCCACAAGACAGAAATCTAAACTGTTTTGCTAATACTGATAATAGTAAGGTTGCGTAAAGTATTTTAAAGCGTAGCTTTGGATAAAAAGCTTAGAATAAGCACCGAACCCAAATTTAGAATGAAAATATTTTTTAAAAAGAGCAATCACGGCGGTTGGGCATATAATCGTATTCAAGAAAAATTGGAGGTGAAGTGGATCACTTTTTGACAAAAGCTTTTAGTAGACACAGAATATGTTAAACGAAAAGGGATTAGGTTGGGTGGGGTTGGGTTGGGTTGCATTGAGTTAAATTGCGTTGGGTTGAGTTGAGGTTATGTGGGGTTGCAACCTCGGCTTTATCATTTTTGATATAGTTGAGAAGTGATTCAATTTTATGTGTGATATCATTTTAAAAGTACCGCCTCGGCCGCAAGCGACCTCGGCTTTATTACTTTTGGTATAGTTGAGAAGTGGTTAATTTTTGTTTACAATGTGGTATCAAAGTAGAGCCTCGGCCGCAAGCGATTTCGACTTTATTACTCTTAATATTATTAAAAATTGATTAATTTCTGTTTACAATATGGTATCAAAGTAGAACCTCGGCCGCAAGCGATTTCGACTTTATTACTCTTCATATTATTAAAAACTGATTAATTTCTGTTTACAATATGGTATCAAAGTAGAGGCTTGGCCGCAAGCGACCTCGGCTTTATTACTTTTGGTATAGTTGAGAAGTGGTTAATTTTTGTTTACAATGTGGTATCAAAGTAGAACCTCGGCCGCAAGCGATTTCGATTTTATTACTCTTAATATTATTAAAAATTGATTAATTTCTGTTTACAATATGGTATCAAAGTAGAACCTCGGCCGCAAGCGATTTCGACTTTATTACTCTTCATATTATTAAAAATTGATTAATTTCTGTTTACAATATGGTATTAAAGTAGAGCCTTGGCCGCAAGCGACCTCGGCTTTATTACTTTTGGTATAGTTGAGAAGTGGTTAATTTTTGTTTACAATGTGGTATCAAAGTAGAACCTCGGCCGCAAGCGCTTTCGACTTTATTACTCTTAATATTATTAAAAATTGATTAATTTCTGTTTACAACATGGTATCAAAGTAGAACCTCGGCCGCAAGCGATTTCGACTTTATTACTCTTCATATTATTAAAAACTGATTAATTTCTGTTTACAATATGGTATCAAAGTAGAGCCTTGGCCGCAAGCGACCTCGGCTTTATTACTTTTGGTATAGTTGAGAAGTGGTTAATTTTTGTTTACAATATGGTATCAAAGTAGAACCTCGGCCGCAAGCGATTTCGACTTTATTACTCTTAATATTATTAAAAATTGATTAATTTCTGTTTACAATATGGTATCAAGGTAGAGCCTCGGCCGCAGGCGACCTCGGCTTTAGTACTCTTAATATCACTAAAACCTGATTAATTTTTATGTGTGATATGACATCGGGGTACTGCCTTGGCCGTAAGCGATCCCGGCTTCATTACTCTTAATATCACTAAAAACTGATAAATTTCTATGCGTAATATAATATGAAAGAACTGCCTCGGTCGCAAGCAACCTCGGCTTTATCATTTTTGATATAGTTGAGAAGTGATTCAATTTTATGTGTGATATCATTTTAAAGTACCGCCTCGGCCGCAAGCGACCTCGGCTTTATTACTTTTGGTATAGTTGAGAAGTGGTTAATTTTTGTTTACAATGTGGTATCAAAGTAGAGCCTCGGCCGCAAGCGATTTCGACTTTATTACTCTTAATATTATTAAAAATTGATTAATTTCTGTTTACAATATGGTATCAAAGTAGAACCTCGGCCGCAAGCGATTTCGACTTTATTACTCTTCATATTATTAAAAACTGATTAATTTCTGTTTACAATATGGTATCAAAGTAGAGCCTTGGCCGCAAGCGACCTCGGTTTTATTACTTTTGGTATAGTTGAGAAGTGGTTAATTTTTGTTTACAATGTGGTATCAAAGTAGAACCTCGGCCGCAAGCGATTTCGACTTTATTACTCTTAATATTATTAAAAACTGATTAATTTCTGTTTACAATATGGGATCAAGGTAGAGCCTCGGCCGCAGGCGACCTCGGCTTTAGTACGCTTAATATCACTAAAACCTGATTAATTTTTATGTGTGATATGACATCGGGGTACTGCCTTGGCCGTAAGCGATCCCGGCTTCATTACTCTTAATATCACTAAAAACTGATAAATTTCTATGCGTAATATAATATGAAAGAACTGCCTCGGTGGCAAGCAACCTCGGCTTTATCATTTTTGATATAGTTAAGAAGTGATTCAATTTTATGTGTGATATCATTTTAAAGTACCGCCTCAGCCGCAAGCGACCTCGGCTTTATTACTTTTGGTATAGTTGAGAAGTGGTTAATTTTTGTTTACAATGTGGTATCAAAGTAGAGCCTCGGCCGCAAGCGATTTCGACTTTATTACTCTTAATATTATTAAAAACTGATTAATTTCTGTTTACGATATGGTATCAAAGTAGAGCCTTGGCCGCAAGCGACCTCGGCTTTATTATTTTTGGTACAGTTGAGAAGTGGTTAATTTTTGTTTACAATGTGGTATCAAAGTAGAGCCTCGGCCGCAAGCGATTTCGACTTTATTACTCTTAATATTATTAAAAATTGATTAATTTCTGTTTACGATATGGTATCAAAGTAGAGCCTTGGCCGCAAGCGACTTCAGCTTTAGTACTCTTAATATCATTAAAACCCGATTAATTTTTATGTGTGATATGACATCGGGGTACTGCCTTGGCTGTAAGCGATCCCGGCTTCATTATTCTTAATATCATTAAAAACTGATAAATTTGTATGTGTAATATGATATGAAAGCACTGCCTGGGTCGCAATCGACCTCGGCTTTGTCATTTTTGGTATAGGATATAAATCGAAAAAAGTATTTATTATTAAAACGACGTAATTGATAAATTTAATATTTATTGATTTCAATCCTGACATGTTTCGACTTGATCAGTCTTCTTCGGAGGATTCTAAAATAACAGTGAAATGATATTTACTTTATAATGAGGTTATATTAAAAACATGTTCAAAAAATGAAATTAAAAGACTTTACTTACGTTGTCAAATAAAAATTGGGAAATTGTAAAAGTAAATTTCAATCTCGAGGTACGGTTCATTAACAATTATAAACAATTATCAAAAATGAAATGAAACACATTAGTACATTATTAACGTTGTTGTATGAGACACTAAACCTGAATTCTTTACGTCTGTGCAAGAAAACCAGTAAGAAACCATTATATTGTATATGAGGAGGAGTAAGAAAAAAGGAGAGGAACACAGTTTTAGCCACATAGGATCAAATTATTGCAAAATTAATAAAGTAGCTGATTTATTAAAATTCTCGAATAATTTGGAGGGGGGAAGGGGAGAAAGGATTTAATGCATTAGATGTTATATGTTAAATGGGGATTTCAGTTTTTTATGTAATGGTGTTTTTTCGACTTGGTCGTTGAGACATATGTCTTTTTCTTTCTTTTTAAATTTGTCGATTTCATATGCTTCATATAGAAGTCTATGAGAAAACTATACGACGAAAACAGTGGATCACAAAACCGTGTGATATGATTTTAAAGTACCGTCTCGGCCGCAAGCGACCTCGGCTTTATTACTTTTGATGCAGTTGAGAAGTGATTAATACTGTTTACGATATGGTATTAAAGTAGAGCCCCGGCCTCTATTAGGCCAGGCGCGTACATGCGATTTTCTGTCGCGCGACTGTTTGGTCGCAAAAATAACAGACATAGCATTAAATACAAATGCGCGCATATGCGACTAAATAATAGCAGCGATTAAAAAGATGTAACCTGCTCCATTTTTGTAACGACGCGATTGTCGCGTCTTTAAATGTATCACATGAACAAGAATGAACATGCACGCACATACGACTGTTCAGTCGTAGTCGCAGCACAGGTCGAAGTTGGTGTATAGGATAATTATTACAACAAAATTATTAAAAATGGCTGAATCTTCAGAAGTGTCTGATAATAGTGACAATGACTTGACATCTAGTGTCTTAGACACAGAAACTATTATTATCGAGGTAGAAAAAAGACCAGCTCTTTACAACAAACATTTGAAAGAGTATAGTGACCGAAATTTAAAGGAAAAATTGTGGGGAGAAGTGTATAGCAAACTTATATCCACTTGGAACAAGTTATCGGCCGAAGAAAAACACAAGAGAGGTACGTGATATTGTTTTTATTTAATAGTTTTTAATAATCTTATGTAATAAATGTTGTGCAGATAAGTATTTAAATTTTATCATATTGCCACGGAACTGAACCTTCGGGGGATGTAAAAAAATTTTCCATATAGTCTCTTATATTAAGACCAACTCTGTTAGGTCTTATTCCAGCTGGAGGACAGCTCTGTAATAAACACTCATAAAATTCGTCCTCCATTTGCACACCGTCTTTCTTTCGCACGAAGTTATGTAGAATGCAACATGTTTTAATGATAAGGTCGGCAAATTCGACTCGCACGTCTAATGATCGATGCAAAATACGCCATTTGTTCGCTAAAATACCAAAGGTACACTCTACCATACGCCGTGCACGAGTCAGTCTATAATTAAAGACTCTTTGTTTCATTGTTAAGTTTCTTCGAGGATAAGGCCGTAAAACATTTTGTGATAACGCGAATGCTTCGTCTCCTACTATCATGAAAGGTATGGGTTCTCCCATCTCGTTGTTTGGTAATTTTTGTGGAGTAGGAACATTTAATTGGTTATTATGTAATCTTTGACCAAAATTCGAATTCTTAAAAACACTGGAATCGCTTCCAGCACCATATCTATTGCTCCTACATCTATTGCTGTAAAACAGTAGTCGGCGTCTACTATACCCAAAAGAATAGTCGAATAAAAGTTTTTATAATTATAAAATTCGGAACCAGTATTATTTGGTTTCTATAATCTAATGTGCTTGCCGTCGACTGCACCGATACAGTTCGGAAAATTTGTCCTATCGTAAAACTCTTTGGCAATATTTATCCAATCTTCTTCAGACTTTTCTGGCATGTATAAAGGCTCTAAATAGTTCCATAATTGGTTACACGTGTCTTCAACAATTTCCCTTATCGTGGTAGCCCCAAGTAAAAATTCAAAGTGTAAAGAATTGAAACTATTGCCGGTAGCAAGGTATCTGAAAAATAAATAATAACTGTTTTTTATTGCAGGAAAAATTATTCAAAAAAAATGGAAAAATTTAAAAGATTGTTTCGCTAGGGAATTAGCAGCCCAGCGTAAAGCAGTGTCTGGGCAGGCAGCAAAAAAAAAAGAAGATATATTTATTTCGACCAATTGCAATTCCTTTTCCCAATAATGAAAGATAGTCCAACTACCAGCAACACCGGACCTTCTCAATCAATTGAGATTGATCAAGAAAATCAAGAAATGATATCTTCTCCTTCTTTAGCAACCAATACAGAAAATTCGGAAAGTACATCCATATCTAAAAGAAGGGCTGCAAGAAAAACTGTGCTTAAAACAATTCCATATGAAGAAAAGTTACCGAAAATATTGGAGGATAAGCAATGTGAAACAATCGACGAAGATAAAAATTTTTCACTTATGCTTGTTTCAATGTTCAAAAAATTAACTGATGACCAAAAACATTATGCGAAAATTGAAATCTTAAATATCATGAAAAATGCAAAAAACGTCGGAAATCCTCCAGTTTTTTACAGTTCAATGCAACAATCTTATTCTCATCTTTATCCTAATCGTCCGGTAGACCAAGTGCAATTTCCAAGATCAAATTTTCAACAACAGCAACAAGGAGGCAATGAAAGTATTTACTCCGCGCCATCGACATCAACGGTCAACTCTGCACAGTCCACACCATCAGCAACCATTTTTTCTGATGGCGACAATGCATATTTTGACTTGTCAAATCAATAAATTAATTAAATTAAACAAATAGAACATATATTTATTATTTAACCTTATTTTTAATATCTACTTCTATATATCTAGTCTAATAGTAGTTTGCATAAAATATCTAGTTAATTTGGCAGAACGACGACACAAAACAAAAGCTGGTAAGTACCTTCTTACCTTATTGTTACTGCAAGACATTCCTCAGGTGGTATACATTTTCTCCATTTACTATTTTGGTACGATATTTTCGGTCCTATTATTTTTAATAATTCAAGAAAAGATTTTTCACTCATTCTGTAATAGTTAAAGAATTTACGAGGATGCTTTCTTAAATCTTCATGAAGAATGTAAAATTGACCCCGATGCACAGTGGGGTATTCCACATAGAAACATGATTAAAAGTCGGGAATACAGATACACAAAAATGAAGGCGGCTGCTGTCACTTAGCCTCACCAAATATTCAGAAAACAATTTTCTGCATATTTTATTGGTGTCCGGTTCCTTAACACTGCGTAATCAGTTGTCTTTTACGCCCTTTGATGTATGCGCGTATTTCGTCAAATTATTGCAATAAATCAACGGCATATATTTATAGGTGTTCCTGTGTATTTTATTGTGAGCAGTTGAAATTTTTGTAATGGATGTTATATACTCAGGTATGTATAAATAGAATCAAGTACTTTTATCAAGTTTAATTCTATAGTCTTTGTAATTTTTTATTTATTCTATTTGCACATATTTTGTATTTACTTTTGTTTTTCTTCCATATTATGAAGTGTTTTTTTTTTATTTCCGGATTTTTCCCGGTTTTATTTCTTTTTACATCTTTTTGTTTGAAGAATTTACTCTACTATACTATAAAAAACTATTGCCAACAACTGCCTAATATATAAAAAAAAATAAATTAAACTAGTGGTATGTAGGCAAGGCAAACTTAGTTTTGTTGCGTTCTTTACTATTCTAATCTTTTCTTCGGTGTAGGTTATTCTGGTTTGAATGTCATGACCCGAGAAGGCATATATAATCTTAGAAAACAATGTAATGAAAGAGATTTTGCGAAGAAACTGGATATAGTGGAATTTTTAAGTCGGAAATGAAAAGTAAATGGCAAGCTGCAAACCGTACAGAAAAAGCGTTCTTAGAAAAAAATCGTAATTGGTTGCAAGGGACTGTTAAAATAACACAGAAATGTATGTCGAATATAGGTGGTCGTCCGGAAAGCGCATTTGAAGATTTAAGCGATTGCAGTAAACGCCGCAAAACAACACTTCTGAGGAAGGAAAATGAAGCTGAAGCTCTCTTGTTTGCTGGTCAAATGGCACTTCGAAAATCTGGAAATGTGAGTGGAGCACAAGTGTTAAAGGACATCATGTCATCGCCGTCACGTGGTAATAAATATAAGAAAGCTTTTAGAAAAAGAGACACGGTTGAATCAGAAAAGTTAACACCAACACAAGCGTTATCAATGTTTGTAGAAGCGTCATTGACACGAAGACAATATGAAATTATTAGAGAAAGCTCAAGAAAACTATATCCCTCTTATTCACTTTTACAGAGAGCAAAACAAGATTGTTATCCAGACTCGAATGCTTATCAAGTTACTGAAACCTGCACGGAAATTAAATTACAAGCCTTAGCAGATCATACTGTAAAACGATTTATTATTTACCTAGAGGAAGTATTGATATCTCTCACACAAAAAGAATTGGCATCCTTGGAGTTGACGTATAAATGGGGTTGTGATGGTTCCCAACAAGCACAATTCAAACAAACATTTTCAAATAATAACGATTCCGATTCTAACATTTTCCAGTCATCACTAGTACCTCTTCAGCTTATATGTAAGACAAATAAGAAAATAATTTGGCAAAACCCAACGCCCTCCTCACCACGTTTTTGCCGACCAATGAGAATCAGATTTATTAGGGAATCGAAAGATGTGACAAACGAAGAGATAAGTTATCACAAAGATCAGATAAAACATTTAACTACAACCAAGAATAATATCGGAGATAAAGAAGTGACGGTCACCCATAGAATGTTATTTATCATGGTAGATGGTAAAGTCTGCAATGCCGCTACCAATACAGGCCCGAGCATGCGATGTTACATATGTACGCTTACTTCAAAAGATTTTAATGATTTGGAAAAATGTGAAAAAGCACCTATAAACTCAGAAAACTTGGAGTTTGGACTATCGATTTTACATGCGCGAATAAGACTGTTCGAAACATTACTGCATATTTCCTATAAAATTACAATAAAAAAGTGGCAAACAAGAACAGAATCAGAAAAGAATATTATAAAAGAACGCAAGCAAACTATTCAAGAAAGGTTTAGAAATGAACTTGGTCTAATCGTTGACGTACCAACTACGGCAACTACGGCAACAGCAACGATGGAAATACCAGCAGACGATTCTTCTCTAACGTAGAAATCTCGGCATCTATAACAGGAATCGATCAAGCGCTAATTGAAAGAGTGGCTACAATTCTGGAAGTAATATCCAGTGGTCATAAAATTGACATAAATAAATTTTCAGAGTACTGTCGAGATACGGCTAAGCTCTACATCCAATTGTATTACTGGTACCCAATGTCACCAACCCTCCATAAAATTTTGCTACATGGCCCTATAGTAATAGAGCGAGCACTGCTGCCTATAGGTGCTCTATCAGAAGAGGCGGCAGAGAGCAGAAATAAACATTTTCGTCAATACAGGGAAAAATATGCACGAAAATTTTGCCGGGTCCAGTGCAATATGGATGTAATCAATCGGCTTTTGTTAACATCAGATCCATTTTTAAGTTGCAGTAGACCTAAATCTATTAAAAAATCAAAACCGTTCAGGCCGGAGACAATTAAAATGTTACTTCCATGGGATGCGTATGACAAAGATGAAACTAGCGAAAGTGATGAGCAGTTAGATGGAAATGAATGAAGTGCGTCATAATTTATCGTTTTATTAAAGAAATACGTTATATTAATTACTTTTGTTACTATATAAAAAATACGATGTCATATAAATAACGCTCAAAACTGTACATTCCGATTTTCATGAACCTAGAATTAAATGGAATGGTATGTTTTATGATACAAATTTTTTTTCCGACACCATCTTCAATTTCAAGCGATTGTCAACTTTTGTTTTTTAAATTGCTCGGTATATCTTTCTTTATGTGATTAGATAGAGATTTCAAGACATGGTGACATGGGTTACCAGTAATACAACTACATGTAGAGCTTAGCCATGTCTCCGCTTCGTGAAGAAAAATATACCGAGCAATTTGAAAAACAAAAGTTGAAATTGCTGCAATTTGAAGATGGCGTCGGGAAAAAATATTTGTAGTATGTTAGTATTCATTAAACCATTTCATTTGATACCTAGCTCACAAACATCGAAATATAAATGACTAACTTACAGATTGGGGCGTTTTTTGTACGACACTCTGTATTAATTACCTATTAAATAGTTTTGTTTCATTCTTCCATTTTTAGATAATTTCCAACCCCATTTCAATGAGCTTTGCTTTTGATGACAATAATTTATCACTATAGGTTCAAATAAAAATAAAGTAATGCACATATAGTTTTGATCGATAATTTGGGTCAAATACTCCACTGTGCGATGTTCTCTGTCAGATAAAATTGGATGCACCCAAAATTTTCTTTTCCGTTGCTTTCTTAATTTCTTTCGTAATAACAGAGCCACTATACAAGCGGTTTCTATGAAGTCCATGTTGATACTAGGCTCTAGTCACGATTAATCAGTCGCAAATGCGTGACCATACAAATTTTTTGCGACTACTACTTTTATGTCGCTGCGACAAATAATCGCATGAAAATCGCATGTGCGCGCCTGGCCTTACACTAAAAATCTTGTGTACATTTTAATAGGAGCTTGTTTTTGATATACTTATCTAATTATTTAATTGTATTGTTTTATTACATCTAATTTAACTTCTTGTTTTTATGTAATTTAATTAAGGTGATGTACTCTAAATAGTTGATATGTAATTAAGAAAAAAAAAAATGTGAACGAGACATAAATAAATTCTTTAGAGATCATCATCTACTATCTAAAAGTCTCGTTTGTTCGAGAATAACTCGACTGCGTAAATACACCCAATAGCGATAGAGCGAGGATAGGTCCTGTAATTATCGGTGCCTACATTTGCCGTTATCTCAAAACTTCTTAGCCTACCGATGACACATTTTTCTTCTTCTTTCCGACATCGATTCCCGCCCCAACTCATCCACTTTCCCTCTTCTTCTTCTTCGCTCGCCTTCGCCTTCTTTGGCTGTGGCTTTGGCTTTGGCGTTAAAGCGTCGGACTACGAAGCCCGGGCCGTGATTCCGTGGGCCCGCCGACCAACCGGGCCAACATTTTCTAAAAGACTAGTACAGTTTGTAAATCTCTAATTCCGAAAGCTGGTTTTGTGCAGTTGCTGTTGTTGTTCGCCTCTTCGACGGGGTGGGCGGGGGCGCGAGGAGACCACGTTCCCCCTCGCACCCCCGTGACGTCACGGCGCCACGTGAAAAGAAGACCCAAGACCTGTTGCTTTTCGTCTTCTCTCTCTCTTTCTCTTGATTTTCTTTTTTTTTTGATTTTGGTCATCTCTCTTTCTCTTTCTCGATCTTCCCGAAAAATTACGCACACGAAAATAACAACCCGGGCTGTTGGACGAAATTAATAGGCACCACATCTTTCTTTTTTCTTCTTCTTGGATGCTTAACTTTATTTTTACTAATTTTTTCTCATTTGTATCAATTCCTTCTAAATGCCGCTATAAATGATTTTGGGAGATATTTATTAATGTTCTGCGTTAAAAAGTTATTTGTTTGGGGGGTTCAATAAATCATAAATTGAAAACACTACACTCATCGGATAAACAACCCCATAAAGATGAGTTTCGCGGAGAGCGAAAATAAAATTTCAAACATAAAAGTTTTTATAACAACCAGTCGGGTGACGGGCCGTGTAAAATTCCAAAATTCCCCATCTCCTTTTAGACAATTTTGGACGTCTCATCGTCTTTGTCTGCCTCTTTTGGGCCGATTTCATAGCTTGCAACCCCGAATAACATCTTGCATCCAAGGTCGCCTATTGAGGGTTGGAAATACTAGCCGTTTAGAAAAAATTCGGTGCCCATTATCTTCCTCGAGGATCTTTACCCGATTTTACTAAAACTAAATTTAAAGTTAAAACAAAAAAATCTCTCTTAATAATCTTAATCCCAATAAGATTATTATAAATAAAAGGCGGCGCCATTCCAAATATCTTTTTAAATGCACGGTTTGGAACCTTAAATCATTCCGAAAGATTATATACGTATTAACAAGTTATTATAGTTCTTTTTGAAAGTTGGTTTAGCAAAATCGCATCTTGACACGAAACGAAACGATCGAAATCTTTAAAAGTTTTATTTAAATTTCTTAAAAGATTATCAGATAAAAGTCGTTGACGGTCAATCAAAGAAGATTAACGCACGGTGAATACGCCGAAGATAAAGTTAGGTGAAATTCTTCTTTTTCGTGTATTGCTATTGTTCGCTTCTACTGCTGACTTGGATTTCAAGGGGACGTTCTCTTTTGTCCGCACCGAAACTCGATACATCCCCATTATTTCCCATCAATAACGTCAAAGAGGGACATATATTATTTCTTGTTGGTACAAAGGAATGCAGATAAACGCAGTGGTAGGCTTCGAAACGCGCGGGACTCCTCTCGGTTGATGATGCGTAGAGAAGATGAAGGGAACTGAATTAAGAGGGAACTCAACGATTTTTTGTTCAAAGGACAATTAAAATTACGTAAAGAGGAATGAATGATTGCTTGTAACAATATAGTAGTTTAAGTTAAAAAAAACGTGAGAAGATTTTTCTTTTAGTAGTTTACACAAATCAAAAAGATTGATTTAAATTGTACTTAAAGTTACAAACACAATCATTTATCATAAGTACTTTTACATAACTTCTTAGTTTTATTAGAATATATTTTGAAATGAGATCCATTGTTTAACCAGTTATAGGATTAGATTAGTTTAATTAAGTTTATACTACTCTGGTTTTGTTTTTAGTTTTTATTATTGTTGCCTGACTAGTTTCGGCATAGGAGCCATCATCGGAGGCCTACAAACAATTAACATGGTTGTGAAATCAATAAAACATACATAAAAATAAGCATAATAAAAGTTAGTGAATATTAAATATAGTTAGATCTTAAAAAGAAACAATTGATGATTTCATAAGAAAATCAGAAAAACATTCACAACATAAAACCAACGATAAGGCTGTTGTTAACCAAGAAGTAAAAACCATCAAATCCATTAGAGAAAAATTAAAAATACATAACATCGTAATCACAAAAGCAGATAAAAACGCAGGAATGGTTATCATACATAAGAACGTCTATAAACAAAAGACTGAATCCTTCCTAATGAACAATAATTTCATCGAAATAAAAAATAACCCTATTAACACGTTGCAGATCAAAGCCAAAAAGGCACTCACTAACTCCAAGACATTCCTAGAAAAATATAACATTAAATTATCTAACATATTACCAATGAACCCAAGATGTCCCACTCTCTATTCCCTTATCAAATTACATAAACCTGATAACCCTATTAGACCGATCATTTCTTCTATTGGTTCAAGCACCCACAAATTAGCGAAGATCATCAATCAATTTATATTAACCACCTTAGACTTCAGACCTTCACACACCATAAAGAATCGCCAACAACTTATTGAAGAACTAACGAACCTAAATATTTCCAGCAAATTTGAATTAATCTGATATGACATCACCAATTTATACACAAACATCCCAGTTTCTGAAACCCTTGAAATCACATACAAATTTTTTCAAGACAAACTCCATCTAGAAGACGCCAATCATTTACACAATCTTTTAAAAACCTGCCTAGCCCAAAATATCTATCGTTTCGACAACAAATTATATAAATATACAGAAGGTCTACCTATGGGTTCTCCTTTAAGCGGAATACTAGCAGATATTTTCCTAGATAAACTTGAAAATGAATTACTCCAAAAAAGAAATGAAGTAACCAAAAACATCATCTTCTGGAAGAGATACGTAGATGACATCCTGATCATTTGGAACACTAACATACAAAGCAATCCTGAAGATCTACATATTCTACTTAATGATCTTCATCCGAAT
This sequence comes from Onthophagus sagittarius, assembly GCA_036711965.1. Classification (NCBI taxonomy): domain Eukaryota; kingdom Metazoa; phylum Arthropoda; class Insecta; order Coleoptera; family Scarabaeidae; genus Onthophagus; species Onthophagus sagittarius. Next base: position 14,227,021 of record JASERS010000004.1, read on the forward strand.
ATACACTTCACAATGGAACATGAACAAGATAATACTCTACCTTTTTTGGACCTAAAATTAATTAACAGGAATGATAATATAGAATTTGACATCTACAGGAAGAAAACACAAACTGACGTTATAATCCCTCATGATTCATATCATCATCACTCGCATAAAACCGCAGCATTTCACGCATACATTAATAGATTATTAACAACTCCTATGAACGAAGTTAATAAAAACAAAGAAATAACAACAATCAAAACAATAGCTTACAATAACGGTTTCCCAAAAAACTTCATTACGAAACTGATAAGAAAGCTGCAAACAAGAAACATCAATAAACAAATGACAGCACTCAATAATAACATAATAAAATCAGAACCAACATATAGATCAATCTCATTCCCAGGGAAACTAGCAGCTCCAATTCAAAAGATCTTTAGAAGATACAATATAGATATCAGTTTCAAAACCAACACCTCCATTCTAAATCTTCTAAAACACAAAGATGAATATACAAACCACCTTACTTATAGCGGCATTTACAAACTAAATTGCGACACCTGCGGTGCAGTATATATAGGAGAAACGGGAAGATCTATCAAACAAAGGGTTAAAGAACATATCAACAACGACTGGTCTAATTTCGGCAGACACCTCCTAAATACATCACACAAATTTGACCAAGAAACAGGCATAAAAATTCTACATAAAATGGATAAAAATATAAGAATGTCCATCACCGAAGCTTATGAAATACACTCAGCAGTAGAAGTCTGCGTACAAAAAACTTGTAATACTTTAATTGAAAAAATAAGAGTCATAATCTAATTGATAAACTTGATTTTTTTTATTTTGTATATTAACTACATATAATTCTATTAACAAAATATGCTTCAACAAAACAGAAACAGTAGTTAGAGAAAAAAATCAAAACTAAAAATTCTACAAATAACGGGTATGCAAAAATCTGCGTACAAGTCAGGACAATATTTATAAAAAATTCATAAATGAGATCATTGTTTCTATATTAATATGAGGTCGGATAACCTTTACGTTTAATGACCTCCCTTAAACGTTTAGGCATGGAGTGCACTAATTTATTCGTTTCGTCCGAACTGATTTTGGCCCATTCCTCAATCATAACATTTTTTAACGTTTCCTTCGACGTTATGTTGTGTTGCCGAATCCTGCGTTCCAGTAAATCCCAGAGGTGTTCGATGGGATTCAAGTCCGGCGATTGTGGAGGTGTTTTAAGTTGCTTTGGGGTATTGTATAGTAGCCAAAGCTTAGTGTTGTGGGCGCAATGTTTGGGGTCATTATCTTGTTGAAAAAAGTATTCGGGCCCCAAGCCCAAGTTTTCGATGCTAGGCTTCAAATTTTCTTTTAAAATATCTATATACATTTTATGGTCCATTGTCGATGTTATGAAAACCAACCTTCCCACCCCTTTGGTGCACATACACCCCCAAACCATAATGTAAACCACCTCCGTGTTTTACAGTCGCTTTCAAATTTTCGGGATTAAGGGCAGTATTAGGTTTTCTCCATACAAGTTGTTTACCCTTAATGCCGAAAATGCAAAATTTGCTCTCATCTGTAAAGAGAACTTTCTCCCAGAATTCAATGGGCTTGTCTAAAAGTTTTTTTGCAAAGGCGATCCGCTTCTGACGATTGACCTCTGACACAAATGGCTTTTTTCGTGCAACGCGACTGTGATAGTTAGCTTTTTTTAACGTCCTTCTCACCGTATCTTTGCTGATAGTTTTATGAAATTCTTCTTGTACATTTTCTACTATTTTTTTTGTCGTCAGCCTAGGTTCTTTTCTAACCTGCTGTACAATTTTTCGCTTCTCTCGGTTTGTTAAAAGGGGTGGTCTACCAGATCGCGGACGTGAGAGGTAATCTTCAGTGTCTTTATAATTATTAATTACTCTTTGAATGGAAGAGTGTGACCTGCCGACAGTTTTTCCTATTTTTCGAAAAGATTTTCCCTCTTTCCATAACTTTACAATAATTTTTCTCTCTCCCAATTCAATAATAATAATAATAATAATAATCTTTATTGCCTAAAAATTCATACAAACAAAAGAATATTCGGCTCGTCACATTCTGAATATATAAATATAATGACACAAATCACACAATTTCAGCTTTCAAATATTCGTCTACTGAATAAAACCCACCATTCAGTAGTACACTTTTCACTGTTTTTTTAAATGTTTTCCGTGACATTATCTTAATATACTCCGGTAATTTATTGTACAGGCGGACTCCAACATAATCAATTCCATGCTGAGTCTTCCGCAAACGGCGTTTAGGTGGTCGAAACTCTTCTGCATTTCTAGTTTTATAGCAGTGAACATTGGATCCTTTCTCCCATTGCTCCTTTCTTTCGTGCACGTACATAATACACACAAATATATATTCTGCTGGGATGGTAAGTATATTACTTTTGAATACATTCCTACAGCTTTCTTTAGAATTTAATTTGTAAAGAGCTCTTACTGCTTCTTTTTGCTTTATAAATATTTTTCGTGCATGAGGAGATGCGCCCCACAGAAGGATTCCGTATGTTGCAGCACTGTGAAACAGTGAAAAGTAAGCTTGACGAGCCGCTTCATACGTTGCTGTTCTATTTAATACCCTGATAGTGTAGATTATTGAACTGAGCTTACCGGACATATACTGTACATGGTTTTGAAAGGTAAGGGTACTATCTAACACAATTCCCAGAAATTTTACGGTTTCTCTTTCCCCTTCAAGTCGCGTACAAAACTTCATAATCTTTGTTTTCTCTCTATTTAGCATGACTTTATTGCTATTAAACCAAATTTCTACGTCCTGCATTGAAGTTACAGTTTTTCTGTGTAGACCTTCTTCTGTAATATTATAATTTAGAAATGATGTGTCATCAGCATATTGAAGGGTAATTGCTGCCTGTACGTTTATTGGTAAATCGTTGGTGTATATAATGTATAGCAAAGGACCAAGCACTGAACCCTGCGGAACACCCACATGTACCATGCTTTCACCGGATCTTCCATTGTTCCACTCAGTGTATTGTGTACGATCTGTTAGATAGGATTCCATTATTTTATTAGCAACGCCTCTTATGCCACAGTAGCTTAACTTTCCCAACAGTATCCTGTGGTCAACTGTATCGAACGCCTTACTGAGGTCACAAAATGCTGCTTCTATCTTCAAGTTTTTATCAAAAGCTTCTAATATAGATCCGAGAATGCTTGCCCCTGCAGTTATCGTCGATCTTTGTCTGCGGAAGCCGTGGTGATTTTCGTTCCACATACTGCTGCTATCAAAGTGTTCTTCTATACGGTTACGTATGGCAACTTCCCATATCTTTGATAGTGTAGGAAGAATTGAAACTGGTCTATAATTCTTCAAATCGTTTCGATCACCACTTTTATAGATGGGAGCAATTCTAGCTTTTTTCAATAGGTCAGGAAAATGTCCATATAAAAAAGAATTATTAATCATAATGGAAACAGCATCAGCTATATATGGTATAACTATTTTCAGTATTTTCACGGAAAACCCATACGCATCCGGAGTTGCTTTATTTTTCATTTTATGAACTATCCACATTACTTCTTCTTTAGTAGTAGGTTGAAAAAATAATGAATATCGTGTAGTGTAAGACATGTTTTGGAGCAAACTGTATGGACAACTCGCCTGAGGGATCATTGCTGATGTATGCTCACCGATGCTGGTAAAGAAGTCGTTCAACTCTTCTACCGTGATATTACCATCTTTTGAGGTGATTTGCGTTCTGTTACTTTCTCTTTTTATTACTTTCCATACTGTCTTCTGTTTATTATCAGACTCATTAATCTCCCTGGTAATGTGGAATCTTTTGGTATCTTTTGCTTTTTTTAGGTATTCTTTTTTGTATCGTTTGTATATTTCTGATGATGGTTGATCTTTCTTAACCTGATTAATAACCCATAGTGCTTCCAAAGTATATTTCATTTGGCGTAATTCTTTTGACCACCATTTGACTGGTTTTCTAGCAACATTTTCCCACCTTCTTACTACAATTGGAAAACATTGTTCAAAAATTTCCAACAAGCGCTTGTGAAATTTGTTAAAATCGGACTTCAACCCTTCAAGGACAGATATCCAATCATTTTCCCTTACTTTACTTTCAAATTTTAATATGTTTTCTCTAGATATTAATCTTTGCCTTTGGAGACTACTTTGATTGAAGATATTTTTCGAATCGATGGTCAATAATTGTCCGAAATGATCGGCCAAATGTAGGTTAATTGTTCTAACATGCTGAGTATCGCTCTGTGTGTTAGTTATTATGTTGTCTATACATGATTTTGTGTTACATGTAACTCTGGAAGCCTCTCTGGTTAACACATGATACCCAAAGGAAGCACATAATTCTTCAAACTCAGTTTGTATTGTGCTAGTTTGCATGAAATTGATATTGTAATCACCAGCAATAAAAACGTTCGTAAATGAGCATTTTATTTTTTCTAGTATAGTGTAAAAACCTTCATTAAATTTATATAAATTGCCGTCTGGTGATCTATAAATTGATATTATAAATTTTTTCCCCAATTTTATCCCACATATCATCAATTTCCTTTCCTTTCGTGTCCATTCTAACTTTTAGCTTCTAAGCCTCTGCTAATATAATTGACACCGATTATCTTTTATTTAAATCGGAAAGCGTACATCGCCAACTACGTATTTAAGTAAATAAGTATATTTTGGAGAAGGCGTCTTTATTTGTACGCAGATTTTTGCATACGCATTATTTGGAGAATTTTTAATTTTAATTTTTTTGTAACTAATATTTCTGTTTTATTGATGCATATTTTGTTAATAGAATTATATGTAGTTAATACACAAAATAAAAAAAAATTGAAGTTTATCACGTTAGATCATGACCCTTATTTTTTCAGTTAAAGTGTTAGAAGCTTTTTGTACGCAGACTTCTGCTGCTAAGTGTAGAAAAATTCAAATATCAAAACAAGCACATCGAATGCCTTAATGATCAAATAGACTTACTTACACCACCACTCTACAGGACTCTAAAACAACCTTTCCCAACAGAACCTACTTAACATAACTATGAAATAACCCACTTGCATCCATTTTCCCTCACCCATTTCCTCAACAGAAGAGAGCTCTAACTAAAGATTGTATACTTGGAGCTGCACTGATTGAGTTCCTTGACAATCAAATTCCTTTCTATATTTCTTTCACGACATATTTTTCCGTTTTCTCCTTTTCCCTACTCCTCTTTATCCTATACTGATATTTTAAATTTAAAATTTTCCCTACCCCGTTCTTTAACCACATGATATGAATATGCGCACAAGACATAACCTTAATGCTCAACAGGCACATTGCTGATGATAATAAGTGTATTCCATCAGAGTAAAATTACATTCATTCTGTTATTGTAAAATCAACACATCAATACCTAACATCATTTTTACTGTCGACAAATTTTGTAATGTTATTTCGCTTTTCATTAATTTAATACTGACGCTGTGAGTATTGTTTCTTTTTAAGATCTAACTATATTTGATATTCACTAACTTTTATTATGCTTATTTTTATGTGTGTTTTATTGATTTCACAACCATGTTAATTGTTTGTAGGCCTCCGATGATGGCTCCTATGCCGAAACTAGTCAGGCAACAATAATAAAAACTAAAAACAAAACCAGAGTAGTATAAACTTAATTAAACTAATCTAATTTATTAGAATAGTTGTAGAATAGTTGTACCAATAAAAAGAAGTGAAACGATATAAAGAGTAAACACGTTATTCTCGTTATTCTCCGATTGTATATCGTTTCACTTCTTTTTCAGTGGTGACAATTGTGATTTTTGCAACTATTCAATATAAAGATAACACATATAACACTTTTATGATAAGATTTACACCTCTCCAATTTAAAGTAGCTATTAGTTTCTCCATGTTCATCATTTTTAGAATCAAATAAATCGGAAGAATAAGTTGATGAAAATTATTTATTAATCGAGATCTGTGCTACATAAATGTTTCGATCCGCACGCGAATCGTCATCAGGCACAACTGAGGGTAAAGAAATAAAATTATTGTTAAATATAAAAAAAACCATAGACTAAAATAAAATAAATTACCGTCGTATTAGGAAGTTGAAGAAAAATAAAATCTTTAACGTTAGGCTCTTCGTGAAAAAAATTAAATTGTTATTGTTGATTTATTGTGAAGCTTGTACTTCGATTATTAATTTTTTTCACGAGGAGCCTAACGTTAAAGATTTTATTTTTCTTCAACTTCCTAATACGACGGTAATTTATTTTATTTTAGTCTATGGTATTTTCTATATTTAAGAATAATTTTATTTCTTTACCCTCAGTTGTAAGGTTGCCTGATGACGATTCGCGTGCGGATCGAAACATTTATGTAGCACAGATCTCAATTAATAAACAATTTTCATCAACTTATTCTTGCCTCTCCAATTTGTTTGACGAAAAACCCTCTAATGATGGCAATTTGCCGAAACATGTAAGGAAAGAATATATCAATAAATTTTAACATCAATCACAAGTTAAAAAGAAAATTTCATTTTCACCTGATTTTCTAAATTATCAATTAAGGTAATTTATAAAAAAAATTGATACCTGTAAAAGTTTTAATTCTTAGCTTTACATCGGTTTAAGAATGATTTGTTCAAATCTTTGGTAATAATCGTTGTAATTATTATTGGAATCCAAAGTGAATTCTATGACTCTTATGAACCCCGGATAGGTGGATTGTTTGAGTGCACAAACACCCATAAACTTGAACTGCTTCAAGAATGCTCGATACTCCAAAAGAAAAAAAAAAGACTTGAAATGTTTCCCGAAAACTTGGTACTATTTCTGGAAGAATTGAAATACTTCCAAAAGAATTGGTACTGCTTCTGAATGACGTGAAATGCTTCTAGAAGACTTGACACTGCATCTAGAAGATTTGAGCTGCTTCCAAAGGACTTGATATCACCTCTGGAAGACTTGAAATGCTTTCATAAAAGTTGATACTGTTCTAGGAAGATGTGAAAAACTTTCAGAAGACTTGATACTATTTCCAGAAGGTTTGATATTGCTTCCAGAAGACTTGATACTGCTTTTAGAGGACTTGAAATGCTTTCAAAAGGCTTGATATTACCTCTAGAAGACTTGATATTACCTCGAAAAGAATTGAAATACTTCCAGAAGAATTAATACTCCTTCTAGAAGACTTGATATGCTTCCAAAAGACTTGATACTGCTTCTGAATGACGTGAAATGCTTCTAGAAGACTTGACACTGCATCTAGAAGATTTGAGCTGCTTCCAAAGGACTTGATATCACCTCTGGAAGACTTGAAATGCTTTCATAAAACTTGATACTGTTCTAGGAAGATGTGAAAAACTTTCAGAAGACTTGATACTATTTCCAGAAGGTTTGATATTGCTTCCAGAAGACTTGATACTGCTTTTAGAGGACTTGAAATGCTTTCAAAAGGCTTCATATTACCTCTAGAAGAATTGATATTACCTCGAAAAGAATTGAAATACTTCCAGAAGAATTAATACTCCTTCTAGAAGACTTGATATGCTTCCAAAAGACTTGATACTGCTTCTGAATGACGTGAAATGCTTCTAGAAGACTTGACACTGAATCTAGAAGATTTGAGCTGCTTCCAAAGGACTTGATATCACCTCTGGAAGACTTGAAATGCTTTCATAAAACTTGATACTGTTCTAGGAAGATGTGAAAAACTTTCAGAAGACTTGATACTATTTCCAGAAGGTTTGATATTGCTTCCAGAAGACTTGAAATGCTTCCAGAAGACTTGATACTGCTTTTAGAGGACTTGAAATGCTTTCAAAAGGCTTGATATTACCTCTAGAAGACTTGATATTGCCTCGAAAAGAATTGAAATACTTCCAGAAGAATTAATACTGCTTCTGAAAGACGTGAAATGCTTCTAGAACACTTGACACTGCATATAGAAGATTTGAGCTGCTTCCAAAAGACTTGATATCACCTCTGGAAGACTTGAAATGCTTTCATAAAACTTGATACTACTCGTGGAAGATTTTAAATACCTCCAGAAGACTTGATACTGTTTCCAAAAGGGTTGATATGGCTTTCAGAAGACATGAAATGCTTCCAGAAGACTTGATACTGCTTTTAGAGGACTTGAAATGCTTTCAAATGGCTTGATATTACCACTAGAAGACTTGATATTGAATCGAAAAGAATTGAAATACTTCCAGAAGAATTAATACTCCTTCTAGAAGACTTGATATGCTTCCAAAAGACTTGATACTGCTTCTGAAAGACGTGAAATGCTTCTAGAAGACTTGACACTGCATCTAGAAGATTTGAGCTGCTTCCAAAAGACTTGATATCACCTCTGGAAGACTTGAAATGCTTTCATAAAACTTGATACCGCTCGTGGAAGATTTGAAATACCTCCAGAAGACTTGATACTGTTTCCAAAAGGGTTGATATTGCTTCCAGAAGACATGAAATGCTTCCAGAAGACTTGATACTGCTCTTAGAGGACTTGAAATGCTTTCCAAAGGATTGATATTACCTCTAGAAGACTTGATATTGCCTCGAAAAAAATTGAAATATTTCCAGAAGAATTAATACTCCTTCTAGAAGACTTGATATGCTTCCAAAAGACTTGATACTACTTCTGAAAGGGGTGAAATGCTTCTAGAAGACTTGACACTGCATCTAGAAGATTTGAGCTGCTTCCAAAAAACTTGATATCACCTCTGGAAGACTTGAAATGCTTTCATAAAACTTGATACTGCTCGTGAAAGATTTGAAATACCTCCAGAAGACTTGATCTTGTTTCCAAAATGGTTGATATTGCTTCCAGAAGACATGAAATACTTCCAGAAGACTTGATACTGCTTTTAGAGGACTTGAAATGCTTTCAAAAGGCTTGATATTACCTGTAGAAGACTTGATATTGCCTCGAAAAGAATTGAAATACTTCCAGAAGAATTAATACTCCTTCTAGAAGACTTGATATGCTTCCAGAAGACTTGATACTGCTTCTGAAAGACGTGAAATGCTTCTAGAAGACTTGACACTGCATCTAGAAGATTTGAGCTGCTTCCAAAAGACTTGATATCACCTCTGGAAGACTTGAAATGCTTTCATAAAACTTGATACTCCTCGTGGAAGATTTGAAATACCTCCAGAAGACTTGATACTGTTTCCAAAAGGGTTGATATTGTTTCCAGAAGACATGAAATACTTCCAGAAGACTTGATACTGCTTTTAGAGGACTTGAAATGCTTTCAAAAGGCTTGATATTACCTCTAGAAGACTTGATATTGCCTCGAAAAAAATTGAAATATTTCCCGAAGAATTAATACTCCTTCTAGAAGATTTGATATGCTTCCAAAAGACTTGATACTGCTTCTGAAATGCTTCTAGAAGACTTGAAACTGCATCTAGAAGATTTGAGCTGCTTTCAAAAGACTTGATATCACCTCTGGAAGACTTGAAATGCTTTCATAAAACTTGATACTACTCGTGAATGATTTGAAATACCTCCAGAAGACTTGATATTGTTTCCAAAATGGTTGATATTGCTTCCAGAAGACATGAAATACTTCCAGAAGACTTCATACTGCTTTTAGAGGACTTGAAATGCTTTCAAAAGGCTTGATATTACCTCTAGAAGACTTGATATTGCCTCGAAAAGAATTGAAATACTTCCAGAAGAATTAATACTCCTTCTAGAAGACTTGATATGCTTCCAGAAGACTTGATACTGCTTCTGAAAGACGTGAAATGCTTCTAGAAGACTTGACACTGCATCTAGAAGATTTGAGCTGCTTCCAAAGGACTTGATATCACCTCTGGAAAACTTGAAATGCTTTCATAAAACTTGATGCTGCTCGTGGAAGATTTGAAATACCTCCAGAAGACTTGATACTGTTTCCAAAAAGGTTGATATGGCTTCCAGAAGACATGAAATGCTTCCAGAAGACTTGACACTGCTTTTAGAGGACTTGAAATGCTTTCAAAAGGCTTGATATTACCTCTAGAAGACTTGATATTGCCCCGAAAAAAATTGAAATATTTCCAGAAGAATTAATACTCCTTCTAGAAGACTTGATATGCTTCCAAAAGACTTGACAATGCCTTTGGAAGCCTTAAAATGCCTCTAAAAGAGCACCTATACAGTATTATTAATGGTTATATCTGGGTTGAAATTGTCATTTTCAATTATTTAATTTTAATGTATTTTTTCTTAATTAACCAAATCTTAATAAAACCAATCAAATTTATGCTCTATTTTCATTCTAATTCCAATTAATAATAAATATTTAATTATTCCTTTCATATATAATTAATTTTTGTTTGATTCATTAAAAAAAAATTAAGTTGCCGGCTTGCCGTTGCTAAGCAACCGAGTACGTTTCGACGGTAACCAAGAAAACGTCAAAAACTCCAAGCTTTTTCGCAATTTTTACCTGAAATTGAAGAATTTTAATCGAATCAAAATGAATTGAAAGAAGTTTTTAATTAATTTTGAACTAAATTTAAGGTATTTATTATAAATTTTTTTAGTTTAATCGTTTTAAGCAAATCTAACTTCGCAGTAAACCCACATCGAGAAATTTGTTGGATGTTTTAAACGAGTTTAGTTTTAAATTTTGCAAAATTTTCTTAATTAACAATAAAATCAAGAAATTTATGCTGTAGTATTATTTATTTTAAATTAAAGTAATTATTTATTTTAATTTCACAATTAATTTTTTTTTGGTTATATTAAAAAAAAATTTAAGTTGCCGGCTTGCCGTTGCTAAGCAACCGAGTACGTTTCGACCAGTTTCAACGATAACCAAGAAAATGTCAAAAATTTCAAGATGTTTCGCGATTTTTACCTGAAATTAAAAAAAAATGTAATCAAATCAAAACGAATTAAAGGAAGATTTGGACTAAATTTAAGGTATTTATTATACATTTTATTGTTTTAATCATAAAACCACATTAAGTAATTTTCTGGCTGTTTTAAACGAGATTAACATTAAATGTTTATAATTTTTCTTAATTAACAATAAAACCAAGAAAATTTATGCTCAATTTTAATACAATACATAATTATTTAATTTCATTTTTAATTAATTTGTTTTTGGTTAAATTAAGAAAAAAAAAATTAAGTTGCCGGCTTGCCGTTGCTAAGCAACCAAGTACGTTTCGATGATAATAAAGAAAATGTCAAGATGTTTCGGGATTTTAATTGAAATTAAAGAATTTTAATCGAATTAAAATGAATTTAAGAAAGTTTTTAACTAAATTTAAGGTATTTATTATAAATTTTACTGTTTTAATCTTAGAAAATGTTTTAATTTCACTTTAATAAGCTTAACAAGTCACATTAATCTAATTTTAACTCTTTTTCGGTTGTCCAATGTAGGTATTGTCTCAAGGATCTTGGCTAAGTCGGTTAACTTGTACTTTGGAACAACATGGCACAGATATTTAACACACAAGCGCTACAGAAGCATATTAACACTTATAACTAAGAGACCAGCCATAGGAATTGTAACTCCATACAGAACCATATCAACTACAGCAATACAAATCCTATCTCACATATTGAACTAAATTCGATGATTCTCATCCAATTCTAACACTTTCTCCATTGTCCAACGTAGGACAAGCTAGGTATTTTTTCAAGGATCTTGGCTAACAATAAGTGGGTAAGTAAACCGATTAAGTAATATCTCTTCGTTGAGTTGGATTAGCTTACATTGAGTTGGGTTGGGTTGGGTACCAAGAGTCTATTTCTAGTCCTAGGTCTAGTGCTAGTTCTAGTTTTAGTTCCGCGGAATATATACAATCTAACATTGAATAACAACCACAACCAAAACTATCACTAGATTAAAGCTAACACTAGATCTAAAGCTAAAAACATTCGGATTTAGCCGAACGTCTCTTAAGACGGCTAAACCCGAATGTTTCTAATTCTAAGCCTATTGTAGTTCTAATTTTAGTTCATTAAACGTATACAAGGTGGCAAACATGTTTAGTGAAATGTAAAAGATTTTATTTGTTTTGATTTTGATTTTGTATTCAGGTATTTTCCTGAGGATGAGGATATAACAGTCCCGAAACCGGTAGTAATAAAGAAAATTCATCGTCTAAAAGTGCAATGAAATTCGTTTTATTTATTAAAACGACGATGTTTAAACACCAAAATTGCTCATATATACAGGTTGATTCAAAAGACCGCTGATAGACTTCTATGGCAAGTTATACATGTAAAAGTAAGATAAATATTCTTAAAACATATGAACCCACAAATGCCTCCTTAAGGAAATATAGGACATCAAAGTTTCTAAAATTTAAAATTAAGGCGTTTTCAGCTATTTAACAAGACGACTTGTATGGATATCGTGGCCAATCCACCACCAAGTGTATATCATATTTAAATGATTTTTAACTTGTCTATTAGGGAAATGCAACGGAACGGCGTCATAACTTCCTTTAACAAGGTGTTTAAATCATTTATTGAAAAATTAAGGTAACACTGCCTATATAGTCTTTTTGGTAGCCTAAAAAGAACAATGAACTTATAGTCAATAATGCCAGCACCAACATCATTTGACAATTTTTAATTGTAATGATGCGAGGCTTCGTCTTAGTACCCGCGTTAGTACATGTTAAATACATTGAGAATAATAAGATGACCAGACAGCCATACAGATGATAGTAACATGTTTAATTTTTCAAATATTAGCCTATGAGAAACTAAAATGAATTAATAGATTTTCTACAAATGTGGATAATGTGATAGTGTAATTTTAAAGAATCTTTAACGACCTATATCCCGTTAAGGAGTTATTTGAGAGTCCATGTATATTAAGACTATTCATCTTAATTTTTTTATGTATTACCTGCCCTAGAAATCTGTCAGGGGTTTTTTGAATCACCCTGAATAACATGTTTATACAGAATCACAAATAAAACTAGAACTAACACTAGACCTGGGATTAGGCATATTTGGAAGGAACGATTTCGCCTCAAATTGCCGAGGTCGAAATTATTATATAAAACCGTCCATTTTGGCGCCTCGTCCGCAAGCGACCTCCGCAGAATGAAATTAAAATCGTCTTATAGGAGACTTTACATAAGTATTTACTAAGATATACAAGGAACAAGTTCGCTTCAAATTGCCAAGATCGCTTGCGGGCGAGACGCTAAATTTGAAATATTAAATAAAATCGTTTATTTTGGAAAATAAACGATTTTTATTTTATTAATTTATTTTATTATTTTATTTTAATTTATTAAACCTCGGCAGAGTAGAAATAAAATCGTCTTAGAGGAGGCTTTACATATTTACTAAGATATACAAGGTACGATTTTGCCTCAAATCGCCGAGGTTGCAATGTTTACATAAAACCGTCGATTTTAGAAGGTTGTAGCGCCTCGCCCGCAAGCGACCTCGGCGAACTGAGGATAAAATCATCTTATAGAAGGTTTTATATATTTACTGAGATATATGTATAAGGAATGACTTTACCTCAAATCGCCGAGGTCGCTTGCGGCCGAGGCGCTAGATATGAAATATTAACACGAAATCATTCATTTTGGAAGATTTTAGCGCCTCGCCAGCAAGCGACCTCGGCGGGCTGAGAATAAAATCATCTTATAGGAGATTATGAGGCGCTGGATATGAAATATTAACACGAAATCGTTCACTTTGAAAGATTGTAGCGCCTCGCCCGCAAGCGACCTCGGCGGAGTGAGAATAAAATCGTCTTATTAGGAGACTTTATATATTTACTGAAATACACAAGGAACGATTTTACCTCAAATCGCCTAGGTCGCTTGCTGCGTTGTTTATGAAATATTAACACGAATTCGTTCGTTTTGGATGATTGTAGCGCATCGCACACAAGCGACCTCGGCGAAGTGAGAATAAAATCGTTTTATAAGAGACATATATTTACTGAGATATACAAGGGACGATTTCGTCTCAAATCGCTGAGGTCGCTTGCGGATGAGGCGCTGGATATGAAATATTAACACGAAATCGTTCACTTTGGATGATTGTAACGCCTCGCCCGCAAGCGATCTCGGCGAAGTGAGAATAAAATCGTTTTATATGAAACATTATATATTTACTGAGATATACAAGGGACGATTCGTCTCAAATCGCTGAGGTCGCTTGTGGATGAGGCGCTGGATATGAAATATAAACACGAAATCGTTCGCTTTGGATGATTGTAGCGCCTCGCCCGCAAGTGACCTCGGCGAAGTGAGAATAAAATGGTTTTATAAGAGACATTATATATTTACTGAGATATACAAGGAACGATTTTACCTCAAATCGCCGAGGTCGCTTGCTGCGCTGTTTATGAAATATTAACACGAAATCGTTCGTTTTGGATGATTGTAGCGCCTCGCACACAAGCGACCTCGGCGAAGTGAGAATAAAATCGTTTTATAAGAGACATTATATATTTACTGAGATATACAAGGGACGATTTCGTCTCAAATCGCTGAGGTCGCTTGCGGATGAGGCGCTGTATATGAAATATTAACACGAAATCGTTCACTTTGGATGATTGTAGCGCCTCGCCCGCAAGCGACCTCGGCGAAGTGAGAATAAAATCGTTTTATATGAAACATTATATATTTACTGAGATATACAAGGGACGATTCGTCTCAAATCGCTGAGGTCGCCTGTGGATGAGGCGCTGGATATGAAATATAAACACGAAATCGTTCGTTTTGGATGATTGTAGCGCCTCGCCCGCAAGCGACCTCGGCGAAGTGAGAATAAAATGGTTTTATAAGAGACATTATATATTTACTGAGATATACAAGGAACGATTTTACCTCAAATCGCCGAGGTCGCTTGCTGCGCTGTTTATGAAATATTAACACGAAATCGTTCGTTTTGGATGATTGTAGCGCCTCGCACACAAGCGACCTCGGCGAAGTGAGAATAAAATCGTTTTATAAGAGACATTATATATTTACTGAGATATACAAGGGACGATTTCATCTCAAATCGCTGAGGTCGCTTGCGGATAAGGCGCTGGATATGAAATATTAACACGAAATCGTTCACTTTGGATGATTGTAGCGCCTCGCTCGCAAGCGACCTCGGCGAAGTGAGAATAAAATCGTTTTATATGAAACATTATATATTTACTGAGATATACAAGGAACGATTTTACCTCAAATTGCCGAGGTCGCTTGCTTCGCTGTTTATGAAAGATTAACACGAAATCGTTCACTTTGGATGACTGTAGCGCCTCGCCCGCAAGTGACCTCGGCGAAGTGAGAATAAAATCGTTTTATATGAAACATTATATATTTACTGAGATATACAAGGGACGATTTCGTCTCAAATCGCTGAGGTCGCTTGTGGATGAGGCGCTGGATATGAAATATAAACACGAAATCGTTCGTTTTGGATGAATGTAGCGCCTCGCCCGCAAGCGACCTCGGCGAAGTGAGAATAAAATGGTTTTATAAGAGACATTATATATTTACTGAGATATACAAGGAACGATTTTACCTCAAATCGCCGAGGTCGCTTGCTGCGCTGTTTATGAAATATTAACACGAAATCGTTCGTTTTGGATGATTGTAGCGCCTCGCACACAAGCGACCTCGGCGAAGTGAGAATAAAATCGTTTTATAAGAGACATTATATATTTACTGAGATATACAAGGGACGATTTCATCTCAAATCGCTGAGGTCGCTTGCGGATAAGGCGCTGGATATGAAATATTAACACGAAATCGTTCACTTTGGATGATTGTAGCGCCTCGCTCGCAAGCGACCTCGGCGAAGTGAGAATAAAATCGTTTTATATGAAACATTATATATTTACTGAGATATACAAGGAACGATTTTACCTCAAATTGCCGAGGTCGCTTGCTTCGCTGTTTATGAAATATTAACACGAAATCGTTCACTTTGGATGACTGTAGCGCCTCGCCCGCAAGTGACCTCGGCGAAGTGAGAATAAAATCGTTTTATATGAAACATTATATATTTACTGAGATATACAAGGGACGATTTCGTCTCAAATCGCTGAGGTCGCTTGTGGATGAGGCGCTGGATATGAAATATAAACACGAAATCGTTCGTTTTGGATGAATGTAGCGCCTCGCCCGCAAGCGACCTCGGCGAAGTGAGAATAAAATGGTTTTATAAGAGACATTATATATTTACTGAGATATACAAGGAACGATTTTACCTCAAATCGCCGAGGTCGCTTGCTGCGCTGTTTATGAAATATTAACACGAAATCGTTCGTTTTCGATGATTGTAGCGCCTCGCCCGCAAGTGACCTCGGCGAAGTGAGAATAAAATCGTTTTATATGAGACATTATATATTTACTGAGATATACAAGGGACGATTCGTCTCAAATCGCTGAGGTCGCTTGCGGATGAGGCGCTGGATATGAAATATTAACACGAAATCGTTCACTTTGGAAGATTGTGGCGCCTCGCCCGCAAGCGACCTCGGCGAAGTGAGAATAAAATCGTTTTATATGAGACATTATATATTTACTGAGATATACAAGGGACGATTTCGTCTCAAATCGCTGAGGTCACTTGCGGATGAGGCGCTGGATATGAAATATTAACACGAAATCGTTCACTTTGGAAGATTGTGGCACCTCGCCCGCAAGTGACCTCGGTAGAGTGAGAATAAAATCGTCTCATAGGAGATTTTATATAT
This sequence comes from Onthophagus sagittarius, assembly GCA_036711965.1. Taxonomy (NCBI): domain Eukaryota; kingdom Metazoa; phylum Arthropoda; class Insecta; order Coleoptera; family Scarabaeidae; genus Onthophagus; species Onthophagus sagittarius. The sequence goes on from JASERS010000004.1 coordinate 14,243,756, forward strand.
TTACTGAGATATACAATTAACGATTTCGCTTCAAATTGCCAAGATCGTCTATTTTGGAAAAATGTTGTGCCTCGCCGCAAGCGACCTCGGCAGATTGAAAATAAAATCGTCTTATAGGATGCTCCTAATAGGATGAAATTAATTCTACTTGAGGCATGAAAAAGATAAGAAGTTTGAATGTGGTGATAAATGGAAAGGGAATAGCCTATATCATATATTGTGTGCATTATTGTGCGATGAGGTTGCTGAAAACTTCCGTTTTGTTGTTCATATTTTAAATAAAAAGAGAATATTCTTCAATAGCAACGCTTCTTAAACTTTTTTAATAATGACCCTTTACAGCAAAAATAATTTTAAATAATACTAAACATCTTAAGAATCGCACCTAACTTGAAAACCAGATTAATTGAGTTGGGTTGTTTTTTTATATTGGGTTGGGTTTTAAATTGGATTACTCACTTCTCTTTAAGCAACTGATAATAAAGTATGAGGATTAACTTTATTTTCCATGATATGGTCAAGAATGACCTTGATACAATTAAATAGAAATAAGTTTAAAAAACATTGATAGACTTTAAAATTTAACTAACAAAACTATAACCTACTACACCTTATTATGGATTTTAATTAACCGTGGGAGTTGGGAAAGTTATGTTGTAATTTCCTGCCGTCACAGAAACACTCCGATTTTATAGTCAACAGATTTATGTGTTTTTATTTTCGGCAAACCACAAAATAGCCGAACGAGCAAGACCATTAGTCATTTGAGTCGCGAATTAAACCAAGGTCCGAACTTTATGCAAATTCGCTACTTTTCGGAAAAGAATCCATCCATAAATTTGTTTCAATCAGGCTATTACTCACACGATCTTGCGTTACACCATCTTCATTGGAAGCTGTTTTCAATCGAATCTGCTCGGATTCGAATTCGATTTTTTGAACACCTAAATTTCGTTTTTTGTTTATTTAGTTTTTTGTTAATCGTTAGACAACGAAAAATTCCTCCATGTCTGGTCTCGCTCATCGCCAACCTAATAACTCCTAGTTCGTTACGAACCAGACTACGGACGTCCGTCCGAAAATAGAACGTCGAGGTCTTCTCCGGGTGCTTTTGTGATGCTGGTGTGTTCCGCGACTTGTTTTCGAGATGCTTTTCTCTCGGGCGGTCCGATTGTCAGCGGCGGGCGTCCGAAATCGAGCGGACGGCGGCGCCTCCTCCGTTTTCTCCTCTTTGTTTTTGGTTTCGAACTAGAGGTCACTCTGGACATTCACAGAGTCTGAAGTCGTCGCCTCAGGTGAGCCGAAACCGGCGACGCTGCAGACCGAATGAATCACGGCAACTATTGCGGCGCGGCGTCGAGTTGAAACAGAAGATCTTCTCAGCTGCGAAGAAGACGACGCCTCAGACTTCGCTAGATTAAAAACCCAACGGCAAGCGAATACGATTGTGCTGCCATCCGATGCAACGAGGAATGTTTGGAATCCACGGTGAACGTTCAATGAGGTTCACACGGATCGAATGAGGGGGTGGACAGGTATTCACTTTGAGTGATGATGAGAATTACTTTTAGATTACCGATTGTGCCCATAAAGATTACTTTTTGTTTTTAAAAGTCTTTATCTCTCATCAACAAGAGAAATATGGTAACTTTCATATGAAATCCACGACCCATTTAAAGTTAAATTATAAATTTGAAAGTTCGGTATAATAATGCTTTATTATATTGTTATCTCCAACTTTTAATATTTTCTTCCTAACAATTTGATTATCATACTGCTCCCAGTATGACGTAGTCGGAATTTTGCCCATATACTACGACTTTGATAAGGGCCGAATTATCGATATGAAAGCAGCGGGTTTATCATTCCGAGAGATTGGAAAGAAGCTCAATCTGGAAAACACTATAATTACTCGGATATGGTCGTTATGTCCGTAAGAAGGTATTAGCGGCGCCGTTCTGCTGGAAGACCCGCTCTAAGAAGCAATGGACATGAAGTGCAACTCCTTAGGCGGATGATTACCAGGAATTGATTTCAAAGAACAAGATCGATTGCTGTGGATTGGATAAGAGCTTTGAACCGACACTTCTCGATGGCAACTATTTATACAAAAACTTCTTAATTTGGGCTTCTAAAAACACCTCACCATAAAGCAAACTAAGTCAGACTTTCAAGGTGTCAAGAACGGCAAGGGTGACATCGTTTCCAGATATGTGCTGGACTTACGTTCACTTATATTCAGACCCTGCAGAATGCCATTTCTTATAGGATAATGTAAGACTCCACACTACTATGGTTACAAGAAGGTTCCTGGAGCAGGTTAGATTGTAGTATTTGATGGTCACCGGTTGGAGACTCAAGTACCCAGGTCTACTGAGAATCTGGACGAACTTTAATATCATTTAAAATCTAGAGGTTACATGAAACGTGATACCCTAGGAGAAGACTCAGGATCGACACTTAATAGAGAGCATAGGTGGAAGAGTCAATGAATGCATAACTGTGCGTGGGGATGGAACCCATTACTAGCTTTTTCTTAAAAAATGTTAATTTTTGTTTTGTTTTTATCAACTAAACTTTCGTAGTATCATTTTTTCGTTAGTAGTCGTCTTCCAAAGAGTCTATCAGGACATATTCACAAAACGAGGTGATTTTTAATGCTTTGTACGGTGGTCCCTATAAGAATGAGGGTAATTTGAAGGTGATTGGAGTAATGATGAAGAAGGTTCATTTCATTACAGATTCATCAGATGAAGATTATAGTCCCACAGACAGCGAAACAGAGTCTAACATATCTACTCACGGCTGCTCTAGTAATGATAAAATGTGGGAAAAAGAAATAAACCATGACGACAGATTGCCTAGGAACGTAATGAGATATTTGAAATGAAAACTTGGCTGCTGCTTTAGATGGTGTAAAATTTTGGAGTAATCTATAAGTTTCTTCAGACTTCTAGGTTCTCCAAAATGTATCAAATATTTTTTATCTACCCAGAGAAGTGAAGGAAATCGGTGTATTTTTGAAAAATTTTCCTAAAAAAATCTGCCAGATTGCCAGATTGAAAATATTTAAGATGGATACTAAGAAAAAGAAAGTAGAATCAGATTATCATGAAATAATGATTGTAGTAGGTGTATACCTCATAATGTGCTACAATCATGTACCAGGATTTAAAATATACTTCAACGATCCAAAAAGAAACTTAATGGTTCGAAAAAACTGTACTATATTGAAGTAGTAGTCATCTGTCTCAAATCTACCTTTACTAAATATCGTTCTAACTCTACTTTTCAAAATATTAATGACTTACCAATGAAACCAATCAGACGATGAAATTTGGGTACGTTCCGATTCACTCATAGAATATGTTTATGGCCTAAATGTTTATGCTGGTAAAGAAATGGATGTCTATGAAAGGACACTTGGCGAAAGTGTTGTTCTCAAAATTTCAGGCATAATCAAATGCGCAAATAACACTATCAAGTTTCCTGCTGTCGGAACTCTGATGAAAATCGTAAAAATGTTCCTAAGTTTGCTAGACAACTAGCGGGTGGATAAAATCAATTTCAGTTTCTAAATGGCACCATAGTCTGCAGAAGGCCAGACACGAAAGATGTATTAATGATTAGTAATTGCTTCATTGAGGAAACTACAGTTATTCTGCGAACTATGAAAGATGGAATGAAGAAAGAATTCCGTTGTCCAAGAAAGTTGAAGTTTTCAATGAACACATGGGAGGAGTGGATCTAACAGATTAAATTGTTGGGTTATACGATTTTGATGGAATTTTGAACGGAATGCTAGTCCACGATCAGCACCGTCCTAAGCCTAAGGGCTAATAGGGTTGTAGTTTTGGGATGCCAATTCCTAGGGGGCGCCTGTTTTTGCAATGAAATGCGTGGTGTCCCCATCGTACATGTACTCAGTATCTCTGAGATGTGGAGCTTTTTTTGATTTGAATTTTGTGTGAAGAGAGGTGCGCTCGTTTCGTTCGTCCAACCGAGCCATGGGGTGCTAATTTTGGGTTGGGTTGGGTTGGGTTTAGTCGTTGATCTGAAGACATTTTTTAACGAAGGCCTCTACTGAATGAATAACTTCTGAAATAGAGTACTTTACAAACTGATTTGGCAGCCCTGTATATTTGAATTGAAGTAAAACTAGAGCTAACACTAGACCTAGAAGTGAAATGTTTTGGGTTTAGCTCTGCGTCTTCAGACTGCTTTATGGGGAGGTGTTTGTAGAAGCCTAAAGGAAAAAGTTTTCTAAATAGTTGCCACCGACAAGTGTCTGTTCAAAGCTCTTGTCCAATCACCGTCCTAAACCTAAGAGCTAATAGGTCTGCAGTCCTGGGGTGCCAACTCATAAGGGGCGTCTGTTTTTGCAATGAAATGCGTGGTGTTCCCATCGTACATATACTCAGTATCTTCTTTGAGGTGTGGACCGTTTTTTGAATTGAATTTTGTATGAAAAGTCATGAAGCGCTGATTTTGGGTTGGGTTGGGTTGGGTTGGATTGGGTTGGGTTGGGTTTAGTCGTTGATCTGAAGACATTTTTTAACGAAGGCTTCTATTGAATGAATAACTTCTGAAATATAGATATATAAAAAATACAATATTTGAATTGAAATAAAACTAGAACCAGCACTACACCTAAAAGTGAAAAGTTTTGGGTTAAAACCGAAACTTTGTAGTTCTAGGTCTGGTGTTAATTCTAGTTTCACTTCAATTTAAATATGCAGGGTTGGGTTGGGTTGGGTTTAGCTTTGCATCTGAAGACATTTTTTTTAACGAAGGATTACGATGAATAGTTTCTGAAATAGAGTCTAGTAACTACAGTCCGTTCTTCTTGAATTTTGTATGAAAAGGAGCGCAGTCGTTGTATTCTCCAATCCAGTCCTGGAGAATCAAATAGCTTAAGGCGGCACTATCCACGATGACCCAAAGCGCATAAAAACGTCATACCTAATTACAATAGTGGAAGATTGCGTTAAACAGAAATAGTGTAAATGTAAAAACCTGGGACATCATTTACCCATTGAGGACTCTATCAGACGTCGTTGTTCGGTATGTACGCAAAAGCAAAAGGAAGCCAAAAACAAAATGCCTCATTTATCTCACTCATCTCATCTGTTTCGTATGTGTAATATAACATTAAGCAAATCATGCTTAAATCTGTACCATTTGTAGTAATGCAAAATGACGAGTTTCTCTGTATTACTTTTGTGTGGATAAAATCATTTTCAAGTCTTTAGTTTTATATGTCCCAGTCAAAGTGTCTCTTATCCGTGCCAGATGTCAAGGTCCCACACTTTAGAGATCGATATTTTCGAAATCGCACGATGAAAAAAATTCCGGTAAAGTTTATTGTAATCAGTGAACATTACAAAAAAAGTACCCGATTTTTGAGAGTTGCCTTCTTTGCGATTTATTTTTCAAAAACTATTTAACGAAAATTTTTCAAATTTGAATTAATGGTAACCCAATAAATGCGGGGCATGTTTTATATTATGATATTCCTTATAGTTTCGGAGAAAATCGCAGTTTGGTAAGTGATTATTTCGAAAACGACCAGGCAGATTTCAACACGATTTATACCAAAATGTGTTTAATAATGTTGTATGTGGGATTTCGTTACCAGTTTTTCAAAATAAGTGATCCCTAATTATTTACGAGCGATTTAATGGGAATACAAGTTAAAGAGAAACATTCTTTAACACATTTTGGTAAAAATCGCTTTGAAATCTGTCCGGTCGTTTTCGAAATAACCGCATCTTACTTCACCGCGACTTTCCACAAAATTATATGGAGTTTCGTTAAAATAAAACATGCCCCGCATTAAGAACACATCGAGTTATTACCAATTCAAATTTGAAATTTTTTAGTTAAGTAGTTTTGGAGAAATAAAATCGCAAATTAGACAAAGTTGATAGAAGAAAAACTGCGGATCCGAAAATTACCAAATTAATTTATGATATACAGAAATGTTCATTGATTACAATAAACTTACCGCAATTTTTTTCATCGAGCGATTTCGAAGATATCAATCTCTAAAGTGAGGGGCCTTTACATTTGGCATTATGCATGCGTCCCGGTACTCATCGCATAAAGGGTTGTCAATATTCAAGTAAAATATTATATAATAATAAAAAAATTAAATACAAAATAAATCCATCTCCAAATAGATAATGGTGTATTTCATGTGAAAGTGAGTATATCAATATTAAAATAAAATTCCGTTAGAATCGTTCGATATATCTACAAATGGACCCCAGGCACATCTTACATTTAGACACAGCTGCACCCTAACCAAATAACAACAATCACACGTTCTAAACTGCTCCCTTTACGGCTATTATGGTAAATAGTTCCTAGCCGCACGTTTTTCCCGCATATTTAGTCCAAAGTCGTGTGCTGGCCCGTACTAAAAAAAAACTTAGTCTTTTGACGGTTAATTTCCACATAAAAAGTCAGCACTTGTTAATCTCCGAGCTGACCCCTCCATTAAGGAAGGGGATATCGGTTTTTAAGAATTGACTTGACCCAGAAAAGAATATTTTAAGGGCGAGACCGAAACGAAGTCAATGGACGCCTATCTTTCAGCGATTTTTACGATTATTTTTTTCGCCCCTAAACGTTGATCTTGACCGAATATTTAGTCGAATAAAGAAGATAAAAAAAGCCCCGATTTAGTTGAATGAGAATAAATGGTCGATTACGTTAAAAGCCGTGAGAAATTGGTGCATATTTTTTTTATAATTTAACGGAATAAACTAATAAATAAGTCATCAAGGAATTAATTCGTTGTTTTAAGAAGATAATTTTCTTTATAAATACAATGTCAAGTTATTTAACTAAATTACATGTGTAGAATTTCAAAAAAAAAGTGTTTACACGTATCATTTCACCGTGTATCCTTGCGGCTTAACTCGAAACCCGACAATTTGCCCACTCAATTAACGCCCGGTCTCTTTTCCTTCTATTTTTCCTTATTACATGTGTACACACAACACGCTACCTAAGGCAAACTACCGCTTGAATACCGGTCAGCCACCGTGTGTGTGTGTGCTTTTTTCATTTATTTGACTGCTTTAAGTTCTCCATGGTTCGAGGCGAAGGCGCCGAAGATGGTTCACGTGATCAAAACAGATCGAGAGGAATAACGGAAAAGAAGGCGGAAACGATTTTTATTGGGAAAATATAACGCGGAAAATTTATGTATCGAGGAAAAGGAATAGGTACCGATTTCCCGTCGTTCTCGTGGTCTTTTCGTCGTTTAAAACGCTATCTCAAACACCATTGAGGAGAGATAGCGCTGTTGGATGAAGCTCAATGGGTAGATTAAAATCTTCGCGCCGACGATAACTCGTGTTGAATTTCCGGTGTATTTATGTGGCCGATGTGTGTCGATCAAATAAAACACCCTGGTGGGGTTTTTATTTGTGGGAGTTTTATAAGTTGTTTTGTAGCCAATATAATTTAGAGACAAATGTGTCTAATATAAAAAATTATTACTATTTTGTTTTTACTTAAATTAAATGTTTAAGTACAAAAAACAAAACTTAATAATTTAACCTGATTAGTAATAATTTTTAATTAAACTGGTTTATTGATTAAACAGAAAATATGAATCTGACTAGTTTCAGCCGCGTCGTGCGTGAGCGGGCATCAATTGTTGTAGTACTCACGTGAACGTGCGTGATCGTGAGCATCCTTGGCTTCGACTATTAGTTATACTTTTACTTTCAGAAAAATTTACAAGACTCAAGCACTAAATGGCAAATAAAACTAGAACTAACACTACACCTAGTACTAGAAAGATTTAGGTTTAGCCGTGCGTCTGAAGACGCACGGCTAAACCGAAACTTTCTAGAACTAGGTCTAGTGTTAGTTCTAGTTTTACTTTGGTACAAGTATATCACAATTTAAGATTTAATAACACCAAAAATAGAGCCAACACTAACGCTAGAGTTAATACTAGACCTAAAAAAAACATTGACGTTTAGTCATACCTCTCTTAAGACAGAATCCAACCCAACCTATCTTCAGAACTAACACTACACTTAGAACTAGAAACTTTAGGGTTTAGCCGTCTTAAGAGATGCACGGCTAAATCCTAATGTCTTTAGTTCTAGGCCTAGTGTCAATTAGAGATGTGCAAGTTACGTGATGGGTCACGATAGGTCATGCGTGATCCATCGTGAGTGGGCATGTTTAATTTTTCTTTAGTAACAATATTTTACCGAACACTGGACAATTTTATAGTGTTTTTATTGCTGTTGCCGAGAATTCGAATAAAATCTCCGATGTTTTCCTTACTATTAATAACATTTTCAGTAACTAAATGTTGATGTCAATATTCGAATCAATTTTTAAGCAAATATGATTTCAGTGAAGTGCCTATTTATTGTAACAACAATCTACAAATTAATGAAATAGATGAAAATTTAATTTAAAATTATGATGAATGGATACATAAAAATTAGTAAAAAATTTTTGTGTTCTCTGGAAAATGTCCCATTTGGTATCCCCATTTAGTATAGATGTATTGAACCAATTAGAACAATTTTGACACTACCTAGCAATCTTTTTTCTAGTTTTTGATATCTTTAACATCTTTGGCACTCTCAAAAACACTAATATTTATCACAGAGATATTTTTAGTGCTTTAGAACCAATTTGGTCACTACCAATCAGTATATCCCATAATCATTTTTTTGCATTTTCTGAAAAACATGAGATGTTTTTAATAACGTTTTTTTAATTGTTTTGCACAATTACACACTCTAAGACGTCTTTTTCAGATGTTGACATCTTAAAAGCTCTTTCTAAAACCTCAAAATTAATTGTTTTAACGTATTTTGGTCAAGACCTATCAATATACTTCAGAATTTAAAAAAATTTGTATTTTCTGGAAAACATCTTAGTATTTTTTAATTGATTTACATTCATTAAGCAACCTGAATATGCATAGAATTGTGATCTTTTTATATTAGAAGACATAAATATTATGCACTGAGTTGAGTCTGAAAATTACCCAACTCAGTGCAAAATATTTTGCAATGCAATTTTCAAAAGTTGTATTGGTCCATGATTTTTGAAGAATGTTAAGTTGGGTTGAGCTCCAACATCATACCATTCAATTTTACGGATAGTATAAAGTTGGAGTTCAACCTAACCCAACCCAGTCCATAACATTCTTCAAAAATCATGGACCAATACAACGTTTGGAAATAAACTCTGTAAGTGTCATGTCGATTTCATCATTAACATTTCTGCTTCATTGTTAAGATAGAATCGATGAATTAAACAGAACTAACTATATAATCAATTGTTATCATTTTATGTTAGAAGACATAAAACATATACATGTTGGAAGCTTTTTCAAAAATCTCAAAATTACTCAACCCAGTCCATAATATTCTTCAATACAATTTCCAAAAGTTGTATTGGTCCATGATTTTTGAAGAATGTTAGATTGGGTTGAGCTTTAACATCATACCATTCAATATGTACGAAGTTGGAGTTCAACCTATCCCAACGCAGTCCATAATATTCTTCAAAAATCATGGACCAATACAACGTTTGGAAATAAACTTTGTAAGTGTCGATTTCTTCATTAAAAACATATTTGCTTCATTGTTAACATAGAATCGATAAATTAAACAGAACTAACGTCCATTGATCAGGGATTCACTCGAAAACAGGAAAGTGTTCGTTATAACCGGAACCACTTCAATAATAATTAGTTCGTTATATGCCAAAGTTCGTTATAGCTGGTTTCGCTATAGGTAAATTTATTTAGATTATGTTTACAGAGATATTCTCTGGACTATTGCGTTAGTTGAGTTAGTTGATTCAAGTTTAGCCGTGCGTCTGAAGATGCACGGCTAAACCGAAACTTTCTAGTACTAGGTCTATTGTTAGTTCTAGTTTTACTTTAGTACAAGTATATCACAATTTAAGATTTAATAACACCTAAAAATAGAGCCAACACTAACGCTAGAGCTAATAAAAGACCTAGAAAAACATTTAGGTTTAGTTGTACCTCTCTTAAGACGGAACTCAATCCAACCCAACACAACTTATCTTCAGAGCTTACACTACACTTAGAACTAGAAACTTTAGGGTTTAGCCGTCTTAAGAGACGTACGGTTAAATCCTAATGTCTCTAGTTCTAGGCCTAGTGTCAATTAGAGATGTGCAAGTTACATGATGGGTCACGATAGGTCATGCGTGATCCATCGTGAGTGGGTATGTTTAGTTTTTCTTTAGTAACAATATTTTACCGAACACTGGACAATTTTATAGTGTTTCTGTTGGTGTTGCCGAGAATTCGAATAAAAACTCCGATGTTTTCCTTATTATTAATAACATTTTCAGTAACTAAATGTTGATGTCAATATTCTAATCAATTTTTAAGCAAATATGATTTCAGTGAAGTGCATATTTATTGTAACAACAATCTACAAATTAATGAAATAGATGAAAATTTAATTTAAAATTATGATGAATGGATACATAAAAATTAGTGATATAAAGGATGTCCGCAACAAATAATTCGCATTCGCATTCACATATATCTTATTTGAACTCCGGTTCGATAATAATAAATAAATTTTGTAAATCGTTTTGAAAATCACTATCACTAGACATAGAACTAAAAACATCGGAGTTTAGATGTGCATTGAAAAACTGTTATTGTTTTTGTTGCATTAGAATTGATTTGGTTAATATATTTCATAATAAAAAAAATTTTGTATTCTCTGCTAAATGTCCCATTCGGTATTTATAAGTATGTTGCGTACATTAAACGAAGATATATTTAACCATTTAACCAATTAGAACAATTTTGACACAACCTAGCAATTTTTTCTAGCTTTTCATGTTTTTAACATTTTTGGCACTCTCAAAAACACTAAAATCTATTTTCAACTTTTCGATTTTGATTAAGTATCACTCAGATATTTTTAGAGCTTTAGAACCAGTTTGGTCACTACCAATCATTATATCTCATAATCACTTTTTTTTTGTACAAGTACACACTCTAAGACGTCCTTTTCAGATTTCAACATCTTAAAAGCTCTTTCTAAAACCTCACAATTAATTGTTTTAAGTTTATCAACATTGGTTAACTACCAAGTGCATTTAGCGAATTAGAACCATTTTAGTCAAATAATTTTGTTGTGTTTTCTGGAAAACATTTTCTTAGTGTTTTTTAATTGATTTACTTTGATTAAGCAACCTGAATATATATAGTAATATAATCATTTGCTATTATTTTATGTTAAAAGACATAAAACATATACATGTTGGAAGCTTTTTCAAAAATCTCAAAGTTACTCAACCCAGTCCATAATATTCTTCAATACAATTTCCAAAAGTTGTATTGGTCCATGATTTTTGAAGAATGTTAGATTGGGTTGAGCTTTAACATCATACCATTCAATATGAAGGATAGTATGATGTTGGAGTTCAACCTAACCCAACCCAGTGCATAACATTCTTCAAAAATCATGGACCAATACAACGTTTGGAAATGAATTCTGTAAGTGTCATGTCGTTTTCTTCATTAACATTTCTGCTTCATTGTTAAGATAGAATCGATAAATTAAACAGAACTAACTATATAATCAATTGTTATCATTTTATGTTAGAAGACATAAAATATATACATGTTGGAAGCTTTTTCAAAAATCTCAAAATTACTCAACCCAGTCCATAATATTCTTTAATACAATTTCCAAAAGTTGTGTTGGTCCATGATTTTTGAAGAACGTTAGGTTGGGTTGAGTTCCGACAAACATACCATTCAATATGAAGGATAGTATGAAGTTGGAGTTCAACCTAACCCAACGCAGTCCATAACATTCTTCAAATATCATATACCAATACAACTTTTGGAAATAAACTTTGTGTCATGTCGATTTCTTCATTAAACATTTCTGCTTCATTGTTAAGATAGAATCGATAAATTAAACAGAACTAACGTCCATTGATCAGGGATTCACTCGAAAACAGGAAAGTGTTCGTTATAACCGGAACCACTTCAATAATAATTAGTTCGTTATATCCCAAAGTTGGTTATAGCTGATTTCGCTACAGGTACATTTATTTAGATTATGTTAAACAGAGATATTCTCTGGACTATTGCGTTAGTTGGTTATAACTTAACCAAACCGAACGCAACCAACCCAATCCAATCCATAAGATTCCTCATATTGAATGATATCAAGTTAAAGGTTAACTCAATCTAACGAATCTTCCAATTTTTTTTATTTCTTTAAGTTTTTTCTAAGTTTTCATTCAATATGAGGCATGGTATAAAGGTTTTCTTCTATGGTTGAGTTGGGTTAAACTCCAACTTCAAATTATTAAGTATGAAGTTGAAGCTCAATCCAATCCAAATGTAAGAGAAAAAATCACGGAATATTTAAATTTTTTCTTCTATAGCTGAGTTGCGTTAATTTTCAACTTCATGCCATCCCTCATATACTAAAAAATCAAATCCAAAATTTTTCTGTGGTTGGGTTGGATTGGGTTAAACTCCAATTTCTTCATTCCTTTCAATATGATCCCATACCAAAAATTTGGAATAATTTTAAATTTTTGGAAATATTCCGAGACTTTTTCTTCCATATTTTGGGTTTAACAAAAAATCAAATTCAAAACAACTAAACTTCAATATGAAAGATGGTATCAAGTTGCAATTGCTGCCAAAATTGCTTAATTTCATTCAATTTAATAATCATTAAAATTGTTAAGTTAATTTAAATACATATAATTCATCATGTATTTAAATTATTTTGTAAATTTCTTAGGCATTGAACAGAATACCGGAGGTAACATACAAATATAATATAAGAAAATTGCAATAAAAATATTATTTTAATTGAAATGTTAGTTCGTAACTTTTCAACTCCACATTCGTTAAATCCGCATCGAAAAATCCGGTTCCGCATCTGCCAAACCCACATCCGTAAGATCACTAATAAGACTATGCCAGCTGTTATAAAATGCTATAAAATGAATTTAATCAGAACCGGTTTCTGGTTAATAAGCCATCATCAGCTGAATTGTCAGATGTATAATTAAGATTAAACACGAGAAACACACCACAAGGAAGAACAGAAATGAAATAAATTCAGACACAGACATGAAAATTTTTTTATTTTATCTGTTCTTCTTTGTGGTGATTTCTCGTGTTATTTTATCATTTTTAAAGCGTTTACTAATTTATATTTAAATCTTTATTATCCATCTAACAAGTCAGCTGATGATGGTTCATTAGCCGAAACCGGTTCTGATTAAATTAATTTTATAGCGTGATAGAAGACTTTTTTTATAATAGTCTCATTTATTTCAGAACATGATAAATAAAACTGAACACTGTTAATTCGGCCATTCTGTCAAACACCATTAATGAAAAATCAAACATGATTCACGCGTGAGTCACGCGATTCATGTATTATATTCACGTGAGTGGCATGCGTGACCCGCTATGGTCTAGATCGTGAGCGGGCATAAAGATTTACTCACACGCACATCTCTAGCTCCTAATAATAGAGTGTGTCTTAGATTCGAACAAATACGGTATTTCTCCATTATTCAGTATTCACCATTACCTAAGTTATTATCCAGAATCCGTTCAATTTTATATATAGTCTTGGTTATAAGAACAACTTATCTCATTTACACGCTTACCTTACTGTGATTTTTTGTGCTGAGTGACAAATTGAAACTAGAACTAACACTAGACCATAGATTAGATATAATATATTGTTAAATAAGGCAACTCTTAACGTTTGTTTAAAATGCGTAATTAGTTTTGGATACTGTTATAGGTGACGCAGCACTGAAATCAGTGATAGGCGGGAAATAAAAATTAAATGTGTTATTTGATGTTTTTTTGCAAAACATTGCTTGGCTTTTAAAACCGCACAAAATTTTAAACACATTAAATTTTGTTGTTTGCAATGTTTTATAAAAAAAAACATCGGAAAAACATAACACGGAATTAAATTATCATTTGAAAACTCTTTAAATGAATAACAAACACTTTGTTCTTTTAATATTGTATGTACCACAATGTTTCTTCGTAATTTGATTACATTTATCAAATATTCTTTCTTTGAAGCCTTATGACATTGGGCTAATGTTGACTCAATATTTAACAATAAACTTATTATATGTTGAAGCAACCCAATGATTTCGTCAAATAACAGGCAATAAATAATCTTGTAGTTTCTTCTTATAACCTTCACAACCACCACATGAGATGTTATAGATAACCCCAGACCTGTATAGTAAGGGCGTGGGGTCTTTACAACGTATATCACTTTTATGTTGGTATAATCTTCTTTTAAGCCATTGGGAAGTTTGTCCCACATAGCAACCTTCACAACCACCACATGAGATGTTATAGATAACCCCAGACTTGTATAGTAAGTATACAGGTCCTTACTATACAGGTCTGGGGTTATCTATAACATATATATATCTATAACATCTCATGTGGTGGTTGTGAAGGTTGCTATGTGGGACAAACTTCCCAATGGCTTAAAAGAAGATTATACCAACATAAATGTGATATACGTTGTAAAGACCCCACGCCCTTACTATACAGGTCTGGGGTTATCTATAACATCTCATGTGGTGGTTGTGAAGGTTATAAGAAGAAACTACAAGATTATTTATTGCCTGTTATTTGACGAAATCATTGGGTTGCTTCAGGTTGTCCCACATAGCAACCTTCACAACCACCACATGAGATGTTATAGATAACCCCAGACCTGTATAGTAAGGACCTGTATACTTACTATACAAGTCTGGGGTTATCTATAACATCTCATGTGGTGGTTGTGAAGGTTGCTATGTGGGACAAACTTCCCAATGGCTAAGGACCTGTATACTTACTATACAGGTCTGGGGTTATCTATAACATCTCATGTGGTGGTTGTGAAAGTTGCTATGTGGGACAAACTTCCCAATGGCTTAAAAGAAGATTATACCAACATAAAAGTTTCTTCTTATACATCGTTATTTTAAGAGCTGCGAAGTACCTGATGAAGTAACTTCTTCTATACACAACCTAACACAATCAAAAATATTACAATGTCAAACTTACCAAACTGACAATTCTAACTTCATAATAATGGAAAGCAGCACTATAGGTGACAGTATCCATAATTAAATGCAGGTTTCTCCACTTCAAAATTTTTAGGGCATGCACTAGACCTAGTATTAGAAAGGTTCAGGTTTATAAACTTTCTAGTATTAGGTGTAGTGTTAGTTCTAGTTTTACTTTCATACAAGTATATAACAATTTAAGCCTGAAGAATAACTAAAAATAGAGTTTTTGTTCCCTTTCAACTTCCATTCTTGAAAGCAGTCACCTGATCGAGCTTGAGTCACGTGAATTGACGTGACTCACGCATGACTCATGTGATACATGAATGGTGGAATACACGTGAGTGATGTGCGTGACACGCGTGGGTCTAAATCGTGAGCGATCATAAAAAGTCACTCACGCGCACATCTCTAGTTCTTTCTAATGGAGTGTGTCTTAGATTCGAACAAATACGGTATTCTCCCATTATTCAGTATTCACCATTACCTAAGTAATTATCCAGAACCCGTTCAATTTTATATATAGTCTTGGTTATAAGAACAACTTATCTCATTTACACACATACCTTACTATGGTTTAACCAAATTTTCATTTTATACTACTTACTTTTTGCAGATTTTGGATAACTAAAAAAAATTTAAATTCATTTGGAAAAGAAGATTTCAAAAGATGATTAAATGGTAATTTTTCTAGTGGGCATATAAAGCGCCGAGATGGAGAGGTAGTTAAATGGGTTAATGGGCGAAAAGGCGAGCGAAAAGCTCATCGCAGTTCGGCGCGGAACGAGAGCGTCGCGAAACAAAATAAATAAAAAAAAGGCGAAAAAGAGCTATGAAACGATGAAAATCGAGGCTGGACCGCGCGGATGAAGAGGAGCGAGAGAGAAGAAGACATGGTCCGGACATTGCGGGCAGGGAAGGTTACGCGGTCAGTGATACACGGGTTCGACGAAACGACTCCCCTTCGTCTAATTACAACGTTGCGAGAAGACGTCTCTTTGCAACACGGTGCCGACATCTTACGAAAAGAGATACAATCAACGTATTTTTAATTAAGGTTCGAAAAATAATTAGTTTACATCAAAAATGATTTAGGCCCGAAAACTTTTCAAATAATAAATGGGCGAAAAAAGTTTGCGTTGAAAGTGAAATTAAGAGAAAAAAAATGGTGTGTAACTGGGTCGTGAGTTGAAATCGAGAGGGAAAATGTGGGCGAGTTGGAACATCTCGTGAGCTTCCCTGCGGGGCTTCACTTTCGTCGTCACTTGGTTGACGATCCTGTTGCTGCTGTTGCTGCAGCGGCGGCGTCGTTCCTGCGGATGAGAGGATGGGGCCGCGAGTACTCAACCGACGTTGGAGCGAGCTCGGTCGCGGTAGTTCGGATATTTTTAAAACACTCTCACTTTCAACGGCACTAGGTCGTGGTTCCGTTTTTCCTTTCTTTCTCTCACCGACCTCGCTATCACTTTTACTTTAGTACAGACACCGACCGAGACGAAACCTTTTTTACTATACGATCGTTTCTTATCTCCTTCATAAAGAAACGTAGAAATGAAATTTTTTATACCCCCTTTCGGAGAAAGCATTAAAATGTTTACCTTTTAAGAAAATACTTTTTAGGTATTGCTACTTTTTTTCGGTATAGGGCAGTGGGTTAAGTTGTCCCAGACGTTTTGTCCTCGTGCACCATTAATATCCATGACTCCTCGGAGGTTCCTTAACGGAATCCACAGCACAAGAGAGATACGAGACAACAGGTTGCTCCGGATCCTTTCGCATCTCTCGGAATCGAGCCTTGGGTTCTCTTCCGACGCCATTGATATGTAAAAGTGCCCGAAGAAGGGTCGTTAGCCTAGGTCGGGGATAAGACACACCGGATCCTCATCTCGTCCTCCGCGCTCCCCAAACCAAGGGGGTTACGCCCGGGATCCATCGCCGACACGATTGTATAATAAGGACCGGGGTACGATGAACCGCGGAAAATGGCCCGGCATTTCCGGTGCGGTCGGAGAGAAAAACGACCCGAGAATTTCCGGCTGTGGATTGCTCTTGTCGGCTGTCGTTATCAAGGACGTTCCTCCAATTATCGCCCTTTAGAAGATCTGAACAGAAAACCGAATCATAATGTTCTTAGTCATTTCAGTTATTTTGTTAGTCATCTCGATTTTCTGATTATATATTCTACCAGCGTGCCTGATTTATGACTCTTTCGCTTGTGGTTTAGAATTAAACTTTCCAAATGTAACTAATAATTTTGGGGTTTTTAGGTACATTCACCTCTAAGAGTCATTCAGGTAATTAGAAAGGATACGAAAGTCACAAAAGATTTCTCATTACATGTAATGAACGAGTTCAGTTAGCATCATCGTAATACTGAAAAATCATTGAATTAATTTAGTGAAAAATAAAACACAACGACACAAATCCTCCCAATATTTTCCTTGTTATTAATACAACGTTTCGATACTTCCTCCCATCTTCAGGTCTACAATCATATCACCCTATTAAAATACACATATATCAATTGTTTAGATGACACTAAAACAATTGAACGTCTATTACAATTTAAAAATTTTTTAAAACACACGTAGTGAAGTTAATTTCTTTGTCTTAGAAGTCATATTTTGCACCTTAACTCCAATTTATAAATGGAAATGAAACGAGACTGCAGCACAATTTGACCAAGAATATCTGTTTACCATGTTAAACCGGTTATTTCTGGGTGAGATGATCATCATGATTCAAGATTATTTATGAGGTGTTCTGAATTCGCAGATTCTCGGATTAAGTATAAGTTCATTCAAAGTAGTTATTCAAAAATCAGTAGTCTGTCAAAAGTAGTTATTCCAAGACATTGTAGTAGTACATTGAAAATTACACTTTGTCTAAAATAAAACACCTCATTTAGGCATAACATTGGGTATTTTAGCTATCAAAAAATCCCAACAGATTTTTACTAGAAATCAGCACATATTAAAAGTGAGTTGGATTGGGTTAAAATGTGTTAAACAACCAAACGAGCGATAGAATGCTTTTAGAATTTGGGTTAACAGCTATTTTTGAATTAGATAATCGTCTTGCTTCAAGGTTATTGATGAGGTGTGCTGAATTCGCAGATTCTTGGATTAAGTATAAGTTCATTTTTTCTCTGTCAAAAGTAGTTATTCCAAGACACTGTAGTAGCACATTGAAAATTACACTTTATCTAGAACAAAATACCACATTTACGCATAACATTGGTTATTCTAACTATCAAAAAGTGCCAACAGATTTCTACTAGAAATCAGCACATATTAAAAGGGGGTTGGGTTACGATGGAATGCTTTTAGAATTTGGGTTAATACCTATTTTTGAATCAGATAATCGTCTTGCTTTAAGTTTATTTATGTGGTGTGCTGAATTCGTAGATTTTTGGATGAAGAATAAGTTCATTTTCTCTCTGTCAAACATAGTTATTCCAAGACATTGTAGTAGCACATTGAAAATTACACTTTGTCTGAAATAAAACACCTCATTTAGGCATAACATTGGGTATTCTAGCTATCAAAAAATCCCAACAGATTTTTACTAGAAATCAGCACATATTAAAAGTGAGTTGGGTTGGGTTAAAATGTGTTAAACATTCAAACGAGCGATGGAATGCTTTTAGAATTTGGGTTAACAGCTATTTTTGAATCAGATAATCGTCTTGCTTCAAAGTTATTTATGAGGTGTGCTGAATTCGCAGATTCTTGGATTAAGTATAAGTTCATTTTTTCTCTCTCAAAAGTAGTTATTCCAAGACACTGTAGTAGCACATTGAAAATTACATTTTATCTAGAACAAAATACTCCATTTACGCATAACATTGGGTATTCTAACTGTCAAAAAGTGCCAACAGATTTCTACTAGAAATCAGTACATATTAAAAGTGAGTTGGGTTGGATTAAAATGTGTTAAACATCCAAACGAGCGATAGAATGCTTTTAGAATTTGGGTTAACAGCTATTTTTGAATCAGATAATCGTCTTGCTTCAAGGTTATTTATGAGGTGTGCTGAATTCGCAGATTCTTGGATTAAGTATAAGTTCATTCTTTCTCTGTCAAAAGTAGTTATTCCAAGACACTGTAGTAGCACATTGAAAATTACACTTTATCTAGAACAAAATACTCCATTTACGCACAACATTGAGTATTCTAACTGTCAAAAAGTGCCAACAGATTTCTACTAGAAATCAGCACGTATTAAAAGGGAGTTGGGTTGCGATGGAATGCTTTTAGAATTTGGGTTAATAGCTATTTTTGAATCAGATAATCGTCTTGCTTTAAGTTTATTTATGTGGCGTGCTGAATTTGCAGATTTTTGGATGAAGAATAAGTTCATTTTTTCTCTGTCAAACATAGTTATTCCAAGACATTGTAGTAGCACATTGAAAATTACACTTTGTCTGAAATAAAACACCTCATTTAGGCATAACATTGGGTATTCTAGCTATCAAAAAATCCCAACAGATTTTTACTAGAAATCAGCACATATTAAAAGTGAGTTGGGTTGGGTTAAAATGTGCTGAACATCCAAACGAGCAATGGAATGCTTTTAGAATTTGGGTTAACAGCTATTTTTGAATTAAATAATCGTCTTGCTTCAAGGTTATTTATGAGGTGTGCTGAATTCGCAGATTCTTGGATTAAGTATAAGTTCATTTTTTCTCTGTCAAAAGTAGTTATTCCAAGACACTGTAGTAGCACATTGAAAATTACACTTTATCTAGAACAAAATACTCCATTTACGCACAACATTGAGTATTCTAACTGTCAAACTGTTGGGTTACGATGGAATGCTTTTAGAATTTGGGTTAATAGTTATTTTTGAATCAGATAATCGTCTTGCTTTAAGTTTATTTATGTGGTATGCTGAATTCGCAGATTCTTGGATGAAGAATTAGTTCATTTTCTCTCTGTCAAACATAGTTATTCCAAGACATTGTAGTAGCATATTGAAAATTACACTTTGTCTGAAATAAAATACCCCATTTAGGCATAACATTGGGTATTCTAGCTATCAAAAAATCCCAACAGATTTTTACTAGAAATCAGCAGTGAGTTGGGTTGGGTTAAAACGTGTTAAACATCCAAAACAGCGAAGGAATGCTTTTAGAATTTAGATTAACAGCTATTTTTAAATCAGATAATTATCTTGCTTCAAGGTTATTTATGAGGTGTGCTGAATTCACCGATTCTCGGATTAAGTATAAGTTCATTTTCTCTCTGTCAAAAGTAGTTATTCCAAGACACTGTAGTAGCACATTGAAAATTACACTTTGTCTAAAATAAAATACTCCATTTAGGCATAATATTGGGTATTCTAGCTATCAAAAAAAGTCCCAACAGATTTCTACTAGAAATTAGCACATATTAAAAGGGGATTGGGTTGGGTTGTGTTAAAACGTGTTAAATATCCAAACCAGCGATGGAATGTTTCTAGAATTCAGGTTAACATCTATTACTGAATCAGATAATAACCATAACTTAAGGTTATTTATAAGGTGTGCTGAATTCTGCTATAGCAAATTCAAGCTACTATTTGAAAGATACCAGAAATCAACACATATTAAAATTAGGTGGAGTTGGGTTCAGCTGGTGAAACAGAGAGAGAACAGCGGGAATCTCTTAATAAGTTATGAGAGATGTTAAGAGAAGAAGATGAGACTACATAAATTCGGAACAATAGTAGAAGTTATATTCAGAAAAGACAGGAAAAGGAAGGAAGAACAGAGTATTTCAAAAGAAGGGAAAAGGAGTGAGGGAGGAAAGATAATAAACATAAAGGGCTTGCAACAGAAATATGTGAGATTAAAGAGGTAATAAGGAGGCTAATTGGAACGAAAGCAGAATTTAAACTGAGTAAGACCATACGCTAAAAGTATGAGAGCAATTACGGTAGTGGTGTAAAAGGGGCTTGACAATATGCCAAATGGAAGAGAATGAGAAGAAATAAAGAAGTGCTACAGATGCTGATCGCCAACGCACCTGACTAAAGAGTGAATCAAAGTAAATAGAAGAACTTGGTGTTACAAATGCGAAGAATGCGTGTACCAAACAGATGATTAAAAAAGAACGAACCATGGTGTTCAGACTGTAAGTATATTGTCGTGCTCCATTTAGAGATGAAGGGTCAAAAATGAAGAGAGCAGCAGGAACTGGGTATAATACCGAAATCGTGGAACACAAACTGATTAAAGCCGAAAATCAAGAATTTTTGTTTCTTGTAGACACAGGAAAAACGATAGAGGAAGGCAAAGTAAAAGAAAGAAAGGGACCTGCGGAGGAAGCGGGAGAGAAGGACCAAAAGAAAGAATGGAGAATATCGAGACTGAACATTAAAAACAAGAATTAAGTAATCTTTATTGGGAACCCAACCAACGAGGAGGAAGGAATTAAAAAACCTCCTTTAATTGGACCAAGCTTTCGATAATACATTCTTATCTTCGTCAGATGTATAAAAGTCAGTTATCATCAGTTAAGATATGTAAAAATTCATGTTGTTACATTGATATGTCCCCAAATGACATCAAAAGAAGGAAACAACAACTGATTTTCCGAGAAAACACTTCCAAAAAACAGCGTAGTTGGTGGTTTACGTTCGAGCGTCCACTACGCCGACAGTCTCTGGGAAAAACTTTCAGGAAAGAAAGTCACAAGGTGTACAACACAAGAAGAAGAAGAAAACTTCACTTAACAGACAAGAAAAAAACTTTCTGTTACCAGCTGCCCTTGTCAGCTGGTGACAAGGACAGTTACAAACGGCTCTTAACCTAAGAAATGTAACCTTTGAACTTAATCAAATTCAAAGATAGACTAAAAAGTCAGTAACATACGGCAAAAGGCGGACACAAAAGAAAAAGTTGGCTCTAGAGAACACAACTATGGGAGATTTGTAATTAAAACAAAATTAAAGAGGAAAGGTAAATGGCCGAAACATGCCTATTGTAAAATTTTTGAACCTAAAATATCAGACTGCTAAGCAATAAAGGTATAATTTACGCATAGCGCGGTATCACTAATAGGTGGGTATCCCACACAAAAAAATAAAGATTTTCAAAACCTTACAGAACTCCACGAGAGTTTTGATAAAATCGAGTTGTTAGAAAGTTTTCTAGTTAGTTCCATAAGGTGACAATAAATATCACTTAATCCTTGTGAATCAATCCAAAAACAATCTCCTACTACAAATCTTTTTCCTGCAGAGAACTTTGGCCTCATCAAAGTCAAAATTATGACCCGTAGTTACATGGTGTTCTGCCAAAACAGTGCCGCCTGTTTTTTTTTTTGTGGCACAATCTCTTGCATGCTGTGACGACAACCTTGACTTGAGATACTGGGAAGTGGTTACCCCACACAACAGCTGTCACATCCCTTACAATCGGCTCTATAAACCAAGTTAGACTGATGTGAAACAGGAGTGGTTTCCTCAAGGGAGAAGAAGATATGTCTCAAGGGTCTGCATGTGTATTTAGAAAATTTTAGAGGGCAATTACGAAAAACCCTGATCAAATTCTCTGTAAAATCCAGAATGTAGGATACTTTTATAAATGTAGGTGGGTGGACGGAAAGGAGTCATCAGGAGGATGAGTCATTGACCGGTCAAGAGGAGATGGTCACAACAATAACTGGCCATACAGGAGCATCCTAGTGAGAAAGGATTCTGTTGATCAGTGATTTTGCGCAACCATTGTTACAGAAGATATTTGTCAACATCTTAAGATTCTTATCTCGGAAACCCTCATCAGTAAGTCGTAGAACCCTATCCTTCATGGCCCTAAGAGTATTGATCTTCATCTGGGTTGGATGGCAGGAATAAAAGCAACCTGAATAAATCAGCTTCCTGTACCAATCTAAAAGGATACGTTGATCCGGCTATCTAATATCCTGGCTGTCCAGGAATGGTACACAATTGTTCGTTTCAGATTCGATGGTAAACTGTCTATGATGGTTAACAGAATTAACTTCCCTTTGTACATAGAGAAGCTTGTCATAAGGGACAGAACAAATGATATCATCAACATACATCATATGAAGGGTAGACTGAAACACAATCTGGGAATGCACACATCTAAAGTCTATTCCATAATTATAGTAGCTAGAATAGGGCTGAGTGGACTGCCCATGAGAGTACCAAACTTCTGTTTGTAATAAACATTCCTAAAAGATAATACACAGAAGTCAAACAGAAATTCAATGATCTTGATAAGAAGAATCCCAGTGTGAGGTTGTATCAAATCCCACTGAGTAGACAACCTTTCGGTCACCAACTCCAAGGGAATATTCGTGAAAATAGACACGACATCTAAGGAAATCAAAACGAAGTCTTGTGAAAAGACAAAACCATTCATTTCTTCAGCGAATGAGAAAAAATCAGAGATGTTATACTCAGTTGTATTTGCAGGACACACAACAGGATCGTAGCCAGATAGCTAGACAATCCATAGATGGGTAAGTCAACAAAAGAAATGATTGGTATCAAAGGGGAACCCTCTTTATGTATTTTTGGTAACCCATAGAACTTGGGTGAGAAAACATTGTGACAGACCAATGATGTATAAACCTGTGTAGATATAAAATCATCGTCTTTACAGAGTTTATTTTGTTTCCTCTGGATGAAGAGACTCGGGTCAGATTACAGAACCTGATACGTATCTGTATCAGCCAACAAAGCAAGTTTCCGCATATTGAGACAGGTTCAGAATCACTGTGATTGGGGTTATTTCTAGTTTTTATGAGGTTAGTGAGTAAGTTGGTTACCCTTGCTCTCTTAGAATTACAACCACTTCCAAGTATAGACCTGAAGATTGACTCTAAATCACCCAAAATCTGAAGGATAAAGGAAGTCTCAATAGAAACTGGCAAACCAAACTTGTGACCTAGAGAAAGAAAGTTAGAAATATCTGGGGGTATGGTACAATCAGATTTGTTAGAAAACCACTTGGTGTTGTCACCGACTAATTCCTTAAACATATAATCCTCAGATAGGTCTTTGAACTTCTTAATATTGCGGTTCTTAATGTAATTGAAATACTTATTGAAGCCCTTATCTAGGTGGTTTGTTAATTCTCTAAACATAAAAGGGGGAATAGAATCACCTACTATTTTTTGTAAACTATTGAACTAATTATATAAATTTGTTAAGGTTAGAAATGCACTAGAAATTTCAATATTTACAAACTTAATTCTTAACCTATGAATGTATCAGCTAATTCTCTCCTTCATCTGTCTGGATGCTTCATCGAAGTTGTTGTCGAGATATTTGAAATGTTTGGAAAAAAACACGTTGCTTTTTAGAAGTGTTTTGTCGGAAAATCAGTTGTTGTTTCCTTCTTTTGATGTGATTTGGGGACATATCAAAGTAACAACATGTATTTTTATACTTCTACCTAAATTAAAAACAATATAATCAGCTGGCAGAAATGCAGAAAAAAATGAAGAACTTTGAGAACGTGATTAGACTGAAGAAAAGAAAAAAAGGAAGAAAGCTCTGAAGGGCAAAGCTCTACAAGATCAGGTTCTCGGAACGAGTCGATCAGAAGTCGATATTTTATAGCAATAAACCGCGATGCCCAAGAATATTAAAGTAGTACATCTCAACGTCAATAGATCAACTGAGGCAATGAACCTCATGGAGTGACAGACAGTTATGAGACGGACTAACATAGTAATGATTTCAGAATAGAATAGGAGAAAGATTGAGATGGGGTGGGGGATGGCTTGAATATAGTGCCATAAAAATCTGGAACCAATATATCAGGGTTAAAAGCTAACGTGGGTGGGATGTTATCTAACTTCAAACAAAACAATCCTGGATTTCCACCACCGTGTGGTGGAAACGTACTCAAGATTATACAGAAGACCTCAATAATTAAGGATAAATTGATTTCTCTCTGTCATAAGCAGTTATTTTAAAACGTCGTAATAGCACATTATGAATTACACTTTGTACATCTAAAAACTCTGGAGCAAAATATCCTAATTAGGTATAACCTTGGGTAATTAGGTAGAAAATTGTGCAAAGTTTCTTGATAACCAGTATATGAAGTGCTGAAACAAGATGGGCAATATAAGAATTAAAAAACAGTAATGGAAGCTAGTGGAAATAAAATAATGATCAAATAAAACTGTATAGTAGCAGCTGAAATTTTGTAAAATCAACAAACCAACTTCTTCGAAAAAGTCTAAGATTTTATCAATGAATTCTTATGAATTGAATACAGTAAAAGGAAATGTGGGGTAGTTGGGATCAAGAGACCGTTTATCCGGCTCGTGGCGTATTTATTTATCCCAGATGGTAGAGAGAGGATCGTCGTTCACGACCTTCCGCAACGACCCGACGACGACCATTCGGTTAGGAGAAGTTCATCTTCGAGACGGACTGTTTGTCACTTTTGTGCCCGTCATTGAGTAGGCAGCGAGGATCCGTTTCGTTCTGGAGGCGGGCGGACTACCTAAAAACTTCCGGTGGTGTGTGGTCGCGTGTGTACTGACCCGCACGAGGTGTGCATT
This sequence comes from Onthophagus sagittarius, assembly GCA_036711965.1. Classification (NCBI taxonomy): domain Eukaryota; kingdom Metazoa; phylum Arthropoda; class Insecta; order Coleoptera; family Scarabaeidae; genus Onthophagus; species Onthophagus sagittarius. The sequence continues at coordinate 14,269,415 of JASERS010000004.1, forward strand.
CTTTATTGGCCCCCCATATTAGTAATGGATATGGTTGCAGGTAGATTCTAGTCGCGTGCCCCGCTCATTTCAGTCGTTTTGGATGCGTTAAATGTGGGTTAAGCCGCGAATGTGTGTGTGTATAGGTTAAGGGTTTCTTTCTTGGCCCAACACAATTTAGCCGGGAATTAATTCTGATCCCTTTTTCCGTCTCTTATTAATGTGATTTTTAGCGCAACCTCGTGGAACTCCTGGGACGGTTGTCGTTTTTTTTTCCTTTTGCAGTATCCACCTCGACCCGACGTCTTGGGGTCGAGCTTTTTATTTACGGTTTGTTTGGGGTCGTTCCCCGCAGGAATTAACGTTCCCGGTACCTGTTGTATTTTTCGCATTCTGGAAGGATTTATCATTTTATTGAGGTAATTAAACTGTCGTCATGACTACGGCGACTCCGCCAATTTTACCTTTAATTTCACCTTCAATTCATACTTTGCAATTCAATCTTTAATACCCCACTTTGAGACATTTAATAAATTCAAATTAAGGTGATATATGGAGACGAGAGAAAGTGTTTGAAACTTTTGACATTATTTCATAATTTAAACCTTGTTTTGGGTTACTCCCGGTCAAAATGAGAGTGGCTAATTATGAAAAGGTGTCTCGATGGGGTAGTCGTGTACTAAATGCCTTATAACTAGGGAATGGACACGATGAAGAATCCCTAGTGTCTCATCAGTTCATTCATTATGAAGGTTTTAAATAGAGATTTTCAAAAATCTTTTTAACAACATTTATTGAAATTAACTTAATAATATTACTTAATTAAGCTCAACTTTTTGCATAACAAATCAACGTCATCGTCGTGTATAGAAAATTGCTTCTTAAGAGTACCTTTCCTCGCGGCTAATCCACTTTTAATTCTCTTCCCACAACCTTTACTGCAATCTTTGTTTTGCTCTTTACAATTAGAATCAACATTTTCTTCCTCCCAAGAATAATTCGATGTAACATCAACTCTAATCACTTGAACCGTTTGAGGGCTCGGCGGCTTAGACAACGAAAATCTAATTGTTTTCTTCTCCTTCTTTTTATGTTTCTTTTTATGACCCCGACTATGCTCTTCATCTTGTTCCGACGAACTCTGAGATATCGAAATTAATCGTAGAATGTCAGGATCGATTTCTTCCTCTTCAACTTTCAACAATTCTTGTTGGATTTTCTCGTCGTTTTGTTCCGCTTCAACTTCTTCGGAGAATCTTTGGATTAAATTAGCTACGTTGAATGTTTCTTCCGGTGCTACATCATCATTTGAAGATTTTTCTTTACGCGGATACGATACGATGTTATTTGACGATTTTAATCTTGGGCGTTTATTTGACCATTTTTGCAACGATGATCCTGTATTAAAAGCTGGGACATCTTCCGGGAGGAAGATATTATTTACTGCTAAAGAGTAATTCGTGTTTGTTGGGGTTCCTATAAATTTTTTTGATCGATCCCATCTAAACGTGTAACTAAAATTGAAAAAAAATTAAAGTGTTAAATTTGATTTAAAAGATTTACCTGTGGTAATAATTGCTTTTTAAGTAAAGCTTTTCGTTTAACAATTTCGATTTGTATTTATTTGCGTCGAGCTCTCCCGGTCTTAAAGTTCGATTTGTTAACTTAATTGGGGCACACAACATGATGTTTTTAATTAACGCTCTTCGGACTCATCAAGAACAAGTTTCGCAATTAATTAACCAAGCTAATGAACAATAAGAAATCAAGTCCCTACCCCCATACTAAATAATGAAAACTTTATTACCCACCAATGATGATTTACGACTTTGTCCTCGACCTTTGACAGGCTTCTTCTTCTGCGAAGTAATTTGCAGTATTGTAATCTTCTTTGTTTGTCGATGATGTCGACGATTTTTTCTGTTAGTTTTCTGTTAAAGAAAATTTTTTAAGGTAAATAATAAAAACATTCCTTAATTGAGTTTGTCTTTCTTTGGGAAAATTTGGTCGGAAAGAATTTCTTTTTGTAACGTCGCCTATTCATCACCACGGCCGAACAATGAAGGCGGTCTAAATAAATCTACGTCTGCGTAGGACAAAAAGCTCACATTGCGGTGTTCACAAAGAAGCTTTGCTAATGTCATGCGTGCAAAAGAAAAATAGGGCAAATTTAACTTAACTAATAATATAAAAATAATTTCCTAAAAGTAAGGAAGTTTTAAAAATAAAACTCACCGTTTTAGTAAAATATTTTTTTTGCTTTAATAAAAGATATAAAATTTATTCCTGCTAACTATAAACGAAGCAGGATTTAAAATGAGCTTGGTACGGCGTTCGTTGGAACTTTGACGAGCCAAGTTGCGCCTGCCTGGTTTTCTAGCACGCAACCAAGACAACGTGCTCGTTCCTTCGAACGCCTGTCTGATTTCGGTGTTGAGTATGATAAATTGACTCCCTATTGGCAATTAGAACCCCCGCAGCGTTTGTACGCATTGTATGTATGTTCTATTCGAATTACGATAATTATTCTTCATTCAGGTCACTTCACCTATCATAAATTTTATGTGATACAGCAATTTAACTTTATTAAAATAGTTTCAATACAACTTTATTAAATTAATCAAAAATTTTTGATTATTTCGAGTTTAGATCGCGTGAGTATTCTTTGCAAAAGTGAGCATTAAGTTAATTTTCGTGCATTCAAAACTTTGTACATTTATTTATGGACCTGTCTGGAAATGTCGTGGTGGCGTTAACTTTTCTGTTGGATCACGAAAATGCTATTTATTAACTTCATGGTTAAAAAATAAATCCCAATTAAGTTCGTTCTTTTTGTAACACAAAATGTGTTCGTTAATGGATACTAAATAATTAAATAATTAATCTTATGGAGAGATAAATTTGGAATTGTTAATGGGGTAATAAATTCGAAAGAGAGTATAAAGTCAATTAGAAATGACTTCATGTTTCATTTTCTCACAGATTCAGTTGTATTCAAGCAACATTACGTCAAATTCAGTTAGAATTCCTTAATGTACTTTTATAACTGGACTAGAACTATTAATGTTTTTCTCCTAAATGTTTTTAGCTTCATTTGTAGCTAATCGTAAGCAGTTTTAATCGAACTGCTATTTACGCTATTAACTGGACTAAGTGAGTTCGCGTTGCGTTTTGTTCATAGTTGATTTGGATTGAATTGGGTTGACTTTGTTTTTAATTGGGTTGGCTTGGTTTCTAGTTTGTTGACTTGGTTACCAATTGGGTTTGTTGTACTGGTTGAAGTTGTACTATAAAGACGAAGCTGACGACGCGGAAAATACTTTCTTTGTGTACGAGAGATGAAATGTAGAGAGAGAGTGAGAATGAATGATAAAATCGAGATTATGATCAAAATGGAAGAAAAATGGATCTGCATTGCGGGATTAATAATGCAGATCCATTTTCACATAAAGAAAGTGGTAGAGACGAAGGAAAAGGAGCAAGAGATGATGAGAGACGTCAGGGATATAAAACATCATTCAAATAGCTAATGACATTTTTTCTTTTTTTCATCGATATAGTTCAAGTGAGGACATTATCTTGAAGAAGAAACGAAGAGAATAACAAAAACAATGCCCTGAAAGAAAAAATATGATGGCTCTCCTGTTTGGTATGCACTGTAAGTACAAAGCTTTAAAAAAATTGATAGAAATTTCTTAATTGTATTGACAGTGTGAGAGAGAAGAGAAGTTAAGAATAAGAAAGGAAGACGCGGAGAAACCGCTAGAAGAAAACACCGAAGAAACCCAGGCAGACGATACCAGAAAATGATCCCGAAAATCCCAGGTTAGTTAGATTAGTAGATTTCCTCTGACCTCGTTAAAAAGAGAGTTGGTCGAGGTTAAGTTGGTATCTGATTGGGTTGGGTTGGTCAAGATATGGTTGGATTGGCCATATCAATATTTCAGTGAAACATGGTCAGTCCCACCTCTACCTAATTTTTTCAGAACCTCATATATTAAAGCTTACTTGCAATCTACAATTACTCGTTCAAAAAGTCAGGCTGATTCAAATGAATCATTTTAACTTTCTTTTCATCTTCTCTTTCATTAGCAGCATCACCATTTTCTTACCTACATTTAAACCCAATCCCATCCAACCTAGGCACTGACTCATATTCTGTTAACAGATTCAGTATATGTTATTTGCAATACAGATTATCATTTTATAAACTAATATACTGGCAAGAGGATAAATTTTAGTGAAGATATGCATATGTTCATTACCAGAGAATTAAGAATTTTAAACTGAATGTTTATAAAGTGTCAATATTTTTGGTTTCAATCAATTTTGACTTTTTCATCATCTTCTCTTTTATCAGCAGCAACACCATTTTCTTATCGACTAACAAACTCAATCCAACCCAACCAAATTCATTAGGATGTGTTGACCAGCTGCGTGAAGGTAACTGTTGAGATGTCTGGTAATCTCTCATATTTTGTGGGTTGGTTTGATTTTGGGTTGGCTGGGTTGGCTATTTCATCACCTTCTCTTTCATCAGCACTATCACCATTTTCTCATCTACTGACAAACTCAACCCAATCCAGCTGGGTAAGTCTGGATGCGTTTAGTTTAGTACTTTTTGTAACATTTACCGTGGTAATCTGATAAAACTTTGTTTTTTTTTTTGACCAGTTCTAGTCTAATTAACTTCCAGCTGCGCAAAGGTAACTGTTGAGATGTCTTTCTTTTAAATCTTTGTAGCAAGGGATAGCATCTCATGGTCTTCATCGAATTGCTATTTATATTAAATTCTTGTAAATGTGAGTGTGCGTTTTGGAACGCGGACATAGGAGTCTGGTTTGGGTTTGGTTCTTGGTTAAGTTGCATTGGGTAGGGTTGATTTTGTTTCCAGATAAGATGAGTTGGCTGTGTTAGTTTTTTCATCATTTTCTCGTCTACTAACAAACTCAACCTAACCCAGCTCAATCCGAGGCAACCCAACCAAATTCATTAAGATGTATTGATGTAAGTCTAGATGATGTAAACTACGTTTAGTTTAGTGCTTTTTTAATATTCACTGTGGTAATCTCTTAATACTTTGTGCTAGTTCTAGTCTAATTAACTACCAGCTGCGTGAAGGTAACTGTTGAGATGTCTTTCTTTTGACTTTTTGTAGCAGAGAATGGTTTCTTCATGGTCTTCATCGAATGTGACTGTGCGTTTTGGAACACAGACATAGGAGTCTGGCTTGGGTTTCGTTCTTGGTTAAGTTGGATTGGGTTGGGTTGATTTTGTTTCTGATTAGGATGGGCTGGCTTTTTCATCATCTTCTCTATCCTCAGCACCATCACCATTTTCACATCTACTAACAAACTCAACCCAACCTAACCTAACCCGAGACCCAACCGAGTTCAAAGATAACTGTTGAGATATCTTTCTCCTGACTTTCTGTAGCGTTTTGAAATACGCACATATTAGTCTGAATTGGGTTTGATTTTTGGTTAACTTGGATTGGTTTGGGTTAACTTTGTTTCTGGTTAGGTTGGGTTGGCTTCTGATTGGATTGGGTTGGACTAGGTAGGGCCAGGTTGGCTACATCTACATTTTAGCAAAACACGAGGTCAAATTTTAACTGAAAATCCCATCTCTAACTAATTGTGCCTGAACCACATGTATTAAAATCGCTCTACCTCTAAACTGCAATGAATGATTGAAATTAAAATTTTCTAAATATTACAGAGACTCATTCACAAAGTGAACTTGTGTCAGTGGATTCAATAGATATTATTTACAATAAAGATTATCCTTTTGTAAAACCATAATTCACCGTGATCATGTTCAACATGTCCATTACCAAAGCATTAAGTGCTCTAGAATGCATATTTATAAAGTATTCTACAAACTGAGTGCAATTTCATCGTTTATGGTTTCAATTCTTTTTAATTGTTTCTTCATCTTCTCTTTTATCTGCAATAGCATCATTTTCTTAACTACTTTCGAACCCAACCCACATTTTGACTCATATATATCGTATCTTGTAGAAGCAGTTATAAACATTTAGAAAGCGTTTAGACAACTTTTGTTAATTATAAAATTCTTAGCAATTTCTGGATAACTTAGAATGTCATTATAAATATTATAGATACATTCTGACATCCCTAAAAATCTTCTGGGCGATGCTATGACTGTCCTGATACAGTTTAAACAATTATTTTGTAATGCTAGACATCACCAAAAATATTTTGAACATTTTTGATATATTTCAGATTTATTCTGGAAGATTTTACATTTATTCAAAAACATTTAAACAACTTATATTATTTTTGAAACAACTGAGAAATGTTTGAAATGTTTTAGTAAATTGCTATGTATATTCATCACTTGAATAAATCCAACCCAACTTTTTCTTGCCACTCTTTCCCTGGGATGCAGGGAAAGACCCACTCAACATCGGTGTACTCTTGGGGAGCTGGCTTAGCTCTTCCTCCTCTTCACGTTCTCCTTTCTTTCTTTTCTTCTCATTTTCTTTTAGCATAAAGTGTCCCTCATTCCGCGTTAGCGGAGCAACATCCTCTTCTCGTGACATTTTCGTCCTCTGAGACCATAACAAAGAACTTTCTTTAGCTCTTTGCATGTTTCATTGTTTAATACATACCTCCATCCATTACCCCTCTGGACAAAATCTCCTGTTTTGGTATTTTGCGTTGGTGTATCCAAGATTTCTCCAAGTTTATGGAACATGAGTAAAACAAAGAAAAGAAGCCGCGTTGAATTATGCGCTTTCAGTTTTTAGTTTTCCGCTCTTACTCTACATATTCCACGACTTCGCCATCAGCCTCCCTTCCTCTTCCTTACTCTGTATCTGCTTTGTTATATATCTCACAATTGCCTCCCAGTTTTCTTCTTTATCCAGCATGGTAGTTATACAATTTTCCGGTGTTATTATTGTCCCTTCCATTCTATTTACAATATAGACATCTACCGTCGTTTACGTTTTTGTATTTGCAAACATATTCATAGAAACAGCAATGTCAACTTGAATACTGGCTTACGGCGTAATTTAGTTCGCCCCATCTTCAGAAGATGTCTAGCCATAATGTTACTGTTAGTATTAGCCTTTTCATCCTTTCATTTTACTGTACTCAAATCCTCCCTTCATCTGTATTCCCAGTCTTTTATTAGTTTCGTTGTTATTTCCGACTATTCATCATCTATTGATCAATAGATCATTAGATCTACTGGCAATGTACTTGCCATCATGAGTAATGCATCATACGTTCTTTATATACGTAGGAGTTCTTCCATAATTTTTATGGTTTTGGGAGCCTCGCTCCATGCCTTACATCCATACAGAATTGGGGAGTATATAACGGATACGATGTACCTTCTCTGAGACAGACATTGTGTGCTATGTTTTCATTCCATGTTATATTTTTGCCTACCATTATGTACGTTGACATTTATTGTAACCTTAGTCTTGTAGTTTCTATTTTTCTTATCCCTGTCCGCCATATTTTCTATTACTCTGTTTATCATGTGTTACGCTTTCCTTTGTAAATGTGTTGTACTGTCAATCTTCCAGCTGCTTACTAGTATCACGAGATAGTCTGTGTAAGCTACTAGTTTTCCTGCATTCAGGTTGTTTCGTTGCTCTTTCTCTAAACTCAACTCTACTCAACCCAACCCAACGTTTTTTTTTAAATCGGAGAAAATCTGCGATGAAAGGCAATTAAATGGTGTTAAGTTGAAGCCAAAAGCCCCGATTCCCTAAAAACTCCTTTGCTCGTCTTTGTCAGAATTCGCTTTGTAGACATTGATTCGGAGTCATGACTCATGAGTCATTTGTCATCTGTCACATATTCCATATAAAGCTCCGTTTAATTGGCATTCGGTTGATTGATTACAAGAAAACCCTCTTTCCCTACTTCCTATTACTTCTTTGAAGAAAATCTCCATTATCGCCATTTTTCTGCTGTTTTCAGCATGATCCTATTTCTATATGTGTTAACTTTTTGTCTCTTTTTCCCATCTTTACAATTCGAAAATTGTATGTTTCACATCATCTCAGTTATCGCAATAGACGTAGACGTAGTTTTCATTGTCCACTCTTCCAATCTTATAAGCTTGTGTTTAAAATAGACAGTATTACATGAGCTATAAAAATAGAATTCAATTTGATCGAAAATCTGATCAAATAATAAATGTTCGACCTTGAATCGTTTTAGGTTTTTCGTGGTTATTTATAGAATGGGGGTGGATGTACGTGTGAACGTTGTTGTTCAAAAACGCAATAGGGGTTAACACGAACTGGTACCGTCTACAGATAAACTGGTAATTAACGGGAAACCTGCCAATTTGAACATCACGTTGAAATTAGTACCGGAATTTTCCAAATGGTATGCACGCGAAAAGCATTGTAATAAATCAAGATCCCACCAAGATATTTTAAACGAATACAAAAAATGTATTGCAATTTAGCTAAAAATTTTAGATTTTCGTCATTGCATTTAATATCCTGTGACAACTTCACCTGTTGTCCGCCAAATCAACCCCAATTCAGAGAAACACTTTCCCACGTCGTCTATGAAACTTCGCAAACGGGCGAAATGATTTATGGGGTCGAGTGGAAAACCTCCGAAGTTCCACAACTTAAGGGATATTAGTGAGGGTAGGTCGGAGTCCCGCAATGGGAAAACATGGAAACTTTTAGAAATGAGATACGTCTGCCGCCAGTCTCCTTCGCCGCCTCAACCCAATAAGGAAGGAAGAATATATTCGGAGTGCGAGAACGTCTCCATCATAATGTTATAGTAAAGGAGAGGTTTTCCTTTTTCTTTCGGAAACATCTCCCCCGACAAATGATTCAATCTAAGTGGATACATTTCTTATTTTTCTTACTCATATCTGCTTTAGGGATTTTTATTGCGAATATTAAACGATTTAATATCATTTTATATATATTATTTAATTCATAATCATTATTGTGAAGGCTGAAACAAATTTATTGACAAATTTCTAAAAAATTCTTGGGTCAAATAAAAGGTACGGGGGAGATGCTTTTTTATTTACTACTCTTCTCAAAAACTTTGCAGCGTTTGCTTTTGGTCGTTCCTCGGCCGTCCCCTTCAAAACTACGCATCGATTTTCCGACAGTCCGGCAATAAAAGGCAAATTAATACCTCGAGGAAAACTCGGTAGGGGAAAATCGTCCGGGGAACGAGCTTCGAACAAGCGCAAGTCGAACCAAAAGATCTACCCCCTTATTTCTGCTCTCCTGCTAACCAAATACTACGCAAAGTCCTACAGGATCAAACAGGACTCGTAGGGACTGAGCTAGTGTGCCAAAGCTGCTCGTAATGGACTGGGCCTACCACACCGTAACGATGTCCTAAATATTTCATTAATGCCCGTAGAAATAATGTTATGGGGTAAACGGCGTTACGTGGTGGAAAAAAATTGGTCGACCCGCTCGAATTGAGATATATTAGTGGTGTCGGGGTTCGTGTCATCGCAGGATTAGCTTCAGCAAAACGTTCTGAAAGAACTTTGGGAATGTGAATGTGGATTCGGATAGATTTCTTGTTTTGACATCGTTTACTTTGAGTAATTTCACCCAAATATTTTAAAATAATATTTGTGGGGATTTTCCTCAAACTCTTCGTGAATTTGTCACGCAGCAGGAGGACGACTACAAAATATAAAATAACTTTGATAAATTCACCGCAAAAGATAATTAATACAAAGCGGTTCATAAAAATGTTTTGGGGTGAATTAAATTAGATATTAAAATGGTTTAATATTTTAAATTTGCTAAAATCGTCCTATATTAAAATTCTAAAAAGGATAATCATCTTCGCATGCACGTATCTGGAGCGTTTCTCGGTCAATCTTCGCAGGATATTTTCGCATAGTAAGCAGGACGAAACGGGGGGTTGGAAACGCTAGGGGGATGGTTTCCGAAAATAGGTGGGCGAGGGGTTAGTCTGGGGGAAGGATGTATGGCCTGAACATGGTCCGGGCAACGCGAATATCTAATCCCGTGATGTAGCGGCAGTGTCAAGTCCAAGTATAAGCTACCACTGGACGGCCTAGTGGAGGTATTGATCTTTGAGAAGAGAAAGTTTACAGCCCTCCCTCGACATCCTCCTCTCGTTTCTCCCCTCTCTCAAGTTTAGAAACCCACGGCCGCTGGTCATTCTGGACCAGGGAAGGCTCGTCGACTTGTTTGCATATCCCTTGGAACCCCTTCGCGTCTGTATATATGTGTATATAAGTTTTTTCTTCGGGGGGATGTCTTTGAAAATAAGGTTTCCTCGTGAATTTATGTGTTTACATGGCAAAGTGGATGACGAGAATATAAATTAGATAAGTTAAAGATGTAAGTTCGATTTTAGTTTGTTGTTGCAATAAAACAACGAAAGGAGGAAATCAAGTGTGACCTTAAATCTCGATGCAGATAAAGCTGTTTACGTCAAATCCTTGATAAGAAAGTGGGGTTCGAGAGGAAACGCGAAACAAATCAATATCGAACGATTTTAAGCCAAAAAGACAACTTAATAGTTACATTTTTTTGGGGAATTTTTGATGAAACGATTTGAGTTATTTCACAATTTTTTGTTTCAAACGAAACGTTAAAAACATTTTTTAATCGGTTTTAACTTTAAAATGATTACTTGTTGGGAGACCTGAAAACATGGTGAGTTTTAAAGCAGGCCCCGGGATAGAGGTCAAGCGCACGCCACTGGGCTTGCGGAGTCCGGAGAAAGTCCTGCGTCCGGACGGAGAGTGAAAGTCCTGCGGGAAGTGTAAAGTGCGCGGGGGAGGACGTAGGAGGGAGAGGGGAGCGGCTCTATCGATCCTAGCCACCCTCTTACTACACCCCCTCTTAGGCAAACCACCCCAACCCCCGCGGACGCCTCTGGACGGCTGGACGGCCACTTGCTTAGGTATTCATATGCCTAACGCCGTTGGTTAGACGAAAACCGACTTCGTCTTCCCCAAAACCCCCATACACACATATAATATAACATAAAACATAAATTAAGCAAGATAAATAAGGGAAGCTTTATTTAGGGGGGTATTTTTATGAAACTTCATTTTTTTTTAATTTTTAACATCATTAAATATTAATTAACAAGTTCAGAAACAAGAATTAATAATTCATATCGATGGACGGTTGACCTTTTTCGAATTGTACCCCTCGGGGAGATTTAAATTTTCAGTTAGATAAATCGATGACAATAGCCAAAACCCCACGGGCAATCAACCCCAATTTGCAACGTCTACCCCCCGATCACCTCCACGACCATACTGAGTGAACCTCTCGTTCTCGTTGTCCAAATAACAATTTAATGTATGCGAGCGGCTGAATGAAACATATTTAATCACTTAAAGCGAACTTCGCCCCAACTTGCCACCGCAAGTTGTCCCAAGAACTAAGAACTGTTTGGAAAAGGGGTTAGCAAGACCACGGCGAAATCGACTCAAAGGGGGTAAAGGTAACGCGAAACGAGAAGGATGTCACTCTGACAGGGTGAGTGTTAAAACGCATTCCCTCATAATGGTCGGTTAATTTTTAACACCTGAGTGATAGAAAAGTACGCGGGGGTTGCACCCTCCGAATAAGCGGGAACGAATGTCCGTCCCTCATCAGATTTAGCACGAAGAGAAAAAAAAATGACAGTGTTGGGTAAATTCGAAAAACTCGGTTAATGGGGTGCAAACGTTTTTTTTTTCTTCGTGATTCTTTATTTACGATTTGAGAAAAAAAATTATGATTCCGAATTTCGAAAAATAAAACGAGATCAAACCGTTTCCCTCTGATTGAAAAAGACACGGGCCAAAGAGAAAAAGCAGAACAAACAAGTCAAAGTGGGAAAACCCTGACACAAGAAAGACCTTCTAACACATACACAAGAACATGCACGCACACACTGAAAAGGACGACACATCCACACGATCGAACTCGTCCGAAATTTTCCTTCGTAGGTGCGAAACTGGGGGCGGAGACGTCCCGGGGGTCGGTGATCGAAAGAAGGTGGACATCTCGTAGTCCGGCGGAACTGTCCCCTCCTGGAGAATTCAATTTCAATACGCGCTCTCAATCATGCATGGGATGAAGGGCGAGGGGAGGCGAGAGGGGGCGACGTACATCGCCGGGACGAACATCAAAGTCCCCCCAAGGCTCAAGACATGGCGTCCGACGGGGAGTCCCCCTCATGACTCCCCCCCGTCCCTCGCTTCTAAGGGCCCCGGATTGACGTTACGCCTCGCATACACTCAGCTCACGCATAATTTAGAGACGCGGTTGCCGGAATGGACATCGCCCGAGCTCAATCAATACAAGACCAAGCTTGGAGTCCTGGACGACGACCGCCAACCGACGTAGACTACATTAGAAACTCTACAGGAGAGACGCAGTATTACTCATGTATGGAGCTTGTTACGCAGACGAAGTTATTTCAAGGTCGGATTTGACAATAATATAAATTGGTAACTTTTTCAAGTTATATTTGTTAACTGGTAATGAAATAGATTCAAGGTAGCTTCCTTATATTTATGAACCTCAGTAAAATTGATGATCAACTTAAAAATCCAGTCTAATAGTCTTATTCGTAGTCTGAAATTATCTTATTGATTAGAATTATTTCAAAAGCGTCCATTAACTGTCGTAATATTGGAGGGCACAACCATCCTATTTTAACATTTGTTCATATTAGTAGAGTGGTTAATTCATGAAGAAGCTTTACTCGAGTTTCAACGAGCATGTCATCACTCGAGGATTAGATTATTCGTAGTCTGTAATTATCTTATTGATTAGAAATATTTCAAAAGCGTCCATTACTGTCGTAATATTGGAGGGCACAACCATCCTATTTTAACATTTGTTCATATTAGTAGAGTGGTTAATTCATGAAGAAGCTTTACTCGAGTTTCAACGAGCATGTCATCACTCGAGGATTAGATTATTCGTAGTCTGAAATTATCTTATTGATTAGAAATATTTCAAAAGCGTCCATTAACTGTCGTAATATTGGAGGGCACAACCATCCTATTTTAACATTTGTTCATATTAGTAGAGTGGTTAATTCATGAAGAAGCTTTACTCGAGTTTCAACGAGCATGTCATCACTCGAGGATTAGATTATTCGTAGTCTGTAATTATCTTATTGATTAGAAATATTTCAAAAGCGTCCATTAACTGTCGTAATATTGGAGGGCACAACCATCCTATTTTAACATTTGTTCATATTAGTAGAGTGGTTAATTCATGAAGAAGCTTTACTCGAGTTTCAACGAGCATGTCATCACTCGAGGATTAGATTATTGACTGAATTAGATTTCAAGTGAATTTTACCTATTTTCGTTTCTAAAGCAATCAGTTGAATTGCTTCAATTACTACATCACAATCTTCATCTTACATACTCTCTATTTTAAAACTTGGATATCATTTTCTGCGAAGTTACGCTTGGTGCCATCTGAAATTGTCTTATTCATACCTCACTCCAACTTCTTTTCATCTTCCTCCTCATTTTGAATTTGAGCTGTTTTTAAACAGACATCATGCTTTTCTTTTGCAATTCAAGGGAGTTTCAGTAATGCGTGTATTTTAAAGCCTAGATATCACTTTCTGAGATGGTCCGCTCGGTGCCATCTCAAATATTCGTATTCATCCCTCATTTCGACTCTTTTTCATCTTCCTTCTCATTTTCATTAATAACCTGCATTTGAGCTATTTCTGAACAGACACCATCTCCACCGTCTCCTTCTTCACTATTTCACCCTGAACTTACCATTTATCACAACCGCTATGTTTTCTTTTGCAATTCAAGGCAGGTTCAGCAATGCCTCTATTTTAAAGCCTGCATAACATTTTCTACGAATCCACGCTTGGTGCCTACTCAAATGTTCTTATTCGTTTCTCAAGTCGACACCTTTTCGTATTCCTTCTCATTTTCATTAACAATCTGTATTTGAGCAGTTTGTAGACAGCCACCATCTTCATTTCCTCCTCCATTACATATACCCTCCCCGAATTCACTTTTTATACTCTTTTATTCATTTCTTCAATTTAGATGATATAGATACACAATTAAGGAGTTCAGATTGATGATTTATGAGTGGTAAAGCTTTTCCAATGACTATTGAGTACGACATGTATACATAATATATCGTTGGCAATAAAAGAAAAAAGTTATTAGGTTTTGAAAATTTCTTCCTAAGATAACTTCCTGAGGCAGTTTAGGTTATACTTTTACTCCAGAAGAATTTATAACAGTCTAGAGCTAAATACGAGTTAAAAGTAGAACTAACACTAGACCTAATACCAGAAAAATTCAGGTTTAGCCGTGTGTCTGAAGACAGATACATACTGTTTGTTTGAAAAATAAAATCATTAGTTTTTTGGCTGTCGAGCTCTATCGCTCTTTATAAACAATCACAAAGCAAGATTCAAATCCGTATTTCTCATGCTCGAAAACATGAAACTACTAAATTGTATGTTAATAGTACAAAAAGCTTAAAAATTATCAAAAAATTTCGAACTAAAAATTTAACTTTAAACACCCTGTGTCTCGAAAACCACCAACATTGGTCATATTTTAGTGTCTAACGTCTTCTGACTCACCCTGTATATTAAGAATAAAACTCCGGGTATTCCCAGAGTTCTCGATTTGGTGTATATGTTACCGGTAGTTGTATAATCCGATTTGCTATACAAACTTAGAAAATCGATAGAATAAATAAAGCATTTAGGATTAGAATAAATATATTTGGCATAAATAATATAGTTCAACCCGACCCATGTTGATACCATCTCTCATATTGAATTGAATTTAGAAAGTTTTGTTGTTTTAGATTTGATTTTTTGTTGTATGAGGACTCAACCACTAACCATAACATACCGTACCCAAAATTTTGAATCATTTCTGAAGCATTTTGAATCATATCCAAAATTCTTCTGTGGCTGAGTTGAGCTTTACCATTCCTTACATTGAATGGTATAATAGTAATATTTCTACAGTGTGTGAACTAATTATCGTACCCGAAATCTAGGCAACCAATATCACAGTATTGGTATTGCACGCGACGAATATTCCTATTATTTGAAATAATTTTTTCGAAAAATGCTATTAAAAGTTGACTTTTGTATAGCAATTAACGACTGTAAAAACGTGTTTCCTCTGCTTAAAATCGTCATAATCAACGTCGAAGTCTGGGAAACGTTGGTTGAATTGCTGTATACAGCTTTGTAAGGAATAAATCCAACTATCCTATCGTCCGCATTCTGCGTACCGCATCGATAATGTGCATTAAAATAAAGGCATCATGTTCCGGTGTGAACATCATAACGAAAAAAATAAAAATCTGAAAGAAATTCTCATTGAACGTTTTCGTTATTTTAATTTGCTTATTGATTTACCGCTTAAATCAATCGCTAGAAACAACGATAGCTCTAAGAAGAACTGTTTGGAGAAATATAAAGGCAGCAAAAAATGGTTAAAGAATAAAGAAAATCCGGAAACACACAAAGCATACGACAATCGCGACAATAATAACCTAATAACGTTCGATCTGCTGTCAACATCTGGTTAAAATCTGGTTACTAATTTAAAAATATCGCCGTTACCACTACATGATGAGATAGATAACCAACATTACAACATGACGTAGGTTACGATAATTATTTAACACAGTGTACTTCATATTATCTCTAATACTTAAATAATTTGAAGGTGGAGCTGAACCCAACTCAACCATAGAAGGAAACCTTTAAGCAACCGTCATATTGAACAGTATGAAGTTGGAGCTTATCTCATTGTTCTATGTTATATTTCCAAATAACTTAGAACCTATTGAACACGACACGTCATCTTTGGCAATAAAAGAAAAAAGTTATTAGGTTTTGAAAATTTCTTCCTAAGATGATTTCCTGAGGCAGTTTAGGTTATACTTTTACTCCAGAAGAATTTATAACAATCTAGAGCTAAATACGAGTCAAAACTAGAACTAACACTAGACCTAGTACTAGAAAAATTCAGGTTTAGCCGTGCGTCTGAAGACGCACGGCTAAACAGAATCTTTCTAGTAATAGGTCTAGTGTTAGTTCTAGTTTTAGTTCGTTACAAATTTAGAATAATTTAAGACTGAATAACAACGAGAAGTAGAGCTAATACTAAAACGAGTATTAACACTAGATCTAGAACTAGAATCATTCGGATTTAATCGTACGTATCTTAAGACGGAACCCAACCCAACCTACCTTTAGAACTAATACTAGGCTTAGAACTAGAATCATTAGGGTTTAGCCGTTTTAAGAGACGTACGGCTTAAGATTTGCTAAAAATCAGTTTGGTTTCACAAAAGAGAAAGACGACTGACGCCACAGAGAAGGTAATAATCACTGCAGGTAACAGATGGGACAAATACAGGAAGGGAAAGAGGAAGAAGTGTCTGCTGATAACGGTGGACGTTAAGAACGTCTTTGGATCAGCACCATGGAACCAAATTGTATTAAGGAGTACCTAATGTACCTAATCTGTGGAGTATAATGGTTCGGAATATGAAATGATGAGAGGAGTGCCATGAGGGTGGGTACTTGGTCCGATCTTGATTGCTGCAAGAAAACGAAGAGTGTGGGGAGAACGTTGAATTTGTGGCTTACTCGAATGATTTATCTATTGTAATACCAGTAGGAAACCGTCCTGACAGTCATGGAAAAGATTGCGCGGCGAATAGAGAGTATGAGGCTAGAGCTAATTGCAGAAAAGACGGAGGCGGTGTTGGTGAGAAGCGGAAGGTGTAGTCGAAAGATTGTCCTAAACATTAAAGGCCATCTAATTGAATCTAACAAGTACATAAAGTTCCTGGGAGTTATAATCGGCAGAAACATGAAGTGGATCCAACACATACAGTACATCTGCAGGAAAGGACCCAGGTATGGTATGCGTGTAGAACATGGCACAAGGTACTGGAATAAACGAAGCTAAAGAGGCATTCAAAGACAAATTTTAATCCCTATAGTTAGTGGATATAGAACCATATCGACAAAGGCACTACATGTACTGGAGGACTCATCGCCGGTGGAGCTCATGGTCAAGAGAAGGATGACTCGCAGAGAAGACAGGAAAGAGATAGATTTCTACTGAATAGAGAGAAAAATGGAGAAGGGACTCGGGAAAGGCAGCCCGGACTAAGGTATTGATACCAGATATTAAATTGCAGGAGGAAAATGAAAATGGATGATTTAAAACCTATTTGCACCTCCACAAAAGAGCAGAGGCAGATAAATGTGTATTTTGTGGACAGAGGCATGATGTGGAACACACATTCATCCCCTGTCCAAGACGGAGAGAGAGGGCTATGGAAACTAATGAAGACGTTACTACAAAGCGAGGAAGATTGAAGAATAGTCAAGGAATTTGTGGGAGGGGTAATATTATGTTGGAGCTGCGATAAACGATAAGAGCAACGCTAAATTCGTTTCTATGGATTTTTATACAGCAACGTGTGCTTTAATTGGTCGATCTAATATTCGTTTCAATATTATTGGCTTTCTATGCTAATATCGCCGCTGTTATCGTTTATCGCAGCTCCAACATAAATCTACCCAAATACGGGAGAAGGAATGAGGTGAGAAGGGAAAAGAGTGTGGAAATAGGGACGGCAGGGAAGAGAATTCCCGTCATATGAGTATGTATTAAGAAGGATAGCTTTCAAATAGGTAATGAAAAATTTTCACTCAAGACAAAATGGTCCTGAGAGGCCGGTAGGGCAATCGGATGTCAGCAAAACCATGATTAACGAGGGAGGGTTGGGTACCCCAGACCGGGTATGTATAAAGTAGAGGAAATTTCAAAATGTAACGGATGTCTATGTCCTCTTTACTAGTACAGTTGAAAAGAAGCAGCAGAGAAAAGGACATGTGAAAGGTGTCCAATGGTGAAAGAAGAAAACAAGAAGGAGGAGAGGGAAAAGGAAGTATCAGAAAATCAGTTTATTTGTTTATATTTATCCCTGCCCGAGCACAGATGAAGAGAAGGGTCAAATGGACCAAGGAGAGCTCCGATGGGAGCGGAGGGGAGGGGAAGGATGATGGAGGAGGAAAAAGACAAAGAAAGACGGTATGGGTAAGGAAACAGACATACTAGAAACATTTGTTCATGCGTATTCCTTCATGTCGGTAGACATCTACAGGAGGTTTTCTAGAGGGTGAGAGTCCCTTACTCTGGGGTGGAGCCAGGTTAGCTGGAAGTTTAGTATCTTTAATTATTAGAATCTAGTTTTCTGCCAACAGTACCTAGATTTCTGTTAGCAGTTTTTAGACATTTTCCAACAGTAAAATCTTCTTCATGCAGTATCCAAACTTTTTTGAATTATCAATACTTAGCCTCTTAATGTAGTAACTTCTGTAAAGAGATTATAGTCTTCAGTTTTAAGAATTTAGTTTTTTGCCAACAATATCTATATTTCTGTTAGCAATTTTTAGTTTAGACATTTGCTAGCAGTTAATGTTCTTCAAACAGCATTTAAAGTCGAGGGCAAGGTCATCATAGAGGTCAAAGTAAAGGTCATTGCTACTAATCAAGGTCTACGACCCTTTACCATTAGCCGATTCTGGAACCTCCTCTCAGAACCCAAGGACAAGGACAAGGTCGTGGTCACGCAGTGTCCTTGGCCTTGACCTTGACCTTGGGTTCTGAGAGGGGGTTCTAGAATCGGCTATTATCTACTACTTCTATAGTTTTTTAAGAAGTATTTAGCCTTGACTTATCAATATTTAGCCACTTAATAGCAGTAACTTCTGTAGAGAGAATACAGTCTTCACTTATTAGAATCTACTTTTCTGCCAACAGTATCTAGCTTTCTATTAGTAGTTTTAAGACATTTGCAATTATAATCTTCTTCAAGCAGTATCGAGACTCCTTTCAGAAGTGTTTAGGTATTATTAGCAATATTCAGACTTTTTATAGGAGTTACCCTGTAAAGAGAATATAGTCTTCAATTTCCACGATCTAGCTTTATGTCAACAGTATCTAGACTTTTGCTAACAGTTTCTAGATTTCTGCCAGCAGTTATAATCGTCTATAAGCAATATTCACAGTTCTATCTGACGTATTTATCGTTTAAGTAGCAATATTCAAACTTGTAATAGCAACATGTTCTGTAAAAAATACATAGACTTCAATTATCAATACCTAGTTTTGTACAATATTGACATGTATTGAAATTAAAGTCCATGTCTCCCTATTTTCTATTAAAATTAAATTAAAAACCAGATTACGAAAACCCCGCAACTTTTGTTCTTAAAATTCCGATATATTTTATACTTAAATACCTTACTACAAGATTAAAATTATAAAATAACAAATTTCAATACATATTCTTATTCACGTATTTTACATTGGCCGAGAGGAGATGACGCTGAACATCTCATTTCATAGTGAACATTTCGCGTGTTTGGTGCCTTGTTCGTATCAGAAATAAATCTAAATTTATATCCAAAGTATCGATCTAAATCTAAAACGAGTTCGTTTAAAATAGAATCAATCGGATGCAAAGAGTTGCACTTTAAAGTTTTTTGTTCATAATGCCTATACACGGTTTGACACAACTTGCTGCTCTCGATATGCTTCTCTTTGGCTTCTTCGAGTTCCGCCTCGGTCATTTGGGGTCGATATCGCATCACGAACGAATTTAATGATAATGTTGGATAAATGATCATAAATACTTTGGTGATTTCGAATTCGAATTGTTTCGCTTGATCGAGATCGATAGGAAAACCGTCGAGGATGTATCCGACGGAATTGTCGCATGTCGTGTAAAAAACTTCTTTTAATAAATTAAGTACTATTTCGTTTGGGCATAATCTTCGAAATCCTTGGGTGAAGCTCATTATCGTTTTTGCGCGCCATTTATCTCCGGATTCTACCTCTTCTTTGATCATGTGTGATATTTTTACTAATCTAAAGTCGCTACATCGCGAAAGGAGGGTGGCAACGGTCGTTTTTCCGCATCCAGGTGGGCCCATCACCCAAAAAATTGGTAATCTTAGATTTAAAAAGTGGTCCAAATCGTATCCGTCTTCTAATCTTTTTTGGGGCCAACACCAACACCACCCCATCGCCCGACACACTTTTATAATTCCATCCATTATTGGCAGGATTTTTTAACGAAAAATTTAGGCTAAGAGACATCGCATCTTGTCAATACTTTGATTTTAATGTCAATCAAATAAAACGCGAAAAATCGATTTTATTAGCTAAGTGGTTGCACAAAAGAAAGCAGAAATTTGAAATCAATATCTTTCAAGTTCTCATAAATTTCCCCATCTACCTACGGATTACCGTTATTTCGACGGCGTATCGCAGTCCATCCCCCGATGGTTGGGGCCCCCTGGGGGCGGTGTACGTTATACGTGCGCGCTCTGGTGTCGCTTACCGCGGCCCACTTTGCAGTATTTCGCCGTAACGGCTTAAACACGTGACCGGCACCTCAGTAGGCCTTGTATCCTTCTGCAATATCGTCTTTTCAAGTCTGGTTTACACGATTAAGCATATGTGTCAAAATCTAAAAACGTTTTTATGAATTAAACTATAATATCAAGGCAAAAAGTGGGTTGAAACGTTAAAACCTTTTTCTTTTCATGATGAGATTCAAAATTGGAACGTGTAAAGCGAGCTTTTTGCACGCATACGCAGCTTTCGGTGGCTATGGCTACTACGAAAATGCGAAGGGGAGAAGGATCTGCGAAGCGAGCACTACGACGCGGTGGTCGAATTTTACGGCCACGAAAGCGGAAGGGGTGTAATTGCATGGTGCCGAGTAAAAGGGGGACCGTGTGGGTGGCAAATCTTGAACTATGTATGGATAGCGGGTTTAGGGGGGCGGAAAGTTTCGACCCGAATATTAATCAACGGGGTAAGACCCTGTGCGTGCCACCACTACCCCCCTAAAAGGACACTTTATCATTTTTGAGTTTGCATAATATCGGAACCGAAAATGTAGACGTCACTTTGGACCATCTCCTTTTTTTAACCGTAACCTACAAAACGAGAAACGCAACCCTTAACACTTTTACTCCCATTAAAATAGTCGGCATACCGAAAATTTCAGTCCTCACAACGGTCAGCGACTCTCTCTCGAGTCCTTTTTTAATAACGCCAGTTCTAATTTGAATGTGGCGCACACGAAACGGGGTCTTCCCCCGGCTTGGAACTTTAATATGAGGTGCGTAACCGGACGATTCGCATTCCTTCGTGCCTCCGTAATATCGTCAACGTTCTCTCGAAAGAAAAGGGGTGGGGTGGCGGCAACCGCCTCGAAACGGGACACGACTTCCACAGGTAAAAGCACTTCCACCTCCGCCAGGGAGGGTAAAGTGGACCGAGGAACTTCAAAGTGCGAATTCTTGTAATAATATACCGTCGTCGACGTTGAGTCTGGGACTCGCCAATGCAAATAATCATAATGGAGGTCATGCCCGTCGACGTAACGTGTTAATTAATCGACGTGGAATCTCAGCACGATCATTAACGAGATATCTAAATTGGTTTAGTTTACTTTGGACACTCTATGATTAAAGCGATAACATATTTCGAGGAAATATAACGGTTTGGAGATTTAGTTAATAAGCTTTGGAATAGACTAACATTTTGGTATGGCACTAAAATGAAATTCGTTATATAATAAATCTTAGCCAAGCAGAGAAATTAATAACCTACTTTCAATTCAAAGCACAGCATGGTTTTGGAACTCTTCTCGAAATACTTCTAGCAGACGATTTTAGGTATAGATGAGATGTGTGTTGAAATATATGTAAAAAACAGAACATTTTTTTACATCTTCTGGAGAGTTGATACATTACTTGCAAAAGAAGATTGAGACAGACCACAAAATGAGGACCCTCGGGGAAGTATGGCCAATCATGGATGATGATATCAGGAATTTACCTCTTTCGCTGATTCTGAAATTTACATTTACATATATACAATTGAAACAAAGGTTCGACTAAACCTAAATGATCTAGTTCTGGGTTTAGTATTAGCTCTAGCATTAGTGTTGGCTCTATTTTTAATTGTTATTCAGTTTTAAATTGTTGTATACTTGTATTGAACTAAAACTAACACTAGAATTAGTACTAGAAAATTTCGGTTTAACCGTGCGTCCAAAGACGATATCTTCCTATATCTCAATTTGTTCTTAAGATGTATTTCATTAAACTTGAATGTATCATCTAAAATTGTTACTGTGCTGAGTCAATTTCAAGAGCACAAACTAAATGTTTGAGAGTTCGAAGAAATGAAAGTAAAGATGTCAAATATTAATTAGATTTGCATTAAAATGCTTTTCATCTCATCCCGATATCTCAATGAATTCTTGAGATATGTTCTATTTAGGGCCGCTTTATTCACCTTTGGTTAAATTTAACTACTGGATATTTTCCATGGTTACTGTAATTTCACTTGCCATGATTGGCTATATTATCAGTAACTATGGTAAATATCTGATAGTTAAATTTAACTAAAGGTGAATAAACTAAGCCTAAATTTGAATGTAATACACTTTATCTTTTAAAATTATCACAGCGCAAAGACAATTTAAAAAAAATCACAACCTGAATGTTTGAAAATTCGAAGAGATGAAACTGAACATGCTAAATATTAATTAAATTTTTGCATTAAAATGCTTTTCGTCTCATCCCGATATCTCAATTAATTTTTGAGATATGTTTCATTAAATTTGGATGTAATACACTTTATCTTTTAAAATTATCACAGCGCAAAGTCAATTTTAAAAAATGACAACCTGAATGTTTGAAAATTCGAAGAAATTAAACTGAACATGCTAAATATTAATTAAATTTGCATCAAAATGCTTTTTATCTCATCCCAATATCTCAATTAATTCTTGAGATATGTTCCATTAAATTTGGATGTAATCCACTTTATCTTTTAAAATTATCACAGCGCAAAGTCAATTTTAAAAAATCACAACCTGAATGTTTGAAAATTCGAAGAGATGAAACTGAACATGCTAAATATCAATTAAATTTGCATCAAAATGCTTTTGATCTCATCCCGATATCTCAATTAATTTTTGAGATATGTTCCAATAAGATTGGATGTAATACACTTTATCTTTTAAAATTATGACAGCGCAAAGTCAATTTTAAAAAATCCCAACCTGAATATTTGAAAATTTGAAGAATTGAAACTGTACATGCTAAATATTAATTAAATTTGCATTAAAATGGTTTTCATCTCATCTCGATATCTCAATTAATTTTTGAGATATGTTCCATTAAATTTGGATGTAATAGACTTTATCTTTTAAAATTATCACAGCGCAAAGTCAATTTTAAAAAGTCACAACCTGAATGTTTGAAAATTTGAAGAAATGAAATTGAACATGCTAAATATCAATTAAGTTTGCATCAAAACGCTTTTCATCCCATCCCGATATCTCCATTAATTTTTGAGATATGTTCCAATAAGATTGGATGTAATACACTTTATCTTTTAAAATTATCACAGCGCAAGGTCAATTTTAAAAAATCACAACCTGAATGTTTGAAAATTCGAAGAAATCAAACTGAACATGCTAAATATTAATTAAATTTGCATCAAAATGCTTTTTATCTCATCCCAATATCTCAATTAATTCTTCAGATATGTTCCATTAAATTTGGATGTAATGCACTTTATCTTTTAAAATTATCACAGCGCAAAGTCAATTTTAAAAAGTCACAACCTGAATGTTTGAAAATTCGAAGAAATCAAACTGAACATGCTAAATATTAATTAAATTTGCATCAAAATGCTTTTCGTGTCATCCCTATATCTCAATTAATTTTTGAGATATGTTTCATTAAATTTGGATGTAATCCACTTTATCTTTTAAAATTATCACAGCGCAAAGTCAATTTTAAAAAATCACAACCTGAATGTTTGAAAATTCGAAGAAATCAAACTGAACATGCTAAATATTAATTAAATTTGCATCAAAATGCTTTTTATCTCATCCCAATATCTCAATTAATTCTTGAGATATGTTCCATTAAATTTGGATGTAATCCACTTCATCTTTTAAAATTATCACAGCGCAAAGTCAATTTTAAAAAATCACAACCTGAATGTTTGAAAATTCGAAGAGATGAAACTGAACATGCTAAATATTAATTAAATTTGCATCAAAATGCTTTTCATCTCATCCCGATATCTCAATTTTTGAGATATGTTTCATTAAATTTAGATGTAATACACTTTATCTTTTAAAATTATCACAGCGCAAAGTCAATTTTAAAAAATCACAACCTGAATGTTTGAATATTCGAAGAGATGAAACTGAACATGCTAAGTATTAATTAAATTTGCATCAAAATGCTTTTCGTTTCATCCCGATATCTCAATTAATTTTTGAGATATGTTTCATTAAATTTGGATGTAATACACTTTATCTTTTACAATTATCACAGCGCAAAGTCAATTTTAAAAAATCACAACCTGAATGTTTGAAAATTCGAAGAAATCAAACTGAACATGCTAAATATTAATTAAATTTGCATCAAAATGCTTTTCGTTTCATCCCGATATCTCAATTAATTTTTGAGATATGTTTCATTAAATTTGGATGTAATACATTTTATCTTTTAAAATTATCACAGCGCAAAGTCAATTTTAAAAAATCACAACCTGAATGTTTGAAAATTCGAAGAGATGAAACTGAACATGCTAAATATTAATTAAATTTGCATCAAAATGCTTTTTATTCCATCTCGATATCTCAATTAATTCTTGAGATACGTTTTATTAAACTTCAATGTATTACACGTTATCATTTAAAATTATCACAACGCAAAGTCAATTTTAAAAAATCATAACTTGAATGTTTGAAAATTCGAAGAAATGAAACTGAGCATATCAAATATTAATTAAATTTGCATCAAAATGCTTTTTATCTTATAATAATATCTCAATTAATTTTTAAGATACGTTCAATTAAAGTTGGATGTAATACACTTTATATTTTAAAATTATCACAGCGCAGAGTCAATTTAAAAAAATCACAACCTGAATGTTTGAAAATTCGAAGAAATGAAACTGAGTATACCAAATATTAATTAAATTTGCACTAAAATGCCGCAATAATAAAGAAGATAGTTTGTGATATGATATAGAAATTACGTGATAATAAGTCTAGAATTATGTGATGTTTTCAAAAAATCATTTCTTCTGTATTTTACAGAATTATTATATGATATGCGTTTTAATTTGCGGCTTAAGCATCTAGTTTATATATATGATAATATATTTCTTATGAATTGCATCATAAGAATTTCAAAAAAATTACATTTGAAGTTTTAAGACATATGATAAATGTCTAAATGTGTATCAAACATCTCCAAATGAACGTAACTATGTCTAAATGTTCCTAGGTGATCTTAGGTATGTCTAAATGTATGTCTATATATCTCTAAATAATTTTAAGAGTTCCGAAATGTGACCAATTGCTTCTTAGTACATCTAAATGTGTACTAAAACATCTCCAAATGATCTTAATTATGTCTAAATGTACCCAAGTAATTTTAAGTGTGTCTAAATATCCCCAAACAATTTTAACATCTAAATGTATACTGAAACATCTCCGAATGACCTTAACTATGTCTAAATATATCCAAGTAATTCTAAGTGTGTCTAAATATCCTCAAACAATTTTAAGAAGTCCGTAATATGACAAATTCCTTTCAAGTATATCTAAATGAGTATTGAAATATTTTCAAATGACTTTAACTATGTCTAAATGTACCTAAGTTATTGTAAACATGTCTAAATGTTTGTCTAAATATCCTCAAACAATTTTAAGAGTTCCGAAATGTGACCAATTTCTTCCAAATATATCTAAATGAGTATTAAAACTTCTCAAAATGACCTCACCTATGTCTAAATGTACCCAAGTTATTCTAAGTGTTTCTAAATGTTTTGCAAAATAGACTCAAACAATTTTAAGAGTTCCCAAATGTGAGCAATTGCTTCCTAGCTTCCTAGCAGATATCTCAATTAATTCTTGAGGTATGTTTCATTAAACTTAGATGTATTACACTTTATTATTTAAAATCATTATTGTGCAGAGTCAATTTCAAAAAATCACAACCTGAATGTTTGTAAATTCGAAGAAATGAAACTGAACATGCTATTATTAAATTTGTATCAAAATTCATTTTATCTCATGCCGATATCTCAATTAATTCTCGAGATAGGATTAATGACATATTGATGTACTAAATTTTATCATTATTAATTATGAATATGCAAGGTTAACTTTAAATAATTACAACGTGAATGTTTGAAAATTCGAAGAAATGAAACTGAACATGCTACATAGTATATGATATCTCAATTAATTCTTAAGATACGTTTCATTAAACTGCAATGGACAAAATTTATAGCACCAAAAATAGAACCATGGATTAGCAAAAAGTGGGAAGAACTAGACTTTTATCTAACACAGATACTGACTAATGAAGGAGTATTTAACCCTTTAACAACGGCTGTTATCAATATGATATCAAATGCGTAGTCAAAGGGTTAAAGTACTTACACAAAATTATAAAAGCAGAGGCTCAGAAATGCCTCTGCTTTTTTGGTTCTGGATATACATAGAAAGAATGGAACATACTCTGTTTGTATGGCAAGAAAACTTCAACCCAGGAACAAATTGGTAAAGAAAATATGGGCATACATTGAAGAAGGTTAATATGGTTAGAATAATATTAGAAACTGAAGACAATTGGAATGCAATTAAAGATCTGAAGAAAGGAGTTAGAAAGAAAAGGAAGACCTAGAGAGGGATGAGTAGGGATGAGCAGGGACAGATGAGAGATCATGAAGAAAACTCAACATGAAGAAGAGCAGAGATGGGGGTTTCCTTCTTCTTCAAGAGGAGAGAGGGGGGTATGCAATCAGGTAATAACGTTTAAAAAAATAATATGTTTGTGTACCTCATATTGTTGTAATCATTGGATAAAGTTCCTTCAACTTCAGCAAGTAGATGATCTAACTATGAAGGAGGCGAAAGAAAGTAAAATGACGTGAAGAAGAGACATTTTTTTAGCAAAGTGCTCTACAATGAATAGTTTCTGAACCCAAAACTTTCCACTTCTAGGTCTAGTGTTATATCTAGTTCTTTATCATTAGATCTAACTCTATAACCAGAAACATTTGGGTTAAAAAAGTCTCTTAATCCAACCCAACCCAACCTAATTCTTTTTTAACAGAGGAATCTAAAATGTATTTAAGCTCCCCTGTGTACTGTCAATGCTTTTGAAGTCGCCAGGTGGAATGCTTCAGTACTTCGACCTAGAGTCTGGAACATTCTAACTCCAACCATACAAAATTATTATTCCTACTCTCGATCAGCCATCAAGCTATTACTTCAGAGTTTAGCAAATCAACTCAGTCTACCTATTGTATCTCTAGTTATCTTCTTCAGCCTCCCACAACCCATTTGTTGCGACGAAAAAACGAAATTAAAATAATTTTTTGGGCAACAGAAATAACGTCGTTTTTTTACATATGCGCTTTCCAACCCAACCCAATCCATTAAAAGTGCACGGCTGAAGCTGAAAGTTCTAGTAAAAAATTCTTTTTCTATTTCTAGACATATTTAGTTTTATTGTAATATAATTTTATTAATTATATTGGAAAGTTTTTGGGAAAGAATTCAACATGGTTAGAAAATAAACAATTTTTTTCTGGGTTTCAAATTCATAATAAAAGTTAGCAGGGTAAATGTCAGTGGGGCGGTTGTTGCCCCTCGGGCGACGATAACGGAGAGAAAGTGCAACGCTTTCCCTTGTTCGAGAAATTCAACCCGAGGAAAGTGCACGATACGAGTTTTCGCTAAACATAAAACCGTCGTTGGTTCGTTCGACCCTCTTATAGCTCCATCTTTCTCGCGCGCTTCAAGCTCGACCGAATTAAGCTTGACTGAGTGAATCTCTCGATAAACGACCATTAAAATTTCATTTTTCGTTCTCTCCCTTTTGCCGGGATAGTGTTTCATCAATCTCCTCCTTCTTAAATGGCTTTAACAAAATCGGGAAATTCTTTTTAACTTCAAATAACGATTTCAATTTTAAGTCGCAAAATAGCCAAGTACTCAGCCATAATCGAAATTCGATGAGGAATTTAAAATTTGCGCGGAATTAGTTTTGTGAGGTTTTGCAAAAGAGAAAGTGCTGAGTCCCGAAACTGACGACACCGTCCCAGTTGGTCCTGTTAACCCAATAGCAATCCTGAAACGCGCGTCCTGCTCCGGTACTAAAACACAGTCATAAAAACACGCAAACCAATTTAGCCGGGTACAGTCTGTTGCCAGCTTCGAGGGGGCGGCCGCCCCTTCACCTGCTGCAACTTGGCCCTTCACCCCCGTTTCCCCCGGACAGATTGGCCGATTTAATTTCGGAGAAGCTCCGCTCGTCAATCTTACCGTATACTCTCGCTCTCTGCGGTGGCTCGTATCCGTGTACAGTTGGACTACTGTTTGGAAGTTTGGGGAGGCGGCAGTCGAACAGGGCTGGATCTGCTCATTAACGAAATGAAACCTCCCTCGGCAGACCACTTGAGCTGAACGGTCGAAATACACTGTGCCGAACTGTTTGGGGGAGCGGATGAGAAAGAAGTACTAGAGGATTCTCTCAGCTGGACTGGTCCTAATTGGTAGACAATAATATTAAACCGGCAGAGAATGTACGGATTTCTACTAGATCCTATCCTATTTTCTCTTGTATGATTACAACTTTTATTCATTTATCATTAAAATATTAACTTTACCACTTAACCCAACCCAACCCTGTATATTTGAATTGAAGTAAAACTAGAACTGGAATCATTCGGGTTTAGTCGTTTTGAGAGGTGTATGGCTAAACCTAATTTTCTAGTTTTAGAGTTAGATCTAATGATATAAAACTAGAACTAACACTAGACCTAGAAGTGAAACTTTCCACTTCTAGGTCTAGTGTTAGTTCTAGTTTTACTTTAAGTCAAATATACAGGGTTACCAAATCAGTTTATAAGGTACTCTCTTTCAGAAATTATTCATTGTAGAGGCCTTCTTTAAAAAAATGTCTTCAAATGCATCCCAACCCAACCCTTATATTTGAGCAGAAGCAAAAGTAGGGCTGACACTATGCCTAGAACTAAAATTATTCGTGTTTTGCCGTCATGAGTTCATGATTTAAGCTTAGATATGATGATATAAATCTAGAACTCACACTAGACTAGAGATGGAAAATTTTGTATCTGAAGACGTCTGAAGTTAATTTTGCTATAAACTGCGTATATTTGCTGAACTCTGAAGTAACAGCTTGATGGCTTTTCTAGAATAAAAATAATAGTTTTTTTATAGTTAGGGTTAGAGTCCAGTACTCCTGAAGCATTCCACCGAAGCTAAAAGAACAGATTGGGTTGAGTTGTGTTGAATTTGAGGTGGGTTGGGTTGGGCTGGCTTGGAAGATCATCTTCTTTCCTTTCATCTCTAGAACTGACAGTAGACCTAGAACTAGCATCATTCAAGTTTAGCCACCTTGGGAGATGTACTGCTAAACCCGAATATTGCTAGTTCTAGAGTTAAATCTAATAATATAAAACTAGAACAAACTCTAGACCTAGATGTGGAAAGATTCAGGTTTAGCCGTGCATCTGAAGACGTCTAAAGTTAATTTTGCTATAAACTCCGTTTATTTGCTGAGCTCTGAAGTAATAACTTGATGGCTCTTCTAGAATAGAAATAGTAATTTTGTATAATTGGGATTAGAGTCCAGTACTTCAGGTACTAAAGTACTGAAGCATTCCACCGAAGCAAAAAGAACAGATTGGGTTGAGATAGGTTGAGTTCAAGGTGGGTTGGGTTGGGTTGGCTTGGAAGATATCATCTTCTTTCCTTTTATCTCCAGAATTAACGCTAGAGCTATCACTAACATCATTCAAGTTTAGCCATCTTAGGAATTGTACGGCTAAACCCGAATATTGCTAGTTCTAGAGTAAAATCTAATGATATAAAACTAGAACAAACTGTAGACCTAGAAGTGGAAAGAAGTCTGAAGTTAATTCTGCTATAAACTTCGTTTATTTACTGAACTTTGAAGTAATAACTTGATGGCTCTTCTAGAATAGAAATAGTAATTTTGTATAGTTCGAGTTAGAGTCCAATACTCCAGGTACTAAAGTACTGGAGCATTCCACTGAAGCAAAAAGAACAGAATAGGTTGAGATAGGTTGACTACGAGGTGGGTTGGGTTGGGCTAGCTTGGAAGATATCATCTTCTTTCCTTTTATCTCTAGTATTGACACTAGAGCTAGAAATAGCATCATTCATGTTTAGCCATCTTAGGAAATGTACGGCTAAACCCGAATATAGCTAGTTCTAGAGTTAGATCTAATGATATAAAACTAGAACAAACTCTAGACGTCTGAAGTTAGTTCTGTTGTAAACCAAGTTTGTTTGCTGATCTCTGAAGTAATACCTTGATGGGTCTCTTAGAGTAAGAATAGTCGAGGTACTAAAGCATTTCCGCTGAAGGAAAGAAAATGTGTTGAGTTGGGTTGAGTTTGTGGTGGATTGGGTTGGGATGGGTTGAGTTGGGTTGGATCTCAGAAGTAATCGCTTGATGGGTCTTTTAGAGTAAGAATAGTAGTTTTGTATGTTTAAGGTTAGAATAGTCTCACACTCCAAGTCGAGGTACTGAAGCATTTCCTCTGAAGTAAAAAAAAAAAAATGGGTTGAGTTGAGTTGGGTTCTTGGTGAATTGGGTTGGGATGGGATGGTTTGGGTTGGGTTGGGAGACATCATCTCCTTTTTTTCTCTTTTATAGTTAGATCTTCCATTTGCTGAAGCTGAAGGAACTTTTTCCAATGATTACAACGATAATATGAAATGTACTAACCTATTATTGTTTTACACGTTATTACCTCATTTCATATCTGAATGAGAAGGAAATCCCCGTTTCTCCTTTTCTTCATGTTAAATATTTTTCATGATCTCTAAATGGTCATGATCTCTCATCTCTCCCTGCTCCCCCTCTCTAGCCCTTTCTTTAGGTCTTTCATGTATTCCAATTATCTCCAGTTGCCAACGTTATTCGAATTTTGATGATTTGGCAACAAATGCATGACTAAATCTAATCCAACCCTGGATGTTTGAACCAGAGCCGTCCTAAGATATTATATCGATCAAGTACCCCTATTAGTCCTTATACGTTTTGAAGGAAGAGATGCAGAATAAGTAACACGTGAGTGTCTTTGAATTTTTTTTTCAGATGTTAATTTTAATGCAGTCGTTCATAATGATGTTTTTATGCTTTTTTTTATTATTTAGACCACTTAAAATAGTAATAAAATTGAAAGGAGGATAAATTAAAAAATATTTCACATCCTTTTTATCCCTCTATTGAATAGTAGTCAAACTATGATTTCATTCTTAAAGCTATTGCGTTATAGATCTCAATGAACGAAGAATTTATTAGTTGAAAATTTTGCCATTAGCCAAGAGATTGCTCAATAAAGACTATATTCAAAATTTATTCTATTAGTAATATTCAAAATATAGTTAAAGAGTGGTTCAAAACGACCTTTTTCATATACACCGAGAGAGATTACGTAGATGTACATTTAAGAATTAATAATTTATAAAAAAGTAAATAAGTAGACATGAAGTACACTTGCTATGTAATCGTAATAAGTTATAAAAGTTAACCATAATAAGGGCTTAATAAAAATTATTCTCTAGGAGAGATTAGGAAGAAATTCCATATTCGTAAAAATGCAATAGATTTGTTATTCTTTCATGAATGTGTTTTATCTGAAGATATCCAATTTTATCAAAATTTTTAATCATTACGAAAAGAGTTGCCTAAAATCAATAAAACAGTTTAAGTAAACCTTTGGTAATTAGCTTGTAGATGGCGCTAAGTATCGATTAAAAATTCAAAAAAAGCATTAATTGCCAATACATTTTTATGAACAAATTGCAAATATAATTAACAATTAATTGTATTATCTGTTCATTTCATGTTTAATTACAAATGTATAGTAGTAAATTTATGATATTTTCGACTATTGTAGATACAGTGGGTTTATAACGAAAACGGTTATTAGTTCGTTATAACCGGAAATAATGTAATAAACAACGTAATAGTCCAGAATAATCTAAATAAATTTGCCTATAACGATACTATTTGTAACGGACGTTCGGGTGTAACGAACTAATTATTATTGAAGTGGTTTCTGTTATAACGACGAGTTCCTGTTGAATACCCGAGAAAAAGTACGTTACTACTATTTAGTCAATAGATTCTATGTATTTAGTGAAGCAAAAATGTTAAAAGCGACGATCATGAAAACGACGACATGCCACTTACACAGTTTATTTCTAAAAACTGTATTAGGCCATGATTTTTGAGAAATATTAATAACACTTTCTGGAAAACTATGCGTTCTCTTGGTGTAATTCAATCACCTTCTTATCATGGTGGTTTTGATTGTGATTCTTTCGTCAATTATTTTGCCGAATCTCCCATTACTCTCGATGATTCAGTTAAGGCATTAACTATTACCGTCATTATTGCCTCTGCTAATGTCAATTCCAGACTTTTCTTAGAGCTGTTGGATGAGCTTAAAGTCCTCCGGCTTTCAGTCATTGTAAGACCGCTAGTGTTGGTGCTGATGGTGTCAGTATTAAGCAGCTCCTTCCCGTTTTGGATGTAATCATTCCTCCATTACTCCACATATTTAACTTCTCCATTGAGACATCGACCTTCCCCTCTATTTGGAAACTAGCTTACGTTGTACCCATACCTAAATTTAAATTTCCACTTGTCTGAGTGATTTTCGTCCTGTATCCATTATTTCTGTAATTTCTAAAGCACTAGAGCGCTTGGTATACACTTAGCAGCAGAAGTCTGCGTACAAAAAACTTCTAACACTTTAACTGAAAAAATAAGGGTCATGATCTAATGTGATAAACTTCATTTTTTTTTTTATTTTGTGTATTAACTACATATAATTCTATTAACAAAATATGCATCAATAAAACAGAAATATTAGTTACAAAAAAAATTAAAATTAAAAATTCTCCAAATAATGCGTATGCAAAAATCTGCGTACAAATAAAGACGCCTTCTCCAAAATATACTTATTTACTTAAATACGTAGTTGGCGATGTACGCTTTCCGATTTAAATAAAAGATAATCGGTGTCAATTATATTAGCACAGGCTTAGAAGCTAAAAGTTAGAATGGACACGAAAGGAAAGGAAATTGAATTGGGAGAGAGAAAAATTATTTTAAAGTTATGGAAAGAGGGAAAATCTTTTCGAAAAATAGGAGAAACTGTCGGCAGGTCACACTCTTCCATTCAAAGAGTAATTAATAATTATAAAGACACTGAAGATTACCTCTCACGTCCGCGATCTGACCGAGAGAAGCGACCCCTTTTAACAAACCGAGAGAAGCGAAAAATTGTACAGCAGGTTAGAAAAGAACCTAGGCTGACGGCAAAAAAAATAGTAGAAAATGTACAAGAAGAATTTCATAAAACTATCAGCAAAGATACGGTGAGAAGGACGTTAAAAAAAGCTAACTATCACAGTCGCGTTGCACGAAAAAAGCCATTTGTGTAAGAGGTCAATCGTCAGAAGCGGATCGCCTTTGCAAAAAAACTCTTAGACAAGCCCATTGAATTCTGGGAGAAAGTTCTCTTTACAGATGAGAGCAAATTTTGCATTTTCGGCATTAAGGGTAAACAACTTGTATGGAGAAAACCTAATACTGCCCTTAATCCCGAAAATTTGAAAGCGACTGTAAAACACGGAGGTGGTGGAGTTATGGTTTGGGGGTGTATGTGCACCAAAGGGGTGGGAAGGTTGGTTTTCATAACATCGACAATGGATCATAAAATGTATATAGACATTTTAAAAGAAAATTTGAAGCCTAGCATCGAAAACTTGGGCTTGGGGCCCGAATACTTTTTTCAACAAGATAATGACCCCAAACATTGCGCCCACAACACTAAGCTTTGGCTACTATACAATACCCCAAAGCAACTTAAAACACCTCCACAATCGCCGGACTTGAAGCCCATCGAACACCTCTGGGATTTACTGGAACGCAGGATTCGGCAACACAACATAACGTCGAAGGAAACGTTAAAAAATGTTATGATTGAGGAATGGGCCAAAATCAGTTCGGACGAAACGAAGAAATTAGTGCACTCCATGCCTAAACGTTTAAGGGAGGTCATTAAACGTAAAGGTTATCCGACCTCATATTAATATAGAAACAATGATCTCATTTATGATTTTTTTATAAATACTGTCCTGACTTGTACGCAGATTTTTGCATACCCGTTATTTGTAGAATTTTTAGTTTCGATTTTTTTCTGTAACTACTGTTTCTGTTTTGTTGAAGCATATTTTGTTAATAGAATTATATGTAGTTAATATACAAAATAAAAAAAAATCAAGTTTATCACATTAGATTATGACTCTTATTTTTTCAATTAAAGTATTACAAGTTTTTTGTACGCAGACTTCTGCTGCTGAGTGTATATGCAGGTGTAACAGTATTTTGATGAGCATAAAATTATCACTGATTTTCAATCAGGTTTCCGGCCAGGCTGTATCACGACATCGGCGCTCATCAAAATTACTGATGATATTAGACGTAGTTGTGATGATCGGCGTTTGACCTTATTGGTCTTGCTTGATTTCAGCAAGGCATTTGATTCTGTTGATCATAGTTTGTTGGTGACAATTCTTTCTTCTGTGGGTTTTTGTCGTGTTGTGTCACGTGGTTTCAATCGTACCTTTCCAATCGTTCGTTGTGTGTACGGGACTCCTCACCATCTTCGTCTGTAGTTACAAGCCACTGTGGTGTGCCTCAGGGCAGTGTCTTGGGTCCACTCCTATTTTCAGTGATTATAAACTCCATTTCTAAAATAATTAATTGCATTGTCCTGGCAGCCCCAGATTCAGTCTATCTGTAGGAAGGTCTATTTCTGTTTCTACTCTCTACGCAACCTTGGCTGTTTCCTTCCACCTATTGTTCGTCGTAACCTCTGTTACTCGTTAATTCTTCCCTATTTGGACTATGCCGGTACCGTATACCCGGACCATTCGATTGGTCTTTGTAACAAATTGGAGAGGTTGCAAAATAATTGTGTGCGCTTTATCTTTGACCTGAGAAAATATGAACATGTTACACCTTGTCGTAATCACCTCGAAATGCTTACCGTTGAGAACCGTAGATCTTTCCGCATACTACCTTATACAAGATTTTTTCCTCTCAGTCTCCAATCTATCTGTTCACTGCATTTCAGTTCATGGCCTCTCGTGGTTTTCCTACTAGAGCACGATCTGGTGTCTCACTCATGTTTCCGATTCATCGTACCGAAATATATCATGGGTCATACACAGTATATAACTCTCTGGAATAACTTACCCACTGAGTTGCAGAAAGCCCACAGTTTTTCTGTATTCAGAGCATCGCTTAGAGATCGCCTGTTGTCACAGCAGTTATCACAGGCTGCTTCCTGATTTAATCTACCTCTTCTCTTTCCGTCCTCAGCTGACAGCTTATTTCTTCTCCAACCATTTTTTGCTTAATTCGAGTCTCTTTCCTTCTTGTTCATGCATATTTTTTTTCTAATACTTGATATATAAACTTATTATTCTTTTTACTTATATTCGCCATATCAATTTATTTTTTTTAACATACATTGCTGGTTGGGTCGTTTTGAAAAAAAATCGACCTATTGTTAACCTGGTACTAATGTTAAAGAATAATGTATACATTTTTTTTTCTTTTATTGTATATCTTGGTGGCAATAAATTGTATTATTATTAAAAAAATTGTAAAAATATTATGGATTGTGTTAAAGCTCAACCCAACTTAACCAAACCCAACCAATAACATTTTTCATATTGAAAGATAATCTCATTCTTCATATCCTAAAGTTGGAACTCAACCCAATCTAACGAATCTTCAAAGTTTTTTGAAAACGACTTATACCAAGAATGCCGGAAAAAAAACGATCAAAGCGCTTTTTAGTGAGTCAGAGTTGTATAGGTACAACCTCACACTATCTAGTCGCCCAACATCTCAAACCAAATGTTTGGTTGCAGATTTTCTTTGACTTCCTAAAAAAAGATAGGGTTGAGTTGATTTCGGTTAAGAAAGGAATTGGGCAGTATGAAGACTAAGGTTATGATACTGTGATGAAATACTTTTCTGGTGGTTCCAAGAAGATGAGTTTTTCTCATTGAGTAGCCTTCTATCTCTTTAAGATAGGGTCTATTATGGATTTTTCTATTGTGAGTTGGGTTAATAAGTCGTAGACTGCTTAGCTAAGTTATGTATAGGGATTGCCTCCGCTTATTTTATCGTTTCAGCAGTCGGCGTTCCATATCGACTCCTCCAATATCCTCTCTTTTCATGAGAGGAGTGCCATGTGCCAAAGAGTAAGGGGTCTTAAGTAGGAACATAGATCCCAACTTCTAGAGGAATGGCGTAAGAGATGGGACAGCTAGTCGGGATGAACCAAGACTATGACTCCGGATTTGGCATCCTGGAAGATGGGAACGTTGAATACTACATACAGTATTTTTTGTAAACACCTAAAGAGGATAAAACTAGCAAGGACAGAGGAGTATTAAACGGACTGTTGAAACTTAACTGTTTGGTTGGGTTGAGCTTTAACTTTACTATATAACTTAATATTTAGCATTTTACGGCATATAAATTTAGTTGTCCATATACTGCGGTGTAATAGCATATAGTTGCATATAACCACATATTTCCATATTTATCGTGCGACCTATGCACCAACAATCTAGTCAAGAAAACTTTAAATATAAAAAATTTTATTAAGGACAAGACAGATTCTAAAATTGTAACATGTGTTTTGAATTAATATCAAATCTTCCAATCAGTAGTCTTCAAAGATAATTTAATTAATAATAACGTTTACACGTTGGTTACACAATCATTCCATCAGATTCATATCACATCAATATGGTATGATATGGCATGACGCATGTAAATTCCACTTCTCGATTTTTAACCCAAGATTATTCTCGCTCTTACGAATTTACAACTTTCTTTTGCTTCTCCCCAAAATTCCATCAGTCTCACTAGGGACTTTACTCACTTCTGCTCGAGGTCTGATGAGGTCTATCTGATGATCTCTCAATCGGGAACACCATAATAGCTTATTAATCAAGTAGTAAGGTTCAATTAGCTTATAATAACTAATATTTTGTTTTAAATAGCATCGGCACGTAAGGACAATTAATTTTTCAATCCTTCATTGCCGGAAGTCATATCAAAATGACTTCGATATGAAATATTAACACGAAATCGTTCATCGGCAGAGTGAGACTAAAATCGTCTTATAGGAGACTATATATTTACTGAGATATACAAGGAACGATTTCATCTCAAATCGTCGAGGTTGCTTGTGGGTGAGGTGCTGGATATGAAATATTTACACGAAATCGTTCAATTTGGAAGATTGTAGCGCCTCGCCCTCAAGCGACCTCAGAATAAAATCGTTTTATAGGAAACTTTATATATTTACTACAATATAAAAGGAACGACTAACTATAAGTTTTCCTCTTCAGTACCTACTCTTCAAAATTGTTCGTGAATTCATATTTTCCCATTATAGTTAAATTAAAAATTTCATTTTCATGAATACTTAAAAATTTTATTCATAAACACATACAAAAATACATGAGAAAATTATTTTTTAACATTAGTTTGAGTATCAGCATTATAATGCTTAATAAATCGAGCTGAAGGATCAGAAACTTCAATCCATTTAGGCATCCAAAAGAACGGAATAAACTTCTCAGCCAATTTCGGAAAACTTTTCTCAAAAACTTCTCTATAATACAAAGCCTCTTTAGTTTTCGGAGTACAATGCGGATATTTCTTCGATACTTCATCCAAATTGAAGTCTCCAATCATTCGTTCATCAACGATTTCTTGCAAAATTTGGAACAATGTTTTAGTTCTTGAAGTGACTCCATCACTGCGTGTAAATTAAAATTTTTATTTATTACAATTTAAATCAAAATCGTTAAATTAATATTACCTAAATGCTTCTTTGTGTCTCCAAAGAACGTGTTTTGGTAATAGCCCGGTTGAGTCAAAAGCAGATCGAATCAAAAACTTTTCGACCCCATCCCTCGGTCTGATCAACTCCTTAGGCAAATTAAGATAATAATGGACGAATTGTTGATCTAAAAATGGAACTCGCAACTCCAAACTATGTCTCGCCATAGTCCTATCAGCCCTTAACCCATCAAAAAGATAAATTTCGTTCAAAAGTCGTTTACTATCTTCTAAAGCTGCCTTATCCGTTGGGGCATCCCTAAAATAAATATACCCTTGGGCTACTTCATCAGCTCCTTCTCCACTAAACACAACGGTAGTATCCGTGTTTTCTTTAATGTATTTTGCGATTAAATACATTGGAATTGAAGCTCTGATTGTTGTGATATCCGGCGTTTCTAAAGTGTAAATGACTTCGTCTAAAATTTTTGCAACATCTTCTTCAGTAAATATGATTTCATGGTGCTCGGTTCCTATGTGTTCTGCTACTTGGCGGGCCGCTAAAATATCCGGGCTATCACCCATCCCTATAGAAAAGGATTGGACTTTGTATGGAATGTCTTCTTCTTTAGCTAATTTTACTAATAACGACGCAACTAAAGACGAGTCTAATCCCCCCGATAAAAGACAACCAATCCTCCTATCAGACATAAGTCGCTTTTTAACCCCCATCGTAAATATCTTTCTTATATTCTCCAAAACATCACTCGAAGATAATTCGTTATACGGCACAAACGGCCTAAAAGCCGGCTTATTCCCCGCTTTGTGAAACACCCCTTTATTAAGCAATTTCACTTTTCCATCATCAAGAATACTGTATTCTTCAAATGTCCCCGGTTCGAAAGGTTCAACGATTCTTCCTTCCCCATTTAATTGATCACTAATCGGGATTAACCCTTTAGCTTCGGAACAAATTCCGAGAATTCCGCTTTCGGTGGTTAATTTAAACAACGGCCTAACTCCATAAGGATCCCTAGCAAGACATAATTTACGATTTTCTATGTCGACTATACAAAATGCAAATACTCCGTCGAGGTTCTTAACGCAACCTTCAGCTCCGAATTTTTTGTACATGTGCAAAATGCACTCGACGTCACTGAACGTTTCGTAATTGAACTGAAATTCTTCTTTCAGCTAGAAATATAAGATAATATCGAGAGGTGTGTTAAAGGAGGTCAATGAGAAGGTTGGTGAACGAACTCACTCGTTTGCAGTTGTAAAGTTCTCCGTTACAGCAAAGTAAGGATTGTGGGTATTGATGTAATTTCATCGGTTGCATGCCGTACGTGCAATCTACGATTGTTAGTCGGTGGAATCCTATGTAACAATTCTAAAAATAAAATTAATATTCAATATATTAATATACATATTAATAGTTAATCAAATAGAAAGACCGTTTTTAAATGGGTATTTCTATTTGATTTCTATTTCTATTTGAATCATTTTCAAAAACGAAAGAAAATTTTTCAAGAAAGTTAACATTTTTTTAAAAAATTGGGTGAATTAAGGTCGCCACGAAAAAAATTCTGATTAATTAGGGAGCCGTAAACCGAAAAAGATTGGGAAACCTCTGGTTTAGATAATAAAGATGCACAATCAAGGGGTTCAGATTGATGATTTAAGAGTTTTAAATTTTGGGTTGGGTTCCATCTCTTAACACGGAACCCAATCCAACCTAACTTAAGAGATGTACGACTAAACCCTAATGTTTCTAGTTATAAGTCTAGTGCTACTTCTAAAGCTAGGTTGTAGGTGTAGTATTAGTATTACACTTATAGGGATTAGTTATGGTCTGAAGACGCATAGTGCCGTATCCAAAAAGTGTAGTTTGGGGGGTTGGGGGCAAAGCGTAGATCAAAATTAAAAAGTAGCGACAAAAGAAGGTAGCACTAGTTCATTTGAGATTTTGGGATATCAAAATTAAAGGTAATACAATAAAACCTCAACATAAGGTACGGGGATACAAAACCAGCTATTTATGATCGTTACTTTATAAATAGAAAAAAATTACGACAGACAAGAGTTTTTTGTTATAAAAAATGGTAACATAGATATCTGGCGGATAACTGCCTAATCGGCACCTCCGGGTGCCCGACAAGTTATCCTGCCAATAATTTTCTCGACAAAAATATCCTTACAGTGTAATACAGAACAAACTAACTTATCGGCCACATAACGCTATCGGGACGTTTATCGGCATATCGTATGATTGGTCCTTAATCTCCTTAAGTAAATATGAAAAACCTTAGTTTTTCATATTTACCTTTTACATTACCTGTTGTAGAAATTTGTTAGCGGTTTTTTAAATTATCCTGTATACTGGCCTCATAGAATTGAGTCAGTAAAAAAATATTTATAATTTTTACATAAGGAACGATATAACGAATTCTGCGTTAACAATGAAGTAGAAATGCTCGTGTGCAAAACCTTTTATATCCAAATTTTGACAAAATTTACTGACCATATGTATTCGCATTGATTTTAATTATAAGTAAAAGCGGACATATCATACTCTAATAATTTGTGAAAAGTATGAGTTGCCATCTTTAAAGGCAAACTCAAAAGTTTTTCCCGTTTTCTTACACTTTTTTAAAAAGGGCTATATCCGGCTTTGCACACGAGCTCCTCAAATGTTTGATTAGAAGTCGACATGACATTTACAGTGATTATTTCTGAAAGTTGTATTGGTCCATGATTTTTTAAGAACGTTATGAGTTGGGTTGGGTTCCGCTTTCATTTCGTACTATCCTTCATATTGAAGGGTATCAAGTTCAAGAGTTCAACCCAACCTAACCAAACCTAATTCAACATAACCAAACCAACGTAACCTAACCCTTAATATTCCTTATATTGAATGATATAAAGTTGGAGCTTAACCCTAACCCAATCTAACAAATCTTCTGTTTTTTATTGGAAGTATTCCGTAATTTTTTGTACTATAGTTGGATCAGGTTGAGCTCCAACTTCATACCATTCAATATGAGGGATGGTATGAAGGTTTTCCTCTATTTGGGTTAAGCTCCAGTTTCTAATAATTAAGTATGAGAGTAATAATCCAAATTTTGCGTTTCATACTTTCTTCTATAGATGAGTGGTGTTAACCTTCAACTTCATGTCATCCCTCACATAATAAAAAATCAAATCAAAAATTCTTCTATGATTAGGTTGGGTTGAGCTTTAATTTCATACCGTCCCTCATACTGAAAGGTATGAAGTTAGAGCTCAATCCTATAATTAAACCCAACCCAATCTAACGAATGTTCAAAGTTATTTGAACATTCGTTAGGGTGAGCTCCAACACTGTTCAATAAGAGGGATGGTATAAAGATTTTCTTCTATGGTTGAGATGGGTTGAGCTCCTACTTCAAATTATTAAATATTAGATAAAGTATAAAGTTGGATCTCATCCCAAACTCAAATTTTGGGTTTGATTTTTTCTTCTATAGGTGAATTGTGTTAACCTTCAAGCCTTCATACCGTCTACCATAGTATGAAAATGCCTTCATACCATCTTCATGACGGTATGTCCATTCTTCATAAAATAAAAAATCAAATCCAAAACAACAGAGCTTCTAAGTTCAATTCAATATGACAGATGGTGTCAAGATAGGACAAGTTGAACAACAGCTTCATACCATGCAATATGAGGAATGGTATGAAGTTGAAGGTCAACGCAACCCAACTTGATACCATGATACCAAACTGATTTCATTCAATTTCTTCCCAGATTGCTTAATTTCATTCAATTTAATAATCACTAAAATTGTCAATTTAATTTAAATAAAATTCATGATTTTTTAAAACTTATGGCTTTGACTTAATAACTTCG
This sequence comes from Onthophagus sagittarius, assembly GCA_036711965.1. Lineage (NCBI taxonomy): Eukaryota > Metazoa > Arthropoda > Insecta > Coleoptera > Scarabaeidae > Onthophagus > Onthophagus sagittarius. The sequence goes on from JASERS010000004.1 coordinate 14,311,376, forward strand.
GTTATAATGAACCGACTTTCACTTCAAATTATTAAATATTAGATGTAGTATAAAGTTGGAGCTCAACCCAAACTCAAATTTTGAGTTTGATTTTTTCCTATAGCTGAATTGTGTTAACCTTCAACTTCATGCCATCATACCATCTACCATGGTTTGAAGATGCCTTCATACTATTTTCAAGATGGTATAAAGTTAAAGCTCAGCCCAACCATAGCAAAATTTAGGATATGATTCAAAATGGTTCAAAAATGATTTAACATTTTGGGTATGGTATGTTAGGTTGAGTTAAGCTTCAACTCCATACCATTCCTCATAAAATAAAAAATCAAATCCAAAACAACAAAGCTTCCAAGTTCAATTCAATATGAGAGATGGTATCAAGATGGGACAAGTGGAACAACAGCTTCATACCATGCAATATGAGGAATGGTATGAAGTTGAAGGTCAACGCAACCCAACTTGATACCATGATACCAAACTGATTTCATTCAATTTAATAACCACTTAAATTGTCAATTTAATTTAAATAAAATTCATGATTTTTTAAAACTTATGGCTTTGACTTAATAACTTCGGTTATAATGAACCGATTTTCACTTCAAATTATTAAATATTAGATGTAGTATAAAGTTGGAGCTTAACCCAAACTCAAATTTTGAGTTTGATTTTTTCTTCTATAGCTGAATTGTGTTAACCTTCAACTTCATGCCATCATACCATCTACATTGGTTTGAAGATGCCTTCATACTATTTTCAGGACGGTATAAAGTTAAAGCTCAGCCCAACCATAGCAAAATTTAGGATATGATTCAAAATGGTTCAATAATGATTTAACATTTTGGGTATGGTATGTTATGGTATGTTAGGTTGAGTTAAGCTTCAACTCCATACCATTCCTCATAAAATAAAAAATCAAATCCAAAGCAACAAAGCTTCTAAGTTCAATTCAATATGAGAGATGGTATCAAGATGGGACAAGTGGAACAACAGCTTCATACCATGCAATATGAGGAATGGTATGAAGTTGAAGGTCAACGCAACCCAACTTGATACCATGATACCAAACTGATTTCATTCAATTTCTTCCCAAATTGCTTAATTTCATTCAATTTAATAATCACTAAAATTGTCAATTTAATTTAAATAAAATTAATGATTTTTTAAAATTTATGGCTTTGACTTAATAACTTCGGTTACAATGAACCGATTTTCACTTCAAATTATTAAATATTAGATGTAGTATAAAGTTGGAGCTCAACCCAAACTCAAATTTTGAGTTTGATTTTTCTTCTTTAGCTGAATTGTGTTAACCTTCAACTTCATGCCATCATACCATCTACCATGGTTTGAATATGACTTCATACTATTTTCATGATGGTATAAAGTTAAAGCTCAACCCAAACATAGCAGAATTTAGGATATGATTTAAAATGGTTCAAAAATGATTCAACATTTTGGGTATGGTATGTTATGGTATGTTAGGTTGAGTTAAGCTTCAACTCCATACCATTCCTCATAAAATAAAAAATCAAATCCAAAACAACAAAGCTTCTAAGTTCAATTCAATATGAGAGATGGTATCAAGATGGGACAAGTGGGACAACAGCTTCATACCATGCAATATGAGGAATGGTATGAAGTTGAAGGTCAACGCAAACCAACTTGATACCATGATACCAAACTGATTTCATTCAATTTCTTCCCAAATTGCTTAATTTCATTCAATTTAATAATCACTAAAATTGTCAATTTAATTTAAATAAAATTCATGATTTTTTAAAATTTTTGGCTATAACGTGATATCTTCGGTGATAACGAACCGATTTTCAGGACCCTTGAGGATTCAAAAGCATTCTTAGGCAAAAATATAGAATTAATATTTCTTATGTTATCTAAACGTTTTATATGTTGTATACATTTTCCAGGTGTCGTATAGAATACCGGATTGTGCAGATTACCGGTATCATACATTCCAAACAGACAATTATGGGAATACCCGGATTATTATTCTTAATACAGAACATCACATAGGATAACTCAGGTTATACCCCGAATATTGGGTTCGATCGATGATTGACGTTATCTTTTTAAATATGTATTGTTATCTACTGAAATTATTTTTATTCCTATCTAAATTTTATGTTGTTATTTCAAATTAGAATATTTTATATTGTTAAAAATAATTAATTTAGAGTAATCGGTACGTTATATTCAAAGTTCATAATAACGAGATTTAGAAGACTAAATCTTTAATTGAATTGAAAGACTTTAATTCTGTCTGGGCAAGAATTTTGCAATAATCTAAGGACCACTTTTACCACCTCTTGATAAATTTATAAATTTATATTATTTTAACCGAAGGTTGGTAAAAGACTGAATAACAACGAGAAGTAGAGCTAATACTAAAACTAGAACTACAATCGTTCGGGTTTAGACATTCGTGTCTTAAGACGGAACCCAACCCAATCCAACCTAGCTTTAGAACTAACGCTACACTTAGTTTAGAAACATTAGGGTTTAGCCGTCTTAAGAGACGTCTAGCTAAACCCTAATGTTTCTAGTTCAAGGTCTTGTGTTAGTACTAAAGTTAACATGTGAAGGTTGTAGGTCTAGTTATACTTTTAGTTCCAGAATAATTCATCAGTCTAAAGCTAAATAAGAATGAAAACTAGAACTAATACTAGACCTAGTATGCAACCATTTAAGACAGAATAACAACTAAAAATAGAACCAACGCTAACGCTAGAGGTAATACTAGACCTAAAACGAAAATCATTGGGGTTTAGCTGTACCTTTTTAAAATGGAAGCAAAGCCAACCCAACCCAACCTAGCTTTAAAACTAACGCTAGAGTTAGAACTAGAAATATCAGGAATTGAATTGGAAATCTCTGTTCTAGCCCATAAGATTCTCGTGGCAACTCGCTCACGCACCCTTTATTGATTTAACGGTGACGTCACCAAAGTTTTTTTTAATTTTAATTATTTTTTTGAAAAACTAAACCGCAGGTTGAAAAAATAAAAAAATTAGAAGTCTTAAAATAACAAAAAAAAAATTTCGCCAGGAAATACATTTATCGAGTTGTTTTAAATAAAACTTATCACGTTGAATTTTTCGCAATCGTATTTGGGTGAAGTACAAAGAGTATCAGATAACAATTCAACAATTTTTCCATTCATTTCATTATAACCAACAAATCTAATTCAAACAAATTAAATAAATAGTACCTTTAAGTTATCATCATATTCAACTCTCCAAGCATCCGGTCCCCGATGCTTAATTTTCGGAAAAGAAGTCCCGCAATGATTTAAAGCTGCATCACAAACTCCGAATAAAGCCCAAATACCACACATTTTTTTTTTAATTTCAATTTAACACGTTCTTAATCGTTCTAAAATAGAAGAGACGTTGTGAATTATTCAATTAAACTCGTTTAAGTTAATTTAAATAAATTAAATTTATAAATAGCAAGTAGAGAGAGAGTGAGAGTATGTTGAAATCGAATGAATTAAATAAACTTACTATGTTTTTATTTACTTTTCGTATCAATATGGAGAGACTCAAAAACGTTGTAACACCTCAACTCTTGAGGAACGTCTAAAGTGGTCTGAAGTAAACGCACGTTGATTTTCAAACTAATTTAAAATATGATGCAACACTTGGCACGAATTACTGGTCGCAAAATGAAATGTTTTAATCGTTGAGATAATATCCAAATTATTAAGATTGTAGAATTGTTTCAACAATTTCTTAGATTGAACTGGTTCTCTTAATTTTTTTCGCTGCTATTTAAACCGTTCCTGGTAATGTAACGTGCAAGAATTTCTAGTTGATAAGAAGTACAATAAGGTATTAATACTTTACTGTTTATGAACCGATAAAATACGTAAAACTGCTTTCCTCAATTTTATTCCAAATTAAAGTTTTCAATTCCTATTGAATTTTGAGTAGTTAAATAGGTTGCCTAAATGATCGTCAAAAGAAACTTCAATATGACATATTTAAAAAAAATGTTTAATTTTGATGATTTTAAGAACTTTAATCATCAATTTGAGATCATATTTTTTATAGTTATGCTTAAATGTGTGTGGAATTCAATAAATGATTACGAAAAGAACCTAATCTATTGTATAAAAAAACTTCAAAATAAAACTTCTTCTATGAATGAAGTGATTTGCACGTATTAATTGAATATTATTTATGATAAAAGGCTAAATTTAGGTATAAATATTTTCTTTAACAACTATATAATATATATCAATGAAAAAATCGATCCCAAATCATGGCAAATACCATCGACTTTTGTATGCTTCCGTAACAACCAAGTTAAGTGTTAGTATTCTCTTGAGATTTATTTGTAATTAACTTAATCAAAAATTCATCCTGTGTTAATCATATAGTTTTTTATCACTTCTAAGTTTTTAAACTGTCTCTATCTAACATAATCTAAATAAATTTGCTTATAACGCACTCGGTTACAACGAACCGATTGTTAGGTCTCTTAAGGGTTCGTTATATCCTGAGTATGCTATTATACAAATAATTTGCATCAAAAAATTATTTCAAGGAGATAATTTTTTAAGGAAAGTTTGTATGTTTACATGAACATATCCATCCGAAAGCATGTCAATTCGTTTTTGAGATATCTAGTTTTGAATTCAACCTAAATTTGTGGCATTTTACAAAATTAACGATTTTCTTAATGATTTTGAAAAAATTTAATTCTTAAGATATTTTGATGAAATATTCGGTCAGTCATTGAGGAAAGTATGTACTTTTTCAGGAATAAAGCTATACTTGAATATCTCCATCCGTTTTTAAGATATCAAGTTTTAAACTCAACCTAAATTTGTAGCATTTCATAAAAATAACAATTTCCTTATCTATTTTGAAAAATCAATCGAATTGTTAAATATCTTTATGAAATTTGTTATGATTTATAAAGGAAAGTTTGTATTTTTCCATGAACATATCCATCTATCAGTATCTCAATTCGTTTTTGAGATATCAAGTTTTGAATTCAAGCTAAATTTGTGGCATTTTACAAAATTAACGATTTTCTTAATAATTTTGAAAAAATCATATAAAATCGAATTCTTAAGATATTTTGATGAAATATTCGGTCAGTCATTGAGGAAAGTATGTACCTTTTCAGGAACAAAGCTATACTTGAATATCTCTATCTGTTTTCGAGATAACATATTTTAAACTCAACCTAAATTTGTATCATTTCATAAGAATAACAATTTCCTTATCCATTTTGAAAAATCGATTGAATTGTTAAAATATTTTGATGAAATTTGTTATGATTTATAAAGGAAAGTTTTTCCATGAATATATCCATCTGTCAGTATCTCAATTCGTTTTTGAGATATCAACTTTTGAATTCAACCTAAATTTGTGGCATTCTACAAAATTAAAGATTTCCTTAATAATTTTGAAAAAATCGTAAAAAATCGAATTCTTAAGATATTTTGATGAAATATTCGGTCATTCATCGAGGAAAGTATGTACTTTTTCAGGAACAAAGCTATACTTGAATATCTCTATCTGTTTTCGAGATAACATGTTTTAAACTCAACCTAAATTTGTATCATTTCATAAGAATAACAATTTCCTTATCCATTTTGAAAAATCGATCGAATTGTTAAAATATTTTGATGAAATTTGTTATGATTTATAAAGGAAAGTTTTTCCATGAATATATCCATCTGTCAGTATCTCAATTCGTTTTTGAGATATCAACTTTTGAATTCAACCTAAATTTGTGGCATTCTACAAAATTAAAGATTTTCTTAATAATTTTGAAAAAATCGAATTCTTAAGATATTTTGATGAAATATTCGGTCATTCATCGAGTAAAGTATGTACTTTTTCAGGAACAAAACTAGACTTGAATATCTCCATCCGGTTTTGAGATAATCGGTTTTAAACTTAACCTAAATTTGTAGCTTCTCATTAAAATAACAATTTCCCTATTCATTTTGAAAAATCGATCGAATTGTTAAAATATCTTTATGAAATTTGTTATTGTTTATAAAGGAGAGTTTGTATTTTTCCATGAACATATCCATCTGTCAGTATCTCAATTCGTTTTTGATATTTCAACTTTTGAACTCAACCTAAATTTGTGGCATTTTCCAAATTAACGATTTCCTTAATAATTTTGAAAAAATCATAAAAAAATCGAATTCTTAAGATATTTTGATGAAATATTCGGTCAGTCATTGGGAAAGTATGTACATTTTCAGGAACAACGCTATACTTGAATATCTCTATCTGTTTTCGATATAACATGTTTTAAACTCAACCTAAATTTGTATCATTTCATAAGAATAACAATTTCCTTATCCATTTTGAAAAATCGATCGAATTGTTAAAATATTTTGATGAAATTTGTTATGATTTATAAAGGAAAGTTTCTCCATGAATATATCCATCTGTCAGTATCTCAATTCGTTTTTGAGATATCAACTTTTGAATTCAACCTAAATTTGTGGCATTCTACAAAATTAAAGATTTCCTTAATAATTTTGAAAAAATCGTAAAAAATCGAATTCTTAAGATATTTTGATGAAATATTCGGTCATTCATCGAGTAAAGTATGTACTTTTTCAGGAACAAAACTAGACTTGAATATCTCCATCCGGTTTTGAGATAATCGGTTTTAAACTTAACCTAAATTTGTAGCTTCTCATTAAAATAACAATTTCCTTATTCATTTTGAAAAATCGATCGAATTGTTAAAATATCTTTATGAAATTTGTTATTGTTTATAAAGGAGAGTTTGTATTTTTCCATGAACATATCCATCTGTCAGTATCTCAATTCGTTTTTGAGATTTCAACTATTGAACTCAACCTAAATTTATGGCATTTTCCAAATTAACGATTTCCTTAATAATTTTGAAAAAATCATAAAAAAATCGATTTCTTAAGATATTTTGATGAAATAATCGGTCATTTATCGAGGAAAGTATGTATTTTTTCAGGAACAAAACTATACTTGAATATCTTCATCCATATTGGAGATATTAAGTTATGAACTCAACCTAAATTTCTAGCATTTCATAAAATTAATCATATCAATAATTAACTTGAAAGAATTCTTAAGATATCTTGATGAATTTGCCAATTTATCTCGCTTATTTTTGGATATAATAATTATTTTAATCAAATTATTATTAAATTTAACGGACTATTATCCAATTTGGAACATTTACGATTTTTGATCAAAATACTCTTCGAGTTCGGTACCAAATTATTCAAGATTTAAAATCTTATTGATTTATATCTTCAATGGTAATAAGTGATGGAGCAAAAAGGTAATAAAAATTATAATAATGATTAAAATTAATACAAAATTACGACTAGTTTCGTACAAAATCGATTTATTCGATATTGATAGAAATATTTTTATATTTTAAGGCATCCTCAAAAAGGTAATAATAATAATAACAATAATAATAATAATAACTCGCATTGAAATATAATGGTTTTTAAACCAAGCAAATGATTTTTTTTGAAAAGAGCAAAATCTTGATCTGATTTTATCTCGCTTACTTCCCAAGATAATAATTATTTTATTAGAGTTATTATCAAAGATGGCGGATTATTATCACATTATTAATGTTTTATTACAACTTTATGATTTGTGATAAAATTGCATTGAAGTTGGTATCAAATTAATCAGGATATATTTTTTTAACTCCTTATCCACAATGATAATAAATCCTTTTGATTTAACATGGTAATAAGAATGAGATTGAAGAAAAAGAAAGATAATAATAGTAACGATTTTGGTAATATCAAAACACTATTGAAAACACCAAAAATTGATTTTAAACGAAGCAAAAATGAATTTGAGGATTTTGAAAGGATCAAAAATCGATGATTTTATCTCACTTGTTTCCCGAGATAATAATTATTTTAATAGAATTATTATCAAAGATGGCGGATTATTACCATATTATTAATAATTTATAAAAACGTTACGAATTTTGATAAAAATACGCCGAGTTTGGTATCAAATTAATTAGGATATATATTTTTTTAACTTGTTTGCGCATAATGATAATAAGTAACGAAGTAAAAAGATAATAATATAATAATTTCACCAATTTGTATTGTAAACATGTTAACTTTATCATAAAATTAAAATAAGCCTAAAATCCTTTTGATTTAACATGGTAATAAGAATGAGATAATATCTAAACACCATTTAAAAAATTGATTTTAAACGAAGCAAAAATGAATTTGATGATTTTTAAAAGATCAAAAATCGATGATTTTATCTCACTTATTTCTCAAGGTAATAATTATTTTAATAGGGTTATTATCAAAGATGGCGGATTATTATCGTATTATTAATAATTTATAAAAACTTTACTATTTTTGGTAAAAGTACGTCGAGTTTGGTATCAAATTAATCAGCATTTACTTTTATTTGTATCGCAATAAAAAAATAATTTCATCAATGTGTTATTTATACAGGGTGACTCAAAACCACTGACAGTATGATGGTTTTATTATTTTTTAAAAATATTTGCTTTAGCTAAAGCAATTTTATCAATTTATTCTATTGATTTCCTAGATTCTTTGGATTATATCTATAAACAAGGCTTACAGCTTCATTTTTGTTATGCCGTATTCTTCACAATTTTCTCCTTATTTATGTTATTTTCATTAAGAATATATTGATTTGGTTAAAACTCCATTACAAAGTTTTCACCAAAATTCTTGTAATTTTAAAGATATAACCCAATACCATAACATCTACAGAAATACTTAATTAAACAAAATATTGAGAATTATAATCACTTTATTTACATTCTTATATCATTTATATTTAGACAACCCAATTAACATCTAACACAACTTCTTCACATACAACATTTCCAACAGCAAGGTAATGAAGATATCTTTTATGTGGCAAGAAAATTTCTAAGAAAAACTTTTTATAAACACTATTTGTTACAAAAATCAATACAAATTCTATTCAAAGAAGTGTTGACCTTCCAGAAATTTGAAACCCAATGGATTACATCACCTCCATAAACCTGTTACTGATTATTTATGAATTTTAGTCTAAAAAAAACAACCAAAACTTTTTACGCCATAAATTCGAAATCTTTGCGATGTATCAAATTATAACCCTCCGATAATAATACATTTTCGAAGGTGATAATTTCGAGAATGATTCAGTATTTCCTTGGTGGTCAGTTCACGTCTATTTCGTACAAATAAAAACTACGTTTCAATGACACAACTGCGTCACGGTTGAATCTACCACGTCAACTAATCGTAAAATTAAATTACACGAATTCCGAACAAAGAAGATGGGTAAAAAGCCGTCCCAAAGATGATACGGCTCCTTGACCTTTTCCTTAGATCCGCTTTTCGGAAGAGGATTTAAAAAGAAAACCAAAACTCGAACATACTGCACGAGTATATCTCTATAATGTATTTACATTTTAATCTAAAAAGAAAATAAGATGAGTCGTGATTCATCTCTAAATTTGGTTTATGTCATAACACGTTGTTTAAATAATCTTTTTTGAAATTTTTTGGATTGTTAAAAATAAATTAAAAATCGGTTATTTAAAAGATGGGACTGTGTTAATTGCGTGTTAATTAAGTAGAGCTAGATCGTTATCATCTTTTTTTTGAGTAAATAGTAAAAACGGGTTTTGGTAAATACGTTTTATGCATAATTGTGATAATTAATGAAATAATTTTAGCGATAAAGATTTTTAGAAATGTCAAGTACGCAATTTTATCATTTATCTGATTTTTATGGAATATTACTTGGCTTTAAATGGGACGAGAAAAAGGACTTTATTGAAAATATTTTACGGTATTTATGCTGACAAGAATGCGAATTGCATGAAGCTTATGGAAATTCAAGTACAGTAAAACGTCGAAATAACGATCTCGTTAGAATGGACTCCGGATATAGGAGACAAAATATTTTTAAAGTCATACAATTAATATCATCTGTTGGGTCATCAGTATATTTATATACCAATGTTGGTGATTAGAGTTATGTAAGTGATGTATAAATCAAGAATGTAGAAAGTAGAAAGTTTCGGATTCTGCTGGACATTTCTTAAGATGGTTCAACCAAAAACTTCTTAGTTATAACTTTAGTGTTGGTAATAAAAGTAGAACGAATATCTAAAAAGTTGCAGATTTGATCGGGTATCTACGTTGGGTTAGGTTGAATTGGGTTCGAGTTTTGTCCAAGCCCAATCCAACCGAGTCTAAAAAAAAAGAAAAAAATCACCAATTAGATCTGAATGGTGATTATTTTATAGAAATAGACAAAAGAATTGGCAGAACAATTAGATGGTATAGAGGAGAAGACTATGTTGGGGTTGAAATGAACAAGTTCAGAGCAGTGATTGTGTACTTTTCACCAAATAAACAGTTCGGGAATCTACTGGACGACCTAGAAAGAAATTCTAATTGAAACAATAAACAATAAGCAGATTGCGGAAGACTAAACAAATAACCAAAGAGGTAGAATATTTGGGGAGTGGGTTGGGTTGGGTTGGTTGGGTGTAAATATGTGAACCATAATAGAGAATAAACAGAGATGAGAGAGATGGTCTCTAAGATGAAGAATTGGAAGATAGTGGACGATATGAAAGTACTTAGTGACTACAGCTTATTGGTGTTATATGAGCTAATTCTCGAAATGGAAAAAATTTCTAAGAATGAGACCCCAGGCTCTCTCATCCTTAGGATTTGGATACACCTCTGCTGCAGCTTGGGATACAATTTTAAAAAGAAACAACAACTATTAAAAAAGAAAACACGAAAAGTCTAATGAAGGCGATAACGAAGCCATGTAATAAAACGTTGAAGATAAGATTCTCAAGTCGGAAAAGAAACGTTTATTGGTGGAGTGTTGAGATCAACAAACAAGGAAGCTATGTACTCAAAAAAAGTGGGCTATGCATGGGGAAAGAAGAAGAAATGCGAATGAAGAAAGAAAAAAAATATTTAAAAAACAGTATGACGAAAGCAGGAAAAATTTAACAACCCTAATCCATAAAAGTAAAAGACAAAAATGGAAAGAGGTGTGCGAACGTTGGAAGACAATGTATGGGGAACTATATATAAAAGTGCAACAAGGAAACTAAGGGTACAGGAGAGACCAGAAATTGATAAAGAAATAATAAAGGAGCAATTTATCAAATTTCTTCCACAAAAAGAAGATGAAAGAGACGAAGAAAGCGATACCGAGAAACACGAAGGGAGATTGGAACTGGTCTTGTACCAACTGAATAGAAGCGCAGAAACTTTGAATTCCAAAAAAGTGCCGAACAGTGACTTTGTGACCAACGACATTCTAAAAGTATGTGTGAAGGCAGAAACAATATTCTTGAATGTTGTTGATTCTGCCTTCAAAGCAATCATTGAATAGTGATTTTTAAAATAAGAAAATTTCCCAGGAATCTTTAAAGTAGTTGTGTTTGTCCTGATAGAGAAGCAGAAAAAAGAAAATTAAGAAAAATCGTACAGTCTCTATGTATGTCGCCTCAGCACAATCGGAAAACACTTAGAGAAAATAACAAACAATCGTCTAATAAGACCAAAAAGTATCAAGATATGAAATAGTTCCAATACTTGAGAGTGTTCCTGGAAGATTTGATACTGCTTCTATAAGACTTGATATTGCTTCTAGAAGACTTTAATACTGCCAAAGAACTTGATACTGCTTCTGGAAGACTTGACATGCGTCTAGAAGACATGATATTGCTTCTCAAAGAGTTGGTACTGCTCTTAGAAGAGTTAACTGTGCTTTTAGAAGACTTGATAATGCTTCTAGAAGACTTGATACTGCTTTTAGAAGGCTTGAAATGATTCCAGATAGTGCCTTCAAAACGGTTTATAGACCAATCTTAAACAAAGCATTTTGGAGTAGGTTTCCTTTTCGTTATTTTCGACCGAGTTATGACATTATTGATATTTTGTCAACTGGTAATGTCCCATTTTTATTACGGAATATGAGACAAGATTTTTTTCTGAATCTAGTCGATAATTTGCCTAATGTGCATAGAATTAGAGCAAAAAAAGTACTCAGCAGCACACAGTATGATTATCAAAATTGAAGAAGCACGGTGGACGTGGTGATGCACATAATGAGCAGTGTAAAACAACTAACTAAAGGAAGGAACTAAAGGAAGTATCGGTGACACACCGTGATTATAGAATACTGATGTTTTTGGACGTACAGAACGCGTTTAATTCTGTGTCTCGATCAGAGGTAACAAGAGTTATGAAGAGAGCTGAAATAGATAAAACAATTAAGAGGATTATAAGATCTTATCTCACGTAACGAACGATGATTCTCCAGGTGGAGAAAGAAAACGTATGACGTATGGTGTCCCACAGAGATCAGTAATAGAAGACACTCTCTGGAATGTCTGCTATGACAGAGTTCTTCGAATAAGTTGTTGTGGGAATAGAAAGGAAACTAAAAGACATGAGACTGAAAGAGGCTTCCCAATAGACTGAGAATGTAATATTGGAGAGAAGGTGGAAGATGAGAAGTATCCAGACTACAGTGGGAGACGTATAAATGGAAAGGAAGGAGGCGATTAAGTATCTTGATGTTTATCACGAAGGAGATTTGAGTCCTGATTTAAGTCAGGAAAATGAACGAATACTCTGGAATCGAAGATAGGAGTACCCAGCTAAAGGAAAAGGATACCAATAGCGACTATAATACAGTTTATAACCATATACGCAGCTCTAGCATGGGAAACGAACATCGATAAAGTATAGCAAATATAAAAATATAATAATTATTTTAGAATGGAGTATCTGTCTTACAGATTCTGCGGATTCTGCAGATTCAGCGTACAGAACAACTTCCACGGAGGGTGTCGGTGGAGTGGCTGGGTGTCTTTCTTATGATTTATTGGTATAGGACTGGGAAACACGAGGAGAGCAAAAAACTGAGAACAGAGAAATTGTTAAACGATAGCATGAAAGATGGCAGGAGTATGAAGGATGGGCGAGCCACTTCATAAGAGATGTTCGTGAAAAGAAAGATCGTGACCCTGATACAAACTATATGCCTCACAAGCGATTGAGCTAAGAAATGCATTGAAACTTTTGCTATTCAAAGTTCTAGGGCAAACATAGGTCCTATAAAGCTTAAAATTGCTCTAAAGTTTGCATCCTTTATTTCGGTAGGGGCCAAAAGAGCTTTTTGCCGAAAATGTTGTGTCTTAGGTGGCCTCTGGTAATGTAGCTACACGGTATGTGTTTAGCTATTTGTGACTCGTCATTCCAGGAAGCCTGAGAGCGTCTTAGAATTCCTTTGTTATGACATAAAACCTCTTGAGTTTTATTTTGCGAAAGTTGTCATCAAGCATCGAGGATCACTTCCGATCCAGAATCGGCATTACTATACTACTTTTACATAAACTTAGGATGTTATGAATATCTGGCCAAAAATCTAATAATCAACTAAATGAAGTTTAAACCCTTGAATACCATTATAATGACTCCTCTTCACTATGGCTCATGATGGACTACTAGAATTGTTGCCATAATGGCTACCATTGATGATAGCTAGATTTGCTTCTACATAGTAGATCTAGAATTTAGATAGCCCACCTAATGCACCATTTCAATTTAGCACAAGAGATATTGGAGAGACTTTGGAAACATAATTAAGCAATGATGGCATACTGTATGGATATGAAACTGTGAAGTTAGTTGTGCAGTATAGCCCCCTGTGATGTATGTCACCCTAATCGACAACTTATGACCTTTTTTTTTTTTCACCCCTTCACATAATAGCGATGGCTTGCAGTGGTCCATGATACGGCATATTGAAAAGGGGCCTTAATGATTAGCTAAGATTTATTTCATCTATAAACAGTATTTAAAACAAAATTTTGGATTGTGAAATGGAAATTTGTTAAAAAAACCGATGCAACGGTTTTTAACCGCCAATATAATGGCAAAAGCATGGTACATTTATTTCATGTATCCTAACAATAAAGTAGTTTTTTCCGGATAATCACCCACATCAATTTAGAAACATCCTGCATAATAAGTGTACATAAATACATATTTTCTAGATCGTATATACATACAAGACATCCAAAAGTTTCATATTCTCTATAAACGATTAAATATTTAAATACATAAAAAAGACGATGAAAAGTCTTATAAGATCTTTGAGGACATCTGCATTATTAAGATATGTAAATTTTATAATATGTAAAATTTCCAACAATACAAAAAAATTAGTCTTTTAAAATCTTTTATAAAGAATTAACAAACATCATTTTATGCTATATAATAACCTTAAGATTCTCCAACATTTGACCATAAACCCTCTGATGATGGCTAAAAATAGCCGAAACATGTAGGGGACGCAAAATTTATCACATTTATCACAACAATTTATCTGCATTATTCTTTGATTCTTGCTATGAAATAATTTTATAAATAGGCGTGAAGATATTAATAGTCTGTTCTAAATGTCTCTAGTATTGTGTATTCTTGACATTTTTCTTGAAAAGTTTTTTCTGTATCTTCTAAGGTCTTTATTGTATTGTTTATTCAAGGCCCGGTATGACTTGAAGCGTTCAAATGCAAAATCTAACATTTAACTTAGAAAAATGTTTAATGATTCTTAATTTAGAAAATAAGAAATGCCTATAAGCACCAATTCAATCAATATTTTAAAGTATTATTTTTATAAAGTTCATTTCTTCACAATAATAATTGAAAAATTTCCTTTTTTTTGTTACTGAGTGTTAGGTAGATGTTTTATTTAGGAAGAAGATATTTTGAAAATAACCGAGTATTTCGATAATAGCCTGGTATTTTAAAAGCTATTTAGCTAAAGACGGAGACAGAGATTCCCAAGTTTCGGAGATTGGAGATTTGTTCGGAATGGCTGATGGCAACCGTACTGGCGTCACGTGATCGCTGTCAGCCAATCCAATCGAATCTCCAATCTCCGAAACTTAGGGATTCGTTAGAATTGGCTGATAGCGATCACGTGACGTCACTACGTTCGCCATCAGCTGATCCGAAAGAATTCCCAATCTCCAACACTTGGGAATCTCCGTCGCACAAAAGGCAGCTTAAATAGTGTGATACGAGGAAAGGCTTGGGAGTCATAGTGATTTGTCTTGATGATAGAAAAATTATTTTGTCTTCGACTTTCGTTTACATCACAGCCTCCCAGCACAAAATGAAATCAGAAACCATTAATTTTAAAGTACGAAGGCTTTCACGACCGGTGTTAACTGAACTAAAATTAGGACTAACACTAGATCTAAAACTACAAACTTTCGGGTTTTGCCGTGCGTTTTTTGAAAAAATGTTGGACGTTTCGGATGCCATGTTGCAACCTTCTTCAGAAACTGGTTCAAAGTATTAGTCCTAGTGATAGTTCCAGTGTTAGTTCTAATTTTAGCTCAACCATTAATTTTGTTCTACAAAACAGAAGTTTTCTAAAAATTACTGTATATTGGATTAACACCACTTCACTGCCAAAAGAAGCTGCAGCCATATCATGTTGTAGGTTTTTCGCGAATTTAACATTAACGAGATGTAATCAATACATGACGTTGCAGAAGAAATAAATACTATTGAAGTAGATGAAATGCATCGCATAAATCGCCAAATTATAGAAGATGTGTGGATTGCTACTAAGACTTTAAGGGTGTTATTAAAAAGCAGAAATATAAAAACCTTTTTAAGGTGTAGTTAAATTTGGAAAACATGAAGCTACCCAAAAACTGCTGAAATTGTTTACTTGTTTACCTAAATCCACACAAGCACAAATAATAAACCACAAAAGATCTCTTCAAGTACTCTTGAATAAACTTAATATGGAATATTTTAATGAAATTGAAATTCTATATTGGTATTTAGAGTACACAATTCTCAGAAACCAGAAGCTAGAAGCTGTCGACTTATTACAACCTGAAAAAGCACTTACTTTGATTTCTTATTATCAAAGTTAGTTCTTTTATGCAATAAATATCAAAAACTAAAACTCACCAATAAATTGAAATGTAGTGGTTGTATCATCATAGATATGTGCATTGGGAAACTGCAGAGTAGGTTTTCAAACAATGTCTTATGAAAAGTTACGAATTAGTACTGAGATGGACGACATTGAAAGCTCGCCTGGGGAGGAAAGCAATTTAGACGATTACTTTGATTTTAATGAAATTGAAGTATACAAAATGAGATTGTAAACGTTATTCATGAACACCCAACTTTAATAACATTTTTTCTGAGATACAATACCGCATTACCGTCATCGGCACCTTCTGAAAGGTTGTTCTCATTGACAAACATCATTCTAACTCTAAAACGTCAAAGACTATTAAATGACAACTTTGAAATATTAGCGTTACTGAATGCTAACAAACACTTGCTGTCACCTTGCAATAACAGAACGCGTTTGACCACGTCTCTTTCCTTGTAAGCTTTGGCTCCGTATTATTTTGTTCAATTAGAGTTTTCCTAGCCTTATTTTGAACGAAAAGTGTATCAAATAGCTGATCTGTCTCATCTTCTTTTGCCAGGCTCTTGTTGATTTTCTTAGTTGTCTTCTCTACATCTTTTCATTCAAAAGAGATCCTCTAAAAGTGTTTTTCCAATGTTCAATGTATGACATGCACCTGTAAATGAAGACAATCATTTATTTTGCAAAAAAGTAGTTATTACAGGAATAGTTGATGTTGTAGCGGTATCCACTAATGTCTCATCTGTTGTAAAATTTTCTAAAATCTTCGTTTATTTTGGACAAGCTATCTTCAGTTTAACTTTTTTCGGCAAGACTTCTCAATAAATTTTTTTGTATTATTAAGGATGAACTTGTCTCTCCTCTCTTCAAGGATTGTTTTTAAATGTTGAAATTGAACTTCTCCGTTAAGAGCACAGCTTTGATGAACAGTGAAAGCTAGCCATGCACAAATCACATGTACACTTTGCCAAGCTCGTAATGGAAAAGTTTTTGATGAGGATAGGACACAGTTTCAGGGAAGAAAAGTACTCTTTTCTTCGTACATTTGCAATATTCGATTGCTGAAAGTAAGTAACGGAACTGTGTGTTTCCAAGTCGCAACAGCTTTTTGGTGGAACATCCCTGCAAAATCAGAAAACTCCTTGAATTGTACTAAAAGTATAGTGTAGGTATGGAAGAATTTGTAAATTTTTGACTACCAACTCTTCAATCTCAAATGTGCATACTACAGCCAATACCAATTTTGTATCCTCCTAGTTCTTTTTGAAGCAATGCATAAACGTTATTTTAACCTCTTCTCCCAAAATTTGTGTTGTAATTATCTCAACAAAAAGCTACAACTTTACTATCTAAATTGTTTTGCTTTAGAATTGATACGAAATGATAACAATTTGGAAGAAGACGAATTTGAATTAAAAGTAATGTTATGATTTCCTATATGATATGCAAAAGTTATCTTCTACCTCCTTGGCTACTTTCACCAAACTCATATTGTTCAGATGGATAGGGAAAATGAAATAAAACTTACCAAAACTTACAGAATATTAATAATAGAACTACCTTTTCTGTCCAACACTAAATGCAGAAAAGCAAACTTTAGCGAGTATTGCGAATAGCTACTGCGAAACCCAAAGAATACTGATAGAATTCGGAACTATTTGGACTTGAAACCTTCACCATTTCTTCACCCGTGCAGAACTAAATCTAGGACCAAATGCAAAACCGTTCAAAAAATTCCTGTTCTAAATGTCTCTATTATTATGTATTCTTGTCATTTTTCTTGAAAAGTTTTTTCTGTATCTTCTAAGGTCTTTACTGTATTGTTTATTCAAGGCCCGGTATGACTTGAAGCGTTCAAATGCAAAATCTATCATTTAACTTAGAAAAATACTTAATGATTCTTAATTTAGAAAATAAGGAATGCCTATAAGCATCAATTCAATCATTTATAGATTAGCTTATATCTAATCTTCAATGCTAAAGAGGTACATATTTTGAAGTATTATTTTTATAAAGTTCATTTCTTGATAATAACTTTCGTAAAAATTTTTTTTGTTACTTAATGTTGGATAGGTTTTACTTTAACTAAAAATATGTACTTGTGATTTGTTTAGGAAAAAGGTTGCAATATGATATTTTGAAAGTACAGATTATTTCGAAAATATTCGGGTATTTTAAAAGCTATTTAGCTAATCAACTAAAGCTACCTTTAGTGCGACGGAGATTCCAGAGTTTCGGAGATTGGGGATTCGTTAGGATTGGCTGATAGCGATCACGTGACGGCAGTACATTGGCCATTATCTAATCCGAAAAAATCCACAATCTCCAACACTTGGGAATCTCCATCGCACAAAAGCCAGCTTAAATAATGTGATACCTGGAAAGGCTTGGTAGTCATAGTGATCCTTGATGACAGAAGAATTATTTTATCTTCGACCTTCGTTTGCACCACAACTTCCCAGCACAGAGTAAAATCAAAAACCATTGATTTTGTTCTACAAAAAAGAAATTTTGTAAAAATTACTGTGTATTGAAACTTCACTGCAAAAAGAAGCTGCAGCTATATCATGTTGTAGGTTTAAAGCATACATACAACGCAATTGTTGAACATTTAGAAGAAATACCGGACTTTTCGCGAATTTGACATTAACGAAGTACATCTCTTCATCAATACATGACGATGCACAAGAAATAAATACTGTTGAAGTAGATCAAAATAAGGACACTGCATCGCATAAATTACAAAATCGTAGAATATGTGCGGATCATAACCTTAACTTAATTGCTACCAAGACTTCAAAGGTATTGTTAAAAAGCAGAAGTTATAAAAACCTTTTTAAAGTGTAGTAAACTTTGGAAAACATGTAGCTACCCAAAAGCTGCTGAAATTGTTAAGGTGTTTACCTAAATCCATTACCGAAGCACAAATAATAAAATGTAAAGGATCTTTTCATGAGCTATTGAATAAACTCAATATAGAATGTTTTAATGAAATTGAAATTCTAAATTTGGAAGAGTACACAATTCCCAGAAACCTCTTACAGAAGCTTTCGGCATACTACAGGCTGAAAAAAATATTTATTTTGGTTTCTTACTACCAAAGTTAGTTCCTGTACAAAATAAATATCAAAAACTAAAACTCCCCAATAAATTTATTTGTGATAGGGGTGTTATCAAAGATATGTGCATTGAAAAACTGCAGAGTAGGTTTTCAAACATTATCTTATGAAAAGTTACGAATTCAAATTGAGATAGTTATCAAGTACGAAGGATCCAAATTTAAGTATTGATGACATGAAAAAATTATAGTGCGAGTAGCATTGCACTTGGAGAAGACAACGCTGAAAGCTCACCTGGGAAGGGAAGTAATTTAGACGATTACTGTGATTTTAATGAAAGTGAAGTACAAAAAAACATACTATAAAGATTGTAAACGTTATTCATGAATACCCAACTTTAAGAACATTTTTTCTGAGATATAATACCGCATTACCATCATCGACACCTTTCGGAAGGTTTTTCTCATTGACCAAGATGATTCTAACTCCAAAACAAACATTTGCTGCTACCTCGTAATAACAGAACACTTTTGACCACATCTTTTTTCTTGAAAGCTTTGACTCCGTATTATTTTGTTTAGTTAGAGTTCGCCAAACCTTATTTCCAACGAAAAGTTTATCAAATAGCTGATCTGTCTCAACTTCTTTTGCCCTCGTTTATTTTCTTAGTTGTCTTCTACATCTTTTCATTTAAAAGAAAACCTCTGAAACTGTTTTCCCAATGTTCAATGTATGACACCCTCCTGTGAAATGGAGACCATCATTTGTTTTGCAAAAAAGTAGTTATAACAGCATTAGTAGCTGTTGTAGCGCTACCCATTCATGTCTTATCTATTGTAAAATTTTCTAAAATCTTCGTTTATCTCGAACAAGCTATCTTCAGTTTAACTTTTTTCGGCAAGACTTCTCAATTTTTTTTGTATTATTAAGGATGAACTTGTTGTCTCTCCTCTCTTCATCTCTTCAAGGATTGTTTTTAAATGTTGAAACTAAACTTCTCCTTTGAAAGCACAGCTTTGCTGAACACTGAAAGCTAGCCATGCACAAACCACATATACATTTTGCCACACTCCTAATGGAAAAGTTTTTGATGAGGATATGACACAGTTCCAGGGAAGAAAAGTACTGTTTCAATCCATTGTACATTTGCAATATTCGATTGCTGAAAGTAAAGAAAGGAACCGTATGTTCCCATGTCAGTGTAAGCATGGAAGAATTTGTAAATTTTTACTACCAACTCTTCAATCCCAATTGGGACATCCACAAAATTTTGAATAGTATTGTGACAATGTGCATACAGCCGATACCAATTATTTATCTTTACAAAAATTTACAACTTTACTTTCTAAATTATTTTGCTTTAATAACAATTTGATCACAATTTGGAAGGACACGAATTTGAATTAAAAGTAATGTTATGATTTCCTGTATGATATGCAAAAGTTATTTACCTCCTTGGCTGCTTGCACCAAATTCATGTTGTTCAGATGGATAGACAAAATGAAATGGAACCTTGTAAGAAGCAGCAGTTACTGAAAGATTATTTTTATATCTGTTCGACTTTAAGTAAGTATTGAGTAAGTCTTTAATATCCAACCAACCAACATCAGCAATAGAAATTCGGCATTACAATGCCCACACTTAACCCTTTCATCTTAATCAAAGTTAGGACAATGCACAATCAGCCCAATACCAATACCGACCAATACTCACAGAACAGTAATGATAAAATCACCTTTTCTGTCCAATACTAAGTGCAGAAAAATAAACTTGAGTGAGTACTGCGAATAGCTACTACGAAACCCAAAGAATACTGATGAGTTCGGAATTATTTGGACTTAAAACCTTCATCATTTCTTACCCGTGCAGAACCAAAACTAGGACCAAAGCCTAGTTTAGCAGTACCATCTTGTTCTATGTCTAGTATTAGGTCTACTTTAAATTGTTATTGAAAACTAAATTATTATACATTTTTACGGATGATAAAAATATTACTGAATTAATAAAATAATTCTTCTTCAAGGTAACAATAAAAAGAAGATACTTTTCGATGCATTCAACCGCAAA
The DNA here is from genome assembly GCA_036711965.1 of Onthophagus sagittarius. Classification (NCBI taxonomy): domain Eukaryota; kingdom Metazoa; phylum Arthropoda; class Insecta; order Coleoptera; family Scarabaeidae; genus Onthophagus; species Onthophagus sagittarius. The sequence goes on from JASERS010000004.1 coordinate 14,332,521, forward strand.
TAAATCAACACAATATATTCCCAAAAACCCTACGCAACAAAAAAACCGCCTCAAAAATAAAATACAAAGCGATTTCTTCTTGTAGACTTATAGTCTTGTAGGACACCTTAGCAAAAAAAAAGAAAACCAAACAACTAAGATTTATCTGATTGGTGACATCATCTTCCAAGAACCAGTTTCCCAAAGACGTAACACACAAAAACTTCTCACCAACCCCAACGTTTTGGTCACTTTGCAACGGCTCGCTGAACGCAATTACAAATGTTTAATGGTGCGACAAGTAAACTTGAATGGAAAACGCGATTGGGTGTCGTCCGGAAAGTGATCTCACCTAGGAGTCACCTTCGAAGAAAAATCTTAAATAAGGGAATAAATTAACGAAGGAGTCAATTAAATTTAGCACATTCATCATAATTAGTACGGATAACATAGCATTTAAATTGGAAATACACTAAAATTGGTATCTCTTTTTTTAATGAGTTTGAAAGGATCATTTATCAAGGTCAATAAAATTACTAATTGGTAGTAAAAATATAAGACAAAATTAAATTTAATCGTAAATGCAAAAATTTTTTTCTCATAAATTTTAATGAATTTCAATAAAGGTTACTTTTAGGTTTTCCCCCCTGTTGCGTTCTTCAACAGCACAACTTACCACCTCTAAGGCATCATAAAACAATTTTTTTTCGTTTCTTTTATTCTTATTTCGTTAAACACGTGGCGTTGTTAATTTCAAATTTTTATTTTTTGTTGTTGTATCTCCCGTCGGTTAATGGACCTTTAGTGTACACAGTTTATTATCGTAATCTTCTTAGCGCAGTGGGTCGCTATATTTTAGGCTTTGTTGGGATTCAGCTTGGCCGAAATCTGCGAGGGGATCTCAAAATGTTATTCTTTTTTTTTTTATGATTATTAATTTCAATCAAACTTTAGTTTAAATTAAGCAAAGCTTAATTTATAATTTGTGTCTATTTTATGAAAATTATTTGCTTCTCTCAACAAGAAAATGTGATTGCGGTTGGTAGTAATTTGCAAGTTGGTGGGCGTTTGCGCTGATTACAATTTCAAATTCGGCGACGTACGAAGACAACCCTTAAATAATTGCATAAATCAGTCGCTGAGCAAGTTTGATGTATGTAGATTAAGATGAACAAATATACAGTGTGTGTGCGGATTGAGTGGAAAAGAGGGAAAAAATTGTTACTGATTTTTATTACCAGTTTTATATGTTTGCGTGTGTTAACGTGAGATATTGTTGTGTTTAGAATTTTTGTTGGAATTTTTGTCTAACTACACAAAAACATGATCCACCATTACCATAAGGTACTAGGTTTTCTTAAAACGGAACCGAACCCAATCCAACCTAGCTTCAGAACTAATACTAGACCCAAAACTAGAAACATTAGGGTTTAGTCGTCGTAAGAGACGTACAGCTAAACCCAAATGTTCCTAGTTCTAGGTCTAATATTAGTTCTGAAGCTAGTTGGGTTGGGTTTGGTTCTATCTTAAGAAACGTACGACTAAACCCAAATTCTAGTTTCAGATAGTCTATAGTGTTGGTATTATCTCTAATTTAGCTGTTATTCTAATTCTTAGTCCAAAAATAATTAATAATTCCAATTACTTTGTTCTTGGATAATTTGTAATTGTATTTAAGTATATTTTTATTGAACTAATTTGGAACTGTAATTGCAGCAAATTCCTTACTTCGTCGTTATACCGATAACTAGGGAAGGGCATTATCTGTTTGAATGTGGAGCAATCAGTTGCCAAAGATACTGCCGTCTCTAGAATATTTACCAACAAGACAGGATTAAATTATTTTTATGAATTTATTTTATTGTTTAATTAATTTTGAAATTATTTTTTCAAGATATTCTCTTGAGTTCATTTTTCAATCCTTCACTAATCGTCTTTCATTCGAACCAAGAGTTGTTGGTCAGTCATGATCACTTAGAACCGGATGACAACTTCCAGCTTTTTTTACAATAAAAATGTCTTCTACAAGATTTTGTATTTTCTCCAATAAAGAATACTTTCTGCCAGCAGTTTTACAAGCAGTATTAAGTCGTCTAGAAGCAGTATCAAGTCTTTTGAAATCATGGCAAGTCTTCTAGAGACAGTATTAAGTCTTTTGGAAGCATTTCAAATATTCTGGAAGCAAGATCAAATTTTCTAAAAGCAGTATCAATTCTTCTAGAAACATTTCAAGTCTTCTAGAAACATTTCAAGTCTTCTAGATGTATTATCAAGTGTTCTAGAGATATTTCAATTTTTTAGAAGCAGTATCATGCCTTCAGTATCAGTTTCCAAAAGTTGCAACGTATTTTGTTGACAGCAGAAATAAGATATTCTCCTGAGTGCATTTTTCAATCCTCCCCTAATCGTCTATCATTCGAACCAAGAGTTGTTGGTCAGTCATGAGTATTTAGAACCGGTTGACAGCTTCCAGCTTTTTTTGCAATAGAAATGTCTTCCACAAGATTTTGTATTTTTTCCAATAAAGAACACTTTCTGCCAGCAGTTTTACAAGCAGTATTAAGTCTTCTAGAAGCAGTATCAAGTCTTTTGAAATCATGGCAAGTCTTCTAGAGACAGTATTATATCTTTTGGAAGCATTTCAAATATTCTGGAAGCAAGATCAAATTTTCCAAAAGCAGTATCAATTCTTCTAGAAACATTTCAAGTCTTCTTCCAGCATTATCAAGTGTTCTAGAGATATTTCAAGTTTTTTAGAAGCAGTATCATGCCTTCAGTATCAGTTTCCGAAAGTTGCAACGTATTTTGTTGACAGCAGAAATAAGATATTCTCCTGAGTGCATTTTTCAATTCTCCCCTAATCGTCTATCATTCGAACCAAGAGTTGTTGGTCAGTCATGAGTATTTAGAACCAGTTGACAGCTTCCAGCTTTTTTTGCAATAAAAATGTCTTCCACAAGATTTTGTATTTTTTCCAATAAAGAACACTTTCTGCCAGCAGTTTTACAAGCAGTATTAAGTCTTCTAGAAGCAGTATCAAGTCTTTTGAAATCATGGCAAGTCTTCTAGAGACAGTATTATATCTTTTGGAAGCATTTCAAATATTCTGGAAGCAAGATCAAATTTTCTAAAAGCAGTATCAATTCTTCTAGAAACATTTCAAGTCTTCTAGAAACATTTCAAGTCTTCTAGATGCATTATCAAGTGTTCTAGAGATATTTCAATTTTTTAGAAGCAGTATCATGCCTTCAGTATCAGTTTCCAAAAGTTGCAACGTATTTTGTTGACAGCAGAAATAAGATATTCTCCTGAGTGCATTTTTCAATCCTTCCCTAATCGTCTATCATTCGAACCAAGAGTTGTTAGTCAGTCATGAGTATTTAGAACCGGATGACAGCTTCCAGCTTTTTTTGCAATAAAAATGTCTTCCACAAGATTTTGTATTTTTTCCAATAAAGAACACTTTCTGTCAGCAGTTTTACAAGCAGTATTAAGTCTTCTAGAAGCAGTATCAAGTCTTTTGAAATCATGGCAAGTCTTCTTGAGACAGTATTATATCTTTTGGAAGCATTTCAAATATTCTGGAAGCAAGATCAAATTTTCCAAAAGCAGTATCAATTCTTCTAGAAACATTTCAAGTCTTCTTACAGCATTATCAAGTGTTCTAGAGATATTTCAAGTTTTTTAGAAGCAGTATCATGCCTTCAGTATCAGTTTTCAAAAGTTGCAACGTATTTTGTTGACAGTAGAAATAAGATATTCTCCTGAGTGCATTTTTCAATCCTCCCCTAATCGTCTATCATTCGAACCAAGAGTTGTTGGTCAGTCATGAGTATTTAGAACCGGTTGACAGCTTCCAGCTTTTTTTGCAATAAAAATGTCTTCCACAAGATTTTGTATTTTTTCCAATAAAGAACACTTTCTGCCAGCAGTTTTACAAGCAGTATTAAGTCTTCTAGAAGCAGTATCAAGTCTTTTGAAATCGTGGCAAGTCTTCTGGATGCATTATCAAGTGTTCTAGAGATATTTCAAGTTCTTTAGAAGCAGTATCATGTCTTCAGTATCAGTTTCCGAAAGTTGCAACGTATTTTGTTGAAAGCAGAAATAAGATATCCTCCTGAGTTCATTTTTCAATCCTCCACTAATCGTCTATCATTCGAACCAAGAGTTGTAAGTCAGTCATGAGTATTTAGAACCGGATCAATTCTTCAGATTCTTCTAGAAACATTTCAAGTCTTCTAGATGCATTATCAAGTGTTCTAGAGATATTTCAAGTTTTTTAGAAGCAGTATCATGCCTTCAGTATCAGTTTCCAAAACTTGCAACGTATTTTGTTAAAAGGAGAAATAAGATATTCTCCTGGGTACATTTTTCAATAATTCGCTAATCGTCTATCATTCAACCCAAGAGTTGTTGATCAGTCATGAGCACTTCTTACCGAATGATATTTTTATTTTTTTTTAAATAAAAATGTCCTATACGATTTTGCAATGCGTCCAATAATGAACACTTTCTGCCAGCAGTTCTTTCAAACTTTTGGAATCATTGCAAGTCTTCTAGAGACAGTCTTTTGAAAGCATTTCAAATATTAATATCAAATTTTCTAAAACCAGTTCATATCTTCTATTACCTTGATGAAAACAAAATCTTAAATGTAAGAATTAAAGTAAAAGCTGGAGTAAAAGAGATGGATATGGAGCTGGGGACCTTTATAAAAATATCCAACGTGTAGCGTAGGAGAATACTCCAGAAATTAAAAAGCCCTTGAAAGGAAGTAACTACCCCAAGGAGATTAGAAGCCTCATCATAAAAAGAGAAGTGCCAGAAGAAAATGGTTTCAAACAAGATCATCTAACACAAAAACTTCGAAAAAAATATCAAAAATATAAAGGAAGATTTGATTTGATTGATTTGATTACGGACTATTCGCTCCGGAAGGCAACTAAAAAATAAAAAGACCTATTATGCAGATACCGCCAATCAGAACTAAAAATGGCGACTGGGCCAGAAATCCAGAACGGAAAATGGAATGCTTCGCTGAACACTTGGCAAAAGTCTTTGAGCCGCATGACAAAGAAGAGACTGAAACATTTTATAACACGAACTCAAAAGAAGTTGAGCCATTTCCATATCTCTCTCCTACATAGTTGATAAACGAAATTAAAACCAATCGGAGCTCAAAAAAATCTAATAACAGGTTAACTATAAAAGTTGCTCTCAAAAAAAGCTGTTCTGAACTTGACTAATCTGATAAATGCATCATTTAGGTTGCGATACGTACCCAAATTGTAGAAGATCGCAGAAATAGTAATGATTCCAAAATCAGGTTACGAATCTACCTCTTATTGGCCAATATCACTGTTACCCATCATGTTAAAAGTCTTTGAGGAATTACTTATGAAGAGAATGCAATCTATCATAGAAGCACAGAACTTAATCCCAAATGTACAGGATAACAAATATCATTGACAAGGCATTGGGAGACAAAAAGATTTATTTTGGGGTCTTTCTGGATGTATTCAACAGTGCATAATTAAATGTGCTAATAATCATGAACAAAGGCTTCATCAACATGTTAATATCGGGGTGATTCAGCTCCTAAACAACGAACAAGGAGACTGAAAAGAACAAAGCTTTCGATTTGGTAAAGTGACAGAAAAAATGGTAAAAATATGTGTAATAAGTGTTTAAAGCAGAGATCTTGTGTGTAATATTGAATGTCGAAATCTAAGGACGCCTGTTGAGGATAACTTAGTTTTTTTTTGTGATTAGTATTTTAGATTAAAGAAAAATTACTTATTGGCCCGTCCTAGACCAGATTGTAATTAATAATAATAATATCGTCCATTGTCCGTGCCAGATGTCATGGCCCCTCACTTTACAATCTTTAGACATTAGCGAGAGATGCTCATTATTGAGACCTCATTTTGAAAAACTGATTATGAAATTCTTTAACACATTTTGGTAAAAATCGCGTTGAAATCCGTCCACTATTTTTTTTTGACAAATGGTTTTTCAGAAAAAAAATCGCATAGTAGACAAAGTTGCCGGCAGTCTCAAAAATCGAATCCTTTTTTCAATTAACTCGCGATAGAAGAAAAACCGCTGGTCCGAAAATTTCCAAATTAACCAAGATACACAGAAATGTTCATTGATTACAATAAACATTATCGCAATTTTTTTCATCGAGCGAATTCGAGGATATCGATTTCCAAAGTGAAGGGCCTTGATATCTGGCACGTACAATAGAAACATTTCAAGTCTTCCAGAGGCATTACCACGTGTTCTGGAAATATTTCAAGTTTCTTAGAAGCAGTATCAAGCCTTTTGAAGCATTCCAAAGTTTTTGAAAACATTTCAAGTCCTCTGAAAGCAATATTAATTCTTTTAGAAACAGTATCAAATCTATATCCAAGAGTAATATCAAATCTTTTGGAAGCAGCCAACAAATCTTTTGGAAGCAGCCAACAAATCTTTTGAAGCCTTCTGGAGACATGTCAAGTTTTCTGAAAGCATTTGAAATTTTTACTTCGAACCAGTTTCTGAAGAAGGTTACAACTTGACATCCAAACGTCAAAAATTTTTTCAAAAAACGCACGGAAAAACCCGAAAGTTTCGAGTTTTAGATCTAGTGTTAATCCTAGTGATAGTTCTAGTGTTTGTTAGTGCTAGTGTTAGTTCTAATTTTAGTTCAGTTAACACCGGTCGTGAAAGCCTTCGTACTTATAGCATTTGAAATCTTTTAAAAGGAGCATCAAGTAGTCCCAAGGCAATATCAAGTCTTCTGGAAACAGTTTAAGTCTTCTCGAAGCAATATCAAGTCTTCTAGAAGCAGTATCAAGTCTTCTAGAGGCAGTATCAAGTTTTCTGGAAACATTTCAAGTTCTCTGGAAACATTTCTAGTCTTTTAAAAGCAGTATCAAGTCTTCTAGATGCAGTATCAAGTTTTCTGAATGCAGTATCAAGTCTTCTGGAAGTGTTGCAAACTTTTTGAAAGTATTTCAAGCCTTCTGCAAGCAGTATCAAATTTAATATCAGTATCAAGTAATGTAGAAGCAGTATCAAGTCTTCTAGAAGCAGTATCAAGGCTTCTGCAAGCAGTATCAAGTTTAATAGCAGTATCATGTCAAATAGAAGCAGTATCAAGTCTTTTAAACGCAGTATCAAATCTTTGCAGTGCAGTATTGAGTGTTCCGAAAGCAATATCAAGTCTTCTGGAAGAATTTCAAGGCTTCTGGAAGCTGCATCAAATCTTGTGGAAGTATTTCAAGTTTTTTAAATCAGTATCAAGCCTTCCCGAGACGGTACCGAATTTTCAGTTTACATCTTCTCGAAGCAATATTAAATCTTCTGGAAGCAGTATCAAGTCTTCTAGAAGCAGTATCAAGTTTTCTGGAAGCACTTCAAGTCTCTTAAAAGCAGTATCAAGTTTTCAAGCCTTCTGACAGCAATACCAAATCTTCTGACAACAATATCAATTCGTCTGAAAGCAATTCAAGGTTTCTGGAAGCTGTATCAAATCTTGCCTGTTAGAAGCGTTATCAATCATCGAAGAAACGAAAGGTGAAGTTTAGTTTATGTTAAGTTTATGTTCTCGAACCAGGATTGGACCAAAATCCATGGTTTAATAAATCTGCACGTAAAAAGGTTTCAAGAAAGATTACTATAGGAAAAAATACAAAAACAGATTGATATTGTGGTGGATTAAGTGGATTTTTTATCTCGTCATGTATTTTCCCAATAAATAATTGCTCTTTGTTTCGTGTTTGTACATAGTCAGGGTTCTTTCTCTTAATTTTTTAGGGAACTTTTATATAATCTATAAGTTTTTGGTTTTGATCAAAAAGTAATAATTAATAGTCCTTTTTTGTAAAAGGATTTTGTAATTGTAAATTTTTCTAAAGTATATATAATTACCGATCTATAAACTAGAAAGATTCACATTTAACTCTAGATTGTCGTATTTACTTCTGGGACTGGTTGAGTTCGGTTCTGTCTTAAGACACGTACAGGTAAATCTAACTTTTTCCAGCTTTAGTTCTAGTATTAGCTTTACTGTTGCTATTAGCTCTATGTTAGCTGTTATTCGGCTTTAGATTTTGAATACATGTATCAATCTAAAACTACAGCTAACACTAGACCTAGAACTAGGAAGATTCAGGTTTAGCCGTGCATCTTCAGACGTAAGTTTTATTTCGATACAAGTATACAATAATCTAAAACCGAATAACAGCTAAAAATAGAGCTAATACCAACACTAAAGCTAACACTAAACCCAGAACTAAAACATTTTCAAATTTGACTTCGCCTCTGATGATGGGATAACTCGAAACTAGTACGACTATAAATAAATAAACGTAAGTTAGAAGTTTTTTTATGATTTTTATTTGATCATTAGTATTGGAACATGGATCATTTCTTCAATTTAAAACATTTGCGTTAAACTACACCTCTCTTAGGGTGGTTAAACGTAAATGATTTCTAGTGTTGATAAATTCTCTCTTTCTCGGTAAATAAAACTTGAAAAATTTTTAATTTAGAATAATTTCAAGCTTTTACATAAAAATGGGAATAATTAGTTTAATTAATTATAAAATTCGTGTGAATTCGTTCTCTTTGAAACTCGACACCGAGACATACTGTATAAATTGAATTTTTATATTATGATACAATCAATGTAAATTAATTATTTATATCATGTTTTAGAAAAAAAATTGATTTCGTTAAAAACAGTTTGATAACCACTGATTGAAACAGAGAACAGGTATCATCCTCAAGAATTGTCAAAGCGAGACGATTCAGGTGGGAGATCCTCCTCTTATATAAATACGAGAGGATTGCATAAGGATGAGATCGAAGGTGATTCTTGACGAGTTAACCCGTTAAAAAGTGATAAGAAACGGTGCGAAAAAATGACTGTGAACATTTTATTGGTGGTAAGTAAAATGAGAAGTAATAAAAAGCACGCTCCGTTAACGTTGTAATGTTTTTGACGCGGTTCGTTGAATCCGGTGATTATATCTCATTGTTTATCCTTGTAGTTATTAATGTTGGTTGTTATCAAGATTGTTAATTTTAATTAAAATGAAGAAATAAATGAAAAAAAAATCTCCCAGTCGGGGAATCGAACCCCGGTCTCCCGCGTGACAGGCGGGGATACTGACCACTATACTAACTGGGAATATATGTATCTTTGTAAGATACAAGACTAAAAATTTATACAAGAAAATTAACTTCATTGATTTAAAATTATTTGGTTTTGATTTTCAAGTGTACTCAAATATAATTTATTTTTATCACTTTTCTTTATAATTAACGAAAATATTAATGAAATTTTAATACTTTTCCAATTTTTTTTAACAAATTTGTTAATCTTAAAATTTTCTAATTTAAGTGTATAGCCCAATTTTTAGTCCAAATATTAATAAATCTACCATATTCTCTTTATAACTTTATGAGATATTTTTTTTTATCCCAGTTAGCAACTCGTAAATATTGGTTCAGGATAGGATAAAAGAAATAATGACAATCAATTGAACATTCCTATATTTCGATTCAAATTGAATCTTCTTCAGGGAGTGAAATTTTCTACAAAATTACAAGTTAAAGTAAAAAGTAAGTAAATACAAATAACGCTTACGATTGTAATGAAACTGGCTAAAATAAAACATTAAATACCAGAGTATTTCGTCCTAAATTATTCTTAAAATTCTTGAGAAAAACATGAAACACGTTGTTACACACCATAACGCTTTTTTTGTTTATAAAATGAATGACAGTGCAACCTACCTTATAAAAGTAATACGGCAACCTCACGTGAAGCAGGAAGCGCCAATAATTTAAATTCAAATCTTTGAAATATTTAAATTTTTAAATTCATCTCTACAAAAATCAAAAATTAGGGCATATATAGAACTTAAGGATATCTACAACGATATACAAGTTTCACATGGTCCACAGATGAAAAAGACTTAAAGTCCATCTCTAATAACAACATCAAACTGGCAAAATTGAAAAACAGACTCACATTTTTAATAAAATGCAGAAGATATGGCGTGATACCCAACCATATAAGTGACGGCACAAAAAACTTAAGAAACTTACTGGATGGTACAGCTGGTCCATTACAAGAAAAGATAGGATGCTATACGAAAAGGTTAGCAACACGTACACTATCTTTTGAAATTAAAATCACGTTAAATAAGATCAAACTGTTAACAAATTCAACTAATACCTTGTTTGAAAAAATCAATGTAAATTTACCTCACAACATTTTACTTAACTTTAAAGATTCTTTACAATTAAATTATAAAAAAACTTTTGATAAAATCAAAAAAAATAATATTAAGAAATTTCAAAAATTACATCAGGATATGATTAGAGAGTTTAGAATGTCAATCAATGGAAATGTAGATAAATGGTTAGTTAATTGCTCAGAGATTGATTTACCAGAGGAAGTAAAACAATTCTTGGCCTTAGGCCCTAAATTTGTATATCCTATAACTGATAAAACATTTTATACCAAACACTTATTAATGGAAATTGAAAACATAATTAATTCATTATCAAATAATGTAAAAGATAGTATAAGAGCCAGAAGTACTAACATTCTAACAAATTTTTTAACTAAACCACTTCTTCCAACGAATTTGGATTCATATTTAATTTTCTGTCAACAACAAACTAAAAAATTTTTAAAAGATAACCCTGATATTATAGTAACGAAGGCAGATAAGGGCTCAACCACGGTAATGATGAAAAGGGACATATACATTAAAAAAGCAGAAGAAATGCTAAAAGACAACAACACTTACAAATTAATAGGTAACACTGATAAAACTAATTTCATTCAGAACACTATTAACAGTTTATTGAAAGATCTTTTAAACAAAAACTTTATTGACGACTTGGAATTCAAAAAACTTAGAAAACATAACACCTTAGTATCCAAAGCATATTTCTTACCTAAGATACATAAACCCGATATTCCTCTAAGACCCATAATTTCGTCAGTTGGTGCTGCAACGTATAATATTTCTTCTTACTTAGCTAAAATATTAACTGTTGCTTTTGACTCAAGAACTAATTTTAATGTGAGAAACACCTTTCAATTTGTTGAGGAATTGAGAGGTTTCGAACTTCCTGAAGGTTATGTTATCATCTCTCTCGACGTTGTTAGTCTGTTTACCAACATACCCACTACATTGGTGTTAGAAATTATAGAAGAGAATTTCCATTACATCTCAGAAAATTATGATTTTGAAAAGGATTTATTCCTAAAAACTATATCAACAATTTGCACTAATACTTATTTTACTTTCAACGGTGTTATTTACCAACAAATCTTCGGTACACCTATGGGTTCTCCGCTATCACCTATTTTGGCCCAAATTGTTATGGACCATGTATTAAAAAGAATTTTACCAACGTTGGAGTTTGAAGTTCCGTTTATAAAAAAAATATGTAGATGATATCATAACTGCTATCCCGGGTTATTCCGTAAATTCAATTTTAAATAGTTTTAATAAACACAACAAATTCATACAGTTTACTCTTGAGACAGAAAACAACAACTCAGTTCCGTTTTTGGATACTAAGGTGATTCGTGATAAAGACAATAAAATCAAATTTGATTGGTACACAAAACCAACGTTTTCTGGAAGATATATCCATTTTACATCTAAACATAAAATAAAGCATAAAATTAGCACAGTGTTAGCAATGAAATATAGAATAGAAAAAATTTCAGAACCTAATTTAATTAATATAAATTTGAATAAATTAAAAACTATTTTTATAGACAACATGTGTCCTCCCAAGTTATTAAACAGATTGCTTTTCGGTACTACTGTGTTTGACCCTGGTGTGGATGTTAACTCAACCATTGATAACATTAATGAACCCACTCTATACAAAAAACTCATTTACATCCCTGAGTTAACTGACAAACTAACCAAAATGTTTAAACATTGTTGTAATCTTAACAACTTAAAGATCGTAGAACATTATCCTTTAAAATCTCAATCAATTTTCACAAACCTTAAAGACCCCACGCCCTTACTATACAGATCTGGGGTTATCTATAACATCTCATGTGGTGGTTGTGAAGGTTGCTATGTGGGACAAACTTCCCAATGGCTTAAAAGAAGATTATACCAACATAAAAGTGATATACGTTATAACAAAAGATCTTGTGCTCTGGCCCAACATAGTTTGGACAGTGGTCACATTTTTGATTTTGAAAATACTAAAATTATAGATGCAACTAACAACTATCACAACAGATTATTTTTGGAGATGTTCCACATAGCAACCACAAAAAATACTATCAATTACAGAACAGATATCAGCTCCTTAAGTTCTATATATGCCCTAATTTTTGATTTTTGTAGAGATGAATTTAAAAATTTAAATATTTCAAACATTTGAATTTAAAAAATTTTTGGCGCTTCCCGCTTCACGTGAAGTTGCCTTATTACTTTACAAGGTTGGTTGCACTGTCATTCATATTATAAAAAAAGCGCTATGGTTGTAACAACGTGTTCATGTTTTTCTCAAGAATTTTAAGAATAATTTAGGACGAAATACTCTGGTATTTAATGTTTTATTTTAGCCAGTTTCATTACAATCGTAAGTGTTATTTGTATTTACTTACTTTTTACTATTAACTTGTAATTTTGTGGAAAATTTCACTCCCTGAAGATGATTCAATTTGAATCGAAATATAGGACTGTTCAATTGATTGTCATTATTTCTTTTATCCTATCCTGAACCAATATTTTCTTTATATCGATACATATTTATTTACTTGTTATGTGCCACTATTCGTAAAGTTTCGAAATTTTTATAGTTTAGATTAATCATCCCAACCTTAGTTAGCCTTGGGAGCCGTTAACTCTACTGGGGGGCCCGGCGGCGACGGTGTACCTCCTGTTCTCATTGAAAACTGCTGTGAATCTCTTAGTGAGCCTTTAACAATTTTGTACAATAGATCTATAAGAGAGTGCGTCTTTCCACAGGTATGGAAGCGTGCCACAATTGTGCCTATATTCAAATCTGGCAGTAGAAGTTCCGTCAAGAATTACAGCCCCATTTCTCTACTGCCTATATTCGGTCAAGTTCTCGAGAGCTTAATTTATAAACCAATTTTTTACATTGTTAAGAATGTTTTAGACCAACGACAGCATGTTTTTTTTGCTCGTCGTTCAGTAGAGACTAATCTTTTTTTTTTTTTTTTTTAACTGACTCCAAACAGTGAATGTCACTGGTATCGAAGATTAAGGCTTCGATTTGTGATTTTTGGACTTACGGTCACCAAGAGAGCGATTAAAAATATTATTAAGAGGTCTTGTATAACTTTGGCACCCATTAAGATAGAAATTTCTAAAATGCGTCAAAATGCTCCGAGAGCGCCAGATCGCACATATCTGGCACGTTTTTGATTTTTGGACTTACGGTCACCAAGATAGCGATTAAAAATTTTATTAAGAGGTCTTGTGTAACTTTGGCACGCATTAAGATAGAAATTTCTAAAATACCTCAAAATGCTCCGAGAGCGCCAGATCACACATATCTGGCACGTTTTTGATTTTTGGACTTACGGTCACCAAGATAGCGATTAAAAATTTTATTAAGAGGTCTTGTGTAACTTTGGCACGCATTAAGATAGAAATTTCTAAAATGCGTCAAAATGCTCCGAGAGCGCAAGATCGCACATATCTGGCACCTTTTTGATTTTTGGACTTACGGTCACCAAGATAGCGATTAAAAATATTATTAAGAGGTCTTGTGTAACTTTGGCACCCATTAAGATAGAAATTTCTAAAATGCGTCAAAATGCTCCGAGAACGCCAGATCGCACATATCTGACACGTTTTTGATTTTTGGACTTACGGTCACCAAGAGAGCGATTAAAAATATTATTAAGAGGTCTTGTGTAACTTTGGCACCCATTAAGATAGAAATTTTTAAAATGCCTCAAAATGCTCCGAGAACGCCAGATCGCACATATCTGACACCTTTTTGATTTTTGGACTTACGGTCACCAAGATAGCGATTAAAAATATTACTAAGAGGCCCGGCGGCGACGGTGTACCTCCTGTTCTCATTAAAAACTGCTGTGAATCTCTTAGTGAGCCTTTAACAATTTTGTACAATAGATCTATAAGAGAGTGCGTCTTTCCACAGGTATGGAAGCGTGCCACAATTGTGCCTATATTCAAATCTGGCAGTAGAAGTTCCGTCAAAAATTACAGGCCCATTTCTCCACTGCCTATATTCGGTATAGTTCTCGAGAGCTTAATTTATAAACCAATTTTTTACATTGTTAAGAATGTTTTAGACCAACGACAGCATGTTTTTTTGCTCGTCGTTCAGTAGAGACTAATCTTTTTTTTTTTTTTTTTTTTTTCTTTTAACTGACTCCAAACAGTGAATGTCACTGGTATCGAAGCCTTAATACACAAAAAATATATGTAAACAAAAAAAAATCACAATAGGTTATGTATAAAAAACGAAAATAAAAATCCTCAAAAATGCAAACCCATCAGAAACAGTTCAACACTCATTCACTTCAAAAACATTTTCAGATTATAAACTAATTTTTTCATTGTCCTTGCCTCCACTATTATTATCGGAACACTGTTGTATGCTTTAATACCAAGATATAATAGTGATCTCTGTGCTGTCGTTGTTCTACAATATTTATTTCTAAAATCATTTGCATTCCGGGTGCTGTATTCATGCCAGTTCTTAACTTGTTTTGTATTTATATTAGTCTTTATTAGTTTGTTTTTTATAGAATATATATATTTTATTTGCTCATAAGTCCGAATTTTCTGCAAGTTCCATATATTTTCCATTTCATACACAAGATCAGTTGACATACAATAGTTCAACTGAAAGATAGATTTTACTGCTTTATTCTGCGTTCTTTGTAATTTATTTAACTGGTAAAGCGGAAGACCTCCCCAGCAGGGAATTAAATATCTAATTTGTGGCAGTATAAAGCTATTATAGAGTAAACGCCTAGAGTTTTTATTTAAGCAATCCGTACACCTTTTTATTGCACTAACCATTGGCACAATTTTTTTAATGATAGCATTCACATGTACATTCCAATTGAGATCATTTGTCAAATTTAAACCTAAGTATTTGTACGTTTGCACTTCTTTTAGTTTTTCTCCATTGAGAAACACATTCATATCACTTTTTTGTTTATTTTTTTGTTTAATAATCATATATACCGTTTTATTAACGTTCACCGATAATTTATTATAGCACAGCCATGTATAATACAGATTTAAGTCGTCGTTCGCCACCTTTTCAAGTTCCTTTATATTACTTGATGATATAACCAAGACGGTGTCATCAGCAAACACAAAATATCTCGCTTGAAGTTGTAGATACTTTAAGTTTTGAATATATAATAAATATTGCAAAGGACCAAGTACTGATCCCTGAGCTACTCCAATACTTAGGCTTTTTTTTACTCTTGGTTTTATTGATTTGAGTATTATGCTTACGGTCCTTAGAATATGACTGGAAGAGGTCTTTTGCAATGCCTCGCATTCCCATTTTTTCTAATTTATTGAGTAAAATATCTATGTCCATAGTATCAAATGCCTTTTGTAAGTCAATAAACACTGTCAAAACATACCTCTTCTTATCGAGTTCTTCTGTAATATATTCTAGTAAATCCCCTGTCGCCCCCAAGGTACTACTCTTCTTTTGAAATCCATATTGATATGGATCGATGTTAAAGAATTTCTGTATAAAGTTAGTTAACCTGTGTTTGATAACTTTTTCTGTTATTTTAGAAAATATATTTAAGATTGAAATTGGTCTATAGTTACCAAGTTCTGTTTTTGCTCCTTTTTTATGAATAGGGGATATTTTCGCCGTTTTTAATTCATTCGGAAACAGGCCAGTAACCAGGATATCATTAATGATATTCACTATTTTGTCTCCCAAAACTTCAAAAAGCAGCACTATATCAGATTTAGTAATACCATCTTCTCCCGGCGAACTATTATTATTTAAATCCCTTATGATAGAATTAATTTCTGTTAAATCAGTTGGTTCCAAGTAGATGGATTCTTTTGTTTCTTCTTCTCTAAACTGGTGATTAAGAACCGGTTTAATTTTTGAGGCTAAATTCTTACCTATTTCAGAAAAATAAGTATTAAATTCCTCAGCTATTTGTTGCTCATCTTCAATGACTGCACCTGTCATACTTTTCATTTGTCCCATTTTGCCCTTTTTTTTTGTTCGTTTCAAACATATATCGTTCAGGACCCTCCACATTTTTTTACTGTTTGTTCCAGCCTCATCAAGTGTTTTTTCCACATACTCCTTCTTTAATTTTCTTCTCATATTATTTACCACATTCTTTAAATTTTTAAAATGTCTTTCGGTTTCTGAGTTTCTTATTAATTTCCATTGCTTATATGAATTATCTCTCTGTTTTATTTTCTCAATAAACTCAGCATTTATCCAATAGTTGTTGTTGGATACTTTTATTCTACTTTCCTTTGTACACTCAATTTTTGTTTTTGTTATTATTTCTGCTAATTTTCCAAAGGAAGTTATTTCTTCCTGTTGCAATTTCACTTGAATTAGTTCTTTCCATTTTCCTTTCAGCAATTTAGTTTTATTGATAACTTCTTTAGTTTTTTTTTCAATTACTTTGTTTAATTTAATATACATAACTTTATGATCTGATATCACATGATCCGTAAGGGTTATATCACAGTAGAGGTTTTTATTCATTAAAACATGATCTAAAATAGTAGCTGTTTTTTCCGTTTGTCTTGTAGCATTCTCAGTAATAAGAATATTCTGTATTGTAAATGTGTTCATTTCGATAATATTCTTGAATATACTAATTATATTTTGCATTCTTTTGACGATAACTGCCATGTTGACTCCTTATACACTGATTTTAGCAAAGCATTTGATAAGGTTGATCATCTGCTTTTATTAAATAAATTAGAACGAGTTGGTTTGCCCAGCAACATACAGCAGTGGCTCGCTTCCTATGTGGTTGATAGAACGCAGTGTGTTAAGATTAGAGGTTTCTCTTCACAGGTGGTGGTCTCGCCGGTGTCCCTTAGGGAAGCATCCTTGGCCCCTTGCTCTTCAATATTTATATAAATGATAATTTTAATTGCTTTAAACATTCAAACTGTTTAATGTAAGCAGACGATTTAAAAATTTTCTGCCGTGTATCTGGCCCTAAGGATTGTTCAGCTCTTCAACGCGATCTCCACGACCTTGCTCAATATTGTCTGACAAATTTTGTTAGCCTAAATTTTAGTAAATGTGTTACCATCACATTTACAAAGAAAGCTGATCCTGTACGATTTGGTTACGTTGTTGGAGGGGGATTGTTGCAGAGGGTCACGTCTGTAAGAGATCTGGGTGTGACCTTTGATAGTAAACTTTTATTTAATGAGCACGTCGACTCGGTGGTCAACAAGATTCAAATAAAATAAAACAATTCAGATAAAACCATTAACAATTTAGTATGGGTGCTTTTTTGGAAGCAGTTCAAATCTTCTAGCAGTATCTGGTTTTCTGAAAGCGTTTTAAGTCTTCTGAAAACAATATCAAGTTTTCCAGAAGCTGTGTTAAGTCTTCTAGAAGCGGTTCATATACTCTAAAAACAGCATCAAGTCTTCTTCAAGTCTTTTAGAAGCAGTTCAAAGCTTCTAGAAGCAGTGTCAAGTCTTTCAGATTTAATATCAAGTCTTCTGGACGCAATCCAAATCTTCTATGTGCAGTATTAAGTCTTCTGGAAAAAAAAGTGTTCTGGAAACAATATCAAAGCTTTTAGAAGCAGTGTCAAGTCTTTCAGAAGCGATATCAAGTCTGTTGGAAGCAGTTAAAATTTTCTAGAAGCAGTGCCAAGTCTTCTAGAAGCATTTCAAGTCTTCCAGAAGCATTTCAAATCTTCTAGAAGTTGTGTCAAGTCTTTTGGAAGCAGTTCAAATTCTCTAGAATCAATGGCAAGTCTTTTGGAAGCATTTCAAGTCTTCCAGAAGCAGTATTAAGTCTTTTGGAGACACTTTATGTTTTCCAAAAGCAATATCAAGTCTTCTGGAAGCAGTACAAATCTTCTAAATATAGAGCAAAGTCTGCTGAAAGACTTGAAATGCTTTCAAGTCTTTCAGAAGCAGTTCAAATCTTCTAGAAATTGTGTCAAGTCTTCTGATAGCAGTTCAATTTCGCTAAAAGCAGTGTCAAGTCTTCTGAAAGCATTTCAAATCATCTAAAAGCAGTATTAAGTCTTTTAGAAGCACTTTACGCTTTCCAAAAGCGATATCAAGTCTTTCGGAAGCAGTTCAAATTTTCTAGAAATTGTGTCAAGTCTTCTGATAGCAGTTCAATTTCGCTAAAAGCAGTGTCAAGTCTTCTGAAAGCACTTCAAATCTTCTAAAAGCAGTATTAAGTCTTTTAGAAGCACTTTACGCTTTCCAAAAGCGATATCAAGTCTTTCGGAAGCAGTTCAAATTTTCTAGAAGCAGTGTCAAGTCTTCTGAAAGCATTTCAAGTCTTTCAGAAACAGTTCAAATCTTCTAGAAATTATGTCAAGTTTTCTGAAAGCAGTTCGACTTCTCTAGAAATTGTGTCAAGTCTTCTGGAAGCATTTCAAATCTTGCAGAAGCAGTATTAAGCCTTTTGGAAACACTTTACGTTTTCCAAAAGCGATATCAAGTCTTTTGGAAGCAGTATCGAATCCTTTGGAAGCATTTCAAGTCTTCCAGAAGAGGTATCAAGTATTTTGGAAGCATTTCAAGTCTTCCAGAGGCAACATCAAGTCGTTTGGACGCAACTCAAAATTTATTATGTATTCCATAATAAATTATATTCCAAGTCTTCCAAAAGCAGTATACATCTTTTGGAAGTAGTTCAAATCTTGCAGAGGCGATATCAAGTCTTTTAGCACTAGTTCAAATATTCTAGAAGCAGTGTCAAGTCTTCTGGAAGCATTTCAAGTCTTCCAGAAGCAGTATCAATTCTGTTCGAGCATTTCAAGTACAATGTTATCTGAAAATATTTCAAATTTTCTGCAAGCAATATTAAGTTTTCCAGAAACAGTGTTAAGTCTTCCAGGGGTAGTAGTAAATCTTTTGGAAGCTGTTCAAGTCTTCCAGTGGCGATATGAGATCTGTTGGAAGTAGTTCAATTATACAAAATAGTCACCAGTCTTCTGGAAGCATTTCAAGCCTTCCAACAGCAGTATAAAATTTTTTGAAAACATTTCAAGCCTTCCTGAAGCAGTATCAAATCTCTTGGAAGTATTTTAAGTTTTTCAGAAGCGATATCAAATCTTTTAGTAGCGTTTTGAGTCTTCCAGAAGCAGTATTAAATCTTTTGGAAGCATTTCAAATCTTCCAAAAGGAGTATCATGTCTTTTGGAAGCATTTCAAATCTTCCAAAAGGAGTATCATGTCTTTTGGAAGCATTTCAAGTCTTCCAAACGCATTATCAAGTCTTCTGGACGCAGCTGAAATCTTCTAGTTGCAGTATTCTGAAAGTATTCTTCTGAAAGCATTTAAAGTTTTCTGCAAGCAATATCAAGTTTTATAGAAGCAGTATTAAGTCTTCCAGAGATAGCAGTAAATCTTCTAGAAGCAGTTCAAGTCTTCTAGAAACTTTTTACATCTTTTTGAAGCAGTATCAAGTCTTCCAGAAGCATTTAAGATAGAAAAGTAGCAGTAGCCTTGCTTAATTATGTTAACCAATTGTTTTAGATATCATATTAAGACATTGACTAATTGTTGACATCTAAAACAGTTGGTTGCTATGGTTACGCATGGCTAATACTATTTTTCTATTCCAATTGATTAAAAAGTTATGAAACTTTAACGCAATTTTTCTCGAAACTTTTCTTATGTATTTAATATTAATTTTGACTGCAGTAAACAAATAAATTAGTCGACTTTCGAATTTCGTAATAAAAAATTTCATATTGTATTAAGAAAAACTCTCGGTGATGTCATAACTCGTTTAAAAATGAAGGCAAAAAATCAAAATGTTTGCAATAAATTTAAATCTTTAGAGTCGTCTCAGCGATTTCCACAAAATTGTTTTTAATAGCTATCTATATTATATTATAGTGTTAATGGTTTAATGATATTAAACCGTGAATTTATCCGTGACTTTTGGGAAGCACTGTATAGGGTGTTTAAAAAGTTTTGAACATTCCTAGAATAGCACACATGCCAAATATTTGAACACTTATAAATAAAGTTTGGTTGAGAATTATCTATCGTTATCCTTTTTGATATGATTATTAATGCTTAGGACCACTTTTACCACCTCCTAATAAATCGATATAGCCACTGCTAATTAGTTTAACTGGATTGGGTTGGTAAATGTAGGCCTCAATCACATATTCTCTTCATATCTTGTTTCATATCCTGCCAATGTAAAAATGAATAAGATCTGCCACTAAGTACATGATTTTGATTAATTCCGTCATATCTTAACAACTGCAACAGATTGGTATTGGTATACGGACAGATCGATATCAAATGATATACATTTTTGAACACTCTGTATAAGGAAGCCCAATGATTCCAATTTCACTCTATTTAACGACATCCAAGCAGCAATTGTAGCAAACTTTAACCTTCTCGCTCGAGCAGTCCGTTAGAAATTTAGATTTGAGACATAGTGTTAACAGATAAAAAAAGTTTCTAATAAACATAACTCAAATATCATAGTCACTTAAATATCACTCAAATATCAAAGTCAAAATATTTTGGGGGTGTAGAATCAGAATATGCAATAAAACTATATCATACCATTTAAAATAAAATATCGTACTTGTGAGAAAACCGACATAAGCCAGAAAACGACAATTTGAATTAATCAATCACTTTAACCCTCTATTGCATAATTTATTTTATAGTTTGAAAAAAATGTTTTTTTGCATTTTTTGTGATAAATGTGCATAGAAATAAGACACCTATGAGTTTTTTTTTTCAAAATTTGTATTTGTAGAGAAAAAAAAATGTGTTCCCAAATGGGCACATTGTGGGCTCAAAGTACATTTTTTTTACATGGTGTGAAATGACTTGAAGCAATTATTTACTTTATTTAAACACAAATGTATTCTACATTTTTCGCACATTGTTCTGGATTTACCCTTGCAGTTAGGTTTTTTGCATCTTTCTCGGTTTTCTGTCTGTAAAGGCCAATGTCCAGTATTATCCAATATTATGTTTCTTGTTGGACGTGGTTCCAAACATTTTCTTTTAGGTGTGAAAGGAACGGGCGAGTCGATGGGCGTATTGGCGCCACTAGTGTTAGGTCGGCCTCTCTTTTTTGCCTTTATTTTTCCCACTAGACATAGATCTTGTGCTAGTATTGTTTTGAATTCCAATAGAGAAACCTTCTCATTCTTGTTTAGTTGTTTATTGATTCTTCTTGAAAGTAACCATGAATTTACTACCACAACGTCAAGCATGTGGCAAAATATGCGCATATACCATTTGCGGCTCTTCAATTTTATGGGATACAATCCATAAAATATAGAGAATCCTGTAAATCTACCCCTCCCATGTGCATGTTGTAGATTGAAACAATGTCGGGACGATCAATTTCTTTCTCGCAGTTCTCCGACTTGAAAAAACGCTTTACTTTGGTAAGTGGAAATGTACCAGAGAATGTAGAAACTAATGTAACTAATCGATTATCATACCACTGCACAACATGAACATCTACTCCAGCAACATTTGCAGTTTTCTCAATGTGTGAGCCTCGTCCCTTTTTTTTCATTTCTTTTTCACTAACCATTTTTAGGCCCTTCAGCCGATTAGATCTTATTGTTGCCACACTTTGTATGCCTAATTTTCCCAGATAGGATAACAAATTTATACCAGAAAAATAATTGTCATAGTAAACCTTATGATTTTTGTCTCTCGGAATTGGTCTACATAAACGGACGATGATATTGCTGGCAGCTCCAAGATTTGGTTCCCCTGGCAATAGATTTTTGTCAGCTTTACTATTGCAAAGCTCAAAATTTGTGCTGAAGCCACTTACTCCTGATAAGACATACATTTTGTAACCCCATTTGTGTGGCTTTTTGGGATTATATGTCTTTAAAGATGTTCTTCCCTTGAATGGAATAATTTGTTCATCACAGGATAAATTTTCCTCAAAAGGGATTTTTTGGCAGGATTTCTTTATTTGATTCAATACCGGCATAATTTTATGTGTGCTTCCAGTGGCTAAGGTATTATCTGAGAAATGCAAAAAACGTTTCAGCTCCTCAAATCTATTGAGAGGCATGATGTCTGCTATTTGTGGTGTTCTAGTATTGGCCGACCAGTACCTACGCGTTGAGTGCTGCCTTATCAAAGACATCCATATAACTATCCCCAAAAACTGCTCAATTTCTTTAGCATCAGTTCTCAAAGGCCTGTCAGGTCTGTACAAACATGTTTGTTCAACCACCATAGATATAAAATCATCAGACATAAAGAATTTGAATAGACTATATGCACTTTGTAATTCTAAAATATATTCTGGAAGATCGCATTCTCCAAAAAACTTATTACCCTGTGGATCTCTATTAGTTTTTGAAGATTTCCAAGTAACATTTTCAACATTTGAAAAGAAAAATCTCGTATTTGGGGGAAGATCAAATAACTGCGTCAAAGGTATGTCGTCTGGGTCCTCAATATCCTGGGATTCAATCTCGTCATCATCTAAGTCGTGAGGAACCTGTACTTCCACTGCAGAGAAAAATATGCATATGAACATCAAGACCAAACTATTTTTACTGGCATAAAATTTACCTTCATCATCATCTAATAGCTCAGAATCCTCGCTATCTGAAGGAATATCTCGAATTGCATCAACTTGAACTTTTTTTCTTCCATAAAAAGCGCTTGGTCTAATTGTTAGAAAATCGCCCGGAAAATCCATTGTGGATCGTCTGTGTGTAGAAATAAGAAATAATTGCACACTTTAACTTTTTGAGCATAATGTTCCCAAATGGGAACAAACAAGTTATGACCTGCTGCAAAAAAAGGAACGAACGAAATATATCGAATTATGCATTATTCTACTCCTAACACTTGAAACTAAGTATAAAAAATACATACTTACCAGAAAATAACCCTAGAAACTAGATTTGATCTTCTAAAATCAATCAAAATGATCAAGTGGCCATTGATTCGACGCGAATTGTATATAAATGCAACACACCAACACAAACACCACCTCTCGGACAAAAAATTTACGAAAGGTAGAAAACTATACTAGATATTCATAATGTATCTATCAGTTTCGCCGCTTAATACAACATATGGCCTTATATATAACTTTATTATATAAGTTATTATTATAACTTTATTGGCTTAGAATGTTGTATTAAGCGGCGAAAAAAATGTTCCGAAAGGGAACATTATGCAATAGAGGGTTAAGTACGATGGTAACATTGTTTCTGTAAAAAGAATGTACCTTTTCATGTATGTTGATGCAAAAATTACAAAATTGACAGATTTTGAGTCTGCTTATATCCTAACAAATGAGCAATATGTTTATTTTGATACGTCGTTATGGAACATCCTGTATATACACCAATATTTTCCTTTTATATTGTGGTAAATTTCTTCCTACTCTGATCTCAATTTCTTAATGCTATTTATGTACTTTACGACTTACGTAGGACACCTGTATATGCTATTACACTTTTTAAGTATATGCGAAACGATGTGATGAGTTTAATACAAGATATTGGTATTTTACGTTTATAATTTTTGAATTATTTTGAATTTAATTTTTTTACAAATTTCACCAAGCTTTTTAAACCCCCATTTCTCCGGCAATATTCATTCAAGAAAGCTCTCTTTAGATGATATTAAATAGATTCTCATTTATATGGTCAAAAACTCAGTCATAATATGCCTATTTATTGTAAATATATATTGTAATAATTAATTATAATTATTGTAAATTATTATAAATTTGTAAACACAAATTAATGGTCGGGTTTCCAAAATGGATAGAAATAAATGTCACTAACAAAAATTGTTCATAGGTATGTCAAAATACATAATCACTAACCAAATAAAGTCTAACTATGACAGTTCCTTATGTATGTAGTAGGAAATATCAAAATTTCAAAGTCGACAATTTTGGTCACAAACATAGGTTGTATCTCCAAAACCAAAATGGATAGAAATAAATGTCATTAACAAAAATTGTTCATAGGTATGGCAAAATACATAATCAATAACCAAGTAAAGTCTAACTATGATAGTTCCTTATGTATGTAGCAGGGAACATCACAATTTCAAAGTCGACAATTTTGGTCATAAACATAGGTTGTATCTACAAAACTAAAATGGATAGAAATAAATGCCATTAACAAAAATTGTTCATAGGTATGTCAAAATACATAATCAATAAGCAAATAAAGTCTAACTATGACAATTCCTTATGTAGGTAGCAGGAAATATCAAAATTTCAAAGTCGACAATTTTGGTCATAAACATAGGTTGTATCTCCAAAACCAAAATGGATAGAAATAAATGTCATTAACAAAAATTGTTCATAATTGTACCAAAATACAAAATCCGTTACCAGATAAAGTCTTACGATGACAGTTCCTTATGTATGTAGCAGGAAAAATCAAAATGTCAAAATCAACCATTTTGGTTATAAGCATACGTTGTATCTCCAAATCCAAAATAGATAGAGATAAATGTTATTAACAAAAATTGTTCATAATTATACCAAAATACATAATCCATTACCAGATAAAGTCTAACAATGGCAGTTCCTTACGTATCTAACAGCAAGTATCAAAATGTTAAAATCGACAATTTTGGTTACAAACATAGGTTGTAACATCAAGACCAAAATGAATAGAAATAAATGTCATTAACAAAAATTGTTCATAGGTATGTGAAAATACATAATCAATAACCAAGTAAAGTCTAACTATGACAGTTCCTTATGTATGTAGCAGGAAATATTAAAATTTTAAAGTCGACGATTTTGGTCATAAACGTAGGTTGTATCTCCAAAACCAAAATGGATAGAAATAAATGTCATTAACAAAAATTGTTCATAGGTATGGCAAAATACATAATCAATAACCAAGTAAAGTCTAACTATGACAGTTCCTTATGTATATAGCAGGAAATATTAAAATTTTAAAGTCGACGATTTTGGTCATAAACGTAGGTTGTATCTCCAAAACCAAAATGGATAGAA
Organism: Onthophagus sagittarius; assembly: GCA_036711965.1. Classification (NCBI taxonomy): domain Eukaryota; kingdom Metazoa; phylum Arthropoda; class Insecta; order Coleoptera; family Scarabaeidae; genus Onthophagus; species Onthophagus sagittarius. Next base: position 14,357,742 of record JASERS010000004.1, read on the forward strand.
ATAAATGTCATTAACAAAAATTGTTCATAGGTATGGCAAAATACATAATCAATAACCAAGTAAAGTCTAACTATGACAGTTCCTTATGTATATAGCAGGAAATATTAAAATTTTAAAGTCGACGATTTTGGTCATAAACGTAGGTTGTATCTCCAAAACCAAAATGGATAGAAATAAATGTCATTAACAAAAATTGTTCATAGGTATGGCAAAATACATAATCAATAACCAAGTAAAGTCTAACTATGATAGTTCCTTATGTATGTAGCAGGGAATATCACAATTTCAAAGTCGACAATTTTGGTCATAAACATAGGTTGTATCTACAAAACTAAAATGGATAGAAATAAATGTCATTAACAAAAATTGTTGCTATTGTTGCACTTAAATATCACTCAAATATCAAAGTCAAAATATTTTGGGGGTGTAGAATCAGAATATGCAATAAAACTATATCATTCCATTTAAAATAAAATATCGTACTTGTGAGAAAACCGACATAAGCAAGAAAATGACAATTTGAAATAATCAATCACTTTAAGTACGATGTAACATTGTTTCTGTAAAAAGAATGTACCTTTTCATGTATGTTGATGCAAAAATTTCAATATTGACAGATTTTGAGTCTGCTTATATCCTAACAAATGAGCGATATGTTTATTTTGATACGTCGTTATGGAACATCCTGTATATACACCAATATTTTCCTTTTATATTGTGGTAAATTTCTTCCTACTCTGATCTGAATTTCTTAATGCTATTTATGTACTTTACGACTTACGTAGGACACCTGTATATGCTATTACACCTTTTAATTATATGCGAAACGATGTGATGACTTTAATACAAGATATTGGTATTTTATGTTTATAATTTTTGAATTATTTTGAATTTAATTTTTTTGCAAATTTCACCAAGCTTTTTAAACCCCCATTTCTCCGGCAATATTCATTCAAGAAAGCTCTCTTTAGATGATATTAAATAGATTCTCATTTATATGGTCAAAAATTCAGTCATAATATGCCTATTTATTGTAGTTTCAACACTTTGTTTTTTAAGTATCCACTTAATTAAATATTTAACGAAAATAATCCAATTAATATTTATATAAATTAATTTATTACAGTTTGCAACATGTATTATATCAGGATACGCAGGCGATTTAAAACTACTCGACATAGCGCCAGAAGAAGCCGATCAATACATAAACCAACAAGATCAATCACTCCGTTACGCCCCCCAAATCGAAACGAGAGTGCCATCGGTGCGATACATAGGAAACGAACCCCACCAAGTTATTGAAGACATCTACTTAGCAAATCAATATCACGGTCAAAACGGACTCGGCGATTACGTTTATGGTTACGCCGTTCCCGACATCGCCAAATCAGAACAAAAAAAGGCCAACCAAATAACCGGATCTTATCAATACATAAACGGGGGTGGGCAAGAAATTAAAGTAAAATATTGGGACAATGGAAACGGATTCCACCAAGAAGATAACATCCCTCAAATTTTACCGAGACAAGTCGAAGATTCACCCGAAGTCAAAGCAGCTAAAGAAGAACATTTGAGGAGATGGCAACAAGAAGCTGAGAGAAACTCAAGACCACCAGCGTAAGTTAATTTAAACTTATCAATTTTTTGATTTAATTTTTTAAAATTAATTTAGATATCCATATTCTGGGGGAGTACAACAACAACAACAACAACAAGATTCTCAATACAATAATTACAATAACGTTGATTACAGTGGCCAATACTCTGAAAATCAACAAAATTACGCCCAAACTACAGAAGATCCAAGCAAATGGGAATATAAACCAAGCGAAGAAGAAAAAGGACCACCAAGAGGATTCTTTTATAAATTTGATTATCCCGTTGGAGTTGTTGTTAGCCAAGGCGGGTATGAAAAGAAAATTTGAATATGATAAACATTAAAAATTAATTCTTAATTAATGATATATTTCTAATTTGATAAAAAAGCTAATTTTAGTCTTTACCGAAAGATAATTGTATGATTAATAATAAAGATTGACGCAATTTGCTTTTGGTAGAAACGTTTAACATTAAGAGCTTGTTGTATTTATTGTAGAGTAGATTGTAATAAATATTTCTTTAGAAAATATTTGAAATGTTATTTCTTTGTCACTTTTATTGCAATGAATTACAATGAGTGAGAGAGCTTAAATCATAATGAATTTAAGTTCTCTCATTGGTTATAAACAGGGTTATAATTAATAGATAAATTTAATAAAGTGATCAAAATGAGAGTGTTTTGGATTGCATAATCATTAGGTGCTAAATTTTCTTTTTAGTTTAATTTAGAATTTATTTTTTAGGAAGAAAAATCGTTTTGGTTTATTTATCGATTTGAATGTAGATGGTAACTAACTTTGTAATCAATAATATTTTTATTACTAAAAGTAATTTAGGTTCTATATCAATGGAAATTAAAATTTATTTAATAATTTGATAGGAAGAGAAATCGTCTTGGTTTTATTTTGGGATTCTTCTACTTTAATGTAGATGGTGCTTTGTAATCAAAAATATAAATCGTCATTTAAAAAATGACAAATTATATAAATCGCAGCTCTTTATTAGGAATAGCTTTTTCTCCAAATTAAAATCATTATATATCTAGAATTAAACATCCAATATTTCTAGTAGTAGTGTTAATTCTTGTTTTAGTTCAATGGAGTATATACAATCTAACATTGAATAGCAACTACAACAAGAACTAATATTGGCATTATAGCTTACACTAAACCTAAAACTAGAAACATTCGGATTATATTTTATGGATAGAACCATAAACACAAATTAATGGTCGGGTTTCCAAAATGGATAGTAATGGATAGAAATAAACGTCATTAACAAAAATTGTTCATAGGTATGTCAAAATACATAATTAGTTACCAGATAAAGTCCTAACTATGACAGCTCCTTATGTATGTAGCAGGAAATATCAAAATTTCAAAGTCGACAATTTTGGTCATAAACATAAGTTGTATCTCCAAAACCAAAATGGATAGAAATAAATCTCATTAACAAAAATTGTTCATAGTTATGTCAAAATACATAATCCATTACCATATAAAATCTAACTATGACAGTTTCTTATGTATGTAGCAGGAAGTATCAAAATGACAAAATCGACAATTTTGGTTAAAAACACAGGTTATAAATTCAAAACCAAAATGGATAGAAATAAATGTCATTAACAAAAATTGTTCATAATTATATCAAAATCAAAAATCAATTATTAGATAAAGTCTAACAATGACAGTTCCTTACGTATCTAGCAGGAAGTATCAAAATAACAAAATCGACAATTTTGGTTATAAACATAGGTTGTATCTCCAAAACCAAAACGGTTAGAAATAAATATCATTAACGAAAATTGTTCATAATTATACCAAAATACATAATCCATTAACAGATAAACTCTAACGATGGTAGTTCCTTATGTATGTAGCAGAAAATATCAAAATGTCAATTCGACAATTTTGGTTACAAACACAGGTTATAACTTCAAAACCAAAATGGATAGAAATAAATGTCATTAACAAAAATTGTTCATAATTATATCAAAATCAAAAATCAATTATTAGATAAAGTCTAACAATGACAGTTCCTTACGTATCTAGCAGGAAGTATCAAAATAACAAAATCGACAATTTTGGTTATAAACATAGGTTGTATCTCCAAAACCAAAACGGTTAGAAATAAATATCATTAACGAAAATTGTTCATAATTATACAAAAATACATAATCCATTAACAGATAAACTCTAACGATGGTAGCTCCTTATGTATGTAGCAGGAAATATCAAAATGTCAAAATCGACAATTTTGGTTACAAACACAGGTTATAACTTCAAAACCAAAATGGATAGAAATAAATGTCATTAACAAAAATTGTTCATAATTATATCAAAATAGATAATCCATTATCAGATAAAGTCTAACAATGACAGTTCCTTATGTATGTAGTAGGAAATATCAAAATCGACAATTTTGGTTAAAAACATAGGTTGTTACTCCAAAACCAAAATGGATAGAAATAAATGTTATTAACAAAAATTGTTCATAATTATATCAAAATAGATAATCCATTATCAGATAAAGTCTAACAATGACAGTTCCTTATGTATGTAGTAGGAAATATCAAAATCGACAATTTTGGTTAAAAACATAGGTTGTTACTCCAAAACCAAAATGGATAGAAATAAATGTTATTAACAAAAATTGTTCATAATTATATCAAAATAGATAATCCATTATCAGATAAAGTCTAACAATGACAGTTCCTTATGTATGTAGTAGGAAATATCAAAATCGACAATTTTGGTTAAAAACATAGGTTGTTACTCCAAAACCAAAATGGATAGAAATAAATGTTATTAACAAAAATTGTTCATAATTATATCAAAATAGATAATCCATTATCAGATAAAGTCTAACAATGACAGTTCCTTATGTATGTAGTAGGAAATATCAAAATCGACAATTTTGGTTAAAAACATAGGTTGTTACTCCAAAACCAAAATGGATAGAAATAAATGTTATTTACAAAAATTGTTCATAATTATATCAAAATAGATAATCCATTATCAGATAAAGTCTAACAATGACAGTTCCTTATGTATGTAGTAGGAAATATCAAAATATCAAAATCGACAATTTTGGTTAAAAACATAGGTTGTTACTCCAAAACCAAAATGGATAGAAATAAATGTTATTAACAAAAATTGTTCATAATTATATCAAAATAGATAATCCATTATCAGATAAAGTCTAACAATGACAGTTCCTTATGTATGTAGTAGGAAATATCAAAATCGACAATTTTGGTTAAAAACATAGGTTGTTACTCCAAAACCAAAATGGATAGAAATAAATGTTATTAACAAAAATTGTTCATAATTATATCAAAATAGATAATCCATTATCAGATAAAGTCTAACAATGACAGTTCCTTATGTATGTAGTAGGAAATATCAAAATATCAAAATCGACAATTTTGGTTAAAAACATAGGTTGTTACTCCAAAACCAAAATGGATAGAAATAAATGTTATTAACAAAAATTGTTCATAATTATATCAAAATCAAAAATCAATTATTAGATAAAGTCTAACAATGACAGTTCCTTACGTATCTAGCAGAAAGTATCAAAATAACAAAATCGACAATTTTGGTTGTAAACATGGGTTGTATCTCCAAAACCAAAACGGTTAGAAATAAATATCATTAACGAAAATTGTTCATAATTATACCAAAATACATAATCCATTCACAGATAAACTCTAACGATGGTAGTTTCTTATGTATGTAGCAGGAAATATCAAAATGTCAAAATCGACAATTTTGGTTACGAGCAAAGGTTATAACTTCAAAACCAAAATGGATAGAAATAAATGTCATTAACAAAAATTGTTCATAATTATATCAAAATAGATAATCCATTATCAGATAAAATCTAACAATGACAGTTCCTTATGTATGTAGTAGGAAATATCAAAATATCAAAATCGACAATTTTGGTTAAAAACATAGGTTGTTACTCCAAAACCAAAATGGATAGAAATAAATGTTATTAACAAAAATTGTTCATAATTATATCAAAATAGATAATCCATTATCAGATAAAGTCTAACAATGACAGTTCCTTATGTATGTAGTAGGAAATATCAAAATATCAAAATCGACAATTTTGGTTAAAAACATAGGTTGTTACTCCAAAACCAAAATGGATAGAAATAAATGTTATTAACAAAAATTGTTCATAATTATATCAAAATAGATAATCCATTATCAGATAAAGTCTAACAATGACAGTTCCTTATGTATGTAGTAGGAAATATCAAAATATCAAAATCGACAATTTTGGTTAAAAACATAGGTTGTTACTCCAAAACCAAAATGGATAGAAATAAATGTTATTAACAAAAATTGTTCATAATTATATCAAAATCAAAAATCAATTATTAGATAAAGTCTAACAATGACAGTTCCTTACGTATCTAGCAGGAAGTATCAAAATAACAAAATCGACAATTTTGGTTATAAACATAGGTTGTATCTCCAAAACCAAAACGGTTAGAAATAAATATCATTAACGAAAATTGTTCATAATTATACAAAAATACATAATCCATTAACAGATAAACTCTAACGATGGTAGCTCCTTATGTATGTAGCAGGAAATATCAAAATGTCAAAATCGACAATTTTGGTTACAAACACAGGTTATAACTTCAAAACCAAAATGGATAGAAATAAATGTCATTAACAAAAATTGTTCATAATTATATCAAAATAGATAATCCATTATCAGATAAAGTCTAACAATGACAGTTCCTTATGTATGTAGTAGGAAATATCAAAATCGACAATTTTGGTTAAAAACATAGGTTGTTACTCCAAAACCAAAATGGATAGAAATAAATGTTATTAACAAAAATTGTTCATAATTATATCAAAATAGATAATCCATTATCAGATAAAGTCTAACAATGACAGTTCCTTATGTATGTAGTAGGAAATATCAAAATCGACAATTTTGGTTAAAAACATAGGTTGTTACTCCAAAACCAAAATGGATAGAAATAAATGTTATTTACAAAAATTGTTCATAATTATATCAAAATAGATAATCCATTATCAGATAAAGTCTAACAATGACAGTTCCTTATGTATGTAGTAGGAAATATCAAAATCGACAATTTTGGTTAAAAACATAGGTTGTTACTCCAAAACCAAAATGGATAGAAATAAATGTCATTAACAAAAATTGTTCATAATTATATCAAAATCAAAAATCAATTATTAGATAAAGTCTAACAATGACAGTTCCTTACGTATCTAGCAGGAAGTATCAAAATAACAAAATCGACAATTTTGGTTATAAACATAGGTTGTATCTCCAAAACCAAAACGGTTAGAAATAAATATCATTAACGAAAATTGTTCATAATTATACAAAAATACATAATCCATTAACAGATAAACTCTAACGATGGTAGCTCCTTATGTATGTAGCAGGAAATATCAAAATGTCAAAATCGACAATTTTGGTTACAAACACAGGTTATAACTTCAAAACCAAAATGGATAGAAATAAATGTCATTAACAAAAATTGTTCATAATTATATCAAAATAGATAATCCATTATCAGATAAAGTCTAACAATGACAGTTCCTTATGTATGTAGTAGGAAATATCAAAATCGACAATTTTGGTTAAAAACATAGGTTGTTACTCCAAAACCAAAATGGATAGAAATAAATGTTATTAACAAAAATTGTTCATAATTATATCAAAATAGATAATCCATTATCAGATAAAGTCTAACAATGACAGTTCCTTATGTATGTAGTAGGAAATATCAAAATCGACAATTTTGGTTAAAAACATAGGTTGTTACTCCAAAACCAAAATGGATAGAAATAAATGTTATTTACAAAAATTGTTCATAATTATATCAAAATAGATAATCCATTATCAGATAAAGTCTAACAATGACAGTTCCTTATGTATGTAGTAGGAAATATCAAAATATCAAAATCGACAATTTTGGTTAAAAACATAGGTTGTTACTCCAAAACCAAAATGGATAGAAATAAATGTTATTAACAAAAATTGTTCATAATTATATCAAAATAGATAATCCATTATCAGATAAAGTCTAACAATGACAGTTCCTTATGTATGTAGTAGGAAATATCAAAATCGACAATTTTGGTTAAAAACATAGGTTGTTACTCCAAAACCAAAATGGATAGAAATAAATGTTATTAACAAAAATTGTTCATAATTATATCAAAATAGATAATCCATTATCAGATAAAGTCTAACAATGACAGTTCCTTATGTATGTAGTAGGAAATATCAAAATATCAAAATCGACAATTTTGGTTAAAAACATAGGTTGTTACTCCAAAACCAAAATGGATAGAAATAAATGTTATTAACAAAAATTGTTCATAATTATATCAAAATAGATAATCCATTATCAGATAAAGTCTAACAATGACAGTTCCTTATGTATGTAGTAGGAAATATCAAAATATCAAAATCGACAATTTTGGTTAAAAACATAGGTTGTTACTCCAAAACCAAAATGGATAGAAATAAATGTTATTAACAAAAATTGTTCATAATTATATCAAAATCAAAAATCAATTATTAGATAAAGTCTAACAATGACAGTTCCTTACGTATCTAGCAGAAAGTATCAAAATAACAAAATCGACAATTTTGGTTGTAAACATGGGTTGTATCTCCAAAACCAAAACGGTTAGAAATAAATATCATTAACGAAAATTGTTCATAATTATACCAAAATACATAATCCATTCACAGATAAACTCTAACGATGGTAGTTCCTTATGTATGTAGCAGGAAATATCAAAATGTCAAAATCGACAATTTTGGTTACGAGCACAGGTTATAACTTCAAAACCAAAATGGATAGAAATAAATGTCATTAACAAAAATTGTTCATAATTATATCAAAATAGATAATCCATTATCAGATAAAGTCTAACAATGACAGTTCCTTATGTATGTAGTAGGAAATATCAAAATATCAAAATCGACAATTTTGGTTAAAAACATAGGTTGTTACTCCAAAACCAAAATGGATAGAAATAAATGTTATTAACAAAAATTGTTCATAATTATATCAAAATAGATAATCCATTATCAGATAAAGTCTAACAATGACAGTTCCTTATGTATGTAGTAGGAAATATCAAAATATCAAAATCGACAATTTTGGTTAAAAACATAGGTTGTTACTCCAAAACCAAAATGGATAGAAATAAATGTTATTAACAAAAATTGTTCATAATTATATCAAAATAGATAATCCATTATCAGATAAAGTCTAACAATGACAGTTCCTTATGTATGTAGTAGGAAATATCAAAATCGACAATTTTGGTTAAAAACATAGGTTGTTACTCCAAAACCAAAATGGATAGAAATAAATGTTATTAACAAAAATTGTTCATAATTATATCAAAATCAAAAATCAATTATTAGATAAAGTCTAACAATGACAGTTCCTTACGTATCTAGCAGGAAGTATCAAAATAACAAAATCGACAATTTTGGTTATAAACATAGGTTGTATCTCCAAAACCAAAACGGTTAGAAATAAATATCATTAACGAAAATTGTTCATAATTATACAAAAATACATAATCCATTAACAGATAAACTCTAACGATGGTAGTTCCTTATGTATGTAGCAGGAAATATCAAAATGTCAAAATCGACAATTTTGGTTACAAACACAGGTTATAACTTCAAAACCAAAATGGATAGAAATAAATGTCATTAACAAAAATTGTTCATAATTATATCAAAATAGATAATCCATTATCAGATAAAGTCTAACAATGACAGTTCCTTATGTATGTAGTAGGAAATATCAAAATATCAAAATCGACAATTTTGGTTAAAAACATAGGTTGTTACTCCAAAACCAAAATGGATAGAAATAAATGTTATTAACAAAAATTGTTCATAATTATATCAAAATAGATAATCCATTATCAGATAAAGTCTAACAATGACAGTTCCTTACGTATCTAGCAGAAAGTATCAAAATAACAAAATCGACAATTTTGGTTGTAAACATGGGTTGTATCTCCAAAACCAAAACGGTTAGAAATAAATATCATTAACGAAAATTGTTCATAATTATACCAAAATACATAATCCATTCACAGATAAACTCTAACGATGGTAGTTCCTTATGTATGTAGCAGGAAATATCAAAATGTCAAAATCGACAATTTTGGTTACGAGCACAGGTTATAACTTCAAAACCAAAATGGATAGAAGTAAATGTCATTAACAAAAATTGTTCATAATTATATCAAAATAGATAATCCATTATCAGATAAAGTCTAACAATGACAGTTCCTTATGTATGTAGTAGGAAATATCAAAATATCAAAATCGACAATTTTGGTTAAAAACATAGGTTGTTACTCCAAAACCAAAATGGATAGAAATAAATGTTATTAACAAAAATTGTTCATAATTATATCAAAATAGATAATCCATTATCAGATAAAGTCTAACAATGACAGTTCCTTATGTATGTAGTAGGAAATATCAAAATATCAAAATCGACAATTTTGGTTAAAAACATAGGTTGTTACTCCAAAACCAAAATGGATAGAAATAAATGTTATTAACAAAAATTGTTCATAATTATATCAAAATAGATAATCCATTATCAGATAAAGTCTAACAATGACAGTTCCTTATGTATGTAGTAGGAAATATCAAAATATCAAAATCGACAATTTTGGTTAAAAACATAGGTTGTTACTCCAAAACCAAAATGGATAGAAATAAATGTTATTAACAAAAATTGTTCATAATTATATCAAAATCAAAAATCAATTATTAGATAAAGTCTAACAATGACAGTTCCTTACGTATCTAGCAGGAAGTATCAAAATAACAAAATCGACAATTTTGGTTATAAACATAGGTTGTATCTCCAAAACCAAAACGGTTAGAAATAAATATCATTAACGAAAATTGTTCATAATTATACAAAAATACATAATCCATTAACAGATAAACTCTAACGATGGTAGTTCCTTATGTATGTAGCAGGAAATATCAAAATGTCAAAATCGACAATTTTGGTTACAAACACAGGTTATAACTTCAAAACCAAAATGGATAGAAATAAATGTCATTAACAAAAATTGTTCATAATTATATCAAAATAGATAATCCATTATCAGATAAAGTCTAACAATGACAGTTCCTTATGTATGTAGTAGGAAATATCAAAATATCAAAATCGACAATTTTGGTTAAAAACATAGGTTGTTACTCCAAAACCAAAATGGATAGAAATAAATGTTATTAACAAAAATTGTTCATAATTATATCAAAATAGATAATCCATTATCAGATAAAGTCTAACAATGACAGTTCCTTACGTATCTAGCAGAAAGTATCAAAATAACAAAATCGACAATTTTGGTTGTAAACATGGGTTGTATCTCCAAAACCAAAACGGTTAGAAATAAATATCATTAACGAAAATTGTTCATAATTATACCAAAATACATAATCCATTCACAGATAAACTCTAACGATGGTAGTTCCTTATGTATGTAGCAGGAAATATCAAAATGTCAAAATCGACAATTTTGGTTACGAGCACAGGTTATAACTTCAAAACCAAAATGGATAGAAATAAATGTCATTAACAAAAATTGTTCATAATTATATCAAAATAGATAATCCATTATCAGATAAAGTCTAACAATGACAGTTCCTTATGTATGTAGTAGGAAATATCAAAATATCAAAATCGACAATTTTGGTTAAAAACATAGGTTGTTACTCCAAAACCAAAATGGATAGAAATAAATGTTATTAACAAAAATTGTTCATAATTATATCAAAATAGATAATCCATTATCAGATAAAGTCTAACAATGACAGTTCCTTATGTATGTAGTAGGATATATCAAAATATCAAAATCGACAATTTTGGTTAAAAACATAGGTTGTTACTCCAAAACCAAAATGGATAGAAATAAATGTTATTAACAAAAATTGTTTATAATTATATCAAAATCAAAAATCAATTATTAGATAAAGTCTAACAATGACAGTTCCTTACGTATCTAGCAGGAAGTATCAAAATAACAAAATCGACAATTTTGGTTATAAACATGGGTTGTATCTCCAAAACCAAAACGGTTAGAAATAAATATCATTAACGAAAATTGTTCATAATTATACCAAAATACATAATCCATTCACAGATAAACTCTAACGATGGTAGTTCCTTATGTATGTAGCAGGAAATATCAAAATGTCAAAATCGACAATTTTGGTTACAAACACAGGTTATAACTTCAAAACCAAAATGGATAGAAATAAATGTCATTAACAAAAATTGTTCATAATTATATCAAAATAGATAATCCATTATCAGATAAAGTCTAACAATGACAGTTCCTTATGTATGTAGTAGGAAATATCAAAATATCAAAATCGACAATTTTGGTTAAAAACATAGGTTGTTACTCCAAAACCAAAATGGATAGAAATAAATGTTATTAACAAAAATTGTTCATAATTATATCAAAATAGATAATCCATTATCAGATAAAGTCTAACAATGACAGTTCCTTACGTATCTAGCAGAAAGTATCAAAATAACAAAATCGACAATTTTGGTTGTAAACATGGGTTGTATCTCCAAAACCAAAACGGTTAGAAATAAATATCATTAACGAAAATTGTTCATAATTATACCAAAATACATAATCCATTAACAGATAAACTCTAACGATGGTAGTTCCTTATGTATGTAGCAGGAAATATCAAAATGTCAAAATCGACAATTTTGGTTACAAACACAGGTTATAACTTCAAAACCAAAATGGATAGAAATAAATGTCATTAACAAAAATTGTTCATAATTATATCAAAATAGATAATCCATTATCAGATAAAGTCTAACAATGACAGTTCCTTATGTATGTAGTAGGAAATATCAAAATATCAAAATCGACAATTTTGGTTAAAAACATAGGTTGTTACTCCAAAACCAAAATGGATAGAAATAAATGTTATTAACAAAAATTGTTCATAATTATATCAAAATAGATAATCCATTATCAGATAAAGTCTAACAATGACAGTTCCTTACGTATCTAGCAGAAAGTATCAAAATAACAAAATCGACAATTTTGGTTGTAAACATGGGTTGTATCTCCAAAACCAAAACGGTTAGAAATAAATATCATTAACGAAAATTGTTCATAATTATACCAAAATACATAATCCATTCACAGATAAACTCTAACGATGGTAGTTCCTTATGTATGTAGCAGGAAATATCAAAATGTCAAAATCGACAATTTTGGTTACGAGCACAGGTTATAACTTCAAAACCAAAATGGATAGAAATAAATGTCATTAACAAAAATTGTTCATAATTATATCAAAATAGATAATCCATTATCAGATAAAGTCTAACAATGACAGTTCCTTATGTATGTAGTAGGAAATATCAAAATATCAAAATCGACAATTTTGGTTAAAAACATAGGTTGTTACTCCAAAACCAAAATGGATAGAAATAAATGTTATTAACAAAAATTGTTTATAATTATATCAAAATCAAAAATCAATTATTAGATAAAGTCTAACAATGACAGTTCCTTACGTATCTAGCAGGAAGTATCAAAATAACAAAATCGACAATTTTGGTTATAAACATGGGTTGTATCTCCAAAACCAAAACGGTTAGAAATAAATATCATTAACGAAAATTGTTCATAATTATACCAAAATACATAATCCATTCACAGATAAACTCTAACGATGGTAGTTCCTTATGTATGTAGCAGGAAATATCAAAATGTCAAAATCGACAATTTTGGTTACAAACACAGGTTATAACTTCAAAACCAAAATGGATAGAAATAAATGTCATTAACAAAAATTGTTCATAATTATATCAAAATAGATAATCCATTATCAGATAAAGTCTAACAATGACAGTTCCTTATGTATGTAGTAGGAAATATCAAAATATCAAAATCGACAATTTTGGTTAAAAACATAGGTTGTTACTCCAAAACCAAAATGGATAGAAATAAATGTTATTAACAAAAATTGTTTATAATTATATCAAAATCAAAAATCAATTATTAGATAAAGTCTAACAATGACAGTTCCTTACGTATCTAGCAGGAAGTATCAAAATAACAAAATCGACAATTTTGGTTATAAACATGGGTTGTATCTCCAAAACCAAAACGGTTAGAAATAAATATCATTAACGAAAATTGTTCATAATTATACCAAAATACATAATCCATTCACAGATAAACTCTAACGATGGTAGTTCCTTATGTATGTAGCAGGAAATATCAAAATGTCAAAATCGACAATTTTGGTTACAAACACAGGTTATAACTTCAAAACCAAAATGGATAGAAATAAATGTCATTAACAAAAATTGTTCATAATTATATCAAAATAGATAATCCATTATCAGATAAAGTCTAACAATGACAGTTCCTTATGTATGTAGTAGGAAATATCAAAATATCAAAATCGACAATTTTGGTTAAAAACATAGGTTGTTACTCCAAAACCAAAATGGATAGAAATAAATGTTATTAACAAAAATTGTTCATAATTATATCAAAATAGATAATCCATTATCAGATAAAGTCTAACAATGACAGTTCCTTATGTATGTAGTAGGAAATATCAAAATCGACAATTTTGGTTAAAAACATAGGTTGTTACTCCAAAACCAAAATGGATAGAAATAAATGTTATTTACAAAAATTGTTCATAATTATATCAAAATAGATAATCCATTATCAGATAAAGTCTAACAATGACAGTTCCTTATGTATGTAGTAGGAAATATCAAAATATCAAAATCGACAATTTTGGTTAAAAACATAGGTTGTTACTCCAAAACCAAAATGGATAGAAATAAATGTTATTAACAAAAATTGTTCATAATTATATCAAAATAGATAATCCATTATCAGATAAAGTCTAACAATGACAGTTCCTTATGTATGTAGTAGGAAATATCAAAATATCAAAATCGACAATTTTGGTTAAAAACATAGGTTGTTACTCCAAAACCAAAATGGATAGAAATAAATGTTATTAATAAAAATTGTTCATAATTATATCAAAATCAAAAATCAATTATTAGATAAAGTCTAACAATGACAGTTCCTTACGTATCTAGCAGAAAGTATCAAAATAACAAAATCGACAATTTTGGTTGTAAACATGGGTTGTATCTCCAAAACCAAAACGGTTAGAAATAAATATCATTAACGAAAATTGTTCATAATTATACCAAAATACATAATCCATTCACAGATAAACTCTAACGATGGTAGTTCCTTATGTATGTAGCAGGAAATATCAAAATGTCAAAATCGACAATTTTGGTTACGAGCACAGGTTATAACTTCAAAACCAAAATGGATAGAAATAAATGTCATTAACAAAAATTGTTCATAATTATATCAAAATAGATAATCCATTATCAGATAAAGTCTAACAATGACAGTTCCTTATGTATGTAGTAGGAAATATCAAAATATCAAAATCGACAATTTTGGTTAAAAACATAGGTTGTTACTCCAAAACCAAAATGGATAGAAATAAATGTTATTAACAAAAATTGTTTATAATTATATCAAAATCAAAAATCAATTATTAGATAAAGTCTAACAATGACAGTTCCTTACGTATCTAGCAGGAAGTATCAAAATAACAAAATCGACAATTTTGGTTAAAAACATAGGTTGTTACTCCAAAACCAAAATGGATAGAAATAAATGTTATTAACAAAAATTGTTCATAATTATATCAAAATCAAAAATCAATTATTAGATAAAGTCTAACAATGACAGTTCCTTACGTATCTAGCAGAAAGTATCAAAATAACAAAATCGACAATTTTGGTTGTAAACATGGGTTGTATCTCCAAAACCAAAACGGTTAGAAATAAATATCATTAACGAAAATTGTTCATAATTATACCAAAATACATAATCCATTCACAGATAAACTCTAACAATGGTAGTTCCTTATGTATGTAGCAGGAAATATCAAAATGTCAAAATCGACAATTTTGGTTACGAGCACAGGTTATAACTTCAAAACCAAAATGGATAGAAATAAATGTCATTAACAAAAATTGTTCATAATTATATCAAAATAGATAATCCATTATCAGATAAAGTCTAACAATGACAGTTCCTTATGTATGTAGTAGGAAATATCAAAATATCAAAATCGACAATTTTGGTTAAAAACATAGGTTGTTACTCCAAAACCAAAATGGATAGAAATAAATGTTATTAACAAAAATTGTTTATAATTATATCAAAATCAAAAATCAATTATTAGATAAAGTCTAACAATGACAGTTCCTTACGTATCTAGCAGGAAGTATCAAAATAACAAAATCGACAATTTTGGTTATAAACATGGGTTGTATCTCCAAAACCAAAACGGTTAGAAATAAATATCGTTAACGAAAATTGTTCATAATTATACCAAAATACATAATCCATTCACAGATAAACTCTAACGATGGTAGTTCCTTATGTATGTAGCAGGAAATATCAAAATGTCATAATCGACAATTTTGGTTATAAACATAGGTTGTATCTCCAAAACCAAAATGGTTAGAAATAAATGTCATTAACGAAAATTGTTCATAATTATACTAAAATACATAATCCATTACCAGATAAAGTCTAACGATGGTAGTTCCTTATGTATGTAGCAGGAAATATCAAAATGTCAAAATCGACAATTTTGGTTAAAGACATAGGTTGTTACTCCAAAACCAAATGGATAGAAATAAATGTTATTAACAAAAATTGTTCATAATTATATCAAAATAGATAATCCATAATCAGATAAAGTCTAACAATGATGGTTCTTTATGTATGTAGTAGGAAATATCAAAATCCACAATTTTGGTCATAAATATAGGTTGTATCTCCAAAACCAAAACGGATAGAAATAAATGTCATTAACGAAAATTGTTCATAATTATACCAAAATACATAATCCATTAGCAGATAAAGTCTAACGATGGCAGTTCCTTACGTATCTAGCAGCAAGTATCAAAATGTTAAAATCGTCAATTTTGGTTATAAATATAGGTTGTATCTCCAAAACCAAAACGGATAGAAATAAATGTCATTAACGAAAATTGTTCATAATTATACCAAAATACATAATCCGTTAGCAGATAAAATCTAACGATGGCAGTTCCTTAGGTATCTAGCAGCAAGTATCAAAATGTTAAAATCGACAATTTTGGTTACAAACATAAGTTGTAACATCAAAACCAAAATGAATAGAAATAAATGTCATTAACAAAAATTGTTCATAATTATACCAAAATACATAATCCATTACCAGATAAAGTCTAACGATGACAGTTCCTTATCTATGTAGCAGGAAATATCAAAATATCAATATCGACAATTTTAATTATAAACATAGGTTGTAACTCTAAAACCAAAATGAATAGAAATAAATGTAACAAAAATTATTCATAGTTATCCCAAAATCCTTAATCCATTACCAGATAATGTCTAACGATAACAGTTTTTTATGTATGTATCAGGATGTATCAAAATGCCAAAATTAACAATTTTGTTACAAAGATAGGTCATAATTCGAGAACCAAAACATATAGATATATATGTCAATAACATAAATTATTCATAATTACCCCAAAATACATAATACATCACCAGATAATGTGTAACGATAACAATTCTTTATGTATTTAGCAGGATGTAGCAAAATGCCAAAATTAACAATTTTGTTACAAACATAGGTTGTAACTCGAGAACCAAAACATATGGTGATATATGTCAATAACATAAATCCACATTTTGAACTTCTTCTGACTAAACTATTTTTTTTAGATATCTCCAAAACCAAAAATCTAACGAATTTACATCTGAGGAACGGGATAGAACCTCTTTGGTCAATGAACTTGTTGCCAAAATCTGCCATTTAAGTATGATCTTAAGTAATAAAGTAGTAAGTTATAATAAAGTAGAAGCCTTGAAGGATTTGCAGAGGTAATTTATCCTCTGTAAACTCATTTTTTCTTCTTTCTTAGCTAAAGATCTGGCTAAACCCAGATCTTTCCACTTCTATGTCTAGTGTTAGTTCTAGTTTTATATCATTAGATCTAGTTCTAGAACAAGAACGTCTCTTACGACGGCTAAACCCAAATGTTTCTAGTTAAGTAAGTAAGTATAGTGTAACTTCTACGTTTAATTCATTAAGTATATATAACTTGTTTGCACTGAAACTAGAACTAACACTAGACCTAGGACTAGAATAATAAGGTTTAGCCATTCGTCTGAAGACCATTACATCATACAAAGCTGTCTTGCCAACTTATCCTGGCCTAAAGCAAAAATGATATAATTTATGTTTTTTGCACAATAATGGGGTGTAACTCAAAATTAGAAGAGATAGAATAAAGATTTTTGTACCAAGAACATCCCATATTAACAGAGACATCTCAACTGGGCCTAAAAGCAAATATATTTTAACCCTCCGTCTGTCGGGTGTGGTCTACGAGTCCACGACAAAATGATTATGTGAAATATTTTTTAAATTATTTTGCTCAAAACTTTTACGGTCACAGTACCTTTCAAGTATCTGAATATCAACTGTTTTCGCTATAAAAAACTGTTTTTCAAAATTCCAAATAGTCGCTACATCATATTTTGTCCTGACAGATCCTTCCCGATCAAATGTGTAACAATATTCGCAGATGTAATCTGTAAGAATCCTATTCCAGTTGGAACTCTATGTGTTCTTTTTGTGTTTGTAGGGGTATTACCGAGTTATAAAACTATACCTCGAAGTGATCGCAATATAGTTCGGTAGTTCCCTTAATAATTATTACATATACGGTTACCGTATCGTTGACACGCCTGTTTACTATTGAACCCCATTTTGAGGCGTTGTGTTATGTGTTATTTATTTTACAAATATATAGAATAGAAAAGTGCATAAAAAATTATTTATAACTAATATCAAATATCTAGTTAGCAATCTACAAATAGCATACTTACAAATAGGTAAGTAGTATCACACAATTTTCTGATATGATTTGATGAAATAATAAATGATTTATTATTTGATAGCATTGTGATATGGATCCTAATGAAAAGGAGAGAGAAAGATTACAGAAACTGTATGAAGAAGTTAGCACGGGCAGTGAAATAGAAGAGTCTGACGATAGTTCGATATCAGATCCAGACTTTGTAAGTATCAGTGATCATGATACAGAAACCGAGCAGGAAAACGTAAATGAAGATGCAGATATTATGCATCAAGATGACGGCGAGAATGATAAAGATGAACAACTCGTGATTCGTGATAGATGCTCGTATTTTTTTGGTAAAGATGGAACTAAATGGAAAAAGGCTGTCCCACGTAGAAATATTAGAACTCGCAACGAAAACATAGTGCCTCACCTGCCGGGGGTCATCGGTGAAGCACGTGACGCATTATCTCTCATTCAATGCTACATGTTTGGAAACTGCATTGATATTGTAGTTGAAAACACTAATTTATTTATTGATAAAATTTCTGTTAAATACCAAGATAAGACTGAGTGTAGACCTACCGAGTCTGTAGAAATCCAAGCGCTGATGGGTTTGCTTTATTTAGCTGGGCTCCATAATGGATCAAGGACACATCTAGCAGAGTATTGGTCATCAGACGGTATGGGATATGAGATATTTCCTGCTACAATGGCAAGACGGAGGTTCGTCTTCTTATTGAAATGCATTCGCTTAGACGATACCACAACTAGAGGTCAAAGAAAAGAAATGGACAACCTAGCATCAGTTCGTACTATTGTTGACAAGTTCAACGACAATTGTAAGAAAACTTATTCTGTGGGCGGGTTTGTAACATTAGATGAAATGCTGCTTGCCTTTAGGGGTAGGTGCAGTTTCCGAATGTACATTCCAAGTAAACCAAACAAATACGGATTGAAAGTCTTCGCCGTTGTTGATGCCAAAACATTTTTCACTTCACACATAGAAATTTACGCTGATGTTCAACCCAATGGTCCATATAAAACTGACAACTCTACCACTGCAGGAACTGAAGAATGTGTTCACATTTATTACGATCAGGAAGAAATGTTACAATAGATCCTTGGTTCACAGGATATTCAATTGTAAAGAAACTGCTTGAGAGTACCGCCTTACTGTGGTTGGTACAATTAGAGCCAATAGAAGAGAACTACCTCTTGAAATAACAGAAGTAAAAACAGGAAAGTATATTCTTCGTTATTCGCATTTAATAATGATATGACTGCAGTTTCATATATACCCAAAAAAGGAAAGAATGTGCTTGTAGTTACAACAATGCACCCAGACGATCATATCGATGAAGCTACCGGTGATTGGAAAAAGCCCAAAATAATTACTTTCTATAATAGCACAAAAAGTGGAGTAGATGTTGTTGATCGAATGATCACATCATACAATGTTGCAAGAAACACAAAGCGTTGGCCAATGGTAATTTTCTATAACCTCCTCAATATAGCAGCAATTAACGCTTTTGTTATCTACAAAGGCAACATACCAGATGGCGAATTTGCTAAAACTTGCAGACTGTTTCAAAAAAATCTTGGTATGGAGTTAGTGAAAAATAACATGCAAAGAAGAGCCGTTGATAAGCACTTGACCAAAAGTGTGCGTACTTCTGCCTTGAGGCTCTCAGGTATTGAAGAGGAGATTATTCCAGAGCCACAACCAGGGAAAAGAGGAAACTGTAAATATTGCAAAAGTCGAAAAACACGTTATTTTTGCAAAATTTGTAAATGTTGGTTGTGCATGGAGCACAAAACAGCGTGCTGCAACGATTGTTTGGGAAATATGGAGACCACAGTTTGAAGCCCTCCAGTTTGTGCATAGAATATTATTCTTTAGTTAAGACATTTTTTTATAACACTTTATACATTTTTAAATAAATATTATTATGGATCGATTTTCTTTTTCTTTATTTAGGTGTTGTTTCCAAATTTTGAAAAATATGTGATTAAATTGTAAGCATTTTCTTTAAATCAAATTAACATAAAACGTGAGTTTGGAATTGGCCCTGTATTAGGCTATTATATAGTACAAGCAACATATAAAACATATTTATGAGAAATTAGCACTGGAGGACACGTTGGCGTCCTTTAGATAGATCGAAAGTGTTAAGAAAGCGCGCCCGACAGACGGAGGGTTAATTCATGTTTTTCTTAGAGTTGTTCTAAATCAAAAATTAGAAGAGCTAACTCAATGTAGCCTAAAAGCCAAAATGCTAGAAATTATGTTTTTATCACTATGATATGTATTAATTCAGACACCGTTCATAATATATAATTTAATATATCAAGCAGTGATGCAAACTTAACGTAGCGTAATAGCAAAAACACGGTATTTAACTAAGATTAATTGGATTAAATTTCCAACTTGATATTTTATTAACGTCTATCGTATTTGGATTCGAACGAGATAAAATTAAGGATGAAAATGAGCATTCGATTTTAGTCGTGATAAAGAAAGAGACAAACATTTATTTATTTATGGTAACGTAATCTATCAGATCGAATTATCAAGTAGACAAAGACAAGGTGTATAAAAATAATTAATTGTTATAAATAAAGCGAGTGAAATTAAAGTGCATATCTGTTTGAAAATACTGTGGCGAAAATGTAAGTTTGAACCGAACAATAAAAGTTACAACACACGTCCCATTTATTTGCTCGAGCCGATCAACAAACAAGCTGTAAATATCGGCCCTTTCAAGTGACTTTTATAACTGGTAGAGTCAGTCGGTCAGAGAGTTAAATCAGTGCAGTCTCGGCAAATAAAGATATCCCAACTGTAACGTTCTCTTTGGTATCCATAAAAGTTTTACCCCGCGGAGGGTTTTATGGCTACCAGTTATAAACGTTTCGTTTGCTTTATCTGATTTAAATGCCACACTCAAAATAAATTGATAAATTATTAATAAGAATTATGAATATGTGGAGTGTGGGTTCATAAATTCCTTTCGAAGGCGATTTAGATAAACAAATATTACGGTTTTAAAAGGTTTCGAATAACAAAGAAGCTTTTATTTTTTAACGGGTTTATAAGGATGTAGTTGGTTTTATGAAAGCCAAAAGAAAGTGTGAATTAAAAGAAAATATTTTGAAAAGAAACGGGTTCCTCTAAAAAAGGGAATTTTGTTTAGGTATCATTTATCTCTTTAACGTTTTGGAGACACGAAACGATTCGCTGGTGACTTGTGATATTTTTTGTTCAAAGGCGACTACTCTTGGCACCAGCAAGGCGCCAAGAATCTCTTCGTCTTGGATACCTAATTGACGTTTCCCCGGCAAATGATTTATCGATGGTGGTGGTTTCGGCCTGATTGTACCCTTGTGTCACTTCTTTACTGTTAATAAATTAAATACCTGCGAAAAGGAAGCTTTTTGGGAATGCGAGCCGACCCAAATACAATTTTTATCTGATTTTTGTTTGCTTTTTCGTAAAAAAATCACCAAAACCATTCAATTTAATTTTGGTTAATTTTACTGTCACTTTATTAAGAGATAAGGCAAATTAAATAATTTAAACTATCGTATTCGTTCGAATCTAAGACGCACTATTTTTGTCAGACAAATGTTCCTAAAATGAAGGATGGGGCGCGTCTTAGTTGCGAACCTATTTCGAATAAATTGAAAACTAGCAACATTCGGATTTAAACGTCTAAAGAGACGTACAGCTAAACCCAAATGTTTTTAGTTCTATGTCTGGTGTTGGTCTTAACTCTAATGTTAGTCCTAGTTTTAGTTCTCACACTAGACTTAGAACTAGAAACAGTCAGGTTTAGCTATTTTAAGAGACGAGTGGCTAAATCCGAATGTTTCTAGTTCTAGGTCTAGTATCAGCTTTAATGCTACAGTTAGTTCTGATTCTAGTTGTTATTTAATGATATATTTTGTGTATTCCATTGAATTAAAGCTAGAACTAACACTAGACGTTAGGACTACAAATATTAGGGTTTAGATCTTAGTTAATAGGGGATGTTTTTGCTACATTGCTACATTCTTATGTCTTCTAAGTTATGTTAAGAGTTATAACTTATCATGGTGCTACGTTGGCAATACGCTATTTTACACGCTATGTTGGCAATACTGCTTGATATAATATAATTCTGTAACAGAAATCTTTTTGTAATTGCGTAATAGAAATATGGAATGATTTTCGTACAAAAGTTTTTTTTCTATTACTTCTAATTTTTGACTTATGACCTCTCATACTCTAAGAAAAATTTGAATTAAAACATTTTTGTGTTTAAGTCCAGTTGAGTTGATAATATTGCATAATATGTTTTAAATATGTATTAAGGATGATATCTAAGTTATAATAAATATTTTTTTATAGAAAAAGGTTTCGTCTGTCTGTTCTGAATTAAAGCATCTTTGGTGTTAAGAGAAGGTAAGTTGGTAATACCGTATATGTTATAATTATGGATTAAGAAGAAAGTCTCAGTTAACATGGCATGTTTTTGGTACAAAAAACTGCTTGAAGTTTAATTCGAAATCCATTTTTTTACCAGTGTTGTATCAAATCGAATAAGGTTAAAAGTCAAGTAAAAATTTTGTACTTTAACTGGTCGTTTTTCAAAAATATTTATTTATCTAACTAGTTTCAGCCTTATTGCCATCTTCAGAGATAAAACTACAAGAAATTATAGTATTAATTAAATATCTTAACAATCAAAAGTAATGTAGTTAAATGAAAATATAACTTAAAAATACTTACAGTCAAACAAGAAAATAAGAGCATGTGAATACTAAATATAATCTCATGTACATTTTGATCATGTGGAAGGCTTTACATTAATACATACTGAGTTAAAAACACACTTAACATTTAATTGACAAGAAACGTTGTACAAACTACGAAGAATTGTAATGGCGACACGTAAAACAAGATTTTTTTTTTATTTAGTTTGACCTCGATGCACATGTATGGAAAAGAATCGTTTTACAATAAAAACGTTAAAAAGTTCTAAAATTTAAATTCAAATCTGAAAAATTTTTATTTTTATTTTCTAAAGTATAAATCAAAATTAATGTTTGGTGAAAACTTAGAAAAGACGAAAATGGTTTGGCAGCGGGGGGAGGGGGCAAAAAGTGTGCTTAATATATGCGGACCAAATATATCAAGCCTCGGCATTTTGGGGAAAGGGGTTGGATAAAAAAGTATATAAAGGTATTTTGTAAATATGAACCTGGTCATTAATGCATTCTAAAGTATCATTATTTTTTTTCTTAAATTTATCTATTTCGTAGGTTTCTAACAATTTGAGTTTGAAACCTTTATTTTGTTTATGTAAAAGTGACACATTATCAGCTATATTAAAGCTATGTTTATACGTTAACATGTTTCTACCGAAATTGGAGTTATCGTTATGTTTATGCTCATTTATTCTCATGTTAGTCTCTCCTTTCTTTCGATGTAACTAACCTATACACTAACATACCTATTCCTGAAACACTAGACATTGCTAAGAATTTACTAAATGAACATTTGAGTCGGGCAAATACTGAATATGTTTACAACTTACTGAAGCTCTGTACCGAACAGAATTTCTGCCAATTTGACCAAAAATTTTATAAATATGAAAATGGCCTTCCAATGGGATCTCCCTTGAGCGGTCTTCTTTCCGACATTTTCCACAACAACCTTGAAAACAAAATCTTAGAACGTAATAACCATATAAATAAAAATATTATACTTTGGCGCAGATATGTCGATGATATATTGATTATTTGGGACAACGATAGAAATGTTAACATTGGTGATTTTCATAATTATATCAACAACTTGCATTGTAATATCAAATTCGCATTAGAAATAGAGAAGGACTATATTTTAAAATTTCTTGACTTAACTCTGATCAATAAACAAAATAATATAGAATTCCAAATTTACAGAAAACCTACACAAACAGATACTATTATTCCGTTTAATTCATTTCATCATAATTCTCACAAAAATGCTGCAATCAGAGCATACTTACACAGATGCTACAAAACCCCACTTTCAGAACAAGAAAGAAACAATGAACTTACTGTAATAAAAGCAATAGGCACAAATAACGGTTTTTCTATGACACATATAGACTCTTTACATAAAAGATTTTTAACTAAACAAAACCATAGATCTTCAACCAGTTTACAAAACAACCAAAATAATCAAAATTTAACTTATAGATCAATTAATTATCCCGGTAAAATAGCATACAATATTCAATCTATTTTTCGTAGATATAATATTAATATATCCTTTAGAAACAATAATACCTTACAAAAAAGAATCTTTAATGCAAAAGACAAAATAAATATATTAGATCAGAGCGGGGTTTATAAGCTGGAGTGTGGTACTTGTGGTGCATCATACATAGGTAAAACAGGTAGATCAATCAAAGTGAGAATAAATGAGCATAAACAACGATAACTCCAATTTCGGTAGACACATGTTAATGTATAAACATAGCTTTAATATAGCTGATAATGTGTCACTTTTACATAAACAAAATAAAGGTTTCAAACTCAAATTGTTAGAAACCTACGAAATAGTTAAATTTAAGAAAAAAAATAATGATACTTTGGAATGCCTTAATGACCAGGTTCATATTTACAAAACACCTTTATATACTTTTTTATCCAACCCCTTTCCCCAAAATGCCGAGGCTTGATATATTTGGTCCGCATATATTAACCACACTTTTTGCCCCCTCCCCCCACTGCCAAACCATTTTCGTCTTTTCTAAGTTTTCACCAAACATTAATTTTGATTTATACTTTAGAAAATAAAAATAAAAATTTTTCAGATTTGAATTTAAATTTTAGAACTTTTTAACGTTTTTATTGTAAAACGATTCTTTTCCATACGTGTGCATCGAGGTCAAACTAAATAAAAAAAAAAACTTGTTTTACGTGTCGCCATTACAATTCTTCGTAGTTTGTACCACGTTTCTTGTCAATTAAATGTTAAGTGTGTTTTTAACTCAGTATGTATTAATGTAAAGCCTTCCACATGATCAAAATGTACATGAGATTATATTTAGTATTCACATGCTCTTATTTTCTTGTTTGACTGTAAGTATTTTTAAGTTATATTGTCATTTAACTACATTACTTTTGATTGTTAAGATATTTAATTAATACTATAATTTCTTGTAGTTTTATCTCTGAAGATGGCAATAAGGCCGAAACTAGTTAGATAAATAAATATTTTTGAAAAACGACCAGTTAAAGTACAAAATTTTTACTTGACTTTTAACCTTATTCGACAAAAAACTGCCTTCCATTTCTTCTAATTTTTGAATTACAACTAATTATAGTGTTAAAAGCATTTTGTCTTTAGGTCACGATAAGTTGGCAATATTGACTGATATGATATAATTGTGTAATAAAAATGTATCTTTGGGTTAATATGGAATATTTTTCGCAGAAAAAGTTTCTTCTATATTGATTTAATTTTTATTTTTTGACCTCTCATACTCAAAGAAAAACCTGAATTTTAATGATCATGCTTTTAAAGCGAGCGAAACTGCATGAAATATTTAATTATGTATTAAGAATGATGCCTTAGTTAATATGGATTTCTTTTAGTACAAAAAGCTTTCTTCTATGCTTTCCAATTTATGAGTTATCACCTATCATACTGTTAAAATCATAAATTACAGCATTTTTGCTTTTGAGCCACGAAAATTGGGATTACTGCTTGATATGATATAATTGAGCTGTTTTATCTCCAAGGTTCTGCTCATCAATTTGAAGTCCGTTAACTTGTAGATAACTTGAGCTATTATGTCTTCGAAGTCCTGTTCATCAGTTTGAAGTCTACCAACTTGTTGGCAGCATGAGCTATTACTGTCCCACAGACTATGTATTATCTTAAAGACTGCCAACTTGTTGGTAGTATGAACTATTATGTCTCAAAAGTTTTGCTAATTAGTTTGACGTCTGCCTCTTGTTAGCAACATGAGCTACTACTGCTTCACAGACTATATGTTATCTTAACAACTGCCAACGTGTTGAAAACAAGAGTTATTGTGCCTCCAAAGTCGTGCTCATCAGGTTGACGTATGCCAACTTGTTGGTAGCGTGAGCTATTACTATTATAAATACCATACATTATCATAAATACTGCCAACTCGTTGGCAACATGAGCTATTGCTGTTTCAGGGACTATATACTATCTCTTTCTGCTCATCAGTTTGATGTCTGCCAACTTGTTACAGCATGATCTATTATCGTTTCACAAACTATATATTATCTTAATGACTGCCAACTTGTTGGCAGCATGAGCTATTACTGTTATAAACACTATACATTATCTTAAAGACTGAAAACTTGTTGGCAACATGAGCTATTACTGCTTCACAGACTATACCTTATCATAACGACTGCCAACTTATTGGCACCATGAGCTATTATGCAATCAAAGTCCTCCCTATCAGGTTGAAGTCTGCCAACTTGTTAACAGCATGAGCTATTACTGTTTCACAAACTATATATTATCTTAATGACTGCCAATTTGTTGGGAGTATGAGCTATTACTGCTTCATATACCATACATTATCTTAACGACTGTCAACTTATTGGCAACATGAGCTATTGTGTCTCCAAAGTCTTTCCCATTAGCTTTAAGTCTGCCAGCTTATTGGCAGCATGAGCTATTACTGTTTCACAAACTATATGTTATCTTAACGACTCTCAATTTGTTGGCAACATGAGCTATTGTGTCTTCAAAGTCCTACCCATAAGGTTAAAATCTGCCAACTTGTTGGCTACATGAGCTGTCGATGTTGGCAGCTTGAGCTATTTAGTCTCCACAGTCCTGCTCAGCAAAAGAAACAAAGGCGCCAAAAAGTTGGAAAAAGGCTTTAAATAGGCATAAAAAAAATAATAGGCAAGAAAATTCAAAAAAGGCAAAAAAGGCATAACTAACCTGGTCTTATTTCACCTATTTTTAACTGATTCGTAAAGATATTTAAATATATTTGTAATGCCTTTAATTTTGAGCATAAGCATATTTTCTATAAATCCGGTCTTTAACAATAACATTCGGTTGATCAGGTATCAACATCTGGTTCCAGTCTAGTTACTAATTTAGAAATACCGATTCTGCCACTAAACATTGAGATACGCACCTAAAATTACAGCACTCACGTGGGTTACAATAATTATATAACACGGTATATTCGGTTTTTTTTTTCGTAATACAGATATTTATGGTAAAGTGTTATTTTTATAAAGAAAATTTTAATCTTCTGAGCAAAGTTGAGAAAGAAATTGCGTGTATGGGTACTTTAAAGTACAACCACATTCAAAAATAAACCATTTTTCACTATGTAATAAATAAACACATAACATTATTCTTATTTTATTTTTCGTTGGTATATTTTTTGCAGCATTGTAATAAACGCTGACTAATCGGTTTTATTGTTTAATGAGCCGATTAATCGCCGACTAATCCCAGACTAAAAAGTGGCCAAATAGTCGGCTCTTCCGATTAGTCGCCGATTAATCGGTACAACCCTACTTTCTTGCAATTGTGTATAAGAGAAACATTACCATAATCGATGTTGTGATTATGTTCTATTTTATGTTGGTAAATATTAGATGAAGTGGTATTTCTATGTTCGTAAACCCTCTTTGTGAGTTTTTGTAAAAAGTATTTTAACACGTTGAGTGCCATATGAGATCGCGTTGGTCTCATGTTGTATTGGAACGTAGAGACTGCGCGAGTCCACCCTGGTCTCATATTAAACAATTTTACATTTGGCCATGTGTGACCACGGTGGTATCACGTAATGCATTGAAATACATGTGGTAGCAGAGTAGATGGCTAGAAGAAACGATTTATGTCATTGGCTTGTTATTGTGAGACCATTATGTCACCACGTGGCATAGGGAACTGTAATATGTAAATAATGCAATAAAGTTAGAAAAAAACAAATAGAAATAGAAAAATAAATAGATCAACTAGGCTATCTATCTAGTCTATCTATTTATTTTACCTTTCATAATAATACAAAAAAAATATATAATTCTTAATACATTAATACAACATAGATATAATCCATAAGAAAACATAAATATCATTCGAAAACATGGATATAAATCTTTAAAAAAACAGAAAATATGGTGTGTGTATACTAAATTTTAGAAGCTGTATGTGCTTCAAAAAAACAGTTCAAACAAAAATATTGATCGCAAGCACTACATTTCAACGTGGTTTGGGGAGTTTTCCTCGATGCTTGTTCTCTTCCAGATTGGTTTGAAATTTTCTTGTAGCATATTACACACCGACGTCTTTTAGAACGACCAACATCTTCTAATTTCCTTTTCAATATTTACATCAATGACATTTTCACAGTCATAAAACACTCCCAGTGCTTAATGTATGTTGATGATTTGAAGTTGTTTGCACGTATTTCCTCTCCACTCGACTGCTCGAGGATGCAGCGTGACATTGACGCACTGCAAGTCTATTGCAATGACAATTTTATGACACTCAATCCTATTAAATGTAATGTTATATCTTTTTCAAGAAGTTCGAATGCCATCAGATATGAGTACAAATTGGAAAACTATGTCTTACCTAGAGCATCTCAAATTAAAGATCTTGGTGTTACGTTTGACAACAAGCTTACATTTTCTGGTCACGTTGATGGAGTGGTTGGAAAGGCGCTGCGAATGTTGGGCTTTGTCATAAGATCCACAGAATGTTTCAAAAGCGTAGAAGCAGTAAAAGTTTTATATTTTGCTTACGTATTCAGTGTACTAAATTTTTGCACTACCATTTGGAATCCGCAGTATCACACTTATATAAACAGAATTGAAAGAATTCAAAAGAAGTTTCTAAAGCACTTAGCCTATAAATTTAATTTAAGCTATAAAGATTATAATTCTGCGTGCAGCTCTTTCCAACTTCTTCCACTTCACCAGCGCCGCTTTTGTAACGATGCTCTTACATTTCATAAGATTGTCAACAATAGATGTGCCTCCTCGGTATTATTGGGATGTGTGAATATACGTATACCTTCCCGATCTTTAAGGCATGAGTCAATTTTTTATACTCCCATTCCGAGAACAAATTTATTTCAAAATTCTCCTATGATTCGGATGGCGATTGCTTGTGATCGGTTCCATACTACTGGCAACGGTATAGATGTGCTTAGTAATACATATAGGAGATTTAAGAGCTTGATAACTGCCGTTGAGTTACAGAAAGCATTGATCAACATTACTGTAGCGTAAACAAATGTATGTTTTATTTTTCTTAATTTTATTTTCTGCTTTATAGAATAATTATTGTTTTTAGTTAATTTATTCGTAATTAACCGCACAATGTATTTGTAATATAGTAGTTTTTGTCAATGTAGTGACACAATCTTTTGGGTTTGTCCCGTTTTGTGTCCACTGGCAGCAATAAATAAATAAATAAATTTATGCTCTATTTCGGTCATGTTTTCAGATATTTCTTCCTGTCTCGCTGTTTTCAACAGACCACTTATGACTTCTTCTTTGAACGCAGTTATTGATATTTTATTATTGGTTATTTCTTTATACGCAATGTAGGCATTTACTATTACACTTCCAGTTAATAACTCGAACGCCAATTTCCTATACCATTTCATACTACGGCGAAGGCAGTTATTATTAGATTTTAACTGATCAGATATATCAATATATGATTTATATTTATTGTATTCAACCACATTTTTGGGCTTTTGTATTTTTTTACCTCTTTTGATTAAAGTAACCATTTCATTTCCATATCTAGTGCTCAATACTAATACGTCCCTTTTATCTCTCCATTTTTCAACTACTATTCCTTGCTTACATTCTTCAGCTATTACTTCTTCCACTTTCAGCTTTTTATCTACAACCCTTTTGGGGTTATATTTTCTATTAGATCGTAATGTTCCAATAAGATGTGTTTTTCTATGTAATAAAGCTAAACTCACTGATGTGTAATAGTTGTCAGTGCATAAAGTACGTCCGCTGTCTAATAGATTTGTCATCAAATCCATTACAACTTTTGTAGGCACTGACACATGACCATCCTTCGATTTGCCGCAGTATACTTGGAAATCATATGTGTACCCATCTTTTAGGCACAGCTTAAATAATTTGATTCCGAACTTATGCCGTTTATTGGATATATATTGACGAAATTTCAGTCTTCCTCTAAAAGGTACAAGAATCTCATCTATACAAACGTACTCGGAGGGTGTCATTTGGCACTGAAATGATGTCCGAAGCTTGTTCACAAGTGGTGTTATCTTGTGTAATTTATCATCACTAATTTCCTCATTATTGCTAAAATGTATCATTTTCAGAAGTAACTGAAAACGATTTCTGGACATTACACTTGGGATTGCATTTTTGTACAATCGTTTCGTTGACCAGTATGAAGAAAGTTCAGGGGAAGAACACAACCCCATCCACAAAATAATACCAATGAAATGTTCTATTTCTGTAGGGTCTGTGGGAGTCCATTTCAGAATACGTGCCTTTGGTAGAATATTACTTCGTTTACACTGTTCAGCGTATCTGTTTGTTTCTTCTACCTAAAATATATATTGCTATTATGTTATTTTAATAGAAGATTTTTTGACTCACGATTAAGCTTATGATGTCGTCATTCACAAAAACTTTGAAAAAATCATATTGTTCATACAGAGCAATACTAAAACCAGAGTTTGGGACACTAAACTGTAAGTTTTTTAGATTTTTCCCAGTTGCATGAGCCCACTGAAACTCATTACTCTGGTTATTTGCTTCTTTTTCAATATCATTATTATTTTCTTCATCACCCAAGTCGTCATAACGCATGTTTCTTATAACTTCTTCTATTATTTCATCCATGTAATTGGGGCTTTCTATAATTCTTTGTGAGGTAGACGGTTCTGGTTTTTGCGAAGATGGTGTACAATTATTTTTTTGAACCGTTTAGATTTAGACCGATAATCGTCCTCGGATTCAGAACTTTCTGTAACCGGTTCGTATATTTCGTCGCCGTCAAAAATATTTGCCTCACTTTCTTCATCAGAAAGCAACTCTTTCCATAACTTCTTCAAACGTGCTTGTTCTTTTTCGTATGACATATTCACATTCACAATTACACTCACAACATCCCAACAAAGACTGCGAAAAGTAATACTCGATCGCCGTAAACACGTGTATGAGAGATTTTACAAGTTCAGACAGGAATTACGTGATGACACATTGGACTCACATGGCTACTCGAGATGTACGCGTCTATTGTAGGCCGCGCGAGACCAACGTGTCACCATAAAATAAAAGTTTAAAATAAATATCAAAAAAAAATTATAATAATAATTTATGTTAATTCCTGAATCTGTAGAGCAATAATTACAAGATTTTAAAATAAAAAACTATTGGCCAGTGGGACCCCATTTGTCGAATATATGGTGGCATTCAACGTGTTAACAGTATTACTAGTGTAATTTATATGGACCATCTCTAAGAAAATTCTATTGTAGTAATTAGATTCAACATCCAAAATTTTAACGTTATCAAAATCGAAGGTGTGTTTGCAATCGTGAACATGTTGGGTTGCATGGTTATGTTTAGAAATTCTACTTTTAAGCCATTGAGAAGTCTGACCAACATATTTTCCACCACAATCGTTGCATGAAATGCAGTAAATTAAATTGGATTTAAATTTGTTTTCTGTAGCGTCTTTAAGTTTTGTGAAATGGTAACCAAGTTTGTTATCGTAGCGCTCAACTACTTTTAAATTGTCAATCACTGATAATGTTTTTTTCAAAGAATCACTTAACTTCTCGATATAAGGTAGTTTTTTATAAATGATAGGTTCAGTTGTAAGTAAAGATGGGTTAGTTAAACTGACCTGGTTTATGTTATTATTAATTAACGGTGTTGAAAATAAAATTTTATTAATTAATTTACTTGGGTAACCATTATTAACAAAAGTTTTTTGTAGAAATTCTAAGTTTTCACGAAGAAATTCTTTATCACAAATATTGGAGACTCTGTGCTTCATGCAACGTACAGCTGAAAGTTTGTGCTTAAAGCTATGACTTGAGAAATAATTAAGATAACGTCCTGAGTAAGTCGGTTTAACGTACCAATCAAACTTAATCTTATTGAAACCGTCTCTGATTATTTTAGTATCCAAAAAAGGAATGCTATTATTACATTCCAACTCCATTGTAAACTGAATGCTCGGATGAAAATCATTAAAACAATTTAACACTGTATTGACATCATCCTTGTGCACCCCCAAAACCAAATCATCAACATATTTCTTAATGAAATTTATACGAAAAACTGAACCATTATTAATCAAAATCTCGTCCAACGCATAGTCCATCACAATCAAAGCCAAGACAGGTGATATTTTAGATCCCATAGGTGTACCTTCGACTTGATGATAAATAACATTATCAAATGTAAAAATTAAAGTGTCAAAAATCAACTTTAAACCTGTTAAAAAGGTATCCCTATCCCATGAGCAATGTTCAGCAATTAAATTCCATTTTTCCTTAATTATCTCATTAACCAAATCCAAAAGGATAACGGTGAACAAACTAACAACATCTAAAGAAATTAAGATGTGATTTTCAGGGAGGCTGTAACCTCTAAACTCTTCAACAAAATTGAAAAGTGTTAGTGATGTTATAATTAGTTCTGTTACTAAAAGTCCGACTTAATGTATCAGAAACCAATGGAAGAGATGATAGGTCTTAAAGGTACTCCTTCCTTATGAATTTTTGGCAGAAAGTATGCTTTGGCTAAAATAGAATTATTAGTTGTTAACTTTTTCTTTTGAATTTTTGAAATTTAAATTTTTAAAGTTTCCGCTTTGTTTTTGGTAAATTTCGGTTTGTGCGCAGTTTCGTTTTTCGTGGTTGTGTTTGCGATCGAAAACAGGTTTTTTTTTTTTATATTTCAATTTTTACATTTTAACGTTCTCATCGAGTCCATTTTGTATTGTTAAATTTTACACGTTCTTGTTGAACTTTTAATTTGTTATTTTAATTTACCGATACTCAGTTTTAATGTGTTTTCTACTATGACCAAGACGATTTTTATATTTCATGCTTTTTAAAACAAGTAAGTTTAATTTCATCTTATTTTGTTCTTTGGCGTCTTCAACATATGTTGGATGCTCATGCTAAAAAACCTTTTCATTAATTGTAATAAAACAATCTCCATTTTAGCAACATAAATGCTCTGAAGAAGAATGAAAAATACATTCGAAATATATTAGCAATCTTAAAAAGTTGTTTCATTAATTACTTTGTGGACCGTTTATCCTGAATAAATCATTTTTATACTTACTTCCGATTAGTCGCCGATTAATCGGTACAACCCTAATATTTATATTTTAGATAACCCAGATCTATCGTCCCTTAGTACTCTCAACCTTAGGGTTTAGCGAATGTTCCTAATTCTAGGTTTAGTGTTAGTTCTAATTTTAATTCTTACTTAGCTCTAGATTATTCTAAATTCGTTTAGAACTAAAAATATAACTTATAAACTGCTCCAAAAATCAGTATTGTCCCAAAAAAGACCCCAATACCTTAGGAAGAAATTTTCAAAGTTGAGTAACATTTTTCTTTCATTGCCAAGTATTGATTATGTCTGCTTATCACGTTCAATAGACATTGGAAAAGCTTTAACTTCATGAATCATCAAGCTAAACTCTTTGATTCTACATTTTTATCACATAAACCAAACGTAATAAACTTTTTCGGTTTGCCGCTTCGTAAATATCCGAAATTTTTTATAACAAACTATTTACAAAAAATTAACCAATTATTAATTTAATCGTTTTATTATTAATCTTACATTTTTTATTTCTTTTCTTCTTCCTTTTCTACCGTTTTACTTTGAGCTCCCGGTAAAATACTGGCAAGTGGACTAGTTGGAGCTCCAGGTAATCGAGTCATTTCAACCCAAATAGTGGACGAACAAATCGCAAATAATAACATAGAAAATAAGTACTCTTCAAGATCATATAATTTCATTGCCCTTGCTATCCGAATATTCCTTATCAGCAAAAGAATACGGTCAACATATGGTACCTCCTCATACCAAGCTTTAATCATGTTTTTAGTCAATACATCTCTCATAAGTTTAAATATCACCAAAAAATATAACAGGTACATGCCAATAATTCTAAGGATAAGGAATTTTGATTAGTAATCAAAAAGTGAAAGGGAAAAAAATTTTATTTAAGTGCAATAAATAATTTATTTATCAAAAAACATTTATACAGTAGAACCCCTCATATCCGACCTCGGGATATCCGACTCCTCGGGATATCCGTCACCCCTCCCTACTCCTAATTTTGTTCAAATGCTCTAATGTACGTTTTTGTGAATCCCAAGAGACCCGACTTTCCGTCGGGGAATTACTTGATTCGCTCAATCTTGATGTTTGCCAAGGGTTGCGCAACTGTGTTCATCATTGTGAATATCAATTGTATGCATATTTACAATTGTTATAGTAAAAGTGATTATGGCTACCCAACAAAAACGAAAACGTATTGTATGTACACTACAGAAGAAATTGGAAGTTATTCAGAGGCTAGACAATGGCGAGTCGTTCAAAAATTATCTTCTGAATTAGGAATAGGCGTCACAACTATTAAAGACTGGAGGAAAAACAGAAAGAATATCGAATCGTACTCTATGACAGTGGAAGGGGAGGAGGGTTTAAAAAATAGAAAGATGCTTAAAAAGCCTAAATTTGATGTTTTAGATGATGCTCTCTGGATATGGTTTTGCCAAGAAAGACGCAAAGGAACTCCTTTGTCAGGTCCTATAATTAAAGAGAAGGCAGCGATTTTACATAAAACAATAGTAGGAGAGGAAGGGGAAAATTTCAGTGCAAGTGAAGGTTGGCTTCACCGATGGAAACGTCGCCATGGTATACGTCACGTTGTTATTTCTGGAGAAAAGCTATCAGCTGATGATGACGCAACCAAAGAGTTCGTGAAGAAATTTGAAGTTTTTATTAAAGAAAACAATATGCATCCGGATCAAGTGTATAATATTGACGAGTCAGGGTTAAACTACAAGATGCTCCCACAAAAAACTCTTGCTGCAAAAAATGAAAAAGTAACAGGGACAAAATTATCCAAGGATAGACTAACTTTTGCAACTTGTAGTAATGCAAGTGGAAACCATAAAATGCCATTGTTTGTCATTGGAAAATCTAAAAAGCCCAGAGCGTTCAAACATGTGAACATGGCATCATTGCCTGTTTATTATAAAAATCAAAAATCTGCTTGGATGGACAGTTCTTTATTTAAACAGTGGTTTTTTGAAGAGTTTGTACCAGATGTAAAAAAACACTTGAAAATGAAAAATCTACCACTCAATGCAGTCTTGATTCTTGACAATGCTCCCAGTCATCCTTCGGAAAACGAACTAACAATGGGAAACATCAAAGCTATGTTTCTACCTCCTCGTGTGACACCTTTAATCCAACCTATGGATCAAGGGGTTATTGAGTGGTTGAAGAAAAGATACAGGCGAAAATATGTCAGCTTCTTATTAGAGCAAACGGAAGGAGGCAGTAACCTATTTGAGGCAATGAAGACTTTTAATATAAAAGATGCCATTTACATTGCCGCACAAGCCTGGGACGAACTCAATCACACCACTCTACAAAAATCTTGGAGAAAACTATGGCCAAGTATTATTGAGGGTGAGAGCGCAATCTCTAATGAGTCTGAAACTTTAAATACAGATGAAGCAGAAATTCTACAAGATTTACAGAGCATCGATGCCCAAATCCAACCAGCGGATATAGAAGAGTGGCTATTGGGAGGGGACATAGTTGAAGTCACTAACGAGGATCTGAACGACGAACAAATCGTATCCGCAGTTTTTAAAGTTGAAACAGAGGAAGATGAAACGGATGATGAAAAAGAAGAACCTGAAAATATCAGTCATACGACAGCTACAGAGGCTTTCGAGATTGCAATGAAATACGTCGAGCAACATCCAGAAGCAACACCGATGGATGTGCTGTGCATTAAAAAGTGGAAAGATATCTCAGCTAAAGCAAGATTTGGTAGATTAAAACAAAAAAATATAACTGATTTTTTTAAATAAATTTACATGTACATACATGGATTTGTATACATAATTAAATATATGTACTCGTTTATGTTTGTCTTGTTCATTTTTGTTGTTCCTCGGATTATCCGACCTTTTTTTGGTAACCGACCATGCTCCGGTCCCATGGGTGACGGATATGAGGGGTTCTACTGTATTTATATTACTACTTATATTTACTTACTTATATTTATTATTTTTATATTACAAGATTCTAAAATAAAAGACTATTGGCCAGTGGGACCCCATTTGTCGAATATATGGTGGCATTCAACGTGTTAATAAAGGTATTTTGAAAATACGTATTTTATGTTTTGTATTTAAGTACCAAATTAAAAAAGTATTTTGTAATTTGTATTTCAAGTATAAAAATTTGAAAGTATTTGTATTTTGTATTTAAATACTTTTTAAAAGTATTTTGCCCATCTCTGGTGCTAATGTTAGTTCTAATTTTAGATCGATTTTTGCATATTCTTCCAGAAATCTGTTTTCCATAAAACCAACAAATTAAGTTGCAAATTTAAAATATTTCAAGTTATGTATTCATTT
Organism: Onthophagus sagittarius; assembly: GCA_036711965.1. Taxonomy (NCBI): domain Eukaryota; kingdom Metazoa; phylum Arthropoda; class Insecta; order Coleoptera; family Scarabaeidae; genus Onthophagus; species Onthophagus sagittarius. Next base: position 14,395,101 of record JASERS010000004.1, read on the forward strand.
AAATAAATTTTCTAAACGGAATTTAAAAAATTTTCCTTCAAAAAAAAGTAAGCAAAAGTAAACAATAAACGATAAGTATTGGTAAATTCTTCAAACTCGCGGTTTTAAAAGAACACACCACGAATTCGATCAGCTGTAGACCTTCCGAAAAAAAAGGAAGGATTACCTCAGGTATGCACAGGTAGAGATACCTGAGCGAACTAACTCGGCGTGTTTCGTTCTGCGTGCGCACCAAAAATCCTTTATCTCCTTCCAACTTTCAATAAAGAAAAGAGAGAGAGATCGAGTGAAACGACGTCGGCAGCCGGCGCCGGCGAGCGTCCGTCAGAAAAGATCAACGCGGCGCCTCGTCGACTTCGATCCTTCGAAGATCTTTCGCGAACTCGGAGTGACTATCTTCTTCGACTCCGACGTACAAACCCAAGTGGTGAAAATTGAACTTTATTCAAAAACATTCTTAATTAATTTTTATTTTCGCGTTAAAAAAAAAGATTATTATTAAAAAAAAATGGCTGTGATCGGAAACTCGAGGTTGTGTGTGATAACCAACGTCTTTGTTCTCTTGTTGGCCCTTTCAACTTCGGGGGTTCGTCCTTCCAATGTTGTCACGCCGACGAAATGCGAGGAAACCAACTCGGTTTATAATCCTAAGGGAATCTACACTTTTCCAACTACACCGGTTACAGGTAAGTCAAAAGAATCAATTAAGAAATCGTTATCGTAACCCGCTTTGTCTATTTCCTATTTAATTCGATTCGAAAGCGTTTACATCAAGAACTTCCGAGCACATGCCATATACAAGCTACTAAATTTTTTACGATCATTTTATCTGTTGCTATAAAAAAAACCCGGGATATACAAGCCGAAAAAAGGTCTTTTTTCTTCACCGGCGGTGGTATAAAATTGTGCCGGATGTAAAACGAGTTGTTGTCTTTCTTATATTCGAAATAAACATTGTGTTCGTAATTGTAATGTTGGCTATTTTCAAATTTATGACTCCCAGACCGGAATAGAAATGTACAGACGCCGGGTGACATAAAATCGACTAATCAGTTCCTATGAGGGACATAAAATCAACCGAGATATTTTTGTTTTAAACAAGAATGTTAAGTAATAAACAAACGATGTATCAATATTACTTGTTTTGTATCTATAACAAGCAATAACAAAAATAAATTACGCGTTACTTAGAAAAGGTGATTATCAAACAATAAAATCTAATACAATTCATTGTTGTTGTTATAAAAAGTGATTTTATCATAAAAATACCTCGAAAGTGAATCCTGGATTAATCTGTTATTAATACATTCTTTTATTTGTTAGTTATCTAGGAATGAATAATAACTTAATCTAGAATTAGTACTAATTTTAGAACTTACACTCGACTTAGTACTAAAATCATTCGATCCCTCAATACGTTTGATTTTTAGTACTAAACTTAATTCAACTCAATTCATACCAACCTAAGACTTAAGCCCACTTTTATGAACTTAAATTATCTAGAAAATAATTGATATAGTGCTCCTAATGAGCTGATTTTTAAATATTGGATACATTTATCAAGAAGTGGTAAAGCTGCCTCATAGAACTAGAAAGTTTGGGTTCGGAAGATCGGAAAATTTTTAGTTCTACCTCTAGTGTTAATTCTAGTGACAATTAATATCAAACTAGAACGAACGCTAGACCTAGAACTAAAGATGTTTATAGGTATGCTCAAAATATTCTAGTTCTAAATCTAATTCTAGGTTTGGTTGAGTTAGGTTGAGTTGGAGATTTTTAATTCTAGCTCTAGTCTTAGTTCTAATTTGATACTAGAGCTAGAATCAAAAATCTCCAACCCAATATAACTCAACCCAACCTAGAATTGATATAGGATTGAATCAAACTAAAACTATCTGTACATTCTGGTCAAAACATTCTAGTCATTAGAACTGAGACAGTGTTAGTATCAAACTAGAACTAACACTAGAGCTAGAATTAAAAATCTTCAACCCAACCTAGAATTAGACTTTGACTAGAATGTAGTGTTAGTTCTAGTTTGATGCTAACACTGTCTCAGTTTTAGTGACTGTGTTAGTATCAAACTAGAACTAAGACTAGAGCTAAAATTAAAAATCTCCAACCCAACCTAGAATTGATATAGGATTGAATCAAACTAGAACTAACACTAAAGCTAGAATTAAAAATCTTCAACCCAACCTAGAATTAGATTTTGACTAGAATGTAGTGTTAGTTCTAGTTTGATGCTAACACTGTCTCAGTTCTAGTGACTATATCAATTCTAGGTTAGGTTGGAGATTTTTAATTCTAGCTCTAGTGTTAGTTCTAGTTTGATACGAACACTGTCTCAGTTCTAGTGACTGTGTTAGTATCAAACTAGAACTAACACTAGAGCTAGAATTAAAAATCTCCAACCTAACCTAGAATTGATATAAGATTGAATCAAACTAGAACTAACAGTACATTCTAGTCAAAACATTCTAGTTATAACATTCTAGTCATTAAAACTGAGATAGTGTTAGTATCAAACTAGAACTAACACTAGAGCTAGAATTAAAAATCTCCAACCCAACCTAACTCAACCCAACCTAGAATTAAATTAAGAACTAGAATGTTTTGACTGGATTTAGAACTAAAAATGTTCCGTCCTTTCCAATCTATGGAAGACGCATAGATATACTCGAAACTTTCTAGGTCTAAGATTAATCTTGGGTTGGGTTTAGTTAGGTTGGGTTGGAGCTCATGGTTTTATAGCTGGCTCCGGGGAAAACAGAATCTGTATTATTGAAAAGTAGAAAAAAATGAGGAAAGATTGAAACTAATGTGTAAAATACCTTGAGGTAATGATTGGATGATACCTGAAGCGGGAGTTCATATAAAATATATCAAAGAAGAAGAAAAAAAAATAACCATTGGATTGATCATAAGTACTCTACAATAGTAGGAGTTGGAGAAATGCTATACGCATACACGGACGTTATTTCCCGTGGTTTATCGTGTCATCTTCAAAAAGATATAGAAGATGAGCATGTCATGTGCGTAGATTAGCATTACTGCATGCTATGATAGAATGAGATACGATTTCAGACCTGCTGACCGTTGGAATGAGGTGTACCATATTCACACACACGATTTTTGAAACGATACTTCTGCTGGCTAATGGAAAAACCTTTCAAAAATGGAAAAATACAAGTATACAGAGCTGTTCGATCCGCTCAGTATTGATCAAGACCTTTTTGACTTGTATGCTTACTAGGAAAGCACGTCGAGAAGCTGATTAACCCAAGTCAACTCAACACACCTATGCTTTCTAAGACGACTAAACTAGGACATTACTAGTTCTATTTGTGATTTTGTACTTACACTGTTACCAGAACTAGCATTAGTACTGTCTCTAGGACTACCACTAAACCTAGTATTTGAATAAGAAATATTTGAACGTATGTCTCTTAAAGCGACTAAGCCCGAATGTCTCTACGTCTAGTTTTAGTTATAATACTGGGGCTACTTCTTATTTTGGTTGTTATTAAGCGTTAGATTATTGTATATGTTACATAGAACAAAAACTAGAATTAACACTAGACTTACAATTTTTATGCTAACCTTTTCAATCTTTCCAATATAATCCTTTTTTGCGAAGAGGAAAGGAAAATGTATTCGAAAAGGATAGAATAAACTTTATTGTGCCAATGCAAGGGCTTATACTCGGCCCATATAAAAATCAGTAAAATACAATGCACTCACTATGATACTAACAATTAGATATTCATAATCTGAGTAGAACACATTTATTAACAAAAGTTTCCTCATAACTTTTAAGAATTTATTTTTCTGGAGTGGTCTAATTTCCGAGGTCTATTTATTATATAAAGCCTGAGCAGTAAATCAATAACTTTTTTCAGCTACCTGATGATTCAATGTGATGATAATCATCTGCATAACTCAGCTCTGAAATGATCTTCAGAGCTGTGTGCTACAAACCAAATAAGCGTTAACTAGCTATACTTTCCCCCATTCAATTATACAATAACTTATAATTGAGTAAATCAATAGGCTGTTCTAGTTACCTCAACAGACATCGAATTAACTAATCTGCCTCATAAAAAAATGTTAGGGCTATCCTTTTTTCTATCTCCGTTATGAGCTAAAATGATAAAATTCGGAGTTCCTTTAGATGATGGTGTCTAAGGCTGATCAGTAATTGAACTATCTTTTCTTTATTAATTAACAGAAAGATCATTGGCAACACACCACTTATTTGCTGCCATCAGCAACCAGCTAGTAGAGGACTGATGATATTTATCACCACTTACTAACAGCATTGCGTCATCTACATATAGGAAACATTTCACATCCTCGCCCAAACTCCTTGAAAATCACTAAGAAAGAGAATAAACAGAAAAGGTCTCAAAACTGATCTCCTTGTATTAGGAAGACGCACAGAGAGGTAGTCTCCACATTTAACTTGTTGAAATATACCTGAAAGGTGAGATCCTTACAGGGCAATGTTATCACGAGTAAAAAAAAATGTTAAAGTTTGTACAATACTAAATCATGATATACGCTGTCAAAGACGGCGTCCAAAACAAAGCCGCAAAAAATTTCCGCATTCCTTAGACATCATAACAAACGTTGATGAGATTCACAACTCACAGCATCATTGGTACTCCGATCAGATTACACGTCCCATATCGGGTTCCTATTAAGATGCTGGTACTAAGTCAAAACAAAGAAATAAATGGAGTGTAACTGCCATTACCGATACGAAAAAAGGAGAAAAGTTAAGTCAGGAAAAACTCTAAGAGTTTGCATCGAAGCGGACCAAGATGTATTTATACAGGTTTTTGTATAGCTCCTTGACGACTGGACGTTATCCAAAGATTTGAAAAGGAAGCAAAGCTGCTATTAATGGAAGAAAAATAAAGGTTGAGTTGGGTTGATTTTAAGAATTAACAAATATAAAACATATAGACCTTTGTGTCTTCTAAGCTTAATAGGAAATCTCCTTGAGAGGTTGCATATCTCAAAACCAACCCAACCCAACCTTCTTTTTAACAAGGTCGAGGAAAATCTGTGATCAGAGATTTAGGCTAAGATACTAGGCGGCCAGAAGGGTGGGGTTGGAATTAAAGAATAAACCTCGACTTACTGAATAAATGGAGTGAAACTGCCATTATCGATACGAGAATAGAAGCATAAAAGTTAAAGTCAGGAAAAACTTTAAGAGCTTGCATCGAAGCAGATCGAAACTAATGCTAGCATTAGAACTAACACTAGACTTACTTGCAATTTACTAAAAATATATCACAATAAACGTTTAATGGCCATTAAGACTAAACTAGACCTAGAACTTGAAAGTTTTAGGTCTAGTTTTCTAATTTTATACAGGCATTAACGCTAAAATTAACATTGCAACTGTCACTACAACTAACACTAGGTCCAGAAATAGCAAGTTTAGAACCTTCTCAATCTAACCCAATCCAATGAAGGCATAATAAAGGAAATAAATAGAGTAGAACTTTCATAATTGATACGAGAAAAGATAAGACCATTCGACAAGGACGAAATAATGACAGCATTAGATATCAATAGCAAAAATAGCTGCAGGAAGAGACCAAAATAGATCTTTTTTAGTTTTTTATGATTGATCGGTGACAGGGTGTTATTCGGACATTAGGAATCTTCAGTCATCTCCAAAACCATACAGAAAATCGTTTGCTTAGATAACCATTACTGCATACCATGGTAGAATGGGATGGGATTTCAGAGATGCTGACCGCTGGAGTGAGGTGTACCATATGCACACGTACGATTTTTGAAATAAAACTCCTGTATATGGCTGGCTAATAAATTCAAAAACAATAAAAGCAAGCTTGTCGATATGCTGATTAAACCAGCTCAACACAACACACCTATTTTTTTTTCAACTCTAAGAGTTTGCATCGAAGCAGATCAAGATGCATTTCTGCAGGTTTCTTTTATAGCTGCTTGACGACTGGACGTTATCCAAAGATTTGAAAAGGAAGAAAAGATGCTATTAATGGAAGAAAAAAGAAGGTTGGGTTGGGTTGAATTTGAGAACCAATAAATATAAAGATATAGAGACCTATGTGTCTTCTAAACTTAGTAGGAAAGCTCCTCGAAAGGTTGATTATCTAAACACTAAAAACCCGTTTCCTCGTCTTTGTATGAAAACTACCCATAGGGCTTTATGTCCACTTATTATCTGAGGAAAGTAGTAATTTATTTCACTTCATTTCCTACTCATCCATGGCGTAATATCTAGCAGAATTCGTTTCGTCCATTTCGTCTAACCAGCATTTTTGTCCATCTATTTCATCACATTTCTAGTAAAAGCAGTGGGATTTCTACAATATTTTTCCTCTGCATACCTTGACATCTCTTTCTCATTAATATGTCCATTGATAGATACCATTTTATGACTAGAGGTTCTTCACTTGAGATGGTCCTATAAGCACTACATGTTTTTCTTTAATTGTTATAGCATTTCTCCAACTCCTACTATTGTAGAGTACTTATGATCAATCCAATGGTTATTCTTTTTTTTTTCTTCTTTGATATATTTTATATGAACTCCCGCTTCAGGTATCATCCAATCATTACCTCAAGGTATTTTACACATTAGTTTCAATCTTTCCTCATTTTTTTCTACTTTTCAACAATACAGATTCTGTTTTCCTCGAAGCCAGCTATAAAACCATAAGCTCCAACCCAACCTAACTAAACAAAACCCAAGATTAATCTTAGACCTAGAAAGTTTCGAGTATATCTATGCGTCTTCCATAGATTGGAAAGGACGGAACATTTTTAGTTCTAAATCTAGTCAAAACATTCTAGTTCTTAATTTAATTCTAGGTTGGGTTGAGTTAGGTTGGGTTGTAGATTTTTAATTCTAGCTCTAGTGTTAGTTCTAGTTTGATACTAACACTATCTCAGTTTTAATGACTAGAATGTTATAACTAGAATGTACTGTTAGTTCTAGTTTGATTCAATCTTATATCAATTCTAGGTTAGGTTGGAGATTTTTAATTCTAGCTCTAGTGTTAGTTCTAGTTTGATACGAACACTGTCTCAGTTCTAGTGACTGTGTTAGTTTGTTAGTTCTAGTTTGATACTACTAATACAACGGGATCAGTTTTGAGACCTTTTCTGTTTATTCTCTTTCTTAGTGATTTTCAAGGAGTTTGGGTGAGGATGTGAAATGTTTCCTACATGCAGATGACGCAATGCTGTTGGTGAGTGGCGATAAATATCATCAGTCCTCTTCGAGCTGGTTGCTGATGGCAGTAAATAAGTGGTGTGTTGCCAATGATCTTTGTGTTAATTAATAAAGAAAAGATAGTTCAATTATTGATCAGCCTTAGACACCATCATCTAAAGGAATTCCAAATTTGATCATTTTAGCTCACAACGGAGATAGGAAAAAGGATAGCCCTAACATTTTTTTATGAGGCAGATTGGTTAATTCGGTGTCTGTTGAAGTAACCAGAACAGCCTATTTTACATTGATTTACTCAATTATAAGTTATTGTATAATTGAATAGGGGAAAGTATAGCTAGCTTATTTGGTTTATAGCATACAGCTCTGAGGGTTATTTCAGAGCTGAGCTATGCAGATGATTGCCATCACGTTGAATCATCAGGTAGCTGAAAAAAGTTATGGATTTACTGCTTAGGTTTTATATAATAAATAGACCTCGGCAATTAGACCACTCCAAAAAAATAAATTCTTAAAAGTTATGAGGAAACTTTTGTTAATAAATGTGTTCTACTCAGATTATGAATATCTAATTGTTAGTAGCATAGTGAGTGCGTTGTATTTTACTGATTTTTATATGGGCCGAGTATATGGGCCCTTGCATTGGCACAATAAAGTTTATTCTATTCTTTTCGAATACATTTTCCTTTCCTCTTTGCAAAAAAAAGATTATATTGGAAAGATTGAAAAGGTTAGCATAAAAGTTGTAAGTTTAGTGTTAATTCTAGTTCTTGTTCTATGTAACATATACAATAATCTAACGCTTAATAACAACCAAAATAAGAAGTAGCCCCAGTATTATGACTAAAACTAGACCTAGAGACATTCGGGTTTAGTCGCTTTAAGAGACATACGGTCAAATATTTCTTGTTCAAATACTGGGTTTAGTAGTAGTCCTAGAGACAGTACTAATGCTAGTTCTGGTAACAGTGCCAGTACAAAATCACAAATAGAACTAGTAATATCCTAGTTTAGTCGTCTTAGAAAGCATAGGTGTGTTGAGTTGACTTGGGTTAATCAGCTTCTCGACGTGCTTTCCTACTAAGCATACAAGTCAGAAAGGTCTTGATCAATACTGAGCGGATCGAACAGGTCTGTATACTTGTATTTTTGAAAGGTTTTTCCATTAGCCAGCAGAAGTATCGTTTCAAAAATTGTGTGTGTGAATATGGTACACCTCATTCCAACGGTCAGCAGGTCTGAAATCGTATCTCATTCTATCATAGCATGCAGTAATGCTAATCTACGCACATGACATGCTCATCTTCTATATGTTTTTGAAGATGACACGATAAACCACGGGAAATAACGTCCGTGTATGGCTGGCTGTTAGCAGCAGCTTTATCTCCTTCCTTTACCTTCTTAATGTTTGGATAATATCCTGTCGCCAACCATAAAAAACTGAAAAAGATCTATTTTGATTTCTTCCTGCAGTTATTTTTGCCATTGATACCTAATAGCTGACATTATTTTGTCTTTGTCGAATGATTCATTCTTTTCTCTCATCAGTTATGACAGTTTTATCCTATTTATTTGTTCTACTATGTACTATAGGGACGAGTTTATCATATTGTCTATTGATGATGTCCTCATAAATTTGTTAAGTGCTTTGACTATCTAGTCTCTTAGTAAAAATCTGATATAGTCTGTACCACGAGAAGTGATAGTGATTCATCGCATAAAAGTATACAGAACAGACGTATTCGCTAAAAACCATTTCATTCTAACTCACGTCAACATACGGGTATAATATTTGTGACGTATGCGCAAAAAGGCTTACTGAAATCGATTAATCACTATCACTTCTCGTGGTACAAACCGCGAGAAGTACAGACAGATATGGGCCCTGCGTAAAAAAAAGGGAATTATGTTAAGAATGTTAGGAAGATGCTAATATTAGGTCTACTGATAGATTTATCAGTATTCCAGTAATATATTATTAATGTATATGTACGTATTATACACTATAGATTTATATACATTCTGGTTTAGCCGTACGTCTTCGTTGGATTGAGAAGGTTATAAACATTCTATGTCTGGACCTAGTGTTAGTTGTAGTGATAGTTTCAATGTTAATTTTAGCGTTAACGACAGTATTAAATTAGTTTTAATTGCCATTCAGCGTTTATTGTTGCATATTTTTAGTAAACTATATTTAACAAAACATATTTTTGGCACCTATGTCTAGTGATAGTTCGAATGCTAGCGTTAGTTGTAGTTTTCGTGCTTATTCAGTTAAATATAACTCTAAAGTTTTCGATACCTTATGTATCAACTCTTATGCCTCGGCCGCAAGTGACCTATTAAGTCAAGATATTAAAAATAGAATGCTTCGGTCGTAAGCGATCTCGGTTTAATTAAAATGATAGCAAATTACTTTTAAAAATCTAAAAGTTATAACAAAGAAAATCAATTACAAACACATTTACTTTTATACTAGTGTCTAGTTGAGTGAAAACTTTTCAAACAACTTTAACGCTTCACCAAACTTCAACATCTTACTTAAATCTTCTTGAACCTTCTTGAACATTCATAGCTCCACTTAAAGCCCCATTACAAAAACTCATCCACTCGAACTTAATTGTCCTCGCGATTTGTTTGCCCCTCTCAGGTAAGTTACAAGAGAATCCCAATCCAAACGTTTCCAAAACACGTTTCTTTTCTCCTTCCTTTCATCCCATTCTTCTCAGTTCGCTTATTTTTTTCTTTTTTTTGCCTACCTGAACTTACTTGCAATTTTTCTTATACATTAAAAGTTGCTTTAAAACCTTAAATTTTTTCGTTTATTTTTAGGCAATCACACTGATATTTTTTTTATAAATCAAGCCCTTTGTACCAATTACATGGGTAACAAAGCGTTAAATGGATTTGGGGCGTGAACTTAAAAACCTCTTCAGTTATCCAAGAGAGGAAACCCTCACGTTCATTCATAAATCGATACGAAATACCGATTCGAAAAAGAGAAGATTTTTAATTTTAAAATAGTTAGTTAATAATTTAATTATTGTATCATATCGATTTGATTAAACATTGAATAATAACAGGAAATCGAATAGAAGATTTATGATGTGAGAACAGTTATTATGTACAATAAAGTGGTGTGAGATAATCACAAAAGATTGATTAATAAGGATAGTCGAGGTTATTTGCATTGCGTAATTCTATTCAAAACTACACACAATAATTATTTGAGTGCGGTTGATCAATAATTTATTAAAAATTGTTTTTACTTCTCATAAAAATTTTAATTCAACCACAGTATTTACAAAGGTTTAAATAAACCTTTCTCCTGTCGTATCGATCATATTCCGAATCATCGAACCGAAAAATATTCATTGGCCTTTGCCGAGAGAGTTAAAATTAAAATTGCAAATCGATCCCTCTCCTTCCGTCTCTCATCCGAGGGCAACAGTCGATCCATGAAACTGAAATTAACGCGTAATTCGGCAAAACGGGTGCGGTTTTTGAAGTATACACACGGAAGCCAAACACTTTTTTTTCTCCTAACAAGAGCAGACTTGAAACGATCACGCCGATTTTAATTGCAACACCACATTACTCATTAAACATCAACGAATGAAAGCTTAATCACCACTGCTGATGATGTTATTATGTTTCATTCCGTCGACAATCACATCCTAACGAAGTGTAAATAATAAGTAAATTTTTTTTTAAGTTTAGTTTGCGTAGTTAAAGAGGGTTTAATGTTATGTATCTCAACAATCATCGGAAACATTATAAAATAGCTGATTGCGAGGAGTTCTTTTCCGATTACACTTAAAGAGTAATATTTCGTGCGGTAACGCTATAATTTACTTTCGAAATTGATGGATTTACAACTACGAGGGTTTAGTGGGGAAATTACGTGTGATTGACGACTTTTATGTTAATACAGTAAAAACTTGTTATGAAGGAAAAAATTTTCAGTTTTATACTACCTCTGTCACAAGGGCTAATATTATTAGTTCTATTTTTAATATTATACTGATACTAATCTTATTGTTAATTAAAATGATAGTGCTATTTTTTGTGTTTGTAATCATTCAACATTAGATTGTTGTATATGATACCTTAAACTAACACTAGACCTGGAACGAACACTAAATACGGAAACTTTCGAGTTATATTTAACGCTGAATAAGTACTAAAACTACAACTAATGCTAGCATTAGAACTAATACTAGACTTAGTTGTAGTTCACTAAAAATATGCAACAATCAGCGCCGAATGATAATTAAAACTACAACTAAACTAGACCTAGAACTTGAAAGTTTCGGGTTTAGCCGTGCATCTTCAAACTGTATAAAACTAGAAGAAAGAGAAATTTTAAAGAAGTCGAAGAAATTTTGCATGTGGCTGTTAGTAACAAAATCTAAAATTTATACCAAGTTATGACTCAAACTTACTTAATTGAATCAATTTCAATTGAGGTTTGATTGTATTATGTGTTTTTTTAAAATGAACGCAACATTAAATTTGATTGATTTAAAGTATTTCTACAGGTTATAATAGATCTTTATGCAGTGAAATAGCTTGTTGCCGAGATATGACAACAAAAATGTGAAATTAAAACATTCTAATTCCATCAAAATAGAATTAAGTAATAATTTAAAAAAAATGTAGCTATTACATTGGAATTTAAAATTTCATTTAATTTCATAGGTTTTTGAAAATAAGGTGTGTATCCAATCTAATTGAGATATGAAATGTCATAGTATTACCCATACTTTACATTCAAATAATACAAAAAATTTTAATTTTGAATTTATGCCACTATTTTATTTGATAGTCAATGTTTTCTAAAGTCAGTGGAAGTAGTAAGTGAAGTTTGATATACCATCTTATATATAGGTAATACTTCAGGTTACAAAATTAAAAAAGAGTTGGAATGATTCATGATGAACCGAACGAATAATATAGTTAATATTGCAAATATCTTAATAAAATTGTACACCACATAATTTCTTGATTAAACATCCGAATAGTGGTTATTAAACCATTCTAATAGAAAATTAATATTCCTATGTCATATGCCAGTCATGCAGTAGGCCAGCTATCATATTGTTATACCATAAAAAAGACCAACTTTTGTATTTTGTCCATGTAAATTTGAGATATGATTGGAATTAACATTGAAACTGTCACTACAACTAACACTAGGTCCAAAAATTTACAACCATCTCAATCCCCAATCCAATCCAAGAAAGGTACTCGCCTAAACCCTAATCTAGGTTTAATGTTCTAGGTTTAGTGTTAGTTCTGAAGCTAGATTGTAGGCATAGAATTAGTTACACGTTTAGTTCTAGAAGAATTTAAAACAATCTATAGCTAAACAAAACTTAAGACTAGAATTAACCCTGGACCATCATCACTGCCTTTGGTATTAATATCCAGACATCTGCCTTTAGCAAGAAATGTCATCCTCTGCAAGCAGTTTCTTCGTTTCTACCATAAGCACCTAATAATCTACTGGCAATCATTTTTGAAGCTACTGAACGAAAATTTACTAATATACAATGGAAAATACAGCTGAAGATAAGAGCGGCAATATCACATATTTTATTGGCAGAATTTAATATCCTATAAGCAGCATGTAGCCATTTGCCAACAGCATTTGCTTTCCTCAAAGCATCTTCTACATTTTGAAGCAGTACTTAGGCATTGATAGGAAATTACAAGTTATTTTTCAAAGCTGTTGGCAGCATTTGGTCGCCACAAAGCAGTATCTAACCATCTGATTCGAGAATTTGGTTAGGTTGGGTTGGGCTTTCTTCTACTAATCACGTAATTTTTAAAGCTACTGAACGGACATTTACTAATATACAATGGAAAATAAAACTGAAGACAAGAGCGGCAATAACAAATATTTCATTAGCAGAATTTTGTATCCTATAAGCAGCATGTAGCAATTTGCCAGCAGCATTTGCTTCCTCAAAGCATTTTTTACGTTTTGAAGCAGTACTTAGGCATTGACAGGAAATTACAAGTTATTTTTCAAAGCTGTTGGCAGTATTTGGTCGCCACAAAGCAGTATCTAACCATCTGATTCGAGAATTTGGTTAGGTTGGGTTGGGTTTTCTTCTACTAATCACGTCATTTTTAAAGCTACTGAACGGACATTTACTAATATAGAATGGAAAATAAAGCTGAAGACAAGAGCAGCAATATCAAATATTTCATCAGCAGAATATAGTATCATATAAGCAGCATGTAGCCATTTGTCAGCAGCATTTGCTTTCCTCAAAGCATCTTCTACATTTTGAAGCAGTAGTTAGGCATTGATAGAAAATTACAAGTTATTTTTCAAAGCTGTTGGCAGTATTTGGTCGCCACAAAGCAGTATCTAACCATCTGATTCGAGAATTTGGTAAAGTTGGGTTGGGTTTTCTTCTACTAATCATGTAATTTTTTAAGCTACTGAACGGAAATTTACTAATATAGAATGGAAAATAAAGCTGAAGACAAGAGCAGCAATATCAAATATTTCATCAGCAGAATATAGTATCATATAAACAGCATGTAGCCATTTGTCAGCAGCATTTGCTTTCCTCAAAGCATCTTCTACATTTTGAAGCAGTACTTAGGCATTGATAGAAAATTACAAGTTATTTTTCAAAGCTGTTGGCAGTATTTGGTCGCCACAAAGCAGTATCTAACGATCTGATTCGAGAATTTGGTTAGGTTGGGTTGGGTTTTCTTCTAATAATCACGTAATTTTTTAAGCTACTGAACGGAAATTTACTAATATAGAATGGAAAATAAAGCTGAAGACAAGAGCAGCAATATCAAATATTTCATCAGCAGAATATAGTATCCTATAAGCAGCATGTAGCCATTTGTCAGCAGCATTTGCTTTCCTCAAAGCATCTTCTACATTTTGAAGCAGTAGTTAGGCATTGATAGAAAATTACAAGTTATTTTTCAAAGCTGTTGGCAGTATTTGGTCGCCACAAAGCAGTATCTAACCATCTGATTCGAGAATTTGGTAAAGTTGGGTTGGGTTTTCTTCTACTAATCATGTAATTTTTTAAGCTACTGAACGGAAATTTACTAATATAGAATGGAAAATAAAGCTGAAGACAAGAGCAGCAATATCAAATATTTCATCAGCAGAATATAGTATCCTATAAGCAGCATGTAGCCATTTGTCAGCAGCATTTGCTTTCTTCAAAGCATCTTCTATATTTTGAAGCAGTAGTTAGGCATTAATAGAAAACTACAAGTTTTTTTAAGGCTATGACAGTATTTGATCGCCACAAAGCAGTATCTAACCATCTGATTCGAGAATTTGGTTCGGTTGGGTTGGGTTTTCTTCTACTAATCACGTCATTTTTAAAGCTACTGAACAGAAACTTACTAATATACAATGGAAAATAAAGCTGAAGACAAGAGCAGCAATATCAAATATTTCATCAGCTGAATATAATATCATATAAGCAGCATACACCCATTTGTCAGCAGCATTTGCTTTCCTCAAAGCATCTTCTACATTTTGAAGCAGTACTTAGGCATTGATAGAAAATTACAAGTTATTTTTCAAAGCTGTTGGCAGTATTTGGTCGCCACAAAGCAGTATCTAACCATCTGATTCGAGAATTGGGTTAGGTTGGGTTGGGTTTTCTTCTACTAATCACGTAATTTTTTAAGCTACTGAACGGAAATTTACTAATATAGAATGGAAAATAAAGCTGAAGACGAGAGCAGCAATATCAAATATTTCATAATAAATGATTTATTATTTGATAGCATTGTGATATGGATCCTTATGAAAAGGAGAGAGAAAGATTACAGAAACTGTATGAAGAAGTTAGCACGGGCAGTGAAATAGAAGAATCTGACGATAGTTCGATTTAGATCCAGATTTTGTAAGTATCAGTGATCATGATACAGAAACCGAGCAAGAAAACGTAAATGAAGATACAGATATTATGCATCAGGATGACGGCGAGGATGATGAAGATGAACAACCCGTGATTCGTGATAGATGCTCGTATTTTTTTGGTAAAGATGGAACTAAATGGAAAAAGGCTGTCCCACCTAGAAATATTAGAATTGGCAACGAAAACATAGTGTGTCACCTGCCGGGGTTCATCAGTGAAGCACGTGACGCATTATCTCCCATTCAATGCTGGATGTACATCTTTGGAAACTGCATTGATATTGTAGTTGAAAACACTAATTTATTTATTGATAAAATTTCTCTTAAATTCCAAGATAAGACTGAGTGTAGACCTACCGACTCTGTAGAAATCCAAGCGCTGATGGGTTTGCTTTATTTAGCTGGGCTAGTATGGGATATGAGATATTTCCTGCTTCAATGGCAAAACGGAGGTTCGTCTTCGTATTGAAATGCATTCGCTTAGACGATACCACAACCAGAGGTCAAAGAAAAGAAATGGACAAACTAGCAGCAGTTCGTACTATTGTTGACAAGTTCAACGACAATTGTAAGAAAACTTATTCTGTGGGCGAGTATGTAACATTAGATGAAATGCTGCTTGCCTTTAGAGGTAGGTGCAGTTTCTGAATGTACATTCCAAGTAAACCAAACAAATACGGATTGAAAGTCTTCGCCGTTGTTGATGCCAAAACATTTTTCACTTCACACGTAGAAATTTACGCTGGTGTTCAACCCAATGGTCCATATAAACTGACAACTCTACCGCTGTAGTAACTGAAAGAATGTGTTCACATTTATTAGGATCAGGAAGAAATGTTACAATAGATCGTTGGTTCACAGGATATTCAATTGTAAAGAAACTGCTAAGAGAGTACCGCCTTACTGTGGTTGATACAATTAGAGCCAATAGAAGAGAACTGCCTCTTGAAATAAGACAATCGATCATATCGATGAAGCTACCGGTGATCGGAAAAAGCTCGAAATAATTACTTTCTTTAATAGCACAAAAAGTGGAGTAGATGTTGATCGAATGATCACATCATACAATGTTGCAAGAAACACAAAGCGTTGGCCAATGGTAATTTTCTATAACCTCCTCAACATAGCAGCAATTAACGCTTTTGTTATCTACAAAGACAACATACCAGATGGTGAATTTGCTAAAATTCGCAGACTGTTTCAAAAATATCTTGGTATGGAGTTAGTGAAAAATAACATGCAAAGAAGAGCCGTTGATAAGCACTTAACCAAAAGTGTGCGTACTTCTGCCTTGAGGCTCTCAGGTATTGAAGAGGAGATTATTCCAGAGCCATAACCAGGGAAAAAAAGGAAACTGTAAATATTGCAAAAGACGAAAAACTCGTTATTTTTGCAAAATTTGTAAATGTTGGTTGTGCATGGAGCACATAACAGCGTGCTGCAACGATTGTTTGGGAAATATGGAGACCACAGTTTGAAGCCCTCCAGTTTGTGCATAGAATATTATTCTTTAGTTAAGGCATTTTTTTATAACACTTTATACATTTTTAAA
The DNA here is from genome assembly GCA_036711965.1 of Onthophagus sagittarius. Taxonomy (NCBI): domain Eukaryota; kingdom Metazoa; phylum Arthropoda; class Insecta; order Coleoptera; family Scarabaeidae; genus Onthophagus; species Onthophagus sagittarius. Next base: position 14,411,811 of record JASERS010000004.1, read on the forward strand.
TAAATATTATTATAGATAGAATATGTGATTAAATTGTAAGCATTTTCTTTAAATCAAATTAACATAAAACGTGAGTTTGGAATTGGCCCTGTATTAGGCTATTATATAGTACAAGCATCATATAAAACATATTTATGAGAAGTTAGCACTGTAGGACACGTTGGCGTCCTTTAGAGTTTTTTCTATTTTGGACTCCACAGACCACACCCGATCGAAAGTGTTAAGAAAGCGCGCCCGACAGACAGAGGGTTAACACTTTGTACGCTCTCGAAGAGCACACACTTGCATTTGAAACTGCAATACGACTTCGAGTCTATAAACAATCGACCTACAGACAAACAAGTTATTCCCCGAATATCACACCTTAGATCTTCGGGGAATACCTCAACTAGTCTTACATTACCTAGAGAACAAAAAAATTGGTGTTCGTAATAACGATAATAGTTTGTATTAGAATCATACTTATGAGATGAAATAATTGTTCGTAGTTCGTTACCATGAATTTTCGTTATAATGAAAAAAATGGCATATAAAATGATTCGCAATAACGGCCATTTCGTTAAATCGATGTTCGCTATATAGTGGGTTTACTGTATTTTAAATATGAATGATATATAATGATTTCATTAACATAAGCACAACATATCGTATATTAAGTGACGTAGCTAATCAAATCGCATATTATTTGAAAGTAAGTTAAATTACTTGAAATGCTGAGATAAAAAATATTGTATCAATCGTTATTGTGTTTTAACAAAAATTAACTTGTACATTTTTATTAACTTGTACACATACATTTTAATCGTAGTATTAAATTTCATTCCTCGTTGTTTAGGATTTCGTTTTCGAATTAAATTCTGATTCCAACATAGTTGAATTAACTTTCTAAACAACCCCCAGCAGCCGTCGCCCTGGTGTTAGGTTTCGCTGCGCTGGGGGGAAACTTTACAGACGAGATCTATTGAGAGAGAGACGAACATTTATAAACGTCACCAACGTGAAACCCCGAACAAAAGGGATATTGGGGTAACACCCCGGAAACGTTAAACCATGCTTCTTCACACCATGTTTTTTTTATTCTATTCTCTCAAAGTTTAATCGGGTAATATTATATTTAATTAAAATTTGTTAAATTGATACGTATTTGATTAATTAAAATTTATTTTTGAGGAAGTATTTTTTGAATTGTGAAAAATTAAAAGATTAATACTGAGTAGTATCGGTTCAATGGCACTAAATGTTGCAGGCAGCATTCCACGTCCCCCTGTGTGTTTCGTTCTTTTCGCTCTTTCGATTTTTACTTTGGGCGATCGCCGGTCTTCGACTGTTGCTAAGGTACACAGTCGTTAAAAGCGGTCCCTTTTATTTCGTTTTACACCGTGAGAAGTTTCGTGGGATTTACGCGGTATGCCGTTGCTCACACAGAATGAGAAGAAAATATACGTAAATTTAAAAAAGTTTTTTTAACCGAAAAATTAAATAATAAATAAAAATGTCGTGTTCTTCGTTGTCATCACGTATTTCTATCACATCCTGTATGGGAGTCATGAACGAAGTTGACAGTTTCCAGTAAATTGACCCAACCATAAGTTGATAAATGGCTCCTTTCAGAAACAGGAAGTTACTAGATATTGTAAAAGCACACTAATGTTTTCATTTTCAAACGAATAAATTATTTATGAGACTTTTTTTTTAGAAAATTATAAAATTATTTTCTACCAACTCTAATTATCGCAAGGATCTCCAATTATCCACCATGAAATATTTTAATTCGTTTCAATTAATTAAAACTTGTCATCATTTTCGTGTTTCGTTAAGAAGGGGCAAAAAGTAATTTGTTGCATATTAATAATTATAAAACTGGTTCGTAATTATCCCATACCTTCCTATAGATACACCATAATTTTAGGACGCTCATCATCAGCCCCAACAAAAAATTTTAAGACCGGTTTTATTATCAGTGTCGTTTCCCCTGCACTCATTTTAATATTCCTACAATAATTATCTCGGGCGCCCATAATCCCCTTATCAGATAATTGATAGCCTCATTTCACTTACACCATAAAGAAGTCGATTAACCGGGATTTCCTCAATCAAAAAATATTTCACCAATAAAACCGTTTAGTAATTTATTACTTATAGAAAATACCTAACTTGTCGAATTGTTAATTTTTCGATTAGACTTTGTAATCGAATCTTGGATTATCGAAGAATGTTGTAGGCAATGAATTTTAGTTTCCAAGACGAGTTAAGAAGGACGCTGAAAGCTTTATAGCTTCGTTAAAGCATACGTGGTGTATACTAATCGAATTTTATTCAATATAACTATTTTTATACAAGATTCTAACGCAAAAAAAATAATCAATTTCGTTATAAATATTCTTTGTGGTTAGAGAAATTTAAAACCTCGAAAGATATCGCGATATAATTAGATCGTGACACCAAAAGTGAATTTTATTCTTAAAAGTGACAATTATTTCGTTTTTTAAGTCGTAAATCATATTTAAAATAGCTTGGAGTCACTTCTACGGAGTTAACATACATTCTGAACATTCTACTCATTGCATAGTCATGAAGAGATGATTCAGTGTCGGAAAGAAATAAATTTATGGCTCGTAATTGTCTATAAAATAACTAAAAAATCACCGACGATTTATGGTGAACGCGACTTTGTGATACTAAGTCAAGAACATTTTCATCACAACGACTTTGCTATTTTATTTTATCGTCCACATAAATTTGTCTCAAGTATATAAGTTAAGTTTTTAAAGTAACGGCATTTTCAATACAAGAGTGAGGTGTTTTAGTTTGTTTTTAATGCTTTAAGTACGAAGGATTTATGTACTGGAAGTAATAGTATAAGAAAAAATGTTTGATGTTTCGGATGCCATGTTGCATTTTTTTCAGAAACTGGTTCGAAAAGCTAATTAATAATTAATTGATACTAATTACAAGCTAATTACTCACCAATTACTGCGTTGCGACTGGTTTGGAGGAGGAGGAAATCTTGTTTGTACACACCACCATCTTCCATATTCTGCTTACTTCCTAGCCATCCTCTTTATTGACGTTTTTATGTCGGTGGGTTTCTATGGCTCCTCTTTTCAGCCGTTGATGGTACTTCTCAGTCTTAACTAGTAAATTTTAAAGTCTACCTTTGTTTGCTCGAAGTCTATTCGGAGTCTCTCTGAATGACAATCTCAAGGAGCATCTCTTTCATGCTCCTTGATGCGGCATTTTGTGGAGACTTAGCCCGCTTTGTAAAGGAATTGGACTTCCGTTGTTTTCCCGCTTCCTAAAATTGATTAATTTAGTTTAATTGTGGTCAAAATGTGGATTAAATTATTGGTTTTATTGGAAACTTAAAGGTAAAACATCAATTGAAAAAAAATCGGTTTCTCATTCATAGATGACGTAACTTTAATTTGGGGAGTTGGGAGAAACTTTGGAAGCTGGATGGGGTATGATAAGAGTTGTTAAAGTGAGCAAAGGAGACAGGATGGAAAATAATGAATGAGAATAAAGAGGAAGATGAAGTTAACACATCATAATGGAGCTTATATCAGAAAATGCATAAAAACAACTCAATCAGAAAGAGAAGATGAGGAACAGGAGATTGCAGGAAGACGAGAAGAAGATTTTAACGAAGTGTCGAAGAAAGGTAGATCAATATCCAGCAGAAAGAATATATATGGTATAAGGAAAAAGCAGAAAAAATAGAAAAAAATGAAAGAGATGGGTGATGATGAACAAAATTAAGTTGATTAGACGAGAAGGGGAAGTTTGGAAATACATAAATAAGATAAATGATCCCGCGTAATCCTGAGAATGACTCCGAGCATGAGATTGAAGAAATCATTTTTCGTTCATCAGTTTTTGCTCCTACAATTTGATTATAAATTGAAATTTGTGAATATAGTCGCAGCATCTGCAGCAAATGGTTTTTTAAAGAGCAAGTATTTTGAAGAACTTGAATTCTGGATGACTTGAAATGTTTTTAAAACTGCCTCCGAAAGTCTTCATACTACTTTTAAAAGACTTAATATTCCCTCTGGAAGACTAAAATTGCTTCCAATAGATCTGATATTGCCCCTGGAAGACGTCCAGTTTAGTTGATAACAAGAAGCAACTCCTTTTAGTGAAGTTAGCTTCTCTTTGGCTATCGAAAATATGTTCCGAATTGTGGAGAGTGTTCCGATGTCATTTTGCTTGATGTGTTCGATTTTGTACTTACCACATCTCTATCTGTATTCGATCTGCTTCCATTTCTTGGTGACTCGGAAGAATACCTGCAAGTACCTGTTGGTATGGATCTTCTTCCGATACACCCCAAATGTCACCATTTGTCTTCCTAGTGACCAATACATCTAGGTAACCTAATTGCTTGGCAGTTTCCATTACCATGGTAAACTTGATCATGGGATGTTAAGTATTTAAGTGATCTAATTAAGTGATCTAAAAGCTCTTATAGGCATTCTCTGCCATGTTGCCATATCACAAATGTTTCATCAAAATATCAAAGCCTCCATAGCTTTGGTTTCTACTGGCTCTTCTTCAAAGTATCTTCCTCTCATAACTTTATGTAGAAATTAGCTATAGCTGATGATAATGGAGATCTCATGGCTGTGTCCTGCCTTTATATTTGTCTAACATGTCGTGTTGTGATGCATTAGAACGGTAATCATTAAGTACATTTACTATAGCGAGATTTATGTTTAAGAGTCACAATGTATTATGGTGCCTTATGTTGTGTTGCATCAGCAGTGATCCCGATATCACTCAGAGTAGTAAAATGGGAAGTGACACATAACGATAGATCAGAAAAATGCACACTTGTATTATGACTCATCAAATTTGCGTTTCTTCTTTCTGATTTGATTTGAACCTCGTTGTTCCTGATTGATGAAATATTTCAGCATCATTCAATATCTCAACCTCTTTAATCAGGACGTGAATTTCGCGTTTAGCCTCTCTCTGCTCACGGGATGATCGCAATATTTTCTCTCTTTTTCTTTTGATACAAGAGTTGATAGAACTATAAAATGAATATGTTCTTCATAATTCAAATCAAACTCATAAGAAAGTCAGATTCATAAGAAAACAAAACCCAACCCAACCCAATATTTTCTCTCTTACTGTTATTACAAGAGTTGACAACTATAAATTGAATATCTTCTTCATAATTTAAATCTGACTCATAACAAAGTCTAATTCATAAGAAAACTTTATAAACCCAAGTATTAACTCTCTAAATGCTACGACTGCATTGATTCAAAATATCGTCAGAATGCATCATAACATGATATAGATGTGTATAGAAATATAGAAATAGACAGCTGGAGATACTATAGATCATGTTGTCAACAAGTTAGCAGACTTTACAAGCGAAGTAGAATGCTACATGTATAATAGCTCATTCTGCCAACAATTTGACAGATTCTACAAAGAAAATGGAATGCTATAGGTACAATAGTTCATACTGCCAACAAGTTGGCAGACCTTACAAGCGAAGTAGGATGCTGTAGGTTCAATAGCTCATGCTATCAACAAGTTGGCAGACTCTAAAATTGAAATAGAAGGAGGGAGGTACCATGTTCATACTTCCAACAAGTTGGTAGCCTTTGAACTGGTAAATACATGTTTGGACAGGTATAGCTAATGCTGCCAACAAATTGGCATACCTTACAAGTGAAGTAGGATGCTACAGGTTCAATAGCTCATGCTGCCAACAAGTTGGCAGACTTTACAAGCGAAATGGGATGTTATAGATACTATAGTTTATGCTGCCAACAAGTTGGTAGACTCTAGAAGCGAAGTAGAATGCTCCTTAGTAAAATGTCCCACGTTATTTTGACGTTTGTTTTTAGTCATAGTTGGTCAGCGACGTCTTATGTCCAATAATATACGTCATAATTGTCATTTTTTAAACCATTTTTAGACGCTGATAAATGACGTGATCTTTACCCTTTTCTTCCTCCATCATCCTTCTCCTTGCCTCTATTCACCACGTCCCATTTTCTACGCAGCCATGATTTAAGGTCTAGTATCTATACTTTAGTCCAAGCTGCTTTTCCCGATTCTATTCTCCATCTTCCCTGTGGCAGTCATCTCATCAGTTCATATTGCGAACAAATATACACCACAGATCTTTCCCTTAGGTAGTCCTTAATACAGTTTACTAGTTTTTTTTCCATTCCTTTTTTCTGAATACATTCAATAATTTGGTCCCATGGTGCTGATTCCCAAGCGTTTTTAACGTTATGAACAGACATTTTTTCATCGTTCCCCTCGTGTATCTGTTAATTGCAGTTATCACTGTTTAACCCTTTTCCTTAGGATTGCTTCGTACAGTTTCCAAATGTACAATACCCAACCCAACTACATCCAAAACAATCTTCTAAATGAGGGATTACATGAAGTTGAAGACCCAACCCAACTTGATACCATGATACCAGACTAATTTCTTTTAATTTCTTCTAGAATTGCTTAAATTCATGCACTTGGCAGGGCTTACATCAAATGGATAAAACCTCATACTGAATATTCTTGTTCTGGGAGATGTCATCAACCTGGCGAATTCATTAGTAACAGAATGGTTTTAAAAGGAACCTTGTATAAAGCGAACGGATAATTCATTCCGTTAAATTATTGAATTGTTGGATTACTTGAAGTAGAAGAAAATAGCTTTTTCATTGATAAGCCTCTTTATGTCATTAACACATCACAAATCATGTTCCATGTCAAAATATGACGATAATGGGCTGTCAACTTATCGTCATTATTCACATTAAATATGACGTAAATGTGAGTTTTTAAATTTTTACCTGACGTGATATTAACGAGAGTTTGCTGTCTGGGATAGCTCATGCTGTCAACAAGTTGGCAGACTCTAAAAGCGAAGTAGAATGCTATAGGTTCAACACCCCATGCTGCCAAGAAGTTGGCAGACTCTAGAAACTAAATAGAATGCTGGAGGTACTATAGGTCATACTGCCAATAATTTGGCAGACTCTAAAAACAAAATAGAATGCTCGGGCTACTATAACTCTTGCTGCCAACGAATTGGCAGACTTTAGAAACTAAGTTGAAAGTTAGAGCTTCAATAGCTTATGCTGCTTACAAGTTGGCAGACTCTAAAAGTCAAGTGGAATGCTATGATTTTGATAGCTCATGTTGCTAAATAGTTGGCAGACTTTTGATATACGTTCAATACCTCAGCTGTCAACAAGTTGGCAGCTCTAGAAACAGAATAGTATGCTGGGGGCACTATAGCTCTTGCTGCCAATAAGTTGGCAGACTCTAAAAGCCAAGTGGAATGCTATGGGTTTGATTGCTCATGCTGCCAACAAGTTGGCATCCTCTCGGAGCGAAGTAGAATACTATAGGTTCAATACCTCGTACTGCCAACAAGTTGGCGGACTCTAGAAACGAAATAGGATACTATACGTTCAATACCTCAGCTGCTAACAAGTTGGTAGACTCACGAAACAAACTTCTAAAAGTTTGAAATTGTAACTTGATATTACCTCTGAAGAAGTTAATACTTTTAAAAAATTTGAAACACTTTCGGAAGTGTTGGACTGTTTCCAAAAGACTTAATACTGCTACTGGAAGACTTGAATCTGCTTTTAGAAGACTGGGTTTTGTTTCCAGAAGTCTTATTATTGCTTCTAGCAGTCTTTTATTGCTTCTAGCAGACTTGATATTGCTTCTAAATGAATTGATATTGCTTCCAATCAACTTGAATTGGCTTTCATATTTTGCATCAGAATTTCTCTGTCTTAGGCCTACCAAGAATGCCTCTGAAGTTAAGTCTGACACCAATTTCAAATAGATGGCTTTGATAGCATTTGGAACAGCACTCCAGGTTAAGCAATCTTATCTTGTCCGATGTTTCAAAGAAAAGAAATGAAAATTTAAGTGCGGTGGTTTTTGATATTGGAACGGTCATTGATTGCCCGGTTGGTGGATCTGATCTGATATTGACGCAGTTCATCGACTTCCCTCTCGTTCTAGCTCTGGAGAGGGCGGTGCACATGGTGTTGGTGGTGGAAAGAGAAACATTTTTGTAAGGTTTATGTCTACGCAATCAATTTTTTGCAGCTAATCTTCTAAGACTCACGAAACAAAATAGAATGGTGGGGTACTATAGCTCTTGCTGCCAACAAGTTGGCAGACTTTAAAAACTAAATAGAATGTTATAGGTTCAATAGCTCATGCTGCTAACAAGTTGGAAGACTCTAGAAGCGAAGTGGAATACTATAGGTTCAATACCTCAGCTGCCAACAAGTTGGCGGACTCTAGAAACGAAATAGGATACTATACGTTCAATACCTCAGCTGCTAACAAGTTGGCAGACTCACGAAATAAACTGCTAGAAGTTTGATATTGTAACTTGATATTACTTCTGAAGAAGTTAATACTTTTAAAAGATTTGAAACACTTTCAGAAGTGTTGGACTGTTTCCAAAAGACTTAATACTGCTACTGGAAGGCTTGAATCTGCTACTAGAAGACTGGGTTTTGTTTCCACAAGTCTTATTATTGCTTCTAGCAGACTTGATATTGCTTCTAAATGAATTGATTTTGCTTCCAAACAACTTGAATTGGCTTGGTTGGTGGATCTGATCTGATATTGACACAGTTCATCGACTTCCCTCTCGTTCTACCTCTGGAGAGGGCGGTGCATATGGTGTTGGTGGTGGAAAGAGAAACATTTTTGTAAGGTTTATGTCTACGCAATCAATTTCTTGCAGCTAATCTTCTAAGACTCACAAAACAAAATAGAATGCTGGGGATACTATAACTCATGCTGCCAACAAGTGGGCAGACTCTAAAAACCAAGTAGAATGCTATGTGTTCGATAGCTCATGTTGCCAACGAGTTGGCAGACTCAAGAAACGAAGTAAAGTACTATAGGTTTAATACCTCATGCTGCCAACAAGTTGGCGGACTCTAAAAGCGAAATAGGATACTATACGTTCAATACCTCAGCTGCCAACAAGTTGGCAGACTCACAAAACAAAATAGAATGCTGGGGGTACTATAGCTCATGCTGCCAACAAGTTAGCAGACTCTAGAAACAAAATAGAATGCTGGGGATACTATAACTCATGCTGCCAACAAGTGGGCAGACTCTAAAAACCAAGTAGAATGCTATGTGTTCGATAGCTCATGTTGCCAACGAGTTGGTAGACTCAAGAAACGAAGTAGAGTACTATAGGTTTAATACCTCATGCTGCCAACAAGTTGGCAAACTCTAGATATGAAATAGATGGCTAGAAGTACTATAGCTCATTCTGCCAATAAGTTAGCAGACCCTACAAGCGAAGTAGGATGCTATAGGTTCAATAGCTCATGCTGCCAACAAGTTGGCAAACTCTTGAAACGAAATAGAAGGTTATCTACAGCATCCTTTATTTATTAGTAGTCTAGTAAAAAGAGATTCCGCATCGAAGCTTACCAAGAATCCCACGACATATGATTATGTGTTCCCTGTAAAAGGAGACATAATCTTTGATGTTGAGGAGTTGATGGCATTACCGATGTATGGTTTATGGGTAATCGATTCCATACGATCTAGATAAGAATTTTTTTACTTATATCAGGTTTCTAGTAAGTAAGCGATATTATGCTAGAATTTGTTTTGCATGATTTCGTTGATGCGTTCTTATGGCCCAGTCTTGTTACATTGATGTCATAAGTTACAACAAAGTAACGTACACATTTTCCATTTTATGATACAAAATAACCTGAATAAGCATGAATAAGATGTAGTTCGTTCATCTTACAAGACATTCTTCTTCTCCAGTTGATGATATCATAACTTTTGCGACGATATCAAAATGAGTTAAAACGCTGAGTGTTATGAAGACATTGACCAAATATATCGTAAAAATTTCAAATAACCTTCAACATTAAAAAATAATTTGAGTTAAAATTAATTATTTAAAACCTATATTTATAACCTTTGAAAAATATTTTAGCATCCAGCGGCAATTTTAACCCGATATAAACCGGGTACTAATCAATTTCTTGTTGAAGTTTTAATTCTGCTCCAGTCATTATGGCTCGTTAAAAGGTGGGCATTTAGATAAAGACCGTCCTTTCTTGTTCATTAACGATACCTGAGGAGTAAAAACGGTATGCAAGGCACGCATTCGATTGCACTTCGAGTAATTAACTAGACTTAACTTAATTGCTGTAACTTCTTGTTTTGATTTAACGTATTTCATTATATGATCGTTAAATAAAAGCGGGGTGGCGAAGAAAGGGCGATTTTAATGTGTTATAATTCTTATTTTTAATGTGAAATAAGTAACGAACTGTGTGTAATGAAGAGGTTGGTGGAAACACTTAGGTCGAAACTCTCGGGAACACCTTTTGTTGTACGTGCCTGCGGGAGCATGTGTCAAACAGTGGAGTGCCATTGAGAGAAAATGTGCGCAACCGCGCGTTTTAACTTTTTTTTTGGTTCTTTTGCTGAAGGCCGGAATGAATGGTTTTCAATGCCTCGCACGACAGACGATGCACGTGCACTTCCTGTTTTTCAGCTAAATATAGGTCGGACACCTACTGATCCAAATGCCCGAAAGGGAGGTTCTGTGTATACCTACAGAAGCTTAAAAAGCCCCCGTTATGGGTGGGCCTTAAACCATCGCGTGACATTTTTAAACTCAACAAAATCATCTTAAATAAAAAATTATTCACTTCAACACCTTCGATGCGGAATATCGATCTTATTACGACACTTCACCCCCTTTTTTTATTTTCCTTTAAATTAATTAACACTTAACCCCAAGCCTCGACTTAACACACTAAGGGCAACCCGATATCCTCCGGATATTACACGTTTTACACAATGTAATCGCGGTGTGGGTTACATCTCCGGTTCGTAACAGTAAAACGAGCCGAAGGGACTTTTGCACGCCTCGGGGAAAACAAACACCTGCTGTCGTTTGGGGTCGATGGGCGGCGTTTTCTTCTCGTTTTCAAGATCAATTTACGACGACGATGTCAATGCAAATGAGTGGAGACGGAGGAACGTCGATTTTAACGGCTTCATCTTATATGTATACGCTGTTATCACTTAAGATCCACCTGCCAGGAAACTTAAACTTTTAAAAAGCAAATGAAGACATTATAAAGGATTTACTTAACAAAATCAAAATAAACAATTTTAAAATCCAATAAAAAAATTTTTAATTTGAGCTTTGTGTAATTGTCACTCAATATTAAATTCTCCCCCTCGACACCGTCATTTTCAATTTAGGATCCCTTGCTCTCTACGTCCTTAATCAAGTTTCCACATCACTCTCCTTCTTCTCTTTTTCGATGTGGCACTTCCCACTTAAATAGCTCGGTGGAGACGACGCCCAAAGTCCAATTTACGCGGCTCGTTCGCTCTACATCCATCTTTCCATCCAGGTCTCGCACTGTACATTTCGTTCGTTTCAGTGGTTCCTTTTATATCTAACTTTGTCCTAGCCGGTAGCATATAAATCTGCGCCATCGATCATGCTGACGACGATGTCAAGCTTCGAAACCCAGAACAAAGCGACGTAAATTTAGCGTAACAAATTAAGACAAAGAACCGGCGACGATACGACTTAATTAGCCGGTGAAAATAGAAAGAAGCCTCCTAAATAGCGTAAAGCTCTCTCTCATCGACCACTTGAATCGAGCACTTATTACAAGGAGCATCGTATCGGTGATGACTCAATCTATTAAGAGTGTATAAGGATAAGGCGATAAAAAATGTTTGTAATTACATTTTCCAATGATTTGTAATTAAGAAAAGGAAAAGTAATTACAGTAATAAAGTGGACACAAAAACGTTACATATGTAATCTTAATAGAAATAGATGAAAGCCGCAAAAGCATGACCGCGATTGTAAAAGTGATCGAAATAGAACAACAACCAATTGGCAAGGACACGGTGAGAAATAGAAATGAAACTAACCAAAAAGAATGTAACGAACTACCGTCGCTTCGGTTTAGAGACTATAATTGCAATCTATCGGTTACCGAGTAACCGAGAACTTGTCTCTTTGATAGTAGACAATTAAATTAACACCAAGAAATGTTGCCTTTGAAGTAAGAGTTTTGCAAAGAAAATAATCTATAATAAATTACTTTTTGGATAAATGTCTTGTGAAGATAGACTGATTTTTCTTTTTCGGTGACTTCGTGTTAATATTTCATATACAGCGCCTTGCCCAATAGTTGTCTAAGAGATTTGAGGTGAAATCGTTTTCCGAACGAACGATTTTGTGTTAATATTTCATACACAGGGACTCGCCGATAAGTGATCTCGATGATTTGAAGCGAAACCATTCTCCAAATGTCTTAGTAAAGACACATACTCTTCCATAAGAAGATTCTTTACTCACTACGCCGAGGTCGCTTGCCGGCAAAGCGCTAGGATTTTCCAAAATGAACGATATCGTGTTAATATTTCATATACAAGACCTCGCCCGCAAGTGATCTCAGTGATTTGAAGCGAAACCATTCTCAAAATGTCTTGGTAAAGAGACAGTCTCCCAAATGAAAATTTTTACTCACATCGCCTAGGTCGCTTGCGGGCGAGGCGCTACAATCCTCCGAAATGGACGCTTTTCTGTTGATATATCAAATACAGCGCCTCCCCGGCGGTGACCTCGGCGGTTTGAGATGAAATCGTTATCCAAATGTTTTGGTAAAGACACAAAGTCTAATATATGACGATTTTTACTCACTTCGCCGAGGTCGCTGGCGGGCAAGGCGCAACAATCTTCCAAAATTAACGATTTCATGTTGATATTTTATATACAGGGGCTCGCCCGCAAGCGATTTCGATGATTTGAAACGAAACCTTTCTCCAAATGTCTTAGTAAACACACATAGTCTCCCATAAGAAGCTTTTTACTTACTTCGCCGAGGTCGCTTCGCGAGGAAATGGACGATTTTCTGTTGATATATCAGATACCTCGGCCGCAAGCGATCTCAGTGATTTGAGATTAAATCGTTATCCAAATGTTGTGGTAAAGACACATACTCTCATCAGAAGATTTTTACTCACTTTACCGAGGTCGCTTACGGATGAGGCGCTAAAATCTTCCAAAATGAACAATATCGTGTTAATATTTCATATACAGGATCTTACACACAAATGATATCGGCGATTTTAAGTGAAACCATTCTCCAAATGTCTTGGTAAAGACACATAGTCTTTCATAAGAAGATTTTTACTCACTTTGCCAAGGTCACTAGCGGGCGAGGCGCTTAAAACTTCTGAAATGGACAATTGTATTGATATGATTGTATCAAATACAACGCCTCACTCGCAAGCGACGATTTGAAGCACTCCGAAGAAATGCCTTCTGGCGGTTCTGCAGAAGATGAGGAAAAGGTGTTTTTTCAGTAGATGTTTCCCCAACCTCAATAAAAAAGTAAAGTAATAAGAAACAATTTATGTGCTTTTATTGATTTTATTAAACTTTACCTGACGCGTTTCGGCTTATGTCATCTTCGGAGGGTTTCATCCTAACATTACATTACAAAAATTGATAAAACATTTACATAGAATATTGTTGTATTCTATATAAAACAAAGAAACACTTATTTTTAGATGAGATGTAGATATTTTAATTTTATTTTTATTTAATCTTCTCAAAAAATCAAATGGCTAATTTATAAAATATATATAAATAAATAATATATAAAAGCCCATTTGATGGTTTATTCGTGTTGAAAAGATTAAATAAGAATAAAATTAAAATATCTACATCTCATCTAAAAATAAGTGCTTCTTTGTCTTATATAGAATACAACAATATTTTATGTAAATGTTTTATCAATTTTTAGAAGGATAGGACGAAAACCTCCGAAGATGGCATGAGCCGAAACGCGTCAGGCAGAGTTTAATAAAACCAATAAAAGCAAATAAATTGTTTCTTATTACTTTATTTATTACTTTATTACCTTATTACATACTGGTAATACGGAACCACACCATGTATCAATAAAAAAGGGTTGGGTCGAATTGGGTTGGGATGAGATGGGTTGGGTTAGTTTAGATTGGAGTTGTTAATGAAAGAAACAATTAAAATTCATAATAAGGGGAAAGCAGATATAGGGCCGAAACCAGAGCGGAACTTATACAGATACACAAAGAAAGGTGGAGTTAACGTGAAGAGCATATAAAGAAAATTATACCGGTGGAAAAAAGGATGAAATAATAAAGTAGATATAAGTACGAAGGCTTTCACGACCGGTGTTAATTGAACTAAAATTAGAACTAACACTAGCACTAACACTAGAACTATCAATAGAACTATCACTGGGACTAACACTAGATCTAAAACTAGAAACTTTCGGGTTTCGCCGTGCGGTTTTTGAAAAAATGTTTGACGTTTCGGATGCCATGTTGTAACCTTCTTCAGAAACTGGTTCTAACTGCGTTACTGCGAAAGTTTCTAGTTTTAGATCTAGTGTTAGTCTTAGTGATAGTTCTAGTGTTAGTGCTAGTGTTAGTTCTAATTTTAGTTCAATAATGTAGATCATTTCCTAACTCAGGGATTGACTGGGCATATGATTTTTACATCATATTTATATAAAATAAGAAAGACCACCACATTGATAGCCATGGTAGCTATTATGGTAGCCGAATTCAATGGAAGTGAAGATGTGTTCGAAAATTCCTGCAAAAGTAATAAGTACTAACCTTAAATAAAAAAAAACCTTAAAAAACCCAAATTATAAGATCACACAGATATGCTGTACACCTAATAAGGACTTTAGGGGTTCTACAATGAACAATTACATTGTGATAGAATGTTATATAAAAACTGACCGTAGTTTTGCTTTAAAATGTCAATCAATCATCTCAACAAACAATGTTTGAAGAGGTGCAAGATAAACTTAAGTTTGAAATGAGTTTGCAGAATATTTGGCAAACATTTTAAGCTTTGCTCTTTCAAGAGCGAGATAAAGTCAGTTCGCATATATGGGTAAAATTTTAGAATAGAAAATAAGAAATCTCTGTTGTACGTCAACGATGAATATGTTAATATTATTTTTTTGGTTTTGGCTGGTTTCGGCTACACAGCCATTATCAGGAAACCACGTTAAAAAATTTTAAACTATTCCTTAATAACATATTAAAATTATGTTATTAACATTAATCAATTAACTGATTTTCTAAAAAATAAGATAACTGAACCTCGATGTTATTAAGGAATAGTTTAAAATTTTTTAACGTGGTTTCCTGATGATGGCTGTGTAGCCGAAACCGGCATTTTCATCGTTGAAGTACAACAGAGATTTTTTATTTTCTATTCAAAACCTAACACCACGATGATAACAAAGAGAGCAAACCTATCAATATGGGTATAAGTTCCACGTTTAGAGTGAGTTTTGGTGCTAGAATGAAAACAAGAGTGATACTAGAACTAGAAACTTTTGGTTTTTAAGACGTATAGCTAAAAAGTTATGTTGGATTGAGGCGAAATCGTTTCTTGTATATCTTAATAAATATATAAGGCCTCCTATAGAACGATTTTATTTTCATTCTGCCGAGGTCGCTTGCGGGCGAGGCGCTACAATCTTTCAAAATAGACGATTTTATCTAAAAATTTCAAATCCACCGCCTCGCCTGCAAGCGATCTCGGCGATTTGAGGCGAAATCGTTTCTTGTATATTATAGTTAATATATAGTCCCCTATAAGACGATTCTATTCTCACGTTGCCGGGGTCGTTTGTGACCGAGGGGCTACAATCTTCCGAAATAGACACTTTTCTGTTGATATTCAAATCCAGCACCTAGCCCGTAAGCGACCTCGGCGATTTGAGGTGAAATCGTTTCGTGTATATTTTAGTAACTATATAAAGCCTCCTATAGAACGATTTTATTCACATCCCGCCGAGGTCGCTTGCGGGCGAGGCGCTACAATCTTATAAAATGGACGATTTTATGTAAACATTTCAAATCCACCGCCTCGCCCGCAAGCGACCTCGGCGATTTGAGGTGAAATCGTTCCTTGTATATCGTAGTGAATATATATTCTCCTATAAGACGATTCTATACTCACGCTGCCGAGGTTCTTTGTGAGCGAGGTGCTACAATCTTATGAAATAGACACTTTTCTGTTGATATTCAAATCCAGCGCCTCGCCCGCAAGCGACCTCGGCGATTTGAGGCGAAATCGTTCCTTGTATATCTTAATAAATATATAAAGCCTCCTATAGAACGATTTTATTCTCATTTCGCCGAGGTCGCCTGCGGGCGAGGCGCAACAATCTTCCAAAATGGCCTATTTTATGTAAACATTTCAAATCCAGCACCTCGCCCGTAAGCGACCTCGGCGATTTGAGGTGAAATCGTTTCGTGTATATTTTAGTAGCTATATAAAGCCTCCTATAGAACGATTTTATTCTCATCCCGCCGAGGTCGCTTGCGGGCGAGGCGCTACAATCTTATAAAATGGACGATTTTATGTAAACATTTCAAATCCACCGCCTCGCCCGCAAGCGACCTCGGCGATTTGAGGTAAAATCGTTCCTTGTATATCGTAGTGAATATATATTCTCCTATAAGACGGTTCTATACTCACGCTGCCGAGGTTCTTTGTGAGCGAGGTGCTACAATCTTATGAAATAGACACTTTTCTGTTGATATTCAAATCCAGCGCCTCGCCCGCAAGCGACCTCGGCGATTTGAGGCGAAATCGTTCCTTGTATATCTTAATAAATATATAAAGCCTCCTATAGAACGATTTTATTCTCATTCCGCCGAGGTCGCCTGCGGGCGAGGAGCAACAATCTTCCAAAATGGCCTATTTTATGTAAACATTTCAAATCCGGCGACTCGTTCGCAAGCGACCTCGGCGATTTGAGACGAAATCGTTCCTTGTATGTCTTAGTGAATATATAGTCTCTTATAAGACGATTCTATACTCACGCTGCCGAGATCGTTTGTGACCGCGGGGCTACAATATTCCGAAATAAACACTTTTCTGTTGATATTCAAATCCAGCGTCTCGCCCGCTAACGACCTCGGCGATTTGAGGTGAAATCATTCCTTGTATATCTTCGTGAATATATAGTCTCTTATAAGACGATTCTATTCTTAGGCTGCCAAGGTCCTTTGTAAGCGAGGGGCTACAATCTTCCAAAATAGACACTTTTCTGTTGATATTTAAATCCAGCGCCTCGGCCGCAAGCGACCTCGGCGTTTTCCTATATATCTTACTAAGTATAAAAAACCTCTTATTCTCACTCCGTCGAGGTCGCTTGCGGCGAAGGGCTACAATCGTCCGAAATAAACACTCTTGAGACTGAGATTTCATTTAAATCCAAATTAGTCTCTTCAACTTTATTAACTTTAAGCGTTTTTCCACTTTAATCGAAGTTATAAATGTTTGAAAATTGCTTAATCTTGGCGATGTTGCAACAAAAGTGATTTAGAATGCAGTTGTTTAAACAATCATATCTTTTGATTCAGAAACATCGAAGAAACGAAATTAGGTATTAATATTCTATGAAGCTTCAAATCAAGCTAATCGTTCCAACTTCATTAGAAACCAAATTATGAATATTTTGAAAATTGCTTCATTTTGGCAATATTATTACAAGACTGATTTGAGACATCTACACGAACAAATCATATCGAAATTTAATGAAAAATCATTAATCCATTCTTTGTTTACAATCAAATTTAAAACAAAGTCCCTTTTTGTTATTAGAAGTTTACTTTTCGGACGTCCGTATTTGCATAAACAATAAGCAGAACTCAACAATACAGTGAATTAAGCTCAGGAAATTGTGATTTCGATAAAAGAAATTGCGATGAATCGAATCGCAATCTCGTACATCCTTTACGTGTTATGACTGCTTAAGAAACGTCGATTTTGAAAGATTTTGTCGTTTTGGAGTTATTCAAATTTCGAATAGGGCATTTCAACTCCCGTATTGGCCAAAGATTAAGGTTTTGAATTCGAAATTGGTTATCAAAATTGGTTGAGCGGTTCTCGTTTTTAATGAAAATACTATCAACGTAAAATCGCATAAATTGTGAACAGCAAATTTGTGGGTATTAAAATGACTCATTTAACCAGTTTAAATTAAAATGTTGAAACTTACTGCAAACCTTCGTTTATCATAATGTAGATTTTTGTTTGTATGATCAAAATTAAATTTGCTTGGTGAATTAGATATATAAACTAAAAGCGATTTCCGCGTTAGAGTTTATTTGAATTAAAGTGAGTTAGAATAGCAAATAAAACCGGCGAGCAAATAATCGATTTCCTATTGCAAAATTTATTGTCACTTCACTTTTATTAGAAATAATAAACAATTCAATTTTCTTGTTTCGCTCGATTATACAAGGATGAATGCAACTTTACGATCAATAATTTCAGATAATAAGTCAATTATTATTTCATTACGCGGAGTGAACTCGGTTACGTATTAAAAAAAATCGTAAAATAAACTTGGGATTTAAAGACATCGAAACGTTCATAATCGGATCATCACGAATCCTCTTGGAGTCAAAACGTTTTTAAAGCGGTCTTTGAGAAGTGCAGAAGGCCGTCGTCGCATTAAAGGCGTCAATTTGTAGGGTAGTAATTGAGTGCTTTCCGCCGGAGGTCGACAAATATTTTCAGAAAGCTGTCCGGTCCCTCTCACGTCTATTACCGATTAAACGCTAAACGGCACGACAGGTGCCGAAGAAGAAGGCCATCTCTGAGGCAACCGAGACCACCGAATGCGTGTGTAATGTTACTGTATATACCTGATCATTGGCAGTTGCTTGGCAGACCGAGACCACTCGAAAGAATGTGCAGAATGCGGGCCGTCTCGCGTGGTTCCTTTTTTTTATTGTGCTGCCGTTGGGACTCGTCTCTCAACTACTGCTGCGCCCCAACAGAAGAACCAACAGCGGCACCTCAAAAATACGAATTCTCAAGAGAAAAAGTTCCTCACTCGCTTTGCTATGTGGATTCTATTCAATTTCAATTGATTTGACACGAGCTTCTTGTACGTGTGTTTATCTTTCATTCAATTTCAAGCAATTCATAGGTGGAATTCTTTCAGCATCGTAACATTAATTTATGTTCTTGGTACATGTGTAACTTCGAACAATCCACATCCTTCGGATACATGACTTTTTCACGCGTAATTAAAATCATAACGGTTTCTCTTCCCCCATTTCTCTTTTTGTATATTAAAGAAGACGAGCTTCCGCTACTACAGCCTACCTGAATGCTTCCATTGTGGTTGGAATTTTAGCATTAGAATTACTCCTTCGTCTCGGGAAGAAACCCCACGTTGATTATCGATTATACATTTAGAAAAGCAGGGGCGTGAACATAATTTTTTAGGGGATTAGGACTCTCGAGCGTCCTAAAGAAACCATTTGTCATCTCATTTTGTAAAGGTATTAATTTTTGACGCATATTTCTTCTCACGCATACGTAACGATTTTTTTGTGCTTAAAAGTTTCACCGAAAAAATCACATAATATGTGTTAGTAAGTTTATGTAATAGCCAAGAAAACGGTTTATTTCTGAACCGGTACTACACTTCCCATGAAGAAGTTTACACGGAGTATAAACAACGGGGATATCCAAGAGATTGCTTAGATCGGCCTAGAATACAACAATAAACATCACTCCTTTTCGGTACAAACATCAACATGTCTTGATATTTATTATAAGTTTGGGAATTATTTACGTCTGGTTTCATAAAACTAAAATAAAAAAAATTTTATCAAAAGTGATTATTGTTTAAATATATTTGCAAATATTGAGGAAATGAAGTTTGATGTAAATAATGCTTTCATTTAAATACAAATTAGTCGCTCCAAGTTAATTAAGAACGAAGTTATGAATTTTTTTATATTGTTAATAATTTGGAATTAAATTAAAAATTAATTTTTCGATACTTGTGGACCAAAAATATGATTTGTTCATACAAATACATGATACAATTAGTAAATATAAAGTCTATTATGAGACGATTTTATTTCCACTCCGCCGAGTTCGCTTGCGGACGAGGCGCTACAATTTTCCAAAATGGACGATTTTATGTATATGTAAATATTTTAAATCCAGCGCCTCGCCTGCAAGCGACTTCGGCGATTTAAGACCAAATCATTCCTTGTATATCTTAGTAAATGTATAAAGCCTCCTATAGGACGATTTTATTCTCACTCCGCCGAGGTCGCTTGCGGGCGAGGCGCTACAATTTTCCAAAATTGACGATTTTATGTAAATATTTCAAATCCAGCGCCTCGCCCGCAAGCGACCTCGGCGATTTGAGACCAAATCGTTCCTTGTATATCTTAGTAAATATATAAAGTCTCCTATAGGACGATTTTATTCTCACTCCGCCGAGGTCGCTTGCGGGCGAGGCGCTACAATTTTCCAAAATTGACGATTTTATGTAAATATTTCAAATCCAGCGCCTCGCCCGCAAGCGACCTCGGCGATTTGAGACCAAATCGTTCCTTGTATATCTTAGTAAATATATAAAGTCTCCTATAGGACGATTTTATTCTCACTCCGCCGAGGTCGCTTGCGGGCGAGGCGCTACAATTTTCCAAAATTGACGATTTTATGTAAATATTTCAAATCCAGCGCCTCGCCCGCAAGCGACCTCGGCGATTTGAGACCAAATCGTTCCTTGTATATCTTAGTAAATATATAAAGTCTCCTATAGGACGATTTTATTCTCACTCCGCCGAGGTCGCTTGCGGGCGAGGCGCTACAATTTTCCAAAATTGACGATTTTATGTAAATATTTCAAATCCAGCGCCTCGCCCGCAAGCGACCTCGGCGATTTGAGACCAAATCGTTCCTTGTATATCTTAGTAAATATATAAAGTCTTCTATAGGACGATTTTATTCTCACTCCGCCGAGGTCGCTTGCGGGCGAGGCGCTACAATTTTCCAAAATTGACGATTTTATGTAAATATTTCAAATCCAGCGCCTCGCCCGCAAGCGACCTCGGCGATTTGAGACCAAATCGTTCCTTGTATATCTTAGTAAATATATAAAATCTCCTATAGGACGATTTTATTCTCACTCCGCCGAGGTCGCTTGCGGGCGAGGCGCTACAATTTTCCAAAATTGACGATTTTATGTAAATATTTCAAATCCAGCGCCTCGCCCGCAAGCGACCTCGGCGATTTGAGACCAAATCGTTCCTTGTATATCTTAGTAAATATATAAAGTCTCCTATAGGACGATTTTATTCTCACTCCGCCGAGGTCGCTTGCGGGCGAGGCGCTACAATTTTCCAAAATTGACGATTTTATGTAAATATTTCAAATCCAGCGCCTCGCCCGCAAGCGACCTCGGCGATTTGAGACCAAATCGTTCCTTGTATATCTTAGTAAATATATAAAGTCTCCTATAGGACGATTTTATTCTCACTCCGCCGAGGTCGCTTGCGGGCGAGGCGCTACAATTTTCCAAAATGGACGATTTTATGTAAATATTTCAAATCCAGCGCCTCGCCCGCAAGCGACCTCGGCGATTTGAGACCAAATCGTTCCTTGTATATCTTAGTAAATATATAAAGTCTCCTATAGGACGATTTTATTCTCACTCCGCCGAGGTCGCTTGTGGGCGAGGCGCTACAATTTTCCAAAATTGACGATTTTATGTAAATATTTCAAATCCAGCGCCTCGCCCGCAAGCGACCTCGGCGATTTGAGATCAAATCGTTCCTTGTATATCTTAGTAAATATGTAGTCTCCCAGAGGACGATTTTATTCTCATTCCGCCGAGGTCGCTTGCGGGCGAGGCGCTACAATCTTCCAAAATGGACGATTTTATGTAAATATTTCAAATCCAGCGCCTCGCCCGCAAGCGACCTTGGCGATTTGAGACCAAATCGTTCCTTGTATATCTTAGTAAATATATAAAGTCTCCTATAGGAAGATTTTATTCTCACTCCGCCGAGGTCGCTTGCGGGCGAGGCGCTACAATCTTCCAAAATGGATGATTTTTATGTAAATATTTCAAATCCAGCGCCTCACCCGCAAGCGATCTCGGCGATTTGAGACCGAGTCGTTCTTTGCATATCTTAGTAAATATATAAAGTCTCGCATAGGACGATTTTATGTAAATATTTCAAATCCAGCGCCTCGCCCGCAAGCGACCTCGGTAATTTGACACCAAACCGTTCTTTGTATATCTTAGTAAATATATAATGTCTCCTATAGGACGATTTTATTCTCACTCCGCCGAGGTCGCTTGCGGGCGAGGCGCTACAATTTTCCAAAATTGACGATTTTATGTAAATATTTCAAATCCAGCGCCTCACCCGAAGGCGACTTCGGCGATTTGAGACCGAATCGTTCTTTGCATATCTTAGTAAATATATAAAGTCTCGCATAGGACGATTTTATTCTCATTCCGCCGAGGTCGCTTGCGGGCGAGGCGCTACAATCTTCCAAAATGAACGATTTTATGTAAACATTTCAAATCCAGCGCCTCGCCCGCAAGCGACCTCGGGGATTTGAGATCAAATCGTTCCTTGTATATCTTAGTAAATATATAGTCTCCCAGAGGACGATTTTATTCTCATTCCGCCGAGGTCGCTTGCGGGCGAGGCGCTACAATCTTCCAAAATGGACGATTTTATGTAAATATTTCAAATTCAGCGCCTCGTCCGCAAGCGACTTCGGCGATTTGACACCAAACCGTTCTTTGTATATCTTAGTAAATATATAAAGTCTCCTATAGGCCGATTTTATTCACTCCGCCGAGGTCGCTTGCGGGCGAGGCGCTACAATTTTCCAAAATTGACGATTTTATTATTAACATTTTAAATCCAACGCCTCTCCCGCAAGCGACCTCGGCGATTTGAGACGAAATCGTTTTTTAAAAGAAGTCATGGGGAAACAAATATCCAAAGAGCTGAAAGAAGATATAATTGCCCAAGCTGGAAATAGTGGAGGTCAAACTAACGACGTTTCAACTTCTGCCATCGTAGGGGTAATTGGATTCGTCGAAGTGGCCCTTTTCTTCATTTGCTGCTGTTGCGTCGGGTTGGTATACGTTGGAAGAAGACCAGAAAAGATGATAGAATAAATATTACATCGTCACCTCATCCAAAAGAAAATTTATGCAAGTCAATGGGAAACCATATTCAATAAGGAGATCCAGTGATGAGATGCCCATCCAAATAAGGGAGATATTGGAAGAACTAAGAAGTTTTAAAGTTAATAATTTTAGAATTAGGATAGATGAAGCTAGGAAAAATTTTAATGTTAAAGAGCATATAAGTTAGTTATAAAAGAGACTAGGGATAGTATTGTAACTATAGACGAACTTATAATAAGAGTAACTTAGATTTTAGAAAGTAGGTTAGGAAGTTTCAGAGTAGGTGGCCAAGTAACAATTGTATGAATGAAATTCATAATGAACGACAGAGAAGATGTCACAAGGCAATAAATAAATGCATGCTATAGAACTACACAATTCATTGTTAGATAAAGACGGAAAGAAATTACTAACCAATTATGTCCTAAAAGCAAGACTATCACAGAAAGCTAAACTTAGGTTAAAGAATACCTATGAAAATACCTAAAAGATCAGCTGTAAGTCTATCACCGCAGTTAAATAATGCAAAATAAAGAGAAAATTCAGTGGAAAAATGTTATGAAGCAATCTAAGAACTCTTATGTAATTTGACACTGTCTCAAACAGAGGAAACCACAAACATGGAAGTTGTTAATCTTTTAAGAGACGCTATTGAGAAGATGGTTATTAACGTATTTGCGAATGGATTGCGAAATAAAGATCTACGAGTAATAATTAAAGCAAGAAATTACGATAAATTATCAGAAGCAGTTCAAGAAGCTAAGGAAGAGGCATGTGCAAAACCAGAAAATCCTCAGATCTTCTATGCCAATAGACAAGAAAACATACCCAATAGAGGTAGTAATAATGGAAACCACAGGGAGTAATTTTATCGACGACGTAATAAATTAAATTATCAATACCACCAAAGATCATCAGATCGATCTTTTAACAACGGACAAAACCAAAGAAACATAGGAAACGATAGACAAGATTTTAGTCACTTCCGAGGTAGAGGAAATTTTAGAGCAAACTCATGTGACACTATTCGCAGTGAACATCGCACTAAAAATAAACATCGTACAATTAAGACGTTTATTACATGGTGACGATTTTATGTAACCATTTCAAATCCATCGCCTCGCCTACAAGCGACCTCGGCGATTTGAGGCGAAAACGTTCCTTGTATATCCTAGTAAATATATAAAATCCCTTATAAGATGATTTTATGCCCAGTCCGCCAAGGTTACTTGCGGACAAGGCGCTACAATCTGTTAAAATGAACGATTTTATGTAAACATCCAGCATCGCGCCCGCAGCGACCTCAGCGATTTAAGACGAGGATTTCGTCTTAAATCCTCGTCTTAAATAGAAGATCCTTGTATATCTTCTTAAGGCTTCTATAGGACGATTTTATTCACATTCCGTCGAGGTGACTTGTGGGCGAGGCACTACAATTCCAAAATGAACAATTTTATGTAAATATGTCAATTCCAGCACCTCGCCCGCAAGCGACCTCGGCGATTTGAGACGAAATCGTTTCTTATATATCTTAGTAAATATATAAAGGCTTCTATAGGGCGATTTTATTCTTATTCCGCCGAGGTCGCTTGCGGGCGAGGCGCTACAATCTCCCAAAATGAACGATATTATGTAAACATTTTAAATCCAGTGCCTCGCCCGCAAGCGACCTCGGCAATTTAAGACCAAATCATTCCTGGCCTGCAAGAAACTAGAACCAAAATCATTGGGGTTTAGCCGTCTTTAGAGATGTACGGCTAATCCTGGATGTTTCTAGTTCTAGATCTAGAGTTAGATCTAATCGTATAAAACTAGAACTAACACTAGACCTAGAAGTGGAAAGTTTTGGGTTTAGACGTGCGTCTTCAGACGCACGGCTAAACAAAAAGAAAAAGTGTTAGTTCTAGTTTTACTTCAATTCAAACAGGTTGCCAAATGAGTTTGTAAAGTATTCTCTTTCAGAAATTATTCATTGTAGAGGCCTTTGTTAAGAACATTTCTTCAGATGCACGGCTAACCCCTACCAAACCTAACCTTGTATATTTGAACTGAATTAAAACTAGAACTGACACTAGAACTAGAATCATTCGGGTGATTCGAATTGACATTTGAACATCAATTGAAATATACAGGGTCTTCAATTAGAAAGAACGAGAATCTTTTTTTTTAATTTTGTGTGAAAAGGGGTGTTTCGTCCAACGCAGCTCTGGGGTACCAAATATCTTAGAACAGCACAGAAAACAAGCAGCATCAATCAATGTGCCCCATCTTGTAATTATTGGTTCATGCGATTCCTGATAGCCCTAATTCCTTTTTAGCATGATTTTCTGCTGAATATTCTAAACATAGCAATTCAATCGATCTGTTCAACACATAATTGAACTATAGACAAAATATGCGCTCATATAAAATTATATGAGATTATATCGAAGTATAAAAATTATTAAATTTGTATTGAATAAAAATGCAAAATATGAAATTATACGTAAAACAAGCAAAAGCATATAAATCTGATCTCTAGTAAAAATACATATACTAATTTAGATTTAAATGAAAGCTTAATCTTCTTCATGGAATATTTTCATCAAACCATTTTATTACAACATCGCCAAGAATTTTTAAAATTTTGTTGTATTATAACTTTTAAGATTACTAAACTTGAATATGTCTAGTTCTACATTTAGTTAAACAGTTAATAGTAAACTAATTATTTCTGGTAATAAATACCATTAGTATAACATCCATTAACCTCAAGTTTATCCGCGTCGCATCATTTATTACACGGTTTATGCTTCGGAAATAATTTTCACACTACCATCAGTTTGCCACGAACGACGCAATTGTGCCCTGCCAGCGGATGGAGTATGGTAGGTAGAGCAGCATGACGCCCCCTTCAAGCCCCCAGACTATGACATTAAGTGCTGCTACCGCCACCCTTTCGCCCAACACCAACCCTCCCCCTCAATTGATTTTACTGCCACGTAATGGTTCTGTTGCGCCAAGCTAGGCGACGTTCGTGCGAAAGCTTTGAGGGTAGAACTACAATAACCTTGGTTCTACGGGGTCAACACGAACGGTGAAGAGCCCTCGATCCGTCGCGTATGAAAAGCTGTGTTGGTAGGACGTTCGGAAAAATAACCAATCGATAGGAGAATGCGGGGGTATAAAAAATGCGAAACGTTTTTAGGGGCTTAATGGCTTTGTTTGTTCCTTCGCGATTTCGACGCCGACGCTCGTTCAAGAGGGGGAGAGAGGGGAATTTTTCTTTTGCAACTCAAGATTTATGTGTACAGACTTGGCAGCGTCGCTTCCCTCTTGCGAAAACAGTCCGGGAGATGGGATTTTTCCCGATACTATTCGTCTATTTTTTTTTTCGGGATAACGGAGGAGTTTGTTGAGTCATCGCGGGGGGTTGTGCCAAAATCGATAAAAACTTTTCAAGATTTATGATATGCAACGAATCAAGGTCATCTTGGTATCAATTATTTTATGATTGAACGTACATTACAATAATTAAATCAATAAATCAACTTACAACAAATTAACATACCCTACAAGAAAAATTTAAATTGATT
This sequence comes from Onthophagus sagittarius, assembly GCA_036711965.1. Classification (NCBI taxonomy): domain Eukaryota; kingdom Metazoa; phylum Arthropoda; class Insecta; order Coleoptera; family Scarabaeidae; genus Onthophagus; species Onthophagus sagittarius. The sequence continues at coordinate 14,438,479 of JASERS010000004.1, forward strand.
TAATTGTTCTCTGCAATTTCATGTTAATATCATGCAAATACCTTGCAAATGATGGTGTAAATGCGGGGTTATTAAAGTACACGTGTTATTAGCATAGCTATTTAAATCATTTCATTTTTTGCCGGTTCGTTTACATTGATCAAAAGTTGCCGCATATACATACTACTTATAGTAATCATCTACATCTCAATCATAAAGAAAGCTGTATATAACTAGATCAATCATCCCTTTAAATATTTATTTTCTTGATTACTATAATTAAAGTATAACTGTTAAACGTATTACTTTAAATGTTAGGAGTATTTAAAAGAATTAATTGTATACGTTTTATGGTGTTATTAACCATGTAAATTACTGCAAGATGGTTGAAAAGAAGATAATAACGGAAGTCGTGTTTCATTAAAAGCTTAACTTCCATTATTTATAGATAACGAACTTTATGACATTATTTATTTTTATAACTCGTATCTTTTAATCGGCAAATATGGTGGAAATGAAATTTGGTGTAAAATATTATAGTATGATATCTTTAGACGCACGAATCTTTCTAGTACTAGGTGTAATGTTAGTTCTAGTTTTAGTTTGATAAAAGTGTACATCAATATAAGACTGAATAACAACTAAAGATAGAGCCAACATAAACGCTAGAGCTAATACTAAACCTAGGACGAAAAACATTTAGGTTTAGCTGTACCTTTTCTAAGACAGAACCCAATCCACCTCAACCTGGGTTTTGATTGCCTTCTAACACAGAAAGAAATAAAAAGATCCTGGAAGGAACATAAAATTTGGCAAAAATATAATTATATGTATTAGGTAAGATTCGAACATCTTCTCACAGAATTGTATCTCCAAAGAATTCAGGTCGATTTTATCAATTTCAAGTTCATCCAGACACCCGCATTTTAAAAATTCTAGACATTTACCAAACTCACCTATAATGATTCATTATAATGATAACATTTTATCATGTTGAGAACCGAATTAGAAAACCTTTATTCGTTTTTGAAATAAGTATTATTTAAGTTAACCTATCTTTTTATGATTTTTTGAAATTAATAATCTTGCTTTAAAAAAATCACGAAAAACCGAATTCTTAAGATATCTTAATGAATTATTCATGATTTATAGGGGAAAGTGTCTACTTTCTCGTGATGGAAGCAGATCTTGAAAATACTTATTCGTTTTTGAGATATAAATCATTAAATTCAACGTCAACATTTGGGGCTATCTCAAGTTAATTAAAATTCACGAAAAATCGAATTCTTGAGATATTTTAACGAAACATTCCAAATTTATAGAAGCAAGTGTCTATTTTGTCATGGTGAGAACCAAATTAGAAAATCTTTATTCGTTTTTGAGACAAACATTATTTAAATTAACATATTTTTTTATGATTTTTTGAAATTAATAATCTTGTTTTAAAACATCTTAAAAAATCGAATTCTTAAGATATCTTAATGAACTATTCATGATTTATAAAGGAAAGTGTCTATTTTCTGGTGATGAAAGCGGATCTTGAAAATATTTATTCGTTTTTGAGATATAAATCATTAATTTCCACGTGAACGTTTATGGCTATCTCGAGTTAATTAAAAATCACCAAAAATCGAATTTTGGAGATATTTTAATGAAACATTCAAAATTTATAGAGGCAAGTGTCTCTTTTGTCATGGTGAGAACCAAATTAGAAAATCTTTATTCGTTTTTGAGATAAACATTATTTAAACTAACATATTTTTTTACGATTTTTTGAAATTAAAAAATCTTGTTTTAAAACATCTTAAAAAATCGAATTCTTAAGATATTTTAATGAAACATTCAAAATTTATAGAGATAAGTGTCTATTTTGTCATGGTGAGAACCAAATTAGAAAATCTTTATTCGTTTTTAAGATAAAAATTATTTAAGTTAACCTAACTTTTTATGATTTTTTGAAATTAATAATCTTGCTTTAAAAAATCACGAAAAATCGTGTTCTTCAGATATCTTAATGAACTATTCATGGCTTATAGAGGAAAGTGTCTATTTTCTGGTGATGAAAGCGGATCTTGAAAATATTTATTCGTTTTTGAGATATAAATCATTAATTTCCACGTGAACGTTTATGGCTATCTCGAGTTAATTAAAAATCACCAAAACTCGAATTCTTGAGATATTTTAGCGCAACATTCCAAATTTATAGAGGCAAGTGTCTATTTTGTCATGATGAGAACCAAATTAGAAAATCTTTACTCGTTTTTGAGATAAACATTATTTAAATTAACTTATTTTTTTATGATTTTTTGAAATTAATAATCCTGTTTTAAAACATCTTAAAAAATCGAATTCTTAAGATATCTTAATGAACTATTCATGATTCATAGAGGAAACTGTCTATTTTCTGGTGATGAAAGCGGATCTTGAAAATATTTACTCGTTTTTTAGATATAAATCATTAATTTCCACGTGAACATTTATGGCTATCTTGAGTTAATTAAAAACCACCAAAAATCGAATTTTTGAGATATTTTAATGAAGCATACAAAATTTATAGAGTCAACTGTCTATTTTGTCATGGTGAGAACCAAATTAGAAAATCTTTATTCGTTTCTGAGATAAACATTATTTAAATTAACATAGTTTTTTATGATTTTTTGAAATTAATAATCTTGTTTCAAAAAATCACGAAAAATCGAATTCTTAAGATATCTTAATGAACTATTCATGATTTATAGAGGAAAGTGTCTATTTTCTAGTGATGAAAGCGGATCTTGAAAATATTTGTTCGTTTTTGAGATATAAATTATTAATTTCCACGTGAACATTTATGGCTATCTCGAGTTAATTAAAAATCACCAAAAATCGAATTCTTGAGATATTTTAATGAAACATTCAAAATTTATAGAAGCAAGTGTCTATTTTGTCATGGTGAGAACCAAATTAGAAAATCTTTATTCGTTTTTGAGATAAACATTATTTAAGTTAACCTAATTTTTTTATGATTTTTTGAAATTAATAATCTTGTTTCAAAAAATCACGAAAAATCGAATTCTTAAGATATCTTAATCAACTATTCATGATTTATAGAGGAAAGTGTCTATTTTCTCGTGATCAAACCGGATCTTGAAAATATTTATTCGTTTTTGAGATATAAATCATTAAATTCATCGTGAACATTTATGGCTATCTCAAGTTAATAAAAAATCACCAAAAATCGAATTCTTGAGATACTTTAATGAAACATTCAAAATTTATAGACGTAAGTGTCTATTTTGTCATGGTGAGAACCAAATTAGAAAATCTTTATTCGTTTTTGAGATAAACATTATTTAAGTTAACATATTTTTTTATGATTTTTTGAAATTAATAATCTTGTTTTAAAAAATCGAATTCTTAAGATATCTTAATGAACTGTTTATGATTTATTGAGGAAAGTGACTATTTTCTCGTGATCAAACTGGATCTTGAAAATATTTATTCGTTTTTGAGATATAAATCATTAAATTCAACGTAAATATTTATCGCTATCTCAAATTAATTAAAAATCACCAAAAATCGATTTCTTAAGATATTTTAACGAAACATTCAAAATTTATAGAGGCAAGTGTCTATTTTGTCATGGTGAGAAACAAATTAGAAAATTTTTATTCATTTTTGAGATAATGATTATTTAAATTAACTTAAATCATTTTCGTTATTATTTGATTTTCTTTTGTTAATTTTCATTATTATTAATTTCTTGTTCAGCAATTTTTTATTTTTGTTAAGAAATGATTTGTTTATGTTATTTATTGTGTTTTATTACTGGATGCTTCGCTGGGCTTTCCAGTTTTCATTTCAAATATAATAAATAAATAATTTCACGAATTGTTGTTCATAATTTGTATCGACGGGAATAAACAAGTAATCGATTTTTTGACAAAACCGTTCGATAACTATTGTGTGCAATATTTGTTGATCAGTTGCTATCAGAACACCAATAGGCGATATCGACTCGATAAAAGATATCGATCCAATAACCATCGCTCCGATATCTACTCAATACTATAACGTACGAGAAACCGGGCATAAGTAGCCTCTTTATAATACTTGTACATGCAAGTTTTTTTTGTTTTGGCCACATATTATCCATATTTCCAGAATATTACTGAATATTTCTACCAATTTTAAACACAAAAAATGTATGTTACTCATTTTTGTTGCATACAAATCCGATCCTTAGTTATTACCCATGCAGATTACTGCAAGATGGTTGAAATGAAGATAGTAACGGAAGTCGTTAAACTGACGTATTTCAGTAAAGCTTCGATGTTAATTACTTTCCTAGCGCCTGACGAAATCAATACATATTGCATTTATCGCCGATTGCCACTCATTCGTACGTGAAATTACTGTAACGAATTACTTCAGGGTCCCAACCAATAAATTACAATTTCATTACGTATGGTAATGGCCTCTTCGATTGTGGTGAATACTACTTCATACGAGCTGATTACCTTCAGCCTAACCCACTAGCTGTTACTAAGGCCCATAAATCTAAACGATTCCTTCGCTCGTGGTTGGTATACTAAGTACTAAGAGTTTTCGAGGTGAATTTCCGGTCGATAAAAGTAGTTGAAGCGTCTCGACAAAGATCCAACGTTGAAGAAATTAATTGACTTCTAGCGTAGAATTTATCGTGCAAACGAGCATGATCTATAGTTGAAAGTGAAAAATTCCGCTTTAAAGACCGCGACGGTTGCTGCACCTGCCTTATTTACTATTCTCTGTTACGACTATTTAACAAATTAGCGCCGTAAATTACACAATCTCTCGCTGAGTATTTGGTTAAAACACATTATTAATATTCGAAGTGAATAATATGTGTTACATAACAATTATTTTAATTATTATGAACCCGATAAGAATTTGTAATATTTATTTCCATTTTAAATTCTAGTTTAACAAATAGGTTAAATTAAATACCGCAAGAATGTAGATAGCAAGAATCGTATCAATTACACACTGGTTGTACGACAAAGAATCATTTCAATCGGAAATAAATAGACTGCAGCTTAGCCGCAAACTGATCTAAAGATAGCCATACCATAAGGGTTTATTTACGGTCCACAAAGAAATATAAGACGGTTATAATGTAATTAATTATAATAAGATAAACTATAATGTAGGAGAAAATGAGTTTGTACTCCTCAAATCTCCTTCTTTAAATTTAGCATTAAAAAAAATCTTTATCATTTCAACGTTTAAACCACCTCGAGGAAGCGTTTATTTAATGACCGTGGTACAACCCGTTTTAAGACCGGGAAGTAAAGGAAGAAAACGCCTAGGATATGGCCCATATTGTGATGAAATCAGACGAAAGCTCTCCGCCACCATAAACAGCTCGTAAATGTCCTCCTAGCAACATGCAACCAACCTTGTGGTTTTTGATGCGATCGCGGCTTGTGCATTAAGCTCCGAAAGCTAAAGCTAGGAATGGAACGCGCGCCGGTAGTTGTTCTTTTAGATTTATGTGCGCTCGACATCGCTGTTCTATTGTGAGACCAACTTTTTAAACGATAAACACGTCAAATCGAGTTCAAGGCTTGAATAGTTAAACGAAAAAGCAAACTCAATTCGAAAAGTGAAAGAAAATGTGGTCCAAATAAAAAGTAATGTTGCAATTTTGATGATTAAAATTGATTTATACGCGTTATCACAACGTTTAATAGCCAGTTATAACGTTATATTGTCAACAATAAATCTTTTTGGGTATACAACAATCAGGTTTAATTGCTACAATTATGCAAGGATAAATATGATGAAGTGTGATGGATGAAAATAGGTCAGTTTAAAATAATTAAAGAAGAAATTTCTTTATGACTTTAAAGGAGTAAACTGAATCTGAGAAATTATTAATAAATTCTGAGAACTTTAAATTTTGGCAAAATGCTTTAATTATAGATCATCACACCCAATTGAGACTTCACTTTGTTAACAAGTCTATTGAACGTTCTCCAAAATTTGCTACATCTTGGTTTCGAATGGAGCTCATTTTCATTTCATAATACTCAAAAATGTCGCATTTGGAATGCAGGTAAGTCGAGCATGTATCAGAAAGCTCCCATTAATTTAAAGTTATCGACATCATCGGATGGCGTTATGTGGGGATGTGTTGCCTTAATTGCTTAATTTTACCGACTATAATCGAAGACAGTGCTAGCTTGATGAAGCAATGTACGTCCAAAAAGGTGTATGACGATATTGGCGTATTTATCTCAAGGTGAGATGACCTAGATTGTGAATACACCTCAAATCTTTGGTACATTAAATATACAATAAATTTACTTCAAATTGCTTTTTATTACATGATATTATCTCAATTACTTCTTAAGATTCTATTCTTTGAAAATTGCTGGATTTTTACCTAACACTCTATGTGTAGATTTTTACAGACGTTTAATTAAAAAGTCATGACTCGAAAATTTGTAGATTTGAAGAAACGATCTTTGATACGTTAAATATACAATAAATTTAACTTCAAATTGCTTCTTATTTCATGATGATACCTCAATTAGTTCTTGAGATACTATTCTTTGAAAATTGCTTGATTTTTACCTAACACTGTATGTGTAGATTTTTACAGACTTTTAATTAAAAAGTTATGACTGGAAAATTTGAAGATTTGAAGAAACGATCTTTGGTACATTAAATACACAATAAATTTGCTTCAAATTGGTTCTTATTTCATGTGGATATCTCCATTACTTCTGAAGATATTATTCGTTGAAAATTGCTTGATTTTCAATTATATCTTGAGATACAATTTTAATCAAAAAATCATAGGTCAATAATTTTTTGATTCATTGAAAATTGCTTGATTTTTACTTGACACACACAATTCGGTTTTAGCGAAAAAAAAAGTCATATCTCGGAGATTTAAAGATTTGAAGTAACAATCTTTGGTACATTGTATAGTAACAAAATTTCCTTCAAAGTGTTTCTTGTTTCATAGTGATATGTCAATTGCTGCTTGAGATACAATTCTTTGAACATTACTTTATTTTTACCTTACACACATAATAAGGTTTTTGTAGACTTCTAGTCAAAAAACCTGAACTCGGAGATTTAAAGATTTGAAGAAACGATCTTTGTCACGTTATATACTAGATAAATTTGCTTCATATAGCTTCTTATTTTATGATGATATTTCAAATGCTTCTTGAGATACGATTCTTTGAAAAATATTTTATTTTTAGCTAACACATGTAATTAGGTTTTTGCACACTTTTAATTAAAAAATCATGGCTCGAAAGTTTGAAGATTTGAAGAGACGATCTTTGGTACATTAAATACACAATAAATTTGCTTCAAATTGATTCTTATTTCATGTGGATATCTCCATTACTTCTGAAGATATTATTCGTTGAAAATTGCTTGATTTTTACCTAACACTGTATGTGTAGATTTTTACAGACTTTTAATTAATAAGTTATAACTGGAAAGTTTGAAGATTAAAAAAAATGATCCTTGGTACATTAAATATACAATAAATTTGCTTCAAATTGCTTCTTATTTCATAGTGATATCTCTATTAGTCTTTATTAGACTTTTAATCAAGAAATCATAAGTCAGAGATTTAAAGATTTGAGAAACGATCATTAGCACACTGTATAGTATTTAGATTTGCTTCAAACTGCTTCTTATTTCATGGTGATTTTCAATTATATCTTGAGATACAATTTTAATCAAAAAATCATAGGTCAATAATTTTTTGATTCATTGAAAATTGCTTGATTTTTACTTGACACACACAATTCGGTTTTAGCGAAAAAAAAATCATATCTCGGAGATTTAAAGATTTGAAGTAACAATCTTTGGTACATTGTATAGTAACAAAATTTCCTTCAAAGTGCTTCTTGTTTCATAGTGATATGTCAATTGCTGCTTGAGATACAATTCTTTGAACATTACTTTATTTTTACCTAACACACATAATAAGGTTTTTGTAGACTTCTAGTCAAAAAACCTGAACTCGGAGATTTAAAGATTTGAAGAAACGATCTTTGTCACGTTATATACTAGATAAGTTTGCTTCAAATAGCTTCTTATTTTATGATGATATTTCAAATGCTTCTTGAGATACGATTCTTTGAAAAATATTTTATTTTTAGCTAACACATGTAATTAGGTTTTTGCAGACTTTTAATTAAAAAATCATGGCTCGAAAGTTTGAAGATTTGAAGAGACGATCTTTGGTACATTAAATACACAATAAATTTGCTTCAAATTGATTCTTATTTCATGTGGATATCTCCATTACTTCTGAAGATATTATTCGTTGAAAATTGCTTGATTTTTACCTAACACTGTATGTGTAGATTTTTACAGACTTTTAATTAATAAGTTATAACTGGAAAGTTTGAAGATTAAAAAAAATGATCCTTGGTACATTAAATATACAATAAATTTGCTTCAAATTGCTTCTTATTTCATAGTGATATCTCTATTAGTCTCTATTAGACTTTTAATCAAGAAATCATAAGTCAGAGATTCAAAAGATTTGAAGAAACGATCTTTAGCACACTGTATAGTATATAGATTTGCTTCAAACTGCTTCTTATTTCATGGTGATTTTCAATTATATCTTGAGATACAATTTTAATCAAAAAATCATAGGTCAATAATTTGTTGATTCATTGAAAATTGCTTGATTTTTACTTGACACACACAATTCGGTTTTAGCGAAAAAAAATCATATCTCGGAGATTTAAAGATTTGAAGTAACAATCTTTGGTACATTGTATAATAACAAAATTTCCTTCGAAGTGCTTCTTGTTTCATAGTGATATGTCAATTGTTGCTTGAGATACAATTCTTTGAACATTACTTTATTTTTACCTAACACACATAATAAGGTTTCTGTAGACTTCTAGTCAAAAAACCTGAACTCGGAGATTTAAAGATTTGAAGAAACGATCTTTGTCACGTTATATACTAGATAAGTTTGCTTCATATAGCTTCTTATTTTATGATGATATTTCAAATGCTTCTTGAGATACGATTCTTTGAAAAATATTTGATTTTTAGCTAACACATGTAATTAGGCTTTTGCAGACTTTTAATTAAAAAATCATGGCTCGAAAGTTTGAAGATTTGAAGAAACGATCTTTGGTACATTAAATACAAAATAAATTTGCTTAAATTTTCTTCTGAGTACGACTTCCTGTCGTACTCAGAAGACTAAATATTACTGGCACAACAGACAGAAGACTGGATATTGCTGCCAAAAATCTAAATTTTGTTCTCAGAAGGCTACATTTTGATGTCAAAAAGCAAAATTTTACTATTAAAAGATTAAATACTCCTAATGCAAGGCTAGATATTGGTAATAGAAGACTAAACCTTTATTAACTAGGTTTTAATGTCAAAAGGCTACATTTTAATGTCATAACGCAAACTTTTAATATCAGAAGACTAAATACTCCTATTGGAAGGCCAGAACTTTCTTCTGAAAGTTATTCCTTACTGCGAACTAAGGAATAACTAGATATTGCTGCCAAAAGTCAAAATTTTACTGTCACAACTAGATACTGTTAACAGATGACTGAATGTTGTCGTCAGAAACTAAATTTTGATGTCAAAGCAAAATTTTAATATCAAAAGGCTCCTATTAGAAGGCTAGATGTTGGTAATAGAAAACTAAATCTTTCTTCTAAAATTTATTCCTTACAGAAATACCAGGCTATAACCTTGCTACCAAAAGACTAAATTTCGCTGTCAGAAGTCTAGATTTTGACGTCATAAAGCAACATTTTAATATGAAGAGACTAGATACTGGTATTGGAAAGTTATATATCTTTCATGAAAGCTATTTCGTACTGAGAACTAGATATTGTAGACGGTAGATTGTATATTGCTGACAAAAGTCTAAATTTCGCTATCAAAAAGCTCGGTTTTGACGCCATGAAGCAAAATTTCGATGTCAAAAGACTAAATGTTACTTCTGAAAAGTATTTCTTACTGACAACTAGAGATTGTTGATAGCAAACTGGATATTCCTGTCATAAGATTAAGTTTGAATGTAAGAAGGTTACATTTTGATGTCATAAAGTAAAATTTTAATATCTGTTATTCTTTACTGAGAACTAGATATTGTAGACAGAAGACTATATTGCTGCCACAAGTCTAAATTTCGCTATCAGAAGGCTAGGTTTTGAAGCCATGAAGCAAAATTTCGATGTCAAAAAGACTAAATCTTTCTTCTGAAAAGTATTTCTTGTCGAGAACTAGAGATTGTTAACAGAAAACTGGATATTGCTGTCAAAAGACTAGGTTTTAATGTCAAAAAGCTACATTTTGAAGTCATAAAATAAAATTTTAATATCAACAGACTAGATACTTGTATTGGAAGGCTAGATATCTCTTGTGAAACCTATTTCTTACTAAGAACACGATATTGTAGACAGAAGACTGTATATTGCTGCCAAGAGTATAAATTTCGTTATCAAAAGGCTAGGTTTTGAAGCCATGAAGCAAAATTTCGATGTGAAAAGAGTGAATCTTTCTTCTGAAAAATATTAGCTACTGCGAACTAGAGATAGTTAACAGAAAACTGGATATTACTGTCAGAAGACTAGGTTTTAATGACAAAAGGCTACATTTTGATGGCATAAAGCAAAATTTTAATATCAAGAGACTGTATACTTGTATTGGAAGCCTAGATATTTCTTATGAAAGTTATTCCTTACTGAGAACTAGATATTGTAGACAGAAGACTGTATATTGCTATTAAAAGTCTAAATTTCGCTATCAGAAGGCTAGGTTTTGAAGCCATGAAGCAAAATTTCGATGTCAAAAGACTAAATCTTTCTTCTGAAAAGTATTTCTTGCCCAGGACTAGAGATTGTTCACAGAAAACTGGATATTGCTGTCAAAAGACTAGGTTTTAATGTCAAAAGGCTACATTTTGATGTCATGAAGCAAAATTTTAATATCAAGAGACTATATACTTGTATTGGAAGCCTAGATATCTCTTATGAAAGTTATTCCTTACTGAGAACTAGACATTGTAGACAGAAGACTGTATATTGCTATCAAAAGTCTAAATTTCGCTGTCAGAAGTCTAGGTTTTAAAGCCATGAAGCAAAATTTCGATGTCAAAAGACTAAATCTTTCTTCTGAAAAGTATTTGCTACTGAGAACTAGAGATTGTTAACAGAAAACTGGATATTACTGTCAGAAGACTAGGATTTAATGTCAAAAGGCTACATTTTGATGACATAAAGCAAAATTTTAATATCAAAAGACTAGATACTTGTATTGGAAGGCTAGATATCTTTTATGAAAGCTATTCCTTACTGAGAACAAGATTTTGTAGAAACAACATTGTATATTGCTGTCAAAAGTCTAAATTTCGCTATCAGAAGGCTAGGTTTTGAAGCAAAATTTCGATGTCAAAAGACTAAATCTTTCTTCTGAAAAGTATTTCCTACTGAGAACTAGAAACTATTGACAGAAGTCTGGATATTGTTGTCAAAAGACTAGGTTTTAATGTCAAAAGGCTACATTTTGATGTCACAAAAAAGATTTTAATATCAAGAGATTAAATACTTTTATGCGAAGGCTAGATCTTTCTTCTGAATGTTATATCTCACAGAGCACTAAATATTGTGGACAGAAGACTGTATATTGCTGCCAAAAGTCTAAATTTCGCTATCAGAAGTCAAGATTTTAATGTCATGAAGCAGAATTTCGCTAGATGTTTATAATAGAAAACTAAATCTCCTATGAAAGTTGATTCCTATTGAAAACTGTATGTATATTGTGGACAGAAGACTGGATATTGCTATCAAACGACTAGGTTTTGATGTCAAAAGGCTGCAGCATGCTGTCAGAAGGCTAGATTATGATGTCAGAAAAAAGATTACTCCTATTGGAAAGTTAAATGTTGATAATAGAAGAAGAGATGAAGGTAATAGAGACTTAAATACTGTACACAGAAGGCTGGATGTTAATGTCAGAAGGCTAAATTTTGGTGGCAGAACACTGGATACTGCTAATAAAAGATTAAACTACTAGGAAACAAAGTATTGCTGACAGAATGCTAGATATTCTGAATGGAAAATTCGATACTGCTATCATACTGCAATATAGTGAAACCATTAGACTTTTCTTAACAATTTTTTTTACATGATCTGTACTTTCAGGTACTTTTCTTCTTATCACTTATCATATCGTACAACCTGCTTTCGTATACCATCCTCGTAGAAATCTGCACCCTGATTAGACAGCGAGTGCATCAAGGTCATTTTGACGTCGTCTTCAAATACATGAAGACTATCACTGGACGCTAAATCAGGACTGTACTAGATGGTCAAATAGTTCCCAGCCTTCGAATTCCATCCTCGTACAAATCTGCAGCCTGTTTAAACAGCGACTGTATCACGGTCATTTTGACATTGTGATCATTGTCTAACTACTGACTACCCAAAGGCCTTTTCAAATGTATGAAGACTGTCACGGAACCCTAAATCAAGACTGTACAGGGTGGTCAAATTGTTCCCAGCTTTTGAATGATCTGATCAGACCTTGATTTTGATTAACCCTGTGAGGGCGAGCATTGTCGTACAGTATGATCTTCATGGTGAATTTAAGCCGCCTTTAACATTAAGAAAATGAATTACAGCGCGTATTTCATAATTGACGGGATTATGTATCGGAGGAGTAATTCCAACTGCCACGTTCTGACTTACCTCGTATTATGCCTATCAAAATAAGATTTTGTATTTTGGGATTTTATCCAAACTTGCCATGTCGCTTTATACAGGGTGTTTATAGTCTTGTAATTTTATTTTCAAGTGAAGCTTAAACGTCTTAACAGAAGGTTATTAACATAAAAATGTCTTAAGAAAAATTGCATAATAAGAAAAATAATACTTTGTTTCCACGACATTATTAAATACCATTACGATTAGAATTATTTTGGTATCGATGGTTTCAACAAAACCACTAAAGTTCCCAACTTGCATTCACGTGTATTGGCCAAGTAACTTATAATATTTGTATAGGTAGACTGTCTAGGCAGTCGAATATCCATATGTTCTAATTCGTAATCATTTTCAGCATAGATTTTCGACAAATGTCTAATAAACAACTTATTGGCCCATTTGCCAAATCGATTAAAAGAAGTTCCTTTGAATGTGCGTGATAAATGTTGTTTGTTCAACTTAACACCGAGATAAATTTGAACATGACTCAAAATCTTGATCTCACCACCATAATTGTTTCCAGATTTATAATAACGTTCCTACATGTTAAGTTTCAGAATATAAAACGCGCAATGAAATTACGAAATAAAACGTACCATACAAGAATATAGATACACTTCCATATTATTTTAGTTTCGCGACAGTTTGCAATTTCTCTTCTAACGTAGGTTGTGACAGGCGTGGGTTCTTTTAAAACCGCAACCTTTTTCCCATCGAAAGGACAAAGACACCTCTCATATGCATATGTGTATATGGTTATGGTTTTAGCGAGTTTACAAGTACTCGCTAAAAATTTCTCATTTCCCTCTCATCTCTCATTCATAGCGAACGAAAAAAATAAACGTTTCGAACTTGGCTTTGAAGACCCGATAAATAATTTCATTATCCACTTACGCTCCGGTACCGAAGATTTAATAATAACTAATAATCTTTAAGGGGATTCAACTGTAAACAATACAATAGAAGAGAACCGCTCTACTCTGTATTGGGTTCATTCAAGTTCATTTATATTGTTCGGTTCTAATAATAGGGAATAAAATATCGATATCGCCGACGGCCAATGAGTTTGTTTCGATACGCCGATTTGAACAAGTACTATGAGAGATTATCTCATTGTTTCTTTACAACAACAAAAAAATATCAGTAACGAAAAAAATAAATAGTTTGTAAATCGCCTCTAATTATGTATCGTGCTAAATAGATTATTACATCGTTGAACTCGATTGGAACGATATGTTAGCGTTAAGTTATTTGTAGTTACAACCAATTAACCGGTAATTGTCACAGTAAACTTACACTAATGAGTGTAAATTGCGATTTAAAAAAAAGTACTTTAATTGCTTTCATTTATTTATATTTGTTTTCGGTTATGTTAACGTTTATTGGTTTAATCCTGTTTATGTACACCATTTTAATTAATCGCAATGAGATTAAATTGAGAGTGAATGAATGTATTTGAAGATATTTTAAGAGGTCTAAACATCAACTAGATCTTGTGGTGATTCTAGTTTTATGCTAACATTTCTACTAGCATTTTATATAATAATAACGAAAACTAAGGACATGAAATCTACTACAATGATTCTTGAATGAATCTTTGAATGAACTGATACGGAATCAGTTAATTTCCAGAACTTTTGTCTAGTGTTAGTTCTAGTTTTACGTCATTAAATCTAACTCTAGACTAGAATTTGAAACATTCGCGTTTAGCCGTACTTTTTTCAAGATGGCTAAACCCGAATGATTCTAGTTCTAGTGTCAGTTCTATTTAATTCAGTTCAAATATACAGTATTGGGTTTGCTAGGGATTAGCCGTGCTTCTGAAGAAATTTTCTTAACAAAGGCCTCTACAATGAATAGTTTCTGAAAGAGCAAACTGATTGGTCAACCCTGTATGTTTGAATTGAAGTAAAACTCTGAAAACGCACGGCTAAACCCGAATCTTTCCACTTCTAGGTCTAGTGTTAGTTCTATTTTTATTCATCAGATCAAACTCTAGATTTAAAACTAGAAACATTCGGGTTTAGCCGTACATTTCTCGAGACGGCTAAACAAAGAAAGATTTAGTCTTTTGACATCGAAATTTTGCTTCATGGCTTCAAAACCTAGCCTTCTGATAACGAAATTTATACTTTTGGCAGGAATATACAGTCTTCTGTCTACAATATCGTGTTCTTAGTAAGAAATAGGTTTCACAAGAGATATCTATCCTTCCAATACAAGTATCTAGTCTGTTGATATTAAAATTTTATTTTATGACTTCAAAATGTAGCCTTTTGACATTAAAACCTAGCCTTTTGACAGCAATATCCAGTTTTCTGTTAACAATCTCTAGTTCTCGGCAAGAAATACTTTTCAGAAAAAAGATTTAGTCTTTTGACATTGAAATTTTGCTTCATGGCTTCAAAACTTAGCCTTCTGATAGCGAAATTTAGACTTTTGGCAGCAATATAGTCTTCTGTCTACCATATCTAGTTCTCAGTAAGGAATAACAGATATTAAAATTTTACTTTATGACATCAAAATGTAACCTTTTTACATTAAAACCTAATCTTATGACAGGAATATCCAGTTTACTGTCAACAATCTCTAGTTGTCAGTAAGAAATACTTTTCAGAAGTAAGATTTAGTCTTTTGACATCGAAATTTGCTTCATGTCGTCAAAACCTAGCCTTCTGATAGCGAAATTTAGACTTTTGACAGCAATATACAATCTACCGTCTACAATATCTAGTTCTCAGTACGAAATAGCTTTCATAAAAGATATATAGCTTTCCAATACCAGTATCTAGTCTCTTCATATTAAAATGTTGCTTTATGACGTCAAAATCTAGACTTCTGGCAGCGAAATTTAGTCTTTTGGTAGCAAGGTTATAGCCTGGTATTTCTGTAAGGAATTAATTTTAGAAGAAAGATTTAGTTTTCTATTACCAACATCTAGCCTTCTAATAGGAGCCTTTTGATATTAAAATTTTGCTTTAACATCAAAATGTATCCTTTTGACATCAAAATTTAGTTTCTGACGACAACATTCAGTCATCTGTCAACAGTATCGAGTTGTGATGGTAAGATTTTGACTTTTGGCAGCAATACCTAGTTATTCCTTAGTTCTCAGTATGGAATAACTTTCAGAAAAAAGATCTGGCCTTCCAGTAAGAGTATTTAGTGTTCTGATATTAAAAGTTTGCGTTATGACATTAAAATGTAGCCTTTTGACATTAAAACCTAGTTTTTTGACAGCAATATCCAGTCTACTGTCAACAGTATCTAGTTTTCAGTAGGGGATCAACATCTAGCCTTCCAATAATAGGACTTAATCTTTTGACAACAAAATTTTGCGTCATGACATCAAAGCCTAGGCTTCTAATGGAGACATTTAGACTTTTGGCAGTAATATACAGTCTTCTGTTAACAGTATCTATTTCTTGATAGGCAATCTTTTAGAAGAAAGGTTTAGTCTTCTATTACCAATATCTAGCCTTGCATTAGGAGTATTTAATCTTTTTATAGTAAAATTTTGCTTTTTGACATCAAAATGTAGCCTTCTGACAACAGAATTTAGATTTTTGGCAGCAATATCCAGTCTTCTGTCTGTTGTGCCAGTAATATTTAGTCTTCTGAGTACGACAGGAAGTCAGTATACATTTGAGGTGTATTCACAATCTAGGTCATCTCACCTTGAGATAAATACGCCAATATCGTCATACACCTTTTTGGACGTACATTGCTTCATCAAGCTGGTACTGCCTTCGATTATAGCCGGTAAAATTAAGCAATTTAGGCAACACATCCCCACATAACGCCATCTGATGATGTCGATAACTTTAAATTAATGGGAGCTTTCTGATAAATGCTCGGCTTACCTGCATTCCAAATGCGACATTTTTGAGTATTATGAAATGAAAATGAGCTCCATTCGAAACCAAGACGTAGCAAATTTTGGAGAACGTTCAATAGACTTGTTAACAAAGTGAAGTCTCAATTGGGTGTGATGATCTGTAATTAAAGCATTTTGCCAAAATTTAAAGTTCTCAGAATTTATTAATAATTTCTCAGATTCGGTTTACTCCTTTAAAGTCATAAAGGAATTCCTTCTTTAATTATTTTAAACTGACCTATTTCTATCCATCACACTTCATCATATTTATCCTTGCATAATTGTAGCAATTAAACCTGATTGTTGCATACCCAAAAAGATTTATTGTTGACAATATACCGTTATAATCGGCTATTAAACGTTGTGATAAATCAATTTTAATCATCAAAATTGCAACATTACTTTTTATTTGGACTTTCCACTTCTAAGTCTAGTGTTAGTTCTAGTTTTACATCATTAAATCTAACTCTAGACTAGAAATTGAAACATTGGGGTTTAGCCGTACATTTCTCAAGACAGCTAAACCCGTATGATTCTAGTTCTAGTGTCAATTCTATTTAATTCAGTTCAAATATACAGTATTGGGCTTGGTAGGGATTAGCCGTGCTTCTGAAGAAATTTTCTTAACAAAGGCCTCTACAATGAATAGTTTCTGAAAGAGAATACTTTGCAAACTGATTGGGCAACCCTGTATGTTTGAATTGAAGTAAAACTCTGAAGACGCACGGCTAAACCCGAATCTTTCCACTTCTAGGTCTAGTGTTAGTTCTAGTTTTATTCATCCGATCAAACTCTAGATTTGAAACTAGACACATTCGGGTTTAGCCGTACATTTCTCGAGACGGCTAAACCCGAATAATTCTAGGTCTAGATCTAGAGTTTGATCTGATGATATAAAACTAGAACTAACACCAGACCTAGAAGTGAAAAGATCCTGGTTTGCTTGGAAAGATCCGCTAAACCCAAAATTTTATAGTGTCTCCAACTTATAATTTAACATCATTTTAAATATACAGGGTTGGGTTGGGTTGGGGTTTAGCCGTGCATTTGAAGACATTTTTTTAATGAAGACCTCCTCAATGAATATCCTGAAATAGAATATTTTTCAAACTGATTTGGTAACCTTTTACATTTCAATTGAAGTAGAACTAGAGCTAACATTAGACCTAGAAGTGGAAAGATCCGGGTTTGCTTGGAAAGATCCGCTAAACCCAAAACTTTATAGTGTCCGTAAGTTCTAGTTTAACATCATTTCAAATATACAGCGTTGGGTTGGGTTGGGTTTTAGCCGTGCATTTGAAGACATTTTTTTAATGAAGACCTCTACAATGAATATATCCCGAAATAGAATACTTTTCAAACTGATTTGGTAACTTTTTACACTTCAATTGATGTAGAACTAGAGCTAACATTAGACCTAGAAGTGGAAAGATCCGCTAAACCCAAAACATTATAGTATCTCCAACTTCTAGTTTAACATCATTTCAAATATACAGGGTTGGCTTGGGTTGGCTTTTAGCCGTGCATTTGAAGACATTTTTTTAATGAAGACCTCCTCAATGAATATCCTGAAATAGAATATTTTTCAAACTGATTTGGTAACCTTTTACATTTCAATTGAAGTAGAACTAGAGCTAACATTAGACCTAGAAGTGGAAAGATCCGGGTTTGCTTGGAAAGATCCGCTAAACTCAAAACTTTATAGTATCCGTAAGTTCTAGTTTAACATCATTTCAAATATACAGCGTTGGGTTGGGTTGGGTTTTAGCCGTGCATTTGAAGACATTTTTTTAATGAAGACCTCTACAATGAATATATCCCGAAATAGAATACTTTTCAAACTGATTTGATAACTTTTTACACTTCAATTGAAGTAGAACTAGAGCTAACATTAGACCTAGAAGTGGAAAGATCCGCTAAACCCAAAACATTATAGTATCTCTAACTTCTAGTTTAACATCATTTCAAATATACAGGGTTGGCTTGGGTTGGCTTTTAGCCGTGCATTTGAGGACATTTTTTTAATGAAGACCTCCTCAATGAATATCCTGAAATAGAATATTTTTCAAACTGATTTGGTAACCTTTTACATTTCAATTGAAGTAGAACTAGAGCTAACATTAGACCTAGAAGTGGAAAGATCCGGGTTTGCTTGGAAAGATCCGCTAAACTGAAAACATTATAGTATCCGTAAGTTCTAGTTTAACATCATTTCAAATATACAGCGTTGGGTTGGGTTGGGTTTTAGCCGTGCATTTGAAGACATTTTTTTAATGAAGACCTCTACAATGAATATATCCCGAAATAGAATACTTTTCAAACTGATTTGGTAACTTTTTACACTTCAATTGAAGTAGAACTAGAGCTAACATTAGACCTAGAAGTTGAAAGATCCGCTAAACCCAAAACATTATAGTATCTCTAACTTCTAGTTTAACATCATTTCAAATATACAGGTTGACTTGGGTTGGGTTTTAGCCGCACTTTTCAAACTGATTTGGTAACCTTTTACATTTCAATTGAAGTAGAACTAGAGCTAACATTAGACCTAGAAGTGGAAAGTCTTGAATATCTTAGACTGGCACTGAAATATCTTCTGAGAGGTCTAAACCCCAATTAGAAGTAGGTGGTTCTAGTTTTGTGCTAGCATTTTATATAATAATAACGAAAATTGTAAATTATAACTTAACTTATGTAGTTTATTGAAGTTCTTGGTTAAAGACTTGAAATCTCCAACAATGATTCTTGAATTGATTGGAATAATTCTTCGGAGCGGATTAATCTGATTAAAAATCAGTTAATTTCCTTTTTATTATTAAAAGGTGATTAATTTCAATTCGAATAACCTTGAACTTGAAATTTGTAATTTAAATTTCTCCGGTAATACCAATTTCGAAATGTCAAATGTCTCCATTTAGATTTGAATATTATTAAAATTTTTGTTATATCATTATTTATGCATGAAATGTTGTAGTTTTAATACTTTTTAACTTTGTTTTGTAAATTTTGGAATACTTTCTTTAGATTTCAACGTACAACTTTAAATATATATTCAAATATTTAATTTACTGATCTTCGTCTAACTCTTCATCAAAACTATCAAATAATGGATGGTTTTCATTCTTGAAGTGCTAAGATTATCATTTTCAATGGTTTCTACAAATACGAATTACATTAATTAATTAACTTGAGGTTACTGTCAAAAAGTCTATAAAACTATTTTGTATCGTTTTAACATGAGTTAAATGCAATAAAGAACGTGTAAAGCCAACAATACATAATGAATTCTACATCATTATAACATTTTCTTGTGATATCAAAACAATTTTCTATAATTTATTATTTGTAACATCATGCATGATTAATACTATTATTTAAAACCACAAAATAATGAATGATATAATAAATGATATAGAACCAGATCTAGTGATGATTCCAGTTTTGTACTGGCACTATCACCAGCAGTTTCACTAGAAGCAATGCTGGACCTAATATTACAAACATTCGTCTTCAGTTTTAATTGTTATTTATTGTTAGATTGTTTCTTTGAACTAAAACTGGTCTTTCTTCTTTGAAGTTGACAAAGTTCTTCTTTCAGTATTAGCAACGTCGTCCTAAACCTAAGGGCTAATACAGCTACAGCCATGGTGTCCTCATCATATATGTACCCAGGAGCCTCTTTGATGAGCGGACCTATTTTTTTGGCATTGAATTTTGTATTGAAAGGGGCGTTTCGTTCGTCCAAGCCCTGGGGCGCTGAATATACAGAGGTGGGTTAGGTTGGGTTGGGTTTATGCGTCGGAAGACATTTCTTTAACGAAGACCTCTACAACGAATAGTTATATATCGTTAGATCTCACTTTAGATCTAGTTTTAGTTCAGTTCAAATATATTGGGCTTGGTTTGGTTGGGTTAGGTTTAGCCGTGCATCTGAAGTAGAGATGTGCAAATTACGTGAATCCCGCCGGGTCATGATGGGTCATGTGTGACCCACCGTGAGCGGGCATCAATTGTTATACCACTCACGTGAACGTGTGCGATCGTGAGCATCTTTGGTTTCGACGCAGCCCGGCGTGACCTGGTTGGAACAATTTTTGAATATTTCTTTAATAATAATATTAAATTTGTTTAATATAACTAGAACTAACACCTAGTGTTAGTTCTAGTTATATATATCATGAGATCAAACTTTAGATCTAGAACCAGAAACATTCTAGAACAGTTTGGGTTGGGTTTAGCCGTGCAACTGAAGACATTTCTTTAACGAAGACCTCTACAATACATAATTCCTTAAATAGAGTACTTTTTTCAAACTGATTTGGCAATCCTGTATATTTCAATTAATCTAACCCTAGAAGTGGAAAGTCTTAAACATCTTAGGACCAGATTATTTTGAAGAATTAATCTTTTATTTAAAAACATTTAGCTAAAAAATGAGCCCCTGTTTATTATTAAATCACACATTAGATAGTCTCCTCTTTAGTCACCACAAATATTTACATTTCAAATTACGTACGCATTAAGCGGCTTAAGAACCAGATAAAGTGCGCAGACGAGCACGTTACAGCGCGGTCCGACTTTCTTTGAAGATATTTATACTAAAGCAGATGATGCACTTTATCAAGAAGAGAAAGAGAAGCGGCCGCCGTTTTACAAATGGTTTTCTTTTGAGTAACACCGTCTCGACTCTGAAGATTTTGTTTACCATCTTGAAAATTTACAATAACCACAATCTCGATCTAGACTAATTAGTGTCACGGTGACGTACGATAACGGAGAAAAATGTTATCATTTTTTAATTCTTTTAAAGTTAAGTTAACATTGTCTCATTGTTTATTTATTCAAATCACGTATCGCTTTTCTTTTCACATCGTTCGAGCGTGCAAACGATTTTAATTGGACTATTTCAGAATGTTGAGTTAAAAGTAATGAGGATGTGGGTAGCACTCCGTTTAAATCGTTCTTCTCCTTCTTGTCAACGCCGAGATGTTAGTGTAGGAAATAATTAAGTTGAGATGAAGGAGATATATTATTAGGGACGGCGTTAACGCATTTAATGAATTTAATGATTTAGTTAGTAGGAATGATTTCTAAAAATTGTAGTAAATTTTATATTGTTAATTTTAACCATCATTTCTCATTTAACGCGTGACCTTCTTTTACTCTCGATTCGTTCTTCTTACTTTCACGAGGCATAAATCACTCATCGAGACCGTAGTCTTGCCTCGCATCCGCCCATTCCCGGTGTAAATACTCTTTCATTAAGCTAATGCGCCAGGAGAGGTCGGAATCCATCACACGAAAACACTCAACTTGGTATGAACATTTCAGGATACAAAAAAACCATGTCGAAAATGAAGGAGGAGGAGGAAGAACACCGAGTAAAATTTTTTTTCAACGAGAATAATATGACTCTTAAGTTTGATGGTAACGAAAAACCGAAAAAAAATACCACCATATCATAATGATTACATAAGAAAAAGATGAGATATTTAATGTGTATGTAGAAGAAAAAGATATATAAAGACGAAAAGTAGAAAAGTTATTGAGGTTCATCGTGAACGGAGAAAACCGGTGGAGCAGAAGTTTAAACACAGAGTAGATCAAACAAACAGTGGCGTAGGTTCTGCAGGGCACCAACGCTAAATAAACATGTCTAGACGTGACTTAAAAATACGTTTCGATGCTGACTAAAGTCAACAAAAATCTCAATTTTCAATTTTTAAATGTGAATGAAGAGTATTTCGTAAAATATCTCTAAAATATTGTCGTCCTTAACATAACGATTTACGACTTTTCTGAGCAACACAAGAAATTAAATTACATTGAGTTGTAATTGCAATTATAAATCGCTTTATTAATGGGTAATGCGAAATTCATTTAGAAATCGATTGCGGTAAAGTATTTAATGTTTCTTAAACATAATTACCAGTTATTATTAAATACTTTGGTAAGAATTACACGTTTTTATCGATATTTTCATGCAAGGAATTCAATGAGGTTATCTTTAAAAATGGGGAAATTTACCTAGATATTAACCTAAATTTCGCCGGCATTTTGAAAATAAAATGGGATAAGTTAATTTGTGTTAATCAAAATTGTGAATTTATACATAAAATAAAAGTAAAATTTCTTTTTCGTTATGATTCTATGGAGTTATAAACATTCTAAAAAGAAAATTGTTTTTTTGTTGATATATTCGTATAAGAAATTAAAAATCCTTTAAAATAAGTCTAAACTCGACGACGTTATCTTAAAAAATGGCGAAGTTAGCCTAAATATTAACCAAAATCTTGCCGCCATCTTGAAAATAAAATGGGTTAAGTTAATTTTTGAGATAAATAAATCGTGTTTGATATCATTTTAAAGGATTTTTAATAAATATTGCGAATTTATACATAAAATATAACTAAAATTTTTTTTTTAACATCATTTTACGTAATTATGAACTTTCTATTAAAAAATTGTTTTTTTGTTGATATTTTCGTATAAGGAATTAAAAATCCTTTAAAATGAGTCCAAACTCGACGAAGTTATCTTTAAAAGTGGAGAAATTAACAAATATTAACCTAAATTTTGCCGTCATTTTGAAAATAAAATAGGTTAAGTTAATTTTTTAGATAAACCCATCGTGTTTGGTACCATTTTAAAGAATTTTTAATGAATATTGCAAATCTATACATAAAATATAACTAAAATTTCTTTTTTAACATCATTTTACGTAATTATAAACTGTCTATAAAGTAAATTGTTTTTTTGTTGATATTTTCGAATAAGGAATTAAAAATCCTTTCAAATGAGTCTAAACTCGATCAAGTTATTTTAAAAAATGGCGAAGTTAGCCTAAATATTAACCTAAATTTTTGCCGCCATCTTGAAAATAAAATAGGTTAAGCTAATTTTTGAGAGAATTTTTGTTTTTTGAGATAAAATAATCGTGTTTGGTATTATTGTAAAGGATTTTTGATCAAGATTGCGAATTTTTACATAAAATATTAGTAAAATTTCTTTTTCGATATAATCCTACGTAATTATAAACTTTCTAAAACGAAAATAGATTTTTTTGTTACTATTTTCGTATAAGAAATTCAAAATCTTTTAAAATGAGTCCAAACTTGACGAGGTTCTCTTAAAAAATAGCAAAGTTAACCTAAATTTATTCGCCATCTTGAAAATAAAATAGGTTAAGTTAATTCTTTAGTATCTTTTTAGTATTTTTTATTAAGTTATGTTTAGTATCATTTTAAATGATTTTTGATCAAGATTGTGAATTTATATATAAAATATAAGTAACATTTCTTTTTCGACATGATCCTACGAAATTATAAACTTTCTCTAAAGAAAATTGATCTTTTTGTTAATACTTTCATATAAGAAATTAAAAATCCTTTAAAATGAGTCCAAACTCGACGAGTTTATCTTAAACAATGGCGAAGTTAGCCTAAATATTAACCAATATTTTGCCACCATCTTGAAAATGAAATAGGTTAAGTTAATTTTTGAGATAAACCCATCGTGTTTGGTATCATTTTATAGGATTTTTGATCAAGACTGTGAATTTACACATAAAATATTAGTAAAATTTCTTTTTCGACATGATCCTACCTAATTATAAACTTTCTAAATAGAAAGAAATCAGTCAGATTTATTTGTTAATATTTTCGTACAAGAAATTAAAAATTCTTTAAAATGAATCTAAACTCGACGAGGTTATATTTAAAAATGGCAAAGTTTGCCTAAACATTAACCTAAATATTGTCGCCATCTTGAAAATAAGTTAAGCTAATTTTTGAGAGATTTTTTTTGAGATAAACTAATCCTGTTTGGTATCATTATAAAGGATTTTTGATCAAGATTGCGAATTTTTACATAAAATATTAGTAAAATTTCTTGTTCGACATAATTCTACGTAATTATAAACTTTCTAAAAAGAAAGTTGATCTTTTTGTTAATATTTTCGTATAAGAAATTAAAAATCCTTTAAAATGAGTACAAACTCGACGAGGTTATCTTTAAAAATGACGAAGTTAACCTAGATATTAACTTAAATTTTGTCGCCATCTTGAAAATAAAATAGGTTAAGTTAATTTTTGAGATAAAGCCATCGTGTTTGGTATCATTTTACAGGATTTTTGATCAAGATTATGAATTTACACATAAAATATAAATAAAATATCTTTTTCGGCATGATCCTACGCGATTATAAACTTTCTAAAAAGAAAATTGATCTTTTTATTGATATTTTCATATAAGAAATTAAAGATCCTTTAAAATGAGTCGAAACTCGATAAGATTATCTTTAAAGATGGGAAGTTAACCTAAATAACTTAGTCGCCATCTTGAAAATATCTCAAAAGATAATTTTAAGATAAACCCATCGTGTTTGGTGTCATTTTAAAGGATTTTTGATCAAGATTTCGAATTTACTTGAAATATGAATAATTTTCTTAACCTAATCATCGTAATTAAACATAACCTTGCTAAGAAGAAATTTTGTTGGCATCATTCTACTTGATATTTTATTTTTTTATCGGTATTCTTATATAGAAATTAAAAGCTCTTCAAAATGAGCCCAAACTCGAAGAGGTTATCTTTTAAAATGGCGAAGTTAACCTAAATAACTTAGTCGCCATCTTGAAAATATCTCAAAAGATAATTTTGAGATAAACCCATCGTGTTTGGTGTCATTTTAAAGGATTTTTGATCAAGATTTCGAATTTACTTGAAATATGAATAATTTTCTTAACCTAATCATCGTAATTAAACATAACCTTGCTAAGAAGAGATTTTGTTGGCATCATTCTACTTAAACATAATCTTTCTAAGAAAGATTTGATTCTTTTATCGATATTCTCATATAAGACAATAAAAGCTCTTCAAAATGAACCTACACTCGAAGAGGTTGTCTCAAATTCGATGAAATTATCTTTAAAAATGGCGAAGTTAACCTAAATTATTTAGCCGCTATCTTGGAAATATCTCAAAAGAAAATTTTGAGATAAACCTATAGTGTTTGGTGTCATTTTAAAGAATTTTTGATCAAGAATGCGAATTTATACATAAAATATAACTAAAATTTCTTTTTTGACATCATCCTGGGTATTTATAAACTTTCTAAAAAGAAAATTGATTTTTTTTGTTGATGTTTTCATATGAGAAATTAAAAATCCTTTAAAATGAAGTCAAACTCGATGAAATTATTTTTAAAAATGGCGAAGTTAGCCTAAATAACTTAGTCGCTATCTTGAAAATATCTCAAAAGATAATTTTGAGATAAACCCATCGTGTTTGATGTCATTTTAAAGGATTTTTGATCAAGATTGAGAATTTATACATAAAATATGAGTAAAACTTTTTTTTCGACATGATTCTATGTAATTATAAACTTTCTGAAAAGAAAATTAATTTTTTTTGTTGATATTTTTGTATAAGAAATTAAAAATCTTTTAAAATGAAGTAAAACTCGATGAAATTATCTTTAAAAATGCGAAGTTAGCATAAATAACTTAGTCGCTATCTTGAAAATATCTCAAAAGATAATTGTGAGATAAACTCATCGTGTTTGGTGTCATTTTAAAGGATTTTTGATCAAGATTGCGAATTTATGCATAAAATATAAGTGAAATTTCTTTTTCGACATCATCCTACGTAATTATTAACTTTCTAAAAAGAAAATTCAGTTTTTTGTTGATATTTTCATATAAGAAGTTAAAAATCTTTTAAAATGAAGCCAAACTCGACGAAATTATCTTTGAAGATGGCGAAGTTAATCTAAATAACTTAGTCGCTATCTTGAAAATATCTCAAATGATAATTTTGAGATAAACCCATCGTGTTTGGTGTCATTTTAAAGGATTTTTGATCGAAATTTCGAATTTACATGAAATATAAATCAATTTTTTAACCTACTCATTCTAATTAAACATAACCTTACTAAAAAGAAATTTTGTTGGCATTATTCTACTTAAACAAAATCTTTCTAAAAAATACTTTAATTTTTTTATCAATGTTCTCATATAAGAAATTAAAAGCTCTTTAGAATGAACCCAAACTCGAAGAGGTTTTTTTTTTAAATGGCGAAGTTAACCTAAATAACTAAGCCGTTATCTTGAAAATATCTCAAAAGATAATTTTGAGATAAACCCATCGTGTTTGGTGTCATCTTAAAGGATTTTTGATCGAGATTTCGAATTTACTTGAAATATAAATCAATTTTTTAACCTAATCATTCTAACTAAACATAACCTTGCTAAAAAGAAATTTTGTTGGCATTATTCTACTTAAACAAAATCTTTCTAAAAAATATTTTAATTTTTTTATCAATATTCTCATATAAGAAATTAAAAGCTCTTCAAAATGAACCCAAACTCGAACAGGTTTTTTTTTTAAATGGTGAAGTTAACCCAAATAACTAAGCCGCTATCTTGAAAATATCTCAAAAGATAATTTTGAGATAAACCCATCGTGTTTGGTGTCATCTTAAAGGATTTTTGATCGAGATTTCGAATTTACTTGAAATATAAATCAATTTTTTAACCTAATCATTCTAACTAAACATAACCTTGCTAAAAAGAAATTTTGTTGGCATTATTCTACTTAAACAAAATCTTTCTAAAAAATATTTTAATTTTTTTATCAATATTCTCATATAAGAAATTAAAAGCTCTTCAAAATGAACCCAAACTCGAACAGGTTTTTTTTTTAAATGGTGAAGTTAACCCAAATAACTAAGCCGCTATCTTGAAAATATCTCAAAAGATAATTTTGAGATAAACCCATCGTGTTTGGTGTCATTTTAAAGGATTGTTGATAGAGATTTCGAATTTACTTGAAATATAAATCAATTTTTTAACCTAATCATTCTAATTAAACATAACCTTGCTAAAAAGAAATTTTGTTGGTTAAACAAAATCTTTCTAAAAAATATTTTAAATTTTTTATCAATATTCTCATATAAGAAATTAAAAGCTTTTCAAAATGAACCCAAACTAGAAGAGGTTTTTTTTTTAAATGGCGAAGTTAACCTAAATAACAAGCCGCTATCTTGAAAATATCTCAAAAGATAATTTTGAGATAAACCCATCGTGTTTGGTGTCATTTTAAAGGATTGTTGATAGAGATTTCGAATTTACTTGAAATATAAATCAATTTTTTAACCTAATCATTCTAATTAAACATAACCTTGCTAAAAAGAAATTTTGTTGGTTAAACAAAATCTTTCTAAAAAATATTTTAAATTTTTTATCAATATTCTCATATAAGAAATTAAAAGCTTTTCAAAATGAACCCAAACTAGAAGAGGTTTTTTTTTTAAATGGCGAAGTTAACCTAAATAACAAGCCGCTATCTTGAAAATATCTCAAAAGATAATTTTGAGATAAACCCATCGTGTTTGGTGTCATTTTAAAGGATTTTTGATCAAGTATGCGAATTTATACATAAAATTTTAGTAAAATTTCTTTTTCGACATCATCCTACGTAATTATAAACTTTCTAAAAAGAAAATTGATTTTTTTGTTTTTTGATGTAAAAATTCTTTAAAATAAAATCAAATTCGATGAAATTATCTTTAAGAATGGCGAAGTTAACCTAAATAACTTAGTCGCTATCTTAAAAATATCTCAAAAAATAATTTTGAGATAAGCCTATCGTATTTGGTATTATTTTGAAGGATTTTTAATCAAGATTTCGGATTCTTACATGAATTATAACAAAAATTTCTTTTTTTGTCATCATCCTACGTAATTATAAACTTTCTAAAAAGAAAATTGATTTTTTGTTGATATTTTCATATAAGAAATTAAAAATCCTTTAAAATAAAGTCAAACTCGATGAAATTATCTTTAAAAATGGCGAAGTTAGCCTAAATAACTTAGTCGCTATCTTGAAAATATCTCAAAAGATAATTTTGAGATAAACTCATTGTGTTTGGTGTCATTTTAAAGGATTTTTAATCAAGATTGCGAATTTATACATAAAATATAAGTAAAATTTCTTTTTCGACACCGTCTTGCGTATTTTTAAACTTTTTAAAAAGAAAATTAATTTTTTTTGTTGATATTTTCGTATAAGAAATTAAACATACTTTAAAATGAAGTAAAACTCGATGAAATTATCTTTAAAAATGACGAAGTTAACCTAAATAACATAGTCGCTATCTTGAAAATATCATAAAAGGGAATTTTGAGATAAACCCATCGTGTTTGGTGTCATTTTAAAGGATTTTTGATCAAGATTGAGAATTTATACATAAAATATAAGTAAAATTTCTTTTTTAACATCATCCTGCGTAGTTATAAACTTTCTAAAAAGAACATTGATTTTTTTGTTGATCTTTTCATATAATAAATTAAAAATCCTTTAAAATAAAGTCAAACTCGATGAAATTATCTTTCAAAATGACGAAGTTAACCTAAAACCCTTAACCAATATCTTGAAAATATCTCAAAAAATAATTTTGAGATAAACCCATCGTGTTTGGTGTCATTTTAAAGGATTTTTGATCAAGATTTCGAATTTACTTTAAACATAAATAAATTTTTTAACCTAAGCATACTAATTAAACATAACATTACTAAAACTTAACACTTCACCATAATTAATTAAAAATTCTTTAAAATCTATCAAATTTGACCAAAAATGTTGATTTCAGATTAAAATGACTAGTATACAGGGTGTTCCATATATGTAGAATATATTTATTGCCGTCTCAATGAAATAAGTGCTAAATTACCACATAATTGAGCTTAACTGGAGATTCGTGAGGACTAAAATATTTGTGTGACAACTAATTAGCCTGTAATTATGACACTAATGAGCGTAAAGAACGATTCTGTAAAAACCTAAATGTCTTTAATTATACTTGTTTTGTGTTTTAATGTTTTAACGTAAAAGTTTATCGATTTAGTCCCATTTATTTGATCAGTAACCATTCTAATTGATTACACCGACATTAAAGTGCGTGAGCAAATAGTTTAGTATAAGCCATTTGACGTGAAATTTATAAGATAAGAAATATAGTTGACCCAAATACGATACTATTTATATTTTGATAACAAAATAATATTTTGCACATTAAGTTTAAAAATAACTTAATTTAATTTATCTTTTGTTTCAGGTAAACACCACACATTTTTTTTATTTGTCCAAAAATTGAGGGTCTAAAAGGATTTGAAGATAAACTGAAGCCGGTTCTTGTAAATATTTACAGCTTTAAGGTAATAAAATTAATTCCATTTCCTGTCCCACCACATCCCCATCCCCAACAACCAGCAAATCTCGGATAATAAAGCGAACAATAGTCCAAGAAAAAGGTTTAAACGAATAAAATGAACGAGTATTCCTGGTGAGGTGCAATAACTACGAAACGGGTCCATGGGGTTAATATCCTTAATGGTTAAAAGAAAAGCAAAAAAGGGTCCTCGAAGGGAATTTCGTTCAGGTAGACCTTTTCGTGATGTTGGCTGCAAACCAAGCGCCAGTTTTCCTATTGGCTTAATTAAGAAAACAAATGGAACCGACAAAGGATCAACCGCGTGATAAGGTTCACACTCAAAATTCTTAAACTTAATTGATTAGAAATAAATCATTTTAATTTATTTATCGAAAACAAATGGTTGGTCGGATTTCCGTTTCAAAAAGTCTATTTTTAACCACCTCCCATGTTTAGAACCAAAACCGTTCAATTCTTTTTCACATTCGAATAAGCGCAAGAAAAATATTAGGGTGGAAGTCGTATATATACACCAATGAAAAACAAACTAAGCCCAATTTAAAGTTCTTGTGTAAACACTACTAGGTTTGTCAACGTCGCGTGTTATCTGCTCCCGGCCGCTGTTACTTGATCTATTGGTATACATAAACAGCAGTAAATAAGTCGATAAAGAAGTTTTTTAAAGCCTTTTTTCTTTCCTCGATGCGGCAAGCGGAAGGTTTTCGATACTCACTTTGTGGTTTCTTTACGGCATTTGAAATAAGTAAACAATGAAAACGCAAGGTGAATTAGAAAGAATTAAAAGTTACGATCATAAATTCGACCGCAAGGAGTTTTTATTTGACGGGTAAATGTGGATTTTGAGTAATTAAAAAAATTATGGTAGCAAAAAAATTAATTCCCGTGTGAAAAGTAGTTGAAGAAGTAGGATTAACGAACGTAAAGAGGCAATCCGGAACGTTTTCGATGCCATTTGCGGCAATTCCCCGGTCGTATCCGGAGGTTTTAGCGAGAAAACTTGGGTCCGCGTAGGAGTTTTATGTTCGAACCGCGTCTCAAGCCCAACATTAACGGCCAACGGTTCGAATAAACGGACAACTTAATTGAGTTTAATAGCCCGGCTCCGGACCTGGAATCGGTTTCAACATTTTACGCCTCTTTTTTTCTGTTTATTTAAAAGCTTACGCTTTTCGAAACTGGTCTCTCAGGTGGCGATACCATCCTGTTTTTTTCGGTGGTTTATATCCTGTCACTATCACTTTTCTTTTTGTCTTTAGTACAAAAGGTATTTGCTAATTTAACACAATTAATTCATCAATTTGATAAATTATAATAGAAACTTGCGGATTTAACCATAACTTAAACTTAGCTGAAACAAACCTAACAGTATTTTAGCCTACAATTAAAATATTTGGATTTTACTAGCTTAAGAGGCAAAACTTTTTAATAACACTAAACTTAGAACTAGAGATATTCGGATTTAGCTGCACGTCTTTTAATGGTGGTTTGTCTTGGGTTGGGTTGGGTTGGCATGCAACGTGTTTTAGTATTAGTCTTAGTCATAGTCTTAACCGTTAGCATTAGCTTTAGTTGTAAGAAAAGATATTGGTTCATGCAATATTTAAGCAACCTGGAATGAAACCGTTTTATTTATTAGAAATATTTTGTTTCTAATATTATTTAATATGAATAAAAAAAATATTGTCGCTGCTAGTTCATATAATTCCAATTATAATAATGTTATAATATAATAACCAATTTTTCCGAATCCGGGAGTTTAGAAAATCTTCAACAAAAAACAAAGTACTTTTACAAAAAAACTGAATTAGGAAAAGATTCAAACGACGAATGACGGAAAAAAAGAGTGAAATAAAAAACGTCTATGTATCCTGCTCCTATAGTTAATTTACAATAGAAATGCCTTCTTTCAGCAGTGCTTATGGCTTTACAAGCATTATTATGTCTTTAATTGACATTTCTTGAACTTTTGACATAAACTTTTTGTATCCAAACAGTATTTGATATTTTGGAAGCAAGATCAAATCGTATTGACAGTTTCTTGCCTTTTGCAGTAAAAATTGTCTTCTTCAAGAGTTTGCATTTTGTCCAATAAGCAACATTTTCTGCCACCAGTTGTACAAACGGTATCAAGTTTTTGGGAATCATTTCAAGTCTTTTAAAAGCAGTATTAAGTCGTTTTGAAGCATTTTAAGTCTTCTGGAAGCAATATCAAGCTTTCTGGAAACAGTATCAAGTCTTCTGAAGCATCGCAAGTTCTGTTGGAAACATCAAATTTTCCAGAAAACTTGAAGCAATATCAAGGCTTCTAGAAACAGCATCAATCCTTCCAGATGCAATATACTCAATATCTTGTGGAAGTAGTTCAAGCATTCTGCAAGCAATATTAAAGCATCTAGAAGCACTATCAAGTCTTCCAGGGGCAGTATCAAATCTTTTGGAAGCAGTTCAAGCCTCTTAGAAGCATGTCAAGTTTTCTGAAAGCATTTCAAGTCTTTTAAAAGCAGTATCAAGTCTTCTTAAGGCAATATCGAATCCTCTGGAAGCAGTTCAAATCGTTTCGAAGTAATGTCAAGTCTTCTGACAGCAGTTGAAGGCTTTTGGAAGCTGTATCAAGTCTTGTAGAAGCATTTCAAGTCTTCTGAAGCATCGCAAGTTCTTTTGGAAACATCAAATCTTTCCAGAAGACTTGAAGCAATATCAAGGCTTCTAGAAACAGCATCAAGCCTTCCAGATGCAGTATACAATCTTGTGGAAGCAATTCAAGCATTCTGCAAGCAATATTAAAGCAACTAGAAGCACTATCAAGTCTTCCAGGGGCAGTATCAAATCTTTTGGAAGCAGTTCAAGCCTCTCAGAAGCATGTCAAGTTTTCTGAAAGCATTTCAAGTCTTTTAATAGCAGTATCAAGTCTTCTCAAGGCAATATCGAATCCTCTGGAAGCAGTTCAAATCGTTTCGAAGTAATGTCAAGTCTTCTGACAGCAGTTGAAGGCTTTTGGAAGCTGTATCAAGTCTTGTAGAAGCATTTCAAGTCTTCTGAAGCATCGCAAGTTCTTTTGGAAACATCAAATCTTTCCAGAAGACTTGAAGCAATATCAAGGCTTCTAGAAACAGCATCAAGCCTTCCAGATGCAATATACAATCTTGTGGAAGCAGTTCAAGCATTCTGCAAGCAATATTAAAGCATCTAGAAGCACTATCAAGTCTTCCAGGGGCAGTATCAAATCTTTTGGAAGCAGTTCAAGCCTTTTAGAAGCATGTCAAGTTTTCTGAAAGCATTTCAAGTCTTTTAAAAGCAGTATCAAGTCTTCTCAAGGCAATATCGAATCCTCTGGAAGCAGTTCAAATCGTTTCGAAGTAATGTCAAGTCTTCTGACAGCAGTTGAAGGCTTTTGGAAGCTGTATCAAGTCTTGTAGAAGCATTTCAAGTCTTCTGAAGCATCGCAAGTTCTTTTGGAAACATCAAATTTTCCAGAAGACTTGAAGCAATATCAAGGCTTTTAGAAACAGCATCAAGCCTTCCAGATGCATTATACAATCTTGTGAAAGCAGTTCAAGCATTCTGCAAGCAATATTAAAGCATCTAGAAGCACTATCAAGTCTTCCAGGGGCAGTATCAAATCTTTTGGAAGCAGTTCAAGCCTTTTAGAAGCATGTCAAGTTTTCTGAAAGCATTTCAAGTCTTTTAAAAGCAGTATCAAGTCTTCTCAAGGCAATATCGAATCCTCTGGAAGCAGTTCAAATCGTTTCGAAGTAATGTCAAGTCTTCTGACAGCAGTTGAAGGCTTTTGGAAGCTGTATCAAGTCCTGTAGAAGCATTTCAAGTCTTCTGAAACATCGCAAGTTCTTTTGGAAACATCAAATTTTCAAGAAGACTTGAAGCAATATCAAGGCTTCTAGAAACAGCATCAAGCCTTCCAGATGCAGTATACACTCTTGTGGAAGCAATTTAAGCATTCTGCAAGCAATATTAAAGCATCTAGAAGCACTATCAAGTCTTCCAGGGGCAGTATCAAATCTTTTGGAAGCAGTTCAAGCCTCTTAGAAGCATGTCAAGTTTTCTGAAAGCATTTCAAGTCTTTTAAAAGCAGTATCAAGTCTTCTCAAGGCAATATCGAATCATCTGGAAGTAGTTCAAATCGTTTCGAAGTAATGTCAAGTCTTCTGACAGCATTGAAGGCTTTTGGAAGCTGTATCAAGTCTTGTAGAAGCATTTCAAGTCTTCTGAAGCATCGCAAGTTCTTTTGGAAACATCAAATTTTTCCAGAAGACTTGAAGCAATATCAAGGCTTCTAGAAACAGCATCAAGCCTTCCAGATGTACTATACAATCTTGTGAAAGCAGTTCAAGCATTCTGCAAGCAATATTAAAGCATGTAGAAGCACTATCAAGTCTTTCAGGGGTAGTATCAAATCTTTTGGAAGCGGATCAAGCCTCTTAGAAGCATGTCAAGTTTTCTGAAAGCATTTCAAGTCTTTTAAGAGCAGTATCAAGTCTTCTTAAGGCAATATCGAATCCTCTGGAAGCAGTTCAAATCGTTTCGATGTAATGTCAAGTCTTCTGACAGCATTGAAGGCTTTTGGAAGCTGTATCAAGTCTTGTAGAAGCATTTCAAGTCTTGTGAAGCATCGCAAGTTCTTTTGGAAACATCAAATCTTTCCAGAAGACTTGAAGCAATATCAAGGCATCTAGAAACAGCATCAAGCCTTCCAGATGCAGTATACAATCTTGTGAAAGCAGTTCAAGCATTCTGCAAGCAATATTAAAGCATATAGAAGCACTATTAAGTCTTCCGGGGGCAGTATCAAATATTTTGGAAGCAGTTCAAGCCTCTTAGAAGCATGTCAAGTTTTCTGAAAGCATTTCAAGTCTTTTAAAAGCAGTATCAAGTCTTCTCAAGGCAATATCGAATCCTCTGGAAGCAGTTCAAATCGTTTCGAAGTAATGTCAAGTCTTCTGACAGCAGTTGAAGGCTTTTGGAAGCTGTATCAAGTCCTGTAGAAGCATTTCAAGTCTTCTGAAACATCGCAAGTTCTTTTGGAAACATCAAATTTTCAAGAAGACTTGAAGCAATATCAAGGCTTCTAGAAACAGCATCAAGCCTTCCAGATGCAGTATACAATCTTGTGGAAGCAGTTCAAGCATTCTGCAAGCAATATTAAAGCATCTAGAAGCACTATCAGGTCTTCCAGGGGCAGTATCAAATCTTTTGGAAGCAGTTCAAGCCTTTTAGAAGCATGTCAAGTTTTCTGAAAGCATTTCAAGTCTTTTAAAAGCAGTATCAAGTCTTCCCAAGGCAATATCGAATCCTCTGGAAGCAGTTTAAATCGTTTCGAAGTAATGTCAAGTCTTCTGACAGCAGTTGAAGGCTTTTGGAAGCTGTATCAAGTCTTGTAGAAGCATTTCAAGTCTTCTGAAGCATCGCAAGTTCTTTTGGAAACATCAAATCTTTCCAGAAGACTTGAAGCAATATCGAGGCTTCTAGAAACAGCATCAAGCCTTCCAGGTGCAGTATACAATCTTGTGGAAGCAGTTCAAGCATTCTGCAAGCAATATTAAAGCATCTAGAAGCACTATCAAGTCTTCCAGGGGCAGTATCAAATCTTTTGGAAGCGGATCAAGCCTCTTAGAAGCAAGTCAAGTTTTCTGAAAGCATTTCAAG
Source organism: Onthophagus sagittarius (assembly GCA_036711965.1). Taxonomy (NCBI): domain Eukaryota; kingdom Metazoa; phylum Arthropoda; class Insecta; order Coleoptera; family Scarabaeidae; genus Onthophagus; species Onthophagus sagittarius. The sequence continues at coordinate 14,473,982 of JASERS010000004.1, forward strand.
TCTTTTAAAAGCAGTATCAAGTCTTCTCAAGGCAATATCGAATCCTCTGGAAGCAGTTCAAATCGTTTCGAAGTAATGTCAAGTCTTCTGACAGCAGTTGAAGGCTTTTGGAAGCTGTATCAAGTCTTGTAGAAGCATTTCAAGTCTTCTGAAGCATCGTAAGTTCTTTTGGAAACATGAAATCTTTCCAGAAGACTTGAAGCAATATCAAGGCTTCTAGAAACAGCATCAAGCCTTCCAGATGCAGTATACAATCTTGTGGAAGCAGTTCAAGCATTCTGCAAGCAATATTAAAGCATCTAGAAGCACTATCAAGTCTTCCAGGGGCAGTATCAAATCTTTTGGAAGCAGTTGAAGTCTTTTAGAAGCATGTCAAGTTTTCTGAAAGCATTTCAAGTCTTTTAAAAGCAGTATCAAGTCTTCTCAAGGCAATATCGAATCCTCTGGAAGTAGTTCAAATCGTTTCGAAGTAATGTCAAGTCTACTGACAGCAGTTGAAGGCTTTAGGAAGCTGTATCAAGTCTTGTAGAAGCATTTCAAGTCTTCTGAAGCATCGCAAGTTCTTTTGGAAACATGAAATCTTTCCAGAAGACTTGAAGCAATATCAAGGCTTCTAGAAACAGCATCAAGCCTTCCAGATGCAGTATACAATCTTGTGGAAGCAGTTCAAGCATTCTGCAAGCAATATTAAAGCATCTAGAAGCACTATCAAGTCTTCCAGGGGCAGTATCAAATCTTTTGGAAGCAGTTCAAGCCTTTTAGAAGCATGTCAAGTTTTCTGAAAGCATTTCAAGTCTTTTAAAAGTAGTATCAAGTCTTCTTAAGGCAATATCGAATCCTCTGGAAGCAGTTCAAATCGTTTCGAAGTAATGTCAAGTCTTCTGACAGCATTGAAGGCTTTTGGAAGCTGTATCAAGTCTTGTAGAAGCATTTCAAGTCTTCTGAAGCATCGCAAGTTCTTTTGGAAACATCAAATCTTTCCAGAAGACTTGAAGCAATATCGAGGCTTCTAGAAACAGCATCAAGCCTTCCAGATGCAGTATACAATCTTGTGGAAGCAGTTCAAGCATTCTGCAAGCAATATTAAAGCATCTAGAAGCACTATCAAGTCTTCCAGGGGCAGTATCAAATCTTTTGGAAGCGGATCAAGCCTCTTAGAAGCATGTCAAGTTTTCTGAAAGCATTTCAAGTCTTTTAAAAGCAGTATCAAGTCTTCTCAAGGCAATATCGAATCCTCTGGAAGCAGTTTAAATCGTTTCGAAGTAATGTCAAGTCTTCTGACAGCAGTTGAAGGCTTTTGGAAGCTGTATCAAGTCTTGTAGAAGCATTTCAAGTCTTCTGAAGCATCGCAAGTTCTTTTGGAAACATCAAATCTTTCCAGAAAACTTGAAGCAATATCAAGGCTTCTAGAAACAGCATCAAGCCTTCCAGATGCATTATACAATCTTGTGAAAGCAGTTCAAGCATTCTGCAAGCAATATTAAAGCATCTAGAAGCACTATCAAGTCTTCCAGGGGCAGTATCAAATCTTTTGGAAGCAGTTCAAGCCTCTTAGAAGCATGTCAAGTTTTCTGAAAGTATTTCAAGTCTTTTAAAAGCAGTATCAAGTCTTCTCAAGGCAATATCGAACCCTCTGGAAGCAGTTCAAATCGTTTCGAAGTAATGTCAAGTCTTCTGACAGCATTGAAGGCTTTTGGAAGCTGTATCAAGTCTTGTAGAAGCATTTCAAGTCTTGTGAAGCATCGCAAGTTCTTTTGGAAACATCAAATTTTCCAGAAAACTTGAAGCAATATCAAGGCTTCTAGAAACAGCATCAAGCCTTCCAGATGCATTATACAATCTTGTGAAAGCAGTTCAAGCATTCTGCAAGCAATATTAAAGCATCTAGAAGCACTATCAAGTCTTCCAGGGGCAGTATCAAATCTTTTGGAAGCAGTTCAAGCCTCTCAGAAGCATGTCAAGTTTTCTGAAAGCATTTCAAGTCTTTTAAAAGCAGTATCAAGTCTTCCCAAGGCAATATCGAATCATCTGGAAGCAGTTCAAATCGTTTCGAAGTAATGTCAAGTCTTCTGACAGCAGTTGAAGGCTTTTGGAAGCTGTATCAAGTCTTGTAGAAGCATTTCAAGTCTTCTGAAGCATCGCAAGTTCTTTTGGAAACATTAAATCTTTCCAGAAGACTTGAAGCAATATCAAGGCTTCTAGAAACAGCATCAAGCCATCCAGATGCAGTATACAATTTTGTGAAAGCAGTTCAAGCATTCTGCAAGCAATATTAAAGCATCTAGAAGCACTATCAAGTCGGCTTCCAGGGGCAGTATCAAATCTTTTGGTAGCAGTTCAAGCCTCTTAGAAGCATGTCAAGTTTTCTGAAAGCATTTCAAGTCGGTTAAAAGCAGTATCAAGTCTTCCCAAGGCAATATCGAATAATCTGAAAGCAGTTCAAATCGTTTCGAAGTAATGTCAAGTCTTCTGACAGCAGTTAAAGACTTTTGGAAGCTGTATCAAGTCTTGTAGAAGCATTTCAAGTCTTCTGAAGCATCGCAAGATCTTTTGGAAACATCAAATTTTCCAGAAGACTTGAAGCAATATCAAGGCTTCTAGAAACAGCATCAAGCCTTCCAGATGCATTATACAATCTTGTGAAAGCAGTTCAAGCATTCTGCAAGCAATATTAAAGCATCTAGAAGCACTATCAAGTCGTCTTTCAGGGGCAGTATCAAATCTTTTGGAAGCAGTTCAAGCTTCTTAAAAGCATGTCAAGTTTTCTGAAAGCATTTCAAGTCTTTTAAAAGCAGTATCAAGTCTTCTCAAGGCAATATCGAATCATCTGGAAGCAGTTCAAATCGTTTCGAAGTAATGTCAAGTCTTCTGACAGCAGTTGAAGGCTTTTGGAAGCTGTATCAAGTCTTATAGAAGCATTTCAAGTCTTCTGAAGCATCGCAAGTTCTTTAGGAAACATCAAATCTTTCCGGAAGATTTGAAGCAATATCAAGGCTTCTAGAAACAGCATCAAGCCTTCCAGATGCTGTATACAATCTTGTGGAAGCAGTTCAAGCATTCTGCAAGCAATATTAAAGCATCTAGAAACACTATCAAGTCTTTCAGGGGCAGTATCAAATCTTTTGGAAGCAGTTCAAGCCTCTTAGAAGCATGTTAAGTTTTCTGAAAGCATTTCAAGTCTTTTAAAAGCAGTATCAAGTCTTCCCAAGGCAATATCGGTTCCTCTGGAAGCAGTTCAAATCGTATCGAAGTAATGTCAAGTCTTCTGACAGCAGTTGAAGGCTTTTGGAAGCTGTATCAAGTCTTGTAGAAGCATTTCAAGTCTTCTGGAAGCATATTAAGAATGGAGCAAAGTTCATGTTTCTGACTACCTACACGTAAAAAGGTTTCAAGATAGATGACAGAAGCAGCTTAATGTTGTCAAACGTGTGTTCTGTAGATTTAGAATGCTTTTTTTCAAGTGGAATTTTTACCTCATCATGGATTTTCCTACCAAATGATTTCTGTTTGTTTCGTGTTTGTACGTACTCTTCTTTCGCGTAACTTTTTAGAGAACTATTAATAAGTTATGAGACACTGAATCGGCAATAAAGTGAAAATATTTTAAGTTAATACCATTTCATTTTACATAATTTATAATTAACACATTGTTCAAAATAATTTACTGGTACCATTGAGAAACGCTGCTCTGGAATGAATATTTTGGCAAACCTTCTAGAAAACTTAATATTGCCTTTGGAGGACTAGAAATGCTTTCAAAAGATTTCATATTGCTTTTTGAAGACTTAGTACAGGTTTCAGAAGATTTGATACTGCCCATAGACTTAATACTGCTTCAATTATTACTGCTTAATAATAGACTTAATACTGCTTGAAAAGGACCTGTTGCTCTATTGCTTCTAAAAGGCTTAAAATGTTCAGAATAACTGTAATGCTTCAAAAGACTTAATACTACTTCTATAAGACTTGAAGTGCTTCCAGAAGACTTGATATTGCTTCCAAAAAACTTGAAATGCTTCTAGAAGGTTTAAACTTCCAGAATTGATATTACCTCTGAATACTCTTAGAAAAATTGAATGCTTCCAAAAGACCTAATACTGCTTCCAGAAGACTTGATATTGTTTTTAAAACTTCTGGCAGAAAACATTTTCATCGCAAAAAACACGATATTGTTGATCAACTATTTTAGTTTGCATCGAAAATATTAAATACTATTGGACACAATGCAAAATCTTGACTGGCAGATTGATCTGAGCAATCTTCGCATTTGATTTTATTTAATTCTTTGGATGCTATTGCATTAAAATTATTTTAATAGCTACATATGGTGTGGTAGCATCATATGCCAATATTAAGCGACATTTTCTTCCTAACACTTAATTACAATCTCCTTTAAGTAATAGATTAGGAATTGATAAAGCAGCAAAATAGTCTTCAAATTGGAAGAGTTAAATGAAGTATGTAGTGCATCTAGCGGAAACGAGTAACGATTTTTGTTTAAATTTTGCTTTAGTTTTTAATCACATATTAAGTTTTAGTTGTAATGTAGGTTTTGCGGCAAGCATATATAAAAGAAAATAGAATATGCTAATTTTTAAACAAAACTATTCTTTTAAACAACACTCCATGTTTCAAAACTCCTTTTGCACTGTTTAAAACAAATTTAATTTAAAATATATCATACAGTTTTAAAAAATCTAAAAGTTTGTTTTAAATACTTTGTTTAAAAGATAACAACCCTGATTGAAATTATTGTTATATTGTAATATAATAAAATACAAAAGTTAACCAATTTAATTTATAAAATAAAATAAAACACTGCCATTAAAGGTACAAAAGAGAAAAGTGCGCATGCGTCAAGTTGCGACCAAGGGTTTTAGCTTTAAGAAGTTAAAAGTTGGGCAACTCGTTTTAGCCGTAAGGTTTTGCATGAACAGTACTACTACAACACAATACCTTAACTTTTCACTCTTACGACTATAACTACGACTAAGACTAAAACACGTTGCATGAACCCACCATAAGTAGATATGCGCGTGAGTGACTTTATGCCCGCTCACGTCCGTTCATGATTTAAACCCACACGTGTCACGCTCGCTCACGATTTAGACCCACGCGTGTCACACCCGTTCACGATTTACACGTGACACGCGTGGATCATGCTAATTCACGTGAGTCACGCTCGATCAGGTGATCATATGTATGAATTAAGGTTGAGCCGACTATGATTTTGGCCGACTAACGATTATCCGACTAATCGGCATTAAAAGGGCCAATTAATCGGCCGATTAATCGGAGGTTGAATAAATCATTTTCACAAAGCTCGAAATTAAGGAGGGGATTATTAAAATTTGTGTGGAAATGCTGATGGCTCAAACTGTTCGTCGTTTTAACTACACTGAGTAGTGATAACAGGGTTTGTCTGATTTGAGACCCAGGGCTAGGCAGATGAGCTAGTACGAGATGGCAGTGATAATGCATTTGTAAGGCCAGAGCCAGCAGTTTGTGTAACATTTATGATATCCAAATAGAGGATTGGAAGAATTCTGCAGCCAACTGAGTTATCTTTAAAGCGTCAATGGTATATCTAACACAATCTTCGCAGCTTAATAAGCGCCGGTTTTGGAAAATAATGGGTGCTGGGTGCTGAAAAAACTGAATTAGGAAAAGATTCAAACGACGAATGACGGAGAAAAAGAGTGAAATAAAAAACGTCTATGTATCCTGCTCCTATATTTAATTTACAATAGAAATGCCTTCTTTCAGCAGTGCTTATGGCTTTACAAGCATTATTCTGTCTTTAATTGACATTTTTTGAACTTTTGACATAAACTTTTTGTATCCAAACAGTATTTGATATTTTGGAAGCAAGATCAAATCGTATTGACAGTTTCTTGGTTTTTGCAGTAAAAATTGTCTTCTTCAAGAGTTTGCATTTTGTCCAATAAACAACATTTTCTGCCACCAGTTAATATAAACGGTATCAAGTCTTTGGGAATCATTTCAAGTCTTTTAAAAGCAGTATTAAGTCGTTTTGAAGCATTTCAAGTCTTCTGGAAGCAATATCAAGCTTTCTGGAAACAGTATCAAGTCTTCTGAAACATCGCAAGTTCTTTTGGAAACATGAAATCTTTCCAGAAGACTTGAAGCAATATCAAGGCTTCTAGAAACAGCATCAATCCTTCCAGATGCAATATACTCAATATCTTGTGGAAGTAGTTCAAGCATTCTGCAAGCAATATTAAAGCATCTAGAAGCACTATCAAGTCTTCCAGGGGCAGTATCAAATCTTTTGGAAGCAGTTCAAGCCTCTTAGAAGCATGTCAAGTTTTCTGAAAGCATTTCAAGTCTTTTAAAAGCAGTATCAAGTCTTCTTAAGGCAATATCGAATCCTCTGGAAGCAGTTCAAATCGTTTCGAAGTAATGTCAAGTCTTCTGACAGCAGTTGAAGGCTTTTGGAAGCTGTATCAAGTCTTGTAGAAGCATTTCAAGTCTTCTGAAGCATCGCAAGTTCTTTTGGAAACATCAAATCTTTCCAGAAGACTTGAAGCAATATCAAGGCTTCTAGAAACAGTATCAAGCCTTCCAGATGCAGTATACAATCTTGTGGAAGCAATTCAAGCATTCTGCAAGCAATATTAAAGCAACTAGAAGCACTATCAAGTCTTCCAGGGGCAGTATCAAATCTTTTGGAAGCAGTTCAAGCCTCTCAGAAGCATGTCAAGTTTTCTGAAAGCATTTCAAGTCTTTTAATAGCAGTATCAAGTCTTCTCAAGGCAATATCGAATCCTCTGGAAGCAGTTCAAATCGTTTCGAAGTAATGTCAAGTCTTCTGACAGCAGTTGAAGGCTTTTGGAAGCTGTATCAAGTCTTGTAGAAGCATTTCAAGTCTTCTGAAGCATCGCAAGTTCTTTTGGAAACATCAAATCTTTCCAGAAGACTTGAAGCAATATCAAGGCTTCTAGAAACAGCATCAAGCCTTCCAGATGCAGTATACAATCTTGTGGAAGCAATTCAAGCATTCTGCAAGCAATATTAAAGGATCTAGAAGCACTATCAAGTCTTCCAGGGGCAGTATCAAATCTTTTGGAAGCAGTTCAAGCCTCTTAGAAGCATGTCAAGTTTTCTGAAAGCATTTCAAGTCTTTTAAAAGCAGTATCAAGTCTTCCCAAGGCAATATCGAATCCTCTGGAAGCAGTTTAAATCGTTTCGAAGTAATGTCAAGTCTTCTGACAGCAGTTGAAGGCTTTTGGAAGCTGTATCAAGTCTTGTAGAAGCATTTCAAGTCTTCTAGAAGCATATTAAGTTTGTTGGAAGCAGTATCAACCATCGAAATAACGAAAGAGGAAGTTTAGTAATGTTCTTGAACCAAGAATGGAGCAAAGTCCATGTTTCTGACTACCTACACGTAAAAAGGTTTCAAGATAGATGACAGAAGCAGCTTAATATTGTCAAACGTGTGTTCTGTAGATTTAGAATGCTTTTTTTCAAGTGGAATTTTTACCTCATCATGGATTTTCCTACCAAATAATTTCTGTTTGTTTCGTTTTTGTACGTACTCTTCTTTCGCGTAACTTTTTAGAGAACTATTAAATAAGTTATGAGACACTGAATCGGCAATAAAGTGAAAACATTTTAAGTTAATACCATTTCATTTTACATAATTTACAATTACCACAACATTATTCAAAATAATTTACTCGTACTATTGAGAAACGCTGCTCTAGAATGAATATTTTGGCAAACCTGTATACTTAAATTGAGATAAAACCAACACTGGGCCTACAACTTGAATCTTCATATTTAAATTTTGTATGAAAAGTGGTGCACTCGTTTCATTTAACCAACCCAGAATTGAGGCACCGATGATGAAGCACTGATTAAAACTTAACAGCTTATGACCCAGGTTATATAGAATAGTTTAACGTCATTAAATATGTTTTGTTTAATAATTACGCATTTCAAACTCCATTTTTCATCTGACACATCCATTTGCTTTACGAAACAATTTCCTTCAGTTAATACACGTAATCGTCATTCTCATAATCTCTGGTATTTTTCGGGTGGGATTGGTCGTATCGTAAGCTGAATTCTTGACAATGACAGATCGGTCACGCAAATTACCTTCTAACACGCTACATCCACCTAACTACCCCGTTTTTTCTGTCTTTTTTATTTCTAGCTTGTCGCTTTCTGTGCGGTATTGTTGAACACACAAAGAAAAGCAATTTTTCATCGTACATCGTCGCCCTAATTGAATTTAAATACGACCAAGCGTACACAAAACCGAACCAGAACCGATAATAAAAAAAAGGGATAAAGAAATCAACTTGACAGTTGGTTATAGTTATAACCAAGAAGGAAACGTACAACTTTTATCGTTATCTAAACTATTTAAGAATAGATAGCCGGTTGTGTGGTATTTGGAGTCGTTTTCAATCGGTGCATTTATTTGTTACCTGGTTTGTATGCGGAAGGCGATAAGAGGACAAGGTGACGATTTCAGTTATTTTTTTATTCTATTTACGAATCGCTAACAAAGAGATAATGATCGAAATTTCGTTTGAAAAACGTCACTTTCACTAATATTTACTTTGAAAATGGCGATCAAACAAGAATCGAGATAAATTTATCTTAAAATGGTTTGATTGATGTTTTATTCTTCCTCAGAAGGTTCCGACTATTTACACGTCACGTCTTGAAAAATTATTTCCTGTCGACAGCCCGTTTTACTCTTATTATTTGTTTAACCGACCCAATATCCTGTTTTAATTGTTCCTCTTTGATCGTCGCGTCGGAACGTATTAAAATCTATTTTTCACATGATTTAACCGCATTCTAAGCGTGTCTTACGTTACATAATTTTTTTATATTATTTTTTTGTGTTATTTTTTTATCTGATTTTTTTATATTATTTTATGATACGACCGCCTGCCGACCGCATATAAAGATAATTAGATCGCTCGATAAGATACATATTCGATTTACATCCCGTTTTATCGGAATACCTATCTTCGAGGTTGCTACACGCCGTTCTGGTGTAAGACACCAAAGAGGTCGATGGAATTTATATTTAAAATCATAACTAAATAATTTTATTACGAAAGTTTCGATGACTAAATCGAATTCGTTCTGTCTTCCTTTGAGATCACTCAATTAAACGGCTTTAAATGGAGGCAACGGCTCCGTCAATTCAGGTTCCGGTAATGGCACCTTTAAGGGTTTAAAGTCTGCGATTTAATACACGTTTATACCGGTTGGAACCCGTAGACAGGCGGAGAGATTGCCTCCTGGGAATCTTTAATCCACAGCCGCAAACTGCGAATGAGGCATTTTTTATATGCTTTACTCGTTTTTAATTGCGTCATGTGTGCCTTTTAATGCCCACTTCGGATGGATGAATTCGTATTGCTGAACATGTGGTGGACGGGAATATTAAGGTAATGTTGTATTTTGTGTTAAATCGCGGAGTTTATCATAAATTATTGAACAATGTGCTTGTGAGATCGTTGCGGAGATAATAACACCTGAGTGTTATTTCATTCTTGGAAGTTGATTTTGCAATGCGAGGAATTTAAATTATAATAAAATTTCAAACGAAATATTTTTAGTCATACATAAACATAAATGTTAATGTTCGCACATATGTTAAGTTGCTCTATTTCATGTTTAAGTAATCTGAAGAAGAATAACCCAACCTAATCCAATCCGAAACTTTCTAGTTCTAACTTTAGTGTTAGTTCTAATGCTAATATTCCTTTAAATTGTTATTTATATTCAGACGCTGAGGTGTAACGTGACCCACATTGAGTGATATCCCGATTTTAGGTGAACAAACTTGAAAATTTCCATATAATTTTTAGAAAAAAATTAGTATAAAGTAAAATGGCATGATAAAATAAATGATAATATAATTTCTATTAAAAGAAAAAGAAGAACTACTGTTATAAAAAGTCAAAACCCGAATCATCTTTCTATTTGCTTAAAGAATCCTCTGCTTCGTCTTTATTTTGGCTTTTTGGATTTTTCTTTTAACCCTTTGGTCAAGAATTTACTTTGAATGGACAAGAATTTAAACGATTTTTAATTTTGGTTTTATTATTTTAAAGATTATTTAATATTTTGGCAGTTTTAAAGATTTATTTTGAAGATTCCTTTTTTTCATTCACATCATTTCCCAAAAATCTACCATATCTCAAAAAACAAGTTCCAGAAAGCCCTATTAAACGAATATTGTTTAATAGGTTTTTTTTTTCGTTCTTTAATAGTTAGTGAACTAGAAAAGCATAATCACTAAAAATCCAGAACGCATTAGAATTTGTTTATTACAGTTTAACGTGAAAATCTCTAAAACATCATAGTTGATGATTTTTATTGCAAAACTTTTTCATAATTCAAAAATCAAAATGGATGATCAAAGACCTCATTCGTGAAAATTGTTCATAATGGTGTGGAAAAGCATAATTCAAAACCAGTTACAACTTGAAAATAAAGAATTTGCAAAAATACAGCAAATATCTTCAAAATATCATAATTTCGGATTTTCAGTACAAAAATTAATCACAATTAAAAACCTAAAATAAACACAAAGATACTTTTTGCATAAATATTGTTGATAATGAACTATAAACATTTAATTCATAACCAGATGCAACTTAGATATACAACTGGGGTATAGTTAAAAAAATCTGCAAAAGTGCCATCATTTAAGAGTTTTTAAAAGAAAATTGTCTAATATTACACAATTTTGTTTTTTAAATTATCCACATATTTTTGATTCATTTATAATATTTTACTGGTTTCAAACTTACGTATTTTGTTTAATTAAATAATAAAAATCAAAACACGTTTCTTTCACAATCAACATTAAGAAAGCAGTACAAAATAGAAGATAAATTAAATTGATTCAACTTTTAAGGCTCGCTTACTACCATCTTCTGCTTAATAATTGAAAGTAATTTTATAACAATTCTTCAAAAAATCGATTTTAAAGGAATTTTTAAATTTATACAAAATACTGGAAAAGTTCCGATTAAGCTCAGCAGCTTATATCTCAAGAACTAAGTGAGATATTTTCAAATTGACTTCACTTTTAAAAAGTAGATGCTCTAATTAGTAATTGAAACTAATTTCATAACAATTTTAAAATAAATCGAGTTTTCAGGAATTTTTAAATTTATACAAAATATCGGAAGAATCCCAATTAAGTTCAGCAGTTTATATCCCAAGAACTAAGTGAGATATTTTCAAATTGACTTCACTTTTAGAAAGTAGATGCTTCGATTAGCAATTCAAAGTAATTTCATAACAATTTTTAAAAAAATCGAGTCTTCAAGAATTTTTAAATTTATACAAATTATCGGAAGAATCCCAATTAAGTTCAGCAGTATATATCTCAAGAACTAAGTGAGATATTTTCAAATTGACTTTACTTTTAGAAAGTAGATGCTCCAATTAGTAATTGAAATTAATTTCGTAACAATTTTTCAAAAAATCGAGTTTTCAGGAATTTTTAAATTTATACAAAATATCGGAAGAATCCCAATTAAGTTTAGCAGTTTATATCTCAAGCGAACTAAGTGAGATATTTTCAAATTGACTTCACTTTTAGAAAGTAGATGCTCTAATTAGCAAATGAAATTAATTTCGTAATAATTTTTCAAAAAATCGAGTTTTCAGGAATTTTTAAATTTATACAAAATACTGGAAAAATCCCAATTAAGTTCAGCAGTTTATATCTCAAGAACTAAGTGCGATATTTTCAAATTGACTTCACTTTTAGAAAGTAGATGCTTCGATTAGTAACTGAAAATAATTTCATAACAATTTTTCAAAAAATTGAGTTTTCAGGAATTTTTAAATTTAGACAAAATATCGGAAGAATCCCAATTAAGTTCAGCAGTTTATATCTCAAGAACTAAGTGAGATATTTTCAAGTTGACTTCACTTTTAGAAAGTAGATGCTCCAATTAGTAATTGAAAGTAATTTCATAACAATTTTTCAAAAAATCGAGTTTTCAGGAATTTTTAAATTTATACAAAATATCGGAAGAATCCCAATTAAGTTCAGCAACTTATATCTCAAGAACTAAGTGAGATATTTTCAAATTGACTTCACTTTTAGAAAGTAGATGCTCTAATTAGTAATTGAAATTAATTTCGTAACAATCTTTCAAAAAATCGAGTTTTCAGGAATTTTTAAATTTATACAAAATATCGGAAGAATCCCAATTAAGTTCAGCTGTTTATATCCCAAGAACTAAGTGAGATATTCTCAAATTGACTTCACTTTTAGAAAGTAGATGCTCCAATCAATTATTGATACAGTAATTTCGTAACAATTTTCCAAAAAATCGATTTTTTAAGATTTTTTTTACTTTATTCAAAATATTGAAAAATCCCAATTAAGTTCAGCAGTTTATATCTCAAGAACTAAGTGCGATATTTTCAAATTGACTTCACTTTTAGAAAGTAGATGCTTCGATTAGTAATTGAAAGTAATTTCATAACAATTTTTCAAAAAATCGAGTTTTCAGGAATTTTAAAATTTATACAAAATACTGGAAAAATCCCAATTAAGTTCAGCAGTTTATATTTCAAGAACTAAGTGCGATATTTTCAAATTGACTTCACTTTTAGAAAGTAGATGCTCCAATTAGTAATTGAAAGTAATTTCATAACAATTTTTCAAAAAATCGAGTTTTCAGGAATTTTTAAATTTATACAAAATATCGGAAGAATCCCAATTAAGTTCAGCAACTTATATCTCAAGAACTAAGTGAGATATTTTCAAATTTACTTCACTTTTAGAAAGTGGATGCTCTAATTAGTAATTGAAATTAATTTCGTAACAATCTTTCAAAAAATCGAGTTTTCAGGAATTTTTAAATTTATACAAAATACTGGAAAAATCCCAATTAAGTTTAGCAGTTTATATCTCAAGAACTAAGTGAGATATTTTCAAATTTACTTCACTTTTAGAAAGTGGATGCTCTAATTAGTAATTGAAATTAATTTCGTAACAATCTTTCAAAAAATCGAGTTTTCAGGAATTTTTAAATTTATACAAAATATTGGAAAAATCCAAATTAAGTTCAACATCTTATATCTTAAGAACTAAGTGAGAAATTTTAAAATTGACTTCATTTTCGGAAGGTAGATGCTTGAATTAGTAATTGAAAGTAATTCCGCAACTATTTTCCAAAAAACCGATTTTTAAAGAATTTCAAAATTTATACAAAATATTAGAAAAATTTCAATCTATCTATCTCAAGGATTTTTTATCTGTGAGATAACTTGAGATAGTTAAGGAATTATTATATATATTATATTGATTAAGATATCTAACGAATTATTATCATGTTTACGGCTATTTTACGCATTCTGATTGGCTGGTGGATGGATTTATCTATAAGATAAATTTAACTAAAAGATGATAGTAATGGATGAATATATATGGATGAAATATTGAAATATTTCCAGAAGACTAGCAATACTTCCAGAAAATATGATACTGGTAATAGAAGACTGCTTTCATTTTTTCAAATGCTTTCTGAAGGCTCGATACTGCCTTTGGTAGACTTCATTCTGCTTCGAAATGATTCTAAATGCCTCTGGAAGACTTGATACTTCCCCTAGCAGACTTGATACTGGTTATAGAAAACTTGAAATGCTTTCAGAAGATTTGATACTGCCTTTGGTAGACTTCATTCTGTTTCCAAATGATTCATTCAAAATGTTTATAGAATAGGTTTCTAGATCTGGGTCAAATTTAGATTTAATTTTATACTGGAGTTATCGATAGCAGAAATTGTTAAAATTAACATTGAAACTATTACTACAACTAAGACTACGTCCAAAAGTAGAAAGCACTAATTTTATACCAGCATTATTACTAGAACTAGCACTAGATCTAAAACTAGAAACTTTCGGATTTAGCCATCTTGAGGAACGTACTTCTAGTACTAAATCTAGTCTTAATTCTAGCTTTACTCTAGCATTGTCACTAGAACTAACACAACTGTTGCTACTAGAACTAATACTAGACTTAATTAAAATTAAAATTTTTCATGTTTAGCCAAGCGACTTAATTACTCTAGGCTTAATTAAATGAAAAATTTAGTCATCGCTAGATAATATAATAACAAAACAAAAATTTTCGTTGTTGATTTATACATAGTATAAAACAATTTTGGTTTAACCGTAACGTCTAATTCGAGGGGTTGTGATATTGGATTTTCGAGAGAGAGGAAGTTTATCGATTGAGTGTAATTATGGCATCGAACACAGGTTTTAGCTTTGACGTGTCTCGGGTAGTGGCGGAAAATGCAAAACGCAGACTCCACGTCGGGTGTTAATTTGGCTTCGCTTTAATCGCGTAAACGGTTCGCTTTCTCTTTGCGGCCGTATCCCTGCCAGGGCATATTGTGCAGATTTCGGCAGGAACCCATTTCCTCGCCGGCGACGCCGTCAAAAAGGATATAAATTGGAAAAGTTTTTCACCCCAGAAGTTATCGTCACGCGATTATGCGCCCGGTCGCGCTAATGAAAGGTTCCTGTTAGGAGCTTTAAGTTGACAAGTTTAAAATTCCGAGCGAGGTTTCGAGTTTTTAATGATCTTACGATGACGAGACGAGATCTAGGTTTTTTTTATTTTTCTTCGAAGCCTTCTAAAAGACTATAAATGACTATAACCGGGTGGATGGAATGTACATATCTTGTATAGTTAAATATAGTTAGGGTTGTCCGTTTTCGAATAGGCTAAACGGGTATACTATATGCACGTAGGCGGCCGCTCCTTTTACGGCCCAACGTTCGTAAAACAATCGATTTTATTAGCGCCGCAATCTTCCGGACGACGGACGCGTTGGAACGTGATCGTTCCGCGCTGCCGAGGATTGTGTTTTCTCTGCGGCCCCACTAGGAATCACGTACCGACCGAGTTGTATTTGCAATTACCCGAGAGGTTACCTCCTGATATTTATTATTGTATGGGAAATAAAGTCGACCACCGTCACTAACCAAATTAAGAAACCATCCAATCGACGAAATCATTCATTTCATTATAACAACTGTTTTCAACTTCTCGAGAACCATCATGATTTATAAAGGTAATCTAGAAAGACATGGTGGCAATACCAAAAGATGTCTTGCAACTCTTGCAAATACATCTATTTACATTTTTCAATCAGACGGATTGGTGCTTCAGTATTGCAAATAACACCAAAACTGCTGATTCAAGAACTACCTGCAATATCTTCTTTATGGGAACTATGATGAGACACACACTCTGTATAGGTTGGGTTGGGTTCGTCTAAGGTAACGACTTGGCAGGTATAGATCTCCATATGCAGTCACAAAAAGAGAAGTGACCATAAAGTTGGAGAAGAGCGGTGAAGTATGAGGAAATGATAGAAGCAAGAACCCAGAGCAAGATCCTGGGAGAGTGCTGGAGGGAAGAATATTATAGAAGGGCGGGATACTCACTAAATGGCATCGAAAACAGAAGAGCGGAAACAGGCGAAATGTGGAGGGAACTGAGAGATAGGGATATGGATATACAGAGCCAGGAAGGAAAGTCACAAATGTGTGAGAGAGAGAAGCGGCCAAAGTATTTGTTGATTAAAGGGGATGATAAAGGGAAGAAATTGGTGGCCAAATTCTGATTCTGCTGTGGCAATGAGGAGAGGGGAAATAAATGCTGGGCTGACGATGTTGAGAGGTGGGGTAGGCTGTGTGGTGAAGTTTGGGAGATGCTGGAACACATGCTGAGAGAGTGTAGTTAGCTGAGGGAGGAGGCAATGGACAGGAAGCAGGTTTTGGGAGATAGGGGCGAGGGTAAAAAATGGATGAGGGAGATGAAGGGGGCGAGAAGGCTTAGATGTGGGAAAGGGAGACTATATAATATATAAGACTATATATTAGAATGTTAAGGGAAAAATTGTATATATTAAATAAACAATAAAATGCTTAATTAATAGAGATGGATTCTCCGAAGAATGCTCGGAAGGATATTATCGAAGAAGACAAGAAAAGGAGTTTTTAGAAATTTGGGCCAAGAATATTTGCACATCCCATCACAGGTCAGATGTCTGTTAGCAGATTTTCCCCGACCTTGTCACAAAGGGTAAAATTGTGCTGGGTTGGATTGGTTCTCTGAGAGAGGTTATGAGTAATTTCTCCAAGCAATCATCCAAGTAATTTCTACATCTATTAATTTCGTTTGAAAGTCCTATGTAACTTAGATACCGGAGAAGATAGAAATTTCAAATGTTGCCCAGAAGGTCGTCTTAAAGAAGTTTTTCATTTTTGGCCTTAATGTTCACCAAAGTGTCACCTACCATCTAATAGTCTAGGAAAAGTAGCCAGGTGTGTCAGCAAGTAGTAATAGTTAAAATTAACAGAGTATTTTGTAATGAGTAGTGATAACTCGTCCAGATGAAGCAATGAAAAGGATAGAGGAGGAAAACCGAATGGTTTGTACCCAAGGTGGTAAGAGAAATTTTAGAAATTTATAGAAATACGTAAGCTGGTCCGTATTTCCAAAAATCGAATAGATAAGGAAATAAGGGAGTCATTTTTAGTGGTGTAACCATCAAGAGGCTCACACGAAAAAGCCCTGCGCCGGGGAGTTCTACACTTCCGGTTGGATGATACTTCCATTACTAGATCACTCGTATATCTGATCGGGGTTAGTACATTAAGCATTTTTCTCTTCTAAGCGCAAGAAAGAGGGGGATGGATTGGGTTTGGATTAGGTTAGGTTGAGTTGAATTTGGGTTAGTCTGGGTTGGGTTGAGTGTGAGCTACCCGGTGAACACCACAGAAATTCGTCTTATATAAAATATCTTCTTTGATCAACTCCTAAGATAACAAAGGGATAAAGCTCGTAACATGTGCAGATGAGCTCGTGATGGGGATGGAAGGATATTTTCGAAGAAGACGAGAATAGGAGTTTTTAGTCATTTGGGCCAACAATATTTGCACATCCCATCACAGGTCAGATGTCTGTTAGCAGATTTTCCCCGACCTTGTCACAAAAGGTAAAATTGTGCTGGGTTGGATTGGTTCTCTGAGAGAGGTTATGAGTAATTTCTCCAAGTAATCATCCAAGTCATTTCTACATCTATTAATTTCGTTTGAAAGTCCTATGTAGCTTAGATACCGAAGAAGATAGAAATTTCAAATGTTGCTCAGAAGGTCGTCTTAAAGAAGTTTTTCATTTTTGGCCTTAATGGTCACCAAAGTGTCACCTGCCATCTAATAGTCTAGGAAAAGTAGCCAGGTGTGTCAGCAAGTAGTAATAGTTGAAATTAGCAGAGTATTTTGTAATGAGTAGTGATAACTCGTCCAGATGAAGCAATGAAAAGGATAGAGGAGGAAAACCGAATGGTTTGTACCCAAGGTGGTAAGAGAAATTTTAGAAATTTATAGATATACGTAGGATGGTCCGTATTTCCAAAAATCGAATAGATAAGGAAATAAGGGGGTCATTTTTAGTGTTGTAACCATCAAGAGGCTGACACGAAAAAGCCCTGCGCCGGGGAGTTTTACACTTCCGGTTGGATGATACTTCCATTACTAGATCACTCGTATATCTGATCGGGGTTAGTATATTAAGCATTTTTCTCTTCTAAGCGCAAGAAAGAGGGGGTTGGATTGGGTTTGGATTAGGTTAGGTTGAGTTGAATTTGGTTTAGTCTGGGTTGGGTTGAGTGTGAGCTACCCGGTGAACACCACAGAAATTCGTCTTATATAAAATATCTTCTTTGACCAACTCCTAAGATAACGAAGGGATAAAGCTCGTAACATGTGCGGATGAGCTCGTGATAGAGATGGAAGGATATTTTCGAAGAAGACGAGAATAGGAGTTTTTAGTCATTTGGGCCAACAATATTTGCACATCCCATCACAGGTCAGATGTCTGTTAGGAGATTTTCCCCGATCTTGTCACAAAGCGTAAAATTGTGCTGGGTTGGGTTGGTCCTCTGAAAGAGGTTATGAGGATAAAGGAAATGAAAGAGAGAAAAAGAAGAAGAGATAGAGAAAAAAAAGAGATAGAACATATTTTACGACATTCCAAGATGTCACCTATCATCCAAGTAATTTCTACATCTATTAATTTCGTTTGAAAGTCCTATGTAGCTTAGATACCGAAGAAGATATAAATTTCAAATGTTGCTCAGAAGGTCGTCTTAAAGATGTTTTTCATTTTTGGCCTTAATGGTCACCAAAGTGTCACCTACCATCTAATAGTCTAGGAAAAGTAGCCAGGTGTGTCAGCAAGTAGTAATAGTTGACGATAACAGAGTATTTTGTAATGAGTAGTGATAACTCGTCCAGATGAAGCAATGAAAAGGATAGAGGAGGAAAACCGAATGGTTTGTACCCAAGGTGGTAAGAGAAAATGACAAAAAGGTGGAGCAATGAAGTAAAGATAACAACAGAATTGCCAAGGCAGTTTATAGAAATACGTAAGCTGGTTCGTATTTCCAAAAATCGAATAGATAAGGAAATAAGAGGGTCATTTTTAGCGCTGTAACCATCAAGATGCTGACACGAAAAAGCCCTGTGCCGAGGAGTTCTACACTTCCGGCTGGATGATACTTCCATTACTAGATCGAGGTTAGTACATTAAGCATTTTTCTCTTCTAAGCACAAGAAAGAGGGGGTTGGATTGGGTCTGGATTAGGTTAGGTTGAGTTAAATTTGGCTTAAGTTGGGTTGGGTTGAGTTTGGATTAGTTTGGGTTGGGTTGAGTGTGAACTACCTGAAGAACACCACAGAAATTCGTCTTATATAAAATATCTTCTTTGATCAACTCCTAAGATAAAGGGATAAAGCTCGTAACATGTGCAGATGAGCTCGTGATGGGGGTGAATGGATGGGACATCGAAGGGATGGAGTGAACAGTGCAGTGAGCAATTGACGACATAATATATAATATGAAAGAAATGGGTGTTGAGATGACACCTCAGTGGATCGAGGCGGTGATGCTTAGAAATAGAGAATGTAAGAGGGAAGCTCCGATCGTGGTAAAGGACCATATAGTGGAAATAAAAAAAGGCTCTAAAGTACTTGAGAATGATGATTGAGAGAGAAAAACTGTTGACTGAAAAACTGTTAATACCCTTCATCAAATAATGGGTTTAACATATGGACCCAGCGAATAAAAAAGAAAATTGATTCCTTTTTGAAAGTTGAGTTATATACTTTCAAATTGTGTATGACCTGTGGGGATTGGAGTACTTCACAAACTGATTTGGCAACCTGTATATATTAATTAAAGAAAAAGCTAGAACTAAGGCTAAACCTAGAAGTGGAAACACGGTCTTCGATGGATTGGGTTGGGTTGAGGTTGGGAAGGTTGTAAACTTTATGCTTCTGGGCCTAGTTGATGTGGTAATTTCTTAATAATTTTGAATGGTCCTTGATATATCTTGCAAAAATACAAGATTTTACCTTCAATACGAACAAAAACGAAATCTGATTTCCTTAAATCATTACGTAGGAAATATTTATGAACAGAATGATCTCGTGATTGATCTCAAATTTGCAAAACGATTTCTTAAGCTACTCAGGAGTGGAGAAGTATTCACAGAATTGTGGGAATTTAAAAAGAATTAACCTGAGAGTCTTATGGGTTGACCATAAAGTAACTCAGCAAATGAACAACCTAAGTCTTCTTTTATAGTTGAACAAACACCAAGAAGAATAATAGGTATTCATCTTTGAAATAAGTTGCATTTCCTTTAGCAATTAGTTCAGTTTTCCTAAGTTCTATGAAATCTTTCATCAATACCATTACTTTGAGAATGGTATAATGAAGTATGGATTTGAAACAAACCAAAAAATTTATTAAATTTGATTCTAGAGCAACCATACTCTCGAATGAGTTTGTTCAAGACTTCTATGTTTCGTTGTATTCAAAAGCAATATTTGGTTTGTATTTTTTGACAATTGCTTATTTCTAGTGTGCACTGTATAGATATTTTTATATGATAGAGATTTTTCTCAACATTCAGAAGCCTCTCTGGAATTTCTTTGATGAATGTAAGTCAACTTCATCCAGAGATGTAAGCTTATCAACTATTTTTCTCTCAAGCTTGATGTCTATGTTATCAAATGGTATGAAATGTAAAATATCGGTTGAATCCAGCTTTGATTTCGCATACTATGTAAAGAATTATTGTTTTCGAATCATTATTGACCCAATTCTGGTTGTGCAAGGGTTAAATGTTAACAAGGATTCGACTCATTAGACTTAAAGTGAAATGGGATACTTTAATGATAATCGATTTTTTTAACTTTTTGATTAGCTTAACTACTGAAATTATTTCAAATAACAAGAAATCGTATCATCAAAGAAACATACAGCTTTCTCTAAAAACTTTCATTTCCACTTTGCACGTAATCATCTTCATCTCTTTATAAGAAGGGAAAGTAGCTTTTATAACTAACCGCGTTAGTTGACACATTGCTGTTAAATTAACGTTCAAATATATTTCTCAATTGTGTGTACTCGACGTCTAGACAGTAAAATCGCATCAATTATAATCGTCGTCGGAGTCTTGCGTGATGGGCAACGAAATTACTTGCGATAGGAACAAGCTTCTGGTTGGATTGGAACGTCTCATTAAAAACTCTTACGCTTCGTGTACTTCAAGTTATGAGATTGGAATGCGAATGAAATAAATCAATGTTTTGGTTTGATGGTTAACGTCGTTTTAATTAATTAATGAAAATTAAAGAGCAATAAATGTTGAGTTGGGTTAATATTAAATTGAAAAAATCCAATTACAATTTAGTGTCACTTTACCAGAAACGAACCTCCTTGTTACTAATTAAATCTTTGATCGAGGTACTAGAATACTAATGAGCATCCACCTTACAACATACACACGACGTCTTCTTCAGCAGTGTTTGCTCCCCCTTTGAAGCGATTTCCCAGAGGAAGCCGCCGTGTAAACTCAAAGTTCTTTTCAACTGGCAATTTCAAAGGATGCGCCCGAAGTCCGGTGTCTCGCTCAGGTGTGCTTCTTTTTCCCCTTACGTTCTTTTTTCCACTTCTTTTGATCTCACCCGCACGAAGTAAGCACCGAGTTTCCTCTCTATCCTTCGTTTTGAATGCGTTATACCCACGCGCATTCTTCGTTTTTATCTCACTGCGAACGGAACTAATGAAAAACCACCGAGCAGAGGTAATCCATGGTGGTAAAATGGTGCCGTTGTTCGAAGTGTCCGAGGGATCTCGACTTTAATACGAAATACGTGTGGACACACGCAGGTGGATTACATTCGTGGACACGCACTTGCGGTGGGAGATTGTTGTATTGCGGTACTTTGTGTGGGGAATTATAATGAAGGTCTTAAAGGTTAACTTGAATTATATGAAAATCGTTGTTATCTTTATAAGATAATGATCGTTGGGTAGCTTAATGTAGTTAAAGTTTGATGTGAAGAAGGAAAATTTTCTTGAAGATTCTGAAAGTTTAATCGGAAGCTTAGATTAAAGGATTAATCAGTCAAATATATCTTAACTTTGAGATTTACAGATTTGAAGAAATAATCTTTGCTATATTAAACATTAAATAAATTTGCTTCAAATTGCTTCATATTTCATGGTGATATCTCAATTAGTTCTTGAGATATGATTGCTTCATTTTTACTTAACAAATAATTACATTTTTGCAAAGTTTTAATCAAAAAATCATATCTCGGAGATTTATAGACTTGGAGAAACAATTTTTGGTAGATTAAATAATAAGTAAATTTTCTTCAAATTGATTGATATTTCATGGTGATATTTTAATTAGTTCTTGAGATATGATTGGTTCGTTTTCACTTAATACATAATTACGTTTTTGCAAAGTTTAAATCAAAAAATCATAACTTGGAGATTTATGGATTTGAAAAAATAGTCTTTGATATATTTAACATTAAATAAATTTGCTTCAAATTGCTTTATATTTCATGGTGATATCTCAATTAGTTCTTGAGATATGATTGATTCATTTCTAGCTAACACATAATTATGTTTTTGTAGAGTTGTAATCAAAAAATCTTAACTCGGAGATTTATAGATTTGGAGAAACATCCTTTGGCACATTAAAGACTAATTAAATTTGCTTCAAATTGCTTCATATTTTATGGTGATACCTCAATTAGTTCTTGAGATATGATTGCTTCATTTTTACTTAACAAATAATTACATTTTTGCAAAGTTTTAATCAAAAAATCATATCTCGGAGATTTATAGACTTGGAGAAACAATTTTTGGTAGATTAAACAATAAATAAATTTGATAAAACAAATTGATTGATATTTCATGGTGATATTTTAATTAGTTCTTGAAATATGATTGGTTCGTTTTCACTTAATACATAATTACGTTTTTGCAAAGTTTAAATCAAAAAATCATAACTTGGAGATTTATGGATTTGAAGAAATAGTCTTTGATATATTTAACATTAAATAAATTTGCTTCAAATTGCTTTATATTTCATGGTGATATCTCAATTAGTTCTTGAGATATGATTGATTCATTTCTAGCTAACACATAATTATGTTTTTGCAGAGTTGTAATCAAAAAATCTTAACTCAGAGATTTATAGATTTGGAGAAACATCCTTTGGCACATTAAAAACTAATTAAATTTGCTTCAAATTGCTTCATATTTTATGGTGATATCTCAATTAGTTCTTGAGATATGACTACTTCATTTTTACTTTACAAATAATTACATTTTTGCAGAATTTTAATCAAAAAATCGTAACTTTGAGATTTACAGATTTGAAGAAATAATCTTTGCTATATTAAACAATAAATAAATTTGCTTCAAATTGCTTCATATTTCATGGTGATATCTCAATTAATTCTTGAGATATGATTATTCATTTTTACTTAACAAATAATTACATTTTTGCAAAGTTTTAATCAAACAGTCATATCTGGGAGATTTATAGATATGGAGAAATAATTTCTGGTAGATTAAACACTAAATAAATTTTCTTCAAATTGATTCATATTTCATGGTGATATCTTAATTAGTTCTTGAGATATGATTGCTTCATTTTTACCTAACACATAATTATGTTTTTGCAGAGTTTTAATCAAAAAATCTTAAGTCGGAGATTTATAGATTTGGAGAAACAATCTTTGGCACGTTAAAGATTAATTAAATTTGCTTCAATTTGCTTCATATTTTAGGGTGGTATCTTAATTAGTTCTTGAGATATGATTACTTATTTTTACTTAACAGATAATTACATTTTTGCAAAGTTTTAATCAAAAAATCATATCTCGGAGATTTATAGATTTGTAGAAACAACTTTTGGTAGATTAAACACTAAATAAATTTTCTTCAAACTGATTCATATTTCATGATGATATCTTAATTAGCTCTTGAGATATAATTGATTCATTTTCACTTAACACATAATTACGTTTTTGCAAAGTTTAAATCAAAAAATCATAACTAGGAGATTTATGGACATTAAATAAATTTGCTTCAAATTGCTTTATATTTCATGGTCATATCTCAATTAGTTCTTGAGATATGATTACTTCATTTTTACTTAACAAATAATTACATTTTTGCAAAGTTTTAATCAAACAGTCATATCTGGGAGATTTATAGATATGGAGAAACAATTTCTGGTAGATTAGACACTAAATAAATTTTCTTCAAATTGATTCATATTTCATGGTGATATCTTAATTAGTTCTTGAGATATGATTGCTTCATCTTTACCTAACACAAAATTATGTTTTTGCAGAGTTTTAATCAAAAAATCATAACTTTGAGATTTATAGATTTGAAGAAACAGTCTTTGCTGTATTAAACAATAAATAAATTTGCTTCAACTTGCTTCATATTTCATGGAGATATCTCAATTAATTCTTGAGATATGATTGCTTCATTTTTACTTAACAAATAATTACATTTTTGCAAAGTTTTGATCAAAAAATCATATCTCGGAGATTTATGGATTTGGAGAAACACTTTTTGGTAGATTAAACATTAAATAAATTTTCTTCAAATTAATTCTCAATTAGTTCTTGAGATATGATTGCTTCTTTTTTAATTACATTTTTTGTAGAGTTTTAATCAACAAATCGTAACTCGGGGATTTATAAATTTGAAGAAACAATCTTTGTCACATTAAACACTAAATGAATTTGCTTCAAATTGTTTGATATTTCATGGTGATATCTCAATTAATTCTTGAGATATGATTGATTCATTTTTACCTAACACATAATTATGTTTTTGCAGAGTTTTAATCAAAAAATCTTAAGTCGGAGATTTATAGATTTGGAGAAACAATCTTTGTCACATTAAACACTAAATGAATTTGCTTCAATTTGCTTCATATTTTAGGGTGATATCTTAATTAGTTCTTGAGATATGATTACTTATTTTTACTTAACAAATAATTACATTTTTGCAAAGTTTTAATCAAAAAATCATATCTCGGAGATTTATAGATTTGGAGAAACAATTTTTGGTAGATTAAGCACTAAATAAATTTTCTTCAAACTGATTCATATTTCATGGTGATATCTTAATTAGCTCTTGAGATATAATTGATTCATTTTCACTTAACACATAATTACGTTTTTGCAAAGTTTAAATCAAAAAATCATAACTAGGAGATTTATGGACATTAAATAAATTTGCTTCAAATTGCTTTATATTTCATGGTCATATCTCAATCAGTTCTTGAGATATGATTACTTCATTTTTACTTAACAAAACATTACATTTTTGCAAAGTTTTAATCAAACAGTCATATCTGGGAGATTTATAAATATGGAGAAACAATTTCTGGTAGATTAGACACTAAATAAATTTTCTTAAAATTGATTCATATTTCATGGTGATATCTTAATTAGTTCTTGAGATATGATTGCTTCATTTTTACCTAACACATAATTATGTTTTTGCAGAGTTTTAATCAAAAAATCATAACTTTGAGATTTATAGATTTGAAGAAACAATCTTTGCTATATTAAACAATAAATAAATTTGCTTCAACTTGCTTCATATTTCATGGAGATATCTCAATTAATTCTTGAGATATGATTGCTTCATTTTTACTTAACAAATAATTACATTTTTGCAAAGTTTTGATCAAAAAATCATATCTCGGAGATTTATGGATTTGGAGAAACACTTTTTGGTAGATTAAACATTAAATAAATTTTCTTCAAATTAATTCTCAATTAGTTCTTGAGATATGATTGCTTCTTTTTTATCAAACACATAATTACATTTTTTGTAGAGTTTTAATCAACAAATCGTAACTCGGGGATTTATAAATTTGAAGAAACAATCTTTATCACATTAAACACTAAATGAATTGCTTCAAATTGTTTGATATTTCATGGTGATATCTCAATTAATTCTTGAGATATAATTGATTCATTTTTACCTAACATATAATTACGTTTTCGCAGAGTTTTAATAAAATAATCATAACTCGGAGATTTACAGATTTGGAGAAGCAATCTTTGGCACATTAAAGATTAATTAAATTTGCTTCAAATTGTTCTCCACTTTTCTTCGCTTTATAGCATGATCTTTAAGCAGTTAGTTGGTGTTAGTCTTAATGTTGGCTCTCTATCTCCCCTTTTGCCATCTCTGCCATTGGAAGATGGTATCTTCGACGTCGTCTATGTTACTGCAATCAACACAGTCTTCACTATCCGTTTTTTTTTTTTGTATATATGTAAATGTAAAGGTACTAAAACTTTCCTGTCCTGAGATAACTTGACTAATATAGTAGTTTACGTTTCCTAATTTTTTGGTTTAACCAAGGCTCGATGTCTTCTCCACCTTTCTGTCCACTCTTATAATAACATTTCACATATTTAGAGGTTTTTTACATAAAAATTATAAAAGAAATATGGAGAACATTGCATATAATGAACAGCGCAATTATAATACAAATAGGCTTACTATTTTTTACAAGTGTAACAGGGTGTACACCCTTTAGAGAATTTTGCAATAAAAATTGATGAAAGACCTATAATGGTAAAGATGATCTGTATCTTTGCCATTATCAAAGATTTAAGACATTTTTTAAATTTCTTCAACACTATTTATGATAGAGTTTTGTAATTTGGTACAGTGTAAAGAAAATTCAATTAAAATCAAAGGATAATTTTAATTTACAATTAACAATACTTGTTAATTACGCACAATCTTTGGGCCGTCCAATTTCGAAGACGTCGGCAGCTCCAAATATTCCTTTTGATATAAGAAGTAATCTCTGCCGACATCGTAGACGTCGGCCGTCCAAGAATTGAAAAGGCATCGAGGACGACATTTTATTGGAAACCAACCCAACCCAACTAAATTCAATCCTGTAAACTACATAAAGCTACTTACAATAGTTAATCAGCATATGGGAGGACTCAAAAGTAGCTTTGCTACCCATAGATAAACTTGCTTTCATTCTCCGAATGTTACCATTAACAAATTTATGCAAGTTTATTCTATTTGAAGTTTATGGAAAATGTATATCGGGTATCGTAGACGTTGGTAATCCCAAATATTTATTCGTGATTAAGAAATAATTTTCACATAAGTTATGACGTCTTGGTGGTTATATTTTGAATAAGAGACTGCCAACTTGAGCGCAGCATGAGCTATGCCTTCATAGATACTTATTCAATCAGCGAGTATCTACCAACTTGTATAATAAAGTCTACCAACTTGTTGGCAGCAAGATATATAGTCTATCTATACTCTGAGACCTATATTTTGCACGATAAAGTCTGTCAACTTATTGGCATTATCTGTTATGACGCGCTGATTCCTGTACTGTAATTGAGAGGCTGCAAACTTAACCGCATCATGAGCTATGACATCAATAGACACCTATTCAACTATCCAGTATCTGCCAACGTGTTAGCAGCATGAGTTTTTATACTCTGAGACGTATATTTTGTACAATAAAGTCTGCCAGCTTATTGGCATCATCCGCTATAACTTCCTAATGCCTGAACTATTAATAAGAGGCTGCCAATTGGAGCACACCATGAATTATGACATCAATAGACACTCATTCAACTATCCAGTATCTGAAAGTTAGTTTGCAGCATGAGTTTCTACATTCTGACACATATATTTTGTATGATAAAGTCTGCCAGCTTAATGGTAGCATCCATTATGACATCCTGATGACTGTATTGTAAATGGGAGGCTGCCAACTTGAGTGCACCATGAGCTATGACATCAATAAACATCTATTAAACTATCTAGTATCTGCCAAGATGTTAGCAGCATGAGTTTCTACATTCTGACACCTACATTTTGTACGCTAAATTCTACCGCCTTATTGGCAGCATCTGTTATGACATCTTGATTCCTGTACTGTGAATGAGAGGCTGCAAACTTGAGTGCGGCATGAGCTATGATATCAATAGACACCTATTCAACTGTCCAGTATCATGGACGCGATTCCCAATTCCCACAATTCTGTGAATACTTCTCCATTCCTGAGTAGCTTAAGAAATCGTTTTGCAAACTTGAGATCAATCACGAGATCATTCTGTTCATAAATATTTCCTACATAATGATTTAAAGAAATTAGAGTTCGTTTTTGTTCGTATTGAAGGTAAAATCTTGTATTGTTGCAAGATATGAAGGACCATTCAAAATTATTAAGAAATTACCACATCAACTAGGCCCAGAAGTATAAAATTTACAACCTTCCCAACCCCAACCCAACCCAATCCATCGAAGACTCACTCAGCTTTTTCTTCAAGTAATATACATACATGTTAAACCCATTATTCGGTGAAGGGTATTAACAGTTTTTTAGTCAACAGTTTTTCTCTCTTAATCATCATTCCCAAGTGCTTTAGAGCCTTTTTTTAATTCCACTATAATCGTGGTAAATGATCGATCGTGGTCCTCTCTGCACATGTTACGAGCTTTATCCCTTTATCTTAAGAGTTGATCAAAGAAGATATTTTATACAAGACGAATTTTTGTGGTGTTCTTCGGGTAACTCACACTCAACCCAACCCAAACTAACCCATACTCAACCCAACCCAACTTAACCCAAATTTAACTCAACCTAACCTAATCCAAACCCAATCAAACCCCCTCTGGCATCATCTGTTATGACGCGCTGATGCCTGTACTGTAAATGAGAGGTTGCCAACTTAAGCGCATCATGAGCTATGACATCAATAGACATCTGTTCAACTGTCCAGTATCTGCCAACTTGTTGGCAGTATGAGTTTTTATACTCTGAGACGTATATTTTGTACAATAAAGTCTGCCAGCTTATTGGCATCATCCGCTATAACTTCCTAATGCTTGAACTATTAATAAGAGGCTGCCAATCGGAGCGCACCATGAATTATGACATCAATAGACACTTATTCAACTATCCAGTATCTGAAAATTAGTTTGTAGCATGAGTTTCTACATTCTAACACCTATATTTTGTATGATAAAGTCTGCCAGCTTAATGGCAGCATCCATTATGATATCCTGATGACTGTATTGTAAATGGGAGGCTGCCAACTTGAGGGCACCATGAGCTATGACATCAATAGACATCTATTAAACTATCTAGTATCTGCCAACATGTTAGCAGCATGAGTTTCTACATTCTGACACCTACATTTTGTACGCTAAATTTTACCGCCTTATTGGCAGCATCTGTTATGACATCTTGATTCCTGTACTGTGAATGAGAGGCTGCAAACTTGAGCGCGGCATGAGCTATGACATCAATAGACACCTATTCAACTGTCCAGTACCTACCAACTCATTATAGCATAAGTTTCTACATTCTGGCACCTACATTTTGTATGATAAAATCTGCCAACTTGTTGGCAACACGAGTTATGACATCCTGATGTCTATATTTTACATATGACACTGCCAACTTGAGTGCATCATGAGCTATGTCATCAATAGACACCTATGCAACTATCCAGTATCTGCCAACTTATTGGCAGCATGAGTTTCTATATTCTAACAGCTATACTTTGTACGATAAAGTCTACCAGCTTATTGGTATCATCCGTTATGACATCCTGATGCCTGTACTGTGAATGAGAGGCTGCCAACTTGAGCCCAGCATGAGCTATAATATCAATTAACACCTATTCAACAATCCAGTATCAGCCAACTTGTTGACAGCAAGAGTTTCTACATTCTGACACCTATATTTTGTATGATAAAATCTGCCAGCTTATTGGCATCATCCGTTATGACACCCTGATGCCTATATTTTGAATGAGAAGATTGAATGATTCAACCAGCCAGTATCTGCCAACTTGTTAGCAGCATGAGTTATTATATTATGACTTTGGATTATTTCTTATTATATCATGCACATTACTTAGGATAAAATAATCTCAGCCGATTTCAAAGATGTCGGCCAACAATATTTGGGTAGTCGACTTCGAAAACGTAGAATTTTTGTAATTTTTGTAGACTTTACTAAATTAACGCACGATTTGTTTCTCGTTTGGGTCCATATTTCTTCTTATATTAAAAATAGAGAAATAGAGGAGAGTTCAAGAATATTGGAGAAGGGAGGAAATCTCCTTTAAAATAGAGGAAAGTTGGCAACAGTATTCGACCAAACTTTGTTTTAAGACAAAGATATATCTTATAGGTTAGAACTAAATAAAATTTGACGTAATACATATAACAATCACACACAAGACCTTCATGCCAGTATGAAAATTATACTACACAACAAGTTTACATGATGTCATATTGACTCTACTAAAGCTGCCTTTAATGCGAGGGAAAATTGAGTATTTGTGTATTGGGTATTTCGTTCGGATTGGCTTATGGCGACGAAGTGACGCCAAGAGCTTCGCCATCAGCCAATCGGAACGAATTACTCAATACACAAATACCCAATTTTTTCTCGCATTAAAGGCAGCTTTATGCTCTAGTTATGAATATTTAGTGCATCAGTTTTTGATAACATAACATTGGTGTCCGATCAAGTCTTTATGTCCTCAAAATTAAAACGATTCCAATATCCATCAATGCACCGTTGGATATTTAATGACACTAACCTCGATATACAGGGTGATTCACATAAGAACTGACACAGATTAAGAGTTATAGCCCTTCATAGGCTATAACGTATTATCAGTAATACGTTAAACTAAAAATACCAATTTTGGTATAAAATATAATTCTATATAATAATTAGTTACGGGGCTAAAACAAAATAATGTCCAAAGCACAACATCCAACCTAGAAAATCGTTTTTAATATTTATTCAATCATTTTGGTCGTACGAGGGATAAAATCCCCACGAAAACGTTCTAACGAGAATATATCATTTTACAATATTGAAAAATCAGTGCTATCTAAAGGATTGTATATTAGATCCTGGCTTAATTTTCTTAATAAGAGATTAACTCGTTGTACTAATTTCACAATTTATGACCAACACAGATCCATACACACAAACCTATTATAAAAGTGGTAGACCGTATCTGATTGATTTAGTCAGTGTGACTTGGACAATAATAGCCGATGCATCAGCAACTAATAGACGAGGGTAGTTTCCCATTGTACTCGATTTAACGGCGTCGAAAACCATTGTCATACTGAAACGGTATCTATTGTGTGGCCCCGACGAGGAAGATACCTAATTATTAGAATGGACTCAAATTTCTTATTAATATTTAAATTATCTTTGTTTTTATATTATCTTTTTATCTTAAACATAACAAAGGTAAATTACGGCGCGTATTTGCGGATAAATTTTAATATTTTTGGATGTGCTATTGCGACGAAAGTGTTCTTTTTGGCCTTATTGTGTAAAGTTCCTGATATAACTCCAGCTAATTGATTGTTGTATAAAGCGGGACCACCTAAATCTCCCTTAAAAAAAAACGAAAAATTAATTATTAATTAAAACAATTTTATAATAACATACTTTTAAAGCATTTGGCCCAAATTTTGCTTGTGTATATATTAAAGTGCGGTTACGCTTTATAACGTTCGCGGCAGCTTTTTGCAAATTATACGGCCTCTGTTTGTTATCGTTAACGTACCCATAACCATATATGCATAACCAACTACCAACAGGTGGAATTATATTTGCATAATTAATCGTACCGACTCGATTGTTTAAATCAACGTTTTGTTTAAGAGTAATTACGACGACGTCGTATGGATAAGGATAATCCTCGTCGTATTCGGAATGATACCGAATCGATTTTGCTTTATATTTTTTGGCGGTCGATAATTCAGGATACGAATTTAATCCGACTGCGACTTTGAATTGACGCACCGAGCAAGTATCGACGCATTGGGCGGCTGTTATAACTTTATTTTGCCTGATTAAAGTACCCCCGCAGGTGTTGTCACCGCATAAAACGAAAACGTAAAAATTTGCGTAAGAAATATCGACGTTGTAACCATTTCTTATTCGTTTGTTATGTACTGTTTGTATTGTTGAATTAATTAATTCGATTTCTGCGAAACCTAAAAATTGGGATTAAATTATTTGTTATAAAATCAAAAATTATTTAGGTAATTACCTGATTTTAAGCTTAATAAGAATAAGAAATAAATTTTTATAAAAATCATATTGTTAATGAGGAAATTGGCTAATTACTTCACCAACTCAGTGCACTAATTGATATGATTATGTTAAACTATGTTTTATGATAAAATGACCTTTAAGATAATGAATTTTAATACTTATAACGATTCAGTTATTTTTTATGACCTTAAACTACATACCAAACGTGATTGTTGTTACAAATACAAAGGAATTTATGCTATTATGTGAAATAATAATAATAAATACTTCCGGATTGGAAAAGAGTTTTAATTTTGTTTAACAATTTTAATGTATTTGATAATACGAATTAAGATTAAGGGGCATATTTACGAATAAACTTCCATATTTTTGGATGTGCTATTGCGACGAAAGCGCTCGATAATGGGGTATTATTGTGATGTCTATATCCTGATATTACCGCAACTAACTGATTGTTGTATAATACGGGACCTCCTGAATCTCCCTTAAAAGAAAAATGGATAGAATTAAAAAAAAATATTTATAAAGAAATTTGAAATGCAATAAAATTTTGATATCACTCACTATCTCAAATAATTTTCTAATTATCGTTGATTAATAAGTAAAGGTCGAACTAACTAATTACTAGAACTAATACTAAACATGGAAACCATGTGCAAGCATTGTCACTAGAACTAAGACTACTTAGAATTAGATACATTCGGGTTTAGTCATACGTCTCTTAAGATTGGTAAACCTAAATGGTACTAGTTCTAAGTCTAATGGTAGTTCTGGTTTTGTATCAGCATTTGGATTTAGCCGTGTGTTTCTAAAGATGGCTAGTTTTTGTGTTGATTTTAATGACAGTGTCAGCATTAAACTAGAACTAACAGTAGACCTACACAAAAAAAGTTTGGGATTACCCGGTTTAGGGGAGGGTATGCTAAGGCATACAGCACCTAGGCCCCAACGGGCCCTTTGGACATCCTCCTACATTCTCTCTGGCTACATCAACCAGCCTAAGAAAATTTCGGAAGCTACGATACAGCTCAGAGGTGTGTTCCTGATGCCAGAAGTGCTCGGCCATTCCTCTCCAAAGTCTCTCATCCTGAGGTCTTATAAAGTGGGACAATCACACAAGATGTGTCGAACAGTCTCCTCGCTCTCTTCATAAAAGCGACAGATGGGACTAGTAGCAAGTTTACAAGCTTCATAAATGATTAAGAAACTTTATCTCGTATCTAGGTCTAGGATTCGTTTTAGTTTTACACTGGCAGTACAGTAGAACATGGTTATAATTCGAAATCTTCTTTAATTCTAATTTTCCTCTTGAACCCTGGCATTTTTTGTACAGTCAATACTAAAAATCGTGGCTTATTCGAATTATATTTTGGATAATTCAAAGTTTTTATACAAAGACATCTGTAAAAAAGCTAAACTGTCAAGCAGGGAATTCCCGGATCTACCACCTCACGCCTCGCGTGATCGATTTTGCTGTGTTTTAAAAGTGAGTGTATAGACCAAAAATGTGAGGACACAGCCTCGGATTTACAAAACTTTAAGGCTGGCGGAGAAAATAGCGGCGATTAAAGATGGGAGAAAAGAGCTAAGAAAAAATCTGAAATTGCAAAGGCTTTTGGGATTCCCCCTAACACTTTATGTACATTCTTAAAAAACCAAGACAAAATTCTCGCGTGTGAAAATAAAAGTGTCAAAGGTCGAAAACGGTTGAGGGAACCAGAGAATCCAGATATGGACCAGTGCGTATTAAAATGGTTCAAACAAATAAGAGATAAAAAAATTCCTATTTGGTGGTCTATTTTTGCGAAGTAAGGCTGAGCAGTTTGCTGCAGATTTAGGAAAGACAAATTTTAAAGAAAGCACTGGATGGCTTGATGGTTTCAAGCAAAGAAACAAAATTTCGTTTAAATCAATTTGAAATGATCCAAGACAGGAACCCAAAGGACATCTTTAATGTTGACGAGACGGATATTTTTTTCAAATGTACACCGGACAAAACGCTCGCATTTAAAAATGAGAAGAGTCATGGAAGAAAGCTGAGCAAAGAAAGAATAACGCTGCTGGTTAACATGAACGGAATGGAGGAACTCCCTCTGCTTATGGTTGGCAAATCGACAAACCCACGTTGCTTCAAATACGTAAAATCGAAACCAGTGAATTGATCAAAAAGTTTAAAAAAAGAAAAGTCATTGTTTTCATTGACAACTGCACTGTACACAACACTATACATTAATGGAAAATAAAAAGTATTTTTCAACATGACCTCCGTTATCCAGCTTATGGACCAGGGTATAATAAATAATTTAAAACATTTTTATAGGCCTTTGTTTGTTCAGAACATCCTTATCGGTGGTGACAATGCTCTCAAAATCAATCTTGACCTTCTTCAAGCATCTCGAATGTGTAAGCAAGCTTGGAACCAAGTAACGCCAAAAACAATACAGAACTGTTTCAAAAAAGCAGGGTTTATAAAAAACGAAAGTGAAAAAGAAAGCTTGATTGAAACTGCAGCAGAAACTGTGCCTTCAATTGAGGTCTGAAATGACGTCATCCCCAATCCTGCCATCTCGTACGAAGATTTTGTCAACGTGGATGAAGATGTCGCAGTTTGTGGCGAGATGACTGACGCAGACATAATCGCCGACGTAATTAACGAGAAACAAAATGATGGTGATAACGCATCTGGCGATGGACTCGAGGAGGACGATCCCACGGAAGCAGTTCCGAGTGCAGTCGAAGCAGTGAACCACCTCAAAGAACTCGGTATTTTGTTGAAAGTAGAAATGATGTAAGTAATTTGGTTTTCCATTCCTTAAATATGTTAGATTCTTTGATTATGACTGAGATTCAATTGTAAGAAACAATTAAAGATCCCAACTTTTTTTGAGAAACAGTAGGTTCCCATTTTTTTTAATAAAGATCCCAACCTTAAAAACCCATTTTCTTGTCTTCTCTGGAACCACGCGGTAGACATTTCTTCAGAGTACCTAGAGATGGGTCTATTCGATTTATCAAACCGGATTAACTCGTCTTGAGATTACTTCAAGTCAATTCGAGTGAAACTGTTACTAACTCGAATTGTGTTGACATACATAAATATCAAAACTCCAATTACTTAGGGTTTATGAGATTAATATAACAGCAGCAAAAGCTACTTTCTATGAACCGATATAAAACCATCAGCATTTAGTCCAAAAAGTAATGCTAACAATGCGCAAATGCGGAAAAGAAACGAACTAAACGACTACTTATCAATGGTAACCTTGAATCGACCAGATTTGTATATCTACGGTTTTTTATGACTGTTATGTTCTTTATGCTTAACATAAATGAAAGGTAATTAATAAAGCCTTCCGAAGCCTTGAAAAATACAGGGTGCTTCATTTAAAATAACAAAGTTATGGTCTCCCAAACATTCCGTAAACTAGTAACTACTAGTTATTACGGTTTTGGTAACCACCCTGTATAATATTATCCAATAGTGTTGGTGGCGTTCGAAAGACTCAACCTTTGTTTATCGATATGTAAAGTTAGAATCTTCAATATTTAATAATAATGATGATAACGAATTTTAAGTGACTAAATGATTCTTCGAAAATTTCCACAAAA
Source organism: Onthophagus sagittarius (assembly GCA_036711965.1). Classification (NCBI taxonomy): domain Eukaryota; kingdom Metazoa; phylum Arthropoda; class Insecta; order Coleoptera; family Scarabaeidae; genus Onthophagus; species Onthophagus sagittarius. The sequence continues at coordinate 14,509,144 of JASERS010000004.1, forward strand.
TGATTAATAACTTGGTAAGTTTGCATTCACTTAAGCATTGAAGGCAACTAATCAGCATATGTGAAAAGGTAATAGGGTTCCGTTAAATAATGACGTTGAATACGGGCCTGGAATAGTTAAACACCCTGTATAGCTGAAAATAATTTTAATCAATGTAAGTTTGATGGTAATGCTTGCTTTAAAATAAGGATCCAACGCTTGGGAAAGTAATTTTTTTATGAATGGTCTCTTTTGATCGCAGTGTATTTACACATCCTGTACATACAAAAGAGGCAGCATTGAGTGCCTTACTACAAGGGCTCGGAATTTTCGGTACCTAAGTCTAGTCAACCTAACATAAGTAAATTGCACTTTGTTAGGTTATTAACGAGCATATCATGGTAATTCAAAGGCGAGCGTTAGTAAGGGGCGATATTAGCGCTAAATAAGCAAGGTACCAAAATATCTGAGCCTTAGTTATTACTGAGAACATGATCTTCACTCAAATTGATGCAGAATAACCTCAGTGGACACCTTGAAATCCTCAGAACTCAAGTCTAAATCATTTGACCGAAATTAAGACGGATCATATCCAACCGAATACAACTTCTACCTGCCGTATAAGATTATATTGCTCCGGCTTCTAGGAGAAACCCTTGCTTGCTATACCTATATTTTAAAGACAGTTGAATCCGGAGTACGTATGGCCATTAGTGGACCAAAGAGCCACTCAGCTCATACACAACCATTTTCAGGCAGAAATTCTTGCTATATACTTCTGCACGGCTTGAACTTACAAAAAGGATAAAAAGGTGTATTCATATACAATTTCATAGAGAGTATGGCCTGAGAAATATCGCTAAGAGCAAAATTGACACTATATGGTGAGTTCTAGGTAACAATAATATTGAAGGTAATGAGAGTACCTAGCCAAAAAGGCAGTGAAATTGATTAGACACCAATCCGGTTGTGGACTACAAAAAATCCACATGCAAAAAGTAACTAATAGGTGAGAAGCTGCACGCTGAAAAAATAATCAGATCACAGAGAAACGTAATGTATAACTCCTTCGCAAAACAAATTCCAAGAGGTTTTATGCCTTCGCAAAGAGGATTTAAGGACTCTCAGGCTTCCTGACTGGTCATACACTCGTCATATACCACTTTTGCCTCAGAGAATTTCCAAAGAGCAAAGTTGACACGATATGGTGAGTTTCAGGTCACAGTAATATTGAAGGTAATGAGAGAAGCTGGCCAAAGAGGCAGTGAAAACGGTCTCATTGGATGCCAATACCATTGTAGACTACAAAAGAGCCACATACAATAAGTAATCAATAGGTGAGAAGCTTCACGCTGGAAATAATTTCCAGATCACAGAGAAACGAAAAGTATGATAACTCCTTCGCAAAACAAATTCCAAGAGATTTTATGCCTTCGCAAAAAGGATTTAAGGATTCTCTCAGGTTTCCTGAGTCGTCCTACACTCGTCATGTACCACTTGTGCCTGAGAGAACTCGCTAAGAGCAAAGTTGACATTATATGGTGGTTCCAGGTCACAGTAATATTGAAGGTAATGAGAGAAGCTGGACCAAGGAGGCAGTGAAAACGGTCTCATTGGATGCCAATCCGATTGTAGACTACAAAAGAGCCACATACAATAAGTAATCAATAGGCGAGAAGCTTTACGCTGGAAATAATTTCCAGATCACAGAGAAACGAAAAGATTGATAACTCCTTTGCAAAACAAATTTCAAGAGGTTTTATGCCTTCACAAAGAGGATTTAAGGATTCTCTCAGGCTTCCTGACTGGCCATTCTCTCGTCATATACCACATTTGCCTGAGAAAACTCCCTAAGAGCAAAGTTGACACTATATGGTGAGTTCCAGGTCACAGTAATATTGAAGATAATGAGAGAAGCTGGCCAAAGAGGTAGTGAAAACAGTCTCATTGGACGCTAACCCGGTTATGGACTCCAAAATAGCCACATACAATAAGTAATGAAACGAAAAGCATAGCTCCTTCGCGAAACAAATTCCAAGAGGTTTTATGCATCAGCGAAGAGAATTAAAGGTTATCTCAGGCTTCCTGACTGGTCCTACACTCGTCATAAATAACTTTTTTCACACTGGTCATGTTTGTCCTTTGCATGTTGCAAAACTTATCGACTTTGCAACGACGAGTGAGAAAGAGCTTCTCGACACAAAACCTTCAGTAAAGTCCTTTTGGCAGTTACAGACATAAAGAAACAAGATCTTGGAGCAATTTTAAGGTTCATTTTAGCCCTATGACATGGGGACATGTATGTATGTCCTAAGTACACAAGCTTCCGAAATCTTATAGTCCTAAGTGGTTGAGCGACGCATTAAGGGGGGAGATCCATTTAAAACCGTCAAAAAACTTTTTTTTTCATTAAAAGTTGCCTGAACATCTTAAGGATGTGATAGCAACATTTTAGAGCAGAATTCTAAGTACTTCATCAAAGTAGCGTATTTCCCGGCGCGAATGTTTTTCGGTACGATTAATGCTTTCTTCTTCAATTGACATCTCCTGGCCACTTCTTTAGCGTCTCATTAGTTTCTCACAAGTCATACCTCGATGAGGGGAATACTCCCCCTCTTCTGTCTGTCCTCGATTTTCACATCTCAAATTGCAAGTTTCTCTCACTCCGTATCATCATGTCCTTCACGTTCTCTTTAGTAATTATTCTATCTAATCCTCTTCCTTCTTTAAAATCTCCCAACACTCGAATATGGTATGTTCGAAATTTTAACTCAAAACCACCAGATAGCTGATTCCAACTTTCTGATATTCCTCAAATAGCTTCAGAAGTTTCCATGTTCAGTTGGGCCTTGCATGACGTAATTAATCCTTCATCTCTCTCACATTCTTTACAAAATGACGCCACCATTCCCTGTACTTTTTCCATCTCGTCTGCCATTTCTCCATCATGAACTCAACCCAAACCAACTCAACCCATTTTTTTTAACGAAACGAGGTTAAAGAAAATCTTCTAGATACGCGATTGGGGTGGTGGAAAACTACTGAAAACCCCCTCCATCTTTTTCAAAATCACCCTTACGGATAAACCAACTCAACCCAACCTAACACAACCCTTTTTAGTAAAGTGGCCGGATCTTGTAAATGCTCACAACCCAACTCAAGTATAAGTCTATTATTAGTTCTAGTTTCAATTTAATGGAAACAATTTAATGATTTAATTTATAAGCGCTATCATTTATGTTTAAATAAATTAAGATCCGTTTTATGGAGACTTTTCTACATAAAGCAAAAGAAACTTACCGGCAAAACATTAGCCCCAAACCGTCCATCTGTAGTTATTAATGATTCTTGAACCTTAATAACATTCGTTGCACCTTTTTGTAAATTATTTGGGCTCTCTTTGTGAAGATTAATATACCCGTAACCATATATACATAACCATGCACCAACAGGTGGAATTACTTGTGCGTAACTAATCGTGCCAACCCTATAATTCAACTTAACGTTTTGTTTAAGTGTAACCACGGCTACATCGTAAATACGATCGCGATCACCGTGATACTTAGGATGCTTCTTGATTGATATAGCTTTGTACTTCTTGGCCCTTGGAAATTCCGAGAGAGAATTCAATCCAACCGTGAAATCAATTTGGTGAAAATTACAACTATTAACGCAATGGGCGGCTGTTATAACTTTGTTTTGTCTCACCAATGTGCCTCCGCAGGATAAATGAGGGCACGAGAGATAAACGTAAAAGTTTGCGTAAACGATATTGATGGTGTATCCATTTGCTATTCGTTTTTCGTCCGTGAATGAGGCATTTACTTTAGTTTCGGAATTATCCTTAGTTTCGGGTTTTGCTAATAAATATGATTAAAAAGTTAAAAATATAAAAAAAAAATTACGAATATAAACGTTACTCACCTGCTGTTACATACAATAAGAATGCGAAATAAATGTTGGTGAGCATGTTGAGTTGTTTTTAAAATTTCAAAACTAGGCATATGGCGTAAAAGCGATGAATATCTATCATTATATCGGCGCAATTATTTTTCTATGACCTTTGAGTACATACCAAACATGATTGTTGTTATAATTAGGAAAGTATTTGTGTAGACTATGAAAAAAAATGTAATAAAGTTGTTTTCTTATGTAATTTAGATTTCTCAATTTTCTAAGTATCACTTTGAGTTCAATCTCAATGAAAATGAGGAATAACAGTCTCTATTTAACCAACATTTTCGATTTGGTGATTCAGAGTAATGATCTGATCAACGTTTTGCTAAACTATGCAATAATATTTTGAAAACATAAAATCTGCAGATATCAGCTATGTACAGACATACTAAACCAACATGAAATGATTCTACCAAATGAATGTTGTTCGAAATATTAGTGTACAAATCCATCTCCCCCCATGCCTAAGAAGTATTTGAAGTGTGATGAAAAAAGAGAAATCTTATGCCCAAATATGTTATGGCTCATTGCAAATTGAGGCAAAAATCAAAAAATAGCTTCAAATAAGTTATTTGATTAAAATCTGTTGGGAAAAAAATCGCAACATTATCATGTATTTGTTTCTCATTTTATTTATGTTAAATTGCTATATTTAACAAAATCAAATAATAAGGTTTTGACTAAATTATGGTGCATATCTGCTAACAAAGCTTCTTATTTCTGGGCTTGCCAAAGACACGAAAACATTTCCAACAATTACATTTTGACGCGTTTGGTATGCCGATATTACTCCAGTTAGTCGGCTGTTATATACAGCTGGACCACCTGAATCACCCTAAAAAAAGCAAAATAACACAATATATTAATATAAAAAGAATAATTACTTACAGGTAAAACACTAGGTCCATTTTTGCCTACTTCCGCATAAAGTCGAGTCGAATCGCGTTGCACCATTTTTACTTGAGCCCTTTGTAGTCTTTTTGATAATGGGCCATTTAGATAAGTTGCTCCATAACCAACTATGGTCAAGGAACTCCGAAGAGGTGGATATGTGCTTGCGTAATCAATCAAACCAACTTTATTATTTAAACCAACATTTTCAGTAAGTGTAATTACAGCAACATCGTATGGGAAAGGATTATTTTTGTTGTATTTAGGATGAAGTTTGATAGATGTAGCTCTATACTTTCGGGCTGAGCCAGCTTCAGAAAGGGAGTTTAATCCAACAGCCATTATAAATTGATTAGCATTACAACTATCTACGCAATGACCGGCTGTTATAACTTTATTCTTCCTTACTAAAGTACCCCCACATGCAGCTTGGCCACATTCCATATAAACATAGTATTTTGCTTGGTTGATATTGATCGTTTGTCCATTTCTTATCCGTTTATTGTGACTAACAAAGGAACCGTTGATGTTAGGTTCGACTGGGACTAAAATCATTGAGCCATTCTGATTTTCAACGGGAGAATCATCAGCAAGCACTAATTAAGATTAAAAAAATCAAAATTAAAGTTATATAAAATAATTAAATAAAAATATTATAATACCTGTATTTAAGCACAACAAGAAAGTTAAGCTAAAGCTAAAACTTAATGTGTTCATGTTGAATTGTCTTTTCACGAATGACTTTGTTAACAAAAATCGTACTTTATATAGATGGAAATGAAAATTTTTGCATAAAAAAGTGAATATTTTAGTTTTTTTTTCGGAGAAGTTTTGTTAGTATTAGCTTAAGAATTTAAACTTATGCAAAATTTCGAAAAAGGATCATTAGTTAGGTAGTTTTCGAATAAGGCATTTTAAAAAATGTATCGATGACGTTAAACCAATTAACTGAATTTATGTTAATCCTTATTCTACAAGCGAACATGTCCACATTTCTAACTTCAAAACTATGTAGCTGGTAAAAGAATTTTTACAAAGAAATGAAACTGACTTAAGTCGTTTTTATATTTGATTTCGATTAGACTTAGATTGATCGAGACTCGCTTTTGGAATAAATAGATCGCATTTAGTTTAATTTGCCATTGACTTAGACATTTTGGGTTAAATTAAGTTTACATGAGGCTGATTTTGGACCTAAGTTGAATGAGATATACTTTAGTTTAATCAGATTTGGTTTCCGATTGTATCGATATGGACGATCACGGAATGATTTTTGGGTTTTAGTTTTGATTTGCAATTTAAAAGAAGAATCTTTATAATCTCAGTAATGCTGGTTATGCTTAATCAGCTTATTTAATGTTTAGTGCGATTTTATGCTCATCTTGCCTAAATGGCTTATTATTAATGATTGACGATATTGTTGGGTATGGCTGAAGTAAACTTAAGTGATTTTGAGTTGGATCTGATTTTTCTATGTGGGTTTATTAACTGAGGTGGAACTGAATTAAAGGTGGCTTAGTTGGAACTCAACTTGATCTGAACTAAACTCTGCCCGCCTCCACCTGACCTCAACCAAACTCTTTTTTTATTGAGGTTGGGGAAGAATCTGCGAACAGACATCTGACAATGGGCGGCCAGATAGTGGCCGCCCGTTGCCTCCGTTCTCCGTTCTCCGGAACCAGCAGCTGGTATTTCTTCTAAGTACTTCTTCAAGTCGTCCTCGTCATCGCCCATTTGGCTTGCAAATATAAAGCATTCCTCCAACTTTTTGTCTTACTAATACCATCTTACTTTCTATCATTGAGGGGAGGATGAGTCCTCTTCTCATTCATCTGCTGCCCTCCCGTCGGGTACCCCTCTTTCCTCTCCTGTTCAGCTCATCGTCGTCTCGCAGTCATGTTGACTTCCTCTCTCCCTTTCAAACTCTTCCCTTTGTTTAATCATCAAAATTTCTTTACTGTGTTGTTAATTACCGCCCAATTTTCTTCTTTTTCCAATAATAATCTGCTCACATTTTGCTTTGTCGGGATTTCCCCGCATGTTCTCGCGCACACTCCCTCTCTCTACCAAAGTTTTCGCATACTAAAACAGTGAGCTCGGGAGAGTCCTCCTGATCACAGAACCAGCAGGCTGCAGACTCTGCTTTCTTTATTTTTTTGCAGGTAGATACCAAAAATGTTATGCCCAGTCACTGCCTGGGTTATGTAATAGTCCACTTCCTATTCGTCCAGTCCTCCACATTTTTAATGAAATCCTTGGCCCAACCATCATACCCGTTCCATCTTTCCTGCCACCGAGTAAGTTTTGCTTCTATTATCCATTTTGCTTCTTTCTCATACACCGTAGTCCGTTCTTTTACCAGCAGATCCAGAGGAGATAGGCTCGCGTTGCAGCAAATTCTTATAGTACGTGTACTTCATCGCACGTCCACGTTGGTGCGGCAAAGAATACTGCTGATATAAAGTGTATGCCAAAACCTCTTCTTTCTGCTTTTTTGACCTCCGATGTTCGGCATTATTCGACGCAGCATATTGGTCATCCTTGTGCCTTTCCCACTACTTTCTTGATGTATGACGTCATTCTTAGGTCTGTGTCAAGGAAGATTCCTAGGTACTTAATCATCTGCCGACCCTCCACCTGGCAGTCCTCTATCGCTATCATAATTTTCCGGGCTTTCCTTTTTCTTTGTAGCATGACTACCTCGGTCTTATGAGGAGCAACTGTTATTCTCATCATTTATAACTTTTCAACTACCCTCCCTATAGCGTAGCTAGCTTTGTCTTCCACAGCTATCTTAGTTTTTCCAGTGATGACAACTGCTAGATCATCGGCGTACGCTATTAAGTCAACATCTTCTTCCATATGAGTTTTCAGAATGTTGTCACACAAGACATTCCACAATATCGGACCGAGTATAGAGCCTTGATGCACGCCACCTCTCGTCTATCCCCATTTGGGGTCACTACCTCTCTATCAGAGAGGTAGGATTCGGGTCAGATACTCGCTTACACTGCCTTCCTCTAGGGATCTCAACCAAACTCGAGCCAATCCAACTTAACATAACCTAGCCGTAAATGGCAATCATTGAAATGTTAGTTGTAAGAGTTGTGAAATATAATAGACTACAATTTATTTATCAGATTATGTTTTGATGCTACAATTGGGTTGTATCCTTTTTTTAATGAGATCGGGGAAAATCTGCTTAACAGACACAGACTTGGAGGTCTTGAACGGCCGGATAGTGTGGGATTGGGGCCAAAAACCCCGACCTACTAAAAACCCCTTTCCTCGCCTTTTCCGGAATCATCACACAACCATTGCATCAGAGATCATCTACTGGTACCTTTATTAGCTCTTCGTTAGGTCTTCTCTCATTTGTACTACATACTCCATTCTTGATGTTCTTCCTACTGGGCTAGCTAAGCTATTTTCCTTTGAATATTTCTCATTTCTTTTTTCGGTTTGGGGAGAATTGCTCTTCTTCCTGACTCAGTATTCTTCTCTTCTCATCGCCGTTCTTTCCTCCTTTTTTTGCAATCACCAGTTCTTTAGTTTCGCTTTTTTTTGCGTTGTTCGCTTCTGCTTGTTTCTTTTTGGATTCAAATCTTACACAACTAAAGAGTGTGTGTTCAGGCATGTCCGGAACCTCGCGTCCATACCAGCACAAGTCAGAATCGATCTTTCTTATTTTTTGGAGTCCGTTTTTGGATCTGTGACCCATTAAAAACCCTTTTCCTCTTATTCCCACAATGATGGCCTCAAAGTACGCTTCCGCGTTTTTACCATCACCCAAATTGCCATTTCTCTTCTCTATAAAGACGAAAAGACACTCCTCTCCGTTTGTGTTATCCAGAAAACCAATAACAAAACAGAGAAGTCTTTTTATGAATTTAATATTAAAACTTTACGTATAGGACCGAGGGGTGGCTAAGGGGGACCCTCTCCTCATTTCCTCCTCACATCAGGGTATGCCCATTTTTCAAAAGCGCAGAACAAAAGTAAACTACTAAAAGTTTTACTTAAAAGTTTTATAACTTGCCGCGGTGAGGGGGGGACGCTAGCTTGTTCAGGTTTATCTATTCAGGTCGGCGAAAAGCCACTTGGTCCACCTCGCTTTTCCATTATCAGTCCTCCATCTTCTATCCCGTTCCTCGAGTATCTCTCTTCTACCTCGCTCTTGTCATATTCTGCCTCCCAGACAGCTGCTCTTCTCTTTATCATAAGATCTATAGGCAACGATCTTCCAACCACTTCAACGCTTCAGTTGAACTTATTTTATATACGTTAATCACACTTATTAGAATGGCCCTATGTGTTCTTGTGAGCTTCTTTACGTTTGTTTTACGTTGCAAGCCTCTTTCCAGGCTCTACACGCATAGAGAATTTTCGAGTAGATTATAGCTGTGATAAGTCTTCTTTTATTTTCTTTTGGACCAAATGTAGAGCCCATTACTCTGTTTAAAACTTGCACTGTCCTGCCAGTCTTTGCTACCACCCTGTCCACGTGAGTATTCCATCTTAAATCTCTAGCGAGCATGGTATTTTATGGACTCCTATGTGGTAACCATGGTATTTCTAACCCACAGCACTATTTGTCCGAGGCTCCTCCTGCTTCTCAGCATGACGGCCTCCGTCTTTTCGGGGGCGATCTCGAGACCCATGCTCTCCATACTCTGTACGATTTTATTTGTTGAACCAACTGAGCTCTCGACTGCAGTTCCTCCTCATCCCAACTAGACACATAATAGCGAGGTCATCTGCATACGTAATGAGCCTGGCTTCCCCTTTTAACTCCTCGATCTGAAGTAGCTTGTCGAAGAAAATATTCCACAGGAGTGGTCCAAGGACCGACCCTTGTGGGATCCCCCTCGTTAGCCTATAGCTGCCGCCCTCATACTCTGTGTATTGATCATTTAATTACGCTTGTACGATCCTAATTAGATACCCAGAGAGTTTTTTCATCTTCATTGCCCCAACAATCCTCCTAAATGGCGCGGTCCCAAAGCATTTCTAACATCGACCGTAATCACCAAACACTTCTTTCTCTTCCCTCTCCGAAACTTATCACATCTCTTAGCTTCCCTAATAACCTCCTCAATGGCACGCATTATAGATCTTCCGCTAGTGAAACCATACTGATCACGCGAGAGCCCACCCAAATTATGTAGTTCTTCTACAATTCTTGCCTTAATGATCGACTCGAAAACCTTGCCTATTGTACATAACTGCGAACTTCGTCGGCGTAAACGTTGCAGAGTTATTCCATCCGGCCCAAGGGCCTTTCCATTTTTAAGGTTTCTTATCGTCGCGTACACCTCTGTTTCCGTCACCTCAACAAAGTGCTCCTCATCCACGGTCAGCTCTTCGATAATCCACACGATCACTTGGTCTTTTGGAAACACCTCCTTTATCAATTGGTGTATTTTGTCAGGTTCAATAGATATTCTGCAGATATTCCCGGTTTTCTTTATCGCTATCTTATAAGCACCTCCCCACACATGCTCATCCAGCTTATCGCACAATGTATTCCAAACTTTTCTCTTGGCTTTCCTAATTATGTCCCTGAAATCTTCTTTAGCGTTTGAATACTCTTCGGCAGCATTCATTCTCTCCGAGGCATTTCCCGTCTCCCATTCTTGTCAACCTTCTGCGGCACCTATTTGCTCATTGATTGGGTTGTATTCAACCCAACCTGACTTCAACCCAACCTTAAACAGTATTACTTCAGTAATTAACCTAACTCAAACCAACCGATCTTAACATGATAAATGTCATAATTAACAATCTTTAAAATGTTAATTGTAAAAGTTATGAAATATTCTAAAATTAATATATTAATTATATTAATTATTTAAAAAGGTATTGATAGGATAACATTTTAATAGATAAATAACTTTTTATATGGTTATATCAAACTTTATTTCGTTTAAATGTATTAATCAAGATTAATAACAACAACATTGATATGCCCAAATTATGGCGCATATCTACGTATAAAGTTTATTATTTGTGGATCACCGATTCCGGCAAAAGCATTCTCAACAATGACATTTTGATTATTCCAAAAATATCCCGACACCACACCAGTTAATAAACCGTTGTAAACAGCAGGACCACCTGAGTCGCCCTAAAAAAATTTTTAACATAAAAAATATGAATTAAAATTGTTATAATTAAAACTTACAGGTAGAATAGTAGCTCCATTTGTGCCTACTACTTTAGTATAAAAGCAAGTATCTTTGTAATAAGTAACTTGCAGGTTAGCTCTTTGCAATTTGGTTGGAGTTGCACCATTTTGCGCAGTCATCCCGTAACCAACAACAGTTACAAGATATCCAACAGGTGGAAGATACGTTGCATAATTAATCAACGCGACTCTATCATTTAATTCAACATCTTGAGTCAACGTAACAACAGCAACATCGTATGGAAATATAGCCTGTCTGTTGTAGTTAGGATGCTTCTCAATTGAACTAGCTCTATATTTTCTTGCTGAATTATATTCGTAAATTGAATTTAATCCGACAGCCATCATAAAGTCATTAGGGTGACAGTCTATCACGCAGTGAGCCGCAGTTATGACTTTATTCCTTCTTACCAAAGTACCCCCACATTGAGTTTGACCGCAAACCATATAAATATAGTACTTTGCTTGAGTAATATCGATGGTCTCTCCACTTCTTATTCGTTTATTATGGTTGGGAGAAGAAACGTTGTGATGATTTTCGAGTGGGTTGAAATGTTTTTTATGGTGTTTCAAAAATTTGAAAGTGTTTTGGTTATCTAATGATGAGTTAGATAACACTGAAATTAAAATAAATAATTTATAATATATACATGTTATTATCTATTCTATCTAATGTTGCAGAAAAACCACAACCAGAACTTATATTAGCATTAAAACTGACACTAAATCTGGAACTAAAAATATTCGGATTTTGCCTTCTCTTAAGACTGCTAAACCTGAATAATCGATCTACTGTCAATTTTAATGACAGTGCTAGATAGTATTAGTCATCACTGGATATCACTATATCTCATGTTGATATTGGAATAAAACTGGGACTAAGACTAGACCAAGAATAAAAATAGTGCATCTTAGAATCGAATGTACGATAATAATTTTGGTCTTAGAAGCATATTAAGTAACTGTATACGTACCTAATGTTAAACACAAGGAAACCATAAAATACAAAGAGTTATTCATGGTGAACAGCTTTTTGAAACTGGATTTGTTAACGAAAGCTTTGGTTTATATAGTTGTTAAAAGAAATTCTTTACATAAGGCAGTAATTATTTTCATAGAAATCTTATTAAAAAATTTTATGCAAAGTATCTTTTTTTTCAAAAATTTTTTAATTTAACTTAGGTATTCCTAATTTGTTGCTTTAAATTTATCATTAACAGTATAACGATGATTCATTTCAATGTCCAAAGTTAATTTTTTTTCTTAGTTAGAATATTTTCTATCCCTTAGATAATTTAATTAGATAATGGTAGTAACGAGCCTTAGGAAAGAAAGAAAGAGGATGAGGGGGAGAGAGGGGAAATTATTCCTCCAGGTTTTTGATTTGGTTAAAGTATGGATATGGGTAGACGGTAAGAAGAAGGTAATCGTGGATTTCCGTTGCTATCAGTTCAAAAGGAAGACGAAAAAAGTTTTTTTTTTTTTGGTGGATCGAGGACTAACCTCGACCAATGAAAGAAGATTTATCGAGGTTGAGGTATAATTTGGAAATAAATATCCGGCTTGGAGTTTAGACTAGCCTCGATACGTTAAACCAACCCAACCCAGAACTAACCTCAATACATTAAACCAACCCATCCTTTCTTCTTCCTAAGTGGTCTGATCTTGACTATTGTATTATTTTATCATCTTTATTGTTCTCTTCAACTTTTCACCATTCCCACTAATGATTGTTCTTATCATTTATCTCACTCAAGATGATTACATCCTCAGCTCCATTACTATCGCCATCCCTCGTTTCTTCCAGCATATTTAAGGATATAAGAATCCACAAAATTTTTGAAATATCACATTTTAAATTCACACCTGGATGAGAGGACGGAAAGCTTGCTCATTTATTGACCCATACTAGCAAAGTTTTTATTTGATTTTTATCTTTTATCCACTATGGAACTACCTATTTATTTTTATTTCTTATTCTTTCCCATCATTTATGTGGGCAGAAGAATCCAAATCTTTATTATCAAAAATCTTTATTTTTCGAAATCAATCCAACACTAAACCGGATATCTATTTGCAGATCATTCCCCAGCTTTAAAATATAGGTTGGGTTAAGTTTTGAATATTAACCATTTTCATTCACACCAAAAAATATAATAAATTGAAACGTAAATAAATTATTGTTGAATTATCAGCGTGTATATAAAGTATGGAATTAATTCGATGTAAATTTGCTTGATATTCGTAGAAAGAAAATCCTAGATATCTATGTTATGTTTTTAAACGCGCATTTTTGAGATAAAATTGAAATGTACGGACAATTCCAAAATAGATCATGACTAAATTGACATTCTCAAATAGAAACTCCTATTTTTTGTTATTAAAAAAATAACATTGACCTCGAAGTCTTGCTTTCTAAGAATATACTTAGATATATTATCAAATTGATTCCATCTTTGTGTTTAAACTGTATAAGTCATAAGCTTTTGAATAAACAAAGCCAGTTTTCAAAATATCTTTTAGTTTTTGAGATATTATTGTTTAAACACTAAGGTGTTTTCTCCTTTTCCATACAGATTATAAGCTATCCAATGAACTAACAGCTTACGAATTGAAGTAAAAGTAGACTTTTCTACCTGTAGCTTGAATTGAACCAAGACAGTGTAGAATCCATTAAGATACTGAGATTTTTAACAATCTCTGAAAACTCAAAACTCAAACTGTTACCATCAAGAACCAATTTACAATTAGTGAAGAAATTATTTATTTTATTTAGCAGTGGATGAGAACCAAATACAATGGCATGAGTTTTAGAGGCATTCAGTCTCAATCCATACTGCTACGACAATAAAAATACACGTTCTAGGTCACGATTAAGGCGATGTATTGCTTTAGTTTTTTGAGATATTAATGTGAATAAATTATTATGAAATTATCAGCACTTATTATACAGATTATAAACTATCCAATGTACGAAACTTATCTTCGAAATATCTTTTAATTTTTGAGATATTAACATTTAAACAAAACTGGGGTGGGAATCAATTAAAGTTGGGATAAGTTGGACCTTAACAAAACTGTGCCTCAACCTGACCTTAACCAAACGTAACCCAACAAAATCTTCTCTAATGCAACTTTAAACTTAACCCAACTGAACCTAACATGATGATACAATTAAATAAAATTTTTGAATAATTGATTTAAGATTTATGAAATATCAGAAATATAATAGACTCTGACTTAGACCCAATCCAACCCATTCTCAATCAAAGTCTATCCAACCCAACCTGACTTCAACCAAACCCAACCCAATCCAACCTATCATAACTTAGGCGTAAATGGCAATTTTTGAAATGTTAATTGTAAAAAGATAAAAACAAAAAGACTTCTTGCTTGCTTATTTTAATTAAATAATTATCGGTACCGGTTTCTAATTAATAAATTCATCATCAGAATCATCCGAATCTAAATTAGAAATGAATATTAGATATAAAAATTATAAGATTTCTTTTATACAAAAACTTACTATCACACAGATACTATTATGATAAAATCACGTGAACACTCAAACGAATTACAACATATTAAAAAATTTTTAAATAACAAAATAAAACAAACTAAAACATTCTTATTTCTTCTATTCTTATACACAAAATAACCAGACAGAAAATTTTAAAAAGAAAGGTGTCTATTAAATAAGAAATTTGGTCGTTTAAGGTTGTATAGTCGGACATGTTATTATATTTTTCTATTTCTAACATTTCTAAAAAATCTAATTTATATTCTTTTGGTTGTTTTTTTCGATAAGCTTTATATTATCATAATCAATTTTATGACCTGTCTCTATGTTATGTCTATAAATGTTAGATTTATTATCGGTTTTGAAAAAAGTAAAAGACTCGATCTCCTCGAGACATACGAAATTGAAACATAAAAACAACCCCTTTGTCAATCTAATTAATGATCAATTAGATTTCGGGGGTAAATCGTGTATTCGTATTTAACATGCATAAACAGGTTTCCAACGTCCAGTTGACCTCTTTTCTTTGCCATGTTTATAACCCTATCTTCGATAAATCAGAAAAATAATAATTTTAAGGGTGGGTTTGATGATGTTTTTGCATTTGTGCACATGTAAATAGATTTTAAGGCTGTAAGTTTTTGTAATAGGTCGATTTTTTCTTTATTTTATAATTATGTACTATTGTAGATTTGGCTGAGGATGACTATTATTTCGTCGAAACTAGTCCTAAGTATTAAATTTAATAACATCTAAAATTATTATCACACTCTGTAATATGGACCTTATACAATTGGAAATATTTGGATTTAGCTGTTTTGAGAGAAGTATGGCTCAATCCAAATTAGGATAAATTGGACCTCAACAAAACTCCGCCTCAACCAAATATAACTTAACCCAACCTTAGCTAATGCAACTTGAAACTCAACCCAGCTAACCTAACATGAACCTAACATGATGTTAGTCATAAATATCAATTTTTGAAAAGTTAGTTGAAAGATTAGTGTAATATAACAGAATCGGATTTATTTATCAGGGTCACTATATTCTGATGAGGTTGGGTTGTATCCAATCCAACCCATCCTCAATCAAAGTCTATCCAACCCATCCTGACTTGAAATTTCAAATAATAGATTTCTTTTATATAAAAACTTACTGTCACAAAGGTGCTATTATGGCAAAATTACGCGAACATAACAAAATAAAAGAAACTAAAACATTCTTTAAAACTCATCAATACAAGAACCAGAACGACAAGAATTTATACACAAAATAACCAGACAGAAAATTTTAAAAAGAGGGGGGTCTATTTTAAGTAGATCAGGTTTTTAAAATTTTTTTTTAAATCTTATTTAAATACTTAAGTAGGGGTTTGTAAAAATAAGAAGTTTGTTCGTTTAAGGTTATATAGCCGGATATGTTATTATATTTTTCTATTTCTAACATTCCTAAAAGATCTAATTTATATCCTTTTGGTTATTTGTGGATAAGCTTTATATTATCATAATCAATTTTATGACCTGTCTCTATGTTGTGTCCATAAATGTTAGATTTATTATCGGTTATGAAAAAGGTAAAAGACTCGATCTCTAATTAATGATCAATTAGATTTCGAGGGTAAATCGTGTATTCGTATATTTGTAATTAACATGCATAAACAGGTTTCCAACGTCCAGTTAACCTTTTTTCTTCGCCATGGTTATAACTCCATCTTGGATAAATCAGAAAAATAATAATTTTAAGCGTGGTTTTGATGATGTTTTTGCATTTGTGCACATGAAAATAGATTTTAAGACTGTAAGTTTTAATAGGTCGATTTTTTCTTTATTTTATAATTATGTACTATTGTAGATTTAGCTGAGGATGACTATTATTTAGTCGAAACTAGTCCTAAGTAAATTAAATTTAATATCAACGCCGAGAAAAGAGGTTTTTACTATTACTCATCTAAAATTGTTATCACACTCTGTAATATGGATCCTATACAATTGGAAATATTTGGGTTTAGCCGTCTTAAGAGATGTACGGCTAAATCCAAATTAGGATAGTTGGACCTCAACAAAACTCTGCCTCAACCCAACCCAACCTTAGCAAATGTAACTTCAAACTCAACCCAGCTGAACCTAACATGATATTAGTCATAAATATCAATTTTTGAAAAGTTAGTTGTAAGATTAGTGTAATATAACAGAATCGGATTTATTTATCAGAGTCACTATATTCTGATGAGGTTGGGTTGTATCCAATCCAACCCATCCTCAATCAAAGTCTATCCAACCCATCCTGGCTTGAAATTTCTAAAAAAAGGAGATTTCTTCTATATAAAAATTTACTGTCACAAAGGTACTATTATGGCAAAATCTAAAAAATTAAAATTTTTTTAAATAATAAAATTAAAACAAACTAAAAAATTCTTTAAAACTCATCAATACAAGAATCAGAACGACAATACACAAAATAACCAGGCAGAAAATTTTAAAAAGGGAGGGGTCTATTTTAAGTAGATCAGGTTTTTGAAATTTGTATGTAAATCTTATTTAAGTATTAAATGTATAAGAGTTTAGAAAAATAAGTTTGGTCGTTTAAAGTTGATATTTGGACATGTTATTATATTTTTCTATTTCTAACATTTCTAAAAAATCTAATTTATATTCTTTTGGTTGTTTTTCGATAAGCTTATATTATCATAATCAATTTTATGATCTGTCTCTATGTTATGTCTATAAATGTTAGATTTATTATCGGTTTTGAAAAAAGTAGGAGACTCGATCTCCTCGAGACATACGAAATTGAAACATAAAAACAACCCCTTTGTCAATCTAATTAACGATAAATTAGATTTTGAGGGTAAGTCGTGTATTCGTATTTAACATGTATAAACAGGTTTCCAACGTCCAGTTGACCTCTTTTCTTTGCCATGTTTATAACCTTCGATAAATCAGAAAAATAATAATTTTAAGGGTGATTTTGATGATGTTTTTGCATTTGTGCACATGTAAATAGATTTTAAGGCTGTAAGTTTTTGTAATAGGTCGATTTTTCTTTATTTTATAATTATGTACTATTGTAGATTTGGCTGAGGATGACTATTATTTCGTCGAAACTAGTCCTAAGTATTAAATTTAATAACATAACGGCGAGAAAAGAGGTTTTCACTATTACTCATCTAAAATTATTATCACACTCTGTAATATGGATCTTATACAATTGGAAATATTTGGGTTTAGCCGTCTTAAGAAAAGTACAGCTAAATCCAAATTAGGATAAATTCGATCTCAACAAAACTCTGCCTCAACCTAAGCTCAACCAAACATAATCCAACCCAACCTTAACTAATGCAACTTCAAACTCAACCCAGCTGAACCTAACATGATATTAGTCATAAATATCAATTTTTGAAAAGTTAGTTGTAAGATTAGTGTAATATAACAGAACCGGATTTATTTATCAGGGTCACTATATTCTGATGAGGTTGGGTTGTATCCAATCCAACCCATCCTCAATCAAAGTCTATCCAACCCATCCTGGCTTGAAATTTCTAAAAAAAGGAGATTTCTTCTATATAAAAATTTACTGTCACAAAGGTACTATTATGGCAAAATCTAAAAAATTAAAATTTTTTAAATAATAAAATTAAAACAAACTAAAAAATTCTTTAAAACTCATCAATACAAGAACCAGAACGACAATACACAAAATAACCAGGCAGAAAATTTTAAAAAGGGAGGGGTCTATTTTAAGTAGATCAGGTTTTTGAAATTTGTATGTAAATCTTATTTAAGTATTAAATGTATAAGGGTTTAGAAAAATAAGAAGTTTGGTCGTTTAAAGTTGATATTTGGACATGTTATTATATTTTTCTATTTCTAACATTTCTAAAAGATCTAATTTATATCCTTTTAGTTGTTTGTGGATAAGTTTTATATTATTATAATCTATTTTATGTCCTGTCTCTATGTTGTGTCTATAAATGTTAGTTGTCCTAACTTTTTGTCCAATGTATATTGCGTTACAATTATGACAATTAACAGAGTATACTCCGTTGTTTTGCATAAAATCTGTTTCTTTTTTGTGATAGTTTGTGATCTTATTTATGGTGTTACTATTGGAAAAGGCTAAAGTAATATTGTGTCTGACAAATATAGCTTTTGATTGAACGGTTACATTGTTAAAAGGTATGGATCTATAGGTAAAGTTTTTTTTTATTTGTGGTATATAAAAGATCTTTTTAGAAATTATTGGTCTTAGTAAATTTTCGATATATTTTAATTCTATTTCTCTATGTTCCGGATTTATGTGGTAATCGAGATTTTCTGTTTATTAAAAAACGAAAATTAGCAAGTTTTTGTGGTAGAGGGTGGCCGGAGTCGAAAGGAATTGGGTTTTTGAAAAATGTCGTATTCCATTCTGTTGTTTTTGTTTAAAAGTGTAATGTCCAGGAAATTTAATTATTTCCTGTTTTCAATCTCAAGAGTAAATTTTAATTTTTCGTGTACACCCAACTCTTTTTTACACCGTCTTTTTCAACACGATTTTGAAATAACACGATTCACCAATAAATTTTTTTACAAGAATTTTTTGTTATAGCGCGCGTCCCAAAAAAAAATCTTAATTCTAATTTTGATAGCGTCTTACAGAAGCTTATGTATACAGTAACAAAATACAATGGGGGAATACCGTGGTCAGAAGTCAGTCGGTTTATGTCCACATGTTTATAGCTTGGTCTATTACAGGAAAAACCAGCATTTTATGATCACTTTTTCTCGTATCTCGTTGTGCTTCAACCCTGAACACATGATTTCTTTGAAAAGTGATTTGAAAAATGATTTTTTTGAAAAGTTAGTTGTAAGATTAGTGTAATATAACAGAATTGGATTTATTTATCAGGGTCACTATATTTTGATGAGGTTGGGTTGTTTCCAATCCAACCCATCCTCAATCCAAGTCTATCCAACCCATCCTGGCTTGAAATTTCTAAAAAAAGGAGATTTCTTCTATATAAAAATTTACTGTCACAAAGGTACTATTATGGCAAAATCTAAAAAATTAAAATTTTTTAAATAATAAAATTAAAACAAACTAAAAAATTCTTTAAAACTCATCAATACAAGAACCAGAACGACAATACACAAAATAACCAGGCAGAAAATTTTAAAAAGGGAGCGGTCTATTTTAAGTAGATCAGGTTTTTGAAATTTGTATGTAAATCTTATTTAAGTATTAAATGTATAAGGGTTTAGAAAAATAAGAAGTTTGGTCGCTTAAAGTTGATATTTGGACATGTTATTATATTTTTCTATTTCTAACATTTCTAAAAGATCTAATTTATATCCTTTTAGTTGTTTGTTGGTAAGTTTTATATTATTATAATCTATTTTATGTCTAGTTTATCTCTATGTTGTGTCTATAAATGTTAGATTTATTGTCGATTTGTGTTTTTTAATGTTTTAATCTCCTACCTTTTTGTCCAATGTACATTGCGTTACAATTATGACAATTAACAGAGTATACTCCGTTGTTTTGCATAAAATCTGTTTCTTTTTTGTGATAGTTTGTGATCTTATTTATGGTGTTACTATTGGAAAAGGCTAAAGTAATATTGTGTCTGACAAATATAGCTTTTGATTGAACGGTTACATTGTTAAAAGGTATGGATCTATAGGTAAAGTTTTTTTTTATTTGTGGTATATAAAAGATCTTTTTAGAAATTATTGGTCTTAGTAAATTTTCGATATATTTTAATTCTATTTCTCTATGTTCCGGATTTATGTGGTAATCGAGATTTTCTGTTTATTAAAAAACGAAAATTAGCAAGTTTTTGTGGTAGAGGGTGGCCGGAGTCGAAAGGAATTGGGTTTTTGAAAAATGTCGTATTCCATTCTGTTGTTTTTGTTTAAAAGTGTAATGTCCAGGAAATTTAATTATTTCCTGTTTTCAATCTCAAGAGTAAATTTTAATTTTTCGTGTACACCCAACTCTTTTTTACACCGTCTTTTTCAACACGATTTTGAAATAACACGATTCACCAATAAATTTTTTTACAAGAATTTTTTGTTATAGCGCGCGTCCCAAAAAAAAATCTTAATTCTAATTTTGATAGCGTCTTACAGAAGCTTATGTATGCAGTAACAAAATACAATGGGGGAATACCGTGGTCAGAAGTCAGTCGGTTTATGTCCACATGTTTATAGCTTGGTCTATTACAGGAAAAACCAGCATTTTATGATCACTTTTTCTCGTATCTCGTGCTTCAACCCTGAACACATGATTTCGTTATTCAGTATTCATTTTGTGTTAAGAGTGGTCAGTTTGTGAAACGTAATAAGTAATTTCGGTAAGTTCTAAAAGCGGATGTTTCAATTAAAGTTTTTTTTTATTCGATGGTGAAATTTCCAGTGTACTATTTGTAATGATGATAATTCTTTGCTACTAAAAAAAATAATATTGTATTAGATTGTCGCTTTAGAAAAATTCTATAAGCAATATTATTTTGGATTCTTTTTATAGTACCATATAGTATTGTTTAATAAAATGCCTAAACAACAACTTCTAAAACGAGCCAGGTTAGGCATTAAATCATATATGCTCTATGAATCAAAATCTGGGTATATTTTGCCTTTTATAATATACACAGGGAAGATAACAATTGTAGATAATAATTATAAAAACCATGGAATGGGAGTACAACTTGTCATGGCTTTGATTAAGCCAATTTTGAATTTAGAATACTGTCTTACTACACACAATTCTTATACTTCACCGATAGTTGCAGATATTCTTTTGCAACACAAAACCTACTTATTTGGAACGTTAAAATTGAACAGAAAAGAAGTGCCCAAAGATTTACAAAAGAAAAAACTAAAAAAGGGAGAAGTAGTGGCATATCAAAGTGGAACGGTCTTTGTTATGAAGTGGAAAGACAAAAAGGACATCGCCTTGTTGTCAACAATTCATAACCCAGAAATAATACAAATTCAACGAACAGGGGACTCTAAAAATATTCGTAAAGTTGTAAATGATTATAACAATTCTATGGGTGGTGTTGATAGAGTGACCAACTCCTAACTAACTACCTTATCATCAAAAAGCGTGAGAAGAAATATTACTCGCTTTACTTCACCACCTTCCTACAACAGATAACCAGGCATAGTCCGGATCTGTTCATGGTCCTTCGACAACAAACCAACGACCTAATCAACTACTCTACGGCTTAAGCCTAATTGCCGTTACGGAGAGTGAGGCTGCTCTTCGGTAGAGATTAAAAAAAAAATATATATATATATATCCTTTTTACACCATCTCAAGAAGTCCTGTCATAATGTCCGAACAAGAGTTGAACAAATATGCAATGCGCCAGCAAGACTTGGGGCAAGAAATCAAGAAACTACAAACAAACATAAAGAAAGATTCCCAATCAAGAAAAACCGAAAAATACGTTCAACAACGTCGGAAAAGGCTCCAAGAACTATGGATGGAAATCGAAGAAACTCACAATAAGTTGGAAGAATTCAATGCTCCGACTCACGCATATTTCACCACAAACTATATTACTCAACTAAAGAAACTATACCAAGAGGTCATGAACCAATTAGAGGAGATCCCAAGAGAACAAACCAAGCAATCCCCGGGAGAAGATATAGAAGAAGAGGAAATCATGCAAGCAAGGCCGTCTTCAAAAGAAGAAGAAGAAGACATCGAACAAGCTCAACGTATCAAGAGACAAGAGGTCCGGATAGAGAAACTGATGAAACTTCACACCAAGATTGAGGACGAGCTTAAATTAAGAAAACCAAAAAGCACGTACAACTACTTGAAGAAACAAATTCAAGAACAGATGGACAACATCCAACGATTGGAGGAAGATATTCAGGTTTTCGAAACCAAATTCAAATCCAAATACTTCAGAGAAGAAAAATTTCTGACCTGTGAAGAAATTTTTCATTCCATAATGGAACAACTGCAGAAGATTACCTCTGAACCTGATGAATCTGTAACTCAAAATGAAGAATGTATGAAAACTGGACCACATTTCACGACCTTTACCTTAAAATAATCCATTATAATCAAACCTTAAGCAACGTGGAAAAAATGCAGTACTTAAAAACTCATCTAAAAGGGGAACCAAGCAGAATAATACAACATCTCAACATTTCCGAAACAAACTATGATACCGCATGGGTTTCACTTCAAAGTCGATACCAAAATAATCGATTAATTTTGTCCAAGTTACTAGATAAAATACTTGATCTTCCAAAATTATCGATCGAATCATCCGAGAAGATCAAAGAACTGCACGATACTACTTCAGAATGCCTACAAGCCATTAGTAATATTGGGATTGTGACAGAAGCATGGGGTCCGATGATCAGCAGAATTTTAGTACGCAAATGGGACAACGAAACCAACAAATTATATGAACAATCTCTAAAAGATCCAAACAAGATACAAGAATTTCAAGAGCTAATGGATTTCCTTCAAACACGATTCCAATCGCTAGAAGCAATTGGTGAAAAAACAAAAAGAAATCAAGTAACAATACAACAAACAAAGTACGAACAGAATAAATCGTGCAGATATTGCGCTGGAGATCATTACACACATTCCTGTTCCAAATTTCAAGATCTTCCCGAAAAGAAAAGGGAAGAATTTGTAAAAACAAAAAATTTATGTCGAAACTGCTTGAGTCACAAATTCACAGGCACATGTAACAGTACCAAGCGATGTTTGAAATGCAAAAAGCCTCATCATACGTTATTACACAGGGACGAGAAGAAATCCTCCAGTCCGAGTACCAAAACAACAGCTCACGTTTCTCAAACAAATGAAGAACAAACAAATATCAACAAAAACAGCAATCACGCTAACGAGAACCGCGACACGGTATTGTTAGCAACAGCTCTTGTAAAAGCAAGATCGGTTTCCGGTACAATGCAGTATCTAAGGATTTTAGTGGATCAAGGAAGTCAAGCATCATTCATAACAGAATCAGCAGCTCACCTACTATCCTATCCCAGAGAGAAGATACGCGCAGAAATCTCCGGGCTAGGTGATGGAAGTCCAAAAACATCGAAATGGAAAATTCAATTTTCTATTCAACCACATTATCCTAGCAACTTTTCCATGCCGACGACATTCCTTGTGTTACCAAAACTAACACAATCCTTACCAAGCAAAGAGTTACCTGAACAAAATTCCCAAGAACTAATCAATAAAATCCTTGCTGATCCAACATACAACACACCAGGCCCTATCGACGCAATCATTGGGGCAAAAGAATATGGGAAAATTCTAGAAGAAGGTCTTTACAAGACAACCGATGGATTATTGGGTCAAAAAACAAAACTAGGCTGGATTTTGTCCGGTCATCTGAAACAACAATGTCCGTCCACAACCAAAGTAACTAAATATTATTATAAAATGTTTCTACATCTTCTCGATCAGACAATATGGAATTTCTTTGTTTTATATGGAAAGCAGGGAGGTTCAAAAACTCATTTACAGTTTAGATTAGACCTCGTAGAGCAAATTATTGAAAAATATGGTAAGTCCCAACAGACTTCTGGACGTCCATCAGCATCACCATCAACATTTTTTTACCATTTTTCTCAAAAAAATGTGTGGTTAACAACCGATCCTAACATAATGATAGCTATAAATAGCAATCTTTGAAATGTTTGTTGTAAAGTTATGAAATATTATAATTTATAACGATTATAATGTATTGTGTTTTGTTAAAAGAAATTCTTTACACAAGGCAGTAATTATTTTCATAGAAATCTTATTAAAACATTTTATGGAAAAAAATTCTTTTTTTTTTCAAAAAATTTTTTAATGTAACGTAGGTATTCCTAATTTGTTACTTTAAATTTATCATTAATATTATAACGATGATTCATTTCAAGCTCCAAACTTAATTTAATTTTTTTTATGTTAGGAGCTCACTAGTAAAGCTTCATCAATCATAGTCACGTTCCGTAGCGTTAAAATAAATATGTGCCATTAATTTTGCCATGTGTCATAATGAGGGCCCATTGAAACGAATAGATTGGGACGGTTGATGGGTTAATTTTGAAAAAATCCAACCTCGGATGGTCCCGATTAACCAACGAACCAACCCAACAGCACCTGACCCGGATTCATTTTCGGAAGGTTCCATCGCCTTTATTGTTATGGGCTCCAGTCACGTAATTTACAACGAAACGCGCCGAAAGCATTAGTTCTTGGGTGCATATTAAGTAGACAAATGATGAATTTGCCATTGTATTATAAAATCTTATACGATCTTATCGGTGAAGGGAAAAAATGCGGTTTCCTTTTTTATTTTATCATCATGGGATTCGCAAAAGAAATTAAATATCTTATTTTCATTCCACTTTAGAATAATACTTAATTTTTACGTCAAAAAGTTATTTTTGCATGCACGCGCACGTGCATGTCTTAAGTTTATATCGTTTTTCCTTGTCACGTACTGTTATGCAAACATGAAATTTCAAAATCGTTAATCGAAGTACCACGACCATAACCTTTTGTATTAAATAGTTTCGTATACAAGAAGATTGAATTTAAAACAGTCCTAAAGTTTACTTTGTTGCGTCTCGAATTAGTTTTACTTAACGGGGGCATTAGCACGTTTAAAAGTTCATTAAGGCGGTATCCTAAGTAAATCTTGGATGTGGGAAGAAATTTAATCCTTCTTGGAAAAAATCCGAAAATCAATATTTTAACTTGTTAACGCTGCATGCGAGAACTTTAAAAATTTTTGTTAAAAAAATTATTTTTTTTAAAGCGTTTCTTTATCAAGGATTTTCTTCGAAGTCACATCTGCATAACAAGTTTTGAACAAGTGTTGCTTGCACTCACTACGTCTTATTGTGGACGTTGTAATTAAATCAGATTGTTATGAGTTCTTGGAAAAGCCGGGCGCGGTTGTTGGACAAGAATAGCACGTGGAAAACTTGATGTGCACTTGAACCCAATAGACCATAAATTAGCTGACCAATTGCTACCACACCAAACTTGTTACAAGAACAAAAAGAAAATGCAAATTTATTCTATCCCGAAGAGAAGCATTAAAGAGAGAGTCTTAATTTTTTGGGGATAGCCAAAGGCAATGAGGGTGGAACACGGAATTAAATCGACTTTGATTTAAAACTCCCTCCTCTTGAATCAACGTAATTAAATTACTCCTCCGAGTTTTCAACCAAAATAAACAAAATATGTTATTCAATTCAATTCAACTTACGTCACTTTTAATGTTTAAAATTATAATGAACTCGGAATTTATTCGCATTTAATTTAAATGGTTAATTCTAAAAACTGGTAATTCAACTAACACTAGATCTTGTATTAGAATCTTTCGGGTTGGCCGTTTTGAGAAAATGTGGCTAAATTGGAATGAGTTCTTGGTCTAATGTAAGTTCTTTAGATATTTAGAGATATTTAGTGTTAACTCACACTATCTAGCACTATCATTAGAACTAACTGTAGACCTCGAACTAGAATCAACCGGATTTAGCCGACCGTCTCTTAAGACGGCTAAACCCGAATGATTCTAGTTCTTGGACTAGTGTTAGTTCTAGTTTTATTCCAATATCAATACGAAATATAATGATATCCAGTGATAACTAATACTATCTTGCACTGTTATTAGAACTAACACTAGACCAAGAACTAGAATCATTCGAGTTTAGCCGCACGTCTCTTAAGACGGCTAAACCCAAATGATTCTAGTTCTTGGTCTAGTGTTGGTTCTACTTTTATTTCAATATCAATACGAAATATAGTAATATCCACTGATAACTAACACTATCTATCACTGTCATCAGAGCTAACACTAGGCCAAGAATTAAAATCATTCTGGTTTAGCCGCACGTCTCTCAAGACTGCTAAACCCGAATGATTCTCGTTCTTAGTCTAGTGTTATTTCTAGTTTTATGTCAAAATCAATAGGAAATAGAGCGATATCCACTGATATCTAACACTATCTAGTACTGTCCTTAGAACTAACTTTATGAGACGTACACTATCTTTTGAAATTAAAATCACGTTAAATAAGATCAAACTGTTAACAAATTGAACTAATACCTTGTTTGAAAAAATCAATGTAAATTTACCTCACAACATTTTGCTTAACTTTAAAGATTTTTTACAATTAAATTATAAAAAAACTTTTGATAAAATCAAAAAAACTAATATTAAGAAATTTCAAAAATTACATCAGGATATGATTGGAGAGTTTAGAGTGTCAGTCAATGGTAATGTAGATAAATGGTTAGTTAATTGCTCAGAGATTGATTTACCAGAGGAAGTAAAACAATTCTTGGCCTTAGGCCCTAAATTTGTATATCCTATAACTGATAAAACATTTTATACCAAACACTTATTAATGGAAATTGAAAACATAATTAATTCATTATCAAATAATGTAAAAGATAATATAAGAGCCAGAAGTACTAACATTCTAACAAATTTTTTAACTAAACAACTTCTTCCAACGAATTTGGATTCATATTTAATTTTCTGTCAACAACAAACTAAAAAATTTTTAAAAGATAACCCTGATATTATAGTAACGAAGGCAGATAAGGGCTCAACCACGGTAGTGATGAAAAGGGACATATACATTAAAAAAGCAGAAGAATTGCTAAAAGACAACAACACTTACAAATTAATAGGTAACACTGATAAAACTAATTTCATTCAGAACACTATTAACAGTTTATTGAAAGATCTCTTAAACGAAAACTTTATTGATGACTTGGAATTCAAAAAACTTATAAAACATAACACCTTAGTATCCAAAGCATATTTCTTACCTAAGATACATATACCCGATATTCCTCTAAGACCCATAATTTCGTCAGTTGGTGCTGCTACGTATAATATTTCTTCTTACTTAGCTAAAATATTAACTGTTGCTTTTGACTCAAGAACTAATTTTAATGTGAGAAACACCTTTCAATTTGTTGAGGAATTGAGAGGTTTCGAACTTCCTGAAGGTTATGTTATCATCTCACTTGACGTTGTTAGTCTGTTTACCAACATACCCACTACATTGGTGTTAGAAATTATAGAAGAGAATTTCTATTACATCTCAGAAAATTATGATTTTGAAAAGGATTTATTCCTAAAAACTATATCAACAATTTGCACTAATACTTATTTTACTTTCAACGGTGTTACTTACCAACAAATCTTCGGTACACCTATGGGTTCTCCGCTATCACCTATTTTGGCCCAAATTGTTATGGACCATGTATTAAAAAGAATTTTACCAACGTTGGAGTTTGAAGTTCCGTTTATAAAAAAATATGTAGATGATATCATAACTGCTATCCCAGGTAATTACGTAAATTCAATTTTAAATAGTTTTAATAAACACAACAAATTCATACAGTTTACTCTTGAGACAGAAGACAACAACTCAGTTCCGTTTTTGGATACTAAGGTCATTCGTGATAAAGACAATAAAATCAAATTGGATTGGTACACAAAACCAACGTTTTCTGGAAGATATATCCATTTTACATCTAAACATAAAATAAAACATAAAATTAGCACAGTGTTAGCAATGAAACATAGAATTGAAAAAATTTCAGAACCTAATTTAATTAATATAAATTTAAATAAATTAAAAACTATTTTTATAAATAACATGTACCCTCCCAAGCTATTAAACAGATTGCTTTTCAGTACTACTGTGTTTGACCCTGGTGTGGATGTTGACTCAGCCATTGGTAACATTAATGAACCCACTCTATACAAAAAACTCATTTACATCCCTGAGTTAACTGACAAACTAACCAAAATGTTTAAACATTGTTGTAATCTTAACAACTTAAAGATCGTAGAACATTATCCGTTGAAATCTCAATCAATTTTCACAAACCTTAAAGACCCCACGCCCTTACTATACAGGTCTGGGGTTATCTATTACATCTCATGTGGTGGTTGTGAAGGTTGCTATGTGGGACAAACTTCCCAATGGCTTAAAAGAAGATTATACCAACATAAAAGTGATATACGTTGCAACAAAAGATCTTGTGCTCTGGCCCAACATAGTTTGGACAGTGGTCATATTTTTGATTTTGAAAATACTAAAATTATAGATGCAACTAACAACTATCACAACAGATTATTTTTGGAGATGTTCCACATAGCAACCACAAAAAATACTATCAATTACAGAACTGATATCAGCTCCTTAAGCTCTATATATGCCCTAATTTTTGATTTTTGTAAAGATGAATTTAAAAATTTAAATATTTCAAACATTTGAATTTAAATTTTGGCGCTTCCCGCTTCACGTGAAGTTGCCGTATTACTTTTATAAGGTGGTTGCACTGTCATTCATATTATATAAAAAAAGCGCTATGGTGTTTAACAAGAAACACGTTGTTTTGTAACAACGTGTTTCTTGTTTTTCTCAACAATTTTAAGAATAATTTTGGACGAAATACTCTGGTATTTAATGTTTTATGTTAGCCAGTTTCATTACAATCGTAAGTGTTATTTGTAATTACTTACTTTTTATTAACTTGTAATTTTGTAGAAAATTTCACTCCCTGAAGAAGATTCAATTTGAATCGAAATATAGGACTGTTCAATTGATTGTCATTGATTCTTTTATCCTATCCTGAACCAATATTTACGACTTAGAACTAACACTAGACCAAGAACTAGAAACATTCGGGTTTAGCTGCATGTCTCTCAAGACGGCTAATCCCGAATGATTCTAGTTCTTGGTCTACTATTACTTCTAGTTTTATGTCAATATCAACCTGAATATACTAATATCCATTGATAACTAACACTATCTAGCATTAATACTAGTTTTCGATCTAGTATTAATTCTACTAACAGTACAAGTACACCAAACTCTTTTCTTACACGGTCTTTTTTAACACAAACTTTCTGGGATTCGTGCTGTAACAAAAAATTCGTGTAAAAACATTTATTGGTGAACCGTGTTATTTCAAAATCGTGTTAAAAAAGACCGTGTAAAAAAGAGTTTGGTGTATAATATTCCATAATTCATTTTTATTCTTTATTTTAAACATTTCTTTCTAAAATTGACAATGAACGTATAAGTTTAAAAAAATTATTAATATTAAATATTAAAAATTTTTAATCTTCATCAAAAATCCTTTAAAATGAGCCCAAACTCGACGAGATTATCTCAAAAAACAACTGAGATACCCACAAAAAGAATTAAAAAATTGAAGATTTTAAACAATTGAAGATCAATAATTAATAAAAATTGGATATCTTGTTTGTTTTAAAAGATAACTATATCGTGTTTGGGCTCATTTTAAAGAATTTTTTAATGAGTTTTCGAATTTAACAATAAATTAACCAAAACAATCAAAATATCTAATTCAATTCAACTTACGTCACTTTAAATGCTAAAAATTATTGTGAACGTGAAATTGATTGGCCCCAAATTCGTAACTAAGAAACTTGAAGACCTTGATTGACCATGAATGACTATGAATGGATACTTTTCGACGACATTAATGTTATAATGTTTAAACCGGGTAATTACTATTTCAGGGCAGGATACTGGATCCAAATGATAATAATTAATCAATATTTCGATTCTATATTGAATCTTCTTCAGAGGCTGAAAATCTGATTGTAAAAAGATTGAATATAGAATCGAAATATTAGAATTGAGAAAATAAAGAATTCATTGTCATTTTGATCCAGTATCCTCTCCTGAAATAATAATTAATTAGTTTTACTAATGAGATAAACAAGTAAGTCATATAATATTTTAATTGAATAGTACAAATGTGGAGCATGAAAAAGTAAATCTAGTCAAATTAATTCTTTTGGCTAATGGACTCATCGTCAAACAATATTATATACATTTACACTGTTTCTTTGAGGAAACACTGGATTCTAATAGTTGAGTTTTCAAAAATATCGATATTCGAAATATATTAAAAAGAAAATATGAATTGGCTAGAATTTAGTTTGGGGGAAAAATATTGCTTATATTACCGATAAGTATAGACCCGAACTCTCTGGAGATGGATCTTATGACCAAACATTCTGAAAAGAGACGAAGAGGAAAGACCAATCAAAGAAATAATCGGATTAGCATTCCTTAAGTTGCAAAAATACAATCATTTCTGCGGTTTTGTGGCAAGGTCAGGTCCAAGGTAGCTTTAGATGTAAATTTGGTACAAATGTATCATGTCTAAAAAGCTATCATTGGGTTAAGTTGGGTTGGTTTGCGGTCGGATCGTAATCACTTAAAGTTAAATGATAATGAGAACTATGATATACTAGATTTAGATGAATAACATTTTTACTTCACTCTGTGTGCATCAAGAAGACGCTGAAAAGGACATGCTTCTATTTGACAGTCAAAGAGATTACTAGATTTAACAATCAGTTTTCAAAATAGAATAACTTCTGTGGTCTTGGAGCAAAGTCAAGTTCAAATCTTTGGAAGAATCTATGGTATAAATATCCCGTAGAAAAATAGCTAAGAAGATACCAATAGAGCCAATAGACTATTTAATGACTGGGTTGAATAGGGTTTGATTGAGTTGGGTTGGAATGGGTTTGTGGTAGGGTAAAGGAGGAATGAAGAGAGAGCTTTTCCTATTCTAATTTAAGTAAAGGGTAAGATGGTGTTAGTTAGACAAAATGTAGGAAGAATTACTTTATTTGTATGTCACTTGGACGATGAGTAGTCCGAACCTAGCTACCTAACTCTGTGTTCACCAAGAAGACGCTGAAGAGGTCATGCTTCTATTTGACAATCAAACACCAATTAAAGAGATAGTTAGATTTAAAAATTAATTTTCAAAA
This sequence comes from Onthophagus sagittarius, assembly GCA_036711965.1. Lineage (NCBI taxonomy): Eukaryota > Metazoa > Arthropoda > Insecta > Coleoptera > Scarabaeidae > Onthophagus > Onthophagus sagittarius. The sequence continues at coordinate 14,540,502 of JASERS010000004.1, forward strand.
TAGAATAATTTCTATGGTCTTGGACCAAAGTCAAGTTCAAAGCATCTTTGGAAGAAACTATGGTATAATTATCCTTTAGAAAAATGGCCAATGCTCCATTACCACTGAGTCTCCACTACCAGATTACATCTAAGTTTGACCCTCATCCGGACATTGTATCAAATTGACACGATTTTCAGAATTAATTAATGATATTTTTGTTACTTACGATCGAATCGAATAAATACTTTGACTCACTTTGGCTCAGTGAATTAATTTTTGTTTGTTTTCCATTTTTGTTTATGCCGTAATTCTTATCCAGAGGGTGGAAAAATAAAAATCCTTAATCTGTGCATCAGGTATCAGATTGATATTGCATCAAGTAACACATTTGTACATTCCAATTTTGATCTTGCAAGCAGATATTATGGTAATAGGTGGTTATAATAAAAATCAATTAATTTAATAAAACGTTTAGAGAAATACGTGTAATATTTGTGCTTTGGTGATACAAAAAAGTCAACAATATTTCGGAAGATTTTGTTACTGTTGATGAGCAATTGCTTTCAATGTTATGGGTTGCAGCTGATTCTGAGAAGTACTATGCATATAATGTGTTGTTCTTGATATGTGTGAAGATAATTTCTGTATGTTACAGTTCTTTTATTTCAATTTTTTTCTTCTATTAGGGCAAAATGGTAGAAATGTCACTTTTGTTATTTTTTTCACATCACAAGACAATCGTCGATAAAATTGGTGAAAATCGAAGTCCTTAATTGTCAGTTTTTGAACTTCGGACATGAAAATATTTTGTCACCAATATTTGGTGTTTTGGAACGAAAATCAAATTTTATATTTACTTCTGCCACCAGTATTTGGTCTTTAATTAACAGTTTTTGAAGTTATTACATCAAGATTTTGCATTATGTCCAATAGTATTTAATGTTTAAAACATTAAATAACAAACTAAAAGGATTTATAAACAGTATCTTATTTCTTTGCGATGAAAAAGTCTTTTGGCACCATTTCAACTCTTTCAGCGGTAGTATCAAGTGTTCAAGAAACTTTTAAACTTTCCTACAGGCAGTATCAAGTTTTTTGAAAATATTTCACGTCATCTACAAACAGTAGATCAAGTCAAGTCTTTTGGAAGCATTTCAAAACTTCTTGAGGCAACATTAAGTCTTCTGACAGTATATCAAGTCTTCTGGAAGCAGCATTTAGTCTTCTGGAAGCATAGTAAGTCTTCTGGAAACATATAAAAGCTTTTGGAAATAATACTAAGTATTCCAGAAGCAATATCGAATTTTCTGGAAACAGTTCAAGTCCCTTGGAAACATTTCAAGTTATCTGGAAACATTGTAAGTCTTCTGGAAACAGTGTCAAATCTCCAAGAAGCAGTTTCAAGTCCAGGGGGAATATCGAATCTTCTGGAAGCATTTCAGATCTTCTAGATACATTTCAAGTCTTTTGCAAACAATTACAGGTCATATATAGAAGCAGTATTAAGTTTTTTGGAATCAGATCAAGTCTTCTAGAAGGAGTATCAAGTCTTCTGAAAGCATTGTAAGTCTTCTGGAAACTTTTGAAGACTTCTGGAAATAATAACAAGTCTCCTAGAAGCAGTCAAACCTTCTGGAAGTATATTAAGTCTTTGGGAAACAGTATTAAGTCTTCCAGAGGCAGTATCGAGTCTTTATATTAAGTATTTGGAAGTATTTCAAGTCTACTGCAAGCAGTGTCACGTTTCCTGGAAGTAGTGCTAAGTCTTCCAGGGCCAGTATTATGTCTTCTCTAGCAATTCAAGCCGTCTGCAAGCGGTTCGAGCCTTTTGAAAGATTTTAAAGCCTTTTGAAAGGCTTTAAAGCCTTTTAAAAGGTTTTAGCCTTTTGGAAGCATTTCAACTCTTCCAGAGGCACCATTAAGTCTTCTGAAAGTATATTAAGTCTTCTAGAAACAGTATTAAATCGTCGATAAAATTGGTGAAAATTGAAGTCCTTAATTGCCAGTTTTTGAACTTCGGACATGAAAATATTTTGTCACCAATATTTGGTGTTTTGGAACGAAAATCAAATTTTATATTTACTTCTGCCACCAGTATTTGGTCTTTAATTAACAGTTTTTGAAGTTATTACATCAAGATTTTGCATTATGTCCAATAGTATTTAATGTTTTAAAGCAAACTAAAAGGATTTATAAACACTATCTTATTTCTTTGCGATGAAAAAGTCTTTTGGCACCATTTCAACTCTTTCAACGGTAGTATCAAGTGTTCAAGAAACTTTTGAACTTTCCTACAGGCAGTATCTAGTTTTTTGAAAATATTTCAAGTCATCTACAAACAGTAGATCAAGTCAAGTCTTTTGGAAGCATTTCAAAACTTCCTGAGGCAACATTAAGTCTTCTGACAGTATATCAAGTCTTCTAGAAGCAGCATTTAGTCTTCTGGAAGCATAGTAAGTCTTCTGGAAACATATAAAAGCTTTTGGAAATAATACTAAGTATTCCAGAAGCAATATCGAATTTTCTGGAAACAGTTCAAGTCTACTGGAAACATTTCAAGTCTACTGGAAACATTGTAAGTGTTCTGGAAACAGTGTCAAATCTCCAAGAAGCAGTTTCAAGTCCAGGGGGAATATCGAATCTTCTGGAAGCATTTCAGATCTTCTAGACACATTTGAAGCCTTTTGCAAACAATTACAGGTCATATATAGAAGCAGTATTAAGTTTTTTGGAATCAGATCAAGTCTTCTAGAAGGAGTATCAAGTCTTCTGAAAGCATTGTAAGTCTTCTGGAAACTTTTGAAGACCTCTGGAAATAATAACAAGTCTCCTAGAAGCAGTCAAACCTTCTGGAAGCATATTAAGTCTTTGGGAAACAGTATTAAGTCTTCCAGAGGCAGTATCGAGTCTTTATATTAAGTATTTGGAAGTATTTCAAGTCTACTGCAAGCAGTGTCACGTTTCCTGGAAGTAGTGCTAAGTCTTCCAGGGCCAGTATTATGTCTTCTCTAGCAATTCAAGCCGTCTGCAAGCGGTTCGAGCCTTTTGAAAGATTTTAAAGCCTTTTGAAAGGCTTTAAAGCCTTTTAAAAGGTTTTAGCCTTTTGGAAGCATTTCAACTCTTCCAGAGGCAACATTAAGTCTTCTGAAAGTATATTAAGTCTTCTAGAAACAGTATTAAATCGTCGATAAAATTGGTGAAAATCGAAGTCCTTAATTGCCAGTTTTTGAACTTCGGACATGAAAATATTTTGTCACCAATATTTGGTGTTTTGGAACGAAAATCAAATTTTATATTTACTTCTGCCACCAGTATTTGGTCTTTAATTAACAGTTTTTGAAGTTATTACATCAAGATTTTGCATTATGTCCAATAGTATTTAATGTTTTAAAGCAATCTAAAAGGATTTATAAACAGTATCTTATTTCTTTGCGATGAAAAAGTCTTTTGGCACCATTTCAACTCTTTCAACGGTAGTATCAAGTGTTCAAGAAACTTTTGAACTTTCCTACAGGCAGTATCAAGTTTTTTGAAAATATTTCAAGTCATCTACAAACAGTAGATCAAGTCAAGTCTTTTGGAAACATTTCAAAACTTCCTGAGGCAACATTAAGTCTTCTGACAGTATATCAAGTCTTCTAGAAGCAGCATTTAGTCTTCTGGAAGCATAGTAAGTCTTCTGGAAACATATAAAAGCTTTTGGAAATAATGCTAAGTATTCCAGAAGCAATATCGAATTTTCTGGAAACAGTTCAAGTCTACTGGAAACATTTCAAGTCTACTGGAAACATTTCAAGTTATCTGGAAACATTGTAAGTCTTCTGGAAACAGTGTCAAATCTCCAAGAAGCAGTTTCAAGTCCAGGGGGAATATCGAATCTTCTGGAAGCATTTCAGATCTTCTAGATACATTTGAAGCCTTTTGCAAACAATTACAGGTCATATATAGAAGCAGTATTAAGTTTTTTGGAATCAGATCAAGTCTTCTAGAAGGAGTATCAAGTCTTCTGAAAGCATTATAGGTCTTCTGGAAACTTTTGAAGACTTCTGGAAATAATAACAAGTCTCCTAGAAGCAGTCAAACCTTCTGGAAGCATATTAAGTCTTTGGGAAACAGTATTAAGTCTTCCAGAGGCAGTATCGAGTCTTTATATTAAGTATTTGGAAGTATTTCAAGTCTACTGCAAGCAGTGTCACGTTTCCTGGAAGTAGTGCTAAGTCTTCCAGGGCCAGTATTATGTCTTCTCTAGCAATTCAAGCCATCGGTAAGCGGTTCGAGCCTTTTGAAAGATTTTAAAGCCTTTTGAAAGGCTTTAAAGCCTTTTAAAAGGTTTTAGCCTTTTGGAAGCATTTCAACTCTTCCAGAGGCAACATTAAGTCTTCTAAAGGATATTAAGTCTTCTAGAAACAGTATTAAATCTTTTGGAAGCAGTTCAAGTCTTCTGGAAATATTTTAAATCATCTGGAAGCATTTTAAATCTTCTGGAAACAGTGACAAATCTGCAAGAAGCAGTTTCAAGTCTTCCAGGGGCAGTATCGAATCTTCTAGCAGTCTTCTAGAAGCATTTCAGGTCTTCCGCACGCATTTCAGGTCTTCCGCATGCATTTCAGGTCTTCTGGATACATTTCAAGTCTTTTGCAAACAGTTACAGGTCATATAGAAGCAGTATCAAGTTTTCTAGAATCAAATCAAGTCTTCTAGAAGGAGTATCAAATCGTCCAGAGGCAGTATCGAGACTTTTGGAAGTAGTTCACGTTTTCTGCCAACATTTCAAGTCTTTTTGAAACAATGTAAGGTCTCTTCGAAGTATTTCAATGGTGCTGAAAGCAGTGTCACGTTTCCTAGAAGCTGTGCAAAGTCTTCCAGAGTCACCATTATGTTTTCTCTTGCAGTTCAAGCCTTTTGAAAGGATTTAAAGTCTTTTGGAGGCAGTATTAAGTCTTCCAGAAGCGATATTGAGTCCTTTGGAAGCATTTCAAAACATCTAAAAGTCTATCATCATCATCAACGATGTGTTAGAGCAGATTGGTGATTCGATACAAATGGAAAGTAGATAGATGGTAGCATGTTGCGCTGTTTTGCAGCATGCTCGACATTTCTGCATACAATTTCGTTTTATTTACCTAATTAAAAACCAATTAGAACGTACAAATAAGAAGATTATTTTTGATAGAACTCAACCAAGTGTTTTTTTTTTGGGTTATCCTTTTCTTCCACATGAACCTGTCATAAAAAATAGATAGCAATAGACAAACAATTATTTTCTGGCATTGTGTCAATTTGACACAAGAAGTTTGGTTCTAGAAACGAAGTCCGGATGAGAGTTAAAGGTTGTTTTGTATTAAGTTGCGTTTGATTGGATTAGATTGGGTTGAAATGGGTTGAATAGGATTTATATGAATAGCGCTTCTGCGTGTCACTATGTGATATCGGGAAGACCCTAAAAGAAGATATTCTTCTATTTGCCTTAAAAGAATCACGTGTTGGGTTGGGATGAATATGGTAGGGATCATAATGACATAGATGATGACACAGGACATCATTACGACATAGAATCATAGTAAAATGAAATGATAATGAAGACTGTGTGTATGAAGACCTTAAAAGAAAAATGCTCTTGTTTTCTTTAAAAATATCGATTTATTATTATTTAGATAATCATGGCATTTCCATGCATGATTATCCAAAATCAGGGAATACCAACATCAAGTAAATTTAATCAATATAAAGAATACTCCAAGACACAAATCACTGAGACAACCTACAAAAATAGCCCCTTTAGGAGCAAAATCTACATCAAAAAATAAGCCTTCAAAGACAAAATAACTTGCGGCTGAATTAAATAAACAGTTTAATTCCCCAAAGTTTCCAGACATAACAACCAAACAAAATGACATTGATATTCACCAGAGGACAAAATATTTTTAAAAAAGTAATAAATCTATTACTGATGCAGCTTTCGTTTATTTTTGCGGTTAAATCTGTGAATGATTCAGAATACGTACAAAGAGTAGGTGAGGATCAGGTAAACTATGAGTCACGTTTCTTGCAAATAATCCCAAATGGATCCTATTCAGATGGTATCGAAGAGGTTTCCGCCGGTGTTAAAGATATGCAAAACAATGCCGGTGACAATATATTATAAGAACTGAATAAGCGGCGTTACTTTATAACAATTCGCAAATAGAATACTTAATATTATCTATTCACGATTGCAATGCGGGAGGAATTTCTCGGAATGCCATAATCGTTTCGTCCAATTAGTCGGAGTAAGTGCTTCGACCCTTCTTTATTTACACTTCACTCTATAAACGTCTTCTTATCGACTGCACACAATTCATTGTTGCCAATGACCCGGTAAATCCTCGTCTATAACGCTACATTGGTTTTGTGATACTACCTCGGGATTCGGTCTCCTACGTTCGTCAAGAGATAACGTCTCATGTAGTGTCGGGTTGCAGGCCATGATCCGTTATATCGGCGGAGGATCTATCCGAGTGAAGAGGGAAGTACTCCAGAAGGGTCAACTTCCCATGGACAAAAAAAATCAAAAATAACGAAGCTAACTTAGTATAATTGAGCAATTACGTTTTAATGGGATTCGCTGAGTGTAAGAAAATTGTTTAAGAAAGTTAAAATGTTGTTGTTATGGGACATTTCAATTTTTCACGTATAATATCGAATTTCACACCTTTCCGTTTTCGCCGCGACCTCACACGGTTTCGTCAGTAAATGCACCGTCTTCTCCGGAATACAATAAGACCATTAAATAAAGCCGTCCATTAGGTAAACTAATAACTCATGAGTCAGGTGGTTACCTGCTCGGACGAAGAATGTAAATAATAATAAACAGCCTCGCGTCGGCGAACAGATAATAAAAGTTCTCATTGTCCGAGCTGCGGTTCGGGTCGAAGCGGAAGGACGTGTTCGAACAGGCCAGAAACCGGAGCGATCCTTTAGCGGGGAAAGACGACGGGACGAGAGCCGCTTAGCACTTCCGACCGATTTTGCCGTCGATAGGGTGGACTGATCGACGACGGTTCCCCCCAATTAGGTAGCGTTAAAACATTCGCATTCCATAGATATTTGGGTCCGCATTCTCTCCCACGATCGCCCGGTCATCTACACTGACTTCGACAAGGTCGAACTCGAAACGTAGCCCATGGTGTTGTAACAGGACCGGGTTGTAACCTTTTTAAATCCCCACCCAAAATCAATAGACTTTTTAGAACCGGATTTAATGATTCATCAATATTTTTGGTAATAGATCAATATCTATTGTAATTATTACTTTCATTTATTTTTTGGTATATAATAATCTTGCACTAAATAACAATTAAAACTAGAACTGGAAACTTTCAGGTTTAATCTCACGTCTTTTAAGATGCAAAGCTCTGGCTTAAGCTAAATGCTACTAGTTCTAGTTGTTGTAAGTAAATGCTTTCTGATTCTAGTGTTTTACTACAATGTGCAACATAATGATATTCAGTGCTAATCAGCACTGTTGTTAGAAGTAATACTAGACTTGGACAGACTTACAAACATTAAAGTTTAACCTTACACCAAAGACGGCTAAATCTGAAATGATAATAAGAACTATTTAATGATTAGGTTGGATTGGGTTTGGTTGGGTTAGATTGGGATGGGATCGTATTGACAGAGCTTGAAATGATAATGAGGACTAAGATATACTGGATTTAGATGAATCACTCTGAAAAGGATATGCTTCTATTTGCCAATCAAAGAGATGACTAGATTTAACAGTCGTTCAGTTTTCAAAATAGTATAATTTCTGCAGTTTCATAGGAATTAAAATCAAAGTCAAGCTCATATCTTTAAAAGAAAATTTGGTACAAATATCATGTAGAAAAATGTCTAAAAAGTGAACAATACCTCATTACCACTGAGTTTCAAGATTGGATTGGGTTGGATTGGGTTTCATAGAGTTTGGTTTTGATGGGTTGTATAAGGATTGTAATGTCAGCACTTCTACCTCATTCTGTGAATATCGAGAAGACCCTGAAAAAGATATGCTTTTATTTGCTAATCAAAGAGATGATTAGACTTAATAGTTTTTCAGTTTTCAGAATACAATAACTTCAGCGGTTTTGTAGTCAAATTAGATTTAAAGCATCTTTAGAAGAGCAATTGATACAAATATCATATAGAAAAATGTCTAAAAAGTTACTAATACCCCTTTACCACTAAGTTTAAAGATTGAATTGGGTTGGATTGGGTTTCATAGAGTTTGGTTTAGATGGGTTGTAATGTCAGCACTTCTACCTCATTCTGTGAATATCGAGAAGACCTTGAAAAAGATATGCTTCTATTTGCTAATCAAAGAGATGATTGGACTTAATAGTCTTTCAGTTTTCAGAATACAATAACTTCAGCGGTTTTGTAGTCAAATTAGATTTAAAGCATCTTTAGAAGAACAATTGATGCAAATATCATATAGAAAAATGTCAAAAAGTTACTAATACCCCATTACTACTAAGTTTAAAGATTAGATTGGGTTGGATTGGATTGCATAGAGTTTGGTTTAGATGGGTTGTAATATCAGCACTTCTACCTCATTCTGTGAATATCGCGAAGACTCTGAAAAAGATATGCTTCTATTTGCTAATCAAAGAGATGATTGGACTTAATAGTCTTTCAGTTTTCAGAATACTTCAGCAGTTTTGTAGTCAAATTAGATTTAAAGCATCTTTAGAAGAACAATTGATACAAATATTATATAGAAAAATGTCAAAATGTTACTAATACCCCATTACCACTGAGTTTAAAGATTGAATTGGGTTGGATTCGGTTGCATAGAGTTTGGTTTAGATGGGTTGTAATGTCAGCACTTCTACCTCATTCTGTGAATATCGAGAAGACCCTGAAAAAGATATGCTTCTATTTGCTAATCAAAGAGATGATTGGACTTAATAGTCCTTCAGTTTTCAGAATACTATAACTTCAGCGGTTTTGTAGTCAAATCAGATTTAAAGCATCTTTAGAAGAACAATTGATACAAATATAATATAGAAAAATGTCTAAAAAGTTACTAATACCCCATTACCACTAAGTTTAAAGATTGGATTGGGTTGGATTGGGTTTCATAGTGTTTGGTTTAGATGGGTTGTAATGTCAGCACTTCTACCTCATTCTGTGAATATCGAGAAGACCCTGAAAAAGATATGCTTCTGTTTGCTAATCAAAGAGATAATTGGACTTAATAGTCCTTCAGTTTTCAGAATACAATAACTTTAGCAGTTTTGTTGTCAAATCCGATTTAAAGCATCTTTAGAAGAACAATTGATACAAATATCACATAGAAAAATGTCTAAAAAGTTACTAATACCCCATTACCACTAAGTTTAAAGACTGGATTGGGTTGGGTTGGGTTTCATAAAGCTGTGTTTGGATAAATTGAATAAGGATCGTAATGACATAGCATGAAATGATACTGAGGACTATGATATACTAAATTTACATAAATAGCACTTTTACCTCACTCTATCAGCATCGAGAAGACCCTTAAAAAGATATGCTTCTATTTGACAATGACAGAGATGAGTGAGGATTTGACAATTCCTCCAGTTTTCAGAATAGAAGAAATATAGCGGTTTTGTAATAAAATCAAATTCAAAGGATCTTTAGAAGAACATTTGATGCAAATGTTACATAGAAAAATTTCTAAAATGTTATCAAAGCCCCATTATCACTGTGTGTAATGATTGACTTGGATGTGATTGGGCTGGGATGGATTGGGTTAGATAGAGATCGCAATGATATAGCATGAAATGATAATGAAGACTGGATTTATATGAATAGCAATTTTACCAAAATCCCTAGAATTTAACAGTCTTTCAGATTCCATTAACACCAAGTTTGAAGATTGTATAGGTTGGGTTGGGTTTCAGAGAGCTGTGCTTGAATGGGTTGTATAAGGACCGTAATGACATAGCATGAAATGATGCTGAAGTCTATGATATACTGGATTTACATAAATAGCACTTTTATCTCACTCTGTGAACATCGAGAAGATATCGAGAAGACCCTTAAAAAGATATACTTCTATTTGCCAATGATAGAGATGAGTGGATTTGACAATATTTCAGTTTTCAGAATAAAATAACTTTAGCGGTTTTGTAATAGAATCAAATTCAAAGGATCTTTAGAAGAACATTTGATACAAATATCACATAGAAAAATTTCTAAAATGTTACCAATGTCAGATTATCACTGAAGGTTAGGATAGGGTTGGGTTGGGTTTGATTGGGCTGAGTTAGGTTAGAGAAGACTCTGAAAAAGATACGCTTTAATTTACAAATCAACAACCTATCAAAAAAATTACTGGATTTAAGAGTCCTTCAGTTTTCAGAATAGAATAATTTCAGCGGTTTTGTAGTAAAATTAGGTTCAAAGCAACTTTAGAAGAACATTTGTCACAAATATCATAAAAGAAAATAATAAAAATAAAAATGTTTAAAATGTTACCAATGCCCCATTACTACTAAGTGTAAGGATAGGGTTGGATTGGGTTTGATTGGAATAGCTTGGGTTGAGTTTAATTGGGCTGGGTTATATTGGGTTGGAGAGAACTGTGAAAAGATATGCTTCTATTTGCCAATCAACAACCTATCAAAGAGATGACTGAATTTAACAGTCCTTCAGTTCTCAGAATAGAATAACTTCAGTGGTTTTGTAGTAACATCAGGTTCAAAGCATATTTGGAAGAACATTTGTCACAAATATCATATAGAAAAATGTCTAAAAAGTTATCAATGCCCCATTACCACTGAGTTTAAAGATTGGATTAGGTTGGATTTCATAGAGCTGTATTTGGATGGATTGTATAAGGAACGTAATGACGTAGCTTGAAATGATACTCAGGACTATGATATACTGGATTTACATAAATAGCACTTTCCCTCACCTTGTGATCATCCAGAGGACCCTAAAAAAGATATGCTTCAATTTGTTAATGAAGGAGTTGACTGGATTTAACAGTCCTTCAATTTTCAGAATAGAATAACGTTTGCGATTTTGTAGTAAAATTAGGTTCAAAAGATCTTTAGAAGAACATTTGATACAAATATCATATAAAGAAATGTCTAAAATGTTACCAATGCTCAATTACTGCTGAGTATAAGGATTGGGTTGGGTTCGGTTGGATTGGAGAAGACTCTGAAAAAGATACGGTTCTATTTGCCATCAACAACCTATATATTACCATCTTTAGCAGAAAATTTGGTAGGCATATCATGAAGAAAATTTACAAATTATCACTGAATTTAAAGATTGGGTTGGATTGAGTTATACTTGATTGGGTTGGATTGAGTTATGTTTGATTGGGTTGGATTGAAATGGGTTGCATAATGATCGTAAGGACATCGCATGACATGATAATGAGAAGTATAATACACATATAAAAAAATCATCGAAGTGAAATAGACGAACTTTACAGTAATATTACAAAATCTTTAAAAACGCTATAATTCTAATTCAAGCATTTTGATGATATTTGATTTTATCTGCCATGATTGAAGAGACAATGCCTGAAATTTAAAATGATTTTTCAATATGTAATATTTCGTACACGAATACTTTTGTTAAGCACAATACGAAATACAACTAAGACACAACGTTTTGCTGTGGCGCATCTGACCTTGACCGTCCAAAATTGATTTGCCAAGCTGTACTCGATTTATATGAATAGCGCTTTTGCCTCATTTTGTGTATATCAAGAAGATCCTAATAAAGGATAAGCTTCTAAATACCTTAAAAATCAAGTTTTTTAATTATTTTGGTAAACATAGCATCTTCAAAGAATCATCTGCATTATTATTTCCAAGTTATCAACATTAAGTAAATTTAACCCCAATGTTTTAGATCTAGTGTTATTTATAGTTATAGTAGTACTAATATAAAACTATATCTTCATCTTAAACTTCTAAAACTGTCTTAAGGGAGGCATCAAAGCTGAATTTGAAATTGTTTCTACTTCTAGGTTTAGTATGCGTTAATTGTAGTAAAAGTATTAAGCTAGTGTAAAGTTCCATTCGTTTATTTTGAACATTTCTTTCAATTGAAATGTTCATATTGACAATTAAGGTATAATTTTTATCAAAAATTCTTAATCTGCATCAAAAATCCTTTAAAATAAGCCTAAACTCGATTGGGTTGTCTCAAACAGAAACTGAAATACCAACCAAAAAATTAAGAAAACTTTTGAAAAGAAAATTGAAAAAAATTGATATCTCCCTTGTTTGGAAAGATAACTATATCGTGTTTAGGCACATTTTAAAGGATTTTTTTTATGGAGATCGCGAATTTAATTTCAAAAATAATAAATTAATAATTTAAAAAAAATTATCTATTCACCATTTGTTTTAATCATTTAGTCTATACTAAAGTTTTTAAAATCTGTTTCGGTTTGCGACTCCCTAAATAACCGAAATATTTTCCGCGGCGACTTTAAGGCCGATTTTTTGTGTATTAAATTATTAACATTCTCAAAAAAATTGGAAAACTTTCCTTTTTAAAGCAGCGACACCTCAAGAAGTCGCCACGACAGTTTGGGTAATACTAAAATTAGGGCTGGGTTAAAATATCGATACATCGATACGGATCGATACAGGAGTGTGTATCGAATGGCCGATACGCACATCAGTGTAATATCGATACATCATAGAAAATATCGATATCGATACGAAGAAAATATTGTTATATCGAAACAAAGAAAATATCGATATCGATACAAAGTTCTTATCCAAAAAGTATCTAGACTTCTTTCAGAAGCTTTGAATTATCAATATTTAGCTTCTTAATAGTAAGTAATTTCTGTAAAGAGAATATAGTCTCCAGTTATTAAAATCTATTATCCGTGCCAGATGTCAAGGCCCCTCACTTTAGAGGTCGATATCTTTGAAATCGCTCGATGAAAAAAATTTCAGTAAAGTTTATTACAATCAGTGAACATTTCTGTGTATCACAGTTTAATATAGAAATGTTCGGATCCGTGGTTTTTCTTTTTACCCGAGTTAATTGAAAAAAGTACCCGATTTTTGAGAGTGCCGACAACTTTGTCTACTTTGTGATTTTTTTTCAAAAACTATTTGACAAAAAAATTTCAAATTTGAATTGATGTCAACCCAATGTATTCTTAATTTTTCTTTCGATATTTTATTTTGTCGATATTTCCTATAGTTTCACGGAAGTCGCAACTTAGTAATGGTGCGCATGAGGGAGACCTCATTTTGAAAAACTTATTACGCAATCCCACAAACCACATTCTTTAACATATCTTGGTAAAAATCGCATTGAAATCTATCTGGTCGTTTTCGAAATAACTGCATTTCTATTTACTAAACCGCGATTTTCCACGTAACTGTATTAAAATATCGACAAAATAAAATATACTCCACATTACGAACACATTGGATTACCACTAATTCAAATTTGAAATTTTTTCGTCAAATAGTTTTTGAGAAAAAAAATCGCAAAGTAAACATAGTTGTCGCCACTCTCAAAAATCGGGTACTTTTTTCAATTAACTCACGATAACAGAAAAACTGCGGATCCGAAAATTTCCACATTAACCTATGATACACAGAAATGTTCATTGGTTACAATAAACTTTACTGCAATTTTCTTTCATCGAGCGATTTCGAAGATATCGATCTCTAAAGTGAGGGGCCTTGACTTCTGACACGGACAATAGTTGTCTGCCAACAGCGTTAGATTTCTGCCAATAATATCTAGATTTCTGTTAGCAGTTTTTAGATATTTGCCAGCAGTTATAATTTTCTTCAAGTAGCATCTATACTACTTTCACAAGTACTTAACTTTTATTAGCAATATTCAGTCTTTTTACAGAAGTTACTCTGTAAAGAATACATAGTCTTCAATTATCAGGATTTAGTTTTCTGTCAATAGTATCTAGATTTCTGTCAGTAGTTATAATCTTCTACAAGCAGTTTTCAGACCTTTTTAATTTTTTTATAGCAGTTACTTTGTACAGACAATATAGTCATCATTTACCAAGATATAGTTTTCTGCCAACAGTTGTAATCGTCTTCAAGCAATATCTATAGTAAATATTTACAGTTTCATCAGGAGTATTTATCGTTTAAGTAGCAATATGCAAAAAAATGTAGCAACTTCTATAAAAAATATATATTCTTCAATGAAGTGTCTAGTATTTTGCCAACAGTGTCTAGACTTCTGTTAGCACTTAATTTGTGCTGAAAAAGAACGTTACTAGAAGAAGTTACTAGTTAAGATACTAAAAGAAACGTTAAGTTACTTCTCGTCTTAACATTTATACTCAGTCATCGTGTTTAAATTAATTCAGTCTTTTTACATCTTACGATTCATTTTATTAACAATATTTATCATGACTGTTTTAACACATTTTAGATTTTTCTTATCATTTTCGTACGTCTTAAAGATTTTTTTATACTGTCTGAAATTTGACATGTTTTTTGTCCTCATTAAAACCCATTATTGTATGGATCTTCCTTTTCATTTACATACTTAAGCCGACGGTAATTATTATTTTTAATATTATATCATTTGTATTCTGTTGTTATACTTAAGTTAAACTTCTATCTGTTTTCACAGATCTCAATAAAATCAACATTTTTACCATCAACTTGATTTCTATCTTACTTATTAAACAAATGATTCTAGTTTTAGGTCTAGTGCTAGCTCTGAAGCTAAGTTGGGTTGGGTTGGGTACCATTTTAAGAGACTAAACGACTAAACCCAAATGTTTTTCGTTCTAAATCTAGTGTTAGCTCTAGCATTAATGTTGGCTCTAATTTTAGTTGTTATTCAGTCTTAAATTGTTGTATGCTTATATCGAACTAAAACTAGAACTAACACTAGACCTAGAATTAGAAAGATTCAGGTTTAGCCGTGCGTCTGAAGACGCACGGCTAAACCGAAACTTTCTAGTTCTAGGTCTAGTGTTAGTTCTAGTTTTAATTCTTGTTTAACTCTACATTGCTTTAAATTCTTCTCAAGCTAAAAGTATAACTAAAACTAGATCTATAACGCAGTTTCATACCCAACACTAGACCTAGAACTAGAAACATTAGGGTTTAGCCGTCTTAAGGGTTGTACTGCTAAACCCAAATGATTCTAGTTCTAGGTCTAATGTCAGTTCTAAAGCTAAGTTGGGTTGGGTTGGGTGCCGTCTTAAGAGACTAAACGACTAAACCCAAATGTTTTTCGATTTAAATCTAGTGTTAGCTCTAGCATTAATGTTGGCTCTAATTTTAGTTGTTATTCAGTCTTAAATTGTTGTATGCTTATATCGAACTAAAACTAGAACTAACACTAGACCTAGAATTAGAAAGATTCAGGTTTAGCCGTGCGTCTTCAGACCGTAACGTTATCAATTTTTGAAAAACACTTTTGAAGACAGGATAGGTGATTCACGTCATTACCAAGTCAAATAAACAACACAATTACACTAGATGTATTTGCTAACATCCGGCAACATTTTTATAACTGGTTGGATTACTGTTTAGCTCAACTGGGAGGTTTATTTGAACATTTATTCCATTTGAAATGATCTTATGCTTCATAGCTAAGAAAATTACTAGTACTGTATACGACGAATTTTTTTTTTGATTTTCACTAAATCCTTATTTTTTTAAAATTTCATAAATTGCTGTTAGTGAAATTAATTGATAACTAATTTTAAGAAAAACTACTTACAGTCGCCCAGCTATTGCTAAAGCATCCATCCGCCCCCGTATAGTATGTATAATCTTCAATTATCAGGATCTCGTGTTCTGTCAACAGTATCTAGATTTCTATCAGTAGTTATACTCTTCTACAAGCAGTTTCCAGACATTTTTACCAAGATCTAGTTTTCTGCCAACAGTATATAGACTATTGCCAGCAGTTTCTAGATTTCTGTCAGTGATAATCGTCTACAAGCAATATCTACAATTAATATCTACAGTTCCTTCAGAAGTATTTATCGGTTAAGTAGCAATATGCAAAAAAATTAATAGCAGCATTTTTATAAACAATATATAATTTTCAATTATCAGTATCTAGTTTTCTGCCAACAGTGTCTAGACTTCTGCCAGCACTTTCTAACTAAAAATTTATACCATATCGATGTGAGAAATGTTTCTACTTCTAAGCCTAAAGTTAGTACTAAAACTAAGTTGAGTTGGGTTGGGTTCCGTCTTAAGAGTCGTACTGCTAAACCCAAATGATTCTAGTTCTAGGTCTAGTGTCAGTTCTGAAGCTAAGTTGGGTTGGGTTGGGTACCATTTTAAGAGACTAAACGACTAAACCCAAATGTTTTTCGTTCTAAATCTAGTGTTAGCTCTAGCATTAATGTTGGCTCTAATTTTAGTTGTTATTCAGTCTTAAATTGTTGTATGCTTATATCGAACTAAAACTAGAACTAACACTAGACCTAGAATTAGAAAAATTCAGGTTTAGCCGTGCGTCTAAAGACGCACGGCTAAACCGAAACTTTCTAGTTCTAGGTCTAGTGTTAGTTCTAGTTTTAATTCTTGTTTAACTCTACTTTGCTTTAAATTCTTCTCGAGTTAAAAGTATAACTAAAACTAGATCTATAACGCAGTTTCGTACCCAACACTAGACCTAGAACTAGAAACATTAGGGTTTAGCCGTCTTAAGGGTCGTACTGCTAAACCCAAATGATTCTAGTTCTAGGTCTAGTGTCAGTTCTAAAGCTAAGTTGGGTTGGGTTGGATGCCGTCTTAAGAGTCTAAACGACTAAATGTTTTTCGTTCTAGATCTAGTGTTAGCTCTAGCATTAATGTATCGTATTCTTAAGATATCTTGTTGATTTAGAAAGGAAAGAAAGGTAGTTTTTTGAGAAGCGATCTATACTTGAGTATCTCAATTCATTATTGAGATATCAAGTTTTGAACTCATCCTAATTTTGTGGCATTTCATGAAATTAAAAATGTCTTTAATTATTTTTTAAAAATCGTACAAAATCGAATTCTTAAGATATCTTAATGAACATTTTGTGATTCCTAAAGGAAAGTAGATAGCTTTTCGAAAATTAACCCATACTTAAGTAGCTCAATCTGTTTTTGAGATATCAAGTTTTGAACTTATCCTAATTTTGTGGCATTTTATAAACATAAAAATTTCTTTGATCATTTTTAGAAAATCATATTCTTAAGATATCTTGTTGATTTAGAAAGGAAAGAAAGGTAGTTTTTCGAGAAGCAATCCGTACTTGAGTATCTCAATTCATTTTTGAAATATCAAGGTTTGAAATCATCCTAATTTTGTGGCATTTCATGAAATTAAAAATTTCTTTAATTATTTTTTAAAAGTCGTACAAAATCGAATTCTTAAGATATCTTAATGAATCTTTTGTGATTCCTAAAGGAAAGTAGGTAGCTTTTCGAGAACATACCCATACTTGAGTATCTCAATTCGTTTTTGAGATATCAAGTTTTGAACTCATCCTAATTTTGTGGCATTTCATAAAAATTTCTTTGATCATTTTTAAAAAATCGTTCAAAATGGAATTCTTAAGATATCTTGGTGATTTTTTTATGATTCCTAAAGAAAAGTAGGTCGTTTTTCGAGAACTAACCCATACTTGAGTGTTACAATTGGTTTTTGATATATCAAGTTTTGAACTCATCCTAATTTTGTGGCATTTCATAAAATTAAAAATTTCTTTGATCATTTTTAAAAAATCGTACTGAATCGAATTCTTAAGATATTTTCATGAATTTCGTTTGTCATTAATAAAGGAAAGTGTGCACTTTTCTCAAACTAAATTCATGCGTGAATATCTCAATTCGTTTTTGAGATATCAAGTTTTGAACTCATCCCAAATTTGTGACATTTCATAAAATTAAAAATTTCTTTGATGATGTTTAAAAAATCGTAAAAAATCGAATTCTTAAGATATTTTCATGGATTTTTTTGTCATTAATAAAGGAAAGTGTGCACTTTTCTCATACTTAATTCATGCGTGAATATTTCAATTCGTTTTTGAGATATCAAGTTTTGAATTCATCCTAAATTTGTGACATTTCATAAAATTAAAAATTTCTTTGATGATGTTTAAAAAATCGTAAAAAATCGAATTCTTAAGATATTTTCATGAATTTTTTTAGTCATTAATAAAGGAAAGTATGCACTTTTCTTAAACTAAATTCATGCGTGAATATCTCAATTCGTTTTTGAGATATCAAGTTTTGAACTCATTCTAAATTTGTGACATTTCATAATATTAAAAATTTCTTTGATTATGTTTAAAAAATTCGTAATAAATCGAATTCTTAAGATATTTTCATGATTTTTTTAGTCATTAATAAAGGAAAGTGTGCACTTTTCCCAAACCAAATTCGTTTTTGAAGTATCAAGTTTTGAACTCATCCTAAATTTGTGGCATTTCATAAAATTAAAAATTTCTTTGATTATGTTTAAAAAATCGAATTCTTAAGATATTTTCATGAATTTCTTTTGTCATTAATAAAGGAATGTGTGCACTTTTCTCAAACTAAATTCATGAGTGAATATTTCAATTCGTTTTTGAGATATCAAGTTTTGAACTCATCCTAAATTTGTAACATTTCACATAATTAAAAAATTCTTTCATTATGTTTAAAATATCGTAAATAATCGAATTCTTAAGATATTTTCATGAATTTTTCTGTGATTTATAAAGAAAAGTATGCACTTTTCTTAAACTAAATTCATGCGTGAATATCTCAATTCGTTTTTGAGATATCAAGTTTTGAACTCATTCTAAATTTGTGACATTTCATAATATTAAAAATTTCTTTGATTATGTTTAAAAAATTCGTAATAAATCGAATTGTTAAGATATTTTCATGATTTTTTTAGTCATTAATAAAGGAAAGTGTGCACTTTTCCCAAACCAAATTCGTTTTTGAAGTATCAAGTTTTGAACTCATCCTAAATTTGTGGCATTTCATAAAATTAAAAATTTCTTTGATTATGTTTAAAAAATCGAATTCTTAAGATATTTTCATGAATTTCTTTTGTCATTAATAAAGGAATGTGTGCACTTTTCTCAAACTAAATTCATGCGTGAATATTTCAATTCGTTTTTGAGATATCAAGTTTTGAACTCATCCTAAATTTGTAACATTTCACAAAATTAAAAAATTCTTTCATTATGTTTAAAATATCGTAAATAATGGAATTCTTAAGATATTTTCATGAATTTTTCTGTGATTTATAAAGAAAAGTGTGCACTTTTCTCAAACTAAATTCATGCGTGAATATCTCAATTCGTTTTTGAGATATCAAGTTTTGAACTCATCCTAAATTTGTAACATTTCATAAAATTAAAAATTTCTTTGATGATGTTTAAAAAATCGTATTCTCTTCAGACGCACGGCTAAACCGAAACTTTCTAGTTCTAGGTCTAGTGTTAGTTCTAGTTTTAATTCTTGTTTAACTCTACATTGCTTTAAATTCTTCTCAAGCTAAAAGTATAACTAAAACTAGATCTATAACGCAGTTTCATACCCAACACTAGAACTAGAACTAGAAACATTAGGGTTTAGCCGTCTTAAGAGACGTACGACTAAACCCTAATGATTCTAGTTCTAAATCTAGTGTTAGTTCTGAAGCTAGGTTGGGATGGGTTTGGTTTCGTCTTAAAAGACGTACGGTTAAGCCCAAACCATTCTAGTTCTAAGTCTAGCGTTAGTGTTGGCTCAAATTTTAGTTTTTCTCGATCTAAAAGTATAATTAAGACTTGATCTACAACCCAGCTTCATACCTAACTCTAGACCTTGAACTAGAAACATTAAGGTTTAGCCGTTTTAAGAGACATACGGCTAAATCCTAATGATTCTAGTTCTAATTCTAGTGTTAGTTCTGAAGCTAGGTTGGGTTGGGTTCGGTTTCGTCTTTTCGTGTTAAACCCAAATAATTCTAGATCTAGTGTTAGCTTCAAGTTTCGGTTTAGCCGAGAGTCTGAAGAAGACCAAATTTATCTCTAAACATCAAAGAGAGCATCTAATATACTTCAGTAGCCAATGTTAATAATATGTATTCATAAAAATATTTTGATCCTTATTCCGGTCCATTTAAAAGGATGAGAGAGATGTGTGTCCTTATAGAGGAAGAGAGTCCAGAAATATGCGAGCTTTCAAGTTGCCCGACCGGCCTGAAGCAATCGGAGGAGGGGCGTAGGAAGAACCTCACATCTACCTGTACACGTGATATAGGATCAGAGAGGACGACGTCGAAGATTCCCAGTTCCTCGCGTTGGTATGCGCGAGTAGTGTGACTCACCCAAGACGTGTTCCTACCTGATTTCAGTCCTGTCATTGATAAACTAAACACTTATTGGCCGCCCCAGATAATCGTCATCTTTAAAGAAATCATCTTCTCATAACCCATAGCAGTTATAGCCGATGATTACTGACATTATTTAACATCTCGGTTCTTTAAGAAATTTTTTTGAAATTTTATTTTGATGTTCTTCGTGGTGTTGGTTCAATTGCAGTGGCATTCCGCTCCCCTGCGCGATACAATAGAGAGAAATTCGAAAGCCTGGTGGTCTTGAATAGAGAGGACGAGGAGGAGACGCCGTCGGCATTCTTCTCCCAGCAGGCGAGGAGGGCTATATTTCACCTTGGGACAGTTTTATCGACTGTGAATTAATAACTGCGAGCAGCTTACAGTCACCGGATGTGATGATGGCGTAGTATTCATTCACGACAAGACGTATCGCCTCGAATGCTTCGTTGTGCCAACGTTGCCACAGTATTATTAGCAAATCCTCGGCGATAATTTAACACGTATTTACAATTTTTTTAATCTGTCATATTCGGAATTAATTAATCCCGTTTAACATTTCTTGTATTATTAAGAATTATAGTGTGTGAGATAATCACAAAGATTTGTGAGTAATTATTTCAAACGTGCAATAAATCTTCGAAGATTGTTAATGGGGAAGCATTTAACATCGATATTTATTAGACAGAGTCCATGAGGCAACATGCAGAGCCTCTAATCTTCTCCTCTTTCACGTTCTGTTGTATTCATGCAATTAAACGTGCCCGTTCAAGAATGTATGGTAGTTAACAGCAAATAAACACTCCCAGTAACCGTGTAATGGTCAATTCTAAAATTAGAAATATTTTCAGTAATAATGTTCATTTAAAACCTCAAAAAGTTACATTATTACAAAATGTTATTTCTTAAATCCTAACCAATTAAACTTTTTTAAAATAATTTTGATTAATAACTGTATAATCTCTCAAAAAGATTAAATTAACATTCCATAACTTCAATGGGGAATTGCATTTTCTATTGAAGAAAACTCACCTCGTTGGTTCGTTCAAGTTGTAATCTTTACAACCTCGTAATACTTAATAACACCGTTACGTATTTGCCTCTATTCAAAGCGATCGCTTTTCAATTCTTGTTTTTTATTGGTGTGGTTTCTAAAGATGTCTTTTATCGTTTCAGGTCCCATATGCGGAGCGGGATCGTGTTGTGGAGAAACTTTCGAAGAAAAGCTCCTGGCCGATAGTAAAATCCACCTGGATCGATATCTAAAAGACGCGATAACGAGGATAGCATCAATACTCGATACCAGGGCGAAGCGATTCGACGACACCTTCAAAGAACTTTTGCAAAAATCCAAAAAGGATTTCCACGAGATGTTTAAAAAAACGTACGGTCTCATTTATCTTCAACACGCTCAAGTTTTTTCGGATTTCTTCGCCAGTTTGGAAAAATATTTTAAGTCGGGACAAATCGCGCTTTCCGATACGATAGAGAAATTTTTTAATATTTTGTATATACGGATGTTCACGGTGATGAACGCTCAGTATCATTACGACAAGAAGTACCTGAAATGCGTCGAAAAGTTTATGAACGAATTGAAACCGTTTGGAGATGTGCCTCAAAAATTTAAATTGCAACTAACGCGGTCGTTCGTCGCCACAAAAGTTTTATCGAAAACGTTGAGTAACGGCGCTTCCATCGCTCACAGTATGCTTACGTTCAAAACCGACGAGGATTGCGCCCGAAAGTTAGTTGAAATGAGAAACTGCGCCGTTTGTACAAACCAAAAAGATCGTCTACCATGTTCTTCGTATTGCTCGAATACGTTACAAAAATGTTTGGAACATTTCTCGATTATATCGGATCATTGGGATAATTTTGTTGGTAAGTAATTTTTGTGTTAAATATAAAAAAAAATTGGAGCAAAAAAGTGTTGAATCCGACCCCAATTTTAATTTAAGGATCTTTTATGTAAGGCAACCACCCCTTGGTGTTTGGATAATGAGGGGTATCTAGGTTTTCTTTTTGAGGTAGGAGTGGGTGCTTAAGAGGGTAATTACACGGTGAAAAATAAGTGGTCCTAAATTATGGAAGAGATTTTTATCATAAAGGAAAAATGATACTTGAAAAACTTCACTTGAAACGAGACTTGATAAAAGATTCTTTTTTTGAAATGTTATAAAATAATTTGAATGAACCTTTAAAAATTTACGTTTTTTTCTTGTTGCTTCCTTTCATTTAACCCCAAATTACTCTATTAGCACAATCAAGCTCTTCAGTCCTTTTGCTTTGGTTCTCTACTATCTCGATAACAAAGCTGCCTCGGCTTCGATTAAAAAAAATGTATTATTTGTCTTAAAAGTAATTAATTTCTTTTAAAATGAAATTGTTCTTTGTATATCTTAGTAAATATATCGTCTTTCTATAAGACGATTTAATTTTACTTCGTCGAGGTCGCTTGCTTTTACAATCTTCCTAAATTGACGATTTTATGTAATTATTTCAAATTCAGCGCATCGCCTCGATTTAAAGTGAGATCGTTCTTTGTATATCTTAGTAAATATATAAACTCTCCTATAAGACGATTTTATTCACACTCTGCCGAGATCGCTTGCGGGCGAGGCACTACATATTACCAAAATAAACGATTTCGTGTTAATATTTCAAATTCAGCGCCTTACCCGCAAGCGACCTCGGCGATTTAAAAGCAAATCGTCCCTTGTATATCTTAGTAGATATATAAAGTCTTCAATAAGACGATTTTATTATCACTCTATCGAGGTCGCTTGCGGGCGAGGCACTACAATTTACCAAAATGAACGATTTCGTGTTAATATTTCATATCCAGTGCCTCGCCCGCAAGCGATCTCGGCAATTTAAGGCGAAGTCGTTTCTTGTATATCTTAAGAAAGATATAAAGTTTCCTATAAGACGATTTTATTGTCACTCTGCCGAGGTCGCTTGCGGGCGAGGCACAACATTTTATCAAAATGAACGATTTCGTGTTAATATTTCATATCCAGCGCCTCGCCCGCAAGCGACCTTGGCGATTTAAAGTGAAATCGTTCTTTGTAAATCTTAGTAAATATATAAAGTCTTCGATAAGACGATTTTATTCAACTCTGCCGAGGTCGCTTGCGGGCGAGGCATTACAATATACCAAAATGAACGATTTCGTGTTAATATTTCATAACCAGCGCCTCGCCCGCAAGCGATCTCGGCAATTTAAGGCGAAGTGGTTTCTTGTATATCTTAATAAAGATATAAAGTTTCCTATAAGACGATTTTATTGTCACTCCGCCGAGGTCGCTTACTTGGGTGAGGCACTTCTTTCAAAATGAACGATTTCGTATTAATATTGCATCCAGCACCTCGCCCGCAAGCGACCTCGGCGATTTAAAACGAAATCGTTCCTTGTACATCTTAGTAAACATATAGTCTCCTATAAGACGATTTTATTCACACTCTGCCGAGGTCGCTTGCGGGCGAGCCACAACATTTTATCAAAATGAACGATTTCGTGTTAATATTTCATATCCAGTGCCTCGCCCGCAAGCGACCTTGGCGATTTAACGTGAAATCGTTCCTTGTAAATCTTAGTAAATATATAAAGTCTTCGATAAGACGATTTTATTCAACTCTGTCGAGGTCGCTTGCGGGCGAGGCATTACAATATTCCAAAATGAACGATTTCGTGTTAATATTTCATAACCAGCGCCTCGCCCGCAAGCGATCTCGGCAATTTAAGGCGAAGTCGTTTCTTGTATATCTTAATAAAGATATAAAGTTTCCTATAAGACGATTTTATTGTCACTCCGCCGAGGTCGCTTACTTGGGCGAGGCATTTCTTTCAAAATGAACGATTTCGTATTAATATTGCATCCAGCACCTCGCCCGCAAGCGACCTCGGCGATTTAAAGGCAAATCGTTCCTTGTATATCTTACTAGATATATAAACTCTTCTATGAGATGATTGTATTATCACTCTGCCGAGGTCGCTTGCGGGCGAGGCACTACAATTTACCAAAATGAACGATTTCGTGTTAATATTTCATAACCAGCGCCTCGCCCGCAAGCGATCTCGGCAATTTAAGGCGAAGTCGTTTCTTGTATATCTTAATAAAGATATAAAGTTTCCTATAAGACGATTTTATTGTCACTCCGCCGAGGTCGCTTACTTGGGTGAGGCACTTCTTTCAAAATGAACGATTTCGTATTAATATTGCATCCAGCACCTCGCCCGCAAGCGACCTTGGCGATTTAAAACGAAATCGTTCCTTGTACATCTTAGTAAACATATAGTCTCCTATAAGACGATTTTATTCACACTCTGCCGAGGTCGCTTGCGGGCGAGGCACAACATTTTATCAAAATGAACGATTTCGTGTTAATATTTCATATCCAGTGCCTCGCCCGCAAGCGACCTTGGCGATTTAACGTGAAATCGTTCCTTGTAAATCTTAGTAAATATATAAAGTCTTCGATAAGACGATTTTATTCACCTCTGCCGAGGTCGCTTGCGGGCGAGGCATTACAATATTCCAAAATGAACGATTTCGTGTTAATATTTCATAACCAGCGCCTCGCCCGCAAGCGATCTCGGCAATTTAAGGCGAAGTCGTTTCTTGTATATCTTAATAAAGATATAAAGTTTCCTATAAGACGATTTTATTGTCACTCCGCCGAGGTCGGTTACTTGGGTGAGGCACTTCTTTCAAAATGAACGATTTCATATTAATATTGCATCCAGCACCTCGCCCGCAAGCGACCTCGGCGATTTAAAACGAAATCGTTCCTTGTATATCTTAGTAAACATATAAAGTCTCCTATAAGACGATTTTATTCACACTCTGCCGAGGTCGCTTGCGGGCGAGGCACAACATTTTATCAAAATGAACGATTTCGTGTTAATATTTCATATGCAGCGCCTCGCCCGGAAGCGACCTTGGCGATTTAACGTGAAATCGTTCTTTGTAAATCTTAGTAAATATATAAAGTCTTCGATAAGACGATTTTATTCAACTCTGCCGAGGTCGCTTGCGGGCGAGGCACAACATTTTATCAAGATGAACGATTTCGTGTTAATATTTCATATCCAGCGCCTCGCCCGCAAGCGACCTTGGCGATTTAAAGTGAAATCGTTCTTTGTAAATCTTAGTAAATATATAAAGTTTTCGATAAGACGATTTTATTCAACTCTGCCGAGGTCGCTTGCGGGCGAGGCATTACAATATACCAAAATGAACGATTTCGTGTTAATATTTCATAACCAGCGCCTTGCCCGCAAGCGATCTCGGCAATTTAAGGCGAAGTCGTTTCTTGTATATCTTAATAAAGATATAAAGTTTCCTATAAGACGATTTTATTGTCACTCCGCCGAGGTCGGTTACTTGGGTGAGGCACTTCTTTCAAAATGAACGATTTCATATTAATATTGCATCCAGCACCTCGCCCGCAAGCGACCTCGGCGATTTAAAACGAAATCGTTCCTTGTATATCTTAGTAAACATATAAAGTCTCCTATAAGACGATTTTATTCACACTCTGCCGAGGTCGCTTGCGGGCGAGGCACAACATTTTATCAAAATGAACGATTTCGTGTTAATATTTCATATGCAGCGCCTCGCCCGGAAGCGACCTTGGCGATTTAACGTGAAATCGTTCTTTGTAAATCTTAGTAAATATATAAAGTCTTCGATAAGACGATTTTATTCAACTCTGCCGAGGTCGCTTGCGGGCGAGGCACAACATTTTATCAAGATGAACGATTTCGTGTTAATATTTCATATCCAGCGCCTCGCCCGCAAGCGACCTTGGCGATTTAAAGTGAAATCGTTCTTTGTAAATCTTAGTAAATATATAAAGTTTTCGATAAGACGATTTTATTCACCTCTGCCGAGGTCGCTTGCGGGCGAGGCATTACAATATTCCAAAATGAACGATTTCGTGTTAATATTTCATAACCAGCGCCTCGCCCGCAAGCGATCTCGGCAATTTAAGGCGAAGTCGTTTCTTGTATATCTTAATAAAGATATAAAGTTTCCTATAAGACGATTTTATTGTCACTCCGCCGAGGTCGGTTACTTGGGTGAGGCACTTCTTTCAAAATAAACGATTTCATATTAATATTGCATCCAGCACCTCGCCCGCAAGCGACCTCGGCGATTTAAAACGAAATCGTTCCTTGTATATCTTAGTAAACATATAAAGTCTCCTATAAGACGATTTTATTCACACTCTGCCGAGGTCGCTTGCGGGCGAGGCACAACATTTTATCAAAATGAACGATTTCGTGTTAATATTTCATATGCAGCGCCTCGCCCGGAAGCGACCTTGGCGATTTAACGTGAAATCGTTCTTTGTAAATCTTAGTAAATATATAAAGTCTTCGATAAGACGATTTTATTCAACTCTGCCGAGGTCGCTTGCGGGCGAGGCACAACATTTTATCAAGATGAACGATTTCGTGTTAATATTTCATATCCAGTGCCTCGCCCGCAAGCGACCTTGGCGATTTAACGTGAAATCGTTCCTTGTAAATCTTAGTAAATATATAAAGTCTTCGATAAGACGATTTTATTCACCTCTGCCGAGGTCGCTTGCGGGCGAGGCATTACAATATTCCAAAATGAACGATTTCGTGTTAATATTTCATAACCAGCGCCTCGCCCGCAAGCGATCTCGGCAATTTAAGGCGAAGTCGTTTCTTGTATATCTTAATAAAGATATAAAGTTTCCTATAAGACGATTTTATTGTCACTCCGCCGAGGTCGGTTACTTGGGTGAGGCACTTCTTTCAAAATGAACGATTTCATATTAATATTGCATCCAGCACCTCGCCCGCAAGCGACCTCGGCGATTTAAAACGAAATCGTTCCTTGTATATCTTAGTAAACATATAAAGTCTCCTATAAGACGATTTTATTCACACTCTGCCGAGGTCGCTTGCGGGCGAGGCACAACATTTTATCAAAATGAACGATTTCGTGTTAATATTTCATATGCAGCGCCTCGCCCGGAAGCGACCTTGGCGATTTAACGTGAAATCGTTCTTTGTAAATCTTAGTAAATATATAAAGTCTTCGATAAGACGATTTTATTCAACTCTGCCGAGGTCGCTTGCGGGCGAGGCACAACATTTTATCAAGATGAACGATTTCGTGTTAATATTTCATATCCAGCGCCTCGCCCGCAAGCGACCTTGGCGATTTAAAGTGAAATCGTTCTTTGTAAATCTTAGTAAATATATAAAGTTTTCGATAAGACGATTTTATTCAACTCTGCCGAGGTCGCTTGCGGGCGAGGCATTACAATATACCAAAATGAACGATTTCGTGTTAATATTTCATAACCAGCGCCTTGCCCGCAAGCGATCTCGGCAATTTAAGGCGAAGTCGTTTCTTGTATATCTTAATAAAGATATAAAGTTTCCTATAAGACGATTTTATTGTCACTCCGCCGAGGTCGGTTACTTGGGTGAGGCACTTCTTTCAAAATGAACGATTTCATATTAATATTGCATCCAGCACCTCGCCCGCAAGCGACCTCGGCGATTTAAAACGAAATCGTTCCTTGTATATCTTAGTAAACATATAAAGTCTCCTATAAGACGATTTTATTCACACTCTGCCGAGGTCGCTTGCGGGCGAGGCACAACATTTTATCAAAATGAACGATTTCGTGTTAATATTTCATATGCAGCGCCTCGCCCGGAAGCGACCTTGGCGATTTAACGTGAAATCGTTCTTTGTAAATCTTAGTAAATATATAAAGTCTTCGATAAGACGATTTTATTCAACTCTGCCGAGGTCGCTTGCGGGCGAGGCACAACATTTTATCAAGATGAACGATTTCGTGTTAATATTTCATATCCAGCGCCTCGCCCGCAAGCGACCTTGGCGATTTAAAGTGAAATCGTTCTTTGTAAATCTTAGTAAATATATAAAGTTTTCGATAAGACGATTTTATTCACCTCTGCCGAGGTCGCTTGCGGGCGAGGCATTACAATATTCCAAAATGAACGATTTCGTGTTAATATTTCATAACCAGCGCCTCGCCCGCAAGCGATCTCGGCAATTTAAGGCGAAGTCGTTTCTTGTATATCTTAATAAAGATATAAAGTTTCCTATAAGACGATTTTATTGTCACTCCGCCGAGGTCGGTTACTTGGGTGAGGCACTTCTTTCAAAATAAACGATTTCATATTAATATTGCATCCAGCACCTCGCCCGCAAGCGACCTCGGCGATTTAAAACGAAATCGTTCCTTGTATATCTTAGTAAACATATAAAGTCTCCTATAAGACGATTTTATTCACACTCTGCCGAGGTCGCTTGCGGGCGAGGCACAACATTTTATCAAAATGAACGATTTCGTGTTAATATTTCATAACCAGCGCCTCGCCCGCAAGCGATCTCGGCAATTTAAGGCGAAGTCGTTTCTTGTATATCTTAATAAAGATATAAAGTTTCCTATAAGACGATTTTATTGTCACTCCGCCGAGGTCGCTTACTTGGGTGAGGCACTTCTTTCAAAATGAACGATTTCGTATTAATATTGCATCCAGCACCTCGCCCGCAAGCGACCTTGGCGATTTAAAACGAAATCGTTCCTTGTACATCTTAGTAAACATATAGTCTCCTATAAGACGATTTTATTCACACTCTGCCGAGGTCGCTTGCGGGCGAGGCACAACATTTTATCAAAATGAACGATTTCGTGTTAATATTTCATAACCAGCGCCTCGCCCGCAAGCGATCTCGGCAATTTAAGGCGAAGTCGTTTCTTGTATATCTTAATAAAGATATAAAGTTTCCTATAAGACGATTTTATTGTCACTCCGCCGAGGTCGCTTACTTGGGTGAGGCACTTCTTTCAAAATGAACGGTTTCGTATTAATATTGCATCCAGCACCTCGCCCGCAAGCGACCTCGGCGATTTAAAACGAAATCGTTCCTTGTATATCTTAGTAAACATATAAAGTCTCCTATAAGACGATTTTATTCACACTCTGCCGAGGTCGCTTGCGGGCGAGGCACAACATTTTATCAAAATGAACGATTTCGTGTTAATATTTCATATCCAGCGCCTCGCCCGGAAGCGACCTTGGCGATTTAACGTGAAATCGTTCCTGGTAAATCTTAGTAAATATATAAAGTCTTCGATAAGACGATTTTATTCAATTCTGCCGAGACCGCTTGCGGGTGAGGCATTACAATATACCAAAATGAACGATTTCGTGTTAATATTTCATAACCAGCGCCTCGCCCGCAAGCGATCTCGGCAATTTAAGGCGAAGTCGTTTCTTGTATATCTTAATAAAGATATAAAGTTTCCTATAAGACGATTTTATTGTCACTCCGCCGAGGTCGGTTACTTGGGTGAGGCACTTCTTTCAAAATGAACGATTTCATATTAATATTGCATCCAGCACCTCGCCCGCAAGCGACCTCGGCGATTTAAAACGAAATCGTTCCTTGTATATCTTAGTAAACATATAAAGTCTCCTATAAGACGATTTTATTCACACTCTGCCGAGGTCGCTTGCGGGCGAGGCACAACATTTTATCAAAATGAACGATTTCGTGTTAATATTTCATATGCAGCGCCTCGCCCGGAAGCGACCTTGGCGATTTAACGTGAAATCGTTCTTTGTAAATCTTAGTAAATATATAAAGTCTTCGATAAGACGATTTTATTCAACTCTGCCGAGGTCGCTTGCGGGCGAGGCACAACATTTTATCAAGATGAACGATTTCGTGTTAATATTTCATATCCAGCGCCTCGCCCGCAAGCGACCTTGGCGATTTAAAGTGAAATCGTTCTTTGTAAATCTTAGTAAATATATAAAGTTTTCGATAAGACGATTTTATTCAACTCTGCCGAGGTCGCTTGCGGGCGAGGCATTACAATATACCAAAATGAACGATTTCGTGTTAATATTTCATAACCAGCGCCTTGCCCGCAAGCGATCTCGGCAATTTAAGGCGAAGTGGTTTCTTGTATATCTTAATAAAGATATAAAGTTTCCTATAAGACGATTTTATTGTCACTCCGCCGAGGTCGGTTACTTGGGTGAGGCACTTCTTTCAAAATGAACGATTTCATATTAATATTGCATCCAGCACCTCGCCCGCAAGCGACCTCGGCGATTTAAAACGAAATCGTTCCTTGTATATCTTAGTAAACATATAAAGTCTCCTATAAGACGATTTTATTCACACTCTGCCGAGGTCGCTTGCGGGCGAGGCACAACATTTTATCAAAATGAACGATTTCGTGTTAATATTTCATATGCAGCGCCTCGCCCGGAAGCGACCTTGGCGATTTAACGTGAAATCGTTCTTTGTAAATCTTAGTAAATATATAAAGTCTTCGATAAGACGATTTTATTCAACTCTGCCGAGGTCGCTTGCGGGCGAGGCACAACATTTTATCAAGATGAACGATTTCGTGTTAATATTTCATATCCAGCGCCTCGCCCGCAAGCGACCTTGGCGATTTAAAGTGAAATCGTTCTTTGTAAATCTTAGTAAATATATAAAGTTTTCGATAAGACGATTTTATTCACCTCTGCCGAGGTCGCTTGCGGGCGAGGCATTACAATATTCCAAAATGAACGATTTCGTGTTAATATTTCATAACCAGCGCCTCGCCCGCAAGCGATCTCGGCAATTTAAGGCGAAGTCGTTTCTTGTATATCTTAATAAAGATATAAAGTTTCCTATAAGACGATTTTATTGTCACTCCGCCGAGGTCGGTTACTTGGGTGAGGCACTTCTTTCAAAATAAACGATTTCATATTAATATTGCATCCAGCACCTCGCCCGCAAGCGACCTCGGCGATTTAAAACGAAATCGTTCCTTGTATATCTTAGTAAACATATAAAGTCTCCTATAAGACGATTTTATTCACACTCTGCCGAGGTCGCTTGCGGGCGAGGCACAACATTTTATCAAAATGAACGATTTCGTGTTAATATTTCATAACCAGCGCCTCGCCCGCAAGCGATCTCGGCAATTTAAGGCGAAGTCGTTTCTTGTATATCTTAATAAAGATATAAAGTTTCCTATAAGACGATTTTATTGTCACTCCGCCGAGGTCGCTTACTTGGGTGAGGCACTTCTTTCAAAATGAACGATTTCGTATTAATATTGCATCCAGCACCTCGCCCGCAAGCGACCTTGGCGATTTAAAACGAAATCGTTCCTTGTACATCTTAGTAAACATATAGTCTCCTATAAGACGATTTTATTCACACTCTGCCGAGGTCGCTTGCGGGCGAGGCACAACATTTTATCAAAATGAACGATTTCGTGTTAATATTTCATAACCAGCGCCTCGCCCGCAAGCGATCTCGGCAATTTAAGGCGAAGTCGTTTCTTGTATATCTTAATAAAGATATAAAGTTTCCTATAAGACGATTTTATTGTCACTCCGCCGAGGTCGCTTACTTGGGTGAGGCACTTCTTTCAAAATGAACGATTTCGTATTAATATTGCATCCAGCACCTCGCCCGCAAGCGACCTCGGCGATTTAAAACGAAATCGTTCCTTGTATATCTTAGTAAACATATAAAGTCTCCTATAAGACGATTTTATTCACACTCTGCCGAGGTCGCTTGCGGGCGAGGCACAACATTTTATCAAAATGAACGATTTCGTGTTAATATTTCATATCCAGCGCCTCGCCCGGAAGCGACCTTGGCGATTTAACGTGAAATCGTTCCTGGTAAATCTTAGTAAATATATAAAGTCTTCGATAAGACGATTTTATTCAATTCTGCCGAGACCGCTTGCGGGTGAGGCATTACAATATACCAAAATGAACGATTTCGTGTTAATATTTCATACCCAGCGCCTCGCCCGCAAGCAACCTCGGCGATTTAAAGCGAAATCGTTCCTTGTATATCTTAGTAAATGTATAAGTCTTCTATAAGACGATTTTATTCTTACTTTGTCGAGGTCGCTTGCTTTTACTATCTTCCTAAATGGACGATTTTATGTAATTATTTCAAATTCAGCGCCTCGCCTCGATTTAAAGTGAAATCGTTCTTTGTATATCTTAGTAAATATATAAACTCTCCTATAAGACTATTTTATTCACACTCTGCCGAGATCGCTTGCGGGCGAGGCACTGCATTTTATCAAAATGAACGATTTCGTGTTAATATTTCATATCCAGCGTCTCGCCCGCAAGCGACCTCGGCGATTTAAAGGCAAATCGTTCCTTGTATATCTTAGTAGATATATAAAGTCTTCTATGAGATGATTGTATTATCACTCTGCCGAGGTCGCTTGCGGGCGAGGCACTACAATTTACCAAAATGAACGATTTCGTGTTAATATTTCATAACCAGCGCCTCGCCCGCAAGCGATCTCGGCACTTTAAGGCGAAGTCGTTTCTTGTATATCTTAATAAAGATATAAAATTTCCTATAAGACGATTTTATTGTCACTCCGCCAAGGTCGCTTACAGGTGAGGCACTTCTTTCAGAATGAACGATTTCGTGTTAATATTGCATCCAGCACCTTGCCCGCAAGCGACCTCGGCGATTTTAAAAACGAAATCGTTCCTTGTATATCTTAGTAAACATATAAAGTCTCCTATAAGACGATTTTATTCACACTCTGCCGAAGTCGCTTGCGCGCGAGGCACTACATTTTATCAAAATGAACGATTTCTGTTAATATTTCATATCCAGCGCCTCGTCCGCAAGCGACCTCGGCGATTTAAAGCAAAATCGTTCAATCTTAGTAAATGTATAAAGTCTTCTATAAGACGATTTTATTCTCATTCCGCCGAGGTCGCTTGCGGGCCAGGTGCTACAATCTTCCAAAAAGGACGATTTTATAAAAACATTTTAAATGCAGCTTGAATTTATTGCTTCGAATTTAAATTACCTCATTTCTTTTAGAGTTAGCGTTAATATCTAAATTGCCTCGGATTATCCTTTTTTAAGTATTTAGGTTATTGCTTCAACAGTTTGGTTAATTTATCTAACAACTGTTATCTATTAAAATACTTAGGGCATTCATCTCTTGGGAAGACGATGCTAAGAACTGTTAGCTTTGGTTGATTTGAGTAGCATTCGGTAAAAACTCTTCTGATTTCTTCTTTGATGTAGATTTGTCTTGAAGATACACAACAAGGATATTTCGTTGGATACAACAGATGCATACCCTTTTTCAAATACTTAAGTAACTCATCAATATGGTTTTCTTATCATCTAATAATTGTTGTGTACCAAAAAGTTTATATCAACCGCTGTTGATAATTGAAAAAACCAGCGTCAAGGCAATTGGGTTAGGTGTGGTCATTATTGAATTATTCTCATTTTTTCATTGGCGAAGATTTCTGTATTGATCTACTTGAGTGCTCTACAGAAAGATTGAAAAACCAGGCACTTCCACAGCTTAATATTACTGCGGAACTGAGTTGGATGAAGAAGGATGATAGGATTTACTTGTTATGCTGTTACGGTGCAAAATATAATATGTGTTTTAAAAACATTAACTATGGATATTTTCATTTTGCATTCACCAGAGCATTACTTTGAAAAGCATTTATGAAAGGGGTTTAATAACAGAAAAGGAAGCAATGCAAATAGTAAAAAATATATCCCAGAAGTTTGGTGTAGTTCATCTAACACAGGACTTGATATTTGACTATAAGACTTACCTAGCACCCCGTTTCAAGAAAACCATAACAAATGGACATAAGGAAAAGTTTATTATTTGCTCTAAGATATGTTTTCAAAGGTATTATTAGAATTATTATTTTCAAGATTCGTAATTTTCGTGAGAAACATCATCCCACATGGTCTTGAAGTTGATATATATAGCGAATTTCTAAACAATATGTTCCGGTACGTTTTCATAGTACAAGTGATTGAAAGAATTTGTTGTTCAGTCTACAGGATAAACTAATAACGCCTTCTCTTGGGAAATAAAAAATAGCAAGAATGTTTTTTTAAGAAGTTATGTAGAGATGTATAAAAAATAGAAACGGAGTTGTCGAACGTGTTTTGTAGTTATTGTTAAATAGTTTTAGTAACTATTTAAGAAGAGAAAAAATACAGTTGGTAAATCAACAGGTTGTGGGCCCAAAGCTTTAAATACCAAAAAGAAGAAAAATGAACCAAAGTTTGTCAAACCTCCCACAGTTGCGTTCGGACAACATTAACAACTGGAAATTCAGGTTGGTGGCAATATTAGAAAGCACTTTAAAAATGAAGAGAGTCAAATTAAAACAAATAAAAAGGAAGAATTTAAGCGAAAATATGTCCGAGATAAATTGATTATAATACAGCGCATAACAAACAGACATTTGAATCTAATTAAAGGCTCAAAACTCGCAAAGGGAACGTTGAAAGCATCTGAAGACGTTTTTCAAAGAAAAAGTGTATTTTCAGGTTAAGTTGAAACATAAAAGTATCATTTGTTAATATTGAAGATAAAGAAGATTGGAGAATTAGAAGATATTTTATTTATTTATTATTGTAAGGATTTAGAAGTTGAAGAATCAGATAAAGTATGTCACCTTTTGTTATTAAATGAAAATAATCATGTAAGAACTGCTATCGAGACGTTAAATATTGAGATAACCATAGATTTTGTGAAATCAATATTATTAGATGAAGAATTAAAATAAAAAAAATAAAAACAAAATGTTAGCCAAGAAGAAAAGAATTATAAATGTATGTAAAGGTATAAAAAAACCAAGACTAGTGGCTAAAGATTTTCAGATTCAAGATGTTTTATTGCATCCAATCAATCAATAGTCAATGGCAAGAATCAGCACAATAAGGACAATGTTGACACATACAATACAAAAAGGTTAAAAGAATCACTTAAAGTTTAGAATAAAACATTCAATGATTTGGTTTTAAGATATAAAACTACATAGTGTATGTAGATAAACCTTTGATAACAGGAAGAGATGAAGTACACTCTGCAATTTAACAATTATATTATCTTTTTAAAACAATGTTTTGATGATTTCCAAAAGTTAAAAAAAGGGAAGCTACCTCGTTTTTGCAACCAGCAATCAAGTGTTGTATGTTAAAAAATTCATGTCAACCCTTAAAGTTGGGTTGAGTTGGTTTGGTTGCTTCAGTTCATTGATGCAGATTTTTGTATTGAAGATACAGAAAAATGTCCGTAATCAGTTAGATACAACAAATGAGGTTCTTATGTTATTTATATATTTTCAGCAAATACTTAATTTGCTGCCTCATCAGTATGGTTGAACTGCATACAAAATTGGGTATCGTATTTGTATCCCCATTGTCCAGATTTAAAAACATTAACTCCTGATTAGAAAATAGTACAACTAATTATCATTAAGAGAAAAACACTAAAGTGGCTGCCCTGAGTTAAGCATGCCAAAATTCGTATAGAGCGCGTAAAGTATGGAAACATGAAAAAATCTTTTTAACGGCTTCATCAATTTGGACAATAATTTGTATATGTAGGTTGTGTAACCTTGCAAAGTCAACTTTTCCATCGATAATGTTGCCAAGTTTATAGTTTCTGAGATAAAATGAAAAAACCTTTTTTTTTAAATGGCACTACCACTATAATTTAACATTTTTAAAGAGATATTATTATTACCTATTCAGTGATATATTTGCATACCTTGGTTTGTACCTGCATTGATTTAGAAATTACAATTTACAATTTTTATTTCCTCAATAATGACGGGATCATGAAACAATAATTAACGCTCCTAAAACTTGTTTTTGCTTTATTGCACTATTGATAGACTGTTGGTGCATATGAAAAGGATAAGAAAAGGATACGTTCACAAAAAAAAGTGATTACAGTTCTTATAATCTCTCAAGGAGTACAAGTTCTGAAGAGTTCTGAAGAAGGGGTCTAAATCTATAGTTGATTAAAAATCTATAATACCTACCAAATTGTTGCAATTAAGTTGGCTAAATTATCACCTAATTTTGTTTTATTCTGTTTTGAAATAAATGTGATACTGACGTTTGTTACAGTTATCATTATTTTAAAAGTCAAAAGTAATAAAATTAGAATAAATGGTAAAAGCTGGCATATTCATATGGGTAATACTTGCTTTAAAACATTAAAAATCTTCCTCTATTCATCATAAACTTATTCACCATAAACTAATAATACCTTATTAATTATATGTATAAACTCAGGTATACAAATATATCAATGAATAGGCAATAACAGCATCAGAAAATGTAAAAATTAAAACTTGGCAACATTGCCGGTAGAAAATTTAAGTTCATAAAGTTAAATAACCTGTATACACAATTTTTTGTCCAATTTAATCAAGCTGTTAAAAACTTTTTCATGTTTCCATATATTACGCACGCACTGTATAAGTGTAAATTCGTTCTTTATTGTATCACTTCCTCTGAAGAATTTGCATCATTCTTATTTCCTTCTGCGACAAATTTTGCCACATTATCACACGAAAGCCCATCAAGTAATGGTATCAATTCTTATTCGAAGAAAGTCTATTTTTTCCTCAAATGATGTCAATGGCAAGAATCAGCACAATAAGGACAATGTTGACACATACAATACAAAAAGGTTAAAAGAATCACTTAAAGTTTAGAATAAAGCATTCAATGATTTGGTTTTAAGATATAAAACTACATAGTATATGTAGATAAACCTTTGATAACAGGAAGAGATGAAGTACACTCTGCAATTTAACAATTATATTATCTTTTTAAAACAATGTTTTGATGATTTCCAAAAGATAAAAAAAGGGAAGCTACCTCGTTTTTGCAACCAGAAATCAAGTGTTGTATGTTAAAAAATTCATGTCAACCCTTAAAGTTGGGTTGAGTTGGTTTGGTTGCTTCAGTTCATTGATGCAGATTTCTGTATTGAAGATAAAGAAAAATGTCCGTAATCAGTTAGATACAACAAATGAGGTTCTTATGTTGTTTATATATTTTCAGCAAATACTTAATTTGCTGCCTCATCAGTATGGTTGAACTGCATACAAAATTGGGTATCGTATTTGTATCCCCATTGTCCAGATTTAAAAACATTAACTCCTGATTAGAAAATAGTACAACTAATTATCATTAAGAGAAAAACACTAAAGTGGCTGCCCTGAGTTAAGCATGCCAAAATTCGTATAGAGCGTGTAAAGTATGGAAACATGAAAAAATCTTTTTAACGGCTTCATCAATTTGGACAATAATTTGTATATGTAGGTTGTGTAACCTTGCGAACTCAACTTTTCCATCGATAATGTTGCCAAGTTTATAGTTTCTGAGATAAAATGAAAAAAACCTTTTTTTTAAATGGCCCTACTACTATAATTTAACATTTTTTAAGAGATATTATTATTACCTATTCAGTGATATATTTGTATACCTTGGTTTGTACCTGCATTGATTTAGAAATTACAATTTACAATTTTTATTTCCTCAATAATGACGGGATCATGAAACAATAATAAACGCTCCTAAAGCTTGTTTTTGCTTTATTGCACTATTGATAGACTGTTGGTGCATATGAAAAGGATAAGAAAAGGATACGTTCACAAAAAAAAGTGATTACAGTTCTTATAATCTCTCAAGGAGTACAAGTTCTGAAGAGTTCTGAAGAAGGGGTCTAAATTGACACACATGGTTTTCATATGCACCAGCAGGCTACCAAAAGTGGCTTTTGATGCAAAAACAAATTTTGAGATTGTTTATTTTCTTTCACTACCGTCATTTATTGAGGAAAAATAGAGTTGTAAGTCATAATTTTTATAGTTGATTAAAAATCTATAATACCTACCAAATTGTTGCAATTAAGTTGGCTAAATTATCACCTAATTTTGTTTTATTCTGTTTTGAAATAAATGTGATACTGACGTTTGTTACAGTTATCATTATTTAAAAAGTCAAAAGTAATAAAATTAGAATAAATAGTAAAAGCTGGCATATTCATATGGGTAATACTTGCTTTAAAACTTTAAAAATCTTCCTCTATTCATCATAGACTTATTCACTATAAACTAATAATACATTATTAATTATATGTATAAACTCAGGTATACAAATATATCAATGAATAACAGCATCAGAAAATTGAAAAATTAAAACTTGGCAACATTACCGGTAGAAAATTTAAGTTCGTAAAGTTAAATAACCTGTATACACAATTTTTTGTCCAATTTAATCAAGCTGTTAAAAACTTTTTCATGTTTCCATATATTACGCGCGCACTGTATAACTGGAAATTCGTTCTTTATTGTATCACTTCCTCTGAAGAATTTGCATCATTCTGATCTCCTTCTGCGACAAATTCTGCCACATTATCACACGAAAGTCCATCAAGTAATGGTATCAATTCTTATTCGAAGAAAGTATGGAATATGATGTCCATTTAAACAATTATAAATTAAACAGCCCCAGTTTCTTCTATTTTTTCCTCAAATGATGTCCATGATCTTTTCTTTTCAAATGCTCTAAGACAGTTCAAATAAAATTCGTAACGTGGCGAAAATATGCACTGTCCATAATATTAAATGATACGCAGATAAATGTTTTTTGCCTTAAGTATTGTCTAGTTAAAAGTGTATGTATTCAGCGAGTCAAAATGAGGCTCAGTGCTGTCGGATTGGGTTGGGTTAAATTGGTTTTGTTAGGTTGTTATTATTGTCATGTTTTCATTGATGCAGATTTATGTCTTGAAGATATATAACAATTGGTTGCTTCCTTGCTGCCATCTTTCTCACCTGATAAAGAGAATACGTTGGATATAACAGACTTCGTTTTCTTTAACATTCTCATCATTGGGTTGTGTTGTTGTTTGATAGGGTTGGTGAAGACTTCATTTTATTTCGGGTTACTTGATGTGCTGTTCAATAGATTATGTCCGGTTTGTTTAGCAAAGAGAAGGAAAGAAATAAGAAATTTTTTTATTCCTAACAGACTAAAATCTAAGACTAAAAGATGTACATTCTTCAATACTAGCTATTAATAAATAAATTACGGAAAAGATTATCATCTTTAACATTGATAAGATCTGTCTGTTCCATATGGAGAGTAAATATAGATGCGGTAGTCTCCACCTCTCCATTATCGCCCCTTTTCATACAGAATTCAATAAGATTTTACATATCCAAATCCTGTATATTTGAGTTAAAATGCTGGGTTGGGGACACTGGGTACATGTATGATAGGAACACTGGACACTTGTCTGATGGGGACACCATCCATTTCATTGCAAAAACAGGCACCTCCAGGAATTAGCGCTCCAAAGCTTTTATAGTGTAGCTCTATCAGCACTTAGGTTCAGGACAACGCTGAACAGTACGGTATATTTAACAGATGTGGTTTCCTTTGACATCCTCATCATTGAATTGCATTGTTGTTCGATAATGTTGATGAAGATTTCGACTTTGTTCAACAAAGAAAGTGAAAGTAATAAATAGATTTTTTTTAAGAGTAAATATGAATGCGATAGACATCCCAACATAATTTGGCAATTTTTGAATCCAAGCTCATCGCAAGTGTCAATAATAAAAAAAACTCCAAAATAACGATGAAAAATAATTTTATTAATTCAGTGGTAATAGTTTCGAGATCAACTTATCTCTTCATCAGGCACGACTAAATATGTACCAGATTAGATTGATCTCGTTTGATATCACGAATATATATACTAATATCCTCACACAAGAAACTCTGAATGTAAATAAACAACTTTGTATTCAAAGGCAGGACGATGATAACCTTAACATCTCCGAAATTACTTGTTTCACAGACCTTATCCAACTGATTTGCAATCAGAATTTCTTCATATTCAATGGTAAATTCGAAAAAAATGAAAGATGGATTGCTAATGGGCTCCCCTATTTTAGGAATCCTAGCTAATATTTTTGTGAACAATTTTGAATGTACATTAAAAAACATTATTCAAAGGTATGAAAAAACCAAGATTAGTGGCTAAAGATTTTCAGATTCAAGATGTTTTATTGCATCCAATCAATCAATAGTCAATGGCAAGAATCAGCACAATAAGGACAATGTTGACATATACAATACAAAAAGGTTAAAAGAATCACTTAAAGTTTAGAATAAAGCATTCAATGATTTGGTTTTAAGATATAAAACTACATAGTGTATGTAGATAAACCTTTGATAACAGGAAGAGATGAAGCACACTGCAATTTAACACTTATATTATCTTTTTAAAACAATGTTTTGATGATTTCCAAAAGTTAAAAAAAGGGAAGCTACCTCGTTTTTGCAACCAGAAATCAAGTGTTGTATGTTAAAAAATTCATGTCAACCCTTAAAGTTGGGTTGAGTTGGTTTGGTTGCTTCAGTTCATTGATGCAGATTTCTGTATTGAAGATACAGAAAAATGTCCATAATCAGTTAGATACAACAAATGAGATTCTTATGTTGTTTATATATTTTCAGCAAATACTTAATTTGCTGTCTCATCAGTATGGTTGAACTGCATACAAAATTGGGTATCGTATTTGTATCCCCATTGTCCTGATTTAAAAACATTAACTCCTAATTAGAAAATAGTACAACTAATTATCATTAAGAGAAAAACACTAAAGTGGCTGCCCTGAGTTAAGCATGCCAAAATTCGTATAGAGCGTGTAAAGTATGGAAACATGAAAAAATCTTTTTAACGGCTAGATTTGGACAATAATTTGCATATGTAGGTTGTGTAACCTTGCGAACTCAACTTTTCCATCAATAATGTTGCCAAGATTATAGTTTCTGAGATAAAATGAAAAAACCTTTTTTTTTAAATGGCACTACCACTATAATTTAACATTTTTAAAGAGATATTATTATTACCTATTCAGTGATATATTTGTATACCTTGGTTTGTACCTGCATTGATTTAGAAATTACAATTTACAATTTTTATTTCCTCAATAATGACGGGATCATGAAACAATAATTAACGCTCCTAAAACTTGTTTTTGCTTTATTGCACTATTGATAGACTGTTGGTGCATATGAAAAGGATAAGAAAAGGATACGTTCACAAAAAAAAGTGATTACAGTTCTTATAATCTCTCAAGGAGTACAAGTTCTGAAGAGTTCTGAAGAAGGGGTCTAAATCTATAGTTGATTAAAAATCTATAATACCTACCAAATTGTTGCAATTAAGTTGGCTAAATTATCACCTAATTTTGTTTTATTCTGTTTTGAAATAAATGTGATACTGACGTTTGTTACAGTTATCATTATTTTAAAAGTCAAAAGTAATAAAATTAGAATAAATGGTAAAAGCTGGCATATTCATATGGGTAATACTTGCTTTAAAACATTAAAAATCTTCCTCTATTCATCATAAACTTATTCACCATAAACTAATAATACATTATTAATTATATGTATAAACTCAGGTATACAAATATATCAATGAATAGGCAATAACAGCATCAGAAAATGTAAAAATTAAAACTTGGCAACATTGCCGGTAGAAAATTTAAGTTCGTAAAGTTAAATAACACAATTTTTTGTCCAATTTAATCAAGCTGTTAAAAACTTTTTCATGTTTCCATATATTACGCGCGCACTGTATAACTGTAAATTCGTTCTTTATTGTATCACTTCCTCTGAAGAATTTGTGTCATTCTTATCTCCTTCTGTGACAAATTCTGCCACATTATCACACGAAAGCCCATCAAGTAATGGTATCAATTCTTATTCGAAGAAAGTACGGAATATGATGACCATTCAAACAATTATAAATTAAACAGCCCCAGTTTCTTCTATTTTTTCCTCAAATGATGTCCATGATTTTTTCTTTTCAAATGCTCTAAGACAGTTCAAATAAAATTCGTAACGTAGCGAAAATATACACTGTCCATAATATTAAATGATACGCAGATAAATGTTTTTTGCCTTAAGTATTGTCTAGTTAAAAGTGTATG
Source organism: Onthophagus sagittarius (assembly GCA_036711965.1). Taxonomy (NCBI): domain Eukaryota; kingdom Metazoa; phylum Arthropoda; class Insecta; order Coleoptera; family Scarabaeidae; genus Onthophagus; species Onthophagus sagittarius. Next base: position 14,582,683 of record JASERS010000004.1, read on the forward strand.
TATTCAGCGAGTCAAAATGAGGCTCAGTGCTGTCGGATTGGGTTGGGTTAGATTGGTTTTGTTAGGTTGTTATTATTGTCATGTTTCCATTGATGCAGATTTATGTCTTGAAGATATATAACAATTGGTTGCTTCCTTGCTGCCATCTTTCTCACCTGATAAAGAGAATACGTTGGATATAACAGACTTCGTTTTCTTTAACATTCTCATCATTGGGTTGTGTTGTTGTTTGATAGGGTTGGTGAAGACTTCATTTTATTACGGGTTACTTGATGTGCTGTTCAATAGATTATGTCCGGTTTGTTTAGCAAAGAGAAGGAAGGAAATAAGAAATTTTTTTATTCCTAACAGACTAAAATCTAAGACTAAAAGATGTACATTCTTCAATACTAGCGATTAATAAATAAATTACGAGAAAGATTATCATCTTTAACATTGATAAGATCTGTCTGTTCCATATGGAGAGTAAATATAGATGCGGTAGTCTCCACCTCTCCATTATCGCCCCTTTTCATACAGAATTCAATAAGATTTTACATATCCAAATCCTGTATATTTGAGTTAAAATGCTGGGTTGGGGACACTGGGTACATGTATGATAGGAACACTGGACACTTGTCTGATGGGGACACCATCCATTTCATTGCAAAAACAGGCACCTTCAGGAATTAGCGCTCCAAAGCTTTTATAGTGTAGCTCTATCAGCCCTTAGATTCAGGACAACGCTGAACAGTACGGTATATTTAACAGATGTGGTTTCCTTTGACATCCTCATCATTGAATTGCATTGTTGTTCGATAATGTTGATGAAGATTTCGACTTTGTTCAACAAAGAAAGTGAAAGTAATAAATAGATTTTTTTAAGAGTAAATATGAATGCGATAGACTTCTCAACATAATTTGGCAATTTTTGATTCCAAGCTCATCGCAAGTGTCAATAATAAAAAACTCCAAAATAACGATGAAAAATAATTTTATTAATTCAGTGCTAATAGTTTCGAGATCAACTTATCTCTTCATCAAGCCCGACTAAAAATGTACCAGATTAGATTGATCTCGTTTGATATCACGAATATATATACTAATATCCTCACAGAAGACACTCTGAATGTAATTAAACAACTTTGTATTCAAAGGCAGGACGATGAAAACCTTAACTTCTCCGAAATTACTTGTTTCACAGACCTTATCCAACTGATTTGCAATCAGAATTTCTTCATATTCAATGGTACATTCGAAAAAAATGAAAGATGGATTGCTAATGGGCTCCCCTATTTTAGGAATCCTAGCTAATATTTTTGTGAACGATTTTGAATGTACATTAAAAAACATTATTCAAAGGTATGAAAAAACCAAGATTAGTGGCTAAAGATTTTCAGATTCAAGATGTTTTATTGTATCCAATCAATAAATAGTCAATGGCAAGAATCAGCACAATAAGGACAATGTTGACACATACAATACAAAAAGGTTAAAAGAATCACTTAAAGTTTAAAATAAAGCATTCAATGATTTGGTTTTAAGATATAAAACTACATAGTATATGTAGATAAACCTTTGATAACAGGTAGAGATGAAGTACACTCTGCAATTTAACAATTATATTATCTTTTTAAAACAATGTTTTGATGATTTCCAAAAGTTAAAAAAAGGGAAGCTACCTCGTTTTTGCAACCAGAAATTAAGTGTTGTATGTTAAAAAATTCATGTCAACCCTTAAAGTTGGGTTGAGTTGGTTTGGTTGCTTCAGTTCATTGATGCAGATTTCTGTATTGAAGATACAGAAAAATGTCCATAATCAGTTAGATACAACAAATGAGGTTCTTATGTTGTTTATATATTTTCAGCAAATACTTAATTTGCTGCCTCATCAGTATGGTTGAACTGCATACAAAATTGGGTATCGTATTTGTATCCCCATTGTCCAGATTTAAAAACATTAACTCCTGATTAGAAAATAGTACAACTAATTATCATTAAGAGAAAAACACTAAAGTGGGTGCCCTGAGTTATGCCAAAATTCGTATAGAGCGCGTAAAGAATGGAAACATGAAAAAATCTTTTTAACGGCTTCATCAATTTGGACAATAATTTGTATATGTAGGTTGTGTAACCTTGCAAAGTCAACTTTTCCATCGATAATGTTGCCAAGTTTATAGTTTCTGAGATAAAATGAAAAAAACCTTTTTTTTAATGGCACTACTACTATAATTTAACATTTTTTTAAGAGATATTATTATTACCTATTCAGTGATATATTTGTATACCTTGGTTTGTACCTGCATTGATTTAGAAATTACAATTTACAATTTTTATTTCCTCAATAATGACGGGATCATGAAACAATAATAAACGCTCCTAAAACTTGTTTTTGCTTTATTGCACTATTGATAGACTGTTGGTGCATATGAAAAGGATAAGAAAAGGATACACAAAAAAAAGTGATTACAGTTCTTATAATCTCTCAAGGAGTACAAGTTCTGAAGAGTTCTGAAGAAGGGGTCTAAATCTATAGTTGATTAAAAATCTATAATACCTACCAAATTGTTGCAATTAAGTTGGCTAAATTATCACCTAATTTTGTTTTATTCTGTTTTGAAATAAATGTGATACTGACGTTTGTTACAGTTATCATTATTTTAAAAGTCAAAAGTAATAAAATTAGAATAAATGGTAAAAGCTGGCATATTCATATGGGTAATACTTGCTTTAAAACATTAAAAATCTTCCTCTATTCATCATAAACTTATTCACCATAAACTAATAATACATTATTAATTATATGTATAAACTCAGGTATACAAATATATCAATGAATAGGCAATAACAGCATCAGAAAATGTAAAAATTAAAACTTGGCAACATTGCCGGTAGAAAATTTAAGTTCGTAAAGTTAAATAACACAATTTTTTGTCCAATTTAATCAAGCTGTTAAAAACTTTTTCATGTTTCCATATATTACGCGCGCACTGTATAACTGTAAATTCGTTCTTTATTGTATCACTTCCTCTGAAGAATTTGTGTCATTCTTATCTCCTTCTGTGACAAATTCTGCCACATTATCACACGAAAGCCCATCAAGTAATGGTATCAATTCTTATTCGAAGAAAGTACGGAATATGATGACCATTCAAACAATTATAAATTAAACAGCCCCAGTTTCTTCTATTTTTTCCTCAAATGATGTCCATGATTTTTTCTTTTCAAATGCTCTAAGACAGTTCAAATAAAATTCGTAACGTAGCGAAAATATACACTGTCCATAATATTAAATGATACGCAGATAAATGTTTTTTGCCTTAAGTATTGTCTAGTTAAAAGTGTATGTATTCAGCGAGTCAAAATGAGGCTCAGTGCTGTCGGATTGGGTTGGGTTAGATTGGTTTTGTTAGGTTGTTATTATTGTCATGTTTCCATTGATGCAGATTTATGTCTTGAAGATATATAACAATTGGTTGCTTCCTTGCTGCCATCTTTCTCACCTGATAAAGAGAATACGTTGGATATAACAGACTTCGTTTTCTTTAACATTCTCATCATTGGGTTGTGTTGTTGTTTGATAGGGTTGGTGAAGACTTCATTTTATTACGGGTTACTTGATGTGCTGTTCAATAGATTATGTCCGGTTTGTTTAGCAAAGAGAAGGAAGGAAATAAGAAATTTTTTTATTCCTAACAGACTAAAATCTAAGACTAAAAGATGTACATTCTTCAATACTAGCGATTAATAAATAAATTACGAGAAAGATTATCATCTTTAACATTGATAAGATCTGTCTGTTCCATATGGAGAGTAAATATAGATGCGGTAGTCTCCACCTCTCCATTATCGCCCCTTTTCATACAGAATTCAATAAGATTTTACATATCCAAATCCTGTATATTTGAGTTAAAATGCTGGGTTGGGGACACTGGGTACATGTATGATAGGAACACTGGACACTTGTCTGATGGGGACACCATCCATTTCATTGCAAAAACAGGCACCTTCAGGAATTAGCGCTCCAAAGCTTTTATAGTGTAGCTCTATCAGCCCTTAGATTCAGGACAACGCTGAACAGTACGGTATATTTAACAGATGTGGTTTCCTTTGACATCCTCATCATTGAATTGCATTGTTGTTCGATAATGTTGATGAAGATTTCGACTTTGTTCAACAAAGAAAGTGAAAGTAATAAATAGATTTTTTTAAGAGTAAATATGAATGCGATAGACTTCTCAACATAATTTGGCAATTTTTGATTCCAAGCTCATCGCAAGTGTCAATAATAAAAAACTCCAAAATAACGATGAAAAATAATTTTATTAATTCAGTGCTAATAGTTTCGAGATCAACTTATCTCTTCATCAAGCCCGACTAAAAATGTACCAGATTAGATTGATCTCGTTTGATATCACGAATATATATACTAATATCCTCACAGAAGACACTCTGAATGTAATTAAACAACTTTGTATTCAAAGGCAGGACGATGAAAACCTTAACTTCTCCGAAATTACTTGTTTCACAGACCTTATCCAACTGATTTGCAATCAGAATTTCTTCATATTCAATGGTACATTCGAAAAAAATGAAAGATGGATTGCTAATGGGCTCCCCTATTTTAGGAATCCTAGCTAATATTTTTGTGAACGATTTTGAATGTACATTAAAAAACATTATTCAAAGGTATGAAAAAACCAAGATTAGTGGCTAAAGATTTTCAGATTCAAGATGTTTTATTGTATCCAATCAATAAATAGTCAATGGCAAGAATCAGCACAATAAGGACAATGTTGACACATACAATACAAAAAGGTTAAAAGAATCACTTAAAGTTTAAAATAAAGCATTCAATGATTTGGTTTTAAGATATAAAACTACATAGTATATGTAGATAAACCTTTGATAACAGGTAGAGATGAAGTACACTCTGCAATTTAACAATTATATTATCTTTTTAAAACAATGTTTTGATGATTTCCAAAAGTTAAAAAAAGGGAAGCTACCTCGTTTTTGCAACCAGAAATTAAGTGTTGTATGTTAAAAAATTCATGTCAACCCTTAAAGTTGGGTTGAGTTGGTTTGGTTGCTTCAGTTCATTGATGCAGATTTCTGTATTGAAGATACAGAAAAATGTCCATAATCAGTTAGATACAACAAATGAGGTTCTTATGTTGTTTATATATTTTCAGCAAATACTTAATTTGCTGCCTCATCAGTATGGTTGAACTGCATACAAAATTGGGTATCGTATTTGTATCCCCATTGTCCAGATTTAAAAACATTAACTCCTGATTAGAAAATAGTACAACTAATTATCATTAAGAGAAAAACACTAAAGTGGGTGCCCTGAGTTATGCCAAAATTCGTATAGAGCGCGTAAAGAATGGAAACATGAAAAAATCTTTTTAACGGCTTCATCAATTTGGACAATAATTTGTATATGTAGGTTGTGTAACCTTGCAAAGTCAACTTTTCCATCGATAATGTTGCCAAGTTTATAGTTTCTGAGATAAAATGAAAAAAACCTTTTTTTTAATGGCACTACTACTATAATTTAACATTTTTTTAAGAGATATTATTATTACCTATTCAGTGATATATTTGTATACCTTGGTTTGTACCTGCATTGATTTAGAAATTACAATTTACAATTTTTATTTCCTCAATAATGACGGGATCATGAAACAATAATAAACGCTCCTAAAACTTGTTTTTGCTTTATTGCACTATTGATAGACTGTTGGTGCATATGAAAAGGATAAGAAAAGGATACACAAAAAAAAGTGATTACAGTTCTTATAATCTCTCAAGGAGTACAAGTTCTGAAGAGTTCTGAAGAAGGGGTCTAAATTGACACACATGGTTTTCATATGCACCAGCAGGCTACCAAAAGTGGCTTTAGATGCAAAAACAAATTTTGAGATTGTTTATTTTCTTTCACTACCGTCATTTATTGAGGAAAAATAGAGTTGTAAGTCATAATTTTTATAGTTGATTAAAAATCTATAATACCTACCAAATTGTTGCAATTAAGTTGGCTAAATTATCACCTAATTTTGTTGTATTCTGTTTTGTAATAAATGTGATACTGACGTTTGTTACAGTTATCATTATTTAAAAAGTCAAAAGTAATAAAATTAGAATAAATAGTAAAAGCTGGCATATTCATATGGGTAATACTTGCTTTAAAACTTTAAAAATCTTCCTCTATTCATCATAAACTTATTCACCATAAACTAATAATACATTATTAATTATATGTATAAACTCAGGTATACAAATATATCAATGAATAGGCAATAACAGCATCAGAAAATGCAAAAATTAAAACTTGGCAACATTGCCGGTAGAAAATTTAAGTTCATAAAGTTAAATAACCTGTATACACAATTTTTTGTCCAATTTAATCAAGCTGTTAAAAACTTTTTCATGTAAATTCGTTCTTTATTGTATCACTTCCTCTGAAGAATTTGCATCATTCTTATCTCCTTTTGCAACAAATTCTGCCACATTATCACACGAAAGCCCATCAAGTAATGGTATCAATTCTTATTCGAAGAAAGTATGGAATATGATGACCATTTAAACAATTATAAATTAAACAGCCCCAGTTTCTTCTATTTTTTCCTCAAATGATGTCCATGATCTTTTCTTTTCAAATGCTCTAAGACAGTTCAAATAAAATTCGTAACGTGGCGAAAATATGCACTGTCCATAATATTAAATGATACGCAGATAAATGTTTTTTGCCTTAAATATTGTCTAGTTAAAAGTGTATGTATTCAGCGAGTCAAAATGAGGCTCAGTGCTGTCGGATTGGGTTGGGTTAGATTGGTTTTGTTAGGTTGTTATTATTGTCATGTTTTCATTGATGCAGATTTATGTCTTGAAGATATATAACAATTGGTTGCTTCCTTGCTGCCATCTTTCTCACCTGATAAAGAGAATACGTTGGATATAACAGACTTCGTTTTCTTTAACATTCTCATCATTGGGTTGTGTTGTTGTTTGATAGGGTTGGTGAAGACTTCATTTTATTTCGGGTTACTTGATGTGCTGTTCAATAGATTATGTCCGGTTTGTTTAGCAAAGAGAAGGAAAGAAATAAGAAATTTTTTTATTCCTAACAGACTAAAATCCAACACTAAAACCTGTACATTCTTCAATACTAGCGATTAATAAATAAATGACGAAAAAGATTATCATCTTTAACATTGATAAGATCTGTCTGTTCCATATGGAGAGTAAATATAGATGCGGTAGTCTCCACCTCTCCATTATCGCCCCTTTTCATACAGATTTCAATAAGATTTTACATATCCAAATCCTGTATATTTGAGTTAAAATGCTGGGTTGGGGACACTGGGTACATGTATGATAGGAACACTGGACACTTGTCTGATGGGGACACCATCCATTTCATTGCAAAAACAGGCACCTCCAGGAATTAGCGCTCCAAAGCTTTTATAGTGTAGCTCTATCAGCCCTTAGGTTCAGGACAACGCTGAACAGTACGGTATATTTAACAGATGTGGTTTCCTTTGACATCCTCATCATTGAATTGCATTGTTGTTCGATAATGTTGATGAAGATTTCGACTTTGTTCAACAAAGAAAGTGAAAGTAATAAATAGATTTTTTTTAAGAGTAAATATGAATGCGATAGACATCCCAACATAATTTGGCAATTTTTGAATCCAAGCTCATCGCAAGTGTCAATAATAAAAAAAACTCCAAAATAACGATGAAAAATAATTTTATTAATTCAGTGGTAATAGTTTCGAGATCAACTTATCTCTTCATCAGGCACGACTAAATATGTACCAGATTAGATTGATCTCGTTTGATATCACGAATATATATACTAATATCCTCACACAAGAAACTCTGAATGTAAATAAACAACTTTGTATTCAAAGGCAGGACGATGATAACCTTAACATCTCCGAAATTACTTGTTTCACAGACCTTATCCAACTGATTTGCAATCAGAATTTCTTCATATTCAATGGTAAATTCGAAAAAAATGAAAGATGGATTGCTAATGGGCTCCCCTATTTTAGGAATCCTAGCTAATATTTTTGTGAACAATTTTGAATGTACATTAAAAAACATTATTCAAAGGTATGAAAAAACCAAGATTAGTGGCTAAAGATTTTCAGATTCAAGATGTTTTATTGCATCCAATCAATCAATAGTCAATGGCAAGAATCAGCACAATAAGGACAATGTTGACATATACAATACAAAAAGGTTAAAAGAATCACTTAAAGTTTAGAATAAAGCATTCAATGATTTGGTTTTAAGATATAAAACTACATAGTGTATGTAGATAAACCTTTGATAACAGGAAGAGATGAAGCACACTCTGCAATTTAACACTTATATTATCTTTTTAAAACAATGTTTTGATGATTTCCAAAAGTTAAAAAAAGGGAAGCTACCTCGTTTTTGCAACCAGAAATCAAGTGTTGTATGTTAAAAAATTCATGTCAACCCTTAAAGTTGGGTTGAGTTGGTTTGGTTGCTTCAGTTCATTGATGCAGATTTCTGTATTGAAGATAAAGAAAAATGTCCGTAATCAGTTAGATACAACAAATGAGGTTCTTATGTTGTTTATATATTTTCAGCAAATACTTAATTTGCTGCCTCATCAGTATGGTTGAACTGCATACAAAATTGGGTATCGTATTTGTATCCCCATTGTCCAGATTTAAAAACATTAACTCCTGATTAGAAAATAGTACAACTAATTATCATTAAGAGAAAAACACTAAAGTTCAATTTGGACAATAATTTGCATATGTAGGTTGTGTAACCTTGCGAACTCAACTTTTCCATCGATAATGTTGCCAAGTTTATAGTTTCTGAGATAAAATGAAAAAACCTTTTTTTTAAATGGCACTACTACTATAATTTAACATTTTTTAAGAGATATTATTATTACCTATTCAGTGATATATTTGTATACCTTGGTTTGTACCTGCATTGATTTAGAAATTACAATTTACAATTTTTATTTCCTCAATAATGACGGGATCATGAAACAATAATAAACGCCCCTAAAACTTGTTTTTGCTTTATTGCACTATTGACTATTGACTGTTGGTGCATATGAAAAGGATAAGAAAAGGATACGTTCACAAAAAAAAGTGATTACAGTTCTTATAAACTTTCAAGGAGTACAAGTTCTGAAGAGTTCTGAAGAAGGGGTCTAAATTGACACACATGGTTTTCATATGCACCAGCAGGCTACCAAAAGTGGCTTTGGATGCAAAAACAAATTTTGAGATTGTTTATTTTCTTTCACTACCGTCATTTATTGAGGAAAAATAGAGTTGTAAATCATAATTTTTATAGTTGATTAAAAATCTATAATACCTTTTTAATAATTAATTTTAATAATTAAATTTTGTTTTATTCTGTTTTGAAATAAATGTGATACTGACGTTTGTTACAGTTATCATTATTTAAAAAGTCAAAAGTAATAAAATTAGAATAAATAGTAAAAGCTGGCATATTCATATGGGTAATACTTGCTTTAAAACTTTAAAAATCTTCCTCTATTCATCATAAACTTATTCACCATAAACTAATAATACATTATTAATTATATGTATAAACTCAGGTATACAAATATATCAATGAATAGGCAATAACAGCATCAGAAAATGTAAAAATTAAAACTTGGCAACATTGCCGGTAGAAAATTTAAGTTCATAAAGTTAAATAACCTGTATACACAATTTTTTGTCCAATTTAATCAAGCTGTTAAAAACTTTTTCATGTTTCCATATATTACGCGCGCACTGTATAACTGTAAATTTGTTCTTTATTGTATCACTTCCTCTGAAGAATTTGCATCATTCTTATCTGGTTCTGCGACAAATTCTGCCACATTATCACACGAAAGCCCATCAAGTAATGGTATCAATTCTTATTCGAAGAAAGTCTATTTTTTCCTCAAATGATGTCCATGATCTTTTCTTTTCAAATTCTCTAAGACAGTTCAAATAAAATTCGTAACGTAGCGAAAATATACACTGTCCATAATATTAAATAATACGCAGATAAATGTTTTTTGCCTTAAGTATTGTCTAGTTAAAAGTGTATGTATTCAGCGAGTCAAAATGAGGCTCAGTGCTGTCGGATTGGGTTGGGTTAGATTGGTTTTGTTAGGTTGTTATTATTGTCATGTTTTCATTGATGCAGATTTATGTCTTGAAGATATATAACAATTGGTTGCTTCCTTGCTGCCATCTTTCTCATCTGATAAAGAGAATACGTTGGATATAACAGACTTCGTTTTCTTTAACATTCTCTTCATTGGGTTGTGTTGTTGTTTGATAGGGTTGGTGAAGACTTCATTTTATTTCGGGTTACTTGATGTGCTGTTCAATAGATTATGTCCGGTTTGTTTAGCAACGAGAAGGAAAGAAATAAGAAATTTTTTTATTCCTAACAGACTAAAATCCAACACTAAAACCTGTACATTCTTCAATACTAGCGATTAATAAATAAATGACGAAAAAGATTATCATCTTTAACATTGATAAGATCTGTCTGTTCCATATGGAGAGTAAATATAGATGCGGTAGTCTCCACCTCTCCATTATCGCCCCTTTTCATACAGAATTCAATAAGATTGTACATATCCAAATCCTGTATATTTGAGTTAAAATGCTGGGTTGGGGACACTGGGTACATGTATGATAGGAGCACTGGACACTTGTCTGATGGGGACACCATCCATTTCATTGCATAAACAGGCACCTCCAGGAATTAGCGCTCCAAAGCTTTTATAGTGTAGCTCTATCAGCCCTTAGGTTCAGGACAACACTGAACAGTACGGTATATTTAACAGATGTGGTTTCCTTTGACATCCTCATCATTGAATTGCATTGTTGTTCGATAATGTTGATGAAGATTTCGACTTTGTTCAACAAAGAAAGTGAAAGTAATAAATAGATTTTTTTTTAAGAGTACAGTAGAACCCCTCATATCCGACCTCGGGATATCCGACTCCTCGGGATATCCGTCACCCCTCCCTACTCCCAATTTTGTTCAAATGCTCTAATGTACGTTTTTGTGAATCCCAAGAGACCCGACTTTCCGTCGGGGAATTACTTGATTCGCTCAATCTTGATGTTTGCCAAGGGTTGCGCAACTGTGTTCATCATTGTGAATATCAATTGTATGCATATTTACAATTGTTATAGTAAAAGTGATTATGGCTACCCAACAAAAACGAAAACGTATTGTATGTACACTACAGAAGGAATTGGAAGTTATTCAGAGGCTAGACAATGGCGAGTCAGTTCAAAAATTATCTTCTGAATTAGGAATAGGCGTCACAACTATTAAAGACTGGAGGAAAAACAGAAAGAATATCGAATCGTACTCTATGACAGTGGAAGGGGAGGAGGGTTTAAAAAATAGAAAGATGCTTAAAAAGCCAAAATTTGATGTTTTAGATGATGCTCTCTGGATATGGTTTTGCCAAGAAAGACGCAAAGGAACTCCTTTGTCAGGTCCTATAATTAAAGAGAAGGCAGCGATTTTACATAAAACAATAGTAGGAGAGGAAGGGGAAAATTTCAGTGCAAGTGAAGGTTGGCTTCACCGATGGAAACGTCGCCATGGTATACGTCACGTTGTTATTTCTGGAGAAAAGCTATCAGCTGATGATGACGCAACCAAAGAGTTCGTGAAGAAATTTGAAGTTTTTATTAAAGAAAACAATATGCATCCGGATCAAGTGTATAATATTGACGAGTCAGGGTTAAACTACAAGATGCTCCCACAAAAAACTCTTGCTGCAAAAAATGAAAAAGTAACAGGGACAAAATTATCCAAGGATAGACTAACTTTTGCAACTTGTAGTAATGCAAGTGGAAACCATAAAATGCCATTGTTTACCATTGGAAAATCTAAAAAGCCCAGAGCGTTCAAACATGTGAACATGGCATCATTGCCTGTTTATTATAAAAATCAAAAATCTGCTTGGATGGACAGTTCTTTGTTTAAACAGTGGTTTTTTGAAGAGTTTGTACCAGATGTAAAAAAACACTTGAAAATGAAAAATCTACCACTCAATGCAGTCTTGATTCTTGACAATGCTCCCAGTCATCCTTCGGAAAACGAACTAACAATGGGAAACATCAAAGCTATGTTTCTACCTCCTCGTGTGACACCTTTAATCCAACCTATGGATCAAGGGTTATTGAGTGGTTGAAGAAAAGATACAGGCGAAAATATGTCAGCTTCTTATTAGAGCAAACGGAAGGAGGCAGTAACCTATTTGAGGCAATGAAGACTTTTAATATAAAAGATGCCATTTACATTGCCGCACAAGCCTGGGACGAACTCAATCACACCACTCTACAAAAATCTTGGAGAAAACTATGGCCAAGTATTATTGAAGGTGAGAGCGCAATCTCTAATGAGTCTGAAACTTTAAATACAGATGAAGCAGAAATTCTACAAGATTTACAGACCATCGATGCCCAAATCCAACCAGCGGATATAGAAGAGTGGCTATTGGGAGGGGACATAGTTGAAGTCACTAACGAGGATCTGAACGACGAACAAATCGTATCCGCAGTTTTTAAAGTTGAAACAGAGGAAGATGAAACGGATGATGAAAAAGAAGAACCTGAAAATATCAGTCATCCGACAGCTACAGAGGCTTTCGAGATTGCAATGAAATACGTCGAGCAACATCCAGAAGCAACACCGATGGATGTGCTGTGCATTAAAAAGTGGAAAGATATCTCAGCTAAAGCAAGATTTGGTAGATTAAAACAAAAAAATATAACTGATTTTTTTAAATAAATTTACATGTACATACATGGATTTGTATACATAATTAAATATATGAACTTGTCTTGTTCATTTTTGTTGTTCCTCGGATTATCCGACCTTTTTTGGTAACCGACCATGCTCCGGTCCCATGGGTGACGGATATGAGGGGTTCTACTGTAAATATGAATGCGATTGACTTCTCAACATAATTTGGCAATTTTTGATTCCAAGTTCATCGCAAGTGTCAATAATAAAAAAAACTCCAAAACAACGATGAAAAATAATTTTATTAATTCAGTGCTAATAGTTTCGAGATCAACTTATCTCTTCATCAGGCACGACTGAAAATGTACCAGATTAGATTGATCTCGTTTGATATCACGAATATATATACTAATATCCTCACAGAAGACACTCTGAATGTAATTAAACAACTTTGTATTCAAAGGCAAGAACGATGATAATCTTAACATCTCAGAAATTACTTCTGTCACTGACCTTATCCAACTAATTTGCAATCAGAATTTCTTCACATTCAACGGTAAATTCTATAAAATGAAAGATGGATTGCCAATGGGCTCCCCTATTTCTGGAATCCTAGGTGATATTTTGTGAACGATATTGAATGTAAAACTACAAATCAGGAGAATCAGCGCGCCTCGAGTTCTTATTATTTATGTATGCACGCCAGATCAATATGATAGGCGCATATAACCAAGCGTCCTTTCTTTGTCGTTTTCACAATTTTATCAGGCCGCAAATTTTTGATATTTTAATCATTCTTTTCTATTTTTGCGTTTGTAGTAAAGGATTATTTTTTGTCTCATTTTCTAAGTAATATTTGTATTAAGTAAATTTCTTCTTTTGCAAATCAACTGAGGGACACTGGGTACATGTATGATAGGAACACTGGACACTTGTCTGATGGGGACACCATCCATTTCATTGCAAAAACAGGCACCTCCAGGAATTAGCGCTCCATAGCTTTTATAGTGTAGCTCTATCAGCCCTTAGGTTCAGGACAACGCTTAACAGTACGGTATATTTAACAGATGTGGTTTCCTTTGACATCCTCATCATTGAATTGCATTGTTGTTCGATAATGTTGATGAAGATTTCGACTTTGTTCAACAAAGAAAGTGAAAGTAATAAATAGATTTTTTTAAGAGTAAATATGAATGCGATAGACTTCTCAACATAATTTGGCAATTTTTGAATCCAAGCTCATCGCAAGTGTCAATAATAAAAAAATCTCCAAAATAACGATGAAAAATAATTTTATTAATTCAGTGCTAATAGTTTCGAGATCAACTTATCTCTTCATCAGGCACGACTGAAAATGTACCAGATTAGATTGATCTCGTTTGATATCACGAATATATATACTAATATCCTCACAGAAGACACTCTGAATGTAATTAAACAACTTTATATTCAAAGGCAGGACGATGATAATCTTAACATCTCAGAAATTACTTCTTTCACTGACCTTATCCAACTAATTTGCAATCAGAATTTCTTCACATTCAACGGTAAATTCTATAAAATGAAAGATGGATTGCCAATGGGTTCCCCTATTTCTGGAATCCTAGGTGATATTTTGTGAACGATTTTGAATGTAAAACTACATATCAGGAGAATAAGCGCGTCTCGAGTTCTTATTATTTATGTATGCACGCCAGATCAATATGATAGGCGCATATAACCAAGCGTCCTTTTCACAATTTTATCAGGCCGCAAATTTTTGATATTTTAATCATTCTTTTCTATTTTTGCGTTTGTAGTAAAGGATTATTTTTCGTCTCATTTTCTAAGTAATATTTGTATTAAGTAAATTTCTTCTTTTGCAAATCAAATATACTTCGGCTTTATATAACAAATTGAAAAATTTATGTCTATTTTGAAGTAGGTTATAAAAAAATGTAATAAAATTTTAAAATGTTACCACCATTTCGACTTTTGAAACGTATTTAAATACAACAGACAAAAATTTGCATATACAAATTTAAATTTATATCATCATTTATTATTAATATCTCGTTGAATAAGCAAGCCTCCGAATCCAAAATGAGACCAAGGTTATCAAAACAGAACCTATTGTTTAGAACTAGTTGTTGGTCTCTTACAATAGATCACAATCGCTTTGAGCGTTTATATTGTATTCAAATTGACAAATCTTCTTCTGGTTCGATTCAAACGACACGGTCGTCTTTTGGTGAACTTTGCGGCAGTCATTAAAAGCGTCGTGGTTCGATGCCGTCTCGTTACTCCTCTATTTTTTCCTTTTTCTCCGAGGTCCACGTCGAGCCCCCGGAGCCGGTTCGAACATGCCGAAATTGCACGCCAAACCAGTTTGAGGCCGATCGAAGTCCCAAATTCCCACATGAGTCCGACCTCCGCCCATACTCACAGATTCCTGTGCGTCCCCATCTCCTCGAGCTCGGTGATCCCAATTCCACCGAATAATGTTGATTTATTGCCGTTTTATTGAACGAAACTATCATTTATAATTAATTTTAATGATTGAGTTGATTTAGTAAAGGAATTTGATTCTAATCAATTTTTTTTTTTGGGAAATTGCAGAAGGTGTGGATAAAATTTCTGATCGTCTCCTTGGGCCGTTTAATATTGAGGCGGTTGTTGAACCGATAAACATAAAAATCTCGGAAGCTATTATGAATTTCCAAGAAAGTGGGTCAACTGTGTCGGAAAAAATTTTTGTGAGCTGCGGAAAACCCGCTTTGGATAGGAGAAGGAGGAATGCGTCCCCAAAAGGGAAAGTTAGGGAGGATGAAGTGACCAATCAAAATAATTTTGGCAATAATAAGAAGAAACATGTTAAGAAAACTGAAACGAGCACTACTTTGGAGAAAATTATTCGGGATATTAAACAGGTAAGATTTATTTAAATTAATTTTGGAATTAGTTTTAATTTTTGTTTTCTTCGTAGAGAGTTAAAGATACCAAATTATTTTGGAGACAAATTCCTTATCAGTACTGCAACGAAGAAGGAATATCGGCCAAACCAAGTCAAGAGGGGTCGTGTTGGAATGGAACATCATCTAATATAACATCCCCACCAAGTGAGCCAATCTCTTCAAACCAACAACTACAAGAAGTCATCCAAGAGCTACAAATGCTCTCTCAAACTCTCTACAGCGCTCATCAAGGCCAAGAAATTGATATCCCCGAAGGAGAAGAAGTGTACATAGAAAGCGGATCCGGATCCGGCGATGACAGCTTAGTTGACCAAGAAGATGGCGAAGACGATGATCGCGAAAACAGCGGGGAAGATACAGTTCCAAGAATACACCTCGAAGTCTCTAGTACGACTAGAAAACCCGAACTACCGATAGAATCAATAACTTCGCCTCCAAAGGGGGCACCAACAGGTGGAAGTGTTGCTGTGTCATTTAATCGTGCCATTATTAGTTATGTGCTGCCCATAATCCTCATTTGGTTTGGGGGTACGATTGCGGACTTACTGTGATATGTGTACTCTGTGTAAATAAATAAATAAAAAAAGAAGAAAAATTTTTAGGTATTAACTAATAAATTTTGTAAAATGTGTGAGATGTATACGCGATGTGTACTAATTTTAGCACAATGATAATAACTCATTAATCGTAAGTGCCCCAACGCAAAAGAAGATGAAAGCAAAAAAGAATTATTATAACGCAAAAAAGACAGAAACGAGATATATAAAAAAAGAGTGATGATGAGATGGACTTTTATTTTAAACAAATAAAAAAAAGCTAGGATAACGAACTGAAACTTAAAAAAGATAAAAGACAAACTCTGTGTGCCTGTATGTGTGTGTCTTGTAATTTTTTCATATCAAGTGAACAATGTATTTTTTACAAAACGTAATTCATATTATAACTGTACATTATTTATTTCCTTATTATAAATAATTAAAAAAAAATGAAAAAAAGCGATGAACGATGTCACACCTATTTAATTGAAATAAATGTATGAGTATTGGATATTTAATGTTTTTATTTCGAATGTTAATTCGAATTTCGAATTTATATGCTTAATGAGGAAAAAGTTAATAAAAATTGTAAATAATTAATGTGTTTTGAGCGCCATCTTTTGTGATTCAATTCAACGTTGTAATGCTTACCCCTCTAGTAGAGATGGCGCGAGCTTCGTTATGAAAAAGATTAGCAATAAATAAATTAATAATCTATATTTGTAAGTTATAATTATTAAATATTAGATTGTTTTATGTAAATAAATTGAATAATAAATAAATTAATTAAACTGTAAAAAGTCTTTTGTTTTTTAGTTATTATTTAATTACTAATTTTTTTTAGTAATTTTCACTCTTACTGGATAATATAAATAAATAATAAACCTAAAGGCTAACATGGATAATCTTTCCACTTCTAGGTCTATTGCTTATTCTAGTTTTATTTTATTAGACCTAAATCTAGATCTCTAACTAGAAACCATACACTTAGCAGCAGAAGTCTGCGTACAAAAAACTTCTAACACTTTAACTGAAAAAATAAGGGTCATGATCTAATGTGATAAACTTCAATTTTTTTTTATTTTGTGTATTAACTACATAATCTAATTCTAATAACAAAATATGCATCAATAAAACAGAAATATTAGTTACAAATAAATTAAAATTAAAAATTCTCCAAATAATGCGTATGCAAAAATCTGCGTACAAATAAAGACGCCTTCTCCAAAATATACTTATTTACTTAAATACGTACTTGGCGATGTACGCTTTCCGATTTAAATAAAAGATAATCGGTGTCAATTATATTAGCAGAGGCTTAGAAGCTAAAAGTTAGAATGGACACGAAAGGAAAGGAAATTGAATTGGGAGAGAGAAAAATTATTGTAAAGTTATGGAAAGAGGGAAAATCTTTTCGAAAAATAGGAGAAACTGTCGGCAGGTCACACTCTTCCATTCAAAGAGTAATTAATAATTATAAAGACACTGAAGATTACCTCTCACGTCCGCGATCACCCCTTTTAACCACCCCTTTTAACAAACCGAGAGAAGCGAAAAATTGTACAGCAGGTTAGAAAAG
The DNA here is from genome assembly GCA_036711965.1 of Onthophagus sagittarius. NCBI lineage: Eukaryota > Metazoa > Arthropoda > Insecta > Coleoptera > Scarabaeidae > Onthophagus > Onthophagus sagittarius. The sequence goes on from JASERS010000004.1 coordinate 14,600,525, forward strand.
AACCTAGGCTGACGGCAAAAAAAATAGTAGAAAATGTACAACAAGAATTTCATAAAACTATCAGCAAAGATACGGTGAGAAGGACGTTAAAAAAGGTAACTATCACAGTCGCGTTGCACGAAAAAAGCCATTTGTGTCAGAGGTCAATCGTCAGAAGCGGATCGCCTTTGCAAAAAAACTCTTAGACAAGCCCATTGAATTCTTGGAGAAAGTTCTCTTTACAGATGAACTTGTATGGAGAAAACCTAATACTGCCCTTAATCCCGAAAATTTGAAAGCGACTGTAAAATACGGAGGTGGTGGAGTTATGGTTTGGGGGTATATGTGCACCAAAGGGGTGGGAAGGTTGATTTTTATGAAAATAATAATATAACTATAATAATAATAACATGAAAATAATAATAATAACATCGACAATCGACCATAAAATGTATATAGACATTTTAAAAGAAAATTTGAAGCCTAGCATCGAAAACTTGGGCTTGGGGCCCGAATACTTTCTTCAACATGATAATGACCCCAAACATTGCGCCCACAACACTAAGCTTTGGCTACTATACAATACCCCAAAGCAACTTAAAACACCTCCACAATCGCCGGACTTGAATCCCATCAAACACCTCTGGGATTTACTGGAACGCAGGATTCGGCAACACAACATAACGTCGAAGGAAACGTTAAAAAATGTTATGATTCAGGAATGGGCCAAAATCAGTTCGGACGAAACGAAGAAATTAGTGCACTCCATGCCTAAACGTTTAAGGGAGGTCATTAAACGTAAAGGTTATCCGACCTCATATTAATATAGAAACAATGATCTCATTTATGAATTTTTTATAAATACTGTCCTGACTTGTACGCAGATTTTTGCATACCCGTTATTTGTAGAATTTTTAGTTTTGATTTTTTTCTGTAACTACTATTTCTGTTTTGTTGAAGCATATTTTGTTAATAGAATTATATGTAGTTAATATACAAAATAAAAAAAAAATCAAGTTTATCACATTAGATTAAATAAATAAATAAATAAATAATCATTTATTATGCAAAGCGGAAAAAATCTTTAACAATTTAGCAACAATACATAAACTAAATACAAGTTATTAAACAAAAATAAAGAAAACTATTACTTATACGCCTCGCACAATCACCGGGCAACAATTCAGGAACAAAGACCTGATCTTCCATTGTCACCCTGACACAAATGAAAGAGAAAAAAAAGTATACAAACAAAAAGATTTAATAATACTAAATAATAAAACTAATCCTAATTCACATTAATCCACAATCAAACAATATTAATATTTATAATATTAATCGACTATCAAATACAAATTAAAAAAAAAATGAAAAATGCGCATATCTAATTTATAAAAACTTAATAATATAATGATATAAGAACTAAATGAAGCCAAAAATAAAAAGAAATGTAAAACCAAAAATCAAAAATGAAAAATGCCAGACCGCCAAATAACCAACCAGTGCTACCACCTAAGAGCATCGCCCAACACATTCAAATATCGCCCCTGAGTAATAATCAAACTTTGACTCTCGAACAACCCTGTATAAAATCTCCTTCGAAACCGTGCCGCATCCGCGATCCTAAGGTCAACAGGCAACTCATTGTATGATTTGTATATATGGTAGGAGAATGAACGTTTAAACATTGAAGTTCTGTGATACGGGGGGTAAATATCGTATCTTCCTCTGGTATCACGACTCCTTACCAAAGAATTGAAACGAATTTTATTAAATAAATACTCAGGAATTTCAGAGTTAAATAATTTTTTATAAAATAACAGAGTGTGAAGCTGTCTTCTATTACCCATTGACAACCACCCCGCCTCAGTTAGTTTATAAGTTATGGAATCGTATTTACGAATATTATAAATAAATCTTAAACAGTTATTTTTAACCACTTGAATGCGTTTAGCGGCGAGAGCACTAATCGCAGGATGATAGACTGGAACTAAGTAATTAAAATGTGATAACACAAGTGCTTCACAAAGTCTCGTCCTCAAGCGAGTAGGAAGACACGATCGGTGAGGATATATCATCCGCAAGCCCATGTATGCATTTTTTATATACCGGCTAATTTGAGTGACATGTCTAAAGTCATTTGACAAAGAAAGACCCAAACTCTTAGCCTCGTCGACAAAGGGGAGGGTACATCCATCTATGTTAATATTTATTAGATTTTTCAACTCCGCACAGACACGCCGATTACCGAACAGCACAACCGCAGATTTAGCTGGATTTAACTTCAACTGATGCATATTTGATGTTGCCCACAGGGTGTGAAGGTCAAGATTGATTCTCTCTTGAGCAGCAATATATTCCTCAGGTTTAAAAGAATAAAATAGCTGGGTATCATCGGCATACATATGAAACTTATTGAACTTAATACCTTTAAAAATAAGTGAAGTGTATAAGGTATACAAGAGTGGCGCGACTATTGAACCCTGTGGGACACCATGCTCTACCGGCCTAGGAGCAGACAACATATTATCAATTTGAACAGCTTGGCAACGACCAGATAGGTAACTACCAAGGAGTTGTCGTCCAGACTCACTCAGACCAAAGTATTTTAAAATTTTTAACAACGTTAAGTGGTTAACTGTATCAAACGCCTTACTGTAATCCAACAGCGTCATTATTGTAATATCGCCCCTGTCTGTAGCCTCCATAATGTCGTCCGTAACAGCCAACATCGCCGTGGTACAACTGTGTCCTTCCCTGAATCCAGACTGAGTAGGTGGAAGGATATCATATAGATTGGCAAATTGTGACAGTTGAAACTGAATCACCCTCTCAAAGACCTTACAAAGAAATGGGAGGATGCTAACAGGCCGGAGGTCATTAAAAGACAGAGGTTTTGAATTTTTAGGTATTGGTTTGACTATTGCAAATTTCCAACAATCTGGGACCTTGCTCTCTATCAAGCATGAGTTGATAATATGCGTAATATAGGGCAACACCGTAGGGCAACACAGCTTTATCATTTGGGAACTCAAACCGTCAGAACCTGTAGAAGATGATTTCGAATTATAGATAATATCTTTTATAGCGTCAGCGGTAACAGGTAAAAATTCATAGTTTCTGTCTGGAAAAGGAGAACAATCATACGCGTCCCCATCATACCCAACATTGCAAAAACTGTTTGCCACATCCGCTACCCCATCAACGAAAAAGTTGTTAAGCTCAGAGACCTGCTTTAGACAGCAAGGCAAGTCAACGTGCTTCCTCCGTTTCACGTTCAAAGACTCGAGACGACGCCAAACGTTTTTATTGTTAACGCCATTAGTTACAAATTCAAAGTATGCTCGCTTTTCAGCTGTTACCGTGCGGGAAGTCAAATTTCGCAAATCCTTATAATACTCCCAGGTACCGCTACTACCAGTTCGTTTGAATCTTTTTTTAGCATCGTCTCGAAGTCTCGTCATTAATTTTAAATTTTCAGTTAACCAAGGAGGATTAATTTTAGAGAAACTACACTTTTTTATGGGTGCATGTTGGTCGAACAGAGATAAGATTTTACGATTAAAATAATTCACCTTTTCATTAACACAATTTATTCTCAATATGGAATCAAAAGGAATAAGATTCAGGTCACTAGTAAACCGTTCTAGATTAATATTAGCAATGCTACGGAGGTAACGGACAGTTGGCACAACACGAGTCGCACGCACTGCAAGCTCGCAGAAGACGACATCGTGGTCTGAAAAGGCACAATCAACCACACCCGAAGAGAGAACCAAGGACGCATCAAATGATATAATAAGATCTAAAAGTGTAGCGGACAATGCGGTTGTTCTGGTCGGACAATCAATCAGTTGGGTTGCTTCCCACGAGTTCAGGAAACAAAACAATCGCAGCGTATCTGAGCTTCCAGAGTTGAGCACATTAATGTTAAAGTCTCCAAAACAGAGAATTCGATCAGTCAGGAGCAGGCAGTTCGCAATCGTGTCATCCAACTCACCCAAAAACAAAGAACAATCGACATAACCCGGTCTGTAGGCAACTCCCACCGCAATATCACCGCCACGCAGATGCAGCAACACCCAAAGTTGTTCAATGTCAGCGGACGAGGTAATAACAGAATATTTAATGTTACTTTTTAAGTAAAAACATACCCCTCCTCCCCTAGAGCCACGATCACATCTCAATACGGTATATCCATCAATACAAATCATATCATCATCGATCAGATCAGAAAGCCAGGTCTCAGAAAGGGCAACCAAGTCCACTCTCAAGTCAATCAATAGATCATGCAACTTATGTACTTTCGGTTGTAGAGATCTTATATTTAAATGTGCAAACCTCAACTCCTTAGTGGTCGACACCATGAGAAAAGACAAAAATTTATTAATTAACAAGGCAGGCTAATTCAACAGTCTGACAAAGCGCAAAAAAAAATATGTAAGATACAATCAAATATAAAGATAGCGACAAAAATAAAACGAAAAAGCAAAAATAATAATAATGCTAATGCTACTATAACACGAAGTAACAAAGCTGTTAAGATAATTCGACAACTAATTTTTTTTAGTAATTTCTCACTCTTACTGGATAATATAAATAAATAATAAACCTAAAGGCTAACATGGATAATCTTTCCACTTCTAGGTCTAGTGCTTATTCTAGTTTTATATTATTAGACCTAAATCTAGATCTCTAACTAGAAACCATACATCTTTCAAGATGACTAATCCCGAATGATTCTAATTCTTGGGTTCTAGGTTGGGTTGGGTTTAACCATGCATCTGAAGATGTTCTTTTTAGTAAAGTCCTCTACAATGAATAGTTTCTGAAGTAGAGTATTTTACAAATTGATTTGGCAAATCTGTACATTTGAATTGAAGTAAAACTAGAAATAACACTAGATTAGTTCTAGTTTTGTATCATTAGATCTAACTCTAGATCTAGAACTAGAAACATTCGGGCAAGTCACAACAGAAACCAACGTTACGAGGTAGTAAAATAGTGGAACGGGATGAAACAAATTAATACTTATTCGGGTATGAAATTATTAATTGAATTTTACAAAAAATAATGTATGTCATTTTGTGTTCTGTTGTTCCGCCAAACTGAACAAGATGAAGGAAGCAAGAAGGAACTGATGACTGCAAGAGGAAGAGGAGTAGCATGAGGGGGCTCGCCCCCTCATCCGGGTATGAAATTACTAACTGAATTTTACAAAAAGTAATGTATGTCTTTTGTGTTCTGTTGTTCCCCCAAACTGAGCAAGACGAAGGAAGCAAGGACAGGAGATACCAAAGAGGAAGGTGGGAAAGGAAAGGGATGAAGGAATCGATGAAGGGAAAGAAAGGAAGAAGGATGCCTGAACCAACACGATGAGCCAAAGAGGATAGGAGAAGGGAAAGAAGATGGAAACATTTCCAGAGGAAGGAAGATACCCCGAAGAAATGCCCTGACGAGCGGTTCCGGGAAAGCAGAAGGAAGGGTTTTAGATGGTTGGGGTTTACCTGTCACTTTTTGGCCGTTTTAGAACCGTAGACCAGATGTCTGTCGTGCAAATTTCCTAATACCCTTTTCAAAAACGGGTTGGCTTGTGTTTAGCCATGCATATGAAGACATTTTTTAATGAATGCCTCTGCAATGAATAGTTCCTAGAAATAAAACTAGAACTAAAGCTAGACCTAGTAGTGGAAACATTGGGGTTTAAAATGGGGTTGGGTTGGGTTGGGTTGGGTTGATTAGGGTTTAGCTGTGCATGTAAAAGCATTTTTTTAACGAAGGCCTTTACAATGAATAGTTTCTAAACACGGTTGCGTTGGATTTAGCCATACTTCCACGACGATATGCCAAACAGTTTATTTATAAAAGTTGCATTGGACCGTGATTTTTGAAGATTATCATGGATTGGGTTGAATTGGAATAAGCTCGAACCCAACTTATTTTTTTTAAAGAGGGGATTAGGAAATCTGTTAACGCAGATGCCTAGCCTAAATTATTGTACGGCCGGATAGCATCAAGTTGGCAAAACCGTCCACAGGCCATGACTTCAGAGTGATTATATCGAAAAAACGCTCTGTCTCTTGATTCCTGACACCTCATCTACTCTATCATCAACTCCCGGTTGAATTGCTCGTCATGTTTCGGCCGACAAAATAAATAGACACTATTAATTTCGACCTCAACCAACCAACTGCCTTTCCAGAAATTTCTCGTGTTTTTCTTTCGTTTTCATGATATATTGCCGATTTCAATATCTCCCAGTTTTTCTCGCTCCGCAGCATAACCTCCATTATGTTTATCTAATTTGCTCAAAATGTCTTAGAGGCCGCCTTTCCTATTTTGCAAAAGTATGTTCCAAATATCAAAAGTATTCCAAATATAATATTTGTTCATTCTTCCACATCCGATATGAGTCTTTTCATTCATCTCTCATGTTGGCTGCACCTCTCTTTCCACTTTTCCTTAAGGTTTGTCCTGATTTCCTCCTGTGCCCATTCCCCTTCTTATGTTGGTTTGTCTTGTTGCAGAAATGGTCCTGTAGGCCGATGTATGTCTCTACACCGTTGGAACTTCAGGGCTCTGGCCCAAACCGGTAACGCATATAACACCGCCAATGTGACCGCTGCATCTAGTAATTTCTGTCTCCTCGACATAGAACCACCAAAATTTGGTATAACTCTTATTAACACGTTTGTCATATGATTACGATTCTTGTCTCTATCCAAGTGCACTCTAAGATATTTCGCCGCATCGTTGCTTTCTATTTCGGTTCCATCCACTACTATCTTAATGCTTTTCAACTTCCATCTCCTTTGTAGCAGTATTGTCTCAGTCTTGAGAACTGCAACCCTCAGATCCATATCTCCCAGTAATTCCACAACCCTTTTCACCAATGCTAGATCGTGTGCGTAAGTTATGAGTTGGCATACCTCTTCCAGTTTCACTCCTAGCACCTTATCGTCGAAAATATTCCATAATAAACGTCCAAGTAACGAACCACGTGGTACACTGCATGCTACCTCGTATGTTTTGGTCATGTGCTGCCGTCACCGTTCTATTGCTGCGGTAAAACACCATTTTAATCAAATATCTGCCATCAACGCGTCGATCGTCGATTCTTAAACACGTACTGGTTCTGGAGCAATATACTTTTTTTGTTTGCCTCAGCCTGCACCATTTCCTTCAGAAAAGCTTCCAACAACTTCCCCGCCGAGTCAATTAGACAAATTGGGCGATAGGTCACTTCTGTCCCAGATTTCGGGGGGTTATCTATCACTACAAGTCTGGCAGTCTTCCAAACGTCCGGAAAGACCCCTTCAACCGAATAACTGTTATATACCTCCAGAAATATTCCGTTAGAGCCTGCTACTTTTTACTGTGTATTTGCAATCGCCATTTCTTCCTTCGCGAAAGGGTTTATGTTTGTATGCTCGCGTTTAATTTAACTCATATAATTTCTCATATTCAATATATATGGTATGATATGAAGTTGAAGTTCAACCCAATCCCAACCAAACCAAACCCAACCCCATTTAACAAATCCTCTATTTTTTTATAAACTTAAACTAACTGTTGAAACTTAACTATTAGGTTAGATTGAACTTTATCTTCATAACCGAAGAAATGCCCTGACGAGCGGTTCCGGGAAAGCAGAACGAAGGGTTTTAGATGGTTGGGGTTTACCTGTCACTTTTTGGCCGTTTTAGAACCGTAGACCAGATGTCTGTCGTACAAATTTCCTAATACCCTTTTCAAAAACGGGTTTGCTTGTGTTTAGCCGTGCTTATGAAGACATTTTTTAAGGAATGCCTCTGCAATGAATAGTTCCTAGAAATAAAACTAGAACTAAAGCTAGACCTAGTAGTGGAAACATTGGGGTTTAAAATGGGGTTGGGTTGGGTTGGGTTGATTAGGGTTTAGCTGTGCATGTAAAAACATTTTTTAACGAAGGCCTTTACAATGAATAGTTTCTAAACACGGTTGCGTTGGATTTAGCCATACTTCCACGACGATATGCCACACAGTTTATTTCTAAAAGTTACATTGGACCGTGATTTTTGAAGATTATCATGGATTGGGTTGAATTGGAATAAGCTCGAACCCAACCTATTTTTTTTAAAGAGGGGATTAGGAAATCTGTTAACGCAGATGCCTGGCCTAAATTATTGTGCGGCCGGATAGTATCAAATTGGCAAAACCGTCCACAGGCCATGACTTCAGAGTAATTATATCGAATAAACGCTCTGTCTCTTGATTCCTGACACCTCATCTACTCTATCATCAACTCCCAGTTGAATTGCTCGTCATGTTTCGGCCGACAAAATAAATGGACACTATTAATTTCGACCTCAATCAACCAACTGCCTTCAATCAACCAAGCCCCTTTCTATATCTCCCAGTTTTTCTCGCTCTGCAGCATAACCTCCATTATGTTTATCTAATTTGCTCAAAATGTCTTAGAGGCCACCTTTCCTATTTTACAAAAGTATGTTCCAAATATCCTATGCCCGGTTAATGTTTGGGTTAGGAAGTAGTCAACGTCCCCCTATTCTCTTTTTGTTCATTCTTCCACATCCGATATGAGTCTTTTCATTCATCTCTCATGTTGACTGCACCTCTCTTTCCACTTTTTCTTAAGGTTTGTCCTGATTTCCTCCTGTGCCCATTCCCCTTCTTATATTGGTTTGTCTTGTTGCAGAAACGGTCCTGTAGGCCGATGTATGTCTCTACACCGTTGGAACTTCAGGGCTCTAGCCCAAACCGGTAACGCATATAACACCGCCAATGTGACCGCTGCATCTAGTAATTTCTGTCTCCTCGACATAGAACCACCAAAATTTGGTATAACTCTTATTAACACGTTTGTCATATGATTACGATTCTTGTCTCTATCCAAGTGCACTCTAAGATATTTCGCCGCATCGTTGCTTTCTATTTCGGTTCCATCCACTACTATCTTAATGCTTTTCAACTCCCATCTCCTTTGTAGCAGTATTGTCTCAGTCTTGAGAACTGCAACCCTCAGATCCATATCTCCCAGTAATTCCACAACCCTTTTCACCAATGCTAGATCGTGTGCGTAAGCTATGAGTTGACATACCTCTTCCAGTTTCACTCCTAGCACCTTATCGTCGAAAATATTCCATAATAAACGTCCAAGTAACGAACCACGTGGTACACTGCATGCTACCTCGTATGTTTGGTCATTTGCTGCCGTCACCGTTCTATTGCTGCGGTAAAACACCATTTTAATCAAATATCTGCCATCAACGCGTCGATCGTCGATTCTTAAACACGTAGTACTGGTTCTGGAGCAATATACTTTTTTTTGTTTGCCTCAGCCTGCACCCTTTCCTTCAGAAGAGCTTCCAACAACTTCCCCGTCGAGTCAATTAGACAAATTGGGCGATAGGTCACTTCTGTCCCAGATTTCGGGGGATTATCTATCACTACAAGTCTAGCAGTCTTTCAAACGTCCGGAAAGACCCTTTCAACCGAATAACTGTTATATACCTCCAGAAATATTCCGTTAGAGCCTGCTACTTTTTACTGTGTATTTGCAATCGCCATTTCTTCCTTCGTGAAAGGGTTTATGTTTGTATGCTCGCGTTTAATTTAACTCATATAATTTCTCATATTCAATATATATGGTATGATATGAAGTTGAAGTTCAACCCAATCCCAACCAAACCAAACCCAACCCCATTTAACAAATCCTCTATTTTTTTATAAACTTAAACTAACTGTTGAAACTTAACTATTAGGTTAGATTGAACTTTATCTTCCTAACACACCTCATATTAAATGGTATGAAGTTGAAACTCAACTCAACCCAACTTGATACCATCTCTCACCTTCTAAGTTTTTGAATTGAACTTAGAAGGCTTGTTATTTTGGATTGGGTTTGGTTAACTTTAAACCATTCCTCATATTAGAAAAGAAATAATCTGACAATCCTTTGCAATTCTTTTAATATTCTAAAACATTTCCCAAAATAATCTCGAAAATTCAAGTGTTCCGAAAAAAACAATTCTAAAGGAACTTCTCAAAAAAGTGTTTGTTCGTACAGAAATGATGACTTAAAAACTCATACAGTAGAATATCGATTATTCGTGCTCCATGAAACTGGAATAGGCGAGGCTGGTTCAAACATGTTGCATAATAACAACAGAATAAAATGAGAACTTAACTAACAATAAACTAACTTTTGCCATATTTAGGTATTCAAGATAAAAATATTCTTCCAAAAAAAAATATGTTATTTTGTTTTGAGTTACACATTTTCTATTTTTAATTATCTCCTGTATTTTCCTCAGGGTTAAAATGTCAACCAAATACAAAGTTTTTGCTTCTCAAAGTTTCTCCAACTTCCCAGTGCGTTATTCGCTTGAATAATTCTATGTAATTGAAGGTGACAAACATACCAGTTTCTGAAGAAGGTTGTAATATGGCATCCGAAACATTACGGCGACATTACATTGTAAAAAGCTTTTTTTTTGATGATGGTATGATCATTCACTCCACCCTATGCTTTTGTAACTGAAAATTGCATATTAAATCGTAAACGATTTCAAAAACTGCAACCATCAACACTGACCAACCAACAAATTCATCATTAATTGTTTCCCGTAAATGCGTTTTATGTTTTATTGTACAGGGTGTATTCATTAATTGAAAAAGTAAGTAATGTAGGATGAAAACAAGACATTTTTTCCTTCTTCAAGTGTGACTTTTCTTTAGGAATAAACTTCTTATGAAACGAATCTTGGAAGATGTCGCTAGTTATTTAAGTAGCTTGTTGCTCGTAATAATAAACTGGTAGAGTGTGTATTCATACTTTTAAAACCACGAGGACTTTTTGATTTTTCATCCATTTTCTTCCATATTAGAAGATTGTAGCGCCTCGCTCGCAAGCGACCTCGGCGGAATAAGAATAAAATCGTCTTATAGGAGACTTTACATATTTATTGGAATATAAAAGGAATCATTTCGCCTGAAATCGCCGAGGTCGCTCGCAGGCGAGGCCTGGATATAAAATATTAGAACAAAATCGTTCATTTTGGAAAATTGTAGCCCCTCGCGCGCAAGTGACATCGGCGTAGTGATAATAAAATCGTCATATGTCCAATATGACGTTTTATACATTTACTAAGATATACAAGGAACGACTTCGCTCCAATTCGCCGAGATCGCTTACGGGCGAGGCGCTCGATTTAAAATGCTGATAAAAAATCGTCCATTTTGGAAGATTGTAACTCCTCGCCCGCAAGCGACCTCGACGAAGTCAGAAAGAAATCGTCTTGTATGAGACTTTATATATTTATTTGGATATAAAAGAAACAAATTTGCCTTAAATTGCCGAGGTCGCTTGCGGACGAGGCTCTGGATATGAAATATTAGCACGAAATTGTTTAATTTGGAAAATTGTAGCGCCTCTCCCGCAAGCGCCCTCGGCGGAGTGAGAGTAACATCGTCTTATAGAAAACTTTATATATTTACTAGGATGTAAAAGGAACGATTCTGCTATAAATCGCCGAGGTCGCTTACGGGCGAGGACTAGACATGATATATTAACACGAAATCGTTCATTTTGAAAGATTGTAGTGCGTTGCCCGCAAACGACCTCGGCGTAGTGATTTACTAAGACATACAAGGAACGACTTCGCTTTAAATCGCCGAGGACGCTTACGGGCGAGGCTCTAGGTTTAAAATGTTTACATAAAATCGCCCATTTTGGAAGATTGTAGTGCCTCGTCCGCAAGCAACCTCGACGGTGTGGGGATAAAATCGTCTTATAGGAGACTATATATTTATTAGAATATAAAAGGAACAATTTTGCCTTAAATCGCCGAGGTCGCTTGCGGGCGAGGCTCTGGATATGAAGTATTAACACGAAATCGTTCATTTTGGAAGATTGTAGTGCCTCGCCCGCAAGTGACCTCGGCGAAGTGAGGATAAAATCGTCTTATAGGAGACTTTATATATTTATTAGGATATAAAAGGAATCAATTTGCCTTAAATCACCAAGGTCGCTAGCAGATGAGGCTCTGGATATGAAGTATTAACACAAAATCGTTCATTTTGGAAGATTGTAGTGCCTCGCCCGCAAGCGACCTCGGCGAAGTGAGGATAAAATCGTCTTATAGGAGACTTTATATATTTATTAGAATATAAAAGAAACAATTTTGCCTTAAATCGCCGAGGTCGCTTGCGGCCGAGGCGCTAGATTTGAAATGTTTACATAAAATCGCTCATTTTGGAAGGTTGTAGCGCATCGCCTGCAAGCGACCTCGGCGGAGTGAGGATAAGATCGTCTTATAGGAGACTTTATATATTCATTAGGATATAAAAAGAACCAATTTGCATTAAATCGCCGAGGTCGCTTGCGGGCGAGGCTCTGGATATGAAGTGTTAACACGAAATCGTAAATATTGGAAGATTGTAATGCCTCGCCCGTAAGCGACCTCGGAGGAGTGAGGATAAAATCGTCTTATAGGAGACTTTATATATTTATTAGAATATAAAAGGAACAATTTTGCCTTAAATCGCCGAGGTCGTTTGCGGGCGAGGCGCTAGATTTGAAATGTTTACATAAAATCGCTCATTTTGGAAGGTTGTAGCGCATTGCCTGCAAGCGACCTCGGCGGAGTGAGGATAAAATCATCTTATAGGAGACTTTATATATTTTTTAGAATATAAAAGGAACCATTTTACCTTAATTCACCGAGGTCGGTTGCAGGCGAGGCTCTGGATATGAAGTATTAACACAAAATTCGTTCATTTTAGAAGATTGTAATGCCTCGCCCGTAAGCGACTTCGGAGGAGTGAGGATAAAATCGTCTTATAGGAGACTTTATATATTCATTAGGATATAAAAGGAACCATTTTGCCTTAAATCGCCGAGGTCGCTTGCGGGCGATTCTCTGGATATGAAGTATTAACACGAAATCGTTCATTTTAGAAGATTGTAGTGCCTCGCCCGCAAGCGACCTCGGCGAAGTGAGGATAAAATCGTCTTATAGGAGACTTTATATATTTATTAGGATATAAACGGAATCATTTTGCCTTAAATCACCAAGGTCGCTAGCAGACGAGGCTCTGGATATGAAGTATTAACACAAAATCGTTCATTTTGGAAGATTGTAGTGCCTCGCCCGCAAGCGACCTCGGAGGAGTGAGGATAAAATCGTCTTATAGGAAACTTTATAAATTCATTAGGATATAGAAGGAACCATTTTGCCTTAAATTGCCGAGGTCGCTTGCGGGCGATTTTCTGGATATGAAGTATTAACACGAAATCGTTCATTTTGGAAGATTGTAGTGCCTCGCCCGCAAGCGACCTCGGCGAAGTGAGGATAAAATCGTCTTATAGGAGACTTTATATATTTATTAGGATATAAACGGAATCATTTTGCTTTAAATCACCAAGGTCGCTAGCAGACGAGGGTCTGGATATGAAGTATTAACACAAAATCGTTCATTTTGGAAGATTGTAGTGCCTCGCCCGCAAGCGACCTCGGCGAAGTGAGGATAAAATCGTCTTATAGGAGACTTTATATATTTATTAGAATATAAAAGGAAGAATTTTGCCTTAAATCGCCGAGGTCGCTTGCGGGCGAGGCGCTAGATTTGAAATGTTTACATAAAATCGCTCATTTTGGAAGGTTGTAGCGCATCGCCTGCAAGCGACCTCGGCGGAGTGAGGATAAAATCGTCTTATAGGAGACTTTATATATTCATTAGGATATAAAAAGAACCATTTTGCCTTAAATCGCCGAGGTCGCTTGCGGACGAGGCTCTGGATATGAAGTATTAACACGAAATCGTAAATTTTGGAAGATTGTAATGCCTCGCCCGTAAGCGACCTCGGAGGAGTGAGGATAAAATCGTCTTATAGGAAACTTTATAAATGCATTAGGATATAAAAGGAACCATTTTGCCTTAAATTGCCGAGGTCGCTTGCGGACGAGGCTCTGGATATGAAGTATTGATACGAAATCGTTCATTTTGGAAGATTGTATTACCTCGCCTGCAAGCGACCTAGGCGAAGTGAGGATAAAATCGCCTTATAGGAGACTTTATATATTCATTAAGATATAAAAGAAACAAATTTGCCTTAAATCGCCGAGGTCGCTTGCAGGCGAGGCTCTGGATATAAAGTATTAACACAAAATTCGTTCATTTTGGAAGATTGTAGTGCCTCGTCCGCAAGCGACCTCGGCGGTGTGGGGATAAAATCGTCTTATAGGAGACTTTATATATTTATTAGGAGATAAAAGGAACAATTTTGCCTTAAAGCGCCGAGGTCGCTTGCGGGCGATTCTCTGGATATGAAGTATTAACACGAAATCGTTCATTTTGGAAGATTGTAGTGCCTCGCCCGCAAGCGACCTCGGCGAAGTGAGGATAAAATCGTCTTATAGGAGACTTTATATATTTATTAGGATATAAAAGGAATCATTTTGCCTTAAATCACCAAGGTCGCTGGCAGACGAGGCTCTGGATATGAAGTATTAACACAAAATCGTTCATTTTGGAAGATTGTAGTGCCTCGCCCGCAAGCGACCTCGGCGATGTGAGGATAAAATCGTCTTATAGGAGACTTTATATATTCATTAAGATATAAAAGAAACAAATTTGCCTTAAATCGCCGAGGTCGCTTGCAGGCGAGGCTCTGGATATGAAGTATTAACACAAAATCCGTTCATTTTGGAAGATTGTAGTGCCTCGTCCGCAAGCGACCTTGGCGGTGTGGGGATAAAATCGTCTTATAGGAGACTTTATATATTTATTAGGATATAAAAGGAACAATTTTGCCTTAAAGCGCCGAGGTCGCTTGCGGACGAGGCGCTAGATTTGAAATGTTTATATAAAATCGCCCATTTTGAAAGGTTGTAGCGCCTCACCCGCAAGCGACCTCGTCGAAGTGAGGATAAAATCGTCTTATAGGAAACTTTATATATTCATTAGGATATAAAAAGAACAATTTTGCCTTAATTCACCGAGGTCGGTTGCAGGCGAGGCTCTGGATATGAAGTATTAACACAAAATTCGTTCATTTTAGAAGATTGTAATGCCTCGCCCGTAAGCGACCTCGGAGAAGTGAGGATAAAATCGTCTTATAGGAGACTTTATATATTCATTAGGATATAAAAGGAACCATTTTGCCTTAAATCGCCGAGGTCGCTTGCGGGCGATTCTCTGGATATGAAGTATTAACACGAAATCGTTCATTTTGGAAGATTGTAGTGCCTCGCCCGCAAACGACCTCGGCGGAATGATAATAAAATCGTGTTCTTTAAACGTTTTCTATAATATACAAGGAACGATGTGTTTCCCACATTTTATTTATACCCAATATGTTCTATACTTAAAATTAACAGCTTAAGAGAATTTCCCAAATTATTATGACCAAAATTCCATAACCATCTAATGAACAGTTTCGTTGAGACATTCTTTATAACAAATTTGTTGAGTATAACTTTTTCTATCTAAAATATCTATCTTATTTATTCAATTTATTATCATTGAAAAGGTAAAATTTTTATGAATTTATTTGTATCTACAATTCGTTTATAACTTTTTATTTACAACGTTTCATTTGCGATAAATTTCATGGGAAAGATAACAAAATGTTTAAAATACCGTAAAGATAGAAAGTTATTTCTACGTATTACTTTTAAAGTAAAAGTTCCTTTCGAGAAAATGCTCTAATTAGAACACAAAAAATACATAAAACAAGCTTATAAAAACTTATTTTTTGAACTAAATTAAATAGGATCAACCCTAAAAAAATTCTTTGAACACAAAAAATGATCAATTTTCTTTGATAATCGCTTAGAATACATTAGTTTAAATAAAATGATTGAATTTATTCTTAAATTTTCATAGAAAAACTCATTGTTTTCATCAAACATATGTTAATTAATTGTAAGAGCAGGAGTGAAAATAAAAAAAGCGAGTAACAATTTAAAAAATTTTTATTGTAAATAACATTCTTATGATTATAATTATTAGATCAGGCGTTTATATAACTTTGTGGTCTCGTTTTCATGTAGACGAATCCAGCAATGAAAATCAAAATTCCAATCACCGCTGGTATCACCACCGTGTAAACTTGCCGTTGAACGTCTTCGAAATCTTTCTTCCTCTGCTTCTTTTCCTTGCTCGTTTCCTTTTGTTTACCCTTCGACTGACGCATTATAGGTTGGTTATTTTAATTGAACAAACACCTTTTCTTCTTCGTCTCTTCGGAATGAGTTTCCGACTTTTTTTCCAGATAACCGCACTTAGCTACCTGTCGTTTCAATGCTGACGTATCAACAACACTAAATTCTGAGGTTATGTTCGCGTGTTTAAATTGTCTGACGTTGGCTAATATCGGTAAGGTAGGTAACTGTAATAGTGCCAACTTAGCGTTAACCTTTCAAATAAATTCTTTTTACGCAATCAATATTTTTATTATATCCGAAAAATACGTTCCCAAAACATTCCTATAAAAATAATCATGTAAAAAGAGAATTAAGTGTAAACAATATTAAAAAGAATTCACTTACAAATTTATTTCGTCTTTATACAGGGTGTGTCAAATATCTGGATAGCAACAAACATTGTTATTTTAAATAGAACGCATATGTATGTTTTTTACATATTTTGATAAAATATAAATATTGCATATCAAATCATATGATTATATAAGAAAAAATGTATTTATAAAAAATATTAAATCAGTAAATTGCAATGAAAGTAGTATTTGACTACTAACGTCGTTGACCAAAGCTGTCAACGTCAAAAAAATTGACAGTTTCAACAATTATGAAGTGTTATTGTGTATGGTGATTAAAAGTGGACAAAATAATTACTATAATTGGATAAATAACAATTATATCTACTCCAAAATGAAGTAGTGACTGTGGTTGACTCTTTATTCTCAAGAGATTATGGTGGAATCGTTGAAGATGTTATATTTCAACGTAATGGAGGAATCCTCGGTGTTCCCGCGAAGTGGACTGGCAAAGGAGAACCAATTAAATGGCCAGCTAGGTAATCTAATTTATCATTTTTAGACTTTCTTTGTGGGATTACTTAAAAGGCGTAGGTACGAGAATCTACCTAAAATTTTTAAGCAGTTATGTGAGAGAATAACAACTGTAATACATCAAATCTCAGTTGATATTCTTTTGAATAGTGTAGATAGTCAAAAAGATATTTTTATTTGCAAAAATTGATGGAAATTTTAAAAAATATCTACACAATTAACAAATATGAAGTACTTTATGATATATTTGCAAGTTGTAATACTTATGTAGTGAAAGCTCTAGTACCAAGCATCTCAAACTTAACTTCCCCAACTCCTTTATACTTGCATACACAAAAACCAGCTAGAATAACCATTTACAGATGTAAGTAATATGCTTAAAGCTGTTCTAAAATGCTTTACCAATGGGTTGCTGAAGATACTACAGGCACTAATATTGCGCCATCAATACTGTCAAATGTATTTGTAGTTAAGAGTGAAAACAAAGTCACTGTAATTTGGGTCTGAAGTTTTTCAACTAGTTAGCCCAAGTTTGATTTTGATCAATAGCAGCAGACTCATAAAGCTTTGCTACTAAATTTCGTGTAACGTGCAAGATAAATTTTTCTGAATTTTTTCTAACGACAAGTTTTAAAATGTTTTAAACGGTTTGTTCACATTGCTGATATTTTGTCCTTCAGTATTTAACTGAGCTTGGTGAAAACTAATTGTTAGGGCTGCTAGGATTGTCAAAAAAGCAGCTTCAGTGTATTTGGGCATTTTTCAATACCAATTGTAAGAAAATAATTTTCTAATGACACAAACATTTTAAACCAGCCATGTCCAACCCAAATTACGCTTCGGGCCAAAATTTAGGAATGTACAAGGCACTGGACCGCCACCCACCTGAACAAGAAAATTTCAATTCTAGCGCATACTCGCGCTCAAATGAGATACGTATACACAAACTAGCATGTACACAGATGTACACAATAATATATACACTTAGCAGCAGAAGTCTGCGTACAAAAAACTTCCAACACTTTAACTGAAAAAATAAGGGTCATGATCTAATGTGATAAACTTCATTTTTTTTTTATTTTGTGTATTAACTACATATAATTCTATTAACAAAATATGCATCAATAAAACAGAAATATTAGTTACAAAAAAAATAAAATTAAAAATTCTCCAAATAATGCGTATGCAAAAATCTGCGTACAAATAAAGACGCCTTCTCCAAAATATACTTATTTACTTAAATACGTAGTTGGCGATGTACGCTTTCCGATTTAAATAAAGATAATCGGTGTCAATTATATTAGCAGAGGCTTAGAAGCTAAAAGTTAGAATGGACACGAAAGGAAAGGAAATTGAATTAGGAGAGAGAAAAATTATTGTAAAGTTATGGAAAGAGGGAAAATCTTTTCGAAAAATAGGAGAAACTGTCGGCAGGTCACACTCTTCCATTCAAAGAGTAATTAATAATTATAAAGACACTGAAGATTACCTCTCACGTCCGCGATCACCCCTTTTAACAAACCGAGAGAAGCGAAAAATTGTACAGCAGGTTAGAAAAGAACCTAGGCTGACGGCAAAAAAAATAGTAGAAAATGTACAAGAAGAATTTCATAAAACTATCAGCAAAGATACGGTGAGGACATTAAAAAAAGCTAACTATCACAGTCGCGTTGCACGAAAAAAGCCATTTGTGTCAGAGGTCAATCGTCAGAAGCGGATCGCCTTTGCAAAAAAACTCTTAGACAAGCCCATTGAATTCTGGGAGAAAGTTCTCTTTACAGATGAACTTGTATGGAGAAAACCTAATACTGCCCTTAATCCCGAAAATTTGAAAGCGACTGTAAAACACGGAGGTGGTGGAGTTATGGTTTGGGGGTGTATGTGCACCAAAGGGGTGGGAAGGTTGATTTTCATAACATCGACAATGGACCATAAAATGTATATAGACATTTTAAAAGAAAATTTGAAGCCTAGCATTGAAAACTTGGGTTTGGGGCCCGAATACTTTTTTCAACAAGATAATGACCCCAAACATTGCGCCTACAACACTAAGCTTTGGCTACTATACAATACCCCAAAGCAACTTAAAACACCTACACAATCGCCGGACTTGAATCCCATCGAACACCTCTGGGATTTACTGGAACGCAGGATTCGGCAACACAACATAACGTCGAAGGAAACGTTAAAAAATGTTATGATTGAGGAATGGGCCAAAATCAGTTCGGACGAAACGAAGAAATTAGTGCACTCCATGCCTAAACGTTTAAGGGAGGTTATTAAACGTAAAGGTTATCCGACCTCATATTAATATAGAAACAATGATCTCATTTATAAATTTTTTATAAATACTGTCCTGACTTGTACGCAGATTTTTGCATACCCGTTATTTGTAGAATTTTTAGTTTTGATTTTTTTCTCTAACTACTGCTGCTGTTTTGTTGAAGCATATTTTGTTAATAGAATTATATGTAGTTAATATACAAAATAAAAAAAATCAACTTTATCACATTAGATTATGACAGTTATTTTTTCAATTAAAGTATTACAAGTTTTTTGTACGCAGACTTCTGCTGCTGAGTGTATGTATGTTTTTTACATATTTTGATAAAATATAAATATTGCATATCAAATCATATGATTATATAAGAAAAAATGTATTTATAAAAAATATTAAATCAGTAAATTGCAATGAAAGTAGTATTTGACTACTAACGTCGCACAGTGAGCTGGATTAGGATGTTAGATGGACAAAATTATTTTATGTGTTCAACGGATATATTTGACATCTGAGAACATCAAAAAAGTGCTAACAAAATTCAACGTTAATTTTTTCGGTATTTAAATTGTTTCTTTTGATCTATTTCTTGATGTAGAAAAATGAGTGCATACATATTGAGTATTTGATATTAATATTACAATTAAATGCATTTTATCACAGTTAGTGTTAAAAATAATACAGATCTATGTCTCAAAATTCCGTCGCACTAAATCTGTTGAGTTCAAAAGAAGATTCAACATTAACTTTATACATTATTGGTCGTTTTGTTTTTAAACCGACGGAAATTCAAAATCGGAATCATCTTCCGATGATTCTGTGTTGCTACTCGAAATTGTCGGGCTTTTATTGGTATAATCCCGTGCTTTTTCTTCTTTTTGAAGCAGTTGTTGCGCTTCAGGATCAAGTTCTTTAGGGGGTATACCAGAAAATGATCTGAGGTTGGTTATTACAGGATCCGACGAAATAAGGAGCATGTGCTACAAATCTTCAGATGTGGTACTACGTGCTGTTTTTCTTGTGTGGTGCAGACGATATCTTTTAAAATCTTTATTTCTTGCTTCTTGAGCTTCTTCAGATAATTGCCCAATAGGCACAAGCGCGTGTTTTATAGCAAGAGACCCATGCACTAATATTTTATGTACAGTAGGTGGCATTCTGTACCAACCATACAAATCGACAAATAGTCGGGCGGTGTTAAAAGCAAATTCGTTATATTTCTTTTCATCTATGGGATATCCGCTGGAAATAACCTACCTCCGAAAAAAAGCAAAAGTTATTTTAAACGTTTTTTTTTCAGACAAAATATACCTGAAGAATCATCGAAAATTTTGAAATCAATTGTTTGTCAATACCCGTAGCTGCAGCAGCTTCATCAGCATTTTTAAAAAATCTACGAGCCACATTCCCGGTATTTGACGTGCCACTTCCTTGCACCACTTTATCCACTTTGATGCCTATGGATTTCCACAAGGTTTCTTGTATTTCTTTTTTTCTTAAATCACACATTTTTTTTTCTTCTTCAGAAGTACCCCTCAAACTATATTTTTTAATTTCTAATTTATAGGCTATATGGAGAATACACTCCAAGAATTTTATCCAAGCATGTAAAGTACTTAGTCCATATTCGAGGTTATCCGTGTTAACATTTCGGTTCCTTACTTGGTCTAAATTATTCATTTCTGTGGGTGTACAGCCACACAGATAACAAGTTTGGCTTGAGGTATCCGTAAGGACATTTATGACTTTAGTGTCAAGCATTGTTAAGACTAATTTAAAATGAATTTTAATTGGTATTCCTGCAAAAAAATATAATGAAACAAGAGGACCAAAAATAATTTTTATCCGTGTTACCGTTAACGAGATATTCTAATGGTTGAAGGGCGGCGATTTCTTCTTTCATTTTGTTTATCTCTTGTTTTGTTAAATTTTTGGTTTCTTTTGCAAAGAGAAACTTTATGGGACGACAATATCTAGTCGAGGAAGGATGTGGGTTTTCCCATTGAATCACTTTTTCTTGGGTACCATTTGCAATTGCAAGAAATTGAAGAGGCACTGCAGAAAACATAAAAATACTATTGTTGGAGTAAACTATTGCTTCCTCTTCATTTTCTTCCGAAACATTTGAGTCTTCTCTGTGAAACAATTGCATGTATTCATTAACACCAGAAGTTCCATCACATCCCTATTTAAATAAAAATTCGAACTTTTCAAATTGTTGAGCATATACTTCATCCACTGGAAAAATTAATGTTTCGAATAGGCGCTGGCACGTTAAATTACTAAACGCACTACTTTATCTGTACCTTTTAAAGATTTTCGATAAACGTTCAAAATCTTAATAGGGGTATCATTTGAAGCTGTAGTAGCTTCCTCCAACAATTTTGCAGCAGCACGTTTTCCTTCTTTTTGCAGTGCCACTTTTGCCGCGAAATAAATTTGATTTGAAGGAGTTGTAGCACGCAGTTCTTCTGTTTTACGCCTTTTGGTGCGATCGGACGCTTCTGAGAAACTATGAGAAAGTTGAATAAAAGCAAGTAGAGTAAACAAACTACGGATTAAGGAAATCATTAGTGATTCTTTTACATTGTTAACGGTCTATCGCTAGAAGACTTTATTTCGATATCTCCTCTTGTAGTGTTAAAGGCTCGGTCTAACCAACTTTGATGTTTAGCTTCGAAATAATCCAATCTATGTCTACATAGTATCAATTTAGATTTTAAATTTACCACAAAACTATGAATTCGACTATCCATCACAGGTCGAAGATTATTGTCCATTTTTAAGAGACTGTCTATATGTCCCGGTAAAAAATGTTCATTTTCTATTACTGATTTGGTCCAAAAAGATGATCTGTTGTCTTTCAAAACATTGTATAACATACGATTCGTAATTATAACTTCAGCAGTCATACTGAACTTGAATTATTTTTTTTACTCGTTACTACTCGTTATTACTCGTAGAGTGGTTAATTGTGGCTCTCAATTTTTTAGTATAGTAATTAATACTCTATATAAAAACGCTGTACAAAATTTGAAAGCGAACTTCGTCGAACTTTAAAAGTTATATTCTACAAAAATGTCACATTCATTTATTTTTAGAAAAAAACTGAGTGCACGAAATACGGGTGGTGTTCACTTACTTTTGGATATATTTTGATGATACTGGATGAAATTTGTTCTTGACAGTTGTAAAAACACACAGCACAAACTAATTGCAACGAAAAATTAACTACTTACTGAAAATAACACCTGTAAATATGACGCGTTACCGGTCTTAATGAGAGTGTACGACTTAAGTTAATTATTTTGTTTTGAAGGCAGCCTCACGGCAAAACAGTTTACTTGATCGGTTTAGGATATGTGCTGTTTAGGTAAATGGACTTTTCAGAAAGAGTTTATATACTTAGAATTTCCAAATTTAAACTTTTGTTTTTTTGGTTTTGTCCAGCTAGAATCGTAATTCAGCCCACTGTGCGTCGTTGACTAAAGCTGTCGGCCATTAGCCAAAATTGCTGAAACTCATCCCGCAGCCGATGGCACCGTAAGAGTAGTAACTCTCAAGAAGGCAGGAGGTACTACACTAAAACGCAGCATCCACAATTTGATTCCTCTGCCTACTGAAGATAAAAATCATGAAGATAATCAAATACAGAACATTAGTTGTAACAATGGAAGAATTCACTATCAACCACAAAGGCAAAAATCGAATTCCACGAATGGAATTAAAATGCTAGTAACAATGATGCTGTTATTGGCCACAATCCAAAATGCATTAGCGGCTAACTTTAATGTTCACTACTTGAAATCCGGGTTGTATATCGAAGACATCGGACACGTCAAGATTGAAAGAGGTTTATTTCGCATCGACACAAAAATAAATAAAACAAAAATAACCATTGATATGAAGACAGCTTCAAACGCAGTACAAGATTTTCGTTACTTATGCAACAATGTCACGAGAATGGGGGAAAATTTGTGCGAAAATCTCCTACATCATTTGGATGAGGAAGAAAAACATCTGAATTGGACACACCAAGGCTTAAAGACGATTCTTCATCAGAGGCACAAAAGAGGTCTTCTGGGTAACCTGTTAACAAGCATCTTTGGAGTCAACGACGAAGTATACAGAGACATTGACACGCTGGAAGTCAATCAAAAAGAGTTGATAAGAGCATCGAGTCACCAGACCAAATTTATGCTCTCAGCCTTAGCCACAATTAACATTACTGAAGCCAAGATGTATGCTCACCTAGAACGGTTTCGTCAGAAGTTGAATCAAGGTCTACAAGCCATGTACCGAATGGAGAGATGGTTTAGCAAAATAGATATGAATGAACTGAACCTTCACGTATTAAATTCATATCACATCGTAATTAACATCCTCAACGAAATGAGCGACTACTACACGAAAGTAATGCATATCACCCTAAATCAAGGAAGTCTTTTTGACATCATATCTCCTGCTTCCATCAACCAAGTAATCACCTCCGCAAACGTCAAACTTCCATCCAACATACAAATCCTTCAACATCCAATGATAAAAACCAAAGTTACACACGACCAAGACAACATAATAATACACACCTACTTTCCAATGGCGGAAGTCATCGAGTTTACGCTTATCAAAGTAAATACCGTACCCTTAAAGATTGAAGACACATCATACTGGATTTTAGATGTCGTCAGCAATGTAATAGCGATCGATTACAACACACAACTGTACTTCCAAAAGAGCGACCAAGAATTTAAACAATGCATCATGATGGAGGAAACACAATATCTATGTGTACCATCATCGGTGAAGAACATTGAGAATTCACCAAATTGCGTAATAAACGAGATTTATCGACGTTCAGAAAAGACAACATGTGAAAATCGTGAGCACGCAATTAAATCTGTCATACGGAAGCAGTTGTACATGACAAACACGTGGATGTTTATATCAACTAAGCCATTTAAAGTGGCAGTCACCTGCAACGGCATTAGAGAAGATGTATCTCTGAACACTACGGGCGTTATCTAGATAAGTCAAGAATGCATCATAACCACCAAACAAAGCATCATTACACCGTCAAGAGATAGTTCATTGACAGTTCTACAGAGCTTCAATCATCCGGTGAATCTCTCCTTACACCTTAGTGTTCCAAGATCAAAGATGGCAACAGAAACTAAAGAAGAAACAGTCATCAAAGCGTCAGATGACCTATCGAAGTTAATAGACGAAGAGAAAGAACTTCATGAGTCAACTTGGCACCTAGTAAAACATCACTCTATCGTCTCAAGTTTCACGACAACGGCAATAGTCCTGATCGCAGCAATTCTCACATGGTTAATTGTGCGATACTGTCTAAATTACCGAAAGAAGAAAAATTCTGTTACCAAGAAATCAAAATCAAAGGAGACCGAAGAGGGAATCCCATTACAGACATTGGGTCACTCAGCGCACAATATCAATTTGGAACCAATTTACGCTGACATCCACCACCGCATGAATCATTAAACACCTGCAACCAAATTATGGAAGGGAAGTGAAGAGCCGTCATTTTCTTGGCGTCGCAGCTTGTTTAATCTTAATTAAACAAATAAAAAATAAAAAATTTAATATTAGAAATAAATTAGGAAACAATTAAAAAGGTGACAACGCATAGTTCGAACCGACCCAGTTAGCGGTCGCAATAACTCCTGACGAAGCGCTGCAACTCAGCAGGTCCATCGATCAATTGCCGACTAAGGATCAATATCGATCAGCAGTGCTCAAACAAGAATCTAGGACGCAAAATAATTGTTAATTTAAATTTGTAAATAGAACACGATTGTTTTGGAATCAATCGCAAATTTTAGTAATAAGGTTTTGTATATAAACTGGAAATTTTTATAATAAAAATCAGTATGAATTAATTGTCTACTCGCTTTACTTCACCACCTTCCTACAACAGATAACCAGGCATAGTCCGGATCTGTTCATGGAGGATTTTGAGTTACAGATTCATCAGGTTCAGAGGTAATCTTCTGCAGTTGTTCCATTATGGAATGAAAAATTTCTTCACAGGTCAGAAATTTTTCTTCTCTGAAGTATTTGGATTTGAATTTGATTTCGAAAACCTGAATATCTTCCTCCAATCGTTGGATGTTGTCCATCTGTTCTTGAATTTGTTTCTTCAAGTAGTTGTACGTGCTTTTTGGTTTTCTTAATTTAAGCTCGTCCTCAATCTTGGTGTGAAGTTTCATCAGCTTCTCTATCCGGACCTCTTGTCTCTTGATACGTTGAGCTTGTTCGATGTCTTCTTCTTCTTCTTTTGAAGACGGCCTTGCTTGCATGATTTCCTCTTCTTCTATATCTTCTCCCGGGGATTGCTTGGTTTGTTCTCTTGGGATCTCCTCTAATTGGTTCATGACCTCTTGGTATAGTTTCTTTAGTTGAATAATATAGTTTGTGGTGAAAAATGCGTGAGTCGGAGCATTGAATTCTTCCAACTTATTGTGAGTTTCTTCGATTTCCATCCATAGTTCTTGGAGCCTTTTCCGACGTTGTTGAACGTATTTTTCGGTTTTTCTTGATTGGGAATCTTTCTTTATGTTTGTTTGTAGTTTCTTGATTTCTTGCCCCAAGTCTTGCTGGCGCATTGCATATTTGTTCAACTCTTGTTCGGACATTATGACAGGACTTCTTGAGTTGGTGTAAAAAGGATATGTATATATATATTTTTTAAATCTCTACCGAAGAGCAGCCTCACTCTCCGTAACGGCAATTAGGCTTAAGCCGTAGAGTAGTTGATTAGGTCGTTGGTTTGTTGTCGAAGGACCATGAACAGATGTGGACTATGCCTAGTTATCTGTTGTAGGAAGGTGGTGAAGTAAAGCGAGTAGACAATTAATTCATACTGATTTTTATTATAAAAAATTCCAGTTTATATACAAAACCTTATTACTAAAATTTGCGATTGATTCCAAAACAATCGTGTTCTATTTACAAATTTAAATTAACAATTATTTTGCGTCCTAGATTCTTGTTTTAGCACTGCTGATCGATATTGATCCTTAATCGGCAATTGATCGATGGACCTGCTGAGTTGCAGCGCTTCGTCAGGAGTTATTGCGACCGCTAACTGGGTCGGTTCGAACTATGCGTTGTCACCTTTTTAATTGTTTCCTAATTTATTTCTAATATTAAATTTTTCATTTTTTATTTGTTTAATTAAGATTAAATAAGAACGTCAAAAAAATTGACAGTTTCAACAATTATGAAGTGTTAATGTACGGTGATTGAAAGTGGACAAAATAATTACTATAATTGGATAAATAACAATTATATCTACTCCAAAATGAAGTAGCGACTATGGTTGAACCTTTATTCTCAAGAGATTATGGTGGAATCGATAAAGATATTATATTCCAACGTAATGGAGGATTCCTCGGCGTTCCTGGGAAGGACAAATTCAATGGCCAGCTAAGTAATCTGATTTATTATTTCTACACTTTTTATGTGCGGGGTTACTTAAAAGACTTACACTCAGCAGCAGAAGTCTGCGTACAAAAAACTTGTAATACTTTAATTGAAAAAATAAGTCATAATCTAATGTGATAAACTTGATTTTTTTTTTACTTTGTATATTAACTACATATAATTCTATTAACAAAATATGCTTCAACAAAACAGAAATAGTAGTTACAGAAAAAAATCAAAACTAAAAATTCTACAAATAACGGGTATGCAAAAATCTGCGTACAAGTCAGAACAGTATTTATAAAAAATTCATAATTGAGATCATTGTTTCTATATTAATATGAGGTCGGATAACCTTTACGTTTAATGACCTCCCTTAAACGTTTAGGCATGGAGTGCACTAATTTATTCGTTTCGTCCGAACTGATTTTGGCCCATTCCTCAATCATAACATTATTTAACGTTTCCTTCGACGTTATGTTGTGTTGCCGAATCCTGCGTTGCAGTAAATCCCAGAGGTGTTCGATGGGATTCAAGTCCGGCGATTGTGGAGGTGTTTTAAGTTGCTTTGGGGTATTGTATAGTAGCCAAAGCTTAGTGTTGTGGGCGCAATGTTTGGGGTCATTATCTTGTTGAAAAAAGTATTCGGGCCCCAAGCCCAAGTTTTCGATGCTAGGCTTCAAATTTTCTTTTAAAATGTCTATATACATTTTATGGTCCATTGTCGATGTTATGAAAACCAACCTTCCCACCCCTTTGGTGCACATACACCCCCAAACCATAACTCCACCACCTCCGTGTTTTACAGTCGCTTTCAAATTTTCGGGATTAAGGGCAGTATTAGGTTTTCTCCATACAAGTTGTTTACCCTTAATGCCGAAAATGCAAAATTTGCTCTCATCTGTAAAGAGAACTTTCTCCCAGAATTCAATGGGCTTGTCTAAGCGTTTTTTTGCAAAGGCGATCCGCTTCTGACGATTGACCTCTGACACAAATGGCTTTTTTCGTGCAATGCGACTGTGATAGCTTTTTTTAACGTCCTTCTCACCGTATCTTTGCTGATAGTTTTATGAAATTCTTCTTCTGCATTTTCTACTATTTTTTTTGCCGTCAGCCTAGGTTATTTTCTAACCTGCTGTACAATTTTTCGCTTCTCTCGGTTTGTTAAAAGGGGTGGTCTACCAGATCGCGGACGTGAGAGGTAATCTTCAGTGTCTTTATAATTATTAATTACTCTTTGAATGGAAGAGTGTGACCTGCCGACAGTTTCTCCTATTTTTCGAAAAGATTTTCCCTCTTTCCATAACTTTACAATAATTTTTCTCTCTCCCAATTCAATTTCTTTTCCTTTCGTATCCATTCTAACTTTTAGCTTCTAAGCTTGTGCTAATATAATTGACACCGATTATCTTTTATTTAAATCGGAAAGCGTACATCGCCAACTACGTATTTAAGTAAATAAGTATATTTTGGAGAAGGCGTCTTTATTTGTACGCAGATTTTTGCATACGCATTATTTGGAGAATTTTTAATTTTAATTTTTTTTGTAACTAATATTTCTGTTTTATTGATGCATATTTTGTTAATAGAATTATATGTAGTTAATACACAAAATAAAAAAAAATTGAAGTTTATCACATTAGATCATGACTCTTATTTTTTCAGTTAAAGTGTTAGAAGTTTTTTGTACGCAGATTTCTGCTGCTAAGTGTAAGTATGAGAATCTACTTAAAATTCGTAAACAGTTCACATAACTGTGATAGAGTATAACAACTGTGATACATCAAATTTCAGTTAATATTCTTTTGAATAGTGTAGATAGTTTAGACATCGCTCTGAAGCGAATTAGTTAAAAATCATCATCAAAAAGATATTTTGATTTATTAGTTGTACAAATTGCTAGAAATTATAAAAGTATCTACACAATTAAGAAAGTACTTTATGATATACTTACAAGTTGTAATACTTATGTAGTGAAAGCTCTAGTGCGCGGCATTCCAAACTTCACTTCCCTAACTCCTTTATATCTGTATCCACAAAAACTAGCTAGAATTACCATTTACAGATTTAAGCAATATGCTTAAAGCTGTTCCAAAGTGCTTTACCAATGGGCTGCTGAAGGTACTGCAGGTACTAATATTGCGCTATCAATACTGTCAGATGTGTTGGCAGTTTTGGTTTGAAAGTAAAAATTGACTGGTTTATGCAGATATTTACATAATGCAGATGAATCAAATACACCAGATGGAGACGCTTCTAGCAAATGACTGTAAGAGTATGAACAGAGTCCCTCTGATCTGGATCTGTACTGTCAATAAGTACTGTCAATAAGTTTTGGAGAAACACTCCCGTTTTGTCTAACAGATTTTTTGTATAGCAACTTTTTTGGAAAAGTAGCTTCATAGTTTGAACACAGATTTGAATGGTGACTTTTTGCAACAGTTTTCATGACATTGTACCGAAATTTTCGTTAACTTAGCTTCTACAAAAAGCAATAATTCTTTCCTATCAAAAGTATGTCCACTTTCCATCTGTGGAAAGTGGACATACTTTTGTGTTAGTCAAAGGTTTCTTTGACTAATTTGCTTTATCATATCTGCTGCATCCAATTTACCTTCCGACCTAAGTTCCATTTGTGCAGCTTATGTAAGTTCTTCAAGAGATAAATCAAAAATAAGCTCTTCTGTTTTTCTTCTTTTGGTTCGTTCGCTACAACTTGGAAGGAAACTTGTGGTCTTCCGCCATCATCTCCTTCTCTGCTGAAGCTGATTTTTGTACAATTAGCGTTTCATAAAAAATATTCTAATTTTAAACTAAAATTAGAACTAACACTAGAACTATCACTAGGATTAATGCTAGATCAATATATAATAATGCTAGATTAAAACTAGAAACTTTCAGGTTTTGCCGTGCGTTTTCACCTTCTTCAGAATTTGGTTTGAAATGTGTTTGTCAGTTCAAATTATATAGTATTAGTTAAGCGAGTAACGAACTGAAACAAAACTGCGAATGTTGTACTATCTAGCCTATTTCGAGCAGCAAGAACTTCTTGTTGACATATTAATCCTGCGCAAAATACGCCAGATAAATAATATACTTTTTTTGAAAGAACAATTTACGTAGAATACATAAATATGGTCTAAGTTCCCTCTCTATTGGAGTAAAATTAGAACTAACACTAAAACTATCACCAGGAAGAATTCTAGATCTAAAACAAGAAACTTTCGAGTTTAGCCGTGTGTCTTTTGAAAAACTATTTGACGTTTCGGATGCCATGTTGCAACCATCTTCAGAAACTGGTTCACCAATTACAAGCTAATTACTAACAAATTACTGCATCGCGCCATGTTCTGCTGAGTTCTCAGCTATCTTCTCTATTGACGTTGTTTTTATGTTGGTGGATTTCTATCGCTTCCCTTGTTAGCCTCTGGTGATATTTATTAGTCCTAGCATATAGTTATGTCCCTCTGAATGGGACAAAGTTCCGCAACCGCCAACTGTTAGATCTTCTTCGGCCTCACATCCTCTCATGCTCCTTGATACGGCATTCAATGTTACGCCAAATCATGTATCATGTAATTTGACCAACGTTAAACTTCCCACAACTACATGATAGCCGATAGACTACCGCTCCTTTTAATAGAGGTTTTGAATGCTTGTTCTTGGCTTTCGAATTTTGGTGACTGTTCCATATATAGAAACCGTTCCTCCTTCTTTAGGTTTTCTCCTTCACAAATTCTAACTGCTCGCTGAAACAAATTGTCAGCTCTTCTGTTCTGTTTTTCCTCTTCTGTTGTGGATGACGATTATTTATATATAAGATTACTTACTTCAGATACACTCCAAATTCCATTTGCCGTCCTAGTGACCAATATACCTAAGAAGGGCAGCTGCTTTACAGATTCCGTTTCCATGGTACGGTAAACAAGATCATTTTATGTTGAGAGTTTAAGTTATCTAAGAATTCTCGGAGACGTTCTCTAACATGTTGCTGTAAGACAAACTTAACGCATATCGTAGCCATAACTTTGGTTTCCACTGGCTCTTCTTCAAAGCTTCTTCTCCGAATAATTCCATGTAGAAATTAGCTATTACTGGCGACGATGGAGAAAACTCTCCTTTCCAACTAAAATACGTGTGACAATAAATAATACTCCACTAGATCTGGAACATATTCTGGTAATCCCTCCAAGACAATAATATAAATTAATTCGAACCAGTTTCTGAAGAAGGTTGCAACATGGCATCCGAAACGTCAAACATTCTTTTCAAAAAACGCTTCTCTACTTTAGATCTAGTATTAATCCTAGTGATAGTTCTAATGTTGTTAGTACTTAGGTTAGTTTTAATTTTAGTTCAATTTATACCGGTCGTAAAAGCCTTCGTACTTACATGACCTTCCTAGTTCAATGATACTCACCTCACATGTTGATTGGTTTTTAGGCATTTTTTGCATTGCGAGAGAAAAAGAAATCATTTACTTTTTGAAATGAAATTATTACATTGCATATCCGTATAGCGAAGAGACAGTTCCCCGGCCTAATTCTTTCTATCTCCCCACTTTTCTTTCATCCTCCTTGATATTTTTTACATGTTTTGGCTGAACAGTATGATATTACGAGGGATTTCTTACTTTCAAAGTAATTTTTATTTTCTTACGAACCCGGAAAGTGGGAGGTAGATCCTCTCTCCTCGTTCTTCCTATCTCCGTGCTTTCCACATCTCCCCTTACTCCCTATCCAGCTCCTTCTTTAACTCCTCATCAAGCTCCTCGTCCATTTGCTTCTTCGTTGTTCAAGACTCACAGAAATGGATTACTTTTTGAAATATTTTCTCCCTCTCTTTCTTCCATCCTCAATGACATTGTTTATATGTTTTGGTTGGGAAGTATGGCATTACGAGAGATTCTTACTCTTTAAAGTAATTTTTATTTACATACGTACCCGAAAAGTGTAAGGTAGATCCTCTCGCTCCGTCCTTCCTATCTTCGCTTCTTCCACATCTCCTCTTGTTTTCCTATCCTGCTCCTTCTTTACGCTTCATCAGCTCCTCTTCCATTTGCTTCTTCGTTGTTCAAGACTCACAGCGTTTGTAAAAAAAGGAATGGATTACTTTTTAAAATATTTTACGCTTTATACGTATCTGAGGGAGGGAGAAAGATTTACTCCCTACTCGGCTTATCCTTCCGTTTTTTTAAGGTCTTTGTTTTCATTGTTTCCCTCAAAAAGCTTACTAACGTTTCCATTTCAAATCCGTCTTAGTAGGATATCTGGCACAGTGTTTTTGTTGATGATGGACCCTATCTTCAGTCCAACCTGCCTTCTCGCACTCTCAAACATTATTTTATTTCCTTCAGATTGCTTGCAAAACTTTCAGTAATTGCCTGAGTGAAGTTGCCTGCCACGCTAAAACGTCCTTTATGAAGACGCTGGTCCATCCCTGGTATTTCTACCATCTCGTCTACCACCGTTCCATCACTCTTTCGCGCATTTTTTTGCTTCTTCTGCATTTTTCTTTCCAATTAGTTGTCCTCTCTCAGACCAATACGTCCAACGGTAGTCATCCTGCAATGGCGCCAATTGCATCAGTTCCTTTGTATACTATTTATGTTTTAATTCCCTTTCCCATGTCAGTAAGGTAACCAACTATTTTTTGTTCAAAAAGAGTACACTTTGCAAATATCTCATAGGTGGAAAAACAAGAAGAAAAAACGACAAATACTTTATTTTCTTTTAAAAACATATTTTTCTTGGGAGTGTCTTTTTTTACTAAATGAGGATGTTCGTCTAATAATGTAGCCACATCTGAACAACTTTTATTTTGTATATTAAATTTGACTGTTAAGATGGCAGCACTGATCTAATAATCATTCCCTAGTGAAAATACCCTTTCATCAGCAGCATTAGTGCCTGGACAACATAAGGACATTACTATTAAAACTTTTAAATTTTCATGTGGGATATGTTCTACTCTAAAATGACGAAAGATTTCTATCCATCTTTTGTCAAGTTCTATTTTCTCATTTATTCATCATTATTTTCTCATGTCATTTATATATAAATTTACTCTTCGAATTTCTTCAAACAGAAAATTGTCGTTTATAACAATATTTTTTACTTCCTTCATTACAAATTCGACTGCTGAATTTTTCTATTCAATTTTACTATTTAGAAAGGTCCATTTGAAACAATTCAATGCTCTAAAATTCACTATCCATTCTACGATATATTCATGGCAAATTTTATACAAATTTTTAACATCTTTAAAAATTCATTATTTATTCCGGGATTGGAATCTTCCAAAATGGTCAGTTTATTCTTTAGAATGAGTGTAAAATCCATCATTAAATCTTGATTTACATTGCAGTATGAAATCCTTTAATATAATACATAACTTCTGCTGTTGAAATTTTATCTCTTTCAATTTGTAAAGTAATTTTATAAAACAACGACTCCTGACTGTGAATAAAGTATCGCTCTGACATATCGTTTTGAAAAAATTTCTTCAAAATTGTAGGACATTTGCCAAGGTTTAAAAAATATGAACATAGTGGATCATATAACTGTAAAACGCGTTCTTATGCTGGAATTAAAGCAAGCCATCTGACTTTGAAATAACCAAGCAGTTTTTTTTGGTATTAAATACTAGCCTCTTCACAGTATTCTCAGAGTACAGGATTTGAAAAGTATAGTTGTATAGTAAATGAGTATAGTTGGTCACCTTAATGTCGGAGATGCATACAGTACCACCGAACTAATTGTTGACCCAACACTCTTCTTAGTTTTAGGTATCACTATTGTTAGTACGTTTTGGATCCGCGCTGTTTTATCGAAATCATCGTAACGTGCATGGACATTCTCAGATCTTTGCCAAGTGTAACACCCAGGTACATCACTGACTTCGTACTTTGAATAATTGTATTGACTACCTTGATAGTTATATCATTTAGTTTCCTTTTACTTTTTAGGATTATCATTTCGGTTTTGACTCCTCGACCTTGAGACCAATGTTTGCCAGGCAGTTCATTACTTCCTCCATTGAGTATTCAGTTTTTTGAATAATTGTCTTGCCCTCAATTACCAGTGCAAAGTCGCGTAATCCACTGTAATCACGCCTTTTATTAGCTTCAAATTTAATATTTTACTGTACTATATGCCTTGTCATTCCTTTGTTCTCTTCATCCTCTCAACAGATGTTTTCCATTCCCCAATCCTCTCTGCACAGCCAACAGCACCTCTTCACATGATACGACTAATAAATCTCCGCTCTCTCCTCATTATAACAATGGCTTCTAGCCACCAGCTTCTTTCTTTTCTGACTCCCTTCCTCCACAAGGCATTTAGGAAACCGTTCCATAATTATGTAGGTATTCATATCCTTCATTGTATCTGCTCCATATAATCGGTATCCTTCTCTTCGATTTCTATTCCTATCGCTTATCTCTTCTCGATAATTAATAACACAACCCAACTCAGCCTTATCCAACCCGACCTAATGGTATGACATAAATGAGGGTAAATCACCATGAATAAGAAAACTTTAAGTACTTTAATCACTTCTCCTCGAGCCCCATCTTTTCTCAAAAAACCCAATTGCCTCTCAACTCCAGACTTAACATTCCTTGGACAGGTGATTGAGAAGTCAAAAGTAAACTTTACGGTATAATTAATGTTTATAAACAAAACTGACCTATTTAACATTTTTTCGAGAGATGATTGACAGGTCAAAAGAAAACTTCACGCTTTAATTGGGGAACAAAAGGAAGCTACTTGCCTTCACCCTTTTTTTATTACAATGGCGGTTTCTTCACGGTTTAATTGGAGTACAAAAGAAATCTTCACGGTATGATTAATGTTTGTAAACAAAACTGACCTGTTTAACATTCTTTTAGGGGATGATTGACAGGTCAATAAAAGAAAACTTCACGCTTTAATTGGGGAACAAAAGGGGGGTACCTGTCTGTATGTACCCTTTTTTCTATTACAATGGAGGTTTCTTCAGGGTTTAATTGGAGTACAAAAGAAATTTTCACGATATAATTAATGTTTGTAAACAAAACTGACCTAGTTAACATGCTTTTGGGGAATGATTAAGAAAATTGTCTTACTATAAAAATTGATTGAAACTCAATAATTTAAATCCACCGAGAAAAGTCTTATGCATGTACATGATTTATTATGGTCTAAGGATACATAATCCACAACTCATTAGAATTTGCCTATTACAGTTTTGTAGTAATAATGCCAAAATTTCCATATCATAATTTTTGTATCAAAATTCTTTCATAATCAAAAAATTAAAATGGATCGTCGAACACCTCATTTAGTAATATACTCATAATGATGTGGAAAAGTTTTGAAAAATCAAAAAAGACCTCATTTGCTAATATTCTTCATCATGATGTGGAAAAGCATAATTCGTAATCAATTACTACCTAGATATGAGAATATTGCAGAAATACAGCAAAAATCTTTAAAATATTATAATTCTTGATTTTTATAGCAAAATCATTTCATAACTCAAAAATTAAAATAGATGGTCGAAGACTTCATTAACTCTTATAATCATGTGGAAAAGCATAATTCGTATTCAATTACAATCTAGATATTGATGCAATCTAGTTAATTAAGTACCCTACGGATATTTTTATTGCATTAGTACCAGTTTTGACAACAAACAGTATATCCCATCAAAATTTTTCGTGTTTAGTACTCCTCCGAGAATTTCAAATACCAAACCAACACTTTTAATTTAATGTTAATGTGGTGTTAAGTTTGTTTAAACTCTGCATCTTAACCCAAACTAAATACATGGATTTTTGTGGAAACCAATCTAAAAATGTAGCATCCTGCTTGAAACAGAAGAAATATCTAAACCTGATCAACTTGGAATGTTTAAACTTGACTTGAATCTTAATACAAACCCAAATATTTGGGTTTTTATGGAACTTTGCACTTAAAGTGTTGCGTTTTGCATGAAACAAAAAAGGACGTTGTCCGTATCCGAGACCCTACTGAATGGTTGGAAATACCAAACCAATTCCTTGAACTTTACGAATTTGGAGCTAATTAAGTTCGTTTAAACTCTGTTTGCATCTTAACCCAAATTAAATTCTTGGATTTTTGTGGAAACCAATCTAAAAATGTTGCATCCTGCTTGAAACAGAAGAAATATTTAAACCTGATCAACTTGGAATGTGGATGCATAAAGACGGATTGAGTTTAAACTTGACTTGAATTGACAAACCCAAATATTTAGGTTTTTTTGGAACTTTGCACTTAAATTGTTGCATTTTGCCTGAAACAAAAAAAGACGTTGTCCGCATTCGGGACCTTACGGAATGGTTGGAAATACCAAACCAATTCCTTGAACTTTACTAATTTGGAGCTAATTAAGTTCGTTTAAACTCTGTTTGCATCTTAACCCAAATTAAATTCTTGGATTTTTGTGGAAACCAATCTAAAAATGTTGCATCCTGCTTGAAACAGAAGAAATATTTAAACCTGATCAACTTGGAATGTGGATGTATAAAGACGGATTGAGTTTAAACTTGACTTGAATTGACAAACCCAAATATTTAGGTTTTTATGGAACTTTGCACTTAAATTGTTGCATTTTGCCTGAAACAAAAAAAGACGTTGTCCGCATTCGGGACCTTACGGAATGGTTGGAAATACCAAACCAATTCCTTGAACTTTACTAATTTGGAGCTAATTAAGTTCGTTTAAACTCTGTTTGCATCTTAACCCAAATTAAATTCTTGGATTTTTGTGGAAACCAATCTAAAAATGTTGCATCCTGCTTGAAACAGAAGAAATATTTAAACCTGATCAACTTGGAATGTGGATGTATAAAGACGGATTGAGTTTAAACTTGACTTGAATTGACAAACCCAAATATTTAGGTTTTTATGGAACTTTGCACTTAAATTGTTGCATTTTGCCTGAAACAAAAAAAGACGTTGTCCGCATTCGGGACCTTACGGAATGGTTGGAAATACCAAACCAATTCCTTGAACTTTACTAATTTGGAGCTAATTAAGTTCGTTTAAACTCTGTTTGCATCTTAACCCAAATTAAATTCTTGGATTTTTGTGGAAACCAATCTAAAAATGTTGCATCCTGCTTGAAACAGAAGAAATATTTAAACCTGATCAACTTGGAATGTGGATGTATAAAGACGGATTGAGTTTAAACTTGACTTGAATTGACAAACCCAAATATTTAGGTTTTTATGGAACTTTGCACTTAAATTGTTGCATTTTGCCTGAAACAAAAAAAGACGTTGTCCGCATTCGGGACCTTACGGAATGGTTGGAAATACCAAACCAATTCCTTGAACTTTACTAATTTGGAGCTAATTAAGTTCGTTTAAACTCTGTTTGCATCTTAACCCAAATTAAATTCTTGGATTTTTCTGGAAACCAATCTAAAAATGTTGCATCCTGCTTGAAACAGAAGAAATATTTAAACCTGATCAACTTGGAATGTGGATGTATAAAGACGGATTGAGTTTAAACTTGACTTGAATTGACAAACCCAAATATTTAGGTTTTTATGGAACTTTGCACTTAAATTGTTGCATTTTGCCTGAAACAAAAAAAGACGTTGTCCGCATTCGGGACCTTACGGAATGGTTGGAAATACCAAACCAATTCCTTGAACTTTACTAATTTGGAGCTAATTAAGTTCGTTTAAACTCTGTTTGCCTCTTAACCCAAATTAAATTCTTGGATTTTTGTGGAAACCAATCTAAAAATGTTGCATCCTGCTTGAAACAGAAGAAATATTTAAACCTGATCAACTTGGAATGTGGATGTATAAAGACGGATTGAGTTTAAACTTGACTTGAATTGACAAACCCAAATATTTAGGTTTTTATGGAACTTTGCACTTAAATTGTTGCATTTTGCCTGAAACAAAAAAAGACGTCCGTATTCGGGACCTTACGGAATGGTTGGAAATATCAAATCAATTCCTTGAACTTTACGAATTTGGAGCTAATTAAGTTCGTTTAAACTCTGTTTGCATCTTAACCCAAATTAAATTCTTGGATTTTTGTGGAAACCAATCTAAAAATGTTGCATCCTGCTTGAAACAGAAGAAATATTTAAACCTGATCAACTTGGAATGTGGATGCATAAAGACGGATTGAGTTTAAACTTGACTTGAATTGACAAACCCAAATATTTAGGTTTTTATGGAACTTTGCACTTAAATTGTTGCATTTTGCCTGAAACAAAAAAAGTCGTTGTCCGCATTCGGGACCTTACGGAATGGTTGGAAATACCAAACCAATTCCTTGAACTTTACGAATTTGGAGCTAATTAAGTTCATTTAAACTCTGTTTGCATCTTAACCCAAATTAAATTCTTGGATTTTTCTGGAAACCAATCTAAAAATGTTGCGTCCTGCTTGAAACAGAAGAAATATTTAAACCTGATCAACTTGGAATGTGGATGCATAAAGACGGATTGAGTTTAAACTTGACTTGAATTGACAAACCCAAATATTTAGGTTTTTATGGAACTTTGCACTTAAATTGTTGCATTTTGCCTGAAACAAAAAAAGACGTTGTCCGCATTCGGGACCTTACGGAATGGTTGGAAATACCAAACCAATTCCTTGAACTTTACGAATTTGGAGCTAATTAAGTTCGTTTAAACTCTGTTTGCATCTTAACCGAAATTAAATTCTTGGATTTTTGTGGAAACCAATCTAAAAATGTTGCATCCTGCTTGAAACAGAAGAAATATTTAAACCTGATCAACTTGGAATGTGGATGCATAAAGACGGATTGAGTTTAAACTTGACTTGAATTGACAAACCCAAATATTTAGGTTTTTATGGAACTTTGCACTTAAATTGTTGCATTTTGCCTGAAACAAAAAAAGACGTTGTCCGCATTCGGGACCTTACGGAATGGTTGGAAATACCAAACCAATTCCTTGAACTTTACGAATTTGGAGCTAATTAAGTTCGTTTAATCTCTGTTTGCATCTTAACCCAAATTAAATTCTTGGATTTTTGTGGAAACCAATCTAAGAATGTTGCATCCTGCTTGAAACAGAAGAAATATTTAAACCTGATCAACTTGGAATGTGGATGCATAAAGACGGATTGAGTTTAAACTTGACTTGAATTGAAAAACCCAAATATTTAGGTTTTTATGGAACTTTGCACTTAAATTGTTGCATTTTGCCTGAAACAAAAAAAGACGTTGTCCGCATTCGGGACCTTACGGAATGGTTGGAAATACCAAACCAATTCCTTGAACTTTACGAATTTGGAGCTAATTAAGTACGTTTAAACTCTGTTTGCATCTTAACCCAAATTAAATTCTTGGATTTTTGTGGAAACCAATCTAAAAATGTTGCATCCTGCTTGAAACAGAAGAAATATTTAAACCTGATCAACTTGGAATGTGGATGCATAAAGACGGATTGAGTTTAAACTTGACTTGAATTGAAAAACCCAAATATTTAGGTTTTTATGGAACTTTGCACTTAAATTGTTGCATTTTGCCTGAAACAAAAAAAGACGTTGTCCGCATTCGGGACCTTACGGAATGGTTGGAAATACCAAACCAATTCCTTGAACTTTACGAATTTGGAGCTAATTAAGTACGTTTAAACTCTGTTTGCATCTTAACCCAAATTAAATTCTTGGATTTTTGTGGAAACCAATCTAAAAATGTTGCATCCTGCTTGAAACAGAAGAAATATTTAAACCTGATCAACTTGGAATGTGGATGCATAAAGACGGATTGAGTTTAAACTTGACTTGAATTGACAAACCCAAATATTTAGGTTTTTATGGAACTTTGCACATAAATTGTTGCATTTTGCCTGAAACAAAAAAAGTCGTTGTCCGCATTCGGGACCTTACGGAATGGTTGGAAATACCAAACCAATTCCTTGAACTTTACGAATTTGGAGCTAATTAAGTTCGTTTAAACTCTGTTTGCATCTTAACCCAAATTAAATTCTTGGATATTTGTGGAAACCAATCTAAAAATGTTGCATCCTGCTTGAAACAGAAGAAATATTTAAACCTGATCAACTTGGAATGTGGATGCATAAAGACGGATTGAGTTTAAACTTGACTTGAATTGACAAACCCAAATATTTAGGTTTTTATGGAACTTTGCACTTAAATTGTTGCATTTTGCCTGAAACAAAAAAAGACGTTGTCCGCATTCGGGACCTTACGGAATGGTTGGAAATACCAAACCAATTCCTTGAACTTTACGAATTTGGAGCTAATTAAATTCGTTTAAACTCTGTTTGCATCTTAACCCAAATTAAATTCTTGGATTTTTGTGGAAACCAATCTAAAAATGTTGCATCCTGCTTGAAACAGAAGAAATATTTAAACCTGATCAACTTGGAATGTGGATGCATAAAGACGGATTGAGTTTAAACTTGACTTGAATTGACAAACCCAAATATTTAGGTTTTTATGGAACTTTGCACTTAAATTGTTGCATTTTGCCTGAAACAAAAAAAGACGTCCGTATTCGGGACCTTACGGAATGGTTGGAAATACCAAATCAATTCCTTGAACTTTACGAATTTGGAGCTAATTAAGTTCGTTTAAACTCTGTTTGCATCTTAACCCAAATTAAATTCTTGGATTTTTGTGGAAACCAATCTAAAAATGTTGCATCCTGCTTGAAACAGAAGAAATATTTAAACCTGATCAACTTGGAATGTGGATGCATAAAGACGGATTGAGTTTAAACTTGACTTGAATTGACAAACCCAAATATTTAGGTTTTTATGGAACTTTGCACTTAAATTGTTGCATTTTGCCTGAAACAAAAAAAGACGTTGTCCGCATTCGGGACCTTACGGAATGGTTGGAAATACCAAACCAATTCCTTGAACTTTACGAATTTGGAGCTAATTAAGTTCGTTTAATCTCTGTTTGCATCTTAACCGAAATTAAATTCTTGGATTTTTGTGGAAACCAATCTAAAAATGTTGCATCCTGCTTGAAACAGAAGAAATATTTAAACCTGATCAACTTGGAATGTGGATGCATAAAGATGGATTGAGTTTAAACTTGACTTGAATCTTAATACAAACCCAAATATTTGGGTTTTTATGGAACTTTGCACTTAAATTGTTGCATTTTGCCTGAAACAAAAAAAGACGTTGTCCGCATTCGGGACCTTACGGAATGGTTGGAAATACCAAACCAATTCCTTGAACTTTACAAATTTGGAGCTAATTAAGTTCGTTTAAACTCTGTTTGCATCTTAACCCAAATTAAATTCTTGGATTTTTGTGGAAACCAATCTAAAAATGTTGCATCCTGTTTGAAACAGAAGAAATATTTAAACCTGATCAACTTGGAATGTGGATGCATAAAGACGGATTGAGTTTAAACTTGACTTGAATTGACAAACCCAAATATTTAGGTTTTTATGGAACTTTGCACTTAAATTGTTGCATTTTTCCTGAAACAAAAAGAGACGTTGTCCGCATTCGGGACCTTACGGAATGGTTGGAAATACCAAACCAATTCCTTGAACTTTACGAATTTGGAGCTAATTAAGTTCGTTTAAACTCTGCATCTTAACTCAAATTAAATTCTTGGATTTTTGTGGAAACCAATCTAAAAATGTTGCATCCTGCTTGAAACAGAAGAAATATTTAAACCTGATCAACTTGGAATGTGGATGCATAAAGATGGATTGAGTTTAAACTTGACTTGAATCTTAATACAAACCCAAATATTTGGGTTTTTATGGAACTTTGCACTTAAATTGTTGCATTTTGCCTGAAACAAAAAAAGACGTTGTCCGCATTCGGGACCTTACGGAATGGTTGGAAATACAAAACCAATTCCTTGAACTTTACAAATTTGGAGCTAATTAAGTTCGTTTAAACTCTGTTTGCATCTTAACCCAAATTAAATTCTTGGATTTTTGTGGAAACCAATCTAAAAATGTTGCATCCTGTTTGAAACAGAAGAAATATTTAAACCTGATCAACTTGGAATGTGGATGCATAAAGACGGATTGAGTTTAAACTTGACTTGAATTGACAAACCCAAATATTTAGGTTTTTATGGAACTTTGCACTTAAATTGTTGCATTTTTCCTGAAACAAAAAGAGACGTTGTCCGCATTCGGGACCTTACGGAATGGTTGGAAATACCAAACCAATTCCTTGAACTTTACGAATTTGGAGCTAATTAAGTTCGTTTAAACTCTGCATCTTAACCCAAATTAAATTCTTGGATTTTTGTGGAAACCAATCTAAAAATGTTGCATCCTGCTTGAAACAGAAGAAATATTTAAACCTGATCAACTTGGAATGTGGATGCATAAAGACGGATTGAGTTTAAACTTGACTTGAATTGACAAACCCAAATATTTAGGTTTTTATGGAACTTTGCACTTAAATTGTTGCATTTTGCCTGAAACAAAAAAAGACGTCCGTATTCGGGACCTTACGGAATGGTTGGAAATACCAAATCAATTCCTTGAACTTTACGAATTTGGAGCTAATTAAGTTCGTTTAAACTCTGTTTGCATCTTAACCCAAATTAAATTCTTGGATTTTTGTGGAAACCAATCTAAAAATGTTGCATCCTGCTTGAAACAGAAGAAATATTTAAACCTGATCAACTTGGAATGTGGATGCATAAAGACGGATTGAGTTTAAACTTGACTTGAATTGACAAACCCAAATATTTAGGTTTTTATGGAACTTTGCACTTAAATTGTTGCATTTTGCCTGAAACAAAAAAAGACGTTGTCCGCATTCGGGACCTTACGGAATGGTTGGAAATACCAAACCAATTCCTTGAACTTTACGAATTTGGAGCTAATTAAGTTCGTTTAATCTCTGTTTGCATCTTAACCGAAATTAAATTCTTGGATTTTTGTGGAAACCAATCTAAAAATGTTGCATCCTGCTTGAAACAGAAGAAATATTTAAACCTGATCAACTTGGAATGTGGATGCATAAAGATGGATTGAGTTTAAACTTGACTTGAATCTTAATACAAACCCAAATATTTGGGTTTTTATGGAACTTTGCACTTAAATTGTTGCATTTTGCCTGAAACAAAAAAAGACGTTGTCCGCATTCGGGACCTTACGGAATGGTTGGAAATACCAAACCAATTCCTTGAACTTTACAAATTTGGAGCTAATTAAGTTCGTTTAAACTCTGTTTGCATCTTAACCCAAATTAAATTCTTGGATTTTTGTGGAAACCAATCTAAAAATGTTGCATCCTGTTTGAAACAGAAGAAATATTTAAACCTGATCAACTTGGAATGTGGATGCATAAAGACGGATTGAGTTTAAACTTGACTTGAATTGACAAACCCAAATATTTAGGTTTTTATGGAACTTTGCACTTAAATTGTTGCATTTTTCCTGAAACAAAAAGAGACGTTGTCCGCATTCGGGACCTTACGGAATGGTTGGAAATACCAAACCAATTCCTTGAACTTTACGAATTTGGAGCTAATTAAGTTCGTTTAAACTCTGCATCTTAACTCAAATTAAATTCTTGGATTTTTGTGGAAACCAATCTAAAAATGTTGCATCCTGCTTGAAACAGAAGAAATATTTAAACCTGATCAACTTGGAATGTGGATGCATAAAGATGGATTGAGTTTAAACTTGACTTGAATCTTAATACAAACCCAAATATTTGGGTTTTTATGGAACTTTGCACTTAAATTGTTGCATTTTGCCTGAAACAAAAAAAGACGTTGTCCGCATTCGGGACCTTACGGAATGGTTGGAAATACAAAACCAATTCCTTGAACTTTACAAATTTGGAGCTAATTAAGTTCGTTTAAACTCTGTTTGCATCTTAACCCAAATTAAATTCTTGGATTTTTGTGGAAACCAATCTAAAAATGTTGCATCCTGTTTGAAACAGAAGAAATATTTAAACCTGATCAACTTGGAATGTGGATGCATAAAGACGGATTGAGTTTAAACTTGACTTGAATTGACAAACCCAAATATTTAGGTTTTTATGGAACTTTGCACTTAAATTGTTGCATTTTTCCTGAAACAAAAAGAGACGTTGTCCGCATTCGGGACCTTACGGAATGGTTGGAAATACCAAACCAATTCCTTGAACTTTACGAATTTGGAGCTAATTAAGTTCGTTTAAACTCTGCATCTTAACTCAAATTAAATTCTTGGATTTTTGTGGAAACCAATCTAAAAATGTTGCATCCTGCTTGAAACAGAAGAAATATTTAAACCTGATCAACTTGGAATGTGGATGCATAAAGACGGATTGAGTTTAAACTTGACTTGAATTGACAAACCCAAATATTTAGGTTTTTATGGAACTTTGCACATAAATTGTTGCATTTTGCCTGAAACAAAAAAAGTCGTTGTCCGCATTCGGGACCTTACGGAATGGTTGGAAATACCAAACCAATTCCTTGAACTTTACGAATTTGGAGCTAATTAAGTTCGTTTAAACTCTGTTTGCATCTTAACCCAAATTAAATTCTTGGATATTTGTGGAAACCAATCTAAAAATGTTGCATCCTGCTTGAAACAGAAGAAATATTTAAACCTGATCAACTTGGAATGTGGATGCATAAAGACGGATTGAGTTTAAACTTGACTTGAATTGACAAACC
Organism: Onthophagus sagittarius; assembly: GCA_036711965.1. Taxonomy (NCBI): domain Eukaryota; kingdom Metazoa; phylum Arthropoda; class Insecta; order Coleoptera; family Scarabaeidae; genus Onthophagus; species Onthophagus sagittarius. The sequence goes on from JASERS010000004.1 coordinate 14,644,902, forward strand.
CAAATATTTAGGTTTTTATGGAACTTTGCACTTAAATTGTTGCATTTTGCCTGAAACAAAAAAAGACGTTGTCCGCATTCGGGACCTTACGGAATGGTTGGAAATACCAAACCAATTCCTTGAACTTTACGAATTTGGAGCTAATTAAATTCGTTTAAACTCTGTTTGCATCTTAACCCAAATTAAATTCTTGGATTTTTGTGGAAACCAATCTAAAAATGTTGCATCCTGCTTGAAACAGAAGAAATATTTAAACCTGATCAACTTGGAATGTGGATGCATAAAGACGGATTGAGTTTAAACTTGACTTGAATTGACAAACCCAAATATTTAGGTTTTTATGGAACTTTGCACTTAAATTGTTGCATTTTGCCTGAAACAAAAAAAGACGTTGTCCGCATTCGGGACCTTACGGAATGGTTGGAAATACCAAACCAATTCCTTGAACTTTACGAATTTGGAGCTAATTAAGTTCGTTTAACCTCTGTTTGCATCTTAACCCAAATTAAATTCTTGGATTTTTGTGGAAACCAATCTAAAAATGTTGCATCCTGTTTGAAACAGAAGAAATATTTAAACCTGATCAACTTGGAATGTGGATGCATAAAGACGGATTGAGTTTAAACTTGACTTGAATTGACAAACCCAAATATTTAGGTTTTTATGGAACTATGCACTTAAATTGTTGCATTTTGCCTGAAACAAAAAGAGACGTTGTCCGCATTCGGGACCTTACGGAATGGTTGGAAATACCAAACCAATTCCTTGAACTTTACGAATTTGGAGCTAATTAAGTTCGTTTAAACTCTGTTTGCATCTTAACCCAAATTAAATTCTTGGATTTTTGTGGAAACCAATCTAAAAATGTTGCATCCTGCTTGAAACAGAAGAAATATTTAAACCTGATCAACTTGGAATGTGGATGCATAAAGACGGATTGAGTTTAAACTTGACTTAAATTGACAAACCCAAATGTTTAGGTTTTTATGGAACTTTGCACTTAAATTGTTGCATTTTGCCTGAAACAAAAAAAGACGTTGTCCGCATTCGGGACCTTACGGAATGGTTGGAAATACCAAACCAATTCCTTGAACTTTACGAATTTGGAGCTAATTAAGTTCGTTTAAACTCTGTTTGCATCTTAACCCAAATTAAATTCTTGGATTTTTGTGGAAACCAATCTAAAAATGTTGCATCCTGCTTGAAACAGAAGAAATATTTAAACCTGATCAACTTGGAATGTGGATGCATAAAGACGGATTGGGTTTAAACTTGACTTGAATTGACAAACCCAAATATTTAGGTTTTTATGGAACTTTGCACTTAAATTGTTGCATTTTGCCTGAAACAAAAAAAGACGTTGTCCGCATTCGGGACCTTACGGAATGGTTGGAAATACCAAACCAATTCCTTGAACTTTACGAATTTGGAGCTAATAAAGTTCGTTTAACCTCTGTTTGCATCTTAACCCAAATTAAATTCTTGGATTTTTGTGGAAACCAATCTAAAAATGTTGCATCCTGTTTGAAACAGAAGAAATATTTAAACCTGATCAACTTGGAATGTGGATGCATAAAGACGGATTGAGTTTAAACTTGACTTGAATTGACAAACCCAAATATTTAGGTTTTTATGGAACTTTGCACTTAAATTGTTGCATTTTGCCTGAAACAAAAAAAGACGTTGTCCGCATTCGGGACCTTACGGAATGGTTGGAAATACCAAACCAATTCCTTGAACTTTACGAATTTGGAGCTAATTAAGTTCGTTTAAACTCTGTTTGCATCTTAACCCAAATTAAATTCTTGGATTTTTGTGGAAACCAATCTAAAAATGTTGCATCCTGCTTGAAACAGAAGAAATATTTAAACCTGATCAACTTGGAATGTGGATGCATAAAGACGGATTGGGTTTAAACTTGACTTGAATTGACAAACCCAAATATTTAGGTTTTTATGGAACTTTGCACTTAAATTGTTGCATTTTGCCTGAAACAAAAAAAGACGTTGTCCGCATTCGGGACCTTACGGAATGGTTGGAAATACCAAACCAATTCCTTGAACTTTAGGAATTTGGAGCTAATAAAGTTCGTTTAACCTCTGTTTGCATCTTAACCCAAATTAAATTCTTGGATTTTTGTGGAAACCAATCTAAAAATGTTGCATCCTGTTTGAAACAGAAGAAATATTTAAACCTGATCAACTTGGAATGTGGATGCATAAAGACGGATTGAGTTTAAACTTGACTTGAATTGACAAACCCAAATATTTAGGTTTTTATGGAACTTTGCACTTAAATTGTTGCATTTTGCCTGAAACAAAAAAAGACGTTGTCCGCATTCGGGACCTTACGGAATGGTTGGAAATACCAAACCAATTCCTTGAACTTTACGAATTTGGAGCTAATTAAGTTCGTTTAATCTCTGTTTGCATCTTAACCGAAATTAAATTCTTGGATTTTTGTGGAAACCAATCTAAAAATGTTGCATCCTGCTTGAAACAGAAGAAATATTTAAACCTGATCAACTTGGAATGTGGATGCATAAAGACGGATTGAGTTTAAACTTGACTTGAATTGACAAACACTTCTCTATTATCGCAAAGTTTAGAAGCAAACCATGCGTATTGAATCATATTAAAAAAAATTGAAGACGATAGCTGATGATGAATGATAGAATGTATTTTAATACAATCTTCACGAGAATTAATCTCACGATTTTGCTCAATCAAAACCGAGCAATTTTGAATTTTCTTAATAAAGTTTTTAACCTGCCTGTAGAAGTAAACGTCGCAGGGTTGCACCAATGGTGTACATTTTGGCGGTATAAATTTAATACTGCATGTTGACAAACCATTATCATTAACAAAAATTTGGTCATATATTTCGGGCTTGGTTTGCCCTCCCCATGAATCAACAAGCAAGCAAAATTTATGATCTTGTACATAAGGCTTTATAGATTTTATTAAAAAATCTTTATATAGTTTAGACGTAAGTTTCCCTGATTTTGATGATGTTACAATGATGTTGTTATATTTTCTGACGTATTCGTCCACCAATTTTTGCACACGGGGTCCGAATGAATTTCCTGTTTCTTGCAAACATATAAACACTTCAGATAACAATTTGCCAGCTAACGTGATGCTGTATTGAGCTGTATACGAGTGTGTTATCTTATTCATGTTTTATTTTTGAACAAGAATTGTTTTTGATCCTTTTGTTGCAAGGGTTCTATTAAAAGTAATCTGGTATTGGCATTCCAATAAACAATTTTAACATGTTGTTTAATAAATATTCTTATAGTATATAGCTAAATTTAAATGAAAAAATAATTGTAAATACCTGTTTGATCTGTATTAATAACATAATTTGGATCGAAGTTTATTATTGTTTTACGAGTCTGTGTGCGAAAATTTTCAGCAGAAGTCAAAATTTCCTCCATAGATGCAGTTTCTTTTTCAGATATATATTTTGTTATTTTTCGTTGACGAATTCTGTGTATCCGTTTGAACTTCTCGACCCAAGAATTGGATGCTTTAAATTCAAAGTTGGAAAATTGACTTGCAGCAGATAATGACCATTGTTGTAAATTTTTTGTGGTCACTTGCTGATTCGCTTGACGAGCTTCTCTAAATCGATCGTACGTCCATGAATCGATGATTGTATATTTATCAAAAATTGTTCCGCCATTCTTAATTTGATGCTCCCAAACCTTTAAATCAGCCTTCTTTTTTAATTGTCGACATCCGTTTTTACGAAGAGTTTTTAAACTCCAATTTGGGTGAGAATTTGCAGTGTTATATATTTGTATTTTATAATCTATTGGAATGAAATGCTCCTTTTCTGATTTATTCTCATCGGGTTCATAATTATGTTCTTCCTCATCTTGTTTAATTTCTTTAAAATTATTCACATCATCAGATTCCTTATCGGTGATTTGGTGAAATTGACTATTGTCACCTTCTTCATTCATTGTTAGTTCTTCCACCATAACAAATTGTTTCTCACCACCAATTAGATTTTGTAAAGTATATTTATATAGTTGTTCTGCTAATAACACAGATTCTTCGCTAATTGTGGAAGAAGTTGTTCTGCTATCAAGTTATTTTCTGTAAGAAGCTTTTCATAGTAATAAACAGCATTTTTTAAAGTTAATTTATTCAATTCAACGCGAACAAATTCCATAATTGTCTATATATTTATAATAACACGTATATTAATGATTTATTAACAATGAACGAAAAAAAAGTTATTAAAGAACAAAAAGAAAATTAACTAGGATATTTACGCGCACACAAGATATCAGTTCTTTTTTATTAACCAAATATTTACTGTATATCTACTGCTGCAAAATATTTTGAGTACTTTGAAGTCGATTTTCTCGAGTATTTTTGAGCATTGCATCGTACTGCTTCAGGAAAGTGATGTCCGAGTACTCATCTTCAATCCTTGCAAATATGAACAAAATCGGTGATGCCGAACCCGTAAGGTCCCCTTTCAGTTAAATATTCAGCCCATCCTCTTAAATCTAAATTATGTAAATTTTCAACTTTAAATTTATTAAAATCAACGTAAGTATGTTTAGACGTCGGATGAAACATAGAACCACGTTCTGAAGGATGAAAATTTACACCTACTGGTGCATTAGGACTTTGCTGTTTCACAGGTCTTATTGTACCCGCCATGCTTACCTATAGAGGTATCTCTTCCCACAGAGTTTGCCGATGATTCCTGTATTGATGAAACTCCTTGAAAAATATCAAACTGATCTTGAAAATCAAGAGGATCAAAATCAAAATCCAAGTCAAAATTATCAACCAATGAACTTGTATCTTGAGCTCCACTGGGTCCAGGACGATCGTTGTCTTCAAAGGTTGTTCCGTGGGGAAAATCCTCATTAAACATCTTTGTATATTTTCACTTAAATTTTTCTTATATTTAATTATAAACTCCTTATATGAAACACCAGCAGGTTTATATATTTTTCTATAATCCTCCCAAATAGCACTATTCACTGCCGCATACAAATAATTTCCACGATTTAATTTTGATTTTACTGGTGCCATAGGATATTGTACACCAATAAAAGATTCCACAACATTCTTTATCTTCAAACCAGTATACCCAATAAAACTATGCCAATTACCAGTCTCCCAAAAATTTTCAAAAAAAGCTTCTATAGCACGACGATCTGCACCAACAATATCTTCAGAACTGAAGATATTGAGAGAGCGAATTATCATTCTTTTAGGGGATGATTGACAGGTCAATAAAAGAAAACTTTACGCTTTAATTGGGGAACAAAAGGGGGGTACCTGTCTGTATGTACCCTTTTTTCTATTACAATGGAGGTTTCTTCAGGGTTTAATTGGGGTACAAAAGAAATTTTCACGGTATAATTAATGTTTGTAAACAAAACCGACCAACTTAACATTCTTTTGGGGAATGATTAAGAAAATTGTCAATAATTTTGCAAGAAACTCTTTTTCGATTTGAAATGCTGAAAATCATGTTAAAACAAAACAATTTGTGTATAAAAAGAATTAGGAGTACTTTTATTTATTTTTATAAAATTAAAAAAATATATATATTATCACATAACGCTTTATTGTATCTTACAATCTTAAAAATCATAATCGATTATAATTATTTAAAAAACGAAATGAGTAAATTTTATGTGTAAAGAGAGGTTTATCAAAAAGCTTAAAGCTCTAAAATAAAAAAAAATAAAACAATTAAAATCGAGATCACAGCAAAAATTAATACGGTTTTTTTTTTCAAAATTAAGTTCTAAGATACAAAATGATTCTCTATTGCACTAACATTAATAATAAATAAGCAATCAAATCAAAAAATTACAAAAATTAATCTTTGATGATTCGGCCCTAATTACATTGGAATGTTAATTAATTATGAATAAAAAATTATAATCGTTGTTGTAAAAGTTCTTCCGGTAAATTATACACTCCAAGTACTGGGTAATACGTAGTCGTTTGATCAACGACGGGTTCTGGGAGTTGTGGTGGCGCCAAAACCGATCCGGGAGGATTTCTTTGAGGCATCCCCGTCGGGGGAATACTTTGCGGTTTCCTCACCGTAACAGAAGTATTAATACCATGCCTCCTTTTCATGTGTTTATTATAATTAGGCCAATTCGTGAAGTGATGTTGACATTCCAAACAAGAATACGGCCTCTCCCCCGTGTGTTGTCTCCTATGAGTCGTTAAAACCCCTTTAAATCGAAAACTTTTCCCGCAAAACTCGCAAGTAAACGGCATCGCGCCGGTATGGATCCGAACGTGTTCTTTTAAAGTCCCCCTTTCGCGAAATTGCCGCCCGCAAACGTCGCAACGGTGAGGTTTTAACCCCGAATGAACCGAACCGTGTTTTCTTAACCGAACTAAAGTTTTAAACGCTTTTCCGCAAGTTGTACAAGCGTAAGGTCGAGCGGCTGTGTGGGTTAATAAATGATTATCTAAATTACCTTTTTGAACGAAACTTTTTCCGCATTGATCGCAGGTGTAATCGCGAACGCCGGTGTGGATTCGTTTGTGGACCATTAAATTGGGGCGAGTCCCGAAACGTTTGGGGCATTGATCACATTGATAACAATTTTTTAAGTCGCTGGGGAGGTGGGAGCGGGCGTGAACTAATAAAGCTGATTGCATTCGGAAGCGTTTTCCGCAAGTTGAGCATCCGTGGGGGCGATCATCGCCGTGTTCGAGGCGATGCGAGTCTTGTTGTTTTGCTGAGGAGAACCATTTGTTGCAGATATCGCAACAAAATTTTAAATAATTTCGGTGTACTTTAGCGTGGGCTATAAATATGCTGTATTTGAAGTAAACTTTGGGGCAATCAGCACAAGCGTATCGGGGGGGTTGGCCGTGAACCGTTGCGAAGTGCTCCCTAATTTCATCTGCTGAGTTTAACCCGGATGCACAAGTATAACATTGCCAAGGATATTCCCCCCAACCTTTTACGGTGTTTAACGGGGTGATACTTCCATCCTCGTTTTTCTCAAAATCCTCTAAATCCGACAAAGTATCCGATTCACTTTCAGCTTTACATTTACTCTTCTTTAACTTAATCTCCTCCACTTCGCTTCTTAAGTTATCGGAGATCGACAAAAACTCGATTTCGACCGGTTTAACTTCGCAATTTATCACTGCCGTTGTATTAAGCGCCTCCAGCAGCATCTGTTGCGTTCTTTGTACTTGTGCGTGAAATTCCCACGTGGTATTTACGACGTCTTTACAGGAATCGCATATCGTTAGGGGCAAACTGTCTTCGATGGTTATCATAACCTGAAAAAGTTTTTCAATTCTCGTCGTTAATTCGACGTCGTCTAAAGCTAACGTTAAATCGCCTCGAATTGACCCGCAAAGCCTGCACCGGGAATCCATAACATTCTCACTTTTCTTTTAACTTTTTTCCTTTTTAAATTGGGGTTTCCACCTTTGACAGGTAACAACATAAAGCGTCAATGAAAATGGCGTAATCCCAAAAATGAAATGTCCCTAACATAAATTATTTTATCGCATTAATTAATTCTATTTCTTTTATATTTCCTTTATATCATCGATATTAGTGTCAACAAACTTATTTATAACATATTTTATTAATTAATTAAAATTAAATCGTCATATTTATTAATAATCGTAATAACAAAATTAAGTTTCCCACCCTGTTTGCCAACAAGTCAAATGTCACAACACCTCACTTAACCTCAAATTTACAAAATTTAATTAACCCAACGATGGATTCTTTGTACCATCAAACAAACGCCTTAATTCAACAAACCCAAGAAAAATTTAAACAATTAAATCGACATGGTGACCCCGAAGAGGTCGAGATTCAAATCCAAGAAAAAATTAACACAATTAATAGGTAAAATTAATTATTAATAATAATACTTAAAAAGCGACGATTTCTTGTAGTAATTGCGAAAAATTAGATTTAATGGTGATGAAAGTCCCCATCGGACAACGCCCCAACGCAAAAATGAGATGTGACCAATTAAAATACGATAATAAACATCTTCAAGCTGCTTTAGCGGCGGAACAACAAAGAAGGAAACGACAAGAATTGGCGAAACTTGAAAGGGAACAATTATTAAATAGACGGTTTGCGCCTAATCCGGAGGCGACGATGCTCGATATGGATTTTGCGGTGCAACAAAATGAATCTATGAATAGGGTGCATAAAGGGGTTGATGAAATGTTGTATACGGGGGCGCAAACTTTGGAGAGTTTGCGGTCGCAACGGTTTACGTTGAAGGGGGCGCAAAGGAAAATTATTGATATGGCGAATACTTTGGGATTAAGTACTTATACTATGAAGTTAATTGATCGGAGGGTTATACAGGATAAATATGTTTTAATTGGGGGGATGCTTGTGACGGTGTCTGTTATGGCTCTTGTTATTATTTATTGGGCGTAAAGAACGGTTTTTATTGTAATTTATTAGTGTATATGGATGAATGAAAAAAAAAATGAGATTTTTATTTAATAAAATATGTTTGTAATTAAGCTTTTGATTCGACTTTAAAAAAATCATTAAAAAATGATCTTAAATTATATAAATTGTAGCTATAATGAGAGGTTGATTGGAAGGACGTTTTTAAAATAAGAATTACTCTGCTCTTATTTAATTAAAAAAAAGTTTATTTGCGAAATACCTTCTCACATAAGTTGATGTCAATTTTCCTAACTTGTGCTGTGATAGATTACTTCGACTATTGCAGACTTTTAGATTCTTTGATGTATTTCGCCTTTATGTTTCCATAAAAAATAATCAGGAGCTGTGAGATTGAAGCACAACTTCCATTGAGGGTCTCACTATAGACGCAATTCTAAATTTTCAGGACTTATTTTCATTGTTAAATGGTAAAATGTAAAGTTAACTTTTTTATAAACAATTTTTCAATCACATAACATTGAGTTATTTCTATTTCAAAACCGTTCTTCTGTTCTGCCCCCTCCCTGTATCATAAAGCAGTGATTTTATGAGAATTATTTTCAAACCTTTGTCATTATGAGAACTCTTTTTTGGATGTTTTTTAATGGAATCTTTCGTTAAGTAATACACCTAGGACTGATTTAGGTTTGATTAGGTCTAATTTTTTTGAAACTTATTTATTTAAAAGTAATGAAAATCGTCGCTAATGATTCATTATTGCATAATTGAGAATTTTGGAATAAAACGAAACTCGTCAAAATGTCTTTATTCCGGGTTTTCATTAGAAAATTAACTCAAACATTTTTTGAGTTGGAGAAAAATCTATTAAACGAATATAGTTTGTAATAAACTACAAAAGCATAATCCATAATCAGTTACAACTCAGATATGAGAAGATTGCAGGAATATAGAAAAATATTAGAAATATCATAATTTCGAGTTTTCAGTATAAAAACCAACTAAAAGAAACAGAGATACTTTTTGCGTGAACGTAAACAATTTGTAATGAAACACAAATACTAATCCATAACTAGATACTATCTAGATTTAAATCTCCAAAATGTCATCATTTTAGGAGTCTTACTATAAAAATTAATTGAAATTCAGTGATTAAAATCCACGGAGAAAAGTTTTATGCATGAATATTATTCATTATGGTCTAAGGATTCATAATCCATAACTCATTAGAATTTTGCTATTACAGTTTTATAGTAATAATGCTAAAATCTCAAAAATATCATAATTGTTGATTTCTGTACCAAAATTTTTTCATAACTCAAAAATTAAAATAGATGTTCGAACATTTCATTCAGTAATATGGCTCATAATGATTTGGAAAAGCGTGATCCATAATCAGTTATTACCTAGATATGAGAAGGTTGTAGGAATACAGCAAAAATTTCCAAAATATCATAATTTTTCATTTTTATTACAAAATTGTTTCATAACTCAAAAATCAAAATGGATGGTCGAAGAGCTCATTTACTAATATTTTTCATAATGATGTAAAAAAGCATAATTCGTAATCAGTTACAACCTAGTTATGAGAAGATTATTGGAATACAGTAAAAAAATGTCCAAAATATCGTAATTGTTAATTTTTATTGCAAAACCGATTTATAACTCAAAAATCAAATTGGATGATTGAAGACCTCATTCGCTAATATTCTTCATAATGATATGGAGAAACATAATGCGTAATTAATTAAAACCTAGGTATGAGAAGATTGCAGGAATACAGCAAAAATCTTCAAAACATCATAATTTCGGCTTTTCAGCATAAAAATAAACGGGGAGAATTATCAAAAATTTCACAAAGTGTCGTTATTTATTTAAGTGATTTGATATAAAAATTAATTGAAAGTTCTTTTATACGAGGACTTTTTAGTATGCCTTAAGAAAAATGTCTTATGTCTGCAAATTTTAAGTTTTAACATTGTTGTTTTGACATTTGTTCAATTAGAAACCGGATTCAAAACAGCGTGTACTAGACTAGAGGGGTTCCTATACCTGCCATAAATGTCCAAAAAACATCCCCGGATATCAAGCTGTTTGTGAATTCTCCTGTTTATTACAATTTTAGTTTCTTATGTTGTAGTATTAAAAGTGATAAATATCTTCTTGGAATGTATCATTAATTATAGGATGTGGCTATTTATACATACAGAATATGTACGCAATTGGCTATTTACACATACAATATGTATATGTAATTGGCTATTTATACATACAGTATGTACATATACGCAATTGGCTATTTACACATACAGTATGTATATGTAATTGGCTATTTATACATACTGCATGTATACGCAACTGGCTATTTGTACATACAACAACGGACCTAAACCGGAATTTGAAACCCACCCCTGCTCCACTATCTATTTTAGAAATTGTATTTCCAAGCAAATTCGAAAATAAATAAGTATGTTAAGTGAATTGATAAATTTTCCTTGGAAATACAATTTCCAAGCAAAATCTTAAAATAAATCTGTATGGTGGGTGGATCCGTGTGTAATGTATCTATTTCAACGGATCCAAGCCGGAATTTCAAACCCACCCCTGCTCTACTATCTATCTTGGATATTGTACTTCCAAGCAAGAACCTAAAATAAATCTGTATGGTTGGTGGATTCGTGTGTAACGCATCTTTTTCAACGGAGCTAAACTGGAATTTGAAACCCATCCCTGCTCCACTATCTATCTAGGAAATTGTATTTCCAAGCAAAATCCTAAAATAAATCTGTATGGTAGGTGGATCCGTGTGTAACGTATCTATTTCAACGGATCCAAGCCGGAATTTGAAACCCATCCTTGCTCCACTATCTATCTAAGAAATTGTATTTCCAAGCAAATTCTAAAATAAATAAGTATGTTAAGTGAATTGCTTGGAAATTGTATTTCCAAGCAAAATCCTAAAATAAATCTGTATGGTAGGTGGATCTGTGTGTAACGTATCTATTTCAACGGATCCAAGCCGGAATTTCAAACCCACCCCTGCTCTACTATCTATCTTGGATATTGTACTTCCAAGCAAGAACCTAAAATAAATCTGTATGGTTGGTGGATTCGTGTGTAACGCATCTTTTTCAACGGAGCTAAACTGGAATTTGAAACCCATCCCTGCTCCACTATCTATCTAGGAAATTGTATTTCCAAGCAAAATCCTAAAATAAATCTGTATGGTAGGTGGATCCGTGTGTAACGTATCTATTTCAACGGATCCAAGCCGGAATTTGAAACCCATCCTTGCTCCACTATCTATCTAAGAAATTGTATTTCCAAGCAAATTCTAAAATAAATAAGTATGTTAAGTGAATTGCTTGGAAATTGTATTTTCAAGCAAAATCCTAAAATAAATCTGTATGGTTGGTGGATCCGTGTGTAACGTATCTATTTCAACGGATCCAAGCCGGAATTTGAAACCCATCCCTGCTCCACTATCTATCTAAGAAATTGTATTTCCAAGCAAATTCTAAAATAAATAAGTATGTTAAGTGAATTGCTTGGAAATTGTATTTCCAAGCAAAATCCTAAAATAAATCTGTATGGTAGGTGGATCTGTGTGTAACGTATCTATTTCAACGGATCCAAGCCGGAATTTGAAACCCATCCTTGCTCCACTATCTATCTAAGAAATTGTATTTCCAAGCAAATTCTAAAATAAATAAGTATGTTAAGTGAATTGCTTGGAAATTGTATTTTCAAGCAAAATCCTAAAATAAATCTGTATGGTTGGTGGATCCGTGTGTAACGTATCTATTTCAACGGATCCAAGCCGGAATTTGAAACCCATCCCTGCTCCACTATCTATCTAAGAAATTGTATTTCCAAGCAAATTCTAAAATAAATAAGTATGTTAAGTGAATTGCTTGGAAATTGTATTTCCAAGCAAAATCCTAAAATAAATCTGTATGGTAGGTGGATCTGTGTGTAACGTATCTATTTCAACGGATCCAAGCCGGAATTTGAAACCCACCCCTATTCTACTATCTATCTTGGAAATTGTACTTCCAAGCAAAATCCTAAAATAAATCTGTATGGTTGGTGGATCCGTGTGTAACGTATCATTTTCAACGGACCTAAGCCGGAATTTGAAACCCATCCCTGCTCCACTATCTATCTAAGAAATTGTATTTCCAAGCAAATTCTAAAATAAATAAGTATGTTAAGTGAATTGCTTGGAAATTGTATTTCCAAGCAAAATCCTAGAATAAATCTGTATGGTAGGTGGATCTGTGTGTAACGTATCTATTTCAACGGATCCAAGCCGGAATTTGAAACCCACCCCTATTCTAATATCTATCTTGGAAATTGTACTTCCAAGCAAAATTCTAAAATAAATCTGTATGGTTGGTGGATCCGTGTGTAACGTATCATTTTCAACGGACCTAAGCCGGAATTTGAAACCCACCCCTCCTCCAGTATCTATGTTGGAAATTGTATTTCCAAGCAAAATCCTAAAATAAATCTGTATGGTAGGTGGATCCGTGTGTAACGTATCTATTTCAACGGATCCAAGCCGGAATTTGAAACCCATCCCTGCTCCACTATCTATCTAAGAAATTGTATTTCCAAGCAAATTCTAAAATAAATAAGTATGTTAAGTGAATTGCTTGGAAATTGTATTTCCATGCAAAATCCTAAAATAAATCTGTATGGTAGGTGGATCTGTGTGTAACGTATCATTTTCAACGGACCTACCGGAATTTGAAACCCACCCCTATTCTACTATCTATCTTGGAAATTGTACTTCCAAGCAAAAACCTAAAATAAAACTGTATGGTTGGTGGATCCGTGTGTAACGCATCTTTTTCAACGGAGCTAAACCGGAATTTGAAACCCATCCCTGCTCCACTATCTATCTAGGAAATTGTATTTCCAAGCAAAATCCTAAAATAAATCTGTATGGTAGGTGGATCCGTGTGTAACGTATCTATTTCAACGGATCCAAGCCGGAATTTGAAACCCGCCCCTACTCTACTATCTATCGTGGAAATTGTACTTCCAAACAAAATCCTAAAATAAATCTGTATGGTTGGTGCATCCGTGTGTAACGTATCGTTTTCAACGGACCTAAGCCGGAATTTGAAACCCACCCCTGCTCCAGTATCTATGTTGGAAATTGTATTTCCAAGCAAATTCCTAAAATAAATCTGTGTGGTAGGTGGATCCGTGTGTAACGTATCTTAAATCAATTGCGTATACATGCAGTATATATAAATAGCCAATTACATATACATACAGTATGTGTAAACAGCCAATTACATATACATACTGTATGTGTAAATAGCCAATTGCGTATACATACTGTATGTATAAATAGCCACATCCTTAATTATATGGTATTAAAGAAATTTTGAAAACTTGAAGCCTTTATCATCTAATGTAAAGAAGTTACGCGTTAAAATGTAAAAACACTTTTAACTTCCGTGATGCAAAATCACACTTTGCTATATTTGAATGGATTGAACTCGTCTTCAATCTGACGTTTTCAGTGTCTCAGTCGTCCTAAGATATTTATCGCCCCAGGGCTGAGTTGAACGAACGAAACGAGTGCTACTGTTAGTTCTATTTTTACTTCAATTCAAATATACAGAATTGTATATAGAATTGCCAAATCAGTTCGGAAAATTACTCTATTTGCAACCTAACCCAACATTGTATATTTGAAGTGTGGCACTACTAAACCTAGAACTACAATCATTCGAGTAATAGCCGTCTTGAGAAATGTACGGCTAAACGGAATGTTTCTAGATGTAGAGTTATATCTAATGATATAAAACTAGAAGTAACACTAGATATAGAAGTGGAAAGATTCGGGTTTAGCCGCTCGTCTTCAGACGCACTTCTAGGCCTAGTGTTAGTTTTAATATTACTTTAATTCATATATGCAGGGATGCCAAATCCGTTTGTAAAGTACTCTATTTCGGAAAATTTTCGTTGTAGAGACCTTCGTTAAAAAATTGTCTTCAGATATACTGCCAAACCCAACCCAGCCTTGCATATTTGAACCAGAGTTGTCCTAAGATATTCGGCGTCCTAGGGCTGGGTTGGACCTGGGACGCTAAATATACATCGAATGTGAACTTAGGTACATGTATAATGGGGTCACCATGCATTTCGTTGCAAAAACAGGCGTCCCCTAGGAGTTGGCGCCATAGGCCTGTAACCCTAATATCCCTAAGGTTTAAGGAAAAGACACGAAGCAAATACTTTGAGGCTTCAATATTTGTGGAACAACAAGTGGGGAACATCATTTTTCTCAAGCACCATGAGTAGAGGTGATTTTATTGAGATTTTGCGATACATTCGTTTCGCCAAAAGAAATCAGAGGAGTCAACGTTTGCAAACAGACAAATTCGCTTTAGTCTCAGTAATTTGGGACAAATTTATTGAAAACAGTCAAAATTGCTTCAAACCAGGAGCTTATATTACCGTGGATGAGCAACTTTTTCCAACGAAGGCCAGATGCAGATTTACCCAGTATATGCCAAACAAACCCCATAAATTTGGCATAAAATTTTGGCTGGCGTCTGATGTAGAGATGAAATATGTGGTAAATGGCTTTCCCTATTTAGGAAAAGACGAGGCTCGAAATGCATCAACCCCCCTAAGCGAATTTGTCGTAATGAAACTTGTTGAACCGTATACCATGAAGGGTAGAACTGTAACAACAGATAATTTTTTTACAAGTATTCCTTTGGCGTTAAAATTAAAATCCAAGAATACTTCGTTGGTTGGAACAATACACGCAAACAAGAGGGAACTGCCGAAAACTTGCAAATTGAAAAAAGACAGCATGGCACGTTTCTCAACATTGTTGTACCAATCCAATGGATGCACACTGACCGTTTATAAGAGCAAAGTAAATAAAAAAGTACTTATACTAAGTACAAAACATAAACACATAAAAATTGATAAAGCTGCTAAGAAATTACCTGAAACAGTATCATTTTATAATAGAACTAAATTTGGCGTCGATGTTACCCCGATCAAATGGCACGAAAATATACGGTGAAATCAGGTTCCAGAAGGCGGCCACTTCCAGTGTTTTTTAATATTTTAGATTTAGCAGGAATAAATAGCTGGATATTGTACAAAAACACAACAGAGGAAAATATCTCACGGAAAGACTTTCTGTTTCGATTAGCAGAAGAACTTGCTTCAGAATATCAGACTTCAAGGCAAAAACCACACGAAGCTGATATACCAACTACAAGTGGCACGGTTTCAGTACGCAAATGGTGTCAAATAGGATATTGCAATAACAATAAAACTACAAATATTTGCAATACATGCAAAAAAAGTGTATGCGGAAAGTGTACACACAGCAAAATCTACATATGTAGAAATTGTGACCGACAAACTGTAAACAATTAAGTGTTGTTTTTTGACAATGTCTATAAATCCATTTATCTATTACAATTAATATTGCTCAACTTTTTTTGTCATTCTTTAAGAGTGAATAAAGACTGGAAGCCACAATAAGATTTTTTTCTTATACTCCAGTCATTTTGACTGGTTTTGGTAGAAATAGGTATATTTAAATAGCTGGTAAATCTAGTGTTAAATATGGTATTTTCATACTTCTTCATGTGCATCTTATGATGTCAAAGTTGACGGTTTTCTTAAAGTTAACAAGGAAGTAGGCAGATCTGATTGGATATGTTGGGAGATATTTGACATTTTCGATGCTTGTTTTCCTAATCCAACGCGTATTCTCGCTAATGTTGAATACGATGAATTAATTCTGTTACAACGACCGCACACAATCATCATATTTAGTATAAGATTGAACATTTCCATAATTTTCGCATATGGTACATGAAACTATGTCGATGCTACTTTCTTCTTTTTATAAAAACTTCTGGTGCCATTCCAACCAAAACTTTTGCTAAATGCTCTTTTGTCTTTAAAGATTCATACATACGCTTTTCAAGTGTGGTATCCGCCAGTCCAATACAGTCCTCGTAAGATTTTTTTAAAAATTCCCTCATGAAAGAAACGATTTTTCTTGCTTTGAATAAACTGTAACGCTTATGCTCATTTTTTATATTACATATTATCTAACATCCAGGATCGTAACATATCTCTCACATCTTGGTTAGATCGTTCAACAGAATCTTAGCTTTGTGAATTGCGTAGTCGCCCATGCACTAATTTTAGGCCACATTTCAACTAAATTTTGGATTATTTGGTTACAGAATTCTCTCTCGTTATCACTTTGGCGAATACATGGACCTTGAAACATACAAAATATATCAATTAAGGCATAACTAACTTCTTCAGAAGTTTTGGTTTTATCGTGTTTACTTTGCATATTGATCAATTTGAGAACAGGAACTAATGTGGTTCGAGGGAATTGGAGTTACCACTACACGCTTTTGTCTAACTTTCTTCTTTCCTCTGTTGTGGCAGTTTTTCTCATGTGCACACCTTATTGTGGTTAATAGTAACAACCACAACACGAAAAAATAATTGATTTCGGTTTGTGGACGTTGAATGTTGCCCACAACGTGTTTTTGAATGTAACACATATATCATATAAATAGAATTTACAGAAGTGGCAAGAGAGGGGTGAAAATGAAAAAAAAGTTGAGTAGTGGATGAATTTTAAAGAAAAGAAAAAAAGAATTGGACCAAAAAATGTCAGTACATGACAATGAATGTAAGAAATTTGAAACAATTATTTCACATAATATTATAGTCTTTTATTAAATCCATTTTTTTTTTCATCGATAAGTGTTTATTAGGTAAATTAAACTAATGAAAGAACTTCTTTCTCTAAATAACTTAATTCGATGATGTTTTTATTTGTTTATCGTTCCTTACATGTTTCGGCCTTGTTCAGCCATCATCAGAGGGTTTCTAAAACCAAATCTATAATTATTAAAGCTAATAACATTATTTAAGTGACACATTTATAACATTTAACATTGAAAAGTCTAAAAATTGTGACCATTAAGGTTATGACTTCTTTTTCTATTCTATATTAAATAAAATAATTTATTCAACCTATATCGTCAAAATTTGGAGATATGTAAAATCAAATTTAAAGTTCAATATCATTACAGGAGGAATTTTGTATTTAAATGAAAAATTATTTAAAAAATTATACTAGGTTAAAAACTTTTTTATATTTAAGAGAACACTGAAAGATCAACCATGTTCTTAACAGACTTGGCAGACATCTTTATGAATAAATTAGAAAACGAAATTATTAGCAATACAAGTAACTCAAACTTATTACTCTGGCGTCCATACGTCGACGACATATTCATCTTATGGAAAGGCAACAACACAGAAGAAATAGAGAACTTCAAAAACAACATTAACAAAATACATAAAAACATAAAGTTTACCCTAGAAATCGAAAATAAAGAAACAATAAATTTTCTAGACTTGACCTTAAAGAAGAATCAACGACAAATCACATTTGATATTTATAGGAAATCTACTCAAACCGATGTTATCATTCCTGTGGTGAGGCCGTCACTGTACGACTTCAACCTCTGGTAATTACCGCTGCCACCAGAAACAGTATTTCGCGCTACCTAATTCTTAGTCTGAAGGACTCCTATCTGATCCTATCTCTTGCACTAAGGCTCTCAGGAAATGTGAAATAAAACGACAAGTGTTCTAACCACACTTAATCTATATTTACAAAAATAACAAAAAAAAAGATAGATACGAAAGATACAAAGTTAATCTTAAAAAAACTACCTACGTGAATACCCGACGTTACTTAAGGGGACAAAACAAAATTAAAAATGAAAATGACCTGTCTGAACCTAACCCTACAGCGAGCTCTCGTTGACCGATAAATGATAGGGAGAACTGGCAAACAGACTTACCACGGACGTATATTCCAATCTGGTGGTCTCGGTGATGGGTCGCAACCTGGATGCTGTTGGAATCTTCTCGGGATAATCCGGGAAGACTTCTTCGACACAAACACACCAAATCCTCAAGTGAATACGGTTTCCGACACGACGCGGACGCCCGAATCAGAAGAAAGTTGCCCTTGAAGCTGAGTCAAAGTTCTCGATTACGACGGGACTTAGAATTGGCGTTAAAGCGAATCTAAGTTTCAGTCTAACAGAGCGCTGGTTGAGTATTGGTTCAAAATCTTTCTAAAAAGATAGCTTTCGAAGTTGAATTGAAACTAAGTTCAGAATTCTCTATTATGACGTGTGCAAGGCCTTAAGTAACCTCGGGTCTTGGAGGGGTGCAAAACCTTCATTAGGCGTTCCCTAACGACTGGACATCCCCGACACCTGGGGCCAATTCAAAATACGAGGCGGATATTTTACATTAATTTTCTGAGCCAATGAGGGAATTTGTGGAAGGGAAGAATTCCTCGCCCACAAGACCAGAAGATATCCGCCACTAACTAATCCCAATAAATTAGTTAAAACTAAAATTATATCAGTATATCTTATATAGGCTGGTCAAAAATTGAGTTACCGTTTCTCTGTATTCAATTGCGTGAAAGTCGAAAATTTTAAATGGAACGCCCCATATTTTCATACCCTATCAGAAAGGAAATTTAATTCTCTACAAATTATCTATAAATATTCCTATACCTATTTATAATAGTTTTCTTGCTATTGAGGAATTTATCACAATCATAGGTAAAATGCTAGAAACCGTCTGTGTTTTTGTTAGAAGGCCATGACATTTTGACAGTTTTTTGTTTAATTTATTTAAATTATTATTAGTATTATTTCTACAATGAACTGTGATTGAATAAACTTTAGATTGCTAGCTGTTATTTACCAAAAATAACCAAAAGAAAACCGAACAAATGAAACAATGAAAAATAACAATTTAATGACAAAAATTAAAATCAATAACATAAAAGAATGAAAAACTGAAAATAACAAAAATAAATTATGGGAATTTAATTCTCTACAAACTATTTAGATACTTTCCTGCGCCTATTTGTTGTAGTTGCCCTCATATTTGGAAATTAATGGACGCATGCAATGCTGGAAGCTTCTTGTTTTTATGTTAGAAAGCCATGGAGTTTTGATAGCTTTTCAACCATATTTATGTTATTGTTATCATTACTTAGTTGTGTCATCACTTACTGCTGTTAATGTGTTTGAATATCATGGCGAATTATTCCCACGCCAACATTTTAAATTCGTCTTATATTCATGGTGGGTGTAATAAAGTTTTGGATAGGATAAGATACGTGTCTCTTAGTTTTGGAAAGATCAAAATAACAAGAAAACATAAATTTCTATAACCAGCAGCTTAAGATAATAGAATAAATGTTTTGTCATATTTTACTGCTTTACCAAATTCTTCGGTAAGAGGTGCTTCGGTCGATTTAGATGAATAATATTTTACAAAAAAGCACCGTAAATAAATAAACTAAACTCTCTAGGAACATCTCGCGCATCATTACGTCGAATATTACGCCATATCATTGTTTTTCATTGTTTCATTTATGCGTTCTTCTGCTGGTTATTTTTGGCAAATAAAAGCTAACAAACTCAAGTTTATTCAATCGCAGATCATTCTAGAAATAATACCAATGATAATTTAAATAAATTAAACAATAAACTGTCAAAATATTATAGCCTTCTAATAAAAACACGACCGGCTTCCAGCATTTTGTGTAGGATATTGATAAAATACTTAATATGAAGAAAACTATAATAAATAGGTATAGCAATATTTATAGATAATTTGTAGAGAATTAAATTCCCGTTTAGATAGGCTAAAAGGATATGGTGCGTTTCATTTAAAATTTTCGACTTTCTCGCAATTGAATACAGCGAAATGGTAATTCAATTTTTGACCACGCTGTATAAGGTACATTGATATAACAAGTGACAATCTATTTAACAGCATATGACGAGTTATTGTACCAATGCAAAACATTTTTGAATTAACGTTGGCTGAGATATGGGCTTGTAAAAACCATGGTGATATTTGCCAAAAAACACTTAAAATCAAAATAACTCGAAAACAAAAAACGATAGGTACCAACAACTGTTATCAAAGTCAACATATTTTCTTACGTGTAATTGAATGGTGTAATAAAAACTATAGCATTCCATTTAAAATAACGAAGTTGAGGTCTACTTCCGGTAGACCGGAAATTAATTATGAGTCAAAATATTAAGTTTGTCGTATTTATTTGTGGTTTGTTTATTTAATAAATTAACTTTCTTACATTCTGAAAATAGTTGTACCTTGACTAAAATATTTAAAAAAGATTGTAAATGATTTTCGTAGTTCATAAAATGGTGATCACTCCTTTTTTTTGAGGATGTTTAGAATTTTTTTCACTAAACGTTTCCTCACGTATCTTTTATAAAAATAATTGTGAATGTGTAATCTAAAATGAGTTAGTGCTGTGAATACTATATTTTTCAAATATCTGACGGTATATTTAGGGACATATTGTTAATGTTAATTTTGTACATTCTGTAAAACAAAAGAATTTCGTCAGAATTACTAAGTTCGCCTTCCTTTAACAAAATTTGACGGCAACAGTCACACTGAGTTTCGTCAATCTGAATCTTTGCACAATAACCCGCAAAATATGCCAGTAAACATCCTTCCAATGTACTGTGGATGCTAAATTCTTCACTTGTTGAGGCTTCCTGCATATCGTCCGAATTATCATCATCACACTCTGACACATCCATTGACGATACCAATGATTCTTTTGTTGTTACATACTCATTTGTAGATAAAAATTCGTCTCGATCGTCTTCACAATTAGCCTCTGATTTTAGCAAACTATTGATAGAAATCTGCCAGATCGTAAGACGAACCATTTGCACGGACGGATTTCTGGCATAACCCCCACGTTGCCGGATTATTGAAAAAAGATTTTCAATAACATCTTGATTTAATCGAGATGTCATTATAAATTGTTTCCCTGTGCTTTTTTCTTCGTTAAAAAGCTGTAAAACAGCCTGAACCGTTTGAATAGCCTCGTCGAAACAAGGTGGTCTACTAAATTTATTACTTTTTTTATCCTTTTTTTTTAATTGAGAAAATATATTTACTGATTCGTTTAAAACTTGTAATTTCAAGCCTCTACGAATAGTGTAACCCAAAAAAGTTCTAATGAACCAGTTACGTGAGACACCTGTATACTCTATAAACAAGGGTTTAATTTACCTAATAAACACTTATCGATGAAAAAAAATGGATTTAATAAAAGACTATAATATTATCTGAAATAATTGTTTCAAATTTGTTACATTCATTGTCATGTACTGACATTTTTTGGTCCAATTCTTTTTTTCTTTTCTTTAAAATTCATCCACTACTCAACTTTTTTTTCATTTTCACCCCTCTCTTGCCACTTCAATCATCATCGAATTAAGTTATTTAGAGAAAGAAGTTCTTTCATTAGTTTAATTTACCTAATAATTATTTCACAAGTTGCTGTATATCGACAATAACGCATTTAAGACTACATGTACTATTGACATTTCTTTCTTCTTTCGTCCAGTTCTACCACCTGGAGTATCAGCACATCACTCACTAACACATAACAGCAACTTGCAATGAATTTTTGTTTATCAGAATTATAATTAGGTATTTTGCTGAAATATGATTGTGAAACAAACATTTTTAAATCATAATTTCAAATAAAATCGTCGTTGATAATATGGATAATATGGCGAGAGCGTCTCTATTTGCATTTAATCATTTTCAAAACTTAAGCCTTAGCTACAATTTTACAGAAGAATTATGATTCTGGCGATATAACTAAAAACTAAGCAAACAAACCAAATATTTTCATAATATAAAATGTTTGTTGTCTTTTTTTTACTTTATTTAAAGATTGGTGTATAAACTATTTTCGTTCAACCAGTTTCGATCTTTACTAGATCATCTTCAGGAACTTTAGATCACCTAAAGACACGTTTGAACATTAACATAAAAACATTTAACAGGCATTAACTTAATAACTTTCATATAAAATAGATAGTTACATGAAATACTCTGATACCGATAAAAGACGTGTTCCCGGGAGTTCCTGAAGATAATCTAATAAAGATCGAAACCGGTTGAACGAAAATAGTTTATACACCAATCTTTAAATAAAGTAAAAAAAGACAACAAACATTTTATATTAATAAAAGATGGAAAAAAGAAACAAACTTAACAATACAAATATTTTCACCCTAATTTGGAATTTGTCACCCCCCCCAGAATGGGTATTGAGTTATTAATTTAGGAATTGATTCTAATTACTATTATTAAAATATGTGCACCTTATTTATATCTTTTAACTTATTTTATCTTTTAACGTGACAAATATTTGTTTTTTGGGTCTAACATTTTACACAAAGGAAGAATTAGAAAAGTGTGAATATTTATTTTATGTTGACTAGATCATACAATGAAAAAAATTATAATTACACGTACAGTCAATCGAGCGAATAACATCACAATAATTCTACAAAGTGTTCGCCGTTTTCGTCTTTCTCTTAAAAGTACACATCCCTCGTTTTAAATTAAACGTACTTTGTAACTATTTTGTTTTTTTTTGTAACACCTTTTTGTTATATACACATTTTCTCGTTCTATTTCGTAATAAATAGGGGAAAAAATACGAGAGCAAATTTTCTTTTCTAAAAAAGGTTACACATCGGGAAGATCGTTTCAAAAAAGTTTGTTTCAACGTCTAAAAGCTACAAAAACAATTTAACTTAAAATAATTAAAAAATCTTTGGCACTGAAACTCTCGTAAATTTTATTTTAATTATTACTATTTATTTTTTAACTTTTTGAACTGGATAAGCGAATTATTGTCTTAAAAAATGAACTAATAGGCACAAAAACGAGTGCGCGTAATGATTTTATGATCCTCATAAAAAGAACTACAAAAAATGCCACATTTTGATTGATTGATATGTAATACTAAACTACAACATTACATAAATAAATAAGTATACGAATATTAAGTCAAATTATTTAGAAAAAAACGATAAACACGATTCGAGATGGGTATAGAGATTTTAAAATTGAGCTTTTTTAACTTATTTACACGTACACGACGCGGTAAGTAGAACTCTTCTATTATTTCGTTGCGAGTTAAGTGTTATTTATCACAAGAGCGAACTGAATAATAATAATAATAATACAATACAAAAAAAAACAATATAATACGAGAAATAACCTAATAATAAACACAAAAAAAATTCGTAATATATCGCACATGAAACGTATCACACTCATCATCAATATTATTATTATAATCGAAGAGTTATAATTTACCATTAAGAATTGCTTTGATTATATCATTTTGAAAATATTTTTTTTTAATATTTATGATTTAAAAATATTAAAAAAGTGAGACTTTTCGCATACAACGTAATCAGCCTTTTTTTAATAAAAAAAATTAAAACATACAAACGATAACTTAAAATTTACCTTATTAAATAACCGTTGGTACCGTTGTGTGCATTGGAGATCGTGGAGAATGAAACCTAAGCAACTCCGTTACTGTTATAGCCACTTGGACCAGGCCACGTCCTTCTAAAACGTCCGCCGCGCAGCATATTAAATTCTAAAATAAAAAAGGATCTAAATAAGAAAAATTCGAAATGAAATAAAATTAATTTGGTAATTGAAGAAATGAGAAACGAAATTTGTTTATATTTTATTGATAAAGCTTTTTATAAATACTGGTATACATACTTTTTTTAGTTGGATACGAAATACTGTTATTGTTTCAAAAAAAAGGTTAAACTAAAAACTACTTAACATAATAAAAACGAAAAAAAAAACAACCATTCTACACCAAAAATTAATTATTTGTACCTACTTTAAAGGTGAAACCTAAAAGAATGTTGTTAATCTTTCAATACACGCATAATTTAAATCTTTTTGTCAAGTAATACTAAATATGTAATAAGAAATATTTGGATTTAGTTTACCGTCTCGGGCTTAGCGATTAATCCAAAATTATGAATTTGCATTAACAAAAAAAAAATTAAAAGGAATTTACTGAAGATTTTTTTTGGTTATAAAACTCTTTTTTTAACATAAATTAGTAGAAAATTAAAAATTCTTTAAAATGAACCCAAACTCGATGTATTTATCTCCAACCGTTTTCGAGATATCAAATTTTTGGCAAAAAAGCTATAACAGGCTGTTTCTAAATGGATGCGAAAGATTAACAAATTAAATTTGTAATTTATTTTTTTTAAGTAATATTAAATCTGTAATAAGAAATATTCGGATTTAGCCATCTCAGGCTTGACGATTAATCCAAAACTATGAATATGCATTAACAAAAAAAATTAAAAGGAATTTACTGAAGAATTTTTTTGGTTATAAAACTCTTTTTTAACATAAATTAGTAGAAAATTAAAAATTCTTTAAAATGAACCCATACTCGATGTATTTATCTCCAACCGTTTTCGAGATATCAAATTTTTGGCAAAAAAGCTATATACAGGGTATTTCTAAATGGATGCGAAAGATTAACAAATTAAATTTGTAATTTTTTTTTTTTAAGTAATATTAAATCTGTAATAAGAAATATTCGGATTTAGCCGTCTCAGGCTTGACGATTAATCCAAAAGTATGAATTTGCATTAACAAAAAAAATTAAAAGGAATTTACTGAAGAATTTTTTTGGTTATAAAACTCTTTTTTTTAACATAAATTGGTAGAAAATTAAAAATTCTTTAAAATGAACCCAAACTCGATGTATTTATCTCCAACCGTTTTCGAGATATCAAATTTTTGGCAAAAAAGCTATATACAGGGTATTTCTAAATGGATGCGAAAGATTAACAAATTAAATTTGTAATTTATTTTTTTTAAGTAATATTAAATCTGTAATAAGAAATATTCGGATTTAGCCGTCTCAGGCTTGACGATTAATCCAAAAGTATGAATTTGCATTAACAAAAAAAATTAAAAGGAATTTACTGAAGAATTTTTTTGGTTATAAAACTCTTTTTTTTTAACATAAATTGGTAGAAAATTAAAAATTCTTTAAAATGAACCCAAACTCGATGTATTTATCTCTAACCGTTTTCGAGATATCAAATTTTTGTCAAAAAAGCTATATACAGGGTATTTCTAAATGGATGCGAAAGATTAACAAATTAAATTTGTAATTTTTTTTTTAAGTAATATTAAATCTGTAATAAGAAATATTCGGATTTAGCCGTCTCAGGCTTGACGATTAATCCAAAAGTATGAATTTGCATTAACAAAAAAAATTAAAAGGAATTTACTGAAGAATTTTTTTGGTTATAAAACTTTTTTTTTAACATAAATTGGTAGAAAATTAAAAATTCTTTAAAATGAACCCAAACTCGATGTATTTATCTCCACCGTTTTCGAGATATCAAATTTTTGTCAAAAAAACTATATACGGGGTGTTTCTAAATTGATGCGAAAAGTTAACAAATTAAATTTGTAATTTATTTTTTGTAAGTAATATTAAATCTGTAATAAGAAATATTCGGATTTAGCCATCTCAGGCTTGACTATTAATCCAAAATTATGAATATGCATTAACAAAAAAAATTAAAAGGAATTTACTGAAGAATTTTTTTGGTTATAAAACTCTTTTTTTAACATAAATTGGTAGAAAATTAAAAATTCTTTAAAATGAACCCAAACTCGATGTATTTATCTCCAACCGTTTTCGAGATATCAAATTTTTGGCAAAAAAGCTATAACAGGGTGTTTCTAAATGGATGCGAAAGATTAACAAATTAAATTTGTAATTTATTTTTTTTAGTAATATTAAATCCGTAATAAGAAATATTCGGATTTAGCCGTCTCAGGCTTGACGATTAATCTAAAATTATGAATATGCATTAACAAAAAAAAATTAAAAGGAATTTATTGGATTTTTTGGTTATAAAACTCTTTCTTTAACATAAATAGATAGAAAATTAAAAATTCTTTAAAACGAACCCAAACTCGATGTATTTATCTCCAACGGTTCTCGAGATATCAAATTTTTAGTAAAAAAATCTATATACAGGATGTTTCTAAATTTATGCGAAAGATTTAATTAAGTGATTTTTAATCGAAAATTAAATGTATCACAGCCTTCTAAACTTAGGAGAAAAAAATCTTTAATTGTTTAAATAAACTTTCACTTTTTTCAAATCAGTAGTTTGTCTTTAAATAATAAACTTAGAGGGCTGTGGCTGGGTAGAGAAGGGGGTTTGAACAAATAGTTACATGAAAAACAGCCCTTAATTTTCGCCGAAAAATCACCTCTTGAAATCATTCGCATCAATTTATAAACACTGTGGATATATAACCTGTTTTTTTTTTTATTTTTCGACCTAAATATATCATGTTTAGTATAAACTCAGAGCATTTCTGATTATATTAACATCATTTAACATTTATCAAAAATCGCAATATTTAATTTTGATATCTGACAATTTTTAATTGTTTTATTTTTATAACCAAAATGTATCTTGTTTGATAGAAAATGAAAAATCCTTTAAAACGGATCCAAACACGAGTTATTTATCTCTAACCATTCTCGAGATATCTTAAGTTTTCGAAAAAAAAATGGCGGCTATTTGACATTTGATAGTTTATAACCTAACTTTTATATTTTTCAACCCAAACATATCGCGTTTGGTATGAAATCAGAGCATTTTTCCTTCTTATTAACATTATTTTAATATTTATTAAAAATCCTTACATTTTATTTTGACATTTGACAGTTTCTAACCTAACATTTTTATTTTTTTTAACTTGAATGTATCATATTTGATAGAGAATGAGATATCCTTCAAAACGAACCCAAACACGTCTTATTTATGTCCAATAACTCTCGAGATATTTTCATCGAGATTATTCGAAAAAATGGCGATTATTTGACATTTAACAGTTTCTAACCTAACTTTTTTATTTTTCAACCTAAATATATATCATGTTTGGTGTCAAATGAGTAAATTGGTTCTTTTTAAGATCATTTCAATATTTACCCAAAATTGTCAAATTTAATTTTGGCATTTGACAGTTTCTAACCTCTTTTTTAGTTTTTTTAATACAAATGTATCATGTTTGATAGAAAACAAGCAATTGTTTAAAATCAACCCAATTGTTCTCGAGATATCTTGATCTTTCGAAAAAAAAAAATGGCGACTATTTGACAGTTTCTAACCTATTTTTTTATCCTAACCTAACATTTCTATTTTTTAAGCTAAATCTATATCTACATCTAAATCATGTTTGGTATTAAATTAAAGCATCTTTGATTCTTATTATTATCATTTTGTAATTTATCAAAAAATCGCTATATTTAACTTTGACATTTGACAGCTTCTAACCCACCCTTTTTTTTGTTTTTCAACATAAATATATCATGTATGGTATCAAATGGAAGCATTCTTGATTCTTATTAATAAAATCTTAACATTTATCAAAAAATCGCTACATTTAACTTTGACATTTGACAGTTTGTAACGTAACTTTTTTATTTTTATAACCAAAATGTATCATGTTTGATAGAAAATGAAAAATCCTTTAAAACAAACCCAAACACGTCTTATTTATCTCAAATAGTTCTCGAGATATCTTCATTTTTCAGAAAAAAAAGAAATGACGGCTATTTGACATTTGACAGTTTGTAACCTAAGTTTTTTATTTTTCTTCCTAAATATATCGCGTTTGGTATGAAATCAGAGCATTTTTGCTTCTCATTAACATCATTTCAATATTTATTAAAAAACCTTACATTTAATTTTGACATTTGGCAGTTTCTAACCCAACTTTTTTGTATTTCAACATCAATACATCATGTTTGGTATCAAATGACGTTTTTGATTCTTATTAATACAATCTTAACATTTATCAAAAAACCGTTATATTTAATTTTGACATTTGACAGTTTCTAACCTAACTTTTTTATTTTTAACCTAAACATATCGCGTTTGGTATGAAATCAGAGCATTTTTGCTTCTTATTAACATCATTTTAATATTTATTAAAAAATTCTCACATTTAATTTTGACACTTGACAGCCTGTAACCTAACGTTTTTGTTTCTCAAGATAAATATATCATGTTTGGTATCAAATGAAAGCATTCTTGATCCCTATTAATATAACCTAAACATTTATTAAAAAATCGCTACATTTAACTTTGACATTTGGCAGTTTCGAACCTAACTTTTTTATTTTTTTAACCCAAATGTATCATGTGTGATAGAAAATAAAAAATCCTTTAAAACGAACCCAAACACGTCTTATTTATCTCCAATTGTTCTCGAGATATCTTAATCTTTCGAAAAAAAAGGCGACTATTTGACATTTGACAGTTTCTAACCTTTTTTTTTTACTTTTCAACCTAGATATATCATGTTTGGTCTCAAATGAAAGCATTTTTGATTCTTATTAAGCTCATTTCAATATTTATCCAAAAATTGTCAAATTTAATTTTGACATTTGACAGTTTTAACCTCAATTTTTTAATTTTTTAAAAACAAATGTATCATGTTTGATAGAAAATAAAAAATCATTTAAAACGAACCCAAACACGTCTAATTTATCTCCAATTGTTCTCGAGATATCTTGATCTTTCGAAAAAAAAGGCGACTATTTGACATTTGACAGTTTCTAACCTATTCTTTTTTTTACTTTTCAACCTAAATATATCATGTTTGGTCTCAAATGAAAGCATTTTTGATTCTTATTAAAATCATTTCAATATTTATCCAAAAATTGTCAAATTTAATTTTGACATTTGACAGTTTTAACCTCACTTTTTTAATTTTTTAAAAACAAATGTATCATGTTTGATAGAAAATAAAAAATCATTTAAAACGAACCCAAACACGTCTTATTTATCTCCAATTGTTCTCGAGATATCTTGATCTTTCGAAAAAAAAAGGCGACTATTTGACATTTGACAGTTTCTAACCTATTCTTTTTTTACTTTTCAACCTAAATATATCATGTTTGGCCTCATATGAAAGCATTTTTGATTCTTATTAAGATCATTTCAATATTTATCCAAAAATTGTCAAATTTAATTTTGACATTTGACAGTTTTAACCTCACTTTTTTAATTTTTTAAAAACAAATGTATCATGTTTGATAGAAAATAAAAAATCATTTAAAACGAACCCAAACACGTCTTATTTATCTCCAATTGTTCTCGAGATATCTTGATCTTTCGAAAAAAAAAGGCGACTATTTGACATTTGACAGTTTCTAACCTATTCTTTTTTTACTTTTCAACCTAAATATATCATGTTTGGCCTCATATGAAAGCATTTTTGATTCTTATTAAGATCATTTCAATATTTATCCAAAAATTGTCAAATTTAATTTTGACATTTGACAGTTTTAACCTCACTTTTTTAATTTTTTAAAAACAAATGTATCATGTTTGATAGAAAATAAAAAATCATTTAAAACGAACCCAAACACGTCTTATTTATCTCCAATTGTTCTCGAGATATCTTGATCTTTCGAAAAAAAAAGGCGACTATTTGACATTTGACAGTTTCTAACCTATTCTTTTTTTACTTTTCAACCTAAATATATCATGTTTGGCCTCATATGAAAGCATTTTTGATTCTTATTAAGATCATTTCAATATTTATCCAAAAATTGTCAAATTTAATTTTGACATTTGACAGTTTTAACCTCACTTTTTTAATTTTTTAAAAACAAATGTATCATGTTTGATAGAAAATAAAAAATCATTTAAAACGAACCCAAACACGTCTTATTTATCTCCAATTGTTCTCGAGATATCTTGATCTTTCGAAAAAAAAAGGCGACTATTTGACATTTGACAGTTTCTAACCTATTCTTTTTTTACTTTTCAACCTAAATATATCATGTTTGGCCTCATATGAAAGCATTTTTGATTCTTATTAAGATCACTTCAATATTTATCCAAAAATTGTCAAATTTAATTTTGACATTTGACAGTTTTAACATCAATTTTTTAATTTTTTAAAAGCAAATGTATCATGTTTAACATCAATTTTTTAATTTTTTAAAAGCAAATGTATCATGTTTGATAGAAAATAAAAAATCATTTAAAACGAACCCAAACACGTCTTATTTATCTCCAATTGTTCTCGAGATATCTTGATCTTTCGAAAAAAATGGCGACTATTTGACATTTGACAATTTCTAACCTATTCTTTTTTATATTTCAACCTAAATATATCATGTTTGGTCTCAAATGAAAGCATTTTTGATTCTTATTAAGATCATTTCAATATTTATCCAAAAATTGTCAAATTTAATTTTGACATTTGACAGTTTTAACCTCAATTTTTTAATTTTTTAAAAACAAATGTATCATGTTTGATAGAAAATAAAAAATCATTTAAAACGAACCCAAACACGTCTTATTTATCTCCAATTGTTCTCGGGATATCTTGATCTTTCGAAAAAAAAGGCGACTATTTGACATTTGACAGTTTCTAACCTATTCTTTTTTTTTACTTTTCAACCTAAATATATCATGTTTGGTCTCAAATGAAAGCATTTTTGATTCTTATTAAGATCATTTCAATATTTATCCAAAAATTGTCAAATTTAATTTTGACATTTGACAGTTTTAACCTCAATTTTTTAAAAGCAAATGTATCATGTTTGATAGAAAATAAAAAATCATTTAAAACGAACCCAAACACATCTTATTTATCTCCAATTGTTCTTGAGATGTCTTGATCTTTCGAAAAAAAGGCAACTATTTGACATTTGACAGTTTCTAACCTATTCTTTTTTTTACTTTTCAACCTAAATATATCATGTTTGGTCTCAAATGAAAGCATTTTTGATTCTTATTAAGATCATTTCAATATTTATCCAAAAATTGTCAAATTTAATTTTGACATTTGACAGTTTTAACCTCACTTTTTTAGTTTTTTAAAAACAAATGTATCATGTTTGCTAGAAAATAAAAAATCCTTTAAAACGAACCCAAACACGTCTTATTTATCTCCAATTGTTCTCGAGATATCTTGATCTTTCAAAAAAAAGGCGACTATTTGACATTTGACAGTTTCTAACCTATTCTTTTTTTTTTACTTTTCAACCTAAATATATCATGTTTGGTCTTAAATGAAAGCATTTTTGATTCTTATTAAGATCATTTCAATATTTATCCAAAAATTGTCAAATTTAATTTTGACATTTGACAGTTTTAACATCAATTTTTTAATTTTTTAAAAGCAAATGTATCATGTTTGATAGAAAATAAAAAATCATTTAAAACGAACCCAAACACGTCTTATTTATCTCCAATTGTTCTTGAGATATCTTGATCTTTCGAAAAAAAAGGCGACTATTTGACATTTGACAGTTTCTAACCTATTCTTTTTTTACTTTTCAACCTAAATATATCATGTTTGGTCTCAAATGAAAGCATTTTTGATTCTTATTAAGATCATTTCAATATTTATCCAAAAATTGTCAAATTTAATTTTGACATTTGACAGTTTTAACCTCAATTTTTTAAAAACAAATGTATCATGTTTGCTAGAAAATAAAAAATCCTTTAAAACCAACCCAAACACGTCTTATTTATCGCCAATTGTTCTCGAGATATCTTGATCTTTCGAAAAAAAAGGCGACTATTTGACATTTGACAGTTTCTAACCTATTCTTTTTTTTTACTTTTCAACCTAAATATATCATGTTTGGTCTCAAATGAAAGCATTTTTGATTCTTATTAAGATCATTTCAATATTTATCCAAAAATTGTCAAATTTAATTTTGACATTTGACAGTTTTAACCTCAATTTTTTAAAAGCAAATGTATCATGTTTGATAGAAAATAAAAAATCATTTAAAACGAACCCAAACACATCTTATTTATCTCCAATTGTTCTTGAGATGTCTTGATCTTTCGAAAAAAAGGCAACTATTTGACATTTGACAGTTTCTAACCTATTCTTTTTTTTACTTTTCAACCTAAATATATCATGTTTGGTCTCAAATGAAAGCATTTTTGATTCTTATTAAGATCATTTCAATATTTATCCAAAAATTGTCAAATTTAATTTTGACATTTGACAGTTTTAACCTCACTTTTTTAGTTTTTTAAAAACAAATGTATCATGTTTGCTAGAAAATAAAAAATCCTTTAAAACGAACCCAAACACGTCTTATTTATCTCCAATTGTTCTCGAGATATCTTGATCTTTCAAAAAAAAGGCGACTATTTGACATTTGACAGTTTCTAACCTATTCTTTTTTTTTACTTTTCAACCTAAATATATCATGTTTGGTCTTAAATGAAAGCATTTTTGATTCTTATTAAGATCATTTCAATATTTATCCAAAAATTGTCAAGTTTAATTTTGACATTTGACAGCTTTAACCTCAATTTTTTAATTTTTTAAAAGGAAATGTATCATGTTTGATAGAAAATAAAAAATCATTTAAAAAGAACCCAAACACGTCTTATTTATCTCCAATTGTTCTCGAGATATCTTGATCTTTCGAAAAAAAATGGCGATTATTTGACATTTGACAGTTTCTAACCTAACTGTTTCATTTTTCAACCTAAATGTATCATGTTTGATATCAAATGAAAGCATTTTTGATTCTTATTCTTATCATTTTAACATTTATCAAAATATTGCTACATTTAACTTTGACATTTGACAGTTTCTAACCTAACTTTTTTTATTTTTTTAATAACTTAACTTATTTTTCAACACAAACATATCATGTTTGGTATCAAATGAAAGCATTTTTGATTCTTATTAAGATCATTTCAATATTTATCCAAAAATTGTCAAATTTAATTTTGACATTTGACAGTTTTAACCTCAATTTTTTAATTTTTTAAAAACAAATGTATCATGTTTGATAGAAAATAAAAAATCATTTAAAACGAACCCAAACACGTCTTATTTATCTCCAATTGTTCTCGGGATATCTTGATCTTTCGAAAAAAAAGGCGACTATTTGACATTTGACAGTTTCTAACCTATTCTTTTTTTTTACTTTTCAACCTAAATATATCATGTTTGGTCTCAAATGAAAGCATTTTTGATTCTTATTAAGATCATTTCAATATTTATCCAAAAATTGTCAAATTTAATTTTGACATTTGACAGTTTTAACCTCAATTTTTTAATTTTTTAAAAACAAATGTATCATGTTTGATAGAAAATAAAAAATCATTTAAAACGAACCCAAACACGTCTTATTTATCTCCAATTGTTCTCGGGATATCTTGATCTTTCGAAAAAAAAGGCGACTATTTGACATTTGACAGTTTCTAACCTATTCTTTTTTTTACTTTTCAACCTAAATATATCATGTTTGGTCTCAAATGAAAGCATTTTTGATTCTTATTAAGATCATTTCAATATTTATCCAAAAATTGTCAAATTTAATTTTGACATTTGACAGTTTTAACCTCAATTTTTTAAAAGCAAATGTATCATGTTTGATAGAAAATAAAAAATCATTTAAAACGAACCCAAACACATCTTATTTATCTCCAATTGTTCTTGAGATGTCTTGATCTTTCGAAAAAAAGGCAACTATTTGACATTTGACAGTTTCTAACCTATTCTTTTTTTTACTTTTCAACCTAAATATATCATGTTTGGTCTCAAATGAAAGCATTTTTGATTCTTATTAAGATCATTTCAATATTTATCCAAAAATTGTCAAATTTAATTTTGACATTTGACAGTTTTAACCTCACTTTTTTAGTTTTTTAAAAACAAATGTATCATGTTTGCTAGAAAATAAAAAATCCTTTAAAACGAACCCAAACACGTCTTATTTATCTCCAATTGTTCTCGAGATATCTTGATCTTTCAAAAAAAAGGCGACTATTTGACATTTGACAGTTTCTAACCTATTCTTTTTTTTTTACTTTTCAACCTAAATATATCATGTTTGGTCTTAAATGAAAGCATTTTTGATTCTTATTAAGATCATTTCAATATTTATCCAAAAATTGTCAAATTTAATTTTGACATTTGACAGTTTTAACATCAATTTTTTAATTTTTTAAAAGCAAATGTATCATGTTTGATAGAAAATAAAAAATCATTTAAAACGAACCCAAACACGTCTTATTTATCTCCAATTGTTCTTGAGATATCTTGATCTTTCGAAAAAAAAGGCGACTATTTGACATTTGACAGTTTCTAACCTATTCTTTTTTTACTTTTCAACCTAAATATATCATGTTTGGTCTCAAATGAAAGCATTTTTGATTCTTATTAAGATCATTTCAATATTTATCCAAAAATTGTCAAATTTAATTTTGACATTTGACAGTTTTAACCTCAATTTTTTAAAAACAAATGTATCATGTTTGCTAGAAAATAAAAAATCCTTTAAAACCAACCCAAACACGTCTTATTTATCGCCAATTGTTCTCGAGATATCTTGATCTTTCGAAAAAAAAGGCGACTATTTGACATTTGACAGTTTCTAACCTATTCTTTTTTTTTACTTTTCAACCTAAATATATCATGTTTGGTCTCAAATGAAAGCATTTTTGATTCTTATTAAGATCATTTCAATATTTATCCAAAAATTGTCAAATTTAATTTTGACATTTGACAGTTTTAACCTCAATTTTTTAAAAGCAAATGTATCATGTTTGATAGAAAATAAAAAATCATTTAAAACGAACCAAACACATCTTATTTATCTCCAATTGTTCTTGAGATGTCTTGATCTTTCGAAAAAAAGGCAACTATTTGACATTTGACAGTTTCTAACCTATTCTTTTTTTTACTTTTCAACCTAAATATATCATGTTTGGTCTCAAATGAAAGCATTTTTGATTCTTATTAAGATCATTTCAATATTTATCCAAAAATTGTCAAATTTAATTTTGACATTTGACAGTTTTAACCTCACTTTTTTAGTTTTTTAAAAACAAATGTATCATGTTTGCTAGAAAATAAAAAATCCTTTAAAACGAACCCAAACACGTCTTATTTATCTCCAATTGTTCTCGAGATATCTTGATCTTTCAAAAAAAAGGCGACTATTTGACATTTGACAGTTTCTAACCTATTCTTTTTTTTTTACTTTTCAACCTAAATATATCATGTTTGGTCTTAAATGAAAGCATTTTTGATTCTTATTAAGATCATTTCAATATTTATCCAAAAATTGTCAAGTTTAATTTTGACATTTGACAGCTTTAACCTCAATTTTTTAATTTTTTAAAAGGAAATGTATCATGTTTGATAGAAAATAAAAAATCATTTAAAAAGAACCCAAACACGTCTTATTTATCTCCAATTGTTCTCGAGATATCTTGATCTTTCGAAAAAAAATGGCGATTATTTGACATTTGACAGTTTCTAACCTAACTGTTTCATTTTTCAACCTAAATGTATCATGTTTGATATCAAATGAAAGCATTTTTGATTCTTATTCTTATCATTTTAACATTTATCAAAATATTGCTACATTTAACTTTGACATTTGACAGTTTCTAACCTAACTTTTTTTATTTTTTTAATAACTTAACTTATTTTTCAACACAAACATATCATGTTTGGTATCAAATGAAAGCATTTTTGATTCTTATTATTATCATTTTAACATTTATCAAAAAATCATTACATTTAATTTTGACATTTGACAGTTTCTAACCCAACTTTTTTATTTTTTTTAATAACCTAACTTATTTTATTTTTCAACACAAACATATCATGTTTGGTCTCAAATTAAAGCATTTTTGATTCTTATTAAGGTCATTTCAATATTTACCAAAAATTGTTAAATTTGATTTTGACATTTAAGTTTCTAACCTAACTTTCTTATTTTTCAACAAAATATATCATGTTTGGTATCAAATGAAAGCATTTTTGATTCTTATTAAAATCATTTTAACATTTATCCAAAAATCACAATATTAATTTTGACATTTGACAGTTTCTCACCCAACATTTTTTATTTTTAACCCAAATATATCATGTTTGATATCAAATTAAAGCACTTTTAATTCTTATTACGATCATTTCAACATTTAACAAAAATCTAACCAAACTTTCTTACTTTTTAACCTAAATACATCATGTTTAGTATTAATTTTTTTTTGCTTAATCCAAATATTTCTTATTCTAGACTTAGTGTTACTTTTAGTTCTAATTTGAGCTTTTCTACAACCCTTTTTAATAATAATAATTGCGGATTAAGAGTTATTCACGTGTATTGAAAGATTAAAAAAGAAAATAAATCCGAACAAAAAAAGAATTAACAACATAATAACAAAAAAAGATAATTCTATTTGGTTGGCAAATAAACAAAAAAAATAAGTTCTTTGTATGAATGATAATACTGGGTATTTAAGAGGAAAGAAAAAACTAAACGTTTTTGACTAGAAATTAAACGCGAAAATATTTATACAAATATAAGCTCTCTAAAAGATAACTTCATCAACTCGTTATAATTAGCATTATTATTATTTTTTTTTTTTTTTGATTAATTGGAATAAAATTTGGAATGCTTTTTTTTAAAAACTTACTATTTAAGTTGATCTGGAATACATCTACTGATATGATTAATGCCCAAAAATTAATGATCTAACATTAAATGGAATTCACAATTTGATTTTTTTAAGTGCAGATAAAGACATGTATTACAAAAATATTTAAATATCAGTCTGTTGTAGTTATTGGAAATTCAATTTTTTCATTTCAATTCAAAAATTTGTGGTGTTACAATTTTGCAAGCTTAATGTTGCGTTTGTGTATACTTTATAGGCACAAATGTATCGTTTGTAAACATTATTAAATGTGCACGTTTTAAATATTTGCAAATATAATAATAATATAACTTTCATTTTATTATATTATCTGCAGAAGTAAAACGAAGCGTTAACAAAGTTATGCTCAAGCTAAACAGAAAAACAACCCTAATAAATTTTTAATTTAAAGCCATTTACGTTTATATGATATAGAGATAAAATGGAATGTTAATAAATAGATCATCACAAAACGTTTTTTTTTTCTTTTTCATTTTCGTTCTAAGCTTTATGTTACAACAAGCGTATAATTGTAAAGTTTCACAGCGATAATAAGCTGCCTTTAATTTCCTGATTGATGTATCATCACATTTTCAATTATATAAAGTGTTAATTCTTTTATTAACACAATATATATTTAGTTTATTTAGTATTATAGAGTTTAATAGTAAAAGTAGTTAATTAAACAGCGAAAAATAAATTAAGAATTAAAAATTAATCTCTGCCTTTTTAAGTCGCAGCAATAACGAACAATTTAAAGCATTCCGAGGAATGTTTTTTTTTTAATTGAATGCAAAAATAAATAAATAATTTTTTTTTGTTCTTTTTTATCCCGGTGGTGGAAAAATGAGAAGCAGAACCACGGTGATGACGAACGTCGCTAACAACAAGAGTGAGACTATGGTGTCGTGGAGCCCCCCAAATGGCTTTTGTGGCGCCTTCGGGTGGTCCTTCAGTTGGCAGAGCGCCTCGACGGTGTCCAGTAACCGCGGAAGGCCTCGTCCACTCAACTGCTCGGTTACATCAACGCTACTGCACAGCAGCCCCTGCAACCAACACCCATAGTCTCACTCTTCAGCACATCATTAATTTTTTTAGGGATCATTTTTTTTTTCAAAGCATTTTAAGATTGTTGAAGGAATTAAAAAAATTAATAAAGTGAAGAAAGAAAAGCGGTTTTAAGCTTTATGTAATAATTTTTTTTTGACTTACCTCATCCACTCCAATCTTTTTACAAGCTTCGATGAAATTGTCAACGTTCCTTCGACATCTCGCCATCGTTAATTTCGGCTAAAAATGTTATAAAAATTTAAAATTAATAAATTTAATTTAAAATAATGTTGTGCGCAACAATTGGTATTTATTAATATTGTTTTAATTGTTGTGTTTCATTTTTGATTCAATTTTAATGAGGAACTCAAATTAATGGTAATCTCAAAATTTAATTATTTAATCATGATACAATATTAAAGAAGATGTCTTCTTTAAAATGATGCATGGCTCAAATAATGGAGATAATGAGATTTATAGATCAAAATGAAGACGAAAATGTTCTTTCTAAGACAATATACAGGCTGTTTCTAAATTGATGCAAAAGAGGTGATTCTTCAGCGAAATTTAAGGGAGGTTTTTTATATATTTTTTTTATCCAAAATCTCTCCCTTCTTAATTCTTCCATAGGGGAAGAATTAAAAAGAACGAAATTGCTCAGGTTGTTATTCCTAACAAAATCACACTTTTTGATAATTTTGACACTTTTATAATACCAAAAATGTTATTACATAAAGGTGATGTATAATAGATATCATAGATATCAAGTTTTCAACCAAACCTAATTAAACCAAACTCAACCCAACCCAACCTGGAAATCAAAAAATCGTAGAAAATTGAATTCTTAAGATATCTTATGATAAAAAAGTATATACTTTTCTCAAAACGAAACCATACTTGAATATCTCAATTTGTTTTTGAGATATTAAGTTTTGAACCGAACCCAATTTAACCGAACTCTACCCAACCCAACCTGGAAATTAAAAAATCGTAGAAAATCAAATACCTAAGATATCTTATGATAAAAAAGTATATACTTTCATCAAAGGGAAACATACTTGAATATCTCAATTTATTTTTGAGATATCAAGTTTTTAAATCAAACTCAACCCAACCCAACCTGGATATGAAAAAATTATAGAAAATCGAATTCTTAAGATATATTTTTGAGATATCAAGTTTTGAACCCAACTCAATTAAACCAAACTCAACCCAACCCAACCCAACCTGGAAATCAAAAAATCGTAGAAAATCGAATTCTTAAAATATATTATGTTAAAAAAGTATATACTTTTCTCAAAACGAAACCATACTTGAATATCTCAATTTGTTTTTGAGATATCAAGTTTTGAACCAAACCCAATTAAAAAAATCCTATAAAATCGAATTCTTAAGATATTATATGATAAAAAATATACACTTTCCTTAAAATGAAACCATATTTGAATATCTCAATTTGTTTTTGAGATATCAAGTTTTTAAACCAAACTCAACCCAACCCAACCTGGAAATCAAAAAATCGTATAAAATTGAATTCTTAAGATATCTTATGATAAAAAAGTATATACTTTTCTCAAAGCGAAACTATACTTGAATATCTCAATTTGTGTTTGAGATATCAAGTTTTAAAGCCAATCCAATTAAACCAAATTCAACCCAACAAAACTTGGAAATCAAAAAATCGTAGAAAATCGAATTCTTAAGATATCTTATGATAAAAAAGTATACACTTTCCTCAAAACGAAACCATACTTGAATATCTCAATTTGTTTTTGAGATATTAAGTTTTGAACCCAACCCAATTAAACAGAACTCAACCCAACCCAACCTGGAAATCATAAAATCGTAGAAAATCAAATTCTTAAGATATCTTATGATAAAAAAAAGTATATACTTTCCTCAAACCGAAACATACTTGAATATCTCAATTTGTTTTTGAGATATCAATCTTTGAACCCAACCCAATTAAACCAAACTCAACCTGGAAATCAAAAAATCGTAGAAAATCGAATTCTTAAGATATCTTATTATAAAAAAGTATATACTTTTCTGAAAGCGAAAACACTCTTGAATATCTCAATCTGTTTTTGAGATATCAGGTTTTGAACCCAACCAAATTAAACCGAACTCAACCCAATCCAACCCAACTTGGAAATTAAAAAATCGTAGAAAATCGAATTCATAAGATATCTTATGATAAAAAAAGTATACACTCTCCTTAAAACGAAACTATACTTGTATATCTCAATTTGTTTTTGAGATATCAAGTTTTAAACCAAACTCAACCCAACACAACCTGGAAATCAAAAAATCGTAGAAAATCGAATTCATAAGATATGATAAAAAAAGTATACAACATCAGAACTTTTTAATGTGTCAACATTTTTCTATTTAAAAACTTGATTCAAATTCAATTTCGAATCAGTTTAGAAACATCCTGTATAATAATTGATTTTTGAACATGGGAATGTGTAAGCACAACTTCAAATAATCGCCTTTGATTTAATAATGAATATAAAGAAATATGTATGATAAACATTGCTTTATTCAAGAATTATTGAGATAAAAATTCCAATGTGACATTGATAACATTAAAATAATAAAAATGGAAGAATTGAAACATGATAATTTATGGATTAAATTGAAGAAAATGTTATCTTTAAGACGATATATGATAACTAACTTTTGAATGAGAAATTATTGAAGTGGAATTTAAAATGTGCAAGATTACTTTTCGAATTATTTAAGTTTAAAAGAATGGTTAGAGCTTGAATGATGGAGATGAAGGAATAAATCATAGCTTAAATTGAAGATGACGATGGCTTCTTCCAAATAATGTATGATAGTCGCTGTTTTATTCAAGAATTATTGAGATAAAACATCAAATATGTAAGACGACGTTTTTACTTTGATAACATTAAAGCAATAAAAATGGAAGAATGCAAAAAATGGGTAAAATAATGGAGATAATGGGATGATTTATGGATCAAATTGAAGATGAAGATGTTCTTTTTTAGACGATATATGATAACTAACATTTGAACGAGTAATTATGCAGGTAGAAACCAAAATATGTAACATTGCGTTTCAAATTATTTAAGTTTAAAAGAATGGCTACAGCTTTAATAAAGGAGATAAAGGAATGAATCGTGGCTTAAATTGAAGATGACGATGTCTTCGTTAAAATGATGTATGATAATCCCTATTTTATTCAAGAATTACTATATTAATATTATTTCCACCTTGGATAGTAGTAAAATTATAATAATGGTAGAATTCAAAAAAATCCCCATGGCTAAACTAATGGAGATGATTTATGGATCAAATTGAAAATGTCATCTTTAAGTCGATAATTGACTTTTTAAGGAGTAATTATTGAGGTGCACATTAAAATATGGAAGATTGCTTTTCAAATTAGTTACAGTATAATTTTAATATAGTATAATTATAGCATAATTTTAACAAAGTGGATACAGCTTTAATGATGGAGATAAATGGATGAATCATGGTTTAAATTGAAGATGCCGCATAATTCTAGAATCATTGAGATAAAAAATCATACATGTAAAATTACTTTTCCACCTTGATAACATTAAAATAATAAAGATGGAAGAATTCAAAAAAATGGCTATGCTTAAAAGAATGAAGACAACGGGATGATTTATGGATCAAATTGAAGACGACAAAATGCCAAGAAATTATTAGAAAAGATATTAAAATAAGTAAGATTGCGTTTACAGATTATTTGAATTTAAGAAAATGGCCACTGCTTTAATGACGGAGATAAAGGAATAAATCATGGCTTAAATAGGAGATAAAGATGTATTCTTTATATTGACGTATGAAAATCCCTGTTTTATTCAAGAATGATTGAGATAAAACATTAAATATGTAAGATCATGTTCTAACTTTAAGAACAATGGAGGTTTGGAATAATAAAAATGGAAGAATGGAAAGAAAAATGACTATGAGTAAAATAATGGGATGATTTATGGTCAAATTGAAGACAAAAATGCCATTTTTAGGATAATAACTGCCTTTTGAACAAGAAATTATTGAGGTAGAAATTAAAATCTGTAAGATTACGTTTCAAATTATTTAAATTTAAAAGAATGGCTACAGCTTTAATGATGGTGATAAAGGAATGAATCATGGCTGAAATCGAAGCTGATGCTGTCTTTTTGGCGTGGAAAGGGGTCACTGAAAAAATCCTAATTTTGGCCTGGACAAAACTTTGGCCGGAAAGCTTTGTTGAATGTCGTTTTGAGAAGTTTGACAGACAAGATGTCTAGTCCAATGAACGAGATTGTATCTTTAGCCAATACAATTGGACTGGAAACTTTACAGAGGTAAGTTAGCGGAATTTAAAAAAAGCGTTCGTCATAGGAAGCGAGA
This sequence comes from Onthophagus sagittarius, assembly GCA_036711965.1. Taxonomy (NCBI): domain Eukaryota; kingdom Metazoa; phylum Arthropoda; class Insecta; order Coleoptera; family Scarabaeidae; genus Onthophagus; species Onthophagus sagittarius. The sequence continues at coordinate 14,687,273 of JASERS010000004.1, forward strand.
AACGTGGAGGAAATTCTGTGAAGAAGTTTCCTCCTGCAGCGAAATGTCTCGCCTAAATCGGGTAATTTCATCTGACCCTGAACGACGAATTGGCTTATTAAAAAAGGCTGACGGTTCTTTTACCGAAAACCTTTTAGAGAGTCTTCATCTATTAATGGAGGTGCATTTTTCAGGTTCCAGAAGTCCCATGTGTTCACTTCAGGGCACCAACCATGAACCTACTGCAGATGATTGGATCTTAGCCGAAGAAATTTGCAGGGAGGAAAAGATACGGTGGGCAATTAATAGTTTTTCGCCGTTCAAAACACCAGGACCAGATGGTATTATACCAGCCCTTCTACAATGGGGCTTGGAGGATCTTATACCACACCTGGTGAGAATTTTCCAGGCCTGCCTGGCGCTACACTATATACCCAATCGGTGGCGTGAGGTTACGGTGAACTTCATACCTAAACCGGGTAAGTTAGATTATTTCACACCGAAATCGTTTAGACCTATCAGCCTCTCCTCTTTTCTTTTGAAAACCTTGGAGAGGCTGTGTGATCGCTATATTAGGGATATTAGGGATTTCAGCATGCCTACACTCAGGGCAAGTCCACACTAACAGCTCTTCACTCGGTGACCAGTTTTGTTGGTGGGGCGCTGGACTCAAAGGAGTCCGCCCTTGGTGTGTTCATAGATATAGAGGGAGCTTTTGATAAAACAACTTTCTCTGGTATTAACGATGCCTTGCTTGAGCATAAAGTTCCTCCGACTCTTTGCGGTTGGATTGAGAACGCTCTCAAGCATAGGATAGTTAAGATTAGGGCTGGCGACGTCAGTCTTCATGGAGGAGTTACTCGAGGCTGTCCGCAAGGAGGTGTACTCTCCCCATTGTTGTGGAATCTCACCCTGGATAGCCTCTTGAAATCCCTCGCTAAAGCCAACTTCACAACAGTAGGTTATGCAGATGATCTAACCATCCTTGTCAAAGGTAAGCACATAAATGTACTTTTTGATAGGATGCAGGTGGCTCTCAAGTTGATTGAGTCTTGGTGTGACCGACAAGGGCTCTCTGTGAATCCTCGGAAGACAGAGTTGATTCTTTTCACACGAATGAGGAAGGTTGGCAAGCCCAGTTTGCCATCCCTTGCTAATACTCCATTAGTTTTGTCAAAAGAAGTCAAATATCTGGGCATTATACTTGACAACAAAATGACATGGAAGGCTCACCTAGACAATAGAGTTAAGAAAGCGTATGTTGCATTCAGCCAGTGCCGGAGGACTATAGGTAAGACATGGGGGCTGTCACCTAAAACTGCCCTCTGGATCTACACAGCTGTAATTCGACCTATGCTTACGTATGGTGCAGTAGTCTGGTGGTCAAAAACCTTAAAATTTATTTCCACTGCTGCACTAAATAAAGTACAGAGACTTGCGTGTTTGTATGTTACAGGTGCGCTGCGATCTACCCCCACCGCAGCCATGGAAAATATGTTGAACCTACCGCCACTTCATTTGTTCATACAAGAAGTGGCACTGGTGACCATGTTTCGACTGCGTACAGCAGGAATCCTTATGGGTGAGAGAAACAGTAAAAATGCCGTACTCTGGAATGAAATGGTCGGTTACTCGCCAATTCTGGAACGTAAGACGGACTTCATACCCCTACAACACATTTTTACTAAGAGTTATCTCACCTACCCAAGTTCCACAGAAGTAGAAGTAAATAAAAGTAACAAAATCTACACTGATGGTTCAGTTAGTCGGGAAGGAGCTGGAGCTGGAGTTTTCTCGTACGATCTCCAACTCCACTTATCTACTCCTTTAGGTAAAGGTACCACCGTCATACAGGCAGAATTAATCGCCATTCTACTTGCCGCTGACTTTATTGTCAGATCCAACTTGCAAGGTAAGACTTTCACAATTTATACTGACAGTAGAGGATCCATTTCAGCCCTGAGTAGAGTAACTTTTACCTCAGGACTTACCTTGGACTGTCACCTAACATTGGAGAAGGCCGCAGCACACAACTGTGTTTCACTTCAATGGATAAAAGGACACTCGATCTGTGCAGGTAATAAGCACGCTGATAGGCTTGCCAAAAGAGCTGCCAAGCGAGCTATCTGTTCACCTGAACCGTTAATCGCTCCGTCCGTATCAACTCAAATTGAGCTTATTAAAGATTTCACCCACAGGAAATTCACAGACTGGTGGGATAGGACAAAGGGCTGCTATGTGTCTAAAGAACTGTTGCGTTATCCTTCAGCAAAGACAACCTTGTCCTTCGTAAGACTCGGTAGAAGCGCCCTACGTATTTTAACGGGACTCATCACGGGTCACTGTAAGGTAAACAAGCATCTCTACAACCTTAAGCTTGCTACTAATCCCCTCTGTCGCTTTTGTCAAGAGAACGAGGAGACTGTTCGACACATCTTGTGTGAATGCCCCACTCTACAAGACCTCAGAATGAGAGACTTTGGAGAGGAATGGCCGAGCACAGATGGCATCAGGAACACACCTCTGAGCTGTATCCTAGCCTTCGGAAATTCCTTAGGCTGGTTGATGTAGCCGGAGAGAGTGTAGGAGGATGTACAAGGGGCCCGTTGGGGCCTAGGTGCTGTATGCTTTAGCGTACCCTCCGCTTTCCTACATACATACAAGACTTTAATGAAACTGTTAGTATCTTAAAATTAACTAATGCTTCAATAACCCTAATGTGTCAACCTCTGAATAATCCGAATACCAACGTTTTGGATCTCGGTTTTTTTAATGCTATACAGACGCAGCAGTACCAAACTGCAGCTTCAAACATTGATCAGCTCATCAATTCAGTCACCAAGGCTTTTAACGATTTAAGTCATGAAACATTAAACAAGATCTTCTGAACACATCAACAGTGTATGATAGAGACAATGCCAGCAATTGGCGCCAATAATTAGAGGTTGCCTCACTTAGGCAAGATTAAGTTGGTTTTTAGACGAGGAGAGTTACCACTTTATCTTAAATGCGGTATAGAGCTCTTCAAAGTTATTCAGAAAAAGATTAGTAGCAGTAATTAGTAATTAAGTTTTGTAAAGTTATAAATATATTTCTTAAGAATTTGGACGTTCTTTTAGAATTTAAGTTCTTTTATTTTAAAACGGACACTTATTTTGGGATAGAGGGAGTAAAATTAAATGACTCTAATACCTTAATAAAAAGCTTCTGTTAAACCAAAAAGATCGCAAAATTTTGAATTTAGCAAAAATAGTTCTTCCCACAAAATAACTAAGTAAACGAAATAAATAAATAAATGGAAAATAATTAATAATTACGAATAAATACCAATTATAATACAAAAATTGCGATTGATTAATACTTACAACAGCTGGAGAAGGAACATGTATACTCGCAACTGATCTAGGTTTGATATGATTTGCTAAATGACAAAGAACAACTCCGTCTGTTAAAACGGGAGCTAAATCTTCCGGTAGGGCCATTTTTAATTTCGTCTCAATAATCTAAAATTTAACTAAATTAACGACAATTCTATTCTTAATTAATTTAAGTCAAACAATTTTAATTCAACTTACATTTCTTAATTGGTTAATCAATTCAGTTTCTTCCTTAGCTTTATCAATTTCCCTTCTCATAGTAAATGTCATTTTATCTTTCGGTACGTCTTGATTCCAAGTAATATTTCGATTCGATTTCATACCGTTTAAATTATTTTTATTCGTCCCATTCACATATCCCCCGTTAAACGCTCTCGGGCTATTCGGTTTTCCATTTGAAACTGTATTTGGCACATTATCATGCGAAAGGATTCCCGTTGATTGTAAATTTGGCGAATTTGGTTTGATGTAGTCTTGAATGTATTTCGTTGGGCTGTTTTTGTTGGGGGTTGCATCCCCGTTTGTTCCATTAGTGAGGGGTTGATGTGCTGGAGAATTTGTTGCTGGAGTTGAACATCTTGAAGGAGTTACTTTTTGGATTGGTTTTTTCGGGCCTGTATCGTCGTAAATATGTTTTGGACTACTACTAAATGGAGCGTTTAATGGAGTCGGGTCTGATTTTGATGTCGCTAATGTGCGAGCTGGTGACCCGTGATGCGTTGGGGTGTTCGGTTCTGTCTTATAACTGTGATCATCAGAATCTTTAGTACGATAAATTGAAGGTACGTCTTGCGCTCTTTGTTGTCTTAGAGCTTCTTTGTACTCCCTAACGATATCAATGATTGATTGTTAGTGATGAAGGGTTATTTACGAAAAAAAAGTACTCACTTGTAAGTTTGAATTTGTTGTAATTTCGGTTTTTCTTCACTCCCGTTTGATAGATTTTGCGAATCGGGGTACGGAACAACGCGAACACTAGAAGGAAAATCACACCAGGCAATGTTAATTTAAATTAGCATAATTAGAATTTTTAATGAGTGAATTTATCAAAGCAATATGAGGTTGTTACTTAAAATCGATAAAAAAGTTAAATTTAAGATTCTAATAAATAAAAAAAAAACAATTTCAACATTCAAAATGTTAATTTATATGCTTTGTTTGTCACAACCCATAATAAATCTAATCGCAAAAATAAGCACGTAGCAAATGAGAAAAAACAGAGAAATGGAATTCTTCAATTTGTCCCTAGAAGAAAACTTACGATGACCTACCCAAAAATCAACGACTTAAATACCAATTAAAAAGTTTTGAAGATTTACCTTTGGTTGAGTCTGTCGTCTCTTTTATCGCAGACGTCTATAGAAGGGTTAGCTCGCGATCCATCGTCTTCGAAGGTGTTATCTAATCCAGGTGATATAGTTGAAGGTGTTGAGTTGTTTGAGTGTGTTCCATTATGTTCGTTGGTTCTGTTTGGTATTGGTGTTGAAGACCAATGTCTTTCAGTCTCACCTAAAAATAATATTTAATGTTTCTTTTTTATTTTTCTTTAAAAGAAGCTTTTTTTATTTATATATTTTTTATTTATTGAAACACATTTTTCTCCTTGTGAACTTTTTTTTGTATTTAATAATACGACGTTTCGAGCGTATTTGCCCATCATCAAGTACATAAGAATCTATAAAATATCAAATCACTAAACTACAACGCTATCTCAATGAAAAAATCAATAATTAGCACAAATCACAACATTAATAATCACTATCATAAATTAAAACGTACAGTTATAATATTTTTATGTACCAAAAATATTATAATTATACGTTTTAATTTTTGATATTGATTATTAATGTTGTGATTTGTACTAATTATTGATTTTTTCATTGAGATAGCGTGGTAATTTAGTGATTTGTTTTGTTGATTCTTATGTACCTGATGATGAGCAAATACGCTCGAAACGTCGTATTATCTCTTCATATCTGCATAAACATGTATTAATTTAAATACAAGTAAAAATTCACATCGATAAATAAAAAATATATAAATATTTAATGTATTTATAATTTGTATTATAGATAAATGTGGATATTTTTTTTTTTATTTTATTTTAACTGACTCCAAAACAGTGAATGTCACTGGTATCGAAGCCTTAATACACAAAAAATATATATAAACAAAAAAAAAATCACAATAGGTTATGTATAAACAACGAAAATAAAAATCATCAAAAATGCAAACCCCCCAGAAACAGATCAACACTCATTCACTTCAAAAACATTTTCAGATTATAAACTAATTTTTTCATTGTCCTTGCCTCCACTATTATTATCGGAACACTGTTGTATGCTTTAATACCAAGATATAATGGTGATCTCTGTGCTGTCGTTGTTCTACAATATTTATTTCTAAAATCATTTGCATTCCGGGTGCTGTATTCATGCCAGTTCTTAACTTGTTTTGTATTTATATTAGTCTTTATTAGTTTGTTTTTTATAGAATATATATATTTTATTTGCTCATAAGTCCGAATTTTCTGCAAGTTCCATATATTTTCCATTTCATACACAAGATCAGTTGACATACAATAGTTCAACTGAAAGATAGATTTTACTGCTTTATTCTGCGTTCTTTGTAATTTATTTAACTAGTAAAGCGGAAGACCTCCCCAGCAGGGAATTAAATATCTGATTTGTGGCAGTATAAAGCTATTATAGAGTAAACGCCTAGAGTTTTTATTTAAGCAATCCGTACACCTTTTTATTGCACTAACCATTGGCACAATTTTTTTAATGATAGCATTCACATGTACATTCCAATTGAGATCATTTGTCAAATTTAAACCTAAGTATTTGTACGTTTGCACTTCTTTTAGTTTTTCTCCATTGAGAAACACATTTATATCACTTTTTTGTTTATTTTTTTGTTTAATAATCATATATACCGTTTTATTAACGTCCACCGATAATTTATTATAGCACAGCCATGTATAATACAGATTTAAGTCGTCGTTCGCCACCTTTTCAAGTTCCTTTATATTACTTGATGATATAACCAAGACGGTGTCATCAGCAAACACAAAATATCTCGCTTGAAATTGTAGATACTTTAAGTTTTGAATGTATAATAAATATTGCAAAGGACCAAGTACTGATCCCTGAGCTACTCCAATACTTAGGCTTTTTTTTTTACTCTTGGTTTTATTGATTTGAGTATAATGCTTACGGTCCTTAGAATATGACTGGAAGAGGTCTTTTGCAATGCCTCGCATTCCCATTTTTTCTAATTTATTGAGTAAAATGTCTATGTCCACAGTATCAAATGCCTTTTGTAAGTCAATAAACACTGTCAAAACATACCTCTTCTTATCGAGTTCTTCTGTAATATATTCTAGTAAATCCCCTGTCGCCCCCAAGGTACTACTCTTCTTTTGAAATCCATATTGATATGGATCTATGTTAAAGAATTTCTGTATAAAGTTAGTTAACCTGTGTTTGATAACTTTTTCTGTTATTTTAGAAAATATATTTAAGATTGAAATTGGTCTATAGTTACCAAGTTCTGTTTTTGCTCCTTTTTTATGAATAGGTGATATTTTCGCCGTTTTTAATTCATTCGGAAACAGGCCAGTAACCAGGATATCATTAATGATATTCACTATTTTGTCTCCCAAAACTTCAAAAAGCAGCACTATATCAGATTTAGTAATACCATCTTCTCCCAGCGAACTATTATTATTTAAATCCCTTATGATAGAATTAATTTCTGTTAAATCAGTTGGTTCCAAGTAGATGGATTCTTTTGTTTCTTCTTCTCTAAACTGGTGATTAAGAACCGGTTTAATTTTTGAGGCTAAATTCTTACCTATTTCAGAAAAATAAGTATTAAATTCCTCAGCTATTTGTTGCTCATCTTCAATGACTGCACCTGTCATACTTTTCATTTGTCCCATTTTGCCCTTTTTTTTGTTCGTTTCAAACATATATCGTTCAGGACCCTCCACATTTTTTTACTGTTTGTTCCAGCCTCAATAAGTGTTTTTTCCACATACTCCTTCTTTAATTTTCTTCTCATATTATTTACCACATTCTTTAAATTTTTAAAATGTCTTTCGGTTTCTGAGTTTCTTATTAATTTCCATCGCTTATATGAATTATCTCTCTGTTTTATTTTCTCAATAAACTCAGCATTTATCCAATAGTTGTTGTTGGATACTTTTATTCTACTTTCCTTTGTACACTCAATTTTTGTTTTTGTTATTATTTCTGCTAATTTTCCAAAGGAAGTTATTTCTTCCTGTTGCAATTTCACTTGAATTAGTTCTTTCCATTTTCCTTTCAGCAATTTAGTTTTATTGATAACTACTTTAGTTTTTTTTTCAATTACTTTGTTTAATTTAATATACATAACTTTATGATCTGATATCACATGATCCGTAAGGGTTATATCACAGTAGAGGTTTTTATTCATTAAAACATGATCTAAAATAGTAGCTGTTTTTTCCGTTTGTCTTGTAGCATTCTCAGTAGTAAGAATATTCTGTATTGTAAATGTGTTCATTTCGATAATATTTTTATACTCTCTAATCGTATCAGTTTCACTGAGTAAATTTAAATTCATATCTCCCAAAATAATACAAGGAGACTTCTGAGTTTCCATAATTTTATCTATTTGTGCTAAAAAAACGTCAGCTTTGTTTCTGGGCGCTCTATAGATATTTATAATTACGCAATTAACTTTAGTAAGACAAACACAAAGTATGTTACAGTCCTCAATTTCCATTTCTCGAATATGTCTCTGATCATACTCCAAATTGTTTTTTATAAACAGACTCACCCCTCCTCCCCTTGAATCTCTACAATGATGTACAACGTTATAATTTGGTATATTAAAATATTCCACCTCATTAGGATAAATCCATGTTTCAGTAAGTGCAATTATGTGAATTTCAAAATCATGCTTATTTACAATCTCCATCAAGTCATCAACTTTATTTCTTAGACTTCTTATATTTATGTACAAGATATTAAATATTTCATCCATTTCTGTTACGATCTAGACATATATACATTAATTCTAATTTTTGTACTTAATATTTTAATTTTATGAAGTAAGTTTATATAGTAAGATCTTGTTCAGATCTTATTCTGATAGACTGATCCTTAAATGTTTTGCGAAGGTAAATCTTACCATTTCTACAGAACGCTGCTGCAAAGTTATTTTCTTTTCTAAAATCACGTGTACTTTTAAAAAGTCTCTGATTCGCAATAGTAAGATCTTCATTAAAGAATATATTTCCATTTTTTCCATTCGGTCCACACTCACCAACTTTGATACCTTTAAGTTCTTTAACCTTTTTGAAAACCTGCAATTTCAGGCTTTCTTCTAAGAATTTGACAACGATAGGTCCTTCCCTCTTCTGTTTAACTCTAAAGCAGTCCGTTATTTTATTCATAGGTATATTCAGCGTCATTGTCTCAAAAACCTTACACACAACTTCTTTTGTATCTTCATTTTCTTGGATCGGTACACCAGAAACAATAATATTCCTTTGTCGTTCTATTTGCTCTTGGTTATTTGCTTTTTGTTCCAGTATTTCCAATCTTTTCTTTAATATACGATTTTCATCTCTATAAAGCTTCACCTCCTCAAACAAATTTTCAGACACCTTTTTTTGATCCTCAAAAGAATCTGACATAAATTGAACTGATTTTTTAAGATCCTCTATATCTCTGAGTATTTTTTCCTCAAAGGGTTTAAGGGCTTCGCTTAAGAGTTGCTTCACTATATGTATTAATTTTACTTCATCCACAAGTTTCGATGTTTCATAAACTTTATCTTCCCTAACCTCACTTCCATCGCGCGGTTTACAACAAATCATTTTATTTTCCTTATTCATTACTTTTGCTTGTAACGCACAACTAGGGTGGTATCCACAATTCGTGGATATAACGAATTAATGCAAAGAAGGGGGTGTTTATTATACGTTATTTTGAATTATTTTGATTTTTTAATTCGAATCGGCTCTCCAAATCGTTGCGATTAGTCTACTTGGTTTACATATTTATATCAAGTACAGAAGAATTCAAAGTGATTATATGATATTAAGTGATGTTCTTTCGTTCTCGACGACAAAAGTATCATGTCACTATCTAGAATCAGAAATAGCTATTTTCGTATCTCTAAAGCTGCCTTTAGTGCGAGCGAGAATTGGGTATTTGTGTATTGGGTATTTCGTTCTGATTGGCTGATGGCGAAGGTCCTAGCGTCACGTGGTCTTATTTATTAATTTATTTAGCATTAAAATCTTATTGTTAGTTTCGTCACTTGTGCTGTAATATACTATTTTTAATAGTTATATCTTACTAATTGTAAGCCATTTTGAACAATAAAGAACATTAAAAATCGTAAAACTCTAAGCAGATTAGAATTAAGTAAAGTAAAGAATGTAAATAAAAAATTTAAGTAATCCGCCATTACCGATCATGCCGACCGAAGTTCGGACGTGTTCGGATACTTTATGACGACTTAAAATGTTTATTTGGCTTTTATAACACCTAATCTTGCAGCAACAAGTTAAGCTGTAGTCGTTATTTTAAATATATACCGAATCGCAGGCTAAAAAGTGGCTCTTCCTTTTAAGAAATCGCTACAATCTTACTTAATTTAATCATTTTATTTAAAGATAGTTAAAGAAACTTAAAAACGAAAAAATAAAGGTTTTGTCTTTGCAGGATTGAATTTTTCTCGGAAAATGAGACCGGGACGTGGCTCCTACTTTTTTATATCTCTTATAGTTTGCCAAAATTTGAATACAGTCTAGACCCGTTTGTGAAATCAGTCTTAGCAGCAATTAAAAACTAGAACTAACATTCGACCTAGAACTACAAACATTTTGGTTTATCCCTGCATCTCTTAAGACAGCCAATAAAGAATATTTTTATTTCTAGAACTAACAGTCAATCTAGAACTAGAAACATTTGGGTCCGTCTCTTAAGACGGCTAAACCCGAATGATTCTTGTTTTGAGTCTGGAATTAGTTCTAGAAGTAACATTCAACCTAAAACTGGAAACATTGAGAAAACGGATTTAGACTTCCATCCATAGGCCACGGTTTTTGAAAATGCGTCGGGGTGCTAGATGCTGAAAAAACTGAATTGGGAACAGATTCAGCAAAGAATAACAATTCTCAAAAAAAAAGGTCTGAATTGGCTCTGAAAAATTCAAAACACGTGCTTTCCAAAAAACGTTCGTAGCAGATATTGGGACTGAAGGTAATCCCAGCAAACAATATATCAAGCTTTCGGGAAGCATTTCAAGTATTAAAGAGGCAATATCAATTCTTCTGAAAATATTTAAAATTTTCCAGAGGCAACATCAAGTATTCTAGAAGCATTTCAAGTCTTTTGGAAGCAACATCAAGTCTTCCAAAGGCCGTATCGAGTCTTCTAGAAGTAATCCAAATCTTTTAGAAGCAGTACTAAGTCTTCTGGAAAATTTCAAAATATCAAGTCTTCTGGAAGCAATATCAAGTCTTTTAGTAGCATTTGCAAGCCTTCTAGAAGCACTATAAAGTCTTCTAAAACATTGTAAGTCTTCTAAAAGCAGTATCAAATCTTCTGCAAAAAATTTCAACTCTTCTGAAAATCACAGCAACTCCTCTAAAAACAATGTCAAGTATTCTGGAAGCATTTCAGGTCTTCTAGAAGCAGTAATAAGTCTTGTAGAAGCATTTCAAATTTTCTGGAAGCATTTCAGTTTTTCCAGAAGCAGCATAAAGTCTTCTAGAAGTATTGCAAGCCTTCCATAAGCTGTATCAAGTCTTCAAAAAACATTGCAAGTCTCTAGAAGTAGTATCAAGTCTTCTGGAAGCAGTATCATGTCTTCGAAAATATTGTAAGACCCTAGAAGTAATATCAAGTCTTCTGGAAGCAGTTCAAGTCTTCTGAAAACAGCTCACGTCTTCTGGAAACATTTCAAGTCTTCTGGACGCATTATAAGTTTTCTAGTAGTAGTATCATATCTTCTGGTAGCATTTCAAGTCTTCTAGACGCACAATCAAGTCTTTTGGAAGTAATGTCAAGTGTTTTGGAAGGAATGCTAACTCTCCTAGAAGCAGTATTAAGTCTTCCGGAAGCAGTTCAAAACATTTGGAAGCAATATCAATCTTCTAGAAGCAGTGTCAAATCTTCTGGAAGTATTACAAGTTTTCTGGAAGCAGTTTCACATCCCCTAGAAATAGTAATAACGCTGTTGGAAGCGTTTAAAGTCTTTTTAATGCATTACAGGTCTTTTGGAAGAAGTATTAAGTCATCTTGAAACAGTATCAAGTGTTCAGGATGCGATTCAAGTCTTCTAGAAGCAGTAACAAGTCTTCCGGAAGCATTCTAAGTTTTCTGGAAACAGTAACACATGGATTTAAGCCGCAATTCAAAACATTATTATAATTAAGCTTATATTCAAGCTTATATTCAATATATTATATTCAAGTGATCCAATTCGTCGTGTACTCATCAAATACAAGCAATGCAGATATTTCGACGTTTTATTTCTTTTCTCACTCGTTTTTATCAATTTTCAAAATTTTTTTTTATTTAATATTTTTGGCTTTACAGTGATTTCTGTAACTATTAATTCATAAGCTTCAATTTTATTTATCAAATTTAGTATTTAATGTAGTATTCGCTTCTCTCTTCTTAATTATTATATTATGCTTTGTAAAACGTAACAATTGAAATTTTCTGTATAGTACCAATTTTGGTATATTTTTCAACAACTTCAATTTTTCAATTTCTGGAAGCAGTTCAAGTATTTTGGAAACATTTAAGTTCTTCTGGAAGCATTATTAAGTCTTCTAAAAACAGTGTCAAATCCTCTAGAAGCAGTATCAAGTATACTAGAAGCATTGCAAGTCTTCCAGAAGCAATATCAAGCCTTTTTGAAGCATTTCAAGTTTTTGGGAAGCAATATCAAGAGTTTTGAGAGGCAATAGGAACTCTTCTGAAAATATTTCAAGTCTTCCGGTAACAGTGTCAAGTTTTCTGGAAGTATTTCAAGTATTCCAGAACCAGTATCAAGCCTTCTGGAAGCACTTCAAGTCTTCCAGAGGCAAAATCGCGAGTTCTGGTATTAATATCAAGTCATTTGGAAACATTTCATTTTTCTTCTGGAAGCAATATTAAGGCCTTCAGAGCCAGTATAGGGTCTTCTGAAAGCAGTTCACATCTTCTGGAAGTATTTCAATTCTTCTGGAAGCAATTAAAATCTTCCAGAGGCATAATGAAGTCTTCTGGAAGCATTTGAACTCTTCTAGAAGCAGTATCAAGACTTCTAGAAGCTATAACAAGTCTTTTGAAAGCACTTCAAGTCTTCTGGAAGCATTTCAAATCTTCTAGAGGCAATAGGAAGTCTTCTGAAAATATGTCAAGTCTTCCAGAAACAGTGTCAAGTCTTATGGAAGTATTTCAAGTCTTCCAGAAACAGTATCAAGCCTTCTGGAAGCAATTCAAATCTTCTGGAAGTAGTATTAAGGGTTTCAGAGCCAGTATTGGGTCTTGTTGAAGCAGTTCACATGTTCTGGAAGTATTTCAATTATTCTGGAAGCAATTCAAGTCTTCCAGAGGCAATATGAAGTCTTCTGGAAGCATTTCAACTCTTCTAGAAGCAGCATCAAGACTTCTAGAAGCTGTAACAAGTCTTTTGAAAGCACTTCAAGTCTTCTGGAAGCAGTATCAAGACATTCAAAGGAAGTATCGTGTCTTCTGGAAGCATTTCAACTTTTCTAGAAGAAATAGCAAGTTCTCTGGAAACAGTGTCTTCTTGTGTCTCTGGAAAGTCTTCTTGAAGCATTTCGAAGTTTCCATAGGCAATACCAAGTATTCTGGTAGCATTTCAACACTTCCAGAAGCAGTATCAAGTCTTCAGGAAGCAGTTTAAGTCTTCTAAAAGTAATATAAAGTCTTCTGGAAGGTCTCTTAGAAGTAGTATCAAGCCTTCTAGAACCGGTCAGAAAATTCACGTATTTGTTGTCTGTAAGGGTACTTTGCACTCATCAAAAATGTTGTATGCACCCACGTATCCAGCGCCTATGTTTTCGTCTTTTAAGACAGCTAAACCAGAATGTTAGGAGTGAGTTAGTATTAACAACTAACTCAGTTATTAATACTAAACTGAGAAAAATATTTTTAGTTCTAACTTATACCTAGCACTGAATCACAAATAAGATTAGAACCGCCATCTTTGATTTATACATCATAAACACAACTTGAAGAATAAGTCAAAAGTTTTTTAAACAAACTCCTTTACATCGCGATTTATATAGATATTAATTTAGTACCTGGAAGTTCCTGAGACCATCTCTTATCATAACAATCCGTACTATAACCGCTATCAACATTCTGCCTTTTCTGTTTAAGTCTCTGGGAGAGATGTAAAGAAGGAGAAGTGGAAGCACTGCCAGCGTTCTTCCTCGGTTTCCTTCCCAACGTTCCAGAACCGTTCAATCCAACCTTATGTCCTAATTTTATGGCCTCTATTTCTAAGTACTTGAAAATGTGTATCCTACCACGTTTACACAGCTGCAATAGCAAACAAATTATTTTATTTTAAATAAATCAACTTTGATTTACTTACGCTAGCAGGAGGACTAGTTAATGGATTATCATCGACCATCAAATGAATAACGGTCGTCATATTCCTCATTTCAACCGGCAAATTGCTTATTCGATTTGCTCGAAGATCCAGTCGAGTCAAGTTCAAATAAGTAATTTCCAACGGAACACAAAGAAGGAGATTATTTCGCAATTCCAAACTTTGCAAGTGTTTCAATTCTCCGAGTCGCGGAGGTAAATGGGTCAGTCTGTTGCAGGAAGCATCCAGTTCTGTTAACTTTTGCATTTTGCACATTTCGTCCGGAAGGCATGAAAGTTGGTTGTTGGCCACTAAAAGAATCTGCAAAAGATTTATTACAAAAATAATAAACCTAATTAATTAATCTAATTAATAACCTGTACTGGGAGGAGACATATCTCCCTTGGAAGAGAAGTTAATTGATTTCTACTTAGATCTAAGTATGTAAGACACTGCAGGTTGCTGATACTGTCAGGTATGTATCTAATAGCGTTGTGATAACACTGTAAACGTTCTAAAAATGGAAACTCCGTTATCTTTACTGGCAGTTCGCTAAAATGATTCCTTGAAAGATCTGAAACAAAAAAATCAATTTAAATTGATACTTTTTAATTTAACGATTAATTAATTAATATTGTGGTGGTGAAACTGCTACTTAATTTAATGACCGGAAATCGATTACTCATATCTCCGTTTACGTCCGGCGATATTTCGCAATAAAACGTACTTGATTCTTTCGAACCTACATCAGACACCTGCTTAGTATTCTCGCTTTCAGTGTGAAAATGTAGGATAATTACGACACGTCGCGGTCGATCTCCAAAGATTGAAAGTGAAACAATGGATGTGTCCGGAATGATGAGACAACAAGAACCCCACAGATGTGCATTTCATCCGCGACACACAGAAGACGGCGAGGCGTAAACAAAAGAATTCCCACAAGTAGAAGCCCTTCGGCGGAAGCTGGTGTTTGTGGACGAGGGAAACGAGCGAAGAGGATGAGCGACCTGTTAAATTATTCAAAATACGACGACGGCCGGCGGAAACAGAACCCCATTCAATTCGGATTCTATGCGTTTACCATTAAAATGCATTGACTCGGAAATTTACTTGTCACATATTAATATTGAGATTTTTAGGAAAGTTTTTGAGACGGTAATTTGAAAATTATTGCTTTCATGAACACACCCCCATAATTTTAGTAGTTGCTAATGACTTCCATTACATTACTTTTATGGGCAATAATGTTCCAACATAAATCTTCACGGTCTATAAAAGAATTTCATATAAAAAAATACGAAATTAGCGCGTTTTGTGATCTTTGGGGGAAATAAAAAATTCCCCTAGCTAATATATGTAATAATAATGGATATTAAAATGGGAGATAAATCCAACATATTCACAATGGGGGGAAATATTCTGTATGGTTATCTGTGTTTTTCGATTGTTAAGCTATGCTATTCTTCATCATCAAATACATAAGTTTATAAAATACTCAGTTAATATCAAATAGCTTAACAATACCAAAGCAGCCATAAGAAGTGGCTGTTATTTTAGTATCCTTATTTGTCATTCACAAATTAAGCTTGGAAAAACATTATTGCTGCTTTAATGCTGTTATGCTTACCTAGCGAGTAAATTTGTAGCTAAGGGATATTCGGGCAGATATAGAATATTTCCCACTTGATGTTATTTGAATTGTTATTAGTACGCTTAACATTCATTAAATTACATTTTAAAAAATATTTATTACATCACGGAGTATTAAAAACTTTCAAAACTCTTTTTCTCAAAATTTCCCAAACCTAACCCTTATCGAAATTTATAAATATTTTATTGAATTTATTCTATAATTTCGTGGCACACTGTGTTATTATACTTTTTCTTTTAAACAACATCACCAAACATACTGCCAGAAGAATGATTTTTTTTTTGGTTCATACCATTTTGTCCCGGGCGAAACATTTTATTATAATCTTTGATAGCTAAATCTCTTGTAATAGATTTTTTATCGTTTGATTTTATAAGATATTTCTTTGCCACAAACATCGATGTTTTCTTTTTTGCAGAGTCGTTCTGATATTGTATGAATTTTTATTCATCATATGTAACTACTTTTTCGAACATTAATTATTAGACATCTTCCATTAATTTCACACTAGTTAAATCGCTTATAGATGTCAATGTAATATTTTTCCTTTTTTTGTTATGTATTTGATAATATTTGATAATTTCTCTTGAAAGCACCTTTCAAAATCCAGCATAAAGTAGATGTTGGAAAAAAGTAAACTGTGTACATGTATGATATATTTAACAATTGAAAGGCATAAACAATGGCATCCACAATCATAAGCGTTGGACACGTGGGTACTTTTGATACTGCTTCTGGAAGACTTGAAATGCTTCCAGAAGACTTGAAATGCTTCCAAAAGACTTGAAATGCTTCCAGAAGACTTGAAATGCTTCCAGAAGGCTTACACTGCTACTAGAAGACTTGATACTACTTCTAGTGTGCTTGCAATACTACTAGAAGATTTGATACTGCTTTTAGAAAACTTGATATTGCTTCCAGAAGATTTGGAGTGGTTGTAGAAGACTTGAAATGCTTCTGGCAGACATGAAATCTTCCAGAAGACTTGATACTGTTTCTAGAAAATTTGATATTACATACAGAAGACATGGAATGCTATCAGAAGGCTTGGAACGCTTCCAGAGGGCTTGATACTGCTTCTAGAAGACGTAAACTGCTTCCAAAACACTCGATACTGTTTCTGAAAATCTTGATACTGCTTCCATAAAGCAGTAAACATGCTTGAAATGTTTCCAGAATACTCGAAATCCTTCCAGAGAAATCTAGAATATTAGCAATACTTCTAGAAAGCTTGCAATGGTATTTGATATTGCCTCTGGAGGACTAGAAGGCTTTATACTGTTTCTAGAAAATTTGACATTACTTACAAAAGACTTGGAATGCTCCCAAAAGACCTTCCAGAAGGCTTGATACTGCTTCTAGAAAACGTAAACTGCTTCCAAAACACTCGATACTGTTTCTGAAAGTCTTGATACCGCTTCCATAAAGCAGTAAGCATGCTTGAAATGTTGCCAAAATACTCGAAATTCTTCCAGAAAGATCTAAAAGATTAGCAATACTTCTAGAAAGGTTGCAAAGGTACTTGAAGAGTTAATACTGTTTCTAGAAGTATTTCAATTCTTATTCTTATATATAATTCTTAAAGATTTAATATTGCCTCTGGAGGACTAGAAATGCTTCCAAAAGATTTGATACTGCGTCTAGAATACTTGATACTGCTTTTAGAAGATTTGCAATGCTACTAAAAGATTTGATACTGCTTCTAGAAAACTTGATATTGCTTCCAGAAGACTTGAAATGCTTCTAGCAGACATGAAATCTTCCAGAAGACTTGATACTATTTCTAGAAAATTTGATATTACATACAGAAGACATGGAATGCTATCAGAAGACTTGGAACGTTTCCAGGAGACTTGAAATGCTTCCAGAAGGCTTGATACGGCTTCTAGAAGATGTAAACTGCTTCCAAAACACACGATACTGTTTCTGAAAATCTTAATACTGCTTCCATAAAGCAGTAAGCATGCTTGAAATGTTTCCAGAATACTCGAAATCATTCCAGAGAAATCTAGAATATTAGCAATACTTCTAGAAAGCTTGCAGTGGTATTTGATATTGCCTATGGAGGACTAGAGGCTTTATACTGTTTCTAGAAATTTTGACATTACTCACAAAAGACTTGGAATGCTTCCAGAAGACTTGAAGTGCTTCCAGAAGGCTTGATAGTGCTTCTAGAAAACGTAAACTGCTTCCAAAACACTCGATACTGTTTCTGAAAGTCTTGATACCGCTTCCATAAAGCAGTAAGCGTGCTTGAACTGTTGCCAGAATACTCGAAATCCTTCCAGAAAGATCTAAAAGATTAGCAATACTTCTAGAAAGCTTGCAATTGTACTTGAAAAGTTGATACTGTTTCTAGAACAATTTAAAGTCTTCTAGATGATTTGATATTGCCTCTGGAGGACCAGAAATGCTTCCAAAAGATTTGATACTGCGTTTAGAAAACTTGATACTGCATTTAGCAGAACTGATATTCTTCCAGAAAACACAATACTGCCTCTAAAAGCCTTAACCTTTCAGTACTCTCACCGGACTGTAACTACAGGTTCAGCACCCCCTAATGTTATTGTCAAAAGTTTCTTAATCCACAACACAGTAAAATACGAATATGAATACGATGAACATGAAAAATACAGTTTGAAGGTGAAAACTGATGATTCGTATAGTGACATTTCTGATAATGACTATTTTAACGCTCTTCAGAAGATTTAGCAGAGGTTAAGATGCTTTTTTCCATTTAAAATGGCAGCTTATTCAATTAGAAACAACCATGAAGATAATGAAAACTGCAGAACATAAATACCATGAAAGAATCTACAACCCATTCAAGCTGAACATTTACATGGCTATTGTAATTTTTTTGAGAATAAACCATCTCTTTTAAATGATTTTTCTTAAAAAAATTGCGCATCAGCGTCATCTCTTATTTGGCAATGAAACTCGGACTCTCAGTCCACATGATTCGACCACATGATCGTCATCAGAAGACTTGTCATCTATATTTAGAATTTTTCTTCAGTTTTTTTCTTTTTTGTTTATCATTCAGGTTTTCTCTTTATAAGTTTTGCCTTTAATTTATTGAAATGTGTATTAAAATCTTGACGTGCACCACAGTTAGCAGTTGATGTAGGTTATGGTAACGTATTTCGGGAAAAAGAAGTTAAGTTTTGTGGTTCAGAGATATTGTTATTTTTGTGTTAAGACGAGTTTAAAATTTATTAAGAAAATCACTCCAGGTTCTTTTAGTCTGATCTGTATGTTATAAATCACCCTGTATACATATTGCAATGAATGATAATTTTTGGGCTAAATGATTTATTTAAAACAGTCGAACCCTAATTTTGTCTGAATTCGAGTTAAAAAGTGCATTCTTTATTAACGTTTTCAACAAATTTGTTTATTCTAATGTACTTCCAATGGAGATCGGGTATTTTGAATGTTTTTAGACCTTTTTAGATTCAACTCAGACGATCAATACCTCGTATGAGTCTTCACCTGATTCAGCTTTTTTCAGCACCCTTACGTATTTTCAAAAACCGGCACACAATGTTTACTCCTTCATACAACATGAAAAATATATCATATCTTAATATATAACATAGATATAACAAATTAATATTTATTGTTATTTTTTTAAAATTGATATTAAAACAATAAATATAAAAATATTAGAATACAAAAGCAACATAATCATACTTGGCACAAACAAATATACTCAATCGATTGATCGTTATTTTTAGCGCACAGGAAACGTATAAATTATAATCTAAATAAGCATGAATTTGAAGCGAGCGGCTGCGAAGATATTTATAGCCAGAAATTATCAGAAATCTGCAGAATAAACAATTCAGATTTGTTTTACATGTATATGAGTTAAACTATAGTTAGAAACGCGGAAGCAATTCGTTTGGCGCGACTTTATTAATCGGCTCATTCAAAAAATTAAATAAAAACAAAATCGCCCATTACGGTTTCAATTTAAAACGACCTAGAACTCAATTCAATTTAAATTGAGACACTCATTGTTATTGCAAACCACACTTAACAATAACAAAAAAAAGAAAATAAAGTTCCAAATGTGTTAACAATTGTTTTAGTTGGTTTGAACTTGTAGAGATGGATGATCGTGACCGAGAACCGACAACCGAAAATCATTAGGGTGCAGGGCACGTGGCAGATTTAGCGCCATCTGCAAGAACAGCTGCCTGAAAAGTTTTAAACCTAATGTTACGACGGTCTATAATTCAATGTGTTTCCGTTGCCAATATTACAAGCTATAAAGAACCTGACAGATGAGTAACCCTGAAAAGCTAATTATAAAGAAAGCACAAACAAAAAATTTTTTCTTGTATTAATAATAAATTACTAGACATCCTTTCTATTCAAACATAATGTGGCAACGAGGAGTAATTGTCGCTAAATTATTAGTATCCCATCGGCGCCACGCACTGCACCCAGTTCTATTGTATCCGACGCGACGCCAATGGCAAACAGGTGGTACGGTGTAAAATAGCGCCAAGAAGAACCACACAAACCAGTTAAACGCCATTTGAATAAACGGCGCCTAGTCTACGTTATGGCAAAGCTGTTTAACCATGAGCTATGACGATGAAATGAATGAAACAGGAAGAACAAGTAGGTTGTATCGTATGGTACAGCGCCATCGGAGAAATTCCCCGATAAACAGACTGTGTAAACAGGAACTGAAACCGCAAAGATGACGTTGTTAGTTTTGGTTTGAACTCGAGATTACCCTTCATTTGTAAAATGCGAACGGAACAGGAGCAATTAAAATTGCATTATGAGTCTGTTTTTGTGTTGAAAGAAAAGAGTTAATTAGATTTATTGCTTTGTGTAATGAGAATTTTTCGAAATTGCTTTCCTCGTTTATTTCCCCATACAACACATTGTGAGCTAATTTATTGGGTACTTGATGAAAGAAAAAATGTTTCTTTTAAATTATTAACCACACTCAAAGAGCTTTACTTTATCGATTTCTTTAACTCTAAATCTTAGAAAACAGCAATAAATCCTATTAGACCATCGACAAACTGCCACAAACAGCTGTAAACTCGAACACGCCCCAATTTAATTTTCCTACCAACGCCATTTCCCCTCGAGCTTTCCATAACAGTACATTCCAGAACAAAAACATTTTCCCGATATCCCCCTTTTTGACATGCTTATAACCAACGTCCACGGTACATGGTGGTACGGTTTCTCACCCTATTTGTGCTAGGTTATGTCTATGTCGGTTGGTATCGATCCGAAATTTTTGGGTATGCCTCACGCAACCCCACACGAGATGACAGCATTCATGGTTTCATGATTAAACCGGAGTAAAGGGCATGTGAGGATTCGAGAAATACGCAAGGATTGTAAACGTTGGGAACGTTGTAAATGTTCTGGGAGTAGACGCAGACTTAATCAAATTGGAAGCTTACAAAAAGGGGGTTTGGGAGGATCGATGAATCTCTAAATAATGAAGGGTGGCGTTGGGAAGGAAACGGGACTTTAGGGAATTTAGGCTGATCGAAAATTTTTGGAGCAAATTTACCGTATTGTGTAACTAAAATAGTTATTTATATATACTGGGAACACAGCATATATAAATGAGGTCGTACTTCTATTTTAGATTCAAGATCTGAATAGCAGGTACAAAATCCAGTTCAATTTCATCCAAGTTGAAATTATTCACATAATATCTTAATTGTAATTCTGAGGAAAATGACTCAACCCGTTTTATCATCAGTACATAACGCAGAACCTGTTTATCATTATCAACATAATGAAATTTCCTAACACACATTGATAAGATTATTTTTAACAACAACCATGAACTCAATGCAAAAAAGAAAAATAACGAATTATAATCCGATTTATAATAATTCCAATTTGCGTCATCATCTATCGATTTTACTCATCCTTCTTGTGTTACGCCCCATGATTAATGGCATTGACGTCAATGCGGAAAAAGGCGATATCAAGGTGAATTAAGTATACCACTTTAGCAAAGTGTGTGATGGAAAGATCCCGGAAGTGGGAAGGAAATCGGAGGAGAGCGTTCACGACGACTAAAATATTGTTATGGCAGCTTGGGTTCCATCTTCATACAGCGAGGTAACGGATCTTTTATTGTGGCACGCACTCGTCATGTTGCGTTATGCAATTTTCATTCTGGGACGAAAAATGACGCTGTTACGTGTGCACACGCGAAACGCGATGATGTTTTTGTGGTATGTAGCCGTAATCGGTTCGTGGTTTCAGGAGAAAAAGAAATTTGGCGTCGTTAATTTTTATGATCTGTTGTGGTTTTGGCCTGAATCGGTTTAACATATTTTTCGTTTTGTATAAGAAGATTCGATTACCTCAAACATTTTTTTAATACAGTAAAATTTTGATGTTGTGGATTAAAACGAGGGAGTGTTCGTTGTAATCAAAAGTCCGTTGTGTGTGACAAATTTTAGTACGCAAAAATTCGAACTTGGTTTCAGTTATAGATTACCAAAAATCGTAGAATCTAAAAGGATTGCTAAATGCAGACATATCAATCGACGAAACATTGAATGCAAAAGCATTCAATGTTGTACCAGATACTGGGAGTGTATTGAGAAGGAAAAGGTTAATAGTAGTACATTAAAATTAAAAAAATAATTGAAAATGATAACTTCAATCCAGATAAAATCATTAAAAATTTTGTATGAATGCATCAGAACTCAGAGGATGCATATAGCTGACACCTAAGTTCGTTTGCAATGGAAATGCCTTCTCTCAAAAGTGTTTAACAAGCTTCACAAGCTGTATTTAGTTCTCAATTGGTTATTGATGTGATGACTTCTAACAGTATACAGAGAGTGCAGAATAGTTGTATGATGTATATTTATGGTATCAGAAAATTTGATAGAATCACCCATATGCTGACAGCTCATATGCTAAAAGAGGTAAAATGGTTGTCAATGAAACAAAGAAGAGATTTTTATAGTTTATGTCTCTTCCATAAAGTTATAATCTAGTGTAAACCCGAATACCTACATAAAAAAATAAGTTCAAACCAGCAACAAATCCATATGTTTATTGAAATTCAAAACTTTAAACGCCCTTATTTAAAAAAAGCTTCACTTATCACATTGATAAATCTTATAGCTAATTGCAAAATGATAGGAGCTTATGCATATTCAGGAAGCATTTAATTAAATTGAGGTTTCAGCAACAAGAAGGAAAATAATATCTGATGCTAAGATAGTTTTTGTTGTCGTGTTGGGATTTGTAAAGGTTGTACAAATTTTCTTTTAGTTGTTTAATTACTTTCTATTTCATTCTTTTTCTTCTCTTTTATTTCTTTTTTGTCATGTTTCGTTTTTGCAATCAACTGGGTTGGTACAATCAGATATTATCTGGAGCCCGCCCATGGTGCTCCTTCGTTAATTTATATTATGATTATGATATAGAATGTTGTGTCTTTCTGTGGAAGGCGCAATAAAGATACATTATTATTGTTATTAACAGTTTTTTAACTTCTAACATAAAGATTTGATATTTTAGAAGCAAAACCGAAGTTTTATAACAGCTTTTTGCGTTTTGAATAAAAATATCTTCTAACTTTTAATCAACACGTTATGGACAGCCAATTTTTTTCACATTATTATTCTGAGGCAGTCTTTTAATGCCATACCACTTCATGAAGAATGTGTTAACATTTTTGGACTACTTGCATCAAAATTTTGCAGTTTGTCCAATAGTATTTAATGTTTTCGAGGCAATATCTGTATTCGTATATGTTAGTTCATTTTCAAATTGCAGCTTTACATGTTTCGACCATTAACGGTCATCTTCAGAAGCTTTGGTATATAATCAAAATGATGGATATTCCAAAATATTAACTATACAATATAAAAATTGTTACACATAAAAATAAACTGATTAAAATAAGTAAAATGAAGGTGAAAAATGAAAAATGGACGAACAAGAATATTATTATATCGAATCTTTACAAAAGTGTAAGTGAAAAATTTTTTTGTCTTAAATTTTATATTTATTTTAGTCTTCTGGTAGCATTTCAAGTCTTTTAAAAGCAGTAATTAGTCTTTTGGAAGCATTTCAATATTTCTACAAGCAGTATCAAGTCTTCTGGAAAAATTTTCAAATTTTCTAGAAGCAGTATCACTTCATCTGGAAGCATTTCAAATCTTCCAGAGGCAATATCAGGTCTTTTGGAAGCAAAATCAAATCTTCTGGAAACGTTTCAAGTCTCCCAAATACAATATCAAGTCTTTTGGATGTTATATAAAATCTTCTAGAAGCAGTATCAAGCCATTTGAGAGCAGTTCAAGTCTTCTGGAAGCAATATCAAGCTATCTCGAAGCATTTTAAGTCTTCGGGAAGCAGTATAAAGTATCTTAGAAAATCTTCTAGAAGCATTTCCAGTCTTGTGGAAGCATTTCAAGTCTTCTGAATGTACTTCATATCTTCCAGCGATAATATCAAATCTTTTGGAAGCAATGTCAAGTCTTCCGGAAACAGTAAAATGTTCTGGAAGCATTTCAAATCTTTTGGAAGCAATGTCAAATCTTCCGGAAACAGTCAAATGTTCTGGAAGCATTTCAAGTCTTTTAGAAGCAGTATCAAATCTTC
Source organism: Onthophagus sagittarius (assembly GCA_036711965.1). Lineage (NCBI taxonomy): Eukaryota > Metazoa > Arthropoda > Insecta > Coleoptera > Scarabaeidae > Onthophagus > Onthophagus sagittarius. Next base: position 14,711,534 of record JASERS010000004.1, read on the forward strand.
TGGAAATGTTTTAAGTCTTCCAGAGACAATATGAAGTCTTTTGGATGTTATGTAAAATTTTCTAGAAGCAGTTTCAAGCCTTATAGAAGCATCCCAAGTCTTCTAGAAGCAGTATTAAGTCTTCTGGAAACGTTTCAAGCCTTCTAGAGACAATATCAAGTCTTTTGGATGTTATGTAAAATCTTCTAGAAGCAGTATCAAGTCTTTTGGGAGCATTTCAAGTTATCTATAGTCAATATTAAGTTTTATGGAAATATTTTAAATCTGTTAAAAGCAGCATCAAGTCCTTTGGAAGCAGTTCAAGTCTTCTGGAAGCAATATCAAGCTATCTCGAAGCATTTTAAGTCTTCGGGAAGCAGTAAAAGTATCTTAGAAAGTCTTCTAGAAGCATTTCCAGTCTTGCGGAAGCATTTCAAGTCTTCTGAATGTACTTTATGTCTTCCAGAGGCAATATCAAACCTTTTGGAAGCAATGTCAAGTCTTCCGGAAACAGTCCAAATGATCTGGAAACATTTTAAGTCTTCTGGAAGCAATAACAAGTCTTATGGAAATATTTTAAATTTTTTAGAAGCAGTATCTACTCGTTTGAAAATAGTTCAAGTGTTCTGGAAACAATATCAATGCATGTACGTCATGTCTTCCAGATGCAATACTAAATATTTTGGAAGCAATATCAAGTCGGCTGAAAGCAGTTCAAGTGTACTGAAAACATTTTAAGACTTCTGGAAGCAATATCAGGTCATCGTGAAGTATTTCAAGTCTTCTGGAAACAGTATCTCTTACAAATAGTATTAGGACTTCTGGACGCATTTCAAGTCTATTGGAAGCAGTATCAAGTCATCTATAAGCAATATTATTTTTCTGGAAGCAGATTCAAGCCTTCTGGAGCAATATCAAGCCATTTGAAAGTATTTCAAGTCTTCTGGAAGCAGAATCAAGTCTCCTAGAAGCAGTATCAAGTCTTCTAGAAGCATTCCAAGTCTTGTGGAAGCAATTCAAGTTTTCTGAATGTAAATTATGTCTTCCAGAGGCAACATGAAATCTTTTGGATGCAATGTCAAGTGTTCTGGAAGCAGTTGAAGTGTTTTGGAAGCATTTCAAGTTATCTATAGGCAATATCAAGTCTTATGGAAACATTTTAAATCTCCTGGAAACAGTATCAAGTCGTTTGGAAGCAGTTCAAGTTTTCTGGACGCAATATCAAGTCATCTGAAAACATTTCATGTCTTCTGGAAGCAGAATCAAAGAAGCTGTATCAAGTATTCTAAAAGCATTTAATGCTTTGTGGAAGCATTTCTAGTCTTCTGTATGTACTTCATATCTTCCAGAGGCAGTATCAAATTTTTTGGAGGCAATGTCAAGTCTTCTAAAAGCAGTTCAAGTGTTCTGGAAGCATTTTTAGCAGGTTATCTATAGGCAATATCAAGCCTTTGGAGATATTTTTTTAAGTCTCTTAGAAAGAAGTATCAAGTCTTTTGGTAGGAGTTCAGATTTTCTGGAAACAATATCAAGTCTTGTGGAAGCATTTTTCGTCTTTTGGATGTACTTCATGTCTTCCAGAGGTAACATCAAATCTTTTAGAAGCAATGTCAAGTCTTCTGGAAGCTGTTCAAATTATTTATCGGCAATATCAAGTTTTATGGAAATATTTTAAATCTCCTAGAAGCAGTGTCAAATCATTTGGAAGTAAAATCAACTCATCTGGAAGGATTTCAAGTCGTCTGGAAGTAGTATCAAGTTTTCTAGAAATAGTATCAAATCTTCTAGAGAGCATTTCAAGTCTTGTGGAGGCATTTTTAGTCTTCTGGATGTAGTTTACGTCTTCCAGAGGCAACATCAAATCTTTTGGAAGCAATATCAAGTCTTCTAGAAGACGTTCAAATTATCTATAGGCAATATCCAGTTTCATGTCAAGTCGTTTGAAAGCAGTTCAAGTGTTCTGGAAGCAGTATCATGTCTCCTAGAAGCATTTCAAGTCTTGTAGAAGCATTTGAAGTCTTCTGGATATATTTAGGTGGAAGTACAGGTCACACTCGTTAAAAATTAAATAAAAGCTTATTGGGAATTCAACCAACGACTCGAGATGACGCCTGATCTACGGCACTAGAGCAAAAAATGTTTCCTGTTGTTAAAACTAGCTAACCTTCTGTTGACCCTCATCAATTTTTTGATGTTGGAGACGATCTAGTCACCGGTTTGGTTGTACTCGTTAAGAATTAAGTAAAAGCTTTTTGGAAATTCAACCAACGAATTGAACGAAACCAATAAGCTTTCATTGGTTGAACTCCCAATAAGCTTTTATTTAATTCTTCTGGATATACTTCATGTCTTCCAGAGGCAATATGATATCTTTTGGAAGCATTGTCAAGTCAATGTCAAGTTCTGGTAGTTCAAGTGTTCTGGAAGCATTTTCAATCTTCTGGAAGCAACATCAGGTTATCTTAAAGCATTTCAAGTCTTCTAGAAACAGCATCAAGTTTCCTAGAAGTAGTATCAAGTCTTATGGGCGCATTTCAAATGTTTTGGAAACAGTATCAAGTCATCTATAAGCAATATCATTTCTTCTGGAACTAGATTAAGTCTTTTAGAAGCTTTAACAAGTCTTCTAGAAGCAGTATCAAGTATCAGTTCAAAATACGGACTGAATTAGGACGAAAAAGCTGAATAGTACATTAAATTTAAATAATCAATTAAAGATAATAATTTCAATCCAGATGAAACCATCAAAAATGTTATATGGGTACTTATACACCCAGAGAATCCGTGTATTTGTCGTATGTCCCTTAAAATGGCTAAATGCGGAAATTCTAGTTTTAGTATTGGTCCTAGTGAGAGAGCTAGCATAAAATTGGAACTAATACTAAACCTAGAATAAAAAATAGTCGGGTTTAGCCAGCCATCCGTTCTTTAAAACAGTTAAATCTGAATGTTTTTAGTTCTAGTAACAACAGTAGTGCAAAATTGGAATTAACACTAAAGCTAGTACTAGAATCAATCGGGTTTAGCAGCGCGTATCTCAACACGGCTAAATCTGAATGTTTCTAGTGTTAGTTTTAGCACTGATTTTAGTGACAGTGTTAGCATAAAACTAGAAGTAACACAAGAAATTTTCTTTTCTAGGTGTAGTGTTAGTTCTAGTTTTAACTGACATTTAACGCTTAAATACCAGTACTAGTGTCTAATGTTGATTCTTGTTCTACCTTAACATTTTCACTAGGACTTGCACTAAGCTTAGTACTAAAAATGTTAGATTCTAGTTTTAGAGTTGATTTAGAATCTTCAGATTTAGCCATCTTAAGATGTGCAGGGCTAAACCCGAATGATTCTAGTGTTAATTCTACTTTTGTACTAGCACTGTCCACCAGTATTTTCACTAAAAAACCACTAGACCTAATACTAGCGCAAGTTCTAGTTTTTGTTATTATGTAGCGTTAAATTATTGTATATTTTTCATTGAACTAACACTAGACACTATAACCATAACAGAAAATGATTAACGAAGCTTTTTGTATTTACGGTGAAAGATAATGGAGAATGAAACGCGCTTCAAAGCAAATCGATTAGAAATTCCAATCAACTCAAAACTTCTGAATACTCAAAGAAAATCGATTTCGCAAGAAAAATTTTACAATCTAAATTCCACCACGTTCTAATCTAACAATTATAAACTTTATTTGACCCAACAAAATGGGGAAGTAGATGATGTTTTGAATTAACTCGTATGAAAACATTGTTGTCAACATTCTGAAACTAGTTTAGCACGGACAATAACGCTCACACCAGATTAAAACTCTAAAACGCATGTTTTAAACGAATTTTTTGTCGTTGCAACTCCCTCGTTTAATTTAATTTTAAAAGTTTCGTACTCTCTTTTATCTAAATATAGAAATCGACAGCTCCCGTAAACTCGATTTATTGTGGAATAAAGGTTAAAGTTGCATGATGAAGTCGCTTCTATCATCACAATAGGAAAACATTGATCGGAAAGCCTACACGGAACAAAAAAGGTCACAGTTACGGAAATAGAAAAAGTTTCTGTCGCGTTTCCAACTTTGATAAAGTTTAACATTTTTATTTGCAATTTATACGAAGAAACTTACAAAAATAATTTTTTATTAAAAAAAAATAGATCTGACAAACAAAACTTTTGACCGAAACTAGGAAAGCACCTCTCAAAAGTTTCTGGTTTAAAATTCCGTAAATAAAACTTGAACTTTTCTCGGGACGATCCGTCTTATACACGATAAAGTTTACGACTCGCTCGCCCATTATTCTTGGTTAGATAAAAAAAACATCATAATAGCAACGAAGCGTCGCGACGCTCCGTTTTATAGGTCAGAGACAATCGCGGAAAATCTTTAAAATTTCCGAGGGAATATGAGGTACTAAAAGTACCTATTAGAAAATTTGCGGCAAGATTGCTCCATCTGGACCGTATCAAACGAGTTATGCGAAAAAATCTTTACGGTCTTTCACGAATTACTTTTGAAGTTTGGAAGACGTCCAAATTTTAATGAGAAACAGAATCTATTTTGCGTCTATTAATATCTCGGGTAAAAACAGTAATCTATTAAAATCTATTACAACCAAAAAAGGTTGCTTTTTAGTTCCCATCATATAATCAATTAAATATTAAATATAAACGATTTAAGCAATTAAAGTAACTTAATCGTGACTAATTGAAGAAATAAATCAAAAAATATTTTCACAAACAATTTAATCGCCTTTAAACTAACGGTACTATCAATTTCAACATTTCCCATTCTAGCTTTTTTAATTAAAAAGCATAAAATTAATCGAAAAACTGTTACACAAAACCACCATTGATAAAGATGTGAGTTTCATGTTTCTAAGTAACCGCATGTCAGCGGTATGACCCGTTAAGTAAAATCTGGGACACAATGTGTGGATAAGATATGTCTTTTAAACACCGTATTCGAATGACTTTCAAATAACGTTTAGATTACTCACACTTCGCGATTAAAAAGGGTGCTGTGGGAATTTTAATCGGCGCCATCTGATTAGTTAACAAACCTATTAAGGTTGGACTCACCTTAAACGATAGATTGCATCAAAAGTAAACTCAGTAATCCAATAAAGAATTACAGCGAATTGAACTGCAATAAAAGTGTCTGTATATAAATTGGGTAATTCGCTTGTTGGTAATTAAACTTTATTAGATGATCACTTAATTTTACCGTTATAAGCTTTAGGTTTTGTTGCTTGATCATCGGACAATCAACGGTTTGCCTTCGGCGATGGTGAATTAACTCGCAATTTTCCGTTTCGCCTAAGAACGTTCCTAAGATTAGATTTTCTTTCAAAAAGCATCTGCTGCATCGCGAAGTACCACAACGAATTCAATTACTACACTGGAAACATAAAAGATTTTCTAAGAACTTCCGTTCCGAAAATAACGAATCTTTTTAAATATAAACTCCCCGTTGACGGATACTCCCCAAAATTCAAGGTCAAAAATACCTGTTAGTTCAGAGAACGACGTTTCTGGCGAAGTCGTCGCCCGAAATACCTCTAAATTACGGCAGACGATTTTACAGAAATAAATGTCGCAAGGCGATGAACTTGAAGCTGCAAACGTGAAATGATGGAGCCCCTCCGGTAGGGAGACACTTGCAAGCTTCATAAATAGATTAAGAAACTTTATCTCGTAACTTTAGAGTTGAGATAAATTGGACGTCGTCTGCAAACTACCGCAATAGTTATAACAACTTGATGAAATATTTGAAAAATTGATTCGGTTAGAGATGAATATCATAGAGAACATTTTAGAAATATGACTAAATTTACTGAAGTTCTAGGTTTAGTGTTGGTTATAGTGACAGTTCTAGTATAAAATTGGTACTAACTCTTGTCTTAGAACAAGAAATAATTGTGTTTACTGAACTAAAATTAGAAGTAACACTAGAACTATCATTAGGACCAATATTAGAACTAAAACTAGAATCTTTTGGATTACGCAGTGAGTTTTTTGAAAAAATGTTTGACAATTCGGATGCCATGTTGCCAAGTGACCGTTGTTCGTCGAAATGTTCGAAGTCACTTCGAACCAGTTTCTGAAGAAGGTTGCAACATGGCTATTCGGGTTTAGCCATACGTTTCTCAAAACGGCTAAAACCCGAATATCTCTAGTGTTAGTTTTAGTGTTGATTTTAGTGACAGTGGTAGCATAAAACTAGAATTAATAGTAGACCTAGACAAGAAAACTTCAGGTTTAGCCGTGCGTCTTTAGACGCAATATTTCTTGTCTAGGTCTACTGTTAGTTCTAGTTTTAACTGTTGACCAGCACTTGAATGATTCTTGAAATACTCTTACTAGTGTCTAATGTTAGTTCTAGTTTCAAATAAACAATCTCACAAGAACTAAAACTAGACCTAGACATTCGGCTCTAGTTTTAGCACTGGTTCCAGTAATAGTGTTGGCATAAAACTAGAACTAACACTAAACCTTGTACTAGAATCATTCGGGTTTAGTCGCACGTTTCTCAAGACGGCTAAACACGAATGTTTTTAGTGCTAGCTTTAGTGTTGATTTTAGTAACAATGTTAGCATAAAACTAGAACTAACACTAAACCTGGTACTAGAATCATTCGGGTTTAGCCGCACGTTTCTCAAGACGGCTAAACACGAATGTTTTTAGTGCTAGCTTTAGGGTTGATTTTAGTGACAATGTTAGCATAAAACTAGAATTAATAGCAGACCTAGACAAGAAAACTTCAGGTTTAGCCGTGCGTCTTTAGACGCAATATTTCTTGTCTAGGTCTACTGTTAGTTCTAGTTTTAACTGTTGACCAGCACTTGAATGATTCAAATACTCTTACTAGTGTCTAATGTCAGTTCTAGTTTCAAATAAACAATTGCACAAGAACTAAAACTAGACCTAGTACTAGACATTCGGTTCTAGTTTTAGCACTGGTTCCAGTAATAGTGTTGGCATAAAACTAGAACTAACACAAAACCTAGTACTAGAATCATTCGCGTTTAGCACGTCTCTCAAGACGGGTAAACCCGAATGTTTCTAGTGCTAGCTTTAGTGTTGATTTTAGTGACAATGTTAGCATAAAACTAGAACTAACACTAAGTCTAGTACCAGAATCATACGAGTTTAGCCGATTGTCTCTCAAGTCGGCTAAATCCAAATGTTTCCAGTGCTAGCTTTAGTGTTGATTTTAGTGGTCATGCTAGCATAAAACTAGAACTAACACTAAGTCAAGTACCAGAATCATTCGGGTTTAGCCCCATGTGTCTCAAGACGGCTAAATCCAAATGTTTCCAGTGCTAGCTTTAGTGTTGATTTTAGTGGCAATGTTAGCAGAAAACTAGAACCAACACTAAACCTAGTACTAGAATCATTCGGGTTTAGTCGCACGTTTCTCAAGACAGCTAAACACGAATGTTTTTAGTGCTAGCTTTAGTGTTGATTTTAGTGACAATGTTAGCATAAAACTAGAACTAACACTAAACCTGGTACTAGAATCATTCGGGTTTAACTGCACGTTTCTCAAGACGGCTAAACACGAATGTTTTTAGTGCTAGCTTTAGTGTTGATTTTAGTGACAATGTTAGCATAAAACTAGAACTAACACTAAACCTGGTACTAGAATCATTCGGGTTTAGCCGCATGTCTCTCAAGACGGCTAAATCCAAATGTTTCCAGTGCTAGCTTTAGTAGCAATGTTAGCATAAAACTAGAACTAACACTAAACCTAGTACTAGAATCATTCGGGTTTAGCTGCACGTTTCTCAAGACGGCTAAACACGAATGTTTTTAGTGCTAGCTTTAGTGTTGATTTTAGTGACAATGTTAGCATAAAACTAGAACTAATACTAAACCTAGTTCTAGAATCATTCGCGTTTAGCACGTCTCTCAAGATGGCTAAACCCGAATGTTTCTAGTGCTAGCTTTAGTGTTGATTTTAGTGACAATGTTAGCATAAAACTAGAACGAACACTAAGTCTAGTACCAGAATCATTCGGGTTTAGCCGCATGTCTCTCAAGACGGCTAAATCCAAATGTTTCCAGTGCTAGCTTTAGTGGCAATGTTAGCATAAAACTAGAACTAACACTAAACCTAGTACTAGAATCATTCTGGTTTAGCCGCACGTTTCTCAAGACGGCTAAGCACGAATGTTTTTAGTGCTAGCTTTAGTGTTGGTTTTAGTGACAATGTTAGCATAAAACTAGAACTAATACTAAACCTAGTTCTAGAATCATTCGCGTTTAGCACGTCTCTCAAGATGGCTAAACCCGAATGTTTCTAGTGCTAGCTTTAGTGTTGATTTTAGTGACAATGTTAGCATAAAACTAGAACGAACACTATGTCTAGTACCAGAATCATTCGGGTTTAACTGCACGTTTCTCAAGACGGCTAGCTAAACCCGAATGTTTCCAGTGCTAGCTTTAGTGTTAATTTTAGTGACAATGCTAGCATAAAACTAGAACTAACACTAAGTCTAGTACCAAAATCATTCGGGTTTAGCTGCACGTTTCTCAAGACGGCTAGCTAAACCCGAATGTTTCTAGTGCTAGCTTTAGTGTTGGTTTTAGGGAGAATGTTAGCATAAAACTACAACACTAAACCTAGTTCTAGAATCTTTCGCGTTTAGCACGTCTCTCAAGACTGCTAAACCCGAATGTTTCTAGTGCTAACTTTAGTGTTGATTTTAGTGACAATATTAACATAAAACTAGAACTAACACTAAACCTGGTACTAGAAGGGTATGTACAATCACGAAACAAACAGAAATTATTAATGGAGAAAATACATGATGAGATAAAAAATCTAGTCCCAAAAACAAAGATTTGACAATATCAAGCTGTTTTTGTATTTTTCTTTATAGTCATCTTTCTTGAAACCATTTTACGTGTAGATTGTTAAAAACAGATACCAAAAGATTTAATATTGCTTAGAGAAGATGTAAACTCTTTCCAAAAGACTCGATACTATCTCCAGAAGATTTAATACCGATTTGAAAAGATTTTAAGTGCTACCACAAGACTTGAGACAGTTTCCAAAAGCGTTGAACTTCTTTCAGAAGACTTGATTTATTTCCAGAAGACTGGATACTGCATCGGGAAGACTTGATATTGCGTTTAAAAGATACTGATTGAAAAGATACTTAATACTGATGGTTACAAAACTTGACACTGCTTTCAAAAGCGTTAAACTTCTTTCAGAAAACTTGATATTGCTCCCACAAGATTTGAACTTCTTCCGAAAGACTGGATACTGCATCGGGAAGACATGATACTGATGAAACATGATACTGATTCCAGAAGGCTTGAACTGCTTCCAAAAGATTTGATACTACCCCGGAAGTCTTAATACTGTTTCTAGAAGAATTAATATTGCTTCCAGAAAACTTGAAATGTCTCCAGAAAATTGGCAATGTTTCAGAAAACTTGATACTGCTTCTAGAAAATATGAAATACTTCCAGAACACTTGATATTTCCTCTGAAAGACTTGAAATATTTTAGAAGACTTGATACTGCTTTTAGAAAATTTGATATTTCTTCCACAAGATTTTAAACGCTTCCAAAAGGCTTAATACTGTCTCTAGAAGGCTTTCTTGCAATGTTTCCAAAAGTCAGAATGGCGTTTTGAAGGTGTTCTTTATTGGACAAAACGTAAAATCTTGAAGATCACATTTTTATTGCAAAAGGCAAGAAACTGTTAATAAGACTTGATTTTGTTTTGAAAATATCAAGTAGTTTTAACAAAGAACAAAATGTTCATGTAAAAAGTTCAAAAAATGTCAATTAACGACTACACATTGCTTGCAAAAACTGCAAGTATTGTTGGCAGAAGGCATTTCTTCTTTTTTTATTATTATTATAATTTTTCCAAATTCCAAATTTTGCACAAACTACTGGCTCTGTTATACTAGATCATCTCCCGTTTCATTGGCAACAACTCCAGAGTTACCTGGGACTCAGATTAGAAAATCCCAATTGTCACTAGTCAGTGTTGTTAAAGCGATTTGTGTTATCAGCATTTCCCCACAAATAATAATCCACTACTTGATTTTGGGCTTTGTGGAGCTGATTTTTTCAGTTTCATTCCTCGTTCAATCGCAAGATCGTTCTTCGCTTGCGCAATCAAATCTATTTTATTAGCTGTTTTTACGAAAACATCTTCGAACATAATACAAGATTATCGCCATAATGCAAAATAGGACGAAGATTGGAATATTACGAATTTTGGATGAGCAGAAAGATGTCATCCGGTAAGAAGTATTATGATTGACCAACAACGCTTGGCTTGATGATAGACGACTAGCAAAGAATTGAAAAATCTACTCAAGAGAATATCTTATCTTTGCTTTCAACAAAATATGTTACATCTTCTTTAAATCAAAAATTAGTTTAACAATAAAATTAAAAATAAAATTTCTGCAGCACTAGATCTAGTACTAGAGATTCGATTATAGTTTTAGCACTGGTTCCAGTAATAGAGCTGGCATAAAACTGGAACGAACACTAAACGCTACTGATTCTAGTGTTAATCTTAGTGTTGATTTTAATGAATATATAACAACCTCATGAAATTTCTGTTAGATTGATTCGGTTAAAAAAGATTAACGTTAAAAACCTTCACAAACATGACTAAATTTTCATTGAAACTACGATTGATGATGATATAGTTTTGTATCCAATTTCGTTCCATGTAAGTAAGTAGGAATGACCTGACCTAAACTGGTGATCTTTCTTGACCATTTATCGAGAACGTAAGTTTCTTTTTTCCAAGAAAAATGGCTCTTTAAAAAACTACACGCGGATTTAAAGATGAACCTCCTTTGGTCGATCAGCTCGTTTAAAATCAGATCGAGACGCTCCTTGAAAAGGAAAAAATATCCATTTCGAAAGAAACGACGCCAAAATAAACAGTTTGCAACGTTCCGGACATCTTGAATTATAGAACTTGTCGATTGCGTAAATATATTAGACTTGACGATAGAAAGTTATTTCGTTTGTTTACAAATAGTTAGGACGAAAATAGAAACAGTGTTAACCGACCAATCAATTATACTACTCATTAAAGTTGGAATTCGATTCTAGCACGTTTAAACACTTAACATGTATTAAAAATGCAAATAAAAATGAATGAAGTCGGAGAATTCCCCAATTTTGTATATAAAAATGGAATATGACGATTTTATTTCTCTTTTCTGTTTCATTTAGAAAACCGAAAACCAGTAGTGAAAGCCAATTACATTTAAAAACTACTTAAGAAAAAAAAAGAGAAACTGAAGGTAGTTAAAGTCGTTTAAAGAATTTTTTGATAAATACTTTTCAAAAATGTCTTGATTTGTATTTCGATTGAAAACAAAGGAGAAATTTGCATCATGAGTTAATTGTTGAACATCAAAAACATGTAAATGAACCTTTTTTGAAAATTTAAATCAATTTAATTGAAACTATGCACTCGTAAAACGTGAGTGGCATATCAAAAACCCTCCACTAATGGCACAAGCGCTCGGAAGTTAAGAGCACAGGCCTTTTGAAACGCGATCACAATATCGAGACTCCACTCCGAAAAAAAACCTATAAATAGCTCGGATAAAAGTCCAAAGTAAACGTTACGAAGAAAAAGCTAAAGAACGTAGTGGTTAATATTTTAATTTTTTTCCTTTAATTTCAAAGAACTCCATTGAACCGCGAATAAAACAAGGAAAAAAATTTATTATCGTTTTCTATATTTAGAATCACTTTGAAATCAATTGCAATGTTTAACATTGCAAAAAAATAATTAATAAGTACTTGAACCTCAACGAGAAATTATTATTCAAATCACTTCTGTTAACATCATTATGCGCAGCACCAAGCTTAGAATTGATACCAAGAAAAATATTTTTGTCAATACAACTGTTTTATTGAATGCACCGATACAAGAAGCATACTGTATTCGGTCATCTAACCGCTCAAACCATAATTTACAGCGCAAAATAGCACGGTTACACTCTTGTGAGTGAATGTAACTGTACGCCCGCATTTTGCGATTAAATTGCTTATCTCCTGCACTCGAAAGGTTATTGATAAGGTTCATACATGAAAAAGCTAACTATTTTTTTTTAATTTAAACTGTTTTATTTGCTAATAAATACAAAGTGGTTAATAATGGAAGAGATAAGTATAGAACATGAAATCGATACTTAATTATCAAATGCGAATGCGTGATGATTGAAATTTATTATATAAAGAGAGGAGGTGAATTTAAAATGATGACAATTTGAGGTAGAAAACTGGGAATTGAAATGATATAAAGAAGTCGACTGATTGAGAATTACTCGAGGCGATTGAACCTTATCAAATTTGGAGTTCCAAAGGGTACGCAGGAAGAGAAGATAATAAGACCTATTTGATAAATCAAATTAAAGGAAATAGAATTACATGTGAAAAATTCTTGTAGCAATCATATGGGTCACATAAGCAAAAAGGAGCCACAACTTAAATTATGAAGAGAATCAGTCCTGAGTATGCCAATGCTAAAACGAAATATGTTAGATGTTGTTTAAAATCACCTCTTATTGTTAACTTAAGATTATCTTGTACATCAGACTTTGATAAAGGTGACCTCAAATAGATTCCTGGTTTTTTCTTAAATTATTGATTGCTTATGATTCTTACATGAAACAGATCTAATCACCAATTCGTCATTTTCTCGTCGCTTTAGATTTGGTCCTTGCACTGAGAGATCTTTTCTTCAAACTTAAAATATGCCCACGCTTTTCTTGCAATTTAACATTTTAGCAAGATAGTTTCTTAGAATTTCTTACAATCTAGAGTTCGTCTAATGCACTTCCCAATATTTCCTGGCAATTTAATCCTTTTCCCACCAACATTAAATTTTATTAAACTTCATTTTAATAACTCTCACTATTTTAATATTTTACATCTGGTATATTTTAATTCTACCAACCAGTTGAAGTTTATGCAGAAACCACAATAAAGAGCTATATTTGTAAAGGATCCATTTCTTACACAGAAAAAACTACGTTAGATGTAACATGGTACCTGTTAGAGATGTGCAAATTACGTGAATCCCACCGGGTCACGATGAGTCACGTGAATTGATGTGACCCACGCGTGAGTCACGTGAGTCACGTATGATATTCACGTGAATAGCGTGCGTGATCGGCTTATGTCTAAATCGTGAGTGGTCATAAAAAGTCACTCACGCACACATCTCTAATAGCTGGTAGAAATAACAAAGTCCAACACCGACTAATCTCCAAGAAGATTGATCGACGACATAAAGGGAATTACGAGAAGCAGATGGTATGAGGTGGCCCAGGAAAGAAAAACAAAGAAGCTTATTAAAGAAGCCTTCGTCTAAAAGTGAACACATAAATATTGAAAAGAAAACGAAAGTGATGAGATATGATTGTGGGGATGAGATGCGAAATTTTTTATAGTTATTTATAAAGAAGAGGAAACGAACTTGGAAACATGGAATATTTCGGTATTGGTACCTAAAGCAAACGTGATATTGGCAAATAAAGAAAACTTTCTCAGCATATATTTTTTAAAGCAACCCAACTCAACCCAACCTACCTTCATCCAACACAATTCCAACACAATTTGTATTGAAGATAATACAAAAAGCACAAGTTAAACAGCAAAATTTGTAATGGATGATCTAAGACAAGACTACGCTATGTGTGACGTGCTAGTTACTAAGAATAACAAAGTCCAGTACAAACAGTCCTTCAAGAAGATGTGTTAAAGACATAAAGAAAATTTCAAGAAGCAGATGGTTTGAGGTGGCCCAGGAGAGAAACACATGGAAGCATATTAAAGAGGTATTCGTGCAGAAGTGATGAATGATGGGTGAAAAGAGAGAAATGAGATATGATGCTAGAGATGAGATGCGAAAACTTTCTTGTTCGTTTTACATCTGGCATCAGCAATCGCAATGAAGAACTACATTTTTAATGGATGACTATCCATTTGCTAGACAGAAAATATTGCGTTAAATGTGACATGATGACTGCTAGAAATAACAAAGTCCAATACGGACAGATCTCTAAGAAGATAGATAGACGACATAAAGAGAATTACGAGAAACAGATGTTTTGAGATGGCACGAGAGAGAAACATGGAAGCATGTTAAATAGGCCCTTCGTCCAGAATTACGATAGTGATGAGATATAATGATAGAGATGAAATGCGAAATCTTACATTGTTACTTACAAAGAGGAAACATGAAATACTTTGATCTTAGTACCTAAAAGAAATGTGAAGAGATATTGGCAAACTATTTAAACAAAGAAAACTACTTCAACTTATATCTTTTTAAAGCAACCCAACCCAACCCAATCCAACCTACCTTCATCAAGACAATTCATGCTTGGAAACTATGGTGATGACGAAAAGGCACATACCAATTGAAGGTTTATTATGGACATAAAGAGAATTATGAGAAGCAGATGGTGCGAGATGGCCTAGGAGGCAGGAAAGCATATTAAAGAGGCCTTCGTCCAGAAGTGATGAATGACCGGTGAAAAGAAAGAGATGAGATATGATGATACAGATGTGAAAACTTTTAGTGTTATTTACAAAGAAGATATTAAGTCTTGGTACTTAACCATTTCCTAGCAGAGTTAATAATTTTATTAAAAATCATTTGTAACCTAGTGGTATTTTGCCTTCCAAAGAATACTAAAAAATGTAGAGCATATTTGGAAGACTTGTAAGCTGGTAGGCAAAGTGTTAAATCATTTTAGACGTTTTTTTGCAAGTTACACTGTGGCTAACGTACTACCAATCTATTGTATGCAGTTTAAACTTCAGACGGTGCTTTCTTACAGTTTCCTGTTCTCTTCTTATATTTATGATTGCTTAGGATTCTTCCAACAGACACTTCTTGCAGCCCACAGCTTTGACACATAATCGGTCATTTCCTCCTCTTCTGATTTAGTTGCTACACAAGCAGGCATTTCTTCAAACATAGAACATAGCCACTACCGGTGCCAAGGATTTTGTTGTAATTTAGCATTTGACCAATACTTTTTCTTACAATTTAAAGCGTCACCAATGCAATTCCAAACATTTTCTTGCAACCTACAATTCGTCCAAGACAGTTCCCAATATTTTTCGCCAATTTATAAAATTTTAGACATTTCTTCCCATCTTAGAGTTTGGCTAACCTATCACCAATATTTTGCATACAATTTAGACTTTTTATCAGCAATTTCGCAGCCATTTTCTTGCGGTATCGATATAATTCCTCTTCTTTTTGGAAGGATGTTGGTGCAATTTAGCATTTGACCAACACTTTTTCTCACAATTTAAAGCATTACCTATGCAATTCCAAATATTTTCTTGCAACCTACAATTCGTCCAAGACAGTTCCCAATATTTTCTCGCAATTTAAAATATTCTAGACATTTCCTTCTAGCTCAGAGTTTTGCTAACCTAGCACCAATTTTTGCATACAATTTAGGCTTTGTATCAGCAATTTCGTAGCCATTTTCTTGCAGTGTTGATACAATTCCTTTTCTTTATGGATTTTGTTGTAATTTAGCATTTGATCAATTCTTTTTCTTACAATTTAAAGCATCACCAATGCAATTTCAAACATTTTCTTGTAACCTACAATTTGTCCAAGACAGTTCCCAATGTTTTCTCGCAATTTCAAACATTCTAGGCATTTCCTTCCAGCTTAAAGTTTGGCTAACCTAGCACCAATCTTTTACATACAATTTAGACCTTGTATCACCAATTTCGCAGCCATTTCCTTGCAGTGTCGATATAATCTCTTTTTTTGGAAAGATTCTGTTACAATTTAGCATTTGACCAATTCTTTTTCTTACAATTTAAAGCATCACCAATGTAATTCCAAACATTTTCTTGTAACCTACAATTTGTCCAAGACAGTTTCCTATATTTTATCGCATTTTAAAACATTCCGAACATTTCCTTCCAGCTTAGAGTTTGGCTAATCTAGCACCAAGCTTTTGCATACAATTTAGACTTTGTATCAGCAATTTCGCAGCCATTTTCTTACAGTGTCGATATAATTTCATCTTTTTAAGGATTTTGTTGCAATTTAGCATTTGACCAATACTTTTTCTTACAATTTAAAGCGTCACCAGTGTAATTGCTAACATACTCTTGCAACCTACAATTCGACCAAGACAGGTGGATATTGCGTCGTCCAAGACAGATCCAATATTTTCTTGCAATTTAAAACATTCTAGACATTTCCTTCCAGCTTAGAGTTTCGTTAACCTAGCACCAATCTTTTGCATACAATTTAGACCTTGTATCAGCAATTTCGCAGCCATTTTTTTGCAGTGTCGATATAATTCCATTTTTTTTAAAGGATTCTGTTGGAATTCAGCATTTGGCCAATACTTTTTCTTACAATTTAAAGCGTCACCAATGTAATTCCAAACATTTTCTTGCAACCTACAATTCGTCCAAGACAGTTCCCAATATTTTTCCCCAATTTATAAAATTTTAGACATTTCTTCCCATCTTAGAGTTTGGCTAACCTATCACCAATATTTTGCATACAATTTAGACTTTTTATCAAGCAATTTCGCAGCCATTTTCTTGCGGTGTCGATATAATTCCTCTTCTTTTTGGAAGGATGTTGTTGCAATTTAGCATTTGACCAACACTTTTTCTCACAATTTAAAGCATCACCTATGCAATTCCAAACATTTTCTTGCAATCTACAATTCGTCCAAGACAGTTCCCAATATTTTCTCGCAATTTAAAATATTCTAGACATTTCCTTCCAGCTCAGAGTTTTGCTAACCTAGCACCAATTTTTGCATACAATTTAGGCTTTGTATTAGCAATTTCGTAGCCATTTTCTTGCAGTGTTGATACAATTCCTTTTTTTATGGATTTTGTTGTAATTTAGCATTTGACCAATTCTTTTTCTTAGAATTTAAAGCATCACCAATGTAATTCCAAACATTTTCTTGTAACCTACAATTTGTCCAAGACAGTTCCCAATGTTTTCTCGCAATTTCAAACATTCTAGGCATTTCCTTCCAGCTTAAAGTTTGGCTAACCTAGCACCAATCTTTTACATACAATTTAGACCTTGTATCACCAATTTCGCAGCCATTTCCTTGCAGTGTCGATATAATCTCTTTTTTTTTTGGAAAGATTCTGTTACAATTTAGCATTTGACCAACACATTTTCTTACAATTTAAAGCATCACCTATGCAATTCCAAGCATTTTCTTGCAACCTACAATTCCTCCAAGACAGTTTCCTATATTTTTTCGCAATTTAAAACATTCTGAACATTTCCTTCCAGCTTAGAGTTTGGCTAATCTAGCACCAAGCTTTTGCATACAATTTAGACTTTGTATCAGCAATTTCGCAGCCATTTTCTTACAGTGTCGATATAATTTCATCTTTTTAAGGATTTTGTTGCAATTTAGCATTTGACCAATACTTTTTCTTACAATTTAAAGCGTCACCAGTGTAATTCCTAACATACTCTTGCAACCTACAATTCGTCCAAGACAGGTGGATATTGCGTCGTCCAAGACAGATCCAATATTTTCTTGCAATTTAAAACATTCTAGATATTTCCTTCCAGCTTAGAGTTTGGTTAACCTAGCACCAATCTTTTACATACAATTTAGACCTTGTATCAGCAATTTCGCAGCCATTTTTTTTGCAGTGTCGATATAATTCCATTTTTTTTTAAAGGATTCTGTTGGAATTCAGCATTTGGCCAATACTTTTTCTTACAATTTGAAGCATCACCAATGCAAGTCCAAACATTTTCTTGCAACCTACAATTCGTCCAAGACAGTTTTCAAGCTTTTCTCGGAATTTGAAACATTCTAGACATTTTCTTTCAGCTTAGAGTTTGGCTAACCTAGTACCAATCTTTTGCATACAATTTAGACTTTGTATTAGCAATTTCACAGCCATTTTCTTGCAGTGTCGATATAATTCCTTTTTTTTTGGAAGGATTTTGTTGCAATTTAGCATTTGACCAATACTTTTTCTTTCAATTTAAAGCGTCTCCAATGCATTTCCAAACATTTTCTTGTAACCTACAATTCGTCCAAGACAGTTCCCAATATTTTTTTGTAATTTAAAACGTTTTAGACATTTCCTTCTAGCTTAGAGTTTGACTAACCAAGCACTAATCATTTGCGTACAATTTAGACTTTGCATCAGCAATTTCGCAGCCATTTTCTTGCAGTGTCGATATAATTCCATTTTTGTGGAAGGATTTCGTTGCAATTTAGCATTTGACTAATACTTTTTCTTACAATTTAAAGCGTCACCAATGCAGTTCCAAACATTTTATTGCAACCTACAATTCGTCAAAGACAGTTCCCAATATTTTCTCGCAATTTAAAACATTCTAGACATTTCCTTCCAGCTCAGAGTTTGGCTAACCTACCACTAATCTTTTGCATACAATTTAGACTTTGTATCAGCATAATTCCAAACTCTTCTTTTTTTCAAAGCTAAAATTTCACAGCGATTTTCTTGCAGTGTCGATATAATTCAAAATTTTTCTCTTCAAAGCTAGAATCTGGTCAATATTTTTCTTCCAATTTAATCTTTTATCAGTGTAGTCAAGTTCAAATTCATATAAGCTGCACTGAAAGGATTCGTGAATTTCGTTGCTTATAACAATATTTTTGATCATAATGATCAAACAAAATAAAAATGTTAGATGATTTATATTTGATTATGATCAAAATGAAAAAGTTGGTGAAGCAAACCCCATTCACATTTACAAACCAAGAAATATGCACCGATCATTGCATGCAACTAAGAGATAACAGCTGCAATCCACAATTATTAATATCTTACACTTACGCAAAGAAACATCTGCCCGCAAAGGAGAAGCAAATCATATTAAAACTACACATTTTCTTCAGTGATTGACCGTAACTCAAACAGCCTCTTAATATCAAGCTTCTTATTAACAAGTCTACAGTTTAAAGTATCAACAGATGGTGCATATTAAAACGAAGAATAATGTCGATTCACTAAAAACATTTTTTTTTTCACACCTTTTATAAGCCGTGAGAATTGTACAACTATAAGTGTATCTAAACCAAGAACTATAGTTCTTTAAGCTTAGATAATCACTAATTTGTGAATTTCAAGGTATTCAACCAAGATTTCAACGTTTAAACTTGATCGTATGCAAAATTAAATGGATTTCTTGTGTGATAAACTATTATCCACATGTTTAAAGTAGCGCAAACCAGCTGTTGCTCTAAATCACCTTCGCTTTTGCACCTGCCCGATGCATTCTAAAAAGTGAATCGTTTTACTTATGCTTTAGAAAATGTAAGTACCTGATTAATTAATTAATCCACCATCACAAGTTTCTTGTTTTTAACCGAGGGGGGATTTTGATTTGAACCAAAGAATGTGTCTGTATGGTACGAACCAGTCAGTCGAGCAAGAACTAGGGGGTCATTCACTTGTCATAAAGAACGTTAGAGGGACACCAGTTTAGTAGGAACGAGATGTTTCTTTGTTGGAAATCTCGGCTGAAAACGGCACGACCCGTTTCTCTAGCGGTATTATTTTCAGCGTACACGTTGGGTGCCATAATCTGTCTCTGGCAATTATAAACTTAGTAAGCGCGTATCGCACAAATTTGTGTTTGGCTATTTTCGCTGTTGGAGAACTTGAAAATTTCGCGTTGAGTGCCTAAACGATATGTGTGTTTTAGATATCGTAAAGATTATTGATGATAAAGTCGGAATCTTTGATCTTCACTAATGTAGGAAAGATGAAACAAACATCAACCGTGACTTTAGTTCAGTTTATACCCCGTTTATGAATTATGAATAGAATCGTTATCGGTTATGTGTTTACAATATTTGTTAACGACTTTGTGTTGATATTGTGATATACAATTTATAAATATAGATTACGGTTTTTTTTCGAAATTCTTTTGGTAGATCGAGGATGTTTAAGATTATGATGACTTTAAGGTATTGTCGATATTTTTTTTGTTTGATTTATGTAAAAACTTACATACAGAGAATACGTGACTGCAATTTATGTATTGCAAGTTGTGGAGATTCTTATCCAGTCGAGCTCACAATATTTTGCTGCCACATTATTTTCAAACAAATTCTATTTTTAACTATGATGGCAAATTGTCTTGGTTTTATTAAAACGATGGTGCCGGAACAAATTTTTTATGATAAAGCCCCAATAAACTGTTGACTTCGCTTTAACCTATTTAAACTTTTTCCACTTCATTTATCTTATTAGAAAACATAACACCTAGATCTTAAAAAGGGAAATTGCGCAACATTTTCTTTCACCATTAACCTGATCTTGGTATTACAGATTTCTCAATCAGAATCTATTTTCGGAATTGCCCGAAGTCTTTCCCATCAATTAACACCCATTCATCGCCAGGTGTGTCTAATATCTCCATTATTATTTTCTAAAATTTTCCATTTTTAATTAATTTTATTTTTGCGTCTTAAACTAAGCAACTAGTTGAAATGAAACTTCATTTTTAAGAGGACGGTAAAAGCCAAACTTATTGTTCTATCTCCAAAATCCCGCATTAAGCTGAGTAGAATACATTGCTTTAACAATAAGGGGGCAGGTGCCTGGAGGGTGAGTTCATTCGCCCTCGTCGTTCCCCCCGTCGACACCGTCGCGACGTCTGGGCCCCTAAGGGTTGTGACCTTAAGTTTTTTGCAAAAACCAGCGGTTCCTTATCGCCTGTTATAATAGCCACATTAAATAGGCTTTAATCTGCCTATTTTCGACATGAAAGCACCGTTATTTTTGTAAAAGCGCTTAAGATGTGTTGTTTAGATTATTTTACACTACAATTAAAAAATAAGTTACCGATTTACAGTTACGAGGATGTACGCGTGTTTTACGGGCAATAAACTGCATAAGCACGTGGATGGTTAAGTTTGAATTGCAAGGAAATCATCATTACGAATGTTTGAAATATCGTTAAATTAACATTTGAGTCATTAAAAGTGATTATTTTATAATTTTAAACATACCTATAACATTGTTGTCGTTGGATTGGTCGTAATTTCCGCGTGGTTTGATATTGAGTGTTGAAATGGGGAAAAATACTTCGTGTGATTCATTTAGTCTTGTATATTTCTACTAAGAATCGGTGTTTTAGTGGAAAATTCAGTAAATAAACTAAAATGGATCAAACAATTTTCTTCGCAAGGCCATATTATGTTGATTATTTGAACAAACGCAAATATTATCTTAACAGTTCTTGTTAAACTTGCTTAAATTTTCGAGCATGACTCTATAAGTCGAGATGCAACAATTATTGAGCTCTTCATTTCATCATCAATCTCAATTAGCATGTCAAAAGAAAAAGTAATCAATAAACCATGACTAATACTTCAAATACATTCAGTTTGTTTGAGTACTACTGCTCAACCCCACCAAATGGGTATTTAGAAAAGGGAGAATATTCGCAGAGCAAACAAAACCACTCTAAAATCCCTCCAGAGTTCAAGATTGGATCGCCGGAAGAGCTCTTCTAAAATCATTATAACTTTTCCACCTTGTTTAGGTTAGATCCCCTTTTTCCCCGTATAATTTCATTATAGGATTAAGAATTCGATGGGTAACTTTTCACCAAGTCCAATTTTACGATTACAGCCTCAATTAAATTACATTTTCTGTTTGCACAACACAATTAATCGAATCGATTTGTTTAGGTCAAGACTTTAAGGACGAATTCTTTTCGCTTGTTCGCAAGTACAAAGAATACGCGGGCAGAATGCCAAGAGTTAGAGAAAACATTCATTCATGTCATTGGGCAGTGTCCGAGAATTACTCAAAACCAACACGTCTCGAGACCGTCGCCGTAACGGATGCCGCATAAAAGGAGGAAGCGCACGAGATCTCATGATTTTGCTACACAGAATCTCCCTGCTTTTATCTGGCGCCTCGCCAAAACTATCTCAAAACACCGCATCTTTCGGTCGATATTTTCAATTTACTTCGTCAACCATAAAATACATGGTTTTACTAGTTTTATGTTTTAGTACACATCTTAAAGTTTTCAATAACCAAGGATATTTCTCATAACGTTACAGTACTATTTATAAAAGTAATATTCAAATTTTAGTTTGCGTATTTAATTTTGAAGCTGTATTTATATTATACTGTTAGACCTAACAGTAAATTTAAACGCTCATCCATCACGTACTTGTCATGTTAATGCAGTAGTATTGATTTTCTATTCAACATTATTTCGTTAATATTCTATAGTTTTTTTTGAACCAAATTAAATCTGAAAGAATTTCTTTGAATATTTTTTTTAATCATGTTCCATTCAAACGAAAGTTTAGTATTAACAACAGAAAAAAACGTAATAGAACAACTTCAAAAATCTGCTATACAGAAGGAATCATTAATCTTTTCATTTGTTATCACAAATCTATATACAAATATACCCATAAAGGAAGCTTTAACTATAATAAAGGAGTTTTTATACAATAGAATAGATAATAAAAATGATGTCGATAATATTCTCAAATTATTGCATATCTGCTCTGAGCAAAACTTCTACAGATTCGATAATAAAATATATGAATTTAATGACTTATTTCAGATATATTATTAAATAAATTAGAGGAAAATCTTATCGTAAATCTAATAAACCCAGATCATGAAAATATTATGACATGGTTACATTGATCACATTTTAGTTGTAACTGAGACGAATGATATAAAAACGATTAATGACCTACATAAATACGTAAATAACCTCCATAAAAACAATAAATTTACTTTGGAAATAGAAAAAGACAACAAGCTAAACTTTTTAGATTTTAGGCTAATCAGAAAAGAAGATAGGATTGAGTTCGATATATACCGGAAACCGACACAGCACAGCAAAATCATTCTGCATGATTCATACCAGGATTATACACAAAAATTAGCAGCATTAAGATCATATGTACACCGAGTTTTTAATTCAGAACTGAGTTAAAATAATTTTGAAAAGGAAATATCAATAATACAAACGGTAGGAAAAGATAATAATTTCCCCGAAAATACGGTGTAAAAATAAATAGACAAAAAACACAATAAAATAAATTTAAAATCTCATTCTTAGAAAAGACTATCGATAATAACAAGTTAGATAAATTTAAAACAATGTCACCCAGGTACGATATCACACAAATTGAAAAAACTTTTCAAAAAATATAACATAAATCTAACATTTAAAACTACACATACTTTTCAAAATATTCTTAATAATAGTAAAGACATATTTTAAATCTTACAAGAAAGCGGTGTATACCAAATAGAATGCAATAGTAGACAAGAGTCTACATATATCGGAGAGACCGGACGTAACTTCAAAACAGAGATCAAAGAACGAAAGAAAATTCGGCATTTAGAAAACATTTACTTTTTAACAATCACGAATTTAATATAGAGAAAAATACAAAAATATTACACAAGAAAAATAAAGGCTATTTATAGAAATACTCGAAATTTATGAAATAACTAAATTTAAAAAAACAAAATCCGAACAAAATAGCACTAAATGGACAAATAAACCATAAAAAGACGTTGGTTGAACCTAACTCACTTCTCAAAAATGGTTTAGATTCATTAACGATTTATATATTAATTATATTTAATTATATATTATAATTATATATTATATAATATATATTATATTTTTTTTTTATAATTTATATAATAATTATATATTATAATTAAATATATTAATTATATATTAATCGATTTATAAAGAATAAACAATTTCTTTTTGCCAACTTTGAAATCATCTAGCAACAAAATGAAGCAACTATGGATATAGATAAGTTAACTTAAATCGGCCTATTTTGAGGCAAGGAATCTGTAGTATTCCGTTGTATACGCATTTCAGAGACATCCTCTATAACCAAATTGATATTTTTCAGATTGAGTAGAAAGATAATGAAAGGGAGAGTGATTTGCCAAAGGATAAACAAAAGAAAATTGAAGAAATTGTATCCGTATCATTGGACCATAAAGATGAAATAAGTTCGCAAGTACGAAAATGAAGATAAAGTTAATTACCAATGAGCCAATGTCACTAAGGCCGCGATGAATGGGGTCTCATGAAAACAACATCGTAAATGAGATAGTTGATAAATGGTTGAAGGATGGTGTAATTCGTCCAAGCATGTTCGAGTACTCAAGTCCTGTTGTTTTGGTAAAGAAGAAGAATGGAGAGAACCGATTATGTGTAGACTTTAGAAATATTAACAAGTATACCTTGAAGAGTCAATTTCCGATGCCTAATAGACATTGATCAACAATTTGAGTGATTCGCCTTATTTCTGGTTGTTGGATATAAAAAATGGTTACCATCATGTCCGGATGGATGAAGAATCTATCAAGTACACTGCTTTTGTTACATTTAGAGGGCAGTATGAATTTTTAAAAATGCCACTTGTGTTATCGGGAGCTCCGGCGGTGTTTCTAAGTTCGTAGCAGAGATTTTTGATGATATAGTTAAGAATGGAGGTCTTGAAATATATATGGATGACATACTGGTTCACTCATCTAGTTTGGAGGATCATATTTTATTGTTGGAAAAAGTAATTGAGCGAATCAAAAGAGCTCGATTGAAACTTCGTCTGGATAAGTGTTACTTTGCGATGAGAGAAATTGATTTTTTGGGTTATCAAGTAAGAAAAGGAGAAGTAATGCCAGGAAATGATAAAACCAAGTCCAAAGATTTTTGGGACTAACAGGGTAATTTCGAAAATTTATATCGGGGTATTCTCAAATAGCACGACCGTTATCAGATTTATTGAGAGGCGAAACAAAATTCCAAATGGGTGATAGTCAGCGAAAAGCATTTGAAGATTTAAAATACAATTTGACAAGTAAGCCAATATTAAAGATTTTTGATCAGAGTTTGAATACTGAGCTGCATATGGATGCCAGCACAGCTGGTCTGGGAGTTTGTTTACTACAACGTAATAATGGGGAAACTACATCCTGTTGATTTTGCAAGTTAGAGAACCTCGCCAACTGGAGAAAAATACCACAGTTTTGAATTGTCAGATCACTGGAAAAATTTTGAAATTACCTCTTAGGTAAAAAATTCCGAATAATAACAGATTGTAATGCACTTGAACAGACTTTAAAGAAAAAAGAGATAAACAGACGAATATTAGGATGGAATTTGATAATGCAAGAATATGAATTTGAAATGGAACATCGAAAAGCCGATAGAATGAGAAACATGTTGATTGCGAATTTAATAGACAGTCAAGAAAGTGATAAAGAGATCAGCGAATTAAAAAGAAAAATTCAAGATGAAGACCCAATTATATTGAGTCAAGGCTATTCCGTGCTAAATGAAAAGGTGGTAAGAAAAATTAATGACCGAGTGGTGTATGTTGTACCTAGAACAATGAGGAAATCATTGGTTATGGACATTTGAAGAATTAAGACAAAATTATTATTTCTAAAATATGGGAAAATATGTCATTAAAGCATTGCAGAATTGCATTATTCTTTACATCGAACATAATCATAAAACAAATATGAAAGAGGGTTATTTACATAATATAGAAATATTATGTACGGTTCCGGTTCCTTTTGAGACATTGCATTTGGATCATTTGGGACCTTTGCAAAACACAGCCGCAGGAAATCAACACATTTTAGCAATAATAGATTTATTTACTAAATTCCTGTTTCTAGAAGCCGTTAAAACAACTAAAACAGATGAGACTTTGAAAGCGTTAAAGAGAATATTAAGATTTTTGGATATCCTAAAAGAATAATTACATATAGACTTTTGCGAGTGAAAATTTTAAATAATTTTGTAATGATTATGAATAACTTTAGTACAGGTGGTAGTAAAAGCGCCAAGGGGAAATGAACAAATAGAAAGATATAACCGAACATTTTTGCCGTAATTGTTGAAACTTGTAGATGATAAACCAGAAACTTGGGATGGGCAAGCATTAACAGACGTCCAATTGGCGATTAATTTAAGTTGACAGAAAAGTACAGGTAAAATACCGGATGAAATCATGATGGGTTATAAGATTCGAGGGAAAAGATTATCTACAATACCTGAAAAAATTGCGGATGAGTCAATGATAGAAGATTATATCCGGGATAGAGAAAAGGTACGAAAAGAAACTGTGAAGAGCTTACAAGAGAATCAACGAAAAAGCAAGGAGTATTGGCAAAGATGGGAAACCAATTTATTGGCCCATACCGAATTGATAAAGTTTTAGATAAAGACCGATATATTGTGAAAAGTATTCCAGGATGTGAGCTAACACAAAAGTTATATGAAGGTGTTATTGCACCAGAAAGATTAAAACCATGGATTCGACATGACGATAGTGAGGATGAGGAAGAGATAGAAGAGAATGTTGGAAGCGAATATATTGTTGACGAGGAGATCACAAAGTCAGGAGAGGCCGAGCTGTTGCCTTTTAAAAGAAATAGCGTTAGAGGTCGATTATTAGATAAGTTTTGAAAAGAAAAGGATGGAGAGGGGAGAAAGGGTAGAGTAAAGGCGATGAGAACAAGAAAAATAAGGTTTGATGTTAGAAATTGTTTATTATGTATATTATTATTTATGTACGTTTCTTGGGTTGTCTTTACTCAGTGAACGGCAGAATGGGTACATACCTGGCCGTGGTACTGATACGGCTCTTTTCGAACTCTTTACAAATATTTCAGATGCCTACGAAAAAAACGAACATGTGTGTGTGATAAGCTTGGATCTTTCCAAGGCATTTGATTGCATAGATGGACAATTGTTAGTAGCCAAACTTGAGCGGTACGGTTTTAGGGGTCCTGCCAGAAACATAATTACTTCGTATTTAAATAATAGATCTCATACGACTAAAGTAATAAGCTATGAAGGTACTCCAGTAATATCAACTACGAAGTATACAAAGCATGGTGTACCACAGGGTAGTATACTGGGCCCTCTACTTTTCGTCATTTATATAAATGACCTGTTACTGCAGAACATGACTTGTTATCTATCAAGTTTTGCAGACGACACTACCGCTTTAGTTACCGGTTCACCTTTAAACGAAATGATGGCTAAAGCTGGTAATACGCTGAATGTGCTTGGAAAGTGGTTTTCTTTAATCCGCGATATTGAGGTACGACAGAACATCAAGATTTTGGGCGTTCATCTCGATAGTTCCATGAAATTTAAGAGCTACATCGAAAAACTCTGTTGTAAGTTATCAAAATCCATATTTGGTCTTAGAGTGATTATAAATACTACTAACAAAATGATTGCCAAGATATTATATTCAAGTAACATCAAATCACACTTAAGATATTTAATAATTACTTGGGGAGCATCTGTTCAGTTCGATAATGTCTTTAAACTTCAGAAAAAAGCAATAAGAGTCTTGTGTAGTCTGAAATATTGTGAATCATGTAGACAACATTCCGAGAAGAGAGTCTCTTAATGTTACCAGCGATTTACATCTTCGAATGCTCAATATTTGTTTTTAAACATAAGAACTATTTCCAACTGGTTAAGACAAACCAATATGATACCAGATATAATCATATCTTGATGCTACCCAAACATAGGTTAAGCCTATATGAAAGGGGTCCCTTGTATCAAGCGTGAAAATCTGGAATCACATCCCTGCAGTAATTAAATCAATAAGTAGATTAAACTCATTTAAGAAAAGTATACATTTACTTTGTAATTTAGAACCTTATTCGTTTGATGAATTTTATAGTAACGTTTAAATTTTTTGCTTCTCCTTTTGCTGCTAGTAGAGTAGTAATGAGATGAGCACTTTTTTCTGTTATTTCTGTTTATCTCTTTACTTTCTTAATAAAGATTATTATTATTATAAACCACCCGGCCTATAAACCCTACAGAAGCAACAATTTTTACAATAAATTAATCTTAATTAAATTTGTTTTTTATCTTTAACGCACGGCATAACCCGAACATTTCTCATTTTACTTTTATTTGTAGGCTATATGAGTTTAATAAAAGAAATTTTTAATGAAACGTAGAAATAAAATGTCAATTAAAAAAGTGAGGTTATGTCGAGATAAATATACAACAATTTTTACATAAATTAATGGAAATTAAATTTTTTTGTCTTTAACGCACAGCATAATCCGAATATTTTTCATTTTACTTTTATTTGTACGCTGTATGAGTTTGATAATAAATTTTTTTTTAATAAAACGTAGAAATAAAATGTCATTTGAAAAAGTGAGGTTATGTCGAGATAAAGATACAACAATTTTTACATAAATTAATGGAAATTAAATTTTTTTGTCTTTAACGCACAGCATAATCCGAATATTTTTCATTTTACTTTTATTTGTACGCTGTATGAGTTTAATAATTTTTTTTTAATAAAACGTAGAAATAAATTGTCATTTGAAAAAGTGAGGTTATGTCGAGATAAAGATACAACAATTTTTACATAAATTAATGGATATTAAATTTTTATGTCTTTAACGCACAACATAATCCGAATATTTTTCATTTTACTTTTATTTGTACGCTGTATGAGTTTAATAATAAATTTTTTTTTAATAAAACGTAGAAATAAAATGTCATTTGAAAAAGTGAGGTTATGTCGAGATAAAGATACAATTTTTACATAAATTAATGGAAATTAAATTTTTTTGTCTTTAACGCACAGCATAATCCGAATATTTTTCATTTTACTTTTATTTGTACGCTATATGAGTTTGATAATAAATTTTTTTTTAATAAAACGTAGAAATAAAATGTCATTTGAAAAAGTGAGGTTATGTCGAGATAAAGATACAACAATTTTTACATAAATTAATGGAAATTAAATTTTTTTGTCTTTAACGCACAGCATAATCCGAGTATTTTTCATTTTACTTTTATTTGTACGCTGTATGAGTTTAAAATTTTTTTTAATAAAACGTAGAAATAAAATGTCATTTGAAAAAGTGAGGTTATGTCGAGATAAAGATACAACAATTTTTACATAAATTAATGGATATTAAATTTTTTTGTCTTTAACGCACAGCATAATCCGAATATTTTTCATTTTACTTTTATTTGTACGCTGTATGAGTTTAATAATAAATTTTTTTTTAATAAAACGTAGAAATAAAATGTCATTTGAAAAAAGTGAGGTTATGTCGAGATAAAGATACAGCAATTTTTACATAAATTAATGGATATTAAATTTTTTTGTCTTTAACGCACAGCATAATCCGAATATTTTTCATTTTACTTTTATTTGTACGCTGTATGAGTTTAATAATTTTTTTTTTAATAAAACGTAGAAATAAATTGTCATTTGAAAAAAGTGAGGTTATGTCGAGATAAAGATACAACAATTTTTACATAAATTAATGGATATTAAATTTTTTTGTCTTTAACGCACTGCATAATCCGAATATTTTTCATTTTACTTTTATTTGTACGCTGTATGAGTTTGATAATAAATTTTTTTTAATAAAACGTAGAAATAAAATGTCATTTGAAAAAGTGAGGTTATGTCGAGATAAAGATACAACAATTTTTACATAAATTAATGGAAATTAAATTTTTTTTGTCTTTAACGCACAGCATAATCCGAATATTTTTCATTTTACTTTTATTTGTACGCTGTATGAGTTTAATAATAAATTTTTTTTTAATAAAACGTAGAAATAAACTGTCATTTGAAAAAAGTGAGGTTATGTCGAGATAAAGAT
Source organism: Onthophagus sagittarius (assembly GCA_036711965.1). Taxonomy (NCBI): domain Eukaryota; kingdom Metazoa; phylum Arthropoda; class Insecta; order Coleoptera; family Scarabaeidae; genus Onthophagus; species Onthophagus sagittarius. Next base: position 14,741,243 of record JASERS010000004.1, read on the forward strand.
ACAATTTTTACATAAATTAATGGAAATCAAATTTTTTTTGTCTTTAACGCACAGCATAATCCGAATATTTTTCATTTTACTTTTATTTGTACGCTGTATGAGTTTAATAATAATTTTTTTAAAATAAAACGTAGAAATAAAATGTCATTTGAAAAAGTGAGGTTATGTCGAGATAAAGATACAACAATTTTTACATAAATTAATGGAAATTAAATTTTTTTTGTCTTTAACGCACAGCATAATCCGAATATTTTTCATTTTACTTTTATTTGTACGCTGTATGAGTTTGATAATAAATTTTTTTAAAATAAAACGTAGAAATAAAATGTCACTTGAAAAAGTGAGGTTATGTCGAGATAAAGATACAACAATTTTTACATAAATTAATGGAAATTAAATTTTATTGTCTTTAACGCACAGCATAATCCGAATATTTCTCATTTTACATTTATTTGTACGCTACATGAGTTTAATAATAGAATTTTTTAATAAAAAAGGTAGAAATATGTCATTTGAAAAAGTGAGGTTATGTCGAGATAAAGATGCAACAATTTCTACAATAAATTAATGGAAATTAATTTTCGTCTTTAACGCACGGCATAATCCGAATATTTCTCATTTTACATTTATTTGTACGCTACATGAGTTTAATAATAGAATTTTTTAATAAAAAAGGTAGAAATATGTCATTTGAAAAAGTGAGGTTATATCGAGATAAAGATGCAACAATTTCAACAATAAATTAATGGAAATTAATTTTCGTCTTTAACGCACGGCATAACCCGACCATTTCTCATTTTACTTTTATTTGTACGCTACATGAGTTTAATAAAAGAAATTGTTAATAAAACCTAGAAATAAAATGTTATTTGATAAAGTGAGGTTAGGTTGAACATACAACATGATTTTATAGCAAATTAATCGAAATTTAGATAAAAATAATTTTTCTAACCGTTGATTAACAAAAATCTCTTAAATTCCATGAATAAAGTTTATTAAGTTACTAAATATTTTCGTGATGTTGCCCTTTGAGATTAACATTTTATTTCGACTAATTAACTTAAAAAAAATGATTCTACTTACTTAACATTAAAAAGGTGGTCGTTTTAACTTCAGTTAATGCAGAAATTATTTAAAATAATCACAATAATTATTATAAAACTTATAACAAACATTCTTTGTAAACATGTCTGCGTTTATTGATAAATCACCATGGTAACGGCAGGTTGGAAACTTTCAACCAAAAATTATTTAATCAAAAATTAGAAAAATCGAGTTTTTTAATATTATTACTTAATACTTTTTTAAAAATTATATTGTATATTTATCATTTTATTGATTTTATTAATTAATTAAATAATTTTCTTAAATAAAAATAAAAAAAACATCACTTAAAAAAGTGAGGTTATGTTTTACGTCAAAGCGAATTTTGTACAGATGGGGTCCCCCAATTTAACTCCCCCCCCCAAAAAAAATGAGCCCCATTGCTGTCACAGATTTTTCTAACCATTGATGAAGATAATTTTTTAAATTTTAGAAGAAAACTTATTAAATACTTTCGTGATGTTCCCTCTTGAGATTAACATTTTATTTCGACTAATTGATCAAAAAGATTGATTCTACTTACTTTAAATGAAAAAGCAGGTCGTTTTAACTTCAGTTAATGCGGAAATTATTTAATATAATCGCAATAATTATTATAAAACTAAAAACAAACTTTTTTTTAAACATGTCTGCGTTTATTGATAAATCACCATGGTAACGGCAGGTTGGAAACTTTCAAACAAAAAATTATTTAATTAAAAATTGGCAAAATCGTGTTTTTTAATATTATTAATTAGTAATTTTTTAAAAAATATACTGTATATTTATCGTTTTATTCATTTAGTGTCCTTTTTAGTGCAAAATTAATTAAATATTTTTTTTTAATAAAAATAAAAAAGCATCACTTAAAAAAGTGAGGTTAGCTTTTATGTCAAAACGAAATTTGCACAGATGGGGTCCCCCAATTCAACTCCCCCAAAAAAAGAGCCCCATTGCTGTCACAGCAACGAGCAGAATAAAGGGAGGAAGCATTTTCGATGCGATCTGAGGGGGATAATGATTAAATAGAAATAATAATCAAAAGGTACGGTCCAGTTCCACATTAACATATTATCAAGATTATTATTACAAAATGATATTACTCAATTTAACGAAAACCCTAATTATAATAAGATAACAGGTTGTTTATAATTTTAAGATGATTCGTCTCGTCTTAAAAACGTTTTTCAACAAGAATCCCCTTAGAAAATGAGAAGCTGTTCCAAAGTTGAAGTACAAGATCTTTAATGACTAACACCGAGGTAAGGAATGTGCAACGTATTTCAATGAAATAACCGCTTGTATTTGTAGCGAGAAATGAGGCGAGAAACGTCGCGATCCGAATAAATTTTTTAAACCAAGACCTTGATTGGCTCGTTTAAATCCAAGTTGTGATTAAAAAAAGGAGATGTCACGGTTTATTTTTAAAACGGGCATCGTTTTCCTCCTTTATATTCCTCCTATTACCAGGTAAGTAGTAAGTACTCGACTCGCTTTCTTACTCCTTTTGTTCGGATTCTGAGGAAGTTGAGGAGGCGTTGTGTTTCTTCTGGGGGGATAATAACAGGAAATAATAATAGCTGGAAATGAGTGCAATGTTTGTTTTCTAATTTTGAATAACCTCCAATTAAAAAGTACGTTTTTGTGCGTCTTTATCAATTTTATGAAGAAGAAGTGGTTTGCCTTCATACGCACGTTTCGCAATCTTAAAAAGGATGAAAATACGCTCGGGGGGAATCTAAAAGAGCATCTTTAAAAGCTGATAAATAATGTTCGTTTATAAATCGGAGATATGAGTACCAAAAAAAAAAAAAACTCAAAGGGACCAACCTGCTATGACGGTGTCGTGTAAGTTGTACTTGGGGTCCGCCTGCGGAAACTCCTTTAACGTTCTGTTGCCCAATTTTAATTCGCCGCTTTGGTTCGCCTCCTCGAGGATCCTTTCCAGTGATCTAGTTAATTGATTCTGTAAGTGTCCTCCGTAATGAACCGTCGACACTGCCATATTGCATGGCGACACTACCTCACTGGCACTCACTCACTGAATGTCACTGAATGTGTTTGTTTTGATTGACCGGTAGACGATAGTGAGTAGATGGCGCCACTAAACGACGCGAAGTTGGGTTGAAACACAAAAATTACATTTTTTTTAAAATATCCTTTTTTAATCATCATTAAATTATCTTTAACTTTTGCGTTAAGATACAATAAATGATTTTTTATTAGTTTCGAAGATAAACTAAAATGATTATTTAATTTACTTATTTATACACTGTAGTAATGTCGAATGGGTTGCCTATACAACGAGATACAGTAGGGCCCCGACATTCGCGGCTTCAAATTACACGGATTCGCATATTCGCGTTTTAAATTTTGCTGCCTTTTTCAACATTCACGACTCGATTATTCGCGAATACATAGCAAGTATGTATGTCATTTTTTAAAAATTTAAAACGAAGTTTACCGTAGGTTTACTGTACAAGCAACCAGCTTCACATATGCGTTTCTCTGGGAATCCCTCATTTATGATCGATTTTAATGTTTGTGTTAGGTGCTTATTTTTGTGTTCTGTATTTCGTTCAGGTTAGTGTTTCGCCCGTTTTTTTACTATAATTTTATAAACAATAAATTAATCTCACAACAGTACTCAAAATGGGTACAAAAAGGCCTGCGATGGAAATAAATTTAATTGCCAAACGTGCAAAGTCAGTTATGACTCTAGAAAGAAAAATTCAAGTTCTTGATATGCTCCGGGAAGGGAAAAGAGCTACCGAAGTAGGCCGGGTCTTCGGTGTCAATGAATCTACGATAAGATCTATAAAGAAACAAGAAGAGGTAATTAGAAATAGCGTAAAAAGTGGCATACCGTCATCATTAAAGGTAACGTCACAAGTTCGTGATGTTAATATTGAAAAAATGGAGAAGTCTCTTTATCTTTGGATTGAGGACCATGGTCGCAAAAATATACCCTTAACTAGGGCTAGATTAATGGATAAAGCCAAGGAACTTTATCAACATTTTTCGTGTGGAATGGACTGTGCTGAAGACGATTGTAAATTTAAAGCCAGCAGAGGATGGTTCGAAAGATTCAAAACTCGTTTTAATCTCCATAACATTAAGTTGTGTGGAGAATCAGCTTCAGCAGATCATCAACAGGCTGCAAAATTTCCTGATGAAATAATAAAATTAATAGAAGAAAAAGGTTACCGTCCTGAACAAATATTTAATGCGGACGAAACCGGGCTTTATTGGAAACAAATGTCCACACGAACATACATTTCAAAAAATGAAAAGACAGCACCTGGTTTTAAATCGGCTAAGGATAGAGTTACAGTTTTATTTTGTGCAAATGCACGCGGAGACTTTATTACAAAACCAATGTTAATATATCGAGCAGCTAATCCACGAGCTTTAAAGAACAAGGACAAAGAAGCTCTTCCGGTCTATTGGCGAGCTAATTCAAAAGCTTGGATGACTTCTCAGCTATTTATAGAGTGGTTTAAAGAGTGCTTTGTTAAAGAAGTGGAGCGTTACCTAAAATCTAAAAATTTAGCATTTCACGTTTTATTGATATTGGATAACGCCCCATCTCATCCAGTAGATGCTCTCAAATTAGCTCATCCATGTGTCGAGGTGGTATTTCTTCCGCCCAACACAACATCCTTATTACAACCTTTAAATCAAGGGGATTTTGTACATGAGAAAATACAAAATGATAGTGTTTTCTCAATAAAAGATGTGTGGAAATTATACAATATTGACCATGCGATTACATCTATAAAACTTGCTTTAAATGACATTAAAGTATCAACCGTAAGTAATGCATGGAAAAAACTGTTGAAAAAAGACACTGCGCAAAGTGTAAGCGAAATTGATGAGGCAATAGAGAGAGCTGTTCTTTCTGCACGGTTGCTACCGGGAGATGATTTTCATACCATTGTACCAGCTGATATCGAATCTCTCGTCAATGATCAAGAGGAAGAGTTGTCCAGTGAAGATAATAGTAATTCCCTATGTAATAAATTAACGTTGAAGGAACTTAATTTATTTATACAAGAAGCAAATAATCTTGCTGAAAAAATAGTAGAATATGATCCATCAACGGAACGAAGCACAAAATTTAAAAATGGTCTGAATACTCTTCTTGCTCCTTACAAAGAGCTTCAAAAGGATATGCAACACAAAGCATTGCAACCTACTATCCTTTCATTTTTTAAACCATCGTGTTCTAAAGCAATTATTATTGATGAGTAGAAATGTTAACTTTTATTTCTTTTTTTAGTTTATTTTGTTGCAGTTTGTTATTGCTATCGAGTTTAGGTTTTTTTATATTTTAAACAATTGTAATTATTTTAATATCTGTATTAGTTCCGAATACAAAAGTTTTAAGACCAGTCGTTTTATTTTGCAATTTTAAGCGTTTTATTTAGTATGTATAATTTATTAATTTTTGAAATTTTTAATTTTTAAAATTAAATTAAATGAAACTTTTGGCGTCGGTGACCATTTGGCGGTTAACGTGTTAAAAGAACATAGAAGTAGTAGTTTATCCTTCATAATATCTAGTGCTTCAATATTCGCGGATTCAACATTCGCGGCGTATTTTTACAACCTAACCCTCGCGAATGTTGGGGCCTTACTGTATTTTAAATGTTTAATTGATTATTGTAATAATTAAGTACATCTTTATACATTTAAAATCAATGAAGTAAGAAGACGTCCAATCAACACTATTAATTAGAAATACAAAATTCATGAATGCGAATTCCTGATGGATTTGTAGACATCCTGAAATAGAAGTAATCTGAAACTAAAAGGAGGATTAATTTACATGAATAAAAAAGATGTCTAATTATAAACTAAGAAAGCACGCAAACAAACCCTTAATTTAGACCGCGAAGATTTATCGTTAACGATCGATTGAGAGATTTTATTATCCAAGGTCGCTTGTCAACGATAAATCGCGGTTTTGTTAGGTACACATTTTTCTAACAATTCTCTGTAAGGAATCTTAAATAACAAGCATTCCATCGTTTTTGATTAATTAAAATGCGTTTTATTTATTTCGTGATAAGTAAGGAGGCAAGATTATCATGATGTAGTCTATTTCTGGTAGTTAGATTTTGGTGATTATCTTGATCAAAGAAATTGTATACAGGGTGATTCCAACCACTGAGAGATTTCTAGGGCAAATAACACATTGAAAATTAAAATGAATAGTCTTAATGTACTGTGAGCGTCAAAAAAAAGTAAACAGCTGTTGTTTTTCTATTAAAAGGTTAATAAAAATGCAGTTAATAACGAAAATCAAAAAGTTTTATTGCAGTCTTCACAACTCATCTATACTATATTTAAATCAATAGAAACATAAAAAAAAACAAACCATTACCCGTAATAATTCAGATTATTGTAAATATCTACCGAATTTACGCGTCAAAAGAAAGTATACAGAATTCGGAACTAATAGGTATTAAGTACAAAAATAAATATAATATTAACTTTTAATACTTGGTTTGAGCTCCTTTGGCCTTCAACACCTCCCTTAATCTCCTTGGCATGGATTCCACCAAGTTTTTTGTAATATTTTGAGGGATTTTCATCCAATCATCAGTTAAAGCTTTTTTAAGGTCGTCTTTATTTGAAATTGTCCTTTCTCTGATCTTCCTGTCAAGGTGACCCCACAGATGTTCTCTAGGATTAAGGTCTGGGGACTGCGGTGGATGATCAAGGGTTTTAGGGACTCGGTATAACATCCATTCCTTCACAATTTTGGAAGTGTGCTTTGGATCGTTATCCTGTTGGAAGATCCAGTTCTCTGATAAGCCCAATTCATTAATACTCGGGGAAATATAGTTCTTTAAAATGGTTAAATAGTCCATTTTATTCATTGTTGATTCAATAAAAACCTCCACCGTGTTTGATGGTATTGGTAACAAATTTCTCTTTGAAGGCCTCATTTTTTGGCCGCCATATCTTTGGTGGTTTTCTTTTACCAAAAATTTCAAATTTACTTTCATTACTAAATAATATATTTTTCCAAAAATCTGGAGCTTCGTTCTGATATTTTTTTGCGAAATCAAGACGTTTCTGTTTATTTATTTTCGATATATAAGGCTTTTTACGGGGTGTTCTTCCATGCAGGCCACTTCTATGGAATGTTCTTCGTATGGTACTGGAACTTATGGTTGTGTTTGCTATCTGCGATATGTCGTTTGCTATTTTAACCGCACTTGAACATGCATTATTCTTCACTTCTCTTACCACTGCTCTAGCCTGTGCTTCTGTAAGGCGCTTTGGTCGTCCAACGCGTTGTAAATCGGCTACAGTATGATGTTTTGCGTATTTATCCAAAATTTTTTTTATTGTGCAGTGATTTCGTCCCATTATTTTAGCTATTTCGCGTAAGGATTTACCTTTTTTATTTCAACTTAATATAATTTTACGCGTTTCTATACTTGTTTGTTTTCCCATGATGATTTTTGGTATTTATAATTAATTTCGACGTTCAACCACTTGCTGTTTCTTCTAAAATGTTCTAAAGTTGTCATGGGAGGGGTTTATAAGTATTTATACGAAAAGTGTGGTACTTCCCCTAAATCTAAAATGAATTTACAACAACCGGACCGGCTGTTTACTTTCTTTTGACGCGTAAAAATCGGGGTATTTTTACTCTAAAAGGGATTTACCATATTTGTGGGGTTTTTTGCTTAACTATTTTTTACGACAGGATTGCTCACAAATAAAGTCGTAAATTTTGGTATATAAATTTTTATTGTAAGTTAACAGAATCGTAGTAAAAAGGGTTTTTAGAAGTAAACAGCTAGTGTTTACTTTTATTTGACGCTCACAGTACATAGGGTTGCAAATGCTTCCTTAACGAGATATAGGGCGTTAAAGATTCTTTAAAATTAAAGATAATTTGCAATAAAAAACTCTTTCGCTCTGGACCAAGATGTCCCAGAGGTTGTGACTGGATTCATTTCTGGTTGAGTTTTGCATTGGAGGAACGTACCAGTCATAAAATAACATGGATATGCTGTTATATTGGTATGGATGGAAGGGTTGTCTTGCAAAAAGATTATTTGTACATGTTCCTCATCATGAACGGAGCGAGAGTGGTTTAAAGCATCGCCTGATACTAGGCCGAGTTCATCTTGCAAGAAAGGGTCCCTTCTTTTAAGATTTTGTCGCAAGGACTCCCTCCTTTCCCCACTCATGATTCGCTTCTTATTACGTTTACCCTCTCCCCGTCCGTTTCTCTTTACGCTTGCCCCTCATCCCTCTCCTTCTCGGCCATTACTTCTCACATACTCTGTTATAGAATTCAACTTGTTTTCACTTTTGAACGTGGCGTAAGGCGTTGTGCGGCGTAATGTCTTCTCCTATTTGGCTAACCAATTTCCTTCTTTCGTACGACTATTTAAGAAAATGTGTTCTACGTCGTCCTTTTTCTCACAATATACACATGACTCTGTGGCACTTCTCTTAAATTTAACTTCTCTCTTGCTCCATTTGGCATTCCCGGAATCTTTACCTCATCTAGCTTCCCATTTTTTCATGGCTTCTTCCTTTGCTTCAGATTGCTTTCCAATGGCAGGTACAATGGCATAGAGTTTGGCATTACCTGCAGAGCTTCAGTTGAGTAAGTTCTATAGGCCCTGCACATACGGATCAATACCTTACGATACGCTTGTTTTAACTTCTTCTCCTTTTACCCTCAGGCTCGCCTGTCTTGTCTCTTTTCTATTCCTAAGCATCACTATCTCAGGTTTTTCCGGGGCAATTGGGAGCTCCATGTTCTCCATGGTGAATATCAATTTCGTCAATCACTTTCCTCAATCCCTCCAAGATTCCAACCTGAAAATACAATTGCGAAATCGTCCACATAAGCTATCATACGAGTTTCCGTTTCCTTTGTGCCTTTTTCGAATAGTTCGTCAAAGAAAACGTTCCAAAGGAGGGGGCCCAGAACCGAACCCTGTGATACACCCCTCGTTAATTTATGCTTATGGTCTTCACACTCGACGTAGCTCTCATGTCTGGTCCATAGTTAATTATACCTGAACATTTAAAGAATCCTAATGTTTTGAATGATTATTTTGTTGATTCGATACCTGTGGTTTGTGCTGTTCCGCCTTTTTCTTATGATTCTTTAACACATAGAGTGTTTTCCAATAACAATTTTAACTTAAAATTAATTAGTGATATTGATGTGCTAAATATGGTACACTGTGTATCATCTAGGGCAGCTGATTATGATAGCATTGATATGTCCATGATGGCCTTATGTTTGTATCGTATTGCCGCGTATTATTCAGTTGGTTAATGTATGTACTGAGCATTCAGTATTTCCTAGGACATCATTGTCTTTCAATTCTTCTTCCAGATTTGACCCTAGATCAATTCACTTATTGCCTATTTTGATTCCAAAGTTAAATGATTTCGCCAGGGACATTTCCAAGGCAACCAACTTTCGAAATACGTTTCCAGTTCGTACATGTAATTGCGAAAGTTATTTCCTTTCAAAAATTTATAGCCTTCATGCTTGAAGAAGCTGCTATGCGAGGCACTTGTTCTGCCGCAGTTCACTTATCTGACACCTCCCTATAATGCAGGTATGGACAGTGTTGATGTGTAAGTTTGAGCATGTGTCTTACAAATTAGAACATGCACAATGGTTAAATATGCGTAATAGACGAAAACTACAAAGCTTGTCCCTATGTTATAAAATACTCTTAATACTTAATAATATTAGCGATGATATTAAAGTAGATAGTACTAAATAACTGATTGGAACCATTTCATGGATCAATCCTACTAACATATGGTTCAACTGGTTAGTTGGGTTGGGTTGGGTTCAGATCAGTTTGATGGTCCAACCCAACGTAATCCTATCTAGCTGGTTGGGTTGGATTAAAGTTAATGGCTCACCTCAACCCAATTAATATCTAGCACTAATTAGTTAATTAGTGATAGATATAATTAGCTAATTAGTGCTAGATATAATTAGCTGGCCCAACCCAACCCAACTAATATTTTAGGCTGATATAGTGCTATGACCAAATACGTCACAAATCAAAAGTTTAAATTCGTCAATTGCATTATTTCTATCTAAGAGCAATTACCAAATTTGTTCCTTTCCTCGTGAGAATTAAAAAATTCGGTCCAAATTGTTAATAATTTATTACCTTACGAATCTGAAAGATAATAAAGAATTCCCACGCAAGAATGTTAATCCTGCTAAATGTTAATCCTATTAAAATAAAACGTGACATTAAAAGTCGAACAGTGTAACTCAACAATATTGTGGAGGATTCTATACTGCGCTGTGTGTAGTATTATCTTCTTTTACATCATACTTTGAAATTATCAAAAATTCAAATATCAAATGTACCTTATGAACACACTATGTCTGAGTTAATACTATCTGAGTATATCTCAGCAGAAACTTTTTAATAAGGATGTTATAAATTAGTCGGATCTTATTTGGTTCTGTTAATACATCTAATTTACACTGCATTTTGAGATTTATCATCAGATTCGCAACTTAGACTTGAAGCTTCTGCGTTGTCTGAAGTTGAAATTTTTTTATTCATTATCGATCCAAAAGCGTCCTGATTATCGGAGTTCCTAAAGTTTAGGTTGGTACAATTCAAGATAAATGAGGCAATTGCAAAACTTACATTATACGTCATAAGTAGGTTTTGAGAAATTGCAAATTTGGAGCCAACCAAATTTTACGTTATATTAATTTTTTATTGTTTGATAATGTGAGTTTTGAGAATCACCGTAGTATGATTTTTCTATCCTTCTTGTCCAATCTACAACCCACTTAGTTTCACTAAGTAATTTTAGTCATTAATCTTTTGGATGCTATCATCATGAGATATCAAAGATATCATCTTATCCACCCTATCCATCTCGTTTGATCCTATAGATTATCATCTTGCATAAACCTGATAAAGATTCTCAAATAAATTGTTGTTAATTGCAGATGAAATATTCAATTACTCAAAATCTAATAAACGTACTAATAAATCAACCAATCGTAATCCATTGCGATGTCTAATCAGCTGTTTACACAATAATAGATGGAAAGTTGTATCATTAATTGTGAATGTTGTTACAGGTAGAAGTCTCACGCAAAATTCTAAAATTGTAAAACATTCCAAATTTAGTCAAATCAGCTTGATCAGTAAAACAGATATTTTAGCAGAGAATTTGGCCGTTCAACAGCTTTACAATTTGATGTTTTAAGTATTTGTACTGCTTACTGTTAGTACAATGTTATTGTAATGCTTATTGCATTTTGCATGCCTACCATAATCTTGGGCAAATGACTTTATTAAAATTATATTCAAGTGTCCTTAATAGTAGCGGAAAAGCTTTGTTTTAACAAAAACGCATCCATTGCCTGTTTTTTGAGTGAAGGTTTGGTACTTTCCTAATAATAATAAACTTTATTGCACCAAAAAACAAAACAAAATACAAATTGCAGAGAAAAAAGAACAAAAACATGGATTTTTTTTTGGCACAAATCACAAGGCGCCAATTCAGGAAGCCGAAGCTCCAGGTCTTCCATTGGAACCTCAACAATTTAATCAAGAAAATCTCAGAAATTTTTAAATATAAAAAGAACAGAAACAATAAATTCGCATTTATAATACTGGTTAATGCATCGAATCATAAAGTAGATAATCATAAGATTATAAAAAAACTCAAAGCTAAGCATCATAAAAAAAATGTATAAATGAAATCTTTTGACTAAATAAAAAAAAGAAAAGAGAAAAAAAGCAAGGAAAAAAAATCTTTTTACATGACGCACAACTGCATAATGGAAACATTTTTTGATAGTCTTCAGGATGTAAAATAACCTCCTTAATATCGTTGTCGGATAAACCGAAGCCCCGATCTAATGGATGAAGTTATGGCTATATCCTGAGGAAATTAAAAAAAGTTTTTGCCGTGCTTTTAGAAAACATTGACCAACCACTTACATAGTATTCCCGAGGTTAATGAACCCAATCTAACTAATATTTAATGCTTACTAGCTGGTTTAGGTTGGGTTGGATTAAAATGAATGGCTCAGCCAAACCCAATTAATCACTTTTTATTTATTTATTAATATTTGAATTAATATCAAAAGTTGAAATTGATCAATTGCTAAACATTTACCAACCTTATTTCTTTCATCGTTAACGCACTGTATATTCAAAATATGTTGAAGAATTGAGAGCGGTTTTTTAAATCACCCTGTATATAGAAGCATAGAGCAGAGAATATAGAGAGATTAAAAAATTGTTTCGACCGATTATCGAAATAAAATTGATATTTTACTTATTTATTAGGTTATAATAATAATAATAATAACTTTATTGACCTCAAAAAACAATAGAATCCTAATGCATTAAGAAAATAAAAAATAGAAACAAATAAAAAAAGAAAAAAATGAAAAATATACATTCATTGTTATTTGCAATTTGTAGTCAAAGGCGGAGTCCAAACAAGGCGTCACGCAGCTTAACTTTGAAGATAGCAGACTTAATACTTTTAATTTTATAAGGACAGGAGTTGTATTCTCTCGCAATATTGTAAGAGAAGGAACGCCGAAACAGCGATGTTCTGTAAGCAGGAATGGTGATAGTGTTCCTGTGTTTCCTGTATTTTATTATATAAATAAGGTGGAGTCCCAGTGGTAATTACTTTGTGTGCAAGGCATAAGAAATAATATTTTAATCTATTGCGGATGTTCAACCATTTCCCATAAATCAGAGTGTGGGAGATGTGTTCGCGCTTTCTAATTCCATACATAAATCTGAGACAGCTGTTCTGAACTTTCTGAATGCGACGAACATCAAAAGCAGTAAGGCAAGGGCCATACACAGCTGCACAATGAGCAAAGTTCAACAAGACAAGCGTCACATTTGCCTTTTAGTGGTCACATTTAGCACTTGTCGGTGCTGATACAGGCACCTTAAAACTGCATAAGCCCTCCTCACACAAGCAGTGACGTGTCTAGTAAAACGGAGGTTGCCGTCAACCACCATCCCAAGATTCCTCGACTCAGAACAAACCGTCAGTCTCCTCCCATTCAACCGCACCTCTACATCATCAGACTCAAGATTACCGAAGACAATCACTTTTGATTTGGATGCATTTAGGGTTAAACCCATTTTATAAGAATAGTCACACAAGGCTTCGAGATCTGCATTAATTTTTAAGCAAGCCTGTACAATCTGTTCCTTAGGGAAGGTTATGTATAGCTGAATGTCATCAGCATACATGTGTATCGATGAATGCTGTACGCTCTCCGGCAGCTGGGAGGTGTAAATAGAAAATAAAAGAGGAGCCAGTATGGACCCCTGTGGGACTCCCATTCTTACAGGCAACGGAAACGAAGATAGACCATCCAGCTTCACCGTCTGAACACGGTCAGTAAGATAACTTTTCATCAGAGCAATCGCTGAGTCAGATAAACCAATATAGTGCAGAAGAGATAGAAACATTGAGTGGTTAACTCAATCAAAAGCTTTACTGTAATCCAACAATACCAGCACACCACAAAGACCGTTGTTACGAGCCCGAATGATGTCATCAGTCACCTTTAGAAGGGCTGTAGCACAACTGTAATTGGGTCGAAAACCAGACTGCGACGGAGGTAAAATATTATGTTTACCAATGTATTCACGAAGCTGGAACTCCATGCACCTCTCCAAAATCTTAGAAACAGTTGGAAGAATACTAATTGGACGTAAGTCCGCCAGATTAGTAGAATTTTGAATTTTAGGTATGGGCATCACCACGGCCGATTTCCAGGACTCGGGAAAGACCGATCGCTCAAGACAAACATTGATAATGTGAACAATATGGGGCAATATGTCGGGAAGACATTTTCGGATAAAAGTTATATTTAACTCATCATTACCGGGAGCCGTTGACTTGATACCATTCAATGTATTTATAATTGTAGAGGTGTCAACAAGACGGAATGAAAATCTATCATGTGACTCGGGGAAAATCATATAAGTATTGTAAAAAGTGACTAAGTCAGCATCAACATCACCGCGGCCAACAGAATTTATAAAATAATTATTAATAGTATTCACATTCCCCAAGTGCCCAGGAACAATCGGTCTCGGATTATTAACAATACGCATATTTGATAAAAGTCGCCAAGAAGTCCTTGCATCACTCGTCGTAAAGGTAGTGTTTAAATAAATTTTATTTCTCTGCGTATGGCTGATGTTACATTTCTTAATGACTTATAATGGTCAAAATGAGATGTTAATTTAGATCTCTTAAATTTGGATAAAGCCTGATTTCTCAACGATATCATTAGTTTTAACGTATCAGTTAACCACGGTGCAAAAGGTCTTGAGAATTTTACAGGTCGTGCCGGCGCATAAAAGTCCAAAGCCGCAAGAAGATGAGAATTAAAAAAATCTACCTTTTGATTAACATCATTTATATAATATAATCTGTGAAGAGGTAGACGTGATAGATCGCGCCTCAAGGCAGAGCTATCAATGCCGGATACCGATCTGCACACTCTGGTGATCAAGATGGGTTTTTTATCTATCAGTTTGATATGGCATTGAACAATATTATGGTCCGATATGTCTACTGGAATGTCGGGATTATCATATCATTATCAATTTAAATCCCTCATCCCGTATACATGAGATAGCGCAAAAATACAATTTACAATAAAAAATTCTGTATATTAATTTTTACAAGTAATTATAAACAATAATTGTTCTAAACAAACAAAAAATTATCTAAATAATCTTAAAAATTGTAAATTATGTACACAACCTAATTAATTAATTCTTCTTTTTCTTTGGCATTTTCTCTGGTGGTAATAACCCCATAGCTTTTTGATACTCATAAATCAACTTTTCTTGTAATTCAGGTAAACAAGGTGAATACCTCGAATATTCCATTGTAAACTCCCCTTTTCCTTGAGTACTCGATCTTAACTCTCCCGCATACCCAAACATATCGTTCAAAGGAACTTCCGCGTGGACCGTGCACCAACCTTCAATACCCTCGGTGCCGGTTACGATCCCATGGCGCTTATTTAGCTGGGAAATGACCGTTCCTTGGAACTCATCGGGTGCGGTAACTTCAACTTGCATGATGGGCTCTAAAATCTGCCAAAGTCCCTTTTCGAAAATGTCTCTAATAGCGCCTTGAGATGCTAAATAAAAAGCTAATTCGCTAGAGTCGACTATGTGATGCGCACCATCGATTAATCTAAATTTTAAACCTGATAATTTATTCCCGGTTAATAAACCTTTATCAGCCATCGCTAAAAATCCTCTTTTAACACCTGGGATGTATTGTTTCGGTATATTTGTGCCAACAGTTTCATCAACAAATTCTAATAAAGTATTTCTATTCGGCGGCAAAGGCTCAACAACTCCGATAATTCTTGCAAATTGCCCTTGACCCCCCGATTGCTTTTTATGTAAATAATCGAATTCGCACGGGGATACCAAAGTTTCTCGGAACGCAACCTTTGGTTTCCCCATAACAACGGGACAATTATACTCTCGTTCCATTCGTTGGGAATAAATTTCTAAATGAAGCTCCCCCATACCGGAAACGATCGTTTCTTTGTTATCAGCATCGAAATGGAAATGAAACGTTGGATCTTCCTTTGTAAATCTAGCTATGGCTTTTGAGAAATTGTCGCGATCTTTCGTATTCGCGGGAGCTATAGCCATCGAAACGACAGGTTCTGGGACATAAATCGATTCTAAAGAAACCCGATCTTTAATGTCTGTTAAGAAAGTGTCTCCACTCGCGCAATCAACGCCGAATAAAGCGAATATATCCCCCGCGAAAACTTCGTTTACATCCTCCATATTATTCGAGTGCATACGAATTAATCGCGCGATTCGAACTTTTCTGCTAGTTCGGACGTTATAAATGTTATCACCCTTTTTAAGAGTACCTTGATAACATCTCATGTAAGTTAATTGACCGAATTTACCCGCCTCTAATTTAAAAGCTAACGCAACAAACGGTTTATCTGGATTTCTCGAAGGATCCAAAACAATTTTTTCAGGATCTTTCCCTTCGACTTCAATTAAAGCTGTATTTTCAACTTCCCCAGGGTTAGGTAAATATTCAAGAACAGCGTCTAAAAGCGGTTGAACCCCGCGATTCTTCAAAGCCGTTCCAACTAAAACTGGGGTGAAAGTCCGTTTTAAACAAGTCCTTCGAATCGCTTCTTTAATATCATTCTCATTTATTGTTTTTTCTTCCAAAAACATCTCTCCTAAATGATCATCAGCGTTCGATAAATGTTCGATTAATTCATGTCGACGATCTGAACATTCAGATCTCATTTCTTGGGGGATTTCGTCGTATCGAAGGGTTTCGCCACTATCCCCTTCGAAATAAATCGCTTTTTGCGTGATTAAATCAACAACCCCTTTATTGGAACTTTCTAAACCAATGGGAAGTTGGATAAAAGCCGCGTTATGATTTAATTTTGACCTCATTTGGGATAAAACTCTTTTCGGGTTGGCTCCTAATCTATCTAATTTATTTATGAAAGCTAAACAAGGTACATTGTACCTTTTCATTTGTCGGTTGACAGTTAACGATTGGCTTTGAACCCCTCCAACTGCGCATAAAACTAAAATCGCTCCATCAAGTACTCTTAAAGCACGTTCTACTTCAACTGTAAAATCAACATGACCGGGAGTGTCGATTATATTAATATTATGGTCTTTCCAAATTGTGTAAGTTGCTGCACTTTGGATGGTAATCCCTCTTTGACGTTCTAATTCCATTGAATCCATTACAGCACCAACGTTATCTTTTCCTTTGACTTCGTGCATCTCGTTGATCCGACCGGTGTAGAATAATATTCGTTCTGTTAGTGTTGTTTTACCGGAATCGATATGTGCTGATATTCCGATATTTCGGATTTTTTCGATTGGTTTGTGTTCGGCGTATTTTTCGTATGAGGACATACATCTTATATTTCTCTAAAATAACCCGCATTTTAAAGTCATGTAATTGTTACAAAAAGGTGTAATGCACTTACCTCGATTAGAAATTTATTTAATTTTGTTATATTTGCTGTTTTAACGGTTGATAATAGCTTTAATATCGTCATTTTATGGAATATGAGGGGTATTTAATGCTGTAATAACCGGGTGATTTTTTTGAGGTTAAAACGTTTGTCAAAGGCTAAAATTTAGGGAATTTTTAAAGTAACTAATTTAGGTTGGTAAGATAATGTTATGCAATTAATTTCTATTTATAAAAAAAGTGGGAAATTAAGTTTTGGTGATGATCTAAATTATTATTAATTAAATTTAACTTAATAAATTAAATATAATTAATAACAAAACAAAATTTTTTTAAATAAATTTTTGTATGGTACTTCCTGTATAGATGGCGCCAACGTGGTTCATGATACTTTCTCATTTGAAATCAAGGCAATTTAAATTGATAAAATTTTTTATGTAATAAATTCATGTTATTAAAAAAGCGCAAAATTAATTTTTGATTATGATCTAAATTATAATCAATAATAAAATTAATTTCTTTTATACTAATTTGTTTTTGGCCTAAGTTGTATAGATGGCGCCAACGCGATTAATGACAGTTTGAAATAGTAAAGTTTGTTGTGCAATAAACTCATTTTAATAAAAGTTAATGAGATAAAAGCAATATATATGATAAAATGAAGATCAAAACGTAAAAGTAATGGGAATATTCAACGAAAAACTCTAAGTGAAGGTGTCTTTGGATGTAAGTGAATGCGCTCATCGGTTGGATCCGAAATATACAAAGGTTAAGAGGATGATGGTAAAATTTGCTAAAGTTGTCCACAAATATCAAATTCTGAATATGAAGAAGAAGCTTAAAGAAGAATGCAATATAGGTTGTATTAGCAGGCAAGAGAAGTGTATGAAAACCAAACGTTTGGACTGTCAGAGGGTCTATTTATTGTTAAATGGAAAATAAGAAATTTTAGATAAATGTTGTCTCCGATCTTCTTAAAGGGAACCCCTCTATACCTCCTTGAGCTGAGCCATCCCTTGGTTGAAATTGCTGGTGATGGACCTCTTGGTAATGAAACCAAAAGAACCCGAAAGCAGGGAATCATTTGATTGCTGGAATACTTAATGAAAGGTTTTTTCTTTCTTATTATCATTATTATTATTTCTTTTGAATGTTTCACATTATACTTATAGCAGGATATATTTTGTTAATTGGATTAGACTAATTAAGCATTATCATCAATTAATCATATGTTGGTTGAATTGAGAAAATGTACCAAGAATAAATCTGCTTCTTTGATTATATATAATATGAATTGAGACAAAGAGAGAGATAGATCGATTTGTTACACTTCCACATTATTGCTTTCCATCTGCGTCTATCTAGTTATCTCAATCCATGTTATACATAATTAGAGTTTTGCTTGTATTATTGTCCTTTGTTCTTTCTTTGAGATTTTTGTCTGTCTTATTCTTCCATTTGTTGTTCATTTGATATAAAATGATCATTGCTCATTTAAATGTAAGACTTATACTGGCTCATTTAGGCGTGGTTAGTGATTTGGTTTTTCATGGTATGTATGATATCTTTGTGGTCTCCGAGACATGGATAAACTTGAATGCTAATCAGTCTGTTTGCTATTAAAAATTACCGTCATATTTTTGTGGGTCGACACGATCGTGTTGAGGGTGGATCTTCGATGAGGTCTTGCCGTTTGTAGAGCAGTTATGGATTAGAATAAATAAGAAACAGATTAACTTGCCTAATTTTTACTTTTTACGACTTTAATATTAATGCCTATAAGATACATGACATATATCACAACTGCCTTCTGCCAATCCTTCAGCATTTTTGTCTCAATTAAGTGATTGACTCTCTGATACGTATAACATTAAATACTGCAGCACTGATAAATACTTAATGATGACCAGAGCGCGGCGATTTTAGCTTACACGTCCCCCACCATCAGAAAAAGCTTATGCGACACAAAAAGAGCCTCAGAAGCCTCTAAAGATCGAAGCCGGAGTTGGGCGAATTTAGTCGTTAAGCTAAACACGTCGCGCTCTGATGATGTCATTAAGATTGTGGATACAAATATTTTTGTTATGAAGATTTCTTACATGATCAAAAATAAACTAAGATATAATGATATAAATGATAATGGACTCTTTTTGATACACATATACATGTTAAAATTACCACCTTTAGGAAATATTGTTGTCTTTGGATAACTGATAATGTTGAATTAGTGATGACTATAAAAAACTTCGTAATAGAGATAGGGTCATGCGTGACTCACCGTGAGTGGGCATCAATTTTTGTACCACTCACGTGAACGTGCGTGATGGTAAGTAACTCTGGTTTTGACGGGACCTGGCGTGACCCAATTGACTCAATCTTTCATTTTTTCATTGAAATTTCGAATTGAGTATCAGATAAACAGAAAAAATAACTGTCAACTTGTTGGCAGCGTGAGTTATTACTATTCCAAGCACTGTATATTATCTTATAGACTATCAACTTTTTGACAGGATGAGCTATTATGTCTCCATAGTCCTACTCATCAGTTTGAAGTCTGCCAACTTGCTGGCAGCGTGAGTTATTACTATTCCAAGCACTGTATATTATCTTATAGACTATCAACTTTTTGACAGGATGAGCTATTATGTCTCCATTGTCCTGCTCATCAGTGTGAAGTCTGGCAACTTGCTGGCAGCGTGAGTTATTACTATTCCAAGCACTGTATATTACCTTATAAACTGCCAACGTTTTGGCAGGATGAGCTATTATGTCTCCATAGTCCTACACATCAGTTTAAAGTCTGCCAACTTGTTGACAGAGTGAGTTATTATTGTTCCAAGCACTGTATATTATCTTATAGACTATCAACTTTTTGACAGGATGAGCTATTATGTCTCCATTGTCCTGCTCATCAGTTTGAAGTCTGGCAACTTGCTGACAGCGTGAGTTATTACTATTCCAAGGACTGTATATTATCTTATAGACTATCAACTTTTTGACAGGATGAGCTATTATGTCTCCATTGTCCTGCTCATCAGTGTGAAGTCTGGCAACTTGCTGGCAGCGTGAGTTATTACTATTCCAAGCACTGTATATTACCTTATAAACTGTCAACGTTTTGGCAGGATGAGTTATTATGTCTCCATAGTCCTACACATCAGTTTGAAGTCTGCCAACTTGTTGACAGAGTGAGTTATTATTGTTCCAAGCACTGTATATTATCTTATAGACTATCAACTTTTTGACAGGATGAGCTATTATGTCTCCATTGTCCTGCTCATCAGTGTGAAGTGTGGCAACTTGCTGGCAGCGTGAGTTATTACTATTCCAAGCACTGTATATTACCTTATAAACTGCCAACGTTTTGGCAGGATGAGCTATTATGTCTCCATAGTCCTACACATCAGTTTGAAGTCTGTCAACTTGTTGACAGAGTGAGTTATTATTGTTCCAAGCACTGTATATTATCTTATAGACTATCAACTTTTTGACAGGATGAGCTATTATGTCTCCATTGTCCTGCTCATCAGTTTGAAGTCTGGCAACTTGCTGACAGCGTGAGTTATTACTATTCCAGACGCTGTACATTGTCTTATATTATATACTGCCAACTTTTTGGCAGCATGAGCTATTATGTCTTCAAAGCCCTGGTCATCAGTTAGAAAGTTACCAACTTGTTGGCAGCATAAGCTATTACAGTTTCAAACACTATATATTATGTTAAAGACCTCCAAACTCCTGCTTATTGTTTTGATTCATACATTTGATCACCTGATCGAGCGTGAGTCACGTGATTCATGTATGGTGCTGTGCGTGACCCGCGTGGGTCTAGATCGTGAGCGGGTGTCAGCAGGCATAAAAAGACTCTACTTCGTAACTTCACTAATGTTAGTATTCAAAGGGAAATGAAGGCTTATCTTGTTCAAGTGGTTTGTAGGGGTAATAGTCGTGATATTTGGAAAAGTTTTCGAAATACGGTAATAATTAGTTGGAAGTAGCGATCAATATCTGATAGTCTGATGGAATATTTTCTTTTAACTCAAGTTGAATCGTTGGGCGTTTATTGTATATTGTTTCCAATCGGGAACACATTTTTTAAATATATATTATTACATCCTCTTGCATATTTTCATTAAATTGTGTTATTAGCGTTGTTTACCATATATACAAGATATTCATAAATATTTATTGAAATCAAAAGTTAATATGTTAGGCACGACCGGTGATTTTTGACTGGATGTCGTACTGATTATATTAATGCAAATTATTTTTATGTTGATTTGAGGCAAGTATAATTTGTTTGTGTTTAAAACTATTTACAATTAGCTAATCTGTTTTATATCAATTTAATTCTCTGTGCTCTTATAAACGTAAGATGAAAGTTATGTTCCCAATTGGGAAGAATGTGTGTAGAAAGAAAAAAGTGTCAAATAATTGTACGCGATATTCTATCAGAAAGTGAGGACTCTGAACTTTCTGATACTGATTATGTGTTACCTTTTTGGCTGCATCAGCATCGATCCCGATATCCGTCACAGGAGCTGAGTGGGAAGTGACGCATAAAGATAGATCGGACAAATTTAGGCCTGTTTTATGACTCGTCAGATTTGCGTTTCTTCTTTCTGAATTCGAATGAACTTTGTTGCACTCTTCCTGATTGATGAAATCTTTCAGCATCACTGTCAAGCTTAAAGACCTTGACAGTCAGGTAGTGAAATTCACGTCTAGCCTCTCTCTTTCTATTCACTGGATGAACCCAATATCTTCTCTCTCCTTCTTTTTTAGAAGAGTTA
This sequence comes from Onthophagus sagittarius, assembly GCA_036711965.1. NCBI lineage: Eukaryota > Metazoa > Arthropoda > Insecta > Coleoptera > Scarabaeidae > Onthophagus > Onthophagus sagittarius. The sequence continues at coordinate 14,763,169 of JASERS010000004.1, forward strand.
CAAATATCTTTTTCGTAATAAGGATCAGACGCAACACATTCATAGGAAAACATAAACTTACGTATGAATTCTCTGAGTGCTACAAATCTATACGGTTTTGATTCTAATATTCAGGGTTGTATTGGGTTGAGTTTAACCGTATTCTACATGAAAACCAATATGGATTTAGGAAGGGAATATCCATTGTACAAGCAATCGAAAAAGTGCAGAAAAGGTTTAGGATAAAAGAAAAACCTTTAAAGAATAGAAAATTCTGTGTCTTAATTCTTTAGGACATCAAATATGCTTTTAATTCTGCACAGTGGAAAGAAATAGTTGGATCCTTGATTAATGGAAATACAAGTCTATCTAGTCGAAATGATTAGGGGCTACTTATCTGAAAGAAATATCATAACTCCAAATGGGAAAGTTTACGATATGACTTGCAGAGTGCCACAAGGATTCTTATTAGGTCCACTTATATACTATTACTACTTAGACTACTACATAAAATACTATGCTTATAGATAAACTATAAAAAATTGATCCATCAACATCGCCCCCTCCATTACATAAGTCGTTTACAATCGAATCACTAACTGTTAAGCTATTTCCTCGTATACGTTCAGATTTGGAAAATTTTCAGTACAATTCACGGAAGTTCTTAATAAAGTTCACTCATCGCACGATCAAATTCAACAACATTTATGCTAATTAAGTTCCGATCATTGTAATAGCTATGTTTCTCGCTGATATTAATAACAAATTTAGCAATATAAGATAATAATTTATGTTTACAAGACAATCTAACATGTAAACCATGCTTGGTTTTATCTCTTTTACTAATTAAAGAATTTGTTTCGACATAACAGTTTCCGGTAGCATTTTTTTTTCTCGTAGATAATTATACATTTGCATATTAAGATGATAAATCTGATTATTTATATTATCCTTCCCGTACCAATAGGGAATCGACCCATAAACAAGGTTTGTAACCTTTGACAGACTCTGAAGTTTACTGAAAACATCATCCGCAACTGCATTACCCTTCAATATGTCATTATAACAGGCGAAAATTATTACATAATCGTTTTTGTTATAATTTCTACAAAGACTATTTACATCACCAAGCACATCTGCAAAACACGCATTTGGTTTACAGATGGTACAAATGTTGTACGTACCGTTTAGGTAAGCACCTAAAATCTGAGTTGAATTGCGAGCATGGCTATCACCAATAATTAGAACGTTTAACGAACTTTATACCCAAGTCAATGGACTCCTTTGATGTAATCGTTCTTACGAAACATTTTGGATATTTACTACTGGATCCCGTTCAACTTCGGATATTTTCTTTGGTGCATGTCGCTCTTTTACATTTACATTTCCATCGTTATTTTTCTGATGCGACTTTTTAAATTTAGTCGTTTCACTAGATAATTTTCTTTGATTTTGGGCGTGAATATTTACTATTGGATCCTGTTGAACTATTTACGTATCCTCTTCTACAACATTTCTGTCTTTTCCATTTATATTACCACTTCTATTTATGTGATTAAATTTTTTAATTTTAGTCTAATTTTAGTTTTAGATTTCGTTAAATGTACGGAAAGCGAGTTTATAACTGATTCTAGCTGGTTAATTTTATTGATTAATTTAAAAATTACTTCTTTAACTTTTTGATGTTCACTTGGAATTACAGTGACAATATTATCATTCGAGTCAGCCAGATTAATATTAATTTCACCACATTTACGTGCCTGAAAGCTTTGTTTACTTATCTCGTTTGTTAATTTCAATTTTAATTCATATTTATTACTAGTATCATCAATTCCAAGTTGTGTTAGTACACTTTTCAGTTCGAAAAGTTTTAAAGAATCCACATTTATTTCATTCATGTTGTTGTTTTTTTTGTTAATAGTCCACTTTTAAGTGACAAGCACACAAAAACGACAGAAAATTGCCACACAACAAGTTTATTGCTAGAAATACTGCTAAGCAATTTTCACCAATATTCAGAAGCAGTATGTAAGTACATAAGTACAGATAAGAAGAGATCGTTAATTTTACTAATTATTCTCTACTCAGCACAAATTGTTCACCATTATTATCGTACCCATACGAAAGTCATGAAAGTCAGTTTAACAATTTAATAAAACCCGTTTTAACCATTAAATCCCACCAAACGTCGCGGAACAACTGCTCCGCTCCCTCACATGATAATGATTATTATAGAGTTGAGTTGGGTTGGGTTAGGTTTAGCCGTGCATCTGAAGACATTTTTTAATGACATACTTTACAAACTGATTTGGTAATTCTGTTCGCCATAATATCACCCTAGGACCTAGGTTATACAAAAGAAGACGATTCATCGGTCTGAGTGTAATCGTTCTTCCTTATCCTTTCAATAAAAAAGAAGGAATAAATCTCAACCAATATATAACATCACTTCTAACAACATAAGATGGCCTTTACACATGGATAACCGCAGAAGATGTAAAAAACTACTATTGTTACAAAAAATCTCAGGTCATGTGTAAAAAAATGCAGCATGCACCTCTGTATTTACAAAGACAATAATTGTATTAAACTGGTTTACTGGATTTATAAATTTAAAACAAATAGCCAAGTGATCAGACAAGCGTGGATCAATAACACTGGACATATAAAAACACTTGGGAATATTTTACTATTTTATTACACTTGGGAATTTTACTTGGGCGAAACCGTTATCCAAACATGCATCGCCTCTAGAATTCTCATAATTCGTCCTAACTAGATCTGCATAAGGAACAGAGCAGCTCTACCTCTTTACACACTTTATGAAACTGTACATTAAAATCGCCGGTGAGGACGAATCAATGTTATATTCATTTTCATTTAACCAATGCTCATTTAGGTATAAAATACTATACTTTTTATCTATAAGAAAAGCTTCGAGCTCAAAAATCAACCCAACCCAACCCTGATCCATTAACGTCACCCCCTCCACTACATAAGTCGTTTACAATTGAACCACCACTAACTGTTAAGACATTTCCTCGTGTATGTTCAGATTTGGAAAATTTTCAGTACAATTCACGGAAGTTCTTAATAAAGTTCACTCATCGCACGATTAAGTTCAACAACATTTACGCTAATTAAGTTCCGATCATTGTAATAGCTATGTTTCTCGCTGATATTAATAACTAATTTAGTAATATAAGATAATAATTTATGTTTACAAGACAATCTAACATGTAAACCATGCTTACTCTTATCTCTTTTACTAATTAAAGAATTTGTTTTTACATAACAGTTTCCGGTAACATTTTTTTTTTCTCGTAGATTCTTCCTAATAGGGAATCGACCCATAAACAACGTTTGTAACCTTTGACAAACTCTGAAGTTTACCAGAAGTATATGTTATTATAATCCGCGAAAATTATAACGTAATCGTTTTTATTATAATTTCTGCAAAGACTATTTACATTACCAAGTAAATCTGCAAAACACGCATTTGGTTTGTAGATGGTACAAATGTTGTAAGTATCGTTTAGATAAGCTTAAACATTGCAAATTACACACAAGTCAATGGACTCCTTTGATATAATCGGTTCTACGGAACATTTTTCTTGGATATTTACTACTGGATCCCGTTCAACTTCGGATATTTTCTTTGGTACATGTCGGTCTTTTACATTTACATTTCCATTGTTATTTTTCGGATCCGACTTTTTAATTTTAGTCGTTTCACTAGATAATTTTCTTTGATTTTGGGCTTGGATATTTACTACTGGATGTCGCTGAACTATGCTCGTATTCTCTTGTACAACATTTCTATCCTTTCCATTTTTATTACCACCTCTATTTATGTGATCAAATTTTTTAATTTTAGTCGTTTTACTAGATCTATTTTTTTGTTATTGTTGTTCAATTTTAATTCTTATCAACGATTTAGTTAAATGTATGGAAAGCGAGCTTAGAACTGATTCTAGCTGGTTAATTTTATTGATTAATTTAAAAATTACTTCTTTAATTTTTTGATGTTCACTTGGAATTACAGTGGCAATATTATCATTCGAGTCATCCAGATTAATGTTAATTTCACCACATTTACGTGTCTGAAAGCTTTGTTTACTTATCTCGTTTGTTAATTTCAATTTTAATTCATATTTATTACCAGTATCATCAATTCCAAGTTGTGTTAGTACACTTTTCAGTTCGAAAAGTTTTAAAGAATCCACATTTATTTCATTCATGTTGTTTTTTTTTGTTAATAGTCCACTTTTAAGTGACAAGCACACAAAAAAGACAGAAAATTGTCACACAACGAGTTTATTGCTAGAAATACTGTTAAGCAATTTTCACCAATATTCACAAGCAATATGTAAGTACAGATAAGAAGAGATCGTTAATTTTACTAATTATTCTCTACTCAGCACAAATTGTTCACCATTATTATCGTACCCATACGAAAGTCATCAGTTTAACAATTTAATAAAACCCGTTTTAACCATTAAATCACACCAAACGTCGCGGAAAACTGCTTCGCTCCTTCACATGATAATGATTATTATAGAGTTGAGTTGGGTTGGGTTAGGTTTAGCCGTGCATCTGAAGACATTTTTTAATGAAGGTCTCTATGAATCGTTTTGAAATAGAGTACTTTACAAACTGATTTGGTAATTTTGTTCGCCATAATATCACCCTAGGACCTAGGTTATACAAAAAAAGACAATTCATCGGTCTAAGTGTAATCGTTCTTCCTTATCCTTTCAATAAAAAAGAAGGGATAAATCTCAACCAATATATAACATCACTTCTAACAACATAAGATGGCCTTTACACATGGATAACCACGGAAGATGTAAAAAAATTACAATTGTTACAAAAAATCTCGGGTCATGTGTTAAAAATGTAGCATGCACCTCTGTATTTACAAAGACAATAATTGTATTAAACTGGTTTACTGGATTTATAAATTTAAAACAAATAGCCAAGTGATCAGACAAGCGTGGATCAATAACACTGGACATATAAAAACACTTGGGAATATTTGCGAAACCGTTATCCAAACATGCATCGCCTCTAGAATTCTCATAATTCGTCCTATCTAGATCTGCATAAGGAACAGAGCAGCTCTATCTCTTTACACACTTTATGAAACTGTACATTAAAATCGCCGGTGAGGACGAATCAATGTTATATTCATTTTCATTTAACCAATGCTCATTTAGATATAAAATACTATACTTTTTATCTATAAGAAAAGCTTCGAGCTCAAAAATCAACCCAACCCAACCCTGATCCATTAATGTCACCCCCTCCACTACATAAGTCGTTTACAATCGAACCACCACTAACTGTTAAGACATTTCCTCGTGTATGTTCAGATTTGGAAAATTTTCAGTACAATTATGCACGTATTCTCTTGTACAACATTTCTATCATTTCCATTTTTATTACCACCTCTATTTATGTGATCAAATTTCTCAATTTTAGTCGTTCTACTAGATATTTTTTTTTTGGTTTTTGTTGTTCAATTTTAATTCTTTTCAAAGATTTCCTTAAATGTACGGAAAGCGAGCTTATAACTGATTCTAGCTGGTTAATTTTATTGATTAATTTAAAAATTACTTCTTTAATTTTTTGATGTTCACTTGGAATTACAGTGACAATATTATCATTCGAGTCATCCAGATTAATATTAATTTCACCACATTTACGTGTCTGAAAGCTTTGTTTATTTATCTCGTTCGTTAATTTTAATTTTATTTCATATTTATTACCAGTATCATCAATTCCAAGTTGTGTTAGTACACTTTTCAGTTCGAAAAGTTTTAAAGAATCCACATTTATTTCATTCATGTTGTTTTTTTTTTTGTTAATAGTCCACTTTTAAGTGATAAGCACACAAAAAAGACAGAAAATTGCCACACAACAAGTTTATTGCTAGAAATACTGTTAAGCAATTTTCACCAATATTGACAAGCAATATGTAAGTACAGATAAGAAGAGATCGTTAATTATACTAATTATCCTCTACTCAGCACAAATTGTTCACCATTATTATCGTACCCATACGAAAGTCATCAGTTTAACAATTTAATAAAACCCGTTTTAACCATTAAATCCCACCAAACGTCGCGGAACAACTGCTCCGCTTCCTCACTCGGTAATGATTATTATAGAGTTGAGTTGGGTTGGGTTAGGTTTAGCCGTGCATCTGAAAACATTTTTTAATGAAGATCTCTATGAATCGTTTTGAAATAGACTACTTTACAAACTGATTTGGTAATTCTGTTCGCCATAATATCACCCTAGGACCTAGGTTATACAAAAAAAGACGATTCATCGGTCTAAGTGTAATCGTTCTTCCTTATCCTTTCAATAAAAAATGTTAAGATTTATTTTAATTCCTTTTATTTTCCTTTTTTGAGTTTATAATTTTTGGGGTTTTAATAGTTTATGTAAGTTGGGTTGCCTAAAGCATTCAATCTTTAATTTCGGTTTATGTACTCGAGAACAACTTTTTTATGTTAAAAAGGGTTACAAAAGAGCCTGTTTGCCCAAAAAATCTCTCTCTCTCGTCTCATTTGATTTTTGTACGAAAAATACAGCATATACCAGAGAATAGTTAGTATTCGTTCGCTCACAATTATTAAGTGTGAAACAATAAAGAATAAAGAATATTTAATTTAAAAGAAGTGTTTAACCCTCGCAGTACTGACGTTTCGCCAACCGTTGCGGACGGTGCCTGGGTCAACCGAGACCCGAACAGTTTTTGTTTACGTAGAATATAAAAAATGAAGCTTTTGCCATTATGATTTTGACTTATTTTATTTTAAAGGTGAACTATTATTAGGGATATAAAATAATACATAAAAATAAAATTTTAAAAAAATTACATAAAAAATATTTATTCTAAATCATTACAATTTGTACACAAAATATTTTTTGTACATGTTGAATGTATATTACATACATATTTATGACAAACATCACATTTTGATTTATATTTATTGTCATTTCCAATACACAAGCTACATCTTGAGCGTTTTTCTAATGTTGTACTCATTTGTTTATTTATTTTTCGGCCTGTACTTTCGATGGCGTCCACAATGTGTCTCGAAAATACTACTGCATTGGTTTCAAATGCTCTAGCTCTAGAATCTATGTTTGCAGCAACTAACTGTTCAGACAAATTTTCTATAAATTGTTTTCTTCTTGATTTTATGTTACCAGTTGCCCAATCCGGATTTTTGAGTTGCCATAGTACAAATGCATTATAGGCTGCAATATCTATATAATGTAAAAAAAGCGACAGAGGCCAACGTCGTGTACATCTCCGGCAAGTGTATTCTCTTAGAATTTTATCTAAAACATCCACTCCACTTTTTGTTGAATTGTAATAATTGATAATATTAGGTTTGTAATTATTATTTTCGTCAGAAATAGCATGTTCTCGATGAACGCTCGAAAGTAAAACTACGCATTTTCTTGGTTTTGGGATATACGACACAAGTGTTAGATTTTCAGAAAATATAAAATCGGAAGAGAATTGAGCTCTTCCGGATATTGTTATCAAAGATTTTGGTAAATCCTTTCTATTTTTCCGCATTGTTCCCACTATAAATATGTTATCTTTGAGTAAATCCTCTGCAAGTGAGATATCCGTAAAAAAATTGTCGGTTGTGATAGTTCGATTAGATCCCTTCCAAAACTCTGAAAGAACTCTAACTACTCGTTGTCCTTGTCCTTTCTCCGGTGTGTTTCCGCATTTTCCTAAATACACTTCAAAATTACAACAATAATATGTAGTAGCGTCACATAGGGCCCATAATTTCAGCCCATATTTCCCCGGCTTGCTCGGCATATACACCTTGAATGGACATCTTCCTCGAAATGTTACTAATTGTTCATCAATAGTGCCTACATTAGACGCTCGGTAATTATCTCTGCAATTTCTTGTTAAAATATTTGTAATGGTTCTCAAAGCTGCCAACTTATCGGTCATTTTTCTTTCTTCTCGTGTCTGAAAGTCGTCAAAACGCAAAAATCGTAAAATGTTTGTAAATCTATCACGAGACATAGATGCTCGATAAATTTGTCGACTATAAGCAATCTTTTTCTTCCATAGATCTTTTTTACTTTCACGTGATTCCCGAAAACGGCCAGTAATTAGTAAAATCCCAAAAAATGCCTTCAATTCAACACGGTCTACCGGCTTCCATATATTATTTGAAAACATTTCATAATATTTAACCGCTTTTTCATTTGTATAAGTAATTATAATGTCCATGATTTCATCATGTATAAATAAATCAAAACATTGTTCCATGGTTTCTACACCCTCAGAATTTGCTGTGAGTGTAGCATCATATTTACCAAATTCTGCATCTCTGTTTGTGGGGCAAATATATCTCCATGTTCGTCCACAAACATTTTGGTCTTTACAGTGTGACATATTATTACTATTTTCACCACTAAACTCATCACTTTCATAATCCTCTTCTTCTGGTACTGCATCACTAAAAGTCAATGACGCACATTCATCATCAGAAGACACTTCATTGTTATAATCATCATTATTATTTACAAAATTAGCAAACATTTTATTTTTCGATGTAGATCGTTGCTCTAAAATACACCTTCTGTGAACTAAATCAAGAATTTAATGGCAATTGTATTGTCGCTATAGCCTCTTACACAGACAGACGCCTGGCGCTGTAAAGAAACGGTCGAGACATATTTTTGCGTCGTTTTTTCGTCGGGACGTCCGTTTGACGCCGATATAACTTAACGCACTCCTTGAGTAACGACAAATCTATTTATTACAATTTCTCGCAAAAATTTATTTGGGTCCAAATAGACCCAGGCACCGGAATACGAGGGTTAAATCAGCGCAATCCAGAAAATTTAAGTAACGAAAAAGAAGGCATAAATCTCAACCAATATATAACATCACTTCTAACAACATAAGATGGCCTTTACACATGGATAACCTCTGTATTTACAAAGACAATAATTGTATTGAACAATTTCATTGCGATGATAAAAACACAGTTATGCCACTAACCACCAATATTACGTCAATATCAAGTTTGTCTACGTCCCTCCTCAACAAACCATGTCATTTCTTAATATGTAAGCTGTAGTTTTAAAGAATACGTGTCCATTGTTGATAGAATTGTGTTTGTCAAGAAATACAACGTAAAATACGTGGTTTATGTAGAAAACTTTGTGACGCTTCGTTTTGAAAATGTTATATTTCCATTATTGACGTCGTGCCTGATGACGGTTTATATGTAAACCGAAATACGTGTTGCACCGATATTAATATAATATACATCGTTAAACCAAAAACTACGGTCTTATTAATTATACATTTATAACGATGTACTTAGAATCCAAATTATCCTTTTAAATTTATCTTTTAAATTTTCTAAAATTTTGTTCTAAATTTTTGAGATATTTTTTCGTTCAAAAATAAGTATTTGTAAATATTGTTGTTTTACACAATTTTTTTTTTCTCTGAAAAAGTGTAATTATTTAAAAATATTATTTATCGGCTATTATTTAAAAATAAACAACAAATTTTCTTCTAACATTTTATTTATTGTACCTCATAGTATTAATATACAGTTTTAAAACTGATTTATCTAAAACACAGATCCTACAGATGAGGATGAAGTATTTTTGGTACGACTTTAGTTGCAATGAATTACTCTAACAATAAGAAGCATATTTTTAATATTTGACCTGATTGGGGATTAAATACGATAGATAAGATTTATTCAATCGATTAATGAGCGAATTTTGAATGCTTAATTAATTGCGTGAGTGAAGTACTTATGAAGGGAAATAAATCCGTATTGATACGAAAATTGTTAATTCTACGTTATTGGAGTAAATAATTAATTAAATTAAGTAGTTAGTTTTTATGTTAATTATTACTATTATTTTTTTTGGTATCAATACTGATTTATTTCGGTACAATTTAGATATTTTTTTGCTAATTGAATGCAATATATAAAATTTCCAAAAATACACCGGATGGTTTTGGTTAAAACTTTCGCATTACTATTTTTTTGTTCTAATATTTTTTTTTCAGGTCAGCCTTAATACATTGTGCTACATTATCGACCCAAAAATGTTTTCACAAAGGTCAAATTAAAAAAAGAAAAGTATCATCCACAGCCTTCATCCAATTTTTCATTTTCCAACCATCTTCTTAACACTTTACACTCGTGTTTCTTCCGATTTATCACTCTTTTTCTCACCGACGCTCCAATGATTTTTATCTTTCACCGAATTACGCTACAACAAAAAATCATTTGACTTAAATTTCGATTTAAACAATAATATTACCATGCAGATTATTATTTATTTAATAGATTAGAGTTGAGATTATGATTAAGATTGAGTAAACTGGATTTTCTTAACAAAAACAACATGACGTTTTTAGTAATTTGACATAATTAAAAAATTTCGAGTCGATATAGATCGTTAAATTCAGCTGCGATGGCTCGTGGTCAACAAAAGCTTCAATCGCAAGCTAAAGCGGCCGAGAAAGCCGCAAAGGCGAAAAAGCACCAAAGCCATTCGGCAAACGACCAACGTAAAGCCGCTCAAAAAGCGTTGCTGCACGTGTGCTCGATCTGCAAAACTCAAATGCCTGACGCCAAGACTTATAAGCTCCATTTCGTAAGCAAACATCCGAAAAATAAAGTTCCAACCGAATTAGAAGGTGTTCCTGTTTGATTTAGACGAGTATCCGATTTATATCCAATTCATTTTTGAACGTATTCGACGAATTAAAGATTAATTTAGTAATGATTATCGTTGTGTATAAGTTGGATTAATAAAGTTCTTGTATTGATTGAAATGGTATATACAAATTTGATTTAATTTGAATAAAAGAATCAAAATCGTCTCTAAATGAATCGATTTGGATGGCTTAACGGATCTTAAATGAGAATAAAAAGTTCTTGGTATGATTACCAAACTTTTCTAGTTACAGATTGAGTTGTGCATAAACATAAATGGATAATTTCGAAGGGTGCAAAAAGTTGTGCAAATGAATCTGTTCATTTCGTGAATTCATGCATATCAATGACCAAAATCTTAATACCTGTTGAATTGAAGTCTAAATTCAAACAAATCTAACCCAACCCAACCTAACTCATCCCAACTCAAAGAATATTTATCTTTTTACTCCAGTTTCTAAGATATCTTACCATATTATATCAAAAACTTCTTCAAATCAACATAATCTTAAAAATTATTTATTTCTCTTTATGATTTTTTCGTGGAGGAGCCGGAAATAAAACTTTAATTTCGCTAAGTGACCAAAGTTTTAATTCACAAAGCACCTCCAATTGGGACATAGGTAAATGTGGCACCAACTCCAACATTAATTATAACATCACGCGTATGTTCGGAACTAAACTAATTAAACTTAGTTTCTAACGTTCATCAGTAATAACAACAACGATAAATTGGTTATTTCTCGGCCCTTTGTGCTTTTTCAAAAAGATTGTTTATTTTACATTAAATCATGCAGAACATGCTTTATTTTAATAAGAGTAGGTACCGTTATCCTGTACATTTGCTAGCTGAAATCATTCATTTTTATTTCCAATGTAAGAAATCATGCAGAAGATATAGACAATACACCATGTTGGTTTTAATTAAAATTACTTACACTTAATCTAATTATTGTTAGTGTGTTTGTGCGTTAGGGTGGTGTGTACACAAAGAAAGGTTTTAAATGTGTTGAGTCATATCGGTCACCTTTATCGTGATCCCCTCTTCCTCATCCTCTTCCGCCATCGTCGACAGTCGTTTCTCCAACTTCCTCTCGTCGCGTTTCTCCTCCTTTTTCGAGTGTTTCTTCTTTCTGAACCTGATTGCGGGGGTAAATTCATTCAAATTTATTTTTTTAACATAAATTGATCGTAATTTCGACATCGACACATCAATATAACAATTTAGTTTTTCGGACGGGACTTTTCGTGCTAATTTACCTTGAAACCGACGCACCGCGTTTCTTGTCGGTCTTATTACAGCTATTCACTTGCTTCCAAATCCCGGTCTTATTCACCTCTTCAGATATGTTTATCGCCGACAGCGGGATGTTCATCACGTTCCCATTCGCCAACGATATCTTCAAATTGCCCGCGTTCTCCAGGTGAATCGGTTTTTCCTGCTATAAGTGTCGACGATGTCAAGATGTCGAGAAATTTTTTTTTGCTATTTTTTTTTTGCTTGTTGAAATAAAAAGAACTAACAAAAAAAAGAAAAAATCTACATACTTACGTTGAGTTTTAAAAGAAAATCTTTATTTCTGATTGTTGAGATTGTGTCTTTGTGGCTTTGTGTTGTTATATTTTTGTGTTGTGGTTGAGTGCTTTCTTTATTTTGGTTAGCACAAAATAAACTACTACTACTATTAAATGAATCAAATAAAGTAAAATTTCGATTTAATGGATTATTTCTATAACTTCTCCGATGGTTTCTTTCTGTTTGATTTCTGAAGCCTTTCGGGTAGCTTTGCGTTTAATCTAAATGGTGGAATCTAAGAGGACTCTTACATTTTGAGAATGGACGTATAGCTCGAAGGCCCGTTTGAGACTAAACTCGAATGTTTCATGGCCAACGTCTAGTATTAGCTTAAGAGGTGAAGTCTTATTTTTGAAAATGAAGAAATGGCTTGCATACCATTTTCGAGGTTTAACCTTCATCTTTCAAATGATGCGTAAATCGTTGCTTCAATTTGAAACCGATTCCACCTAAGAAATGTTAAAGGATGATTTATTTTTGACGTTTTAGTAGAATAACAAAAAAAAATGTAAAATTTGAAAAAGATCGTATATCAACTTGAAGGTTGAACTTCCTCCTTTAAATGCATGTTTTCACCACTAAGTTTTTAATAAGAATCAAGCCTCAAACACTGATATCATTTTCCCTCTATTTCTTATACAAAGAGGAGTTTTCCTTTAAAAATGTACAATTTGGCCCACCCTGTACATATATGCTAATGATATTATGGTTACTAGAAGATATTGGAAAGTACACAATAAAATTTAAAAAAAAGTCTTAAAAAAGTTAAAAGAAACTGATTTAGCGTTGAATAAGAAAAAGTTTCTTTACTAGGTTTACTAGGAAAATGAAGAAATGACTTGTATATCAACTTATAGGTTGTAGACTTAGGATATTTATTTGGTAAAGAAGGTATTAAAATTGTTCCAAACTAAAAATCATCTTAAAAATAACACAGAAGTGTAAAGATTTCTCGAAATCGTGGGTTACGTATCAAAATTTATTAATAAAATGTCGGATAAAACTAAAATTATGCGTGAAGTATTGAAGAAGACAGAGATTATCAACGGACGAAGAAACAGTAAACCGAAAAAGTTGTGAACCAATCTTGGTGATCATATGTAATCAGTGCATCTATCTCTTTATTTTTTTTCGTATTAATACTTAACTGACACTCACTACTTAAAGTTAGGCTGGGTTATATTCATGTCATATCAACAAAATTGTTCTTTGTTTTTACATTTCGAACTGTGAAAAAATACGAGCAAGCGAATCCATAATTTTTACAAACTAATACGTAATACTAAATTAAATTAAATTAAATTTAACTAAATTAAAGTTTAGCAAATTTAGAAGTAATGAGCAGGAGTTTGAAGACATAATAGCTCATGCTATTATGAAGCCTTTAAGATAATGTACAATGTTTGGATCAGTAATAGCTCATGTTGCTAATAAGTTAGCAGATTTCAAACTGATGAGCATGATTTTGGAGACATAATAGTTCACCCTGCTAACAAGTTTGGCAGACTTCAAATTGCTGAGCATGACTTTGGAGATATAGCAGCTCGTGCTGTCAACAAGTTGCCAGACATCAAATTGCTGAGATTGACTCTGGAGGCCTTTAAGGTCTTTAAAATAATATATAGCCTGCAGAAGAGTACTGGCTCATAGTTTCAACAAGTTGGCAAACTTCAAACTGATGAGCAGGACTTTGGAGCTAGAACAGCTCATGCTGCCAACAAGTTTGGCAGACTTCAAACCGATGATGAGCACGACTTTGGAGATATAACAGCTCATGAATGACTCTGGAGGCATTATACGTCATGCTGCCAATAAGTTCGCAGTGTTTAAGATAATATACAGTGTTTGCAACAGTAATAGCTCATGCTGTTACTTGTTGTAGCAAGTTGGCTGTCAAAATTAAAATCTACGAAGAAAAATACATAAAAGATGTACTTATTATGTACTTATTGTATTACGAGGAATTTTTTATGACAAATAAGACCCGTGCCTTTGCGTATTCATCATAATATGGTATTGGCGCAGTTTTAGAACAACTCCAGATGAAGGAACCTGACGAACAATGAGTAAAATAGAAAGGTGTTATGCTCAAATAGTTAACGAGCCCTTAATTTTAACCTTTCTATTGGGATCTGAATTTCTCATCTCAACCTGTAGTTGATGGATGCATATAATTCTCACAGCTTTGATGTATGTCAAAAAACGGATGACGAGAAAGAAAGGTTACAAAAAGATCAGAATACTAAGTATTCTAAATGACATCAACATCAGTAAAAATATATTGGCGTACAAATATAGGCTCGTAATACAAAGATCTTTATGAAAAAGGTGTTTGACATTAATCCATGATGGTCAGTTAGTTGTTATACCAGGAATATACTAACAAATCGAAGATATGGCCCAGAATTGCGAAGATTGCTTACAAACAAAAGTATCACCAGAACCGATGGTTCTTTCAGAAATTCCAAACAGAACTTCGGAAGTGATAGGTGTCGATTTGAATGAATATAAGGGACGTAATTATATGATGGTTCTACATTATTCTAAATACCCAAAGTCAAGAAGTAAAGATGTCATACAATTCATGAAAGACAATTTGATTGTCTAGAATTTCGAAACTTTACGAGAAATTATGGATTTAAATGGGTGGCGTCTAGCCCAGAATATTAACTTCCCTATTAGATCCTTCCTTATTGTTTCTCTAACGCAGTTGTCATTTGGTCGAAACTTAAGAGATAAAATTCTAGCATCAAATGAAAACTTAAATTCAAAATTATCAAATCACGATAAAATCGAACAAAATATGGCGGAAGAAAAAGACGATCTAAAGAAAAATTACGATATAAGACACGAAGTGACAGAAAGAGAATAACTGAAGAGGGAGATAGAGTATGAATTATATAAAATATAATATAAAATGATGAAATAATCTAATGAATGAATTTCAAAGCATCTTCAAAAATTGCCTATAACAGAAATTCCATCCTGATATGAAGATAATAACGACAAGAAACCTTTAAATTCAAACATTATTCATCACCATATGGTATTGGCGTAGTTTTAGAATAACTTCAAAATGAACTTGGAGTCAAGTGTATTATTGTTCTAAAACATTGAATGAAGCAGAAAAAAGTTATGCTCAAATAGTAAAAGAGGTCTTAGCTGTAACCCTGCTGTCGGGATCAGAATTTCTAACCTTTAACTTGTAGTTGATGGATGGATAGCAATTCTCACAGCTTTGATACATTTATCAAAAATAGATAGTCAAAGGAAAAGGATGCAGAAATATCAGAATACTATAAGTATCGAAATGATATCACATCTTAATAAAAAGATCTTTAAGAATAAAGTGTTTTGACATTTATCCATGATGGTCATTTAGGCGTGAATAAATATAAAGCATGCGCTAAACAAAGCTTATGTTGAAATATACCAACGAATCGAGGATATAATCCGGAATTGTGAAGCTTGTTTACAAACAAAAGCGACACCTACAGAACTGATAATTCCTTCAGAAATTCCAAAGAGAGCTTGGGAAGTGAATAGGATTTGAATGAATAAGGGACGTAATTATATCGTGGTTCAAGATTATTCTAAATATTCAAGATCAGGAAGTTGAAATTCACAGGAGCTAAAGATGTCATAGAATTCACAAAAGATATATTCGCATATCATGATATCCCAAGATTGGTTAAAACAGATAATGGAAGACAATTTGATCGTCTAGAATTTTGAAAATTTGTGAGAAATTATGGATTGAAATTGGCGACTTCTAGCCGAGATTAAGGTTATTATTATTGTTAAGAATCTCGAAAGATCCTTATTTAGGTTTATTAGCATACAGAAATGCAACACTAAGCTATAGTGCTTTTCCAGCTCAGTCTCAGTTCAATTTCAACGTCAAATGAAATCTTAAATACAAAATTACCAATTCAAGATTAAATCAAACAAAATATGACGAAAAAAAAAGCAAATTATGGTAAAAGACACAGAATGAGAGGAAACGAAAGAACTGAATAAGAGAGGCAGATTATGGATTATTAATAATATATATATATATATATATATATATTAAAAATAGATAGTCAAAGGAAAAGGATGCAGAAATATCAGAATACTATAAGTACCGAAATGATATCACATCTTAATAAAAAGATCTTTAAGAATAAAGTGTTTTGACATTTATCCATGATGGTCATTTAGGCGTGAATAAATATAAAGCATGCGCTAAACAAAGCTTATGTTGAAATATACCAACGAATCGAGGATATAGTCCGGAATTGTGAAGCTTGCTTACAAACAAAAGCGACACCTACAGAACTGATAATTCCTTCAGAAATTCCAAAGAGAGCTTGGGAAGTGAATAGGATTTGAACGAATAAGGGACGTAATTATATCGTGGTTCAAGATTATTCTAAATATTCAAGATCAGGAAGTTGAAATTCACAGGAACTAAAGATGTCATAGAATTCACGAAAGATATATTCGCATATTATGATATCCCAAGATTGGTTAAAACAGATAATGGAAGACAATTTGATCGTCTAGAATTTTGAAAATTTGTGAGAAATTATGGATTGAAATTGGCGACTTCTAGCCGAGATTAAGGTTATTATTATTGTTAAGAATCTCGAAATATCCTTATTTACGTTTATTAGCATACAGAAATGCAACACTAAGCTATAGTGCTTTTCCAGCTCAGTCTCAGTTCAATTTCAACGTCAAATGAAATCATAAATACAAAATTACCAATTCAAGATTAAATCAATCAAAATATGGCGAAAAAAAAGCAAATTATGGTAAAAGACACAGAATGAGAGGAAACGAAAGAACTGAATAAGAGAGGCAGATTATGGATTATTAATAAAAAGGTGGAAGGACAAATTAGACAAACTGGCGAACCAAGATGTATGGTCGAAACAGAGAATGGGAACTTAAGACGACATTTAAAACAACTTCAAAAACTGCCCTTAATAGAAATTCCATCCAGACATGAAGAATATGTCTTCAATTGAAAGACTCTTTAGAAAGGGGGATGTAAGATAATGCAGTTTTCTTTAAACTGGAAAAGTGACAGTTAAGAAGTTATGTCGTATAATATAAAAGCTTTCAGAGTTTCGAGTCTACTAAACCCAAACCAACCGCAAAAACATAGATTGTTATGCTATGTCTTTTAATACTGCTAAACCCAAATTCTTCTAGTTGCTTTAGGTTCTGTCTAATATTAATTGTTGACCTAATGTTGGGTTGGGTTGGGTTCTAGAACAAATTCTAAACTTAAAATTAGGACCATTCTGATTTAGTCGTCTTAACATCTCGTCATCAGTCGTCTTAATTACATCTTGAGAATAGGCGTATAGCCCGAATGTCCGTTTGTAACGTCATAGCTGAATAATAGTTAAAACTAAAACTAACACTAGACCTAGAACAAGAAATTCTTGAATCAAACAAAATTTTCTTGTTCTAGGTCTAATCTTAATTCTAGTTTTAGCTTAATAAAAGTATAGAACATAAGAATACAGTTAGTGCTACATTGCGCTACCTGGCTAGATGTAGAAGCTAATATTGGACGTGGAGCTAGAAATTTTCGGGTTTAGTCAGTTGCTTGTGGTTCTATCTAGTTGGGTTGGGTTCTAGATTTATTCCGAGACTTGGAACTAGAAACATTCTGATATAGTCAAACTGATGAATAAAATTCAAAGCATCTTCATTAAACTGCCTATAATAGAAATTCCATCTTGATATGAAGATAATATCGACGAGAAATCTTTAAATTCAAACACTATTTAGTTTCAATTATATCATATTTCTTCTTCTTTTGGTTCTGTTTAGTATTAATTGTGGATCAAAAGTTGGGTTGGGTTTTAGAACTAACCCTGGACTTAAAACTAGAATCATTCTGGTTAAGCCATCTTAAGAGACGCAAGGCTAAACCAGAATATTTCTAGTACTAGATCTGGTGTTGGTTCTAGTTTTAGCTTAAAAAGTATAGGACGTGACAATATTTACAGCTACATTGCGTTACCTAGCTAGACATAGCAGCTAACTCTGGACTTGGAGCAGGAAACATTCGGAGTCGAACGCCTTTTAAGACTGCTAAACCCAAATGTTTCTTCTTCTTCTGGTTCTCTTTAGTATTAATTGCTCATATAAAGTTGGGTTGGGTTGGATTCTAGAACTAATCCTAGACCTAGAACTAGAATCATTCTGGTTTAACCTCCTTTAGAGCCACAAGGCTGAACCAGAATACTTAAAAAAAATCGTTTGTTTGTTTAATTTTCAGAGGGTTAAAACTATAAAAATTTGACATTTACAAAAAGATAAATTATGTTGGCGCGCACAACTTAAAAAGTAAAGTTAAGTGTCACTTTTGTGAATGTCCAATTTTTATAGTTTTGACCCTCTGGAAATTAAACAAACAACTGATTTAAAAAAAAAGTAAAGTAATTGAACCTCGATGATATTAAGCAGTAGCTTGAAATTTTTTAATATGGTTTCCTAATGGTGGCTATGTAGCCGAAACTGGTTGAAACCAAAAATTAACAACCAATTTTCATCTTTGAAGTATAACAGAAAAAAATTTTATTTCCCATTCAAAACATAACAATATTTAGTGCAGATAGTGCTACCTAGCTTTACATAGAGGCTACCACTGAACTTGGATCTGAACTTGGAACTTTCTAGGTTTAGTCAGTTGTTTCTGGATCTGTCTAGTATTAATTGACCATCTAAAGTTGAGTTGGGTTGGGTTTTAGATTAGACACACATTCAGACAAAATCAGTTTTATTTTGTAATGATTTCTTCTCAATAAATATGTGTCCTGTATGTCGCCTGTATTGGGCGATGTTAAAGGATGTCAAAGAATTGATTCAGATCAAAATATTATCGTAGTTAATCACGTCAGTTGCTAGTTTAGGATTTCTAAATAAATAACACTGGAGAAATATGTTTGTGAATATCATCATGTTGATAGTGCAAGTGAAGAACGATCTTAAGATAGAACGAGGCCAGAAGCTGAATAAATCATCTCCACAAAACTCGAAATCCAATAGCGAATGATCAAAATTTGTGTGGAAATACTGATGACTTATACGGTTCTGAGTGGTGATACTGAAAGTGACCAGCACACTGAGTGGTGATAGCAGGGGTTAGAGCCAGCAGTTTGTCTAACATTTGTGATAACCAAATAGAGGATTGGAAAAATTCTGGAGTAAACAGATTTATCTTTAGAGTATCACTGCTATATCTACCATAATCTATATCTATCACAATCTTCGCAGCTTTGTAGGCGCCAGTTTTTGAAAATAATACCTATTTTCTGCTGAACACAGCAGATTTTCTGCTGGGTGCTGAAAAAACTGAATTGGGTCAGACGACGAATGACGGTTCTCATAAAATGAGTGAAAACATATAACTTTAAATAAGCTATAGATTATTGATTTTCACTATGTGAAAGAGCATTACACTGAATCAGTAAAAGAGTGCACATATAAGCTTCCAATTCGGTGACCAGATCACATATGGTAGTAAATTATATAGTGCATATAAAAGGAGGTGGGTTTAAGTTATTTGTTTCTCATTTTTATGTCTTAAAATATTTATCTGACATGGCAGCATATTTACTAAGAGTTTTGAAAATTTTGACACGTCCATTTTAAAAATCATTCTGGTTTAGCCGTCTTAAGAGACGCAAGGCTAAACCAAAATATTTCTAGTACTAGATCTGGTGTTGGTTCTAGTTTTAGCTTAAAAAGTATAGGACGTGACAATATTTACAGCTACATTGCGTTACCTAGCTAGACATAGCAGCTAACTCTGGACTTGGAGCAGGAAACATTCGGAGTCGAACGCCTTTTAAGACTGCTAACCCCAAATATTTCTTCTTCTTCTGGTTCTCTTTAGTATTAATTGCTCATATAAAGTTGGGTTGGGTTGGATTCTAGAACTAATCCTAGACCTAGAACTAGAATCATTCTGGTTTAACCTCCTTTAGAGCCACAAGGCTGAACCAGAATACTTAAAAAAAATCGTTTGTTTGTTTAATTTTCAGAGGGTTAAAACTATAAAAATTGGACATTTACAAAAAGATAAATTATGTTGGCGCGAACAACTTAAAAAGTAAAGTTAAGTGTCACTTTTGTGAATGTCCAATTTTTATAGTTTTGACCCTCTGGAAATTAAACAAACAACTGATTTAAAAAAAATGTAAAGCAATTGAACCTCGATGATATTAAGCAGTAGCTTGAAATTTTTTAATATGGTTTCCTAATGGTGGCTATGTAGCCGAAACTGGTTGAAACCAAAAATTAACAACCAATTTTCATCTTTGAAGTATAACAGAAATAATTTTTATTTCCCGTTCAAAACATAACAATATTTAGTGCAGATAGTGCTACCTAGCTTTACATAGAGGCTACCACTGAACTTGGATCTGAACTTGGAACTTTCTAGGTTTAGTCAGTTGCTTCTGGATCTGTCTAGTATTAATTGACCATCTAAAGTTGAGTTGGGTTGGG
The DNA here is from genome assembly GCA_036711965.1 of Onthophagus sagittarius. NCBI lineage: Eukaryota > Metazoa > Arthropoda > Insecta > Coleoptera > Scarabaeidae > Onthophagus > Onthophagus sagittarius. The sequence goes on from JASERS010000004.1 coordinate 14,783,992, forward strand.
TTTTAGATTAGACACACATTCAGACAAAATCAGTTTTATTTTGTAATGATTTCTTCTCAATAAATATGTGTCCTGGTCCCGGGAGTTAACAAAGATAAAGAAGCCGTATCGTCAATTTCTACTTATTGTTATTATTTTATTACTGTATTGGGCGATGTTAAAGGACGTCAAAGTATTGATTCAGATCAAAATATTATCGTAGTTAATAGCGTCAGTTGTTAGTTTTGGATTTCTAAATAAATAACACTGGAGAAATATGTTTGTGAATATCATCATCTTGATAGTACAAGTGAAGAACGATCTTAAGATAGAACGAGGCCAGAAGCTGAATAAATCATCTCCACAAAGCTCGAAATCCAGTAGCGAATGATCAAAATTTGTGTGGAAATACTGATGACTTATACGGTTCTGAGTGGTGATACTGAAAGTGACCAGCACACTGAGTGGTGATAGCAGGGGTTAGAGCCAGCAGTTTGTCTAACATTTGTGATAACCAAATAGAGGATTGGAAAAATTCTGGAGTAAACAGATTTATCTTTAGAGTATCACTGCTATAACTACCATAATCTATATCTATCACAATCTTCGCAGCTTTGTAGGCGCCAGTTTTTGAAAATAATACCTATTTTCTGCTGAACACAGCAGATTTTCAGCTGGGTGCTGAAAAAACTGAATTGGGTCAGACGACGAATGACGGTTCTCATAAAATGAGTGAAAACATATAACTTTAAATAAGCTATAGATTATTGATTTTCACTATGTGAAAGAGCATTACACTGAATCAGTAAAAGAGTGCACATATAAGCTTCCAATTCGGTGACCAGATCACATATGGTAGTAAATTATATAGTGCATATAAAAGGAGGTGGGTTTAAGTTATTTGTTTCTCATTTTTATGTCTTAAAATATTTATCTGACATGGCAGCATATTTACTAAGAGTTTTGAAAATTTTGACACGTCCATTTTAAAAATCATTCTGGTTTAGCCGTCTTAAGAGACGCAAGGCTAAACCAGAATATTTCTAGTACTAGATCTGGTGTTGGTTCTGGTTTTAGCTTAAAAAGTATAGAACGTGACAATATTTACAGCTACATTGCGTTACCTAGCTAGACATAGCAGCTAACTCTGGACTTGGAGCTGGAAACATTCGGAGTCGTACCCTAATAAGCTAAACCCAAATATTTCTTCTTCTTCTGGTTCTCTCTAGTATTAATTGCTCATATAAAGTTGGGTTGGGTTGGATTCTAGAACTAATCCTAGACCTAGAACTAGAATCATTCTGGTTTAACCTCCTTTAGAGCCGCAAGGCTGAACCAGAATACTTAAAAAAAATCGTTTGTTTGTTTAATTTTCAGAGGGTTAAAACTATAAGAATTGAACATTTACAAAAAGATAAATTATGTTGGCGCGAACAACTTAAAAAGTAAAGTTAAGTGTCACTTTTGTGAATGTCCAATTTTTATAGTTTTGACCTTTTGGAAATTAAACAAACTGATTTAAAAAAAAAAAGTAAAGTAATTGAACCTCGATGATATTAAGCAGTAGCTTGAAATTCTTTAATATGGTTTCCTGATGGTGGCTATGTAGCCGAAACTGGTTGAAACCAAAAATTAACAACCAATTTTCATCTTTGAAGTATAACAGAAAAAAATTTTTATTTCCCATTCAAAATATAACAATATTTAGTGCAGATAGTGCTAGCTAGCTTTACATAGAGGCTACCACTCAACTTAGATCTGAACTTGGAACTTTCTAGGTTTAGTCAGTTGCTTCTGGTTCTGTCTAGTATTAATTGACCATCTAAAGTTGAGTTGGGTTGGGTTTTAGATTAGACACACATTCACTGAGACAAAATCAGTTTTATTTTGTAATGATTTCTTCTCAATAAATATGTGTCCTGGTCCCGGCAGTTAACAAAGATAAAGAAGCCGTATCGTCAATTTCTACTTATTGTTATTTATTATCTTATTACTGTATTGGGCGATGTTGAAGGACGTCAAAGTATTGATACAAATCAAAATATTATCGTAGTTAATCGCGTCAGTTGCTAGTTTTCCATTTCTAAATAAATAACAGGGGAGAAATGTGTTTGTGAATATCATCATCTTGATAGTAGAAGTGAAGAACGATCTTAGGATCGAATGAGGCCAAAAGCTGAATAAATCATCTCCACAAAGCTCCAAATTCAGTAACAAATTATCAAAATTTGTGTGGAAATACTGAGAATGACCGGCACACTGAATGGTGATAGCAGGGTTTTTCTGATTTATGCTAGAAGTCATCTGATGTTGCTACCAATGAAACGGCAGTTGAGTTAGTATGACCAGAGCAGCGCTAATGCGTTCATGGGACTAGAGCCAGCAGTTTGTGTATCATTTGTGATGACCAAATAGATGATTGGAAAAATGCTAGAGTAAACTGATTTATCTTTAGAGCGTCAATGCTATATCCAACACAATCTTCGCAGCTTTATAAGGGCCAGTTTTTGAAAATAGTGTTTTTTGTTGATTGTATTGTGGTTGTACTGTTTTTAGGGAACCTTTAAATAAACTATATGTTTTTGATTTTCACCATGTGAAAGAGTTACACTGAATCAGTAAGAAGTGCACATATAAGCTTCTATAAGTTAAGCGCATTCGAAGACCATGTCACATATGGTAATAAATTATATAGTGCATATAAAAGGAGATGGGTTTAAGTTATTTATTTCTCATTTTTATGTCTTAAAATATTTATCTGACACGGCAGCATATTTACTAAGAGTTTTGAAAATGTTGACACGTCCAGTTCAAAAGATTCGCTGTTCTAGAACAAGAATTAGACCTGGAAACATTTTGGTTTAGCCGTCTTAATGCTTCTAGTTCTGCGTTGTATGATATTTGTAGTCTTATTCGCAGACTTAGAACATGAAACATTCAAATTTAGCCATCTTAGAAAACCCGCTACCTTTCCTCCTTAACATTCCACTCCCTTCTTAGTAATAATCCATTACATCGACGTTTGCTATGTTAGGATATAATTAAATAATGTGATTAAGTAGTTAAACAAAGTGATTAAGTAGGTTTTAGTTAGTGTGTATTAGGTAGAAAAAACTAAAAAAAAAAAGAAAAGAAAATTATGTTTGGATGGTTTATTGATAAAAATACTGTTATAACAACAACGTAAAAGAAACAAATAGTAACTAAAAAAGAAAATTGTTAAAATAAAACAATTAATGCGCTAAAGCTTCGATTAGTGTATTGTCTATAAATACAAGGTGAAAAATATAATTTCTTAATATCACTACCATGAGATGTGAGTAAATTGAGCATTATAAATTGGAGTTGCGACTTTTCAATTTAAATTTCACCCGGGTTTTTGTTCACCTCGTTTCATTCGTCGCGTTTTATAATTTCATTTTGTTTAACGATGTTTAATTAAAACGGTAATCCCCTTGAACGTTTCAATCAGCGGGATGTGAATTATTCCTCTTTACGAATTTTTTATTTACTCCACATTTTTTTTATAAACTAAATAATTCATGTCTACATGTAATTTTAGGCATATATTTTCCTCATTTATTATTAACTTGGCTAAGTTGGAATGGTAACTTTTAAAAGCGTAAAATTAATTTAATTCAAAAATTAAATTAAATAAAATAATGATAGAATTGACTAGGGGTTTTAAGGGATTAAAAATTTGCTAAAATCACCAATAACGATTAATTAATCAATCAAAACAATCAATCAACAGGAAGAAGCGAATGCTAAAAATCAAAATGATAAGTAGTGTTGTGTCCTAAGAGTTTCAATGGGATTATTTTTTAATTGTTTCTATATCGTTTGGTGATTTAATGGGTGGGGTTCCTAAACAGCATGCAACAAACTTTTGCCAGCATCCCACCTCAGATCCTTCGATCATGTCCTGTTGATGCCTCTTGGTCATCTCGGGCATGATGTCGTCCAAAATCTTCAATTCCCTCCGGGTGAAGAAAAAGTCCAACGATTTCCTGATACCAATCATAACCACCAACATCAATGGGAACAAGATTGAAGTCGTACTGAACGATTTTATCACCCATAAACACACCAAACAAGCCAATTGGATTAAAGTAAAAATATGTACCCGCCTTATCGGAACCTAAATAAAAAATAAAATAAATTAATAATCATTAATTTGAAAAAAGAATCATTTTTACCTGTCGCAGGAACATATAATCAGGTTGATACTTATTCGGCATAAACATAATAAGGATCCTATCAAAAAACTGTAATCCTTTCAAAGAAGCGACCCCCATATAAAGAAAAACGCCATACAAAACCGGCATAGGAATATGACTTAACATCGGCGTTAAAAACACCGACAATCCAATCGTTAAAAAGATAAAAATATGGGTCACCCTTTGCTCCCTCACCCCTAAAAATTGGGGTTTCTCCCCCGGAGCTGCACACTCAGATTCCACTTTCAAAGAATTAACGTGATTTATCGACAGCACCGTAGCCGCCACGAACCAGGGCAACCCCATCATCGTGCAAATTTGTATCAAAATTGCCAACACGAATAAATCAAGGTGATAACCTCCACCTTTCTTCAATTTATTCTCTTTCCTATTAATAATAACCGTCGTGATTTGTTGGTCCATGAATATAAGAATGGTACCGAGCAAAGCCGGAAGTAACGCTAGTATAAACGTGTAAATCGGATTTTTAAACGGATCTATAATCCAGGTTCTATCGGGGGACGTCGGCTTGAATTCTTGCGGCACCTCTAATTTTGGAGTGTTTATTCCTACTTTAAAATCCAACATAGTCATCGATAAAATCGCTATGATTACGGCGAAATCGCTCACGTATTGACGAACCTACAAATTCAATTATTTTAAAGAAAAATGATGGAGAAAGAAATATTTTTTTACCGTCGATGGGAAGAATAAGGAATTTTTGAAATCTTTTAAAATAATCGAAATTGTGAATGTTCCCAAAAAGAGTAAGATGGACATAAGGAAGACATCTGGGACGAATTCGGTACATCCATCTCCGAGTAACGTACCATTTAATTGCTAGAATAAGAATTTATACAATAATATGTATCTTCCTTCACCACCGTTATTGGAATATTTATTAACTGGGATCGAAGATAAAAGGGTGGAAATTTGCTGAAAGGGGATGACGAGAATGATTGCGTTGTTGAAATGAGGATATCTACATGATGATACGATCTGGAGAGGTGGTGTACAGGGTGATTGAAACTCGGCGCCCTATGTGTTTTACTGATAAACGTTATTGTTTTGGGAGGAAACATAATTGGTTATCTCTTGAACCAACATGTTCTACAAAATGACATCGTATCGTAAATTTAGAACAGATTAACGTTTTGCCCTGATACCTATCCTTTTAAAGATTGATTCTGAAAGCAATTTTTTTTGAGTTTAGAATTCTTCATCTTTTTCTTCTATTCCCACTCATTCAGAAGTTATAAAATGAAATATCTTGGAAGGTGTTCAAAGCTTCGATTTCTAATTTTTGTCAAAGTTAGTGTTGTTATTGTTGTGCTTATCGTGTCCTAGTAATATGTTCATTTACGAATAAAGGGTAGATATGATTCTTATATATGGTGAAGCAAGAAGAAATGCACTGGATCCTCAACGTATATATACGGAAAGATATCAGGAAAATATTGTGCCAGACCGAAAATTGTTCTCAAGGTTGGAACAAAATCTGCGACAGAACGAACACGCATTTTTTCTTAGGAAAAATAAACAAATCGCTAAAAGATCAACAACCAGGAATAACACAAGAAAGGTACTAGATTATTTCAACAAATATCCTGCGAATATCAGTGCATCCTTAAAAATAATAAGTACTATGACTTCAAAGAGCACTTTCTCTAAGAATTACAACCTCGGGATATGGAAAGGAGACTGGTTTTAGTAAGACAGATAGAAGCTCACAGGGAAGCGAATTGGAACCTATTGCGTCATAAAAGGAATGTATTTCTCCATAATCCTTCGGATTCTTAATCAAAATGAAACACGGAAAGTGTGAAGAATTAATATTTATTGCTTATTCTGCACTACCGGTTTCGAAAAAATGATTTTTCGTTTTTATGTGCAATCTCTATAACGAAAAGCAGATAGAAAACATAATCCATGAACGCTCTATCAAAACTAAGAATATGTTTTAGAAAAACTATCAATAAAACATCGGCTTTCATAAAGACGTATAAAAAGAAGTCTCGACCACGTGTTTTATACGTCTTTATGAAAGTCGATGTTTTATTGAGAGTTCTTCTAAAATATGTTTTCTATTTGCTACACCATTCAATTATACGTAAGAAAATATGTTGACTTTCATAACAGTTATTGGTACCTAGCGTTTTTTGTTTTCGAATTATTTTGATTTTAAGTGTTTTTTGTCCAATATCACCGTGCTCTTTACAAGCCCATATCTCAGCCAACGTTAATTCAAAAACGTTTTGCATTGATACGATAACTCTTCATATGCTGTTGAATAGATTGCCACTTGCTGTATCAGTATATCTTGTACAGGCTGGTCAAAAATTGAGTTACCGTTTCTGTGTATTCAATTGCGTGAAAGTCGAAAATTTTAAATGGAACGCCCCATATCCTTTTAGCCTATCTAAACGGGAATTTAATTCTCTACAAATTATCTATAAATATTCCTATACCTATTTATTATAGTTTTCTTGCTATTTAGGAATTTATTAAAATCAAACGTAAAGTGCTAGAGACCGTTTATGTTTTTGTTAGAGGACCATGACATTTTGACAGTTTTTTGGTTAATTTGTTTAAATTATTATTAGTATTATTTCTACAATGAACTGCGATTGAATAAACTATGGATTGCAAGTTGTTATTTACCAAAAATAACCAAAAGAAAACCGTAGATAATTATTTGTTGTTTTCGTACTTTATTTAAAGAATGGTATAAATTATTTTCGTTCTACCGGTTTCGATTTCGATCAGATCATCATCAGGAACTCCCGAGAACACGTCTACAGTTGTTATCAGATTTCATGAAATTCTTCTATTCTATGAGAAATTAATTTTAGTTATTGTTTGTTGAATAGCTTCGAAAAACGTTTTTTTTTCTTGGGAGTTCCTGATGATGATCTGATCGAGATCGAAACCGGTAGGACGAAAATAATTTATACCATTCTTTAAATAAAGTACAAAAACAACAAACATTTATCTATTACTGAAAAGATGGAAAAAAGAAACAAACTTAACAAAAGAAAACCGAATAAATGAAACAATGGAAAACAACAATTTAATGACAAAAATTAAAATCAATAACAAAAAAGAATGAAAAACTAAAAATTATAAAAATAAATGCCTATTTGTTCTAGTTGCCCTCATATTTGGAAATTAATGGAAGTATGCAATGTTGGAAAGCTTCTGATTTTACCTAAGAGTCATGGAGTTTTTACAGTTTTTCATTCATATTTATGTTATTGTTGTCATTACTTAGTTGTGTCATCACTTACTTCTGTTAATGTCTTTGAATATCATGGCGAATTATTCCAACAACAACATTTTAAATTCGTTTTATATTCATGGCGGATGTAAAAAAGTTTTGGATAGGATCTGTTTCTTAGTTTTGGAAAGATCAAAACAACAAGAAACCACAAATTTCTATCACCAGCAGATTAAGACAATGGAATCAATGTTTTGTGATATTTTATTGCTTTACCAAATTCTTCGGTAAGAGGTGCTTCGGTCGATTTAGATGAATAATATTTTCCAAGAAAACACAGTTAATAAATAAACTAAACTCTCTAGGAATATCTCGCCCATCATTACGTGGAATATTACGCCATATTGTTGTTTTTCATTGTTTCATTTATGCGTTCTTCTGCTGGTTATTTTTGTAAATAAAAGCTAACAAACTAAAGTTTATTCAATCATAGATCTTTTTAGAAATAATACGTCAAAATATCACAGCCTTCTAATAAAAACACGAACAGCTTCCAGCATTTTGTATAGGATTTTGATAAAATACTCCATATGAAGAAAACTATAATAAATAGGTATAGCAATATTTATAGATAATTTGTAGAGAATTAAATTCCCTTTTTGATAGGCTAAATAGATATGGAGCGTTCAATTTAAAATTTTCGACTTTACCGCGATTGAATACAGCAAAATGGTAATTCAATTTTTGACCACGCTGTATAAGGTAAACTGATATAACAAGTGACAATCTATTTGACAGCATATGAAGAGTTATCATACCAATGCAAAACATTTTTGAATTAACGTTGGCTGAGATATGTGCTCTTCAAGAGCATGGTGATATTTGACAAAAAACACTTAATATCAAAATAACTCGAAAACAAAAAACGGTAGGCACCATCAACTGTTATCAAAGTCAACATATTTTCTTATGTATAATTGAATGGTGTAATAAAAACTATAGCATTCCGTTTAAAATAACGAAGTTGAGGTCTACTTCCGGTAGACCGGAAGTGGTGGCCATCTTGAAAATATTTTAGATTAATAGATCGGAATGAACAACCCATGTTACCAAAATTTTAAGCTTCTACGAATATTGGAACCTAAAATAGTTCTAATGAACCAGTTACGTGACACACCCTGTATATACAGGGTGTTCCCGTGACTCGGGGCATAAAATTAACCACATATACTAGAGCAAAAATGATGATGATTCGTGAAAAAAAATTATTATAAAAGTCTTCAAATGGCCAAGATATGGGCCATCAAAGTTCAGAAATTTTAACACATTTTTCTAAATATTTTCAAAACCATTAATGGTAGAGGGTTGAAATTTGGTACAGAGTAAACAAACATCATGTAAAATCATTGAACCAATTTTGACTTTGATCGGACGACGGCAACCATGTTATACAGGTGTTCCTAAAATTTGTTTGCTCAGAACTTTTTTGTTTGTTCGTAACCCTACATTGTTTTTGTACTTTTTAATAGAAAATTTATTTTCGAAACTTTTTTCACTTTTTGAAAATTTTGATAACATTAACCGTTTGCGAGTTAAACGCGAAAATATTAAGCTTCGATTTCAATGGTAACACTAAACACAATAATTTTCGAAAAAGTTGGCCATGGCAATTAAAAAAAAAACAAATTGAGCCGTCAACTTGCTTATATAGTTTAAACATAAAGTTGTTTGTTAATGAAGTTTTTATTAATTTTGCGTGTTCAAAATGGACAATTACACATTTAGTGAACAAACTGACATGATTTTGACATTGGGAGAATGTCATGGAAACGCCGTAGCAGCCGCTAACCGTTATCGGGAGAAATTTCCGAACCGCAGAGCGCCCAATCGAAAAACATTTTTAAGAATTGAAACCCGTTTAAGGGAAAATGGGACGTTTAAGCCGAATTTTAGTAACAACGGTAAAGTCAGATCAGTCCGAACAACCGAACTAGAAGAAGATATTCTAGACTACGTACAAGAAAATCCTACAGCTAGTACTTTGGATATGGCGAGGCATTTTTTAACGTCAAAAACAACTATCTGGCGTGTTCTTCACGAGCAACAGCTTTATCCATATCATAGTTATAAAGTTCAGGAAGTTCGACAGGCTGATTACCCACTACGACTGCAATATTGTCAAATAATGCAGCACAAAATCCAAATTGATGATCAATTTTTAGAAAAAATACTTTTTGCAGATGAATCGTCATTTTGTAAAGATGGAATCATCAATTTGAGAAATTCACATAGTTGGGCGGACGAAAATCCAAGATTTAAGAAAGCTTGGAAATCGCAATGGAGGTTTTCTCTTAACGTTTGGGCTGGCATTGTGGGCGATGTCATTATAGGACCCGTTTTCTTGCCGTCAAGGCTGGATGGCCATACATACAGGGGACATTTAGAGCAATTAAATGATTTTTTAGATGACGTTCCTAGATAGTTGTTTTTGACGTTAAAAAATGCCTCGCCATATCCAAAGTACTAGCTGTAGGATTTTCAAATGTGTAATTGTCCATTTTGAACACGCAAAATTAATAAAAACTTCATTAACAAACAACTTTATGTTTAAACTACATAAGCAAGTTGACGGCTCAATTTGTTTTTTTTTAATTGCCATGGCCAACTTTTTCGAAAATTATTGTGTTTAGTGTTACCATTGAAATCAAAGCTTAACAGTTTCGCGTATAACTCGAAAACAGTCAATGTTATCAAAATTTTCAAAGAGTGAAAAAAGTTTCGAAAATAAATTTTCTATTAAAAACTACAAAAATAAATGTAGGGTTACGAACAAACAAAAAAGTTCTGAGCAAACAAATTTTAGGAACACCTGTATAACATGGTTGCCGTCATCCGGCCAAAGTCAAAATTGGTTCAATGATTTTGCATGATGTTTGTTTACTCTGTACCAAATTTCAACCCTCTACCATTAATGGTTTTGAAAATATTTAGAAAAATGTGTTAAAATTTCTGAACTTTGATGGCCCATATCTTGGCCATTTGAAGACTTTTATAATAATTTTTTTTCACGAATCATCATCATTTTTGCTCTAGTATATGTGGTTAATTTTATGCCCCGAGTCACGGGAACACCCTGTATATTAGATGTCTAAAGTAGTCTTTGATAAAAGTAGTTGGTACCTAGTGGTTTTTGTTTTAGAGATATTTTGATTTTAGTTATTTTTTGGTAAATATCACAATTCTCTTTAAAAGCCCATATCTCAGCCAACGTTAATTCATTTTATTTCATTCAGAATAAGTTGGTTCAAAAAATATCCAATTTTGCTATCTCTTAAAAATCTAACCGTTTTTGAGTAAAACACATATGGCGTCGAGTTTCAATCACCCTGTACACTTTGTAGATTCTAATAATCCTAAGACAACGGAGCTCATGTCGAGAGGGTGTAGTGAGCTAATGAGACGATGGACATAAGGTAGATTTTGGGGAAGAGGGGTAGTTATGGCAAGCAGTTAAGTGTGTAGTGGTGCTAAAATTGGATATAAAATCTATTATACAGAATGTGTCTGAATAACGTTCCCAAACTTCTCGAATAGGAGGTTATTCTGAAGAATATTTAAGGGCACTTTCTCAGATGAGCGACTTAGATACCAATACGGAGTTACGCCCCTCCAAAAATAACGGAAAATTTTGGTTTATTTTCTTTTTGTGGAAAACTGTAAACACTGGAAAATTAAATTTGGGATATAAGTTTTGATCATAATGGGGCATCATTCTAACTAATTTGTATTCTATTCTAAATTACTAATTAGTTTTTATAAGAATGTATCCTTAAAATTTGCTTAAGAATTACCCCTTGAAGCAGTGCAGTCCTAAACTTAAGAATTAATAGGGCTACAGCCCTAGGGTGCTAACATCTGGGGAGGCGTCTGTTTTTACAATGAACAGGATGGTATCCCCATCATATATATGTTCCGGCTTAAGCTCGAATTTTGGCTAAACCTAAGATTAACCGATTAATGTTGGGAAGTACCCGAGCCCTACGGCTAAAGTCGGAAGAGTTTTAAACGCTTCCAACTTTAATTGGCTAAAACTGGGTGTAACCAATGGTACTCGGTTAAAGATCGAAGTTACGTTAACTGAGCGTGGAGAACGATAAATTAAGCACAATATAATTAATTATTAAGTAATGAAATCCATAATTAACAACATTAACTTATTTATAAAAATACAAATATCCAAAACAATAAACGAATACAATGTTATTAAGTAACACAAAAAAAATGAGGTTCACCGAATATAAACTAAGTCATATATTTTATATTAAACTTAAACTTAACTTTCATTTTAAAACAAAAAAATTTGTGTTTATTTATTATTGCAAGTTAAACTATAATGCCACTTAGAGTTGCATAAAACATTTACAGTTTTGCAAAGACATCTTTTTCTTCCGCATTTTGTTTTACAATGGCATTTCTTAAATCGTTGACCACCACAGGTTGACTGTAAATTTGCAAGTTGTCGTAAGGAATTCTTGTCCGTTGAAACATTTTCAATGTTTACAAATTTTGATTCACATACAGTAAATTGATTTCTTGAAAACATTTCAGATATGGATCCTTTCTCCTTACCTAGCTTGTACCATCCATTCTCCCTACATTGGAGAACGAATAAAACAATGTTTCTAAAGTTTAACGTTGTCCCCAACATTGCACGGTGGCTACTTGATATATGACAAAGATATCATTTTTTTTAGTCTGTTTTGTCAGGTTTGTCTTTGCTTCAGGTCCATTATTAATAATGTTATCTTTCTTTGTGCACAAATCACATAAATCATTTCTGTTATACACAATTCGCACACATCACTAAGTACCATTACTCATTTGGTACATTTGGGTCTGATTTCTCAGTAACTCCTCTAATTTTTCTTCTGTAGAAACATTGTCATTTACTTCGAAAGGAAGTACAGATGACTTTAAGCCAACTTTCACATCAAAGCCGAACATAGCTTTATATAGTGAACGCTTTATACCATGGTGATGGGCTCTGTTCTTCATCAACTGGGCAAATCTAAGCCCTTCAGACCATTTATTACAATTTTTGTCTTTCATCCAGGTTATAAGCATGTTCCAAATATCTTGATTCGCCTTTTCCACACTACCTTGAGATTGGCTATGACGTGGCTTTCCATGTAATATTTTTAATCCTGTCCACATGGATGTTAAATTTTCAACTATTTTGTTAGCAAACTCTCTTCCATTGTCGGATTGTAAAATAGATAGGGCTCCAAATATGGAACGAATTTCTAACAATACTTTAGCAAGTTTTACTGTGCAATGGCTTTAACTTCACAAACTTCATAAGATGATCTAAGAAACAAGAATAAATTTGAAATTACCATCAGAATTAGTTTGCATATCGATCAAATCCATTTGGCAGCGGGGCTATTCATTTATTTGATACAATCGGTTTGACCACAACGCCTTTTTTGATCGATTTTAATTTCATTTGGCATGACTTGCATAATTGAAGGAATTTCATCATCCTGTTATGACCACCATGTCCAATGGACATGTGTATTTCGTTAAGTATATCAAATAACTCTTCGTTTGTTGCACAATATTTTATTACAGTGTCGGTTGTATAAACAGGAGCAATTAATTTATGCGTATCAGATATACTACATATATCAAATCGTCTCAAACGACGGCAATGTTTCAACTGACAGGCTGCTTAGTTTCTTTCACTTCTTCAATAAACTTATTATATTGTGCACTATTCATGTAAAAAATATTCTTAGGATCCTTAGCGGACAAATTTTTTTCGAATTCTTCAGGAATTTAACTTAAACACATTATTACCTTCCATTTTTGACGCTAATTTGTCAAAACGTTGCGTCGTCTAAACCATTAACTAATAAATATGCCCAGAGATAATGTAATACTAACCAAATGCACAACGAAAACGATCGATTTGCTCTTTAACCGAGTACCATTGGTTACACTCAGTTTTAGCCAGTTAAAGTTGGAAGCCTTGAAAACTCTTTGGAATTTAGCCGTAAATCACGGGTATCTCCCAACGTTAGCCGGTTAAACTTAGATTTAGCCAAAATTCGAGCTTTAGCCGTAACATATGTACCCAGTGTCATGTTTGAAGTGCGGACCTGTTTTGACATTGAATTTTATATAAAAAGTGACGCACTCGTTTCTTTCGTCCAACCCAGCTGTAGGGCGCTCAATATCTTCTGGTTCAAGTATACAGGGTTGGGTTTGGTTGGATTTAGCCGACCCAACGATGAGGGTTGGTTCTAGATTTATATCATTAGATTTAACTAGATTTAGAACTAGAAGCATTCGGGTTTAGCGTATGATTCTAGTTCTAGGTCTAGCGTCAGTTCTAATTTTACTTTAGTTCAGTATATCTGAACTGGATTAGGCTGGGTTGGGTTTAGCCGTACATCTGAAGACATTTTTTAATCAAGGCCTTTACAATGAATAGTTTCTGAACTAGACCTAAAACTAACAGTAGACCCAGAAATAGAATCTTTTTTTTAAAATTTTGTATAAAAAAAGGGCGCACTCGTTTCGTTCGTCCAACTCAGCCCTTGGGTGCCAAATATTTTAAGACGGCACTGCCTTGAAGTTTGGGAACGTTCTCTATACGTTAATATAATCGTATAAATTGCAGTATAGTTAAGTATTTTTAACTTACCAAACAACTTGTCTTATCTAAAGTGGTAGACTCATCAACGGTCGTTAGGGAAGTAATCGTTCCATTTAACGAGCACGAGCAGTTGTAAGAGATGTTGGTAAGTCCGGGATTGATTGGAAATGATTTTCCGATAATTGCAACGTTTTCCACTGCCTAATGATAACAATTTAATTAAAATTGATAAACAACATATACTTCATATGTATACAATACAAAAACAATTTATATCATACAAAAATATTCTCTTTGACAGCTAAGGAATAAAATAGTAACCTGAAGACTACAAGTTTGATATAATAACATGTATTGTGCTAAGCACAATGTCATGATTGAGTTGGATAGCTTACAATTTCAATATTGAACGCATATGAGGAGCATGGAATAATTTATTATAAGATTGGTGTTCGTAAAGAGGGTTTTGAATGAGACCAAAATGTTTCATCTCTTTATTTATTCGTTATCGATTCCCTTTTATCATTGGATTTAATAAAATTTGAAATTGTAAACGAAACTAGTATTAGATAGATAGAAGAGAATATAACTTATCAATACATATAACGTGGTTTTTTGAGGATGGATCAAGGCCGGAACTGAAAAATAAAGCAAATTAATTCATCGTTAAAGTACGGATTTCATTTACAATTTCAAATCTTTTTATTTGGTCATTGCAGATAGCCGATTGTGGACACTTTGAAGACAAAGACGAATTAGAATGGCTTTTTAATTAGAAATGGGTATGTGCAGGATCAAAGCGTGTTCGATGCAATGAAGTCCTCTGAGGTGAGTCTATTTGTTTATTTATTCACATATAGACAGTGAGCACGGGATAAATCCAAAACACCTTGCCATCCATCGATTACAAACATCACAATATACAGGTGGCCGGAAATTGCGTCTATTGTTTATATACAGTCAAAGTTAGATCTCATTAAAGATAGCACCTAGAAAGCACCTTTTCAAAGATATCTCAAAAACGGTAATATTTAGATTGATGAAATTTGGTGTACTTTTATACTTTTACATGATTAATGAGATAATCAAAGGAAAAAAGTAGTCTCCCTCAGTAGTTTCCAAGAAAAAAATGCATTAAATGGTCGCACCAATGAATTTTCATAAGTTGCATAATAAATTTTCCAAAATTTGAATAAATTCTTTTGAAAATACGTTTTTTTTTTGGAAAATTGTTATAAAATTGCTCTTAATTACTAATCGGAGCATCTACTTTCCAAAAAGGAAGTAACTTTTGAGATATCTCACTTAGTTTTTGAGATATAAACTGCTGAACTTAATTGGAATTTTTCCAATATTTTGAATAAGTTTAAAAATTCGTCAAGAATCGGTTTTTTGGGAAACAGTTGCTAAATTACTCCTAATTATTAATTGGACCATTTATTTTTCAAAAATGAAGTCAATTTTGGGATATCTCACTTAGTTTTTGAGATGTAAGCTGCTGAACTTAATTGGGATTTTTCAATATTTTGAATAAACTTAAAAATTCGTGAAAAATCGGATTTTCGGAGAACTGTTGTCAAACTACTTTCGATTATTAATTGGAGCACCTACTTTTCAAAAATGAAGTCAATTTTAAGATATCTCACTTAGTTCTTAAGATAAAAGTTGCTGAACTTAATTGGGATTTTTCAATATTTTGAATAAATTTAGAAATTCATGAAAAATAGATTTTTTTGTAAGTTGTTACGAAATTACTTTCAATTACTAATTGAAGCATCTACTTTCCAAAATGTTAAGTTAATTTAGAGATATCGCTCTTAGTTCTTGAAATATAAGTTGCTAAACTTAATTGGGATTTTCCATATTTTGAATAAATTTAAAAATTCTTGAAAAATCGTTTATTTTTGGAAGATTGTTACAAAATTGCTCTTAATTACTAATCGGGGCATCTACTTTTCAAAAATGAAGTAAATTTTGAGATATCTCACTTAGTTTTTGAGATATAAACTGCTGAACTTAATTGGAATTTTTCCAATATTTCGAATAAGTTTAAAAATTCGTGAAGAATCGGTTTTTTGGAAAACTGTTGTTAAATTACCTCTAATTATTAACTGGAGCATTTACTTTTCAAAAATTAAGTCAATTTTGAGATATCTCACTTAGTTTTTGAGATATGAGCTGCTGAACTTAATGGAGATTTTTCAATATTTTGAATAAACTTAAAAATTCGTGAAAAGTCGGTTTTTTGGAGAACTGTTGTTAAACTACTTTCAATTATTAATTTGAGCATCTACTTTTCAAAAATGAAGTAAATTTTAAGATATCTCACTTAATTCTTGAGATATAAGTTGCTGAACTTAATTCGGATTTTGCAATATTTTGAATAAATTTAAAAATTCATAATAAATAGATTTTTTTTAAGTTCAAAATTGTTACAAAATTGCTCTTAATTACTAATTGGAGCATCTACTTTCCAAAAGTTAAGTAAACTTTGAGATATCGCTCTTAGTTCTTGAAATATAAGTTGCTGAACTTAATTGGGACTTTTCAATATTTTGAATAAATTTAAAAATTCTTGAAAAATAGATTTCTTTTTAAGTTGTTACGAAATTACTTTCAATTACTATTTGAAGCATCTACTTTCCAAAAGTTAAGTTAATTTTGAGATATCGCTCTTAGTTCTTGAGATATAGAGTTGCTGAACTTAATTGGGATTTTTCAATATTTTGAATAAATTTAAAAATTCTTGAAAAATCGTTTATTTTTGGAAAATTGTTACAAAATTGCTCTTAATTACTAATCCGAGCATCTATTTTCCAAAAATGAAGGAAATTTTGAGATATCTCACTTAGCTTTTGAGATATAAACTGCTGAACTTAATTGGAATTTTTCCAATATTTATATTATTTTATACTATTTTATTTTTTTGGAAAACTGTTCTTAAATTACCTCTAATTATTAATTGGAGCATTTATTTTTCAAAAATGAAGTCAATTTTGGGATATCTCACTTAGTTTTTGAGATGTCAGCTGCTGAACTTAATTGGGATTTTTCAATATTTTGAATAAACTTAAAAATTCGTGAAAAATCGGTTTTTCGGAGAACTGTTGTCAAACTACTTTCGATTATTAATTGGAGCACCTACTTTTCAAAAATGAAGTCAATTTTAAGATATCTCACTTAGTTCTTAAGATATAAGTTACTGAACTTAATTGGGATTTTTCAATATTTTGAATAAATTTTGAAATTCATGAAAAATAGATTTTTTTGTAAGTTGTTACGAAATTACTTTCAATTACTAATTGAAGCATCTACTTTCCAACAGTTAAGTTAATTTAGAGATATCGCTCTTAGTTCTTGAGATGTAAGTTGTAGATATAAGTTGCTGAACTTAATTGGGATTTTCCATATTTTGAATAAATTTAAAAATTGTTGAAAAATCGTTTATTTTTGGAAGATTGTTACAAAATTGCTCTTAATTACTAATCGGAGCATCTACTTTTCAAAAATGAAGTAAATTTTGAGATATCTCACTTAGTTTTTGAGATATAAACTGCTGAATTTAATTGGAATTTTTCCAATATTTCGAATAAGTTTAAAAGTTCGTGAAGAATCGGTTTTTTGGAAAACTGTTGTTAAATTACCTCTAATTATTAACTGGAGCATTTATTCTTCAAAAATTAAGTCAATTTTGAGATATCTCACTTAGTTTTTGAGATATGAGTTGCTGAACTTAATGGGGATTTTTCAATACTTTGAATAAACTTAAAAATTCGTGAAAAGTCAGGTTTTTGGAGAACTTTTGTCAAACTACTTTCAATTATTAATTTGAGCATCTACTTTTCAAAAATGAAGGAAAGTTTAAGATATCTCACTTAATTCTTGAGATATAAGTTGCTGAACTTAATTCGGATTTTTCAATATTTTGAATAAATTTAAAAATTCTTGAAAAATGGTTTATTTTTGGAAAATTGTTACAAAATTGCTGTTAATTACTAATCGGAGCATCTACTTTCCAAAAATGAAGGAAATTTTGAGATATCTCACTTAGTTTTTGAGATATAAACTGCTGAATTTAATTGGAATTTTTCCAATATTTTGAATAAGTTTAAAAATTCATGAAGAATCGGTTTTTTGGAAAACTGTTCTTAAATTACCTCTAATTATTAATTGGAGCGTTTACTTTTCAAAAATGATGTCAATTTTGAGATATCTCACTTAGTTCTTGAGATATAAGCTGATGAACTTAATTGGGATTTTTCAATATTTTGAATAAATTTAAAAATTCTTGAAAAATCGTTTATTTTTGGAAAATTGTTACAAAATTGCTCTTAATTACTAATCGGAGCATCTACTTTCCAAAAATGAAGTAAATATTGAGATATCTCACATAGTTTTTGAGATATAAACTGCTGAACTTATTTGGAATTTTTCCAATATTTTGAATAAGTTTAAAAATTCATGAAGAATCGGTTTTTTGGAAAACTGTTCTTAAATTACCTCTAATTATTAATTGGAGCATTTACTTTTCAAAAATGATGTCAATTTTGGGATATCTCACTTAGTTTTTGAGATGTGAGCTGCTGAACTTAATTGGGATTTTTCAATATTTTGAATAAACTTAAAAATTCGTGAAAAATCGGTTTTTTGGAGAACTGTTGTCAAACTACTTTCAATTATTAATTGAAGCATCTACTTTTCAAAAATGAAGTCAATTTTAAGATATCTCACTTAGTTCTTAAGATATAAGTTGCTGAACTTAATTGGGATTTTTCAATATTTTGAATAAATTTAAAAATTCTTGAAAAATCGTTTATTTTTGGAAAATTGTTACAAAATTGCTCTTAATTACTAATCGGAGCATCTACTTTCCAAAAATGAAGGAAATTTTGAGATATCTCACTTAGTTTTTGTGATATAAACTGCTGAACTTAATTGGAATTTTTCCAATATTTTGAATAAGTTTAAAAATTCATGAAGAATCGGTTTTTTGGAAAACAGTTCTTAAATTACCTCTAATTATTAATTGGAGCATTTACTTTTCAAAAATGATGTCAATTTTGGGATATCTCACTTAGTTTTTGAGATGTGAGCTGCTGAACTTAATTGGGATTTTTCAATATTTTGAATAAACTTAAAAATTCGTGAAAAATCGGTTTTTTGGAGAACTGTTGTCAAACTACTTTCAGTTATTAATTGAAGCATCTACTTTTCAAAAATGAAGTCAATTTTAAGATATCTCACTTAGTTCTTAAGATATAAGTTGCTGAACTTAATTGGGATTTTTCAATATTTTGAATAAATTTAAAAATTCTTGAAAAATCGTTTATTTTTGGAAAATTGTTACAAAATTGCTCTTAATTACTAATCGGAGCATCTACTTTCCAAAAATGAAGGAAATTTTGAGATATCTCACTTAGTGTTTGAGATATATACTTCTGAACCTAATTTTAATGTTTCCAATGTTTTGAATATGTCTAAAAATGTGTGAAAAATCGGTTTTTTGGAACTCTGTTGTTAAATTACTTTCAATTATTAATTGGAGTATCTACTTTTCAAAAATGAAGTCAATTTTAAGATATCTCACTTAGTTCTTGAGATATAAGTTGCTGAACTTAATTGAGATTTTTCAATATTTTGAATAAATTTAAAAATTCATGAAAAATAGTTTTTTTTTAGTTGTTACGAAATTACTTTCAATTACTAATTGAAGCATCTACTTTCCAAAAGTTAAGTTAATTTTGAGATATCGCTCTTAGTTCTTGAGATATAAGTTGCTGAACTTAATTGGGATTTTTCAATATATTGAATAAATTTAAAAATTCTTGAAAAATCGTTTATTTTTGGAAAATTGTTACAAAATTGCTCTTAATAACTAATCGGAGCATCTACTTTCCAAAAATGAAGTAAATTTTGAGATATCTCACTTAGTTTTTGAGACATAAACTGCTGAACTTAATTGGAATTTTACGAATATTTTGAATAAGTTTAGAAATTCGTGAAAAATCGGTTTTTTGGTAAACTGTTGTCAAATTACCTTCGATTATTAATTGGACATTTACTTTTCAAAAATGAAGATAATTTTGAGATATCTTGCTTAGTTCTTGAGATATAAGCCGTTGAAGTTAATTGGGATTTTCAATATTTTAAATAAATTTAAAATTTCGTGATTTTTTTTGGAAAATAGTTACAAAATTACTTTCACTTACTAATTGGAGCATCAACTTTCCAAAAATGAAGTAAGTTTTGAGATATCTCTCTTAGTTCTTGAGATATAACTTACTGAACTTAATTGAGATTTTTCAATATTTCGAATAAATTTAAAAATTTTTGAAAAATCGACATTTTTTTTTAGATAATTGTTACAAAATTTCACTCAATTACAAATTGGAGCATCTACTTTTCAAAAATGACGTCAATTTTGAGATATCTCATTTAGTTCTTGAGATATACGCCGTTGAACTTAATTGGGATTTTCCAATATGTTAAATAAATTTAAAAATTCTTCAAAAATCGATTTTTTTTAAATTATTACGGAATTACTTTTTTAAGTTAATTTTAAGATATTTAAATAATTCAGATGGTTTTGTCTTTTGAATTATACGTTCACTTCTTATGGGAAATAACTTGTTTATTTAATCGAGAATAATTTCTTCGTTCCCAACGTCCGATTTTTACGTTATCTTATAGATAGCGCTAACTATAACTTTAACTATGCGTGGCAGTAACGGGTCTAAGGTCCATGAGCCTAAGGGTCATTACTACCATCTTTCAGTTAAACTATCTAAGAGATTATTGGTTACGGCTATTTTATGAGCTCTGATTGGCTCTACTAGATAACTTTAACTAAAGATGGCAGTAATGGGCCTAAGAGCTTTTACCGCCTCTTGATACATTTATTTAAGAGTTAAAAACCGGCTCAGAACCAATGGGAGAGCTTAAAATCACTGTAACCACCGCTAGTTAGTTTAACTGGACGTTGGTAAAAGTGGGCCTAAGAGGCAAACCAACAAGATATTCGTTAATATCAAACATACGAAGTTTTGAAAGAAGCAGAACATGATCGCTTTGCTCAAAAGCCAATTTGTCCAATTTTTTTTATATTTCCTTATTAAAATGTTGGTCAAGATTTTCCGATTTAGCATTCCGCATTAACCCCCGTGTAATAGGCGTCCTACAGAAATTCGATTAAGGTCGACATGAATTTTCCTTCGGCACGGAGTCCTAAGGTCGAAGTTTCCGCAACGATTTTCCCAGGATACATTTGCAATGAAAATTCTCAAACTTAACACTTGCTTCGTTGACTTTACAACTCGCAAATAAGATCCGATCATTACGAAAACTTGCTTAAAGCACGCTAATCTTTGCGACTCATTCAATGAAACTTAATCTAAATTAAAACTTTAAATTATCAACAATAAAAAGAAACTCAATGCGGCGTTTCCGAGCTTTGCGGATATTGATCGTCAAGATACATTGATTGCGGTAAATACGACATAATCACGTACCGGTTCGATTCAATTCAATCCACCCAGTCAATTTTGCGTATTCCCGCAACTTTAACCCGCTCAAATAAATCGCTTAAATTAATCTTACCTTGTAAATGAATATAAACGCGATGAGCGTGGCAAAATTCTCCTCGGTGAATCTTGTAATGTAGCAAACAAGAGCACTTGCGTCGATGGCGACGAGTATTAATAAGATAACTGCAATCCAAGTTCCAATCCAAAATCGAAAAGACATGTAATCCCACCCGACTCGTTGGCAAAATTCGAAAACGATGGTTTCAAACACAAGAACTGGCCCAGTTGATCCTAAAATCGTTAGGGGTTGCCCCGAAAAGAATCCATAACCAACTCCGCACACAAATCCTGAAACCAACGACTCCATAGCTGCCATATTTCGTCCCGTTGCTTGAGAAAGCAACCCCCCAAAAGTGATTATAGGAGATAAACAAGCAAAATATAAGAAAATCCAAGAAGCGATACATTGCATGGACACCGCGTCTTTAATATCAGACCAATACCAAGGAGCTTTCCTTTTAATATCGTTTATTAACCCGCCGAAGAGCCTCCCAGTACGAGACAACCCAGATTCTTCTCTCAACTTTTGTTCTTCCTCTTCCTCGTCAATTTCATCGGTCGGTTTCTCCGCTGCCGGTCGTTTACGCGAATCTTGAGGAGGAACTGCAGCGGGAGGTTCAATTCTAATCGACGGATCCCATTCACCCGGTGGCAAAACGGTGACGGCATCTAAAAACTCATCGATCCCGGCTAAGATATGATCTCTATTTTTAGCGCGATAAGCCACCTCGTGAAAAACCTCGTCCGACATTAACGTCGCCATAGCCCGTCCAATTTCGTGAAAACCCGAATTTGTGTTGGCAGGTCCGAGTAATAAGAAAAGGAATCTCGTCGGTACCGGAACCTCCGTTAAATCTCCCATTATAGAGGCTTTACTTAAACGGATAAACGCAGATATCGTTTTATCCAAAAAATCGACTTCGCCAACTAAAATATTAGAAGCTTCAGATCCTTGGGGGATTTTTCGCATAAATTGTAAGTTGTGCTGTGGGATATCTCCGTTACTTAAGTCGGTGGTGCTGTGATGGTGTCGAGACATTGATATGGAACTTGCACTTTTTTTCATGCCATCGTGTTTGTCTGATCCTGAAAATTATTGGATAAATTTTATGGTTCATTTCTTAATTATATTTGAAGTTGTCCCATTAATATGAATAAACTGCACACATTTTAGAATAACAGTAAAATCTTAATATAACGGATAGGAGGACATATTAAACGAAATGAATGATATTTGAAAATTATCTCAAAAAATTAGAAAACTTTATTTGTATCTCAAAAACGAAGACTTTTGAAAGCGGTTTTTATGCTTAAAAGTTCTGGTTACTAAATACTAGTTTAGAGTGAAATTCTTCTTAATCCAACTTTATTAAGATATCAATCATGGAAATATCTTTATTCACTCAAAAGATAAACAAAGAGGAAGGTGGGATTGATTGCAAGAAATGGAAGCTGTGCTAAGAAACATATATATGAGAGATTATAAGAATTTAATTAATGTACGCAATATTGGATTTAAATTGATATGAATTGGGGATTCTTTTGAGATATTAATCACCAAAATACCTTTATTGACTCAAAAGTTATGGAATATAAAGTATTGAAGTCGATTTTGTCAATTTTAAGTTCATCCAAACACCCATATTCCAAAAATTCAAGACGTTATAATGAAGTCTACTAGTTTAGAGTGAAATTTTTCTTAATTAAGCTTTATTTTGGGATATTGGTCATGGAAATATCTTTATTGACTCAAAAGCATCAACGAGGAAGTTGGATTTTGATTGGAATAAATTGAAGCTGTACTGAGAAGCAGATTTGAGAGATTCTAAGAAATTGATTAATGTGCGCAATATTGGATTTAAGTTGATGTGAATTAGGGACTCTTTTGAGATATTAATCACCAAAATACCTTTATTGATTCAAAAGTTATGGATTATAAAGAATTAAAGTCGATTTTGTCAATTTCAAGCTCATCCAAACACCCATATTCCAAAAATTCTAGACGGTGTAATGAAGACTACTAGTTTAGAATGAAATTCTTCTTAATCAAGCTTTATTTTGAGATATCGATCATGGAGATATCTTTATTCGCTCAAAAAATATCAAAAACAGGGGTAGATATTGATTGTAATAAATGGAAGCTGTAGTAAGAAGCAGATTTGAGACATTTTAAAAATTCGATTAATGTGCGCAATATTGGATTTAAATCGATGTGAATTGGGGATTCTTTTGAGATATTAATCACCAAAATATCTTTATTGACTCAAAAGTTATGAAATATTAAGCATTCAAGTCGATTTTATCAATTTCAAGTTCATCCAAACACCCATATTCCAAAAAAGTTAGTCGCTGTAATGAAGTCTACCAGTTTGGAGTGAAAATCTTCTTAATCAAGCTTTATTTTGAGATATCAATCACGAAAATATCTTTATTGGCTCAAAAGATGTCAAAGAGGAAGGTGGGATTGATTGTAACAAATGGAATCTGTACTAAGAAGCAGATGCGAGAGATTCTAAGAAATTGATTAATGTGCGCAATATTGGATTTAAATTGATATGAATTGGGGATTCTTTTGAGATATTAATCACTAAAATGCCTTTATTGATTAAAAAGTTATGGAATATAAAGGATTCAAGTCAATTTTGTCAATTTCAAGTACATCCAAACACCCATATTCTAAAAATGCTAGACGTTGCAATAAAGTTTACTGGTTTGGGATGAAATTCTTCAAAATCAAGCTTTATTTTAAGATATTTATCATGGAAATATCTTTATTGGCTCAAAAGACATCAACGAGGAAGGCAGGTTTTGGTCGGAATAAATTGAACCTGTACTAGGAAGGAGATTTGATAGATTCTAAGAATTTGATTAATGTAAGCAATATTGACTTTAAATTGACGTAAATTGGAGATTATTTTGAGATATTTGTTACCAAAATATCTCCATTGATTTAAAAGTTATGGAATATGAAGGATTCAAGTCGATTTGGTCAATTTCAAGTTCTTCCAAGCACCCATATTCCAAAAAATGTAGAAGTTGTAATAATGTCTACTAGTTTGGAGTGAATTTTGTCTTAATCAAGCTTTATTTTGAGATATCAATGATGGAAATATCTTTATTCGCTCAGAAGATATCAAAGAAGAAGGTGGGATTGATTGTAAAAATGGAAGCTTTAATAAGAAGCACATTAGAGAAATTCTAAGAATTTAATTAATGTGCGCAATATTGGATTTAAATTGATGTGAATTAGAGATTCTTTTGAGATATTAATCATCACAATACCTTTATTGACTCAAAAGTTATGGAATATAAAGAAGTCAAGTCGATATTGTCAATTTCAAGTTCATCCAAACACCCATATTCAAAAATGCTAGACGTTGCAATAAAGTTTACTGTGCTATGGGGTGAAATTCTTCTAAATCAAGCTTTATTTTAAGATATCTATCATGGAAATATCTTTATTTGCTCAAAAGATATCAAGAAGAGAGGTAAGTTTTGATTATAATAAATGGAACCTGTACTAAGAAGCAGATTTTAGAGATTTTAAGGATTTGACTCATGTGTACAATATTGGCTTTAAATTGACGTGAATTGGGGATTCTTTTGAGATATTCATCACCAAAATATCTCCATTTATTTAAAAGTCATGGAATATAAAGAATTCAAGTCGAGTTTGCCAATTTTAAGTTCATCCAAACACCCATATTCCAAAAAATTTAGATGTTGTAATGAAGTGTACCAGCTTGGAGTGAAATTCCTCTTAATTAAGGTTTATTTGAAGATATCTGCCATGGAAATGTCTTTATTCGCTCAAAAGATGTCAAAGAGGAAGGTTGGATTGATTGTATGAAATGGAAGCTT
The DNA here is from genome assembly GCA_036711965.1 of Onthophagus sagittarius. Taxonomy (NCBI): domain Eukaryota; kingdom Metazoa; phylum Arthropoda; class Insecta; order Coleoptera; family Scarabaeidae; genus Onthophagus; species Onthophagus sagittarius. The sequence goes on from JASERS010000004.1 coordinate 14,809,513, forward strand.
TAATAAGAAGCAGATTTTAGAGATTCTAAAAATTTGATTAATATGCGCAATATTGGATTTAAATTGATATGAATTGGGGATTCTTTTGAGATATTAATCACCAAAATACCTTTATTAACTCAAAAGTTGTGGAATATAAAGAATTCAAATAGATTTTGTCAATTTCAAGTTCATCCAAACACCCATATTCCAAAAAATTTAGACGTTGTAATGAAGTCTACTAGTTTGAAATAAAATTCTTCTTAATCAAGCTTTATTTTAAGATATCTATCATGGACATATCTTTATTCGTTCAAAAAATAGCAAAGAGAGAGGTAGATTTTGATTGTAACAAATGGAACGTGTACTAAGAGCAGATTTGAGAGATATTAAGGATTTGACTCATGTGCGCAATATTGGCTTTCAATTAATGTGAATTGGGGATTCTTTTGAGATATTCATCACCAACATATCTCTATTTATTTAAAAGTTCTGGAATGTAAAGGATTCAAGTCGATTTTGTCAATTTCAAGTTCATCCAAACACCCATATTCCAAAAAATTTAGACGTTGTAATGAAGTCTACTAGTTTGGAGTAAAATTTTTCTTAATCAAGCTTTATGTTAAGATATCTATCATGAACATACCTTTATTCGCTCAAAGAATGTCAAAGAAAGAGGTAGATTTTGATTGTAATAAATGGAACCTGCATTAAGAAGCAGATTTGAGAGATTTTAAGGATTTTAGTCATGTGCGCAATATTGCCTTTAAATTGACATGAATTGGAGATTCTTTTGAAATATTAATCATCAAAATATCTCCATTTATTTAAAAGTTCTGGAATGTAAAGGATTCAAGTCGATTTTGTCAATTTCAAGTTCATCCAAACACGCATATTCCAAAAAATTTAGACGTTGTAATGAAATCTACTAGTTTGAAGTGAAATTCTTCTTAATCAAGCTTTATTTTAAGATATCTATCATGGACATATCTTTATTCGTTCAAAAAATATCAAAGAGAGAGGTAGATTTTGATTGTAACCAATGGAACGTGTACTAAGAGCAGATTTGAGCGATATTAAGGATTTGACTCATGTGCGCAATATTGGCTTTCAATTAATGTGAATTGGGGATTCTTTGGAGATATTCATCACCAACATATCTCTATTTATTTGAAGGTTGTGGAATATAAAGCATTCAAGTCGATTTTGTCAATTTCAAGTTCATCCAAACACCCATATTCCAAAAAATGTAGTCGTTGTAATGAAGTGTGACTAGTTTGAAGTGAAATTCTTCTTAATCAAGCTGTATTTTAAGGTGTCTGTCATGGAAATATCTTTATTCACTCAAAAAATATCAAAGAGGGAAGTAGGTTTTGATTGTAATAAATGGAACTTCCACTAAGAAGCAGATTTGAGAGATTTTAAGGATTTGACTCATGTGCGCAATATCGGCTTTAAATTGATGTGAATTGGGGATTCTTTTGAGATATTCATCACCAAAATATCTCTATTCATTTAAAAGTTAATTGAATATACAGTATTCAAGTCGATTTTATCAATTTCATGTTCATCCAAACACCCATATTCCAAAAGTTTAGTCGTTGCAATGAAGTCTCCTAGTTTGGAGTGAAATTCTTCTTAATTAAGCTTTATTTTAAGATATCTATCATGGACATATCTTTATTCGCTCAAAAAAAATGTAAAGGGAGAGATATTTTGATTGTAATAAATGGAACCTGCACTAAGACGCAAATTTGAGAGATTTTAAGGAATAAATTGTTATGCATTGGGGTTTCTTTTGAGATATTCATCAACAAAATATCTGTATTCATTTAAAAGTTATAGAATATAAAGGATTCAAATCGAGTTTGTGAATTTCAAGTTCATCCAAACACCCATATTTCAAAAAATTTAGACGTTGTAATGAAGTCTACTAGTTTGGAGTGAAATTCCTCTTAATCAAGCTTTATTTTAACATATTTGTCATGGAAATATCTTTATTCACTCAAAAAATATCAGAGAGGGAGGTGGGTTTTGATTGTAATAAATGGAACCTGTACTAAGAAGCAGATTTGAGAGATATTAAGGAGTTGACTTATGTTCGCAATATTAGCTTTAAATTGATGTGAATTGGGGATTCTTTTGAGATATTCATCACCAAAATATCTCTATTCATTTAAAAGTTAATGGAATATAAAGTATTCAAGTCGATTTTGTCAATTTCATGTTCATCCAAACACCCATATTTCAAAAAATTTAGACGTTGTAATGAAGTCTACTAGTTTGGAGTGAAATTCTTCTTAATCAAGCTTTATTTTAACATATTTGTCATGGAAATATTTTTATTCACTCAAAAAATATCAGAGAGGGAGGTGGGTTTTGATTGTAATAAATGGAACCTGTACTAAGAAGCAGATTTGAGAGATATTAAGGAGTTGACTTATGTTCGCAATATTAGCTTTAAATTGATGTGAATTGGGGATTCTTTTGAGATATTCATCACCAAAATATCTCTATTCATTTAAAAGTTAATGGAATATAAAGTATTCAAGTCGATTTTGTCAATTTCATGTTCATCCAAACACCCATATTTCAAAAAATTTAGACGTTGTAATGAAGTCTACTAGTTTGGAGTGAAATTCTTCTTAATCAAGCTTTATTTTAACATATTTGTCATGGAAATATCTTTATTCACTCAAAAAATATCAGAGAGGGAGGTGGATTTTGATTGTAATAAATGGAACCTGTACTAAGAAGCAGATTTGAGAGATATTAAGGAGTTGACTTATGTTCGCAATATTAGCTTTAAATTGATGTGAATTGGGGATTCTTTTGAGATATTCATCACCAAAATATCTCCATTTATTTAAAAGTTATCGAATATGAAGGATTCAAGTCGATTTTGTCAATTTCTACTTCATCCAAACACCCATATTCCAAAAATTTTAGACGGTGTAATGAAGTCTATTAGTTTAGAGTGAAATTCTGCTTAATCAAGCTTTATTTTAAGATATCTGTCAAGAAATATCTTTATTCACTCAAAAAATATCAAAGAGGGAGGTAGGTTTTGATTATAATAAATGGAACCTGCACTAAGAAGCAGATTTGAGAGATTTTAAAGATTTGACTCATGTGCGCAATATTGGCTTTAAATTCATGTGAATTGGGGAATCTTTTGAGATATTAATCATCAAAATATCTGTATTTACTCAAACTACATAAAATGTTGTCATATTGAACATGAATAATAACAAAGTGAAATTAAAAAATTTAGTACACCGGGATTTTTAGGAACGGAACAATGATTTTTGGTGTGCTAAAATTAAACTAAATTTACTAAATAATTGTTTATACTACATCTTAATATCTCAATTACTTCCTCAGATATGATTTTTGTTTTGTAAGGTGTTAGTTAATTATAGGTTCATATGCAGAGATTTACTAAAAAAATCGTAATGCACAAATTTATGGGAATTAAGAAATCTCCTTCACCTGCTTAAATATGAAATAAATTTGCTTCAAATTGCTTTTTATTTCATGATGATATCTCAATTCGTTTGTGAGATACGATTTTCCAAACTGCATCTTTAAACAACTTTAATTCAAAAAATACTTTGTCCTTCCAACGAGCTCTATTATATCAAGATTTTGTTGTTAATGGAACAACCTTCATAACAAATTAGTAAACGTGGCATAAACTTCAAGGACCTCAATTAACGTTTCAGATAATATGTTAAAAGCGTAGTTCAGCATCGATCACCTTGCCACGTTCTAAAAATAACATCAAGTCTTAAGACTCCGTTTGCCCCATAAACCCCTCTGTGCCCATTCATACGGAAGGAGCTCAAGTTCATGCCGCATTTAACACAGGAGCATGTCATAGCCTTGCAAATTCTTGGAAATTAAACACAAACAAGAAGAAAAAAAGCACAAAAAGTAAAGGTGAAAAAAATCAAACAAAAAAAAAGAAATCGGGGTTTTGCATAATATTACCTTGTCCTGGAATGGACAAGAACTTTCCATATTCCGGTGATTTTCCAACACTTTCACCGAAAGACGATTCTTCCACTGCAAAAGATAATAAGCACGTCTTTGATTCGGATCGTTTTGTTAAATGGGGTGAATTAAAGAGATTTCGTTTTCGAATTAAAGAGAAGGTGCTTTTTTAAAATTAAAAGTAAATGAGGCGATCTTAAAGGACTTGAATGTATCCAAGTCTTCGTTTTCATTAATTTTCAATAAGATTACCTCAATAAATTAAATTTATTATATATACACAGACATCGATCACTGTAAAGCAAAGAAAACAAATTTTCACAAGTATCTTAGACAAATGCACATTAGCTCTCACGGATTAGCGTTTAATCAAAATTTCCCAAGACTATTTTGAATGGACAAATTAAAAGAGGGAAATAAATTTTAAATGTTACAGAAAAGAATGGGGTTACCCAAGAGGATTTGAATAAATCTTTCCGTTTTACCTAAGAATATTCTTCGCTATGTTGCATTATGAATCCGTAATGGTCTGGAAGTAATCCGGTTGAAAGACGCGCATAAAATTAAAATAATAGGTGCCATAGCAGAGGGAATATCGTGACACACATAAATATAATAAGATAGAGATAAGACATTTATATGTAAAAAAAGTCGACGAATAATACTAAAAAATATATTGAATAATGTGATTATGTGATTATCTGACCTTTTCCGGGATGACTAACTGCTAACCATGTCGTAAATCCCATAACGTGAGTGGAATATTCCGCTGTTTGGAAAACAAAGTTTTTCAGCGAAATAATCTCATTATAATTTATTTTACATTCTAACATTTAAGTTTGAATTGAAATAAGTCATTAATCTCGAGTTCCAATGGTTACTTAAACCCAATTTATGTTCCCCAGATTTGGCGTTGAACATAAACAGCTGCGACAAGATAAATTTGATTTTAGCAAAATTTCAGGAAAAAAGAACGAAGTTAATCCTGAAATTTATTGCTACAGGTTTCACGTGTTCCCTTTAATATAATATTATTATAACACCATCATGTATTATTAAGATACAAACTTGATTCTCCCCGTTGATATTAAATTACTAATGGTTCTCCAGAAACAACATAAATTACATCGTAATTTCCGTGTAATTTAAGTAATCTTCATCAAAAATTGATTTTACCTGGGAAATTCTAAATGCAAATAACATGCAAATCGGTTCACATACAAATATCCGCTTCCATTACACACCTATATAAACGTACGATTGTTCGTGTTATGGTACGTACAGGTACTATAAGGCAGATATAAACAAGCAATTTCGCATTACAGTCACAAACGATTTTGTTTAAGTTTTCAGTGTGTTTATGACATGCTATACTTTTTGATGGTGTTACGAAAACGTGACAAAGTAGGATGAAAAAGTCGCGTCTCTTGGTAGGTGGCAAAAGTTATCAGAAAGTTACATCAACTGCGCTAACGAAGCTTTCTATGAACTTTACTGAAAGTATCATGTGTATAATTTACAAAGGGATTGTGGTTTGATCTAATTATGTAATTTTGAGTATGTTTTAACAAGTTACAATTTGATTTTAATTCTTGATGGGTTTTATTTTGTATACTTTAATTATTTGCTGAAATATTTTTGCAAGCAATTATGTCTACAGTATACTAAAACTTACAACCTAGACTTAGAACTAATATTAGCCTTACGTCTCTTAAGATGGCCAAACCCTAATATTTCTAGTTCTAAGTCTAGTTAACAGTCTGAAAAACTACATTATATGCATTAATGACAGTATGTTTCAAATTATGAGTAGTTGGTTTGACTTTTAGATCTGGTCAAAATGATTGTTGAAGGTATTTGTTATCGAAACATAAATCTCAATAAAGCGGATATTGCTTCAGAATGTATGCTGCCACGAAATTAAAAAGTTAATGGTCTTTTAGCAAAGACCTTCGTAGATTGTTTGATTTCGATGATTTAACAGCGTAAGAGTGTATCGTTCAGTCTTCGTTGATAATTAAACGATCCAAAGTGAATTTCCGGTTACAACAACCTTTTGCTCAATAAAACTAACAATAATTAGAGTACAAGAAACGTACTATTTATTGATAAAGCACAAGGGGTGAAATTAATCCTCATAAACCCAAGTTGTGGTAGCAGGTGTCCAGCTAATAACTTCCTTTTCGGTGAACCGGGACCTTGTAGGTAAAATCATCGAACGATTCGAAGAAAAAGAGATTTAAATTGGTTGCACTTAAATTCACGTGGCCTTCCGAAGAACTCCTCAAAAAACACTACGCCGATTTATCATCTTGGCCGTTTTTCTCTGGATTAGTAAAATACATGAGCAGCGGACCGGTTGTTCCAATGTTTGGGAAAATTTAGACGCCGTTAAAACTGGTAGAGTCATGTTAGGTGCTACCAACCCAGCTGATAGTGCTCCAGGTACTATCAGGTGTGATCTTTGCATTCAAGTAGGCAGGAACATCATCCATGGTTCTGATTCCGTCGAATCAGCCCAAAAAGAAATTGGGTTATGGTTCACCGAAAAGGATGTTATTGGCTGGACACCTGCTACTACAACTTGGGTTTATGAGGATTAATTTCAGCCCTTGTGCTTTATGAAGAAACGTACTAGTTGAAGAGATTAAAAATATAATAGAAAGACTTAGTGGAAATGAACGTGAAGACTTAAAAGTGCTTGTATAGGACCTGATACTGCTTCCAAAAGATTTGATATGTTTCCAGAATGCTTGTAATGCGTCAAAAGACTTGAAATGCTTCCTGAAAACTTGATATTACCTTTGAAAGACTAGAAATGCTTTCAGAAGATTTCAAACTGCTTTTCAAAGTTTTGGTACTGGTTTCAGAAAACTTGATAAACGACTTAATACTGCCCTTGGACAACCTGAAATGCTTCTAGAAGACTTGATGTTGCTCTCAGACGATTTGAAATGCTTTCAGAAGATTTGATGTCGCTTCCAGAAGACTAGAAGTGTCCTAAATACTGCCTTTAGAAAACTTGATACTGCTTCTAGAATACTTGATATTGCTTCCAAGCGACTTGCAATGGTTCCAGAAGGCTTCATACTGTTCTTTAAAGGTGTGATATTGCTTCAAAAGACTTAATACTACTTCTGAAGACTTGACATTGGTTTCAAAAAACTTAATACTGCCCTTGGAACACTTAAAATGCTTCCAGAAGACTTGAAATTCTTTTAAAAGATTTGATGTCGCTTCCAGTATACATTAAATGCTTCTAGAAAGCTTGAAAACTTGGTACTGTTTTTAGAACACTTTATATTGCTTCCAGAGGACTTGCAATGATCTCAAAAGACTTAAACTGCTTCCAGCAGATTTGGTACCGTCCATAGCAGACTTAATACTACTTCTAGAGGATCTGATATTGCTTCCAAAAGACTTGAAATGTTCCGAATACTTGCAATGCTTCAAAAGACTTACTTCTGCTTCTAAAAGACTTAAAGTGCTTCTAGAAAACTTGGTATTGTCTTTGGAAGACTTGAAATATTTTCATAAGAGTCATATTTGATAACTCGACACAAAATCATCAACTTTGGAGGATTATGGTACCTCATCCTCAAGCAACCTCGTTGTTTTGAGAGAAAATCTTTTTTTAGAAGACCTTGTATCTTTACTAAGGCATATAAGGAACGATTTTGTCTCATTTCGACGAGGTCTTGAGGTTTTGAAAATTGCGTTCATGCAATAAGTACATGAAGAGTACTATTATAACACAGTACCTTAACTTTTCACTCTTACGACTATGACTACGACTAAAACTAAAATACGTTGCATGAAACTATCATAGTGGATATAAGATTATATATAAGGGTGTAAGAAGGTGGATATAAGATTTAAGCATCGATTTGGATCAAAGAAATAATTACTTATTATTTATTTTAATTACTTATTTATATAAGACTTGATAAACGACTTAATACTGCCCTTGGACAACCTGAAATGCTTCTAGAAGACTTGATACTGCTTCTAGAATACTTGATATTGCTTACAAGCGACTTGCAATGGTTCTAGAAGACTTCATACTGTTCTTTAAAGGTTTGATATTGCTTCCAGAAGACTTAATATTACTTTTGAAAACTTGACATTGGTTCCCAAAAACTTAATACTACCCTTGGAAGACTTAAAATGTTTCCAGAAATTCTTTTAAAAGATTTGATGTCGCTTCCAGAAGACTTGCAATGATTCCAAATAAAAACTGCTTCCAGCAGATTTGATACCATCCATAGCAGACTTAATACTGCTTCTAGAGGATCTGATATTGCTTCCAAAAGACTTGAAATGTTCAGAATACTTGTAATGCTTCAAAAGACTTACTTCTGCTTCTAGAAGACTTAATGTGCTTCCAGAAAACTTGATATTGTTTTTGGAAGACTTTCAGCTTTCATAAGACTCATATTTGACAACTCGACACAAATCATACATTTTGGAGGATTATGGTACCTCATCCTCAAGCAATCTCGTTGTTTTGAGCGAAAATCTTCTTTTAAAAGACTTTGTATTTTTACTAAGGCATGTAAGGAACGATTTTGTCCTATCTCGACGAGGTCTTGAGGTCTTGAAAGTTGCGTTCATGCAATAAGTATATGAACAGTACTATTATAACACAATACCTTAACTTCTCACTCTTATGACTATGATTACGACTAAAACTAAAACACGTTGCATGAAACTATCATAGTGGATATAAGGGTATAAGAAGGTGAATATAAGATTTAATTGCATCGATTTGGATCAAAGAAATAATTACACAAAGCATGACTTGTTCAAAGCAATTTTACTCAAAGCTGCAGTATGAGTCATGGTAAAGCTAACACCCACATTTAGACTAATACTGGAGTATGACAATGTTCAATCTGGTGTTTGGAAGTAGTTAAAATTGGAAATCTTTTCCATATTAGCTAGTACAGTGCAGAGGAGATAGTTAGAAATAAACAAAAACACCAATGGCATTTCTGACTTAGAAGTCAGTCTTTTTCTTCTCAATTCAGACCCAGCATTTCTTGCGACTAATTTTAGTAATAAGTACAGGGTTTTATTACCATAAAAATGTGTAAGATTTATAACAATTTCAGCCTACCCTCAAATGTTTTGGATAATACTAACCATATTTTTTATGTTTTGGGCTATTAGAGACATAATTTACACAGTTTTTGATAATTTTAGACATCTCTAGACAAATATAGGATATTTTAAACAAAATTTGTATAATTTTAAACAACTTGTGAATGAGTTTAGGCAAATATAGGCAATTTGAGACATATTTTAGAGGGCTTTTGATGATTTTAAACAGCTTATCATGATTTTAAAGATCCTTAGACAAATTTGGACAGCTTGATTAATTTAGATAACGTTGACCGATTTTGTTGATGATGTTGATCTAATTTTGGCTGACTTTAGATGGTTATTTATGATTTTAAACAACTTTAGAAAATTATAGACGATTAGAGAAGTATTTTAGACAGTTTTTAATAATTTTAGATATCTTTAAACAATTATTAGCTACTAGAGGTATATTTTAGACAAATTTTGGACGATTTTAAACTACTTGTATATGATTCTAGACAATTTTAGGTAATTATTGGTTATTAAAAATATATTTTAGACAGTTTTTGATGATTTTAAACAACTTTAGACAACAACTTAAATTAACGCAATTTAGATACCGTTGGATGATTTTAGACAAATTGTTGATGATATTAAATTAATTTTGGATGATTTTAGCCGGTTATTAATGATTTTAAACAACTTTAGGCAATTTTATAGACTATTTATAGACACATATTTTGGGCAGTTTTCGACAATGTTAGACATCTTTAAACAATTATAGATGATTAGAGACATATTTTGGACAGTTTTTGACAATTTTAGACATCTTTAGGCAATTATAGACGATTAGAGATGTATTTTGGACAGTTTTTGTGGCTGAACCTTTCTAGTTCTAGGTCTAGTGTTAGTTCTAGTTTTAAATCTTGCTTGACTCTAGATTATTATAAATTCTTCTGGAACTAAAAGTATAACTAATACTACACATATAACCTAGCTTTAGTACCAATACTAAACCTAGAACTAGGAACATGAGGGTTTAGCCGTCTTAGGGTAACTTTTACCACCTCTTGATAAATTTATCTAACAGTTAAAAACCGGCTCATAGCCAATATGAGCGCTTAAAATCGCTCTAACCACTGCTAGTTAATTTAACTGGAAGTTGGTAAAAGTGGGCCTTAAGAGACATACGGCTAAACCCTAATATTTCTAGTTTTAAGTTTAAAACTAGAACTAGACACTAGACCTAGAATTAATAGGTTTTAGTTTTGTCGTGTGTCTTTAGACGCATTTCCATAATCATAATACGTGAACGTGCCTTATATCGCTTGTTTTACTTAGATAGGATATTGTTGTATTTTTTAAAACGTGTAGATACTAACTTCCAAGTCAGAAATGTCATTCATTGCTATATTTCAATGTAGCATCCTGTGATTAGTCTTGACTTGATTGTATATTTCTAGCTATCTCCTCCCCACTTCACTGATCAATATGTTAAAATTTTCCAAGTTTGACTACTTCAAACATCAGATTGATCATTGCCATACCCAGTATTAATTTTTTAAAAGTTGTCTAAAATTAACCAAAAGTTGTTTAAAATCATCCAAAATTTGTCTAAAATATATCTCTAATAGCTATGATTGTCTAAAGATATCTAAAATCATTAAAAACTGTCTAGAATTTGTATCTAATTGTCTAAAGCTGATTTCAATTATTAATAAGCTTCCAGAAATAACAAAAATTTGTTTAGAATCATCCACAAGGTGTCTAAAATCATCCAACCTTATCTAAATTAATGCAATAGCCTATAATTATCCAAATTTTGTCTAAAATATATCACTAATAGCCAGTAACTGTCTAAAGATGTCTAAAATTATCAAAAACTGTCTAAAGTTTGTCTCTAATAGTTTAATGCATAAAATATGGTTAACATTATCTGAAATCTTTGAGGGTAGGCTAAAATATTGTTATCAGCAGAGCGTGGCGAGTTTAGTTTAACGGCTCCAAAATTCGACTCACTCCGGCATCGATGTTTAGAGGCATCTGAGGCTCTCTCTCTGTAGCCCATAAGTTGTTTCTTATGGTGGGGGATGTGTTAGTTAAAATCGCTGCCCATTGATTATACTGGGACTGAATTGAGAACAAAAACAGCATTGAAGAATGAATTTTGTCAGCATTGAAGGTTTAAAGCATTAAAAGTTTTGTATGGATGGTTGGGAGCTGTGGGTGCCCTGCGATTCATTAAAACATGTAGGCATCGGGTTTCAAGTTAGAAATGCCATTCGTTGCTGCGTTTCAGTACAGCTTCCTGTGATTAATCTTGTCATTATTTATTTCTAGGTATCTCTTCTGCCCTTTACTAAGTAGTTAATATCGTAACGTTTTTCAATTTTAACTAGTTCCAGCACCACATATGCTCATCTGGTATTAGTCTAAATGTAGGTGTTTAGGCTCTGCCACGACTCATGCTGCAGCTTTTGAATCACCTAAAGTTGCTTTCAAGGAGTTATACTTCGGTTAATTATCTCACTGATCCGTATCGATACTATTAAATTTTACATCCATCTTCAAAACAATTTTATACAGGTGGCGAGACAAATCTATCCCAAAAATTTACCACAAACTTGTTACATCGATGTTCAATGCTAATGATCGGTGTAGAATCAACATTCCAGACTCCCGCAAATTTTCTCGAACGGCTACGATACTTTCTTCATTTTGAGCTTTACGTTGTTGGACGTTGTAGGACAAAAAAGGTGTTGCATTTACAGTTATGAGTGTTTCATCAAAATCGTTATAAGCATTCCCAGTTTTCGTTGGGACAGTTTAAGCGTATTCTATCTTGACGCTTTTTCTGATAATTGATTAGCATATGAATTGTTTCATATGCTATATTTGCTCCTCAAAATCATTTATTCTTATATCACTCAAATTTTTTTCCAATTTTGTAAGATATGAGCAGATTTTAATAATTATAATAGCATCTATTATTATGTACGATGCTGGTTTGGATTGTATTTTTGCATAAGTTATTCTGTGTACTCTGTGGACTTAGCTACGTTACTGTTGTATTGTTTAAAACGTGTAAACATCGACTTCTAAGTCAGTTTTTGTTTATTTCTAGCCATCTTCTCTGCACTTCACTGGTCATTATGGAAAAGTATTCCAATTTAGACTACTTCCAATATTGTCATACTCCAATGTTTTTAATGTTGTCCTTAACTTCACTTACCGTTCTTGGCGTTTAAACCAAGTAAGGTTACTTTTAAAAAGGCATTCTTTGGGAAATTTTCTCTTTAATCCATAACGATGGTATTAAATCTTACACATCCTGCTGCAGACTCTTACACACTCTTGTAATAATGAAAGGTTATAATCTGGGGGGAATGCAGAGTCTGTAGTATAAAATTTGAATGATTGATGAGGTCTTATTTTTGAATATGAACAAATGACGTGCATACCTTATTAACAGCTGAACTTTCCTCTTTCAAATGATGTATAACTCGTTGTTTCAATTTGAAATCGACTTCATTTAAGAAAACTTAAAAGATGTGTTGTTGACGTTTTTGTAAAATCACGAAAAAAATGATAAAATTTGAATGATCATGGAGGTCAATGAATTACATACTAAATTGAAGGTTGAACCTTCCTCTTTCCAATGATGTATTACTCGTTGTTTCAATTTGAAATCGATTTCATTTAAGAAATGTTAAAAGTTGATGCGTTTTTGACGTTTTAGTAGCTTCATGAAAAAAAAATGATAAAATTTCAAACATCGTGGAGACCTTTTTTTGAAAATGAAGAAATTACTTGTATATCAAATTAAAGGTGGAACCTTTCTCTCTAAAATGATATATAAGTCGTTGTTTCAATTTGAAATCGATTCCACCAAAGAAATGTTAAATAATGATGTGTTTTTGACGTTTTAATAGAATCACAAAGAAAATGATAAAATTTGACTCATTTTTATTTTTTAAATTGAAGAAATGACTTACATATCAAATTAAAGGTTGAACCTTCCTCTTTCAAATGATATATAACTTCTTGTTTCTCGAAATATCAAGTGCGCTATATTTTTGGAGGAAATTTTGTGCACAATAGCTACTAAAATATTGCTTTAATGGAAAGCTTTTTAAGCGATTTATTCCATCGATATCTACATAAAAAGTAGCTTTGGAAATTTAATTACGAAAAAGTTACGACGAAACGTTTCAAAATTGCAGTTTTTACAAAACACCTGTATTTCGAAACTAGATATCGATGTTCGATTTTTACCATTAAGTTTTTTTATATAAATCAAGCATTGATGTCATTTTTTCTCTATATGTTATAACAAGAGGAATTTCCCTTTAAATGTGTACAATTTGGCCCAGTACAATCGACGTCATTATCTATGGAATATGACATCGAATGTCCGTTTCGGAAGCTTTGGCACAAGCGAATACGTTCGACCCAATTTTCCATGACTCGAGGAGCATAAATCGGTCGGAATACCAGGAATTTCGCTTGTATATCTTCTAACTTTGCCGGCTTATTGGCATAGATTAGGAATTTAATATAATCTTAAAGAAAAATAAAATACTAATTTGGTTTTGCATATTCAATGGATTTTATTTTTATTTTTCTCTACCGGTTTCGCCTTCTACTCGGCATCATCAGGAGAATACGTCAAAATTTACAAAAGAGTTGCAAGATATAACATAAACATTTTATCCAGCACAGTTATATCCGCCAATCGAAAAGTTAACAAAATAAGAGTGTGCTGGATAAAATGTTTATGTTATATCTTAAGATACAACTCTTTTGTAAATATTGACATATTCTCCTGATGATGCCGTGTAGAAGGCGAAACCGGTAGAGAAAAATAAAAATAAAATCCATTTAATGTGTAAAACCGTTAGTATTTTATAAATAAATATGGAAAGAAAGATATTATTTAATATTAAAATAAAATGTTCATTGAGACAGAAGTGATCTTTATTCTAAAAGATGTTTTTCGTATTGAAGTCGTAAGTTTGTATCTTTTAAAATGGTCAGTTCTAGAGTCAATTCATGATTTTGAAAAACTCATTCTTCTTTTTTTGAAGTAATTTTTAATTTAAGTTTGGAAGAACTTAGAAAAGCTGATGAAATCTCTCATCAATATTGAAGACGAACAAAATCTAAAAAATCCAAAATGTACTTACGACTACATGAAGAAAAAATTCAAGAACAAATGGAAAATATCGAAAGATTGGAAGAAGATAGTCGAAAGAAGAAATATTTTACTCCGTAATGGAACAACCACAAAAGATTACCTCTGAACCTTATGAGTCTATAAAACCTACAACTCAAAATCCTATCATTCCTCTCCCAACAATTAAACTACCCATATTTGATGGGTGTTATGAAATCTATACAACATTTCACGACCTTTGCTTAATGGATTTTAAATAATCCATTCTTATCAATCCTTAACTTAAATATACCATCTCAACATTTCCGAAACAAATGCTCATGCTGCATGGAGTTTATTTCAACGTCGATACCAAAATAATCGATTATTTTTATTCAAGCTACTCGATAAAACACTGATCTTACGAAATTATCGATCGAATCATCTGAGAAGTTCAAAAAACTGCACGACACAACTTCAGAATGAAATGTGACAGCAGAATGATCAGCAGAATCTTAGAACGCAAATGGGACAAAGAAACCAATAAATTATATCAATAATCCCGAAAAGATCCTAACAAGATATAAAAAAATCTGCTAAAAGCAAAAGGCGAAAAATCATAAAAAAATCAAGTACCAGCACAACAAAGTATGAGCAAAATAAAACATGCTGATATTGTTGTGAGATCATTGCATAGATTCTTGTTCCAAATTTCAAAAACTTTAAAAAGAAAAGGGAAGAATTTGTGAACTGGAAAAGTTTCAAAACTGCGCGATTCACAACAGTACCAAGCAATGTTTCATGTGCCAAAAGCATCATACATTATTATATATTATCATACATTACAGCTCACGTTCCTCAAATAAATGAGGAACAAACAAATATTAATACAAACTTGTAATTATTACTAATTAATATAATTTGTTTGAATCCATGTTGCAAGTTTATTAAATTTTTAAAATATAAAGTAACACAACTTCTTTACTTGCTATTGTTTATTTGTTCGGTACCGGTTTCGAGTTTTACAATCTCATCATCAGCCGAATCTACAAATTAAAATTGGAAATCAAATATAATCGTCGATATTTTGTTTATTCAATTATATGTGTTTTTTGCAAAATATTTCTTTAAAATTTAATAAATAATAAAATTAAAATTAAAAACTTACGTCAAAATATTAAAATACTACAAAATGGTAATAAATATATAAAACATTTACACAGAACAATTTACACGAACTACACAAATACTATAATTGTTATTTGGGTTTTTTGTATATATTGGGTCTTGTTGTTTTTGTAATTTTTGATATAGTTTATTAATTAATTTGTGTGGGTATTTATTTTGATCTGCGATTTTAAGTACATATTTTAATTCTTTATCTTTGTTAATGTTCGATAATGGATATTTAAGAACTCTATTTATCAGATAGTGAAATCCTGCCATTTTGTGCGAAAATGCATGTGCGGAGTCATAGGGAATAATAGTAGGGACTACTGTAGGTTTTCGATATATATCATACTCGATGCATTTGTTACGTCTTGTTAAGGTTAGATCCAAAAAATTTAATTTATTGTTTTTCTCTGTTTCTAAGGTAAATTTTAAATTATTATGTATTTCATTTATATATTCAAGAAATTTGTTTAAAGTTTCGACACCCCCTTCCCAGATACAAAAAACATCATCAACGTATCGTATCCATTTTACAATGTATTTTCTATAAGGATTTGTATTATTGATTATGAATTGTGTTTCTATATGATTTAGATATATGTCTGATATGATACCTGATAAAGGCATTCCCATAGGTAGTCCTTGAGCAATTTTATAGTAATCATCGTCAAATGTACACTAATTCTGTTCAATAATATGTTTAGTTATTTTATTAAGACCTTCAATTATGTTGTTATTTTTATTTCTAAATGTATTCTTAAACATTGTTGATATTAAATTTAGTGTTAAATCTGTTGGAACATTTGAGTATAAATTAGTAATATCAAAAGATACCAGTAAAGAATTGTTGTTTAGTTCAATGTTACTTGTTGCTTTTATGAAATCAATGGAGTTTGAAGTGGTAAATAATGGTTCAAAATTTATTATACGTAATACATTCAGCATAAAGTTAGCTAATTTAGAAGTAGGAGAGTTTTGGAAGGCTGTAATGGGTCGTATAGGCATATTTTCTTTATGTATTTTTGGTAATGAATATAATTTGGGAATTGTTGGGTTCATGTGTATAAACTTGTTGCTGAAAAAATTATTATTGCCATGTGATTGATTTAAATTAGGGGAAAATTCGATTAGAGTCTCTTTCTATTGATTGATTAAATTTTTTGTTTTTTTGATGATTGTATCTAATGGATTTTTGATTAGTTTTACATAATTATTTTGTTTCATATATTTAGTTTTTTGATTATATTCTTCTCTATTGATAATAACAATACCAGCTCCCTTATCTGCTTTTACAAAAACGGCGTTTTCTTTTTTAAGTTTTTCGCGGATTGATTTTAATGTTTTCCAATACGTTAAGTGAGTTTTGTTGATGTTATTGATGGATTCATCTTTTTCAGTCTTTTTTATGAAAGGTATAAGATCATTTTTTAAATTTTCGTGTTCTAGAACATTTTTTATTGCTACGTCGAAGTCAATAGTTAAAAGGGGAAGATTAATCCTTGAGAATAAAGCGAATTTATAACCTTTATTTAGAAGATTTGTTTCTTCTTGGTTAAAAACGATGTTTGTGTAATTTCTGTATTAATTTATTATATTATTTATTTATTAAGAACCACATTAATTTTATCAACAAATGCTTAAAACACAATATAATTCCGAATTTTGCAAGGATTAAATCTAAAAAACTCAGGAACAGCACACAAACATACATTTCTTCAAAACTGCTTCGCGATGAAAAAGGACGACATTTTAAGAACCTTAACTTCTACTACGAAAAGCTTTCAAAAATACATAGAGGTTTAAGAGACCAACTGCACTTTCTAGAAATTGATGAGATTATCAATAAAACAAAAACACAGGCTTTTCTCCACAAACAAGAAGATCTGAGAAAAAAGAACAGGAAATTTGAAAATCTTTTAAATAATAAACTAACATCTAATTCAACCAACAATAAAAATGTATACACCCAATACAGAAATTACACAAACATCGTTTTTAACCAAGAAGAAACAAATCTTCTAAATAAAGGTTATAAATTCGCGTTATTCTCAAGGATTAATCTTCCCCTTTTAACTATTGACTTCGACGTAGCAATAAAAAATGTTCCAGAACACGAAAATTTAAAAAATAAAAAATGATCTTATACCTTTCATAAAAAAGACTGAAAAGGATGAATCCATCAATAACACCAACAAAACTCACTTAACGTATTGGAAAACAATAAAAACAATCCGCGAAAAACTTAAAAAAGAAAACGCCGTTTTTGTAAAAGCAGATAAGGGAGCTGGTATTGTTATTATCAATAGAGAAGAATATAATCAAAAAACTAAATATATGAAACAAAATAATTATGTAAAACTAATCAAAAATCCATTAGATACAATCATCAGAAAAACAAAAAATTTAATCAATCAATATAAAGAGACTCTAATCGAATTTTCCCCTAATTTAAATCAATCACATGGCAATAATAATTTTTTCAGCAACAAGTTTATACACATGAACCCAACAATTCCCAAATTATATTCATTACCAAAAATACATAAAGAAAATATGCCTATACGACCCATTACAGCCTTCCAAAACTCTCCTACTTCTAAATTAGCTAACTTTATGCTGAATGTATTACGTATAATAAATTTTGAACCATTATTTACCACTTCAAACTCCATTGATTTTATAAAAGCAACAAGTAACATTGAACTAAACAACAATTCTTTACTGGTATCTTTTGATGTTACTAATTTATACTCAAATGTTCCAACAGATTTAACACTAAATTTAATATCAACAATGTTCAAGAATACATTTAGAAATAAAAATAACAACATAATTGAAGGTCTTAATAAAATAACTAAACATATTATTGAACAGAATTACTGAACATTTGACGATGATTACTATAAAATTGCTCAAGGACTACCTATGGGAATGCCTTTATCAGGTATCATATCAGACATATATCTAAATCATATAGAAACATAATTCATAATCAATAATACAAATCCTTATAGAAAATACATTGTAAAATGGATACGATACGTTGATGATGTTTTTTGTATTTGGGAAGGGGGTGTCGAAACTTTAAACAAATTTCTTGAATATATAAATGAAATACATAATAATTTAAAATTTACCTTAGAAACAGAGAAAAACAATAAATTAAATTTTTTGGATCTAGCCTTAACAAGACGTAACAAATGCATCGAGTATGATATATATCGAAAACCTACAGTAGTCCCTACTATTATTCCCTATGACTCCGCACATGCATTTTCGCACAAAATGGCAGGATTTCACTATCTGATAAATAGAGTTCTTAAATATCCATTATCGAACATTAACAAAGATAAAGAATACCCACACAAATTAATTAATAAACTATATCAAAAATTACAAAAACAACAAGAACCAATATATACAAAAAACCCAAATAACAATTTATATAAACCAATACCCTTTAATACACTAAGTTTCAAATCTAAAAAAATATTTTCTAACAATAACATCACACTGGCTTTTTCAAATCAAAATTCAATTTTGAAACTATTAACAAATTGTCATAATAAAACTAATTATCTTCAAAAGAGTGGGGTTTATTCCATTGAATGTACAAACTGTAATTCTATATATGTAGGACAAACGGGTCGAAAACTAGAGACTAGCATATATGAACATCAAACAAAAGAAAATTCTAATGTATATAGGCATGCCATTGAAACAGGGCATAAAATAAATTATAAAAATGCTAAATTGATACACCATTGCAACAAAGGTTTTAAAATGGATTTATTAGAAATGTACGAAATCGACAAACACAAAAAAGACATAAATTTCAATTTATTAAATGATCAAGTAACACACGTCTACAATCCTTTATTTACGTTTCTCAAAACATTATAAATTTCAAAACTTAATTTGTATCTTCTCTTCTTCTCTAAATCAATCCCTCTTACTTTGCTCAAAGAAGATACACCTACAATTTTTAGCATACAATAAAACCTGCCCTTTTCAAGTTTTCTTCTGTATTTGTGTACTTCGTGTAAATTATTCTGTGTAAATGTTTTATATATTTATTACCATTTTGTAGTATTTTAATATTTTGACGTAAGTTTTTAATTTTATTATTTATTAAATTTTAAAGAAATATTTTCCAAAAAACACATATAATTGAATAAACAAAATATCGACGATTATATTTGATTTCCAATTTTAATTTGTAGATTCGGCTGATGATGAGATTGTAAAACTCGAAACCGGTACCGAACAAATAAACAATAGCAAGTAAAGAAGTTGTGTTACTTTATATTTTAAATATTTAATAAACTTGCAACATGGATTCAAACAAATTATATTAATTAGTAATAATTACAAGTTTGTATTAATATTTGTGCTTTTGGCACTTGAAACATTGCTTGGTACTGTTGTGAATCGCGCAGTTTTGAAACTTTTCCTGTTCACAAATTCTTCCCTTTTCTTTTTAAAGTTTTTGAAATTTGGAACAGGAATCTATGCAATGATCTCACAACAATATTAGCATGTTTTATTTTGCTCGTACTTTGTTGTGCTGGTACTTGATTTTTTTATGATTTTCCGCCTTTTGCTTTTAGCAGATTTTTTTATATCTTGTTAGGATCTTTTCGGGATTATTGATATAATTTATTGATTTCTTTGTCCCCTTTGCGTTCTAAGATTCTGCTGATCATGCTGCTGTCACATTTCGTTCTGAAGTTGTGTCGTGCAGTTTTTTGAACTTCTCAGATGATTCGATCGATAATTTCGTAGATCGGTGTTTTATCGAGTAGCTTGAATAAAATTAATCGATTATTTTGGTATCGACGTTGAAATAAACTCCATGCAGCATGATCATTTGTTTCGGAAATGTTGAGATGGTATATTTAAGTTAAGGATTGATAAGAATGGATTATTTAAAATCCATTAAGCAAAGGTCGTGAAATGTTGTATAGATTTCATAACACCCATCAAATATGGGTAGTTTAATTGTTGGAAGAGGAATGATAGGATTTTGAGTTGTAGGTTTTATAGACTCATAAGGTTCAGAGGTAATCTTTTGTAGTTGTTCCATTACGGAATAAAATATTTCTTCACCGTTCAGGAATGTTTCTTTGCTGAAATATTTGAACTTGGTTTCGACTATCTTCTTCCAATCTTTGGATATTTTCCATTTGTTCTTGAATTTTTTTTTTCATGTAGTCGTAAGTGCATTTTGGATTTTTTAGATTTAGTTCGTCTTCAATATTGATGTGAGATTTCATCGGCTTTTCTAAGTTCTTCCAAACTTAAATTAAAAATTACTTGAAAAAAAGAAGAATGAGTTTTTCAAAATCATGAATTGACTCTAGAACTGACCATTTTAAAAGATACAAACTTACGACTTCAATACGAAAAACATCTTTTAGAATAAAGATCACTTCTGTCTCAATAAACATTTTACTTTAATATTAAATAATATCTTTCTTTCCATATTTATTTATAAAATATTAACGGTTTTCCACATTAAATGGATTTTATTTTTATTTTTCTCTACCGGTTTCGCCTTCTACACGGCATCATCAGGAGAATATGTCAATATTTACAAAAGAGTTGTATCTTAAGATATAACATAAACATATTCTGTGTAAATGTTTTATATATTTATTACCATTTTGTAGTATTTTAATATTTTGACGTAAGTTTTTAATTTTAATTTTATTATTTATTAAATTTTAAAGAAATATTTTGCAAAAAACACATATAATTGAATAAACAAAATATCTACGATTATATTTGATTTCCAATTTTAATTTGTAGATTCGGCTGATGATGAGATTGTAAAACTCGAAACCGGTACCGAACAAATAAACAATAGCAAGTAAAGAAGTTATGTTACTTTATATTTTAAATAATTAATATAAAACCAATCATGTTAACGAGAACGTATCGCGATGGAGTGTTGTTAACAACAGCTCTTGTAACAGCAAGATCAGCTTCCGGTACAAGGCAAAATCTAAGATGCTGGTTGATCAAGGAAGTCAAAGATCATTCATAACAGGATCTGCTGCTCATATATTCCATCCCAGGGAGATATGCGCAGAAATCTCCGGGCTAACGGAGATTTCTATGTCAATGACATTCCTTGTATTACCAAAACTTACGCAAATTATCGATAAAATCCTTGCTGATTCTACTTACAACATACCCGACCTTAATCGACGCAAGCATTGGAGCATAAAAATATGGAGAAATTCTAGAAGAACATCTTCAAAAGACAACCAATGGGTGAAAAAGAAAACTAGGCTGGATTTTGATAAGATAAGATACGCGCAGAAATCTCTGGGTTAGACGATGTAAGTACAAAAACATCGAAATGGAAAATTCAATTTTCTATTTAACCAGATTATTCAAGCAATTTTTCCATGACAACGACATTTCTTATATTACTAAAACTTACTCAATCTTTTTAAGTTTTAAGTTTTTCTTTGATCCAGTATTAATGTAAAATGATGTTAGTTTTGCCATAACTCATACCACAACCTTTAAACGAACTAAGGAGAGTGATTCTTTGGGTAATTTTCTCTAAGCACCTTAATTTCGTTATTTTTCTTTGAATTCGTTATTACTTCGTTGTTTATTGAAGACAACTAATAAACTATTATTGTTTTTGAAGAGTTTGTGTGCATTAAGTACACAAACTCTTCCACAATCCCTTTTGTATTAGAATTCAAATTAATTAAGTAATATCTTTTGCCACAAACCTCAACCTCAAACACATGATGTAATGATTTAAGCGATGATCGTAAATTAAACAAGAAAGATCGCGACGTATATTTGCAGCCAGATAGGACAAATAGTACATTGCCCTAATTAGTAAACTGTACAAATTGCGGTACCGCTCCCAGGACAAATCGACCAACGTTGTAGGATCCTCGCGGGATTTCGGACAAACACAAGCCTTCGATTTCACGTAGCGCAGAGAACAATTGTTCTATCTAACCTGGGACGGATGTATAAGAACCGTTTCGCTTTTGATTCGCCGATATCGTCTCCACCGTTTCCAACTCCACCATTGAGATCCTTCTAGTATCCGGGTCGTTTACGCAAGCAAATAATACTGAGCTCTCTGTAAGTCGGTAGTTTCGTAACAAAATGTTATTACATAAAAATTTTGTTTACATTTTACATTTATCCTGTATAAATCGAGACAAAACAAGAAATATGATAAATTTGGATTAACTTACTTTTCGATGTGGAATAATTTCTCCCAATTTCGGCGAAAGATCTAATAATTGGTAGGACAGGTTTCTTGGTTTGGTGTTGGTGTCGATGTCTTCTTAAAAGAGCTTCGCGGACTCTATCTTTTTTATCTAAAGCCAAAGTGTTCGCGTTCACCATGTTCTCTATGACCATATCGGCGATTTGATCCACCGAGGTAGCCTCCATATCCAGGAATAACGTCCCGTTGAGGAGGAGGCTCCTCAATTCGAAGAGGGAGTGTAAAGAAAGAGTGGCCACGTGCGGTTTTGACCAGCGATTCCCACCTTCCTCCACGTCTTCTTCGAACTTAATCCACCTGGCCGTTTCTTTCCATTCCATATCTTCACCTTCACCCACCAACTCCTCCATTTCGGAGAAAATCGGGTGGGTTTCGTGCGAAGATTCATCGGCGTCTTCGCCGAGGATGAATTGGACTCTTTGAGCCGGTGGAGTGACTACAAAAAAAGTCGAGTTAAAAAAATCTTTAATAAAAGTTTTTTAATTAATTTTTTAAAACTTTGAAAACGCGGATTTGGGGGGGGGGAAGGTTCAATCGATATCAGTTTTGTTACATGTTAGCGAAGGGAGAAGTGATGTTTCAATACGCTCGATAAACCGTGTTTTAGTGTAGATAAAAATAGCCACAACACACCGAAGCATCATCGAAGTAAAATCTAAAAAAAGGAAAGGTTTTCGAAAGCAAGGAAATTGACGTGGAGGTAAAAAGTTAATGTTACTGAAAAATTAATAAAACAGAAAAGAAAACCCATCCTTACATATTTCCCCTTCTTCAGATATGCTGAATTGTCTACGTATACCAAGAAGTTCTGAAAGTATCGTTTCATCTTATTGTTAGATTCGAACCAATGAACACAAAAAATGTTTTAGCAAGAAAATTCTTTGTTAGAAGAGTATATTTTCTTATGCATATTGAGTTATCTTTATTATTCAGTTCGATGTTTTCGAATAAAACATCTTTCGCGTGTTGCTTTTTCATTAAAACTTTCTACAACAACTCGTGCAAACGATTCATCTTAAGTTATCTAATTTTTATTACGAAATTTATTAACATTTCGTGACAACACAATGTGGTGGTTGAAAATGCCATCTAATTGTAAGTAAGAAAGGAATAAAAGGCTTCGGTAATGCGCCATAAAAGTCCATAAAGCGTCTATAAAATGAGTTTTTGATGTTGAAATAAGGTCAACCGACAAGAAATTTCATTTAAACCTATTTGATGTTAAAATAATGGCCGATATTAACTAGGAAGCTACCGACTTAGACTTAACTTCGGTATTATATCAAACTTTAATCATGTACAGTGTTGTTTTGAAACTTTCGGAATTTCTGTTGTCTCCAAGTTGTTAGTTTAATCGCATTTAGTATATTGGCATATTAAAAATAAATTAGAAATGCATGGTAATCAATGTTCTTCTTATACAATAATTTAGTGCAGAAATCGTCGCTTTGTACTAAATCTTTTGATCTATCTCGATTGATAGAATCAACTTTTTAAATTGAATAAATCAGATTGTCCAATTAAAACTGTTTGACTATTTTAAAAGATTTTGCTTAACCTCACTCTGAGTTAGAGTTTTTGAAGTTATCGTTTTTAAGATATACAAACCGATGATGTTAATATTATGATAACTGCAAAAAGTTCAGAAAAAGATGAACGCATACCATTCATCTCTTTTATGACGTGAGGTCTTTTTCGATATCTGCACAGTCCGTTATTGCTTCCTGTTCTCCTGTTCAAGCATATCCTTGCCATCCCTTTCCATTTCATCACCTCGCACTCTTAGTCTTCTTTTAGGTGTCGCTTATTGAAGTTTCCTTTGGTATTTTTTGTTTCTTTCTGAATATGTCAAAAGACATCAATCCAAAATGGACCAATGCCATCATGTGCAAAACTTAAATCTTCGCAGAAATCTGACGTGTCACAAGCACCTAAGCAGAATTGTTAATTTTGATAATTCTGAGAGTTTATTTTGTATTGGGAGTTGATGCTGCTTCTAAGAGAGTTTATACTGCTTCTAGAAGACTTGAGGCTGCTCCTAGAAGAATTAATTTGGTTCCAGAAGACTAGTTTCTGCTTCCAGATGATTTAATAATGCTTCTAGATGACCTGATACTGCTTTTAAAAGACTTGATTTTCTCAAGAAAACTTAAAATGCTTCCACATTACTTGATACTGCTTCCAAAAGACTAAAACTGCTCCCAGAAGACTTTAAATGCTTTCAGAAGATTTGAACTGCTTCCAGAACATTTGAATTGTTTCCAGAAGATTTGAAACGCTTCTAAAAGATTTGATCTGGTTCCAAAATACTTGAACTGCTTCCATAAGACTTGTTACTGCCCCTAAAAGACTTAATACTGCTTCTGGAAGACTTGAAATGCTTTCAAAAGAACTTCCATGCAATATTGTTATTGGTTTTATCTGGATTGAAGTTACTATTTTAAATTAATTTTGTAACTTTAACAAATTGTTGAGCTCTTTGTTCCCAATTCAGTCCTAACAATTACTGCGAACTTTTTTTGGAGAGCCCGTATTTTGAATTTTTTCAGATCTTACAATACAATTACAATACAATACAATTTATTGCCACCAAGATATACAATAAAAAAAAAAAAAATGTACACATCATTCCTTAACATTGGTACAAGATTAACAAAAGGTCGATTTATCGCCAGAGGCGATGTTTTCAAAACGACCCAATCAGCAATGTATGTTAAAAAAAAATAAATTGATATGGCGAATATAAGTAAAAAAAAATAATAAATTTATGTATAAAGTATTAGAAAAAGAGTACGCAAGAACAAGAAGGAAAGAGACTCGAATTAAACAAAAAAAAAATGATTGGAGAAGAAGAAATAAAGCTGTCAGCTGAGAACGGAAAGAGAAGAGGCAGATTAAATCAGGAAACAGTCTGAGACAACTGTTGTGACAACAAGCGATCTTTAAGCGATGCTCTGAATACAGAAAAACTACGGGCTTCCCGCAACTCAGTGGGTAAGTTATTCCAGAGAGTTATAGCTTGCACTGTGTATGACCCGTGATATATTTCGGTACGATGAATCGGAAACATGAGTGAGATGTAGTGAACAGATAGATTGGAGACTGAGAGGAAAGAATCTTGTATAAGGTAGTTAGTATACGGAAAGATCTACGGTTCTCAACGGTAAGCATTTCGAGGGGATGACGATAAGGTGTAACATGCTCACATTTTCTCAGATCGAAGATAAAGCGCACACAATTATTTTGTAACCTCTCTAATTTGTTACGAAGACCAATCGAAAGGTCCGGGTATACGGTATCGGCATAGTCCAAATGGAGAAGAATTAAAGAGTAACAAAGGTTACGACGAGCAGTAGGTGGAAGGAAACAACCAAGCTTGCGTAGGGAGTAGAAACAGAAATAGACCTTCCTACAGATAGACTGAATCTGGGGCTGCCAGGACAATGCAGAATCCATCATCACACCCAAGTTTTTAACAGTTCGAGAGAATTGTATAATATTACCGTCAAGTGACAAATAGGTATTGTTAAGGGAGTAAAATTTTCTCGTCTTTGTCACGTTTAAACCCAAGCCATGGCATCTAGACCAGTCCAGAACGCTAGCAAGATCCCTATTAAGCCGCATCCACAGCTGCAGTTGTATAAATTTGGAGGTCATCTGCATATAGTTGAAAGTTGCACTTAATTGTTTTAGAAATGGAGTTTATAAATACTGAAAATAGGAGTGGACCCAAGACACTGCCCTGGGGCACACCACAGTGGCTTGCAACTATAGACGAAGATGATGAGGAGTCACGTACACACAACGAACGATTAGAAAGGTACGATTGAAACCACGCGACACAGCTCGACGAAAAACCCACAGAAGAAAGAATTGCCACCAACAAACCATGATCAACAGAATCAAATGCCTTGCTGAAATCGAGCAAGACCAATAAGGTCAAACGCCGATCATCACAACCACGTCTAATATCATCAGTAATCTTGATGAGCGCCGATGTCGTGCTATGGCCTGGCCGAAAACCTGATTGAAAATCAGTGATAATTTTATGCTCATCAAAATACTGCTGCATCTGCATATATACCAAGCGCTCTAGTGCTTTAGAAATTACAGAAATAATGGATATAGGACGAAAATCACTCAGACAAGTGGGACATTTAAGTTTAGGTATGGGTACAACGTAAGCTAGTTTCCAAATAGAGGGGAAGGTCGATGTCTCAATGGAGAAGTTAAATATGTGGAGTAGTGGAGGAATGATTACATCCAAAATAGGAAGGAGCTGCTTAATGCTGACACCATCAGCACCAACACTAGTGGACTTAGAATGACTGAGAGCCTGGCGGACTTGAAGCTCGTCAAACAGCTCCAAGGAAAATTTGGAATTGACATTAGCAGAGGCAATAATAGCGGTAATAGTTGATGCCTTAACTGAGTCATCGAGAGTAATGGGAGGTTCGGCAAAATAATTGACGAGAGAATCACAATCAAAACCACCATGATAAGAAGGTGATTCAACCACACCAAGCGAACGCATAGTTTTCCAGAAAGTGTTAGGGGTAGCATAAGACAATTTCCGATAAATATACAATTTTTTTAAGTTCTTACAACGGTGGTTGCAGCGGTTACGCAAGGTACGGTATGTTTCCCAGTTAGCATTGGATGGATGTCTTCGAAGAAGAGTTTTTGCAGCATTGCGTCTGCGCATAAGATCTTTAACCTCACCATTGAGCCAGGGCGCAGGTAAGTACTTTGTTTTGCGTGGAAGCAAAGGGGCATGACAATCATACAATTCCCTGAGTTGCATATTGAAGTAGTTAACCTTTTCGTTGATATCCGACATGCGGTATAATTTAAACCAATCGATCGTCGAAGCATCAGACATCAATGACTCGCTGTTGATTCCACTGTAGTTTCGAGTCGGAATAGAACGTCTAGGTATCACACAACGTCCAATCTCAAGTGCAATAAATTAAGTCGTGGTTGGAGAACTGACACGCTGGAATCTGACCATGAGAAAGTATGTTGTCTGGAGAGGACGTTAAAATAAGGTCCAACATCGACTGAGATGTTGGTAAATGGTATGTGGGTTGTGTCGGTAAAATAGAAAGATTGAGAGAAGAGGTGATGAATTTAAGTTTTTCACAGCGCAGATCATTTCTTAAGAGACAAGTGTTGAAGTCGCCCATAAGAAGAGTAGTATCATAATTAAGAGTGTGCCTCTCCAGTACATCCTCCAACTGATCAAAATAATGAAGGCTCGGTGGACAATAAAACGTGCCCAAAAGCATGCGGCTGCTAGCTAACGTTATCTCAGTAAGAAGATACTCTGCGTTTTGTTGTGACCCATCAGATGAAGCAATAATATTGATGTTGAAATGGTCGCGAACAAACAACGCAACGCCCCCACCCCGTGAATATTCACTAGAGGACGATGAACAGGAAGTACAGCTTGTATTCATCATAAAAAGTAATAGTTAGTAGACAAAAAGTAAGACAACGGCGAAAAGTAAATCAAAGAGGGAAGGAAAGAAAAGAAAAGCAGTAGTATAATAACAATAGAAAAAGAGTAGATTACAATTTACTCCTTGCTTCTGCGACACACGCAACTGCCGACCGGGTTGCTCAAAAACCAGCCAATAACAGACAATACAGTGGCAGAACGGAGCAATTCAACCTTCTCTAAAAGAGAAAAAAAAAAGTACAAAAATATATATCATACATAATAAAGCAAACTAATAAAGATCTTGATAGTATTCATATAAATAAAAGAGTCTAATCACTTTTTGAAGTGTGATCGAAAGGATATTCTTTTATTTCCTTCTCTTCTTTGTCTATTTTACTCACCATTTTCTTTGCAAAATTTTCTACAGTTCTCCAGTAATCGAATCAAGTTTTCCTTCCGGTCTCTTCCACATATCTTCTGTTGCTTTCTTTCATCTTACATATCCATAGACTGTGTGTTGTACATCGTTCATCTTTGTACAATAAATTGATTGTAAATTTGTATGTGTATTAAATTTCTTCAGATACACTACGAACCAGTTTCTGAAGAAGGTTGAAACATGGCATCCGAAACGTCAAACATTTTTTTAAAAAACGCACGGCAAAACCCGAAAGATTCTAGTTTTAGATCTAGTATTATGGCTAGTGATAGTTCTAATGTTAGACCTAATTTTAGTTCAATTATTTTAGTTACTTTACATTATCACTAGATATTGGTTGAAGAGGCCTTATCAACTCACTTCAACCCAACTAACTATTAGCGCTAAACATTTTAGTTGGGTTTGGTTGAACCATTAACTTTAACCGAACTCAACTAGCTAATTAGCATTAAATATTAATTGGGTTGGGTAAAACCATCAACTTTATCTGAACCCAACTCAATCTAACTATCTGATTAGTGCTAGATATTAATTGGGTTGGGGTGAGCAATGAATCTTAACCCAACCCAACTCAATTAGAGCAACTCAAAATTTTATTGAATTTATTCCTCATACTTGCTTTTTCTTTATAACATCAATAATCTTCCAGGGAAGTGTTCTAAATACGTTTCCCACCACGATTATTAATTACCAAAGTAGTGTAGTAATATTCGAAATATTAATATTGGGTTTTATAGGCAAAGCACTTAAAAAAAGCTTTTTCTTTATTAACGTTGAGCTTTCAGATTTATTTTATGAAAGAGGAAGCATTACTAATTCACTAACTGTGTTAGGAGCGTTACATCCTTCTCTCAAATAGAAAAATTTATATTTAATATATATAAAGAGAAATAATTATATTCTTAAAAAATAGTGATCCTTCAGACCCAGTCATTATTATTAGGCATGCAGATAAAAGTCAATGCATGGTAGTCATCTCCAAGCCCAAGTACCAAGATAAGGTCATAACGCTTCTATAGGATGAATCTACATGTAAAATACTTCCTATAGATTCAACATCCGCTGCCTAGTCAAGAGACAATAAATATGTCCAGAAGCAGTATATTAACACTAAGATCTCCAAGTCTTCAAAGTACTATAATGGTGTTAGTTTCATGGTTTCTCAAAAGTCCATAAGGAGGATTATCCTCTTATAACCCTTTGTGGGTTCACCCATTTATGCCTTATCCAAATACTTGGCGGACATTCTCTCAAATGCTTTCATAAGCTGGATCAGTTTGAACATTCAGGACTTCTATACTTTTGTTGAAGAGGTTGCTAAAATCAAACTGCCTGGTGACTACGTGTTGGTTTCATTAGACGTGGTTTCGCTATTTATCAATATCCTCAGAGAGAACCATGGAGAAATACCTCTTTATGGAGATTATCTACGTTTTATCTTCATCCTTTACCTTCTCCTTCCAGGGACAGTTCTACCAACAAATGTTTGGGACACCAATGATAGCTCTTCATTGGTCTTTCTGAGCTCTCCGATTCTGGCATTGATTGTGAAGGATGAATTTTGAATTTCCTTTCATCCACAAATATGTAGATCATATAATCTACTCTTTCTCCTTCCCCTATAAGTAAGCCTAATGGTTATAACAACAGGTTGCAGTTTACTATTAAAACTGAGTCCTCTAAGTCAGCTCCCTTTTTACATTGCCTATTGTCTTTAGAGAGTATTATAATTTAGTTAATAACGTTAATAACGGTTATCCACCGCGTCTTTTGAATGGAATTCTCAATCATTCTTTAGTAACCTCCATAAGTCCTTTTGATGGTGACCAAAGGTCTGATGTTGTTGAAGCAACAACACAGTTTAAATATGTAAAAATACCCTTCACAAAGGCTTTACATCAAGGTTCATCTCCATTTTCGATCAATTTAATATTAAATTTGCAAAATATAATTACCACTTAACAGAAAAAACCAAGGATAGCATTCCTATTTTACAACAATCAAACATCATATACCCTATTTCTTGCGCTAATTGTGAAGGAACGTACATTGGTACGACAGCGCAGTATTTCGAGAATAGACATAAACAACATCGGAATGATTGTAGGGGTAGAAATGAGAATAGAAGAGAGGGTCATTCATGACCTGAAAACATGTTTACATGTTACTTTACATTGGGTCACTGTTGACCCGATTCTGGGTGTTGGTGTTATAGTTATTACCTACAAGATACTGACTAAAAACTTGTACTTTTTCGCTGCGCACGCATCTGTGTAAATCAAAGTTGATGCAAAAACATTATTGTCTTGTGTGGTCTCGTGTTCTTGTGGACAAGTTCTCATTATGTCTTCTAATAATGAAACTCTCACGGATGTAGAGCTTTTCAACGCTCTTCTGAATGATTGTCTTTTAACTTTAGAGATCGATATCCTTGAAATCGCAAAAATGAAATGAATATTTCTGTGTATCATATGTTGAAATTTTTTCGTCGAATAGTTTTTGAGAAAAAAAAATCGCAAAGTAGACAATGTTGCCGGCACCCACGAAAATCGGGTACTCTTTTCATTTAACTCGCGATAAAATAGAAACCACGGATCCGAAAATTTCCAAATTAACTCAACATTAATTAATATGATACGCAGAAATGTTCACTGACTACAATAATCTTTACCACATTTTTTTTTTGTCGAGGGGTTACGAAGCCATCGATCTCTAAAGTGAGGGGCCCTGACTTTTGGCACGGACTTTAGTTATTCGAGAAGTTTATGGTACAGAAAGAAACCACATACAGGTCGATATATCAACTTTTATTCATGTCATTTATTACATGAAAAACTAAATACTGTTTTTGTGCGTAAAGATTTCAAGTCTGAACAGAACCCAACTTAAGTTGTTGATTAAAATTTATGAAATATCAACAAATGAGCTAACCTAGGGAAACAAACAAACACTAAGAGTAAATCTACAAAGTTCCTTAATCATAGATATGAATATGATGTGAGTGTTGATTAAGTTTTTGTGTGAACTCTCACAACTATTTCAACATTGCACATAGACGCTATAAAATGTATCTTTTGTTAACGTGTAGCAAAACGTAACTCACCCTCATTCATCCCAACCCAACCTAACTCAACCCAACTCCTTAATTAAAACGAATGAATAAATCAATACAACGTAGAAAACGGACTAATACTTAAGAGTATCAGCCGTCACAACTATTTAATCTTGCACAAAGGCACTGTAAAGTGATTCTCGTGAAAAACAAGTTTACATGAGCAGAAGAATGTTTGGAATTGGATTGAAAGAAATTAAGACATTATTACATCTGTGTTTCAAACTTTGTAAAAACTGCGTTATATAAAAATTATACACAAATATTATCCGTGCCAGAAGTCAAGTCCCCTCACTTTAAAGATTGATATCTTCCAAATCGCTCTCATATACTTGTTTAGAAATTTTCGGATCCGCGGTTTTTCTTTCAAAAATCGCATTGAAATCCCTCCGGTCGTTTTCAAAACAACCGCATATAAAATATGCCCCACGTTAAGAACACATCTTGTTATTACCAGTTTAAATTAGAGTTTTGTTTGTCAAATAGTACTTGAGAAAAAAAATTCGCAAAGTAGATAAAGTTGTTGGCACTTTAAAAAATCGGGTACGTTTTCAATTAACTCGCGATAGAAGAAAAATTATTAGAAAATTAACCTATGATACACAGAAATGTTCATTGATTACAATAAACTTTACCGCAATTTTTTTCATCCAGCGATTTCAATGATATCGATCTCTAAAGTGAGGGGCCTTGACATCTGGCACGGATAATAGTACAACGTATTAATAAAAGTATATTATTAGCACACTCTTATATTAAGTTATCAACATTTTAATTGAACCAAAATTATTTATATTCCAATTTTCTTTGACGTTTTAATTTTGCAAAAGGAGCTTTACGCTATCGAACATAATTAAATATACATTGACAATTTCATTAATCGAACACGTCAAAAGTTAATTTATTCCATAAAATCCCATAAATTTCGATTTATTATCTGATAATAACTCGTTAGTTTGATCAATTTATTCTTTAATTTTCATCTCATAAAATATAAATAAAAACTTACAACACGACAATTTTAAAATAACATTTTTAAGCTTAACGCAGCTTTTGATTTCAAAATTAATCCTGTTATAATAAAACGTAGATCTTTGTCATATTTATCGTTTCTGTTTTTTTTTGTACATCGCACTCGCAAATATTTTATCGATGTTACTGCATTAACTATATTAAAATGAAAGCCAATCGTCGAAATGGTTGTTTTAAAATAACGGAGAGAGGGTTGTTTGTTTCCCCAAGCAGAAAGAAATCAATAAATGAAGCAGAACTTCACTTCGTTTAGTTTTAAACAATTCAATAAAGAGATGGGGGTGAAATTTAAAGCTCTGGACGTGAAATTTTAAGAAAATTTATGGTTTTAAAACTTACTTGGTCGTTCATCATCAGTCCCATCGTGAACAGAAGAGCTTCTGTGGTGGTGTTTGTGCGAATGTCTTCTGTGGGAATGCCTCCGTTCCCCTGGCACATGAACTCCGACAAAGACCGAATGAGCTCTATGTCCTGAAACAAGATAAGAGTATCCTTGTGAGCTTTTCATAAATATTTATTTGTTATGTATTCGATGTGAACTAGGGTATACATTTTGAGTCTTGAAAAGATTTTCTGTATGAAAGAACACACACCGATTTTTGTTGGGGTGATTCTTGTTGTGGAATTATAAAGGTTTTTATCGGAACATTTCCACGTGAGGGGAAACTAAGAAAATCGTTCCTAAGCAGTTTTAGTCGTCTGTAAGTTTCGGCGCTGCCACTGAACCCTTAATGGGAGCTTTGCGTCCAAATCGATAGGTCGACGTTCCCAGTTCGTGGAAATGGAACGGCAGGGGTTCATCCCAAATTGATACTAAAACTTTTTTTTTCAGGTAATCACACACACGAGATTTTCTTTTCACTTTAACAAATCCCCCCAATTTGAAATAAATTCTAATTTCGTATTTATCTTTTATGTATTCAACGAAGTAAGAAGTAGTGTTCATAAATTTATGACGTTGATTTTGCCGCATCCTCATCTCGAAATGTTATTTATTCATAGAGCCTTGTGATTTCAGCGTTGAGTGCGGTATATTGTTATATACAAAAAGGGGAATAATTTGATGGATTTTGTGATTTATTATAAATGGTTGAACACGAGTTCGAGCTGAAATGATAAAGCAACATCACTCCGCCAAAGGCTATAAAAGCATTTCCCTTGACTTGAAAAATACAAAACCCTTTGACGTAATTATACAATTTCAACTCAAAGAAAATTTCCGTTAAAATCGTACTTTCATTACTTTTAAGAAAAAGAAAAAAAAATAAAAATTTAAATGAAAATGATTTTGATGTTAAGATAATTAACGTTGAAATGAAATATTTCGAGGAGACGAAGATCAAGATTATACTTTTGTTTGAAAACTTAATATTCGTGATAAAAATCATTTTGCGTTTCCTACAATTTCGTAAATAAAATCATAAAAAAATCATATTTCAGTTTTTAATGAAATAATTTTTATTTTAAAGCCTAATCTTTATCGAAAGTTTCCATCTTTATAATCTCCATGGATTAAAAGTTGAGATTTTATTGATAAGATCTGCATCTGAGATTTTTGTTCCAATCAATTTTTGCCCACGCCTTAAAAATTCTTAACTTAGATTTTAATTGGGATGAAGAGATGGAATAACTTTTATTTTAAAGCTTAATCCTTATAAAAATTTTATGGGCAATTTCCATTTTAATAACTCAAAAGGACGCTGAGATTTTATTAATAAGAGTCTGTTTTCATTGAAGAAATGTCCGAAATTAAAATGGGTTAAATTATTTTGAAATTATTTCAAAATTATTTTTTTCGAAAATTATTTCTTAATATTAAAGTTCTTATAACAAATAACCCATCCATGATTTTTTGAATTTTTTATTCCATATAATTTTTGTCTTATTACATCTGAATCTTGAAGAATTCTTAACTCAGATTTTAATTAGGATGAACGAGTCTAATTAGGGCCTTAACGAAAAAGAATTTGGCTTTAATTTGGTATAAAAATTATTTTCAATGAAAACAGATTCATTTGTATCTCAATTTTCATTTTTCATAAAATTAAAACAAAAATCTTCTTAACCTTTTTTGAAAAATCTTATAAAAAATCGAATTCTTAAGATATATTGATGATATTTTTTCTGAATAAATGAATAAATCCATTAGTGAGTATCTCAATTCGTTTTTGATATAACAAGTTTTGAACTCAACTTAAATTTGTAGCATTTCGTAAAATTAAAAACTTCCTTAACCATTTTTGAAAAATCGATCGAATTCTTAAGATATCTTGATGGATTTTTTAAGATTTATAAAGGATAGTATGCACTTTTCTGAGAATAAAACCGTGCGTGAGTATCTCAATTGGTTTTTGAGATATCAGGTTTTGAGCTCAACCCAAATTTCTGCCATTTCATAAAATTAACAATTTTATTTAATCATTTTTGAAAAATCCAATTCTTAAAATATCTTGATGAATCTTTTGAGATTTATGAAGGAAAGACTTTTCCATGAACATATCCATCCATCAGTATCTCAATTCGTCTTTGAGATATCAGGTTTTAAACCCGACCTAAATTTGTGGCATTTTATAAAATTAAAAATTTCAGTAATCATTTCTGAATTCTTAAGATATCTTAATGAAATTTTCTGTGATTTATAAAAGAAAGTGTGCACTTCTCCATGAACATATCCATCCGTCAGTATCTCAATTCGTCTCTGAGATATCAGGTTTTAAACCCGACCTAAATTTGTGGCATTTTATAAAATTAAAAATTTCAGTAATCATTTCTGAAATTTGAAATCATCATTTTTTTTGAGATTTATAAAGGACAGTAAGCACTTTTCTGAGAACAATGCCGTGAGTGAATATCTCAAATCGATTTTGAGATATCAAGCTTTGAAGTCAACATAACTTTGTGGCATTTTATAAAATTAAAATTTTCCTTAATTATTTTTGAAAAATCGTAAAAAAATCGAATTCTTAAGATATCATAATGAAATTTTCTGTGATTTATAAAGAATGTGTGTGCTTTTTTATGAACATATCTATCTATTTTAAACTCAACCTAAATTTGTGGCATTTTATAAAAATAAAAAATTTCCTTAACCATTTATTGAAAAATTGACCAAATTCTTAAGATATTGTGATGATTTTTTTGAGATTTATAGAGGACAGTATGCACTTTTTTGAGAACAATGCTGTGAGTGAGTATCTCAATTCAATTTTGAGATATCAAGCTTTAAAACCTGAATATGTGGCAATTATAAAATTAAAAATTTCCTTAATCATTTTTGAAAAATCTTAAAAAATCGAATTCTTAAGATATCTTCATGAAATTTTCTGAGATTTATAAAGAAAAGTGAATGTGCTTTTCCATGAACATATCTATCCGTCAGTATCGCAATTCCTTTTTTGAGATTTTAAGTTTTAAACTCAACCTAAATTTGTGACAATTTATAAAATTTAAAGATTTCCTTAACCACTTTTGGAAAATCGATCGAATTCTTAAGATATCTTGATGATTTTTTTGAGATTTATAAAGGAAACTGCACATTTCCACGAACATATCCATCCCTCGGTATCTCAATTTGCTTTTGAGATATTAAGCTTTGAGGTCAACCTACATTTTTGGCATTTTATAAAATTAGAAATATCTTAAATTATTTTTGAAAAATCTTAAAAATCGAATTCTTAAGATGTCTTTACGAATTTTTTTGTAATTTATAAAGGAAAGTGTGCACTTTTCCATGAACATATCCATTCGTCAGTATTTCAATTCCTTTTTCGAGGTATTAGGTTTTAAACTCGACCTAAATTTGTGGCAATTTATAAAGTTTTAAGATTTTCTTAACCATTTTTGGAAAATCGACCGAATTCTTAAGATATCTTGATGATTTTTTTGAGATTTATAAAGGAAACTGTGCACTTTTCCATGAACATATCCATCCCTCGGTATATCAATTTGTGCTTGAGATATCAAGCTTTGAGGTCAACCTACATTTTTGGCAATTTATAAAATTTAGAGTTCCTTAACCATTTTCGGAAAATCGACCGAATTCTTAAGATATCTTGATGAATCTTTTTTTGATTTATAAAGGAAACTGTACTTTTCCATGAACATATCCATCCGTCAGTATCTCAATTTGTTTTTGAAATATCAAGCTTTGAGGTCAACCTACATTTTTGGCATTTTATAAAATTAAAAATTTCCTTGATTATTTTTGCAAAACCTTAAAGAATCGAATTCTTAAGATATCTTGATGAATCTTTTTTTGATTTATAAAGGAAACTGCACTTTTCCATGAACATATCCCTCCGTCAGTATGTCAATTCCTTTTTTGAGATATTAGGTTTTAAACTCAACCTAAATTTGTGACAATTTATAAAATTTTAAGATTTCCTTAACCATTTTTGGAAATTCGACCGAATTCTTAAGGTATCTTGATGATTTCTTTTGAGATTTATAAAGGAAACTGTGCACTTTTCCATGAACATATCCATCCGTCAGTATCTCAATTTGTTTTTGAGATATCAAGTTTTCAAGTCAACCTAAATTTGTGGCATTTTATAAAATTAGAAATTTCCTAAATTATTTTTGAAGAATCTTAAAAAATCGAATTCTTAAGATATCTTTATGAATTTTTTTGTGATTTATAAAGGAAAGTGTGCACTTTTCCATGAACATATCCATTCGTCAGTATCTCAATTCCTTTTTCGAGATATTAGGTTTTAAACTCAATCTAAATTTGTGACAATTTCTAAAATTTTAAGATTTCCTTAACCATTTTTGGAAATTCGACCGAATTCTTAAGGTATCTTGATGATTTCTTTTGAGATTTATAAAGGAAACTGTGCACTTTTCCATGAACATATCCATCCGTCAGTATCTCAATTTGTTTTTGAGATATCAAGTTTTCAAGTCAACCTAAATTTGTGGCATTTTATAAAATTAGGAATTTCCTAAATTATTTTTGAAAAATCTTAAAAAATCGAATTCTTAAGATATCTTTATGAATTTTTTTGTGATTTATAAAGGAAAGTGTGCACTTTTCCATGAACATATCCATTCGTCAGTATCTCAATTCCTTTTTCAAGATATTAGGTTTTAAACTCAACCTAAATTTGTGGCAATTTATAAAATTTAGAGATTTCCTTAACCATTTTTGGAAAATCGACCGAATTCTTAAGATATCTTGATGAATCTTTTTTTGATTTATAAAGGAAACTGTGCACTTTTCCATGGACACATCCATTCGTCCGTATCTCAATTTATTTTTGAGATATGAAGCTTTCAAGTCAACCTAAATTTGTGGTATTTTATAAAAGTAGGAATTTCCTTAATTATTTTTGAAAAATCTTAAAAAATTGAATTCTTAAGATATCTTCATGAAATTTTTTGTGATTTGTAAAGGAAAGTGTGCACTTTTCCATGAATATATCCATTCGTCAGTATCTCAATTCCTTTTTTGAGATATTAGGTTTTAAACTCAACCTAAATTTGTGGCAATTTGTAAGATTTAAAGATTTCCTTAATCAGTTTTGAAAAATTGACCGAATTCTTAAGATATCTTGATGATTTTTTTGAGATCTATAAAGAAAAGTATGCACTTTTGCAAGAAGAAATCCATCCGTGAGTATTTCAATTCATTTTTGAGATATCAAGTTTTAAAGTCAACCTAAATTTGTGGCATTTCGAAAATTAATAATTTCCTTAATCATTTTTGAAAAATCTTAAAAAAATCGAATTCTTAAGATATGTTGATGAAATTTTGTGATTTATAAAGGAAAGTGTACACTGTTCATTTAATAAATCCATCCGTGAGTATCTCAAATCGTTTTTGAGATATCAGATGTTGAACTCAATCTAAATTTGTAGCACTTTATCAAATTAAATATTTCCTTATTCAAATTTGAAATCGAATTCTTAAGATTACTATGCATGATCATAAAGATAAAAAATTTGGTTTTAATTTGATATAAAAATCATTTCTCAATTTTAAAAAACAACTAAATTTGGTTGAGAGATTTTTTGAATTTTATGTTTTTTATTTCAATCTCAATCTTTAAAAACTTTTAACTCAGATTCTTATTAGGATAATGAGATTAAATGACTTTAATTTAAAGCTTAATCCTTACAGAGTTTCGTAACATCCATGGATTAGATGCTGAGATTTTATTAACAAGATCCTCTTTTCATTGAAAATACAAGACAAAGTTTACATTACGTTAGATTATCTCGATAAATTTATTATAAAACATTACACTCACTATCCATTACATTAAAACGATAAAGAATTTAGTTTTAATTTGATACATAAATCATTTCTTAACCATCAAAAATAAATCCACAACTTTTTTATACTTCATCAGAATGAATTTTACCCTCATTACACCGCAGCGTTTTAAAAATTCTTAACTAAGGTTTTAATTACGACACAACGACGAAACGACTTTTATCTTACAGCTTAAACTTTATAGAATGTTTATGATCAACTCAATTTTTAAACCCCCCATAATTTCATAGATACGATTTTTTAAAACTTGCCCATATACGAGAAAAGTTCATTTTTTATTCAAGCGGGCTTTCATCCGACCTCTTTGTTACGGTACAACATTATAAAGGCTTCGGTTTTTATCGACCTACAACAAAACTAAAAGTGTTCTCGTTATTGCCGTTATATTTTTGGAAACCCTTCGACGAACTTTGTTTGCCGAGCAAATAGGCGTCACCAATAAGTATTCCTGTCGTATCCTGCCGATATCAATACGGCTCGGAGATGGCGTGCAACGACAACCTGAATTAAGGTTAAAAGGGAAGCCGTATTTACATCGTTATTAAACGTGGTTATCACAATGTTTGCAATAATCTTTAAATGGTCTTTTCGAGAAAGGTCGAGAACGATAATTCAAATATTCTTGAATGTGGGGAAATTTTTATTTTCTTCTTTTGGTTTTGTGGTTTTAAATGTTAGGACAAGTTTAAAAGAATTGTTAACTTTAAAGATGAAAGATAGTTTACCTTCAAAGTCTTTCTCGTCGAAAGTTTGTGCGGATTTCTGTGCGCCCGGATCGATTGGAGCCTCATCCTGTGGATCCATATCACCTCACGAATCTAAAAATAAAAGAAATAATATATAAATTCATATTATAAAGTTGAGAAAATCAATATTAATCGACTTTGTAATATAACCGGAACCTGATCGTAACATTGAACAGAATCACAAAGGACTCATTGTGTTCAATGTTATGCATAGGCATTTCAATGTCTTTAGTACAACGGTTACTGATGATAACAAGTTCACAATTAGACTAAAGCCGAGTTCATGTTCAATGTATACAATTCTCTTTATTCGGATTTCATTTAACAACGATATTTTACGAAGAAAAATGTTTATTAAACGCAACGTTTATTTACATTAAACGTTGCGTGATGGACTACAATTTGATTTAATTTTGATCAAATTATTGAAAATATCTTACTAAATCGTATAATTTAGGTATAACCGAGCTCTAATAAACCGAACGTCGAGCTAATTTCCATTCGAATAAACTTAACACAATAGAAGTTTTATGGCCGAATTGTTCCAACCATTGTTAACTAATTCATGTTCAATCAATCAAATTATTTTTCGAAATTTTATAACATCGCGCAATATTTCGCATTACAACACAGAATCCATAGAATTACTTCGCAAAAAGAAGCCTTACTTCATTAAATACCCTCCTGAAATTGGAGGTCAGCAAAATTAAAGGTCTCTTTGTACTCGATTCCCTTTGAAACTTATTATCGTTCAAGCAATCTTCTTTGTTTTATGTACTTTGCGGAAATTTATCTCATCTCCATTTGTTTACTTAATACCTTTAACATCGGGGAGACGTCTCGCTCATTTAAAGTTCAAGATTAATCGGGTTATAGGTAACTAATGTCTTAATCGGTAAAGATAAAACCGGAATTGGATGATTAATATTAGGACCTTCGGTTATAAATGACAAATCGATCGATTAGATATGAATAATGAATTAATTGTCTTAGTACATGACCTATTTTTGCGATTTCGTTAAATAAATAACGTTGTTATTGGAAAATACTCGTGACTTGATATTTTGTGATAACATTTGAACTTTTATAAATGTTCTTTTTTGATTTATTTATAAAAAAACATTCCAAGAAATTCCAAAACGTTAAAAACCTCTTTTTTTTACTTAATTGCAATAAAATTTCAACATTTTTAAGAAAAAAATGTAATGTTAAATAAGTAATGTGTTATATATCATTAAATATTATAAATCATTTTCTTGTCTTCATATTTAAGCCATACGATTTGTTAAAAGTTCTCAATTATTTTTTGGTTAAATTAGGTTATCATCAAAATCACAAAATTTCCAAAAATGTTTCTAAACTAAATTTAACTATAAATCTTGTTAAATCTTGTCCATTTGGTGCCTCGGCCGGAAGTTGAGTTGAAGTGTCGGTCGAATTTTGCTAATTCTGTGGTTGCACGAATGTCTCGTTCTGGGGGGGTGTTCAAGCTTGTGAGAATGTCCACTCTGGGGCGATGTATGATCTGATTTTGGGCATGGTTAATAATGAGAAGAATGGGACTTCAGCTGAGGCGACTTGTGAAATTTCGGTGGCAGAGTTCTCAATGCTCGCAACTAGCAAAAATTAATGTTCTGCATGTCAACGTTCGGTCTATCTTTAATAAATTTAACAAGATAGAATTATTAATTATTGAACATGCTCCACATATCTTATGTATTAGCGAGCATTGGGTGACTTCTGCTGCTCGGAATGCCATTAATGATAATAAAATTTCTCGTTCTGCTGGAGCGCATGGTGGTGCTCTTATACTCACGAGATCTGACTTTCATATAAACTCGGTTAAGTTGGATAGATTCGCTAAGGATATGTTGTTTGAGTGGTGTGCGATCCGGTTTAAATACTCAAATCAGAATTGCTCAAATCAGAATTGCTGACCTCGAATTTCTTTGACGCTTTTATAGATATTTTAGCTTCAATACTAGAATTTTTGTATTGTAATAATGATTTTGTCGTGCTTTGCGTTGATTTGAATGTTGATATAAACAAAGATACTTATGAGCTGCTCAGAGGTACGACGGAATATACTAGAATTTGTTGTAACTTAAATGGAGCCACTTGTCTATATTGTAACAAATTTATCGCCGTCATTAGGTTCTTTTAATGTTTTTCACGGAAATATAGCAGACCATTTTGTCTGCTCCTTGGTCTATTCTGCTCGAGTTTGCAAATTGAGGATTCCAACCGAACGCTTTCCATTTTTAAGCAGAGATTTTCCTGTAATAATTTATCTTTTTAAATCATAAACTAATTTTGTTCGATTTCGATTCTCTCCTTGCTGTGAATTTGAATCATGTAAATTTCAATTTTTTTGAGACGTTTCAGTCTTATTACAACTTATATTGTCCGATTGTTAGAAGGGAGCCTCCCGTAAAAAGTGGCTCACATAAAAGATGGGTAACATCTGCGATCGTACAAGACGGACAGGAACCAAGAATCCATTGGTTACTAACAAATGGTTTTTCGGAACTTCGAGCAGAATATAACTCGAATATAACAAAGAGATATTTGCTGTGGTGTTGCATCAGCGATCAGTTAGGGCGTCTTCCGCAGAGTAGTTCTGTGGAGTTGTCTGTTGATGACATATTGATAGATGATGTGTCAGAGTGTTGCAATCATTTTGGTGAGTACTTTTCATTTGTAGATCAGGACAGATTGGTGGCTACTTACGGGTCATCTTCTTTGTATTTTGCTCCCGTTACGGATACAGAGGTCTTCGATGCTATTAAAGGCTTGAAAAATGTTAAAGCTGTTAGATGAGATTATGTTTCTGTTGAATGCGTCAAATTTGTGAGTGGTAACTTATATATATAGCCTTTGGCCAAGATTTTCAATCTGTCAATTGAGTTAGGGGTTCTTCCTGATTCAATTCAATCAGCTTTCAACAGCTTTTAATCAACAATAAGGGCAATGCGCCCTTACAATTGTTAAGTTCTTTTTGATGCATTTCCAATAATATGTCGATCGCAGAACGGATTTCGAAGGGGCTTGTCAACTGAGACCAATACTGTCGATTTCTTTTCATATACCTATGAAAACCTTGACAAGGGCAATTATGTGGTCACACTTCATCAAGCAAAAGTTATACAATATGAGTATTCATGGAAGTCTGCTTAACTTCTTGGTTAACTTCTTTCGCTACAAGTCGTAGTTTGAGAGTGGT
Source organism: Onthophagus sagittarius (assembly GCA_036711965.1). Classification (NCBI taxonomy): domain Eukaryota; kingdom Metazoa; phylum Arthropoda; class Insecta; order Coleoptera; family Scarabaeidae; genus Onthophagus; species Onthophagus sagittarius. Next base: position 14,852,446 of record JASERS010000004.1, read on the forward strand.
TCTGCCGGGGATACCATTAAATCTTGGTGTACATTAGGGTGCTAAACTGGGTCCCTTACTGTTTTTAATTTTTGCAAATGATCTACCAAGTTTTTTCGAGTTCATCTGCATTCATGTGGTGATGTATACAGATGACACCTTTATCGCTATTGCTGCTCGTGATCGGAGTGAGTTTGATAGGTTGGTTGGTAGCACTGTAGAGCGTTTTGTGGATTTGTGCATCCGAAATAGAATTATTTTGTATGTACAGAAAACAGTCTGCGTAAATTTTCATGTTCGGAATTTCATTCCTTTACAGAAGGAAGCCAACTTTTTGGGCTTGAGGATTGATACTAAATTGAGTTTTGGACCACATATAAATAACGTATGTAAAAGATTAAATTCGTCGTATTTTGCATTACTCAAACTCAAATATTCGTTGGACAGGAAATCACTCCTTGGCGCATATTACGCGCTTTGCTACTCACACATTTCATACAATATTCTTTTGTGGGGCAGAATTTCTCAGTGGCGGCATGTATTTGTAACTCAGAAACGAATAATCAGATTAATTTTTCAGTTACAATGTGGTGAGTCCTGCAAGGAAGTTTTTAGAAATAATAGTATTCTTATCTTTCCTTGTATCTGTATTCTCATAGTTGTGGTGTTTGTCAATGGAAATCCTGAAAGATTTTTGGGCTCTGTTAGCCATTATGAGAGGAGACGTTGCTGCGACACAAAACTGTATTTTTCGAGAAAAGTCCGAAATACCATTTTGTAAAACTATACAATAAGTTACCTGTCTCCAAAAAAAAAGCATCACCACTCCTCGTGCTTTCGAAAATAAAGTTAAGGCGTACTTGATCGAGAATGTTTTTTATAGTTTACCGCAGTACTCAAGCTGTATTTAACTTTTTCTTTTCTTTTTTGTGTATTTTGTTATGTGTAATAATGTATTGTATGACTTATCTCCATCTACAGTTATGTGGCACTGAGACTAATAAATTATTATTATTATGACAAAAAAAGATAAAATGGTATATATCTCTTTAAATAGGATACTTAAAGGTTTAATTCGACATATACAGGCAACCCTCCTATAACACGGTAGTTAGGTTCCTAGAAAATGCCGTGTTGTGTGAAACCGTGTTGCATGAGACCCAGAGCTAGTGCAAAAAGGGGGGTTACGTTCCAAAAACTTATTAAAAACAAATATTTTTCTTAATTCGACATAAACAACGTAATTTTTATTAAAAATATAAATGTATGTACAACACAAAGTATAAAAAAAATATTTTAATCTAACGCAACCATAATTTAATGAATTTACTCGTCGTCACTGCTCAGTATAATCAACCGAGAACGTTTTTTCGGTGGAACGACATCGCCTTCACTTTCTGAACTTTTTTCGTTATTTAAAGTTTTTGTATGTTTTCCCCTCTTAAAAAAATCTGTAATGGAACTTTGCTTGCTGGTTCTTATTAGATCATTGTAAATTTCCCGGTATGGAGCTAAACAGTTTTGCAGCTCCCTTTTGAATTTTCGACTTCTTTCCGTCGAAGGGTCTTCATTCAAGAAAAATGATTCCAGATTTTCCGCTAAGCATAGGCCTTCTTGTAATTTTTTTAATGTTAAATTCTTGACTGCACAATCTTCGTCAGAGCTAGCGTCCTCAAAATCGATTTGATTTGCATCTAGGGATGCCATTTCGATTAATTCCGCTTCGTCAACTTCTTCTTCCACTAATAAATCTTCAATGTCTTTGGAAGCCATATCCACAAAACCTTCGCCTCCGATTGATTTAGCGACTTCTAATATCGCACCAATTTCATTTTCTAATGTTTCACGTATGTTTTCCGTTTCAATTGCAGAGGGCCATATCTTCTTCCAACACGCATTTAATGTTGATGTTTTTATTTCATTCAGTGACAAAGATATGATATCGATGCAGTGCTTGATGGAAAATTTCTTCCATGCTTCCATTACGCTAATTGATTGCGAATCGGTTGCGTCTAAAATCCACTGTAACGATCTTCTTATGTAATATGTTTTAAAGGTGTAAATAATACCTTGATCCAGTGGTTGGAGCAACGAAGTAGTGTTCGGTGGTAAGAACATTATTTTGATGTTGGGATGTGTTAAATCTTGTGGGTGGCATGGAGCATTATCTAATAGCAACAGCGCCTTGCAGCTCAAATTTTTTCGCTTTAAATACCGCTCAACGCTTGGCACAAAACAATTCAAAAACCAATCTCTAAATAAATGTCCTCTTACCCAAGCTCTCGAATTTGCTGTCCAGTATACCGGCAAGGTGTTTTTATTCACGTTTTTTAGTGCACGAGGATTCAAAGATCTGTACACTAGCATCGGTTTTGTCATGAAGTCCCCCGATGCATTACTGCACAAAAGGAGCGTTAAACGATCTTTGGACACCTTAAATCCGGGTGCAGTTTTTTCTGTCTTCGATATGAAAGTTTTACTGGGCATTTTTTTCTACCAAAGCCCAGTTTCGTCGGCATTGAAAACTTGATCTGCTGTGTATCCTTGCTCGGCTATAATGTTTTGAATTTTTTCTGGATACGTCCTAGCAGCTTCATGATCAGCCGACGCAGACTCTCCTTGGATTCTTATGCTATGAATCGCAAAACGCTTTTTGAATTTCTCGAACCAACCTTTACTCGCCACAAAATCTGGATTGACAGAGGATTCTCCTTGTTGTTTGAGATGGTTGTAAATTTTTAATCCTTTTTGTTTTATAATATTGCCATCTAATGGAATTTTTTTTTGACAGCAATCGTCAATCCAAATGCTGAGGGCCTTTTCCATTTTCTCAATTATTGCTGGTCTGGGGCGGGCTGAACGTTTTGCGGATGTCGAAGATCCTGCGGCAACTGCACTTCTGATTTCTTTTTCATTTTTCTTGATTGTTCTAATTGTTGCTTCGTTCAAATTAAGGTTTTTGCCAATGTGGGATGCTTTTTCTCCTTTCGATAGACGATCCAAGATTTGAATCTTTACTTCCAAAGAAATGAATTTTCTCTTGAACGTTGTTTTATCTTTACCTGACATTGCTTGGGGCTGAAGCTTAATGTCTTAAAGATAAAAAAATTGTTCTTTAACACATCGTGGCGCGACGTAGACTACCGAGTAGCAGCGTGAGACACTTTTGTTTTCAGGCCACGGAGATGAAAGTAAAGAACGTACGAAAACCACACGGAAAACTGACTGACTGACTCTTCGAGGAAAAAACACACGCATTTTAAACCAGAACTATCGTAGGCGTTGCCTAATTATTAAGCAGCAATCGTGTGTTCCCACCCTAACTGGGCGTACCCCAATGTCCTACGGGGGACATAGGGCCCGATAAGAGGAACAACCGTCTTGCTCTTCCAGCAATTTGGAAGTGACATCGTGCACGTGGCTCGCAGAGCCGCGTCGGGCACTTTACCCGGTCTGTATAAGTACATACAGTGTTGTATGTACAAAGGATTTGCAGTTTTCTCATCGCGTTATAGCGAAAACGTGTTGTAGGATACCGTGTTGTAGGAGGTTTCCCGCAATTTACGAATCGTGTTATAGCGAAACCGTGTTATAAGATACCGTGTTAGAGGAGGGCTACCTGTATATCATTTTCTTATCTTCGTGTTTAAGCCCCGTTTGATTTGTTAAAGTCAAGAATAGTTTCTTTTTAACAAAAATCACTTTAAAAGAATTTTTGGTCACGGTTTAATATGACAGGATAAAGTGATATATATTATTTTAAAACGGATACTTTTGTCTTCAATTTGATGTGAAACTCATTTTTTATCATCATATTTACTCCCCGTTTGATTTGTTAAATCTTCACAATAATTATTTAATTAAATTGGGTTATAATTAAAATTCTAGTGAATTTCTGATCGATATTTAACGTGACAGGATAAAATGTATTATATGTACATATTAATATATATTACATTAAATGGGATATTTTAATGTTTAATCTGACATATATATCAATCAGAGAGAGAGAGAGAGAGAGAGCGAACCAATTCTTTATTGGCTATCGACCATGAGCTTATTGAGCCCTGGCTTTTCTGTCCTTTTTTATACAGTATATATAAATAAAGTAAGATATTTGTTTACATTACAATTTTTTAATAGTAATAGTATATCTACTTTCAACTATCTTCTTCTGGATCCATCGTGAGTACTTCATAAATTGTCCAATTTTTATTCTCATTATCTTTTTCTACTCTTCTTAAATACATATTATCTAATAACCGCATATTGTAGTTTTTATTTATGAACTTCTTATTGAGTTCTTCGTGCCTTTGTCTTATTTGTTTTATTTGTGTTTGGGCGTATAGATCTTCGTTGCTTATATTGTGCCTTTCTGCTTTATCAATAATATCTTTGGTTTTGTTAGTTGCGTTAATAGTTAATATGTGTCCATAATCTAAATCTTATCTGTATATGACTTGTTTAGATCTTGGTTGCCGTGTTGGTGTGTATCCCTTTGTTTTTGTAGGCAAGTGCTTCGTCACTCGTGGTTTTATAATCCTTGGATAATTTTAGCGCATTATCCAAAACTATGCCTATGTACTTAATTGATGAGGCTGGTCTCACGTGTAAATTGCCAGCGTTTACTGTTGGAGATTTATCACAAATGTGGTGGTTGGGGACCATGACTTGGAGTTTTTCTGGCATTGGAGTAAGTCTCCATTTGTGTAACCATTTCAATACTCTGTTGAATATCGTTTGTAAATTTGATGTAGCTTTGTCCAATGTGTTGCTACGTGAGATTAGTGTTGTGTCGTCTGCATATTGCAAGATATAGAGGTCAGGATTGAAATGGTTAAAATCTTCTGCATAGATGTCGTAGCAGTATATGTTATATAAGGTGGGAGAGAGGGGAGAACTCTGAGGGACGCCTTGTTTAGGTGTGAAAAGGGTAGAGAATGTGTTATCGATTCTTACTTGAAACGTCCTATTTTTCAAGAAATCGTCTATTAGAATGATTATGTTTTTTTTTATGCCGATTTTCATTTTGAATAACAATCCCATATGCCAAACTGAGTCGAACGCTTTATTAGTATCCAGAAACAATGTAATAGTTTTCTTGTTTAGTTTGTGATTCAGTTGGATGTTAGGTTTGAATCCAAATTGGTAATTTGGAATTGAATTAGTTGCGTATTTACGGATTCATTGGTTTATTATGCTTTCCAGGATTTTGCCTGTGACCGGAAGGAGTGTGATTGGTCTGTAATTTTTGGGTTGGTGATCGTCGGAATCGGGTTTGGAGATAGCAATTATGCTACCGGCTTTCCATATATTCGGTGTTTGCCTCGATTTTAAACAATAATTCATTGACTCACGTATGAATTTGTGCGTGTTGGGATTGAGGTTCGGTAATAGGTGTTTTGTTACTAGGGGATCTTCTTCTATATCTGTAATTGCTTCCGATTCATTTGTATTTTTGATGAAATTTTTGTATCAATCTTCGACATTAATTTTTAATAATTTAATTATTCTTATTATTGACGTCAAATAAAATAATTTCTTTTGGGCTAAACGCGACGTTGAAATGTTTTGCTAATACATCGCATTTTTCTGGGGTTGCATTGTATTCTTTGTCTTCCCATATTAATGGTGGAATTGTCCTAGGTTTGCCCTATTTAGTAATTTTCTTAACTTTCTACCAAAAGGATCGTTCTTGGATTTCATTTACTTCATTTCGAATCTTCAACCATTAATCTAGTTGGAATGTTCTGATCTCTCTTTGAATCTCCTTGTTGGCTTTGTTGAATTCTGTTTTTTTAGTTGGATCTTTCGATATGATATATTTTTCTTTTATTTTTAAGCATATTGACGATCTCACTTGGCAGATAGTCTAGTAAGGCGAATTTTTTATTTTTGGTGTGTGCGTTATTTTGATTTCCTGTTGAAAGTCAATGATGCTTTTCGTGGTTAGTGGCGAGTACTGTATGGATCTTAGATAATTGTTCATGTCCTTGTTCACTTCATTTATGTTGGTATGTTTTAAGTCATATTTTATTTTTTGTTCATTTACGATGGGAAGTGTTGATGTGTCGATTTCGATGTTAAAGGTGATACCAAGATGATCTGAACATATATCTCCAGTTGTGTCTATGTTGCTAATGACATCTTTTAAATTGTTGATGTAGATGATGATGTCTGAAGTGGTGTTGTTGTTACCCGTCATGATGAACGTAGAATGTGTGGTTCTCTTTACGAAATGCGAGTTGTCCAGAAATGATTGAAGTTGCTTTCTTTTGGTAGTACTGAAAATGAAGTCGCCAATTATTATAGCGTATGAGTATTGTGACGCTTTTCGGAATACATTTGTTTCTAGTAGATAGTTAGGGTGGAAATATACTAGGAAAATATGCAGTTCTTCATCACTGAATGTAATGGAGCAGTGTAAGCATTTATTGTAAGGATTGATTATGAAAGGGAGGGTTTGCTTTCTTTACTTCGTATTTTGGTTTCGACGTTATTATTGAATCTCCTCTTTGATTTGTTGTTTGAAAACATTACCTTTGGATAGTATCCCAGGATTTTAGAGTTCATCGATGTACGTGCATATAAAGAAGACGGAAGAAATCAATCGGTTTTGTTGGTCGCTTTCTGCATTTGAAGGATGAAGCTTGATGACTTTCTGCCCCGCATGGTTTCGGGTAAAGTTGTGGGGCATTTATCTGTTCTATGTTTTTCCTTACATTTACCGTAAGTTACTGTTTTATCGCAGTTTTGGGTTATGTGGGAGAATGATGAACATTTGGCACAGGCTATTTGTGCTGGTGGAGGCACGTCGCTTACTGTTATTTTATAATGATTGAACATGAAGTAAAGTTCTTCTGTAACCAACCTTTGAAAAGCATTTACGTCCCCTGTTATGATTCAGACTTTAAGTGTAGGTCTGTTAGTTATGCGGGAGATTATACGTTTACAATATCTGTGTCTAATGTTTTTTCTTCTAGAAATGCGCTTAGAGTGTCATCTTTTATTTCAGTTTCAACATTGCAGATTATTGCCGAGTATGATTCTGTTTTCATGTTTGGATGCAAAATTTCGTGACTGACTTTCTTTATATTCAAATATAATATTTCTGTTTTTTAATAAATCTAGTAATATTTTTACTTTTATTTTAGGTTTTGAAGCCTTGTTTTTTAAGAGAAGTGTTTGTTTTGTTTTAAGAATTTGTTTGTTTGGTATTTATGTCTGAAAACTCGTGATAAAAAGGTTTTGTAAATACCTCTTTGAAACGTTCCTTGTTTGTTCGTCTGAGCTTATTTCTTTGGAGTGATTTTTAGATTTGTTTTTTTTCCTTGTAATGTTCGCTCTTTTAGGTCTTCCTCGTTTTCGTTGTTTATTTTCCAAATTTTGCATCGAAGATCTACCCTGAATCGCTCATTTTCGATCATGTTTATCCTAGTATCGATTTTTGTTAATTTAAACACAGTGGTAAATAGCTATACTTATTTAGTATAATTAAGCCCCTATTTGGTTTATTAAAGTTCACAATTAATTTTTAAATGAACAACGATATCATCAAAAACACAATCATTTTAAAAAAATGTTTGAGATCTAAATTTAATATGAAAGATAGAATGGTATATATGACTTTAAAGACGATACTTCAAAGTTTAATTTGACATATAAATCATTTTTTTATCTTCATATTTAAGCTCCGTATGATATGTTAAAGTCAAGAACATTTTAGTTAAAACAGCTTTTAATCAAAATCACAACTTTCAAACAAAACGTTTTTGGTCAAAATTTAATACGACGGGATAATGTGATATATATATCATCTTAAAGATGATACTTTTATCTTCAATTTGATATAAAACTCATTTTATTATCATCATATATACACCCCGTTCGATTTATTAAATCTTCACAATTATTGTTAAATTAAATTAGGCTATCATCAAAATTCTGATGAATTTCTGATCGAAATTTAACTCGACAAGATAAAATGTTATATATTAATTTAAATGGGATACTTCAAGATTTAATTTGACATATATATCATTTTTTTATCTTCGTGTTTAAGCCCCGCTAGATTTGTTAAAGTCAAGAATAGTTTCTTTTTAACAAAAATTAGTTTAAAAAAATTTTTGGTCAAGGTTTAGTATGACAGGATAATGTGATATATATCATTTTAAAGATGATATTTTAGTCTTAAATTTGACTCAAAACTCATTTTCTTATCATCATATTTACCCCCGTTTGATTTGTTAAATCTTCACAATTATTGTATAATTAAATTAGGTTATCATCAAAGTTCTGATCGAAATTTAACGTGACGAGATAAAATGGTATATACTAATTTAAATGGGATACTTCAAGATTTAATTTGACATATATATCATTTTCTTATCTTCATGTTTAAGCCCCGTTAGATTTATTAAAGTCAAGAATAGTTACTTTTTAGCAAAAATTACTTTACTTAAATTTTTGGTCAAGGTTTAATATGACAGGATAATGTGATATATATCATTTTAAAGATGATATTTTAGTCTTCAATTTGACTCAAAACTCATTTTCTTATTATCATATTTACTCCCGTTTGATTTGTTAAATCTTCACAATTATTGTATAATTAAATTAGGTTATCATGAAAATTCTGATGAATTTTTGATCGAAATTTAACGTGACGAGATAAAATGTTATATATTAATTTAAATGGGATACTTCAAGATTTAATTTGACATATATATCATTTTCTTATCTTCGTGTTCAAGCCCCGTTAGATTTGTTAAAGTCAAGAATAGTTACTTTTTAGCAAAAATTACTTTAAAAATATTTTTGGTCAAGGTTTAATATGACAGGATAATGTGATATATATCATTTTAAAGATGATATTTTAGTCTTCAATTTGACTCAAAACTCATTTTCTTATTATCATATTTACTCCCGTTTGGTTTGTTAAATCTTCACAATTATTGTATAATTAAATTAGGTTATCATCAAAGTTCTGATGAATTTCTGATCGAAATTTAACGTGACGAGATAAAATGGTATATATTAATTTAAATGGGATACTTCAAGATTTAATTTGACATATATATCATTTTCTTATCTTCGTGTTCAAGCCCCGTTAGATTTGTTAAAGTAAAGAATAGTTACTTTTTAGCAAAAATTAATTTAACAATATTTTTGGTCAAGGTTTAATATGACAGGATAATGTGATATATATCATTTTAAAGATGATATTTTAGTCTTCAATTTGACTCAAAACTCATTTTTTTATCATCATATTTACTCCCGTTTGATTTGTTAAATCTTCACAATTATTGTATAATTAAATTAGGTTATCATGAAAATTCTGATGAATTTCTGATCGAAATTTAACGTGACGAGATAAAATGGTATATATTAATTTAAATGGGATACTTCAAGATTTAATTTGACATATATATCATTTTCTTATCTTCGTGTTTAAGCCTCGCTAGATTTGTTAAAGTCAAGAATAGTTACTTTTTAGCAAAAATTACTTTAAAAACATTTTTGGTCAAGGTTTAATATGACAGGATAATGTGATATATATCATTTTAAAGATGATATTTTAGTCTTCAATTTGAATCAAAACTCATTGTCTTATCATCATATTCACTCTCCATTTGATTTATTAAATCTTCACAATTATTGTATAATTAAATTAGGTTATCATCAAAATTCTGATGAATTTCTGATCGAAATTTAACGTGACGAGATAAAATGGTATATATTACTTTAAATGGGATACTTCAAGATTTAATTTGACATATATATCATTTTCTTATCTTCGTGTTTAAGCCTCGCTAGATTTGTTAAAGTCAAGAATAGTTACTTTTTAGCAAAAATTACTTTAAAAACATTTTTGGTCAAGGTTTAATATGATAGGATAATGTGATATATATCATTTTAAAGATGATATTTTAGTCTTCAATTTGATATAAAACTCATTTTCTTATCATCATATTCATTCCCCGTTTGATTTATTAAATCTTCACAACTATTGTTTAATTAAATTAGGATATCATCAAAATTCTGATGAATTTCTGATCGAAATTTAACGCGATAAGGTAAAATGGTATATATATTTTTAAATGGGATACTGCAAGGTTTAATTTCACATATATATCATTTTTTTATCATTATATTTACGCCCCGTTTAATTAATTAAAGTTCACAATTATTTTTTAATTGAACAACGATGTCATCAAAACAATAATTAAAAAAAATTTTTTTTTGATCTAAATTTAATATGGAAAGATGGAATGGTATATATGATTTTAAAGAAGATACTTCAAATTTTAATTTGACATATAAATCATTTTCCTATCTTCATATTTAAGCTCCGTATGATTTGTTAAAGTCAAGAACTTTTTTAGTTAAATCAGCTTTTAATCAAAATCACAACATTAAAATAAAACGTTTTTGATATGACAGGATAACGTCATATATACCATTTTAAAAATGATACTTTTGTCTTCAATTTGATAGAAAGCTCATTTCCTTATCATCATATTTACTCTTCGATTAATTTCTCAAATCTTCACAATTATTGTTTCATTAAATTGGGTTATCATCCAAATTCTGATGAATTTCTGATCGAAATTTAACGTGACGAGATAAAATGGTATATATTACTTTAAATGGGGTACTGCAAGGTTTAATTTAACATATATATCATTCTTTTATCATCCATATGGTTTGTTAATGTCAAGAATTTTTTTAATTAAATCAGATTTTAATCAAAATCACAACATTAAAACAAAACGTTTTTGGTCAAAATTTAATACGACAGGATAATGTGATATATATCATTTTAAAAATGAGACTTTTGTCTTTAATTTGATATAAAACTCATTTTCTCCTCTTCATATTTAAGCCCAGATTGATTTGTTAAGCTCAACATTTTTTTTAAAATTAAATTATAGAGATTAATAATAAAATAAACTTATTCTTCATATTAGTGATAATATTAAATTTCTTACATTAATAATTATGAAAAATGAAAAAAAAATAATCTAAAATCACCATAATTTTAAAATATCACGAACGAAGGAAATAAATTTTACGTTCCATTCAAATTTTACAAACAACGTCTACGAATTCTCCGAATTATTAATGAATGATTCATGGTGTACGTTAGATTTCGCACCAACATTAATCCATCAAAACACCTAAATTATTAACGTCCCATCCATTACAATAACCGAATTAAGAACTAAAAGCTCTTTGTTTAGACAAAGCTCTACAACGTTGTATCATTTTGCAATTCTTTTTGTATTCACTTCCTGACATTGATGGAACGTGTTTGTTTTAAACCTACCTCGAAGTAAGGAACAAATAATTCGATTAACTCGTCTAACATTACGATAATCGAATTACGAAAGTTTAAATTATTCATGGTATCTAAAAAAAACTTACGTCTTTATCGGAGTGGTATCGGTGTAACACAACTCTTTACCTGGAATACATTGAAATTTTACGTAGCATTCCGAGCTCATATAGTTTCCGTGAAAAGCGATTTGACCTCTGTTTATAACTTCTTATTAAACGATTATTTTTGAATGATTTGATTGAAAAATTCTATATAATCAGATTTACAGTTAAAAAAATTGTATTGAATAACAAGTAGAAGTTTCTATTTCTCGAAAATTGAGTTATTTTATGTTATAGGATCGGGAATGGAATAAAAATGTATTCCCTGACGTTGAAGCGAAATCCGATATAGAAACTTAATCAAAAAAAAGAAAACCTCGAGACAGATCTAGAAGAATTTTTTAATCTTCCAAAATAACCGTATCGAATCGTTTTATTCCCCCCGAACAAGTTTGCGCAGTACATTGCGTTCAATTCAATTTGTCAATTTATGTGTCAACACACATAGACGAGATCGTCAGGGCAATTTTTTATTCGTCGTCGTTTCGTACATGTTGATTCAATTTTCACCGGTCTTCCTGCCACAACGTTTAATATTCGACCTCTTTTATGGTCGTCGTCGTTTGCACACAATTTGTAGCGAGAATGTATTCGTTTTGAGTATTTCGCAGACGCAATTGTTCCTAACAATACGAAAAATTGAATAATTGTTGCAATTATTCAATCTGCTTAAGAAAATTTTGTCGGAATGAGCTGGTTTTCTTTTACTTTTACACTTTACTCGTGATGGTCATTTAAATATCAAGGAGATAGATTTTTATCTCGTAATTTGTTAATTTGTAGCTAAATTTTGTTCTTATTAACTTGGTCTAGCTTTAACTAGATCTGTAGGCAGTCTTGTTAAATACATGGGTACTCATTTTCAAAAAAATCCCAGGGATTTTGACTCTCATCTCTGAATTTCATCTCGGTATATTTTCATTTTTTCAGTTTTGTTTCTAAAAAGTACACACTACAATAGCTTGCCTTTTGAATATGATATATTATTCCTGTCTATAATATTTAGTTTCTAATCACTCAGTTTTGTTGTGCAAATGACTTCAATACCATTTGCACACAATTAATGATAATTGTAGTTATTTTGTTTTTGCTCATGATGTCTTATGGAAACCATCATGATATCGTTTTCATCCATAACAGGTTGCATCTATACTGGTGTCCCAATTTCGACTTCCGCATAAGCTATCTCCAAAACTAAAAGAGATAGAGAAAAAGTTGCTTATATGTCATGACCTCATTTTTCGAGAAACTGTAAATACCGAAAACTTTTCAATAAAAAACGATAGCTGTTTGGAATATTCGGCATTTGCAGTTTCTCGAAAAATGGGATTATGTCATATAAGCAACTTTTTCTATCTCTTTTAGTTCACTCTGTACGTAATAGCTAGTCTATGACCATGATATTCAGTTCAATATCTTTGACGTTAAACATCTTACCATGCTTTATCCATCATAAATTATATTTGCACACTATATATATACTCATTATCTTTGATACATTATTAATTTATATCTATATTTTGCATCTGCACAGAATAGTCAGTGTCGTCATGTGATATAACACTCCTAGATTTGTTCTTTGTTCCTGCTCATTATGTTCTCCTGCGTAAATCAGCATAATACTGTTTTACTCCATCATATTTTACAATCAGACGGAAAAGCTTGCTTTCGCCTATGATATATTGTTCCTATATATGATATATAGCTAAGTTTTAATCTGCAAATGACTTTGATGTTGACTACATACAATTGTTAGTCTCTACCTTCAGTATATTTGCTATTTTGTTTTTACTTATGATGTACTGTTGTACAAATCACTATCTCTATAAATCACCAAATGTCATCAGGGTATCTTAAGAATTCGATTTTCACGATTTTCTAAAAATTATTAAGAAAATTGTTAATTTTGTGATATGCTATAAATTCAGGTTGAAATCAAGACTTTACATCTCAAAAATGGAATGAAATATTCAAATAGGGTTTTGTTCCTATAAAAGTACATACTTTTCTCTATAAGCGACCGAATATTTCATGAAAATATCTTAAGAATTCCAATTTTTGACGACTTTTTTTGTAAATCATTAAGGAAATCATAGATTTTCTGCAATGCCAGAAGTTTAGGTTAAGTTCATAACTTGATATCTCAAAAATGGATAGACATATTCAAATATGGTTTTGTTCCTATAAAAGTACATACTTTAGTCTATAAGCGACCGAATATTTCATGAAGACATCTTAAGAATTCGATTTTCTACAATTTTTTTTAAATTATTAAGGAATTCGTAGATTTTCTGAAATGCCACAAGTTTAGGTTGAGTCCATAACTTGATATCTCAAAAATGGATAGAAATATTCAAATATTGTTTTGTTCCTATAAAAGTACATACTTTTCTTTAAAAGTGATCAAATATTTCATGAAGATATCTTAAAAATTCGATTTTTTACGATTTTTTCAAAATCATTAAAGAAATCGTAGATTTTCTAAAATACCACAAGTTCAGGTTAAGTTCATAACGTGATATCTCAAAAATGGATTGAGATATTCAAATATGGTTTTGTTCCTATAAAAGTACATACTCTAGTCTATAAGCGACCGAATATTTCACGAAGATATCTTAAGAATTCGATTTGCTATGATTTTTTTTAAATCATTAAGAAATTCGTAGATTTTCTGAAATGCCACAAGTTTTGATTAAGTTCATAACTTGATATCTCAAAAATGGATTGAGATATTCAAATATGGTTTTGTTCCTATAAAAGTACATACTTTAGTCTATAAGCGACCGAATATTTCATGAAGACATCTTAAGAATTCGATTTTCTACGATTTTTTTAAAATCATTAAGGAATTCGCAGATTTTCTGAAATGCCACAAGTTTAGGCTAAGTTCCTACCTTGATATCTCAAAAATGGATTGAGATATTCAAATATGGTTTTGTTCCCATAAAAGTACATACTTTTCTCTATAAGCGACCGAACACTTCATGAAGATATCTTAAGAATTCGATTTTTTACGATTTTTTTTTAAATCATTAAAGAAATCGTAGATTTTTTGAAATGCCACAAGTTTAGGTTAAGTCCATAACTTGATGTCTCAAAAATGGATTGAGATATTCAAATATTGTTTTGTTCCTATAAAAGTACATACTTTTCTTTATAAGTGATCATATATTTATAATTTTTCACGATTTCTTTAAAATCGTTAAGGAAATCGTAGATTTTCTGAAATGCCACAAGTTTAGGTTCAGTTCATAACTTGACATCTCAAAAATGAACTGAGATATTCAAATATGATTTTATTCCTATAAAAGTACATACTTTAGTCTATAAGCGATCGAATATTTCATGAAGATATCTTAAGAATTCGATTTTCTACGATTTTTTCAAAATCATTAAGGAAATCGTAGATTTTCTGAAATGCCACAAGTTTAGGTTAAGTCCATAACTTGATATCTCAAAAATGGATTGAGATATTTAAATACGGTTTTGTTCCTATAAAAATATATACTTTTCTCTATAAGCGACCGAATATTTCATGAAAATATCTTAAGAAGTCCAATTTTCTACGATTTTTTTAAAATCATTAAGGAATTCGTAGATTTTCTGAAATGCCACAAGTTTAGGTTGAGTCCATAACTTGATATCTCAAAAATTGATTAAGATATTCAAATATAGTTTTATTCCTATAAAAGTACGTACTTTAGTTTATAAGCGATCGAATATTTCATGAAGATATCTTAAGAATTCGATTTTCTACGATTTTTTCAAAATCATTAAGGAAATCGTAGATTTTCTGAAATGCCACAAATTTAGGTTAAGTCCTTAACTTGATATCTCAAAAATGGATGGAGATATTTAAATACGGTTTTGTTCCTATAAAAATATATACTTTTCTCTATTAGCGACCGAATATTTCATGAAAATATCTTAAGAATTCCAATTTTTGACGATTTTTTTATAAATCATTAAGGAAATCGTAGATTTTCTGAAATGCCACAAGTTTTGGTTAAGTTCATAACTTGATATCTCAAAAATGGATTGAGATATTCAAATATGGTTTTGTTCCTATAAAAGTACATACTTTAGTCTATAAGCGAACGAATATTTCATGAAGACATCTTAAGAATTCGATTTTCTACGATTTTTTTAAAATTATTAAGGAATTCGTAGATTTTCTGAAATGCCACAAGTTTAGGCTAAGTTCATAACTTGATATCTCAAAAATGGATTGAGATATTCAAATATGGTTTTGTTCGCATAAAAGTACATACTTTTCTCTATAAGCGACCGAACACTTCATGAAGATATCTTAAGAATTCGATTTTTTACGATTTTTTTTAAATCATTGAAGAAATCGTAGATTTTCTGAAATGCCACAAGTTTAGGTTAAGTCCATAACTTGATGTCTCAAAAATGGATTGAGATAATCAAATATTGTTTTGTTCCTATAAAAGTACATACTTTTCTCTATAAGCGACCGCATACTTCATGAAGATATCTTAAGAATTCGATTTTTTTTAAATCATTAAAGAAATCGTAGATTTTCTGAAATGCCACAAGTTTAGGTTAAGTCCATAACTTGATGTCTCAAAAATGGATTGAGATATTCAAATATTGTTTTGTTCCTATAAAAGTACATACTTTTCTCTATAAGCGACCGCATACTTCATGAAGATATCTTAAGAATTCGATTTTTTTTTAAATCATTAAAGAAATCGTAGATTTTCTGAAATGCCACAAGTTTAGGTTAAGTCCATAACTTGATGTCTCAAAAATGGATTGAGATATTCAAATATTGTTTTGTTCCTATAAAAGTACATACTTTTCTCTATAAGCGACCGCATACTTCATGAAGATATCTTAAGAATTCGATTTTTTTTAAATCATTAAAGAAATCGTAGATTTTCTGAAATGCCACAAGTTTGGGCTAAGTTCATAACTTGATATCTCAAAAATGGATTGAGATATTCAAATATGGTTTTGTTCCCATAAAAGTACATACTTTTCTCTATAAGCGACCGAACACTTCATGAAGATATCTTAAGAATTCGATTTTTTTTAAATCATTAAAGAAATCGTAGATTTTCTGAAATGCCACAAGTTTAGGTTAAGTCCATAACTTGATGTCTCAAAAATGGATTGAGATATTCAAATATTGTTTTCTTCCTATAAAAGTACATACTTTTCTTTATAAGTGATCAAATATTTCATGAAGATATCTTAATAATTCGATTTTTCACGATTTCTTTAAAATCGTTAAGGAAATCGTAGATTTTCTGAAATGCCACAAGTTTAGGTTCAGTTCATAACTTGACATCTCAAAAATGGACTGAGATATTCAAATATGATTTTATTCCTATAAAAGTACATACTTTAGTCTATAAGCGATCGAATATTTCATGAAGATATCTTAAGAATTCGATTTTCTACGATTTTTTCAAAATCATTAAAGAAATCGTAGATTTTCTGAAATGCCACAAGTTTTGGTTAAGTTCATAACTTGATATCTCAAAAATGGAATGAAACATTCAAATACGCTTTTGTTCCTATAAAAGCACATACTTTGCTCTATAAGCGACCGAATATTTCACGAAGATATTTTAAGAATTCGATTTTCTACGATTTTTTCAAAATCATTAAGGATATCGTAGATTTTCTGAAATGCCACAAGTTTAGGTTAAGTTCATAACTTGACTTGATATCTTAAAAACGGATTGAGATATTTAAATATGGTTTTGATTCTATAAAAGTACATACTTTTCTCTATAAGCAACCGAATATTCCATGAAAATATCTTAAGAACTCGATTTTTTACGATTTTTTTAATCATTAAGGAAATCGTAGATTTTCTAAAATGCCACAAGTTTAGGTTAAGTTCATAACTTGATATCTCAAAAATGGAATGAAACATTCAAATACGCTTTTGTTCCTATAAAAGTACATACTTTGCTCTATAAGCGATCGAATATTTCACGAAGATATCTTAAGAATTCGATTTTATACGATTTTTTCAAAATCATTAAGGATATCGTAGATTTTCTGAAATGCCACAAGTTTAGGTTAAGTTCATAACTTGATATCTCAAAAATGGATAGACATATTCAAATATGGTTTTGTTCCTATAAAAGTACATACTTTTCTCTATAAGCAACCGAATATTCCATGAAAATATCTTAAGAACTCGATTTTTTACGATTTTTTTTAATCATTAAGGAAATCGTAGATTTTCTAAAATGCCACAAGTTTAGGTTAAGTTCATAACTTGATATCTCAAAAATGGAATGAAACATTCAAATACGCTTTTGTTCCTATAAAAGTACATACTTTGCTCTATAAGCGACCGAATATTTCATGAAGATATCTTAAGAATTCGATTTTCTACGATTTTTTCAAAACCATTAAGGATATCGTAGATTTTCTGAAATCCAACAAGTTTAGGTTAAGTTCATAACTTGACTTGATATCTCAAAAACGGATTGAGATATTCAAATATGGTTTTGTTCCTATAAAAGTACATACTTTTCTCTATAAGCAACCGAATATTCCATGAAAATATCTTAAGAACTCGATTTTTTACGATTCTTTTTAATCATTAAGAAAATCATTAATTTTATGAACTGCCACAAATTTAGGTTTAGTTCAAAGCTTGGTATCTCAAAAACGGTTTGAAATATTCAAATATAGTTTTGAACCATCCAGATATCTTAAGATTTCGATTTTTTATGATTTTTTAAAATGATTAAGGAAATCTTTAATTTTATAAAACGTCACAAATTTAGTTTAAGTTCCAAACTTGATATCTCAAAACCGGATTGAAATATTTAAATATTTCCTTATTCCTGAAAAAATACATACTCCTCTTTATAAATCACAAAGAATTTCATCAAGATATCTTAAGAATACGATTTTTTCAAAATGATTTAGGTAATCATTAAAGTTATGAAATTCTACAAATTTAGGTTGAGTTCAAAACTTGATATCTCAAAAACGGATTGAGATGTTTAAATATTTCCTTATTCCTGAAAAAGTACATACTTTTCTTTATAGATCACAAAGAATTTCATCAAGATGTCTTAAGAATACGATTTTTTACGATTTTTTCAAAATAAGTAAGAAAATCATTAATGTTATGAAATACCACAAATTTAGGTTGAGTTCAAAGCTTGATGTCTCAAAAACGGTTCGAGATATTTAAATATAGTTTTAAACCATCAAGATATATTAAGATTTCGATTTTTTATGATTTTTTCAAAATGATTAAGGAAATCGTTAATTTTGTAAAATGCCACAAATTTAGGTTAAGTTCAAAGCTTGGTATCTTAAAAACGGATTGAGATATGCAAATGCAGTTTTATTCCTGAAAAAGTACATACTTTCCTCTATATACGACCGATTATTTCATCAAAATATCTCAAGAATTCGATTTATTACGATTTTTTTCATATGATTAAAAAAATCGTTAATTCTGTGATATCTTAAAAATTTAGGTTGACTTCAAAACTTCATATCTCAAAAACTGATTGAGATATTCAAAGATGGTTTTGTTCCTGACAAACTACATGCCTTTCTGTATAAATGACAAAATATCTCAACAAAATATTTTAAGAATTCGATTTTTTAAGATTTTTGTTCAAAATGCTTAAGGAAATCGTTAAAAAATGTTAGATTATGTTGCTATTTTTCATCACAATTTCACCAATAAATATTAATGCTAGAAAATAAAAATTAATTATCACATAGTCCTTATTTAATAAACAATCTTTTTTATTAATATCATTTTCTCTCATCTAAATTAGTTTTTGAGTTTAACGATTTTTATCAAAAAAGACAAAAATAGGTTATGCTCGATTTCATCAATAAATACAAGAAATTGAAAGAAATTTTCTTAACAAAAAAGACGCACTATTTAATGTTTAATCTAATTATTCATTTTCATCTCGTTTAATCTTTGATTTAACATCTTTGCTAACTGAGAATTAAAATTTAAAACGGTCAGGTTGTGGTGTTCTATAAAGCAATTTGACTCATAAATATTAATGATAGAAAAAATTGTTGTATAACAAAATATTCTTTATTTAATGAACATTTTTTTTTATTAAAATCATTTTTCCCCAACTAAATTAGTTTTTGAGTAAAACTTTTTGTTTAATAATTTGTTTAATAAATACAAAAAATAGGAAGAAATTTTCTTAACTAAAAATAGACCTAATTTAACAAATAACTTTTTAATTCCCCATATCAATCTTTTATATCAATATTTCCTTGTATATTTGTTTAGATGTTTATCAATTTATCAATAACCTACTATAATTAATAATAACATCACTTCACGATCAAGATAAAGCGCTTTGTTTACTGTGGGTAAGTTAAAAATGTAGAACGCGAGATTGTCGATATGTTGGTGAACTTTGGCTGTTATGCAGAGAGAAATAGCGCAACTCGTTCGTAGTTGAAGAGCGTGTGTGACATGAATAAAAAAATTGATATGAAAAATGCTTCCTGAACGCCTTTTGAATTTTATACGTGCATCCATTGTATAAAAAAATCTTGTTTATAAACGATTATGATATAAAACCCACAAAAAGTACGTCCACTTCACCACAACGACGAAAAAATAAACATTCAGCTTCGGCTCGTGTTGGTATTTTTATATGAAATTATCTCTATTACTAAATCTCGTCATAGCATCCGATTGATTAAAAATTCAGCTAAAAATAGATCTAATATTAAAAAAATCGATCGGATTTTATTAATTTAATTTATCGCTTCATTAAGTTATTTAATTTTGATTTAAATTAATCGTTTACATTGGATTATTGAATAAACAGTGATGTAAATTTCAAAACGATTAAATATTTTTCTAGTTTTATGTAGTTTTTGAAAAAAACAACTTAATTACTATATTAATGTCAATATAATTATATTCATTTTAACTCATTGTTCTCAAAAAGATCTAATAAAGATTAACTAAAATCCGCACGAAGCACGTTTTTAAAAAGTTTTAAAGTTTAACGACCTCGGAAGCTTCAACTTATTTGTAAATTAAGAAATATTACCAGCCACATCCTTTTCAAATTAAAGAATGATCGCGCATTAACACAATTTTAACACGAAATAACGAAATTAGGATTATAAAAGGAGATTATTTAATTTAATTATTCATTTAAAGTTTAAGTTTTAACTAAATAAATTTTACTGTCGAATTATTTTATTATCCACTGTTCTATTATTAATTATTTTTATTTTTTATGCACGTCATAATGCCCTATAAAATAAATAAAAAATTTTATGAGATATTTCGCAAGTTCTAAGATTGAAGTGCAAACAATTCAAATTGCAGTGTAAGGTTGTTATGGTGAATCGGAAGCAATTAAAGTCGTGAATTTGGGATGACCCGGAAATTGGGGACATACACGAATAGCAAAAACACATCGTAAAACGGGATCAAACCCGCCCTTATACACACTGAGCTTAATTGAAATGGACAAGGGATGATACGAACAAAAAAGGGTGGTTTTAAAAAATTCTATCTCAAAAAGTTTTTGTGGTATTAAGTTGAATTAAAAACCATTTTATGGTAAATTTAATAGAAATTCGGTGTATTAAAAATAATTCTTTCGTTCCCACATGCTTGGATTATTATGATTTTTTTAAAATTAACTCGATTAGTTGCTCAGATGAAATTAAGAAGATTATATCTTAAGAACAATTTGAGATATCATCATGAAATAAGAAGCATTTTAAAGCAAATTTATTTAGTTATTAGGCAAATAAAAAGTATTTCTTTATTCCTAAAAATTTTATGCTATGATTTTGTTGTTAATTTATGCATACACAGTTAGTTGGCTCCTTATTAAAAAATCACACCTCAAAAAGTAATTGAGATATAAAGATATAATCAAAACTATTTTTTTGTAAATTTAATCGAGATTTAATGTACTAAAAATAATTCTTTCGTTCTCACATATTTGGATGATACCATATTTTTAAATTTACTCAATTAGTTGCTAAGATGATGTTTAAAGGATTGTATCTTAAGAACGATTTGAGATATAATCATGAAATAAGAAGCATTTTAATATATAATTTATTTTGTATTTAATTAGATAAAAAGTAGTTCTTTATTCCCATAAATTTTGATGTTATGATTGTGTTAGTACATCTCTGCCTACGCACCTACAATTACTTAGCACTTTACTAAAAAAATCATCGATCGAATTCTTAAGATATCTTGATGAATTTTTGTTTGATTTATAAAGGAAAGCGTGCACTCCTCCATGAATAAATCCATCCGTGAGTATCTCAATTCGTTTTTGAGATATTAAGTTTCGAACTTAACCTAAATTTGTAGCATTTCATAAAAATAACAATTTCTTTATCCATGTTGAAAAATGGTCCGACTTGTTAAAATATTTTAATGAAACTTTTGTGATTTATAAAGCAAAGTTTGTATTTTTCCACGAACATATCCATATGTCAGTATCTTATTTCGTTTTTGAGATATCAACTTTTGAACTCAACCTTTTATTTTGCAATATTAACGATTTCTTTAATAATTTAAAAAAAATCGTAAAAAATCTAATTCTTAAGATAATTTGATAAAATATTCGGTCATTTATCGAGGAAAGTATGTAGTTTTTCAGGAACGAGAATATATTTGATTATCTGAATCCATTTTTGAAATATCAAGTTTTGAAGTCAACCTAAATTTATAGAATTTTACAAAGTCAACGATTTTTTTAGTCATTTTGAAAAATCGTAATAAATCGAATTCTTAAGATATCTTGATGAAATTCTTGTGATTTATAAAGGAAAGTTTGTATTTTTCCGTGAACATATCCATCTGTCAATATCTCAACTCGTTTTTGAGATATCAACTTTTAAACTTAACCTAAATTTGTAGAATTTCACAAAATTAAGATTTCTTTAATCATTTGGAAAAATCGACCGAATTCTTAAGATACCTTCAGGAAATTGTTCATGATTCATAAAGGAAAGTGTGCACTCCTCCATGAATAAATCCATCCGTGAGTATCTCAATTCGTTTTTGAGATATTAAGTTTCGAACTTAACCTAAATTTGTAGTATTTCATAAAAATAACAATTTCTTTATCCATTTTGAAAAATGGACCGACTTGTTAAAATATTTTAATGAAACTTTTGTGATTTATAAAGGAAAGTTTGTATTTTTCCATGAACATATCCATATGTCAGTATCTCAATTCGTTTTTGAGATATCAACTTTTGAACTCAACCTTTTATTTTACAAAATTAACAATTTTTTTAATAATTTTGAAAAAATCGTAAAAAATCGAAATCTTAAGATATGTTGATGAAATATTCGGTCATTTATCGAGGAAAGTATGTAGTTTTTCAGGAACGAGATTCTATTTGATTATCTCAATCCATTTTTGAGATATCAAGTTTTGAACTCAACCTAAATTTATAGAATTTTACAAAGTCAACGATTTTTTTAGTCATTTTGAAAAATCGTAATAAATCGAATTCTTAAGATATCTTGATGAAATTTTTGTGATTTATAAAGGAAAGTTTGTATTTTTCCGTGAACATATCCATCTGTCAATATCTCAACTCGTTTTTGAGATATCAACTTTTAAACTTAATCTAAATTTGTAGAATTTCACAAAATTAAGATTTCTTTAATCATTTGGAAAAATCGACCGAATTCTTAAGATACCTTCAGGAAATTGTTCATGATTCATAAAGGAAAGCGTGCACTCCTCCACGAATAAATCCATCCGTGAGTATCTCAATTCGTTTTTGAGATATTAAGTTTCGAACTTAACCTAAATTTGTAGCATTTCATAAAAATAACAATTTCTTTATCCATTTTGAAAAATGGTCCGACTTGTTAAAATATTTTAATGAAACTTTTGTGATTTATAAAGCAAAGTTTGTATTTATCCACGAACATATCCATATGTCAGCATCTCAATTCGTTTTTGAGATATCAATTTTTGAACTCAACCTTTTATTTTACAAAATTAACGATCTATTTGATAATTTTAAAAAAATCGTAAAAAATCGAAATCTTAAGATATGTTGATGAAATATTCGGTCATTTATCGAGGAAAGTATGTAGTTTTTCAGGAACGAGATTCTATATGATTATCTCAATCCATTTTTGAGATGTCAAGTTTTGAACTTAACCTAAATTTATAGAATTTTACAAAATCAACGACTTTTTAGTCATTTTGAAAAAATCGTAATAAATCGAATTCTTAAGATATCTTGATGAAATTTTTGTGATTTATAAAGGAAAGTTTGTATTTTTCCGTGAACATATCCATCTGTCAATATCTCAACTCGTTTTTGAGATATCAACCTTTAAACTTAACCTAAATTTGTAGAATTTCACAAAATTAAAGATTTCTTTAATCATTTTGAAAAATCGACCGAATTCTTAAGATACCTTCAGGAGATTGTTCATGATTCATAAAGGAAAGCGTGCACTCCTCCATGAATAAATCCATCCGTGAGTATCTCAATTCGTTTTTGAGATATTAAGTTTCGAACTTAACCTAAATTTGTAGCATTTCATAAAAATAACAATTTCTTTATCCATTTTGAAAAATGGACCGACTTGTTAAAATATTTTAATGAAACTTTTGTGATTTATAAAGCAAAGTTTGTATTTTTCCACGAACATATCCATATGTCCGCATCTCAATTCGTTTATGAGATATCAACTTTTGAACTCAACCTTTTATTTTGCAATATTAACGATTTCTTTAATAATTTTAAAAAAATCGTAAAAAATCTAATTCTTAAGATAATTTGATAAAATATTCGGTCATTTATCGAGGAAAGCATGTACTTTTTCAGGAACGAGATTCTATTTGATTATCTCAATCCATTTTTGAGATGTCAAGTTTTGAACTTAACCTAAATTTATAGAATTTTACAAAATCAACGACTTTTTAGTCATTTTGAAAAATCGTAATAAATCGAATTCTTAAGATATCTTGATGAAATTTTTGTGATTTATAAAGGAAAGTTTGTATTTTTCCGTGAACATATCCATCTGTCAATATCTCAACTCGTTTTTGAGATATCAACCTTTAAACTTAACCTAAATTTGTAGAATTTCACAAAATTAAAGATTTCTTTAATCATTTTGAAAAATCGACCGAATTCTTAAGATACCTTCAGGAGATTGTTCATGATTCATAAAGGAAAGCGTGCACTCCTCCATGAATAAATCCATCCGTGAGTATCTCAATTCGTTTTTGAGATATTAAGTTTCGAACTTAACC
The DNA here is from genome assembly GCA_036711965.1 of Onthophagus sagittarius. Taxonomy (NCBI): domain Eukaryota; kingdom Metazoa; phylum Arthropoda; class Insecta; order Coleoptera; family Scarabaeidae; genus Onthophagus; species Onthophagus sagittarius. Next base: position 14,877,144 of record JASERS010000004.1, read on the forward strand.
TAAATTTGTAGCATTTCATAAAAATAACAATTTCTTTATCCATTTTGAAAAATGGACCGACTTGTTAAAATATTTTAATGAAACTTTTGTGATTTATAAAGCAAAGTTTGTATTTTTCCACGAACATATCCATATGTCAGCATCTCAATTCGTTTATGAGATATCAACTTTTGAACTCAACCTTTTATTTTGCAATATTAACGATTTCTTTAATAATTTTAAAAAAATCGTAAAAAATCTAATTCTTAAGATAATTTGATAAAATATTCGGTCATTTATCGAGGAAAGTATGTAGTTTCTCAGGAACGAGAATATATTTGATTATCTGAATCCATTTTTGAAATATCAAGTTTTGAAGTCAACCTAAATTTATAGAATTTTACAAAATCAACGATTTTTTAGTCATTTTGAAAAATCGTAATAAATCGAATTCTTAAGATATCTTTATGAAATTTTTGTGATTTATGAAGGAAAGTTTGTATTTTTCCGTGAACATATCCATCTGTCAATATCTCAACTCGTTTTTGAGATATCAACTTTTAAACTTAACCTAAATTTGTAGAATTTCACAAAATTAAGATTTCTTTAATCATTTGGAAAAATCGACCGAATTCTTAAGATACCTTCAGGAAATTGTTCATGATTCATAAAGGAAAGCGTGCACTCCTCCATGAATAAATCCATCCGTGAGTATCTCAATTCGTTTTTGAGATATTAAGTTTCGAACTTAACCTAAATTTGTAGCATTTCATAAAAATAACAAATTCTTTATCTATTTTGAAAAATGGACCGACTTGTTAAAATATTTTAATGAAACTTTTGTGATTTATAAAGCAAAGTTTGTATTTTGCCACGAACATATCCATATGTCAGTATCTTATTTCGTTTTTGAGATATCAACTTTTGAACTCAACCTTTTATTTTGCAATATTAACGATTTCTTTAATAATTTAAAAAAAAATCGTAAAAAATCTAATTCTTAAGATAATTTGATAAAATATTCGGTCATTTATCGAGGAAAGTATGTAGTTTTTCAGGAACCAGATTATATTTGATTATCTAAATCCATTTTTGAAATATCAAGTTTTGAAGTCAACCTAAATTTATAGAATTTTACAAAATCAACGACTTTTTAGTCATTTTGAAAAAATCGTAATAAATCGAATTCTTAAGATATCTTGACGAAATTTTTGTGATTTATAAAGGAAAGTTTGTATTTTTCCGTGAACATATCCATCTGTCAATATCTCAACTCGTTTTTGAGATATCAACTTTTAAACTTAACCTAAATTTGTAGAATTTCACAAAATTAAGATTTCTTTAATCATTTGGAAAAATCGACCGAATTCTTAAGATAACTTCAGGAAATTGTTCATGATTCATAAAGGAAAGCGTGCACTCCTCCATGAATAAATCCATCCGTGAGTATCTCAATTCGTTTTTGAGATATCAAGTTTTGAAGTTTACTAAAATTTCTAGCATTTCACAAAATTAAAAATGTACTTAATATATAAATGAGTATTAAGTAAAAAAATCGAAATCTTAAGATATGTTGATGAAATATTCGGTTGTTTATAGAGGAAAGCATGTACTTTTTCAGGAACAAAACCATATTTGAATATTTTAAATCGTTTTTGAGATATCAAGCTTTGAACTTAACCTAAATTTGTTGAGTTTCATAAAAATAACAATTTCTCTATACCATATTGTTAGAGATGCCAAACTTTAATAAATCAAATCTCCTTTATTTTTTGAGATTAAGAAATTATTTTTATAGCAGAATAAAGTTCAAAGTGTCTTCTTTAAAATGATATGTGACTCATTATTATGTTATGTGAAAGTTAATTCCATTCAATCATTTTGTAAAAATCGTAAAAAAGCGAAATCTTAAGATATGTTAATGAAATATTCGGTCGTTTATAAAGGAAAGTATGTACTTTTTCACGAACAAAATCGTATTTGAATATCTCAATCCACTTTTGAGGTATCAAGCTTTGAACTCAACCTAAATAATTCACAAAATTATTGAGTTCCTTAATTATTTTGAAAAAATCGTAAAAAATCGAAATCTAAAGACATCTTGATGAAATGTTCTGTTATTTATGTAGAAAAGTATGTACCTTTTCAGGAACAAAGCCGCATTTCAATATCTCAATCTGTTTATGAGTTATCAAGCTTTGAATTAAACCTAAATTTTTTGGCATTTTACAGAATTAACGATTTGTTTAATCATTTTAAAAAAATCGTAAAAAATCGAATTCTTAAGATATCTTCTCTAAATATTCAGTCGTTTGTAGAAAAAGGTATGTACTTTTTCATGATCAAAATCATATTTGAATATCTCAAGTCGTTTTTGAGATATTAAAATTTGATTTTAACCTAAATTTGTAGAATTTAACAAAAATTAACGAGTACCTTAATAATTTTGTAAAAAATCGAAATCTTAAGATATGTTGATGAAATATTCGGTCGTTTATACAGGAAAGTATGTATTTTTTATGTACCCACATATTTGAATGATTTGAGTTTTTTTAAATTAACTCCATTAATTAAGATAATTTTATCAAAGATGACGGTTAAAGAATTGTATCTTACGAACGATTTGAGATATTATCATGAAATAACAAGCATTCTAAAGCAAATTTATTTAGTATTTAGCTAGATAAAAAGTATTTTTTTATTCCCAAAAATTTTGGAGTTATGATTTTTTTAGTACATACTTCATTTAATTGACGCCTTAATTGAAAAGATTTTATCTCAGAAAATAATTGAGATATTAAGATAAAATAATAAATATTTTTTAGTAAATTTAATGGAGATTCAGTGTACCAAAAATAATGCTTTCGTTCCCACACATTTGGATAAAATGATTTTTTTAAACTAATTCGATTAATTAAGATAAAAGTTATCAAAGATGATGTTTAACGAATTGTATCTTAAGAACGATTTGAGATATCATCATGAAATAGCAAGCATTCTAAACCAAATTTATTTAGTATTTAGCTAGATAAAAAGTATTTTTTTATTCCCAAACATTTTGTAGTTCTGATTTTTTTAGTACATATCTGTATATGCACCATCATTTAATTGATTGAAAAGATCATATCTCAGAAAATAATTGAGATATTAAGATGAAATATTAAATATTTTTTAGTAAATTTAATCGAGAATCAGTGTACTAAAAATAATTCTTTCAGTTTCACACATTTGAATAAAATGATTTTTTTAATGAACTCGATTAGTTGTTAAAATGAAGTTGTCAAAGATGATTAAAGAATTTTTTACACCTGTTGAACAAATCCATGTTAAAAAATTACATTTAATTTTTGAGGTAGACGTCTTTAAACACAAAAGAAATTAAATTGTTGACATACAAGTCATTTTTTCATTTTCAAAAAATAAGATCTTCACTTATTGAGAACGAAGTTGAAATGAGTTATATATCATTTTAAAGAGGAAGGTTTAACCCTTAATCTGATACACATGTCATTCCTTCATTTTCAAAAATAAGATCCCCACAATTTTTTCAAATTTTAACATTTTATTCGTGAATTTACTAAAGTAATTTCTTCATTTTCAAAAATAACACCTCCACGATCTTTCATATATTATCATTTTTTTCGTGATTCAATTAAATCAACAGTATCCTTTAACAATTCTTAAGTGAATTCGATTTCAAACTGAAATAACGAGTTATGTATCACGTTAAACAGGAAGGTTCAGCCTTTAATTTGGTATACAAACCATTTTTTCATTTTCAAAAATATGACCACCACGATCTTTTAAATTTTATCATATTTTTTGTTTTCAATTAAATCGAAAAAAACAACGAGTTATACATCATTTTAAACAGAAAGGTCTAATCTTTAATTTGATGTGAAAGTCGTTTCTTCATTTAAAAAAAAAGGACCTCCACGATCTTTTAAATTTTATCATATTTCTTGATTCTATCAAATCATCGACAAAAGCAGATCATCTTTTACCATTCCTTACATGAAATCGATTTCAAATTGAAATAACGTGATATACATCATCAAGAAGAAGGCTCAACCTTTAATTTGGTATGCAAGTAATTTCTTCATTTTCAAAAACATTACCTCAACGATTTTTCAAATTTTATCATTTTTTTTTCATGATTCTATCAAATCGACAAAGACACATAATCCTTTAACTTTTCTTGATTGAATTCGGTTTGATATTGATAGATGAGATAAATGAGATTCAATTTGGTATGCAAGTCATTTCTTCATTTTCAAAAATAAGACCTTCACGATCTTCCAAATTTTATCATCTTCTTGTGATTCTACTAAAACGTCAGTCAGAAAGTAAACTTAAGAGTAAAATCGATTTGCAAATTAAAACATCGTGTTATACACAGTTTTAAAGAGGAAGGTTCAATCTTCAATTTGGTATGCAAGTCATATCTCCATTTTCTAAAATAATAGCTTCATCATCGTTTAAAATTTTATCATTTTTTTCGTGATTCTATTAAATCGACAAAAACACATCATCCTTTAATATTTCTTAGTTGAAATTGATTTCAAATCGAAACAACGAGTTATACATCATTTGAAAGAGGAAGATTCAACCTTTAATTTGGTATGCAAATCATTTCTTCATTTTCAAAAATGTGATCTCCACCATATTTTCAAATTTTATTATCTTTTTCATGATTTTATTAAATCGACAAAGACACATTATCTTTCAACATTTCTTGCATGAAATTGATTTCAAATTGAAGGAACGAGTTATACATCATTGTAAAGATTAAGGTTCCACCTTCAATTTGATATACGAGTCATTTCTTCATTTTCAAAAATAAGACCTCCACGATTTTACAAATTTTATAAATTTTTTCGTGATTCCGACAGATCATATTTTAACATTTCTTGAGTGAAATCGATTTCAAATTGAAATAACGACTTATACATCATTTGAAAGAGGAAGGTTCAACCTTTAATTTGGTATGCAAATCATTTCTTCATTTTCAAAAATGTGATCTCCACCATATTTTCAAATTTTGTTATCTTTTTCATGATTTTATTAAATCGACAAAGACACATTATCTTTCAACATTTCTTGCATGAAATTGATTTCAAATTGAAAGAACGAGTTATACATCAATGTAAAGATTAAGGTTCCACCTTCAATTTGATATACAAGTCATTTCTTCATTTTCAAAAATAAGACCTCCACGATTTTACAAATTTTATGAATTTTTTCGTGATTCCGACAGATCATCTTTTAACATTTCTTGAGCGAAATCGATTTCAAATTGAAATAACGACTTATACATCATTTGAAAGAGGAAGGTTCAACCTTTAATTTTGTATGCAAGTCATTTCTTCATTTTCAAAAATGTGGTCTCCACCATATTTTCAAATTTTATTATCTTTTTCATGATTTTATTAAATTGACAAAGACACATTATCTTTCAACATTTCTTGCATGAAATTGATTTCAAATTGAAGGAACGAGTTATACATCATTGTAAAGATTAAGGTTCCACCTCATTGTAAAGATTAAGGTTCCACCTTCAATTTGATATACGAGTCATTTCTTCATTTTCAAAAATAAGACCTCCACGATTTTACAAATTTTATGAATTTTTTCGTGATTCCGACAGATCATCTTTTAACAATTCTTGAGCGAAATCGATTTCAAATTGAAATAACGAGCTATGCATCATTTGAAAGAGGAAGGTTCAACCTTTAATTTGGTATGCAAATCATTTCTTCATTTTCAAAAATGTGATCTCCACCATATTTTCAAATTTTATTATCTTTTTCATGATTTTATTAAATCGACAAAGACACATCATCTTTCAACATTTCTTGCATGAAATTGATTTCAAATTGAAAGAACGAGTTATACATCAATGTAAAGATTAAGGTTCCACCTTCAATTTGATATACAAGTCATTTCTTCATTTTCAAAAATAAGACCTCCACGATTTTACAAATTTTATGAATTTTTTCGTCATTCCGACAGATCATCTTTTAACATTTCTTAGGTGGAATCAATTTCAAATTGAAACAGCGAGTTATACATCATTTTAAAGAGGAAGGTTCAGCCTTCAATTTGGTATGCAAGTCATTTCATCATTCTCAAAAATAATACCTCCATCATCTTTTCAAATTTTATCATTTTTTTCGTAATTCTATTAAATCGACAAAAACACATCATCCTTTAATATTTCTTAGTTGAAATTGATTTCAAATCGAAACAACGAGTTATACATCATTTGAAGAAGATTCAACCTTTAATTTGGTATGCAAGTCATTTCATCATTTTCAAAAATAATACCTCCATCATCTTTTCAAATTTTATCATTTTTTTCGTAATTCTATTAAATCGACAAAAACACATCATCCTTTAATATTTCTTAGTTGAAATTGATTTCAAATCGAAACAACGAGTTATACATCATTTGAAGAAGGTTCAACCTTTAATTTGGTATGCAAGTCATTTTTTCATTTTCAAAAATGTGGTCTCCACCATATTTTCAAATTTTATTATCTTTTTCATGATTTTATTAAATCGACAAAGACACATTATCTTTCAACATTTCTTGCATGAAATTGATTTCAAATTGAAAGAACGAGTTATACATCAATGTAAAGATTAAGGTTCCACCTTCAATTTGATATACGAGTCATTTCTTCATTTTCAAAAATAAGACCTCCACGATTTTACAAATTTTATGAATTTTTTCGTGATTCCGACAGATCATCTTTTAACAATTCTTGAGCGAAATCGATTTCAAATTGAAATAACGACTTATACATCATTTGAAAGAGGAAGGTTCAACCTTTAATTTGGTATGCAAGTCATTTATTCATTTTCAAAAATGTGATCTCCACCATATTTTCAAATTTTATTATCTTTTTCATGATTTTATTAAATCGACAAAGACACATTATCTTTCAACATTTCTTGCATCAAATTGACTTCAAATTGAAAGAACGAGTTATACATCATTGTAAAGATTAAGGTTCCACCTTCAATTTGATATATAAGTCATTTCTTCATTTTCAAAAATAAGACCTCCACGATTTTACATTCGTGATTCCGACAGATCATCTTTTAACAATTCTTGAGCGAAATCGATTTCAAATTGAAATAACGACTTATACATCATTTGAAAGAGGAAGGTTCAACCTTTAATTTGGTATGCAAATCATTTCTTCAGTTTCAAAAATATGATCTCCACCATATTTTCAAATTTTATTATCTTTTTCATGATTTTATTAAATCGACAAAGACACATTATCTTTCAACATTTCTTGCATGAAATTGATTTCAAATTGAAACAACGAGTTATACATCATTCTAAAGAGTAAAGTTCCACCTTCAATTTGATATACAAGTCATTTCTTCATTTTCAAAAATAAGACCTCCACCATTTTACAAATTTTATGAATTTTTTCGTGATTCCATTAAATCGACAGATCATCTTTTAACATTTCTTGAACGAAATCGATTTCAAATTGAAATAACGAGTTATGCATCATTTGAAAGAGGAAGAGTCAATCTTCAATTTGATATGCAAGTCATTTCTTCATTTTCAAAAATAAGATCTTCATCATCTTTTCAAATTTTATCATTTTTTTTTCGTGATTCTATTAAATCGACAAAGACACACCATTCTCTAACATTTCTTAAGTGAAATCGATTTCAAATTGAAACAACGAGTCATACATCATTTTAGAGAAGAAAGTTCAATTTTCCATCTGGTATGCAAGTCATTCCTTCATTTTTAAAAATCTGCTTTATTTTTAAAAGGATTTTTTTATTTCTAAACATTTTTATATTATATTTTTTTTACACATCACGCCATATCTCATAAAATAATTGAGATATTAAAATGAAATAAGAACCATAAAAGATATTCGGTGTACCAAAAATAATTCTTCCACTACCATTCTACCATTTTTTAACTAAACTTTATTGTTCAGATTCAGCGATATAAATGGAAGATGTTTTAAAATATCTATCAAGTCGTATACTTGATAAATATTTATGCTTTCGACATCAATTATTAATTAAAACGTGTACTTCTCAATAATCAATTCCGTTTTTAAAGATCTCTTTTAGTTTATCAGATATAATCTTTTAATTTTAAAATTAACCAAGATCTTTGTCAACTTTCATGTCTTCTTCGATTATGTTTAAAAATTGAGACAAAAAACATTTCTTGTAATATGTTTATGATGTTATCTTTCATTATTTAATGAAAACATATATTTATTCAACAAACAAATCCATCATAAAAAATAATGTTGGATTTTTAAGATATACGTCTTTAATCACAAAAAAAATTATGTTTTTAATTAAAATAATTAAAATATTTATTTTTAAATAACGAAATTAATTTTCAAAGAAATCTTTTATGGTTTTTAAGATTCAAATTTCTAAAAATAATCAAACTTCTTTCCCAAAAAATCCCCTTTTCAAATCTTACTCAATTTGTGATCGAGATTTTTTAATCTCATCTTTATTTTTTCAAAAAAAATATTGAGTCACAAATTACTTACATTTCAATCGAGTAATTCTCAATTTCTCTTTAATTAATTCAAGATTGAATTCAAAAACCTCCACCAAAATAAACTGTTATTGTTTTATCGTCGACAACAATTAATTTAATGAACAATTTTTTTAATAGTCCACGAACCTCACTCGACAGTGTTCACGCACTAACTACTCATAGGTAGTTCACCAAATAGAATTAAAACGTCTCTTTACGAAACCAACACGATAAAATCGCTGAACTTTGTGATATGCTCCGGTTGGTGGAGAGCGCATTTACTATTCCTCAGAGTTTATAGGTAAAAGTTAACGTCAAATTTAACCCTTATCTAAAATTTATTCACTTTTTAAACTTCCTCTCAAACCGAGTATATCCGAATTATTACATTTTTTTAATAACTCGAATACGGAAGTGCTTTAAATAACAAATTTGCAAAAATAGATTATTTGTTTCAATAAAAATTCCTCTTTGTTGTAGCGAAGGCGCACTCGGTTTCAACGAATACGTGACGACAATGTTTATAAGAACATGCCGTTAATATTAGTTCATAAATTTATCGCAAATCAAAAACATTATAGAAAATTTATTATCTTGTTTGCAGAATCATTCCACTGCAACAGGAATAAACAATGGTGTAATTCATCTTGCGATATTCGACTTGAGATTATTACCCTGTGTTGTTAAATTATATAAGGTTTACAATTAGATAAAAAGGTTCCATATAAATGGTTCCTTTGTAAATGTGTGCAACTCTACGATTCATTTCAAGGTAATTGAGAATGATTGCGAGACTAGTTTTGGTTCTATCCGGTCGTTTTTGGTTTAGACATAATGATAAGCCAATAAAAAATAATTAGACGATTACGATTGGGTTTATCTCTTCGCCGATTATTATGAATAATTCTGAATATTTTGTAACTATGCTTCGACCGTGATTTATATTTTCGGTATTTTTCAATTATAAAAAAGGATATTACTAATAATCAGATAATTTTCGTTAAATTTATTAACCAGAATTGTTTAACACTAAATATTTTCCCGTTTGTTTACCTTTCCATATTATAAATTTAGAATATCAACAGATAGTTTAAATCGACCTTGCTTAAGTCTATAAATATTTTCCCAAAATTTGTCTGCCAAGCAAAATATCAAATTGAATCAAATATGACAAACAAATTATTTAAATTAATAATATACACTTTTTATGTTTTATTAACTTAATTAGATCGTGGCACAATTTTGTACCAAAACATGAAATTGAAATCGTTCAATTTAAGTATATTCAGCAACTCTATAAATATATACATTTCAGTTATTTCTGATGGCATTCCAAATGGAAAAGCGCAAGGTCTCGTTTCCAACTCCCGCATCCTGCATTTGATTCACGTCACTTGAACGTTAAAACGACGTCATACACCTGAAAAAGTGTTTAAAAAGTTTGATTTCTCACTTCAGTGCACGTTGTGTTATAAATTTTTGTGATTTGACACAATTTTTGAATTTTTCAATGATGAAGACTGTCTATATAAATCTATTTTGGTCATTTAAATAAAATTATAATGAATTATTTATTAAATCATGTTCAGGGTAGGCAAAATTGAACACCTGTACAGGGAAATTCGTCTTTCTCTAAGAAATAGAGGAAAAATGATTCGGTGGTGAAAAGCGCATATCGAGATACTTTTTACAGTTTTAGAGATAACATTTTGCTTATTAAAAAATCTTCAGTTTTTGTGAAAACGTTTCCAAAGTAACCTTTTATATAGAATTCGTTTAAATAAATCAGCTTTCCCTCAAAGCAATATTTCAGAGGTTATTGACACAAAAATGATTTCTTTAAATTAAATTCATGGAGTACATATAATTTTCTTTCCAAAAAATATATTTTTGAGTTGATATTTCCTTCAAATCTTCTCTGATATGTACAACTTTAAAACTTATTTGTGCAGATTTTGAAAAAATAGGTTTTAGAAATAAAATAAAAGCGAAATTATATTTATAATTAGTCATATATGGTCAACATAATCTTTTTTTAAACATTTTTGTCAAGTTGATAAGCTCCAACAAGGCTTCTTAGGTGTTAATTCCGATGACTGATGAATAGGACCTTGATTACCAAATCAACAATTGCAAAAACACATCATCCTTTAACATTTCTTAGGTGCAATCGATTTCAAATCGAAACAACGAGTTATACACCGTTTGAAAGAGGAAAGGTCAACTTTCAATTTGATATGCAAGTCATTTCTTCATTTTTAAAAATAAGACCTTCACGATCTTTTCAAATCTTATTATTTTGTTCGTGAATCTACTAAAACATCAAAAACACATCATCCTTTAACATTTTTTAACTGGAATCGATTTCAAAATGAAACAATGAGTTATATATCATTTAAAACAGAAAGGTTCAAGCTTCAATTTGGTATGTAAGTTATTTCTTCATTATTAAAAATAAGACCCTCACGATGTTTGCAATTTTATTTTGTTATTCGTAACATTTCTTAAGTAGAATCCATTTGAAGTCGAAACAACGAGTTATACATAATTTGAAAAAGGAATGTTCAACCTTCAGTTTGATATACAAGTCATTTCTTCATTTTCAAAAATAAGATCTCCACAACCTTCCAAATTTTATTACTTTTTTTGTGATTTTATTAAATCGACAGAAACACATCATCCTTTAACATTTCTTAGGTGGAATCGATTTCAAAATGAAACAATGAGTTATATACCATTTAAAACAGAAAAGTTCAAACTTCAATTTGGTATGCAAGTTATTTCTTCATTATTAAAAATAAGACCCTCACGATCTTTGAAATTTTATTTTGTTATTCGTGATTCTACTAAAACATCAAAAACACATTATTCTTTAACATTTCTTAAATAGAAACAATTTAAAGTCGAAACAACGAGTTATACATCATTTGAAAGAGGAATGTTCAACCTTCAGTTTGATATACAAGTCATTTCTTCATTTTCAAAAATAAGATCTCCACAACCTTCCAAATTTTATCACTTTTTTTGTGATTTTATTAAATCGACAGAAACACATCATCCTTTAACATTTTTTAGGTGGAATCGCTTTCAAAATGAAACAATGAGTTATATACCATTTAAAACAAAAAAGTTCAAGCTTCAATTTGGTATGCAAGTTATTTCTTCATTATTAAAAATAAGACCCTCACGATCTTTGAAATTTTATTTTGTTATTCGTGATTCTACCAAAACATCAAAAACACATTATTCTTTAACATTTCTTAAATAGAAACAATTTAAAGTCGAAACAACGAGTCATACATCATTTGAAAGAGGAATGTTCAACCTTCAGTTTGATATAAAGTCATTTCTTCATTTTCAAAAATAAGATCTCCACAACCTTCCAAATTTTATCACTTTTTTTGTGATTTTATTAAATCGACAGAAACACATCATCCTTTAACATTTCTTAGGTGGAATCAATTTCAAAATGAAACAATGAGTTATATATCGTTTAAAACAGAAAAGTTCAAACTTTAATTTGGTATGCAAGTTATTTCTTCATTATTAAAAATAAGACCCTTATGATGTTTGAAATTTTATTTTGTTATTCGTGATTCTACTAAAACATGAAAAACACATTATACTTTAACATTTCTCAAATAGAAACAATTTGAAGTCGAAACAACGAGTTATACATCATTTGAAAGAGGAAGGTTCAACCTTCAGTTTGATATACAAGTCATTTCTTCATTTTCAAAAATAAAATCTCCACAACCTTCCAATTTTTATCAATTTTTTTGTGATTTTATTAAATCGACAGAAACACATCATCCTTTAAGATTTCTTAGATGGAATCGATTTCAAAATGAAACAATGGGATATATATCATTTAAAACAAAAAAGTTCAAACTTCAATTTGGTATGCAAGGTATTTCTTCATTATTAAAAATAAGACCCTCACAATCTTTGAAATTTTATTTTGTTATTCGTGATTCTACTAAAACATGAAAAACACATTATACTTTAACATTTCTTAAATAGAAACAATTTAAAGTCGAAACAACGAGTTATACATCATTTGAAAGAGGAATGTTCGCCCTTCAGTTTGATATACAAGTCATTTCTTCATTTTCAAAAGAAGATCTCCACAACCTTCCAAATTTTATCACTTTTTTTGTGATTTTATTAAATCGACAAAAACACATCATCCTTTAACATTTCTTAGGTGGAATCGATTTCAAAATGAAACAATGAGCTATATATCATTTAAAACAGAAAAGTTCAAACTTTAATTTGGTATGCAAGTTATTTCTTCATTATTAAAAATAAGACTCTCACGACCTTTGAAATTTTATTTTGTTATTCATGATTCTACTAAAACATGAAAAACACATTATACTTTAACATTTCTTAAATAGAAACAATTTAAAGTCGAAACAACGAGTTATTCATCATTTGAAAGAGGAAGGTTCAACCTTCAATTTGGTATGCTAGTCATTTCTTCATCTTCAAAAATAAGACCTCCACGATTTTTTCAAATTTTATCATTTTTTTCGTGACTAGTAAATCGATAAATTACATCATTTTTAACTTTTTTTAAGTGGAACCAATTTCAATTCGAAACAACGGGATATACATCATTTGAAAGAGGAAGGTTTAACCTTCAATTTGGTATGCAAGTCATTTTTTCACCTTCAAAAATAAGACCTTCACGATTTTTTCAAATTTTATCATTTTTCGTGTTTCTACTAAATCAATAAAAACACATCATCTTTTAACTTTTCTTAAGTGGAACCAATTTCAATTTGACACAACGGGATATACATCATTTGAAAAAAGAAGATTCAACCTTCAATTTGGTATGCAAGCCATTTCTTCATCTTCAAAAATAAGACCTCTACGATTTTTTCAAATTTTATCATTTTTTTCGTGATTCTAGTAAATGGATAAATTACATCAATCTTTAACTTTTCTTAAGTGGGACTAATTTCAATTTGAAACAACGGGATATACATCATTTGAAACAGGAAGGTTCAACCTTCAATTTGGTATGCAAGTCATTTCTTCATCTTTAAAAATAAGACCTCCACGATTTTTTCAAATTTTATCATTTTTTCGTGTTTCTACTAAATCAGTAAAAACACATCATCCTTTAACTTTTCTTAAGTGGAATCGATTTCAAATTGAAACCACGAATCTGACATCATTTGGAAGAGGAAGGTTCAACCTTTAATTTTGGATGCAAGTCATTTCTTCACTTTCAAAAATAAGACATCCTTCATCATTTCAAATATTATCATTTTTCTCGTGATTCTATTAAATCGACAAAGACACATCATCCTTTAACATTTCTTAAGTGAAATCGATTTCAAATTGAAACAACGAATTATGCATCATTTTGGAGAAGAAAGTTCAATCTGGTAGAAATCTGGCAGGTCATTTCTTCATTTTTTTAAAATAAGATTGAAAGAGGATTTCTTTATTCCTAAACATTTTGATGTTATGATTTTTTTACACATATCGTTACATATCAAGCCATATCTCAGAAAGTAACTGAGATATTAGGATGAAATAAAAAGTAGTTTTCAGTAAATTTAAAAAAGATTCAGTGTACCAAACATGATTCTTTCACTTCCATTTTTTAACTCTATATTTTATTGTTCAGATTCAAGTCGTATGCTTGATAAATATTTATGATATCGACATCAATTATTAATTAAAGCGTGTACTTTTTAGCAATCAATTCCGTTTTTAAAGATCTCATTTAATTTATCATATATAATCTTTTAAAATTAACCAAGATCTTTGTCAACTTTCATGTCTCCTTCTATTATATTTCAAAATTGGTACAAAAAATATTTCTGATATGTTTAGAAATGTTTTTATAGTTTCTTTTTTCTAATACTTTCAATTTGGTATAAGTCATTTCTTCATCTTCAAAAATAAGACCTCTACGATCATTCAAATTTTATCATTTTTTTCGTAATTTTACTAAATCAATAGAAACGCATCATCCTTTAACATTTCTGAGGTGGAATCGATTTCAAACAGAAACAACGAGATATACATCATTTTAAAGAAGAAAGTTCAATTTTCAATCTGGTATGCATGTCATTCCTTCATTTATTAAAATAAGACAGAAAACAGATTTCTTTATTCCTAAATATTATTTTTATGATATCGACATCAATTATTAATTAAAGCGTGTACTTTTCCATTTATTAGATATAATCTTTTAAAATTAACCAAGATATTTGGCAACTTTCACGTCTTCTTCGATTATGTTTCAAAATTGGCACAAAAAACATTTCTTGGAATATTTTAAAGAGAAAAGTTCAACGTTCAATTTGGTATGCAAGTCATTTCTTTATTATCAAAATTAACACCTCCACGATCTTTCAAATTTTTTCATATTTTTCGTGATTCTACTAAAACATAAAAAACACATCATTGTTTAACACTTCTTAGGTGGAAGTGATTTCAAATTCAAACAACGAGTTATACATCATTTTAAAGAGGAAGGTTTAATCTTCAATTTCGTATGCAAGCCATTTCTTCATTTTTAAAGCTTCAATCTCCACTTTGGTATATAAGCCATTATCGATTTTCTATCAAATCGGCAAAATAACACCATCCTTTAATATTTCTCAGGTGGAATCGATTTCAAATTGAAACAAAATGTTAAACATTATTTTAGAGATGAAGGTTCAACCTTCATCTCATTCAATTTGGTATGTAAGTCATTTCTTCAGTTTCACAAATAAAACCTCCACGGTCTTTATCAAATCTTATCATTCTTTTCGTGATTCTACTAAATCAATAAAAACACATCACTTTTTAATATTTCTTAAGAGAAATTGATTTCAAATTGAAACAACGAACTATATATCATTTTAAAGAGGAATATTGAACCTTCAATTTGCTATGCAAACCATGTCTCCATTTTTAAAAATAAGACCCTTCACGACCTTCCAAATTTTATCATATTTTTCATGATTCTATCAAATTGACAAAAGCATACCATCTTTAACATTTCTTAGATGGAATCGATTACAAATAAAAACAACTGGTTATACATCATTTAAAAGAAGAAGACCCAATCTTCAATTTGATATACAAGTCATTTCTTCATTTTCAGAAATAAGACCATCACGATCTTTTACATTTAACCTTTTCCTTCGTGATTCAACTAAAACGTCAGAAAGAGTTATACATCATTTGAAAGCGGAACGCTTAACATACAATTTGATATGAAGTCATTTCTTCATGTTCAAAAATAAGACATTCACGATCTTTCAAATTTTATCATTTTTTTTTCGAGATTCTATTGAATCGACAAAAACATTTTAATATTCCTTCAGTAAAATCCATTTCAAACTGAAATAAGTTAGAGTTACATATTCGAGTATTCATATATTTTTCTTCCTTCTTATGTCTTCATGGATCCTTGTATCATCCATATTTAACCTTTTCTTATCTTGTATACGGAGGCTTTTTATTAATTTAGAATATACAAATTATGACAACAATCTCCTCCAACAGTTTACTTTTATTTATTGTATAATCACAAATCCATTTTAAAAAATAACGATTAGTTTCTGAGATAGATGTCTTTAATTTTTCGTGATTCAACTAAAATGTAAATAACACATCATCCTTTAACACTTCTTAAGTGGAATTGATTTCAAACTGAAACAACGAACTATATATCATTTTAAAGAGGAATGTTGAACCTTCAATTTGGTATGCAAACCATTTCTCCATTTTCAAAAATAAGACCCTTCACGACCTTCCAAATTTTATCATTATTTTCATGATTCTATCAAATCGACAAAAGCACACCATCTTTAACATTCCTTAGATGGAATCCATTACAAATAAAAACAACGGGTTATACATCATTTAAAAGAAGAAGACCCAATCTTCAATGTGATATACAAGTCATTTCTTCAGTTTCAGAAATAAGACCATCACTATCATTTAAATTTAGCCTTTTTCTTCGTGATTCAACAAAAACGTCAAAAACCAATCATCTTTTAATATTTCCTAAATGAAATCGATTGCAAATTGAAACAACCAGTTATACGTCATTTTAGAGAGGACAGTTCAGCCTTCAATTTGATATACAAATCATTTCTTCATTTTCAAAAACAAGACCTCCACGATCTTTCAAATTTTATCATTCTTTTCGTGATGCTACTAAAACGTAACATATCATCCTTTAACATTTCGTAAATTAAATCGATTTCAAATTGAAACAATAAATGATACATTATTTGAAAGAAGAAGGTTCAACGTTCAATTGGATATACAAAACATTTTTACAGTTGCAAGAATTAACGATTCACGATCTTTCAAATTTTATCATTTTTTCGTGATTCAACTAAAACATCAATAACACATCATCCTTTAACATTTCCTAAACGAAATCGATTTCATCAACGAGTTATTCATCATTTTAGAGAGTACAATTCAATCTTCAATTTGATATACAAATCATTTCTTCATTTTCAAAAACAAGACCTCCACGATCTTTGAAATCTTAGTACTCTTTTCGTGATGCTACTAAAACGTCAAAAATACATCATCTTTTAACATTTCTTAGGTTGAATCGCTTTGAAATTGAAACAACGAATTATTCATCATTTTGAAGAAGAAGAATCAACCTTCAATTTGATATATATGTCGTTTCTTCATTTTCAAAAATAAGACATTCACGATCTATCAAATTTTATAATTTTTTTTATAGATTTATAGATTCAGTTGAAACGTCATCCTTTAACTTTTCCTAAATGAAATCGATTTCAAATTGAAATAACGAGTTATATATCATTTGAAAGAAGAAGATTCAACCTTCAATTTCATATACAAGTCATTTCTTCATTTTCAAAAACGAGACCTCCACGATCTTTAAAATTTTATCATTCTTTTCGTGATGCTACTAAAACGTAAGATATCATCCTTTAATGTTTCCTAAATTAAATCGATTTCAAGTTGAAACAATAAATGATACATTCTTTGAAAGAAGAAGGTTCAACGTTCAATTGGATATACAAGGCATTTTTACAGTTGCAAGAATTAGAGATTCACGATCTTTCAAATTTTACCATTGTTTTCGTGATTCAACTAAAACATCAATAACATATCATCCTTTAACATTTCCTAAATGAAATCGATTTCATCAACAAGCTATTCATCATTTTAGAGAGTACAATTCAATCTTCAATTTGATATACAAATCATTTCTTCATTTTCAACAAGACCTCCACGATCTTTCAAATTTTATCATTCTTTTCGTGATGCTACTAAAACATCAAAAATACATCATCTTTTAACAATTCTTAGGTTGAGTCGCTTTCAAATTGAAACAACGAATTATACATCATTTTGAAGAGGAAGAATCAACCATCAATTTGATATGTAAGTCATTTCTTCATTTTCAAAAATAAGACATTCACGATCTATCAAATTTTATAAGTTTTTTTTATAGATTCAGTTGAAACGTCATCCTTTAACTTTTCCTAAATGAAATCGATTTCAAATTGAAATAACGAGTTATATATCATTTGAAAGAAGAAAGTTCAACCTTCAATTTGATATACAAGTCATTTCTTCATTTTCAAAAACAAGACCTCCACAATCTTTCAAATTTTATCATTCTTTTCGTGATGCTACTAAAACGTAACATATCATACTTTAACATTTCCTAAATTAAATCGATTTCAAATTGAAACAATAAATGATACATTATTTGAAAGAAGAAGGTTCAACATTCAATTGGATATACAAGACATTTTTACAGTTGCAAGAATTAGAGATTCACGATCTTTCAAATTTTACCATTGTTTTCGTGACTCAACTAAAACGTCAATAACACATCATCCTTTAACATTTCCTAAATGAAATCGATTTCATCAACAAGTTATTCATCATTTTAGAGAGTACAATTCAATCTTCAATTTGATATACAAATCATTTCTTCATTTTCAACAACAAGACCTCCACGATCTTTCAAATTTTATCATTCTTTTCGTGATGCTACTAAAACGTAACATATCATCCTTTAACATTTCCTAAATTAAATCGATTTCAAATTGAAACAATAAATGATACAATATTTGAAAAAAGAAGGTTCAACGTTCAATTGGATATACAAGACATTTTTACAGTTGCAAGAATTAGAGATTCACGATCTTTCAAATTTTATCAGTTTTTCGATATTCAACTAATACATCAATAACACATCATCCTTTAACATTTCCTAAATGAAATCGATTTCATCAACAAGTTATTCATTATTTTAGAGAGTACAATTCAATCTTCCATTTGATATACAAATCATTTCTTCATTTTCAACAAGACCTTCACGATCTTTCAAATTTTATCATTCTTTTCGTGATGCTACTAAAACGTAACATATCATCCTTTAACATTTCGTAAATTAAATCGATTTCAAATTGAAACAATAAATGATACATTATTTGAAAGAAGAAGGTTCAACGTTCAATTGGATATACAAAACATTTTTACAGTTGCAAGAATTAAAGATTCACGATCTTTCAAATTTTATCATTTTTTCGTGATTCAACTATAACATCAATAACACATCATCCTTTAACATTTCCTAAACGAAATCGATTTCATCAACGAGTTATTCATCATTTTAGAGAGTACAATTCAACCTTCAATTTGATATACAAATCATTTCTTCATTTTCAAAAACAAGACCTCCACGATCTTTCAAATTTTATCATTCTTTTCGTGATGCTACTAAAACGTAAGATATCATCCTTTAATATTTCCTAAATTAAATCGATTTCAAGTTGAAACAATAAATGATACATTCTTTGAAAGAAGAAGGTTCAACGTTCAATTGGATATACAAGGCATTTTTACAGTTGCAAGAATTAGAGATTCACGATCTTTCAAATTTTACCATTGTTTTCGTGATTCAACTAAAACGTCAATAACACATCATCCTTTAACATTTCCTAAATGAAATCGATTTCATCAACAAGTTATTCATTATTTTAGAGAGTACAATTCAATCTTCAATTTGATATACAAATCATTTCTTCATCTTCAACAAAACCTCCACGATCTTTCAAATTTTATCATTCTTTTCGTGATGCTACTAAAACATCAAAAATACATCATCTTTTAACAATTCTTAGGTTGAATGGCTTTCAAATTGAAACAATGAATTATACATCATGTTGAAGAAGAAGAATCAACCTTCAATTTGATATATAAGTCATTTCTTCATTTTCAAAAATAAAACATTCACGATCTATCAAATTTTATAATTTTTTTATAGATTCAGTTGAAGCGTCATCTTTTCTTTTACTAAATGAAATCGATTTCAAATTGAAATAACGAGTTATATATCATTTGAAAGAAGAAGGTTCAACCTTCAATTTGATATACAAGTCATTTCTTCATTTTCAAAAACAAGACCTCCACGATCTTTCAAATTTTATCATTCTTTTCGTGATGCTACTAAAACGTAACATATCATCCTTTAACATTTCCTAAATTAAATCGATTTCAAATTGAAACAATAAATGATACATTATTTGAAAGAAGAAGATTCAACGTTCATTTAGATATACAAGACATTTTTACAGTTGCAAGAATTAGAGATTCACGATCTTTCAAATTTTATCAGTTTTTCGTGATTCAACTAATACATCAATAACACATCATCCTTTAACATTTCCTAAATGAAATCGATTTCATCAACAAGTTATTCATCATTTTAGAGAGTACAATTCAATCTTCTATTTGATATACAAATCATTTCTTCATTTTCAACAACAAGACCTCCACGATCTTTCAAATTTTATCATTCTTTTCGTGATGCTACTAAAACATCATAAATACATCATCTTTTAACAATTCTTAGGTTGAATCGCTTTCAAATTGAAACAACGAATTATACATCATTTTTGAAGAGGAAGAATCAACCTTCAATTTGATATACAAGTCATTTCTTCATTTTCAAAAATAAGACATTCACGATCTTTCAAATTTTATAATTTTTTTATAGATTCAGTTGAAACGTCATCCTTTAACTTTTCCTAAATGAAATCGATTTCAAATTGAAATAACGAGTTATGTATCATTTGAAAGAAGAAGGTTCAACCTTCAATTTGATATACAAGTCATTTCTTCATTTTCAAAAACAAGACCTCCACGATCTTTCAAATTTTATCATTCTTTTCGTGATGCTACTAAAACGTAACATATCGTCCTTTAACATTTGCTAAATTAAATCGATTTCAAATTGAGACAATAAATGATACATTATTTGAAAGAAGAAGGTTCAACGTTCAATTGGATATACAAGACATTTTTAGAGTTGCAAGAATTAGAGATTCACGATCTTTCAAATTTTACCATTGTTTTCGTGATTCAACTAAAACGTCAATAACACATCATCCTTTAACATTTCCTAAATGAAATCGATTTCATCAACAAGTTATTCATTATTTTAGAGAGTACAATTCAATCTTCAATTTGATATACAAATCATTTCTTCATTTTCAAAAACAAGACCTCCACGATCTTTCAAATTTTATCATTCTTTTCGTGATGCTACTAAAACGTAACATATCATCCTTTAACATTTCCTAAATTAAATCGATTTCAAATTGAAACAATAAATGATACATTATTTGAAAAAAGAAGGTTCAACGTTCAATTGGATATACAAGACATTTTTAGAGTTGCAAGAATTAGAGATTCACGATCTTTCAAATTTTACCATTGTTTTCGTGATTCAACTAAAACATCAATAACACATCATCCTTTAACATTTCCTAAATGAAATCGATTTCATCAACAAGCTATTCATCATTTTAGAGAGTACAATTCAATCTTCAATTTGATATACAAATCATTTCTTCATCTTCAACAAGACCTCCACGATCTTTCAAATTTTATCATTCTTTTCGTGATGCTACTAAAACGTAACACATCATCCTTTAACATTTCCTAAATGAAATCGATTTCATCAACAAGCTATTCATCATTTTAGAGAGTACAATTCAATCTTCAATTTGATATACAAATCATTTCTTCATCTTCAACAAGACCTCCACGATCTTTCAAATTTTATCATTCTTTTCGTGATGCTACTAAAACATCAAAAATACATCATCTTTTAACAATTCTTAGGTTGAATCGCTTTCAAATTGAAACAACGAATTATACATCATTTTGAAGAGGAAGAATCAACCTTCAATTTGATATATGTCATTTCTTCATTTTCAAAAATAAGACATTCACGATCTAGCAAATTTTATAAGTTTTTTTATAGGTTCAGTTGAAACGTCATTCTTTAACTTTTCCGAAATGAAATCGACTTCAAATTGAAATAACGAGTTATATATCATTTGAAAGAAGAAGATTCAACCTTCAATTTCATATACAAGTCATTTCTTCATTTTCAAAAACAAGACCTCCACGATCTTTCAAATTTTATCATTCTTTTCGTGATGCTACTAAAACGTAACATATCATCCTTTAACATTTCCTGAATTAAATCGATTTCAAATTGAAACAATAAATGATACATTATTTGAAAGAAGAAGGTTCAACATTCAATTGGATATACAAGACATTTTTACAGTTGCAAGAATTAGAGATTCACGATCATTCAAATTTTATCAGTTTTTCGTGATTCAACTAATACATCAATAACACATCATCCTTTAACATTTCCTAAATGAAATCGATTTCATCAACAAGTTATTCATTATTTTAGAGAGTACTATTCAATCTTCAATTTGATATACAAATCATTTCTTCATTTTCAACAACAAGACCTCCACGATATTTCAAATTTTATCATTCTTTTCGTGATGCTACTAAAACGTCAAAAATACATCATCTATTAACAATCCTTAGCTTGAATCGCTTTCAAATTAAAATAACGAATTATACATTCTTCATTTTCAAAAATAAGACATTCACGATCTATCAAATTTTATAATTTTTTTATAGATTCAGTTGAAACGTCATCCTTTAACTTTTCCTAAATGAAATCGATTTCAACTTGAAATAACGAGTTATATATCATTTGAAAGAAGAAGGTTCAACCTTCAATTTGATATACAAGTCATTTCTTTATTTTGAAAAATAAGACATTCACGATCTTTCAAATTTTTGCATTTTTTTGGTGATTCATCAACACACACCATCCTTTAACATTTCTTAGGTGGAATCGGTTTTGAATTGAAGCAACGAGTTATACATTATTTGAAAGAAGAAGGTTCAACCTTCAATTTGATATACAAGTCATTTCTTCATTTTCAAAAACAAGACCTCCAAGATCTTTCAAATTATATCATTCTTTTCGTGATACTGCTAAAACGTCAAAAACACATCCTTTAACATTTCCTAAATGAAATCGATTGGGATAAATCGATTATGGATAAATTTTTATGACATTCATACCAAGATATTAATAATTAATAATTAATTAAACCATGTACTTCCCAATGATAAAGACAATTCTAAAAAATTTGTTCCAATTTTTAAAATTACAACCTTTTAACTTTTTACAAATTTCGAGATTTCTTAGATTATCTTTAAAGGTTGGTACAAGAAAACAGATTTTGGAATGTGTTTATGATATCATCATATTTTATTAATTTAACAAACAAATCCTTTTTAAAAAATAACGATTAGTTTCTGATATAGAGATTGATTCGTTTCCAACAGACGAAATTTTTAACAACTTTCAAACTACAAAAAATAATTTAAATTTTTTGAATTATTTTAAAATATTTTTATAAAAAATCGAGTTATGAATAAATCTTTGTGATATTGAGATCAATTGTTAATTAAACCATGTACTTCACAATAATGAAGACAGTTTGTTTGTTTTTAAGTCAGAATTTCTTAAAACCAATTGAAATATTTTATATTTTTGTGGTATATTTGACAAAAATCGATACTTAAATGATTTTATGATGAGTATTTATGAGTTTATCATCATTAGATATCATTAAAAATCCACTTCGTTTCAACGATAATTTTCCTTAATTATAATCAAGAATTTATGAGAATTGAATTAATTATTTTAAGAAATCTCTCTAAAAGCGAATTCGCGATCAATTTTTGCGTTATTTGGCACCAATTATTAATTAAAGCCTCTAATTTTCAATGATAAAACCCGCTTTTAAAAATTTCTTTTAGTTTTTGAGATATTATTATGTAAATTATTTGAAATCTTTTATCAAAAATTAGATTTAAAAAATCGTTACTTAGATTATCTTATGGTATATCTTTATGGCTTTACCATCAGTTATCATTATAAACGTCCACTTTTGAATGAACGATTCCGTTTTCAGATCTCGGTCACTGACTGTGTCATTAGTTAACATTCAAAATGAATGAACACATATTGAAAATCATTTGAAAGATTTTTTTTCCATCTTTATATTAATTGAATTTAAATAAAACCAACTATGTTTTTTTAGATGGATTTGTTTTTATTCTTTGCTCTACCGATTTTGAGTTTTTCCACTCATCTTCTGGAGCTTGTCACGTCAAAATCAACAATTATTTGTAACTCATGTGCCTACTTTTAAATATGAGGTTATTAAAAAACTCGAAACCGGTAGAGCAAAGAATAAAAACAAAACCATCTAAAAAACATAGTTTTATTTAAATTCAATAAATACATATTAAAAACATCAAGATTTTTCTTGAATTAAAAGAGATCCCTTACTTTCAAACATAAATTTTTAGGCTTAAAAAAAGTTTATGCCAATTGAATCAATTATTGTGGATAAATTTATCATTTTTTAACTAAAACATTTACATAATACCATCAATTTTTAAATTTTGAGACATAAATTTGTAACAATGATCAAAATTCTTCTCTCGTTTCGCATCCTTCTTTTGATCCACATCACTTGCACGTTAAATCCGACGTCACACACCAAAAAAACTTCTCGCTTCAATGCACTTTAACATATTCCACATTTATAGATTTTCCCCTTTTTTTCTTAATACGTCAATAATACATCATCCTTTAACATTTCCTAAACGAAATCGATTTCATCAACAAGTTATTCATCATTTTAGAGAGTACAATTCAATCTTCAATTTGATATACAAATCATTTCTTCATTCTCAAAAACAAGACCTCCACGATCTTTGAAATCTTAGTACTCTTTTCGTGATGGTATTAAAACCTCAAAAATACATCATCTTTTAACATTTACATTAACAATTATACATCATTTTGAAAAAGAAGAATCAACCTTCAATTTGATATATAAGTCATTTCTTCATTTTCGAAAATAAGACATTCACGATCTATCAAATTTTATAAGTTTTTTTTATAAATTCAGTTGAAACGTCATCCTTTAACTTTTCCTAAATGAAATCGATTTCAAATTGAAATAACGAGTTATATATCATTTGAACGAAGAAGGTTCAACCTTCAATTTGATATACAAGTCATTTCTTCATTTTCAAAAACAAGACCTCCACGATCTTTCAAATTTTATCATTCTTTTCGTGATGCTACTAAAACGTAACATATCATCCTTTAACATTTCCTGAATTAAATCGATTTCAAATCGAAACAATAAATGATACATTATTTGAAAGAAGAAGGTTCAACCTTCAATTGGATATACAAGACATTTTTACAGTTGCAAGAGTTAGGGATTCACGATCTTTCAAATTTTATCAGTTTTTCGTGATGCTACTAAAACGTCAAAAATACATCATCTTTTAACAATTCTTAGGTTGAATCGCTTTCAAATTGAAACAACGAATTATACATCATTTCGAAGAGGAAGAATCAACCTTCAATTTGATATATAAGTCATTTCTTCATTTTCAAAAATAAGACATTCACGATCTATCAAATTTTATAAGTTTTTTTATAAATTCAGTTGAAACGTCATCCTTTAACTTTTCCTAAATGAAATCGATTTCAAATTGAAACAATAAATGATACATTATTTGAAAGAAGAATGTTCAACCTTTAATTTGATATACAAGTCATTTCTTCATTTTCAAAAACAAGACCTCCACGATCTTTAAAATTTTATCAATCTTTTCGTGATGCTACTAAAACGTAACATATCATCCTTTAACATTTCCTAAATTAAATCGATTTCAAATTGAAACAATAAATGATACATTATTTGAAAGAAGAAGGTTCAACCTTCAATTAGATATACAAGACATTTTGATAGTTGCAAGAATCAGAGATTTACGATCTTTCAAATTTTATCATTTTTTCGTGATTCAACTAAAACGTCAATAACACATCATCCTTTAACATTTCCTAAATGAAATCGATTTCATCAACAAGTTATTCATCATTTTAGAGAGTACAATTCAATCTTCAATTTGATATACAAATCATTTCTTCATTTTCAACAACAAGACCTCCACGATCTTTCAAATTTCATCATTCTTTTCGTGATGCTACTAAAACATCCAAAATACATCATCTTTTAACAATTCTTAGGTTGAATCGCTTTCAAATTGAAACAACGAATTATGCATCATTTTGAAGAGGAAGAATCAACCTTCAATTTGATATATAAGTCATTTCTTCATTTTCAAAAATAAGACATTCACGATCGATCAAATTTTATAATTTTTTTTTATAGATTCAGTTGAAACGTCATCCTTTAGCTTTTCCTAAATGAAATCGATTTCAAACTGAAATAACGAGTTATATATCATTTGAAAGAAGAAGGTTCAACCTTCAATTTGATATACAAGTCATTTCTTCATTTTCAAAAACAAGACCTCCACGATCTTTCAAATTTTATCATTCTTTTCGTGATGCTACTAAAACGTAACATATCATCCTTTAACATTTGCTAAATTAAATCGATTTCAAATTGAAACAATAAATGATACATTATTTGAAAGAAGAATGTTCAACCTTTAATTTGATATACAAGTCATTTCTTCATTTTCAAAAACAAGACCTCCACGATCTTTAAAATTTTATCAATCTTTTCGTGATGCTACTAAAACGTAACATATCATCCTTTAACATTTGCTAAATTAAATCGATTTCAAATTGAAACAATAAATGATACATTATTTAAAAGAAGAAGGTTCAACGTTCAATTGGATATACAAGACATTTTTACAGTTGCAAGAATTAGAGATTCACGATTTTTCAAATTTTACCATTGTTTTCGTGATTCAACTAAAACGTCAATAACACATCATCCTTTAACATTTCCTAAATGAAATCAATTTCATCAACAAGTTATTCATCATTTTAGAGAGTACAATTCAATCTTCAATTTGATATACAAATCATTTCTTCATTTTCAACAACAAGGCCTCCACGATCTTTCAAATTTTATCATTCTTTTCGTGATGCTACTAAAACATCATAAATACATCACCTTTTAACAATTCTCAGGTTGAATCGCTTTCAAATTGAAACAACGAATTATACATCATTTTGAAGAGGAAGAATCAACCTTCAATTTGATATATAAGTCATTTCTTCATTTTCAGAAATAAGACATTCACGATCTATCAAATTTTATAATTTTTTTTATAGATTCAGTTGAAGCGTCATCCTTAAACTTTTACTAAATGAAATCGATTTCAAATTGAAATAACGAGTTATATATCATTTGAAAGAAGAAGGTTCAACCTTCAATTTGATATACAAGTCATTTCTTTATTTTGAAAAATAAGACATTCACGATCTTTCAAATTTTTGCATTTTTTTGGTGATTCATCAACACACACCATCCTTTAACATTTCTTAGGTGGAATCGGTTTTGAATTGAAGCAACGAGTTATACATTATTTGAAAGAAGAAGGTTCAACCTTCAATTTGATATACAAGTCATTTCTTCATTTTCAAAAACAAGACCTCCAAGATCTTTCAAATTATATCATTCTTTTCGTGATACTGCTAAAACGTCAAAAACACATCCTTTAACATTTCCTAAATGAAATCGATTGGGATAAATCGATTATGGATAAATTTTTATGACATTCATACCAAGATATTAATAATTAATAATTAATTAAACCATGTACTTCCCAATGATAAAGACAATTCTAAAAAATTTGTTCCAATTTTTAAAATTACAACCTTTTAACTTTTTACAAATTTCGAGATTTCTTAGATTATCTTTAAAGGTTGGTACAAGAAAACAGATTTTGGAATGTGTTTATGATATCATCATATTTTATTAATTTAACAAACAAATCCTTTTTAAAAAATAACGATTAGTTTCTGATATAGAGATTGATTCGTTTCCAACAGACGAAATTTTTAACAACTTTCAAACTACAAAAAATAATTTAAATTTTTTGAATTATTTTAAAATATTTTTATAAAAAATCGAGTTATGAATAAATCTTTGTGATATTGAGATCAATTGTTAATTAAACCATGTACTTCACAATAATGAAGACAGTTTGTTTGTTTTTAAGTCAGAATTTCTTAAAACCAATTGAAATATTTTATATTTTTGTGGTATATTTGACAAAAATCGATACTTAAATGATTTTATGATGAGTATTTATGAGTTTATCATCATTAGATATCATTAAAAATCCACTTCGTTTCAACGATAATTTTCCTTAATTATAATCAAGAATTTATGAGAATTGAATTAATTATTTTAAGAAATCTCTCTAAAAGCGAATTCGCGATCAATTTTTGCGTTATTTGGCACCAATTATTAATTAAAGCCTCTAATTTTCAATGATAAAACCCGCTTTTAAAAATTTCTTTTAGTTTTTGAGATATTATTATGTAAATTATTTGAAATCTTTTATCAAAAATTAGATTTAAAAAATCGTTACTTAGATTATCTTATGGTATATCTTTATGGCTTTACCATCAGTTATCATTATAAACGTCCACTTTTGAATGAACGATTCCGTTTTCAGATCTCGGTCACTGACTGTGTCATTAGTTAACATTCAAAATGAATGAACACATATTGAAAATCATTTGAAAGATTTTTTTTCCATCTTTATATTAATTGAATTTAAATAAAACCAACTATGTTTTTTTAGATGGATTTGTTTTTATTCTTTGCTCTACCGATTTTGAGTTTTTCCACTCATCTTCTGGAGCTTGTCACGTCAAAATCAACAATTATTTGTAACTCATGTGCCTACTTTTAAATATGAGGTTATTAAAAAACTCGAAACCGGTAGAGCAAAGAATAAAAACAAAACCATCTAAAAAACATAGTTTTATTTAAATTCAATAAATACATATTAAAAACATCAAGATTTTTCTTGAATTAAAAGAGATCCCTTACTTTCAAACATAAATTTTTAGGCTTAAAAAAAGTTTATGCCAATTGAATCAATTATTGTGGATAAATTTATCATTTTTTAACTAAAACATTTACATAATACCATCAATTTTTAAATTTTGAGACATAAATTTGTAACAATGATCAAAATTCTTCTCTCGTTTCGCATCCTTCTTTTGATCCACATCACTTGCACGTTAAATCCGACGTCACACACCAAAAAAACTTCTCGCTTCAATGCACTTTAACATATTCCACATTTATAGATTTTCCCCTTTTTTTCTTAATACGTCAATAATACATCATCCTTTAACATTTCCTAAACGAAATCGATTTCATCAACAAGTTATTCATCATTTTAGAGAGTACAATTCAATCTTCAATTTGATATACAAATCATTTCTTCATTCTCAAAAACAAGACCTCCACGATCTTTGAAATCTTAGTACTCTTTTCGTGATGGTATTAAAACCTCAAAAATACATCATCTTTTAACATTTACATTAACAATTATACATCATTTTGAAAAAGAAGAATCAACCTTCAATTTGATATATAAGTCATTTCTTCATTTTCGAAAATAAGACATTCACGATCTATCAAATTTTATAAGTTTTTTTTATAAATTCAGTTGAAACGTCATCCTTTAACTTTTCCTAAATGAAATCGATTTCAAATTGAAATAACGAGTTATATATCATTTGAACGAAGAAGGTTCAACCTTCAATTTGATATACAAGTCATTTCTTCATTTTCAAAAACAAGACCTCCACGATCTTTCAAATTTTATCATTCTTTTCGTGATGCTACTAAAACGTAACATATCATCCTTTAACATTTCCTGAATTAAATCGATTTCAAATCGAAACAATAAATGATACATTATTTGAAAGAAGAAGGTTCAACCTTCAATTGGATATACAAGACATTTTTACAGTTGCAAGAGTTAGGGATTCACGATCTTTCAAATTTTATCAGTTTTTCGTGATGCTACTAAAACGTCAAAAATACATCATCTTTTAACAATTCTTAGGTTGAATCGCTTTCAAATTGAAACAACGAATTATACATCATTTCGAAGAGGAAGAATCAACCTTCAATTTGATATATAAGTCATTTCTTCATTTTCAAAAATAAGACATTCACGATCTATCAAATTTTATAAGTTTTTTTATAAATTCAGTTGAAACGTCATCCTTTAACTTTTCCTAAATGAAATCGATTTCAAATTGAAACAATAAATGATACATTATTTGAAAGAAGAATGTTCAACCTTTAATTTGATATACAAGTCATTTCTTCATTTTCAAAAACAAGACCTCCACGATCTTTAAAATTTTATCAATCTTTTCGTGATGCTACTAAAACGTAACATATCATCCTTTAACATTTCCTAAATTAAATCGATTTCAAATTGAAACAATAAATGATACATTATTTGAAAGAAGAAGGTTCAACCTTCAATTAGATATACAAGACATTTTGATAGTTGCAAGAATCAGAGATTTACGATCTTTCAAATTTTATCATTTTTTCGTGATTCAACTAAAACGTCAATAACACATCATCCTTTAACATTTCCTAAATGAAATCGATTTCATCAACAAGTTATTCATCATTTTAGAGAGTACAATTCAATCTTCAATTTGATATACAAATCATTTCTTCATTTTCAACAACAAGACCTCCACGATCTTTCAAATTTCATCATTCTTTTCGTGATGCTACTAAAACATCCAAAATACATCATCTTTTAACAATTCTTAGGTTGAATCGCTTTCAAATTGAAACAACGAATTATGCATCATTTTGAAGAGGAAGAATCAACCTTCAATTTGATATATAAGTCATTTCTTCATTTTCAAAAATAAGACATTCACGATCGATCAAATTTTATAATTTTTTTTTATAGATTCAGTTGAAACGTCATCCTTTAGCTTTTCCTAAATGAAATCGATTTCAAACTGAAATAACGAGTTATATATCATTTGAAAGAAGAAGGTTCAACCTTCAATTTGATATACAAGTCATTTCTTCATTTTCAAAAACAAGACCTCCACGATCTTTCAAATTTTATCATTCTTTTCGTGATGCTACTAAAACGTAACATATCATCCTTTAACATTTGCTAAATTAAATCGATTTCAAATTGAAACAATAAATGATACATTATTTGAAAGAAGAATGTTCAACCTTTAATTTGATATACAAGTCATTTCTTCATTTTCAAAAACAAGACCTCCACGATCTTTAAAATTTTATCAATCTTTTCGTGATGCTACTAAAACGTAACATATCATCCTTTAACATTTGCTAAATTAAATCGATTTCAAATTGAAACAATAAATGATACATTATTTAAAAGAAGAAGGTTCAACGTTCAATTGGATATACAAGACATTTTTACAGTTGCAAGAATTAGAGATTCACGATTTTTCAAATTTTACCATTGTTTTCGTGATTCAACTAAAACGTCAATAACACATCATCCTTTAACATTTCCTAAATGAAATCAATTTCATCAACAAGTTATTCATCATTTTAGAGAGTACAATTCAATCTTCAATTTGATATACAAATCATTTCTTCATTTTCAACAACAAGGCCTCCACGATCTTTCAAATTTTATCATTCTTTTCGTGATGCTACTAAAACATCATAAATACATCACCTTTTAACAATTCTCAGGTTGAATCGCTTTCAAATTGAAACAACGAATTATACATCATTTTGAAGAGGAAGAATCAACCTTCAATTTGATATATAAGTCATTTCTTCATTTTCAGAAATAAGACATTCACGATCTATCAAATTTTATAATTTTTTTTATAGATTCAGTTGAAGCGTCATCCTTAAACTTTTACTAAATGAAATCGATTTCAAATTGAAATAACGAGTTATATATCATTTGAAAGAAGAAGGTTCAACCTTCAATTTGATATACAAGTCATTTCTTTATTTTGAAAAATAAGACATTCACGATCTTTCAAATTTTTGCATTTTTTTGGTGATTCATCAACACACACCATCCTTTAACATTTCTTAGGTGGAATCGATTTTGAATTGAAGCAACGAGTTATACATTATTTGAAAGAAGAAGGTTCAACCTTCAATTTGATATACAAGTCATTTCCTCATTTTCAAAAACAAGACCTCCAAGATCTTTCAAATTATATCATTCTTTTCGTGATACTGCTAAAACGTCAAAAACACATCCTTTAACATTTCCTAAATGAAATCGATTGGGATAAATCGATTATGGATAAATTTTTATGACATTCACACCAAGATATTAATAATTAACAATTAATTAAACCATGTACTTTCCAATGATAAAGACAATTCTAAAAAATTTGTTCCAATTTTTAAAATTACAACTTTTTAACTTTTTACAAATTTCGAGATTTCTTAGATTATCTTTAAAGGTTGGTACAAGAAGACAGATTTTGGAATGTGTTTATGATATCATCATATTTTAAAAAATAACGATTAGTTTCTGATATTAGAGATTGATTCGTTTCCATCAGACGAAATTTTTAACAACTTTCAAACTACAAAAAATAATTTAAACTTTTTGAATTATTTTAAAATATTTTTATAAAAAATCGAGTTATGAATAAATTTTTGTGATATTGAGATCAATTGTTAATTAAACCATGTACTTCACAATAATGAAGACAGTTTGTTTGTTTTTAAGTCAGAATTTCTTAAAACCAATTGAAATATTTTATATTTTTGTGGTATATTTGACAAAAATCGATACTTAAATGATTTTATGATGAGTATTTATGAGTTTATCATCATTAGATATCATTAAAAATCCACTTCGTTCCAACGATAATTTTCCTTAATTATAATCAAGAATTTATGAGAATTGAATTAATTATTTTAAGAAATCTCTATAAAACCGAATTCGCTATCAATTTTTGCGATATTTGGCACCAATTATTAATTAACGCCTCTAATTTTCATTGATAAAACCCGCTTTTAAAAATTTCTTTTAGTTTTTGAGATATTATTATATAAATTATTCGAAATCTTTTATCAAAAATTAGATTTAAAAGAATCGTTTCTTAGAATTAGATAATCTTATGATATATCTTTATGGCTTTATCATCAGTTATCATTACAAACGTCTACTTTTGAATGAACGACTCCGTTTTAAGATCTCGGACACTGACATATTAAAAATATCAAGATTTTTCTTGAATGAAAAGATTTCCTTTACTTTCAAACAAATAAATTTTTAGGTTTAAACAAAAGTTTATGCCAATTGAATCAATTGTTGTGGATAAATTTATCAATTGTTAACTAAAACATTTACTTCTAGATAATACCATCTATTTTTAAATTTTGAGACATAAATTTGTAACAATGATCAAGATTTTTCCCTCATTTCGCATCCTCCTTTTGATCCACATCACTTGATCGTTAAATCCGACGTCACACACCAAAAAAACTATTTAAACCGCTCAACATCTCGCTTCAATGCACTTTAACATCTTCCACATTTATAGATTTTCCCCTTTTTTTCTCTTCTTGAGCAAGCATTTAAATTTAAACCACCGAGATTAAATCCGGGTCTCTACAGCGACATAATGCAATGAGTTTCCTTCCTGTTTCATCAAAAAGCCTCTTGTTCTTGACACTTTTCTAAGTGAACGTCATTTCTTTTTATTTATTTTTCTTATTAAAAAAAATTAGAGCGTAATAACTTAAGAAATAACGTGTTACTTTAAAATTAAAATTTCGATTCTAATGTTAGAGGCGCAAATCGTAATGGAACTCGATAAATTTCGGTACTAGACCGTGTAGGTATCGGCCATAAAGTTGAGTGCCAAGGCGTCCAATATTTCATGAAGCTTTTCAAATTTCGATTCAAATTTTATCTTTCTATCAAAACATTTTTAATATTTAGTTACACGATAATATCGAGATTCCGAATCTTTCATTATAAGACAAAGTTAATTTTGAGAGTATTAGGGACGAGGTGAAGATATATCTCAAAGAAATAATCATGTATTGGTGTTATCCATCTAACTTTAAAGTAGACAAGCGTGAAAATCAATTTATTTTCATTATTGAGTTTAAAATGAATTTTGTAATAAATGTTTCGATATGGTTCGTAATTATTAGGTCGGAGGGTCTAAATAGGATAAGGTTATTATAGAAATTGTGTTAAGCTATAATTAGGTTGCAAACTATTTGTGGCGAAGCTGCAATCACAACTTTGTTTTCATCAATTTGACTAAAATGACTTTAGATTATAATCCGAATGAGAGAGTGAATGAAATCTTTTGGCAGTAATAATAATTCGAAGACGTTTCACCTTCACACAAAATAATGAAGCTACATAAAATTTTTGAATCTAAAGTATGACTTAGAATTAGTGTACAATAATTTTGTATATCGCCATGAAAACCGAATTTATGTAATATTCAACTCCAATTTCGTTTATTTTTGGTTTTATTGGTGGTTATTATGAATTTTATTCTTTATGGGATCATAAACATGAAATATCCCTTATAAGGGATATAATATTAATGCGTTGGTTTGTTTTGACGCAAGCACTAAAATAAGTTTCAATCAAATTATTTAATACTTACCAAGTGTAATCATTTATTCACAAAAAAGAAGAACTCTTTCCTTCACACCTCCCCCTGTTTATTATCATTTAAAGCGCGGAAGCCCGTCATATTTCAGTCCGGAGCTTATTTTAGACACCTCAGGATTATTGCACACAGAGAATTTTATGTTTTATGTTTTCGCGGTGGAATCTTTCTCCAGAAAGAAAGATGGAAAAAGTCGCGATTTTCTTTAAAACCTCGCATAATCGTATTGGGTCAATTTATTTTTGATTTCTTTGATCTTTTTGCGACATGCGTCAAAAAATTGCACGACGTCTTTAGTAGTCATCTTTTTCCAAAAAAATTTCTCTTCAAATTTATCGAAATTAAAATTTTATTTCGAAACAAAAAATAGATCGTTGGAAAAGAAGTTGTATTCTTTTTGAAGATAGAGGTAGAGAGAAAATTCAAAGGAGTCAATACAGCGTAATGAGGGCGCGAAAATGTAGCAGGAGCAGCCACGTTCCTGCAGGATATCGAGGCCACTGCCGTTTCGGCACTGGTCGGCGTCGCGACGCCTTCTCGAAGGAAAAACGCGCCGGCGTCGTTTATCGATCAATGTGGGCGGTCTCGCGGGTCGTTTTGAAACTGATGCGATCGCACCGACTACAGATTTAAACCTGCAAATTACAATGGATCCTCATACACTTCTCTTGAATCTCTCGAACCAACTTTATCGTGTTATCGAAACCGGTCAAGTGTTAGATGATGGATTTCAAATAAACAAGAAAAAATTCGATTGCCAAACAAAAAATGAGCATTTAAACCAAACTTTTTCATTCGATTTAAAGTTCGTTGAACTTAATCAACTTGATCAAAACAAATTAAAAAAAATTAAACTTATTAGGAACAAATCGGAAATAAATTGCTACTTTAAAAGAGATAATAAAGAAAAATTCTAGATTCTATTCCAATTTAACGTTCACATCTCCTTTATCTCTTGGGAGGAAAATGGTTAGTAGAAAATAGTTTGGTTGGAATGAGGAGTGTAATTTATTGGCAATTTTCCAACAAACCTTTCCTGTTGCTCCCTTAAAAGTCAGGAAGGTGCTGAAACAACGGTGCTGATATCGATCGATTCATTTAATATTACAAAAGACCATTAGGTTTACTCAACAGGTAAAAAGGACCCAATATGATTAATTAATCGACATGACGTGATTATTGGATTAAATTTTGTTTAAATGAAATAAATTTTTGAAAGGTGAAGTAGATGGTTTACATCCTGTTGTTGATGAAGGATTTAAGCTTGAGCTTTGAATTAATTTGAGCGCCCTCGAATGGTGTAAATCCTCAGGTAAATCCGGATGGTGTTCACAAAGTAGACTTAATTCTAGAACAATTTCGTAAATATTAAGATCGTAATGAAAAAAATTTAAAGTAATAATAAAAAAGAAAAATTAAACTAAAAAATACAACCGAAAAATAAAGGCAGAAAGAAATTGCAGTTATGATGGGTTCATGCAACTTGTTTTGGTTTTTGTGGTAGTTTTAGTCTTAAACATTTACGTTGGCTTTAGTTGTAAAAAAAGGTATTGGTTCATGCAATATTTAAGCACAACATATTAAACCAAAATTTTGACTTATACATAACAGTTGCGCAAAATTAAAAATATAAAAAGGAAATCTGGGGGATCAGGAGTGAAACCGTTTTGTTTTTTAGAAATATTTTGTTTCTGATATTATTTGATAGTGATCATAGTGATTTAATATGAATAAAAAGAAAATTGCTGTCGCTGCTAGTGCATTGTGTTTGAATGCAGCATAATTAATCGCACAAAGATTGAAGAATAAAAGACGATAGGGTTAAGGTAGAAGGCCCATCAATAAGAATCGAGAATTAGAGGGGAATTATGCCACTCTTATTAGAAATATGTTAATGTGAAGAGGACGATTTACAATTTTTTAAATATGTGCGCATGTCATTTGAAGAGTTTAAATAATTGTTAAAACTGGTTACACCTTTTTTATCAAAAACACCAAATAAAGGTGCAATTTCACCATCTGAAAGGTTGATAATAACCCTACAGTAAGTTTTTATTTACACCGTGTGCATTAGCTTTAGTTGTAAGGAAAGGTATTGATTCATGCAATATTTAAGCAAGTACATTCAAGTATAATTTGGACATATAAAGTCGTGCCAAATTAGAAATACAAAAAAAATCTGAGTGAAAAACGGAAGAAGAGAAAACGGAGTGAAACCGTTTTATTTATTAAAAACATTTTGTTTCTAACACATTCTAACATTATTTAATATGAATAAAAATAAAATTGTTGTCGCTGCTAGCGTAATGCGTTTAAATTAGGGATTACAATCTCGGGATATCGGGATCCCTGCATTCCGGGATTGTTCCTATAATAACCAATGTCCCGAATCTGGGATTAATATATTGTTGATCAATGATGGTCAGAAAATAACGAAAATCTCTAACAAAAAAACGAAGTTCATTAATGTCGTCATTAATGACAGTGAGTTTCAAATTATGAGAAGTTAGTTTGACTTTTATATCGGGGAATGGCAAGAAGTATCTCATGATGCACAGTGTCAAAAGCTTTTGAAAAGTCAAGTAAAACAAGAACAGAAGCAGATTTGCGATCAATTTTCCGGATAATGTTATCGCAAACTTCTAAAAGTGCTGTGCTACAACTGAAACCGGATCTGAAACCAGATTGAGTGCATGGTAGAATCTTGAACGTATCTAAATGACTGCGTAGACGTAAACTGATGATTTTCTCCAGAACCTTGGAGAGAACCGAGAGAATGCTAATAGGTCTAAGGTCACTGTAACTTGCAGGGTTGCTGGCTTTAGGAAGAGGCATAACAAGGGCAGTCTTCCAAGCGGAAGGAAACACAGCATACTCCAAGCAAACATTGATAATGTGACACAAGTAGGGTAGAATAAAAGGGCAGCACATAGTTAACATTTTAATACCAATGCCATCAGATGTTTTAAAAGCAGCAGTTTTAAAAGACAGTAAAATTTCACCAATCTCCTCCTCAGTGGAAAGAGAAAAGACAAATTCATTGCTGACAGACGGGTGGGTATTGGAGAGAAAATGAGAAATGACATCAGGATCACCGGAAGAATCAACTTGTGAAGACAAAAAAGAAATATTAATAGCTTCAACATCGGATAAAGCTACTGGTACTGACCGCTGTTTAGATTTAATGATTCCCATCCTATTAAAAGACTTCCACAGTTCACGACTATTATTAGAGTTCAAAACGGACTCTATATATGCCCTTTTCTCTCTCTGAAT
Organism: Onthophagus sagittarius; assembly: GCA_036711965.1. NCBI lineage: Eukaryota > Metazoa > Arthropoda > Insecta > Coleoptera > Scarabaeidae > Onthophagus > Onthophagus sagittarius. Next base: position 14,914,838 of record JASERS010000004.1, read on the forward strand.
ACAAGAATTTGTAAAATTACGTAACTCTTTATAGTACGAAAAGTCCGCAGGAAGTTTGGATTTTTTAAATTTTAGATAAGCCTCATCCCTATATTTCATCAGGAATTTAAGATTATCAGTCACCCAAGGACGGTATCCTCGCCTGGATGAAATAGTTTTAACAGGTGCATGTAAATCGAAGAGAAGTAACATGTAGTAGTTGAAGAGTGAAACCTTATCATCAATATCATTCAGATATAAGATATCAGCCCACGGAGTAGCAGCCAAGTCTCGCTCAAAATCAGCAAGACAAAAATGATTAAAATCTCTGTAACGAATAGAACGAGGTGGTTGATATTGAGACTTAGAAAAATCAAATTTAACAAATATAAGGGAGTGGTCGGCAATATTGTTTAAAATGTCCAATATAATTATACTTACAAACTCACTTCTACAGTATTATATATTTAGAAATCTGAAACTAGCACTAACGCCATTAACAACGACAACATTCTGATATGAAATAATATTTTGACGTCCTTCAACATCGGCAAATACAGAAAAAAGGGATTAACTAATTAGAAACTGACGAAATAACCTTTATTAGCTGTTTCCACCAAAACTTATTTTCGAAAGTAAGTCCTTTTTTCGTAGACAAGAACGAATATATTCAAAAAAAATGTTAACTTGAATGGTTGCGGTCCGCCGAATTGCGGTTGCAAATTGCTAAAAGACTGTAAGTCGATAGTTAAACTTGCAGGAAAAGATTTTATTAATCATAAAATCGTGGCTAAGAGAAAATACTGGAAATTATTTGACAGCAGACTTGCAGGAAAAAAACTTTATGACTAAAGTGGCTAAGAGAAAATACAGGAAATTATTTTCAGGATTCTGAGATGACCGCTAGCAGGTGCAAATACCATCTTTAATGTCTTGAAATCTTAACAATTAAACAATTAGTCATCTTAGGAATGGGATTTCATAGGATTTCATGAAAGAAGATTTATCGTTTAGAAGTCTGGGAGCATTAAGAAAGATTTGCAATGAAAATACGATTGGCACCAAATAAATTAATTTTCTGGAAGCATTTCAAGCATATAGACGCAATGTCAAGTATTCTGACAGCAATATCAAATCTTTTGTTAGCATTCCAAATGTTTTGGAAGCCAATATCGAGACTTTTGTAACCATTTTAAATCTTCTAGAAGTAGTATCAAATCTTCTGGAATCTTCTCGAGTCTTCTGAAAGCATTTCAAATCTTCCAGAAACAGTATAAAGTCTTACAGGAACAGTATCAAGCCTTTAGGAAGCATTTTAAAACATCTAGAAGCAGTATCAAGTCTTCTGGAATCTTCTCGAGTCTTCTGAAAGCATTTCAAATCTTCCAGAAATAGTATAAAGTCTTACAGGGGCTATATCTAATCTTTTGAAAGCATTTTAAAATATCTAGAAGCAGTATCGATTCTTAATTATTAAAATTTTCTAGAAGCAGTATCAAGTCTTTGGGAAACTTCTCAAGTCTTCTGAAAGCATTTGAAATCGTCTAGAAGTAGTATAAAGTCTTATAGGGGCAGTATCAAAGCTTTAGGAGGCATTTTAAAACATCTAGAAGCAGTATCAAGTCTTCTGGAAGTAGTATCCAGTCTTTTGGAAGCGCTTCAAGTAATTTTGAAGTATTTCAAGTCTTCTAAAAGTAAGTATAAGGTCTTCTGGAAACATTGTAAGTCGTCTGGAAGTATTGTAAGTCATCTGGAAATATTTTAAGTCTTCTAGAAGCAGTATCAGTCTTCTGGAAACATTCAAGTATTCTGGAAACCATATCAACTTTCTTAGATACAATATCAAGTCTTCTGGAAGCATCTTTAGTCTTCTAACAGCGACATAAAGTACTTTGGAAGCATTGTAGGTCGTCTGGACACACTTCAAGTCCTCTAGATGCAATATCAAGGCTTCTAAAAGCGTTGCATTGTAAGTCGTCTGGATGCATTGTAAGACATCTGTAAATTCATCATTTTAAGTCTTCTAGAAATATCAGTCTAGAAATTAAAGTCTTCTGAAAGCAATATAAAGTTTTCTTAAGACAGTATCAAATCATCTAGAGATAACAACATCAAGTCTTCTGGAAACATTTTAAGTTTTCTAGATGCTATATCAAGTTATCTGAAAGCATTGTAAGTCGTCTGGAAGTATTTTAAATCCTCTAGAAGCAGTAACAGTCTTCTGGAAGCCGCGGTACTTTATAAATCTAGGGACTTTAATTTGTATTCTTTTTAAGACAATAATTTAAAAAAAAATTTTATTATCATAAAATTTGCGATAGGCAAATAAATGCCCGCGTTGAATACGCTGCACATTTTTCGTGGCTCTAAAATGACATAATTATGTCGGTAAAAAAGTTGCCTTTTCTGTTAAACAATAGAGGGTGCAGAACCCGGAGTGAGAGTCCGGTGCGTGTACCGAAAGGTTAAATTGCTTCCAGTAGCTCCTTACCTTTGGTTGTAATTAATCTGGATCCCCAGTTGGTACGTTTTGCATTAAAGTCTCCACCTATTATGAATCTATGACCTTGTTTACTCAGCAATTGAAGATACTGATGCTTCTTGATTGCGTGTTTCGGAGGGCTGTAGACTGCCGCTATGGCAAATTGAAAAGTTTTTGTTGTTATACTTACAGATGTAGCTTGTAGCTCTTCAGTCTTGTATTCTAGTTCTTGGTGATGCAGGATATTTTCTTTAATTACAATAGCACTACCTCCCTTTGCAGCGTTTTCAGGATGCAAAGTGTGGTAAACTTTATAGCCTCTAAATTTAATAAATGATTGATTGGTAAAGTGCGTTTCTGAGATTAAGCATACGTCAATATCGTCATTAATTAGGACTGCCTGTAGTTCCTCTTGATGCCGCAGGAGTCCATTAGCATTCCATAGCATAATTCTAAGTTTGGCAGCCATTTCTTTGCTTTGGAATAGCACCTTTATTGCTATGTTCAAGCCTATGCAGCCGTTCATCAAAGTTTACAAGCGCTTGTTTTTGTTCATTTAACAAGTTTAAAATTTGTTGTAAGGTTTGCTCTATTGGTGCTCTATCTAGATGCATGTTATTATACAAACTTTGATTACCGGTTAGGGTTTGATTGTAGGTTTCGACATAATCGACATATAAGAAAAATGTTTAGAATTTAACGTAGAGTCTGTAATTGCAACAAATAAATCGAGGATCTTATTTAAGATCACCTACTTAGGCATTGTACATTAATTTTAGAACATTTTGTACATTTCAGTTATATCTTCAAAAATGCGCGATAAAATTTAATATTGATGTGCAATCCCTTTTTTTCTAAGAATATCCCTCGAATTAGTAAACTTAAAATGCTTTAATGTCAGTATTAAGGCATTCACAGTCGGTATTGATTGAATTAAAATTAGAAATGACACCAGAACTACTATTAGGACTAATACTAGAACTAACACTAAACGCTTTTAAATTTCGCCGTTCGTCTTTTGAAAAAATGATGACCAAGTTTCTGAAAAAAGTTGCAACATGATATTTGAAACGTTAAACACTTTTAAACAGTTAGTTCTAATTTTAGTTCAACAATGCTTTTTTCTGTATATAACAATAATATTTTTATGAGAAATCAGGAGAGATACAAAAATTAAGACAGAGTTTATTTTCAAATGATGGAAAGGCATGCGTCTAAATTTGAAGATTTGGCACACAAATATTTTGAAGTTGGCAACCACGTTTTTACTTATTTTTTCTTATAAACAACACCAGATACTTCTAATTCCCAAACTACCTTTATATAAACATTTTCGTTTCATGATAACACAAAAATTACTTTTTATTTATATCATAAAATCAAAAATTAATACAACACACAATTTTTTGATTACTATTATTATCTGAAAAAGCAACATAAATTATTTGCACTCATAAATAAATTCTTGTTGGGTACAGATATCGTGGGTTATTTTATAACAGCACTCTCCGAGTCTGTAATTGCATTTTTTTCTTACTGTTACGCTTCTGGTATTGAATCCTCGTCCACAACACAAAGTCGCGCAGTTCTCTGCATCCAAACAGCGCCTCCCAACGGTTGAATTACAAAAATTTGAACTATCGCTGAGGTACAGTAATCTATCCTTCGGTAATTGATACTTTAAATCGGACGTTAAATGTTTCGATTTTAACTTGATGGCGTTGTGATACGCTAATTTTAATTTTTCCATTATGTTACTGAAAGGTTGGAGACGTTTTTCACATATTGTTCCACAAGAAACTAAAAAAAAGTATCAATAAAGTAAATCCATAAAAACAATAAAAGCTTCTTATTAGATTCGAACGAATACGATAATACTTTAATTTTTGTGATAAAAAATGAACTTACAAACTGAAGTACTACATCTACAATCAATTTTAACACTCTCCAAAACCACTTTAATTCCAAACTTGACGTTTAAATTAATTATTGTTGATTTTTTCCCCGAATATTGCGCCATTAAAAAGTTCCTCGTTAAAACTTTTCCTGTTTTTGTATTATCTTGACATCCGGAGAAGTTTTTGTATTCGGGTATTTTAATTAAGTACTCTTCATCGCATATACATCTTTGCAATTTTTTGTTTAAACAAGCTTGCGTAACGCTGAACATTAAGCCCGCCGCTGAAAGTGATTGCAAAAACGCCGTTTCCCTGTTTATCTTTTTAAATTGATTTTGATTGTAAGAACAATTCCAAGTATCGTATTTAAAACTTTGTTGGCAAATCGAAATGATCAATTTTCTTGTTGCTAATAAAACGGTTTCGAGCCCTTTTCTTACTAAACATTGCTGCCGTTGGTGTTTATACCCTTTTAACCATTCGCAATTTGGTACTTTAGTAACATTAATGTTGTTTAAATTTGGATCGTATAATAAAGGGATTAATGATTTGCGTTTTGTTGGAGTTTTAGTAACATTCGTTCTAAAAATATTATAAAAAAAATTGAAGAAATAAAATCAAATTAAAACTTACTTCGACGTTTCCGCGCTGATTAAACTTGATAAAGTTGAGAAGAAAATCAAAAATATTAAGATTTTGGACATCGCTTGGCGATGTCATTTCGACGATTCCTATCGACTGGTCTGAAAGCTAATTAACTGTCAACGACCTAAGTAAAGTTAAGGTTTGTGGTGATTGTTTAAATAATAGGTGCAGCACTTTGTTGGTATGGGAAGATTACCTTTTCTTGTTTTTAAACGAGATGATTTACAACAAAGCGGAAAAAACCGCGATTATGCAAATTTTTTCTCCATACTCAACAACTATATCACACTTTTGCCAAATTTTGAATAATAACTTTCTCGTTATTTGAGTTTTGCAGCTTTCCTCTTTGATTTATTAATACCCGCAAACAGTCAAATATTTGTCCACCCATTGTTAGGATTTTTAACGTCTTCTCTCGCTGGAAAAGAAATTTATTTGACCGCCTTTGGGCGACATATCAATACCCATATTTACTGAGATATCATCTCTCAAAGTTTTGTTTCATAACGTTGCAATCAAAATTTCAAATCGGAATTAAATTCGTGGTTCATTATCGATATTCCAAGAAGCTTAATCTCAATGGGAAGTGAGAGGGAAAGATGAGATGACTAAATCTCGCAGGTACGATGACACTTCCTTAAAAAGTTAATAAATAAAATTTTATTTCTCGAAGCAGTTGAGATAGCGATTATAGGAGAGGCGTTGATGTTATCTTTTTCTTATAATTTATTTCATTTTCCAATTGGTAATTAAAAGAAGGTACCTTTAGGACGTCCATACAGACACAAAAATGGAGAAGTTAATATATCCTCAATTACAGCGTTTTTTGGAGTTTGGAAATTTTGTTATTTATGAGTAAAATTGAAATAGATCAGATTTTGTGATATTTACTTACAGTTTCTATCAATTTTATTCTTATTCTCCACTTTTGACTATTTTGAGTTAATTTGGAACCAAACAGAGACAAGCAGAACCAAGCTAATTCACGCAGAGTTAGGCAGAGAAAAATCCAAGCCGAACCAAGTAGTGCCCAGTAAAGTCAAGTAGAGCCAAAAAGAAAAAAGCAGAATAATGTAGAACTAAGCTAATTCAGTCAGAGTGAAGTAGGGAAAAGCAGATCTAAGCAGAGCCAAGCAGAACTAAATAGAGCCAAGCTAATAAAATAAAGGCAAGCAGAGAAAAGCAGATCTAAGCAGGACCAAGTAGTGCCAATAAAGGCCAAGTAGAGCCCGAAAAAGCAGAAAAAAGCAGAAGAAGAAGTAGAGCCAAGCTAATTCAAGTAGGGAAAATCAGATCTGAGCAAAGCCTAGCAGAACCACGTAGAGCCAAGAAAAGCCAAACAAAGCTAAGTAGAAAAAAGCAGGATTAAGTAGAAACAAGTTAATTCAAGTAGAGTTAAGCAGAGAAAGGCAGATGCCAGTAGAGCCGAGCCGAACCAAGTAAATCAAAGAAAAGTCAAGCAGAGCCAAACAGAGAACAGCAGAACTAAGTAGAGCCAAGCTAATTCAAGCAAAGTCAAGCAAAAAAGTAGAGCCAAACAGAACCACGTAGAGTCAAGAAAAGCAAAACAGAGAAAAGCAAAACTAAGTAGAAACAAGTTAATTAAAGCAGAGTTAAGCAGAGAAAAACAGATCCCAGTAAAGTAGAACAGAACCAAGTAGAGCCAAGAAAAGTCAAACAGAGAATAGCAAAACTAAGTAAAGCCAAGCTAATTCAAGCAAAAAAGCAGAGCCAAACAGAACTAAGTGGAGCCAAGAAAAGCTATGCAGGACTAAGCGGAGTCAAGAAAAGTCAAGCAGAACCACGTAAAACCATGAAAAACCAATCAGATCAAAATAGAACGATATAGAGCCTAGCTAATACAAACATAGTCAAGCAGAACCAAGTAGAGCCAAAAAAACCAAGTAGAGCAACATAGAGAAAAGCAGAACCAAGTCGAGCCGAGCTAATTCAAGCAGAGAAAAGCAGATCCAAGCAGAACCAAGTAGTGCTAAAATATCTAAGCAGAGTCAATCAGAGAAAAGCAGAATAAAGTAGATCCAACCTAAATAAAGTGAGGCATAGTCAAGCAAAGAAAAGCAGAGCCCAAGCTGGTCCATACAAAAAAGAAGCAGATTCAAGTAAAGAAAAGCAGATCCAAGCAGACCCACGCAACACTAACAAGAACAAAGCAGAGCCCATCCTTTGGTATGCGTTCATTTCATTTATTAACTTTTTTCACCAATTTCGTTCAAGAGTATCTATGATTGCTTCTTCCTTCTTTAACATCTCGCTCGTAATTCTATCTTAGCATCTGAATCATCTGATCCATTTCCATTTTGCTGATTGCGCTGACTGGTCCTACTTTCTTTTTCCGAATTTTCTTGCATATTTCGTATACTCGAATGCAAGTAGATTTGCTGTTTTACAAGAGCTGTAAAATACTAACATTTTTATCCAATTACAGTTGTAAATGATTGTGCGTTGGGTTAGATTAGTAAGGTTGGTTTGGATTTGGATGGTTTGGGTTGTGTTAGTTTGGGTTAGGATACTTTGGGTTGGAATCCCATGGACTTACAAGTACAGGAAAGAACAGAACTGTACGCCAAGGAAAAGGAAGCAAAACACGAGTGCAGGGAACGACTAATGAACAGCTGACAGGCAAGGTGGGAAAGTTGCGAAGGCTAGACACGGACTCTGATCCCTGAAATAGAACCCTGGTTAACGAGAGGCTGGGGGTAGGTGGATTATTACCTGACATAGATGTTAAGCGGATACGGGATCTTTAAAAAAATACGTACATGCTATAAAAAAAACAGATACAGACAAATGTTGGTTCTGCCAAGATGAACATAGAACAGCAACATGAAAGACAAGTCACAACAGAAACCAACGTTACGCCGTAGGTAAGATAGCGGATCAGAAAGAAACGAACAAGAGCAACATGAGGGGGCTCCTCTTCGAGAAGAGGAAGGATGTCGGAACCAACAGGATGAGTCAAGGAGGATAGGAGAAGGGAAAAAAGACGGATGCGTTTCCAAAAGAAGGTACCCCGAAAAAATGCCCTGACGGGTGGTTCCGGGAGGGGAGGGAGAAGGGTTTTAGACGGTCGGGATGTACACCCCAACCCGTCACTATTTGGTCGTTTTAGAACTAATGGTCAGATGTCTGTCGAGCAGACTTCCTAATCTCTTCTATAAGAAAGAGTTGTTTAATATAATTTTATTAAAAACAAAGTTTGTGTTGGAATGGTTTGGGTTGGGTTAGGTTGAGATTAAAGATATGCAAGGTATGTGAATTAGCCGGGTCAGGTTGAGTCATTTCCTAAATATTCAGTCATAAATTTTGTTTCCTGTCTTAATAAACGCTTGATTCAAAGAATATGCAATTTCTTAAACTGTTCTCTTAGGAAAAATAAAAGAGAAACTTCGAAAAAAATTTTCCTTCTAAATGTTGACCACATACTTTGATAATTCTCCTCTTAATCATCCCCGAAAGAATGTTGAGCAGGTCAGTTATGTTTACAAACATTAATTATACCGTCAAGATCCAATTAAAGCGTGAAGAATTCCCCATTGTTATAGAAAAAAAAGGTTAAGGCAGGTAATTCCCTTTTGTTCCCCATTTAAAGCGAGAAGTTCTTCTTTTGACCTCAATCATCCCTCGAAGAATGTTAAATAGGTCAGTTTTGTTTACAAACATTAATTCTACCGTGGACATTTTTTTATACCGCAATTAAATCGTGTAGTTTTCTTTTGAACTGTCATCATCCCTCAAAAGAACATTAAGCCTGGTATAATGTCAGTCGATTAATCTTTCGAAAAGAGTTCCATAACGAGTCTTGAATCTGCTGCTGAGGAATTTAGCATGGAGCGTGATGAGAAAGTTAGACACCCCCAAAGCACTCGATTTTTCATTGGACCAGGTTTAATAAGGAACGAAGGTGGGTAGAAATGAATATAGAACAGAAAACTAGAAAATAACCAAGGCTGGAACGCTGAATAAAGGAATAGTTGGGTGTGAGTGAAAAAGATCAAAAATATGGTTAATATTACGAATGAGAAACTCAAACAATCCTTGGGGCAAGTCATTCTAAAAGTGATATAAAAATGTTGCAACTATTATGCAAAACAATCCTTTGTTGTTTGTTGGACACGGCATTTTTTGATAATATCTTAAAAATATTAAAGAAGGGACATCAGATCTCATCACATCGTCTGTGCTCATATAGTTACGGAGTGGATGACACCCACAAACAATATTTAAACGTGCTCGTTTTGATGAAATTCGTAGACTAATTGAGATAAGAGTGAGAGAATGCATCGTGATAGAGAAAATCCCTGAGATGACTGAAATTAACTTCTAACTGACATAATGAAAGAGAATGAGACAGAGGAGAGGAGAAAGGATGAAATAGAAATGAATTGAGGTGGAAGTCTAGAGAGAGGGAGAGACCGTAAGATCTGAAGAAACGCGATGTTAGACATTAAGTAAAGTACATTGTAAGTACATTAGGTAAGTACAAGTGAAGGAAGGGAAGGGGAAAATGAGAGATACAACCAAGTAGGCTACGTTATACAGTAGCAGACGGAAGAAGCTTAACGATTTCTTTGATTTGTTTTTGTTTATACCGCCGTTTGCATCTCAATATTGGAAGAACGAGATGAGAACAGTGTGTAATAAACATAAATTAAAAAGCTGAAGGTTTCCTTTTGCTTTGTTTTTTCCATCAAAATCATGTAATGAAGCAAGAGAAAAAAAGAATATAAAAGAAAAGAACATAGTGAATGAGAATATCCAAGAGGGAAGGAAAGTAATTAAATAAATAAAAAGGCGCGTTTAGCTTACACGTCCCTTACCCTAGGGGAACTACGTACCCTAACGAACAACTTATGCGACACAACCTCAGATGCCTGTGAAGATCGAGCACGGAGTGGGGCGAATTTTGGGGCCGTTCAGCTAAACTCGTGGCGCCCTGGTGATGACGATTCCGGAGATGGAAAAAAAGAGGGGAGGATTTAGTGCAGGTTTAGTGACACTTCTTGGCCTGAAAAATGAATGATTTTCCAATTCAATTATCTAAGGCGCCAATAGTAAGCTGGTGCCTTCTCGCCAGAATTAGGTTGGCTTAGAACGGAAGCGAGGGGAAGAGCCATTATAGAGCAACTCTCAGAGATAATGAGGACGAAGATGGAGGATGAGATGAGGATAAAGGTGGAGAAACGCCCTTCTTCCATTCACATATGAACATTGCATTTTAATCTTACGACTTCAACAACACGGTGGATAGATTCTACTCACACCAAGGATAGCAGATGGCTAACCAACCAAAAGATAAATGAAGAAAAAGATGAAAGAGTATTTCAAAAATAAGCCTTTTCGTATAACTTTATAGTAACTGAAGCCAAATAGACAATGATACAATCAAAAGGGCAATATAGATGAGAAAGAAAGAGGGAAGATATTTTATGTTCTCCTAGGGATTGTACTAAAACAGAGGCCAAGTGAATAGGAATTTAGGCAAAGATTAGTGTTATGATTAGTTAATGCGAAGAATATTTTTTCGATAGTGGAGAAGCTCGGTGGTTTTTAATGGGTAGCCTAAAACTAATATTTTGCCATAATATTTTCCATTCTAAGACGCCATCAGTAGCCCGGAACGCATTTTCTCAACCCCAAAAAAACTTCAACAACAACACGGTGGATAGATTCTACTCACACCAAGGATAGCAGATGGCTAACCAACCAAAAGATAAATGAAGAAAAAGATGAAAGAGTATTTCAAAAATAAGCCTTTTCGTATAACTTTATAGTAACTGAAGCCAAATAGACAATGATACAATCAAAAGGGCAATATAGATGAGAAAGAAAGAGGGAAGATATTTTATGTTCTCCTAGGGATTGTACTAAAACAGAGGCCAAGTGAATAGGAATTTAGGCAAAGATTAGTGTTATGATTAGTTAATGCGAAGAATATTTTTTCGATAGTGGAGAAGCTCGGTGGTTTTTAATGGGTAGCCTAAAACTAATATTTTGCCATAATATTTTCCATTCTAAGACGCCATCAGTAGCCCGGAACGCATTTTCTCAACCCCAAAAAAACTTCAACAACAACACGGTGGATAGATTCTACTCACACCAAGGATAGCAGATGGCTAACCAACCAAAAGATAAATGAAGAAAAAGATGAAAGAGTATTTCAAAAATAAGCCTTTTCGTATAACTTTATAGTAACTGAAGCCAAATAGACAATGATACAATCAAAAGGGCAATATAGATGAGAAAGAAAGAGGGAAGATATTTTATGTTCTCCTAGGGATTGTACTAAAACAGAGGCCAAGTGAATAGGAATTTAGGCAAAGATTAGTGTTATGATTAGTTAATGCGAAGAATATTTTTTCGATAGTGGAGAAGCTCGGTGGTTTTTAATGGGTAGCCTAAAACTAATATTTTGCCATAATATTTTCCATTCTAAGACGCCATCAGTAGCCCGGAACGCATTTTCTCAACCCCAAAAAAAAAAGGATTATTCAAGGACTTTAGGTTGTTTTGGCTTGGGTTGGGGATGTTGAAAACCATGATCACTCATAATACGAAGAACAAAATGTAGGATATTCAATCATTCGAAAACGTGATCGTTCTCCGCATGAACGCGCATGAAGCTTTAATAAATACACGGATAAATTTTATAAATCCATTAAAAACAATTTATGGAAAAATCGTTGAGATGGATCTAAAGCTTTCATCATCTCATCATCAAAATCCTTCAAATTCAGCAATAAAAAACTGGCATATTGTATTTAAAAAATCTCAATGTCGTGTAATTACATTAAATTTTTCCATAAATTATTTTACTGATCTTCCAAAAGTTGAACTGTCCATGTAAAAGTAGAACTTTGTGTCGAGGTTATTCGTTTATTGAGTTTATGACACTACTTTATATCCAATTAAGTACTTTAACTCATCATACTTTAAATCGTAGATATCTTCATATTCCTTTTTTTCTTTTTTTAGCTGCTGATTATCAGTCACTAGTCAAGATAAACACGATTTACTTAAAAGAGTATCAGAAATAACTTCCAATGATGGAGTCTCCCTTTAGTTTGATGCAGGTAACATTGGTCTGAAAGAAGAACCGATCTTTTCTTTCTCAAGACTGCATTACCGATAGCAGAACTTTTTAGATGGAAAGTAGACTCTAGTTCAGCTTCAAAATAGTACTATTTAATGCTTTGTTGAGAAATTTGAAGAGCTTGTTCATATGCCGGTTTACGTTTCTTCGCCTTGTTTAATTGAGATATGCCCAGGAGATCTTTCAAATCACATCCTGACAAAGAGAACGTTGTCTCTGGATGAGTAATCACTCATCTTTTGTTAGTTTTGCCTAAGGCCAGGTGACTTTTTGGGTTAAATTTTTCTATTAAAAATTGTTTATTCGTTCTAATAATGCTGTTATACATGCATTCCATCAATTCACTAGTTGGCATTCCTATGCATTTTTTGGCCATGTTGAACCAAATGATTGCCCCAGGTCCTATTTCTGCCAAAAAAAAGTAAGCAGACCGATCTCATAATAGCCTTAATCTTTTCAGAATCCGTAATGGGATGTTTATATGCGTCCATGATCCATAGGATGAAGGTCATGGCATTTTCAGAGCATCTAGGTAATGCCTTAGCATATCAGAGATAACGGCATAACAGTGGCATAACAACAATCTTAACAAAATTAGACACATGTATCTCAACCCAGCGATAGATTGGTTTTTATCTCTGCACATTATTCAATACGACGTCCTTGTTGAGCTTGCCTCTTAAACTGCAAATTCTTTCTTTTAAGTCTTTGAGAGCTTGGGGCTGAAATTGATTCGGTGTTGCAATGCCCAATGATCCTCACAAACATCAGTAGTTTATTATTATAATGGAGCCCAATTTTAGCAAAGATAATGCTTTCTTCAAGTGATGACTTTCTCAAAAACTTCTTCACACCAAGGGGTGAACACCCCAGAGTGATAGATAGTTTTGGGTTGAAACTCATCAATGATCTTCAAATCCTTGATAAACTGGGCCTGTTCATTATTCATCTTAATCATTACTCTGGTTCTTTAATTATAGCTACAACCGCAGTAACCCTTTTTGAAAAATAATTGCTTTTGCTGTTCTTGATTTCTTTACAATTAAAGTTTCTTCTTTTTATTTTTGCTACTTTTTACTATTTTTTTTTTTGTTTAATTATTAAATTTTGCTTTTCAATTAATATTTATGATGATGAAACCCTTTCGCGTGGAGCATTTGAACGCGAGATCGGTGCTGGCCCACTTTGATGAGCTTAAGGATTATTTATTGCAGTCTAGTTGTGATGTGCTTGGTGTTTCGGAGACCTGGTTGAGTATGAGCATTGGTGATGAGGTGTTGAATGTTGAAGGCTATAATATTTTTAGAGTTGATAGAGAATCTAGAGGTGGTGGAGTTGCATTTTTCGTAAGAAATTGTTACTCCTGTAGTGTAATTGATGTTCGGCTAGCTTCTGGAGTTGAACAGCTCTGGATTAAGCTTCTTGTGGAAGGAATTCACATAGCATTTGGTGTCTTCTATAGACCCCCTAATTTTGACTTGAAACTGTTTATTGAAGTCCTTGAAAGATCTCTCTCTCTGACATTCATCCTTTAGTTGATGAGATGGTGGTGGTTGGTGATTTTAATATAAGTCTCTTGATTGAGAGTCCATCTTCGGTATCTCTAAGAACAACATTTGAAATATTTGACTTGCGTGAGGTGGTGGAGGTTCCTACGAGGTTTTCAAACACATTGAACTCCCTTCTTGACTTAATCTTTTTGTCTAGTGGTTTAAATGCCAAACGATTAATCTTGGTTTCTCTGATCACTTGTTGGTTTTTTGTGAATTATCTATAGAAAAGATTAGGGTTGGGTCCAGAGTTGTAACTTACCGTAATTTGTGCAATATCCAAATGGACAACTTTAATTTTGATTTGAATATTATGAATTGGGAGAGGGTATTAGATCTTCCTTTCATTGATGATAAAGTTAATTATTTTAATCAGTTTATAACTTCTTTGTTCGATGTGCATGCACCACTGATAACTAGGACTTTTAGGAGAAAGTCCTTACCGTGGATTACTGCTAATATAAGGGAGATGATTGCTCTTCGTGAGTCTCCTATAAAACGTTATAAAAGATCAAGAAACCCTACACATTTTCAGTATTATAAACAACTGCGTAATTTTGTTACAGGCGCTATACGGCGTGAGAAAAGAGCTTTCATTGAACATAACTGTGTGCTTGATGGATCTCGTACCATGTGGAATACAATGAAAAAGTATAATGTTGTTGGGTCTGGTACTAATGATTTACCTCCTCATTTGGCTGCTCTTGAAAGTATCAACTTATTTTTTGCTAAATCTACTGCTGATATGATCGTTGAGCCTGACATGGACTTACTGAATTTTTATGATATTAACAGACTAAATATTGACACTACTCCTTTTACTTTTGATGAGGTTTCCGTGGATTTTATTGAGCGACTTTTGCTTTCGTCGAAGTCTACTAGTGTTGGCTCGGATGGAATTTCTTTAGGTATGGTTAGATTGTGTTGTCCGAGAATTTTGGATGTTCTTTGTCACATTTTCAATTTCTGTTTGCGAATGGCAGTTTACCCCAAAGTATGAAAGTTAGGTTTGGTGACACTTGTTCCTAAAGCTAAACCAATTAAAGAGTTCAAAGAGTTGAGGCCTATTACTATTCTTCCAATTCTATCTAAGGTATTGGAGAAGATCATGGCTATTCAATTAAATTCCTTCTTAGATATGAATAATATATTACCCGCCAATAAATCTGGCTTTTGGAATCAGTACAGTTGCGCCACTGCGCTTCTTGACTTAACAGATGATGTATTTAGATCTCTTGATATGGATAGGTCAACTATTCTTGTGTTGCTTGACTTCAGTAAAGCGTTTGACATATTGAATCATAACCTTCTATTGGCTATTCTTAAGTTTGTTGGTGTATCAGATGGTGCTGTTTCCTTGTTTAGAAGCTACCTTTCTGACAGATCGCAGGTGGTTAAGGTGAAGTCGTTGTGTTCTAGCCCTACAAAAGTTGATTCTGGCGTGCCGCAGGGTTCGATTCTTGGTCCAATTTTGTTTACCATCTACACTAGTAATCTGTTTTCAAAATTAAGTTATTGTTCCTATCATCTATATGCCGACGATTCCCAGCTTTATCTCGATTTCCTGCCTGGAGAGTTGGTTGAGGCTTGTGATAGGATGACGGAGGACTTATGTAACTTATGTGTGGAGATAGAAAAGCATGCTCTTGTTGTCAACCCCGATAAGACCCAATGTATTTTATTTACAAAGAAGGGTAGATTATCTGTTAATAAAAATGATATTAATATTAACATGCTTAGTGTACAGTTAAAATCATCGAGTTTGGTTAAAAGTTTGGGTCTTCTCATTGATGATCAACTTGCCTTTGCTGATCATGTTAATTTATTGTGTAGGCGTGCGTATGGTTTATTAAGTCTGTCTCATTTTAATTATTGTAATGTTGTGTTTGGTTCATGTTTGTCTTATAAGAGTTTGCGAAAGTTTTGTGCAGAATTCGTGTCTTCGCTTCGTTTATAATCTTCGTAGGGGTGATCATGTCTCTCAGGCTTTATTAGATAGTGGTTGGCTGACTATGAGGCAGAGATTTGTTTTTCATTATTTGTCTTTTATCTATGGGATTATCTCAACGGGTAAGCCACCTTACCTCTGCCGTAAGATTACTTTCCGGACGGATATTCATCATCCGAATCTCAGGCATAGATTTTGTGTTAACGTCCCTCTTCATTCATCTGCCAGGTTTCAGCGTTCGTTTCCCTATCAGGTGTCTCGTCTTTGGAATTTGATTCCCGTTTCTGCGAGGTGAGCCGGCTCGGCTCGTGTTTTCAGACATATTGTTTTGCGTGTGAGGATTTTTGACTTATTTTTATAATGCGCTATTTGTTTTGAGTTTTATTTTAGTTTTATTTTATTTTATGTATTAATTAGTTTAAATCTATTTTTTGTTTGCTGTAGAGTGATATTTGCTGTTCTCATTGGGTGTAGGTAAAATCAGTGGCATTTTGTCTTTTCTGCTCCTGCACTAATCTGATTTTTTATGATTTTTTGAAATTAATAATCTTGTTTAAAGAATCGCCAAAAATCGAATTCTTAAGATATCTTAATGAAATTGTAATGATTTATAAAAGAACGTGTCTACTTTCTAGTGATAAAACGAAATCTTGAAAATCTTTATTCATTTTTGAGATAACGATTATTGAAGTTACCCTGATTTTTTATGATTTTTTAAAATTAAGAATCTTGTTTAAAAAATCGCCAAAAACCGAATTCTTAAGATATCTTAATGAAATTATAATGATTTATAGAAGAACGTGTCTACTTTTTCATGATGAAATCAGATCTTGAAAATCTTTATTCATTTCTGCGATAACGATTATTGAAGTTAACCTGATTTTTTATGATTCTTTGAAATTAATAATCTTGATTAAAAAATCGCCAAAAATCGGATTCTTAAGATATCTTAATGAAATTATAATGATTTATAGATGAACGTGTTTACTTTTTCATGATGAAATCAGATCTTGAAAATCTTTATTCATTTTTGAGATAACGATTATTGAAGTTAACCTGATTTTTTATGATTTTTTGAAATTAATAATCTTGATTAAAAAATCGCCAAAAATCGGATTCTTAAGATATCTTAATGAAATTATAACGATTTATAGAAGAACGAGTCTACTTTTTCATGATGAAATCAGATCTTGAAAATCTTTATTCATTTTTGAGATAACGATTATTGAAGTTAACCTGATTTTTTATGATTTTTTGAAATTAATAATCTTGATTAAAAAATCGCCAAAAATCGAATTCTTAAGATATCTTAATGAAATTGTAATGATTTATAGAAGAACGTGTCTACTATCTCGTGATGAAACCAAATCTTGAAAATCTTTATTCATTTTTGAGATAACGATTATTGAAGCCAACCTGATTTTTTATGATTTTTTGAAATTTATAATTTTGTTTAAAAAATCGCCAAAAATCGAATTCTTAAGATACTTTAATGAAATTGTAATGATTTATAGAAGAACGAGTTTACTTTTTCATGATGAAATCAGATCTTGAAAATCTTTATTCATTTTTGAGATAACGATTATTGAAGTTATCCTGATTTTTATGATTTTTTGAAATTAAGAATCTTGATTAAAAAAATCGCCAAAAATCGAATTCTTAAGATATCTTAATGAAATTATAATGATTTATAGAAGAACGTGTCTACTTTTTCATGATGAAATCAGATCTTGAAAATCTTTATTCATTTTTGAGATAACGATTATTGAAGTTATCCTGATTTTTTATGATTTTTTGAAATTAAGAATCTTGATTAAAAAATCGCCAAAAATCGAATTCTTAAGATATTTTAATGAAATTATAATGATTTATAGAAGAACGAGTCTACTTTTTCATGATGAAATCAGATCTTGAAAATTTTATTCATTTTTGAGATAACGATTATTGAAGTTATCCTGATTTTTATGATTTTTTGAAATTAAGAATCTTGATTAAAAAAATCGCCAAAAATCGAATTCTTAAGATATCTTAATGAAATTATAATGATTTATAGAAGAACGTGTCTACTTTTTCATGATGAAATCAGATCTTGAAAATCTTTATTCATTTTTGAGATAACGATTATTGAAGTTAATCTGATTTTTTATGATTTTTTGAAATTAATAATCTTGATTAAAAAAATCGGCAAAAATCGGATTCTTAAGATATCTTAATGAAATTATAATGATTTATAGAAGAACGTGTCTACTTTTTCATGATGAAATCAGATCTTGAAAATCTATTCATTTTTGAGATAACGATTATTGAAGTTAACCTGATTTTTTATGATTTTTTAAAATTAAGAATCTTGTTTAAAAAATCGCCAAAAACCGAATTCTTAAGATATCTTAATGAAATTGTAATGATTTATAGAAGAACGCGTCTACTTTCTCGTGATGAAACCAAATCTTGAAAATCTTTATTCATTTTTGAGATAACGATTATTAAAGTTAACCCAATATTTTATGATTTTTTAAAATTAAGAATCACGAAAAATCGAATTCTTAAGATATCTTAATGAATTATTCACAATTTATAGAGGAATGTATCTACTTTATCGTAGTGAAACCGGGTCTTGAAAATCTTTATTCTTTTTTGAGATATAAATCATTAAATTCAACGTGAACTTTTATGACAACCTCAAGTTAATTAAAAATGACCAAAAATTGAATTGTTGAGATATTTTAATGAAACATTCATAATTTATAGGGGAAAGTGTCTATTTTGTCATGGTGAGGGCCGAATTAGTAAATCTTGATTTGTTTTCGAGATAAAGATTATTGAAGTTAATTCGATTTTTTATGCGTTTTTGAAATGAATAATCTTGTTTAAAAGAAAATCACGAAAAATTGAATTTTTAAAATATTTTTAAGAATTATTCATGATTTAGAGAAAAAAGTGTCTACTTTCTCGTGATGGAATCGGATCTTGAAAATCTTTAATTGTTTTTGAGACATAAATAATTAAATTCAACGTGAACTTTTATGACTATCTCAAGTTAATTAAAAATTGCCAAAAATCGAATTCTTGAGATATCCTGATAATTATTGATGATTATTTATAATTTCTGACTCTTATTAACCAATTTGACCAATGGTAGATATAGTTTTTTGTAATATTTACTGTTTTAGACATGGTGCTGTTCGACCTAAGTTGATCAAACCTTCTGCTCATCTCGAAATTTTCAAAAAAGTATCTAAAAAAATTTTTTTGACGAAATAAGAAATGTCAGAAAAAGTTTTTTGTAATATTCATTATATTAGACATGGTAAAGAATTTGATGCACCTCCATTTAAGGTGATTGAAGATTTTGCTCAATCTAGACACGGTAAAAAATTGCTGTATCACCAATTAAGTTAATTAAGAATTTTGCTAAACCCGAAATTTACAAAAACCCGTAGATTTTTTATTTTGCTATGAAAATGTTGGAAGAGGAAGAAATTGCAGAAGTATTTTTCTGCAATATTTGCTGTTGTAGATGTGGTGAAAAAATTATTGCAGTTCAATCTAAGTTGATTAGTGGTTCTGCTCAATCCAAACTTTGTATTTTAGACATAGTAAGGAATTTGCCGCTCCACCAAGTAAACTGATTGAAGATTTTGATTATTTGTCTTTTATCTATGGAATTATCTCAACGGGTAAGCCACCTTACCTCTGCCGTAAGATTACTTTCCGGACGGATATTCATCATCCGAATCTCAGGCATAGATTTTGTGTTAACGTCCCTCTTCATTCATCTGCCAGGTTTCAGCGTTCGTTTCCCTATCAGGTGTCTCGTCTTTGGAATTTGATTCCCGTTTCTGCGAGGTATATTGCGAGACATATTGTTTTGCGTGAGAGGATTTTTGACTTATTTTTATAATGCGCTATTTGTTTTGAGTTTTATTTTAGTTTTATTTTATTTTATGTATTAATTAGTTTAAATCTATTTTTTGTTTGCTGTAGAGTGATATTTGCTGTTCTCATTGGGTGTAGGTAAAATCAGTGGCATTTTGTCTTTTCTGCTCCTGCACCCTTTGGGATTGGAATAAGAATTAGTATTATAGTGTTTTTTTTTTGTTCTTTCTTTGGATTTATTGTATATTTTTCTTTTCTGTTTATTCTTGGCTCAATAAAGTTATTATTAATATTTATTTCGTCGCCCCCAACAGCTTACCTGTAAATTCATAGTCATGGAGAGTGATGACTGAAAATCATATTCATCCATTTTTCTCCTAACAAATTTGAGCTTTATGTATCACTTTGTGCCCACCAAATTCCATCTGAGTGATTATTAATATTTCTATTATAAAACAAAGAACTAATTTGAATTAATGTTGGGATAAATAAGGTTTTAAAACATACAAAATATGAATGCTGAAATTATGTATTTCCATTCAATAGTTTGAAATATTTATATCTAAAACATACTTAAATCTACATTTTGTTACCGGAAGAGTCTGTTAACATCAACATATCTCATGATTATTCATATATTTTCATCTGGCGAAGGATGGTTTAAACATAACTCGGTTAAAACAATTCTTACTAGAAACAATGTTTATCAATTGGGAGTTCCTTATAAATTCATTAATTTAAATTAGATTTATCCCAGGCACTGGTAAAATTTACAATTTAATCTCGGCAACGTTTCATTATTAACGTGGTGTATAATAAATATCAGTCAGTGTAATTAGGACTCGCCTAGTTTTTTTTTAAATTTTCTTTGTATGCTGTAAATAAAAATTAAAAAGCAAAAACGCAAAAAAAAATTTTTTGTTACAACTCCCTTATATAAAGATGATTTAATAAATAGTATAATTTTTATTTTTAATTAATTCGAAAATGTATTATACGTTATACTGAAGATGTTTTCTTTTTATTTACAAATCGCCACTGCAAAAATTCTTTTTTTCATTTCGCAGTGCATTACGATTCGGACCGCAACCGCCGTGAATGTGGGTCTTTTTCGTAATGATTTTTTTTGAAATTTAAAACCCTATCTAAGACTTACTGTACGGAAAGATTTTTTTTTTGCTTTAATTTTTTTTTTTGGTATAATTTTTTTTCTTTTAATTTTTTTTTAGTTTAGAGTCGACATATCAATTTAAAGGTCTCTCTTCTACTAACAAGTAAAAAATTATGACCGTTCACATTAAAATTTTTTTCTTAAAAATCGATAAATTCGTACTTCAGACTTCCACCGTTCTGAAAACTAATTTATGATTTTTGCTACATGTTTCATCACAATATCGCCGATTCACTTCGTCTCTTGTGGGCGCATGGAGCAGTACGTGCGGTGCATTATATACTTTTTTTATTCAACATTTACAATCTACCGTATAAATTGTGCACTTTAATTTATCACCGAAATCATTAATCTTTATTTTTCTTATAGAATATTTAATAATTAATAATAATGTTATCGAAAAAACACATTTTATTCTTCGTATAGATGTCTAATCCTAATAAATTTGTATTTTACTCTTTTTTTTTTGGAGATTCTTGTTTACTGTGTTATGTTATAATGGAACTCGATAGTTACTATTATATTGTGTCTAACGTATTAGAAAAAATATTTATACCTGTTTTTAAAAATCTGATATCTTTTAGAATATGTTTGTGTTTACATTTTCGTTATTCGATATTTTTAAATCGAAGCATTTTTAAGCAAAAATAAATGCTTCAACTTTAAAACACCTTACAGTGTTAAGTTACCAAGATTCGAGTCTTTTTCGTTTGGTTACAAAAATTATTTACATTTTCTACTTGGTGTTTTCGCACTTTTTTGGTATTGTATTAATATTGCACTTTTCACAGAAATAATTACCAAACAAGAAAGGTTATTTTAAATTCTTGTTAACTTTACACGGAGATATAGCATTTATAAGTTTTATTTCCGGAAAATACTATCTTAAATTTTATTTTATATCAATTTCTTTTTATTTTTGGATCGATTAGCAAAGCACATTAACTTCACAAAGAACGTAATAAACAATTTCGATTAAATTCTACCCCTCAAAAAAATTACGCTTACATTTTATTACATTTATACTGATCAAAAATGAGATAAAATTTCGATATAACGGACTTTTACGTAACGTATAAGTCAAAAATGTAGAACTAGAAATGAGTGGAAAGACGAAGAAGATGAAAGAAGAAGAATGGCACAATTTTTCTCAACATTTTCTCTCTAACTTGTTATCTCAAGTTAATTAAAAATCTCCAAAAATCGGATTCTTAAGATATCTTAATGAAATTATAATGATTTATAGAAGAACGTGTCTACTTTCTCGTGATGAAACCAAATCTTGAAAATCTTTATTCATTTTTGAGATAACGATTATTAAAGTTAACCTGATTTTTTATGATTTTTTGAAATTAATAATCTTGTTTAAAAAAATCGCCAAAAATCGAATTCTTAAGATACCTTAATGAAATTGTAATGATTTATAGAAGAATGTGTCTACTTTTTCGTGATGAAGCCAAATCTTGAAAATCTGTATTCATTTTTGAGATAACGATTATTGAAGTCAACCTGATTTTTATGATTTTTTGAAATTAATAATCTTCTTTAAAAAATCGCCAAAAATCGAATTCTTAAGATATCTTAATGAAATTGTAATGATTTATAGAAGAAGGTATCTACTTCCCCGTGATGAAACCAAATCTCGAAAATCTTTATTCATTTTTGAGATAACGATTATTGAAGTTAACCTAATTTTTTTTATAATTTTTTGAAATTAATAATCTTGTTTAAAAATCGCCAAAAATCGGATTCTTAAGATATCTTAATGAAATTGTAATCATTTATAAAAGAACGTGTCTACTTCCTCGTGATGAAGCCAAATCTTGAAAATCTTTATTCATTTTTGAGATAACGATTATTGAAGTTAACCTAATTTTTTTTATAATTTTTTGAAATTAATAATCTTGTTTAAAAAATCAGCAAAAATCGAATTCTTAAGATATCCTAATGAAATTGTAATGATTTATAGAAGAACGTGTCTACTTTTTCGTGATAACACAAAATCTTGAAAATCTTTATTCATTTTTGAGATAACGATTATTGAAGTCAACCTAATTTTTATGATTTTTTGAAATTAATAATCTTGATTAAAAAAATCACGAAAGATCGAATTCTTAAGATATCTTAATGAATTATTAATAATTTACGGAAGAAAGTGTTTATTTTCTCGTGGTGAAACCGGATTTGGAAAATCTTTATTTGTTGTTGAAATATAAATCATTAAATTCAATGTGAACTTTTTTGGTTATCTCAAGTTAATTAAAAATCGCCAAAAATCGAGTTCTTAAGATATCTTAATGAAATTATAATGATTTATAGAAGAACGTGTCTACTTTTTCATGATGAAATCAGATCTTGAATATCTTTATTCATTTTTGAGATAACGATTATTGAAGTCAACCTAATTTTTATGATTTTTTGAAATTAATAATCTTGATTAAAAAAATCACGAAAGATTGAATTCTTAAGATATCTTAATGAATTATTAATGATTTACAGAAGAAAGTGTTTATTTTCTCGTGGTGCAACCGGATTTGGAAAATCTTTATTTGTTGTTGAAATATAAATCATTAAATTCAACGTGAACTTTTTTTGGTTATCTCAAGTTAATTAAAAATCGCCAAAAATCGAGTTCTTAAGATATCTTAATGAAATTATAATGATTTATAGAAGAACGTGTCTACTTTTTCATGATGAAATCAGATCTTGAATATCTTTATTCATTTTTGAGATAACGATTATTGAAGTCAACCTAATTTTTATGATTTTTTGAAATTAATAATCTTGATTAAAAAAATCAGGAAAAATCGAATTCTTAAGATATCTTAATGAATTATTAATGATTTACAGAAGAAAGCGTTTATTTTCTCGTGGTGAAACCGGATTTGGAAAATCTTTATTTGTTGTTGAAATATAAATCATTAAATTCAACGTGAACTTTTTTGGTTATCTCAAGTTAATTAAAAATCGCCAAAAATCGAGTTCTTAAGATATCTTAATGAAATTGTAATGATTTATAGAAGAACGTGTCTACTTTTTCATGATGAAATCAGATCTTGAAAATCTTTATTCATTTTTGAGATAACGGTTATTGAAGTTAACCTGATTTTTATATGATTTTTTGAAATTAATAATCTTGTTTAAAAAATCACCAAAAATCTGAAAATCTTTATTTGTTTTTGAGACATAAATCATTAAATTCAACGTGAACTTTTTTTGGTTATCTCAAGTTAATTAAAAATCGCCAACAGTCGAATTCTTGAGATATTTTAATGAATTATTCACGATCTATAAAGGAAACTGTCTACTTTCTCGTGATGAAATTGGATCTTGAAAATCTTTATTCGTTTTTGAGATATAAATCAATAAATTTAACGTGAACTTTTATGACTATCTCAAGTTAATTAAAAATCGCCAAAAAAATCGAATTCTTGAGATATCCTGATAATAATTCATAATTATTAACAATGATTGATGATTTTGATTCTTACTCAATTTGGCCAATGGCAGATATAGTTTTTTGTAATATTTGCTGTTTTAGACATGGTGTTGTTCAACTTAAGTTGATCAAGCCTTCTGCTCATCTTGAAATTTTCAAAAAATGATGTAAAACAGTTTTTTCACGAAATAAGAAATGTCAGAAAAAGTTTTTTCTAATATTCATTATTTTAGACCTAATAAAGAAATTGCTACACCTCCAATTGAGGTGATTGAAGATTTTGCTCAACCTAGATACGGTAAAAAATTGCTGCAGCTACAATTAAGCTAATTGATAATTTTGCTAAACCCGAAATTTACATAAACTCATAGATAATTAATTTTGTTATGCAAACATTGAAACAGAAAGAAATTGCAGAATTTTTGCAACATTTGTTCTTTTAGACGCTCTTCTAGACGTCGTAAAAAATTTGCTGTACCTCCAATTAAACTGATTGGAGATTTTGCTCAACCTAGACACTGTAAAAAAATTGCTGCAGCACCAATTCAGCTAATTGAAGATTTTGCTTAACCTAGACACGGTAAAAAAATTGCTGCAGCTTCAATTAAGCTGATTGAGGATTGTGCTAAACCCAAAAATTTGCAAAAGCTCATAGTAAACTAGCTTTGTTATCCAAATATTGGAAAAAGAAGAAATTATAGAAATTTTTGAAATATTTGCTCTTCTAGACGTGGTAAAAAATTTGCTGTACCTCCAATTAAACTGATTGGAGATTTTGCTCAACCTAGACACTGTAAAAAAATTGCTGCAGCACCAATTCAGCTAATTGAAGATTTTGCTTAACCTAGACGCGGTAAAAAAATTACTGCAGCTTCAATTAAGCTGATTGAGGATTGTGCTAAACCCAAAAATTTGCAAAAGCTCATAGTAAACTAGCTTTGTTATCCAAATATTGGAAAAGGAAGAAATTATAGAAATTTTTGAAATATTTGCTCTTCTAGACGTGGTAAAA
Organism: Onthophagus sagittarius; assembly: GCA_036711965.1. Classification (NCBI taxonomy): domain Eukaryota; kingdom Metazoa; phylum Arthropoda; class Insecta; order Coleoptera; family Scarabaeidae; genus Onthophagus; species Onthophagus sagittarius. The sequence continues at coordinate 14,939,949 of JASERS010000004.1, forward strand.
AATTTGCTGTACCTCTAATTAAACTGATTGGAGATTTTGCTCAACCTAGACACTATAAAAAAATTGCTGCAGCACCAATTCAGCTAATTGAAGATTTTGCTTAACCTAGACGCGGTAAAAAAATTACTGGAACTTCAATTAAGCTGATTAAGGATTGTGCTAAACCCTACAATGTGCAAAAGCTCATAGTAAACTAGCTTTGTTATCCAAATATTGGAAAGGGAAGAAATTATAGAAATTTTTGCAATATTTGCTCTTCTAGACGTGGTAAAAAATTTGCTGTACCTCCAATTAAACTGATTGGAGATTTTGCTCAACCTAGACACTGTAAAAAAATTGCTGCAGCTACAATTAAGCTAATTGATAATTTTGCTAAACCCTAAATTTACATAAACTCATAGATAATTAGTTTTGTTATGCAAATATTGAAACAGAAAGAAATTACAGAATTTTTTGCAACATTTGTTCTTTTAGACGTGGTAAAAAATTTGCTGCATCTCCAATTAAGCCGATTGAAGATTTTGCTCAACCTAGACACTGTAAAAGAATTGCTACAGCACCAATTCAGCTAATTGAAGATTTTGCTTAACCTAGACGCGGTAAAAAAATTACTGCAGCTTCAATTAAGCTGATTGAGGATTGTGCTAAACCCTACAATTTGCAAAAGCTCATAGTAAACTAGCTTTGTTATCCAAATATTGGAAAGGGAAGAAATTATAGAAATTTTTGCAATATTTGCTCTTCTAGACGTGGTAAAAAATTTGCTGTACCTCCAATTAAACTGATTGGAGATTTTGCTCAACCTAGACACTGTAAAAAAATTGCTGCAGCACCTACTAAGCTAATTGAAGATTTTGCTAAACCTAGACAAGGTCAAAAAATTGTTGTAGCTCCAACTAAGATTGTGCTAAACCCAAAATTTCCAAAAATAGTAAGATATAGATAACTTTTTAATGAAATTATAAATGCCAAACGCAATTTTTTGCAGTATTTGCTTGTTGGAGTTCAATTTAAATTGATTAGTAATTTTGCACAACCCAAAATTTGGAAAGAAATTTCTTCTGAGTAGAAAATTGGCGATCTAATGAAACAAGACATGCCAAAAGAATTTTTTTGTAACATTTATATTTATATATGATAAAGAATCTGATACAAATCAAAGAAATCCTATTAAATCTTCTGCTCAATTAAAAATTTGTAATCAATTATAGAAAAGAAGCTTTCCAATGAAATTGTAAATGCCAAAAGCATTTTTTTTGCAAAATTTGCTTGCTGGAGTTCAATTTAAATTGATTACTGATTTTGCACAACCCAAAATTTGGAAAAAAACTTCTTCTGAGTAGAAAATTGACGATCTAATGAAACAAGACACACCAAAAGAATTTCTTTGTAACATTTACATTTATATATCATAAAGAATCTGATACAAATCAAAGAAATCTGATTAAATCTTCTGCTCAATTAGAAATTTGTAATCAATTATAGAAAAGAAGCTTTCCAATGAAATTGTAAATGCCAAAAGCATTTTTTTTTTGCAAAATTTGCTTGTTGGAGTTCAATTTAAATTGATTAGTGATTTTGCACAACCCAAAATTTGGAAAAAAATTTCTTCTGAGTAGAAAATTGGCGATCTAATAAAACAACACATGCCAAAAGAATTTTTTTGTAACATTTATATTTACCTATGATAAAGAATTTGATACAAATCAAAGAGATCTGATTAAATCTTCTGCTCAATTAGAAATTTGGAATCAATTATAGAAAAGAAGCTTTCCAATGAAATTGTAAATGCCAAAAGCATTTTTTTGCAAAATTTGCTTGCTGGAGTTCAATTTAAATTGATTAGTGATTTTGCACAATCCAAAATTTGGAAAAAAACTTCTGAATAGAAAATTGACGATCTAATGAAACAAGACACACCAAAAGAATTTTTTTGTAACATTTACATTTATATATCATAAAGAATCTGATACAAATCAAAGAGATCTGATTAAATCTTCTGCTCAATTAGAAATTTGGAATCAATTATAGAAAAGAAGCTTTCCAATGAAATTGTAAATGCCAAAAGCATTTTTTTGCAAAATTTGCTTGCTGGAGTTCAATTTAAATTGATTAGTGATTTTGCACAATCCAAAATTTGGAAAAAAACTTCTGAATAGAAAATTGACGATCTAATGAAACAAGACACACCAAAAGAATTTTTTTGTAACATTTACATTTATATATCATAAGGAATCTGATACAAATCAAAGAGATCTGATTAAATCTTCTGCTCAATTAGAAATTTGGAATCAATTATAGAAAAGAAGCTTTCCAATGAAATTGTAAATGCCAAAAACATTTTTTTTTGCAAAATTTGCTTGTTGGAGTTCAATTTAAATTGATTAGTGATTTTGCACAACCCAAAATTTGGAAAAGAACTTCTTCTGAGTAGAAAATTGACGATCTAATGAAACAATATATGCCAAAAGAATTTTTTTGTAACATTTACATTTATATATCATAAAGAATCTGATACAAATCAAAGAAATCTGATTAAATCTTTTGCTCAATTAGAAATTTCTAATCAATTATAAAAAAGAAGCTTTCCAATGAAATTGTAAATGCTAAAAGCATTTTTTTGCAAAATTTGCTTGTTGGAGTTCAATTTAAACTGATTAGTGATTTTGCACAACTCAAAATTTGGAAAAAAAATTCTTCTGAGTAGAAAATTGACGATCTAATGAAACAAGTCACGCTAAAAGAATTTTTTTGTAACATTTATATTTATATATGATAAAGAATCTGATACAGATCAAAGAAATCTGATTAAATCTTCTGCTCAATTAGAAAATTTGTAATCAATTATAGAAAAGAAGCTTTCCAATAAAATTGTAAATGCCAAAAGCATTTTTTTGCAAAATTTGCTTATTGGAGTTCAATTTAAATTGATTAGTGATTTTGCACAACCCAAAACTTGGAAAAGAACTTCTTCTGAGTAGAAAATTGACGATCTAATGAAACAAGTCACGATAAAAGAATTTTTTTGTAACATTTACATTTATATATCATAAAGAATCTGATACAAATCAAAAAAATCTGATTAAATCTTCTGATCAATTAGAAATTTGTAATCAATTATAGAAAAGAAGCTTTCAAATGAAATTGTAAATGCCAAAAGCATTTTTTTTTGCAAAATTTGCTTGCTGGAGTTCAATTTAAATTGATTAGTGATTTTGCACAACCCAAAATTTGGAAAAAACTTCTTCTGAGTAGAAAATTGACGATCTAATGAAACATGACATGCCAAAAGAATTTTCTTGTAACATTTACATTTATATATCATAAAGAATCTGCTACAAATCTAATTAAATCTTCTGCTCAACCCGAAACTTGCAATCAATTATAGAAAAGAAGCTTTCCAATGAAATTGTAAATGCCAAAAGCATTTTTTTGCAAAATTTGCTTGCTGGAGTTCAATTTAAATTGATTAGTGATTTTGCACAACCCAAAATTTGGAAAAAACTTCTGAGTAGAAAATTGACGATCTAATGAAACATGACATGCCAAAAGAATTTTCTTGTAACATTTACATTTATATATCATAAAGAATCTGCTACAAATCAAACAAATCTAATTAAATCTTCTGCTCAACCCGAAACTTGCAATCAATTATAGAAAAGAAGCTTTGCAATGAAATTGTAAATGCCAAAAGCATTTTTTTGCAAAATTTGCTTGCTGGAGTTCAATTTAAATTGATTACTTATTTTGCACAACCCAAAATTTAGAAAAAACTTCTTCTGAGGAAATTGACGATCTAATGAAACAAGACACACCAAAAGAATTTTTTTGTAACATTTACATTTATATATCATAAAGAATCTGATACAAATCAAAGAAATCTGATTAAATCTTCTGCTCAATTAGAAATTTGTAATCAATTATAGAAATGAAGCTTTCCAATGAAATTGTAAATGCCAAAAGCATTTTTTTTTTGCAAAATTTGTTTGTTGGAGTTCAATTTAAATTGATTAGTGATTTTGCACAACCCAAAATTTGGAAAAAAACTTCTTCTGAGTAGAAAATTAACATTTACATTTATATATCATAAAGAATCTGATACAAATCAAAAAAATCTGATTAAATCTTCTGATCAACCCGAAATTTGCAATCAATTATAGAAAAGTAGCTTTCTAATAAAATTATAAATACTAAAAAGAATTTTTTGCAAAATTTGCTTATTGCAGTTCAATATAAATTGTTTTCTAATTTTGCACAACCAATTTGCAAAGAAAAGTAAGGTACTAATGAATTAAGAAACGCCAAAAGGAGTTTTTTTACTAGATTTGCTTTTTTTGCACGACCCAAAATTTGAAAAAATCTTCTTAGCAGAAAAATGTCGTTCTAATGAAATAAGACATGTCAAAAGTGATTTCTTTATAACATTTACATTTATATATGATATGGAATCTGATAAAAATCAGAGAAATCTGATTAAATCTTCTGCTCAACCCGAAATTTGCACTCAATCATAGAAAAGTAACTTTCTAATGAAATTATAAATGTGAAAAGCAATTTCCTTGCAATATTTCCTTATTGAAGTTTAATATGGATTGATTAGTAATTCTGCATTGAATTAAGAGATGTTTCTTACAAAATTTGCTTCTTACAGTTCAATTTAAATTGATTAGTGTCTTAACGTAATCCAAAATTTGCAAAAAGAGTAGAAAACTTATGTTTTAATGAACTAAAGCACGTCTTAGTTCACTAAAATAGAGTTCCCTAAAAGAATTTTTTTGCAACATTTACATTTCTAACATTACTCGAAGTTTGGAAAAGTTTTCGAATTAAATAAAAAAATCATAAAATATTTTATGCATGATAAGATTTTGCTCCAGCTTAAACAAAACTGATTAAAGATTCTGTCCAACTAAAAATTTGTAAAAATACCTCTAATTATTTAATTCTTAATCCTATTAATTAATCCGTTATATCGCTATTTTTCTGTATTAACAAAAAAAATTAAAAATTCCCAATAGAATAACTATACAGTATTAATAATATTTATAGTATTATATGGATAACAATCTCTTAAGTTATTCTTTTATTCTTAAATATTCGATATGGTGCGTTCGCATTGAACGATAACAACACGTGGGTATAATTTTTTCTTTCATTTCGCCTACGATTAATCGTCCCACGTGGGGAATGCGGTCTCGTTAACAAATAATCCGGAAGCGGTAGTTTTACCGCGATCGGGAGGCGCGGTTCGTCCTACGGGACTTGGAGCGGGAGGCGGAGGTCTTGAGGGAGGTTTCGGAGGTGGAGGTGGAGGTCTTGCGGATTGTTTAGGATGCATTGGAGTTGCATTTTTAACAACCGGCTTCACGTTTGTTTGCGATTCGCTAAAATATTGACCCGTCCATTGATTCGGGGCCGCTGGAGATGAGGACCAACTATCGTTTACGTCTTGGCTCCACGCCGTGTTCGGATCCCATTGATAATTCACTTGATTTTGGCTGTAAATGTTTTGATCGGGCTCTGTGTATTTGGGTTTTTCAATGTCGGTTACTGTTAATTCGATATTTTGATCTGAATCGACGTCTTGTAGCGTGCTGTTCTTGATTCCGTAATAAAAGTACATTATAAAACCGAGGGTCATCCAAATCGTAAATCGGACTAACGTTAAAATGGAAAGTTTTAAAATTAAATAGATGTTGACGGTTATGGCTATTGCTGGTACGAATGGTAATCCCGGGGTCATAAACATTAATGTGTTTCTAAAATTGAAATAATTTCAGTTTGGAAGTAAAATTAAAATTGATAAAGTTAACCTATTTTGAGGTTTTCTTGAAATTGCCATTAAAACGGCTATGATCAGTATTAAAAAGAGGAACATGAAGAATGTCGTCGCCCCGGTCATGTTGTGCATCCCGCAAACGATGATCAAATCGAATATAAAAATGAGCAAATACAGAATTCCGACCATTTTCATCACGAACATTCCGGATTCTTCAGTTGCGGGACCTGTGTCGACCCAAGGAAAAATCGCTGGACATAGATAAGTTGCTGCCTAAAATTGATTTTATTAGATTATTGGGGAAGACAAATTCTTATGGAATTTACTTGTAATCGACGTCCAATGTATCCAAGACTTGGTCCAACTGTGGCTCCAACGACACCACCGGTGCTAGCGGCACTTGCTCCTCCACCATGAACAGTACCTAGAATTAAGAATTGTTAAAAAAAAGTAAAAATAATTGAATGAGGCAAAGACGTAGATTTGAAAATAAAATAAAGAGACTGTTTGGAGCTTCTAATTGATTTGATTGTAACTTCAAGAAACTTCAAATAAAGACAAGACTAATTCCTTTAGGTTAGGTTAGACATTTTCTCCGCCTGTATGCAAAAATAATGACGTGGCTTGACTTGAGTTGGATTTGTTTGGACAGTTTCTCTGCCTCTAGGCAAAAAGAAATTATCTTTGGTTGACTTGGATTGATTTGAGCACATTATCCATCTTTGGGCAAAAAAAATTGTCCTAAATTGACTTGAGCTAGGTTACCTTGTCTTGGATTGAGTTAAGTTGGATTATCTTTTAGCGAACAAAGACAGGAATGCGAGCTTAAGATTGGTGCTAGAGTAGACAAAGATAATATGATTGAGCAAATGCTGGAATCGGAGGATAACTGGAGGGATGTGCAATATATGATAACGAAAATTATCAGAATTAAAGAGGTCTATGAAAGGAACCTGCAGGCTCAGGGCAGGGAGTAACTAGCGAGTTCTGGTGAAGGAGGGACACTGGCGGGACGATTAGGATGGTTAAGAAGAGGACATAGAGGGGGATTTTCCCCCCTCGACCAGGTATGCTAAGTACAAAATGCTCTTGACAAAAAAAGTAAAGCCTATAATTTTTCTTCCTTCAATGAATATCAACCGGGGAGAGAAAGACTTCCGAGTTCGATAAGCACAGAGACAATATAGGGTAAGCGACTTGATAGCAGAGGAAGAGGATATAAAGAGGGGGGCCTTCCTCCCTCTTCCAGGTAAGCAATTTTATAAAATTTTATGATTGAAAAAATTAATGTGGTATGTTTTTGCTGAGTTTTTTTTTGAGTTCTGGGAGAAGAGAGGAAAGAAGGAGATGAGGAAGGAGAAAAGAAAGAGGAAAGAAGAGGAGGAGGAAAAAATGGATTTTGGTTGATTTGGATTATGTTGGATTGGGTTGAGTTAGTCACCTTCTTTATCCCTGGGCAAAAAAAATGACTTGGGCATTTTCTCCACCTCTGACCAAACAAAGTTTATCTTGATTGAATTATGATGCGTTGGGTTGGATTGGATTGAACATTTGTCTGCCTTTGGGCAGAAAAAAAAGACTGAGTTAGTCGTTTTTTCTGCTCTTGTACAAAAAGTTGATTTTCTTTGACTTGGGATACGTTGGGTTGACTTGGATAATGTAGAGTTAGGTTGAGTTACTCATTTTCTTTGTCTCTAGACAAAAAAGTTGACTTGGGTTGGATTAGTTTGGGCATTTTCTCCATTCTTTATCAGAGCATTTTCTATGCTCTTGGACAAAAAAGTTGACTTTGGTTGAGCCAACAAAAGCGCTTTGGCACTTTTTCCGTCTTTAGGGAAGAAAGCCTATATTGGTTGACTTTGGCTAGGTTGGATTGGGGTTTCTCTGCATCTGGACAAAAAATGGATTTTGGTTGACTTGGGATATGTTGGGTTAATTTGGATTATGTTGGATTGGGTTGAGTTAGTCATCTTCTTTGTCCTTGGGCAAAAAAAATGACTTGGGCATTTTTTCTACCTCTGGTCAAACAAAGTTTATATTGATTGAATTGCGTTGGGTTCGATTGGATTGAACATTTTCTCTGCCTTTGGGCAAAAAAATTGACTTTGGTTGGCTTTAGTACTTTCTTTGCCTTTGGACAAAAAAGTTTGTCTTGGCTCACTTCAGCTGGATTAGGTTAACTTGGATCGGACTGGGTTAGTCGTTTTTTCTGCTCCTGTACAAAAAAGTTGATTTTCTTTGACTTGGGACACATTGGATTGACTTAGATAATGTTGAGTTAGGTTGAGTTACTCATTTTCTTTGTCTCTAGACAAAAATGTTGACTTGGATTGGAAGGTTTGGGCATTTTCATTAGGTCGACTTGGATTAAGTTGGGTTGAGTTAACAGCAGTACTTCTGCTCTTTGAAAAGCCAAACAAAATCTAAAAGATAAATTACAATATAGGCTACTTTGCCTGTTAGCGCAGTTGATAAGCTACTAGAAAGAATCATAAATAACAGATTAACAAAACACCTCGAACAAAATAAAACAATATCTGAAGCACAGTACGGGTACAGGAAAGGAAGGAATACCGTTGATGCCAACATGACCATAATAAAGAAAGCACAAGAATGGAAGGAAACATCACTAACTCACTTTTAGATGTGAAGAATGCGTTTAATTCGATGCCGTGGGAGGAAGTAGGTCATGCGTTTGAAAGGTGCACTCCTCCAAATGAACTGACCAAGTCCTACCTCTCAGATAGAACTGTTATTCTACCTGACGGGTGAGAAAACAAATGACATGCGGCGCCCCACAGGGGTCAGTAATAGGTACACTGTGGAATATGCGCAGTAATAAGAATATAGACTGATAAGTGATAAGGATAATGGGATATGCAGATGACCTGGTGGTAGTCGTGAAAGTCCTCAACCCAAGACAAGTGAAGAATAAAGCTAAGTACTGCATAAAGATATTAAAAAGAAGTTATCATTTATATCTCTTGGTACGAGAACACACTATGAAGAAAAGAAAAAGTAAATGTAATTTCGACTTCAGCAGGAAAGTCAGAAGAGACAATTTTCAAAAAATAACAGGATTGCTCTTTCGGCTTCGTAATACGCTGGGTTGCGAGGAAAGAGGAAAGAAGGAATGCAGGGTGAAAAAGAGACAGAAACAAGAAGAAGAAAAGTTTAAAATCTCCCATGTAAGGTGAAGGTGAAAGAGGGAAGTGCGATACTCCGAGGAATTGTTCTGATGCGCAGCTCTGGGAAGAGATGGAGAGTTTTTAGTGTTGTAGGCCTGGCCAACAACACCTGTGCCTGAAGAGCACACTCACGATCGGATCAGATGATGCGCCATATCCGGTTGGGGCTCAGTCATAAAGATTTTCTCCTCCTCTGCGCAAAAAAAGGGTTTGGTTGGATTATTATCCGTCCAAAACAAGTGAAGAAAAAACTAAGTACTGCATAAAGATATTAAAAAGAAGTTATCATTTATATCTCTTGGCACGAGAACACACTATGCAGAAAAGAAAAAGTAAATGTAATTTCGACTTCAGCAGGAAAGTCAGAAGAGACAATTTTCAAAAAATAACAGGATTGCTCTTTCGGCTCCGTAATACGCTGGGTTGCGAGGAAGGAGGAAAGAAGGAATGCAAGGTGAAAAAGAGACAGAAACAAGAAGAAGAAAAGTTTAAAATCTCCCATGTAAGGTGAACGTGAAAGAGGGAAGTGAAATACCCCGAAGAATTGTTCTAATGGGCAGCTCTGGGAAGAGATGGAGAGTTTTTAGTGCTGTAGGCCTGGCCAACAACATCTGTGCCTGAAGAGCACATTCACGATCGGATCAGATGATGCACCATATCCGGTTGGGGCTCAGTCATAAAGATTTTCTCCTCCTCTGCGCAAAAAAGGGTTTGGTTGGGTTAATATCCGTCCAAAACAAGTGAAGAAAAAACTAAGTACTGCATAAAGATATTAAAAAAGAAGTAATCAATTATATCTCTTGGCACGAGAACACCCTATACAGAAAAGAAAAAGTAAATGTAATTTCGGCTTCAGCAGGAAAGTCAGAAGAGACAATTTTCAAAAAATAACACGATTGCTCTTTCGGCTCCGTAATACGCTGGGTTGCGAGGAAGGAGGAAAGAAAGAATGCAGGGTGAAAAAGAGACAGAAACAAGAAGAAGAAAAGTTTAAAATCTCCCATGTAAGGTGAACGTGAAAGAGGGAAGTGAAATACCAAGAAGAATTGTTCTAATGGGCAGCTCTGGGAAGAGATGGAGAGTTTTTAGTGCTGTAGGCCTGGCCAACAACATCTGTGCCTGAAGAGCACACTCACGATCGGATCAGATGATGCGCCATATCCGGTTGGGGCTCAGTCATAAAGATTTTCTCCTCCTCTGCGCAAAAAAAGGGTTTGGTTGGATTATTATCCGTCCAAAACAAGTGAAAAAAAAAGCTAAGTACTGCATAAAGATATTAAAAAGCAGTTATCATTTATATCTCTTGGCACGAGAACACACTATGCAGAAAAGAAAAAGGAAATGCAATTTCGACTTCAGCAGGAGATACTCCGAAGAATTGTTCTGATGCGCAGCTCTGGGAAGAGATGGAGAGTTTTTAGTGTTGTAGGCCTGGCCAACAACACCTGTGCCTGAAGAGCACACTCACGATCGGATCAGATGATGCGCCATATCTGGTTTGGGCTCAGTCATAAAGATTTTCTCCTCCTCTGCGCAAAAAAAGGGTTTGGTTGGATTATTATCCATCCAAAACAAATGAAGAAAAAAGCTAAGTACTGCATAAAGATATTAAAAAAGAAGTAATCTAATATCTCTTGGCACGAGAACACCCTATGCAGAAAAGAAAAAGTAAATGTAATTTCGACTTCAGCAGGAAAGTCAGAAGAGACAATTTTCAAAAAATAACAGGATTGCTCTTTCGGCTCCGTAATACGCAGGGTTGCGAGAAAGGAGGAAAGAAGGAATGCATTGTGAAAAAGAGACAGAAACAAAATGAAGAAAAGTTTAAAATCTCCCATGTAGGGTGAAGGTAAAAGAGGGAAGTGAGATACCCCGAAGAATTGTTCTGATGGGTAGCTCTAGGAAGAGATGGAGAGTTTTTAGTGTTGTAGGCCTGGTCAACAACATCTGTACCTGAAGAGCACACTCACAGTCGGATCAGATGATGCGCCATATCCGGTTGGGGCTAAGTCATAAAGATTTTCTTCTCCTCTGCGCAAAATAAGGGTTGGGTTGGATTATTATCCTTGCCAGAAGTCAAGCCCCCTTACTTTAGAGATCGATATCTTCGATATCGCTCGATGAAAAAAATTGCGGTAAAGTTTATTGTAACCAATGAACATTTCTGTGTATTATAGGTTAATTTGTAAATTTTTGGTTTTTCTTCTCTCGCGAGTTAATTGAAAAAAGTACCAAATTTTTGAGAGTGGCGACAACTTTGTATACTTTGCGATTTTTTTTTCAAAAACTGTTCGACGAAAATTTTTCAAATTTAAACATTCCAAATTAATCTGTGATACACAGAAATGATCACTGATTACAATAAACATTAACGCAACTTTTCTCATCGAGCGATTTCGAAGATATCGATCTCTAAAGTGAGGGGCCTTGACATCTGGCACGGATAATAGTCATATTCTCTGTCTCTTGGTTTTTGGGTTGGGTTGGGTTGGGTTGGTTCAGGCATTTTCTCCGCCTCTGGCCAAAACAAATTTATCTTGGTTAAATTGTGATACATTGTGTTATCTCTTATCTCTGTGTAGATAAAAAAAAGTCTCGATTGAGGTTTTTCTAAATGATATCCGTTTTTTAATGCTATGTTTGATAGGGTTATTTAAAGAGATTTCATTCCATATTCAAACTATTTAAGTTTAAATAACCCATTCATTGATTTTTATAACAAATTCTAAGTTATCAGACAATGAAAGTTCAAGTAATTTCACTGTAACAAATAAAAAAAGTCTCCTTGTGACGCAGACCTTTTTTTGTAGAGGGGGAGCTTTTGGGATTATCTCCACCTATATTTTATATTATCGATATTGGGGTTTTATTTCCTCTGAAAAAGGATCCCTAGACAAAAAAGTACCAACCCAAACGAGCCCTGGTTTAGAAAATAGCACTCTTTTTTTTCACTTAAATAATAAAAATAGTAAATAAGTATATTTTTTTGATTGAGTTTGCATTCAAAAGCAATCTTAAACCTTCAAAAACATAACTTCCTGCTTTTCTACTTTATCTTTTAAAATAAAGTAAATCGATTTGAAACTCTCATCAGTCTCATTATTTAATTTTTAAATGTATAACTGATTATATAGGCAACTTTAAATGCATAAAAAAAATTTACCATAAAACTTATTTTCCATCCTATCAGAAACTAAAAATTGATCATCACGCATCGAAAAATCCTCTTCCTGTTCATCACCGGGAAATGTTTCGTCGCTATCTGGGGAACTAAACAAAGTTAAAACGTCCATATTAATTAAAGCGTGAAATGAATGATTCAATTTGAGGTTGGACACAAAAAGTATGCGGGTGCAGTTGATAAATGAGAGACACACCTATGGATTGACGATTTTAGTGTATTACGGAGAGGATTTAACAAGAACACCACATCAAAGACAACATCTAAAAATATAATACATGATGTATGTATGTTGCGGAGCTACGGTTTTTTTTTATTATAAAAACAACCAGGGTCAACATCTTCCTCGCAGACATCTAAGGGATTCTACGTACCTAGTGTTCGTGTTTAGTTGTGTATTCGAGGTGTCTCGAGGGACACAGCTCCTTCTGAAAAATGAGTTAAGTGTGATCGACCCAACAGCCAAAATCGCAAAGTACCACACAAAAAATTTAAGGGGAGGATCCGACAAATTCTATAACCCTGTATAAATTATTTTCAAATAAAAATTATTTTTACCTTCTCGTAATTCTTCTCACCATTACCCTTTGCGTTGGTTGAGATGGAATCGGAGACGGCGATGGTACCCCGGACGGCCCTAAAGTTGCATCCAAAGCATTTTTTAAAGCATCGGGGTGTGGAAGTTGGTTTCCGTATAAATGTTGCCCATTCGCGCCTCTTTCTAAACCTTCCCTTGTCGGCGATCCTCGTAATGGTGTTCGTAAACTTTGAGGTAATAATTCGACCAGATTTGTCGAATGTGGTTGATATCGTAGTATTAAAACGCAAGTCGATACTAAGGTGTACGCTAAAAGGGTTCCTATGGACATCATTTCGACCAAGATGTCTAGTTTTATTACAAGAGCCGCTAAGGCGGCTGATAATCCGCTGACGAAGGTCGCTAAAGCTGGTGTTCCCGTACTTGGCCAAACTTGAGAAAATATCCTGTTATATTATTAATTAAATTAAGATTAAATTTATAATAATCAAGATTTATTTACTTGAAAATAAGCCCATCTGATGCCATTGCATAAACAATACGAGGCATAGGGAACATAGAACCGAACATACTAACTGTTAACCCAGCTAAAGCACCAACCGCGACTATGTATTTACATTTGTAAGCACCAACTTGTCCAAACATTTCCACAAGTGCTGAATCTTCATCTACTTTATTATAAGGAACTACAAATTGGGCAAAATTATATATTTTATTTTAATTAATTAGCTAATTTTACCAATTAACGTCAGTATCATCGAGCTAGTTACGTATGCGGTTAAGATAATGACCAAACTGGATACAATAGCGAGTGGAATAGATTTTTTTGGATTAGTCGCTTCCTCTCCAGTTGTAGCTATAATATCGAAACCGATGAATGCGTAAAAACAAGTTGCGGCGCCAGTAAATACCTAAAAATTATTTGTTGCATAATTGTTTTTGTTATTTGCTTTTAATTAAACGAAAATTCCACTCCGTCATTCGAATAATTTTAAATTTTAAAATATTTTTCCATCGCAATCGTGTAAACGTAAATAATAACATCAAGCAGTTTATGCAATAAATTTACATTTAATGCGAATACAATACTGAAATTAAATTAAAATGAATTTACCAGGAAAATTACACGTAACACAATATTTACGTATACGTATAATAGATTTAGTGCGATGCATTTAATCAAAACCGACCCCGACTGCGTTCTGTTGTTATTTCGTTTTTGTTTTATTTTTTGTTTTAATTTTTTGTTTTAAAAACGTACCCCCGACCATCCGTAAGGAAGAAATCCTTTGTGCTTTGACCAATTATCGCTGTCTACGTAAAATAAACCGGCCGTCATAACGAAAACCCAAACGGCCAAATTTACGGCGTTTAAGATGTTGTTGAAGATTAAAGACTTTTTCACTCCGGCTACCAAAAGTAACATCATTAATAATGTGATAACAAACGCTAGAAAATCTGGTGGATTTTCTAAAACAAAAATAAATGTTGTTGTTATTTGATTTTTTGTTTTCATCGTGTTTGTTATAGAGGGATTGTAAAAGAATTTTTTTTTCGTACTTAACGAAATTTTATTTTTAATTTTCGGTTTCTACCGGTTTCAGCTTTTCACCATCATCAGAAAATCACGTTATATAAATTTAACTACTATTATTTTCTGTATTTATTTTTGATTTTGTTTGTTAATCAATTTCCTGTGATTAGTTGATTTTTGTATAATTAACGGTTTTGTTGAAGGCGAGAATTCTTTTATTTTTGAAAAAAGAACAACTTTACGAAAAAAAATTTCTTTTACAATCCCTTTATAAAAACAAATGTAATCAATTTAATTGTACTAAAAATCACTAAATTTAACATTAAATCTAGAATCTTTTGGATTAAGTAATAACTTTTACTTTATCTTTTGTGCAATTTAATGTCAATTACTTTATACATTACTCAAATTGTGCACTCTATATAATTACGATAAAGAAAAAAAAATCATATCTGATTAACTCTCACACTTCCGATCAAGATGGGTTGACTTTAGTTATTAAGTTAAATTGGGATTTTGGATCGTAGCTGTTCTCCTCGAGTATATCTTCTTGAAATTCTTTTCTTCGGGATGGAATAAGATTTGAATCTCTGACCTCTCCGAATCTAATGATTTGACAATTCCATTTTCATCAAGTTACGTTGACATTATTACGTATTGGATTGAGTTGGGATTGATTGTTAGACCATAGTTATACTTATTGAGTATATATTCTAGAAATCCTTCCAATTCGTTTCGACGTATACTTTTTTTCTTGGTTGGAACAAGTCTTGAATCTTTGACTTGTCCTGTTTTAGATGATGATATTTCAGTTTCTTGCAGTTCCATGCATCCATTCATCTTCTTAGTCACCTCCATGTTTTTAATCAACTTAGGCTTACTAAGCTACTAGATTAGATTGAATTATTGGGCTACCGCTGATCCTCTAAACTTCTATCTCTCTTCTTTATTCTCTTCTTCCATTTTGCAAGGATGGAATCGGAGTTATGTTGGTTTGGTTTAGAAATGTGTAACACTACACAACTCCTATGGCGCAAGCGGCAACTTATTATGGCTCTTTAAATGAGCAAATATATGCTAACTCACTTAGGTACATTAGGATCAGTGTATCAGATGCAACAAACTCGAGATAATACTACTTGCAGATAAACTTATGGAGGATGATATCAACGAAGTACGGGGAAGGAAAAACGGAGAAATAATTATGAACTTGGATGGATGGATGGAGTGAGGAGTGCGTATTCTACACGCGGCATCTAGGCCACAACGGGCCCCTTGTACCTTGTACTGGCTCCCTCTAAGAGGTTTGAGATGTTAAATGCGAGTATTATAACTCGATTTTTCGATTTTTGGCTGATTCCGCTTCCTGACCGACCCCCCACCAAACCGGGCGTGCTATGGCACAGGCCCAGTGTGGGTTCGCCCCTGTCAGGTGCCACTCCAGGATACCACCACATCCTCGTGAGGCCCCACGAGGTGCCGGTGGCCTCCAGGGCGCTAAGGCGCATTCAGCCATTTTTGTTCAAACCCCTTACACACATAGTGATAACGACAGCCAGAGATGAACGACTGGTTGCCGGGACCGACGGCTTAACGTCCCCTCCGAAGGACGGGGGGCGACCCAACGTGATTACACCGGGATTCGAACCCGGGACGTCTGCGTGTTAACTCTCGAGTTAACACGCAGACGTTGCGCCCCCTACGCTGAGCCATTGCACCCCCTTAATTATTAATTATGAACTTATTGCGGGAGGAACGACAAGGACCTTCTGGAAATGAGGAGAAATGAGTTTTTAAATTAATATAACCAAAAAGTTAATGAATTAATATGTTTTGAGTTAGAAGACCATTGGTTATGGGAGAGAGCTTTGAAACAGAAATTGAAACAGCGTTGGGTGTACAAAGTTAAAAAAAAAGAGAACCAAAGACGTATTGTTCTACTGAGTATGCTTTTGAGGTGATTGAATTCAAAAATGTAAGAAGTTGTTTTGTTTTGTGTTTGATATTTTGCGAAGAAAATTGGAGACCGGGGTTGCTGGTGAGGAAGACTATGCTAAGGACAGTCGTAAGAAGGGACACTTTCTTCTTCCTTTCCAAATACGAACATGTTTAACGTCTGAAAAAGTGCTTAAACGATACCGAATCATCAAGACCAAATAAATACCAAGAAAAAGTTTTTAGTGCGGTAATCCCGCACTCCAGTTCAGATTATTTGTTCTATCCAGAACCCATATTCGAACAGGCTCAGTTATAAAGATTTTTCCCTCCTCTGCAAATTGTTCTTGTCACATATCCTTTCTTCTTATTATCCTATTTTCTGACTAGAACAAGACTTGAAACTCTGATCTCTCCTGTTGTGGATGATTGCAGTTCCAGTTTCTATTAGTTCCATGGTCCTGTGTCAATTTTAAGAGAATGGGTCTTTATTATCTTTTCTAATAGACAATAAATAATAACAAAAGATAATGATAACGAGATCGCGTTTGGCTGAGGACCGATCTTGTATCGCTACTGTTGGTCCTGGCTGTGGATCCCAGGAGCCCCGACGACGACACAAGAACACCAAACAAAAGAAAGGTCACTCCATAATTAATGACCCCGATACAAAAAAACAAACGAGGGAGAGGACACGCAAACAAAAAATAATATTCCACAAAAATGGCAACAGAAGGAAAGGTGGTTCGCACAAATTGAAAACCAGTTCACTATTTCGGAATCACATCGGGGTCACCAATTGTGATGTTTAGAAGTGGGGCACACCAAATACCACAGTTCTATCCATCTTCCTAATGTGACCTCTACACTTCTAATCCAGTTACGATGACGTTAGGTATTATAATACTGGATTGGATTGTTAGAGAGTAGCTATACTTCTGGAATGAATCATAACCTCTTCCACACGAGCATCGGGAATATATGTCGGGTTTCTCCAAATATCGTAATAATTCTAATCAATCAATGGAGAAAATTGCGGCGCTTCCGAATCAAGACAAATATAAGCATCACTCGACAAAATAGGATGGACTACAGTAAATACTCAGATTTACTCTTTTTTAATGCTGACTATGACGTAGAAGAGAGGCCGGATGGGAGATGATACTAGAGAAAAGATCAGGAAGAAGAAAGAGAAAAGGTAAATGATCATTCATCATCCATTCATTGAATGGAATCGTGGATGACAGCGACGTAGATTGATAATTGTGATGGCAGAAATCATGTTTGGTTTTGATGATTAGGCTGGGTTGGGTTAAGATGAGAAAGGTTCGATTGGGTTTAAAAAGAAAATTATCGATAGCAGATTTAGAACGATGTTAGCAGAAGTGATGGAAGTGAGAGAGGGCAAGAAATTGGGAGAAGAGAGGATGCCAAAGAGATAAGAACCACACTGAAATGCTGAAGAGATGGCAAAAAGATATATACAGAGTACACATGGTCGACCACCATCTTTATTGAAGACGAAGTATAGGTGTGGAAAGAGGCTGAGGTGAATTATGATTTGGAAGACCATTGATTATGATAGAGAACTTTGAAACAGAGATTGAAGCAGCGATAGGTAGAGCAAGTTGAAGAAAAGGGAATCAAAGATATAATTCTCTAGGTATGTTTTTGAGGTGATTGAATTCAAAAATGTAAAGGAATCCTTTGGTTTGTATTTGAAATTTCGCGAAGAAAATCGGAAACCAGGATGTATGTTAAGCAAGACTATACTAAGGACAGTGATAGGAACTCTTTTCTTTCCAATATGTAAAAATATAAAGAAGAAATGCATAAGCAATATCGGATCGTCAAAACCCGAAGAAAAAGAGGAGAAGCTTTTAGTGTGATAGTCCTACTCTCGTCTTCGGTTTTGTTTTTCTATCCAAGTGCCATATCCGAATCGGGTGTACTAATAATAATTTTCTCCTTCTCTGGGCAAAAAGAAGCTGTTCTTCTAATTTAGAGTATATCCCTTTAGAGTATTTTAAGTATATCTCTAGAAATCCTTCAAATTCTTTTTGTCACATTTCCTTTCTTCTGTTTAGAACAAGGTTTGAAACTCTCCTGTTGTGCATGACAGTTCCGTGCTCCCATTTATCTTCTTAGTGACCTCCACAATTGATTTTAGCTATTGTGTTGGGTTGATAACCATAGCTGTTCTTTTAGAACGAATCATATAGCTCGTCCAGCGTGCATTGGGAACATATCCCGTCAATGTGTATATAAAGAAGTATTCAACAATTCTAATCGATCATTGGGAAGAAGTGTGGCGCTTTCTAAACGGAAGGTGCAATCAAGGTTGCAGACAAACCACTAAATTTCCATTAAATACTACTTTAGTAATCCATCTTAGAAGAGTGCCAGGGTGGGAGGAGATTAGAGAGTAGATCAAGAGAAAAGGTAACTGAGAATTGAATGGAATCGTGGATGATTGTCATTTGTGATTGCAGAAGTCATGTTTAGTTCTAGGTGGTTGAATTAGGTTGGGTTTGATTGGGTCATTTACAATTTCCAGCATTTTGAAAAAGTTTGGGTTGGGATGGGATGAAATAAGTTGGGTTGGGTTGGCAGGATTTATTGGTAGTCCGAAGAAGTAGGACAAGCTAGAAGAAGACAGAGGTGGCACCACGACGAAAAATAGAAGGAACGATAATGAGCTGGAAAAGAGAAAGGTTAGAAAGGATTATCAAGAGGCTAGGAAGACATAAAGGAGGGAGGCAAAGGGAGCTAAAAGGCAGTAGGACAAGCTAGGAGAAAACAGAGGTGGTACCACGAGGGAAAAGAGAAAGGCAAGAAAGAATTATCAAGAGGCTAGAAAGATATTAAGGAGGGAGATAAAGGGAGTTAAAAGACAGGTTTTGTGAAGGATGTGCGAAGAGCTGGAGGATGACGACGTGTGGGGATAATACGAAGACGCTTGTACGATAATAATGAAAAAGACAAAAAATACACCCTAGATAGTCTTGCAAGATGAAGAAATAAAACAGGAACTAAAAGAACTATTTCTTCGTTTCTCGCCAAATCCTTGCCTATTGTTTCTCCTTTGTTCCAGAAGGAGAAACGATAGGTGAGGAAGAGGAACAAATACATAGAGGAGAAGTAATAAGCAAAGAGTAACTTAGGAACGGATTATGAAGCTGGCAAAAAACCTTAGAAACGGCAAAGCGCCTGGGTCGGATGGAATTACGGCGGATATAATTAAGGACGGTATGATAGCAGATGCGGTGGAACTGACTGAAATGATTAAAGGATAGTAAATTCCCAAGTATATGGAAGCAGAGAAGACTGGTGCTTTTAAAAAACCAAAACCAAACACCGAAAAAATCGTACAAACCACTGTGCCTTCTAAACAGCCTAGGATCGAATCTGTTAAAATGCTCGAAAGAACAATAAGGCTTTGTGAAAGGAAAATCAGGTATAGGTGATAGATGAGGTGCTGGGAAAAGCTGAAGATCCAAAAAGATTTATTTTGGATGTGCGAAACACCTTTGGTACTGTGCCATGGCCACGGATAAAAGAGAACATGAAAAGAAGTGGAGATGGCAAGAAAGATGTCGAGAGTATAAAGTGTGGTTAGCCTGTATACTCTCCTGGGTTACCTTTGCACGTAGAAGTCTGGAAGGAAGTTGAGGTGAACATTATTATGCAATATAGGCTATAACTGAACATGACAAATTCGGCAATTATCACAAAAATATTAGGAATATGGAATTAGGGTTATGTTGCTTTAAAACGCACAAAAAAACATGAACTTATTGCTTGATGCTTGACTTATTGATTGATCCATTATGAAGAAGAAAGAAGTAGAGGAACGACAACGAAAATCTGGAGGCGAGGAAAAATGAGAACGGGGGATGGATGGAGGAACAAAGGCAGGGATGCGTCAAATAATTAAAATATTTAATAAGTTAATATGTTATGAGTTGGAAGACTATTATTTATGGTAGAGAGCTTTCAAGTATAGGTTGATGAAACGATAAATAGGCCAAGTTGAAAGAAAGAGGATCAAAGACAAACTGCCCTAGGTGAGCTTTTGAGGTGATGAAATACTTATTGATTGATCCATTGTAAAGAAGAAAGAAGTAGAGGAACGACAACGAAAATCTGGAGGCGAGGAAAAATGAGAACGGGGGATGGATGGAGGAACAAAGGAAGGGATGCGTCAAATAATTAAAATATTTAATAAGTTAATATGTTATGAGTTGGAAGACTATTAGTTATGGTAGAGAGCTTTCAAGTATAGGTTGATGAAACGATAGATAGGCTAAGTTGAAAGAAAGAGGATCAAAGACAAACTGCCCTAGGTGAGCTTTTGAGGCGATGAAATACTTATTGATTGATCCATTATAAAGAAGAAAGAAGTAGAGGAAGGACAACGAAAATCTGGAGGCGAGGAAAAATGAGAACGGGGGATGGATGGAGGAACAAAGGAAGGGATGCGTCAAATAATTAAAATATTTAATAAGTTAATATGTTATGAGTTGGAAGACTATTAGTTATGGTAGAGAGCTTTCAAGTATAGGTTGATGAAACGATAGATAGGCTAAGTTGAAAGAAAGAGGATCAAAGACAAACTGCCCTAGGTGAGCTTATGAGGCGATGAAATACTTACTTATTGATTGATCCATTATAAAGAAGAAAGAAGTAGAAGAACGACAACGAAAATCTGGAGGCGAGGAAAAATGAGAACGGGGGATGGATGGAGGAACAAAGGAAGGGATGCGTCAAATAATTAAAATATTTAATAAGTTAATATGTTATGAGTTGGAAGACTATTATTTATGGTAGAGAGCTTTCAAGTATAGGTTGATGAAACGATAAATAGGCCAAGTTGAAAGAAAGAGGATCAAAGACAAACTGCCCTAGGTGAGCTTTTGAGGCGATGAAATACTTATTGATTGATCCATTATAAAGAAGAAAGAAGTAGAGGAACGACAACGAAAATCTGGAGGCGAGGAAAAATGAGAACGGGGGATGGATGGAGGAACAAAGGAAGGGATGCGTTAAATAATTAAAATATTTAATAAGTTAATATGTTATGAGTTGGAAGACTATTAGTTATGGTAGAGAGCTTTCAAGTATAGGTTGATGAAACGATAAATAGGCCAAGTTGAACGAAAGAGGATCAAAGACAAACTGCCCTAGGTGAGCTTTTGAGGCGATGAAATACTTATTGATTGATCCATTATAAAGAAGAAAGAAGTAGAGGAACGACAACGAAAATCTGGAGGCGAGGAAAAATGAGAACGGGGGATGGATGGAGGAACAAAGGAAGGGATGCGTTAAATAATTAAAATATTTAATAAGTTAATATGTTATGAGTTGGAAGACTATTAGTTATGGTAGAGAGCTTTCAAGTATAGGTTGATGAAACGATAAATAGGCCAAGTTGAAAGAAAGAAGATCAAAGACAAACTGCCCTAGGTGAGCTTTTGAGGCGATGAAATTCAAAAATTTAAAGGAATCCTTTGTTTTGTGTTTGTGACAAGTCTGAATAAATATGAAGAAAAAGGGAGAGTTTTTAATGCGGTAGTTCAGATCAGTTTTTTTTATTCAGGTGTTATACTCGAATAGGGCTGTATCATAAAGATTTTCTCCTTTGTAAAAAAAAATAAACGCTGTTCTTCTAGAGTACATCTATAGAAATCCTTGAAATTCCTATCGTCGCTTATCCTTTTTTCTGGCTACAATAAGACTTGGACTTCCTGTTGTGAATGATCATAGTCCAGTTTCTCCCAGTTCCATCCATCTTTTTTAGTGACCAAAACATCAAAGAAAAATGAGAGAACTGTTTTGTAGCTTCCCTTTCTATGATAACCATGGGTTGTTTAAGTTCAAGTAGTCATCGACGTAAAAAAATCATCTCTTTGGTTTTTATAGACTTTTCCTTAAGGCTTCTTCTTCAATCATCTTAGATAACCAATAAAAACTAATGATATAGTCCGATAAGCAATTGAGAGGGAGATTATGGCGAAGACATTTTTGGCTAATACTTTAACTAATATGTTATAATATTGTAATAATATATTAGATTACTTGTATACTCCGTCAAAATTTTGGAAAAGAGCTTCACTGATAGGTTGAAAAATTTATGGCAGTGATAAGATCTTGATAACGATCTTTATGTACACCATATATTTTTATTGTGAGTAGAATCAGTTTTGATTTTCTTTTAAATGATGGATCATCGGGTCGTATTGTATCCTATTGGTGGTGTCAGTGACATTTTGTTTGTCTGCTGACCTCATTTTGCCTCTGATCCTTTCAATTAACGAAAGATCTTTCGATAATAGTTAGATTAGGTATTCATTAACTTGTTCACATGTTGGCTTGGTTGATGAAGGTTATTTCAATTGATAAATCGTATTTTTGTAACCCAACACAGCCAAACCCAACTAAACCCAAACCTAGCCAACCCAACTCAACCGAACCCCAGCTAACTCAGCACAACCCAACTCAACCCAAAAGATTCTAATTCTAGATCTAGTATTAATTCTAATAATATCAATTATTTAAAACTTCTAAACAATTTTGAATTTAGAGAAACTTTAAAGATTCTAAAACCTTTAGAAAATAAAATTAATTAGTTTGACGTCCAAAATTAGATTATTTCAAATTTATCTTCTTTCAAGATCCGTTTTTGCATTAATATTTCATTACAAAGCAATTAAGAAAACTGAAAGCTACTCCTAGACATTAAATTTAATATTAAATTATCTTTCGCTCGCAAACTAAAACGCTCCTCTTCGTTTCTACGATCTAATTGAGTTTCAGTAAATAAAAGTGTTACCTCCAAAAATTCTCCCTACACTTCCAGCTACCGCCGTTGTTATAGCACCATTTGCCAACGCATCGAAACACGCGCTAAGAGCACACGCACACGCACTCGTTCCTATAAGATATTCCAAAATCATGTTCCAACCTATTACGAAGGCTACAAATTCGCCGACGGTTACGTAGGAATACATGTATGCAGATCCGGTTGTATGTGGTACCCTAACACCGAATTCTGCATAACAAGCACCTAAAAAATTAAAAATGGAGAAGAATGTTTTTGGGAATTTTGAGTGTTTTACCTGAAAATATACTAGCTATAGCAGCAATAATAAAGCTAATCACAACACCGGGTCCTGCAACTCTTCGAGCAACCATCCCCGCCACTAAATACATTCCGGTACCAACGCAGCTCCCAACACCCAAAGACGTCAAGTCCAGCGTCGTCAAACATTTCTAAAGGGTAAAATATCGGGAAATAATTAAGCGCAATCTGCCCGAGATGTAGAGGTTGTAGGAAATAAGTTTTGCTGTAGAAAACCGAGAGGTTTGGTATATTGGGAAAGCAATTCATATCTTAACGACGGCGGCGTCTGGGCGAGAGACGTGAGCGTCGTGCCAATTTCGACCCTTCCATTCTACTCTTTCGCCCGTCGACAGCAAATTAATTTCATCCCGAGCGTGCCTATCGAGAAAGAAGAGAACGCAGCGAGAGATGGAACGAAAAGATTGCCCCAGTTCTCTCGTTTTCATCGGGGGGAGAAATGCATCGGGAATTTATGGTCTAAATGTTTTAAGCAGAGTTTTATCAAAATCTTCAATCCAATTTCAAGGGGAAAACTTTTTTACGTACCGACAATTTCTGTTTTCTATCGTCTGCCATGTGCGGTTTGGTTTGTTCTTGGAAGTTTTCGACATTTTTCGTTCGGATAAGTTTACTAAAAAGGACGAGGCCATCCCGTTTTAACGCCTGCCGATCCGCAGACCACATATTGCCCAGTTTCATTCTGAAATAAAAGAAAAGTTTTAAAATAAAAATAAAAAATGAAACGCGTTCAATCACGTGCGGTGACCCACAAAGGGTAAATCGTAGTGCTAAAATACAATTGCCAAAAGGACAATGGTAGGAAGAATTGTAGTGAGATAGCCAATAGGGGAGGAGGAAACTGCATTCCAATTTCCCTTTAACTCTAAACTATTACTCGTGTATTTCACCTCGCTATCCGCACGAGCAACTCGCAACAAGTAAAATCGTTGTTGCGTTGACGTTTATTTGGCAACACTATAAATTACCAATCCCCTATTTTAAGGGGGATGGAAAAATTAGCATATATAGTGGCTTATTTCACGTTCCACCAGCTAATCATAACCATTTTATAAAATATTCATGATCTCTAATTTATTCAACGTTTAATATTAATTCGGATTATTAAAATGTTTTGAGCTTTATTAATTATTAATTAGTATTAGATTACCGATATATTCAAAGAATATAAATACAATATAAGTAAATTCGAGAAATAACTAAAAGAAAATTGAAAGAGAAGTAAAAAGAGTATTTTCAGTAACTATTGAAATGTAGAGAAAAGAAGGCACAAACTGTAACAAAAGTGAAAATAAATAGACAGTAAAAGAGTACCTAGAAAAGATAACAACGAAGGAAATTGAAGATTATTAGGAAGATAAAAATTGTAAAAGCTCCAGAGCATAACAAAAACGAGTGAATAAAGCATTCCAACAACAAGAAATATGTTTTCGGTTGAGAGGTTTCCTCGAGCTTTTTATAAACAGTTTGAACAGCTTTGACTCTTTTTTTATTTTATCAACTTTAAAATGTTATTAAAAATCACACTTGTGAATCCTTAAGCTGGTTATATGCTATTTGAGCAATTTTGACACTAACCAATAAACCTGTTTTATTTTTTCGTAATTTCATAACATTACGAAATATAACGAAAATCTGTAGTCTTTAACGTTTGTAAGCAATTTGAAGCATTTTGGTACTATTAGCGAGTGCATTTTTTATATTTTGGGAGGCTTGAAACATTGTCAAAAATCACCATAATAATTTTTTTTTACAATAGTACCCTAAGTATAATTAAGTATTCCTAAGCTGGTTATCATCAATTTATACCATTTTGACACCTACCAATAAGCATTTTCTTGTCCATTTTAAAAACATTACGAAAATGATGTTTCTTTATAGTATAATACTCCCCAAGTACTCTTGAGCTGTTGGGATGAGAGAATTCTTGGGAAAGATGTGGGAAAAAGGAAGTTAATGTTTTAGTGCTTGATAAGAGGCGAAATGATGGATGGGGTGGAGATATGGGGATAGAAAGAGTAAGGACTCTTAGAGAATATGCAGACCATGTACTGGAGATGGATGTTGGGGTTGGGTAAAAAAATTCTGGTTATGCACAGCAAGAAATTTAAGGCAATAATACTATAGAAGGATAGGGCATACAACAGATGAAGTTGATAGGAAAAGAAAGGAGAGGAGTGAAATATGGAAACCGATGGACAACAGGGACAAGGATGTGGACATGCAAGAAAGAAGGAAGCTACAATCAGAAATATGGCCAAGCTGTCGTGGGAGGTTTACTAAATTATCTAATGACGAAGGAAGATAAAGACAGGAAGAGGTTGGTAGCCAGGTTCAGATGCGAGCCAACAGATACTAAATAGAGGATAAGGAGTGAATACAAGATGAGAGAATGCAGATAGTATGGAGAGAGCATGAATCTTTACAGTATCTCATGGTGGAGTGCATCGAGTTGAGGGAGGAGGTGTTAGATTGGGAGAAAGAACGAAGGAAGTAGTGATAGCGAGGAAAAGGAAGAAGACAATGATTGGCCGGTTAAACAGATAGTTGATGTGAATATTGTGATATTATTATGGCATTATTGTAACCTTTTGGGAAACAATAAAATCATCATTAAGTACTTTTGAGCTGATTATAAGCAATTTGAAACATTTTGGCACTCGCTAACAAGCACTTTTCATTATTTGACAAGCTTGAAGCATCGTCAAATATCACCAAAACCATTTTTCCTTAAAACAACACCAATCTTAAGTATCTCTGAGTTGTTTACAAGCAATTTGCACCATTTTGACACTTATCAATAAGCATTTTTTATTTTCTGACAATTTTGAAACTTTATGAAAACCACGAAAATCATTTTTCATTATAATATAATACTCTACAAGTACACTTTAGCTGTTTATCAGCAATTTGAAAGATTTTGGCAGTCGCTAAAAATAATAATGTACTTACGACTGGGGTATGTCTCAATGACTTCGTCGTTGAGTTGGTTTTGTCGTAACTCAAGAATTTATTTGAATTACTAATTTTAAAGAAACCAAATGGTATAACTGTTACAAAATGGGTTTATGTGTTTAAACATCAATGAAATACTTAAATAGAATCTTAAAAAACGGTTTCAATAATTTCATGAAAAAAAAATAGACCACTAAGAAGTTCCGGGATTTTAAAAGTTTCGACATTAAGAAAAAATCAAATACTTAGAACAATTTTTCTTCTGGAAGCATTTAAAGTCTTCCAGAGGTAATATCAAGTCTTTCGGAAGCATTTCAAATCTTTTAGAAGCAGTACCTTATGAAAACATATCAAGTCTTTTGGAACCATTGAAGATCTTCTGAAGCAATTCAAGACTTGCAAAAGTAGTATCAAACATTCTAGATGCAGTTTCAAGTCTTCTGGAAGCAATATAAAGTCTTTTGGAAGCATTTAAAATCTTCTAGAAACAATATCAAAACTTCTAGAAGCATTGCAAATCTTCTGGAAGTAGTATCTAGTCTTCAAGAAACAGCATTAAGTCTTCTAAAAGCAATGCTAAGTCTTCTAGAAGTATTTCAAATCTTCTGGAAGCATTTCAAATTTTCTAAAATAATATCAATTCTTCTGGAAACATTTCAAGTATTCTAGATATAATATCAAGTGTATTGGAAGCATTTCAAGTCTACCGAGAATATTACAAATCTTCTGGAAGCAATATAAAGTCTTCCAAAGGCAAGTCTTGCAAAAGTAATACGTATATCAAGTCTTCTGGAAGCAATATTAAATCTTCCAGACGCAATATTGTGTCTTTTGGAAACATTTTAAATCTTCTTGAAACAGTATAAAAATCTGGGAGCATTCCAAGTCTTCTTTTCTCTCTACTTTCTTCTGAAAGTAATATCAGAAACAGCATCAAGTCTTCTAAAAGCAATATCAAGTCTTCTGGAAGCATTTTAAGTATTCTGGATGCAATATCAAGTCTTTTGGAAGCTTTTTAAATCTTCTAAAAACAGTATCAAGTCTTACGGAAGCATTTCAAGTCCTTTGGAAGCAATATGAAGCCTTCTAGATGCAGTACCAAGTCTTCAGGAAGCAATATAAAGTCTTTTAGAAGAATTTTAAATCTTCTAGAAACAGTATCAAGACTTCTAGAAGCACTGCAAATCTTCTGGAAGTAGTATTTTGTCTTTCAGAAACAGCATTAAGTCTTCTAAAAGCAATACTAAGTCTTCTGGAAGTATTTCATATCTTCTGGAAGCATTTCAAATTTTCTACAGTAATATCAATTCTTCTGGAAGCATTTCAAGTATTCTAGATACAATATCAAGTGTATTGGAAGTTTTCAATTCTACTAAGAACATTACAAATCTTCTGGAAGCAATATAAGGTCTTCCAAAAGGCAAGTCTTGCAATAGTGATAAGTATATCAAGTCTTCTGGAAGCAATATTAAGTCCTCCAGATGCAATACTGTGTCTTTTGGAAACATTTTAAATCTTCTAGAAACAGTATAAAAACTTCTGGAAGCATTGCAAGTCTTCTGAAAGTAATATCAGAAATAGCATCAAGTCCTCTAAAAGCAATATTAAGTCTTCTGGAAGCATTTTAAGTATTCTGGATGCAATATTAAGTCTTTCGGAAACATTTTAGATCTTCTAGAAACAGTATCGAGTCTTCCGGAAGCATTTCAAGTCTTCTGAAAGCAATATGAAGTCTTCTAGAAGCAGTATTAAGTTTTCTTTTTTTTTGAAAGCATTCAAAGTCTTCTGGGAATATTTCCAGTTTTCTGGAAGCAATATTAAGTCTTCCAGAAGCAATATCGAGGCTTTTGGAAGCATTTTACATCTTCTAGAAGCATTATCAAGCATTCTCGAAGAATTTCAAGTCTTCTAGAACAGTGTTAAGTCTTACACGAGCAGCATCCAATCTCTTGGAAGCATTTTAAAACTTCTAGAAGTAGTATCGAGTCTTCTGGAAAAAGTATCAGGTATCCAGGAAGTATTTCAAGTCTTGTAGATGTAATATCAAGTCCTCTGGAAGCATTGCAAGACCTGTGAAAGCATTACAAGTTTTCTAAAAGCAGTATGAAGTTTTCTGGATGCAAATCAAGTCTCCTAGCAGCAATAACAAGTCTCCTAGAAGCAAGTCTCCTACTGATAGCAGCATTAAGTCTTAATTCAAAATAGATACTCTCGGTCGTAGCAGATATCTGGTACTGAATTGGGAAGATCAATAGTACATCATAGAATACTATAGAATAGTACATTGAAGAATTAAATAAAAATAACAACTCCAATCCAGGTAAAATCATTAATGGTTTTGTATGGGTGTTTGAACACCCAGAGAACCCCAAAGATGTGCTCTGAAGTTTTTCTGCATCATCATAATGGAGAACTTGATACTGCTTCTAAAAGTTTTAAAATGCTTCTAAAATACCCGATACAGCCTCTAGAAGACTTGACACTGCTTCCAAAAAGGTTTGAACTGTTTTCGAAGGATTTACTACTGCCAGAAGATTTGCAACGATTACAGAATTTATGAAATGCTTCCAGATATCTTGATAGATGACTTGAAATGTTTTCAAAAAACTTTGTACTGCTTCCAGACGACTCGATACTACTTCTAAAAGTTTTAAAATTCCTCCAAAACACTCGGTACTGCCTCTAGAAGACTTGATACTGCTTTCAAACGACTTGAACTACTTCCGAAGGTTTTACTACTGCCAGAAGAGGATTTGCAATGGTTACAGAAGATTTGAATTGCTCCCAGAAGACTTCATATAGCTTCCAGAAGATTTAAAATGTTTTTATAAAACTTGGTATACCGATCTTCCAGATATGCTTCTAAAAGACTCATTTCTTTGATACTGACCGTATTTTCATTGCAAATTAACAGACGGTAAATCATTGTGGATATTTTAATTTATTCTTAATTTCGAGACTTCTAAAATCCCGGAACTTCTTTCGTGCTCGCAGACTTATCATTTATTATTTGAACTAGAATTGGTTGAAATGGAGCGTGCTTTCATTGCTCAGAAAAAGTGTGTAAGGGCAAATCAGAAAATTCTAACACTTTCATCAATTATTATCCTTGAGTCTGCGATGTTTGTAAAGAATAACTATAGTTTGTTTTTAAATATGAACCACAGCATTGTTATGGAACAAAAGCTACAAAAAAGTGTTATTTGCTACCATTTAAAAGCTTCCAGAGGCAATATAAAGTCTTTTGGAAGCATTTTAAATCTTCTAGAAACAGTGCCAAGACTTCTAGAAGCATTGCAAATCTTTTGGAAGTAGTATCTAGAAAGACTAGATACTTTAGTACATAGTCTTTCAGAAACAGCAATAAGTCTTCTAAAAGCAATGCTACGTCTTCTGGAAGTATTTCAAATCTTCTGGAAGCATTTCAATTCTACTAAGAACATTACAAATCTTCTGGAAGCAATATAAGGTCTTCCAAAGGCAAGTCTTGTAATAGTAATAAGTATATCAAGTCTTCGGGAAGCAATATTAAGTCTTCCAGATGCAATATTGTGTCTTTTGGAAACATTTTAAATCTTCTAGAAACAGTATAAAAACTATTGGAAGCATTACAAGTCTTCTGAAAAGTAATATCAGAAACAGCATCGTCTTCTAAAAGCAATATCAAGTCTTTTGGAAGCATTTTAAATCTTCTCGAAACGGTATCTAGTCTTCTTTTCAAAATATTAACAACAGCATTGTTATGGCACAAGAGCTATAGAAAAGTGTTATTTGCTACCATCTAAAACTCAAGTTACAAAAGTGCAGAAAAGTACAATTCATTTTTGTATCAAAATATATATTCACCTACCTACCTAATAATTTAAAAACGAAACCATCTATTACTTTCAAAACTTGTTTAAAGCGCTATCTTTTAGAAAACACCATGTACACAGTAAACGAATTCTTTGCTGTCAAATTACCAATTGTGTAATCTTTTATTTTGATGTTTTCTGAACTTTTTAGTATTTATGGAAATAAAGTTTATTATTATTATGTATAAGCATCTCAAAATTGAGATACCATTCCTAAGTTGGCATTATTAAATAGTAACTCCCATTTATCGTTAAGAACTATTATCTGCAATATGTACATGTACACAATACTACACAATATTAAATCTAAAACTAGAAACTTTCGGGTTTTGCCGCGCGTTTTTTGAAAAAATGTTTGGCGAAGTGGTTACTTCGAACCAGTTTCTTAAGAAGGTTGCAATATATATCGAAACATCAAACATTTTTCAAAAAAAATGGACGGCAGAACCCAAAAGTTTCTAGTTTTAGATCTAGTATTAGTTCTAGTGATAATTTTAGTGCTAGTGTTAGTTCTAATTTTAGTTCGATTTTAGTATCGATCGTGAAAGCCTTCGCTTTAAAATTAATAATTCAATTAAATCCTCGAGATAAACGACGAAGTCATTGGAATGTAATCTCGTCGTAAGTCGAGTACTACCTATAATTCGAAACACTTCGAAACATTCGCTTTTTTGTATTTTTATATTTTAGCTATCTTTAAATATTGTCAAAATTCAATAAAATCATTTTTCCTTACAATAACACCATACTTACGTAACCCCAAATTATTTATAAACAATGTTTTCAGGCAATTTTGAAAAATGATGAAATACCACGAAAATTATTTTTCTTTGTGATATAATACTCCTCAAGAGCTTTTGAGCTGTTTATAAGCAATATGAAACATTTAGGCACTTTCTAATAACCATTTTTATCTTTTAGCAAATTTAAAACATTGTCCAATATCACCAACATTTCATTTTCTTACAATAATATCTTACTTAAGTATTTTTGAGCTGTTTATAAGCAATTTGCACTCTTTTGACACTCATCTATAAACTTTTTTAGTCTTTGGCAATTTTGAAACATTATGAAATATCGTGAAAATGACTTTTTATAATATAATAATGCTCAAGTACTTTTGAGCTATTTATAAGCAATTTACTCCATTATGACACTTATCAATAAGCATTTTATGTAATTTGAAACAATCTGGCACTCAGCAATAAGCATTTTTTGTATTTTGGCAAGCTAAAAACATTGTCAAAAAACATCAAAATCTTTTTTTCTTTACTTGAGTATCTCTGAGATATTCATAATATTTTAACATTATATTTATAATAATTAATTTACGTTTGAGCTATTTATAAGCAATTTGAAACATTTTGGCATTTGCTAACAAATATTTTTATTTTTTGGCAAAACTGTAACATTGTCAAAAATCACCAACATTTCATTTTCTTACAATAATTTCTTACTTAAGTATTTTTGAGCTGTTTATAAGCAATTTGCACTCTTTTAACACTCATCAGTAAACTTTTTTAGTCTTTGGGAATTTTGAAACATGAAATATCGCAAAAATGACTGATGACTGATTTTATAATAATGCTCAAGTACTTTTGAGTTATTTATAAGCAATTTACTCCATTATGACACTCATCAATAAGCATTTCATGTAATTTGAAACAATCTTAATTTACGTTTGAGCTATTTATAAGCAATTTGAAACATTTTGGCATTTGCTAACAAATATTTTTATTTTTTGGCAAAACTGTAACATTGTCAAAAATCACCAACATTTCATTTTCTTACAATAATATCTTTTTTAAGTATTTTTGAGCTGTTTATAAGCAATTTGCACTCTTTTGACACTCATCTATAAACTTTTTTAGTCTTTGGCAATTTTGAAACATTATGAAATATCGTGAAAATGACTTTTTATAATATAATAATGCTCAAGTACTTTTGAGCTATTTATAAGCAATTTACTCCATTATGACACTCATCAATAAGCATTTTATGTAATTTGAAACAATCTGGCACTCAGTAATAAGCATTTTTTGTATTTTGGCAAGCTAAAAACATTATCAAAAAACATCAAAATCTTTTTTTCTTTACTTGAGTATCTCTGAGATATTCATAATATTTTAACATTATATTTATAATAATTAATTTACGTTTGAGCTATTTATAAGCAATTTGAAACATTTTGGCATTTGCTAACAAATATTTTTATTTTTTGGCAAAACTGTAACATTGTCAAAAATCACCAACATTTCATTTTCTTACAATAATATCTTACTTAAGTATTTTTGAGCTGTTTATAAGCAATTTGCACTCTTTTAACACTCATCAGTAAACTTTTTTAGTCTTTGGGAATTTTGAAACATGAAATATCGCAAAAATGACTGATGACTGATTTTATAATAATGCTCAAGTACTTTTGAGTTATTTATAAGCAATTTACTCCATTATGACACTCATCAATAAGCATTTCATGTAATTTGAAACAATCTGGCACTCAGTAATAAGCATTTTTTGTATTTTGGCAAGCTAAAAACATTGTCAAAAAACATCAAAATCTTTTTTTCTTTACTTGAGTATCTCTGAGATATTCATAATATTTTAACATTATATTTATAATAATTAATTTACGTTTGAGCTATTTATAAGCAATTTGAAACATTTTGGCATTTGCTAACAAATATTTTTATTTTTTGGCAAAATTGAAACATTGTCAAAAATCACCAACATTTCATTTTCTTACAATAATATCTTTCTTAAGTATTTTTGAGCTGTTTATAAGCAATTTGCACTCTTTTGACACTCATCAGTAAACTTTTTTAGTCTTTGGGAATTTTGAAACATTATGAAATATCGCAAAAATGACTGATGACTGATTTTATCATATAATAATGCTCAAGTACTTTTGAGCTATTTATAAGCAATTTACTCCATTATGACACTCATCAATAAGCATTTTATGTAATTTGAAACAATCTGGCACTCAGTAATAAGCATTTTTTGTATTTTGGCAAGCTAAAAACATTGTCAAAAAACATCAAAATCTTTTTTCTTTATTTGAGTATCTCTGAGATATTCATAATATTTTAACATTATATTTATAATAATTAATTTACGTTTGAGCTATTTATAAGCAATTTGAAAAATTTTGGTATTTGCTAACAAATATTTTTATTTTTTGGCGAAATTGAAACATTGTCAAAAATCACCAACATTTCATTTTTTTACAATAATATCTTACTTAAGTATTTTTGAGCTGTTTATAAGCAATTTGCACTCTTTTGACACTCATCAGTAAACTTTTTTAGTCTTTGGGAATTTTGAAACATTATGAAATATCGGGAAAATGACTTTTTATAATATAATAATGCTCAAGTACTTTTGAGCTATTTATAAGCAATTTACTCCATTATGACACTCATCAATAAGCATTTTATGTAATTTGAAACAATCTGGCACTCAGTAATAAGCATTTATTGTATTTTGGCAAGCTAAAAACATTGTCAAAAAACATCAAAATCTTTTTTTCTTTACTTGAGTATCTCTGAAATATTCATAATATTTTAACATTATATTTATAATAATTAATGTACGTTTGAGCTATTTATAAGCAATTTGAAACATTTTGGCATTTGCTAACAAATATTTTTATTTTTTGGCAAAACGGAAACATTGTCAAAACTCACCAACATTTCATTTTCTTACAATAATATCTTAAGTATTTTTGAGCTGTTTATAAGCAATTTGCACTCTTTTGACATTCATCAGTAAACTTTTTTAGTCTTTGGGAATTTTGAAACATTAAGAAATATCGCGAAAATGACTGATGACTGATTTTATAATATAATAATGCTCAAGTACCTTTGAGCTATTTATAAGCAATTTACTCCATTATGACACTTATCAATAAGCATTTCATGTAATTTGAAACAATCTGGCACTCAGTAATAAGCATTTTTTGTATTTTGGCAAGCTAAAAACATTGTCAAAAAACATCAAAATCTTTTTTTCTTTACTTGAGTATCTCTGAGATATTCATAATATTTTAACATTATATTTATAATAATTAATTTACGTTTGAGCTATTTATAAGCAATTTGAAACATTTTGGCATTTGCTAACAAATGTTTTTATTTTTTGGCAAAACTGTAACATTGTCAAAAATCACCAACATTTCATTTTCTTACAATAATATCTTTTTTAAGTATTTTTGAGCTGTTTATAAGCAATTTGCACTCTTTTGACACTCATCAGTAAACTTATTTAGTCTTTGGGAATTTGGAAACATTATGAAATATCGCGAAAATGACTGATGACTGATTTTATAATATAATAATGCTCAAGTACTTTTGAGCTATTTATAAGCAATTTACTCCATTATGACACTCATCAATAAGCATTTTATGTAATTTGAAACAATCTGGCACTCAGTAATAAGCATTTTTTGTATTTTGGCAAGCTAAAAACATTGTCAAAAAACATCAAAATCTTTTTTTCTTTACTTGAGTATCTCTGAGATATTCATAATATTTTAACATTATATTTATAATAATTAATTTACGTTTGAGCTATTTATAAGCAATTTGAAACATTTTGGCATTTGCTAACAAATGTTTTTATTTTTTGGCAAAATTGAAACATTGTCAAAAATCACCAACATTTCATTTTCTTACAATAATATCTTACTTAAGTATTTTTGAGCTGTCTATAAGCAATTTGCACTCTTTTGACACTCATCAGTAAACTTTTTTAGTCTTTGGGAATTTTGAAACATTATGAAATATCGCGAAAATGACTGATGACTGATTTTATAATATAATAATGCTCAAGTACTTTTGAGCTATTTATAAGCAATTTACTCCATTATGACACTCATCAATAAGCATTTTATGTAATTTGAAATAATCTGGCACTCAGTAATAAGCATTTTTTGTATTTTGGCAAGCTAAAAACATTGTCAAAAAACATCAAAATCTTTTTTTCTTTACTTGAGTATCTCTGAGATATTCATAATATTTTAACATTATATTTATAATAATTAATTTACGTTTGAGCTATTTATAAGCAATTTGAAACATTTTGGCGTTTGCTAACAAATATTTTTATTTTTTAGCAAAATTGAAACATTGTCAAAAATCACCATTTCATTTTCTTACAATAATATCTTACTTAAGTATTTTCGAGTTGTTTATAAGGAATTTGCACTCTTTTGACACTCATCAGTAAACTTTTTTAGTCTTTGGCAATTTTGAAACATTATGAAATATCGTGAAAATGACTTTTTATAATATAATAATGCTCAAGTACTTTTGAGCTATTTATAAGCAATTTACTCCATTATGACACTCATCAATAAGCATTTTATGCAATTTGAAACAATCTGGCACTCAATAATAAGCATTTTTTGTATTTTGGCAAGCTAAAAACATTGTCAAAAACATCACAATCTTTTTTTCTTTACTTAAGTATCTCTGAGATATTCATAATATTTTAACATTATATTTATAATAATTAATTTACGTTTGAGCTATTTATGAGCAATTTGAAAATTTTGGCATTCGCTAACAAATATTTTTTAATTTTTGGCAAACTTGAAACATTGTCAAAAATCAACAGAATCAGTTTTCTTTGAAACAATACTCTATTTGAGTATCCCGAGCTATTTATAAGCAATTTATATCATTTTGTTGCTCACGTATAAGCATTTTTTTATTTTTTGTCAAGTTTGGTACATAGACATAAACCACCAAAACCATTTTTCTTTATAACAAAAATCTACTTAAGTATTCTTGGGCTATTTATAAGTAATTAACACAATTTGGACACACACCAATAAGCATTTTTATTTATTATCAATCTGCGAAAAATCTGTTTTATTCAAAATGGTAAATTTTTAACTTAAATTGCCTTGTATCACTTATTTTGTATGAGTGTAGTCATACTTTGTATAATTATGAAGTTATTGTCTTGATCAAATTATTTTTAATGAATGAACTCCGTTCCATTGAAGAAAATGTGACGTTAATAAAATAAGAGAAAATCATAGTTGAGTCCAGGTTCAGTGTCGTTATAGATGGTACACCACGTTTTGATAAAAATCAATAATCGTTCTAATTTCGTCACGACCCCCCAACGTGTGTCTGTGACCAAAACTCGGGCCTCTGCCAGCCGATGCGATGTTACAAACGTTTAACAGGTTGTACTCGTCCAAATCTGTCACTATTCACATCTCAATGCAAAGAGACATTTTTTCGCCTCCACTTTACCTTTTATGTGGTGTGGTAAACGCCTCTTACAAATTCTTTTTGTGTGTACTTTTTTTCAAAACTAATACGCTCTCTATTTTGCGATGCTCGAGTTTCAAACAAAGACTCATTGTCTTTGCGCCGACGAAACTGGGTTTCGACGTTGCATCGACAACCCTCCCGTTATAAGCCCTTCTTTTATAAAGCGTTCAGCGAACAATGGGGAGACGAAATATTTTTTTTATTTTATTTTTAATTTCTTTTCTACAACATTTTAATCGATAGTTTTAAGTACAAACTGAAATAATGGGAAAAGCAAAATTAAAATAAACAAAAAATTGTTTATTTTTTTGGTTGAATTTTTTGTTTGGTGTAATAAATAGGGCGTTGAAATAAGGCGATATAGCGTTTGCTAAATGGGCAAAAAGTGGGCAAAAATCGAAACTTTCCCGTACCTGTTTGTTGGGTCTCCGTGGAAAATCGTTCGAAACTTGATTGGAAACGAATTGAAACTTCGAAGTTTTCTTTCACATGCTGGTGAATTTTGTGAAAAAAATCAACAGTTGATACGATGCCACATTTTTGGCGAAGGCGCGGAACCGTGTGCCAATCGGATGGCGCCGAGCTTTAGAAGACGTGTGCACGAGCTTTCGCTCGCTCTGCTACTGAGCTTCAAGCTCTCCACGGTGGCTTTCCTATCGACCACGCAATACGTACGAGGCGGCATCTACCCAAAACTCTCAAAAACCTCGCGATTTCGTTCATAAAAGAATCTCAAACTATCTCATTTTACCACACAAAATAAGAACAATCAAATTTTTTTGATTCATCAAAAATATCCAACCAAAAACAAAATTAATCTAACAATAAGATAACATTTAAAGATAAATTTGTTGTATTTTAAAATAATTTTTTTAAAACGAACTTGGTGATATCGCCTACCCAAAAAGGGGGAGGTTTAGATTCGATTTTATTCAAAAGTCTCGGTTGATCCGCAGTGGTGACGTCACAAAGCGGTATCGACTACTTCAATGGTACGAATTCCGCCTGCGCAGAATCCATTAAGTATTTCTGCCGACCTGGTTGTTGCAGTTCAGAACCATTGAGAGTCCGAACCGAATTCTCTCCGTAAACACTCATGAACCGTGGGTGTACTGGAAGCACACCCACACTCTCACTTGATAGCTATCACCAATGTTTGAATTTAGCCCACCACACTTAGCAATTTACGATCGAATTTTCACTAAGCTTCGAAGAAAAACGTTTTATGGGAATTCTTGAAACAATTATGTTTCGTTTTAATTAGATTCACACGAAGAGAGAGAAAGAGGGAGTTTGGCCCTATAATTGCGAGATATGCGAATATCTGCAATATATGAGATGATAATTTTTTTTGAAGGGTACTAACAATGTGGTAAATTGTGTCTTATATTTTTTATTGCAAAATATATCTGTGGATAAAAATAAAGAACAATAAAGATTTTGCCATGTTTATCTAATTGTAAGTTCCCTCCACCAGAAAGTTTTGATGTTCTCTGTTTTGATCTGCGTCATAATATCAAAAACACATTATTAATTTGACAAATACTTACACACTTTGATGTATCTAAGTCTACTTTGTGGTGGGTTTTGTTGCAATGAAGTTTATCGGAGAGGTTATGAAGGTGAAAAAACAGAAGAGAGTCTATTTATGAATTAAAAAACTGCTCATACAAATAGCACAGGAGGAGAATGGATGAATTGATAATGATGACATGAATGATAGTATAAACTCAAAAAGTTAATGAATTTCTTTTTCCATCAACATGACTACA
This sequence comes from Onthophagus sagittarius, assembly GCA_036711965.1. Lineage (NCBI taxonomy): Eukaryota > Metazoa > Arthropoda > Insecta > Coleoptera > Scarabaeidae > Onthophagus > Onthophagus sagittarius. Next base: position 14,978,116 of record JASERS010000004.1, read on the forward strand.
ATGACTGAATCCTCATATCCGAAAGGAGAGGAAGATTGAGGTAGAACCAAGAATGAAAAAGATCATGATTGTAAATGAAATAGAAAAGGAGAGATGGGAGAGAGGATCTTTCTCAGCTACTGGATTTATGGAAAGTGATTTCAAAAAGTTTGTGAATTCTTTTTCAATCACCATAACAAGCGGGGCTATAGGGAGATCACGAGGAACAGAAGGAGTGAGAGAGGATTAGTTTTGATATTGACGCTGGAAATGATTTAGGTTACAACAGCGAATGGAAAGGAATCACAGATTATAAGTTAGAGAAAACAATGTTTGGTGAAGAATGGTAATTATCGGACAAAAAGACGAAGGTTTCGTTAATTTTACTCCAATGTAATCGCTCGATGAAGATTAGGTATTATTGGATTAGGTTAGTTTTTGTTAAGCTGAGCTGCTCCATTTTATTCCCCATCATCACCAATTCATCCATTTTCTTCCTGTGCTCTGTGCATTTCTCTGATTCATGCATAGACTCCTATTCATTACTTTTTGTTTCTTTATTATCATAACTTCTCAATCTTAGGCTGAGTTGTGTTTGAGTTGGGTTTTATTGCCTTGAATTGGAACAAAACCTACTCCAACCCAAACCAATAAAACCCAACCCAACACAACTCAACCTAAGGTTGAAAGGTTATGATGACAAAGAAATGAGAAGTAATGAGGAAAGAGTCTACCTATGAAGTAAAGAAATGCGCAGAGGACAGATAGAAAATGGATGAATTAGTGATGATAGGGAATATGTGAATCAACAACAATCTGAATGGAGCAGAATGGAACAGCGAAGACATAAAATTAATTGAATGAGATTGGATTATCTTCCACAATCGGGTAGTACGCAGAAAGTATAGGTAACTTCAAAAATTAGTGATTTTCTCTTTCCATTTCCACGACTGGGAATGATGAGGGATCTGAATCCGAAAGAAAAAGAATTACGAGGGAGAACCAAATATGAAGAAAGTCAAGGATGGTTAGGATAAGCTGGGTTGCGTTGGGATTTATTATCTAGGGTTGAGTTGATTGTTAGCTTGAGTTAGATTGGATTTTGTTAGAGTACGTTAGGTTGGGTACAGATGTTATGCTTTGTTAATGGCAATCATGGAGGAATTAAATAACTGTGACCTAACGAGTGAAAATTTGACTGGGTACTATGAGACTGACATATTTTTATAAATGCGTTTTTAATCGTTAAAAACGTGGATGTGAGGAGTTTACGAGGGAAAGAAGGAATGAGAGAGAATTAGTTGCGATGTTGACATTGGAAATAACTGAGACTGCAACAACGAATGGAAAGGAATAATGATAAGGTAGAGAAAAAAATGATTGGTAAAGAATGCCAATCAAGAATGGCAGGAAGGATCCGGAATAGGAAAAGTTTTTGGTGGCTACGGGGTGGATTTTGTTGGGTTGGGTTGGTTTTTCTTAAGCTGGGCTGCGTTGGGTTTTATTTGCGTGAGTTAGAGTAGGTTTTGATAGATAACGTTAGGTTGGGTGCACATGTTACGGAAGTTCTGTTGATGGTAAGAATCATGGAGGAATCAACATGGAGGACTTTGACATCTAAAGCAAATGTAGTATTGACTCTAGTATAGGAATTTTTATGAATACTTTTGAATTAGTAATCGTAATCACAAATGAGGATGTTAGCAATTTACGAGAGACAGAAGGAATGAAAGAGGATGAGTTTTGATGTTAACAATGGAAATGACTGAGATTGTAACAACGAATGGGAAGAAATAATAATAAGTTAGAAACAGGGATAAGAATGATTGCGAGGGAATGGCTATTATCAGAGTGAGAAACGAAAGTTTTGTTTATTTTATTCTGATGTAACGACTCGAAAAAGGTGCCAGAGTAGGAAGAGTTCTTTGTGGATACGACATAGATTTCGTTAGGTTGGGTATTGTACCACAGAGCAAAATATACTGCTATAATGGTGTTAAAAATGCTAAGGTCGAAGCAAACAAATATGGAAGAAAACTATCCAGATTAAATGCCAAAATAGGAAACGATGAAGAGAAATGAAAAATGAAGCGAATACACAGAGAAACGAAGACAATACTGAGAAAACAAATTATAAAGCAAAGAGATTGCTTCCACATTTTCTTGCATCCCCGCTATGCGATGAATTGCAAGAAAATGTATGGGGAGATACAAACATGATGGCTATGAAACAAACAAAAAACGTACCATGAATAATGTTACAAGAAGAGCAGGCAGGAAAGCTAATAAAAGAACTATATCTGAAAGGGGAAGACACGATTTACAACCAGGATAGTTTAGGAATCTAAGAAGCAGAGTATAGATAGATAACTAAATATTACATTCTTGAATTAGCAATCACAATAAAAAAATAAGAAAGTGCCGGATTAGACAAAATAACTGCAGAGATTGTTAAGAAAAATAGCAGATATATATAACGATCTGATAAGAAGTAACGAATTCCTAAAGATAGAACCCAACCCAACCTGTCAAATTAACAATACGCTTGAAGGCGTGATGGAAAAAGGCAAAAATTGCAAAAATACAATGGGAGGAAGAGAAAAAAATATCTGCTAATTATAGTAGATGATAAAAATGCTTTTAGCATTGCCCTCTGGGAGGAAATAATCGAGCAGCTACGACACAAGACAATTTCATAAAACCTTCTGGATATAGTGAAAAGCTATCCGAGTGATCGAACGGTTGAATATGGAGGCAAGAGATATCAGATTAACAAAGGGGTCTCTCGCAGGAATCATCCCTGGGACCTCTTTTGTGAAATGTTCTTTTTTTATCAGATTCTGATAGAAGAATAAAGAGACGATCTGAACGAACAGAATTTGCTTGCTTATGCAAACATCCTTGCCGTAGTTATAAACGGATGGGAGCTTGAAGATTTACAATAGAGAGTGGAACGTATGTTGAAAGGAATAACAGCCAAAATGAAAGAAATGGGCTTAGAGATCGCTCCGGAAAAAAATTAAGAAGTAGGAAATGTAAAATAGATGTGATAAAAAATTTTAAAAACCACACTATAACATCAAGGAGATCGCTCAAGTATTCGAAGATAATGACAGCAAAAAACCTACGATTGGACGAACACATAGAATAAATTGCAAATAAAACCCAAAAAACGGTAAATGATCTACACAGAGCAATGGGTACAAACTATGGTTCTAGAGAAGAAAAGAGGAAATGAATTGGCTCTGTTGTATACTCTCGAATGTTGTATGGATGTAAGACGTGGTCTGAGCCTTTGAAACCAAAAATCTGGCGGATAGGCTCAGTAGAATACAGAGAAAAATATTGATAAGACTGATCAGTGCTGTATCTACCAAAGCACTTCTTATAATGATGGCCAAATGAAGAAATGTAGATGTAACTGATAAAATCAAGGTCATAGAACAAGTGATGGGAGAATGAAAAGCCGATTGGACTAGAGATAATGGTAAAGTAAGTTGGACAAAAAACTCATCCTGAAGCTAAATCCATAGATAAACAGAATATGAGAAGAGTTGAATTGCTCTATCAGCCAGTTCATAAACGGTCATGGCTGCTTTAAGAAGTATTTGTGTAAATACAAGGGGATCGAGGATGAGATTTGCAAGTACTGCGAAAATGTTGTGGCTCATACCTTTTCTGAGTGTCCGAAATGGAGACACAAGAGAATGTAGGTCACAGAAAGAATAGGACAAGCAATTTCCAAAGATATATGTATCAATACTATGATTGAAAAGATGAGTATTGAAGGACCCTTCAGATATGTATAAGAGATGTGGTAAAAACAAAGGAGAAAAAAGAGACTTATGAGAGAATAACTATGATATCTTGAAGAGTGTCTGTTTGATTATTTATTTATTGTCAATGTATGAAGTATTTATTTATTTAAATCTATTTACAAAGTACGTGTATTTACGTGTCAAAGGATGACACCTATAGAAGAAGGAGAGGAGTGGGAGAGGGATCCTATCCACTAAAAAACAGAAAAATAATTAAAAGTTAAAACGATTTTTTGTTTTAACTTTAGCAAATGCGAACAGGAGATCCCAGGAGTAAGGGATCTCGGAGTCGATACAGATACATAAAAGTTTCCCTATTTATAGTTATACGTTGATGTTTTCCTAGTATTTATAAGGATAAGCCTATTATTTAATATCCATTTCTCCATAATCTTTCATTTGCTGATTGTGATTTGAGAGGTTTGCTTTTGTTTCTTATATATTCTTCTATTGAATCAAGCAGGTAAATATAGGTAAAAATAGACAGAAATAATGGTCTAGCTCTCCATTTCCGCTGCTATATATCCATGTTCTTCGATAAAGCAATCTTTTATCTCATTTTGCCCTATTCTCAACGTTAATCCTCTTCGTTTCGCCACTTCCTTATCATCTAATGAGCATCTGACCTTCTATTATAGTTTATTTGTGTAATTTTTGCTGTAGCGTTCATTTTTATCTTTGAAACATTTGTTTCTTTGAGGACTGCTATCGTCAATTTTATTTTTAATGCTTTCTCGTTTCATCTTCTCTTTTTGTTTCTCTTTTCTCTTGAGTTGCAAATAACCCTTCTACTTCAATTCCCTTATTTTCCACATTTGTATTTCCTCCATGGTTTCCCCGTTATTCTCTCTTTCGTTTCTGTTGGCTATTCCTTTTTTTATATTTTCTTTGTTTGTTTTCCTCCTTTTGTACACCTCTTTTGTCTTCGTTTATCTCTTCTTATTATCTTTATCGTTGTTTGTCTTAGATCTGTCCCAGAGGATCTTTAATAATTCATTTAACAATGTCAAGTGAAGATATTGCAAGCAGATATAGGGTTTCGAATGCTCTATTAATGGCAAGAATCATGCAGGAATCAAACATCAATGGTCTAATAAGTGAAAATCTCAATCTAGGCATCATAAAGCCCTTTGATTTGATGACATAGGCAGCATTATAATAAGAAAAGGTAATCCGGTACCTCAAAAAGGATCTCCTTGATACAAAGCTAAAGGTTTAATTATCAGAAGGATCATTATTTGTCACGGTGTTATTATAGAATTGTTATGATAGAATTAGAATATCGTGATATGGCTATATGCATAAGAAACAGGCAAGTAAATTAGGACTTAAACCTTAGGATTAACACTAGACCTAGAACTAGAAAGTATCGCGTTTAAGCCTTAAGAGACTTACGGCTAAACCCGAATGTTTCTAGTTCTAGGTCCTCCGTCACTTTTACTTTTCATTCAATAAAAATGTACAATCCAACAATAAATAACAATTAAAACTAAAACTACCGTCCTTGATTCATACATCATTACGATTTCATTAATTCTATTAACTCAATTTCTTAATTTTTCACACATCATCATAAATTGATTATTATTTCATTACAAGTTAACGAATTTATTAACTAATCAAAGACGATTACAATAAATGTTTGATTTTATAATTACACGTAATAAATTCTTTGCATTAATATTTCACATAGCGTCGACATAACCATTATATAACTTATATAATGTTCAAGTACGTCGTGTCATAATTAAAAAAGGAAAGAGGCACAGCTCGCAAGAGGCAGGTGTATGCTGCGTTCTCTTCCTTCGAAACGGCTTCGGTTTACGTAACTACTCGGTTTCTCTTTCACGGAGCGATTACCAAAAAGGAACGTCTCGGAATGGGGCTCAATGTTTACGCGTTCGTTTTTGATTTGATATCTCATTACCGGGAAAATTATAACCAGGCCTAGATTGCCGTAACAATCGCTGTCATTTGAATCGACATGGAAACCAATCGTCGGTGATATTGCCTCCGTTAATTTAGGTCAGAGAATAATTGTTGAATCTAGTGGAAACCCGAGTCCGTGCTATAAACGGTAAACAACGTTGCAAATGTTGTGTTCGGCGTAGGGAGAAAAAATTACATTTCCGAGTGGCCCGGTAATTACATGGAAAGTTTAAAGCGGGACTCGTCCTTTGAAACCTGCATACTAAACCAGTTTGTAAGTAGTTTCTCATAATTTAATTATTCCGCCACAATCCCCTTCAGTAAGGGGCAGCGGTATCACCCAATTGCCTTAGGTATTACCTCTACGTTCAGGAATTAACAGTACTTGCATATTGTGAGAGCAATTTAATTCAATATGCATTGCTCCTAATTATATACAACGCAATTAATATTGTTATTGGATTAGGGACAAATATTTAGATTAATCTTAAGATAATTATAAAACAAATCAATAAAGCGTATATTTATATACTTTGCAAGATTATTTATAACCGAGACTATAATTTTTTTTTCAGAATATACCTTTTTATGGCATTGTCTTTGTGATCGTTAACGATTGAGATAATTTCAAGCCGAGGTCGCTTGCGGCCGAGGCTCTAGATTAAATAGACATTTCTCAATATTCTCTCTCTGATATATCATTATTGATAAAAAATTTGAAGCCGAGGTCGCTTGCGACTGAGGCAGTGGATTTAATATCCATTTTTGAATGTTCTCTTTCTGATATATCATTAACGATAAGAAAGTTTAAAGCCGAGGTCGCTTGCGGCCGAGGCACTAGCATAAATATACATTTTTCAATATTCTCTCTCTGATATATCATTATCGATAAAAAAATTTGAAGCCGAGGTCGCTTGCGACCGAGGCACTGGATTTAATATCTATTTTTGAATGTTCTCTTTCTGATATATCATTAACGATAAGAAAGTTTAAAGCCGAGGTCGCTTGCGACCGAGGCACTGGATTTAATATCTATTTTTGAATGTTCTCTTTCTGATATATCATTAACGATAAGAAAGTTTAAAGCCGAGGTCGCTTGCGGCCGAGGCACTAGGATAAATATACATTTTTCAATATTCTCTCTCTGATATATCATTATCGATAAAAAAATTTGAAGCCGAGGTCGCTTGCGACCGAGGCACTGGATTTAATATCTATTTTTGAATGTTCTCTTTCTGATATATCATTAACGATAAGAAAGTTTAAAGCCGAGGTCGCTTGCGACCGAGGCACTGGATTTAATATCTATTTTTGAATGTTCTCTTTCTGATATATCATTAACGATAAGAAAGTTTAAAGCCGAGGTCGCTTGCGGCCGAGGCACTAGGATAAATATACATTTTTCAATATTCTCTCTCTGATATATCATTAACGATAAGAAAGTATAAGCCGAGGTCGCTTGCGACCGAGGCACTGGATTTAATATCTATTTTTGAATGTTCTCTTTCTGATATATCATTAACGATAAGAAAGTTTAAAGCCGAGGTCGCTTGCGGCCGAGGCACTAGGATAAATATACATTTTTCAATATTCTCTCTCTGATATATCATTATCGATAAAAAAATTTGAAGCCGAGGTCGCTTGCGACCGAGGCACTGGATTTAATATCTATTTTTGAATGTTCTCTTTCTGATATATCATTAACGATAAGAAAGTTTAAAGCCGAGGTCGCTTGCGACCGAGGCACTGGATTTAATATCTATTTTTGAATGTTCTCTTTCTGATATATCATTAACGATAAGAAAGTTTAAAGCCGAGGTCGCTTGCGACCGAGGCACTGGATTTAATATATATTTTTGAATGTTCTCTTTCTGATATATCATTAACGATAAGAAAGTTTAAAGCCGAGGTCGCTTGCGACCGAGGCACTGGATTTAATATCTATTTTTGAATGTTCTCTTTCTGATATATCATTAACGATAAGAAAGTTTAAAGCCGAGGTCGCTTGCGACCGAGGCACTGGATTTAATATCTATTTTTGAATGTTCTCTTTCTGATATATCATTAACGATAAGAAAGTTTAAAGCCGAGGTCGCTTGCGACCGAGGCACTGGATTTAATATCTATTTTTGAATGTTCTCTTTCTGATATATCATTAACGATAAGAAAGTTTAAAGCCGAGGTCGCTTGCGGCCGAGGCACTAGGATAAATATACATTTTTCAATATTCTCTCTCTGATATATCATTATCGATAAAAAAATTTGAAGCCGAGGTCGCTTGCGACCGAGGCACTGGATTTAATATCTATTTTTGAATGTTCTCTTTCTGATATATCATTAACGATAAGAAAGTTTAAAGCAGAGGTCGCTTGCGACCGAGGCACTGGATTTAATATCTATTTTTGAATGTTCTCTTTCTGATATATCATTAACGATAAGAAAGTTTAAAGCCGCGGTCGCTTGCGGCCGAGGCACTGAATTAAGTATACATTATTTTATATTATTTGTCTGATAGATAATTAATCATAAAAAAGTTTAAAGACGAGGTCGCTTGTAGCCGAGGCTCTACATTAAATATACATTTTTCAATATTCTCTTTCTGATGTATCATTAACGATGAAGGAAATTTGAATCCGAGGTCGCTTGCGGCCGAAGCACTGAATTAAATATACATTAATTAATATTATTTTTCTGATAGATTATTAATCACAAAAAAGTTTAAAGCCGAGGTCGCTTGCAGCCGAGGCTCTACATTAAATATACATTTTTCAATATTCTCTTTCTGATGTATCATTAACGATGAAGGAAGTTTGAATTCAAGGTCGCCTGCGGCCGAGACACTAGATTAAATATACATTTTTTTTAATGTTCTGTTTTAGATGTATCATTAACGATAAGAAAATTTAAAGCCGACACCGCTAGCGGGCGAGGCTCTACATTAACCCTTGTACGACCAAAACTGGGTCAATAATGACACGAAAACAATAATTGTTTAAATAGTATTCGAATAGTATTACTATTCTCAGGCGATATGCAAGTTTATATTGCAAATATTGTGTTCATCAGACTGCTTTGGAATCAGAATAGTATATCAAGTCTCTAGGAGACCTGTAAGCCTCAAAAGAGTTGCAGAGAGGCTTATAAAAGTTGAGAAAAATGAAGGACAACGAATAGCAAAATCGTTATCAGATTTTATTTAAATTTTTAAAATAATAGTGGAATATGGTGGATATTGTTAGCTGAAGAACTTCTCACAAAAAATTTAACATTACTTGAGATTGTTCGAAGAAATATAAAGGATTTGCTAAAAATATAGCGCTCGTTATTCATCCTGATTCTATTCAGCAAAGGACTATAATAAATCTATAATCAAAGAAATGTGTGATAGTTGCGAAGTATATTACAAACCTTAAATGAGTCTTGGACAAACTCATTCATGAACATAGGCATCAATTTTTGGAAATACGTTGGGGTGCTGAAAAAATCTGAAATGGCAAAAGACTCAGGCGACGAATTGAGTTTGAAAACATCTGAAAAAAATGAAAATACGTGCTCCCAATACATTGAAATCGAAAAAGATAATTGAAAATAATAACTTAAATCCAGATGAAATCAACAATATTGTAATAATAAAATCTTAATAATAATAAATAATAATAAAATCTTTTAGAAGCAGTATCTAGACTTCTAGATGCATTTCAAGTTTTCCAGAGGTATTTTTAATTTTTATGAAAGCATTTCAAATCTTATAGAAGCGGTATTATGTCTTCTGGAAGCATTTCAAGTTTCCCGCAAGCAATATCAAGTCTTTCAGAAGCAATACCAATTCTCGTGGAAACATTTCAAGTCTTATAGAAACAGTATCAAATCTTGTGGAAGGATTTGAACTCTTCTAGAAGCAATATCAAGCATGTAGTAGTAATAGTAAAGAAATGCTTCCAGAGGAAGCATTGCAACTCTTCTAGAAGCGGTATCAAGTCTTGTGGAAAGATTTGAAGTTTTCTAGAAGAAGTATCAAATTTCTGGAAGCGTTTCAAGCCTTTTCGAAACGTTTCAAGTTTTTTGGAAGCAGTATCAAGACATTTCGAAGCAGTATCAAGTCTTCTGGAAGCAGATCAAATCTTCTAGAAGCAATATCAAGCCTTCTAACAGTAGTATCAAGTCTTCTGAAAGCAGTATCAAGTCTCAATTCAAAATATGTACTCTTGTACCGGTGCCTATCTTACGCGAGGTATTATCAGTTTTTATGGAAGCACTTCACGTCTTATAGAAGCGATATCAAGTCTTGTGGAAAGATTTGAAGTTTTCTAGAAGAAGTATCAAATTTCTGGAAGCGTTTCAAGCCTTTTCGAAACGTTTCAAGTTTTTTGGAAGCAGTATCAAGACATTTCGAAGCAATATCAAGTCTTCTGGAAGCAGATCAAATCTTCTAGAAGCAATATCAAGCCTTCTAACAGTAGTATCAAGTCTTCTGGAAGCAGTATCAAGTCTCAATTCAAAATATGTACTCTTGTACCGGTGCCTATCTTACGCGAGGCATTATCAGTTTTTATGGAAGCACTTCACGTCTTATAGAAGCGGTATCAAGTCTTGTGGAAGGATTCGAAGTCTTCCAAAAGCAATAGCAAGTCTTCTGGAAGCATTTGAAGTTTTTTTCAGGCAATATCAAGTTTTCCAGAAGCAATACCAACTCTCCTTGAAGCCTTTCAAGTCTTATAGAAATGGTATCAAGTCTGGTGGAAGAATTTCAACTCTTCTAGAAGCAATATCAAGTATGTAGCAGTAATAGTCAAGAAATGCTTCCAGAGGACGCATTTCAACTCTTCTAGAAGCGGTATCAAGTCTTGTGGAAAGATTTGAAGTTTGCTAGAAGAGGTATCAAATTTCTAGAAGCATTTCAAGTCTTTTCGAAACGATTCAAGATTTTTTGAAGTAGTATCAAGACATTTAGAAGCAGTATCAAGTCTTCTGGATGCAGTATCAAGATTCAATTAAAAAAAGCCTTCTAGCAGTAGTATCAAGTCTTCTAGCAGCAGTATCAAGTCTCAATTCAAAATATGTACTCTTGTTCCGATGCCTATCTTCGAGAGTATAGTTGCCGTAGAACTACAAGACGATGGCCATAAATATTATTTATGAATTATTTTAATAATGCGGCGTATTAATTAATAAAAGTCTTAATTAGACTGGAAATGTTTGCAATTCGATTTAAATCAAATATTCAAAAAGGTAAAAAAGGAATAGCAAATTGTATAAATACTGCAAAGTACGGGAAGAAAAATAACTTACCGAAGATTTGAAACATCAATAACCCAAAAACGGGGATGCTATCAATGCCGAAGAAGTGATTTAAACCATTCCATAAATATTTGTAATACTAATATTTAATTTTAATGCTAACCTAAGATAGTTTATCATGCATGGGTCTAAACTGACCCGTTATGGTCTAGGGTTAAATATACATTCGGCGATATTCTCTTTCTGATATATCATTGACGATAAGAAACTTTAGGGCCGAGGTGGCTTGCTGCCGAAGCACTGGATTGAATATATATTGTTTAATATTGTCTTTCTGGTATATCATTAATTTTATCTAGGTTAAATACATTTTTCAATAATCTCTTTCTAATGTATCATTAACGATGGAAGAAGTTTGAATGCAAGGTCATCCGAGGTTAGGAAATATATTTTTTTGAATGTTCTGTTTCTGATATATCATTATTATTACTAATGATTGGGGAAGTTTAAAGCCAAGGTCCCTTGTGATCGATGGAATGAATTAAATATACATTTGTTTATGTTCTCATGCTTATATAGGGTATTTCTGTAAATCGTAGCATACTTTTAATCATAAATACTAGGGATGACAAAATAAACTGCCATATGATTACTGAACGTAATGTTAGTTAACAATTAATTAAAATAGCCAATAATTAGGTACAGTTTTTGGACATTCCACGAATATTAGAAGAATGCTTTGGCAATGTCTGAATTAACACAATATTGAAAAAAATGTTCCAATCGCAGACATCCTGATAAAAAGGCTTTAAAATATCACAAGACCAGAGATAAGAAATTTAAAACCCGAATTAGAAAATAACATTCAAGATTTTGTGGCAAAGGATAACATGGCCAGTATTGTTGATACCAACAGTCCTACATGAACAGTAATTGTATTCATACCACATGTAGACAATACTATACAGGATTAATTAAAATAACTCAAAAGCAAGCTGGATGTGTTTGGATATAACTCGAAAAGAATGCCTTTAATCAAACATTCCAAAGAGTGATAATATTTTTAACATGAAGAAATGTTAGAATTAGTTGAAATATTAAGGGTTAACAACATAATTAAAAAGTTTTAAGGAAACAACCTTCGTGAACTTCCTGTATAGCATTAATCCCGAGGGTCGCATATGTTCAAAAGTGATCTTTTACAAAATTTTATCTTTTTAAGATAAACTATATTGAAAATATTTAAAAATTTCTCAACTTTGAAGACCTATATCTTAGCCATTCTTGTTATTTGACTTTTTGTTTTCATCGTGTTTGTTATGGAGGGAGTGTATGAAAAATTTATTTTACACTCTCTCCATATATCTTAGAGCCTTTTATTTCTAGTATATATGATTAAAATTATGCCACAATGTGTATCATTAACGATAAAAAGTTTAAAGCTGAGGTCACTTGCGATCGATATTAAGTGGATAATGTTAAAATAATTTTTCTGAATTGTTATTGATTATAAAGAGGTTTAAAGCCGATGTAGCTTGGACGAGGCTATCTATGAAACTACGGTTGCCTGTAGCCGAGGCACTGAATTAAGGGTAGTGAACGCGGCAAAAAGAGGCGAAAATGAATATTTTTTGCTTCATCAGTCATACATTGCAAGCAGGTAGGCGGTAATGCCGTTAAAAAGTACACACATTAAACTTTATTTTGGAATAATTGTATTTAGAAATACATTTTTTGAAGTACAGTTGCAAGGGAAACTGTAATACTCTATATGAAAGAAGCACTTTCCTCTAAGAATGAGCTGAAAACCAAAATTTAAACACTGCGATAAGTGTAACCGTTTAAAAAAAATAATATTAAAATTGTATGCTGTTAAAGAAAAGGTTCAAAAAATCAGTTAAAAGATTTAACTTTACTAATATGAATTAGAACAGTGATGCCATTTTGATTTTTAAATCATTCCAAGTACTTCTTTCGTGTAGAGTGTTAAAATTTCCTTTGCAACTGCACTTTAAAAACAATGTATTTCTAAATATGTACAATTATTCCTAAATAAAGTTCAAAGTGCATACTTTCTAATCCGTTAACTTCTGCATATCTACAACGTAATGAAGCAAAAAATCTTCACTTTCTTCATTTTTCATTAAGAGACAATCTTTTTACCGCATACTCGCATATTAAGTGCATAACTTTTAAATTAGTTTTCTGAGTTATCATTAATTGTAGAGTAGTTATGAAATCGAGGTCGCTTACGGACGAAGCATTAGGTTAGAAAAATTCTTAATTTTCTCTTTTGAAAACAATATTAATGATAATTAATATTGATATTTAAATAATATTAACATTTTTCAATGTTCTCTTTCATAATATACCAGAAAGTCGTCTTATATCTGGTTTCTTCGTTTAGATTTTCGTTACCAGATTCAACATGTTCTTTTTCTGATATCATTAACTATAAGACATTTTAAAACCGAGATTGCTTGCCGACGTGGCTATAGATAGTTTTCTAATATATCATATTTGAGGCAAAAGTCGCTTTCAGTCGATGAACTGAATTAAATTCTTTTAAACTACTTTTCTGAGTCATCATTAATTGTATAGAAGTTATAAACCTGAGGTTGCTTGCGGACCCATACACTAGGCCACAACATTTCTTAATTTTCTCTTTTGAATACAACATTAATAATAAAGAATGTTTGAAGCTGAATTCGCTTCTGGTCGAGGTCCTAAATTAAATATAGATTTTCAATGTTCTCTTTCTCATGTCTCCAAATGTAGCCTGGTATCTGGGCTTTTGCGTTTTGGTTTTCTTTGCCAATCTCTCTTCACCCATCTTTTCAAAATGTTCTTTCCTATATCATTACTCGATATGACCACACCCTATCACATTTAACTACTTATCGTGCTACATGCTGGTTTTATTAAATCTCACGTTGCTTCTTACTTTGGTTGCTTGTAGAGATATGCGTCTTGCATGTTCATGCCTCTTGAGCCTCTTCAGACAACTTTTTCATTAATAATGGCAACCCTCAAATTTCAGCAGCTACATGAAAATCGTATGGACGATAGTCGCTTGTTTTTCCACAATATTCTCTAGGAACTATCTTCTAGACTTCGTGCAAAAAGTTAAGATCAGTTTAGTGATGGATGTCATCACAGCTGTTTAATAAAATTTAATTAGGGATTTTTAAGCCCTAATTTTGAAAAACTGATAACGAAATCCAACAAACGACATATTTTAGTAAAAAGCACGTTAAAATTCACAAGGTCGTTTTCGAAATCATCTCCATATCCATTGGCGGTCTTTCGAATCTTTAAGTATTGGTTTTTAGTTAAATTAAGAGATATTATTAAATCAAGAGCCTCCTCAGCAGTTAATCGATTTTCTTGTGGCTTTTCCGATTGCCACGAATTTCAAGAGGAATAAAACTATATTTCAATTAAGATAAAAACCAAAACACAACGCTAAAAGGTCGATAATCATAACAAAAATAAAGGTAACATCTGTAATTATGTGTTAAGTAATCTTTGACTGCCAATTTTTTTTTCGGCGCACTTAGGCGCAAGATTTTTTAAGAGTTTTTAATGCTATGTACGCCATACCTTCAGCAATAAAAAAATGTTAGGTACAATTGTTCTTATTTGTTTTTCACAAGATATTTAACTTAAGACATTAAATGGATAAGAAAGTATGAGTATTTATTGACGTTAATAGAAATGATTGAAATTTTTTTGAAATTTTGTCTGGAAAGTCTGGAAGTGCACTGGACAGAATCAAAATTACAAGGAAAAGTCTGAATTATACAGGACAATCTTCAAATTGCAAGAAACACACTGGAATTGTACTGGTTTAGTTCAAAGAGGTGGAAGAAGTCTGGAAATACACTGGTCAATGTCTAAACTACTAGAAACAGCCAAGAATTACACTGGTTTAGCTCAAAATTGGAAAAAGAAGTCTGGAATTGCACTGGTCAGTCTCAAAATTGCGAGGAAAAGTCTGAAATTATACTGGCAAATCTCTAAATTGCAAGAAGCAGTCTCGAATTGGTTTAGTACAAAATTGTAAGAAGAAGAAATCTGGAGTTACACTTGTTAAGTTGTAAATTACAAGAAAATATCTGGATTTTTACTGGTTAAGGCCCGTTTATATCTACAGACATCGAATATATCAGACACAGTATTCCCGGATAGAATATTTTGTCTGTGCGGTTCAAAATGAAGAGTTTTCTTTACATTATAAGAAACCATCGCCAAAAAATTTTCAATTTTGACACAAAGTCTGGAAGTGCACTGGATAGTATCAAAATTGCAAGGATAAGTCTGGAATTATACAGGACAATCTTCAAATTACAAGAAACACACTGGAATTGTACTGATCAATCTCTAAACTACTAGAGACAGCCAAGAATTACACTGGTTTAGATCAAAGTTGCAAGAAGAAGTCTGGGACCACACTTGTTAAGTTCTAAACTGCAAGGAATAATCTGGAATTTCACTGTTCAGTCTTAAAATTTCAAGGGAATCTCTGGAATTGTACTGGAAAATCTTCAAATTGCAAGAAGACTTGCACTGGTTTAGCTTCAAATTGCAAGAAAAAGTATTGAATTGATCAGTCTCAAAATTGCAAGGAAAAGTCTGAAATTCCACTGGTTTAATTCAAAATTGAACGGATAAGTCTGGAAATACACTGGTCTATCTCCAAACTACTAGAGGCAGAAAGAGATTGCATTGATTTAGCTCAAAATTCTGGAATTACTATTTAAACTGCAAGGTAAGGTCTGGAATTGTAATGGGCAATTTCGAAATTCCAAGAAGAAGTCTATAAATATACTGCTTTATCTCAAAATTATAAGAAGAAGTCTAGAATTACACTTGTTAAGTTCTAAATTGCAAGGAATTGTCTAGATTTACACTATTTAGTCTTAAAATTGCAAGGAAAAGTATGGAATTGTAGTGAGCAATCTCCAAATTGCAAGAAGAAGTCTGGAATTGCACTGGTCAGTCACAAAATTGCGGGGAAATTATAATTATACTGGGAAATTTCCAAATTGCAAGAAGCACTCTCGAATTGGTTTAGTTCAAAATTGCAAGAAGAAGTCTAGAGTTATAAATTGCAAGGAAATATCTGGTTTTTTACTGTTAAGGCCCGTTTATATCTACAGACATTGAATATATCAGACACAGTATTCCCGGATAGAATATTTTGTCTGTGCGGTTCAAAATGAAGAGTTTTCTTTACTTTATAAGAAACCATCGCCAAAAAATATTCAATTTTGACACAAAGTCTGGAAGTGCACTGGACAGAATCAAAATTACAAGGAAAAGTCTGGAATTATACAGGACAATCTTCAAATTGCAAGAAACGCACTGGAATTGTACTGGTTTAGTTCAAAGAGGTAGAAGAAGTCTGGAAATACACTGGTCAACCTCTAAACTAATAGAAACAACCAAGAATTACACTGGTTTAGCTCAAAATTGTAGGAAGAAGTCTGGAGCTATACTTGTTAAGTTCTAAATTGCAAGGAATAATCTGGAAACACACTATTCAGTCATAAAATTTCAAAAAAGTCTTCGGAATTGTACTGGGAAATCTTCAAATTGCAAGAATCACTCTAGAATTGCACTGGTTTAGTTTAAAATTGTAAGAATAAGTTTGGAATTGCACTTGTTAAATTGTAAATTACAGCGAAACATCTGAATTTTTACTAGTCAGTCTCAAAATTGCGAAGATAAGTCTGGAAATACACTGGTCTATCTCCAAACTACTAGAGGCAGCAAGGGATTGCATAAATTTAGCTCAAAATTGTGGAATTACACAATCAGTCTTAAAATTGAAGGGAAAGGTCTTTAGTTGTAATGGGCAATCTTTAAATTGCAAGAAGTACTCTAGAATTACACTGGTTTAGTTCAAAATTGCAAGAATAAGTTTGGAATTGCACTTGTTAAACTGTAAATTATAGCGAAAAGTCTGGATTTTTACTGGTCAGTCTCAAAATTGCAAGAAAAAATCTGGAATTCCACTGGTTTAGTTCAAAATTGCAAGAATAAGTATGGAAATACACTGGTCTATATCCAAACTATTAGAGGTAAAAAGAGATTACATTGATTTAGCTCAAAATTCTGGAATTGTTATTGAAATTGCAAGGATGTCTGGCATGTGCAACGTCCAAATTCCAAGAAGAAGTGAGAAGATGGTGAAAACTGTTTTTCTCTAAAGCGTTTAGTTTTTCCAAAAAGTGTAAATGAAATTAATGAAAAAATCGAAATAGGAGGGGCGGAGGATGAAAATTTTCTAAAAAATCGCTTCGACTCCGATTTCGCTGAGTCACGTAATTATATAATTAAATGACGTGGAAAAAGATGGTAAAAACCATTTTTCTGCAAAGCGTTTAGTTTTTCCAAAAAATGTAAATGAAATTATTGAAAAAATCGAAAGAGGGAGAGGCGGAGGATAAAAATTTTCTGAAAAATCGTTCCGACTCAAATTTTGTTTAAATTCACGTCATTGTATAATTAAATGACGTGGAAAAATATGGTGAAAACCATTTGTCTGTAAAGCGTTCAGTTTTTCCAAAAAGTGTAAATGAAATTAGTGAAAAAATCGAAAGGGGAGGAGGCGGAGGATGTAAATTTTCTGAAAAATCGTTTCGACTCCGATTTTGCTGAGTCACGTCATTATATAATTGAATGACGTGGAAAAAGATGGTAAAAACCATTTTTCTGCAAAGCGTTTAGTTTTTCCAAAAAATGTAAAAGAAATTATTGAAAAATCGAAAGAGGGAGAGGCGGAGGATGCAAATTTTCTGAAAAATCGCTTCGACTCAAATTTTGTTTAAATTCACGTCATTGTATAATTAAATGACGTGGAAAAATATGGTGAAAACCATTTGTCTGTAAAGCGTTCAGTATTTCCAAAAAGAGTAAATGAAATTAGTGAAAAAATCGAAAGGGGAGGAGGCGGAGGATGTAAATTTTCTGAAAAATCGCTTCGACTCCGATTTTGCTGAGTCACGTCATTATATAATTGAATGACGTGGAAAAAGATGGTAAAAACCATTTTTCTGCAAAGTGTTTAGTTTTTCCAAAAAATGTAAAAGAAATTATTGAAAAATCGAAAGAGGGAGAGGCGGAGGATGCAAATTTTCTGAAAAATCGCTTCGACTCAAATTTTGTTTAAATTCACGTCATTGTATAATTAAATGGCGAAAACCTTTTTTATGTAAAGCGTTTAGTTTTTCCAAAAAGTATACATGAAATTATTGAAAAAATCGAAAGGGGGGGGGAGGGCGGAGGATGAAAATTTTCAGAAAAATCGCTTCGACTCCGATTTCGTTGAGTCACGTCATTATATAATTAAATGACGTGGAAAAAGATGGTGTTTTAAATTACAAGCAATAGTCATAGATATCTTCAAATTGCAAGAAGCACTCTTGAATTGGTTTAATTCAAAATTGCAAGAATAAGTTTGGAATTGCAGTTGTTAAATTGTAAATTACAGCGAAAAGTCTGGATTTTTACTGGTTAGTCTCAAAATTGCAAGGAAAAATCTGGAATTCCACTGGTTTAGTTCAAAATTGCAAGAATAAGTATGGAAATACACTGGTCTATCTCCAAACTACTAGAGGCAGAAGGAGATTGCATTGATTTAGCTCAAAATTCTGGAAGTACTATTAAAATTGCAAGGGAAGGTCTGGAATTGTAATGGGCAATGTCCAAATATTTTTATTTTATAATAACATAAAATTTATATATTATATAAATTAATATATAATAATATTTTTATTTATAGTTTTTTATTATTTTTTAGAATATTTTGTCTGTGCGGTTCATGTGTCTGTGACTGTCTGATAGGCAGCATGAAAGAACATCAAAACTGTACAGACATTTTTTGTTTTCCTTACGAAATGGATAAAGAAAATCTAATCATAAAGGGGTCCAAACATTTTTGACAAATATTTGTCAAGTTAGTGTCTATATTTTAATGGCAAATTATTTCGCGCAGTAGCTATAAGAAAACACCCATGTCTTCATAATTATCACTAAGAGTCTCTAAATAGTTAAAATATATATAACATTTCAAAAAACAACTAAAAATTTAAAAAAAAAATTAATTTTCGATCTGATTTTGAGCGCTGCGCGCCGGGTCCCATCGAATCCAGAGATGCTCACGATCACGCACGCTCACGTGAGTGGCACAATTGATGCCCGCTCACGGTGACTCACGCATAATTTAACACGTAATTTACGCATCTCTAGTTGCTTGTAATTTCATTTTACGTGCACCATACATACGTAAACAGTTCGATCGATTTTCCAACAAACTCCAATTTAATTATATCGCGTTCGGGGTTGGAAATGTTTTATTATGTTTTTTAGGCAGAAGTTCATATGTTGAATTGCACTGCGGTTACTTTTAGTTTAGCTCAACTGAAAATGTTAGCATAACTCATAATCGGTTTGTCACAACTTTTCCATTTAGTAACCCATATTCGTGTTATTGACACTACTTATTTTGCTTACTTTTTAATTTATTGTGTTTTATTTTTTCGTATACTATTCATTAAATAAGTTACTCAAGTATCGATGTTATTTTCTAGTAATATTCTTAATACTTCATGAAAATGTATTCTATCAAAATGACTGGATAAAGTCGATGAAGTTGCTTATTGAACTCCATAGATTTTCTGTTAATTGACGTATCATAAATGTTAAGTGTTAATGACTTGGGTTGGGTTGTATTGAATTGGATTTGTAACTTTTTTGATCTCTATTCTCTACTTTCTTGAATATAGGTATCGTTCCTTTGAAGTTTTACCGCATTTAATCGTCTTATAAATTTGTGGTTTTATGTATACATTATTGTTGGAATAAAGAAATTTCAATTTATTGCATTAGAAATCGTTTAACAATAGGGAAAATAATTCAATAAAGTGAAAATCCATTGTTACAGAATTTCTTTAATGTATCTAACAATTAGTGTGCACGCAATTAACTTAGCGAGGAGCGAGAGAAAAAAACTTTCCGATAGATTTCCTTCCAAGAAGAATTCGACTACCTTTCCTATTCTTAGATTGGAAAACTCGTCGTGTACGTGCCGGCGAATCTAATCGTTTGGCAAAAGGAAAAATAACGGTCCACACAGTTGAAATACCCGTTATTCCTTCATCCGCGCGGCGAAACCAATAGTCTCGATGGCCGCGGTATTAAAAATACGATCAAGAACAATACCACCGATAAAGTTGCCAATATCGGACGGAAATGATGCGTTGCAAGTTGTCGTCGTTTTGTAATTGAATTACGAGGTCGCAGTTGAAAAATTGCATGCACAGTTAAAAACCGGTAAAGTTTTATGTTGTCGTAACGCTAAAGTTGAAGTTGTAAGTGGAAGCGCGGCGCCGCAAACAACGTGGTTGTTCCTCTGTATACGAAAGTAACCGGCGATATCAAAAACTTCTCGACTCTCTTGAGTCTTGAGCCAGTCTCCGTTCGGAATCCGCGCGGTTCGGATTTGTGTACCCCCACGATTCGATTCATTCGAAATCAGTTTGAACCGGTATATTAGTGACAATGAGACATTAAGATGTAAAAGAAGAAATTAAGAGGAATTTCGGATAAAAAGTGTAATAAATTTTTTTAATTACTTTTTAATTAACGTAAGTTTAATTCGATTCTAACTTGGCTACAACTAAATTTGACCCAGATATTTAATATAATAGAAAAGTGTTTTCACTCGAGATTAACTGGGTAATTACCGTGTGAGGTTTACTTCGTTTTTCATCATTTTATTATTCGAAAACTTTGCGCTCATTTAAAATCGAGAAAGTGAATCAAAACAATTTGCGATTATTTTATTCTATTTGGATTAATTATCTTTTTGAAATAATTTTGCTTTATTCATAATTAATTAAAAGAATAAACCGTTTTCGCTCGAATGTGCGTTGAAAACAGCCTTAGTATTTGAAAGTAGAAACTATTACGTAAAGGCATGGAATCGTTGATATTTAGCTTGCGCATTGCCGCCGGCTAACGATTAGAAGTCCCCTAATCGCGTTTCCTCAAATTGCAACCTCTCCACTTTATGGGTTAATCGTTTCATTAAGGAGGCGCCAATTTTTCTTTTCCTTTTTAACGTTCACGAAAAGTTTATCAGAGCGCGAATTTCTAGAGTACTAAATATCCCGTTGCTGCTGGATTGCAAAGGATTCGTTGCGCGACCCCAAATCTGGACCTTCCGTTAGTTCGGTATGTCGAGTCGTTATAAAAAGAGAACTAGACCCGGTTATGCCCTTCCTGGGTCAAGTCCATAAATTTAAATGTTAATTGGAACGACGGAGACACTGCTCACAAGCAATCGCGTCGTTCTAAGTTATGCATATGCAATGCCGTTCGACCTTCATACAACTGAATGTTGAATTGACTTAAGAGACTTCACCCAATAACTAAGCCTCTAACACTCTCGTGAGTCACCCGATTGTTTTGGATTCGATTCCACCTTTCTTCAAGGAAATAATAACTTACAAGCAAGAATAATTTAATATTAATAACTTGGGATGATTTTATTGCTTGTATAGCTACATATGTCTTAAAAGCAATTATTCGTTAATAATTAGGTATTTCAAAAAGCATAATAAGGAAGTAAGATGTTTGAAAATGCGTTAACAGTTTTTGCTGAACCAAGGATATTGCGTAATCGTCGACAACCAACAGGCGTGCAATTTCGAAGGCCGTGATAATAAGCTATAATTGTTTCATAAAATCAAACGGGTTCATATTACAACCACTACTTATTGAATAACCCAACGTAATCAGTTTTATTAATTTTACTACATTCCTTCTATTAGAAAAAAACATTATTTTTATTTTATTCACTTATTTAACATTTAATAAATCCTTATTAAATGTTGATGCTTAACCACCCTATCTACAATTAGAGAATTGCTAATTTAGTAATAACCATTTTAACAACTTTTGTCCAATACAACCCAATCCAACTCAAACCAATCCAACCCTTTTTTAATATAGAAATGATTAGGACATCTATAAACACACATCCGACCTAGGTTATCATATCCCAGAACCTTACTTCGGCGAATACAAAAAGTATTTTCAAAAGTCTACTTCTAACCAACTCTATCTAAGAGCTATTCATGGCTTTTTTTAAACTTCACAATTTCCGTTATCATATACTTTTACAACATAGCACAAATTTTCTGATTCTAACATTTTCTTAATGATGTTCTTTCTTTTCAACAACCTGACCGCATTTTCGTTCACAAATCTTTCTCTACTCAACTATTCACACACAAACAATGAGTGCTAGATACAGTGGGTCCGTATTATCACAAAACCAACAAACCTCATTTTCTACTTTTTAAATTTTGCATAAATTTTGTTTAAAAACTCTATGACCAGTCCAAATTTGAGTCAAATAAATAAGCGGTTCTATTTGTGGAATAAGTATTTTTGTCTATCTCTTATGTAGATATCATCTTACCTGTTCAGCCTTCATCATCTTCACTCTGCTTTCACATTTCGCTTCTCCACCTTTTCTATACGATACTGTTCCCTTTTCAACCACCAAATCCATTTCTTCTTTTCTCTTTCTTCGATTTCTTCTGCAGACACCGGTCGATAGGCTGAAAATCGCAAGTGTGTAATTAATTCTTGTCAACATGTCTCTATAACGTTTATATCTAATGGTTTTTTGCCAAATAGGTGCCGTATATAAATTTACCAATTTAACCGTTGATGATAAAAGTTTTCTAAGCCTTCATTTAGGTCAATCTAAGTTTGATAATAGCCATAAAAGTCGCGCTCATGTCTTTATTAATAAACACTCCAAAATGTTTCACCTTTTCTGCACTTTGAGTTACAATTTCATTAACTAGTAAAGTAAGTTCTTACCTTCCTTTTTTCTTGTAGTATGTTATTTGTACAGCAACATCAATTCCCATCTCTTTAAGTTTATTAATTATTCCTTGAACTGCATAGGACGCCTTACCCTGAAATTGCCTGTCACTCTACCTGAAACTAAAAGTGCCAAATCATCTACGTATATCCTATGATTTCTATTTTTACCTGCAAATCTATAGAAATCTCAGAATTTTATCATAGTATAAATTCCATAAAAGTGGTACTCCACAAGTCATTTGGTAAATTTTCTCATTTGGAGTAATTAGATTTCTATCAAAGAAGTAGCTTTTAATCATTTCAACTAAATACTTTAATACTTTTTCTTTCTCTAATCTAATCTGATCAACACTTTTCTGCACTTTGACAACGGCTTGCATAGTAAATATTCCTTTTTGAAACCATATTGATTATCTTAACAAACCTTCTAAAAGTTTTTTTATCGCATCCAAAAGATAAAGTAGTCTCTATGTACTGTGGCTTCTCCAGCTTATTTCGGCTTCTCAATTAAAACCACTGATTTTCAATTTAATCCAAGGCCTAAGATATCAAGCGGCCGGATATGACGGGTTGGGATATGTACCCCGACCGTCTAAAACCCTTCACCCTCTCTTCCCGGAACCGCTCATCAGGGCATTTTATCGGGGAAATATTCCTTTTACCTACTGCGTAACATTGGCTTCAATATTTCTCTCATGCTGTTTTTTTTTCTTCATAATCGTTGTAATCATATCACTTACTGCAGCCCATTTATCCTCATGTTTTAGCATTATATTAATCATATTGTCTTTCCTTAATTTTTGTCCACATGTCTCTTCACATTGGAGTCTTTCGAAACTAAATGCTTCACAATGGAACAATGTATGTTCTGCTGTTCCAGCATTCGTCCGTGTCAGTCTTTCTTATATCGTGCAGATATTTCCTAAAAATCCCGTGTCCAGTCTGCACTTGAGTCATGTAATAATCCGTTTCCCCCCAACTTCTCGTAATCCAGGGTTCTATATCAGGAATTAAAGTTCTTGTCCATCCTTCGTACCTTCTCCATTTTGTCTGCCAGCTACTCACTAATCGTTCCCTACACTCATGTCTTGCCGCTTTTCCACTGACGTACAGTTCTGTCCTTTCTTGTATTTTTAAGTCCAAGGGTGAGAGTCCTGCGATCACCTGTATCGCCTCCGCGGATACCGTCCTATAAGCTGCAGAAATACCTATGGCTAATTTTCTGTTTATTCTAGTTAATAGGTTTTGATATCGCTTATGTTTTAGGCATCTTTGCCACGTTGGTGACGCGTACAGAATCACTGATGTGACCGCAGTTGACAACAACCTTCTTTTCCTTGCTCTTGGTCCCCCTATGTTTGGCATCAGCCTCATGAGCAGGTTGCACATATACGTCGCTTTATTTACTGTCTCTACTACGTGTTTCGTCATAGTCATGTCTTTGTTCAGAAACACTCCTAAATATTTAACTTTGTCTGAACTTTCAATGTCTACTCCGTTTATTTATAAGTGGAGGGTCTTTAGTTTCCTTCGGCCTTGTAGGAGAACCATTTCAGTTTTATGGGTCGCAGTCTTTAGTCCCATTTCATTTAGTTTGTCAATCACCTGCTGTACGGCGTAAGTTGCTTTATCCTCTAATTGTGTGGGGTCTTTGGCTTTTATTACAAGAGCAAGGTCGTCTGCGTATGCTATTAATTTGACTCCGGATTCAAAATTTGTTCTTAGGATTTTGTCATAGAATATGTTCCATAACATTGGTCCCAATAAAGAACCCTGCAGTACTCCACATGTGACTTTGTACTTTTTACCATTTATAGCAGTTACACTTCTGTTGGAGAGATAGCTTTTAACCATTCTTACTAAATACGTACTAATCTTTCCTTCTTTTAGCGCTGTTATTATTCCGTTCCAAGGAACTGAGTTGAAAGCATTTTCTATGTCTAATAGAATTAAAACACATAATTCTTGATTTTTTAGCGCTTTCTCCTTTATTCTATCTCTAATTTCTTGCACTTTCAAAATAGCTTGTATTGTTGACCTTCCTTTTCTATATCCGTATTGGTTTTCATTTAAGAGTTTATGTTTGTCAATTTCAATTTGTATTGTATCTCTTATTAAGCCCTCCAGAAGTTTTCCTGTCGTATCTAATAGGCAGAGTGGTCGGTACGTCGATCTTTGTCCTGTCTTTTTTGGTTTTTCAATTAACACCAACCTTGCGTTTTTCCAGATGTCTGGGAATTCTCCTCTAGATAAACAGTTATTGTATGTTTCCAGGAATTCGTTTGGAAACTTTGTTGTTAAAAGTCGCAATATTTCAGGCGGGATTCCATCCGGTCCAGCTGCTTTCTTTTTTCTTATTTTTGATGCTGCTTCCTGCAACTCATCCTCATTGAAATTCTGGATGTCCATAGCTTCCGGGCTAATTGGCCATTCCAGCTCTTTATGTTTCGGAAATAATTTTTCTACTTGCTCTTCTATCATTTCGTCATCTATAGTCGCTCTATTTTTTAGTTTTAATCTTTTAGTCACTATCTGATATGCTTTGCCCCATACATCATTTTCCAATTCTGCACAGAGATCGTTCCATTTTTGCTTCTTACTTTTTGCAATTAACTTCTTTAACTTCTTCTTTTCTTTTTGCTTCTATCTTTTTTATGTTGTGCTTTTAAATTTTCTATTTCTTCCGTGCTACCTGTACTGTTACGTCTACTTCTTGTTACTCTTCTTCTTGATGCATTACATTCTCTTCGTTTTTCTGCTATCTCTTTGTTCCACCAGTATACTGGTTTTCGATATAACACATTTCCATCCAGTTTTAAACATTGTTTTTCGCAGATTTCCTTGATGTTTTTTACCAAATTCTCTGGTGTTTTCGGTTCTTTATCTTTAAACAGTGGTGCTTCATCTTCCATTATTTTTTTTTAAATTTTCTCTGATGTCAGCCATTTACTATTCACTATTCCACCGCTTTCCTGCATTTTATCATTTTGTTCTTTATTTATATTAAACGTGATAGTTTGATGATCACTTAAATTGTCATGTTCATCCTTCACACGCCATCCTTCCACCTTTTTACTTAGGTTCATAGTTGCTGCAGTGAAGTCTATGATAGAATCTCCTGTAGATCCGCAGTAAGTTGGAATATTTCCCTCATTTAATGTAATTAAACCATTACTAACTAACCAATTTTCTAATACTTCTCCTCTTTTATTCGATTTATTAGAGCCAATTAATACTGTTTTCGCATTTAGATCTCCCCCCATTAATATTTCTTTTTTGTATTGCTTTATCGTTAGCTGCATGTTATTTAATAGATCTTCAAATTCATTTAATGGACGATTTGGCGAGAAGTAACACGATATCACAACAAAATTTTTCAATTCTACAATCACAAAACATTTTCCTTCAAAATAACTGATCACATTTAGATCATTATATATATTTATAAAACTGTCGCAGTCTTTATCACAATACTGTTTTCCTTCATGTTTCATATTTGGTTCACATCCTATCAATATATCTACCTCACTCTCCCGTACCGTTTTTTCCATCAGATCATGCGCCGCTTTTGTTCGGTTAAAATTTAGCTGTAATACTTTTAACTGTTCTATGATTTTTTTGTTAAGCATTGCGGTTGCGTTGTTCCTTCCGCACTAAGGAAAGTGCTGCCGCAAAGGCTTTACATTTTCCTGTGCCCGCTTTGTGTCCATCTTCTTTGCATATTGGGCACGCTTCCTCTTTTTCGCAATTTTTCTGATTATGATCTTCCTTTCCGCATTTATAACACAGTCTTGTCCGATCTGGTCCTTTGCATTCCTTTGATGCATGTCCGTACTCCCAGCATTTATAGCATTTTTCAACTATTAACCTTCTCTCTACACTACATCTTGTAAATCCTACTTTAATTGATTTTCCCTTTAACAATTTTTTCGCAAGGTTTCTTTCCATCTTCACTGTTATTGCTTGTGTGTCTCCTCAACCCAACTTAATTCAACCCGACCCAACCCAACCTAACCTCTTTACCGTTCCTAATACTAACCCACATTTTATTTAGAGACTGACTACGTTCTTTGCAATTGGGTCAATCCTATATTTGTAAAAATCTGTTGAGATGTTGCCTACATTTCTTGCAGTCTGCTACTCTTTAGCCATCTCAGAATTCTGTGGATGTTTACAAAGCTGATAGTTCCACAGCCTTTTCATCTGATATCTAATTTATTCTTTCTTCTATCTTCAGTTTAACTTGACATCCGTTGGATTGCTTTAGCTTGAGTGGATTTTAGTTGAATTGGGTTAAAAGTGTTTTTTTTTACCTGTATTTTTGCTTGAATTAATTGATTTCTTCTGAAGCTTGGCTTGAGACATTATCTTCAAAATCTTGTTCTGCTTTGATATTGCAGTGTGATATCATTTTTATGTTTTCAGAACACAATTATTAATCTGTAGTTATAAGCTGGGCTCGAGAAATTGTTTTGAAAATCTTGTTCGCTGTTATTATCCCGTTCCAAGGAACTGAGTTAAAAGCATTCTCTATATCTAATAGAATTAAACAACACATAGGTCTTGGTTTTTTAGCGCTTTCTCCTTTATCCTATCTGTAATTTCTTGTACCTTCGAAATAGCTTGTATTGTTGACCTTCTCTTTCTATATCCGTATTGGTTTTCATTTAAGAGTTCATTTTTATCAATTTCAATTTGTATTTTATCTCTTTGTAAGCCCTCCAGAAGTTTTCATGTAGTATCTAATAGGCAGAGTGGTCGGTGCGTCGATCTTTGTCCTGTCTTTTTTGGTTTTTCAATTAACACCAACCTTGCGTTTTTCCAGATGTCTGGGAATTCTCCTCTAGATAAACAGTTATTGAATGTTTCTAGGAATTCATTTGGAAACTTTGTTGTTAGAAGTCGTAATATTTCAGGCGGGATTCCATCCATCCAACCCAACTTAATTCAACCCGACCCAACCAAACCTAACCTCTTTACCGTTCCTAATACTAACCCACATTTTATTTAGAGACTGACTACGTTCTTTGCAATTGGGTCAATCCTATATTTGTAAAAATCTGTTGAGATGTTGCCTACATTTCTTGCAGTCTGCTACTCTTTAGCCATCTCAGAATTCTGTGGATGTTTACAAAGCTGATAGTTCCACAGCCTTTTCATCTGATATCTAATTTATTCTTTCTTCTATCTTCAGTTTAACTTGACATCCGTTGGATTGCTTTAGCTTGAGTGGATTTTAGTTGAATTGGGTTAAAAGTGTTTTTTTTTACCTGTATTTTTGCTTGAATTAATTGATTTCTTCTGAAGCTTGGCTTGAGACATTATCTTCAAAATCTTGTTCTGCTTTGATATTGCAGTGTGATATCATTTTTATGTTTTCAGAACACAATTATTAATCTGTAGTTATAAGCTGGGCTCGAGAAATTGTTTTGAAAATCTTGTTCGCTGTTATTATCCCGTTCCAAGGAACTGAGTTAAAAGCATTCTCTATATCTAATAGAATTAAACAACAACACATAGGTCTTGGTTTTTTAGCGCTTTCTCCTTTATCCTATCTGTAATTTCTTGTACCTTCGAAATAGCTTGTATTGTTGACCTTCTCTTTCTATATCCGTATTGGTTTTCATTTAAGAGTTCATTTTTATCAATTTCAATTTGTATTTTATCTCTTTGTAAGCCCTCCAGAAGTTTTCATGTAGTATCTAATAGGCAGAGTGGTCGGTGCGTCGATCTTTGTCCTGTCTTTTTTGGTTTTTCAATTAACACCAACCTTGCGTTTTTCCAGATGTCTGGGAATTCTCCTCTAGATAAACAGTTATTGAATGTTTCTAGGAATTCATTTGGAAACTTTGTTGTTAGAAGTCGTAATATTTCAGGCGGGATTCCATCCATCCAACCCAACTTAATTCAACCCGACCCAACCAAACCTAACCTCTTTACCGTTCCTAATACTAATCCACATTTTATTTAGAGACTGACTACGTTCTTTGCAATTGGGTCAATCCTATATTTGTAAAAATCTGTTGAGATGTTGCCTACATTTCTTGCAGTCTGCTACTCTTTAGCCATCTCAGAATTCTGTGGATGTTTACAAAGCTGATAGTTCCACAGCCTTTTCATCTGATATCTTATTTATTCTTTCTTCTATCTTCAGTTTAACTTGACACCCGTTGGGTTGATTTAGCTTGAGTGAATTTTAGTTGGATTGGGTAAAAAGTGTTTTTTTACCTGTATTTTTGCTTGAATTAATTGATTTCTTCTGAAGCTTGGCTTGAGACATTATCTTCAAAATCTTGTTCTGCTTTGATATTGCAGTGTGATATAATTTTTATGTTTTCAGAATACAATTATTAACCTGTAGTTATAAACTTGGCTCGAGAAATTGTTTTCAAAATCTTGTTCTGCTTTGATATTGCAGTGTAATATCATTTTTAGGTTTTCAGCATCTTATTGCGTTATCTTATCAGTTACAAGATGTTCCGCTCTTTTTGGTTCCTCTATGTGTGTATATCATTTTCGACAATCACTGAGTTGGCTTAATCTCGATATCTGTCTCAATATCGCTTCTTCATCTGGATTTTTGGAGAATGTACATCTTATTTCGCTTTTGTGGGTTTCTGTATATTTGATTCTAGTTTTATTTCTTCTTCGTTTCTCATTTTCAACAATCCTTTGGGATATATCGGTATCTGTCCCAATATCGCTTCCTCATTCCACTTTCTGAATTTTAAAAAAACCTCATAAAATCACAAAGTGAATGCTTAAAAATCTCGTTTCTTCTATATCTATCCATTTTTTACTTCTTTTTCCAATTTTCAGCTTCTAACATTTTTTTTGACATCCTTGTGCACCTCATTTCTTCCGTTTCCTACTTTGAAGGTGCGAATAACCACGAATTGATCTCTAAACAGTTGGGTTGGATTGAGTTTAGTTCGGAATCTTACTCAACAACCCTAACTACAACCCAACCCTAACTACAATAAAATGTAGTTAGGGTTAATAAAGTGTTTAATAAAATGTAGTAATAAATAAAATCACAAAGTGGCAATTTAAGAATATCACTTCTTCTATATTCAGTCAATTTCTGCCATTGAATGCTCTTTCTAATTTTTTTCCTAATTATGTTCTGTAACTTTGGTATTCCTTTTCTGAAACCATATTGATTTTCGTGTAGAATATTGTTTTCAACACCAGCTTCCAACACCAACAATTTTAACTAATTTTCCAAAAGTTTTCCTGTCGCATCTAAAAGACAAAGTGATCTGTATGCTGTAGCTTATCCAACTTTTTCGGCTTCTCAATTAAAACCAAACTTGTCCAATACAATCCAACTCAAATCAACCCAACCCAACCCAACCTAGAGTAACTAAATAAACTAACCTATATTTTATTTAGAGATTGAGTATATCGTCTGCAACTGAGTCAATCTCGTACTTGAAGAGTTTTGTTGAGATGTTGCCTACATTTCTTGTAGTCTGCCATTCTTTAGCCACCTCCGAATCTTGTGGGTGTCTGAAAGATGATAGTTCCACAGCCTTTTCGTTTGGTATTTAATTTATTATTTCGTCTATTTTCAGTTTAACTTGATATCTGTTGGGTTGACTGGATTTAAATTGGATTGGGGTGAAAGTGTGTCTTCTACTATTTTTGCAGAGTGCTTTACAATTTGAAATATTAGCTTCAAAATCTTGTTCTATTTACATTGTGATATCATTTCCTGTGACTATTTGATTCTAGCTTTGTTTCTTTGTTTCTATAATTTTCAACAATCTTTTTGGATCTTTCAGTATCTGTCCCAAAATCGCTTCCTTATCTCGTTCGGTATCTGTACCAATACCACTAATCCATCTTTATTCCTCAATTTATTGATGCTTGACCATGTTAACTATAAATATAGAATCATCAATCTTAGTAGGAATTCCTGATTAAAAAAAACTATAAAGTCACAAAATGACAGTTTAAAAATTTCGTTTCTTCTATATCCGTCTATTTTTTTCAAATTCCCTGTTTGATCTATCTCTGCCTTTGGCTGCTTTTTCTGCACCTCATCTTAATGTTCTGTAATTCTCAATTGGGTTTCCTCCTCAACGCTGCTCTAAATATTCCTAGCTCATAGTAACCGTTTGAACCGTGTTTCATTTTCCTTCATGACATTCTATCCTTCTTTGATTTTTATGAATATATTTGGGTGTAACTAAATAGCTAAGTAGAAAAGAAATCATAAGGATTTTTTCAATACGGTGGCGAGAATCTTGCGATCGTATTAAAATTCCTGAAGGATTCAATCTCATCTGTTACTTTTCATGTTACTATATTAATGTTATCTATCCAACCCAATCCATTCCATCTAAAACCAATCCTTTTTTAACTAAAATCAATCCAACCCAACTCAAATCAACTCAATCCAACTTAACTCAAACACAACCCAACCCAAATAATGATATGTGCATTGGGCACATCACACTTCTTTACCATTCCTCTGGTATTTATTTACTAACCTATATTTCATGTAGACACTTGATTCCAGTTGAATCTATCCCATGCTTGAAGAGCTCTGCTGAGATATTGCCTACATATTTTGCATGCTTCCATATTTTACCCACCTCAGTACTTAGTACAAACATAATAGATCTACAATCTCTTCGTCAAGTCTCTGATTTTTCATTTGTTTTACCTTCAGATTCACTTGACTATCCCTTGGATTGGATTGAGTTAGGTTCGAAATGTACCTTCTACATTTTTTTTCAGAAGCTAATCTTTGATCTCTAGTTATAAGCTAGGCTTGAGATATTCTTTTCAAAATCTTGCTCTGCTTACAGTATGATATTATTTTTATATTTTCAGCATCTTATTGGCTTATCTTATTCGTTCCTAATATATGAAACAAGATCTTTCGTTCTTTTTGGTCCCTCAGCGTGTTTGTATCACTTTCGACAAACAATTTTTGATAAACAATTTCTCTTTGCTCTTAGTATCTCTCCCAACATCGCTACCTCATCCCACAAAGATAAAACCCTGAAATGGTCCCTGAAGGGTTAATTGGGTTAAGCTTGGTATGTGTCCCAATATCGGTTCCTCATTGACCAACCTAAATAAAATTATTTTTCATGGCATAACATGTTTGAAGTGTATATATTAATGATGATCACTAAAATGACGGCAAGAATCTTTGTAATCGTATTTCCGATTGTCCGTGTCGACAATGAAGGGAAAAGAGATTTCTAGGTCAAGAAGGTCTTTACCCAACTCAAACTGATCCAATCAAAGTATAATCAATCCAACTCAACCCAACATGAACACAACCATACCCAACCCAACCCAATGCAATAATGATACGTGATATTAGGCATATCACACTTCTTTGCCATTCTTCTGGAATCCGGTATTTCTTTACTTAGAGATTGAGTATATCATTTGTAATTAATTATAAGGTAAATTGAAGAATTCTGCAGAAATATTGCCTACATATCTTGCATTTCTCCATTCATTAGCCCCCTCAATACTTTGTGGATCGTTTATCCAACAAAACTCATCCCAACTCAAACTGATCCAACCTAACTATAACTAATCTAACTCAATCCGACATAAACACAACCATATTCAACCCAACCCAAAGCAATAATAATATGTTGTATTGGGCACATCACACTTTTTTTACTATTCTTCTGAAATCCGGTACTTCTTTATTAAGAGATTGACTCAACTATATCTGTTAACTTTCGTGTTAGAATGTTGATGTCATCTGTCCAAAACAACTCATCCCAACTCAAACCGATCCAACCTAACTATAACAATTCAACTCCACTCAACATCAACACAAGTATACCCAACCCAACACAATAATAGATTACTTAGAGATTGAGTATATCATTTGTAATTAATTAAAACATAAATTGAGGAATTCTGCAAAGATATTGCCTATATATCTCGCATTCTTCCATTCTTTAGCCACCTCAGTGCTTTGTAGATGTCTTTCAAAGATAGTGATTCTACAAGTTTTAATGTGGTCTACGATTTTTTAACTTGACTATTATTGGATTGAATTAATTTGGGCTTGGGTTGTCTTGGAAGCGAACGAATTAATTGTTCTGTCTATAATGTGATGTCATTCTTATGTTTTCAGCATTATATTGGTTTACCTTATCCTTCCTGATTTATATCTTCTTTCGACTCTTGTTGGTCTGATTCTCGGTATTATTTCAAAATCGCTGCCTCTATCTTCATTCTCCATATTCCCCATAATAAATTCCTCCTCTATTCCTAAGATTTAGAGAAGAAGATATTTATAGAAGATATTTTTTATCAAGTCAGCCAAAGAATGTTTGTGGCTAGATTTTAAACGTTACAGATTTAGCCAATAAGAAAAAAATAGTCATTAAAGTTTATTGAACAACATGCGTTAAAACTTTCTAAAAAAATAATGACATATACAATATAACGATATCTTTTATTTTTTTATTTACTTTTTTTTGTTAGAAATAAAATGAAAATTTCACCGTTCCAGTTTTATTAAAGTATAAACTACTTACAACAAAATCTCTATAATGTAAAACTAGAAGCGGCATGAGCTACGACAAACAACTCACTAACGTTCGTTTCTTTTGTGTTTTCAGCGAACGAGGCCGCGGTTTCACTGAATCATGACAGATTGGGTTTCTGTCGCACAAAAAGCTCGATAGAATCGTTATAATAATAACAATTTCTTCGGCCTGACACGCGGGAAATTAGCACGTACGGAAAATGTTGGCCACCAACGTCCTTTGCCTTAAAAAGAAGCGGAAGAAGAAGAGTTATTACGTCGCTAATGTTGCTCAGTATGGAGGAAAACAATCCGTCGATAAAAGGTAAGTTATGACGATTGCGTAAAGTTTAATTGGGTGATTACAACGAAATTGATGCCGTACATTGCGAATGATACATGTTTCATCAGTCGTTTATTTTATCATCTTGCGAGTTTCTTTTTTTTTGAATGTAATTATTTGTGTCATTGCAAAATTAAGTGTAATTTCGATTGAAACCGACAAGAATTGCTCGAAATCGGCCCACCGATTGCACGGTTTCTGCTGTTTGGTTAATTGGTTCAAGGCGAGCAAATGAACTAGGTATATTGCCTGCCTCCTGCATTCGCGACGAGCCGATCGAAAAAGTCGGTTCACATTCCAATCAAGGCGGTGGAACCCAACGTGTACCAGAACCGTATTGTGCATGCTGCAAGAATTCCACGTGTAGAAACCTTACCAACAACAAAAACTGACCTGAACACAAACTTTTAAAGCAGTAATTTTGATTAAGAAATAACATTCTCTGCTTTATTCATTCCCACATTCTTCTAAGCGTCCTGTGCAATTTTGAAATTGAGATTTTGTCTCCTTGGTCGTTCTTTTTTTACTTGTCGTATCGATTACGGTGAGTGTCTCTTATGGATTGCTCAATTGCGTTATCGTATTAATGGTAGGTTTAGAGATTGGACGCGAGAAAAACGAGATGTATCCCGGCGGCTGCGGAAACATTAGAGAGAACGCAAGGTCATCGTGAGGACCGAGATCTCTCGGCAACTTGTTCCTGCAACGCAGCACTACCTGTTAATCGACGGCGTGCCCTATTTATCTTGTTGCGCCGCTACGCGCATAACTGTTTATTTTGAGAAATTATTGCGAGAGGTCCCTGTGGTTTTAATGTTTGCGTTCGCTCTTTAAACTAACATACCGTTCGATGGTTTACTTCTATTTCAAATTGTCGCCATTCAAATGAATGTTATTAGAATAAGAATAATTCTGATCATGGTGAAGATGATGTTTCTTTAACACAGTCAATTATGAAGTATGTGTGAATATTTTTGTTGAGTACAAATTAGGTATCAAAATGTTATTCCGTACTAAACATTCCTTTCATTGCTTTGTGCTTAAATTTACACTACACCAACCCAAACGTTTTGGTTATTTGAAGTTTGAGTACAAATATACTACCTTTGTACTTTGGCTTAATGAAAAAGCAAATATGAAAAGAAACGATGGCGAGAATTTTTTGACTTCATCTTACGGAAAGTATTTGTTGGCAATGATGATGAAGAAGATTTTCAGGTTTTCCATACTTGAAAAGATCTACCGAGTTGGGTTTGGTTGAGCAGCTAAGATGTTGCCTACATTTTTGTCTCACTACCATTCTTGGCCATCTCGGTACTTTTTGGGTGTCTTCCAAAGATGGTGGATCTACAATCTTTTCCTTTGGCCTCCGATTTATCATTCGTTCTTTTGTTAGCTTTATTTGACCTATGAGTTGGGTTGGTTGGAAGTGTGCCTTCTACATATTCTGCAGATCTCTATTTCTTTTTTTATTAGAATTTATAGGTTTTTGAACAACTTGGGTTAAGAAATTACTTTGAAAATCTTGTTGTTATCTTGTCCGTTCCTTATACAGGGTGTTCCCGTGACTCGGGGCATAAAATTAACCACATATACTAGAGCAAAAATGATGATGATTCGTGAAAAAAAATTATTATAAAAGTCTTCAAATGGCCAAGATATGGGCCATCAAAGTTCAGAAATTTTAACACATTTTTCTAAATATTTTCAAAACCATTAATGGTAGAGGGTTGAAATTTGGTACAGAGTAAACAAACATCATGCAAAATCATTGAACCAATTTTGACTTTGGCCGGATGACGGCAACCATGTTATACAGGGTGTTCCTAAAATTTGTTTGCTCAGAACTTTTTTGTTTGTTCGTAACCCTACATTTATTTTTGTAGTTTTTAATAGAAAATTTATTTTCGAAACTTTTTTCACTCTTTGAAAATTTTGATAACATTAACCGTTTGCGAGTTAAACGCGAAAATATTAAGCTTCGATTTCAATGGTAACACTAAACACAATAATTTTCGAAAAAGTTGGCCATGGCAATTAAAAAAAAAACAAATTGAGCCGTCAACTTGCTTATGTAGTTTAAACATAAAGTTGTTTGTTAATGAAGTTTTTATTAATTTTGCGTGTTCAAAATGGACAATTACACATTTAGTGAACAAACTGACATGATTTTGACATTGGGAGAATGTCATGGAAACGCCGTAGCAGCCGCTAACCGTTATCGGGAGAAATTTCCGAACCGCAGAGCGCCCAATCGAAAAACATTTTTAAGAATTGAAACCCGTTTAAGGGAAAATGGGACGTTTAAGCCGAATTTTAGTAACAACGGTAAAGTCAGATCAGTCCGAACAACCGAACTAGAAGAAGATATTCTAGACTACGTACAAGAAAATCCTACAGCTAGTACTTTGGATATGGCGAGGCATTTTTTAACGTCAAAAACAACTATCTGGCGTGTTCTTCACGAGCAACAGCTTTATCCATATCATAGTTATAAAGTTCAGGAAGTTCGACAGGATGATTACCCACTACGACTGCAATATTGTCAAATAATGCAGCACAAAATCCAAATTGATGATCAATTTTTAGAAAAAATACTTTTTGCAGATGAATCGACATTTTCTAAAGATGGAATCATCAATTTGAGAAATTCACATAGTTGGGCGGACGAAAATCCAAGATTTAAGAAAGCTTGGAAATCGCAATGGAGGTTAAAACTCTTAACGTTTGGGCTGGCATTGTGGGCGATGTCATTATAGGACCCGTTTTCTTGCCGTCAAGGCTGGATGGCCATACATACAGGGGACATTTAGAGCAATTAAATGATTTTTTAGATGACGTTCCTTTAAACACAAGACAAGAAATGTGGTATATGCATGATGGTGCTCCTGCGCATAGTACACATGCTGTCCAAGAATTTCTATGTGAACGGTTTCCGGAACGGTGGATTGGACGAGGAGTGGATGCACCGATAAGTTGGCCCCCCCGATCGCCGGATCTTACACCTCTAGATTTTTATTTATGGGGACGCATTAAATCGCTTGTGTACTGCGTTGAAATAACTTCAGTTGATCAACTGAGGTTACGAATTGTTGATTCATTTGATCAACTTCGAACTGAAATCAACGTCCTCAGCAGAGTGCGCTTTAATTTAAGACGGCGATATCAGGCGTGCATTGAAGCCGGCGGGAGTGTTTTTGAACATCTGCTTTAGTATTTTTTTTTGTTCTGTTTTATTTATTACCATTTGTTTATAATTTTATTGTTCTTGTTCATATTTTTGTTAGAATTTTTATTATGTTCTTGTTTGTTGTTACCGCGAAAATTAAATTTATTGTTTTGGAAATTACATTCTTTTATTCAATTAAAATAAATTAACACTGGATTTAACTAAATCTACACTGAGAAATTTATGCAAATAATGGTTATTAGATCAGTTCGTTTTTCAATTGTCATCGCCTTCTCAGATCTTGCGGAATATGTTTTATTTGTTACGATTGAAATCAAAGCTTAACAGTTTCGCGTATAACTCGAAAACAGTCAATGTTATCAAAATTTTCAAAGAGTGAAAAAAGTTTCGAAAATAAATTTTCTATTAAAAACTACAAAAATAAATGTAGGGTTACGAACAAACAAAAAAGTTCTGAGCAAACAAATTTTAGGAACACCCTGTATAACATGGTTGCCGTCATCCGGCCAAAGGTTCGGAAATTTCTCCCGATAACGGTTAGCGGCTGCTACGGCGTTTCCATGACATTCTCCCAATGTCAAAATCATGTCAGTTTGTTCACTAAATGTGTAATTGTCCATTTTGAACACGCAAAATTAATAAAAACTTCATTAACAAACAACTTTATGTTTAAACTACATAAGCAAGTTGACGGCTCAATTTGTTTTTTTTTTAATTGCCATGGCCAACTTTTTCGAAAATTATTGTGTTTAGTGTTACCATTGAAATCGAAGCTTAATATTTTCGCGTTTAACTCGCAAACGGTTAATGTTATCAAAATTTTCAAAGAGTGAAAAAAGTTTCGAAAATAAATTTTCTATTAAAAACTACAAAAATAAATGTAGGGTTACGAACAAACAAAAAAGTTCTGAGCAAACAAATTTTAGGAACACCCTGTATAACATGGTTGCCGTCATCCGGCCAAAGTCAAAATTGGTTCAATGATTTTGCATGATGTTTGTTTACTCTGTACCAAATTTCAACCCTCTACCATCAATGGTTTTGAAAATATTTAGAAAAATGTGTTAAAATTTCTGAACTTTGATGGCCCATATCTTGGCCATTTGAAGACTTTTATAATAATTTTTTTTCACGAATCATCATCATTTTTGCTCTAGTATATGTGGTTAATTTTATGCCCCGAGTCACGGGAACACCCTGTATATGAAACAAGATGTTTTGCTCCTTTTGGTCCCTCTATGTATTTGATTTTTAGCATCGTTTCCTTTTCATTTCTATCATTTTTGACACTCCCTGATAAAGTAGCTATTTGTCCTGGCTCTCGGTGTCTGTTCCAACGAAGATACAACCCCGAATTGATCCCTGAAGGGTCGGCTTGGGTTAAACCCGGTATCTGTCCCAATATTCTTTCCTCATCTTAATTCCTCCCGTTATTTTTCCTTTACCACCCTAAATACATTTATGAAATAACTAATCTTAACAGATATTCCCATTCTTTTACCAACCCATCTCTGCCTTTGGATGGTTTTTCTAATTTTCAGCTTCTAACATTTTTCTGACATCCTTCTGCACCTTATTTCATTATTATGTTCTATACTTCTCAATCGATTTCTAACCTCAAAGCTGCCGGTACTCTACATTTTTGACACTTTAATTTTGTATTTTTATGGATATCTCAGCGTTTTAACGTGGATAGTATGCTATACCATGATAGAAATGCAAAAATTAATAGCTGAGTAAGAAAAAGATTACTGGGAAGACGATGACCACTAAAACGATGGCGAGAATCTTGGTCCTCATATTCTGGAAAGTCCGTGTTAAAAATTAAGAAAAATAAGACTTCCAAGTCAATTCTCTTAACAACGTCATTAAATTTCTTGAAGGACTCAACTATATTTGCTATTTTCCTTTATATTTGTGTTTTATTAGTTTGTTGATGTCATCTGTCCAACCTAACTTATCCCATCTGAAACTAATGCAACCTAATTCCAATCAACCTGACTCCACCGAACTTTTTTTTTGCGCAGGGGAAAGGAAAACGCCTAAGATGTTCTTGGAAATTTAGAAAATTTTTGTACGTCGGCCGGGAGTGTGGGACTTTTTCCTTCACGAAACCGTCCGTTAGGATATTTCTTGGATGTAACTGTCATTTCTCCTATCTCACTAGATTTCATCCAACCTCTTCTACCTCTCTGACCTTCAGCCAAAAAGGAAAATTGTTTCTGTTTAATTCAACGTACCTGCGATGCGAGGTAAAGAAAAAGATATTTTTTCAGTAATCCTCACTTTCCATCAGCAATTGGCCTATATTGTCCTTAGTGATCAGACGTCCGCACTTATTGTCACATAACGCTCACGCCACCTTAAATTTCTCACATCTAAAGATTGTGTTCCGGATTAACTTCATTGGTGTAGAACTAACACTCGCTTGTGTTTGCTTTTGTAATAAAATATAGTATTTTTAAAATAGTATCTTGTGGAATGTTTTCGATAGATTCTGTGTCCGGTAATGGTTTGTGTCATAAAATGTTCCAGTTCTCCCCAATTTCTTGCTACTCATTATTCAATAGATGGAATAAATACTTTCGCCCAGCCTTCATACTTGTCCCATCTTTCAAGCCACCTGACCATGAGTTCTCTTCTGGCTTCTCTTCGATATTCCTTTCCTTTCTTCATCACGTTATGCCTCTCCT
Source organism: Onthophagus sagittarius (assembly GCA_036711965.1). Classification (NCBI taxonomy): domain Eukaryota; kingdom Metazoa; phylum Arthropoda; class Insecta; order Coleoptera; family Scarabaeidae; genus Onthophagus; species Onthophagus sagittarius. Next base: position 15,017,735 of record JASERS010000004.1, read on the forward strand.
CCACGAGCAAATCCATGAGAGGCATACTGGCGGTTACCTCTACACATTTCCCCATGGCAAGATCGATTCAACATATTCTTATAATGCTCTCAACCCAACCTAATTCCATGATGTGTCTCACATTTCATGCATTTCTTCTATTCTTTAGGCATCTTTAGCCATTTCATCCTTCTTTCTTGGACTTCATATTCCAGAAAGTATTACTAATGAAGTAAAATAAGACTTCTAAGTCAATTCTCTTAACAACGATTTTAAATTACGTGCCAGACTCAACTATATTTGTTACTTTCCGTGTTAGTATATTGATTGCGTCTGTCCAACCTAAGCTATCCCATCTGAAAGTAATCCAACCTAATCCCAATCAACATGATGCAACCCAGCTTAAACATAGTTATTCCCGATCCAACCTAACCCATTACAATTACATGGTATGGGAGATATCACACTTATTTACAGTTGTTCTTGTATTCGGCACCTCTCTTCATTTAGAGACTGAGTATCTTTAGAGAAGGGTTCTGCAGAGATATTACCAATATTTCTTGCTTTTTTCCATTCTATAGCTTTTTAATCTGGTCTCCGATTTATTATTTCGTCTATCTTCAGTTTAACTTAACTATCTGTTGGATTGAGTTAATTTGGGTTGACAAGACCTGTCTTCGATACTTGAATAGGTCTGCTGAGATGTGTGCCACATTTCATGCATCTCTTCTACTCTTTAGGCATCTTTAGCCATCTCGTCCTTCTCTCTTGGACTTCATATTCCAGAAAGTGTTAGCAATGAAGAAGAATAAAACATCTAAATCAATTATCTTTAAATTCCGTGAAGGACTCAATTATATTTGTTACCTTCCGTGTTAGTATATTGATGTTGTCCGTCCAACCTAACCTATCCCATCTGAAAGTAATCCAACCTAATTCCAATTAACATGACTCAACCCAACTTAAACACAACCATTCCCAATCCAACTTAACCCATCGCAATAATGTTACATGGTATGGGAGATATCACACTTATTTACAGTTGTTCTTGTATCTGGCACCTCTTTACTTAGACACTCAGTATCTTCAGTATTTTTAGAGAAGAATTCTGCAATGATATTATCTATATTTCTTGCACTCTTCCGTTCTATAGCTTTTTAATCTGATCTCCGATTGATCATTTCGTCTATCTTCAATTTAACTTGACTATCTATTGGGTTGAGAAGAGTTTCAAGTCTTCGATACTTGAAGAGATCTGCTGAAATGTGTTCCACATTTCATGTATTTCTTCTGTTCCTTAGACATTTTTAACGTTTTCGTCTTTTTGTCCTACTCTCTTGGACCTCATATTCCAGAAAGTATTTATAATAGGATTTCAAAGTCAATTCTCATAACAACGTCTTTAAATTTCCTGAAGGACTCTACTATATTTATTACTTTCTATGTTACTATGTCGTCTGTCCAACCTAACCTATCCCATCTGAAACTAATCCAACCCAATTTCAATCAACCTGACTTAAACTCAACCATACCCAATTCAACCCAACCCAAGGAATAAGGATACATGGAATGGGAGATATCACACTTCTTTAACCATAAAGAAGTTAGTTCTTGTGTCTAGTAAATCTATATTTAGAAACTGAGTATATACGTAATATATTTGTTTGTGATTCTATCGTATACTTGAAGATTTCTGCAAAGATATTACCTACATTTCTTGCTCTCTTAAATTCTATAGCTTTTTAATCTGTTGTCAGATTTAATGGTATATTCAGTTAAACTTTGAATCGGTCTATTCAATTAAACTTCTATTGGGTTGAGTTCATTTTTTTAGGTTGGGTTGGGGGAGTTTCAGGTCTTCCATACTTGAGGAATACTGCTGAGATGTGTCCTATATTTCTTGCCCTCTTCCACAGTTTAGGCATCTCAGTACTTTGAGGGCGTCTTCCAAAGATGGTGGTTCTATAACCTTTTCGTCTGGTCTCAGATATATTATTTCTTATCTTCAATTTAACTAGACTATCCTTTCTTGAGTTTTAAGCGAATCAGAACAACATTCTGCGAGCGATTTTAAGGTTCATTAAGGATCTACATTTGCTCTAAACCTCTAAAAGGCAAAAGTTACATTAGATCTCTTAAGTTACGGTAACGGGAGGGGTTGTTCATTTCATCCTGGCAATAATAATAATAATCATAATCCCTTGTCGAATTGGGTTGCGTTGAGTTGGGTTCGCTTGAAGCTATCCCTTCAACATTTTTTGTAAAGTACTGTTTTTGATTAGTACTCTTGTTTGAATGACTTTTTTGAAAGCTTGGCTTTATCTTCGAAATCTTATTCTATCTACAGAGTGTTATTATTCTTATGTTCTCAGCATTTCTCGTTTCAATCTTGTTGACCTCCATATATATTGAAATCAGTTTCATTTCTTCTTCAATTTTCTTAACAATATATTTATGTTTCTTGAAGGACTCAACCATATTTGCTTCCTTCCGTGTTACTATGTTGATGTCATCTGTCCAACCCAACACTTCCTAACTCAAACCATTTAAACCAATTCAAACCAACTCAACCCAAAACAATGATATGTAGATTTGGGTATCTTCTTTACCGTTCTATTCTATTCTCGCAAACTTATAATTTATTTAGAGTCTATCTCGTACTTTTGACTTTTTCCGCGATGTTGATGCCATCTGTTCAACCTAACCCAACTTAAAAAAACTCAACCCAATTCAATCAATCTTAAACCCAACCCAATCAACTAAAACCTAGATGAAGATGATGTTCTTTTAGCAATGTTAATTATGCGTATGTTTTTCCTAATTATACAAATCCAAACAAATTGGTTATTTGAAGACTCAACCATACTTGTTTCCTTCCGCGTTGCTATGTTGATGTCGTCTGTCCAACTCAACACATGCCAACTCAAAAAGATTCAAACCAACTCAAGTGAACTCAACCCAAAAAATCATATGTAGATTGGGTATCTTCTCTACCATTCTATTCTTGCAAACTTTTAGTTTATTTAGAGACCGAGCATATCATTTGCAATTGAGTCTATCCCATACTTTTGACTTTTTCCGAGATGTTGATGCTATCTGTTCAACCCAACACAACTTAAAAAAGTCAACCCAATTCAATCAATCTCAAACTCAACCCAATCAACTAAAACCTAGATGAAGACGACGTTCTTTTAGCCAAGTTAATTATGCGTAAGTTTTACCTCACTACATAAATCGAAACAAATTGGTTATTTGAAGAGTTTGAGTACTAGTCCAAACTCTTCAAATAATCTGGCTTTTGCACAAAAGTTAAATGAAATTATATGTTTCTTTTCATATCTTTTCTCTTCATAACAATCTCTACCTTTCTTGTTTATAACTGTATTGGTCGATATTGCAGTTTTATGATATGATACAACATCGTTTACAAAATCTTGTAAAATATTTCCAAAGTAAGTAGGAAAACATCTAATTAATGATTGTATAAAGCCATAACAAATCAAACTTAAAACTATAATTATTAAAAAAGCAAATTAATTAAGCAATCTTATGGTCAAAGGACCAATCGAAGATCAATAAACTGCATAAACATCATGAATCAATAGCAATTAATTTTCTTATGTTATTGTTAGTTTCTTTGTCTGTTGCAATTGTTAATTGATACTCTTACACTAATCAATTTTTTTCAACACTTGTTTCTATAATCTGATAAAATACATTCACATACCTTCAATACATAAATAGCTGTATTTACAAATACAAAAACGTTTTATATGCATTAGCTGTTACTTTGGCCATATTGTTATTTAAACAAAGTGTTGAATAATTCATTCAACAAGACCTGCTGTTATTCCGTTCGTATTGCCAGATCGTTTTACGTAATACACAGCCACTGATAATAATAAAGATATTATTATTATACACCTACGGATGCAACCGTCGTCGTTGTCGGCGCGCTGTCGCAGTTTCTGGCGAGTCCTTTGTCCTTGAGTTGGGTTTGTTTCGGCTTGGTTTACTTTCCAGACATCCAGTTTCCTCCTCCTTTTCACTAAACATCACGTTATAAAGTCGTTATTATAGCTTCGAAACGCGATCCTCTCTAGGTCGTAACCGATTAAAAAACATAATAGTAAAAGAACTCTTCGAATGGAAATACACTATTTAAATCCATTTGAAATGGTTTGTAGATTTGAAAGGAAATTGCTTGATACATATCTGGGTAATCAATGGACATTAAAATGTTTAGAAACTACGAGGAAAGTATGTAAATGAACTCGAATTTGGCAGGGAAAGTACAGGTTTAGTGTTTATGGTTCTTAGATTTTGATAAACGAAAGCTTTTTTGGAGAAAGGTTAAAAAAAATTTTAATTTGTTTTGAGTTAATTATGTTTTAATAAAGACAAGTAACGGGCTATTTAGTGCTTTAAAATTTGAACTAGAATTGGTTCTAGATTTAATTAAGGTTTAAAAATCTTAAGAAACGCTGGGTGTTAGTTCTAGATCTAGTTCTAGTTGTAAAATTAGATTAATTCAAAATTGGATTCAGAGGTTCTTTCTTGATATCAGTGAAGAATGCTGATTAAAACTGGGACTAACAGTATAGATTAGCCGATTCTAGAACCTCCTCCTCGAACCTGCATACGAGGAGGAGGTTCCAGAATCGGCTAATTATTGGAGGAGGAGGAGGAGGTTGTAGAATCTACTAATTGTTGGAGGAGGTTGTAGAATCGACTAATTGTTGGAGGAGGTTCTAGAATCGGCTAATTGTTACAAACTTACTAACCTCGATGGGTGACCATATCGAACACGTTGGCATATATAGAACGTCATAATTTGTTCTCTGGTTTCTTACTTGGAGGAGTCACTTGGGAGGAGGTTGGACATTAATTGAAACCTCATTAATTGGAAACTCCTCCCATATTGCAACCTTTAAGAGGAGTAGGTTTATACAAGTTAACCGAATCTAGAACCTCCTCCTCCTATTCCTTCTCCTCCAACAATTAGCCGATTCTAGAACCTTCTCCTCGGACGCAGGTTCGAGGAGGAGGTTCTAGAATCGACTAATCTATACTACTACTAACACTAGACCTAGAAATATTTGGGTTTAGCCGTGCGTCTTTAGCGTTTAGCCGTGCCGTCCTTAGCTGTGCGCTAAGGTCTAGTGTTAGTTCTAGTTTTATGCTAGCAATAGTAGGAATTAACTCGAAAATTAGAACTAGAATCAGTCAGGTTTAGCCGTCTTGAAAGACGTGCGGCTAAACCTGAATGATTCTAGTACTAGTTTTAGTGTTAATTCTAGTTTTTTGTTAGCACTGTCACCAGAATTAATACTAAAAATGGAACTAGAAACGTTCAGGTTTTACCGTTTTGAGAGACGTGCTACTAAAGATGAATGATTCTTGTAGTAGGTTTAGTGAATGATTCTAGTACTAATATAAAAGTAGAACTAGAATCATTCAGGGTAAGCCGTATTGAAAAACATGCAACTAAACCCGAATGATTCTAGTACTAGGTGCTGGGTGTTGAAAATAGGAAAAGACTCAAACGATAAATTGGGTTTGAAAAAGTCTAAAAAAATTCAAATACGTAATAAATACCTTAAACTTAGTTCAAAATTAGTTAAAATCAACAATAATTAATTATGAAATGAAACTAAATAATTATTTATTGTGTTAAAATAGAGCATAAATTTGCTTTATTTTATTATTAACTAAGAAAACTGAGCTAAATTTAAAATTAAACTGCTTTAAAACAGCCTGAAAATTTTTCAACGTAGTTTTTCTGCGAGGTTAAATTTACTTAAAACGATTAATAGAGTAAAATTTGTAATAAATACCTTAAATTTACTTCAAAATTAGCCAAAATCTTCCTTAAATTCGTTTTGATTCGATTAAAATTCAAAAGACTCAAACGATAAATTGGGTTTGAAAAAGTTTAAAAAATTTAAAATACGTAATAAATACCTTAAATTTAGTTCAAAATTAGTTAAAATCTTCCTTGAATTCGTTTTGATTCGATTAAAATTCTTTGATTTGAAATAAAAATCTTGAAACTTCTTGACGTTTTTGACATCTTCTTTATTATCATCGAAATGTACTTGGTTGCTTAGCAACGGCAAGCCGGCAACTTAATTTTTTTTTTAAATATAACCAAACAATAATTAATTATGAAATGAAACTAAATAATTACTTATTGTGTTAAAATAGAGCATAAATTTGCTTTATTTTATTATTAACTAAGAAAACTGAGCTAAATTTAAAATTAAACTGTTTTAAAGCAGCCTGAAAATTTTTCAATGTAGTTTTTCTGTGAGGTTAAATTTGCTTAAAACGATTAATAGAGTAAAATTTGTAATAAATACCTTAAATTTACTTCAAAATTAGGCAAAATCTTTCTTAAATTCGTTTTGATCCGATTAAAATTCTTTGATTTGAAATAAAAATCTTGAAACTTCTTGACGTTTTTGACATCTTCTTTATCGTCGAAATGTACTTGGTTGCTTAGCAACGGCAAGCCGGCAACTTAATTTTTTTTGAATATAACCAAACAATAATTAATTATGAAATGAAACTAAATAATTACTTATTGTGTTAAAATAGAGCATAAATTTGCTTTGTTTTATTATTAACTAAGAAAGCTGAGCTAAATTTAAAATTAAACTGCTTTAAAGCAGCCTGAAAATTTTTCAATGTAGTTTTTCTGCGAGGTTAAATTTGCTTAAAACGATTAATAAAGTAAAATTTGTAATAAATACCTTGAATTTACTTCAAAATTAGCCAAAATCTTCCTTAAATTCGTTTTGATTCGATTAAAATTCTTTGATTTGAAATAAAAATCGTGAAACATCTTGACGTTTTTAATACTTTCTTTGTTATCATCGAAACGTACTTGGTTACTTAGCAACGGCAAGCCGGCAACTTAATTATTTTTAAATGTAACCAACCTAAAATTATGAAAAGAAACTGCTTATTGTATTAAAATAGAGTATTAATTCGTCTTGGTTTTACTGTTAACTGAGAAAAAGTACATTAAAATTAAGAAAATAATTGAAAATGGTAACTTCAACTCGGATAAAACAATTAACAATATTTAATACTCTTTTAGATGAATTTCAATGTTTCCAGAGGCAATATCAAGTCTTTTGGAAGTATTTCAAGTCTTCTAGAAGCAGTATAAAGTTTTCTGAAAGTGTTTCAAGTTTTCTCGAGGCAATATCAAGCCTCCTACAGGCAATATCAAGTCTTCTATATGCGATTAAAGTCTTCTGGAAGCATTTCAAATCCTCTGGAAACAATATCAAGTCCCCTAGAAGCAATATCAAATCTTCTGGAAGGAGTATAAAGTCTTCTGGAAGGAGTATAAAGCCTTCTGGAAGCATTTCAAATGTCTTGAAAGCATTCCAAATCATCTTCAAATACTATGAAGTCTTCCAGAGACAGTAGTAAGTCTTCTGGAAGCAGTCCAAGTCTTCTGGAGACATTTCAAGTTTTTTGGAACAAGTAACGAGTATTCTGGAAGCAGTTCAAGTCTTCTGGATAATAACAATAAATGTCTTTACTTGTACCCAATAATAATAACACAAAATAACATTAGAAAATAACTTAAATGTTATATCCCGAAAAATAGAAGAAAAGAATTAAACGAGAAAATGTTGAGAACGGTACAAAAAGGCGAAGTTCAGTGTCAAACGTTGCTTAAACATTACCCAAAAAGTAAAATAATAAAAGTAAATATTAATAGTAATTTTTATAATAATCTTAAAAAAAAGAAAACATATTAGGCGTATCCGTCTAAACGTTCTAAAGGGATATGCCGTTAATATTTTGATATTTTCAACAAATAGGGCCCATATATTATATCGCCCTAATTAAATTTCGATAAATTTCAACAAATACGTATATCACATCGCCCTAATTAAATTTCGATAATAATAAAGAATCATACAGCAAGGTTTTAACATCTACATTAAGATGCCTGTAAAATTGATGCTATATATCCCCGGAATCCCATTTCGTGGTCGATTATCAAATTCCGAGCTTCTTTTACTAGAGGAAGTCTTTATCCATCAACCATAACCTTAACATGTGATTATAACTCAATTATATATTTTTTGGCGCCCAAAAAGCATTACTTTTAATTTCTTAGGATTGATGATCAAACTGTGTTGGTTATCCATCAAAACCAGGTTATTCAATTCTTCATTTAAAATTGCAATGGCACGGCCCAACTCGTCAGCTTTTGAATAAATATATACTTGGGTATCATCTGCATACAAATGAACCTTGCAGTGTTTGAAACTCCATGTAAGAGCCGTAGTGGTAATTGAAAACAAAGTTGGTCAGAGTGAACCCCGAGCAACTGTGGATTGCAAATACCGAGCTCAAGATATATTTCAATACAGATGAAATTATTAGCAATTCTGTATAGGTGCATTTGCATACAGAAAATTTACTTATTTGGCGCCTATAAAAGTTTTGTATGGGTGCTTTAAGTAACCAGCACTTATGGTTGGTTCTAGTTTTATGCCGCACTGACTCTGAAATTAACACTAAAACTAGAATTAGCAACATTCTGCATTAGCCATCTCAAGAGAAATGTTTCAAAAAATCTTTGTAATATAGCAGACATTAATAATTAATTAAAAAGTTGGTGTTTATTAGTTGCTCTCATTTGTTGAAAATCGCTGATATCATGTTTTTTGACATCAAAAATCGTCATGTCTAACTTCCTATAGATTGTCTAATTTTTCAACTCCTTCAAAAATTAAGGTAGCGGTTACAAGTATTTTAAATTTCTTTGTTGAATATCAACGTTCCCCTGAAGTGAACGTTGACTTTGTTATAATTCAACCCAACCTAACCCAATTCTTTGTTTTCGAATTTTACCCGCTGAAACCACCAATCTTTATTTTTTCATAATTTTTGTTTCGTTCCTGGCGTAACAACCCAAACTATTGATAGAAAAAGATGCACTTTCTTTAAATTGCCAATGACATAGGTGATTACGCCAGGAGCAAAACAAGAATGTTGAAAAAAATTAAATATTGGGGGTTTCACCAATCCATGTAACTGTAGATTTTTAACAAAGCTTAATTAAGAAAATCTCGTCAGGACGACCACTAATATCTACTCCATTAATGTGTTGCGTGTGTTATAAATCACCCTGTATATCCAAATCTGTATATCACTGTCAAAATCCCGTAAGGGTAGTACCACCAATTGTATGTGTACATAAGAGTCCCCGCACTATTGACTCACCTGTATATCATTAGATCCAACACGGCTAAACCCAAATGATTCTAGTTCTAGGTCCAGTGGTTTCAACACTAGAGCCAGTTGGTAGATCCAACACTAGAGATAGAATGTTTCTAGTTCTACATTTAGAGGTTGATCTAATAATATAAAACTAGAACTGAAGGTAGACCTAGAAATGGGAAGTTTTGGCTTCTTAGATCTAGAACTAGAAACATACGGGTTTAGCCGTCTTGACAGATGTACGGCTAAATCGGAATGATTCTAGTTCTAGGTCTAGTGTTAGTTGTAATTTTATTCCAATTCAAATAAACAGGGTTGGGTCGGGTTGGGTTTAGCCGTGCATCTGATCCGTGTATCCATCGAAGGATGGTCATGTGTCAGTGCCTACAAAAGTTGTAATGGATTTGATGACAAATCTTTTAGACAGCGGATGTACTTCATGCACTGACAACTATTACACATCAGTGAGTTTAGCTAATGCACTATTACATAGAAAAATACATCTTATTGGAACATTACGATCTAATAGAAAATATAACCCCAAAAGGGTTGTAGATAAAAAGTTGAAAGTTGGAGAAGTAATAGCTGAAGAATGTAAGCAAGGAATAGTAGTTGAAAAATGGAGAGATAAAAGGGACGTATTAGTATTGAGCACTAGATATGGAAATGAAATGGTTACTTTAATCAAAAGAGGTAAAGAAATACAAACGCCCAAAAATGTGGTTGAATACAATAAATATAAATCATATATTGATATATCTGATCAGTTAAAATCTTATAATACCTGCCTTCGCCGTAGTATGAAATGATATAGGAAATTGGCGGTCGAGTTATTAACTGGAAGTGCAATAGTAAATGCCTACATTGCGTATAAAGAAATAACCAATAATAAAATATCAATAACTGCGTTCAAAGAAGAAGTGATAAGTGGTCTGTTGAAAACAGCGAGACAGGAAGAAATATCTGAAAGCATGACCGAAATAGAGCATAAATTAGAAGATGTTGGTCGTTCTAAAAGACGTCGGTGTGTAATATGCTACAAGAAAATTTCAAACGAATCTGGAAGAGAACAAGCATCGAGGAAAACTCCCCAAACCACGTTGAAATGTAGTGCTTGCGATCAATATTTTTGTTTGAACTGTTTTTTTGAAGCACATACAGCTTCTAAAATTTAGTATACACACACCATATTTTCTGTTTTTTTTAAGATTTATATCCATGTTTTCGAATGATATTTATGTTTTCTTATGGATTATATCTACGTTGTATTAATGTATTAAGAATTATATATATTTTTGTATTATTATAAAAGGTAAAATAAATAGATAGACTAGATAGATAGCCTAGTTGATCTATTTATTTTTCTATTTCTATTTGTTTTTTTCTAACTTTATTGCATTATTTACATATTACAGTTCCCTATGCCACGTGGTGGTCTCACAATAACAGGCCAATGACATAAATTGTTTCTTCTGGCCGTCTACTCTGCTACCATATGTATTTCAATGCATTACGTGATACCACCGTGGTCACACACGGCCAAATGTAAAATTGTTTAATATGAGACCAGGGTGGATTCGCGCAGTCTCTACGTTCCAATACAACAATAGACCAACGCGATCTCATATGGCACTCAACGTGTTAATATAGAAACAATGATCTCATTTATGAATTTTTTATAAATACTGTCCTGACTTGTACGCAGATTTTTGCATACCCGTTATTTGTAGAATTTTTAGTTTTGATTTTTTTCTGTAACTACTGTTTCTGTTTTGTTGGAGCATATTTTGTTAATAGAATTATATGTAGTTAATATACAAAATAAAAAAAAATCAAGTTTATCACATTAGATTATGACTCTTATTTTTTCAATTAAAGTATTACAAGTTTTTTGTACGCAGACATCTGCTGCTGAGTGTATAATTTTCAATTTCTGTTATTATTCGTTTATTTCATTTAAAATTTCACTTATCATAAATACGATTAAGTACTCGAAAAGTATATATATATATAATTTTATAATATTATATAAATGAAGGGCACAGGAAATAAATTAAAAATTAATAAAATAATCAAATTAATTAATGACATTTGGGTTAATGTTTTGTCAATCCACCATTTATTTTTGAACGTCAGATGTTTATAAATGTCACAAATTTTCTATTATAAATTTGCGATTTTATAATATCTGTGGTGAAGGTTTCGTATTTATTCGAAAATCTTCGATATCATAGAATTTATTGTTAAACTTCAAAGAAATTCTGTTCGCATACTATTTTTAGAAAACTATTTATTTGTGTAGCCTTTTCAACTGTTAATGTATTACGATTGTTAATTCTAGGTCCTATGCGTTTTCTTTCTTATATAACTTAATTAAACTTTTAAATGTAGGGACGAGAGGGTTCATTTCTAAGGAGTTGAAATTGTTGATATTGAAAATACTTAAGTTGTTACCCTCTTCCTTTATAGCTTTTTTCAATTTGTTGTTAAATTTTATGGTTGGGTTGAGTTTTATTTCTTTAATACAGTTGTCTTTAAAAAATTCCAAGTCTTCTCTATGTATGGATTTTTGTTGAGAATGACGATCCTTGCGTTTGTATCTTCTTGTGTTACAATTAAATCTTCATTTTTGATTTTGTTTTTTAATAACTTATTTATCTTACATTAACTAAATTGTTATTAAACTTACAACACGTAAAAAGTCGTCAGTTTTGGGAACATACAGCGCCTCGCCCGCAGGCAACCTCGATGTTTTCTGGCGAAATCGTTCCTTGTATATCTTGGGAAAGATACAAAGTCTACTATAAGAACACAGTTATTCTCAAATCGCCGAGGTCGCTTGCGGGCGAGGCGCTGGTCTTGGTATGTCAGTACAAAATCATCAATTTAGGGAAAATATAGCGCCTCGCCCGCAAGCGACCTCTTCGCTTTGAGGAAATACCTATTTCTATAAGAGACTGTATCTATATAAAGAACGATTTCGCCTCAAACCGCAGAGGTCGCTTGCAGGCGAGGCTCTGGACTTGGTATGTCAGTACAAAATCATCAATTTAGGGAAAATATAGCGCCTCGCTCGCAAGCGACCTCGGCATTTTGAGGAAATACGTGTTCTTATAAGAGACTGTATCTGTATAAAGAATTATTTCGCCTCAAATCGCCGAGATCGCTTGCGGGCGAGGCGCTGGGCTTGGTATGTCAGTACAAAATCGTCAGTTTAGGGAAAATATAGCGCCTCGCCCGCAAGCGACGTCTTCGCTTTGAGGAAATACGTATTTTTATAAGAGACTGTATCTATATAAAGAACGATTTCGTCTCAAACCGCCGAGGTCGCTTGCAGGCGAGGCTCTGGACTTGGTATGTCAGTACAAAATCGTCAGTTTAGGGAAAATATAGCGCCTCGCCCGCAAGCGACCTCTTCGCTTTGAGGAAATACGTATTTTTATAAGAGACTGTATCTATATAAAGAACGATTTCGCCTCAAACCGCCGAGGTCGCTTGCGGGCGAGGCGCTGGACTTGGTATGTCAGTACAAAATCATCAATTTAGGGAAAATATAGCGCCTCGCTCGCAAGCGACCTCGGCATTTTGAGGAAATACGTGTTCTTATAAGAGATTGTATCTGTATAAAGAATTATTTCGCCTCAAATCGCCGAGATCGCTTGCGGGCGAGGCGCTGGGCTTGGTATGTTAGTACAAAATCGTCAGTTTAGGGAAAATATAGCGCCTCGCCCGCAAGCGACGTCTTCGCTTTGAGGAAATACGTATTTTTATAAGAGACTGTATCTATATAAAGAACGATTTCGCCTCAAACCGCCGAGGTCGTTTGCGGGCGAGGCGCTGGACTTGGTATGTCAGTACAAAATCGTCAGTTTAGGGAAAATATAGCGCCTCGCCCGCAAGCGACGTCTTCGTTTTGAGGAAATACGTATTTTTATAAGAGACTGTATCTATATAAAGAACGATTTCGCCTCAAACCGCCGAGGTCGCTTGCGGGCGAGGCGCTGGACTTGGTATGTCAGTACAAAATCGTCAGTTTAGGGAAAATATAGCGCCTCGCCCGCAAGCGACCTCTTCGCTTTGAGGAAATACGTATTTTTACAAGAGTCTGTATCTATATAAAGAACGATTTCGCCTCAAACCGCCGAGGTCGCTTGCGGGCGAGGCGCTGGACTTGGTATGTCAGTACAAAATCGTCAGTTTAGGGAAAATATAGCGCCTCGCTCGCAAGCGACCTCGGCATTTTGAGGAAATACGTGTTCTTATAAGAGATTGTATCTGTATAAAGAATTATTTCGCCTCAAATCGCCGAGATCGCTTGCGGGCGAGGCGCTGGGCTTGGTATGTCAGTACAAAATCGTCAGTTTAGGGAAAATATAGCGCCTCGCCCGCAAGCGACGTCTTCGCTTTGAGGAAATACGTATTTTTATAAGAGACTGTATCTATATAAAGAACGATTTCGCCTCAAACCGCCGAGGTCGCTTGCGGGCGAGGCGCTGGACTTGGTATGTCAGTACAAAATCGTCAGTTTAGGGAAAATATAGCGCCTCGCCCGCAAGCGACCTCTTCGCTTTGAGGAAATACGTATTATTACAAGAGTCTGTATCTATATAAAGAACGATTTCGCCTCAAACCGTCGAGGTCGCTTGCAGGCGAGGCGCTGGACTTGGTATGTCAGTACAAAATCGTCAGTTTAGGGAAAATATAGCGCCTCGCCCGCAAGCGACCTCTTCGCTTTGAGGAAATACGTATTTCTATAAGAGACTGTATCTATATAAAGAACGATTTCGCCTCAAACCGCAGCTGAGTGTATTTAGTTCTGAATCCCTTAAATAGTCATAAACCAAAACATACGTTATACGTAATTACCTAAATGTTACCCAATTTATTAGTCATTTAAATAAAAAATATAAATTGGCGAATTTTTTTTCTAGTTGTCCCGGTCAGTACTTACACTATTATGGCAACAATAAACTAGACCCTCTTTTTTTAAAATTTTGTATGAAAAGGGACGCACTCATTTCGTTCGTCCAAATATCATAGAACATCATTGGTCTTGAGAGAAGTGCGGCTAAACTCAACTAAATTCTAGTACTAAATTTAGTATTAGTTTTATACTAGCATTGTTGCTAGAACTAACACTAAAATCGTTCAGGTGTAGCCGACTTAGGAGACGTGCGGCTAACCTGAATCATTCTAGTTCTAGATCTGAGTCACATAATACTTTACATAGTATCACAAAGATTCCGGACATTCCTTTCCCCGTATTAATATAATCCGTTACATCGAACTTTTACATTATAAGAAAATCTTAATTAAATTTAAAATCGTATTATAGGCAACACAATTCGCGCATACCTCGTTGTTATTGTAGTCTGCACAGCTGGCGGTTTGAAAGTAAAAATTCACGACCGACGGGTTCTTAGTGCTGTTAACATTAAATAACGGCTCCACGGTGAGTGCCCGATGCTTCTTAATTTCCGCTCTGCATTATTTGACGTTCGTAGCTCGTGCGATGCAGACAATTCAAAGTAACACCTTAAACGCGTTTATCACAAGTGTTACATACATGTCGATTTTTTCGAAAATCCCAGTTTTTTTTCATTAAAAAAAATAAAGTATGTATATTTGTACGTGCGTTTCTTTTCGATCCTCGTGAGTTGACACCGACACGCACCGGTGAGTTTTAATATTTTTTTTTTAACTTATTTTCGTTGCCTCCTTTCAAAGTGGGTTAGCTTAATTCGATTATGTTCTAAAGTGGGATTTATTTATTTTTTTTCTTTTTCTTTTGCGTTGTTGGTGAGTCAATAATTTTTATGGAAAAGAAATCGGAAATTTTTTTGCGCTTATTCCTCTCCACTTAATCATCTTTACCTGGAAGATTTTAAACGGTTTCTTGGCTCCTTTTATTGGCTGAAACTCGAAGAAGAATAAACGGCGACACAAAAAGATATTTCTTCTTGTTGTCAGTGTTTAATGTTCGTCGAAGTCTCGGTTGTTATCTAACGGTTAGGATTTTACGACTGTTGATGAATTCGTGGACGTCGTCATCATTTCGATTCATTTCGTGCACAGATTTCCGTTACACACAACAAAGGACTCTGAAAAGCCGGTTGGGGCAGGATGTCATCGCTCGATGAAATGTTGCAACATTTCTTTTATTTATTTATTTGCCATTACAAATACGAAGACCTCCATAGTCGATATTAATTCAGCTGAAATTAAAATTAATATTGGAACTATTACTAAGACCAATACTAAACTTAAAACTATAAGCTTCAATGTTGCAACATGATTTTAACTTTACCGTTTATTACATAAAATAGTTTATTATTAAATTTTGCCCCAATAAATTTAATTTGGCACACTTTTTAATGCTGAATTAATAAACATAAAACAACATCATAACACCTTAACGAATCAAAGTTGAAAACAATTCAACGTACTAGAAACGACTCTATCAACATTAATTTTAGTATGATTTAATAAGAGATTCATCATGGTCCAATTCCTTTCTTAACGAGACGTTTTCTACTTTTTTATGTAAGAGGTACAATTACGAAGGAATTTTTTATGGTAAACGTAGAAAAATAAAAGAAATAATAAATAAAGTAAACACGAATGGATCTTAAGTGATTGTAAAACACGACATTGAGAAAGATTAAATCGCACGTTACTTCTTTAAAAAGTGACACACGAAAGGGAACGCCGCCGTAAAGTAATCGTCCAAACAAATTGGTAAAGCCATCTCGCGCAGATAGAGGCAGATACTTTCACGAGATTTCTATTTGCACTCTGCAAATACGGTAAGCAACTGAGCGAGAAGAACGTGTCTCAAAGATTTTCACATCGTCCCTAGGCCGTTTCAATTACGGCTTTTGTAATGCATTTCGTTTTTTAATCGAGCGTTAAGTTGAAGTTAAACGCGCTAAAATCGCATAAATAAATCGAAAAAGGAAACGAATTTTTCACACTTTCGGTCTTTAACTTGACGACTAAAGTTTTAAGAGTTAATTATGGAAAGGCACGCGCGCATACGAATTAAATGGCTTAGGACAAAAGACCGATAGCTTCCTGTTTCCTCGACGCTAAACAGGCATTTCGACTTATAATTACTTTTTACTTTCACGGGCTTCACAAAATGATAATTAGGCGTGTAGAAAGGACGCGATCGTAAACAAATTTGAAAGTGGCAGGACAATGCAAAACGTGGATTTAAAGGGGAATCGTTTTAACTATGTGATTATACACCTTTTTGTTACAACACTTTAGAACATGGGTAATCGTTGTATTCTGTTAATCGTTGTAATTCAACTCGGGTTATTCCTCAACTTGTTCTGTTTCATGTTTATAGATAAAGTTGGGGTATTCCCCGAGTGTGTTCAAAAAAGAATGTAAAGTGTTTAAAATGATAATAGTACGGACTTAGTACGCGATAAGTGAGTCTAATTTTGCAAATAAATTATTTTGAATTGTCTCTAAACACTAAAGTTAGACACTAACATCTTGAAGAAAGCTCACAATTTTATCTCATAGCTGCATATAGATTTGCAAATAATCAGCTTACATCTCATATAGCAGTCTGTAAATGGTTTAATAACTTGATCACAGCAGATATGAAGTTATAGTAATTTTCACTCGCCATAAATGTTCTTTTAGGAATTTTTTTCCCAGAACGGAACAATTTCATCTATGTTGAATATGGTTTGGTTGGTATAAGTGTCTTGTTTTATCACTACCTGGAGTATCCTGGATAAAGAGACTCTTCATAGATAAGATGATAAAAGTTGATAGAAGATAGAAGAAATTAGATAATAGAACATCACTTCATAGATAGTGATTTTCACTCGCGATAAATGTTCTTTCAGGTATTTTTTTCCCAGAACAGACCAATTTGCATCCTGGGTAAAGAGACGCAATTTCTTTATCAGTGCTTGGCGTCTCTCTAATTTCTGAGATACTATGCCAATTACAACGACTTTTGAAACAGCTAAACCAGGCTGTACTAGCTTTAACAGTATGTTGCCTTAACATTTCAGCTGTATCATCCTTACTAGCTTCTACCTTTCAGAACTGTACATAACTTGAGAGCACACCGTGTTCTGATTAACAGGACGATATTTCACTTTTACTTGGTTACCGTTACTACCATGAAGAAAACCATAAATTGAAGGATGATGCTTAAGTGCAAAGGCTGAGTAACTTTTTGAAACTTCTTTGCTAATTCACAAAATTTAATTTTTACATTAAATTCTTGGGACTTCTTTTCTAGTTTGATACAAATTAAGCAGTATTAGTTCTACTTCACTTGCAGACTACAGTTACAAAGGTAGTCTTTCACAGTCAGTTTAGTAAGACATTGTAATTGTAATTAACGTTTCTACGCACAACACGTTCGAACCTATCGTTCAACCAACCACAATATGTTAGAATGGGTGGAGAGGGGAATCAAATTGAAATCGCATAACTTCTAATTTACGTAAAAATTACGCTAAATAGCCATAACCCTGGTAATAATCCCTTAGATAGTGTAACCAGAAGATGGTAATAACGATTCTAAGTATAGTGTTATTTCTGAAGCTAGGTTGGGTTCCATCTTGAGAAAGGTACGTCTAAATCCAAACGTTTTTCGTTCTAGGTTCTGCGTTAATTCTTATTCAGTCTTAAATTATTGTATAGTTGTATCGTACTAACACTAGAACTAACAATAGACCTAGTACTAGAAAATTTCCGTTTAGCCGTGCGTCTGAAGACTTCAACTGAAATTTCTTGGAAATGGCATGTTCTCGAGCTTTTGAGTCCAAATAGTTCCACATGTTTTCAATTGGATTCCGGCCTTTGGGATGAGACACCCACACAATCACAGATTCGCCACTTTGTTTCACTGTTGATCTCATATTCTTCAATTACAGCTTTGTTTAATTTGTTCATGCTGAAATTTTAATCTAATAGTCTGGTTCCTTTTGCTAATTAGTGGTTTTTGCATTGCTTTTCTATCATTCAAACCGGCAGTATGAAGGACATTTTATGAAGGACTTCAATAATCAAGATGCTTCCATAATCTAGATTAAGCTGGTTTTAATCTATTCGGATTGGCGAAGTATTATTGTACCTTACCTGGTGAAAAATTTCTTATAAAAAAACGATGACCCAAAAATCATGAATCAGATACGATTGGGCAGAGATTCAACATCTTTAGCTATATTCAACAAGTTGAGGTGTGTCCTTAAAGGACAGTGCCCAGTAAAGACAACCATTAGCAGCAAGCGAGTAGCTGCTGCGAGCAAGTTAATAAATAACTTAGCATGTGTCATTCCAGGAAAACTGGTGCGTAGTAGGTAGTGACCAAAGATTAAAGAGTAAACAAGATTCGTGTCGGCACGTTTGGTAACGCTATAGATTTTTAAATTGGAATGCATAATAATGAATAGATTTATAGATTAGAATATCAGCTGTTACATTTTAAGATTAGGTTTGTTATTGTCAGGACATTTAAATTGGAATGTTCTCCATCTCATTCCCAAACTGAAGTCGACTCTCACTCTAGCGTCGCATCTTGTTTACTCTTTAGTCTTTAACCTAAGCTCACCTCGTTCTCCGCACATAAACGGCATTCAGTATTAACGGTGCTCAGTAAATTAATTAAACTCATTAGAACTTTAAATCTGCTACGGGCAAGCCCCAAATTGCTGGTTTTAGTCCTACAAACGCATTAGTTCTGTCTTCTCGTGCTAGCTCATCTGCCACTTCATCGTCAGCAACTCCAAAGTGACTTGGGACTCAGATGAAAGAGACTCTGTATATTTAGAGTTCTCTTACAGTTCTCAACAGAATAATCGTATTGTCATGTTCTTCATCCTTCTGTCTAGAAGGAGGATAGCTCCCATATCAATAATAAATACTTTCGCTTAGAATACTGTACAATAAGTACCCAGGCTATAAGCTTACTAGTCTTTAGTAATACAAACAAGCAAATATCTAAATGAACCAGAGAATCTTCGTTTTCAATCTAAAACTACCACTGAAGCAACTTAATTTGGTATCGAGCATTAAGCACTGAAAATGGCCACCGTCAAATCTGACGATATTCAAGGACAGTATCAGTACCTATAGTATCCTCTAGCCCATTGGTAAGACATATTGGAACAGGTTTGAGCATATTGTTTAAATCTGTAAATGATAGTTCTCGCCAATTTGTTTATATGCACGTGCAAAGAAGTTAAGCCAAGTAGAACACCGCTTGCTAGAGTTAGAATTGTGCTTATTGCACCAGAAATTGCAAATCCAGCATTCAACGAGTGTTCAATTCTTGAGAATTTACTGGTAAATGAAGCCTTTACTATTTTACCTATATCAACCTGTCCCTATTTAAACGTAAATTTTAAAGATTTATTGAACAACTTACTAAATACAGGGTAATTCAAAAATCAGGAACGTACTTTATTAGCCTTGTGCTTTGGGTCGTTATCTTGGTAAAATCGTCAGTCATTACCAAGAAACACTTTATCAACACTTTTAGGTAAATTGGTTTTTAAAATATCTAAATAAACATTTTGATCCATTATTCTTCGATAATGTGCAACGATCCTGGCCCAGCTGCTGAAAATGACCCCCCACACCATCACAGATCCGCCACCATGTTTCACTGTTGGTCTCAGATTCTTTAATTGCAGCTCCTCCAATTTCTCTCTTCATACATATGGCTTACCATCCGAACCAAAAATGTTAAATTTACTTTCATCATTAAAAAGAACTGTTTTCAAAAAAGAAATATCTTTGTTTTCATGCTGTTTCGCGAATTTTGTTCTATAGTCTGGTTCCTTTTGCCAATTAGTGGTTTTGAAGAACATTTCTGATAGTTGACGCACTGGTTTTCTTTCCTAAGTCATTTTCAGCAATAATAGGCAGCTTTGATGCACTAAGGAAGAGATCTTATATCGCAAAATCGACGATATAGATCGCCAATTTTGCTTATTTATCACCCAACTGCTGCCTTTGAAGCGCCTTATTATGCCATGGACCGTAGAATGACTTCTATCAACAATTTTGGCAATCCTGCACAGATTTTCCCTGTTGGGTATGTTTAATAACTAATTTTCTCACTTCAATAGTCGTTTCGCCTCTCTGTCTACACATTACGGATAGCTAACAAAATTTCCTCACAAATAATAAAAGAATGATATTTAGGGAATTCCCCTTTAACATTGTTAAACGTCCACATGAAATTGCCTGCAATTATTATTCATGGCTACGTTCATTTTGTGTATTGTTGATTCCTGTCCGAGTTTGGCTTGTGCCTAATTTTTATACTACTTTCATTAATTTATTTAATATTGTTATTATAGCGAATGAATTTTATGTTTCATGTATGGATTTTGATAAACTACCACTACCACTTTTAGTTAGTAAGAGAACATGGTTAGTAAGAGAGCATTTTTCTTTAGTGTACGAGTTTGGCTTGGAGCCACTCGTACGTGTGTACATTATCATCTCATATAGTAAGCTATAAATGATTTAATGACTCCCGAGTCCATTGATTCAAGCAAATTAGTTGTATTCGGTAGCAAAAATTACAACCTTTACTCGTTAGTTGAAATTAAGTAATGATACAACATGGGATTAACGTTCGATGACAAAGTATGAAGTGATAGTGATGTCCAAAGAAGTTCTCAAAGAGAGAAGCAGTGTGTCAAATGATGGGTAACCCAGTATTAGATTTATTTTTAAAAACCCTTGGACTTTGTGGAAAGCTAGAAAAGCTTCTCTTCACTCGCGATAGAAGCTCTTTTAGGTATTTCTTTCCCAGAACGAATTAATTTCATCTGGGTTGAATATGGTTTGGCTGGTATAGCTGTCTTGTTCTATCACTATCTGGAGTATCTTGGATAAAAAGACGCAGTTCCTTTATCAGCGGTTGCCATCTCTTTAATTTCTGTAATAGTATGCCAATTATTTCCAACTAGCTTTAGCAGTACATTAGCTTAACATTTCAGCTGCGATTTCCTTTCCAACTTCTATCTTTTACAAAAGTTTACATAACTTGGCAGCACACCGTGTTCTGATTAACAGGACAATTTTCACTTTTACTTGATTATCATACTTTATTTCTAATAATTTGCATATCAGCGTTAATACCATGAATAAAATCATACATTCAAGGATGATGCTTAAGTGCAAAGGCTGAATATTTGACTGTTGATTCGGAACTTCTTGAAACTTTTTTGCAAAGTTTAACAAAGTTTAATTTTTATATCGAACTCTTAGGCCCGTATTCAGAGACGAGGATACATCATGTACCCTGGTACAATTAACGAAACGCGCACGAACAGATCGGAGGTTACAATTGTACCCGGGTGCATGATGTATCCTCGTCTCTGAATACGGCCCTTAGAATTTCTTTTCTTGTTTGATGCAAATTGATCAGTATCAATTCTACTTCACTTGGATGACACAGTTCCAAATGTACAGTGTTTCAGTCAATTTATAATTGTAATTAACGTTTTTGAACGCAAAAACACGTTCGAACCTGTCTTTAAACCAATCACAATATTTTATGATGGGTGGAGAGGGGAATCAAATTGAAATCGCGTAACTTCAAATTTAGAAATTTTTACTAGACCTACAACCTAGCTTTAGTACTAACACTAGACCTAGAACTAGAAACATTAGGGTTTAGCCGCACGTCTTTTAAGGTGGCTAAACCTTAATGTTTCTAGTTCTGAGTCTAGTATTAGTTCTAAAGCTAGGTTGGGTTGGGTTCCGTACAGCTAAATCCGAATGATTCTAGTTGTAGATCTATTCATTCCAAGTTTAGTATTAGCTTTACTTCCCGTTGTTATACAGTCTTAGATTGCTGTATGCTTGTATCAAACTAAAATTAAAACTAACATTAGACTTAGAATTAGGAAGTTTCGGTTTAGCCGTGGGTCTTGAGAATGGGAAAAAGAGATGCAGAATTTGGGAATCACTGGTATAGACTAAAATAAACAAAAAAGATTTAATAAACAAGTGATAATAATAGAGATATGGTAATTAATAAAACTATGGTAAATCAAAGTTTTCCACATAGATGAATAGGAAGAGGTGATTATTAATTATTTAGTACCAGGTGTGGCTCCAGAGATTAGGCCGCAGGTACAGGCGAAAATGGATTTGAAACCCTTATCTACATTGCATTACATAAATTGCATACGGGGTAGGCGACCAACTAACCTTGTACCGCGATCCTAAAGATCTATTGTACCCCTACAGATAACGTAATCAAATTTCATCGTGCAATTCATGTTAACCAAAATTAATACAGTAAAGCTCTGGTAATTCTCTTGTAACCCGAACAAAAATAGAAAACGTAAAATTTCCGTGATTTCCCTTAGAATTAACAGATTCTTCGTTCTATCTGTAGAACACGACAATATTTTCAAAACACTGAAGAACATTTTTATTAAAAATGCTAAGTTCAAAAGGTTGAACCTTGGTAAGGACCAAGGTTTGTTAATCCTTGTAAATTGTTAGCGAATTTCATAGCAAAATGCAAAAAAAATATAATTGGACAATGTGATGAGAAAGAGGAATCTGATGACGCTATTCCAATGTCAATTCAACAATTAAAAAAAAATCTGTATTATGCTGATACAATATATGCAAATAAGGCAGTTCTTTCCATCATGGCACTGGAATAAACGAAAACGAATTAAAAGCGACATATAAGAAAGCTAGAAAAAGCTTCTATGCATCACAGATACTGCAAGATAAATTACAGCTAATATTATTATTTAGAACAATAAATCTATAATTATGTATTTATAAGACTATTTTTGATATATAAATATGACTTCAATAAGTTGGTTTTAATTAATTCGGATTAGCGAAGCTTTATTGTTTTGCCCCGTGAAAATTTTTTTAATTCCTTAGGGGGAACTAGGACTCCAAAATCATAAATCTGATACATTTATCACTAAGGTGGCAGCATAAGAGAAGTTCTCTTAACCGTCTCCTCGTCTTCGTCCTCCGCATATGCGGCATTCAACATCATTGGCTGTATTCAACAAGTTGAGGTGTGTCTTTAAGTAAACATCTCCAATGCTGTTGCGACCAAGTCAACAAATAACTTAGCATGTCTTACTCCAGTGATATAAGGCATAAGATATGTAAGGCAGTGACATAACATGTTCACTTCGTCGTCTGCACATAGACTGCATTCAATATCGTCAGCGAAGTTGAAGTGCGTCTTTAATCGCGTCTTTAACCCATCAGAACTTTAATGCTGCCACGAGCAATTTCTAAAACATTCCTGGGTTTAACAATGATGGTGTCAATAAATAACTTTGTATGTCCCAATTTTGTCCAAAATACAGGATCATTGTCCAATCCTGTAATTAGCCATCGCAAACAATACACTAACTGTTGGCTCTGATCAGCTGGCTTCTGTCTGCTGGCTTCATTGCCAGCAACTTCAAAGTGACTTGGGACTCAGATCAGAGAGACTCTATATATTTAGAGTTCTCTTACAGTCATTAACTAGAGATGACATCGTTTTCACAGTTTGCAGCATCTGAAGAGCGATTTGCCTGTCTAATAAGAATAGTATTGTTATGTTCTTCACCCTTTTATCTAGAAGGATTTTATCAATAGTAAATACTTCCGCCTAGAATACAATACAATAAGTACCCAGGCTATAAGCTTACTTAATCTTACTGCTAGTGATTATTAATAGTGTTTGCTTTTCAATTTGATCCATCTGTGAATAAGCAAATATCTACCTGAACGAGAGAATCTTCATTTTCAATCTAAAACTGCCGCTGAAGCAACTTAATTTGGTATCGAGCATTAAGCACTGAAAATGGCCACCGTCAAATCTGACGACATTCATAGTAAAGTATCAGTACCAATAGCATCTTCCGTAGCCCATTAATAAGACATATTGGAACAGGTTTGATCATATTGTTTAAATCTGTAAATGATAGTTCTAGCCAATTTGTCTATATGCACGCGCAAAGGAGTTAAGCCAAATAGAACATCCACTGCTAGAGTTGGCTTTGTGCTTATCGCACAAAAAGATTGCAAATCCAGCTTTCAAAAAGTGTTGAATTCTTGAAATTTAATTGATAACTGAAGCCTGCCGCGCTTTATCATATCAACCTCTCCTTAAATAAACTAAATTTATTTCTATTTATTTATTGAACCAACTACACATTAACAAATCCAGGGTGATTCAAAATAACTGCCGAGAGACTTCTATAACCAGTAATACATGAAAAATTTAGATGTATATGCTTATTACACATAGACAAACGCAAATGCCTTTTTAATGAGGTATAGAGCATCAAAATTTCTTTAAAATTAAACATTATCTACAATAAAAAAATCCTTTATTAAAAATATTTTTTACGACTATGCTAATTTTATGAAACTGAGAGAATTTTCGTGTGTTATTAAAAAACTTTGATTAAAGCAACAGTTTTTGAATAATTTTAGCAACTAGTTTTATCAAAGTGATATAACAGGGTGTATATACAAGGTGAATCAATAGTAAGGATAATTGAAACATCTACGAGAATGGTTGGCAATTGATTTTCTAAGAAATTCAATAAGATTCTCCATTAACTGTTGCTTCGAAAAAATACAGTCTGATTAATAAAATCCTAAAATCCCTGCACGGACGTTTAAGGACCATCAGGATATTAATCCACCAAAATGCCAATTAACTTAAGTGTCAACTTAATTTTTGAAAAAAAAAGACAAAATGATTAATGACTTGGCAACCATGCATTTAAAATTTCGAAACAAGATATGTACTTGAACTCAAATTAGAACTAACACTAACACTAGAACTATTACTAGACCTATCACTAAGACTAATACTAGATTTAAAACTAGAAACTTTCGGGTTTTGCTGTGCGTTTTTTTGAAAAAATGTTTGACGTTTCGGATGCCATGTTACAACCTTTTTTAGAAATTGGTTCGAAGTGAAACTGGTTCTGAGTGACTGATACTGTGCCATAAATGTTTACTTAGAATCAGTTTCTGAAGAATGTTGCAACATGGCATACGAAACGTCAAGCATTTTCCAAAAAACGCACGGCAAAACTCGAAAGTTTCTAGTTTTAGATTTAGTATTAGTCCAAGTGATAGGCCTAGTGATAGTTCTAGTGTTAATTCTAGTTTTAGTTGCTTTTAGTATTTAAGATAGCTAATCAGCAAATGAAAAAAAAATGTATGGAACCCATTTAAAAAAATTAAATTAGAATATTATTAAGAAGAAAATAATTTTAATGAATTTGAGAACATGAAAACATTATTTTTTAATTTTCAATAGTAAAGCCACAAGCTTCCGTCCCCGCACTATTGACTCACCCTGTATAATAAGTTCATTTTTAGATAACGTAATGATAATACTTGGAAATTATAACAAAATCAGAGAGGTTGCTTATATTAACCACCGAGATAAAGATCTTATCCTACAGAGATACATGAATTTAACATGAATTGGATTAACAAATGTTCTGCAAACGTGTTTTTCTTAAAAATTGTACCTCAACCACAATCAAACTTCTGTAAAAGACCAATTTGATAGATAATTGATCTCTTTACACTAAAATACTTTTGTTTTGTTTATTTATTTTTGTTATATAATATTACACGTCCGGCCCGTTCTTCCCAAAAGTGATAACAATATCCGATTGATAACATTATCCGTGATTCTAATAAGCGGCTATTCCACTGTATATGGAATAGTTCAAGGAGGAAATAATTGGTTGTTAGATGGTCGTTATCTATTATGTTCTTTAATTTTCATATTGTATATAGGTACACAATTTTAACTGTTCCGACTTATATACCACTTATATATGACAAATTGACATTTTTAATGCACAAAATAATAAGATAATATTTATTAACAATTAATAACATTAATATTAAGAAGTGTTTATGAATTGTTCAACTAGGCATTTTTTAAAATGTCTAATTTGTTTTTTTTTATTACAATCTTATATAAGATGACACAGGACTAGAAACATTAAATTTTTAGCCAATTTATTCCAGCAAGCATCAAAATGTTTAGGGTAAAAATAGTTTGAGGAAAATCTGTGTAGGATATGTGGGAAAGAATCTTGGGAAGATGGATAGATAATATTGGGAATGTTCTGAATATTTTTTGTCAATATATTATTATGTTGCTAAAATTTATTGCAATAAAAATTGTCATTTCATAGTAATTCTTTATTGCTATTAAATCATGAACATCAGTAATGCCATCGGAGTCAACTGACCTTAATACTAATATTCATGATTACTCTTCAACATAAGGTAAATAATGTTTTGAATTTAATAAAATTTCTCAACTCCGCTTAAATCGGCTTTTTTATAAACATTTTATTTACAAAAACTTTCTTCCAACGCATTTAGTTTGAGAGTTATGAACGATTTTGATAACGAAAATCGATAAATTTGGCATTTTGCGTTTTTACAACTTCTAACTTAAAAATAGTTAAACCCAAACTGAAGCAGATGATGGATTATGTATTTTTGATTCATAATTAACATTTTAATTACAAAAGCTTTCTTCCAACGCATTTAGTTTGAGAGTTATGAACGATTTTGATAACGAAAATCGATAAATTTGACATTTTGCGTTTTTACAACTTCCAACTTCAAAATAGTTAAACCCAAGCTGAAGCAGATGATGGATTATGTATTTTTGATTCATAATTAACATTTTATTTACAAAAGCTTTCTTCCAACGCATTTAGTTTGAGAGTTATGAACGATTTTGATAACGAAAATCGATAAATTTGGCATTTTGCGTTTTTACAACTTCTAACTTAAAAATAGTTAAACCCAAACTGAAGCAGATGATGGATTATGTATTTTTGATTCATAATTAACATTTTAATTACAAAAGCTTTCTTCCAACGCATTTAGTTTGAGAGTTATGAACGATTTTGATAACGAAAATCGATAAATTTGACATTTTGCGTTTTTACAACTTCCAACTTCAAAATAGTTAAACCCAAGCTGAAGCAGATGATGGATTATGTATTTTTGATTCATAATTAACATTTTATTTACAAAAGCTTTCTTCCAACGCATTTAGTTTGAGAGTTATGAACGATTTTGATAACGAAAATCGATAAATTTGACATTTTGCGTTTTTACAACTTCCAACTTAAAAATAGTTAAACCCAAGCTGAAGCAGATGATGGATTATGTATTTTTGATTCATAATTAACATTTTATTTACAAAAGCTTTCTTCCAACGCATTTAGTTTGAGAGTTATGAACGATTTTGATAACGAAAATCGATAAATTTGGCATTTTGCGTTTTTACAACTTCTAACTTAAAAATAGTTAAACCCAAACTGAAGCAGATGATGGATTATGTATTTTTGATTCATAATTAACATTTTAATTACAAAAGCTTTCTTCCAACGCATTTAGTTTGAGAGTTATGAACGATTTTGATAACGAAAATCGATAAATTTGACATTTTGCGTTTTTACAACTTCCAACTTCAAAATAGTTAAACCCAAGCTGAAGCAGATGATGGATTATGTATTTTTGATTCATAATTAACATTTTATTTACAAAAGCTTTCTTCCAACGCATTTAGTTTGAGAGTTATGAACGATTTTGATAACGAAAATCGATAAATTTGGCATTTTGCGTTTTTACAACTTCTAACTTAAAAATAGTTAAACCCAAACTGAAGCAGATGATGGATTATGTATTTTTGATTCATAATTAACATTTTAATTACAAAAGCTTTCTTCCAACGCATTTAGTTTGAGAGTTATGAACGATTTTGATAACGAAAATCGATAAATTTGGCATTTTGCGTTTTTACAACTTCTAACTTAAAAATAGTTAAACCCAAACTGAAGCAGATGATGGATTATGTATTTTTGATTCATAATTAACATTTTATTTACAAAAATTATCTTCAAACGCATTTAGTTTGGGAGTTATACACGATTTTGATAACGAAAATCGCTAATTTTTATCATTTTAAGTAATTTTTTTAGAATTATTCTTTAAAATCGAAAAGAGATACAAATTTTGATTTGGTAAGAATTAATTTATAACACAATTTTGAACTCAAACATGTTTATTAATACAATTCGTTCTTAGTAAAATTAAACTATAAAACTAAAAACGTCATCGAAAAAAAATTATTAAACAATTTTCACACAAATTCACATTTTTAAAAACTAAGGTTTATTTTCTTATCGTAAATTAGTTCCCGATTCTTTTTTTTGGATTTTGTTGTTAAGATAAAATTGTCAACTTGTGTGAAATTGAAATTGGGGTTAATTTAAAAGGAAATAAAACGAAATAAACTCAAATTATTCTTGAACGATACCAACATTTTTGCTTTGATGCGCTTGTAAAACGGCCACCGCCTCCTCAATCTTCGCCCTTAACGATTCTTGGTCCTCAATCATATGTAGCAATTCAGAAGTATCAATCTCCAACAGCATTCCGGTGATTTTCCCGGCCAAATCCGGAAACATTTTCTCAACAAACGGGAACAAACGTTGCCCCAACATTTGCTTTTGATCCTCCGGAGTGGCCAAAGCCAAAGTTGTTGCTCTTCAACTTTTGTTTTGGTTTTTATAACATACAACGCTTAATTTAAATGGCGTTTTTTGAATCACCCTGTATAAATTATTTTAAATTAAAAAATTTGTTAAAAATAAGAATTTATTTTAAATTATTATAAAAAATGTATACAGGGTGAGTCAATAGTGCGAGGACGAAAAATTGTGGCCTTATTGTTGAAAATTTAAAAAATGTTTTTATGTCATCATACATTACTATCAAAGCTGCATCGATTAAAATTATTTTCAACTATACAGGTGTTTCACAATTCCAGAACTCTACTTAACTTCATTTTTTTAAATGGAACCCTATACATCTTTTTACATATGTTGATTACCTCTCTTAAATGCTATAAATGCATATCTTATTTTCAAATTTTAAATGCAAGGTTGTCAAGTTATTAACCATTTTGTGAAAAATTTTAAAAAATCTTGTGGCGACTTAAAATTCATTATTATTAAATATTGGAGATTGCAATTTGGCATATCGATAAGCAAAGCTTTGGTCTTTCAAACCCCACTAATACTATTGGATAATACGGTAATAACGGTAATACCAGAAACGGTTAATTTATGAAATGTTTGGAGGACCAAAACTTTGTTATTTTAAATGGAACACACCACATTTTTTTCAATGCCTCAAAAGGGTTTATTAATTACCTTTCATTTTTCTCAAACATATGGTGTATCTAACATGTGTACTTTTTAAGATAATTACACTAT
Source organism: Onthophagus sagittarius (assembly GCA_036711965.1). Classification (NCBI taxonomy): domain Eukaryota; kingdom Metazoa; phylum Arthropoda; class Insecta; order Coleoptera; family Scarabaeidae; genus Onthophagus; species Onthophagus sagittarius. The sequence continues at coordinate 15,047,290 of JASERS010000004.1, forward strand.
TTATAAAATGTCGGCTAAAACTTCATTTTTCACAAGAAATAAACTATAAAGAAGACATCTTTAAACAAATGCAAGTGAGTTTATTTCGTAAAAGATGGAAAAGTATGGATCTGTGCGCAAACAATAGTATTAAGAAAACAACTTTTCAAAAATTCTATTTAAATATGTTGCAAAAATAGAGTATTTTTATATTCCTTGTGAAACATCTAGTGAAACATCTTCTAAAAGGGCTGGCAATTGATTTTTTAAGAAATTCAAAAAGAATGTCCGTTGACGGTTGCCTCCAAAAATACAATCTGATCAAATAAGATCCTGCAATCCCTGCCCAGATATTTTAGGACCATCGATGTTTGTGGGCCACTTCTCATATAAAATTTGTGTTCACAATATCGTAGTAATTAAGAATAAAGCGGTTAATATAGATATTGCTAGGAAACATCGCTTATTCGCTGTATAGAAGATTGTCGTAAAAATTACATTGTTGTTGATCTTCTTCTAATACCCATTTCGAAAATTCTAGTCTTTTTTTGATCTGAATATGCCCAGATGTATAGTTTTTCATCTTTTACGAAATAGATGCACTTGCATTTGTTAAAAATTGTCTTTTTTATACCTTATATCTCGTGAAAATATCAGGTTTATACCAACATTTTTGAATTAGTCTAACTATCTCAAAAACTACATGTGTTAGACATACCTCATGCTTAACAAAAATGAAAGATAATTACTAAAGCCTTTTGAATCATTGAAAAAATATAGGGTGTTCCATTTAAAATATCAAAGTTATAGTCCTCCAAACATTCCGTAAATTAACTGGTTCTGGTAACCATCCTGTATAAAATTACCCAATAGTATTAGTGGCTTTCGAAAGACCCAAGCTTTGTAGTATCGATATACCAAATTACAATCTTCAATATTTAATAATAATGCTGATAACAAATTTTAAGTAACCACAGGATTTTTCAAAAATTTTCACAAAATGATTAATAACTTGGCAACCTTGCATTCAAAATTTGAAAACAAGATATGCACTTATAGCATTTAAGACAACGATTTTGCATATGTAAAAAGATACATAAGGTTCCATTTAAAAAACTGAAGTTGAATAGCGTCCTGAAATAGTGAAACACCCTGTATAGCTGAAAATAATTTTAATCGATGCAGCTTTGACAGTAATGTACGTTAACATAAAAACATTGTTTTTATTTTCAACGGTAAAGCCACAATCTTCCGTCCCCGCAGTATTGACTCACCCTGTATAACAGATAAATACGTGTTAAAATATGTATTAACCCTCGTATTCCGGTGCCTGGGTCTATTTGGACCCAAATAAATTTTTGCGAGAAATTGTAATAAATAGATTTGTCGTTACTCAAGGAGTGCGTTAAGTTAGATCGGCGTCAAACGGACGTCCCGACGAAAAAACTACGAAAAAATATGTCTCGACCGTTTCTTTACAGCGCCAGGCGTCTGTCTGTGTAAGAGGCTATAGCGACAATACAATTGCCATTAAATTCTTGATTTAGTTCACAGAAGGTGTATTTTAGAGCAACGATCTACATCGAAAAATAAAATGTTTGCTAATTTTGTAAATAATAATGCTGATTATAACAATGAAGTGTCTTCTGATGATGAATGTGCGTCATTGACTTTTAGTGATGCAGTACCAGAAGAAGAGGATTATGAAAGTGATGAGTTTAGTGGTGAAAATAGTAATAATATGTCACACTGTAAAGACCAAAATGTTTGTGGACGAACATGGAGATATATTTCCCCCACAAACAGAGATGCAGAATTTGGTAAATATGATGCTACACTCACAGCAAATTCTGAGGGTGTAGAAACCATGGAACAATGTTTTGATTTATTTATAAATGATGAAATCATGGACATTATAATTACTTATACAAATGAAAAAGCGGTTAAATATTATGAAATGTTTTCAAATAATATATGGAAGCCGGTAGACCGTGTTGAATTGAAGGCATTTTTTGGGATTTTACTAATTACTGGCCGTTTTCGGGAATCACGTGAAAGTAAAAAAGATCTATGGAAGAAAAAGATTGCTTATAGTCGACAAATTTATCGAGCATCTATGTCTCGTGATAGATTTACAAACATTTTACGATTTTTGCGTTTTGACGACTTTCGGACACGAGAAGAAAGAAAAATGACCGATAAGTTGGCAACTTTGAGAACCATTACAAATATTTTAACAAGAAATTGCAGAGATAATTACCGAGCGTCTAATGTAGGCACTATTGATGAACAAGTAGTAACATTTCGAGGAAGATGTCCATTCAAGGTGTATATGCTGAGCAAGCCGGGGAAATATGGGCTGAAATTATGGGCCCTATGTGACGCTACTACATATTATTGTTGTAATTTTGAAGTGTATTTAGGAAAATGCGGAAACACACCGGAGAAAGGACAAGGACAACGAGTAGTTAGAGTTCTTTCAGAGTTTTGGAAGGGATCTAATCGAACTATCACAACCGACAATTTTTTTACGGATATCTCACTTGCAGAGGATTTACTCAAAGATAACATATTTATAGTGGGAACAATGCGGAAAAATAGAAAGGATTTACCAAAATCTTTGATAACAATATCCGGAAGAGCTCAATTCTCTTCCGATTTTATATTTTCTGAAAATCTAACACTTGTGTCGTATATCCCAAAACCAAGAAAATGCGTAGTTTTACTTTCGAGCGTTCATCGAGAACATGCTATTTCTGACGAAAATAATAATTACAAACCTAATATTATCAATTATTACAATTCAACAAAAAGTGGAGTGGATGTTTTAGATAAAATTCTAAGAAAATACACTTGCCGGAGATGTACACGACGTTGGCCTCTGTCGCTTTTTTTTTAAATTATATAGATATTGCAGCCTATAATGCATTTGTACTATGGCAACTCAAAAATCCGGATTGGGCAACTGGTAACATAAAATCAAGAAGAAAACAATTTATAGAAAATTTGTCTGAACAGTTAGTTGCTGCAAACATAGATTCTAGAGCTAGAGCATTTGAAACCAATGCAGTAGTATTTTCGAGACACATTGTGGACGCCATCGAAAGTACAGGCCGAAAAATAAATAAACAAATGAGTACAACATTAGAAAAACGCTCAAGATGTAGCTTGTGTATTGGAAATGACAATAAATATAAATCAAAATGTGATGTTTGTCATAAATATGTATGTAATATACATTCAACATGTACAAAAAATATTTTGTGTACAAATTGTAATGATTTAGAATAAATATTTTTTATGTAATTTTTTTAAAATTTTATTTTTATGTATTATTTTATATCCCTAATAATAGTTCACCTTTAAAATAAAATAAGTCAAAATCATAATGGCAAAAGCTTCATTTTTTATATTCTACGTAAACAAAAACTGTTCGGGTCTCGGTTGACCCAGGCACCGTCCGCAACGGTTGGCGAAACGTCAGTACTGCGAGGGTTAAACAAATACAAAAACAAACTCTTGCAAATAATTTAAAAATAGCACGTTACCTGTTAATGATTTTACATTTTTATTGCATTTTTATTAATTCCTTTTTGCTTGCATAATCGCAATGCATTTTCTGTATCTACCTGTAGATCTTCTAATATCATTTACCTCAATAAAATTGCCTGACCTAATAACCGATTTTGTGTCATTGTTGACGTTTTAATCAATTTGAAACGCGAGAAACTTATTTCTCTATTAACCACAGTAACAGGAATTGTTAACAGGATTTTCAAAGCAATATAAAAATTTGAATTTACAGGATGATTTACAATATGCAAAGTAGACTAAAAGGGGTCAAATTGAAGACATTTTCTTAATAAAAATTTGTTAAAAGATTTATTAAAAACTTTATATTTTTTTGTATAAGTCAACGTCAATTTAAAAATGATTTTCAACAAAGAACAACCAAAATATTTATAAATGCTATCTTTAGTTTTGAAGGATCTATTAAATTAGACAATTTAGTTTCTAATTCAAAAATTAGTGTTGATTTTAATGATAATGTTAGCATAAAACTAGAACACTAAGTTTAGACTAGAATCATTCAGGTTTAGCTGCACGTCTCAAGACGGCTAATCTCGAATGTTTATAGTGCTAGTTTTAGTGTTGATTTTAGTGAGTATTAGCATAAAACTAGAACTAACAGTAGACCTAGACAAGAAATATTACGGTTTAGCCGTGCGTCTTTAGACGCACGGCTAAACCCAAAATATTTTTTGTCTAGGTCTACTGTTAGTTCTAGTTTTAGCTGTTCTTCAGTGCTTACATAATTCAAATACTAGTACTAGTGACTAATGTTGGTTTTATTTTCACATTAACATTCTCCTATTATTAGACATTCATTTCTAATTTTAGCGCTGGTTTCACTGATAGTGCTGGGAGAGAACTAGAATTAACTCTAAACTTAGTTCTAGAATTAAACAGATAATACTTAATAATAATGATTATGTTTTGTATTGTTAACAAATTGAGATTTGTTAAATAACTTTTTCCACTAAAAAAAGAGAAAATAGAATTAAATAGAATTCTAATTAGTTTAAGAAAATTTCTTATTTTATATCGTTTGGGGATACTTTCACGACAGTTTGTCCCCTTGTTGGTTTATATAGGGAAATTGTGAGAAATTTCGGTCTCTGCTTTCTACACAACGTTCGGCAGCCGCCGTTCATTGTCTCCTGTTACCTAAACGTTTACGTAACACGAATCGTTTAAATTTCTCACGGAGCAGACTGTCCCAATCGATATCGTGGATCGTGAAATTTGTTTCAACAGGTGCCACGGTTAAATTAATTTTTTTCGTCTGAAGGTCATTTAATTAGACTCTCATGATAGAAATTGTTTCTTCCATCGTTAATAAAACGTTCCTCATTACCTCCCACAATTTCCTATAATATCAAATAAACAGTTACACTTACCAGCTCATTAGAACGTAAACGTGCGACGACAGTTACATCGCATTGTAAGACGTAATTGCGCCCTGTTCGGTGGCAAATTGTACGTGCCGCGGTCTCTGTCGGGGGGGCCTCGGCAGTTATTGTTTCCTCGCCTAATTACTATATGATGGGACATGCGCAAACCCGGCATTCGAGCGAAAAGCGACTTTAAAGGTTGCGTTTGGTGCTCGTCTCCGCCAGATGCGGCAATTAAGCGATTTAGCTAGGAATGCGGGCGTGAAATTGCACGCAAGAAGCCATCGCCGTCGACAAACTAGGAAGTCGTAAATGAAAAAAAAGAAAGAAATGAGTAGCCGCCATGTAATAACAATGGGTGGCCGCCGGCCAGCAACTTGATTTTCCAACGAACACCATTTGCGTGCATGCGTTTCGATTTTACGTAACGAGAGGTAATAAGATTGAACCCGTTAGGATTTGTTGGTATTATTCAGGGCGAGATAATTAAAAATTTTTTTGATAACATACAAAATGAATTCGTCAAAATTGTTGCTTTATGTATTTGGACTCAAAATTCCATAATTCTTCGACGATTCTAAATCGTGTGCATAACTTAAAGGTGTATTCGTGATGTTAGTGATATTAAACTAGAACTATATGACTAAAACTAGCACTGTGATTATTAGCCGTCTTGAGAGATGGATCAGATGAGAACCCCAGCAAAAAATGAAGAAGACGAACAAAAAGCAAGTAAAAAACAAAACCAAACCACAAAGAAACGAAGAACAATTTACGAACTAGTTGTAGAGGCGTAAGGTAACAAATACGATGATGTAGTAAAAAGCATTAAAAATAAATAAGGAAGACAAGGGATGGCAATGTACTGGTGGTAACACAAAAAGATCCCACTGAAAATATCGATACCATTCTGAGCTAAGAATGGACAAAAGATTTGCGCTAGACGGCTTATAGAGGGAAAGAAAAAAGGCTTTCTTAGTCTTAAGGAAATGGAAGAGACAACGACCAGAATGGAGGTATTAGAAGCTGTGAAAATAAATTTCATAGCAACCAAAGAAGAAATAGAAAACTGTAAGCTAGGAAACCTCAGACCACAAACAGAATATGATCAGAAAACAGAAAACGGAACAGAAAACGGCCGAAAATATGATAACAGATGATAAAATCAGAATTAGACTTACGTTTGTAAAATAGAAAAACGAATTAAAATTACGAAGTGTCTGAGATACTGGTAGCCGCTGTATCTGATTAAAGAATACACAGGTGAAGATAGAAGCTGGTGTTATAATCGCGTGGGATGAGATCATCTGACCAAAGACTGAAAAGCAAGGCAAGATATCCGGATTGCAGAACAGTAGGAACCGGAAGATGTCCCATATACAGAAGTAAGATGATAACGTAAAGAGGAAAGAGAATGGGAAGTACAATAAGAATATAAGATGAGGAAAGGAAGAAAAACATCAAAAAGACAACATGGGAGTAGTACCACCCTAAGAAACCAGGGAGCATGCTAAGAATGACGGGATGGAAATTCAAGAAAACGCAAAAGATCATACCCATGTCCGAAAAAAGAAACAATTAACTAAAGAGCTCCTTTTGAATAAGCACCTTTGTAACAGTTACTAAGAGGAAAAAGGAGATGAAGAAAAAAGAATTATCCCAAAGCAGATCTCCAGAGACATCGTCTGAAGACTCGTCAACTTATCAAAATGTATTGTCAAATTAAATTTTTACAGGTAAATACCAACAGAAGTACAGAAGCAATGAATCGAATAAAGAAAAATGTTTGGAAGCAGGGAATTGATGAGGCCATTGTATCTGAACCGAATAATAGGAAAACTGAGATTGAAAAATGCTTTAAAAATAAAGACGTACATGCAGCAATTAAAAATGCAGTGGCTTCATAGCCATCAAGAAAAAAATTAGATTTATGGAGGAACAATTAGAAGAGATCAGTTAAGATCAGTTAGTTATAAAGAAGACGAGCAAAATGGATGCACCAAAATGGATTCTTGTAGTGTGTCATGACTTTAGTGCCAAGTCTGCGGTATGGGGTTGTAACAAGGAGGATAAGAGATTAATGCTTGTAGATGAGTAGATGGTGGAACAAGGACTTATAATGGTAAATAAGGGAAATAAACCATGGAGAAGAGGAAAATAAAAAACAAAAAGTAAATCCTGTTTTCATGTAGATACAATGAAGACAGGAAGACCCAAGGGTTGGGTTTTGAAGGATTCATTGTTGCCAGATCTGGTGAATTTTCATCACATCTGATGATTTGATTTTTTCGTGATTTGGTAAAATGCTAAAACCTTCAGAAAAATTTCACATTTCTGGTGATTCTTCAACTTTTCATTTCTTGATTGGAATTTTGAATAAAATATCAGATAAACAAAAAACTGATAACTGTGAACTTGAGCTGTTACTGTTCCAAACACTGTATATCATCTTAAATACTATCAATCTATATGCAGCATGAGCTATAACAGTCCCAAAAACTATAGGATTGCTACTTATTGACAGCATGAGCAGTTGTGTCTCCAAAAGTCTCGCCCATCAATTTGAAGTCTGCCTTATTGGCAGTATGAGCTATTAATGTTCCAAACTCTGTACATTATCTTAAAAACTACCAACTTCTTGGCAGCATAAACTATTATATCTTCAAAGTCTTGCTTATCAGTTTGAAATTTGCCAACTTGTTGACGGCATGAGCCATTACAATTCCAAACACCATACATTATTTTAAGGACTGTCAATTTGTTGGCAGCATAAGCTCTGCCAAGATGTTGGTATCATGAGCTATTCCTGTTCCACAAACTATATATTAATTTAAGGACTTCCAACTTGTTGGCAGCATGAGGTATTATGTTTCTAAAGTCCTGCACATCAATTTGAAGTCTGCCAACTTGTTGACAGCATGAGCTATTACTATTCCAAATATAGTAGCTTATCTTAAAGACTCTCAACTTGTTGGCGGCATGAGCAGTTTTGTCTCCAAAATCCTGCTCATCAGTTCGAAGTCTGTCAACTTGTTGGAAAAATGAGCTATTACTGTTCATTAACACTGTACATAAACACTGTACATTATCTTAAAGACTACCAACACGTTAGGCTATATGAATTTTTATATCACCAAAGTCCTGCTCATCAGTTTAAAGTCTGCTAACTTGTTTACAATAAGAACTACTCTTAATTGAATTAGTAGATGTAAAAAAGGGTTATGTGACATATTTTAATATGTACCACATAATGTGTAAAAATGGAGTTCCAAGTTCAAACCGACTGGAAAATTGATCGGATCTTTACGTCTGATGAATATGAGATGTAAATTAAAAATTCAAGCAGATCAGGAAGATTTTGCATAATATAGTAACAACTGAACTCATAAAAGAGTTTAAGAAGTAATGGCGTACATTTTACAAGAGATTCTGCATTTCAAATGATAGTTATGGAAGTCACGTCAAAAAATAAGACAAAGTCATCTTCAACTTATCTTTCATATGCCACGGAAGATATCGGTTACTTCTGCGCACTTTTACATTGAGAAAAGCAGACTGTGTTACTTTGGGTTGGGTTGGTTTGGGTTGGTGCAGATAAAGCGTCAATTAATGATTAAAAAAATCGCAAACATCAAAAATTTTCAGATGAGCATATGCAGTTTTACTTCACAATTATGAATTGGTTCACAACCACAGAATAACTTACAGACAGCGAAGGAGAAGATGACTGAACAAAACAGAATATGTTGTTATTTTGTGTTAGGTTGAAGAAATGATCAAATGTAAAACATGGAAATCACGGAACATTTCCAAAAATTAAATATTATTCTAAATTTTGGGAAGGGGCTCATATTGAAAGATATGAAGTTGTAGTTTAACCCAATCCAACACAAGAATTTTGGATTTGATGATTTTTATGGCATGAAGTGGAAAATTAACACAACTTAGCTATAGAAGGAAAAATCAAAATAATCTGTGATTATTTATCCTATATTTGGATTGGATTGAACTTCATACTTAATAATTTGAAGTTGTATCTCAACCCAACTTAACCATAGAAGAACCCAATGCAATTATAGAAGAAAAAATCACGAAAATATTTCCAAAAACTTTCCTTCATATTGAATGGTATGATGTTGGAGCTCAACCCAACCCAACCCAGTTCAAAATCATGGTCCAATACAACTTTTGGAAATTGCAGCTTCTAACATGTCTTACGTCTTCTAACATTAAATGATAGCAAATGATTCTATACATATTCAGGTTGCTTAATCAATGTAAATAAATTAAAAAATATTAAATGACAACTGAATACGTAAAGGAGTTTAAGAAGTGGTGACTTACATTTTAGAAGAGATCCTGCATTTCCTGCACTTTATTATTATTGAACTAAATTAAGTAAAAGCTTTTCAGTACTTTAGTTACTTCTGCGCATTTTTACACTGAGAAAAGCAATCTGTATTACCTTGGGTTGGGTTGGGGTTGTGCAGAAGTTCCAACCCAATGAAATTTAGACCAAGAAATAATCAAATCTAAAATATGGAAATCACGGAATATTTTCAAAAATTAAATATTCTAAATTTTGGGTATGGGTTCACTTTGAAAGGTATGAAGTTTGAGTTTAACCCAATCCAACAGAAGAATTTTGGATTTGCTTTTTGTGATATAAAGGATGGCATGAAGTGGAAGATTAACATAAGTCAAAATATTCCGTGATTTTTTCTCCTATATTAGAATTGGATTGAACTTCAACGTCATACTTAATAATTTGCAGTTGCATCTCAACTCAACCATAGAAGAACCCAATCCAATTACAGAAGAAAAAATCACGGAATATTTCCGAAAAACTATCCTTCATATTGAATGATATTTGTGGTTGGGTTGGGTTGAAGCTCAACCTAACCCAATTCAGTTCAAAATCATGGTCCAATGCAACATTTGGAAATTGCATTGAAGAAAGTTATGGACTGGGTTGGGTAATTTTGAGATTTTTGAAAAAACTTCTAACATGTCTTATGTCTTCTAACATAAAATGAAAGGAATTGATTCTGTACATATTCAGATTGCTTAATCAATGCAAATCAGTTAAAAAATACTAAAGAGATGTTTTCCAGAAAATAAAAAAATTTTAATTTTGAAGTATATTGATTGCTCTTAACCAAAATGATTCTAATGCGCTAAAAAATATCTATGTGATACTTAATCGAAGTCGAAAAATTGAAAATAACAGACTTTTTTGTTTTTGAGAGTGTCAAAGATATCAAAAGCTAGAAAAAGATTCATCTTCGTTTAATGTAGGCAAAATAATTATAAATACTGAATGGGACGCAATTTTAATGCACCAAAAACAGTTTTCCAATTCACATCTAAATCCGGATGTTTCTATTTCTACGTTATCCGCATTTGCGGATATCCGTTATACCACTAATTGTTATGGATGCATCATAAATAAATATACACTTCGCTAAAATCATGTTTACTTAAAAACTGATTATAATATTGACATCAACATTTAATGACTGAAATTGTTATTAATAATCGATCCAATCGGGTCACGCCGTTTCCCGTCGAAAAGAAAGTTGCTCACGATCACGCATGTTCACGTGAGTGGTAGAAAAATTTATGCCCGCTTACGGTTGGTCACGATGGATTATGCGTGACTCACGTAATTTGCACATTCCTGGTATATATAGTATATAGGTTAAGGTTTAGTGTTGTTGATTTTCATGTTTGTTATCCTCCAACAACAAAGCTTAAAATCATCTTAAGAATGGATTTCAGTAATAAACTAATAATATTTGCATTTTGTTGAAAATTGGTATTTGCAATAGAATCCTGTATGATCATGTCTCAGAAATTAAAAATGATAGAATATTTTCAGATAAATCGCTACCAACACTGATACATATTGACAAAAATTGTTGTTAATATATACATGAATTGTTGATTTATTGCTGTTGTAAGTTGATACGTAAATGGATAACATTCTTAAAAATGTGCAAAAGAAAATAGTCGGTGAAAATCTGACGACTATTTATTATCTGGTGAATTTTATTTTCCTTATCTATCAAAACTAAGTACTAGGTTGATAAGCTCTAGATACGTGGCTTGGGTTGAGTCTTGAGAGATTTGCACCTAAGCCTGAATTATTCTAGTACTAAGGCCCACTTTTACCAACTTCTAGTTAAACTAACTAGCGGTGGTTAGAGCAATTTTAAGCGCTCTTATTGGCTTTGAGCCGGTTTTTAACTGTTAGATAAATTTATCAAGAGGTTGTACAAGTGGCCCTGAGCTCATAAGCGCCGTATAAGTGGGTGTCCTATGCAAGCCTCTGTAAGTGCAAAACTAACCCATATAATTTTTTTTCATATGAACAGACCACCCATGCGCATAGACGCTTGAATAGACAACTTGAAGTCTGTCAAGATGTTGGTATCATGTGCTATTCCTGTTCCACAAACTATATATTAATTTAAGGACTTCCAACTTGTTGGCAGCATGAGATATTATGTTTCTAAAGTCCTGCACATCAATTTGAAGTCTGCCAACTTGTTGGCAGCATGAGCTATTACTGTTCCAAATATAGTAGCTTATCTTAAAGACTCCCAACTTGTTGGCGGCATGAGCAGTTTTGTCTCCAAATTCCTGCTCATCAGTTCGAAGTCTGTCAATTTGTTGGAAAAATGAGCTATTACTGTTCCAAACACTGTACATTATCTTAAAGACTACCAACACGTTAGGCTATATGAATTTTTATATCACCAATGTCCTGCTCATCAGTTTAAAGTCTGCTATCTTGTTTACAATAAGAACTACTCTTAATTGAATCAGTAGATGTAAAAAAGGGTTATGTGACATATTTTAATATGTCCCACATAATATGTAAAAATGGAGTTCCAAGTTCAAACCGATTGGAAAATTGATCAGATCTTTACGTCTGATGAATATGAGATGTTAATGAAAAATTCAAGCAGATCAGGAAGATTTAGCATAATATAGTAACAACTGAACTCATAAAAGAGTTTAAGAAGTAGTGGCCTACATTTTACAAGAGATTCTGCATTTCAAATGATAGTTATGGAAGTCACGTCAACAAATAAGACAAAGTCATCTTCAACTTATCTTTCATACGCCACGGAAGATAGCGGTTACTTCTGCGCACTTTTACACTGAAAAAAGTAAACTGTGTTACCTTGGGTTGGGTTGGGTTGGTTTGGATTGGTGCAGATAAAGCGTCAATTAATGATTAAAAAAATCGCAAACATCAAAAATTTTCAGATGAGCATATGCAGTTTTACTCCACAATTATGAATTGGTTCTCAACTCAATAACTTACAAACAGCGAAGGAGAAGATGACTGAACAAAACAGAATATGTTGTTATTTTGTGTTAGGTTGAAGAAATGATCAAATGTAAAACATGGAAATCACGGAACATTTCCAAAAATTAAATATTATTCTAAATTTTGGGTATGGGCTCATATTGAAAGATATGAAGTTGTAGTTTAACCCAATCCAACACAAGAATTTTGGATTTGATTTTTTATGGCATGAAGTGGAAGATTAACACAACTTAGCTATAGAAGGAAAAATCAAAATATTCTGTGATTTTTTATCCTATATTTGGATTGGATTGAACTTCATACTTAATAATTTGAAGTTGTATCTCAACCCAACTTAACCATAGAAGAACCCAATGCAATTATAGAAGAAAAAATCACGAAAATATTTCCAAAAACTTTCCTTCATATTGAATGGTATGATGTTGGAGCTCAACCCAACCCAACCCAGTTCAAAATCATGGTCCAATACAACTTTTGGAAATTGCAGCTTCTAACATGTCTTAGGTCTTCTAACATAAAATGATAACAAATGATTCTATACATATTCAGGTTGCTTAATCAATGTAAATAAATTAAAAAATATTAAATGACAACTGAATACGTAAAGGAGTTTAAGAAGTGGTGACTTACATTTTAGAAGAGATCCTGCATTTCCTGCACTTTATTATTATTGAACTAAATTAAGTAAAAGCTTTTCAGTACTTTAGTTACTTCTGCGCATTTTTACACTGAGAAAAGCAATCTGTATTACCTTGGGTTGGGTTGGGGTTGTGCAGAAGTTCCAACCCAATGAAATTTAGACCAAGAAATAATCAAATCTAAAATATGGAAATCACGGAATATTTTCAAAAATTAAATATTCTAAATTTTGGGTATGGGTTCACTTTGAAAGGTATGAAGTTTGAGTTTAACCCAAACCAACAGAAGAATTTTGGATTTGATTTTTTATGATATGAAGGATGGCATGAAGTGGAAGATTAACATAAGTCAAAATATTCCGTGATTTTTTCTCCTATATTAGAATTGGATTGAACTTCAACGTCATACTTAATAATTTGCAGTTGCATCTCAACTCAACCATAGAAGAACCCAATCCAATTACAGAAGAAAAAATCACGGAATATTTCCGAAAAACTATCCTTCATATTATTGAATGATATTTGTGGTTGGGTTGGGTTGAAGCTCAACCTAACCCAATTCAGTTCAAAATCATGGTCCAATGCAACATTTGGAAATTGCATTGAAGAATGTTATGGACTGGGTTGGGTAATTTTGAGATTTTTGAAAAAACTTCTAACATGTCTTATGTCTTCTAACATAAAATGAAAGGAATTGATTCTGTACATATTCAGATTGCTTAATCAATACAAATCAGTTAAAAAATACTAAAGAGATGTTTTCCAGAAAATAAAAAAAAAATAATTTTGAAGTATATTGATTGCTCTTAACCAAAATGATTCTAATGCGCTAAAAAATATCTATGTGATACTTAATCGAAGTCGAAAAATTGGAAATAACAGACTTTTTTGTTTTTGAGAGTGTCAAAGATATTAAAAGCTAGAAAAAGATTCATCTTCGTTTAATGTAGGCAAAATAATTATAAATACTGAATGGGACGCGATTTTAATGCACCAAAAACAGTTTTCCAATTCACATCTAAATCCGGATGTTTCTATTTCTACGTTATCCGCATTTGCGGATATCCGTTATACCACTAATTGTTATGGATGCATCATAAATAAATATACACTTCGCTAAAATCATGTTTACTTAAAAATTGATTATAATATTGACATCAACATTTAATGACTGAAATTGTTATTAATAATCGATCCAATCGGGTCACGCCGTTTCCCGTCGAAAAGAAAGTTGCTCACGATCACGCATGTTCACGTGAGTGATAGAAAAATTTATGCCTGTTCACGGTTGGTCACGATGGGTCATGCGTGACTCACGTAATTTGCACATCTCTGGTATATATAGTATGTAGGTTAAGGTTTAGTGTTGTTGATTTTCGTGTTTGTTATTCTCCAACAACAAAGCTTAAAATCATCTTAAGAATGGATTTCAGGAATAAACTAATAATATTTGCATTTTGTTGAAAATTGATATTTGCAATAGAATCCTGTATGATTATATCTCAAAAATTAAAAATGATAGAATATTTTCAGACAAATCGCTACCAACACTGATACATATTGACAAAAATTGTTGTTAATATATAAATGAAATGTTGATTTATTACTGCTGTAAGTTGTAAATCGATAAAATTGTTAAAAATGTGCAAAAGAAAATAGTCGGTGAAAATCTGACGACTTTTTTCCTATTTATTATCTGGTGAATTTTATTTTCCTTATATATCAAAACTAAGTACTAGGTTGATAAGCTCTAGATACGTGGGTTGGGTTGGGTCTTGAGATATTTGCAGTTAAGCCTGAATTATTCTAGTACTAAGGCCCACTTTTACCAACCTCTAGTTAAACTAACTAGCGGTGGTTAGAGCAATTTTAAGCGCTCTCATTGGATTTGAGCCGGTTTTTAACTGTTAGATAAATTTATCAAGAAGTAGTAAAAGTGGCCCTGAGCTCATAAGCGCCGTATAAGTGGGTGTATTATGCAAGCGTCTGTAAGTGCAAAACTAACCCATACAATTTTTTTTTCATAGGAGCAGACCACCCATGCGCATAGGCGCCAAATACAAATAATAATACATTTCCGCCTAGGTTCTGCCTGTTATGACAGTTTTATAACTTCGTGCAATTTTTTGCCGTTTATCGTGGTCTCGAATGCTTAATGTTGGTGGTAAACTGCTTTTATTATAGTCAGATTCCGAATTTTTGTTCTTAGATGAATCATACTTACTTGAATTTCTGGGGAATTAGCTGTTTGGATGAGTGTATGATAAACTTTGTAGCCTTTGACCTTGATGATATTATTAGTAATACGTCTTCACTCATCCGTGGTGTTCCTTTTATTTCACCTCAATATAATATCAAAACCAGAACTCGGATCTCGGTCTTAACATATTCTACTTTTTTTCTATTTAATCCATTCTAGATTTTCCATTTAATGCATATTTCTCAATATTTGCTAATCTGTATCCTTGTCAATATGATTAGTAACAAAATGTTGCAAAATAAAAAAATACTATTGACCTAGATTCCTTGCATAAATAATATCGTAGCACGCAACGAAGTTGTAGATACGGTGATTATCAAAAATTTATGCGCGGTTTTGTCGCCCGGGGTTCTCGTTCCTAATACATTTGCATAGCGGTATACCAAAGATGCAGTTAACTGCTCCCATCCTTATCGACTAATAATCTATAACGATCTTTTTGTACCAACAAACAAACAATCTTCTAGCCGTATCCTTTTCTTTCATTTGGTAATTTCCGCCTTATGAGTTTCACCTGTACGCTCCCCGATTCTCATCGACAATGGCTTAAATGATGGTATCTTCGAGATTTTTATTAGATCGTATCTCCGCCTTGACCGACATAGTTAGCAGTGAGAAGATAGCCAAAGCGGATTGTATTTGTGGAGACAGGTGCAAGAAATCTTGGCTATGCGTGCGATTTCTTCGGTGGTATAAATGTGGAAAAATGTCGCTGGCAACCTTCGATTTGATGTGATACAACGCAAGGCTGTTTCTGATGGAACGCCGCCGTTGTCGTCGTTGTTGGTGGCGACGTGGGCCGCAGGCTCCGACGACCCTGGTTGGAGCACAAGGCCATGAACGTTCGTTCACCGGTTCATGTCTTTTGTCTTCGTTTTTCACTTTTTTCTTTTGTATATCCCCCAAAAATCTGGATTAATTTTAATTCATGCAACAAAACTTTAAGTCGCATTTAGCTTTTTTTGCATACTTGAGTCATTTATGACCACATCGTAAACGTGCGTGAGATGTATGTTTTATTAATAAAACCTGTAATCATTCAAATGGGTGACACGGCTAATGGAATAAATTACTATCTTATGCAAAGCACATCTCTTCACGTCAAAATACTCACTCAGATCCCTCCTTATATATGTAATAGATGTATTAACTTAAACTCCATTATTAATTTAATCCGATTTTTTTGTTGCAGGTAAACGACTTTTCAGAAAATCATCCAAGCAAACAAAAAAATGAAACTAAGAAGGTCAGTTATATTAATCATGTTTAACAAATCAATTTTGATTACATAATGAGTTAAATTTCTCTAATTCCGAAAGATTTTAGTTCGATACTCTCGGAAATTACATAACAATAGCTTTTTAATGATAGCTATTAAAAATCGCGTAAACGCCGATGAAATGGGGAGTGACGTAACTCTCTATTTTCCCATTTTAGAAGAGAAAGAAGGAAAAAATCGAAAGTCCTCGAATTGCGATGAAATTCGCTCGGGGTCCATCTTTGTAAAGTAAAATTCTCATCGCGTACTTTACGAGCGCCGGCTTAGATTGAATTAAACATTTCGCCATTCCGAAGACGTCCCCGTCACATAATAATCATGCTAGTCGTCGAAGGATAAAGTTTCGCTTTAGGAGTTGCGTTGGGACTCCACAATTCCTTTACGTATTCCGATTCGTATCGGAATTTTTCCGCGAAATATAGGTTTCTTGGTAAAAATTTCAAAATCACTATGGGGGTCGCTAACGTTGGCTTAGTCGCGTGCCAAAAGAATGTTGCATACGAAACCGAGGTATTGTATAACCAGACCCGTATTATTATCTTTCGGTTTATTTCCACGGTTGTTGCATTGCATTGTGTTGTGGGTTCTTGCATCTCGGATTGTTTTTAAAACCTGATAAATTCCGAAGAACATTTCGAAATGAGGATCTCATCACGTGATTCACAACGTTTTTAACCTAATTGACGTCATCTCGGAGAGTTTGCAGAATCATTTATAGCTAAATTACCAACTTTTTCTTTACCTTATTTATTAAATTATTAAATTCATTTTGCCTCAAAAAATATCCTCCAAGGTTGATCAAACTTGTCTCCTTTACTTTTCAAAACTTTTTTTACTTTTAATAACCCGTTTGGGTCACCTACAAGCAAAATAGACGGTTTTATAGCGTATCTAACCAATTATTAATGATTTTTTTTGAGACGTAAAAAAATCAATTAAGTTACAAAGTCCTGTTTGAAACGTCTCGTTTAATAGTTGCAATTTTGAGCGGAATTTACCCTTTAAAATTAGTTTTTTAAAGTCCGTTTTAACTTGTTGCGATCGTAGAAATTGGATCAACCGTTAATGGCCGTGCCTTCGAGACAGGCGAACATGCGTTCTCAACGGCTGTTCGGTCGTAATTACTGCTTCTGTACATCAAAGTTCACTGTTGTACACTTAACGCGTGAAAAGAAAAAGATACGTGTAAAGGAAAATGAAGAATTTGTTAATTAAGGGTACAAGAAAATGTTGGAGAGAATTAAAATTAAAAGATGATTGTGAAAACGGCAGTTAAATTTTATTATTTAATTTAGTTGTAATTATTGTGCGGAGTTCTTTTTTCCATTACATGTTGTTATATTTAGAATCGCCAAGAAACCACATTATTAATAATATTACTTATAGGAACATAAAAACTTTGGATCAGAACCACACTTAATGTATGAATCTAACAAAAGACCATGAAGTTAAAATTGTATAAAGACAGAAAAAAGAGCAAACTACAGAATAAGAGTGATAAAGTACAGAAATTCATTACGTGGGTTATGATTTATTAGTCTTATTAATGTATCTATTAATTGACATTGCAAAATATCTGAGATATACCGGGTACTTCAGACTACCAGCACCAGGGATTTTTCTCAAAAACGCCATTACCTAAGAAGTTGCAATAAAAGATCTGATAATAAAATCGCCAATGTACCAATTTTCATCACGTTGTAAACCCCAGAAATTGGTGGTAATAACATCAACTTAAAAATGTTCTAAGTTGTTATATGAATTAAGTTTTATCATAGAACACATTTTAAATTTTTTATTTTATAGGATTGTTTTTCGTCTTGAATTAAAATATTTATTTAATAATTCTTTTGCACTTTTATTAAGAGGATAGTATTTCATACAATGTTTCTACCGGTTTCGGTCACGTTTAGACCATCTTCAGGAAACACATTTTTTAAAAATTGTTGATCTTATTCACGTTTTATTTGTATTTATGTTGTGATTTACTGTGAGCGTCAAAAGAAAGTAAACACTAGCTTTTTACTTCTAAAAACCCTTTTTACTACGATTCTGTTAACTTACAATAAAAATTTATATACCAAAATTTACGACTTTATTTGTGAGCAATCCTATCGTAAAAAATAGTTAAGCAAAAAACCCCACAAATATGGTAAATCCCCTTTAGAGTAAAAATACCCCGATTTTTACGCGTCAAAAGAAAGTAAACAGCCGGTCCGGTTGTTGTAAATTCATTTTAGATTTAGGGGAAGTACCACACTTTTCGTATAAATACTTATAAACCCCTCCCAGGACAACTTTAAAACATTTTAGAAGAAACAGCAAGTGGTTGAACGTCGAAATTAATTATAAATACCAAAAATCATCATGGGAAAACAAACAAGTATAGAAACGCGTAAAATTATATTAAGTTTAAATAAAAAAGGTAAATCCTTACGCGAAATAGCTAAAATAATGGGACGAAATCACTGCACAATAAAAAAAATTTTGGATAAATACGCAAAACATCATACTGTAGCCGAATTACAACGCGTTGGACGACCAAAGCGCCTTACAGAAGCTCAGGCTAGAGCAGTGGTAAGAGAAGTGAAGAATAATCCATGTTCAAGTGCGGTTAAAATAGCAAACGACATATCGCAGATAGCAAACACAACCATAAGTTCCAGTACCATACGAAGAACACTCCATAGAAGTGGCCTGCATGGAAGAACACCCCGTAATAAGCCTTACATATCGAAAATAAATAAACAGAAACGTCTTGATTTCGCAAAAAAATATCAGAACGAAGCTCCAGATTTTTGGAAAAATATATTATTTAGTGATGAAAGTAAATTTGAAATTTTTGGTAAAAGAAAACCACCAAAGATATGGCGGCCAAAAAATGAGGCTTTCCAAGAGAAATTTGTTACCAATACCTCGGTTATGGTCTGGGGCTGTATGGCGGCGTCAGGGGTCGGTAATCTAGTTTTTATTGAATCAACAATGAATCAAATGGACTATTTAACCATTTTAAAGAACAATATTTCCCAGAGTATTAATGAATTGGGCTTATCAGAGAACTGGATCTTCCAACAGGATAACGATCCAAGGCACACTTCCAAAATTGTGAAGGAATGGATGCTATACCGAGTCCCTAAAACCCTTGATCATCCACCGCAGTCCCCAGACCTTAATCCTTTAGAACATCTGTGGGATCACCTTGACAGGAAGATTAGAGAAAGGACAATTTCAAATAAAGAAAAAAAAAGCTTTAACTGAAGATTGGATGAAAATCCCTCAAAATATTACAAAAAACTTGGTGGAATCCATGCCAAGGAGATTAAGGGAGGTGTTGAAGACCAAAGGAGCTCAAACCAAGTATTAAAAGTTAATATTATATTTATTTTTGTACTTAATACCTATTAGTTCCGAATTCTGTTTACTTTCTTTTGACGCGTAAATTCGGTAGATATTTACAATAATCTGAATTATTACGGGTAATGATTTGTTTTTTTTTTTTCATGTTTCTATTGATTTAAATATAGTATAGATGAGTTGTGAAGACTGCAATAAAACTTTTTGATTTTCGTTATTAACTGCATTTTTATTAACCTTTTAATAGAAAAACAACAACTGTTTACTTTTTTTTGACGCTCACAGTATGTCATGTTGTGTCAATGTGAAAAATTAAAATAGGATTAAAATAAAATAAAATTAAAATCGAATATTTCCCAAACCAAAAGTTCAAATATCTATTGTAAAGGAGGTAAAAAAGAAAGTAAAAAAGGAAATTTGAATTTGGGAAGAGAAATATGGAAAAATGTTATTACGGTTTGAGTTCATTGTATATGTTGGGGGGTTTTAATTTTATTTTGAGGTGGAGTAAATGGATTTTTCGTTTTCAAATACATACACTCAGCAGCAGAAGTCTGCGTACAAAAAACTTGTAATACTTGAATTGAAAAAATAAGAGTCATAATCTAATGTGATAAACTTGATTTTTTTTTATTTTGTATATTAACTACATATAATTCTATTAACAAAATATGCTTCAACAAAACAGAGGCAGTAGTTACAGAAAAAAATCAAAACTAAAAATTCTACAAATAACGGGTATGCAAAAATGTGCGTACAAGTCAAGACAGTATTTATAAAAAATTCATAAATGAGATCATTGTTTCTATATTAATATGAGGTCGGATAACCTTTACGTTTAATGACCTCCCTTAAACGTTTAGGCATGGAGTGCACCAATTTCTTCGTTTCGTCCGAACTGATTTTGGCCCATACCTCAATCATAACATTTTTTAACGTTTCCTTCGACGTTATGTTGTGTTGCCGAATCCTGCGTTCCAGTAAATCCCAGAGGTGTTCGATGGGATTCAAGTCCGGCGATTGTGTAGGTATTTTAAGTTGCTTTGGGGTATTGTATAGTAGCCAAAGCTTAGTGTTGTGGGCGCAATGTTTGGGGTCATTATCTTGTTGAAAAAAGTATTCGGGCCCCAAGCCCAAGTTTTCGATGCTAGGCTTCAAATTTTCTTTTAAAATGTCTATATACATTTTATGGTCCATTGTCGATGCTATGAAAACCAATCTTCCCACCCCTTTGGTGCACATACACCCCCAAACCATAACTCCACCACCTCCGTGTTTTACAGTCGCTTTCAAATTTTCGGGATTAAGGGCAGTATTAGGTTTTCTCCATACAAGTTGTTTACCCTTAATGCCGAAAATGCAAAATTTGCTCTCATCTTTAAAGAGAACTTTCTCCCAGAATTCAATGGGCTTGTCTAAGAGTTTTTTTGCAAAGGCGATCCGCTTCTGACGATTGATCTCTGACACAAATTGCTTTTTTCGTGCAACGCGACTGTGATAGTTAGCTTTTTTTAACGTCCTTCTCACCGTATCTTTGCTGATAGTTTTATGAAATTCTTCTTGTACATTTTCTACTATTTTTTTTTGCCGTCAGCCTAGGTTCTTTTCTAACCTTCTGTACAATTTTTCGCTTCTCTCGGTTTGTTAAAAGGGGTGGTCTACCAAATCGCGGACGTGAGAGGTAATCTTCAGTGCCTTTATAATTATTAATTACTCTTTGAATGGAAGAGTGTGACCTGCCGACAGTTTCTCCTATTTTTCGAAAAGATTTTCCCTCTTTCCATAACTTTACAATCATTTTTCTCTCTCCCAATTCAATTTCCTTTTCTTTCGTGTCCATTCTAACTTTTAGCTTCTAAGCCTCTGCTAATATAATTGACACCGATTGTCTTTTATTTAAATCGGAAAGCGTACATCGCCAACTACGTATTTAAGTAAATAAGTATATTTTGGAGAAGGCGTCTTTATTTGTACGCAGATTTTTGCATACGCATTATTTGGAAAATTTTTAATTTTAATTTTTTTTCTAACTAATATTTCTGTTTTATTGATGCATATTTTGTTAATAGAATTATATGTAGTTAATACACAAAATAAAAAAAAATTGAAGTTTATCATATTAGATCATGACCCTTATTTTTTCAGTTAGTGTTAGAAGTTTTTTGTACGCAGACTTCTGCTGCTAAGTGTATATAAAGGTTTTTCTGTGTAGTTTATTTGGTCATTCAAACATAAAATTTGTGGATGATTAAGTTTAAATTTTCTAATTTCATAAAGTTCAAGTATTTCCAAAAGGTTACTTTTGTATTTCTTGTGAAGTAATGTTGTGTTTTTGGTTTCATGAAATTGGTGTTCTTTGTTAAATATTATATGCCTTCCAAAATTTGATCTCTGTTATGTTCTATGTTCTTTTATACGAGTTTTTAAACATCTCCCTGTTTCACCAATGTAAGTGGCTTTACATGTAACACATTCTAATTTGTAAACTCCATTTTCGTTCATTTTATTGATTCTATCTTTGTTGTTAATTAAAATTTTATCTAGTGTGTTGTTGCTTTTCGATGTTATAATTGAAGACATAAGTGGATAAAGGTGTCATGTCACATTTTTAAACTTTTGAGTAAACTAGCATAACACATCTTAAACTGGAACTTTCTTGTGAAGTTCTGGATTCAATTTATTGTAACCTCAAAAAATAGTAATAAATAGAATATTTCCTATCACGTACTTTCTTATTAAAGAAAAACATCCTTTTCTGTAAAAATTAAGATATAGTGTACATAACACCTTTATCCACCAACTCTCAGCTTGAAATGTTATTTCTTTTATCATGAATGAAGGTGTCATGTAACATCTAAATCTATATATTTTTGAAGATATAGAAAAAAAGCAAGATGACAGAATGAAAAACACTTCAATTTATAGTTTAAACTATTTTATTTATAGAAATTTATAAACTGCTTATGAACTTAAAATATGAAACAAATAAGAAATTTAAAGTAAATAGGTATAGATAAGCAACTAATATGATGTTCTCCTTTTCTGCTTGGGATTTAGACTAGTTTGTTCCAACACATCTTTATAGTACCATCTGTAATCCTCTTCAACGAACTTTATTTGTTCTTTCAAGTTGGCAATTTTTTCGGTAGTTAAACCCCCACATTTAGGTAATACGCTTAGAGTAACTTCCCCAGTTTGAATTTTCCTTGCACCTTTCTTATGTAAATCAACCTGCAGAAACGGTGAATGAGAGTCTAAATTTGTTTTATATAAATAAACTCCAAAACTGTCTACTCTAATCCATTTGACACTCTCTCGTAGATTAATCTTCCCGTTAATAGTGTTCTTAGTTTTTTTATATAAATGAAGTTTCATTGGAAGTTCTTCTAAATTATAAAAAAAATTTTCCATATTTAAACATAAACTATGTCTAGTACTTGCAGATCTGATAATCTCCCGATATTGGTCCGGAATAAAAATATTTTGATGCTTTCTGAGTTCTTTCTCAATACGACCAAAATCTCGATCTGAGTCGAGGTAGCTGTGGCCAATCTCAGGAAATTTATGATCTATGACTCTGAAAATCTTGTTTAGAATAAAATACTGGTAAAGACAAAGGATGGAGAAATTCTTATTTTGCCCTGCACATGAATCAGACCAAATTATCAAGTGATCGACATCAGGGTGTTCTTTTTTGAGTAATTTGCAGAACCTTAATAAACAACTTCCAATTTCGTTACTGCCTCTATTGGCAATGTCTTCTGTCCAATTAAAAAAATATGACTTGTGGTCTGAATGAGTGATGCAGTGAATACCAAAGTTGTAAAGCCACATTTGTCTCAAGTAGAAAGCCTTTGATGTTGATAATTTGGGTAATGGCATAGTTTGTTGTAAATCCATGGTTATGTAACATTTTGTTCTATCACTTGTTGGTATTTGCCTGCCTACTTTTTGGGAATAAAAGGCATATTCCCAGTTGTTTTTGTGTTCAACTGAATTTTCTCCAGCATCACATATGCTGCAAGTGTCACTTTTTGGGTGACCAAAAGACAAATTAAACTTTGTTTCAAAAATATGTCTATAGAATGAAATTTTGACCATGTATTTATCATCCAGTTTGTTCTCCTTACAATGCTGTATATAAAGCTGGTAAAGTTGATTCACATTAAGTAAAGAGGACAGATATTTTTTGTTATGATTTTTGTTACGGGAGTAATGTGATTGTTCAGCAGGAAACATATTAACATGATTAATGATGTAGTTGATAACATCCTCACCTATCTTATGAGGGCGATTTATATGATGCCCTCGCTTATCTGGAGAAGGAGCAGACTGGCCAAGTTTTAACTGTTTTTGTGTTATTTCAATTTTTTTTCTTCCTATTTTATATAGAGAGCATAAAGCATCTTTACACACTGGTATCAGCTGCTTATCATAAGTAATTGCATATTTAAATGAGTAATTTTTTGATGTCTTTCTGCCTAATCGGTGACGAAGAACTGGCTTAATTTCGACGCTCTTGAAAATCAGGATACTCTTACTATTTACATCTAAGCTGTAAAATTTCTTCAAAATTGCTTTTCTGTCTTCAATGTTGAATTTATCAGAACAATTCATGCGACATTTCTGTTTGCAGAGTACTCCTTCGTTTATTGTCTTTTTTTCCATAACTCTTCCAGTTTGTGATACATATTCTTGACCCTTTTGCCTTAATAGAGCAGCTTTTTTCCGTTTCCATTTTTCTGGATTACGGGTTCTTTTTTTGGAAACCTTAGGCTGCAATTCAAATATCTTCAATTTTTTAACTTCTGGGCCTTCAGCAATATCATGAATAGCATTACTTGTTTCTTGTCTGTTAGAAGAGTCTATATCTTCCTTTTCTGCTTCGATTTCTTTTAGTTTCAATTCTGTATTTAATAATTTTTTCTTAATATTCTGCTGCAAGTTGACATCCGAGTTTTGATTATTTATCGCTTGTACTAACTCCAGCATCTGTTTACCCCTAGATCCCATAATGGTTTACTTATATTTGCTAATAAAAATCGCTTTTTAAATGAAACACTCTATAAACACTGTCTAAAAATAATGTTACGCAAGAGGAACATAACCTCAAAATATGACATGATACTTCACAGCTAACCTGAACCCTTCCAATTTTGAGCTGATAAAGGTGTCATGTAACAAAAACGTAACATAACACCTTTCTCCACTAGATAATATATGTAGCATGTGCGACATGACACCTTTATCATCTAAAAACTACCAGAAAATATCGGAAATAAGGAATCCCTGTTTATTAAAGGTTAGATCAATATCAGGGGGTGCCCACAAATGCATAATGTCATTTTTTGAAAAAATGAGACATGACACCTTTATCCACTTATGTCTTCAATTATATTATGTTTCTTAAATTTTTTTTTGATCTTATATGTATGTTACCTTGATATTCTATTGTTCTATAAATATTGCTTGTGTTGTTGTATTTGTAAGAGTGGTAAGTTTTATGTGATTCTGTTTGTTTCTGTATTTGTCAATCATTTTGTTGATGATTTGTGGTTTATATCCGTTATTTTGGCCAATTTGTTTGATAATAGATATTTCTGGTCTAAGTTCTTTTTCACTACGTTTTGTGTTGAAGGCACGGTGTATATATGCATTGAAAGATGCCATTTTATGAGCATAATCATGAAAAGAATCATTTGGAATGATAGTATCTGTTTGTGTTGGTTTTCTATAGATACTGTATTGAAGTCCGTTGTCTGTTTTTAAAATTGTTAAATCTAAAAAATTTATGCTGTTGTTATGTTCTATTTCGATTGTAAATTTGATGTCTTTATGTAAATTATTAATGTAGTTGTGTAAGTTGGTTATTGTTTCTTGTCTGTCATTGTCGATGAAAACGATGATATCATCTACATATCTTAACCATGTTATGATGTTGTGTCTATGTGGGTTGTTATTGTTCATTATAAGTTCTTTTTCAAGTTTGTCTAAGAATATATCAGCTAGTAATCCACTTAGTGGTGATTCCATTGGAAGGCCCTTATTGTAGATGTAGTAAGTGTTTTTAAATTTATAAAAATTTTACTGTATGCAAATTTTAAAAAGGTTAAATATATTTTTTTCTGTCGGTTTCATTATTAATTCTATCTTTAAGAATGTTGTTTAAAATTTGAAGGGTTTCATCAGTTGGAATGTTAGTGTAAAGGTTAGCGATGTCAAATGAGATCATTTTGTATTTGTCAGGAAAATTAATTTTTGTAAGTTTATTAATTAAATCGTATCTGTTTTTTATGGTGTGTCTAGTTTCAAATCCTGTTATATCTTTAAATATGTTGACCAAAAATTTTGCTGTTTTGTGGAAGAATCGTTTTGAGGTAATGATAGGGCGAATCGGTATGTTTTGTTTATGTAATTTCGGCAAACCGTGCAATCTTGGTGTTTTGGGATTCATTTGTAAAATAGAATAAATGTTTTTGTTAAATTTTTGTAATGTTTCTTTGGATTCAAATATAATTTTTTTAGCTGTTTTGTGGAAATTTGTAGTTGGATCCTTTGAAACAGTTGTAAAGCCGTTTTCTTTTAAAAAATCTTCAGTTTTGTTTATGTAGTCTTCTTTGTTCATTATTATTAAACCTGCGTTTTCATCAGCTTTGGTGATAGTTAGATTGTTTAGTTTGATTTTATGTTTTATGTTATTAATTATTCGTTTTTCTTTATTAATTTTTCGTTCTTTCATTAACTCTTTATTTTTTGTTGTTCTTTTTGTTTCTTCTTTTATTAATATCTGTTGAAGTTCTCTATTAATTGTTTCTTTGGTTGCCATTTTCTTCGTTATTGCTTCCAATTTAATAGCTGTTTTTCTTAAATTGGGTTTAGTTGTTAATGCATATTTGTAGCCTTTATCAAGCATTTCTAATTCTTCTGGGTTAAATGTTATGTTCGTTAGATTAGTTATCCGTTTATGAAATATATGTTGTTTCATGTTGTAGTCTTTAGTTATCTTTCTATTTTCTTTTATTATTTGTGTTTTCTTTTCTTTTCTAAGGTTATCTAATTTCTTTTCGTTTGATGTCCATTTTTGATTGATTCTATCTTAATTCCAAATGGTTTTGTTGCTCATTATTTCTTGGATTTCTATATTGTGGTAGGTCTTTGTTAATTCTTGGTAGACGTAATATGTCTCAAGATTAATTTTGTCAATTTTCTTGTAATGTTTCTTAATTTCTGTTTTAATTGTTTTTTTTTATAACTTTTTGTACTTGATTCTTTGTCATGTTGATAGAACACAACAGAGATCAAACTTTGGAAGACATATATTTAACAAAGAACACCAATTTCATGAAACAAAAAACACAACATTATTTCACAAGAAAAACAAAAGTAACCTTTTGGAAATACTTGAACCTTATGAAATTAGAAAATTTAAACATAATCATCCACAAATTTTATGTTGAATGACTAAATAAACTACACAGAAAAACCTTTATATATGTATTTGAAAAATCTATTTACTCCACCTAAAAATAAAATTAAAAATCCCCAACTCAAACCGCAATAACATTTTCCCATATTTCCCCTCCCAAATTCAAATTTCCTTTTTTACTTTCTTTTTTAGCTCCTTTACAATAGATATTTGAACTGTTGGTTTGGGAAATATTCAATTTTAATTTTATTTTATTTTAATCCTATTTTAATTTTTCACATTGACACAACATGTCATAAATCACAACATAAATAAAAATAAAACGTCAATAAGATCAACAATTTTTTAAAAATGTATTTCCTGAAGATGGTTTAAACGTGACCGAAACCGGTAGAAACATTGTATGAAATACTATCCTCTTAATAAAAGTGCAAAAGAATTATTATACATAAATACATATTTTAAAAGTAAAAGACTTTTAGTTACATCCACACTTGCTTTTTTGAAGGCTTTTTGTAATTGGATTTTGAATCAAGATAACGATTTTCTAACTGGGTGTATTCTTTGGACCAATGATTCGCTTTTTAAAAGTAATGGAGAGGTAAATTTTCATAACACCCACAAATGAGCAAGGGAAAATCAGCTCTGGGTGAGATATATTGACAATCAACACTTAAGGACTCTCAACACGTGATGTAGTATTATAGGAGAGCAGATATTTGGGCGATGTGTCCTTAATTGCAAAGACAACTATGTGGTATCAACTCAATGGGTGTCCTTCACATTTTGCTGTTGTTGCAAGTAGGGTAATTGACCAGCATTATCTCATGGGTTAGATTGGTCGTGGGGATCTAGTGAAATGGCCATCTCAATCACCAGATTTCATTTCACTGTGATTTTTTCCTGTGGAGCAAAATTAAGAAGATAGTCTTTAAATAAGAGAAAATATGAAACTTCGAATTCGTCGAGCATGCCAGTCCATCCCCAACTCAAACCGCAATAACATTTTCCCATATTTCCCCTCCCAAATTCAAAT
This sequence comes from Onthophagus sagittarius, assembly GCA_036711965.1. Lineage (NCBI taxonomy): Eukaryota > Metazoa > Arthropoda > Insecta > Coleoptera > Scarabaeidae > Onthophagus > Onthophagus sagittarius. Next base: position 15,075,559 of record JASERS010000004.1, read on the forward strand.
TTCCTTTTTTACTTTCTTTTTTATCTCCTTTACAATAGATATTTGAACTTTTGGTTTGGGAAATATTCAATTTTAATTTTATTTTATTTTAATCCTATTTTAATTTTTCACATTGACACAACATGTCATAAATCACAACATAAATAAAAATAAAACGTCAATAAGATCAACAATTTTTTAAAAATGTATTTCCTGAAGATGGTCTAAACGTGACCGAAACCGGTAGAAACATTGTATGAAATACTATCCTCTTAATAAAAGTGCAAAAGAATTATTATATACAGGGTGTCTCACGTAACTGGTTCATTAGAACTTTTTTAGGTTCCACTATTCGTAGAGGCTTGAAATTTTGGTAACATGGGTTGTTCATTCCGATCTATTAATCTAAAATATTTTCAAGATGGCCGCCACTTCGTTTTTTGTTTTCAAGTTATTTTGATTTTAAGTGTTTTTTTGGCAAATATCACCATGCTCTTTACAAGCCCATATCTCAGCCAACGTTAACTGAAAAACGTTTTGCATTGGTGCGATAACTCTTCATATGCTGCTAAATAGATTGTCATTTGTTATATCAGTATATCTTATACAGGCTGGTCAAAAATTGAGTTACCGTTTCTGTGTATTCAATTGCGTGAAAGTCGAAAATTTTAAATGGAACACCCCATATTTTCATACCCTATCAGAAAGGAAATTTAATTCTCTACAAATTATCTATAAATATTCCTATACCTATTTATTATAGTTTTCTTGCTATTGAGGAATTTATCAAAATCATAGGTAAAATGCTAGAAATCGTCTGCGTTTTTGTTAGAAGGCAATGACATTTTGACAGTTTTTTGTTTAATTTATTTAAATTATTATTAGTATTATTTCTACAATAAACTGTGATTGAATAAATTTTAGATTGCTAGCTGTAATTTACCAAAAATAACCAAAAGAAACCCGAATAAATGAAACAATGAAAAACAACAATTTAATGATAAAAATTAAAATCAATAACATAAAAGAATGAAAAACTGAAAATTACAAAAATAAATTATGGGAATTTAATTCTCTACAAACTATTTAAATACTTTCCTGCGCCTATTTGTTGTAGTTGCCCTCACATTTGGAAATTAATGGACGCATACAATGCTGGAAGCTTCTTGTTTTTATGTTAGAAAGCCATGGAGTTTTGATAGCTTTTCAACCATATTTATGTTATTGTTGTCATTACTTAGTTGTGTCATCACTTACTGCTGTTAATGTCTTTGAATATCATGGCGAATTATTCCCACGCCAACATTTTAAATTCGTCTTATATTCATGGCGGGTGTAATGAAGTTTTGGATAGGATAAGATACGTATCTCTTAGTTTTGGAAAGATCAAAATAACAAGAAAACGTAAATTTCTATAACCAGCAGCTTAAGATAATAGAATATATGTTTTGTCATATTTTATTGCTTTACCAAATTCTTCGGTAAGAGGTGCTTCGGTCGATTTAGATGAATAATATTTTACAAAAGAGCACCGTAAATAAATAAACTGAACTCTCTAGGAACATCTCGCGCATCATTACGTCGAATATTACGCCATATCATTGTTTTTTTTGTTTCATTTATGCGTTCTTCTGCTGGTTATTTTTGGCAAATAAAAGCTAACAAATTCAAGTTTATTCAATCGCAGATCATTCTAGAAATAATACCAATGATAATTTAAATAAATTAAACAATAAAGTGTCAAAATATCATAGCCTTCTACTAAAAACACGACCGGTTTCCAGCATTTTGTGTAGGATTTTGATAAAATACTCAGTATGAAGAAAACTATAATAAATAGGTATAGCAATATTTATAGATAATTTGTAGAGAGTTAAATTCCCGTTTAGATAGGCTAAAAGGATATGGTGCATTCCATTTAAAATTTTCGACATTCCCGTAATTGAATACAGCGAAATGGTAATTCAATTTTTGACCACGCTGTATAAGGTACATTGATATAACAAGTGATAATCTATTTAACAGCATATGACGAGTTATTGTACCGATGCAAAACGTTCTTGAAATAACGTTGGCTGAGATATGGGCTTGTAAAGACCATGGTGATATTTGCCAAAAAATGGCAAATATCACTTCCGGTAGACCGGAAGTGGTGGCCATCTTGAAAATATTTTAGATTAATAGATTGGAATGAACAACCCATGATACCAAAATTTCAAGCCTCTACGAATAGTGTAACCCAAAAAAGTTCTAATGAACCAGTTACGTGAGACACCCTGTATAAATACATATTTTAAAAGTAAAAGACTTTTAGTTACATCTACACTTGCTTTTTTGAAGGCTTTTTGTAATTGGATTTTGAATCAAGATAACGATTTTCTAACTGGGTGTATTCTTTGGACCAATGATTCGCTTTTTAAAAGTAATGGAGACGTAAATCTTCATAACAACCACAAATGAGTAAGAGAAAATCTGCTCTGGGTGAGATATGTTGACAATCAACACTTATCGACTCTCAACACGTGAAGTTGTATTGTAGGAGAGCAGATATTTGGGCGATGTGTCCTTACTTACAAGAACAACTATGTTGTATCAACACAATGGGTGTCCTTCAAATTTTGCTGTTGTTGCACGTAGGGTAATTGACCAGCATTATCTTATGCTTTGAATTGGTCGTGGGAATCGAGTTAAATGGCTATCTGAACCACCAGATTTAATTTCACTGTGATTTTTTCCTGTGGAGCAAAATTAAAAAAATAGTCTTTAAATAAGAGAGAATATGAAACTTCGAATTCGTCGAGCATGCCAGTCCATTAGCGCTCACAAAATTCGTCATGCAGTTAATACTTTAAGAGGGTAAGCAAGAAGGTGTGTGGCTGTTGATGGCAACGTTTTTGAACATTAAAGTTTCATTACGTTCGTTTTTGTTCTTAAAATTATAAGTAGGTGATTAAAAAATCATTGTTATTGTTTATTCAGTTCCTTATTTAATTAATTACTTCTGCATTTTTTATAATACATGTTTAGTTTAGCACTTAAATGTTGCATTAAATCAAAAAAGAGTTCAAGCAAAAGTTGTTTATTTTTAAAATATCTATTCTACGATAAAACTTAATTCATATGACATCTTGGAAAATTTTCAAGTTGATGTCATTACCACCAATTTTCGATGTCACCAGCGTGATAAAAACTGATGGATTAAAGTCTTTATATATAATTTTATTACAATATTTTTATTACAACTTCCTAGGTAAACGCATTTTTGAGAAAATCCTTGGTACGGGTGGTCTGAATCACCCGGTATAAAGGCAAAAATATTAAAGTACACGACAACAGTAAATACTAAGTACCAAGGAGATGACGATTTTAGAATCAATCATTATGAATTCATCTACAATAAATAGTTTCGGAAACAGAGTACTTTACAAACTGATTTGGCAACCCTGTATATTTGAATTGAAGTAATACTAGAGGTAAAACTTGAAGTTACTAGTTTTATGTCATTAGATCTAACCCTAAAACTAGAAACATTCAGGTTTATAATCTATCGAAGAACATCTATCGAGACGGCTAAACTCGAAAGATTCTATATAGATCTAAGTCTAGTGTCAGCTCTAGTTTGACTTCAGTTCAAATAAACAAGGTTGGGTTGAGTTTGATTGAGCCCTGGATTTGAAGACATTTTTTAACGATGATCTCTACAATGAATAATTTCTAAACTAGGGTAGTTTACAAAATATAACTAGAATTTTTTATTTTTGAATCAAAAATATGAAAACGGACACACTCGTTTTGATTGTTCAATCAAGCCCTGAGGCGCCAAATAATTTAGGACGGCTCTAATTATAAGATCAAAGAGGAAGAAAGAAACCTTGGGAGGTATTCTGGATGAAAAATGCAACAAGAAAAAACCAGCACCTAAAAGACCGCTAAGACAAATTATATTACTTCCAAGATAAGAGAAAGATAGATGGTCGTTCTAATTACAAAAAATATTGGCAGAATAGAATTAGCATAATTAGCCTCTATATTTTTAAAGAAGATATTGAAATTAAGTTGATCTGATTAGGGTGCTTATCTTAACGGATACAATTGGACATACAGTGCGCACGTAAAGTACATGAAATTTTATCATTTATCATATATTTCCCTGTATAATTTTATAGTTTCTAAGAGATATTACTATTAAAAGATTGAAAATTTTGGAAATGAAAATTGCAAATCGTAATTGCTAAGTCATTACAGGTACAAACCTAGGTATACAAATATATCACTGAGTTGGTAATAGTAATATCTTTTAGAAAATATAAAATTATATAGGGTGTTCCATTTAAATAAAGAGATTTTATCAATTAATATCAGAAACCATAAAACTTGGCAATAGTGTCGATAGAAAATTTGAGTTTGCAAGGTTATATAACCTATATACACAAATTTTTGTCCAAATTGATCAAGCTGTTAAAAATATTTTATCATTTTTCCGTACTGTATGCAGAGCTTTCACCACATTTAGTATTAATGATCAAGGAAACATTGAATACGATACTGATGAATTTTTGATGAATTTAAACGCCAATGTCGTTGTCATAAAATTAAAAAAAGCGCGTTTCTTTACCAACTTTTTCACGTCATTATGGTATTTTTGCAGTTTCCCATCTTTCTGCTCATTTTCTTCCTCTTTATAAATTATGTTCCATGTCTTTCTTCTAATTCCTGCACAACCCAACTTTCTTCTTCTATTTCCAGTTGTTTTTATGCGATATTTACACATAGCTAAGCAATTAGATCTGCTTCATAACTAACGCGAGACATTTTCTTAACTTTTCCTGTCTTCTTTTTCTGTGAGCGTTCTTTTCTTGCCTTTATAGTGTTTCTGCCGTGTAATTCTTGTCTGCCGGTTTTCTTTTTGATCTTTTCAGATTATGTGCAATATCTTCCTTCTATTTTCAGTATTACAACTTTTGTGCCCAAAGTTGTAATACTGAAACAAACCCAACCCAACCTCCTTCGTTTATTTTCAGTCTGTTTTCGAGATATATCATAATACTGGTGGCCGTCTTCAATTTTTATTGCTTTTTTATGCGATATATACACATGGCTAAGGAATTAGATCTGCTTCATAACTATCACGGTTTTTTTATGGACGTTCTTTTCTTGCCTTCACAGTGTTTTAGCCGTTTCATACTTGTGTGCTCGTATTCTTTTTGATCTTTTCAGATTATGTTCAATATCTATTTTCTAGTTCAGTATGGCAACCTTCTGCCCAACTTCCTTCTTCTTCTTCCAGTCTCTCTTTGAGCTGTATCGTTATACTGGCCGCCGTGTAATTAAGTAATTAGATCTTCTCCATAACTCACACAAGTCATTTACTCAACTTTTCTTATCTTCTTTCTATGTAGACGTAAATTTCTTGCCTTTATAGTGTTTTCGCAGTTACACACGTTTTCACCCTTTTTCTTTTTGGACGTCCTGTTCTTGTCCTTATAATGATCCAACCCAACCTCCTTCTTCTATTCCCATTCTGTTTTCGAGATACTTTCCAAAACAAGTTTGCGGGCCACATCTTCAAAGGCGATCGTGTCCAATTTTTATAGTTACTTCATGCGAGATGCAAACATAGCTAAGGAACTAAGTCTTTTTAATAATAAATATGACCATATCAGCCTTTTTCTCAATCTTTCAAATCTTCTTTCTGTATGAATTATGTCGACATTATTTTCTTGCCTTTATACTCTCCATTTTCAGATTGAAAATTTTACGATTTCATTTGTGCGTTATTTTCGCTAAACTTCCCAAAGTTTTGTCACTTTGAGGAATTGATGTAAATTAAAAAAGCTTGGAATCCTGTCATCTTCAACCGATGATTCTTACTAAACAATTAAGACATTGGTAGCAGTGGACTTAAAGAAACTCGCGAAGACGTTAATAATACTGATACAGATGATGTTAACAACGTTTTCAAGACTACACAAGGTTAATGATAAAGAACTGATTATCAGATCGAGCGCTTTATGATTTGATCTTTTTGATCATGTACATGATCCATGAATATCTAAAGGATATCATTTTTGTGTTATTTTCGTGAGCCTTCTCAAAGTTATGTCGTTTTAGGAAATTGATGCACAATTTCTTTAAAAGGCTTGGAATCCTTTCACATTCAACCGATGAATCTTATCAAAAAATGAAGATCTTGCAGACTCACACTTTTCTGCTCGTTTTATTTTTGATCTTTATAGGTTATGTTGAACGTTTTTCTTCTATTTCCAGTGTTACAACTTTCTGCCCAACCCAATTCAACGTTCTTCTTCTTTCTTCGGGCGTGTTCTGCCGTGTTCAACATTTATAGTTGTTTCATTCAAAATGCACGCATGACTGAGGAAGTAGATCTTCTTATCAACCTTTCCCATCTGTTTTCTGTGTGGATGTTGTTTTCTTGCTCGATTTCCTTTTGAACTTTTCAGGTTATGTCTAAAGTGTTTCTTCTATTTACAGTATTACACCTTTCTGCCCAACCCAATTTAACTTCCTTCTATTTCCATTTTCTCATCAACTGGAATGCCAACCCGCGGGTTGGGTAGGGCTAATGTCTGCGAGATGCATACATGGCTAAGGAATAAGTTTTTTCCATAACTAATATGGCCATTTTCCTATTACCGTCTTTTCCTCGATCTTCTATCTGTGAAGACATTATTTTATTATCTATATAGTTTTCTTGTAATCTTACACTTTTCTGCCCATTTTATTTTTGATCTTTTCAGGCTTTCTGCCCACTCCAACTTAACCTCTTTCTTTCATTTCCAGATTCTCATCAAGATATTTTGGATAATTCACGAGCGTGTTCAATTTTTATAATCCGGTTCCTAAAAGAATCCAAACTGGACCTTCTATTGGTGGTCCTTGCGGAAGATTCCTGCTATATGTGGAAAAGTCCCTTGCTTGGTTGGGACTCTCTCCATCCAGAGAAAACAAAATAAAGTTTGCAAAGACTTACTTGATGGTGACTTTATTTCTAGATAGGTTTATAGATCTTTAGTCTGTCACAATGTTGTCTCACCTAAATTCTGTGAGTTACCAAAGATACATAAAGATGGTTCTTTGAGATCAATCATTTCCTTTGTTGGCTAACCCACGTATAGATTATCTGGCTATCTAGCTGCGATTCTTTCGTCTGCCCTGGCAAATAGAACTGGGTATAACATCTCTAATTCCTTCTCATTCGCTGAAGAAATGAAGGGTTTGTCCTTCCACAAGATTTCGTTTTGGTTTCCTTAGATGTATCTTTTTTTACCAACATTCCTTTGGAGTTGGTGACTGAAAGGTTGTCTGCTCAGTGGGATTTGATACTGGGATTCTCTATGATCTTTTCATCAAGATCATTGAATTTCTGTTTGATTCTCTTTCAGGGATGTTTATTATAAACAGAAGTTTGGTACGCCTATGGGCAGACCACTCAGCCCTATTTTGGACCCTATAGTCATGGGCTGGACTCTAATTCAATTTTGTCTTTTTGGAAATCAAAGAGAAAAGAAAAAAAAGATCAAAAGAAAGATCAAAAAGACAAGAACGGTTCAACATCAGAGAGGACACTGGGTACATGTATGATGGTGTTTCCTTGCATTGTAAAAATGAGGCCATCTCAGGAATTGGCGACTTTATGAACATCGTCTTCACAATCTTTTGGCAGTCTTACACTTTTCTGCCCATCTGATTAGGTTATTTTTCTCAACCTTTCTAATCTTCTTTCTTTATGAACATCGTATTCGTGTGTTTACAATTTTTTTGCAGTCTTACACTTTTCTGCCCCTTCCTTTTTTTACGGTTTTAAGGTATATATGACGTATTTCTCCTTATGAGTCTATTTCCAGTATTGCACCTTTCAGCTCATTCTCCTTTTCCTATTTCCAGTTTCTCGTCGAGATATTTTGTATTTCACCAAAGTTATTCGTACCAACCACGTTAAAAAAATTCTGCGCGATGTCAAAGAAAAACTTTCTCTACACCTCAACTTTATTATCACATTTAATTATAATTATTATTGGAAACCACTAACAATTTGACCTTGTAATAATTTATTTCTTAATTAATGGAAAATCGTGTATGGCATAAAAGAAAAAATTTCTACTATTAAACTTAATCATCCCAGTTATTTATAATAATCATTAAAACAGCCACATAAGCGGGTTAATTTTAAACATTACTCTTTGGTTCGTTTTGCAGTTAAAGTGGTAGAAATTGTTGACCTTGATATAACCTTATCTTCAAAACATCAAAATCATCTTTATACATGATTAATTAATTGTATCAATTAAAAATCGATTCAATTTTTGGTTGTTTATGCACTTGTTTGTACTTATGACCTTCAACGTTATTGTCACGAAGACGTTTTAAAAATGAACGAAATGAAGAGGTCGGGGAAACCGTCATCACTCGTGTATGTAGAGAGCGTTCATTCGTTCGATCCGAACAGTCACAGGTGCGCGGTTTCGACGCCCGGTCGACTGACGACCAACAACGACGACGACGACGACGACGTCGTCCATCCGTACACAAATCACGAGTACAACAGAGTACAACGAGGTACAACTGAGGAGTACAACCGCGAACCGCGCGTCGTCCTCGATCGCCTTACCGCGAGATATTAGATTAGATTATTACCTAAACGTCCCATCCTGATCCAGTTAGCATCGAACCGTCCTTATAACGACTTATCTCTGTGCACGAAAAAAAGAGTGAAAAGTGAACAAATTTTTTCAAGTTTGATGTAATTTTGAGTGTTTCAATTGGATTATATCGAAATTAATTTAATTAACACTTTTTTATCAAACGTAAGTAAGAATAATTTTCCAATCTAAACTGTTAATTGTATTAACGCGATATTTGCTTCTTTGAACGATTAGGAATTTTTTTTGTGGTTTTATTTTGGGTGAATATGTAATTGAATCTGGATGTATCGAGTGTGATTTCATGGATATTTATAAATAAACACGGCGTCGTTTGAGCCTATTATCTACCCGTAAAATCGATTGGGACAATAAGTAATTGATAAGATTCTTATGGCATTTTTGCGGTATCGAAGGATTTTGCGCAAAAACGTCATCTGCTTTATAATCGGTATCTATATCTTAATCTACGTTTAAACGCAATTTTTGTATTCTTTGAATGCATTCGTTTTTTGTTAAAAATTAAATTCCAACTTCAACAAATTTATCAATTTTTAAGTTATCTCAGTAGCATCGTCTGGTATAACAATAATATCTCTAAAAACTGTTTTTTTTTTGTTAAGGATTCTTAGTATTTAAAATCAGAATTATGAGTAAGGTTTTCTCATTCTAGTAGATAGAGTAAGATTCTAGATAATTATCAAATAGTAACTAGTCTAGAAAATGGGAAATATTCATTTAAGAACTCTTTAATACTCTGATCGGTTAATATGGCAAGATGCAAAACACCTCAGGGTAAGACGTTTGGACAGAAATGCAACCCAATCCAAAATCAACCTAACCCAACCCGCTGTTAATGAACGAAATATATATATTACGGAAACCTGCTTAGAAAACTGGATATAGATCAACGTTTGTACCTGTACCCAAGAAAAATTGAACAAAAAAATGCCGACAGCTTAGGTTAATCGATCAAGTCTTATACAACATGTTTGGAAGCAGAATCATGTTTGGTCTTCAAATATTGCTACAAAGGTACTGAAATCAACTTAAAACATGTTTTTCCATCGATCAAACCCAACCCAAAATCAACTCAACTGAAGTTACCAACCCAACTCTTGATGAACAAAATTAATATTACCAAAACATATTTAGAAGATGCTCACAGATCTTGAAAATATTACTCGGAGTCGAAACCTAAAGTGTGTATAGAGATGAGGAGAAAATTCTAAGCGGTAATCAATTTGGATTCTATATAAGACTTGACACAAGAGAATCACTGTTTGGGTTTCAGATATTGCAACAAAAGTATCGATATCAACTCAAAGACATGTTCCTCAACTTTATCGATTACGAAAAAGCGTGTGTTTGCGTAAAACATGCAGAACTTGTAGGAACTCTGTTGCAATACGGTATAGGTTATGAAAATGTCACCTCCTTATTAAGAACTTGTACTGAAAATATATTATGTCGATCAAAATTTGTCAACAGACAAGTTGATAAGAAGAAGAGCATTCATTTCTATTATAGAGAAGACACCTTAAGAAGCAACAAATTTCAAGCCCTCTCAGTTACATCAGCCATTAATACCTGAATTTCAACTCCACTTCTGTTATGATCGACATCTTATTTCCATAAGCTATCTTAAATTCGATCAAATCGTATTTATCGAAAGATTTTGCATGCAGTATTCGTCAATTTGGTTTCTGTATAAGAAGGTAGGCTTCTGTATAAGAAGATTGGCTTATACAGAAGCCAATCAGATATGAATATATGAAATATTGCCTCAAAAAAGCTGAAATCAACTCAAAAACGTGTTCCTCAACTTTATTGATGAAGAGAAATCGTGTAATTGGATAAAAGATGCAGAACAAGTCGAAACTCTGCCAGGACACGGTGTAGGTTATAAAACTATGACCCTTATTAAGAACTTGCGTAGGGAATAAATTAAATCGATCAAAATTATACGTGAGACATGTTAATTCGATAAAGAGTCTTCTTCTCCACTTTTATGGAAAGGAGATTTTAAGAAGATGTTAAGAAGACTTTAAGAAGATGTAAATATCAAGCTCCCCCAAAGCAGTTTAAGCTTCAACTTTTGTTATTAACATCTTATTACCATAATCTATCTTAAATTCGATTAAATCGTCTTTATCTAAACATTTTGCATGCAGAATTGATGTCAAAAACAAATTGTCAAAACTAATTTCGTATTTGTACAGAGATACTAAGAAATTAATCCTAAGCGGCAATCAATTTGGCTTCTGGATAAGACTTGGTAGAAGGAAGCATTGTTTGGCTTTCATATACTGCCTCAAAAAAGCTGAAATCAACTCAAAAACATGTTCCTTAACTTTATCGATGACAAGACATCGTGTGATTCGATAAAAGATGCAGAACAAATCACAACTCTGTAAGGACACGTTGTAGATTATAAAAATATGGCCTGTATTAAAAACTTTTATTGGAAAAATGTAGCATTGATGAAAATTAGACAAGGGACATGTCGATTAGAAGTAGAAAGTTTTCTTCTTCACTTTTATGGAGAGGAAACACTTCAAGAAGAAGCAAATATCAAAATTCCCAAATTAAATCAGTCGTTAATAGTTAAATTTAAGCTTCATCTTTTGTTATTATTATCGTCTTATTGTCATAAACTAAAAACTTAAATTTGATTAAATCGTCCTCATCCAAACAGCTTGCATTAAAAAATGTCAAAAGATGTCAAAAATAAATGGTCAAAACTAATTATAAATTTGTATAAAAATGGCAAGACAATCTTAATCAACAAACTATTTGGAATTATTCGGTTTTCAGATATTGCTAAAAAAGTGCCGAAACCGAGAAGAGACCATAAGAAGGACGAAATTTCAAACCTTCGCGAATTAGATTTGCTGTTGATAGCTGCGTTCATTACAATAAACTTCCATAAACTCAATCAAATCGTCCTCATCCAAAGAGCTTACATGCATCACAAAATGTCAAAAGTAAATATGTATTGATTATACGTACAGAGATGGCAAGAAAAATTCCTAAACAACAAGCAATTTGGATTCTGTATAATACTTGGAAGAAGGAAGCATTGTTTGGTTGTCAGATTTTACTAAGAAAATGTCGAAACCGAGAAGACATCTTAAGAAGAAATAAATTTCAAGCCCTCGTGATTTAAATTTCACTTCCATAAACTTAATCAGATCGTCCTCATTCAAAGAACTTTCTTGTACCATTGACGTCAGAAAAAAACTGTCAAAGCTTCCGTTTGATGGCAAGAAAATTTGTCCAAGTTTTTACACTGAATTGATAAAACTATTTGATGGTATAATTGCAAAACTTTCTCCGAGCGTCTAGAACAATCAAATCTCATTCTTCCTTCTTCCTTTAAGAACTTTAAGACAACTACCATGTTCTGATTTAGCGACCAAATCAGCTTGGTGGTATTAGGCGGTAAAATCAGCACTTGAATGTATGATGATCAAGATAATTCCAAGTTTTACTAAGTTTCTGAACAGCGTGGTCTAAAAATCTCCTTCTAAGACAAACTTTTTTACTACTTTTAAAAGGAGCTGCATTTCATCTTCGACTTAGTCCATTATCTACTCTTTCAATACAATATATTTCTATAAACTCAAGTCGTCCTAATCTAAAGAGCTTTCTTGTACAATTGATCTCAGAGAGAAACTGCCGAACCTAATTGTGTATTTGACGCTTGCTGACAAGAAATTTTTTCCAAGTTAGAATTGACAGAACTGTTTGATGGCATAATTGCAAAGCTTTCTCCCAGCTTCTTGAACAATCAGATTTTATTCTTCCTATAAGAGCTTTATGATGACTGCCATAATGTCCTGATTTAGTGGCTGAATCAGCTTGGTGATATTATGTGGCAAAATCAGCACTTGAATGTATAGATGATCGAGCTGATTCCAAGTTTTTTCCAGTCATGTAAACAGCGTGCTCTAAAATTCTCTTTCTAAAACAAGCTTTTACTACTTGTAAAAGGTACTAAGCTGATAATTTTATGAGTTAGAACCCATATCCGGAAATATAGTTTCCTTGTTTCAGCTGCTTGAAAATAAGTTGGCTGCTTACACCGGATAGAGTGATATCAATTGATGCCTCCTATCTTGGGGAATTGGGTTGAGACATATTTACGTATCTTTCAGTATTAGAGCAACCTGGATACTCTTTGCAGAATACACAAAGATACAACGCCAACACAGTATCCCCTCTGAGGTTTCGTTCGTCAAATCCAGCCCTGGGGTGCTGAATATCGTAGGATGGCTTAGTTGGGTTGGGTTTAGCTGTGCATCTAAAAACATTTTTTAACCCTCATACGGACCCAGTGATACACTATTGAATTTATTATTCTACCAAACAGATGAATCATGGTTTGATCAATTTGATAGTGATGACACTAACATGAACGATGATAATGACGATAAAAAGTAAAGAGAAAGCGTCGATGAGCAATTGCTGCCATTTCGCAGCCGTGTATCATTCAGCCAATACATCCCATCAAAAAAGGCTAAATATGGCATCAAATTATGCACTGCTGCTGATTCTGAGACGTACTATACATGCAATTGATAGTGGAATTTTCTGGAAACTTTTCAAAGCTTTTAGAAGTAATGTCAAGTCTTCCAGAAACAGTATCAAATCTTTCTGGAAGCTGTTTAAGCCTTGTGGAAGCATTTTCATTCTTTTGGAAGCAGTATTGAATCGTCTAGAAGGAGTATTAAGTCTTTCAAAGGCACTATCATGTCTTCTGAAAACTGTTCAAGCCATCTGGAAGCAATTTAAGCCTTCAGGAGGTATTTCAAACAGTAGCAAGTCCTCCAACGGCAGTATCGAATCTTCTGGACGCATTGCATGAGTTGAAATGCGTGGAAGTAGTATCAAGTTTCCTAAAAGCATTATTAAGTCTTCTAGAAGCATTTCAGGTTGTCTGGATACATTTCAAGTCTTTTGCAAGCAGTATCGGGTCATCTAGAGACAGTATTAAGTCTTCTGGAAGCAGATTAAGTCTTCTAGAATCAGTATCATGTCGTCTGAAAGCAGTATCGAGCCTTCTGAAAGCAGTATCAAGTCTTCTGAAAACATTTTAAATCTTTTGGAAGCATTTCAAGTCTACTGGCAGCAGCGTCACGTTTCCTAGAAGCAGATCTAAATCATTCATGTCTTCTGGAAACAATTCAAGCCATCTAGAAGCACTTCAAGCTTTCTGATAGCATTTTGCATCTTTGAAAGCAGTCAAGTCTTGCAGAGGCAGTATCGAGACTTTTGGAAGCATTTAAATACTTTTTTTGCATTGTCCAAGTAATTGTTGCCTGACATTGTGTCAATTTGATACATGAAGTCCGGATTCGGTTCTAGAAACGAAGTCCGGATGAGGGTTAACTCTACATGGAATAGTTTTTGCAATGGATTAGTTTTTAAACTGATTTTGCCACCATGTATATTTTATTGATGTAAAATTAGAACTAACGCTAGACCTAGAAGTGGACAGATTTGGGTTGAGCCGTGCGCCTTCAGGCGCACGGCTCAACCCAAAACTTTCCACTTCTAGGTCTAGCGTTAGTTCTAATTTTACGTTATTAGATCTAACTCTAGATCTAAAACTAGAAACATTGGTGTTTAGCTGTACATCTTCCAAGATAGCTAAACCTGAATGATTCTAGTTCTAGGGTTAGTTCTAGTTTTACTGCAATTCAAATATAGAGTAAAATATAAGTAGAGTGCTTTACAAACCAATTTAACTACTAATTCTGTATGGATAAGTTCGAAGTAATGAAAGAAATACCTCGGAGAGCAGCCCCAATTAATTCTGCACATTTAAAATAAGCAATGAAGTATTATTCAGAATTTCAGAACTCTTGAACCAAAACAAATCAGCTGATATACTTTTTTACATCAACATCTTTAGCAACATCTTCAAATACATTGAAAATTAACATTTCAACTATCATCATTCTTTGATTATCCTTTCAAATCACAACAGAAAAATCAATTCAACCATTCCTTAATAGTTACATTCATATTTTTTAGCAATAACATAATAATTATTAATTGCCAACTCAAGGTAAACGTAGATAATGACACAATAAAACGCATCTTCTCGGATTAGAATAGTTATTTTAATGAGGTCGTCCATATTCTAACTTAAATCAAATAATCGCATCCTCGTCTATTAAATTACCACGTCGCTCGCAAATAATTGTTTACGCGCTCTCGCGCTATTGTGACCCATTCGCCTTGAGGATAAAACAAATATAGCCCCGTTTTGCAAGCTGTCGATAAACAAATAACCGTGCATCAAACAATACCGGGTGTTACGTAACGTTGAGGTCAACGCGTAACATTGAATGAATCTCGGTGCAGCACACAAATCTATTCAAAAAATCTCTATTGCAAGAAGAAAAAAAAAGAAACGCTTATTCATCCCAAAGATTTTTTTTTCGAAATTAAACAATACTAAGGAGTAGTGCCATTGTTGATTGTTTCGTTTTGGTACTTTCGTTTTCTGTTCGTTTGGTTAAATGTTCCCACATCAAGTCGAGTATTTTTTGAAAAAAACGTTTTTATCTCGACACTTTCTAACTGAATTCTTTGCCATCTTCGTCACTTGCATTGTTAGGAAGGAAAGAATGCCACCGCAATGGATACGAAATGTGCAATCGCTTGGTTTTTGCGTTTTTGGGGAGAGAGAGGTCGTTATCGCGATATAAATCACATAAAATCATCGTAAATTTCTCGAAAGGTATTTTGAAAGAGATCGGAAAGTATCGATTTGCGGTCGTTATTTTCTCCTTATCAGTTTTTGATATAATCCGATAAAAAAAAAAAAAAAAATAGAGGAGTCGAGGAAATTGTGCGAACCTGTAAACTTAACCATTTCTAATTAAAAAGAAATCGATTCTATCTATCCATTTTATGTCGTCTTTTTATTACTTTAGAAAATTATTTCATTAAAGAAAGCTATTGTTTTTGATTAATATAAGGAAACAATTAATTGTATTGAGATAGATGACAATATCGATGGGATGGCTTTATTTAATTGTGAGTAAATATAAGAAAAGCAAAACGTTTTAGAGATCGCGTAACGGGTTCGCATCCGGATCTATATAATTTATTTGTTTGGGCCCGATGAGAAAAACGGGTTCTGCTACATCACTCGCGGGCAGTGCAAAGAGGTTAGGATAATTTACGACCGTTTCGCCTGTTCTGGTCGACTGCTGGTCTATGTAATGTGTCGCCTTTTTTTTTCGTCAATTTACGTTAATTAAATGAATATAACGGGGAGTTTGAATCCAACAGATTTTTGAGTGATCGTTTCTAACAATGTTCCCGTTAAAATCTAACCGAGATTTTAGTTGATTTAGAATCTTATTTGCGAGATTTAATAATTATTAAACAGGTCATTCTAAACTGTGAGAATTGTCGTAGTGATCTCGAAGATTAGTGAAGCAAATTCCAAAATTATAAAGAAATTTGATGGGAAGAGGAAATACATCTACCAAGTCTACTATTTGAGTCTTCCGACTCTCTTATTATCTAATCATAAATTTGGATTTAGCACGTTGGAACTTGTCCAAAAGAAGAAGCAGCTGATTATTGCAGAGCTATTAAATGACTAAATAAGTTGTGATTCTGTTTGATAAGGTGCGTTACTGGCAAAGTTGATTGCCAGAATTAGGTGCTTTAATCTTCCTTATAAAGAAACCTTGTAACTAAGCTCTATCATCATTGAATCAAAGCAAGACGCTAGAATTATCAAATCTCAACTTACCTTTTTTTGGCGCAAAGGAGAAACTCTTCATATTATGGGTCCAGAAACTGATCCGAGTGGTAGTGTGAGAATCTCCCGGCACAGCTGTTCTTTTCCAGATCTATTGCATTAAAAACTTCCCCTTTTTTCTTCGCTTATACATGATCTTGATTATCCGGAATCGCTCGAGCATCGCATCGGGCAGTCTGCGAGTGCAGATGTTACATCTTTTCATCTCTTTTCTTCCTTTCATTTCTCACGTTCATATCACTCTTATTCTTCGCTTTTCTTTTCTTGTCTTTTCTCATCATTGACTTCACTCCAGCCGATTTCATTCGTTCGTCTTCTCTAGTATACATGTGTATATACATGGATGATTTCTATTTATCGTGATCTGCCTAATTATTCTTCTTTTCCATCAGCGTTTCTATGAACACAAAAATGTATTAATTTTTTAATATTATTTCTATTGCAAATCTAAATGCGGAAGCATATTTCCTCATTTCCTCTGCCTTGTCCAAATGTCATTTCCATTTGCTCTCTTACTTTTATTGGCTTCATTTTCCTTCCTCTCCATTTCTTCGTTTCTCCTTCATTTTCTTTTCCTTCAATGCCTTGAGGTGAAAAAAGAAGAAAAGCGCCTTGCTAGTGCACTGAAAATGATGAAGAAGTGGGATTTTTGGTCTTTCGAGAACAGAATTGTTACAGAATATGTAAAATTAAACAAATTTCGCAAAGAAATACACCAACGATGATGATTATGGCGGCATAATCTTAGCATTAAAAAATTACAATCGGTAGAGTCTGAAAGAAGGCAAGTTTCTGACCCCTTCCTTATCAACACGTATTTTTCACGGAAAGACTTTCATATCCATGATAACCGCAAAATATTTGGAATCTAGATAAAACGTCCTTCTATCTAACTCCATCAAAAACAAAAATGTAAGAGGTCCAATGTAAGTGGTCCAAGTCGGGAGGATGCAACAGTTTTAAGCGCTGTTAATCCAGATGGCAGAAAAAGCTCCACCACTTATAATCTTCAAAGGTAAGAACATATGGAACGTATGGATCACAGATGAATAAAAGAGTTACCCAGGCCTTGCTTATATTGCCAATCCAAATAGTTTGATTGACTTAGATATATTTTACAATTAATTTAAAAATTAATCTTGTTAAATTGGCAATGGAAAACAATAACAATTTTGAAATTACCACCTCATTTCATTCACATTCTGCATCCTTTAGATTTGGCGATATTCAAGTCTTTAAAAGATGCCGGGGATCAAAATCTAACCAATTGTACTCGACACAACGTTGGCTTGAAAATCCCCAAAAAAACTTTTTCTGAACACATTGAAACTATTCAAAACAGCTTCTGTAAAGGCGGAGTTGTGCCTTACAAGCTGCAGGTGATTCCTGGCAAGAAATATAATCACGTTGCTTTGGAAAGATGGCGTTCTTTTCACAGAGAACGAGAACAAAGGAAGAGTGATGATTTACAATAAAATACTGTAGAACATAATGAAGATCCAAGCTCTTCTGAGCAAAGAGACTTATTGAAGTCCATTACTTCGTCCCCGCCTCTTTTGTCTCTATTAATACCTTGTTCATGCTTACTATTTTATCTTTTCTTCCTATCTTCGTATATGTTCTCCATGTAAGCAGCTCGAATCGTGAGTACTCAAATACAGAGTATTCGTGTTTATGGCCGTATTCGTACCAACACTCACTTGTTGTCTGAAAATACAACTCGCTCTAACTCATATCAAAGCAACCCAACCTTTCTTTGGGAACCCCTTTCCTCAGCCATCCACAAAAGTCGAAACAAACATGCTGTTGCATTTTGACTATTGACCACTGCAAGGTGTCAATTACATCAATACATCACCTTCTTTGTTTTCCCTCCTCTCAAGTCATCAATCCAAAAATAGATCTTCCATCGACGCAGGTTGTCCATCTCATCCTACCTTCACGTTACATTCCACCAAAAATCGAACATATTTCGAACGCCTGGTCAAAATGTTCAAATGTTCTTCATAGTCTCTACTCTTTATAGCTTCCAATCACTACCATCGGGAAAAGACTATGTCGTTCTTTCTTTTCCTTCTGCATGAGAATTGTCTTGATGTATACCTTTTTTTCATTCCATGCATCCTCACTGGCATATGCGTAACCTTTCCCTACTCCATTTAGGACAATGATAAAAGGTGTGTTCTATACCATCCTTCTCTCCGCAATTATCGCATTTGTCTGTCCTTGATCCCTATTGTAAATATGCCCTATAAAAGCCGTGTCCTGTCAGGAAATGACTTAGGTGATAATCCACCTGGCCTCAGCTCCTGCTCACCCATCGCTCCAATTTGTTCAGGATTCTTTTCTGCCTTCTTAACGTCATCTCCCCAGGTTGCTGCTCTCTTTGCAATAACCAGATCTAGAGGCATCAAGTTGCCTACCACCTGCAGTGCTTCCGCCGAACTCGTTCTGTAGGCGCTTAAAAATCTTATAAAAATTTCCCGTTGTATACGTCTTATTTGCGTCGTTAGTTTCTTCACTTTGCACGCGTCCTTCCAAGCCCTGTATGCATACATGCTGTGCATAGATTTTTGACCCTATTAATCCTCTCTTTTCCGCTGTTGGGGCAAACGTGGACCCCGTGATTGTATGCAGAGCGTTCACTGTTTTTTGTGCCTTCATCGTTATTACCTCAATATGCGCATCCCATTTCAGATGTTTTTCCAGAGTGACTCCTAGGTACTTGAATGAGGTTTTTATAGTGATTGGAAGATTGTGGAAAAATCTGCTATTTGATACCAGGCCAGGTTTAAGTTGTTGAGCAGCTTGGTAGTGTCGGGTTCAGTTCTAAAAACCCCCTTTCCTCAAATCATGCTTCTCAGAAGACCGGAAATACGCTGTTGCGTTTTACTCCTTTGGGTTATCAAATCTATACTCACTCCCTTCCGCCTTCACTCTTTTCGGCATCATTCTTTTCGGCATCATTCTTTCCTGCTTCTACTCGCTTCTGATCTACACAAATCAAACACCCCTAAAGCTTTTTGTTTATCACTAAACAATATATACCGAAAGGTGGGAGGGAGGGGGTAGTTCCCCTTGCAATCACCCCCTCATCACCATCTTTCCACTCTCCTTGACTACCATTTAGCCTCATTTCACCAGTCATCAGCTCTTCCTTTCTCTTCACTACTCCCCTCTTCGGTTCTTCTCCTATGGGTGCTAAATAAGATACACAAGCTTTTTGCCTTGCAATATTAATAATACTTAGCGGGAAAGAAAGGGGGGTAATCCTCCGATCCTTCCCTCATCTTCTTTTAATAACCTTCTGATGGTTCTTCTTCATCCATCATTGTTCCTATGTCCCGTTTCCCTCGTTTCTGTCAGTTTCGTTCTGTGCCTACCACTCTTCCCTCTCCTTCTCCATCAATATTGCTTCTAATATATTCTCGTTCCAGCATGTGGTGCACAGTGTTTTCTGGCATGATAGGTTCTTCTATTTGGTCCATTACTTGTCTTGTTTTTCTCTGGCTATCTTCCACAGTTGAAGAAGATGTGCTCCACATCGTCTTTTTGCTCGCAGTATACACAAGCCTCAATGGAACTTATACTTGTAGAGAGTCCATGACCGGAGAAAAACTGGCATAGATAATAAGTCCACCTCTTCCCATCTCCTCTCCACTCATCATCGCAAGTCTCTTATCTTACCTGTAACTTGCAGTGCTTCCGTCGACCAGGTATTTTATATAGATCTTCCATGTTTTTCCATGAACTACATGCGACCTTCCATGCTCTACATGCAACCTAATTAAACCTAACCTAACTCAACCCAACCCAACTCAATACAGTTACCACTTAGAAAGTATACCAGTATACCAAGCTATGACAAGACGAAGCAAATGCTTTCGGATACTCTCTTCTTTATTGCAAGGCCATAATTTAATAAGTCATGTGTTAATAACAAAAAATCGCTATCACCCATCAAAACAAGAATTCTGCTGGAATATAGGTTGGATGGGTTGGGTTGGATTGAGTGATCAAGAATCATAAAAAAAGTATACAGCTAGTTTTGTATCACATTAACATATCGGACTTTATCCAAGAGAGAGATTAGATCTTGAAAAGAGGTTTTCATCTGAGGACTAACTTTAGCCAAGGTCGTTTACGAGTGTGGCAAGAGCACATGGACAGTTACATTTCCATCATAATGACGCAAAATAGAAGCTTCTATGGATTAAGTTTAGCAAAGAGCGCTTGCTGGCGAGGTGTTGATCAACTTTGGGTTGATGTTAGGTTGATGCTAGGTTGATGATGGCTATATTTTCATCATAATAAACCAACATAAATGCTTCTCAGGACTAAATTTACCTGAAGTAGCTTGCGGGCGAGGCAAATCAAGAGGTTTTCCTCTGAGGACTAACTTTAGCCAAGGTCGTTTGCGAGAGTGGCAAAAGCACATGAACAGTTACATTTCCATCCTAATGATGCAAAATAGAAGCTTCTATGGATTAAGTTTAGCAAAGATCCCTTGCTGGCAAGGTGTTAATCAATTTTGGGTTGATGTTAGGTTGATACTAGGTTGATGATAGCTATATTTTGATCATAATAAACCAACATAAATGCTTCTCAGGACTAAGTTTACCTGAAGTCGCTTGCGGGCGAAGCAAAATCACATGGATAGCTTCATTTCCATCATAATGAGCTAAAATAATTACGTCTAAATACTAAATGTATCCAAGGTCACTTGCTGACGAGGAAAAATCGCATGATGAGCTATATTTCCATTATAATGAGGCAAAATAGAAGCTTTTATGGACTAAGCCTAGCCGAGATCGCTTGCAGGCGAGGCGTTCTAATGCATTCATCAATTTTGAGTTGATGATGGTTACATTTCCATGATAATAAACCAACACAAATGGTATTTAGGACTAAGTTTAGCCGAGATCGCTTGCGGGCGAGGCAAAATCACGTGAAGAGTTTCATTTCCATCATAATAACGCAAAATAGAAGCTTCTATAGATTAAGTTTATATGAGATCGCTTGTGAATGAGGCGCTTGAATGAAAGTACACATTTCTATGATAACGAGGCAAAGCAAAACTTTTCTTTTCAAGTTGTAAGTTAAGCTTCAACTATATCAAATACAACTATAATATCTTAATCAGTTCGACAGAATTTATCCATCATTTCTGATTTTGAATTTTGCAATAAATCATAATATGTATGTATGTATGCCCCCTCTATCTCCCATATTATTACTCAAATACAAATGTTTAAAATGACTAGATTGCTTGTTTGATACCAATTACCTTTAATCAACACGAAAACGCTATTTCCTGATAAGAAATAATTACTTGAGTAGACATGAAAAAATGTTAAAAGCTTCGTAAAAAGATTGGTGACAATCTTTTTGGGGTATATTGTTGACAGAGTAGGTCATAACATAATAAAAAACCAGTTTTGAGACAGACAGATAAGGAAATGCATTCTTACGATGTTAATGCGTCACCCAATTGGTATTTGAGTGTGTAGATAAGAAGGTGACTTTGTATATTTTTTAGTGAAAACATAGACATCGTCCTTGCATAACTCCATCGAAATTAGCTCAATTACATGTAGTAAAAACACGAATATTTTGTTGTCTTTTCTTTTTAAGTTTAAACGGAAAAGTCTTTCGCTCTTTATACTGAATATTAACCCAGAAAATAAACAGATGGGAAAGTTTGTCGCGAGACGGCGAAATGTACTTTTCCCCCTGATCGCACCGAGGAGATAAATTAAATTGCGCTAACCTAGAAACAATTAATGCTCACAAGGTGGTAATTTCTATTTTAGACTCGATTTCTGTCACTTCGCAGATATGACTAACAGCTTTACAGCTTCAGCTTTCTTCTTCAAATCGTATCGAAGATTAATTCAACCGTGAAATATGTTAATACAAAAAGATTATCAAGCTTTAATTGGATATACACAAGATAATCGTTGATATCTAAAAAAAGTACTTAAAAAAATGTACGCAATCGTTTTGATACAATGGAAAATTTCTCTCGTTACCGCAAAGATGGGCTTGGCTTAAACAATACTTTTACAAAACCAGACTCAGTCTGGCGTAACGCGAAGACCTACCGTCGTCGTGGGTTTGGATACTACGAAAATAATTCCTTTTTAGTCGTCATTGTCGTTCGCCGGGGCGGTAAAGTATTAGCTTTCTCAAATCGAAACGGAAACGAAACAGCGATTTCTTGATTATTTACTATATACAGGAATCGTGCGTCCTTATCTAGGACGAATTCTCGCGGATTATTAGAATTATAAATAGAGTCTCCGGATAACTCGATCGGTACGAAAACCAAGAGAAAGGTGGAGTTATCATTGAATATACGCCCGGGGCTCCTCTAGAAAGCGGCCTTGTAGGTCAAGCGCTGAAGACGACGATGTCAGACAACCTCATTCACCTGGGAATCGGCCAAAGTTATGCGATGGAATAACGAATTTATAACAATCATGTGTAATCACCTTGAAAGTTATACAAATATTTATTCGGGAGAATTCGGCACCGTTTATTTTGTATTCAAATATTTTGTCAGCTGATAAAACTTTATTGAATTTTTAAACATACGTTTCGGAAAAATTGCATCTTTTTAGATTCTTCAGCAATTCATTCTTTATTCCATCCCGTTATGATCAGTGCAAATGTAGCTATTAATAGCGACAAGTATGTTGTCGTTTCCCTCTTGCATTTGATCTTACGACTGTATCGAAGTAGATCCCTTATTTTGTATCTTACTCCCTCATATACAACATCTCTTTCAAGCAGGTATTCTTTTATGACGGTTATCAGTCACTCCGTTCTTATTATTATTAGATTCCGTTCCAGGTAGGCAATTTTCCTTTTTTTCTCTGTTGAACCTTTTTATATCTTCCGCTCGCTTTAATATCTCATTTATGGCGTTTTCTGTGGAGATTTTTTTATAAAATCGTCCTCCACCTGTCTCAAATTCTTCCAGCCCTTTCACCTTAATTTGACCTTCGAAGTTTTCCAACCCAACCCAACCCATAAATATAAAGATATGGCGTTTATTATCTAAACTACCCAGACATTTGTATTTTTTCCATAAAACCAAAAAAAAAATTAATTATATCCAATTACTTCTTTTAGCTGGAAGACACAAAATCAACCATTTCTGAGATATGTAACGCCATCCTAAATCTAAGGACTAAGTCCTGCGGGGGCGCCTCTTTTTGCATTGAAATTTATGGTGTCTCCATCATACATGACTTTATCGTCATTTCCTTTGGTGCCAACCTTTTCTTTTGGCTTTGAATTTTGTATGGAAAGGGAAGCCCGTTTCGTTCGTCTAACTCCGAATATACAGAGTTGGGTTGGGTTGGATTTAACCGTGCATCAAAAGAAATCTTTTTAACGAAGGCCTTTATGAATAGTTTTTGAAATAGAATATTTTACAAACTGATTTGACAACCGAGTATATTGAATTGAATAGATATTAATTAGATTCTAAGTCTAGATCTAGAAACATTCGGGTTTAGCCGTACATCTCTCAAGTTGGCTAAACCCGAATGATTCTAGTTCTAGATCTTGTGGTAGTTCTAGTTTTACTTCAATTCAAATACACAGGGTTGGATTGGGTTGGGCTAGGTTTAACACCTGCATCTGAAGACATTCTGAAGACGTCCCAAGTTACTTTGACGTCTATTTTTAGTCATAATTTGTTAGCGATGTCTTATGTCCAACAATACACGTCATAATTTGCGTCATTTTTTAAACCATTTTGAGACGATTGATAAATGCTATGATTTAGACGTTCGAAGTGATGTCAAATTTTATACCACATTTTTTTATAAAAACCATTAGTTCTTGTATTACACTATTTTGTAAATTATTGTATGTCACTTAATCCTTCAATATCCTTCATATTGAACAGTATAATGTTAAAGTTCAACCGAACCTAACCAAACCAAATCCAACTTAACCAAATCGAACGCAACCAACTTAATCCAACCCATAACATTCCTCAAATTGAATGATATGAAATTCCAGCTTCTAAATTTTTCAGAAATACTCCATGATTTTTTCTTCTATAATAGGATTGGATTGAGTTCCAAATGTATATCATTCAATATGAAGGACAGTATGAAAGTTTTCTTGTATAGTTGAGTTGGGTTGGGTTGGGTCTCCAATTTCAAATTATTAAGTATGAGGGATGACGTGAAGTTAAGCTTCAAATTCATACGATCAATCATATTACAAAAATTCAAATCCAAAACAACACATCTTCAATTTAAGTTTAATTCAATTTGAGAGATGAATTTTGGGTTTGATTTGTTTCTTTTAAGCTTGGATTGGATTGAGGTTTTCTATGGTAGAGTTGGGATGAACCATACAATTCATCCAACCCCATGCCTTTCATTATGAGGGATGGTATGGATGAAGTTCAAGCTCAACCCAACCCAATCATAGAAAAAATCTACCTTAAAAAACTAATTTTCTAAATTCAATACAACATGACAGATGGTATTAAATTGGATCTATATGAGATCATTTTGAAGTTTGTATTGAACTTAGAAAATTTGTTGTTTTGGGTTGATTTTGTTTTTCGATGCTTGGATTGGGTTGAGTACCAATTTCATACCATTCAATATGAGACATGATATGAAGCTCAACCCAACCCAAACATAGAAAAACAAAATCTACCTTAAAAACCTAATTTTCTAAATTCAATACAACATGACAGATGGTATTAAATTGGATCTATAAGAGATCATTTTGAAGTTTGTATTGAACTTAGAAAATATGTTGTTTTAGGTTGATTTTGTTTTTCGATGCTTGGATTGGGTTGAGTACCAATTTCATACCATTCAATATGAGACATGATATGAAGCTCAACCCAACCCAAACATAGAAAAACAAAATCAACCCTAAAACAACGTCTTCAATATTTGGCATGATATGCAGTTGAAGCTCAACCCAACCCAAACATATTAAAACAAAATCAACCCCAAAACAACATCTTGTAAGCTCAATTCAACATGAGAAATGATTCAACATGAAAAATTTCTCTATTTGAGTTGAGCTTCAACTTCATACCATTCAATATGGGGGATGGTATGAAGTTTTTCTTCCTTGGTTGAGTTGGGTTGGGGACCAACTTCATACAATTCAATATGGGGTATGATATAAAGTTGAAACTCAACCCAACCTAATCATACAAAAATAAAATCAACCCCAAAACAACATCTACTAATCTGAATTCAACATGAGAGATGGTATCAAGCTGTCTTGAGTTGAGCTCCAACTTCATACCATTCAATATAAGACATGATATGAAGTTTAAGCTTTTCCCAAACTAACTTGATACCATGACATCAGACTAATTTCTTTCAGTCTCTTCCCAAATCGCTTAATAATCAGTTTAATTTAAATACATTATTTTTTTTCGGGATTTTCACACTGTAGTACAATATTAAATTAAAGTTCCTATTTCGGAAGTTTATTCCTATTTTCGGAAGTACAAATTTGCAACTGAGGCGTATCTTAGGAAAAATTGTTTCAAATTCGCATACTGAAAGTTTGTTGTTGAGGTAAAATGCCTGAAATAACCTAACACAGGGATAGAAAGAGGAACTTGAAGTTATTCTATGGTAGAGTTGGGATGAACCATACAACTCATCCAACTCCATACCTTTCATTATGAGGGTTGGTATGAAGTTCAAGCTCAACCCAACTCAATCATAGAAAAAACAAAATCTATCTTAAAAAAATAATTTTCTAAATTCAATATAACATGACAGATGGTATTAAATTGGATCTATAAGAGATCATTTTGAAGTTTGTATTGAACTTAGAAAATTTGTTGGTTTGGGTTGATTTTGTTTTTCGATGCTTGGATTGAGTTGAGTACCAATTTCATACCATTCAATATGAGACATGATATGAAGCTCAACCCAACCCAAACATAGAAAAACAAAATCTACCTTAAAAAACTAATTTTCTAAATTCAATACAACATGACAGATGGTATTAAATTGGATCTATAAGAGATCATTTTGAAGTTTGTTGAACTTAGAAAATTTGTTGTTTTGGGTTGATTTTGTTTTTCGATGCTTGGATTGGGTTGAGTACCAATTTCATACCATTCAATATGAGACATGATATGAAGCTCAACCCAACCCAAACATAGAAAAACAAAATCTACCATAAAAAACTAATTTTCTAAATTCAATACAACATGACAGATGGTATTAAATTGGATCTATATGAGATCATTTTGAAGTTTGTATTGAACTTAGAGAATTTGTTGTTTTGGGGTTGATTTTGGTTTTCGATGCTTGGATTGGGTTGAGTACCAATTTCATACCATTCAATATGAGACATGATATGAAGCTCAACCCAACCCAAACATAGAAAAACAAAATCTACCATAAAAAACTAATTTTCTAAATTCAATACAACATGACAGATGGTATTAAATTGGATCTATATGAGATCATTTTGAAGTTTGTATTGAACTTAGAGAATTTGTTGTTTTGGGGTTGATTTTGGTTTTCGATGCTTGGATTGGGTTGAGTACCAATTTCATACCATTCAATATGAGACATGATATGAAGCTCAACCCAACCCAAACATAGAAAAACAAAATCAACTCCAAAACAACGTCTTCTAATTTCAACTCAACATGAGAGATGGTATCAAATTGGATCTATAAAAGATCATTTTGAAGTTTGTGAAGTTTGTTGAACTTAGAAAATTTGTTGTTTTGGGTTGATTTTGTTTTTCGATGCTTGGATTGGGTTGAGTACCAATTTCATACCATTCAATATGAGACATGATATGAAGCTCAACCCAACCCAAACATAGAAAAACAAAATCAACTCCAAAACAACGTCTTCTAATTTCAATTCAACATGAGAGATGGTATCAAATTGGGTTAAGCTGTGCTCCAACTTCATACCGTCCAATATGAGCGATGGTATGAAGTTTTTCTTGTATGGTTGGGTTGAGTTGACCAACAACTTTATACAATTCAATATTTGGCATGATATGCAGTTGAAGCACAACCCAACCCAAACATAAAAAAAACAAAATCAACCCCAAAACAACATCTTGTAAGCTCAATTCAACATGAGAAATGGTTCAACATGAAAAAATTTCTCTATTTGAGTTGAGCTTCAACTTCATACCATTCAATATGGGGTATGATATAAAGTTGAAACTCAACCTAACCTAATCATACAAAAATAAAATCAACCCCAAAACAACATCTACTAATTTGAATTCAACATGAGAGATGGTATCAAGCTGTCTTGAGTTGAGCTCCAACTTCATACCATTCAATATAAGACATGATATGAAGTTCAAGCTTTACCCAAACCAACTTGATACCATGACATCAGACTAATTTCTTTCAGTCTCTTCCCAAATCGCTTAATAATCAGTTTAATTTAAATACATTATTTTTTTTCGGGATTTTCACACTGTAGTACAATATTAAATTTAAGTTCCTATTTCGGAAGTTTATTCCTATTTTCGGAAGTACAAATTTGCAACTAAGTTGTTTCAAATTCGCATACTAAAAGTTTGTTGTTGAGGTAAAATGCCCAAAATAACCTAACACAGGGATAGAAAGAGGAACTTGAAGTTAATTTTATGTATTTTTCTGTTTTTTTTTTGTTTTTACGAATCGAATGTACCATGTTTTGTTCATTTGAGAAATAAACTAATTATTATTATTATTCGTTCAGTCGCTTATATTCGCTGAAGACGATGCATATTACACTTTAACATTTAGAATAGTTTTAAAACCTTTATGTATAAGTAAGTTTCTTGATGTCCTTCTCTTGAGAAGTCGACTAATTTTTCGCCAACATTACCCGTAATGGATAAAAATGGAGATGAAAATAAATTTAGATTGTTGATAAGAATGAGCCAAATATAATATATGAGAGTATAGTGACCTCCAAAGTTATTTATGTTATCTACGTAATTCAGGTTATGTTGTCAATCAAACTTCAGCGATTAATTTGAAGAAAAATATTTCTTCCTCGATCCTAAAATCACTTTAAATAAATACCCTCAGTGTGCAAAAACGTACTTTGAAGGGATTTCTTGAATGAATCAATTTTTTTGCTTAAATTCAATTAAATGTGCTAAGAGATCTTATTTTTACCAGAAACTGTCTGGAATGACCAGATGGACCTTGATTGTGAGTCGCTAGCAAACTTTTTGGCCAAGCTTTCCCTGATTATCGATGACGCAACTAAGATGCTTGTGACCACAACTGAAGCAGCACCTTTAACCTATTCAAACTCCCATTGCGCGGGTTTTGATGGTATCGGTCTTAACCTACTTCTTCCTATCCTGGATATGGGCTTCCACCTTTAATTCATATCTTCAACTTTTCGTGTGAGTGGTCTTGATTTCCCTCTGTCTGGAAGGCTGCTCATGCCATTCCCATACCTAAAACTAAGTCCCCATCATGTAACACTAATTATCGTCCGACTTTAATTCTATCCATACTATCAAAAACTCTTGAACGCTTAGTTTATTTAGAAGTCTAAGGATTTCTAGACCGGTTTAATTTACACAATGAGTTGCAATCGGGTTTTTGCAGTAGACATAGTATAACTGCTGCCCTCATTGTGTTAGTATTGCTCGATTTCAGCAAGGATTTTGATTTTGTCGACTACAACCTTCTTTTGGCGTCTCTTCCTGCTGACGGATTCACTCACTCTTGTGTTTCTTGGTTTTAATCCTACCTTTCTCATCGCTCCTTGTGCATACTCTTTAATTTCTTCTGCTTGTGCAATCAAATGTGGTGTTCCTCAGGGCAGTGTATTGGATCTGTTCCTTTTTTCTTTGTTCCTTAATAGTGTTGCTAATTATATCTCTTATAATTATCACTTGTATACTGGCGATCTCCAGATATATACGATATATTAACAACGATCTAACGCCTTAAGCTGGTCTCGGAGATACGAACTTAGTTAAAAGTCAGTTAAGACGCAAGCTATTGTGTTTGGAACTCGTCAATTACTTGATCAGATTAATTAATCTACCTGCAGTGATCTAATACTGGATTCACGCAAATTCAACATGTTTGCAGAAAAGTTTATGGTTGTCCACTTTTTAAAAAGACTTCGCTGTTCTCTTCCTCACTTCGACTATGCGAGTTTGCTAATCGTTCGTGTTCTGATACTCGTCTTACATTTCATAGCACTAAATTTATCACAAATCATTTACAGTATAGTCTATTGCGATGTGAAGTGGACTACCCTCTGAAATTCGTAATATTACTAACATTACTAATTTTAGCAATGTTTTAAAGAGTCATTTGCTTGCCCTTCAATCACCTGTTTCTTAATTCTTTGTACTTTGTCTTTCTCTTTTTGTTCTGCTCTTGTTCACTTGTTGGCAACTGATATCCAGCAGATTCTTTTGATTTCTTTTCTTTTCTCTCTCTTTTCTAGTCTTTTCTTTATGTTTCTCTTAGTTTCTCTCTTTTCTCTCTTACTTAATCTTATTTAGTGATAAATGTTAATAATAGCTAATTATTACTACTTGCTTATTCATCCTAGCAAAATTTTGCCTCAGTAAAATTATTTTTGTGTGTTTTGTCGGGTCATTTAGCATAGATCGCTTGTGCAATAATATGATTCATTTACTTATACTGTTTAAATTTACCCATTTTTTGTTAATTCTGTGTTCTTATCATGGGCAATAAATGGTAAATAAATAAATAAATAATTTTAAAACTAAAGAACTAATATTAATATTTACCGCTAGATGGGGTATAAAAAATGTTGAATATTTTTTCGCCAACATTAAACGTAATGGATAAAAATGGAGGCGAAAATAAATCTATATTGGCGATAAAAATGAGCCAAATGGACTTTGTGTAATATATGAGCAAGTAATTAACTCCAAAGTTATTTGTGTTATCATGTAATTCAGGTTATGTTTGCAATCAAACTTCGGCGACTAATTTGAAGAAAAATATTTCGTGTTCGAACCAAAAATCACTTTAAATAAATACCTTGAGTGTCCAAAAACGTACTTTGAAAAGATTTCTTGAATTAATCAAACTTTTCTTGCTTAAATTCAATTAAATAACTTTAAAACAACGGAACTGTCAAATTATGTCAAATACATTTGATATTAATAATTACCGCTAGATGGAGTATAGAAAATTAACATCAATTTAAAGTCATAATTTCGACTTTAATTCAAAATTGACTTCCAACGGGATTAAATTCTCCAATTTTTTCTCAAAAAGTAAGCATGAAGCTTTGTAGTAGTTGAAAATTCTTAAAAAACTATTAATTTTAGAACGATGAAGATGTCAGATTTATTTAATATTGATAATTACCGCTAGATGGGGCATAATGTCTACTATTTTTTTAACCAATATTAAACGTAATGGATAAAAATCAATAAAAATGGAGATGAAAATAAATCAGGATTGGTGATAAACATGAGCCAAATGGGCTTTTTGTAATATATGAGCAAGTAATTAACTCCAAAGTTACTTATGTTATCACGTTATTCAGGTTATGTTTCCAATCAATCTTTCGCGACTAATTTGAAGAAAAATATTTCTTCCTCGAACCTAAAATCACTTTAAATAAATACCTTGAATGTCCAAAAACGTTCTTTGAAGGGATTTCTTGAATTAATCAAGCTTTTCTTACTTAAATTCACTTAAATAACTTTTAAACAACGGAACTGTCAAATTATGTCAAATACATTTAGTACTAATAATCACCGCTAGATGGGGTATAGAAAATTAATATCAATTAATTTTAACCTAAATTTCATAATTTCGATTTTAATTCAAAATTGACTTTAAACGAGATTAAATTTTCCTATCTTTCCTTTCCACTTAATCGACAATTTTTAAAAATATTAATTTTAAAATGACGGAAATATCAAATATATTTAATATTGATTATTACCGCTAGATGGGGAAACTAATATCAATTAAATTTAACATAATTTTTATAATTTGAAGTTCAAAATTGACTTCAATCTTTACAAAGAAAGTATTAAGTTAAAGTCGAGGTAATTGATTGAAAATTTTTAAAAATATTAATTTTAGAACGACGAAAATGTCAAATATAGTTAATATTAATAAGCACCGCTAGATGGAGGTGAGCAATTGATAATTTAACAACCAGTTAAGATTAACATTTTTAACATTTTCAAAGAATTGATAATTCTTGGATTCTTGGATTTCCAAGAAGTAGAACAAGTAAATCATTGAAAATACGCTAAATGGCTTTACAAATGGATGAATCTACAGATGTGAGTAAAAAAGAATTATTTTAAAAAATACTCAAGTTCTTGGAATTTATGCCATCATATACATAGTGATGGAGCCAAAACTTTGGTTGGTGTCTTAAAAGCCCTAAATGCCAGAATATTTACCTCATTTTATCCCAATCTGGAATACTTACACAGAAATCTCCTTCATACTGATGTAAGATCGAGGGAAAAAGTTTTAACTCAATTCTGAGAATTGCTTGTTGTAATTCTTATCTTTTATCACCTCAAAAACAAAAAGCTACAATTTTTAAGTTTGTCAGCAATGTTAACTCGCAACAATTTAAATTTAAGCTTTGAGAAGAATAATATTTTCGAACTTTTATCTGGTTTGGAAAAGATATTTTTGGAATATTTTCCCTCTATTTACAATAATTTGGGTTGAAAATCTCTTTAACAAGTGAAATAATCACTTTATACACAAATCTGGGTGTGTTACTGAACGAAGAGTTCCATAAGAAAATTATCTCAAAACTGAGATAATCTCGATGTTAAAGTTTGAAGAATTTGGCCTAAGATTTTGCCATACACTTCATATAGCATACCCCTATAATTCTCGTAGTTTTATCTGTCTCCTTTTATATGTATGATGGATAAAAAGTTGAGTTCTGGTCTTCTCGAATTTGAATTAGTCTCAAGTTGTTGGTATAAATTTGTTGTTCCTTAGTTTATAAGCTTTTGAGAGACATTCCGGGCTTGAATTCTTTCATATTTTTCATTATATGATCTCTCTTCTCAGGAAGTTCTGCTTTTTATTAGTAATTGCTTCAAATACTTTTTCAAAAATCAACATTGCTATTAATATATGTATGTATGTATATATGTATACGCAATTGGCTGTTTATACATACAGTATGTGTACACAATTGGCTATTTAAATATACTGCATGCTTGTATATATACCTATTACAGCTCCTATAGCAATTGAGTTAGGAATTTTTTCAAATGTAGGTTGTCGCATATACGGCATGGTTCAAAAAGTGTCGACACAAAGTGTATTTTCTTAAATAAATGGGACACTAACTGCACACCTTGTTTTCAAATTTTGCGTGCAAAGTTACCACGTTGTTAAACATTTAGTGAAAATTTTTAAAAATTTATGTATTGGATCATAACTTTGTTATTTTAAATGGAACACATCGCTTATCCACTGAATACAAGACAATCAAAAAATAATACTCTTGTTGACTTTTTACTAATACGCACTCCAAAATTTTAGTTTTTTTAACTGAACATGCATATATGAGTACTTTTTCATCTTTTACTTAATAAACTCATTTGCGTTTGTTTAAAATTGTCATTTTCATAACTTATTTTTTGCAAAAAATCATACTACGTTTTTGCAGAGTTTTAATAAAAAAATCATAACTCGGATATTTAAAGATTTGAAGCAACGACTTCAAGCACATTAAACACTAATTAAATTTGCTTCAAGTCGCTCCTTATTTCAAAGTGATATCTCAATTAGTTCTTGAGATACGAATTTTTGAAAATTTCTTGATTTTTAACAAATACATATAATTACGTTTTTGCAAAGTTTTAATTAAAAAATCGTATCTCAGACATTTAATGATTTGGAAAAACGATCTTAAGCACGTTAAATAGCAACAAAACTTGCTCCAAGCTGCTCTTTATTTCAGAACGATATCTGAATTAGTTCTTGATATACGATTCTTCGAAAATTTTTTGATTTTTATCAAACACATATAATGATATTTTGCAGAGTTTCAATCAAAAAATCGTAACTCGGACATTTAAATATTTGAAGCAAGAATCTTAGGCACCTTAAATAGCAACAAAATTTGCTTCAAGTTGCTCTTTATTTTAGAGCGATATCTCAATTGGTTCTTGAGATACGGTTTTTTGAAAATATCTTAATTTTTATCAAACACATATGATTATGTTTGTGCAAAGTTTTAATAAAAAAATTATAACTTGGAGATTCAAAGATTTGAAGAAAGCAGTTCAAGCACATCAAATACTAATTAAATTTGCTTCAAATCGCTCCTTACTTCAAAGTAATATCTCAATTAGTTCTTGAGATATGAATTTTTGAAAATTTCTTGATTTTTCACAAATATATATAATTACGTTTTTGCAAAGCTTTCATCAAAAAATCATAACTCAGAAATGTAATGATTTGGAAAAACGATCTTTAAACACGTTAAATAGCAACAAAACTCGCTTCAAGCTGCTCTTTATTTCAGAACGATATCTCAATTAGTTCTTGAGATACGATTCTTTGAAAATTTCTTGATTTTTATCAACCACATATAATTATATTTTGCAGAGTTTCAATCAAAAAATCATAACTCGGACATTTAAATATTTGAAGCAAGAATCTTAGGCATCTTCAATAGCAATAAAATTTGCTTCTAGTTGCTCTTTATTTTAGAGCGATATCTCAATTGGTTCTTGAGATACGATTTTTTGAAAATTTCTTGATTTTTATGAAACATATATGATTATGTTTTTGCAAAGCTTTAATCAAAAAATCACAACTAAGATATTTAATGATTTGAAAAAACGATTTTAAGCACATTAAATAGCAATAAAATTTGCTTTAAATTGCTCTTTATTTCAGAGAGATATCTCAATTAATTCTTGAGATACGGTTTTTTGAATATGATCTCATCCATTTTTTTTAAATACGATTTCGTTTAAGAATCTTTATCTCAACGATTAAATGATACATTGAAAACAAATAACTTTTATCATTGAAATGCTGAGAATTTCCTCTGTAATTATCACAAATTGCATTGTGATATATATTTTAAGTAACTACAGTATATATAAATAGCCAATTACATATACACATTGTATGTGTAAATATTCAATTGCGTATACATACCGCATGTATAAATAGCCACATCCATAAATTATACAAAAATACACGATCCAATAAGCCCCTCATTAAGTACAATGCATTTATCTATAAAATCAAAAATGATAAAACTTGTATTATCTCAATTTATTTTTATTATTAATATCTATCATCTGAATTTATTGTTTTACAGATCCCCTAGGAGTACGGTGACCATGATGCATATAACGGAGGATACACCACCGGATATGCTCGCTGGCGCTATGGACTTAACGGTTCACTTACCAACGGGTAGATGCGTGAAGTTATCCGTTGAAAGAAGGTGAGTTTACATAATAAAAA
Organism: Onthophagus sagittarius; assembly: GCA_036711965.1. Taxonomy (NCBI): domain Eukaryota; kingdom Metazoa; phylum Arthropoda; class Insecta; order Coleoptera; family Scarabaeidae; genus Onthophagus; species Onthophagus sagittarius. The sequence goes on from JASERS010000004.1 coordinate 15,110,471, forward strand.
AATCGATAACCACGTTAATGATTGAGCACAAATTGTTACAAACAGAAATTACAACGACATCTGGGCGTTATTTAACTTTTACTTTATCAATATGTACCCGTATAATCTCGTTATATACAACGGTTATTACATCATACGATTTGTTGTTATTTCTTTCATATTAACTAAAAAATAATTATTAATTATTTTTAATTAAAAAGAAATTATTAAAAAGGATGAAGATCATATAAAATAAATGTTTTCGTTGAGAATACTACTTCATTTAATTATCTCGGATATGTTATGTTTTATTATTTTATGGAATAAATGTTTATTCGATAACTAAATTTGAGGAGTTTTATCTTTATTATCCAGTCCAATTCTGGCAAATAAATATTAAGCACCTACATATTTGCTAAAGATTGTAAATTATTTCGAGTATTTACCTGAAAAATTTTTTAATGACGCAGTAATTTCAAAAATAGCATTTCATTTCGCACTCGTTTATATAACATTCTCAACGAAACGGAATATCATTCAAATATCTAGACCACAATCAAACAGCCACATTATTTTATAGAAAGCATAGAATTATGGCAAATTTTCTCTTGAGAATGTAATTATTTCCACTTGAACTGCGATAAATTTTATGTGTTATAATAAAAATTTGTTGTTATTAATTTAAAATTAAATAGAACAATATGTACTTATTTAGTAGAAATTTCCTTTCGTTATTGAAGGAATATTTCGATTTTGGGTAATTATATAAGGTTGTGTGGAATATTTTAATAGAAACGTTAAAACTGAATTGTGCTAATTAATAAAATAAATTTGAATTGAAAGTGAATTGTCGACATATAATTTAGGTCATTACAGCATGCATTTCACGCTAATATTGTAATCAAAGATGTAAATTCGTAAATTACCCAAGTGAACGGACACGGGCTAATTCTTAATGATTTGCGGTGGTGGTTTATATAAATATCCGTTATCGCCACACGATACAGTTTAGTCCTTTCGCACCTAGTCATGCTGAAACTTGTCGCTTTAGCGGCTATATTCTGTGTAGTCAGTGCACTAGACTTTAATTGGAAGCAACCCCCACCAGCCAGTCACGACAATTGGGGTGCTACCATCAAGAGGCAAAATCATCATGAAGGAACCCACCACGACCCCGACTCTTATTTATGGAAGAAAGCGAAATGGGATGCCATAAAGAAATTGTTATGGGAGTTATGGTGGAATAAAAAGTTGAGCGCCCTTAAAAAAAGTCTTCAACACGCTTATCATCATAAACCCCCTCCAAAAGCACCACAAGTATATCATCACAAAATTCATCAGCCTCAAATTCATCATGGTCATATTTGGAAGCAAAGCGTTGAAAACGCAAATATCAAAGCACAACCTCATCATCAAGGATATTGGAGATGGGTGAAGGTGGGGCCAAAAAACGAAATAAAAAAGCATAATGAGAAGGTCGATGAGCATATGCAACGCGAAGATAAAGAAGAAAAACACGAAGAGAGAAAGCAATATCACGAACAACATCGCGAAGAGATGAAACCGAAGCAACATGAAGGGAGGTGGGTGTGGACGCAACAGCAACAGAAAGAAGATGAAAAAATGAATCCCGAGGATCAAAAATATCAACAAGAATTTTTTGATTGGGTTCAACAACAACATCAGAAAAAGATGGAGGAATATAATCAAAAAAATCGTGGACGTAAGCAAGAAAAAGAGCCTGAAGAGAAGCAGCAAGAATATCGTTATGAGCAACGTTATGAAATGGTGGAAGAAGAGCCGAAACAAGAACGAAAAAATCAAGTTGAAATACGAAGACCGACTGTGCGGAAATATCAAAAAGAAGAACAACAAGAAAAAGGTGAGCAACAAAATTATAACTGGCAAAATTGGCAACCACAAAAACTCGAAGAAAACAACGAGCACCAAATGAAAGAGCAACAGGTACGAGAACGCGAACGTTATCAAAAACAACAAGAAGAACAACAATACCGTCTCATGCAAAAACAACGTCAAGAGGAGGAAGAAGAAAAGCAATATCAAGAACAACAAAGGCAACAACAAGAACAAAAAAGACAACAACAAAAAGAGCGTCAACGTAAACAAGAAGAAGAGGAACGATATCAACGCGAACAACAACAGTTGCAACAAGAACGTCAACGATTACAAGAAGAACGGGAAAAATTGCAACAAGAAAGACAAAAACAACAACAGGAAGCGCAACGTCGCCAACAAGAGGAAGAAGAACAATACGAACTCCAACAAAGACGTAAGCAGCAAGAACAAAAAAGGCAACAACAACAGGAAATGGAGCGTCAACAAGAAGAAGAACGATATCAACGCGAACAACAACAGTTACAACAAGAACGGCAACGATTACAAGAAGAACGGGAAAAATTGCAACAAGAAACACAAAAGCAACAACAGGAAGCGCAACGTCGCAAACAAGAGGAACAAGAACAATACGAACTTCAACAAAGACGTAAGGAACAAGAAGAGAAAAGGCAACGTCAGGAACAAAGGATGCAACAGCAGGAAAGGGAACGTCAACAAGAAGAAGAAGAACGATATCAACGCGAACAACAACGGTTGCAACAAGAACGGCAACGATTACAACAAGAACGGGAAAAATTGCAACAAGAAACACAAAAGCAACAACAGGAAGCGCAACGTCGCAAACAGGAGGCAGAAGAACAATACGTACTTCAACAAAGTCGTAAGGAACAAGAAGAAAAAAGGCAACAACAAGAAAGGGAACGTCAACAAGAAGTAAAACAACAACAAGAATATCAAAGGAAACAACAGGAAGAGATGGGACGAGAAAAGCAACAAGAAGAACGCCAAAAACAACAAGCAGAAAGTTTTAGTTGGATAAATTGGAATGGTAAGGTGTCGGATGAAGGGAATGAGAAAGGAAATCAAGGATATGTACAACAACAAGAATATCAACAACAACAAGAACATCAACAACAACGGCAAAATCAACAACCTGAAAGTCATAGTTGGATAAATTGGGATGGTTTAGTATCAGAAGGGCATCAACGTAATGAAGGAGAACAACAAAAAGAAAGAGAGGATCAAGGAGAGCAACAACATCAATCTCAAAGAGAGCAAGAACATCAATCAGAGAGAGAACAAGAGCATCAATCGCAAAGACAACAAGAACACCAACAAGAGCAACAATATCAACGTGCTGAAGAGCCTCAAAGAGAAAGACATGATGAAATACAAAGAGGTCAACATCAACAACCTGAAAGTTATAGTTGGATAAATTGGAATGGTGTAGTATCAGATGGTCATCAACAAAATTATGGGGAACAACAAAAAGATGGAGGACAACAAGAACATCAATCAGAAAGAGAACAAGAGCATCAAGCACAAAGAGGAGAAGAACAAAGAGGACAAGAACATCAAAGTCAAAGAGGACAAGAACATCAAGTACAAGGAGGACAAGAATATCAAGTACAAAGAGGACAAGAACATCAAGAACAAGGAGGACAAGAGCATCAATCACAAAGACAACAAGAACATCAACAGCAAAAACAACAAGATGAAAATCATGAAAGTTCTGAGGAACAACAAGATGATCGTCATCAAGAACAAACCAATAAAGAAAATCAAAATCGTCGAATTGAAAAACAAGAAAGTGATAACCAAGAAGATGAAGATGACGATTGGAAATGGATTATGGAAGATTGGACACCAAATTGGTTCAAAGATTTTAAAGATTCCTATTCATCAAATGAAAATGACAGAAAGGAAAGTGACGGAGATGATGAGGAAGGTTCAGATAATAATAGCGGAAGTCGAGAAGAAAATAGTAGCGAAGAAGAAGGTGAAAAAAATGATGGGGATCGAAAAAAACGCCGTGGAAAACGAGAAATAAACGATGAAGAACAATGGAAATGGATGCAGGAAATGATGGGCGAACAATTACAAAAGGCGTCTGAATTACGTCGCACAAGAGATGTAGATGACTCCGGAACGTACAAATTAAGAATCATGAAAAAAATCGCTGATAGGGCCGAAGATGGTCTTAAATTAGAAGCGAAAAGAGGTGTTTCTGTAACTAGGCGTAATGCGGAGAATCCTGCAGCGAAGGCCTTCAGTTGGTATCACGGTGGAAACGAAGATTAATAACGTAACTAAAATTATCAGATAAACATGTATAAATTAAAAATTTTTATTGTTGATGTTGCTAAATAGATAGTTTTGTATATAGTTACGAATAAATTATTTTGTTTTGTTACATTATACGCCTTTTATTAATTATTTCGAAACTTTAAACCTTGTTACACGCTCATTAATCCCCAATTATCATAAATCAACTCTCGCAATTCTAAAGAAATATTTAGAACAACAAACTGTTACAAAATCGACCAAAACCAACAATCTAAATATCATAAATAATAAAATAATTACGCAATGCTTTCAGTACCCCTATGATGGATTTATTAGTCCAAATAACGACAGTTCATAATCTCCAATTATCGGGGCATATCTTGGAGGCGATGGATATGACGAGATCCGGCGGCGTTGGGGAGAGGGTTTTACCATACAAACCGAACACCCCAATTGGGGCTTTGGACACCCAACACATTAAAGTGGTCGCAAAAAATAAAACGTCGTGCGGTCTTGGAAAAATTTCCTCTTTGGGTCATCAGCCTTTCGAAAGCACGTTTAGACTGAAGGTTCACCTGCCTAGAAATCAACTCTACGTTACTAGAGTGAGCCAAAACGTCTACTTAGAGGAGATAATGAAAAAAGTCTGCGAAGAAAAAGGATTAGATCCAGCGAAATACGAATTAAGACATCCAGGTAAAATAAAAAAATTAATAATCTTATTAAACAATTTTAATTGCCTTTCTTTTAATTATAGGTAATTTAGATGAGGTTTTGGATCCTAATCTGACATTAAGCGACTACCAAATTACCGAAATTTATGTCGTTGGAAAAGGTAGCGGAAGATTGGTGCAAACTTTTTCATCCAGCGATATTATGGCTTTACGAAAAGAAGAGGAGAGGAAGCAATTTCAGGCGAAAACCGGTGGAGGGGTTTTTAACCTCATTTTTAAACGACCTAAATCTGTAAGTTAACTAAGTAAACTTAATTACTTCTATTTTTTGTCATTTTTCAAACTGGACGTTAGTTTTTCTTAAAAAAAAATAATGAAAATTTAAAAAAAACTTTAGTGACGTGACGTTGTTCATTAGGATGTTAGGTTCAGTATTTGATCCCGGGATTTCGTGAAAGAAATTTTAGGTCTGGGAACAATAAGAAGTCCCAGGATTTTAAGTCTCGAAATTAAGGAAAAATTAAAATAACTGGAACGTTAGAAGAACAAGTTTTTTTTAATGAAAACAATCCCTGATTTTTAGCTTATTAAATTTGTTTTTTCTAAGTTAAAAAATATAAGCTTCGACGGATATACTCCTTATTGATTCAGAATAAAGCTAAAAATAAGCTTTTTATCAAATTTTCAAATACCGCCATCTAGTGTTATTGAATGTAAATAGTTTATTAATAATGAAAATAATAATTTAACATTTTAAAAACTAATTATTTAGTGGTGATCAATATGAGCATTTTTTTATAGCACTATTTAAATATTTTTCAGGAAAAAAATGGTTAATAAAAAAATAAAATTTAAAAAATGAATTAAATTTAGTTTCTTTGACGACACTAGAGGGCGGCGTTATTTAATTATAAATTTTTAAATTTTATGTTTTTTACTAACCATTTTATTTCCTGAAAAACAGTGAAATAGTGCTATAAAAAATGCTTAAATTGACAACAAATTAAGATTATTGGTTTTTTCTGTTAAATTATTATTTTTACGTTAATAATATATTTACACTTAATATCCAATAGATGGTGGTATTTGAAAATTTTATGAAAAAATAAACTATTTTTAGCTTTATTCTGAAACAATAAAAAAGACACCTATCGAAGCTTATATTTTGAAATCAGAAATAAATAACGAATTTAATAAGCTAAAAATCAGGTATTGTTTCCATTTAAAAAAACGAAATTTGTCACAATATTTCAAAACCTGAAGCGAAAAGAAATTTTCAACCACGTCATCAAATTCTCCGTAAAAAAATGTCCATATAATGTCATAGTTATAATACTCCAACAATAATAACAACCAAGATAATTGCAGTTGGTGATTTTACAATATTTTCACTTTTGGGGTCTAGCGGAAAAACAAAAGACGATAGTGCTTTGAGGTTTTCAGCATTAGATTTTTCTTTTAAAAAGAGATCATGATATGTAAGCTACTTTTTATCTAACACTTATAGTTTTCGAGATAGCCTATTCGGATTTCGAATTTGAACCACCCTGTACATAAATTTATTTTATCCAATCGGATAAGTCCATAGGCGGCGATTTTTGAAAATACGTTTGATGCTAGGTGCTCAAAGAAATTTAATTGTGTCGTAAAAGGTCTGCAAAATTTCAAAATATCATACGTGTCTTCTAAAAAAAAGAAATTCAAATTTTGTTCTTCCCAATAATAAGCTCTATGGTAACTTCAATCCAGATAAAATCATTAAGGATTTTGTATGAATGTTCTTTTGGTCTTGCAGAGGGAACATCAAGTCTTCTGGAAGTATTTCAAGACTTTTAGATATAATATTAAGTTTTCTAGATACATTTCAAGTATTCTAAATGTAGCATCAAATCTTCTAGAAGCAATGCAACGCTTCTGGAAGCATTTTAAATCTTCTGAAAACATTTCAAGTGTTCTAAATATAGTATCAAATCATTTGGAAGTATTGCAAGTTGTCTGGTAGCACTTCCTCTTTTGCAGAAAGCTCATGAAAGATCATGTCTTCTAGAAGCAGTATTACGTCTTCTGGAAGCATTTAGGGTCTTCTGGAAGCATTATAAAGTGTCCTATAAGCAATTCAAGTCTTCTAGATGCAGTATCATGCATTCTAGAAGCATTGCAAATCTTCTGCAAGCTGTGTCAATTTTCCTAGAAACAGTATCAAGTCTTTTAGGAGTAGAAATATATTTCCTGGAAGCAGTTCTAATCTTTTGGGAGCATTTCAAGTCTGCTATATGCAATACAAAAGTCTTCCGGAAGCATTTCAAGCCTTTTAGATGTAGTATCAGTCTTCTGGAAGCCTCGAAATTAAGAGAAAAATGTCTCAAAATTAAGAAAAAAATTAAAGTACCACCTGGAACGATTTTTTATCACGTTTTGTTAGAAGAAATTGTGAACAAAATGTTATATAAAAGACACCCTTTCATATTCACTGAAAAATCACCTCTTGAAATCATTTGCTTCAATTTAGAAACAGTCTTTACATAAATTTGTTTTATTCCAATGTATAAGATCATAAGCGGCAATTTTTGAAAGTTCGTTTGGGTGATGGGTGCTTAAAATAACTGAATTGGGTCATAAATGGTCTGAAAAATTCAAGACACATATGATGGTCTTCTAAAAAAACTTTCTCAGCAGATGCTGATACTAAATTGGGAAGAATAAGCTCTATGATAACTTCAATTCAGATAAAGTCGTTAACGATTTTGTATGGGTGTTCTTTTGGAAGCATTTCAAGTCTTCTAGAAATATTTTAAGTATTCTAGATGTAGTACCAAGTCTTCTCAAAGTATTTCAAGACTATTTTAGATGTAGCATCAAGCTTTCTGGATGCACTTCAAATGTTTTAGATTAAAACATCTTCTGGAAGCATTCTTATGAACATAATATCATGTCATTATGAAAATGTTTGAGTCATCCAGAAATATTTCCAGTCTTAAGAAAGCATTTCAAGTTCTGCAGAAACAGTATCAAAATCTTCTGGAAGCATTTAAAATCTTCTAGAAGCAGTATCAAGTCTTCTGAATACAGTTCAAATCTTTTAGAAGCTATTCAACTATTCTAAATGTAGTATCAAGTCTTTTGGAAGTATTGCAGGTGTTCTAGCAACACTGGAAGTCTTCTGCAAGCAATATTAAGTTTTCTAGAAGCAGTATCAAGTCTTCCAAAGCATGTAAAATTTGTTGAAGCAGTATCAAGTCATCTAGACGCAAGATCAAGTCTTCTAGAAGCAGTATTAAGTCTTATGGAAGCATTTCAAGTCTTCTGCAAGCATTACTCAGTGTGCCAGAAGCATTTCAAGTCTTCTAGATGTAGTATCATGCATTCTGAAAGCATTGCATGTCTTCTGGAAGGATTTTAAATCTTCTGCAAGCTATGTTAAGTTTTCTAGAAACAGTATCAAGTCTTCTAGGAGTAGAAGTATATTTCTTGCAAGCAGTTCTAGTCTTCTGGAAGCATTTCAAGTCTTCAAGATGGAGTATCAAGTCTTCTGGTATCATTTTAAGCCTTCTAGATTAAGTATCAAGTCTTCTGGAAATCAAGTGTTATAGATATAGCGTCAAATCTTCTGGAAGCAGTTTAATTTTTTTAGAAACAGCATAAAGTCTTCTGTAAGCATTTAAAATCTTCTGGAAGGAGTATCAAGTCATATGAATACAGTTCAAATCTTCTAGAAGCTATTCAACTATTCTAAATGTAGTATCCAATCTTTTGGAGGTATTGCAGGTGTTCTAGCAACACTGGAAGTCTTCTGCAAGCAATATTAAGTTTTCTAGAAGCAGTATCAAGTCTTCCAAAGCATGTAAAATTTTTGGAAGCAGTATCAAGTCATCTAGACGCAAGATCAAGTCTTCTAAAAGCAGTATTAAGTCTTATGGAAGCATTTCAAGTCTTCTGCAAGCATTATTCAGTGTGCCAGAAGCATTTCAAATCTTCTAGATGTAGTATCATGCATTCTAAAAGCATTGCATGTTTTCTGGGAGGATTTTAAATCTTCTGCAAGCTCTGTTAAGTTTTCTAGAAACAGTATCAAGTCTTCTAGGAGTAGAAGTATATTTCCTGCAAGCAGTTCTAGTCTTCTGGAAGCATTTCAAGTCTTCAAGATGGAGTATCAAGTCTTCTGGTATCATTTTAAGCCTTCTAGATTGAGTATCAAGTCTTCTGGAAATGATATATTTCCAAGTGTTATAGATATAGCCTCAAATCTTCTGGAAGCAGTTTAATTTTTTCAGAAACAGCATAAAGCCTTCTGTAAGCATTTAAAATCTTCTAGAAGGAGTATCAAGTCTTCTGAATACAGTTCAAATCTTTTGAAAGCATTTCAAGTATTCTAAATACAATATCACGTCTTTTGGAAGTATTGCAAAACTTCTGGCAGCACTGCAAGTCTTCTGCAAGCAATGTTAAGTTTTCTAGGAGCAGTATAAAGTCTTCTAAAGCATTTAAAATCATTTGGAAGCAGTATCAAATCATCTAGATGCAGTATTAAGTCTTTTAGAAGCATTTCAGGTTTTCTGAAAGCAATATCAAGTGTGCTAGAAGCATTTCAAGTCTTCAAGATGTAGTATTATGCATTCTGGACGAATTTCAAATCTTCTGCAAGCTATGTTAAGTTTTCTAGAAACAGTATCAAGTCTTCTAGGAGTAGAAGTATATTTCCTGCAAGCAGTTCTAGACTTCTGGAAACACTTCATGTCGGTCCAATTATTCCTCCAGACCATAATACAATGCACACCATACAGTGACCCGTTGTGGATGCATTGCTTCTGATGAATCATTCGTGGATTTCCTGATCCCCAAATGTGACAGCTGTGCCTATTAATTAAGCCATCAAGATGAAAATGGGCCTCATCATTGAAAATCCAATTGGTGAGTTTTCTTCGCTTTTTATGGTTTACTGGAAGTAAATCATAAAAAGTTTACTCACAAAATGTAAATCTTTTGTGAGAATTCGCTCTTCAGAGTGCCTGTTGAAATGTCCAATTGTGCCCGATGGCGAATTGACGTCTCTGGCCTTTCGATCACACTCTCGAGAACTGCCGTGATGTTTTCTTCTGAACGACCTCTACGAGCTCGTATCTTATATTTCACATAACTAACCGAATCAGTAACTTCGAATTTTTCAATTATTCTTTTCACAGTAGATGAATTAGGCACATTATTTCGACCGAACATTGACGCAGTTTCACCATTTCGATAATGATTTTGACAATCAGGACGCGTTATACTACAGTGTAATGTGCTATGTTTACCAACTCCCATCTGATGTCATAATTATGTGACATTATGGCAGTAAAACATGGCGCGCAACTCAAATCTAGCGCTCTTATTGAAACACTCTTTAGTATCAAATCTTCTGGAAGTATTGCAAGCATTGCTGCAAGTCTTTTAATAAGCATGTCAAGTCTTCTGGAAGTATTTCATATTTTCTGGATGTAGTATCAAATCGTTTGGAAGCATTTCAAGTCTTCTGGAAGCATTTCAAGTCTTTTGGAATCATTTCAAATCTTCTGTAAGCAATATTAAGCTTTCCACAGTCAGTATCAAGCCTTTTAAAGCATTTTAAGTCTTTTGAAAGCAGATCAAATCTTCTAGAAGCAGTATAAGTCTTGTGGAAGCAGTATCAAGTGACCTAGAAGCATTTCAAGTCTTCTGCAAGCAATACCAAATCTTCTACATGCAGTATCAAGTTTTCTAGAAGCAATATCAAATCTTCTGGAAGCAATGTCAAGTGTACTAGAAGCATTTCACATTTCTTCTAGATGTAGTGTCATGCTGTCTGGAAACATTGCAACTCTTCTGGAAGCGTTTTAAATCTTTTGCAAGCTGTATCAAGTTTTCTAGATGCAGTATCAAGTCTTCTAGAAGCATTGCAAACCTTCTGCAATATCCTATGCGATATGCCACAAGAATCTTATGTGCTAGAAGAAGACATCTAAATGTCTTCTTAATCTTGCCTAGAAACTTCATAAACGTCACCAAAGTTTATATAGATTCTCGTTTATATAGAGAAGGTGCCTCTATTCGATTGAGTATTACGACCTTTTTGATGTTTAAATTCAAAAATAAGTCAAAAAATATTATCAAATAGTATGGGCAACTAATTTTACGCTAGTGTATAAAAGATTCAATTTTATTATTTGTTTTTTAAAATCTTTAAATCGTCTTAACTTGGTGTGAGTTTCCCTATATAATTATTTAATATACTACATATTTTTTTATTTAGGTTATTCAGGAACCAACTTTAACTCATCAAATAGAGCGAACAGAGCCTACCAAATCCCTGCCTCCACCAGTAACCAAAGAACCACCTCCACAAGAAAGGCCTAAACCTCCTCAAAGAAAAAGAAGACCAGCACCGAAACCACCGATGCCAACTCAACAACAACCGGTTGAAGCGAAAAATCCAACGATTGAAACGAATAACCATACTCATCCCCCTTCGAACGGAACTGGTCCATCAAAAACCGATAACGGCCTAATTATTAGTCATTCAAGAAATAGTAGCGATAGTTCGGGATATCACGAGGCATCCGTTCTTAGTGAAAACTGCAATACCTCTTTACCAAGAAGACCGAAATCAATCTACGACGAGAATGGAAACCGTGCCAAATCGAATAGCAAAAGTTCTTGTAGTAATTTGGAGAAGATGCAAAGCCATTCGAAATCGATGTCAAGCTTAGGTGTACTTGGTATGAAAGATACTTATTTAATCAAAGCGAAAACGAAATTATGATTCTTTTTAGCGCGAAAAAAGAAAGCGGCTCCGCCTCCACCAAAACCGATCCAAAAAGAAGTTGATAAAGTAGAAAACACTGTTAGTCCGGTAGTCGCTAGTCAACCAATAGAAACCGTTCCAGGTACGTCCCAACTTTTAAATTCCCGTTTATTGCGCGAAATTCACGATCGGTTTTCACTGTTGCGCACTTCCGTTGGGAAATCTTTGCACGCTTTGTATAAAAAAGCTGCCGCGGCTTCGCCCAAGTTCCAAAAATCCCCCGATAAAAATCGATCGAATCTTTCGTTAACCGGGACGACGGTCAGTTTTAAATCGTCTCTATCGAAGTTTAGCCCTTATAAAAGTGTAAGTATCGATAGTTTGAAAGCGATTGGCTTCGGTAGAATTTCTTGCGAAAGTTTATTGGATAATCCAAATCAAAACGCCATTACCAGTGGAGTTAATTTAATCCAAAAAATTTATTCGGATGAGTTAAAAAATTTTTTTTAAAACGAATTTTTATGATGTAACGATGATATATCATACAAATTTCGGAAAATAATTATTGGTGTAGGTAGTTAACAATTTTTCTTTCTTCCTTTTTTATTACTAATCCAATTATTATTACTAACGCTTTCAATTGCATGCTGTTGTAGTAACAACCACACTTGGTAGAAGTGCAAGCCTTTGTACTAACGCTCCTGTACCTGCACCCAGAAAACAAAAATCATCAGAATCGTCGAGCGTAATATCACAAAACGAAGATAATCACCCGATTACTTTCCTAAAAGAAGATATTAATCAAGAATTTGGCAAATCAGATATAACCGAAAATAAAATAGAATCATTAAACGAAGCCACCAACGAAATATTAATAAATCAACCAGAAATTGACTCATCTTCATTAGATTTAAACATAGACACTCAAAATCACATCGATATCGAACCAAAATATTTAATAAAAGACGATAATTTATCGCTTTATTCCGAACAATCTTCAAACATGAATAAATCTAATTCCATGGATAGTTTATTAAGCGATACATCATTAAACAGCGGCGTTTCAAAAAGTTCTAATAAACCCGAAATCGTTGGGGTTATCCCAAAACGACCTAAATCAAGTAATTTCGATACTTTAACCCGTTCCAGAGGTTTCCAAATCGGGGCTTCATTAATTAACATGGAAACGGAATCGGATCGGATTAGTTTAGCGACGACCAGCGAGGATAATTGTTTATCAGACCACAGATCGATTTCGTCGTCGAGATTGAGCGAGGAGGACGCTTCGAATGATTTCGAGTTGGATATTAAAGAAGATATTTTCGAGAAACCGCAAGAAATTAAAAAACATAGAAGCGGTGAGAAGAAACGACACGAATTGTTGGGGATTCACACGATCGATCGAGACGAACAAACCATGAAGACGAATCGATCGGTTTCGAGTTTGAGGAGTATGGATAGTATACCTGGATTTATTAAAAAATGGAATAATGATTTAGAGTTGGATAATATCTCAAATATTTCCGATGGAAGTATTCGAGTGAGAAATAAACAGTGGATTGTTGGGGATAGTTCTGATACAGGCATGTTGATTATTACTAATAAAAGTGTCTTGTTAGCTTTTTTTGAATGTTTTTCTTGTTGGTTCTCGTGTATATAAAATGTTTGGTTGTTTGGATAGAAATCTTAGTTACTTTTCTGTTTTTTTTTTTTAGTTTATACAATGTGGTGCAAAAATAATTTTATTATTTCCAGAAAAATTTTGAGTCAGTTTTAACCCTTTACTAAACTAAGGATAAAGTACTCAGTTTCATCTTTATCATAAAAAGCTTGTTGAGAGATGAAGTTAATTAGCTTTGATGTTGCATTAAAAGTTAGTGATTAAAGTTGTCTTTTTGGCTGCATAATTATGTCCCTTATTTCCGGTACGTCCTTTCCATTTCGACCAACTTTTATTTTATAGCAGTTATCTGCTATCAATTATTAGCAGCCAAAAGCAAAATGGAAAGGTATGCAAGAAAATTTCCGTCTTTTGATCCATCAGTATAGATGGTCAGTCATTTAGCCATGCTTAAGATGCCATGGGTTATTTTCTCAATGCCTAAGCGTGACCTAAGATTGTTTATAAACAGCCCCATTCCAGAGTTCGCTCCGGACTTTTTCCATCGCAATCCATCAACTCCTTCACGGTCAATATTGATACATATCATCACTATGAGATAAGAAAAGATCTTCAAATATCATTGTCTCACCTCGTGAACATTTTAGAATCTATACCGACCTATATAAACATAACATTGACAGTTTTTTGGCAGAAAATTTGATGGCAGCAAAAAATTTTACAAGAAATGCATCACTTCTTTGCTTTTCATTGCTGAAAAGACAGCATAAGTTCTTGTGATAGGTGTATTAGGTGGATTCTTTTTCCACTTAAGGTTTAGAGGTCTGCTTTTCATCGTTCTTTGCGTAAATTAATCCTCCATCTTTTTCTTCACTTTTTTTCCATTCTATCCTATCCATTATCATTTTTTTTAAATTCCCAGTTGTTAAAAATACGCAAAAAACTTAGTGAACGACTGACTGCTCTCAAAGAAAAAAGTCTGAACTACGCATTTCTAAAACATTTCTAACCTTCCAAAGACAATATCAAGTCTTCTGGAAGTGTTTCAATTCCTCATGTTCACTTCATTTCTTCTTTTCCACTCTCCCTTCATTTCCAGTCTCCCAGAACTCTGCTGAACTCACAGCCTCTCATCTGGACATAATATCAAGTCTTCTAGAACATTTCAAGTCTTCCAGAAGCAATATTAAGTCTTCTGGCAATATTTCCAGTCTCTTCTCAGTCTATTTCTAGTATTTTCAATCTCTTGGAAGCATTACAAATCTTTTTGAAGCAATATCAAATTTTCTAGAAGCAGTATCATGTCTTCTGGAAGCGTTTCAAGTCCTCTAGAAATAGTATCAAGTCTTCTGGAAGCAGAATCATGTCTTTTTGAAGCATTTCAGGACTTCCAGAGACAATATTAAGTCTTTTGGAAGCATGTCTAGTCTTCTGGAAGCAATATCAAGTATTGTGGAAGCATTGCAACTCTTTTGGACACAATATTAAATTTTCTAAAAGCAGTACCATGTCTTCTGGAAGCATTTCCAGTCCTCTGGAAGCGTTTCAAGTCCTCTAGAAATAGTATCATCTCTTCTAGAAGCAGTATTATGTCTTCTGGAAGCATTTTAAGTCTTCCAGAAGCAATATTAAGTCTTTTAGAAGCATGCCCAGTCTTCTGGAAGCAATATCTAGTATTGTGAAAGCATTGTCTTTTAAAAGCAATAGCAAATTTTCTAGAAGCAGTATCTTGTCTTCTGGAATCATTTTCAGGCTTCCGGAAGCGTCTCAAGTCCTCTACAAATAGTATTAAGTCTTCTGGAAACAGTATCACGTCTTCGAGAGGAAATATTAAGTCTTCTGGAAGCATGTCCAGTCTTCTGGAAGCAATATCAAATTCTCTAGAAGCAGTATCATGTCTTCTGGCAACATTTCAGTCTTTTAAACCCCATATAAAGGGTCATAAAGGGGCATGACAAGTCCTCTAAAATCAGTATCAAGTCTTCAAGTCATAATGTTATTTTTTCTACTTCATGAATATCTTAGAATCTATGTGGACCTATATAGACAGGTAACATCGACAGTTTTTTTTAGCAAAAAATTTTATAAGAAATGCATCACTTCTTCGCTTTTCATTTCTGAATTCTTAGGTAGTGGACAAATTAGGAATTCGATGCATTTGAGCTGCTCCAAAAGACAGTATAAGTTCTCTTGCTGGGTGGTGTATAAGCAGAGATTTATTTCCACTTAAGCTTTAGAGTCTGCTTTACATCATTTTGTGCGTAAATTAACGCTCCATCCTTTTTTTGGCTTTTTTATTATTCTATCCTATCCATATATACCAATTTTTAAAAATACGTATAGGTGCTGAAAAAGAAAACTGAATTGAGAAAAACTCAATCGCCCAATGACGGTTCTCCACAAAAAATGTCTGAATTAGGCATTTCAAGTCTTATAGAAGAGTTTCAACTCTTCCAGCGGCAATTTTAAGTCTTCTGGAAGCATTTCCAGTCTCCCAGAAGCGTTTCAAGTCTCCTGGAACAATCTTAAGTGTTCCAGAGGCAATATAAACGGTATCAAGTCTTCTGGAAGGACTGCAACTCCTCTGGACGTAATATCAAGTCTTCTAAAAGCAGTATCATATCTGTTGGAAGCAATATCAAGACTTCTGGAATACTAGAAGCATTGTTGTAAGTCTACTGGACGCAATATCAAGTCTTCTAGAAGAAGTATCATGTCTTCTAGAAGTAGTATCATGTCTTCTGGAAGCATTTCAAGTCTTCCAGAGGCAATATTAAGTCTTCTGGAAGCAATATTAAATTCTCTAAAAACAGTATTATGTCTTCTGGAAACAGTTCAGTCTTCCAGATGTCATATTAAGTCATATTGAAGTATTTCCAGACTCCTGGTAGCATTTTAAGTCCTTTAGAAATAGTATAAAGAATGAGAAAAAATAAGATAGCATTGCAAGTCTTCTGAACATAATGTTATGTCTTTTGGAAACGTTTCAAGTCTTCCAGAGATAATATTAAGTCATCTAACAATATCTCTAGTATTCTGGAAGCAATATCAAGTCTTCTGGAAGCATTGCAAAGCTTTTGAACGCATTATCAAATTTTCTAGAAGCAGCATCATGTCTTCTGGAAGCATTGCAAGTCGTCTGAATATAATATTATGTCTTCTGGAAACGTTTCAAGTCTTCCAGAGGCAATATTAAGTCATCTGGAAATATCTCCAGTCTTTTGGAAGCAATATCAAGTCTTCTGGAAGCATTGCAACGCTTCTGGACATAATATTACGTCTTATGGAAACGTTTCAAGTCTTCCAGAGGCACTATTAAGTCATCTGGAAATATCTCCAGTCTTCTGGAAGCAATATCAAGTCTTCTAGAAGCATTGCGAGTCTTTTGGACACAATATCAAATTTTCCAGAAGCAGTATTATGTCTTCTGGAAGCATATTCAGCTTTCTGGAAGCGTTTTAAGTCCTTTAGAAGTAGTATCAAGTCCTTTGGAAGCAGTATCAAGTCTTCTAGAAGCATTGCAAGTCTTCTATATATAATATCATACCTTCTCGAAACGACTCAACTCTTTCAGAGGCAATATTAAAATTCATAATTCAAATCATCTGGAAATATCTCCAGTCTTTGGGAAGCTTTGGAAATCTTCTGGACATAATATTATGTATTAGTTAAATCTATGTTGCGAGATTAAATTATTAAAATAAATAAGACAAAATGTGTCTGGTTACACAACCAGTATTATTGAATTAAGTCTGGAGCCAAGTGTTTATCGTTTTTGTGAAATTATGTTTAAAACATCTGTTAAATGTGATATTTTGCTTCTATATAGTCTTTATTGTTGACCAATCGGCTGATGATGACCCATTGTAGGGTCGAAATCAGTTCCGAGGAAATATAATAATAAATGCGAGTAATCTGAAATTTACAAAAACATCACTGTTATTTTATCTTTTTTATTTTAATAATATTATATGTTCTAGAAACTATTCAAGTCTTCGAAAGGGACTAAGAGGTAATATTAAGTCATTTGGCAATATCTGCAGTCTTCTGGAAGCAATATCAAGTCTTCTGGAAGCATTGCAAGTCTTTTCGACGCAATATCAAATTTTCTAGAAGCAGTATCATGTCTTGTGGAAGCATTTGCAGTCTTTTGAATGCGTTTCAAATCCTCTAGAAATGGTATCAAGTCTTCTGGAAGTAATATCAAGTCTTCTGGAAGCAGTATCAAGTCTTGTGGAAGAAGTATCAAGTCTTTTGGAAACATTGCAAGTCTTCTGGACGCAATAGATGGTCTTCTAGAAGCTGTATCATCTCTTCTGGAAGCATTTAAAATCTTCTAGAGGCAACATTACGTCTTCTGGAAGGATGATCAATCTTCTGGAAGCATCTTCAATCTTCTAGAAGCGTTTCCAGCCAATTTCAAGTCCTCTGGAAGCATTTCAAGAGTTCTAGATGCAGTATTAACTCTTCTGGAAACATTGCAAGCCTTCTGGACGCAATGTCAAGTCTTCTGGAAGCGTCTCAAATCTTCCAGAGGCAATATTTAGTAGTCCGAAAGCATTTCTAGTCTTCTGGAAGTCTTTCAAATTCTCGAGATGCTGTATCAAGTTTTCTGGAAGCATTTCAAGTTTTTCAGAGGCAATATTAAGTATTCTGGAATGCTTCCAATCTGCTTGAAGCATTTCCAATCTGCTTGAAGCATTTCCAATCTGCTTGAAGCATTTCCAATCTGCTTGAAGCATTTCCAACCTTCTGGAACCAATATCACGTCATCTGTAAACATTTCAAGTCTTCTAGAAACTGTATCAAATCTTCTGGAAGCATCTCAAGTCTTCATGAAACACTATCACGTCTTCTAGGAATACTAGCAAGTCTTCTAGAAGCAGTTTCAAGTCTTCTGGAAGCAATATTAAGTCTTCTGGAAGTATTGCAAGTCTTTTCGACGCAATATCAAATTTTCTAGAAGCGGTGTCATGTCTTGTGGAAGCATTTCCAGTCTTTTGAAAGCGTTTCAAATCCTCTAGAAATGGTATCAAGTCTTCTGGAAGTAATATCAAGTCTTCTGGAAGCAGTATCAAGTCTTGTGGAAGAAGTATCAAGTCTTTTGGAAGCATTGCAAGTCTTCTGGACGCAATAGATAGTCTTCTAGAAGCAGTATCATCTCTTCTGGAAGCATTTAAAATCTTCTAGAGGCAATATTACGTCTTCTGGAAGGATGATCAGTCTTCTGGAAGCATCTTCAATCTTCTAGAAGCGTTTCCAGCCAATTTCAAGTCCTCTGGAAGCATTTCAAGAGTTCTAGATGCAGTATTAACTCTTCTGGAAACATTGCAAGCCTTCTGGACGCAATGTCAAGTCTTCTGGAAGCGTCTCAAATCTTCCAGAGGCAATATTTAGTAGTCCGAAAGCATTTCTAGTCTTCTGGAAGTCTTTCAAATTCTCGAGATGCTGTATCAAGTTTTCTGGAAGCATTTCAAGTTTTTCAGAGGCAATATTAAGTATTCTGGAATGCTTCCAATCTGCTTGAAGCATTTCCAATCTGCTTGAAGCATTTCCAACCTTCTGGAACCAATATCACGTCATCTGTAAACATTTCAAGTCTTCTAGAAACTGTATCAAATCTTCTGGAAGCATCTCAAGTCTTCTTGAAACACTATCACGTCTTCCAGGAATACTAGCAAGTCTTCTAGAAGCAGTTTCAAGTCTTCTGGAAGCAATATTAAGTTTTCTGGAAGTATTGCAAGTCTTTTCGACGCAATATCAAATTTTCTAGAAGCGGTGTCATGTCTTGTGGAAGCATTTCCAGTCTTTTGAAAGCGTTTCAAATCCTCTAGAAATGGTATCAAGTCTTCTGGAAGCAGTATCAAGTCTTGTGGAAGAAGTATCAAGTCTTTTGGAAGCATTGCAAGTCTTCTGGACGCAATAGATGGTCTTCTAGAAGCTGTATCATCTCTTCTGGAAGCATTTAAAATCTTCTAGAGGCAACATTACGTCTTCTGGAAGGATGATCAATCTTCTGGAAGCATCTTCAATCTTCTAGAAGCGTTTCCAGCCAATTTCAAGTCCTTTGTAAGCATTTCAAGAGTTCTAGATGCAGTATTATCTCTTCTGGAAACATTGCAAGCCTTCTGGACGCAATGTCAAGTCTTCTGGAAGCGTCTCAAATCTTCCAGAGGCAATATTTAGTAGTCCGAAAGCATTTCTAGTCTTCTGGAAGTCTTTCAAATTCTCGAGATGCTGTATCAAGTTTTGTGGAAGCATTTCAAGTTTTTCAGAGGCAATATTAAGTATTCTGGATTACTTCCAATCTACTTGAAGCATTTCCAATCTGATTGAAGCATTTCCAACCTTCTGGAACCAATATCACGTCATCTGTAAACATTTCAAGTCTTCTAGAAACTGTATCAAATCTTCTGGAAGCATCTCAAGTCTTCTTGAAACACTATCACGTCTTCCAGGAACAGTAGCAAGTCTTCTAGAAGCAGTTTCAAGTCTTCTGGAAGCATTTGAAATCTTCTGGAAACAATATTTATGCATCTAGAAGCAGTATCAAGTCTTATGGACGCAGTTCAAGTTATCTAGAAGCAATATCATATCTAGTAAATAATTTTGCATGGCACCCACTTATCCGGCACCTATGATCTTATCCCATTCTTTGTATTTTTCTTTTTCCCTGTTATGCATCAAATTGTAGACACTTAAATCTTCTTGTATCTTCGCCTCCTTCTCTATCACGCAAAATTTTGCCAATAGTTTTATGTAGAATTTTCATTTTTGCAATACCCAATATGATTCATCTTCAAAACAACACTTTTTGTCCAACATATACAGTCCAGCTTACACTCAATTGCCAGTAAGGAGTTAATTAACTTCAAAAATAATCTGGATTGATTACTTTTGCACCACCCTGTATATTTATTAACACAATCACCTTATTTCTTTTTATCTATTTGGGATTTTGACGCTGTATATACAAGAAAAATCGCGATGTAGAGAGTAGCTTACCAAAAAAATTCTTTAACAATTCATTTTAGTTTATTTTATTAATTCCTTTCAGAATCCATTACAACAAATATTACGACAAATAACTCACCGCCGGAAAGTCCAACAATAACAACGAATCAGCCGCAAATTACGCCCAATCAAGACGAAATCTCATCTTCAATAAAAGAAGATGAAATCGTCGTTTTGAAGAATCAAGCTAATCTCGAAAATAAGATGGAGTTGTCCGATTTAGATCATAAGAATGAGGTTGATAGCGGGATTTGTGAAAATACTCTTTCTGATACTCCCGAAAAAGAAGATGTTGTTGATAAGGGTGTTATTGAGAAAGAGGAAGTTGTTGAAAAAGAGGAGATTTTGCCAGAAAATGTACAAAAAGAGGAAATACCTTGCATAAAAGAAGAAATTGTAAATGTTAATGAAACAAATGAATTAAATAATGAACAAATTAAAGATAATAATGAAAAAGAAACTGAATGGAAATATCAATTACCCTCACCACCGAAAGGATTTCGCGATGTAAGTCCTGCAATGAGAACCTTTAATTACACAAATAGCGAAGTTGAAAGTGAAACGATTTCGGATTCAGTCGTAACAAGTCCGGAATTATTCGAAAAATTAAAACAAATCAACGACGTTCAATCGATAGCCAGCGATATACCAAGCGTAATAAGCCAAGAAGAAATCTACGAAGAAAAAGATATTTGCAACAAACTAACATTAGAAAACTTAGAAAAACGAAAATCATTGGTTTACAAACGCGAATTAGCGACTAGTCTGAAATACGCTCAAAGTGAAACGAGCAGTGATAAAAGATCGACGACAAAATCCGACGTCCTCGATGAATTAGAGGACGTTATTAAGAATGAGAAGCCGAATTTTTTGAAGGGTAACGTTTCGAAACCAGTCGTCGAAATCAAACACGATCGGCATTTGCCGAATTTTAAGATATCCACTTACGATGGGAAAAAGGAGAAAATTAATATTTTTGAAGATGAGACTATAAGGAGTAGTGATAAGTTTCATCGAGTTACCGAAAACGATGAAAAGAATCAAAATAATTTAATTAACGAAAACGTGGTAAATCGGTCCGAATCGTTTTCTGGATCGAAATTGTCTTTGAATCCCGTTAGAAGATCGAAATCGCAGGTTGGTTTAAGTAAATACAATGAAAAACCGCAACAAATCGGCGCAGAATCCGTTTCGAGGTCGAATAGTTTGTTAGATGTATCGGGATTGCAAAGTTTGGAGGTTAGTATTAGCACGCTGCTAACTGCTATTTTAATTTTTTTAATTATGATTTATTTTTGCTTAGCTAATTTAATAAATATACGTTAATCATTCATTTTTTAATGATAAATTCAGTAAAATCTCGATATAATGGGTGTCATTTATTTTTAAGTCATATAATTAATATTATTCCGTCTTCTCTATTCCATCTTCAAGTAAAAAGAAGAAGTATAAACATAGACAGAGGGAATAAACTCAAACGACAAAAAAAACTTGAATTAGGTCTTAAAAATGGTCTAAAATATTCGTAAAAAATAATTGAAAATGATAACTTCAATCCAGATAAAACCGTTAACAATTTTATGAGCTATTTTGGTTTCTAAACATCGCCGTTTCAATAAATAAAAACAAATTTTGTTGTACTTTAAACGATGAATTGTTTTTATTCATTTTCTACCGGTTTCGGGGTAGAATCTTTAAAAAAATATAGAAAAACATTCACTTAAAGTTATTAACGAAATGAAGATTATATTCTTGGTGTATTTTGAGAAATAAATAACTGGATAATTACTTAGATGTTGAAAAATAAGAACAAACTAATTTTGATTAAAAATTAGTAAGAACATAAAAAGAAGAAAATAATACGAAATGAAGGATATAATCTTCATTTCGTTAATAATTTTAAGTGAATGTTTTTCTGTATTTTTTAAAGATAATTGATGTATTTTCCTGAGGATGGGGGATATAATCCCCGAAACCGGTAGATAATTAATAAAAACAATTAATTCATCGTTTAAAGTGCAACAAAATTCGTTTTTATTTATCAACAACTTTGTATGGGTGCTCTATTGGAAGTATTTCTAGTCTTCTGAAAGAAATTAAAGTTTTCTAGAGGCAATATTAAATCTTCTGGAAATATGTCTAGTCTTCCAGAAGCAAAATCAAGTCTTCTAGAAGCAATATTAAGTCTTTTGGAAATAGTTCAAGTCTTCTGGAAGCAAAACCAAGTCTTCCAGAAGCAAAATCAAGTCTTCTAGAAGCAATATCAAGTCTTTTGGAAACAGTTCAAGTCTTCTGGAAGCAAAACCAAGTCTTCCAGAAGCAATATCAAGACTTTTGAAAACAATATTAAAATCTTCTGGATGCAGTATCAAATCTTCTCAAAATATGTCTAGTCTGCCAGAAGCAAAATCAGGTCTTTTAGAAGCAGTATCAAGACTTTTGGAAACATTCCAAAATCTTCTAGAGACAGTACCAAGATTTCTGGAAGCATTTCAAGTCCTTTGGAAACAATATTAAATCTTCTGGATGCATTATCAAATCTTCTGAAAATATGTTTAGTCTGCCAGAAGCAAAATCAAGTCTTCTAGAAGCAGTATCAAGACTTCTGAAAACATTTCAAGTCTTCTGAAAGCAATATCAAGTCTTTTGGAAGCAATATCAAGTCTTCTAGAAGCAGTATCAAATATTCTGGAAGTAGCTCAAGTCTTCTAAAAGCAATATCACGTCTTTTGAAAGCAATATCAAATCTTCTAGAAGCAGTACCAAGATTTCTGGAATCATTTCAAGTCCTTTTGAAACAATATTAAATTTTCTGGATGCAGTATCAAATCTTCTGAAAATATGTTTAGTCTGCCAGAAGCAAAATCAAGTTTTCTAGAAGCAATATCAAGTCTTCTGGAAGCAATATCAAGTCTTCTGGAAGCAATATCAAGTCTTCTGGAAGCAATATTAAGTCTTCTAGAAGCAGTATCAAGTCTTCCAGAATCATTTCAAGTTCTTTGGAAACAATATTAGTCTTCGAGATGCAGTATCAAGCCTTCTGGAAGCATTTCAAGTCTTCTGGAAGTAATATCAAGACTACTAGAAGCAGTATCAAGTCTTTTGGAAGCATTTCAACTCTTTCAGAAGTACTATCACCTCTTCTGGAAGTATGTCCAGCCTTCCAGAAGCAAAATCAAGTGATTTGGAAGTATTTAAAATTTTCTAGAAGCAATATCAAGTCTTTTAGAAGCAGTATTGAATCTTCTGGAAACAGTTTAGAGCGCGGAATTCTAGTTTTACTTCAATTCAAATATACAGGGTTGTCAATTCAGTTTATAAAGTAATCTATTTTATGGCCAAATAAATGTGCAAAGTGCCATATCTCAAAACTACTTACTGTAAAGTCTTTTGATAAAAAAATTTATGACTAAAGTGACTAAAAGAAAATACTGGAAATTATTTTCAGGTGTCTAAGATAATCGTTATATCTTAAGCAATATGTCGGAATTTCTTGCTTTATTAAGATAACAAAAAATGTCTGTTTTTTAAAGTTTTGATAAATTATTTTTGTTGTTTCAATATTTTCGCTCTATCTCTAAAAATAAAGTGGAGGGCCAATCATTTCAAAATTGCTGAACGCGAATTAATATTCTTGGTATTGTTGAAAAGAGCTTTTCTTGGACTACAAATCATACCTCGATTTACAGTGAAAATCTTGATCGTAAACACCTGTATGTATATACAGGATGATTCATATAAGAATCGACACAGAGCAGGGGCATGTAAAGGATGAAAAATTAAGATGATATAACGCAATTTATCTCTATATTAAGTTGACCCCTGAAGAGTTATTGTACTTCAAAATTGAATTTTAAGTTTTTAAAGCATTCAATATCTCAGTCATACATTAAGTTTGAAAAACGTATACCAAACGTTATATGTGTCCCAAGGGTATTAATTGGTAGCAAGTTTGTATCTCAAGTAGTAATATAATAATAATTAATAGTAATAATACTTAGAAATCAAAACAAAACAATTGGTTGCCATGGTAACGCACGACTACTACTATTTTTTTGTATCAAATGAATGGGAAATAATGCAACTTTAAATTAATTCTTTTCGAAAATTTTCTTATATAACCGACATTAATATTTCTTGTATATAATTCCATTTTAAAAAAATCTTCGACGACGTCAAATCTTGTTGAGAAATGAGGGAAAAAATTTTAAATATACACCAAAAATTGCAAAAAATTTCAATTTTTAGACTCGTTTCAGCAATTTTTTCATAAATTGTTTGTAATGTTTCGAATTTATCCGTTACTTTTGAAACGCACTGTATACAAGTGGGACAGCCGTACACATAAGCGATAAAGTACATAAATGGTATTAAGGAGCCGAGATACAAAGTACTTCTTTAGACAAAAATTGTCGGAAATTTACCACGCTATAAACAAAAAATATTTTTGTGGGTCCATAATGACGTACCGAAATAAACATATTATTTTAAATGGAATGATATAGTTTTTATTTCATATTCTGATTTTACATACCAAAATATGTAAATATGACTTTGATAAGATATGTTTATATCTAGTGCTTTTGGTTTTTGACTTATTTTTTTGAGTACTTTTTTGGTAAAAATTATCACAGTTATTGCTTGGATGTCTTTAAGTAATTAAAAAAATTATCAATTGTCATTGATATCAAATGTTCAAAAATTTAAGTATTGTTTTACCATATTCAATTGCAAAACAGTCGAAATTTTTAAATGGAAATCTATAAATAAATGAAATGTAAATCGAAATCCATATTCGATTTACTTATCAGATAGAGAATTTAATTCTCTACAAATCACTGCATGTTCCTATATAAAGATATATGCAGCGGATAATGCAACAGATATGCCTATCTGTTCCAGTTCTTGAGTGGCAGATCTTGTTAATTTTTTAATTGGTAGGCCATGAAATAAGATCGTGAAAATACTTGATTTTCCTACCACTTTTGTCTAAAGGGGAGCTCCTTAATGCTATTTATGTATTTTGTCGCTTATGTGGGACACCTGTATATTCCGGGTGTCCCTTAAAAGTGGCTCACTCTCATATTTTTTTTTATTATTAGTGCACGAGCAGCAAATCAAAGGGAATATAACGTAGTGTATGCTATTATCCTAGTTGCTATGCGTCAAAAGTTATAACACATTTTCGGAAAGTAGTAAAACGTCAAAAAATAACGAATCAATTTCTTTTTTCGAAACTTTTTTCAAGTAAAAGTTATGTAAAATTGAAAATGTTGTTTATCCATCTGAAGAAAAAAAAAGTTTAGATTTAAAAAAATAGCGAAATTAATATTTACTTCCGGTATGATCGGAAGTCCAAAGACAACAAATTCATGTTGTATTAATCCGTTTTAATAGCCTAATTAAGCATTTTAAATGGTTTTCTGATATCATTAATAATAAAAAAAATATGGGGGTGAGCCACTTTTGAGGGACACCGGTATATCTATATATAGGCTGTCCAGAAATTAGCGGATAATTTATATGTAACGACATTCTTCATTACACATAATGTAACCATTTATATTTTTAAATTCAATTTAGCATCAAAGTAGTTCGAATTGAAACTGAAACTTCTCTGTGGTTAACCATAACTTTTCTAATAATTAATATTTTAATAAGTTTCGAATGAAAAAGATACAAATCTTGTGATCAAATTTGAATGACATAAAATATCAAAATTACGGACATTTTCTATTAAATTGTCAAATGTGTTTTGATATATACTGTTGATATTAAAAAAATGTTAAAAACGAACTTAAAAGCTAAAGAAACTAATTTTAACAAAAGACTTTTTTTAATTCTCTTTATACTAAATTACTTCTCATTTATCAACAGGTATTGAATACTAATTATTATTTGTGGACAAATTATCCGAATATTAAGAACTATCTGAAGACGTATGAATGTCATGGTAGATTTTCGCTTTAGAATCGAACAAAGAATGTCACTATGTATAAATTATCCGCCAATTTCTGAACAGACTGTATATATTGTATATACAGCTGTCCGGAAATTGCTTCTATATACTGCTTCCTAAGAGCATTAAAGCAGTTTAAACATGGTACTCAAAAAGTACTTTTTAGAGATATCTTAAAAACGGGAAGGTTTAAAATGCTGAAATTTGGTATGCCAGCATATTTTATGTGACAAAGAAGATAATCAAAAGATCAAAAATAAATAATTTATAGGTTCGATGTAGGGGGCCTGTTTTAGTAAAACGTCAAAAAATAACGAAACAATTTCTTTTTTCGAAACTTTTTTCAAGTAAAAGTTAAGTAAAATTATGTTGTTTACCAATCTGAAGAAAAAAAAGTTTAAATTAAAAAAAATAGCGAAATTAATACTTACTTCCGGTATGATCGGAAGTCCATAGACAACAAATTCATGTTGTATTAATCCGTTTTAATAGCCTAATCATGCATTTTAAATGGTTTTCTGATATCATTAATAATAAAAAAAAATATGGGGGTGAGCCACTTTTGAGGGACACCGGTATATCTATATACAGGTGTCCAGAAATTAGCGGATAATTTATATGTAACGACATTCTTCATTACACATAATGTAACCATTTATATTTTTAAATTCGATTTAGCATCAAAGTGGTTCGAATTGAAACTGAAACTTCTCTGTGGTTAACCATAACTTTTCTAATAATTAATATTTTAATAAGTTTCGAATGAAAAAGATACAAATCTTGTGGTCAAATTTGAATGACATAAAATATCAAAATTACGGACATTTTCTATTAAATTGTCAAATGTGTTTTGATATATACTGTTGATATTAAAAAAATGTTAAAAACGGACTTTAAAGCTAAAGAAACTAATTTTAACAAAAGACTTTTTTGAATTCTCTTTATACTAAATTACTTCTCATTTATCAACAGGTATTGAATACTAATCATTATTTGTGGACACATTATCCGAATATTAAGAACTATCTGAAGACGTATGAATGTCATGGTAGAAGATTTTCGCTTTAGAATCGAACAAAGAATGTCACTATGTATAAATTATCTGCCAATTTCTGAACAGACTGTATATATTGTATATACAGCTGTCCGGAAATTGCTTCTATATACTGCTTCCTAAGAGCATTAAAACACTTTAAACATGGTACTCAAAAAGTACTTTTTAGAGATATCTTCAAAACGGGAAGGTTTAAAATGCTGAAATTTGGTATGCCAGCATATTTTTATGTGACAAAGAAGATAATCAAACGATCAAAAATAAATAATTTATAGGTTCGATGTAGGGGGGCTGTTTTAGTAAAACGTCAAAAAATAACGAAACAATTTCTTTTTTCGAAACTTTTTTCAAGTAAAAGTTAAATAAAATTATGTTGTTTACCAATCTGAAGAAAAAAAAGTTTAGATTAAAAAAAATAGCGAAATTAATACTTACTTCCGGTATGATCGGAAGTCCAAAGACAACAAATTCATGTTGTATTAATCCGTTTTAATAGCCTAATTATGCATTTCAAATGGCTTTCTGATATCATTAATAATAAAAAAAATATGGGGGTGAGCCACTTTTGAGGGACACCGGTATATCTATATATAGGCTGTTCAGAAATTAGCGGATAATTTATATGTAACGACATTCTTCATTACACATAATGTAACCATTTATATTTTTAAATTCAATTTAGCATAAAGTGGTTCGAATTGAAACTGAAACTTCTCTGTGGTTAACCATAACGTTTCTAATAATTAATATTTTAATAAGTTTCGAATGAAAAAGATACAAATCTTGTGGTCAAATTTGAATGACAAAAAATATCAAAATTACGGACATTTTCTATTAAATTGTCAAATGTGTTTTGATATATACTGTTGATATTAAAAAAATGTTAAAAACGAACTTTAAAGCTAAAGAAACTAATTTTAACAAAAGACTTTTTTTAATTTTCTTTATACTCAATTACTTCTCATTTATCAACAGGTATTGAATACTAATCATTATTTGTGGACAAATTATACGAATATTAAGAACTATCTGAAGACGTATGAATGTCATGGTAGAAGATTTTCGCTTTAGAATCGAACAAAGAATGTCACTATGTATAAATTATCCGCCAATTTCTGAACAGACTGTATAGATTGTATATACAGCTGTCCGGATATTGCTTCTATATACTGCTTCCTAAGAGCATTAAAGCACTTTAAACATGGTACTCAAAAAGTACTTTTTAGAGATATCTTCAAAACGGGAAGGTTTAAAATGCTGAAATTTGGTATGCCAGCATATTTTATGTGACAAAGAAGATAATCAAACGATCAAAAATAAATAATTTATAGGTTCGATGTAGGGGGGCTGTTTTAGTAAAACGTCAAAAAATAACGAAACAATTTCTTTTTTCGAAACTTTTTTCAAGTAAAAGTTAAGTAAAATTATGTTGTTTACCAATCTGAAGAAAAAAAAGTTTAGATTAAAAAAAATAGCGAAATTAATACTTACTTCCGGTATGATCGGAAGTCCAAAGACAACAAATTCATGTTGTATTAATCCGTTTTAATAGCCTAATTAAGCATTTTAAATGGTTTTCTGATATCATTAATAATAAAAAAAATATGGGGGTGAGCCACTTTTGAGGAACACCGGTATATCTATATATAGGCTGTTCAGAAATTAGCGGATAATTTATATGTAACGACATTCTTCATTACACATAATGTAACAATTTATATTTTTAAATTCAATTTAGCATCAAAGTAGTTCGAATTGAAACTGAAACTTCTCTGTGGTTAACCATAACGTTTCTAATAATTAATATTTTAATAAGTTTCGAATGAAAAAGATACAAATCTTGTGATCAAATTTGAATGACATAAAATATCAAAATTACGGACATTTTCTATTAAATTGTCAAATGTGTTTTGATATATACTGTTGATATTAAAAAAATGTTAAAAACGAACTTAAAAGCTAAAGAAACTAATTTTAACAAAAGACTTTTTTGAATTCTCTTTATACTAAATTACTTCTCATTTATCAACAGGTATTGAATACTAATCATTATTTGTGGACAAATTATCCGAATATTAAGAACTATCTGAAGACGTATGAATGTCATGGTAGAAGATTTTCGCTTTAGAATCGAACAAAGAATGTCACTATGTATAAATTATCCGCCAATTTCTGGACAGACTGTATATATTGTATATACAGCTGTCCGGAAATTGCTTCTATATACTGCTTCCTAAGAGCATTAAAGCACTTTAAACATGGTACTCAAAAAGTACTTTTTAGAGATATCTTCAAAACGGGAAGGTTTAAAATGCTGAAATTTGGTATGCCAGCATATTTTTATGTGACAAAGAAGATAATCAAACGATCAAAAATAAATAATTTATAGGTTCGATGTAGGGGGGCTGTTTTAGTAAAACGTCAAAAAATAACGAAACAATTTCTTTTTTCGAAACTTTTTTCAAGTAAAAGTTAAATAAAATTATGTTGTTTACCAATCTGAAGAAAAAAAAGTTTAGATTAAAAAAAATAGCGAAATTAATACTTACTTCCGGTATGATCGGAAGTCCAAAGACAACAAATTCATGTTGTATTAATCCGTTTTAATAGCCTAATTATGCATTTCAAATGGCTTTCTGATATCATTAATAATAAAAAAAATATGGGGGTGAGCCACTTTTGAGGGACACCGGTATATCTATATATAGGCTGTTCAGAAATTAGCGGATAATTTATATGTAACGACATTCTTCATTACACATAATGTAACCATTTATATTTTTAAATTCAATTTAGCATAAAGTGGTTCGAATTGAAACTGAAACTTCTCTGTGGTTAACCATAACGTTTCTAATAATTAATATTTTAATAAGTTTCGAATGAAAAAGATACAAATCTTGTGGTCAAATTTGAATGACAAAAAATATCAAAATTACGGACATTTTCTATTAAATTGTCAAATGTGTTTTGATATATACTGTTGATATTAAAAAAATGTTAAAAACGAACTTTAAAGCTAAAGAAACTAATTTTAACAAAAGACTTTTTTTAATTTTCTTTATACTCAATTACTTCTCATTTATCAACAGGTATTGAATACTAATCATTATTTGTGGACAAATTATACGAATATTAAGAACTATCTGAAGACGTATGAATGTCATGGTAGAAGATTTTCGCTTTAGAATCGAACAAAGAATGTCACTATGTATAAATTATCCGCCAATTTCTGAACAGACTGTATAGATTGTATATACAGCTGTCCGGATATTGCTTCTATATACTGCTTCCTAAGAGCATTAAAGCACTTTAAACATGGTACTCAAAAAGTACTTTTTAGAGATATCTTCAAAACGGGAAGGTTTAAAATGCTGAAATTTGGTATGCCAGCATATTTTATGTGACAAAGAAGATAATCAAACGATCAAAAATAAATAATTTATAGGTTCGATGTAGGGGGGCTGTTTTAGTAAAACGTCAAAAAATAACGAAACAATTTCTTTTTTCGAAACTTTTTTCAAGTAAAAGTTAAGTAAAATTATGTTGTTTACCAATCTGAAGAAAAAAAAGTTTAGATTAAAAAAAATAGCGAAATTAATACTTACTTCCGGTATGATCGGAAGTCCAAAGACAACAAATTCATGTTGTATTAATCCGTTTTAATAGCCTAATTAAGCATTTTAAATGGTTTTCTGATATCATTAATAATAAAAAAAATATGGGGGTGAGCCACTTTTGAGGAACACCGGTATATCTATATATAGGCTGTTCAGAAATTAGCGGATAATTTATATGTAACGACATTCTTCATTACACATAATGTAACAATTTATATTTTTAAATTCAATTTAGCATCAAAGTAGTTCGAATTGAAACTGAAACTTCTCTGTGGTTAACCATAACGTTTCTAATAATTAATATTTTAATAAGTTTCGAATGAAAAAGATACAAATCTTGTGATCAAATTTGAATGACATAAAATATCAAAATTACGGACATTTTCTATTAAATTGTCAAATGTGTTTTGATATATACTGTTGATATTAAAAAAATGTTAAAAACGAACTTAAAAGCTAAAGAAACTAATTTTAACAAAAGACTTTTTTGAATTCTCTTTATACTAAATTACTTCTCATTTATCAACAGGTATTGAATACTAATCATTATTTGTGGACAAATTATCCGAATATTAAGAACTATCTGAAGACGTATGAATGTCATGGTAGAAGATTTTCGCTTTAGAATCGAACAAAGAATGTCACTATGTATAAATTATCCGCCAATTTCTGGACAGACTGTATATATTGTATATACAGCTGTCCGGAAATTGCTTCTATATACTGCTTCCTAAGAGCATTAAAGCACTTTAAACATGGTACTCAAAAAGTACTTTTTAGAGATATCTTAAAAACGGGAAGGTTTAAAATGCTGAAATTTGGTATGCCAGCATATTTTACGTGACAAAGAAGATAATCAAAAGATCAAAAATAAATAATTTATAGGTTCGATGTAGGGGGCCTGTTTTTTTTTTATCTTCGGGTTTCCTGCTATTTCAATTACGTCAATCATTTCTGCGAAAAAAATACATAAAAAGAGTACTATTTAAAAAATTACCTAAAACAAGTAATTTCGAAGAAACTGAATTTTAGCATCTTAAACCTTCCTGTTTTTGAAATATCGTTAAAGAAGTACTACTGCCGGGTTTAGCCATGCGTCTTCAGATTCTTTCCACTTCTAGGTCTAGTGTTAGTTCTAGTTTTACTTCAATTCAAATGTACGGGGTTGCCAAATCATTTTGTAAAGTGCTCTATTTCAGAAATTATTCATTATAGAGGACTTCGTTAAAAAAATGTCTTCAGATTCAAATGCACCCAACCCAATTCGGTATAATTGCCTAGTTCAAATTCTTAAGATATTCCACGTTCTAAGGTTTGGTTAGACAAACAAAAGTGTGCCCTTTTTCATACAAAATTCAATGTCCCAAAAATATAGGTCCAAACCTTAGAGGGGACACCGGGTATATGTATGATGGTGAAATGCATGGTATCCCATCATGGGGACATCATGCATTTCATTGCAAAAACAGGTGTTGCACCCAAGGGCTATATCCTTATTACCCCTTAGGTTTAAGACGTTTAAGACTTAATTTTACTTATAAATCATTATATCGAGATTTTACCATAATTAACCATACAAATAAAAAGTAGTCTTTTTATTATCTCTTTTTGATTATAATTTTTTAGGTGATGAAAATCATTCAAAACAAACTCACCAATTCAAAAGATGCTATTAACACATCAGAGCAAGAAAAACATCCAAGTATATCAGAAAAATCCCAAAGAGAGTCACCCATTCAAGAAGTACCCGACAAAAAAATAATTGATGAACCAATTCAAACCAGTTCCGTGGCGACGAAGCGTCAATTTTTCCAAGGTCCCCCATGCATCGAACTGGGATCTTGGTCGCAAAGACCAAAAACTGAAGTTACTTTGAAAGAGGATACCGATTATAAATTGGGGATGGGTTTAAAACCGACTCCTTCGTCGTCTTCGGTTTATTTAAACAGCTCATCGTTTAATAAGAAGCCGATCGGGACTAGCATTAAAATCGGAAGTGATAATAATAATTCAGTTACCACCACCGTTATAAACATAAACAACGATCAAAAAGAATCGGAACGAGTTACGAATCAATTTAGAAACGACGTTTTTCGAAAACCTTTCCAAAAATCTCCCCGACCTCACTCAATCGCAATCGATAATCACGTTCCGATCGTTAGATCGGTCGAATTAAAAAAACAATTCCAAGATTTACCACCCACCATTAATAACGTTATAACCTTTGAGAATAATCAACCAAAATCTTTAAGTTATCTAAATTTAAATAAAGAAACGCGAAAAGAACAACCAATTTTAAGACCGGTTATAAGAAACAATAGTTTTAATCCTGTTGTTAAAGGATTTCGCATTCAAAGTTCAAACGATTTTTATGGAACATTACCCAGCAGTAACAAAAACTCGCTAAATAACACCAATACAGAGTCCAATTCGAATAATAAGCCGAATATGTTTTCGCAAACTAATTTGAGACGTACTGAGTCAGCGAGTGGTAAACCCGTTTTTGGCAACGTCGTGCTAAGAAATAACTCAAATAATATGAAGCATGTTAAACCAGATCAGAGGCATTCTTTGTCGGTAATACCTCCTCCGCCTCCACCAGTCTTACCGGCGTTAAAACCCGTTAAAAAAATTGTGAATAATAACGCGGGAATGTCAAATAATTCGGGGGATAATAGGAATCAACTTTTATTGGAGATAAGAAATTTCGGGGGGAAAAAGGGGTTAAAATCGAAAAAATAAGATGTTATTATTACCATTTACGTATTTACTACCAATTTATTTTAATTCTCAAGTTAATTATTATTGTTATTAATTGATTAATAAATTAAATAACTAACGGGAGATTTGTTGTACATAATTGAGTCATTATTATTTTAGTTTTTTTTTTATCAACTACGAATTGATAAGCTCAATTTCTACCCTAAGTCAAAACTTTATTAAAGAAACACTTTTTTTTGTTATATTATTATGTTACTTTTTTATGTATAGTTTAAGAAAAATTAACTTTTCCTCTTCTTTTTTTCTTTGAGAGAAAAATCCTAAAATTAATCAATTATTTATGATATCGGTTATGTATATTATTTACTTTCTTTCAGTACTGTACAGACTTATTTGTACTAATAATCATTGTATAGAAATACACAGTATACATAATATACTTATTGGGACCAAAGGTATTGAGGTTTATTATTTATTATTTGTATATCTGTAACTTTTTTTCTGTAAAAATATACTCATTGTTAGCAAAAAAATTGGTTTTTCTTTTATTGAAATAAATTTTGAACCAAAATAATCAACAAAGAAATGTTTAGAAATGCAATATTCTCTAATTTTTTATAATTAATTCCTAATTAAGTATATTTTAATAATTATATCAAATTGAATAACAATGCTTTATTTATAGAGATTATAAAATCAACAATTTACTGTGCAACTAACAGGTTAGAAGTGGAAAGCAGATTTGAGTAAGAATGAATTATTTATAATACCCCTATTAATTAGTACTAACACGGTTTAAAAATAATTAGCATGAATAAATATTTAAAAAAATAATCAAAAAAACCTACGGTAATTTACCTTGCTCAATTGGATTTCTTCGGCAATGTTAAAAAAAATTATCAACTCAAAGAATTTGAAAGTACCGAGACTTGTTTAACTGATGTTTAAAATAATTAAAATACTTTGAAAAAGGTATATTTTTAAATAAATATGCATAAATGTTGACTTATACGATAAGAATTGATGGAATGATTGAGAAATACCACAATAAAAATGAATTTATATTATTTAAAAATACTCTTAATATCAAAACAAAGCATAAAACAATGATTATACTTTATTTCAGTTATTTTAAATATTTATAGATTAGTTTTGGTTATGTTAATTGAGTGAAACTTAAGACATTGATTTAAAATAATTAGCTTTACTTTATAAGCGTCTAAATGGAGCGTATAATGTGGACTAAATCTTTATTAATGATGAAAACTCAGAACCTACAAATAATTGGTATTGGTGATGGAAAAGAAAGTTAAGACAATGCACCGTATCAAACCTTGGTTCTGCCAGGAAATGAACGATTTGGTTGAACTAATTATTATTGATTAAAATACATTGAGAAAGAAAATGAAGTAACTGCATGAATAAACGGTATAAAATGTGAGTTTTGGATCAAATTTCCGTGTCTATTTAAATTCGAATGTATTTGAAACTGCATTTACTGGATCTGGACACACTGGATTTTTTCTTAAGACTGCTAAACAACCTGTTAATTGTAATACATTGCTTTATTACCCAAGGTTGACACATATACCTATGTATTTTTATCCACCTATTGTTGTCACCTCTTGTACCTTTTGTTAAATTCTTGCGCGGCACCATTAAATTAACACACACCAATAATCATGCACACTATAGCTTCTCCAAGCACATTGCACTCTGATTCAATCTTCTAGTTTTTTGAGATAGAAATAGTAGTTCCTCCCTCTTAGAATATATTTATTTATTTATTTGTGTTCTTTGGGATGCAAACAGAACAAGCCCAGTGAAGCATCCACTAATAATACATAATAGAAGCAATAACAAAAATTAATGTTAATAATACATACAAATATATATAAAAGTAAGCAAAAACCAGCAAAAAAGAAAATAAAAAGATATGATAAAAACAAAATGAAAAAAATATTTAACGTTTTTTTTAAATAATGTGATTATCAACGACTAAAGACGACTAACGCAATGCTAGTAATAATGCAAGTGGCGAATGTTTTTCTTGAATGTCGCTGTAGAGGTGTTAAACATATCAAAATTTAAGCAATAGCGGTTAAACGAGTGCATAAGGCGTGCAACCGCAGCGTTTGAAAAAGCATTGGTATTAGTACGAGGCACCGAAAATAAAGGCAAGACGCGAGACGGTCGGACAGGAACTTTAAATTTTAACTCGGACAAGATCACGGGGCAGTCAATAAGGCCATTGCAAACTTTATGAAGTAGGATTAAGTCATTAATATTATGTTTGGTGGAAAGCAGTGTGAGGCCAAAAACTATGCATCGTTGCGCATAACTACAGTACGGTAAACAAAATTTATGCGACAAATACCCGAGCAATACCTTCTTTACAAACAATTATAACTTCAAAAGGTGATGGACAATTTTATTCCCCAATACTGAGATGCGAGGCAGAATAAAATTAGCCAGGGAAGAAGAAGCAATGTTGTCGGCTGAAGGATTTCCGATGTATACCGTTTAGGAGCAGACTCTTAAATGATGACACATAAGATTTTTGACAATTTTTCAGAACATTTAAATCTAGATTGTATCTGGTTATAAACTAAGCGGTTTATAGTTTTTTGCCAACAATGTTTATGCAAAAAGGATCTTTCCATCTGTTTTAGTTTTTGAGTTATGGTTGATTTTTGTGCTGATAATCCTAAATTATGATATTATGAAGAGCTTTGCTGTATTCCTGCATTTCCTGCTAATTTGTTATTTTTCGGTTGTAACTAGATAGGATTATGCAATAACCAGATCATTGTGAGCAATTTTAGTGAATGAAGTCTTTTTGACCATACATTTTGATTTTTAAGTTATGAAAAAGTTTTGCAAAAGAATTCGTCAATTACGATATTTTCAAGACTTTGAAGACTGCAAAATTGTGATGGTGAAATTCTGAGGAATTGTGGGTTATGAATTCTGAGACCGTAACGAAAAATTTTCATGCATAAGATCCGTATGAATTTTAATTTTTGAGTTTCAACAATGTTTATGCAAAAAGTATCTTCCTATCTGTTATAGTTTTGAGTTATGGTTGATTGTTGTGCTGATAATCCAAAATTATAATATTTTGAAGAGCGTTGCTGTATTCCAGCATTTCCTGCAAATTTGTTATGTTCGGGTTGTAACTGGTTATGGATTATGCCATAACCAGATCATTATGAACAATTTTAGTTAATGAGGTTTTTGACCATCCATTTTGATTTTTGAGTTATAAAAGAGTTTTGCAATAAAAATCATCAATTATGATAATTTCAAAATTTTGGCGTTACTACTGCAAAATTATAATAGCCAAACTCTCAGGAATTATGGATTATGAATTCTTAGACCGTAACAAAAAATTTTCATGCATAACACATTCCCATCGATTTTTGAGTTTCATCAGCGTTTATGCAAAAAGTATCTATCTGTTTTAGTTTTTGAATTATGATTGATTGCTGTGCTGATCCGAAATTATGATATTTTGAAGAGTTTTGCAGTATTCCTGCAAATTTGTTATGTTCAGGTTGTAACTGGTTATGGATTATGCTTTTCCTCCTCATTGTGAACAATATTCGTTCAATAGGTTATTTTATTTTGCTTTTTAAGTTATGGTCGGCGTTTGGGAAAAAAATTATAGAATATATTTATTATATATTATAATATATTTATCTCTGAAGCAATTACACAACCTCACATATAATGAAAAGCCCGAACATTCACATAAATAAGTAATAACAAAATAAAATTGGAGAGATAAATATATTCATTAGATTTTTAACAGTGCATGTCCCTAGAATAATACTAACGTACGAAAGACCTGAAGATGGTCTGATCTAGACCGAAACTGATAGAACAAAAATAGCCAATTTCATCTTAATGGAAAGTACAATACAAATTCAAAGCGTTTCGTTTTAAATCAACATAGGTGAAATCTGACGCTTAACTTTATATAAAAAAATGTAATAATCTATCGCTGGATCATAGATAAAATTACCTGGAACTAGCAACATTCTAGTTTAGTAGACTAAGACTAGTTTTATATCATTAGATCTAAATCTAGAATTCAAAATATTCGGATTTAGCCGCACATCTCTCAAGACAGCTAAACCCGAATGATTCTAGTTATAACTCTAGTGTTGGTTCTAATTTCACTGCAATTCAAATACACAGATTGGGTTGTGTTGGGTTGTGATGTATTTGGGCGTGAAGTATTTGGGAGTATACATGGACAAGGACCTGCGTATGACTACACATCTAAGTCGAACTGCTGAAAAAGCTCAAAGAATGCGCTCTCCAGCATACTGCCCAAAGTGGTAGGACCAAGTCAAGCTAAACGTAAGCTGTTGGCAAACCTGCATGGGAAGGTGTCCTGAAAATGAATAATATTTATTCAGAAACATGCTCAGGTTCATAGAAACAAAAATAGCAATATACGTAACATCGGCTTATGTCCTATAAGCCGATTTTTGTTTCCACAGAAGCGGTAGGAATGTTAACTGGAAGGGAGGGCTTGATATATTATCATGGGAGAGAGCAAAGAAGTGAGAGACTAAGGGAGGAAATAGACAAGAACAATGAGCACAAGTTTACAGGCGTTGGCAAGGGAGGTGGAGTCAGTATAC
Organism: Onthophagus sagittarius; assembly: GCA_036711965.1. Lineage (NCBI taxonomy): Eukaryota > Metazoa > Arthropoda > Insecta > Coleoptera > Scarabaeidae > Onthophagus > Onthophagus sagittarius. The sequence goes on from JASERS010000004.1 coordinate 15,148,665, forward strand.
AGGCTATTGTCGGACACGACACTTTTGGACAATACCTTAAAAAAATCAAAAAAGAAGAATTAAATCTGTGCTGATATGGATGCGGAGTGGAAGATACCCCAAAATATACACTGTTTGAATGTACTCGTTTTGACGAAATGAGGAAGCTGGCTGAGGTGAGAGTAAGCAAAGATATTAACATTGACTTGATACACAAAATATTACTGGACATAAGAGAAAAGGGAGAAGAGATAAATAAGCTATAATGAAGGAGAAAGAGGCAGAGGAGAGACGAAGAGGTATGAGAATATCCTACGAAGGTTTTATAATTTTATAATCCACTGAGTCTCCGAAGAAAGGGGAAAACAAGCTTCTATAGCAGGAAAGGAAAAAAAGGGGGAATCCTCTCCCCGTGCCGGTAACTGGTGTTAAAAGAAACTTTCAAAACTAACCGACTCCTTTTTCGGGTTCATACAATGCCGAGATTTCTGAGGGAAGGAGGAGGATGGAAGAGAAGGGTGAAAGATAGGCAGAGCGAAGAAGAAGTAAGTCAGAATCTCCCATGAAGGGTGTAGGCGAAAGAAGAACAAGATACCCTGAAGAAATGCCCTGATGGGCGGTTCCGGGAAAAGAGGAGTTTTCACACTATCTGTGCCAGAAGAGTCCCATACTCCCTATCGGATTAGATAATGCGCCATATACGGTCGGTTCCAGTCATAAAGATTTTTCCCCCTCTGCACAAAAAAAGGATTGGGTTGGGTTTAGCCGTGCATCGGAAGACATTATTTTACGAAGGCATCAACATTGAATAGTCTCTAGAATAGAGTACTTTACAAACTGATTTGTCAACCCTGTATATTTGAATTGAAAAAAACTAGAACTAACACTAGACCTAGAAGTGGAAAGTTTTGGGTAAGCTAAAGAAAGACGCACGAGGAACAGTCATCTGTTAAGCAGTCAGTTCTTAATAGAAATAAAATGATAAGCACTGGAAGTAGTTAGATCTTCATACATATTTAAAAAATCAGACAGAAAAAAAGCAACCAGCAAACCCCAAGTCCCAAGACCCAGTTCAAGACAGACTCTCTTATCACAATTTACTATGTTTAAAGATCTCTTACAGTCATTAAGCAGAGCCAACACTGTTTTCACAACTTGCAGCATCTGGAAAGAGGCTTGACTGAAGCCATATTGAGACAGAGAGAAGAGCACCTCTTAAGCTAGTTATACCCACATATGTCTAAGTCTAGGGCGCAGTGTTTCTTCTAGTAACAGTGCTAGTCTGAAACTAGAACTAACACAAGATTTAGAATAAAAACAGACATACGGATAAAGCCAAACATTTTTAGTTCTACATCCCGTATGACGCTAGATCTGGAACTAGAATTAAATCCGAGCAATTTCAATTCCAGGTATTGTCTTAATTTCAATTTTGTACTAATAATAACATTATACTTAGAACAGCGTCTTATACTTAAAGGCTAATAGAGTTACAGCCTTGGGACACTAACTCCTGGGGAGGGATTGTTATTAAAATGAATTGTAGGGTGGTAACCCACCCAACCCAGTGTCCCCTTTGAGATGCGGTCCTTTTCTTCTTTTTTTTGTATTTAATTTTGTATGAAAATATTTGTCCAACCCAGCTCTGAGGCGTTGAATATCTCAAGACGGTTCTGGTTCAAATATACAGGGTTGGGTTGGGTTGGGTTTAGCCATGCATCTGACGACATTTTTTTAACGAAGGCCTCTAAAATAAATAGTTTTTGAAATAAGTACTTATAAACTGTTTTGGCAATAGGAATTAACCCGAATGATTCTAGTTATAAATCTAATGTTAGTTCTAGTTTTAGTTTAAAAAACCTATACATAAATCTAACGTTGAACACCATCTAAAACGTTCAAGGTTAGCTTTGCTCCTCTTAAGACGATTAATCCAAAATGTTTCTAGTTCTAGATCCAGTCTTAGTTTCTTCCAGTCTTCTTTTTTTTATTACTTGATATCCAGCTCTGGATCTTGTACTAACACTAAGTTAAACGTCTAATACTAAGATATAATTGTTTATTCAAAAAAGAAAAATAAAATTGAAGTAATTAGAATAAATGCTATTAATAAGACAATTTCCCAGAGCTTCTAAATCTGGATTGTATCTGGTTATGAACTAAGCGTTTACAGTTCATTATCAACAATGTTTAGGTAAAAAATACCTTTCTACCTCTTTTAGTTTATGAGTTATGATATTTGAAATTATGACATTTTGAAGAGTTTTGCTGTATTCCCGCCAATTTGTTATGTTCAGGTTGTAACTATTTATAGATTATGCCATAACCAAATCATTATTAACAGTTTTCAATCAATTTCATAGATTTTGTCATTATGACTTCAAAACTAATAACTCTAAGAAATTATGGATTTTGAATTCTTAGACGAAAAGAATTCATAACGAAAAATGTTCATGCATAAGACTTTAGTAAGAACTAATCGATTTTTACTAAGAACCCATCGATTTTTGAGTTTCATCAGCGTTAATGCAAAAAATATCTTTCCATCTGTTTTAGTTTTTGAATTACGGTTGATTGCTGTGCTGATAATCCGAAATTATGATATTTTGAAGAATTTTGCAGTATTCCTGCAAAGTTGTTATGTTCAGGTTATAATTGATTATGGATTATGCCATAACCAGATCATTATGAGCAATTTTAGTCAATGAGATAGGTCTTTTACCTACCACCGTCTTCAGATGCACGGCTAAACTCAAATCTTTCCACTGCTAGGTCTGGTGTTAGTTCTAGTTTTATACCATTAGATCTAATTCTAAATCTAGAACTAGAATCAATCGGGTTTAGCCGTACATCTCTCAAGACGGCTAAACACGAATGATTCTAGTTATAAGTCTAGTGTTGGTTCTAGTTTTACTGCAATTCAAATACACAGATTGGGTTGGCTTGGGTTGTGAAGTATTTGGGCATAAAGTATTTGGGAGTATACATGGACAAGGATCTGCGTATGATTACACATTTAAGTTGAACAGCTTAAAAAGCTCAAAAAATAATAAACGCGCTCTCCGACATAGTGCGTAAGGTGGTAGGACCAAGTCATGGGAAAGTGTCCTGAAAATGAATAAATATAGAAACATGCTCAGGTCCATAGAAACAAAAATAGCAATATACGTAACATCGGCATATAGGACTGTTTGCACAGAAGCGGTAGAAGTGTTAACTGGAAGGGAGGGCTTGGTATATTATTATGGGAGAGAGCGAGAAACTGGGAGATTAGAGGAAAAAATAGACAAGAACAAAGAGAAGAACTCTACAGGCGTTGGCAAGGGAGGTGGAGTCAGTATGCATTTTGGGAGAATCAATATGTAGGCTATTGTCGGACACCGCACTTTTGGACAATATCTTAAAATAATCAAAGAAGAAGAATCGAGCGGAGTGGAAGATACCCCAAAACAAATTGAATGTGCTCGTTTTGACGAAATGAAGAAGTTGGCTGAGGTGAGAGTAAGCGAAGATATTAACTTTGACTTGATACACAAAATATTAGTGGATAAGTAAGCTATAATGAAGGAGAAAGAGGCAGAGGAGAAAAGAAGAGAAAATATGGGAAGAGATTATATGTTTTTGGTATGAAAACATCCTACGAAGGTTTCGTAATCCACTGAATCCCGAAAAAAGGGAAAAGACAGGCTTGATAATAGCAGGAAATGAAGAAGAGGGGGAATCCTCCCTCCCCGTGCCGGTAAGTGGTGTTAAAAGAAACTTTCAAAACTAACTGAATTCCTTTTTCGGGTCCATGCAATGCCAAGATTTCTGAGGGAAGGGGGAGGATGGAAGAGAAGGGTGAAAGATAAGCATAGCGAAGAAGTAGGTCAGAATCTCCCATGAAGGGTATAGGCGAAAGAAGAACAAGATACCCCGAAGAAATACCCTGATGGGCGGTTCCGGAAAGAGAGGGGGAGTTTTTAGTGCGGTAGACCTGGTCAACATTATCTGTGCCAGAAGAGATTTTTTCCTCCTTTGCGCATAAAAAGGGTTGGGTTGGGTATATTTGAATTGAAGTGAAACTAGGACTAACACTAGACCTAGAAGTGAAAAGTTTTGGATGAGGTAAAGAAACGAGCACGACGAACAGTCAGCTTGACATCAGTTCTTAATAGAAACAATATGATAAGCACTAGAAGTACTTAGGTCTTCATACATATTCAAAAAATCAGACAGAAAAAGCAACCAGCAAATCCCAAGTCATCAAAAATGATCTGTGACCCAGTTCAAGCGAGATTCTATTATCACAATACACTATGTTTAAAGATTTCTTACAGTCATTAAGCAGAGCCGACACTGTTTTCACAACTTGCAGCATCTGGAGAGAGTCTTGACCGAAACGAGATTGACACAGAGAGAAGAGCAGCTCTTAAGGTAGTTATACCCTCATGTGTCTAGGTCTAGGGTCTAGGGGTTTCTTCTAGAAACAGTGCTAGTCTGAAACTAGAACTAACACAAGATTTAGAATAAAAAACAGACATACGGCTAAAGTCAAATATTTTTAGTTCTTGATCCAGTGTGACACTAGATCTAGAGCTGGAATTAAATCCGAGCATTTTCAGTTGCAGGTACTGTCTTAATTTCAGTTTCATACTAACACTGTTACTAATACTAACATTATACTTAGAACAGCGTCGTCCTATACTTAAGGGGTAATTTACGCCTGTTTTCAAATTGAAATATAGGATGGTAACCCAACCCAACCCAACCCAGTGTAGTCTCTGAGATGTGGACCTTTTCTTTTTTTTTAGTATTGAATTTTGTATGAAAAATTTTGTCCAACTTCTTTTTTGGTTCTGGTTCCAATATACAGGGTTGGGTTAGGTTGGGTTTAGCCATGCATCTGACAATATTTTTTTGACGAAGGCCTCTAAAATAAATAGTTTTTGAAATAGAGTACTTATAAACTGTTTTGGCAACAGGAATTAACCCGAATGATTCTAGTTATAAATCTAGTGTTAGTTCTAGTTTTAGTTTAAAAAACCTATACATAAATCTAACGTTGAACACCATCTAAAGCGTTCGAGTTTAGCTTTGCGCCTCTTAAGACGATTAATCCAAAATGTTTCTAGTTCTAGATCCAGTCTTAGTTCTTATTTTTATTACTTGATATCCAGCTCTGGATCTTGTACTAATTCTAAGTTAAACGTCTAATACTAAGATATAATTTTTTATTCAAAAAAGAAAAATAAAATTGAAGTAATTAGAATAAAAGCTTGTCTTTTTTTTCTTAAAAACATGTAAATGGTGGTAATGATTAATTTTGTCGGTTCGCTTCTTTTTATCTGTAAGGTCGTGCAATTTCATTTAACGACAATTGTATCTTTTACGTAACGGGGCCATTTAACGGATTCGTGGGCCGTCGCACATGATCCTTAATCCCGGGCGTTTGTTTAACGTCGCAATTAGACACAGAGACAGAGAAAAGAAGGCCCCCTTCAGTTTCCGCCTTTTTTACGTAATTTACACGCCAAATTCGCTTCTTCCTTCAAACTAGCCTTATTCACAATTAAAAAGAAACTATGAAGGAAACGTCTCTTTATATGCAACTTTATTCCCACTTATTTTTAAAATTTTTTTTTTAATTTTAATTCGAATATTTTATTAGATTTCCTTGTTCTTCACTTTTCATTATTGAATTAATAATGTTATCGGCACCTTCTTCATCTTCTAATGGTAAGGTGTATTTGTGAATGGTTTTGTTCCAATACACAACATCCCCGGTTGATGCTTTCAAGGTATCTGTTGTTGTTTCTGTAAATTTCATTTTGATTTGCGATTTGCACTGAGAATTTTGTGACACAAAAAAAAATTATAATGACTGATAACTCAAAGAAATGATTGCTTCGATAAAAAAATTCTCATAATTAAAAGTAACGAGTTGCGGTTTTGTTATATAAGATTTTTTGTTGTGTTACATCTTGTAATGGGCAATTAAGTTTTATGGCCAATTCTTTATACATTGTCGAAAAAGAATACTTTTATTTAATAAAAACTCAAACTCAAAATATCATATTACTTAGAAGCTATTTAAGCTGTATTATTTTTGGCGGTGTTGGATTTCTTCATTTTATTTTTTTTATCGGCGTCCTTGTCCGTTTCCTCTCGATCCTCCCAATCTTCGTCATCCTCATCTTCATCATCATCGTAATCCCGATAATATCGTTTCCTCAACCCATCCCTGCCGTTTTTCCTAAACTTCCTCCGCTTCTTTCTCTCCAAATATCGTTTAGGCGGCTTCCGGATGGCCAAAATCATCACAGTGTCCAATTTAAATTTGCCCCCCTTTCTCCTGATTATCCCGAAATTCGTTCCCCTTCGCAACGCTTCCGGAATCATCGAAATCGTTTGTGGCGACGCAAAAAAATTATTCCGAATGTAATGTCTTATCGCTTCGGCTGATGATTTCTTCAAATCTTTCAATGCGCTGAAAACTAAGCTGGACGCGTTGGTTAATTCCCTGTTATTTCTTGGACGCTTAATCATGTTTAGTTTTTGTTACTGGAATTTGTTTTTATGTACGAAAAGAATTTTGTAAAAAAAATAGGATATTATCATTAAAGTCAAAATGAATTTGAATGATGTTTAATATCTTGTTTTTTTTTGTAGAGGGGTTTTCATGGTAACACCTAAAGGTCAATGTAAAGCAAAAAGAAATAAGACAATGTATTGTTTCGCGACAATGAAAACGAGTGTTTTAAAATTATTTGCATTTTCGTGTGTGTATGCGTGAGGCTTTGTCATGTAAAATCCTTGAAATAACACGCGATATTCGAATATAAGTTTGGTTTTAAATTTAAAATGAAAAATAACATGTATTAATTTTAAATGATTAGTATTAGATATTCAATATAGTTTTTGTTAATAAGTTGTTAATAATTTATTGGAAAAATGCTAAATAGGAGTTAACATTAAGAGTTATTGAATTATAAAGAATTATAACAACGAATATTATTCGTTATTAATTATTATAAACAGGAAATTCCATATACTGTTAATACTGTAAACTCTAACAAATATTCATTTCAATTTCATACACAATTCATTTCTTCATTTTTCCATTTTCCATGGTCTTTCAAATTCAACCATTTTTTGTGATTCTACTAAAACGGCAAGAACACATCATTCTTTAACATTTCTCAGGTAGAACCGATATCAAATGGAAAGATCAAGTTATATGTCATTTCAAAGAAAAATGTTCACCCTTTAATTTAGTATGTAAGTAATTTCTTCATTTTCAAAAATAAGACGTCCACAATCCTGTAAAATTTGATCATTTTTTTACATGATTCAGAGAGAGTTGTGCATCAAAAAAAGATTCAGAGTGAGTTATGCATCACTTGAAAGAGGAAGGTCCAACCTTCAATTTGGTATGTAAGTCATTTCGTCATTTTCAAAAATAAGACCTCAATATTCTTTCAGATTTTATCATTTTTTTAGTAATTTTACTAAAACGTCAAATCACATTATCTTTTAACATTTCTTCGGTGGAATCAATTTCAAATTGAAACAATGAATTATACACGAATTGAAAGAGGAAGGTTTAACCTTCAATTTGGTATGCAAGGCATTTCTTCATTTTCAAAAATAAGACGTCCACAATCCTGTAAAATTTGATCATTTTTTTACATGATTCTACTGAAACGCCATAACACATCATTCTTTAACAGTTTTTAGGTGGAATCAGTTTCAAATCAAAACAACGAGTTATACATTACTTGAAAGAGGAAGGTTCAATCTTCAATTCGATATGAAAGTCGTTTCTTCATCTTCAAAAATAAGACGTCCGCAATCCTTCAAATTTTATCATTTTTTTTTGATTCTACTAAAACGTCAAAAACACATGATCTTCTAACATTTCTTAGGTGAAATCGATTTCAAATTGAAACAATGAATTATACACGATTTGAAAGAGGAAGGTTTAACCTTCAATTTGGTATGCAAGGCATTTCTTCATTTTCAAAAATAAGACGTCCACAATCCTGTAAAATTTGATCATTTTTTTACATGATTCTACTGAAACGCCATAACACATCATTCTTTAACATTTTTTAGGTGGAATCAATTTCAAATCAAAACAATGAGTTATACATCAATTGAAAGAGGAAGGTTCAGTCTTCAATTCGGTATGAAAGTCATTTCTTTATCTTCAAAAATAAGACACCCACAATCCTTCAAATTTTATCATATTTTTTTTATTCTACTAAAACGTCAAAAACACATGATCTTTTAACATTTCTTAGGTGGAATCGATTTCAAATTGAAACAATGAATTATACACGATTTGAAAGAGGAAGGTTTAACCTTCAATTTGGTATGCAAGTCATTTCTTCATTTTCAAAAATAAGACGTCCACAATCCTGTAAAATTTGATTATTTTTTACACGATTCTACTGAAACGCCATAACACATCATTCTTTAACATTTTTTAGGTGGAATCAATTTCAAATCAAAACAACGAGTTATACATTACTTGAAAGAGGAAGGTTCAATCTTCAATTCGGTATGAAAGTCATTTCTTTATCTTCAAAAATAAGACGTCCACAATCTTTCAAATTTTATCATTTTTTTTTGATTCTACTAAAACGTCAAAAACACATGATCTTTTAACATTTCTTAGGTGGAATAGATTTCAAACTGAAACAATGAATTATACACGATTTGAAAGAGGAAGGTTTAACCTTCAATTTGGTATGCAGGTCATTTCTTCATTTTCAAAAATAAGACGTCCACAATCCTGTAAAATTTGATTATTTTTTACATGATTCTACTGAAACGCCATAACACATCATTCTTTAACATTTTTTAGGTTGAATTAGTTTCAAATCGAAACAACGTGTTATGCATCACTTGAAAGAGGAAGGTCCAACCTTCAATTTGGTATGCAAGTCATTTAGTCATTTTCAAAAATAAGACCTCAATATTCTTTCAGATTTTATCATTTTTTTAGTAATTTTGCTAAAACGTCAAATCACATTATCTTTTAACATTTCTTCGGTGGAATCAATTTCAAATTGAAACAAGGAATTATACACGAATTGAGAGAGGAAGGTTTAACCTTCAATTCGGTATGAAAGTCATTTCTTCATCTTCAAAAATAAGATGTCCACAATCCTTCAAATTTTATCTTTTTTTTTTGATTCTCTTAAAACGTCAAAAACACATGTTCTTTTACCATTTCTTCGGTGGAATCGATTACAAATTGAAACAATGAATTATACACAAATTGAAACAGGAAGGTTTAACCTTCAATTTGGTATGCAAGGCATTTCTTCATTTTCAAAAATAAGACGTCCGCAATCCTGTAAAATTTGATTATTTTTTTCATGATTCTACTGAAACGCCATAACACATCATTCTTTAACATTTTTTAGGTGGAATCAATTTCAAATCAAAACAACGAGTTATACATCAATTGAAAGAGGAAGGTTCAGTCTTCAATTCGGTATGAAAGTCATTTCTTTATCTTCAAAAATAAGACGTCCACAATCCTTCAAATTTTATCATTTTTTTTTGATTCTACTAAAACGTCAAAAACACATGATCTTTTAACATTTCTTAGGTGGAATCGATTTCAAATTGAAACAATGAATTATACACGATTTGAAAGAGGAAGGTTTTACCTTCAATTTGGTATGCAAGTCATTTCTTCATTTTCAAAAATAAGACGTCCACAATCCTGTAAAATTTGTATATTTTTTAAATGATTCTACTGAAACGCCATAACACATCATTCTTTAATATTTCTTAGGTTGAATCAGTTGCAAATCGAAACAACGAGTTATACATCATTTGAAAGAGGAAGGTTCAACCTTCAATTTGGTATGCAAGTCTTTCGTCATTTTCAAAAATAAGACCTCAATATTCTTTCAGATTTTATCATTTTTTTAGTAATTTTACTAAAACGTCAAAACACATTATCCTTTAACATTTTTTAGGTGGAATCAGTTTCAAATCAAAACAATGAGTAATACATCTCTTGAAAGAGGAAGGTTCAATCTTCAATTCGGTATGAAAGTCATTTCTTCATCTTCCAAAATAAGACGTCCACAATCCTTCAAATTTTATCATTTTTTTTTTTTGATTCTCTTCAAACGTTAAAAACACATGATCTTTTAACATTTCTTGGGTGGAATCGATTTCAAATTGAAACAATGAATTATACACGAATTGAAAGAGGAAGGTTTAACCTTCAATTTGGTATGCAGGTCATTTCTTCATCTTCAAAAATAAGACGTCCACAATCCTGTAAAATTTGATCATTTTTTACATGATTCTACTGAAACGCCATAACACATCATTCTTTAACAATTTTTAGGTGGAATCAATTTCAAATCAAAACAACGAGTTATACATTACTTGAAAGAGGAAGGTTCAATCTTCAATTCGGTATGAAAGTCATTTCTTCATCTTCAAAAATAAGACGTCCACAGTCCTTCAAATTTTATCATTTTTTTTGATTCTACTAAAACGTCAAAAACACATTATCCTTTAACATTTTTTAGATGGAATCAGTTTCAAATCAAAACAACGAGTAATACATCCCTTGAAAGAGGAAGGTTCAATCTTCAATTCGGTATGAAAGTCATTTCTTCATCTTCCAAAATAAGACGTCCACAATCCTTCAAATTTTATCATTTTTCTTTTGATTCTCTTCAAACGTTAAAAACACCTGATCTTTTAACATTTCTTAGGTGGAATCGATTTCAAATTGAAACAATGAATTATACACGATTTGAAAGAGGAAGGTTTAACCTTCAATTTGGTATGCAAGTCATTTCTTCATTTTCGAAAATAAGACGTCCACAATCCTGTAAAATTTGATCATTTTTTACATGATTCTACTGAAACGTCAAAAACACATTATTCTTTAACATTTCCCTGGTTGAACCAGTTTCAAATCGAAACAACGTGTTATACATCACATAAATGATGACGGTTCAATCTTCAACGTGGTATGCAAGTCATTTTTTCATTTTCAAAAAATAAGACCTTAATAATCTTTCAGATTTTATCATTTTTTTTTTCGTGACTCTACTAAACGTTAAAAACACATTATCATTTAGCATTTTTTAGGTGGAATCGATTTCAAATTGAAACAATGAATTATAATTATATCCCATTTAAAAAAGGAAGGTTCAACCTTCAATTTGGTATGCAAGTCATTTCTTCATTTTCAAAAATAAGAGCTCAATAATCTTCATCAGATTTTGTCAGTTTTTAGTGATTTTACTAATCTTCGATGTGGTATGTAAGTCATTTCTTCATTTTCAAAAATTAGCCCGCGTAGTTTTATTGCAAACACTGATGTGTTCTTATCAAATTAAAAAAAATCTAATTTGTTTAAATGTGTATTAAATATTTAATGGTTGCTACATTATTTGTATATAAAATGAACGTTAACGAACATGGTTTGAGTTCTCTAACACAACTCGTTCTTGTTGAAACTGGTGTCCATATGGCACCACACGATTCAGCTACGAGCTAAACCGACTTAAATAAATTCTTTAAACGAATACAGTTATAAACACCAGGATAAATTTCCACTATACATCCCAATTTCCAATGGAACAGAGATAAGTTGTCCTCTTTCAGTAAAACTGTAATGCGTTCTTCAGTACAGGTAGTGATTTCTGCAATTTCCACTTGGTTCTGTTTTGCAAATTGGAGATGGATTCAGTAAACTTTTAACGTTAACTGCTGTAATCTTTCGTACGAAGTTCATGTTCGGTATTTTCTTAGGGTATTGCTGTCAAGATATCTCCTATTAAGGGTCAGGTCTGGAATTCATGACAGCTGCGATTTGTGCCATAACCGTGTAAAATTCTTGAACAGTCAATCAAGAGTTAAAATTCTTTTCATTTGAAACTTTGCGGATTTTACCCCTGCCTCCCAAAGACCACCAAAATGAGTGATAACATTATTGCTGTTATTAATATTAAAGAATGTCTTAAAACATTTCTTGAGTCCACTATTAGCACCTACAAAATTCAAACCATTATCGGAAACAAAACGTTTGAAGCCATTGAAGGTGGATAAGTCTCCCACAGCTTTTAGATGCACCGCCTTTGTAGAGAAACATATAAAAATACATAAGTAAAATTTAAGTTTTTCTGTTACGAAGCCTTCGTTCTTAATGAGAAATAGTCCAGCAGAATCGACACCGCTGTCAGTAAAAGTCTCATTTAAAGAATTGTTCAATTCTTAACTGGTTAAGGAACCCTGTCTACGGCACTTAACCCTTTTGATTAACATCGTTTATGAACCTCAATCAATACGCAAAAACGTGTTGTAACCTCGAAAATGACTAGAATTTCTTTAAAATGGTAACGTCAGAGTATGTCACGAAGGCAAATTGTTCTTTTCTTGCTTCAGGTAATGTAGTTTTAATATTGACAACGAATTGTGCTGGCCAGCATTCCTCTCCTTTAACCAGCCATTTCGAGCCGTTCCACCACAGCTCCCAATCATTAAGTAGACCAGGTTTATGTCCTTGCTGACCACATTCGCTGGATTATGTTCCGAACTAACATGTTCCCATTGAGCACCTGTAGTTAACTCCTGTATTTCAGGTTATAGTTGAATCAGACCATAAATGAATTTTTGGAAATGAAATTTTCAATACATGACCTTTTTTGTTAATCGAGCCAACAGCACAACTCTAATCGTGGTAAGGATATTGGTTTTAGTTAGAATTTTGCGCATAATAATTTTTACATTGTCTTCATTATTAAAATCAGAGTGCAGATCACATAGTGCGGCAAAGTAACTTGCCTTGGAATATTCAAATTTTCAAGTAAACGAAGTTTCTTGTTGAATTCTAACCAAGCAGTATAAATATCATTGGAACGGATTCATTCCACTCAAGTTTCACCTGCCATTGTTATTGCCGCTCCAATCAGACCTAACGGGTCGAAAAATCGTGAAATAGTAGAAAGTATAATACGTTTTGTTATTTTGTTAGTCTGAATTTGAGATATGTTTGCAGAGTATCGTAAAATATCTTCACGTGAATTCCATAATAAGCCCAAAACATTGGAGTTTTCACTATCCTTGATGTAATATTCTGGTAATTCCACCAAATTAGTATTGCTTAAAATACTCTTGGTATTAGAATTCCATTTTCGAAGTCCTAAACCTGCGCTTTCTAGAATTTTACTAATTTCGCTTTTCACTATCTTCGTATCTTCTAAGCTACCTGTCATCCACAAGTCATCCACATAAATATCGCTCATGATTCATTTGCTCGCTTTTATTCGCAATTCCTGCTCTGGATCTTCTCAAAATATAATGCGCTGAAGATCTCGTTGCCTTTCATCAATATTTATTTGCCGATTCATTTCATTAATGTCTGCAGTCATAACGATGCTATGTTGTCTGAATCACAGATCCTGTTTTCAAAATATCTTTCAGAGAAACGCTTCTGTCGGCTTTTGCGTATGCGTCAAATAATAAACCACTTCGTTGTTAACTTGGATTTCGTCTTTCTTAATTTTCGTCAGGTGTCCCAAGTACTCGTATTCCTTCATGAGATCGGAATACAGTTTTTTGAGGTGCTGATACACTGTAATTTCCTTTTCATATTATAGAATCTTTTTATTGCGATTTGTTGCGAATTTCCTATCGAATTAAAATTTTCTCACAGCGGTAAGCTAACCGTGAAGCGTCCGGTTTCGTCTCGTTTAAAAGCTTTAGTAAAATGTGTTTCATTCACGTTCTTCCTTAGATGTCCTCCTTACAATGTTGTGTTGTGATTATTTTGGGAAATACGACCACCAACTATCCAGCCCAATCTTGTCTACTGAAGAATCGATGTGTTTCTAGCAGTTTTTATTTGACCAATGCCCCGCTTTATTAAATTCAGAATCAGCCAACTTTAGTGTTATTTTATCTTGGATTAAAAATGTTAGTCTTGCTGTGTAATTATTTTGTATAGATATCATCGTCGCTTGTATTTTGTTGGAAACATGATTAAGATATTCACTAATTCAAGTAATAAAAATATAATAATAATAACTTTATTGAGCCAAGAATAAACAGAAAAGAAAAATATACAATAAATCCAAAAAAGAACATAAAAAACACTATAATACTAATTCTTATTCCAAGCCCAAAGGGTGCAGGAGCAGGAAAGACAAAATGCCACTGATTTTACCTACACCCAATGAGAACAGCAAATATCACTCTACAGCAAATAAAAAAAATAGATTTAAACTAATTAATACATAAAATAAAATAAAACTAAAATAAAACTCAAAACAAATAGCGCATTATAAAAATAAGTCAAAAATCCTCTCACGCAAAACAATATGTCTGAAAACACGAGCCGAGCCGGCACACCTCGCAGAAACGGGAATCAAATTCCAAAGACGAGACACCTAATAGGAAAACGAACGCTGAAACCTGGCAGATGAATGAATATCCGTCCGGAAAGTAATCTTGCGGCAGAGGTAAGGTGGCTTACCCGTTGAGATAATCCCATAGATAAAAGAGAAGAAAGCCTGAGAGACATGATCACCCCTACGAAGATTATAAACGAAGCGAAGACATGAATTCTGCACAACCTGAATCTTTCGCAAACTCTCATAAGACAAACATGAACCAAACACAACATTTAAATAATTAAAATGAGACAGAACCAGAGAATCGCACAAAAGCCTCTTCATACTCCTCGAAAATAGCATTTTACTGAAGTAGAGCATTCTTGATGATCAGCAAAGGCAAGTTGATCATGTTAGTGAGAACGTTAATGATCATGTTAATGAGTGTCAATGAGAAGACCCAAACTTTTAACCAAACTCGATGATTTTAACTGTACACCAAGCATGTTAATATTAATATCATTTATATCATTATTTTATTAACAGATACCTACATTGGGTTTTATCGGGCTTGACAACAAAATTGGACCAAGAATCGAACCCTGCGGCACGCCAGAATCAACTTTTGTAGGGCTAGAACACAACGACTTCACCTTAACCACCTGCGATCTGTCAAAAAAGTAGCTTCTAAACAAGGAAACAGCACCATCTGATACACCAACAAACTTAAGAATAGCCAATAGAAGGTTATGATTCAATATGTCAAACGCTTTACTGAAGTCAAGCAACACAAGAATAGTTGGCCTACCCATATCAAGAGATCTAAATACATCATCTGTTAAGTCAAGAAGCGCCGTGGCGCAACTGTACTGACTCCTAAAGCCAGATTGTTTGGCGGGTAATATATTATTCATATCTAAGAAGGAATTTAATTGAATAGCCATGATCTTCTCCAATACCTTAGATAGAACTGGAAGAATAGTAATAAGCCTCAACTCTTTGAACTCTTTAATTGGTTTAGCTTTAGGAACAGGTGTCACCAAACCCAACTTCCATACTTTGGGGTAAACTGCCATTCGCAAACAGAAATTGAAAATGTGACAAAGAACATCCAAAATTCTAGGACAACACAATCTAACCATATCTAAAGAAATTCCATCCGAGCCAACACTAGTAGACTTCGACGAAAGCAAAAGTTGCTCAATAAAATCCACGGAGACCTCATTAAAAGTAAAAAGAGTAGTGTCAATATTTAGTCTGTTAACATCATAAAAATTCAGTAAGTCCATGTCAGGCTCAATGATCATATCAGCAGTAGATTTATTAAAAAATAAGTTGATACTTTCAGGAGCAGCCAAATGAGGAGGTAAATCATTAGTACCAGACCCAACAACATTATACTTTTTCAATATATTCCACATGGTACGATATCCATCAAGCACACAGTTATGTTCAATGAAAGCTCTTTTCTCACGCCGTATAGCGCCTGTAACAAAATTACGCAGTTGTTTATAATACTGAAAATGTGTAGGGTTTCTTGATCTTTTATAACATTTTAAAGTAGACTCACGAAGAGCAATCATCTCCCTTATGTTAGCAGTAATCCACGGTGAGGACTTTCTCCCAAAAGTCCTAGTTATCAGTGGTGCATGCACATCGAACAAAGAAGTTATAACCTGATTAAAATAATTGATTTTATCATCAATGGAAGGAAGATCTAATACCCTCTCCCAATTCATAATATTCAAATCAAAATTAAAGTTGTCCATTTGGACATTGCGCAAATTACGGTAAGTTACAACTCTGGACCCAACCTTAATCTTTTCTATAGATAATTCACAAAAAACCAAGATCAATCGTTTGGTATTTAATAGCAGGCAAACCACTAGACAAAAAGATTAAGTCAAGAAGGGAGTTCAATGTGTTTGAAAACCTCGTAGGAACCTCCACCACCTCACGCAAGTCAAATATTTCAAATGTTGTTCTTAGAGATACCGAGGATGGACTCTCAATCAAGAGGTTAATATTAAAATCACCAACCACCACCATCCCATCAACTAAAGGATGAATGTCAGAGAGAGATCTTTCAAGGACTTCAATAAACAGTTTCAAGTCAAAATCAGGGGGTCTATAGAAGACACTAAATGCTAAGTGAATTCCTTCCGCAAGAAGCTTAATCTAGAGCTGTTTAACTCCAGAAGCTAGCCGAACATCAATTACACTATAGGAGTAACAATTTCTTACGAAAAATGCAACTCTACCATCTCTAGATTCTCTATCAACTCTAAAAATATTATAGCCTTCAACATTCAACACCTCATCACCAATCCTCATACTCAACCAGGTCTCCGAAACACCAAGCACATCACAACTAGACTGTAATAAATAATCCTTAAGCTCATCAAAATGGGCCAGCACGTATCTATTTATATCTATTTTGCTACCTTCTAATCGTAACCTTTTGACTAAATTAGTAGAGATAATGTTGGCTTGTGATCCGCTGGCTAAAAGCGCTCTATATTGAACAACATTGCTGTCAAAATCATTCAAATTTCATCATTTCTTTCGTAATTCTACTACAACGTCAAAAACACATCATCTTTTAATATTTCTTAGGTGGAATTGATTTCAAATTGAAACAACGAGTTATGCATCATTTGAAAGAGAAAGGTTCAAACTACAATTTGATATGCAAGTCATTTCCTCATTTTTAAAAATAAGATCAAGTTTTATCATTTTATCTTGATTTTATTAAAACGTCAAATACTATTAATATTATTATTATAGTTATAACTAGTTATATATCATTTTAATAATTTAATAGTTCAATTTGATCCACCCTATAGATTTTCTTTAATACACGTAGGCGAATCAATAAAAAAAAAACTACTTCGACTCATGAGTCAAGTAACCAAGAGACAGTAAACGTAGGAGACACAAATTCGAACAGGTACCGCATGTAGGTAACCTGAATTGTAAGCAGTTCCTTGACCCAGTGGTGGTCCTACATATATCTCGAGATGAATAACTAACCACGAAACAATAACAAGTTGAGGAACGAGCCTCGAATACCAAACGCGGACACGAAACCGAATAATCATCCGACGTAAAAGTAAGAAATCTCCATGGAGTAGACGTGAAGGAAGAAAACATACGAGAAAATAAAAAGATGAACCACACCTTATGGACCAGCAGATGTTTATGAGACTATAACTCTTTAGATGGGATATTTCTGTAAAGTCTTTTAGTATGTAACGGTATAACCTGTTTAGGTCAATGTCTTTTCTATTGATACTATGCTTAGTTTGAAATTTGAAATGAGAAAAATTAATATTTGTTATTTTAAAACCATATTTTTAAAATGAAATATGTTACGTATTAATTAAAAACCCATATATTAGTGGGTTTTATTAAACCACTAAATTAAAAAAATATATGTGGAAATAATAACTTTGTGGTTTTTTATTTGTATTGTGGTGTAGTTACTTTTAAATATTTTATAAATAGCCCTCATTTACGTCAATAAATCATCATAATAAAAAATTACATTTAAAAATGTTAAAATACAATTCGATCTAATTCTAAATTCTTGTTATCTATACTTTATTATCTTTAAACGTTTAAAATTCATTATTTGTATAATGTTACTGTATTATTCCCCGAGCAAAACAACTCGAAATAAATTCTTAAGTATATGAGGTGTACAGTTATGAGTTATTAATATATTATTCTATATAAATCATTAAAATTGTGCGCGTTTAGGTATTTAGTTAATGCAGGAATTGCTTTTCATATTTAAATTTGATGTAATGAAAAAATGTAATGAAAACGGTATTTCGTACTACGTCACTTAAATAATATGGTAAAAATGGGACTTGTTTAAATTTTTGATAGATTGAAATAATCGGGGTTGAAATTCTCAATACAACAAACTAAAGGGAATACAAAGCAACTCTTTTTGAAATTCCTTTCAATTTTTTTGGTGCTGAGGAAGATAAAATGTTAGATGCACTGAGTCTTGGTCGGATATGATATTCTTGTCATAAGTCTTAAGAAGCCTACCACAACATGAAAATATGGAAAAATTGTATAGATAAGTATAATAATATATGGACATAAATAAACAAATAGAACCCAACCCAACTTTTTTTAACAATGTCGAGGAAAATCTGCTCTCAAACATCCGATCTAGGGTGTTAGGTCTAAGAATCCCTTTCCTCTTAATACCGTACGATGGGTTGGAATTACGCTTCCGCATTTTTAGTAGCCAAGGGACCACCCCACTCTTCATTCCCCTCCTCACGTCAGAATCAGCCCAAATACAACCATGAAATGAAACCAGAATGCACTAAATACACCAAAGACTTTTAAGAGATCACCATTCTCCCATTCCATTACCATTCTCAGTGTTATTTCTTCTCCTGTGTTTTTAGTAGTAATCTTTTGTCCGAGATATACGAAATGCTATTCTTTCTTGATTCCGATTTTATTGTTAAACTATTGACAATTTACATACAATGCTTTTGTCATGCACATATTTATCTACAGATTAGTTTGCTTCCATCTTCTCGATATTGTTTCCAGCATATTTCTTATATCTATTTCGTTTTTCCAGCAAATATTATGTCATCAGCAAACTTTAGCCTATTCAACCATTACCCATTCTTATTCCCAGGTCTTCCTATTCTTTTTCTACAAACATTGTTTCGAATACTACACAGATTTGCAGAAGTCACACACCTTGCTTCAATCAATTCCGTAAAGTTATTGTTCTTGTATTATAATTCATTTCGATGTTTAATTTTGAGTTTTTAGCAGCGGAATAAGTCGATTTTGGTCAGATAGTTGGTGGTTAGATAGTCAATTGTTTGTTGTTATGTAAATGTATTCACAATGCTCATAAACATTATCGAATTTATTCCATAATTTTGCCGTACACTATATAATTTAATGTACGAATGTACTGATCTTCCATACCAAACGTTTGTATGACCTGTAGGATTTTGTTTCTGTTCTTACATTGTCAAACGCTTTCTTAAAGTCTACAAATAACAAGATCATTGAGAAGTCATAGTCATTCGATTTTTGATCAGTTAATGCACGACTAAAATGTTGTTTAACGTGGAGAAGTTCTTCTTAAATCCTGTTTGGTCTTCGGAGGATGATAGGTGTTACACTATTCTTGTTGTGATTATGGACATAAATATTTTAGACATCACTGGGAGTAATCTTATTGGTCGGTAATCGTTGATCTGTTCCCTGTCACCTTTTTTGCATATTAAGGCAAGTTTAACTACGAGCCAACTATCAGGTATCTTTTCTTATTTCAAACAATTATTAAAAATGTCCATCTTCATTATATGCCTTCCACCCGTCTTTATTTCTTATCTGATCTATACCTCCAATTTTTCCTTCCCTCAGTTTTGATATCACATTACTTCTTTTGTCAATGTTTCGTAATGTGTCTGTTCATTCTCCCTCTCTTTTGTTCCATCATGTCTGTTCCCATCTTCCAATCAATTCCTTTTTTTCCACGTTGTTGTATAGTTCCTTAAATAAAAGTCGTAATTAATATTAAACATTTCTGCATCTCCAACAAAGTTCGCAATATGTTGCCACTTCTTTACACTATCTAGCATAAGGTACTCTATCCTGACTCTATCTACACCCTAGCTGGTGCACTTATGAAACATGTCTTTCATGGCGCGTAAATAGCTGGTTTAAATAGAAATTGACGTCCTCCCATGTTTTTTTTCGTTCATCTATTACAGTTAGTGAAGAGCCCCTTGGTCCATCTCGCCATTCCAGTATCAGTCCTCCACTTTCTCTCCCATTACTCGAGTATCTTCTCCTCGGTCTTGCACTTGTTATAGCCTTCATCCCACGCAGCCGCTCATTCCTTTATTATAAGGTCCATAGGCAGCGAATTGCCCACCGCTTGTAGCACTTCAGTTAAAAGCTTAATCGTTCCTATCAGGATAGCCCTTTTTGTCCTTATCAATCTGTTTATAATTATTTGACAATGCAAGCATCTCTCCAGGCTCTACATGCATGTAAAATTTGTGAATATATCGTGGATGCGATTAGCTTTACTTTATCTTCTATCAGTCCAAATATGGAACACATTACTCTGTTCAACCTGCCTGGATGTTCCATCGTAAATCCCTTGCGAGCATGACCCCAGATATTTTAGGAACTCTTGCATGCTGCTGTAGCGTTTCTAACCCTCGGAATTATTTCTCTATTACTCCTCCTGCTTCGCAACATGACCTTTGTCGTTTTAGGAGCGATATCGAGATGCATGTCGTCCACAGCCTTCATAACTTCATTTAGGAACAATTGAGCCTTCGTCTACAGCTTTTCCTCATCTCAGCCGGATATAACAATGGTGAGGTCTTCCGCAAACGCAATGAGCTTGGCAGCTTATCAAAGAAATGTTCTACAAGAGTGAGACCCAACCCAATCCAAATCAAACCGTTTCTTTTTACGAGGTCGGGGAAAATCTGCTTAACAGATATCTGGCGTGGCGATGATGGTTTTGAGCAGACGGATAGAACTTCCCTTGTCTTCTTTAGAACCGCAGTTAGTTACACATAGTGGCAACACAGTTTTCTGGTGTTAGAACGATTCCTAATTTGTCGTGAAGTTCTTCAATATTCTTTTTTCATCTCATACATTCGAAGAACGTATGCTCCATATTTATCTACCTTATCATTGCAGTATATGCACATTTCGTTAACGTTCCTCTTATGGGTGTAGAGGTAAGCTCTAAAACACCCATACCCGTTGAGGAACTGGCTCATGAAGTAATTTACTTCCCACCTCTTTCTATCAATTCTTGGCATCACCTTTGGAATTAGCCCCTTCGTCCAGCTGGCCTTTTTCGTGTCTTTTACCCATCTCTTCTCCCAGTTATTTATTATCTGCACATTTATTTCACCCCGGTTTACTTCTTTTTGTATTAAGTCTATAGGTGTTGTGCTTCCTATCATCTGCAGAGCTCCGTTGATGTTGTCCTGCATGAGCTTGTTACTCTTATCATCACTCATCTTTAGATTCTTCATCCATATAAGATTTGCGAATATATAACAGATCCGATTAACTTCCTCTTTTCTGCTCTCAGTCCGTAGATTGATCTCATCACTCTGTCGGAGATATTCACTGCTTTTTTTGTGTTTTGCTTGGGAAGTAGCTAACTTATTCATGCCACTTTAAATCTTTTCCTATCATAACTCCAAGAACTCAATCGAACCTAACCCAACCCAAAGCAGAAGAGATTTAACTATTATGTGCCATTTTATCATAGAAGATTCTTACAATAACATAGAAGTCGTATGTTATCGTAAGCTTTCTGTTTTTTTCTGTGATCATGATTCTCAGTTTCCGTCTTCATAATAACATTGAATTTGCATGGATTCTTGTTATTGTTTTCCACATTTTACATAACGTGTGTCATATATATCATTTTTATTGTTGCATCCCTATTTTTATTTTGTTCTGTATCGGTTGTCTATAAGGTAATATTCATTTCTAATTTTTAACCACTTCATTATGCTAGTTATCTTCTTATATATCAGTTCCTCAATGTCTGTTACTCTCTCCTTATGTTCGTTATTACCATTTTTGTGCTTTCACCAACACAAAAACGTTTCTTCCTATATATAACTGTTCTAAACTGCATCTCTTCCCTCTTTCTATTGCACTTTTCTTAATATTGGTTTTTCATTTAATATATCTCTCATCACTATGTCTCTTTTGAAAGTTTACCCATTCGTAATTATCATCAAATTCTCCATATTTTTTATATCCAATACTTCATTTCAAATCCTTTGCTTTGTTTATAGCTTTTATGTTTTTCCTCCTTCCAAATCATTCAGAACGTATTCTTCCTATATTTCACATTGTGTCTGCATATCTTTCTTGTTTTCTAAATCATATATCTCAATTGGCTTTGTTTGTGTGTCTATATGATAAAAGAACCTTCTCTATTGGATAATAGCTGTTTCTTTCTATTCACTCTTTTAACATATTTATTTTTACGGCGTCTACTAGCTTTCTGAACTTTATAGAACGTCTTTTATTTCACTCTTTGTGTTCTGTTGTAGGTTGTTTGCTAACTGACTTGTCAGCTTTTCATTGCTCTCTAATGCTTCTTTCAGTACAAAGGTTTTTGGACTTTCTTTCTTCTTGTAAGCTGTGAAAGCCAATTCAACTCAACTCAATCCACCCCAACTCAACCCAAAGGAAGAGAAGCTGTTTACGTCCGAGGCGTTACCCCAAATATCATGTTAACCTGAGACTCAGGTTCACTAATTTATCCCAATTGATAATCCATTCTTAATACGTATACGTATATATTCTTATACGGATGAGGCGTTACGATATCATATCAACCTGAGACTGAGCAAAACTGAGACTGATTTCAGGTTGATTTTATATTAATTGTTGCACCTGGGTCGAAAGGCAGAATACCTCATCCGTAAGCGATCAAATGAAAGATTCTTTTTGACTTGAGACTCATCAATACTAAAATTGGGATGGGTTGAGAAGAAATCAGAGAATGCCTTGCCCGGAAGTGACCTTGACTTAATTGTACCAAATGAAAGATTCTTTGCCTAAGATGAATTGAAGCTATATACGCCCAAAGCGTTATCAACCTAAGACAATGTACTGAGTCTGATCAATACTGAGACTGGTTTCAGGTTATAAATAAAAGATTCTTTTCTAAGATTAGTCGAGGCTGTTTATGGGCGAGGCGCTATAATAAACATCATATAAACCTAAGACTCGTCAATACTAAGATTGAGATAGGTTGGGAATGAATCTAATGTTATCTCGCCCGAAAGCGATCTCATCTTAATTATGGTAAATGAAAAGTTTTTTTTGCCTTAAATTTATCGTATAACCTGAGACTAATCAATACTGAGACTTAATTATATTGAGTAAAAGATTCTTTTTGTGACAATTACCTCAGATTGGGATGTTTTAGGAATGAATCTGACGATGATGCCCGCAAGAGATCTTGGTTTTATTACTCCTTTTATTTTTCGATTTCTACCACAATGAAAGTATTTTCATCAATACTTTCTTTTAAAATTTCATTTTTACAAAGAAAACATGCTCCGATCTTGACCGCAATTCTTTACATTGATGAACTAAAATCGTTCATAAACAATGATAATACCGGTAAAAGTGATCTCACTTTTAAGCTTGCACTTCAAAACAAGGTTACACGCCGCTTCCGAAACCTTAAAAACAAAGTAGCATAATCCGGAAGTATCCAGTTTTAGATTTATTTCTAACAATATCGACCTTTATAAGCGATACAGAATCCACAAACAGATAAATACGTATAAATAGCAATCCTTTTCTCGGTTTGAAAGACGATGAATTTCTTTTTATTTTTAGTTTATAACGTTAAATCAAAACTAATAATAATAATTGTGAATACACGAAGCGTAGCAATATTTAAATCCAATATTGTGTTAACCAGTGTTAAGCTAATAATAAACAGTAGACAAACAGTACCATGAGTTAATTGAACAAATAGCTGGGTGGTGCCTGATAACCACCAAAATATTGTTGTGAAAATCGATATCATTTAGATTTCGATGGGTTTAATTTTTGGGTTAATTGCGTTAATTATTTTTTTTAATGCGTTTGTATTGAATATATCTAAGTAATATTAATTAATTAATTTTTCTTTTACGAAATCTTAGAATTAATTTTTTGTCTCGTTTATTATGAAATAAAAATCATCCTGACACACTCTAAAATCATTACGTCCAATGGTAAATATTTGCTGATGCAATTACGATAAGTTTGCGCTCGTTTGTGTCCCGGTTAGTATTTGATGTATAATGACATAATAACGTTGAGCGTGCATTTCTTTTTACTTTTTTTATTTGATATCGCTGCAATGTTTCATTACGGGATATACACAAAGAAAAAAAAATGAAAGAAAGATAAATTTTTTTAACTAATTAATTTTTTTATAACAACGAAACAATTCTTTTTGTTTTTTTTGAATACGAAATTGTTGTATTTTTGAATACAAGTGTTTGTCGCCCTTCGAACTGTGGCCCACGAAGCATGCAGCGCCGGGCCTTGTCACCAAGTGGGGACGAGCCTTTATATATATAATCCACTTCTGGAGTACTTCGCCATGCCAGTCCTGCCGATGGCTGTAACGGTGTCGTTATAGAGATTCAATATTGAATCGGGATTCGTGGTGGTATAACATTATAAAAGACAAAAAACACGTGCGCTTTACGACCAATGAAGGATTTTTATAAAAACAATTTTTTGTGCGTTAATTTTTTGATTTTAACTTAAAAAAACAATCGACCAAAAACAAAAAACAACTTTTTTTTAATTGTGATTTAGTGAAATTAAAAAAAAATGACGACGGGGGTGAAACAGACCGTAATAAAGTAAGTTTTTAAATTTTTTTTTTTAATTATTTCAAAAAAGATTGATTCAAATTAAAAATTAAAATTAAAACGTGGGTGGAAATTTTTTTGTCCCTTTTTTTTTGTTGTGTTGAAAGATGGGAACTAAAAATATCGAAAAGTGACAAGTTTTGAGTAATTACTTTGTCACAGAAACACGCCGATTCTTAAAAACGATTTAGACACAAAAAAACCCAAAAAAAAACTAAATAGATTATAACTTACATGACAGCTTAAATTCGTGGTACAAATTACACAAAAATAGAATAATTAATCCATATAGCGATAAGGTACATGGAATTTTAAACTTTTTAAAGATTAATCTTGCCAACTTTGAACCCGATTTGTAAATTCAACGTGGACAAGATATCGCTTTAAAAAGAAATAAATCAACAATTTTTTTTGTGTAAGAGAACGTCATTGATGTTAATTTTGTTATTAAACAATAAAAGATTATATAAAATTAAAAATACATTATTATTATTAGTTTTTTAATCAATATTAAATAAATTAAATGTTTATTAACTTCATCGTATTTATTAAAATTCAAAAATTATTTTTGAAATAACTTAGTTTATTGAGCTATTTGATAATGACTCAGTTAATATTACAGCTAAATGATTCATAATATTTAATGTTTAAATTGAGCTTCAGAGAAGGTATTAATCGTGTTATTAGAAGATTATTACAACATGGGAGGAATTAATTAAATTCAACACTTCTTTAAGATTAATAAAAAAGTTCTGCTACGGATTACAACGTTAATGTGGATTTGAGCATTAAATTAAATAAATTATTTCAATTTTTAACCAAACAAAACAAGAAGTAAAGTAGAGTTATCTACAATATGCCCCTGGATCGAGTTACAAATTTATTACTGATTTTGCTACTTATCTCAACATAAATTATGCATTGAATATGTTTAAAGCTTTAATTGCGCGAATTGTATACTCTAAATGTAGAAATCAACGAAAAATTGACTATTTCTTTTATATTATGTTGGCAACTAGAAACATTTGGGTTTAACCATTCGTCTCTTAAGAACTAACAAAAAACCTTAAATTCAGAACTAATATTAGACCAAGAACTAGAAATATTAGGGTTTAACCATCTTAACAGACATACGGCTGGACTTTGATGATTCAAGTTCTAATGCCAGTTCTGAAGCTGGGTTCTATTAAAAGCAATCTGGAGTTAACCAAGAATAAAAACTAGAACTAACACTAGACCTAGAACTAGAAAGTTTTAGGTCTAGTGTTAGTTCTAGTTTTAGTTCTATACAAGTGTACAACAATCTAAGACCGAATAACAACGAGAAGTAAAGCTAATACTAAAACCAGAACTATTACTAGACCAACAACGCAAAATATTTGGGTTTAACCGTACCTCTCTTAACACGGAACCCAACCTAACTCAGCTTCAGAACTAACACTAGACTTAAAACTAGAAACGTTAGGGTTTAGCAGTCTTAAGAGACGTACGGCTAAACCCTAATGTTACAAGTTCTAGGTCTAGTGTTAGTTCTAAAGCTGCGTAGTAGATCTAGTATTAGTTATACTTTTAGTTTCAGAAGAATTTAAAATAGTCTAGAGTTAATCAAGAATTAAAACTAGAACTAATACTAGACCTAGCACTAGAGAGATTCAGGTTTAGCCGTGCGTCTGAAGACATGATAAACAAAACTAAATACTCTGTTAATACTGCCATTCTGTCAAGTACAATTAATTAATAATCAAATAAACAATTAATCAAACATGATTCATACATTTGATCACCTGATCGAGCGTGAGTCACGTGAATTGACGTGACCCATGCATGAATGATATTCACGTGAGTGGCGTGCGTGACACCCGTGGATCTGAATCGTGAGCGGGCGTGAGCGGGCATAAAAAGTCACTCACGAGCAAATCTCTAATTTATACCCATTGGGCGGCAACGGTGTTAGTTCTAGTTTTAATTATTGGTTAATTCTACACTGTTTTAAATTCTTCTGGAACTAAAAGCATAACTAATACTAGATCGACAACCCAGCTTCAGAACTAACACTAGACTTAGACTAGAAACATTAGGTTTTAACCGTACGTCTCCTAAGACGGCTAAGCTCAAGAGAACCAACACTAACACTAGGACTACTATTAGACCTAGAACGAAAACCATTTGGGTTTAGCCGTATTTAAGACGGAACTCAACCCAACCCAACCTAGCCTGAGAACTAACACTAGACTTTGAACAGAGACGTTAGGGTTTAGCCGTCTTAAGAGACGTACGTATAATAAGTTGTGTTATTTTGGTTTGTATACATCGTTTGTTAATTCAGGATCAAATGAAACAAAAACTTGAGGTTCCACTATTGGCGATGTATATTATGTTATTAATTTTCTACTAGTTTCGGGGCTTTGTTGTCCCCATTGTAGATCATATGAATCATATGAATTCATCATATGAAATTTGAGGTTATCATAACATAATTTAACATAGTGAAATATAAAAAAAAATACATTTAGTTTATGTTAAATTTAACTTTAGTTTTCATGCAAACAATGAAACTTTATTTTTTAAACACATTTTCAAAATATTGACGTATTTTCCTGAAGATGGGGACAACACAGCCCCGAAACTAGTAGCAAATTAATAACATAATATACATCGCCAATAGTGCAACCTCGAGTTTTTGTTTCATTTGATCCTGAAGTACTTATAATAGTCTAAAACTCTTAAGATGGTTAAACCCAAAAGTTCCTAGTTTAACTCTAATGTTAACTCTAGTTTTAGTATTAGAACTTAAATTTAAAAACTTAATTTTATGGTTTTTATGATTACACATCATAAATTGAACTTGATAAATTTTCAATTTAGAAAAATGTCCAATTTTTACATAAAAATGGAAATAATTAGTTAACTTCTCTAGTTAGATCATAAAATGTGTGTGATTTGAATATATCCGACACATTATTTATGCTTAGATAAATTGTAATCAATTTTTTTTCCACCTTTCTTTAACTCGATTCGAGGATATACTGTATATAAATATGTAATTGCATATAAACATCATCATAAGCTATACAGGGTCCTTCAGCTCAGCTCTCGTCTTTTATAGCTCGGTTATTAATTAAGTATCTCTGAGCGCATTTTAGTAAATTATTTTTAATTGTACATAATGATATATTTTATTAAATTGCCCGGTATATATTTTCTCACATTTTTGGATGCCTATGGATAAACATCCATAGTATTTACACAGTTAATCAAAATTACAAACAGTGTCTCATGAATAAAATGTTATCACAAACTTATTAAGTAAGGTCTAGTGGTTTTGTTAACAAAGTTCTATTGGTTCAAATATAAACAGGGTGGCCAAAATAGTGACAACATTTTTAAACTTTAAAGCAGATTTTTTTTTAAATGCACCCTCTACACATTTTTATATTAATCGATGCAGAATTAATTGTAATAACAACCCCATCATAATTCCTGACATTTAAAATATTATTCCAACTGCAATTTCAACTAATAAAAATCGATGGTATGAATAATAATTTATTATTATTATTATTATTATATTAATTAATTTAATAATGTACTGGAGCTCCATCATATTGCAGCCACATTTCTGCCCTTACAGCTATGGGTAAATTTTTAAATAAATTTGGCAATGATTTTACAAGAAATCAGGTAGCCTGTACATATAATCAAAAATAATTTCCTGAAATGCAGTCTCAAATACAGTATAAGCCTGCAAAATATTAAACTCCTAACTTAATTAATAACTGAGCTACAGAAAACGGGAGCTGAGGTGAAGAACCCTGTATAGTTGGAGAGGCCCTCAAGATGCTTCAAGACATATAGCACGAAATCGAAAAGATTTAAGAATTCTTGAGAGAGTTACAACTGACGTAAGAGTTATGTTGAAGCAGATAGAGATAAAACACCAGTAAAAAATAATCTTTCTTGAGACTTGCAAGAAGGTAATACGAATAACTGAAAGATATTTATTGGGGAAAGATCTTATGGTATAAAAGATAATGCAAGGACATAAAGGAATATAGAAGCAAGCAAAGGAAAATAAAAGAAAAACTACAATAATAAAGAATGTAAGGTTCTCTAATAAGAGGTTTCAAAGGCCAAGTTTTTGTATTTCAAGACGTTCGCAAGAATTGAACCAAACCTAATTACTTCCGTATTCGGTTTAAAAATCGTTCTTTTATGGCTTGCAAAGTCCAGATAACGCAACAATTAACGCCATAAAACCAAGGACAATGAATCATGGCCTCACTGCGTTTTTATCAAATAATGTTTGTACAAAAATGACTTTTCAAAGCTGATCATCATATTAATTTTGTACAGAATTAAGACTCCACGAAGATATTATCATGTTTTTATATACATTAATAAGAGCTACATCCCCTCAAAATAGCATAAAATCTCACAATCAGTCTAATCCTGGTTATGGCTGAATTTGCATCACTCAATCTATGTCATATTTCTATTAAATCAAATTATTGCCAATATATCTGCCAGAATTACATCAACTTTACTTCTCAGTGCATGCAAATAACATGGAATCTGCAAAAATTTCCATAATGTCTTCTGGTTTAATTAAACATTAAGATTTTGTGTTTCTAAAACATCTGAATCAATTCTGCTAGATCTACTACATCTGGTATGTCCAGGTAACGCAAGAAGTAATACCATAAAATCAAGGATTCAATCAAGATCTTTCTTTCAAGATCTTTCAAATTTTATCGTTTTTTAGTGATTCTGTGTGTGATGACTTGTTTATTAAAACAAGTCATTTCTTCATCTTCCAAAATAAGACCCTCAACGATCTTTAAAATTTTATCAATTTTATTCGTGGTTCTACTAAAAAACGTCAAAAACACATCAACCTTTAACATTTTTTGGGTGGAATCGATTTCCAATTGAAACAACGAGTTATACATCATTTGCAAGAAAAAGGTTCAACCTTCAACTTGGTAGGCAACTCATTTCTTCATTTTCAAAACAATGTCTCCACGATCTTTTTCAAATTTCATCATTTTTATCTTGATTACACTAAAACGTCAAAAACACATCTCCCTTTAACGTTTCTTAAGTGAAACCGATTTCAAATTGAAACAACGAATTATACATCATTTGAAAGAGAAAGGTTCAATCTTCAAATGGATAACAAATCATTTCTTCATTTTCAAAAATAAGCCTTCCACAATCTTTCATATTTTATCATTTCTTTCGTGAATTTACTAAAACGTCAATAACACATTATCCTTTAACATTTCTTTGGTGGATTCGATTTCAAATTGAAACAGCAAGTTATACATCATTTGAAAGAGGAATATTCAATCTTCAAGTTAATATACAAGTCATTTCTTCATCTTCCAAATTAAGACCCTCAACGATCTTTAAAGTTTTATCAATTTTATTCGTGATTCCACTAAAAACCGTCAAAAACACATCAACCTTTAACATTTTTTGGGTGGAATCGATTTCCAATTGAAAGAACGAGTTATACATCATTTGCAAGAAAAAGGTTCAACCTTCAACTTGGTAGGCAACTCATTTCTTCATTTTCAAAACAATGTCTCCACGATCTTTTTCAAATTTCATCATTTTTATCTTGATTATACTAAAGCGTCAAAAACACATCATTCTTTAACATTTCTTAAGTAAAATTGATTTTAAATTGAAACAACGAGTTATACATCATTTGAAAGAGGAAAGTTCAGCCTTCAATTCGCTGTTTAAATCATTTCTTCATTTTCAAAAATAGGACAACCACGATCTTTCAAATTTTATCATTTTTTTTTCATGATTCCACTAAAACGTCAAAAACACATCATCCTTTAACATTATCATATCATTTTTCATCTATCTCTTATAGAAACAGGAGTTTCCCTATGAAAGTGTCCAACTTAGCCCACCCTGTACATAAGTTTATATCATTTTAGTGTCAAGTCCTTATCTAATTTCTGCATGCAATTACAATCTCTCCTAATTTATCAAACTACCTCTATTTTCAATACATGAGCTCATTGCCATATTTCTTGCAAGATATTTTTGTACAGAATTAAGACTGCATCAAATTTATATCATGCTTTTATAGCAAATTATTCAAATAATTTCGACACAACCCAATCCAACTCAATAAATTTCAACCCAACCCCAACATAAGCCAACAAAATCCCAACCTAACCTTTAATACAACTTATACTCTTTCAAAATGATCTATGCATCTATGCATTAAATCACATCATATTTCTATTAAATTAAATTTATGCCATATACCTGAAAGAATTGCATCAATTTCGTTTCTAAGTGCATAGCACAGCAGCAAAATTTACAAAAATCTCCATTATTTATTCTAATTTAATAGACACCGTACCAATTCTGCATCAAGTTCTTCAAGTTTTTTATTATCCTTCCTGATTATAACTTGTATTTTTTGAATTAGACTCTTTTAGCTTTAATTTAAAAAATGTTTGATACTTTATGTCAATATAAACCCAGCTAGTGATATTATTTCTACATTATAGTTGGGTTGGGTCAAGTTGAGTAAGGTTGAGTTAGATTGGATAGTGTTGAGTAAGGTGATATTGAATCAGATTGAGAAAGATTGGGTTACGTTAAGATAAATTGTATGGGCTTGAGTTAGGTTGGGTTGGTTCTGATTTATCATCAATGTCCCAGCTTTCGCGTTCTTTCATCCACCCAGTCATCAGTTTTACTTCTAAGAGCATAAGACATAATCGAAATCTGCAAATATCATCATTACGATTTATATGATGATATGTTATATCTTTATTATTACTGCATCTGATCTCTATAAAGTCTATATCAAGGTTACATTATTCCAAAGTTCCCATTATACCAAAGATTGGTCTTTAAAGGCTTCTAGAATTAATTATGTATCTGAAAGCATTGTATCATTCAGTTGCATAGAAGAATTTTTCGAATACTTTGGGCAATCAAGCCAACCAACGAAGCCAACCAAAACGACGCGACGTATACAAAGACAACTTAAAAAATTTACATAATCAATTTCTAAATAAACACTTTACTCTGGATAAACAATAAGTCCGTTTAGTAATCGTTCAATCTTCAATTTAATATACAAGTCATTTCTTCATCTTCCAAATTAAGACCCTCAACGATCTTTAAAGTTTTATCAATTTTATTCGTGATTCTACTAAAAATCGATTTCCAATTGAAACAACGAGTTATACATCATTTGCAAGAAGAAGGTTCAACCTTCAACTTGGTAGGCAACTCATTTTTTCATTTTCAAAACAAGGTCTCCACGTTTTATTTCAAATTTCATCATCTTTATCTTGATGACACTAAAACGTCTAAAACAGATCATGCTTTAACATTTCTTAAGTGAAATCGATTTTAAATTGAAACAAAGAGTTATAAATCATTTGAAAGGTGAAGGTTCAACCTTCAATTTGGTATGAAAATCATTTCTTCATTTTCAAAAATAAGGCCTCCACGATTTTTTTCAAATTTCATCATTTTTATCTTGATTATACTAAAGCGTCAAAAACACATCATTCTTTAACATTTCTTAAGTGAAATAGATTTCAAATTGAAACAAAGAGTAATACATCATTTGAAAGAGGAAAGTTCAACCTTCAATTTGCTGTTTAAATCATTTCTTCATTTTCAAAAATAGGACAACCACGATCTTTCAAATTTTATCATTTTTTTTCATGATTCCACTAAAACGTCAAAAACACATCATCCTTTAACATTATCATATCATTTTTCATCTATCTCTTATAGAAACAGGAGTTTCCCTATGAAAGTGTCCAACTTAGCCCACCCTATACATAAGTTTATATCATTTTAGTGTCAAGTCCTTATCTAATTTCTGCATGCAATTACAATCTTTCCTAATTTATCAAACTACCTCTATTTTCAATACATGAGCGCATTGCCATATTTCTTGCAAGATATTTTTGTACAGAATTAAGACTGCATCAAATTTATATCATGCTTTTATAGCAAATTATTCAAATAATTTCGACACAACCCAATCCAACTCAATAAATTTCAACCCAACCCAACATAAGCCAACAAAATCCCAACCTAACCTTTAATATAACTTATACTCTTTCAAAATGATCTATGCATCTATGCATTAAATCACATCATATTTCTATTAAATTAAGTTTATGCCAATATACCTGAAAGAATTGCATCAATTTCGTTTCTAAGTGCATAGCACAGCAGCAAAATTTACAAAAATCTCCATTATTTCTTCTAATTTAATAGACACCGTACCAACTCTGCATCAAGATCTTCAAGTTTCTTATTATCCTTCCTGATTATAACTTGTATTTTTTGAATTAGACTCTTTTAGCTTTAATTTAAAAAATGTTTGATACTTTATGTCAATATAAACCCAGCTAGTGATATTATTTGAACATTATAGTTGGGTTGGGTCAAGTTGAGTAAGGTTGAGTTAGATTGGATAGTGTTGAGTAAGGTGATATTGAATCAGATTGAGAAAGATTGGGTTACGTTAAGATAATTTGTGTGGGGTTGAGTTAGGTTGGGTTGGTTCTGATTTATCATCAATGTCCCAGCTTTCGCGTTCTTTCATCCACTCAGTCATCAGTTTTACTTCTAAGAGCATAAGACATCTGCAAATATCATCATTACGATTTATATTATGATATGTTATATCTTTACTATTACTGCATCTGATCTTTATAAAGTCTATATCAAGGTTACATTATTCCAGAGATCCCATTACACCTCAGATTGGTCTTTAAAGGCTTCTAGAATTAATTATATATATGAAAGCATTGGATCATTCAGTTGCATAGAAAAATTTTTCGAATACTTTGGGCAATCAAGCCAACCAACGAGGCTGTGTTAAAAAGAACAAGAGTCGTTCATGAATTATATGAATCCATTCACATAATATATCATATCTAAGATATATTCTAAAAAGAAGTTGGGAAGAAATTGAAAAGAAGAAAATATGATTGAAATTGATTGAAATTTCTGAATAACTCAGCGATGTAAATGAATAAGAAAAACGACGCGACGTATACAAAGACAACTTAAAAAATTTACATAATCAATTTCTAAATAAACACTTTACTCTGGATAAACAATAAGTCCGTTTAGTAATCGTTCAATCTTCAATTTAATATACAAGTCATTTCTTCATCTTCCAAATTAAGACCCTCAACGATCGTTAAAGTTTTATCAATTTTATTCGTGATTCTACTAAAAATCGATTTCCAATTGAAACAACGAGTTAAAAATCATTTGCAAGAAGAAGGTTCAACCTTCAACTTGGTAGGCAACTCATTTTTTCATTTTCAAAACAAGGTCTCCACGTTTTTTTTCAAATTTCATCAACTTTATCTTGATGACACTGAAACGTCTAAAACAGATCATGCTTTAACATTTCTTAAGTGAAATCGATTTTAAATTGAAACAAAGAGTTATAAATCATTTGAAAGATGAAGGTTCAACCTTCAATTTGGTATGAAAATCATTTCTTCATTTTCAAAAATAAGGCCTCCACGATCTTTTTCAAATTTCATCATTTTTATCTTGATTATACTAAAGCGTCAAAAACACATCATTTTTTAACATTTTTTAAGTAAAATTGATTTTAAATTGAAACAACGAGTTATACATCATTTGAAAGAGGAAAGTTCAACCTTCAATTTGCTGTTTAAATCATTTCTTCATTTTCAAAAATAGGACAACCACGATCTTTCAAACTTTATCATTTTTTTTCATGATTCCACTAAAACGTCAAAAACACATCATCCTTTAACATTATCATATCATTTTTCATCTATCTCTTATAGAAACAGGAGTTTCCCTATGAAAGTGTCCAACTTAGCCCACCCTGTACATAAGTTTATATCATTTTAGTGTCAAGTCCTTATCTAATTTCTGCATGCAGTTACAATCTCTCCTAATTTATCAAACTACCTCTATTTTCAATACATGAGCTCATTGCCATATTTCTTGCAAGATGTTTTTGTACAGAATTAAGACTGCATCAAATTTATATCATGCTTTTATAGCAAATTATTCAAATAATTTCAACACAACCCAATCCAACTCAATAAATTTCAACCCAATCCAACATAAGCCAACAAAATCCCAACCTAACCTTTAATATAACTTATACTCTTTCAAAATGATCTATGCATCTATGCATTAAATCACATCATATTTCTATTAAATTAAATTTATGCCAATATACCTGAAAGAATTGCATCAATTTCGTTTCTAAGTGCATAGCACAGCAGCAAAATTTACAAAAATCTCCATTATTTCTTCTAATTTAATAGACACCGTACCAATTCTGCATCAAGTTCTTCAAGTTTCTTATTATCCTTCCTGATTATAACTTGTATTTTTTGAATTAGACTCTTTTAGCTTTAATTTAAAAAATGTTTGATACTTTATGTCAATATAAACCCAGCTAGCGATATTATTTGAACATTATAGTTGGGTTGGGTCAAGTTGAGTAAGGTTGAGTTAGATTGGATAGTGTTGAGTAAGGTGATATTGAATCAGATTGAGAAAGGTTGGGTTACGTTAAGATAATTTGTGTGGGGTTGAGTTAGGTTGGGTTGATTCTGATTTATCATCAATGTCCCAGCTTTCGCGTTCTTTCATCCACCCAGTCATCAGTTTTACTTCTAAGAGCATAAGACAATCGAAATCTGCAAATATCATCATTACGATTTATATGATGATATGTTATATCTTTATTATTACTGCATCTGATCTCTATAAAGTCTATATCAAGGTTACATTATTCCAAAGATCCCATTATACCAAAGATTGGTCTTTAAAGGCTTCTAGAATTAATTATGTATCTGAAAACATTGTATCATTTAGTTGCATAGAAGAATTCTTCGAATACCTTGGGCAGTCAACCCAACCAACGAGGCAGTCTTAAAAAGAACAAAAGTTGTTCATGAGTTATATTAATCCGTTTACATAATGTACCATATCTAAGATATATTCTAAAAAAAGGTTGGGAAGAAATTGAAAAGAGGAAAATATGATTGAGATTGATTGAAATTTCTGAATAACTCATGATGCGATGTAAATGAATAAGAAAAACGAGGCGAAGTATACAAAGACAACTTAAAAAATTTACATAATCAATTTCTAAATAAACACTTTACTCTGGATAAACAATAAGTCCGTTTAGTAACAAAAGAAAAAACACCACATAAACTTTTATTGTACTCCTTTTGTTGTACGTTATACGATTCGCGAATTTGCTGTGAAAAGCTACGAATTAAAAGAAGTCATGTATATGCATAGGTACTTAAAATATTTAACACTCCCGTTTATGATTCATTCGGGTTTTAACGACGTAAACCTTTCTTAGATTTCTTGTAATCTGCATTATATAACAACTCAAATTACACGGCTCAAAGACTACGTCTATTATCATTAATAACCTTATAAAGCCTTTTCAAAAAACAGTAATTATATTTTTTTATTTTTAAACTTTGAATATGTACGAGGTAAACGTGCATTTTTGCATAATCATTTTTACAAGACCTTAGATCTTCTTTTATTAATTATAATTAACTCGGTGTAATTAAAAATAAACTTGATGATTATGTATAAGAAATTAATACACACCACAAATGAGAAATCGAACAATGGCCTCGATTTACTTACTAATAAAACCTCAACGAAGAATGCGCGATTGCGCCGTTCTCGATCTCATTGGAGTGTAATTTAACGAAAATAGGATCGGTTTTAAAATGTCAAAACCTTTGCCGTAACAACAAGAAATAAAAACCCTTCCTATTAGCTTTGTTCCAACTCGAACTCCAAACGATCCGACTCGTCGTGTACTTACTAAATGCAATCACCCATATCAAGTAATGCAATAAAATCCGAATTATAACAACATTACTTGACATGTATGATTGGATTTGGTAAATAAACGACGAATAAAATCCGATTTATTAAGAGAAAAGACAAACACAAAAACAAAGAAAAACAAAGACGAACCCCGGGTTAATTAATTAATTACATTTATAACGCGTTAAATAAACACTTTAATATCAAAATACAAATTACTCAATGCGATATAACATGCATTTTTTAATAAATAAAATAATATGTTGTTTTTAATCCGGTTAAAATCGTTGTTGTGTAACCGAATTCGGATGACCGGTTCTATTGACACGAAGTTTATGGGTGTTTTGAAACTAAATTCTGTTTCCTATTTTTTTAAAACGAATCTCCCGTATCTATTTGTATTTACATTTTATGCAGAACGCGCGGGATATTAAATCGAATAAATTAAATTACGAAACGTTAAAACGCTTGATATGCCAAGAATAAATTAATGAAACGGTTAATAATCTAAACGAAGCCTTATCTGTTTATATTTACATAAATCTAATTGTTATTGGTACAAAGGGTCCGTTATCTTCGGTAATCAAAACGCGCATTGAAACTTAATAAAAGGGTTTGTGTGAATAAATACCTTGTTTCAAGATGGGGAAGAAATTGTTTTAAAGTTGTCCTTGAACTCGTCCACTTTGATGGAAAAGACACATACACGTATTCGTCAATATAACTAGAAATGAAAATGAAAATAAAATTAAATTTTATGATATTAATTGTTTTAGTACCTCATCGGTTTGTTCAATGTGTTAAAACAATTTTCATCGTTTGTTTTTTGTTTTAGAACAAAATCAAGTTTTTTAGGGTTTTTGTTGGTATTATATAGGGTCCCTATGAAATTAAGTTTAATTTAATCTAATTTTTAATAAATTTTTTTAAAAACATCTTAATATTTTTTAAATAAAATGATAATAAAGTAAAAATTTATTAGAAAATGTAATAAACGTGATATAACTTAACAATTTATTAATCTCACTAACTGTTGCCAACTTATTAAATAAATAACGATTTGATAGGTATAAAAAAGTTTTCAAACACGATATCCATTGTGTTATATTTAGATTTCTCGAGACAATTTTACGTAAATCTGTATACAAGTTGCATGTTTGTGGTCTATTTGAGAGTGTAGTGATTACCCGTAGAGCGTTTCTCTTAAATCATATAAATGGCTGCACTGCTCAAGTAACGGATATTATAGAAATGTCTTAAACAGTTAATACTTCGTGACTGCAAATTGTTAAATCTTTCGGATGGGAACTTAAGAAGGAACTTTCAAGTGAGTACAAAAAAGACTTTCTTCATCTTTGAGTAAGACAAAATTTTGTATTTTCTATTATAAATCATCAAGAGTTTTGAGATGTGATGACTAGGTTTTATGGTATTTCTTAGATGGTCTATTTGAAAGTTTTTATGGATTGATTATGGAAACCATCTAATTTGAACTTGTTTAAACACGATTAAAACTTAGTCAAAAGCAAGCAAATGTACAAACTAAATAGTTGTGTCATAATTTTGTACAAAATCAGGATGTACCAAGCTTTTATAGCAGATTATTCAACAAATTTCCACACAACCTAATCTAAATAAATCTTAATCCAACCCAAGCTACCCTAAACACAACCTCACCTTTAATATTTGCTCCTTCGAAACATCATACAAATTAAATATTTGCCAATATAATCTCCATTATTCCTTCTAATTTAATAATCAACTTTGCATCAAGACTTCATCGTTCCTATTATACAGTCTTATAATAACTTGTATATTCTGAATTAGATTCATTTAGCTTAAATTTAAGAAATGTTCGAGAGTTTGTATCAGTATAAACCCAGCTAATAGTATTATTCCAACATTATAGTTGGGTTGGGGCGGGTTGAGTAGGGTTGGGTTGGATTAGATAATATTGAGTAAGGTGAGATTGAAATATATTGAGTAAGGTTTACGTTGGATTACGTTAAGTTAGATTGAATGGGGTTGAGTTAGGATGGGTGGGGTTGTGGTAACTCTGAATTAATCATTTTCCCAGCTTTCACGTTTTTTTTATCCACCCAGCCATCAGTTCTACTTCTAAGAGAACTCAATTCAATCGAAATCTGCAAATATTTTTATTACGACTTCTGAATTAATAGATACTCCATCAAGACTTCATGTTATGTCTTTATTATGTCTGCATCAGGTCTCTGTGAAGTCTACATTAAGGTTATATTATTCCAGAGTTCCTATTAGGCATCTGATTTATCTTCAAAAGCTGCTACAGTCAACTACGTACCACACACAAGTCTATTTAAGAATGTTCTGATATTATAAAAATGTCTTAAACCGTTAATACTTCGTGACTGCAAATTGTTAAATCTTTCGGGTGGGAACTTAAGAAGGAACTTTCAAGTGAGTACAAGAAAGACTTTCTTCATCTTTGAGTAAGACAAAATTTTGTATTTTCTATTATAAATCATCAAGAGTTTTGAGATGTGATGACTAGGTTTTATGGTATTTCTTAGATGGTCTATTTGAAAGTTTTTATGGATTGATTATGGATACCATCTAATTTGAACTTGTTTAAACACGATCAAAACTTAGTCAAAAGCAAGCAAATGTACAAACTAAATAATTGTGTCATAATTTTGTATAAAATCAAGATGTACCAAGCTTTTATAGCAGATTATTCAACAAATTTCCATACAACCTAATCTAAATAAATCTTAATCCAACTCAAGCTACCCTAAACACAACCTTACCTTTAATATTTGCTCCTTCGAAACATCATACAAATTAAATATTTGCCAATATATCGACCAGAATTGCATGAATTTTGTTTCTAAGTGTACAAGACAGCAAAAATCTCCATTATTCCTTCTAATTTAATAACCAACTTTGCATCAAGACTTCATCGTTCCTATTATACAGTCTTATAATAACTTGTATATTCTGAATTAGATTCTTTTAGCTTAAATTTAAGAAATGTTCAAGAGTTTGTATCAGTATAAACCCAGCTAATAGTACTATTCCAACATTATAGTTGGGTTGGGGCGGGTTGAGTAGGGTTGGGTTGAATTAGATAATATTGAGTAAGGTGAGATTGAAATATATTGAGTAAGGTTTAGGTTGGA
Source organism: Onthophagus sagittarius (assembly GCA_036711965.1). NCBI lineage: Eukaryota > Metazoa > Arthropoda > Insecta > Coleoptera > Scarabaeidae > Onthophagus > Onthophagus sagittarius. Next base: position 15,188,487 of record JASERS010000004.1, read on the forward strand.
TTACGTTAAGTTAGATTGAATGGGGTTGAGTTAGGATGGGTGGGGTTGTGGTACCTCTGAATTAATAATTTTCCCAGCTTTCACGTTTTTTTATCCACCCAGCCATCACTTTTACTTCTAAGAGAACTGAATTCCATCGAAATCTGCAAATATCTTCATTACGTCTTCTAAATTAATAGATACTCCATCAAAATTTCATGTTATATCTTTATTATGTCTGCATCAGATCTTTGTGAAGTCTACATTAAGGTTACATTATTCAAGAGTTCCTATTGTACATCTGATTGGTCTTCAAAGACTGCTGCAGTCAATTATGTACCATACACAAGTCTATTTAAAAGTATACTTATATTATAATAATGTCTTAAACAGTTAATACTTCGTAACTGCATCTTGTTAAATCTTTCGGGTGGGAACTTAAGAAGAAACGTTTAAGCGAGTACAAGAAAGACTTGAACATTTTTCTTCATCTTTGAGTAAGACAAAATCTTATATTTTCAAGTATAAACCATCAAAAGTTTTGAGATGAGGGGTCTAGGTTTCATGGTATCTCTTAGATGAAAAAGTCTTCGTAAATTGATGTTGATTTTTTCACCCATAAATCGTCCTTCCATGTAATATGAACTTGTATAAACACGATCAAAACTTAGTCAAAAGTAGGTAAATGTACAAAGTAAATAATTTTGTACGGAATCAAGATGTACCAAATTTTTATAACAGATTATTCCACAAACCTTCACGCAACCTAATCTAATTCAATAAATCTCAACCCAATCCAACCTGACCTTTAATATTTGCTCCTTCAAAACATTACATTTCTATTAAATTAAATATTTGCCAATATATCGACCAGAATTGCATAAATTATGCCTTCTAATTTAATAACCAACCTAGCATCAAGACTTCATCGTTCTTATTACACACTCTTGCAATAACTTGTATATTCTGAATTAGATTCTTTTAGCTTAAGTTTAAGAGCATTTCAAGTCTTCCAGAGACAAAGTCAAGTCTTGTGGAAGTATTTCAAGTCTTCCAGAAGCAATGTCAAGTCTTTTAGAAGTAATTCAATTTTTCTAGAAGCAGCATCAAGTCTTCTAGAAACAATATTAAGTCCAATATTATAGTTGGGTTAGAATGGGTTGAATAGGGTTGGGTTGGATTAGATAATATTGAGTAAGGTGAGATTGAAATATATTGAGTAAGGTATACGTTGGATTACGTTAAGTTAGATTAAATGGGGTTGTGGTACCTCAGAATTAATCACTTTTCCAGCTTTCACGTTTTTTTATCCACCCAGCATAGTCAATACTTCGTAACTGCATCTTGTTAAATCTTTTGGGTGGGATCTTAAGGAGGAACTTTCAAGAGAGTACAACAAAGGCTTGAATATTTTTCTTCATCTGTGAGTAAGACAAAATCTTGTATTTTCTATTATAAATCATCAAGAGTTTTGAGATGAGGGGGCTAGGTTTCATGCCATCTTTTAGATAGTCTATCAGAAAGCCTTCGTAAATTGATGTTGATTTTTTCACTCATAAATCGTCTTCCTATCTAATTTGAACTTGTTTAAACACGATCAAAACTTAGTCAACAGCAAGCAAATGTACAAGCTAAATAATTGTGTCATAATTTTGTACAAAATCAAGATGTACCAAGCTTTTATAGCAGATTATTCAACAAATTTCCACACAACCTAATCTAAATAAATCTTAATCCAACCCAAGCTACCCTAAACACAACCTCACCTTTAATATTTTCTCCTTCGAAACATCATACAAATTAAATATTTGCCAATATATCGACCAGAATTGCATGAATTTTGTTTCTAAGTGTACAAGACAGCAAAAATCTCCATTATTCCTTCTAATTTAATAACCAACTTTGCATCAAGACTTCATCGTTCCTATTATACAGTCTTATAATAACTTGTATATTCTGAATTAGATTCTTTTAGCTTAAATTTAAGAAATGTTCGAGAGTTTGTATCAGTATAAACCCAGCTAATAGTATTATTCCAACATTATAGTTGGGTTGGGGCGGGTTGAGTAGGGTTGGGTTGGATTAGATAATATTGAGTAAGGTGAGATTGAAATATATTGAGTAAGGTTTACGTTGGATTACGTTAAGTTAGATTGAATGGGGTTGAGTTAGGATGGGTGGGGTTGTGGTAACTCTGAATTAATCATTTTTCCAGCTTTCACGTTTTTTTATTCACCTAGCCATCAGTTCTACTTCTAAGAGAACTCAATTCAATCGAAATCTGCAAATATTTTTATTACGACTTCTGAATTAATAGATACTCCAACAAGACTTCATGTTATGTCTTTATTATGTCTGCATCAGGTCTCTGTGAAGTCTACATTAAGGCTATATTATTCCAGAGTTCCTATTAGGCATCTGATTTATCTTCAAAAGCTGCTACAGTCAACTACGTACCACACACAAGTCTATTTAAGAATGTTCTGATATTATAAAAATGTCTTAAACAGTTAATACTTCGTGACTGCAAATTGTTAAATCTTTCGGGTGGGAACTTAAGAAGGAACTTTCAAGTGAGTACAAGAAAGACTTTCTTCATCTTTGAGTAAGACAAAATTTTGTATTTTCTATTATAAATCATCAAGAGTTTTGAGATGTGATGACTAGGTTTTATGATATTTCTTAGATGGTCTATTTGAAAGTTTTTATGGATTGATTATGGATACCATCTAATTTGAACTTGTTTAAACACGATTAAAACTTAGTCAAAAGCAAGCAAATGTACAAACTAAATAATTGTGTCATAATTTTGTACAAAATCAAGATGTACCAAGCTTTTATAGCAGATTATTCAACAAATTTCCACACAACCTAATCTAAATAAATCTTAATCCAACCCAAGCTACCCTAAACACAACCTCACCTTTAATATTTGCTCCTTCGAAACATCATACAAATTAAATATTTCCCAATATATCGACCAGAACTGCATGAATTTTGTTTCTAAAAGACAGCAAAAATCTGTAAAAATCTCCATTATTCCTTCTAATTTAATAACCAACTTTGCATCAAGACTTCATCGTTCCTATTATACACTCTTATAATAACTGGTATATTCATTCAGAATATAGATTCTTTTAGCTTAAATTGAAGAACCATTTGAGAGTTTGTATCAGTATAAACCCAGCTAATAGTACTATTCCAACATTATAGTTGGGTTGGGACGGGTTGAGTAGGATTGAGTTGGATTAGATAATATTGAGTAAGGTGAGATTGAAATATATTGAGTAAGGTTTACGTTGGATTACGTTAAGTTAGATTGAATGGGGTTGAGTTAGGTTGGGTGAGGTTGTGGTACCTCTGAATTAATCATTTTTCCAGCTTTCAGTTTTTTTTTATCCACCCAGCCATCAGTTTTACTTCTAAGAGAACTGAATTCCATCGAAATCTGCAAATATCTTCATTATGCCTTCTAATTTAATAACCAACTTTGCATCAAGACTTCATCGTTCCTATTATACACCCTTATTATAACTTGTATATTTTGAATTAGACTATTTCAGCTTTAATTTAAGAAATGTTTAAGACTTTATATCAATATTAACCCAGCTAATGATATTATTCCAACATTATAGTTGAGTTGAGGCGGGTTGAGAAGAGTTGAGTTGAATTGGATAGTGTTGAGTAAGTTGAGATTGAATCAGATTGAGTAAGGCTGGGTTGCGTTAAGTTAGATTATATAGGGTTGAGTTAGTTTGGTTTAATCATTTTTCCAGATTTCACGTTTTTCTATGCACTCAGTCATCAGTTTTACTTCTAAGAGTATAATATAATATTACGACTTCTGATTTTATAGATACTCCATCGAGATTTCATGTTATACCTTTATTATGTCTGCATCAGACCTCTGTGAAGTCTATATCAAGGTTACAGTATTCCAGAGTTACCATCATTCCTCTGATTGGATTATGTACACCATATAAGTCGTTCGTTTGTGGTCTATTTAATATTTGAGTGACAAATGGCTGCACTGCTCATGTATACGGATATTATGGAAATGTCTTAAAGTTAATACTTTTTGACTGCATCAACAAGTAAGACTTGAATATTTTTCTTTGACTTTTATTAAGACATATCTTGTATTTTCTATAATAAATTATCAAAATCTTTGACTTGGAATAACTAAGTTTCATTTAGCAGTTGAGCTGAAAAGTTCGTAGGCTAACATAGAAAACGATTTTTTTCGATAAGATTTCACGAAGCAATTTAAAGCCCAATTCATGCAATTTTACCATCGTTTTCTTTGATTTGTGACACGGTGCATTGTCTTAATGAAACAACACTTTCTTTTTCTTCAAATGGGGCCGTTTTCCACGATTTCATCCTTCAAACGTTCGAAAACGCTATGTAATGAGTCACTATTGATGGTTTTTCCTTTTTAAGATAGTCTATGAATATTATACCATGCGTATCTCAAAACACTGATGCCATAACCTTGCCAGCCGACTGTTACATCTTTCCACGCTTTGGAGTCGGTTCAACACGTCCAGTCCACTCAGCTAACTGTCGATTGGACTCTGGTGTGAAATGATGGAGATATGTTTCATCCATTCGGGTTTATTATGATAGAACAGCTCCAAACACTGCTCAAAATCGTCAATTCGTTGTTGTTTTTGGTCGATTGTTGGCTCGCATGGCACCCAGTTTGCACAGAGCTTCCGCATACCCACATATTCATTCACGACATGTTCAACACGTTCCTTTGATATCTTTAGAGTCTCGCCTATCTCGATCAACTTCACTTTACGGTTATCCAAAATTATTTTGCAGACTTTTTTGATGTTTTCATTGGTAACAAACAGCCTCTTTGAGGCGTTCACTGCGTGCATCGTCCTCAGTGCTCTTTCGCATCGCTTAAACTTAGCAAACCACTTCTCAACGGTTGATTTTCCAGGCGCAGAGTCCGAATAGTGTTATCCCTTAGATGGTCTACCAGAAGGCTTTTGTGGATTGATGGGATTTCTTTGACCATAAATCTAATACCTCTGTTTTAAACTTGGTTAAACACTTTTTATCAACTATTGGTCAAAAGTAAGCAAATGTACAAACTAAATAATTATGGCATTATTGTGGCATACCTCTTTTATTTCATCATTCAAACAACACATCCAAGCAAGTGAAAAAAATGTGTAGCATGTTTGCTGATGCTTATCTTGACTAATGCTTATCAGCTGGTTACTATGAAGTAATCTACAATTTCGAAACGTAATATGTAAAAGGAAGTTAGTAGATTGAAGAGGTTGAGACTTCAGATTGATTCTTGCTTGTAAAGATATTGTTGTAATGAAAGGGTAGACAAGATGGACAAAGAGGTTGTTGTGGATTATAAAAAAGTCTGTTAAAACAGGTCATTAACACATGAAATGATTACTCAATGGTAGAAAGAACCTTCAGGAAACAATCTAACTTAAAAGAAGCAAACACATTTTGTATGATTGCGGCAATACAGACCGCTTAAGATACAAAATTACAGATAACGATATAGGAAAGTAAGTTCTTTGAATAACAAAATTGTCCTTAAGCTTTAGACAACAGATATTATACACACATTATGGTAGTATAGTCTGTACCACGAGAAGTGGAGGTGACTCATCGCCTAACAGTGTACGGAACAGACGTACGCGCTAGAAATCATTCCACTCTAACACACGTCAACGCGTGGACTTAATATTTGTAACGTATGCGCAAAATTCTTGCGGAAATCGATGAGTCACATTCACTTCTCGTGGTACAGACTATACAAGGATTAATGGAAATGATGTTGATTAGGGTTATAAGTAGCCATTAATGCCATCTACAAGGAAGCCTCTTTGATGAACCTCTCCATCCGTTTTATTAGATTTGTCAGACTATTAGATTTGTCTTCTTTAGTTTCCTAGTGTTCCTTTGTCGTTGGATTCCCAACTCAACCAGATATAAACTTTACGAACAAATTAGTCATCTCCTTGGATAATCTACTCGACCCAACATAAATTTTTCGCATCACAGCAATCCTAGAACTACCAGATTATGTTAGGTTAGGTTGAGCTTGGTTTACTTTGGATATCCATTGGATTAATCGTAGAATACACAATCTAACCCAACAAAAATTTTATGAATTCAAAACTTAATAATTATGAACAAATTGGATATCTCGTTGGTTTGGGTTGGGTTGAGTATTCAGACCCAATCCAACCCAACCTAACGTAAAGTTTACTATATAGTTGCATTCGCCATTAGTTTGGGTTGGGAATCCAGTACTAAGCCAACCCAACTCAACCTTACATTACCTTTATAAACAAATTAGTTTGCTTCTTGGATAATCAACTTAACCCAACATAAACTTTCCGCATTACAACAATCTTAGAACCATCCAGATTATGTTATGTTGGGATGAATTAGGTTTACTTTGGATAACCTTTTCTTAACGAGGTCAGGGAAAATCTGCAAAAAATCCGGCCTGAAGATCGGATATTTGTTTGCGGAAGAGACGAATGAGGACGTATGAGGACTATTCCTTCGTAAGTCCCGTCCTCCTTCCATTCTGTTGCTGAACCTATGCTTCTTCATCCATCTATATACCCGGCGGAGGAGGGCCATTAAAAGACCCTTCTCTCCCTCTCCTCTCCTTCCCTATGTCCTCATACTGTACCTTGCGCCTCATTCGTCCTGTTCTTTTCCCTCTCTCTTTACCCACTTCAAGTTTCTCGGGTCCATCCAATCCGTCTCGGGTTTCGTCTTATTCGCTAATCATCCATAATTGCAAAGCAAGAACAACAGAAACAAACACACTTCTAACTTTTACTTTAAGATTTATCAAGATATCTCACCAAGATAGTGGACGGGCCTGCTCTCCTCTTCCTCTTCCTACGAGTCCTGTCATCCATATTTTTCTCCCCCTTTTCCTTGATTAAGACTATCTCCCTTATTATCCCTTCCACCAAGTTCCATCTATCTTCGCTCCGAAATATGATAGTACTACAGTTTTCCTCCCTTCCCATACCCTCCATCTATCGCAACTCAAAGAAAGTGTGTTCAACGGCATCTTGCTTGTCACAATGTGCATTGCTCATCAAGCTTTCTTTTGTGGAGGTATAAATATACCTTATAACACCCATGTCTGCTGATAAAGACTGTAACTTATTTTACCCCCATTACTTTGTAACCTAAGGTGTAATTTTGGCAGTATTTTCTTAGTCCACGGAGCTTTTCAGTGTCTAATGACCATCTATCTTCCCATTCCTTCGAAAGTTGTTGTATTATCTTGGCTTTGTTGCAGTTTTTCTCTTTTTGTACATAAGATCAATTAGGGATGTATCCCTCATCACCTGTAATACTTCTGTGGATGTTGCGCTATACACAGTGGTCGTCCGGATTAAAATTCTTCTCTATATTTTGCTGAATGTGTTAGATACTTTTTAACTAGAAGCTCTGTATACGTAGAAGATCTGAGAGTAAATAATCGTAGCAAAACATTTTCCTCTTTTTCGTTCTCGGTCCATATGTTGAACCCATAATTCATTATCCCCAAATACTTCAGTGACTCATTCGATTTCACCACATGGTCTTTGACTCTGATGGATGCTTCTTTTCTACACCTTCTAGTTCTCATAACTACTAACTCAGTCTTTTCCGGGGCAACTTCTATGTCCAACTTTATCACTTTGTTGTCTAGTGTAAGTGTCTGTGTAGTTCTCTCCATATTTTCTATCTATGTTAGGTTGGATTTGGTTGGGTAACCAACCCAAGTAGTAGTCAATGTTGACACTGGCTACTACTTTGGATACCCAACCCAATCCAATCCAACTTAACAGAATTTTTATGGATAAATTGGATCCCTCGTTGGACACAACCCAACCATACATACATTTTATAAATACTTTATGAATACATCTCCAAACATAAAGTTGATGCGAACATCTATAAATACTGGATATAATTCGAAGATTCTTTACTTTTTGTGCAGTTTGACGTAAATTGAATTTAAAATTTTGCGATTAGCGTGAAAATGTGGATTAATTATGAACATATTGGGATAAAGAAGAAATAGTAAACAGCACTGAGATCATTTTGTAAAATAGCGATCGTTTTTACATAGAATTCGGACTTTTCCATTCTTTGTAAACTAATATAGACGTCAAAATTTTTTTTAATTTTTCGTTTAATTACTTCTTAATTAAACCCTATAACAAATAAGACGAGGTTAACATGGACGATTAACACCTTCTTTATTCAAATATTTATGTGAAATTTTCTGGTAACTGCGAGAATTTATGCGATTTATCGAAACCCGATCTTTTTGTTCTTAATTAAAAAGATTTATTGTAATCTTGACCCAATAAGAAAAACAAGTAAAGAAAGATATTATTAATTATAATTTAAACTGCCTTGAATTCGTTTAATTTCGCCTACACTGTTTTAATTACTTAAAAAAATGTCAACGATTGCATTTATAATCAAATTCGGATTGACCCATTATGATTTCGTTTAAAATAGAAAAATCGAGGACAACGCTCGCGAAAAATAATGTTAAAATTCTTCGTAAATTCAACATCTTAAGGTCGAAGCTCTCGACGCAACTTGCGGAATAGAAAGTTAAAGTATCTGGTACAAATTGGTAGTGGTAGTCAGCAAAAAGATTTTTTTCTTTCAATTCAAGTCAATTTTCACGTCATGGTTAACGCAATCGATTCTAATTATTATTTTAAACTAAATTAAATCGAAAAAAAAGATAAACATGAAAAATAACCGTAAAAAAATTTGAATATGACGAAGCGGAAATGAAGTATAATCCATTCAAACGGAAGGATAAAACATGCGCTTCATTTTAATTTTCTCAATAACTGTTTATGATTGCCTATAAAATATTTCGTGGAATAACAATAACAAGGTAAAAAATAAAACAAAAATAAAGTGATTCAATAATAAAGTTAAAGTTGATGTTTGAGGAGGAAATTTCCTGAAAGCGGATACTGTTACGATTGAACCCGTCGTCCAATTCCCCTTTTTTGTGATGTAGCAAATATTTGCAAAGTATTTACCGCTTTCGCGACCAGTATTTTCTCTGTCGTACCTTTCATTTGCCCAATAAGAGCGAATAACCACACCGCTTGATTAACACCTAATTTGAACACAACCTTCGTTAAAAATTAACGAGAAAGGTGTAGAGTTATCGGGAGGTCTCGTCTCATCATATATTCGACCATCTCAACTAAACGATTTCAGTTTGTGCTCGGTGATCGACCTTAAAAGGATACTTTTTAAAAACGTTATTTTATTTGTATGAAGAAAAATTTGAATAGAATAAATAGTGATGGTGTTAAATCGAATCCATTACATCGTCTTCAGGACAAAATCCGAATTGGACCTGTGAGTATGGGTTTTTAAGATTTATCGATGGGGGATTTACGGAGCGATTGAGAGGGGGTTTTAACGGGTACTTCCGTTTCCGAATCTAATGGTGAGAGGGGATTTAACGACGATTCCTTCGATCACTTTACGAGTTGAGAATAAAAAGATTTTTACGAAATTTTTCCTTCGATTATTTTTATAAAGGTTCTTGATAAATTTTTATTACCACCTAAAGTTACGATACGATTTTTATTTTGTCTTCATTATTTTTTAGAAAACTTATTTCACAATTAACACGTTCTACTAGTAAAGTTGATTCGGTGTTATTTTTTACGTTTTTTTCAAGAATACCTCGCGAGTATATTATAATTCTATTAAGATTTATTAAATTAGCCGGTTGCTAATTAGGGAAAAATATAGATTTTTCATGTAAAAAAAATTAATATGCTTCACAATTGTTAATATCTTTAATAAATTTTAACCTTCGTTTGGATGAAATTCGCGATTTAAGTAACATGTTTTTATCTTTATTTTCAAAGATTACTTTTATAAATATTTTTCTTATTTTAACGTCTCTATTTTACTTCTATATGTTTTGAATTAGACTTTCTTAGCTCTAATTTGAAAAGTAAACCATTTCTTATCTTATCTTTATTCTTATCTTTCTTACTATTAAAAATAGATGAGTTTAATTCGAAACTTAAATGGATCTTCATCATCTTTAATCATGAATCTAATCTTCAACAATTTCAATTTTTACTTGCAGTTAAATGGAAAATGTAGAGAGTTCTTTAATTTACACATATCTCCACTAAGATTTTTTTTAAGAATTTTTATGAAGAAAATGATGGATGATTGCTTTCGACAGTTCATTTTTTTTTTGTAATTTCTGTGAAACGTATCAACAACGTTGTTTCAACACCAACTTTGATTGTAATTTGTTGATTATAATCTGCTCTTTTCAGAAAACCCATTTTTTCTTATGCAATCATATGATTTAATATATTCATCGCGTAGAGGGATTTACCTATTCAAATATACAAAAAAACATATGCATTCCATCTAAAAATAACAGTGTTGGTTGCCATGGCAATGAAACAAAAGAAATTGCAAACAAGCAAATATTTTATTGCAACATTATTGGGTTGGGTTGGGCTGCACTAGATTTGGTATTCTTGAGGTAGGTTGGGTTGGGCGGAGTTGAGCAGGGTTTAGTTGGTCTAGATTGGGTTGAGTTAAGTTGGCTTCAGTTCATAGGCGCCGGATATGTGGGTTTTCTGAAAAGCACTCCTATGAAATTGACGATAGTTTTATTTGGATTGAAGTTATCATCCTTTTTTTTTAATTTTAATATATTATTGTACTTTTTCTACTTCTTTACAAGATTTACAGTGAATCCAGTAGACTTGAACTGCTTTCAAAAGACTTGACAGTGCCGCTGGAAGACTTGCTACTGCTTCTAGAAGACTTGATATTGCTTCCAGAAGCCTTGAAAGGTTTCCAGAAGACTTGATATTGTGTCCAAAAACCTTGAAATGTTTCTAGAATATTTACAATGCTTCCAAAAGACTTGCTACTACTTCCTGAAGACTTGAAATGCCGTTAAAAGATTTAAAATGCTTGCAGAAGACTTGATATTACTTCTGAAAGGCTCGAAATGCTTCCGAGAAATGCTTTCAATAACTTCAGATATTTCGAAAAGACTTCACACTACTTGCTCAAAACAATATACTGTTTATTTATTTATTTATATATTTGGGATTCGAAGATGAACTACCAATCAACAAAATGCAGAAGACTTGACAGTGCCGCTGGAAGCCTTGATACTGCTTCCAGAAGATTTGATATTGCTTCCAGAAGCCTTGGAAGATTTCCAGAAGACTTGATATTGTGTCCAAAAGCCTTGGAATGTTTCCAGAATACTTACAATGCTTCGAAAAGACTTGCTACTACTTCCTGAAGACTTGAAATGCTGTCAAAAGATTTAAAATGCTTGCAGAAGACTTGATATTACTTCTGAAAGACTCAAAATGCTTCCAAGAAAAGCTTTCAAAAACTTGAGATATTTCGAAAAGACTTGACACTACTTGTTCAAAACGATATACTGTTTATTTATTTATTTATATATTTGGGGTTCAAAGATGAACGAACAATCAACAAAATGCAGAAGACGTGACAGTGCCGCTGGAAGCCTTGATACTGCTTCCAGAAGATTTGATATTGCTTCCAGAAGCCTTGGAAGATTTCCAGAAGACTTGATATTGTGTCCAAAAGCCTTGGAATGTTTCCAGAATACTTACAATGCTTCGAAAAGACTTGCTACTACTTCCTGAAGACTTGAAATGCTGTCAAAAGATTTAAAATGCTTGCAGAAGACTTGATATTACTTCTAAGAGACTCGAAATGCTTCCGAGAAATGCTTTCAAAAACTTGAGATATTTCGAAAAGACTTGACACTACTTGCTCAAAAGAATATACTGTTTATTTATTTATTTATATATTTGGGAATCCAAGATGAACGACCAATCAACAAAATGCAGAAAGACTTGATACTGCTTCTAGAAGACTTAATATTACTTCCAGAAGCCTTGAAAGGATTCCAGAAGACTTGATATTGTGTTCAAAAACCTTGGAATGTTTCCAGAATACTTACAATGCTTCGAAAAGACTTGCTACTACTTCCTGAAGACTTGAAATGCTGTCAAAAGATTTAAAATGCCTGCAGAAGACTTGATATTACTTCTGAAAGACTCAAAATGCTTCCGAGAAATGCTTTCAAAAACTTGAGATATTTCAAGAAGACTTGACACTACTTGTTCAAAAGAATATACTGTTTATTTATTTATTTATATATTTGGGAATCGAAGATGAACGACCAATCAACAAAATGCAGAAAGACTTGATACTGCTTCTAGAAGACTTAATATTGCTTCCAGAAGCCTTGAAAGGATTCCAGAAGACTTGATATTGTGTCCAAAAGCCTTGGAATGTTTCCAGAATAGTTACAATGCTTCGAAAAGACTTGCTACTACTTCCTGAAGACTTGAAATGCTGTCAAAAGATTTAAAATGCTTGCAGAAGACTTGATATTACTTCTGAAAGACTCAAAATGCTTCCAAGAAAAGCTTTCAAAAACTTGAGATATTTCGAAAAGACTTGACACTACTTGCTCAAAAGAATATACTGTTTATTTATTTATTTATATATTTGGGAATCGAAGATGAACGACCAATCAACAAAATGCAGAAAGACTTGATACTGCTTCTAGAAGACTTAATATTGCTTCCAGAAGCCTTGAAAGGATTCCAGAAGACTTGATATTGTGTCCAACAACCTTGGAATGTTTCCAGAATACTTACAATGCTTCGAAAAGACTTGCTACTACTTCCTGAAGACTTGAAATGCTGTCAAAAGATTTAAAATGCTTGCGGAAGACTTGATATTACTTCTGAAAGACTCGAAATGCTTCCGAGAAATGCTTTCAAAAAATTGAGATATTTCCAGAAGACTTGACACTACTTGCACAAAACAATACACTGTTTATTTATTTTATTTATTTATATATTTGGGATTCGAAGATGAACGACCAATCCTAAACAGTAATCCTCCACGCGTTTGATAAGGAGAAACATAAAAACATAATTCACTCACCAAATCCAAACCATCCAAGAAGTTATTTACCGATTTATACAAAAACAATAATACTGAGTTGAATATCTGCTGATGCAGTATATGGAATCCCAGTACACCACAACGCTGATAGTTTGTTGATAAACTATTTGACTTTGCTTCGAAACTATTAAATACAATTGGACAAAATACAAAATCTTGCCATACATAATCCAAGAACTGTTAATTAAAGAATACATACTGCTTGCAGAAGCCATTTTTATTGCAAAAGGCAGGAAACTGTAAATAAAATATGGTTTGGCTTCGAAAATACCAAATACTATTTACAAAATACAAAATCTTCATATAAAAGTTTAAAAACAGTTAACTAAAGACTAAATACCGCTTGTAATACTCTAAACACTGCTGACAGAATATATTTGCATTGGAAACGAACCATAGACGCCTGATATTTTGGTGGTCTGAATGCATTAGCACCCATACATCATGGTTATGTCATTCATCGTTTAAGTCTTCTGATTCTTCATTCCAAATTCAGTTTATTTTCAACACCCAGCACCCATACGTTAGAATGGGCGTTGGGAGGAATTATTAAGAACTGGCGCCTATGGTTGAGAAAAATTATACCTTTCACATTGTATTGTAAACATTGGAGTAAGTTGAGCTAAGTTTGGCAGGACTGAGTAATGTTGGGTTGGATTGGGTGGAGTTGAGTTAGGTTAATTTGGGTTATGATCAGAACCGCCACGTGTTCGGGCTGTTGATGTCATCTTTTGTCTGTTGATGTGCCACAACAGTTGAATGCTGGCCCATGTACGATTTGGGGAAGTCCTCCGCGATGCAGCGATCAATACGTGTTTGGTCTTTTGTCCAACTAAAACTCATCCAGTGGCGTAAAGCATTTAGCGCTATGTAAAATGGAATATGTGGCCTTATTTTCTACTATTAGGTGATGAACCGCTAATGAGCTGCCTGACAACGTCGCGGCTCTGCTTATGATACATCTTTCCCAGGTGTCAGATTCTATTATCGTCCTCCTCTCATACTCTCAAATGTTTTCTCAACATGGTATCCTGAAGATCGCTTACCAACCCAACCAATTAATATACAAAATTTAATATTCTTCACTATCCTGCTTATTCCATCAATACTCTATTTATTCTAAGCTCTATCTACTCTTGCTATCCCAAAAAGCAACTTCGAAAATATTTAATATGTGATTTAATAAACTCAAGTTCAATTATGGCTACATCAACAGTTCCACAATTATATAAAACTCTCATCATACATAACAATCATACATAACTTTCAACAATTAATGAAGCCTTGAACAGTTTGTAAGAAATTCGTTATAATTAAAGCGAGGCCGGTTGTACCGAACAATCAGAAAAGCCGATACATGAAAAACTACTTTCCCCAGCGTTTGCTTTAAAATAAGAATCAAACGCTTGGAAAAAATAGTTTCTTATGGATCATCTTTTTTGATCGCAGTATAGTTGAGAAAACAGTCCATATTGATAAAAAATTGATTACTTCTAAAGGATGTGTAAGCATGTACTCAAACTCAACCCAACCCAACCTTTTTTCGCAAAGGAGGGGAAAATTTTACGCATAGCAATCTTCGCCTTGTGGAAATTTCTGTCCTTTATCTGAGGGTAGTTCTTTTTCCCTTCTCTGAAACCACCAAGAAGGTATTACTTCGGAGATTAATACATCTTCTTCTTTTCTTTCTTGAATTGATCTTCATTCTTACAAGCGAAAAATGGCTTCCGCATGACAATGAATGAATTCCTAACTCTTTCATCTCGGTCGGTTTGGATTTTCTTCCGTTGTTTCGCCATCAACAAAAATGTGTCTTTAGCGTCTTGAAATATTTATAGAAATATAAATATTTCAAGACTTTCTTTATGTAGCCGAATGAGGGATAGTACTCACTCCATTGCCATAAATTCTTCTACCTACACTCTCTCATCTGTCTTTGTCTACTTGATAAGGAGGTTTCCTCGCAAGATCTGCTTACCTCACACCACCATCCTTTCTCACTGCTCTTCCATGCTTGGAAGTTCCGTTTTGCATTGTTCTTATAATCCCCGTTGTGGGTGTTAATATTCCACCGTTGTTTCCTCCAGTATTCTCCTCTGAAAATCTCGTTTATGTTTTTCCTTGATCTTCTTGTTATCATTTCGTTGAGTATCTTTCATTTCTCTTCTTTATTTGGTATCATGGCAATCATCAATTCTTTGTTGAGAGTTGTCTCGCATTTTGACTCTAATAATTAGACTTACTAATAGTGACAAGAAAATGTCTTAGAAGTAATTTTCAAACGTATATCCAATAGACGTAACTTTTTCTGCAAGTTACTCTCTGCATTTTTTGGGTTTCAATCTGGTTTCGGAACTACCCGTCCGTTTACACAAACGCTCTCTGAGTATAAATTGCTCAACTGAATTTTGCTTGCAGATTCACTCTTATAATTAGATGTATTGGTAAAATTTTGTTGTTATTGGACATGTACCTTTAGGCCGACCATTTACGTAGAGGTGTGCCAGAGAGATATAGCTCAGAATCAAACAGCAAAGTTAACCTCAAAAGGCGAGGAGCTCACACACCCAGAGGAAAAAAACCTCTAGAGATTCGACGCCTGATTTAGTCTATTCGTAGTACTATGTAGTACTTACCTTTTGAGGCTAATAATACAGACAAACAACTCCGGTACATCTCTACGATATAGCTGGCCTTAAGCATATGATCTCAGCACTATGTACGATCAAACTCCCGAGATGAACAGAACTCTGGAGTTGAGCCAGATGGAATTGACAAAGTCGAAATTGACATATTTTCTACCACTAGAAGTGAGTAGACTTTAGAAACAGATAGCTGTGTGTGTGGGCTCTTCTTATTGGTTTTTACTTTGTTGGTCTTTACTTGATTGGGAGGTTTCCTATCTGGATTTGCTTACTTCACACCACCATTCATTCTCGTTGCTCTTCCATGCTTGTGCATTCCGCTTAGTATTGGTTTTATGATCATACATATCCGATTGTTGAGTATTGGTACCCATCACATCCTTCCTGTTATTTTACTTCCCACCCCGTCATCTCCATCAGAGAAAAATGCTGGTTTCTCTGAAACTCTCGTATGCTTTTCCTTGATCTTCATAATACAAGTTACTATTTCGTGTTAACTATCGTCCATTTCCTTCTTTGTTCAGTATTAGGGCAATCATGATTTCCTTGCTGAGAGTTGCCGCGCATCATCATTCACATCTAAGTCTTTCTGTTTCTGTAAATCTTCGGCAAGAGAACGGAATGTAATTTGCGATATCTACCTCCTCGCAAAATCAGCATTCTTCAGACTTGGTGTTCTTATTTTATATAAGTAGTTTTTGAAAACTTTATGTTCAGTTAGAAGTTGCTTGAGGTAGTAATTTACCTCTTTCCACCCTATCTTAAGCCAAGCAGAATCAGGGTTTTTGTCCAGCTATTGCTCTTTGAGCACCTTATTTTCCAGGCATTAAGTAGTGTCCGCTTTTCTCTCTCCTCTGCTTGCGTACTGTTCAATTTTAATTTAAATTGATAAGTACAATAGAGCCAAGTCATTACTTGAATAGTTGTTGCAGATAACGTGCGGCATGCGGATGTTGTACTTATCTTCAAATCTTCTATTTACAGATGTCAATCAACCGCATATTAGACAATGCTTCCTTGTGGTATGAAGATGCTGCATATAATCGTTGACGTTATAGTGGTTGTAAGGAGTTCCCTCTTCCTTTCTTTCGAGCTGCTCAAATTTGGAATCCAACTTAATCTAACCCAACCCAACCTTTTAAAATCTGCAAACAGACATATGATTTAGGATGATGAGCTGAATTTGGCTGGGTTGGGTTGGAACCACAAGACCCTGACCCACTAAAACCCCCTTTGCTCGTCTTCTCCAGAATCGGTGTTATTGCGGATTTCTACCATCTCTTGGCTCCATTCCACCAACATATTTATGACAGCGACCAGAAAACAAGAAAAAAAAACGAGACCAGCATACTTTTTTTAATTCAAAATGAATGCATATTGTATCTGGTCGGAGGGAGTCTTTTGGGGAGCACCCCTCTTCCATCCTTCTCCATCGTCCTACATACTGTTCTTCCTCGCTCTCTCCTCTGCCTCCTTCTCAACTATGACCTCTCTCACAATTTTTTTACTGTATTCCAGACTTTCTCACATTCCACCATGACATTAATACAATTTCTTGGGATTAATATGGTTCTTAATTTCTTCCAAGTTTCCTGTCTTTTATCTTCCCATCTTACGCGTTCAAGAAAGGTATGAGTGTAGTACACATTGCCTATTTTATTCTTATAGTAGACGTAAATTTCGTCATGAAGCGCACAAAGAGATAAGTTCTGAAGTGGCCATATCCTCTCAATAATTGAGTGATAAAGTAGTTTATTTCCCACTATCCTCGAGATAACCATGTTTAGTTTGGCCATTTCTGTGTCTCTTCTCTATCTTGATCTTCCATTGTTGGTTCCGCAGACATCCTCCTAGCCACCAGCTCTAGTAGTAGTGAGTTTGTTATTATTTGCAGTGCTTCCGTGGATACAGTTCTGAAGGTGCTCGTAATTTATAACAAAACTTGTATCTCTATTCCTGGTCAACCCAATCCAACCCAATCATTTTCTCCTTAACCTTCCTTGTTTGTGGAGGTGGTCTTTGGTGACTCTGGTCTCTGGTCTCTCGGTTCTTGTTGATTTTCTAAACGATCACGGATATCTATAAGCCCGAGGAAAAAAGAGAAGATAAAACTCATCAAGATGATGTAGATAAAATCACAGACGTTACTGCTATTGTAAGGAGTCCAAATTTGGAATCTAACTCAACCCAATGTAACCCAACCATCTTTTCAATAACGTCCATATCTTTTCCTTTTTAACAATTAGCTAATTCGTTAAGCTTAATTAGATTAATCACCTTAAACGTTTCTTGTTTACCTTCTGGAGGTAGTCATCCGAAACGATTCTTATTAACTTTCTGAACGATCAAGAATATCCACAATCCAAAGGAAAAGAAGAGCAGGTACAAAGACAAAGTTTGTCGTACCAAACTTAGAACAATTTAGAAATTGAAAGACAATGTCGCGATATTTTTAATGATCGGTTTCATAACGTTTGCGAATTCCTTTATGTCCGTTATTAGCGTCGTCTGAACAACAATAGTCATCAATTTGAACATTTGCGAAATAATCCTTTAATTACAAATGTCTTTCTATTTTCGAATCCATTCCATTTCACTTTGTGTTTATAATTGCAACTCAACTAATTATCAGTAAATAATCTAATACTGAATGTAATTCTTTTAAGTTATCTTCTTATAACTTTTATTACCTTATTTTTTTGAGTAACTTTATCTCTTTATTAACGTTAATTAACTCAAAAAGTTCTAATTGAAAGAAGGTAATTAATGTAGCGGTCGTTTTTAGCTGCTAACTCAAATTTTATGGAGAAGGAATTTTTCCAAATTGATGACTCTTCGAATAAGACTGGTTCGTGTTCAATTTTATCATAAAGAGATTTAAGAATTATAATTGTTAAATAAAAGAGGACTTATTGAGAAATAAGTATTGCGCGTTTTCTTTGAAACGTCACAAACGATAACACAACAATATTGAAATTCCTACATAACAAAAAAACAATTGTCTTTTACACCGTCGCAAAACGATATCTTTTGGTGCCAACGGTAACAATGTTAAAAAACATAAAGTGAAGGGAAATCGTTTTGGCTAATTGCCTGTCGGTGTTTTCCGTTATCTGTTTTAAATAATTTTCTTTTTTAATGCGGGCTTAGAATACAAATTAGCCAAAATGAAATCGAAAAATAAAATAGTAGCAAAAACAACTAATTTTAAATGAAGCGGAATTAGCAAATTGAAACTATTGTACGTAGTTTTGTTAGCGTTCTTGTGACTTAGGATGATTTATAGTTGGCGTTTTTACAAATACCTACACGTGCTTAAAATTTTACAGTCTCGTGATCTCCGGTTATTGGATAACGAGGCCAAAAATAATTATTAGTCTCCGTATTATTGTATATGCGACTATTCAAGAAAAAAAAAATTATTTACTCAAAAAACGTTGGATAAACTTTGATATTTCAGTCGCAATCTGAAATTTGTGTGTGCGTAAATTAAGTCGTTACGGTTCAACGTTCGAGCAAAAAAACACAAAGACTTTCGAAACTACATGGTTCTTTTTTTTTTGTACCAACTCGGTGTAATTGTTAATTGATAATCCAACTGTCGAAGTGAAACTTTCTAAAATAAAAAAAAAATAAATAAGAAACTTTCCCTTTTCTTCGATTTCTTTAACATAGAAACAATTTAGTCTAAGCTGCATTTTTATGGATTTCGATGCTTACTTTTATTATCAAAATGTTAATAGGAACCCAACATGGTGGAAGCGGAGGACGAGTATGGAGAGGATCTTAATGTTAAGTGGAATCCTGGTCGGTTTAATAGCGGTGTCTTTAGCTGTAGCCTTGGGAATAGTACTATGCAAAAGCAGAGATATTTCAGAAACAGGTAAAACTTCTTTAAACACAAAAAAGTGTTGACAAAAAACCCTGACATTTCCTTCCTATCTCCTTGTTTTTTTTAATTTTTATCGCCTCATATCTCTTCAAAAAGACATCATAAAGCGATGATATGTCACATTTTGACAATCTTCGTTTATGTCACGTTATTAAATCCTAAAGTTTTCATCGCCGTAGGTGCCCTTTATAATGCAGAAGCCCTCAACGGAAACACAATCATTGAAGCTTATCCCGGGAGCAATAAAGAACACAAAACGAAGGTGTGCTTAACACCGGGATGTATTCACACAGCATCAAAAGTTTTGGAAACCATCGACGAATCGGTCGATCCATGCGACGATTTTTACGATTTCGCCTGCGGAAATTTCGTGAAAAAAACCAACATCCCCGATGATAAATCATCGGTGACCACGTTCAGCGTAATCAACGATTTACTCCAAGAACAATTAAGAACGATGATTGAAGAGCCCATAAGAAAAGACGAACCCAAACCGTTCGTTTTGACCAAAAAATTATACAGAGCTTGCATGAATAAAACTTTAATTGAAAAAGATGGGTTAACAACCATCAAAAAAATCGTGAATGATTTAGGGGGATGGCCAGTTCTTGAAGGGGATAAATTCAAAGAGCACGATTTCGATTGGAGACAAACTATTTATAAATTTAGAAAAACCGGGTATAGCGTTGATTATCTCATCGATTTTTCGGTGGCGATCGATCTTAAGAACTCAACGAAACGCGTTATTGATGTAAATTAAATTTAATTTAATCAAATTAATTATTTAATTAAAATTAATTCTTTTAGTTGGATCAAGCTTCTTTGGGGTTAAGACGCGAATTTTTAATAAAAGGGATCGAAGATAAACTAGTTAAAGCTTATTACGATTACATGGTCGATATCGCAGTGATTTTTGGAGCGAACAAAACCAACGCAGAAAAAGAACTTCGAGATTCGCTCGATTTCGAAATCAAATTAGCCAACGTAAACGATTAAATCTTACTTAAAACGAATTTAAATAAAATTAATTTACCCACAGATCTCACTTCCAAACGAAAAACGACGAAACGCTTCCGCTTTATATAATCCGATGACCGTATCCGAGCTTCAATCCAAATATCCGATCGTTAATTGGAAGGAATACTTTAACGTCCTTTTGGCGCCCGATACCCAAGTTGACGATAACGAATTGATTATCGTTAGTATTCCGAAATATCTTAAAGATTTTGATGATTTGATGAAGAACACTTCGAGGAGGTTGTATAAAAATTATTTTTTTTAGTTATTAATTACAAGTTGGGTTGAAAATTTTTAGAACGCAAGCTAATTATTTGCTTTGGAGGGCCGTTGCTTCGTCGATTTCTTATTTGAACGACGAATTGAGAAATAGACAACTTCAGTATCATACGATTGCGACTGGGAAAACTGAGAGGGCTTCGAGGTGGAAGGAATGTATTGATATTGCAGCTGGAAGGTAAGAATTAAAATTCAATAAGAGGACTAATATTAGTATTAGAAGTAACATTAGATTTAGAATTAGAAATGTTTGGGTTGAGTCTTGCATCTGTTAAGATTGTTCTGTTGTGTTTAGGACTTTTGTTTAGGAAATTTTCACATTTTTGTTCGATAAGTTTTTTTTCTGGAACGCTTAGTTTTTGATTTTTCATCGATATTATTGTGGACTAAATCCACAATTTGGTGATCCCGACATGATATTGTTTGAATCTGCACAAAATAATTTTTTGAAACATATTTTTGCACATTTTTTCCTTCCTATAAAGATTAATAAAAACAAAAACAAACATTAAAATTAATTATCTTCAATAGAAAAAAATAAACGAATTTTTAAACATTTTTTTATTAAAAATGATAGACCCCGCTAATGGTGACAACAACTGTCAATATTCGTGCAATATATTTTGTACGAATTACAAAATATTTCGAAATTGAAATTACCATTTTGGCCTTCTAATCCCAGAAGCAAGTTTATGTTAACTAGGATTAGTAATGAAAAAAACAATTTAATGTTCCTTTAGCAAATATTCCACTGAGATCATCTCCACCATGGTTGATCTCATACAGAATCCTCCAGATACAAATCCATATTATTCACTCAAAAAATTATTAATTGAAAGATTCGCAAAATTCGTCAGGTTCGCAAATGGAAGACCAAAAACCGTCAAATTTTATTAAGGGATGTTGACCACGGTTGATGGTTCTCAGGTGGTCAGTCCAAATTTATTGTTAAAATTGTGGCAAAGGAGATTTCCTCGTTGTGTTTTGGTGGCACACCTCACTTCTGGCAAAGAGGACGTTGTAGATATTCTTTTCGTTGCCGACAAAGTGTAGGAATCAATAAATTTTACGTCGACTTCAATACACCTCTCAGAAAATCAAAATCATTGCACCACAACAACATCACCACACGATGAATTACTAACCGCAATTCAAAATCTGACTTTAACTTGGAAGTCGCAAGTGCTTGACTTGTGACTTCCATTTTACAACAACAACAGGACAATAGAACAAAAAAATTTAGAAGACTCATTGTCAGATAAACTTTTTGAGTACAAAATTTCAATACATACCAACAAATACGTCCAAGAACTGTAATTGTAATTGTTTTCACAGTTCTAAAGATAGATATCGTTCTTCGCCACGTCATTCGCGAAATAAATCTAATTCTCCGAGTTATTCGATTATTTGTTGGTATCACCACAAATTTGGAGATAACACGGTTAAATGTGAAAGAATATCTTGTAAATTTTACAATTCCTTCACAGACAAAAATCTAATAAGAGTTTCAAAAGAAAAACAAAATTTTTCCAAATTCAAAACTTTGACAAAAAATCAACCTTCATTTTCGGTATTATTCTATTAATTCCCTACTTTTCATTTTTGACAATTAAAATAACTTAAATTTTTTTATTGACACTGGAGTTGACATTTCTGTTCTACCTCAGAAGTAAAACATTTTATCGTTTATTTAATATATACAGTTTTTCTCTCTACATTCTAATATATAATACATATACATATCCAAGTCGTCTACCCACATCTCCGCCTCCTCGCCCCCATCACCTCCCTCAACCATCGTTTACTCCCGCCCCTCTCTCCCAAAACCTGCTTCCTGTCCATTGCCTCCTCCCTCAGCTCACTACACTCTCTCACCATGTGTTCCAGCGTCTCCCAATCTTCACCACACAGCCTACACCACCTCTCAACATCGTCCGCCGAGTATCTATTTTCCCTCTCCTCATTCCCACACCGAAATCTGGCCACCAATCTCTTCCCTTCATCATCCCCCTCCATCAACAAATACTTTGGCCGCTCCTCTGTCACTATCTCCTCATACTTTTCATTGTATCTCCCTTCTCGTATCTGTGACTTTCTTTCCTACCTCTGTATATCCCTTTCCCTATCTCTCAGTTCCCTCCACATTTCGCCTCTTCCCGCTCTTCTGTTTTCGATGCCATTTAGTGAGTGTACTCTTTCACTTGCTCTATCTCATTTTCCTGCCACCCACACTCCTCCTTCCTTCTTCTTCCCCCTTTGCAGATCTTCATTATCTTTGTCTTCTCGACGTGTGATACCTTCCCTCCTCATTTCCTCCCAGAGCTTCTCTCTATCCACGTTATCGAATGCAGCCTTCAGGTCAATAAACAATCCCCAATAAACAAGCCCCTCTTCCCTTCCTGAATCCCGCCTGCCGATCCGGCAACACTTCCCTCCACTCCATTTCCTCTTCTAACCTCCCCAGCAGTATCTTTGCATAAATTTTGCAAGTTGTGTCCAACATAGTAATCCCTCTATAATTGCTCACCACCATTTTATTCCCTTTTTTATACAGTGAGCATATTATCCCCATCCTTCAACTCTCTGGAAACCTCTCCCCCCTCCATACGTCGTTTACTACCTTCCATAGCTTCTCCTTCACTGTCTCCGTCGCTTCCAACCACGCTTCATTCTGGATCTCATCCTCTCCTGGCGCCCTTCCCCTCTTCAGTCCCCTCAGCACTGCCTCTATTTCTTCCAGTGTTATCTCTTCTCCTCCTTGCACACCCCGCTCTCCCTCATCCATTATTCTCTCTTCCACCATTCCCACGAAGAGTTCTACCTCACAAATTATACTCGAAACGTAATCAACATACCAACTCAAACCTTTCTGCCGCTAAAACTGCCTTAAAGCTGCGTTTAGTGCGAGGGAGAATTGGATATTTGTGTGTCTGGTATTTCGTTCGGATTTGCTGATGGCGACCACGTGACGCCAGGACCTTCGCCATCAGCCAATCCGAACGAAATACCCAATTTTCCCTCGCCCTAAAGGCAGCTTTAGTGCTACGGAGATATGGATGTTTATGTATCGGGTATTCCATTCGAATTGGTTGTTGAATTGGTTGGCGACCACGTGACGTTAGAAACTTCGCCATCAGCAGTTTTATGACACAACAATTAAGCTACCTTTAGTGCGACGGAGATTTCCAAATTTCGGAGATTGGGGATTTGTTCCGATTGGCTGATGGCGAAGTTTCTGACGTTACGTGGCCGCCAACAACCAATTCGACCGGTACACAAATACCCGATACACAAATATCCATATCTCCGTCGTACTAAACGTAGCTTTACTACATATGGTAAAAAAAAATGTTTACTGTTCCATTAAATCTAAGAAGGAATTTCCCATTCGTATTTACCATAGGCAAGGTTAGTATCTCAATCATTGGTGCAGATTTCCTTCATGCATTTGGTATTTTGGTATATAAAAAAGAAGCGATTGGTAGATTCGAAAACCAATTTATTTTCAATCGGTTCCATTGCCGAAAACACTATTACAACTCCTACATGTTTTTCTTTTGAAACCAGATACACTTTTGAAAAATTTCCCAAAATTAACATCTTTACAAAACCAGTTGGACATAACGTTAAACACAAAATAGTTACCAATTCACGCCTTACAGTTTTGTCGTCCCCTACGTTTAGATGTGCACAAACACAACATTGCAAAAAATGAATTCAAACAAATAGTGGAATTAGGAATTTTCCAACCCTTTTCGTCTTCTACAGCGTCGCCTCTTCGCATGGTTCTTAAAAGAGATTCCAAAGATTGGAGACCATATAGAGACTAGCGACTACTCAACAACATCACAATACCAGATCATTATCGTCTTCCCTACATTTAGGATTTTAATATACATTTACACAATTGTAACATTTTTTTCCAAATTAGATCTGGTTATCACCAAATCCCTGTAGAAGAAGGCGATATTCCTAAAACGGCTATCACTACACCATTTGGTCTGTTCGAATTCACGCAAAAAAAAAGGTTAATTAACGAAGTTCTTTCTGGTTTAGAATTCCTTTTCATGTATCTAGATGATATTCTAGTAACCGGTCTCAATGAAGAAGTACATTTTCTTTATTTACAACAATTATTTGAAAGGTTAAGCTCCTGCAATATCAATATGTAATCAACAAAATGTGGTTTTGGAGTTATAGATTTAAATTTCCTAAGTCATCAAATATCTGCTGATGGAATTTGCCCTTCGAAATCTGAATTTCCAAAACCAACCACCTAAACAGTTACAGGATTCTTAGGAGTGATCAACTTTTATCAAACATCTTAACATAGCTCCTTTACATCATTTATCAAAAACACTTTTTTCACAAAAACTTAAATCAATCATTTCTTGGACACATGATCACGACATTTCTTTCATTACAGCTAAAGAACTTTTATCAAAATCCGTCTCACTTCGACACCCATTACCACAAACAACTCTTTCACTCACGACAGAACAAAGCACAACCTTTAGCATTTTTTTCGCAAAAATTATCAAGCCATAAATAAATAAACTTCTGGCAGAGAATTGTTAGCAATTTACACTATTATGCGTGCCAAATGTCAAGGCCCCTCACTTTAAGATCGATATCTTCGAAATCGCTCGATGAAAAAAATTGCGGTAAAGTTTATTGTAATCAATGAACATTTCTATGTATCATAGGTTAATTTGGAATTTTTCGGTTCCGCGGTTTTTCTTCTATCGCGAGTTAATTGAAAAAAGTACCCGATATTTGAAGGTGTCGGCAACTTTGTCTATTTTGCGATTTTTTTTCTCAAAAACTATTTGACGGAAATGTTTCAAATTTGAATTGGTGATAACTAGATGTGTTCTTAATGCGGGGCATATTTTATTTTAACGATACTCCATATAGCTTCGTGGGCAGTCGCGCTTTAGTAACCACATCTTGGTTATTTCGAACACGACTGGACGGATTTTAACGCGATTTTTAGCAAAATGTGTTAAAGAATGTCGACTGGAGAATTTTATTTTTGTAATCAATTTTTCAAAATTAGGTCTCCCTAATGAGCACTTCTCCCCGGAGTGTTATTTCTATTTCTCGTTAACTTGTATTTCTATTAAATCGCGCTTAAAAATTAGGGATTACTAATTTTGAAAAACTGGTAACCAAATCCGATATACAATATTATTAAACACATTTTGGTAAAAATCGCGTTGAAATTCGCCTGGTCGTTTTCGAAATAACCGCATCTTACTTAACTGCGATTTTCTGTGAAATATCATAGGGAATATCATTAAGAACACATTGGGTTACTATCAATTCAAATTTGAAAATTTTTCGTCAAATAGTTTTTGAGAAAAAAACTCGCAAAGAAGGCAAAGTTGCCGACACTCTCAAAAATCGGGTACTTTTTTCAATTGACCCGCGATAAAAGAAAAGCTGCGCTTCTGAATTTCCAAATTAAACTATAATACACAGAAATGTTCACTGATTACAATAAACTTTACCGTAATTTTTTCCATCGAGCGATTTCGAATATATCGATCTCTAAAATGTGGGGCCTTGACATTTGGCACGGATAATAGTATCAAATTGTTTAAACATTTTTTGCATGGACATCAATTTATAGTTTATACTGCCCAAAACCACTCATCAACACAATTTTTTCTAACACAAAAGAAACTCCACGACAAACACGATATCTTAGTTTCACACAATTCGCATCAGATATCAGGTACATTACAAAGAAATCAAACACTCTAGCGGACACGATGTCCAGAATAAAAATTGATTCTCGAAACTCACAATACCTTGTCACATTAACTTTAAAAAGCGCACAACTTAATGACACAGAATTAACTCATTTGCTAAATAAACAATACTCGAACACACAAACTATTAAGTATAACATTTCGCAACAAACAACATCACATTCCGATGTAAAGCTTTGGTGCGACATTTCAACAAATAATACCACAAAAATTTCGGAAAACAATTTTCAATAAATTTCATAATTTAACACATTCAAGTATTCGCGCTATTACACACATCATCAAAACATGATTTTTTTGGTAGCACATGTCAAAACATAATCAGTTATGGACAAAAACCTGTTTGCAATGTCAACAAACAAAAGTTTACAAACAAACAAAATCGCCTATTGGCAACATTTCAATTCCAAAATTAAGATTCGATTATATTTGCATTGATTTGGTCGCAAAGTGACCAAAAAAAAATCGCAAAGTCGACAAAGTTGTCGGCACTCTTAAAAATCGATTATCTTTTTCAATTAACTCGAGATACAAGAAAAACCGCAGATCCGAAAATCTCCAAATTAATCTATGATATACAGAAATATTCATTGGTTACAATAAACTTTACCGCAACTTTCTTGATTAAGCGATTTCGAAGATATCGATCTCTAAAGTGAGGGGCCTTGACTTCTGGCGCGAATAATAGGTGGTTCGTCCGCCGAATTTGTATACGGTCAACCACTTTTTGAGAATTTTTTGTTAGTTTTCAAAACCCTTCAGAAACTGATCTATTGCTATCCAGTTTACGAAAAACATTGTCTTGTGGGAAACCAATAAATATAGTTTTTCATTCAAAACAACAACCTTTTATACGCAAAGATTTATTTTCTTCAAAAATTTTTTCCTCAAAACTAATGGGATTCAACAGTCTTTAACCCCAAGATATGAAAGCCCATTTAAAGTGATAATATTTTGTAATTTTCAAAAACAACAAGGAATTAGCTATTAATATTGACAACCTTAAACCAGTATTCTTCTTATATAAAAACTCAACAGAAGGAGATAATCAATTCTAATAAAATTAAAATTCAAAAGAAAGTTAGCTTCAAATTTTAAACTTTTATAATTCTTTGATCACCATATTCCTCTTTTTATTAATCTTTATAGGAGGGGAAGTGACAGTTCTTCACATTTTCGCATTTTTCTCGACATTGACGCATCTAAGAATAAATGTATAATAAAGTAAATACAGTAAAATTGTATACAATTAAAATTTCTACAACTTTTGCTCGCAAAGCTTCTTTCTAGCGCGCTTAGATTAGCAAGTCTAGCCATTGATAACTTGTGTCAACGAAATTCATCACATTTTCGCATTTTTGTCAACATTGACGCATCTGAGAGCTAAAGTACAATGAGTAAATAAAACAAAATTGTATAAAATTAAAATTCCTACAACTTTTCCTCGAAAAGCTTTTTTCTAGCGTACTTAGATTCCCAAGTCCAGTAGCCACATTAACAACGAAATTCATCACATTTTCGCATTTTTGTCAACATTGACGCATCTGAGAGCTCAAGTACAATGAGTAAATAAAACAAAATTGTATAAAATTAAAATTCCTACAACTTTTACTCGAAAAGCTTTTTTCTAGCGTACTTAGATTCCCAAGTCCAGTAGCCACATTAACAACGAAATTCATCACATTTTCGCATTTTTGTCAACATTGACGCATCTGAGAGCTCAAGTGCAATGAGTAAATAAAACAAAATTGTATAAAGTTAAAATTCCTACAACTTTTACTCGAAAAGCTTTTTTCTAGCGTACTTAGATTCCCAAGTCCAGTAGCCACATTAACAACGAAATTCATCACATTTTCGCATTTTTGTCAACATTGACGCATCTGAGAGCTTAAGTACAATGAGTAAATAAAACAAAATTGTATAAAATTAAAATTCCTACAACTTTTACTCGAAAAGCTTTTTTCTAGCGTACTTAGATTCCCAAGTCCAGTAGCCACATTAACAACGAAATTCATCACATTTTCGCATTTTTGTCAACATTGACGCATCTGAGAGCTCAAGTACAATGAGTAAATAAAACAAAATTGTATAAAATTAAAATTCCTACAACTTTTACTCGAAAAGCTTTTTTCTAGCGTACTTAGATTCCCAAGTCCAGTGGCCACATTAACAACGAAATTCATCACATTTTCGCATTTTTGTCAACATTGACGCATCTGAAAGCTCAAGTACAATGAGTAAATAAAACAAAATTGTATAAAATTAAAATTCCTACAACTTTTACTCGAAAAGCTTTTTTCTAGCGTACTTAGATTCCCAAGTCCAGTAGCCACATTAACAACGAAATTCATCACATTTTCGCATTTTTGTCAACATTGACGCATCTGAGAGCTCAAGTACAATGAGTAAATAAAACAAAATTGTATAAAATTAAAATTCCTACAACTTTTACTCGAAAAGCTTTTTTCTAGCGTACTTAGATTCCCAAGTCCAGTAGCCACATTAACAACGAAATTCATCACATTTTCGCATTTTTGTCAACATTGACTTTTTTTGATCTGAGAGCTTAAGTACAATGAGTAAATAAAACAAAATTGTATAAAATTAAAATTCCTACAACTTTTACTCGAAAAGCTTTTTTCTAGCGTACTTAGATTCCCAAGTCCAGTAGCCACATTAACAACGAAATTCATCACATTTTCGCATTTTTGTCAACATTGACGCATCTGAGAGCTCAAGTACAATGAGTAAATAAAACAAAATTGTATAAAATTAAAATTCCTACAACTTTTACTCGAAAAGCTTTTTTCTAGCGTACTTAGATTCCTAAGTCCAGTAGCCACATTAACAACGAAATTCATCACATTTTCGCATTTTTGTCAACATTGACGCATCTGAAAGCTCAAGTACAATGAGTAAATAAAACAAAATTGTATAAAATTAAAATTCCTACAACTTTTACTCGACAAGCTTTTTTCTAGCGTACTTAGATTCCCAAGTCCAGTAGCCACATTAACAACGAAATTCATCACATTTTCGCATTTTTGTCAACATTGACGCATCTGAAAGCTCAAGTACAATGAGTAAATAAAACAAAATTGTATAAAATTAAAATTCCTACAACTTTTACTCGAAAAGCTTTTTTCTAGCGTACTTAGATTCCCAAGTCTAGTAGCCACATTAACAACGAAATTCATCACATTTTCGCATTATTCTCAACATTCACGCATTTAAGGGGAAAAGTATAAGAAAGTAAATAGAACAAAATAGTATAAAATTAAAATTCCTATAACTTTTGCTCGAGCTTAGCTTTTTCCTAGCGCGCTTAGATTTCGATGTCCAGCCATTGAAAACTTGTAACAACGAAACTCATCACATTTTTGTATTTATCTCAACATTGACGCATCTGAGAGCTAAAGTACAATGAGTAAATAGAACAAAATTGTATAAAATTTAAATTCCTACAACTTTTACTCAAAAAGCTTTTTTCTAGCACTCTTAGATTCCCAAGTTAGCCATTAACAATTTGTAACACAACGATTTCTATATCAAACATCTAGTTCTCAATTTAGTGTTACTTTTAATTCATATAGACATCTTCATAGAAGTCAACTTAAAGAATTCCCCAAGTTTATCTATATCCATAAAATAAAATAGACAACTTAGGGAATAGCCTAAGTTGAATTCTTCGATCTATGAATAATTTTGTTATACTCAAACATTGTTATAACAAGTTCCATTAAAGCAATATTTTTGCAAAATTAATTTAATTCAATCTTTATCAATTTTCTTTTAGTTTAGGAAATGCTGCGGGTGCTTTATACGTAAGAAAATATTTTAACGAAGACGCAAGGCAGAATGCGATCAAAATGGTAAAAGATATCCGAACTGAATTTACTGAAATCGTGAAAAAAGTTGATTGGATGGATGAAAAATCGAGAAAAAGAGCTTTAGAGAAAGCGGAAGCGATGTCAACACATATTGCTTATCCGGATGAGTTATTAGACGATAAGATTCTTGAGAAATTTTATCAAGATGTAATAACTTACCACGTCATTTCATAAAATTTTATAAAAATAATTTCTTTTTAAATCATTTTAGTTGGAGTTGGATTCAGAAAAATACTTAATGTCCGTTATTAATTTAACCCAATTTGCAACGAGATTTTCCTTCAACCGTTTAAGAACGCCAGTTAATAAAACCGATTGGATTACTCACGGAAGACCCGCGATTGTGAACGCCTTTTATTCAGCTATTGAAAACAGCATCCGTAAGATTTCGCTTTTTTTAAAAATAAAAAAATTATTCCATTTAAATCTTAGAATTTCCCGCCGGAATCTTACAAGGAGTTTTCTTCAGCAATGATCGTCCGAAATACATGAATTACGGCGCGATCGGATTCGTAATTGGTCATGAAATCACTCACGGCTTCGATGATCAAGGACGACAATTCGATAAGGATGGAAATTTGGTGGACTGGTGGGAACCGGAAACGCAAAAAGCTTTTGTAAAGAAGGCACAGTGCATCATCGATCAATACAGCAACTTTACAGTGCCGGAAATTGGAATAAATGTAAGTTATTTTTGTATGTTTTTTTTTTGTCTTGGTTATAAAAAAATAAATTGCACGCTTGTACATATTTTTATAGAGGTGGTTTAAAAGTACATATGCCAAATTAAGTTCTTTACTAAAATATCCAATTCTGAGGATATCAAAATTAAAAATCTTACGTGTTAACTTATTTTGAATTAAATTTTCCTCTCCCTATAGTGCGTAGTCTTACATAGGAGGATCTAATCTTCTACATGCAATATCTAATGTTCGTGTTGCAATATTTAGTCTTCTATCTGACAGCAGTTTTTATTCTTAATTAACTTAGATAAGGATTGGGTTCGATTGGGTTGGGTTGATTATGTTCCGGGATTAGGCTATGTCCCCTAATATGAAATGATTAGTTTGAAGGGGGAATTTGAAAGAGCTAAAAAACAAGCCTAAAGGAAACTGCGAAAAGATTAACGAAAACATAACTAAATGCTATCATCAGAGAGCTCTTTTCAAAAGGCAACTTGGTACACCGTTGTAGAATAAAAGCTGAAGTCTATTGTGTTAATAAGAGATAACAAAGACTAGATTGGAAGAAGCAACAAACGTGCATATCATATAAAGTTCAGAGAAGGATAGATGAGATTTCTGAAAAAATGTCTTTCTAGCGGATCTAGAGAAGACGTTTATAAAGGTTTTTAATGGATGTATTAAAAGAAAGTTTGGGTTGGGTTGACGTGGGTTATATTGGGTTGGGTTTGATTGCGATAGGATTGGGTTGGTGTTAGTTTGCAATGAGTTGAGTTGTTTTTGGTTAAGTAAGTAAAGACAAGTAAGGCTCAGGGTTGAGATGGGTTTTGGGATTGTAAGGGATATAGTGATAGCAAGTGGGGAAAAGATGGTAGCATTATATTAAGAACTGTTAGAATCATGTAAATTTCTGCAGCTCTAAAAAGAAGGAAAATTCATCCAAGAAAAGCCAAGGAAAGAACGAAAAGATGTACAGCATCCACCTTTGTGTCTGCTTAATAGTTATGCTGACTTAAATCAAAAAGAAGAACTTTTACCAAACTTGAAATTAAATTAAAAACCAAAGTAGTGTTAACAATGTAGTTAGACAAATCCGATTCCTCGGCAATGTTAGAAGAAAGAACAAATGCGCATGTCAATCGCAAAGTTCAAGGATGGATGGGACCTCTGATGAAATGTCTTTCTGGTAGTTCCAGAGAAGACGCGTAAAGAGGTTTTTAATGGATTGTGGCCTTACAGAAAATGGTTAGGTTGTGTTGGGTTAGGTTGGGTTGGGTACGATTGAGTAGGGTTGAGTGGGATTGGGTTGGATTCTTAAAATAGAAACTAACCGGTCTAAAAGAAAAAGCATGGACAAAATTGGGCAATGAGGTTGTGGATGGCGTTTTCGGAGACACATATAAGATCGCTATAAAAAGGACAAACAATCTACCGAGAGTCATCATGGCAAAGGAAGAAGTGGAAGAACTATTCCCGAGTGGAAGTAGAAAAGCCTAGGTAATGGAACCAGAAAGAAGATGTGGATGTGTGCCAAGGTGTGTGTGAAGGATCTCTATACACTTTCAAGCTGCATGGAAAGCGGAAACACCACCCCTAGGTTGAATTGGATAGCGACTGGGATTGAGAGAAATTTTGTGGCGATGGATACACAGCAAGTGGTTGTTATACTTTATAAGAAAAAAAAGAGATGCGCTGCTTAAAAAATTTGCAGCTGTTAGTTGCCGCCTACTAATTACCCGGTATCATATCTAATTACCTAGTAGTAGAACCATAAGAACCATAAGGCTTGTGCTGATTAGTAAACCTGGTAAAGAGAACAAGAGAAAGTACAGACCTCTGTGACTCCTAAATAACTATGAAAGATGGGTTGAGGCTATAATAAAAAATAGAATTACGATGGAAATCGACAAACAGAGCGGAGTATCAGAAAACCAATCGTACGACATAGATCACAACATGCTTCATATGACACAGGCAATTGAAAGAGTATTGGATGAAGCTAAGAACATAGACAAATTTAGGGGAGGAAAGAAAAAATTCTGTATATTGATTACGGTCGACGTCCAAAATACCTTTGGATCCGCGCGTTGGGGCAAAATCGTGAATGATATGGGAAAGATAACAATATCGGTACAATTGGTTAATTTAATAAAGAACTATCTGAGTAAACGATTTGTGGAGTATGAAGGAAACATATAAGAAATTACCAGAGGAGTGCCGCAAGAGTTAATTCTGGGATCATTATTGTGAAACATCTTTTTTGACGATCTGTTGCAATGTGTTAAAAACTCAAAGGATATAAAATTGGTTGCTTATGCCAATGACTTGACTTAGGCTTACTACTACAATCATCTGGTTAAGCTATCTAAGGGATTATTACCATGGTTACGGCTATTTTACGCGCTCTGATTGGCTAGTAGATGGGTTTGTCTATAAGATAAATTTAACTAAATTACTACCATAGTAATGGTCCTAAATCCGTCATCTATTTACCAAGAGTATATTTTACCATATGCCTTACTTAAGGCGATGTTACACGGTTCATCTCTGCCTTTCAGCTTAAAGAGAACGAGAGGATTAGATCAAGCAACCAAATTGAATCATGTAAACGTAAAAGTGAATCGTTCACTTTTATTTTGGATTATTTTGCAATCCAATTGATAGAATTGAGTTAGTTTAATATTTTCATTTTTAAAGTAAATTATGGTCAATCATTCAACGAAAATGAAAGAGAACTAAACGTGTAAGCACATGCATTAAACGATTCAGTTCGTGTTCATTCCAGCGGATTGTTTAAGGAGATGATGTCAGGAAACCGCATAGTTGAAAATGGTTTTCAAATGGAGAGAGGAATACACCTCTCTGTTCTTAGAACATTCAATGACCCAAAAAAATTACCAATAGTAACGTGTCTGAGGCCAATTTGCAATTTTATTCGTGCTGGTAAAGCATCTCTCATAACAATATTTTCTTTCTGGATTAATGAAGCAACGATTTTTAGAGGTTCTACAAATTTTGTTTTTTTGTTGTCTTCTCAATATCCGTGGTCGCACGCACCAGCACCTTCTATTTCTTCGCTACTTTTTTAACTCCTAATTAAATTGGATTTTTAGAACTGATTCGAGATCTTCTACACAAAGTGAGGTGAATACTTAATTTTACTGGATGTGTATAAACAGTATACTTTTCATTTCTGCGTCTTTCAACAGAAGTAATTCAATTTAGTTGGACGGATCTAAGTCTTTTGCAAATAGTATCTACCCTTTTACCTACTGAAACTGCTTTTCCACGATGTACGATGTAGCCTATTGGTACATGTATCTTGTCTCATGGTACATCAATCTTTCATCTTCATCTCCTCCAGCAATATATAACATTTTAATTACCTATCAACAGTGTCTTGACTTCTTCCTTTTTCATTGTTCCTATAGCCCCTTCAATCCTCGATCTTCATCAACCCTTCTCTCCAATCTGCGATGAAGAGTGTTCCACGCATCCATTTTTACATTCCCAAGATCTCAAAGTTAACTTTCACATGGATTAGCATTTGTTTATGCGGATTTCCTTCCATACTTTTCCATTGTATATGCTGCAATGCATAGCAGATAAGATAGCAAGATACGGGGGCATAGCAAATTTGGAAAAGATGACAGCATTATGTCAACAACTGTTTGAAACATGTAAATTTCCGAAGATCTGGAAAAAAGAAAAATTTGTCTTTATAAAAAAGACAAAGAAAGAAGGAGAGAAACACAACATCAACTGTTATATCTAACTCGTTATGTATAACAGTTATGCGGACTTAAATAAGAAAGGAGGACTTTTATCGAAAAAGTTTGGCTTTACGGAGAGGAAATCGGCGGTTCATACGATGGACAAGATTGGAAGAAAGAACAAACGCATGTCAATCGCAAAATCTCTCTGAAAAAATGTGTTTCTGCCAATTCCAGAGAATACGGGTAAAGATGTTTTTGGTGCAACGGGGCCTTAAAAATAGGTTAGGTTGGGTTAGATTGGATTTGTTAGAGTTCAGTTTGGTTTTGTAGGGTTGAGTGGGTTGTATTAGATTTCGATAGGATCTGATTAGGGTTGGGTCGGAATGAGATGAGGTAGGTTGAGTTGGGATATGATGGGAATCATTATTTTCAAATGCAACAGACAAAGTCAAAACGTACATTGGCTGTATTTACTCTTCTGCAAATAGTATCTGGTCATCTAGTTATGCATGAAGAGAATCTAGCCCTATGCCACAATGTTCTAAAGTCCGTGCAAAAAGGCAAGGCCCCTCACTTTAGAAATCGATATCTTCGTAACCGCTCAATGAAAAAAATTGCGGTAAAGTTTGTTTTAATCAGCGAACATTTCTGCATATCATGTTGATTTGGAAATTGTCGGGTCTTTAGTTTTTGTTTTATAGCGAATTAAGTAAAAAGAGTATCCGGTTTTTGAGGATGCTAGTAACTTTGTCTATTTTCCGATTTTTTTCTCAAAAACTACTTAAAAATCGAAATAGTACCTTATAATTAGTCAATATAAGAACCATTTGTAAGAGCAGTCTTTAATTGCCAGTTTTTGAACTTCTGATATGAAGATATTGCATTTGGTTAACGGGACTTGGTATTTTGCCAGCAAACTTAAAGGATTTATCATCCTTTGCGATAAAAATGTTTTCTGCTATCACTTTTAGAAGCTCTATCAACTCTTTTGGCAACATTTCAACTCTTCTAAAAATAGTATCAAATCTTCTGTAAGCATTTTAATGCTTTCAGCGGCAATATTGAGTGTTCTAGAATTTCCTATAAGCAGTATCAATTCATTTGGAAACATTTTAAGTCATCTAGAAGCGGTATTAACTTTTCTGAAAGTATTTCAAGTCCTCTAGAGGCAACATCAAGTCTTCTGAACGGATATCAAGTTTCCTAGAAGTTTTCGGGAAAGATTTGAAAGCTTTTGAAAATAATATCAAGTCTTCCCGGAAGCAGTATCAAATCTTTCTGGAAGCTGTTTAAACCTTTTGGCAGCTTTTATATTCTTTTGGGAACAGTACTAAATCTCCTAGAAGGAGTATCAAGTCTTTCAAGGGCAGTATCATGTCATGATACATTTCAAGTCTTTTTGAAGCTTATCTAGAAACAGTATCAAGACTTCTGGAAGCAGATCAAGTCTTCTGAAAGCAGTATCAAGTCTTCTGAATGCATTGTAAATCTTTTGGGAACATTTTAAATCTTTTGGAAGCATTTCAAATTCTAGCAGCAGTGTCACTTTTCCTAGAAGCAGTTCTAAATCATCCAGGGAATCATGTCTTCTGGAAGCAATTCAAGCCATCTACAAGCACTTCAAGCCTTCTGATAGCATTTAGCACGAATCTTACAGGGGCAGTATCGAGGACTTTTGGAAGCATTTAAATATTTTTTTACACGGTTCCAAACTGATTCATGATTACTGATATTGAAGAAGAGCACCAAAAGGATATTGGCAAATGGTGGGCTTTTCAAATAAAAAACCTTGTTTAAACGGAGCAATACGTTCAAAAGCTTCGTATTTGAAACTAGTCCATATTTTAGGTGATGCGTTCTTTTATGCCACTGAGTGTAGTATTTTGCCATAGCTATTTAGTTGTTCATCTGCATCTACTCTTTTATCACTTGAAACAACTTTTCTAGATGTATGATGTAGTCCATTGTTGGCACATTAATTCTTTTTAATTCTTTTTTAATTCTCTCCAATATTGGATGAATTTCCAACTAAATTTTGACTATCTGTGATAAAAAATCTGCGACGAAAAGTGCTCGGCGCATCAATTTCCGCACCCCCAAGATCCTTCCACGACGTCTAGCTATAATTTAAAACTTCTTTAATAAAATAGTACATACAAATTTAATAATTACAAATTTTTGTTTGACAATTTGGCATCCTACTTATAAACCAACCTGTATTTTATTTTACACCTTTGGGTTTACCATAACTTTCTAAATTCCTTTGCATGTTTTCGGGTCTAAATATATTAATGGGATACATACAAGTTGATGATTAAAAAAATAAATATTAATGACCAACTTGTATGTAATTAACGATTAATTTTTTTACACAAAAATTGCATGGGCACGTTAAGCACGTCATGTTTTCATCTTATTACTGAAAAGGATCTTTTTCTCGATTAAAAAGAAATCCTTAGGTGTAAGTTACTTTGTATTAAGCGTACAAAATGCACTCAAATAAAGTGAATGGATTCGGAGAATAGATCCGCTTTTCCCTACCCTAACTAATTTTCAGCTAAACGGCATTAACACGCAAGGCGAGAACATTGCTGATAACGGCGGGATAAAAGAGGCGTATTTCGCTTACGAACGTTGGGTAAGGAAGCACGGTGAAGAGCCGAAACTGCCCGGTTTGAAGTACAACGGACGACAAATGTTTTGGTTGTCGATGGCGAGCGTTTGGTGTGCAAGAACAAGATTAGAAGAGATGAGGGAGCTAGTTATAGCCGATGAGCACGCCCCGGATAAATTCCGAGTTTTAGGGACCGTTAGTAACATGCGCGAATTCGCCAAAGATTTTAATTGTCGTCTCGGCTCGAAAATGAACCCGAAACATAAGTGCCAACTGTGGTAGATCGTTTTAATTAAATTTATTAAAGAAGAGACATCATCAGAGGACGTATTTATTTTTATTAAGTATTTTTTTTAATCTTTTTCGTTTGATTTTCGATTAAATAGACGCGAAATTTTTTTTGTATACATCACGATCTCTTTTTTATTTCGTTTTGTTTTGTTGTGTTCTCATTGTTTTGTAGATTCATTTTTTTACGCATCCGGAAGTGCCATTATCTGTTTTGTTTTGTTCTTTTTTTGCACAAAAGTTTAGTATTGAATCTCATTTTATCTTGGAAATAAATTTAAAAGCGGGGCTGATATTATTATTATTTTTTTTAACAGGGCGATTCAATTAAATGAATTGATTTGAATTCTCTTAACTAAATCACCCTGTATATTGTAAATATTTTTATTTTAGGATGATTATAAAAAGCGGAAGTTAATATTATATATGGTACATGTCTAAATAATAAAAATAATGATAGTTAGAATAATAAACGCTGAGACTGATCGAGGGAAATCTTTTTTTATTTTAATTTGGGGCGCTGCTTAAAATGTTTTATTTAATCCAACAAAATTAATTTTGTTTGTGTTTGTCGAGGAAATCTAATTCTTAAAGCACACAAAAACGAAATTTATTAAAAAATATTGTAAACAATAACTTTATGATGTTGTTTTTGTTGATTTTAAAACAAAATTAACATTCGCTAAATGTTAATTTAATTATTAACAATTAGATTATTTATTTAAAACGAACACAAACTCAATTTTAATAATCTACACACACAAACTTAATTTAATCTTTATAACAACTTATAACATAAAAAGTATTTTTTTAGAAAATAATCTGCAATTAACATTCACTCCGCTTACAAACTCTTCATAGCAAAAAGAGGCATTCTTTTCAACAATTTTTTTCAGTTAAAAGGTGTAAACACTCAAGGTGAAAACATCGCCGATAACGGTGGAATAAAAGAGGCTTATTACGCTTATGAGGCGTGGATGAAAAGAACAAACACGACGGAACCTCAACTTCCCGGTTTAAATTACACCCCAAAACAAATGTTTTGGTTATCCGCCGCTGCGACTTGGTGCTCGAAATACAGAACGGAAGCTTTGAAAGTACGCGTTTTAACCAGTTTGCATTCGCCGGGTAGACAAAGAGTTATCGGGCCTTTAAGGAATTTAAAAGAGTTCTCGAGGGATTTTAATTGCCCCCTTGGGTCCCCAATGAACCCCGAATTAAAATGTACGGTTTGGTAAATTTTTTTTTATCTCTTGTGTGATAGATTTTTTGTATTTAACTTAATATAAATGTTGGATTTAAATGTTATTAGATTTAAGACGATTTAATTAAAAGAAAAGTTAAAAAAAAAAAAACGTTGGTGTAATTTATTAATTTGTGTGTACATAACGTTTCATTACGTAAAGTGTTAATGTTTGATAATTTTCAAACTGTTAAACAGTAAAAGTTCGTTTTGTTGTGGAATGAAAAAAAAATAAAACGATTTTTAGAATTTTAAAAAGTTCGAGTCTCGATTTTATAACGGATTAAATAAAGTATTACTATTATTATTTTTGATTTATTTCGACATAATCACACTTCGTTCCGGATATAGATTTTAGATTTTCTAAATCACCGAAGAACTAGGATTTATCCTTGTATGCTGAAATTACATCTCGAATCCCCAAGATTACTTTTAAATCTTATTACGAAAATTGAGACGCGATTTTCCAGATCCGCTCCTATTTCAAAATCTAATCGTTTTTTCTTATTCGATTCATTCGTCGCTGTTAATGATGTTTAACTCATTATGCAAAAAATGTCTTTCTCCGAAAATTGAATATTTCAAAAGATAACCTTCAATGAGTTAAAAACTAAAAAAAATTGTTTCAAATTTTGTTTTTGAGATACACAAAGATTAATTATCTGAACGTTTATAAGTTTAAGATTATGCAAGGTTGAATTCAAAAAATCATAACTCCGAAATTTGGTGATTCGAAGAAACGATCTTCAATATTCTAAAAGCTGAATAAATTTGCTTCAAATTACTTTCTATTTGATAACGATATCTCAATTAGTTTTTGAGATACACAAATATTAATTAATTGAACGTTTATGTAAAGTTAAATTTAAAAAATCATAACTCAGAACTTTGGCGATTCCAAGAAATGACTTTCAATGTGTTAGTAACTACACAAATTTTCTTCAAATTGCTTTTTATTTCATAATGATATCTCAGTTAGTTTTCGAGATACTCTAAAATTAATTATCGTAATGCTCAAATTTAAGATTATGCAAGGTTGGATTTAAAAAATCATAACTCCGAAATTTGGCGATTCGAAGAAATGGTATTCAATGCGCTAAAAACTGAATAAAATTGCTTCAAATTGGTTTTTATTTGATAACAATATCTCAATTCGTTTATGAGATATACAAAGATTAATTATCTGAACTTTTATGTGTAAGATTATGTAAAGTTGAAATTAAAAAATCATAACTCCGAATTTTGACGATTTCAAGAAATGACATTCAATGCGTTAATAACTACACAAATTTGCTTCAAATTGCTTTTTATTTCATAACGATATCTCAATTAGTTTTCGAGGTACTCTAAAATTAATTATCGTAATGTTCAAATTTAAGATTATGCAAGGTTGAATTCAAAAAATCAAAACTCAAAATTTTGTGATTCGAAAAAATGATCTTCAATGTGCTAAAAGCTGAATAAATTTGCTTCAAATTGCTTTCTATTTGATAACGAGGTCTCATTTAGTTTATGAGATACTCTAAAATTAATGATCGTAATGTTCAAATTTAAGATTACGCAAGGTTGAATTCAAAAAATCATAACTCCGAAATTGGGTGATTCGAAAAAACGATCTTAAATATTCTAAAAGCTGAATAAATTTGCTTCAAATTACTTTCTATTTGATAACGATATCTCAATTAGTTTTTGAGATACACAAA
Organism: Onthophagus sagittarius; assembly: GCA_036711965.1. Taxonomy (NCBI): domain Eukaryota; kingdom Metazoa; phylum Arthropoda; class Insecta; order Coleoptera; family Scarabaeidae; genus Onthophagus; species Onthophagus sagittarius. The sequence goes on from JASERS010000004.1 coordinate 15,229,275, forward strand.
TATTAATTAATTGAACGTTTATGTAAAGTTGAATTTAAAAAATCATAACTCAGAACTTTGGCGATTCCAAGAAATGACTTTCAATGTGTTAATAACTACACAAATTTTCTTCAAATTGCTTTTTATTTCATAATGATATCTCAGTTAGTTTTCGAGATACTCTAAAATTAATTATCGTAATGCTCAAATTTAAGATTATGCAAGGTTGGATTTAAAAAATCATAACTCCGAAATTTGGCGATTCGAAGAAATGCTATTCAATGCGCTAAAAACTGAAAAAAATTGCTTCATATTGGTTTTTATTTGATAACAATATCTCAATTCGTTTATGAGATATACAAAGATTAATTATCTGAACGTTTATGTGTAAGATTATGTAAAGTTGAATTTAAAAAATCATAACTCCGAATTTTGACGATTTCAAGAAATGACATTCAATGCGTTAATAACTACACAAATTTGCTTCAAATTGCTTTTTATTTCATAACGATATCTCAATTAGTTTTCGAGGTACTCTAAAATTAATTATCGTAATGTTCAAATTTAAGATTATGCAAGGTTGAATTCAAAAAATCATAACTTCGAAATTTGGCGATTCGAAGAAATGGTCTTCAATGCGCTAAAAACTGAATAAAATTGCTTCAAATTGGTTTTTATTTGATAACGATATCTCAATTAGTTTTTGAAATACAGGAAGATTAATTATCTGAACGTTTATGTGTAAGATTACGTAAAGTTGAATTAAGAAAATCATAACTCCGAAATTTGACGTTTTCAAAAAATGGCATTCAATGCGTTAATAATCACATAAATTTACTTCAAATTGCTTTTTGTTTGATAACGATATCTCAATTAGTTTATAAGATACACAAAGATTAATTATCTGAACGTTTATGTGTAAGATTATGTAAAGTTGAATTTAAAAAATAATAACTCCGAAATTTGACGATTTCAAGAATTGACATTCAATGCGTTAATAACTACACAAATTTGCTTCAAATTGCTTTTTATTTCATAACGATATCTCAATTAGTTTTCGAGATACTCTAAAATTTATTCTCGTAATGTTTAAGATTATGCATGGTTGAACTCAAAAAATCATAACTCCAAAATTTGGTGATTCGAAGAAATGAGCTTCAATGTGTTAATAACAAAATAAATTTGCTTCAAATTGCTTTTTATTTCATTACGATATCTCAATTAATTTTCGAGATACTCTAAAATTTATGCTCGTAATCTTTAGGTTTCAAATTATGCAAGGTTGAATTCAAAACATCATAACTTCAAAATTTGGTGATTCAAAGAAATGACCTTCAATGTGTTAATAACAAAATAAATTTGCTTCAAATTGCTTTTTATTTCATTATGATATCTCAATTAATTTTCGAGATACTCTAAAATTTATTCTCGTAATCTTTAGGTTTCAAATTATGCAAGGTTGAATTCAAAACATCATAACTTCAAAATTTGGTGATTCAAAGAAATGACCTTCAATGTGTTAATAACAAAATAAATTTGCTTCAAATTGCTTTTTATTTCATTATGATATCTCAATTAATTTTCGAGATACTCTAAAATTTATTCTCGTAATCTTTAGGTTTCAAATTATGCAAGGTTGAATTCAAAACATCATAACTTCAAAATTTGGTGATTCGAAAAAATGACCTTCAATGTGTTAATAACAAAATAAATTTGCTTCAAATTGCTTTTATTTCAAAACGATATCTCAATTAGCTTTCGAGATACTCTAAAATGTATTCTCGTAATGTTTAGGTTTAAGATTATGCAAGGTTCAATTAAAAAAATCGTAAGGCCAAAATTTGGTGATTCGAAGAAATGACCTTCAACGTGATAATAACCAAGTAAATTTTCTTCAAGATGCTTTTTATTTCATAGCGATATCTCAATTAGTTTTCGTGATACTCCAAAATTATTTATTGTAATGTTCAAATTTAAGATTATGCAAGGTTGAATTCTAAAAATCATAACTCCGAAATTTGTTAATTCCAAGAAATGACCTTCAACGTGTTAATAACCAAACAAAATTTCTTCAAATTGCTTTTTATTTCATAACGATATCTCAATTAGTTTTCGAGATACTCTAAAATTTATTCTCGTAATGTTTAAGATTATGCATGGTTGAATTCAAAAAATCATAACTCCAAATTTTGGTGATTCGAAGAAATGAGCTTCAATGTGTTAATAACAAAATAAATTTGCTTCAAATTGCTTTTTATTTCATTATGATATCTCAATTAATTTTCGAGATACTCTAAAATTTATTCTCGTAATCTTTAGGTTTCAAATTATGCAAGGTTGAATTCAAAACATCATAACTTCAAAATTTGGTGATTCGAAGAAATGACCTTCAATGTGTTAATAACAAAATAAATTTGCTTCAAACTGCTTTTTATTTGATGACGATGTCTCAATTAATTTTTGAGATACACAACAATTAATTATCCTAATATTTATATTCAAATATCTCATATAGCTCGAGGTTGCGTTCAAAAATTCATGTCAAGTTTGAAGTATTTAAAATATTAAATACAAAATAAATTCCAAATAATAATTAGTAGCTTTATCCCAATTAAAAATAGCATATAATAGAATCAAAAATTTTATATTTTTATTTTTAAATTTTGAAATTCAAAGGAAACCGCGCCATCTATCCAAAATACCACTTAATTAATTTTAACGTAACTAACCCAATTTTCTTCATAAATCTCAAATTTTGAACCAATCTTTAAAATATTAATTTTAAAATCAATTTCATTCAAATAACCCTCAATAACTTCATCGCAATTAAAAGTAGCATAAATTAAAATCACAAATTTAATATTTTTAATTTTAAAGTTGTGATATCAAAACAAAACAGCGCCATCTATCAAAAATTCCACCCAATTAATATTGACGTAACTGTCGCAACGTGCAAGATGACTTTTATCGCCCAGCGCACTTTGACATAACCTTAAATCCGGTCACGCTCTCGCGATACACTTTAAATCGCGAATACATCCCGTAATAATGTCCTGGATATTTGGATATCGAAACCAAGATGGGCAATCGGCAACCCCCGATCTCTCCCAATTCGGAGTTCAACCCCCGCAGGCTGCCGGAGGCGGCGGAACCCCACCGGACGACCCCAAATTGACCAAGGCCGAAAGAAAAGCGATGGAAGCTTACCGTTTCGATTCATCAGCTTTGGAACGCGCCGCTCAAGCAGCCAGAGAATTAGAAAAGTCTAGTAAGCGCTTTAACTTTTATAAAAAAATTTTTGAAGTCTTAATCTGACTTATGTAATTATAATCATATCTTTTAAGGACATGCGAAAGAAGCTTTGGAACTTTCTAAGCTCCAAGAAGCAACGAGACAACAAGAATATCAAACTAAAATCAAAGAATATGAGGCTCATATCGCTCAGATGCAGGTCGATCAAAAGAAAGTTGAAGGGGAAGAGAAAAGGAAGTATTTGCAAGAAGAGACTCGGCAGCACCAAGCTAGGGCTCAGTACCAAGATCAATTATCGAGGAAACGATATGAGGATCAATTGGCGCAACAACAAAGAATGAATGAGGAGAGCCTTAAGAGGCAAGAGGAGTCTGTGGCTAAACAAGAGGCACTAAGAAAATCTACAATTGAGCATGAGATGGATTTGAGACATAAAAATGAAATGAAGAGAGTTGAAGCGGAATTAAAAGCAAAAGCTAAAATTGATAGGGAAAATAGAGATTTGACGTTGGAGCAAATCCGGTTAAAAGCAACTGAAAATAGGGTGACTGTATTAGAGAGTATCAAGTTAGTTATTTATTTTTCTTTATTGGCTATACCAGTGTGAAATTTTCAAAAAATCAATCCTTTTTTTGCAACAAAATTTGATAACAACACATAATATTAAAATACAAAGTAGAATTCCAAGTAGTTTTAAAATCAAATAGTCTAAAAACATGTTTTAAAGCAGAATGAATTACATCTTATTCAGTTCATTAAGGTTACATAGCATATTTTTAACAATTTTTTTAATATCGTTTATATTTAATGTTAAAGAACTTTACAATTTCATTGCCAATTTTTTTAAACATTTTCCTTTTTGTGTTATAAACATACTTTGCTCTCTCAAACTTAATTTGCGTAATCTGGCCAATTGTATAATTAATATAATTATATATAAATATTCATTAAAAACTTTTCTTGTGACAATTTTGCTGTCACATTAAGATCTTACATAGGTTGAATGTCCAGTCTTTTAATATATGTGTTATTAACAAAATTTTATTGAGTTTATACAGATTATTTCTGATTATGCTACTTTTTGGATATTTTCATCAATTGCCATGTCTATTTTTTGTAAAGAATATCACTTGCATTAAAGTTCATCTATATTTTTTTGATTACACTGTTATAGCCCCAAGAAATTGTATATATATAGAAGCCATATCGCCTACATACGCCTGTATATCAATAAGCTTCAGAGGGAGAATAAAATCGTCTCATATGAGACTATATATTTACTAACAAGGAGACATCGCAGTTGACTCTTCACCAATTTTGATGAATCTATAATGAATTTGTATCACTTTCACCAGAGCTTTTGATCCAATGCCCCTTCTAAGAGGCGCTGGGTATGAAGTATTATCACGAAATCGTTCATTTTAGTAGATTGTGTGGCCTCAACCGCAAGCGACTTCGACAGAGTGAGTATAAAATCGTCTTATGGGGGACTTTATATATTTACTAAAATATACAAAGAATGATATCACCTCAAATCTCCGAGGTCGTTTGCAGGCGAGGCGCTGGTTTTGAAGTTTTAACTATGGAAAAAATAAACGGTTTGATAAAGTATCAAACCGTTTATTGCTGTAAAACGGGAGAAGTTATATCAGAAACGAACATTTTCAACGCCAAACATAGACTGATTTAGTTTTAACATCAACTATCATTTCATCTGTTCACATCCCTAACAAAATGATGGCGTACATGCAAAATGTTTTGAACGTTTGTAATGTATCGGGTTTTTTGCTAATTTTCCTGCACTTTAATTGTCGTTGTAAAGCTTAACAGTTTTACATTCAGCCAACATCTCTTTAAGGATATTCTTTTGATGCTTTGCTTCCTTTGAAGTATCAGATAAAGTCATATACTTTGCTTCAGTGCTCGATAGAGCAACTGTGGTTCTGCTTACAATTCTCCCAAGAAATTATAGACCTGGATAACATAAACACAAAACCCAACATACGACTTCCTGTCAAGATAAATAATCATTAGATTTGGTATATTTTAAACAAAATTTTTAGTACCTTTAAGATATCTTAGAATTCTCTTAGCACATTTCCAATAATTTTCATTGTGATAGTTATTATATTGACTTAGAAAACTCACAGAGTCTGCTATGTCAGGCCTAGTAATGTTGATAGGGTATATCTTTAACAAAGTTTTGTTAAAGATTCCTAAACAACTTCTTGCTTCATATAAACCTTTTATTTTAACTTATTTATCTAGCTCTCTTTTTAATGAATTACATCATTATCCTTGCTAAAGATAAAGAAATCATCAACACAAACAGCTATAATTGTGATTTGAGTTTATAACCTAACTCCGATAATTCCTTGCCTACTTTTAAGTTCCACATTCTTGAACATTGTTTAAGACCATAAATTGCTTCATTCAATTTACATACCTTAGTTTTATACTTTTCATCTACAAAACCTGGTTGGCGCATAAACACCGTTTCTTTTAATTCATCATTTAGAATCGCCGTCTTAATATCCAAATGTTGAATTCTTAAATTTAATTGTACTTCTAATGCTATTAACAATCGTAATGTAGAATGTCTCATTGTAGTCAACACCTTCATGCTGTAAGTAAAACTTTTCGTTACCAAACGCGCACGATACCGTACCTCATCGTTACAATGTATTTTTCTTTTGAACACCCAATTCCCATGCACCATGTTCATGGAATGATCGCATTTCCTCTTCAATAGCTTCCTGCTACTGATCATCAGTTCTAAATAAGGTTTTTTCAACAGAAATTGGATCCATCCACTTGTTGTACAAGAATATGATACATATTCATTTAAGATTTTGACCTGACTTGTTTCTTTCTGAGCTTCTTGGATATCATCTTTCAACACTTCAGTCGTATCAGATGAATTCACCACTGAATCTGTTCTTTCCTAAATGTCAACTTCCTCTTTTATAGCATTTACTTTCTCAGTTTCATCAGTACCAACCAAAATCTCCAGATCCGATTGTGCATTTTCAATGATGACTACATCATGATTTAAAGATACATTTGTTTGTTTGTCATATAATCGATAACCTTTCGTTGTGTCACTATATCCAACCAAAATCACTTTTTTGGATTCCTTGTTCCATTTTCTTCTATTTTCTTTGGGTATATGCGTGATAGCTGTGTTACCAAAAACTTTGATTTGACTCAAATCCGTTTTTTTTTGTCCTTAACTCGTAAGGAGTCTTCCTATGCAGTTGCAAATGATCTATTCAATTTAGTCTCCACACCTACGTTGAACAACATACATCTTGCTTTTTCTATTAAGACTCTATTCATTCTTGCGGACTTTCCATTTTACTCTGATGTATATGCAACACTGAACTGGTGAATAATTCCGTTTGCTTCTAAAAAACAAATCAAATTTTTCGTTACTATACTCACGCCCATTATCCGATCTGAAAATCTTAATTCTTGCATCTTTCTGATTTTTCACTAACGACTTGAAAATCTTAAACTTTTCAAACACTTCATCGTTATTCTTCAAGAAGTTCACAAACACCATTTTGCTATATTCATCTCCGAATAATACAAAATACGCGTATAATACACATCAGAATGAACGACCTCTAAGAAATTTTCACTGGTAGTTGAATTTTTGAAAGGAAATCGACCCTTCACAACATACCTTGCGTTGATTTGGCAATTACTACATTGATTAAAAAAGTAAAAAAAGGAAATAAAATGTAATTTATTACTACTAGATGTAATTCCAACATTAACAAGATCGTCCATTTTAAAAGAATGTAGCGCCTCGCCCGTAAGCGACCTCGGCGGAATGAGAATAAAATCGTCTTATAGGAGACTTTATACATTTACTAAGATATACAAAGAACGATTTCACCTCAAATCGCCGAGGTCGTTTACGGGCGAAACGCTATAAATGAAATACTAACACGAAATCGTTCATTTTAAATGATCGTATCGCCTCACCCGCAAGCGACCTCGAAGAAATGAGTATAAAATCGTCTTATGGGGACTCAAGTCGCCTGCGAACGAGGCGCTAGATATGAAATATTAACACTAAATCGTTCATTTTGGGAACTTGTATCGATTTCAAGTTAATACACGATTCGGTTTGTTTACAAACAGCCTTAACGAAACCAAGAGCCTGCACAGATCGGACTATCGATTCGGTTGATTATAGGATGTTAATAAACAAACCAGGTCTTGGTTGGCTTCAAAATTTTACTGTTTAGAACAGCTTCTATCAAGGGTGTGGCCAGGATTTATAACCATGTTCCATAATCCTTCAGAATGTAAAATTTTAGCATAAAAAGAAAAGGCAAATGAAACCAAAACTTTGAGATTTTAATTATATGTTAACTAATAACATTTTTCTTGGGTTTAAACTAAATAAATCCAGTACTTTCTTCACTATGCAATTCTGATTTTTCTTCAAAAATTTTTGATGCACACTCATTAAACACAACCCAGTGAGTCTGTCTTCGTCGGGTACTGAACTTGAAAGGCACTTCAATATCCTTTAACTTGTCTTCTGTTAAATTCTTTTTCTTCCACCTATTATATCACAAAACTAGTTCTGCGGAGACATCACCCAACTTATAAAATTCCATGAAAGATTCTGCATTATTTTTTAAATCTTTTGGAGCCATTTTGATCTTCCAGTATTCACCTGCAGACTGAGATGGTGGATTACTTCTGTGTACTTGCTTTTGAGTGACTCATGGTACTGACAACTCAACCCCTACTTTCTCTGCGATATCAAGTGATTTTTTACATAAATTATAAGAAACATTTTCGACATCTTGTCGATCTTCTTATATCTAGAATGTCATCAATATGTTTCTTCACCATAACTAAATCTATACTTTTACTTTGTAAAACGTTTACAACGGCTTCCAAAATTGCAGTGTATCTTGCAATAATGTTTAATCGTAAGATGAATATTTTAGTAGTTAGATTTAGTAACTGCACAGTGTAATTGGTATACAGATTTTTTTGTTGCATAGTTTCCTTCGATAGATTTCTGAAAATTGTTTTATGCTTTTATATATTTTCAACCATCTGCCCTCACAGAGCCTTGAAAGATTTGGAACCGATTTCCTACAGGCTGGCGATTCACGAAAGAAGGTGTCTTTTTTTAAATTGTGTCTTTAACCGTTGCAATTATGTTTCTTATTTTTGGTAGCTGCTAGTATCACTGACCATAAAATTTAGTTTATGGCTGGAGCAATGGAAAAATAAAGATTAAGCATACTTTTTTTTAAGAATAGCTTGTACACCACCTTCTTTGCCAATATGTTATGTGGCCAAAATTTGTATTACGACGATATGGAATTTTTAAAATTTAAGATCGCTTAATATCTTTGAATAAACGGTGCCAATTTTCCCCGAATCTGTCTCAAATTTAATAGATTTATCAATGTTTTTAGTGATATAAATCGCTTCCAAATTTTTGCTTTGTATCATATTCTCACTCATTACAAAAATTTTTGGCTTTTTGAAATTAAACTTATGATTGTGTTTATCTGAGTGATGGCAATGTGCTGTTTTATGCAAATTTTTCGTTTGTTTAGTATCATGTGCATGTTGTTTTACTCTTACTTTTTAACAATTGTTTAGATTCTCCAATGTAAGTACCATTGCAATTTATGCAATCGAATTGGTAAACGGTGTTGATTTTATCTAACGGATCGATTTCATCTTTCATATTTGTTATGTAATTACTTATTTTATTATTATTATACTTTGCCAATTTAACTTCATTATATTAATATTTTTTGAATATACATGTTATTCTATCAGTTAGATTAGGTATATAATTTATTTTGAAATATAATTTTTTTTGTTAATTGCCAACATCATCCACGTCTTTAAACACACGGTGGCTAATCCACTAGCAAATATCGGCAAGTATTACATTCAGCAATTTTTTTCCTCTGTATCTTATAACTAAAAAGCTAAGATTCTTTTCCATAAATCTTAAGCAGAATAAACTTGGGTTTATGATTAAAATATTGAACGTCGTCTACGAATACTGCAGATTTTCGATAACGGTAGTCGCGTACCCCGAGCATTACTAATATAAAAAATAATCTTGGTCGATTTTGAAATCGTTAGCTGCCCCTGGTAGCAGGAATAATACTTAAAGTGGTTCACGTCGTCGAAATCGATCAAGATACTTTTTCCATAAATTTTAAGCGAAGTAAACTTGGATTCAACTTTGGTTTTGAGCATGAACCCAAGTTTACCTTGCTTAGAGCTTATGGAAGGAGTATCTCGACCGACTTTGAAGATGGTGACCGCCCAAGTTATGTTCGAGATGTAGAAAAAAATTATGCTTAGCGTTTAAAGAAAAAGTAACGATGTCTTCGAAGTCGGTCACTGGTATCGGGGTAAGGTACTTAACATCATGATAAGGAAAAAATATAGAAGTTTGCCCTGAGAACGCCAAATGCGTTTTAGGCTTTATTAACACATAACACCATGTTCCATAACATTATGGAACACCCGAAATCAAATCCGAATCCCACACAATTATCGGCGGAAAAATTATTATCTTCTAATAAAATTTGAATTGCGCTAGCAATTGTGGAAGCATCTTGACATTACTCAATGTAGCCTACAAATTCCTCTCTGATTAATTTTTGACTTTCATTATAGAACCATAATCCCATAGAAAGCTGCTCTTTTCCAGCGAAATCTGCTGTTTCATCAACCATGACAGCACAAGCTGCCCGTTTACAGTTTTCGATTTATTTTTATTGATAACTTCACCGTATAATTGTTTGATCTCATTTTAAATTGTTGGTGAGGTATATTTATACAAGTGGCTCTTTATCTTGTCATCACCAAAGTCAATCCTCAAATTTAAAAGGTCAAAGAAAACTTCCTCATTTCTTGCTTTTCCTCTAAGAGGCAAATCATGGATTTCACAAAATAATATGCATGAAATAATTGCTGACAATATTTGTTTATTTTCTTCAATCGCCCTAATTGCAACTGGACTTCAACAGGAGCACTTTCAAGAAGATTTGTGGTAATGACTGCCAACCTGCTTCTTATAATCTTCATGTACATCTTTAAACTTCATGTAAGGCCTTACCATTAATGACCCCAAAACTCCATTAACTGTAACAATTCTTGACGGCAATAAAACACAACACAAATATAGAGCACCTTTCAAACGACTTAAGTAAGCATGGAGTATATTGATCTAACCAGCAGCGATGGTTAAATTTTCTTTTCAAGTGAATAGCATCAGCAGCAAAATCGCAATTGGATGATGGAACCCAAGGGTTTGTCAACAATTCCTTCTTTTTTCAGAAGAAGAATTATCATAGTAGCCATCGCGTTCTTCAGTTTGTTTAGAGATCTCAGTTCCAAAGACAGCTTCATGTAGATTTGAAAAACTACTTGAGCCTCCTTCAAAAATAGATTAACTATTTTAATATTCCGACCATTTTATTTTCATCTTCATTACAATCATTCCTTCCGTTTCCACCACAATCATCATAAACTTTTTTCCGTTTTAGGGATTTTTGACTTAAAAATAACCTAATATCATTCTTGATCTTAGTACCTAGCATAAAAATTAGTATAAAACAAAACCCATCAAAATTGGTGCATTATTGTAATTTTTGTTATAATTAAAAGGCATAAAATTATATTAATAATGCACAGAAAATCTTTCGCCATAACTAATAAAAATTGTTTGAAGGGCAGGGCTGCGCCTATGGCTTCTATATATGCAATTTCTTTGGTATAACCCCTTAATTGATTAACTTTAATTAATTAATCAAAATTTTTAGAACTGCAGGTTCAGTCCTCGGTACAGGAGTACACGCATTACTCACCGATTGGAATAAAGTCCTCGCCGCAGCCGGAGGTTTCTCTTTACTCGCTTTAGGTGTTTACACAGCTAAAGGAGCAACCGGAGTAACAGCCCGTTATATCGAAGCCCGATTAGGAAAACCATCCCTAGTTAGAGAGACATCGCGATTTTCTTTCCTCGATACCCTTCGCCACCCGATTCAAGCATTTCAAAAATTGAAAACATCTTCCGCCGATGCGCTTCAAGGAGTGATTTTAGCCCCTCGATTAGAGGAGCGATTAAGAGATGTTGCAATAGCAACAAAAAATACTAAGCAAAATCGAGGACTTTATCGAAACATCTTGATGCATGGTCCACCTGGAACCGGTAAAACGATGTTTGCGAAAAAATTAGCTAAACATTCGAATATGGATTACGCGATTTTAACCGGGGGTGATGTAGCCCCAATGGGGCGTGAGGGGGTAACGGCGGTTCATAAAGTTTTCGATTGGGCTACGAGTTCTCGAAAAGGTTTGATTCTATTCATAGACGAAGCAGATGCTTTCTTGAGAAAACGCTCCTCGGAAAATATTTCGGAAGATCTAAGAGCAACATTAAACGCGTTTTTATACAGAACCGGAGAACAAAGCAATAAATTCATGTTGGTTTTGGCCTCAAACACCCCCGAACAATTCGATTGGGCCGTCAACGATCGTTTAGATGAAATGGTCGAATTCTCTTTACCCGGATTAGAAGAACGCGAGCGTTTAATTCGATTATACTTTGACATATTCGTGCTTCAACCGGCAACTCAAGGCGCTCGCCGCTTAAAAGTCGAGCAATTCGATTACGGGGCTTTATGTTCGAAAATGGCTGAAATGACGGAGGGGATGTCTGGGAGAGAAATCGCTAAATTGGGTGTTTCATGGCAAGCGGCCGCTTATGCATCCGAAGATGGTGTGTTGACAGAAAAAATGGTTTTGGAACGAGTTAAAGACTCCGTTATGCAACATCGCCAAAAAGTTGAGTGGCAATCTGAGCAAGAACGCAGAGAATCTAAGAGTATTTATCACTCGGAAAAAGAAGAATCTTACAAACCGATCGCTGTTACACTTAAAAAGATCGATGAGGAGATTGAGAATATTTCGAAGCATAAACAAGAAGAGAAAGAAATTAAAACGGAGAAAGAAGAATCTGATTCAAAAACGAAGAGATAATTATTAAAATTGATTAATTAATTAATTAATTAAATTAATAAAGAAAAGGTAGTTAATAAAAAATTTACGTTATTCAAAAAAAAATAATAACAAAAAGGTAAATAGATTTCTCTTTATTATTTACCTGATTGTGTGGGTTTTGATTCGTCTCAATTTGAAAGTGAATGACGTAAAAGGAAATGATCTAGAGGTAAATGTGAACTTTTTGAATGTCGACTACAAATTGGAAACGTTTAGACTAAGAACCAAATTGTAAAAGCGTTTCTTCGAGTGCAGCATTTATTTGTTACTTGTTGTGATGATGCACTTTGTATTTTTATACAAAAAAAGTTGTAAATTTTACATTTTTCTTAGAATTTTTTTTCTCATCCTATAAAAGAGAAATTTATATTAAACTTCTCGATTTAATTAAAAGTGTTCAAAAAGATCCTAAAAAGTTTTTAGTTTAGTTCCAATTTTTTGTTGTGATAAATTTTATAATTAATTCGTCAATGTAATAAATAAAAATCTAATAAATTATACTTTATTATTACCTTTTTATAATAAAATCTTGTCCTGACTCAAACGATAAGCTATTTTCAACTAATATATCACATAAACATATTTTGTTTATAAATTAAACAACTTTCGATATAGCAATAGCGGTTTTACACCCAAATTTAATAGTCTCACTAAATACTTTATAAAAAGGGGCTAATTCAGCCCCATGATCAATCCCCGTATCATGATGTTCTTGTTCTTCATCTCGAAACTTTGTAATCGTCTCCAATAACTCTTTATTTACATCCGGATCGTTCATTAACGTTCTTAATTGATCATTATAATGCTCAACAATCACCGTTTCAACAGCCACGGTACACGCCATAGCAGCTTTATCTCCCAACAAAGCAGACCCTGCCCCTAAAGCAAAACCAAGTACGTTCCAAATCGGGATCATTGCAGTTGGGCGAACTCGATGCTTTTTTATTAAATCTTCGAATGTGTTTCTGTGATGAATTTCTTGTTCCCACATGTGCTTGATTAAGGGGCCTTTCGAAGTGCTTCCGAGTATGGCCATTTGACCGGCGTATATTCTATCGGCCCCAAATTCTCCTGCATGATCAACTCTAATTATTTCATCTAAATTCGATTTTGTTGTTGATGCTGATCTTGTTAATAAATTAATGGGAAGTTTTTTTGAATTTCGTAAAGTTAGCATATTTTTAATTTGTATAGGTTATGTTTTGATGATTTGATGTTTTCATATACCAGTCAGCTGATCCACAGTGAACATAGTCACGAATGTTAAGGAACCATCACGTTAGATGGCGCTGATGATCGTTAAAATCGTAATCGTTAGCTACTTTAGCGGCTATTTGAAAACATTTTGTTGTAATGTCAATGACAGTTTCTCGGTGCAAGTTGATTTTATGATTTGTTAATCAGTTTTTGGACTTTTTAGAACGTTATTTCCGGCATTTTTATGTATGGTGAGTGTATTAAATAGAATTTTCTTTTATACAATTTTATTAAGCTTGGGAAATCGTTTAATTTAATAGTAATCGTTAAGATCATTTGATTTCATACCAAACTCGACTATTTTCGCTGTTATAATAAAATGTTATGTGACATTGACACATGTCAAATCCGCCATCTTGAATGTTAACAATTGTCCTTAATTTGACTTAAAAAATCATTTAATTTGATATACTCTGTACCACGAGAAGTGGAGGTGACATCGCCTAACAGTGTACGGAACGCGTGGACATAATATTTGTAACGTATGCGCAAAATTCTTGCGGAAATCGATGAGTCACATTCACTTCTCGTGGTACAGACATACCAAACTCGATTAGGGTATTTTTTATTATAAAATTGACGTTTGACATTGACAGATGTCAAATACGCCATCTTGAATTTTAACAATTGTACTTAATTTGACTTAAAAAATCATTTAATTTAATACCAAACTCGATTAAGGTATCTTTTATTATGAAATTGACGTTTGGTATTGACAGATGTCAAATCTGCCATTTTGAATTTTAATAATTGCACTTAATTTGACATAAAAAATCATTTAATTTGATACCAAACATGATTAGGTTATTTTTTTTATGAAATTGACGTTTAACATTGACAGATGTCAAATGCTCCATCTTGAATTTTAACAATTGTATTTAATTTGACTTAAAAAATCATTTAATTTGATACAAAACTCGATTAGTGTATCTTTTATTATGACATTGACGTTTGGCATTGACAGATGTCAAATCCGCCATCTTGAATTTTAATAATCTAATTTTATTAAGCTTGGGAAATCGTTTAATTTAATACCAATCGTTAAAATCATTTAATTTCATACCAAACTCGACTATTTTTGCTGTTACAATAAAATGTTGTGACACTGACAGATGTCAAATCCGCCATCTTGAATTTTAGCAATTGTACTTAATTTGACTTAAAAAATCATTTAATTTGGCACCAAACTCGATTAAGGTACCTTTTATTATGAAATTGACGTTTAACATTGACAGATGTCATATCTGCCATCTTGAATCTTAACAATTGTACTCAATTTGACTTAAAAAATCATTTAATTTAATACAAAACTCGATTAGGGTATCTTTTATTATGAAATTGACGTTTGGCATTGACAGATGTCAAATCCGCCATCTTGAATTTTAATAATCTAGTTTTATTAAGCTTGGGAAATCGCTTAATTTAATACCAATCGTTAAAATTATTTCATTTCATACCAAACTCGATTAGGGTATCTTTTATTATGAAATTGACGTTTGGCATTGACAGATGTCAAATGCGCCATCTTGAGTTTTAATAATCTAATTTTATTAAGCTTGGGAAATCGTTTAATTTAATACTAATCGTTAAAATCATTTAATTTCATACCAATCTCGATTATTTTTCCTGTTATAATAAAAAGTTACGTGACATTGACAGATGTCAAATCCGCCATCTTGAATTTTAACAATTGTACTTAATTTGACTTAAAAAATCATTTAATTTAATACCAAACTCGACTAGGGTATCTTTTATTATGAAATTGACGTTTGGCATTGACAGATGTCAAATCCGCCATCTTGAATTTTAATAATCTAATTTTATTAAGCTTGGGAAATCGTTTCATTTAATACCAATCGTTAAAATCATTTGATTTCATACCAAACTCGACTAATTTTGCTATTATAATAAAATGTTAGGTGACATTGACACATGTCAAATCCGCCATCTTGAATTTTAACAATTGTCCTTAATTTGACTTAAAAAATCATTTAATTTAATACCAAACTCGATTAAGGCATCTTTTATTATGAAATTGACGTTTGGTATTGACAGATGTCAAATCTGCCATTTTGAATTTTAATAATTGCACTTAATTTGACATAAAAAATCATTTAATTTGATACCAAACATGATTAGGTTATTTTTTTTATGAAATTGACGTTTAACATTGACAGATGTCAAATGCTCCATCTTGAATTTTAACAATTGTATTTAATTTGACTTAAAAAATCATTTAATTTGATACAAAACTCGATTAGTGTATCTTTTATTATGACATTGACGTTTGGCATTGACAGATGTCAAATCCGCCATCTTGAATTTTAATAATCTAATTTTATTAAGCTTGGGAAATCGTTTAATTTAATACCAATCGTTAAAATCATTTAATTTCATACCAAACTCGACTATTTTTGCTGTTACAATAAAATGTTGTGACACTGACGGATGTCAAATCCGCCATCTTGAATTTTAACAATTGTACTTAATTTGACTTAAAAAATCATTTAATTTGGCACCAAACTCGATTAAGGTACCTTTTATTATGAAATTGACGTTTAACATTGACAGATGTCAAATCTGCCATCTTGAATCTTAACAATTGTACTCAATTTGACTTAAAAAATCATTTAATTTAATACCAAACTCGATTAGGGTATCTTTTATTATGAAATTGACGTTTGGCATTGACAGATGTCAAATCCGCCATCTTGAATTTTAATAATCTAATTTTATTAAGCTTGGGAAATCGCTTAATTTAATACCAATCGTTAAAATTATTTCATTTCATACCAAACTCGATTAGGGTATCTTTTATTATGAAATTGACGTTTGGCAATGACAGATGTCAAATCCGCCATCTTGAATTTTAATAATCTAATTTTATTAAGCTTGGGAAATCGCTTAATTTAATACCAATCGTTAAAATTATTTCATTTCATACCAAACTCGATTAGGGTATCTTTTATTATGAAATTGACGTTTGGCAATGACAGATGTCAAATCCGCCATCTTGAATTTTAATAATCTAATTTTATTAAGCTTGGGAAATCGCTTAATTTAATACCAATCGTTAAAATTATTTCATTTCATACCAAACTCGATTAGGGTATCTTTTATTATGAAATTGACGTTTGGCATTGACAGATGTCAAATCCGCCATCTTGAATTTTAATAATCTAATTTTATTAAGCTTGGGAAATCGTTTAATTTAATACCAATCGTTAAAATTATTTCATTTCATACCAAACTCGATTAATCACTTAATTTAATACCAATCGTTAAAATTATTTCATTTCATACCAAACTCGATTAGGGTATCTTTTATTATGAAATTGACGTTTGGCATTGACAGATGTCAAATCCGCCATCTTGAATTTTAATAATCTAATTTTATTAAGCTTGGGAAATCGCTTAATTTAATACCAATCGTTAAAATTATTTCATTTCATACCAAACTCGATTAGGGTATCTTTTATTATGAAATTGACGTTTGGCAATGACAGATGTCAAATCCGCCATCTTGAATTTTAACAATTGTACTTAATTTGACTTAAAAAATCATTTAATTTAATACCAAACTCGATTAGGGTATCTTTTATTATGAAATTGACGTTTGGCATTGACAGATGTCAAATCCGCCATCTTGAATTTTAATAATCTAATTTTATTAAGCTTGGGAAATCGCTTAATTTAATACCAATCGTTAAAATTATTTCATTTCATACCAAACTCGATTAGGGTATCTTTTATTATGAAATTGACGTTTGGCAATGACAGATGTCAAATCCGCCATCTTGAATTTTAATAATCTAATTTTATTAAGCTTGGGAAATCGCTTAATTTAATACCAATCGTTAAAATTATTTCATTTCATACCAAACTCGATTAGGGTATCTTTTATTATGAAATTGACGTTTGGCATTGACAGATGTCAAATCCGCCATCTTGAATTTTAATAATCTAATTTTATTAAGCTTGGGAAATCGCTTAATTTAATACCAATCGTTAAAATTATTTCATTTCATACCAAACTCGATTGGGGTATCTTTTATTATGAAATTGACGTTTGGCAATGACAGATGTCAAATCCGCCATCTTGAATTTTAATAATCTAATTTTATTAAGCTTGGGAAATCGCTTAATTTAATACCAATCGTTAAAATTATTTCATTTCATACCAAACTCGATTAGGGTATCTTTTATTATGAAATTGACGTTTGGCAATGACAGATGTCAAATCCGCCATCTTGAATTTTAACAATTGTACTTAATTTGACTTAAAAAATCATTTAATTTGATACCAAACTCGATTAGGGTATTTCTTATTATGAAATTGACGTTTGACATTGACATATATCAAATCCGCCATTTTGAATTTTAATAATACAATTTCATTAAGTTTAGGAAATCATTTAATTTAATACCAATCATTAAAATCATTTAATTTCATACCAAACTCGACTATTTTCGCTGTTATAATAAAATGTTATGTGACATTGACAGATGTCAAATCCGCCAATTTGAATTTTAATAATACAATTTCATTAAGTTTAGGAAATCATTTAATTTAATACCAATCATTAAAATCATTTAATTTCATACCAAACTCGACTATTTTTGCTGTTATAATAAAATGTTATGTGACATTGACAGATGTCAAATCCGCCATCTTGAATTTTAACAATTGTCCTTAATTTGACTTAAAAAATCATTTAATTTGATACCAAACTCGGTTAAGGTAACTTTTATTATGAAATTGACGTTTGGCATTGACATATGTCAAATGAGCCATCTTGAATTTTAATAATACAATTTCATTAAGCTTAGGAAATCATTTAATTTAACACCAATCATCACAATCATTTAACTTGATACTAAATATAACCAAATTAGTTTAATAGAAAAGTTAAAAAATGACATTTGATATATGATAATATGACATTTGACAGGTTTTATTTTGACAGGCGCCATTTTCGTTTGGAGTGTCATTTATTATAAGAAAATCGTTGAATCTCGCTCTAAATATCACGTATAAAAAATAGATAATAAATAAAATTTGACATTTGTGACTGACACATGTCATATCCGCCATTTTGAATTTAATAATTTCGTTATTATCCGTAAGAAAACCTTTAATTAATGTTAAAAAATAACTAAATTAGTTATTTTATTTCATAAGAAAGTTTAAATGTGACATTTGACATTGAAGAAAAAACAAAATTTGACATATGTCATATCCGCCATTTTGAATTTAATAATTTCGTTATTATCCGTAAAAAAACCTTTAATTGATGTTAAAAAATAACTAAATTAGTTATTTTATTTCATAAGAAAGTTTAAATGTGATATTTGACATTGAAGAAAAAACAAAATTTGACATATGTCATATCCGCCATTTTGAATTTAATAATTTCGTTATTATCCGTAAAAAAACCTTTAATTAATGTTAAAAAATAACTAAATTAGTTATTTTATTTCATAAGAAAGTTTAAATGTGACATTTGACATTGAAGAAAAAACAAAATTTGACATATGTCATATCCGCCATTTTGAATTTAATAATTTCGTTATTATCCGTAAAAAAACCTTTAATTGATGTTAAAAAATAACTAAATTAGTTATTTTATTTCATAAGAAAGTTTAAATGTGATATTTGACATTGAAGAAAAAACAAAATTTGACATATGTCATATCCGCCATTTTGAATTTAATAATTTCGTTATTATCCGTAAAAAAACCTTTAATTAATGTTAAAAAATAACTAAATTAGTTATTTTATTTCATAAGAAAGTTTAAATGTGACATTTGACATTGAAGAAAAAACAAAATTTGACATATGTCATATCCGCCATTTTGAATTTAATAATTTCGTTATTATCCGTAAAAAAACCTTTAATTAATGTTAAAAAATAACTAAATTAGTTATTTTATTTCATAAGAAAGTTTAAATGTGACATTTGACATTGAAGAAAAAACAAAATTTGACATATGTCATATCCGCCATTTTGAATTTAATAATTTCGTTATTATCCGTAAAAAAACCTTTAATTAATGTTAAAAAATAACTAAATTAGTTATTTTATTTCATAAGAAAGTTTAAATGTGACATTTGACATTGAAGAAAAAACAAAATTTGACATATGTCATATCCGCCATTTTGAATTTAATAATTTCGTTATTATCCGTAAAAAAACCTTTAATTGATGTTAAAAAATAACTAAATTAGTTATTTTATTTCATAAGAAAGTTTAAATGTGACATTTGACATTGAAGAAAAAACAAAATTTGACATATGTCATATCCGCCATTTTGAATTTAATAATTTCGTTATTATCCGTAAAAAAACCTTTAATTAATGTTAAAAAATAACTAAATTAGTTATTTTATTTCATAAGAAAGTTTAAATGTGACATTTGACATTGAAGAAAAAACAAAATTTGACATATGTCATATCCGCCATTTTGAATTTAATAATTTCGTTATTATCCGTAAAAAAACCTTTAATTAATGTTAAAAAATAACTAAATTAGTTATTTTATTTCATAAGAAAGTTTAAATGTGATATTTGACATTGAAGAAAAAACAAAATTTGACATATGTCATATCCGCCATTTTGAATTTAATAATTTCGTTATTATCCGTAAAAAAACCTTTAATTAATGTTAAAAAATAACTAAATTAGTTATTTTATTTCATAAGAAAGTTTAAATGTGACATTTGACATTGAAGAAAAAACAAAATTTGACATATGTCATATCCGCCATTTTGAATTTAATAATTTCGTTATTATCCGTAAAAAAACCTTTAATTAATGTTAAAAAATAACTAAATTAGTTATTTTATTTCATAAGAAAGTTTAAATGTGACATTTGACATTGAAGAAAAAACAAAATTTGACATATGTCATATCCGCCATTTTGAATTTAATAATTTCGTTATTATCCGTAAAAAAACCTTTAATTAATGTTAAAAAATAACTAAATTAGTTATTTTATTTCATAAGAAAGTTTAAATGTGACATTTGACATTGAAGAAAAAACAAAATTTGACATATGTCATATCCGCCATTTTGAATTTAATAATTTCGTTATTATCCGTAAAAAAACCTTTAATTAATGTTAAAAAATAACTAAATTAGTTATTTTATTTCATAAGAAAGTTTAAATGTGACATTTGACATTGAAGAAAAAACAAAATTTGACATATGTCATATCCGCCATTTTGAATTTAATAATTTCGTTATTATCCGTAAAAAAACCTTTAATTAATGTTAAAAAATAACTAAATTAGTTATTTTATTTCATAAGAAAGTTTAAATGTGACATTTGACATTGAAGAAAAAACAAAATTTGACATATGTCATATCCGCCATTTTGAATTTAATAATTTCGTTATTATCCGTAAAAAAACCTTTAATTAATGTTAAAAAATAACTAAATTAGTTATTTTATTTCATAAGAAAGTTTAAATGTGACATTTGACATTGAAGAAAAAACAAAATTTGACATATGTCATATCCGCCATTTTGAATTTAATAATTTCGTTATTATCCGTAAAAAAACCTTTAATTGATGTTAAAAAATAACTAAATTAGTTATTTTATTTCATAAGAAAGTTTAAATGTGACATTTGACATTGAAGAAAAAACAAAATTTGACATATGTCATATCCGCCATTTTGAATTTAATAATTTCGTTATTATCCGTAAAAAAACCTTTAATTAATGTTAAAAAATAACTAAATTAGTTATTTTATTTCATAAGAAAGTTTAAATGTGACATTTGACATTGAAGAAAAAACAAAATTTGACATATGTCATATCCGCCATTTTGAATTTAATAATTTCGTTATTATCCGTAAAAAAACCTTTAATTGATGTTAAAAAATAACTAAATTAGTTATTTTATTTCATAAGAAAGTTTAAATGTAACATTTGACATTGAAGAAAAAACAAAATTTGACATATGTCATATCCGCCATTTTGAAAATGACGTATTATGCTTCGCTAGATTTAAAAATCCTTTATTTAAAACCAATTAGGATAATTAAGGAATAAATCGAATACTTTTTAAATTTAACGAATTTGACAGCTGTCAAAATTACTACAATTTGTGTTGAAATGTCAAAATTAATTTTTATCCGGATACAGTGATTAGGTTGGTATCAAAATGTACGCTTAATTGATTAATATAAGCCGAAATAAAAAAGTTGCAAGTGACACCTGTCAGATGTCATATGTCAAAATTATTGAATTAAAAAAAAAATAGTGATTTAACATTATTTTAGATCGATTTAAAATTGAAAATCGGGTTATTTAAGTCCAAACACGGCCAGTTTATTTTAAAAATTGACGGAGATATACGAAAAAATTAAATTAAAGATGGCAGCTGTCAATGTCATTTATTATATTATACAAGTTTGATTTATTTAATCGAAAATATGGGTTGTGGGGTATCAAATTAAAGGATTTTTTGTGCTTACCACTATTTCGACGTTTTTACGGCTTAAAAAGATAATTAAAAAATCAAAATGGCGGATTTATACTTTTTTTTAATTAAAACTAAACTTAATTAAAACGATGACGAAAAGTACGTTTACAAAATAAGAAATAAGTCCAAACTCGATGAGTTTATGTTAATAATTAACAAAGATATCGGAAAAATTGAATTAAAGATGGCGGCTGTCAATGTCATTTATTATATTGTACAAGTTTGAT
Source organism: Onthophagus sagittarius (assembly GCA_036711965.1). NCBI lineage: Eukaryota > Metazoa > Arthropoda > Insecta > Coleoptera > Scarabaeidae > Onthophagus > Onthophagus sagittarius. The sequence continues at coordinate 15,251,557 of JASERS010000004.1, forward strand.
TTATTTAATCGAAAATATGGGTTGTGGGGTATCAGATTAAAGGATTTTTTGTGCTTATTACGATTTTGATGTTTTTACGGCTTAAAAGGATAATTAGAAAATCAAAATGGCGGATTTATACTTTTTTTTTAATTAAAGCTAAATTTAATGAAAACAATGACGAAAAGTACATTTACAAAGTAAGAAATAAGTCCAAACTCGATGAGTTTATGTTAATAATTAACAAAGATATCGAAAAAATTAAATTAAAGATGGCGGCTGTCAATGTCATTTATTATATTATACAAGTTTGATTTATTTAATCGAAAATATGGGTTGTGGGGTATCAAATTAAAGGATTTTTTGTGCTTATTACGATTTTGATGTTTTTACGGCTTAAAAGGATAATTAGAAAATCAAAATGGCGGATTTATACTTTTTTTTTAATTAAAGCTAAATTTAATGAAAACAATGACGAAAAGTACATTTACAAAGTAAGAAATAAGTCCAAACTCGATGAGTTTATGTTAATAATTAACAAAGATATCGGAAAAATTAAATTAAAGATGGCGGCTGTCAATGTCATTTATTATATTGTACAAGTTTGATTTATTTAATCGAAAATATGGGTTGTGGGGTATCAGATTAAAGGATTTTTTGTGCTTATTACGATTTTGATGTTTTTACGGCTTAAAAGGATAATTAGAAAATCAAAACGGCGGATTTATACTTTTTTTTTAATTAAAGCTAAATTTAATGAAAACAATGACGAAAAGTACATTTACAAAGTAAGAAATAAGTCCAAACTCGATGAGTTTATGTTAATAATTAACAAAGATATCGAAAAAATTAAATTAAAGATGGCGGCTGTCAATGTCATTTATTATATTATACAAGTTTGATTTATTTAATCGAAAATATGGGTTGTGGGGTATCAAATTAAAGGATTTTTTGTGCTTATTACGATTTTGATGTTTTTACGGCTTAAAAGGATAATTAGAAAATCAAAATGGCGGATTTATACTTTTTTTTTAATTAAAGCTAAATTTAATGAAAACAATGACGAAAAGTACATTTACAAAGTAAGAAATAAGTCCAAACTCGATGAGTTTATGTTAATAATTAACAAAGATATCGAAAAAATTAAATTAAAGATGGCGGCTGTCAATGTCATTTATTATATTATACAAGTTTGATTTATTTAATCGAAAATATGGGTTGTGGGGTATCAAATTAAAGGATTTTTTGTGCTTATTACGATTTTGATGTTTTTACGGCTTAAAAGGATAATTAGAAAATCAAAATGGCGGATTTATACTTTTTTTTTAATTAAAGCTAAATTTAATGAAAACAATGACGAAAAGTACATTTACAAAGTAAGAAATAAGTCCAAACTCGATGAGTTTATGTTAATAATTAACAAAGATATCGAAAAAATTAAATTAAAGATGGCGGCTGTCAATGTCATTTATTATATTATACAAGTTTGATTTATTTAATCGAAAATATGGGTTGTGGGGTATCAAATTAAAGGATTTTTTGTGCTTATTACGATTTTGATGTTTTTACGGCTTAAAAGGATAATTAGAAAATCAAAATGGCGGATTTATACTTTTTTTTTAATTAAAGCTAAATTTAATGAAAACAATGACGAAAAGTACATTTACAAAGTAAGAAATAAGTCCAAACTCGATGAGTTTATGTTAATAATTAACAAAGATATCGAAAAAATTAAATTAAAGATGGCGGCTGTCAATGTCATTTATTATATTATACAAGTTTGATTTATTTAATCGAAAATATGGGTTGTGGGGTATCAAATTAAAGGATTTTTTGTGCTTATTACGATTTTGATGTTTTTACGGCTTAAAAGGATAATTAGAAAATCAAAATGGCGGATTTATACTTTTTTTTTTAATTAAAACTAAATTTAATGAAAACAATGACGAAAAGTACATTTACAAAATAAGAAATAAGTCCAAACTCGATGAGTTTATGTTAATAATTAACAAAGATATCGGAAAAATTAAATTAAAGATGGCGGCTGTCAATGTCATTTATTATATTGTACAAGTTTGATTTATTTAATCGAAAATATGGGTTGTGGGGTATCAAATTAAAGGATTTTTTGTGCTTATTACTATTTTGACGTTTTCACAAATAAAATTATTAATGAAAAATCAAAAGGGCGGATTTTTATTAATTTTTTTTTCATAAGTATGGGTTGTGGGATATCAAATTGCACGATTTTTTGTGCTTATTACGATTTTGATAATTTCACAAAAAGGATTATGAATAAGAAAATCAAAGTGGCGTATTTTTATTAATTTTTTGTTTATTATTTTTTTTCGCGAAAATATGGGTTGTTGGATATCAAGTTAAAAGATTCTTCTTTGTACTCATTTATGTTACAATCAATGTTTAAATAAAAGTTTTAGTTACAGAACATACGCGTATTAATTGTCTTAAAATTAATAACAATTAAATGTGCATTGAAAATTGAATTTGGCGGTATTTGATGATAGTTAGGAACCACTCCGTTCGAGGGCGCTGGTGCTGAGTAAAAAAAGTTTAACACTTGACATAAAATTAAGATTCGATTGATTTTTGATTTCAAAAAGATTTATATAAATTAAAGTTTTAATTAAAAAAAATGCTTTATTAAACTTTTTTTGACCTCACATTAATTTTTATTTATTATATTAATAATTTACTTAATTAATTAATTTTATTTATCGTTTAAAATTAGATTTCAAAATCAAGTTGAGTTGAATCGAACCACATTATTTTAAAAAGAGGTTATGTTTTGTAATGGCTCAAACTTTAAAGTAGTTATTAAAAAGCTCAAAGGAGATGGCTGCAAGATGGAACAGCGAATTTTACGTTGCAATGGAACAAAGGGATCTTCAAGCTAGTGCTATGGCTGTTAATAATTCCGGGAATTTTGTGCTATTAGCTGGGTAAGTTAAAGTTGCTTCGTAACACATTTTTGTCTTAAACGTTGTTTTTTTAGTCGTAGATGTATTGCAATAAAGAATTTGGATGATATCGACGGGGAGCCCCTAAAAAAATTCCCAAGGCAAAGCAAATACGAAGTAGGATCAGCCGAATGGAACCCCACGGAACATAACCGAGAATTATGTGTTATTTCTGTAAGTTAAATTAAAATAACATAAATTTGATGATATCCCTTGTTTTTAGAGCAACCAAAGACTTGAAGTTTTATGTTGGTCGAAAGGGGAATTAACTCAATCCCACTCATTACGAGCACACACCCGAGTTATTACCGGTTTAAATTGGCATAGATCCGACCCGAATATCTTGGCATCATGCTCTGTTGATACATTTATTTATATTTGGGATATAAGAGACTCAAGGAGACCATCAATTTCTCTTTCTGCCATAGCGGAAGCTACGCAAGTGAGGTGGAACACCATGAACTCGAATATTCTTGCAACGGCACATGATGGGGATGTAAAACTTTGGGATAGAAGAAAAGGTACAGCTCCCGTACAATATATAAGCGCTCATTTATCTAAAATTCACGGATTAGATTGGAGCCCTCGCTCAGAGACTTATTTAGCAACATCCGGGCAAGATTGCACGGTGAAATTTTTTGACACAACAAATTCTCGAAGAGCAGAATCCGTTTTAACAACGAACGCCCCCGTTTGGAGGGCTAGATTCACCCCGTTCGGAAATGGGTTAGTAACGGTGGTTGTGCCGCAATTGAGGCGGGGAGAAAATGGGTTATTATTATGGAATACCGATAATAGGGGAAGTCCCGTTCATACTTTCGTGGGACATCGAGACGTTGTGTTAGATTTTGAGTGGAGGAAACGTTTACCCAACGACGTTGATTTTGAGTTAATAACTTGGTCGAAAGACCAAACTTTATTAATATGGAAAATTGACCCATTCGTTCAAAAATTATGTGGGCATCGCCCGGAAGAAAACGCGGAAGAAGATTTAATGGAAGAATTAGTTAAAACATCATCTCCAAAAATCCAATTATTACAACAAGAATTTTCTTTGTTAAACGTCCACATCCCAAACATGGAAGTTATTAAAATGGACGTAACGAGACGAACTTGCACGGTCAAAGTCGACTCAACCCTCGGAATTGTTTGCTTACAAGTCATTTTTCCGAACGCCTACCCCCACGGGGTCCCCCCATCCTTCCAAATCGTCCAAGGATCCACCATCGACGCGCATTTAGCGAGCCAATTAACCCAAACTTTAAATCATGTAGCTCAACAACGAGTCATCAAAAATCGGACGTGTTTAGAACCTTGTTTAAGGCAATTAGTTGCGACGATTGAACAATACCAAAGCGACCCGACTGACTCAAAAAAACAATTTGATGTTAATTACACCGAATCTAGTAATTTAGGCACTTACAATGACACTTATATACCATTCCCACGCACATCGGGGGCTAAATTTTGCTCGGCCAATATTTTGGTGTGTTTTGGCCGATCCATAAACATCCGTAAAGCTGCTATAAATAAAGGCGAAACAGCCACACCCCGCGCTTTATCAGCTTTAGGAAATTATGGCTCAAAACGATCCAACGGGCCGGTCACAATCTCATCTTATTATTACCAAAAATCGCGAAGAACCCAACAAAACCCTTATAAAGGCCCAAAAGCTTATGTATTAGTCTACGACGTCTCCCCCTTATTTTATGTAAACCGATTTTTGGCGGATAAATATATTTTGGCTGGAGACGTAGTCGCGATTTGCCGATACAATAAATCGATCGCTTCTAGTATTGGGCGCGACGATTTGGTGCAAGCTTGGACTTTAGCTGAGTTAGTTTCCGGGCCACAACAAGCGGAAGAAGACATGTCTTGGACGTATCATCCGTTCGGAAACGAGTTAATGCAATCTTTGTTAGTATCAATCGAAACGTGATGCCGATGATTTTAATGTATTGAGAGTCGAGTTTTAGAATTTCCCATTACGCCAATCAATCGGATGTGCAAACGGCCGCTATGTTGTGTTGTATTTTTGGTAAAGAGAATGAGGCGAATTCGAAAAAAATTGCTACCAAACAACGATTAATGCATCCGGAAGTGAGTAGAAATTTATTATGTTTAAATTAAGTTGCTTTACTTCGTTTCTATCTACTAACTTTTTAAAACTAATTTGAATGTTTTATTTCTAATTCGATTTTGTAGCTAATTGCAGCTGGAAAAAGGTGGTATGAGGTAATATTTTCATTTAATTCTTCAAATTTAATGCTTATTATTAATAATTATTCTTTATCATCACATTAATATTATAATCCTCTCAGAATCCTTGCTCAAAAATCATTCCCGAAGATATCTTATTAAAAAATTTGAGTAAGGGTGGTTCAAAATCGAAGTTGGAATAGACTATCTCTGAAATTAAAAGTTAGAAGTTGATGATTATATATAAATTTGCTTCAACTTGCTTCTTATTTCATTCTTATATCTTAATTAGTTCTTGAGATATGATTCTGTAAAGATTGCTTCATTTTTACCCAACACGTTTAACTAAAAGAGTTCTAATTTAAAAATCATAACTCGGAGATTTGAGGATTTGAAGAAACGATCTTTGGAACATTACATCCTATATAAATTTGCTTCAAATTGTTTCTTATTTCATTCCAATGTCTCAATTAGTTCTTGAGATATGATTCTTTAACGATTGCTACATTTTTACCCAACACGCTTAACAAAAAGAGTTCTAATTTAAAAATCATAACTCGGAGATTTGATGATTTGAAGAAACGATCTTTTTCACATTACATCCTATTTAAATTTGCTTCAAATTGTTTCTTATTTCATTCCGACGTCTCAATTAGTTCTTGAGATATAATTCTTTGAAGATTGCTTCATTTTCACCAAACATGTTTAACTAAAAAAGTTCTAATTTAAAAATCATAACTCGGAGATTTGAGGATTTGAAGAAACGATCTTTGGAACATTACATTCTATTTAAATTTGCTTCAAATTGATTCTTATTTCATTGCTATATCTCAATTAGTTCTTGAGATATGATTCTTTAAAGATTGCTTCATTTTTACCCAACTCGTTTAACTAAAAGAGTTCTAATTTAAAAATCATAACTCGGAGATTTGATGATTTGAAGAAACGATCTTTGGAACATTACATCCTATTTAAATTTGCTTCAAATTGTTTCTTATTTCATTCCGATGTCTCAATTAGTTCTTGAGGTATGATTCTTAAAAGATTGCTTCATTTTTACCCAACACGTTTAACAAAAAGAGTTCTAATTTAAAAATCATAACTCGGAGATTTTAGGATTTGAAGAAACGATCTTTGGAACATTACATTCTATATAAATTTGCTTAAAATTGTTTCTTATTTCATTCCGATGTCTCAATTAGTTCTTAAGATATGATTCTTTAAAGATTGCTTCATTTTTACCCAACACGTTTAACTAAAACAGTTTAATTCAAAAATCATAACTCGGAGATTTGAAGAAACGATCTTTGGCACATTACATCCTACTTAAATTTGCTTCAAATTGTTTCTTATTTCATTTCGACGTCTCAATTAGTTCTTGAGATATAATTCTTTAAAGATTGCTTCATTTTCACCAAACACGTTTAACTAAAAAAGTTCTAATTTAAAAATCATAACTCGGAGATTTGATGATTTGAAGAAACGATCTTTGGAACATTACATCCTATTTAAATTTGCTTCAAATTGTTTCTTATTTTATTCCGATGTCTCAATTAGTTCTTGAGATATGATTCTTTAAAGATTGCTTCATTTTTACCCAGCATGTTTAACTAAAAGAGTTCTAATTTAAAAATCATAACTCGGAGATTTTAGGATTTGAAGAAACGATCTTTGGAGCATTACATCCTATTTAAATTTGCTTCAAATTGTTTCTTATTTTATTCCGATGTCTCAATTAGTTCTTGAGATATGATTCTTTAAAGATTGCTTCATTTTTACCCAGCATGTTTAACTAAAAGAGTTCTAATTTAAAAATCATAACTCGGAGATTTTAGGATTTGAAGAAACGATCTTTGGAGCATTACATCCTATTTAAATTTGCTTCAAATTGATTCTTATTTCATTGCTATATCTCAATTAGTTCTTGAGGTATGTTTCTTTAAAGATTGTTTCATTTTTACCCAACACGTTAAAAGAGTTCTAATTTAAACATCATAACTCGGAGATTTGAGGATTTGAAGAAACGATCTTTGGAACATTACATCCTATATAAATTTGCTTCAAATTGTTTCTTATTTTATTCCGATGTCTCAATTAGTTCTTGAGATATGATTCTTTAAAGATTGCTTCATTTTTACCCAACACGTTTAACTAAAAGAGTTCTAATTTAAAAATCATAACTCGGAGATTTGAGGATTTGAAGAAACGATCTTTGGAACATTACATTCTATTTAAATTTGCTTCAAATTGTTTCTTATTTCATTCCGACGTCTCAATTAGTTCTTGAGATATAATTCTTTAAAGATTGCTTCATTTTCACCAAACACGTTTAACTAAAAAAGTTCTAATTTAAAAATCATAACTCGGAGATTTGAGGATTTGAAGAAACGATCTTTGGAACATTACATTCTATTTAAATTTGCTTCAAATTGATTCTTATTTCATTGCTATATCTCAATTAGTTCTTGAGATATGATTCTTTAAAGATTGCTTCATTTTACCCAAGTCGTTTAACTAAAAGAGTTCTAATTTAAAAATCATAACTCGGAGATTTTAGGATTTGAAGAAACGATCTTTGGAACATTACATTCTATTTAAATTGCTTCAAATTGTTTCTTTTTTCATTCCGATGTCTCAATTAGTTCTTGAGATATGATTCTTTAAAGACTGCTTCATTTTTACCCAACACGTTTAACTGAAAGAGTTCTAATTTAAAAATCATAACTGGGAGATTTGAGGATTTGAAGAAACGATCTTTGGAGCATTACATCCTATTTAAATTTGCTTGAAATTGTTTCTTATTTTATTCCGATGTCTCAATTAGTTCTTGAGATATGATTCTTTAAAGATTGCTTCATTTTTACCCAGCATGTTTAACTAAAAGAGTTCTAATTTAAAAATCATAACTCGGAGATTTGAGGATTTGAAGAAACGATCTTTGGAACATTACATCCTATATAAATTTGCTTCAAATTATTTCTTATTTCATTCCTATACCTCACTTATTTCTTGAGATATGATTCTTTAAAGATTGCTTCATTTTTACGCAACACGTCTAACTAAAAGAGTTCTATTTAAAAAATCATAACTCGGAGATTTGAGGATTTGAAGAAACGATCTTTGGAACTTATTACATTGTTATATCTCAATTAGTTCTTGAGATATGTTTCTTTAAAGGTTGCTTCATTTTTACCCAACACGTTAAAAGAGTTCTAATTTAAACATCATAACTCGGAGATTTGAGGATTTGAAGAAACGCTCTTGCTATATCTCAATTAGTTCTTGAGATATGTTTCTTTAAAGATTGTTTCATTTTTACCCAACACGTTAAAAGAGTTCTAATTTAAAAATCATAACTCGGAGATTTGAGGATTTGAAGAAACGATCTTTGGAACATTACATTCTATTTAAATTTGCTTCAAATTGATTCTTATTTCATTGCTATATCTCAATTAGTTCTTGAGATATGTTTCTTTAAAGATTGTTTCATTTTTACCCAACACGTTAAAAGAGTTCTAATTTAAAAATCATAACTCGGAGATTTGAGGGTTTGAAGAAACAATCTTTGGAACATTACATCCTATATAAATTTGCTTCAAATTGTTTCTTATTTTATTCCGATGTCTCAATTAGTTCTTGAGATACGATTCTTTAAAGATTGCTTCATTTTTACCCAACACGTTTAACTAAAAGAGTTTTAATTTAAAAATCATAACTCGGAAATTTGAGGATTTGAAGAAACGATCTTTGGAACATTACATTCTATTTAAATTTGCTTCAAATTGATTCTTATTTCATTGCTATATCTCAATTAGTTCTTGAGATATGTTTCTTTAAAGATTGCTTCATTTTTACCCAACACGTTAAAAGAGTTCTAATTTAAACATCATAACTCGGAGATTTGAGGATTTGAAGAAACGATTTTTGGCACTTTACATCCTATATAAATTTGCTTCAAATTCTTTCTTATTTTATTCCGATGTCTCAATTAGTTCTTGAGATATGATTCTTTAAAGATCGCTTCATTTTTACCCAACACGTTTAACTAAAAGAGTTTTAATTTAAAAATCATAACTCGGAAATTTGAGGATTTGAAGAAACGATCTTTGGAACATTACATTCTATTTAAATTTGCTTCAAGTTGATTCTTATTTCATTCCTACATCTCAATTAGTTCTTGAGATATCGCATTTTCGATTCAAACATCGAATTTGAACCATCACTTTGAGATAAACCATCCAAAAATTAAATGAGTAATCCTATTATTTATTATTTAAATAACATTTTATGTAATAACAGCCCCTTTTATTTCATTTAGTCCGGCGGATCACCTTACCACACAATTCCAGTAGCAGATATAATAACGGAAGGAATCGGATTCCCATTAATCAAATCGACTCGTTCAAGTTCATTAGAAAATCTCCGTCTTCATGAACTCCAACATCCCTCGACCGTCCAAAAAGATCAAAACGTGAATCTTTACGAATATTACAAGCTGAGTTACGCCGAATTACTCCACCGATGGAAATTGTTGTACAACCGGGTGGAGGTTTTAAAATACATGTCGACTCCATCCGAGACTTACCGGGGATTAGAATTTTTAACTGACTGCCAAAATTGTCAAAAGCCCTCTAAATATTGTACGTGTGATAACTGTAAGAAGCTCTCTTTGAATTGTATCATTTGCCACACTTCCGTGAGGGGTTCCGCGAATTGCTGTTTAGTGTGTGGACATGGGGGGCACACGGTTCATATGCAACAGTGGTTTGCGAAGAATAAAATGTGCCCTTCTGGCTGTGGGTGTCGATGTCTTGCCGAAACGGCCGAAGTTTTTAAAGTATAAGTTTGTATTAATTTTTAAGGAATTGTATTTATTTTTTAGATTAAAATTATTTATTTTTTGAAACTATTTCTAGTTTTATTCATTAATATATATCAATTAATTCTTGAATTCTCTCTGAATTTAATGATTTTGAGCTGCATTTTTTTGTAACATTCCTTTAACATTATTCGGGATATAAAATTATTATTTTTTATTATTAAATAATAATTTTTTCATTAATAACGACTAAATGGCGCCATTTAAGGTTAAAATTTTAATTAATATTTATTTTTATAATTAGTTAACCATAATTTAGGTAACCAAAACCATGATCTATGCAACAATGAAGGATGAAAAACGTTATACTCAACATTACTTAATCGATTTAAATAATTATCAACAGCCGTCGTTGTTAAAAACACCGTTTTAGCCTGATTAGGTACATTATTCATTAAATCTCTCGCTTTAACTAAATGCTCATTAGCCCTACTCGCTAAATCTAAACACGATTCAACCATATTATCACTACTTTTGCTCCTTAAAACATCTTCGTGACTCACTTTATGATTTATTAAGATATCTTGGGGGATAGCAATAAAATTAATTTTCTTTGCAAGCGGAATCGTTCTAAAAACAATATTAAATCATTTTTAAACGAATTATATCAAAAAATTACCGTAATAATTGCGTAATTCCTTGAGCTTTCCCAATATGAGAGGCAGCATGATCGGCGTGAATATTTTTAATCCCACAACTTTCGAGTATAAGATAATAAACGGTCGATACGGTTTTTTCAACATACGTTTCTAATTCGGACATTGTATTGAAGGAGTTTTTATTGAGCAATTCGCTTCTACTCGTTATTAAAGTCTTAAAATGTCTCTTAGTTAACTTTTCTCTACGATTAACCTAAAAATTAAAACCAATAACAATTTTAATTTCAATCGAATTTAAAATACCTTATATAATTCTAAAGCAACGGGGTGTTTTGGGACGTTTAAAGGGTCTTTTTCGAAGCATTTATCGATGGTTTCCTCCCAAAATTTTAAACGCATCCTGCCGATTTCAACTTGGCTAACACGTTCGCCGATTTTTGATACTTCTATATTAAAACTGCGGATTGCTAAAGCAGAGGATCGATGGGGGTTCTTCAAAAATAAAGTACAAACGAAATTCTCGTAATCATTACTCCTAAAAAGTAAAAATTAATTAATACACATAACCTCATTAAAATTCATTCTTACCGGACCAAATTTAAACAATACTCGGATGAACTTTGCGATTTAAATCGTATATTATTTAATAAATAAACATCTTGTGCTAAAATTTTAAATAAATTAAGCTTATTCGTTAAAATGGACATTTTTAGTTCGACTTATTAAGGTTATTTTTTAGGTTATAATGTATTTTTAATATTTTTAGGTTATAAAAAAATTATCTTTGGATAAAATTTCTTATTTTTTTTTATTGTTCCTTACATACAGTTGAATTGTAATGCTCCCCCAATTTATACAAGTGCCTATGATAAACAAGAACTAAAGGGGCACCCTGAAAATTTTCGCCTTGAATCGTGGAAGGTCCGGAGGCTTGGATAACCTTAATCGGGCATTGAAGCACATTAGATAAAGCTCGAAGTTCCAATTGACCCCCCCATAACTTCGTTTTTTCCACTTTTTTGCAATAATTTTCGAATTGTTTATCGTCAACGGCTTGTTCGGTTTCGTTATACATAAACGGTATAAAATCATCTTTGTGTTCTCTCATAAAATCGGCAGTTTGTTTCCTTAACCTTCCCGTTGTTGAAGGTTCCCTCCCGGTCATCACTAATTGATGATTTATTGCACAATACAAGCAATTACCATCAGCGGCTATATCGAAAATGTCTAAATTATTCGATGTGAGTATTTCTTTGATGGTTTGCATTTCCATAACTCTAGGTCCTTGGCTGTTAACTTCATCTTGCTCTTGAATACGCTTTTCTCTTTCTCGATCCTCCTCTTGTTTTTTATTCCTCCGTTTTTGAGCTCTCGTAATTTTTACCGGCTCCATAATCTCACCCTCTTCATTCTCATTTTCTCCATCACCCTCAATCTCCTCTTGATTTCGAATTCTCCTCGAACCCCGCGACGTTTTGGAAGAACTTGGTGAGATTGTATCGCTATTTTGAGTAGAAATATGGTCATCGGATATCGCGGAGTTTTGGCAGTTTAAGTTAGCTGATTTTAATTCTAAGTTATGTTTTTCGTCTAATTCTTTTTCTAGTTGAGTGATTGTGTCTTGAATCTCCTTTTTCTTCTTTTTATCACCTTTTGGGGCCGATTTTTTCAGCCCTTGTATTTTCGCCTGCAAATCTTTGCGTTCCTGTCGGTGCCTTTTTAACATCGTCTCTCCTTCCATTTCATTTTCTGACGAACTCATTTCGAATTAGATGAGGAAAAAGGTATTTTAAATTAATAGATGTTGAAAAAATCTTTAATAAACGCTGAACACGCGTGCACCTGTCGTAACAGCGAAAAAGTGAGGCTATGTTAAAATATTATTGAAATAACATTGATTTTGGTGTTGAATTGAATTAATTCGGTGTCGTTCGTTGTTATTTTATATTATTTATTGTTTAAATAACGCAAAAATTGATTTTTTAGTGCTCAAATTATTCTTATTATACCTAAACCATTTACCTCATTTAACCCATTTATCATTTGGCGAATATTTCAAGTTAAATCCAATTAAAGTACTTTCTTTATATATTGGATAATATTTTAAATAAAATATAACAATTTTAACTTCGTTTAAAGCTGATTTAAGATTAAATTATTAAATACAAGATATTTTTTGACATTTCAATTTAAACAGCGACATCTTTCGATTTATAATCAAACATCTTAATATATTTCGCATTTAAAATATAAATAAAGATTTAATGTAGATAAATGAAATCATAACATATTCCCCAAATAAAATTATAAATAACATTAAATTAAATTCATTTACAACAAATTTATATTTAAATCATTTTAAATTTACCAACAGCGCCATCTTTTAGCATTCATTTAAATTTACCAAATTAGAATGATATCTCAATTTTAAAAAGTAACCTACATATATTTTAATAATTTCGGTCATTTTTAGAAATATTCATTAACGTTACATAACTAACAAAATAAATTTCCTATAATTACAAATAATATAATAATTTAATAACCCCAAATAACCCCTTTTTAAGTCAAATCTTCATTTGTTTTAAATATCTGAACGGTTTGGGCTGTCATCTGATTGATAAAAAAACTCGTGTACAAATTTTTATTAATTTTGTAACTGGGCAAAGTACAATTTCGCTTTTGGTGTTGGTTCAGTCAATCGGCCGGTTTTTGTGCGGCGAAGTCATCAATAAAACCCCGGTACACTTTATTCCAAATTATAATAATCACCATGTCGAGCGTAAGGTTATTTGGGGCCTTGTACAAACGAGTTTTAACGAATGCGAAAATAACCGGACACCGTAAGTTTTTATCGTTAATTGCACCCAAATTAACGTCTAATTACGTTTATTTTTATTATTTTAGTACCAATTAGACTCATGGCTTCTGCTGCAGCGGAAAGAAAACACACCAAATTAAAGGTGGTCGATAATGTTGGAGTTATCGTACTTGATTCACCTGATGCCAAAGTAAGAATGATCATTTCGATATAAAACAATAAAATAACAAGATCATTTTGTTTGAATAAAAAATTTTAATGTTTCATTTTTATAGGTTAACTCATTGGGACAAGAAGTTATGAACGAAATGGACGGAATTTTACACGAAATCGACGCAAACCCCTCGATTCAAGCAGCAGTTTTAATTTCAGGCAAACCAGGATGTTTCATAGCCGGGGCTGACATCACAATGTTAGAAAAATGCAAAACTCAAAACGAAATGACCCAAATTTCGAAAGCCGGCCAACAAATTTTGGGGGCTATCGAAAGTAGTAAGAAACCAATTGTCGCAGCTATTCAAGGATCTTGTCTTGGTGGTGGATTAGAAGTCGCGCTTTCCTGCCATTACAGAATAGCCGTAAAAGATAAAAAAACCGGGTTAGGTTTACCCGAAGTTATGCTTGGTTTGCTTCCCGGAGCTGGGGGAACTCAACGTTTACCCAGATTAATCAACGTCCCAAATACTTTAGATATTGCATTAACCGGCAAAACTGTTAAAGCGGATAAAGCAAAAAAATTGGGAATGGTCGATATGCTTGTAGACCCCTTAGGGCCCGGTTTAGTCCCCCCAGAAGTTGCCACTCAAAAATATTTAGAAGATGTCGCTGTTCAAGTGGCCAAAGAAATCGCGAGTGGAAAACTCAAAGTCGATCGTACCAAAAAGGGATTGATGGATAAAATTTTCAATTTTGCTTTGCAATATAATTGGGTTAAAGATCAAATTTTCGGAAAAGCAAGAAAGCAAGTTATGAAAATGTCTGGGGGGCTTTATCCCGCTCCGCTCAAGGTATAACAAATTTTTTGTTTATTTATCAATTTTTATTCATTAACTTTGACCGTGCGAAAAAGGTCAAAGTGTGGTTTGTGTTGTTATTGGAAATGTATCCGTTTTTAAGTACAAAGGCCGTTTAATCTTATCAGTTTGCTCTCTTATATAATTATAAACGTCTAAAGTTTATGTATAAATGTAAATGAATCATTTTGCACCTTATTATTAGTTAGTATTTGATTCTATTTCAAATAATGTTTATAAAACCCATTTTTATTATCTTTCTGATTAAGTGTTGTGATGATATTGCCAAGAGATGGCGCGATTACCGAATACGGTTTTTAAGGAGAAAAATTAGGAAATAAAATTTAAAAAAGACCGGAAAGGATGACAAACATAATTTATAACATGGTTTTTTCTGTTTTTAAAAATTCTGTATGCATATATTACTTTGTTGAGAAAAATGGCAATTTTTTTACTGTCGTAATGTCATATTATTTGAATGGAATTCGCTCGAAATAGTTCTGAACGAAAAAAGGGCGAAATATCTTCAAGACATAATTAAGAATATGATTCTCCTAAGAAATCTATTCAGCTTTTTAACTTAATAAAAACTTCTTAGATGATGAGACCGATTCAAGTTGCCATAACCATGGTAATTATACCCTAGATCTAGATATTTAATTAGTTAGATGGTAAAGATGGTTTTTAGAATAAATAATCTCCTTGAATTCATCAAATACTAGGTGATACATCAGATATTATTACTCTTGACTAACACTAGACCTAAAAGTAGAAACATTCGGGTTTAGCCTTACTCTTTACAGGGCTAAACTCGAATGATTCTAATTCTGCTGGTGATCTAATATTAGCACTATCAGTAGAAAACAATACTAGGATAAGAACTACTAATCTTTATAGATTAGGTCTGTCTAATAAACTGTTTAGACCAGTCTCTTAAGATTGCTGGCCTAAATATTTCCAATTCTCAATCTAAGTTAGTTGAATCTAGTTGGTTTTAGAATCAGAACGATTTAACCATCTTAACCTTGGAACTGCACACTTAAACTTCCTTGTAGATGTCAATAGGATGTTCAAATGTTTTGCTTAATTAAATATTTAAACGTCGCCCTGGAAATGTTGACGTAGCTTTGCAAAGCTAGTGATCATAGCACCTCGTCTATGTTGTATGTATCTATGTAGGAAAGCGGAGGGTACGCTAAAGCATACAGCACCTAGGTCTGAACGGGCCCCTTGTACATCCTCCTACACTCTCTCCGGCTACATCAACCAGCCTAAGGAATTTTCGAAGGCTATGATACAGCTCAGAGGTGTGTTCCTGATGCCATCTGTGCTCGGCTATTCCTCTCCAAAGTCTCTCATTCTGAGGTCTTGTAGAGTGGGGCATTTACACAAGATGTGTTGAACAGTCTCCTCGCTCTCTTGACAAAAGCGACAGAGGGGACTAGTAGTAATATTTTGAAATGAGATCCATTGTTTAACCAGTTATAGGATTAGATTAGTTTAATTAAGTTTATACTACTCTGGTTTTGTTTTTAGTTTTTATTATTGTTGCCTGACTAGTTTCGGCATAGGAGCCATCATCGGAGGCAGCGTCAGTATTAAATTAATGAAAGGCGAAATAACATTACAAAATTTGTCGACAGTAAAAATGATGTTAGGTATTGATGTGTTGATTTTACAATAACAGAATGAATGTGAAAAAAAAACACATCCAGAAGAACATTCATTCGGTTATTGTAAAATCAACACATCAATACCTAACATCATTTTTACTGTCGACAAATTTTGTAATGTTATTTCGCCTTTCATTAATTTAATACTGACGCTGCCTCCGATGATGGCTCCTATGCCGAAACTAGTCAGGCAACAATAATAAAAACTAAAAACAAAACCAGAGTAGTATAAACTTAATTAAACTAATCTAATGACTAGTAGTAAGCTTAAGGTTGTAGAGATGCTTGTTTACCTTACAGTGACCCGTGAGGAGTCCCGTTAAATATGTAGGGCGCTTCTACCGAGTCTTACGAAAGACAAGGCTGTCTTTGCTGAAGGATAACACAACAGTTCTTTAGACAGATAGCAGCCCTTTGTCCTATCCCACCAGTCTGCGAATTTCCTGTGGGTGGAATCTTTAATAAGCTCAATTTGAGTTGATACGGACGGAGCAATTAACGGTCCAGGTGAACAGATAGCTCGCTTGGCAGCTCTTTTGGCAAGCCTATCAGCGTGCTTATTACCTGAACAGATCGAGTGTCCTTTTTTCCATTGAAGTGAAACACAGTTATGTGCTGCAGCCTTCTCCAATGTTAGGTGACAGTTCATGATAAGTCCTGAGGTAATAGTTATTCTACTCAGGGCTGAAATGGATTCTCTACTGTCAGTGTAAATTGTGAAAGTCTTACCTTGCAAGTTGGATCTGACAATAAAGTCAGCGGCAAGTAGAATGGCGATTAATTCTGCCTGTATGATGGTGGTGCCTTTACCTAATGGAGTAGATATGAGGAGTTGGAGATCGTACGAGAAAACTCCAGCTCCTTCCCGACTAACCGAACCAGAGTACGGCATTTTTACTGTTTCTCTCACCCATAAAGATTCCTGTCGTACGTAGTCGAAACATGGTCACCAATGCCACTTCTTGAATGAGCCTAGAATCCTTTTTTCTTAAATGTATGTTGTATGAAAAGGTGCACGCTCATTTCGTTCGTCCAATCCAGACCTAGGACGTCAAATACTTTAGGACGGCACTGGCTCCACAAATATTACATAATAGGCAACTTGCGATGCACTATGCAGTGAAGTAAACTGTTTAGGGGGTTTTCTATGGTCTGTGTTATTTAGGAGAGTCGCCGTGTGAGGGGAGGAACCCTACACGGGCACGTGCTTATAATGATGCAAGAAATAGGCGGGTGCAACGAATTAGAATCAAGTATTGCAAAATCAAAAATCATTTTTAAGTTTTCTTGGCGATGAAATGCCTTCTTAATCGAACTTTTTATTACGAAAATGACAACGGATGAAGATATTATTAAAAGATAAACTATTTTACCGTAGAGATATAATTGCTATTAACAAGAAATTACATAAAAAGCTTCAAAAATATATCAAAACGATTATTACCATTCTAGCTTGCACATTTCAACTCATTATCAGCGGTTTTGTTATTTAATCATTTTTCCAAAAGAGCATGGTTTGAAAAACGGAAGCAAATTCTCAAAAAAAAAAATCAAAAATGAAACAATGTGGATCCTGCTCAGTACACAAAAAGAGTAAAGTCAGGTCCCCTCACTTTACAGGTCGATATCTTCGAAATTCTCTGATGAAAAAAATTGCGATAAAAATAAAATAAAAATTGCGAAATTGCGATCTCTAAAGTGAGGGGCCTTGACCTCTGACAAAGACAATAGATATTAGTTATCAGATCATAGCACCATAACTGCTAATATGATCCATATTAGCATAAAATATTAGTTGGGTTGTCTTCAGCCTTCAAACTTATTTCAACCCAACCCAACTATTTAATTATCGCTGGATATTAATTGGGTCGGGTTGAGCCATTAACTTTAACTCAACTCAACTAGCTTGTTAGCTTTAAATATTAATTGGGTTGGGTTGGGATCAATCGTTGAACAAGAATTTTTATTTCTTATTTTAAAATTTACTTTTATGATTTGCTATTACTTGTCTTACACTCACCCGACTAGAGGGAGGGGAAATTATCACATTCGTCACCGGACGCCGCCTCAGTCAACCAATTGCCCCTCCAGGAACCTCTACTGTTCTTCTTTCGTTTTCATGGTCTGATGCATCGTCTTTCTCAGTATCTTCCTTTTTCCTGACTGTGCAGCATAACTTCTTCCATCATCTTCTTCACATTGCTCGTTGCACTCCCGTCTAATTTGCTCGAACCATCCGCAATTGAAAATAGTGTCTCCGTTGTGTCCTCAAGTTCACAAAAAGAACACATTCCAGAGGCCGCCTATCCTATTTTGCAAAGGTTTGTATCAAAGATACCATGACCAGTCAGTGCTTGGGTTACGAAATGGTCAACGTCCCCCATTCTCTTTTTGTCCATTCTTCCATGTCCGGTATGACTCCATATCGGACTCCATATATGAGTCCATCCTCACGTTGATTTCACCTATGTTCGCACTTTTGTCCCTTTTCTTTGCACCCTTTCCCCTTCTTATATTGGTTTGTCCTTTGATCAGCCGATCAAAGGTGACATTCCTGCTACAACTTTTATCGCCGTTGCAGAAACGGCCCTTCAGGCCGATATGTACTATCTTCCATCTCTTCTGTAGCAGAACTAGCTCAGTCTTATGGGCTGCAACCCTCAAACCCATTTCTCTTTTGTCCTCTCTCTCTTTTCCATTTCTCCTCTGTCCTCCAGATGAGTGGCGGTCTATTCTTGTACCACCAACGCTAGATATTTCGTCTGCGTAAACTATGAGTTGAAGGATGCCTTCTTTCAGTTCCACTCTTAGCACCTTATCGTAGAAAATATTTCATAATAAGGGTCCAAGTAGTCATTTGCTGGTCATTTGCTGCTGTCACCGTTTTATTGGTGAGATAAGACTTTACCATTTTAATAAATAATCACTAATTTTTCCCTTTTCCATTGCTTTTATTATGTTGATGCTCAAATTTTGTGTGTCAGCAACAATTTCCAATGGTGGAGTCTCCCTGTAGTCTGATGCAGGTGACATTGGCCTAGTAGAGGATCCTTTCTTTTTGATGACTGAATTAGCGGCAGTAGAGTCTTTTGGTTGAAAGGTATACTCTAGTGGAGCTTCTAACTAAATCTCTTTGCTGCCATACTTTCAAAAACCTTGCACCCAGCAATTCACTAGATGTCATACCTATCCACTTTTTAGCATTGTTGAACCAATTGATTGCGTCAGGCTCTATATCTGCAAAAAAAGTAAGCAGGCAATTTGAATATTGAGCAAAACTAGGGCTCTAACTTCTCTAGTTTTCAGAGATTTTTCTTTAATTTTGTCGACTATGCTCTGAACTGCTATCATCGTGTTGAATGTGGATCTGCCTTTCCTAAATCAATACTGGTTCTGGTGTAATAGACCGCTTTCGTTTACCTCAGCGTGCACTCTTTCAGCCCTGGGACATCAAATATCTTAGGACGACACTGGATACACTCCATAAATATTTCATAATAGGCAACTTGCGATGCACTATGCAGTGAAGTAAACTATTAACTGAATTTGTACAAATCCTCAAAGTACTGGGTTGTTTCTAAACCTAAAACTTAGAAAAATCGGAATTAAAGAACTCAACTTTATTTCATAATCAATTCTTTCATTTCAGATTTTGGATGTGGTTCGTACAGGATTAGATCGCGGTGAAAGGGCCGGATTTGAAGCTGAAGCATTGGCATTTGGTGAATTAGCAATGACAAATCAATCGAAAGGATTAATCGGTTTATTCCGCGGACAAACCGAATGCAAAAAGAATCGCTTTGGAAAGCCACAACACCCAATAAACACCGTCGCCGTGGTTGGAGCCGGTTTGATGGGGGCCGGAATCGCCCATATATCCATCGATAAAGGCTACAAAGTTATCCTAAAAGACACGAACGTCCAAGGTTTAAACCGAGGGGTTGGCCAAATTCAAACCGGATTACAAAATGCTGTTAAAAGAAAACGAATTAATAAGTAAAAAATTACTTTTTTTTTAATTATTTTTGATTAATTTTAATTTTTTATTTTTAGTTTGGAAAGAGATAAATATTTATCCGGATTAGTTCCAACCCTAAATTATAACGATTTTAAAGACGCCGACATCGTAATCGAAGCCGTTTTCGAAGACATCAACGTCAAGCACAAAGTTATCAAAGAAATCGAAGCCAACACCCCAGCTCATTGCATCATTGCCACAAACACCAGCGCTATCCCCATTACTAAAATAGCGGCGGGATCTTCAAAACCAGAAAAAGTTATTGGGATGCATTATTTCTCTCCAGTCGATAAAATGCAACTTTTAGAAGTCGTAACTCATCCAAAAACTAGTCAGGATACTTGCGCGGCTGCCGTTGAGGTTGGATTAAAACAAGGAAAAGTTGTGATTACTGTTGGGGATGGCCCAGGGTTTTACACAACTAGGATTTTATCTACAATGTTATCTGAAGCGATTCGATTACTCCAAGAAGGTGTTGATCCGAAAGAATTGGATGCGTTAACGAAAAAATTTGGGTTCCCTGTGGGGGCGGCTACTTTAGCTGATGAGGTTGGGTTGGATGTTGGGTCTCATATTGCAGCTGATTTATCAAAGGTGATTATTATTATTATTATTAATATAATTCTTCTTGTTTTAATGAGGTTAGATAAGTTTACTTTCAATTATAACAAACATAACTTCTCAGTATAATTTTCAATTTATTTAAAAATTAAAAATATTTAAAACTTCCGACGCGTCAAGCTTAATCAGCTCATCAAGAAATCATCATTAGATGTACATTTACAATAAAATATCTATTATTTAATTTTATTGTAAATTTATGCTATCTATTTTTTAATAATAAATATTGTATTTATATCTTATTGTAAATTTATGCTATCAATTATTTAATAATAGATATTTTATTGTAAATTTACGCTTAATGATGATTTCTTGATAATGAGCTGATTAAGCTCGAAACGTCGGAAGTTTTAAATATTTTTAAATAAAAAAACGTTTGTTACATTTGTACTTTATTAAAGATTGGTAAAAAATATTCTTGTTCTACCGGTTTCCATCTCGATCAGAGCATCTTCAAGAATCTTTGAGAACATGTCAAATGTTTATTTCAGAGTATTTCATAAATATCCCTTATATTCTATCAGAAAACTATTTTTTGTTGTTAGTTATTTAAATATCTTCGAAAAATTCTTCTTATGGTTCAACATGTGTTTTTCAAAACTCATGAAAAATGTTTCAAAACACATGTTGAACTGTAAGAAGAATTTTTCGAAATCAAAATTAGTACAAATTCATTACTGATTAGACACTGCTGTGTCACGACAAGATTCTGGCTTTAAAAATCCCCTTTGAATTAATAAATCCATCACTTGTTGTACTTTATCCCACCAGGTACTTTTTGTAGATTCAATTACTACAATTTTGATGTTACTTTGATTAGAGTTGGGCTAAAACATTACTTTACAATGATCCCGCGTGATCCTGAGAATAATCCTAACAACAGATTGAAAGAAGTCAATTGGCGAGTCAATTTATCTCCTATAAAACTACAGACTCCTTATTACTGCTTGAACTGCTTCCAAATGACTAGAAATGCTCTCAGAAGATTTGAAATGCTTTTAGAAGATTTGTAATGCTCCTAGAAAACTTGGTGCTACATCCAGAAGACTTAATAATAATTCAATAAAACTTGAAAAGCTTGCAGAAAATGTGAACTGCGTTTAGAAAACTTGATACTACATCCAGAAGACTTAATATTGCTTCTAGAAGACTTAGTAATACATCAAAAAGACTTACAAAACTTCTAGAAGACTTGAACTGCTTTTAGAAAACTTGATACTGCTTTCATAGGACTTGAAATCGTTCTAGAAAACTTGATACTACTTCCAGAAGACTTGAAATGCATCCAGAATGCTTGTTATTACTGCTAGAATTGTTGGTATTGCTTTCAGAAGACTTGTGCATCCAAAAGACTTGAAATGCTCTCAGGAGACTTGAAATGCATTTAGAAAATTGGAAATGCTTTTAGAAGAGTTTAAATCATTCTAGAAAACTTAATACTATTTCAAGAAGACTTGACAAGCTTCCAGAAAACTTGAACTGCGTTTAGAAAACTTGATACTACATCCAGAAGACTTAATATTGCTTCTAGAAGACTTAGTAATACATCGAGAAGACTTGAAAAGCTTCTAGGTGACTTGAACTGCTTTTAGAAAACTTGATACTGCTTTCAAAGGACTTGATATCGTTCTAGAAAACTTGATACTACTTCCAGAAGACTTGAAATGCTTCCAGAAGACTTGAAATGCTTCCAGAAGACTTGTTATTACTGCTAGAAGTGTTGGTATTGCTTTCAGAAGACTTGAACTGCATCCAAAAGACTTGAAATGCTCTCGGGAGACTTGAAGTGCATTTAGAAAATTGGAAATGCTTTTAGAAGAGTTTAAGTCATTCTAGAAAACTTAATACTGTTTCAAGAAGACTTGAAAAGCTTCCAGAAAACTTGAACTGCGTTTAGAAAACTTAATACTACATCCAGAAGACTTAATATTGCTTCTAGAAGACTTAGTAATACACCAAGAAGACTTGCAAAGCTTCCAGAAGACTTGAACTGCTTTTAGAAAACTTGATACTACTTTCAAAGGACTTGAAATCGTTCTAGAAAACTTGATACTACTTCCAGAAGACTTGAAATGCTTCCAGAAGATTTGTTATTACTGCTAGAAGTGTTGGTATTGCTTTCAGAAGACTTGAACTGCATCCAAAAGACTTGAAATGCTCTCAGGAGACTTGAAATGCATTTAGAAGATTGGAAATGTTTTTACAAGAGTTTAAATCATTCTAAAAAACTTAATACTATTTCGAGAAGACTTGAAAAGCTTCCAGAAAACTTGAACTGCGTTTAGAAAACTTGATACTACATCCAGAAGACTTAATATTGCTTCTAGAAGACTTAGTAATACACCAAGAAGACTTGAAAAGCTTTCAGAAGACTTGAACTGCTTTTAGAAAACTTGATACTACTTTCAAAGGACTTGAAATCGTTCTAGAAAACTTGATACTACTTCCATAAGACTTGAAATGCTTCCAGAAGACTTGTTATTACTGCTAGAAGTGTTGGTATTGCTTTCAGAAGACTTGAACTGCATCCAAAAGATTTAAAAGTCTCTCAGGAGACTTGAAATGCATTTAGAAAGTTGGAAATGCTTTTAGAAGAGTTTAAATCATTCTAGAAAACTTAATACTACTTCGAGAAGACTTGAAAAGCTTCCAGAAAACTTGAACTGCGTTTAGAAAACTTGATACTACATCCAGAAGACTTAATATTGCTTCTAGAAGACTTAGTAATACACCAAGAAGACTTGAAAAGCTTTCAGAAGACTTGAACTGCTTTTAGAAAACTTGATACTACTTTCAAAGGACTTGAAATCGTTCTAGAAAACTTGATACTACTTCCAGAAGACTTGAAATGCTTCCAGAAGACTTGTTATTACTGCTAGAAGTGTTGGTATTGCTTTCAGAAGACTTGAACTGCATCCAAAAGACTTAAAATGCTCTCAGGAGACTTGAAATGCATTTAGAAAATTGGAAATGCTTTTAGAAGAGTTTAAATCATTTTAGAAAACTTAATACTATTTCAAGAAGACTTGAAAAGCTTCCAGAAAACTTGAACTGCGTTTAGAAAACTTGATACTACATCCAGAAGACTTAATATTGCTTCTAGAAGACTTAGTAATACACCAAGAAGACTTGAAAAGCTTCCAGAAGACTTGAACTGCTTTTAGAAAACTTGATACTACTTTCAAAGGACTTGAAATCGTTCTAGAAAACTTGATACTACTTCCAGAAGACTTGAAATGCTTCCAGAAGACTTGTTATTACTGCTAGAAGTGTTGGTATTGCTTTCAGAAGACTTGAACTGCATCCAAAAGACTTGAAATGCTCTCAGGAGACTTGAAATGCATTTAGAAAATTGGAAATGCTTTTAGAAGAGTTTAAATCATTCTAGAAAACTTAATACTATTTCGAGAAGACTTGAAAAGCTTCCAGAAAACTTGAACTGCGTTTAGAAAACTTGATACTACATCCAGAAGACTTAATATTGCTTCTAGAAGACTTAGTAATACATCAAGAAGACTTAAAAAACTTCTAGAAGACTTGAACTGCTTTTAGAAAACTTGATACTGCTTTCATAGGACTTGAAATCGTTCTAGAAAACTTGATACTAGAAGACTTGAAATGCTTCCAGAATGCTTGTTATTACTGCTAGAATTGTTGGTATTGCTTTCAGAAGACTTGAACTGCATCCAAAAGACTTGAAATGCTCTCAGGAGACTTTAAATGCATTTAGAAAATTGGAAATGCTTTTAGAAGAGTTTAAATCATTCTAGAAAACTTAATACTACTTCAAGAAGACTTGAAAAGCTTCCAGAAAACTTGAACTGCGTTTAGAAAACTTGATACTACATCCAGAAGACTTAATATTGCTTCTAGAAGACTTAGTAATACACCAAGAAGACTTGCAAAGCTTCCAGAAGACTTGAACTGCTTTTAGAAAATTTGATACTACTTTCAAAGGACTTGAAATCGTTCTAGAAAACTTGATACTACTTCCAGAAGACTTGAAATGCTTCCAGAAGACTTGTTATTACTGCTAGAAGTGTTGGTATTGCTTTCAGAAGACTTGAACTGCATCCAAAAGACTTGAAATGCTCTCAGGAGACTTGAAATGCATTTAGAAGATTGGAAATGTTTTTAGAAGAGTTTAAATCATTCTAAAAAACTTAATACTATTTCAAGAAGACTTGAAAAGCTTCCAGAAAACTTGAACGGCGTTTAGAAAACTTGATACTACATCCAGAAGACTTAATATTGCTTCTAGATGACTTAGTAATACACCAAAAAGACTTGAAAAGCTTCCAGAAGACTTGAACTACTTTTAGAAAACTTGATACTACTTTCAAATGACTTGAAATCATTCTAGAAAACTTGATACTACTTCCAGAAGACTTGAAATGCTTCCAGAAGACTTGTTATTACTGCTAGAAGTGTTGTTATTGCTTTCAGAAAACTTGAACTGCATCCAAAAGACTTGAAATGCTCCCAGGAGACTTGAAATGCATTTAGAAAATTGGAAATGCTTTTAGAAGAGTTTAAATCATTTTAGAAAACTTAATACTATTTCAAGAAGACTTGAAAAGCTTCCAGAAAACTTGAACTGCGTTTAGAAAACTTGATACTACATCCAGAAGACTTAATATTGCTTCTAGAAGACTTAGTAATACACCAAGAAGACTTGAAAAGCTTTCAGAAGACTTGAACTGCTTTTAGAAAACTTGATACTACTTTCAAAGGACTTGAAATCGTTCTAGAAAACTTGATACTACTTCCAGAAGACTTGAAATGCTTCCAGAAAACTTGTTATTACTGCTAAAAGTGTTGGTATTGCTTTCAGAAGACTTGAACTGCATCCAAAAGACTTGAAATGCTCTCAGGAGACTTGAAATGCATTTAGAAAATTGGAAATGCTTTTAGAAGAGTTTAAATCATACTAGAAAACTTAATACTACTTTAAGAAGACTTGAAGAGCTTCCAGAAAACTTGAACTGCGTTTAGAAAACTTGATACTACATCCAGAAGACTTAATATTGCTTCTAGATGACTTAGTAATACACCAAGAAGACTTGAAAAGCTTCTAGGTGACTTGAACTGCTTTTAGAAAACTTGATACTACTTTCAAAGGACTTGAAATCGTTCTAGAAAACTTGATACTACTTCCAGAAGACTTAAAATGCTTCCAGAAAACTTGTTATTACTGCTAGAAGTGTTGGTATTGCTTTCAGGAGACTTGAACTGCATCCAAACGACTTGAAATGCTCTCGGGAGACTTGAAGTGCATTTAGAAAGTTGGAAATGCTTTTAGAAGAGTTTAAGTCATTCTAGAAAACTTAATACTACTTCAAGAAGTCTTGAAAAGCTTCCAGAAGACCTGAAATGCTTTTAGAAAACATAATATTGCTTTCAGAAGATTTGAACTGCTTCTCGATGGTTTGTTATTGCTTCCAAAAGACTTGGAATGCTCCCAGATTTGAATTGCTTACACAACACTTGAAATGCTTCTAAAATACTTCATACTACTTCTAGAAGACTTGATATTGCTGACTTCTTGAAGCTTTGAAGTGCTTAAAAAAATTTGAACTGCTTCCTAAAGACTTGAAATACTTTTAGAGATGTGAAATGCTTCACAAAACTTGATATTACTTCTAGAAGGCTTAGTATTACTTCTAGAAGGCTTAATATTACTTCATGAAGACTAAAAAGCTTCAGGAAGACTTAAGAAGACAAAAGTTTTCTAAAACTATAACTTGATACTGTTCTCAGAGGATTTGAAATGCTTCTACAAGACTTGAAATACTTCTAGAAGACTTGATATTGCATTCAGAAGATTTGAGCTGCTGCTAGTTGGCTTGTTATTGCTTCCAAAAGACTTAAAATGCTCCCAGAAGACGTGAAAGCATTTCACAAGACTTGAAATGGTTGGGTTTTTTAATGAAAATGTCTTAAATTTAAAATCGCCCAAAGTTACAAGATTCTATGTTCATTTGTTTATTATATAATTTATTTTTTAGTTTTAACAACTTTAAATTTTTAAATAATTTTAAATTAGTACCTACGTCGTAAGTTTCAGTTTTGTATGTTTGTATCAAAATAATCTGACTTTTAACCATAATTTATGTATAACAGTTCAAAAGTTCTTAACTACTGACTAGAAACTAGTTGCCTTTATAAAGAGCTATTTATTGGTATTTTAGACACTTTTATGTATTTTTGCAGTTGTAAGTACGTTGGGTTTTTAGACTTCAAAAGTTCATTTTATTATGGAGTTAGGCCCACTTTTACCAACCTCCAGTTAAACTAACAAGCGGTGGTTACGGCGATTTAAGCGCTCCCATTGGCCATGAGCCGGTTTTTAACTATTAGATAAATTTATCAAGGGGTGATAAAAGTGGCCCTTAAAGAAGTAGCCGGACATTTAACTACTAATTGCTTGGTAGTTAATAATCAAACTACCATAATCTAAAAATAGGTGGTAGTTATACTCGACTACGTTTTTCAACTAGTTAACCCAGCTCTGATTTTGATCAATAGCAGCAGACTCATAAAGCTTTGCTACTAAATTTCGTGTAACGTGTAGGATAAATTTTTCTGAATTTTTTCTAACGACAAGTTATCTTTTAAACGGTTTGTTCACGTCCATTGCTGATACATTTTGTCCATCAGTATTTAACACGGCTTGGTGAAAACCAATTGCTAGGGCTGCTAGGATTGCCAAAAAACAGCTTCAGTGCAACCCTAATTTTTAACAATCTTTAATAAAGTACAAAACCAACAAACGTTTTTCTATTTAATTAAAAAGATGGAAAAAAAACAAACTCAACAATATCAATATTTTTAATTTTTAAATAAATTGGAAATTATACTGAGAAGTTGTGTTTGTTATAATTAAAAATAAAATTATAATTAATTTTTTTTAAATTTGATTATTAAAATTATAATTTTTTTTTAGGCATTTGGTGAAAGAATGAGTGGGGGTGATTTAAATATAATGAAAGATATAGTCCAAGCTGGTTGTCTCGGAAGAAAATCGGGAAAAGGAATTTTCATCTACGAAAAAGGAAGTAAAAATCGCGATGTTAACCCGGAAGCGGTGGACATTTTAAAAAAATATTCGTTAGAGCCGAAAGGCTCATTCAGCGACGAAGATAAACAATTAAGAATGGTCTCCCGTTTTGTAAACGATGCAGTTTTATGCCTTGAAGAAAAAATTTTGGCCAACCCACTCGAAGGCGACATCGGCGCCGTTTTCGGACTTGGATTCCCGCCATTCACCGGCGGCCCATTCCGTTGGGTGGACCAATTCGGCGCCGGCCAATTAGTAGCAAGAATGGAACAATACCAATCGTTATACGGGGCACCGTTCAAACCGGCTCAAATGTTGATCGATATGGCCAAAGACCCATCCAAGAAATTCTATCCGAGTTAAAACCTTTCATTCCCCCAATCCCATGCTCTCATTGGTGGCCTTTTATATATTTTTTCTTACATCTATTTTATACATAAATACATAGTTATTAAGGAGATATTTTAAAGAGGATAATAAAAATTATTCCATTAAAAAAAAATTAATTTCCCCTATACAAAAAGGTTGCGATTTAGATCCGTTGCGTCAGGGTGAAGGTTACATTCGTAACACACTCTAAACGAAGGTATATACAATTGCCGTGATTCAGCGAGCAGAGTCGAAATATTCACGAAAAGTTTATAAATAGATGGACGTTTGGCGATCTTCTCCGATTGACCAAAGCGCATGCTCTAAAATATTTTTTTTTTAATTTGAGTCGATTAATTTGTTTGTTATTAAATTATTTTTTTATTTTGATGGATCGGTTTATAAACTAGGAGAGGTTTTCTTGATTTGGGTCTTGATTAACTAATTTTGGCTTTTTTTGAGAGATTTTTGTGTTACGTTTATCTATTGGGTGTGGAACTCAAACTCATAGAGTTTGTTTATACAAATCTATTTTAGAAATGCTGGATTCATTCATTCCGTTTTTTGTGACTATTTAAATAAGAAGATGAAGAAATTTCTTTTGTTGATTAATTGATTTGTTTTATTATTTTTTTTAGGGTGAATTAATTTTTGTTAAGAAAAAGGGGAATATGGGATTACTGAGTGTAGTTGCAAGTGTGAACGAAACTTGGAAAATAAAGTCTGGGGAAGTGTGGACGCCGTTGATGAGGGGAGCATGCGCCATTGAGGTGCTGGCGTCGCGACGTGCGCCCGGGACGACAGTGCCGCGAGTACCACAAGACGGACCGAAATGCCGAGCTGATAGTTATAAGTACGAAATAATACGTTTTTACCTCGTTTTTACCGTTTCGAATAAAAACGCGAAAACGCGGTGCGTTTACGCGTCCCCCCCTTTTAATTGATAGTGATGCGGTCGGTTAGGGCCGCGTAGGGTACCGAGGAGGAGCGGAGCGGCGCCCCCCTTGGACATGCAGCAGCCGGGTGGTCCGGAGAACGGCGGCGTCGCGACGTCTCCCGCCTCAACGGGCGCCACTGGCACCGCCACCGCGAAGAGCCATGTGAACGGCGGCAGATTCGACTTTGACGATGGCGGAACTTTCTGCGGAGGATGGGAAGAGGGGAAAGCTCACGGCCACGGAGTTTGCACCGGACCCAAGGGGCAAGGGGCTTATTCCGGATCGTGGCACTACGGCTTCGAAGTCTCGGGGGTCTACACTTGGCCGAGGTACGGACCTAACCTTAAAAGAACTCCCCGTTGTGCGCCGAATTCGACGACTTTTTGACTACGTGGCGACCGCACTGTTACATGATGAATTTAGCTACGGAACGAAAATAATCCACGCCACGGCTATTATTATCGTTAATTTCGAAATAAACATTGCATATTAATCCCTTCGAATCAAAAAAAATAACCAATCACGTGTAGTTAAAAAAAATAATTCGTGCTGCCAGTTCCTGTGATGGATTACCAACAAAAATAGTTCAATTTTGACCCATATTGGCCCAAAACCGCGTCAAAATAATTTTAACATAACGATTCAATTAACATATTCACTAAATCAGTATTAATTCCCAAGAAATCGCGCCGATGATGTGTCGACTAATAATAAATCCATTAACCGAAATTAACTTTGACTTAACTCGGCTTTGCGTCAAAGCCTCTTTCGCTCGAAAGATCGAGAAGGATGAGAAAAAAATCAAATTCAAATTGAACCGTACCTTACTCAGTTCTATAATAAGTCATACAAGTAGCGTACACAATTGTTAAGAGAGCGCGACTCGGTGTCGCTGCCGAGTCCGTGATCTATTTTTGGCGGACCTATAAATTTGCGCGATCGGACATCGCTACGGCTACTTTGAATGGGAACTGCAACTACGGACTCGAAATTGTGTATGTGCCCGCGCGAAAAAGCAAACAGAAAGAATAAAAATCAAAATCTAACACTTCTTTTTTGTACCGTTGCGTAATAATATAACGGTGCGTGGAATTTGGCCGCCAAATGATATCTTTAAACCGCTCTGGTCAATCGCTTATTGTCCTTGATGAATCCCAAGTTTTGCCAAAACAAATATTTCGACGATCTAATGTATCATAATCGTAAAGTTAATAACCAAAAATTAATAAATAAACGAATTGATTCAGAGAAATCGGCGAACAATGACACCAAACACAAAATATTATAAACAAATTGTTATTAATCGGACTAAAATACGTGATATTAACATCACGTTTTACCCTTCACATTGAAATGATGCCTCTCTATAAAACTTTGGGCTCCAACACATCCTCATCATTCTTCCATCCATCATCATGCACAAATTAATTATTGTATTAGTGTTATTAGTTGGGCAAAATTTTATTTCGGCCCTCCCGGTGAATTTGAATCAAACCGAATCTAAAATTAGTGAATCAGAAGCTGCATTTAAAGTGTTATGGAAAGATATTAACCAATTCCTTAAAATTCGAATTGGGGAAGAAATTAAAGAAGTTTTACAAAATGGTACATTGTGTTCCAAAGTTTGCAAAGAAGAAAATAAGTTAGATAATAAAACTGATAATGGTGAAGATGATTATGTTCAAACAACAACGAGAACGTCTCTACCTGAAGTGTCTCATTTGGAGGATCTTAAAAGAATAGGATCTGATGATTTGATTTCTTCAACTACAACCCAAGTCAATGCGAAAACGTTAAATAAAGATAATTTGACAACGAAAGAAAAAATGAGTCAAAATGAAGAAACGACGGAAATTGTTGGTGAATTAAATAATGGGGAAATATATCAGGTTGAAAGTGAAGAAACGAATTTGGGGAATGAGGATGTCTCAGGAACAACTTCTAAAGTTGATGAAGAGTTAATGGCGGTGTCGTCAATTGATCCAGAAGATAGCTCGATGATTCAAAAAGAAATTGTAAGAAATCAAGAAGAAAAGGCAACACAAGAAATGGTTGATGATGAAATTAAGATTAATGATGAATCAACTACGATGTTAGCAGAAAATTTTACTGCAAATCTTCAAGTAGAGACAACAACTGACTCAATTAATGGTGAAGATCCAACGTCCACTACAAATTTTGAAGCACAAACTGAAAGTGATGAAAAAATGAGTAAATTAAGTGAAGATACAAAGACGCAAGATGAAGAATTAACAACAATTATGGCAGATATAACGAGTGCTAAAGATAATGACAATGTTTCAACAACGGAAAATGTAAGTACGTTGGGTGATCTTGAAGAAACTTCTGATGATGAAGCTAAAACTACAACTGCTAAAGAAGAAAATGTTTCAATGAGAGAAAATTTTAATACTTTGAGTAATGTTGAAGAAACTTCCGGTATTGAAGCTGAAACAACTACTGTCAAAGATAATGAAAATGTTTCAACGACAGAAAATCTAACTACGTTGAGTAATGTTGAAGCAACTTCCGATGATGAAGCTAAAACAACAACTGCTAAAGAAGAAGAAAATGTTTCAATGAGAGAAAATTTAACTACTTTGAGTAATGTTGAAGAAACTTCTGATAATGAAGCTGAAACAACAACTGCTAAAGAAGAAGAAAATGTTTCAATGAGAGAAAATTTAACTACTTTGAGTAATGTTGAAGAAACTTCCGGAATTGAAGCTGAAACAGCAACTGCTAAAGAAAATGTTTCAACGACAGAAAATTTAACAACGTTGAGTAATGTTGAAGAAACTTCTGGCATTGAAGCTGAAACAACAACTAATAAAGAAAAAGAAAATGTTTCAACGACAGAAAATCTAACTACGTTGGGTTGGGTTGAAGAAACTTCTGATGATGAAGCGGAAACAACAACTGTTAAAGAAAAAGAAAATGTTTCAACGACAGAAAATCTAACTACGTTGGGTTGGGTTGAAAAAACTTCTGACGATGAAGCTAAAAAAATAAGTGTTAAAGAAAAAGAAAATGTTTCAACAACAGAAAATCTAACTACGTTGGGTTGGGTTGAAAAAACTTCTGATGATGAAGCTAAAAAAATAAGTGTTAAAGAAAAAGAAAATGTTTCAACAACAGAAAATCTAACTACGTTGGGTTGGGTTGAAGAAACTTCTGATGATGATGTCAAAACAACAACTATTTCAGAAAAAGAAAATGTTTCAATGACAGAAAATTTAACAACGTTGAGTAATGTTGAAGAAACTTCTGATATTAAAACTGAATCAACAACTACTAAAGAAAATGTTTCAACAACAGAAAATCCAACAACATTGGCAATTATTGAAGAAACTTCCAATGTTGAAACTGCTAAAAACGATGTTTCAACAACAGAAAATCCAACAACATTGGCTAATATTGAAGAAACTTCCGATATTGAAGCAGAAACAACAACTATTAAAGATAAAATAAATGTTTCAATAACAGAAAATCCAACAAGATCGCCTAATCCAAACGAAGAAATGATTTTTGGAGTAGAAGAAGAAACACCTGATGAAACAACAATTTCTCCCATTCCAACAGAAACAACAACATCAAATAACGAAAAAAATGTTGATACAAAAACTTTGAATAACCGAGACGATCTTTTAATGAGAAGCTTAGATACCCCAACAACAGAATCAGTTCCAAAATGTCCCAAATTAATTCAAATGAATCCCACCGATTTAAACGGGGGTGATTATTACATCCCAGTTATAAGAAGATTACCCAACGAAACATTTACAATCGACCATTACATGAAATTATTTTTCGGAAAAGTTAACGCCTAATTTAATTTCCACAAATTCGCAGTTCTAAGAATATTAATATAACGTGTTAATGACACCAATTTTGCTTGATAAACAATAAATTTGTTTATAAACATTAAAAAGAAAAACCTTGTAAATAGACTTTATAAACGGACGAGCGATAAACCGCACTTAACTCTTTCAAAATGAAGATATCGGTTCCCGTTTTAACCGTGATCGTCTCTGTTTTACTAAAAATAACGATGGCAGACCTGGAACTGTTACGGGTTACTAATAATATAGAGGAATTAGTGGGTAAATTAAGAAACGAAATCGAAAAAAGGAAAGTTAATGGTACTCGAGTTGGTGATTATCCGAAAGGTTACAATTGGTTACCCCCGAATTTGGACGAAAAGGAGAATGTGTTGTTGAAGTTGTTGTCTGGAGGGGTTGTTGAGAAGAAACAAATAACGCATCATCAAAAAAATTTGGATGAATATTACGTTCCGATTCTTAGAATAAGGAGGAAAAATAAATTCTTCGCGAATTAGTGGAAAATTAATTAATTAACACCGATTTAAATTGTTATTTATTGTATTATTTTTTTGCACTAATAAAAATATTGCGTAAAATTTTTTTTTTATTCATTTCAAATAAATAATTTTTGACCCCATTTTCATAATTTCAGTGGGAGTACGTTTGAAGGTCAATGGCAAAACGGTAAAAGACACGGATTAGGGGTTGAAACTAGGGGTAGATGGATTTATAGGGGAGAATGGACTCAAGGATTTAAAGGGAGATATGGAGTGCGTCAATCAAACACTTCAGCCGCGAAATATGAGGGGACGTGGGCGAACGGTTTACAAGATGGGTACGGCTCAGAAACATATGCAGACGAAGGTAAGCTTTTTTAATTCAATTCGTTCACATTCTACGAGGCATACCAAAATATAACCCAGATAATGCGTTCTATTTCGGTGCGGGATCGAGGCGAGATCTCGTTATACTTGTTCTTTGGGCTGCAACGAGCCACGCTCTCTTTAAATCGTTTTCAGGGACATACCAGGGACAATGGCTAAGGGGCATGCGACACGGTTACGGAGTGAGAACGAGTGCCCCGTTTGGACGCGCCTCAAAGTTCAGGGCGAGCAAAGCCATCCGAGCCTCAATGACATCGTTAAGAAGCAACGAGGGTGGAGGCGGAAGCGTCGATCAAGATAAACGCGAGAAACGCGTTGATGATACAAGGGGGGGATTCGTGCTGAAGATGGACTCTTCAGAACCATCCTCCAGGAGAAGATCGGTTGGGTCGAGTAATACCAAAAAAGGAATTTTGGTATTATCGTTTTTCATTTTTCGTTAGCTTTCTTTGCTAACAAAAAAAAATTTTAGGGATGGAAATTAAAAAGACAACGAAGCACCGGCGACATAGAAAAACGAGGCGCGGGAGCCGGAAGTATCAGATCCACGGCATCAACAGCTTCTTGGACGAGTATGGGATCAG
Organism: Onthophagus sagittarius; assembly: GCA_036711965.1. Classification (NCBI taxonomy): domain Eukaryota; kingdom Metazoa; phylum Arthropoda; class Insecta; order Coleoptera; family Scarabaeidae; genus Onthophagus; species Onthophagus sagittarius. Next base: position 15,285,996 of record JASERS010000004.1, read on the forward strand.
CCCAATCGGGGGCAACCAACACCTCCGTCCCTTCAGATTCAAACGCCAGCTTCGTTGTTGAGGTTAATTTAACTCAACTCATCCTCAATTGAATCAAAAATTAATATCTAATTCGATTTAGGATGAAAAAATGGATCCGAGCGTAAAAGAAACGTACATGGGCGAGTGGAAGAACGACAAAAGAACGGGTTTCGGTGTAAGTGAACGATCAGATGGACTCAAATACGAGGGCGAGTGGTACAATAACAAAAAATACGGATACGGTGTAACAACGTTCAGCAACGGCGAAAAAGAAGAAGGGAAATACAAAAACAACGTCCTCATCACGAATCCAAAGAAAAAACATCTTTTTTTGATGCGATCGGCTAAGTTTCGAGAAAGAATAGACGCGGCCGTTGGCGCCGCGCAAAGAGCGTCGAAAATAGCGCTACAAAAAGCCGATATAGCCATATCCAGAACGGCCACGGCAAGGGGGAAAGCGGAACAGGCCGATATTGCGGCGGCCCACGCCAGGGAAGATTCGGAAGTTGCGATGGGCGTAGCGAAAAAGTACGCCCCCGATTTCAAACAGCCCGGTTTGGATAGATGGCGCGCGAAAGCCGAGAGAAACAAAGAAAAATTCGCGGATTTACCCGCCTACCAAAAAGACTTCAACACGATTGTGAATCAAAATCCGACAACGATAGTCCAAAACGCCAATATTAATCCTAATATTAATCCAAGTATGAATCCGAATATGAATCCAAATATGAATCCGAATATGAATCCAAATATGAATCCGAATATAAATCCAAATATGAATCCTAATATTAATCCTAATATGAATCATCAAATGAATAATCCAAGTACATACGCGCATACAAATCCATCTCCTATGGGTATTCCAGAGAAGAACTTCCAAGCACCTAGCATAATTCAGTCAACGAAACAGGCGAATAATCCCGTTATGGGTAATCATATCTCCGCGGCGCCCCCACCGACGAATAATCCGATGCAAAATATACAAAATAGCGAACCAATCGAAACGAATCGACCAAGAAATGATTCTATGCAGCTTCCGGGGGTTGCTGGGAGGAGATTGTCGCGACGCGTTTCGGCCGATCGACCGTATTTAGGAAATACTCAACAACAATCTTCCATTGATCATTTCGATCATTACAAACGACCTCCAAGTAGGGATTGTAGCGTGGATAGATATTCCAGAGCAGCTGAACGATTAGGTATGATAAATTTAATTAATCTAACATTTAACCTAGCTTTAACCTTAGATTTAGTTTAATTGTAGTTTGATTTTTGAGCCTCTTAAAACGGCTAAAAAAATCTGATTTTAGTTTTAGTTCTAAAATAAGAAATATTTGGATTGGGTTGGAATCTTGATGTGCCCAACAATGCCTACAATCCAATCAACCTTTCAACTTGAATTCAACCTCCCCACTTCTACAACTTGAACTCAAGCTCACCAACTCATTCAACTCTACCATTTGAACACAACCCAAGCTTACAACTTGAACCTAACTCAACCTTTGTTATACAAAAATCTGCTATACAGCAGAGAGGACTCTGCAATCCGCGGGGGGTATTTTTTGGAGTCTTCTTTGAGCGTCTTCTCTACATCTTCCTTTCTTCTTCTGAACTTCTCCACTCTCATACATTGGTGGCGTCAATTCAATTATGAAGCTACCATCAGCTTTATGAAAGTTTCATATGTACAGAGCGTCCAAATTTCGATGGGTTTGCATCACCCTGTATCTTGGTAATTATGAAAGATAGAAAGTTGCGGTTTTCACGAACCTGAGCTACTTTTGTGTGAAACTTAGAATGCGACAAACCAAATTTGCATAGCTCTCTTCAGTTTTGATATACAAGGAGTTTCTGAAAATATACTATTTTCAGACACCTCCATCTTCAAGAAGCTTTGCCAGAAATTTTGAATTATATTCCACTTATTCAACTAAATATGTAAAGAATAGCGTATATGTAAATGATGCATTTTCACATTTACAGCAACCTAAGTTGAAAAAAACCTAAGTTGTATTTATAACTCAAAAACCGTGATGCAGGGGGTGACTGAAAATCAAATATTTGAAAAGGGCAATGAAAATTTGGTTTGCGGCTGTATGAGTTTCACAAAAAAGTAGCTCAGGTTCGAGAAAACCACAATTTTCTATCATAATTTTAATCATAATTACCAAGATACCATGCAAACCTATCGAAATTTGGACACCCTGTATAGTACAGAGCGCGCAGGGGAGCTTTCGTGACTCCCTTCCTCTTCTTTCAGAGATTGCTCGTTCATCCTCCTATCCTCTTGGTTGCTTCTTCGAGTTCTTATTCGCTCTTTCGCGCGAACAAAATCAGGGTTATACAGGCTTATACAGTTATGCAGGCTGTTTACGATGTTGTATTTTTCATCTATTTTTTATCATTTATTTCTTATTGGTCATCTATTAACCGGCCCATACAATGTAATGGTAGAGATAGTTTCACATTTTCTTATATGCAAATGCTTCAGTTTTGCATCACTATGTATGGGCCACTATACATTGTGATGCAAAACTGTCACATCTATGTCCCAGAACTGAAGGCGCTGTTAGGAGTAGACATGCCGCTATAATATCGTTTCACATTTGCTCGCATACTTGAGTTTTGAATCATCGTCAGCGTCGGCCTAATTCCAAGGGGTGATTGGGGTACTGCCCTGGGACGCCAACTCCTGCGGGGGCACCTGTTTTTGCAGTATCCCTTTTTGCAGACCCAGTATCCCCTTTGAAGTTCACATTGTTCTGTTTAGTTAGGTTAGTGGTAATAAAAAGAATACTTTGTATTTGTATGATTAATTATGCTAAAACCTCGATATAATGATTTGGGGTGAAATTAATGGAGGGCGCTTATTTTTGCAATGAATTGGATGGTGTCTCCATGATGGTACATCATGCATTTCATCATCATACATGTACCCGGTGTCCTTCTGCGGTGGGGACCTTTATGCTTTGGGCATTGAATTTTGTATGAAACGGGGCGCACTTTCGTTCGTCCAAACAAACCCTGAGGCGCCGAATATCTTAAAAATTTGAACCAGTTAAACATAACGAATTGGGTTGGGTTGGGTGCATATGAATCTGCATCTGCAGATTCAGTTTAATATGCATCTGAAGACATTTGTTAACGAAGGCCTCTACAATGAATAGTTTCTGAAATTTTACAAACTGATTTGGTAACCACGTATATTTGAATTAAAAAAACTAGAATTAACAGTGGACCTAGAGGTGAAAAGTCTTGGGTTTAGATTCTAGTTGTAAGTCTAGTATTTTAGTTTTCTTCAGTTCGAATATACAAGGTTGGGTTGGGTTTAGCCGTGGATCTAAAGACATTAATGAAGGCCTCTTTTCAAACTGATTTGGCAACCCTGTACGTAGTACCTTAATTTTTTAATTTTGTATGAAAAGGAGGCAATCTCGTTTCTTTCATTCAACCCACCCTTGTGGTATCAAATATCTTAGGATGGCACTGCCTACAACTTGAACCCAACCCAACGTTTAATGTCTTCTGCGTTTTCTGTGCCATGTTTTTAATGTACCAGCCTGACATCACTATCGCTAAGTTACTTGCATAGGCAATAAAACGTGTATCCTCATCTCCATATTTTCTCTCCAATAATTCATCGAAATATCTCGATGATATCATGGGAGATGATATCATCTCGTTAGTGTATGTCGATAAACTTCGTATTCTACAAATTTTTAACTTAAATGTCATTAAATGTCATCATTGGACATTTTTCTTCCTTTTGCCTCTTCTACGTTTATGGCATTTTCTTGCTTCCTCTATGGCTTCTTCGATGGCATGAGTCGTGGATTGAAGCCAAATTGGTCCTTTAACAGTACGCCCAGTGCTTCCATTTCAGCTGTCATTCTGCTTTAGTTCGTATATCATAAATCTTACCATAGGTGTTTAACAAACACAAGATCTTTTTTATCTCATATTACTTAACTTCTTAATAATACCAGTCTGCCTGTTTTCCATGCTTCAGAAACGCGTACTTCTTTCAGCAATTTGGTCCCGAAGAATTACCAATATTTAAGTTTTTTATCATTTCTAGTACTGCTTCTTCTGTTATTTTATTGTATTTTTCCACATCATTTCTTGCATTTTCATTTTTATCCTCTATTTTCCAATCCTCTATCCTTCCCTACGGAAAAAGCTCACCCAGTAGGCTTCCAATTTGATGTGGGCTCACAACAGTTTTTCGCAGATTTCTTGTTTTCTTCACAGCAATTATACAGTGTGTCCCTAGATTATGTCCCCGTAAGGTATAATTGACGATAGATTTTTGAATTCAAATTCCATCTTTTGTAATTAAAGTCTGAATGGTAAAAAACGAAATATAACCTAGTTTTACCTCAAATGTCCTCAAAGTACCAAAGTTAATGCAAGAAGTTTGATAACCGTTGCAGGTAATGTGATCTTTTTGAGCAATATACAACAAAAGTTGATTACGATAAACTGTTAATTATGTTAAATTATAGCGATATGCCGAATTGTATTAATTTAGGATATAAAAGCAAATTGCAGATTTTTAAATCAAGATTAACAAAACATTTTCGATCTAAATTAAATTAACATAAAAGAATGAATGATAACAACACATAATTCAGCCCTTTCCGACATTATGTATAACTTTTTGTAACATAGTCCAACAGAATTTAATAATAATGATATTTAATGATATAATGATATTTATTGATGGGCAAAAAAAATGTTTACAAAAAATAAAATAATAATACTACAGTAAATGTGATTAAAATAACAAAAACTTAATAATAATAACACCGCCTCATCAAAAAGAGCCGAGTCAAGGTAGTCATTTCTCTAATAACAGTAGCTGTTCATATAATTCATTTCGTTTTTCTAAATCCACGCTGTGAAGATAATTAAACAAACAATTTTCTAGTATTTTTAAATGTCGGCCTTGGTTCAAATTGGAGTTTTTGAAGTAAGGTCCAATACACGTGTGGTGTCCCACGAAACAGCACACCGCACATTCACGTTCTGGGTTTACAAGTTATCCTATAATGTGGATTAATCTTTGGCCAGAATCGACAATTTCGTGATGTAACCCCTCCTTTAATGGTGAACAATGATACGTCCGAAAATATTATGTTTATTAAAAAAGTTCTGTCTTGTACCCAAGCCATAAACAATAATCTAAACGTTTTTCTTTATCAACAATCGACCTCGCAGTATGTTCATTTAAAAACTATTTTTTCTTTTATTTTCCACATTACCCGTTTCCAAAAACTTTTTAACAACTCTCTTAATTGCTTTAATCTACTAAAAATCCAAATTTTTACTCAAATTGCCTTAAAACAGCATTGTAACTAATCTAATCATTTGTTTTTATTGTTAAACGGAATATTAGAAAAATAGTTTCTAGAAAAATCTTATTTTCATTTTTACAGTAGAACCTCGATTATCTGGGGTAATGACAGGGACGGGGTTACACGGATAACTGAAAACCACGGTTAATCCAAATACACTTTATTTTATTTATTATTGCTATGAAAATAGCAATAATAAATCTCTCAAAAAAATAGATCTTAACATCAGATCTATTTTTTTTTAAATTTATAATGTCATACCACTCGAAGTTTTGCTGCTCACAAAATTTCACAACAATAGCAAGTGCTTCCATTGCTTGCGTTGGTTGAATTTGTTCTTCCTTGGAATTGGAACCGCTGTCATCATCACTGTCATCGTTTTGCGAATCATCTCAATCTGAGATAGTAGTTGGGGTATCTGTCCTCATGTAATGTGCTACTATATCACTGTCAGCTAAACGTTCGAATCCTTCTTCATTTTCATCGTTTTGCAACCAATCAATATTATCGTCTCTGTTGACATTAACAAAATCAGGAAGTGATCTTGATACCTCGAGGCAGGCTTCTATATCTTCATCTTTCATATTTTCTTCCTCCCTGTAGTCTTCATCTAAAATTTTTGCCCAGGAAAGCTTTAATGTAATTGCAGGTAGGTTTTCCCACGCATCGCATATTGCAAAAATTGCATCTTTTATTGTCCACATTTTAAAGATCTCTTTCATAAAACCAATACAATTTTCTTGGAGAAGAAAACGGAGGAAAGTTTTTTTTATACCGTCGTTTCAAGCAGGATATCACTCCTTGATCCATTGGCTGGATTAAAGGTAGGTAGTAAACGAAAATTTGACCGTCCTCTATTTTTAAAATGGATTCTGGGGATGAGAGGGTGCATTATCAAGTAGAAAAACGGCCTTTTTAGGAAGCCCTCTCTCTTCCTGAAATTTTTTCACACACGGCACGAAAACATTAAAGAATCATTATCTAAAGATAATTTGGTTCATCCAAGCCTTTGGATGATAATAATAATTACATGGGAGATTTCTAGTTTCTGTTCCTTCAAAAGATCTTGGTCTTTTAGCTTTCCCAATTACTGTCATCTTGATTTTGTGCATACCCGATGCAGTTGAGCACGTCATAATTGTCACTCTTTCCTTGCTGGATTTGTGACCGGGCGCTGATCTTTCAGAGTGTGCAGCCTCTTCGAGGGCATCGTTTTCCAAAAAAGGCCACTCTCATCCGAGTTATATATTTGGTCAGGAAACAAGTTTAAAGAAGAGGCTATTGAATTGAATTCTTCGTTAAATAGTGTTGCAGCCATTAAATCACCACTCAATGTTTCGCCGTGAATGTCTGATACCATATCGATTTTTAAACTTAAATAGCCACCCTTGTGAAGCAGTAAACATTCCGTGAATTTTGAGATTTTCGTGAAACCATACTGCTTTCTTACACACCGTTGGTCCAGGGTTCGGAATTCCTTCAGCTCGTTTCTGTTTGAATCACTCAAACAAAGCAGACTCCATATCAGCGAGTGTTGATTTTTTCATTGTTTTTCTCGTAAATAATGTACTGGACGTAGTCACAAACTTCAAAATCTCATCTTTTCGTTTAATTAGATCACGCACTGTTTGTTCACCAATACTGAATTCATCCGCAAGCTTTTTTACACTTTCCCCACGATCTACTACACGATTTATGATTGCAACCTTCTTCTCGAAGGAAAGAACTACACATTTTCGCTTTGAGCAAATCGTTAAGAAACGAATCTCATGGCAAATAAAAGAATACTGAAGAGAAATGAACGAAACCATCAAAAGATTTCTTAAAGAGAACTATAAACTACATCTGATGAACATAATAGGCGCTGTCACACCGACGCCTCAACGTGTCGCGACGTCAAGGTTGAAGGTCGTCCATCGGTACTTTTTGTTGAGAGACATGGGCACGGTTAATCGCAAGCCCGCAAAATCGAGTCCCTAATAATCGACATTTTATTTTAATCAACTTTTGTTGTGTATTGCTCAGAAATGTCGCTTTACCTGCAATGATTAACAAACTTCTTGCGTTAACTTTGGTACCTTGAGGACATTTGACATAAAACGTGATTATGTTTCGTTTTTTGACATCTAGACTTTAATTGCAAAAAATGGAATGTGAATTCAAAAATTTATCGCCAATTATACCTTACGGGGACACAATCTGGGAAAACTCTGTATAAGCATTGCCACATACATTATTTTCAACCTCATCAATTTTTCTTCTTCATTTTCTTGTTTTGCGTTTAACCTCGTCATTTTTCTTCAACATTCATAGCTTCATATCCGACAGTCTTGCTTTTTGTGGTTTCGATGTTCCATTATTGCTTTATTACATGCTTTAGTAGTTGCGTCTATTAGCCATTCAGGACTAATATATATCTTCTTGATGTTGGACTCTTCCTTACCTTTTTTTCCATTTTGTTGATTATCTTACGTTGAAAGTTAAACGTTGAGTCTATGGTCGCCCAAATTTTCTTCTTCATTTACTTCCCAATTTTTTATTCGATTTACCATTTCCATCGTGCACATTATGATGTACGAGCTCAGTGTACCTCTTGTCCATGTAGGACTTGTTCCTCTATTTGGTAACCAAATTTCTTTACGCTATCCATCCGTTAATAAAATTTCCCTGATTATCAATGATGTCTGAGCCCCATGCTGTGAATTTCGCATTTAGATCTCCCAAGACAATAAGATCTGCTCCTCTGTGTCTAAACACAAAGTTTAACACTGAAAGGTTCATTTGGTGTGAAATAGCATCCAATTATCAGGCCTATCTCTATTTCCATAGTTGTAGGAAGCCTACAACTTGAACCTAACTCAACCAACCCTAGAACTTGAATCCAACCCAACCAACACTACAACTTGAAACACGAATTTTCACGTAAAGTTCTTTTAGGTATAAGAACTTATAAAACAAAGTAATCATCTTTTTCTTAGGTGGTTCTCGTCAACCTTCCATAGACAGAACTCGCCCACCAACACCATTAGAAAACGTCCAAAGAGGTACAACGCCCGTACCAACATCATTAAATCCAAATCAAACATCAAACCCTACAAGAAACGGAGGACCCTCACCGCCACTTCAAAATAATCCAAGTATCGGAATTGGTATTGGAAGTAGTATTGGAGTTGGTTTGGGTGGTATCGGGGGGATAGCAACCAGGGCGGCATCTCCTCCCCAAATGAATTCGCCGCCGTTCGAAGACATCATATTGAAAAAACGAAGTTTGGGTCAAGACATAGTTCCGTCGTTAAATCAGCCGAAAAGAACGGAAAGTCTGCACGTGCCCGCGGGATATGGAGGCAGTGGTGGCGGAGGTATCGGGAACGTAGCCAAGGTAAGTCGGGATAGTTCATGCGCATTGAGTGCACGAAAAATCCGAACGAGACGCAAATAGCAACAGCCAGTAAACGGGACGTGTGGTGCGAGATCGCATCGTATTGAGAGAGAGTGGTGTTGATTTGGGACGATGTGGTCCCGCTACGACGACGATGAGGACGAAGCCCTCATGTTCTCGCCTGCACTGATGGCGAGGAGGGCATCCGAAAGCTGGATAGACACCCCACCACCTCCCATTGAGGTAGAAAAAAAGAGATAGAGCGACGGATGTTTGCGTGGGGGGAAAAGAATAAGAAAATAATTTTTTTTCGAGTCAAGGCGGGTTTATACCATAAAAAATTTATTATTAACATTAAGAAATTAAGAAAAAAGTAGGTTTTAATTCAAGCTTTAAATCCCTTTGCTTCTTTTTAATGTTTTGATGAATCATTTGCCCCAAAAAAATCATTAAAAAATTTTTTGGCATTGTTCATAAAGTAAATACGAAAATAGTTATTTTTAACCAGGTATGTTACCTCATACCAAAAAAAAAATTCAAATTAATTCGAATTTATTTATAATTTTAATAATTTAATGGTCATGTGGCCTTCCTCTTCCAAACAAAAAAATCAATCTTTTAATAAAAATAATCAATTTAAAAGATTAAAAAGAATTGTTACGCAACTTTCACCTTCAACATTTTCTGAACTTCTTCTTTTCCTACACAAATCAAAGAAAGTTTTTTTCCGAAACAAAAAGAATTTTTTTTTGAACCTATCTTCACAGAACTTAACCCCAACATCCTTATCAAGAAAAAAATCGATGCCCGATTTTCAAGAGTTGCCCAGAAGCACCGAACCGATGGCCCGAGAAGAAGTCTCGATGTTAGGTTCGGCCCGGCGCGAAGAAGTTCGAAGACAAGCGGAAGAACGAGAGCGACTTCGCGCTAATCCACTTTTATACCTCGTCAGTCCCCAAGTGAAGGTAAGAACGAAATTAAAAAGTCACTTTTTTTTTGTTTAGAGTATGTTTTAGACAATGGCGATCGTCACGCATCGATTTTCGCGTGTAAATAACCTTCGTTTTCCGATAAAATCCTCCTTAAGTTCGCTGAAAGAACTTCTTTTCGCGCATTTTTTTAATTCTTTTAACGATTTTGATTCTTGTTATTTTTCAATTCTTGTATACATTTTTTTAAAATTCTTATTTTATTTCGGTTTGAATCGATCCGTATTTTTCTTTTTGATCTTTTACTTTCCACTGTCGCCTACTGACTAAGAACTTTCGTAATTTTTGTCTGTTCCTATTGCTACGCAAAACAGAGAAACTCTAGGTATGTTAGAATTTTAAAAAAAGAAGGAATTAGAAAATTGTGTTGTGTATGTAATCATTATTTTCATTTGTTTAACCTTTCAATACACGCAATTTAAGCTTAATGATTTTGCAACATTGCCATCTTTTGTTGGTTAGCGGTTTCAAATGATAATATTTAAAATTAATAGATTTAATAAATAATTGTAAAATTTTCTGGTATACCAAACAGGTCAATGAAAATTTCAGGCTAAATCAGAATGTTTCTAGTTCTGGTCCTGATTCTGGAACCAACCCAACCTTAGACCTGGAACTAATAGTAGACTGAGAATCAAAAACAATATTTGTAGTTCTAGGCCTATGTTTGTAGTCGCTCTCCCCACCTCCTTGATCCATCTCTTTCTCTCCGCTTTCTCCCCACCTCCAAACCATCCTCTCTCAACTCATCACACGCCACCAGCAGATATAATGACTCCTTCCCACATAATCTACATACCCTCTCATCCTCCAATATCAATTGTCTTTTTCTTCATTGCCACACCTAAACCTGGCTACCATCGTGCTTCTCTCCTTGTCCCCTTCCCTCATCAGGTACTTTGGTATCCTCTCCGTTAGAATTTCCTTATATATTTGGATTGTACATGATTTCCATTATCGTTATCCTTCTCTCTTGTATGTCCCTATCGCTTACGCCCCATCCCCCACAGCTCCATCACCTATCTTTTTCTGTTGTTTATTTCTACCTCCGAATAACCCGTTCTTTTGTAATATTTCTCTCTCTCTCTTACCATATCCAATCCACCCCTTCCCTAACTTCCTTCCAACACTCCCCCAGGATCTTGCAGTATGGTCTTCTATCTATCCCCTCTTCATATTTAGCTGTTTTTCTAACGCCCCACCCTCATTTCATTCACCTTTCTTTCCGTTCCTCCCTCACAATATATCACGGTGTTTCCCTCGCCAGACCCAGAATCCACCTTCAGGGACCAATTCTGTTTGAACCCTCCAGAATATCCAATCCAAGCCAACCCCATACATCAATGTACTCCTCACCAGCCCATCAAACATGATCTTGCGGACGAAGACGTTAAGTCGTCGGTTTCGGCAACCAGTCGTTCTTCTCTGGCTGTCATTATCACTCATATCTGTTGGCCTACACCTCGTAGGGGTCTACGAGGATGTGGTGGTATCCTGGAGCGGCACCTAACAGGGGCGACCCCACATTGGGTCTGTGTATACGTCCGGTTTGATGGAGGGTCGATCAGGAAGCGAAATCAGCCAAAAATCGAGTAATATGCTGGCATTTTCACATCTCAGACCTCTTAGAGGGAGCTAGACGTACAAGGGGCCCCTCGTGGCCTAGGTGCCGCACTCCTCATTCCATACATACGTACATACATACATACATGATCTTTCTCTTTCTGATCTTCCTTCCAACCACTCTCTCACCCCTTCTCCAGACCTGTCCCATCATCGTACCCGCTTTTTTTAGTAATATCCCTTACATGTCTTTGCCATACTCCCCCAACCTGTATCCCAGATATGTGAATTCTCTCACCTCCTCAACCTCCCGCCCTTCCCACACCCATTCCTCACCTCCTTCTGCTCCACCTTTGCAGCGTTTCACCATCCTCGTCTTTGACACAATCACCTCTAAAGTCTTGACCTGAGGTATCTCTTCAAGGCTCTCACCATCCCTGTCATTTCTGCCGCATCTTTCGCCACAACAACCATCTCATCCCTGTGTGTCAACATGGGAAGCTTTCTCCGTCCTACCACCACTCCTGCCACCTCCAGCCTGCCTTATAAATCCGCCGTATACAGGGTAAAAAGGCTACCTTAACCCTCTCTTTGTTCAAAACACTTCAGTCATCACGTTTCTTACTCTACCTTTAGTCTCCGTTATTCTCTTCCTCTCCATCTCCTACTCCCTAGGAATCCCCTATAGTTTTCCACCGCTTTCTTACTTCCCATCTACCACACTGGGCAAAGTGTGGTAACAACTTCCCTTCCACCTCTCCAATCGCCTCCAACCAAGCCTCGTTCTGCATCCCATCCTCCCCAAGTGCCTTTCTCCAAACTAGCCCCTTTACCCTCCCCACCACCTTTGGTCATTTCCTCCTCGTATACCACCAGCTCATCTTCCAAGCCTCCCAACAAAATCATAAAGTGACTCCCTCAGTCCGCCTTCTAGATATCGTTACTAACCTCCTCCTTTTTCTTCGTCAACTTCTTCAAATATCTTCATACATTCCCACCCATTTTATCTTCTTAATTTTTATCTCCTCTTTCAACCTTAGCTGTCTCTTATTTTTTCCACATACTTCTCTATACCTTCTTCTTACCACCAGAACCTCTCCCCTCCGCAACTGCCCAAGTCTTTTTCTTGCCGCCCTTTTCGCTTCCCTGCATTCTCCGTCCTACTCCTTCCTTAGTAAGACGTCACTCACCACCTTCATCAAATCTTCCAGTCTCAAGATTCCTTCCACTCTTTGTCGCCTATTCGTCAACTATCCTGGTTTTAGAACTAAACTTAGAAACATTCTGGTTTAGTTATGGTAAGGGCATCAGGCTAAACTTTAATGTTTCCAGTTCTGGTTGTAATTTTAGCACAAACACAAGGATTATAAAGATTGTTTGTGATTCTCAGTCTAGTATTAGTTCTAGTAAGGTTGGGTTGATTCTAGAATTAGAACCAGAAATATTCTGCTTTGGTTATCTTAAAGGATCCAAGCTAAACTTGAATGTTTTCAGTTCTAGTTCTAGAATCAACACTAGGCTTAGGAATACAAAGATTGTCTTTGATTCTCAGTCGAGTATTAGTTCTAGGTCAAAGGTTGTATTGGTTCTAGAATCAGAACCAAAAACTTTCTGGTTTGGTCGTCTTAAGGGACACCAGACTAAATCTGAACGCATCTAGTTCTAATTCTAGAATCGACACTAGGCTTAGAACTTAGTTCTAGGTCTAGGGTTGGGTTGATTCTAGAATCAGAACCAGAAACATTCTGGTTTCGTCATCATAAGGGACACCAGGTTAAACCTGAATGTGTTCAGTTCTAGTTCTAGAATCAACACTAGGCTTAGGACTACAAAAATTGTTTTTATTCTCAGTTTAGTATTAGTTCTAGGTCTAAGGTTGAGTTGGTTCTAGAATCAGAACTAAAAACTTTCTGGTTTGGTCATCTTAAGGGACACCAGGCTAAATCTGAATGCGTCCAGTTCTAGTTCTAGAATCAACACTAGGCTTAGAACTATAAAGATTGTTTTTGATTCTCAGTCTAGTATTAGTTATAGGTCTAAGGTTGGGTTGGTTCCAGAATCAGAACCAGAAACTTTCTGGTTTGGTCGTCTTAAGGAGCACCAGACTAAACCTGAATACGTCCAATTCTAGTTCTAGAATCAACAATAGGCTTAGGACTATGAAGATTGTCTTTGAATCTGAGTCTAATATTAGTTCTAGATCTAAGGTTGAGTTGGTTCTAAAATCAGAATTAGAATTTTTCTGGTTTGGTCATTTTAAGGGATACCAGGCTAAATCTGAATGCATCCAGTTCTAGTTCTAGAATCAACAGTATGCTTAGGACTACAAAGATTGACTTTGATTCTGAGTTTAGTATTAGTTCTAGGTCTAAGGTGGGGTTGGTTCCAGAACCAGAGCCAAAAAACGCTCTGGTTTAGTCGTCTTAGAGAAGATCAGACTAAACCTAAATGTTTCCCGTTTCGATTATAGTTCTAGAACCTGTTACTACAAACATTCTTTTTGATGCTCATTCTAGAGTATTAATTCTAGGTCTAAAAATGAATTGATTCCAGAACAAAAAAAAAACATTCTGGTTTAGCCGTCTCAAGAAATGCAAACCTAAACTCAAACATTTCCAATTTTAAATCTAGTATTACTCCTAAATCTAGATTCATTTGAGTTAAATCATATTAAGAATCATAAAATATCAAACATTTCTTCTTAACTGCATAAACTGCGTATACTGGAAGGTTAATTACTAATTTATGTTGCCATTGTTAATATATAAGATTATTTTGTTTTAATTTTTTGAAAATCGAAATATTTTCAAATTGATTCACTATTATTTTTATCGTTTGGCTGCGTTTGGCTCACTCTTTCATTATTCATTTAGACTCGTTTAATTTTATAGATGCAAAGAATTATGTACATAAGCTTTTAGAGAAAACGCGGTGACGTCGGTTAGCTAAAAACACTGATCATTTTTTTATGATATAACAGTCAGGTGTATCAAATAAATAGGAAGAGGAAGGTCGTAATGTTTAAAGTTTGCCATTTCCATGCTGCCGATCCAACAAGAAACATAACCCACAGTGTTATTAGTTAACATTTTAGATTTTAGAAAATATGTTTTGCAAAAATAACAATATGTTTGTATTAAAATATAGAAATCTAATAAAATTAGTATTCCCTAGTCAGAACAGTTCAGTGTAATTTGGCTTTTTAAGTCAAAACTGATAGAAATTAAGACATCTGATTCATAAACTATCTAAGTCCAAAAATTTGGTAGTAACTTATTGACTTGCAATTTTTTGCACTAAATATCAGCAATATTTAGTGTGCCTTAACCAATAGCTATTCCTCAACCAGCAATATCCACTCAATTTAATCTGATTAAACTAAAGTCTTACAATATTATAACTAGTTCAAGTTGACCCTGGCTTGATTAGCCAAATCATCTAGTTCTATATCAACAATATTTAGTATACTCTAAGCAGTAGCTACTCCTCTGGCGGTAATATCTAGTTCTGCATGATGATAGTGACTTAATAATTTCTTTTATTAACATATGAGTGTATCGAATTTACCGTTTTGATTAAATAACTACTAAAATATGTCTTGACATGAACTGCATCATAAATCCGAAGTATCATATTGTATAAACAGTTTCAGGTTGATTTCGGTTTAATTAGCCAAAGCATACCATCCCGACCCAACCCAAACTGATTAAAAGTATAATAAAATTTTTTATTGGTAACTTCTAATATCCTGTAAACAGTGTCTAGTCTTCTGTGACTGATATCTAGTTCTGTGTCAGTAACATTTAGTGTACCTTAAGCAGTATCTAATCCTGTATGATGATAGCGTCTTAATTTCTCGTGTTAACATATGAGCGCATTGAGCTGACTGTTTTGATTAAGTAACCCTTAAAATATGTTCTGACATGAACTGCATGAGACAAAGAGATTCATTGACTAGAAGGAGTAGAAAGTTACGACCAGTTTCATGTTGACCTTACCTTAATTAGCCAATGCATCCTAATCCATTTTTTTGCAAGTATATTAAAATCTTTTACCGTAAACTTCTAATTTGCTATAAGCAGTCTTCTTCTACCCAACCCAAATTACAGAGTTTCATTATGGTTGATATAATTTTAGTTGCTTGCGTCCGAGTAACAGTGATCAATTTTTGACTTTCCATTTGATCTTGCCACCTCTCTAATAGACAGTACTTAGCAGGATTGTTAAGACTGTCATGCTCTTAAAGTAGTAATACTCCAAACTAGGAACAGCTCAGATATTCCAATTTTGATTTATGTCTTACAGCAATTCATAATGATTTTGATGTCTTATATATATACAGTACATTTATTTAGGACTCATACAAAAAACAAAGGGAAAATTACCAATATGAGGTATAACAACAAATAATACAAGTCCTAAAACGGCCATCGACCGGAGTCTTTCAGCCGGTGTAACATAATGAGAAATTATAAGAAAGAAAGAAAAAAAAACATAATAACGTATTAGTAGGTAATTAAAAAAATAACAAAACAAAAAAAATTAAATTAAATTTCGGGTACTTAAGAAATCCGCTTCATCCTTCCTATAACTTCAATGATTGGGGCGCCCGATAATGGACCAGTGGGCGACGGCGTTCTCATCATTCGATGTAATGTAGCGTTCAGGATGTTTTTGCATACTTTAGTTGTAAGCTGTAGTCCTCGTTCCGCAAATGGTGTTACGCCTGTTTTTTCGTAGAGGAGTGCGTTTGAAGGGTTGTGCAACGGGTTGTTCGGGTGCCTCAATTTAGTTATTCTCCTAAGCGCAGCCCGTTCTGCGATTTCTAGGTGGCGTCTAGTTTTTTCGGTGGAGGAGTAAATGAATAAAATACCGTATTCAATTAACGGTCTGCAGATAGACTTATAGATCTGGGTTGCTAACTGCAGCGATATGCCGTTACTTTTGTGTACTAAGGACTTAAAATGAGCAGCCCTAGTTTTACATTTCATCTTTGTCTTTATTGCATGGACATTAAATTTAAGTTTGTTGTCAATAACCATGCCCAAGTATTTCACCGTAGGTGAAGGAGATACATTAATACCAGAGATGAAAATGGTTGGCGATCTTTCGTGAATACGGTGAAACGGGATGAAAAACTGGGTTTTATTGGAATTCAGCTGGATTCTCCATTTTTGAAACCAGACTTCAGTCTTTTGTAACATATCTTGCATCTTGCTAATTAAGGTGTTTATGTTTTTGGCGTGAGCTATAATGGCAGTATCGTCGGCGTATTGAAGGACGTAGGAGTTGATGTCAAAAAAAGTAGGGTCGTCGTTGTAAATATCGTGACAATAAAGGTTGTAGAGACAAGGGGACAAAGAGGAGCCTTGGGGGAGACCCTGCTGCATAGAAAAGGATCTAGATTGGAAATTTAGGACTCTGATTTGCGATGTGCGATTTGATAGGAATTTTTGGATTATATTAAGAAGGTAAAACGGAACGTTAAGTTGAGAAAGTTTATAAATCAGTCCATGGTGCCATACTGAATCAAAAGCTTTTTTGATATCAAGGAATAAAACGGCCGACTGTAGTTTCTGTACGTGAGCAACTTGGCAGTTTGAGATTAGCACAGCTAGGGGATGGACGGTACTTTTATACGGCCGAAAGCCAAACTGGTATTCCGGAATTTTTTGTTCAATTGTTTCAAGTAGCCTTGTTTTAATGAATGACTCAAACATCTTACCTAACACTGGAAGGAGAGATATCGGACGGTAATTGGCTGGATCTTCAGGAGCACCGTCGCTCTTTGGAATACAAATAATTATAGATTTCCTCCATTCTCTTGGAAAAAGTTGTTCTTTCAAGCAATAGTTGAAGATTCCTCTGATATAATTGTGTATTTTTAAATCAAGGCTTTTTAAGAGTTTTCTAGACATATTGTCGTAACCGGGGGCACTGTTTCTTCCGTTGTGGAGAATCTCGAAATATTCGTCTTCTTCTATAAAGGCTTCTTGAGGTGTAGGTGTTCGATTTGCAAACGCCGCTACATACCATTCGTCTACAAGATTTTTATGCGATTGATCGAAGTCCACATGATCTGAGAATGAAAATATATTTTCCAGATAATTAGCATGGATGTCGGCTATTTCTTGAGGTTGTGTATTTGATGTCTTATTTAAGAAGTGTTGACTAAAAGCCGAGTTAATAATAGTTTTGACCTATTCATAATTAACTATTATATTCCGTTTTAGCAAAGCCACTAAATCAGATTTATTAACCAGTGCCGTCCTAAGATATTTGGCGACCCTTTCATGCAAAATTTAAAAAAAATGATTTTAGTTCTAGGTTTAGAGTTGCTTCTAGTGTTAAATCAATCCAAAAAAGTAAAACTGATACTAGATCTAGAACTAGAATCATTCGGGTTTAGCCGTCTTGAGAGATGTATTAAACCCGAATGTTTTTAGCTCTAGATACTAGTACTTTGAAGTATTTATATTATAAACTTTAAAAACAGTACAAATCCTAGTTTTCAATATTATTATTACCTTTTTGAGTATGTCTTAAAATAAAAAAATACTGAAAAAAAAATATTTTTTTGCGTTTTAGTAAATTATTTACTAAATAATTATTTATTAATTACCAAATTATTCGTGATTTTGTATTAATTGTAATCATAATTATCAAAATTATTATTTTTATTATCATTTAGCCCAACCACTTATTACCATTGAGAATATAAATCAATAAAATTTTGAGTTCTGATTAATTTGATACCGAATTGGGAATTACATTATTGTTGATTGTTAATATCTATATAGGACAATGTTTAGATATTATCAAAATCGTTATTATTATTATTATCTTTTTTTCTTCAATCTCATTCTTATTACCATATTAAATCAACAGGATTTTAGGTTTATTTTAATTTTATGGCAAAGTTAACATGTTTACAACACAAATTGTTGAAATTATTATTTTTATTATCTTTTACCTCATCACTTATTATCATTGTGGATGAACAACTTAAAAAAATATGTATCTCGACTAATTTGATACCCAACTCGACGCGATTTTATCAAAACTTGTAATAAAAAATGAATAATGCGATTCTGTCATCTTTGGTAATAACTTTATTAAAATAATTATTACCTCAGAAAATAAGCGAGGTAAAATCATCGAGTTTTGATTTGATTCAATCAAATTAACTTTTGCTTCGCTTAAAATAAATTTTATTTCTATCAGAGTTTTTATTATTATTACCTTTTTGAGGATGTTTTAAAATAAAAAATATTTCTGTTTTCCCCGAAAAAGTCGATTTAACACCAAACTATTCGTGATTTTGTATTAATTAATTATATTATTTTTATTACCATTTTTCCCCACCACTTATTACTTATTCATTAAGATCATGATATCTCGGGAAATAAGCGAGGTAAAATGCCAAATTCATCAAGATATCATTAATTTTGTGAAATGCCACAAATTTAGGTTGTGTTCAAAACTTGATATCTCAAAAACAAATTGAGATACTGCAATATGATTTTATTCTTGAAAAAGTATATACTGTTCCTTATAAATAAACGTATATCATCAAGATATCTTAAGAATACGACTTTTTACGAATTTTTTATGAAATTTAGAATGATTAAGGATATCATTAATTTTGTGAAATGTTACAAACTTAGGTTAAGATCAAAACTTGATATTTTAAAAACGAATTGAGATACTGAAATATGGTTTTATTCCTGAAGAAGTGAATGTTTTTCCTTATGAATGAGCATAATAAAAATAACACAGTAATATAATCATCAAAATTAAGTTATTAAGAGAGAAGTTATTAATTTTGTCAAATGTTACAAATTTAGGTTGATATCAAAACTTGATATCTCGAAAATGCATTGAGATATTGAAATATGGCTTTATTCTTGAAAAAGTAATAAACTTTTCCTTATAAATGAATGTAATAATAATAACACAGTAATATAATAATAATTATAAAAATTTGGATTGAAATAAAATTGATTTTAAGCGAATCAAAAGTTAATTTTCTTTGGATAGAGTAAAAATTCGATGATTTTACCTAGCTTATTTTCCGAGATAATAATTATTTTAACACAGTTATTATCAAAGATGGTGGATTATTACCACATTATTAATTTTTTATTATAACATTACAATTTTTGATAAAATCGTCGAAATTAGTATTAAATTAATCAGGATATAATTTTTTTAACTTGTTTATCCACAATGATAATAAGTAACGAAGTAAAAAGGTAATAAAAAATAATTTTACCAATTTGTATTGTAAACATGTTAATTTTGTCATAAAATTAAAATAAATCTAAACTTTTTTTGATTTAACATTAATTAAGAAACAAGATTGAAGAAATGATTGAAGAAAAAAAGGATGATAATAATAATAACAATTTTGATAATATTTAAACATTCTCCTGTATAGATATCTATATATTAGAAAAATAATGTGAGTCTCAATTCTGCATTAAATTAATCAGTATTCAATCTTAATAATTTATATCTTTAATGGTAATAAGTGGTGGGGCAAAACGGTAATAGGAACAATAATTTTGGTAATTAATGATTAAAATTAATTCAAAATCACGAATAATTTGGTACCAAATCGATTTGTTCAGTATAGATAGAAATATTTTTTATTTTAAGACATCCTCAAAACGGTAATAATAATAATAATAACTAGGATTGAAATAAAATTGATTTTAGACCAAGCAAAGGTTGTTTTGTACTCAAACATGATATTCAAAGAAAATTAACTTTTCTTTAAATAAAGTCAAAACTCGATAATTTTATCTCGCTTATTTTCCGAGATAATAATTATTTGAATAGAGTTATTATCTAAGCTGGCGGATTATTACCACCATAAAAATAATAATTTCTCCAATTTGTATTGTAAACATGTTAACTTTGTCATAAAATTAAAATAAATCTAAAATCCAAAATTTTTGTCTTTAAAGGTAATAAGTGGTGAGGCAAAACGGTAATAGAAACAATAATTTTGGTAATAATGATTAAAATTAATTCACAATCACGAATAATTTGGTACCAAATCGATTTATTCAGTATAGTTAGGAATATCTTTTATTTTAATACATCCTCAAAATGGTAATAACAATAATAATAACTAGGATTGAAATAAAATTTTTTTCAAACCAAGCAAAAGCTTTTTTTGTACTCAAACATGATATTCAAAGAAAATTAACTTTTCTGTAAATAAAGTCAAAACTCGTTAATTTTATCTCGCTTATTTTCCGGGATAATAATTATTTGAATAGAGTTATTATCTAAGCTGGCGGATTATTACCACATTATTAATTTTTTATTACAATATTACGATTTTTAATAAAATTATGCCAAGTTTGGTATCATATTAATTAGGATATAATTTTTTTTTAAACTTGCTTATCCACAATGATAATAAATGATGAAGTAAAAAGGTAATAAAAATTATAATTTCACCAATTTGTATTGTAGACATATTAATTTTGTCATAAAATTAAAATAAACCTAAAATCTAAATTTTTAACTTTAATGGTAATAAGTGGTGAGGCAAAACGGTAATAGAAACAATAATTTTGGTAATAATGATTAAAATTAATTCAAAATCACGAATAATTTGGTACCAAATCGATTTATTCAATATAGATAGAAATATTTTTTATTTTAAGACATCCTCAAAACGGCAATAATAATAATAATAATAACTAGGATTGAAATAAAATTGATATTAAACCAAGCAAAAGTTTTTTTGTACTCAAACATGATATTCAAAGAAAATTAACTTTTCTTTAAATAAAGTCAAAACTCGTTAATTTTATCTCGCTTATTTTCCGGGATAATAATTATTTGAATAGAGTTATTATCTAAGCTGGCGGATTATTACTATATTATTAATTTTTTATTACAATATTACGATTTTTAATAAAATTATGCCAAGTTTGGTATCATATTAATTAGGATATAATTTTTTTTTAAACTTGCTTATCCACAATGATAATAAATGATGAAGTAAAAAGGTAATAAAAATTATAATTTCACCAATTTGTATTGTAGACATATTAATTTTGTCATAAAATTAAAATAAACCTAAAATCTAAATTTTTAACTTTACTGGTAATAAGTGGTGAGGCAAAACGGTAATAGAAACAATAATTTTGGTAATAATGATTAAAATTAATTCAAAATCACGAATAATTTGGTACCAAATCGATTTATTCAATATAGATAGAAATATTTTTTATTTTAAGACATCCTCAAAACGGTAATAATAATAATAATAATAATAATAACTAGGATTGAAATAAAATTGATATTAAACCAAGCAAAAGTTTTTTTGTACTCAAACATGATATTCAAAGAAAATTAACTTTTCTTTAAATAAAGTCAAAACTCGATAATTTTATCTCGCTTATTTTCCGGAATAATAATTATTTGAATAGAGTTATTATAAAAGCTGGCGAATTATTACCACGTTATTAACTTTTTATTACAATATTACGATTTTTAATAAAATTATGCCAAGTTTGGTATCATATTAATTAGGATATAATTTTTTTTTAACTTGTTTATCCACAATGATAATAAATGATGCAGTTAAAAGGTAATAAAAATAATAATTTCACCAATTTGTATTGTAGACATACTAATTTTGTCATAAAAATAATAATTTCTCCAATTTGTATTGTAAATATATTAACTTTGTCATAAAATTAAAATAAACCTAAAATCTTTTTGATTTTTCATTAAGAAAAAAGATTGAATAAAGGTTTGAAGAAAACAAAAAAAGATAATAACAATAATGATTTTCATAATATCTAAACACTCTCCTATACAGATATTAATAATAAAAAATAATGTGAGTCTCAATTCGGCATCAAATTAATCAGTATTCAAAATCTTATTAATTTTTATCTTTAATGGTAATAAGTGGTGAGGCAAAACGGTAATAGAAACAATAATTTTGGTAATTAATGATTAAAATTAATTCAAAATCACGAATAATTTGGTACCAAATCGATTTATTCGGTATAGATAGAAATATTATTTTTTTAAGACATCCTCAAAACGGTAATAATAATAATAATAATAAACTCGGATTGAAATAACATTGATTTTAAGAGAAGCAAAAGTAAATTTTTTTTGGATAACTTCAAAACTCGATAATCTTACTTCGCTTATTTTCCAAGATAATAATTATTTTAATAGAATTATTATCAAAGATGGCGGATTATTACCACGTTATTAATTTTTTATTACAAAATTACGATTTTTGATAAAATTACATCGAATTTGGTATCAAATTAATTAGGATATAATTATATAATTTTTAACTTGTTTATCCACAATGATAATAAATGATGAAGTAAAAAGGTAATAAAAATTATAATTTCACCAATTTGTATTGTAGACATATTAATTTTGTCATAAAAATAATAATTTCTCCAATTTGTATTGTAAACATGTTAACTTTGTCATAAAATTAAAATAAATCTAAAATCCAAAATTTTTGTCTTTAAAGGTAATAAGTGGTGAGGCAAAACGGTAATAGAAACAATAATTTTGGTAATAATGATTAAAATTAATTCACAATCACGAATAATTTGGTACCAAATCGATTTATTCAGTATAGTTAGGAATATCTTTTATTTTAATACATCCTCAAAATGGTAATAACAATAATAATAACTAGGATTGAAATAAAATTTTTTTCAAACCAAGCAAAAGCTTTTTTTGTACTCAAACATGATATTCAAAGAAAATTAACTTTTCTGTAAATAAAGTCAAAACTCGTTAATTTTATCTCGCTTATTTTCCGGGATAATAATTATTTGAATAGAGTTATTATCTAAGCTGGCGGATTATTACCACATTATTAATTTTTTATTACAATATTACGATTTTTAATAAAATTATGCCAAGTTTGGTATCATATTAACTAGGATATAATTTTTTTTTAACTTGTTTATCCACAATGATAATAAATGATGAAGTAGAAAGGTAATAAAAATTATAATTTCACCAATTTGTATTGTAGACATATTAATTTTGTCATAAAATTAAAATAAACCTAAAATCTAAATTTTTAACTTTAATGGTAATAAGTGGTGAGGCAAAACGGTAATAGAAACAATAATTTTGGTAATTAATGATTAAAATTAATTCAAAATCACGAATAATTTGGTACCAAATCGATTTATTCAATATAGATAGAAATATTTTTTATTTTAAGACATCCTCAAAACGGTAATAATAATAATAATAACTAGGATTGAAATAAAATTGATATTAAACCAAGCAAAAGTTTTTTGTACTCAAATATGATATTCAAAATTAACTTTTCTTTAAATAAAGTCAAAACTCGTTAATTTTATCTCGCTTATTTTCCGGGATAATAATTATTTGAATAGAGTTATTATCAAAGCTGGCAGATTATTACCACATTATTAATTTTTTATTACAATATTACGATTTTTAATAAAATTGTGCCTAGTTTGGTATCGAATTAATTAGGATATAATTTTTTTTAACTTGTTTATCCACAATGATAATAAATGATGCAGTTAAAAGGTAATAAAAATAATAATTTCACCAATTTGTATTGTAGACATATTAATTTTGTCATAAAATTAAAATAAACCTAAAATCTAAATTTTTAACTTTAATGGTAATAAGTGGTGAGGCAAAACGGTAATAGAAACAATAATTTTGGTAATAATGATTAAAATTAATTCAAAATCACGAATAATTTGGTACCAAATCGATTTATTCAATATAGATAGAAATATTTTTTATTTTAAGACATGCTCAAAACGGTAATAATAATAATAACTAGGATTGAAATAAAATTGATATTAAACCAAGCAAAAGTTTTTTTGTACTCAAACATGATATTCAAAGAAAATTAACTTTTCTTTAAATAAAGTCAAAACTCGATAATTTTATCTCGCTTATTTTCCGGGATAATAATTATTTGAATAGAGTTATTATAAAAGCTGGCGAATTATTACCACGTTATTAATTTTTTATTACAATATTACGATTTTTAATAAAATTATGCCAAGTTTGGTATCATATTAATTAGGATATAATATTTTTTTAACTTGTTTATCCACAATGATAATAAATGATGCAGTTAAAAGGTAATAACAATAATAATTTCACCAATTTGTATTGTAGACATACTAATTTTGTCATAGAAATAATAATTTCTCCAATTTGTATTGTAAATATATTAACTTTGTCATAAAATTAAAATAAACCTAAAATCTTTTTGATTTTTCATTAAGAAAAAAGATTGAATAAAGGTTTGAAGAAAACAAAAAAAGATAATAACAATAATGATTTTCATAATATCTAAACACTCTCCTATACAGATATTAATAATAAAAAATAATGTGAGCCTCAATTCGGCATCAAATTAATCAGTATTCAAAATCTTATTAATTTTTATCTTTAATGGTAATAAGTGGTGAGGCAAAACGGTAATAGAAACAATAATTTTGGTAATTAATAATTAAATTAATTCAAAATCACGAATAATTTGGTACCAAATCGATTTATTCGGTATAGATAGAAATATTATTTTTTTAAGACATCCTCAAAACGGTAATAATAATAATAATAATAATAAACTCGGATTGAAATAACATTGATTTTAAGAGAAGCAAAAGTAAATTTTTTTTGGATAACTTCAAAACTCGATAATCTTACTTCGCTTATTTTCCAAGATAATAATTATTTTAATAGAATTATTATCAAAGATGGCGGATTATTACCACGTTATTAATTTTTTATTACAAAATTACGATTTTTGATCAAATTACATCGAATTTGGTATCAAATTAATTAGGATATAATTATATAATTTATATAATTTTTAACTTGTTTATCCACAATGATAATAAATGATGAAGTAAAAAGGTAATAAAAATAATAATTTCACCAATTTGTATTGTAGACATATTAATTTTGTCATAAAAATAATAATTTCTCCAATTTGTATTGTAAACATGTTAACTTTGTCATAAAATTAAAATAAATCTAAAATCCAAAATTTTTGTCTTTAAAGGTAATAAGTGGTGAGGCAAAACGGTAATAGAAACAATAATTTTGGTAATAATGATTAAAATTAATTCACAATCACGAATAATTTGGTACCAAATCGATTTATTCAGTATAGTTAGGAATATCTTTTATTTTAATACATCCTCAAAATGGTAATAACAATAATAATAACTAGGATTGAAATAAAATTTTTTTCAAACCAAGCAAAAGCTTTTTTTGTACTCAAACATGATATTCAAAGAAAATTAACTTTTCTGTAAATAAAGTCAAAACTCGTTAATTTTATCTCGCTTATTTTCCGGGATAATAATTATTTGAATAGAGTTATTATCTAAGCTGGCGGATTATTACCACATTATTAATTTTTTATTACAATATTACGATTTTTAATAAAATTATGCCAAGTTTGGTATCATATTAATTAGGATATAATTTTTTTTTAACTTGTTTATCCACAATGATAATAAATGATGAAGTAAAAAGGTAATAAAAATTATAATTTCACCAATTTGTATTGTAGACATATTAATTTTGTCATAAAATTAAAATAAACCTAAAATCTAAATTTTTAACTTTAATGGTAATAAGTGGTGAGGCAAAACGGTAATAGAAACAATAATTTTGGTAATAATGATTAAAATTAATTCAAAATCACGAATAATTTGGTACCAAATCGATTTATTCAATATAGATAGAAATATTTTTTATTTTAAGACATCCTCAAAACGGTAATAATAATAACTAGGATTGAAATAAAATTGATATTAAACCAAGCAAAAGTTTTTTGTACTCAAACATGATATTCAAAGAAAATTAACTTTTCTTTAAATAAAGTCAAAACTCGATAATTTTATCTCGCTTATTTTCCGGGATAATAATTATTTGAATAGAGTTATTATCAAAGCTGGCAGATTATTACCACATTATTAATTTTTTATTACAATATTACGATTTTTAATAAAATTGTGCCTACTTTGGTATCGAATTAATTAGGATATTTTGTAACTTGTTTATCCACAAAACAAAACTGTTTTTTAAAATATTTAACGAGGATTATTTTAATATTTATAGAGGACGACATTACAACACAAATTGAAAATAACAAACTTTGAAATTGAGCGTAAAAACAGGAAAAATACACGGGTACGAGAACAAGTTAATACTTCTCACTTCTTTATATGTTTTTAGAACGTAAATACAGTGCACTCCGCTTAATTGGTACACCGGTTAATAGGGACAACCGCTTAATCGGGACAAGGTTTAAAAGACCGAAACTTTTCATATGTAATATTACTCCGGTTATTAGGGACAATCCTCCGGTTAACATACAGAAGCGTCACCTTTGTCGGAACCTTTGCTGTTTTTCATCGGCGTTTCAGTAACGTTCAGTTCTGGTGTCTGTATTGAGCCCCGATCGAGCCTTTTAAATTGGAGTTCAGAGAATGTAAACACGTTCAGAAATTTGTAATAAAAACACGTAAATAAACTCCAATTTAAAGGGACACCTAAGTCTAGACACCTAAGTGAACACGTAGTGACTTAAGCACTAAAATAACACGCAAAGACTTAACATTAAAAGAAAAAATCAATGTGCTCCGACAAATTGAAAACTAGCCCCCAATACCACGCCTCTACGCCAATTAGAGAAAACAGTGGCTCTTCCAAAGTCAACGATCAGCCGATTAATAAAACAAAAAGATGAACTTGAAAAACTCTCAATCGTTGGTTTTCTGCGATAACCCAAAAAGGGGTTAGTGTTAGTGGCCCAACACTGAAATTAAAAGCAGAAGAATTGGCGAAAAAATTAGATCATCAAGATTTTAAAGCAACGGAAGGTTGGTTTTCACGGTGGAAAGCAAGGTGCAACATAAAATTTAAAAAGGCACATGTGGAGAAGGGTAGCGCAAATGTGGTCGCCGCTGATGAATGGAAAAAGGAAAAACTTCCAGAACTGCAAAAGTTGTTCAGTTCAGATAACATCTTCAATGCCGATGAAACTGGTCTGTTCTACCGTGCAACACCAGATGGATCACTGTGTTACAGGAATGAGACATTAGTCGGGTTTAAAAGAGCTATGTTCAGCACTGAAAAGAGAAAACTTTTGGTTATCGGTAAAACGGCAAAGCCTCGATGTTTCAAAGCCCAGTAGAATAAAAATTGTATTGTTGCTCAATAACTGCCCTGCTCATCCTCATATAAACAATTTGAAAAATATACAATTAGAATTCCTGCCTTCTAATACAACTTCATTAATACAACCTATGGACATGGGTGTTATCAAAATTTTAAAATTCCACTATCGTAAAGCTTTAGTGCATCACATCATTGAAAAAATAGAAGAATTTTCCTTGACATCATCATCTAGCTCCAAAGAGGTAAGCTCGAAAGTGAACATACTAAACTCTATACAATTTGTAGTAGACAGTTGGAAAAATGTTAGTAGTGAATGTATACGCAATTGTTTTAACCATTGTGGCTTCAAAGATCCCAGTGATATGCAACTTTCTGAACAAATGGTCACTTCAAGTGTAATCATAAATGACGCTGTACTTCGGCAAGTCAACAATCTTAATGATTTTCTAGAAATAGACGCAAATTTGGAGTGTTGCAATTATACCGAAGACTACGAGAATCATACTGTTGATGAAATTGTATCTACAAAGCTGATCTCTAATAATGAAGTTCAAGAAAGTAGCGACGAAGAAATCTATAATCCTACATGTATTCTAGAAGCTAAGAAAAGTATAGAAGTTTTAAAACGTTTTTTTGTGCAAACAGGCAATAAAGATTCTCCAATTGAATCTTTAGATAAATGTGCAGAGTATATAAATAAAAAAATTATAAACCGTGGAATCCAAAGTACTTTGGACAAGTATAACGTGACCATTTATTTTTTAACTCAAAACGGGACATTGGTTTATTTAGATTAATTAAATTTTAAAGTTATTTATTCAGAAAAAGTCAGTTAGGTTAAAAGCTACGAATTAAAAAATATATATACCCCAAACGTTTACTTATATTTATCAGAAGAACAAATTTGCTTTAATACAGCTGGTGATGATTTTAAGTAAGAATGAAACTCTTGGCACGTTTTCTTTATATTCACCTTAATTGTCAACATCGCCTTTAGAACTGAAATTTGTAACTGGGTCTTCTCAGAGGGCCACAATTTGTTCATCATAGAAAATACTCTTTCTACTGGAGCATTTGTAGCAAGCAAACATAAAACATATTCAATTAAAAGAGAAAAATGTTTATGCTGAAGATTGTTAGCTTGAAAGTGTTTGAATACTTCCACCCAACGAGTTTCCGTGGAAACATTTAGGTTATTCCATTCGGTTACTTTGTGCGATGTAATGTAGTTACAAATTAACGAAAATTCGTCAAAAACTTCTGCATCTTTATTACAGTCAATATATTCCTTTTGAATTAACACATCCAGAGATTTTTGAACGTCTGTCCATAAGGGGGCCTTTTTTAAATCTGCCCAATAAAATATCTCCATTTCTTTGGTAAGAAAGCAAGTCCACTGCTCCAGATATTCACGGCTTGTTTGATAAAATTCTGTAACCACCCTATTCACAAACTCTTCATCTATGTCAGAAACATTATCTTTCGATTTCACTATTAATTGACGGACCATAAATGGAAGAAACTGATTGGTCTGCTTCTGAGTCAAATTGTCTTTTAGTTGATTGATTTCTTTTGCAGCTTCAATTGCCGATACAGTCTGACCTTCCAGTTTCAATACAGCTTGATGAAAACTTGCTGACTGAGCGTGTAAAAAATAAAGCCACAATTCGGATGTGGGATCTTCAAAAAAGTTTTTTAGTAACAAGGGACATTTTTCAATACTCAAAAAGTAGTTTTTTAGTGGCTGATACATTTTTAAAACTCTTTCCAAGGCAGGCATAAGAGCAAGCCATCTAGTTTTGCTGTAGCCGAGCATTTGTTGATACTCCGTTTCAGTTTCGGCGCAAAACTCCTTTAGAGCTTCAACTCGAATCGTGTAAATATAAAAAAACGAATATATCTTCACAATAATGCTTTCGTAATCTAAGGGTAGCCTGTCTGCAGCAGATTTTATTGCATTGTGAATTACATGGGCTCCACATCCAATACCTATTAATGGCTTTTTCAGTGATGACTGTAATTTCGTTAACACATTGTTAGTTCCACGCCTAGCCGCACCTCCGAAATTGACGTTGGCATTGTCTCCGCAAAATGCCACGACTTTTGCTGTTAAATTATTATATGTCAACACTTGGTTTAAATAATCGACAATGATGTCAGAAGTCTCGCCTGGTTGGTCTTGGAGATCTAAAATTTTTACTTGCACACCTACGTAAGGTTGAAAAAAGCGCACTAGAATAGGGTATATTTTCTTGTTACCGTGGTTTGAAGCGTCGTTTAGTATTGTAATACAATTGGACTTATCAAGATCATCTTTTAATTCTTTCATTACTGTAGGCGCCAAAACATTTACTACAATAGCTTCTGATTTCGTACGCGCGCATGTAAATTTGGGTTCAAAACATGATTGAATTAATTTTGACGCACAATCATTAGAGCGAAAACTGTGGTTTTCTTGTATCGTGTGATAAGCCCAGACGCCTTCTGCCGCGGCGATATCCATATCCTTTAAAGTTGGTGCGGCCGATTTCTTGAAAAAGGTTAACATCGAAGAACTCGAAGCAGCGGCACGATCGGCATTTTTATGTTTTTCAGACTTTAAATGCTGTTCAATATCACTCCCACCACCATGGGAAACACTAAATTCTGTACGACACTTTTCACATCTGACATCTGAGGAAGTATTTATTTGCTTGATAAACGGATATTTTGCTTGTAAGTTAATATTGAACGTACACTTGCGTTTTGGCATTTTAAGTTATGATTCCAAAACAAAAGAAGTTTAAGTTATTTGCTTGGTAAACGAGCATCAAACAACAACAAAAAATATATCGAAAACTGGGCGCACGAAAAATCTATGAAACAATTAGTCCAAATTAATCAACAAAGCGCGAGCGATGACGTCTTCGCTTCTCTCGGCTATCATCCCGTCAACTGACGACGCCGTCTCGCTCTCGCATACCGATCGCGTCCGCCCAACTCGGCTATAGTCTGTACCACGAGAAACGATAGTGACTCATCGCCTAAAAGTAGAGGCAACAGACAAACTCGTAAGCAACCATTTCACTCTAACAAACGTCAACGTACGGCCCTAATACCAAGTCACTATCGTTTCTCGTGGTACAGACTATACTAAAATTTTCACGCGGTTTTAGAAAACGGGACAATTTTGCGTCCCAGGGATCATTTCGGGGACACCGGGACTTGTAACTCTAAAAAGGGACAGTCCCGTTCAAAACGGGACGTATGGTCACGTTAGCCAAGTATCTTTTACCTAAGTAAAAAATGTGGTTTTCTTTATCATTATTTTTGTTGTTTATTTATTTAATGTTTTCTTATATAGAATAAATGTTTATTTTAATATTTTCACTTTCTATTTACAACAATAATTACTTTTATCGTGCCGATAAAAATACGTAGTATATTCTATATTGTTTTCTATAACCGTTTTTTTTACTATCGGATAATTGGAACAACCGCTTAATTGACAGAGTGGACAGAGTGAATGGAAACCCGATGTGTCCCAATTAAGCGGTGTGCACTGTATGTAAATAAAGGTTTGTAATCAACATCAATCTGATCATTGAGAAGTGTGTACCATTTCTGTTGTATTTATTAATTTCTAATTGTTCAAGTAGATCAAGTTTATAACCTTTTTTACATTCATGAATAAGTTTTGTGTTTTTGAAATGTTGTCATACATTTCCATGTCCAGTTTCTATATGATGTTTATGGACCTTTGAAGTGGCTCAATTTTTATGTTCATTTATTCTCGTACTTAACTTCCTCTCAGTCTGGCCGATGTAAATACCATCATAGTTACAACATTCAATAGAATACACTCCAGATTTTTCGAGAATGTCTATATGTTCAATGTGATAGTTGGAAAATATTCTCAATATGGTGTTATGATCGGAGAAACCTAAGGTAACATTGTATTTTGATAAAATCTTGGTAGCTTGAGCGGAAACTATGTTATAAGGCAGAAATTTATAGGTAGTTCGAGTTTTTCTTTAGAATAAAAAGGATTTTTTGTTCTACTTTCTTCAGTTAAACGATAATTAAAGGCTCTATTGATTAAAAATCGAAAATTTGCTAATTTTTGTGTCAGAGGGTGAGCAGAATCATAGAGTATGGTGGGGGCAGAATCATATGGTATGTTAGTGTCTTTTCTAAAAATATCAAAAACCATTTTGTTGTTTAAGTTTGTTAAATACATATCGAGAAAATTTAAAGATTTTTGTTTTCTATCTCAATTGTGAAGTTTAAGTTGATTCATATAGTTATAAAACATTTCCGGTGACAAACCATCTCCTTTCCATACGCAAAAAATGTCATCAACGTACCTAATCCAAGTGATTATGTGTTTTTTAAAGGGATTATTATCATTCATGATAAAAGTGTTTTCAATATGATCAATGAATAATTCAGATGCCTGACAATGGCCACATTTTCATCTAAAGAACAATAATTTTGTGTAACGACATACCTCAATATAGTATTCAATTGATTACTGATCTTATCGTTCTCACAGAATTTTTTAATTGTACAGTAGGGCCCCGACATTCGCGGCTTCAAATTACACGGATTCGCATATTCGCGTTTTAAGTTTTGCTGCCATTTTCAACATTCACGACTCGATTATTCGCGAATACATAGCAAGTATGTATGTCATTTTTTAAAAATTTAAAACGAAGTTTACCGTAGGTTTACTGTACAAGCAACCAGCTTCACATATGCGT
The DNA here is from genome assembly GCA_036711965.1 of Onthophagus sagittarius. NCBI lineage: Eukaryota > Metazoa > Arthropoda > Insecta > Coleoptera > Scarabaeidae > Onthophagus > Onthophagus sagittarius. The sequence continues at coordinate 15,318,259 of JASERS010000004.1, forward strand.
TTCTCTGGGAATCCCTCATTTATGATGGATTTTAATGTTTGTGTTAGGTGCTTATTTTTGTGTTCTGTATTTCGTTCAGGTTAGTGTTTCGCCCGTTTTTTTACTATAATTTTATAAACAATAAATTAATCTCACAACAGTACTCAAAATGGGTACAAAAAGGCCTGCGATGGAAATAAATTTAATTGCCAAACGTGCAAAGTCAGTTATGACTCTAGAAAGAAAAATTCAAGTTCTTGATATGCTCCGGGAAGGGAAAAGAGCTACCGAAGTAGGCCGGGTCTTCGGTGTCAATGAATCTACGATAAGATCTATAAAGAAACAAGAAGAGGTAATTAGAAATAGCGTAAAAAGTGGCATACCGTCATCATTAAAGGTAACGTCACAAGTTCGTGATGTTAATATTGAAAAAATGGAGAAGTCTCTTTATCTTTGGATTGAGGACCATGGTCGCAAAAATATACCATTAACTAGGGCTAAATTAATGGATAAAGCCAAGGAACTTTATCAACATTTTTCGTGTGGAATGGACTGTGCTGAAGACGATTGTAAATTTAAAGCCAGCAGAGGATGGTTCGAAAGATTCAAAACTCGTTTTAATCTCCATAACATTAAGTTGTGTGGAGAATCAGCTTCAGCAGATCATCAACAGGCTGCAAAATTTCCTGATGAAATAATAAAATTAATAGAAGAAAAAGGTTACCGTCCTAAACAAATATTTAATGCGGACGAAACACAAGAAAAGAAGAGAAAATACAAAATGATAGTGTTTTCTCAATAAAAGATGTGTGGAAATTATACAATATTGACCATGCGATTACATCTATAAAACTTGCTTTAAATGACATTAAAGTATCAACCGTAAGTAATGCATGGAAAAAACTGTTGAAAAAAGACACTGCGCAAAGTGTAAGCGAAATTGATGAGGCAATAGAGAGAGCTGTTCTTTTTGCACGGTTGCTACCGGGAGATGATTTTCATACCATTGTACCAGCTGATATCGAATCTCTCGTCAATGATCAAGAGGAAGAGTTGTCCAGTGCAGACTTAGAAGCGCTACTAATAGAAAATGTTTCAGGAACGGATGAAGAAGATAATAGTACTTCCCTATGTAATAAATTAACGTTGAAGGAACTTAATTTATTTATACAAGAAGCAAATAATCTTGCTGAAAAAATAGTAGAATATGATCCATCAACGGAACGAAGCACAAAATTTAAAAATGGTCTGAATACTCTTCTTGCTCCTTACAAAGAGCTTCAAAAGGATATGCAACACAAAGCATTGCAACCTACTATCCTTTCATTTTTTAAACCATCGTGTTCTAAAGCAATTATTATTGATGAGTAGAAATGTTAACTTTTATTTCTTTTTTTAGTTTATTTTGTTGCAGTTTGTTATTGCTATCGAGTTTAGGTTTTTTTATATTTTAAACAATTGTAATTATTTTAATATCTGTATTAGTTCCGAATACAAAAGTTTTAAGACCAGTCGTTTTATTTTGCAATTTTAAGCGTTTTATTTAGTATGTATAATTTATTAATTTTTGAAATTTTTAATTTTTAAAATTAAATTAAATGAAACTTTTGGCGTCGGTGACCATTTGGCGGTTAACGTGTTAAAAGAACATAGAAGTAGTAGTTTATCCTTCATAATATCTAGTGCTTCAATATTCGCGGATTCAACATTCGCGGCGTATTTTTAGAACCTAACCCTCGCGAATGTTGGGGCCTTACTGTACAAAGCAATGGAAAATAATAAAAACCATAAAAAAGAAACTAACTGATAATAATGCAATTTTTGTGAAAGCGGATAAAGGGGCCGGAACTGTGATTATTGATAAAGATATGTATATTAGTAAAACTTTAGACTTTATGATAAATAATCACTATACCAGATTAAATAGAAACCCAATTGACACTATTATCAAAAAAACAAAAGAAGTCATCAGTTCATGTAAGGAGTTTCTCGTATTTTATACGCCCAAATTGAAGAATACCAAAGATTTATTCTTTAATAGTCATTTTATAGATATGAAACCCATTATCCCGAAATTATATGCTTTACCTAAAATTCACAAACAAGACTTAACAATGCACGAACATTCAAATTAGCAAATTTCATGTTTAACATTTTAAAGCAAATAAATTTTGTTCCTAAATTTTCTGTACGTAATTCATAAGAATTCATCGAAAGATCTAAAAACATCAATCTAAACAACAAGATGCTTATATCACTCTTCAATCGATTTCAGATACAGTAAGGCCCCAACATTCGCGAGGGTTAGGTTCTAAAAATACGCCGCGAATGTTGAATCCGCGAATATTGAAGCACTAGATATTATGAAGGATAAACTACTACTTCTATGTTCTTTTAACACGTTAACCGCCAAATGGTCACCGACGCCAAAAGTTTCATTTAATTTAATTTTAAAAATTAAAAATTTCAAAAATTAATAAATTATACATACTAAATAAAACGCTTAAAATTGCAAAATAAAACGACTGGTCTTAAAACTTTTGTATTCGGAACTAATACAGATATTAAAATAATTACAATTGTTTAAAATATAAAAAAACCTAAACTCGATAGCAATAACAAACTGCAACAAAATAAACTAAAAAAAGAAATAAAAGTTAACATTTCTACTCATCAATAATAATTGCTTTAGAACACGATGGTTTAAAAAATGAAAGGATAGTAGGTTGCAATGCTTTGTGTTGCATATCCTTTTGAAGCTCTTTGTAAGGAGCAAGAAGAGTATTCAGACCATTTTTAAATTTTGTGCTTCGTTCCGTTGATGGATCATATTCTACTATTTTTTCAGCAAGATTATTTGCTTCTTGTATAAATAAATTAAGTTCCTTCAACGTTAATTTATTACATAGGGAATTACTATTATCTTCTTCATCCGTTCCTGAAACATTTTCTATTAGTAGCGCTTCTAAGTCTGCACTGGACAACTCTTCCTCTTGATCATTGACGAGAGATTCGATATCAGCTGGTACAATGGTATGAAAATCATCTCCCGGTAGCAACCGTGCAGAAAGAACAGCTCTCTCTATTGCCTCATCAATTTCGCTTACACTTTGCGCAGTGTCTTTTTTCAACAGTTTTTTCCATGCATTACTTACGGTTGATACTTTAATGTCATTTAAAGCAAGTTTTATAGATGTAATCGCATGGTCAATATTGTATAATTTCCACACATCTTTTATTGAGAAAACACTATCATTTTGTATTTTCTCATGTACAAAATCGAACATGTGCCGGATATAATGACTTTTAAAAGCTTTTATAACACCTTGATCTAAAGGTTGTAATAAGGATGTTGTGTTGGGCGGAAGAAATACCACCTCGACACATGGATGAGCTAATTTGAGAGCATCTACTGGATGAGATGGGGCATTATCCAATATCAATAAAACGTGAAATGCTAAATTTTTAGATTTTAGGTAACGCTCCACTTCTTTAACAAAGCACTCTTTAAACCACTCTATAAATAGCTGAGAAGTCATCCAAGCTTGTGAATTAGCTCGCCAATAGACCGGAAGAGCTTCTTTGTCCTTGTTCTTTAAAGCTCGTGGATTAGCTGCTCGATATATTAACATTGGTTTTGTAATAAAGTCTCCGCGTGCATTTGCACAAAATAAAACTGTAACTCTATCCTTAGCCGATTTAAAACCAGGTGCTGTCTTTTCATTTTTTGAAATGTATGTTCGTGTGGGCATTTGTTTCCAATAAAGCCCGGTTTCGTCCGCATTAAATATTTGTTCAGGACGGTAACCTTTTTCTTCTATTAATTTTATTATTTCATCAGGAAATTTTGCAGCCTGTTGATGATCTGCTGAAGCTGATTCTCCACACAACTTAATGTTATGGAGATTAAAACGAGTTTTGAATCTTTCGAACCATCCTCTGCCGGCTTTAAATTTACAATCGTCTTCAGCACAGTCCATTCCACACGAAAAATGTTGATAAAGTTCCTTGGCTTTATCCATTAATCTAGCCCTAGTTAATGGTATATTTTTGCGACCATGGTCCTCAATCCAAAGATAAAGAGACTTTTCCATTTTTTCAAAATTAACATCACGAACTTGTGACGTTACCTTTAATGATGACGGTATGCCACTTTTTACGCTATTTCTAATTACCTCTTCTTGTTTCTTTATAGATCTTATCGTAGATTCATTGACACCGAAGACCCGGCCTACTTCGGTAGCTCTTTTCCCTTCCCGGAGCATATCAAGAACTTGAATTTTTCTTTCTAGAGTCATAACTGACTTTGCACGTTTGGCAATTAAATTTATTTCCATCGCAGGCTTTTTTGTACCCATTTTGAGTACTGTTGTGAGATTAATTTATTGTTTATAAAATTATAGTAAAAAAACGGGCGAAACACTAACCTGAACGAAATATAGAACACAAAAATAAGCACCTAACACAAACATTAAAATCGATCATAAATGAGGGATTCTCAGAGAAACGCATATGTGAAGCTGGTTGCTTGTACAGTAAACCTACGGTAAACTTCGTTTTAAATTTTTAAAAAATGACATACATACTTGCTATGTATTCGCGAATAATCGAGTCGTGAATGTTGAAAAAGGCAGCAAAATTTAAAACGCGAATATGCGAATCCGTGTAATTTGAAGCCGCGAATGTCGGGGTCCTACTGTATTTGTATTGTTATTTATTTGATTACCCTTTTCAACTTTTTTTAGAAAAGGTAAATCTTCTCAATGATCAGATTGATGTTGATTACAAACCTTTATTTACATATTTACATTCTAAAAACATATAAAGAAGTGAGAAGTATTAACTTGTTCTATCCTGAGAATGAAGTGATAATAAGAGATTAAAAGAAGACATTTGACGCCCAACACATCTTTTTTCGACTTTTTTCGAAATTTCTTACTAAAAACAACAATTTTTGATAACAATACGAATCTGACGTTATTTGATTAGAACAAATTAATATGATTGAAACCTAATATAATAAATTTAGGGCTTATACTCTTATTTTTCTGCTGATTATTTTATATCTTAAGAATTCGATTCTTTACGATTTTTTTCTATAAATACTTACTGTTTGGGTATTTACCTAATGCTGGGATAAATACCCACTTCTTCTCACTTTCCATCCTAGTTTTACCTCGATTCAAATATACAGGGTTCAAATCACTTTGCAAAGTGCTCTATTTCAGATATTATTCATTGTTGAGGCTTTTCTTAAAAAAAATATCTTCAAATGTACGGCTAAACCCAATCCAATCTAACCCTGTATATTTGAATTGAAGTAAAACTAGAATCTTTCGGGTTTAGCCCTCGTGGTAGATTCATGGCTAAACCTGAATGTTTAAAAAATTAAATTAATGTTAAAAAAACATTAAAAAAATGTCTTCATATGCACGACTAAGTTCAACCCAACCAAACATATTAGAATTGAAGTAAAACTAGAACTAGAATCATCCGAATTTAGCTGTCTTGAAAGATGTACGGCTAAACACGAATGTTTCTAGTTCTAGATTTAGTTATAATGATATATCTAAATCTCACGGCTAAACCCAAAACTTTCCACTTCTAGGTCTAATGTTAGGTTCAAATATAAAGGGTTGCCAAATCAGTTTGTAAAGTACCCTATTTCAGAAATTATTCCTCATAAAGGCCTACATTATCAAAAAAGGTTCGAACACTCTGTAGATGTATTACAGGGACACCATATATTTTATTACAAAAACAGATTTTAGTCTAAATTTAGAGCGATGCTGCTATCAACACTGCAAGCTTTTTAAAAAATTAATTTCGTTTACTTAATTTTCCTTTGCTTTGGCAGCGTTTAGACCAGCATGAACTTTGAACAAAGCTTTTAACGTTAAATAACTGAATTAGTATTGATCGAATAGTAGGCGACTGATGCGTTTCCGTTCATTGTAGCAACTTTAGTACCCCCACTTACGTAGAGTTAAATTAAGCAAAGCATGATGCAAATTAAACCTCTCCATTTCAAATTAATCAAAAAAAAACAACATTTTTCGCGAAATTTACGAATAAACAAAGAGATGGCACCTATCGTGTTATTTGTCTGCATAATCAGCTAAAGTTTTGTGTCCGTTCCATGTTTATTTTAAATTAATTTTGTGCATTTTGTATGTTTCAATCAAAAAAGAAAAATTTTTATTATTTTTCGTTGAATTTTTTTCAGGATTGGTTCTCGCGCCAACAGCTGGTGATTGTTGTCTTATTCGTGAATATCTCTTTGGCGATCATATTTTACAAGATTCTGACATAGTACACGGAAGCGCGTCTGGTGAGACGCCGAGATTCCGTTTTAACGAGGAAGACGATTTTTTGAGATATCCAAGAAAAAGGAAAAATGAGACGAAATTATTACAAAATGAACTAGCGGACGCGAAGTCCCGATTTTTATTAAAAATTTAAAATTTTTAAAAAAATATCGCGTGATTAATGCTAAAAATGTGTTGTTGAAGAGAATACGATGTGTTTTGGAGACATTTTCGTTGTTGGAGTTTTAAAAATTTTATAGTATTTATTTGTAATTTATCTTATTGATCTGTTGAAGACGTTCGGCGCCGGTTCCGATTCTTTTTTAGTTGAAATCTTTTCGCATTTCCGTTTTGGATCGAAATCGACGCCGAAACGAGTATGTTATTGTGTAAAGTTATAAAAGAAAAAGCGATCAAGCTTTTAATGTAAATTCGTGTCAAAATTTGAACGACGATTAAAATTTTTCCGAAACAACGTTATTATTTATTATGTAATAAATATAATAAAGTGTAAATGCAAAAAAATTGACTCTAAAGGAATGTTGATAACGAAAAATGCGATTAAAAAAAATTGTGCGTGTTTTGGAAAAGTTTTGAGCGTCTTTTACCTTATTACGCGTCTATTAAAAAAGATAATTAATTAAATAGAGGCGTTTTTAAAAAATTCGTTACTATTTTTAGGTAAATTCTAATTATATTTAAAAAAAACTAAATAATTATATAACGCAAATTCCTTTTATCGTAATATATTTGCGAGAACGTTGGTGCTGTTGCGAGAAATGATATCGCCGTTTTATTTTTTTCCTTTTTTTTTTAAGTAAAACTTCTCTATCCGAAACGATTGTAAACGAGAAGGAGTCGGCTACGAAGAGGAACAAAAAACAAAAAAGAAATCTTCTAAACTGTAATTTTGTGTGCCTTGTTATAAGCGCGACGCGGCGACGCCGGAAACGGCGCAACAGCGGCTTATACATTAAAAAAAACCGCAGTAAATAAGGGAAACAAAACGACAAATTGAAACCGATTGTATTAATGTCCACTTTGTATAAGAATTGCAACAAAGAATAAAACTAAATTATAGAATGTTTTACGAAATTTCTAGGTTTATATTTAATTATTACAAACAAAAGGAACTTATTATTATAAGTAAATGAAGAATAAATAAATAAATAAATGAAGAGAGTTATACTGCGAGGTGTCCACTACTTTATATTTTCGATTTAATAAAGAAGAAGGGCTGACTGAATGATTCTGTTTTATTTCTGCTTAAAATTGTCCTAATTATCATATAAATCATTACAAATTTGACATAAACCATCAAATTTTCAACTCAACATTTAAGTTTTTAAGTTTAGAATAAAAAATGAGAAATCTTTGTTGTACTTCAACGAAGAAAATTTTATTATCTTTCGATTTCGACCGGTTTCGGCTGTACAGCCATCATCAGCAAGTTGTTCGCGCCAACATAATTTTATCTTATGTGAATGTTTAATATTATAATATTTGACCATATTAAAATTAAACAATTAACTGATTTTCTGAAAAATAAAACAAGTGTACCTCGATCCTTAATAACAATTAAGGAATAGTTTTAAATTTTTTTAACGTGGTTTCCTGATGATGACTGTGTAGCCGAAACCGGTCGAAACCGAAAAATAATAAAATTTTTCATCGTTGAAATATAACGAAGATTTCTTATTTTCTGTTTTAAACTTAACATCACGATGACAACAAAGAGAACAAATCTATCAATCATTTAATTTTTTGGTCAACTCGACATTTAAGGCTTAAACTTAGAACTTTTCTTAAGATTAAGAAGTCATTCACTTCATAGGAAAAAAGTCACCAGATTTTTACCAACTATTTTCAAACCTTCTTTTGCTAATTTTTTAATTTTATCAATTTACTTATAGTTTAGAAAACTTATAGTTTGGAGTTTGGAGACGTAACAGCTCATGCTGCCAATAAGTTGGCAGACTTCAAACTGATGAGCAGAACATTGGAGATATAATGGCTGATGCTACTAACAAATTGGCAGTCTTTAAGACCTCAATGAATCATTAAAGTTGAGAACAAGTTATATTTTCAATTTCTCGAAAAAAAATCGAAGAATTCATGTAATATTACCAAGCATAACAAATTTATTTTCAAATGATATTGAAATATTAAATGAAACGTGAAATATTTCAAAAAGAAGCACTTGACAATATCAATCCTCGAAGAAATAAACATTGTCAACAATTAGCATTAGCAGATGTAGAGTTGAAGAAATTGTTAATGAAAATGTCAATAAAATAACTGACGCACATCCTATGGTACTACCATTAAATTGTCTCAATTTTTATGTTTCTTTGTGCAACGAAATAAAGAGCAGAATAAATTTCAAAAATGAAAAATTAATTGGAATTGTCAAGGTTTTAGATGTAATAAAAATAACATGATCATAAGCTGTATATAATAAAGTTGGAAACGTTGGAATGTACAATTCACAACTTTTTTCTTTATTTTCAGTACAAATGTTAATGCTTCTATTTTATTCGGTGCGGCAACACTGGTAATAATTCGTGTTGCCAACAACTTGGCAGATTTCAAACTGATGAGAAATTTTGGAGGCGTAATAGCTCATGTTGCCAATAACTTGGCAGATTTCAAGATGATGAACAAGGCTTTGGAGATATAAAAACTCATACTACCAACATGTTGACAGTCTTTAAGATAATTTACAGTGTTTGGAGCATTATTGTTGCAAACGCTTTACATGCTCATGCTTACTCATGCTGCCAACCAGTTGGCAGACTTCAAACTGATGAGCATGACTTTGGAGACATAATAGCTCATGCCGCCAACAAGATAGCAATTTTTAAGATAATGTACAGAGATTGGAACAGTAATAGCTCATGCTGCCAACATGTTGGCAGTCTTCAAACCGGTGAGTAGGTCTTTGTAAATACAATAGATCATACTGCCAACAAGTTAGTAGACTTTAAACTGATAAGTAGGACTTTGAAGATGTAAAAATTAATACTGCCAACATGTTGACATTCTTTAAAATAATGTACAGTATTTGAAAAAGTAATAGCACATACTGGTAACAAGTTGGCAGTCTTTAGAATATTATGAGAGTGTTTGGAACAGTAATCGCTCATGCTGCCAACAAGTTGGCAGCAGGACTTTGGAGATAAAACAGCTCATGCTGCCAACAAGTTGGCAGTCTTTAGAATAATATACAACGTTTGGAACAGTAATAGTTCATGCTGCCAACAAGTTGGCAGACTATACATTAATGAGCAGGACTTTGGAGATAAAACAGCTCATGCTGCCAACAAGTTGGCAGACTATACATTAATGAGCAGGACTTTGGAGATAAAATAGCTCATGCTGCCAACAAGTTGGCAGTCTTTAGAATAATATACAACGTTTGGAACAGTAATAGCTCATGCTGCCAACAAGTTGGCAGACTATACATTAATGAGCAAGACTTTGGAGATAAAACAGCTCATGCTGCCAACAAGTTGGCAGTCTTTAGAATAGTATGAAGGTGTTTGGAACAGTAATACCTCATGCTGCCAACAGGTTGGCAGACTATACATTGAAGAGCAGGACTTTGGAGATAAAACAGAACATGCTGCCAACAAGTTGGCAGTCTTTAGGATAATATACAATGTTTGGAACAGTAATAGCTCATGCTGCCAACAAGTTGGCAGACTATACATTAATGAGCAAGACTTTGGAGATAAAACAGCTCATGCTGCCAACAAGTTGGCAGTCTTTAGAATAGTATGAAGGTGTTTGGAACAGTAATACCTCATGCTGCCAACAGGTTGGCAGACTATACATTGAAGAGCAGGACTTTGGAGATAAAACAGAACATGCTGCCAACAAGTTGGCAGTCTTTAGGATAATATACAATGTTTGGAACAGTAATAGCTCATGCTGCCAACAAGTTGGCAGACTATACATTAATGAGCAGGGCTTTGGAGATAAAACAGCTCATGCTGCCAACAAGTTGGCAGTCTTTAGAATAATATACAATGTTTGGAACAGTAATAGCTCATGCTGCCAATAAGTTGGCAGACTATACATTAATGAGGAGGACATTGGAGATAAAACAGCTCATGCTGCCAACAAGTTGGCAGTCTTTAGAATAGTATGAAGGTGTTTGGAACAGTAATACCTCATGCTGCCAACAGGTTGGCAGACTATACATTGAAGAGCAGGACTTTGGAGATAAAACAGAACATGCTGCCAACAAGTTGGCAGTCTTTAGGATAATATACAATGTTTGGAACAGTAATAGCTCATGCTGCCAACAAGTTGGCAGACTATACATTAATGAGCAAGACTTTGGAGATAAAACAGCTCATGCTGCCAACAAGTTGGCAGTCTTTAGAATAATATACAACGTTTGGAACAGTAATAGCTCATGCTGCCAACAAGTTGGCAGACTATACATTAATGAGGAGGACATTGGAGATAAAACAGCTCATGCTGCCAACAAGTTGGCAGTCTTTAGAATAATATACAACGTTTGGAACAGTAATAGCTCATGCTGCCAACAAGTTGGCAGACTATACATTAATGAGCAGGACTTTGGAGATAAAACAGCTCATGCTGCCAACAAGTTGGCAGACTATACATTAATGAGCAGGACTTTGGAGATAAAATAGCTCATGCTGCCAACAAGTTGGCAGTCTTTAGAATAATATACAACGTTTGGAACAGTAATAGCTCATGCTGCCAACAAGTTGGCAGACTATACATTAATGAGCAAGACTTTGGAGATAAAACAGCTCATGCTGCCAACAAGTTGGCAGTCTTTAGAATAGTATGAAGGTGTTTGGAACAGTAATACCTCATGCTGCCAACAGGTTGGCAGACTATACATTGAAGAGCAGGACTTTGGAGATAAAACAGAACATGCTGCCAACAAGTTGGCAGTCTTTAGGATAATATACAATGTTTGGAACAGTAATAGCTCATGCTGCCAACAAGTTGGCAGACTATACATTAATGAGCAGGGCTTTGGAGATAAAACAGCTCATGCTGCCAACAAGTTGGCAGTCTTTAGAATAATATACAACGTTTGGAACAGTAATAGCTCATGCTGCCAATAAGTTGGCAGACTATACATTAATGAGGAGGACATTGGAGATAAAACAGCTCATGCTGCCAACAAGTTGGCAGTCTTTAGAATAATATACAATGTTTGGAACAGTAATAGCTCATGCTGCCAACAGGTTGGCAGACTATACATTGAAGAGCAGGACTTTGGAGATAAAACAGAACATGCTGCCAACAAGTTGGCAGTCTTTAGGATAATATACAATGTTTGGAACAGTAATAGCTCATGCTGCCAACAAGTTGGCAGACTATACATTAATGAGCAAGACTTTGGAGATAAAACAGCTCATGCTGCCAACAAGTTGGCAGTCTTTAGAATAGTATGAAGGTGTTTGGAACAGTAATACCTCATGCTGCCAACAGGTTGGCAGACTATACATTGAAGAGCAGGACTTTGGAGATAAAACAGAACATGCTGCCAACAAGTTGGCAGTCTTTAGGATAATATACAATGTTTGGAACAGTAATAGCTCATGCTGCCAACAAGTTCGCAGACTATACATTAATGAGCAGGGCTTTGGAGATAAAACAGCTCATGCTGCCAACAAGTTGGCAGTCTTTAGAATAATATACAACGTTTGGAACAGTAATAGCTCATGCTGCCAACAAGTTGGCAGACTATACATTAATGAGGAGGACATTGGAGATAAAACAGCTCATGCTGCCAACAAGTTGGCAGTCTTTAGAATAGTATGAAGGTGTTTGGAACAGTAATAGCTCATGCTGCCAACAGGTTGGCAGACTATACATTGAAGAGCAGGACTTTGGAGATAAAACAGCACATGCTGCCAACAAGTTGGCAGTCTTTAGAATAATATACAATGTTTGGAACAGTAATAGCTCATGCTGCCAACAAGTTGGCAGACTATACATTGATGAGCAAGACTTTGGAGATAAAACAGCTCATGCTGCCAAGAATTTGGCAGACTATACATTGATGAGCAGGACATTGGAGATAAAACTTTGGAAATCGACGCCAAAACGAGTAATTGTGTAAAGTTATAAAAGAAAACGCGATCAAGCTTTTAATGTAAATTCGTGTCAAAATTTGAACGACGATTAAATTTTTTCCGAAACAACGTTATATAATAAAGTGTAAATGCAAAAAAAATTGACTCTAAAGGAATGTTGATAACGAAAAATGCGATTAAAAAAAATGTGCGTGTTTTGGAAAAGTTTTGAGCGTCTTTTACCTTATTACGCGACTATTAAAAAAGATAATTAATTAAATAGAGGCGTTTTTAAAAAATTCGTTACTATTTTTAGGTAAATTCTAATTATATTTAAAAAAAAACTAAATAATTATATAACGCAAATTCCTTTTATCGTAATATATTTGCGAGAACGTTGGTGCTGTTGCGAGAAATGATATCGCCGTTTTATTTTTTTCCTTTTTTTTAAGTACTACTTTAAGAACTTCTCTATCCGAAACGATTGTAAATGAGAAGGAGTCGGCTACGAAGAGGAACAAAAAACAAAAAAGAAATCTTCTAAACTGTAATTTTGTGTGCCTTGTTATAAGCGCGACGCGGCGACGCCGGAAACGGCGCAACAGCGGCTTATACATTAAAAAAAACCGCAGTAAATAAGGGAAACAAAACGACAAATTGAAACCGATTGTATTAATGTCCACTTTGTATAAGAATTGCAACAAAGAATAAAACTAAATTATAGAAAGTTTTACGAAATTTCTAGGTTTATATTTAATTATTACAAACAAAAGGAACTTATTATTATAAGTAAATGAAGAATAAATAAATAAATAAATGAAGAGAGTTATACTGCGAGGTGTCCACTACTTTATATTTTCGATTTAATAAAGAAGAAGGGCTGACTGAATGATTCTGTTTTATTTATGCTTAATTATCCTAATAATCATGTAAATCTTATAAATACAATGAAACAACCCAAATTTCCCTACTTTCAGTTTCAGAATGTTATATATTTGAGCTGAAGTAAAACTAGCACAAAACCTAGAACTAAAATCATTCGGGTTTAGCCATCTTAAAAGATGTACGGCTAAACCCGAATGTTTTTAGTTCTAGATCTAGAGTTGGATCTAATGATATAAAACTAGAACTACCAAATCAGTTTGTAGTCTATTTCAGAAAATATTCATTGTAAAGAAACCGAACCCAACCCAACCAAACCTTGTATATTTGATTTTAGATAACGTGGATTCGGCATTCATCGTAAATTTTAATAAATAATTTAAAGATATTAAACGATGAAGCAGTCCTATTTATTTATTGTTCACAAACATAAGTAGATATTTCGAAAATTTCTTCCTTCTTCAGACTCGACGTCAGACTTCAAAAGAACTCTATCATAGGATTGAAATTCATCATTACATTGATTAATAAATTAAGCATTTCGGTCTACGATTTTTTGAACGTTCTAAAAGATGTTTTTTGTAATTTGAAAATTTTGTATCTTCAGATTTTACGACTTGACGATATTCTTATTTCGAATATTTGTCATCACATGATAAATAAAATAGAAATTTCACAAAATTAAAATAAATAACTTTAGAATTAACTTTAGTTGATATGACTTAAAGGATTTGAAATACTTTTAGAAGATTTGATGTCGCTTCCAGAAGACTTGAAATATGGAAATACAACGCTAAAATGGAAACAACATCGTTTTACTCCTACTTTTTCAAGTACTCCTTTTATTTGTAAATCAATAAACGTTTGTGAAATTAAAACGGAGATTTAATATTATGGGATAACCACGCAATAAATAACTCCATATTGCCCTTAAAAGACCTGATATAGCTTTTAGAACACTACCAGCAGACTTGAACCGCTTCCAACGGACCAGATACTGTCCATAGAAGACTTAACACTACATCTAGAGGACCTGACTTTGCTTTCAAAAGACGTGAAATGTTTTCAGAATATTTATAATGCCTCAAAAGACTTGATATTGCTTATAGACTACTTGAAATGCTTCCAGAAAAGTTGATATTAAACTTGGAAGACTTGAAATACTTCCAGAAGACTTCATCTGCCCCTGGAAGACTTGAAATGCTTTCAGAAGACTTCATACTGCATCTAGAAGACTTGATATTGCTTTCAGAAGATTTGAAATGCTTCTAGATGGCTTAAAACTGCTCCTAGAACACTTCCAGAAGACTGAAACTGCTCCCAGAAGATTCGATACTACCCATAGCGGACTTAATATTGCTTCTTGAGAACCTGATATTGCTTCCAAAAGACTTGAAATGTTCAGAATACTTGTAATGTTTCAAACAACTTTATGCTACTGTTTTTAGAAGACTTGAAGTTGGTTCTAGAAAAATTGAATTACTTCCAAAAGACTTGACATTATTTCTGGAAAACTGGAAATACTTTCATAAGGCTTGAGTTTGCCTTTCGAAGACTTGAAATGCTTCCGGAAGACTTAATACTGCTTTTAGAAAACTTAAAACGCTTCCAGAAGACTTGATACTGCATCTAGAAGACTTGATATTACTTCCAGAAAATTTGAAATGCTTCTACTTGGCTTAAAACTGCCCTTAGAACACTTCTAGAATACTGAAACTGCTCCCAGAAGATTTGATACTACCCATAGCAGACTTAACATTGCTTCTTGAGGACCTGATATTGCTTCCAAAAGACTTGACATTGTTTCTGGAAGACTGGAAATACTTTCATAAGACTTGATTTTGCCTTTGGAAAACTTGAAATGCTTTCAGAAAACTTGATACTGCATCTGGAAGACATGATGTTGCTTCAAAAATTTTTACTACCCATAGAAGACTTAATACTGCTTCATGAGGACTTGATATTGCTTCCAAAAGACTTGAAATGTTTTCAGAATATTTATAATGCCTCAAAAAACTTGATACTGCATCTGGAAGACTTGATGTTGCTTCAAAGATGTGATACTACCCATAGAAGACTTAATACTGCTTCTTGAGGACTAGATATTGCTTCCAAAAGACTTGAAATGTTTTCAGAATGTTTATAATACCTCAAAAGAGTTGATACTACTTATAGACTACTTGAAATACTTCCAGAAAAGTTGATATTAAGTTTGGAAGACTTCATCTGCCCCTGGAAAACTTTAAATGCTGTCAGAAGACTTGATACTGCATCTAGAAGACTTGATGTTGCTTCCAGAAGATTTGAAATGCTTGTAGATGGCTTAAAACTGCTTTTAGAACACTTCCAGAAGACCGAAACTGCTCCCAGAAGATTTGATACTACCCATAGCAGACTTAATATTGCTTCTTAAGGACCTGATATTGCTTCCAAAAGACTTGAAATGTTCAGAATACTTATAATGCTTCAAACAACCTAATGCTACTGTTTTTAGAAGACTTGAAGCTTCTTCTAGAAAAATTGAGTTGCTACCAAAAGACTTGACATTGTTTCTGGAAGACTGGAAATACTGCCATATGACTTGATTTTGCCTCTGGAAAACTTGATACTGCTTCTAGAAAAATTGAATTACTTTCAAAAGTCTTGACATTGCTTCTGGAAGACTGGAAATACTTCCACAAGACTTGATTTTGCCTTTGGAAGACTTGAAATGCTTCTAGATGGCTTGATACTGCCCTTAGAACACTTTATATTGTTTCCAGAAGGCTTGCAATGGTTCCAGAAGACTGAAACTCCTTCCAGAAGACTGAAACTACTTCCAGAAGACTTGATACCACTCATAACAGACTTAATACTGCTTCTTGAAGACCTTGATATCGGCTTGAAATGTTCAGAACACTTGTAATACTTCAAAACACTTAATACTGTTTCTAAAAGACTTAATACTGTTTCTAGAAAGATTGAATTACTCCAAAAGCCTTAACATTGCTTCTGGAAGACTGGAAATACTTCCACAAGAGTTGATTTTGCCTCTAGAAGACTTGAAATGCTTCTAGATGGCTTTATACTGCCCTTAGAACACTTTATATTGTTTCCAGAACACTTGCAATGGTTCCAGAAGACTGAAACTACTTCCAGAAGACTTGATAGTACCCATAGCAGACTTAATACTGCTTCTTGAGGACCTTGATATCGACTTCAAGTGTTCAGAATACTTATAATACTTCAAAAGACTTAATACTGTTTCTAAAAGACTTGATACTGCTTCTAAAAAAATTGAAAATTGAATTACTTCCAAAAGTCTTGACATTGCTTCTGGAAGACTGGAAATACTTCCACAAGACTGGATTTTGCCTCCGGAAGACTTGATGCAGCTTCTAGAAGATTTGAATTACTTCCAGGAGACTTGATGTTGCCTCCAAATGTCACTTCTCAACATCTTGGAGGATGATCTTTTTTTATCTTATGAGATAACATGTACAAATGCCAGCCATGAAGGCGTCACTTCGATTGCTATGGAAAAAGTCCGGAGCGAACTCTGGAATGAAACTATTTATAGACAACCTTATGACCTTATATCATGGACCACTGCGCGCCATCGACATTGTATAGATGGGTGATGGCCCCTCTATCAATGAAGACTTGAAATATGCTTCCAGAAGACTTAATACTACCCCTAGATGACCTGAAATGCTTCTAGAAAACTTGATACTGCGTCTAAAACATAACGTTGCTCGCAGAAGAATTGAAATGCTTCTAAAAGACATGATATTGCTTCAAGAAGGCTTACAATGGTATCAAAAAAATTCAAGTGGTTTCAAAAGACTTAATAGTGCTTCTAGAGGACCGAATATTGCTTCCAAAACAACAGTTGAGATGTGTCCAGAATACTTTTTATGCCTCAGAAGATTTGCTACTGCTTCTAGAATAATAATGGAAATGCTTCCAGAAGATTGTAAGGCTTACAACGCACAGTGGGACCAAAGCAGTGAAATGTTGGAAAAAAGTGTAAATAGTTACTTTATGATTAGGGCCAACTTTCTATGATAACATGTATGATAACACATATCTCTACCATCCTACTCATCAACAAAAATAAACAGGCGATGGCTGCTGATCCCCCAGGTACACATTTAAAAATTGACTTGCAAATAGTAATAATAATTAATTATTTATAACATTTTGGATTTGAATGATGAGAATTGATTATAAAATTTTATAATTAAAGTTTTATTATTCTTGGTGTATATTAAATCAAAATTAAATATTTAAAGATAGTTCCACGTTATTTTGTTTAAATTTAGATGCATTACTTATGTCTCATTTACAAAAATGAAACATTACTATTCAATTTGCAATAAATTAACTTTACAATATCTAAAATTTTAAATATCGGCGATTTTCCGCGAAACTGCGTGGAATATCGATAAAATAAAATATGCCCCTTATTAATAACACTTCGGGTTACCACCAATTCAAATTTGAAATTTTTTCGTCAAATAGTTTTTGAGAAAAAAAATCACAAATTTGACAAAGTTACCGGCACTCACAAAAATCGGGTACTAAACCACTGATTACAATAATCGTTGCCAAATTTTTTTTTGTTGAGGGGTTACGAAGATATTGATCCCTAAAGAGAGGGGCCCTGACTTTTGGCACGGACTTTAGAAGAGTTGAACTTCTTTCAGAAAACACGGCATTGCCTCTAGAAAACTTAATACTGCTTTTAGAAGAATTGAAATGCTTCCAAAACACGTAATATTGTTTTTAAAACTTCTGCTAAAGAAAACATTTTCATCGCAAAAAACTGAATATTATTGATAAACTGTATGAGTTTGCTTCGAAAATATTAAATACTGTTGGGCAAAATGCAAAATCTTGACTAATAGATTGATGATAAATTTCAGATTTAATGTAGGTTTGGCAAAAAACATACATAAAGCAAAATAGAACGTGTTCATTTTTAAATAAAACTATTTTAAAAAACACCCCATGTTTTAAAAACATATCATACAGTTTTAAACATGTTTAATTGAAGAAAAATTAACACTAGACCTAGAACTAGAATCATTATAGAGTTTTTTAAGGCTTCTTTGGGGGATTAAAAAGATGAAGATACGTAATATAGGTTTAAACTTGGATAAGAGAAAAAATTGTATCGATTCCTATTAAGCCAGAGTTAAGGAAGTGGACGGAAATCTTTCCTAAAGAAGCAGTTCAAAATCAAGCTTATATAGCAGGTAAAAATCAATAAATGCTGCATCACTTCGAAAATATTATCATTTCGCTTCATCACGTTCATATTGATCACTATATCCGCTCAGTATATCCTCAAATCTCTTATGTAATTTCAACAAAGACTAAAAATAATCGTTTTATTTTTAAAAATAGAAACAAAAAGAAAAATTAGAAGAAATAAGTAAACAAAGTAAACGAAGAATAAATAAATGAAGAGAGGTTATATTTACTTTATAAAATTATCCTAACGATCACATAAATCATAACAAATTTGACGTAAACCATCAAATTTTGACTTGAACGAATCAAAATGGGTTTAGATTATTACGGAATCTTACAAATACAAAGAAACAGCACGGATTTAGACATAAAAAAAGCGTAAATAAAAATTAATCGATCCCATCCAAAATCTTCCTACTTTCAAGTTTTTCAGTTTCAGAACGTTAGCTTTAGAATTTAACCCCGAGCGATTACACCATAAAAGCTCCCGTCAAGTGTTCACGTTAATATGCGAGGCGTACGACGTCCTCTCCAATCCCTTAATAAGAGCCGTTTTCGATCAATACGGAGAGGAGGGCTTAAAAAATGGAGTTCCTGGACCAAAAGATTACATAAAACCGTACCATTATCACGGGGATCCTATGAAAACGTATAAAGATTTTTTTGGGACGGCCTCTCCGTACGCGGATTTAATGGATTATATTTTGAATCCGCCGAAAATGTACGATTTGCCGGAGGGGAGGGGGATTTGCAAAAAGCAGCCGCCGATTTATCATCCGTTGGCTTTGACGTTGCATGAAGTGTTTTTTGGGGGAGTTAAAAAGATGAAGATAAGACGGTTGGAGTTTATGGGGCCTGATAAGGTTCAGACTGAGATAAGAGAAAAGATTTTATCGATTCCTATTAAGCCGGGGTTGAGGAGGGGGACGGAAATTGTTTTTCCTGAAGAAGGGGATCAAAATCCAGCTCATATACCAGGTAAAAATTTTAAGTTTCAAATTCTTCTTCATCGACCCATCACATTCATATTAATCAGTTTATTCACCCAGCACATCTACAATACTCTTTTATAGAGTCTATCTTGAAAGTTTTGAGTCTTCCTTGAATCGAAAGCAAGAAGCCAAAGTTTGATAATCAAGCAAAGGTTATGACTTTTTTCGTTAAAAAAATATGTTTAGATACACTGCTAAACCCAACCCAACTCAATGTTGTTTATAAATGTTATTCCATGATCAAATTGCATTAAAAACCAAATGATTTCTTAATCATTTGCAGGAGTTTATGTTTTTAATATACAGTGTGTCCACAAAGTAAGGGATATAGGAGATAAACTCATAAATAGTTTATGCAAAAATCCCTGAAACGGGTCTAAAGATTTAACTTTTTTGTAACTTTTTGGAACAGGCTTCAAATCATTTCTACCATTTTTAACCGAGTGATGACGCCACTAATATATTGTCAACTGGTAATCTCCCAATTTTATTACAAAAAATTTTTTTTTCTGAATCCAAGTACAGTCAATATAGGCGCCGGATACGTTGGTACTCTGCTTATACAACATTTTTCTCTGCACCCATACATACAAATACTTCCGGAAAACTTAATAGTGTCCCTGGAAGACTGGATACTGTTTCTAGAAGATGTTTCTAGAAGATGGATATTGCCTCTGGAAGACTTAATCTGTTTTGAGAAGACTTGCAATCCTTCCGGAAGACTTGCTATCGCTTCCAGAAGACTTAATACTGCCCTGGAAGACTTAATATTACTTCTAAACGGCTTGGTATTCCTTCTGAAAGACTTGATATTGCTTCTAGAAGGCTTGATATTGCTTCCAGAAGCTTTGAAATGTTTTCAGTAAACTTGCAATTGAGAAGATTTAACAAGAGATTACATTGCAAAAAAAAGATCCTGTTGATCAACTAATTGAAGCTGTACGTGTAAGTTCTTGTTTATATGCAAAACAATAAGATCTTAAAAATTGCCCTCAGTCCGATAATTAAAGACTCAATATTGATGATGATGAAGACATCTTTATGGCAAAAAGTAAAAAATTGCGTTAAGAAAATTTGATTTGGTTCCAAAATACCCAACTATTGGCTTATTGCTTGGATACTGCTTCTAGAAAATTTGATACTACTTCTACAAGACTTGATACTGCTTCTAGAAGATTTGATAATGTTTCTAGAAGACTTGGTATTGCTTCTAGAAGACTTGAACTGCTTCCGGAAGACTTGATATTGCTTCTGGAAGACTTGAAATACTTCCAGATGACTTGAAATATTTCCAGAAGACTTGAAATACTTCCAGAAGACTTGATATTGCTTCTAGAAAATTTAATATTATTTCTAGAAGACTTGAAATTGCTTCCAGAAGACTTGTTACTGCTTCTAGAAGACTTGATACTGCTTCTAGAAGATTTGATAATGTTTCTAGAAGACTTGGTACTGCTTCTAGAAGACTTGAACTGCTTCCGGAAGACTTGATATTGTTTCTGGAAGACTTGAAATACTTCCAGAAGAATTGATATTGCTTCTAGAATACTTAATATTATTTTTAAAAGATTTGAAATTGCTTCCAGAAGACTTGTTACTGCTTCTAGAAGACTTGATACTGTTGCTAAAAGAATTTATATTGTTGCTAGAAAACGGAATACTGCTGCTAAAAGACTTGATAGTGCCCCTGGAAGAATTTATACTGCTTCTAGAAGACGTGAACTGCTTCCGGAAGACTTGATATTGCTTCTAGAAAACTTAATATTATTTCTAAAAAACTTGAAATTGCTTCCAGAAGACATGTTACTGCTTCTAGAAGACTTGATACTGTTGCTAAAAGACTTTATATTGTTGCTAGAAGACTGAATACTGCTGCTAGAATACTTTATACTGCTGCTAAAAGACTCGATAGTACCCCTGGAAGAATTTATACTGCTTCTAGAAGACGTGAACTGCTTCCGGAAGATTTGATATTGCTTCTAGAAAACTTAATATTATTTCTAAAAAACTTGAAATTGCTTCCAGAAGACTTGTTACTGCTTCTAGAAGACTTGATACTGTTGCTAAAAGACTTTATATTGTTGCTAGAAGACTGAATACTGCTGCTAGAATACTTTATACTGCTGCTAAAAGACTCGATAGAACCCCTGGAAGAATTTATACTGCTTCTAGAAGACGTGAACTGCTTCCGGAAGATTTGATATTGCTTCTAGAAAACTTAAAATTATTTCTAAAAAACTTGAAATTGCTTCCAGAAGACTTGTTACTGCTTCTAGAAGACTTGATACTGTTGCTAAAAGACTTTATATTGTTGCTAGAAGACTGAATACTGCTGCTAGAATACTTTATACTGCTGCTAAAAGACTCGATAGTACCCCTGGAAGAATTTATACTGCTTCTAGAAGACGTGAACTGCTTCCGGAAAACTTGATATTGCTTCTAGAAAACTTAAAATTATTTCTAAAAAACTTGAAATTGCTTCCAGAAGACTTGTTACTGCTTCTAGAAGACTTGATACTGTTGCTAAAAGACTTTATATTGTTGCTAGAAGACTGAATACTGCTGCTAGAATACTTTATACTGCTGCTAAAAGACTCGATAGTACCCCTGGAAGAATTTATACTGCTTCTAGAAGACGTGAACTGCTTCCGGAAAACTTGATATTGCTTCTAGAAAACTTAATATTATTTCTAAAAAACTTGAAATTGCTTCCAGAAGACTTGTTACTGCTTCTAGAAGACTTGATACTGTTGCTAAAAGACTTTATATTGTTGCTAGAAGACTGAATACTGCTGCTAGAATACTTTATACTGCTGCTAAAAGACTCGATAGAACCCCTGAAAGAATTTATACTGCTTCTAGAAGACGTGAACTGCTTCCGGAAGATTTGATATTGCTTCTAGAAAACTTAAAATTATTTCTAAAAAACTTGAAATTGCTTCCAGAAGACTTGTTACTGCTTCTAGAAGACTTGATAGTGTTGCTAAAAGACTTTATATTGTTGCTAGAAGACTGAATACTGCTGCTAGAATACTTTATACTGCTGCTAAAAGACTCGATAGTACCCCTGGAAGAATTTATACTGCTTCTAGAAGACGTGAACTGCTTCCGGAAGACTTGATATTGCTTCTAGAAAACTTAAAATTATTTCTAAAAAACTTGAAATTGCTTCCAGAAGACTTGTTACTGCTTCTAGAAGACTTGATACTGTTGCTAAAAGACTTTATATTGTTGCTAGAAGACTGAATACTGCTGCTAGAATACTTTATACTGCTGCTAAAAGACTCGATAGTACCCCTGGAAGAATTTATACTGCTTCTAGAAGACGTGAACTGCTTCCGGAAAACTTGATATTGCTTCTAGAAAACTTAATATTATTTCTAAAAAACTTGAAATTGCTTCCAGAAGACTTGTTACTGCTTCTAGAAGACTTGATACTGTTGCTAAAAGACTTTATATTGTTGCTAGAAGACTGAATACTGCTGCTAGAATACTTTATACTGCTGCTAAAAGACTCGATAGAACCCCTGGAAGAATTTATACTGCTTCTAGAAGACGTGAACTGCTTCCGGAAGATTTGATATTGCTTCTAGAAAACTTAAAATTATTTCTAAAAAACTTGAAATTGCTTCCAGAAGACTTGTTACTGCTTCTAGAAGACTTGATAGTGTTGCTAAAAGACTTTATATTGTTGCTAGAAGACTGAATACTGTTGCTAGAATACTTTATACTGCTGCTAAAAGACTCGATAGTACCCCTGGAAGAATTTATACTGCTTCTAGAAGACGTGAACTGCTTCCGGAAGACTTGATATTGCTTCTAGAAAACTTAATATTATTACTAGAAAACTTGAAATTGCTTCCAGAAGACTTGTTACTGCTTCTAGAAGACTTGATACTGCTGCTAAAAGACTTTACATTGTTGCTAGAAGACTGAATACTGTTGCTAGAATACTTTATACTGCTGCTAAAAGACTTGATAGTGCCCCTGGAAGAACTTATACTGCTTCTAGAAGACTTGAACTGCTTCCGGAAGCCTTGATATTGCTTTTGGAAGACTTGATATACTTCCAAAAGACTTGAAATACTTTCAGAAGACTTGATATTGCTTCTAGAAAACTTAACATTATTTCTAGAAAATTTGAAATTACTTGCAGAAGACTTGATACTGCTTTTAGTAGACTTGATAATGCCTCTCGAAGATTTTATACTGCTTCTAGAAGACTTGATACTGCTTCCAAAAGATTTGATGTTGCTAGTAAAATTGCTGGCAGAAAATGTTTTTCGCAAAAAATACAACAGAACACGAAGATATAAATCATAATACAATTAATTCATGTTTGTCTTGCTTTAAAACGAATGCATTCATAATTGCAGGATTGTCAATTATTATCAGAAAGAGCTGATCTAAATTTTGTGCACAGTGATAATAAATAGACATAACAAATTTTATTCATATTAGTCACTCTATTTACCCAGCACATTCTTAATACTCTTCTATAGAGTCTATTTTGAAAGCTTTGAGCTTTCCTTGAATTGTCTCTTAATGTCCATGCGTCCACTACATAGAAAGCATTGAACAAAAGAATTCAAAGTTTGACTATGACTTTTAATGAGTTTATCCATTTTCATAAAGATCCAATCTCTCCATGTCGTATAGTTTAAAAGTTTAATAAAAACACTTGTTGATTTTAAAATGTGTAATACGTTAGCTAAAAAAAATTAGTTAAAAAATAAAATATCTTTTTTGGTTATTGGGTGTAATCTTTACAAAACTACAACTTTGGATTTTTAAAGTTGGCAATACTACATTTTCCTCGCACTAAATAAAGCTCTAAAATCTCAACCATCTGATTAAATCATCTCGTAATCTTGGAAACTGATAAGATATGATAGATATGATATTCATCATATCTTATTTTGGGATATGATTTCGAGTTAGTTTTGTGTATTCTGTTTCTGGGTTTCAAACTCTTCAGTAATCCCAACATTATCCATCTCAGCCAGTGTATCTTTACACTCTGAAAGTCGATGTCTTATTTGATCTCCATGAGCTTTTTTTTAGCTTTTTCCTTTCATTTATGTCAACTGCATATGGATTGGATATGGAGTGCCTCCGTCAGTCATTTAACTAATAATTAATAACCATTCTTTCACAAGGTATGATGCGTGTTTTGTATCATTATCTTGTTGTAACCAGACTACAGTTGGAAGATTAAGTTCTTAAGAACTTTGACATAAACTGCACTTTAAATTATCCAAGTAACAAATTCTATAGTTACAACCCCCATGTTTAATTGTTCCTACCAAATTCTTCTCACAGTTTGATTTCGTTCAAATTTTGTCTGAACACCAAAGATTAATTTTAGTCGCCGAAACCGGATAATGTTGAGATTTCTTTCTGCCTTTGCCAGTGGAATTTTTCAATGCTGCTTCATACCTCCACTTATTCACGATTTCTTGTGCCGTGGAATGAGCATACATCAACAATAACTTATTATTATAATTTATTATTTTTATATATACTCAATTTTATGGCATGAATTTCGTATTCTTTTGCTGTGAGAACTGTTATGGAGGACCAATGCAGTTAGCGGCCTTGGAAATGGAATTTATTGAGGGAAATGTGACAAATTCTTGTTATCTGGATGCTTTAAATCGTAATTTATGTCATAGTTCCTAACTCGTCTGAATTTAATCAAGTTCCTAAAAACACAACCTTCCGATTGTGACAAAACTCCCTCACAACTTTTATTCATTAAAGAGAACAGAAATTTTCAACGGTATCTGAACCCGATAGGGGCTATATCTATCTATATGCCAATTTTCAAGTCCTATTTTTAATATCTTATGCCCCAAAAAAATGTTTAAATAATTACTTTATTTCTAGCGGATATCATTTTTATAACCGAAGACCGCCCTCACGAATACTTCATACGCGAAGATGACAATTTAGTTACAGAAGCTGAGATAACACTACAAGAAGCCCTATTAGGCACAACAATAACAGTAAATACAATAGACCATAGAATTATACGTATTCCAATTACGGACATTGTTAAGTAAATTTCATCAAAACTTTATGATGAAAATCAATTTAATTTTTTCCCTATTATAGTCCTGGTTATGAAAAGATCGTTCCAAACGAAGGAATGCCCATTTTAGAAAATCCCGATGAAAAATCCAACTTGATAATACGCTTTAGGGTGGAATACCCACCCTATTTACCGAAAGCCAGTCGAGATTTGCTCGAAAAAGCGTTCTTTTTAGCGAAAGTCGGTGGCGGAAGAAACCAACAAGAAATGGTGAACAAAATGATTTTAGCCGATAAAATTATGAGAGTTTGTCCCGACGAACAATTACCGCCTATTTAATTATTTTTTTGTACAATTAATGTTAATTTCAAGTAATTAAATAAATACAGTGAATATTTTTATTATAAACAAATAAGCACCATCTCATTGCAAATATGCAAATTATTATTTAAAAATTTAACCCATAGATGTCATCACTTATTTACATGTCAAAGAAGATTAAGATAACTTTTAGTTATCATCAATTATTTATGATATTAAGTTTATAAAAATGGTTCAAGCTTGGTACATGGATAACGATCCATCCGATCAACGAAATGAGCACCATAAAAATCCCCCCGAATTCGTTGATTTAAAAAAGTTGCAAGATTTAACTGGGGTTCAATATTTTAAGTTAAATGTAGAACAAATTGATTCCGATGGCGTTTTGGACGATATTAAGAAGAAAAATGGGTACACTTTTGAAGATGAGCTAATTTGCTCAAAAGAATGTTTGGCGAATTACGAAGAAAAATTGAAAATTTTTTACACAGAACATCTTCACACTGACGATGAAATTCGCGTTTGCATTGAAGGATCTGGTTATTTCGATGTTAGGGATAAAAACGATGATTGGATTAGAGTTGAGGTAACGCCCGGTGATATGCTGGTTCTTCCTGGGGGGATTTACCACAGATTTACTTTGGATAATAAGAATTATATTAAAGCTAAACGATTGTTTATCGGGGATCCAATTTGGACTGCTTATAACAGACCGGTTGACGAGATGAGCTGCAGAAAAAGTTATTTGGAGAAGTTGGAAAAAGGCGAATTTGTTAATTAAAAAAATAATTAATAAAATATTTTTTTAATTCTTTTTCTTAATTAATATACCTTTTAATTACTGATCAGACCTAAATAATCATCCATTAACGTCCCAATGGCAAACTAAAATGATTTAATTAAATCTAATTAATAAGATATTAAAATTAATGATAAATATTTACAATTCCCGTTGCATCTACCCTAGTTCCAACGATTTTCAATCTAATTTCGCCTTCGGAATGAATCACGACATCTTCATCTTTGGTTTTGTAACATTGGGGGTTCACATTTGGGCAAAATTCCATTTCAGCGGGAATTGAGTGATGGGAAATAAAGCATGATAAAGGTCCAATTTCGGCAAACATTCCAACCTAAAAAACATGCTAAATTAATAAAGAATCAATAAAAAAATTTTAAACTAATTACTTTATTAACTTGTCGTACAACGGCATCCAAAACCTCCCCTTTAAAGGGTCTAAACACTATCGCTTTATATTTAACTGGATACACAACGAAACCTTGTCCAGGAAGAATCAAACCCGCTCCAATATTATCGATGGTTGTGACAGCGATAACAAACCCATATCTAAAAGAATCAATCTCATCTTGATATCATTATGGTTAATTTTATCACAATTTGCGTTAACTTACTTTCCGGTACAAGTTCCTTCTACTTCGGTGTACAACTTGGTTTTTACTTTTTCAAGTAATTGGGGTCCGAAATATTGTGGGTGGAGAAGTATTTCGTGTTCTAATGAAATCTATAAGTAGAAAAACGTGGTTTTAAGATAAATTGTGTGAATTATTACGATTTAGTTAGTATTTACGTGATAAAACATGTTTAACGGTTCAAAACCAAACAACTTTTTAGGTTATGTCACTTTTATGAGCTTTCTTAAAACTGCGCCATCTATGAAATGATGAATAATTAATTTTAAATTAAAGTAATATAATAAACATAAAATGTTTATTAATATTAATTTATTTTTAAGTAATCTTAAATATATTAATATTTATTTAAATTTTTTTTTAATTTTACTAATTAAATGAAAATTTTATAAACTTTCTTAACTACCGTCATCTATGTAACATATTTCAAACGATAAATACTGAAATTTTAAATTAAAAAGATTTAATTAAACCTAAAATATTATTTTTAAATATTTAATCACAATTTGCGTTAACTTACTTTCTTGTATGTATATTTTCATGTAGAACCCGTTTTGTCAGTGTAAAAATATGTCCGTCGAAAAATAAACTCTCTTTGTCGTTCAGTCTTCGAGTTATTGCAACCTTTATCGAGAGACTTGGAATTGGAGAAGATCAAGATTAATTCGCAAGTATAGACAATTTTATTAAATTCAAAAATAAAATAATAATAATAAAGATGCAGAGAATCAGACGAAAGTATATCAGTGTAGAGGAGGGAGTGAAAATAAGGGAGGAGTATAGACTCGCAAGAAAGGAATTGACAAGAGTGATAAAGAATAATAAGGAGAGCAAGTGGAAAAGTTTGTGTGATTAATAGAAATAGAAAACAACATATGGAGAACGGTGTATCAGATTGTAACGAAACGAATGCGAGAGCGAGAAGTTAGATGAGGAAACAGTGGTAAACCAATTCAAAAAGTTATGTCCAGAATTGCAAGGGAATTACAAGGAGAAAGATAACTATCAAAGTGGAGATAAACAACCAAAAATATTTACCATAGAAGAACTTAATAACGAAGAGAAGATAGAAGAAGGAGTTTCGATGGTGGCCTACGCGAATGATTTGTCGAGGATGGTGAGAGCAGAGTCTGAAGAGACGATGAGAGATAGAGCTAAATATTGTATAGGTGAAGTGGCAGAAGAATATAAGAGCTAAGCATACAACTAGCGGAAGAGAAAACTGAGATAGTGATTTTAGAAATAAGAAGAAAGCTAGAGAAAATAGAGCTTAGGAATCCATTTAGACAACGATCTACGTATAACGGCGCTTATTCAAAAATTCTCAGAGAAAGTCGAAAAAATTTATAATATTTTAACGCGGTTGATGCCTAGAAAAGGAGGTCCATTGGCCGCAATAATAACATCGGACACTTTGTACTAAGCCCCAGCTTGGGAAAGTGCACTTGAGTATAAGAACTATTCTAAAATGTATATCGCACGATAGCGATGAAAGCTGTAGGTACATTGGCTGGAAACGCATCTATTTTATTAAATTCAAAAATAAAATAATAATAATAAAGATGCAGAGAATCAGACGAAAGCATATCAGTGTAGAGGAGGGAGTGAAAATAAGGGAGGAGTATAGACTCGCAAGAAAGGAATTGACAAGAGTGATAAAGAATAATAAGGAGAGCAAGTGGAAAAGTTTGTGTGATTAATTAGAAAACAACATATGGAGAACGGTGTATCAGATTGTAACGAAACGAATGCGAGAGCGAGAGAGAAGTTAGATGAGGAAATAGTGGTAAACCAATTCAAAAAGTTATGTCCAGAATTGCAAGGGAATTACAAGGAGAAAGATAACTATCAAAGTGGAGATAAACAACCAAAAATATTTACCATAGAAGAACTTAATAACGAAGAGAAAATAGAAGAAGGAGTCTCGATGGTGGCGTACGCGAATGATTTGGCGGGGATGGTGAGAGCAGAGTCTGAAGAGACGATAAGAGATAGAGCTAAATATTGTATAGGTGAAGTGGCAGAAGAATATGAGAGCTAAGCATACAACTAGCGGAAGAGAAAACTGAGATAGTGATTTTAGAAATAAGAAGAAAGCTAGAGAAAATAGAGCTTAGGAATCCATTTAGACAACGATCTACGTATAACGGCGCTTATTCAAAAATTCTCAGAGAAAGTCGAAAAAATTTATAATATTTTAACCCGGTTGATGCCTAGAAAAGGAGGTCCATTGGCCGCAATAATAACATCGGACACTTTGTACTAAGCCCCTTTCCCTTGCTTGGGAAAGTGCACTTGAGTATAAGAAGTATTCTAAAATGTATATCGCACGATAGCGATGAAAGCTGTAGGTACATTAGCTGGACACGCATCTATGGATTTGTTGGCCTGAAAAAGAAGTAGAAATTTTGAGACAAAGGAAGAGAAACCAGAACAGAAAAGAAATGTATACGAAGTGGCAAGAGAGATGGAACCATTATGAGGGATGGGCAAAGACGTGTATAAAAGATGTAAGAGAATAGCATAGCAAAGGGTCTCTTGTAGACCTTTATGCAACCCAGGCAATTATAGGATATGGTGATTACGTAGCACACGTCGCGAAGATAAAGAGGAGTGGGTCGGACAGCTGTTTGTTTGGATGTCAAAAGACGGACACAGCTCGACACACAATTTTGGAGTTTTGTTGCTTCGAAAAAAAGACGATGAAAATGAACACGGAAGTGGGATAATCTGTTATAGAAGAAAATGTAGTCGACCTTCTTGTGACCAACGAAGAGAAGCGTGACAGTGTAATCAGATAGCCAAGAGAGGTGATGAAGATTAAGGAGATGAAAGAGAAAAGAAGAGAGGAAAAGAAAAAGAATTCAGAAGAGGAGCGAGGCAGTTTTGTTTTCCCCGATGCTATATTTTCTAAATTCGCCCGCGTGTGGAAACCATCAGAAACAGGAGAATTACCAGGATGATATATATTCCAGGAAGAAAATCTGTATAACAAGACAAAGAAAGGGAGGTGCTTTTACCCCTCTCCTTGTCCACGTATACAGATAATTAATAACAGTTAAAAAATTGACGAAATGTTTTATGATTTGTTATAATTCATCCGGAGGAAGGAATAATGAAGGATAAAGGAAGAGGATTTGATAGATTCTGTCCAAGGTTGCAACAAGACCCTGATGAATAGTAAAAGGTGCAGAAAGTTAAATAAATAGAAGCAAATAACAACAATAAAATCGCCAAGGCAATCTGCTGTAATGCGTAAGCTGGTCCAGACTGCCAATATTTTATTCGACCACGGATTCTTGTTGCGTAAACTTGATATTTATGGGGTGAGAGGTGTACCTTGGAAATTAATGTGGGACTATCTGCATGACAGGTCTCAGTGTGTGAGGATTGGTCAAAGTCATAGCTGTTCGGTATCGATGAATGTCGGAGATCCACAGGGAACGGTTCTGGGTCCGCTTCTGTTTTTAATTTATATTAATGACTTGCTTTCATTATCAATCAATGGAGACTTAATCTCTTATGCGGATGATACCGTTTTGTTCGTGGAAGGCCGTTTTTGGGCGGATGTTGAAAATAGAACTATAGCAGATTTGAAATCGATAAATAGCTGAATAGCAGCAAGCTTATTTTAAATGATACCAAGTCAAATTTTATAAAGTTTACTATCAGGAAGGACACTATTGACAGCTTTTCAAGTCTTCCAATTCATGAAAAGGATTGTTGTGTGGGCGATTGCAATTATAAAAGGATTACATCTGTGCAAGTTGCTACTTATTTAGGTGTGTTGATTGATAATCATTTGAGATGGAATGCTCATATTGCGAGGATCGTTGACAAGATTCGCCGTAGTACCTACATGTTTAAAAGATTGCGTCATGTATGCGATTTAAAAACTATTAAGATATTTTACTTTGGAGTTATACAATCAATCCTCCAGTATGGCATTTTGGCATGGGACTCTGCGGCTAACTCTTACCTTCAGAAGTTGATTACCTCTCAGAAGTTTGTTATAAAAATAATGATGCGTAAGCCCCGTACTTACCCATCAGCGTTATTATTTGCTGAGTGTGACTTATTTACTATTAAACAGTTATAAACTTTTGCAATTATGAATAACATTTCAAAATCACCGGACCACTTGCGTTTATTTCGCATAATTACTCTACTAGGATTGCATCCCAGAATCGTGCTGTTATACCGTCCACAAATAAAACTGTAGGCCAAAGACATTACACTTATCACTCCATTAAGATGTATAATAAATTTAGGGAATACTTGATAGCACAGAACCTAACGTTAGTAAAGTCTAGATAGAAATACTTTTCGAAAAGATGGGTGAAATCACTTAATGATGATATAATAGTATCGTTGCAATTATCGTTTAGTTTGTTTCAAAGTTGTATTGAGTGTAGTACTAAATTGTTTACTTTGTTCGCTATGAGAATACTGTTTCTGGTAGAGTTTTTATTATTACTTTTTTTTTGAAAACCGCACGCAAACTGCCTAATCAGTTTTTGCGGTTACCCCCAAGCGCCACCTGCTTTGTACTGAATATCATTTGAAAGTATGTATTACGGACTTATTTTATATTATTTTGTTTTATTTTAATTTCTTGGAGTGTTTTGTTTTTTTTTGTTTACCGTATAATATTTGCTTTGATTCTCTGTATTATTAAATATTTCAATTTGTTTCTGGTTATTTACTTTTTTAATTAGTATTTTATGTTTTTGTTTTGTTTTGTATTTTTTGTTTTTTGTTTTTTCCTTGTAGGCAAGGAAAAAATGGGAGTTTTTTGGTGGTATAACCAGCATGAGGCCGGCACAAGAAAATCTGACCAGGGTTGGTACATAAAGCATTTTTCTCCTCCTAAGTGCAAAAAAGGGCTTGTGTTGGGTTGAGCCATCAATGTTAACCCGGTTCACTCAACCCAACCCAACCAGTCAGTTAAGATTACTTATTGTTTAAGGAAGAAGTATCAAAGAATTGTTCAATTTACTTGAGGCGGCTGACGTTCTCGAAGTCAACCGAAATTATTTTTTCTTTAAAATTGTTAATAATATAGAAGATGTAATCCCAACTAGCTAGTTAGCATAAAATATTGTTGGTACATTGTTAATTGGTTGGGTTGGTCCATCAATCTTAACCCAGCTAAGCAAACCAAATCCAACTAGTTAACATTAGTTATTGTTTGAGGAAAATGTATCAATGTACTGTTTATTGTACTTGGGTCTGAGGTTCGATCCTTTTTTTTTTGGAATTTACTTCTTTTAATTATGTCGCTGAAACGTAGATTATTATCTTTGGTACTCATGTTTTTGGTACCTATATTGACAGATTGTAGGCAGTTTGTTATAGTTTGATAGTCTATTGTTTTTTATTGACAATAGTGGTTTTGATAAGGTTGGCAAAATAGATATTGGTCTATAATTATTGTGTGTGTCGCCTTTTTTGTATGTAGGTGTTATCTTCGTCAGCTTGAAATCTTTCAGAAAGACTGTCTCCGCTAGATAATTGTTTATAACAAAACAAAAATGTTTGCTAAAAATTGGTTCAACCTCTTTTATTACCTTTGTGAACAGTTCGTATTTTTTTCAATTTGCTTCTTTATTCAACTGACTTTATCATCAAACTGCTTTCAGCAATACAGTTGGTCGAAAAGTTTTTCGATGTAACCCGGTTTGAGAGAAAAAAGAATAAGTTTTCGATATTTAAAGCAGGATCTTCTCTGGTATTTCCTGGATTTTCTAGATTCTTGTTCAAACAAGTTTGTATATTTGTTTTAAACGACTATCTTTTGTGACTTCAATTACTATGTATAAGATGTCTTATTTGTAAGATGTCCTCTCAGGGAATGCATTTGGACAGCACTTGATGATATATTTGTTGATGTCTTGAAATAAGTTTTTAATTACCTCAATGTTTTTCTGAGTGTAAAGACATTAAAAGTCTTAATAGAAACAATAAAGTTACTATTTTTCAGAATAGATAATTTGTAATTTACAATAAATTCAACTTTAAAATTTGTATTAATATGTGTATGTATAATAAAATTGGAAATACTTGGTTTTTATTTATTTAATTGATTCGAATTAATATTTCTTAATGTTTGAAATTGTATTTTATTTAAAGAATTCTCAACGATGAAATAATGACAAACGAATTTATAGACGCAAAGTCGTTTATCTAAACTCAAATAGTTGAAATTAGCGCCTATCACGTCTGCAATAAGGCCACAGTTCAGTACATTTGTAATTGATCCTTCTAAAACAACTCCATATTATTTATGAAAAGTCTTTTTGGGTAAAAAAATTCAATAGGAAATCATATTAATTTTATAATTTGAGTATGCAGCTTATATACTATAAGTTCATTCTTAAATAAAATTTCTCTCGTTTGCCGTTAGAGGCAGCTCGAGCTAGAGCAATCCAACTCGACCGGTTGAATAACTATGTATATCTATAAACAAGGGTACAACTTAGTGAACTGGGTTTTTACTTTTTCAAGTAATTGGGGTCCGAAATATTGTGGGTGGAGAAATATTTCATGTTCTAATAAAATCTATAAGTAAATAAACGTGCCTTTAAGATAAATTGTATCAATTATTACGATTTTGTTAGTATTTACGTGTTAAAACATGTTTAACAGTTCAGAACCAAACAAATTTTTTTTTAATTTTACTAATTAAATGAAAATTTCATAAACTTTCTTAACCAGCGCCATCTATGAAACAAATTTGAAATGATAAATACTCAAATTTTAAATTAAAATAATTTAATTAAATCTAAAATATTAATTAATCTTAGCTTATTTTTAAATAATATTTGATCGCAATTTGCGTTAACTTACTTTCCAGTACAAGTTCCTTCCACTTCGGTATACAACTTGGTTTTTACTTTTTCAAGTAATTGGAGTCCGAAATATTGTGGGTGGAGAAGTATTTCGTGTTCGAATGAAATCTGTAAGTAAAAAAACGTGGTTTTAATATAAATTGTGTGAATTATTACGATTTTGTTAGTATTTACGTGATAAAACATGTTTAAAGGTTAAAAACCAAACAACTTTTTAGGTTATGACACTTTTATAAGTTCTCTTAAAATTGCGCCATCTATAAAATGATAAATAATTAATTTTTAATTAAAATAATTTAGTTAACACAAAATGTTTATTAATATTAATTTAGTTTTAAATAATATTAAATATGTTAATATTTGATTGAATTTTTTTTGTAAATTTTACTAATTAAATGAAAATGTTATAAACTTTCTTAACCAGCGCCATCTATGAAACAAATTTGAAATGATAAATTCTCAAATTTTAAATTAAAATAATTTAATTAAATCCAAAATATTAATTAATCTTAGCTTATTTTTAAATAATATTTGATCACAATTTGCGTTAACTTACTTTTCAGTACTAGTTCCTCCTACTTCGGTGTACAACTTGGTTTTTACTTTTTCAAGTAATTGGGGTCCGAAATATTGTGGTTGGAAAAGTATTTCCTGTTCTAATAAAATCTATGAGTAAAAAAACGAAATTTTAAGATAAATTGTATGAATTATTACGATTTTGTTAGTATTTACGTGATAAAACATGTTTAACGGTTCAAAACCAAACAACTTTTTAGGTTATGACACTTTTATAAGCATTCTTAAAATTGCGCCATCTATGAAGTGATAAATAATTAATTGTAAATTAAAATTACTTAATAAATATTAAACAAAATATTTATTAATATTAATTCATTTTTAAGTAATATTAAATATATTAATATTTATTTGAAAAAATTTCTTTATTTTTTGTTAATTAAATGAAAACTTCATAGACTTTCTTAACTAGCGCCATCTATGAAACATATCTGAAATGATAAACACTGAAATTTTAAATTAAAATAACTTAATTAAATCTAAAATATTAATTAATCTTAGCTTATTTTAAAGTAATATTTGATCACAATTTTCGTTAACTTACTTTCCAATACAAATTCCTTCTACTTCGGTGTACAACTTGGTTTTTACTTTTTCAAGTAATTAGGGTCCGAAATATTGAGGGTGGAGAAGTATTTCGTGTTCTAATAAAATCTATGAGTAAAAAAACGAAATTTAAAGATAAATTGTATGAATTATTACAATTTTGTTAGTATTTACGTGATAAAACATGTTTAACGGTTCAAAACCAAACAACTTTTTAGGTTATGACACTTTTATAAGCTTTCTTAAAACTGCGCCATCTATGAAGTGATAAATAATTAATTTTAAATTAAAATTACTTAATAAATATTAAACAAAATATTTATTAATATTAATTCATTTTTAAGTAATGTTAAATATATTAATATTTATTTGAAAATTTTTTTTTATTTTTTGTTGATTAAATGAAAACTTCATAGACTTTCTTAACTAGCGCCATCTATGAAACATATTTGAAATGATAAACACTGAAATTTTAAATTAAAATAATTTAATTAAATCTAAAATATTAATTATCTTAGCTTATTTTAAAGTAATATTTGATCACAATTTTCGTTAACTTACTTTCCAATACAAATTCCTTCTACTTCGGTGTACAACTTGGTTTTTACTTTTTCAAGTAATTAGGGTCCGAAATATTGAGGGTGGAGAAGTATTTCGTGTTCTAATAAAATCTATGAGTAAAAAAACGAAATTTAAAGATAAATTGTATGAATTAT
The DNA here is from genome assembly GCA_036711965.1 of Onthophagus sagittarius. NCBI lineage: Eukaryota > Metazoa > Arthropoda > Insecta > Coleoptera > Scarabaeidae > Onthophagus > Onthophagus sagittarius. The sequence continues at coordinate 15,354,204 of JASERS010000004.1, forward strand.
TACGATTTTGTTAGTATTTACGTGATAAAACATGTTTAACGGTTCAAAACCAAACAACTTTTTAGGTTATGACACTTTTATAAGCTATCTTAAAACTGCGCCATCTATGAAGTGATAAATAATTAATTTTAATTTAAAATTACTTAATAAATATTAAACAAAATATTTATTAATATTAATTCATTTTTAAGTAATGTTAAATATATTAATATTTATTTGAAAATTTTTTTTTATTTTTTGTTAATTAAATGAAAACTTCATAGACTTTCTTAACTAGCGCCATCTATGAAACATATTTGAAATGATAAACACTGAAATTTTAAATTAAAATAATTTAATTAAATCTAAAATATTAATTAATCTTAGCTTATTTTTAAGTAATATTTGATGATTAAATATTAAACACTTTATAAAACCTAATGATTTAGGAATAATTTGTTATGGAATGCCAAAAATTAAAACTTAAATTACAAACAATAAAAAACACTTTATTCTGAGTTAATTTAAATTAACCCATAGTAAATTCATAAGGAACAGGAGTTTTTCCAGTAATTTCTTTGTACAACGAGTGCTCAATGTCGCCTAATAATCCAGAAGCTCCAAACCGAAACAATTCCGGAGATAACCATTCCTTTCCCAACAGTTCTTTAACCATAATTAGCCAATTAATTGCATCAGAACTAGTTCTAATCCCCCCCGCTGGTTTTAATCCAACCTAAAAAAACGTTTAATTAAATTAAAACCTTAACTACAATCTTTTCGTACTTTAAATCCAGTTCTTTGGTAATAATCGATAATTGCTCGAGACATAACAATTCCAAATGGTAAAGTAGCATTAACACTTTCTTTCCCGGTTGATGTTTTAATAAAATCTGACCCAGCCATCATCGCAATTAACGAAGCTTTATAAACGTTATTTAAATTGGTTAATTCACCGGTTGCTAAAATTGCTTTCATGTGAGCTTCCCCGCAAGCCTCTCGCATTGCTTTTAATTCTTTATATAATAATTCCCATTGTCCGGTTAAAACCAAACTTCTATCAATAACTATATCAATTTCCGTGGCACCTTGATTAACTGCGTATTTAATTTCATCAAGTCTTGTGTGTAAAGGAAATTGACCGCTTGGAAAACCAGTAGCTACTGATGCTACGTTAATTTTACCATGTAACCCCATTTTTTTTAAAGCAATTGTTGCGTCGTTTACTTTCGATGGGTAAACACAAACTGCTGCTGTGCGAATTGGGCATTTTTGTTCGTAAGAAAAACCTAGGTATTCTAAAAGATCTTCTGGGATTGGACGAGAGGCCTAAAAATTTGATTTAAATATGTAATTTGAATGATTTAAGTAATACCTTTAAACACAATCTTGTAACATTGCTGTTGGTGTCATCTCCGGCTAATGTTGTTAAATCGATTAAGGTGATTGCTTTAAGGAGCCAAGCGATGTAATATTCATCTTTTAATGGTTTCGAACCGATTAAGTGTTTTGCTTGATCGTTAACGGCTGATAAGTTAACACAAACCTTTTTTAACCACTCCAAATCTGAAATATTAATAAAGGGGTTAAAATTGATGTTGGGGGATGTTTAATCTTACCTAAATCACATCCGGGATTTCTTTCAATCATTTTTAATGTTTAATTGAAGATTTTTGGTATAAATGTATGTGTGGGAATTAAGAAGTTACACGAAATATTAAAAACTTTATCATAACTTTATCAAACTTTATCACTTTATTATGTTTTAAGTGGTTTTAAGCGCCTCTTTAGTTGAGACCATAGATAACCTATAGATAGGCGAAAAGTGTTAAACTTTTTTTATTCAGCACTAACGCCCTCGAACGGAGTGGTTCCTAACTATTATCAAATACCGCAAAATTCAATTTTCAATGCGCATATAAATATTTTTTTATTAATTTTAAGACAATTAATAACAAATATCAATTATTTCTAACATAAATGAGTACAAAGAATCTTTTAACTTGATACACAACTATCCATATTTTCGAAAAAAAATAATAATAAAAAAGAATTAATAAAAATGACGAAACAATTTTTATTATTTACGCCATTTTGATATTTTTTATTAACAATTTCTTTTTGTTAAATTATCAAAATCGTAATAAGCACAAAAAATCCTGCAATTTGATACCCTACAAGCCATATTTATGAAAGAAAAATCAATAAAAATCCGCCCTTTTGATGTTTTATTAACATTTTCTTTCGTAAAAATGTCAAAATAGTAATAAGCACAAAAAATCCTTCAATTTGATACCCCACAACCCATATATGTATTCGATTAAATAAATCAAACTTGTATAATATAATAAATGACATTGACAGCCGCCATCTTGAATTTAATTTTTTCGATATCTTTGTTAATTATTAAGACAAACTCATCGCGTGTGGACTCATTTCTTATTTTGTAAATGTACTTTTCGTCATTGTTTTAATTAAATGTAGTTTTAGTTAAAAAAAAAAGTATAAATCCCCCATTTTGATTTTTTAATTATCTTTTTAAGCGGTAAAAACATCAAAATCGTAATAAGCGCAAAAAATCCTTCAATTTGATACCCCACAACCCATATTTTCGATTAAATAAATCAAACTTGTATAATATAATAAATGACATTGACAGCCGCCATCTTTAATTTAAGTTTTCGTATATCTCCTTTAATTTTTAAAATAAACTCGCAATGTTTGGACTTAAATAACCTGATTTTCAATTTTAAATCGATCTAAAATAACGTAAAATCATTATATATTTTTTTTAATTCAATAATTTTGACATATGACATTTAACAGATGTCACTTGCAACGTTTTTATTTCGGTTTATATTAATCAATTAAGCGTAAATTTTGATACCAATCTAATCACTACATCCGGATAAAAATTAATTTTGACATTTTAACGCAAACTGAAGTAATTTTGACAGCTGTCAAATTCGTTAAATAAATTCAATAAGTATTCGATTTTTCCCTTAATTATCTTAATTGATTTTAAAAAGGATTTTTAAATCAAACGAAGTGTAATACGTCATTTTCAAAAAGGCGGATATGACAGGTGTCAAATTTTGTTTTTTCTTCAATGTCAAATGTCACATTTAAACTTTCTTATGAAATGAAATAACTAATTTAGTTATTTTTTAACGTTAATTAAAGGTTTTTTACAGATAATAACGAAATTATTAAATTCAAAATGGCGGATATGACATGTGTCAGTCTCAAATGTCAAATTTTATTTACTATCTATTTTTTTATTTTTTACACGTGATATTTAGAGCGAGATTCAACGATTTTCTTATAATACATGACACTCCAAATGAAAATGGTGCTTGTCAAAATAAAATCTCTCAAATGTCATATTATCATATATCAAATGTCATTTTTGAACTTTTGTATTAAACTAATTTGGTTATATTTGGCATTAAATCGATGAATAGGAATTAATTTATCAAAATCAAAATGGCGAATATGACATGATCGCAAACATTTCAACTTTTTCATGAGTTTGGTATCAAATTAAATGATTTTAATGATTGCTTTAATGATAAATTAAACGGTTCCCACGCTTACTAAAATTGTATTATTAAAATTCAAAATGGCAGATTTGACATCTGTCAATGTTAAACGTCAAGTTCATAATGAAAGATACTCTAATCGAGTTAAGTATCAAATTAAACGATTTTTTAAGTTAAATTAAGTACAATTGTTAAAATTCAAGATGGCGGATTTGACATCTGTCAATGTTATGTGACATTTTATTATAACAGCAAAAATAGTCGAGTTTGGTATGAAATTAAATGATTTTAACGATTAGTATTAAATTAAACGATTTCCCAAGCTTAATAAAATTGTATTATTAAAATTCAAGATGGCGCATTTGGCATCTGTCAATGTTAAATGTCAATTTCATAATAAAAAATATCCTAATCGTGTTTGGTATCAAATTAAATAATTTTTTAAGTCAAATTAAGTGTAATTGTTAAAATTCAAGATGGCGGATTTGACATCTGTCAATGTCACATAACTTTTTATTATAACAACAAAAATAGTCGAGTTTGATATGAAACTAAATGATTTTAATAATTGCTATTAAACGATTTCCCAAGGTTACTGAAATTGTATTATTAAAATTCAAGATGGTGCATTTGACATCTGTCAATATTAAATGTCAATCTCATACTAAAAAGTATCCTAATCGTGTTTGGTATCAAATTAAATGATTTTTTAAATTAAATTAAGTGTAATTGTTAAAATTCAAGATGGCGGATTTGACATCTGTCAATGTCACATAACTTTTTATTATAACAACAAAAATAGTCGAGTTTGATATGAAACTAAATGATTTTAATGATTGCTATTAAACGGTTTCCCAAGGTTACTGAAATTGTATTATTAAAATTCAAGATGGTGCATTTGACATCTGTCAATATTAAATGTCAATCTCATACTAAAAAATATCCTAATCGTGTTTGGTATCAAGTTAAATGATTTTTTAAGTCAAATTAAGTGTAATTGTTAAAATTCAAGATGGCGCATTTGACATCTGTCAATGTCACATAACTTTTTATTATAACAACAAAAATAGTCGAGTTTGATATGAAACTAAATGATTTTAATGATTGCTATTAAACGATTTCCCAAGGTTACTGAAATTGTATTATTAAAATTCAAGATGGTGCATTTGACATCTGTCAATATTAAACGGCAATCTCATATTAAAAAGTATCCTAATTGTGCTTAGTATCAAATTAAATGATTTTTTAAGTCAAATTAAGTGTAATTGTTAAAATTCAAGATGGCGGATTTGACATCTGTCAATGTCACATAACTTTTTATTATAACAACAAAAATAGTCGAGTTTGATATGAAACTAAATGATTTTAATGATTGCTATTAAACGGTTTTCCAAGGTTACTGAAATTGTATTATTAAAATTCAAGATAGTGCATTTGACATCTGTCAATATTAAATGTCAATCTCATACTAAAAAATATCCTAATCGTGTTTGGTATCAAATTAAATGATTTTTTAAATTAAATTAAGTACAATTGTTAAAATTCAAGATGGCGGATTTGACATCTGTCAATATTAAATGTCAATCTCATACTAAAAAATATCCTAATCGTGTTTGGTATCAAATTAAATGATTTTTTAAGTCAAATTAAGTGTAATTGTTAAAATTCAAGATGGCGGATTTGACATCTGTCAATGTCACATAACTTTTTATTATAACCAAATAGTCGAGTTTGATATGAAACTAAATGATTTTAATGATTGCTATTAAACGATTTCCCAAGGTTACTGAAATTGTATTATTAAAATTCAAGATGGTGCATTTGACATCTGTCAATATTAAATGTCAATCTCATACTAAAAAATATCCTAATCGTGTTTGGTATCAAATTAAATGATTTTTTAAATTAAATTAAGTGTAATTGTTAAAATTCAAGATGGCGGATTTGACATCTGTCAATGTCACATAACTTTTTATTATAACAACAAAAATAGTCGAGTTTGATATGAAACTAAATGATTTTAATGATTGCTATTAAACGGTTTCCCAAGGTTACTGAAATTGTATTATTAAAATTCAAGATGGTGCATTTGACATCTGTCAATATTAAATGTCAATCTCATACTAAAAAGTATCCTAATTGTGCTTGGCATCAAATTAAATGATTTGTTAACTCAAATTAAGTACAATTGTTAAAATTCAAGATGGCGCATTTGACATCTGTCAATATTAAACGGCAATCTCATACTAAAAAGTATCCTAATTGTGCTTAGTATCAAATTAAATGATTTTTTAAGTCAAATTAAGTATAATTGTTAAAATTCAAGATGGCGGATTTGACATCTATCAATGTCAAACGTCAATCTTATAATAAAAGTTACCCTAATCGAGTTTGGTATCAAATTAAATGATTTTTTAAGTCAAATCAAAGATTAAAGAGTGAACAAGATGCGACACTAGAGTGAGAGACTTCAGGTTTAGAAAGAGATAGAAAACATTCCAATTTAAAGGTCCTGACAAAAACGAACATAACCTACAAATGTGACATTTCGTATATTCTAACCTATAAGTGTACTACATTTGTGTTTATTTTACTATGTAACGTGAATTTTTCAAAATGGAGAATTATTTAAGAAAAACTGCACATATTTCTTCATATAGTCTGTACCACGAGAAGTGGCGGTGACTCATCAATTTCCGTAAGTAGTTTGCGCATACGTTACAAATATTACGCCCGTACGATGACGTGTGTTAGAGTGAAATAGCTTCTAATGAATATATCTACTCTACAAATTAAATGGACACACCGAAAAAGTATGTCTTTCCTAATATCGATAACTGAACAAGCTTCTATACCGACTAAAAAAAAACTAGTTTCTAATTCTTGTTACTATAAAACGAATTATTATTTATAAAGTGTTGTAAAATGTTTTCACTGAAAGGAAAAGTGCTTAACAGAAAAGCAATGGTTATGTTGATGAACGTTCACAATTACTTACGGAGAACCAATTCAGGTTTAAGTGAGACTATTCTTAACGAAGTAAGTATTTTCAATTTTATTATCCCAAATTGAAGTCATATTTAGTTAGAGAATTGCCGAGGCTTGTGGGGTATCAGTAACAACTGTATACGTACAAAGATCCGGTTTCAAGAGGCAGAGAACCAAGGCTCTTCTATAACAACACCTCGCAGGACAGTAAATCGACAAAAAACTAAATCAGCAGATGTGGATGATTTTGTGAAGGATGCCGTACGTCGCAAAATATATGATTGTCATCAGAAATGTAAATAAAATATAAAATATTTAGAGGATTTAATGTGGTAAAGGTTTATTATATGTTTTTTTATAGGTCTGCCTATTAGATTATGCAGCTTGTAAAAGATCTCCAAGATGATAGCATATATGAGTTCTCCACAATGAGCTTAAAGAGATTGCTACCAACAATAGGTTTTACCTATCAAATGGATGATCAAAGAAGAGGTTTGCTGGAACAGCCACATACAGCAAACCCTAAGAGCAATATTTTTGCAAAAATTTATAGAAAATAAAGAGAAATTGCTATTCAACCTGTGTATGTCAATGAAACCTGGATTTTTGGAAAAGGCCCTCCACGAAAAAGTCGGCATGATGATGACAGTTTGGAGGAGGAAAAAGGTATGTCTAAGAATAAAATAATGTTTTTTATATTTTAACATGAATAATTTATAGGTATATAATTCTTCATGCTGGAAACTCTCAAGGATTTGATTTATAAAAGGTGCAGAGCTATTGCTTTCTTCCACATGTAAAACAGCAGATTATCATGACAATATGAATGCTGACCTTTTTAAAAAGTGGTTTACAGAGCAGTTGCTTCCTAATTTAGAAAGGTCAAGTCTGATAATCCTTGATAATGCATATCATTCCAGATTGAAAGAAGAACTGCACACCTTAATATGGTGCAAAAAAAGAATTAATTGAAAATATAGTACAATTATTTTATTAGTTAAAAATATTCCATATCAAGAAACCATGTTAAAAGCAGAATTATATTCACTCGCCAAAACTCACCCAACAACAAAAACATATGAAATTGATGAAGTTGCCAATGAATGGGGCCACCAATTTATACGATTACCCTCATATCATTGTCAATTCAATGCTATTGAATTGGTTTGGGCGAATAGCAAACAATATTATAACAAACATATTGGCAGAGATGGATATGGGGATGAAAAAGTTTTATCAATGTGGAATGAAGCTTTATGTAAAGTTACAGCAGAAGATTGGGCAAACTGTATAAGGCACACAGAAGAAGAAATAGTAAGATGGTGGAATCGAGAACGAAAGAGTGAGGGGGAACCCCTTACGATAAAGTTGGAAGAGCACAGCAGCGATGAGGATGAGGAATCTGACGATTCATAGTACGTATATAATATAATATATAAATAATATTTTTTTTAATTTTAACAGATTATTTTAAATAAATATTTTCAGAAAACAATACATTGTTTTTTATGTAAGATTTGTTATAATATTTGACGTACAATTAAAATAACATTATTTTTATTTTTTTATAATTAAATACACATACACTCAGCAGCAGAAGTCTGCGTACAAAAAACTTGTAATACTTTAATTGAAAAAATAAGAGTCATAATCTAATGTGATACACTTGATTTTTTTTTTATTTTGTATATTAACTACATATAATTCTATTAACAAAATATGCTTCAACAAAACAGAAACAGTAGTTACAGAAAAAAATCAAAACTAAAAATTCTACAAATAACGGGTATGCAAAAATCTGCGTACAAGTCAGGACAGTATTTATAAAAAATTCATAAATGAGATCATTGTTTCTATATTAATATGAGGTCGGATAACCTTTACGTTTAATGACCTCCCTTAAACGTTTAGGCATGGAGTGCACTAATTTCTTCGTTTCGTCCGAACTGATTTTTGCCCATACCTCAATCATAACATTTTTTAACGTTTCCTTCGACGTTATGTTGTGTTGCCGAATCCTGCGTTCCAGTAAATCCCAGAGGTGTTCGATGGGATTCAAGTCGGGCGATTGTGGAGGTGTTTTAAGTTGCTTTGGGGTATTGTATAGTAGCCAAAGCTTAGTGTTGTGGGCGCAATGTTTGCGGTCATTATCTTGTTGAAAAAAGGATTCGGGCCCCAACCCCAAGTTTTCGATGCTAGGCTTCAAATTTTCTTTTAAAATGTCTATATACATTTTATGGTCCATTGTCGATGTTATGAAAACCAACCTTCCCACCCCTTTGGTGCACATACACCCCCAAACCATAACTCCACCACCTCCGTGTTTTACAGTCGCTTTCAAATTTTCGGGATTAAGGGCAGTATTAGGTTTTCTCCATACAAGTTGTTTACCCTTAATGCCGAAAATGCAAAATTTGCTCTCATCTGTAAAGAGAACTTTCTCTCAGAATTCAATGGGCTTGTCTAAGAGTTTTTTTGCAAAGGCGATCCGCTTCTGACGATTGACCTCTGACACAAATGGCTTTTTTCGTGCAACGCGACTGTAATAGTTAACTTTTTTAACGTCCTTCTCACCGTATCTTTGCTGATAGTTTTATAAAATTCTTCTTGTACATTTTCTACTATTTTTTTGCCGTTAGCCTAGGTTCTTTTCTAACCTGCTGTACAATTTTTCGCTTCTCTCGGTTTGTTAAAAGGGGTGGTTTACCAGATCGCGGACGTGAGACGTAATTTTCAGTGTCTCTATAATTATTAATTACTCTTTGAATGGAAGAGTGTGACCTGCCGACAGTTTCTCCTATTTTTCGAAAAGATTTTCCCTCTTTCCATAACTTTACAATAATTTTTCTCTCTCCCAATTCAATTTCCTTTCCTTTCGTGTCCATTCTAACTTTTAGCTTCTAAGCCTCTGCTAATATAATTGACACCGATTATCTTTTATTTAAATCGGAAAGCGTACATTGCCAACTACGTATTTAAGTAAATAAGTATATTTTGGAGAAGGCGTCTTTATTTGTACGCAGATTTTTGCATACGCATTATTTGGAGAATTTTTAGTTTTAATTTTTTTTGTAACTAATATTTCTGTTTTATTGATGCATATTTTGTTAATAGAATTATATGTAGTTAATACATAAAATAAAAAAAAAATTGAAGTTTATCACATTAGATCATGACCCTTATTTTTTCAGTTAAAATGTTAGAAGATTTTTGTACACAGACTTCTGCTGCTAAGTGTATATTGCTGCGTATAATTGGATGCCTGTCTTCAAAAAAAATATGGTTTAAGTTAGGTGCTACGTCCAAATCTTATTTCGTACGCTTTTAAACGATGAGTCACCTCCACTTCTCGTGGTACAGACTATAGAAAGACTGTAAAAATTCATTTATAGCGCATCTTAACATTACCTAATGATACCTATCCGCAACAAAATTAATTTAATGTACAATGTGTTGCTTTTTACTCTTTAATCTTTGGTCAAATTAAGTACAATTGTTAAAATTCAAGATGGCGGATTTGACATCTGTCAATGTCACATAACTTTTTATTATAACAGCAAAAATAGTCGAGTTTCGTACGAAATTAAATGCTTTTTAAGTTTAATTAAGTAGAATTATTAAAATTCAAGACCAAAAGAAGTCCAGACCAATCAAATAGCAACTACAATGTAAAACATTTACTTATTTTAAAAGTTGAAGACGCTCATTGTCTCTTCAAATGAACGTTCATATAAATAATTTTCAAAGTATATTTATAAAAAAGAAAATTCTATTTAATACACTCACCATACATAAAATTGCCGGAAATGACGTCATTAATAAGAACAGATTGTAACAAATTCCAAAAAACACTAAAAACTGATTAACAAATCATAAAATTAAGTTACACCGAGAAACTGTCATTGTCATTACAATAAAATGAACAAAATGTTTTTAAATAGCCGATTTTAACTATCATCAGCGCCATCTAACGTGATGGTACCCTAACATTCGTGACTATGTTCACTGTGGATCAGCTGACTCGTATAAAGTGCTGGGGATATGAGAAGAATCAGGAAGAATGAAGGTCAATTTGATGATAAGGCATAGGTTGCATCATAGACAACCTATAGACGTGCCACCAGCGTAAAACTTTTTTTACTCAGCACTAGCGCCATCAAACGGATTGGCTCCTTACTATTATCAAAATACCGCCAAATTCAATTGGAATACTTGCAATTTGTAATGCAAAACATGGATGTTATATATTTGAAACTTTTATTTAAACATTGATTGATGTGACATAAAAATACAATTTTGAAAAGTAAAAAAATTTAAACTTAGACAATAACTCAACCTTAGTTGAAGAAGAAACAAATTTTCATTTATAAAATAGTAAACAATGAATAATTATATACATAAATAATTTGTTATTTACATTAGAATTTCAATAGGTGACCTGTACTTATACAAATTAAGACTTATCCAAAATACCTAAATGGGTACTGTTGCAAGATCTAATGGACATGTATCATATAACATTTCATTTAATAATGTCCAGACCAATCAAATAGCAAACTACAATGTAAAACATTTACTTATTTTAAAAGTTGAAACTGACTTTTTAGAGTTTTTTATTTAATAAAAGTGTTGCTTATTAACATTCTTAGTTACGATTACTTACTTACAGGATATAAATTGATGTTGTACTGGACTGTAATAAATAAACTATCGCTTGATATTTATGATTTAAAATAAAAAAAAGAAATTATGAATAGAGAGTTTATGTTATGCGCTGCATTATAATTTATGCTGCATAGATATGTTCCTGAAGGAAATACCATTCACAACCACAAACATTTCTATAAATTCTCACTTCTTCATATTGCCACAATTAATTCCATCATATTCATTTAATCCACCTTTCAAATATTGATGGTTTTGGGTTTGATATTATTAAAATGTTCCAGGCCGTTGTCTGTATTCGCTCACAGCACAATTTTTATCACTCATTGTCTCTTCAAATGAAACTCATGTAAATAATTTATTAAAAAGAAAATTCTATTTAATACACTTACCATACATAAAATTGCCGAAACTAACGTCATTAATAAAAACAGATTGTAACAAATTCCGTAAAACACAAAAAACTGATTAATAAACCATAAAATCAACAGAAAATAAACTTACAACGAGAAACTGTCATGGTCATTGTAATATGCATAACAACATAACAAAATGTTCTCAAATAGCCGCTAATGTAGGTAACAATTTCGATTATAAGGATTATTAGCGCCATCTAACGGTATGGCTCCCTAACGTTTGTGACTATGTTCACTATGGATCAGCTGACTTGTATATAGTGCCAGGGGTATGTCTATAGGTTATCGATGGCTGGGGGTATGGTTGGGACCAGTTTGGTATCAAATTAAATGATTTTTTAAGCTTAATTAGGTAGAATTGTTAAAATTCAAGATGGCGGATTTGATATCTGTCAATGTCAAACGTCAATCTCATAATAAAAGTACCCTAATCGAGTTTGGTATCAAATTAAATGATTTTTTAAGTCAAATTAAGTACAATTGTTAAAATTCAAGACCAAAAGAAGTCCATACCAATCGAATAGCAACTACAATGTAAAACACTTACTTATTTTAAAAGTTGAAGACGCCCATTGTCTCTTCAAATCAAAATTCATATATGTAATTAAATGATTTTAACGATTGGTATTAAATTAAACGATTTCCCAAGCGTAATAAGATTGTACTATTAATATTCAAGATATTTGACATCTGTCAATGTTAAACGTCAATTTCATAATAAAAAATATTCTAATCGTGTTTGGAATCAAATTAAATGATTTTTTAAGTCAAATTAAGTACAATTGCTAAAATTCAAGATGGCGAATTTGACATCTGTCAATGGCACATAACTTTTTATTATAGCAGCAAAAATAATCGAGTTTGGTATGAAATTAAATGATTTTAACGATTGGCATTAAATTAAGCGATTTTCCAAGTTTAATAAAATAATATTATTAAAATTCAAGATGGGGCATTTGACATCTGTCAATGTTAAACGTCAATTTCATAATAAAAGATACCCTAATCGAGTTTGGTATCAAATTAAATGATTTTTTTAAGCTCAATTAGGTGGAATTATTAAAATTCAAGATGGCGCGTTTGACATCTGTCAATGTTAAACGTGAATTTCATAATAAAAGATACCTTAATCTACTTTGGTATCAAGTTAAATGATTTTTAAGTGAATTCAAAGATTAAAGAGTAAACTCTTTGAACTTTGGTCAAATTAAGTACAATTGTTAAAATTCAAGATGGCGGATTTGACATCTGTCAATGTCACACAACTTTTTATTATAACAACAAAAATAGTCGAGTTTGGTATGAAATTAAATGCTTTTTTTAAGTTTAATTAAGTAGAATTATTAAAATTGAAGACCAAAAGAAGTCCAGACCAATCAAATAGCAACTACAATGTAAAACATTTACTTATTTTAAAAGTTGAAGACGCTCATTGTCTCTTCAAATGAACATTCATATAAATAATTTTCAAGTACATTTATAAAGAAGAAAATTCTATTTAATACACTCACCATACATAAAATTGCCGGTAATGACGTCGTTGATAAGAACAGATTGTAACAAATTCCAAAAAACACTAAAAACTGATTAACAAATCATAAAATTAAGTTACACCGAGAAACTGTCATTGTCATTACAACAAAATGTTCCCAAATAGCCGCTAAAGTAGGTAACAATTACGATTTTAACTATCATCAACGCCATCTAACGTGATGGTTCCCTAACATTCGTGACTATGTTCACTGTGGATCAGCTGACTCTTATAAAGTGCTGGGGGTATGGGAAGAATCAGGAAGAATGAAGGTCAATTTGATGATAAGGCATAGGTTTCGTAATACGCATCGAAATCAAAACTCAAAACCTCGCTGGGTTAATTAATTAGTAAGCGAAAAAAAAGTCGTTTAGTGCGAATCGGCACAAATCTATTACAAATAAAGGAAAAAATGCACGATTGTGTCGAATCCTCAATGTTAAAAAGTTTCTTTTCACTTGCACCAGATCGGTTCGTCGTATGACGTAGTATTATTTGTTATTTTGGACGATTTCCCCGCGTTTTTATTAATTTATTCGTTTAAACAATCCCGCAACAATAACTTATAAGGAACGCAATAATTTTGAGCTGCCGAGAAAAGTACCGTTTCGTCTACGAACTCGGAACCCAGCTAGAAATAGGTTATGTTTTAAGACGAAAACGTGACGATTTGTAATGAATTTATCGAAACATTATTAAATAAATCATGGCTGTGGACCAATTCTGCCTAAAATGGAACAATTTCCAAGCTAGCATCATATCAGCCTTCGAAAGCCTCCAAACCACACAAGACTTAGCAGATGTTACACTCACCACAGAAGGGCTCAGCGTTAAAGCCCATAAAATAATCTTATCAGCTTGTAGTCCTTATTTTCGAACCGTTTTCAAGGTAATTAATTAATAAATTTTTAATCTTTATATTAAACGAATTAATTTGATAACAGGAAAACCCGTGTTCTCACCCCATTGTGATCCTAAAAGACATTTTATACGATGATTTGCTGGCAGTTCTGAACTTCATGTACCACGGGGAAGTGTTAGTAACCAAAGAGAGATTACATTCATTCCTACAAACAGCGGAAGTGCTCCAAGTTTCTGGATTATTGGGATGTTCCGATGTGGGGAAACCAAAACCTCCAAAGCAAAAAGATTCCGAATTACAACAATCAGTAGCGAAAAGAATTAAAGTGACTCCGACGAAAATCGCGAAAAAAGACTATTTAAAACAAGACGAACGAAAAACGATCCAAGAAACGGGAAAAAAAGAAATTCCCCTCGAAAAAATTAAAATCGAAGTAGAAGAAAGACATCTCCACCCCGACGTGAACGAAAACGTTGGGTTTTCCTCACTTAGTGATAATAAACCATCGATTTTGGAGAGCGTTTTAGAAAATAAGGATACATCGAGTATTTTAGAAAGATCTTTACTATCACACACGACAGGTTTAATCAAATTCATTTATATCAATTTTAATCTAACCTTATTTTATCCTAGGATCAACTTCGAAGCATGCTCAAAACGATCAAACTCAATCGACATCAGAATTGGCGAAACACCTTTCGATACCTCGAGATAACTTAAATAATTCACCATCAATAGATTTATCGAACGAATCGTGTGGCTTAATTAAAGTGGAAGAAGAGTCGATAGAAATTCCCCTCGATCCGAGTGTTGCGACTGAAACGATAACGCATTTACGAAGTTCCCAATCTCAGCATGGATCGCAGTGTGGGAATTGTCCCCATTGCGGGAAAACATACTCAAATCAATCAGCTTTAAAGTACCACGTTAGACTGATGCATTCTGACCTGCTCAATTTGTATTGTTGCCATTTATGTCCTGAAATTTTTGATTATCGGGAGGCTTATAAGCGGCATATGGCGGAAATACATAGCCTTAGAAATTAAAAATTTAAATTAATAATAATAATCGTATATTTACTATTTTTTATGACCTTATATAAATTTTATATACAATAAATTTTATAACGTTGAGAATTTTTTAGTTTTATTAACTATTTATTCTTCTATTTATTTCATACTTTTATAAACTTTAAATTAAATTAATAATTAAAGATTTAGGGCTGCGTTAAACGTCATGAAAATCTGGTACTTAAAGATGGGTTCAGTAGTTCCAAGTTTTAGATCACAAAATAGAAATTAATGTAAGAATTTTACCATAGCGTCAAAATGGACCTGTAGGGGGTTGAAGCAAATTTATTCATTTCATTTATTCATCTCAAAGTTACGATTTTTTGATTAAAACTTAATCATATATTTGATTAAAAAAATAATCGATTTAAGAAAATCGTATCTCAAGATCTAATTGAGATATCGCAACGAAATACAAGGCAATTTGAAGCAAATTTTTTCATTATTTGGATCCCCAGAGATGGTTATTTCGAATCCTTTTTTTGATTAAAAAAAATAATCGATTTAAAAGATCGTATCTCAAGGTCTAATTGAGATATCGCAATGAAATAAAAAGCAGTTTGAAGGAAATTTATTCATTATTTAGACCCCCAAAGATGGTTATTTCGAATAGTTAAATCTCAAAATTACGATTAATTGATTAAAACTTAATCATATATTTGATTAAAAAAATAATCGGTTTAAAAAAATTGTATCTCAAGCTCAAATTGAGATATCGCTATGAAATAAAATGCAATCTGAAGCAAATTTATTCATTATTTAGATCCCCAAAGATGGTTATTTCGAATCCTTAAATCTCAAAATTACGATTATTTGAGTGAAACTTAATCATATATTTGATTTAAAAAAATAATCGATTTAAAAAAATCGTATCTCAAGATCTAATTGAGATATCTCAACGAAATAAAAGGCAATTTGAAGCAAATTTGTTCATTATTTAGATCCCCAAAAAAGGTTATTTCGAATCCTTAAATCTCAAAGATACGATTTCTTGATTAAAACTTAATCATATATTGATTAAAAAAATAATCGATTTAAAAAAATCGTATCTCAAAATCTAATGGAGATATCGCAACGAAATAAAAGGCAATTTGAAGCGAATTTATTCATTATTTTGATCCACAAATATGGTTATTTCGAATCGTTAAATCTACGATTTTTTGATTAAAACTTAATCATATGTTTTATTAAAAAAAATTGCCGATTTAAAAAAATTGTATCTCAAGATCTAATTGAGATTTTGCAATGAAATAAAAAGCAATTTGAAGCAAATTTATTCATTATTTAGATCCCCAAAGATGATTATTTCGAATCCTTAAATCTCAAAGTTACGATTTTTTGATTAAAACTTAATCAAATATTTGATTAAAAGAAATAATCGATTTAAAAAAATTGTATCTCAAGATCTAATTGAGATATCGCAACGAAATAAAAGGCAATTTGAAGCAAATTTATTCATTATTTAGATCCCCAAAGATGGTTATTTCGAATCCTTAAATCTCAAAGTTACGATTTTTTGATTAAAACTTAATCATCTATTTTATTAAAAAAAATAATGGATTTAAAAAAATCGTATCTCAAGGTCTAATTCAGATATCGCAACGAAATAAAAGGCAATTTGAAGCAAATCTATTCCTTATTTAGATCCCTAAAGATGGTTATTCCGAATCCTTAAATCTCAAAGTTACGATTTTTTGATTAAAACTTAATCATATATTTTATTTAAAAAAATAATGGATTTAAAAAAATAGTATCTCAAGATCTATTTGAGACATCCCAATGAAATAAAAAGCAATTTGAAGTAAATTTATTCATTATTTAGATCCCCAAAGATGGTTATTTCGAATCCTTAAATCTCAAAGTTACGATTTTTGATTAAAACTTAATCATATATTTGATTAAAAAAAAATAATCGATTTAAAAGAATCGCATCTCAAGGTCTAATTGAGATATCTTAATGAAATAAAAAGCAGTTTGAAGGAAATTTATTCATTATTTAGATCCCCAAAGATGGTTATTTCGAATCCTTAAATCTCAAAGTTACGATTTTTTGATTAAAACATATTCATATATTTGATTTAAAAAAATAATCGATTTAAAAAAATCGTATCTCAAGATCTAATTGAGATATCGCAACGAAATAAAAAGCAGTTTGAAGCAAATTTATTCGTTATTTAGATCCCCAAAGATGGTTATTTCGAATCCTTAAATCTCAAAGTTACGATTTTTTGATTAAAACTTAATCATATATTTGATTAAAAAAATAATCGATTTAAGAAAATCGTATCTCAAGATCTAATTGAGATATCGCTATGAAATACAATGCAATCTGAAGCAAATTTATTCATTATTTAGAACCCCAAAGATGGTTATTTCGAATAGTTAAATCTCAAAATTACGATTTATTGATTAAAACTTAATCATATATTTGATTAAAAAAATAATCGATTTAAGAAAATCGTATCTCAAGATCTAATTGAGATATCGCAACGAAATACAAGGCAATTTGAAGCAAATTTTTTCATTATTTGGATCCCCAGAGATGGTTATTTCGAATCCTTTTTTTGATTAAAAAAAATAATCGATTTAAAAGATCGTATCTCAAGGTCTAATTGAGATATCGCAATGAAATAAAAAGCAGTTTGAAGGAAATTTATTCATTATTTAGACCCCCAAAGATGGTTATTTCGAATAGTTAAATCTCAAAATTACGATTAATTGATTAAAACTTAATCATATATTTGATTAAAAAAATAATCGGTTTAAAAAAATTGTATCTCAAGCTCAAATTGAGATATCGCTATGAAATAAAATGCAATCTGAAGCAAATCTATTCCTTATTTAGATCCCTAAAGATGGTTATTCCGAATCCTTAAATCTCAAAGTTACGATTTTTTGATTAAAACTTAATCATATATTTTATTTAAAAAAATAATGGATTTAAAAAAATAGTATCTCAAGATCTATTTGAGACATCCCAATGAAATAAAAAGCAATTTGAAGTAAATTTATTCATTATTTAGATCCCCAAAGATGGTTATTTCGAATCCTAAAATCTCAAAGTTACGATTTTTTGAATAAAACTTAATCATATATTTTATTAAAAAAAATAATGGATTTAAAAAAATCGTATCTCAAGATCTAATTGAGATATCGCAACGAAATAAAAGGCAATTTGAAGCAAATCTATTCCTTATTTAGATCCCCAAAGATGGTTATTTCGAATCCTTAAATCTCAAAGTTACGATTTTTTGATTAAAACTTAATCATATATTTGATTAAAAAAGATAATCGATTTAAAAAAATCGTATCTCAAGGTCTAATTGAGATATCGCAATGAAATAAAAAGCAGTTTGAAGGAAATTTATTCATTATTTAGACCACCAAAGATGATTATTTCGAATCGTTAAATCTCAAAGTTACGATTTTTTGATTAAAACTTAATCATATATTTTATTAAAAAAAATAATCGATTTAAAAGAATCGCATCTCAAGGTCTAATTGAGATATCTTAATGAAATAAAAAGCAGTTTGAAGGAAATTTATTCATTATTTAGATCCCCAAAGATGGTTATTTCGAATCCTTAAATCTCAAAGTTACGATTTTTTGATTAAAACATATTCATATATTTGATTTAAAAAAATAATCGATTTAAAAAAATCGTATCTCAAGATCTAATTGAGATATCGCAACGAAATAAAAAGCAGTTTGAAGCAAATTTATTCGTTATTTAGATCCCCAAAGATGGTTATTTCGAATCCTTAAATCTCAAAGTTACGATTTTTTGATTAAAACCTAATCATATATTTGATTAAAAAAGATAATCGATTTAAAAAAATCGTATCTCAAGGTCTAATTGAGATATTGCAATGAAATAAAAAGCAGTTTGAAGCAAATTTATTCATTATTTAGATCCCCAAAGATGGTTATTTCGAATCCTTAAATCTCAAAGTTACGATTTTTTGATTAAAACCTAATCATATATTTGATTAAAAAAGATAATCGATTTAAAAAAATCGTATCTCAAGGTCTAATTGAGATATTGCAATGAAATAAAAAGCAGTTTGAAGCAAATTTATTCATTATTTAGATCCCCAAAGATGGTTATTTCGAATCCTTAAATCTCAAAGTTACGATTTTTTGATTAAAACCTAATCATATATTTGATTAAAAAAGATAATCGATTTAAAAAAATCGTATCTCATGGTCTAATTGAGATATTGCAATGAAATAAAAAGCAGTTTGAAGCAAATTTATTCATTATTTAGATCCCCAAAGATGGTTATTTCGAATCCTTAAATCTCAAAGTTACGATTTTTTTATTAAAACCTAATCATATATTTGATTAAAAAAGATAATCGATTTAAAAAAATCGTATCTCATGGTCTAATTGAGATATTGCAATGAAATAAAAAGCAGTTTGAAGCAAATTTATTCATTATTTAGATCCCCAAAGATGGTTATTTCGAATCCTTAAATCTCAAAGCTACGATTTCTTGATTAAAGCTTAATCATATATTGATTAAAAAAATAATCGATTAAAAAAATCGTATCTCAAGATGTAATTGAGATATCGCAATGAAATAAAAAGCAATTTGAAGCAAATTTATTCATTATTTAGATCCTCAAAGATGGTTATTTCGAATCCTTGAATCTCAAAGTTACGATTTTTTGAATAAAACTTAATCATATATTTTATTAAAAAAAATAATGGATTTAAAAAAATCGTATCTCAAGATCTATTTGAGACATCCCAATGAAATAAAAAGCAATTTGAAGCAAATTTATTCATTATTTAGATCCCCAAAGATGGTTATTTCGAATCCTTGAATCTCAAAGTTACGATTTTTTGATTAAAACTTAATCATATATTTTATTAAAAAAAATAATGGATTTAAAAAAATCGTATCTCAAGATCTATTTGAGACATCCCTATGAAATAAAAAGCAATTTGAAGCAAATTTATTCATTATTTAGATCCCCAAAGATGGTTATTTCGAATCCTTGAATCTCAAAGTTACGATTTTTTGATTAAAACCTAATCATATATTTGATTAATAAAGATAATCGATTTAAAAAAATCGTATCTCATGGTCTAATTGAGATATTGCAATGAAATAAAAAACAGTTTGAAGCAAATTTATTCATTATTTAGATCCCCAAAGATGGTTATTTCGAATCCTTAAATCTCAAAGTTACGATTTTTTGATTAAAACTTAATGATATATTTTATTAAAAAAAATAATGGATTTAAAAAAATCGTATCTCAAGATCTAATTGAGATATCGCAACGAAATAAAAGGCAATTTGAAGCAAATTTATTCCTTATTTAGATCCCCAAAGATATTTATTTCGAATCCTTAAAGCTCAAAGTTACGATTTTTTGATTAAAACTTAATCATATATTTTATTAAAAAAAAATGGATTTAAAAAAATCGTATCTCAAGATCTATTTGAGAAATTCCAATGAAATAAAAAGCAATTTGAAGCAAATTTATTCCTTATTTAGATCCCAAAGATGGTTATTTCGAATCTTTAAATCTCAAAGTTACGATTTTTTGATTAAAACCTAATCATATATTTGATTAAAAAAGATAATCGATTTAAAAAAATCGTATCTCATGGTCTAATTGAGATATTGCAATGAAATAAAAAGCAGTTTGAAGCAAATTTATTCATTATTTAGATCCCCAAAGATGGTTATTTCGAATCCTTAAATCTCAAAGTTACGATTATTTGAGTAAAACTTAATCATATATTTGAGTTAAACAAAACAATCGATTTAAAAAAATCGTATCTCAAGATCTAATTGAGATATCTCAACGAAATAAAAGGCAATTTGAAGCAAATTTGTTCATTATTTAGATCCCCAAAAAAGGTTATTTCGAATCCTTAAATCTCAAAGCTACGATTTCTTGATTAAAACTTAATCATATATTAATTAAAAAAATAATCGATTTAAAAAAATCGTATCTCAAAATCTAATTGAGATATCGCAACGAAATAAAAGGCAATTTGAAGCAAATTTATTCATTATTTAGATCCACAAATATGGTTATTTCGAATAGTTAAATCTCAAAAGTACGATTTATTGATTAAAACTTAATCATATATTTGATTAAAAAAATATAATTGATTTAAAAACATTGTATCTGAAGATCTAATTGAGATATCGCAATGAAATAAAAGGCAATTTGTAGCAAATTTATTCATTATTTAGATCCCCAAAGATGGTTGTTTCGAATTCTTAAATCTCAAAGTTACGATTATTTGAATCAATACTTAATCATATATTTGATTAATAAAAATAATCGATTTAAAAAAATCGTATCTCAAGATCTAATTGAGATATCGCAACGAAATAAAAGGCAATTTGAAGCAAATCTATTCCTTATTTAGATCCCCAAAGATGGTTATTTCGAATCCTTAAATCTCAAATTACGATTATTTGAGTAAAACTTAATCATATATTTGATTTAAACAAAATAATCGATTTAAAAAAATCGTATCTCAAGATCTAATTGAGATATCTCAACGAAATAAAAGGCAATTTGAAGCAAATTTGTTCATTATTTAGATCCCCAAAAAAGGTTATTTCGAATCCTTAAATCTCAAAGCTACGATTTCTTGATTAAAACTTAATCATATATTGATTAAAAAAATAATCGATTTAAAAAAATCGTATCTCAAAATCTAATTGAGATATCGCAACGAAATAAAAGGCAATTTGAAGCAAATTTATTTCTTATTTAGATCCCCAAAGATGGTTATTTCGAATCCTTAAATCTCAAAGTTACGATTTTTTGATTAAAACTTAATCATATATTTTATTAAAAAAAATAATGGATTTAAAAAAATCGTATCTCGAGATCTAATTGAGATATCGCAACGAAATAAAAGGCAATTTGAAGCAAATTTATTCCTTATTTAGATCCCCAAAGATGGTTATTTCGAATCCGTAAATCTCAAAGTTACGATTATTTGAGTAAAACTTAATCATATATTTGATTTAAAAAAAATAATCGATTTAAAAAAATCGTATCTCAAGATCTAATTGAGATATCGCAACGAAACAAAAGGCAATTTGAAGCAAATTTATTCATTATTTAGATCCCCAAAGATGGTTATTTCGAATCCTTAAATCTCAAAGTTACGATTTTTTGATTAAAACATATTCATATATTTGATTTAAAAAAATAATCGATTTAAAAGATCGTATCTCACGATCTAATTGAGATATCGCAATGAAATAAAAAGGAGTTTGAAGCAAATTTATTCATTATTTAGATCCCCAAAAATGGTTATTTCGAATCCTTAAATCTCAAAGTTACGATTTTTTGATTAAAACATATTCATATATTTGATTTAAAAAAATAATCGATTTAAAAAAATCGTATCTCAAGATCTCATTGAGATATCGCAACGAAATAAAAGACAATTTGAAGCAAATTTATTCATTATTTAGATCCCCAAAAATGGTTATTTCAAATCCTTAAATCTCAAAGTTACGATTTTTTGATTAAAACTTAATCATATATTTGATTTTAAAAAAATGTGATCTAAAATTTTAAACATCGTTTTAGGTATATATCGTGCGTAGACGATAAGACGCTACATTCCCTCTGAGGTGGTACCATCTTTTCAACTCCGCTGGGATTGGCCGGAACGACATTATTCACATTTTGTTAAAAATTGCATTGAAATCCGTAAAGTTAAAACGGAAGCAACAAGTATCATCAAATAAGATTTAAGCAATAAAAATCCTTGCGAATTATTTGGGCATATCACGACTGATTAAATAATCTCGCATCTCGTTTAATACGAGTAGTGGTGGGGAAAAAATCGCTTAAAGATAGGAATTTTCTTTATTTCCTCAAATCTGCCGTGGCGCGACATCTCTTAACGATAAGTCGAGTCAAAGCGATCTCGAGATTTAGAGATCATCTCAAGAATGTTCAAGGTTTATAAAATGTTTATTATAACTGATAAGAGATGGAGATGTATAACAAAACCAAATTTTTAAAATTAAAATTAAATATTTTTTTAAATTATAAAAACGAAACTTAATCAACTTTAATTTATATCAAAATTTTTATGTTATTTCAGTTGAACGAATTAAAAATGATATTAATATTTATAACATTAAGTTTTATCGAACGAAATATAGATGTCAGATTTGTCAGGTAAAATATTATTTTAAACTTTAAATATTAAATAATTCGTATTAAAATAAATATAATGAATGCCAAATTAGTTTTTATATCATTTATTTAGAAAAAATGGTTCTCTAACATTATAAAAATTTATATACAATAAATTGTATAATGTTGAGATTTTTCATCTTTTAATTATTCTAAAAAGAAGAGGCAAATATAAAAATATACTACGACTTAAAATAATCTCAATATTTACAAAAAAAGAAGTTAATCTGTACAAAACATTAAGCTAGTTATCAATTAAAGACAGTCTGCTATGATGAGCTCGAGCTCTTCATTTATGGTTATCATCTTTTTACCGTTGTTGGAGCTATCTCTAGATACTGATTGAGTAGGGGTGCCTGTTTCCTGTAAATAAAAGGATTATTTAATAATCGTACAAAAAGGCAAAATCGCAAAATACAAAAATAAATTTTAAATGTATTTTTTTCATAAATCCTTTGTTGTTTTGATTCTCCCGATTATTTTAATACTTACCCTATCGTCTTCTTTATTGTTAAAATTCACTTCTTCAAATAACCATTTTTTAACCTCCCCCAAATCATCCTGCTTAGATTTCTGCTTAGAGATTGTTGTTTCAGAAATAATTTTAATTTGGCTTTCATTGTTTTGTAACTCAGTCTTTGATTGAGATTCATTATTATCCTGAAAAATTTAGATATTCGTCTATCACAAAACAGAAAAAAAAATTAAATGAGTTAAATCTTACCGTTATTCTTTGCTTCTGATGCGTTTTGTTATGTTTCGAAAGATGATCCGATCTCATAAATTTCTTGTTACACTCCACACATTGAAATCGTTTTTCGCCTGTATGGGTGCGTTTATGTCTTTGAAGCTCGTCTGATCTTGTAAACCGTTTTTTGCAAGATAACCAATTACAAACAAAAGGACGTTCCCCGGTGTGCCACCTTAAATGCGCTTTTAAATGGGAGGTTTTTCCATAAACTTTGTTGCATCCGGGGATGTGGCAGTTATGTTGTTTTTTTCTGTCCACGTAGCGCTCTCCTTCAGAACAATTCGGGCAAGTACAAGCCATCCTTCGTACTTTTGGTTTAACACTACTTTCCGTAGCTTGCGGTGTTGGTTGAGCTGGGGCTCCTTCATCTTCTGCATTAATAATAACTCCGGGGGATATTGTAGTTGCTTGAGGTTGTTGAGGTGTCGTGTTGCTTTGGAGGACTTGCCATTTCGTTGGGTCTTGAGGGTCTCGTTGGAGTTGTTGCCCAACTTTGAGTTGAGGTTGGGTTTGAGTTATAACTTGAACGTTTCCTAAATCAAAATTTTAAATTAAGGTGATGATTTTTTTTATTTGTTCTTTTTTACCTGGATTATTTTGTATAATTGGTATTGTTTGTGTATTAGGCACTTGAATAATGTTCCCGAGATTTGTACTCTCAACTTGTTGTACATTAGTTGCAGAAATAACCATAAATTGTTGTCCATTTGTATCAATAAAAGTCAATGGAAAGGTGTTTGCTTGAACGACGATGCTCTGGGATGATATCGGGGGTTGTTGCTGGGTTTCTCGTTGGGGGGCTCCAACGGAGATGGCGATTTGTACTTGTTGAATCGGCCCACTTGGGGTGGTGATGTTTGCTACTTGGGGAAAAGTTTGTTGTGGCTGAATTACGTTGGGTGTTGTAGATAATTGTAAGGGTATTATTGTTTGATACATCCTCTTTCCGTTTTTGGATTAAATAGGCACTTACACTGGTATATATAAACCTCTACAATGAACAGTTTACGAAACCAAGTACTTTATAAACTGATTTGGTAACTCTATATATTTGAATTGAAGCAAATATAATAATTCTAGATCTAGAACTAGAAACATTCAGGTTTAGTACATCTCTCAAGACGGCTAAACCCGAATGATTCTAATTCTAGATTTAATGTTAGTTCTAGTTTACTTCTATTCAAATATACAAGATTAGGTTGGGTTGAGTTTGTTAATCCCAAGATATTCTTTTAACAAAGGTCTCTACAAAGACTACAAACTGATTTGGTAATCTTCCACATTTCAATTGAAGTAAAACTAGAACTAACACTAAACCTAGAACTAGAATCTTCCTTTTATTGCGTATAAAAAGGGGCACACTCTCTTCCTTGATCTAACCCATCCCTGAGGCGCCAAATATCTTAAGATATCTTACAAATATCTCACACAGTGCTGGTGTCGATTATCTCGGTAAAAGCGCCATCTCTTGGGGTTCATTGAAATCATTGTCATCAGCCTGTATTTATTAAAACATTTTAATTATCTATTTTAATTATAAAAATGAAACTTAAAACACTTTAATTTCATTCAAAATTTTTGTATTATTTCAGTTGAACGAATTAAAAATGATTTTAATAATTATAAGCGAGTTTAATCGAACGAAATGTAGATGTCAGATTTGACAGGTAAGATATCTTTAAAATATCATTAATTAAATAATTCGAATTAAAATAAAGCCAAATTAGTTTGTATATCATATAATTACTATTTTTTATGACCTTATATAAATTTATATACAATAAATTTTATAACGTTGAGATTTTCATCTTTTAATTATTTTAACAAGAACAGGCAAATATAAAAATATATTACGACTTAAGATTATCTCGATATTTACAGAACAAGACGTTAATCTGTACAAAAAATTAATCTATTTATCAATTAAAGTTAGTTTTTTACTCTTAAGCAGTTCACGCATCGAGGGGATCCGCTATTATGAGCTCGTCTGCTTCATTTATGGTTATCATCATCTTCTCATCGTTGCTGGAGCTGTCTCCGGATACTGATTGAGTAGAGGTGCCCGTTTCCTGTAAACAAAAAGATTATTTAATAATCGTACAAAAAATCAAAATCGCAAAATACAAAAAAAAATTAAATGTATCTTCTTCATAAATCCTTTCTTGTTTTGATTCCCCGATTATTTTAATACTTGCCCTATCGTCTTCTTTATCGTTAAAATTCGTTTCTCCGAATAACCATTTTTTAACCTTTCCAGAATCATCCTGCTTAGATTTTGTAGTTTCAAAAATTATTTTAACTCGGCTTTCATTGTTTTGTAACTCGGTCTTTGATTGAGTTTCATCATCATCATCATCGTTATCCTGAAAAATTTAGATATTCGTCTATACAAGAACGTTCCAATTAAGTCTCCTTCCAATTAAAAATGCTCCAGATGTCCAACCAAGTGAGTCGCATTTTATTAAGAAAAGGATAACAAAAAAAATTAGATTAAATGAGTTAAATCTTACCGTTATTCTCTGCTTCTGATGCGTTTTGATATGTTTCGAAAGATGGTCCGATCTCATAAATTTCTTATTACACTCCACACATTGAAATCGTTTTTCGCCTGTATGGGTGCGTTTATGCCTTTGAAGCTCGTCTGATCTGGTAAAGCGCTTTCCGCAGAATAACCAATTACAAACGAAAGGACGTTCCCCGGTGTGCCACCTTAAATGCGCTCTTAAATGGGAGGTTTTTCCGTAAACTTTGTTGCATCCGGGGATGTGGCAGATATGTTGTTTTTTTCGGTCGGTGTGCCGCTCCCCTTCCGAACAATTCGGGCAAGTACAAGCCACCCTTCGTACTCTTGGTTTTTCGCTACTTTCCATTGCTGGCGAAGCTGGTTGAGCTGGGGCTGCCTCCACTTTTGCGTTGACGAAAACTCCGGGGGATATCGTCGTTGCTTGAGGTTGTTGAGGTGTCGTGATGCTTTGGAGGACTTGCCATTTCGTTGGGTCTTGAGGGTCTTGTTGGAGTTGTTGCCCAACTGTGAGTTGGGGTTGGGTTTGAGCTTGGGTTATGACTTGAACGTTTCCTAAACCTAAATCAAAAATTAATTAAATTTAATCAAAATTAATTAAAATAGATTTTTACCTGGAATATTTTGTATAGTTGGAATTGTTTGTATATTAGGCACTTGAATAATGTTCCCAAGATTTGTACTCCTAACTTGTTGCACATTAGTTGCGGGAATAATCGTGAATTGTTGTCCGTTTGCCCCGGTGAAAGTCATCGGTTGGGTGTCTGCTTGAACGGTGACGCTTTGCGATGAGACTGGGGGTTGTTGCTGCGCTTCTTGTTGGGGGGCTGCAACGGATGTGGCGATTTGTACTTGTTGAATCGGCCCGCCTGGGGTGATTATGTTGGCTACTTGGGGCAAAACTTGCTGCGCCTGAATTATGTTGGGTAAAGCTGTGGATAATTGTATGGGTAAATGAATCGTTTGATAAATCGTCTGTCCGTTTCCGGATGAGATAGGCACTTGCACTGGTATGGTTTGTTGCATGGGGAATTGTATCACTTGGGGTATCGTTGGTCTTACTGCGACGCTTTGGCCATTGGCCAATTGGACTGTTTGAATGTTTTGCAAGTTTTGCAAATTTGCTGGGAGCACGCCGGGTGCTCGGATGATTTGGCCTGGACTAAACAGTTGTTGGGGTTGTTGGCCAGCCCCTATAAAAACGATTGTTATAAAGAATCGTTTGAAGGTGTCATCAAAACATACCTAAAGACATTGCAGGGATTAAGAGGGTTTCTTGCCCATCCACCGTGACAGTTTGCATTGGCTGCATCACGTTGTACGCGAGATTTTGGCCTTGGGCGGCGGCCGCCGCCGCCGCCAGCCCCTGTTGTTGGAGCAGCTGTTGGGGGATGCCTACGGGTACGCTAAGGACTTGAGGTCCGCTGACGGGCAAGCCCTTCACGGGCGTCGTTGTCCCTGCCATCGCCTGTGGGGGCGTAGCGTTCTCGGCGGCCTGCTGCTGGGTCGAGGTGGGCCCGATCCTGCTGCAGGTGGCCGCCAACAGCGCCAACGGCGACGGGGTGGGCTTGCTCTCCTGCAAACAGGAAGAAGACGAGGCGGGGCTTCAGTATTTGGAGTAGTGAAACGCGTTTCTCGCGATGGGATGTAGCACAAAGGGAGCCGCGGGGAAAAGGGGACGCCCAACGGTTGTGGGTGGCGAGCGGGAGGAGGGTGAACGGGGTGTTTAACCCTCCTTTAACCCAGGACCACCTACGAAGATCTAAAATTCAAGATTGAACACGTGTTTCTCGAACTCTCCGTTCGAGATATTTATGAAGTACTTCTTTTTTAACAATAATAGGCTATAAAAGGAAGATAATGAAATCAAATTATGAATAACTCGATGAAGGGGATTTCGAACCCTCTTTGATGTTAGAAAAGGGAGAAAATAGCCGGTGGGAAATATTATAATCATGCCTAGGCCGAGTTCCCTCCCAAAAACGGTCGACAAGGCGGGACCCTATACCTCCCCTGGAGGACAGGCCGATGCGAGGGTCGCCCTAAATTCGGTACAAGGACCGCCAAAGATCCGTCCCCTCACAGACGCCAAACAACCAAAGCAGTCCTTCGTAGAAACGAGCAAAGTAGGTACCCAAAATAAATTGGTCACAAAACGAAACGGAAAGGGACGTCGCCGTTATCGGTTAAAAATAAACGGCGTTATCCGCCAGGTGCGCATAACAAACCATGATATACGCACACGCCAGGTGCTGATAGGGATAATGCCTAAAACGAAAACGAAAGAGAACGAGACGAAGAGAAATAAGAAAAGTAGCTCCGCCAGTGGTCACCTCGGTAAGTGGTGGCTCGACCTCCTCTATGAACACAAAGCAACACCCACAGAGACACGTCACGAGATGCACCCGCCCTAAACCCACGGCGTCGACCAACAAATCGCTGTCCACGGGGTCCGAGATATTCGTGTTCCTCTCACCTGGTTTTCAACGTCGGACTCCTGTTTTATTGGCGACACTTCACTTGTCATCCTCGGGGAACGACACGGATTTCATCAGCATTGTTCGGGTTTTCGGGTCCGTTTCGTAGTCACCGTACACGCACACAACTCGCAATCGATATCGTCCTGCGACGATCGCTTTCCACCAAAACGCGAACGGATTAGATTTCGGTATCGCACGGAGACGATTTTCGAAAACGAGGGCGTGAGAAAAGTCAGCGGCAATTAAGCGATTCTGGGCGGCGATACCGATCCGGTCTTCACCACCCAACAACGCGACCCTGGTACTGTAACTTTGGTCGACACAGGCCGGGCAAACGAACACCAAACCACGCCATTCGCCAGCAGTGCGGAGCTTGTCACGGGAACGGTGGGGATAAAATCCAGGATCCCATCCAGGAATTTTAGCACATCTAAAATTTTAAATATTAATCAATAATAGATCAAAATATTACCTTTAAAAATCAACACAAATTTATGAAACGTCAAATTGACAACTACGTTATAACCTCAAATTTATGAAATACGTCAGATTGACTTTTATGTTGTAAACTTAAATATTAATATTAAAATTTAAAAAAAATCAATGCAGAATCTCCAAGATCTTATTATAATTAATCAATTTGTAATTCATTAATTTAAATAACCGAAAAAAAATTAAATTACGTTCGACTGACTCAATTTGAGTGAGAAACGTCAAATTGGTATTTATGTTATAACCTCAAATATTAACACCGAGACTAAAGAAGAACACTATTAATCAGATTCTAAATCAATACTTGGAAACTTATTCAATCAATTAATAATTTAAATTAAATTATATATATAACGTGAGATTATCAACTAATTCATAACCTCAAATGTGTCGAAAAACGTCAGATTGTTATTTATGTTGCAACCTCAAATATTAACTCCGAAGCTGGAGAAGAAGAGCTAATACTCAGACTTTAATACAATATCCGTAAGCTATAATCAATTAATCGATAATCTCAAATAAATCAAATATTGTATTGACAACTGATTCATAACCTCAAAAATGTGAAAAACGTCAGATTGAAATTTACGTTATATCATCAAATATATTTACGTTATACCTTCAAACAACATCAAGACTGGAAAAGAAGAGGTAATAATCAGATTTATCAGCTATAATCAATCAATTAATAATCCCAAATAAATTAAAAATCATCTTATTGATAGCTAATTCATAACCTCAAATTTGTGGGAAAACGTCAGATTGAAATTTATGTTATAATTTTAAATATATTTACGTTATAACTACAAACAACATCGAGACTGGGAAAAAAGAGGTAATAATCAGATTTATCAGCTATAATCAATCAATCAATAATCCCAAATAAATTAAAAATCGTCTTGTTGAGAATTAATTCATAACCTCAAATTTGTGGAGAAACGTCAGATTGAAATTTACGTTATAACCTCAAATATATTTATGTTAAAACTATAAATAACATCGAGACTGGAAAAAAAGAGGTAATAATCAGACTTATTAGTTATAATCAATCAATCAATAACCCCAAATAAATTAAAAATCGTCTTATTGATAACTAATTCATAACCTCGAAAGTGTAGCGAAACGTCAGATTAAAATTTACGCTATAACTTCAAATATATTTACGTTATAACTACAAAGAACATCGAGATTGGAAAGAAAAGGTAATAATCAAACTTATTGGCTATAATCAATCAATCTATAATCCCAAATAAATTAAAAATAGTCTTATTGATAAGTAATTCATAACCTCAAAGTTGTAGAAAAACGTCAGATTGAAATTTACGTTATAACTTCAAATATATTTACGATATAACTACAAACAACATCAAGACTGGAAAAGAAGAGGTAATAATCAGACTTATCAGCTATAATCAATCAATCAATAATCTTAAATAAATTAAATATCGTCTTATTGACACCTAATTCATAACCTCAAAAGTGTGGAAAAACGTCAGATTCAAATTTACGTTATAACTTCAAATATATTTACGTTATAACTACAAAGAACATCGAGATTGGAAAAGAAGAGGTAATAATCAGAGTTATCAGCTATAGTTAATCAATCAATAATCTTAAATAAATTAAATATCGTCTTATTGACACCTAATTCATAACCTCAAATTTGTGGAGAAACGTCAGATTGAAATTTAAGTTATAATTTCAAATATATTTACTTTATAACTTCAAACAACATTAAGATTGGAAAAGAAAAGGTATAATCAGACTCATTAGTTATAATCAATCAATCAATAACACCAAATTAATTAAAAATCGTCTTATTGATAAGTAATTCATAACCTCAAAGTTGTAGAAAAACGTCAGATTGAAATTTACGTTATAATTTCAAACAACATGAAGACTGGAAAAGAAGAGGTAATAATCAGACACATCAGCTATTAATCAGTAATTCCAAATAAATTAAATATCGTCTTATTGATAAGTAATTCATAACCTCAAAGTTGTAGAAAAACATCAGATTGAAATTTACGTTATAACTTTAAATATATTTACGATATAACTACAAACAACATCGAGACTGGAAAAGAAGAGGTAATAATCAGACTTATCAGCTATAATCAATCAATCAATAATCCCAAATAAATTAAATATCGTCTTATTGACACCTAATTCATAACCTCAAAAGTGTGGAGAAATGTCAGATTAAAATTTACGTTATAATTTCAAATATATTTACTTTATAACTTCAAACAACATGGAGATTGGAAAAGAAAAGGTAATAATCAGACTCATTAGTTATAATCAATCAATCAATAACCCCAAATTAATTAAAAATCGTCTTATTGATAACTAATTCATAACCTCAAATTTGTAGAAAAACGTCAGATTGAAATTTACGTTATAACTTCAAACAACATCAAGACTGGAAAAGGAGAGGTAATAATCAGACTCATCAGCTATCAATCAGTAATCCTAAATAAATTAAATATCGTCTTATTGATAACTAATTCATAACCTCAAAAGTGTGGAAAAATGTCAAACTAACATTTAAGTTATAACATTAAATATTAAAATTAACATTAAATAAGACTGAAGAACATCAAAGAACATGGAAAAGAAGAGCTAATCCTCAGATTTCAGCACAATACTCGTAAGTTATAATAATCAATTAATATCTTCTTCTTTACCTTCTTATTCTTAATTAACCTCAAATGTTATGGAACAACTTTATATAATTCAAATTTATTTGAAATTTTCGAAATTTTTAAACTTCCGCTGAGTACGGTCCTGAAGTGCCCGCGAGCCAAGGGGCGTTAGCCATCTCAAATTGCACCTCCCCTCCACACCCCGCCGTGCGATTGACCTAGATCGCGGCCAAATTTCATCGTATGATATACTCTTACCGATTTTTTTACATATAAAGCACCCGTAATGAACACGTTAAAAAAGAAAGGTTTGCACCTTTTATTGTAAAAATAGAATTCGGTGTGCGAGCGGAATGTTGCGGTTATATTTGGAGTTTTAAGGAGCTTGTTAAATTTAGATGCGATTCAGGGGCTGGTCCATGACGCGGGGGTGGCAATGGTAACGCCCACTGCCTTGTACCTTCCTAATAATCCGGCTCCGATTCCCACAACCGCGCTTCCTTTACCTTCAAAGAATCCCCCTTTTTTTAGTTTGAGGTTAGGTTGGGTTACACGTGACTCAAAACGTAATAAGAGACTTTATAAGGATGGGTTTTAAAGTTTTTATTATCGAGTAATAACACAGAACAATTTTTTCTATATTTTTTATATTTATAACACAGATTGATTCATAAAAATTTAAGGTGGGATCAATTTTATAACTCAACCTGTATTATTACAACATTCTTAATTATTTCGAGGCGCCCTTAGTATATTTGGTACATTTGTGAGTTTATTTTGTCAGAAATAGACTAGATTCTCGTACTTATTTGCAGCAGAAATGGTAAAATTGATGCAAACGTTTTGTTAAGTACGGTAGATAAAACACATCGATAGTGGTTGCAATTAATGTGACGTGGTTTCAAGTATGGCACATTTCCTCTTCAACAATTTTTATACTTTAATTCAAAAAAATTATTGCATGCTTAACAAGAACAGTCTCTTTTTGTATTTGTATCTTCCAAAATGTAATAACTTAAATTTCCTAAAAATAAAAAAAATTCTAACAAAACTTTTAAATCAACAAAAAAAATTAAAATTGTCTACAAAAAAAAAAAAAAAACATTTAGTCTTCTTTAGAGGATGCGACGTCATCGCCACTCATATGAGACTTTTCCCCTCTTCCTTTTTTGTGTTTCGTAGGACTAGACTCCCTCGAGACATCCCCACTTTTATCCGGTTGATATTTGTTCCACATCACGCACCCGAATATGAACAAAACCGTGATAAATAATTGCAATAATAACCAAACCATAATATTAATAGCTTGGGTTTGTCCAAAAAGCTCCTTTCCATGCTTAATACAAAGCAAAGCTTCCGCCACCATGATACAAACATAAACCCAGCATTGCGTCCCAACTCTTTTACAAGTAGTATCCGTTATATAACTGTAATATTGCCGCACAGATGGCGCCACGATCACCCCAATCAAAATTAAACGCCCCGTGACGAAGGGGTGCGAAGGGGGCATCTCAAATATATGCTTCAAAAAGAACGTATTTAATTCCGAAGTTTGCCAAAAAATAACCAATTGGCATAAAGCTAAAACGCGCATGTAAGAGCATTTCGGGTCTAGCCATCTAACTGACGTCCAACTTTCCGGGGTAAATTGCAAAACGGCCCTTTTTATTTTCCCTGTCGTTGTGTGTATATCCCTTATTGACGCCCATTTGTATTCGCGCATTTCCAATTTTTTGCAAATATATAATCCGCACCAAATTCCCAATCCATTACAAATCAGCACATCCAAAATTAACGCATCCCACCAGCACTCAATAAAATTGGGCAATAAATGCGCAAAAGCAACCTCTGTGAATTCCCACATGATACTAATCGCCCATAAAATCCCCGTGTGTCTTATCAAAATCCCTTTGAACATCCATCCCAAGAAATGACCCAAAGCGAAGATATCGACGTGACTCCAAACTCGCTCGAGGGTTATATCGGAACAATTCACTCCGTATTCTCGTTCCATGTCGATGTGGAATTCTGAGAGGGTCGGGTCTAACCATATTAGGATGTTGCGGATCGTTTGGTAGTTTTGAAATAGCAAAAAAAGCATTCCTAGTAGATAAAGGACGCTGAATCCGAAGACTATTCTCCAAACGGCTGGGTGGGGACGGATAAACGGGCCGTTTGGGAATGCCAAAACTGAGATGATGAGGAAGAAAAATATGCAGCATAACATTCCCGTCCATATGTTGTTTTCCACATTATTCGTGTCTCTGAAAACAAAAAAAAAATAATTACTAACTTTAT
The DNA here is from genome assembly GCA_036711965.1 of Onthophagus sagittarius. NCBI lineage: Eukaryota > Metazoa > Arthropoda > Insecta > Coleoptera > Scarabaeidae > Onthophagus > Onthophagus sagittarius. Next base: position 15,388,646 of record JASERS010000004.1, read on the forward strand.
TAGCACATATTTCACAATAAACATGGCTTTATTACATAGCACTGCGTTTCTCAATATGTGGGGCCTCGTAATTGGCTCAAGCACATCAAAATTTAAAAAAAAATGATAAAATATATACCAAAGTATGCATATTTATATATAAAAGTCGTTTAGTATTTTTTTGCCATAATACAATATAAAATTTTTATTTCGGAAAATAAATAAAAAATGAATAACACTTTTAAATTGTTTGTAAGTTCATTTTGATGTAAGTTCATTTTTTGTTTGATGATTATGATCGAATTATGCAAGTTTAAGCAAACTTTTATGTTTTAAACTATTTTTAAAATAAAATTTTCAATGAGCGTGGAGTACCCACACGCATAATCGTCGAATAGGTAAGTTAGCACGGTGCTACAAAAGACTTGATACTGCCCCTAGAAGATTTGAACTGCTTCCAAAAGAGTTGACTGTGCCCCTGGAAGACTTGAAATAGAAAAGTTGATACTGCATCAAAAACACTTAATGTTGCTCCCAGACGACTAAAAATGACTTTAGAATAATTGGTATCCCTTCCAGTACTGCCCCTGGAAGACTTAATACTGCTTCTAGAATACTTGATATTCCTTCCAAAAGACTTGAATGTCTCCAAAAGACTTGGTTCCAGATTCCTTGAACCGCTTCCAAAAGACTTGATATTGCCCATGGAAAACTTGAAATGCTTCCAGAAGACTTGATACTGTGTCTACACCACTTAATGTTGGTCTCTAAACACTTGAAATGATTTTAAAAGAGTTGGTGTCGCTTCCAGATGACTTAAAATGCTTCTAGAACGCTTGATACTGCTCCTGATAGACTTGGTACTACTTCTAGAACACTTGATATTCCTTCCCAAAGACTTGAATGCTTCCAGAAGACTTGCAATGGTTTCAGATGACTTGAACTGCCTCCAATAGACTTGATGCTGCCCCTGAAAGAGTTAAACTGTTTCCAGAAGACTTGACACTGCTCATGGAAGACTGGAAATACCCAGAAGACTTGCAATGGTTCCAGATGATATAAATTGCTTCCAAAATACTTGATACTGTCTTTAGAAAACTTGATACTGCTGCCCAAAGACTTGATACTGCTGCCAAAAGACTTGATACTGTCGTTGGAAGAGAATATTAATCTGCTTATAGAAGACATGAAATTTTTCTAAAAGATTTGAAATGCTGCCAGAAGACTAGCCATAGTTCCAGAAGACTTGAACTGTTTCTAATAGACTTGATACTGCCTCTGAAGAACTTGATATTGCTTCCCAAAGACATGATACTGCCCCTGGAAGAATTGAAGTGCTCTTAATAAACTAGATACTGCCCCTAGAAATCTTGAAATGCTTCCAGAAGGTGTATACTGTATCTAGAAGATTTAATGTTGCTCCCAGAAGACTTGAAATGCCGCTAGAAGACTTGATGACGCTTCCAGAAAACTTGAAATGCTTCTAGAAGGCTTGATACTGCCGCTGGAAGACTTGATACTGCTTCTAGAATACTTTATCTTGCTTTCAGAAGACTTGCAATGGTTCTAGAAAACTTAAACTGCTTCTAAACGACTTGGTACTACCCCTAGAGGACTTAATCTGCCTCTAGAAGACGTGATATTGCTTCCAAAAGACTTGAAATATTTCCAGGGTACTTGTAATGCCTCAGAAGACTTGATACTACTACTAGAAAACTTAAAATATTTCCAGAAGACATTTGATATTTCTTCCAAAACACTTGAATGCTTCTAGAAGACTTGCAATGGTTCCAGATGATATTGTTTTTAAAATTAAATTTTTAATGAATGTACAGCACCTATATACATAATCGCCGAATAGGTGAGTTCGCACGGTGTTACAAAAGACTTGATGCTGCCCCTGAAAGTGTTGAACTGTTTCCAAAAGACTTGATACTGTTCATGGAAGACTTGAAATGCCCAGAAGACTTGCAATGGTTCCAGATGACATGAACTGCTTCCAAAATACTTGATACTGCCTTTAGAAAACTAGATACTGGTGCCCAAAGACTTGATACTGCTGCCAAGAGACTTGATACTGTCCTTGGAATAGAATATTAATCTGCTTATAGGAGACTTGAAATTTTTCTAAAAGACTTGAAATGCTGCCAGAAGACTAGCCATAGTTCCAGAAGACTTGAACTATTTCTAATAGACCTGATACTGCCTCTGAAGAACTTGATATTGCTTCCCAAAGATATGATATTGCCCATGGAAAAATTAAAGTGCTCTTAATAAACTAGATACTGCCCCTAGAAATCTTGAAATGCTTAAAAAAAGGTACAATGCATCTAGAAAATTTAATGTTACTCCCAGAAGACTTGAAATGCCGCTACAAGACTTGATGACGCTTCCACAAAACCTGAAATTCATCTAGAACTGTCTTTATTTAAGTTAAAATTTTTCTAAAAGATTTGAAATGCTGCCAGAAGACTAGCCATAGTTCCAGAAGACTTGAACTGCTTCTAATAGACTTGATACTGCCTCTGAAGAACATGATATTGACATAATACTGCCGCTGGAAGACTTGATACTGCTTCTAGAATACTTTATCTTGCTTCCAGAAGATTTGCAATGGTTCCAGAAAACTTAAACTGCTTCTAAACGACTTGGTACTACCCCTAGAGGACTTAATCTGCGTCTAGAAGACGTGATATTGCTTCCAGAAGACTTGAAATATTTCCAAAGTACTTGTAATGCCTCAGAAGACTTGATACTATTACTTAAAATACTACCAGAAGATTTAAAATGCTTCCAGGCAACTGATACTACTTTTAAAACTGCTGGCAGAAAATATTTTTATTGCAAAAAACAAGATACTGTTGATAAACTGTTTCAGTTTTCTTTGAAAATATTAAATGCTATTGGACAAACTGTAAAATCTTGACTTAAGTCCAAAAACTGTTAATTAAACACTAAATATTGCTGACAGACGAAATTTTTGTAAAAGACAAGTAACTATTAATAAAATTTGATTTTGCTTCTTAAATACCATATATACTGTTGACAAAATCCAAAATTTTCATATCAGAATTTCAAAAACTACTAATTAGGGATTAGGTACTAACTTATGCTGTAGATGAGTTTAAATATCTTTATTCTAAAAGGAGGGATGGCCACAAGTCTCATCGCAATGGTTAACTTTTGCAAAAAAAATATATTAAGGGCCACTTTTACCAATTTTTGATAAATTTATCTAATAGTTAAAATCCGTCTCATAGCCAATGGGAGCGCTTAAAATCGCTGTAAGTATCGCTAATTGGTTTAACTGGAGGTTGGTACAAGTGAGCCTAAAAAGATTGAGCTGGAAGATCAATGTACGTGTGTTGAGATAATTACACCGATTCTAGCACTTCTAAAAAATGAAGAAAAACCTAAATAGAATCTATTCAATGATTTTAAAAGATCCAAAATGAAGATGGAAGAGCTTGTATTTAAAATTGCTTAAAGAAATGAAGGCCACCAATGTACAAATTTATTCAAAATTCTTTATAATAAATAGCAAATAATTTTGAGCTTAATAAGAAGATCTGTGTCAGTAATTTAAGTAAGATAAAGAAACAATGTAAAAATAAAAAGTGGTTGGGAACTTAGAATCATCTTTAAAACTTTTTACCAAGTTGACTTGGTCATCTTTCTTTAAAACACTCAATTCTTCTTCAGTTTCTAGAAAACTCTTAGGTGAGAAAATAATTTCCAGGTATATTGTTAATATCTCTTCATCTGATTCGTCGGTTTTCTTTCTGAATTTTTCAGATTTTTACTTTGTATTAAACTTAATTCATTATTTTCGCCAACCCAACCCAACCAATGAATGATTAAATGACCAAAATCTTTGATACTAACTGGACTTCAACAAATTGTGTTTTATGGGTTATTGTTGCATTTTTTTTGGCTTCTAGCACATTGAACTATTCAAATGAAGAAATTCTACATTACCAAGGAAATACAAACCTGGGCCCCAATTACCTAGTGACCCAGCTACCCCATCTCACCTTATTGGCGATAAAAAATAATTTTTTTGCTATTTCCATATACAAAGGAACTGGCACCAATAATCCTTGTCCTAACAATTGAAATTTCTTTATTTTAATAAATTAGTAGACCAAAAACTACAAAATTAGTTCATTTAATAGAATAGTTCAACAAGAAATTTGAATTGTGGATTATGGCCACTTGAAATTCGCAATGTTAAAGATTTGCAAAAAATGGTTCGCAGAGATTTGCAACAAATTAAGATAAAAAGTTGAATATTTTCGGAGAAATCCCAAAATTTCATACAAATCATTAAGCAATTTGTACAAACTTTTTATGATAGGCGTACATTTTGAACAATTATTGCTGTGGAAACCATTTAAGCCTTAATTTCTTGTTAATTTCTTTTATTTTAATACTAAATTTAATGTACAGTTAATAATTCGAAATACTTAATGATCTTTGATGTCTAAACAATGTTTATTTTTACCTTTTTCTAAAAAATTTTCTAGTATAAAGGTTGCTATTACCTTTATACATCATAAAAAGAATAAAAATCTCTATCAAAGGAGCCAAATAAGTCTTATTATGGCAAATAAACTACTATATATAAAAAGTCCTTTTATAAACTTGATATTTATGAAGATATATGCCATACTCCACACATTATGGACACCCTGTATATCATGTGTGAATTAAAGAAATGTGATTAATTTAGGCCGGTATTCAGAGACGAGTACACATCATTTTAAAGTACCAATTCCCAATGTATTTTAATGAGTCATTCACTTATGACTTGTTTTAGTCATATGGAGAACTGATTAAAAAAGGAAAGTATTAAAAATTGTCCCTGAATATTGAAACATTGAGAAACGCTGAGGTAACAAGACCTTGAAAAGAAAAAACTTAAACCAATCCTTTCCTAAACTCTACATAAACACTTTTATCATTAACATTAATAACAAAATAGATTAACAAAGGATTTTAACACAAAACGTTATCAAAGATGAAAAGAGGTAAAAGGGCAAATGTTAAAGTTCAACGGACCAAAAGTTAGGTAACAAAACGCATTTAAATCTCTATTCTTAGGTCACCTAAAACCGAATTAGAAATATCACCATCAATTAAAATCGTTTTACAACAAAAACACACTTACGGTTTAAATCATTAAATTTCTTTCACTCCCTAACAAATTGCAATATTTAAACAATGACATTACATAAAATTATCGATAAACATTAAGTTCTTACCTAACAAAAGCGGTGTAAATGACGACACCGATTGATATCGCTAAAAGAGTGATCGTGTGCGATTTATAAAAGAAATCCAACGAGATCTCGTCCACGGGTTTTTCGTTTATCGTTACAAAACTATCCACACGCCTCCTCGGCGATGTGTTGTTTGCGTTTAAACGCTCTTCCATCTTTTCTATACGAGCCATCGGTTATTTCGCATTATTTCACACAGAAATTACTAAGATTTACGAGTATTTTTCGCTGAATATTAATTTCATTTGATCTTTTAGGTTAGGTGCACACGGTACGGAGCGATTGGCTAATTTTTTCAAACAGTCACACCAACTTTGACAAAATTACGAAGCCAATAAAATAAATACACGTAATTTTTATAAAATAAATCAACATAAATACATCAAGAAATATCGAATCATTAAATTAAGATGTCTTATCAATTTAAATTTATTTATCGATAAATTTAAAAAATTATTGTGTTAAATATTAATTTTAGTTAGTTATAAATATTACCAACAACGGGGATAAAAATAACCGAAATTAGCGATTACGTAAAAATAAATATATTAATTGAATCTTTTTTATTAACAAAAAAAGCGTTAAAAGATCCAATAATTTTGATATCTTTTATGTTACATTTCGTTTCAAAAATTGTGTTTGATTATTGATTTATTTCTTGTCAATTTATTAATTGGCACCATTGGTTGAATTAGAAATTGTACCTTAAAAAATTGTGCGATTTTTAAGCTAATTAGCTAATAATGTCGGCGAAAACTGTGAATAAACGGTTTAAATGGAGCTTAGAGTCCACGAGGTATTAACAAAATAATATTTTAGTAAAAAAAATTTTATAGGTTATGTTACTCATCATTTATTGCAGATCAAATAAATCGTTAATTTCAACCGATTTATCAACTCTAGCATCGCCCCCAGCTTACAGCACATCGGGGGCTTTGAGTCATAGCGAAGTAACGAAAAAAACCGATACGAGTCATTTAATTGTAAAGAAATCGTGGGAGTTGGCTTTAGCCCCTTTGAAGCAAGTCCCAATGAATTTATTTATTATGTACATGGCGGGGAATTCGATATCGATATTTCCAATAATGATGGTTGGGATGTTGTTTTTGCGCCCAATTCAAGCTTTGTTCTCGGTGAATAGCACCTTTAAGATGGTCGAAAATTCCAATGCGATTGGCCAAAAATGCGTGTACCTTTTAGGGAATTTAATAAATATTGGTTTGGCTTTGTATAAGTGCCAAAGTATGGGGCTATTACCTACACATTCCAGCGATTGGTTGGCGTTTATCGAGCCGCAAGCTCGACAAGAGTATTTAGGAGGCGGCATGTTGTTAATGTAATTAAATTATTTAGGAAATTAGGGGAAAATAGGATGTAATAACAATTTAAATCTAAATAAAATCTTTATTTACATGCGGAATTAAAGATTTTTTTTGTTTATTTATTGTTTTCTGTGCTTATCGGCGAAGTCTTTTATTTTTTCTAAAAGGGCAGATGGGTCATCAACTCTAGGAACCTAAAACAATGAATTATTTGCTTTTCTTATCAACCTAATTCCTAAAACTTACATCGTAATTCTGGCTAACATAGATTCCCGCATACAAACCAATTAAAAAGCTAATCTAAAAGGAAATTAATTTAAATTTCAATTAAACCCTTTAATTAGAATCTTACCACTCCTCTAACCATTGTTAAAGATTATTTTTATTGCTAATTTATTGTTTAATAATAGAACATTGATTCGCAGTCCTTACACCTGATATATAATTTAAAAAACCTACCAAAGGTGTCGCCACCGTCACCTGTCAACACTGTCAAATTAAGAATTAGTTTGGTTATTTTCGCCTAAAAGCAACAAAAAAATCGCATTTAGGGCGTATTCTTCGCAATTTATCTTATTAAACTTAATATTTTTGATATTGTGATTTTAAAAGCGTACTTAACAAGTTTTGTAAGCAAAAGGAAAGTTCTTTTCGCAATCAGCTGTCGGGCTTAAGTTGTGATGTGTCGACGTTTCGTTTAGTTCTTAGCAGTTTGTAGATATTTTTGTAAAGAATTTAAGATAGGAATTAATCGAAAATGGATGTTTCGAATTTCGGTGAGTTTTTAAATAAATTTAGGATGATTTTGTTGTTATTTTAATAGAATAATTGAGGTTATGCTTACTTTAAAAGAGGCGAGTTATTTTTTCTTATCTCGTGTTTAATTCTAAGTCGTAAACAACGCGATAATTTTCACGAAATATTTTGAGATATTTTCAAAAAATATTTAAAATAATATTTTAGGTTAGGTTTAATCCTGTCAAATTTTTTTTTAATGTCAAAAATCTCAACCTAATTTTTTTTTAAATTTTAAACAACTTAATTTATTTTTTCTCATCTCATATTTAATTCTAAATTAAAACCAAGCGATAATTTTTAAAAATATTTAAAGTTATTCCTAAAATTAAAAAAAAAAATTTCTAATTTGAGGTTAGGTTTAATCCCATCAATTTTTGTTTTCAAAAAATGTCAAATATTAAAACTAAAATTTTTCTTTTAGAACTCTCAGAAAGCACCGTAAAAATAGGCTCAGATTCCGAACCAAGTTCCGAGAAGAGTTTTGAAGAAATCGACGACGAAACCAAGCACACGATAGAGCACGAAGAGTTTGATAAATGTTTACCTCAAACGGTGACTTTACTTCAACATCCCCAAACGGGGGCTAAAGTTTACGTGGTGGGCACAGCCCATTTCAGTCAAGAATCAAAAGATGAAGTTGTTAAAGTATGTATTTTATTAACCAAAATATTTTAAATTAATTTAAATAAATTTAGGTGATTAATACAGTTCTTCCACACATCGTTATTTTGGAATTATGTGATGCCAGAAAAAACATTCTTCAAATGGACGAAAAAGCTATCCTCGAACAAGCCGAAAACATCAATTTAGAAATGATTCGTGGGATGATTAAAAAGAATGGATTGTATTACGGGGTGACTTATTTATTGTTGTTGAATTTAAGCGCCCATTTAACGAAGCAAATTGGTATGGCGCCAGGGGGAGAATTTAGAGTTGCTTTTAAAGAGGTTATAACCACAAAAAATTAAAATTATTTTTTAATATGATTTAATTTTAGGCGAGCAGATTGGGGTCGGAAATAGTTTTAGGAGATCGGCCAATTCGGATTACTTTATTGAGAGCTTTAGCTAAATTATCGCTGTATCAAAAAATCAAACTTGCGTGGTATTTATTGTTTTCTAGAGACCCTATTAGGTAATTATATGATAAATTAAGATTTCCTTTGTGTGATTTTGATTATTTGTAGTAAAGAGGAGATTGAAAAGTGTAAAAATCGTGATATGCTCGAGCAGCTTTTGGCGGATATGTCGGGTGAATATCCCGTTTTGGGGGAGGTTTTTGTTGATGAAAGAGATGTATTTTTAACTTATACGTTACAAACGGCTGCCTTAAAAGATCCCGCTAGGTATATTCCACCTGGTAAGTTAACATTTTATAAATGTATTAACTTCCAAAAATTGTTTTTTTTTATCGCCAACTCTATAAATATCTCAATTCGTTTTGTACTCAAGCTAAGTTTGTAATATTTCATAAAAATAACAAGTTCTTTAATGATTTCTCATCAAATCGCTTAACACAGAATTGGAAGATTTTAGCGCCTCGCCCGCAAGCGACCTCGACCATTTGAAGGTAATTGCCTTCTTATAGAAGACTTAGATGACACAAAAATTTAAATGGAATGATTTGTCCTTAAATCGCCAAGGTGGTTTGTGAATGAGGCGCTGGGTTTGATACATCAACACAAAAGTATTAGATTTGATATGGCTAAACCCAAATGTTGTTCATTTTAGGTCTAGTATTAGCTCTAGTGTTAATGTTGGTTCTATTTTTAGTTGTTATTCAGTTTTAAATGGTTGTATACCGTAAAACTACGCATCTACGGTCGACATTTCTGCATTTTTAACTTACATCCTCTCTAATTGAAGTAAGATATTTTTCTGTTTGTGTGTATCAGTAGTGAAGGTTCTTGTTTTTAAAGTCTGGTGGTCAAAAATAGTTTAAGTGTAAAATTTTTAAATATATATTTGACTAAACGTTGGACCATTCTTGTGCATGATGTTAATAACTCTGTGGAAAATTCCATTCTATATCAATACTGGAGCATAGTTGAGAGACACAATTGCAAGTATTGATATGAGAGCTTTACTTGTCTTTGTACAAAAAAACACTGTTTAATACAAAGAAATTGTAAGTTTTATTTTAAAATGCACATTACGAACTTATGAAATCAGTCAAACATACAAACATCAATAAGTAATGAAGAAAAACTATTGATATGAACTAATAAACATCAATATTATTAAAATTTTAAATGAACATTTGTGCAATGTTTTTATTTCAATGGTTTTCCCCATCTATCTTCTAATTCTGGCGCATGATATACTGCCATCTTTGTACTCAGTTTTGAAGGAGGACTTATTGGGAATTTGATGTTACTATTTTCATAAAAGATACAATCTTCTTTCTTTGGCCACTTCCAAGATAATCCATATCGTGACATATTAAGTTTCGCCTTCATATACAACTGCTACGTAGTCGCACGGTTTTGGAATGTAGACATGACCATTCAATGGGACGTCTTGTAGTGGAACATCATCTCCTGGAACATCTTCCATCAATTCTTCTGAAAGAAAGATTAATCTTCAGTTTCCCTGTCAGCTTCCAATTTCTTCTTTGGTTTTCTTTTTCTGCCCTTTGACGTTAAAGGCACACCCTTTATCCTTTGAAGTGGATGAAGACAGCTGCTGCAATCCCTCTGCAGAAGTACTCTTTTCTCTCCCATATTACAATACTTACTCTTTTCTTTCTACCTTTCTTCTTACTCTTATTGACAACATCCTTGCGTTTTTGTTCGAGGTATTTCACAAACGATTGCGAAATAAGTTCTGGATCTGCTGGTGAATCAACATTCTTGAACGAAAGGTATCGTTTCAGGTGAAGAAATGAGACTTAGGAATGTTGGTGCAACTGATGTGATGGTGCTGGAATATGATAAAGATTTTTTTTCAAGATAATAAAGATTTTTTCCTATGATTGGATTGTGTAGAGCTTCAACTCCATACCATCGCTTATATTGAATGGTATGAATTTGGAACTCAACCCAACCCAAGTTGATACCATCTCTCATGTTATATTGAACTTACAAGATTTATTATCTCGGGTTGATTTTATTTTTCTATGGTTGGGTTGGGTTGAGCTTCAACTTCATACCATTCTTTATATTGCATGGCATGAAGTTAGAACCCAACCCAATTCCATACCATGTCTCATGCTGTACTGAATTTCAAAGATTTGTTATTTTGGAGTTGATTTTGTTTTTCTATGCTTGAGTTGGGAAATGCCTCATATTGAATGGTACCAATTTGGCGTTCAACACAACTGAACCATAGAAGATTCCCATAGAACAATCCCTCATAATGAGTGGTATGGAGCTCAACCCAACCCTACCATAGACAATCTCAACAAAATCCAACCGTAAAAGAAAAAAATCGAACCCAAAATTCATCTCTCATATTGAATTGAACTTAGAAGGTTAGTTGTTTTGGATTTGATTTTTTGTTATATGAGGGATGGCATGAAGTTAAGCTACAATTTCATACATTATAATATATAATGTTCATTCATATATTATTATACGTAATAATTTGAAGTTGAAGCTGAATTCAATCCAACTATAGAACAAAAAAATCATAGGATATTTCCGAAAAACTTCGTATCATTTAATATTAGGAATATTATGGGTAGCGTTAGGTTGGTTGCGCTTGGTTTGGTTAAGTTGGATTGGGTTAGATTGGCTTGGGACGCCATGGACCACCTAGAAGAGAGAGAAGAGTTTATCATAACAGTTGACGTAGTACAAGGTCAAGAGCCAAACAATAAAAGGGCGAAAAAGCTGAAGACGGATGGAAGAGAGGATGTGTCTATACAATTTTTTTCTGAAAAAATAAAGCAAAAAAAAAATGGTTTGAAGGTGAGGGATTCTTGAGGATGACATCATTGTATGGTTAGTATACTTCTCCCCGAACAGGACAGATGCAGATTTTGAAGAACTTTTGGACTACATCCAAAAGGAAATGAGATCGAATCAAAGATCAGCAATCATCTGCGAGGCAAATATTAGGAATATTATGGGTTGCGTTAGGTTGTTTGCGCTTGGTTTGGTTAAGTTGGATTGGGTTAGATTGGCTTAGGACGCCATGGACCACCTAGAAGAGAGAGAAGAGTTTATCATAACAGAGTTGACGTAGTACAAGGTCAAGAGCCAAACAATAAAAGGGCGAAAAAGCTGAAGACGGATGGAAGAGAGGATGTGTCTATACAATTTTTTTCTGAAAAAATAAAGCAAAAAAAAATGGTTTGAAGGTGCGGGATTCTTGAGGATGACATCATTGTATGGTTAGTATACTTCTCCCCGAACAGGACAGATGCAGATTTTGAAGAACTTTTGGACTACATCCAAAAGGAAATGAGATCGAATCAAAGATCAGCAATCATCTATGAGGCAAATATTAGGAATATTATGGGTTGCGTTAGGTTGGTTGCGCTTGGTTTGGTTAAGTTGGATTGGATTAGATTGGCTTGGGACGCCATGGACCACCTAGAAGAGAGAGAAGAGTTTATCATAACAGAGTTGACGTAGTACAAGGTCAAGGGCCAAACAATAAAAGGGCGAAAATGCTGAAGACGGATGAAAGAGAGGATGTGTCTATACAATTTTTTTCTGAAAAAATAAAGCAAAAAAAAAATGGTTTGAAGGTGAGGGATTCTTGACGATGACATCATTGTATGGTTAGTATACTTCTCCCCGAACAGGACAGATGCAGATTTTGAAGAACTTTTGGACTACATCCAAAAGGAAATGAGATTGAATCAAAGATCAGCAATCATCTGCGAGGCAAATATTAGGAATATTATGGGTTGCGTTAGGTTGTTTGCGCTTGGTTTGGTTAAGTTGGATTGGGTTAGATTGGCTTAGGACGCCATGGACCACCTAGAAGAGAGAGAAGAGTTTATCATAACAGAGTTGACGTAGTATAAGGTCAAGAGCCAAACAATAAAAGGGCGAAAAAGCTGAAGACGGATGGAAGAGAGGATGTGTCTATACAATTTTTTTCTGAAAAAATAAAGCAAAAAAAAAATGGTTTGAAGGTGCGGGATTCTTGAGGATGACATCATTGTATGGTTAGTATACTTCTCCCCGAACAGGACAGATGCAGATTTTGAAGAACTTTTGGACTACATCCAAAAGGAAATGAGATCGAATCAAAGATCAGCAATCATCTGCGAGGCAAATATTAGGAATATTATGGGTTGCGGTAGGTTGGTTGCGCTTGGTTTGGTTAAGTTGGATTGGGTTAGATTGGCTTGGGACGCCATGGACCTCCTAGAAGAGAGAGAAGAGTTTATCATAACAGAATTGACGTAGTACAAGGTCAAGAGCCAAACAATAAAAGGGCGAAAAAGCTGAAGACGGATGGAAGAGAGGATGTGTCTATACAATTTTTTTCTGACAAAATAAAGCAAAAAAAAATGGTTTGAAGGTGAGGGATTCTTGAGGATGACATCATTGTATGGTTAGTATACTTCTCCCCGAACAGGACCAAGATCAGCAGGGGATGCAAAGCATAATATCAAAGGAACATTTCTTGAAGAATGGACGTCAAAAAAAGGTGGTTATCAATATGCCTAGGATAGAGGTCCGAGAGGAACGTCAGTTATTAATCTATCATTGGCTACGGAAAATATTGCTAACAACGTTCAGGGATGGAAGGTTGAAGAGGATATTGAGGTGCTCAGCAACCAAAAAAGGAACACATTTTTAGGGATAGTGTTATTTCTGCCCTTCAGGAGATGCTTTCCATTGGTTTAGAATTAGGCGCCATTGTAATTTTAGTGGCCTAAAACAGGCCACATCTAAAGGCTGTAACAAATGGGTGCCTTTGAGGACATCAAAACTAATATGCGAGTTCAAATTGTCACCGATGGGCAGTTTTTTCCCTTTTTCTGTGTAGAATTGGTGAAACTGAATTGAAAAATCAATCTTTCGAAGCTGTTTAAGTTTATTGATTTCAACCTGTTGTAGCGAGTGTGTGCTGGTCCACACATGTTGTCCACAAATGTTCTGATTTATAATTGACATATGGAGGCAGAACTTCTCCAGCAGCATTTCCATATACTATTATGCTAACAATTGCTTTTGTTAAGTTTTTAATCGCTTCAGGGTGTTTACAACCACGTTTCATAAACATTTTCTTTTTGCCTGGGTCATCCACCAGGTTCCTTTCATCGTAGTTGTAGATGAGATGAGGAGGAACTCTATTTCTTCTTTCAGATGACTAAAAAATGATTGGATCGTCCTCATCTACAGCAACCCTTACACGCTTGATGTTGCTGCAGAACCTCTAAGATAGTTCTCGTTTATGGCGTTTCAGAATCATGTCTGCCCATCTTTTACCAGGAAGATTATTCTGGAATTGGTTGACAGTCACACTTTTTTTGTCTCGATACATTTTTATGATACACTTTAAATCAAAAATAGTTATTGAAAATCCGAAGTTCCACATTTCTTCTGCATGACGGATAACCATTGCCCCTTCTGTTTCCGAGAAAATGCACTGACGACCAGATGGTCTAACATTTTCGCGCCGGATCGCCTTCAATCATAAAATAATTGAGCTTCGAGGTAATTTGTATTCCTGGAACAAAATAACAAGGTTTTCAAAAATGGTTTAAGGAAATGTTTGGACTATAGTTGAAATCGCAGTAGGATATTTAACATTTCTTGCAATTAACCTCAAAATTTATGGAAATGTAAATTTAACTGTATCTTTAATGCATAACAGTATCATTACGTTTTTAAATATAGCAATGAATGAATGAATAGAAGTTATCAAACAATGCACTAAACACGATTTTGTTGATGTTGAACCAACATCTACGAAACCACAACAAGACAAGCCAAAGTGGAAAAGTTATGGAACTAATAGCTTCATATAATAACTCATCAATATACAATGGTGATAAACACTAGATGTCACTAGAAACTGAATTAGATTTATTTTGGTTTGGTGAACAATGACGATAAATTGACGGAATATTGTCACAGCCTATTAACGTCATATTTTGACTTTGCTGAAACGTGATTTTTGACGTATTAATGTCTGATAAACAACCCAATAAAGCTGCCTTTAGTGCGAGGGAGAATTGGGTATTTGTGTATCGGTTATTTCATTCTGATAGGCTTATAGCGAAGGTCCTAGCGTCACGTGGTCGCCATCAACCAATCCAAACGAAATACCGATACACAAGTACCCAATTCTTCCTCGCATTAAAGGCGGCTTAAAGAGGCTTATCACTGAAAAAACTATTTTCTCCTACATCAAGCAATCCAATAATTCAATAATTTACGCGTCTCATCTAATGGTTTTTCATTATGCATACAATCAGTTGGAAATGTTGATATTAAATCGGCTGGTAGATCAACTAAAGTGATTTTCCAATATAGTACTCCTCATTACTTTGCAAACGGAATGAATTATCCGTTCGTTTTGGAGACAAAGTTCCTTTTAAAACCATCTTATTGTGATTGTATTCGCCAGGTTCATGACATCTCTAAAGTCAAGAGTAGCATTCAGTATGAGCTTTTATACAATTGATAAGCCCTGGCAGACGCATCACACATAGTACAAAATATTTTCACGTTATACAACTTAAACAAATTTAAACCATTAATTATTAATAAACTAAATAATTAAAAAATAAAATCTCGCATATAAAGCTCAGAGTGATGACGGTTTTAAATCTGCAAAGAAAATTCCAACAGCAAACTGTTCAGTATGTGGAATTTGAAACAACCTTTCCTAAAATAGATCTCAGATGAAAATTTTTACTTCCGAAAACAGAAATACCATCAATATTAAAACTTAAATTTAATATAGTACTGTAGTGTGATGAAAACATTACATTCAATTCCCAAAATAGATAAATTTTTCATTTTTCTTGGAGTAATACTAAAGGGCGTTCTTAACAAAGTTCAAATTTTATTTAAAATTTATTCTAAAATTTAAATTTTTTAATATTTGGTCAAAAACTATCTAACTCGTTTCTGTTAGATGCACTATGTACTCTATTTAATTCGAAATATGCAAACTACTTTTGCTGCTTTATCATTTCGTAATATATTGCTAATGTGGATTGCATTAAGTAGGAAGAAAAAGTTGTTAAATATTGGTAGATGATACTACTGCATTGTATGTAGCTATTGAATTAATTTTAATGTAATGCATCCAAAGTGTTTGACACTATCTTTCAACTGTTTTGAAAACATCTAAGTACATGTTAAATGGTGGACTGTTTGCCAACAAATTTATGATAGTCAGTATGACTTCTGAGAGGCGCCGGTTTATAATTGGCATTTTTTGAATTTTTGAAATGAAAATTTTGTATTTTGGCAACAGTATATATGATATGTAAGAAGCAAAATCAAATTTAATTAGTCTTTTACAATAAAAATATCTTCTACAAGCAGTATCTAGTATTTAATTAACACTTTAATTAGTTTTTGGATTTAAGTCAAAATTTTGCATTTTGTCCAATAGTATTTACTACTTTCGAAGCAAACTCAAACCGTTTATTAATAGTATCTTGTTGTTTACGATGAAAATATTTTTTTGCTAGCAAGTTTAAAAGTAGTATCAGTCGTCTGGAAGCATTTTAAATCTTTTGGGAGCTGTATCAAGTCTTCTGAGATATTGCAAATATTCTGGAAACATTTCAAGTCTTTTGGAAGCAATATCACGCATTCTGATTGGTTAATAAATGGATTTATTTATATGATACATTTAACTAAAAGATAGGCCAAGGTCCTAGAAGGTCCTCAACCAGAAGGTGGTAGTAACGAGCCCCATTATAATAAATCTATAAATACATGTTGTTTTTCCACATGTAGCCATAATTTGAATTTATTATATTTTTCTGGTTTTAACTGATTCGGATTAGCGAAGCTTTGCCGTATATGGTATTTAAGAAGCATAATCAAATTTTATTAACAGCTCTCTTTTACAATAAAACCGTCTTCTGCCAGCAGTATTCAGTATTTAATTAACAATTTTTGGACTTAAGTCAAGATTTTACATTTGCCCAATAGTATTTACAACTTTCGAAGCAAACTCAAACAGTTTATCAATAGTATCTTGTTATGTACGATGAAAATATTTTCTGCCAGAAATTTTGAAAGTAGTATCTCAGTCGTTTGGAAGTATTTTAAATTTTCTGGGAGCAGTATCAAGTCTTCTGAAGTATTACAAATATTCTGGAAACATTTCAAGTCTTTTGGAAGCAATATCACGTCTTATAGAAGCAGTTAAGTTTTCTACAAGTCTCAGTTCAAGTCATCTGGAACTACTACAAGTCTGCAAGTCATTCAGCGATAGTATCAAGCCTTCTAGAAACATTTCAAGTTTTCTGGAAGCGTCAATAGTCTATAGTCATTTCAAGTCTTCTGGGAGTAACATTAAGTCTTCTACAGACAGTATCAAATCTTCTGGAAGCATTTCAAGTCTTCTAGGGGCAGTATCAAGTTTATTAGAAGCAGTTCAAGTCTTTTGGAAACATTACAAGTTTTCTGAAAGCATTTCAAGTCTTCTACATGCAGTATCAAGTCTTTTGGAAGCAGCTCAACTCTTCAAGGGGCAGTATCAAGTCTTTTGGAAGCTATATCAAGTCTTTTACGGGCAGTATCAAGGCTTTTGGAAGAAGTAAGTCTTCTATAACAATTTCAAGTCTTCTGGAAGCAATATCTAGTGTCCTACAAGTAGTATAATGTCTTGCAGGGGCACTATCAAGCCCTCTAGAAGCATTTGCAGTCTTCTGGAAGCGACATCAAGTCTTCTGAAAGCATTTCAAGTTTTTCAAACGCAGTATCTCATTAAAAATTTTGCTGGATACTCGTGTATTCAGAGCACCCACACATTTACCACCTATGCTTCTGGATAATTCATTTCGACGTACTCCATTACACTATTTAATTGTCGCTGATTGAGATTTTCCAACCATTTCGTTGAAATCAACATTGATAAGTTCATCCTTAAATGGTTTTAATAGTTTTAGTAATGATTCTTTGGTTTTATAATGGGATTCCCCGAACAATTTTGATTTCTAAATGACTATTGGAGCTTCAACTTCATATCATCCCTCATATTAAATTGAACTTATAAGGTTTGTTGTTTTGGATTTGATTTTTTGTTATGGGGAATGGTTTAAAGCTTGAAGCTTCTTTTCTACGGTTCAGTTGAAGTTGGAGCTCAACCCAACTCAACCGTAGAAAAGAACCTTTATATTATCTCTCATTTTTAATGGTATGAAGTTGGAGCGCAACCTAATCCAACTATAGAAGAAAAAAATCATGCAATATTTCCAAAAAACCTAGAATATGCGTTAGATTGGGTTGGGTTTAGTTTGGTTGCGTTTGGTTAGGTTGGGTTTAATTTCAACTTTATATCATTGAATATGAAGGATAGTATGAAGTTGGAGCGCAGCTTAATTTAATTCATAACATTCCTCAATTTTTCATACTTCAACGAATTCTTGATTCGTCAGCGATGTCTTATGATTCTTACTTTTAGTCACAGTTAATCAGGATCTTCATATCTTTATATTCTGAACTTGGCGATAAAATGTCAAAACCACACCAACTTAAGCCTTTTGGAACATTGCAAGTTTTCTGAAAGCATTTCAAGTCTTCTACATGCGGTATCAAGTCTTTCGGAAGCTATATCAAGTCTTTTACGGGCATTATCAAGGCTTTTGGAAGAAGTAAGTCTTCTATAACCATTTCAAATCTTCTGGAAGCAATATCTAGTGTCCTACAAGTAGTATAATGTCTTGCAGGGGCACTATCAAGCCTTCTAGAAGCATTTGCAGTCTTCTGGAAGCGACATCAAGTCTTCTGAAAGCATTTCAAGTTTTTCAAACGCAGTATCTCATTAAAAATTTTGCTGGATACTCGTGTATTCAGAGCACCCACACATTTACCACCTTTGCTTCTGGATAATTCATTTCGACATACTCCATTACACTATTTAATTGTCGCTGATTCAGATTTTCCAAGCATTTCGTTGAAATCAACATTAATAAGTTCATCCTTAAATGGTTTTAATAGTTTTAGTAATGATTCTTTAGTTTTATAATGGGATTCCCCGAACAATTTTGATTTCTAAATGACTATTGGAGCTTCAACTTCATATCATTCCTCATATTAAATTGAACTTATAAGGTTTGTTGTTTTGGATTTGATTTTTTGTTATGGGGAATGGTTTAAAGCTTGAAGCTTCTTTTCTACGGTTCAGTATTTTGAAGCAAACTTAAACAGTTTATCAATAGTATCTTGTTATGTACGATGAAAATATTTTCTGCCAGAAATTTTGAAAGTAGTATCAGTCGTTTGGAAGTATTTTAAATTTTCTGGGAGCAGTATCAAGTCTTCTGAAGTATTACAAATATTCTGGAAACATTTCAAGTCTTTTGGAAGTAATATCACGTCTTATAGAAGCAGTTAAGTTTTCTACAAGTCTCAGTTCAAGTCATCTGGAACTTCTACAAGTCTGCAAGTCATTCATTGATAGTATCAAGCCTTCTAGAAACATTTCAAGTTTTCTGGAAGCGTCAATAGTCTATAGTCATTTCAAGTCTTCTGGGAGTAACATTAAGTCTTCTACAGACAGTATCAAATCTTCTGGAAGCATTTTAAGTCTTCTAGGGGCAGTATCAAGTTTATTAGAAGCAGTTCAAGTCTTTTGGAACCATTGCAAGTTTTCTGAAAGCATTTCAAGTCTTCTACATGCAGTATCAAGTCTTTTGGAAGCTATATCAAGTCTTTTACGGGTAGTATCAAGGCTTTTGGAAGAAGTAAGTCTTCTATAACCATTTCAAGTCTTCTGGAAGCAATATCTAGTGTCCTACAAGTAGTATAATGTCTTGCAGGGGCACTATCAAGCCTTCTAGAAGCATTTGCAGTCTTTTGGAAGCTATATCAAGTCTTTTACGGGCAGTATCAAGGCTTTTGGAAGAAGTAAGTCTTCTATAACCATTTCAAGTCTTCTGAAAGCAATATCTAGTGTCCTACAAGTAGTATAATGTCTTGCAGGGGCACTATCAAGCCTTCTAGAAGCATTTGCAGTCTTCTGGAAGCGACATCAAGTCTTCTGAAAGCATTTCAAGTTTTTCAAACGCAGTATCTTATTAAAAATTTTGCTGGATACTCGTGTATTCAGAGCACCCACACATTTACCACCTATGCTTCTGGATAATTCATTTCGACATACTCCATTACACTATTTAATTGTCGCTGATTGAGATTTTCCAACCATTTCGTTGAAATCAACATTAATAAGTTCATCCTTAAATGGTTTTAATAGTTTTAGTAATGATTCTTTAGTTTTATAATGGGATTCCCCGAACAATTTTTAATTTCTAAATGACTATTGGAGCTTCAACTTCATATCATCCCTCATATTAAATTGAACTTATAAGGTTTGTTGTTTTGGATTTGATTTTTTGTTATGGGGAATGGTTTAAAGCTTGAAGCTTCTTTTCTACGGTTCAGTTGAAGTTGGAGTTCAACCCAACTCAACCGTAGAAAAGAACCTTTATATTATCTCTCATTTTTAATGGTATGATGTTGGAGCTCAACCTAATCCAACTATAGAAGAAAAAAATCATGCAATATTTCCAAAATACCTAGAATATGCGTTAGATTGGGTTGGGTTTAGTTGGGTTGCGTTTGGTTAGGTTGGGTTTAATTTCAACTTTATATCATTGAATATGAAGGATAGTATGAAGTTGGAGCGCAGCTTAATTTAATTCATAACATTCCTCAATTTTTCATACTTCAACGAATTCTTGATTCGTCAGCGATGTCTTATAATTCTTATTTTTAGTCACAGTTAATCAGGATCTTCATATCTTTATATTCTGAACTTGGCGATAAAATGTCAAAACCACACCAACTTAAGCCTTTTGGAACCATTGCAAGTTTTCTGAAAGCATTTCAAGTCTTCTACATGCAGTATCAAGCCTTTGGAAGCTATATCAAGTCTTTTACGGGCAGTATCAAGGCTTTTGGAAGAAGTAAGTCTTCTATAACCATTTCAAATCTTCTGGAAGCAATATTTAGTGTCCTACAAGTAGTATAATGTCTTGCAGGGGTGCTATCAAGCCTTCTAGAAGCATTTGCAGTCTTCTGGAAGCGACATCAAGTCTTCTGAAAGCATTTCAAGTTTTTCAAACGCAGTATCTCATTAAAAATTTTGCTGGATACTCGTGTATTCAGAGCACCCACACATTTACCACCTATGCTTCTGGATAATTCATTTCGACATACTCCATTACACTATTTAATTGTCGCTGATTCAGATTTTCCAAGCATTTCGTTGAAATCAACATTAATAAGTTCATCCTTAAATGGTTTTAATAGTTTTAGTAATGATTCTTTAGTTTTATAATGGGATTCCCCGAACAATTTTTAATTTCTAAATGACTATTGGAGCTTCAACTTCATATCATCCCTCATATTAAATTGAACTTATAAGGTTTGTTGTTTTGGATTTGATTTTTTGTTATGGGGAATGGTTTAAAGCTTGAAGCTTCTTTTCTACGGTTCAGTATTTTGAAGCAAACTCAAACAGTTTATCAATAGTATCTTGTTATGTACGATGAAAATATTTTCTGCCAGAAATTTTGAAAGTAGTGTCAGTCGTTTGGAAGTATTTTAAATTTTCTGGGAGCAGTATCAAGTCTTCTGAAGTATTACAAATATTCTGGAAACATTTCAAGTCTTTTGGAAGCAATATCACGTCTTATAGAAGCAGTTAAGTGTTCTACAAGTCTCAGTTCAAGTCATCTGGAACTACTGCAAGTCTTCTGGAAGCAATATCAAGTGTTTTAGAAGCAGTGTCAAGTCATTCAGCGATAGTATCAAGCCTTCTAGAAACATTTCAAGTTTTCTGGAAGCGTCAATAGTCTATAGTCATTTCAAGTCTTCTGGGAGTAACATTAAGTCTTCTACAGACAGTATCAAATCTTCTGGAAGCATTTCAAGTCTTCTAGGGGCAGTATCAAGTTTATTAGAGGCAGTTCAAGTCTTTTGGAACCATTGCAAGTTTTCTGAAAGCATTTCAAGTCTTCTACATGCAGTATCAAGTCTTTTGGAAGCTATATCAAGTCTTTTACGGGAAGTATCAAGGCTTTTGGAAGAAGTAAGTCTTCTATAACCATTTCAAGTCTTCTGGAAGCAATATCTAGTGTCCTACAAGTGGTATAATGTCTTGCAGGGGCACTATCAAGCCTTCTAGAAGCATTTGCAGTCTTCTGAAAGCATTTCAAGTTTTTCAAACGCAGTATCTCATTAAAAATTTTGCTGGATACTCGTGTATTCAGAGCACCCACACATTTACCACCTATGCTTCTGGATAATTCATTTCGACATACTCCATTACACTATTTAATTGTCGCTGATTGAGATTTTCCAACCATTTCGTTGAAATCAACATTACTAAGTTCATCCTTAAATGATTTTAATAGTTTTAGTAATGATTCTTTAGTTTTATAATGGGATTCCCCGAACAATTTCGATTTCTAAATGACTATTGGAGCTTCAACTTCATATCATCCCTCATATTAAATTGAACTTATAAGATTTGTTGTTTTGGATTTGATTTTTTGTTATGGGGAATGGTTTAAAGCTTGAAGCTTCTTTTCTACGGTTCAGTATTTTGAAGCAAACTCAAACAGTTTATCAATAGTATCTTGTTATGTACGATGAAAATATTTTCTGCCAGAAATTTTGAAAGTAGTATCAGTCGTTTGGAAGTATTTTAAATTTTCTGGGAGCAGTATCAAGTCTTCTGAAGTATTACAAATATTCTGGAAACATTTCAAGTCTTTTGGAAGTAATATCACGTCTTATAGAAGCAGTTAAGTTTTCTACAAGTCTCAGTTCAAGTCATCTGGAACTTCTACAAGTCTGCAAGTCATTCATTGATAGTATCAAGCCTTCTAGAAACATTTCAAGTTTTCTGGAAGCGTCAATTGTCTATAGTCATTTCAAGTCTTCTGGGAGTAACATTAAGTCTTCTACAGACAGTATCAAATCTTCTGGAAGCATTTTAAGTCTTCTAGGGGCAGTATCAAGTTTATTAGAAGCAGTTCAAGTCTTTTGGAACCATTGCAAGTTTTCTGAAAGCATTTCAAGTCTTCTACATGCAGTATCAAGTCTTTTGGAAGCTATATCAAGTCTTTTACGGGTAGTATCAAGGCTTTTGGAAGAAGTAAGTCTTCTATAACCATTTCAAGTCTTCTGGAAGCAATATCTAGTGTCCTACAAGTAGTATAATGTCTTGCAGGGGCACTATCAAGCCTTCTAGAAGCATTTGCAGTCTTTTGGAAGCTATATCAAGTCTTTTACGGGCAGTATCAAGGCTTTTGGAAGAAGTAAGTCTTCTATAACCATTTCAAGTCTTCTGAAAGCAATATCTAGTGTCCTACAAGTAGTATAATGTCTTGCAGGGGCACTATCAAGCCTTCTAGAAGCATTTGCAGTCTTTTGGAAGCTATATCAAGTCTTTTACGGGCAGTATCAAGGCTTTTGGAAGAAGTAAGTCTTCTATAACCATTTCAAGTCTTCTGAAAGCAATATCTAGTGTCCTACAAGTAGTATAATGTCTTGCAGGGGCACTATCAAGCCTTCTAGAAGCATTTGCAGTCTTCTGGAAGCGACATCAAGTCTTCTGAAAGCATTTCAAGTTTTTCAAACGCAGTATCTTATTAAAAATTTTGCTGGATACTCGTGTATTCAGAGCACCCACACATTTACCACCTATGCTTCTGGATAATTCATTTCGACATACTCCATTACACTATTTAATTGTCGCTGATTGAGATTTTCCAACCATTTCGTTGAAATCAACATTAATAAGTTCATCCTTAAATGGTTTTAATAGTTTTAGTAATGATTCTTTAGTTTTATAATGGGATTCCCCGAACAATTTTTAATTTCTAAATGACTATTGGAGCTTCAACTTCATATCATCCCTCATATTAAATTGAACTTATAAGGTTTGTTGTTTTGGATTTGATTTTTTGTTATGGGGAATGGTTTAAAGCTTGAAGCTTCTTTTCTAAGGTTCAGTATTTCGAAGCAAACTCAAACAGTTTATCAATAGTATCTTGTTATGTACGATGAAAATATTTTCTGCCAGAAATTTTGAAAGTAGTATCAGTCGTTTGGAAGTATTTTAAATTTTCTGGGAGCAGTATCAAGTCTTCTGAAGTATTACAAATATTCTGGAAACATTTCAAGTCTTTTGGAAGCAATATCACGTCTTATAGAAGCAGTTAAGTTTTCTACAAGTCTCAGTTCAAGCCATCTGGAACTACTACAAGTCTGCAAGTCATTCAGCGATAGTATCAAGCCTTCTAGAAATATTTCAAGTTTTCTGGAAGCGTCAATAGTCTATAGTCATTTCAAGTCTTCTGGGAGTAACATTAAGTCTTCTACAGACAGTATCTAATCTTCTGGAAGCATTTCAAGTCTTCTAGGGGCAGTATCAAGTTTATTAGAAGCAGTTCAAGTCTTTTGAAACCATTGCAAGTTTTCTGATAGCATTTCAAGTCTTCTACATGCAGTATCAAGTCTTTTGGAAGCAGCTCAACTCTTCAAGGGGCAGTATCAAGTCTTTTGGAAGCTATATCAAGTCTTTTATGGGCAGTATCAAGGCTTTTGGAAGAAGTAAGTCTTCTATAACCATTTCAAGTCTTCTGAAAGCAATATCTAGTGTCCTACAAGTAGTATAATGTCTTGCAGGGGCACTATCAAGCCTTCTAGAAGCATTTGCAGTCTTCTGAAAGCATTTCAAGTTTTTCAAACGCAGTATCTCATTAAAAATTTTGCTGGATACTCGTGTATTCAGAGCACCCACACATTTACCACATATACTTCTGGATAATTCATTTCGACATACTCCATTACACTATTTAATTGTCGCTGATTGAGATTTTCCAACCATTTCGTTGAAATCAACATTAATAAGTTCATCCTTAAATGGTTTTAATAGTTTTAGTAATGATTCTTTAGTTTTATAATGGGATTCCCCGAACAATTTTGATTTCTAAATGACTATTGGAGCTTCAACTTCATATCATCCCTCATATTAAATTGAACTTATAAGGTTTGTTGTTTTGGATTTGATTTTTTGTTATGGGGAATGGTTTAAAGCTTGAAGCTTCTTTTCTATGGTTCAGTTGAGGTTGGAGCTCAACCCAACTCAACCGTAGAAAAGAACCTTTATATTATCTCTCATTTTTAATGGTATGAAGTTGGAGCGCAACCTAATCCAACTATAGAAGAAAAAAATCATGCAATATTTCCAAAAAACCTAGAATATGCGTTAGATTGGGTTGGGTTTAGTTGGGTTGCGTTTGGTTAGGTTGGGTTTAATTTCAACTTTATATCATTGAATATGAAGGATAGTATGAAGTTGGAGCGCAGCTTAATTTAATTCATAACATTCCTCAATTTTTCATACTTCAACGAATTCTTGATACGTCAGCGATGTCTTATGATTCTTACTTTTAGTCACAGTTAATCAGGATCTTCATATATTTATATTCTGAACTTGGCGATAAAATGTCAAAACCACACCAACTTAAGCCTTTTGGAACCATTGCAAGTTTTCTGAAAGCATTTCAAGTCTTCTACATGCAGTATCAAGTCTTTTGGAAGCTATATCAAGTCTTTTACGGGCAGTATCAAGGCTTTTGGAAGAAGTAAGTCTTCTATAACCATTTCAAGTCTTCTGGAAGCAATATCTAGTGTCCTACAAGTAGTATAATGTCTTGCAGGGGCACTATCAAGCCTTCTAGAAGCATTTGCAGTCTTCTGGAAGCGACATCAAGTCTTCTGACAGCATTTCAAGTTTTTCAAACGCAGTATCTCATTAAAAATTTTGCTGGATACTCGTGTATTCAGAGCACCCACACATTTACCACCTATGCTTCTGGATAATTCATTTCGACATACTCCATTACACTATTTAATTGTCGCTGATTCAGATTTTCCAACCATTTCGTTGAAATCAACATTAATAAGTTCATCCTTAAATGGTTTTAATAGTTTTAGTAATGATTCTTTAGTTTTATAATGGGATTCCCCGAACAATTTTGATTTCTAAATGACTATTGGAGCTTCAACTTCATATCATCCCTCATATTAAATTGAACTTATAAGGTTTGTTGTTTTGGATTTGATTTTTTGTTATGGGGAATGGTTTAAAGCTTGAAGCTTCTTTTCTACGGTTCAGTTGAAGTTGGAGCTCAACCCAACTCAACCGTAGAAAAGAACCTTTATATTATCTCTCATTTTTAATGGTATGAAGTTGGAGCGCAACCTAATCCAACTATAGAAGAAAAAAATCATGCAATATTTCCAAAAAACCTAGAATATGCGTTAGATTGGGTTGGGTTTAGTTGGGTTGCGTTTGGTTAGGTTGGGTTTAATTTCAACTTTATATCATTGAATATGAAGGATAGTATGAAGTTGGAGCGCAGCTTAATTTAATTCATAACATTCTTCAATTTTTCATACTTCAACGAATTCTTGATTCGTCAGCGATGTCTTATGATTCTTACTTTTAGTCACAGTTAATCAGGATCTTCATATCTTTATATTCTGAACTTGCCGATAAAATGTCAAAACCACACCAACTTAAGCCTTTTGGAACCATTGCAAGTTTTCTGAAAGCATTTCAAGTCTTCTACATGCAGTATCAAGTTTTTTGGAAGCTATATCAAGTCTTTTACGGGCAGTATCAAGGCTTTTGGAAGAAGTAAGTCTTCTATAACCATTTCAAGTCTTCTGGAAGCAATATCTAGTGTCCTACAAGTAGTATAATGTCTTGCAGGGGCACTATCAAGCCTTCTAGAAGCATTTGCAGTCTTCTGGAAGCGACATCAAGTCTTCTGACAGCATTTCAAGTTTTTCAAACGCAGTATCTCATTAAAAATTTTGCTGGATACTCGTGTATTCAGAGCACCCACACATTTACCACCTATGCTTCTGGATAATTCATTTCGACATACTCCATTACACTATTTAATTGTCGCTGATTCAGATTTTCCAACCATTTCGTTGAAATCAACATTAATAAGTTCATCCTTAAATGGTTTTAATAGTTTTAGTAATGATTCTTTAGTTTTATAATGGGATTCCCCGAACAATTTTGATTTCTAAATGACTATTGGAGCTTCAACTTCATATCATCCCTCATATTAAATTGAACTTATAAGGTTTGTTGTTTTGGATTTGATTTTTTGTTATGGGGGAATGGTTTAAAGCTTGAAGCTTCTTTTCTACGGTTCAGTTGAAGTTGGAGCTCAACCCAACTCAACCGTAGAAAAGAACCTTTATATTATCTCTCATTTTTAATGGTATGAAGTTGGAGCGCAACCTAATCCAACTATAGAAGAAAAAAATCATGCAATATTTCCAAAAAACCTAGAATATGCGTTAGATTGGGTTGGGTTTAGTTGGGTTGCGTTTGGTTAGGTTGGGTTTAATTTCAACTTTATATCATTGAATATAAAGGATAGTATGAAGTTGGAGCGCAGCTTAATTTAATTCATTACATTCTTCAATTTTTCATACTTCAACGAATTCTTGATTCGTCAGTGATGTCTTATGATTCTTACTTTTAGTCACAGTTAATCAGGATCTTCATATCTTTATATTCTGAACACCAACTTAAGCTGCCTTTAGTGCGAGGGAGAATTGGGTATTTGTGAACCGGGTATTTCGTTTTGATTGGCTGATGGTGACTACGTGACGTCAGGACCTTCGCCATCAGCCAATCAAAACGAAATACCCGAAACCTAAATACCCAATTCACCCTCGCATTAAAGGCAACTTTAGAGTCAGATTCGTTTGATAAAGAATCACTTTACTAACTTGGTACATAACTATATAATATTTTTTTTTTTATAGAAAACGTGTTGAATGAAAATTTGAGAATAGTAGCCGTCGTCGGGATTGGACACGCAATTGGAATATCAAAATTATGGCCAATCGACCAACGATCAAAAATAAAGGAGATTTTGACTGTTCCCCCACCATCCATGTCAACGAAAATAATAAAAATGGGCTTCAAATTGAGCATGATGACTTTAGCTTGTTACTTGGCGTATAAATATGTTCCGGTGCCGAAAAGTCTCAGGGATATATCGAACCAGGCGTTCCAAAAAGTTGCCACTAGAATTAAGGATTACACTTATTAATTATTAGAAGGATAAAAAGATGTTACCCATTTCACTTTGGTTGTACACATTCCAATGGGTTCTTTTTACGATTGCTATTTTTCTTTTTTGGTTTTGTTTTTATCTTGATATTAAAAGTGGTGATAAAAAATATGGTTATTTTAGCAAAAATTATCTTTTTTTTTATTTTCTTATCCTAATTTAATTTTATTTTATGATAAATAGGGTTTAAATTAGCACAAAAAGTCCACATAGTAGCTAAAGACAATATATATTTTTTATACATTTAACCACATATTTTGTATATAAATTAACATTAATAAACATTGGAAGACTTTGAGGCAGGCGTATAAGTACATATCATAATAATTATTATCATCTATAATAAAAAACGTTCTATTGAGGCTGCCTGATCAAAGGACCCCTATTGGTCGTCGTTTGGAGGCGCATCTTTAGCGCATCGGAACCCCAAATTTCCAGCTGAACTATCTGCCGTGTTATGGGATCTAGCTGCACAACGATATCTCCAACAGTAACTTTTATGGCATAAGTATGAACCTCCTTTTTTCACCCGTAACGTCTGCAAAAATAAAAATGATATGATTGTTGAATATATATATGAATATTTTTTTTAAATAAATTCCTTACTGGACTTCCACTCCAAGAATCCGACGTCCATTCCCAGACATTTCCAGCCATGTTATATAATCCGTAATTGTTTGGGGGGAACGAATTTACTGGAGCTGTGCTTAAATAACCATCATCGATGGTGTTGTTTTTCGGAAAAGTTCCTTGCCAAATATTTGCCCTAAAATTATTTATTAATTAAAATGAAATCATTTTTGATTAAATCTTATACCAATGTTTTTCTTTAGGGTTCAATTTATTACCCCAAGGATACAATTTTTGTTTTAACCCCCCTCTGCAACCCTTTTCCCATTCCGCTTCACTCGGTAACCTTTTCCCATAATATTCGCAATAATTTTTAGCATCATTCCAAGAAACATGAACAACGGGATGATTTAATTTCCCACTTAAATCAGATTCAATCCCATCGGGAGTTCTCCAACTAACTCCAGGTGCTTTAACCCACCACGGAGCTTGGACGGCTCGGACATCTTTATAACCCTCCAAATCCTTTTCAGGTAATAACAAGTCAAACACAAAACTATCCCCAAATTTCTCAGCTTCCGTTACATACCCGGTTTTTTTAATAAACGTTTCAAAATCTTGATTCGAAACTTCATACTTATCTAAGTAAAACGATTTTAATGTCACGTTTCTGGCAGGACCCTCCCCATCCACTTCAAAAACGGGTTCATTCGTACCCATTATGAACGTGGATTTTTTGATTAAAACCATATTGTCTTCTAAATTTAAAGTATTGTCGCCGTTTTTGATGAAAAAACCCTCATTGCTCTCCTCAGCGTATTTATTATTGTCTTCGAAGTTGTTACACTGTTCGTTTCTATTTAATTGGCAACCGCAACTCGCGGCGGTTGGGTTGTAATTAAGTAGTAAAACCGCAAAATGTAATAAAAGTAAGTACATCTTTTTAATTTTGAAGAAAAAGTGTTAAAACTTGGAAAGTTTGTACTACAACAATTGCATCATAAAATAATAAATAATGAGAATTTCAATTCCATGTGGTAGGTGAAAATAATTAGTTTTAACGTTAATTTGCCATTTGTGCCTTGTTAAAATTCTTTTCACTTAATTTTAAACGATAACTTATCACATATTTTTGTTTTAGGTTATGATTAAATGTCAAATTTTTATTGTATAGGTTATGTCGTGCTGTCAAATAATTTTAAAAGAATTTAAAGTGTTTTGGAAATAATTAATAATATTCCATTTTATGATTCCATTTAAAATAACAGGTATGTATATTTTATAGATTTAATAATATTACGATAAGGATTAAGATAGAAGCTTAAAGATGTTCAGAAATTGTTTGTTTATTTAAAAACCAAAAATTACATAAATTTGATAAGAAACATAAAAGAATTGATGAATGAATTTGATTTAAAAGATAAAGGCAATTTGAAATACTTCTTAGGTTTAAAGATATGATATAAAGAAGGGAATATTGAAAATTAGTCAAAGAAACTATTTGTTAAAAATTCTAAAGAGTTTTAATCTTGAGCACTGTAATTGTTGTACATCTATAGACCCCAAATTAAAATCAGTTAGCTGATATATTAACAAAAGGAACAAATAAACATAATTTTGTATTGTGTGTATATCTAATATTAATTGTTTAATTATAAGATTTGTTTTGTGTTAAGATTAGCATTTTGTGTTAAAAGTAGAGTTGTACCGATTAATCGGCGTCTAATCGAGTCGTAAATAGTAATTGTTTTAGAATAATCATCGGGTGCTTTTCATCCCAATAAAACGACGTGAAACGCAAACGTCCTGTGATACGAAGAAATTCGTTTCCATCACGAAAAGTTAAACGATGAAGAGGGCTTGAATTTGGAACTTTCGAAGAAATTCGATCTCATCGAATATCGATCATCGAGAATATCAAAGCAGAGTTAAGCTCGTTAACGCTAACGATGTCTGAAACACAAAATCTTTGAGATTTTTTTGTAAAACGAAAACACCAAGCAGTGATTCGTAACAACTTACTCAACGAGGAATTCTTGCACTTTTAAGTCCCAACCCGGAACTGCTAAATTATGAACTTTAGTTTCGTAATGCTGCTCTCGACCAACCTGAGGCGATTCTTCTGGTTGCTCAGAAGGCTAATTAGTAGACGGCTGTGCCAACCATTCCGGTTCTGACCACCATAAGGATTCGTTTTGAAGTTGTCGTATGGTACTCCTCTGGATACCAAATCCGTGGGGTTTTCTCGGCTAGGAACATAGGACCACGTGGTATGAAGCAAATCTTGTATTTCAATAACTCTGTTGCGGACGAAGTCTTTTCATTGACTTGGATGGCTACGTATTCACGATAGAGCAACGGTGAAGTCAGTCCACAGATTGATGGTATATTTAGCACACTTAAACCGTTTTCCATTGAAAACCTTAATGAGGTTGTGAGTGACTCCCAGAACAAAAGATAGCTTAACAAATCGTGTCACAGGTGCTTCATCGACATCGGGTGAATGAGTGAGAAACATTTGCGTCAAGACTGACGAGACTTTAAACGTTTAGGGCAAATCTTTATGTGAGTGGTAGGTTAAAGCGGTTGTTGATCAAAGTATCATTAAGGTAAGGCTCATCCTTCTTCTAATCACCACTGCTTCTATATATGACCTTGGTCAAAGTTGTATCCTATGGCCAAACTTGTATCCTGTGGAATTGAGATTCAGCTTAATTTCGGTCAAATGATTTAGATTCGTGTCCTTGAAGATTTCTTAGTGTCTTCTGAGGTTACCTTGCATTAACTTGCGTGAAGATCATGTGCTCAGTGACAGGGCTGCTTGCTTTTGTATATATACATGGTGTGGTGTATGACCGAATAGTGGTTCAAGAGCAGCCGTCGAATATAATTATTGCTTCGTAGGCCAAGTGAGCTATTCGTAGTTTGAAAACCATGATGGCCTTCTTCCTCACTTTGTTAAAGTGGGAGTTCAAGCTTAAATAAATAGATATGGTAGCACAATTACCAAAGAAAGAGTTGACATTGAAAAAACGAAAGGTTAATCATGTTCTTGAACCAAGTTGAATGGAATAAGGTTCTCACAACCTGCACAAGAATGTTTTAAGAAAGAGGACTACGTAGAAAAATTCAAATACTACTTAGTATTGTTGAACGTATGTTTTTTTCTAGTATTATCATGTTTTTTTTATCTCGGCCACTTTTCAGTTCGCGATTAGTCGGCGATTAAACAATAAAAGCACCGATTAGTCGGCATTAAATATAATGCTGCAAAAAACATCGTATGAAAAATAACGCATTGAAACTGTAAAAGAATTCTATGACTTGATAGGTACAGAGTATAAAAAATGATGATGACTAAAGACCGGATTTATAGAAAATATGCTTATGCTCAAAATTAAAGGCATTACAAATATACACTCAGCAGCAGAAGTCTGCGTACAAAAAACTTGTAATACTTTAATTGAAAAAATAAGAGTCATAATCTAATGTGATAAACTTGATTTTTTTTTTATTTTGTATATTAACTACATATAATTCTATTAACAAGATATGCTTCAACAAAACAGAAACAGTAGTTACAGAAAAAAATCAAAACTAAAAATTCTACAAATAACGGGTATGCAAAAATCTGCGTACAAGTCAGGACAGTATTTATAAAAAATTCATAAATGAGATCATTGTTTCTATATTAATATGAGGTCGGATAACCTTTACGTTTAATGACCTCCCTTAAACGTTTAGGCATGGAGTGCACTAATTTCTTCGTTTCGTCCGAACTGATTTTGGCCCATTCCTCAATCATAACATTTTTTAACGTTTCCTTCGACGTTATGTTGTGTTGCCGAATCCTGCGTTCCAGTAAATCCCAGAGGTGTTCGATGGGATTCAAGTCCGGCGATTGTGGAGGTGTTTTAAGTTGCTTTGGGGTATTGTTATGTTCTCGTTGTTTAATAAAACATCTGTTGTTTATAACCATTTATTTAACTTCTTAACATTACAAAATTACGAGTCACTTTTCTGATTCGTGTCGATGTCGCCATTGCACTTTCTGCATTGTTGTCGATTCATCGCGTCAGTGCTGACAACTGCGAAACTCGTCTTTTGTACATTGTAGATATATATAACATCTCCCCTCTTTTGGAAGACTGAACAAAGTTAAACTATGTTACCAAAATTAAACATTCTACTTCTTACTGTACTTAAGCTAAACTTACAATTTATTGGTTTATTTAACATAGTCTTTCAAATAAGTGGGAGTTCTCCGAATGCGAACTGGTCTACTTCCACTTTTGGTACTTAGAGTATTTTTGGGTAAAGACAGATCAGGAGTTTCCGAAACATCGTTATTGTTAATGACAGGATTGTTATTGTTAGTATTTAAAGGTTTATTAAGATTATAATAATGTTCAAAAACGTTGTCGTAAACTTCCCTATCAATATACGGCTTGTTATCTTTGAATTGCTTCAAGAATTTACGATTTCTATCATAGACATCAGTCTTTCCATCATAGCTTATTTTGTATGATCTTGGACGGTTCCGATCTACTTCTACCGGGTAGAAACCCGGTTTCCAAGTTTTATCTTTTTGTTGCACGACCACTCTTTTCCCTTCTTTAGGTTATTAAGATCTTTTGATTTTTTGTTATAGTAATTATTCTGAATAATTTGAGTATTTCTATAGTGGTTCCTGTACAATTTGTTATTAGTGTTATTATTTAAAAGATTTTCAGATATAGGTATCAAAGTTTTTATTTTTCTGTTGTACAGAATTTCAGCTGGAGAAGGCAATGATCTGTCCAAAGGTGTCGCTCTATATTCCAAAAGGACTAAATACATATCATTTCCCTCCTCTTTTGCCTTTTTCATTAGTTTTTTGATTGTTTAAATATGTCGTTCAATTAGACCGTTTGACTGTGGATAATTAGGGGTACTGGTTATGTGTCTAATCTCCCAGTCTTGTAAAAATTTTTTAAATTGTTGATTAACAAACTGAGGTCCGTTATCAGTGTATAAAATGTCTGGTATTCCATTTCTTGCTAATATTGTCTTAAAATTTTTTATTACATTTTGATTAGTGGTGTTGTTTTGCAAACAAACTATTTCCGGAAATTTGGAAAAGGCATCAATTATTATTAAATATTCTTTCCCTTCAAATTGAAAAAAATCTGCCGCTATTATTTCCCATGGTCTACTAGGAAGTTCTCGGTTGATAATTGTTTCTTTTGTGTTCGAATTTTGGAATTTTTCACAAGTATAACATTTTTTAATCAAATCTATTATTTGGTTATTAATGTTTGGCCAGTATATTAATTGTCTTGCTTTTAAAATAGTTTTATTTATGCCCATGTGACCATAGTGTAACTTATTCAGTATTTCCTTACGAAGGCAATTTGGTAATATTACTTGATCACCTTTATATAATATTCCTTTTATTTCTGTAGTTTCAGCTCGAACTGACCAATATGGTTTAACTAATATGTTTACAGTTTTTTTTTGTTCTGGCCATCCCTCTTTTACAACTTTCAATCCTACTGACTGCGCCATGTTATGTTCTCGTTGTTTAATAAAACATCTGTTGTTTATAACCATTTATTTAACTTCTTAACATTACAAAATTACAAGTCACTTTTCTGATTCGTGTCGATGTCGCCATTGCACTTTCTGCATTGTTGTCGATTCATCGCGTCAGTGCTGACAACTACGAAACTCGTCTTTTGTACATTGTTGATATATATATAACAGGTATTGTATAGTAGCCAAAGCTTAGTGTTGTGGGCGCAATGTTTGGGGTCATTATCTTGTTGAAAAAAGTATTCGGGCCCAAAGACCAAGTTTTCGATGCTAGGCTTCAAATTTTCTTTTAAAATGTCTATAAACATTTTATGGTCCATTGTCGATGTTATGAAAACCAACCTTCCCACCCCTTTGGTGCACATACACCCCCAAACCATAACTCAAACACCTCCGTGTTTTACAGTCGCTTTCAAACTCGGGATTAAGGGCAGTATTAGGTTTTCTCCATACAAGTTGTTTACCCTTAATGCCGAAAATGCAACATTTGCTCTCATCTGTAAAGAGAACTTTCTCCCAGAATTCAATGGGCTTGTCTAAGAATTTTTTTGCAAAGGCGATCCGCTTCTGACGATTGACCTCTGACACAAATGGCTTTTTTCGTACAACGCGACTGTGATAGTTAGCTTTTTTTAACGTCCTTCTCACCGTATCTTTGCTGATAGTTTTATGAAATTCTTCTTGTACATTTTCTACTATTTTTTTTGCCGTCAGCCTAGGTTCTTTTCTAACTTGCTGTACAATTTTTCGCTTCTCTCGGTTTGTTAAAAGGGGTGGTCTACCAGATCGCGGACGTGAGAGGTAATCTTCAGTGTCTTTATAATTATTAATTACTCTTTGAATGGAAGAGTGTGACCTGCCGACAATTTCTCCTATTTTTCGAAAAGATTTTCCCTCTTTCCATAACTTTACAATAATTTTTCTCTCTCCCAATTCAATTTCCTTTCCTTTCGTGTCCATTCTAACTTTTAGCTTCTAAGCCTCTGCTAATATAATTGACACCGATTATCTTTTATTTAAATGGGAAAGCGTACATGGAAGGCGTCTTTATTTGTACGCAGATTTTTGCATACGCATTATTTGGAGAATTTTTAATTTTAATTTTTTTTGTAACTAATATTTCTGTTTTATTGATGCATATTTTGTTAATAGAATTATATGTAGTTAATACACAAAATAAAAAAAAAATTGAAGTTTATCACATTAGATCATGACCTTTTTTTTTCAGTTAAAGTGTTTACCCTTAATTAGGCGCGTCAAAAAAATAATATAATTGGTCGCGCGGTGTATTTTAAGCACCACCAATAATGTAGTGAAATTATCAAGTGTTTCAATGAAATACTTTTATATTTTTGGTTTTTATTTATTTAAGATATAATAAAATATCGTTTATAGGAAATAAACTACCAAAATAACATAAACTTTATTGTGACTAAAACAGAAATGGACGTTTACAAAAAAAATTAAAAGAAAATAAACATAACTCTAAATAATATAAATTAATACTTTGATTCCTAAAAATATTCCAGAATATGAAATACTCTATCAATTTTCATCTTCATGGATAGTGTCCTCTAAGCATTGTTTACAACGTAAGCATTTTTTGCTGTGCTCCTTACACACAAATAAATGGCAAAGATCACACCGCATAGTTGTTACTCTATTCTTTCTTCTGCCGCAAATATGGCATCTGCTTCTAATTTTTGGTGGTGGTTCGTCTTCTCTTTCCCTCTCTTCTTCCTCCTCGACATGTTTCTTCAATATTAGTTTTATATCTAAAGGTAAACTATTATTACGGAGACGATCACGGAAATAAGGCTTCATAAGGCTAATAGCAAGTGTTTTTAGAAACAGTCTTCTTGTGACTGCTTTATTGGAAATGTTATTGTACAATATTTGAGCGTTTATTCCGGAAATATTTAGCAAGTGAAAAAATGTACACAAAGGCCACCTCTTTGTTCTTCTTGATACTGAGTAGTTTGAACAAAGTTGATCAACGGTATCTGCACCGCCTTTCGTCATGTTATAGTCGTGAATTACTTCTGGTTTCTTTGTGTCCTCATTTAGGGAGCTGTCATTATGCATGGTTGAAATTAAAACAACAGATTTATTTTTCTTGGGTACATAGGAAGTAATTGTGATTTCTTGCTGGAAACCAAATAAAGAGGACCCAACTTCTCTCTTTTTATTAGGCAAAAACTCAGGAGGGATTTCTTTCTTATTTTTTCGCAACGTCCCTAGGTATGTGATTTTATTAGCAAGTAATGACTTTGCTAACTGATAACTGCTATACCAATTATCGCATGTTAGATTCCTATTCTTTCCTTTTACATGATCCACTAATCTTGAAACAATATTTGCAGGTGTGTTATTGATAAAATAAGGCCCATCTGCCATCTTTCCGCAATAAATTTCTATTTTACTAGTGAAGAAACTTTTAGCATCGCAAAGTGCAAACATTTTGATACCGTATTTTGCCGGTTTGCTTGGTATATATTGTATAAAATTGCAACGCCCTCGAAATGGAACTAACATTTCATCGATTGTCATGTACTCGCTTATGCAATAAGTCTTTTTACAGTTTTCGTTTAGAGCACCCAATATCGATCTAATTGGTGCTAGCTTATCCAGTTTACGTCTTTGTTCCCTTGTCGTTATGTCATCAAATCTCAGAACTCGTAATATAAAAAGAAATCTCTTATAGTTCATGCAGGCTCGAAATATCTCAATACCTGTACCATCAGTTGCCCATAACTCCAAAAAGGTTGTATGATTGGCTCGTTTCATACCAGATAAGAAAAGTAACCCAATAAATGCTAACATTTCATTTTTAGATATATATTTGCAGTCCCTTTCCCTTTGAAATTTCTGTTTTATACTATCTATATATTTATTTGAGTACATAATAATTTCATGTATCATTTCTATTGAAAATATTTTCAAAAAACTGTCTATCTCGTTTTCTATATCGCGAGCATCCAATTTTGGCCCTGGCAATATTTTGACTAAATTACGTGCCTTTGTTCTTACTGCCTTACGAACTAAACTTACTTTAGACCATTTCGTCGTCTTATCTTTGCCAAAATAAAATTTATTACTGAAAATTTCAGTATCTAAATTTTCTTCTTCACTATCATCGGTTGAAATTTCAGTATTGCTGCCATGCTCACTAAACGACACTTCTTCATCATCCAGATCATCGTCCTCTTCGTCATCTATTTCTACAAATGTTTCGTCTTTATCAACGTCTATAAGGAGCCCCAGCTCTTGATTTATTTCTTTCTTTTTTGAACTTCTGGTTTCCATCTTATCTATAATAAATAGAAATAAATAAAACGAAAACAGAAAAAAATATAAAATACCAAATCCGTAATAAAATAAAAATGTATAAAGATGTATACAATAAAAATAATATAATAATATAAAAATGATGTAATAAAATAAAAATGATGTAATAAAATAAAAATGATGTAATAAAAATAATTGTAAAAAAAATAAAAATGCACTTACATAATTGGTCGCGCGGTATGCTTTAAGTACCAAC
This sequence comes from Onthophagus sagittarius, assembly GCA_036711965.1. NCBI lineage: Eukaryota > Metazoa > Arthropoda > Insecta > Coleoptera > Scarabaeidae > Onthophagus > Onthophagus sagittarius. Next base: position 15,425,998 of record JASERS010000004.1, read on the forward strand.
TTTTCTAAAACTCAAAATAACCACTTTCTAGCACGTTTTAACAAGCCGACGTGATACACCGCTAAACACAACAGTGAGATAGTAAGGTACCTAGCGGCGCAGAGGGAGAAACGCCATATAACTATTTTTATTGGACATTTTTTGTAAATGGTGTACAAAATACACCAGCGCGCCTAATTAAGGGTTAAAAGTTTTTTGTACGCAGACTTCTGCTGCTAAGTGTATTTAAATATCTTTACGAATCAGTTAAAAATAAGTGAAATAAGACCAGGTTAGTTATGCCTTTTTTGCCTTTATTGAATTTTCATGCCTATTATTTTTTTTATACCTATTTAAAGCCTTTTTCCAACTTTTTGGCGTATTTTCCCCAAGAATTGGTTGAATTATGAAAAAATATTTCGCTGCGCCTCTCTACATCTCCTCGTTGTGCCGTCTGACGTAAGATCCGCGTTTTTTATCAATCCGAATTTAAGCTTTGGAATTCCCCGTTGTGCCGTGTCGTCTTACACGGGATTCCCCGTATGTGGTTCGACTTGCGTCGAGTCTTTAATTCATTTAGTTGTATTAAAGTTACTCGAGTGACAGTGTGAAGTTCTTGCGTAGTACAATGCCGAAACCAATGCCGAAGCCAACCGTAGAAGAATGGATTAAAGATTACAAGGAATTGAAATATGAACGCAATCGTTTATTTTGCCAAGCCTGTTCAAAAATCGTAAGTATTGATGGAGTTAATCGAGTAAAAACAATTAATTATATTAATTATATTTTTAAATTATGTATAATACCAAAGATTTTTAAATATTTAAAACCGAAATTTAAATCTTTTTACTGTAAAAATTGGAAATTATAAAGAATAGCATGTCCCAAAATTCACTTGAAATAAAATTCACTATTGATTCAATGTAGTACTTCGATCACTAACATTAATAGAACAATATATTGATTGTTTAATAATTATGGAAGATATTATAAAATACTGACATTAAATTACTGTTAACAAATTAATTGTGACAAGAAATACTACATAATTCATCATGTCAAAACATCATTGCATCAGGAAAGATTAAAACTGACTAAAAGTCAATCCAAAAAACAACAAACTACAGGTACAGCTATACAATCTGTGTAATATCTTGCAAAGCTTTCATAAAAGTAAACATACCAATCCATAAAGTGACAAATAAATATTTCAAAACTTTTTTACAAACATATTGTACAATGCATATTCCCGATGAAAGCCATCTCCGCAAAAATTATATTACTTCAGTCTACAAAGAAGTTATTCAAGAAATAAAAAATATTATTGGAAATAATTATATTTGGATAAGTGTAGACGAAACAACTGATGTATGTGGACGATACGTGGCAAATTTAATACTTGGAGTATTAAGTGATGAAAATTCGTCAAAAAGTTTTCTAATAAGTACCAAAGAATTAAGTAAAACAAATAATAATACGGTAACAAGATTTATTCACGACGAATTAACGCATTTTTTCTTACCGGAGCCGGTACCGAATGATAAAATTTTACTGATGGTGTCAGACGCAGCGGCATACATGGTAAAAGCTGCGTCTAATATGAAGATTTTTTACCCTAATTTAATTCATTGTACTTGTTTAGCACACGGGCTTAATCGAGTAGCAGAAACTATAAGGTTACAGTTCCCATTAGTTAATAAATTAATAAAAAGCGGTAAACAAATATTTGTTAAAGCCCCTTTAAGGGTAGAATTGTTTAGAGAGAGGTTACCAAATACCCCATTACCACCACAACCAGTTCTAACAAGATGGGGAACATGGCTAGATGCCGCTATATACTACACAAACGCCTTAGATCATTTTAAACAATTAATAAATGAATTTCCGGCTACTATTAGTAAAGCAATAAAAGATTGCCAGGGCGTCCTAAAAGAAGTGGAGCTACAAAATAATTTGGCATTTATAAAAAGCAATTACCGTTATATAAGTGAATCTATAAAATCACTTGAAAAACAGGATTTACCTTTAGTGACTGCAGTAGAAATGATTAAAAAGTTTCAAGACAGCACGTATAGCGTACCAGGACATATTGGTCAAATAATTACGAATAAATTTAATGACGTTCTGTGTAAAAATGAAGGATTTGCCACATTACAAAAAATTGCAGCAATTTTAAGTGGTGAAATTGTTACTGGATTTATTATGGATCCCGCATTAATTACAAAGTTCAAGTATGCACCAATTACAAGTGTGGACGTGGAGAGATGTTTTTCGGCTTATAAGAATACGTTAAGTGAGAGAAGACACAACTTCACAATGGAACATTTAGAACAGCATTTAATAATTAGTTGTTTTCGTGATTAGTGGTTTAATAATTATATATGAATGTTTAGTTTAACGATGTATTTTTCATGATAAATACGATAAAATTTCATGCCTTTTTAAGTCCGTTTTTTTGTGCCTTTTAATCCGGTGTTTAATGATGTCCTGCACTTGAAAAGTATTATTGAAGAGTATTCCTAACTGCTTAAAACGATTGTCAGAGCATGAGGATTGTAGCAGGTCTTATATGTTGTGTGTATGTTGATGTATCTTATAAATATTTGCTTCATTAAACACCCACCACAGTATTTATTTTTAATTGAAAATTCCCAGGGTATGTACCCAACCCAACCCAAGATGTTTATTAAATCTGTACAAAGGCAAAGACCATTGGGAAGGATTTAAAAATCATCAGGGTTTTTGAAAATACGTATGAGTTGGGTTGGCTAAATTGGGAAGAAAGTGTTTTAGAAGCAGTATCTAGTATTTAATTGTCAGTTTAAACTTTTGATATGATGAATATCGTATTTTGCCAACAGTATTTGGTATTGTTGGAAGCAAAATTAAATTTTATTAACAGTATAGCAAGTTCTTCGCCTTCTACAATAAAAATGTCTTCTGCCTGCAGTATTTAGCCTTTAATTAACAGTTTATGGATTACTTACATAAAGATTGTGCATTTTGTTAAATAGTATTTAATATTTTTAAAGCATACTCAGTTGGTTTATCAACAGTATACAGATTTTACAAACAGTTTTACAAGTAGTATCAAGTCTTTTGGAACCATTTCAAGTCTTCTAAGGGCAGTATCAAGTCTTCTGGAAGTAGTATCAAGTTTTCTAGAAGTATTTTAAGTTTTCTAGAAGCATTTCATGTCTTCTAAAAGCATTTCAAGTCTTCTGGAAGATTTTCAAGTCTTCTATGGGCAGTATCAACAGCAATAGAATGATTGCTAGTCTTTTGGCAGTATTTCAAGTCTTTTGGAAGAATTACAAGTCTTCTGGAAGCATTTTAAATCTTCTATGGGCAGTGTCAAGTTTTTTGGAAGCAGTTCAGCTCATTCAGATGTAATATCAAGTCTTTTGGAAGCAGCGTCAACTCTTCCAGGACCAGTATCAATTCGTTTGGATGTAGTATCAAGTTTTCCAGCGGCACTATCAAGGCTTCTAGAAGCACTTCAAGTTTTCTGGAAGCGTCATCAAGGCTTCTACGAGATTTCAAGACTTCTGGGAGTAACATTAAGTCTTCTAAATATGGTATAAGTCTGCTGGAAGCATTTCAAGACTTCTAGGGGTAGTATCAAGTCTATTGAGAGCACTTTAACTCTGCCAGGGCGCAGTATCATGTCTTTGGGAAGCAACATCAAGCCCTTCAGAGGTAGTATAAAGTCTATTAGAAGCAATTTAAGCCTTGAGGAACCATTGATAGTCTTCTGGCAGCATTTTAAGTCTTTTGAAAGATTTTCAAGTCTTCTGGAAGCATTTTCATGAGCAGTATCAACAGCAATGTAATCTTCTGGCAACATTTTAAGTTTTTTGGAAATATTTTAAATCATCTATGGGCCGTATTAAGTCTTTTGGATGCAGTTCAACTCTTCCAGAGGAAGCATCAAGTCTTTTGAAAGCATTGTCAAGTCTTGCAGAGGCAGTATCAATTTTTTTGGAAGCAGTTCAAGTCTTCTAGAACCATTTCAAGTCATCTGGAAGCGACATCAAGTCTTTTGAAAGCATTTCAAGTCTTCAAATCTTTATTTTATTAATCTTTATTTACGTTTTTGATGCGTTTATGTTAACTAAACAGAATTATCATTCTTTTTGGCAGTTGCTTTAAGCAGTAACGAAGCAGTCAATGAAGCAGTCACCCAATTCATTCAACTTAGTAATAATAATATTATTTAATAACTGGAATTTTCGTCGCGTTTAATACCAACTGTCATTTGGTTGCATATTTTTTGGGCACGATAATTATTTAATACTCTGTATGTATATTTATAAACAAGGCTAGTATCTTTTAATCTCAAGTATCATAAAACCAAAAAAAGTATCCTCATTTATGCCTTATTAAAATTTCCTTTCATTTAATTTTAAATGATAACTCATCAATTATTTTTAATTTAGGCTATGATTGAAACAGGTTTTAGCAATAATTAAAAACAAAACTTCTTATTTATTATTACTCTTTGAGAAAAAAGTGTCAAGACAAAAAAAAAGTACAAGTTCACCTAAAAATAATGTTTAAACTAAATCTAAAATCACAAGAACAGAACTAAATTTCTAAACTCATTGCTTTTCTTTCTTATTTTTCGTCGGTTTTTGTTCCTTTTCTTTCGCAGGACCCGCAATGGCAGTCGCTTTCGGGCTGGATACGGAAAGTCCTTTGGTTCCTGATAAAGCAGTTCCTCTCGGAGCTGCTGAAGCAACCCCTCCAGGTCCGGCTAAAGCGATTGCGCCTGGTTCAGCTTGGGATACACTTTCTTCTTTAACACCGTCTTTTCGAGACTTTTCTGCAAAAACAAAACAATTAAAATAATTTTATTGTTTTAATTATTAAATAATTTTCTTCATCACCAGTAGCTTTTAATCCCAAATCGTCTTTGTCTTTATTCGAGTCGAACCTCCCCAAATCTTTCCCGCCATAATTCTCTTCTAATTCAGAAGAATTTTCTTCATCCGGGACTTCAATCGGCCGTAATTTAAACGAAACTTTATCGTTTTTGTCTTTTAAGAAAAAGTTTTGATTAAAATCTAATTCGTTGAACCTAACGTCTAAAGCGGGGCGCGGTTTCGGGGATTCCCCTTGGTAAGGTTTGATGAAATCGTCTTGGGGGAATGAAGGTTGTTGTTTATAATAAAAATCTTGTCCGTATCGTTCGGGAGCCGGTTGATAGGGGCTGTTTGAGAATTGCGGAAGTGGGTAATTTGAGAATAACGGCTGGCCGTTTAAGATAAAGAAGCGTTGCCCTGGTTTTAAATTTTGCGCCCGATCAGCTGCTGCTAAAACTTCCGCTTCGCCAGAAGAAAAGTCGGGACCTTCACCGAAACTTTCTAGTTTCTCCGGTGTTTTACCTGAAAGTATAAATAACATATGCCAAAGCGGTTAATTTTAATGATACAGTTTATGAAGACTTTCCATTATTTTTAATAACGGAAGTGAAACTTGCAATATATATTCATTTTTTTAAAATAATTATTCACGTTAGCTGTATTTAACGGTTTGGCTTTGAATTTGCATATAAAGAACATTTTTACCTTGTGTCACTAACACATATTACATGAATACGACGCGAATAGTTTTTTAATGAACATTTTTAAATAACCGTACTCGTTAATGAATTAATTTTTGTTTATATACACTGAACGCCTTGAACTGTTAAACTTGTCTTCTAGAGGCATTTCAAGTCTTCTGGTAGTAATATTCAGTCTTCTAGATATAGTATAAATCTTCTGGAAGCATTTGAAGACTTCTAGGAGCAGTATCAAGTGTATTGAAAAAATTTCAACTCTTCCAGGGACAGTATCATATCTTTGGGAAACAATATCAAGTCCTTCAGAGGCAGTATCAAGTCTATTAGAAGCAGTTAAAGTCTTTTGGATCTATTGCTAATCTTCTGACAGCATTTCAAGACTTTTGGAAGAATTTCAAGTCTTCTATGGGCAGTGTCAAGTCTTTTGAAAACAGTTGAACTCTTCCAGGAGTAGTATTGTCTTTTGGAATTAGTGTTAAGTCTTCCAGTGGCAGTATTAAGGTTTCTAGAAGGATTTCAAGTTTTCTGGAAGCGTCAGCATGTCTTCTAGCGGAATTTCAAGTCTTCTGGGAGTAACATTCAGTCTTCTAGATATAGTATAAATCTTCTGGAAGGATTTGAAGACTTCTAGGAGCAGTATCAAGTTTATTGAGAACATTTCAACTCTTCCAGACGCAGTATCATATCTTTGGGAAACAATATTAAGTCCTTCAGAGGCAGTATCAAGTCTATTAGATGCAATTAAAGTCTTTTGGATCTATTGTTGGTTTTATGACAGCATTTCAAGACTTTTGGAAATTTCAAGTTTTCTATGGGTAGTGTCAAGTCTTTTGGAAGCAGTTCAACTCTTCCAGAAGCAGTATCAAGTCTTTTGGAAACATTATTAAGTCTTCCAGTGGCAGTATCAAGCTTTCTAGAAGCATTTCAAGTTTTCTGGAAGCGTCATCAAGTCTTCTAGAGGCATTTCAAGTCTTCTGGGAGTAACATTCAGTCTTCTATATATAGTATAAATCTTCTGGAAGGATTTGAAGACTTCTAGGAGCAGTATCAAGTCTATTGATAACATTTCAACTCTTCCAGGGACAGTATCATATCTTTGGAAAACAATATCAAATCCTTCAGAGGCAGTATCAAGTCTATTAGAAGCAGTTAAAGTCTTTTGGATTTATTGTTAGTCTTCTGACAGCGTTTCAAGACTTTTGGAAGAATTTCAAGTCTTCTATGGGCAGTATCAAGTCTTTTGGAAGCAGTTCAACTTTTCCAAGAGTAGTATCAAGTCTTTTGGTATCAGTGTTAAGTCTTCCAGTGACAGTATCAAGCTTTCTAGAAGCATTTCAAGTTTTCTGGAAGCGTCATGAAGACTTCTAGCGGCATTTCAAGTCTTCTGGGAGTAACATTCAGTCTTCTATATATAGTATAAATCTTCTGGAAGGATTTGAAGACTTCTAGGAGCAGTATCAAGTCTATTGATAACATTTCAACTCTTCCGGAGGCAGTCTCACATCTTTGGGAAACAATATCAACTCCTTCAGAGGCAGTATCAAGTCTATTGTAAGCAGTTAAAGTCTTCTAGATCTATTATTGGTCTTCTGACAGCATTTCAAGACTTTTGGAAATTTCAAGTCTTCTATGGGCTGTATCAAGTCTTTTGGAAGCAGTTCAACTCTTCCAGAAGCAGAATCAAGTCTTTTGGAATCAGTGTTAAGTCTTCCAGTGGCAGTATCAAGCTTTCTGGAAGCATTTGAAGTTTTCTGGAAGCGTCATTAAGTCTTGTAGCGGCATTTCAAGTCTTCTGAGAGTAACATTGAGTCGTCTAAATATAGTATAAATCTTCTGGAAGCATTTGAAGGCTTCTAGGAGCAGTATCAAGTCTATTGAGAAAATTTCAACTCTTCCAGGGACAGTATCATATCTTTGGAAAACAATATCAAATCCTTCAGAGGCAGTATCAAGTCTATTAGAAGCAGTTAAAGTCTTTTGGATTTATTGTTAGTCTTCTGATAGCGTTTCAAGACTTTTGGAAGAATTTCAAGTCTTCTATGGGCAGTATCAAGTTTTTTGGAAGCAGTTCAACTCTTCCAAGAGTAGTATCAAGTCTTTTGGTATCAGTGTTAAGTCTTCCAGTGACAGTATCAAGTTTTCTAGAAACATTTCAAGTTTTCTGGAAGCGTCATGAAGACTTCTAGCGGCATTTCAAGTCTTCTGGGAGTAACATTCAGTCTTCTAGATATAGTATAAGTCTTCTGGAAGGATTTGAAGACTTCTAGGAGCAGTATCAAGTCTGTTGAGAAAATTTCAACTCTTCCAGGGACAGTATCATATCTTTAGGAAACAATATCAAGTCCTTCAGAGGCAGTATCAAGTTTATTAAAAGCAGTTAAAGTCTTCTGGATCTATTGTTAGTCTTTTGACAGCATTGCAAGACGTTTGGAAGAATTTCAAGTCTTCTATGGGCAGTATCAAGTTTTTTGGAAGCAGTTCAACTCTTCCAAGAGTAGTATCAAGTCTTTTGGTATCAGTGTTAAGTCTTCCAGTGACAGTATCAAGTTTTCTAGAAACATTTCAAGTTTTCTGGAAGCGTCATGAAGACTTCTAGCGGCATTTCAAGTCTTCTAGGAGTAACATTCAGTCTACTAGATATAGTATAAGTCTTCTGGAAGGATTTGAAGACTTTTAGGAGCAGTATCAAGTCTGTTGAGAAAATTTCAACTCTTCCAGGGACAGTATCATATCTTTAGGAAACAATATCAAGTCCTTCAGATGCAGTATCAAGTTTATTAAAAGCAGTTAAAGTCTTCTGGATCTATTGTTAGTCTTTTGACAGCATTTCAAGACGTTTGGAAGAATTTCAAGTCTTCTATGGGCAGTATCAAGTCTTTTAGAAGCAGTTCAACTTTTCCAGAAGCAGTATCAAGTCTTTTATAATCAGTATCAAGTCTTCTAGTGGCAGTATCAAGCTTTCTAGAAGCATTTTAAGTTTTCTGGAAGCGTGATCAAGTCTTCTAGCGGCATTTCAAGTCTTCTGGGAGCAACATTAAGTCTTCTAGATGTAGTATAAATCTTCTGGAAACATTTGAAGACTTCTAGGAGCAGTATCAAGTCTATTGAGAAAATTTCAATTCTTCCAGGGGCAGTATCATATCTTTGGGAAACAATATCAAGTCCTTCAGAGGCAATATCAAGTCTATAAGAAGCAGTTAAAGTCTTCCAGATCTACTGTTAGTCTTCTGACAGCATTTCAAGACTTTTGGAAGAATTTCAAGTCTTCTATGGGCTGTATCAAGTCTTTTGGAAGCAGTTCAACTCTTCCAGAAGCAGTATCAAGTCTTTTGGAATCAGTGTTAAGTCTTCCAGTGGTAGTATCAAGCTTTCTAGAAGCATTTCAAGTTTTCTGGAAGCGTTATCAAGTCTTCTAGCGTCATTTCAAGTTTTCTTGGAGTAACATTCAGTCTTCTAGATATAGTATAAATCTTCTGGAAGGATTTGAAGACTTCTAGGAGTAGTATCAAGTCTATTGAGAACATTTCAACTCTTCCAGGGGCTGTATCATATCATTGGGAAACAATATCAAGTCCTTCAGAGGCAGTAGCAAGTCTATTAGAAGCAGTTAAAGTCTTTTGGATCTATTGTTAGTCTTCTGACAGCATTTCAACACTTTTGGAAGAATTTCAAGTCTTCTATGGGCAGTATCAAGTTTTTTGGAAGTAGTTCAACTCTTCCAAGAGCAGTATCAAGTCTTTTGGAATCAGTATTAAGTTCCTCTGGCAGTATCAAGCTTTCTAGAAGCATTTCAAGTTTTCTGGAAGCGTCATCAAGTCTTCTAGCGGCATTTCAAGTCTTCTGGAAGCGTCATCAAGTCTTCTAGCGATATTTCAAGTCTTCTGGGTGTAACATTCAGTCTTGTAGGTATAGTATTTCTATTATTTTTAATAACGGAAGTGAAACTTTAAATATTTATCTTTTTTAAATAATCATTCACGTTAGTTGTATTTAACGGTTTAGCTATGAATTTCCATATAAAGAACATTTTTACCTTGTGACACTAACACATATTACGACAATACGACGCGAATTGTTTTTTAATGAACATTTTTAAATAACCGTACTCGTTAATGAATTAATTTTTGTTTATATACCTTGAACGCCTTGAGCTGTTAAACTTGGTCCGGTTGGAATTTCCTCTGCGTCTTTATTGATCGGTGGAACGAACGGTTTGGGCTGTCCCTGAACGAAAACTGGGTTGGGTTGGGGCGAATCCCTCAAAACGAATCCGGGTTGGGGTTGAGGTATTAAGAAATTTCCGGGATGCCCCGCCGGTTGTAGCAGGAACGGTTGACCCGGAGCTCCCCCGGTGTAATAAATGACTTGAGGTTGAAGTCTAAGCGAAATAAATTATGACGATTTATAAAATAAAACGGGATCGACGAACTTTGCTTGAACAATGTAATTTGAGGTAAATTGAGCGATGAAAAACGTTGACATCCAAATGAAGTGAACAGTGAACGTTGTTACAAGCTCTTTGTGGGTCGCGAGTGTGATTATACCCATTCAAAACTTTCAGTTGGTCTTCGTTACGTAAGGAAATAATTTATCTATAGACCATCTAGTTTCGCGTTTCGAGAGTAAGGAAGACAAGAAAACCTTTCTATTTCAAATTTACGAGATCTAATTAATTTCTTATTACTAATTAAAAATGATTTTTGAATTTACTCTTTGAACCATGGTAAAAAGAAAAGATTTAATGCGCACCTTCGTAATGGCACTTTTTCTATGTGGGAGGATGATGTAAGGTTGTCATGCAAAGGAAACTTTTCATTTAACTCTCAATGTCTTACCTGGGTTGAGTTGGATATCCGGGGTATTGCAATTGAGGATCCAAAAGGCTGAAGTCATATTGCAAGTCTAATCCGTACGGTGAACCATAAGATAACGGTCTTGGGTCGGTGTTCTGCGTCCGACCTTGAGGTCGACTCTGACCAACACTCGCCAATAAACTCACCGTTATTAAAATGAGAATCATCTAAATCAAAATAATAACATTTAAAACTTTCAATTTTCGTCATTTCCTAATCGGATGAAAACTGAAGCAGATTTAGATTGATTTAATTGGATTTAGATATCTTAATTGAATGACTCAGCCCTAATTGATGCACTTAACCCAATTTTGATTTAATAAATTATTTTTTGCAAATATGCACTTTTCCTTGAAACGTTTGTTGTTATTAATATTAATGGTACAGTATGTAATAGAGAATTTCCTTTAGAAACTTTATGACAGTCACTTTAATTAAATTTTTTATTCGCAATTATAAAATAACGGTAGATAATTTCATGCAGTTAATATCAGCGTTTATACTAAATATAGAATTGATGTTGTTGATTTCAAAGAAAATAGGCATAAAATAAATCTGAGTGGTGAGCAAAAATATGAATCACTTCTTTCTTGACAACTGGATTGTGTTTTCTTCTTAGAAAGATAAGGAGATCGTTTCGTTATGCGGAAATTTTGGTTGCTCAAGGTGTTTATGTCAATGAGAACAAACGCGGAGATTTTCTTCACTCAAATTACACCATGTCATCATAAAACTTGCTTAACATAATCTCACAGATGACGAAAAAGTTGGTTAAATTGGTATTTATTCGATTTGGTTAAGAAAAACTGTTTCAAAGAATGTCTGATATCAGAATGTTTGCAAAAATGATATGGAAATATGATTATTGTTTATTTTGGTCATTGTAATGCTTTGTTTTGATGTATTTTTAACTAAAAACTTCTCTTGAACACTTAATTTAGATTAATCTATACAGAAATAAATTTTGGACTTTACCAAAAGAGTTAGATTGATAAAGGTGCTTGGTGTGTGCGTCAAAAAACATCTCATGAACACCTCATTAAAATGGAAACATGCAAAGAAATGATTTTGGTTTTTTGCATAAGAGTTAGGAAATGGAGATGTATATCAAAATAGTTCTTTTGCAAGAAAAATCTCTTTAGAACATATAGAAGAAGAAATCTTGTCCAACTTCTCTTGTAGCTGTACTCGATTTCACATCAGTTCACCTATACATACAAAAGAACACAGCTTTAAGAGCCTTGAAACTGAAAACATTGAACAAAACGAACTCTTCGCGCAAATAGATGCAGAAATACTTCAATGAACACCTCGAAATCATCAAGGACGTGTTATGAGGAAACCAATTGATTAAGGTATTGATCAAAAACAGCATTAAATCGCTCCTTAGCTTTGACATTACTACTTTTTAAGTTAAAGATTTTGCTACAAGTGTTTTTCGTTGTTTTGAATAATTAAAATCTATACGTGTAAATCGGTTCTGATCAGAAAATCAAAAGCCTCAGAATATCCCAAATATATCACTCTTTCATATTGAAAAAGCTAAAGGTTAACAATATTAATGCATGGATTAGTTCCAATAAGCAGCTTTCATTAGAGCTGTTTTTATAGGGTTCTCCTCTTAACCCTAGTAATCTAAGGCATCTTTATTTATTGTAAAAATGTTCTACAAACTAATGAAGTAGAATAAAACACTTTTCCGCTTAAATAAATAGCAGGTAAATACCTCAAAACATTTTTCATCTTATGTCTTTATCACTAAATTTATGTTAATTACCTTCCTAATCAGTCTTCGAAATTTATAACGAATGGAGGAAGATCTCTGAAGCTTTAATCCAATATTATTCATTGAATATGCTAATAAATAATAATTATTTTGATTTTGTTACTTTTGACGTTTTGAATAATGAAACCTCAAAGAAACGTCATTGTGACATTTATTTCAAAACATGATAACACAAAAGTCCCTGAAAAAATTTATTACAGATTTGACGTTGTGTAATTATAAAGAAAAAGCTGATAAAAAACATAAAAAATATCATTGTAATCGTCTCATTTCATCATTCTTAATCTCAAATAACAAAAAATCAAAGTTCTTCATTTCGGATTCAGCACTCTCTATTGTGATGTAAAAAAGGCACCTTTCTTACCAACATAATAATGTCATTTTAGTGACAAAAATTTTTTAGTAAACGTGAAGATGAATAAGATGAAGATAATAGTATTGTTTGAAGGTGAAGACTGATGATTCGAATACTGACATTGCTGATAGTGAGATGGGAACGTTCTTTAGAAGATTAAGTAGACGGTAAGATGATTTTTTTCCTGTTCAAAATGACATCCAATTAGAAGAAACCATGACGATTCTTCCTTTTTGCAAAACTATGTTTAAATACTTATTGCATATTAACGAAATATAACAAAACTTAAAATATTCTGAGCCAATAATTAAAGTTTAGTTCGTTATTATTTGGTTATAATAAAAATTGACAGTTTTGACAGTTTTGGAATACACTCAGCAGCAGAAGTCTGCGTACAAAAACTTGAAATACTTTAATTGAAAAAATAAGAGTCATAATCTAATGTGATAAACTTGATTTTTTTTTTATTTTGTATATTAACTACATATAATTCTATTAACAAAATATGCTTCCACAAAACAGAAACAGTAGTTACAGAAAAAAATCAAAACTAAAAATTCTACAAATAACGGGTATGCAAAAATCTGCGTACAAGTCAGGACAGTATTTATAAAAAATTCATAAATGAGATCATTGTTTCTATATTAATATGAGGTCGGATAACCTTTACGTTTAATGGCCTCCCTTAAACGTTTAGGCATGGAGTGCACTAATTTCTTCGTTTCGTCCGAACTGATTTTGGCCCACTCCTCAATCATAACATTTTTTAATGTTTCCTTCGACGTTATGTTGTGTTGCCGAATCCTGCGTTCCAGTAAATCCCAGAGGTGTTCGATGGGATTCAAGTCCGGCGATTGTGGAGATGTTTTAAGTTGCTTTGGGGTATTGTATAGTAGCCAAAGCTTAGTGTTGTGGGCGCAATGTTTGGGGTCATTATCTTGTTGAAAAAAGTATTCGGGCCCCAAGCCCAAGTTTTCGATGCTAGGCTTCAAATTTTCTTTTAAAATGTCTATATACATTTTATGGTCCATTGTCGATGTTATGAAAACCAACCTTCCCACCCCTTTGGTGCACATACACCCCCAAACCATAACTCCACCACCTCCGTGTTTTACAGTCGCTTTCAAATTTTCGGGATTAAGGGCAGTATTATGTTTTCTCCATACAAGTTGTTTACCCTTAATACCGACAATGCAGAATTTGCTCTCATCTGTAAAGAGAACTTTCTCCCAGAATTCAATGGGCTTGTCTAAGAGTTTTTTTTGCAAAGGCGATCCGCTTCTGACGATTGACCTCTGACACAAATGGCTTTTTTCGTGCAACGCGACTGTGATAGTTAGCTTTTTTTAACGTCCTTCTCACCGTATCTTTGCTGATAGTTTTATGAAATTCTTGTTGTACATTTTCTACTATTTTTTTTTGCCGTCAGCCTAGGTTCTTTTCTAACCTGTTGTACAATTTTTCGCTTCTCTCGGTTTGTTAAAAGGGGTGGTCTACCAGATCGCGGACGTGAGAGGTAATCTTCAGTATCTTTATAATTATTAATTACTCTTTGAATGGAAGAGTGTGACCTGCCGACAGTTTCTCCTATTTTTCGAAAAGATTTTCCCTCTTTCCATAACTTTACAATAATTTTTCTCTCTCCCAATTCAATTTCCTTTCATTTCGTGTCCATTCTAACTTTTAGCTTCTAAGCCTGTGCTAATATAATTGACACCGATTATCTTTTATTTAAATCGGAAAGCATACATCGCCAACTACGTATTTAAGTAAATAAGTATATTTTGGAGAAGGCGTCTTTATTTGTACGCAGATTTTTGCATACGCATTATTTGGAGAATGTTTAATTTTAATTATTTTTCTAACTAATATTTCTGTTTTATTGATGCATATTTTGTTAATAGAATTATATGTAGTTAATACACAAAATAAAAAAAAATTGAAGTTTATCACATTAGACATGACCCTTATTTTTTCAGTTAAAGTGTTAGAAGTTTTTTGTACGCAGACTTCTGCTGCTAAGTGTAAATTAAATTTGGGAGTTAGACAAAGTTGAATATTAATTAAAGACTTTAATTGTTTAATTTCATCTCTCTCATTCTTATTTTTAAATAAGATTACCATTTATGCAATTTTTCATCATTTTCTAGCAAGTTTACTCATTCAGACTGTTTTTTACGAGTTTCCCTACTTAACCCTATTAATCTAACAATAAGACTGTCTAAGACATCCCTCTTTTTGCAAACATATTCATGTACTTTTCGATTAAGGAAGCCAACCGAAGTGAAAATATGACCATCACTTCAATTAAAACAACCCTATCCTAAACCTAAGGGCTAATAGGACTACAGCCTTGGGGCGCCAATCCCTAGGGGGCATAGTGGGGCCAAGCAAAAAAAATTTGGCCAAATTGTAACTTGTTTAATTTCGTAGCAATTGGGTCTAAATAGAATTAATAATATTGCAATACCACAAATAGAAGTGTTTGATACAATCCATCAAATTCCCATTTAGCAAACTTTAGTATTGATTGCAATACATCGCGTGAAACTTTTTCCTCGAAATATTTTTTTATGGGACCCTTCGTTCTGTAACACACCCACATTTTATTTTAGGGATGGTGCATCTCTGCCGTCGTTATAAAAACTCTATGCAAAGAGTATATGTAGATCAATAACTGAATGCATCTAGATTTCTCATAGAGATAGGTTGTTGCGAAAAGCATCAATTATTTTACCAATCCAATCCAAAATGGACCAAAAATAATATGTCTTTAATTCGTTGTGAAGTCGACGTCTTGTTGCATTGACTCATGAGTGCAGAGCCTCCATATGGATAGGCGTCAAAGTACATATCTTCTCCATACAGAATTGTTAATGGTTTTATCTAAAATGGAGTTCAGTCATCTGCTGAATACTGGTCGATACTATTCGGTTATAAAACAAATTTGAAAAATGTGGCAGCTCCAACCCAACTCTGGGACCTTAATATCTTAGTAACGCATTGATTAAAACCATAAATGTAAGCAATAGATTTCTTTCAAGTCATTTTCAGCATTGAGGCTGTATTTTGCTGTAATTTATTTTGGGAGTTTATTTCGAATTGAATCTTGATATTGCTTCTAGAAGACTTAATCAGCTTCCAAAAAACTTGATACTGCTTCCAACAAAAGACATGATATGCTTCCAGAAGACTTGAAACACTTCCAGAATATTTGAGCTGCTTCCAAATGACTTTGTACTACCCCTAGAAGATTTAATACTTCGAAAAGACTTAAAATATTTCCAAAAAACGCCCTCATACAATTGTTAAATGGTTTTATTTGGATTGAAGTTATTAATTTCAATTAATTTTCGAATTTTTGATGAGCGACTCAATAATGATGAAATAATGATGAATCCTTTGCATAACCAAGTAATTCATATTTCAGGATAGAATACTGGATCAAAGTGACAATCAATTAATCATTCCAATATTTCGATTCTATATGGAATCTTGTTCAGGGAGTGAAAATCGGATTGTAGCATTACAATCAGTTAGCGCTTGTTTCATTACAATCTGATTTTCACTCCCTAAAGAAGATTCCACAAGAATTGAAATTTTGGAATGATTGATTAATTGCTATTTTAATCCAGTACCCTATTCTGAAGTAATAATTACTTGCTTTTGTTAAAGGAATAAACAAATAATTCATACGATATTCTAATCTTTTGTATAGTTTAACGGGAAATTGTTAGAAGTGAGCCTTAACTTAACAAGAGTTATCTAAGATATACTTTCTGATTCTTTTCGTAAACGTTTATTTACTTATTGTTTAAAGAAGCCAAATTAAAGTGAAAATAAGACATTTATGTTAATTAAAATCGTAAATGTAAACAATAAATTTCTTGCTCAGTCACTAATCAGCACTCAGGATTTGTTTTGATGTATATTGCGTTAAAAATCTAAGTATAATTCTACAGAGTGTTTCAGTGACTTGGGGAACACTTTTAACTGCATATAATAGAGTGAAAATGGTGAAATTTTGTGGAAAAAATTGTTCAAAGACATTTTTTAAATATCTCAAGCACTATTTATGATAAAGCTTTATAATTTGAGACGGTAAAAACAAATATCAAGTAAAATCAGTGGGTAATTTATGAGTTGAATTGGTCTACCAGAACAATACTATACAGGGAGTTCCTAAGATTTGTATGCTTCGAACTTCATTATCCCATAATAACCCTATTTTTTATAGTTATTTTTAGTAGAAAATTTATTTTAGAAGCTTTTATCACTCTTAGATAGTATTGAAAAAGATCTCAAGACGGCTAAACCCGATTGATTCTAGTTCTAGGTTTAGTGTTAGTTCTAGTTTTATATCATTAAATAGATCTAGAAACATTTCAGTTTGGCCGTACATCTCTCAAAACAGCTAAACCCGAATGATTCTAGTTCCAGGTCTAGTGTTAGTTATAATTTTATTTTAATTCAAATATGAATTATAGAATTGAGTTGGGTGTAGCTATGCATCTGAAGACATTTTTTAACGAAGGCCTCTATAATGAATATTTTCTGAAATAGAATACTTTACAAGCTGATTTAGCAACCCTATACAGGGTGTCCCACGTAAGCAGCAAAGTACATAAATGGCATTAAGGAACAGAGATACTGAGTTCTTCTTTAGACAAAATATACCGAAATAAACATATGTTATTTTAAATGGAATGATATAGTTTCTATTTCATCTTCTGATTCTACAGACCAAATTTTGTTGACTGTGATAAGATATGTTTATACCTAGTACTTTTGGTTTTTGAGTTATTTTAATTAGAAACTTTTTTAGCAATACACATTGTGTCCTTTAATTCTGAATTTCTCAGAAACTGATCGAGTTAGAAAGTTTAAATTTGTCACAGTTGCTGCATGATTGTCTTTATGATTGTGGTTGGTCTCATCAGCCTACCGTATACAGATGTTCAAAAATACAACTACTGTTTTACCATATTCAATTGCAGAAAAGTCGAAAATTTCAAATAAAATACCCCATATCAGATAGAGAATTTAATTCTCTACAAATCATTACTGCATGTTCGTATACCTATTTATTGCTGTTTCTGAGATATGACTGAATTAATCAAAATCATGGAATGTAAGCCATGAAATAAGATCATAAAAACACGTGATTACGCACTAATAATGATTTAGAGAAGGAAACGTTAAAAAATGCTCAACCAAGCTCCATTTATAAGTGTTCAAATGCCAGTCCTATGTCCTCTATGCATAGATGAAACTAATTTACTAATTCGGCTTATTATCTACTATTTCAACAGAGATATTTCTTACGTTTCCTTTCGCTATTTACCATATTTTCTTTCGTCGTTGGAATATTAGCTTACATTTGGGTTTCGATGTATCTCCAAAAAAAAGTATTAGGGAGTTAGGTAGTATTGGACTTCCACGATCAATCCAATGCTCCTATACCGAATATTTAAACAGTTTTGTACATCTGGTATAATATACAGGTGTTCTGTCGTGTTGAGATATCATTCTTCCTAAATAGGCTTCATGTATGCGTAGAGCACACAGGTAAGATATTTAAACACTTATAAATTGAGTTTGGTTGAAAATTATTTATCGTTTCCATTTTTAAATCACAATTAGTGCATAATCACGTATTTTTATTATCTTATTTCATGACCTATCAATGAAAAAATAAACAAGATCTGCCATTTATTGCGTAATTTTGATTAACTCCGTCATATCTCAACAACTGCAATTAATAGGTATAGGACATATAGGGATGATTTGTAGACAATTAAATTCTTCATTTGATAAGGAAATTAGATATGGGATGTTCCATTTAACATTTTTGACTTTTTTGCAATTGAATATGGTAAAGTAGTTGTAACATTTTTGAACACCCTGTACTATACGATAGCAACTGTAATAAATTTTAATTTTCTCGATTAGTCCTTAAGAAATTCAGATTTAAATGACACCGTGTTTATTGCTAAAAAGAGATTTAAACTAAAATAACTCAAAAACCAAAAGGACTAACTACTATAATAAACATATTTTTTCAGTCACCATATTTTAGTGTATAAAATCAGAATATGAAATAAGAACTATATCATTTCATTTAAAATAACATAAATTTATTTCGGTACGTCGTTATGGAGCAGCCTGTATATACACAAATATTTTTTGTGTTTACAAAAATATCTTTTTTTAAATTTTGAAATTGAAAAGGGAACACTTTTTTCGTTCATCCAACCCAGCTCTGGCCCTAAATGTCTTAGAACGGTTTTGATTAAAACCATAAATCTAAGCAATACATTTCTTGCTCAGTAGTTCGTGAGCAATTACGCAGCCTGTGTTCTAATGCGTATTGAGTCAAAAATCAACGTTTAATTTGATACTATTCGGTCATAAAACAAAATTTGACAGTTAATTTGACAGATGTGGCAAAATTGGTAAAGTTGGCAGCTCCAACCTAACTCTGGGACCTAAATATCTTAGGACGGCACTGATTAAAACCATAAATGTAAGCAATAAATTTCTTGCTCAATCATTTTTAGCATCCAGGTTGTGCTCCAATGCGTATTGAGTTAAAAATCTAAGTTTAATTCGATACTATTCGGTTATAAAACAAAATTTGACAGTTAATTTGACAGATGTGGCAGAATTGGTAAAATTGACAGCGCCAACCCAGCTCTGGGACCTAAATATATTAGGACGGCACTGATTAAAACCATAAATGCAAGCAATAAATTTCTTGCTCAATCACTTTCAGTACTCAGGCTATGTTTTGATGCGTATTGAGTCAAAAATCAACGTTTAATTCGATACCATTCGATTATAAAATAAAACTTGACAGTTAATTTGATAGATATGGCAGAATTGATAAAGTTGGCAGGTCCAACCTAACTCTGGGACTTAAATATCTTAGTACAGCACTGATTAAAACCATAAATGTAAGCAATAAATTTCTTGTTCAATCATTTTCAGCACTCAGGCTAGCTTCTGAGGCGTATTGAGTCAATAATCAAAGTTTAATTCGATACTATTCGGTTATAAAACAAAATTTGACAGTTAATTTGACAGATGTGGCAGAATTGGTAAAGTTGGCAGCTCCAACCTAACTCTGAGACCTAAATATCTTAGGACGGCACTGATTAAAACCATAAATGTAAGCAATAAATTTCTTGCTCAATCATTTTTAGCATCCAGGTTGTGCTCCAATGCGTATTGAGTTAAAAATCAAAGTTTAATTCGATACTATTCGGTTATAAAACAAAATTTGACAGTTAATTTGACAGATGTGGCAGAATTGGTAAAGTTGGCAGCTCCAACCTAACTCTGGGACCTAAATATCTTAGGACGGCACTGATTAAAACCATAAATGTAAGCAATAAATTTCTTGCTCAATCATTTTTAGCATCCAGGTTGTGTTCCAATGCGTATTGAGTTAAAAATCAAAGTTTAATTCCATACTATTTGGTTATAAAACAAAATTTGACAGTTAATTTGACAGATGTGGCAGAATTGGTAAAGTTGGCAGCTCCAACCTAACTCTGAGACTTAAATATCTTAGGACGGCACTGATTAAAACCATAAATGTAAGCAATAAATTTCTTGCTCAATCATTTTTAGCATCCAGGTTGTGCTCCAATGCGTATTGAGTTAAAAATCAAAGTTTAATTCGATACTATTCTGTTATAAAACAAAATTTGACAGTTAATTTGACAGATGTGGCAGAATTGGTAAAGTTGGCAGCTCCAACCTAACTCTGGGACCTAAATATCTTAGGACGGCACTGATTAAAACCATAAATGTAAGCAATAAATTTCTTGCTCCATCATTTTTAGCATCCAGGTTGTGTTCGAATGCGTATTGAGTTAAAAATCAAAGTTTAATTCCATACTATTTGGTTATAAAACAAAATTTGACAGTTAATTTGACAGATGTGGCAGAATTGGTAAAGTTGGCAGCTCCAACCTAACTCTGAGACTTAAATATCTTAGGACGGCACTGATTAAAACCATAAATGTAAGCAATAAATTTCTTGCTCAATCATTTTTAGCATCCAGGTTGTGCTCCAATGCGTATTGAGTTAAAAATCAAAGTTTAATTCGATACTATTCGGTTATAAAACAAAATTTGACAGTTAATTTGACAGATGTGGCAGAATTGGTAAAGTTGGCAGCTCCAACCTAACTCTGAGACCTAAATATCTTAGGACGGCACTGATTAAAACCATAAATGTAAGCAATAAATTTCTTGCTCAATCATTTTTAGCATCCAGGTTGTGCTCCAATGCGTATTGAGTTAAAAATCAAAGTTTAATTTGATACTATTCGGTTATAAAACAAAATTTGACAGTTAATTTGACAGATGTGGCAGAATTGGTAAAGTTGGCAGCTCCAACCTAACTCTGAGACCTAAATATCTTAGGACGGCACTGATTAAAACCATAAATGTAAGCAATAAATTTCTTGCTCAATCATTTTTAGCATCCAGGTTGTGTTCCAATGCGTATTGAGTTAAAAATCAAAGTTTAATTCCATACTATTCGGTTATAAAACAAAATTTGACAGTTAATTTGACAGATGTGGCAGAATTGGTAAAGTTGGCAGCTCCAACCTAACTCTGAGACTTAAATATCTTAGGACGGCACTGATTAAAACCATAAATGTAAGCAATAAATTTCTTGCTCAATCATTTTTAGCATCCAGGTTGTGCTCCAATGCGTATTGAGTTAAAAATCAAAGTTTAATTCGATACTATTCGGTTATAAAACAAAATTTTACAGTTAATTTGACAGATGTGGCAGAATTGGTAAAGTTGGCAGCTCCAACCTAACTCTGAGACTTAAATATCTTAGGACGGCACTGATTAAAACCATAAATGTAAGCAATAAATTTCTTGCTCCATCATTTTTAGCATCCAGGTTGTGTTCGAATGCGTATTGAGTTAAAAATCAAAGTTTAATTCCATACTATTTGGTTATAAAACAAAATTTGACAGTTAATTTGACAGATGTGGCAGAATTGGTAAAGTTGGCAGCTCCAACCTAACTCTGAGACTTAAATATCTTAGGACGGCACTGATTAAAACCATAAATGTAAGCAATAAATTTCTTGCTCAATCATTTTCAGCACTAAGGCTGTGTTTTGGTGCGTATTGAGTCAAAAATCAAAGTTTAATTTGATACTATTCGGTTATAAAAACAAAATTTGACAGATGTGGCAGAATTAGTAAAATTGACAGCGCCAACCCAGCTCTGGGACCTAAATATATTAGGACGGCACTGATTAAAACCATAAATGCAAGCAATAAATTTCTTGCTCAATCATTTTCAGTACTCAGGCTATGTTTTGATGCGTATTGAGTCAAAAATCAACGTTTAATTCGATACCATTCGATTATAAAATAAAACTTGACAGTTAATTTGATAGATATGGCAGAATTGATAAAGTTGGCAGGTCCAACCTAACTCTGGGACTTAAATATCTTAGTACAGCACTGATTAAAACCATAAATGTAAGCAATAAATTTCTTGTTCAATCATTTTCAGCACTAAGGCTGTGTTCTGATGCATATTGAGTCAAAAATCAAAGTTTAATTCGATACTATTCAGTTATAAAACAAAATTTGACAGTTGATTTGACAGATTTGACAGAATTGGTAAATTTAACAGACTTGATTGTTGTGGAATCATTTAAGCTTGAAATTTAGACAAACTTGATTATTAATTTAAGAAAAGTAACGCAAAATAACATCATTTTAATTATCTCATTTTATCCCTCTCATTCTTATTCTTAAATAAGATTTGCATTTATGCAGTTACTTAACACTTAACTTTGACAGTTACGGAATCAATTAAATTTGGGGGTAATTTTTTATTCAATCTTATTCTTAAACACCAATGTGTTTATCCTATCATTTTTAGATGTACTTTTTTTTGGGTTAACTTTTTGTAATCATTTTTTCCTTTTGCCAAATTTTGCAAAACATTTCCTTCCATCAATAAAAAAATCGTAATAAAAATCAAACTTACCTTTAACAGCCGTAAACCACGGTTCAACACAAATAGTTCACGTTCAGGAGTTTCGTTTCGTTCAGTTCTAAGAGTGTCGTCCCCGGAACAACGACCTCACTTTATAAACCGTCAAAAGTGGGGGTCTCGTCGTTTTCGCCGTTTTCTTTCCTTCTTCGTTGCGCTTCTTCCCCCTATACTTATTTCGTTTCTTCTTTATTACCCGTTCGTTATCTACGCGAAATAATCATCGCGCATTTTTCCGCGTTCTTCGCTTGGAAATCTTGGAAAAAAAATCTTCCTTTTCAGTATTTTTAGTGTTTATCCTTTCATTTTGTTTTATTTCGTTCTTTTTTAAATATGAGAATTGCGTGCTCGCAACGACCGAGGTTAATCTTATATTCTTCTGGCGTTTCCACCAAGAAATATTACGAATGTTTGTGTTTGTTCGGCCTCAGAAAATCGTTGATTTCTGTTATTATTGATAGCAGATTCACTTCGTTGCGGTTTGTATTTTTCTATTAAAATGAGTGGTCATTTAAATTTACCTTGATTAAACCCGGAAGAAAAATAATACTAAGTCACTTTGATGAAATTTATTTTTTAAAATTAAAATTCAAGAAGGATTTTTTGCTTCTTCGAAAATCTAAAAGTAAAACCCAACCCACAAACAACACTTAAAAGGGTGCGGTACCGAAAAGTGCAAGTAATTTTTTAGCCGCAACATTAACATATAATGGAAGAACCTTTATCTCGTTCTGGTTTTTCGGGCGGTTTTGTTTCGTCAATTCTTCCAAGAGGATGATTTAACAAGCAATTTTTTTATATTCCGATGCGTCATTAGCAGTCAAAGAACGAAAGCAGACAAACAAGGACGAATTGGTGTTGGCCATTGCAACAACGGCCCTAAGACATCACTCACTTTAAAAAATTAAAATGATGCATGTTTAATATCTGTTGCATTTTAATTGATCAAACGTTGCAAAACTTTTTAAATTTAAAAGAAGGTTAAAACCAAAATAAATAATAAATAAATTGATTCTTTTATGAAGCGTTATGTAAGAGTCTTTGATGCAAATTAACCATAGAAATAAATCTTTTGATCCTTCTACTCCAGTTCCAGTCAACAATACGAATGTAAACCGCCATTCATTTCATTTTCTATACTTTCCCTAAGACATTAACAGAATGAAGTGGTAAAACGGCGATGGTAACTGTTTCAACTTAGTTATTTCTTTGTTTGGAAGTTTAATTCGCGTCTTTTGAAAGTTAAAAAATTACCCCAATTACGTAATCGCCTTTTTACCTTTTCGATTTAAATTTGAAAGAAGGAAACAAAGCCTAAATTTTTTATTATTATCTTAATTTTTTATTATTACAATTAAATTATTAAATTTGATGATATTTCGAAATGATCTTGTTTAAAAGATCGCTCGAAGATATTTCTTTTTTATTGTTGGATTCGCCGCGTTTCTTCGACGGCTTAACGTATTGTTGGGCGAAGATTGGTGCTAAAGCCTGTTGGGGATCGACTCCTGCTATCGCAGTCCCAACGGGGCGTGCTATTGCTAATCCTGCAGGACCAACTACAGCTGTTGCTACTGGTTTGCTTGCTGCAACACCTCCGGCTCCTACAAAAAAGAAAATGTTGATTAGAAAAATGTAAACAGTTAGAGGAAATGCGGGTGTTCTACCATTTCCTGTTGTAACTTCCGATTTTCTTTTTTTTAAATAATAATGGTAAATGAATTCTTTTTGATATGATTGAAATTGCTTTAAAATATAGGAGCCATCAAAATAAGGATGGGAATTTTTATCATAGATTAGATTGCTTCAAATGAATTAGATGAAGATATGATGATCGAAATGAGAAACAATAATGTCTATAATTGTGAGATTTTCGCAAAAAGTTGGCTCATCTATTTAATATTATGCTGTTTGAGGAATGGTAATTCAAAAAGTAAATGTCTGGTGATGGTAAAGGTATCATTAAGATGAAAGTTCAATAACGCTGGTAACACAGTATTGTGATATTATTTTTTATAGAACTCGAGATATTGAAGATTAAGGTTTTGTTGAGATTATATTTACTTTTTAAGACGATTTTAGATCATTCTAAGAGAGTTTCGAAGGGAATTGTTACGTATTGAGTGTCAAATTTGTTGTAGATTATAAAAATTGCTACAAAATTTTTTTCTTTGTTACTTTTGAAGGTGAAAATTTTGTAAAATTTTATTTTATCTTATTTGTATTACTATATTCTGATAAAGAATCAAATTTTATTCAAAATAACTCCAAACTCGACTAAATTATCTTTTATAGAACCGAAGATATTAAAGAAATTAATTAAATTTTTTTTGGTTATTTTTGATAATAAAAATTTGGATCAATTTTATTTTATCTTATTTATATTAATGTATTCGGATAAAGAATCAAATTTTATTCAAAATAAGTCCAAACTCGGCGATATTATCTTTTATAGAACTTGAGATATTAAAGATTAAAGTTTTGTTGAGGTTATGTTCACTTTTTAAGACGATGTTAAATCATTCTAAGACAGTTTTTACTCAAAATATTTCGTGTTTAGTATCAAATTAAAGGGAATTCTATGTAGTTTATGAAAATCTGTACATAAAATTTTTTTTAGGTCATTTTTGAAAATTATAATATCGTTAAATTTTATTTTATCTTATTTATATTATTGTATTTTGATAAAGAATCAAATTTTGTTTGAAATAATTCCAAACTCGACGATATTATCTCTTACAGAACTTGAGATATTAAAGATTAAAGTTTTGTTGAGGTTATGTTCACTTTTTAAGACGATGTTAAATCATTCTAAGACAGTTTATACTCAAAATATTGCGTGTTTGGTATCAAATTAAAGGGAATTCTATGTAGTTTATGAAAATCTGTACATAAAATTTTTTTAGGTCATTTTTGAAAATTATAATATCGTTAAATTTTATTTTATCTTATTTATATTAATGTATTCTGATAAAGAATCAAATTTTATTCAAAATAACTCCAAACTCGATGATATTATCTCTTACAGAACTTGAGATATTAAAGATAAAAGCTTTGTTGAGGTTATGTTCACTTTTTAAGACGATGTTAAATCATTCTAAGACAGTTTTTACTCAAAATATTGCGTGTTTGGTATCAAATTAAAGGGAATTCTATGTAGTTTATGAAAATCTGTACATACATTTTTTTTTGGGTCATTTTTGAAAATTATAATATCGTTAAATTTTATATTATCTTATTTATATTATTGTATTTTGATAAAGAATCAAATTTTGTTTGAAATAATTCCAAACTCGACGATATTATCTCTTACAGAACTTGAGGTATTAAAGATTAAAGCTTTGTTGAGGTTATGTTCACATTTTAAGACGATGTTAAATCATTCTAAGACAGTTTTTACTCAAAATATTTCGTGTTTAGTATCAAATTAAAGGGAATTCTATGTAGTTTATGAAAATCTGTACATAATTTTTTTTAGGTCATTTTTGAAAATTATAATTTCGTTAAATTTTATTTTATCTTATTTATATTATTGTATTTTGACAAAGAATCAAATTTTGTTTGAAATAATTCCAAACTCGACGATATCATCTCTTACAGAACTTGAGATATTAAAGACTAAAGTTTTGTTGAGGTTATGTTCACTTTTTAAGACGATGTTAAATCATTCTAAGACGGTTTTTACTCAAAATATTGCGTGTTTGGTATCAAATTAAAGGAAATTCTATGTAGTTTATGAAAATCTGTAGATACATTTTTTTTAGGTCATTTTTGAAAATTATAATATCGTTAAATTTTATTTTATCTTATTTATATTATTGTATTTTGATAAAGAATCAAATTTTGTTTGAAATAATTCCAAACTCGACGATATTATCTCTTACAGAACTTGAGATATTAAAGATTAAAGTTTTGTTGAGGTTATGTTCACTTTTTAGGACGATGTTAAATCATTCTAAGACAGTTTTTA
Source organism: Onthophagus sagittarius (assembly GCA_036711965.1). Classification (NCBI taxonomy): domain Eukaryota; kingdom Metazoa; phylum Arthropoda; class Insecta; order Coleoptera; family Scarabaeidae; genus Onthophagus; species Onthophagus sagittarius. The sequence continues at coordinate 15,452,555 of JASERS010000004.1, forward strand.
CTCAAAATATTGCGTGTTTGGTATCAAATTAAAGGAAATTCTATGTAGTTTATGAAAATCTGTACATACATTTTTTTTAGGTCATTTTTGAAAATTATAATATCGTTAAATTTTATTTTATCTTATTTATATTATTGTATTTTGATAAAGAATCAAATTTTGTTTGAAATAATTCCAAACTCGACGATATTATCTCTTACAGAACTTGAGATATTAAAGATTAAAGCTTTGTTGAGGTTATGTTCACTTTTTAAGACGATGTTAAATCATTCTAAGACAGTTTTTACTCAAAATATTGCGTGTTTGGTATCAAATTAAAGGAAATTCTATGTAGTTTATGAAAATCTGTACATACATTTTTTTTAGGTCATTTTTGAAAATTATAATATCGTTAAATTTTATTTTATCTTATTTATATTATTGTATTTTGATAAAGAATCAAATTTTGTTTGAAATAATTCCAAACTCGACGATATTATCTCTTACAGAACTTGAGATATTAAAGACTAAAGTTTTGTTGAGGTTATGTTCACTTTTTAAGACGATGTTAAATCATTCTAAGACAGTTTTCACTCAAAATATTGCGTGTTTGGTATCAAATTAAAGGGAATTCTATGTAGTTTATGAAAATCTGTACATAAATATTTTTTAGGTTATTTTTGAAAATTATAATATCGTTAAATTTTATTTTATCTTATTTATATTAATGTATTCTGATAAAGAATCAAATTTTATTCAAAATAACTCCAAACTCGATGATATTATCTCTTACAGAACTTGAGATATTAAAGATTAAAGTTTTGTTGAGGTTATGTTCACTTTTTAAGACGATGTTTAATCATTCTAAGACAGTTTTTACTCAAAATATTGCGTGTTTGGTATCAAATTAAAGGGAATTCTATGTAGTTTATGAAAATCTGTACATAAATTTTTTTTTAGGTCATTTTTGAAAATTGTAATATCGTTAAATTTTATTTTATCTTATTTATATTAATGTATTCTGATAAAGAATCAAATTTTATTCAAAATAACTCCAAACTCGACGATATTATCTCTTACAGAACTTGAGATATTAAAGACTAAAGTTCTGTTGAGGTTATGTTCAATTTTAAGACGATGTTAAATCATTCTAAGACAGTTTTTACTCAAAATATTGCGTGTTTGGTATCAAATTAAAGAGAATTCTATGTAGTTTATGAAAATCTGTACATAAAATTTTTTTTAGGTCATTTTTGAAAATTATAATATCGTTAAATTTTATTTTATCTTATTTATATTAATGTATTCTGATAAAGAATCAAATTTTATTCAAAATAACTCCAAACTCGACGATATTATCTCTTACAGAACTTGAGATATTAAAGATTAAAGTTTTGTTGAGGTTATGTTCACTTTTTAAGACGATGTTAAATCATTCTGAGACAGTTTTTACTCAAAATATTGCGTGTTTGGTATCAAATCAAAGGGAATTCTATGTAGTTTATGAAAATCTGTACATAAATTTTTTTTAGGTCATTTTTGAAAATTAAAATATCGTTAAATTTTATTTTATCTTATTTATATTATTGTATTTTGACAAAGAATCAAATTTTGTTTGAAATAATTCCAAACTCGACGATATTATCTCTTACAGAACTTGAGATATTAAAGATTAAAGTTTTGTTGAGGTTATGTTCACTTTTTAAGACGATGTTTAATCATTCTAAGACAGTTTTTACTCAAAATATTGCGTGTTTGGTATCAAATTAAAGGGAATTCTATGTAGTTTATGAAAATCTGTACATAAATTTTTTTTAGGTCATTTTTAAAAATTATAATATCGTTAAATTTTATTTTATCTTATTTATATTATTGTATTTTGATAAAGAATCAAATTTTGTTTGAAATAATTCCAAACTCGACGATATTATCTCTTACAGAACTTGAGATATTAAAGATTAAAGTTTTGTTGAGGTTATGTTCACTTTTTAAGACGATGTTAAATCATTCTGAGACAGTTTTTACTCAAAATATTGCGTGTTTGGTATCAAATCAAAGGGAATTCTATGTAGTTTATGAAAATCTGTACATAAATTTTTTTTAGGTCATTTTTGAAAATTAAAATATCGTTAAATTTTATTTTATCTTATTTATATTATTGTATTTTGACAAAGAATCACATTTTGTTTGAAATAATTCCAAACTCGACGATATTATCTCTTACAGAACTTGAGATATTAAAGATTAAAGTTTTGTTGAGGTTATGTTCACTTTTTAAGACGATGTTTAATCATTCTAAGACAGTTTTTACTCAAAATATTGCGTGTTTGGTATCAAATTAAAGGGAATTCTATGTAGTTTATGAAAATCTGTACATAAATTTTTTTTAGGTCATTTTTAAAAATTATAATATCGTTAAATTTTATTTTATCTTATTTATATTATTGTATTTTGATAAAGAATCAAATTTTGTTTGAAATAATTCCAAACTCGACGATATTATCTCTTACAGAACTTGAGATATTAAAGATTAAAGTTTTGTCGAGGTTATGTTCACTTTTTAAGACGATGTTAAATCATTCTGAGACAGTTTTTACTCAAAATATTGCGTGTTTGGTATCAAATTAAAGGGAATTCTATGTAGTTTATGAAAATCTGTACATAAATTTTTTTTAGGTCATTTTTGAAAATTATAATATCGTTAAATTTTACTTTATCTTATTTATATTATTGTATTTTGATAAAGAATCAAATTTTGTTTGAAATAATTTCCAACTCGACGGTATTATCTCTTACAGTACTTGAGATATTAAAGATTAAAGTTTTGTTGAGGTTATGTTCACTTTTTAAGACGATGTTAAATCATTCTAAGACAGTTTTTACTCAAAATATTGCGTGTTTGGTATCAAATTAAAGGGAATTCTATGTAGTTTATGAAAATCTGTACATAAATTTTTTTTAGGTCATTTTTGAAAATTATAATATCGTTAAATTTTATTTTATCTTATTTATATTATTGTATTTTGATAAAGAATCAAATTTTGTTTGAAATAATTCCAAACTCGACAATATTATCTCTTACGGAACTTGAGGTATTAAAGACTAAAGTTTTGTTGAGGTTATGTTCACTTTTTAAGACGATGTTAAATCATTCTAAGACAGTTTTTACTCAAAATATTGCGTGTTTGGTATCAAATTAAAGGGAATTCTATGTAGTTTATGAAAATCTGTACATAATTTTTTTTAGGTCATTTTTGAAAATTATAATTTCGTTAAATTTTATTTTATCTTATTTATATTATTGTATTTTGACAAAGAATCAAATTTTGTTTGAAATAATTCCAAACTCGACGATATTATCTCTTACAGAACTTGAGATAATAAAGATTAAAGTTTTGTTGAGGTTATGTTCACTTTTTAAGACGATGTTAAATCATTCTAAGACAGTTTTTACTCAAAATATTGCGTGTTTGGTATCAAATTAAAGGGAATTCTATGTAGTTTATGAAAATCTGTACATAAATTTTTGTTAGGTCATTTTTGAAAATTAGAATATCGTTAAATTTTATTTTATCTTATTTATATTAATGTATTCTGATAAAGAATCAAATTTTATTTGAAATAACATCAAACTCGACGATATTATCTTTTATAGAACTCGAGATATTAAGGATTAAAATTTTGTTGAGGTTATGTTCACTTTTTAAGACGATGTTACATCATTCTAAGAGACTTTTTACTCAAAATATTGTTTGTTTGGTATCAAATTAAAGGATATTTTATGTAGATTATGAAAATTTGTACAAAAATTTTTTTTGGGTCATTTTTGAAATTTAAAATATCGCTAAATTTTATTTTATCTTATTTATATTAATGTATTCTGATAAAAGACCAAATTTTATTCAAAATAACTCAAACTCCACGATATTATCTTTTATAGAACTTGAGATACTAAAGATTAAAGTTTTGTTGAGGTTATGTTCACTTTTCAAGACGATTTTGAATAATTCTGAGAGAGTTTTTACTCGAAATATTGCGAGTTTGGTATCAAATTAAAGGGAATTTTATGTAGGTTAAGAAAATTTTTACAAAAATTTTCTTTGTGTCATTTTTGAAAACACTTCTTGACTCATTTTTGAACATTAAAATATTGCTAAATTTTATTTTATCTTACTTATATTAACGTATTCTGATAAAGAATCAAGTTTTATTTAAAATAACTCCAAACTCGATGATATTATCTACAAGAAAACTCGATATATTAAAGATTAAAGTTTTGTTGAGGTTATGTTCACCCTTTTTAGGACGACTTCATTCTAAAACATTTTTTATTCAAAATGTTGCGTGTTTGGTATCAAATTAAAGGGAATTTTATGTAGATTATGAAAATTTCTTCAAAATAGGTAAAAGCACACCTTCAAATTCGAAGTACCAAAACGTTAAAGTAATTTTGGGTTGGTTGGGTGAGATTGGGATTGTTTTCCATTAGCATCTTGATGGCACCTTCTCCACATTCACTATTTATGATCATTGGACCCACAAAATCTCATCAAAAAAGCCAATTTGGGCTACCCACAAGATCCTGTTTGGTCGAGTATTCTGATTGATGTGTATTGATAATAAAGTGCAGATATACAAGATGAATGACTCAAATAATTAAGATCATGTAAGAGTAGCAGAAATGAAGACTCATAATATCAGTATCTGGAAAAACTAAATGGACAGAGTTAAGAACTTTGGTATCTCAAATAAATATAAGTTTGTTGATCTTTGTAGAATGTCAGTTGACAGATTTTCGAAAATTGTGTTTCCAAATTATTCATTCGTAATCAGAGATAAAGAGATACTTGGGTTGGGTTGGGTTGTCCTTTTCTCTAGAAGATGTTAAAAAGGCAATCTTTATTAAGAACAAGCAAGAAGAAAGAAAGTGGATGATTTATTGGACAAAAAAATTGTATTAATTAAATAATAAAAACATATTTACCAGCTACAGCAAGCCCCACCGGTTTAGCTTCAGCAACCGAAGCATCATCTGGTGGCAAATTAACAACAACAGCATCAGCTTCTTCTTCCTCCTCCTCTTCCTCCTCTTCCCTTTCCGGCTGTTTATCTTTATTTTCCTCCTTTTTCTTTTCACCTTCTTTTTGTTTCTTATTCTTATCTTCCTTATTACTATTATTTATACTCAAATTATTATCGATTTTATTAACTTTATCTTTCTTATTCTCTTTAATACTATTATTTACAGTTGTGTTATTATTACTAACTTTATTATTATCTTTTTTCTTATTATCTTCAATTTGAGTACTGTTTAAATTATTTTTTTTCTTAATTTGCTCAATCCGCTTCCGATCAAACCAAGCAGTCAACCCATCATCGCTAAAGAAATCATCACTAGCCCCATTAAGTTGTAAATCAGCTATATTTTTAGCATATTCATTCAATATTTCCATCTCACTTTCATATTCATCTTGTTCCGCCCGATTAAAACTTTTCCTTCGATTTTTCTCCTGCAAATTAATTATTTTATTCGCAGATTTTTCCATCTCTTTAATCCCAAATCCACGTTGTTCTAATTCCCGTTTTTCAGTTGTCGGCAAGATAACGACTTTCGAAGAAACTATCCCATCCGCAGATTCGACTAATTGAAGAGCTTGCCCTTTTGCCCCGCCATAAAACGGAATCGTCGTAACTTTATATGGAATCTCTTGCGTTCTTCTACAAGAATAATATGAAATTGTTTTAAACCGCGCGGCTCGGCCAATTAAAAAGGATAAATCAAAATAAAAATAAACAAAACAGAACACGCAAAAGACACGCAAAGTTACGCATCAAAAAACCAAGGTGAAGAGGTAATTTGAATAAATCACGGGGAGATAAATCGAGCACCGAACGAATAGGCACATTTCCAACAATGTTGGCCAATTGAAACGCTTTTTGAATGTTAATAACAATTTAACCTCGCCACATTTTTCTTCTTCAATGGAGTTTATTTAAATTCTTGTTTGTACGATTCGATGTGTTATCTATTAGAAAAAATATTTATTTGATTACATCAATATACTATTTATAATGTATAGATTTCATTTAAATTGGGTTATACTCTACATTTTAGATAACAACATTTATTTTGTAATAATATGCTACCTTTCTTTCATTGTAAGTGAGTCAATACCGAGCTTTATTTTTTCCAAATTATGTGCGCCACTTTTGTGTTTTAGCAGCAAGTATCTATTTTTAAAATTAAGTTATAAAATATCAATTCAAACAAATAGTAAGCAAGTGATTCTTCCTGCGAAACTTTATCCTTAATTATTTAGTTACCAATAAGATTCACTGGTTTGAAATGTTTCTTCAAGACTTAAAATGACTAAAAAACTTGAGCTACTTTCAGAAGACCTGCTACTGCCCCTTACGAGTTAATACTGCTTCTGAAAGACTTAAAGTGCGTCCAGCAGACTTCAAACTGCTTCTAGAAGACCTGCAATTGCTTTCAGTAGACTTAATTCCGTTTTTAGAAGACTTGAAATGCATCTCTCCCCAAGACTACAAATGCTTCTAGAAGACTTGAAACTGCTTTTAGAAGTCTTGAAATGCTTCTAGAAAACTTGATATTGCTTCCAATAGACTTAATTTTGTTTTTAGAAGACTTGAAATGATAGTCCCTGGAATGTATTTTCCCCACGGCTAGAAATGCTTCCAGAAGACTTAAACTGCTTCTAGAAAACTTAAGCTACTTCCAAAAGATTTGCTACTGTCCCTTAAGACTTAATACTGCTTCTGAAAGAGTTAAAGTGTTTTCAGCAGACTTTATACTGCTTCTAGAAGATCTGATTTTGCTTCCAGAAGACTTAACACTGTTTGTAGAAGACTTGAAATTCTAGTCCCTGAAATGCATTTCTCTTCAAGATTAGAAATGCTTCTAGAAAACTTGGGCTACTTTCAAAACACTTGCTACTGCCCCTTAAGACTTAATACTGCTTTTGAAAGACTTAAAGTGCTTCCACCAGACTTCATACTGCTTCTAGAAGATCTGATATTGTTTCCAGAAGACCTAATACTGTTTTTAGCTAACTTAAAATGCTAGTCCCTGAAATACATTTCTCCCCAAGACTAGAAATGCTTCTAGAAGACTTGAAATGTTAGAAAACTTAATCTACTTCCAGAAGATATGCTACTGCTTCTAGAAAACTTGATATGACTTCTAAAACACTTGAAATGCTACCAAATGACTTGAAATACTACAAGAAGACTTTAAACATTAAATTTAAATACCTCTGGAAGACTTGATATTGCTTCCAAAAGACTTAATATTGTTTCAGAGGACTTAAAATGCTTCCTCAAGGCTTCAACTGCTTCTAGAAGACATCATATTTCTTGTAGAAGACTTGTAATGCCTCCAGAAGACTTGATTCTGCCTCTGGAAGTGCTTCCTGCAGACTTTATACTGCGTCTAGGAGACCTGATATTGCTTCCAGAAGACTTAATACTGTTGTTGGACGACTTGAAATTCTAGTCCCTGAAATGCAGTTCTCCCCAAGGCTAGAAATGCGTCTAGAAGACTTAAAATGCTTCCAGAAAACTAGACCTACTTCCAGAAAACTTGCTACTACTCTTGGAAGACTTGATATTGCTTCTAGAAAGGTTGATATGGCGTCCAAAACATTTGAAATGTTTCAAGGCTTCGACTGCTTCCAGAATTGTTACTGTTTTAGAAGTTTTAATATGGGTTCTACAAGACTTGATATGGCTTCTAGATTACTTGATATGGCTTCTAGATTACTTGATTTGGCTTCTAGAAGACTTGATATGGTTTCAAAAAAATTTGAAATGTTTCCAGAAGACTTAATATTGCCTTTGGAAAACTTGAATTGCTACCGGAAGATCTCATACTTATTCTGGAAAACTTGAAATGACCTACTTCCAGGAGACTTGCTACTGCTCTTGGAAGACTTAATACTACTTCTAGAAAACTTGATATGGTGTCCAGAACATTTGAAATGCTACCAAAAGACTTGAAATACTACTGGAAGACTGGATATTGCCTCTGGAAGGCTTGAAATGCTTCTAGAAGATTTGATATTGCTTCCAAAAGACTTAATATTGTTTCTAGAGGTCTTAAAATGCTTCCTCAAGGCTTCGACTGCTTCCAGAATTGTTACTATTTTAGAAGTTTTGTTATGGGTTCTACAAGACTTGATATGGCTTCTAGAAGACTTCATATGGCTTCCAGAAAATTTAAAATGTTGTCAGAAGACTTGATATTGCCTTTGGAAAACTTGAATTGCTACCAGAAGATTTAATACTTTTGGTGGAAAATTTGAAATGCTACCAGAAGACTTCATATTGTACCTGGAAAATTTAAAGCGCTTCTAGCAAACTTGATACTGCTTCTAGAAGTCTTGATAATGCTTCCAGAAGACTTAATATTATTTCTATAAGATTTAAAATGTTATAGTAAACTTGATATTGCTTCCAGAAGAATTGAAACGCTTGCAGAAAACTTGAACTACTTCCAGAAAACTTGCTACTGCTCTTGAAAGACTGCTTCTAGAAAGGTTGATATGGCGTCCAAAACATTTGAAATGCTACCAGGAGACTTAAAATACTACTGGAAGATTGGATATTGCCTCTGGAAGGCTTGAAATGCTTCTAGAAGACTTGATATTGCTTCCAAAAGACTTAATATTGTTTCTAAAGGACTTAAATTGCTTCCCCAAGGCTTCGACTGCTTCCAAAATTGTTACTGTTTTAGAAGTTTTAATATAGGTTCTACAAGACTTGATATGGCTTCTAGATTACTTGATATGGCTTCTAGATTACTTGATATTGCTTCTAGAAGACTTGATATGGTTTCAAAAAAAATTGAAATGTTGCCAGAAGACTTGATATTGCCTTTGGAAAACTTGAAGTTATATTTCTGATATAAGAAATAATCTCGTCAGCCCTAAGTATTGTTTGTGGTACTTGGGACAGCAAACGGTTTTGAAGGTGACTTGAGTTGGATTAGGTTTTGGTAAGGTTGAATTGAGATATTTCCATTATATGTTGGGATATTGCCAACATCTAATAGAAGATATTATCTCGGCCGACTGCGAAGACATCTGCCGCCCTGAATATTGTTTCCAATATTTGGGACGGCTTGATTCGAAACCAATCAAGATTACTTCCCCCATGAGATGTTAATGATAAACAACCAAACCCATACCAACCTAACTAAAACCCAACTCAAGCCAACTTAATTTCAAAGACATCGCCAAGTGTTAAGGCCTAAGTTATATTTCTGATATAAGAAATAGTCTCATCAGCCCTAAGTATTGTTCATGGTACTTGGGACAGCAAACGGCTTTGAACTCCACTTAGGTTGGATTGGGTTTTGGTTAGGTTTGATAGAGTTGGGTTATTCTCAACATCTGATGGGAGTCATAATCTCGGTCGACTTCGAAGACGTCTGCCTCCCTGAGCATTGTTCCTAATGTTTGGGACAGCCGATTTCATCGAAAACAACCAAGATTACTTTCCCCATAAGATGTTAGTGATAAGCAACCCAATCCACACCAATCTAACTAAAACCCAACCCAAGCTAAGTCGATTTCAAAAGCATCCCTAGCCCTAGGTTAAATTCCTGATATAAAAAATAATCTCGTCGGTCCAAAGTATTGGTCATGGTACTTGGGACAGCAAACTACTTTGAAGTTAATCGAGATTATTTCTCCCATGTGATGTTAGGGGTAAACAACCCAACATACAACAACCTAACTAAAATGCAACCCAAGCTAAGTCGATCAAAGACATCGCCAGCCCTAAGTTATATTTCTGATATAAGAAATAATCTCGTCAGTCCAAAATATTGTTCATGGTACTTGGGACAGCAAACGGCTTTGAACTCGACTTAAGTTGGGTTATTCCCAACATCTGATGGGAGATATAATCTTAAAGTATATTGTTCCTGATATTTTGGACGGCTGACGTCTTTGAAGTCAAATGAGATTATTTCTCCAATGAGATGTTAGGGATAACAACCCAATCCACACCAACCTAACTAAAATCCAACCGAACCACGATTTCAAAGGCATCGCCAGTCCTAAGTTACAGTATTGGAATAAAGTCGAGCAACTTTTAATTTTTGTAAATTAAATTTTAAATTAATGCTTTTCCTTAGGGTTTACTTTACCATGGTAGTCTATATTATATAGCATATATGTGGTGAAGATGTCATAAAGCTAGTCTTATTTTATTAGAAGAAAAATAAAATACTAAGCAAGTGATTCTTCTTGCGAAGCTTTATCCTTAATTATTTGGTTACCAATAAGATTAACTGATTTGAAACGTTTCTCCAAGACAAAATGACTAAAAAACTTGAGCTACTTACAGAAGACTTGCTACTGCCCCTTACGAGTTAATACTGCTTCTGCAAGACTTAAAGTGCTGTTAGCAGACTTCATACTGCTTCTAGAAGACCTGATATTGCTTCCAGAAGACTTAAATCTGTCTTTAGAAAACTTGAAATGATAGTCCCTGAAATGCATTTCTCCCCAAGACTACCAATGCTTCTAGAAGACTTGAAACTGCTTTTAGAAGTCTTGAAATGCTTCTAGAAAACTTGATATTGCTTCCAATAGACTTAATTTTGTTTTTAGAAGACTTGAAATGATAGTCCCTGGAATGTATTTTCCCCACGGCTAGAAATGCTTCCAGAAGACTTAAACTGCTTCTAGAAAACTTAAGCTACTTCCAAAAGATTTGCTACTGTCCCTTAAGACTTAATACTGCTTCTGAAAGAGTTAAACTGTTTCCAGCAGACTTTATACTGCTTCTAGAAGATCTGATATTGCTTCCAGAAGACTAAAATATTGTTCATGGTACTTGGGACAGCAAACAGCTTTGAACTCGACTTGGGTTGGGTTATTCCCAACATCTAATGAGAGATATAATCTTGAAGTATATTGTTCCTGATATTTTGGATGGCTGACGTCTTTGAAGTCAATTGAGATTATTTCTCCAATGAGATGTTAGGGATAACAACCCAATCCACACCAACCTAACTAAAATCCAACCGAACCACGATTTCAAAGACATCGCCAGTCCTAAGTTACAGTATTGGAAAAAAGTCAAGCAACTTTTAATTTTTGTAAATTAAATTTTAAATTAATGCTTTTCCTTAGGGTTTACTTTACTATTGTAGTCTATATTATATAGCATATATGTGGTGAAGATGTCATAAAGCTAGCCTTATTTTATTAGAAGAAAAATAAAATACTTTTTGGTAAGATTTAACGTTTTTGATAAGATACATTCGATAGGACCAGTCTTAAACATGCCTCGCGGTGTAGCTGTTTGTAAAACTGAAAGAAATGGTTGTAATGATTTTAAAAACCATGTTAAACAATGTGATATCGCTCGCAAATTTTCTTTACACAAATGTGTAGTATTGCGATTTATTAAACAATATCGTGAGACGGAACTTGTAGACTTGAAGAAACAGTCTGGACGTCCCAGAAAAACCAATGAATACCTTGATAGAATAATTGTAAGAACAGCTAAAAAATATCTATTTTATTCTTCAGTCAAAATTAAGGCTGATTTACAAGATACACACAATTTGGAGGTATCAACTCGTACAATACGCTATTTGCTCGAAGACCAGCGAAAAAACTACTTCTATCAAAAAAAAAAAATAAAGCCCATCAAAAGTGGACATACAACGAATGGAAAAAGGTATTGTTTAGTAATGAATCCAAGTTGAACTTAATTAAATGCGATGAAGTGCAATATGTGAGGCGTCCAATAGGAAAATATCTCTGATGGTTTGGGGGTGTTTCTTTGGTTTTGGTGTAGGCCCTATACACCGTCTTATGGGAATGATGGACAGATTTATGTACCGTGATATATTAAGAAATGTTATGGAACTTTATGCTGACGAAAATCTGTCTATCTCTAATAAATTTCAACAGGATAACGATCCGAAACACACATCTAAAGTCGTAAAGGAATGGTTTGAACAAAATAAAATAAATTTGATGACTTGGCCGTCACAGTCACCAGACTTAAATCCTGTAGAAAAAATAGATAGAAATTCGGAATAAAATTTACCAAAATGGCGACAAATTGTTCGCTGCTCTTCAAAGTGAATGGTGTGAAATATCGAAAGAAACCATTGACAATTTAATACACTCAATGTTACGACAGTGTCAGGATGTTGTTAGTAATAAAGAAGATTGTATTAAGTACTAAAAAATCTATGCTTTTTATTCAATTTAACTGTTATTTACCTAAAAATTGTTAAGTTGTTCTACTTTTTTCCAACTCAACTTTTGCAAATCTGTTTAATTTCTACAAAAATAGAGTTATCTTTGTCAAATTTCGGCCAAACAATGACTACATAATACACATTGCCATAGTAATATAAATCCTCATGAAAAACATAAATTTAAAATTTAATATAGAAAAATTAGAAGTTGTTCTACTTTTTTCCAATACTGTATATTTATCATATAAGAAATAATCTCGTCAGCTCTAAGTATTGTTCATGGTACTAAGTTGACTTGAGTTGGATTAAGTTTTGGTAAAGTTGGGTTGGGTTGGGTTAGGTTATTTCCAATATCTAACGGGAGATATAATTTTGAAGTCAAACACCCTAAATATTATTCCAACCTAACTAAAACGCAACCCAAACCAAGTCGATTTCAAAGACATCGCCATCCCTTAGTTATACTCTGAGCGTCAAAAGAAAGTAAACACTAGCTGTTTACTTCTAAAAACCCTTTTTATTACGATTCTGTTAACTTACAATAAAAATTTATATACCAAAAAATAAAAAATAGTTAAGCAAAAAACCCCACAAATATGGTAAATCCCCTTTAGAGTAAAAATACCCCGATTTTTACGCGTCAAAGGAAAGTAAACAGCCGGTCCGGTTGTTGTAAATTCATTTTAGATTTAGGGGAAGTACTACACTTTTCGTATAAATACTTATAAACCCCTCCCAGGACAACTTTAGAACATTTTAGAAGAAACAGCAAGTGGTTGAACGTCGAAATTAATTATAAATACCAAAAATCATCATGGGAAAACAAGCAAGTATAGAAACGCGTAAAATTATATTAAGTTCAAATAAAAAAGGTAAAGCCTTACGCGAAATAGCTAAAATAATGGGAGGAAATCACTGCACAATAAAAAAAATTTTGGATAAATACGCAAAACATCATACTGTAGCCGATTTACAACGCGTTGGACGACCAAAGCGCCTTATAGAAGTACAGGCTAGAGCAGTGGTAAGAGAAGTGAAGAATAATCCATGTTCAAGTGCGGTTAAAATAGCAAACGACATATCGCAGATAGCAAACACAACCATAAGTTCCAGTACCATACGAAGAACACTCCATAGAAGTGGCCTGCATGGAAGAACACCCCGTAAAAAGCCTTACATATCGAAAATAAATAAACAGAAACGTCTTGATTTCGCAAAAAAATATCAGAACGAAGCTCCAGATTTTTGGAAAAATATATTATTTAGTGATGAAAGTAAATTTGAAATTTTTGGTAAAAGAAAACCACCAAAGATATGGAGGCCAAAAAATGAGGCCTTCAAAGAGAAATTTGTTACCAATACCATCGAGCACGGTGGAGGCTCGGTTATGGTCTGGGGCTCTATGGCGGCGTCAGGGGTCGGTAATCTAGTTTTTATTGAATCAACAATGAATAAAATGGACTATTTAACCATTTTAAAGAACAATATTTCCCCGAGTATTAATGAATTGGGCTTATCAGAGAACTGGATCTTCCAACAGGATAACGATCCAAAGCACACTTCCAAAATTGTGAAGGAATGGATGCTATACCGAGTCCCTAAAACCCTTGATCATCCACCGCAGTCCCCAGACCTTAATCCTATAGAACATCTGTGGGATCACCTTGATCACCTCCCAGAAAAAGGACAATTTCAAATAAAGACGACCTTAAAAAAGCTTTAACTGAAGAATAGATGAAAATCCCTCAAAATATTACAAAAAACTTGGTGGAATCCATGCCAAGGAGATTAAGGGAGGTGTTGAAGGCCAAAGGAGCTCAAACCAAGTATTAAAAGATAATATTATATTTATTTTTGTACTTAATACCTATTAGTTTCGAATTCTGTGTACTTTCTTTTGACGCGTAAATTCGGTAGATATTTACAATAATCTGAATTATTACGGGTAATGATTTGTTTTTTTTTTCATGTTTCTATTGATCTAAATATAGTATAGATGAGTTGTGAAGACTGCAATAAAACTTTTTGATTTTCGTTATTAACTGCATTTTTATTAACCTTTTAATAAAAAAACAACAGCTGTTTACTTTTTTTTGACGCTCACAGTATTTATGATATAAGAAATAATCTCGTAAGTCCTATGTCGTATGTCCATGGTAATTGGGACATCAAACAACTTTGAAGTTGACTTGGGTTGGATTAGGTTTTGGTAAGATTGTATTGAGTTGAGATATTCTCAACATCTAATGGCAGAAACCTTTAGAAACATCTAAATATTGTTCCTAATATTTGGGACGACCGATGCCTTCGAACTCAACTAAAATTACTTCTCCCTTTAAGATGTTGACCAACCTCTCTTACTATATCTCAAATTGAAACTAACAGTCATTATTTTATAATAAGATATAAGAAGGATTAGGATTAAACATAAAAATTTAAAAACATTTTAATAACTATATACAATTTTTTACAACACATATTTCTTTTTTTAATAAAAAATCAAGTTTCTTCATAATTTATTTCCAAATCACTTTCTGCGTGAGCGATCCCTCCAGGTCCCGCAATAGCCACAGCTTCCGGCTCAAAAAGAATATCAACATTCGTACCCTCCCTCAAAATCGCCTTCGAAATCGGATTAGCAATCGCTTTACCCTCTTGACCAGCAACCGCTTTCGCCGCTGGTTTCAAAATCAACGTAATCACATCCTCTTTTTTCCCATTAAAATCACTCCTAAACCGAATCAATTTCTCCTTAGGAATCGTAATTTTATCCTTAACATACCCCAATAAAGGGTTATTTTTATACGGAGCTATTTTAGCATTCATTTCATTAATGGCTTCGTCGATGTCTAAAAGTTTTTGAATTTGCGTGGATCGTTGATTGAGGATATCGGAAATTTTGATTTCTTCTTGATTTTTAACTCGAAACGGATTTTTATTTGATGTTTGGGCGAAATCGTAGAAGTAATTGGGATATTGAGAGTTTCCTAGGATGTTAGTTGTTGTTAATAGTGGAGATTGATAGAAAGATCCAAACCTAAGTGGAAAAAGATGCAGAAATTAATGATTTAAGCTAAATTTTGCAGCAAAAGCGGAAAAAAGAAATAAATTTATCTACAATTAATTATAACGAATAAATATTTTTTAAATTTTTATTGAGTGTTTTATCACAGATATAAAATTGTTTGAAATTAATTATTAGTTATACATTCGCGCAAAATTAGTTGCCTATCTACTAAATTAATTATTTTGTATTTTAACCCTTATTATAATAAATAACGGGTCCTACAGCGACGACTTTTCCGACCCTTTTCCCTTTATGATTTCCGTTGATTATATCAGCAAGACTGACGTTGGGTTCGACGGCAATCACTTTTGATCCAGTTCCTGCGATTGCTAAACTATCGGGATGGGTGTAAGCATATCCATTTGGGCCAACAATCGCTGTTCCTCCACTTCCTGCAGTTGCAATTCCTCCAGGTCCTGCGATGGCAACTCCTCCTTTTTTTACTTTAATCCGATGGATAAAAATCCCACTTCCTGTATTGTCTTTACTCAAAAGTTTTTTATTATTCTCATTTATAACATCTTTTAAATCTTCAATTGGTGGCTGAGTTGTGCTTTGCTTAAATTTATTTTGCGTCTCAATTAATAATTGGAGAGGATTCAACGTTTTCGTATTATTTTTTGAAGATTTTTTACTATTTATTAAAGCTTTTCCATCACGATCCTTCTCATTAATTCTTGACTTATTAACAAAATCATTTTCATCTTTTAATTCATCTTCATCACTTTGAGTTTCATTTAAATTCAAATTCCTCGGCGATTTTAAATACGCATTTGAGCCATTTTCCCCATACTCAGCGATTTGTACTCCTTTCTTGATACTTTCAATGATAAAGGTGGGTCTATTTCCGGGTTGTTGTGGCCAAAAATAATATTCTTTTCCCGTTCTTACTGAGTTATTCGAAATTTCCGTTAAATTTTGTTTGTCTAAATTAAAAAGGATCCTTAAATAATTAAAAATCCCGATGTTTCCGTTTTCCGCGGGCTTCGTGTTTTTGGGGATGTCCCTATCCGGTTGGTATCCATCAACTTTGTACTCGTTAAACGGCATATTCGGGACATTATTGATATATCCCGAGCTCTCGTAATTCTCGCTCTTTTTGTAGGGAATAAATGAGTTAAGAAACGGTAAATTTTGAACTAAGGGGTTAAAATTGCTTAATCCTTGAATGTATGGCGGTAATTGCGACTTCAAAATGATCCCTTTAACGTTATTTAACATCTGGCTTTGTATAAAGTTGTGCTTTTCGAGATCTGATTCCCCATCATTGATGGACTTCCCCCGAAATTTTTCAACCAAAAAGTTCCCCAAACGAATCGGTAATGGCCTATCGAGGGAATGTTCGTAAAAATGGGGGATTTCCACGTTCTTCGTGCTCCTAACAGGCGATTTCGTGCTCGTGTACCCATATTTTTCGTTAATATCATTGATTTTCCTCAAAATTTCCTTCGCAATTATATCATTATTCGGCTCAATTTTCACGACTTCGTGTTTTTCTACTCTATAAAATTAAAAGAAAAGAATTAGACCCAAAAATTGACTCAAAAATAGGGTCGTTTTGGATCTTTTATCGAGAACTTACCCATTCACTCTCAAGACACATTCACCACAGCACATTTTAACCAAACACAATCACTTTAAACGAAACTAATTCGAGGGAGAGATCATCTAAATCTATTAATGACTTAATCAACTTACTCGATGGAAACGGGGGCTTCTTCCTCTTGAGTTTGCGGCCTACATTCCACCAATGTCAATGTTGTAATCTAAAAATAAAACAAAGTTTACCGTAAAAATATTCAAAAAAACCCGTTTTTGGTGAATTAAAGAGGCCGAACTCACCAAAAGCAAAATCTTCATGTTAAACGTTTCGTTTCAAAACATCGATTCATCGAAACTGCCCGTGAAATATTTAGTGACGGCCTTTTTAAAACTGCCGGAAGACAATTTTGTGCCCACCACGTTCTTGTAACTTCCCGATAAAGGAACCACCTCCGATATCGAAGTTTACTTCTTCGTCGTTTTCGACCTCCTCTCCGTCGTTGGAAGGGGCAAGAAACGTTACGAGCACATCTTCTTATCTCGATGTTACATAAACCGAGAAATTCTTTAAAATCGTCGCCCTTTAAACGAATTATAACTAAATCAAAACTTTTTTTTCGAAAATTTCTCTTTTAACACTTTATTTCCATTCATATATAACCCTTTAACATCTCCAGCATACTAACCAGCCTGAAAAAAAGCCAAAATTTAGGCCAATACGTGCTTTCTTGAACGAAATAAAAAATCGAAATTAGAATTCCAAAAACGTTTTCTTACCGTAACTCATAGAAAGTCAAAAAGACCATAAATTACGACATCGCCAAAACGATTTTTTCTTCCTGATTCTTATTTATTTATTTATTCTTCTTTATTAATATTTAATAAGTGAGTGCAACAAAAGAAACGAAAGTATTTAGCGCGAATAACTGTCGTCTTTAATATAAATAAAGGACCCGATTGAAATCGCTTTGGGGAAAAAGTATTCTAGATTTAAATAACTGTAAAATGACGGCGGGAAATGAAAACAAAACGCGGAGGAAGGTAAAATGTTTATGGGTAATCGGATTTTGTAAAATTACATTTGCAAAGTAAACGCGGAGAGTTGCCCGTCGTCTTTAAGTTCACGGAGAACCTTGACTTTGCAAGAACTGGTCGATGAACCTTTCGCTACGCCCGCAATTCTTCGTGGCAAATATTCTTTGTTTTTTCTAGATAATTGATGATTATTGTTTCTAATTATACGTTTTGTTTTTTTGTGTCATTTTTTTTTTCTTAAAAACAAGTTTATGATAAATTAAATTATACGGGTATTTTAAGTTATACCATATAAAGGACATCGACCAGAGTTAATGGAACATTATTGTTATCATGTATAAGATCTATTATAACTTGAGCCTTCCAAAAGATTATGACAATGTAGGTTTTTTATGAATCTCCAAAGTTTTGTTCCTTTATGTCGGTAGGTGTCAAAAAATTTTGTCTAGCAAATGTAATCTTACCCTTGTCTTCTATGTCTGTAACTAATAATGTATATTTTACTGTCTACAAAGGAGACTAAAACAACAATTTGAGAGGGCATAAGATATGTGAGTACTTTGGGTGTACAACAACTCCCAGAGCTTATACAAAATTTGTAATGGGTGCAGAGTCTAACTCAATCCAACCCAACCCAACCCAACCCATATGTATAGCTGTATACTTGGATTCTCTGGGTGTTATTAAGATCTCCAATTTAGCGCCAAACTCTAGTGCAAAAGTTCTTTTGGAGTGCAGATATTAAAAGGTATTAAGATAATTGAGGTTTGATACTGTTTCCAAAATATCTGAAATGCCTTCAAAATCCTTGATACCGCTTCTAGAAGACTTGATCTACCTCTAGAGGACTTGATATATGAAGACTTGAAATGCCTTCAAAGGTCTTAAAATATTTCCAGAATGCTTGCAATAATTATAGATGACTTAATACTACTTTTTGAAGACTTGATATTACTTCCAGAGCCTTGAAATGTTTCCAGAAGTCTTGATATTTCCTCTGGAAGAGTTGAAATGCTAATTGCTAGAAAACTTGATATGGCTTCTGGAACGCTTGAAATGTTACCAGAAGACTTGAAATACCATTAAAAGCCTTGATATTTCCTCTGGAAGGCTTAAAATGCTTTTCTAGAAAACCTGATATTGCTCCCAAAAGAGTTAATATTGTTCCTAGAGGACTTAAAAAGCTTCCTTAAGACTTGAAGTGCTTACAAAACTTCATACTTACTGTAAAAGATTTGTGATGCTTCTAGAAGACTTGATTCTGCCTCTGGAAGTCTTAAAGTGCTTCCTGCAGACTTTATACTGCATCTAAAAGACAAGATATTGCTTCCAGAAGACTTAATACTATTTTTAGAAAGCTTGAAACGCTAGTCTCTGAAATGCATATCTCTCTAAGGCTAGAAATACTTCTAGAAGACTTGATACTGCTTCTAGAAGACTTAACAGTTTGCTTAGAAAATATTTAATATTATTGGACAGAATGCAAAATCTTGAAGACAGTAGTCCAAAAATTGTTAATTAATGAGTAACTTAGACATTAAAAGTTAAAAAATAAAAGGATATAGTTACTTCCTTAAGACTTGAAATTCTTACAAAACGTCATACTTATTGTAGAAGATTTGATTCTGCCTCTGGAAGTCTTAAAGTGCTTCCTGCAGACTTTATACTGCGTCTAGAATACCTGATATTGCTTCCAGAAGACTTAATACTATTTTTAGAAACCTTGAAATGCTAGTCTCTCAAATGCATTTCTCTCCAAGGCTAGAAATGCTTCTAGAAGATTTGATACTGTTTTCAGAGGACTTGAAATGCTTCCAGAAAACTTGAACTACTTCCAGAAAATTTGCTGCTGCTCTTGAAAGACTTGATACTGCTTCTAGAAAACTTAGCTTGCAGAATACTTGAAATGCTGTCAGAAAACTTGAAATACTACTAGAAAACCTGATATTGCCTCCGGAAGACTTGAAATGCTTTTAGAAAACTAAATACTGCTGCTAGAAGACTTGAAATGCTTTCAGAAATCTTGATATTGCCTCTGGAGGATATAAAATTCTTTTAGAAGACTTGATTCTGGTTCTGAAAGGCTTGCTATTGCTTCCAAAAGATTTGACATACTTCCAGAAGACTTGCAATAATTATAGAAGACTTCAACTGCTTTATCAAAAGACTTGATATTGCTTTCAGATCCTTGAAATATTTCTAGAAGTCGTGCAATGCTTTCAGAAGACTCGACGGACTTGAAATATTTCCAAAAGACTATATACGATTTTAGAAAACTTCAACTGCTTTTAAAGGACTTGGTACTGCTTCTGGAAAACTTGAAACTACTTTTTGACGACTTGATATTACTTTCAGAGCCTTGAAATATTTCCAGAACTTTTCCAATACTTTCAGAAGACTCGACGGACTTGAAATACTTCCAAAAGACTAAATACGGCTTCTAGAAGACATGGAATGCTTCTAGAAGTTTTGATATTGCCTCCGGAATGCATAAAATGCTTTTTCGTCTCTTGAAAAAAGCTAAATATAGCTTCTAGAATACTTAAAATACTTTCAAAGGACTTGCCTCTGAAAGATTTGAAATGCTTCTAGAAGACTTGATTTTGCTTCTAAACGACTTCCTATTGTTTCCAGAAGATTTGAAATAATTGCAAAAATTATAGAAGACTTCAATTGATTTCAGAAGACTTGATACTACTTTTTGAAAACTTGCTAATACTTTCAGAGCCTTGAAATATTTCTAGAAGACTTGCAATGCTTTTAGAAGACTCGACGGATTTGAAATACTTCCAAGAGACTAAATACGGCTTCTAGAAGATTTGAAATTCGTCCAGAAGACTTGATATTGCCTCTGAAAGGCTTCAAATGCTTCCTGAAAACTTGATACTGCTTCTAAAACGACTTGATATTGCTTTCAGAAGATTTTAAATACTTCCAAAAAACTTGATACTGCATCTAGAAGACTTAATACTGCTTGTCAAACTTGTGTCAGAAAACATTTTCCTCGCAAAACTATTGATACTGTCAATGAACCAGTTTGCTTCGAAAATATTTAATATTATTGGATAAAATGTAAAATCTTGAGGACAGTAGTCCAAAAATAGTTAATTAATGAGTAACTTGGTCATTAAAAGTTAAAAAATAAAAGGATATGGTTACTTCTTTAAAACTTGAAATGCTTACAAAACTTCATACTTATTGTAGAAGACTTGTGATGCTTCTAGAAGACTTGATTCTGCCTCTGGAAGTCTTAAAGTGCTTCCTGCAGACTTTATACTGCATCTAAAAGACATGATATTGCTTCCAGAAGACTTAATACCATTTTTAGAAAACTTGAAATGCTAGTCTCTGAAATGCATTTCTCTCCAAGGCTAGAAATGCTTCCAAAAGACTTAAGTGCTTCCAGAATACTTGAATTACCTCCAGAAGGCTTGAAATACTACTAGAAGATCTGATATTGCCTCTGGAAGACGTGAAATGCTTCTAGGGTACTAAATACTGCTTCTAGAGAACTTGATATGACTTGCAGAATACTTGAAATGCTGTTAGAAAACTTGAAATACTACTAGAAGACCTGATATTGCTTCTGGAAGGCTTGAAATGCTTCTAGAAGACTAAATACTGCTACTAAAAGACTTGAAATGCATCCAGAAATCTTGATATTAACTCTGGAGGATTTGAAATACTTCTAGAAGACTTAATTGGTTCTAAAAGTCTTGCTATTGTTTCCAAAAGACTTGACATACTTCCAGAAGACTTGCAATAATAATGGAAGACTTCAACTGCTTTATCAAAAGATTTGATATTACTTCCAGATGCTTGAAATATTTCTAGATGTCGTGCAATGCTTTCAGAAGACTCGACAGACTTGAAATATTCCCAAAAGACTAAATACGATTTTAGAAAACTTCGACTGCTTTTAGAGGACTTGGTACTCCTCCTGGAAAACTGGATACTGCGTTTTGAAGACTTGATATTATTTCCAGAGCCTTGAAATATTTCCAGAACTCTTCCAATGGTTTCAGAAGACTCGTTGGACTTGAAATACTTCCAAAAGACTAAATACGGCTTCTAGAAGACATGAAATGCTTCCAGAAGTTTTGATATTGCCTCCGGAAGGCATGAAATACTTTTTAGTTTCTTGAAAAAGACTAAATACAGCTTCTAGAATACTTGAAATACTTCCAAAAGACTAAATACGGCTTCTAGAATACTTGAAATACTTCCAAAAGACTTGACGTTGTCTCTGAAAGATTTGAAATGCTTCTAGAAGATTTGATACTGCTTCTAAAAGACTTGCTATTGTTTCCAGAAGACTTGAAATACTTCCAGAAAACTTGGAATAATTATAGAAGACTTGGAATAATTATAGAAGACTTCAACTGCTTTCAGAAGATTTGATACTGCCAATAAAAAACTTAATACTACTTTTTGAAGACTTGATATTACTTCCATAACCTTGAAATATTCCTAGAAGTCTTGCAATGCTTTCAAGAGACTCAACGGACCTGAAATACTTCCAAAAGATTAAATAGTACTTCGAGAAGTCTTGGAATGCCAGAAGACTTGATATTGCCTCTGAAAGACTTGAAATACTTCCAATAAACTTGATACTGTTTCTAGAAGGCTTAAGATGCTTCTTGAAGACTTAATACTGCTTGTCAAACTTGTATCAGAAAACATTTTCATCGCAAAATACAAGACATTGTTGATGAATCAGTTTGCTTCGAAAATTTAAATATTGAATATGATGAGATAAATATTAAATATTATCGAACAAACTGCAAAATTTTGAGGTGAGTAGTCCAAAAATTGCTATTTAACGCAGCTTAATGCTGCTGGCAGAATATATTTTTATTGCAAAAGGCAAGAAACTGTTAATAAAATTTGATTGTGTATCCAAAATACTACATACTGTTGGCAAAATACAAAACTTTCATATTTGTAGTTCTAAAACTGTCAATTAAAGACCAGTAAACCTCTAAATACTCTTGGAAAAGGATATTTCTATTACAAATGAACTGTAAACGATTGAAGTTACCATTTCCAATTAATTTTCTAATAGTTTAATCTATTATTCAGATTCTTTTTTCCCAATTCAGTCCCAGCATCTCCTTTCTTTTTCTTTTTTTTTGGAAAGTCCGATCTAATTCAATAATAATCCGGATAATTTTTGAAAGAGAGGTGTCATTTAAGCCCATTTGATATTGGAATATCGCCAGATGATTCGGCTTGAAAAGTGTTTATTCACTAAATATGGATGGCTTCACACGCTGTGTGGTACCTAAACCAACCCAACCCAACTCAGGTTAACCTAATCCTTTTTTTATGATGAGCGGCCAGATAGTGTGGGGTTGGGTCCAGTGACCCCCTTTTCTCGTCTTCTTCTCCGGACCCACTAAATTCTATCGTATTTCTTCGGAGCGTTTCCTTCGTGTCTCTTCGTCTACTGTTTCATGCTGCTACTTTTCGCCTCCTCTCGGTCAGGTGGTGAAACAGCAAACCAAAAATCGTGTTATTTTTTTAAAAGAGTCTATGTTATACCATGATTCTTTTTCTAGTCTCTCTTTCTTCGTCGGTTGCTCATCCTCTACTCCCTGAAATTGAATTGGAAGCTTCGCCACCTCGCGAAGAGGCCCTTTTTTATCGTGTTTGTACTTGGCCGTTAAATGTTAAAAACTAACCTCTCTTCGTACCCTCCTTTGCCGTTCCTCCAGTTCCTTCTCGTATTGCTCCTTCTTCTTCATTATTTAAGTGACCATGTTTTTAACAGTTCTCCATTTATACTCTTTATCGAGCATTTGTTGAACTAGATTTTCCCGGCTTAGGGCCTCCACATTTTCGCTTACAAACTTCTCTTTCCTCTCTAAACCCCTTGCAATTGAAAACCGTGTGTTTCACGATATCCTCCAGACGACAATACCAGCATCTATTTGAATCGAATGCAACTCTGCTTAACCCAACCCAACCCAACTTAGTTGTTGTGACGGCCGCCTCTTTTTTTTTCTGGAAATCTGTAAACAGACACCTGACCGAAGATATCATGTGGCCAGATAGTGATGGGTTGAAGCAAACATCAAGTAAACTTCGACCGTCTAAAACCCTTCCCCCTCTATGCCCGGAACCACCCGCCAAGGTACTAGCTTCAGGGAATATTAATAATAAACAATTTATTATTCTTCAATGTTATTTTCCACAACATTCTCCAAGTTCTCATCTTCACCATTTCCAACTCCTTCTACGAGTCTTTCATGGCTTTCCTTTACTTTCATTATTTTCATTACCATTTCTTGCACTTTGTTCCACAATTCTTCAGTTTCTAACATCACTTTCACTATGTTTTCTCGATTTAATAATCGACCACATTTTCTTTCACAAATATGCCTTTCACCACTAAACTTTTCACAAACAAATAATGTATGTTCCACTGTGTCTATACTATCACAGAACCAACACACCTCACTTTCCGACTTTTTTATTTTAAAAAGATACTTTTTAAAAACTTCATGACCCGACAAAACCTGAGATAAGTAGAAATCTACCTCGCCCCACTTCCTATCAAACCATGATTCTATTTCCGGGATAAGGATTCTTGTCCATCCCTCATATGGATCCCATCTTTCCCGCCAGGCCTTCAATAAACTTACTCTACATTCACGTTTTGCTTCTTTACCTCTCCTATATAACGCTGTTCTTTCTTCAGCAAGTAAGTCCAGCGGAGGCACACCAGGAATAACCTGAATCCCTTCAGCAGAAACCGTTCGATATGCGGAACAAATTCCTATTGCAAGTTTTCGATTCACTCTAGTCAACATATCACGATACCTTTTAAATTTAAGGGCTCTTTGCCAAATAGGTGCGGCGTAAAGTACAACTGATTTCACCGTCGATGCAAGAAGTTTCCTACTTCTTGATCTTGGTCCACCTAAGTTCGGCATCAACCTTAAAAGTAAATTACTCATGAAAGTTGCCTTACTTGATACCTCTTCAATATGTTTCGTCATGGTCATGTCTTTATTGATAAACTCTCCAAGATACTTGACCCTTTCAGCACTTTCAATTACAGACCCATTTACTTCAAGGTTAAGAGATCTTATCTTTCTTCTCCCTTGAAGTAAAATCATTTCTGTTTTCTGTGCAGCTATGTCAAGACCCTTCTCCTCCAGTTTATCAATAATCTGTTGAACCGCGTACGACGCCTTGTCTTGTAGTTCGCTCTCATCCCGGCCAATGACCAACAATGCCAGATCATCAGCATAACCAATGATCTCTACTTCGGCCTCCAATTCCACTCTTAGAATTCTATCATAATATAGATTCCATAAACGTGGACCTAATAGAGATCCTTGAGGCACTCCACAAGACATGTCGTAAACTTTCCCAAACGGTGCTATGATGTTTCTCTCCGACAAGTAACTTCTTATCATTTCTACCAGATAGGGACTTATATTTCCACTAACTAAGGATCCGATTATTTCCTTCCACGGTGCAGAATTAAAAGCATTTTTGATGTCCAAAAGTACTAAGGCACAGAATTTTCTATTCTTTAATGCCTTTTCCTTTATTTTATCAATGCTTTTCTGCACTTTTTCAATCGCTTGTGCAGTGGATCTTCCCTTCCTAAATCCATATTGGTTTTCATGTAGAAGGTTATTCTCCTCCGCTTCTACAACCAATCGCATTCTCAGTAATCCTTCCAAAAGTTTCCCCGTCGTATCCAATAGACATAGAGGTCTATACGCCAAAAAGTCTTGCACTTTTCCATATCTTCGGAAATATACCTTTAGACACACAGTCATTGTATACCTCTAAAAAACCCTTTGAATACTTTGATGGTAACAATCGAACTATTTCAGATGGAATGGCATCCGGTCCCGGGGCTTTCTTTTTCCTTAAATTACTTACCGCTACTGAGAGTTCCTCCACTGTAAAGGGAATTGAGTTTAGTGGACCATCCCTAGCCTCCCATGTAAAAGCTTCATGTTTAGGAAACAGTTTAGTAAGACTTAGTAAGTAAGACTTGTTCTTCCACCGTCTTATCCTCAATACCATTTCTGTTTTCAGTTTCAATCTTTTGGTCATTATTTGGTATGCCTTTCCCCAGACATCTTCTTCAAGATCTGAACATAGTTGGTTCCATTTATCTTTCTTACCCTTTCCAATGAGTTTTTTTAGTTCTTTTCTTCTGTTTTTAAGTTGTAACTAAAAATTTTCAATTAATTCCAAATCTAAAATAGCCCTCCCTCTACTTCGTGTTAAGCTTCTTCTTATTCTATTGCATTCTTTTCTTTTTTCTGCAATTTCGTCGTTCCACCAGTATACTGGTTTGTGGCTAAAATTTCTGCCATTTTTCTTAACACAATACTTATTACAAACTCTCTGTATATTTTTGATTAAATTTTCTGGTGTTCTCGCTTCATCCTTATCAAAGAATGGAGTTTCGTCTTTCATCATTTGACGGCCGCCTCTGAATGACATTCACCTTACCAAAGGTGAACGGTGTCAGCAGAAATAATATTTCGTGCTTCCTAATTCTTAGTCTGAGGAACTCCTATTTCAACAATTTATATCATTATGTTTGAATCAATTTAAACATAATTAAGTAGCAAGCGCGCGGTCATTATATCAGAATCGCGGATTCTGCAAGATCTTAAAGGACTTCGGGTATTGGAAGGGTACTAAAACCTTCTTAAGACGTTCCAATTGCCTGGACAACACTTGGGCCAATACAAAATATGGGGCTATTTTACAACATTTTTCTGAGCTAATGATGAAATTTGAACAAAAACAGAAAGTACATCACTTCCACTGTCTTCATATGGCTCTGATTCACTACTCGACATGATTTCACTAAGCATACTCATCTTTGACGAACTCCAGCTGATTGCTAATAGGACTGCTAGAGTTTTGGAAATAATTATTATTTCCAAAATTATCTCAAAGTCTAGTCTCAATAGGGATATCGAAAATTCGAGACATGATTTTTTAGTTTTTAAAGTAAAAGAAAGTTGCACGTTAGGAATTTTTATCGTATGGTTTTCCTCCCAAAATTATTAAATAACTCCCGAATTATTACATAGTCTTTTTTTACAAGATTAGGGAAAATCAGCTATCAGACATTTGACCTCTGGGTCCTTACTCAGTGAAAACCCCTTTCTTTGCTTTCTCCGGAAACACTTGCAAAGCACCTTGCAACTCTTTGCATTGGCCTGATAGAAAAATCATAAAAATGGGTATATGTACTTGGACCCAACTCAATTTAACCCATCCTAATCACATAGACATATCACAACATTTAATTTTTAATATACTTTTTCGAGCCAGTTTTCAGTCAGATTTTATGCTAATTCATTTCAGTTTGTGCCAATTAATCTCAATTGTTTGTCAGCATTAACAATTAAATAAACTCCTAAACATTTTACTACGTTATAAATAACGTTATCCAATAGATAAAAATGAAACAAATTACTCCGAGGATTAACTTTAAACTTTATTAAGGTCATTAAGATTAAGCGATGAGTTAAGTTATGTCTGTATCAAGATCAAACCTAAAAAGCATAATGCTTAAAATTTCCCCAGATATAATGGCATAATGATATACTTTCATAATATCCTCAATGAGATCATCCTTAGAAAAGACTTTTAGCTTTGTTATACCGTAATTAATATTGCGAATTCTTACCTACTTTAGTTTAAAACTAAAACAAATTATTTAGACAAAATTGAGGCCGTCATAAAAAATGGGTTAATCTTAAGATTGTACAAACCCAGATTTATGTTCCACTTGAACCGATCCATTTCCTCGTGACTATTCCAATCTCCTAAATATAACCTCGACAAATCAACCGTGAGATTGTCGGCGAAGTCCATTAACCTAAATATGAGATACAACTAACTGTATGGTCGTTAACTATTCAAGTGTGTCTTCGTAACAAGAAGTAACAAGGTGTAATATTCGAAAAAGTACAGTTATAATTTTTTTATCTTATTATTTTTTGTGTCAGAAAAGGTCGAGGTGTTTTATTTTTATTATCAAGTCTTTGTATGGTGCTTTTTTAATAAGATTTTTTTTAATGATGTCGTCTTTATGGTTCATACACCTGGAAGGATGCGACATTGTCCTTGAAATCTTGCTCGACTTATGGCCTCTTATTTTGCTCTTATTTCTTGTGTATCGTTCGCCTATTAGCCTTCGGAATCGTATGTAGTTACGGAGCTGAGTCGCTTCGAAAATGGTAAAAATTCGAACTTGTTCTGGGTAAGATAACATCCCACCAAGATCTAAGCTCTTCAATTTCTTCAAACTTTCAAACTTAATTAAATGGATTTAAATTAATAATAATTTCGTTTTGATTTTAAATAAAATTGTCGATTATTTTTGGTGTTACAAATATTCTTGGGGTCGACAAAATCGATTTTAGTTAAGAACTCGAGTGGAATTAACCGACGTCCAATCCAACTAGGATTTTCTTTTACTTTTATCCTCAACTTTTTATACTAACTGGTACTGCAAAGGTATTCATTGGTACAACAAGAAGATAGAGATCCAAAGCCGTCTCGCAGGTCTTAAAATGCCACCCGATCAACTTCCCAGCGCAACAGGATGCCAATTTTTTCCCAGAGGGGTTGTAATACCACATGGTAGGGGTATAAATACTCAACAAAGTATCTCAAAAAGCATCAGTTTCTTGTGAACTCCAGCTAAAGTTGTGTCAACCAAAATGAAATACGTACGTATTAAACAATCGATAAATAAAGATTAATACAAATCAACTATTTATAGATAATCCTTCTTGCATTTTTGTTCGCGACGACGTTCGCCGAAGAAGAACGGCCAGCGGATAAAATACAGCCCGATGTTTCTGCTGCGCGAGCGTTGGATCTTCCAAATGAAGAACAACAATTGCAACAACAACAACAGCCGCAACAGCCAGAACAACAATTACAGCAATTGCCGCAACAGGAACAACCGGAAGAAAATAAAAGACCGCAAAGACATTTGTTGTTAGAAACGTACGAGACTCCTTTGTTGTATTCGGCGTATCAGACGCAGTATTTGTATCAATATCCGCAACCTTTGCTTTATTATCAACCGTCGGCTCTGTTCCCGCAGCCTTATGTCTTGCAGAAGCTTGCCAAAAAATAATTTCATTGGGGTGATAACCAATGGGAGGATCATCATCTAGTATTGTAGTATTGCACAAAAAAATCATGCATCAAAAAAATTCATAAATAAAAAAATTTACATCATCAATGGTTGTTTTTTTTCTGTCTTAAGTTGGTGTCAAAAGAATTTAACATAAAAATACTATAATATTCAATAATTTTTAAATCATATTGATGAAAAATACGATTTTCTCCAAAACGGGTTGAAATGAAATAATGAAACTTTTTTTGCGGATAAAGGAATGTTTGATGTTATATTACACCAAATTATAAGTTTCCAGAATGACGAGTTTATTTTATAAAAAAAATCATGAAAACGCGCCGATTCAATTTGACGTTTTTAACAATGTGGTAAAGAAAAATACGATTTTCTCCAAAACGGGTAGAAATTAAATAATGAAACTTTTTGTGCGGATAAAGGAACGTTTGATGTTATATTATACCAAATTATAAGATTCCGGAATGACAAGTTTATTTTATAAAAAAATCATGAAAATTCGCCTATTCAATTTGACGTTTTTAACGATGTGGTAAAGAAAAATACGATTTTCCCCAAAATGGGTGGAAATTAAATAATAAAACATTTTCTGTGGATAAAGGAACGTTTTATGTTATACCAAATTACAAGTTTTCAGAATGACAAGTTTATTTTATAAAAAATCCTAAAACTCGTCGATTCAATTTGAAGTTTTTAACGGTGTGGTTAAACAAAAATACAATTTTCTCCAAAACGGGTGGAAATTAAATAATGAAACTTTTTCTGTGGATAAAAGAACGTTTGATATTACATTATACCAAATTATAAGATTCCAGAATGACGAGTTTATTTTATAAAAAATCATGAAAACTCGCCGATGCAATTTGACGTTTTTAACGATGTGGTAAAGAAAAATGCGATTTTCTCCAAAACGGGTGGAAATTAAATAATGAAACTTTTTCTGCGGATAAAGGAACGTTTGATGTTATATTATACCAAATTATAAGTTTCCAGAATGACGAGTTTATTTTATAAAAACTCATGAAAACTCGCCGATTCAATTTGACGATATTAACGATGTGGTTAAAAAAAATACGATTTTTTCCAAAACGGGTGGAAATTAAATAATGAAACTTTTTCTGTGGATAAAAGAACGTTTGATATTACATTATACCAAATTATAAGATTCCAGAATGACGAGTTTATTTTATAAAAAATCATGAAAACTCGCCGATGCAATTTGACGTTTTTAACGACGTGGTAAAGAA
The DNA here is from genome assembly GCA_036711965.1 of Onthophagus sagittarius. Classification (NCBI taxonomy): domain Eukaryota; kingdom Metazoa; phylum Arthropoda; class Insecta; order Coleoptera; family Scarabaeidae; genus Onthophagus; species Onthophagus sagittarius. Next base: position 15,482,839 of record JASERS010000004.1, read on the forward strand.
AAATGCGATTTTCTCCAAAACGGGTGGAAATTAAATAATGAAACTTTTTCTACGGATAAAGGAACGTTTGATGTTATATTTTACCAAATCATAATATTCCAGAATGACGAGTTTATTTTATAAAAATTCATGAAAACTCGCCGTTTCAATTTGACGTATTTAACGATGTGGTAAAGAAAAATACGATTTTCTCCAAAACGGGTGGAAATTAAATAATGAAACCTTTTCTGCGGATAAAGGAACGTTTGATGTTATATTATACCAAATTATAAGTTTTCAGAATGACGAGTTTATTTTATAAAAAATTATGAAATCTCGCCGATTCAATTTGACGTTTTTAACTATGTGGTAAAGAAAAATACGATTTTCTCCAAAACGGGTGGAAATTAAATAATGAAACTTTTTCTGCGGATAAAGGAACGTTTGATGTTATATTACACCAAATTATAAGTTTCCAGAATGACGAGTTTATTTTATAAAAAATTATGAAATCTTGCCTATTCAATTTGACGTTTTTAACTATGTGGTAAAGAAAAATACGATTTTCTCCAAAACGGGTGGAAATTAAATAATGAAACTTTTTCTGCGGATAAAGGAACGTTTGATGTTATATTACACCAAATTATAAGTTTCCAGAATGACGAGTTTATTTTATAAAAAAATCATGAAAATTCGCCTATTCAATTTGACGTTTTCAACGATGTGGTAAAGAAAAATACAATTTTCTCCAAAATGGGTGGAAATTAAATAATAAAACATTTTCTGTGGATGAAGGAACGTTTTATGTTATACCAAATTACAAGTTTTCAGAATGACGAGTTTATTTTATAAAAAATCCTAAAACTCGTCGATTCAATTTGAAGTTTTTAACGGTATGGTTAAACAAAAATACAATTTTCTCCAAAACGGGTGGAAATTAAATAATGAAACTTTTTCTGTGGATATAAGAACGTTTGATATTACATTATACCAAATTATAAGATTCCAGAATGACGAGTTTATTTTATAAAAAATCATGAAAACTCGCCGATGCAATTTGACGTTTTTAACGATGTGGTAAAGAAAAATACGATTTTCTCCAAAACTGGTGGAAATTAAATAATGAAACCTTTTCTGCGGATAAAGGAACGTTTGATGTTATATTATACCAAATTATAAGTTTTCAGAATGACGAGTTTATTTTATAAAAAATTATGAAATCTCGCCGATTCAATTTGACGTTTTTAACTATGTGGTAAAGAAAAATACGATTTTCTCCAAAACGGGTGGAAATTAAATAATGAAACCTTTTCTGCGGATAAAGGAACGTTTGATGTTATATTATACCAAATTATAAGTTTTCAGAATGACGAGTTTATTTTATAAAAAATTATGAAATCTCGCCGATTCAATTTGACGTTTTTAACTATGTGGTAAAGAAAAATACGATTTTCTCCAAAACGGGTGGAAATTAAATAATGAAACTTTTTCTGCGGATAAAGGAACGTTTGATGTTATATTACACCAAATTATAAGTTTCCAGAATGACGAGTTTATTTTATAAAAAATTATGAAATCTTGCCTATTCAATTTGACGTTTTTAACTATGTGGTAAAGAAAAATACGATTTTCTCCAAAACGGGTGGAAATTAAATAATGAAACTTTTTCTGCGGATAAAGGAACGTTTGATGTTATATTACACCAAATTATAAGTTTCCAGAATGACGAGTTTATTTTATAAAAAAATCATGAAAATTCGCCTATTCAATTTGACGTTTTCAACGATGTGGTAAAGAAAAATACAATTTTCTCCAAAATGGGTGGAAATTAAATAATAAAACATTTTCTGTGGATGAAGGAACGTTTTATGTTATACCAAATTACAAGTTTTCAGAATGACGAGTTTATTTTATAAAAAATCCTAAAACTCGTCGATTCAATTTGAAGTTTTTAACGGTATGGTTAAACAAAAATACAATTTTCTCCAAAACGGGTGGAAATTAAATAATGAAACTTTTTCTGTGGATATAAGAACGTTTGATATTACATTATACCAAATTATAAGATTCCAGAATGACGAGTTTATTTTATAAAAAATCATGAAAACTCGCCGATGCAATTTGACGTTTTTAACGATGTGGTAAAGAAAAATACGATTTTCTCCAAAACTGGTGGAAATTAAATAATGAAACCTTTTCTGCGGATAAAGGAACGTTTGATGTTATATTATACCAAATTATAAGTTTTCAGAATGACGAGTTTATTTTATAAAAAATTATGAAATCTCGCCGATTCAATTTGACGTTTTTAACTATGTGGTAAAGAAAAATACGATTTTCTCCAAAACGGGTGGAAATTAAATAATGAAACCTTTTCTGCGGATAAAGGAACGTTTGATGTTATATTATACCAAATTATAAGTTTTCAGAATGACGAGTTTATTTTATAAAAAATTATGAAATCTCGCCGATTCAATTTGACGTTTTTAACTATGTGGTAAAGAAAAATACGATTTTCTCCAAAACGGGTGGAAATTAAATAATGAAACCTTTTCTGCGGATAAAGGAACGTTTGATGTTATACCAAATTATAAGTTTTCAGAATGACGAGTTTATTTTATAAAAAATCATGAAAACTCGCCGATGCAATTTGACGTTTTTAACGATGTGGTAAAGAAAAATACGATTTTCTCCAAAACGGGTGGAAATTAAATAATGAAACCTTTTCTGCGGATAAAGGAACGTTTGATGTTATATTATACCAAATTATAAGTTTTCAGAATGACGAGTTTATTTTATAAAAAATTATGAAATCTCGCCGATTCAATTTGACGTTTTTAACTATGTGGTAAAGAAAAATACGATTTTCTCCAAAACGGGTGGAAATTAAATAATGAAACTTTTTCTGCGGATAAAGGAACGTTTGATGTTATATTACACCAAATTATAAGTTTCCAGAATGACGAGTTTATTTTATAAAAAATTATGAAATCTTGCCGATTCAATTTGACGTTTTTAACTATGTGGTAAAGAAAAATACGATTTTCTCCAAAACGGGTGGAAATTAAATAATGAAACTTTTTCTGCGGATAAAGGAACGTTTGATGTTATATTACACCAAATTATAAGTTTCCAGAATGACGAGTTTATTTTATAAAAAATTATGAAATCTTGCCGATTCAATTTGACGTTTTTAACTATGTGGTAAAGAAAAATACGATTTTCTCCAAAACGGGTGGAAATTAAATAATGAAACTTTTTCTGCGGATAAAGGAACGTTTGATGTTATATTACACCAAATTATAAGATTCCAGAATGACGAGTTTATTTTATAAAAAAATCATGAAAATTCGCCTATTCAATTTGACGTTTTCAACGATGTGGTAAAGAAAAATACAATTTTCTCCAAAATGGGTGGAAATTAAATAATAAAACATTTTCTGTGGATGAAGGAACGTTTTATGTTATACCAAATTACAAGTTTTCAGAATGACGAGTTTATTTTATAAAAAATCCTAAAACTCGTCGATTCAATTTGAAGTTTTTAACGGTATGGTTAAACAAAAATACAATTTTATCCAAAACGGGTGGAAATTAAATAATGAAACTTTTTCTGTGGATATAAGAACGTTTGATATTACATTATACCAAATTATAAGATTCCAGAATGACGAGTTTATTTTATAAAAAATCATGAAAACTCGCCGATGCAATTTGACGTTTTTAACGATGTGGTAAAGAAAAATACGATTTTCTCCAAAACTGGTGGAAATTAAATAATGAAACCTTTTCTGCGGATAAAGGAACGTTTGATGTTATATTATACCAAATTATAAGTTTTCAGAATGACGAGTTTATTTTATAAAAAATTATGAAATCTCGCCGATTCAATTTGACGTTTTTAACTATGTGGTAAAGAAAAATACGATTTTCTCCAAAACGGGTGGAAATTAAATAATGAAACCTTTTCTGCGGATAAAGGAACGTTTGATGTTATATTATACCAAATTATAAGTTTTCAGAATGACGAGTTTATTTTATAAAAAATTATGAAATCTCGCCGATTCAATTTGACGTTTTTAACTATGTGGTAAAGAAAAATACGATTTTCTCCAAAACGGGTGGAAATTAAATAATGAAACCTTTTCTGCGGATAAAGGAACGTTTGATGTTATACCAAATTATAAGTTTTCAGAATGACGAGTTTATTTTATAAAAAATCATGAAAACTCGCCGATGCAATTTGACGTTTTTAACGATGTGGTAAAGAAAAATACGATTTTCTCCAAAACGGGTGGAAATTAAATAATGAAACCTTTTCTGCGGATAAAGGAACGTTTGATGTTATATTATACCAAATTATAAGTTTTCAGAATGACGAGTTTATTTTATAAAAAATTATGAAATCTCGCCGATTCAATTTGACGTTTTTAACTATGTGGTAAAGAAAAATACGATTTTCTCCAAAACGGGTGGAAATTAAATAATGAAACTTTTTCTGCGGATAAAGGAACGTTTGATGTTATATTACACCAAATTATAAGTTTCCAGAATGACGAGTTTATTTTATAAAAAATTATGAAATCTTGCCGATTCAATTTGACGTTTTTAACTATGTGGTAAAGAAAAATACGATTTTCTCCAAAACGGGTGGAAATTAAATAATGAAACTTTTTCTGCGGATAAAGGAACGTTTGATGTTATATTACACCAAATTATAAGTTTCCAGAATGACGAGTTTATTTTATAAAAAATTATGAAATCTTGCCGATTCAATTTGACGTTTTTAACTATGTGGTAAAGAAAAATACGATTTTCTCCAAAACGGGTGGAAATTAAATAATGAAACTTTTTCTGCGGATAAAGGAACGTTTGATGTTATATTACACCAAATTATAAGATTCCAGAATGACGAGTTTATTTTATAAAAAAATCATGAAAATTCGCCTATTCAATTTGACGTTTTCAACGATGTGGTAAAGAAAAATACAATTTTCTCCAAAATGGGTGGAAATTAAATAATAAAACATTTTCTGTGGATGAAGGAACGTTTTATGTTATACCAAATTACAAGTTTTCAGAATGACGAGTTTATTTTATAAAAAATCCTAAAACTCGTCGATTCAATTTGAAGTTTTTAACGGTATGGTTAAACAAAAATACAATTTTATCCAAAACGGGTGGAAATTAAATAATGAAACTTTTTCTGTGGATATAAGAACGTTTGATATTACATTATACCAAATTATAAGATTCCAGAATGACGAGTTTATTTTATAAAAAATCATGAAAACTCGCCGATGCAATTTGACGTTTTTAACGATGTGGTAAAGAAAAATACGATTTTCTCCAAAACGGGTGGAAATTAAATAATGAAACTTTTTCTGCGGATAAAGGAACGTTTGATGTTATATTACACCAAATTATAAGTTTCCAGAATGACGAGTTTATTTTATATAAAAAATCACGAAAACGCGCCGATTCAATTTGACGTTTTTAACAATGTGGTAAAGAAAAATACAATTTTCTCCAAAATGGGTGGAAATTAAATAATAAAACATTTTCTGTGGATGAAGGAACGTTTTATGTTATACCAAATTACAAGTTTTCAGAATGACGAGTTTATTTTATAAAAAATCATGAAAACTCGCCGACTCAATTTGACGTTTTTAACGATGTGGTAAAGAAAAATACGATTTTCTCCAAAACCGGTGGATATTAAATAATGAAACTTTTTCTGCGGATAAAGGAACGTTTGATGTTATATTATACCAAATTATAAGTTTCCAGAATGACGAGTTTATTTTATAAAAAAAATCATGAAAACGCGCCGATTCAATTTGACGTTTTTAACGATGTGGTAAAGAAAAATACGATTTTCTCCAAAACTGGTGGAAATTAAATAATGAAACTTTTTCTGCGGATAAAGGAACGTTTGATGTTATATTATACCAAATTATAAGATTCCAGAATGACGAGTTTATTTTATAAAAGAATCATGAAAATTCGCCTATTCAATTTGACGTTTTTAACGATGTGGTAAAGAAAAATACGATTTTCTCCAAAATGGGTGGAAATTAAATAATAAAACATTTTCTGTGGATAAAGGAACGTTTTATGTTATACCAAATTACAAGTTTTCAGAATGACAAGTTTATTTTATAAAAAATCCTAAAACTCGTCGATTCAATTTGAAGTTTTTAACGGTGTGGTTAAACAAAAATACAATTTTCTCCAAAACGGGTGGAAATTAAATAATGAAACTTTTTCTGTGGATAAAAGAACGTTTGATATTACATTATACCAAATTATAAGATTCCAGAATGACGAGTTTATTTTATAAAAACTCATGAAAACTCGCCGATTCAATTTGACGATATTAACGATGTGGTTAAAGAAAAATACGATTTTCTCCAAAACGGGTGGAAATTAAATAAGGAAACTTTTTCTGTGGATAAAGAAACTTTTGATGTTATATTGTACCAAATTATAAGTCTCCAGAATGGCGAGTTTATTTTATAAAAATCGTGAAAACTCGTCGATTCAATTTGAAATTTTTAACGATGTGCTAAAGAAAAATACGATTTTCTCTAAAACGGTTGGAAATTAAATAATGAAACTTTTTCTGCAGATAAAGGAACGTTTGATGTTATACCAAATTATAAATTTCCAGAACGACGAGTTTATTTTATAAAAAATCATGAAAATTCGCCGATTCAATTTGACGATATTAACGATGTGGTTAAAGAAAAATACGATTTTTTCCAAAATGGCTGGATATTAAATAATGAAACTTTTTCTGCGGATAAAAGAACGTTTGATGTTATGTTATACCAAATTATAAGTTTCCGAAATGACGAGTTTATTTTATAAAAAATCATGAAAACTCGCTGATTCAATTTGAAGTTTTTAATGCTAAGGTTAAGTTAAAACATTAATTTCTTTAAAACGGATGGAAATAAAATAATGAACCTTTTTGAGACCATAAAGGTGATGTATGTGGATATATTACACCAAATGTGGAGATAAAGATATGATATCGTTTACATAAGCCGAGGTCGCTTGCGGCCGAGGCAATAATTGTTTTCGTATTGATGGAATACTAAGTATCATATGTTACAAAGCGTTGGTCATATACGATTTAGGCTTATCTGATTACCAAAAAGGTATGATATTGTTTACATAAGCCGAGGTCGCTTGCGGCCGAGGCAATAGTTTTTTTCATATTGATAGAATACTAAGTGTCACATATTACAAAGCGTTGTTCATATACGATTTTGGCTTATCTGATTACCAAAAAGATGTGATATCGTTTACATAAGCCAAGGTTGCTTGCGGCCGAGGCAATAATTGTTTTCATATTGATGGAATACTAAGTATCATATGTTACAAAGCGTTGTTCATATACAATTTTGGCTTATCTGATTACCAAAACGATACGATATCGTTTACATAAGCCGAGGTCGCTTGCGGCGGAGGCCTATAGTTGTTTTCATATTGATAGAATACTAAGTATCATAACATCAACCACTGTATTAACTATCTCAGTAGGGAGGTGAGTGACGACTAAATAGTATTTGGTGCGGTCGCTCACCTAGAAAGCACAAATTGAGCTTCAATCTGGCGGAACCTGGTCTCTGGTTTCGTTGTTCTAAACAGGGGTAGTCTAATATTCAACACGCTATGCATTTGGTCACCCTAGGTATCCTACATATTAAAATTAAAAAATAAATCAAATGTTACCAAGTACTTAGGCAGTCAAAATAGGAAATGTTGTAGTTGAATGTTCGTAAACAGAAAGAAAAGAAGAGATACAATTTCTATTTCTTAAAAATTGTATTCCCCTACAACCCCGCCATTTTTCAAAAGCAAAATCAGAAGGTTGCGTGATCAGATCACGTCGGGGTCACCAATATATGTAGAGATATTCCCACATATTTAAATAAAAAGAAAATATTTTATACAGAAGAATGATTCTATATACATAAATAAAAATCGACTTTTTGTCTTGAATTTTTTTTAGTTCACTATCAATAAAATAATAAATTTACAATATAACAAACTTTTGTTTTTCTTTGTATACTTCTACTATATTTTTTTTGAGATTGAATACCGATCTTGAGATATTTGCTTGTAATGTGGGTGTTAGCAAAACCAAAAAATTGCTTGTTAAAAGATTTTGTAATAAGCGAGTCTTGTAAGATTTGGAAGCGGTTGGAATATGGATTTAGATGACAAAACAAGTTTAAAAACGAAAATTAAGAGTAACATTTTTAGAGATTGACTACCGCTCTTGAGATATTTGCATATAATGTCAGAGTGTTAGCTAAGATAATAAACTATTTGTTGGTTAATTTACCAAAACACGAGTCGTATAAGATTTGAAAGAGCATGGAATGTTGATTTAGATGACAAAATATATTTAGAAACAAAACTTAAGAGCAAAATTTTTGAGATTGAATACCGATCTTGAGATATTTGCTTGTAATGTGGGTGTTAGCCAAACCAAAAGACTGCTTGTTAATAAATTTTGCAATATGCGAGCCATGTAAGATTTGGAAAATCATGGAATATAGATTTAGGTAGCAAAACACGTTTAAAAACGAAAATTAAGAGTAACACTTTTTAAGAGTGACTACCGCTCTTGAGATATTTGCATATAATGTCAGAGTGTTAGCTAAGACAATAAACTATTTGTTGGTTAATTTACCAAAACACGAGTCGTATAAAATTTGAAAGAGCATGGAATGTTGATTTAGATGACAAAATATATTTAGAAACAAAACTTAAGAGCAAAATTTTTGAGATTGAATACCGATCTTGAGATATTTGCTTGTAATGTGGGTGTTAGCCAAACCAAAAGACTGCTTGTTAATAAATTTTGCAATATGCGAGCCATGTAAGATTTGAAAGATCATGGAATATAGATTTAGGTAGCAAAACACGTTTAAAAACGAAAATTAAGAGTAACACTTTTTAAGAGTGACTACCGCTCTTGAGATATTTGCATATAATGTCAGAGTGTTAGCTAAGACAATAAACTATTTGTTGGTTAATTTACCAAAACACGAGTCGTATAAAATTTGAAAGAGCATGGAATGTTGATTTAGATGACAAAATATATTTAGAAACAAAACTTAAGAGTAAAATTTTTGAGATTGAATACCGATCTTGAGATATTTGCTTGTAATGTGGGTGTTAGCCAAACCAAAAGACTGCTTGTTAATAAATTTTGCAATATGCGAGCCATGTAAGATTTGGAAGATCATGGAATATAGATTTAGGTAGCAAAACACGTTTAAAAACGAAAATTAAGAGTAACACTTTTTAAGATTGACTACCGCTCTTGAGATATTTGCATATAATGTCAGAGTGTTAGCTAAGACAAAAAACTATTTGTTGGTTAATTTACCAAAACACGAGTCGTATAAAATTTGAAAGAGCATGGAATGTTGATTTAGATGACAAAATATATTTCGAAACAAAACTTAAGAGTAAAATTTTTGAGATTGAATACCGATCTTGAGATATTTGCTTGTAATGTGGGTGTTAGCCAAACCAAAAGACTGCTTGTTAATAAATTTTGCAATATGCGAGCCATGTAAGATTTGAAAGATCATGGAATATAGATTTAGATAGCAAAACACGTTTAAAAACGAAAATTAAGGGTAACATTTTTTTGGGATTGACTACCGCTCTTGAGATATTTGCATATAATGTCAGAGTGTTAGCTAAGACAAAAAACTATTTGTTGGTTAATTTACTAAAATACGAGTCGTATACGATTTGAAAGAGCATGGAATGATGATTTATATGATAAAATATATTTAGAAACAAAACTTAAGAGTAAAATTTTTGAGATTGAATACCGATCTTGAGATATTTGCTTGTAATGTGGGTGTTAGCCAAACCAAAAGACTGCTTGTTAATAAATTTTGCAATATGCGAGCCATGTAAGATTTGAAAGATCATGGAATATAGATTTAGATTGCAAAACGAGTTTAAAAAACGAAAGTTAAGAGTAACACTTTTTAAGATTGACTACCACTCTTGAGATATTTGCATATAATGTCGTTGACTTAGCTAAGACAAAAAACTATTTTTGGTTAATTTACCGAAATACGAGCCATATCAGATTTGAAGGATTATTCTAAATTTAAATGGCAAAACAAATTTCGAGACGAAAATTAACAGTAAAATTTTTGAGATTGACCACCGATCTTGAGATATTTGCTTTTAATGTGGGAAGAAAAATTTCGAACATGCAAAAAAAAACAAATTTTTTTTATAAAGCAAATATTGTTAATTTATTATTAACTAATAAACAAGAGAGATTAAATTACATCTAAGAACACAATAACAATAATCATAAATAAAAAAAACAAAAATATATAAACAAATTACTAAATAATTATAAATAATAAAATTATTTAATGGTTCGTATCAAAAATATACCCAAATTTATGTTTCTCATTACTAGCTGGCAAATAAGTATGAACGACCAAATTTCCAAATTGCTGACTAAATTTAGCATCTTGCAAAATTGGTTGTGAATTAGAAGCAGCCGAATTTTTATTTTGCATACTTTGCAAACCATTAGGAACAGCTAAACTTCCCCCAGTTGGTCTAAACCCACTCTCTGATCCAGCAACATAAGATAAATCATGAGATCCTGCCGAGTTTTTATAAGAATAATTTCCTTTAACGTTATTATTAACATCACCTGATTCATCCCTCGAATGATCATCAGCTTTAAATCCAAATTTATAGGACCCATCTGGATTTAAAGAACCATATGCTAAAGTATCTTGATTATTCGTTGGTGGAGAGGAAGGTTGTTGATTTGTTTCTGTTGGGGGAATATTGTGGTTTGCAAATTCATTTGGGAGTCCGTTGGGAATTGCTAAACTCCCCCCAGTTGGTTTGAATCCTGTTTCTGATCCAGCAATGTAAGATAAATCATGAGATCCTGCTGAGTTTTTGTAAGAATAACTTCCTTTTACGTTATTATTAGCATCTCCTGATTCGTCTCTTGATTGATCATCAGTTTTAAATCCAAATTTATATGAGCCATCGGGATTCAAAGATCCATAAGCTAAAGTATTTTTGTTGTCTCCTTGAGATGATTCTTGCTGCTTAGATCCACTTGGATTAGCATTATGGAATAAAGGGATGCTATTAACTTGAGGCATATTACTTGGAAGGCCATTTGGAATAGCTAAACTTCCCCCAGTTGGTTTAAATCCAGTTTCAGACCCAGCAACATAAGATAAGTCATGGAATCCTGCTGAATTCTTGTAAGAATAGTTTCCTTTTACGTTATTATTAGCATCTCCTGATTCATCTCTCGATTGGTCATCAGTTTTAAATCCAAACTTGTATGAGCCATCGGGATTCAAAGATCCATAAGCTAAAGTATTTGTGTTATCTCCTTGAGACGGTGCTTGCTGATTAGATCCACTTGGATTGGCATTATGGATTAAAGGAATATTATTACCTTGAGGCATATTACTTCGAAGACCATTTGGAGCAGCTAAACTTCCCCCGGTTGGTTTAAATCCAGTTTCAGACCCAGCAACATAAGATAAATCATGAGATCCTGCTGAATTTTTATAAGAGTAACTTCCTTTTACGTTATTATTAGCATCTCCTGATTCATCTCTCGATTGGTCATCAGTTTTAAATCCAAACTTGTAAGATCCATCGGGATTCAAAGATCCATAAGCTAAAGTATTTGTGTTATCTCCTTGAGATGGTGCTTGCTGATTAAATCCATTTGGATTAGCATTATGGATTAAAGGAATCTTATTACCTTGAGGCATATTACTTCGAAGACCATTTGGAACAGCTAAACTTCCCCCAGTTGGTTTAAATCCAGTTTCAGACCCAGCAACATAAGATAAATCATGAGATCCTGCTGAATTTTTATAAGAGTAACTTCCTTTTACGTTATTATTAGCATCTCCTGATTCATCTCTCGATTGGTCATCAGTTTTAAATCCAAACTTGTATGAGCCATCGGGATTCAAGAATCCATAAGCTAAAGTATTTGTGTTATCTCCTTGAGACGGTGCTTGCTGATTAGATCCACTTGGATTGGCATTATGGATTAAAGGAATGTTATTACCTTGAGGCATATTACTTCGAAGACCATTTGGAGCAGCTAAACTTCCCCCGGTTGGTTTAAATCCAGTTTCAGACCCAGCAACATAAGATAAATCATGAGATCCTGCTGAATTTTTATAAGAATAACTTCCTTTTACATTATTATTAGCATCGCCTGATTCATCTCTCGATTGGTCATCAGTTTTAAATCCAAACTTGTAAGATCCATCGAGATTCAATGATCCATAAGCTAAAGTATTTGTGGTGCTTGGTTGAGATCCTGCTGGATTTGTTAGATTATCATTCATTGGAGCAACATTATTCATTGTACTTGGAAGACCATTTGGGATAGCTAAACTCCCCCCAGTTGGTTTAAATCCAGTTTCAGACCCAGCAACATAAGATAAATCATGAGATCCTGCTGAATTCTTGTAAGAATAGTTCCCTTTAACATTATTATTAGCATCGCCTGATTCATCTCTCGATTGGTCATCAGTTTTAAATCCAAACTTATAAGAACCATCGGGATTCAAAGATCCATAAGCTAAAGTATTTGGGTTGGTTCCTTGAGGTGATGGTTGCTGATTAGAAGGCAAAATATTTTTATTTTCTAAGGAAGGAGATGATGGCGAAGAGGGTTGATTATCTAATAACATAAAAAGTTTCAAATTAAAATAATAAAAAAATCAAATTTTACCATTTTTTAATCCATTAGGCACAAATCCTTGTATCCCCGCTGAATATTGTAAATCAACTTTTTTCCCTTCTGGGGTGTTATAAAAATAATGCCCCTCAACTTGATTTGCTGCATCCCCAGATTGCTTGGCAGCAATTCCATTCCCAGTATCATACCCATACTTGTATTGGCCACTTTCATGGAGAACATAAAATTCTGATCTTCTCCCAGTTGGAATATCCGGGAGAGTTTCCCATCCCCAACTCCCATAGAAACTGACTCCAAATAAAACCAACTACAATTTTTTATTATTATTAAATTACCACCTCAGTAATAATTGTTTGTTTACAAAACTACTTACAGCTAAGAACACCATCTTTTTCCTCCACCTTCACCGAACTACTTCAAGATCGAACCGATAATGGTTTATTATTAAAAACGCGCTCAATTTATACTCATGATCTACATAACGTCTGTATTTGCTCATCGGCAAATAACTCAACAATTTTTGCATAAATAATCTAAAAGGCAAACAAGTTCGTTTTAACGCAAATTAACGATTTTAAAATAGGCATAAGGGCGAGGTTCGCAATACCACGCATTCTAACAGTAACATCAACACGCATTTTTCATTCTTTTCAACATTTCTCGATCGTACATTTCTCGTGGTGAGTTTGAGAGAGAGCACCTGAGTTTATGTCAAATGCGAAAGAAATAAATAAAATTCACCGCACCCAAGGTCGGGTTCTTTCTTGCGTTACACATTCTTCACTTTATGAATTGAAGATCTGATTTTAATTAGTTTATCATGGGAATTTCGCGAGAATGAAGTTTTCACGTGTACGCGGAGATTAAGATCACGTTTGAAATTTGATTTATCCTAGATATTAATCGCAGGATATGGTCAAGGGCAATTGCAGCAAAAATAACGTGATTTTGTGTAAACAGTAAAATCGCGATATGAAAATCTCGTTAGAGTGGACTTTGGGCATAACGAACAAAAAAAAATTTTTATTTCATAAAGGTAAAAAAATTTGGATTAGATTCAAAAATTATTATCTTAAGAACAAATTGAGATATGCAAGTATGGTTTGGTTCATAAAAAAGTACGTAGTTTCTTTTATAAAGAGAAAATGTTTCCTTAAGATATCATAAGAATTCAATTTTTTATGATTTTTTTAAAAATAAGGTATAAAATTCTTTTACATTTTTATATTACATAGCTAAGGTTAAGTTCAACAATTATTATCTTAAGAACGAGTTAAGATATTCAAGCACGGTTTTGTTCGCAAAAAAGTAACTACTTTCTTCTATGAGATAAGAATATTTGCTTGGAATAATATAAGAATTAAATTTTTTATGATTTTTAAAAAAAATGTATAAAATTTTGTTGAACATATAATTAAGGTTGAGTTCTACAATTATTATCTCAAAAACGACTTAAGATGTTCATGTACTGTTTATTTTATCAAAAAATGTGTACATTTTTCTATAAGCTAAGAATGTTTCATTACGATATCTTAAGAACTCAATTTTTTGCGATTTTTTCAAAAAAAGGTGTCACATTTTTATATGACATAATTGAGGGTGAGTTCAACAATTCTTATCTCAAGAATGAATTGAGATATTCAAGTACGATTTATTTGATTAAAAAGTGCAAGATTCTTGTACAAGATAAGGATGTTTCATTACGATATCTTAAGAACTCGATTTTTTGTGATTTTTCCAAAAAAAGGTGTCACATTTTTATGTGACATAATTGAGGTTGAATTCAACAATTATTATCTTAAGAACGAATTGAGATATTCAAATACGGTTTTATCTATGACAAAGTACGTACTTTCTTCTACAACGTAAGAATGTTTCATTATAATATCTTAAGAACCCGATTTATCACGATTTTAAAAAAAAGGTATAACATTTTTATATCGCATAATTGAGTTTGAATTCAACAATTATTATCTCAAGAACGGATTAAGATATTTAAGCACGGTTTTGTTCGTAAAAAAATAAGTACTTTCTTCTATCAGATAAGAATGTTTGTTTGGGATAGTTTAAGAATTAAATTTTTTATGATTTTTTAAAAATAAGGAATAAAATTCATTTGAATAATTAATTAAGGTTGAGTTCAATAATTATTATCTCAAGAACGACTTGCGATATTCATGTACTGTTTACTTTATCGAAAAGTGTGTATATTCTTCTATAAGATAAGGATGTTTCATTGTGATATCTTAAGAACTCGATCTATTACAATTTTTTTCAAAAATAGATGTTACATTTTTATATGACATAATTGAGCATGAGTTCAACAATTATTATCTCAAGAACGAATTGAGATATTCATGTAAGGTATATTTCATCAAAAAGTACGTACTTCCTTGTGTAAGGAAGAAATGTTTCATTACGATATCTTAAGAGTTCGATTTTTCACATTTTTTTCGAAAAAAAGTGTCACATTTTTATGTAATATAATTATAATTGAGTTTAAATACTATTATCTCGAGGACGAATTGAGATATTCAAGGTATATTTCATCAAAAAGTACGTACTTCCTTGTGTAAGGAAGGAATGCTTTATTACGATATCTTAAGAATACGATTTTTTAAGATTTCTAAATATAACGTAAAAATTTTTTATTATATAATTGAGTTCAACAATTATTATCTCCAGAACGAGTTGAGATATTCAAGTACAGTTTTATGTTTGAAAAGTACGTACTTTCTTCTATAAGATAGTAATGTTTCATTACGATATCTTAAGAACTCAATTTTTCACGATTTTTTCAAAAAAAGGTGTCACATTTTTATATTACATTGTTGAGGCCGAGTTCAACATTTATTATCTCAAGAACGAACTGAGATATTCAAGTACTGTTTATTATATTAAAAAGTACATACATTCCTTTAAAAGATAACAATGTTTCATTACAATATCTTAAGAATTCGATTTTTCACGATTTTTTTTTATAAGGTGTCACATTTCTATGTCACATAATTGAGTTTGATTTCAATAATTATTATCTCAAGAACGAGTTGAGATATTCAAGTACGGCTTTGTTTATGATAAAGTACGTATTGTCTTCTATAAGATAGAGATGCTTCATTACGATATCTTAAGAACTCAATTTTTCACGATTCTTTCAAAAATAGGTGTCACATTTTTATATTACATTGCTGAAGTTGAGTTCAACATTTATTATCTCAAGAATGAACTGAGATATTCAAGTACTGTTTATTTTATTAAAAAGTACCTTCTTCTATAAGGTAAGAATGTTTCCTTGGGATATCTTAAGAATTAAATTTTTTATGATTTTTTGAAAATAAGGAATAAAATTCTTTTGAATATATAATTAAGGTAAAGTTCAACAATTATAATCTCAAGAACGACTTGAGATATTCATGCACTGTTTATTTTGTCAAAAAGTGCGTACATTTTTTTATAAGAAAAGGATGTTTCATTACAATATCTTAATAATTCAATTTTTCACGATTTTTTTCAAAAAAAGGTGTCACATTTTTATATTACATTGTTTAGATTGAGTTCAAAAATTATTATCTCAAGAACGAGTTGAGATATTCAAGCACTGTTTATGTTATCAAAAAGTACGTATATTCCTCTATAAGATAAGAATGTTTCATTACGATATCTTAAGAACTCGATGTAACACGATTTAAAAGAAAAATGTGACATTTTTATATCGCATAACTGAAATCAATAATTATTTCAAGAACAGATTGAGAAAAGGTTTTGTTCGTAAAAAAGTAAGTACTTTCTTCTTTAAGAATGTTTCTTTAGGATATCTTAAGAATTAATTTTTTTATGATTTTTTGAAGATAATGAATAAAATTTTTTGAATATATAATTGAGGTAAAGTTCAACAATTATTATCTCGAGAACTACTTGAGATATTCATGCATTGTTTATTTTATCAAAAAGTGCCTACATTCTTTTGTAAGATAAGTATGTTTCATTGCAATATCTTAAGAATTCAATTTTTTAAGATTTTTTCAAAAAAATGAGTCACATTTCTATAATACATTGTTGAGGTTGACTTCAACAGTTATTATCTCAAGAACCACTTGAGATATTCATGCATTGTTTATTTTATCAAAAAGTGCCTACATTCCTCTGTAAGATAAGTATGTTTCATTACAATATCTTAAGAATTCAATTTTTTAAGATTTTTCAAAAAAATGTCTCACATTTCTATAATACATTGTTGAGGTTGATTTCAACAATTGTTATCTCAAGAACCACTTGAGATATTCATGCATTGTTTATTTTATCAAAAAGTGCCTACATTCTTTTGTAAGATAAGTATGTTTCATTGCAATATCTTAAGAATTCAATTTTTTAAGATTTTTCAAACAAATGTCTCACATTTCTATAATACATTGTTAAGGTTGACTTCAACAATTATTATCTCAAGAACCACTTGAGATATTCATGCATTGTTTATTTTATCAAAAAGTGCCTACATTCCTCTGTAAGATAAGTATGTTTCATTACAATATCTTAAGAATTCAATTTTTTAAGATTTTTCAAAAAAATGTCTCACATTTCTATAATACATTGTTGAGGTTGATTTCAACAATTGTTATCTCAAGAACCACTTGAGATATTCATGCATTGTTTATTTTATCAAAAAGTGCCTACATTCTTTTGTAAGATAAGTATGTTTCATTACAATATCTTAAGAATTCAATTTTTTTAGATTTTTCAAACAAATGTCTCACATTTCTATAATACATTGTTGAGGTTAATTTCAACAATTGTTATTTCAAGAACCACTTGAGATATTCATGCATTGTTTATTTTATCAAAAAGTGCCTACTTTCTTCTGTAAGATAAGTATGTTTCATTACAATATCTTAAGAATTCAATATTTTAAGATTTAAAAAAAAATTTGTCACATTTCTATAATACATTGTTGAGATTGAGTTCAACAATTATTATCTCAAGAGCAACTTGAGATATTCATGTACTGTTTATTTTATCAAAAAGTACGTACATTTTTCTATAAAATAAGTGTGTTTCATTACGATATCTTAAGAATTCAGTTATTCACGATTTTTTAAAAAAGTAGTCACATTTTTATATTACGTAACTAAGGTTGTATTCAACAATTATTATCTCAATAGTGAATTGAGATATTCAAATACGGATTACTTTATCAAAAAGTACTTATTATCTTCTACAAGATAGGAAAGTTTTATTATGATATCTTGAGAAATCGATTTTTTCAAAAGAAGATGTCACATATTTATAACACATCAGTGAGGTTGAGTTCAACAATTATTATCTCAAGAACGAATTGAGATATTCAAGCACGGTTTATTTTATCAAAAAGTTCTTACTATCTTTTATAAGATAGGTATGTTTCATTATGATTTCATAATAATTAAATTTTTTGTGATTTTTTTAAAAATTAAGTGGCGCGTTTTTATAACACATAATCGCGGTTGAGTTTAACAATTATTCTCTCAAGAACGAATTGAGATATTCAAGCACGGTTTATTTTGTCAAAAAGTCCTTTCTATCTTTTATAAGAGAGTAATGTTTCATTATGATATCTTAATAACTCGATTTTTTACGATTTTTTAAATAAAAGGTACCACACTTTTATATCACATAATTCAGATTTAGTTCAAAATTTATTACATTATAAATTAAAAATCGTTACAAAAAAAGAAAATAAATTAAAAAAAAGAAAAATTAAAATATATCTATATCATCATCGTCGTCTTCATCGTCATCTTTCTCTTTCAACTCGGGCCTCGCCGTTTTTGTCCCAGCCGATTTTTTCGTCGTACTCGGAATGGAGGTCGTACTTGGTACTGAATTAATCGTGCTTTTTATAACGGCGATGGGAGCGTTCGAAGTTTCCGCATTTTCCTGCTCATTCTCACCATCGATTTCCGAGTTGTATTGTTCACTCGGCGAAGGAGATCTCGCAAAAATCGGGATCAAATCGATATTTTGCACGTGCGCCCTCACCGAAACCCCCGGCGGAACCGTAAAGAGCGTTTCCCCCAAATTCGTTACTAAAGTGTGAAATTTCCCTTTTTCGACTTCGGTTAAATCGAATTGCAATAAAGGTTTTTCTTCTTCGGAAGTCGTTGGGCGAGTTGATCCGGGTTGTAAAGATGATGGTCTTGAGTATGTTGGGGATGTGGGTTGTGGGCGAATAGAACTTGGGGGTGGTGATGATGGTTTTGGTTTGCTTGAGCCGAATATATCTTCATCGTCTTCGTCCCCTAATCCGAATCCAGCATCGATTGTTGGTTTTGGTCTGGATAAAATTGGGCGGGACGTGGTGGGTCTTTGAAATCCTGTTGTTGATGGGAATAAATCGTGAGATGTTGATTGTGATGGTCTAAAACTTGAGGATGGTCGAAAAGTTGTTGGGGGTCTCCCCGAATTCGTCACACTAATACTTGAGTCGGAATCGGGTTTTCCTGTGTTAAAATTAGGCCTATTTGTAGTAAATCCAGGTCTTGGTGAGGAATAATTAGGTCGTCCTGTCGTATAATCGGGGCTTCCTGAAAAACCAGGTCTTGTTGTTGTAATACTAGGACGTGTTGCTGGAAAATTAGGACGTGTTGTTGAAAAACTAGGCCTCATTGTAGTAAAACCCGTTGTATCACCATTATAACTTGGTCTTTTTGTACTAAAAGGTTTTCTCGTCCCAAATCCCGCTTCAAAAGCAGCATCATCATCTAAATCGGGTTTTGAGGTTTCCCCAAATCCAAAAGGGGGCCTCCCCGTCGTTGTTGGACGCTCAGTTTGGGCTCCATAATCTGGTTTTTCAGTGCTGGTTACAAATCCTGGTCGTCTTGTGCCCAAATTTGGCCTTGTTGGTCTTTTTGTTCCAGGTTTTCCATTAGCAAAGAAATCGTTGAATAATTCTTCGTCTTCATCCCCACTTGGAGCGAGAGTGCTCGGTCTTTTGGTGCTTTGGTTAATATCGACTTGATTTGTGTTATCCGGGTAATAATCGCCATCTCTATTTGCGGAGGGTGTAACACCATAAGAACTAGCAGCTTCCGTGAAAACCTCTAAATCCGCGTCTTTTTGGTCGTAAAAATCTGGAGGGACGATGTCTTGGGAGTTGAACGGAAAAAATGTTGGGAGATGAGGACCTTTGACGTTCTTCAAGACTCTGTACCCTATATTTGGCCCAGCTATGTAATGTACTGAGTGTTGGACCCCTTTATCGTCCCTATAAGTGTAAGATCCCCTCACGTTTCCAACAGCATCGCTCGTTTCCGTTCTTCTTTGGTCTCGGCCAACATGCGCAAACCGGTAACTCCCATCCAATCCGCGTTGGACGAAACTTCTCCCTCTCAAATAGGGTTTTCTCGGATCTTGGAAATAAGGTTGTCTAAATGGGTTTAAATTTGAGTCGGGGTGGGGCGTTTTTACGTGAAATCCCGTATTTTTTCCTGCTATGTACTCAACATCATGTCGATCACCGACGTCGTCAAAGAACGAATAAGTCCCTTTAACATCCCCTAATCTATTTGCACCTAACAAAAATAAAATCAAACAAAAATCAAAACTTAATAATTTAAATTTACCTTCTTTCCTGGTATAAGTCGGTGTATTAAATTGAAAATTATAACTAGGATCCTCGTAAGGATCGAAATATCGGTCATCTTTATTACCAATCGGGCCAACTGGGGTTTGGCCAAGATCGTATTTTCTTACGACGTTTTTCCCCCTCGGTCGAAACCCCCTTTTTCCTGCTGTGTACTCGATCGAGTCAATTCCTCCTAAATTGAGAAAAAAATTGCAAAATTCTCTTCAATTTTGATGAATCGTACGAACCTGTCGCGGGGTTCCTCCCCCCAAACACCCCTTTAACAACGTTATTCCTATTCCCATGGCTTTCATGAAACGAATCCGGGTTATCGTAACGAAAATCGAAAGAACCATCACTTTGTACTATGTTGTAATCACTTTCCGCCGAAAATGTCTTCGTCACCAACAAAAAATTAATAATCACAAATAAATCGTTCCACCTCATTGTCTTATTTTATTTTATATATTATTTTATTTCTTAAACACTAAAAATCAACACCTCCACATAATTATTAAGAAACTAAACATTAATAAGACTTTTTTGAACGTGGTTTAACAACAACTTAAAAAAATATTTTTTCTTGTGGTACTTATATATTTTCAGTGAGTGGGTGAATGGTGGGGGATTCACCACCCGATGTCGGGTTGGGTTGGGCGTTTTTGAGGATTCATTGTTTAAAGTAAGAAGATGTTTCTTGAGGCGTGAAGATCGTTAATGATGGCCTTGTCCGGTCCAGGCCACTACGATTCTTCGGTCCGATGGTTGCAATTAGCACTTCTGGGGATTATTTAGTTGAGGTACTCATTTGAGATTAATGAATGGCTGTCGGGAACGACTTAGATAAATAAACAATGATGCTTAGATATCTTTTCTAATTGATTTTGATGGGATTATTAGAGGCGAGGAAAAAATGTTTTTTTTAAGATATCAAAAAAATGAAAGGGAAAAAATGGAACACGTTCATCAAAATTTTGGGCGATAACCAAAAACAATGGTTAAGAAGATACGATATGGTATTGTCCGAGATGGATTTGTTCGTAGGTCTTTGTAATTATGTATATGTGGCATACAGGTACACAATAGGTCGATACTACATCGAGATAAAATGTGTTTTTTAATCAGATTTTGTAATATCCTCTTTTTAAATTTAAACAAGGCCGTCCAATTAACCCTGGGATTTCGGTTAAAAGTCTTATTTTTTTCTTCTTTTTTTTGAGAAGGTTAAAGACATCTGAACCTTTTTAACAATTAATTCAACAGGTAATTGTAGGTTTATTACAATGACACATTTATTAAAAAAATCTGAAAAAGCGAATTCTTAAAATATTTTATTGAAACACTGCACTCTTATAGAAGAGATTACGTACTTTTTTATGCACAAAACCGTGTGAATATCTCTATTCGTTCTGATTTACTGATTACCTGATTTATGTAATACAAAAATATTACACTTATTTTTTGAAAAAAATCATGAAAAATCGAATTCTTAAGATATCGTAATGAAATATTCCTATCTTATAGAAAATAGTGAGTAGTTTTTGATAAAGTAAACCGTACTTTAACATCTCACTTCATTCTTGAGATAATAATTGTTGAACTCATCCTCAATTATGTAATATAAAAATGCGACATCTTATTTCAAAAAATCTTAAAAAGACGAATTTTTAAGTTATCGTAAAGAAACTTTTAAAAGAAAGTACGCACTTTTTCATAAATAAAACCGTACTTGAAAATCTCAATTTGTTTTTGAGATAATAATTGCTGAACTCGACCTCAACTATTTAATAAACAAATTTTTACTTTATTTTTAATAATTAAAAAAAATCGAATTCTTCAGATATCACAATAAAAGATTCTTACCTTATTGAAGAAAGTACGTACTTTTTCACGAACAAAACCATACTTGAATATCTTAATTCGTTCTTGAGATACAAGTTTGATAGTCAACCTCATTGTGCAGCAAAAAATTTCAATTTACTTAAAAAATCGTGAAAAATTGAATTCTTGAGATATTTTCTTGAAACGCTGTTATCTTATAAACGAAAGTATGTATTTTTTCATAAACTGAAATGTATTTGAATATCTTTATTCATTTTTGAGATAGCAATGTTAAAAGTCAAATTTAATCGTGTAGCAACAAAATCTCAATTTACTTTAAAAAATTGTGAAAAATCGAATTCTTGAGATATTTTCTCGAAACGCTGATATCCTATAAATGAAAGTATGTACTTTTTCATAAACTGAACTGTGTTTGAATATTTCAATTCGTTTTTAAGATAGCAATGTTAAAAGTCAACCTTAATTGTGTAGCAAAAAAAATTTCAATTTACTTAAAAAATCGTGAAAAATCGAAGTCTTGAGATATTTTCTTGAAACGCTGTTTTCTTATAAATGAAAGTATGTACTTTTTCATAAACTGAACTGCATTTGAATATCTCAATTCATTATTAAGATAGCAATGTTAAAAGTCAACCTTAATTGTGTAGCAAAAAATTTTCAATTTACTTAAAAATCGTGAAAAATCGAATTCTTGAGACATTTTCTTGAAACGCTGTTTTCTTATAAACGAAAGTATGTACTTTTTCATAAATTGAATTGTATTTGAATATCTCAATTCGTTTTTGAGATAATAACATTGAAAGTCAACTTCTATTGTGTAGCAAAAAATAATTAATTTACTTAAAGAATTGTAAAAAATCGAATTCTTGAGATATAGTCATGAAACGCTGTGATCTTAAAGAATAGAATACGTGCTTCTTCATGAACTAAACTGTTCTTGAATACCTCAATTCGCTTTTGAGATAACAGTATTGACAGTCAACCTCATTAGTGTAACAAAAAAAATTCAGTTGACTTAAAAAATCGTGAAAAATCGAATTGTTGAGATATTTTCTTGAAACGCTGTTTTCTTATAAATGAAAGTATGTACATTTTCATAAACTGAACAGTATTTGAATATCTCAATTCGTTTTTAAGATAGCAATGTTAAAAGTCAAGCTCCATTGTGTAGCAAAAAATTTTTAATTTACTTAAAAAATCGTGAAAAATCGAATTCTTGAGATATTTTCTTGAAACGCTGTTTTCTTATAAATGAAAGTATGTACTTTTTCATAAACTGAACTATATTTGAATATCTCAATTCGTTTTTGAGATAGCAATGTTAAAAGTCAACCTTAATGGTGTAGCAAAAAAATTTCAATTTACTTAAAAACTCGTGAAAAATCGAATTCTTAAGATATTTTCTTGAAAAGTTGTTTTCTTATAAATGAAAGTATGTACTTTTTCAAAAACTGAACTGCATTTGAATATCCCAATTCATTTTTAAGATAACAATGTTAAAAGTAAACCTTAATTGTGTAGCAAAAAAAATTTCAATTACTTAAAAAATCATGAAAAATCGAATTCTTGAGATATTTTCTTGAAACGCTGTTTTCTTATAAATGAAAGTATGTACTTTTTCATAAATGGAACTGTATTTGAATATCTCAATTCGTTTTTGAGACAATAATATTGAAAGTCAACTTCTATTGTGTAGCAAAAAATAATTAATTTATTTAAAGAATTGTAAAAAATCGAATTCTTGAGATATAGTCGTGAAACGCTGCATTCTTAAAGAATAGAATACGTACTTCATCATGAACTAAACTGTTCTTGAATACCTCAATTCGTTTTTGAGATAACAGTATTGAAAATCAACCTTAATAGTGTAGCAAAAAAATTCAGTTGACTTAAGAAATCGTGAAAAATCGAATTGTTGAGATATTTTCTTGAATCGCTGTTATCTTATAAATGAAAGTATGTATATTTTCATAAAATGAACAGTATTTGAATATCTCAATTCGTTTTTAAGATAGCAATGTTAAAAGTCAACCTTCATTGTGTAGCAAAAAATTTTTAATTTGCTTAAAAAATCGTGAAAAATCGAATTCTTGAGATATTTTCTTGAAACGCTGTTTTCTTATAAATGAAAGTATGTACTTTTTCATAAACTGAACTGCATTTGAATATCTCAATTCATTTTTAAGATAGCAATGTTAAAAGTCAACCTTAATTGTGTAGCAAAAAAAATTTCAATTTACTTAAAAAATCGTGAAAAATCGAACTCTTGAGATATTTCGTTGAAACGCTGTTTTCTTATAAATGAAAGTATGTACTTTCTCATAAACTGAACTGCATTTGAATATCTCAATTCATTATTAAGATAGCAATGTTAAAAGTCAACCTTAATGGTGTAGCAAAAAAAAATTCAATTTACTTAAAAAATCGTGAAAAATCGAATTCTTGAGATATTTTCTTGAAACGCTGTTTTCTTATAAACGAAAGTATGTACTTTTTCATAAATTGAATTGTATTTGAATATCTCAATTCGTTTTTGAGATAATAATATTGAAAGTCAACTTCTATTGTGTAGCAAAAAATAATTAATTTACTTAAAGAATTGTAAAAAATCGAATTCTTGAGATATAGTCATGAAACGCTGTAATCTTAAAGAATAGAATACGTACATCTTCATAAACTAAACTGTTCTTTAATACCTCAATTCGTTTTTGAGATAACAGTATTGAAAGTCAACCTCAATAGTGTAGCAAAAAAAAATCAGTTGACTTAAAAAATCGTGAAAAATCGAATTGTTGAGAGATTTTCTTGAAACGCTGTTTTCTTATAAACGAAAGTATGTATTTTTTCATAAACTGAACTGTATTTAAATATCTCAATTCGTTTTTATGATAGCAATATTGAAAGTCAACTTCTATTGTGTAGCAAAAAAATTTCAATTTACTTTAAAAATCGTGAAAGATCGAATTCTTAAGATATTTTAATGAAACGCTGTTATTTTAAAGAAGAGTAGAAGATTTTTAAGAAGAGTCTCAAGTAGTTGTTGAGATATCAATATTGAAAATTAACCTGAGTTTTGTAGCACGAAATTTTTCAATTTTCATTAAGAAATCATGAAAAAATCGAATTCTTGAGATATTTTCTTGAAAAGCTGTTATCTTATAAACGAAAGTAGGTATTTTGTCATGAATTCAACAGTTCTTGAATATCCCAATTCATTTTTAAAGTAACAATGTTGAAAGTCAACCTCAATTTTGTAGCAAAAAAATTTCAATTTACTTAAAAAATCGTAAAAAATAGAATTCTTGAGATGTTTTCATGAAACGCTGTTCTCTTAAAGAAGAAGGTGCGTACTTTTTCAAGAACTAAACTGCACTTGAATATCTCAATTCGTCTTTGAGATAGCAATGTTGAAAGTCAACCTCAAAGTATTGCAAAAAGAATTCAATTTACTTAGAAAATCGTGCAAAATTAAATTCATGAGATATTTTCATGAAACACAGGTATCTTAAAAAAGAGAGTACGTACTTTTTCATAAACCAAACCATACTTGAATATGTCAATTCGTTCTTGAGATAACAAGTTTGAAAAATCAATTATGCAGCAAAACGATTTTTCAATTTATTTTAAAAAATCGTGAAAAATCGAATACATGAAATATTTTCTTGAAACGCTATCATTTTATAGAAGAAAGCACGTACCTCTTTATAAACTAAACCGTACTTAAATATCTCAAATCATTCTTGAGATAACAAGTTTGAAAGCTCAATGATGCAGCAAAACAATTTTTAAATTTATTTTAAAATATCATGAAAAATCGAATTCTTGAGATATTGTCATGAAAAAACGTTATCTTATAGAAGAAAGTACGTACTTTTTCATGATCCAAACTATACTTGATTATCTCAATTCGTTCTTGAGATAACAAGTTTGAAAAATCAATTATGCAGCAAAACGATTTTTCAATTTATTTTAAAAAATCGAATTTTTGAGATATTTTCTTGAAACGCTGTCATTTTATAGAAGAAATTATGTACTTTTTCACGAACTAAACCGTACTTAAATATATCAATTCGTTCTTGAGATAACAAGTTTGAAAATCAACCTCAATTATGTAGCACAGCAATTTATCAATTTATTTTAAAAATATCGTAAAAAATCGAATTCTTGAGGTATTTTCGTGAAATGTTGTAAGCTTATAGAAGAAAGTACGTACTTTTTCATGATCTAAACTATACTTGATTATCTCAAATCGTTCTTGAGATAACAAGTTTGAAAAATCAATTATGCAGCAAAACGATTTTTCGATTTACTTTAAGAAATCGTGAAAAATCGAATAAATGAAATATTTCCTTGAAACGCTATCATTTTATAGAAGAAAGTACATTCTTCTTCATAAACTAAACCGTACTTAAATATCTCAAATCATTCTTGAGATAACAAGTTTGAAAGCTCAATGATGCAGCAAAACAATTTTTAAATTTATTTTAAAATATCATGAAAAATCGAATTCTTGAGATATTGTCATGAAAAAACGTTATCTTATAGAAGAAAGTACGTACTTTTTCATGATCCAAACTATACTTGATTATCTCAATTCGTTCTTGAGATAACAACTTTGAAAAGTCAATTATGCAGCAAAACGATTTTTCAATTTATTTTAAAAAATCGAATTCTTGAGATATTTTCTTGAAACGCTGTCATTTTATAGAAGAAATTATGTATTTTTTCACGAACTAAACCGTACTTAAATATATCAATTCGTTCTTGAGATAACAAGTTTGAAAATCAACCTCAATTATGTAGCACAGCAATTTATCAATTTATTTTTGAAATATCGTAAAAAATCGAATTTTTGAGATATTTTCGTGAAACGTTGTAATCGTATAGATGAAAGGACGTACTTTTTTATAAACTGAACTGTTCTTGAATATCTCAATTCGTTCTTGAGATAACAAGTTTCAAAGTTAAGCTAGATTATGTAGCAAGACAATTTTTCAATTTATTTTTAAAAATCGTGAAAAATCGGATTCTTGAGATATTGCTATGAAACAATGTTATCTTATAGAAGAAAGTACATACTTGTTCATGATCTAAGCCATACTTGAATATCTCAATTCGTTCTTGATGTAACAAGTTTGAAAGTTAACCTAAATTATACAGCCAAACAATTATTCAATTTATTTAAAAAAATCGTGAAAAATCGAATTCTTGAATCATTTTTGTAAAACATTGTTATCTTATAGAAGAAAGTACATATTTTTTCATGATCTAAACCGTACTTGAATATCTCAATTCGTTCTTGATGTAACAAGTTTGAAAGTTAACCTAAATTATGCAGCCAAACAATTTTTCAATTTATTTAAAAAAATCGTGAAAAATCGAGAATTCTTGAATCATTTTCATAAAACATTGTTATCTTATAAAAGAAAGTACGTACTTTTTCTTGAACTCAGTTATACTTGAATATCTCAATTCGTTCTTGAGATAACAACTCAGAAAATCAACCTCAATTAAACAATTTTTCATTTTACTTAAAAAGAAATCGTGAAAAATTGAATTTTTCAGATATTTTCATGAAACTCTTGTTTTATAGAAGAAAGTACGTACTTTTTGACTAAATGAACCATATTTAAATATCTTAATCCATGCTTGAGATAAATGTTTTTTTAAACTAAACCTTAATTATGTAATAAAAATTGTATACACATTATCTTAAAAAAATCGTTAAAAATCGAATTCTTAAAACATTATGAAATATTCCCACATTATAAAAGAGAGTATGTATTTTTCGAAGAAATAACCATATGCATTCTTTAAATAATAACTTTTAAACTCGACCTTAATTAAATAGTTAAAAAAATTATGTACAATTTCTTAGTTAAAAATCGTTTACTTCTTTTTTTTGAGAAGGTTAAAAACATCGAAAACTTTTTAACAACTAATTTAACAGTTTTTTTTTAATTGTAGGATTTTAACAATGACACATTTTTGATTCTCCCACAACTTAAACACAACATGCGCCGGCTATCATAATTAAATTTAATTTTTTTAAAAAAATTACGTACTTCCAGGGACGTGCACGCAAAATTTATGTAGGAAGAATTACACAGCACTTGCAAAAGATTTACAGATGCAATATCTTCTTTCATTTTCCTTTTTTTCCTTCTCGATATGGTTGCTAAACATTATTTATTAACTGCAAACGTTATAATTATACCGCAATTAATTAGAAAACAAGACGATTTTATCATTTTTACAGGGTGATTCGGATCGATACAAAAAAACTTTATTATATTTCATTTAATATTTTTATTGAGATATTATTGCAAATATTTTATTTTGTAGTTGAACTAATTGGTTATTTTTTTTTGTTTAGAAAACGATGGAAAAGTAAAAATGTAAGTACATCCAGTTGCGACACTCTTGACGGTGATATGTTAATAAAAAGTGCTTGAAACCGTGGCAATCGACCTCTAAAGTGGAATCTGATAAAAGTTATTTGTGGTAATTAATGCTGCCGGGCTTTGTTCGTCTTCGTCTCTTTAAATGTCTTTGACCGCCAAAATAAACTTTCAATTTAAATTACCTTTTTTAAAACTTTTTATATTAACAACTACGATAAAAGAATTATTCTGTATTAGAAAATAGAATACATAAATGAAGAATTGGTAAATATATAGTTTTAGTGCAATAAGAACATTCATTTTAAGATTTTCTACTAAACTAAGGAACTTTTTCGAGGGAAAATGAAACCACGACATAAACATATGATGTTGAGGATATATAGAATAAGACTTAAAGAGTTTCGTTTTTCTTTTAAGGTGAATGCAACGATGAATTTACATTATCTGCTATAATTTACAGCCATGAGTACTTAGGCAACTTTTCTGACATAAAAATCATTTCTTTTCTGAAATATTTTAAGATATATCTTATAAATATCATCAATGACTAAACAGAGATCAAATCTTTTTCTTTTTGAAAGACTGCATCCTCCTCTTCTTTTCTCTTTCTTTTCTCGTTTCCTTTTCTCCTCTTCCTTTCTTCCTCGTCTCTATTCTTTTAGGCCTCAAAACTCAGCACAAAACATACAACATTAGTTTTTCAGTCATTAAACTTTATACAATTGCGCACCTGGAAGAGAGGGGAAGGCCCCCCTTTTTACAT
The DNA here is from genome assembly GCA_036711965.1 of Onthophagus sagittarius. Lineage (NCBI taxonomy): Eukaryota > Metazoa > Arthropoda > Insecta > Coleoptera > Scarabaeidae > Onthophagus > Onthophagus sagittarius. Next base: position 15,512,193 of record JASERS010000004.1, read on the forward strand.
CCTCTTCCTCTGTCATCAAGTCGCTTACCTTATATTATCTCTGTACTTATCAGACTCGAAAGACTTCTCTTTCTCTCCTCGGTTAATTTTCATTCAAAGAAAAATTATAGGAATTACTTTTTTGTCTAGATCATTTAGTACTTAGCATACCTGGTCTAATATAACTCTTCCGCTTGTTATAACTACAGAAAAGCAAAATTTGATTTACTCAATTCACATTTTAATGGAGTTAACTGGGAAAAAGATTTTTAGGGCGATGATGTTGATGATTCTGTGGATGCATTTTTTGCTCACTTGCATCGCGGTATTGAGAACCATGTTCCCAAAATGCATGAGAGAGTGAGTGGTTTTCCCGTGTGGTTTTCGTTCAGTGCTGTGCGGGCGATTAATGAAAAGAGGAAGGCGCAGAGCAAATGAAATCACGTTGATTATCTTACCTTTTCTCTGCTGAGAAGGTGGGCAAAATTCCTTATTGATCGGGATTATAAAAATTATGTTAGCCGTGCAGAAATAAATATAACGCACAATCCCAAACATTTCTGGTCATTCTTAAAACGAAGAAAGGGCAGTAATAATATAGCGTCTGCGGTACATCTGGATGATTGCACAGCTTCTGATCCTTCATATATCTGTTTATTGTTCGCAAATTTTTTTCATTCTGTGTACTCAATCAACCAGACTGATGCGGTGTCTGGTGTCACGTCCGACTTCAGTGGTACAGTTGCAACTTGCTTCGATAAGGTTGAGGTTGAGTAGGTACTGGCAGGAATTGATGCTTCAAAAGGCCCGGGTCCGGATGGTATACCAGCAATTTTTATTAAAGAATGTTACGCGTCTTTGTCACTACCTGTAACCATTATACTGAACAAATCCATTGAATCTGGAGTTTTTCCACGTCTTTAGAAGCAGGCACATATAGTTCCTATCTTTAAGTCTGGTAATAGAAGTGATGTATCCAATTATAGACCAATATCTTTATTATCTCTGTTAAGCAAAATCTTTGAAAAGCTAATTTATAAACGGCTATTTTTTCACTAAAAATAAAATTGATAGTAGACAGCATGGCTTTTTTGCAGGTTGCTCGGTCGAGAGTAATTTGCTTGAGTACAGTAATTATATTTTTACTTCTCTTGATCAAGTAACTCAAGTGGATGCCGTATATACTGACTTCAGTAAGGCTTTCGATCGCGTTAATCACAATCTTCTGTTGACAAAGCTTCGGATTATGGGAATTGATAACTATTTGTTGCGACTGATTGCTTCTTATATACATGGAAGAACTCAGGTAGTATCTATCAATGGATACTATTCTGATGTAATGTACCCCAAGGTAACCATCTTGGCCCTCTCTTTTTCAATATTTACATCAATGACATTTTCACAGTCATAAAACACTCCCAGTGCTTAATGTATGCTGATGATTTTAAATTGTTCGCATGTATTTCCTCTCCACTCGACTGCTCGAGGATGCAGCGTGCATTGACGCACTGCAAGTCTATTGCAATGACAATTTTATGACACTCAATCCTATTAAATGTAATGTTATATCTTTTTCAAGAAGTTCGAACGCCATCAGATATGAGTACAAATTGGAAAACTATGGCTTACCTAGAGCATCTCAAATTAAAGATCTTAGTGTTACGTTTGACAGCAAGCTTACATTTTCTGGTCACGTTGATAGACTGCTTGGAATGTTGGGCTTTGTCATAAGATCCACAGAATCTTTCAAAAGCACTCAACCTTTAAATTTAATTTAAGCTATAAAGATTATAATTCTGCGTGCAGCTCTTCACAACTTGTTCCACTTCACCAGCGCCGCTTTTGTAACGATGCTCTTACATTTCATAAGATTGTCAACAATAGATGTGCCTCCTCGGTACTATTGGGATGTGTGAATATACGTATACCTTCCCGATCTTTAAGACATGAGTCAATTTTTTATACTCCCATTCCGAGAACAAATTTATTTCAAACTTCTCCTAAGATTCGGATATAGATGAGTTTAGTGATAGATATAGGAGATTTAAGAGCTTGATAACTGCCATTGAGTTACAGAAAGCACTGATCAACATTACTGTAGCGTAAACAAATGTATGCTTTATTTTTCTTAATTTTATTTTCTGCTTTATAGAATAATTATTGTTTTTAGTTAATTTATTTGTAATTAACCGCACAATGTATTTCTAATATAATAGTTTTTGTCAATGTAGTGACACAATCTTTTGGGTCTGTCCCGTATTGTGTCCACTGGCAGCAATAAATAAATAAATAAATAATCAAACACTAAGGTATAGTCGTCCACATCGAGTTTGGTTTTTATGACAGTCATAAATAACACCCGGGGTGAGTTTTACCCACTCGAGCACCTTTAAAGACTTATGACAGTGTGACAAGGCAGGGTCGAACTTAAATAAAACACCAAAGATTATATTAAAAAATTTAACATTTTGCTTTCATCGAAACTATCATTTCCGATATCTATAATAAACCGTTGATTATTTGGCGATACATAAGAATTTTCTACGTCGATTATGTGTTTTACGCAGTAGAGTTTATAGTAGAGTTTTACTGAGTAGAACTCTTTTTCGGGTCACATATTCTTCACAGCAATTCGAAATTTCTTTACTTCCAGACTTCTCATTTCTAGTGGTAGTTAATTGTATAATTTTACGGCTATATCATGGTAAGTCTTTTGTGATTTCACCACTCAGTGGAACGGAATTACAATATCATCCTTGTATCAGGTATTGTGATCATGATTATCTGTATTATTTGGTAGCAAGTCTCTTTTATTGTGAATATACTCAGGCAGGTAAGTATAAAACAACAAGGTAAGGTGAGTATTTTTAGTTTTTTGAAGTGAGTTCTGCAGCTCTCATGATTTTTTAGATCAGCTATTATACGAATTGCCTTTTTTTTGCACTACAAAAATGGCTTCCATTTCTCTTGATGTACCCCACACAATAATCCCATACGTCACTATGCTATGGAAGTATGCAAAGTATACGCTACGCAGAGTTTTTGGTGGAAGGTTACAACGTATAGTTTTAACACAATACAAATTTGTCAGTCGCTGCTTTAGGTTGGATATGTGTTGCGACCATTTAAGTGTTTCTGTGATGGTAACTCCAAGGAATTTTGTGGATTTATCAGTTACCTCATCATTTTGTTTTGTGTAAAAGGTGAGTACCTTTTACAACACCTATATTTGTTTTCTCTTTATTTAGTTCTAATGTATTTATGGAAATTTATTAATATTAATGGAAAACCACTGCTCTGCATTTTCAATGTTTTGTTTTGCTTTTTCTTTAAGCTCCTTGATGTCACCACTTCTTGCAACGAAAGATGTGTCATCCGCGTAAAGACAAGTTACCTCCGTTGGGATACTGCTTGGCAAATCATTAATGTATACGAGGAAAAGTAACGGTCCCAAAATCGAACCCTGGGGTACTCCAGTCGTCACCTCCCTCCAAGATGATTGTTGTCCTCGCCAAAAAACTGATTGTTTTCTTCCATGCAAATATCTCTCTAATTTTCTCTCTAGTTTGTAACTTCTCCTAGTGACTCTATCGCTGAGCTTGCCATATTAACTAAAGTGATTGCTTGGACACAGCTGGTCGAACTGTGTTTTGATACAGCCCCGATTTGAGAAAAGAAAGAGTTTAAGTTTTCGACATTCAATGCTGGATTTTCTGCTGGTGTTTTCCTGGATTTTCCAGTTCCCTGTTTGACAAGTTTCCAGGCAGCCAAAAGTTTGTTATCAGACTCATGTATGTAAGCATTCATCTTTGCTTGATTAATTTTGTTTATATACTCTGATTTTAATATTTTGTATAGTTGTTTTAAATGACTGTCCTTCGTGACTTCAATTGCTATATGTAAGGCGTCTAATTTATTTCTTAGTTCTTCTATATTTTTGTTTTCCATTGTAGATTTGTACCCGTAACCAATTTTTTAACATTCTTCTCGGGGGACGCATGCCGAAAGAAATTGATAACATGATATAATTGATAACACGCAGTATTTGTTTCTGAGTATATAGGTGTCCAGTTGATGTCTTGTAGTAAGGATTTGAATGTCTCCATGTTCACAGTATTCATTTTTCTACATTTTATTTGTATATGTTTTCCTGTTGCAGACGATAGATGGAAAGTTGCAATTTGTGCCAAGTGCCAAGTGTGCCAAGTGGTCTCCAAGTGGTCTCCATCTATACCTATCCTTCAATAGGATAGGTATGTCTGTCTGTGAATACATTGTCCACGTAGCGTTTTCCATGAAGTCTGGAAGGACTATTGAAGATAGGACGCAATCCAAACTCGGACATTCCCGCCAAGAAGTCATCTCTTGTAGTACTTGTTTCATTAATACAAATGTTATAATCTCCGATTACAAATATATTCTTACATCGATATGTTTGTTTTATGTGTGTAAGTGTGTCTTCAAGTTTTTCAATCATATCTTTTTTGTCACCGGTTAGAGGATGATAGATACCAACTATTATGGTGCTAAGTTTCGGTAATACTACAGAACAAACCTCAAAGCATCTTTCTTTGTTGTAAGTAGAGATGTCAATATTTTGAGAAGTCATAGAGTCTTATACCATTATTATGACGCCTCCATGTGCATTAATTGTTGGTTCTCTACAACTGAAAGCAGCAACGGAATAATTTTTGATGTGTACTGATTGAACTTCCAACTCCTTTAACCATTGTTCTGTAATGCATAGTATGTCATAATCATTTGGTTTTTGCAAGTTATACTGCAGACGGTTGATTTTTGATGATAGGCCTTGTATGTTTACATTTAGTATTCGAACAGTTGATCTCTGATTTATAAAAAATGTGCGCCTTGTGTGTTCATAAAAGTAGAATGTCGTTTAAAGTCAAATCTTCGAATTCCCACATTAGATGGCCAAAATTCGGGTTTGTACAGTTGGTCTTTTTTACTAAAGGGTGCAGTTACCACAAATCTTTTTAATCGCTGTGGATCACCCGGTATTTTTTTACAGTTACTGATTATTCATTAAAACCTTGTTTTTCTTTAATGTATTTAATAATGTTCTCTTCTTGTGTGTGATTCTTTACTCTATACAAATACAACCATACCTTCCTTTCTTCTCCTACAAATCCATCATCCTTGGTTTCAGCTGTTCCAAATCGTTTTGTTTGCTGTTCAATTCTATGGGGTTCAAAACACAATGGTGCGGTGGTAATCGTAGAACTATATGTCCCGCTTCTTTTGCCATACCATCGATTATGTAATCGGTTATGTAATCGGTAATCTCAACTTCATTGACTTTCAATAACAGTTTGTCTTTTGTGATCTTACCGTCCGGCAAGGCAATATTATGTTCTTTCATGTATGTTGAAATATATTGTTTCTTATGCCTCTTTGCAGGTTTGGGATGTAAAATTCGTGAGTGATAACTTGCGTTGTCAAGAACGATTACCGACCGCTGGTTTAAATTTGGTAATAACTGATTTTTAAACCATGTCTCAAACAACGCAGCATCCATATCTTGGTGATAATCTGCAGAGCAGTCCTTAATATTTTTTGCAGACAAAAGTAATCTATTTTGAACCCAACCATTTTCTCCCCCTTCATGAAGAATAATAATTCGTTTTCCTTTTGAACACGGTATCTTCAATGCACATTTATCACTCCCATTGGAAAGGCCCTTTTTTCACATCATGGGTATCATACCAAGTTTCGTCTAAATAAACAATATTCCACTTCTCTTTCCGATATTTTCTAATTTGATCAATAAATTCCCGCCTCCATTTTTTTAGCCGGGAGTTTCGGTAATATGAGCTCTTCCGTCCAGGGATTTGTAGTGAAATCCAATTGTTCGAAGATATCGTCGAAAGTGCTCTTCAGAATAAGGTATTTCTACATGAAGTTCTTGTAATCTTATCTTTAAAGAGGCGACAGTAGGCACGATATTTTTTGAATACATATCGTAAATAACTGTTCTTATTTCCGTTGTGTAACTATCCGGAATTCTTTGGAAAAGATGACAAGCTTTGGTGGGTTGATCACTTGTAGATTCTTTATTCTCCAACTGCGCAATGAATCTACGTACTGTTGTTACAGGTACCCCTGTCAATTCACTGGTAACTTTACAGGCAGCAGAACAATCTTTTTCTTGCAATTTAACGAAAACGTTAACAATAATTCTTTTACTATCTTCGGAGTAATATTGTTTTGGCGAATATGGTGACTCGTTTTCCCAGGGACGAAACATTTTCTTTTCTTACGATACCTTTCACGTCGCTTTTAACAAAATACTCATCAAGAATTTCGTCTCTCTTCTCTTATAAGTAGTTTCCATAAGCTATTTCTAGTTGTTTCTTAGAAAAAAATATATTTTCAGGAATATCTAAATAATAGAATAACGAAATGTTATAGAAACAGCAAAATATTTCTTAGAAAAAATAAGTAGGTACTTAATTTATTAATTTATATTATGGTTAAAAATTTTCTTAATCATTTTTGAAAAATCGTAAAAAATCGAATTCTTAAGATATCTTGATGATTTTTTTGGTGATTTATAAAGAAAACTGTGCACTTTTCCAAGATCAAAACGATGAGTGAGTATCTCAATTCGTTTTTGAGATATCAAGTTTTGAATTCAACCTAAATTAAAAAAACACATTAAATATTTTCTTAATCTTTTTTAAAAAATCGTAAAAAATCGAATTCTTAAGATATCTTGATGATTTTCTTGGTGATTTATAAAGAAAAGTGTGCACTTTTCCAAGATCAAAACGATGAGTGAGTATCTCAAATTCGTTTTTGAGATACCAAGTTTTGCATCCAACCTAAATTAGAAAAAATTAAAAATTTTCTTAATCATTTTTTTTCTTAATCATCTTCAGTATTCAGTTGTATTTTCTTTTTTTATTATGGCAATAAATTATTATCAAATTTAAAACCCATCTAGAAACTATTCTAGAAAAATAAACATTTTATTTTTATTTTATTGTTATTTTTATTTAACATGAAATGTCAATGTTTTTAAAACATGAAGTAACAAAATTCCCTGTTAATGTTACCAACTTTAATAAATTTTGCAACAATTTTTATAAGAAAATGTGTAATTTATTTTTATTTACAATGTATTTGTAATTACTAATTACAATAAGTTATTTCATATCTTAATTTTAATTTTTACTGCTTAATACAAATTCTTTTTAAATTTTCTTCAAGGTGATTGACCACAATATTCTCCAATTCTATCCGAAACGCAATTAAAAACATCATAAGCTACAGCGCAAGTTTTTCCATTCTCTAAAAATTAAAACAAAATTAAAACTTTACTTAAAATAATTAATTATTTTTTGATACCTTGTAAAGAATCGACAGTTTTAACATATTTAGCTTTAGCATCGGTTAAGCACGTAGCAACAGAACGTAAAGTAGCCAAAAGATACCCTCTATCTTTCACTCCTTGGGCGTAAAGATTAACTAATCCTTCAATTGTGGGAAAACCGACGTCGTTCAACTTAAAAAAGAAACAAAAAAAATCGAAAGTGGATTATTAGAGAAGAAATTTTTTTTAGAAATCTGTATTGTTGTACTTACGGCACCCATTCTTCTATAAACACAATGCAAAAGACACTGTAACAAAAAAAAATAATAATAATAATAAATATATTTGTCGTTTATCAAGATCGTCTTTTTATTTCAAAATTTTAATCGATTCGTTAATTAATTAATGATTATTAGATATTTCGTTTTAATATACGCTTTGCGACACATTCTACAATTTAGGTTCGCTTTCTAAATTGCAAATTATCATTTATTATGTCGCGTGGTAACGACTTTTTTCTCTTTTTCAAAAATCCTTCGATATAATTTATATGATTATAGGAAAACGTCGATGTAATAAATTGACGAATTGAATGTTTAATTTTAATGAAAGTATGTATTTTTTTCTGAATTAAGTTGTAATTGAATATTTCAATTCGTTCTTGAGATAATAATTTTGAAAATTAAGCTTAATTATGAAGCAAAAACTGTCTTCAATTTATTTTTAAAAATCGTGAGGAATCAGATTTTTGAGATATTTTCATAAAACATGTTGATCTTATAAAAGAAAGCGAATTCTTTTCATGAACTAAACCGTACTTGAATAACTCAATTCGTTTTTGGGATAACAATGCTGAAAGTCAACCTCAATTCAATAACAAAAAATTTTTAATTTTATTGAAATAATCGTGAATAATTAGATTCTTGTGATATTTTCATGAAACGCTGTAATCCTAGAGATGGAAGTACGCAGTTTTTTATGAACCAAACCGTATATAAATATCTCAATTCGTTCTTGTGATAAGAAGTTTGAAAGTCAACCTTAATTCTGCAGCAAAACAATTTTTCAATATATTTTAAAAAATCGTGAAAAAATCGTATTTTTGGGATATTTTCATGAAACAATGTTATCTTATAAACGAAAGTACATACTTTTTCATGATATAAACCGTACTTAAATATCTCAATCCATTCTTGAAATAACAAGTATGACAGTGAAACTCAATTATACAACAAAAAGGATTTTTTCAATTTAGTTTAAAAAATCGTTAAAAATCTAATTCTTAAGATACTTTCTTGGAACGATGTTATCTTATAGATGAAAGTACATACGTTTCCATGAACTAAACCGTACTAAAATATCTTAATTCGTTCTTGAGATAACAAGTTTAAAAAATCAATTATGGAGCAAAACAATTTTTCATTTTAATTTAAAAAATCATATAAATTCGGATTCTTGAGATATTTTCATGAAACACTGTTATCTTATAGAAGAAAGTACGTACTTTTACATGAACTGATCCGTACTTAAATATCTCAATTCATTTTTGAGATAAGAAGTTTGACAGTCAACCTCAATTATACAACAAAATTTTTTCAATTTATTTTAAAAATTTGTGAAAAATCGAATACTTGATATATTTTCTTGAAACGCTAGTATCTGATAAAAGAAAGTACATACTTTTTCATGAACTAAACCGTACTTAAATATCTCACTTCGTTCTTGAGTTAACAAGTTTGAAAATTCAATCATGCAGCAAAGCAATGTTAATTTAAAAAAATCGTGAAAAATCGAATTCTTGAGATATTTTCTTGAAACGCTGTTATTTTATAGACGAAAGTACGTACATCTTCATGAACTGAACAGTTCTTAAATATCTCAATACGTTCTTAAGATAACAAATTTGAGAGTCAACCTCAATCATACAACAAAAAAGATTTTTTCAATTTATTTTAAAAATTTGTGAAAAATCGAATTCTTGAGATATGTTCTTGAAATGCTGTTATCTGATAGAAGAAAGTACGAGCTTTTTCATTAACTAAACCGTACTTAAATATCTCACTTTGTTCTTAAGATAACAAATTTGACAGTCAACCTCATTCTTACAACAAAAAAGATTTTTTCAATTTATTTTAAAAATTTGTGAAAAATCGACTTCTTGAGATATTTTCTTGAAACGCTGTTATCTTACAAAAGAAAGCATGTACTTTTTCACGATCTAAAGCGTACTTAAATATCTCAATTCGTCTTTGAGATAATAACTTTAAAAAATCAATCATGCAGCAAAGCAAAGTTAATTTAAAAAAATCATGAAAAATCGAATTCTTGAGATATTTTCTTGAAACGCTGTTATCATATAGAAAAAAGCACTTACTTTTTATTGAATTGAACCGTGCTTAAATATCTCAATTCGTTCTTAAGATAACAGGTTTGATAGTCAACATCAATTAAACAACAAAAAAGATTTTTTCAATTTATTTTAAAAAATCGTGAAAAATTGAATTCTTGAGATATTTTCTTGAAATATTGTTGTCTTATGAAAGAAAGTACGTACTTTTTCACAATCTAAACCGTACTTAAACATCTCAATTTGTTCTTGAGATAAGAAGTTTGACAGTTAAACTTAATTATACAACAAATTTTTTTTCAATTTATTTTAAAAATTTGTAAAAAATCGGATTCTTGAGATATTTTCTTGAAACGCTGTTATCTGATAGAAGAAAGTACGTACTTTTTCATGAACTAAACCATACTTATATATCTTACTTCGTTCTTGAGATAATAAGTTTGAAAATTCAATCATACAGCAAAGCTGTGTTAATTTAAAGAAATCATGAAAAATCGAATTCTTGAGATATTTTCTTGAACCGCTGTTATCTTATAGAAGAAAGTACGTACTTTTTATTGAACTGAACCGTTCTTAAATATCTCAATTCGTTCTTAAGATAACAAGTTTGACAGTCAACCTCAATCATACAACAAAAAAGGTTTTTTTCAATTAATTTTAAAAATTTGTGAAAAATTTAATTTTTGAGATATTTTCTTGAAACGCTGTTATCTTATAAAAGATGTATGTACTTTTTCATGATCTAAACCGTACTTAAATATCTCAATTCGTCTTTCAGATAATAACTTTAAAAAATCAATCATGCAGCGAAGCAATGTTAATTTAAAAAAATCGGGAAAAAACGAATTCTTGAGATATTTTCTTGAAACGTTGTTATCTTATAGAAGAAAGCACGTACTATTTATTGAATTGAATCGTGCTTAAATATCTCATTCTATTCGTTCTTAGGATAACAAGTTTGATAGTCAACATCAATCAAACAACAAAAAAGATTTTTTCAATTTATTTTAAAAAATCGTGAAAAATTGAATTCTTGAGATATTTTCTTCAAACGCTAGTTTCTTAAAAATGTAAGTACTCACTTTCTCATGAACTAAGCTTTTCTTAAGTATCTCAATTCGTTTTTCAGATAACAATATTGAAAATCAACCTAAATTGTGTAGCAAGACATTTTTCAATTTACCTTAAAAAACAGTGCGAAATTGTATTCTTGAAATATTTTCTTGAAATACTCTTAACTTATAGAAAAAGCACGTACTTTTTCATGAACTAAACCGTGCTTATATATTTCAATCCGCTTTGGAGATAACATGTTTGAAACTCAACCTCAATTATGTAGTAAAGTAATTTGTTAATTTACTTTAAAAAATCATGAAAAATCGAATTCTTGAGATATTTTCATGAAACACTGTTATTTCGTAGAAGAAAGTATGTACTTTCTTATGAACTAAACTGTACTTGAATATCTCAATTGCTTTTTGAGATAGCAATAATAAAAGTCAACCTCAATTGTGTGGCTAATTTTTTTCCATTTACTTTAAAAAATTGTGAAAAATCGAATTCTTGAGATATTTTCTTCAAACGCTGGTTTCTTAAAGATGTAAGTATTCACTTTTTCATGAACTAAGCTTTTCTTGAGTATCTCAATTCGTTTTTGAAATAACAATATTGAAAATCAACCTAAATTATGTAGAAAGATATTTTTCAATTTACCTTAAAAGACCGTGCGAAATTATATTTTTGAGATATTTTCTTGAAATACTCTTAACTTATAGAAGAAAGCACGTACTTTTTCATGAACTAAACCGTGTTTAAATATTTCAATCCGCTTTGGAGATAACATGTTTGAAACTGAACCTCAATTATGTAGTAAAGCAATTTGTTAATTTACTTTAAAAAATCATGAAAAATCGAATTCTTGAGATATTTTCATGAAACACTGTTATTTCGTAGAAGAAAGTATGTACTTTCTTATGAATTAAACTGTACTTGAATATCTCAATTGCTTTTTGAGATAGCAATAATAAAAGTCAACCTCAATTGTGTGACTAATCTTTTTTTCAATTTACTTTAAAAAATCGTGAAAAATCGAATTCTTGAGATATTTTCTTCAAACGCTGGTTTCTTAAAGAACTAAGTACTTACTTTTTCATGAACTAAGCTTTTCTTGAGTATCTCAATTCGTTTTTCAGATAACAATATTGAAAATCAACCTAAATTGTGTAGCAAGAAATGTTTTAATTTACCTTAAAAGACCGTGCGAAATTATATTTTTGAGATATTTTCTTGAAATACTCTTAACTTATAGAAGAAAGCACGTACTTTTTCATGAACTAAACCGTGTTTAAATATTTCAATCCGCTTTGGAGATAACATGTTTGAAACTGAACCTCAATTATGTAGTAAAGCAATTTGTTAATTTACTTTAAAAAATCATGAAAAATCGAATTCTTGAGATATTTTCATGAAACACTGTTATTTCGTAGAAGAAAGTATGTACTTTCTTATGAATTAAACTGTACTTGAATATCTCAATTGCTTTTTGAGATAGCAATAATAAAAGTCAACCTCAATTGTGTGACTAATCTTTTTTTCAATTTACTTTAAAAAATCGTGAAAAATCGAATTCTTGAGATATTTTCTTCAAACGCTGGTTTCTTAAAGAACTAAGTACTTACTTTTTCATGAACTAAGCTTTTCTTGAGTATCTCAATTCGTTTTTCAGATAACAATATTGAAAATCAACCTAAATTGTGTAGCAAGAAATGTTTTAATTTACCTTAAAAGACCGTGCGAAATTATATTTTTAGAGATATTTTCTTGAAATACTCTTAACTTATAGAAGAAAGCACGTACTTTTTCATGAACTAAACCGTGTTTAAATATTTCAATCCGCTTTGGAGATAACATGTTTGAAACTGAACCTCAATTATGTAGTAAAGCAATTTGTTAATTTACTTTAAAAAATCATGAAAAATCGAATGCTTGAGATTTTTTCATGAAACACTGTTATTTCGTAGAAAAAAGTATGTACTTTCTTATGAACTAAACTGTACTTGAATATCTTAATTGCTTTTTGAGATAGCAATAATAAAAGTCAACCTCAATTATGTGGCTAATTTTTTTATCAATTTACTTTAAAAAATCGTGAAAAATCGAATTCTTGAGATATTTTCTTCAAACGCTAGTTTCTTAAAGATGTAAGTACTCACTTTTTCATGAACTAAGCTTTTTTTGAGTATCTCAATTCGTTTTTGAGATAACAATATTGAGAATCAACCTAAATTGTGTAGCAAAAAATTTTTCAATTTACCTTAAAAGACCGTGCGAAATTATATTTTTGAAATACTCTTAACTTATAGAAGAAAGCACGTACTTTTTCAGGAACTAAACCGTGCTTAAGTATTTCAATCCGCTTTGGAGATAACATGTTTAAAACTTAACCTCAATTATGTAGTAAAGCAATTTGTTAATTTACTTTAAAAAATCATGAAAAATCGAATTCTTGAGATATTTTCATGAAACACTGTTATTTCGTAGAAGAAAGTATGTACTTTCTTATGAACTAAACTGTACATGAATATCTCAATTGCTTTTTGAGGTAGCAATAATAAAAGTCAACCTCAATTGTGTGGCTAATTTTTTTAACAATTTACTTTAAAAAATCGTGAAAAATCGAATTCTTGAGATATTTTCTTCAAACGCTGGTTTCTTAAAGATGAAAGTACTCACTTTTTCACGAACTAAGCTGTTCTTGAATATCTCAATTCGTTTTTGAGATAATAGTATTGAAAATCAACCTAAATTGTGTAGCAAGAAATTTTTCAATTTACTTTAAAAGACCGTGCGAAATTATATTTTTGAGATATTTTCTTGAAATACTCTTAACTTATAGAAGAAAGCACGTACTTTTTCATGAACTAAACCGTGCTTAAATATTTCAATCCGCTTTGGAGATAACATGTTTGAAACTCAACCTCAATTATGTAGTAAAGTAATTTGTTAATTTACTTTAAAAAATCATGAAAAATCGAATTCTTGAGATATTTTCATGAAACACTGTTATTTCGTAGAAGAAAGTATGTACTTTCTTATGAATTAAACTGTACTTGAATATCTCAATTGCTTTTTGAGATAGCAATAATAAAAGTCAACCTCAATTGTGTGACTAATCTTTTTTTCAATTTACTTTAAAAAATCGTGAAAAATCGAATTCTTGAGATATTTTCTTCAAACGCTGGTTTCTTAAAGATGTAAGTACTCACTTTTTCATGAACTAAGCTTTTCTTGAGTATCTCAATTCGTTTTTGAGATAACAATATTGAGAATCAACCTAAATTGTGTAGCAAAAAATTTTTCAATTTACCTTAAAAGACCGTGCGAAATTATATTTTTGAGATATTTTTTTGAAATACTCTTAACTTATAGAAGAAAGCACGTACTTTTTCAGGAACTAAACCGTGCTTAAGTATTTCAATCCGCTTTGGAGATAACATGTTTAAAACTTAACCTCAATTATGTAGTAAAGCAATTTGTTAATTTACTTTAAAAAATCATGAAAAATCGAATTCTTGAGATATTTTCATGAAACACTGTTATTTCGTAGAAGAAAGTATGTACTTTCTTATGAACTAAACTGTACATGAATATCTCAATTGCTTTTTGAGGTAGCAATAATAAAAGTCAACCTCAATTGTGTGGCTAATTTTTTTAACAATTTACTTTAAAAAATCGTGAAAAATCGAATTCTTGAGATATTTTCTTCAAACGCTGGTTTCTTAAAGATGAAAGTACTCACTTTTTCACGAACTAAGCTGTTCTTGAATATCTCAATTCGTTTTTGAGATAATAGTATTGAAAATCAACCTAAATTGTGTAGCAAGAAATTTTTCAATTTACTTTAAAAGACCGTGCGAAATTATATTTTTGAGATATTTTCTTGAAATACTCTTAACTTATAGAAGAAAGCACGTACTTTTTCATGAACTAAACCGTGTTTAAATATTTCAATCCGCTTTGGAGATAACATGTTTGAAACTCAACCTCAATTATGTAGTAAAGTAATTTGTTAATTTACTTTAAAAAATCATGAAAAATCGAATTCTTGAGATTTTTTCATGAAACACTGTTATTTCGTAGAAGAAAGTATGTACTTTCTTATGAACTAAACTGTACTTGAATATCTTAATTGCTTTTTGAGATAGCGATAATAAAAGTCAACCTCAATTATGTGGCTAATTTTTTTATCAATTTACTTTAAAAAATCGTGAAAAATCGAATTCTTGAGATATTTTCTTCAAACGCTAGTTTCTTAAAGATGTAAGTACTCACTTTTTCATGAACTAAGCTTTTTTTGAGTATCTCAATTCGTTTTTGAGATAACAATATTGAGAATCAACCTAAATTGTGTAGCAAAAAATTTTTCAATTTACCTTAAAAGACCGTGCGAAATTATATTTTTGAGATATTTTTTTGAAATACTCTTAACTTATAGAAGAAAGCACGTACTTTTTCAGGAACTAAACCGTGCTTAAGTATTTCAATCCGCTTTGGAGATAACATGTTTAAAACTTAACCTCAATTATGTAGTAAAGCAATTTGTTAATTTACTTTAAAAAATCATGAAAAATCGAATTCTTGAGATATTTTCATGAAACACTGTTATTTCGTAGAAGAAAGTATGTACTTTCTTATGAACTAAACTGTACATGAATATCTCAATTGCTTTTTGAGGTAGCAATAATAAAAGTCAACCTCAATTGTGTGGCTAATTTTTTTAACAATTTACTTTAAAAAATCGTGAAAAATCGAATTCTTGAGATATTTTCTTCAAACGCTGGTTTCTTAAAGATGAAAGTACTCACTTTTTCACGAACTAAGCTGTTCTTGAATATCTCAATTCGTTTTTGAGATAATAGTATTGAAAATCAACCTAAATTGTGTAGCAAGAAATTTTTCAATTTACTTTAAAAGACCGTGCGAAATTATATTTTTGAGATATTTTCTTGAAATACTCTTAACTTATAGAAGAAAGCACGTACTTTTTCATGAACTAAACCGTGCTTAAATATTTCAATCCGCTTTGGAGATAACATGTTTGAAACTCAACCTCAATTATGTAGTAAAGTAATTTGTTAATTTACTTTAAAAAATCATGAAAAATCGAATTCTTGAGATATTTTCATGAAACACTGTTATTTCGTAGAAAAAAGTATGTACTTTCTTATGAACTAAACTGTACTTGAATATCTCAACTGCTTTTTGAGATAGCAATAATAAAAGTCAACCTCAATTGTGTGGCTAATTTTTTTTTCAATTTACTTTAAAAAATCGTGAAAAATCGAATTCTTGAGATATTTTTTTCAAACGCTAGTTTCTTAAAGATGTAAGTACTCACTTCTTCATGAACTAAGCTTTTCTTGAGTATCTCAATTCGTTTTTGAGATAATAATATTGACGTTAAAAAACCGTGCGTTCTTGAGATATTTTCTTGAAATGCTGTTATCTTATAGAAGAAAGAACGTACTTTTTCAAGAACCAAACCATGCTTTTACTTTATTACATTTACATTATTTTTAATTATTTATTATTATTACATTAATTTACTTTAAAAAATCATAAAAAATGGAATTCTTAAGATATGTTCATGAAACGCTGATGAACTAAACTTTACTTGAATATCTTTATTCGATCTTAAGATAATAATTTTTACAATTTTTAAAGTAAGCCTCTATTGTTATAAAAAAATTGCTCACATTTTTATAAAGAAATCATGAAAACTCAAATTTTTAAGATATGGTCATGAAACTTGTCTACCACACAGAAATAAGTATGAAGTTTTTTATAAATACAAGAAACCTTAAATACTTGAGATAATAATTTATAAACTAAATCTCAATTGTGTACTAAAAAAATTTTTTCTCGTTGTAAAAAAAATTAATTCTTAATGAAATTTAGTTTCAAGAGATATTTCAAAAACAAAACTGTACTTAAATATCTCAATTAATTTTGAGATAAGTTTTGAATTTAATCTCAATTGTGTAGTAAAAAATTTTTAACGATATCAAAAGAGAAATCCCACGTTTTGAGATACATTAATCAAATAAACTAAACCCTCATTTCCATTATTAACAAACAAAAACGAAAGTTGATTCATAAAAAAAAGAAAATAAATCTCACCCCAGCTATTTTAGTTTCTTCATCCGTAAAAACTTGTCGTTTCGATCTCGAAATACTTCTATAGTTCTTCGTTTCAGTCTTGTTAGCATCTTCTTGGAGAATTTCATCGAAATTAAACACACTCAAAGCTTCTATAACCATTAAAAAAAATTTAAGATTGCAAAAAATTTTAATTAATTAACTTTCTAATTGACGAAATTTATTATTTTCTCGTCCTATAAAAGGCGTTACACAACGCCTTTGAAGAATTCTTACCGGAGAGAATTGCCAAACGAATCTCATCTTGACACTTATTGATCACTTTCTCGATGTTCTTTGGTGCTGACGGAGGAACTTTGCATTTTTGAATCTGGGTAATAAAGGAAATTTCTCAACAAAGTAATTAAAAAAAATCGTTGTCAATTATTATTGTGAAATGTACTTGCAGAAAAAATAATGCTGAATTGATTATTTTCTAAGGTGTAGTCAAGGATAATTGAAAGTTTAATCTAGCATTACTTCGAAGGGTAAATGGGTAAAGAAATAAAAAAAATAATTATTATGTTTACCTGCGCATTAATTGCTGATACACTCAATCCCGCGATAAAAATAACAACACAAATTACTTTAAACATATTTAAAAAAATTATTTTTATTGAATAATTTTTCGTGTTTGATTATGTCTTCACAGGTTGACCGGTGAAATTGAAATAAACCAAAAAAGGACTATAACACAGTATTTAAACGGCTTACATAAGATCCGTTCCCTCCTCTCTTCGTTTCACTTGCATTGTCACCTCCTGTCTCTTTACCCTGGGAAAATAAGAGTCTTTTCATCCGGGGGACTAGAAGCGGCGGCTTCTGGGCGTTCCCAATAAAACTGAAACTTTACACAAGACGATATTTTTCCTTTTTTACTCCACGCGGCAATAACGATCCTTATATCGATCGTTTTTACGTTGAGTTTCATTTTCTTTCTTCGTTGTAACTTGTTGTACCTCGATACCGTGAGTTTCGATAAGACGCTTTCACTCTTTCACGACGCAACGCTACTTTTCTGTCGGTTATCTCAACGTTATCCGGTGATTGAGAAAAAAATAATTAGATGAAAAAAATTATAACATAAATTAAGTAATATGCTGTAATCTTTAATAAATTAGAAATGCAAAGAGATGTCCAGACGAGTTATGGCTTAGTTTGTGAGAAAGATTTGTTAAGAAACATGAGCAAGTTAAATGAGTTTATGACCTAAATGTAGCAATGTAGGGAGTAACGATCTATATCAGCTATGCGAAGAAGATACAAAGTCTTTGATTTGCAAAATATATACAAAACATGCTCCTGAAGCACATTCCACAAAGATTATGATTCTGAGACAACCAGGAAGAAGATGTAAGGCGATTTGGGATGGTGAGATTACGTAAGATTACGAAGACAAAAACCAAAACGAATTTTGTAAACGATACGAAACCTTATTATATACTACACGGATTTTAAAACATTACTTGAACTTAATTTGTGGTACGAAAATAAGTTATATACCACATTAAAATGGAAGCTTTAATCTTTATTTTGGTATATAACTCGTTGTCGAAGTGTTATTATTTATTAAGTAAGGATAGATTTTTCTATCACCCTGTGATTGAGAATTTCCAAATCCAGGATCAACTTATTGCGATACCAAAACGAGTTACATACCAAATTAAGAAGGATGTTTAGAATATAAATGTGGCGTATAACTCGTTGCCGAACTTTTATTAGTTTTGAAGTTACGATTTTTTAAGAATAACCTGTATTTTTTGGTGATACTCAAACCAAATCCAGCATTAACTTTAAGACATCATTTGAGCTTAACTAATTGAAATACCAAAACGACTTATATACCAAATTAAAAATGAAGCTTTAAGTATTAATTTGAGGTATAACTCGTTGCTGAATTCTTATTACTTTTAAAGTTACGATTTTTTAGAATAATCTATAATTGAGATTGGTTATTCTCAATTTCAGCTTTAAATTTAAGACATCGTTTGAGCTTAATTTATACCAACACCAAAATGGGAAATATATACAAAATTAAAAAGGATGTTTTGAATAAAAATGTGACATATAACTCGATACCGAACTCTTCTTAGTTTTGAAGTTACGATTTTTTAAGAATAACCTGTATTTTTTGGTGATACTCAAACCAATTCCAGCATTAACTTTAAGACATCAGTTGAGCTTAACTAATTGAAATACCAAAACGACTTATACACCAAATTAAAAATAAAGCTTTAAGTATTAATTTGACGTATAACTCGTTGCTGAATTCTTATTACTTTTAAAGCTACGATTTTTTAGAATAATCTATAATTGAGATTGGTTATTCTCAATTCCAGCTTTAAATTTAACACATCTTTGAGCTTAATTTATACCAACACCAAAATGGGGTATATACCAAATTAAAAAGGATGTTTTGAATAAAAATGTGACATATAACTCGTTACCGAACTCTTTTTAGTTTTGAAGTTACGATTTTTTAAGAATAACCTGTATTTTTTGGTGATACTCAAACCAACTCCAGCATTAACTTTAAGACATCATTTGAGCTTAACTAATTGAAATACCAAAACGACTTATATACCAAATTAAAAATGAAGCTTTAAGTATTAATTTGACGTATAACTCGTTGCTGAATTCTTATTACTTTTAAAGTTACGATTTTTTAGAATAATCTATACTTGAGATTGGTTATTCTCAAGTCCAGCTTTAAATTTAACACATCTTTGAGCTTAATTTATACCAACACCAAAATGGGGTATATACCAAATTAAAAAGGATGTTTTGAATAAAAATGTGACATATAACTCGTTACCGAACTCTTCTTAGTTTTGAAGTTACGATTTTTTAAGAATAACCTGTATTTTTTGGTGATACTCAAACCAACTCCAGCATTAGCTTTAAGACATCATTTGAGCTTAACTAATTGAAATACCAAAACGACTTATATACCAAATTAAAAATGAAGCTTTAAGTATTAATTTGACGTATAACTCGTTGCTGAATTCTTATTACTTTTAAAGTTACGATTTTTTAGAATAATCTATAATTGAGATTGGTTATTCTCAATTTCAGCTTTAAATTTAAGACATCGTTTGAGCTTAATTTATACCAACACCAAAATGGGAAATATATACAAAATTAAAAAGGATGTTTTGAATAAAAATGTGACATATAACTCGATACCGAACTCTTCTTAGTTTTGAAGTTACGATTTTTTAAGAATAACCTGTATTTTTTGGTGATACTCAAACCAATTCCAGCATTAACTTTAAGACATCAGTTGAGCTTAACTAATTGAAATACCAAAACGACTTATACACCAAATTAAAAATAAAGCTTTAAGTATTAATTTGACGTATAACTCGTTGCTGAATTCTTATTACTATTAAAGTTACGATTTTTTAGAATAATCTATAATTGAGATTAGTTATTCTCAATTCCAGCTTTAAATTTAACACATCGTTTGAGCTTAATTTATACCAACACCAAAATGGGGTATATACCAAATTAAAAAGGATGTTTTGAATAAAAATGTGACATATAACTCGTTACCGAACTCTTCTTAGTTTTGAAGTTACGATTTTTTAAGAATAACCTATATTTTTTGGTGATACTCAAACCAACTCCAGCATTAACTTTAAGACATCATTTGAGCTTAACTAATTGAAATACCAAAACGACTTATATACCAAATTAAAAATGAAGCTTTAAGTATTAATTTGACGTATAACTCGTTGCTGAATTCTTATTATTATTAAAGTTACGATTTTTTAGAATAATCTATAATTGAGATTGGTTATTCTCAATTCCAGCTTTAAATTTAACACATCGTTTGAGCTTAATTTATACCAACACCAAAGTGGGGTATATACCAAATTAAAAAGGATGTTTTGAATAAAAATGTGACATATAACTCGTTACCGAACTCTTCTTAGTTTTGAAGTTACGATTTTTTAAGAATAACCTATATTTTTTGGTGATACTCAAACCAACTCCAGCATTAACTTTAAGACATCATTTGAGCTTAACTAATTGAAATACCAAAACGACTTATATACCAAATTAAAAATGAAGCTTTAAGTATTAATTTGACGTATAACTCGTTGCTGAATTCTTATTATTATTAAAGTTACGATTTTTTAGAATAATCTATAATTGAGATTGGTTATTCTCAATTCCAGCTTTAAATTTAACACATCGTTTGAGCTTAATTTATACCAACACCAAAGTGGGGTATATACCAAATTAAAAAGGATGTTTTGAATAAAAATGTGACATATAACTCGTTACCGAACTCTTCTTAGTTTTGAAGTTACGATTTTTTAAGAATAACCTATATTTTTTGGTGATACTCAAACCAACTCCAGCATTAACTTTAAGACATCATTTGAGCTTAACTAATTGAAATACCAAAACGACTTATATACCAAATTAAAAATGAAGCTTTAAGTATTAATTTGACGTATAACTCGTTGCTGAATTCTTATTATTATTAAAGTTACGATTTTTTAGAATAATCTATAATTGAGATTGGTTATTCTCAATTCCAGCTTTAAATTTAACACATCGTTTGAGCTTAATTTATACCAACACCAAAGTGGGGTATATACCAAATTAAAAAGGATGTTTTGAATAAAAATGTGACATATAACTCGTTACCGAACTCTTCTTAGTTTTGAAGTTACGATTTTTTAAGAATAAACTGTATTTTTTGGTGATACTCAAACCAACTCCAGTATTAGCTTTAAGACATCGTTTGAGCTTAACTAATTGAAATACCAAAACAACTTATATACCAAATTAAAAATGAAGCTTTAAGTATTAATTTGAGGTATAACTCGTTGCTGAATTCTTATTACTTTTAAAGTTACGATTTTTTAGAATAATCTATAATTGAGATTGGTTATTCTCAATTCCAGCTTTAAATTTAAGACATCGTTTGAGCTTAATTTATACCAACACCAAAATGGGGTATATACCAAATGAAAAAGAAAGTTTTAAGCATTATTTTGGTATATATAATTAGTTGTCGATCTCTTATTGCTTTTTAAGTTGGGATCTTTTAATATCAACTCTATGATTGAGAATTACCAAACCCAGCATCAAGTTTAAGATATCATTTAACTTAATTTATCGAGATACCAAACCGAATTATGTACCAAATTAAAACGCAAGCTTTAAGTATTAATTTGAAATATACTTCCTTGCCGAATTCTTATAATTCTTGAAGTTACAATTTTTTTAGAATAACCTCTAATTGAGAATAACCAAATTCAGCTTAAAATTTAAGACATCATTTGAGCTTAATTTATTCCAACATCAAAATGATATACCAAATAAAAAAGGAAGTTTTGAGCTTTATTTTGGTATATACATAACTAGTTGTGAAACTCTTATTACTTTAGAATTACCAAACCCAGCATCAACTTTAAGAGATCATTTGAGCTTAATTTTTTGAGATACCAAAACGACTTGTACACCAAATTAAAATGCAAGCTTTAAGTATTAATCTGAAATGTACTTCGTTGCCGAACTCCTATTACTTTTGAAGTTACGATTTTCTTTTAATAACCTATAATTGAGAATATCCAAATCCAGCTTCAAATTTAAGATATCATTTGAGCTTAATTTATACCAATACCAAAATGTGGTATATACCAAATGAAAAAGGAAATTTTGAGCTTTATTTGGTATATATATATAATGAGTTGTCGAACTCTTCTAACTTTTTAAGTTAGGATCTTTCAATATCAACTCTTTGATTGAGGATTACCAAACCCAGCATCAACTTTAAGACATCATTTGAGCTTAATTTATTGAGATACCAAAACGACTTATGTACCAAATTAAAATGCAAGCTTTAAGTATTAACTTGAAATATACTTCGTTGCCGAACTCTTATTATTTTTGAAGTTACGATTTTTTAGTATAACCTGTAATTGAGAATAACCAAATCCAGCTTCAAATTCAGGACATCATTTGAGCTTAATTTATGCTAATACTAAGATGAGGATATACCAAATGAAAAAGAAAGTTTTGACCTTTAAATTGGTATAAATATAATTTGTTTTCGAATCCTTATTACTTTATAACTTAGGATGCTTTTTAATATCAACTTGTGATTGAGAATTACCAAACCCAGCATCAACTTTAAGACATCATTTGAGCTTAATTTATTGAGATACCAAAGCTACTTATATACCAAATTAAAATGCAGGTTTTAAGTATTAATTTGAAATATATCTCGTTGCCGAACTCTTATTATTTTTGAAGTTACGATTTTTTTTAGAATAACCTGTAATTGAGAATAAAGAAAATCCAGCTTCAAATTTAAGACATCACTTGAGCTTAATTTATACCAAAACCAAAATGGGGTATATACTAGATGAAAAAGGAAGTTTTGAGCTTTATTTTGGTATATATATATATAACTAGTTGTCGAACTCTTATTGCTTTTTAAGTTAGTATCTTTTAACATCAACTCTATGATTGGGAATTACCAAACCCACCATCAACTCTAAGACATCATTTCAGCTTAATTTATTGAGATACCAAAACGACTTATGTACCAAATTAAAATGCAAGCTTTAACTATTAATTCGAAATATATCTCGTTACCGAACTCTTATTATTCTTGAAGTTACGATTTTTTTAGAATAAGCTGTAATTGAGAATAACCAAATCCAACTTAAAATTTAAGACATCATTTGAGCTTAATTTATACCAAAACCAAAATGGGGTATATACTAAATGAAAAAGGAAGTTTTGAGCTTTATTTTGGTATATATATATAACTAGTTGTCGAACTCTTATTGCTTTTTAAGTTAGTATCTTTTAATATCAACTCTACGATTGAGAATTACCAAACCCACCATCAACTTTAAGACATCATTTGAGCTTAATTTATTGAGATACCAAAACGACTTATATACCAAATTAAAATGCAAGCTTTAACTATTAATTTGAAATATATCTCGTTACCGAACTCTTATTATTCTTGAAGTTACGATTTTTTTAGAATAAGCTGTAATTGAGAATAACTAAATCCAACTTAAAATTTAAGACATTATTTAAGCTTAATTTATACCAAAACCAAAATGGGGTATATACTAAATGAAAAAGGAAGTTTTGAGCTTTATTTTGGTATATATATATAACTAGTTGTCGAACTCTTATTGCTTTTTAAGTTAGTATCTTTTAATATCAACTCTACGATTGAGAATTACCAAACCCACCATCAACGTTAAGACATCATTTGAGCTTAATTTATTGAGATACCAAAACGACTTATGTACCAAATTAAAATGCAAGCTTTAAATATTAATTTGAAATATATCTTGTTAACGAACTCTTATTATTTTTGAAGTTACGATTTTTTTAGAATAAGCTGTAATTGAGAATAACCAAATCCAGCTTTAAATTTAAGTCATCGTTTGAGCTTAATTTATACCAACACAAAAATGAGTTATATATCAAATGAAAAAGGAAGTTGTCGAACTTTATTACTTTTTAACTTTTTTATTTTTTTTAATAGCGACCTATGATTGAGAATTACCAAATCCAGCATCAACTTTAAGACATCATTTGAGCTTAACTTATTGCGATACCAAAACGAGTGATATACCATATCAAAAAGGAAGTTTTAAGTTCTAGTTTGACATATAACGCGTTGCCTAACTCTTGTTGCTTTAAATGTTACGATTTTTTAAGAATAACCTGTAATTGAGACTCACCAAATCCAACTTTAACTTTAAGTCATCATTTGAACTTAACTTATCGCGACACCAAAAGGAGGTATATACCAAATTTAAAAAAATGTTTTAAGTTGTAATTTCACATATTCATTGTCGAACTCTTATTACTTTTTAAGTCAAGATTTTTTTGGTATTAACCTGTAGTTGAGAATATCCAAATGCAGCTTCAACTTTAAAACTTTATTTGAGGTTAATTTATAGAGATACCAAAACGAGGATTTGGTTTATAAGTAGTTAATCCCAGATTGGGATCATCATACCAAATTAAAAAGGAAGCTTTAAACTTTAATTTGAGATATAAATCGTTACCAAACTGTCTTAAACCCAAACTTAAATTACTTTTTAAGTGACTCGTAGAGATCTCTGAATTGGTACTGCAAACGATGGAGAGACCAAGATGAAATCACATCTCTATGAGTATTATTTACCAAGACACTGGAAAAATATAAGTACGAAGGCTTTCACCGATGTCAATTGAACTAACACACGTGCATTTTTTGAAAAAATCTTTGACGTTCGGATGCCATGTTGCAACCTTCTTCAGAAACCGGTTAGAAATGCCAAAATCTGGAATCATAAAACAATGTATGAGTTCCCAACCATCTTCTCTGTTGACATTGTTTCATCATAGTTTCATCATGTCGATGGATTTATATGGCGTCCCTTTTCAGCCTTTGATGATATTTATTAGTTCTAGCCAGTACCTAGCCTATTCGGTGTCCCTCTAAATTGCAATGTTCCGCAACCGCTGACTGTTGAATCTACCTCAGCCTCACATCCCTCTCATGCTCCTTGATATGGCATTCAATGTTACATGATAGCCGATAGACTCCCGCTCCTTTTAATAAAGAGAGATTAGAGATGTGCGCGTGAGTGATTTTATGCCCGCTCACGATCTAGACCTATGCAGGCCACGCGCGCCACTCACGTGAATATAATGCATGAATCACGTGACTCACCATGATACCATCTCTGATATTGCCAACCCAATCCAACCCTTTTTTTACGAGGTTGGGGAAAATCTGCTAGACAGATATCCGGCCTGAAGTTCTTGAGCGGCCGGATAGTGTGGGGTTGGAGTCCATCTTTGGATCTCCGACCCACTAAAAACCCCTTTCCTCGTCTTCACCGGAATCACCCTCTCGGGCCATCGTCGGTTTTCCCTGGCTTAGTCACCGGTCAGTGAAGGGACGCCTAGATACCCCTCCTCTCCCCTCCCAAGTCCCTTCCTCACACTCTCTCTCTTCCCTTTCCTTGGTCCTTACAATTTCGTTAATCATCTCCTCCACCAGTTTCCATTCACTCTCACTCTGTAGCATAATTGATATGCAATTATTTGGTGTCATGGTCTTTCCCAGTTTCTCGTTTGTTGTGCTTCTTATGTCTCTCCACCTTTCGCACTCAAAGAATGTGCGTTCAACAACATCATTTTTCGTCATCCTTTCCTTTATGTAGATATAAATATGCTTTGAAGCACCCGTGACCACTGATAAACTGGCTCAAACTATAATTCATCCCGGTGTAATCACGTTGGGTCGCCCCTCGTCCTTCGGAGGGGACGTTAAGCCGTCGGTCCCGGCAACCAGTCGTTCATCTCTGGCTGTCGTTATCACTATGTGTGTAAGGGGTTTGAACAAAAATGGCTGAATGCGCGTTAGCGCCCTGGAGGCCTGCACCTCGTAGGGGTCCACGAGGATGTTGGTACTCCTGGAGCGGCACCTGACAGGGGCGAACCCACACTGGACCTGTGCCATAGCACGCCCGGTTTGATGGGGGGTCGGTCAGGAAGCGGAATCAGCCAAAAATCGAGTTATTATATACTTGCATTTAACATCTCAAACCTCTTAGAGGGAGCTAGTGTACAAGGGGCCCGTTGTGGCCTAGATGCCGCGTATAGAATACGCACTCCTCACTGCATACATACATATAATTCATCTCTCCCCAGCGTCTTCTAACCCATGGTGTGATCTGTGGCAGTAATCTCTTTGCCCATCGGGCTTTTCCTGTGTCTACAGACCATCTACATTCCCATTCGCGATTAAGTTGCTGTGTTATCTCGCTCTTCTTAATGTTATCTTCCGTTGCCGCCTTTCTGCTTTGGTACATCAAGTCTACTGGATATGTACCACCCATCACCTGTAGTGCTTTTGTCGATGTGGTTTTGTACGCACTAGTGATTTTAATAAGTATTCTTCTTTGGATTCTTGTAAGTCTCTCTACATATTTTTAATTTTAAAAGCTTCGTTCTATGCCTTCGATGCATAAAAGATCTGTGAATATATTACTGTGGCTATCATCATCCTATTCTGTGCCCTCGGTCCATATGTCGCTCCCATGATTCGATTCAGAGCATTCACCGTTCTATTCGTTTTCCCTTCAATATATTCTATTTGCGCTCTCCACTTTAGGTCTCTTCCAATTATCACGCCAAGGTATTTAAGGGAATCTTTAGATTGCACAACTTGATCTTTTACTCTGACTAGAGCCTCTCTGCTGCATTTCGTGCTCCTTATCAGTACGGCTTCTGTTTTCTCCGGAGCCACCTCTAAATCCAGTTCTTTCATCTTCTCCACAATTTTGTCAAGTACTAATTGAGCAGTTCGTTCAATATCCTCGATCTCCCATCCGCTTACTACGACGACTGCCAGGTCGTCGGCATACGCGATGAGTTTTTCTCTCCTGTTATCCACAATATTTCTGTACTGGGCCCTATATTCCACAATATAGGGCCCAGTACAGAACCTTGTGGGACTCCTCTATTTATCATGTACGTATCACCATCATATTCGATCGTTCGTCTGCTTAGATATGATTTTATGATGTTCTGCAGTTATTTGGAAATTTTCTTTCTACGTAACGCTTCAATTATATGCTCCCATGGGGCAGAGCCGAAAGCATTTCTAACATCGAGCGTAATTAGTACGCATTTCCTTCTCTTGCCTCTATTAAACCGATCCGTTTTCTTGGCCTCTTCAATTACTGCCTCTATGGCATTCACGGTCGACTTCCCTTTCGTGAAACCTTACTGATTCTTCGACAACCCAATCCAACCCAACCCAACCCAACCAAAACCAACTATAGAAGAAATAATCAAACCTAAAATATGAAATCACGGAATATTTCAAAAAATTAAATATTATTCAAAATTTTGGGTATGGACTCATATTGAAAGGTATGAAATTGGACTTTAACCCAATCCAACAGAAGAATTTTGATTTTGATTTTTTGTGATATGAGGGATGGCATGAAATTAAAAATTAACACAACTTAGCTGTAGAAGGGAAAATCAAAATATTGCGTGATTTTTTCCCCTTGGATTGAACTTCAATTTCATAATTAATAATTTGAAGTTGGAGCTCAACCCAACTCAATCATAGAAGAAAACCTTCATACCATGCCTCATATTGAATGGAATGAAGATAGAGTTCAACCCAATCCAACTATAGAAGAAAAAATCACGGAATATTTCCGAAAAACTTAGAAGATTCGTTAGATTGGATTAACCTTCAACATGATATCATTCAATAAGAGGAATGTTATATGTTGGGTTGGTTGCGTTCGGTTTGGTTAAGTTATAACGAACTAACGCAATAGTCGAAACTGGTTATAACGCACTTTGGGATATAACGAACTTGAAATGGTTCCTGTTATAACGAATACTTTCCTGTTTTCGAATGACACTTTGAGCAATATACGTTAGTTCTGTTTAATATATCGCTTCTATGTTAACAACGAAGCAGAAATGTTTAATAGAGAAATAGACATGCCACTTACAGAGTTTATTTCCAAAAGTTGTATTAGTTTATAATTTTTGAAGAATGTTACGGACTGGGTTGGGTTAAATTCAGTTCCAACTTCATACTATCATTCATATCGAATGGTATGATGTTTGAGCTCAACCCAACCCAACCCAATTCAAAATCATGGTCCAATACAACTTTTGGAAATTGCATTGAAAGAATGTTATAGAATGGGTTGGGTAATTGTAAGATTTTTGAAAAAGCTTCTAACATGTCTTATATCTTCTAACATAAAATGATAGCAATTGATTCTATTCAATTGATTCAGGTTGTTTAATCTATGCAAATCAATTAAAAAATACTACAGAGATGTCACGCTGTTTCCCGTCGAAAACAAAGTTACTCACGATCACGTGAGTGGTATAAAAACTTATACCCGCTCACGGTGGGACGCGCATGACCCATCGTAATCCGGTGGGACTCACGTAATTTGCACAACTCTAGTAGCTTGTCTTTGGCTATCGGACAAATGGAAACCCTTCCTCCTTCTTTGTCTCTTTTATATATTCTTGCTGCTCTTTGAAACAAAGTACAGATCATGGTGTGAGTCATATTTTGGTAATCAACCCAACCCAACCCAACCCAAACCAACTACAGAAGAAATAATCAAACCTAAAATATGAAATCACGGAATATTTCAAAAAATTAAATATTATTCAAAATTTTGGGTATGGACTTATATTGAAAGGTATGAAGTTGGACTTTAACCCAATCCAACAGAAGAATTTTGGTTTTGATTTTTTGTGATATGAGGGATGGCATGAAATTAAAAATTAACACAACTCAGCTGTAGAAGGGAAAATCAAAATATTGCGTGATTTTTTCTCCTTGGATTGAACTTCAATTTCATAATTAATAATTCGAAGTTGGAGCTCAACCCAACTCAATCATAGAAGAAAACCTTCATACCATGCCTCATATTGAATGGAATGAAGATAGAGTTCAACCAAATCCAACTATAAAAGAAAAAATCACGGAATATTTCCGAAAAACTTAGAAGATTCGTTAGATTGGTTAATCCTTCAACATGATATCATTCAATATGAGGAATGCTATATGTTGGGTTGGTTGCGTTCGGTTTGGTTAAGTTATAACGAACTAACGCAATAGTCGAAACTGGTTATAACGCACTTTGGGATATAACGAACTTGAAATGGTTCCTGTTATAACGAATACTTTCCTGTTTTCGAGTGACACTTTGAGCAATATACGTTAGTTCTGTTTAATATATCGCTTCTATGTTAACAACGAAGCAGAAATGTTTAATAGAGAAATAGACATGCCACTTACAGAGTTTATTTCCAAAAGTTGTATTGGTTTATAATTTTTGAAGAATGTTATGGACTGGATGGGTTGAATTCAGTTCTAACTTCATACTATCATTCATATCGAATGCTATGATGTTTGAGCTCAACCGAACCCAACCCAATTCAAAATCATGGTCCAATACAACTTTTGGTAATTGCATTGAAAGAATGTTATAGAATGGGTTGGGTAATTGTAAGATTTTTGAAAAAGCTTCTAACATGTCTTATATCTTCTAACATAAAATGATAGCAATTGATTCTATTCAATTGATTCAGGTTGTTTAATCTATGCAAATCAATTAAAAAATACTACAGAGATGTCACGCTGGTTCCCGTCGAAAACAAAGTTATTCACGATCACGTGAGTGGTATAAAAACTTATGCCCGCTCATGGTGGGATGCGCATGACCCATCGTAATCCGGTGGGACTCACG
Organism: Onthophagus sagittarius; assembly: GCA_036711965.1. NCBI lineage: Eukaryota > Metazoa > Arthropoda > Insecta > Coleoptera > Scarabaeidae > Onthophagus > Onthophagus sagittarius. Next base: position 15,542,347 of record JASERS010000004.1, read on the forward strand.
TAATTTGCACATCTCTAGTAGCTTGTCTTTGGCTATCGGACAAATGGAAACCCTTCCTCCTTCTTTGTCTCTTTTATATATTCTTGCTGCTCTTTGAAACAAAGTACAGATCATGGTGTGAGTCATATTTTGGTAATCAACCCAACCCAACCCAAACCAACTATAGAAGAAATAATCAAACCTAAAATATGAAATCACGGAATATTTCAAAAAATTAAATATTATTCAAAATTTTGGGTATGGACTCATATTGAAAGGTATGAAATTGGACTTTAACCCAATCCAACAGAAGAATTTTGGTTTTGATTTTTTGTGATATGAGGGATGGCATGAAATTAAAAATTAACACAACTCAGCTGTAGAAGGGAAAATCAAAATATTGCGTGATTTTTTCTCCTTGGATTGAACTTCAATTTCATAATTAATAATTCGAAGTTGGAGCTCAACCCAACTCAATCATAGAAGAAAACCTTCATACCATGCCTCATATTGAATGGAATGAAGATAGAGTTCAACCAAATCCAACTATAAAAGAAAAAATCACGGAATATTTCCGAAAAACTTAGAAGATTCGTTAGATTGAATTAACCTTCAACATGATATCATTCAATATGAGGAATGCTATATGTTTGGTTGGTTGCGTTCGGTTTGGTTAAGTTATAACGAACTAACGCAATAGTCGAAACTGGTTATAACGAACTTTGGGATATAACGAACTTGAAATGGTTCCTGTTATAACGAATACTTTCCTGTTTCCGAGTGACACTTTGAACAATATACGTTAGTTCTGTTTAATCTATCGCTTCTATGTTAACAACGAAGCAGAAATGCTTAATAAAAAATAGACATGCCACTTACAGAGTTTATTTCCAAAAGTTGTATTGGTTTATAACTTTTGAAGAATGTTACGGACTGGGTTGGGTTAAATTCAGTTCCAACTTCATACTATCATTCATATCGAATGGTATGATGTTTGAGCTCCACCCAACCCAACCCAATTCAAAATCATGGTCCAATACAACTTTTGGACATTGCATTGAAAGAATGTTATAGAATGGGTTGGGTAATTGTAAGATTTTTGAAAAAGCTTCTAACATGTCTTATATCTTCTAACATAAAATGATAGCAATTGATTCTATTCAATTGATTCAGGTTGTTTAATCTATGCAAATCAATTAAAAAATACTACAGAGATGTCACGCTGTTTCCCGTCGAAAACAAAGTTACTCACGATCACGTGAGTGGTATAAAAACTTATACCCGCTCACGGTGGGACGCGCATGACCCATCGTAATCCGGTGGGACTCACGTAATTTGCACATCTCTAGTAGCTTGTCTTTGGCTATCGGACAAATGGAAACCCTTCCTCCTTCTTTGTCTCTTTTATATATTCTTGCTGCTCTTTGAAACAAAGTACAGATCATGGTGTGAGTCATATTTTGGTAATCAACCCAACCCAACCCAAACCAACTATAGAAGAAATAATCAAACCTAAAATATGAAATCACGGAATATTTCAAAAAATTAAATATTATTCAAAATTTTGGGTATGGACTCATATTGAAAGGTATGAAATTGGACTTTAACCCAATCCAACAGAAGAATTTTGGTTTTGATTTTTTGTGATATGAGGGATGGCATGAAATTAAAAATTAACACAACTCAGCTGTAGAAGGGAAAATCAAAATATTGCGTGATTTTTTCCCCTTGGATTGAACTTCAATTTCATAATTAATAATTTGAAGTTGGAGCTCAACCCAACTAAATCATAGAAGAAAACCTTCATACCATGCCTCATATTGAATGGAATGAAGATAGAGTTCAACCCAATCCAACTATAGAAGAAAAAATCACGGAATATTTCCGAAAAACTTAGAAGATTCGTTAGATTGGTTAATCCTTCAACATGATATCATTCAATATGAGGAATGCTATATGTTGGGTTGGTTGCGTTCGGTTTGGTTAAGTTATAACGAACTAACGCAATAGTCGAAACTGGTTATAACGCACTTTGGGATATAACGAACTTGAAATGGTTCCTGTTATAACGAATACTTTCCTGTTTTCGAGTGACACTTTGAGCAATATACGTTAGTTCTGTTTAATATATCGCTTCTATGTTAACAACGAAGCAGAAATGTTTAATAGAGAAATAGACATGCCACTTACAGAGTTTATTTCCAAAAGTTGTATTGGTTTATAATTTTTGAAGAATGTTATGGACTGGATGGGTTGAATTCAGTTCTAACTTCATACTATCATTCATATCGAATGCTATGATGTTTGAGCTCAACCGAACCCAACCCAATTCAAAATCATGGTCCAATACAACTTTTGGTAATTGCATTGAAAGAATGTTATAGAATGGGTTGGGTAATTGTAAGATTTTTGAAAAAGCTTCTAACATGTCTTATATCTTCTAACATAAAATGATAGCAATTGATTCTATTCAATTGATTCAGGTTGTTTAATCTATGCAAATCGATTAAAAAATACTACAGAGATGTCACGCTGGTTCCCGTCGAAAACAAAGTTATTCACGATCACGTGAGTGGTATAAAAACTTATGCCCGCTCATGGTGGGATGCGCATGACCCATCGTAATCCGGTGGGACTCACGTAATTTGCACATCTCTAGTAGCTTGTCTTTGGCTATCGGACAAATGGAAACCCTTCCTCCTTCTTTGTCTCTTTTATATATTCTTGCTGCTCTTTGAAACAAAGTACAGATCATGGTGTGAGTCATATTTTGGTAATCAACCCAACCCAACCCAAACCAACTATAGAAGAAATAATCAAACCTAAAATATGAAATCACAGAATATTTCAAAAAATTAAATATTATTCAAAATTTTGGGTATGGACTCATATTGAAAGGTATGAAATTGGACTTTAACCCAATCCAACGGAAGAATTTTGGTTTTGATTTTTTGTGATATGAGGGATGGCATGAAATTAAAAATTAACACAACTCAGCTGTAGAAGGGAAAATCAAAATATTGCGTGATTTTTTCCCCTTGGATTGAACTTCAATTTCATAATTAATAATTTGAAGTTGGAGCTCAACCCAACTAAATCATAGAAGAAAACCTTCATACCATGCCTCATATTGAGTGGAATGAAGATAGAGTTCAACCCAATCCAACTATAGAAGAAAAAATCACGGAATATTTCCGAAAAACTTAGAAGATTCGTTAGATTGGATTAACCTTCAACATGATATCATTCAATAAGAGGAATGTTATATGTTGGGTTGGTTGCGTTCGGTTTGGTTAAGTTATAACGAACTAACGCAATAGTCGAAACTGGTTATAACGCACTTTGGGATATAACGAACTTGAAATGGTTCCTGTTATAACGAATACTTTCCTGTTTTCGAATGACACTTTGAGCAATATACGTTAGTTCTGTTTAATATATCGCTTCTATGTTAACAACGAAGCAGAAATGTTTAATAGAGAAATAGACATGCCACTTACAGAGTTTATTTCCAAAAGTTGTATTAGTTTATAATTTTTGAAGAATGTTACGGACTGGGTTGGGTTAAATTCAGTTCCAACTTCATACTATCATTCATATCGAATGGTATGATGTTTGAGCTCAACCCAACCCAACCCAATTCAAAATCATGGTCCAATACAACTTTTGGAAATTGCATTGAAAGAATGTTATAGAATGGGTTGGGTAATTGTAAGATTTTTGAAAAAGCTTCTAACATGTCTTATATCTTCTAACTTAAAATGATAGCAATTGATTCTATTCAATTGATTCAGGTTATTTAATCTATGCAAATCAATTAAAAAATACTACAGAGATGTCACGCTGGTTCCCGTCGAAAACAAAGTTACTCACGATCACGTGAGTGGTATAAAAACTTATACCCGCTCACGGTGGGACGCGCATGACCCATCGTAATCCGGTGGGACTCACGTAATTTGCACAACTCTAGTAGCTTGTCTTTGGCTATCGGACAAATGGAAACCCTTCCTCCTTCTTTAGGTTGTCTCTTTCATATATTCTTACTGCTCTTTGAAACAAAGTACAGATCATGGTGTGAGTCATATTTTGGTAATCCCTCCGGAATGAGTTTTTGGCAAAGACCGTCTACAGCATCCTTAATTGACACCCTACTAAGAAGAGATTCTTCATCGAAACTAACCAAAATATCCTCAGCATCTAACTTTATTTTTTTAACGATTCCACAAAATATTTATAAATGAGTCCCTTACATATGATTCCGTGTTGCCTACGATAGGAGAGAGAATTTTCGCGAGATGTTTGAGTAGTTGGGAGATTGGGGAGTTGATGGCACTGACGATAAGACGAAGGGGGACGTCTGGTTTATGGATCTTTGGTAGTCCATAAATTCTTGGTGACACCGGCGCCTGTACAAACAAACCTTTCTCGTGTTCCTGTGGATTTTACAAGGTTCTTCATTTTCGTTATGATCTTGTCTGTAGGGTCCTTTTTGATCTTCCTGTGAGTGACTGAGTCCAGTAGGTTCATCATTTTGGCATCATATTCGTCTTTGTCCATCAACATGACGACTTCAGAATTTTTTTTAATAGATCGGTGTGCCTCCTTTTCGCTAACTGAGTCTAACCAACTTTCAAGTTGTATTTCGGTGGTTTTGCCGATTTTAACACCCTAGCAGCTTCTTGTCGGATCTCTTCGGCCTTCAGTGCGGGCATCTCTCGAACCACCGCTTCTACTACGCAAATTATTTCTTCCTTCAAGACCTTCTTTGGGGCGATTGCGTAATTCAGTCCTTTGGTCAATACCGTGGTTTGTTTTTTTCTTCGTTAGTAAGACACTCGATCTATTGATGACGATCGTTTCTATTGGTACTCTTCTTCCGCATCCGGCATTCCAATAATTCAAATTTCTTGATACCATAATAGAATATTTTCAAAAAATTAGAATCGTTTACTAACTTCATTATTTTAAAAGGTTCTAATTTTATTACCCCAATCGCTTCACTAAAAATAACCAATTTCCTTAAAAGCACCTTTTTTTCCATAACCTTTACCATATCGAGATTCCCCCAACAAAATGAATCACAAAAACTTCATCAATTTCATTTTAAAATGCGAAATGTACAATCTTTTGCTTCCCTTCAACAAAAAATTATCATCCCCCCACAAAATCATTCGAAAAATAATTTCAATTTTAATAACAATTTTTGTGATAATTTCCAACATAACAAATTCGTTAAAAATAATCAACGAAGAAGCCGAACACTTCATCGACATCATAGGAATATTAAAAAAAATATTTTCCACCATTCCAACAATAAACTTCTTGTATTTAAGCTGTTTTAGATCAAATCGAGATTTTATTCGACTTTTCGATGGTTTAATCGAGGATGATATAAATATAAATTGGATGTTGTTTTTTAAAGTCGTACTCGTTCATATTGTAATAATGGCTTTTTATGTTTGGGGATTATTCTCGGAGAAATTTCTTCAAAAAAGCAACGTTTTTATTAACGAGACATATCTCGATTTTATAATCCATTATGGAATTTATTTTTTAATCGGCACATTAACGTTCTTCGTGGAGTGTATAAACAAAAAAATCGAAAAAATTAGTTTCAATTTAAAAGATTTATCTAAAAAAATCGACGCAAGATTGTTTTTGAGCAAAAAAGATTGCGAAAAAATTAGATTAAAATTAAACATCGATGCCAACATTTTAATCGAATATTGCGAAAAAATTAATTGTTGGAACAACATTTACGGATTTTTCATTTTTGGATATCACAATTATCTTCAAATTTGTTTTGTGAGTTATGTTCATTATATTTTCGTGTTAAACTACGTCCAAGATAATACTTTTCGGATGTCTTGTCAATTTTTGGGGTTTTTAATTCGAGATGCGGTAAATAAAAATTAAGTTTGAATTAATGGATTTATTAAGATTGTTATTTTAGATTTTGTGCATACTTTTGGTGCGCGCTTCACACCGCCTTAACGAAGAATTCAAAAGAATTCGTTCAATAACCTTTGATGTGTACCAAAAATTAAGAACGAAGCTAGATAACGAAAATGATGAGCTAACGAAGATAATCCAAGAAATAAATCACGATTTATTGTTAATAAATCGGTTTAATTTAGAGAGTGGATCGGCTCTATCAGCTTCAAATATCTACGATATTAATTATAACTTTTTATTTATTCTTTCCGAATTTTTATTGTCGTATATTGTAATGTTAATTCAAATTTATTCACCATAAAAAATTATTAAACATATTATAATATATATTTTTAGGAAAAACTTTTGCAATCGAATATTTACGAGCAATTAAACCAACGATTATTTCTCTAAATATAACTAACGTTACTTAATTAACGTGGTTTAAATTAACGTGAATGCGGTAAGAGAGAAACGTTTACTCAAATGCGTTATTGACCCCAATGCACATCATCTCTTTTACGAAAATTTTTTAATGAAGGAGGTTATTAACCTTAGTATAAATTGGTTTAAATTAATTTATCAAAATAAAGTCGGATTAAAAACGTTATGATTAATAATTTTAGATTATTTATTGAAGTGCTATATCCACTTGAAGAAGAACCGATTCGAAACTGAACGAATACAATACACAATAGAAGTGATGACTTATGTACTTTGAACGCGACTACATTGCTTATCAATTAATCCGGCGATTCTCTCTCAATGAGCTTATGTTGAATAAAAATGTTGTGTTATTCATTTTTGTGTCATTCGTCGGCACGATCGGGTTGAAATTGAATTAAATAAAAGTTATTTTTAATTTGTTTTTGTATGTATCGTTAAATTAAGTCGTATTTAACTAATTGATGTGATTAAAAACAAGTTGTACTAAAAAAATAACGTAAGTAAATTTAAATTGTTCCTTTTTGATGTATAAACAAAGGTCGTTTTTAAAGTACCTTTAAATGATACTATTTTTATCGATTTTACAACTTTTTTTATCGGATTAATTTTTATTTTGTTTAAAATAAGATATGGTTTTGTTTTATACTTTAATGATACCTATGTGTTTGAATTGGGTCTGAAAAATTTGTATAAATTGAATAAAATTAAATAAACAAAGAATGAGACGAGAAGTAAACAAACATTATTCCAAACCTGATAAAATAAACATTAAAACATATAATGTTTATCAGGAATTGACTAAGATATATCATCAAATCCAGATTGAAGATATAATCACAGAGACACATACACTATACAGTATGTCAAATCAAATCAATCATTTATTCAAACAAATCACCGCCTAATTCGGCACACATTTGAAGACGAGCTTTTTAAATCCCTTATAAAATTAAGCATTAAGCATTATAAGAAGCATTAATTATTCTTTGCTTTAACAATTTAATATCGTCTTGTAATGGAAAAAATATGGCCCAATTACTATATATAATGTGTTATAGCACACCAAACATTTACTTTTTTGAAATATTGACTTCGTCTGGAGAGTGTAAAATTTAAATTTACATCACTCCATTAACGACAATGTTGCGAAGAAACAACGCCATTTGTTGAAAAAGTTCTTTTAGACGATAATATAATAAATTTATGAATATGTCGATTGTTTAATATTTCGTTCTCAATCTCAAAACAAAAAATTAACCATTTAGCATCATCACCGGCATTCAAAACTTGTCTAAATTGTAGTCTAAATGGCTTAAATTTTGGAAAGATACGATTTACTAATTTCAGTTTGTAATGCTCTTTTTCGAAGCGATAATTTTGGAGTTTCTTGGACCGAATTTAATGATATTAGGGAAGTAGCCTCTTCCGCATTTAGCTTCTTTTTCTGCTATTTAGCTACTTTATGGTTAACCCTTGTACGAGCAAAACTGGGTCAATAATAACCCGAAAACAATAATTATTTAAATAGTATTCGAAATACAAATTGGATGTTGTTGTCCTTCCACATATTTTCTAGAATTACTATTCCCATGGGATATGCCAGTTTATAAAAGGACATAAGTCAAAGGACATAAATCTATAATCAAAGAAATGTGTGATCATCTATGCAGCATACACATGAGATAAGCAATTGCGAAGTATATGACAAACCAAATATTGTTTTGGAATATAGCGAAATAAAGAATGGAGTCTTGGACAAATTCATTCATGAACATAATTTGAAATGGCAAAAGACTCAGGTGACGAATTGAGTTTGAAAACGTCTGAAAAAAATGAAAATACGTGCTCTCAATACATTGCAATTAAAAAAATAATTGAAAATAGAAACTTAAATCCAGATAAAACCAACAATACTGTTGAAGTGTACTTTAGATTTTCTGCTAGCGATATAAAATCTTTTAGAAACAGTATCAAGTTTTCTAGATGCATTTCAAATCTTCCAGAGGTATTTTCAATTTTTATGGAAGCATTTCAAATCTTATAGAAGCGGTATCAAGTCTTCTGACAGCATTTCAAGTTTTCTGCAACTCTTCTAGACGCAATATCAAGCATGTAGTAGTAATAGGTAAGAAATGCTTCCAGAGGAAACATTTCAACTCTTCTAGAAGCGGTATCAAGTTTTGTGGAAAGATTTGAAGTTTTATAGAAGAAGTATCAAATTTCTGGAAGCATTTCAAGTCTTTTCGAAACATTTCAAGTTTTTTGGAAGCAGTATCAAGACATTTAGAAGCAGTATCAAGTCTTCTGGAAGCAGATCAAATCTTCTAGAAGCAATATCAAGCCTTCTAGTAGTAGTATCAAGTCTTCTGGAAGCAGTATCAAGTCTCAATTCAAAATATGCACTCTTGTATCGGTGCCTATCTTACGAGAGGCATTATCAGTTTTTATAGAAGCATTTCATGTCTTATAGAAGCGGTATCAAGTCTTGTGGAAGGATTCGAAGTCTTCCAGAAGCAATAGCAAGTCTTCTGGAAGCATTTTAACTTTTTTGCAAGCAATATCAAGTCTTTCAGAAGCAATACCAATTCTCCTAGAAGCATTTCTAGTCTTATAGAAACAGTATCAAATCTGGTGGAAGGATTTGAACTCTTTTAGAAGCAATATCAAGTATCTAGTAGTAATAGTCAAGAAATGCTTTCAGGGGAAGCATTTCAACTTTTCTAGACGCGGTATCAAGTTTTGTGGACAGATTTGAAGTTTTCTAGAAGAAGTATCAAATTTCTGGAAGCATTTCAAGTCTTTTCGAAACGTTTCAAGTTTTTTGGAAGCAGTATCAAGACATTTAGAAGCAGTATCAAGTCTTCTGGAAGCAGATCAAATCTTCTAGAAGTAATATCAAGCCTTCTAGCAGCAGTATCAAGTCTTCTGGAAGCAGTATCAAGTCTCAATTCAAAATATGTACTCTTGTTCCGATGCCGAGAGTATAGTTACCGTATGACATGGTTACGTTAAGACGATGGCCATAAGTATTGTTTATGAATTATTTTGATAATGCGGCGTATAATGCCTTTGTAATTTGGAACAAAAAAGTCTTAATTAGACTGGAAATGTTTGCAATTCGATTTAAATCAAATATTCAAAAAGATAAAAGAGAATTAGCAAATTGTATAAATATTGCAAAGTACGGGAAAAAATAACTTATCGAAGATTCGAAACATCAACAACCCAAAAACGGGGATGCTATCAATGTGGAGGAAGTGATTTAAACCATTCTACCATTAGAAATATTCCATAAGTATTTCTAATACAACATTTAATTTTAATGCTTTGAACAAAATCTAAGATGGTTTACCATGCATGGGTCTAAACTGACCCGTGATGGTCGTCAATGTTCGTTCAATCATTTTCGTCGTGCGAGGATTAATACAGAACCCGTTTCCAAATTTTTTTTTTTCAATTTGCAATCCTCAACGTGAGATATTGTTGTATCTGGATATTTTTGCTGAAATTTTTGTATAACTATACGCAAACATGATTCACCAATACCATAGCATTGTACTAAATAAATTCTTTCTTTCGTGGTTAACATCGTACGCAGATTTAATCTTACTGACATAAGTCACATAAATTGAACTTAGAAAACTTTTAATTTAGAAAAAAATCCATTTTTTACAAAGAAATGGGAATAATTACTTAACTTTTGTAGTTAGAATATAAAATGCGTGCGATTTGGTGGTTTGAACATGTCCGAAGCATTATTTCTGCAGAAATAAGTTTAAAAAATCAGTAATAAAAATCTTTTCTTTTTTGTAACTCGATCCGGGGACATACTGCACATATATATATACTAACTAGGAAATGGAAATACTGCGAAATTCAATCAACACCTAACTTAACAAACTCGCTAAAAAGGCTTAAAACACTGGATTCGTGGAAAGGCAGGCTTTGTATTTACCTCCCTCTTTGGTCAGCTTCAGAGTCCTTCCAACCATTTTACCCTGGAGGCAAAGGCTAGAATTTGTCCTAGTTGTGCTGTACGATTCCACTCATGCCAATTTGGATATTTGCAAAAATGGAAAATCTTAATGTTTGGAGGAGCACGCAGTCGCATAAAACGTGGTCGATTCTTCCTCCTCACCACATCATCTGCAGATGGTAGTGCGTTTGTACACGCCAGTGTCCATTGGTTAGACCTATGACCAAACGTAGGTATTTCCTGTATAACCTCATAAATAAATCAGTTTGTTTCGGATCGGAGTATATCAGAGCCTCCTTAACTTGGCGACATCCTAGCATCCTATCCCAGCAGTTTAGAAACATCTTACGTGTTTCTCTTTTTCAAGCTCTGTTAAAAACTTTTTGTTGGGGCGATGAATGGTTCTGGAAATCTCGGAGGTGCCAATTTGTCCGCCATGTCATTAAGTTTGATTCCCGAATGAGCCTTTGTTTAGCAGATCGTAATCTCATTGTTAGCGGTTGTCTTAGAAAGATTGTTATAGCAGTCCTCAAGCAACAAAGAACAGCGATATCGGCCGAGCGAAAGGAGGACACATTGCACACAAACTTCACAGACAATCCTTTCTTCTATCTTCCAGGCTAAGGGGATTGTAATGATGTAAAAGGGCCGGATAGTTCAGTTCACCGCGGGGCGAATAAAAACCAAACTCCAGAAAGTGTAAGGATCTGATGAACTTGCAAACTCTGCAAACTTTAAGCTATTTCTAGTAATAAAGCGCAATGTTTTAAGAGCACTAATCGATACCATAATAATATGTTCTCCAAACGTCAAAGATGAAAACAAATATAAATCAAACCATACCCCAAGGTCCTTCATAGTAGAGATGCGCGATAGATGATCCGTTCCAATCGAATAGTCAAAATACACAAGGTTCCTCTTCTGGCTGTATGTCACAACCTGACACAATTAGATGTATTTAAGATCATTCTATTGTCAGTACACCACAAAGCTAGCCTATTCAAATCCAACTGAAGCGATAAACAGTCTCGTTCACTAAATACTGTGGTAAATAACTTAAGATCGTCTGCGTAAAGAAGTGCCTCTGTAGTGAAACACGAAGGCAAATCGTTAACTAAGACATTAAATAGTAGAAGGCTCGGAATGGAACTCTGAGGTACACCACTAATGACGTTTATATATCTAGATTTCACGCCACCCAGTTCGACATACTACATACGATTAGATACATAAGGCGACATAAGGAGATGTGTAAGAAAGCAATAGAATCCAAATATTCCCAGCTTCATTGTCAATAACGAAAGATCCAAACAGTCAAAAGCCCTCAAGAAATTAGTGTAGACTACACCAACTTGTCCGCGACAGTCAAGTGCCGTAGAAACATATTGATCAAAACTTAAGTTTGTGGCGGTAAATTTTCTTCTGTGGAAACCATGCTGATATTTCGATATCCTAAGTGTAAAATTCGATTTTAGATGCTACAATCTGTTCAAAAAACTTTGCTAAGTTATTGATGATGGCTATCGGCCAATAATTCGCTACGCAACACCTACCTCCCTTTTTGTAAACAAATTCTACTTAATTTCCACATCTTGGGAAATTTAGAGCTATTAATTATTATGTTGAAGATGCACAAAATTGGATGGAAGACTGCAAGGGCGCCTTAACCAAAAATGTAGGAATCCCATCTGGGTCCATTGTGGCCTTTGCCTTAAATTTTTTGAAAGATTCAACCATTTCGTCGTGGCTGACTTCTGAGATGCGAAAAGTGACAGAATTAGTATCATGTATAACGTGAGCGTTACAAGTGGGTATAACGGATGCAGGACAATACATAGCTTCAAAATGATCGACAAACAAGTTAACTACTGCTGGCAAGTCACACAATTTCACCTGCCAACTTAAGGGAGCTTGGAGATGTTTTATTGTTCCTGTTCATGTTAACAAAGCGCCAAAAGTATTTGGTTCCCTTTTTATGTCCCTCACCAAGGATTCGATATATACTCGACGATCCTGCCGTATTCGTGACTTACGGTCCCTGCGAAATCGTCTAAAACTTGAGCGATGATAGGTGCGATGAGTTCTTCCATATATAATATATGATGGTGAAATAATAATTAAAGCAGATAAAAATGTAGGTTTTATAATAATGGACAAAGACAAATATGTTAAAAAAACAATAATTTCTCGAAAGAAAATAACTCTACTATTTTGATAAAGAACCCTACTACTTTATTTTATAATAAGGTAAAAAGAACCATTAATGAAGCAGTATCAAATCTTTTAGAAATTGCTTCAAGTCGTCTGGAAGCAATATCAACTTTTGGGGGCATTTCAAATCTTCCAGAAGTAGTACTAAGTCTTCTAAAAGCGTTTCAAGTCCTCTAGAAACAATATTAAGTCTTCTAGATACCAAAGGCAATATCACATCTTCTGGAAGTATTTCAAGTCGTCTGCAATCAATATCAAGACTTTTGGGAACATTTCAATTCTTCTAGAAACTGTGTAAGTCTTTTAGAAGTAGTATGAAGGCTTTTAGAAGGACTCAAAGTTTCTAGAATGAGTATCAAGTCGTCTGAAAGCAATATCAACTCTCCTAGAAGCAATAGCAAGTCTTCTAGTAGCATTTCAAGCCTATCTACTTTCTAGTAGCTTTCAGAGGCAATATCAAGACTTCTGGAAACATTTCATATTTTCTAGCAGCAGTATCAAGCCTTCTAGAAACAATTCAAGTCTTCTGGAAGCGTTTCAAGTTTTTTAAAAGCAGTATGAAGTCTTCATCTAGAAGCATGTTAAGTTTTCTGGAAGCATTGCAAGTCCTTTAGAAGTCTTATTATAATCTTATTATAAGTCTTAGAAGCAGTATGAAGGCTTTTGGAAGGTTTTCACAGCCTCTAGAAATAGTATCAAATCTTCTGGAAGCATTTCAAATCTTCCAGAGGCAATATTAAGTCGTCTGGAAATATTTCAAATCTTGTAGAAGCAGTATCAAGTCTTCTGGAAACATTTCAAATATTCTAGAAGCAATATCAAGCCTTCCGGAAGCATTATAAGTCTTTTAGAAATAGTATGAAGTCTTCTGGAAGAATGTTAAGTCTTCTGGAAGCATTGCCAGTCCTTTGGAAGCAGTATGACTCATTTAGAAGCAGTATCTCTAGAAGAAGCAATTAAAGTCTACCAAAAGCACTATTAAGTCTTCTGGAAACATTTCAAGACTTTTGGAAGCATTATAAGTCTTTTGGAAGCAGTATGAAGACTTTTAGAAGGTTTTCACAGCCTCTAGAAGTTGTATCAAATCTTCAAGAAGCATTTCAAATCTTCCAGAGGCAACATTAAGTAGTCTGAAAACATTTCAAATCTTGTAGAAGCAGTATCAAGCCTTCTGGAAACATTTCAAGTCTTCTGGAAGCATTGTAAGTCTTTTAGAAGCAGTATGAAGGCTTTTGGTAGAATTTCAAAGCTTCTAGAAGTTGTATCAAATCTTCAAGAAGCATATAAGTATACTAAGTATACTAAGGACTTGATATATAAGTATCAAGTCGTCTGCAAGCATCTCTAATCTTCCAGAGGCAATATTAAGTCGTCTGGAAACATTTCAAACCTTCTAGAAGCAGTATCAAGGCTTCTGGAGGCATTTTAAGTTTTTTAGAAGCAGTATCAAGTCTTTTAGAAGTATCTCAAAGTTTCTGGAAGCAATATAACAAGTCTAAAAGCTAACTATAAAGTCTTCTGGAAAAATTTCAAGTATTCCAAAGGTAATATCAAGACTTTTGGAAACATTTCAAATTTTCTAGAAGCAATATCAAGTCTTTTGCAAGCAATATAACAAGACTAAAAGCAGTATATAGTCTTCTGGAAAAATTTCAAGTCTTTTAGAGGTAATATCAAGACTTCTGGAAACATTTCAAATTTTGCTAGAAGCAATATCAAGTCTTCTGGAAGAATTGTAAGTCTTTTAGAAATAGTATGAAGGCTTTTGGAAGAATTTAAAGCTTCTAGAAGCAGTATCAAGTCGTCTGGAAGCAGTATCAACGCTTCTTCAAGTAGTATCAAGTCTTTTGGAAGCATTTCGAATATTGTAAAGGCAATATCAAGCCTTCTGGGTACATTTCAAGTATTCTGGAAGCATAACAGATGTACTAGAGGTATAAAATCAAGTCTAGAAGCAATAGCAAGTCTCAAGTCAAAATACGTGCTCTTCAGAAAAAGTGGCAAAATCAATCCGGATAAAATAATTAAAAATGTTGTAGGGGTACTTGCACACTCTTTGCACCCACCTACTTCATATTTATTACTCTATCTACAAAGATACCCAAAAAAAGAAAATAATATGATAGAATTTCGCAAATCTACCCTTTTTTACGAAAGCAATAATCTTAATACCACTATTTATTTGATAATTAATCAAAAAATCCTGCATTTAATGAAATTTTTATATTAAAAGGCTCCAGATCTATTTCTTCCCATTTATAACACTCGTTTGAGGAAGAAATTTTACACCAAAGCTTAAGAAGATCAAAAATGTTTCTTCATTTTTCGAGATGTTTCAACCTAAAAAGTTTTTTCAGTTTTATTTTTCATAATTAATGATCTTATCTCATACATTTTTTAATCTTATAACAACACAGAATATTTGTGTTACTTTAAAAAATAAATCTGCAACTTACCTTAAAATAATATTCCAATAATATTTTTAAATATTTTCTTTTGACACTATAACAATCTGACAATTGCACTACCAACATAATATGAACAATATTACTATAAACTTTGTAGTTATTAATAATAATTTGTTTAATTTTTCAATTTAAATATTTTTTTGTTAATTAAATAAAGATATAATTAAATTTTTTTGTTTACAATTTATTTTTAAAGCAAAGATAATTAAGCGACGACTTTTATCACGAGATCTAATCTATTTATGACATAATTCATTTAAAGCCCGATAAAAACAAGTTCAGATAAAAGATTGCAATGTAAAGGTCGTTTTAGAGTGTTCGGTTGCAATTGTTATCGTACAAAAGGATTGTTTAAAAATAATTTAATTATTATTTTTTTAAAAAGATTATTTATTTAAATATCTCTCCCTTGATGATAGAAGATGATAGTGAATTAGGAAGTATGTAATTTGATCTGTCGATCATTTGATCAACCCAACTAAAAAAAATGACAGAAAAAATAACCTTTTTAACGGCTGTCACAGTGACAATTCCGATTCGTACCTTTAACCCGGAAAGTGATTCGGTTTTAATTAAACATGCAAAGTCTCCGTTAATAAATAATTGATTAGGACATTAAGTGTTTGAGCGTGAGTCGAAAAACACGTCGCAGTAAGTTTAATTTTTTTTTAACAATTTTGTTAAAATGAGGCCGTTTCGGTATCATAACCTCTCCAAAAACGTTGATTATCAATCGATAATCTCAAGTTTTTTCAAAAAAAAATAGCCCATTATAAACGCATAGATTTAGTTTTGTTAAAAACACTTAAATAGAAACGTGTAATAATCATTTCTCTTTTAATTTAAGGTTAAAATGATGGATATGAAGAAGCTTCAGACGTTGAAACGGTCCAGGCTTATACAACTATGTTTCGCTATCACATTTTTCACGTCAGGGATTATTGTAAATTTTGTACAATGTATTTTATATTTAACATTACACAAAATCAACAAGAGGTTATACAGGAAGCTTAATTGGTATTGTTGTTATAGCATTTACTCACGTAAGTTATTCATTTTTATATCTTAAATAATTATTAATAATTTTTTTTCTTTTTTTAAAACAGAATTAGTATTTATGTGTGATTGGTGGTCTGGATCGGAAGTCATCCTTTATGCAAATCAAAAAGATTTCGATAAATATTGGGGTAAAGAACATGCTTATTGTGTTATGAATCATTCGTACGAAATCGATTGGCTCATTGGGTGGATGCTTTGTGATCGGATACATATGTTAGGGGTAAAAATGTTTTGATTATAATTTTTTTAATTCTTATTAATTTTTTTCTAAATAGAACTGTAAAGCATATGCTAAAAGAGTGATTCAGTACATGCCGGTTTTGGGATGGTGCTGGAAATTTTCTGAATTTGTTTTTCTTGAACGCTCCTTTGAAAAAGATAGAGAAACTATTAGGATGCAAGTCACTGAATTATCTGAACACCCTGATCCAATGTGGGTGAGTATTTTTAGGTAGAATCCAATTAATTTTTTTATGTCAAAATGAGATGCATTATTTTTTGGAGTTATCGTAGTTAATTTTATTAAGGTTATTGACTTTAATAGTTATTTATAGTGTTGATAAAAGCTAATTATTAGTGTCCAACCGAAATTTCATTATTTTGGCCAAAACATTCTGACTTTATATGGCCATATAATTCATATAAAGTCAGATATATGAATATATATAAAGTATCCATATAAAGTTAACTAACTTGTTTACAAATGTTTTAAATAACAATATAGACGTTCTCTGCTTCATGGAAACATGGCTTCACCCCAGCATTTTTGATGGTGATTTTATGATTGTTAACTCCTAAGGCCTTTATTTCTAATCTTTTCGCTATCTCTAAGGACGGGGACTTTTTCAACGGTATGGAAAAAGGGATTTGTATTACCGATTTTCAAGTCTGGAGACTGAAATGATGTACACAATTATAGACCTATATCTATCTTATCATTGGTATCTAAAGTTTTTGAAAAGATTATATATTCTCAACCCTTTTTAATTGTGGAACAGCACGGTTTTTTACCGGGAAGCTCGGTGGAAACTAACTTAATATTGTACACAAACTATATCCATAACTCTCTTAATAATTGCAAGCAGGTAGATGCTATTTATACCGATTTTACGAAGACCTTTGACAAGATAGATCACAACATATTGCTACTCAAATTAACTGAACTTAATATTCCTCAGGGTCTTATATTGTGGCTCAGTTCATACGTTACTGGTAGGTCTCAGGCTGTGAGAATTGGAGGCGTGGTGTCATCATTTAGTGCGGTCACATCAGGTGTCCCATAGGGTAGCCATTTTGGACCTATCCTTTTCTTGGCGTACATAAGCGCGTTTTCTTGGCGTATATTTCGTCGTGTTTTAATCATGCCAAGTTTCTATTGTATGCAGATGACTGCAAAATCTATCTCGATATTGCGAGTAATCGTGACTGTGAGAATCTTCAGAGAGGTCTTGACCAGTTTCATCAATATTGTGCAGATAACTAACTTTTTCTTAATTACGATAAATGCTCCAGGATAACTTTTACACGTAAGCGATACCCTCTAAATTTCGTTTACCGTTTGGGAAGCACAGATCTGCCTTCTAGTGACCGCATTAGCGATCTTGGTGTTTTGTTTGACAGCAGACTTAGGGCGCCCGTACACGAGCCACAATTTTGCAGCTGAGTTAACCACAAAATTGTGGTCACGTCGACTGCAATTCGCGGCTGACACAACTGCATTTTTGTGGTTGATTCGCAGTTATATGAACCACACTTGCAGTCGAGGCGACTACAACCTAACCACATCAGAAACAAAACAAAAACGTTGTTTTGTCCGTTATTTTATTTATGGTTTCATAAGATTGTAGTCGCCAGTCTCGATATTATGGATTTTGAAGAAGCAGCACTGTTACTTCTTATTTTGAGGAGAAGAAGAAGAAGACGTAGTACGATCGCTTTGGATCCATCCACTTCTACTTTCACGACGACAGGAAGGAAGTTTTTATAATTTATTTGATAAACTCCGGCAAGACGAAAAAAAATTTAGAATGTCTATTAGATCATTTGATGAATTAGTCAGAATTTTAAAACCTAAAATTAAACGGTCTGACGCCAATATGTATTTCAGCTGAAGAAAGGCTTGCTATAACTTTGAGGTTAGCGATATTAAAATGAAATCGGTCGCGTTGCGGTTGAGTACGACTGCAAGTTTATGGTTCATATACGGCAGGAGAAGCGCACGCGATTGGGAACCACCCGGCGGAGATCGGCCGCAAGTTGATTGCAGATGCCCGTTTCGACTTTTGTAAACGCCCGTGTACGGATGATACAGTATTTCTTATGGTGGGCTTCAGTTCGCTGGAACGCGACGGCAATTCTGTGGTCGGTCCGACGGCAAAATGTGGCTCGTGTACGGGGGCCCTTACACTTAGCAGCAGAAGTCTGCGTACAAAAAACGCATCTTTAGCTCCTTTTCGCATTATCACTGTCTTATGTATGCCGACGACCTTAAATTATTTCTTCCTATTAATAATGTAAATGATTACGCCAAGGAGTGTGGGAGTAACGTTGGCCTTTCAAGGCATATCACCAATAAACTTAGGCGTTGAATGAGTAGCATCCTCAAAAATCAACGGTGCAGTGATCGAATGGACTTCCGTCACTTTCACAAAGCGACTAAAAATCAAATCGAACGTATGATTATGGGCGGTTAAAAAATGGTTATGCTGATTCTGAGCGTGCAGCAACAAGCTGAGGAACTACTAATACCAAGATGCAGTGTTAGACAAATTGCCTCCACACCCGGAAACCAGTCCGTGCGTTTGAAGCTAGCAACAGAACTCAAGACACCAACAAGTACTCCACCACCCCGAACAAAAGAGTCTGTTGTGGCGGAGACACAATTTCTATAGACAACATATGAGTTAGGTAGAATTTCAGCTGAAAATTGCGGGGTGAAACCAAGTTTCCGCTAAACAGATCACGTCGAAGTCTACACTTAATGAGTTATTCAATACGATAGGTAGCCTACCATGAATACAGAAACGCACCACTGTTGACCTAGGTGCAGGATTCTGACTATTATAATGAGGAATCCGATATATGACATTAACTTCCACATGAGAAACAGAAATGCCGACATGCGCGGCAACAGCATCCAGCACATTCAACAAATTCTCGTTGAAATTCGTTTCGCTGTGGAACACCCTGTATCTCTAGTATCTCTATAAACTGCTCGCGCAAATTATCATTCTCCATCTTTAATTCATCGAAAACTTTTATTATTTCATTTAACTGATTCATAACCTTTTCAAAATCAGAAGTTCTAACCATATTCAGACCCCAGGGTGATTGCAGAACTGGATGGAGTCATTTGAGCGGTCCTAGCTGATGTGCGAGAATAACCTCTTCTCTCAAATAATCTGCACTTTGGACATTTCCAGGTTCCATCCTGTATCAATATGAACCTCTGTTATCCCGTTGGTACTATCTCTCTCTGCTGAAACCGTAAAGAGCACCTCATGCACCGGACATCCATCCTTTTCCCCACCACATGACCACAGTGCTCGCACGTACTCAACATTACCACTTTTTATCGTAAACCAATAAAACAGCGAAAATGATAAATTAGGGATAATGCGTACTAGAATGGTAAAAATGACAATCACCGAACACAAGGTACTATCTAGTAATAATGCATTGAAAAAAATGGTTAAACAGGACCAAAAATATGAATGAAAACTGAATAAATCTAGCACATGTCCATCGCTGTTATTCACTCGTGAAATTTTAGTCTTCATATTGATGCAGTAACAAAACATATAGAGATGCTTGGTTTTATAATGCGTTTTTGTGAGGATTTTGCAAATCCACATGTGGTTAGTAGTATTCATAATGCTTTGATTGATAGCATCTTAAATTTTGATAATTTTGTCTGAAATCTCCAGTATTCTTGCTATATCGACAAACTTGGGAGGATTCGGACGAAATTTTTAAGGTTCCTTTTTTATAAATTTATGAAGACTAACACTACATGTTTTAAAGTTACATTTACTCACTCTTCGTCAGCGCAGAGTACTTGCCGACGTCATGTTCTTGTACAGATTACTCAATGGGCTCTTGCAATACTCCTTATCTTCTGTCTCGTGTCGATTTACATGTTCCTGCACGTCAACTCCGTTATGATTTTCTCTTCTATGCACTTACACCGCGCACAAACGCTTACAGAAATTCTCCTATCAATAGAATGGAGAGAACAGAGGACTGTCTCGGCATTGACCTGTTTGAGCTTAGTAAACAGATTTTTTTTTCTCTAATTTCGTTTCTGCGACGTAGAATTTAAAACAATCTAGAGTTAGTTAGGTAAATTAAACGAACGAAAGAACTTCTTTCTATAAATAACTTAATTCGATGATGTTTTTATTTGTTTATCGTTCCTTACATGTTTCGGCCTTGTTCAGCCATCATCAGAGGGTTTATCGTCAAAATTTGAAGATATGTAAAATCAAATTTAAAATTCAATATCATCACAGGAATTCTGTATTTAAATGGTCGAGTTTGCGATGCGAAATTTGAAAAATTATTTAAAAAAACTATTCTAAGTTAAAACTTTTTATATTTAAGAGAACACTGAAGAATCAACCATGTTCTTAACAGGAAAAACTTTCCTGTGATGATATTCAACTTTAAATTTGATTTTACATATCTCCAAATTTTGACGATAAACCCTCTGATGATGGCTGAAAAAGGCCGAAACATTTAAGGAACGATAAACAAATAAAAACATCATCGAATTAAGTTATTATTACCATTTATTGCCACAAATAAAAATACAAAACTACATAAAATACACAAGAAAAGAAAAAAAATTAATAATAATAATAATAAGAACAAAATATATATATACATAATCCCATTGTCGATTGTTAGTCGAGCAATGAATAAATTTAAACAGTATAAGCAAATGGATCATTTTATCGCACAAGCGATATCTGCCAAATGACCCAACAGAACAAACAAAAATAGTATTTACTAAAGCAAAATTATCCTAGGATTAATATGGCAAGTAGTGATAATTAGATATCAATAACATTTATCACCAAATAAGATTAATCAAGAAGAAAAGTAAAGAAAAAGATACGACAAGAGAGACAGAAGCTAAAAAAAACCAAAAGAATTTGCCGGATATCAGTTGCCAACAAGTGAGAGCAGTTGAAGAGAGGAAAAAGAGAAAGACAAAGAACAAAGAATCAGGAAACAGACAATTGAAGGGCAAGCAAGTGGCTCTTTAAAACACGTCTAAAATTAGCAATATTAGAAATATTACGAATTTCAGAAGGCAGTCCATTCCACAGCGCAATCGACTGTACTGTAAATGATCTGTGATAAATTTCAGTGCTATGAACGGGAAATGTAAGAATAGCATCAGAACACGAACGAGTAGCAAACTCATGAGATGATAATTGCTGGAACCTATCTGATAAGTACTTTGGGGTGCAGTTATGAAGAATTTTAAATAAAATGTTTAATAAACGAAAGGATCTACGTCTCTCACAAGTTAACATCTGAATGTAATTGCGATACGTCGTTACATGCTCAAATCTATTTATGTCAAATATGAATCGGATGCAATTATTTTGTAGCCGCTGCAATTTATCCAGGAGAGTTACCGAGAGATCGGGATAAACCGCGTCCGCATAGTCGAAGTGAGGAAATATAAGTGAATAGCAAAGATTACGACGGACCAAAGGAGGAAGAGAGCAACGAAGTCTCTTTAAAGAGTGGAAGCAAGCATAAACTTTTCTGCAAACATGTTGAATTTGCGGTCTCCAAGACAGTGAAGAATCCATAAAGACTCCGAGATTCTTAACTGTGTCAGAAAACCGTATGACAGTACCATCCAGCATCAGATCACTGCAGCTAGATTGATTGATCTTACCAAGTAATTGACGAGTACCAAACACAATAGCTTGCGTTTTAACTGCGTTCAACTTAAGTCTGTATCTCCGAGACCAGTTCAAGACGTTAGACAGATCATTATTACGTCGCACAATAGCTTCCGGAAATTCAGCAACAGTTGTAGTAGTGTATATTTGGAGGTCGTCAGCATACAAATGATAATTACACGAGATATGATCAGTAACACTATTAACGAACAAAGAAAAAAGTAACGGTCCCAATACACTGCCCTGAGGAACACCACATTTGATTGCACAAGCAGAAGAAACTGAAGAATTAGCGCGTACGCACAAGGATCGATGGGAAAGATAGGAATGAAACCAAGAAACACAGGAAGGAGTGAATCCGTAGGCAGAAAGAGATGCTAAAAGTAGGTTGTGGTCGACAGAATCAAAAGCCTTGCTGAAATCGAGTAGAACTAGCACAGTAACACATCTGTTGTCACAGGCATACCTAATATCATCAGTAACTTTAATGAGGGCAGTAGTCGTACTATGCCCACTGCGAAAACCCGACTGCAACTCATTGTGTAAATTAAACCTCTCGAGATATCCTTGGACTTGTAAATAAACCAAACGTTCAAGAGCTTTTGATAGTACGGATAAAATTGAAATCGGACGGAAATCAGTGTTACATGAAGGGGACTTGGATTTAGGTATGGGGACGACATGAGCTACTTTCCAGACAGCAACTTAGACAGCTACTTTCCAGACAGAGGGAAATAAAGACCGTTCAAAAGAAAAGTTGAAGATATGTGTTAATGGTGGAAGCACTATATCCAGTATAGGAAGAAGAAGGTTGAGACCGATAACATCAGAACCCACGCAAGGGGACTTTGAATATGCCATAGCATCACCCACTTCGGTCGTGGTTACAAGCGTAAAAGAGAAGAAACGCGATTTAGGAGCAGTAAGAATTTCACTAATTGTAGCCGCCTTAGTTGCGTCGTCCATGATCAGGGGAGGCTCTGCAAAAAAGTTTGCCAGCGACTCACAATCAAGATCCATCTGGTTAGACGGAGAGTTTATCGCTCCGAGAGACCTCATAGTCCTCCAAAATATTCTCGGCGCGACTCCAGACAGCCTCTGGTAGAAATAAGATCTCTTAACATACTTGCATTTATGATTACAGCGGTTGCGTAGAAGTTATTAAGTTATAGAAAGAAGTTCTTTCGTCCGTTTAATTTACCTAATAAACACTTATCGATGAAAAAATGGATTTAATAAAAAACTATAATATTAATCTAGAGTTAAACAAAAAGTAAAACTAGAACTAACACTAGACCTAGAAAGATTCAGGTTTAGCCGTGCGTCTTCAGTCTAGATCTAGTGTTAGTTCCAGTTTTATATCATTAGATCTAACTCTAGATCTAGAACTAAAAACATTTGGGTTTAGCTATCTCTTGGAATGGTTAAATCGAAATGTTTAAGTTAAAAAATTTTCAATTTAGAAAAAGTCCAGTTTTTAACACTCAAAATTGAGTTTCGATCGGACACTTACTAATTATCAATTACATAATCCAATAATTTAATAATTTAGATATTTAAATTTGAGGTAAAAATCACTTCAATATTATTAAATCAAAGTGACTTCTTGAGGTTATCTTCTTTAATTTTATTTTGCATTTCATTAAGGTTATTGACTTTAAACGTTATTTATAGCGCTGATAAAAACTAATTATCAATAAAATACCACAACATTTTAATAGTATGAATGTTTAAGTTTGAGGTAAAAATCAATTTATTATTTTTGTCAAAGTGACATACACTTAGCAGCAGAAGTCTGCGTACAAAAAACTTCTAACACTTTAACTGAAAAAATAAGGGTCATGATCTAATGTGATAAACTTAAATTTTTTTTTATTTTGTGTATTAACTACATATAATTCTATTAACAAAATATGCATCAATAAAACAGAAATATTAGTTACAAAAAAAATTAAAATTAAAAATTCTCCAAATAATGCGTATGCAAAAATCTGCGTACAAATAAAGACGCCTTCTCCAAAATATACTTATTTACTTAAATACGTAGTTGGCGATGTACGCTTTCCGATTTAAATAAAAGATAATCGGTGTCAATTATATTAGCAGAGGCTTAGAAGCTAAAAGTTAGAATGGACACGAAAGGAAAGGAAATTGAATTGGGAGAGAGAAAAATTATTGTAAAGTTATGGAAAGAGGAAAAATCTTTTCGAAAAATAGGAGAAACTGTCGGCAGGTCACACTCTTCCATTCAAAGAGTAATTAATAATTATAAAGACACTGAAGATTACCTCTCACGTCCGCGATCTGGTAGACCACCCCTTTTAACAAACCGAGAGAAGCGAAAAATTGTACAGCAGGTTAGAAAAGAACCTAGGCTGACGGCAAAAAAAATTGTAGAAAATGTACAAGAAGAATTTCATAAAACTATCAGCAAAGATACGGTGAGAAGGACGTTAAAAAAAGCTAACTATCACAGTCGCGTTGCACGAAAAAAGCCATTTGTGTCAGAGGTAAATCGTCAGAAGCGGATCGCCTTTGCAAAAAAAAACTCTTAGACAAGCCCATTGAATTCTGGGAGAAAGTTCTCTTTACAGATGAGAGCAAATTTTGCATTTTCGGCATTTTGTATAGTTAATATACAAAATAAAAAAAAATCAAGTTTATCACATTAGATTATGACTCTTATTTTTTCAATTAAAGTATTACAAGTTTTTTGTACGCAGACTTCTGCTGCTGAGTGTATGTTTAACCTACACGTAGATCTAGCCATATCCAGGGCATTGAAGAGATTGGGATTTATGATTAGAATTTGTCGTATGTTTACGAATATTCAGTGTATGAAAACTATTTACTTTTCATTTGTCAGCAGCATTCTGACTTACGCTTCCACGGTGTGGAATCCTCAGTATGCGGTGCATGTCAGTCGCATTGAATCGGTCCAGCGTCGATTCTTGCGTTATTTAGCATATGAAACTTATCTGCCTTATTGTGATTATGTTCAACGGTGCAGAATACCGAAATAGGGTTCCCGACACTGCGTCAAAGGAGACTGACGTCCGACTTGGTATTTTTATATAAACTGATTAACAATCTCATTGACTGCCCTGGGTTGGTTGGTGAATTGAGTTTTTACGCTCCGCCATATCAAACACGTGGAGGATTACTATTCCGCATAAACAGATCTTCCACTAATAGTCACTTAAATTCACCTCTAATTCGGTTTATGAACGAGTACGACTCTCACTGCGTGGAAGTTGATATTTTCAATGAATCTCTTGCCTCTTTTAGGCGGTTTCTGCGGGATTTGACTATATCGTGATCTAATTAATTAATATCCCAACTTTATGTTAATATCTTAGAATTTCTTTTATTTTAGTTTTTGTTAAAAACTCCTTGTTATGTTATTTTGTTATTATGCTAGTGGTTGCTTTGTTGGGGTAATCCCTGTTTGCAACCCAAATAAATAAATAAACTCTGTTCAAAGTATTTCCCAAACTGGTTGGTTTTCAGATGTTGAGACCGTATGCGTTACTGTCAGTCGTGGTTCCAATATTGTTCATATTTGTTGTGTTGATATCGCACCTAACGATTCTACATCTTTCGCCGCATTTATTAATGACCTAATTTTCTAGGCGCCATTGCCCTTTGTGATCAACTTAACCATTTTTTAAATGCTTATGATAATACTTTAGACCTTATTCACTAGATTTGTCACGGTTACTGATTTTCAAGCCGCATCTACCTCCTTATAGCCCATTTGCACAGTTTTATCCAAATGGGTGTATGAAAATTTGCGCCAGTTGTGATTTTTATTTGATAAATCGTTGTCAATCGGGTTTGCGCAGATTTATCGTATCGTGTAGATGGTAGTCAGCCGAATTGTTTAGTTTGATCATCAAAAATAATACTATTATTTTATATATGATATCGATAAATGTGACTATAGATGTGGGGAGAAATACCGCCAAATCCAATTGATACCGTGATCAATTACAAGAGTTAATTCAATACTATAAAAATGAAATTGAAGAAGAAAAAATGTTCCTGTATTTGTGGTGTGAAAACTACGGCGAGCACGTTCCTGTCAACAACGGGAACATGCTCTCGTCCTTCTACAGGATTTTTTCTCACTGTTCTCGGATCTAGTTGAAACACACCTTCACTCATTCTTCGTGTGCCTTTTGATTCTTAACTGAAACGAGTGATTTCTGTACTGGATATCAACCAGTAAGTCTTACACTCATCAGCTTCCTCTTGATCGTCCATTTAGATTCATTCAACACACCAAAATTCTTTTCCAATCTCAATTGTCATGAACCGTGGATTCAACCTGCTTAACCTCGAGACGGTTTGTCCTCTAGTCAGTTTGAAGTCTTCCAGTCCGTTTATTCATCCTTAAATAGATATGTCAATCTTTTGAGGCGAATTTCAACTCAACAAAGTGATGGACAAAGAAGTATGTAATTCCACAATGATGGACTTAAGTCTCTTAAGCCTAAGACCACAAGTGCGTTATTTGTTATGCGTTATTTTCCATCGCGGATAATACGTTCTCGTTCACGTTTCTGTGAAGAACTGAAAATCGACGTGCGAAGGCAATAGGGACTTTCGATAAAACGGTGCAAACGGACTGTACAGTTTAATCACTACGATAAATCGTTACGTGTGTAGTTGAGGATAATGCCACTACACCACTATTAAGTTGTACTTTGATGTTCTTCAAGGAGATAATTTGATGGAACGCATTTCCTCTGTCCTCAATTACAACAAGGCCTCGTTTTCAGATATTTCGGTTCAACTTAATGATATAAATTGGGACTTTATCTTGAGCTGCACATGGGCTTAGCAATTAGTAAGTTCGTCCCACTTAAACGATTCCACGATAAAAGATTCCCACCTTGGTTTTCTGCTTTTACGATTCGCATAATCCGTAAAAAAAATCGTATTCACAAAAAATGGAAGCGCTTTGGTAATCGACTGGACTATCTATCACTCTCGTTAGTACAGGGCCGTTCTAAATTCTTAACGGCAGGCCTTTCTGCAAAGTGTTTCGTAGGAAACGGGCTGCGTGCTTGCAGCACGCATCAAACACGCACGATTTTTGGCATTTAGGCCCATAAAACTTTTATCTCAAAACGATTTTGTAATAAACTAACGTAATAATATAGGTTGCGATAAAACATATTTTTACTTTAAACAACAAAAAAATAACTATAAAACTATGTTAATTAATAATTTTTTAATAATCTTGTTCCTTTGAAATATTTTAAAGCACGAATAGGTAATGCCATGCAATCCAACATCGCAGTGGTATCGTGTTTGGCTATATTCTTTTATTTTTAGAACATACTACATATTTACGTAAGGGATTTTTCATTTTGTATTATTATTTACATACAAATGAACCAGTTGTCTCACGTAACTGGTTCATTAGAACTTTTTTAGGTTCCACTATTCGTAGAGGCTTGAAATTGTGATATCATGGGTCGTTCATTCCGATCTAAAATATTTCCGGTCTACCGAAAATAGACCTCAACTTCGTTATTTTAATTGGAATCATACGTAAAAAAAAATATTTTCACTTTGATAACTCTAAATTATCTATAAACATTCCTATACCTATTTATTATAGTTTTCTTTATACTGAGTAATTTATCAAAATTTTACACAAAATGCTGAAAACCGTTCAATATACATGATATTGAAGAAAAATGCCTTGCAATAAGACGCGTAGGGTTCTTATTTATATATATTTGGTAGATGTTCTTTGATTATTGAAATGGTGGATTTAATTTTTTTTGCATCTCATTAAGGTTATTGACTTTAAACGTTATTTATAGCGCTGATAAAACCTAATTATCAATAAAATACAACAATATTTTAATAATTTGAATATTTAAGCTTGAGGTAAAAATCACTTTAATATTTGTTTAATATTATTATTTATGTTAAAGTGACATAGGTCACTTTTTAAGGTTATCTTGGTTAATTTTGTTAAATATCTAATAAAGGTTATTGATTTTAATAGTTATTTGTAGTGTTAATAAAAGCTAATTATCACTCAAATATCCCAATAATTTGGATATTTAAATATGAGGCAAGAATCACTTTAATATTTAATTAACACTTTTTGAGGTCATCTTACTTTTATTTATTTTTTTATTAAGTTTATAATTAAATGATTCATTTTATTTTCAGTTATTATTATTTCCTGAAGGTACAAGATTTACAGAAAAAAAGCACGCGATATCCTTAGAGTTTGCGCGTGAAAAAAACTTACCCATATTAAAACACCATCTCCTTCCAAGAACGAAAGGATTCGTAGCCAGTTTGCCGTCCATGGTCGGAAAAGTCCCCGCCGTTTACGATATTGAGCTCGCATTTAAAGAAAACGACACGGGAAGGCCGACTATGACGGGATTATTGTTGGGTTATCCAGTTACGGCCCATTTGTATATGAAACGGATCCCGATGGAGGATATTCCAGCAACTGAAGAAGAACAAGAAGACTTTTTGAGACAATTATTCATCGAAAAAGATAAATTAAAAGAGAGTTTCATAAATACAGGCGACTTCTTCGAAACTTCCGGCATCGAAAAGACTGCTGTAATAAAATTACCGAGGCGAGTTAATTCTTTGGTGAATATCGCCGTTTGGTTCGTCGTTATTCTCTGTCCGATTGGATATTCTCTAATTAGGCTATTATTTAGTGGGGAGTTGTTGTATTTTTCAATTGGAATGAGTATTATTGGCATATGTAAGTATTTATTTCTTTTTACTTTTATTATTTTATCTTTTTTTTTAATTTTTAGTCTTTGTTCTTTTAAATAAAACAATTGGAATGTCAAAAATCAGTAAAGGATCTTCATACGGAGCTAATTCGCCTAAAAAAGTGGATTAAACTTTAAGGAATCAACTAAATTGGGGTGATAACGTTATTTAAAATGTATTTTCGATGTGTACACATTTTTTTTTTTTGTATTTCTTAGTTTTGTGTTAACAGCTTCATCTGTGTGTAAAACTTGTAATTAAGTTAATTTATTATTTTTATTTTTGAGAGATAAAATGGAAAAAAGATATTTTTTTAAAGAAAAAGTTTTTTTTTGTTACAAATTTTTGGGGGTAATTGGGTTAAATCGACAATAACATCTAAAAGTGGCTAAAAATAACCGATTCTATCGTCGCTTTTGGTCTTTGGTTAATATTTAAATCGATGGCTTATTTCTTTTTTATAATCTCGATTAATCAAGTTAATTTTAAGGCTATAATCGTTCGTTAAGTGTGTTTTAGTTGAATAGTGCCTTACTATAAATAAATCTATTTAGATCTTAAATTAATTGTGATGAGAAATTTGTAGAATGTTTAGATTTTAAATCGATGTTGATATACATATTGTGGTCTATATTTGAGGAAAATTAACTCTATGTATAAATTTTCTGGCATTTATCGAGAACTCAAATTTATTTTTATTGTGATTTTCTGCTTATAATATAGTTATATTGTAATGTTAGAAACTTTAGTACAAAAATCTAAATCTATGTGTTATAATTTAACCGAGACGAGATTAATGCTGAATATATTATTTATTTATTGCAGCTAAATTGCTGAAGTAGATTTAGAACTTTAATTATTTATGGGATGGTACTTTATAATATTCTAAAATGATAAAATGAAATAAAAAAGATTTTTTATTTTTCAATTCCAAGTTATTTTGAAGCACAAAATTGCCAACCTAAAAAAATAAATTATTATTTTTTAAAAACTACCGAAATACATATTTTTTTAACAAAAAGCTATAACGTAGAATTTCTAATACTATTATTATTATTATTTTTACAGTAATAAGTTAAAACTACCAATTAATTAATTTTAAAACTTATTTATATTGGATATATTATTAAAAATTAAATGTCATTTTTGACATTTTCTGTCAAAATAAAATTACAATTTATTTAAATAAATACTCATTTAATACTCTTATTTCGAGTTAAAAAGGAATAAGCCAAAGATTTTCTTAAATATTCAATGTGTTTTTATAAAGATTAATTTAAATACAGTGGCAGGGATGGTACAAGATTATTAAAAAAGAAACTGGTTAGAATATATAGGTAAATATAAAATAGATATATTTTCGCCAATATTTTCAAAAATGTTTATTAATTTTCCTAATTTTTATTATAAAGCGCAAATTTTTGCACAATTAAGTTTTTTTATCAATATTATAAACAATAAGCCTAAGAGCTGAGCTGGTGATGACAATTTTATTATTTTTATTAAATTAATGTATTTTAGGGTGGATTCTTTCGAAAGATGTGTTGTTTTTAAAAAGATATTAAATCATTCATGTGATTATCTCTGTTTTTAATTAATCTTAATCCTTATTTAATTAGGATTTCCTTTTTTATAATACAAACGATTAAAATCGTTATCTTTCAACAATTTGATGTTTTTAAACATTTTTTTTGTTTATATACTTCTTTTATCAATCTGGGTAAAGTTATAAACATTAATTAATCTTTACTCACAATTTCCGACGAAAAAAAAACCACTCGAAAAGATTAAACAAAAATCGCGGTCATTATACGTTAATATCACAAAGGGGTGTCCAATTAATTAATTTTTGCGTTATAATAAATTATTTGGGACAAATTAAATTACGAGTGGGTACTTAACTTGCCGCCGGATATAATAAAATTTTCATTGAAAATCTTCCACATTAAACTTAATTGATTAAAATGTTTTATCAGTTTTTAATCGTTTTAACAAAATCACCTAAGTTTGTTGTAAAAGTTATTTGTGAAATCCGAAAACATAATATGATGTGAGGATAATTGGATAATGTTGTTTGACAACATACATACATGAAGATAAACTGATTAGTTTTGAATCATCAAATCTCCAAATGTAGAGTTTAAAAGTTAATTAAAAGGAAAAGAATCTTGAAAGAAAAACGTCGGATAATTCTCTTAATTATGTCACGAGTTATTATTAGTCCACGTTAACATTGGAAAAGACTGAAAGAGGAAGTAGAATTCTTTAAAGCTGCTGATTTCTTTGTCTGGGTAAAGATACGAACTTTTCGTTAAAGAGATTTATCTTCAAAGTGCCGAGGTTGCGGGCGAAGCCTTACAATTTAATGCTGATGATTTTTTGTGTATATGGGGGATTAAATGCTGGCGGAAAATCTGAATATTGCTTCTAAAATACTAAATATTTGTGGTAGAAGACTAGATACTCTTGGCAGAAGAATAGATATTGCTAACTAAGGATTAGATGTTGTTAGCAGAACTAAATCCTATTTCATTACAAGATTTGTTGTTCTCGTTAACATTATCTGATCTCTACATAATGTTTATGGAATGCTAACTGTTGTCAGAAATCTGAATATTGTTCTCAGAAGACTTATATCTGGCAGAAGACTGGATATTGTAAAGAGATAAATTTGGTAATAGAATATTAAATTCCTTTTACTGAACATTTCATACAGCTGGCAGAAAACTAGATATTAGCTGTGTAGGACTAAATGTTGACAGAAATCGGAATATTGCTTTCAAAAGACTAAATAGCACTTTCAGAACATCAGATACTATTAATTACTACTAACTTTGACAATGAAAGACTATATGCCTATTACAGGACACTTCTTACTGATTTTTGCCATCAGTAGGAAGAAAATGTCTATGGAGGAGTAGATGCTGGAAGATATCGGAATATTGCTTTCAGAACACTGAATATCATTGACAGATTATTGGATCTGCTGATAAAACAGTACATATATATTAATTATAAACAGTACATATATATATTAATATACATATATATTAAATGTATTATTGACATTTCTTACTGATTCCAGAAGACTACAAATATTGCTCCAGAACACTAAATATTACTAACAGAACACTGGATACGGTTAATAGTTGCTATATTTGGCAATGAAAGTCTGTATATTTGTTACTAAACACTTCCTGCTGATGGCAGAAGACTAGATAGTGATCTAAATGTTGGCAGAAATCTGAATATTGCTTTCAGAAGACTAAATGTCACGAGCAGAACGCTAATTACTTTTAACAACTTATTGGATCTGCTGATAAAACAGTAAATATCTATTTCTGACACTACTTACTGATTCCCAAAAACTAGAAATGTAAATATTGCCCCAGAAGACTAAATATCACTAACAGAACACTAACTACGGTTAATAGCTGCTAGATTTGGTAATAAAAGACTGTATATTTGTTACTGAACATTTCCTATTGATGGCAGAAGTCTAGATAGTGATCTAAATGTTGGCAAATATCTGAATATTGCTTTCAGAAGAGTAAATGTCACGGGTAGAACGCCAATTACTTTTAATAACTTACTAGATCTGCTGATAAAACAGTACATATCTACTACTGACACTTCTTATTGATCTCAGAAGACTAGAAATGTAAATATTGCTCCAGAAGACTAAATATCACTAACAGAACACCAGCTAGGGTTAAGCTGGTGACATATCTATTATTGACATTTCTTACTGATTCCAGAAGACTACAAATATTGCTCCAGAACACTAAATATTACTAACAGAACACTGGATACGGCTAATAGTTGCTATATTTGGCAATGAAAGTCTGTATATTTGTTACTAAACACTTCCTGCTGATGGCAGAAGACTAGATAGTGATCTAAATGTTGGCAGAAATCTGAATATTGCTTTCAGAAGAGTAAATGTCACGAGCAGAACGCTAATTACTTTTAACAACTTATTGGATCTGCTGATAAAACAGTAAATATCTATTTCTGACACTACTTACTGATCCTCGAAAACTAGAAATGTAAATATTGCCCCAGAAGACTAAATATCACTAACAGAACACTAACAACGGTTAATAGCTGCTAGATTTGGTAATAAAAGACTGTATATTTGTTACTGAACATTTCCTATTGATGGCAGAAGACTAGATAGTGATCTAAATGTTGGCTAATATCTGAATATTGCTTTCAGAAGAGTAAATGTCACGGGCAGAACGCCAATTACTTTTAATAACTTACTAGATCTGCTGATAAAACAGTACATGTCTACTACTGATAGATTGTTTCTTATTGATCTCAGAAGACTAGAAATGTAAATATTGCTCCAGAAGACTAAAAACCACTAACAGAACACTAGGTACGGTTAATAGTTGGTAAGTTTGGCAATAAAAGACTGTATATTTGTTACTAAACACTTCCTGCTGATGGCAGAAGACTAGATAGTGATCTAAATGATGGCAAAAATCTGAATATTGCTTCAGAAGAGTAAATGTGACGAGGAGAACGCTAATTACTTTTAATAACTTACTGGATCTGCTGATCTAACAATACACATCTATTACTGACGCTTCTTACTGATCCCAGAAGACTAAATAGTATTTGTGGAGGCCTAGATGTTGATAAATATCTCAATATTGCTTTCAGCACAAGATTAAATAGCACTGGTAGAACATTAGATACTATTAATAGCTACTGGCTTTGGCAAAAAAG
Source organism: Onthophagus sagittarius (assembly GCA_036711965.1). Classification (NCBI taxonomy): domain Eukaryota; kingdom Metazoa; phylum Arthropoda; class Insecta; order Coleoptera; family Scarabaeidae; genus Onthophagus; species Onthophagus sagittarius. The sequence goes on from JASERS010000004.1 coordinate 15,575,853, forward strand.
AGACTACATTCGTATTACAAGACACTTATTACTGATGGCAGAAAATTAAATATTATCCGTGTGGTACTAGATGTTGACAGAAATCGTAATCTTATTTTCAGAACACAGAATATCACCGGCAGAATACTAAATATTGATAATAGCTTACTAAATTTCGTAACAAAAGACTACACGCCTATTTCTGACTACTTGTTTCTGATGGTAGAAGGCTGTATAATGCTTATGGCGTATTAAATGTTGGCAAAAATTTGAAACCTTCGTCAATTCAGTTATGTATTGAACTGTAACAATTGTCTATTGGATTTGGTTTTGACAAATACTGATCACTTTGATCTTATTTACAATGGTTCTGATTGGTGGCAGAAGACTAAATAATGTTTATTAAATGTTAAATGCTGTCAGAAATCTGAATATTGCTCTCAGAAGATTAATATCTCTGAAAAAAGACTGGATGCTGTTAAGAGCTTACTAGATTCGGTAAATAGCACTGGCGGAATTAGATACTATTAATAGCTACTACCTTTGGCAATAAAAGATAACATTCCTATTACTAGATACTTTTTACTGATGGCAAAAAAGTAGATAATGTCTGTGTAAGACTAGATATTGGCAGAAATCGGTATATTGTTTTCAAAGCACTGAATATCACTGGTAGAACACAAAATATTGTTAATAGCTTACTAGATTCCGTAATAAAATACTACACAGCTATTTCTGAACAGTTGTTTCTGATGGCAGAAGGCTATATAGTATTTATTGTCAATTAATACAGTCAATCATTACTTTGATCTTGTTTATGATGGTTCTGATTGGTGGCAGAAGACTAAATAATGTTTATGGAATGCTAAATGCGAAATCTCAATATTATTCTCAGAAGATTAATATCTCTGACAGAAGACTGGATGCTGTTAAGAGCTGGCAGAGCATTAGATACTATTAATAACTACTAGCTTTGTCAATAAAAGACTACATTCTTATTACAAGACATTTCTTACTGATAGCAGAAGATTAGATATTGTCTGTGTAGGACTAGATGTTGTCAGAAATCGGAATATTGCTTTCAGAACACTGAATATCACTGGCAGAACACTAAATACTGTTAATAGCTTACTAGATTTCGTAATAAAAAACTACACAACTATTTCTGAACACTTATTTCTGATGGCGGAAGACTATATAGTGTTTATGGAGTATTAAATGTTTGAAAAGATTTGGATTACATTCTTATTACAGGACACTTCCTACTAATGGCAGAAGACTAAATAGTGTGTGAGGAAGCCTAGATATCGTAATTTTCCTAAATGAAATATTGCTTTCAGAACACTGAATACCGTTGGCGAAAGACTACATACCGGTTATAGGACACTTCCTACTGGTGGCAGAGGAGTAGATGGTCTTTATGGAGTACTTTTTTTGCGCAGAGGAGGAGAAAATCTTTATGACTGAACCCCAACCGGATATGGCGCATTTTCTGATCTCTCCTGACCTGGATATCATTTTTGGCCAGAATGAAGATTATGATCCTTGCCCTCTTTATCTCGTTCCCCCTTTCTTTATTTTCTTCATTTCATCGATACCATGTTTCAATGAAGCATTCTCTTGCATACATTTTAAGGGAAACGTAAATCATTAGCTTTTAAATTTATTAGTTAGCTTTTTACACCTGAAACGGAGGGACCGTATTTCCCCCGTCTATCCTCTGTCTTCCCTTCTATCCATTTTCTTCTTGTGTACCTTGGCTTCCTCCACCAGAATTAATTTTTCGAATTGTTTTTAAACGCGTACGAACCGCGGTGAGAAGGGATTGTCACCCTCCTTTACACTATCTTTGTTTTTCTAAGTCCAAGGCGCCTCTATCTGTTTATTATATCGGGTGAGACTTCCCCAATCTCTGTTTGGTCACCATTCCTCCGTCCTTCCCTTTGTCCCTTGACATCTTCCTTTATAGTAAGGATATCTATTATCATTCTAGATATCTGCTTATATTGTGACTCGCTGTTCAGCATAGTCGGTGTAATACTACCAACGCTTAACTGCACTCTACAGTCTGTCTGGCACTTTTCTTTTATGGTTTTTGAATCTCTTACAGACAAAGATTGTGTGCTCCGGGCTATCTGTATCTTCGCAAAACCAGCATTTATCGGAGTTTGCTTTTTTAATTTTACACCGTGTCCAGTTAAGAATTGCGTTAGCTGGTAGTTTACTTCCCCCATTCCCAGTGTGTCCATGTTCTTATTTCTTTTATAATTTGTGCCGTTCAGCCGAGCTGCTGTTCCCACCTTCCCTGCCATCGATCCATAATCTCTTCTCTTGCCCTGTTCCTATGGTCTCTTCTCTTTTAATGTATGGCTGCTCTTTCGTCCACTAATAGGCCTATGAGAGGCATATCCGCGATCACCTCTACGCTGGCAACTATTATTTTATGTTTATATTACATTTACAAGTACTCTTTATGGAGTACTAAATGTTGTCAAAAATCCCAACATTACTCGCACAAGACTACATTCCTGTTACTGATTAGTGCTTAGTGATGGAGTCCGTGGAGGATTAGGGGTTAACATAAATCTGAATGTTACTTTCAAAAGACTAAATATCGCTGGCAGGATACCCCCTGATAATCGGAAACCTGATTTGCTATGTTTTTTGGGTGCCTTAGATTTCGAATTATCCTGTCCTAATCCTTGGCGATTTAAAATATCCAAAATATATTAAGGCATCTGGCATATCATTCAAATGTGGCAAAGCGAGTTATTTCGTAGCTCTTGTGACTTTCTTCTCCTTCGTAGACTCACTTATGTATTGAACTATGACAATAGTCTATTGGATTTAGTTTTGGCAAACACTGATTATCAGCTCAATCTTGTTTACGATAACTGTTCTTTCGTCTACAAGAGTCAGTATCACTTTGTTTTAGATATTACAATGATTTACTTTTAGAGAATGGTTTGCCGATTTTTCGCTCTTTGGGTGGTTGCAATAATTTTCGTAAAGTCAACTTTCTTGACTTCTGTAACGAACTCACGGATTGTTCTTTTCTAAATGTACAAGTTAATGCAGATGATGTTTTCAAGTTCTAAGTTCTATGCAAAAACCCCTGTTTAAAAACACATACCCTGTTTGGTACACCCCAGAACTTAAGTGCCCATTAAAGTTAAAAAAGTATTATAAGAAGAAAAACAATTCAGCAGAATATAAAAGACTGAAGTGTTTGACTAAACAGAAAATCTCTGTTACTTATGTTCCTTTACTATTACTGCTGAACAAACCAAGCAATAGCCAGGAAATTGAGAGGTTGCTATTTTTTTATTTCTTCTATTCTATTTTTGTTTCAGAGGATCAGAACTAAGCGTAGAACGCTCAGAAACGCGCAGAACTAAGCACATCATATTTGATGTGTGATGAGATACCTACATTGATCTCGATAAAATAGTTAACGCTCTTGCAGATCAATTTTCTATAGTGTATACTGATATATCTGATTACAACATCAGCACAGAGTTGATGTACTTCACGTATCATCCAGTATTTGTTGCCGATATGAATGAAGAACACGTTTTTTCATTTTTTAAGGCGGTTTCCTAATAAATTTACTGTTGATGATAACTTCCCTTCATTTTTATGAAGGTATGAATGCGCATTGTTTCCGCATTCAAACATAGAAACTTCCTTCGATGAGGGTGGTCAGATGGATGTGAAATATACTGATTTTTATATACTGAGTCTGACATTCCTCAAAGCTCTAACCTGGGCCCCCTTACTGTTTTTTATCTTTCTGATTGACCTTGTAGACAAATTCTCTTCTAGCGTACTAGCTTATGTAGATGATCTGAAACTATTCCGTCCTATTCTTCTTATTATACACGAGGTGTTCTTCTTTAGAAACTATCAACCTTCAAGGATTTGGGAGATACTTTCGATAGCAAAGTGTCTTGTACCACACATTGAAGATACTGCGTCTTTCGTAGTGGGGATGCTTGGTTTCGTTCTACTTCACTTCGCGAGCTTTCTCTAATATCATTGTGTTTCAAGACTCTGGTTTTGACCTTTGTTTTTACTCACCACATTGTGTGTGTCATCGTCTTATGTTGAAGCAAATTCAGAAGAGATTTCACAAAAATTTGTCTCAACTCCTGGATGAATCTTACCCAGATTGGGTAATTGATTACAATTTTTCTGCACTGGAAGTGAGAGGAGATGACCAGTGTGAGAGATAACTGTGGTTGGTTGTTAGGAAAACTAGATGTTGTCAAAATTCTGAATATTGCTCTCAGAAGTCTAAATATCGCTGGTTAAAGACAAGATATTGTTGGACATTGTTACAAAATGAGAATTTTGTCGAAATACAACTTAATATTAACTACATGAACCCGTGTTTACCACACGTTTTGATTGTTTTGATCAGCTGTTTAACACAAATGTAGATATGATAAGAATCATACCAAGGGATATGATAGCGTAAATCCTAATGGACACTACATAAATTACATCTTGCACCGCGACCTTAAGGTTGTATTGTATCCTTATATCGTTAATATAGATAGATAACGTAATACTTTGCTCCGTCAAAAATTTTTCAGATATTTGGGCCAACCAAAAATCATGAATCTGATACGATTTACAGCAGAGCAGTGGCATAAGACATAGTCAACCGCCTCCTCGTCCTCCTCGCAACGGTGGTATTCAACATCGTCGGCTGTATCCAACAAATTAATATGTTTTTAATAAATCTTGCCCATTAAAGACCTAAAATATCCCGGGTTTTAGCAGTGGCGATGTCAAATAACTTCGCATGTCTTATTCCCAAAGAACTGGTCCAGAGTAGGCATCACCACTTAGTGCGTTTGAAGTTCTCTGATAGCCATTAAATAGAGCCTATAAAATGTTTACAACTTGCAGCGTATTGTCCTGTTCTTCACCTTTCTCTCTACAAGGATTTTAGCTCCCATGTTAGCTCCTATATTACTAGCAAATACTTCCGCCTGGTCAGTACAACAAGTACTTAAGCTGTGAGCTTGCTTAACTAGAGAAGCTTAATTTTCAATCCAGGACAGCCGCTCAAGCACTTTAATTTGGTATCGAGTATTAAGCATCTATATCCTAATATCAGTACCTATATCTTCCGTAGTCCATTGGTATTTAGACATGTCAGAACAGGTTTGATTACTTAAAACTTCCTAAACATAAAATTCACGCTTTAGGAATAACCTTTTTTCTTTTGTACTTCTTTTGGTAGCATTTCCATCAGTCTTTACCAATCATCACAAATATTTACCAATTTTTTGGCTCATCTTAAACATTCCACAAACATCATAACAACAAATATTTTTTATTTAATTAAATATCATAATCTATCGAAAATTCAATTAAATTCGTGACTCATCACCTGAAAAGCATAGCCACATTTATGAAACATGTGTTTGTGTTCGATGCAGGTAAATCGAGATAAGAAGATAAAACCACGTTTCCGAAATATCATACTCAGTGCAGTTTAGATTAGCAACGATGATTACACCGCAAACAGTGAAATACGCGAATTTCCAACCGAAAAAAACATTTCTCGAACGCAGAAAACACCTCATCAAAATATTTTTCGTCGCATCTTTAGTGTTGTTCAGTACTTTCCACGTTTATTTCGGCGAAATCGTCAAAACCACTGCTAATTTTAACGTTACGAGAAAATCTCGAGATCATTTTTTGATTGAAACGGAAGGATGCGTTATTCCAAACATGGAACCGTTCGATTCGAGCGTAACAAACTTCATTTTTGCGGAAACCCCGGTTATTTGCAATAATGGAACCCCCGCTTTATTCGAATCGAATTTAACGTCGATTTTTTTGGTACAAGATTCGCTAAAATTTTACAACATAACCGATTTAAGTTTATTGAAATGTTGTTATACTCCGTTTGTTAGGATCGATCCAAAAGATAACTCAAGAGATGATAGGGTTAAGTTTGGCGAATCTTATGATTTTGTTAATTCAACGAGGATTTTGGACGAATTCATCCAAGTTAAGTGTTATTACAACATTAATTTGATTTATTCAGATTTTTTCGCGTTTATACAACCGAAAAAACGCGTCCAAAAAGATTTAATTAAGCCTCAATTAAACGTTTTAATGATCGGTTTAGACTCGATTTCGCGGTTAAATTTATTAAGGCAGATGCCTAAAACTGTTGGGGTTTTAAACAAAATTGGAGCAATCAGTTTTTTGGGTTACAACAAAGTGGGGGATAACACATTTCCGAATTTAATCCCTGTTTTAACTGGGTTAAGCGAAACGGAGCTTGGGGAATCTTGTTGGAAAGAAAAGCGTTATTTTGATGATTGCCGCTTTATTTGGGATGATTTTAAAGGGTTAAATTTTACGACGGTTTTTGCTGAAGACGCGACTTGGATGGGGCTTTTTAATTATGAGAGGAAAGGGTTTTTGAAGCAACCCACCGATCATTATTGGGGGGCGTTTAATTTGAAGGCGACGAATTCGATCGGGAATAATCATCGAATGAACGTGGATCAATGCGTTGGGGATAAAGAAGATTACGTGAGGTTGCTGAAATACACCGAAGATTTCGTGACAAGAATGAAAGAGGAAAACGAAAATTATTTCGGATTATTCTGGCAAAGCAGTTTATCCCACGATCTTTTAAACAAACCCAAATTAGGGGACGAAAATTACTCGAATTTGCTCCAAAATTTATTCGAAAAAAATTTCCTCAACGAAACCGCTTTAATTTTTTTTAGCGACCACGGGATAAGATGGGGCGATATCCGCTCGACTTTCCAAGGAACCCTCGAAGAGAGATTACCATTTCTTTACATTTACCTCCCAAAGTGGTACAAACAAATCTTCCCCAAAGAAAATTTAAACCTTCTTCAAAACGCGCACCGTTTAACAACCCCTTTCGATCTTCACGAAACCCTTAAAGATTTATTATACCCATTCAATCTAGGATTGCATTTTTCGAATCGTGCCCAAAGCTTATTCACGGAAATCCCAAATTCAAGAACTTGCGAGGAAGCCGATATTTCGTCCCATTTTTGCACCTGCCTCCGAAGTAAAAAAGTGGATGTAAACGATGATAAAATCAAAAAAATCGTCGATTTTGCTATTATTGAAATAAACAATAAATTAAGTGATTATAGTGAATGTGTTGTTTTAGAATTAATCGAAGTGTTAAACGCGCGGGTTTTGTTAAATAACAATGAGAGCTTATCGAAGAAAGGGGCTTTTTCGGATTTTACGGTTACTTTTAAAACGAACCCGGGTGAAGGTGTTTTTGAAACGACGATAAGAAATAAAGTGAGTGGGAATAAGGATGTTTATGAAATCCTTGGAAGTATAAGTCGGTTAAATTTGTATGGAGGCCAAAGTTTTTGTATAACCGATTTTCATTTAAAACTTTATTGTTATTGTAGACAATTAATTATGGGTGATCATGGGTCTAAATAATTAATTAATCGTAAATAATAAAGTTAATCAATTTATGATATCAATTTATCTATATAAGTATTTATTTGTTGTTAAAAGCTGTTTTAAATAATTGTTTTATAAACATTTTTATAACAATTTCGTTTGTTTCATTAAAATTCGTATACTTTTTAATGTAATTCATACAAATTTTGCGGTTTCAAGTTAATCTATAAAGAAGTTAAGAAGTTTTAAATTGTTTATAACTTTTTTATATCGATTTTAATAATAACGACGTATTTTTATTCGAAATCTACATCTATTTTAGTATAATTTTGAGAAATTTCATTGCTCCAATACAAATGTAGAAGTTATAAATTTTTTGATCACCAAAAACTTCAATTTACGATGATTTTGAATACCTTATGATTTGTCCACCCATAACTTGTTAACCTCAACTTTTATAACAATTTTGCTTATTTCATTAAAATTCGTACACTTTTTAATGTAATTCATGCAAATTTTGCGGTTTCAACTTAATCTGTAAAGAAGTTATGAATTTTTCAAAACACAATTGCTCATTTCTTCAGTACTTTATAATTAAATTATTTATAACTTTTTTATATCGATTTTAATAATAACGATGTATTTATATTCGAAATCTACATCTATATTAGTATAATTTTGAAAAATTTCATTGCTCCAATGCAATTGTAGAAGAAGTTATAAATTTTTTGATCTCCAAGAACTTCAATTTACGATGATTTTGAATACCTCATGATTTGTCCACCCATAACTTGTTAACCTCAACTTTTATAACAATTTCACTTGTTTCATTAAAATTCGTATACTTCTTAATGTAATTCATGCAAATTTTGCGGTTTTAACTTAATCTGTAAAGAAGTTATGAATTTTTCAAAACACAATTGTTCATTTCTTCAATACTTTATAATTAAATTATTTATAACTTTTTTATATCGATTTTAATAATAACGATGTATTTTTATTCGAAATCTACATCCATTTTAGTATAATTTTGAGAAATTTCATTGCTCTAATGCAATTGTAGAAGAAGCTAAAAATTTTTTGATCACCAAAAACTTCAATTTACGATGATTTTGAATACCTCATGATTTGTCCACCCATAACTTGTTAACCTCAACTTTTATAACAATTTCGCTTGTTTCATTAAAATTTGTACACTTTTTAATGTAATTCATGCAAATTTTGCGGTTTCAACTTAATCTGTAAAGAAGTTATGAATTTTTCAAAACACAATTGCTCATTTCTTCAATACTTTATAATTAAATTATTTATAACTTTTTTATATCGATTTTAATAATAACGATGTATTTTTATTCGAAATCTACATCCATTTTAGTATAATTTTGAGAAATTTCATTGCTCTAATGCAATTGTAGAAGAAGCTAAACATTTTTTGATCACCAAAAACTTCAATTTACGATGATTTTGAATACCTTATGATTTGTCCACCCATAACTTGTTAACCTCAACTTTTATAACAATTTCGCTGGTTTCATTAAAATTCGTACACTTTTTAATGTAATTCATGCAAATTTTGCGGTTTCAACATAATCTGTAAAGAAGTTATGAATTCTTCAAAACACAATTGCTCATTTCTTCAATACTTTATAATTAAATTATTTATAACTTTTTTATATCGATTTTAATAATAACGATGTATTTTTATTCGAAATCTACATCCATTTTAGTATAATTTTGAAAAGTTTCATTATTCCAATGTAATTGTAGAAGAAATTATAAATTTTTAGATCTCCAAGTACTTCAATTTACGATCATTTTGAAAACCTTATGATTTGTCCACCCATAACTTTTTGACCTCAACTTTTATAACAATTTCACTTGTTTCATTAAAATTCGTATACTTCTTAATATAATTCATGCAAATTTTGCGGTTTTAACTTAATCTGTAAAGAAGTTATGAATTTTTCAAAACACAATTGCTCATTTCTTCAATACTTTATAATTAAATTGTTTATAACTTTCTTATATCGGTTCTAACAATAACGACGTATTTTTATTTGAAATCTACATCTATTTTAGTATAATTGTGAGAAGTTTCATTACTCTAATGCAATTGTAGAAGAAGCTAAAAATTTTTTGATCTACAAAAACTTCAATTTACGATGATTTTGAATACTTTATGATTTCTCCACCCATAACTTTTTGACCTCAACTTTTATAACAATTTCGCTTGTTTCATTAAAATTCGTACACTTTTTAATGTAATTCATGCAAATTTTGCGGTTTCAACTTAATCTGTAAAGAAGTTACGAATTTTTCAAAACACAATTGCTCATTTCTTCAATACTTTATAATTTTTTTATATCGATTTTAATAATAATGACGTATTTTTATTCGAAATCTACATCTGTTTTAGTATAATTTTGAGAAATTTCATTATTCCAATGTAATTGTAGAAGAAGTTATAAATTTTTTGATCTCCAAGAACTTCAATTTACGATGATTTTGAATACCTTATGATTTGTCCACCCATAACTTTTTGACCTCAACTTTTATAACAATTTCGCTTGTTTCATCAAAATTCGTACACTTTTTAATGTAATTCATGCAAATTTTACAGTTTCAACTTAATCTGTAAAAAAGTTATGAATTTTTCAAAACACAATTGCTCATTTCTTCAATACTTTGTAATTAAATTATTTATAACTTTTTTATATCGATTTTAATAATAACGACGTATTTATATTCGAAATCTACATCTATTTTAGTATAATTTTGAAAAATTTCATTGCTCCAATGCAATTATAGAAGTTATAAATTTTGTGATCTCCAAATACTTCAATTTACGATGATTTTGAATACCTTATGATTTGTCCACCCATAACTTTTTGAGCTCAACTTTTATAACAATTTGACTTGTTTCATTAAAATTCGTATACTTCTTAATGTAATTCATGCAAATTTTGCGGTTTTAACTTAATTTGTAAAGAAGTTATGAATTTTTCAGTACACAATTGCTCATTTCTTCAATACTTTGTAATTAAATTGTTTATAACTTTTTTATAACAATTTTAATAATAACGACGTATTTTTATTCGAAATCTACATCTATTTTAGTATAATTTTGAGAAGTTTCATTGCTCCAATGCAATTGTAGAAGAACTTTCAGAAGAAATTCAATTTATGAGGATTTTGAATTCTTTATGGTTTGTCCACCCATAACTTTTTGACCACAACTTTTGTAACAATTTCGTTTATTTCATCACAATTTGTATACTTTTCAAGACAATTCCTATAGATATCATGATTTCAATCTGATTTAGTGCAAAGTTACGAATTTTTCTCAACTCAAATAGCTCGTTTTTTAAATACATTGTAAATAAATTGTTTATAACTTTTTTAAATTAATTTTAATAATAACGACGCATTTTTATTCAAAATCTACACACATTTTAGTATGATTTTAAAAAGTTTCGTGATTCCAAACCAATTGTAAAAGATTGCTTGAATTTTTATGTCTCCACAACCCTCAATTTTCGATGATTTTGAATACTTTATGATTTGTCCACCCATAACTTTTTGACCTCTATTTTTATAACAATGTCGCATATTTCATAACAATTTGTATACTTTTCAATACAATTCCTGCAAATATCGTGATTCTAAATTGATTTCGTGCAAAATTACGAATTTTTCTTAACTCAAACACCTTGATCTTTAAATATTTTGTAATTAAATTGTTTATAATTTTAATAAATTAATTTTAATAATAGCGATGCATTTTTATTCGAAATCTACACATATTTTAATACAATTTTAAGAAATTTCGTGGTTCCAAACCAATTGTAAAAGATTTCTTGAATTTTTATCTCTCCAAAAACCGCAATTTTCGATGATTTTGAATACTTTATGCTTTGTCCATCCATAACTTTTTGACCTCAGCTTTTATAACAATTTCGCTTGTTTCATTAAAATTCGTACACTTTTTAATGTAATTCACACAATTGCTCATTTCTTCAATACTTTGTAATTAAATTGTTTATAACTTTTTTATAACGATTTTAATAATAACGACGTATTTTTATTCGAAATCTACATCTATTTTAGTATAATTTTAAGAAATTTCATTATTCCAATGTAATTGTAGAGGAAGTTATAAATTTTTTGATCTCCAAAAACTCCAATTTACGATGATTTTGAACCTTACGATTTGTCCTCCCATAACTTTTTGACCTCAACTTTTTTAACAATTTTGCATATTTCATCACAATATGCATACAGTTTAATGTAATCAATATAAATATTGTTATTCCAACTTGATTTATTAAGAAGTTATGAATTTTTCCAAACTTACTTTTTACGCACTTTCTAATTAAATCATTTATAACTTTTTTGTGTCAAATTTTATAACAACGACGCATTTTTATTCGAAATCTACACACTTTCTATTATAATTCCAAAAAACTTCGTGATTTCAAATCAATAATTAAGGAAGTTATGATTTTTTATACTTCCAAAAACCTCAATTTACGGTGATTTTGAATACTTTATGGTTTATTCCATAACATTTTAACCTCAACTTTTATAACAATTTCGCATATTTCGTCATAATATGCATACATTTTAATGTAATCAATATAAATATTGTTATTCCAACTTGATTTATTAGGAAGTTACGAATTTTTCCAAACTTACTTTTTACGCACTTTCTAATTAAATCATTTATAACTTTTTTGTGTCAAATTCTATAACAACGACGCATTTTTATTCGAAATCTATACACTTTGTAATATAATTACGGAAAACTTCGTGATTTCAAATCAATTATTAAGGAAGTTATGATTTTCTATATTTCCAAGAACCTCAATTTACGGTGATTTTGAATACTTTATGGTTTATTCCATAACATTTTAACCTCAACTTTTATAACAATTTCGCATATTTCGTCATAATATGCATACATTTTAATGTAATCAATATAAATATTGTTATTCCAACTTGATTTATTAGGAAGTTACGAATTTTTCCAAACTTACTTTTTACGCACTTTCTAATTAAATCATTTATAACTTTTTTGTGTCAAATTCTATAACAACGACGCATTTTTATTCGAAATCTATACACTTTGTAATATAATTACGGAAAACTTCGTGATTTCAAATCAATTATTAAGGAAGTTATGATTTTCTATATTTCCAAGAACCTCAATTTACGGTGATTTTGAATACTTTATGGTTTATTCCATAACATTTTAACCTCAACTTTTATAACAATTTCGCATATTTCGTCATAATATGCATACATTTTAATGTAATTAATATAAAGTTATTATTCCAACTTGATTTGTTAGGAAGTTATGAATTTTTCCAAACTTACTTTTTACGCACTTTCTAATTAAATCATTTATAACTTTTTTGTGTCAAATTTTATAACAACGACGCATATTTATTCGAAATCTACACACTTTCTATTATAATTCCAAAAAACTTCGTGATTTCAAATCAATAATTAAGGAAGTTATGATTTTTTATACTTCCAAAAACCTCAATTTACGGTGATTTTGAATACTTTATGGTTTATTCCATAACATTTTAACCTCAACTTTTATAACAATTTCGCATATTTCGTCATAATATCCATACATTTTAATGTAATTAATATAAATATTGTTATTCCAACTTGATTTATTAGGAAGTTACGAATTTTTCCAAACTTACTTTTTACGCACTTTCTAATTAAATCATTTATAACTTTTTTGTGTCAAATTTTATAACAACGACGAATTTTTATTCGAAATCTACACACTTTCTATTATTATTCCAAAAAACTTCGTGATTTCAAATCAATTATTAAGGAAGTTATGATTTTTTATATTCCCAAAAAGCTCAATTTAAGATGATTTTGAATACTTTATGGTTTGTCCACCCATAACGTTTTAATCTCAACTTTTATAACAACTTCGCATATTTCATCACAATATGCATATATTTTAATGTAATTAATATAAATATTATTATTCCAACTTGATTTGTTAGGAAGTTATGAATTTTTCCAAACTTACTTTTTACGTACTTTCTAATTAAATTATTTATAACTTTTTTGTGTCAAATTTTATAATATCGACGCATTTTTATTCGAAATCTACACATTTTAGTACAATTTTAAGATATTTCGTGATTCCAAAGCAATTGTAAAAGATTTCTTGAATTGTTATGTCAGTAAAAACCTCAATTTACGATTGAATACCATATGATTTGTCCACCCATAACTTTTTGACTTCAACTTTTATAACAATTTCGCATATTTTATAACAAATTATATACCTTTCAATACAATTCCTACAAATATCGTGATTCCAATTTGATTTTGTGCAAAGTAATGAATTTTTCTTAACACAAATAGCTCTTTTTTTAAATACGTTTTAATTAAATTTTTTCTAACTTTTTTAAATTAATTTTAATAATGACGACGCATTTTTATTTAAAATCTACATACATTTTAGTATAATTTTAAGAAATTTCGTAATTTCAAACCAATTGTAAAAGATTTCTTGAATTTTTATGTTTCCAAAAACCTCAATTTTCGATAATTTTGAATATTTTATGATTTGTCCACCCATAACTTTTTGACATCAACTTTTATAGCAATTTCGCATATTTCATAACAATTTGTATACTTTTCAATATTCCTACAAATATCGTGATTCCGATTTGATTCAGTGCAAAATTTTTCTTAACTCAAATAGCTCATTTTTTAAATACTTTGTAATTAAATTGTTTATAACTTTTTTAAATCAATTTTAATAATAACGACGTATTTTAATTTAAAATCTAAACACATTTTAGTATAATTTTAAGAAAGTTCGTGATTCCAAACCAATTGTAAAAGATTTCTTGAATTTTTATGTCACCAAAAACGATTTTGCGATGATTTTTAATACCTTATGATTTGTCCATAATTCTTGACCTCAACTGTTATAACAAGTTTGCATATTTCATAACAATTTGTATACTTTTCAACATAATTCCTACAAATACCGTGATTCCAAATTGATTTCATGCAAAGTTACGAATTTATGACAAATTTTGTATTTTTTAAAATTAATAGTCTAAACCTTCGTTGTCTTCTAGCTATTCCGGAAGTAATATTTAGGCTTCTGTTACCACTACTTACAATATCTTACCAGTATCAGTAGTATTTAGGCTTCTGTCACCACTACTTTATGACGTGTAAGCTGTATTGTGTATATAATGAACTTAAATAGCTAATTTTTTAGTACTCTGTGATTAAATTGTTAATCACTTTTTTAAATCAATGGTCATCTATTATCAATGTTATCAGTCTTCCAGAAGACTTAATACAGCATCTAGAAGACTTCATCTGCTTCCAGTGGACTTGGTACTGCTTCTAGATGACGTACTACTGTTTCTAAAACACTTGAAATACCTTCAGAAGCCCTGAAATGTTTCCAGAAGACTTGAAATGCTTCTACGAGAGTTGATACTCGTTCCAAGAAATTTGAAATGCTTCCAGAAGACTTGAAATGTTTCTAGAGGAGTTGATGTTGCTGCCAGAACACTTGATTCTGTTTCCAGAGGACTTGGTACTGCTTGTAGCTGACCTGATACAACTTCCAAAAGACTTGAAATACTTTCAAAAAACTTGAAATGCTCCCAGAAGACTTTAAATGCTTCCAGGAGACATAGTATTGCATCCAGCTTCTAGAGAGTTGATATTACCACCAGCAAACTGATACTGCTTCTAAATGACATAATACTGCTTCCATAAGACTTAAAATACTTGCAGGAGACTTCATATTGCTGCCAGAAGACTTGACACTGTTTCCAGAGGACTTGATACTGCTTCTAGCTGACCTGATACTGCTTCTAAAAGACTTGAAATACATCCAGAAGACTTTAAATGCTTACAGGAGTCTTAATGTTGCTTCTAGAAGACTTGAAACACTTCTAGGAGAGTTGATATTACCACCAGGAAACTTGAGTCTGCTTCTAGATGACATGATACTGCTTCCATAAGAAATGAAATACTTGCAGGAGACTTAATATTGCTTCCAGTAGACTTAGAATGCTTGCAAAAGACTTACAATATTTCCAAAAGACTTGAAATGTTTTTCTAGGAGAGCTGATAATTCAACCAGAAAATTTGATACTGCTTCTAGATGACATGATACAGCTTCCATAAGACTTGAAACCCTTGCAAAAAACTTAAAATGCTTCTTAAGGGCTAGAAATGGTCCCAGAAGAAATGTTTGTTGAAATGCTTCTGAGAGAGTTGATATTGCTGCCAGAGAACGTGATACTGCTTCCTATCCCATTCCGGAAGATGCAAAGAGGACAACCGTCACTGCAATGGATGTATTATATGCCCTTAAACGTCAAGATCGTACTATTTATAATTTTGGTTGATAAAAACTTTAAATTATTTTAGAAAACTTAAGATTTCTTCCTCAAGGCTTTATAGACTGGTTCTAAAAGATTAGAAATACTTTCAGAAGACTTAAATGCTACCGGGCGACTTGAAACTACTTCCAGAAAACTTGAAATGCTTCCAAAAGACTGCATTTATGAGACTTGATATTGCTACCAGAATACTTAAAGTGGTTCCAGAAAACTTGAAATGTTTCTAGGAGACTTAGTATTGCTTCCAGAAGACTTGATATGCTTCCTCAAGACTTTATATTGCTTTTAGAAAACTTGATATTTTTTTCCAGAAGACTTGATACTAGTTCTAAAAGATAGAAATTCTTCCAGACGACATCAAATGCTTCCAAAAAAGTATCAATACAAAGTTTTTCAAACATTTTCCATAAATTTTAATGTGCAGTGTGGCCAAATAAGTGTGCAAAATTTGCCGTAAAAAATTGTATGATTAAAGTGGCTAAGAGAAAATGTTGGAAATTATTTTCAGTTTTTTTTTTGTTGTGTTGATCTTCGATATCGTGGCCTGAGATGGAATATTGAGCAAGCCTGGACTGAGAACAATAAATATGTATGGACGGATAACACGCAGGGATATTTTGTATGAGATGGAGAGGTGCAGCTGGCAGTTTGCACGTTGGGCTGATGGCTAAAACGCTGAAGCGTAGTTCGTGTAGTTCCAGCCCATCGTGTAGGATTTGAGGAAAGGGGTTTTTAGTGGATCGGAGATCCTCACACTATCTGGCCGTCCAACACCACAAGGCCAGGTGTCTGTTCGCAGATTTTCCTCGACCTCGTTAAAAAAAATAGGTTTTTAAGATGACGCCGCAATGTCATTTTGAATTTAAAAATGTGGATTATCTCGGAATTCCGCTGTATTAACATAACACAAAAGCATATGCTTTCTAAAGTTTAGATAAATCCTAGTTTTTCTTGTTACAAGATTTTGGCTCTATCTCTAAAAATAAAGTGATGGGGGGTGTTTGAAAATGTTTATAAACTAATGCTAATCATTTCAAAATCGCTGAGCGGAATTTAATAAGCTTGGTATCGTTGAAAAGAGCTTTTCTTGGACTATAAATTCTACCTTATTTGTGTTGAATATAACTTGATATTTAGCCATTAGAGGGTATTTTCCGCAAATACAACAGAAATTGTGAATTTTCTTGGAAAAGTTAAATCTGTTGGTATTGCTTTTTTATTATGGCAAAATAGCAAAACGAATCCCAAACAGATACGCTTATTTGGCCACCCTGCACAATTGAGCTTTTCTTCCTTTCCTCTTTCCTCATATTTCGTACACTTTCTAAATGTGCCACTGGCTTATTGTATGATTTGTATAGGTGGTAAGAAAAAAAAAAAACGCTTAAAGATTGAAGTCCTGTGATACGGGGAATAAATGTTATAATCGCGAGTCTGAACCAAAAAATTAAAATGATTTGTATTGAATAGATATGCAGAAGTTTTAGAGCTAATTAGTTTATTAGAGAATAGCAGAGGTAGAATGAGTAATTAAGAATCAAGTAGTTAAATTGTGGTAACACAAATGTTTGTACACAAATGTACACAAACACTGTACAAAAAGTATGGAATGTTTCTACAGCTTTAACTACAACTTTTAGTAAAAAAAGTTTTAAAAATAAAAGTTATGGGAAACTATTTTGCGCATATTTTGATGTAGAGATAAATAAAGATGATCACTGCAGCTTTTTGAACGGAACACCCTGTATATTTTAAGGTTTTTGGATTCCTCAACAACGTTAAAATATACAGGGCGTTACACTTAAAAACAAACTCACCATGTCGTAACTAATACCGACGAGTTATTCCATACTTTTGTACATCCTGTGTAGTATATACAGGGTGTACAATCTAATTTGAGTGCCATATTTAAAGGCATTTGACAAAGAAAGATCCAAACTCTTCGCCTCCTCGATAATGGGGAGGGTACATCCATTTATTTTAATATTTATTAAAGTTATGAATTCTTTTAAACTCCAAAAATCTCAATTTTCGATGAATTTACGAATTTTTTTATCCCAAAAACCTTATTTTTTGATACTTTTAGATTTATTCACACAAAACTTTTTCCTTTTAATACAATTCTTGCAAATATTATGATTCCTCCTTTATTACCAAATCATGAACTCAAATTTGTTTCGAAATGACAATTTTTTAATTAAAACCAAACAAGACCAAGGAATAATTCGAAGCAAAGACAAATTCTTTCCTCCAAAGGAATCCCTCCCAAAAAAGGTAAAAAGATTCTTAAAAAGGCGAAACATCCTCATCCAATTTAAAACGACGACCTCTAATTTTTCTATATAAGAACGAAAAAAAACCAAAACAATTAGTACAACAACACCACAACGTAGTAACTCGCAATGGGAGGAAATGTGCATAAATAATTTCGAGATAACAATTTAATTTTAGTCGCTTTAAAGTTTTATCTCAACTTGATGCGTTTCTGGTTTCGGATTAAATTTCAATTTTGAAACGAACTCAAAATACATCTAATTTAAATAGAATGAGTTGAAAGTTGGAGGGAAATTTCGGTGTCATGCGCTTTTAAGTTTTCGGTGGAGCTTATTGAGCGGATAGGGAGCTTTTAGATCGTTGGTGGAAAGCATGGATGCGTCCGGTTTCGCGTTGGATTTCCTTTCGACTCGAAGGGATTGAAATGACGAATTCGGTTCCATCGCAAAACTTTGTGTATTTTTCTAAGGAAATCATTTATTTTAATAGGTAAGTTCAAATTAATTTTAATGAAATCGTTTTTTTTTTAAATTTAGGTTAGGTTAACGTTGACGTACGAAAAAAATAAAATCAAGGTAAAATTTGATTTGTTTAAAAAGTGATTAAGCGAAACGATTTTTCTAATCTTTATGGTCGACCTTACTTTAGTTTTAAAAACTAAGTTACTAAACGAAACGCGATAAGCGAGTTTAATTTTTTTTAATCTTTTAGATTGTTGATTTTTCCGATGGTTGCTGAAGAATTAAAACTTCGCTCCCCGTTAATAATATGGATAACCGTGTGTTTAACGGCGCTTCTATTATTCACAGACGTCTTCCAGTCTTTCAAGTACAACCTCCAATTGTTACAGCCGAAATTGATTGAGAGCGATGTGGACCAGATGGGGAACAAACATTCGAAGCGATTTTTGGTGACGACCGAAAAATGCAACATCCCCGAAATGGACCCGTACGATATTAGCGTAAGAGGATTTATTTTCGACGAAAAACCCGTCAGATGCGATAACGGGCGCCCCCCTTTATTCGAATCGAACCAAACCTCGATTTACATCGAACCGAAATCGTTGCGATTTTACGGCATTTTGGATCGGCGGAAATTAATTTGTAAATGTACCCCGTTTAAAAGGGTCGATCCGGAAATGGGGGATAAAGATAATAAGGTCGTTTTCGGGGCGAGCGTTAATTTTAGCGATGAGATAAATGTAAACGATGAGTTTGTGATGGTTGAGTGTTTTTATAAGACGTTGAGTATTTATAAAGATTTTTTTGCTTTTGTACCGTTAAAAGGTAACAACAAAATTGACCAAAATGAATTTAACGTGCTAGTGATAGGATTAGATTCGGTGTCTAGGCTCAACTTCCATAGGCAAATGCCTAAAACCAAGTCGATATTAGATAAAATTAAGGCTGTGGAATTATTAGGTTATAATAAAGTAGGCGACAATACTTTTCCAAATTTGATACCACTTTTAACCGGGTTAAGCGAAGAAGATTTACAAAAAACTTGTTGGAGGAATTCCAGCTTCCATTTCGATGATTGCCCATTTATATGGAAATTATTTAAGCAAAAGAATTACACGACGGCTTTTGGGGAGGACGCCTCTTGGATGGGGACTTTTAACTACCAAAAAATGGGGTTCTTAAAACAACCCACCGACTATTTTTGGTGCCCTTTCAACATGGTCGCGGAAAAACAAATCGGGGGTTCCCACCGCATGAACGTGCAACAATGCGTTGGATCAAGAGAGGTCTACAAAACCCTCTTAGAATACTCAACCAAATTTATAACCCAAATGAGTCGATTCAACCAAAAATATTTCGCATTTTTTTGGCAAAACAGTTTATCCCACGATTTTTTAAACAAACTAAAACTTGGGGATACATTTTACGCAGATTTCTTAACGAACCTCATCAAAACCAACACCCTAAAAAACACAATCTTATTATTTTTAAGCGACCACGGGATGAGATGGGGCGCAATTCGCACAACGTACCAAGGAAGAATCGAAGAACGTTTACCCCTAATTTACATTCATTTACCCGAAATTTTCAAAGAATCCAACCCAATTTCTTACTCAAACTTATTAAGAAATAAACGCCGTTTGTCGACTCCCTTCGACATCCATCAAACCCTTTTAGAATTAATCAACCCCCAAAACAAATCAAACTTTACCTATAGCCTATTCGAATTAATCCCGGAAAATAGAACTTGCGAAAACGCCTCGATCTCTTCTCATTGGTGCACGTGTCACGAAAGCACAAAATTACCATTGGACGATAAAACTGTCGTGGAATCTGCTTTGCATACGGTCGATTATATTAATCGGTTGTTAAAAGGGACCGAATGTCGGAAATTAAATCTCGCCGGGATAACCGACGCGAGAAAATTCCATTTTAACAAGTTTAATCAGACTAAGTTTGAGCAGAAAAATTATTATTTTGAAGATGTTTCCGTTGTTATTAAAACCGCGCCTGGGGATGGGCTTTTTGAGAGTACGATTAGGAAGAGGTATCAAAAGAAAATTGGCAATAAAACGAGATATACCTTGGAAACTGTTGGTAGCGTAAGCAGGCTGAATTTGTATGGGGGACAAAGTGTTTGTATTACTGATTATCATTTAAAGTTGTATTGTTATTGTCGTTAAGTTAAGATTAAAATTTGGTTTTGCAAAAGGTCGAGTATCTTTGATTTTTAAATGTTTGATATACAAAATCAAAAAAAATCTGGTTAGATACTTAGTGGTTGATATCAGGTATCAAAAAGGTTCTGACAATACAATAAAAAAAAGATTTACCTCATTTTTCCTTTTTTTGATGCTCTTGTTGCAGCACACTCGGAATGCCCATTGTATCTTGAATATTCTGATTATTATGTCTCTTCTTCTTCTTGTAGATTCGCGACTGAGACGCTGATATCCAAATTTCGTGTCATCTCTTCGGGAGACATCCTGAAAGATTTGAATAAAAAAGATCAATTCAGGGTAAGATTTTTAATAAACCCAAGATACTTTATGTTTGCAAGGTAGGCGACATTTTGAAGCTAATTAATATTATTAATTTTTTTTAAAAATTTACGTTCAAATAAAAGAATCAAATTAGAACTTTTCCCCTCGATAAACATCTTACAACAGAATGAAGAAGGAGATTTTTATGTCAGCTTCCCAGATCATCATGTTGGAGGGTAAAAATCCTGGCATTTAGGAGACTAGCTAACAAAATTATCTTCTCTTTGTTTAGCTACGCACCAAATTGAGTACGATGTTTTTAGTACCTTTTTAATATCATCACGAACATACCTTTCAAAGGTACTCCCTACGTTTCTGAAGATTTATTAGCTCCAATTGAAATTTAAAAATTTTCTTTCACGGTTTATCGTGTTGCATCATCTTTCGAATTTGAATCGTGGAACCCCTAAAGCGTTTAAATGGAACCTTAGGGTTCCGCAGAACGCAGGTTGAAGAACATTGCCTTATTGCAACAGTAACTTTTTTAAGAACATACAGTAAGCACAGAAACGGGATGAACCCAAAGCACTGTGCCTTAAAAGTAACAATAAAAAAAAAATACATACGTTCATCGATTACAAATGGCAAAATATATGCATAAATATTAAGTAATGAAAGTAAAGAATAAAAGCAATTATCAAACGCTTAAACTCACAGAGTGTGTTGCAAAAGACATCAACCCCCGTAATACGATGTAAATAGTCGCAAGTACGTGCCATTCTCAACATGGGAGATAAAATAAATAATCAAGGTGAAGACATCGGGGCGGTATGCGAAAGTTAATAATTTGAAGAAGACTAGGAGAGTCAATGGTACCATTAATGATTTTGTAAAATGTTAAAACACCTCCACATGAGCGACGTTGGCGGAGTGATAAAACAGTGAAGTAAGCACAAGCTGATTCGTAATTACTATAAGCAAAGTTGCTTTTAACTTATAATTAAGTCATGAATTTCTTTTGAATCCTTTCAATTCTGGAAATATATGTTTGGTATTGGAGATTTCAAGCACAGCTGTAGAAGCTTAATCTTTAGTAACAATTGTGTCAACGCGGCCATCAAATGCCAGTCTCACATCAAACGTAACGCCCAAATCTTTAACCTAAGTCACCCTAGGTATGATGTTATCATCAAAGCTATAGTCGTATTTGGTTATATTTGCCTTCCTTATAAAAGAAATGACACTACATTTATCAGGGTTGAGTCTCAAGAAATTTGAGCTGCAATAAAGACGTAGGGCATCAACGTCACGCTGTTACCACGAGCAATCTAAAGGTGAAGAAACTGGAGTAAAAATTTTTAAATCGTCAGCGTACATCAAACAATTGAATGTTCAATTATCGAAAAAATATCGTTAACATAAATATTAAATAGAAGAGGTCTTAAATGACTCCTTTGTGGTACACCAGAGGTAATAATCATTCTGTCCGACAAGTGACCATTAACATTTACCTTGAGAGTCCTTCCGTGTGTATAGGAGGCAAACCAACGTACAAGATATTCGCCAATATCAACCCTACGAAACTTTGAAAGAAGCAGAGCATGATCGACTCGGTCATGAGTTCAAGATCCATAGAGGTCAAGAGCGATCAGCAAAAAAATCGTGCTGTCTATAATCGATCCTACCTTTCACAACAAATATAAGACGGTTATAAATAGCTATTTCTAGTATTTTAAGTAAAAGACATGTTATATAATAGAGTTAAAGGAAGAGATAGTGACCCACAGCAGCGCTTGATTATAATAGCAGGAATCCCCTCCCGGCCCTCCCGAAAGTCTGTTCATAAGACAGTTTATAGTTTAAAGAAGAAATGTTTTAAGACTGTTTATAGTTTCGATTGAGATTCTGATTTCTAGCTTTAGTATCACCTCTTCCAGAAGTGACCAGAAGAACTTGAATGAAGGAGATATAAGAAAATCATAATAACAAGACATTCGATAACCTCATAACATTTTAGACGCTGTATATCTCCAACAGGTCAGAGTCTCGACTAAGATTTTGATTTCTAACTTTTGTATCACCTCTTCGAGAGATGACTAAAAAATTTGAATGAAGGAGATGTAAGAAAATTAGAATAACAAGACATTCAGTAACTTAATGACAGATTAGAAGAAAAGATCTTCTTACGAAAACAAGGGATAACCCAACAGTTCAGACTCTCGATTGAGATTCTGAGCTATAGCTTTCATATCACCTCTTCGAGAGATGTCCAGAAAAATTTGAATGAAGGAGATGGAAACATAGCAGGACAACAAGACTTTCGATAACCTCATGGCACTTTAGAAATAAAAATATTCCCACGAAGATAACAGATAAGCCAAAAGCCTGCTATTCAATGCTTTTACAATCTCTTTCTCCTGCAGTTCAGAGTCTCGACTAAGATTCTGATTTCTAGCTTTTGTACCACTTCTTCGACAGATGTTCAGAAAAACTTGAATGAAGGATATGAAGCAAATCAAGTAAACAAAACTGTCTATAAGCTCACAATACTTAGGAAGCAAAGATCTTTTCATGTAGACAACGAACAAGCCAGAAACCTGCTATTTTCTTGGTACGCACTATCTTTCTCCAATAATTCACAGTTTCGACTGAGATTCTCATCTCTATCTTTCGTATCACCTCTAGTTTTTGTATCACTTCTTCGATAGATGTCCAGAAAAACTTGAATGAAGGAGATGCAAGCAAATCAATAATAATTTAAAAAACTTTCCATAACCTCACAACACTTTGGAAGCAAAGATCTTTTTACGAAGACAATTAACAAGCCAGAAATCAGCTATTCTCCTAGTACACAGTGTTTTTCTTCAACAGTTTAAAGTCTCAACTGTCTCCAGTTTTCATACCACCCCTTCAAAAGATCTTTCATATTACTTCTTTGAGAGATATCGAGAAAGGTTTCACTGAAAGAGATGCAAGCAAATCAGGATACGAAGATTTTCGATAACCTCATAATGCTTTAGAAGCAAAGATCTTTTTACGAAGACAATCAACAAGCCAGAAAACTACCATTCTCTTCGTACGTACTATCTTTCTCTAACAGTTCACAGTTTCGACTGAGATTCTCATCTCTATCTTTCGTATCACCTCTAGCTTTTGTATCACTTCTTCGATAGTTGTCCAGAAAAACTTGAATGAAGGAAATGCAAACAAGTCAAGATAACAAAACTTGCCATAACCTCACAACATTTTGGAAGCAAAGATCTTTTCACGAAGACAATTAACAAGCCAGAAATCAGCTATTCTCCTAGTACACAGTATTTTTCTTCAACAGTTCAAAGTCTCAACTGTCTCCAGTTTTCATACCACCCCTTCAAGAGATCTTTCATATTACTTCTTTGAGAGATGTCGAGAAGGGTTTCACTGAAAGAGATGCAAGCAAATCAGGATAAGAAGATTTTCGATAACCTCATAATGCTTTAGAAACAAACATCTCCTTACGAAGACCTTAGATAAGCCAGAAATCATTTATTCTCCTGGTACACTGTGTTTTTCTTCAACAGTTCAAAGTCTCAACTGATCTCCAGTTTTCATACCAACTCTTCAAGAAATGATCAAAACGATTTAAATGGATGAGATGTAAGCATCAATCAGAAGAACGAAACTACCGATGACTTTATGACATTTCAAAAGCAAAGATCTTCTCATGCGAACAACCGATAAACCAGAAACCTGCTATTCGGAAATCAGGTATTCTCCTAGTACACAGTGCCTTTTTTCAACAATTCAAAGTCTCAACGAACAAACCAGAAACCTTCTCTTTGAGGATATTGTTTTTCTCCAACAGTTCAGAGTTTCGAACCAGATTCTGACTTCAAATCATGACCAGAAACAAATCAGGATAATAAGACCTTCAATAATCTCATAATACTCTAAGAAATAAACATCTCCTCACGCAGACAACAGATAAGCTAGATATCAGCTATTCTCCGAGTACACACTGCTATTCTTCAACAATTCAAAGTCTCAACTGAGATTCTGATTTTCAGGTTTTATATCATCTCCTCAAGACATATCGAGAAAGATTTAAATGAAGGATATGTAAGCATCAATCAGGAGAACAAGACTTTCGATGACTTTATGACATTTCGGAAGCAAAGATCTTCTCACGAGAATAAGAGACAAACCAGAAATCTGCTATTCTCTAAGTACACACTGTCTTTTTTCAACGGTTCCAGAGTCTAGATGAAGATTCTGATCTCTAACTTTAGTATCACCTCTTCGAGAAGTTTCAAGAAGGAATGAGGAATATGCAAGTAAATCAGAATAACAAAACTTTTGATAATCTTGTGACACTTTGGAAACGGTGATCTCCTGAGAAAGACAACAGATAAGCTAAAAACTTGCTATTCTCCTAATACACCGTCTTTCTTCTCTCTTTGAAGATTCTGATCTCCAACTTTCGCATTTCCTTTTCGATAGATGTCCAAAAGAACTGACGTAAAGCAAATGCAACCAAAATAGGGAAACAAAGTTTTTGGTAATGTCATAACACTTTAAAAGCTAAGATCTTCTCATGAAAACAGTAGATAAGCCAGAAACTTGGTATTCTCTAAGTACATAATATCGTTTTTCAACAGTTCAGAGTCTCGATGGAAATTCTGACCACTATCTTTAATATCACCTCTTCCAGAGATGTCAAGAAGGAGTTAAATACAGGAAATGCTAGCAAATCAGGATAAAAAGACTTTCGATAACCTTAAAACATTTTAGAAACAATGATCTTCTAAGAAAGACAACAAATAAGCTAAAAACTCCTAATACACAATCTTTCTCCAATAGTTCAAAGTCTCGATTGAGATTCTGATCTCCAACTTTTTCGAAAGGTGTCCGGAAGGGTTAAAATGAAGCAGATGTAACAAAATCGGGATAACAAAGCTTTCGATAACTTCACGACACATTAAAAGCAAACATGTTACGAAGACAACAGAGTTTTGAATAAGATTCTGTTTTCAAACCAAGACCAGTAACAAATCAGGATAAGAAGATCTTCGATAATCTTATAATACTTTAGAAAACAAACATCTCCTCACGAAGATAAGCAAGAAATCAGCTATTCTCCGAGGACATACTGTTTTTCTTCAATAATTCAGAGTCTCAATTGAGATTCTGATTTTCAGCTTTCATAACACGTCTTCAAGAGATGTTCAGAAAGATTTAACTAGAAACCTACTATTTTCTAAATATACACTGTCTTTCTTCAGCGATTCCAGAGTCTCGATGAAGATTCTGATCTCTAACTTTAGTATCACCTCTTCGAGATTTATCAAGAAGGAATGAAGGATATAGTATATCTGAATAACAAGACTTTTGATAATCTTATGACACTTTAGAAACGGTGATCTTCTGAAAAAGACAACAAATAAGCTAAAAACTTGCTATTTTCCTAATACACAGTGTTTCTCCAACAGTTCAGAGTCTGCACTAAGATTTTGATCTCCAACTTTCGTATTTCCTTTTCGAAAGATGTCCAAAAGGACTGAAGTGAAGTCTGTCTCTAACTTTAATATTATCTCTTCGAGAGATGTCAAGAACGATTTAAATGCAGGAAATGCTAATAAATCAAGATAACAAGACTTTCGATAACCTCATGATCCTTTAGAAACAATGATCTTCTGAGAAAGACAAGGTACCTGCTATTCTCCCAATACACATTGTCTTTCTTCAACAGTTCAGAGCCACGAGTGAGATTTTGTTTGATCTCCAACTTTTTCGGAAGATGTCCGGAAGCAGATACAAGAAAATCAGGATAAGAAGGCTTTTAGTAACCTTACCCTTAAGATATTCGACACATTAGAAACAAAGATTTTCTCATGAAAACAGCAGAAACTCACAGTTCTCTTTCTGCACACTGTTTTTCTTTAATTTTAGAGTTTCGACTGAGACTCTTCGCATCTTCTCTTCGAAACATGTCCAGAAGAATTAAAGTAAAAGAGATGCAACCAATCAGGATAACAAGCTTTTCGATAACATCACGACGCTTTAGAAGCAAAAATCTTCTTCTCACAAAGACAACGAACAAACATTCTTTTCGCAGACATTAGAAAGAATGTTTCTTAATCTTTTTTTCAACAATTTAGAGTTTCGACTAAGATTTTGGTTTTAAATCAGGATCAGAAACCAATCAGGATAACAAAACCCTCGATAACTTCATGATACTCTAAAAGCAAAATACAAACCAATCTTTTCGTAGACATTATCATAATATTTCATTGAGAGACAATGAAATGATACAGAGGCAATGGAATGAAGGAGATACAAGCAATCCAGGATAAGAAGATTTTCGATAGCTCCAAGATATTTTGAATATCTGATCTTAATATCGATGTCTGAATCAATCTTTTCATACACAATGACGACATAGCTAAAGAAATACGATTGATTTTTCCTGATCTCGTGGAAACTTCCAGATAAATCAAAAAGTGGTAGAAAGATCTACGATGATCTTTAATTAGATCTCAGGCCATGATGAAAACATTATAATCTAGAGTACGTATTTAATTGTTATTGTTATTGAGCTTCTTTTTCAGAGAAGCTTGTTTTATCAATCTCATTCTTTCTTCTTTTGATGCTCATTCAAAGACACTTCAACCCAAAGATGAGTAATTTCTTAATTTTTTTTCTTCTTGTTTAAGTAAGTAATTTATTGTGTTCAAAAGGTTATAATATAACAACCAACCATATAATACAATTCAACCCCTTTCCCCTGTCTCCCTACGTTTCCTCGCTGTCACCACCTTCCTCATCCATACCATTCCCGCTGCTCTCTCCACCAGCAAATGCGTTAAATCCATCACCTCCTCCCTCAACTCATCATACTTCACCAGCAGATGATGTAAAGACACCGTCTCCTGGTTAACCTTCCCACATTATTTGCACCCCTTCTCCTCATCCTCCATCCAATATCTATTGTCTATTTCTTAATTGCTATACCTAAATCTGGCTACCATTCTCTTTACCTCCTCGTCCACCTCCCTCATCAGGTACTTTGGTATCCCCTCGGTTAGAATTTCCTTATATTTTGGGTTGTTTCTATTTTTCCCTTACCGCCGTCCTTCTCTCTTACTCTCCCCCTCCCTACCCTATTGCTTATCTTTGCTTCCGAATAACTCGTTCTTTTGTAATATTTCCTCCTCTTTCCCTCACCATATCTAATTCTCCCCTCCTTAACATTTTTTCAACACACCACCAGAATTTTGAAGACTATCTATCCTTTCTTCATATTTAGCTGCTCTTCTGCCCATCTCTACCCTCACTTTATCCACTTTAACTTCCTTCCTCACAATATATCCCAGTGTGTCCCTCGCCAGACCGAAAACCCATCTCTAGTACTGACTTTGTACGTCCTTCAGAATATCCTTCACCGAAACCTCCACTTCGTACATCATTTGAAGAGTCCCTCTTTCTAGTGTCCCTTCCAAACACTCTCCCACCTTCATCCCCAGACATGTCCTATCACCCTATTCCCAACCCCTTTCCTCTGTCTCCCTACGTTTCCTCGCTGTCACCACCTTCCTCATCCATACCATTCCCGCTGCTCTCTCCACCAGCAAATCCGTTAAATCCATCACCTCCTCCCTCAACTCATCATACTTCACCAGCAGATGATGTAAAGACACCATCTGCTGGTAAACCTTCCCACATTATCTGCACCCCCTCTCCTCATCCTCCATCCAATATCTATTGTCCATTTCTTAATTGCTACACCTAAATCTAGCTACCATTCTCTTTACCTCCTCGTCCACCTCCCTCATCAGGTACTTTGGTATCCCCTCTGTTAGAATTTCCTTATATTTTGGGTTGTTTCTATTTTTCCCTTATCGCCGTCTTTCTCTCTTACTCTCATTACAAATAACTCGTTCTTTTGTAATATTTCCTCCTCTCTCCCTTACCATATCCAATCCTCCCATCCTTAACATTTTTCCAACACACCACCAGAATTTTGAAGACTACCTATCGTCTCTTTATATTTAGCTGCTTTTCTGCCCGTCTCTATCCTTATTTCAGCCACATTCACTTCCTCCCTCACACTATATCTCAGTGTTTCAGACCCAGAACCCACCTCTAGTACCGACTCTGTACGTCCTTCAGAATATACTTCACCCAAACCTCCAACTCGTACATCATTTGGAGAGTTCCTCTTTCTAATGTCCCTTCCAAACACTCTCCCACCTTCATCCCCAGACATGTCCCATCACCCTATTCTCCATTTAGCCATATCCCTCATTTCCGCCGCATCCCCCACCACAATACTCATGTCGACATATTCTTCTTCTTCTTATATTAAAGCTTGGATCTGATTTTCATCGACAGCTCAGATTCTCAATTGGAATGTTATGTCTAATTATTGCATCATTTCTTTAGGAAACCCAGGAAGTTTGGATTGGTTTGGTGTCCCTATCCATATCTTTGGCGATTTTGAGTAATTTATTTTTGACATGATTGAACAGAATTTTATTTGTGATGATTTGTACGACAGCAAAAATGATCATATTAAATCTCACTAAATAAATATTTTTGAGAGGCTTTCGCAATCATCAAATTTGATACCAATAACTTCGAAAATTTGAAAAAAATTGTAAATATTTTATCTATATTTACATATAGATAGATAAAAAGATAAGAATGAACAAACATTAGCAAGTAAATGATTAATGGGAATCGTACGAATTAAAAGATTTAAGATACTCGACATCTTGCAATAAACATTTTATAAATTAAACAGCTTCGTATCAAGTTAATCCAATACAAATCGCTTACATACACAATAATCTAAACATTATCAAATGAATATATTTTTTTATCGACAATTTTTATCCCAAAATAAGGTATTGATTGATTTTTTATTCCTAGTTAGATTTGATAATAATTTATTTCAAGTTCCTACAAACATTCATTTTTTAATACCTCTATACTATCGTAGTAACAACATTAATAATTATTTTTATATAACGTAATGATTTATTTGTAAAAAGTGTGCCAAAAAAGCTAGTTAACTTCATATTCCTATTAATTTAGCTTTAAATATATCCAAAAATAGGTTCGTATCGGTTTAACAAATAAAAATCGGGCGTAATATTTAAACGAGAAAATTATAAATGTTTAGTAGAATAATTTCAGGACGTTGGATGTAATATTAGCTTATTTTATGTATTTTTTTGCGCTCAAGACTTGTAACATATAAAACACAAAGTTATCCTGTTGAATTAAAAAAAATAAATGCAAATATATATTTATTTAGAAAAATCGTTTTTTTGTTATTACATCATTTATTACCTTTAATAATAATTAAATTTCTCATTATTTTTTCCATTATTAATTAATTAATTAACCACAATAACAATATTTTTTTAAATAATCATCATCGACACATTTACTTTGATTTTGGTACAAATTAATTCGATTAACATTTCCAATAACCGAATAAACGATTTTGTTATCTTGAGAGGCGAGGTTTACAAACGCCTCAAATTGAGCTTTTCCAGGAAAAGTTTGAATCGTGACGATAAAAAAAATACCGGATCCAATTCGTTTTTGGAATCGTCTCAAATTAACACTTCTAGCCGATAACACCTTATCCAATCGTAATTGTTCGCATTTAAACGGCAATATCTCATTGATATATCCCACCAAAAACTTTGCAATATCATAAATCATCGGAAGCTGCTTTGGGATTTCCCTAGAACTATGGCAAGCGCAATATTCTAAAGGAATTTGAACGTCCTCGCAAGAACGCGTTTCTGGGATCTCCCTAAATACGCTTTTCCGATAATTTTCTCTTAAAACGTTGAATTTGATTTCGCCGTTTAATTGAGCCAAAAATAATAAAGCTTTATGGATTTCTAAAGAAGTTGTTAATCTATATCTATTAATTAGGTAATTCGCGTAACAATATTCATAGACAATTTTGAAATTGTCGGGGAAATAAAACGAAATTAACGGCAATTTTTCTTCTAACGATCCTTGATGAGTAAGTCGATGTGGCCCAAATCTCGCTCCATGATCGCTAAACACAAGTATAACTGTGTTAATAAGCACCCTTTTTATAATAGGATCATTAAAAAAACTCGATAAGAGATCATCGAAAATTTTTGGTTTTAAAGTATTTTCGATCGATTTAAAAAAATAACCAAAAAATTTCAAATTATTATCGCTCATTGTCTTAACAAAACTTTTTATATACTCCAAAAAAACTTTAAAAGCATCCCTCGTTCCCAAACAATCAATCGTAACATTTCCAAATTGATCCTTATCCTTTAAATACATAAAATAATCGATATTAAAATAATCTTGATTCTCCATAATCATAACATCATCACCATACGCCGTTACATATTTATTCTTTTTAAAATAATCCCACAAAAACACGCAATTATACTCAGTTCCATTCTTTTTTATCTCCTCATTAGAACACCCCGTCAAAAAAGGGAGCAAATTTAAAATTTTATTTCGAGACTTTGCGAGATAACCAAACAATTCGCGACTTTTCAACGATTCCAACACTTTCTTCGTTTTCGGGAATTGCCGATAAAAATTTAATCGTGATAAACCATCGAATCCGATCACCAAAACATTAAAAGTATCGTTCCGTTTCTTTTCGAGTTTTAACCCTTTTTTAAGCGGGGTGAACTCGAAATAATCCCTGTATATATGCGAGTTTTTATAAAAACATTCCACCAAAATGAATTGGTTCTTTCCAATATTAGCCGAATTAATAAAATAAATACTTGAGCCAAATTGTAAGTTGTTATTCCAGGATGATTTTCGCGAACCTCGAAAAAACGGGGTATAACGACAAGTGACTGAATCATCTTCCGGGAGGATTCCATAAAATCTTTTAGAGGTTTCAATAAAATAAATTGAAGTTGAATTAGATCCCACTAAAGGGGGGTGATTATGATTACATTGCCTTAAATTTGGTTGGTCTTGAAAATGCTTCAATATCTCTGGGTTAAATGGATCAAAATCGGGAATTTTGCATTCTTCGGTTTCAACGATGAAGTTCTTTTCGTTATGTTCCACTTCGTGGTTGTTTAAATATAAGATTGATGATATTATGGGAATTAAAAACTGCTTTAACATTGTTGTGATATTTCGAACTGCTTGCAATGAACTGCTTAAAATTTCAACTCCTTTAGATATTTATACTATTAGAAAGTGTGGGGGGAAATCATTTATTAATTAATAAGGTATAAGAATATTTAAATTTGAAATTAAATCTTTGATACAGACAACCAATTTTACACAAAATTAATATTTTTGTTTATTATGTAAAGTGTAAAAAAATATTTTATTAATTTTCGATTAAATGGATCAAATCAGGAATTTTACATTCCTCATTCTCAATTACGAAGTTGTCTTGTTATATTCGTTATTTCTCTCGTTATGAAGAGAAAAATAATGAATCTAAGAATATTAATTTACATAAAACTAATGTTTTAAGAGATCAACTTAAAAGTTTAACGAATATTTAATTTAAAGAAGAAGAAATTAATCTACTTAATAAAGGTCATAAGTTTGCTTTGTTACTTTAGGGTTCTAAAGTAAATATTGCTGATACAGCTATTGATCTAGAAGTTATAATTAAAATAATATTAATTACACACAAATAAAAGTTATACTAAATATATTTCCTAAATAATAAAAATAAAAACAAAGCTATCAATAATTTAGCAAGGATAATGTAGAAAATTGGAAGAATTTAGAACAATTAAACGCTAAGTATTGTGCGTGCCAGATGTCAAGGCCCTTCAATTTAGAGATCGATATTTTCGAAATCGCTCGATGAAAAGAATTGAGGTAAAGTTTATTGTAATCAGTGAACATTTCTATATATAATAGGTTAATTTGAAAATTTTCGGATCTGCGGTTTTTCTTTTATCACGAGTTAATTAAAAAACGTACCCGATCTTTTAAAGTGCCGGCAACTTTGTCTACTTTCCGATTTTTCTTTCACTCCCTAATTTTTTGGGAGCGATTTAATGGGATTACAAGTGAAAGAGAAACAGAAATAATACTCCGAGGAAAGGTAGGTAGGCTCATTAGGGAGACTTAATTTTGAGAAACCGACAAACGACATTCTTTAACAGATTTTGGTAAAAATCGCGTTAAATTCCCGCCGCACAGTGGGGTATTCCACATAGAAACATGATTAAAAGTCGGGAATACAGATACACAAAAATCAAGGCGGCTGCTGTCACTTAGCCTCACCAAATATTCAGAAAACAATTTTCTGCATATTTTATTGGTGCCCGGTTCCTTAACACTGCGTAATCAGTTGTCTTTTACGCCCTTTGATGTATGCGCGTATTTCGTCAAATTATTGCAATAAATCAATGGCATATATTTATAGGTGTTCCTGTGTATTTTATTGTGAGCAGTTGAAATTTTTGTAATGGATGTTATATACTCAGGTATGTATAAATAGAATCAAGTACTTTTATCAAGTTTAATTCTATAGTCTTTGTAATTTTTTATTTATTCTATTTGCACATATTTTGTATTTACTTTTGTTTTTCTTCTATATTATGAAGTGTTTTTTTTATTTCCGGATTCTTCCCGGTTTTATTTCTTTTTACATCTTTTTGTTTGAAGAATTTACTCTACTATACTATAAAAAACTATTGCCAACAACTGCCTAATATATAAAAAAAAATAAATTAAACTAGTGGTATGTAGGCAAAGCAAACTTAGTTTTGCTGCGTTCTTTACTATTCTAATCTTTTCTTCGGTGTAGGTTATTCTGGTTTGAATGTTATGACCCGAGAAGGCATATATAATCTATATAAAACAATGTAATGAAAGAGATTTTGCGAAGAAACTGAATATAGTGGAAAGAAACATCATAAAACAGAGAAAGTTCTTGGATAATCAAAAGCAACAATTTTTGCGAACATTTCCGCGACTTAAGTCGGAAATGAAAAGTAGATGGCAAGCTGCAAACCGTACAGAAAAAGCGTTCTTAGAAAAAAATCGTAATTGGTTGCAAGGGACTGTTAAAATAACACAGAAATGTATGTCGAATATAGGTGGTCGTCCGGAAAGCGCATTTGAAGATTTAAGCGATTGCAGTAAACGCCGCAAAACAACACTTCTGAGGAAGGAAAATGAAGCTGAAGCTCTCTTGTTTGCTGGTCAAATGGCACTTCGAAAATCTGGAAATGTGAGTGCAGCACAAGTGTTAAAGGACATCATGTCATCGCCGTCACGTGGTAATAAATATAAGAAAGCTTTTAGAAAAAGAGACACGGTTGAATCAGAAAAGTTAACACCAACACAAACGTTATCAATGTTTGTAGAAGCGTCCTTGACACGAAGACAATATGAAATTATTAGAGAAAGCTCAAGAAAACTATATCCCTCTTATTCACTTTTACAGAGAGCAAAACAAGATTGTTATCCAGACTTGAATGCTTATCAAGTTACTGAAACTTGCGCGGAAATTAAATTACAAGCCTTAGCAGATCATACTGTAAAACGATTTATTATTTACCTAGAGGAAGTATTGATATCTCTCACACAAAAAGAATTGGCATCCTTGGAGTTGACGTATAAATGGGGTTGTATAAATGGGTGATGGTTCCCAACAAGCACAATTCAAACAAACATTTTCAAATAATAACGATTCCGATTCTAACATTTTCCAGTCATCACTAGTACCTCTTCAGCTTATATGTAAGACAAATAAGAAAATAATTTGGCAAAACCCAACGCCCTCCTCACCACGTTTTTGCCGACCAATGAGAATCAGATTTATTAGGGAATCGAAAGATGTGACAAATGAAGAGATAAGTTATCACAAAGATCAGATAAAACATTTAACTACAACCAAGAATAATATCGGAGATAAAGAAGTGACGGTCACCCATAGAATGTAGCTATGGGTTACTTTACCATGGTAGATGGTAAAGTCTGCAATGCCGCTACCAATACAGGCTCGAGCATGCGATGTTACATATGTACGCTTACTTCAAAAGATTTTAATGATTTGGAAAAATGTGAAAAAGCACCTATAAACTCAGAAAACTTGGAGTTTGGACTATCGATTTTACATGCGCGAATAAGACTGTTCGAAACATTACTGCATATTTCCTATAAAATTACAATAAAAAAGTGGCAAACAAGAACAGAATCAGAAAAGAATATTATAAAAGAACGCAAGCAAACTATTCAAGAAAGGTTTAGAAATGAACTTGGTCTAATCGTTGACGTACCCAAAGCCAACTACGGCAACAGCAACGATGGAAATACCAGCAGACGATTCTTCTCTAACGTAGAAATCTCAGCATCTATAACAGGAATCGATCAAGCGCTAATTGAAAGAGTGGCTACAATTCTGGAAGTAATATCCAGTGGTCATAAAATTGACATAAATAAATTTTCAGAGTACTGTCGAGATACGGCTAAGCTCTACATCCAATTGTATTACTGGTACCCAATGTCACCAACCCTCCATAAAATTTTGCTACATGGCCCTATAGTAATAGAGCAAGCACTGCTGCCTATAGGTGCTCTATCAGAAGAGGCGGCAGAGAGCAGAAATAAACATTTTCGTCAATACAGGGAAAAATATGCACGAAAATTTTGCCGGGTCCAGTGCAATATGGATGTAATCAATCGGCTTTTGTTAACATCAGATCCATTTTTAAGTTGCAGTAGACCTAAATCTATTAAAAAATCAAAACCGTTCAGGCCGGAGACAATTAAAATGTTACTTCCATGGGATGCGTATGACAAAGATGAAACTAGCGAAAGAGATGAGCAGTTAGATGGAAATGAATGAAGTGCGTCATAATTTATCGTTTTATTAAAGAAATACGTTATATTAATTACTTTTGTTACTATATAAAAAATACGATGTCATATAAATAACGCTCAAAGCTGTACATTCCGATTTTTATGAACCTAGAATTAAATGGAATGGTATGTTTTATGATACAAATTTTTTTTTCCGACACCATCTTCAATTTCAAGCGATTGTCAACTTTTGTTTTTTAAATTGCTCGGTATATCTTTCTTTATGTGATTAGATAGAGATTTCAAGACATGGTGACATGGGTTACCAGTAATACAACTACATGTAGAGCTTAGCCATGTCTCCGCTTCGTGAAGAAAAATATACCGAGCAATTTGAAAAACAAAAGTTGAAATTGCTGCAATTTGAAGATGGCGCCCGGAAAAAATATTTGTAGCATGTTAGTATTCATTAAACCATTTCATTTGATACCTAGCTCACAAACATCAAAATATAAATGACTAACTTACAGATTGGGGCGTTTTTTGTACGACACTCTGTATTAATTACCTATTAAATATTTTTGTTTCATTCTTCCATTTTTAGATAATTTCCAACCCCATTTCAATGAGCCTTGCTTTTGATGACAATAATTTATCACTATAGGTCCAAATAAAAATAAAGTAATGCACATATAGTTTTGATCGATAATTTGGGTCAAATACTCCACTGTGCGCCGGTCGTTTTCGAAATAACCGCATCTTATTAAACCGCGATTTTCCACAAAGCAATATGGAATATCGATAAAATAAAATATGGCCCATATGCAGAACACATCGAATTACCACCAATTCAAATTTGAAATTTTTTCGTTAAATAAATCACGATAAAATAAAAACCGCGGTTTAAAAAATTTCCAAGTTAACCTATGATACACAGAAATGTTCACTGATTACAACAAAGTTTACCGCAATTTTTTTCATTAAACGATTTCGAAGATATAGATCCCTAAAGTGAGGGGCCTTGACATCTGGCACGGATAATAGATGTTAATAATGCGGTTATGGTAAAGGCGGACAAAGGGGCAGGTATTGTTATATTAGATATAAATATTTATTTACAAAAGACTTATGAGTTTTTAAGAGATAATAAATATTCCAAAATTAATTTTGATCCATTGGACAGAATTATTAGAAAAGCTACAGAGATTATAAACAT
The DNA here is from genome assembly GCA_036711965.1 of Onthophagus sagittarius. Taxonomy (NCBI): domain Eukaryota; kingdom Metazoa; phylum Arthropoda; class Insecta; order Coleoptera; family Scarabaeidae; genus Onthophagus; species Onthophagus sagittarius. The sequence continues at coordinate 15,612,916 of JASERS010000004.1, forward strand.
TTACAAAAATACTTTGACTGAATTTACACCCTTTCATAACAATGCAAACAGAAAGTTTCAAACGTTATACTTTGTAGATATTAAACCAAATCTTCCTTCCATTTAATCTTTACCTAAATTACATAAAGAAAGAAGTGCGTAAAATAATCAATTTTATGTCAAAAATTTACAAACAAATAAATTTGAAACCTTCTTCCGCTATTAATAACTCTAATCAATTCATATCTCTAACTAAAGATAATAATAATAATATGACTTTATTTGTCCCATTAGATATACATTAATTTAGTATATATAAAATAAAGAATATAACTTAAACTTAGGACAAATTAGGCGGAGTTCTAATTCTAAATATAAGAAAGAAAAAGATAAGAAAAACAAAAAGAAACAGGAAAAGAAAAAGAAAAAGAACCGATACTGAGATCATAATAAATTATTAAATGTAAACTGCCCGATCCCTGTCGCCCTACAATGCATCCTGAATCTGAAACAAGCGGCACCTCACTCTATGACGAAATAACCTTAAGGAATATAGTTGACGGCAAATAATTAAAAATATGTGTTATCTGGTATGAAAAGCATTTCTTAAACAGCTGGTGATGATGGATCGGCGGTGTAAGAGTGCCCTTGAATCGAATATTCAAAGTGTGAACATCAGTACGAAATTTTATTTTATTGAACAAGTATGGAGGTCTCTTCAAAGTAATTATATTAAAAAACAAAACTGCCGAATGAAGTATTCGCCTGTTTTTCATGTTAAGCCAACCCAAACTCTTCAGTTTATGCGAAACATGCTGACGCTGGCGCAACTCAAATATCAAACGCAAGCAAGTATTTTGAATTTTTTGAATTTTTCTCGTATTATTATACGAGATACACGGATCATACAATGTATCACAATAGTTAAAATGCGATAATACTAAGGCCTCGGACAAGAGCACCCGTGCTTTGCGATTAAGGAACGACCGACCACCATAAATTAGCTTAAGAGCAACGTAAGCGGATGCAGTGCTCTTGTTTATGTGGCTATCAAAATTCAAATTATCATCCAATAAGACACCCAAGTTTCTCACACAATCTTTCAGCGGCAATACTTGATTGTCGACAACTACTCAGTTTTAGAAGCATTCAGACAAAGGCAGTGACGCCTAGAAATGTGCTTCAAGGCCTCTATATCCGAAGTCATACCAAAACAAGCATCATCGACATCCGATGGCAGAAAAGATATATATAATTGGGTGTCATCTGCATAGAAATGATGATTACAATTATTTGTGTATTTGTTAAAATGCGATGTGTAAAGTGAGTATAGCAGTGGACCCAAAATTAAACCCTGAGGAACACTGGATGCTGTCGAAAAAAATGATGAAACGTGACCGTTCACCTTTACGCACTGCACTCTGCCCGTCAAGTAATTGTACAAGAACCCCGATGCAAGATCATCAAACCCAATATAGCGAAGCATGGCATACATCAAGTCATCATTGATAGTATCGAAAGCCTTTGAGTAATCTAATGGCCGGTTTCTCGTACGTATTCACATGTCGATATCGAACAGATATTGTGCTGTTGATCGATAACTCGAACGATATCCGTCCATTGGGTTTCTGAAAGGGCCAAAAGGAGATATCGGACCGATATCGAATCGATAACTATATCGCATGTAACAAGTACCAATATCTACTCGATAAGTGTGATTAACGACAGTCAAAAGTGATCAAAGTTTCTATTTTCTAATTTATATTTACATAAATATTTACGTAATTAAACATTCGAAGAAGGAATTGGCGATAAATGTTTCTCAGTAAATTCACGGGCACTTTAGGACTTATGCGTTTTGATTGCTTTCTAACACGGGAAGAAACAAAAAATCCTGGAAGGAAGATAAAATTTGGCAAAAATACAATTACATGTATTAGGTAAGCTAATACATGTAACACTTTTGTATACACTTCTCACAGAAGTGTATCTTCAAAGAATTCAGGCCGATTTTATCAATTTCAAGTTCATCCAAACACCCATTTTCCAAAAATTCTAGATATTAACCAAACTCATCTATGATGATTCATTATAATCATAACATTTTATCATGCTGAGAACCGAATTAGAAAACTATTCGTTTTTGAGATAAAGATTATTTAAGTTAACCTAATTTTTTAGGATTTTTTGAAATTAATAATCTTGTTTTCAAAAAATCACAAAAAAAATGTATTTTTGATGATTTATGAAGGAAAGTGTCTACTTTCTCGTGATGAAAAAAAAATCATTAAATTCAACGAGAACATTTATGGCTATATCAAGTTAATTAAAAATCACCAAAAATCGAATTCTTGAGATATTTTAATGATACATTCAAAATTTATAGAGATAAGTGTCTATTTTGTCATGGTGAGAACTAAAATAGAAAATCTTTATTCGTTTTTGAGATAAAGATTATTTAAGTTAACCTAATTTTTTATGATTTTTTGAAATTAATAATCTTGTTTTAAAAAGTCACGAAAAATCGAATTCTTAAGATATCTTAATGAATTATTCACGATTTATAGAGGAAGGTTTCTATTTTCTCGTGATGAAAGCGGATCTTGAAAATATTTATTCGTTTTTGAGATATAAATCATTAAATTCAACGTGAACATTTATGGCTATGTCAAGTTAATTAAAAATCACCAAAAATCGAATTCTTGAGATATTTTAATGATACATTCAAAGTTTATAGAGGTAAGTGCCTATTTTGTCATGGTGAAAACGAAATTAGAATATCTTTATTCGTTTTTAAGATAAAGATTATTTAAGTTAACCTAACTTTTATGATTCTTTGAAATTAATGATCTTGTTTTAAAAAAACACAAAAAATCGAATTCTTAAGATATTTTAATGAATTATTCATGATTTATGAAGAAAAATGTTTACTTTCTCGTAATGAAACCGGATCTTGAAAATATTTATTCGTTTTTGAGATATAAATCATTAAATTCAACGTGAACATTTATGGCTATCTCAAGTTAATTAAAAATTACCAAAAGTCGAATTCTTGAGATATTTTAATGATACATTTACAATTTATAGAGGTAAGTATCTATTTTGTCTTGGTGAGAACTAAAATAGAAAATCTTTGTTCGTTTTTGAGATAAAGATGATTTAAGTTAACCTAATTTTTATGATTTTTTGAAATTAATAATCTTGTTTTAAAAAATCACGAAAAATCGAATTCTTAAGATATCTTAATGAATTATTCATGATTTATAGAGGAAGGTGTCTATTTTCTCGTGATGAAAGCGGATCTTGAAAATATTTATTCGTTTTTGAGATATAAGTCATTAAATTCAACGTGAACATTTATGGCTATATCAAGTTAATTAAAAATCACCAAAAATCGAATTCTTGAGATATTTTAATGATATATTCAAAATTTGTATAGGTAAGTGTCTATTTTGTCATGGTGAGAACTAAAATAGAAAATCTTTATTCGTTTTTGAGATAAAGATTATTTAAGTTAACCTAATTTTTTAGGATTTTTTGAAATTAATAATCTTGTTTTAAAAAATCACGAAAAATCGAATTCTTAAGATATCTTAATGAATTATTCATGATTTATAGAGGAAGGTGTCTATTTTCTCGTGATGAAAGCGGATCTTGAAAATATTTATTCGTTTTTGAGATATAAATCATTAAATTCAACGTGAACATTTATGGCTATATCAAGTTAATTAAAAATCACCAAAAATCGAATTCTTGAGATATTTTAATGATACATTCAAAGTTTGTATAGGTATGTGTCTATTTTGTCATGGTGAGAACTAAAATAGAAAATCTTTATTCCTTTTTGAGATAAAGATTATTTAAGTTAACCTACTTTTTTATGATTTTTTGAAATTAATAATCTTGTTTTAAAAAATCACGAAAAATCGAATTCTTAAGATATCTTAATGAATTATTCATGATTTATAGAGGAAGGTGTCTATTTTCTCGTGATGAAAGCGGATCTTGAAAATATTTATTCGTTTTTGAGATATAAATCATTAAATTCAACGTGAACATTTATGGCTATATCAAGTTAATTAAAAATCACCAAAAATCGAATTCTTGAGATATTTTAATGATACATTCAAAATTTATAGAGATAAGTGTCTATTTTGTCATGGTGAGAACCAAATTAGAATATCTTTATTCGTTTTTGAGATAAAGATTATTTAAGTTAACCTAATTTTTTATGATTTTTCGAAATTAATAATCTTGTTTTAAAAAATCACGAAAAATCGAATTCTTAAGATATCTTAATGAATTATTCATGATTTATAGAGGAAGGTGTCTATTTTCTCGTGATGAAAGCGAATCTTGAAAATATTTATTCGTTTTTGAGATATAAATCATTAAATTCAACGTGAACATTTATGGCTATATCAAGTTAATTAAAAATCACCAAAAATCGAATTCTTGAGATATTTTAATGATATATTCAAAATTTGTATAGGTAAGTGTCTATTTTGTCATGGTAAGAACTAAAATAGAAAATCTTTATTCGTTTTTGAGATAAAGATTATTTAAGTTAACCTAATTTTTTATGATTTTTTGAAATTAATAATCTTGTTTTAAAAAATCACGAAAAATCGAATTCTTAAGATATCTTAATGAATTATTCATGATTTATAGAGGAAGGCGTCTATTTTCTCGTGATGAAAGCGGATCTTGAAAATATTTATTCGTTTTTGAGATATAAATCATTAAATTCAACGTGAACATTTATGGCTATATCAAGTTAATTAAAAATCACCAAAAATCGAATTCTTGAGATATTTTAATGATACATTCAAAGTTTGTATAGGTAAGTGTCTATTTTGTCATGGTGAGAACTAAAATAGAAAATCTTTATTCCTTTTTGAGATAAAGATTATTTAAGTTAACCTACTTTTTTATGATTTTTTGAAATTAATAATCTTGTTTTAAAAAATCACGAAAAATCGAATTCTTAAGATATCTTAATGAATTATTCATGATTTATAGAGGAAGGTGTCTATTTTCTCGTGATGAAAGCGGATCTTGAAAATATTTATTCGTTTTTGAGATATAAATCATTAAATTCAACGTGAACATTTATGGCTATATCAAGTTAATTAAAAATCACCAAAAATCGAATTCTTGAGATATTTTAATGATACATTCAAAATTTGTATAGGTAAGTGTCTATTTTGTCATGGTGAGAACTAAAATAGGAAATCTTTATTCGTTTTTGAGATAAAGATTATTTAAGTTGATCCGATTTTTTATGATTTTTTGAAATTAATAATAAATATAATTTACCTACAACTGTTCTCTATGTAATGGAGCCTTCAAAATATTTTCCTATTTGTTAATTATGTGCTTTTACAAATCATTTTCGTTATTATTTGATTTTCTTTTGTTGATTTTCATTATTATTAATTTCTTGTTTAGCAATTTTTTATTTTTTTTTTAAGAAATTATTTGGTTATCTTATTTATTGTGATTTATTACTGGATGCTTCGCTGGGCTTGTCCAGTTTTCATTTTAAATATAATAAATAAATAATTTTACGAATTGTTATTCAAAATTTTTACCGTCACCTATCGACGGGAATAAACAAGTATTCGATTTTTTGACAAAACGGTCAAAAACCGTTCGATAACTATTGTGTGCAATATCTGTCGATCAGTTCCTACCAGAACACCAATAGGCGATATCGACTCGATAAAGGATATCGATCCAATAACTGTCGCTCGATTATCTTATATATGAGTCATATAAAAATCGTACATTTCATTGTCGCGTGGAAAATTGGGTAACGAGTCTATAAAGAGTGTATTTATGATATCGGTACCCGATACCCCTTAACAACTTCCAAACCTCTCTACTATTTACCCCACAACGACCAATCTTGTATTCAAAAAACGCACGTTTCTCTCTCCGTATCGATTCATTGGTAAGATTTCGCAGTGATTTATAATAATCCCAAAAGGAATGCGACCCATTCTTTTTAAATTTCCTATAAGCCTTGTCGCAAAGACACTGCATTTGTCTCACTGTACTCGTCAACCAAGGTACAGGAGGGTTAGTGAAGCGTGAAGTTACTAGTGGCATATGACAATTCATTAGGTGCATTAATGCGTTATTTAAGAATGAAAATGATAGATAAATGAAGATGTCAATATAAAGGATTGTCTTCTCATTTCTTTTGATGTAACCAACCTTTATTCCAATGTTCCAATTGAATACACACTCAAAATAGTTTCTAATTTATTTGACTCACATTTTGATAATATGTGAGTCATAATAAATTAACATAATGTAAACATAATGTTAAATATAATGTCATATACTTATGTTAGATAGAAAGAAACCATAAATCTTCTTTCTTTAAACACATTGTTACTTGGATTAGATGTGTTGATGACGTTTCCTGTATATGGAAAGAAAATGCCCACGAACTTAATAAATTTCATAATTATATTAACAATTTGAATGATAACCTTAAATACATATTGGAAATAGAAAAAAATGATAAGATCAATTTTTTTGGATTTGACTTTACTAAGGAAAGAAGACGATTTTATTGATTATGATATCTGTAGAAAACCTTCTACTAACACAACAATTCTCTATTCCTTATATTCTTCACATCCTATTCAACAAAAATTGGCTAATTTTCGTTTCCTCATTAATAGAATTTTTAACTATCCCCCTCAGAAAATAACAAAGCCAAGGAACTTAATTATATTTTTAACCTAGCCTACAATAATGATTTTCTCAAACATAAAATTAGCAAATTAAAAATTTATTGTTGATTTTTCAAACTAATTTCAGCATAAATAATGCGTCAGGTACGTTAAAATTACCAAATCGCATAACTTCTATATTCCAGCTATAAATTTAATGCTTATTTATGGTTTCTATGATTACAAATCATAAATTAAACTTTAAGAATTTTTAATTTTCACAAAACTCCAATTTTTACATAAAAATGGAAGTAATTAATTTTTATAGTTAGAATATAAAATTCGTGCGATTTAATGATTTGAACATATCCAACGCATTATTTATGAAGAGATTATTAGATTGAAAAATCAGTAATAAATTTATTTTTCTTCTTTGTAACTCAATCCGGGGCATACTGTAAACGCAATTTTCGGATATTCTGTATATAAGGACTCCTGTAAGATTTTATTCTCACTCCCCGAGGTCGCTTACGGGTGAAGCGCTGCAATCTTTCAAAATCGTTCGATTTCTTGTTAATATTCAAATCGGCCACAAGCGACCTCGGCGATTTGCGGCGAAACCGTTCCTTATATGTCCTAGTAATACCGCGTGTCCCTCAAAAGTGGGTCACCCCCATTTTTTTTATTATTAGTGATATATGAAAACCATTTGGAATGCATAATTAAACGATTTCGCCTCAAATGGCTGTAGTGGAGGCGTTTGATATGAAATATTAACAAGAAATCGTTCATTTTGGAAGATTATAGCGCCTCGTCCGCAAGCGGCCTCAACGGAGTGAAAAAATATCGTCTTATAGGAGACTTCATATATTTACTAAGATATAAGGAATGATTTCGTTTCAAATGAGGCGTTACAATCTTCCAAAATGAACGATTTCTTGTTAATATTTCATATCCGGCCACAAGGGACCTCTAAAATTATTCCTTAATTTTACCCCAACATGCCGAGGTGCTATATATATCCTCGTAAATATATAAAGTCTCCTATAAGGCGATTTTATTCTCACTCCGCCGAGATCGCTTGCGGGCGAGGCGCTAGAAACTTTCAAAATGAACGATTTCTTGTTGACCTTTTCCAGCACCTCGCTCGCAGGCGACCTCGGCGATTTAAAACGAAATCGTTCTTTATATCCTTATATCTTAGTAAATATATCAAGTCTTCTATAAGACGATATTTTTTCACTCCGTTGAGGCTGCTTGCGGGGGAGGCGCTACAAACTTCCAAAATGAACGATTTCTTGTTAATACTTGATATCCAACGCCTCGATCGCAACCCACTACGGCCATTTGAGGCGAAATCGTTCCTTATATATCCTAATAAATATATAAAGTCTCCTATAAGGCGATATATTTTAACTCCGCCGAAGTCGACTGCGGGCGAGGCGCTGCAATTTTCCAAAATGAACGTTTTCTTGTTAATATTTCATACCTAACGCCTCGACCGCAAGTGACCTCGGCCATTTGAGGCGAAATCGTTCCTATTATATCTTAGTAAATACATAAAGTCTTCTACAAGATGATTTTATTTTTACCCCGCCAAGGTCAGGAGGTTAATATTTCATACCCGAAACCGCGTTCCTTTTATATTCTATTAATATATAAAGTCCTCTAAAACGATTTTATTCTCACTCCGTCGAGGTCGGATGCGAGCGAGGCGCTACAATCTTGGATGATAATAATGGATTATTATAGGAAAATTGTTCAAGTAATGCTGTGTGCCGCTTAAAAAAATCGTATTTCGAGGAAAACACATCGTTCTGAGATGGTTTTTGGTTATAAAAGATTGAAACATTAACTGACCTCACGTGCTAATGCTATTTGAAAAAAAATATAAGCTATTATATAAAGCTAATTGAAGCTTATCACTTGATTAATAAGCTATTGTGGTGTAAAATGAACGATTTCTTGTTAATATTTCATATCCAACGCCTCGGCCGCAAGCGACCTCGGCCATTTGAGGCGAAATCGTTCCTTTTATATCTTAGTAAATACATAAAGTCTTCTATAAAACGATTTTATTTTTACTCCGCCAAGGTCGCTTGCGGGCGAGACGTTACAATTTTCCAAAATAAACGATTTCTTGTTAAAATTTCATACCCGAAATTGCGATCCTTTTATATTCTATTAATATATAAAGTCCTATAAAACGATTTTATTCTCACTCCGTCGAGGTCGGATGCGAACGAGGCGTTACAATCTTGGATGATATGTAGATATGTTTTCCTATATAATGGATTATTATAGGAAAATTGTTCAAGTAATGCTGTGTGCCGTTTAAAAAAAATCGCATTTCGAGCAAAACGCATAGTTTTGACGTGATTTTTGGTTATAAAAGATTGAAACATTAACTGACCTCACGTGCTATTATTATTTAAAAATAAATATAAGCTATTATATAAAGCTAATTGAAACTTATCACTTAATTAATAAGCTATTGTGGTGTATTCCTCAACTTGATAATAACGGAGTGAATAGAGGTGAATATATTTACATTATGTTAAATACAGACATTTTCGGGTTACATGCACTTCCGATGGTTATGTTGGTGAATGTTTTAGAATATTAAAGAAATTACAAAAGATTTTCAGATCATTTAATATATAGCTCAATTCAATATGAGAGGTAGTTGTATATCAAGTTGAGTTGGGTTGAGCTCCAACTACATACCATTCAATATGAGGAGTGTTATGAAGTCAAAGCTCAACCCAACAAAACTGTTAAGTTTAAACAGTCAGTTTCAGTTTTTAAAAAACTTTGAGAATTTTTAGATCGGGTTGGGTTTGGTTGGGATTGGGTTAAGCTCCAGTGACACGATCATTTACTGGATTAAGTATTTCGTATAGTTCCCTTGTAAAAGAGTGATGCCAATAGATTAGGCAACAAACACTGACTATTGTGGGCACAAGGCAAAAGCGACTGGTCACGTTAACACCTTAACGCCAATACTGTCGCGGGGGGAATTAGAATTACATTATATTTCAAATCTCTATATTTAAAGTATATTCCTTGTTGACGACATGTATGTATGTATGTAAGAAAATGAGGGTGCATGCTTCCGCACACAGCACTTAAGCAGCATCGGATCCCTTGTGCATACTTCCGGTACAGATACAAGGCCAGGGGTGCATACAAGGTCATCATGTACTCGAATGTTCTTGGACGAGTCCCTATTCATTCGTAATATAATTACGATGCTCATCATATGCAATATTGCTTTCTATTTTTCTGTTATAATTTTTGTATAAATAACATACACCAAATAACCTCTAAATATGCTAAATGTATTCTGACAGATTCTAACACTTCGAACTATTGTCAAATCTGACGTTCGCATGTAGTGTTATTTTTACACACCGTTGAGAGATGTGTAGAAAATGTTAACTCGGTGTTAAATTGCTATGTAATCGTGAACAATTTATCCAAGTAAAAGTGTAAAAATGGATGTTGTTATGAACGACTAGGGTTATATCTGGGTTGATCTGGGTGAAGCGAATAATACGTTGAGAACGCAACCCAGGACGTCACGACATGTTCCTAACGTTATATGTAGTCGATTGGTGACATCTTATTCTATAATAATTCGAAACAAATGCGAAGAATGAAGTCGTCAAATTACAACTTAAATGTTGTAGCTAACAATAACAGTGTACTATCGTAATTACATTGTCATTACATTTTAATAATATCATTTCAGATTTTCATAAGAAGCAACGGGTTTATAATTATCTTATCATGATACTCTTTTATAACCCTTTCTTATGGCACAGACAGATTTTTGACCATAAAGGCAAATGTTGGTTGGATATCCTAATGGCATCACTTTATTCGGCGAACACCCAGTCCAGTTGATAACCATGTCATTGTTTAAACCAACCTAGATTGGAGCTTAATCCAACCCAATCCATAATATTCCTCCTTTCTATTATCCGGGCGTATTCCGAATAGTGTTGTATGTGTCACTTATTCTATTTTGTAATTATTCCACTGTGTCGATTGGAGTATCATAAATAAGCCGTTTTAAATGTCCCCAAAACAAAAAATCTTGACTGTTTGTCTGTTGGAAAGTTTGGTGACTTAGCGGACCATGGTTGAGGTCCTCCTCGACCTATCCAACAATTACATGTCGTTCATTAACACCCTGGATAGTGCTCATTCAATCTATAGCCCACTTAGTGAAGAAGCGAAGTAGCTTTGGATATACACTACTCTCCAAAATTATCGCACCACCTAAATTATGCATTAAGCTTAAAGATATTTTTTTTTGTAAATCAACGGATGGATTTTGATGATTCTTTCTTCACGGTATAGGTTGGTTTTTAAGGAAGAAATATGTTGATGATTTCTGACAATTATCAACGTTTTGCCCATACGCAGGGAGTAAAGAAAAATTTGTGTGTTTTCTTCTAATTTTGCAACACCCTGTGGAGTTCGTCAAAAAGAACCGCTACATTTCCTTTACATTATGTTAGAATGAAAATCTCTACATTTTCGATCAAGAATCATCTCGATATCTCTTTTATCAAGGAAGATACACATTCTTTAAATTTGACTTAATTTTGTTGAAATGTATGTGATTTGCATACAAGGATTCCTGCCAGGAAGATACAAGGATTCCATTTTGATTGGAATGCTGATAACTGGGAACAAGTATTGTTCACAGATTAATCAAGGTTTTGTTTATAGAGCTCACATAAACGTTTAAGTGTAATTCAACGGCCCAATGAAAGCTATGCACAGTGCAACATTATTTAATGGAGGATCTGTAATGGTTTGAGGTGGACTTTCGCTTACAGCACGAACATACCTTGTTTCTTTGTAAAGAGGTTCATTAACAGGTGAAAGGTATATTACAGACATTTTATTGGAACACGTGGTACCCTTTGCTCCTTACATAGGAAATAATTTTTTATTAATACATGTAATGCAAGACCTCATGTTGCCCGTATGGTCCGTGACTATTTGGATGAAGTTGGTATACAAACCATGAACTGGCCACCCTGTAGGCCTGATCTCAATCCAATAAAGAATTTATGGGATAATATCGATTGTCAATTAAGGGGCTGACATCCACCACCTATCGTTTTGGACGACGTTGAGAGGATGGTAAGGGAGATTTGGGATGCAATTGATCAAGATCAAATTCGACGCTTGATTTTAAGTATTCCTCGTCGCTGTGAAGAAGTGATTCGTAAGAGAGGCGGAAACACACATTATTAGATGATTTTGAAAGAATGGATTAAGGATTTTGTAGTGTTTTTTTAGTTTTCACCTACTTGTTTAAAATATTAATAAAAATTCGTTACATTTAAACTTGTGTATCTTCCTTGATAAAAGAGATGCTATTCTAACGTAACGTAAATGGAATGTAGCGGTTCTTTTTGATAAATTCCACAGGGTGTTGCAAAATTAGAAGAAAAAACATAAACTTCTTTTTACACCCCGTATATGGGTAAAACGTTGACAATTATCAGAAACCATCAACACATTTCTTCCTTAACCTTTCGGTACACGCACCGGACTCTCACTCCGGGTTCTGCACCCTCTATTGTTTAACAGAAAAGGCAACATTTTTACCGACATAATTATGTCATTTTAGTGTCAAAAATTTCTTAGTGTACAACACAGTAAAATACGAATATGAATACGATAGCGAAGAAAAATACTCTTTGAAGGTGAAGTCTGAAGCTTTTCAAAAAATTTTCCAGGCGGTAAGATGTTTTTTTCCGTTCAAAATGGCTTCTTATCTGATTAGAAGAAACGAAGAAGATAATGAAAGCTGTAGAACATAAATGCCCCGAAAAATGTGCAGCGCATTCAACACGGGCATTTATTTGCCTATCGCAAATTTTATGATAATAAAAAAATTTTTTAAATTATTGTCTTAAAAAGAATACAATTTAAAGTTTCTAGATTTAAAAATACCGCGGCTTCCAGAAGACCGTTACTGCTTCTAGAGGATTTAAAATACTTCCAGACGACTTACAATGCTTTCAGATAACTTGATATAGCATCTAGAAAACTTAAAACGTTTCCAGAAGACTTGATGTTTTCTATGTCCTCTAGATGATTTGATACTGTTTTAAGAAAACTTTATATTGCTTTCAGAAGACTTGAATTTCTAGACTGATATTTCTAGAAGACTTAAAATGATGAATTTACAGATGTCTTACAATGCATCCAGACGACTTACAATGCTTACAGATGACTTACAACGCTTTTAGAAGCCTTGATATTGCATCTAGAGGACTTGAAGTGTGTCCAGACGACCTACAATGCTTCCAAAGTACTTTATGTCGCTGTTAGAAGACTGAAGATGCTTCCAGAAGACTTGATATTGTATCTAAGAAACTTGATATGGTTTCCAGAATACTTGGAATGTTTCCAGAAGACTGATACTGCTTCTAGAAGACTTAAAATATTTCCAGATGACTTACAATACTTCCAGACGACTTACAATGTTTCCAGAAGACCTTATACTTACTTTTAGAAGACTTGAAATACTTCAAAATTACTTGAAGTGCTTCCAAAAGACTGGATACTACTTCCAGAAGAATTGATACTGCTTCTAGATGTTTTAAAATGCCTCCTAAAGCTTTGATACTGCCCCTATAAGACTTTATACTGCTTCTAGACGATTTCAAATGCTTTCAGAAGACTTGAGAAGTTTCCAAAGACTTGATACTGCTTCTAGAAAATTTTAATAATTAAGAATCGATACTGCTTCTAGATATTTTAAAATGCTTTCAAAAGATTAGATATATCCCCTGTAAGACTTTATACTATTTCTGGAAGATTTGAAATGCTTTCAGAAGACTCGAGAAGATTCCAGAAGAATTGATACTGCTTCTAGATGTTTTAAAATGCTTCCCAAAGGCTTGATACTGTCCCTGTAAGACTTTATACTGCTTCCAGAAGATTTCAAATGCTTTCAGAAGACTTGAGAAGTTTCCAAAAGACTTGATACTGCTTCTAGAAGATTTTAATAATTAAGACATGATACTGCTTCTAGATATTTTAAAATGCTTCCAAAAGATTAGATATAGCCCCTGTAAGACTTTATACTGTTTCTGGAAGATTTGAAATGCTTTCAGAAGACTCGAGAAGATTCCAGAAGACTTGATACTACTTCTAGAAGATTTAAAGTGGTTACAAAAGTCTTGATATTGGCTCAGGTAGGCTTAATATTGCTTCTAGAAGATCTAAATTGCTTCCAAAACATTTGGAATGCTAACAAAAGATTTGATATTGCTGTCAGAATACTTAACATTGCGTCTATAAGGCTTGAAATGCTTCCAGAAAATTAATTTATTTGGTGCCAATCGTATTTTCATTGCAGATCTTTCTTAATGCTCCCAGACTTCTAAACGATAAATCTTCTTTCATGAAATCCCGGCATGAACCCGGAATATACTGGGACTGGACTGAAACTGAAATGTACAAGTATCTTAAAATTGAGATACCATTCCTAAGATGACTAATTGTTTAATTGTTAAGATTTCAAGGCATTAAAGATGGTATTTGCACCTCCTAGCGGTCATCTCAGAATCCTGAAAACAATTTCCTGTATTTTCTCTTAGCCACTTTAGTCATCAAGTTTTTTTCCTGCAAGTCTGCTGTCAAATAATTTTCAGTATTTTCTCTTAGCCACGATTTTATGATTAATAAAATCTTTTCCTGCAAGTTTAACTATCGACTTACAGAGTCTTTTAGCAATTTGCAACCGCTGGTTCAGCGGACCGCAACCATTCAAGTTAACATTTTTTTTTAATATATCCGTTCTTGTCTACGAAAAAAGGACTTACTTTCGAAAATAAGTTTTGGTGGAAACAGCTAATAAAGGTAAATAGGTCATTTCGTCAGTTTCTAGTTAGTTAATCCCTTTTTTCTGTATTTGCCGATATTGAAGGACGTCAAAGTATTATTTCAGATCAGAATGTTGTCGTTGTTAATGGCGTTAGTTGCTAGTTTCAGATTTCTAAATATATAATACTGTAGAAGTGAGTTTGTAAATATAATTATATTGGACATTTTATTACTGATTGCGCAAGTGAGGAATAATCTTGGGATTAAATGATAACACAAGCTGAGTAACTCATTTCCACAAAGCTCGAAATCAAGTGGGGGATTATCAAAATTTATGTGGAAATACAGATAGCTCAAACGGTTCGTCATTTTAACTACATTGAGGTCACTCTGGAAGTGCTGCCAATGAAACGGCAGATGAGCTAGTGCTAAAGCGTTTTTAGGACCAGAACCAGCAATTTGTGTAAGATTTACGATGCCCAAATAGAGGATTCGAAGAATTCTGCAGCTAACTGATTTATCTTTAGATCGTCAGTGGTACATCTAACACAATCTTCGTAGCTTCATAAGCGCCGGTTTTTGAAAATAAGTATGGGTGCTGGATAGTGAAAAAACTGAATTGGGAAAAGATTCAAACGACGAATGACTGTTCTCAAAACAAAAGTGACATGAAAAACGTCCATGTATCTGGCGCCTATGGTTAATTTGCAATAGAAATGCCTTATATCAACAGTGCTTACACCTTCACAAGCAATATTTGGTCTATAATTGAAATTTTTTAAACTTTTGAAATGAACATTTTGTATCCTAGCAGTATTTGGTATTTTGGAAGCAAAATCAAATTGTATTAACAATTTCGTGCCTTTTGCAATAAAAATGTCTTCTTTAAGACTTTGCATTTTCAAACATTTTTTTGCCAGTAGTTTTACAAACGGTATCAAGTCTTTTGGAATCATTTAAAATCTTCTAGAAATAGTATCAAGTCTTTCAGCTGCAGTATAAAATCTTGTGGAAGCAGTTCAAGCCTTCTGAAAGCTATGTTAAGGCTTCTAGAAGCATTATCAAGTCTTCCAGAGGTAGTATCAACATTTTTAAAAGCAGTTCAAGGCTCATGGTAGGTATCAAGTTTGTTTTAAGCAGTATCAGACACCGAAGAAACGAAAGGTGAAGTTTAATATTGGTCTCGAATCGGGGGCGGAGCAAAACGTTTTTCTCACACATAAACTCCCTATTCGTACACCTGGTCACTGACATGCTGTCAAATCACCATTTTGGCTCGAATCGTTTGAATACATAGATATCATGAACCGCGGTACTTTAGTAATCTAGGGAGTTTAATACAAATCTCTTATTTGGCAAAGAAACCCGGACTCTCAGTCCGTGCGAGCACTCACGTCAAAAAAAAAATGCGCGTGTACTGGAGGGTTAAAAATTAACCTACACCGTGAAGAAAGAATTATCAAAATCCAACCGTTGATTCACAAAAAAAATACCTTTAAACTTAACGCATAATATAGATGGTGCGATAATTTTGGAGAGTAGTGTAGATAAGTTAATTTATATCGACCTATTTTTAGCCAAGGAATCTGTGGTCTTCCGTTGTACACGCATATCAGAGACATACTGTATATACTTAAAATCCGAACGCTTACAACGGATTCGTTGTAGCTAAATTTATTTAGCTATGTTAAACAGCAACATATTTGGAACTATTACGTTAATAATTAGTTTTGGATATTCTGTTTACTATGAAATCAGTGGTAGGCGGGAAATAAAAATTAAATTTGCTATTTGAATGTTTTATCAATTTTATAAGTACTGCTATGCCTGAATGTTACTAGTTCTAGATTTAGATCTTATGATATAAAACTAGAACTAACACTTGACCTAGAAGTGGAAAAAATTTCTTCGTCTGAAGAAATCGTCGATTTTTAAAATATTCTCGTGCTATTTGTGTTGCCTAAACTTTATCACATTTAATATATAATTTTGGAATTTCAACATCTTTTTAAGCAATCTCCAAATAACAGGTTTAAGAAAGTGTGGATCCAATTGATTAATAGTTGATAAGCCAATGTTAGAACCTTGTATTGTATAAATTATAAATACAAATTAACACCTCAACTTTTAATGAGGTACCTTTATAAATAATATACAAAAAAAAAATAAAATTTTTTAATCAAACTATCTTTGTTGCGCATTCATTTAAATTGTCCAGCACCTTGGCCAAAGAACGAATTCCCTTGTTTTGAAGCAGCCCTCGATGGCGCAAATCCCAACATTTTTTGGATATTTTGCCTGATCGACATGGTACATAATATGTAAAGGAATATAAATGAACATTCGGTGTAATCCTCGCCGGGAAGATTTCTATGGCTTAAACCTTGCACCCAAACAATCGGTATAAACGGTAATTTCGCCACAACTCTCCCATCAAATCTAACAATTTAATTAATCAAAAATTGTCTTAAAAAAAGAGAAAAACTTACATATTATTAAACATACTAAGCAAAGCGGTGAATGCAAATCCAATAGCAAACATTGATTTCATTTTAACCAAGGATAGATCTCGGCTGTTGATTTTTAATCGCTCCTCTTGCCTCTCGATTTTCTTTTTAACCTGTTTATAAATCGATTCGCCATGGGTTTCTTTGCGCTTTTCCACTGCAAAAGATTCTTAATTAAGTAGGAATTACATAAGATTATTTAAATGTACTTACATTTCTTGCTCTGCTTTTCAACCTCGGTCTTTAATTTTTGATATTTTTCTGTACGGTACACCATCAACCAAGTTAATCCTTCGCCGAGGAGAGCCGTGCAAATTGAAATAAAAACGATAAGGAGGGTATCGGCCCACATTTTTCTTAATTTAAGAAAAATAAATTAAAAATTAATATGACAAGTCTACAATAATGATGGAGTGGATTTTGAGGTTAATGAAACGTCACTGATATCACTAAATTTAAATAAAATTCGATTATATTTATTATTAATTAATTATTTTAATTATAATTGCGTTATTTTTATTGATTAACATTAATAATTGTTGAAATTAAAAAGTTTGAAAGCAAATTATGGATTAAATTTTTTTGGCGGGAAAAACTAAATGTCACTAAATTCAAATTTATGAAATTCAATTAAAAGTAATTGCAACACAATTATTGTGCTTAAAATGCTTAAATTTGATTGCTTCGTTATTGTGTAGATGCCTAATATATTAATCGAGATGGGATTCGTTGATAATTCGGTCACAATTAGTTCAATCTAAAAAGAAATCGAACAAATCATAAAAATTAAGCAAAAAATGTTTTATTCACCTCATCGCAACAAAAATCAGCCGGAAAAGTAAGCAAATAATCACAAATTTTTCCATTTTCTTGATGTATGGTCGAAGCAGAATAAGTAACGAAAAAAATAAGGAGAAAATTGAAGTAATAAAGAACGTTTTGATTAGATTTGTTTTCGAAAAGGATGTGGGAAGCGAAAAATGTGTTTCCCCCAAAAATAATTAATAAAATCGTTGAGAATTCTTGGTTTAATAATGTAGAAAATGAGGATAAATTGATTAAGATTTCATGTAGTTTTAGAAAATCGTTTTGATCGGGGTTTTTGATGGATAAAAAGTGATTATTAATTTGTTGGAATTGATTCTTTAAAGATAATGAGATCAAAATTATGTAGTAAGAGACGAATTGCCAGATAAAATCGATTAATAATCGAGAAATCTATAAATTAAAAGATTAATATGTTAAATTGGATGTATTAAGTGTTACTTACGTGTATAAAAAGAGCTTTTAATAATGTGTATTGAGTTTTTGTGAAAATTTCGTTAAAAATGCTTAAATAAAACATTTTAATTGATAAATTATGAAGGGGAGTTCTCTCTGTTATAAATATAATATGATTCACTAAAAATTTATTAATTATTTATTCAGTACTAAGATGATTAATTGAGATTGTACTTAAAAAGAAGACGAGAAAAGTTATCCCTGTAAGATTAAAAAGGATTTTTTGATTCTTCAACGATTCCTTTTTAAATATAATAATTCGATTCTCTAATTGGTTCCATTTATGATTAATATCTTTCCATTTCCTTGAAATGCGCAATAAACTCACCAAAAATATTAACGATCCTAAATTATTAATTATACCTAAAAAATTATACATCAAATAAGTATTTTTAAAATTGGAGATTAAAGTTTGATACCTTTTGAGTTATGTGAGTCATAAATAAAAGTAAAGCAACAATACGCGCAGAGAATTAAGAAATTTAAGCACCAATGTAAAAAGTTGAAATTGAAATGATTTTTGAAAATGTTTTCTTTGTCGGTGGAAATTTCGGGGAATATTCCGGAAAACTTCCCCGTCGAAATCAAAGGTTTTAAAGATGATGAAATTGTGGAATTACGTTGGTAAAGCTTAAACATTGTTTGAATCATAAAAATATTGGGGGAAATGAAGAATTTTTTTTCGAATGTGTAAACATATTAATCATAATTTTCTCATTTCAATATTGATTTTAGTAAAAGGAAGGAAATCGGGATATTGAATTCTTCGGTATATTTACAAATAATATCATAAATAAACAGAATTAATAAATACATAATTAATTTGATATTAATGATATTTGTGGGTATTCATTTTCAAGGGAATATACCCTGGGTATATAGAAATGTGCAAATTGGGTGAGTCCTGCCGGGTCACGATGGGTTATGCGTGAAAATACGCTATTTATATTTCTCAAATGGGTGGCCAAATAAGCCTGCAAAGTGCCATATCTCGGAGAATCCTTATTCTAGAAACCTGCGGTTAATAATCTTATGACTAAATTGTACTGAAAATGAATAAAATATACTGAATTGTGTGAGAAACTTGAACTTTTTCCTGCTCCAACTTTAGTATGCCCAGCTTATGATCACTGAATATTTGCGTTAGATCTAAAACTTTAGTAACTTTAATTAATTTTTCATTTTTGAAATTTATTCTGCTCTTTATTTGGCAGCACAATGGAACAAAAATTAAAACAATTTAATAGTACCATTATAGTATGTGCGTACAGTAGTTTTATTGACTTTTAATTAACAAATTCTTCAACTCCACGTGTCAAGTACACATCTGCTAATGGACAGAAATGTTTATGCTTTCGAGAATTGATAAAGACGATAACAAAGATTTTGCAAAATTTAGTAATATTTAATTTCTTCTAATTTTCGTAATTTCTTACATCGATATTGACGTAAGAAAGATAAAGAAGAATAAAACGATGAAACTAAAAAAATAAAGACCAATACTAACGTAACTGAAGATAAGAAAAAGATAGATTGCACTCAAGACGACGATGACGACCAAGAAACCATAAAACCGATAAAGGTAATGAAGATAAAAAGAAGCTGAAGAATGATTAATTATACGAAGAAAGTGAAGATTCAAGTAGATGACGAGAAACACGTGGATAAGAAACAATTCAATGCTGGCCATTCAATGAAACCGACATTTACTTTGTCATTATGTAATATAGAAGATTCTTCAAATACATCTTTTGGTGAAGATAAAGTGCAGGTGATTGAGTTTATTTTGAAGAAATGGCCGTAATGATGGAATGGAATGATCAACAAATGCTTTTATATGCCAAGAAATCATTAACTGGTTTATCAAAAGTGAATGGGGCATAACTTAGCACGAATTGAAAAAAACCTTTGAAGGGTGAGTATTTCAAAAAGATTGGTAGTGCTACTTTACTTGAAATGTTCTTAAATAAGAAATGGAAAAAAATGAAACCATGCAAGAGTTCTTTTAAAAATGAAGGCGATAGCTCGTAGAGGAAAAGTAGATGATGATGCGCCAATGGAATATGTTATTGATGGTGTTTTTTATGGCAGTTTTTTATGGCGCAAGAGCTATTAAAGAATTCAAAGGAAAGTTACAAGTCTATGCAAAAATGAACAAAAAGATTGAGATGAAGACTGATGCCGTGAAACGATTTGAGTACATAATCAATTTTGGTGGTAATACATAGACCACCAAAACTGATTGCTTGTCAGGTCCAACATCAATAATCCTATGTTACAATTATGGAGACGTTGGTCACAAACTCAATGACTCCAGAGAAAGAAAAAGGAACGAAATAACACCATTTGGGCTTTGCAATTCACCATATTCCAGAAGTTTATTAACAATACTTTCAGA
The DNA here is from genome assembly GCA_036711965.1 of Onthophagus sagittarius. NCBI lineage: Eukaryota > Metazoa > Arthropoda > Insecta > Coleoptera > Scarabaeidae > Onthophagus > Onthophagus sagittarius. The sequence continues at coordinate 15,633,633 of JASERS010000004.1, forward strand.
GATTTGATGATTCTGACATACATGGATGATATTATAATCTTAACTAATAATAAGATGCAGGTTCTGGATAGACTGAAAGGTGTATTAAAAGATGCTGAAGATCATGGATTAATTGGAAAAAATATCAATTAATCTGGGTTATGCAATAATTAATGAAAGTATACGACCATCTCCAAGAAAGATAGAAGCAATAACGAAATTTTCAGACCCTAGAAACCTAAAACAACTCCAATGATTTTTGGGTCTTGCTGGATATTTTCGAAAATTCGTCAAAAACTATTAAAGAAAATCAGGTGTTTTGTTTCGGAATGACTCAGAGAGATGCTTCTAGAAAACTGAAGACCATATGCCTCAAAATTTGGGTTTGGTGCAATATTAATGCAGGAATACGAAGATGATCAAAAGTTATATCCTGTTTACTATACGAGTCAGAAGACTACACCTCGACAAAAGTATTCTAGTTACGAGTTAGAGGTGCTGGCTATCATTGAAGGCGTTAAATGGTTTACAGTTGATCTATTGGTCATTGACTTTGAAATTATTACAGCTTATTCAACATTTACTAAAACATTACAAAAAAAGGAGCTGTATACTAGAGTTGTAAAATAGGCACCTTTGCTGATGTTAACTTCCATCAAAGGTACAAGAGATCGAATTGAGAATGTTCATGTAAGGAGCGGCTTTTACGTTGCAGGTGGGCGTGCAAATGCGTATGCAACAAATTGAAATTTGTCACGCAGAAGTTTATTTGGTCAGAAAGGATAAAAAATGAGAATAAAATTTAATATAATAAACTTTAATGAATAGAATTATCAAACAAATTATAAAAGATATAAAAGAAAAGTGTTATGAATTTAAACTTTTAATTAAAGAAAATTGAGAATAAACTAATATTTTCGATCAAAAATTATTAAATGATTCAAAATTACTGAACAAAAAGTTATCCATTGAATTTATTGAACATAATTTTCCTAACGAAAGTTGCCAAATACTTTCACTTTAATAGACATACCAAACTAATAGAACGGAAGCTGTTAGTAAATTTAGAGAAAACATAACTTACAGAGGGTTAAAAATCTCATCGTGGTAACGATTAATGATCGACTCTCGCTCTTGGTCCCAGCGCCACCCTTAGTATTTAGTTTACCCCCGAAGATGAATCTCTGCTGCCGGATTTGGAACTCTTTTCAAAGCTCCTCGGATTGATGAGGGATTCTTGTTCTGTTCTTTGGCACTGGACCTTGAGACTGACCACGGCTTGAGATTCCTTGGGGACTCACTAAAGACTCCTTTTCTTTCACCCGTCTGAGTTTTTTATAATCCTTCTTTTCCGAGCGCTCTTAATCTAAACAATCAATTTCATTGGTCCTACAACTCGGACGAAAACCATTCGCTCATAAACTAAATGTAAAGGAAGAAATCATATAGGGAACCTTTTGTTTAAATTAACGAATAAAAATTGATAAGCAATTCTAAAATCAATCAATAAATTTAATAGAACCCGCGGTTCAATACATTCAAACATCAGATGATAAGCTGAAGCTAATTTTTGATTTACTTGAGAATGGCCCATATGAGATCTGTGCTATTGAAGATAAAGTGTTGGGCAAGTATGAAAATTATCAACGCGTGCTGGTAGTAGCAAAAACCTTATAGTATGAAGTCATCAAGATGACAATGGACACTTAGATTTAAAGAAAATATATCAAAACAGAAAGAAAATAGAAAATTGTCTTAAAATGTGTTAAATTGTGTTAAATTGTATAACGTGTGTAAAACAAATGAAAGGTTTTCTATAATTAATCGAAAAAGGATCCACGGCGTTGTATACTTGAACATATTGCTCTTTCTACCAACTAGAACTACAAGTATATTTTGCCGTCATAGATGCTTTTAATAAGTTCACTTGGTTAATTATGAAGAGTTGAAAGAAGTGTTGCTATAACACAACAGTCCAAAACGGTTGATGATAGCCGTGAAGATGTAAGGTCATTTTCTGTTAAATTAAGAAATTTTGCAAAACATTGCTGTTTTGGAGGATTTTTGGAAAAAGCTTTAAGAGATCATTTCCTCTGTGGTTTAAGCTCTGAAAATGTTAGACGGAAGTTACTAACAGAAGAAAATTTTTTAAAAAAAAGAGAGAAAAAGTTTTTCTAAAAACTTTTCCATTATTGGTAGAATGAATAGTTTCTAAAATCTTGGATTGCTCCCATAAAGAATATTAATTATCAGGGCTTCACAAGTGCTTGAGAGCAGTTTCTTATAAAAGTTTTAGCTGTAGACCTTCAACTGATTATAGTGTACAAATTTTTGTTACAAACGCCGAATAATAAAAAATGTTGTATGCTGGAAATATTCAGGTATGATAAAAATGATGCGCCTATGGATCGTTTGCAATGTAAAGTTATGTGGAGTTTTAGAAGCAGTATTTACTCATTAGATAACAGTTTTTGAACTTCCGATATGAAAGTTTTGTATTTTGCCAATAGTGTTTGGTATTTTGGAAGCCAAACCAAATTTTATGAATAGTTTCTTGCCTTTTGCAATAAAAATGTCTTCTGCTGTCCAAGTTTTTGGGCTACTAACATCAAGATGCTTTATCCAATAGTATTTAATATTTTTGAAGCAAACTCAAATAACTTATCAGTAGTATCTTGTTTTTTGTAAGCAGTATCAAGTTATCTGGAAGCATCTCTAGCTTTCTAAAAGTGTTTCAAATCTTCTAGAAGCAGTAGCAGTTCTTCTATAAGCATTGAAAATCTTCTGGAAACATTTCAAGGTTTCTGGAGACAATATCAAGACTTTTAGAGCCAGTGTCAAGTCCTTTGAGAGTAGTTCAAGTTTGCCGACTCCATTGCAGCTCTTCTGGAGAGTTTTTAATATTCTGGAATAATTTCCAGTCTTCTAGAAGCAGTATCAAATCTTATATAAGCATTTTAAGTCGTCAAAAGGCAACAAGCGGGCGTTTAGGCGGTTTTTGCATGGTGTGGGTGTTAATGATATGGATCATTAAAATTAATTTTATTTGTTAGGGCACCTATATAGTCCCCTATAGAGGTGTCCCCTATATAGCGAACATCGATTTAACGAAATGGCCGTTATTGCGAATAAAAATTACGCAACAAATATCTTCAATACATTTTATATGCCATTTTGTTTTCATTATAACGAAAATTCATGGTAACGAACTACGAACAATTATTTCATCTCATAAGTATGATTTTAATGCAAACTATTATCATTATTGCGAACACGAATCTTTTTGTTCTCTAGGTAATGTAAGACTAATTGAGGTATTCTTAAAGATGTAATATTCGGGGAATAACTTGTTTGTCTGTAGGTCGATTGTTTATCGACTCGAAGTCGTATTACAGTTTCAAATGCAAGTATGTGGTCTTCGAGAGCGTACAAAGTGTTAAGGTTTAGAAAAAATGCGTTCGTTCAGTGTTAATTGAAAAAAATGAGTTTGAAAAGGACATCAATTCCTTTAAAAAGGAAATTAGAAATATTGGAGGATGTTGAAAAAAATGTTATTACAAAAACTATAATTCCGGAAAAATTTAACATATTAAAATCAACGCTATCAACAATTCTAAAAAATAAAAACCGTATTGATAGTGCCGTAGCGTCTGGTAAACATACGTCTCGTAAAATGTTGAGGAGACCTGCATTTCCAGAACTAGCAAAAAAGTTAATAGAATGGTTTACCAAAATGAGAACAAGAAATGTTTCTTTAACAGGGCCATTCATCTGGAGAAGGAAATAAAGTTAATGTGCTTACTATAGATGAGTGGAGACAGGAGTTCAAATTTATAAGAAACACCTATCTTGATAAAGATGTTTTTAACATTGATGAAACTGGTGTTTCTTATAGTCTTATGCCAAACTGTACTTTGTATTTTAAAAGTAAAAAGTGTTATGGTGGCACTAAAAGCGAAGAAAGAGTAACAGCATTTTTATGTTGCAATGCAGATGGAAGAAAAAAGTTAAATCTATGGATAGTAGGAAAGTCAAAAAATCCCAGATGTTTAAATAAAATAGATCGTTCCTATTTACCGTGCCATTATAATAATCAAAAAAATACGTGGATAACATCTGTAACATTTCGAGAATGGCTTATTCGTTTCCTACGAAACATGGCAGCACAAAACAGAAAAGTATTGCTAACGGTGGACAATTGTGCTGCACATAATGTTAAAAATATCAATTTGGACAATGTGAAGGTGATTTATTTTCCACTTAACACAACGAGTGCACTCCAACCTCTCGATCAAGGAATAATTGCGTGCATGAAGAAGCGACATCGTGCTCGTCTTGTAAGAGCAGCAATTTTGGCAATAGAAGCGAACGAAGAAAATTGAAATGGAACATTCTACAACATCAAACATTATAAAAAATTGTTTTAGCAAAGCGTGGACAACTGACTCTCAAGAAGAAAATGAAGAAAATCAGTTAACGATGGTAAGTATTCATCGAAAATTAGTTCTTCTTAGTAACTTTTTAGTTTACATGCTTTTATTGTCTGCATTGTAGGCTGCATTTACTGATGTAGAATGGGAAAATTATCAACGCATCTTGTCAGTACCTAAACAAGTTAGTTTTGATGAATACTGACTGCACTATTAACAGTGAGGTAGTGACTTCAGAAGCAATTGAAATCGATTTACCATTCGTGAATGCAGGCCAAGAATGGAAAGAAAATGAAGAAAGCGATGAAGTGGTAAGTGTAACACCCCCTACAAGAGCTGAAGTTTTAGCAGCTCTCTATACTATACAAAGGTAACCCACATCTGATTTGTTATCGAATTCATTATTTATATCACAATTTAAAGGTTTGGCTGATACAGAAGAGAACATTTCCGAAGGTTTCGCGAATTCTTTGAATAAAATTACTGAAGAATGTTTAAGACGAACAAAACCCGTTTTAAAGCAAAGCTCCATAAATGATTACTTAAAAAAAATGTTAATTACAATATGAACAAAACTCAAATAAACTTATTACACAGTCGATGTTAATATGTTTCAAAACACCCCAAGATCCCTCATTATTGACGCGTTGAGTGCAAAAGTGGACTAAATAATATATGTGAGTTAGTCCACTTTTGTTCTCAATGCCTCTATTATTCATAATATATAACGAACTAATTCGTTACAGCGAAATTGCGAACATCTCATTATAGTGAACGGCTTGCATTCCCCCTGCGTGTTTGCTATATCGAGAGTTTACTGTATTTAATTTTTAATCTCTCTTAAATAAAATAAATAAAACGATGAAAATGTGAATTAAAAAAAAAATATTATCTTCATTATGTCATAAAGGAAATAGAAAGAAATATGAAAAGAAATTTTAATAATCTTTAAAAGTTATTATTTTGTAAGAACTAAAAATATGGCAAAAATTTCCTCGTGTGCAATCGAACGTTTCAAAGATTGCGAACTAATAGGATTACGTTAGTAAAAACAGAAATATTTCAATAATCCGTCCGAGTGCAATCGAAGGTTGCAAAGATGATGAAAAAATTTGCGTTGATAAAGCTGAAGCATCCTTTTTAAATAATAATAGAAAAAAAAATGAAAAAGATTAATCAATAATGAAATCGATTATTGTGAATCAAATCGATTACAAAAAAATTCTTTTAAATACTCAATATTACGTTTGGGTTGCCAAACTAACTTTTACATTATCAATTAAATTAAATTATTCCAAAGTTCTAATTAAATTTAATTAAATAAAACGAAAATAATGTGACTTAAACAAATTTATTACATTCAACATTTCATATCACAAAAAAAAAAGGAAAAAATCATATCAAAAAAGACGAAATTAATTAGGTTCTTGGATGACAAATAAATAAAATTTTTAAATTCACACTATCCATATTTTTTTTCATATATACTTTTATAATATCCTTACATTGGTATACAACACACATACAAAAGGAAAAATTATGTACAAGAAATGTCAAAAATTTGAACTAGTTTAATCTGATAAATACACTCAAAAACCTCTCAATCCGTTATAAACCTTGTTCTTTGAATGTTGGTTAAGTAATTTGGCTAGTTTTTCTTTCTCTTCTTCGGAAAATTCTTGTTTGGGGAATTCAACATCGAAAGTTATGTATAAAGTCCCATGTAAATTGTTGTCTTCGTAATTCGGCATTCCTTCGCCTTTCTTGCGAATCCTCGCCCCGGGCCAAGTTACTTTATCCCGAGTTATCGAGACAAGGTGCCCATCTAAATGTGCTAATTCTAAAGTAAAACCAGTTAAAGCATCCTAAAAAAATAAAAGTTAAAAATGATTTTAAATTAATTTGGATTTATGAACCTGTAAAGATATAGTGATATTAGTATACAAATCATCTCTTCTTCTTTCGAATATAGGATGTAGTTGGGTTTTAATTTTTAAAATAAGATCGACCATCGAAGTCTCCTGTTGACAGACGTCAACAGCGACAAAGCACCGAAGATGCCAAGTGAGATCTTAGCGAAACGTGACAACGTGAAAGAAGATGAACGGACGATACCTCGGATCAACCAGAATACATACTTCTCCATCCGTGAAGCACTACGAATTAACATATATATATATATATATATATATATATATATATTATATTAAATATATATATATTTAGTCCTATCTCTTCTTCCCCTGAATATGTAACATACATCTCAACTATTTCAGGTTTTTCATAATAAAGTTACATTACAAAATTTTAATACATATACAAGAATTTGTTTTCTTCTGCCAGTTAGTTCTTATTCTACATACATAGTCAGTATCTGATACTTCCAAAATACTATCCCTTAACTTTTGGTAATAAATGTACTAATTTATTTGGTAACGTATTCGAAGTATCACGGAATTGGATTGGACTTCGAAATTCCAATTTAACCCAAAGCCTTCGACCACCCCGATTATCATGAACACCACTTTGGATAACTAAAGTATTGAGTTGGGTTGGAATTTCGAAATCTAAACCAAACCAATCCAACTTAGTCATGCTTTGGTTGGCTAACATCTTCGAAATCGGGCGAAACATGAATGCAAGACGATTATAAGTGGCGTATTTAGGAGAATACTTAGGTTGAGGAAGAATTTTTGTATTAAATGATATAATCTCGATTGACCTCGAAGACGTCGACCATCAAGTATGATGAATAACAATTTATACGGCAAAAGCATAATAAAATTGGATTCGATTGGGTTGGGCTTCGAAGAACCATCGTTCTTCATCATTTTATCCTTTCGCGCATTCTTCCTGAAACGGCAATCACTTAACATGATGCTTTTTCCTTGTAGAACCCACACGGTCCTATGGTTCTTCTAGATGGAAAGGCGTTACCATACAAAGTCTAGTAGATGAAAAGGCCTCCCCATTTCTCTTCCTTTCTTCTGTTTCTTCTCCTCGTGCTAAGCGATGTGGCGCCTCCTGTTTTCATTGTGTGAACCGCTACGACGATTCATCTCTATCTTTCAATCACAATTTAAGTCAGTGTCGTGAAACAAAATCAAAATATTCCCAAAGGATTTGGTTTAGAGGGGGCCCCCAAGTTATATTCTTCCCTACTTTGTTAGCCTCTTTTGGTACTCAATCTTATTATATTCCCTGATCTTGGCAAACAGAGCAACGATCTATCACAACGAATCATCTTTTTAATATTTCCAAAGCTTTGAACTAATTTGCTCCCATAACACATGACTCCAAAGGGCTGAAATCGTGTGTTGCATGTAGTCAACTTTTTATGGCACTACTACTCTTTTCCATCTTCGTAACTCAAAGCTCTGAATATTCTCTTAAATACTCCATGCATTCCTAAAAGAAATTCTTACTATTGCAAAAACTTTCTCTTACATTTGATAAAGGATGATATGCAGATGTAGTTTGATTACTAACAAACACTCTCCCTAGATCTGTTTGTACCTCTGAAGGAAAATCAACTCTAGAAAATATGTTCAATAATCCTTTTACCACTGATTTTGACTCAATTACTTTTAACGGTATTTTTGACATACGTCTAGAGAATTGTCGAATCACTCTGTATGTAAAAGGTAATGAGGAATAACGATCCCCGATCACTACGTTCCTTAAAAATCACGGGGTAGCCCATCTTTAGTCTATATGTAGAAAATTGGTATATCCTGATTTATATTACTTTGAGGTCAGGAGATAATGTTAAATTTTTCTTCCTATATTCTTTTCTGTTACTACAATTTTATGACAGATTTGATGGTGTGTACGTATGTAAGCGAAACTTTTTTGATATCAGTCGTTCTTCTAAGGGCATTATATCCAAATAAGCTGAACTTTGACAACATAAGTCACCCTACCATCTACGCAGCATTGGGTATTTACCCTTTTTTTAACGAGGTCGGCGAAAAAGCATTACTTTTCTCTCCTCTCCATACAATCCATAATAAAAAAAAGACTCTCTCAGTCTGTTGAACTATTAAATATCCCTTACTTACTTGGGACGAGAGAAAGGGAAATATTCCCTTCCCCTCTAGCTCGGTGTTATATCTGCACTTTCAGCCATTCCATTAAATTGGGAATAATAAGGGCTTGACGTTACATTATTAAAAGTCGAACGAATTTAGAGAATTTTCAGATAATTGAAATTTTAATCATGTAATGTCAAACCCTCATTATCCTCAATCTAATGGAATGGCTGAAAGTGCAGTGAATGCCATAAAGAGTCTTTTTAAAAAATGTAAAGATTCTAATCAGGATCTGTATTTGGCTCTGTTAAATCTGCGAAATACTCCAGGAAATAAAATGAACTCGCCTGCAAAAATTTTATTTAGTAAGAACGTAAGATCAAATATTCCAATATAATTCAAACAACTGAAACTAAATAACACAATAGATGAAGATATACAAAATTAAAAAAAAACATAAACAGAATTATAAAAAATTCGACTATATCATGAACACCACTTTGGATAACTAAAGTATTGAGTAGGGTTGGAATTTCGAAATCTAACCCAACCCAATCCAACTTAGTCATGCTTTGGTTGGCCGACATCTTCGAAATCGGGAATGCAAGACGATTATAAGCGGCGTATTTAGGAGAATATTTAGGTTTAGGAAGAATTTATGTATTAAATGATATATTAAATGTTGTATGTGTTACGGAGCACTGGTGTGCAGAGGAAAATATTGGTAATATTTATCTGCAGAACTATCAATTGACAGCATGTTTTGTTAGAAAACAATATAAGCGAGGGGGTGTTGCAATATTTACAAAAAAAGGTTTACCAGCAAAGGAATTACATGAAATAAAAACAAATTCTATTGAAAGGGACATAGAGATATGTGGGATAAAATTGGGGAAAAAATTTATAATATCAATTTATAGATCACCAGACGGCAATTTATATAAATTTAATGAAGGTTTTTACACTATACTAGAAAAAATAAAATGCTCATTTACGAACGTTTTTATTGCTGGTGATTACAATATCAATTTCATGCAAACTAGCACAATACAAACTGAGTTTGAAGAATTATGTGCTTCCTTTGGGTACCATGTGTTAACCAGAGAGGCTTCCAGAGTTACATGTAACACAAAATCATGTATAGACAACATAATAACTAACACACAGAGCGATACTCAGCATGTTAGAACAATTAACCTACATTTGGCCGATCATTTCGGACAATTATTGACCATCGATTCGAAAAATATCTTCAATGAAAGTAGTCTCCAAAGGCAAAGATTAATATCTAGAGAAAACATATTAAAATTTGAAAGTAAAGTAAGGGAAAATGATTGGATATCTGTCCTTGAAGGGTTGAAGTCCGATTTTAACAAATTTCACAAGCGCTTGTTGGAAATTTTTGAACAATGTTTTCCAATTGTAGTAAGAAGGTGGGAAAATGTTGCTAGAAAACCAGTCAAATGGTGGTCAAAAGAATTACGCCAAATGAAATATACTTTGGAAGCACTATGGGTTATTAATCAGGTTAAGAAAGATCAACCATCATCAGAAATATACAAACGATACAAAAAAGAATACCTAAAAAAAGCAAAAGATACCAAAAGATTCCACATTACCAGGGAGATTAATGAGTCTGATAATAAACAGAAGACAGTATGGAAAGTAATAAAAAGAGAAAGTAACAGAACGCAAATCACCTCAAAAGATGGTAATATCACGGTAGAAGAGTTGAACGACTTCTTTACCAGCATCGGTGAGCATACATCAGCAATGATCCCTCAGGCGAGTTGTCCATACAGTTTGCTCCAAAACATGTCTTACACTACACGATATTCATTATTTTTTCAACCTACTACTAAAGAAGAAGTAATGTGGATAGTTCATAAAATGAAAAATAAAGCAACTCCGGATGCGTATGGGTTTTCCGTGAAAATACTGAAAATAGTTATACCATATATAGCTGATGCTGTTTCCATTATGATTAATAATTCTTTTTTATATGGACATTTTCCTGACCTATTGAAAAAAGCTAGAATTGCTCCCATCTATAAAAGTGGTGATCGAAACGATTTGAAGAATTATAGACCAGTTTCAATTCTTCCTACACTATCAAAGATATGGGAAGTTGCCATACGTAACCGTATAGAAGAACACTTTGATAGCAGCAGTATGTGGAACGAAAATCACCACGGCTTCCGCAGACAAAGATCGACGATAACTGCAGGGGCAAGCATTCTCGGATCTATATTAGAAGCTTTTGATAAAAACTTGAAGATAGAAGCAGCATTTTGTGACCTCAGTAAGGCGTTCGATACAGTTGACCACAGGATACTGTTGGGAAAGTTAAGCTACTATGGCATAAGAGGCGTTGCTAATAAAATAATGGAATCCTATCTAACAGATCGTACACAATACACTGAGTGGAACAATGGAAGATCCGGTGAAAGCATGGTACATGTGGGTGTTCCGCAGGGTTCAGTGCTTGGTCCTTTGCTATACATTATATACACCAACGATTTACCAATAAACGTACAGGCAGCAATTACATTTCAATATGCTGATGACACATCATTTCTAAATTATAATATTACAGAAGAAGGTCTACACAGAAAAACTGTAACTTCAATGCAGGACGCAGAAATTTGGTTTAATAGCAATAAAGTCATGCTAAATAGAGAGAAAACAAAGATTATGAAGTTTTGTAGGCGACTTGAAGGGGAAAGAGAAACCGTAAAATTTCTGGGAATTGTGTTAGATAGTACCCTTACCTTTCAAAACCATGTACAGTATATGTCCGGTAAGCTCAGTTCAATAATCTACACTATCAGGGTATTAAATAGAACAGCAACGTATGAAGCGGCTCGTCAAGCTTACTTTTCACTGTTTCACAGTGCTGCAACATACGGAATCCTTCTGTGGGGCGCATCTCCTCATGCACGAAAAATATTTATAAAGCAAAAAGAAGCAGTAAGAGCTCTTTACAAATTAAATTCTAAAGAAAGCTGTAGGAATGTATTCAAAAGTAATATACTTACCATCCCAGCAGAATATATATTTGTGTGTATTATGTACGTGCACGAAAGAAAGGAGCAATGGGAGAAAGGATCCAATATTCACTGCTATAAAACTAGAAATGCAGAAGAGTTTCGACCACCTAAACGCCGTTTGCGGAAGACTCAGCATGGAATTGATTATGTTAGAGTCCGTCTGTACAATAAATTACCGGAGTATATTAAGATAATGTCACGGAAAACATTTAAAAAAACAGTGAAAAGTGTACTACTGAATGGTGGGTTTTATTCAGTAGACGAATATTTGGAAGCTGAAATTGTGTGATTTGAGTCATTATATTTATATATTCAGAATGTGACGAGCCGAATATTCTTTTGTTTGTATGCATTTTTAGGCAATAAAGATTATTATTATTATAATCTCGGTTGACTTCGAAGACGTCGATCGCCTCAAGTATCATGAATAAAAATTTTTTTGGGCAAAAGAATAAAAGAATTGGATTCGGTTGGGTTGGACTTTGAACCATTCTAATCCAATTCAAAGTCTTCGACCACCCCGATTATCATGAGCACCACTTTGGATGACCCAACTCAACACTTTGGAACTTGGAAGTGTTGAGTTGGATTGGAATTTCGAAATCTAACCCAATCCGATCCAACTTAGTGATGCTTTGATTAGCCAACATCTTCGAAGTCGGGCGAGACATGAATGCAAGACGATTATGAGCAGTGATATGAAATTATTAGAGGCGATAACAATTTATACAACAAAAGCATAATTGAATTGGAATTGGTTGGGTTTGATTTCGAAGGGTGGCTTCGGAGAAACCTTCATCATTTTATCCCAATATATGTCAATCTCTTAAAATGATGCTTTTTCCTTGTGGAATCCACACGGACCCATGGTTCTTCTAGATGGAGGAGCGAAAAGTGCTTCACCATTTTTTCTGCTTTTTTTCCTCGTGCTAAACGATGTGGCGCATTGCTTGGAGGGGTTTCATCTTGTTTCATCCTCTTTTCATTGTGTGGACAGCCACGATGATCCATTTCCATCTTTCAATCTCAATTTAAGTCAGTGTCGTGAAACAACATCAAAGTATTTGATTTTTTGCAACCCCGTTTTAAAATTTTAGTTTTTACTTACGTATATATCTGATTTAGAGAGAGATAACCCGGGGGTTATCTTATTCCCTAGTTTGTCTTTGTATATCTGTTTCGTAGAGGAAAAAGAAAAAATTATGAAAAGGAATTTTAATAATTTTTGAAAATATTTGTTTTGTAAAAAGAAATATTGCAAAAATCTCCTCATGTGCAATCAAAGGTTTCAAAGATTACGAAATAATGGGATTACGTTGGTAAAAACCGAAAATATTTCAAGAATCTGTTCGAATGCAATCGAAGGTTTCCAAGATGAAGCAATGATAATAGAAAAAAAAAACGTTTTTCCATTGTATGAACACATTAAGATAAGATCAATAACGAAAGCGATTTTCAAAATTATTTTAAATACTCAATATTACATTTGGGTTGCCAAACTAACTTTTATTGCTTTTATATTATCAATTAAATTGAATTATTACAAAATTTTAATTTATTTTAATCAAATAAAACGAAAATAATGTGACTTAAACAAATTTATTACATTCAACATTTCATATCACAAAAAAAAGGAAAAAATCATATCAAAAAAGACGAAATTAATTAGGTTCTTGGATGACAAATAAATAAAATTTTTAAATTCACACTATCCATATTTTTTTTTCATATATACTTTTATAATATCCTTACATTGGTATACAACACACATACAAAAGGAAAAATTATGTACAAGAAATGTCAAAAATTTGAACTAGTTTAATCTGATAAATACACTCAAAAACCTCTCAATCCGTTATAAACCTTGTTCTTTGAATGTTGGTTAAGTAATTTGGCTAGTTTTTCTTTCTCTTCTTCGGAAAATTCTTGTTTGGGGAATTCAACATCGAAAGTTATGTATAAAGTCCCATGCAAATTGTTGTCTTCGTAATTCGGCATTCCTTCGCCTTTCTTGCGAATCCTCGCCCCGGGCCAAGTTACTTTATCCCGAGTTATCGAGACAAGGTGCCCATCTAAATGTGCTAATTCTAAAGTAAAACCAGTTAAAGCATCCTAAAAAAATAAAAGTTAAAAATGATTTTAAATTAATTTGGATTTATGAACCTGTAAAGATATAGTGATATTAGTATATAAATCATCTCCTCTTCTTTCGAAAATAGGATGTGGTTGGGTTTTAATTTTTAAAATAAGATCGCCCGGTTCCCCATCGAGATGGGGTTCCCCTTCAGCAACGAATTTAGTTTCTTGCCCATCGATCATCCCAGGTTCAACCTCCATCTCCAAAATTCTCTCCTCATTCACCAATTTAACATTAGGACATTCGTCACAAACCGTTTGTTGCATCATTTGGAACCGACCGGGGCCCAAATTTCTCGTAATCATCTCTTGTCTACAGTTACATTTTCTCGTTCCTTTAGTTTGTTTCATAACTGGTTTATTTCGAGTAATTTCAATAAAAGTTCCGCTATAAAGGTCTTCTAAAGTAACCATAACGTCGATGACTACGTTTGCTCCGCGAGGGGTTTCGTTTTGTTGCTCGTTACCCCCAAAATGAAAGCCGAAATCTCCGAAAAAACTTGCAAACGGATCGAATCCGTTATCCATCATGCCGTCTTTTTGAAGACAATCCTCTCCACATCTATCGTATTTTTTGCGTTTTTCTTCGTCGGAGAGCACCTCGTAAGCTGCCCCTAAATCTTGAAATTTTGTTGCTGCATTTTCGTCGTCTTTGTTTTTATCGGGATGGAGTTCTTTGGCTAAGCGACGATACGCTTTTTTAATTTCGTGTAAACTAGCACTTTTTGATACACCCAGTATTTTGTAAAAGTCTCGTCCGGCTAATACTGAACTTAACGTTAATAAGAAGAGGTTTAGAAGAAGAAACGCTGATCCATTTGAAAGATTCATTCTGTTTCGGATTTTTCTTTCAAACGCAATCGAACACTTACTGCCACATATCACAGGTTTTTTTAAATGTATCCTATTACTTTTTGATAGATAATTTAAAGTGGAAACTTTGTGCTGTCTTTTAACACTTTAACAGACAGTCACACAACATGTGGATGGATTTGATTGGTTGATAGAAAAATATGTTAGGCAACTCAATATACACGAATAATCCAAATTGATTAATTTTTTTTAAACATTGAAGATATTAGGATTGTATCTTCCGTGATTATAGGTTAATTAACCTTGCATAAATCATCAAGAAGACATCTCCTATACAATCTTTGAGCAGTTAATTTTTTTAAAGCAAACTATTCTTAAACTAAAAATCGCTATAAGTTCCTATAAGTTCATCATTTAATACCTACCTCATAAGTGTGGTGAGGCCGTCACTGAAACGACTTCAACCTCTGGTAATTACCGCTGCCACCAGAAACAGTATTTCGCGCTACCTAATTCTTAGTCTGAAGGACTCCTACCTGATCCTATCTATTCAAACAAGATTAAGGGCGCCCGTACACGAGCCACAATTTTGCAGCTAAGTTAACCACAAAATTGTGGTCACGTCGACTGCAATTCGCGGCTGACACAACTGCATTTTTGTGGTTGATTCGCAGTTATATGAACCACACTTGCAGTCGAAGCGACTGCAACCTAACCACATCAGAAACAAAACAGAAACGTTCGTAGTCGCTAGTCTCGATATTATGGATTTTGAAGAAGCAGCACTGTTACTTCTTATTTTGAGGAGAAGAAGAAGAAGACGTAGGAAGGTACGATCGTTTTGGATCCATCCACTTCTACTTTCACGACGACAGGAAGGAAGTTTTTATAATTTAATTGATAAACTCCGGCAAGACGAAAAAAAATTTTCTAATTACTTTAGAATGTCAATTAGATCATTTGATGAATTAGTCGGAATTTTAAAACCTAAAATTAAACGGTCTGACACCAATATGAGGACCAGTATTTCAGCTGAAGAAAGGCTTGCTGTAACTTTGAGGTTAGTAAATAGATAAATTAAATTATGTGATCAATAGGTAGGTATGCCTGGAATTCATTATTTTACAGATATAATCAAACAAAGTAGGTAGGTACAGATTTTATTTATTTTCTGTTTCGACTATGTATCTATAATTGAAAGACATCTTCAAAAGATGAATTTGTATGAGCAGAGTCTACAGACAATGTTGAACCCTGCGGAGATATTAACGGAGTAGCAATATTGGTAGAGGGAATTGTTTGATTATTACTACAGCGCTGAAATTGTCCGGGTGTGGTAGGTATGGATAAGTTAATGTCATGGTTTATTGGGTGAATTTGTAATGCACTGGTGTTGTAACAGAACGGCTGGCTCGTGTGCTGGTTGTAAGGGTTTCGAAGCAGGTTGTTTCTTATGTTTTCCTCGGTAGAAATTGTTGCTGCCATTGCCTTAAATTTTTTCAACACGTTGATGATTTCACCTTTAGCATCCAATTTTAATTCGTTTGGAATGTTCTGAAAGTCTTTGTGAAGCGATAAAAGAAAATGCTTTTTTTAATGCACTTTGACAACGTTTGTATTAGTTGATCTTCTGAAGACTCGACTGATTTTCTTTTTAGTTTTTGCCTGTGACTTTTCGGTGGATGATCTTCGTTTTCATTATTTTCAGTAGGTGTAATCATTAAACTATTTGTTGTATCGGCCCTGGCTTCTGCTAATGGTAGTAGAAAAGACAGTTGATGGAAAAAAACATACTGCCTCTTAGTGGATGCAGCAGAACCACTCCTTGTTGAATTATTTTTTTTCACTTCTCTGTTGAAGCCATCCCTTAACGTTTTCCACTTCCTTTGTAATGCCTTGGCTGTAAGAAAAACTAGCTAAATTACTATATAAAACTTACCATACAAAAAGAATAATTAAAAATTGGTTTCAGGTATTTGGCAACTGGATGTACATTTGTTGATATGGAGTATTTGTACAGATGTGGGTCTACAACAATAGCTAGAATAACGCGAGATGTTTGTCAACAAATTTGGATAAATTTAAAAGATTTGTGCATACCAGAACCAACGGAAGAAAAATGGTTAAGCATTGCAGAGGGATTTGAAGCACGAGCAAACTTCCCCAACTGCATTGGGGCTATCGACGGAAAGCACATTAGAATTGTTAAGCCAACAGATAGCGGCTCTTTATACTTCAATTATAAAAAATATTTTTCTTTTATTTTACTAGGTATTTATGACTCGAATTATATGTTTACATTCGTAGATATAGGTTCCTATGGTAGACACTGCGATTCATCTATTTTCGAGGAAAGTGCTTTCTACAGAAAACTACAGCAAAACACGCTTAATATTCCAAATTCCCGACGAGTTCAAGATAGAGGCAATTTGTTACCTTATTTATTTGTTGGTGATGAAGCTTTTAGTTTATCTCAAAATTTATTGCGTCCGTACGGAGGAAACAATCTTGGTAATAGTAAAAGAATTTTTAACTATCGTCTTTCCCGTGCTAGGAGATATATTGAGTGCACGTTTGGAATATTAGCAAATAAATGGAAGATCTTTCATAGACCAATGAATGTACATGTTGATTTCGCCATAGATATTGTAAAAGCATGTTGTATACTACACAATTTTGTACGTGAAAGGGATGGTTACCGATTCGACGATACTTTGACGCTGCCGGAGTCTTTGCAAGATTTAGAAGAACATGCCGTCCAAACTCATCAGGGTGGGCGATATTTAAATTCTATTCGGGATCAATTTGCTGAATATTTTAAAAGTGACGAAGGAAAACCAGAATGGAATTACGTACGACCTTTTCTTTTCCAAAGGACCAAATGACGAAGATGTCATCAACGTACCGGGTCCATAACTTCGGTTTGTATTTGACCTCCCTTAATACTTTCTTCTCGAGGTAAATCATGAACAGGTTGGTGATGACCAGGGACATGAGGTGCCCATAACCACTCCTTCTACCTGCTTGTAAATCTGACCGTCAAATAGAAAATAAGCATTGTTGAGGCAGTGTTTGGCGAGATCTACGATGTGGCTGGGCAAGTCTTCGTTTTCTCTGATCTGCTTGAGGGCCTCTTCGATCGGGATACTAGGATAGAGAGACTTGACATCAAAGCTCACCAAGATGTCACTGTCCTCAATTTGGACGTTGTCCAGAATTTGAACGAAACGTTCAGAATTTCGTACATAGAAGTCGGCTTGTTGTGTTATAGGCTGCATGATCTTCGCTAGGTACTTTTCAAGTTTTTGTACCGGTGAGTTAAATCATAAAGCTTAGGGCACCCGCTTGATTTCTCTCGAGTGATTAGAGTTTTCTTTATTTCCGGATCTATTGGAGATGATTCTATTTTCGACTTGGTTGCCTTTTCCAAGTAAGTTGTAGCGTCTCTTGCTGCTGGTTTGTAGGCCGTATCTTTGAGCAAGTCTATGATCTTCTGCTTGTAATCCACCGAGTCCATAACCACTGTGGCATTACCTTTGTCCGCCGGAAGTATGATGATGTTGTGGTTGTTTCTGAGCAGCTTCAGGGCCTGAATTTCACTTGGATCTAAATTCGACTTCGGTGGTTTAGCTAAACGTAAAATCCTAGATGTGTCCATTCTTAAAATTTCGGCTTTTTGTTTCTCCATTGAAGATAAACTGGATTTCACGTTAACGATGATTTCTTCATCCGAAATGGTCTTGGGGGTTAAGGCGTAGCTGAATCCCTTGCCCAAAATTGCTCGTTCCGCATCTAAAAGGTTGTATCCTGAAAGGTTATGGACGATTTTTTGATTTTGAAGGTGTGGCCGCTTAGATGTTTTTGCGGACATTGTTTTTAAACCTTCCAACTTCTTTTGGAGTTCTTGGTTTTCTGGGCTGTGTTCGTTTTGCAAACGCCAGAATGTTAAAATTTCTAACTGGGTCCAGATGATGATGTGTAACTCTTGGCTCAATAACAGATGAAGCTGATATAATTCGAGTTTGGTGCTGCTGAGAGTCTTCCTCGTTTTGCGGATTTCTTCCCTGAGTAGCGAATTGCTCGCCTGAGGATTGCTTCAGTTTGTCAGGATCTTGTATGGTGAGTCTGTCTGGTGAAAGCTGGCTGTAAGTTGCAGCTTTGACAGTAATGTATGATGACATACAAAAATGTTTTAAATTTTCAATGGTAAAGCCACAATCTTTCGTTTAATTATTGAAAATCTGTTTAAAGATTTTAATCCTGAGGATGGAAAAAAGTCCCGAAACGTAGATTAAATAAATAATGAAAATAGAGAGAGGAAGTTGTGGTCGTTAATTGAGGTTGTAGGTTTAAATTATTTATCCTAATAAAGTTAAGATAGTAATAATTGTGAAAATACATACAAATTTTGATTCAAAACTTTAATTTTTTTGTACATTATTTATAAATATACCTCATTAAAAATCGAGGAATTAATTTATATTATAACTTATACTATACAAGCCTCTAACATTGGCTTATCAACTATTAATCGATCAAATCCAAACCTTGTCAAACCTATAGTTTGGAAATCACCATCTAAAATTAATTCAGCAATCGCTCTTCCAACAGCGGGGGCTTGTTGAATACCTAATCAAAAAATGTTATTAAAACCCCCAAATTTAATTAATCCATTCTTACCATGACCACTAAATCCCGTTGCTAAGTATACATTGTGATAATAAGGATGTGGCCCAATTATTCCATTCTCATCATAACAATTATAATCATAAAATCCACCCCACGCGCTCCGAACCTAATTTTTTAATTCAATTTTTAATTTAATCTTATTTTTTAATACTTACTCTAACGCTATTAAAAGCCGGAACTCTTTGAGCTAAAATAGGCCAAACTTTTTCATCAAAATAAAGATGATCAACATCTAAATTATCCGTGGTGGGCTCTTCGTTTGGTAAAGGTGATAAACCCCCAATAAAAGTTCCCCCATACCCATCCCTTCTAAAATAAGCCCCCGAATAATCGATAGTCATAGGAGTATTAATCCCAGGACATTCCTCGTTACACGAAAAACAATAAACGTAACGTTTTCGCTTCTCCACAGGAAGTGGGACCGATAAAATTCCTTGCCCTGTACCAATTCGGGCTAATTTGGCGATTTCGCCCGAATCAGCCCCACCAGCAAAAATTATTATTGCGAATTGTATTGATTTAAGATCTCCATTTGGTAACTTTATTATTGCCTCATCTATCGATTCGTAAGTGCCCTCTTCAACTCCATCCACGGAGATATCATGTTGATTGAGCCCCTGCATTTATAGCCCCTCTTTTCATTATACAAAGCATTGCCCAAGGATCGAACCATCCTTCTTTCTCTAAACCTAAACATCCCGCTTCGACATCATCTACATTCATCCACGGAAATCTAAATCAAATTTAAACATTTCATGGAATTTCATTTTCATTCTGAACTAAATCATTTTATAGCAAAAAATTTATATAAACTAAAAAAACTTATTGTTAGAGAACGATCGAAGAAACTAATGCTTATTTAAGAAAACCCTGGTTACCTGGCTGTGCACCGACCGGCAGTTGCCGTTGGAGTTCGGCATGGTATACTTCGTTATTAAACTTATTTTGTTTTATTGGTTATTATAAAATAGTTCGAAATAATATTATTCGTATTATTAAGTTTTGGGCGTTATATTTTTTCCCTTTATCCAACAATATGTCCGGTTGCTCCGAGATATCATCCGTTCATCTACTTGGTTGTTCCCTGTCGACAGGAGCAGACGTTTCGCCAAGATCTCACTTGGCATTTTCAGTGCTTTGTCGTAGTCTCCTATTGACAGACTGAGAACAGGCATTTAGGTATCGGTTCGTGTGGGTAAGTTTTCTGTATACAGTACGCTGCAGGCTGTTGAGACCCGTTTTCTTCTATTTCCGTGGTAAACTGGATCTTTGGATGAATGGTATTTAAATATTCTTGGAATTCCTGGACCTTTTCTTTTCCAAAAGACCAAATGACGAAGATGTCATCAACGTACAGGATCCATAACTTCGGTTTGTATTTGACCTCCCTTAATGCTTTCTTCTCGAGGTAAATCATGAACAGGTTGGTGATGACCGGGGACAGTGAGGTACCCATAACCACTCCATCTACCTTCTTGTAAATCTGACCGTCAAATAGAAAATAAGCATTGTTGAGGCAGTGTTTGGCGAGATCTACGATGTGGCTGGGCAAGTCTTCGTTTTCTCTGATCTGCTTGAGGGCCTCTTCGATCGGGATACTAGGATAGAGAAACTTGACATCAAAGCTCACCAAGATGTCACTGTCCTCAATTTGGACGTTGTCCAGAATTTGAACGAAACGTTCAGAATTTCGTACATAGAAGTCGGCTTGTTGTGTTATAGGCTGCATGATCTTCGCTAGGTACTTTTCAAGTTTTTGCACCGGTGAGTTAAATCATAAAGCTTAGGGCACCTTGATTTCTCTCGAGTGATTAGAGTTTTCTTTATTTCCGGATCTATTGGAGATGATTCTATTTTCGACTTGGTTGCCTTTTCCAAGTAAGTTGTAGTGTCTCTTGCTGCTGGTTTGTAGGTCGTATCTTTGAGCAAGTCCATGATCTTCTGCTTGTAATCCACCGAGTCCATAACCACTGTGGCATTACCTTTGTCCGCCGGAAGTATGATGATGTTGTGGTTGTTTCTGAGTAGCTTTAGGGCCTGAATTTCACTTGGATCTAAATTCGACTTCGGTGGTTTAGCTAAACCTAAAATCCTAGATGTGTCCATTCTTAAAATTTCGGCTTTTTGTTTCTCCATTGAAGATAAGCTGGATTTCACGTTAACGATGATTTCTTCATCCGAAATGGTCTTGGGGGTTAAGGCGTAGCTGAATCCCTTGCCCAAAATTGCTCGTTCCGCATCTAAAAGGTTGTATCCTGAAAGGTTATGGACGATTTTTTGATTTTGAAGGTGTGGCCGCTTAGATGTTTTTGCGGACATTGTTTTTAAACCTTCGAACTTTTTTTGGAGTTCTTGGTTTTCTGGGCTGTGTTCGTTTCGCAACGCCAGAATGTTAAAATTTCTAACTGGGTCCAGATGATGATGTGTAACTCTTAGCTCAATAACAGATGAAGCTGATATAATTCGAGTTTGGTGCTGCTGAGAGTCTTCCTCGTTTTGCGGATTTCTTCCGCAAAACGTTTGTCGGGATCTTGTATGGTGAGTCTGTCTGGTGAAAGCTGGCTGTAAGTTGCAGCTTTGACAGTAATGTATGATGACATAAAAAAATGTTTTAAATTTTCAATGGTAAAGCCACAATCTTTCGTTTAATTTTTGAAAATCTGTTTAAAGATTTTAATCCTGAGGATGGAAAAAAGTCCCGAAACGTAGATTAAATAAATAATGAAAATAGAGAGAGGAAGTTGTGATCGTTAATTGAGGTTGTAGGTTTAAATTATTTATCCTAATAAAGTTAAGATAGTAATAATTGTGAAAATACATACAAATTTTGATTCAAAACTTGTCACTGTCCTCAATTTGGACGTTGTCCAGAATTTAAACGAAACGTTCAGAATTTCGTACATAGAAGTCGGCTTGTTGTGTTATAAGCTGCATGATCTTCGCTAGGTATTTTTCAAGTTTTTGTACTGGTGAGTTAAATCATAAAGCTTAGGGCACCTTGATTTCTCTCGAGTGATTAGAGTTTTCTTTATTTCCGGATCTATTGGAGATGATTCTATTTTCGACTTGGTTGCCTTTTCCAAGTAAGTTGTAGTGTCTCTTGCTGCTGGTTTGTAGGTCGTATCTTTGAGCAAGTCCATGATCTTCTGCTTGTAATCCACCGAGTCCATAACCACTGTGGCATTACCTTTGTCCGCCGGAAGTATGATGATGTTGTGGTTGTTTCTGAGTAGCTTTAGGGCCTGAATTTCACTTGGATCTAAATTCGACTTCGGTGGTTTAGCTAAACGTAAAATCCTAGATGTGTCCATTCTTAAAATTTCGACTTTTTGTTTCTCCATTGAAGATAAGCTGGATTTCACGTTAACGATGATTTCTTCATCCGAAATGGTCTTGGGGGTTAAGGCGTAGCTGAATCCCTTGCCCAAAATTGCTCGTTCCGCATCTAAAAGGTTGTATCCTGAAAGGTTATGGACGATTTTTTGATTTTGAAGGTGTGGCCGCGTAGACGTTTTTGCGGACATTGTTTTTAAACCTTCGAACTTCTTTTGGAGTTCTTGGTTTTCTGGGCTATGTTCGTTTTGCAACGCCACAATGTTAAAATTTCTAACTGGGTCCAGATGATGATGTGTAACTCTTGGCTCAATAACAGATGAAGCTGATATAATTCGAGTTTGGTGCCGCTGAGTCTTCCTCGTTTTGCGGATTTCTTCCCTGAGTAGCGAATTGCTCGCCTGAGGATTGCTTCAGTTTGCCGGGATCTTGTATGGTGAGTCTGTCTGGTGAAAGCTGGCTGTAAGTTGCAGCTTTGACAGTAATGTATAATGACATAAAAAAATGTTTTAAATTTTCAATGGTAAAGCCACAATCTTTCGTTTAATTTTTGAAAATCTGTTTAAAGATTTTAATCCTGAGGATGGAAAAAAGTCCCGAAACGTAGATTAAATAAATAATGAAAATAGAGAGAGGAAGTTGTGGTCGTTAATTGAGGTTGTAGGTTTAAATTATTTATCCTAATAAAGTTAAGATAGTAATAATTGTGAAAATACATACAAATTTTGATTCAAAACTTTAATTTTTTTGTACATTATTTATAAATATACCTCATTAAAAATCGAGGAATTAATTTATATTATAACTTATACAATACAAGCTTCTAACATTGGCTTATCAACTATTAATCGATCAAATCCAAACCTTGTTAAACCAATAGTTTGGAAATCACCATCTAAAATTAATTCAGCAATCGCTCTTCCAACAGCGGGGGCTTGTTGAATACCTAATCAAAAAATGTTATTAAAACCCCCAAATTTAATTAATCCATTCTTACCATGACCACTAAATCCCGTTGCTAAGTACACATTGTGATAATAAGGATGTGGCCCAATTATTCCATTCTCATCATAACAATTATAATCGTAAAATCCACCCCACGCGCTCCGAACCTAATTTTTTAATTCAATTTTTAATTTAATCTTATTTTTTTAATACTTACTTTAACGCTATTAAAAGCCGGAACTCTTTGAGCTAAAATAGGCCAAACTTTTTCATCAAAATAAAGATGATCAACATCTAAATTATCCGTGGTGGGCTCTTCGTTTGGTAAAGGTGATAAACCCCCAATAAAAGTTCCCCCGTACCCATCCCTTCTAAAATAAGCCCCCGAATAATCAATAGTCATAGGGGTATTAATCCCAGGACATTCCTCGTTACACGAAAAACAATAAACGTAACGTTTTCGTTTCTCCACAGGAAGTGGGACCGATAAAATTCCTTGCCCTGTACCAATTCGGGCTAATTTGGCGATTTCGCCCGAATCAGCCCCACCAGCAAAAATTATTATTGCGAATTGTATTGATTTAAGATCTCCATTTGGTAATTTTATTATTGCCTCATCTATCGATTCGTAAGTGCCCTCTTCAACTCCATCCACGGAGATATCATGTTTCCTTTCAAAAGTGAAGTCGACTAATTCGCCAGTTATGTATTGAGCCCCTGCATTGATTGCTCCTCTTTTCATTATACAAAGCATTGCCCAAGGATCGAACCATCCTTCTTTCTCTAAACCTAAACATCCCGCTTCGACATCATCTACATTCATCCACGGAAATCTAAATCAAATTTAAATATTTCATGGAATTTCATTTTTATTCTAAACTAAATCATTTTATAGCAAAAAATCAAACAAAAATTATTTTGAATTTAAAAGTTTTTTAAAAAATTTCAAACACCGCCATCTACTGTCTTTTATTGTAAATATTTTATTAATGAAAAAAATATTAATTTAAGAACAAAAATTAATAATTTTATTTCTAAACGCTAATTAAAACATTTTAACAAAAAACGTATAATTTAAACATTTAAAAATTATTAATTTTTGTTGTTAAATTATTTTTTATGTTAATAAAATGTTTACATTAAATGACACTAGATGGGGGTGTTTGAATATGTTTTAAAAATATTTAATTTATTTCTATTTATTATCAAATTTACGACTCAAAATCCTAAATTTTATCTTAAGCACTATTTATAAACGAAATAAATGAATTAAATAAATCTTATATAATACTGTTTTAATATAGTGCAAATAAATCATGTAATAAGACGGGGAATTAATCATTACCTAGCTTTTAATTCATTTTTTGATAAAATCACGTTATGAGCACCAAGATCCCTTTGTAATTTCGAATTATCTATTAATTGTTGAGCCCCTTGCTCACTCGCCAGCATTAAATAACCATTTGGGGTGAAATAAACATCCGCATCATTCCCAAAACGTTTCTTTAAGTTCCGAATAAATTCAGCTCCAAACAACGACATTTGAATATTCTCGGGAAGAGAAAATTGTTGTCTAAGTCCCCCAACTGATAAAACCGTAGAACTTTTCGCATACTAAAATTTAAAAAAAAAAAAGAATCAAAATCTTAATTACAAATTCCTTAATTATCTTACAGTCGGATCTTTTTCGATGACAGTTAAATTAACGCCTTTTAATCCGGATTTTTCCTTAATCCAATAAGCGATTGAAGTTCCGATAGCACCTCCACCAATAACCAAAATATCCACGTGTCTTGGGAACATAGTATCTAATCCACCACCACGGTTTACATCACTTAATTTAGTGGGTATCCTTAGAAAATCATCTTTTAATATCCTCCAAGTCCTCGAAAGGGGGTTCTCGAATTTTAACTTTACCGAGGAAGTGTGCAATTTTTTTGAATTTTTCGATAAAATCGTCCGACACAGTCGCTCAATATGCTTTGTTGTGTACATTTTAATTAATTATTCACAATTGATCACAGTTGAGACATTAAACTCGTTTAAAAGATTTCATTATCAAATAGATTTTTTTTAGTTTTAAGGTTAGGATTTTATAGGTTATGTCAAATGTCAAGAGAGACATTACTTTTTGAGATTATCTTCGAATTTTTATTATTTATAATTTTATTATTGTTTATTTATATTTAATAATATTATAATCTAATATTTTAAATATTAGATATAAATAAAATAATAAGATTTATATTTTTAAAATTACGCAATCGAAATATAATTAAAACGATTTTTTTACGACGAATGATTTAAATAAGAGGATTATGAGAAAAGGTATTGTTACAATTAATAATATTAATGAGTTTAATTAAAGATTAAATTTGAATTTATTTAAAAAAATTAATTTGTTGAGATAAAAAAAGAATCTGTAATCATGGATCATTTCTTTTCAATTTTTGGTTCATAGATGGCGCCAATTGATGAATTCGAATGTATGATAATTTAACATTCTTGTATTTGTAATTATTTTGGTTTGTATGATAAATGTGGGTACTTCTCACCTTTTAAAATGTAATTAAATGAATCAATTAATTAATTATGTAATCATTAAAACTAATTTTTTCTTTGAATTGATAACCAACATGTTAATTAAACCAACATCCTTTTTGGTAGACCATCAGATAAAATAGCGGTTAGCCTTCCTGTATTGATAAAATACCCTTTATGATATTATAAAGTAACGAATTCTCGATCTAAACGTTTATTCTTAGATTATATTTAGAGTAAGCATTATATTATTGTGTTAGAAAAAAAATGGTCAAAAAGGGCACTTACCACGTTCAAGACCCCGAGGGAGGGCAGCCCCCCGTCGAAGACACCAGTTATAAATCGTTTTTGTGTGTTTTACTCATATTTATATCGTTTTGTGTCGTAATTATCGTCTTTTCTTCGTTTAATTGGTTTAAATCCAAGGAGAAGCAACCGTTGGAGGTAAGTACTTTTCTTTTTGGGGGGTTGGTACGCTTGTTTGTAACTGCTGATTTAAATTTGAAGGTTAATGGCGATGTGGAAATCCTGGATAAAGGAAAATTAATGCAGGGTAAAGAATCGGAAGGAGATAGGGCTAAAGAAAGTGATAAAGACGTTGATGAAAATGAAGCAACAACGAAATCAACTAAGTCAACGAAGAAGGAGTATACGGATGAATCGAATGAAATTGGGGGGTTAAATCCAACAACTTCGACAACTTTGAGACCATCGACGAGTTCTACCACATCATCTTCGAGTCCACAAACGACTGCTTCAAGTACAAGCACAACTACATCAACCACAACTGAATCAACTTTGGCTCCATCTTCAACGACGTTAAACACAACTACATCAATCTTGACCCCTCAAAGCACTGCATCAACTTTGAGTCAACCAACAACTACCAGAACAACTTTGAGTTCAACAACAAGCACCACTTCGTCATCTTTGGCTCCTGAAACAACTCAATCGAGTACAACGGCATCAAGTTTGAATCCACAAGTGACAGTAACAAGTACAAATGCAACGACTTTGAGTTCTACGACGACATTAAGTACAACTACGTCAAGTTTGAGTCCACAAACGCAAGCATCAAGTACAACTACGAGTCCAACGACGACATCAAGTACAACCACATCAACTTTGAGTCCAACAACTATCTCAAGTACAACCACATCCACCCCGACTCCAACAACTACATCGGGTACAACTACATCAACTTTGAATCCAACCACTACATCGGGTACAACCACATTAGCTTTGAGTCCAATAACTACATCAAGTACAAGTCAATCAACGTCGAGTCTAACAACTACATCAAGTACAACAACATCAACTTTGAGTCCAACAACTATATCAAGTACAACTACATCAACTTTGAGCCCAACAACTACATCAAGTACAACCACATCAACGTTGAGTCCAACAACTACATCAGGTACAACCACATCAACTTTGAGTCCAACAACTACATCAACTTTGAGTCAAACAACTACATCAAGTACAACCACATCAACTTTGAGTCCTGCAATAACAACGTTAAGTACAACGTCATCAAGTCAGAGTCCAACTACATCAAGTACAACGTCGTCAACTTTGAGTCAAACAACAACGTCAAGTCCTACTACAACCACTTTGGGTCCACAAAGCACTACATCAAGTACAACATCATCAACTTTGAGTGCAACTGCGGCATCAAATACAGTTGCATCATCGTTGATTCAACAAATAATTACGTCAACTTTGAGTTCATCAACAACTACATCACCATCCAGTACAACAACAACATCCAGCACAACAGCATCATCTTTAATTCCACCAACGACTATATCAAGCACAACTACATCAACTTCGAGTCCAACTACAACAACTTTGAATCCAATAACAACAACTTTGAGTCCAACTACAACAACTTTGAGTGCACCAACAACTTTAAGTGCACCAACTACTACATCAAGCACAACTACATCAACTTTGAGTCCTATAACAACTTTGAGCTCATCAACAACCGCATCAAGTACAACTTCCTCAACTTTTAGTCCAACAACTACATCATCTTCGTCTCCAATTCCAACAACTTTGAGTTCATCAACAACAGCTTCAAGCACGTCATCAACATCAACAGTAAATTCAACTTCTGATGATTACCACACTGATGTTGATTCAACGGAAACATTAATAAATAAAATTTCGAGGAATGTACAAGGAATAGTAATAACCGATATAACAAATAACATAAAAACGACAACATCAACAACATTAAATGACGATGACGACGATGATCTGCCCCAAGAACCCAGCGGTGAAGATTACGTTGATTTATCATCTAAATCTGCTTCTTCAACATCAACAACAACTTCATCTTCGAGTACTTCAACAACAACGGCACCAATAAAACCGGCAACGAATAAAAAATCAAGTGGGTCCCAACAAAAAGCTTCGGCGCGATTAAAAAATAAATTTAAAATTTCCGTTTCCGATATGTTGGCGACGATGGATCACACGATCGATAAATGTGAAGACTTCTATTCGTATTCTTGCGGGCGATCTTCACAAAAATCATCGGATTCATTTAGAAGACAAAAAATGTTCAGGACGATTTTGAACGAGGAAGCGCGAAATCCCGCAAAAAGAGGGTTCGTCGAGAAGATGACTCAATTTTACGATACTTGTATAAGACATGAATCGGTGTTTGATTACAACGAAAGATTAACTGAAGGTAAATATTATTTTCTTAATCTCCACGAAAAATCTTTTAAAATGAATCCAAACTCGACGTATTTAGCTTTTAAGGTTTGCGAGATATCTCAATGTTTTTAAAATTCAAAATGGCCGAAAACAAAACACTAATTGATTACGTCAAAAATGATTTTTTATCATAAATATAGAGTGTGGCACATCAAATTAGGTCAAACTTTTCTGCTTTTTTCAAAAATCGTATCCATTTATTTATTTTTTAAATTTAGTTCGAGAAATAATCGAAAAATTATTCAACGACGACCCCGAAAAGCGCGAATTCATCATTTTAGTTTCGAAAACGAAAAATTCTTTAAAATGAATCCAAACTCGACGTATTTAGCAAAAAGAGGGTTCGTCGAGAAGATGACTCAATTTTACGATACTTGTATAAGACATAAATCGGTGTTTGATTACAACGAAAGATTAACTGAAGCTAAATATCATTATTTTCTTAATCTCCACGAAAAATGCTTTAAAATGAGTCCAAACTCGACGTATTTAGCTTTTAAGCTTTACGAGATATCTCAATACCTTTGAAATTCAAAATGGCCGAAAACAAAACACTAATTGATTACGTCAAAAATGATTTTTTATCATAAATATGGAGTGTTGCACATCAAATTAGGTCAAAATTTTCTACTTTTTTCAAAAATCGTATTTATCTATTTATTTTTTTAAATTTAGTTCGAGAAATAATCGAAAAATTAATCAAGGACGACCCCAAAAAGCGCGAACTCATCATTTTAATTTCCAAAACGAAAAATCCTTTAAAATGAATCCAAACTCGACGTATTTAGCTTTTAAATTGTAAGAGATATCTCATTACTTTTAAAATTCAAAATGGCCGAAAACAAAACACTAATTGATTACGTCAAAAATGATTTTTTTTTCATAAATATGGAGTGTGGCACATCAAATTAGGTCAAAATTTTCTGCTTTTTTCAAAAATCGTATTTATTTATTTTTTTAAAATTTAGTTCGAGAAATGATCGAAAAATTAATCAACAACAACCCCGAAAAGCGCGAATTCATCGTTTTAAAGTCCAAAACGAAAAATCCTTTAAAATGAACCCAAACTCGATGTATTTAGCTTTTAAGCTTTACGAGATATCTCAATACTTTTAAAATTCAAAATGGCCGAAAACAAAACACTAATTGATTACGTCAAAAATGATTTTTTTTTCATAAATATGGAGTGTGGCACATCAAATTAGGTCAAAATTTTCTGCTTTTTTCAAAAATCGTATTTATTTATTTATTTTTTTAAAATTTAGTTCGAGAAATAATCGAAAAATTAATCAACAACAACCCCGAAAAGCGCGAATTCATCGTTTTAAAGTCCAAAACGAAAAATCCTTTAAAATGAACCCAAACTCGATGTATTTAGCTTTTAAGCTTTACGAGATATCTCAATACTTTTAAAATTCAAAATGGCCGAAAACAAAACACTAATTGATTACGTCAAAAATGATTTTTTTTTCATAAATATGGAGTGTGGCACATCAAATTAGGTCAAAATTTTCTGCTTTTTTCAAAAATCGTATTTATTTAATTATTTTTTAAAATTTAGTTCGGGAAATGATCGAAAAATTAATCAACGACGACCCCGAAAAGCGCGAAATCGTCATTTTAAAGTCCAAAACGAAAAATCCTTTAAAATGAATCCAAACTCGACGTATTTAGCTTTTAAGCTTTACGAGATATCTCAATACTTATAAAATTCAAAATGGCCGAAAACAAAACACTAATTGATTACGTCAAAAATGATTTTTTTTTCATAAATATGGAGTGTGGCACATCAAATTAGGTCAAAATATTCTGCTTTTTTCAAAAATCGTATTTATTTATTTATTTATTTTAATTTAGTTCGTGAAATAATCGAAAAATTAATCAACAACCCCGAAAAGCGCGAATTCATCGTTTTAATTTCCAGACCGAAAAATCCTTTAAAATGAACCCAAACTCGATGTATTTAGTTTTTAAGCTTTACGAGATATCTCAATACTTTTAAAATTCAAAATGGCCGAAAACAAAACACTATTTGATTACGTCAAAAATGATTTTGTATCATAAATATGCAGTGTGGCACATCAAATTAGGTCAATATTTTCTGCTTTTTTCAAAAATTGTATTTATTTATTTGTTTTTTAAAATTTAGTTCGAGAAATAATCGAAAAATTAATCAACGACGACCCCGAAAAGGGCGAATTCATCATTTTAACTTCCAAAACGAAAAATCCTTTAAAATGAATCCAAACTCGACGTATTTAGCTTTTAAGCTTTACTAGATATCTCAATACTTTTCAAATTCAAAATGGCCGAAAACAAAACACTAATTGATTACGTCAAAAATGTTTTTTTTTTCATAAATATGGAGTGTGGCACATCAAATTAGGTCAAAATTTTCTGCTTTTTTAAAAAATTGTATTTATTTATTTGTTTTTTAAAATTTAGTTCGAGAAATAATCGAAAAATTAATCAACGACGACCCCGAAAAGGGCGAATTCATCATTTTAACTTCCAAAACGAAAAATCCGTTAAAATGAATCCAAACTCGACGTATTTAGCTTTTAAGCTTTACTAGATATCTCAATACTTTTCAAATTCAAAATGGCCGAAAACAAAACACTAATTGATTACGTCAAAAATGTTTTTTTTTTCATAAGTATGGAGTGTGGCACATCAAATTAGGTCAAAATTTTCTGCTTTTTTCAAAAATCGTATTTATTTAATTATTTTTTAAAATTTAGTTCGAGAAATAATCGAAAAATTAATCAACAACAACCCCGAAAAGCACGAATTCATCGTTTTAATTTCCAGAACGAAAAATCCTTTAAAATGAACCCAAACTCGATGTATTTAGCTTTTAAGCTTTACGAGATATCTCAATACTTTTAAAATTCAAAATGGCGGAAAACAAAACACTAACTGATTACGTCAAAAAAGATTTTTATCATAAATATGGAGTGTTGCATATCAAATTAAGTCAAAATTTTCTGCTTTTTTCAAAAATCGTATTTACTTAATTATTTTTTTAAATTTCGTTCGAGAAATAATCGAAAAATTAATCAACGACGATCCTGAAAAGTGCGAATTCATCATTTTAGTTTCCAAAATGAGAAATCATTTAAAATGAGTACAAACTCGACGTATTTTGCTTTTAAGCTTTACGAGATATCTCAATACTTATAAAATTCAAAATGGCCGAAAACAAAACACTAATTGATTACGTCAAAAATGATTTTTATCATAAATATAGAGTGTGGCACATCAAATTAGGTCAAAATTTTCAGCTTTTTTTGAAAAATCGTATTTATTCCATTCTCTTTTTAATTTAGTTCGAGAAATAATCGAAAAATTAATCAACGATGACCCCGAAAAGCGCGAATTCACCATCTTAATTTCCAAAATGATTCTAACGAACACCTTACCAATCATGGACGTCGATATCGATGTTGATCCAACCACAAAGCGCTATGTTTTTAAGGTAAAAAATTTTACATAATAAATCAATCGATTTTTATTGTATTCTTTTGTGTGGGTAATAAATTGTGTGGTTTCTAGTTGAGCCCGCCTTACAAAACTTTGACCCGAAATCCTTTAGAATCCGGCTCGGCTTTGTATAACATTGACAGTAATTGTGCGAAGAAACTCCAACGGGAACAACGCTTCGAATCAAATCATTTGAATTTGGACCAAATTTACAAGGATTACGCAAGCTGCGTACAAGATTTTGACCACTACATAACGTCTTTTAACGTTACGAGGAGATCGATTGAGTATTTGAATAATATATACAATTTAGAGTTCAACATCGAGAACGAAATTTTAGATTATGTAATGTTACCAAAAAATAATATAAAAAAAATAATTACTTTAAATTTTTATTAATTTTTTTAAAACTTTTTAGACTAAACAGGTTAATACAAGCGCATTAAGAAACTCATTTATCTCGCAAGAATTTGAAGAACAAACTTTGGACGATTTAAATAAAGAATGGTGGAATATCGATTGGAAGTTACTGTTTAAAATTATTTCTACAAAAGAATTGGACGAATCAAGCGTGGTTCTTGTTTATCAAAAAAATATTTTGTATAATATTTTTAGAGAATTAAACAAGCTTCAAATTAAGTAAGTATGTAGGGTTAAAAAATTTATAAGTCCGAAATTTAAAGCTTTTGATTTCATAATAGTATTTGAGATTCACATTAAGTCTTCATCAAAGGTGCTTTAAAATGATCTTTGCATCATGGTTATATCTCAATTCGTTCTTGAGATACGATGCTTCAAATTTTTAGTTTCCATCATGTAGCAATCATGTAGAGTTTGGTTTAAAAAATCTTGAGATCAAGGTTTATGGAAACTAAGAGATTATTTTAGGCACATTAAATATTTATTAAATGTGCTTTAAAATGATCTTTATTTTAAGGTGATATCTCAATTTGTTCTTGAGACACGATTTTTTAAAGTATCACTTTCATCTTATATCAATCAATTGTTAAGAGTTGGTTTTAAGGAATCGTAACATCGATGTTTATGAATACTAAGAAATTATTTTAATCACATTAAATCTTTTATAAATGTGCTTTCAAATGTCAAATATTTCATGGGGATATCTCAATTTGTAGTTGATATACGATTCTTTAAAATACCGCCATCAATCTAATATCAACCATTCGTGAAGAGTTGGTTTTCAAAAATCGTACCATCGATGATTATGGAAACTAAGGAATTATTTTAGGCACAGTAAATCTTCATTAAATGTGCTTTAAAATGATCTGTATTTCAAGGTGATATCTCAATTTGTTCTTGAGATACAATTTTTTAAAGTATCACTTTCATCTTATATCAATCAACCGAAAAGAGTTGATTTTAAAAAATCATGACATCGATGTTTATGGAAACTAAGAAATTATTTTGGGCTCATTAAATCTTCATTAAATGTGCTTTAAAATGATCTTTACTTCATGGTAATATCTCAATTTGTACTTGAGGTACGATTTTTTAAATTTCCGTCATCCATCTAATATCAACCATTCGTGAAGAGTTGGTTTTCAAAAATCATAACATCGATGTTTATGGGAACTAAGAAATTATTTTAGGTACATTAAATCTTCATTAAATGTGCTTTAAAAGGATCTTTACTTCATGGTAATATCTCAATTTGTACTTGAGATACGATTTCTTGTAGTACCATGTTCAATTTAATATTAATCATTCGTGTAGAGTTGGTTTTAAAAAATCATAACATCGATGTTTATGGAAACTGAGAAATTATTTTAGGCACACTAAATCTTCATTAAATGTCCTTTAAGAGGATCTTTACTGCATGGTAATATCTCAATTTGTACTTGAGATACGATTTTTTAAAGTACCACCTTCCATCTAATATCAACCATTCGTGTAGAGTTGAATTTAAAAAATCATAACATCGATGTTTATAAAAACTAAGAAATTATTTTAGGCACAGTAAGTCTTCATTAAATGTACTTTAAAATGATCTTTACTTCAAGGTGATATCTCAATTTATTCTTGAGATACGATTTTTTAAAGTATCACTTTCATCTTATATCAATCAATCGTTAAGAGTTGGTTTTAAGGAATCATAACATCGATGTTTATGAATACTAAGAAATTATTTTAACCACATTAAATCTTTAATAAAAGTGCTTTCAAATGATCTTTATTTCATGGGGATATCTCAATTTGTACTTGAGATACAATTCTTTAAAATACCGCCATCAATCTAATATCAACCATTCGTGAAGAGTTGGTTTTCAAAAATCGTACCATCGATGTTTATGGAAACTAAGAAATTACATTAGGCATATTAAATCTTCATTAAATATGCTTTAAAATGATCTTTACTTCATGGTAATATCTCAATTTGTACTTGAGATACGATTTTTTGAAATACCACCTTCCATCTAATATCAACCATCCTTGACGAGTTGATTTTAAAAAATCATAACATCGATGTTTATGGAAACTGAGAAATTATTTTAGGCACATTAAATTCTCATTAAATGCGTTTTAAAAAGATCTTTGCTTCCTGGTAATATGTCAATTTGTACTTAAGATACGATTTTTTAAAATACCACCTTCTGTCTAATATCAACCATTCGTGAAGATTTGGTTTTAAAAAATCATGACATCGATGTTTATGGAAACTAAGAAATTATTTTAGGCTCATTAAATCTTCATTAAATGTGCTTTAAAATGATCTTTACTTCATGGTAATATCTCAATTTGTACTTGAGATACGATTTTTTAAAATACCACCTTTCATCTAATGTCAACCATTCGTGAAGAGTTGGTTTTAAAAAATCATAACATCGATGTTTATTGGAACTAAGAAATTATTTTAGGCACATTAAATCTTCATTAAATGTGCTTTAGAAGGGTCTTTACTTCATGGTAATATCTCAATTTGTACTTGAGATACGATTTTTTAAAATACCACCTTCCATCTAATATCAACCATTCGTGAAGAGTTGGTTTTAAAAAATCATAACATCGATGTTTATTGGAACTAAGAAATTATTTTAGGCACATTAAATCTTCATTAAATGTGCTTTAAAAGGATCTTTACTTCATGGTAATATCTCAATTTGTACTTGAGATACGATTTTTTGAAATATCACCTTCCATCTAATATCAACCGTTCTTGACGAGTTGATTTTAAAAAATCATAACATCGATGTTTATTGGAACTAAGAAATTATTTTAGGCACATTAAATCTTCATTAAATGTGCTTTAAAATGGTCTTTACTTCATGGTAATATCTCAATTTGTACTTGAGATACGATTTTTTAAAATACCACCTTCCATCTAATATCAACCATTCGTGAAGAGTTGGTTTTAAAAAATCATGACATCGATGTTTATGGAAACTAAGAAATTATTTTAGGCTCATTAAATCTTCATTAAATGTGCTTTAAAATGATCTTTACTTCATGGTAATATCTCAATTTGCACTTGAGATACGATTTTTTGAAATACCACCTTCCATCTAATATCAACCATTCTTGACGAGTTGATTTTAAAAAATCATAACATCGATGTTTATGGAAACTAAGAAATTATTTTAGGTACATTAAATTCTCATTAAATGCGCTTTAAAATGCTCTTCGCTTCCTGGTAATATGTCAATTTGTACTTAAGATACGATTTTTTAAAATACCACCTTCTGTCTAATATCAACCATTCGTGAAGATTTGGTTTTAAAAAATCATGACATCGATGTTTATGGGAACTAAGAAACTATTTTAGGCACATTAAATCTTCATTAAATGTGCTTTAAAAGGATCTTTACTTCATGGTAATATCTCAATTTGTACTTGAGATACGATTTCTTGTAGTATCATGTTCAATCTAATATTAACTATTCGTGTAGAGTTGGTTTTAAAAAATCATAACATCGATGTTTATGGAAACTGAGAAACTATTTTAGGCTCATTAAATCTTCATTAAATGTGCTTTAAAATGATCTTTACTTCATGGTAATATCTCAATTTGCACTTGAGATACGATTTTTTAAAATACCACCTTGCATCTAATATCAACCATTCGTGAAGAGTTGGTTTTAAAAAATCATAACATCGATGTTTATGGAAGCTGAGAAATTATTTTAAGCACATTCAATCTTCATTAAATGTGCTTTAAGATGATCTTTACTTCATGGTAATATCTCAATTTGTACTTGAGATACGATTTCTTGTAGTATCATGTTCAATCTAATATTAACTATTCGTGTAGAGTTGGTTTTAAAAAATCATAACATCGATGTTTATGGAAACTGAGAAACTGTTTTAGGCTCATTAAATCTTCATTAAATGTGCTTTAAAATGATCTTTACTTCATGGCGATATCTCAATTTGTACTTGAGATACGATTTCTTAAAATTCCACCTTCCATCTAATATCAACCATTCGTGAAGAGTTAGCTTTAAAAAGTCATAACATCGATCTTTATGGAAACTAAGAAATTATTTTAAGCACATTAAATCTTCATTAAATGTACTTTAAAAGGATCTTTACTTCATGGTAGAATCTCAATTTGTACTTGAGATACGATTTTTTAAAATACCACCTTGCATCTAATATCAACCATTCGTGAAGAGTTGGTTTTAAAAAATCATAACATCGATGTTTATGGAAACTGAGAAATTATTTTAAGCACATTCAATCTTCATTAAATGTGCTTTAAGATGATCTTTACTTCATGGTAATATCTCAATTTGTACTTGAGATACGATTTCTTAAAGTACCACCTTCCATCTAATATCAACCATTCGTGAAGAGTTGGTTTTAAAAAATAATAACATCGATGTTTGTGGAAACTAAGAAATTATTTTAGGCAAATTTAATCTTCATTAAATGTGCTTTAAAATGATCTTTACTTCATGGTAATATCTCAATTTGTACTTGAGATACGATTTTTTAAAATACCACCTTTCATCTAATGTCAACCATTCGTGAAGAGTTGATTTAAAAAAATTATAACATCGACGCTTATGGAAACTAAGCAATTATATTAGGCACATTAAATCTTCATTAAATGTGCTTTAAAATGATCCTTACTTCATGGCGATATCTCAATTTCTACTTGAGATACGATTTCTTAAAATTCCACCTTCCATCTAATATCAATCATTCGTGAAGAGTTAGCTTTAAAAAGTCATAACATCGATCTTTATGGAAACTAAGAAATTATTTTAAGCACATTAAATCTTCATTAAATGTACTTTAAAAGGATCTTTACTTCATGGTAGTATCTCAATTTGTACTTGAGATACGATTTTTTAAAATACCACCTTGCATCTAATATCAACCATTCGTGAAGAGTTGGTTTTAAAAAATCATAACATCGATGTTTATGGAAACTGAGAAATTATTTTAAGCACATTCAATCTTCATTAAATGTGCTTTAAGATGATCTTTACTTCATGGTAATATCTCAATTTGTACTTGAGATACGATTTCTTAAAGTACCACCTTCCATCTAATATCAACCATTCGTGAAGAGTTGGTTTTAAAAAATAATAACATCGATGTTTGTGGAAACTAAGAAATTATTTTAGGCAAATTTAATCTTCATTAAATGTGCTTTAAAATGATCTTTACTTCATGGTAATATCTCAATTTGTACTTGAGATACGATTTTTTAAAATACCACCTTTCATCTAATGTCAACCATTCGTGAAGAGTTGATTTAAAAAAATTATAACATCGACGCTTATGGAAACTAAGCAATTATATTAGGCACATTAAATCTTCATTAAATGTGCTTTAAAATGATCCTTACTTCATGGCGATATCTCAATTTGTACTTGAGATACGATTTCTTAAAATTCCACCTTCCATCTAATATCAATCATTCGTGAAGAGTTAGCTTTAAAAAGTCATAACATCGATCTTTATGGAAACTAAGAAATTATTTTAAGCACATTAAATCTTCATTAAATGTACTTTAAAAGGATCTTTACTTCATGGTAGTATCTCAATTTGTACTTGAGATACGATTTTTTAAAATACCACCTTGCATCTAATATCAACCATTCGTGAAGAGTTGGTTTTAAAAAATCATAACATCGATGTTTATGGAAACTGAGAAATTATTTTAAGCACATTCAATCTTCATTAAATGTGCTTTAAGATGATCTTTACTTCATGGTAATATCTCAATTTGTACTTGAGATACGATTTCTTAAAATACCACCTTCCATCTAATATCAACCATTCGTGCAGAGTTGGTTTTAAAAAATAATAACATCGAAGTTTGTGGAAACTAAGAAATTATTTTAGGCAAATTTAATCTTCATTAAATGTGCTTTAAAATGATCTTTACTTAATGGTGATGTCTCAATTTGTACTTGAGATACGATTTTTTAAAATACCACCTTTCATCTAATGTCAACCCTCCGTGAAGAGTTGATTTAAAAAAATCATAACATCGACGTTGAAACTAAGAAATTATATTAGGCACATTAAATCTTCATTAAATGTGCTTTAAAATGACTTTTACTTCATAGTAATATCTCAATTTGTACTTGAGATACGATTTTTAAAAATTCCGTCATCCATCTAATATCAACCATTCGTGAAGATTAGATTTTAAAAAATCATAACATCTATGTTTATGGAAACTAAGAAATTATTTTAGGCTCATTAAATCTTCATTAAATGTGCTTTAAAATGATCTTTACTTCATGGTAATATCTCAATTTGTACTTGAGATACGATTTTTTAAAATACCACCTTTCATCTAATGTCAACCATTCGTGAAGAGTTGGTTTTAAAAAATCATAACTTCGATGTTTATGGAAACTAAGAAATTATTTTACTCATATTAAATCTTTATAAAATGTGTTTTAAAATGATTGTTACTTCATGGTAATATCGCAATTTGTACTTGAGATACGATTTCTTAAAATACCACCTTCCATCTAATATCAACCATTCGTGAAGAGTTGGTTTTAAAAAATCGTAACATCGATGTTTATGGAAACTAAGAAATTACTTTAGGCACACTAAATCTTCATTAAATGTACTTTAAAATGATCTCTATTTCATGGCGATATCTCAATTTGTACTTGAGATACGATTTCTTAAATTTCAACCTTCCATCTAATATCAACCATTCGTGAAGAGTTAGTTTTAAAAAGTCATAACATCGATGTTTATGGAAACTAAGAAATTATTTTATGCACATTAAATCTTCATTAAATGTGCTTTAAAAGGATCTTTACTTCATGGTAGTATTTCAATTTGTACTTGAGATACGATTTTTTAAAATACCACCTTCCATCTAATGTCAATCATTCGTGAAGAGTTGGTTTTAAAAAATCATAACATCGATGTTTATGGAAAGTAAAAAAACTATTTTAGACACATTAAATCTTCATTAAATGTACTTTAAAATGATCTTTATTTCATGGTAATATCTCAATTTGTACTTGAGATACGATTTTTTAAAGTACCACTTTCCATCTAATTTCAACCATTCGTAAAGAGTTGGTTTTAAAAAATCATAACATCCATGTTTATGAAAACTAAGAAATTATTTTATCCACGTTAAATCTTCATTAACTGTACTTTAAAATGATCTTTATTTCATGGTAATATCTCAATTCGTTCTTAAGATATGATTTTTTTTAATTTATAACCAATATTTCAAGTTTTTTCTAATCATACCAACAATATTATTAATATAAATAATTAATTTGATTTGTTTTTATTTTTTCAGAGGAAGTTATGTAAATTTCCTCGCAGTTTATACCAACGATCTTTTCCACTCAACAGTTATTCCGAAATCA
This sequence comes from Onthophagus sagittarius, assembly GCA_036711965.1. Taxonomy (NCBI): domain Eukaryota; kingdom Metazoa; phylum Arthropoda; class Insecta; order Coleoptera; family Scarabaeidae; genus Onthophagus; species Onthophagus sagittarius. Next base: position 15,673,619 of record JASERS010000004.1, read on the forward strand.
ACCGATTCAATAGACGATTATTGCTTAGATTTGGCAAATTATTTATTCTCAGACGTTTCCTCTTATTTATACATGAAACGTTTATCACAAGAAAAAATCACGAAAGCCCAAGAGCTTTCAAAGAAAATATTTGCCAAATTAAAATCAAACTTTTTGGAAAGCGTCGAAAACACGGAAGGAATCGAGGAAGAAACAGACAAAGAATTAATCAAAGAAAAAATCACGGATTTATCATTAAATTTTATGGCGGATTCCGACGAATGCATTTCTGATTTATTCCTATATTCAAAATATGACTCGATCAATTCAGGATCGAGCTACGTTTCGCAATTAATCGAAATGAGGAATTACAAAAATTTACAAAAATTTTCTTCCGTGGGTGAAAATTTTAAAGACTCAGACGCGTTCTGCCATTTCATTCAACCCCAAGATTACAAACCAAAATCGTTTTATTTCACCTCAAAAATCTCAATCCCCTACGAATTTTTAACATCTTACAATTTGGATTATTATCCCGGATATTTCTTAATGGCGAAAATCGGGACTCAAATTGCGATAGAAATGGGGAAACATTTCAATGAAATCGGCATAAAAACAATGGGATTAACTGGTGCTGATATTTTAGATGTTCTTCATACCGAGCAAGATAAAAAATTCATTGTGGTTAAAGAACAAAATATTACAATAACCCCCCCGGAAATAAAATACATCCAAACGGACGCCGATAACACGGGGCTTCATCTCGCGCTAAAATCGTTTAATCAACTCCAAACGAACAACACCGTTCTACCTTGGATCAATAACGATTTTACTGAAGAACAAATTTTTCTTATCGCCGCTGCCCAAGAATTTTGCGAAGAAAGAATCATATCGAACGAGAATCACCTCGATTTTATGCTAAAAATGTTCGAGGCAAAAAATAATTTACCCAATTCATGGAGAGTAAACAAAATGATAATTAACGCGAAAGAATTTCGAACTATTTTTAAGTGTAGCATAGGATCAACGATGGCGACAAACGACGTCGTTCGCAAAGCTTTCCCTTTCGATGATGACGATGATTATTAATTAATTAAAAAATATTTGTAACACAATCTTGTTTCATTAAAAAAATTTTTGTTTATAAATTTAGTATTGATTCGATTCCAAATAATAACACAATTATGTTCCGGTTTGTACCAAAATTCGAATTCGCCAAACCGCGCTGTTTATTTTTGATAATATACGATTGTTTATGTTGCGTACGGCTTAATTACGCCCTCATTATAACCGCGTTTCGAGTGAAGCGGGGTTGTTGATGCGTAATTTTAAAGAATGAGGATTGGTGGGGTTTCGAGCGATGGAAAGGTTCAACAATAACGTTTATCAATAACGAAACAATCAATATTCGTGGTTTATTCTTCTCGATTTATACAACTGCTATTTAGGCGAGCGGTGCTGATCGTTGTTTAAAAACATAACAAAAATAATCGTTTTGTTTGTGTTAGAAAGGATTGGTGTATAGTAATGATCAAAAGGTTTTGTACTTCTTCAAAAAAAAAAAAAAATTTATGACAAAGTGGAGAAAACGTTGCGTTTAATTTTTTAAATTATTGCGGTATTGAACTATCAAAATTAATTAAATCCCAGAACAAATATATCTGATATACAGTGCGTTTCAAAAGTAAGGGATAAATTCGATAAAGTCGTTACAAACAATTTACGAAAAAATCGCTGAAACGGGTCTAAAGATTCAAATTTTTTGCATTTTTTTGGTATATATTTTAATTTTATTCCGCCATTTTTAAACGAGTTATCTACCCTTCTATAAATAAAGGTCGTATCTGCAAATTTCAATGTTCCGACAAAATGAAGGAAAACTTTTCAGGTCTACGCCATACACATTTTTTGACATGCCGTTTTAAAATTTTGCATACATACATAAAATGCCTCAAAAGATTCGTGGAAAAAAGTTGAATAGTTCCGAAATAGCGAAAAGATGACTTTTACGCTTAACAAAACTCGAATATCATCTGTATGGCACAACAGGATCTGCAAATACGACCAAATATTTCTGTTTATTACATCTTTATATTAAGTAGGTATCAATAAAGACCGGATTAAAAGGCACAAAAAAGACGGAAATAGGCACTTAAAAAGGCATGAAATTTTGGCAACAAAAGCATTAAAAAGGCATAAAAATTAGAAATCGAAAAAATTGCTGTACCTAATTAATAATGTATTTTAATAACGTTTTCTTTAAAAAATACATCGTTAAACTAAACATTCATATGTAATTATTAAACCACTAATCACGAAAACAACTAATTATTAAATGCGGCCTGGCAATCTTGTACTGCTTTACTACTTATAGCCGGAAATTCATTTATTAATTGTTTAAAATGATCTAAGGCGTTTGTGTAGTATACTTCTAGTACTTCTGGAGGAGTTGAAATGCTTCCAGAAGACTTGATACTGCTTCCAGAAGACTTGAAACTGCTATCAGAAAACTTGATACTGCTTCTAAAGAACTTGATACAGCTTCTAACTACTTTAAAATGTTTCCAGAAGACTGCTCTTGCTTCCAAAAGGCTTGGATTACTACCAAAAATCTTAATTAATTAGACTCGATAACACCTCTGAAGGACATGATACTAGGCAAAATATTTGAAACACTTCCAAAAGAATTAATATCACTTCCAGAAGACCTGAAATACTCCAGAATACTTAACAGTGCTCTGGAAGAATTGAAATGCTGCAAGAAGATTTGGTATTGCTTCTGGAGGAGTTGAAATGCTTGCAGAAGACTAGAACTGTTTGTAGAAAACTCCATAGTACTTCTAAAAGACTTGATATTGTTTTCAAAAGACTTGAACTGCTTCCAAAAGACTCGATATTGTTTTCAAAAGACTTGAATTGATTCCAGAACACTCAATACTGAATCTGGACGACTTGATACTGAATCCAAAAGACTTGTAACACTTCCAGAAGATTTATCACCTTTGAAATTACTTGAAATGTTTCCAGAAGACTTGATATTGCTTCTAGAAGACTTAGTATTGCCCTTGGAAGACTTGAAATTCTTTCAAAACATTCGATACTGCTTCTAGAAGAGTTGATGTTGTTTCCAAAAGACTTGTAACACTTCCAGAAGACTTATTATCCTTGGAATAATTATTTGAAATGCTTCCAGAAGACTTGAAATTGCTTTTAGCAGACTTAGTATTGCCCTGGAAAACTTGAAATTCTTCCAAAAGACTGAATACTGCTTCTAGAAGATTTGAAATATTTCTGGAAGACTACACATTACCTCTGGAAGGCTGGAATGCTTTCAAATTAGGTAACACTGTTTCCAGAAGATCTAATATTACTTCCAGACTACTTAAACTGCTTCCAAAAGATATGATACTGCTTCCAGAAGACTTGATACTATTTCCAGAAGAATTGATATTGTAATTTTAGAACTTGAAAAGCTTCCAGAACAAATGAAGTGATGTAAGAAGACTTAATATCCTTCTTGTAGAAGACTTGATTTTGCTTCTAGAAGACTTGAAATGACTTAATACCTCTTCTAAAAGGCTTGGAATGTTGTCAGAAAACTGAACATTACCTTTAAAGACTTAAAATGCTTGCAAAACTTGATACTGCTTCCAAAAAAAAACATAACAAAATAAAGCACGACAAGGGAAATAAATTAAAAAGATATTTATCATGGTATATTAGAACCATGATAAATATAGCAGGCATATATAGCGGCATCTAGCCATGTTCCCCATCTTGTTAGAACTGGTTGTGGTGGTAATGGAGTGTTTGATAACCTCTCTCTAAACAATTCTACCCTTAAAGGGGCTTTAACAAATATTTGTTTACCTTTTTTTATTAATTTATTAACTAATGGGAACTGTAACCTTATAGTTTCTGCTACTCGATTAAGCCCGTGTGCTAAGCAAGTGCAATGAATTAAATTAGGGTAAAAAACTTACTTTTATTAAGGACTTAGTATTGTCCTTGGAAGACTTGAAATTCTTTCAAAACATTCGATACTGCTTCTAGAAGAGTTAATGTTGTTTCCAAAAGACTTGTAACACTTCCAGAAGACTTATTATCCTTGGAATAATTATTTAAAATGCTTCCAGAAGACTTGAAATTGCTTTTAGCAGACTTAGTATTGCCCTGGAAAACTTGAAATTCTTCCAAAAGACTGAATACTGCTTCTAGAAGATTTGAAATATTTCTGGAAGACTACACATTACCTCTGGAAGGCTGGAATGCTTTCAAAGTAGGTAACACTGCTTCAAGAAGATCTAATATTACTTCCAGACTACTTAAACTGCTTCCAAAAGATATGATACTGCTTCCAGAAGACTTGATACTATTTCCAGAAGAATTGATATTGTAATTTTAGGACTTGAAAAGCTTCCAGAACAAATGAAGTGATTTAAGAAGACTTAATATCCTTCTTCTAGAAGACTTGATTTTGCTTCTAGAAGACTTGAAATGACTTAATACCTCTTCTAAAAGGCTTGGAATGTTGTCAGAAAACTGAACATTACCTTTAAAGACTTAAAATGCTTGCAAAACTTGATACTGCTTCCAAAAAAACCATAACAAAATAAAGCACGACAAGGGAAATAAATTAAAAAGATGTTTATCATGGTATATTAGAACCATGATAAATATAGCAGGCATATATAGCGGCATCTAGCCATGTTCCCCATCTTGTTAGAACTGGTTGTGGTGGTAATGGAGTGTTTGATAACCTCTCTCTAAACAATTCTACCCTTAAAGGGGCTTTAACAAATATTTGTTTACCTTTTTTAATTAATTTATTAACTAATGGGAACTGTAACCTTATAGTTTCTGCTACTCGATTAAGCCCGTGTGCTAAGCAAGTGCAATGAATTAAATTAGGGTAAAAAACTTACTTTTATTAAGGACTTAGTATTGCCCTTGGAAGACTTGAAATTCTTTCAAAACATTCGATACTGCTTCTAGAAGAGTTAATGTTGTTTCCAAAAGACTTGTAACACTTCCAGAAGACTTATTATCCTTGGAATAATTATTTAAAATGCTTCCAGAAGACTTGAAATTGCCCTGGAAAACTTGAAATTCTTCCAAAAGACTGAATACTGCTTCTAGAAGATTTGAAATATTTCTGGAAGATTACACATTACCTCTGAAAGGCTGGAATGCTTTCAAATTAGGTAACACTGCTTCCAGAAGATCTAATATTACTTCCAGACTACTTAAACTGCTTCCAAAAGATATGATACTGCTTCCAGAAGACTTGATACTATTTCCAGAAGAATTGATATTGTAATTTTAGGACTTGAAAAGCTTCCAGAACAAATGAAGTGATTTAAGAAGACTTAATATCCTTCTTCTAGAAGACTTGATTTTGCTTCTAGAAGACTTGAAATGACTTAATACCTCTTCTAAAAGGCTTGGAATGTTGTCAGAAAACTGAACATTACCTTTAAAGACTTAAAATGCTTGCAAAACTTGATACTGCTTCCAAAAAAATAAATTAAAAAGATGTTTATCATAGTGTATTAGAACCATGATAAATATAGCAGGCATATATAGCGGCATCTAGCCATGTTCCCCATCTTGTTAGAACTGGTTGTGGTGGTAATGGGGTGTTTAATAACCTCTCTCTAAACAATTCTACCCTTAAAGGGGCTTTAACAAATAATTGTTTACCTTTTTTTATTAATTTATTAACTAATGGGAACTGTAACCTTATAGTTTCTGCTACTCGATTAAGCCCGTGTGCTAAGCAAGTGCAATGAATTAAATTAGGGTAAAAAATCTTCATATTAGACGCAGCTTTTACCATGTATACCGTCTGACACCATCAGTAAAATGTTATCATTCGGTGCCGGCTCCGGTAAGAAAGAATGCGTTAATTCGTCGTGAATAAATCTTGTTACCGTATTATTATTTGTTTTACTTAATTCTTTGGTACTTGTTAGAAAACTTTTTGACAAATTTTCATCACTTAATACTCCAAGTATTAAATTTGCCACGTATCGTCCACATACATCCGTTGTTTCGTCTACACTTATCCAAATATAATTATTTCCAATAATTTTTTTTTTTTCTTGAATAAGTTCTTTGTAGACTGAAGTAATATAATTTTTGCGGAGATGGCTTTCATCGGGAATATGCATTGTACAATATGTTTGTAAAAAAGTTTTGAAATATTTATTTGTCACTTTATGGATTGGTATGTTTGCTTTTATCAAAGCTTTACAAAGATCAAAATTGAATTTTGATTGTTCAGTGTAGCCGGATGTTGATGCCACAGATTGTATAACTGTACCTATAGTTTGTTGTTTTTTGGATTAACTTTTAGTCAGTTTTAATTTTTCCTGATGCAATGATGTTTTGACATGCTGAATTATGTAGCATTTCTTGTCACAATTAATCTGTTAGCAGTAATTTAATAACGTCAGTATTTTATAATATCTTCCATAATTATTAAACAATCAATATATTGTTCTATTAATTTTAGTGATCGAAGTACTACATTGAATCAATAGTAAATTTTATTTCTAGTGAATTTTGGGACATGCTATTCTTTATAATTTCCGACGAGGAAATGTACAGAGGCGCAGCGAAATATTTTTTCATAATTCAACCAATTTTTGGGGAAAAGACGCCAAAAAGTTGGTAAAAGGCTTTAAATAGGCATAAAAAAAATAATAGGCATGAAAATTCAAAAAAGGCATAACTAACCTGGTCTTATTTCACTTATTTTTAACTGATTCGTAAAGATATTTAAATATATTTGTAATGCCTTTAATTTTGAGCATAAGCATATTTTCTATAAATCCCGTCTTTAGAAAAATTTATAAAGTCCTGGAATACATTTTCCTTTATTAACAAAGCATAGGTGCAAATTTTGATAAGCAACACTATTTTAAAATAAATATATAACCATTTCTGAACAAAACAAAACGAAAACAACTTTAATTACTTCTTGTATTATCAGTCCGTCTCAGATTCCGAGGTAGGCAAATTTTTCCAAAATTGAAATCGGCTTTTGGGTATGATAGGCTCTAACCGTTTTAATAAAGTCTCCTTTCTAGTTATCGATATTCCTAGAGCTGTTTCTTTGAAATTCGGTTTGGTTAATCCACGCTTCTGGTAATTGGTATTCCGAAAATTAAGTTCTATTTTTTCTTGATCTTCAAATTTATGTTTATAGAAAAGTAAGGTTTTACCCTTCTTGAACTCTACCTGTACTATGTTATGTAAATAAGGTCTGGGATTAATTTTGTTTAATGTATATTGAGACGTAGAATCTTTCCTATTAAAAAAGTTTTTCAACTCTAATGCTCGATACACAAATATGGAAATCTTGAAAATCATAAACCTTTTTCTTTCGCTTTAAAGTTTGTCCTACTTGGTGATGGAATGCATCGGCCGACATGAAGGTGTGGCCCAACTCGAAATATTTTATTGTCAAATTGTTTAAGCTAACTTCTAAACTGTTAACAATGTAAACAAAAAAGCAAAACATGGCCCAATTTTTGTTCTGTGCTGAACTTGTCCAGCCATAATATTATAGTCTCTTTGTTGTAGAACAAAAAGCATAGTATGCACTGATCATATCTTCTTTCATCCTTCCTGATATAGCCTCATGCCAAATAACCGTGGTAGAATTAGTTTTCTTATGTTTACCAACCGAAATGAAACTTAAATTGAAGGCAATTAGACGGGCACAAAAATCACCTCCTTAAACATTTCGCATCGAGGAAGCATAATAACCTGAAACACAAGCAAAATTTATTGGGAAGCTTCTAGAAAAATATTTCCGGACTGACCAACCTTTTGGAGATCAGCTGAATATGTTAACGATGATTGTTCATTCAATGAAGAGTCTTCGTTAACATCTTTCCGATACTGTGCGCTGTGCCAACTTTGCCATTTCTATATGGATAACCCACTGCTTACATATTTCACAGTTGATTACTTTCTGGGTTCTGTTTTGTAGATTTTTTGTGAATTTCACATTCTTCACAATTAAAACACTCCTTATTACCCAAATTTGCAAAAGAAATTTTCATGTCGCTCAAAACTTTCCTGTACAGACCATAAGATAATTTCATGTTTGGATGTTTTTCTTTAAAATCCATATACATAGACTTCTTTGTTATGTCGCTAGGCGATTTGGGGCATGCTCTCTGCGATAATGTGAAATTGTGGGTTCAAAACTTTCTATATGATCTATTATGACTTTTCTACAAAACGTCATATCTGCATTCAATGTTAAGGCACACTGTCGTATCTACAGAACTTCCAGTAAATAAGACATTTCAACTTAATATAACACAGATACGACAAAATCCCTTAACAAAGCAGTCTCAGTTGTTGATACGACTTTCTTTTTATGACTATTTGTTAGGCCTTTAAGACGAGATACGACTATCTAACTTGCCATAGAGATGGGAAATGATGAGACCTATGTATTGGTGCCACTAACTCAGTTACGACAATTTTTGCAGATACGACCTTTATCCTTAGCACGGTAGTTATGACGTCATCAAAGTTTTTTTCAAATGGAACACCCCATTCTTTATATCGGTAAACTGTAATATCGGTTACATTAAAAAAAATTTTCGAAAAAAATTCAATTAAAGGTTCATTACTTCCCATTCGTTTGATACAAAAATAGCAGTAGCAGTGCGTAACCATGGCAACCAATTGTTTTGATTTGACATTTCCATGTGTCAAAATTCAATTTGAAGTGAATTATTTATTTAAATTAATTATTATTACTAATCGTACTTGAGTACTTTTATAGCTCAAGTACAACAGTAATAATAATTAATTTAAATAAATAATTCACTTCAAATTGAATTTTGACACATGGAAATGTCAAATCAAAACAATTGGTTGCCATGGTTACGCACTGCTACTGCTATTTTTGTATCAAACGAATGGGAAATAATGAAATTTTAAATGAATTTTTCTCGAAAATTTGCTTATGCAACCGATATCAATATTTATCGTACGATATATCGTCCGATATAAAAAATGGGGTGTTTCATTTAAAAAAAATGGACGACGTCATAACTCGTTTAAAAATATCGGAAAAATTTAAAATATGCACAAAAAAAAATGTAAAAAATTTGAATCTTTAGACCCGTTTCAACGATTTTTTCGTAAATTCTTTGCAATGATTTTATCGAATTTATCCGTTATTTTTGAAACGCACTGTATAATACAGCAAGTACTCGGTAAATTTTTAATTTGAAAGGATTTTGTATAAAAATTAAGATCATGACGTGTCTTTTGAGTTAGTACGAAAAATAACCTCATGTAGGTGACAACTATCCTCGTGAATACTCCTCAATCGTGAACATTACATGGTTCTCTAGAGACCGCCTTAGGAAGAAATCATATGTTGATATGTTCAGGAAAATCATGAAATTTGTTGGACTCATGGCTCGAATGATAGACGATTACGGGATTGAAAACTGCACTTAAGTGAATGGTCGTCACCTGCATGTCATTATTTTTCACATTTGAGTACCTAACTCAAATGGCACGTCTTGACCTCTATTTTTATACAAATAAGTCCATAAATTTTCAAAATTTCTTGTCTCCCGTGTGTCACCCTGTATATGATTTTTTCTTAAATCATTTAAATAATATAATAATTTCCATTATATTTTATTTTTGTATTCAACAAAAGATGTTACATCTTAATAATGTGTAAATGCTCTAGAGATGACAGTATCTTTAGCTTTTTAATTTGACACTCAATCAGACAACTCCCCTCTAGATTTTCCGGTATTATGACGAAGTGATTAGTATATGAACACAATTTTATCATATTAATTTTAAGTGGAATCAATTTTGGAATCAATTTCAAATTGAACAACGAGTTATACATCATTTGAAAGAGGAACGTTCAGTCTTCAGTTTGATATACGTCATTTCTTCATTTTTAAAAATACGATCTCAACGATCTTCTTAAAATTTTATCATTTTTTCGAGATTTCACTAAAACGACATAAATAATTCTTTAACATATCTTCAGTGGAACCGATTTCAAAGTAGAACAACGAATTAGACAGCTTTTTGAAAAGGAAGGTTCAGCCTTTAATTTGATATACAAATCACTTCTTCATCTTTTTTTTTCAACTTTTACCATTTTTTTCGTGATTTTACTAAAACGTCAATAACACACAATCTTTTAACATTTCTTATGTGGAAGCGATTTGAAATTGAAACAATAAGTTAAACATCATTTCAAAGAGGAAGATTCAATCTTTTTGAAATTTTATCATTTTCTTCGTGATTCTACTAAAACTTCATAAACACATCATCTTTTACCATTTCTTAAGTGGAATCGATTTCAAATTGAAACAACGAGTTATACATAATTTGAAAGAGGAAGGTTAATTTAATTTGATATAAAAATCATTTCTTTATTTAAAAATAAAACCTCCACGATTTTTCAAATTTTATCATTTTTTTGTGTCAAGTTGTGAAGCTGTTTATATTATTTATAATTATAAAAAAAGTGGATGGTAAAAGAAAAATTATTATAATGGATAAGGATGTTTAAATTGAATTTGAAAGAATGTTTGTGGATAATGTAGCATCTGGATTGGTTGGTGGAGCTGGAGTTGTTGCTGGGGCTTCTTATTCAACTCAATGTGTTGTCTTTGAACCTGTATGTTAATCCATTGGGACTATTACACTTTTTTTAATGGCTTATTCGTTAGTTTAACAAAATTTAAAGCTTATATATTTTTTTATTTTTCAAATTGGGACCTAATATCCGTGCAAAAAATCAAGGCCTCTCAATTTAGAGATCGATATCTTTGTCATTGGTTGATGAAAAAAATTGCAGTGAAGTATATTGTAATCACCAGTGAACATTTCTGCTTATCATATGCTTATCATACCCGAAAATGGGTCCACGTTTTTCTTTGTCGCGATATTCTATATAAACTGACCAGCAAAAAAGAGCGGCCGCCATAAATTAGCCACAACTTCTAAGCCGACTTTCTCGCGATTTTTTGGTAATAATCCAGCCATAGAAATTTTTGTTCAGATTTTTAATTTAAGTATATACGGGGTGAAAGAACGAGAAAAATATTTTTTCTCGAAATTTGTAACATTTTATGGGGTGGAGCTACCAGAGGGTTTTACCGGCAATCAAACGGTAGCCCAATCATTTCTGAGCTTTTTGTTTTTCGTTCACCATATTATCTCTGTTATTAACGAAGATGCAGTATTTTGAAGCGATCAACTATGACAAACAAGACAGGTGACAATAGTAGCTGATGATACTTAAGCTGACTAATACTTAAATCACATCATCTTTTAACATTTCTTAACATCATTTTAAAGAGGAAGGTTCAACCTTCAATTTAATATACAAGTGATTTCTTCATTTGCAAAGATATGACCCCCACCATCTTTCAAGTTTTATTATTTTTTTTGTGATTCTAATAAAACGTCAAAAAAAACATCATCATTTAACATTTCTTAAGTGGAATCGATTTCAAATTGAAACAACGAGTTACACATCATTTTAAAGAGGAAGGTTTAACCTTCAATTTGATATACAAAGCGTTTCTTCATTTACGAAAATAAGACCCCCACAACTTTTTTAAAATTTGATCACTTTTTTCGTGGTTCTGCTAAAACGTCAAAAACATATCTTCCTTTAACATTTTTTAAGCGGAATCGATTTCAAATTGGAAGAATAGGTTATACATCATTTGAAAGAGGAAGGTTGAATCTTCAATTTGATATACAATTCAGTTTTGTCATTCTCACAAATAAGACCCCTACGTGTTTCAAATTTTATCTATTTTTCAAATTTTTTCAACATCAACTTTTATAATAAATAGTCATTATTTCAAATAATCACCACATCGTTACTTTTACGAGTTAAGAAATGAATTATACCGTAAATTGAAGCTAAAAGATTCTTATTATTGATATGATTAACGAATTTAAAAAAAAATAATTAATCTTAACGTTCTTAGTTATTTGGTTGTTGTCTAGCGTATAATGTTTCAAACATAGGTAATTACCTGAAAAAAGTATAAATAAATAATCATTTTGATTAATGATGGGTAAAATCATTTCTTGTAAATCGAAGCTTTCTGAACAATTCTGGTTCAATTTGTTTAAAATTCCTCATAAAACAACAATTATTGCATTAAATAATCGAATAAAAAATGTACTTAAATGCAATTACAAATTAATATGCATAACCATGTTTGATAATCAGATCAAAATCTGCTTCTTTGTTTTTATTTTCTGCCCAATCTTCTTATTCTACTTTTACCACTTCTATTCATGTATTACATCTTTATATGTACCATATTTCTTCAATTTTTTCTTCTTTTAACAGCCTTTTTTAGCATTTCTCTAATATTTAGTGTTCTTTTGTAGTCCTTTTGCATTAACACTTCGTCCAACTGCATTATACTCTTTAATATTAAAATTCTATCTAATTTAGCCTCTGATCCATTCAAGTTTCTTTTTGGCTTTATTTCTTGCTCCTACAATTTGTGGTTTAGGATAAAAACACACGTTATTCTGTGCCTAAACCATACAGAAAATTATCTGCTTTAAAAATTTGTTTGAAATAAATGATTGAATCTATGAATTTAAAATTTTGTACAAAATGACCTCAAACATTTCTTTATAATATCAAAAAGTTTGATTTCTTAATTCTTAGCAATTTTGGAGAAATCAACTTTTATCTTAAACCGTACTTGAGACAAATGTCAAATTAGATATCTTAAAATTTATATGAGATAAATGGTTGAATCCATAAGCTTAAAATTTGGTACAATCTGACCTGAAACGTTCTTTTATAACATCAAAAAGTTTCATTCATTAATTCTTAGCAATTTTAAAGAAATCAACTTTTTTCTTAAACCGTACTTAGGACAAACGTGAAATTGAATAAATCTTTTTTTTTCCTAAATCATAGTTTTCAATCATGTCATTTTCATTTAAACTTGAGTTCCTATACTAAGTAATTATTATTATTACATTTTAAATCTCAGTAAGATTAAGACATCAAAAAATTGAATCATAAACGTTAAAATTTCCTACCACATTTTAATAAACGATATTTTAATTTTGTGCAGATTGGGAAGCAAAGTTACAGATTATCCAAATAACTATATTCAAATTGTAAATAACTTTGAATTACCAATAACCCTTTAAAATCCTTTTTTATTAAAATGATCAACCTAAATAACTTTTCTTATTATTTTTTTTTGTTGGAACGGGGAAGAAATCTTAAAAATTATTACACTGCGCGGTACACGGCGATGATATTTAAAAAAGGGCGAAGGCTTAGCGTCAACCGGCCCCCCGAGATTTTGCGATGGGGTCGCAATAGAATAGTAATAGCTTTATATTAACGTCTGCGTCTTTCTGATTACGTCTCAGACGAGACTCCCTTTTCCCGTTAATAACCCGAACTCGGAATATCCATATCGGGCTTTGGCTTTTGAATGGAATTAATTATATTTAAGTAATTGCTCTTGGCCCTCCCTTTCCATTCGAAACGACATAGACGTTTACATTTGGCTCGGATGGATGTTTACTTAGGATAAAACTGTTTATACACTACAAATTAAGACCGTAAACGGAGACTTATATTGAGATATAAATCTCCTTTAAGATTTTTTTTATTTTAATTCGTTGAAATTGAAACCTTATTTGGTCAATTCGATTTTCCCTTTTTTTTTGTGTTGGAGGGAAAGACATTGAGATGGTTACTGAAGGGCGATTTTTTGAGGGGAAAAGGGGCCGACTCGACATGATTACAATTAGTGACGTCACGGGGTTAGAGCGAGAGAATATATGTCAACCGTCGCGACGTCGACGACGCCTCCCAGGAACCCTGGGGGTGCGAATTAGGTTCGTTATGAAGACCGGGAATATTGAAATCGTCTTCAACAAACATGATACGATTTCAACTTTAAAATAAAAAGAAACTTTATCAAATAAAAATCAATTAAACCGTTATTTCGATGGGGATAAAATAAATCATTATTAAACCGTTCGTAAGCATGAGGGGTGATTTTGAAGGGAAAATGGAAAACAAAGAGCCCCCTCCGGAAGAAAAGTTTTTCCGGATTGTTTCCCAGATTTTGGAGGGTCGAAGTTAGTAAGTAAATTTATGGGATATTTAGTGCTACAATTCTCTCACCAACTTCTTATTTCGTTTTCGTTAATTGCTTATTTTGATCTCCCTATATCAGAGAGCGTTATCGTTTTTGTATAGGAAAACAACGTCTCGTGTCGATTCTGCTCTTACTAAACTATTTGAGCAATAATAAACGGAACCTTTTGTCGGACGCCGCATAAACCCCTTTGAGTAACCGTAGACTTCATTTTATAAAAACACTAAACATTTATTGGAGTTAAAGTCGTATTTTACTGGCGCCTATTCACACAAACGTTTCTAATGTTTATTGGAACTAAAAATGTACAGGCGCAATCAAAAAAATTTTAATCAAATTATTAATGATTAAGAAGTTTTGTTTCATTTATTACATAATGCTAATTAACCCATTTATAGAAATTACACCGAACATAACCCAATTAGTGTAATTATTCCATTGTAATTACGTCATGTACAGATCTGTATCTCCCCTTTGTATTGATATTCGTGAATAAACACACAATTAATATTAGTGATTATTGATTATTGATATAAGATTAGCTAACAATAAAAATTTAATTTTGTAACAAATGATAATATAACTTAATCCTATTATTACTAAAAATGAAACGTTCATTTTTAACCTCAAAAAGTTTCATTTTTTAATTCTTAACTGTTTTGAAGAAATTTAATTTTGATTTAAATCACGCTTTGAACAAACGTTAAATAAGATAAAGAAGTAATAGAAGAGGCAGAAAAGAAGATTTGGGGAAGATTGTAGGAGCAAGAAATAAAGCCAAAAAGAAACTTGAATAGATCAGATAATAGATAAAGAATAGATAATATATTCGCGATACATTAACTTATTTCAAATTCTTATTTGCCTGTAATGGCAGGTTTATTCCACAGTAAAATATGAAGGATCCAACCCAAAGACTTTTTTGTAAGTATCTGTTATGGTGATTTATCACAGCACAGATTCGCCGGTTCGACTATAGGTCTAGTACTAGTTTGTTAACGCAATTTTTAACAAAATGTGTTGAATAATGTCGTTTGCTGGACTCCGATATCAGTACCACCTCAGACGGAATGTAGCGTCTTATAGTCTACGCACGATATATACATAAAACGATGTTTAAAATTTTAGATAAAATTATTTTATTACAAATTCAATAAGTGTTTTTGTATGTGAAAAATCGTAACTTTGAGGTTTAAGGATTCGAAATAACCATCTTTGAAGATCTAAATTATGAATAAATTTGATTCAAATTGCTTCTTATTTCATTGCGATATCTCAATTAGATCTTGAGATATGATTTCTTTAAATCGATTATTTCTTTTAATCAAATATATGATTAAGTTTTAATCAAAAAATTGTAACTTTGAGATTTAAGGATTCGAAATAACCATCTTTAAGGATCTAAATAATGAATAAATTTGCTTCAAATTACTTTTTATTTCATTGCGATATCACAATTAGATCTTGAGATACGATTTTTTTAAATCGATTATTTTTTTTAATAAAACATATGATTAAGTTTTAATCAATAAAACGTAACTTTGAGATTTAAGGATTCGAAATAACTATCTTTAAGGATCTAAATAATGAATAAATTTGCTTCAAATTGCTTTTTATTTCATTGCGACATCTCAATTAAATCTTGAGATACAATTTTTTAAATCGGTTTTTTTTAATCAAATATATGATTAAGTTTTAATCAAAAAATCGTAACTTTGAGATTTAAGGATTCGAAATAACCATCTTTGAGAATCTAAATAATGAATAAATTTGCTTCAAATTGCTTCTTATTTCATTGCGATATCTTAATTAGATCTTGAGATATGGTTTCTTTAAATCGATGATTTCTTTTAGTCAAATATATGATTAAGTTTTAATCAAAAAATTGTAACTTTGAGATTTAAGGATTCGAAATAACCATCTTTGAGGATCTAAATAGTGAATAAATTTGCTTCAAATTGCTTTTTATTTCATTGCGATATCTCAATTAGATCTTGAGATACAATTTTTTAAATCGCTTTTTTTTAATCAAATATATGATTAAGTTTTAATCAAAAAATCGTAACTTTGAGATTTAAGGATTCGAAATAACCATCTTTGAGGATCTAAATAATGAATAAATTTGCTTCAAATTGCTTTTTATTTCATTGCGATATCTCAATTAGATCTTGAGATACAATTTTCTAAATCGATTTTTTTTAATCAAATATATGATTAAGTTTTAATCAAGAAATCGTAACGTTGAGATTTAAGGATTCGAAATAACCATCTTTGAGGATCTAAATAATGAATAAATTTGCTTCAAATTGCTTTTTATTTCATTGCGATATCTCAATTAGATCTTGAGATACAATTTTCTAAATCGATTTTTTTTAATCAAATATATGATTAAGTTTTAATCAAGAAATCGTAACGTTGAGATTTAAGGATTCGAAATAACCATCTTTGAGGATCTAAATAATGAATAAATTTGCTTCAAGTTGCTTTTTATTTCATTGCGACATCTCAATTAGATCTTGAGATACAATTTTCTAAATCGATTTTTTTTAATCAAATATATGATTAAGTTTTAATCAAGAAATCGTAACGTTGAGATTTAAGGATTCGAAATAACCATCTTTGAGGATCTAAATAATGAATAAATTTGCTTCAAATTGCTTTTTATTTCATTGCGATATCTCAATTAGATCTTGAGATACAATTTTCTAAATCGATTTTTTTTAATCAAATATATGATTAAGTTTTAATCAAGAAATCGTAACGTTGAGATTTAAGGATTCGAAATAACCATCTTTGAGGATCTAAATAGTGAATAAATTTGCTTCAAATTGCTTTTTATTTCATTGCGATATCTCAATTAGATCTTGAGATACGATTTTTTTAAATCGATTATTTTTTTTAATAAAATATATGATTAAGTTTTAATCAATAAAACGTAACTTTGAGATTTAAGGATTCGAAATAACTATTTTTGAGGATCTAAATAATGAATAAATTTGCTTCAAATTGCTTTTTATTTCATTGCGACATCTCAATTAGATCTTGAGATACATATTTTTAAATCGATTTCTTTTAATCAAATATATGATTAAGTTTTAATCAAGAAATCGTAACTTTGAGATTTAAGGATTCGAAATAACCATCTTTGAGGATCTAAATAATGAATAAATTTGCTTCAAATTGCTTTTTATTTCATTGCGATATCTCATTAGATCTTGAGATACGATTTTTTTTAAATCGATTATTTTTTTAAATAAAATATATGATTAAGTTTTAATCAATAAAACGTAACTTTGAGATTTAAGGATTCGAAGTAACTATTTTTGAGGATCTAAATAATGAATAAATTTGCTTCAAATTGCTTTTTACTTAATTGCGATATCTCAATTAGATCTTGAGATACAATTTTTTAAATCGATTTTTTCAAATCAAATATATGATTAAGTTTTAATCAAAAAATTGTAACTTTGAGATTTAAGGATTCGAAATAACTATTTTTGAGGATCTAAATAATGAATAAATTTGCTTCAAATTACTTTTTATTTCATTGCGATATCTCAATTAGATCTTGAGATATGGTTTCTTTAAATCGATGATTTCTTTTAGTCAAATATATGATTAAGTTTTAATCAAAAAATTGTAACTTTGAGATTTAAGGATTCGAAATAACCATCTTTGAGGATCTAAATAGTGAATAAATTTGCTTCAAATTGCTTTTTATTTCATTGCGACATCTCAATTAGATCTTGAGATACATATTTTTAAATCGATTTCTTTTAATCAACTATATGATTAAGTTTTAATCAAAAAATTGTAACTTTGAGATTTAAGGATTCGAAATAACCATCTTTGAGGATCTAAATAATGAATAAATTTGCTTCAAATTGCTTTTTATTTCATTGCGATATCTCAATTAGATCTTGAGATACGATTTTTTTAAATCGATTATTTTTTTTTAAT
This sequence comes from Onthophagus sagittarius, assembly GCA_036711965.1. Lineage (NCBI taxonomy): Eukaryota > Metazoa > Arthropoda > Insecta > Coleoptera > Scarabaeidae > Onthophagus > Onthophagus sagittarius. The sequence goes on from JASERS010000004.1 coordinate 15,691,744, forward strand.
AAAATATATGATTAAGTTTTAATCAATAAAACATAACTTTGAGATTTAAGGATTCGAAATAACTATTTTTGAGGATCTAAATAATGAATAAATTTGCTTCAAATTGCTTTTTATTTCATTGCGACATCTTAATTAGATCTTGAGATACATATTTTTAAATCGATTTCTTTTAATCAAATATATGATTAAGTTTTAATCAATAAAACGTAACTTTGAGATTTAAGGATTCGAAATAACTATTTTTGAGGATCTAAATAATGAATAAATTTGCTTCAAATTGCTTTTTATTTCATTGCGATATCTCAATTAGATCTTGAGATACGATTTTTTTAAATCGATTATTTTTTTTAATAAAATATATGATTAAGTTTTAATCAATAAAACGTAACATTGAGATTTAAGGATTCGAAATAACTATTTTTGAGGATCTAAATAATGAATAAATTTGCTTCAAATTGCTTTTTATTTCATTGCGATATCTCAATTAGATCTTGAGATACGATTTTTTAAATCGATTATTTTTTTTTAATAAAATATATGATTAAGTTTTAATCAATAAAACGTAACTTTGAGATTTAACGATTCGAAATAACTATTTTTGAGGATCTAAATAATGAATAAATTTGCTTCAAATTGCTTTTTATTTCATTGCGATATCTCAATTAGATCTTGAGATACAATTTTCTAAATCGATTTTTTTTAATCAAATATATGATTAAGTTTTAATCAAAAAATCGTAACTTTGAGATTTAAGGATTCGAAATAACCATCTTTGAGGATCTAAATAATGAATAAATTTGCTTCAAATTGCTTTTTATTTCATTGCGATATCTCAATTAGATCTTGAGATACAATTTTCTAAATCGATTTTTTTTAATCAAATATATGATTAAGTTTTAATCAATAAAACGTAACTTTGAGATTTAACGATTCGAAATAACTATTTTTGAGGATCTAAATAATGAATAAATTTGCTTCAAATTGCTTTTTACTTAATTGCGATATCTCAATTAGATCTTGAGATACGATTTTTTAAATCGATTATTTTTTTTAAATAAAATATATGATTAAGTTTTAATCAATAAAACGTAACTTTGAGATTTAACGATTCGAAATAACTATTTTTGAGGATCTAAATAATGAATAAATTTGCTTCAAATTGCTTTTTACTTAATTGCGATATCTCAATTAGATCTTGAGATACGATTTTTTTAAATCGATTATTTTTTTTAATCAAATATACGATTAAGTTTTAATCAAAAAACCGTAACTTTGAGATTTAAAGATTCGAAATAACCATCTTTGAAGATCTAAACAATGAATAAATTTGCTTCAAATTGGTTTTTATTTCATTGCGATATCTCAATTAGATTTTGAGATACGATTTTTTTAAATCGATTATTTTTTTTTAATAAAATATATGATTAAGTTTTAATCAATAAAACGTAACTTTGAGATTTAAGGATTCGAAATAACTATTTTTGAGGATCTAAATAATGAATAGATTTGCTTCAAATTGCTTTTTATTTTATTGCGACATCTCAATTAGATCTTGAGATACATATTTTTAAATCGATTTCTTTTAATCAAATATATGATTAAGTTTTAATCAAAAAACCGTAACTTTGAGATTTAAGGATTCGAAATAACCATCTTTGAAGATCTAAACAATGAATAAATTTGCTTCAAATTGGTTTTTATTTCATTGCGATATCTCAATTAGATTTTGAGATACGATTTTTTTAAATCGATTATTTTTTTTAATCAAATATATGATTAAGTTTTAATCAAAAAATCGTAACTTTGAGATTTGAGGATTCGATTTAAGGATTCACTACATCTATTTTCTTCTCTTTTATACATCCTCAACCAATACCCCATCATGGTTAGATGAATCATTAATGATATATCATACATTTTTTTAGCAATATAAGTAATTACAGATTTAACTAATATTATAATCATTGATAATAAGTTTTCCCTACTGACACTTCTATTTCGACCTACTAGCTAGAATTTGCTGACTCAGTTCGCACCCTGTTCTGATCGTGAAGGGGACGACGACGTCATCAAGCTCCACCACGAAATCCGCCTGTGTCGTTGTGTCTCTCGTTGCTAATTATTATCCGTTCACGTTAAAAAGGGTGGTACCTATGTCGAACCGGAGGGACTCAAGATCATATCGTCACGGGATCTTTCAACTGGATGACACCCTTTGGCGCTATGCGTGACCTATCATCGATCTGACCCAAAGACCGGGATGAAATTTTTTCACAAAGACTCCGCTTTCTGCATATTTATTGACATTGAAAATTTATTTAACAAAATTATTGATTAATTATAATTTGTGAGCCATAAGGATTTCGTGGACCTAAAGGCGTCTTCTTCTCAAAAGTTATTTTAGACCCAAATAAAATCGTTCCTTCACATATTCTTTGGTGATATTTTAATCCAATAATATTTGCGTGAGCTTCGATTATTTTTTCTGGGGTTAATTTATAAGAACAAATAATATTTTCCAAAATGCACGGATCTGTAACATTTTCCATGTAAGTAAACATTTGGTGATTCACTAATGTTATATTTGCAAGTGCGGGTAAAAATCCTGTTAATAAATCCTTTTTCGTCAAAAAATCGTCATAAATCTTTGTAGAAATTATTTTATAAAATTTTTTGATCACATCGAACGAAGCTATATAAGTAGTTTCACTTAAATGTTCGGTATAATTTAATATTTTGCAACTAAAATTAACAATTTGAGGCTCATCGATTATTAAATTCCCCATTAATAAACCAACGGGACATTTTGGTAAAAAATCGTATAATTTCGGAAGATTCAAATAAATTTCTTGAGACGTTATCACGACGTAATCACAAGATTTATTAAAAATATGATTTAATAGATGCATCGATTTAAATGTGCCCAAATCGCTGTAATTAAATAAAATTAAATCGTTGTGTTTAAATTCTTCGGTTTTTAAATCATCCTAAAAAAGATTATTATTTTTATTTGATAATTTTATTTTATTTTATCATATTAAACCAAATACTCTTCTTGGGAAGTTATTCCCATTGAAAAATAGATTTTTATCGATCTTGGAGCCAAAAAATTTTCATTTCCCCAAGTTTTTCTTATTACGTCTCGTTGGGTGAAATTGGGAGGAGAAGATGATATTATAACTAACATTTCTTTCGTGATATTACAATTTTCTTAAATTAAAAAAAATTAATTGTTTAAAAAGAGAAAATTAAGTTGTTCAAAGTTACCATCAAAATTATTATTTGGGTGCTTCACTCGATTTTCTATAGAAATTTGTAAACCTTTTCCTTTTACCCAGCGAACTAAAATAAATTTATTAATTTAATACGTATTTAATAATTCTTATTAAAATTCTTACACACGATTAATTTTTCGTAATAAACCATCGTAGTTTGCACCATAATGATTATGCAAACAAGGATTACTATAAAAATAATCAAAGAGTTTTTTGATGCAGCTTTGGATAGAATCGCTTTTCTTTGGGACAATTCTTTGGTTAGTCGATTAATTTTTTTCATTTTTTATGATAAATATATCGATGATGAAGGAAATTAAATAATAACGTCGAAAATGACTGTTATATTTAAGACATTTGACAATTTAAAATTCAAATAATAAGAAATTGGCAAATTTAAAAATTTATTTTTCAAAAAGTAAAGTTAGTTTTAAAAAATGGTTGCTACTGGGGTTGAAAAAAAAACAGTTTTGTTAAAATTTATGAATAAAACAACTGTTTTTAATCGTGTTAAACAGTTTTTTTTTGATTTAAACTTATTTTACTTTGCTACCAAAAGAAATAAATGAAATATTTAAGAATATTTTTAAACCAAAAATCGAACCCTTACGTCCAAATTATGCCTTATATAAACTCTAACTCAAGTGAGATAAAGTATAAACTCTTATTATTGAGGTTAAATTGAATAATCTAATTTACATCATCATATCTCAAAGACGAATTGAGATATTATTATGAAATAAAAATCACTTTGAAGCAAATTTAATCTAGTTTTAACACACCAATTATAATTTCTTCGATTCCATAAATTAAAAAGATATTTTCTTTAAATCACCTCTCTTGTTATTAAGGTTAAATTGAATAATCTAATTTACATCATCATATCTCAAAAACGAATTGAGATATTATTATGAATTAAAAATCATTTTGAAGCAAATTTAATCTAGTTTTAACACATCGATTATAATTATTTCGATCCCATAAATTAAAAAGATACAATTTTTTTAAGTCGCCTCTCTTGTTATTGAGGTTAAATTGAATAATCTAATTTACATCACAATATCTCAAAGATGAATTGAGATATTATGAAATAAAAATCATTTTGAACCAAATTTAATCGAGTTTTAACACACCAATTAAAATTTCTTCGATTCCATAAATTAAAAAGATACATTTTTCTTAAATCGCCTCTCTTATTATTGAAGTTAAATTGAATAATCTAATTTACACCGTCATATCTCAAAGACGAATTGAAATATTATGAAATAAAAATCACTTTAAAGCAAATTTAATCTAGTTTTAACACACCAATTATAATTATTTCGATTTCATGAATTAAAAAGATAAATATTTTTTGAATCACCTCTCTTATTATTGAGGTTAAATTGAGTAATGTAATTTACATCATCATATCTCGAAGACGAATTGAGATATTATTATGAAATAAAAATCATTTTGAAGCAAATTTAACCTAGTTTTAACACACCAACTATAATTTCTTCCATTCCATAAATTAGAAAGATACATTTTTTTTAAATCACCTCTCTTGTTATTGAGGTTAAATTGAATAATCAAATTTACATCGTCATATCTCAAAGACGAATTGAGAGATTATTATGAAATAAAAATCACTTTGAAGCAAATTTAATCTAGTTTTAACACACCAATTATAATTATTTCGATTCCATAGATTAAAAAGATTTTTTTTAAATCGCCTCTCTTGTTATTGAGGTTAAATTGAATAATCTAATTTACATCATCATATCTCAAAGACGAATTGAGATATTATTATGAAATAAAAATCATTTTGAAGTAAATTTAATCTAGTTTTAACACACCAATTATAATTTCTTCGATTCCATAAATTAATAAGATAAATTTTTTTCAATTGCCTGTTTTGTTATTGAGGTTAAATTGAATAATGTAATTTACATCATCATATCTCAAAAACGAATTGAGATATTATCGTGAAATAAAAATCATTTTGAACCAAATTTAATCTAGTTTTAACATACCAATTATAATTACTTCGATTCCATAAATTAAAAAGATAAAATTTTTTTAAATAACCTCTCTTATTATTGAGGTCAAATTGAATAATCTAATTTACATCATCGTATCTCAAAGACGAGTTGAGATATTATTATGAAATAAAAATCATTTTGAAGCAAATTTAATCTAGTTTTAACACACCAATTATAATTGTTTCGATTCAATAAATTAAAAAGATAAATTTTTTTCAGTTGCCTGTTTTGTTATTGAGGTTAAATTGAATAATCTAATTTACATCAGCATATCTCAAAGACGAATTGAGATATTATTATGAAATAAAAATTATTTTGAAGCAAATTTAATCTAGTTTTAACATACCAATTAAAATTATTTCGATTCAATAAATTAAAAAGATAATTTTTTTTTAAATTACCTCTCTTATTATTGAGGTTAAATTGAATAATCTAATTTACATCATCATATCTCAAAAACAAATTGAGATATTGTTATGAAATAAAAATCATTTTGAAGCAAATTTAATCTAGTTTCAACACACCAATTATAATTTCTTCGATTCTATAAATTAAAAAGCTAAATTTTTTTTAAATCACCTCTCTTATTATTGAGGTTAAATTGAATAATCTAATTTACATCATCATATCTCAAAAACAAATTGAGATATTGTTATGAAATAAAAATCATTTTGAAGCAAATTTAATCTAGTTTCAACACACCAATTATAATTTCTTCGATTCTATAAATTAAAAAGCTAAATTTTTTTTAAATCACCTCTCTTATTATTGAGGTTAAATTGAATAATCTAATTTACATCATCATATCTCAAAAACAAATTCAGATATTGTTATGAAATAAAAATCATTTTAAAGCAAATTTAATCTAGTTTTAACACACCAATTACAATTTCTTTGATTTCATAAATTAAAAAGATAATTTTTTTTAAATCACCTCTCTAATTATTGAGGTTAAATTGAATAATCTACTTTACATCATCATATCTCAAAACAAATTGAGATATTGTTATGAAATAAAAATCATTTTGAAGCAAATTTAATCTAGTTTTAACACACCAATTACAATTTCTTTGATTTCATAAATTAAAAAGATAATTTTTTTTTAATCACCTCTCTAATTATTGAGGTTAAATTGAATAATCTACTTTACATCATCATATCTCAAAAACAAATTGAGATATTGTTATGAAATAAAAATCATTTTCAAGCAAATTTAATCTAGTTTTAACACACCAATTATAGTTTCTTCGATTCCATAAATTAAAAAGATAATTTTTTTTTAAATCACCTCTCTTATTATTGTAGTTAAATTGAATAATCTAACTTACATCATCATATCTCAAAAACAAATTGAGATATTGTTATGAAATAAAAATCATTTTGAAGCAAATTTAATCTAATTTTAACACACCAATTACAATTTCTTTGATTTCATAAATTAAAAAGATAATTTTTTTTAAATCACCTCTCTTATTATTGAGGTTAAATTGAATAATCTAATTTACATCATCATATCTCAAAGATGAATTGAGATATAGTTATGAAATAAAAATCATTTTGAAGCAAATTTAACCTAGTTTTAACACACCAATTACAATTTCTTTGATTTCATAAATTAAAAAGATATTTTTTTAAATCACCTCTCTTATTATTGAGGTTAAATTGAATAATCTACTTTACATCATCATATCTCAAAAACAAATTGAGATATTGTTATGAAATAAAAATCATTTTCAAGCAAATTTAATCGAGTTTTAACACACCAATTATAGTTTCTCCGATTCCATAAATTAAAAAGATAAAATTTTTTTAAATCACCTCTCTTATTATTGAGGTAAAATTGAATATTAAATCTTTTGGTTATTTTTGGTAAATTACAGCTAGCAATCTAAAATTTATTCAATCACAGTTCATTGTAGAAATAATACCAATAATAATTTAAATAAATTAAACAAAAAACTGTCAAAATGTCATTGCCTTCTAACAAAAACACAGACGATTTCTAGCATTTTACCTATGATTTTGATAAATTCCTCAATAGCAAGAAAACTATAGTAAATAGGTATAGGAATATTTATAGATAATTTGTAGAGAATTAAATTTCCTTTCTGATAGGGTATGAAAATGTGGGGCGTTCCATTTAAAATTTTCGACTTTCACGCAATTGAATACAGAGAAACGGTAACTCAATTTTTGACCAGCCTGTATAAGATATACTGATATAACAAATGACAATATATTTAGCAGCATATGAATAGTTATCGCACCAATGCAAAACGTTTTTGAGTTAACGTTGGCTGAGATATGGGCTTGTAAAGAGCATGGTGATATTAGCCAAAAAACACTTAAAATCAAAATAACTCGAAAACAAAGAACGGTAGGCACCAACAACTGTTATCAAAAACAACATATTTTCTTATGTGTAATTGAATGGTGTAATAAAAACTATAGCATTCCATTTAAAATAACGAAATTGGGGTCTACTTCCGGTAGACCGGAAGTGGTGGCCATCTTGAAAATATTTTAGATTAATAGACTGGAATGAGCAACCCATGTTACCAAAATTTCAAGCCTCTACAAATAGTGGAACCCAAAAAAAGTTCTAATGAACCAGTTACGTGAGATACCCTGTATATATTGGACAAACAGGAAGAAAACTTGAAACTCGCATCCATGAACAGAAAACAATAGAAAATTCAAATGTTTACAAACATACAATAGAAACAAATCACAAAATAGATTATGAAAATGTGCATGTTGTTCACAGATGTGGAAAAGGTTTTAAATTGGACTTATTGGAATCATTAGAAATCCACAAACATAAAGTTAAAAATAAAAAAACATTACTTAATGAACAAATTCAATTATATGAAAGACCTATTTATATATATTTAAAGGACATAACAACATAATACTGGTTTTCAAAAACAAGTTTTCTTCATTCATTCCCAACAGGACCAGTCTTTCTGTATTCGTCATATTATCCGTTTGTAAAATGTCAATTTACAATTTTTATTAACTTGTTTTACTGTCAAGTTTTATTAACTTGACAGTAAGTTCAATTCAATTTTGTTTATATTTGTATTAGTTTATTTATTTATTGTTTTAACCATTTTTTGTATATCCCGAAACTAGTACCGTTAATATTAAAGTATAAATAGCAAGTAAGAAGTTTTATTTACTAAAATTTACCATATAATAAAAATAGAATGTTTTCTTTATTATGTGTAAAGATTTATTTGATTAAAAAATTATTATTTGTAATCTAGATATTTTGAATCGTAACATTTTCATTCTAGAGACGACGGTTATGTGTATCAGTACAAGTTATTACTAATAAATCTTCGGGCCGGTAATTGTGGCGTTCCGGTACGATGAGCCGAAATTGCATCAGATTTATGGGGCGGCTACCACGGGCCGCAACGGCGCCCGTTCCGACCCTAAATCAAGGCCACCAGACATTAGGGTTATTAGAAAAAATTTGAATGAATCCGTTCGGTTAATTTATTTTGCGGAAAGATAATTAAACGAGCCCTACCCCCTCAGAAAACCTCACCTCAATTCAATCAAAAACTAATTTGAAAAAAAAATCAATCATGTTTACACGTGATTTACATGAAATTTATCATGCGACCTTCAACGTTACCCACTAATTGCAGACGTTTAATTACCTCAATAACTACAAAACGCCAGCTGGCACACGGTCGGTCCCTGACCCTCGGGTATCCCCCGGGGGTTTTGGGGGTCTCGGAAAGCAACCGCCCTCTCACAATGCCGTCATTAGTAACCGCCGAACCGCCGGAGTAATAGTTAAATGCTCACTTAATTTCCTCGCCATTCTGGGTTTAGCTCCAGCCTCCCCTTTCCGACGACCGACGGGGTCCTCTTTCTACTTTTGCGGTTTTCCGAAACGATTGTGTTGTGTAGACGATGATTAGAAAAAAGGTGGAAAGGGGAAATTAAAGGAAATGTTACTACAATGACCCAATGATTACGAATTAAGACGCAATTCGGGGGGTAAACCTCGTACACTGCAACCAATTTAGTTTTAGAGAGTCAGTGTTGACAAGAATTAAAAATGCTTTAATTTGATACCAAACATGACATATTTGGGTTGAAAAATAAAAGAAGTTTGAAAAAAAGTCAAAATTTGATTTGACAATTTTTGGATTAATATTAAAATGATCTTAATAAGAATTAAAAATGCTTTTATTTGATACCCAACATGATATATGTGGGTTAAAAGATAAAAAAGTTATGTTGTAAAGTGACAAATGTCAAAATTAGTAACAATTTTTTGATAAATATTGACATGATCTTAATAAGAATTAAAAATGCTTTTATTTGATACCCAACATGATATATGTGAGTTAAAAGATAAAAAAGTTATGTTGTAAAGTGACAAATGTCAAAATTAGTAACAATTTTTTGATAAATATTGATATGATCTTAATAAGAATTAAAAATGCTTTTATTTGATACCCAACATGATATATGTGAGTTAAAAGATAAAAAAATTATGTTGTAAAGTAACAAATGTCAAAATTAGTAACAATTTTTTAATAAATAATGATATGATCTTCACAGGAATCAAGAATGCTTTAATTTGATACCAAACACGATGTACTTGGGTTAAGAAACAAAAGCTAAGGTTTTAAACTGTCAAATGTCAAAATTAAATTTGACATTTTTGGATAAATATTGAAATGATCTTAATAAGAATCAAGAATGCTTTCATTTGACACCGAACATGTGATATTTTGGTTAAGAAACGAATAAATTAAGTTAGAATCTGTCAAATGTCAAAGTTAAATGTACCGATTTTTTGATAAATATTGAAATGATCGTCATAGGAATCAAGAATGATTTAATTTGATACCAAACACGATATATTCGGGTTAAAAAATGAAAAAGTTAGGTGGTAAACTGTCAAATGTCAAAATTAAATTTGACATTTTGGAATAAATATTAAAATGATCTTAATAAGAATCAAAAATGCTTTCATTTAATACTCAATATGATATATTTGGGTTAAGAAATGAAAAAATTAAGTTAGAATCTGTCAAATATCAATGCTGCCAAAAGAAATTGTCAAATGTTAAAGTTAAATATAACAATTATTTAATAAATATTGATATGATCTTCATAGGAATCAAAAATGCTTTAATTTGATACCAAACACGATACACATACGTTAAAAAATTAAAAAGTTAAGTTATAAACTGACATACGTCAAATAACTGTTACTCATTTGTTGTTTGGTAAAAATTAAAATATCTCGATAACGGTTGGAGATAAATTAGTCGAGTTTGGATTCATTTTAAAGGATTTTTAGTTCTCTATCCATTAATATTAAAAAAGGACGTCTTTATACTAAAACTGTTTTAAAAGAGTTAGGTTATAAACTGTCAAATGTCGAAATACAATTCAACACCTTTTTTGATAATTATTAAAATAATTGTCATAGGAATCAAGAATGCTTTAAATTGATACTAAACACGATATTATTTGGGTTAAAAAATGAAAAGGTTGGGTTGTAAACTGTTAAATGTCAAAATTAAATTTGACATTTTTGGTTAAATATTGAAATGATCGTAATAATAATCAAGAATGCTTTTATTTGGTACCCAACATGATGTATTTGGATTAAGAAATGAGAAAATTAAGTTAGAATCTGTCAAACATCAATGCTGTCAAAAGAAACTGTCAAATGTCGAAGGTAAATTAACGATTTTTTGATAAATATTGAAATGATCGTCATAGGAATCAAGAATGATTTAATTTGATACCAAACACGATATATTCGGGTTAAAAAATGAAAAAGTTAGGTGGTAAACTGTTAAATGTCAAAATTAAATTTGACATTTTGGAATAAATATTAAAATGATCTTAATAAGAATCAAAAATGCTTTCATTTAATACTCAATATGATATATTTGGGTTAAGAAATGAAAAAAATTAAGTTTGAATCTGTCAAATATCAATGCTGCCAAAAGAAATTGTCAAATGTTAAAGTTAAATATAACGATTTTTTAATAAATATTGATATGATCTTCATAGAAATCAAAAATACTTTAATTCGATACCAAATATGATATACATGCGTTAAAAAATCAAAAAAATAGGTTTTAAACTGTCAAATGTCAAATAACCGTTAGTCATTTGTTTTTTGGTAAAAATTAAAATATCTCGATAACGGTTGGAGATAAATTAGTCGAGTTTGGATTCATTTTAAAGGATTTTTAGTTCTCTATCCATTAATATTAAAAAAGGACGTCTTTATACTAAAACTGGTTTAAAAGAGTTAGGTTATAAACTGTCAAATGTCAAAATACAATTTAACAACTTTTTTGATAATTATTAAAATAGTTGTCATAGGAATCAAGAATGCTTTAAATTGATACTAAACACGATATATTTGGGTTAAAAAATGAAAAGGTTGGGTTGTAAACTGTTAAATGTCAAAAGTAAATTTGACATTTTTGGTTAAATATTGAAATGATCTTAATAATAATCAAAAATGCTTTCATTTGATACCCAACATGATATATTTGGATTAAGAAATGAGAAAATTAAGTTAGAATCTGTCAAATATCAACGCTGTCAAAAGAAACTGTCAAATATCAAAGTTAAATGTAACGATTTTTACATAAATATTAAAATGATCTTCATAGGAATCAAAAATGCTTTAATTTGATACCAAAAATGATAATTTGGAATACAAAACAAATGAAGTTAGGTTATAAACTGTCAAATGTCAAAATTAAATGTAACGATTTTTTGATAAATATTAAAATTATCTTAATAGGAATCAGAAATGCTTTAATTTGATACCAAACATGCTATATTTGGGTTAAAAAATAAAAAAGTTAGGTTAGAAACTGCCAAATGTCAAAATTAAATGTAACGATTTTTGATAAATATTAAAATTATCTTCATAGGAATCAAAAATGCTTTAATTTGATACCAAACATGGTATATTTGGATTAAAAAATAAAAAAGTTAGGTTAGGAACTGTCAAATGTCAAATAATCGCCCTTCTTTTTTTCGAAAAATTAAGATATCTCGAGAACGGTTAAGGATAAATAAGTCGTGTTTGGGTTCGTTTCAAAGGATTTTTCATTTTCTATCAAGCATGATACATTTCGGGTAAAAAAATTAAAAAGTTAGGTTAGAAACTGTTAAATGTTAAAGTTAAATATAACGATTTTTTAATAAATATTGATATGATCTTCATAGGAATCAAAAATGCTTTAATTTGATACCAAATATGATATACATGCGTTAAAAAATCAAAAAGTTAGGTTATAAACTGTCAAACGTCAAATAACCGTTAGTCATTTGTTTTTTGGTAAAAATTAAAATATCTCGATAACGGTTAGAGATAAGTAAGTCGAGTTTAGGTTCATTTTAAAGGATTTTTAATTCTCTATCTTTTAATGTTAAAGAAGAATGTCTTTATACTAAAACTGTTTTAAAAAACTTAGGTTACAAACTGTCAAATGTCAAAATTCAATTTAACAATTTTTTTGATCGTTAAGATAATTGTCATAGGAATCGAGATTGCTTTAAATTGATACTAAACACGTTATATTTGGGTTAAAAAATAAAAAAAGGTTGGTTGTAAACTGTCAAATGTCAAAATTAAATTTGACATTTTTTGATAAATATTGAAATGATATTAATAAGAATCAGAAATGCTTTCATTTGATACACAATATGATATATTTGGGCTAAGAAATGAAAAAATTCAGTTACAATATGTCAAATATCAATGCTGTCAAAAGAATCTGTCAAATGTCAAAGTTAAATATAACGATTTTTTAATAAATATTGATATGATCTTCATAGGAATCAAAAATGCTTTAATTTAATACCAAAAACGATGACTTGAAATACAAAACAAATGAAGTTAGGTCATAAACTGTCAAATGTCAAAATTAAATGTAATGATTTTTTGATAAATATTAAAATTATCTTCATAGGAATCAGAAATGCTTTAATTTGATACCAAACATGCTATAATTGAGTTAAAAAATAAAAAAGTTAGGTTAGAAACTGTCAAATGTCAAATAATCGCCATTCCTTTTTTCGAAAAATTAAGATATCTCGAGAACGGTTAAGGATAAATAAGTCGTGTTTTGGTTCGTTTTAAAGGATTTTTCATTTTCTATCAAGCATGATACATTTCGGTTAAAAAAATTAAAAAGTTAGGTTAAAAACTGTTAAATGTCAAAGTTAAATATAGTGATTTTGATTTTGAAATTAACGATTTTTTGATAAATATTGAAATAATCGTCATAGGAATGAAGAATGCTTAAATTTGATACCAAACACGATAGATTTAGCTTAAGAAACAAAAGTTGTTTTAAACTGTCAAATGTCAAAATAAATTTGACGTTTTTGGATAAATATTGAAGTGATCTCAATAAGAATCAAAAATGTTTTCATTTGAGACCCAACATGATATATTTGTGGGTTAAGAAATTAAAAAATTGTTATCATCTGTCAAATGTCAAAATTAAATATAATGATTTCTTAATAAATATTGAAATGATCTTCATGGGAATCAAAAATACTTTGATTTGATACCAAACACGGTATATATGCGTTAAAAAATAAAAAAAGTTAGGTTATAAACTGTCAAATGTCAAATACCCGTTAGTCACTTGTTTTCTTGGTAAAAATTAAAATATATCGATAACGGTTGGAAATAAATAAGTCGAGTTTGGGTTCATTTCAAAGGATTTTTAATTCTCTATCCATTAATGTTAAGAAAAAACATCTTTATACTAAAACCTTTTTTTTAATTTGATACCAAACACGATATATTTGGATTAAAAAATAAAATAATTATGTTGTAAACTGTCAAATGTCAAAATTAGATTTAACAATTTTTGGATAAACATTGAAATGATCTTAATAAGAATCTAAAATGCTTTAACTTGATACCAAACACGCTATATTTAGATTATAAATAAAAAAGTTAGGTTATAAACTGTTAAATGTCGATATTAAAGACAACAATTTTTGAATAAACATCGAAATGATCTTAATAAGAATCAAGAATGCTTTAATTTGATACCAAACACGATACTTTTTGGTTAAAAAATAAAAAAGTTAGGTTATAACCTGTCAAATGTTAAACATCCGATAGCCATTTGTTTTTTTTATTAAAATTAGAATATCTCGATAACGATTGAAGATAAATAAGTCAAGTTTGGGTTCATTTTAAAGGATTTTTAATTCTCTATTCATTATTGTTAAAAAAACATCTTTATACTAAAATCGAATTAACAGACTGATAGCTAAACGTAAACATTTCAAGTTTTAATAGGCTACTTTTACTTTAATAAAAACGTATTAAGGTTTTCCAATATTTAAAATGATGTTATTTAGAACAATTTGGTTTAGATATTTTTTGTTCGCCACAAAATGAGCCGTTTAGTGAGTTTAGTCGCTTACCCTATCCCGAAGCGATATCGATCCCGTGCACCCCGATCGACTATTTACCCGAAGAAACCCACATTCCGAACTGATTGAGTTCATATATAGCGATTCGGCGCTCTCTTTGAAGTGGATCCCGGATTAGGCTAAACAAAGTGTATCTCCTCTCTTCCTGTTCCAGATCTTCGCGAGCGGTTCCTACGGGAACGGTTCCGTCAGGCGACGGGTGCGCCGCCACCCTCGAGAGATTTATGTGGGCTCCAGATTTATATGAATCGAATATTTATAATCTGCTTGGGACAGGACAAATTAAATATAACGGAAGGTTGGGTTGATATATCTCTTGGGGACAAACGATCAGGTCCGCATTGAAACGAAACTAAATAAAGAAGTAAGTCGAAATTTTTAGGAGGAGAAAATTTTTGGGTTTTTGGTGATGTATGGGCACGTAAGGGGTGAGTTACGATCGTTATCCGGACTCAGTTTGTTTGTTTGTCCCGAATCAAGAAAGTCGAATGATATCTGGTCAGTTCTTAAGTTGCGACATTGGGGTGGATTTGCACATGTAAGGGTGAGGTTCGTCTCATCACGATCCAGGAAGCGGTCAGTTGATTATGGATTCGACACCGGGGTAAAGATCGTGCCTTGAATTTTGATCGGCGTGATGGAATAAACGAAAAGAAAAGAAAGGAAACCGATCGCGTAATTTTATCCATGTAGGAAATCAATAGTTTCCGTTTTGTGTGCGGGAGGAAAATTTTTCTATAGAGTTGGGAAATATGGTTCGCGCTCCTCCTTTAGAGTAGGAATCCTTCCATCTGTCGCTTGTGGTGTTGGTGAGCCGTGAGGCGTCGCGACGCGCCGTTGCACCCCCGGGGGAATCGAAGCTCGATTTGTCGCGCCAGGTCATTAAAGCTCAACAGTCCCACGGCGGTCGTCAATGAGATTGCCCTCTAAACGTAATCCAATCACCGGAGGTCGAGCCGGGATTTTACGACGTCCAACGCTTCTGATCCCGAGTAAAAGAGGAGGAAAATAGGAGGAAAAGAGGCGGCGCCGTACGGCGGTAAGTGACCGAAGAAAAAAAGGAATTGCTCCTTGGGGTGCGGCCACCGTTGGATTGACAGGACTGTAAAATCTTGATCTTATTTGCTGGTCATAAGGGATTATTAGGTCGTAGATGAAGGAAGGGATGTTTGCCATTGGGAGTAGTTTAAAAAAAACCTCTTCTTTTTTTCTTTCGATTTATGCCTGGTTTGTTCTGAACCGTTATTGTATTAGGCACTTCATCGCAACACCCTTTACGGCTCTTGACAGATTCGCGAGGGTCGATCCGGGCCAGTCTCAAGCCTTGGGCCGTGGTTAAGTGGCCCCGTTCCATTTCCCTTTGTCGACTGCGGTCTGCGTTACCGATGATGGACACGTCGGACACGACCGGAGAATAATAACGACCAGGGTTGCTAGTTTTAAACGATTTGTTAAAACTCTTTGTTTAAGGCCCAGTATATTCATCTACCAGTAAACTATTAAGTAACTACATGTTGGTTAAATTTACTGGTAAGATTAAGGACCGATTTATCAATATCCAGTTAGAACGATTTATCTGTCAGTTAAAATTTTAACTGGTAGTTGACGTCGACGAATCGTTAATCCACCCGTAGTTTAGAGTTATCTTATAGGTAAGTAGGACATTTGGATACCAACCAGTTTGAACTACAGGTTAAGGATTTACCTGTTAGATAGAAATGACAAAAAAATCAAAATCAACACCCAGTTTCAATATTTCTTATATTTCAAATGGACAAACAAGATAAATTAAAGCGATTGTCGAATTTTAGTTAGTCTGAAAAAAATTTGCTAGTTGATTTGGCAAACAAATACAAACATACAATTGAAAATAAGAGAACTGACGCCGTAACGTTGAGGCAAAAAGATTAGAGCTGAAGCTAACCGTATGTATTCGGTACTGAGTAACGGGTACGCTACCTAGTACCGAGATACGAAACGTTACTCGCAAATGCATTTCGTTACTCGTATCCACTCGTATCTGTCGTATCCCTCGGAACCTAGTACCTACCTTCACTGTTATAGGTTATTTATTTATTTATTTTTTATTTTATTTATTTTATACAATTTGGGGCGCAAACAGGGAGAACATCCCCAGCAAAGCGTCCACTTACAAAATACAAGAATACAATACAATTAATACAGTATAGTATTAAAAACAAGTAATATGAACAAGTATAATCAATACAAAATAATAATGCTTAAAAAGTATTAAAAAATCTAATTAAATACCAAGTGTTCCGCTACTAACGAGTCTGAATAAAATACATTTAAACGATTGCAACGGGATGGCAAATAGAGAAACATGATTGAGCCTCTGGTTATAAGTGTCAAGAATCCGTATAATAGGAGAGTTAGAATAAGCGTTTGTGTTAGGTGTTTGTAAACGAAAAGTAGAATTGTTCCGAGTAAATCGCTGTGGTACGTTAAAATTCACCACAAATAGCAGATCAGGAGCGTCAATCATGCCATTAACAAGTTTGAAAAGAAAAATCTGATCAGATAAAAGCCGGCGCTGACCCAAGGGTAGTAAGTTAAAAGCTGAACAACGCATAATATAATCGCAGTGCGGAAGATAATACGCGCTAAGTAACGGACAAATCGACGTTGAACTGATTCGATACAGTCACGATAAACTGCGTACAAGGGATTCCACACTACAGAACCATAGCTCAACACACTGTTAACAAATACCATATAAAGAGACCTAATACACTTCAAGTTGGTGAAGTTCTTGCTCAATCTGATAACAAACCTCAGATTGCGCAGAGCTTTTTTCACCATAAATTCGATGTGCAAGTGGTATCGCAGTTTGGAGTCAAGCACAATGCCGAGATCCTTAACGCTATCAGTGGCCACAATAGCTTGACCGTTAAAGTTGTAATTAAAATTAATCGGATAACGCTTACACGAAAACGATATTTTTTGACACTTGTCATAGTTAAGGTGAAGTTTATTGATTACACAGTAATCATGCAACCGGTCAAGGTCCTCCTGAAGCCGTAGGCAGTCAAGATTTGAGCCAATTTTTGTAAATATTTTATTGTCATCAGCATACAACAAGAATTTGGAGTATTTGAAACAAGAAGCAATATCATTTATATAAATTAAGAATAATGTTGGACCAAGGTGGCTACCTTGAGGTACTCCTGATGTGATAGGTCTATAACCGGACAGAAAGCCACCAATCTTGACCGCCAGACTTCTATCCGATAAATATGATATGATCCAGTGAATAATACCATTTGGGATATTTAAGTATAAAAGTTTTTGCACGAGAATAGTATGGTCAATTTTGTCAAAGGCTTTAGAATAATCAGTGTAAATGGCGTCGACCTGGCAGTCCCCATTCAAGGCAGATTGGAGAAAGTCAACATAAGACACCAAGTTGGATTCAACTAATCGCCCGGGCACGAAACCGTGTTGTTCTTTAATAAGAATGTGTTTAATCGAGTGGCTAAGGTATTCGTATACAATTTTTTCGAAAACTTTGGGAATAGACGAAAGAATGGATATCGGACGGTAATTAGATAACACCTGTCGGTCACCTGCTTTAAAGATTGGCACGACAAAAGCCGTTTTCCACTGGGATGGGAAAATACCTTCACGTAATGATTTCGAAAAAATTAAAAACAGAGGCTCAGATAGTTCAGTAGCAAATTCTTTGAGGAAGGTGCATGGAATACCATCAGGACCAGGCGTAGAAGACTGGGCAATATTTATCAAAATTTTATAAACCGCGTCCGCAGAAAACCAAGGCGAAACACCTGAGCCACTAGATATTTTAGTGCTGTCAATGGTACCATCCACAAAAACTGAGGAAAAATAATCCGCAAACGCACAAGATATATCGGTACCCGAACTTACGCTTAACCCATTGGTAGTAATCATGGTAGCAGGTAAGCAAGACGCGGAACCTTTTTTCGATTTAACAAAAGACCAGATTTTCTTAGGGTTTTCCGGAACCTCCACCTGAATGGAATTTAGATAAGCTTTATAATCAGCAGCTATTAGCCTTTTAGATCTTGAACGTAAAATAGAAAACGTTAAATAATCACCGTTGGAACCAGTGGATTTCCATTTCTTATGAAAGCGTAACTTTTCGCTGATTACTCGAATAGTAGACCGTTTATACCAAACAGGAAATCGTTTCTTGGGCAGAGTGCGCTTAGGAACATCTCTATCAATTACAAAATAAACGCGATCATAAAAAGCCTCAACCATGCTCTCGACGCACCTCCCAGCAAATAAAGACTGCCAATCTATGTTATATAAGAAATTCCGAATATTAACAGAATTTGCCTTAGAAAAAATTTGGCTAAGCTTGGGACCATCTCTTAAAAAAGTTGTTTCACATAATAAAGAAAATTCAAAGGGTGGATGGTGGCCGTCAGGATCCACTAGTGGATCATTACTGGGATGCACGCCCCGAACCCGTCCGTTAGCACACAACACAAGGTCTAAAATTCTGGCGTTATTGTTTACAACATTATTAAATTGACTAAAATTACAATATGAAAAAACGTTAAGAAACTCAACCGCGCGATGATCAAAACTTCCTGTGGGATTCAGCGTGATGTCATCCAGGAAGGCAGACCATGAGATGGTTGGTAGGTTGAAGTCACCGACAATAATGATCATAAGGTCAGGGTAAGTATCGCGCACAGTTGACACACTAGACAAGAATACATCCAGAGCCCCATCAGCAGAGGGCGGAAGATAAACGCAGCACAACAGAAAATGCACCCGACCGCACTGCACCCTCAACCACAAGTCCTCAGCATCACTATGCAGACTCGGCAAGTGAATAGCGTGAACGCCATGTTATGATATGTGTTATGTTCTCGTTGTTTAATAAAACATCTGTTGTTTATAACCATCTATTTAACTTCTTAACATTACAAAACTACAAGTCACTTTTCTGATTCGTGTCGATGTCGCCATTGCACTTTCTGCATTGTTGTCGATTCATCGCGTCAGTGCTGACAACTGCGAAACTCGTCTTTTGTACATTGTTGATATATATATATAACATCTCCCCTCTTTTGGAAGACTGAACAAAGTTAAACTATGTTACCAAAACTAAACATTCTACTTCTTACTGTACTTAAGCTAAACTTACAATTTATTGGTTTATTTAACATAGTCTTTCAAATAAGTGGGAGTTCTCCGAATGCGAACTGGTTTACTTCCACTTTTGGTACTTAGAGTATTTTTGGGTAAAGACAGATCAGGAGTTTCCGAAACATCGTTATTGTTAATGACAGGATTGTTATTGTTAGTATTTAAAGGTTTATTAAGATTAAAATAATGTTCAAAAACGTTGTCGTAAACTTCCCTATCAATATACGGCTTGTTATCTTTGAATTGCTTCAAGAATTTACGATTTCTATCATAGACATCAGTCTTTCCATCATAGCTTATTTTGTATGATCTTGGACGGTTCCGATCTACTTCTACTATTCTACCCGGTTTCCAAGTTTTATCTTTTTGTTGCACGACCACTCTTTCTCCCTTCTTTAGGTTATTAAGATCTTTTGATTTTTTGTTATAGTAATTATTCTGAATAATTTGAGTATTTCTATAGTGGTTCCTGTACAATTTGTTTTTAGTGTTATTATTTAAAAGATTTTCAGATATGGGTATCAAAGTTTTTATTTTTCTGTTGTACAGAATTTCAGCTGGAGAAGGCAATGATCTGTCCAAAGGTGTCGCTCTATATTCCAAAAGGACTAAATACATATCATTTCCCTCCTCTTTTGCCTTTTTCATTAGTTTTTTGATTGTTTGAATATGTCGTTCAATTAGACCGTTTGACTGTGGATAATTAGGGGTACTGGTTATGTGTCTAATCTCCCAGTCTTGTAAAAATTTTTGAAATTGTTGATTAACAAACTGAGGTCCGTTATCAGTGTATAAAATGTCTGGTATTCCATTTCTTGCTAATATTGTCTTAAAATTTTTTATTACATTTTGATTAGTGGTGTTGTTTTGCAAACAAACTATTTCCGGAAATTTGGAAAAGGCATCAATTATTATTAAATATTCTTTCCCTTCAAATTGAAAAAAATCTGCCGCTATTATTTCCCATGGTCTACTAGGAAGTTCTCGGTTGATAATTGTTTCAATTTTATGGATATCTGATTGAATACCATTTTGTGTTAGAACATGACCAATATATTTTATTTCAGTTACCGCGAATTTACATTTTACTTTGTTAAATTTTACTCCCATTTCCTTGGCTCTTTGTAAAACCTTATTTAATATATCATCATGCTCTTTTTTATCTTTTGCAAAAATTATCAAATCATCTATATAAATGCTTACGCCTTGAATGTCTTTGAATACTTCCGCAAATGTCTTTTGAAAAATTTCTGGTGCACAAGCTAAACCGAATGGTAGTCTTAGAAATCGATATCTACCGTAAGGTGTTGCGAAAGTTGTTAATTTAGATGCTGATTCGTTTAGTGCAATCTGCCAAAATCCTTTATTTGCATCAAGTGTTGAAAAAATTTTAGCTCCATTCAATTTATGTGTCAGTTCCTCAAATGTGGGTATTTTATAATGCTCTCTCTTTATTGCCTGATTTAAATTTTTAGGATCTAAACATATTCGAATATTGCTATCAATATTTTTCTTTACTAACACTAAGGGGTTTACGAATTCTGTTGGTTCACTAATACTAATAATTATTCCGTCTTTTATCATTTTTTTTCAGTGCATTTTTTAAAGGTTCCATTAATTGAAATGGTACTTGTCTTGGTGGTACAACCACTGGAGTGTAATTCTCTTTTAACTTGAACTCGTATGGCTTAATGTTTATTTTCCCTAGCCCTGAAAATACATCTTCATATTTTTGAACTATTTCTTTAGTATTCTATTCTATTTTATCTATTACATTTATTGTCTCTAATAAATTTAGCTCTTGGATTGTTTTTATACCTAATATGGGCGTTGAATTTGCATGAGTGTCAATCACAAAAAACTGCACGTTATGTGGTTTATTGTCAATTTTTACATCTAACCTACATACGCCTATTACTTTTAATTTGTTACCTCCATAATTAGTTATGTTTGCAACACTTTCCTTAAGTTTAGAATTTAAATTTAATTGTTTAAAGATATAGCTTGGAATCACGTTTATCTGCGCTCCAGTATCGATTTTTGTTTTTAACGTTTTATTACAGTCTACAAGAGTAAGAAAACTAATGCACCGACATGGAAAGATAAAGAGATCTCATGGAAGAAGTTGACCGAGGAATAAAATGCCACAAATTTATCTAACAGAACAACCAAGGCCCTCAAAATTAAATATGATGGACTCAAACAAGCATTAAAAAAAAAAATCTTATAATCGGTTAGAACTTTATAGAACCGGTAGCGCTAATGCTAAAAATATTACATACACAGAATATGAAAAAAAATTATTAAGTGTGTTAACGCGCATTGAAGGACTTAGTAGACCAGTTAACGGCAATGATGTACGTAAATACATTATTTTTTCCTATTCAATCAGGTTTTAAAATTGTGTTCTTTTAGTTTATATGAGTCCTGCTGTTGGAATTCAACAATAATTTAGCCCTGGAATTTTACAAGTAGTACTCTCAACTAAAGAGGAAAATATCCTCAACCAAATTGCTCCACATAGCTTAGGTAACTTCTTAAACTTCTATGTAATATTTTGTGTCAATTTTTCATAATTTTAAATTCGTGGAATGAGTTATGGAGCTATCTTCACCATCGACTCCAAATGAAAAATTGGAAACAAACAACAAACAAATTGTTGAAGGCAACTGAATCTTATTTTGATATATTTGGTCACGTAAAAATGTACTTTAGAGAAGAAAAAGAAAATGTACCTGGGACACCATCCTTATACGCCGCCACCACAACAACTGTACTCAGGAGTACTAAACGAAAAAGGCTAGAGAGAAATGAGACCATTGCAAAATGCCAAATTAGAGAGGGAAATTAAACAAAAAGAGTTGCAACTAATTCAAAACCGAATTGCGAATGATGAAGAGGCCCACCAATTGTTGGAAGCAGAATTACAGATAGAGTCTTGATTGCTTAAAGTGTTCATTTTCAGTTTTTGTTCGCTGAATGTTATTCCTTCAATATGTACTGATTAGTATGTGTATCTGATTTTTACTACTTTATTATTAAACAATATTTTTCTATGTCAGTCATTTTAATACTATTGAATATTTAATTCACAAATCATTCTATAAAGTACTGTAATAAAAAATAGATGATAAAGTAGAAAACTATA
The DNA here is from genome assembly GCA_036711965.1 of Onthophagus sagittarius. NCBI lineage: Eukaryota > Metazoa > Arthropoda > Insecta > Coleoptera > Scarabaeidae > Onthophagus > Onthophagus sagittarius. The sequence goes on from JASERS010000004.1 coordinate 15,714,828, forward strand.
AATTTTTAAAATATTCGAGAAATGGTTTACGAGAATTATTGTCCACATGTTCCTTAATTTCAATGTTCTCAATATTGTCATCTTCATCTTCGTTAGACATTTCATTTTTATGTGAAGCAATGTTGTGAAGAATAGCTGTCGCTAAAACAATTTGTTGAGCTAAATGCAGGTTATAACGAATTCCAGAAGATAATATAATATAATATTGAACCTTCTCTTCCAAACACCAAATGCTCTCTCAACAACATTTCTTGTTGCTATATGCGATTCTTGATATCTGTTTTCAGCTACATTCTGCGGATTGTTTATAGGTGTCATTAAATATAGGCACTGTAGATATGCACTATCCCCCAATAAAACGTCACCCATTTTACCAGATTTCTTGAATTATCAAAAATATTTGCATCGTGTGATGATCCGGGCCATCGTATCACAATGTCGCGAATTTTTAGTTTTGCATCAGCTACAACATGAACGTTTAATGAAGAAAAAATCCTTTTCGATTTCTAAAAATTTCAACATTTTCGCCACCTACAATAACTCGAATAAACATTATTGAAAATTATTATTATTATTTCACCTGGAGACTGAAGCCGAATATGTGTACAATCTAAGCACCTAAAATTTTAAGATTGACAAAATTGTGTCATTTTTAACCAACAACTTTTTAATCTAACAAAAAAATCGTGGTCGTCCAACTCCTGAAAGTGGTTTTGTCTTTCTTTTATAATATATAGTCGTCGTTTATAATTTAAGAGTTGGACATCTTCATCGCTGTCTAATAAATACTCATGTAAGAATTCCATTATAAAAGAGATTTTCGTAATCATCGCACAATGTACACGGAAATGATAATCTCTAAACACGATCCACAATGTCAATTATTCAAATTTAACCAATCACATTTCATTTCCGTTTCTAAAGTTAACATTCAGGGATACCAACTTCTTTTTATCTTGTAGCTTGCTACCTGTCGGGTTGAAAGTGCGTGGATAAACGTTTCACTGATGTTAACTGTTAGGCAAGTTTATCTATTAGTTGCATACCTAACAGATTTAACTCGATATTAATAAATCCATTACTACCACCTTTTAGTTAAATTTATCTTATAGATAAACCCATCTACTAGCCAATCAGAGTACCTAGAATAGTTGTAACCATGGTAATAATCCCTTAGATAGTTCAACCAGACGATGGTAGTAAAGAGCCTAAGGCTCGTTATTGGTGGTGGTAAAGATCCTAGGTATGCAACTGCTAGATAAACTTGCCTAACAGTTGACATCAGTGAAGCCTTTATCCACGGACTTTCAACCCGACAGGTAGCAAGCTACAAGATAAAAAGAAGTTGGTACCCCTGAGTGTTAACTTTAGAAACAGAAATACAGAAATGAAACGTGATTGGTTAAGTTTGAATAATTGACATTGTTTTATGAAGTTAGTATCAACAGTTGAACGTGTTTAGAGTGATTTAGAGATTATCTTCCCGCGTACATCCGGTATTGTGCGATGATTACGAAAATAGCTACATGAGTATTTAGTAGATCTATTATTTAAAAAAATATAACAAATAAAAAAATTCGAATGAGGATTTAATCCCCAGGTTGATATCTTTGTAACTTTAATCTTTTTATCTCTAACTTCAGTTTTAATGTTTGTAATTTTACCTCTTCTTATTGTTTTTGTAACTGAAATATTTCTAATTTTATTTTGTGTTCTTCCTCTGTCCAAATATTTTGTCTGGTAGTTTGCTCTGTAATCGCTGTTAATAATCCTTCTGTTCTCTCTGCCAACTTTTCGAATTGTATGGACACCGATTTGTTTGATCTTTTTTTTCGGCTCAACCAGTCTAAAAAAGTAATATATAATATAAACATATAAATCACAACTCTATATAATCAGACATACCTCTCAACTCATTATCCTTTTCACATTTTTTTTTTGTATAAGATCATGGGGAGGTATTACTTCTGAGGTTGAAGGAATATTTTCTGTCTCTAAAGCAAAAGAAGTTTTTCCGTTTGGGACTTCAAAATTACTCCAATGGCACACAATTTCTTCTTCTTCCTTTGTTATATTCGGATTGATGTTCTCAATGACCATACCATCCATAACTAACAAATGAATTTTGAAAAAATATATTTAATTTAAAACAAGCATTCGCTTTGTAAAGCATTGTTTAATTTTCAGTCCTGTTATGGATAACAAAATTCTTTCTGTAAGTTCTTTTTCGCTTTCAGTGGATGGAGTTGGCTCTTTTATTGGTTTTCCACCACCTGTCCCTTTTAAAAAACTTTTATGTGCTGAATAATTTGTTTTTAGATTCTTTTTTAATTCCATCATACTTCATTCGAAGCTGTTTTGTAGTTCTTGGCTAAAACAATAAATTCAGATTATTTTACAAGTTTGATTTCAAAAGTTATTACTTACTGTTCCAATATCACAACTATTAAATTTTGAAGTAATTTTTCCCAACATTCATATTTTTGCCTCCAGATTTTTGCCTCCAATTTATTATGGTCAATGCGTGCGTGCGGCAAAGACAGATTATATTTAAACTTAAACGTTAAAAAGTGTTATATTTTTCTCACCCATCATTCCCGTTGTGTAGTGTTCGCAGTTTTGTTTTCTAGTCATGTATCATTTTTATTGCGAGGTCTAAATATGGATATATTGGTTAGTTTTTATATTGTATTATGGAAAAAGCACCTATTTTAGTAGAGTTCTTTAATTGTTAATTATAATAATTCTACATGTTTTACTCAGCAAAATGAAGGAGATAAAAAAATAAGTAAGGAAAAATGAGAGAGATCCTCAAATTTTACAGCAATAGAAATATCAAGCCTTGTAGACCTCAGCATTGTTAAATACTCAAAAACGATAGGAAATAAGAAAACTGATGCACTGACATGGAAAGATAAAGAGATCTCATGGAAGAAGTTGACCGAGGAATAAAATGCCACAAATTTATCTAACAGAACAACCAAGGCCCTCAAAATTAAATATGATGGACTCAAACAAGCATTAAAAAAAAAAAATCTTATAATCGGTTAGAACTTTATAGAACCGGTAGCGCTAATGCTAAAAATATTACATACACAGAATATGAAGAAAAATTATTAAGTGTGTTAACGCGCATTGAAGGACTTAGTAGACCAGTTAACGGCAATGATGTACGTAAATACATTATTTTTTCCTATTCAATCAGGTTTTAAAATTGTGTTCTTTTAGTTTATATGAGTCCTGCTGTTGGAATTCAACAATAATTTAGCCCTGGAATTTTACAAGTAGTACTCTCAACTAAAGAGGAAAATATCCTCAACCAAAATGCTCCACATAGCTTAGGTAACTTCTTAAACTTTTATGTAATATTTTGTGTCAATTTTTCATAATTTTAAATTCGTGGAATGAGTTATGGAGCTATCTTCACCATCGACTCCAAATGAAAAATTGGAAACAAACAACAAACAAATTGTTGAAGGCAACTGAATCTTATTTTGATATATTTGGTCACGTAAAAATGTACTTTAGAGAAGAAAAAGAAAATGTACCTGGGACACCACCCTTATACGCCGCCACCACACCAATTGCACTCAGAAGTACTAAACGAAAAAGGCTAGAGAGAAATGAGACCATTGTAAAATGCCAAATTAGAGAGGTAAATTAAACAAAAAGAGTTGCAACTAATTCAAAACCGAATTGCGAATGATGAAGAGGCCCACCAATTGTTGGAAGCAGAATTACAGACAGAGTCTTGATTGCTTAAAGTGTTCATTTTCAGTTTTTGTTCGCTGAATGTTATTCATTCAATATGTACTGATTAGTATGTGTAGCTGATTTTTACTACTTTATTATTAAGCAATATTTTTCTATGTCAGTCATTTTAATACTATTGAATATTTAATTCACAAATCATTCTATAAAGTACTGTAATAAAAAATAGATGATAAAGTAGAAAACTAAAAATTTTTAAAATATTCGAGAAATGGTTTACGAGAATTATTGTCCACATGTTCCTTAATTTCAATGTTCTCAATATTGTCATCTTCATCTTCGTTAGACATTTCATTTTTATGTGAAGCAATGTTGTGAAGAATAGCTGTCGCTAAAACAATTTGTTGAGCTAAATGCAGGTTATAACGAATTCCAGAAGATAATATAATATAATATTGAACCTTCTCTTCCAAACACCAGATGCTCTCTCAAGAACATTTCTTGTTGCTATATGCGATTCTTGATATCTGTTTTCAGCTACATTCTGCGGATTGTTTATAGGTGTCACATATAGGTGTAAATATAGGCACTGTAGATATGCACTATCCCCCAATAAAACGTCACCCATTTTACCAGATTTCTTGAATTATCAAAAATATTTGCATCGTGTGATGATCCGGGCCATCGTATCACAATGTCGCGAATTTTTAGTTTTGCATCAGCTACAACATGAACGTTTAATGAAAAAGAAATCCTTTTCGATTTCTAAAAATTTCAACATTTTCGCCACCTACAATAACTCGAATAAACATTATTGAAAATTATTATTATTATTTCACCTGGAGACTGAAGCCGAATATGTGTAAGCACCTAAAATTTTAGGAAAAATTTCAACCTTGTTTCCATTTTTTCTTGTTCATTTCTTGCCATATATATGCAGTGTTCTATTAACTGACATATAGCTTCCGTTGTCCGCTTTATAATTAATCGCGCTGTAGTCTTATGTACGTTTGCAAAAGCGCCCACAACAATGTAAAAACTTCCAGTAGTTTAAAACTTTAGAGTTAACAAAAATTGTTCCATTGGTGTAATCAGGTTATTCCTAATATAAAAATAGTATATGCTCGTTTAAACTGATTTGCTAATATTTAATTAATTGGTTTTGAGTTTAAATTAACCTCAATTACAAGAGAGGTGATTTAAAAAGAAAATATCTTTTTAATTTATGGAATCGAAATAATAATAATTAGTGTGTTAAAACTAGATTAAATTTGCTTCAAAATGATTTTTATTTCATTATAATATCTCAATTCGTTTTTGAGATATGATGATGTAAATTAGATTATTCAATTTAACCTCAATAATAAGAGAGGTGATTTAAATAAATATTATCTTTTTAATTTATGAAATCGATATAATTATAATTGGTGTGTTAAACCAGATTAAATTTGCTTCAAAATGATTTTTATTTCATAATAATATCTCAATTCGTCTTTGAGATATGATGATGTAAATTAGATTATTCAATTTAACGTCAAAAACAAGAGGTGATTTAAATAAAAATTATCTTTTTAATTTCTGGAATCGAAGAATCTATAATTGGTGTGTTACAACTAGATTAAATTTGCTTCAAAATCATTTTTATTTCATAACAATATCTCAATTCGTCTTTGAGATACGATGATGTAAATTAGATTATTCAATTTAACCGCAATAACAAGAGTTTATACTTGAGTTAGAGTTTATATAGTTCATAATTTGGACGTAAGGGTTCGATTTTTGGTTTAAAAATATTCTTAAATATTTTATTTATTTCTAACAGCTTGTTTAAAACACAGGTTAAAACATAATTTTTTAGTAGCAATGTAAAATAAGTTTAAAACAAAAAAAACAGTTTTTTTTCAACCCTGATAACGACCCACATCTATCGATACAACCCCTCGTCCTTACATCATCCAAAAAAATAACTTAAAATTTATCTTATAAGAAGATAATCTATCACCACTCCTACCCCCAACGGGTTTGGAAAAACAAGTTGATTCATTAATAACTTTCACCTTTAAGGGAACGATTTATAACACGCGTTAGTAACTTTCTGCCTGTTAATAGTTTGTACAGACACGGAGGGTTTCCGGAAGCTTCAGGACGCCCTCCATTTCTAAACCCACCCTCCACGTTCGTTTAGTATATTAAGCCGACAAGTGTTCGTGGATTAAGTTGCACCAGTCAGCACCGGAGCGGGTGATTAATGGTTACAGGACATCCTTCTCACTCCTACAAACCGATACAGCTTCCACTGGACCAGCAAGTTTAATTAATACGTCCTCCTGAATATCTCCGTTTTAACGCCGAAACTGTGGCGCGTATAATGTATTGCGGTATTTTCCAAAAACCCCGTGAATTATTCATGAGTCGAGATGAGGGCGTAGATATCAAGAACCGAGAAATGAAGACAACCCCCCACCAAATTCACCAAAGTCGCGGTGTTCCTCTATATTCGTTTCATTATTAAAGATTGTCGCGAAACGATAAGCTTTGATTTAGATGACACCGCCAGTTTTTTTTAGCATTTTTATTGGGTTTAAACGATTTTTTTAAAATAAATGTTATTTAAAATTGGGGAACGCAAATTGTCTAGTAAATCTAGACAGGTACCGTCCCCTTTTTTGTTCGATGTAGTTGATGTCGAAGAGAAAAGAGGGAACTTCCGACCGGGCTCAGGCAATGAACTGCGAAAACTTAAAAAACCGGGGGGCCCTTCCACAAAATAGCCTTATAACGGCGCTGCACCCCCCAATTTCCGTGGGCGTCCGTGCACGAGGTGGCGCCGGAACGTGCTTCCACGATGACGGCGAACCCCGCGCATATTGGCGTTATTTATTTCCGTGACATGTGCTGCTCGATATGTATATTGTCGGTCAATCTGCATTGCCCCTCGATTCAATTCCGGGTTCGCAACGAAGCTCCCTCACTACAACCACCTCCTCAACCCCCACAGAAGAACTTTTCTTAGTCGTCATAAATATGCCAATAAAATCGGACATAGGGCAGTTTTTGCTTGGACCGCCACTAAACGATTTATAGTTTTATATATATTGAGGGGGCTGAACTCACATATGAAATCTTTGGGGGCAGTTAGTCAGATCGTTTAGAAGGTAATTGATTTAAGTAAACTTCTTCGAAAAATAATATATTTTCTATTTATACATAATGAAATCTACCCCGAAGGGAACCAAAATGACTTTGGCAATAAGTTTGATCTCCACATTTTTGGTTTTAGGATACACATTGAATTTTTCAAATCTGAGATTAGTTCTACTATAATATCATAACGAGTTCCACAAAATTCTTTCGAGTTTTTGCATAGCCAATCAACTTTACTGAGAAGTTTGTACACAGACGTGAAACTTAGAGGAAAGCATAAAAGCGCCCCTTGGAAGGAAAAGAACACCTGCAACTCACCCAAGAATAGGTAGCATAGATGTTAGCATGTTTAAAAACAGACAACCTCCAAACCAGGACAATATCTCAAATGAGGTCACTCTATCAAAGAATAACAGTATTAGGCACCTCAATAACTTGTATGTATGGAAGATGTGTATGTATGTAAGGAAACGGGAGTGTAGGCCATCCTAATGATTATCCAAAGACCAAGAAATCACCCACAGGTATGTTCCTAACTGGAGTAACTAAGATAATTGTGGACAGTGTAGTCTCTGTAATGCCAATGAGCAAAAAACAAAAAGAATTTCAAAGAAAAGATCTATTTTCGACGCTTTATTCATATTTAGACAACTGGCAGAAATAAAAACATAGAACACATCCTGCCTACCTTTGTTTTGTAGATCTGGCCAAAACTTTTGACAGAGTGAAATTATAGGACATTGTCACAACATCGCCTCAGCCTCTTGTTATTTAATACACTCATGGACGTACTGACAAAGTAATAAAAAACATAAGGCTGGGTTGGTTGTATGTAATTTCACGTGGGGATGAAAACTATCACAGTACTTAGACCCCAGCGGGCCCTTTTTTACATCTCCACAGTTGATTGTTCATTTAAGGATCGGAAAACTAGCCCAATGCTTACATGAACATTAATATGGAACAGAGGGGCATGTTCCTTATATCCGAGATTTGTGGCCATGCTATTTCGAAAATGGATTATCTTAAGTACGTGAGCTTAGGACAGTCACAAATAATATGACCTACCGTCTCGTCTTTTATTTCACACCCACTACAAAGGGATGTGTTCTTTATGTAGAACATGTGCTTATGTAACCTGCAGTATCTGGTCAGGGAATGGGTTGGATTGGGTTGGATTGAATTCCCAAATCACTTTTTGATTTTCCAAGAAACTGAGTAGATCCCCTTCTGTCAGGGTAAAGTAGAGTTTTCTTTGTAAAAACACCTGCTGGCATCTCATTCCATTTATCGCAAAAAATCTAAAGAGTTCATCACAACGGTTCATCGGAGATCAGTGACTTGTTAGTTGTCCATTTCGCCAACCTGTCCGCATCATCATATCCCTTAATTTCAATATGTCCTTGACTTCACTTTATCGTGACGTTTTACATTTGAATCCTCGAGTAATTGTCGATAAAACTTCAGCAAAGACGATCTGGCTCGGTGCCAGCAATCGTCAGCTATCAGTGCAGATCACAACATTTCGGCCGCTTTTTTAGAGTCTATAATCGCATTGGCTGCTCTATTTATAGCAGTTACTTCTTCTTGGGCCCTCGAACAATACAACCCTAGCGAAATGGAAAGATACAGCTGGGGATGCACCAGTCTTCTTTGATTCATCAGTATAGATGAAGCGATTGGCCCGAGCTTATGTTGCTATGAGATACTGTCTCAATGCCAAAATGTGGCTTTATTGAGAAAGTAGGTGTTATGTAGTCTATGTCAGCTTCAAAGAGGGGTTGTTTACGAACAACCTCACTCTAAATCTTGCTCTGGACTATTCCCATTTTAACAGCTTGCTTCTCATTCTCTGATCGAAATCGAAGTAACGCCATCACGGCATCACCCTGACAAAAATATCTAGGGGCAGCATGTTCAGCATAGGCTTTGTATGCATGCATCAGTGTTGAGCACCAAACTATGGCTTCGTGAGCTACGATGGGTCTTACCATAGAAGTGTAAATCCACATAGTGACCCTTTGATTCAATTCTCAAGTATTCTCAATTTTCAATCATTGCTTTTTTGGTTTTGCAACTGATGTATGACGTCCAAGTCAAACCTTTGTCCAAGATAACACCAGGATATTTCACTTCTAGAGCATAGATTAATAGATTAATTACAGAAATTGGGGGTGTTAAGTGTCCTAGTTTCTTCTGTTTAGTGAACAGATGCATCTCAGTCTTTTTAGGATTGATAGTGTATGTTCTTCACAATATCGTTCAATAAGTTTATGTTCCTGCTACATTCTATAACAAAGAAAATCGTCAGAGAGATCATCAACTGTTAAGCACCACAACCAACTCTCTACACTGTATAACCTTTCACTTTAACCTAAATAACTCTGCTAGTTAGCATTGTTCTTACACAGCGATAACCAACGGCACTCTTTCAGATTACAGTGTCCTGTTAATGCCATTAAAAGTGATTTTGTTAAACGCTCCCTCTATATCAAGGAAAGCTTGTAAAATAGACTCTTTCGAATCAAGAGTTTAGTCAAAGCGCCGCACCACCATATGTAGGGCGAATTTAAATCCAGAGATTAGCCTTTGACGTAAGCATATTGATGCAAGTGATAACAAAACACTTTAAGTACATTTTCTCTAATGTAATGGTCACATAATCTTTCAAGTGTGTTTAAAAGAAATGATGAGGTAACTAATTGGTCGAAAGACTTTGGAATCCATTGGATTTCGTTGGTGTGAAGGTTACTGTGACCTTCCTCCAGTTGATGAGAATATAATTAAAGGCTAAGTTGGCTTTAAAAATTCTCAAGTGTACTTTCATATCTTCTAGGCTTCATTGATAAAAAGCAGGAAAGATACCATCAGCTCTAAGTGTGTTGAAGTTTAATCAACGCTTTCTGTACCACCTAGTTGGTTATCTACCAGTCATGTCTGGTAGAAGAGTTGTTAAATTCCACTTGGTATAGGAGCATTGAAAAATCTTGCAATGATTCTTCTGGGTTTTTAATAAAACTGTCATTGGGTTCTTTTAGAATATCACAACGGTATTTTTGACTGCGAGATAGTATTTTGTTTAGACGTGAGGCTGTAGCAGCACTCTCCACATCTTCACAAAAACTTCTGCAAACTCGCTTTCTTGTCTTACTAAACGTTTAAACTCTGATTAGTATATGTTGAACAAAGTCGAGTCAGAATTCAGCTTAGTTTGTTTTGCTTTATTAAAAGGTTTCCTTCAATTACCCTCAATGAATGTAATTTAGGAATCCACCAAGGTGTAGCCCTAAGGGGCTGGGTTATATAATGGTTGTGTACTTACAGCAAAGTCGGAGGACGATTCAAAGGGTGCTACAGGTTTTCAACAAACAAGTATAAAAATTTAACATGCACATTTCCATAGACAAAATCAAATGTAATCATGTAATCATCAAACAAACTATATCATTTCAATTGTCAGCTGTTATATTACAAGCTTGATACTTGAGGAAATAGCTACGCCACCGCAATATCAGGACGCTTCGAATGCCTTATCTGGAAAAACAAACATCTAGAATGTAAGTTAAAAATATATAAAACATGTGTAAGACTTGTAACGACGTATGATGCAGAGATAAAAGCTGAAACGTCGATATCATAGAGAATACTGAGATCATCCAAGATGAAAACCCCAACTGCGATGATATCTTTGTGATATGTTCAGGAAATGTAAATATTAAGGACAGAATCGTTAATAGTATAGAATGCGCCGAGAAACGATTTAGTGCAAATTATATCAAACTAAATACGAGTAAAACCGAAATAATAAAATGTAGCATAACGAATGCAAGTGATGGGTCGTGGTAAGACATACAGAAGAAGATTTGGTGTTTACCCACATTATCAAATTCCTTGGTGTAATAATGAATAGTAACCTTCAATGGAAGACACATCGAAAATTTAACTTCTAAGATGGTCAAATATGTTTTCCTTATGCAGGTCAATGTTAGATCATCCACTAACGCAGCCTTCCTTACTTATTATGGAACAGTATACTCGTTATAAAGAAATGCTGTGATCTGCAAAAAAGATACGTTAGATCTATCTACGAATTAAAGAGATCAGATCTTTGCAAAGAAAATTTTAAGCTTAATTAAATATTTACTTTAACAAGTATTTGCACATTGAAAAGCGTTTGTGTGTTAGAGAGTATCTACAGTATTATCAGGAAATGCAAAAATCTCATGAATATTTCATAAGAAATAAGAAATCTGCCAAAAACAAAACTTATTCGAATCCAAAAATATTTATTAATCTCATTAAAAAATGCTTGGGTTTTCTTCCAAAAAGGACATTTGAAAAAAGACCTTATGTTATAAATGTTATACACATTTCTTAATAAACCAAGAAATGCAGACATTAGTGAGAAATACGAAATAGACGATGTGGTCAGATGGATAAAAAAACACAGTAAGAGTGGAACCAACACATCAACCGGATGGATCAAGACTAAATTGCCAAGATGGTAGAATAACATACCACACACAAAAGGACCTGTAGGACGACTAGACAAACGATAGAGAAATAACTGGGAATCAACTTCACAAGATTTACCAGATCAAAATATCAAAGCGTTTCAAGTTGCTTGGTGTGATTGAGTTCCTCCAAGAGAATTTGGGTTGAATATGATATGAACCTCAATATATCCTGATTGAGTAACATAACCATAGAGTTGCGTTTGTTCGAAATGACAAGAAAAAGTCTTTGACTGTACTTTGTTTATACTATGCCATTTGCAAATATAAAGCAAATAAGCAGAAGATCACTTGAACGAAATTGACCAGTTTCGAAGCAATCACGGAAATGGAAGTACTCATCTTGAATCTTTTTCCCATATACCATAAGAAATATCTAGTAAAATATAATTTATTCGTTATATTTCGCCGAATCAACATCATTATGCTGGACCATACCATATTAAATTACTTAGAACGTGATTCTAGTGATTTCTGGGACTTTATCCAACACAAACGAGGTACTATTGGAATACCATCGATTTTTGGTTTACCAACAGTCATAATAAATGCTTTTGCTTTCAATATTCGATAGATCTTACTACCACAGTTCCTATTTTGCCATTGTTTAACATCCAGCAAGTATAGCTTTCTTTCAAGTATAGCCCTTGATCTTATTATTAAATGCTTATTAATAGCATTTGGCAGACGATTCTACCATATCATAACTTTAAGCGAAATGATGGATAAAGCTAGTAATATACTGAATGCTCTAAAAAGGTGATTTGATAGTAATAATGTGATAATGAACGTAGATAAATGAGGGACAAACAAATCTTCTACAATTCACGACATTGAGGTACGACAGATCCTCAAGATTTTGGTTGTTCGTGTTAATTGTTCTATAAAGTTTAAGTGTCACATCGAACAACTCTGTTATAAGCTATCAAAATCGATATTTGGTGTTAGAGTGACTAAACATACAATTAACAAAGAGATTGCCAAGATTTTTAGCATCGAATCACATTCAAAATATTTCATATTTTATTAATTAATATACCATTAATACTATTAATTATTAAATATAATGAAGCGATTCCAAGAAGAGAATCTCTTAACTTATTCATGAAGACATAATCATATCTTCATGCAACCTAAACATAAATTAAATTTATACGAAAAAGGTCCTTTGTATTTATGAAAAACTGGATTAACATTCCTGTAGAAATTAAATCAATAACTAGGTTAAACTCATTTAAGACAAAAATGTGATATTTACTTTTTAACTAGTACCTTATTTACTGGACAAATTTTATAATAGCCATTGAATTTGTTTTCTTCTTTGATGCTGTACTAAGTAATGAGATAATGGATATTGGTAAGTAGATGTTGTTTCCACTGATTTTATGACGTCCTTTGATCGAATTAATCGCAAGTTGTTATTGAAAATGTTGAGTTGTTTTTGCTGTTTTTGGATTTATTAAACTTAAAGAATACGTACTTTACTGGTACTAGAGTGTAATGCGTATTTTATAATGGTTTTCCTCAAGGGTCCAAAATAAATAGAACCTCTCTTATTTGTTCTTTACATAAGAGATTTTTGAGACTCACTTACTTGTACAGTGCTCACTTACACTGATGACTTAAAGATGTTTATGAAGGTTAAATCATTGGAAGATGCTCGAGTATTATTATTAAGTTGCACCAATCAACGGAGTCATTCGTTTATGCTGTTCTATTCGCAAATACGAAGCAGTTAAATAGAAGATCATTAGATCGAAAATGAGCATTTTCAAGTAGTGTTGAGTTTGGAACCTTCTTTGCCATATACTATAAGATTATTAACATCATCATTCTGGACAGCTCCATACTTATTTCGCACAAAAACTTCCTTTGACATAATTTCTCAAGGTTTAGTGTAAGCCTTTCTCATCTTACGCATTGTCTCATTGTCATCTTGCACAACTCCATATTCATTTCGTACAAAAGCTTCTTTTGACATATTTTCTTAAGATTGAGTACAAACCTCCTCCTCCAGTTTACTAGCTGATTAAACCTTTCTGTTTTAGGAAAACACTTTAACTTCACGTACATATTTGGCTTTTTCAATTTCCTTCTCCTTATTTTATTTTTACATTTTCCCTTTCAAAATCAATGCAGGATTCTCCCCCATTCTTTCCATTCTTCACACATCTAATTGGGCGTAGAATACAGACATCGGTGCCCGCACCTTTTCGCACAAAGCCCTTTTCGCCACACGTTTCCCCAAGTCATCTATTAACCAGAAACTAAGCGATAGAGTCAAAATAACGGCCGCGACCATTTCCATGGTTATCTTAAACGATGTCGCGATCAATTAAGTGAGCACATTTTCGTTGTGTTAGTGGGAAGATCTCCCATCCTGCTTGGTTAAACGAGGGTGGAGATAATGAGCGGAATCGTTCGTGTTGGGCATTTCAAATTAAGATGCGCCCTGCGTCCGAGGACGTCTAGTAACTGCATTTGCCGAAACCGTCGGATATAGTCCTGCGGGGTGATTGGAATACTGAAAGAGACGTGATGGATATGGATTTTTTTTTTCGGAGGAGAGAGGAAATGTTGTATGAAATGCATTTTTTTTCTCGAAGAAAATGATTGGAACTGATTGAGGCATAAAGATCGTTTTAAAACATTTCTTTTTTTTATTTTTCAAAGGTTTTTACGGATCAATTGGTAAAGCATCGTTGGTGGCGGGTCGTTAAAACGGCCACCCCCCGGCTATGTCGGCCCCTATTAGTTATTGGTAATGGTCAAGGTGACGAAATCGGGGAATTATACCGTCTTTATGTCCGATAAACGTCACCCGCACGGTCGCTCTAAAGAGTGGTTTGGTCGTCGGGCAAGACAAGAAAAAAAGAAGTTTGATAAAAAAAACTGAGAGGGTAAGTGCCGATGCGTTTCAACCCCCTCCAAAAGACGACATCCAACAGTGCTTTTTCCCCGAGATAAAGCCGTTTGTATCAGTATAGTTCGCAGCGATCTCCGATTGCTGATTTTCGATACGATCTCAACTATTGTAACAGAGCCGTATTAAGCACAAATTTTCTCAATATTTTTATGATTATTAAAATTCTACATTGAAGTCATTAAGTTAACTTCGGCAATGTCGAACATTATATTATTAATAAATAATATAACAAACATATTAACAGCAATATATTTAAAAGGCCCACTCGTGAAGTCAACGTTAGTACTAGAATCTAAATGATACTATACCCTGATGAATTAAAAACAATTAAATACCTGTTTTTAATTGTTTTAACAGTTTTTTTTTGTTTTAAACTTATTTTAAGTTGCTACCAAAAAAATTGTGTTTTAAACCTGTTTTAAACAGTGTTTTAAACAAGCTGTTGGAAATAAATGAAATATTTAAGAATATTTTTAAACCAAAAATCGAACCCTTACGTCCAAATTATGCCTTATATAAACTCTAACTCAAGTGAGATAAAGTATAAACTCTTATTATTGAAGTTAAATTGAATAATCTAATTTACATCATCATATCTCAAAGACGAATTGAGATATTATTATGAAATAAAAATCACTTTGAAGCAAATTTAATCTAGTTTTAACACACCAATTATAATTATTTCGATTCCATAAATTAAAAAGATAAAATTGTTTAAATCACCTCTTTTGTTATCGAGGTTAAATTGCATAATCGAATTTACATCATCATATCTCAAAGACGAATTGAGATATTATTACGATATAAAAATCATATTGAAGCAAATTTAATCAAGTTTTAACATACCGTTTATAATTTCTTCGATTCCATAAATAAAAAAGATAAAATTGTTTAAATCACCTCTTTTGTTATCGCGGTTAAATTGCATAATCGAATTTACATCATCATATCTCAAAGACGAATTGAGATATTATTATGAAATAAAAATAATTTTGAAGCAAATTTAATCTAGTTTTAACACACCAATTATAATTATTTCGATTCCATAAATTAAAAAGATAAATCTTTTTTTAAATTACCTCTCTTACTATTCAGGTTAAATTGAATAATCTAACTTACATCATCATATCTCAAACACGAATTGAGATATTATTATGAAATACAAATCATTTTGAAGCAAATTTAATCCAGTTTTAATATACCGTTTATAATTTCTTCGATTCCATAAATAAAAAAAATAACATTTTTTTCTAATCGCCTCTCTTGTTATTGAAGTTGAATTTAGTAATTTACAACATCATATCTCAAAGACGAATTGAGATATTATTACGATATAAAAATCATTTTGAAGCAAATTTAATCTAGTTTTAACATACCGTTTATAATTTCTTTGATTCCATAAATTAAAAAAATAACATTTTTTTTCTAATCGCCTCTCTTGGTATTGAAGTTAAATTCAGTAATTTACATCATCATATCTCAAAGACGAATTGAGATATTGTTATGAAACAAAAATCATTTTGAAGCAAATTTAGTCTAGTTTTAACACACCGTTTATAATTTCTTCGATTCCATAAATTAAAAAGATTTTTTTAATCGCCTCTCTTGTTATTGAGGTTAAATTGAATAATCTAATTTACATCATCATATCTCAAAGACGAATTGAGATATTATTATGAAATAAAAATCATGTTGAAACAAATTTAATCTAGTTTTAACACACCAATTATAATTATTTCGATTTCATAAATTAAAAAGATAAAATTTTTTTAAGTCACCTCCCTTATTATTGAGGTTAAATTGAATAATCTGATTTACATCATCATATCTCAAAGACGAATTGAGATATTATTATGAAATAAAAATCATTTTGAAGCAAATTTAATCTAGTTTTCATACACCTATTACAATTTCTTCGATTCCATAATTTAAAAAGATTTTTTTTAAATCGCCTCTCTTGTTATTGAGGTTAAATTGAATAATCAAATTTACATCGTCATATCTCAAAGACGAATTGAGATATTATTATGAAATAAGAATCACTTTGAAGCAAATTTAATCTAGTTTTAACACACCAATTATAATTTATTCGATTACATAAATTAAAAAGATAAAATTGTTTTAAATCACCTCTCTTATTATTGAGGTTAAATTGAATAATCTAAATTTACATCATCATATCTCAAAGACGAATTGAGATATCGCCATGAAATAAAAATCATTTTGAAGCAAAAAATTGTGTTTTAAACCTGTTTTAAACTGTGTTTTAAACAAGCTGTTGGAAATAAATGAAATATTTAAGAATATTTTTAAAACAAAAATCGAACCCTTACGTCCAAATTATGCCTTATATAAATTCTAACTTAAATGAGATAAAATATAAACTCTTCTTATTGAGGCTAAATAGAATAATCTAATTTACATCATCATATCTCAAAGACGAATTGAGATATTGTTATGAAATAAAAATCACTGTGAAGCAAATTTAATCTAGTTTCAACACACCAATTATAATTTATTCGATTCCATAAATTAAAAAGATAGAATTGTTTTAAACCACCTCTCTTATTATTGAGGTTAAATTGAATAATCTAAATTTACATCATCATATCTCAAAGACGAATTGAGATATTGTTATGAAATAAAAATCATTTTGAAGCAAATTTAATCTAGTTTTAACACACCAATTATAATTTCTTCAATTCCATAAATTAAGAAGATACATTTTTTTTAAATCACCTCTCTTGTTATTTAGGCTAAATTGAATAATCTAATTTACATCATCATATCTCAAAAACGAATTGAGATATTACTATGAAATAAACATCATTTTGAAGCAAACTTAATCTAGTTTTAACACACCAATTATAATTATTTCGATTCCATAAATTAAAAAGATACATTTTTTTTAATCACCTGTATTGTTTTTGAAGTTAAATTGAATAATCTAATTTATATCATTATATCTCAAAGACGAATTGAGATATCACTATGAAATAAACATCATTTTGAAGCAAACTTAATCTAGTTTTAATACACCAATTATAATTATTTCGATTCCATAAATTAAAAAGATAGAATTGTTTTAAATCACCTCTCTTATTATTGAGGTTAAATTGAATAATCTAAATTTACATCATCATATCTCAAAGACGAATTGAGATATTGTTATGAAATAAAAATCATTTTGAAGCAAATTTAATCTAGTTTTAACACACCAATTATAATTTCTTCAATTCCATAAATTAAGAAGATACATTTTTTTTAAATCACCTCTCTTGTTATTGAGGCTAAATTGAATAATCTAATTTACATCATCATATCTCAAAAACGAATTGAGATATTACTATGAAATAAACATCATTTTGAAGCAAACTTAATCTAGTTTTAACACACCAATTATAATTATTTCGATTCCATAAATTAAAAAGATACATTTTTTTTAATCGCCTGTATTGTTTTTGAGGTTACATTGAATAATCTAATTTATATCATCATATCTCAAAGACGAATTGAGATATTATTATGAAATAAAAATCACTTTGAAGCAAATTTAATCTAGTATTAACACACCAATTATAATTGTTTCGATTCCATAAATTAAAAAGATACACTTTTTTTAAATCTGCTGTATTGTTTTTGAGGTTAAATTGAATAATCTAATTTATATCATCATATCTCAAAGACGAATTGAGATATTACTATGAAATAAACATCATTGTGAAGCAAATTTAATTTAGTTTTAACAAATCAATTATAATTTCTTCGATTCCATGAATCAAAAAGATAAAATTTTTTTAAGCCACCTCTCTTATTGAGGTTAAATTGAATAATCTAATTTACATCATCATATCTCAGAGACGAATTGAGATATTATTATGAAATAAAATTCATTTTGAAGTAAATTTAATCTAGTTTTAACACACCAATTATAATTATTTCGATTCCCTAAATTAAAGAGATAAAATTTTTTTAAATGACCTCTCTTGTTATTGAGGTTAAATGGAATAATCTATTTACATCATCATATCTCAAAGACGAATTGAGATATCGCCATCAAATAAAAATCATATTGAAAAAAATCTAATCTAGTTTTAACACACCAATTATAACTATTTCGATTCCGTAAATTAAAAAGATAAAATGTTTTTAAATCGGCTCTCTTGTTGTTGAGGTTAAATTGAATAGTCTAATTTACATCATCATATCTCAAAGACGAATTAAGATATTATTATGAAATAAAAATCATTTTGAAGCAAATTTAGTCTAGTTTTAACACACCAATTATAATTTCTTCGATTCCATAAATTAAAAAGATAATTTTCTTTTAAATCATCTCTCTTGTTATTGAGGTTAAATTGAATAATCTAATTTACATCATCATATCTCAACGACGAATTGAGATATTATTATGAAGTAAAAATCATTTTGAAGCAAATTTAATCTAGCTTTAACACACCAATTATAATTTCTTCGATTCCATATTAAAAAGATAATTTTCTTTTAAATCGTCTCTCTTGTTATTGAGGTTAATTTGAATAATCTAATTTACATCATCATATCTCAAATACGAATTGAGATATTATTATGAAGTAAAAATCATTTTGAAGCAAATTTAATCTAGTTTTAACACACCAATTATAATTTCTTCGATTCCATAAATTAAAAAGATAATTTTCTTTTAAATCGCCTCTCTTGTTATTGAGGTTAAATTGAATAATCTAATTTACATCATCATATCTCAAAGACGAATTGAGATATTATTATGAAGTAAAAATCATTTTGAAGCAAATTTAATCTAGTTTTAACACACCAATTATAATTTCTTCGATTCCATAAATTAAAAAGATAAAACTTTTTTAAATGACCTCTCTTGTTATTGAGGTTAAATGGAATAATCTAATTTACATCATCATATCTCAAAGACGAATTGAGGTATTATTATGAAATAAAAATCATTTTGAAGCAAATTTAATCTAGTTCTAACACACCAATTATAATTTCTTCGATTCGTGTTTTATACATGAATTATTTAATTATATTTTATACATGACCATAAATTAAAAAGATACATTTTTTTTAATCGCCTGTATTATTTTTGAGGTTACATTGAATAATCTAATTTACATCATCATATCTCATAGACTAATTGAGATATCGCCATGAAATAAAAATCACTTTGAAGCAAATTTAATCTAGTTTTAACACACCAATTATAATTTCTTCGAATCCACAAATTAAAAAGATAATTTTTCTTTAAATCCCCTCTCTTATTATCGAGCTTAAATTGAATAATCTAATTTATATCATCATATCTTAAAAAACGAATTGAGATATTATTATGAAATAATAATCATTTTGAAGCAAATTTAATCTAGTTTTAACACACCAATTATAATTTCTTCGATTCCATAAATTAAAATGATACAATTTTTTTAAATCACCTCTGTTGTTATTGAGATTAAATTGAATAATCTAATTTACATCATCATATCTCAAAGACAAATTGAGATATCGCCATGAAATAAAAATCACTTTGAAGTAAATTTAATCTAGTTTTAACACACCAATTATAATTTCTTCGAATCCACAAATTAAAAAGATAATTTTTCTTTAAATCCCCTCTCTTATTATCGAGCTTAAATTGAATAATCTAATTTATATCATCATATCTCAAAAACGAATTGAGATATTATTATGAAATAAAAATCATTTTGAAGCAAATTTAATCTAGTTTTAACACACCAATTATAATTTCTTCGATTCCATAAATTAAAAAGATAAAATTTTTTTAAATCACCTCTGTTATTATTGAGATTAAATTGAATAATCTAATTTACATCATCATATCTCAAAGACTAATTGAGATATCGCCATGAAATAAAAATCACTTTGAAGCAAATTTAATCTAGTTTTAACACACCAATTATAATTATTTCGATTCAATAAATTGAAAAGATAAAATTTTTTTAAATTATCTCTCTTATTATTGAGGTTAAATTGAATAATCTAATTTACATCATCATATCTCAAAGACGAATTGCGATATTATTATGAAATAAAAATCATTTTGAAGAAATTTAATCTAGTTTTAACACACCAATTATAATTTCTTCGATTCCATAAATTAAAAAGATAATTTTCTTTTAAATCACCTCTCTCGTTATTGAGGTTAAATTGAATAATCTAATTTACATCATCATATCTCAAAAACGAATTGAGATATTATTATGAAATAAAAATCATTTTGAAGCAAATTTAATCTAGTTTTAACACACCAATTATAATTTCTTCGAATCCACAAATTAAAAAGATAATTTTTCTTTAAATCCCCTCTCTTATTATCGAGCTTAAATTGAATAATCTAATTTATATCATCATATCTTAAAAAACGAATTGAGATATTATTATGAAATAATAATCATTTTGAAGCAAATTTAATCTAGTTTTAACACACCAATTATAATTTCTTCGATTCCATAAATTAAAATGATACAATTTTTTTAAATCACCTCTGTTGTTATTGAGATTAAATTGAATAATCTAATTTACATCATCATATCTCAAAGACAAATTGAGATATCGCCATGAAATAAAAATCACTTTGAAGCAAATTTAATCTAGTTTTAACACACCAATTATAATTTCTTCGAATCCACAAATTAAAAAGATAATTTTTCTTTAAATCCCCTCTCTTATTATCGAGCTTAAATTGAATAATCTAATTTATATCATCATATCTTAAAAAACGAATTGAGATATTATTATGAAATAATAATCATTTTGAAGCAAATTTAATCTAGTTTTAACACACCAATTATAATTTCTTCGATTCCATAAATTAAAATGATACAATTTTTTTAAATCACCTCTGTTGTTATTGAGATTAAATTGAATAATCTAATTTACATCATCATATCTCAAAGACAAATTGAGATATCGCCATGAAATAAAAATCACTTTGAAGCAAATTTAATCTAGTTTTAACACACCAATTATAATTTCTTCGAATCCACAAATTAAAAAGATAATTTTTCTTTAAATCCCCTCTCTTATTATCGAGCTTAAATTGAATAATCTAATTTATATCATCATATCTCAAAAACGAATTGAGATATTATTATGAAATAAAAATCATTTTGAAGCAAATTTAATCTAGTTTTAACACACCAATTATAATTATTTCGATTCAATAAATTGAAAAGATAAAATTTTTTTAAATCATCTCTCTTATTATTGAGGTTAAATTGAATAATCTAATTTACATCATCATATCTCAAAGACGAATTGCGATATTATTATGAAATAAAAATCATTTTGAAGAAATTTAATCTAGTTTTAACACACCAATTATAATTATATCGATTTCATAAATTAAAAAGATAATATTTATTTAAATCACCTCTCTCGTTATTGAGGTTAAATTGAATAATCTAATTTACATCATCATATCTCAAAAACGAATTGAGATATTATTATGAAATAAAAATCATTTTGAAGCAAATTTAATCTAGTTTTAACACACCAATTATAATTTCTTCGATTCGTGTTTTATACATGTTTAAAACAAATAGTTTTTAACAAAACGTTTAAAACTAACAACCCTGATGAGCATATTATGAAGGTTTTGACTGAAATAAAAATAAAGTTATTTATCGAAACGTAAGAGAAAAAAGATTTAGTACAATCCTGGAATATTGAGTACGGACGTCGCTAACTTTTTACGATCGGCGCTGTTCGGGACATAATGTCCTACGATGGCACGCCGTCTAGGAAGAGATATTTTATGGCCGATGTCCAGTCAATAAATAGTCCGGGGGGCACCTATGACCGGAGATAAGACGGCAGTGTGGCCCCGAACAGACCCCTGCTCCCTTTGAGGGCGGAATACACAATACGCGAATGGGGCCGTGCCGGACGAGGCGAATTTCCAAAGCAGTATCGTTACGGGAGAGGGTCTCGAAATGGCCTCGACACCGCCATAATCAGCCGATGGGACGTAATTAGATGCGTCTTCCGATATACGGGGTGGTTCAGCTTTATCTGTCTCTTACTCATCCTTCGCCAAAACTTTCCATTTCTTAATCAAACTTGATCAAAATAAAAATTAATTAAACTTTCTTCGTTTCTTTATTTTAGGTGTTATTGAAATAAATTTAAACACCCTGTAAGTTATCTAATCTCAATTTTTTTATTTTTTTATTCCCCACGCAGTGTCGTCCTTGGTCCACCCATTTCGGTGGCAAACACGGTCTTTTTTTACTGTTTCCGCATATAATAAAACGGCCGCCTCGGCAGGCAGTTACTCGCAAATGTTGCTAGGGGTATTTTGCGTTCTCGGACATTTATTACGCGGCGTTGGAGGCGGTTGTGGCGGCGACTGCCCACCCTCCAGGACTCTAGGGGATGAGAACGAGGCGAATCAGCCCCCGTTCCAAAAAACCAACCCATCCCGCAGATGGGATTTGTTTTATTGAGTTCGCCCGATCGAAATGCACGCTCTATTTGTTCCTTATTGTTCGAGATCTAAATCCGATCTCTTCTTGGGGGATCCGCGGTGCATTCTTCTGATACATATAGATATTGATTTAGAGGAAATCAGAGATTGTACGAAAACGGAAAGTTAATAAATTTGTAAGTTGCGCCAAGTTATATCTGAATCTGCGTAGTAAAAGATTGATGAAGAGGGGTTGATAGGTGGGTCGAGATAACGTTGAATCGAAGAGATACGGGCGATGACGTTAAAGGGTAAACATCCCGAAGGCCCTACATTCTCCTAGGCAATAAACGCCGACACTTTCTACTGGTGCCACTGCTTTACGATATCCACGGTTGGAACTTCGATAAAAGAACACTAAAGTGTGACAAATATTTCCCAAATCGGACCAAGCGACACTCTTATGCTGTCCAAATCGATATTTACTGCGACAGAACCTTTAACCAGCTTACCATTTACCATCATTCGTTTTCACTTAACCACAGATTTTCACTTAAATAATAATATATTTTAAGACGAATCAAGACGAGAATTTATGGCTCAAATTATAGATTGAAATATTTGATTTAAAATGATGTGTAAAGATCGATATGTTGATTATGAAGAAAAGGCAGAAATGGTTCAAAATGAAAAGGTTTAAAATTCGTAAAAATGATGAATTTAAAAAAAATTACTTATATAAAATATCAGCTTTAAAATGATGTATAAATATCGATATGTTGATTATGAAAATATTTTAAAAAAGGTTTAAAATGAAAATGAACTGAAAAATGAGATTTATTGGAAAATGAAGAAATTAAAAAAATTATTTAGATTTTATTTAGGGTAGTAAAGAAATGATTTATGGCTCAAATTATAAATTGAAAAAACTGCTTTAAGATGACGTGTAAAGATCGATATGTTGATTATGAAAATGTTTCAAAAAAGGTTCAAAATAAAAATGAACTGAAAAATGAGATTTATTGAAAAATGAGGAAATTATAAAAATTATTCAGATTTTATTTAGGGTAGTAAAGAAATGATTTATGGCTAAAATTATAAATTGAAATATTTGCTTTAAAATGATATATAAAGATCGGTATGTTGAAGAAAGAATTCTAGAAACTGCTCAAAATGAGAAGGTTTGAAATTAGTGGTGTATCGAGAATCATTAAAATATGAGAAAATTTTGAAAGTGGCTGAGATTTCTTTTTTATGGTGATAAAGAAATGATTTGTAACTCAAAATCTCTGCTATAAAACAATAAAAAAATCAATATATTGATTATGGAAAAATATCTGAGACAGCCCACTTTATAAGATAAAGTAGAACTTCAATAATCCGAATCGAAATGACTTGGATATCAAATTGATCCTACCTCTTTCAAATGATATACAACTCGTCGTTTCAATTTGAAATTGATTCCACCTAAGAAATGTTAAAGGATGATGTGTTTTTAATGTTTTAGTAGAATCACGAAAAAAAAGGTAAAATTTGAAAAATCGTGGGGGTCTTATTTTTGAAAATGAAGAAATGATTTGTATATCAAATTGAAGGTTGACTTTTCTCTTTTAAATGATATATAACTCGTTCCTTTAATTTAAAATCTATTCCACCTAAGATATGTTAAAAGGATGATGTATTTTTAAAGTTTTAATAGAATCACGAAAAAAAAAATGATAGAATTTGAAAAATCGTGGGTGTCTTATTTTTGAAAATGAAGAAATGACTTGTATATCAAATTGAAGGTTGACTTTCCTCTTTTAAATGATATATAACTCGTTCTTTTAATTTGAAATCTATTCAACCTAAGAAATGTTAAAGGATTATGTGTATTGAACGTTTCAGTAGAATCATGAAAAAAAAATGATACAATTTTAAAAATTGTGGGGTCTCATTTTTGAAAATGAAGAAATGACTTGTATATCAAATTGAAGGTTGACTTTCCTCTTTTAAATGATATATAACTCGTTCTTTTAATTTGAAATCTATTTAACCTAAGAAATGTTAAAGGATCATGTGTATTGAACGTTTCAGTAGAATCATGAAAAAAAAAATGATACAATTTTAAAAATTGTGGGGGTCTCATTTTTGAAAATGAAGAAATGACTTGTATATCAAATTGAAGGTTGACTTTCCTCTTTTAAATGATATATAACTCGTTCCTTTACTTTGAAATCGATTCCACCTAAGAAATGTTAAAGGATGATGTGTTTTTAATGTTTTAGTAGAATCACGAAAAAAAAGGATACAATTTTAAAAATTGTGGGTGTCTCATTTTTGAAAATGAAGAAATGACTTCCATATCAAATTGAAGGTTGACTTTCCTCTTTTAAATGATATATAACTCGTTCCTTTAATTTAAAATCTATTCCACCTAAGAAATGTTAAAGGATGATGTGTTCTTAATGTTTTAATAGAATCACGAAAAAAAAGTGATAGAATATGAAAAATCGTGGGTGTCTTATTTTTGAAAATGAAGAAATGACTTGTATATCAAATTGAAGGTTGACCTTTCTCGTTCAAATCATATATAACTCGTTCTTTTTATTTGAAATCGATTCCACCTAAGAAATGTTAAAGGATGATGTGTTTTTAATGTTTTAGTAAAATCACGAAAAAAAGGATACAATTTTAAAAATTGTGGGGGTCTTATTTTTGAAAATGAAGAAATGACTTGTATATCAAATTGAAGGTTGACCTTCCTCTTTCCAATGATATATAACCCGTTCCTTTACTTTGAAATCGATTCCACCTAAGAAATGTTAAAGGATAACGTGTTTTTAATGTTTTAGTAGAATCACGAAAAAAAGTGATACAATTTTAAAAATTGTGGGGATCTTATTTTTGAAAATGAAGAAATTACTTGTATATCAAATTGAAGGTTGACCTTCGTCTTTTAAATGATATATAACTCGTTCCTTTAATTTAAAATCTATTCCACCTAAGTAATGTTAAAGGATGATGTGTTTTTAACATTTTAATAGAATCACGAAAAGAAATGATAGAATTTTAAAAATCGTGGGGTCTTATTTTTCAAAATGAAGAAATGACTTGTATATCAAATCGAAGGTTGACCTTCCTCTTTCAAATGGTACATAACTCATTCTTTTAATTTGAAATCTATTCCACCTAAGAAATATTAAAGGATGATGTGTTTTTAATGTTTTAATAGAATCACGAAGAGAATTGATAGAATTTGAAAAATCGTGAGGCTCTTATTTTTGAAAATGAAGAAATGACTTGTATATCAAATTGAAGGTTGACCTTCCTCTTTTAAATGATATATAACTCGTTCCTTTAATTTAAAATCTATTCCACCTAAGAAATGTTAAAGGATGATGTGTTTTTAATATTTTAATAGAATCACGAAGAGAAATGATAGAATTTTAAAAATCGTGGGGGTCTTATTTTTCAAAATGAAGAAATGACTTGTATATCAAATCGAAGGATGACCTTCCTCTTTCAAATGGTACATAACTCATTCTTTTAATTTGAAATCTATTCCATCTAAGAAATATTAAATGATGATGTGTTTTTAATGTTTTAATAGAATCATGAAAAAAGAAATTGATAGAATTTGAAAAATCGTGAGGCTCTTATTTTTGAAAATGAAGAAATGACTTGTATATCAAATTGAAGGTTGACCTTCCTCTTTTAAATGATATATAACTCGTTCTTTTAGTTTAAAATCTATTCCACCTAAGAAATGTTAAAGGATGATGTGTTTTTAATATTTTAATAGAATCACGAAAAGAAATGATAGAATTTTAAAAATCGTGGGGGTCTTATTTTTCAAAATGAAGAAATGACTTGTATATCAAATCGAAGGTTGACCTTCATCTTTCAAATGGTACATAACTCATTCTTTTAATTTGAAATCTATTCCACCTAAGAAATATTAAAGGATGATGTGTTTTTAATGTTTTAATAGAATCACGATAAAAGAAATTGATAGAATTTGAAAAATCGTGAGGCTCTTATTTTTGAAAATGAAGAAATGACTTGTATATCAAATTGAAGGTTGACCTTCCTCTTTTAAATGATATATAACTCGTTCTTTTAATTTAAAATCTATTCCACCTAAGAAATGTTAAAGGATGATGTGTTTTCAATATTTTAATAGAATCACGAAAAGAAATGATAGAATTTTAAAAATCGTGAGGCTCTTATTTTTGAAAATGAAGAAATGACTAGTATATCAAATTGAAGGTTGACCTTCCTCTTTTAAATGATATATAACTCGTTCCTTTAATTTAAAATCTATTCCACCTAAGAAATGATAAAGGATGATGTGTTTTTAATGTTTTAATAGAATCACGAAAAGAAGTGATAGAATTTTAAAAATCGTTTTATTTTTCAAAATGAAGAAACGACTTGTATATCAAATCGAAGGTTGACCTTCCTCTTTGAAATGGAATATAACTCATTCTTTTAAGTCCAAATCTATTCCACCTAAGAAATGTTAAAGGATAATGTATTTTTAATGTTTTAATAGAATCACAAAAAAAAATGATAAAATTTAAAAAATCGTGGGGATCTTATTTTTGAAAATGAAGAAATGACTTGTATATCAAATTGAAGGTTGACCTTTCTCTTTCAAATGATATATATCTCGTTCTTTTAATTTGAAATCTATTCAACCTAAGAAATGTTAAAGGATTATGTGTTTTGAACGAAGAATCATGAAAACAAAATTATAAAATTTGGAAGATCGTCTTATTTTTGAAAATGAAGAAATGACTTGTAAATTGAGTTGAACGTTAATTCTTCTTCTTTCAAATGATGTATAACTTGTTTCAATTTGAAATCGATTCAACCTAAGAAGGTTTAAAGAATGATGAGCTTTTGACGTTTTAGTAAAATCACGAAAAAAATGATATACTTCGAAAGATCCTGAGGGTCTTATTTTTGAAAATGAAGAAATGACTTTTATGTCAAATTGATAGTTGAACCTTCGTCCTTCAAACGATGCATAACTTGTTGTTTCTATTTGAAATCGCTTTCACTTAAGAAATGTAAATGGTGATGTGTTTTCGACGTTTTAGTAGAATTAGGAAAGATACTATAAAATTTGAAAAGGATTTTGGAGGTTTTATTTTCGAGAATGAAGACATGACTTATATATCAAATTGAAGGTTGGACCTTCCTTTTTCAAATGATATATAACTAAAGTCACGAAAAAAATGATGAAATTTAAAAGATCGTGGAGGTCTTATTTTTGAAAATGAAGAAATGACTTTTATGTCAAATTGATAATTGAATCTTCGTCCTTCAAATGATATATAACTCGTTGTTTCAATTTGAAATCGTTTCTACTTAAGAAATGTTGAATGGTGATGTGTTTTTGACGTTTTACTAGAATCACAACAGAAACGGTAAAATTTGAAGAGGATCGTGGAGGTCTTATTTTTGAGAATGAAGACATGACTTATATATCAAATTGAAGGTCGGAGCTAGAAATGTGCGCGTTAGTGAATTTGTATGCCCGCTGACGCCCGCTCACAATCTATATCCACGTGGGTCACACACGCCACTCACGTGAATATCAGACATGAATCACGTTATTCACGCTGGATCAAGTGATATTAATTAATCGTTTAATCTTCATTCCGATCCAAAGTAATACCAACAGAATCCAGACATCCTAAAAAATTTTCTTGAATAAACAAATATTATAGAAAAGAAACGAAGTGTAGTGCAGAAGTTGTAAGTCTTTAAAAACTACGGTATAGAAAACAACGTACAAATCTTCCATATCAAGATCGGTCTTTATTACTCCGTCTCTTTACTACTGTGGACAAAAACGGGATTATTGACTGAGGGACTAAGATTATCGATTAAGAGGACCACAGCTTTTGACTTGACACACTTGATACTGTCCCTGGAAGACTTGATACTGGTTATAGAATACTTGAAGTGCTTCTCAAAAACTTGACATTCGTTCTGGAAGACTTGATACTGTTTCTAGAAAACTTAAAAGCTTTCCAGAAGACTTACAATACTTTCATAAGATTTAATACTGCTTCTAAAAGACTTGAAATACTTCCAAAAGACTTAATTAAATACTTCCTCAAATCTTGAAACTGCTTGTAAAACTGCTGGCAGAAAACATTTTCATCGCAAAAAACAATATAAACCATATAACTATATTTCGAAAATATTAAATACTATAGGACAAAATGCAAAATTTTGACGTAAGTAGTCCAGAAACTGTTAATTAAACACTAAATATTGTTGGAAGCAGACATTTTTAATACAAAAGGTAAGTAGCTGTTGATAAAATTTGATTTTGCTTCCAAAATACTAAGTACTGTTGCCAAAATACAATATCTTCATCCCAAAAGTTCAAAAATAGCCTATTCAATTCTAGATATAGCTTGTAAAACTCTAAATACTGCTATCAGAAGACATTTCGTTTACAAATCAATCACACTAATATTATTTTCAAAAACTCGTATATTTCGTGTTATTAACACTAACGGGATTTGACATAGTGAGCAATAACCACATATTGAATCTCATCTTCAAAGTACTTTGGCTCCCTTAAAGCATTATCTCAATACGCAACTGTATATGAAGTTTTCTTAATATTTTTGTATGTAGAATCACTCTTATAAATATACTATAAATGCAATACAATTTGCTGTATATAAAAAATAATTTTCGATATTCCGATACATTCGATATTTTCGATACCTTGCGAATATCGATTGTCGATACCAAGGTAGGTATCGATACCATCGACAAGTATCAATACTTTACCCAGCACTACATAAAACCCTTCTTAGGACTAAAAACTCATTCGTAACGTACAATGTTAAAATTGTTAAATATAATGTTTTTGTATTTTTCGTTAATAATTAAAAAATCGACCCAATCGGGTCACGCCGGGTTCAAAAATTGATGCCCGCTCACGGTGGATTACGTATGACCCATCGTGACCCGACGGGACTCACGTAATTTGCACATCTCTAGTTGGAACTTCCTCTATCAAATGATATATAACTCGTTGTTTGAATTTGATATCGTTTCCAGTTAAGAAATGTTAAATGGTGATGTGTTTTCGACGTTTTACTAGAATCACGAAAGAAACAATCAAATTTGAAACGGATCTTGGAAGTTTATTTTTGAGAATGAAGACGTGACTTATATATCAAATTGAAGGTTGGAGCTTCCTTTATCAAATGATTAATTAACTCCTTATTGCAATTTGAAATCGATTCCACCTAAAAAAAGTTAAAGGATGATATGTTTTTGACCTTTTAGTAGAATCACGAAAAAAGTTGTTGTGGTGTTTAACGAAGATTAACATTTTTATTTAAAATACTCAAAACATTCTATAAACACACTCAAAATTGGAATGAAGTCAGTTACGCAAAAGTTACAAGATGTAGAACGAAGATATTCCAATTTTTCTATTTTTTATGTTTCAACACATTATCTCTTTAATTTCGAGAACGAAGAAGTTGGAGATAGAACTTTTAACACAAAGTACAGTAGGGCCCCGACATTCGCGGCTTCAAATTACACGGATTCGCATATTCGCGTTTTAAATTTTGCTGCCTTGATTATTCGCGAATACATAGCAAGTATGTATGTCATTTTTTAAAAATTTAAAACGAAGTTTACCGTAGGTTTACGGTACAAGCAACCAGCTTCACATATGCGTTTCTCTGGGAATCCCTCATTTATGATCGATTTTAATGTTTGTGTTAGGTGCTTATTTTTGTGTTCTGTATTTCGTTCAGGTTAGTGTTTCGCCCGTTTTTTTACTATAATTTTATAAACAATAAATTAATCTCACAACAGTACTCAAAATGGGTACAAAAAGGCCTGCGATGGAAATAAATTTAATTGCCAAACGTGCAAAGTCAGTTATGACTCTAGAAAGAAAAATTCAAGTTCTTGATATGCTCCGGGAAGGGAAAAGAGCTACCGAAGTAGGCCGGGTCTTCGGTGTCAATGAATCTACGATAAGATCTATAAAGAAACAAGAAGAGGTAATTAGAAATAGCGTAAAAAGTGGCATACCGTCATCATTAAAGGTAACGTCATAAGTTCGTGATGTTAATATTGAAAAAATGGAGAAGTCTCTTTATCTTTGGATTGAGGACCATGGTCGCAAAAATATACCATTAACTAGGGCTAGATTAATGGATAAAGCCAAGGAACTTTATCAACATTTTTCATGTGGAATGGACTGTGCTGAAGACGATTGTAAATTTAAAGCCAGCAGAGGATGGTTCGAAAAATTCAAAACTCGTTTTAATCTCCATAACATTAAGTTGTGTGGAGAATCAGCTTCAGCAGATCATCAACAGGCTGCAAAATTTCCTGATGAAATAATAAAATTAATAGAAGAAAAAGGTTACCGTCCTGAACAAATATTTAATGCGGACGAAACCGGGCTTTATTGGAAACAAATGCCCACACGAACATACATTTCAAAAAATGAAAAGACAGCACCTGGTTTTAAATCGGCTAAGGATAGAGTTACAGTTTTATTTTGTGCAAATGCACGCGAAGACTTTATTACAAAACCAATGTTAATATATCGAGCAGCTAATCCACGAGCTTTAAAGAACAAGGACAAAGAAGCTCTTCCGGTCTATTGGCGAGCTAATTCAAAAGCTTGGATGACTTCTCAGCTATTTATAGAGTGGTTTAAAGAGTGCTTTGTTAAAGAAGTGGAGCGTTACCTAAAATCTAAAAATTTAGCATTTCACGTTTTATTGATATTGGGTAACGCCCCATCTCATTCAGTAGATGCTCTCAAATTAGCTCATCCATGTGTCGAGGTGGTATTTCTTCCGCCCAACACAACATCCTTATTACAACCTTTAGATCAAGGTGTTATAAAAGCTTTTAAAAGTCATTATATCCGGCACATGTTCGATTTTGTACATGAGAAAATACAAAATGATAGTGTTTTCTCAATAAAAGATGTGTGGAAATTATACAATATTGACCAATATGCGATTACATCTATAAAACTTGCTTTAAATGACATTAAAGTATCAACCGTAAGTAATGCATGGAAAAAACTGTTGAAAAAAGACACTGCGCAAAGTGTAAGCGAAATTGATGAGGCAATAGAGAGAGCTGTTCTTTCTGCACGGTTGCTACCGGGAGATGATTTTCATACCATTGTACCAGCTGATATCGAATCTCTCGTCAATGATCAAGAGGAAGAGTTGTCCAGTGCAGACTTAGAAGCGCTACTAATAGAAAATGTTTCAGGAACGGATGAAGAAGATAATAGTAATTCCCTATGTAATAAATTAACGTTGAAGGAACTTAATTTATTTATACAAGAAGCAAATAATCTTGCTGAAAAAATAGTAGAATATGATCCATCAACGGAACGAAGCACAAAATTTAAAAATGGTCTGAATACTCTTCTTGCTCCTTACAAAGAGCTTCAAAAGGATATGCAACACAAAGCATTGCAACCTACTATCCTTTCATTTTTTAAACCATCGTGTTCTAAAGCAATTATTATTGATGAGTAGAAATGTTAACTTTTATTTCTTTTTTTAGTTTATTTTGTTGCAGTTTGTTATTGCTATCGAGTTTAGGTTTTTTTATATTTTAAACAATTGTAATTATTTTAATATCTGTATTAGTTCCGAATACAAAAGTTTTAAGACCAGTCGTTTTATTTTGCAATTTTAAGCGTTTTATTTAGTATGTATAATTTATTAATTTTTGAAATTTTTAATTTTTAAAATTAAATTAAATGAAACTTTTGGCGTCGGTGACCATTTGGCGGTTAACGTGTTAAAAGAACATAGAAGTAGTAGTTTATCCTTCATAATATCTAGTGCTTCAATATTCGCGGATTCAACATTCGCGGCGTATTTTTAGAACCTAACCCTCGCGAATGTTGGGGCCTTACTGTACCATTATGTACTTTGTAGGTACTCTTAAAATTAAAACATTGTCAGTGGCGTAGATGTTACATTATGTAGAATGCAGATATTGTCATTATACTAATTTTTACGTTTTTAAACACAGCATCTCTTTTATCTCGAGAACAGTTGGAGATAAAACTTTTAAGAGAATGCTATTAAACATGTAAGAGAGTGCTGTTCCGTGTTAAGAGAATCAAGTACTTCTAGTTCTACGTCTAATGTTAGCTTTAGTGTTGGTATTAGCTTTAGTTTAGCTGTTATTGAATGATATGCACATAAGTATCTTTAATTAAGAATCACAGAAATATATTGCTTTTAAGTTCTAGTATGCAGGTGTTTTATATTGTTTCCAATATTTGTATTATCAACTATTTAGCAGCAATATTTGATAATTCGCACCACTTTCGGTCCCAATTAGTTCGGATTATCGAAGTTCTACTGTAAATTTTTGTGATTTATTAAAGAATAAAAACAAATCGTATAAAAGAAATTTGTTTTCTATTTTATAGCGCATATACGCAATAGAAAACAGAACATTTCATAATAATAACGTATGTAGCCCATTGGTTTTTATTGGTCAGAATAAAAAAACAATTCATCGTTCTCAACCATGTTTATTAATGAACTAATTAGGTCAAACTCACAACGTGTTGATCATGTTCTTGTATTTATCCTCATCGACCATGATTTTATTTACAAAAAAAAATGAATTGCGATTCAATTTTCCTCTTATTACAACTACATTTTTATCCATTAAATCGAAGCTTTGTTTTTTCCCCGTGCCCATTCAATATCGAATCCAGCTTGTAGCTTATCGCCAAACGTATGTCCAATTTCGTTTTATGACGCGGCTTCGGACGGGTGGATTACCGTTGGGGACTTCCGTCGGTGTACCCCCCTTTTCCTTGCACACGTTAATACGTAGCCGGGGCGTAAATCAACCGGCGGCTTTTAAAATTGATAAAATCCATTTATAAAGGACGCCCGAGTTCACTCAAACGGCGCGGTGCGGCGCGGCGAGGTGATAGGGGGTGTTGGGGGCGACCTCGTTTTCGGGGAGGGCCCCCCTTTCTGGGTATCACGTCAGGCGGCAAAACTGCCGCAATTTAGCGTCACGGCGGGGTGCGACGCCCACCAGTCACTTGTTAAATTAAGAATATGATCCTCGCTCTGTCGCCGCCCAAAGCTGCAGACTTCTCTCAGATTTTCCACTTCTTTTAATTAACGAGAGGAGACCAAATTTTCAACTAACGAGAGGGATACGAAGATTACCGAAAATTAATTGTAGGAGGATTTAGAATATTTTCTTTTTTAACTATGTCCATAAGAAAAAAAGTTTTATGACTATCATTTAGGAATATTCGTTATAAGGTCATAAGGATAAAAACCAAACATTTATCCGCACCGCTTATACTAAGCTCAAAGCTGCCATATACAACTGCCATATATTGGCTACCAGCTCATATAATGTTACAATTAGTCATCATCAAATTGAAACATACAATATGTATCTTCGTAATTGATGTAACTATAGCTTAACAAGTTTTAAATATAACACATTTTGTGTGCTTACAGATTGTAGAAATATTTTACATAAAAAAGAAAACTTTTTTTGGAAGTTTTAGCTCTATCCGTTCTCGAGATAATAGAGATATTGTGTTAAAAATCATAAAAACTAGATTCACGACAATATTTGTTCTAATTTTAAGAGTACTTACAGACTGTTTGGAATATTTGACATAAAAATAGTGCTCTATGTTAAAAGTTGTATCTTGAATCATTCTCGAGATAAAAGATATATTTAACTGAAACATACAATTAAAAAAATGGTAATGTCTTTACTGTATATCTTACAACTTCTACGTCATTGACTTTATTCTAATTTATGAGGGTATTTATAGAATGTTTTGAGTATTTTAAATAAAAATAATGCTCTTTTAAAGATTATATTCCCAACCGTTCTTGAGATAAAAAAGATTACTTTGATGATAGAGTTGAGTCATAAATAACAAAAAAATTCTAAAATAAAAATTCTACGTCACTGATCAAATTCTAATTCTGAGAGTACTTATATACTGTTTGGAATATTTTACATAAAAAATAGTACTCCGTGTTAAAAGTTGTATCTTCAATCGTCCTCGAGATAAAAGAGATATTGCTGATTCATAAAAATTTGGAAAATGACAATTTCATCATTGTAGATGGTGGGCCAAATGAAACAGTTTTAAATGGAAAGTCCTCTTTCTATAAGAGATAGATGAATAATGACATCAGTGAGGTTTAATTTTTATAAAAAACATGATTTTAAAAACTGGGAATATAGGATGTTTTTGAAAAAGTGCAATTTCGAAAAGTTGTTATAACTTTCTTCTTATTGACAAATATCTAAAAGAATCTTGTTGTTTCGAGTTATACGTCATTTAAAAGACGAATGTCCAATCTTCGATTTGATACACAAATCATTTCTTCATTTTCAAAAATAAAACCACCACGATATTTCAAAATTTTATTATATTTTTCGAGATTCTACTGAAACGTCAAAACGACATTATCCTTTAACACTTTTTAAGTCGAATCGATTTCAATTCGAAACAACGAGTTATACGTCATTTGAAAGAGGAAGGTGCAACCTTTAATTAGATATTCAAATCATTTCTTCATTTTCAAAAATAAGACTCTAAGGATCTTTCAAATTTTATAATTCTTTTCGTGATTCTACTAAACCATCAACAACACATCATCGTTTAACATTTCTTAAGTGAAATCGATTACAAATCGAAACAACGAATTATACATTGTTTTAAAGAGCAAGGCTCGATCTTCAATTTGATATATAATTCATTTCTACATTTTCAAAAATAAGACCCTCAGGATCTTTTAAATTTTATCATTTTTTCGTGTTTTCACTAAAACGTCAACAACACATCATCGTTTAACATTTCTTAACTGAAATCGATTTCAAATCGAATCAACGAATTATTCATCATTTTAAAGAGCAAGGTTCGGTCTTCAATTTGATATACAAATCATTTCTTCTTTTTCAAAAATAAGACCCTCAGGATCATTCAAACTTTATCATATTTTTCGTGATTTTACTAAAATGTTAAAAATACATCCTCCTATAACATTTCTTAAATGAAATCGATTTCAAATCGGAACAAGTTATAAATCATTTTAAAAAGCAAGGTTCGATTTTCAATTTAATATACAATTCATTTCTTCATTTTCAAAAATAAGACCCTCAAGATCATTCAAATATTATCATTTTTTTCGTGATTTTACTAAAACGTCAAAAACACAGCATCCTTTAACATTCCTTAAGTTGAAACGATTTCAAATCGAAACAACGAGTTATACATCATTTCAAAGAGCAAGGTTTGATCTTCAATTTGATATACCAATCATTTCTTCATTTTCAAATATTAAGACCCCCACGATCTTTGAAAGTTTTATTTTTTCGTGACTTCACTAAAACGTCGAAATACATCATCCTTTAACATTTGTTAAGTGAAAACGATTTCAAATAGAAACAACGAGTTATATATCGTTTTAAAGAGCAAGGTTCGGTCTTCAATTTGATATACAAACCATTTCTTCATTTTCAAAAATAAGAACCTCAGGATCATTCAAATATTATCATTTTTTCCGTTATTTAACTAAAACCTCAAAAACACATCATCTTTTAACATTTCGTAAGTGAAATAGATTTCAAATCGAAACAACGAGTTATACATCGTTTTAAAGAGCAAGGTTCGATTTTCAATTTGATATACAAACCATTTCTTCATTTTCAAAAATAAGAGCCTCAGGATCATTCAAATATTATCATTTTTTTCGTGATTTTACTAAAACGTCAAAAACACAGCATCCTTTAACATTCCTTAAGTTGAAACGATTTGAAATCGAAACAACGAGTTATACATCATTTCAAAGAGCAAGGTTTGATCTTCAATTTGATATACCAATCATTTCTTCATTTTCAAATATTAAGACCCCCACGATCTTTGAAAGTTTTATTTTTTCGTGACTTCACTAAAACGTCAAAAACACATCATCCTTTAACATTTGTTAAGTGAAAACGATTTCAAATAGAAACAACGAGTTATATATCGTTTTAAAGAGCAAGGTTCGGTCTTCAATTTGATATACAAACCATTTCTTCATTTTCAAAAATAAGAACCTCAGGATCATTCAAATATTATCATTTTTTCCGTTATTTAACTAAAACCTCAAAAACACATCATCTTTTAACATTTCGTAAGTGAAATAGATTTCAAATCGAAACAACGAGTTATACATCGTTTTAAAGAGCAAGGTTCGATTTTCAATTTGATATACAAACCATTTCTTCATTTTCAAAAATAAGAGCCTCAGGATCATTCAAATATTATCATTTTTTTCGTGATTTTACTAAAACGTCAAAAACACAGCATCCTTTAACATTCCTTAAGTTGAAACGATTTGAAATCGAAACAACGAGTTATACATCATTTCAAAGAGCAAGGTTTGATCTTCAATTTGATATACCAATCATTTCTTCATTTTCAAATATTAAGACCCCCACGATCTTTGAAAGTTTTATTTTTTCGTGACTTCACTAAAACGTCGAAATACATCATCCTTTAACATTTGTTAAGTGAAAACGATTTCAAATAGAAACAACGAGTTATATACCGTTTTAAAGAGCAAGGTTCGGTCTTCAATTTGATATACAAACCATTTCTTCATTTTCAAAAATAAGAGCCTCAGGATCATTCAAATATAATCATTTTTTCCGTTATTTAACTAAAACCTCAAAAACACATCATCTTTTAACATTTCGTAAGTGAAATAGATTTCAAATCGAAACAACGAGTTATACATCGTTTTAAAGAGCAAGGTTCGATTTTCAATTTGATATACAAACCATTTCTTCATTTTCAAAAATAAGAGCCTCAGGATCATTCAAATATTATCATTTTTTTCGTAATTTTACTAAAACGTCAAAAACACAGCATCCTTTAACATTCCTTAAGTTGAAACGATTTCAAATCGAAACAACGAGTTATACATCATTTCAAAGAGCAAGGTTTGATCTTCAATTTGATATACAAATCATTTCTTCATTTTCAAATATTAAGACCCCCACGATCTTTGAAAGTTTTATTATTTTTTCGTGATTTCACTAAAACGTCAAAAACACATCATCCTTTAACATTTGTTAGGTGAAAACGATTTCAAATAGAAACAACGAGTTATACATCGTTTTAAAGAGCAAGGTTCGGTCTTCAATGTGATATACAAACCATTTCTTCATTTTCAAAAATAAGAGCCTCAGGATCATTCAAATATTATCATTTTTTTCGTGATTTTACTAAAACGTCAAAAACACAGCATCCTTTAACATTCCTTAAGTTGAAACGATTTCAAATCGAAAGAACGAGTTATACATCATTTCAAAGAGCAAGGTTCAATCTTCAATTTGATATACAAATCATTTCTTCATTCTCAAATATTAAGACACCCACGATCTTTGAAAGTTTTATTATTTTTTCATGACTTCACTAAAACGTCAAAAACACATCATCCTTTAACATTTCTTAAATGAAAACGATTTCAAATAGAAACAACGAATTATACATCACATTAAAGAGCAAGGTTCGATCTTCAATTTGACATACAAATCATTTCTTCATTTTCAAAAATAAGACCCTCAAGATTTTTCAAATTTTATCATTTTTTTCGTGATTTAACTAAAACGTCAAAAACACATCATATTTCAACATTTCGTAAGTGAAATAAATTTCAAATCGAAACAACGACTTATACATCGTTTTAAAGAGCAAGGTTCAATCTTCAATTTGATATACAAACCATTTCTTCATTTTCAAATATTAAGACCCCCACGATCTTTGAAAGTTTTATTATTTTTTCGTGACTTCACTAAAACGTCAAAAACACATCATCCTTTAACATTTGTTAAGTGAAAACGATTTCAAATAGAAACAACGAGTTATACATCGTTTTAAAGAGCAAGGTTCGGTCTTCAATTTGATATACAAACCATTTCTTCATTTTCAAAAATAAGAGCCTCAGGATCATTCAAATATTATCATTTTTCCGTTATTTAACTAAAACGTCAAAAACACATCATCTTTTAACATTTCGTAAGTGAAATAGATTTCAAATCGAAACAACGAGTTATACATCGTTTTAAAGAGCAATGTTCGATTTTCAATTTGATATACAAACCATTTCTTCATTTTCAAAAATAAGAGCCTCAGGATCATTCAAA
This sequence comes from Onthophagus sagittarius, assembly GCA_036711965.1. Taxonomy (NCBI): domain Eukaryota; kingdom Metazoa; phylum Arthropoda; class Insecta; order Coleoptera; family Scarabaeidae; genus Onthophagus; species Onthophagus sagittarius. The sequence goes on from JASERS010000004.1 coordinate 15,753,790, forward strand.
TATTATCATTTTTTCCGTTATTTAACTAAAACGTCAAAAACACAGCATCCTCTAACATTCCTAAGTTGAAACGATTTCAAATCGAAACAACGAGTTATACATCATTTCAAAGAGCAAGGTTTGATCTTCAATTTGATATACAAATCATTTCTTCATTTTCAAATATTAAGACCCCCACGATCTTTGAAAGTTTTATTATTTTTTCGTGACTTCACTAAAACGTCAAAAACACATCATCCTTTAACATTTGTTAAGTGAAAACGATTTCAAATAGAAACAACGAGTTATACATCAGTTTAAAGAGCAAGGTTCGATCTTCAATTTGATATACAAATCATTTCTTCATTTCCAAGAATAAGACCCTCACGATCTTCCAAAATTTTATTATTTTTTTCGTGATTTTACTAAAACGTCAAAAACACATCATCCTTTAACATTTCTTAAGTGAAATTGATTTCAAATACAAACAATGAGTTATGCATCAGTTTAAAGAGCAAGGTTTGATCTTCAATTTGATATACAAATCATTTCTCCATTTTCAAAAGGAAGACCCTCAGGATCTTTCAAATTTTATCGTACATCAAAAATACATCTTCCTCTAACATTTCTTAAATAAAATCGATTTCAAATCGAAACAACGACTTATACATCATATTAAAGAGCAAGGTTCGATCTTCAATTTCGTATACAAATCATTTCTTCATTTTAAAAAATAAGATCCTCCGGATCTTCTAAATTTTATCATTATTTCCGTGATTTTACTAAAACGTCAAAAACACATCATCCTTTAACATTTCTTAAATGAAATCAATATCAAATCGAAGCAACGACTTATATATCAATTTAAAGAGCAAAGTTCGATCTTCAATTTGATATACAAATCATTTCTTCATTTTCAAAAATAAGATCCTCCGGATCTCTCAAATTTTATCATTTTTTGAAACAACGTATATAAGCACGTTGTATTTTTATAACAACGTACTTCAATGTAGTACATAACTCATTTCTTCATTTTTAAAAATAAGACCTCTACGATCCTTTTAAAAATTTATTATTTCTGATAATAAAATTCTATGATTGATCCTAGTGATTCTACTGAAACGTCAAAAACACATCATCCTTCAACAGTTTTTAGGTATAATCTATATCAAATTGAAACAACGAGTTATAGTTCATTTGAAAGAGGAAGCGTCAACCTTTATTATGGTGTGCAAGTCATTTCTTCATTTTCAAATATAAAACATCCACGATCCTTTTAAATTTTAACTTTCTTTTTTGTGATTCTACTAAAATGACAAAATCATATCATCCTTTATCATTTCTTAGGTACCATTTTCAAATTTGATTAAGGAATTGTATATCATTTGAAAGAGGAAGGTTCAACCTTCAATTTGGTATACAAGTCATTTCTACATTTTAAAAAATAAGATAACCACGATCTTTCAAATTGTATTATTTTTTTCGTAATTCTATTAAAACGTCAAAAACGCATCATCCTTTAACATTTCTTAAATGGAATCGATTACAAATTTAAACAACGGGTTATATATCATTTAAAAGAGAAAGGTTCAGCATTCAATTTACTATGCAAGTCATTTCTTCATTTTCAAAAATAATACCTCCAGGATCTTCTTTAAACTTTACCATCTTTTTTCGTTTTTCCTTAAAATAATAGAGATTTTGGCTTATAAGTCACTGCGCTGACTAAATTCTCCTTTTGACACTACTTACATACTGCTTGAAATATTTTACATAAAAATGGTAACCTTTAAACCTTTCTCAAGATAAGAGAGAAAATTACAAAACCCAGAGAAATTGTAACATCTTTGCCACCGATTATATCTTAACTCCAAGAATTTTTGTAATATTTCTTTATAATATTTCTAGAGCAGCTGTTCTCAAGATAATACAGATTTAACTCATTTTTGACAAGATGTTAATAACTTTAATTTAATAAATTAATATTAAAATAAGTTTGACTTAAAATCCTTAAATTTCAACTTCATCACCAAAAACTTTTTTTAAACTGCAGTTTGTATGTTGTACTCAGTGCAATCAGTGTTTATAACTTCATAAAACACACGGAAAGCTACTGATTGAGCCCAGCTGATTGAAGATGAAGGGGGACGAGGAGTAAATCTCCAGAGTGCGGGACGTGCTCCCCAGCTTTTTCCCGTTTCATCACGCCGCGGTTCCGTCTGGTAATTGAAAATCAATTTTCGAGTACTTTATGTAGAGGCACGCGAAGGGCGGATCCTGAAAATTCCCCATAATTTTATACCCAACCTCTTAACCGCCTGTAATTTATGAGTTAAAACCGTTTGATTGGAAAGAGATAACGTTTTAAAAAAAATGATCGTTGAAAAAGACGTTATGATGTAGTGAAAATTTCGATTTTTTTTAGCGTAATAAAATATTAAGTGGGATGAAATAATGCGGTGTGGTTTAATGGGGGTGTTTTTGGAAAAAGTTCGCGTAGTAGGGAGTAGTACAATCAATTGCGATTTCGTGCTCAAACACGTATGATTTAACACGTTTTTTGCTATGGTAGGTTGGAAAACGGTCGAGCGGCTTATCAAATCGCATTAAGCGGGGCTGCGCTCGTTCGCCTATAATTAAAAGCATAAAACACGTCACTATCTCTGCGGGTTTTCGGGGGGCTTCACCGACAGGCAGGCCGCAACGCAAACCCATAAATACGTTTTGGGGCCGGTTGGCGTAATCTCCTTCGGGTCGAATTTTGGTCAGTCGTGGTCAGACCGAGCCGATTTCCATGTTCAAATAGCCGCCTCCGTGTCAACATATTAGCATTCAAAGGTTTTTTGCATTAATACGAAGGGGGTGGAGGCGGCTGCAAATGGTGCCCCCGCTGTTGACCCAGTGTCAATTTATGCATATTAATGAGAGACGAGAGACGGGAGACGGGAGACGCGTGTGTGCCGAGGTCGGAGCGACGGACACTTATCGGTCCGTTATGGGGGAAGGGCGGTATTCGGGGGGCTGAATCTCTGTCCGACACGATCTGATATCGGTTTAGTGCCGTCGGATGGGGCAGAGGAGGCGCGGGGCCCTTTCTCCCCGGAACGCGCCACCCGGTCGAGGAGCTCGACGTCGAGAGAAAGTGCAAAGGCAGCATATTTTATAAATCTATAAAGGTCCTGGAGCGAGGTCTACACTTTTACAAAACCACACCAATGCTTCTACTATTCCTATCAAAATTTAGTAATAATAATAAAAAATATTTCAGTAAAAACCAGATCATAAGGAACTTTTAATATAACGGATATCAAAAAACTTATTCATTGATACCTACCAAATTGGCTTCTTGTCCCTACGAGCTTCTTCCGAGGTAATACAAACTAGAACGTTACTGAAAAGCATTTTGAGGATGCTTAAATGTCCATATGAATACTTTAACTTTTCCAAGAATAAAACCATGCGTAATTATCTCAATTCATTTTTGAGATATTAAGTTCTGAACTCAACCTGACTTTGTAGCTAATTGAATAAAAAATTAAAAGAAAATTAATAAATCGAGATGATAAATATGACTTTAATTGATTTAGCACTGCTATACAAGAGACAAATTTCGGTTTAGGCCCAATTTATTCACCTTTGATTAAATTTAACTAACAATCATAGCGCAAATGAAATTAGACTAACCATGGATACGTTCGAATCTAAGATCATTTTTGTCACACAGATGTACCTAACAGCAAGGTGCGTCTTAGATTCGGACCTATTTCGAATACAGATAATTCAAAAATACAAAATATTATAAAAAAATATAATAATTATATTAATAAATTATATCATAAATTATATCATAAATTAGTTATGAGTTTATTTATTTATTTATTTAATATTTGGGATACAAACAGGGAAACCCCACAATAGTATCCACTTAAGCCTAAAATGCACAAAAAAAAACAAAGATGAACTCCGAATTACAAAAAAGAGTTACAAAAAAGAGTAATACTGCTCAATACTACATACTAAATAATAAAAATGAAATTATACAATACTAGTCGTTATAATAAACTTAAGAGTAAATATCAAAGTCGAAGCCGAACTAAAACTGAATAAATCACTGACAAATTGTTAAGTTTATTAAAACTTTACGAAACGACGCAAACGATAAAGTAAAAATATCACAATCTGAACAGTGACGATTGTAAATTTGCATCATTCGCGGCATCGATGAGTTATAGTGCGCGTTTGTTGAGGAAGCGGGTAGTCGAAACAAACATTGATCTCGTGTGGGATAACTCGGGACAGCAAATGAAATTTGTCTCAAAAGCTCAGGCGAGTCAACTGAACCGGTGATCAATTTATACAGAAATAATAGTTGTAACAAATAAAAATATAAAAAGAACTTATGGTTGGTTAGAAGAGTTGGAGAAGCATGTAAAGTTGTAACAAACAAAAATATAAAAAGAACTTATGGTTGGTTAGAAGAGTTGGAGAAGCATGTAAAGTTGTAACAAACAAAAATATAAAAAGAACTTATGGTTGGTTAGAAGAGTTGGATTACATGCTATAAATATCATCGAATCATTTAAGGAGTTGAATCACAGATTCGGTGACAGAAGATATGGTTGATGAGTAACATAGCGGAGCAAAGAAGGATTCTTTAATTGATCCTGCGATACTTGAAGCGATACTTCTAAACCATAACGCTAGGGAAATTGATCAAACATTTCTGTGAAGTTTAGTGTCATAAACGTCGTTGATCGTTGCTAGAGATGAAAAATACCTAAAAATTGATATCCTGTGTTCTTGGCACTTTTCTAACATTCATTATTCAAACTGGTACGTTCATTAGACGATCTTACGTGAGTATCTCAATTTATTTTTGAGATATCAATTTTTGAATTTAACCTAAATTTGTAGTACTTCAAAAAAAAATTATTTTCTTAATTATTTTAGAAAAATAATTTTAAAATATAATTCTTAAGACATCTTGATGATTTTTTGTTGTGACTTATGTATGCACTTCTCCAACAAGTAAGCCATATTTGAGTATCTCACTCCGTTTTTGAGATACTAGTTTTTGAATTCAACCTGAATTTGTGACATTACTTAAAAAACATTGTTTTAAAATATTTTAAGAATACTTAAGATATTTTGATGATTTTTATTTGATGATTTATTAAGAAAAGTGTGCACTTTTTCACAAAAGCTTTCATTAAAATATAAAACCATACTTGAATATCTCAATTCGTTTTTGAGATATCAGTTTCTGAAGTTAACCTAAATTTGTAACATTTCACGAAAATAACCAGTTCCTTAATCATTTTTGAAAAATCGTGGAAAATCGAACTTGGAAGATATTTTGAAAGTATACTCTTTTCAAAGGAAACAAAATGTCTAAATATCTAAATTCATTTAGGAGATATTAAGTTTTGAACCCAGCCTGAATTTGTAGCATGTCCTAAAAATAACAATAATTTTTGAAAAATCGTAAAAAAGATCAAATTATTAAGATATTTTGATAATTTTCCGTGAACAAAACCCTACTTGAGTATCTTACTTCGTTTTTGAGATATCAGTTTTTGAACTTAACCTAAATTTGTAACATTTCACGAAAATAACAAGTTTCTTAATCATTTTTGAAAAATCGTAAAGAATCGAATTTAGAAGATATTTTGATGAAATTTTTCGTGATTTATAAAGGAAAGTATACTCTTTTCAAAGAAAAAAAAACATGCCTAAATATTTAAATTCCTTTTTGAGATATTAAGTTTTGAACTTAGCTTAAATTTGTAGCATTTCCTAAAAATAACAATAATTTTTGAAAAATCGTAAAAGAAATCAAATTATTAAGATATTTTGATAATTTTTCGTGAACAAAACCCTACTTGAGTATCTTACTTCGTTTTTGAGATATCAGGTTTTGAGCTTAACCTAAATTTGTAACATTTCACGAAAATAACAAGTTCCTTAATCATTTTTGAAAAATCGTGGAAAATCGAACTTGGAAGATATTTTGATGAAATTTTTCGTGATTTATAAAGGAAAGTATACTCTTTTCTAAGGAAACAAAATGTCTAAATATCTAAATTCATTTAGGAGATATTAAGTTTTGAACTCAGCCTGAATTTGTAGCATTTCCTAAAAATAACAATAATTTTTAAAAAATCGCAAAAAAAAATCAATTTATTAAGATATTTTGATAATTTTCCGTGAACAAAACCCTACTTGAGTATCTTACTTCGTTTTTGAGATATCAGTTTTTGAACTTAACCTAAATTTGCAACATTTCACGAAAATAACAAGTTTCTTAATCATTTTTGAAAAATCGTAGAAAATCGAATTTGGAAGATATTTTGATGAAATTTCTCGTGATTTATTAAGGAAAGTATACCCTTTTCAAAGAAAAAAAAACATGCCTAAATATCTAAATTCATTTTAGAGATATTAAGTTTTGAACTTAGCTTAAATTTGTAGCATTTCCTAAAAATAACAATAATTTTTGAAAAATCGCAAAAGAAATCAAATTATTAAGATATTTTGATAATTTTTCGTGAACAAAACCCTACTTGAGTATCTTACTTCGTTTTTGAGATATCAGTTTTTGAACTTAACCTAAATTTGTAACATTTCACGAAAATAACAAGTTCCTTAATCATTTTTGAAAAATCGTGGAAAATCGAACTTGGAAGATATTTTGATGAAATTTCTCGTGATTTATTAAGGAAAGTATACCCTTTTCAAAGAAAAAAAAACATGCCTAAATATCTAAATTCATTTTAGAGATATTAAGTTTTGAACTTAGCTTAAATTTGTAGCATTTCCTAAAAATAACAATAATTTTTGAAAAATCGCAAAAGAAATCAAATTATTAAGATATTTTGATAATTTTTCGTGAACAAAACCCTACTTGAGTATCTTACTTCGTTTTTGAGATATCAGTTTTTGAACTTAACCTAAATTTGTAACATTTCACGAAAATAACAAGCTTCTTAATCATTTTTGAAAAATCGTAGAAAATCGAATTTGGAAGATATTTTGATGAAATTTCTCGTGATTTATTAAGGAAAGTATACCCTTTTCAAAGAAAAAAAAACATGCCTAAATATCTAAATTCATTTTAGAGATATTAAGTTTTGAACTTAGCTTAAATTTGTAGCATTTCCTAAAAATAACAATAATTTTTGAAAAATCGCAAAAGAAATCAAATTATTAAGATATTTTGATAATTTTTCGTGAACAAAACCCTACTTGAGTATCTTACTTCGTTTTTGAGATATCAGTTTTTGAACTTAACCTAAATTTGTAACATTTCACGAAAATAACAAGTTCCTTAATCATTTTTGAAAAATCGTGGAAAATCGAACTTGGAAGATATTTTGATGAAATTTTTCGTGATTTATAAAGGAAAGTATACTCTTTTCTAAGGAAACAAAATGTCTAAATATCTAAATTCATTTAGGAGATATTAAGTTTTGAACTCAGCCTGAATTTGTAGCATTTCCTAAAAATAACAATAATTTTTAAAAAATCTCAAAAAAAATCAATTTATTAAGATATTTTGATAATTTTCCGTGAACAAAACCCTACTTGAGTATCTTACTTCGTTTTTGAGATATCAGTTTTTGAACTTAACTTAAATTTGCAACATTTCACGAAAATAACAAGTTTCTTAATCATTTTTGAAAAATCTTAGAAAATCGAATTTGGAAGATATTTTGATGAAATTTTTCGTGATATATTAAGGAAAGTATACCCTTTTCAAAGAAAAAAAAACATTCCTAAATATCTAAATTCATTTTAGATATATTAAGTTTTGAACTTAGCTTAAATTTGTAGCATTTCCTAAAAATAACAATAATTTTTGAAAAATCATAATAAACCGAATTGTTAAGATATTTTGATGATTCTTTTGTGATTTATAAAGGAAAGTGTGCACTTTTTTGAGAACAAAATCCTATTTAAGTATCTCGCTTCATTCTTGAGATATCAGTTTTTGAAATTAACCTAAATTTGTAGCATTTCAAAAAAAAAACAATTTTTTTAATTATTTTTTAGAAAATCGAATTTTTAAAATATCTTTTGATTTTTTTTGCGATTTATGCAGGAGCATGCCTTCCTTAAATTTGTACTTCAAAAAAATAACTATTTTCTTAATTATTTTAGAAAAATAATTTTAAAATATAATTCTTAAGACATCTTGACGATTCTTTGTTGTGACTTATGTATGCACTTCTCCAACAAGTAAGACATATTTGAGTATCTCACTCCGTTTTGGAGATACTAGTTTTTGAACTCAACACGAACTTGTGGCATTTTCCTAAAAAAAATTGTTATTATTATTTTATATTATATTATATTTAAATAATTATTTTAAGAATACTAAGATACTTTGATGATTTTTATTTGGTGATTTATAAAGAAAAGTGTGAAAAATAACAATAATTTTTGAAAAATCGTAAAGAAAATCAAATTATTAAGATATTTTGATAATTTTCCGTGAACAAAACCCTACTTGAGTATCTTACTTCGTTTCTGAGATATCAGTTTTTGAACTTAACCTAAATTTGGAACATTTCACGAAAATAATAAGTTTCTTAATCATTTTTGAAAAATCGTAAAAAATCGAATTTGGAAGATGTTTTGATGAAATTTTTCGTGATTTATAAAGGAAAGTATACTCTTTTCAAAGAAAAAAAAAAACATGTCTAAATATTTAAATTCCTTTTTGAGATATTAAGTTTTGAACTTAGCTTAAATTTGTAGCATTTCCTAAAAATAACAATAATTTTTGAAAAATCGTAAAAGAAATCAAATTATTAAGATATTTTGATAATTTTCCGTGAACAAAACCCTACTTGAGTATCTTACTTCGTTTCTGAGATATCAGTTTTTGAACTTAGTCTAAACGTGCAACATTTCACGAAAATAATAAGTTTCTCAATCATTTTTTGAAAAATCGTAGAGAATCGAATTTGGAAGATATTTTGATAAAATTTTTCGTGATTTATAAAGGAAAGTATACTCTTTTCAAAGAAAGAAAAACATGCCTAAATATCTAAATCCATTTTAGAGATATTAAGTTTTGAACTTAACTTAAATTTGTAGCGTTTCCTAAAAATAACAATAATTTTTGAAAAATCGTAAAAAAAATCTAATTATTAAGATATTTTGATAAAATTTTTCGTGATTTATAAAGGAAAGTATACTCTTTTCAAAGAAAAGAAAAACATGCCTAAATATCTGAATTCATTTTAGAGATATTAAGTTTTGAACTTAGCTTAAATTTGTAGCATTTCCTAAGAATAACAATAATTTTTGAAACATCGTAAAAAAATCAAATTATTAAGATATTTTGATAATTTTCTGTGAGCAAAACCCTACTTAAGTATCTTACTTCGTTTTTGAGATATCAGTTTTTGAACTTAACTTAAATTTGGAACCTTTCACGAAAATAACAAGTTCCTTAATCATTTTTGAAAAATCGTGGAAAATCGAACTTGGAAGATATTTTGATGAAATTTTTCGTGATTTATAAAGGAAAGTATACTCTTTTCTAAGGAAACAAAATGTCTAAATATCTAAATTCATTTAGGAGATATTAAGTTTTGAACTCAGCCTGAATTTGTAGCATTTCCTAAAAATAACAATAATTTTTAAAAAATCGTAAAAGAAATCAAATTATTAAGATATTTTGATAATTTTCCGTGAACAAAACCCTACTTGAGTATCTTACTTCGTTTTTGAGATATCGGTTTTTGAACTTAACCTAAATTTGTAACATTTCACGAAAATAATAAGTTTCTTAATCATTTTTGAAAAATCGTAAAAAATCGAATTTGGAAGATATTTTGATGAAATTTTTCGTGATTATAAAGGAAACTATACTCTTTTCAAAGAGAATAAAATGCCTAAATATCTAAATTCATTTTGGAGATATTAAATTTTGAACTCAGCCTGAATTTGTAACATTTCACGAAAATAATAAGTTTCTTAATCATTTTTGAAAAATCGTAAAAAAATCGAATTTGGAAGATATTTTGATGAAATTTTTCGTGATTTATAAAGGAAAGTATACTCTTTTCAAAGAAAAAAAACATGCCTAAATATTTAAATTCCTTTTTGAGATATTAAGTTTTGAACTTAGCTTAAATTTGTAGCATTTCCTAAAAATAACAATAATTTTTGAAAAATCGTAAAAAAAATATAATTATTAAGATATTTTGATAATTTTCCGTGAACAAAACCCTACTTGAGTATCTTACTTCGTTTTTGAGATATCAGTTTTTGAACTTAACCTAAATTTGTAACATTTCACGAAAATAATAAGTTTCTTAATCATTTTTGAAAAATCGTAAGAAATTGAATTTGGAAGATATTATGATGAAATTTTTCGTGATTTATAAAGGAAAGTATACTCTTTTCAAAGAAAAAAAAACATACCTAAACATCTAAATTCATTTTAGATATATTAAGTTTTGAACTTAGCTTAAATTTGTAGCATTTCCTAAAAATAACAATAATTTTTGAAAAATCGTAAAAAAAATCAAATTATTAAGATATTTTGATAATTTTCCGTGAACAAAACCCTACTTGAGTATCTTACTTCGTTTTTGAGATATCAGTTTTTGAACTTAACCTAAATTTGCAACATTTCACGAAAATAACAAGTTCCTTAATCATTTTTGAAAAATCGTAGAAAATCGAATTTGGAAGATATTTGGATGAAATTTTTCGTGATTTATAAAGGAAAGTATACTCTTTTCAAAGAAAAAAAAAACTTGCCTTAATATCTAAATTCATTTTAGAGATATTAAGTTTTGAACTTAGCTTAAATTTATAGCATTTCCTAAAAATAACAATAATTTTTAAAAAATCGTAAAAAAATCGAATTTGGAAGATATTTTGATGAAATTTTTCGTGATTTATAAAGGAAAATATACTCTTTTCAAAGAAAAAAAAAACATGCCTAAATATTTAAATTCCTTTTTGAGATATTAAGTTTTGAACATAGCTTAAATTTGTAGCATTTCCTAAAAATAACAATAATTTTTGAAAAATCGTAAAAGAAATCAAATTAAGATATTTTGATAATTTTCCGTGAACAAAACCCTACTTGAGTATCTTACTTCGTTTTTGAGATATCAGTTTTTGAACTTAACCTAAATTTGCAACATTTCACGAAAATAACAAGTTCCTTAATCATTTTTGAAAAATCGTAGCAAATCGAATTTGGAAGATATTTTGATGAAATTTTTCGTGATTTATAAAGGAAAGTATACTCTTTTCAAAAGAAACAAAATGTCTAAATATCTAAATTCATTTAGGAGATATTAAGTTTTGAACCCAGCCTGAATTTGTAGCATTTCCTAAAAATAACAATAATTTTTGAAAAATCGTAAAGAAAATCAAATTATTAAGATATTTTGATAATTTTCCGTGAACAAAACCCTACTTGAGTATCTTACTTCGTTTTTGAGATATCAGTTTTTGAACTTAACCTAAATTTGCAACATTTCACGAAAATAACAAGTTCCTTAATCATTTTTGAAAAATCGTAGCAAATCGAATTTGGAAGATATTTTGATGAAATTTTTCGTGATTTATAAAGGAAAGTATACTCTTTTCAAAAGAAACAAAATGTCTAAATATCTAAATTCATTTAGGAGATATTAAGTTTTGAACCCAGCCTGAATTTGTAGCATTTCCTAAAAATAACAATAATTTTTGAAAAATCGTAAAGAAAATCAAATTATTAAGATATTTTGATAATTTTCCGTGAACAAAACCCTACTTGAGTATCTTACTTCGTTTTTGAGATATCAGTTTTTGAACTTAACCTAAATTTGTAACATTTCACGAAAATAATAAGTTTCTTAATCATTTTTGAAAAATCGTAAAAAATCGAATTTGGAAGATATTTTGATGAAATTTTTCGTGATTTATAAAGGAAAGTATACTCTTTTCAAACAAAAAAAAAACATGCCTAAATATCTAAATTCATTTTAGAGATATTAAGTTTTGAACTTAGCTTAAATTTGTAGCATTTCCTAAAAATAACAATAATTTTTGAAAAATCGTAAAAAAATCAAATTATTAAGATATTTTGATAATTTTCCGTTAACAAAACCCTACTTGAGTATCTTACTTCGTTTCTGAGATATCAGTTTTTGAACTTAGCCTAAACGTGCAACATTTCACGAAAATAACAAGTTCCTCAATCATTTTTTGAAAAATCGTAGAGAATCGAATTTGGAAGATATTTTGATAAAATTTTTCGTGATTTATAAAGGAAAGTATACTCTTTTCAAAGAAAGAGAAACATGCCTAAATATCTGAATTCATTTTAGAGATATTAAGTTTTGAACTTAGCTTAAATTTGTAGCATTTCATAAAAATAACAATAATTTTTGAAAAATCGTAAAAAAAAATCTAATTATTAAGATATTTTGATAAAATTTTTCGTGATTTATAAAGGAAAGTATACTCTTTTCAAAGAAAGAGAAACATGCCTAAATATCTGAATTCATTTTAGAGATATTAAGTTTTGAACTTAGCTTAAATTTGTAGCATTTCCTAAGAATAACAATAATTTTTGAAAAATCGTAAGAAAATCAAATTATTAAGATATTTTGATAATTTTCTGTGAGCAAAACCCTACTTGAGTATCTTACTTCGTTTTTGAGATATCAGTTTTTGAATTTAAGCTAAATTGGTAACATTTCACGAAAATAGTAAGTTTCCTAATCATTTTTGAAAAATCGTAAAAAATCGAATTTGGAAGATATTTTGATGAAATTTTTCGTGATCTATAAAGGAAAGTATACTCTTTTCAAAGAAAAAAAAAAACATGCCTAAATATCTAAATTCATTTTAGAGATATTAAGTTTTGAACTTAGCTTAAATTTCTAGCATTTCCTAAAAATAACAATAATTTTTGAAAAATCGCAAAAAAAATCAATTTATTAAGATATCTTGATAATTTTCCGTGAACAAAACCCTACTTGAGTATCTTACTTCATTTTTGAGATATCAGTTTTTGAACTTAACCTAAATTTGTGACATTTCACGAAAATAGTTTCTTAATCATGTTTGAAAAATCGTAAAAAATCGAATTTGGAAGATATATTGATGAAATTCTTCGTGATTTATAAAGGAAAGTATACTCTTTTCAAAGAAAAAAAAACATGCCTAAATATCTGAATTCATTTTAGAGATATTAAGTCTTGAACTTAGCTTAAATTTGCAGCATTTCCTAAAAATAACAATAATTTTTGAAAAATCATAATAAACCGAATTGTTAAGATATTTTGATGATTCTTTTGTGATTTATAAAGTAAAGTGTGCACTTTTTTGAAAACAAAATCCTATTTAAGTATCTCGCTTCATTCTTGAGATATCAGTTTTTGAAATTAACCTGAATTTGTAGCATTTCAAAAAAAAACAATTTTTTTAATTATTTTTTAGAAAATCGAATTTTTAAAATATCTTTTGATTTATGCAGGAGCATGCCACTTCTCCAACAAGTAAGACATATTTGAGTATCTCACTCCGTTTTGAAGATACTAGTTTTTGAACTCAACACGAACTTGTGGCATTTTCCTAAAAAAAATTGTTATTATTATTTTATATTATATTTAAATAATTATTTTAAGAATACTAAGATACTTTGATGATTTTTATTTGGTGATTTATAAAGAAAAGTGTGCACTTTATCACAAAAATTTTTATTAAAGTATAAAACTATACTTTAATATCTCAATTCGTTTTTGAGACATCTATTTTTGGACTCAAGTCAAATTTGTAACATTTCATAAAATAACGGTTTTTTAAATTATTTTGAAAACTAATATTGAACTCAACCTGAATTTCATTCATTTTTAATCGTTTTTGAAAAATCATAAAGAATTAGATTCTTTAGATATCTTGATGAAATTTCATAAAAATAACAATTTCCTTAGTAATTTTTGAAATATCGTAGATAATCAAAGACTAATAAGTAAAAGAGTTTTGGACGAATTAAGAAAGTTTTAAGGAAAGAATCTTTATGAACACCTATTTAACGTTGTTCCTGCGATCACAAATTATATCATTCTAAAAGAAGCATATTAAAAATATTTATGTTGTCTTACTTACATCGGGGATTTGACCAAAAATTTTTAATACGAACCATTATTTCTACTCTAGCATTTATGATTACAATTATGTCAGGACTTATAGAAAGTAGTTTTGCGTGTATTATTTAAAAATAAATGTGCACAACCTCAAACTCAAGTAACACAAAATTTAAGTAAAAATATCTTAATTAAAATACTTAAAGATCATAAGAGATTTATTGAAGCTATGATTCACAAATACATGCAGTTTAGTGTTATAGGCTAAGTGAAGCAGGATCGATTTTCTTTCCGTTCCAAATCAGGCCAAAGCCCTCTAATCTATCGGCGCTTGTACCGGGTCAATTGAAACGGTGGGGTGACTCTCACAAAACGGGGCGAAAAGCTTCTGTTCCTAAAAAGGGCTTACTTTACACTACTAGGGTAAGGTTAAGGTTGCAACAAAAATAATTAATTAATTAATCCCAACACATCTTTTCATTTTTTATCATTACTCTTTCATAACAATAATGATATTTCATAATATAATACAAAATGCTTTATTTCTCTTTGCAACAAAGTAATTTATAGTGGACAATAGACAGTTTCATTCATTTGGTTTTTATGTCTGCATTGTTTATTACAGTGGAGTGCGATGGTGGTGTGTCCACGTGTATTTGTAGGTATTTCTCTTTGAGTATGTACGAATGAGTGAGTGAGTGAGTGTGTGTGTGTGTGTTAGGAAAGGGTACTCCGTTGACAAGGTGACATGAAACGTCGAATCAGCATTCCCGATGTTGGCTGGTGGCCCCCCTTTGTGCGTGGTCACCCCGCCGCACCGTTTTCCGACACGGGAAAAGCGCCCGTAGATGGCGCGACGATCGCATGCGCCGTTTGTAACTGTACACCCAGACGAAAGTGGCGCACGAGGCGTCGAGGAAATTACGTCAGCGTTATATTAACCGTTCACGGTTAATTTTTTTACGTGGAAAACCACCACCCAACGATAAATACTATTATATTATATTCCATTTTGTTACAATGTATCATTTAAATTTAAAAAAAATTATAAGGAAATGAGAGAGATGAAATCCGTTTCTTGGAATGTTATAATTAGAAATAAAACCGTGATAAAATGGAGAAAAATTATATGGATGAAATAAATACTTAGTTTGATATAAAAAAGAATTAGTATGTTATAGAGTTAATCTCTCTTTTTACTCTACTTAAGTTTCATTGTTTAAATTTGTTCGTTAAGCAAAAATGAATAATTCTAGGCGCGAAATGTGGTGTTTTGTTTATGGTAATTTAATGTTTCATCAGGTCAATAACCAACCCGATTATTATTAATAATTGCGTAGTATTAAGAATTTATGTACAGGTGTCCCAAATTCTTTGTCTCTCCTACTAAACTTTTCCAAGATGATTAAAAGACGTAAACAAACACTAATTTTAGTCAATTTTTTTCCAGGATGATTAACTAGAGTAAACAAAATAAAATAGCATTCGTGCTGTAATTGGGGTATAATTAAACACCCATATTCTTTCGTGAGATGATTAAGAAGTCAACAAAATAAATTTCTTCTACTATTACTTCTTCTGTTTCTTCTTCTACCCTTTTTCTATTATAATTGGAGTTTCTTCACGTAGTTACACGGTACACGCTGGGCTGAATCTAAGGGTTACAAGATTAGAATAGCTTAAAAAATAACATAATAACAAGATTATCGATAACGATTCACTATTCCATAATCTGCTTATGGATTATGCAATTTTTGAGAATTGTAGCGTCTCGCCCGCAAGCGACCTCGGCGTTTTGAGAGAAAATCTTCTTCTAGAAGATTTGGTATCTTTAGTAAGACATGTAAGGAATGATTTTGTCCCACTTCGCCGAGGTCGCTTGCGGGCGAGGCGCCAGATTTGAGAAATCAACACAAAATCTTGCATTTTGGAGGATTGTAGGGCCTCGCGAACAAACGACCTCGATGTTTTAAAAGACAATCTTCTAGAAAACTTTGTATTACTAAAACATGTAACGAACGATTTTGTTCCACTTCGCCGAGGTCGCTTGCAGGCGAGGCGCCAGATTTAATAAATCATCACAAAATCTGTAATTTTGGAGGATTATAGCACCTCACCCGCAAGCGACCTTGACATTTTGAGGGATATCTTCTTCTAAAAGACTTTGTATTTTTACTAAGATATGTAAGGAACGATTTTGTTCCATTTCGCCAAGGTTGCTTGCGGGCGAGGCGCCTGATTTAATAAATCAACACAAAATCTTTCATTTTGGAGGATTGTAAGGCCTCGCGAACAAACGACCTCGACGTTTTAGAAGACAATCTTCTTCTAGAAAACATTGTATTACTAAAACATGTAACGAACGATTTTGTTCCACTTCGCCGAGGTCGCTTGCAGGCGAGGTGCCAGATTTAATAAATCATCACAAAATCTGTAATTTTGGAGGATTATAGCACCTCACCCGCAAGCGACCTTGACATTTTGAGGGATATCTTCTTCTAAAAGACTTTGTATTTTTACTAAGATATGTAAGGAACGATTTTGTTCCACTTCGCCGAGGTTGCTTGCGGGCGAGGCGCCTGATTTAATAAATCAACACAAAATCTTTCATTTTGGAGGATTGTAAGGCCTCGCGAACAAACGACCTCGACGTTTTAGAAGACAATCTTCTTCTAGAAGACTTTGTATTACTAAAACATGTAACGAACGATTTTGTTCCACTTCGCCGAGGTCGCTTGCGGGCGAGACGCCAGATTTAATAAATCATCACAAAATCTGTAATTTTGGAGGATTATAGCACCTCGCCCGCAAGCGACCTTGACGTTTTGAGGGATATCTTCTTCTAAAAGATTTTGTATTTTTACTTAGACATGTAAGGTACGGTTTTGTTCCCCTTCGCCGAGATCACTTGCGAGCGAGGCACCAGATTCGATAAATTGATACAAAATCTTTAATTTTGGAGGATTGTAGGGCCACGCGAACAAACGACCTCGATGTTTTAGAAGACAATCTTCTTCTAGAAAACTTTGCATTACTAAAACATGTAACGAACGATTTTGTTCCACTTCGCCGAGGTCGCTTGCGGGCGAGACGCCAGATTTAATAAATCATCATAAGATCTGTAGTTTTGGAGAATTGTAGCACCTCGCCCGCAAGCGACCTTGACGTTTTGGGGGATATCTTCTTCTAAAAGATTTTGTATTTTTACTTAGACATGTAAGGTACGGTTTTGTTCCCCTTCGCCGAGATCACTTGCGAGCGAGGCACCAGATTCGATAAATTGATACAAAATCTTTAATTTTGGAGGATTGTAGGGCCTCGCGAACAAACGACCTCGATGTTTTAGAAGACAATCTTCTTCTAGAAAACTTTGTATTACTAAAACATGTAACCAACGATTTTGTTTCACTTCGCCGAGGTCGCTTGCGGGCGAGACGCCAGATTTAATAAATCATCATAAAGTCTGTAGTTTTGGAGAATTGTAGCACCTCGCCCGCAAGCGACCTTGACGTTTTGGGGGATATCTTCTTCTAAAAGATTTTGTATTTTTACTTAGACATGTAAGGTACGGTTTTGTTCCCCTTCGCCGAGATCCCTTGCGAGCGAGGCACCAGATTCGATAAATTGATACAAAATCTTTAATTTTGGAGGATTGTAGGGCCTCGCGAACAAACGACCTCGATGTTTTAGAAGACAATCTTCTTCTAGAAAACTTTGTATTACTAAAACATGTAACGAACGATTTTGTTCCACTTCGCCGAGGTCGCTTGCAGGCGAGGTGCCAGATTTAATAAATCATCACAAAATCTGTAATTTTGGAGGATTATAGCACCTCGCCCGCAAGCGACCTTGACATTTTGAGGGATATCTTCTTCTAAAAGACTTTGTATTTTTACTAAGATATGTAAGGAACGATTTTGTTCCACTTCGCCGAGGTTGCTTGCGGGCGAGGCGCCTGATTTAATAAATCAACACAAAATCTTTCAGTTTGGAGGATTGTAAGGCCTCGCGAACAAATGACCTCGACGTTTTAGAAGACAATCTTCTTCTAGAAGACTTTGTATTACTAAAACATGTAACGAACGATTTTGTTCCACTTCGCCGAGGTCGCTTGTGGGCGAGACGCCAGATTTAATAAATCATCATAAAATCTGTAGTTTTGGAGAATTGTAGCACCTCGTCCGCAAGCGACCTTGACGTTTTGGGGGATATCTTCTTCTAAAAGATTTTGTATTTTTACTTAGACATGTAAGTTACGGTTTTGTTCTCCTTCGCCGAGATCGCTTGCGAGCGAGGCACCAGATTCGATAAATTGATACAAAATCTTTAATTTTGGAGGATTGTAGCACCTCGCCCGCAAGCGACCTTGACGTTTTGGGGGATATCTTCTTTTAAAAGACTTTGTATTTTACTAAGACATGTAAGGAACGATTTTATTCCCCTTCGCCGAGGTCGCTTGCGGGCGAGGCGCCAGATTTAATAAATCATCACAAAATCTGTAATTTTGGAAGATTATAGCACCTCACCCGCAAGCGACCTTGACATTTTGAGGGATATCTTCTTCTAAAAGACTTTGTATTTTTACTAAGATATGTAAGGAACGATTTTGTTCCACTTCGCCGAGGTCGCTTGCGGGCGAGGCGCCAGATTTAATAAATCAACTCAACATCTTTCATTTTGGAGGATTGTAAGGCCTCGCAAATAAATGACCTCGACGTTTTAGAAGACAATCTTCTTCTAGAAGACTTTGTATTACTAAAACATGTAACGAACGATTTGGTTCCACTTCGCCGAGGTCGCTTGCGTTGAATATAAAATATCAATAAGAAATCGTTCATTTTGGAGGTTCTAGCGAATCGTCCGTGAGCGACCTCGGCGCAGTGAGAATATATCGTCCTATAAGAGACTTTATATATTTACTAAGATATGTAAGGAATGATTTTGTTTCATTTCGCGGAAGTCGCTTGCGGGCGAGGCGCCAGATTTGACAAATCGACACAAAATCATCATTTTTGGTGGATTGTAGCACCTTGCCCGTAAACGACCTTGGCATTTTGGGCGAAAATCTTCTTCTAAAAGACTTTAGTAGATCTTTAGTAAGACATATAAGGAACGATTTTGTCCTACTTCGACGTGGTCGCTTACAGACCAAGCGCCAGATTTAATAAATTGACACAAAATCATCAATACGTCGAGGTCGTTTGTTCGCGAGGCCTTACAATCCTTCAAAATGAAAGATTTTGTGTTGATTTATTAAATCAGGCGCCTCGCCCGCAAGCGACCTTGACATTTTGAGGGATATCTTCTTCTAAAAGACTTTGTATTTTTACTAAGATATGTAAGGAACGATTTTGTTCCACTTCGCCGAGGTGGCTTGCGGGCGAGGCGCCTGATTTAATAAATCAACACAAAATCTTTCATTTTGGAGGATTGTAACCTCGCGAACAAACGACCTCGACGTTTTAGAAGACAATCTTCTTCTAGAAAACTTTGTATTACTAAAACATGTAACGAACGATTTTGTTCCACTTCGCCGAGGTCGCTTGCGGGCGAGACGCCAGATTTAATAAATCATCATAAAATCTGTAGTTTTGGAGAATTGTAGCACTTCGCTCGCAAGCGACCTTGACGTTTTGGGGGATATCTTCTTCTAAAAGATTTTGTATTTTTACTTAGACATGTAAGGTACGGTTTTGTTCCCCTTCGCCGAGATCGCTTGCGAGCGAGGCACAAGATTCGATAAATTGATACAAAATCTTTAATTTTGGAGGATTGTAGGGCCTCGCGAACAAACGACCTCGATGTTTTAGAAGACAATCTTCTTCTAGAAAACTTTGTATTTCTAAAACATGTAACGAACGATTTTGTTCCACTTCGCCGAGGTCGCTTGCAGGCGAGGTGCCAGATTTAATAAATCATCACAAAATCTGTAATTTTGGAGGATTATAGCACCTCACCCGCAAGCGACCTTCACATTTTGAGGGATATCTTCTTCTAAAAGACTTTGTATTTTTACTAAGATATGTAAGGAACGATTTTGTTCCACTTCACCGAGGTACCTTGCGGGCGAGGCGCCTGATTTAATAAATCAACACAAAATCTTTCATTTTGGAGGATTGTAAGGCCTCGCGAACAAACGACCTCGACGTTTTAGAAGACAATCTTCTTCTAGAAGACTTTGTATTACTAAAACATGTAACGAACGATTTTGTTCCACTTCGCCGAGGTCGCTTGCGGGCGAGACGCCAGATTTAATAAATCATCATAAAATCTGTAGTTTTGGAGAATTGTAGCACCTCGCCCGCAAGCGACCTTGACGTTTTGGGGGATATCTTCTTCTAAAAGATTTTGTATTTTTACTTAGACATGTAAGATACGGTTTTGTTCCCCTTCGCCGAGATCGCTTGCGAGCGAGGCACCAGATTCGATAAATTAATACAAAATCTTTAATGTTGGAGGATTGTAGGGCCTCGCAAACAAACGACCTCGATGTTTTAGAAGACAATCTTCTTCTAGAAAACTTTGTATTACTAAAACATGTAACGAACGATTTTGTTCCACTTCGCCGAGGTCGCTTGCAGGCGAGGCGCCAGATTTAATAAATCATCACAAAATCTGTAATTTTGGAGGATTATAGCACCTCACCCGCAAGCGACCTTGACATTTTGAGGGATATCTTCTTCTAAAAGACTTTGTATTTTTATTAAGATATGTAAGGAACGATTTTGTTCCACTTCGCCGAGGTCGCTTGCGGGCGAGGCGCCAGATTTAATAAATCAACACAAAATCTTTCATTTTGGAGGATTGTAAGGCCTCGCGAACAAATGACCTCGACGTTTTAGAAGACAATCTTCTTCTAGAAGACTTTGTATTACTAAAACATGTAACGAACGATTTTGTTCCACTTCGCCGAGGTCGCTTGCGGGCGAGACGCCAGATTTAATAAATCATCATAAAATCTGTAGTTTTGGAGAATTGTAACACCTCGCCCGCAAGCGACCTTGACGTTTTGGGGGATATCTTCTTCTAAAAGATTTTGTATTTTTACTTAGACATGTAAGGTACGGTTTTGTTCCCCTTCGCCGAGATCGCTTGCGAGCGAGGCACCAGATTCGATAAATTGATACAAAATCTTTAATTTTGGAGGATTGTAGCACCTCGCCCGCAAGCGACCTTGACGTTTTGGGGGATATCTTCTTTTAAAAGACTTTGTATTTTACTAAGACATATAAGGAACGATTTTATTCCCCTTCACCGAGGTCGCTTGAGGGCGAGGCGCCAGATTTAATAAATCATCACAAAATCTGTAATTTGGGAGGATTATAGCACCTCGCCCGCAAGCGACCTTGACATTTTGAGGGATATCTTCTTCTAAAAGACTTTGTATTTTTACTAAGATATGTAAGTAACGATTTTGTCCCACTTTGCCGAGGTCGCTTGCGGGCGAGGCGCCAGATTTGATGAATCAACACAAAATCTTTAATTTTGGAGGATTGTAGATCCTCGCGCACAAATGACCTCAACGTTTTAAAAGACAATCTTCTTCTAGAAGACTTTGTATTACTAAAACATGTAACGAACGATTTGGTTCCACTTCGCCGAGATCGCTTGCGTTGAATATAAAATATCAATAAGAAATCGTTCATTTTGGAGGTTCTAGCGAATCGTCCGTGAGCGACCTCGGCGCAGTGAGAATATATCGTCCTATAAGAGACTTTATATATTTACTAAGATATGTAAGGAATGATTTTGTTTCATTTCGCGGAAGTCGCTTGCGGGCGAGGCGCCAGATTTGACAAATCGACACAAAATCATCATTTTTGGAGGATTGTAGCACCTTGCCCGTAAACGACCTTGGCATTTTGGGCGAAAATCTTCTTCTAAAAGACTTGGTATCTTTAGTAAGACATATAAGGAACGATTTTGTCCTACTTCGACGTGGTCGCTTACAGACCAAGCGCCAGATTTAATAAATTGACACAAAATCATCGATGCGACCTTGGCGTTTTGGGGAAAAATGTTCTTCTAGAAGACTTGGTATTTTTAGTAAGACATATTGTTAAAGGAATGTTTTTTAGTCTTGAGCAAATTAAAGATATTTTTATTTAATTTTGTACGTTTTATTAAGAGGAATTTTATTTGTTATAGTTCTACCGCTTTCGGCCCTGTTTAGGCCATCTTCAGGAACTTTCGAGCACTGTTGATCTTCAGATTATTCAAAATTTGTTGGTTTTATAATGGCGTGTTTTATATTATAAAATAAGACATGTAATTAACGATTTTGTCCCACTTCGCCGACGTCGCTTGCGGGTGAGGCACAAGATTTGATAAATCGACACAAAATCATCATTATTGGAGGATTGTAACACCTCGTCCGTAAACGACTTTGGTGTTTTGGGCAACAATTTTCTTCTACAAGACTTAGTACCTTTAGTAAGACATGTAAGGAACAGTTTTGTCCTGCTTCGCCGTGGTCGCTTACGGACCAAGCGCCAGAATCATCAATCATCAAAATCATCAATTTTAAAGGGTTGTAGCACCTCGCCCGCAAACAACTTCGGCGTTTCGGGAAAAAATCTTCTTCTAGAAGACTTGATATCTTTAGTAAAATATGTAAGGAATGATTTTGTCCAATTTCGTCGAAGTCGATTGCGGACGAAGCGACAGATTTGATAAATCGACAAAAATCTTTAATATTTTACGATTGTAACACCTCGCTCTTAAACGACCTCGGCGTTTTTGGGGAAAATCTTTTAGAAGATATTGTATCCTTGGTAAGACATGTAAGGAACGATTTTCTCTTATTTCGCTGAGTTTCAAACTCTTCTGATCGTTCAACATTGAAAATTGCATTCATACAATAAATATGTATTGTGATGTTTATTTATTAAACTTTACAATGCAGGACAAGCAGATTCTAACAAGTTAACCGAATATATACAAATTCAAATTCCTTACTCGTATTTTCTTTCCTTTCTTCTTTGATTTCTTCTTTACTAATTCGTTTGTTATTAATATTTCACTTTCTTTGTACTGTTTTTTTAAATTAAAGTCTTCCGTTTTTTAAACCACGTTTTATTTATTTTTTATTTATTAATTATCAATATTTATATTATTTATTTTATATTTTTTAGTTTCTATGACTTTGTCATTTGGTAAAAAACAAAATGACTATTTTATTAAACTATTTTAAGTAAACTATTTTATTTTTTATTTATTATTTGTTTTTACTATTTTTTTATAACATTGAAAAATCGAGAAGAGCGAATATTATTACAACTTCCCCATATTCAAAAATGGAAAATTTACAATTCAACATTCTTATATTATATTATTAATCTATTTTCTTTTTAATACATCTTTTATATTAGATCCCTTAAATTCTTGTCTAAACTTTATATCTTCAATTTAATGGTTTAAATTCTTATCGGTGTTGTTGATTACTTTTCCAAAATTCTTTTACAAATTCTTAACATCCATGTTTTTGTATTTGTCCGTTATCATTTCGTACCATTCTAAAGCTTGTTCTTCTAATGTAATGTTACATTTTTCTTCCACTCTTTTCTCCACATATAACGGTTGATTTGTATATTGTCCTTTAATATCATTGAACTCACTTTGTAAAACGTCGTTACTATTTGCCAGTTGTATGATTATTTCTTTTCTTAATCCTTGAATTGTTTTATTAAATTTTCTCTGATTTTTCAATCAGATTGTTTCCCAATTTTTCTTCTACATTTTTATTCACACATGTTCATAATCGATATATCTTCCTTTTTTTCTTTTCGTCCCCAAAACTAGTTATAGCAATTATTCTTGATTCCATCCCTCTACTGCCTTCTTCAATCGAAATTTTGGATATTGTCCTTTTGAAACTCGGCTGCTAGAAGACTTCATCGATTAATATTGTTGGCAATGAATCAAAAACGCTTAGTCCATAACCAGATACAATCTAGATATAACAACTTCCTAGTATGCTGCACTCTCAATCCCTCCTTCATCTTTATTGCTCGTCTCCTATGCTTCATCTGAAAGCTGCACGGTAACTTCTTACACGCTATTGTTTGCTACAATAATTTTTTATGGAATTAGATTTCCTGAAGCCATAAATCAACAAAACCCTGCAAATATTAAGAGTAAATTATCCCGTAATGTTGCATCCCCATCTTGTATTTTAAGAAAATTGTAATTTTGATCCCAGACTAGTAATCAGTAACCTAAAAAATCCTATCAAAGATGAAGAAAAAATCAAGAGTTATCAGTTATCAAATTGTAATTGAAGAATTTTTGTAATATTCAAATTGTGGTTCATAATAGCCCTCATTCTTGGCATATATCATAAGTTTACTTTTGTTCAGCTAGAATCGAAATTTAACCCAGTATGCCCAGTATAATTAGTATAATTAGTTTAAAATAAACCTGACCTGCTCAACATCTTTTCGTAAGATGATTGGCAGGTCAACAAAAGAAAATTTCACGCTTTAATTGGGTACAAAAGAACTCGTCACGGTATAATTAATGTTTGTAAATAGACCTGACCTGGTCAACATTCTTTCGTGGGATGATTGACAGGTCAACAAATGGAAATTTCACGGTATAATTGGGGTACAATAGAAGCCGGCATTCTTTCGGCGGATGATTGACAGCTCAAAAGAAAACTTCACGGTTTGATGAATGTTTGTAAACAAACCTGACCTAGTCCAACATTTTTTCGAGGGATGATTGACAGCTCAAAATAAAATAACATTCTTTCACATAAGTCGATCGTTAAGATCTAAAATTATCTAGAATGTACACTCAATTATAATCATGTTTTAATTAGAAAGTGTAAATCGACAAAAATATCACGATTTCCGAATTCCCCATCAAATTAAGCTTGAATATAATATTTTTTAAGTTACAAAATTAAGTTAATGCTCAAAATGTCAAAGTTAGTTTCGTTATTTAAATCCATCATAACTAGTGATGGAATGGATAATGATTTTACGAAAAGCTGGATATCTGATATCCAACATCATTTTTAGCCGGATATCCGATCATTCAGCATATCTATCTTGACATTATATGTAACAGTTTCAAAATCAGTTTTATATCATATATAGGTGTCTATTATATTCTGGATCAGAGAAATATACAGATATAGATTATATCTTGATAAGATTTTTCGTGATTTATACAGGAAAGTATGAATTTTTCTCAGAACAAAACCATACATGAATATTTCATCACATTTTTGAGATATCTTTTCAGTGAAAAAATTAGAACTAACACTAGCACTAACACTAGAACTATCACTAGAACTATCACTAGGACTAACACTAGAAACTTTCGGGGTTTGCCGTGCATTTTTTGAAAAAATGTTTAACGTTTCGGATGCCGTGTTGAAAGCTTCTTCAGAAACTGGTTCGAAGTGACTCACTCAAACATATTTTTTCAAAAAACGCACAACAAAACCCGAAAGTTTCTAGTGTTAGTCCTATTGATAGTTCTAGGGATAGTTCTAGTGTTAGTGCTAGTGTTAGTTCTAATTTTAGTTCAGTTAACACCGGTCGTGAAAGCCTTCGTACTTATATATCTTTTCAGATTTGTGGCATTTTATAAAATCATAAAAATCAAATTTTTAAGATATCTTGCTGAGATTTTTCGTTATTTTTAAAAAAGAAAGTAAGCACTTTTATCAGAATAAAGTTATTCTTGAGTATCATTTAGCATTGTTTTTGAAATATCAAATTTTGAACTCAACCTAAATTTGTAACATTTGATTAAATATTTTCTTTATAATTTCTGAAAAAATCGTAAAAATCATATTCGTAATTGATAAAATTTGTTATAATTTATAAACTATATACTTTTATACGCACATAAAGATGCTTTAATATCTTAATTCGTCTTCGAGACATCAATATTTGAACTCAAACAGAATTTTTATTAATTTACGAAGATGATAATTTGTCCAATAATTTTCAAAAAATCATTAAAAATTGAATTCTTAAGATTTGTAAATGAAATTATGGCTATTTGTAGAGAGAAGCATATAATTTTTTATGAACGAAACGGCGTTTGAAAAACTTTAGTTTTAAAATAAATCCAAACTTTTATTAGGTTACGAAGATAAGAATTTTCTTAAATGATTTTTAAAAAATCATAAAAAATCGAATTCTTAAGATATATTAATGAAATGATGGCTATTTGTAGAGAAAAGCACGTACTTTTTCAAGAATAAAACCGCATTTCAAAAGCTTTGTTCGTTTTTGAGATATGAATAATTGAAATAAGTCCAAACTTTAATTAGGTTATGATGATAACAATTTTCTTAAATGATTTTCAAAAAATCATATATAATCGAATTCTTAAGATTTGATAATGAAATGATGGCTATTTGTAGAGAAAAGAATGTGCTTTTTCATGAGCAATAGCGGATTTAAAAAAATTTATTCGTTTTTGGGATATGAATTTATGAAATCAATCGAAACTTACGATGAACAATTTTCTACAATGATTTTAAAAAAATCATAAAAGTCGAATTCTTTAGATATATTAAATGAAATGATGGCTATTTGTAGAGAAAAGGCATGCACTTTTTCAAAAATAAAACCGCATTTGAAAAGCTTTGTTCGCTTTTGAGATATGAATAATTGAAATAAGTCCAAACTTTAATTAGGTTATGATGATAACAATTTTCTTAAATGATTTTCAAAAAATTATAAAAACTCGAATTTTTAAGATATATTAATGAAATGATGGCTATTTGTAGAGAAAAGAATGTACTTTTTCATGAGCACAACCGGATTTAAAAATCTTCATTCGCTTTTGAGATATGAGCTTATGAAATCGCTCATATCAAAATCGAAACTTACGAAGATAATAATTTTCTCCAATGATTTTCAAAAAATTATAAAAAATCGAATTTTTAAGATATATTAATGAAATGATGGCTATTTGTAAAGAAAAGAATGTATTTTTTGATGAGCAAAACCGGATTTAAAAAACTTTATTCGCTTTTGAGATATGAGCTTATGAAATCAATCGAAACGTACAAAGATAACAATTTTCTCCAATGATTTTCAAAAAATCATAAAAATACGAATTCTTAAGAGACATTAAATGAAATGATGGCTAAATTGTTTATTATGGTCTAATATTTCAAAATACATATTCAAAAATTTCGAAAATTTGATGCAATGACACCCTATTTTAATTAAAATGTGAAAATCCCCAAAATATCAAAAATGACGATTATTGAGTAAATCCAATTAATTCATAAATTAAAAGTTATAGAGTTAAATGATTCGGACGTAAATTGATTGTAATTGATCAAAAATGAGTAATACGTATTCAGATTACGGTTATCTAGAAATTTTTAAGTTAAAAACTTTAAATTACCCATTATGATAGTTATTACTTTTAGTTAATCACAAAGTCGATCGTAACTTAAATAGTAAATGTTGTGGATATAAATGTTGGACATATAAATTAGTTATTATTATCTAAGAAGATAAAATCAATATTAAGCATAATTATAAGCTTGTTTTAGTTAGAATGTGGAAATTGACGTAATATCAAAATTTATGATTTTGGTTAATAAGCTTAATTATATCTCAAAAATTATAAGTAATTTGTGTACATAAATTGGTTATTATCATCAAAGAGGTCTTAATATATAACCAGATATAATTTTGTAATAACCATATTTAGGATAGAAAGGGTTAATCACCAAAAGTTCGAAATTAAGGATTTTGGTTAATAGGCTCAGTCATAACTCAAAAATTATAATTAATGGAGTATAATTTTGTTAATATAAATTGTTTACTATGATCTAAGAAGACGATACATATAACCAGAAATAATTTCGTTGTGATCACATTCTAGTTAGAAAGGGTTAATCACCAAAAATTCTAAATTAAGGATTTTGGTTAATATGATTAATCATAACTCAAAGGTTATAATCAATGGAGAAAAATTTTGTGAATATAAATTGTTTATCATGATCTAAGAAGATATAATATGTAACCAGAAACAATTTCATTATAATCATATTCTAGTTAGAAAGGGTTAATCAACAAAATGTCGAAATTAAGGATTTTGGTTAATAGGCTCAGACATAACTCAAAAATTATAATTAATGGAGTATAATTTTGTTAATATAAATTGTTCATTATTATTTTAGAAGACTTAATAAATAATTAGATATAATTTCGTTATTATCATATTCTTATTAGAAAGGGATAATCACCAAAACTTAGAAATTAAGGATTTTGGTTAATAAGCTCAGTCATAACTCAAAAATTACAATTAATGGAGAAAATTGTTTTTAATATAAGTTGTTTACTATGATCTAAGAAGACGTTACATATAACCAGAAATAATTTCGTTGTGATCACATTCTAGTTAGAAAGGGTTAATCACCAAAAATTCTAAATTAAGGATTTTGGTTAATATGATTAGTCATAATTCAAAGGCTATAATCAATTGAGAAAAATTTTGTGAATATAAATTGTTTATCATGATCTAAGAAGACATAATATGTAACCAGAAACAATTTCATTATAATCATATTCTAGTTAGAAAGGGTTAATCAACAAAACGTCGAAATTAAGGATTTTGGTTAATAGGCTCAGACATAACTCAAAAATTATAATTAATGGAGTATAATATTGTTAATATAAATTGTTCATTATTATTTTAGAAGACTTAATAAATAATTAGAAATAATTTCGTTATTATCATATTCTAGTTAGAAAGATAGTTAATAAGCTCAGTCATAACTCAAAAATTACAATTAATGGAGAAATTTTTTTTAATATAAGTTGTTTACTATGATCTAAGAAGACGATACATATAACCAGAAATAATTTCGTTGTGATCACATTCTAGTTAGAAAGGGTTAATCACCAAAAATTCTAAATTAAGGATTTTGATTAATATGATTAATCATAACTCAAAGGTTATAATCAATGGAGAAAAATTTTGTGAATATAAATTGTTTATCATGATCTAAGAAGATATAATATGTAACCAGAAACAATTTCATTATAATCATATTCTAGTTAGAAAGGGTTAATCAACAAAATGTCGAAATTAAGGATTTTGGTTAATAGGCTCAGACATAACTCAAAAATTATAATTAATGGAGTATAATTTTGTTAATATAAATTGTTCATTATTATTTTAGAAGACTTAATAAATAATTAGATATAATTTCGTTATTATCATATTCTTGTTAGAAAGTGATAATCACCAAAACTTAGAAATTAAGGATTTTGGTTAATAAGCTCAGTCATAACTCAAAAATTACAATTAATGGAGAAAATTGTTTTTAATATAAGTTGTTTACTATGATCTAAGAAGACGTTACATATAACCAGAAATAATTTCGTTGTGATCACATTCTAGTTAGAAAGGGTTAATCACCAACTTTTCGAAATTAAGTAGTTTGGTTAATAAGCTCAGTCATAACTCAAAAATTATAATTAATGGAGAAAAAATGTTTGAATATAAATTGTTGATTATGGTCTAAAAAGACATAATAAATAACCAGAAATAATTCCGTTATGATCATATTCTAGTTAGAAAGGGTTAATCACCAAAACTTCGAAATTAAGGATTTTGGTTAATAGGCTCAGTCATAACTCAAAAATTATAATTAATGGAGAAAATTTTTGTTAAAATAAATTGGATATTATGATCTAAGAAGACATAATATGTAACCAGAAATAATTTCGTTCTGATCATATTCTAGTTAGAAAGGGTTAATCACCAACATTTCAAAATTAAGTATTTTAGTTAATAAGCTCAGTCATAACTCAAAAATTATAATTAATGGAGAAAAATTTTTTGAATATAAATTGTTTATTATGGTCTAAAAAGACATAATAAATAACCAGAAATAATTCCGTTATGATCATATTCTAGTTGGAAAGGGTTAATCACCAAAACTTCGAAATTAAGGATTTTGGTTAATAGGCTCAGTCATAACTCAAAAATTACAATTAATGGAGAAAAAATTTTTGAATATAAATTGTTTATTATGGTCTAAAAAGACATAATATATAACCAGAAATAATTTCATTATAATCATATTCTAGTTAGAAAGGGTTAATCACCAAAACTTCGAAATTAAGGATTTTGGTTAATAAGCTCAGTCATAACTCATAAATTATAATTAATGGAGAAAAATTTTGTGAATATAAATTGTTTATTACGATCTAAAAAGACGTAATATATACCCAGAAATAATTTCGTTATGATCATTTTCTAGTTAGAAAGGGTTAATCGCCAAAATTAAGAATTTTGGTTATAAAACTCAGTCATTACTCAAAGATTATAATTAATTGAGAAAAATTTTGTTAATATAAACTGTTGATTATGATTTAAGAAGACATAATATATAACCAGAAATAATTTCGTTATGCCCATATCTAAGTTATTAATGGTTTAATTAATGGTTTTTGTTACTGGAATTAATTATCTCAAAAAGTAAAAGTGCCAAAAAAAAATTAATTTGGACGTAAGTTGTTTATAATAACTAAAAAGAATTTATTCAGAATCAGATTAATCTTAACATAAAGCTTTTTTTGATTATAACTGATTTTTGTGATTAAAATTAAAACAAATTTAGAAATATTTTGCGAATATAAATTATTGATAACAACTTAAAATAACTTCCGGTACGCTTAATTTATGCAAAACACACGATACTCAAATTAAAACAAAACGTCATAATAATTCATAAATAAAATCTGCTCACATATTAATTAAAATATAACTCAATCAATACACGAAGCCTCAATTAATTTCCTTAATTATCAATTATCATATTTGTACACGATATAATTAGTAATTGTTTAATAACCCTCAAATTAATTATTTATTGATTCGGCTCCGTTTTAGTTCGCAAAATCAATATTTTCATTTTTTTTTTATTTTTTTCAATTATTATTCCAAACATAACACATCCAGCGCGAAAGATAATTTATCGTTATTGAACCCAATTTTCATTTAACCACTTCGATATCTAAATTTAAATTCGAACATTTCGATTTCAAAAATAGTTTAAACCGAATATTATTTTAACAAAAAAAAAAAATAAAATAAAACCTGATAATCTAAATTAATTTGTTTACGACGAAATTTTATCTGACATCTATTTCGGGTGTTTATTAAATGAGGAAGTAAAATCGATTTGGATTAGAAAAAAAAATGTTTTATTTTGATTTTGATTGGGGGGAAATTAATAATGCAAGCACTCAATGTAATGAGGATTGCGTCATAAAATCGTGACGATATGGCTTGGTGGGGAAAATTTTATGTCCGGCCAATGGGGCGCCGGGAAATTCGCCATTGGCGATGGGCGTCGCGACGCCGCATTTGGCGCCGTTCCGCCCAAAATTAATTTTTATTATTATTATTTTTTTTTGAGTGAATTAGGAGAAATTAAACCATATTTTCTATTCTAAACCATAATTTATTTTTTAAACTCCTATTATGTACAGTTAAGATGGTATTTTTTTTTTGGTTTTTAAAAAAATATAGATGTACATAAGACGAGGATTCAAATTTAAAGTAAAAAAGAGAAAAAAATTAAGTTTTTTTAAAAAAAGAATTATTATATTATATTATAACATATAATAGGATATGCATCGCTTTTTTTGACAATAAAAAATTGATTATTTTAATAATAATAATAATATGAAACATAATGGATCATTTAATAATGAATAATCGAAGAAATAAGCAACAAGTTTTTAAAAAACGGTAATAATTAATCAACAATTAATTAATAATAATAGTCTATAGTTCTCTTTTATACACATTTTTGTAGTAACCGTCTCATTTTTTAAAAACTTTCCCGGTGTACTTAAGGAAGCAAATATTGCATCACTTGTGAATTAGATCTCCTTAATCAACGGGTCTTTGTTTTAATGTCGTCGACCCGGAAAATTGTGTCACAGATAGAATTCGGGGGAATTTTGCCCATCCGAACTGATACTATGCAGCTGTTGTTGGCTTGGTCGGGAAATTTGCAATCTTTGCCTCAACAAAACGTTCTCCTGCTTCATCCTTTCCAATTCAATTTTCATTTTGCTCAATTCGCTCTGCAACGATCTATTGGTCGTCTCCAAATCCAATCTTTGCTGCACCCTTTTCGTCCTGCAATTTTGGGCGTAACCGCGATTCTTCAACGTTCGCCTCTTCTGCTTGATCCTGGTCGCCTCTTCTCTTGGCACACCATGAAGACGTTTGTTTAATTCCCTCACCGAGATGGATACTAAAAGTTCATCGTTCAAACCGAGATCGTCACTGCATGTGGAGTAACCACTGTTTCCATTAAGGCGCGGTGACAAAGCACTGCTTCCACTGCAAACTGAGTGAGGACGTTGGAGTTGATGGAGCGGTTGATGGTTTTCGATGAACATCCCCGATGGGATGTATCCTCTTCGCTCCCAATCTGGTTCGCCACCCAAAGAATGCGGGGGGCGTAAATCTAGGGGTTGTTCGACGCGGTTTCCGGGGGGGAACCAATTTTCTTCGACGTAAATTTGGGGTTCACTCGGAGAATTGCTTGGTGGTGTGTCTGGTGGTGTTGCTGGGTTGGTGATCATGTTGATTAAAACGGGTTGTTGGTACATGGAGTCGTTCGGCGGGGAAAGCGGCGGCAACCTCCGGTCTTCCTGCCAGGCTCGGTACATCCTGCTGGAGGAGTCTTCCTGTAACCAACCCTCAGATTCAGCCAATCGCCTCGTTTCCTCCCTTTTAACAGTTACCGCGTCTAATTGCTCCAAATCAAAATCGTGCACGTACTCTTCAGCCAGATGATGGTCATTGGTATCCATCCTAGCGAATCTCACTCCAAGTTGCTGCATCAAATCGATTAATGTTTTTTTTTTACACTAATTAGTCCAAATCACTCCACACTTTCTAATAATTATTAATATCGTTATAGTTAATTTATAAAAGAATAAGTTCGAATCGAAAAAAAATAATATCAAGCTTCCGATACTTCTGTTGTCTTCTCGCGTCGGTGTTAGAATGAGCCGGGGGCCGTTGCAGGACAGAGATGTAATTCCTGCGAACCGGGGGCGGCGACGCCGATCGTAACGCCTCTCGGTTTGAACTCTATAGGCGGTTCGTCCGACTGCGGAACCGTTTGTTTATACCTCGGCGGCCAGTGGTTCGGCAGGAATTCCGTTTTCGAAACTGCGCCGGCACCAGGATCCGATGCGCAGGATCGCGGGATGTACGCGTTTCGTTTTAATATTTTTATGGGGGGCGATTTCCGAAGTCTCTTCGTTCGAACGGATAGTTAAATAATCCGAAAGGGGGTTTTCTACGGCGTGGGAAGACATTAAATAAAAATAAAGGGCCTTTTTTAAGGCGAACTTTAGTTTTCCCGCAGATTTACGGTATTCATTTAACGATTGTTTTTAAAAAGCGTTATGGAATTTATTACTTTTTTTATATTTAGTTATACTTAGAAAATACTTGAAATTTATTAAGGGAATAAGATCATTTATGATAATGACTTTACCACTCGAGCTAGACTATTCCATTGACTCTGGACTAGCATAGAAAAATCCTGCGCTGGATGTGTTGAAAAGTGAGCACGCATTCTTTACAACTTGGGCTAAAATGAGGCACTGGATTACTGGACTAAAGTGCCCAGCTCAAAATTGGACTGGATTAATGACCTAGAATAATATGAATCTGGAATGAAGTTAACTTTAATTCCAACGTTTATAAAAATTATTACCTTCTTTACCTTATCTTACTGATAATCCTATCTACAACAATTACCATCTTAAACCCTAATTAATTTCAACAATCAATATCTCTAATAAACAAAGAATACAAAATTCGATATAGTTCCACTGGAATAACATCAATTGACACTGAAACACAGAAAAATGAATATATTTCAGTAAGAAATCCAGTCCGATGACTACTTTACCACTACAACTAGTAAATTTCAGCCATTCTGGAGTTTTGAAATTAAGTTAAGTTAATCAAGTTATGAAATTAAATGTGGGGTTCCCCAGGGCAGTGTTTTAGGATCTCTTTTCGAATTTTATAAATGGTATTACTGAGAATATTTCATGTAATTATCGTTTGTATGCTGATGACCTTCATATTTACACTTCAACGCCTATCGATAACCTTGAAGATGCTGTACTTCGTCTTAATAATGACCTTGCCAGTATTCTTGTATAATCTAATCGTTATGGGCTTAAATTAAGTCCGTTGAAAACGCAAGCCATTGCTTTTGGTACTCGTCCTCTACTATCAAAGATGAACTCTCACTCTTCCCTTCAAGTGATGCTTGATGGTAACGTTATTCAGTTTTCGGACACTGTTAAGAATCATGGTTTGATTATGGATTCGACATTGTCTTAAAGACCTCAGGTACAGAGTGTTTGTAAAAGGGTTTACACTTTGAGAAAACTTCGGTGTTTCCTCCCGCCTGTTGTTCATTGCAACCTTTGTTACTCTCTTATCTTCCCTCATATTAATTATGGTGATGTGATGTGGTATATCCTGATTTTTCTTTAACTCTCCAGAATAAATTGGAGAGACTTCAAAATCTTTTGATCTGGGGAGGTTTCAGTACATAACGGCGTATCGTAATTATTTGCAGATACTTTCTCTGTAGAATTGCATGTCTTTTCGGATACTTTCTACTTTATACAAGGTTCTGCAAAGCTGCACTCCTGCATATTTGTCTGACTCATTTAAGTTTTTATCGTTACATGGTTTGTTCACCTGATCCAGTTCTGATACCACCTTAATGTTTCTGATTCATGCTACTAAAATTTCTCACAGATCTTTTACAATACAATCGATTGCGTTATGGAATGATCTACCTGATGGTCTTTTAAAAATTTATTGAAATGCCATCTTCTTCCTCTCCAACTATCTTCTTGACTTCTTTGTGTTTGTTGTCTATCCTATATGTTGATAATTGATGTTTGTTTCATTTCTAATCCTGCAAAAGATATCATATTACCGCAGCTAGCCATAATCTCTGAGTTTAACTTTATAGACAGTAGTAGTTGGGTCTCTTGGAAGATATCACTTACACCGATAAATTGATAATTTTGTCTTAATGTTTGTATGTTGCTAATGTATACTTTTCTTTTTGTAATTTCTTTTTTTGATGCAATAAAAAATGTATTATTAATTAATAATTAATAATGATGTATTGAAAACTGAGTTGTTTTCAGCATGACTGAAATAATTTGACCTATCCAAAATTGGAACAATACACGATATAAAATTAACTTTTTGAATAATGTCAAATTTCATACCTTACATGGTGTTTACTTTAAAACTCCTCCTCTGTCAATCTTTACCATGTTCTAATTTTCTCTCTTTCTCTCTTAGTCGCCCACATATTGTGAAAGTGTCAATGTAATAATATCATTATATCCTCTGTATCTAGAAGTACTTGAGAAATACTGTTTACAACCCAACCCAACCCTTTTTTTTTAAGAGGGGATTAAGAAATCTGCTTGCAGACGTACAGCCTGAGATATCAAGCAGCCAGATAGTGACGGGTTGAGGTGTAAGAGCCCCGACCGTCTAAAACCCTTCCCCTCTCTTCCGGAACCGCATATTTGGGCATATCTTCGGGAAAAAAATACTTCTCCCATCTCTTCCGGCTCCATTGCAGTTATTATCGCTGCCCAATTCACATCCATGGGATTAGGATGAAACTTCCATGACCTCAACTTTATTTGTTCTCAATACGCTGCTGGCAGACGATTGTAATGACATTCTCGTAACTTCTCCTAAGGGTTACACCTTTCCCCGGAAAGAAGATTCTGCAACCCAACGCTTCTGGGTGAGGAAGTCTCTTCTCCAATTTCCTCAGTTGACAGTAGTGGTATTAAACCCGGCTGGGGGGGATGTCCGCCTTCTTCCTCCTCTTCCGTTTCTCGGATCTCTCGTCTTTCTTGTTTTTTTCTCTCCAAAAACTCTTTCGTGTATTTCCTTCATTTTCATTATTGCTGTAACTATGTCCCTTACTGCGTTCCAATTTTCTTCGGTTTCAAGAATTATCCTAGTCATGGTTCCTTTATTAAAAAACTGACCCAACCCAATCTATCTAAACTCGATCCAACCCAACTCAACCCAAGCCTTTTCTAATTCTTATTCTAAATCCCACGTGGTTTAGTGACATCATGAGCTTAACGTGTTGAAAAGGGAGCACGCATTGTTTTCAGCTTGGGCTGCATAGATTTAGCTGGAATGAAACTAAAACTAATTTCAACGTTTGTAATAGTATATTAAAAAATTTGTTTCATAAGATATGTTTGAAATGCATTAATTCAAGTTCAAAAATGAGGAGTGAAACGACCAGCTTTTTAATGAGTGAGTTGTTGAAACGTATTTGTATGCTTTTTTTAAATTTGCGCTTTTTGTGCATTTTTTTAACAAATATAAAATAAATTTTGAAATGTAGGAAAATAGATATGTAGCAATTGGTAATACCTACTTACCAAAATTAATTTTATTTTTAGAAAAAGGATAAAAATGCGAATTACAAAAAGTAGAATAAATTATATAAATATAATTGTAATAATAATTTTTTATAATGTATTTTAAATTCTTTACTTTTAACTTTTTGAATAATGAAAGATGAAATAGACGTCAGTGTCCCATTTATTTGAAAACAGAATAAAACAAAATTCACTATTAATTTTGCCAACTTAATAACGATTTGGCAAATATTGTAGACAAAATTAAATATATAGTTAGATTTTTTTCTATAATAATAATAATATAATAATAATAATAATAATTTATTAGTCTCAGTGCCACATAACTGTAGATGGAGATAAGTCATACAATACATTATTACACATAACAAAATACACAAAGAAAAAAAAAGAAAAAAGCTAAATACATCTTTATGCCTATGGTAAGTCCGTGACCCCACAGAGATACTCCCGTAAACTATAAAAAACATTCTCCATCAAGTACGCCTTAACTTTATTTCTGAATGCACGAGGAGCGGTGATGCTTTTTATTGAGACAGGTAACTTATTATATAGTTTTACAAAATCGTATTGCGGACTTTTCTCAAAAAATGCTGTTTTGTGTCGCAACAACGGCAAATCAACACGTCTCGTCTCATACTGGCTAACAGAGCCCAAAAATCTTTCACGATTTCCATTGACAAACACCACAGCTTCGAGAATATAGATACAAGGGAAGGTAAGAATACTATTATTTTTAAAAACTTCCTTGCAGGATTTACCACATTGTAATTGAAAAATTAATCTGATTATTCGTTTCTGAGTCACAAATACACGCCGCCACTGAGAACTTCTGCCCCACAAAAGAATATTATATGAAATATGTGAGTAGCAAAGCGCGTAATATGCGTCCAGGAGTGACGTCCTGTCCAACGAATATTTGAGCTTGAGCAACGCAAAATACGACGAATTTAAGCTTTTACATACGTTATTTATATGTGGTCCAAAACTCATTTCGGTATCAATGCTCAAGCCCAAAAAGTTGGCTTCCTTCTGTAAAGGAATCCCAGCAAGATGTTCTATGGAAAGCGGTCGCCGAACATGAAAATTTACGCAGACTGTTTTCTGTACATTCAAGATTATTCTGTTTCGGGTGCACCAATCCACAAAACGCTCTACAGTGCTACCAACCAACCTATCAAGCTCACTCCGATCACGAGCAGCAATAGCGATAGAGGTGTCATCCGCATACATCACCACATGAACATTCTCGAAAAAACTTGGTAAATCATTTACAAAAATTAAGAACAGTAAGGGACCCAGTATGGAACCCTGAGGTACGCCAAGATTAACTGAGTACTAATACCTATCAAGTTAAATTTTTTAGGGTTTTTGTTGGTATTACCTTTATGTTGTTTCTCTGATTTTTTTTAGTAACTAAAGTGTTGAAAATAAAATACAAATAATTTTTTAAATAAATACAATTTAAACAAAGTACACATTAATATAAAAACGAATGGAGGAAGCTTTAACGAAAGTATGCGCCATATGAATATGCTTGTTTTTATTATTAATTTTAATGTTATCACTTTTGATTTTTTGAATAATGACAGCTGAAACAAGCGTCAGTGTCACATTTATTTCAAAATATGATAAAATAAAACTCTTCGTCAATTCTGCCAACTTCATCACATTGATAACTAGAAAAATTAATGAGCTTGCTTTCTCACCAACTTGAATTGATTTCATAAAGTGTTACTAAAATCTGCTATTTACAAAAATTGTCTGATAGATATCGATGATATTTACTTTGTCTAATGATCTGACAGATTATTACCACTTATCTTGTGCCATTGAGTTGGGTTGGATGGGATTGGGCTGAGTTGGGTTGGGTTATGTTCTATTGCCTACAGTACTGTCTCCATCAATTGCTTCCTTGTCTCCCCCACTGAGTGCTGAAACGCAATATCAACTTTATCTTATACCCAAGGTAACAGTCGGCCGATGTCTTGGAAAACGACTGTGGTTATTTTTAAAACCCGTTTTTGCGAGATCTCGCTTGAAATGCTAGCACTAGATAGTAATTTGAAGTCATCTCACCTTAAATGTATGGAAAAAGTATTCATGGCCATCGTCGAAGACGTCGTCCGGCACTGAGTATATCAAGTGCTATCTTAAATCCAAGATAATAGCCGATGTCTTCAAAAACGACCTTGGATGCTTTTACCATCCGTTTTTTCGAATTTTTTCTTGAAATGCTTGCACTACCAATTGAGCAAAGGAACAACTCATGAAAAGGCCACATGGACTAAATGGATAATACTTGGATTGGAAACATGGCTATCTTGAAATGTAACTGTAATTGGACACGACTACTTCAAAGACTATCTTTTTAAACACAACATAGACGATGTGGACCACACCTTTTTTAAGTAGGCAAGCTTGTAAGATAAAATACATGAAATTTGGAAAAATTTGTGAACAGTATTAACCTCAAGAAACTGCATTAAAATTATGGTGGAATGTTAGGAAAGGTAGAATACAGTAGAAATGTTTGTGAGGGATGTCGTAGTCGTGAAGGAAGTAGAGGAGAGAGCGTAGCAGAACAGCGGACAATGAAGCGAATAGAAGACAGAACTCCCTCGAAAAAAAATGGATTGTATTGGGTTATATTATTAATTATTGGGGAGAGAAGATGTAATAAAAAATGTGTGGACATAATTAAAGAGTGGAAAGAGTATGCTCCGACATGAGAAGATGTGCTGAAATATAAAAGTTACATCTTTGGGAGCTAAAATAGTTCCCCACTCATGGCCAAAGATTAGAGGTTTCCACCACCTACAAGAACCAAGGAGCCAACTTCATCTCCTCTGTGCAAAAAAGGGTTCGGTCGGGTGGCAACAAGAAGGCATGAAGACGATGAAGCGTGAGGATACGAAGAAGGAGGGGTCACAAGGGCTCCACACCCGGGTAATTAAGGGTCAAATGTTAGTAAAATCTTTCGTATGCTATGTTTTTTGTTGGTGGATGAATTTGTGGATCTCGAGAAGAGAAAGGACGAAAACAGGGCGAAGTGACAATGAGACAAACCATTTCCAGTGGTCGATAGTTAAAATGCAACAGTGTGTTTCCAACTTCCATGGATGACTGGGAAAAAGGGAAAGGGATGTTTAATCGGTTGGTGATGCAAAGATGTCCAACGACACTACTTGAATGACCAACACCACATGTCACTTATCTAATCAAAGAATTTCCACGACCTCTCGAAAACTAAAAAGGATCAGGTTGAGTTTTGTTACGTTGTGTTGGGCTATGATTCCAATATATTATTGCTGGTTTGCCTCCGCTGGACTTGCTTGCTGAAGAAAGAACAGCGTTATATAGGAGAGGTAAAGAAGCAAAACCTATCTGAGGGATAGACAAGAACTCTTATTCCGGAAATAAAACCATGATTTAATAGAAAATAGGACGAGGTTGACTTTTACTTCGCCCAGGTTTTGTCTGAACATGGAGTTTTTAAAAAATATTTATTTAAAATTAAAAAATCGGAAAGTCAGGTTTGTTGGTTTTGCGAAAGCATAGTGGAACATTCATTATTTGTTTGCGAAAGAAATGTTTAGAAAGGAAATGTGGTCGGTTGTTAAACCAAGAAAATATAGTGGAAGTGATGTTAGAATCAGAAGATTTGTTGAATACAGTACAAGACATGGTGGTTAAAATAATGAAATTTAAGGAATGCAATGAAAGAGTCCTCGAAGGAGTTGGAAATGATGAAGATGGACTTTTGGAGAACACATAAATTTGTATTCTATTCTTATTCCCTGAAGTAATCCCCTGACGGGTGGTTCCGGAAAGAGAGGGGAAATGGTTTTAGACGGTTGAAGTTCTCTTCAACCCGTTACTATCTGGCCACATAATATCTTCGATCATATGTCTGTTTACAGATTTTCTCTGTAATTAAAAAAACGGGCTATGATTCTAAGAGGTTGGGTTGGGTTGTCTTGGATTATCCCGGTATTGCAAGCTCTAAGCGTGAGGTGGGTTTTGATTTCCTCTAGTATTATCTTCCAGTTCTTTCGATTTTCAAACCCCAACCCAATTCAACTCTTTTTTTTACGCAGAGAACGTGAAATGTGGTACGCATCGCAGCATATTGTCTGCACGTCATCTTCTATTTTCTGTTCTAGACCGTAACAACCCATTATAACCCAACCCAACGCAAACCAACCCTCTCATTTTTCCGATTTTTTATAGTGTGTATATATAAATACGGCTTCCTTTCAATTCCCATCATTATCTCCTTTATTTCATCACCTTCCATTCACTTCCGATTTGAATAGCAGAACTCATATCATACCTAGTTAGGAGGCTTAGTATATAGTCTTCCTTTTCTTTCTTTTCCTTCGATACCACTGCAGTTTTTCTACTATTTCTTCAGTTTTATGCACATAAAATTAAGTTTTCTGAATAATGTCATAATTCATACTATATCTGCAAAGGGGATGTTTACTTTAAAACTTGAAGGCTGAAAGAAGAATAAAAAGAAGAAGATTTGAAAATGGTAAAGATTAACAGAAAAGGACTCTGTCTTCTTTGCCAATCTTTACCATTTTCGTTTCTTCTTTCTTTTTTTTCCCTATTATACGCCTACATGTTGGGGAATGTCCTCCTGTCGTAGTCTTCTCTTTTCTTTTTAACTCACCTTGCCTGCTTTTCACTGCTTTATAGATATATTAATGAAGTTAGCGGAGTGATAATGAGCTTTCATAAAGAGAGAAGTGTGGTTCACCACTTTTTCTCCGTCTTGGGTTAATGTGTCATTGCAGGCTTTTTAGATCGACCAGGCGTAGTGTATTATGACGTCATCCCTTAAAGAACTAAACGAGTCCATCATAAACTCAATCAGATAATTATTCATCACGTCTCTTCCTCAATCCTCTGTCTTTAGAAATGCTTCAGAAATGCTGTTAACAACTTAACCGATCCCAACTCAATGAAATCCAACCCAATTGAACCCAGTTCAACCCAACCCAACTTAAACCTCTTCCAATTCTTGATCTTGCAAATTCCACGTGGTCTACATTTTGTATCATGATCGCCTTTAAAGTTTGACTCGTAGCTCTTGTAATTTGATAAACAGTGTGATGTCAATTAAGCACTGTAACTCAAAATCTATTTTCGATGTATTTTTCAATGACTGTAGAAGAAAGTTAGCAGATTCTCTTAATAGTATCTAATTTTTTATCCTAAGACATCTACATATCTCTTGTCTATAAGCAATATGTAGGTAGTCTTCTGGCATCAACACTTTTTCTCCATTCAAAGTGTAATTTAATAGCAGTATATGATCTTCTGCTAACAGTAAGTAGACCCTCCCCAGCTAATGTCCTATTAGCAATATCTAGTCTTTTGCTTTTTGTATGTAGAGCCTTATCCTTTACAAACAAAATTTTTATTACTCTTTTTCAAGTAATATGAAGTCTTTCTTCCACAGTTTCTCTCTTCTATTCGCAGGTTCTAGACTTTTGAATACAGTTATCCATCCATACATGTTATCAACACTCCAATGGAGCTCATTGGAGTGCATCATCATCAATGCAACGACCATAACATTGAAAGGACATTGCCATGATATAATCTACGCCTCATTACTCAATTCAAACAATCTAAGTCAACGCAGAGCATTAAAATGAATTTGAATCTTTTGTAAGCAAAATCAATTCTTCTTCAAGTAATAAGAAGTCTTTCTTGTACAGTTTCTCTCCATTGGAGCTCATCCACACCCCATTAATTTTGCAAATATAATAAAATTTTTAGGCATAACATTGAAAAAGTAACAAAAAGAATATTTTTTTCCAAAAATTAAATCAAATATAGATTTTTATTAAATCAAAATAGTAATAAGAATCCAAATGAATGAGGGAAATAAAGGATTATATTGTAAGTACGGAAAAATACCATAAAACACATAAATTTGAAACCAATTCTAGTCGAGTTTGCACAACTAAAATTTCGCTAACGAAGTATTTTTTTAATTCGAAGTCATTGCTCCGTTTCGAAACGAAAAGGAAGACTTGTTTTTTCAGACCATTAAATTATGTCATAAAAATAAAATTACACAATCGAATAGTTTCATGTTTTAAAATAATAACATCCCCGCTTAATTATTTCGTTTTATTCCTACAAAGTATCCTCTTATAAACAGTGCAATAATACATCCGGTTTTATTTATATAATTTGCAAACTCCGGAGAATTCCGATCTTGTAAATTGAACACTTCGCAACTTTGTCGGTTATCAACTAACGAATGAGAAAAAAACATCACCATTGACGCGCGTAGAATAGATTTTAATGAATCAAAATGAACCAACTCTATCTCAATATAATAATTACGCTTAGCTGATTTAACAAAATTTTGCGATTAACACAATATCGGCTTGGAAGACGGAAGATCGCCCAGCTGTCTGGTTTTTTGGACTTTTTGCTTCTTATTCGGATCAATTTTAAACGTTAACAAACAAATAAAATAAATCAGTTTGACGCAAATGACCAAAAATCCTGAATTGCAATCAATCTTTCGAGTCTTGTGTCAAATCGATTTAATCGTTCGTTTCAAAGTTTAAAATCGATTTTAATCTTTTTTTACACACCAACATGCTTTAATAAATATTTTGCGAGTTTAAATATAGGTAAAATTTGCTGAAAATCAGATTTTTCAATTTTGCTGAATCGCCTTAATTTACGAGTTGATTGACCCAAGTGTTTACGTGCTCGTTTGAAATTTAACACTGATTATGATTATCCTGATTATATAAAAAAGATAGCGAAAAGGAAATCGATTTTTTTATTATTTCAAGGTGATTTATCTCATGAATTAAATTTAAATTTGAATTAAGTTTTATCTTTAACTATAAACTATCAAACATAGTGTGAGATACATAGCAACAAGATTTTGCATGAGACGAAAAAGATGATACTCTATCGCATTTTATCCACATTTAATTTGATTTTTTTGTTTCAATTCAGACTTGAAGTAATCAAATGAATAATTAAATGCATTTTAGATTATTACATAGTATTAATCTGTAGTATCACAGTCGATGGTTAATTTAAGTTTGGGGTCAAAAGCTAACTTAATTGATGCAAAAAGTGTTCTTCTGCGCGTGTAGCGACATTGAAATGGATTTGAAGGTCAATTTTAGATAAAATTTTGTTTCCTTTAGAAATATTTTGAAACAATTAAAATCAAATTCGAATTTTTTAAGATTTTTTTATATTCACATAGGCATTTTTTTTCATTTTCCGTCTTTTAGTTCTCAAAAATTAGAAGAAATCATTGAGCAAATTTTCTCCCCCAAACCATAACCACAGGTCTTAAAACTGCGTGTCGTTTTTGAACGAACTACAAATTCCGCATTTCATAATTATTATAAAATACATATTTGATTATCTGATAAAATCTAAGGATAATAGTTCCTTATGTACGTAGCAGAAAATAACAAAATGTGAAAATCGACAACTTTGGTTAAAAATAAACGTAGGTGTTAACTCTATAATCAAAATAGATAGAAATAAATGTCATTAACAAAAGTTGTTCATAATTATCTGAAATTACATGATTCATTACCAAATGAAGTCTAACGATGCCATTTCCGTATGTATGCAGCAGGAAATATCAAAATGACAAAATCGACAATTTTGGTTATAAACGTAGGTTGTACCTCGAGAACTAAAATAGATCAAAATAAATGTAATAATCAAAAATTGTTCATTATTGTCTCAAAAGACATGATTCATTCCCACGTAAAGTCTAGCGGTGACAGTTCTTTATCTACATAGCAGGAAGAATCAAAATGTCAAATTCGATCATTTTTGTTATAAGCATAGGTTGTGTCTTGAGAACTATAGCAGATAGAAATAAATGTTATTAACAAAAATTTTTTATAACGATCATAAAATGCATAATCCATTACTTGGTACAGTCTAAGCACGACAATTTCTTATGTGTGTAACAAGAAATATCAAAATGTCAAAATCGACAATTTTGGTTATAAACATAGGTTATAACTCGAGAACCAAAATAGATAGCAATAAATGTAATTAACAAAAATTGTTCACTATTATCTCAAAATA
This sequence comes from Onthophagus sagittarius, assembly GCA_036711965.1. Lineage (NCBI taxonomy): Eukaryota > Metazoa > Arthropoda > Insecta > Coleoptera > Scarabaeidae > Onthophagus > Onthophagus sagittarius. The sequence goes on from JASERS010000004.1 coordinate 15,798,485, forward strand.
AATGATTCATTCTCAGATAAAGTCTAACGATGATAGTTCCTTATGTATGTAGCAGGAAACGTCAAAATGTTAAAATCGACAATTTTGGTTATAAACAAAGGTTGTAACTCGAGAACCGAAATAGATAGCAATAAATGTCATTAATAAAAATTGTTCATTAGCATCTCAAAATAAATGATTCATTCTCAGATAAAGTCTAACGATGACAGTTCCTTATGTATGTAGCAAGAAGTGTCATAATGTCAAAATCGACAATTTTGATTATAAGCGTAGGCTGTATCTCGACAACCAAAATAGAAATAAATAAATGTAATTAGCAAAAATTGTTCATTATTATCTCAATAGACATGATACATTCTCAGATAAAGTCTAACGATGACAGTTTCTGATGTACGTAGCAGGAAGTGTCATAATGTCAAAACCGACAATTTTGGTTATAAACATAGGTTGTATCTCGAGAACCGAAATAGATAGCAATAAATGTAATTAACAAAAATTATTTATTAGTATCTCAAAATAAATGATTCATCCTCAGATAAAGTTTAACGATGACAGTTCCTTATGTATGTAGCAGGAAATGTCAAAACGACAAAATCGACCATTTTGGTTATAAGCGTAGGTTGTATCTCGAGAACCAAAATAGAAATAAATAAATGTAATTAACAAAAATTGTTCATTATCATCTCAATAGACAGGATACATTCTCAGATAAAGTCTAACGATGACAGTTTCTTATGTATGTAGCAGGAAGTGTCATAATGTCAAAATCGACAATTTTGATTATAAGCGTAGGCTGTATCTCGAGAACCAAAATAGACAGAAATAAATGTAGTTAACAAAAATTGTTCATTATTATCTCAATTGACATGATACATTCCCAGATAAAGTTTTGCGATGACAGTTTCTGATGTACGTAGCAGGAAGTATCATAATGTCAAAATCGACAATTTTGGTTATAAACATAGGTTGTAACTCGAGAACCGAAATAGATTGCAATAAATGTAATTAACAAAAATTGTTCATTAGCACCTCAAAATAAATGATTCATTCTCAGATAAAGTCTAACGATGACAGTTCCTTATGTATGTGGCAGGAAATTTCAAAACGACAAAATCGACAATTTTGGTTATAAGCGTAGGTTGTATCTCGAGAACCAAAATAGATAAAAATAAATGTAATTAACAAAAATTGTTCATTATTATCTCAAAATAAATGATTCATTCTCAGATAAAGTCTAACGATGACAGTTCCTTACCTATGTAGCAGGAAATATCAAAACGGCAAAATCGACAATTTTGGTTATAAGCGTAGGTTGTATCTCGAGAACCAAAATAGGTTGCAATAAAGGTAATTAACAAAAATTTTTCATTATTATCTCAAAACACATGATACATTCCCAGATAAAGTCTAACGATGACAGTTTCTTATGTATATAGCAGGAAGTATGATAATGTCAAAATTGAAAATTTTGATTATAAACATAGGTTGTATCTCGAGAACCAAAGTAGATAGATAGAAATGGCATTAACAAAAATTATTTATAATTAACCCAAATTATATAATTATTAACCAAATAAAGCCTGATGATGACAGATCGTTATGTATGTAGCAGGAAGTATCAAAATATCAAAACCGTCATTTCTACGAAAGTTTGTACTACGAGAAATCTGCTTAGGACTGATTTTTGATTCAAATTTTTTTTGCTCTATATTGAAGAGATTTCCTCGGGGGCCTCACTTTGACTTTCATTCTGAAGATCATGGATCGAGTTTGTAAGTACCCAAATAACAAAGTTAATGTTTTTGTATTGCATATAAGTATGCGATGTTTTATATTTAGTTCTTAATTTGGTACGCTGTTGGGTAATAAAGCATATTTTTTATACATATTACATTAGCAGTTAATCTCTAACGATGTATATAGTAGCAAGTATCAAAATGTCAAAATCGACAATTTTGGTTATAAACATAGGTTGTATCTCGAGAACCAAAATAGATAGAAATAAATGTCATTAAAAGAAATTGTTCATAATTATCTCAAAACACATGATTCATTAGCAGATAAAGACTAAGGACGACAGTTCCTTATGTATGTAGCAGGAAGTATCAAAATGTCAAAATCCACAATTTTGGTTATAAACGTAGGTTGTATCTCGAGAATCAACATAGATAGAAATAAATGTAGTTAACAAAAATTGTTCATTATTATCGTAAAATACATGATTCATTCTTAGATAAAGTCTAACGATGACAAATCCTTATGTATCTAAAAGGAAGCATCATAATGTCAAAATCGACAATTTTGGTTATAATCGTAGGCTGTGTCTTAAGAACCAAAATAGATAGAAATAAATGTAATTAACAAAAATTGTTCTTTATTATCTAAAAATACATGATTCATTCCCAGATAAAGTCTAACGATGACAGCTCCTTATGTGTGTAGGAGGAAGTATCACAATGTGAAAATCGATATTTTTTGTTATAAACGTAGGTTGTATCTCGAGAACCAAAATAGATAGAAATAAATGACATTAACAAAAATTGTGCATTATTATCTCAAAATATATGATTCATTCCCAGATAAAGTCTAACAATGACAGTTCCTTATGTATATAGATGGAAGTATCATAATCCCAAAGTCGATAATTTTTGTTATAAACATAGGTTGTATCTCAAGAACCAAAGTAGATAGAACCAAATATTATAAACAAAAGTTGTTCACAATTGTCCCAAAATACTTGATTCATTACCAGCTAAAGTCTATCGATGACAATTCCTTATGTATGGAGAAAGAAATATCAAAATCGGCAATTTTAAATTAAAACTTAAAATCGATATTTTTGGTTATAAACGTAGGTTGTATCTCGAGAACCAACATAGATAGAAATAAATGACATTAACAAAAATTGTTCATTATTATCTCAAAATATATGATTCATTCCCAGATAAAGTCTAACGATGACAGCTCCTTATGTGTGTAGGAGGAAGTATCACAATGTGAAAATCGATATTTTTGGTTATAAACGTAGGTTGTATATCGATAACCAAAATAGATAGAAATAAATAACATTAACAAAAATTGTTCATTATTATCTCAAAATATATGATTCATTCCCAGATAAAGTCTAACAATGACAGTTCCTTATGTATATAGCAGGAAGTATCATAATCCCAAAGTCGACAATTTTTGTTATAAACATAGGTTGTACCTCAAGAACCAAAGTAGATAGAAACAATTATTATAAACAAAAGTTGTTCACAATTGTCCCAAAATACTTGATTCATCACCAGCTAAAGTCTAACGATGACAATTCCTTATGTATGGAGAAAGAAATATCAAAATCGGCAACTTGAGTTATAACCATGGGTGGAGCCCCATGAGATGCCCCATGAGATCCCCATTTTGTCGTAAAACAATAAAATTTACTACAACTTTTGTTGGAAAAGTAGTTTTGTAATGCTTCGATCACCAAATGTTACCAATGTTACCATTAAGACCTTGTAGAACAACGACATTCATTCTAACTTTCATGTTTCAGTGTTTTCCTCAATAATCTAAGAACAGAATTATGAAAGAGTGATATTGTTGGGAATAAAATTTGCAACATTTTTTGTTCTAGAAGTTTTTTTTTTGTAAACAACTCTGATTACCAAATTTTACCATTAAGATTTTGTAAAGCAACGAAATTGTCATATTTCTCTCAATATGTCAGTCTCTCAATAAGTTCAAGGGTGTCATATTGTTGAGAATAAAATTTGCTATAACTTTTGTGCTTGAATTTTTCTTGGTAATATGCTTTGGATCTCAAGTGTGCAATGAAAATACAAAATATTTTCGGCCTTTCTTATGATAATGTAATTTAATCTTATTCTGATATACATTTGATATAAACTAATTGCTACACCACCATCACATAGATTATACATAAGACTTCAATGTATTCATTACTTATTTATTTGCTGAAATAAAAACATTTGAATACTGTCCTATTGCGACAATATCAATTTCAAAACAATTTATATAAAAAGATTTTGTAAAGCATTTAATAAGCAGCCTGTATTTTAGTACATTCTTTTCCATAAATCGTACCCCTTAATAAATAGAATATAATTTTAAACGACGAATTAGTTATCGGTGATTTACCTCCCAAAGGACTATTATTTAATACGCCAGGGAACCGCAGGACGCGTCCTGCTCCTTTAATTCAACACGATGGGGACAATCCTGCGATATTAACAGCGAGGAAATGACAGTTTGTCCCATGTTGACATATTAGATAATCTCCGGAAAATGACAACGATTATTTATAAGGCCGTTTCAACCGTTCCCCGCATCCCAAAGCATCCCAAAGGGGGTGAAGCGACGACGAATTGTCATGCGGATTATATTCGAATGTGTACCCGTAATACCTTCATTATTGAAATTGAGAAGACCTGTTGAGTTTTACTTTAGTTTTTCTCCCTTTTCGCATTTATAAATGAATTTAATATCTTCAAATAAGAAAAGTTTAAAATGTCAAAAAATTTTCAAACTAACTTAAAAGTTAAATTGCGAATAACCAAATAATAATGCTTATTTAACAGGATTAGCGAATTGACCTGCGGCAACTATTTGATTTGGATCGCTTGGTCGATTAAACACGATGTTTGCAAAAGCAGAACAAATAATTAACTTAAGCCAATTATACCGTCTCTAATAATCCACAGACAGAGAAGAGTGTTTCTGATCCAAACCATCACCGTACCGGGGAATAATATACCGGGAGAACGAGAGAGAGGGAGAGTCAATACGAACTTTCAACAAGCTTTTTGAATAAATTCACCAAACGAACGAACAATGAGGGCGAACCAAACGCTGCGGGGGAACGAACGGGGTTTAGAGGTTACGGGAAGGGTTAACATGCTTAAAATTTTAATTGTGAGCAAATAGAGGTGCTGTTTCCCGGCGTGTTGTTTACCCAGATTCGCTCGCGTATTTCAGATTCACGAGAACCGTGCTTTTGGAGTTAATAATAAAAAAAATTGGATAGAAAACGAAAGCAAAAAAATAACAAAAAAAAAATCGGTTTGTTTTAAAAATCGTTAAAAAACTAAATTGATTTGAAATAAAACCAAAAACTTTATAAAAAATAAATGTTAACCCTTTCATATTTACTAGAGGTGGGTATCCTGTAATTTTTTAAAATCCGGCTTTCGAATGATGTTAATTTTGACTATTTAGTTTTTAGTTTATTTTAAAAAATTAATTTGATGCTGCATCTGGAACAATTGAAGATTACCTTATAACTCATAAACTATCAATTGTATCCGTAAAAGCTACTAAAAAGCAGGATTGTTAGTTTTAAACGATTTGTTAAAAACTATTTGTTTTAAGCATGTTTAAAACACTAACATATAAAACTTAACATGTTCAACTAAATTTGTTTTAAACAGTTTAAAACCTGTTTAAAATCATAGGACTTTGTGTGAAGGATTATTTCTAAAAGACACAATAAATAATATTATAAAGTTTGTAATTTCTTATACATTTAATATCACTTTAAACTAAAATTACTAAAACTTGAGCATTTTCTATTTTACTTGGTATTTAATTCCTTAAATATGGAAACTAATTTTGCTGTTTTGTCGTTCCCTAATCTATTTCTGATAAGGGAATGTACTAAACCAAAAGACGAAAGAATCCTTTCTATATCTACTGCAGTATGCAATGGCTGAACCAAATTTAAAGTAACTGGATCTAAACCAGGCTAAGGTCTTGACGTTGTCTCTTAGCTGTTTAGAAAACATATATGTATATTTTTTAAACGGTGTAGTATTTGCTCGAAAATTTTTACATTTAACTCTTATTTTATTGTTAGGTCATTTAATTTCTTCGAAAAAAAGACCAAACGGGGTCCTCATACATCCCGTAGTAGACATGTTTTCTTGCACCAACGAAAATGAAACCCAGTTCATACAAGAAACAATGGGAATCCCCGAATATTATTGATCACTGGTAGTGGTTTCCTATATAATCGCTTGAAGCTGTTGCAGTATTCAAATTCAAATGATGTCTGTTAAAAGACTTGCCTTTTTCTATTTACAGCTCTTAAAAACTAAAAATTAGGCGTGATAAAGTTCTCAAGTCTCAAGTACAATAACAAGAGAGGTGATTTAAAAAAATCATCTTTTTAATTTGTGGAAACGAAGAAATTATAATTGGTGTGTTAAAACTAGATTAAATTTGCTTCAAAATGATTTTTATTTCATAATAATATCTCAATTCGTCTTTGAGATATGATGATGTAAAGTAGATTATTCAATTTAATCTCAAAAACAAGAGAGGTGATTTTAAAAAAATTTACCTTTTTAATTTATGGAATCGAAGAAATTATAATTGATGTGTTAGAACTAGATTAAATTTGCTTCAAAATGAATTTTATTTCATAATGATATCTCAATTCGTCTTTGAGATATGATGATGTAAATTAGATTATTCAATTTAATCTCAAAAACAAGAGAGGTGATTTTAAAAAAATTTATCTTTCTAATTTATGGAATCGAAGAAATTATAATTGGTGTGTTAGAACTAGATTAAATTTGCTTCAAAATGATTTTTATTTCATAATAATATCTCAATTCGTCTTTGAGATATGATGATGTAAATTAGATTATTCAATTTAACCTCAAAATCAAGAAAGGCGATTTAAAAAAAATGTATCTTTTTAATTTATGGAACCGAAATAATTATAATTGGTGTGTTAAAACTAGATTAAATTTGCTTCAAAATGATTTTTATTTCATGGCGATATCTCAATTTGTCTTTGAGATATGATGATGTAAATTAGATTATTCAATTTAACCTCAATAATAAGAGAGCGGATTTAAAGAAAAATTATCTTTTTAATTTATGTAATCGAAGAAATGATAATTGGTGTATTAAAGCTAGATTAAATTTGGTTCAAAATGATTTTTATTTCATAACAATATCTCAATTCATCTTTGGGATATGATGATGTAAATTAGATTATTCAATTTAATCTCAAAAACAAGAGAGGTGATTTAAAAAAAATTTACCTTTTTAATTTATGGAATCGAAGAAATTATAATTGATGTGTTAGAACTAGATTAAATTTGCTTCAAAATGATTTTTATTTCATGGTGATATCTCAATTTGTCTTTGAGATATGATGATGTAAATTAGATTATTCAATTTAATCTTAAAAACAAGAGAGGTGATTTAAAAAAAAATATCTTTTTAATTTATGGAATCGAAATAATTATAATTGGTGTGTTAAAACTAGATTAAATTTGCTTCAAAAATGATTTTATTTCATAATAATATCTCAATCCGCTTTTAAGATATGATGATGTAAATTAGATTATTCAATTTAACCTCAATAACAAGAGTTTATACTTTATCTCACTTGAGTTAGAGTTTATATAAGGCATAATTTAGACGTAAGGATTCGATTTTTGGTTTAAAAATATTCTTAAATATTTCATTTATTTGCAACCGCTTGTTTAAAACTCAGTTCAAAATAGGTTTAAAATACAATTTTTTGGTAGCAACGTAAAATAAGTTTAAAACAAAAAAAAATGTTTAAAACAATTAAAAACAGGTGTTTTGTTCAAAAATTACAAAAAACTGTTTTTTTTCAACCTTGCTAAAAAGGCTTTATTTAAATTAAAAAGCATTAAGCATTTAAAAAAAGTGTAATGTGACGAGATTTGAGGAAAGAACAATATTTGAGCAAGGGATACATTAAAATATTAAAACCTAGGAGCAATGCAAATGACAGCAGGAAGATTGATCCAGAATAATATTGTTTGCCATCTAAAAGATTTATCGATCGTGTGAATCTGGTATAAGCCGACATAAAATAGAAATTGTTAATATCTGGAGATTTATTTAATTATGAAGGATTGTATACAAATTTAATAATACACGAAAAGATCGTCGGTTCGTTAACAATTTTAAGTTATTTCGATAGGGGGAGATGTGGCAATAGTGATCCAGATCAAATATGAAACAAGCGCAATTGTTCTGTAATCTTTGTAACTTTTTACACAACGTAAGCGATAAATCGGCGTAGACTGTATCAGCATAATTTAGATAAGCAAAAATTAATGTGTTACTATACGTTAATTAATAAAAATTAAAAAATTACGGCAGCCAGAAGAAGGAAGGAAATATCTAAGTCTATTAAGCCACTAGATTTAAAACTATGAATTCTAGTTCTAGATGTAGTGTCAGCTTCGATGCTAGTGTTAGTTCTGGTTGCCCAAATATTTCTAGTAATATGTATAGTGTTAGTTCTAGTTTTACATGTTTAATGAACTAACAGTAGATCTCACACTAGACTTAGAACTAGAAACATTCGGGTTTAGCCATCTTAAGAGATGTACTACCAACCCAAATGTTTGTAGTTGTAGGTCTAGAGTTAGATGTAGTGTTAGTATTAGTTCTACTTTTGCTGTTATTCCGTTTTAGATTAATGTATACTTGTATCGAACTAGAACTAACGTTAGAGCTAGAACTAGAAAAATTCGGACACTAATAATAATAATAATAAAAATAACTATTTACTTTTATTCCAATTCTGTTGTTTTTATTAATTTATAGTACAAGATGCCCTATATCCTTCATAGTCAATAGTGGTTGTTAATATTTCTTAAACCAAAAATTATGCAATTATGTACAGGATTGGCCAAATTAGACACTTTTAAATTTACATTTCGAGATCTCACGGTTTCAGAGATACAGGTATTTTTCATAAAAGTGCAATTTTGCAACCATTTTTCTTATTAAAAATTTCCCTTTCTACGAAAACATTTCAAAAAGCAACTTTTCATGCAGAAGTCGATGGAATAAATCAGGTTTCTTTTAAAGCAGTATGTTAAAAGTTATTGACATAAAAATGATTTTTTTTTAATGGAACACCTATATATTTTTGCATATTCGCCGAGAACATAAAATTTCCTTTCCAAAAATGTGCTGTATTTTTACTATTCTTGATATTTTATTCAAGTCTTCTCTGCTATATACTTTAGAACTTATATGTGCAAACTTTGGAAAAGTAAGTTTTGGAAATAAAACAAAAGCGAGATTATTTTTGTAATTAGTATCAAGATAGTTGGTTATAACGAATTAAAAAGCAAATTCATAAGCAAGAAGCAAATTAAGTTAATAAAACTTTTTACAACGATATGCCCACAAATAACAAAAAATAATAATCAAAAGTAAACCGCTTTATTAGCTAAAATTAGAACTAACACTAGCACTAACACTAGAACTATCACTAGAACTATTACTAGGACTATTACTAGGACTAATACTAGATCTAAAACTAGAAAATTTCGTGTTTTGCCGTGCGTTTTTTGAAACTTCTTTTGCGTTTTCACTTCGAATCAGTTTCTGAAAAAGGTTGCAACATGGCATCCGAAACGTCAAATATTTTTCAACAAACGCACGGCAAAATTCGAAAGTTTCTAATTTTAGATCTAGTATTAGTCCTAGTGATAGTTCTAGTGATAGCTCTAATATTAGTGCTAGTGTTAGTTTCATTTTTGAAATTAAGACCAACACGATCTTTCAAATTTTATCATGTTTTTCGTGGTTTTACCAATACGTCAAAACCACATCATCCTTTAACATTTCTTAGGTGGAATCGATTTCAAATTGAAACAACGAGTTAGGCATCATTTTAAAGAACAAGGTTCAACTGTCAATTTGGTATGCAAATCGTTTCTTCATTTTCAAAAATAAGACCTTGATCTTTTTAAAATTTCATAATTTTTTTCGTGATTTCATTAAAACGTCAAAAATACAGCATTCTTTCACAGTTCTTAGGCGTAATCGATTTCAAATTGAAACTACAAGTTGTGCATCATTTTAAAGACGAAAGTTTAACCTTTAATTTGATGTTCAAGTCTTTACTTTATTTTCAAAAATAAAACTTCCACGATCTTTTTCAAATTTGATCATTCTTTTCATAATTCTACTAAAATTTCAAAAACCCATCAACCTTTAATATTTCTTAGGAGAAATCGATTTCAAATTGAAATAATGTGTTATGCATATTTTAAAGAACAACGTTCAACTTTCAATTTAGTATGTAAGTCATTTCTTCGTTTTCAAAATAAGGCCTCCGCGATCTTTTTCAAATTTTTTTCATGATTCTGCTAAAACGTCAAAAACACATCATCCTTTAACATTTCTTAGGTGGTATCGATTTCAAACTGAAACAACAAGTTATACATCAATTTAAAGACGAAGGTTTAACCTTTAATTTGATCTTCAAGTCATTTCTTCATTTTCAAAAATTAAACTTCCACGATCTTTCAAATTTTATCATTTTTTTCGTGATTTTACTAAAATGTCAAAAACAAATCATTTTTAAACATTTCTTAAGAGGACTCGATTTCAAATTGAAACAACGAGTTATGCATCATTTTAAAGACCTAGATTCAACTCTCAATTTGGTGTGCAAATCATTTCTTCATTTTCAAAAATAAGACCTCCACGATTTTTTCAAATTTTATAATTTTTTCGTGACTTCATTAAAACGTCAAAAATACATCATCCTTTAACATTTCTTAGGTGGTATCAATTTCAAACTGAAACGACAAATTATACATCATTTTAAAGACGAAGGTTTAACCTCTAATTTGACGTTCAAGTCATTTCTTCATTTTCAAAAATTAAACTTCCACGATCTTTCAAATTTTATCATTTTTTCGTGATTTTACTAAAATGTTAAAAACAAATCATTTTTAAACATTTCTTAAGAGGACTCGATTTCAAATTGAAACAACGAGTTATGCATCATTTTAAAGACCAAGGTTCAACTTTCAATTTGGTATGCAAATCATTTCTTCATTTTCAAAAATAAGACCTCCACGATCTTTTTCAAAACTTCAACTTCTTTTTAAAACTTCAAAAACACATCAACCTTTAACATTTCTTAGGTTGAATCGATTTTAAATTGAAACAACGAGTTATGTTTCATTTTAAAGACGAAGGTTTTACCTTTAATTTGATGTTCAAATCTTTACTTCATTTTCAAAAATATAACTTCCACGAACTTTCGAATTTTGTCCTTCTTTTCATGATTCTACGAAAATTTCAATAACACATCAACCTTTAACATTTCTTAGGTTGAATCGATTTTAAATTGAAACAACGAGTTATGTTTCATTTTAAAGACGAAGATTTAACATTTTATTTGATATATCAATTTTAAAAATAAGACCTCCACCATCTTTGAAATTTTATTAAAATTATAATTTTAAAGAGGAAGGCCTTCCTAGTTATTGTTCATGATATAAATTTCTTGTAGAACATACAAACTATCCCGTCCCAATTTTATATAATAATGTGAAAGTTGACGACAACAAAGAAATACTTTAACCATAAGCACTTAGAGTTTGAATTAAAATTTGGCAGATAAATTTTACTGTCAAAGTGTTCTAAACTACTTTACTGGACTTTATAATCGTACCTGCATATACCAAATTTCAAAACAGAATCGGTTGTAATACACGTGTAACATTAAAAAATAATAATAATTTCGAAAATTTAATTTGAACACTGTGTGTATCTTAGAAACAAAGCGTTTGTCGTTTGACTGTTAAAATCCTGCCACAAACATTTGAGACACTTGTGCAACATGCAAAATGGAAGTATCTGAATAACTGCACTGAATAACTAACCAGGGTTCCTGGTAAACACTGAGAGAGATATTTTAATGCAGTTTATCGCAAGAAATTGTACAGTCTGGAATCCCAATATGAGTATACAGTGAGTGTCAGCTTATTTGATGCAGGCAACAAAATTATGTTTCAAATCACTTAGCTTCTGAACCAAATGAGATATCGAAAAACCTGATATGGTACTTTAGAGGGCGAACATTTTCTATAAAATAAACATTTCAAATGGTTCATATTTTATTCGTAATTTTTATAATATAATTTGTAGAATTTTTAGTTTTGATTTTTTTCTGTAACTACTGTTTCTGTTTTGTTGAAGCATATTTTGTTAATAGAATTATATGTAGTTAATATACAAAATAAAAAAATATCAAGTTTATCACATTAGATTATGACTCTTATTTTTTCAATTAAAGTATTACAAGTTTTTTGTACGCAGACTTCTGCTGCTGAGTGTATATCGGCAAACCACTGAAATTTTGGTTCAAACAGATCGCAATTAACCTTTATGGGCATATTTTCTGTTTCGACCAAAATACAGCCGAAACCGAAACTTTGCCAAAATCCCTATTTTAGACCAAAACTGGTCGAAACCGAAATTTCGGTCTTACACTAAATATGTCCTATATTCCATAATAATGGGCACCTGTATATAATTTGTTTAAAATGAAAAAGGAACTTACCTAAACACATCCTTTATTTCACTACCATTCGTCTTGTTGCTTTTATTAGTTATACAATAATTATTTGTTTAATCTATTTGTAAAATTTTACGAGTTTAGGCGATAACCTATAACATGCAACTTTGTTGCAAATTTATTAATAACTACAATGTATTAATTACCGATATCGAACTAAAATTTAATTTTAATTGAAATTATTTAGTTTTTAATTAAAAAACGTTAATAATTAAAATAAAATGTATCAAATTATTAATAAATTAAGTTGTAATAAAATTTAAATTATATATACACAGCGACATCTATGAGACAATATATAATTCTTGATATAGAAACCTTTAATTTTAATTTATTATTTTAACCAATTTTAATTATTTTAATTCATTATTATTTATTAGTTTAGTATTAATTAATTCTAATTTAGTATTTAGTATACTCAAGAAAGTAAAATTAATCGTTTTTAAACTATTTCTTTTTAATTTTTATCATTATCATATAAAATTAATCCTAACCTTATTTATATTAACACAAAAAAGGTAATAATTAATCCCTAGTTTCTCCTTCTTCGTCTTCTTCTTCCGCTCCTCTTATAAACAACACATTGTTGCATCTAATTAAAACTTCTCCCAAATTACCTAAAATAATGATTTTTTTTTTATTATTTATGATGATAAATCTTAATGAATTAAATTAAATAAATTTAAGAATTACCTGACATGGCCCCATCAATAAATTCTTCTGTGTTAGCTAATTGAAGGTTCATGTATCCATCGACCGAAACTAAATAACCTTTATATTCGTGGCCCCATTTCAATTTAACCATAACAGCCTTCCCCGTTAAACTGTTGAGGAAGGGTTTAGGATTTATTGGCATAGCCGTCGACATCTTTTTAGGTGATTAATTTCGTTATAAATTAAGAAAAACGTGCGTTTTTACTACGTTGTGATTTCTAACCTAAAAAACGATTTCTGACAGATTCTTATTAAGTTGTTTTGGAGTGAACTTAGTTATCAATTATTTTGATAAAAATTATTTATAAATTAATTTTATTTTTTATTAAATCGTTTTATTTTTGAGAATTTGAATCAAATTGTTTATTAAATTAAAATGTTTTTTAAAAATTTAAATATATAAAAATAAATTTAGATGATTTAGAATGAAGTTGGCTCTAAACAACAATATCCCTATTCTTGAAATTTTCTGAAACAAACTGAAAATTCCACCTCTGAACTTATTTTTCTGACCTTTACGCCAACGATATTAGCAACGAGTAAGAAATCTCTCATAAAAGAAAAAAAGCAGAGGTCATACAAAAATATATATTTGTTCTAACTGGGTACAACATAAATACAAACATCAACCGGATATTTATTTAAGACGAAGATACAAGTTGGATTATAAATACTTTAAACAATACCATAAGTACACCTTAACAATCATGTTTGGTAAGAAACACATGCTTTGAATCCTTAATAATAATCCGGAATTGGAGCGCAAGCGATTTTAACAAAATCCTCATAACGCACCATACTGTTATTATTAACATTCGCCTCCCGAAAGATTCTGTCCACCTCTTTCGACGAAATACACTCCCCCCATCGTTCTAATAAGTGTCTTAAATGTTTTGCATGGATAACCCCTTTTCCATCAGGGTCCCCGGCTTTAAACGCATTCACAACTTCCCTTGGTAGGTCTTCCGATCTTGAGTGCACGTCCATTACTTCCAAAAAATCGGCAAAAGTCATTTTTCCACCCTTAAAAAAAACAAATTCATTACATAATTTGTCTTAACAAAGCGTGACATCATTCGAGTTCAATTTAAAATGTCAAGTTAAAATTACTAATGTGTGCAGTTATAAAAAGTACGTTGTGTAAATATGTGATGGATTTGTAGTGATTTCGTTGGATGTTTTTTGATTAGAATGAAAGGTTAGTAAATATATTTTAGGTTACTTACTTTATTTATTGTTTTGGACAAAAAGAATTTCCCAATTTCTTAATTATTTTGCTTATTAATTTTTTATAATCAATTTTAATTAGTAAGATGAAGAATTTGTTGGAGAAATATCCAAAAAAGGATTTTTTTCTTTTTAGGTTAGGTTAATTGTCAAATTTTGACAACCAACTCTAACCTTGCTTTTTTAATAATAATTTTATTGATTTAATTAAAACTTATCTCGTATTAATATAATTAATATACGTGATGGATTTATAGTGATTCTTTTAGATGTTTTTGAATTGAATGCAATCTTTGTAAATACATTTTGGGTTACCTAAATTATTTATTATTTTCGTCCTTAATCACTTTTCTTTTTAATCATTAATTTTTTATAATTAATTTAATCAATTATTAATAAGATAGAGAATTTATTGGTGAAATAATCAAAAAAGGATTTTTTTTTACTTTTTAGATTAATTGTCAAATTTTGACAACCAAATCTAACCTTACTTTTTTAATAACAAAGAGATAACCCATGCTTTTACCCGTAATTCCTATTAACTTTACAAGCCGATATTTTCGTTGTCTTTAGAGACAGCGAAGTAATAAAGACACCACTAGAAAGCCTGATCTTTTCTTCATCTAAAACCGGGTTTTGTCCTGTCGATATTTCTATATCCACCGCAGAAAAAAATAGAGAACACCGCCGCGTTCCAAATACACCTCAAAATTGTCGAATTTTAAGCCCGTGTGGAGCCGTTATGGAATCGAATTTTAAAAAAAGCTTTATCAATTTAGCAAGAACACACCTTGGGCTACTTAACCTTACGATACACGCACCGGACTCTCACTCCGGGTTCTGCACCCTCTATTGTTTAACAGAAAAGGCAACTTTTTTACCAACGTAAAATACGAATATGAATACGATAGCGAAGAAAAATACTGTTTCAAGGTGAAGACTGAAGCTTTTCAAAAAATTTTGCAGACGGTAAGATGTTTTTTTCCGTTCAAAATGGCTTCTTATCTAATTAGAAGAAACGAAGAAGATAATGAAAGCTGTAGAACATAAATACCCCGAAAAATGTGCAGCGTATTCAACGCGGGCATTTATTTGCCTATCGCAAATTTTATGATAATAAATTTTTTTAAATTATTGTCTTAAAAAGAATACAAATTAAAGTCCCTAGATTTATAAAGTACCGCGGCTTCCAGAAGACTGTTACTGCTTCTAGAGGATTTAAAATACTTCCAGACGACTTATAATGCTTTCAGATAACTTGATATAGCATCTAGAAAACTTAAAATGTTTCCAGAAGACTTGATGTTGTTACCTCTAGATGATTTGATACTGTTTTAAGAAAACTTTATATTGCTTTCAGAAGACTTGAATTTCTAGACTGATATTTCTAGAAGACTTAAAATGATGAATTTACGGATGTCTTGCAATGCATCCAGACGACTTACAATGCTTACAGATGACTTACAACACTTTTAGAAGCCTTGATATTGCATCTAGAGGACTTGAAGTGTGTCCAGACGACCTACAATGCTTCCAAAGTACTTTATGTCGCTGTTAGAAGACTGAAGATGCTTCCAGAAGACTTGATATTGTATCTAAGAAACTTGATATGGTTTCCAGAATACTACTTCCAGATGACTTACAATGTTTCCAGAAGACCTTATACTTACTTTTAGAAGACTTGAAATACTTCAAAATTACTTGAAGTGCTTCCAAAAGACTGGATACTACTTCCAGAAGACTTGATACTGCTTCTAGATGTTTTAAAATGCCTCCTAAAGCTTTGATACTGCCCCTATAAGACTTTATACTGCTTCTAGACGATTTCAAATGCTTTCAGAAGACTTGAGAAGTTTCCAAAAGACTTGATACTGCTTCTAGAAAATTTTAATAATTAAGAATCGATACTGCTTCTAGATATTTTAAAATGCTTTCAAAAGATTAGATATAGCCCCTGTAAGACTTTATACTATTTCTGGAAGATTTGAAATGCTTTTAGAAGACTCGAGAAGATTCCAGAAGACTTGATACTGCTTCTAGATGTTTTAAAATGCTTCCTAAAGGCTTGATAATGTCCCTGTAAGACTATATACTGCTTCCAGAAGATTTCAAATGCTTTCAGAAGACTTGAGAAGTTTCTAAAAGACTTGATACTGCTTCTAGAAGATTTTAATAATTAAGACATGATACTGCTTCTAGATATTTTAAAATGCTTCCAAAAGATTAGATGTAGCCCCTGTAAGATTTTATACTGTTTCTGGAAGATTTGAAATGCTTTCAGAAGACTCGAGAAGATTCCAGAAGACTTGATACTACTTCTAGAAGATTTAAAATGGTTACAAAAGTCTCGATATTGGCTCAGGTAGGCTTAATATTGCTTCTAGAAGATCTAAATTGCTTCCAAAACATTTGGAATGCTAACAAAAGATTTGATATTGCTGTCAGAATACTTAACATTGCGTCTATAAGGCTTGAAATGCTTCCAGAAAATTAATTTATTTGGTGCCAATCGTATTTTCATTGCAAATCTTTCTTAATGCTCCCAAACTTCTAAACGATAAATCTTCTTTCATGAAATCCCGCCATGAACCCGGAATATACTGGGACTGGACTGAAACTGAAATGTACAAGTATCTTAAAATTGAGATACCATTCCTAAGATGACTAATTGTTTAATTGTTAAGATTTCAAGGCATTAAAGATGGTATTTGCACCTCCTAGCGGTCATCTCAGAATCCTGAAAATAATTTCCTGTATTTTCTCTTAGCCACTTTAGTCATAAAGTTTTTTTCCTGCAAGTCTGCTGTCAAATAATTTCCAGTATTTTCTCTTAGCCACGATTTTATGATTAATAAAATCTTTTCCTGCAAGTTTAACTATCGACTTACAGAGTCTTTTAGCAATTTGCAACCGCTGGTTCGGCGGACCGCAACCATTCAAGTTAACATTTTTTTTTTAATATATCCGTTCTTGTCTACGAAAAAAGGACTTACTTTCGAAAATAAGTTTTGGTGGAAACAGCTAATAAAGGTAAATAGGTCATTTCGTCAGTTTCTAGTTAGTTAATCCCTTTTTTCTGTATTTGCCGATGTTGAAGGACGTCAAAGTATTATTTCAGATCAGAATGTTGTCGTTGTTAATGGCGTTAGTTGCTAGTTTCAGATTTCTAAATATATAATACTGTAGAAGTGAGTTTGTAAATATAATTATATTGGACATTTTATTACTGATTGCGCAAGTGAGGAATAATCTTGGGATTAAATGAGAACACAAGCTGAGTAACTCATCTCCACAAAGCTCGAAATCAAGTAGAGGATTATCAAAATTTATGTGGAAATACAGATAGCTCAAACGGTTCGTCGTTTTAACTACACTGAGGTCACTCTGGAAGTGCTGCCAATGAAACGGCAGATGAGCTAGTGCTAAAGCGTTTTTAGGACCAGAACCAGCAATTTGTGCAAGATTTACGATGTCCAAATAGAGGATTCGAAGAATTCTGCAGCTAACTGATTTATCTTTAGATCGTCAGTGGTACATCTAACACAATCTTCGTAGCTTCATAAGCGCCGGTTTTTGAAAATAAGTATGGGTGCTGGATAGTGAAAAAACTGAATTGGGAAAAGATTCAAACGACGAATGACTGTTCTCAAAACAAAAGTGACATGAAAAACGTCCATGTATCTGGCGCCTATGGTTAATTTGCAATAGAAATGCCTTATATCAACAGTGGTTACACCTTCACAAGCAATATTTGGTCTATAATTGAAATTTTTTGAACTTTTAAAATGAACATTTTCTATCCTAGCAGTATTTGGTATTTTGGAAGCAAAATCAAATTGTATTAACAATTTCGTGCCTTTTGCAATAAAAATGTCTTCTTTAAGACTTTGCATTTTCAAACATTTTTTGCCAGTAGTTTTACAAACGGTATCAAGTCTTTTGGAATCATTTAAAATCTTCTAGAAATAGTATCAAGTCTTTCAGCTGCAGCATAAAATCTTGTGGAAGCAGTTCAAGCCTTCTGAAAGCTATGTTAAGGTTTCTAGAAGCATTATCAAGTCTTTCAGAGGTAGTATCAACATTTTTGAAAGCAGTTCAAGGCTCCTGGTAGCTTATCAAGTTTGTTTTAAGCAGTATCAGCCACCGAAGAAACGAAAGGTGAAGTTTAATAATGGTCTCGAATCGGGGGCGGAGCAAAACGTTCTTCTCATACATAAACTCCCTATTCGTACACCTGGTCACTGACATGCTGTCAAATCACCATTTTGGCTCGAATCGTTTGAATACATAGATATCATGAACCGCGGTACTTTAGTAATCTAGGGAGTTTAATACAAATCTCTTATTTGGCAAAGAAACCCGGACTCTCAGTCCGGTGCGAGCACTCACGTCAAAAAAAAAAATGCGCGTGTACTGGGTTAAATCCGGGTTTTATCCGGGCAATATGTAACCACGTCTACCAAAATTTACCCTACATAAAACCCTACATAATAATCGGTGTATTGACTTTCTCTCGGAAACATTCTTACAAAATACGAACAAAGCTATATTCAACATATAGGAAATTTTCTGCTCTTTACAGTGATATATAACTTTCATTGATCACATGTTTGTACAAGCATTTTCTACCCCAAAAACTGTGAAAACAGCGTAAAATTGCCGTAATCAACTGTTTACGGTCTCATAACATTCTTATATGACACGTATAAAACTCTGAGACCATATAGAACCCATAGGAAATTTTCTGCTCTTTGCAGTGGTATATAATTTTCATATATCACAAGTTTGTACAAGTATTTTCTACCCCAAAAACTGTGAAAACAGCGTAAAATTGCCATAATCAACTGTTTACGGTCTCATAACATTCTTATATGACACGTATAAAACTCTAAGACCATATAGAACTTGTAGAAAATTATCTGCTCTTTACAGTGGTATATAACATCCATAGATCACGAGTTTTCACAAGCATCTTCTACCCCAAAAACTGCGTATAATTGCCGTAAACAACTGTTTACGGTCTCATAACATTCTTATATGACACGTATAAAACTCTGAGACCATATAGAACCTATAGGAAATTTTCTGCTTTTTACAGTGGTATATAATTTTCATATATCTCAAGTTTGTACTAGCATTTTCTATTCCAAAAACTGCGAAAACCGCATAAAATTGCCGTAAACAACTGTTTATGGTCTCATAACATTCTTATATGACACGTATAAACCTCTGAGACCATATAGAACTTGTAGAAAATTCTCTGCTCTTTGCAGTGGTATATAACATTCATAGATCACGAGTTTGCACAAGCATTTTCCACCCAAAAAAACTGCGAAAACCGCGTATAATTTGAAAAAAAAAATTGAAATGAAAAAAAGAATTTGCTTATTTGACACTGTCTCCCAATAAAACTGAAAGAACGGAGTTTGCATAAATGTATTTAAGTCAAGTGGTAGAACATAATTTACAAGAGAATGAAGATGAACTTGTGATCTATAAAAATTATATCCCAGTGTAAAGAGTAGAAAATTTCCTATAGGTTCTATATGGTCTGACCTTATGGAATTGACCTTAAAATGCTGTTACCAATATTAGATGTTATTATTACACCATTAACCCATATTTTCAATTTTTCTTTTGAACGATCTATATTTCCCTCAAACTGGAGGACTGCTAATGTGATTCCTATCCCTAAAAGGAGATATCCTTTTCATATTAGTGACTATCGTCCCATTTCCATTTTATCTACATTGTCAAAGGCAATTGAACGTTTAGCTCATTTACAAATTACCAGATATCTAGAGGAATTTAAATTAATCAATAAGATGAAATCTGGATTTCGTAAAGGACATAGCACAACTACAGCACTTATTAAAATTACCGATGACATTAGATCTGCTTGCGACGAACGTTGTGTTTCATTACTGGTTCTTCTGGATTTTAGTAAGGCCTTTGACTCTGTTGATCATACTATTTTATTATCCTTACTTGCTTCTATTCGATGTTCCTCTTCTTGTTTATCCTGGTTCCAATCATATCTTTCCTTTCGATCTTTATATGTGCGTGTTGGTACTGAGCTCTTTTCTAGTTATGAAATTAAATGTGGGGTTCCCCAGGGCAGTGTTTTAGCACCCTTGCTCTTTTCGATTTTTATAAATGGTATTACGGATAATATTTCATGTAATTATCATTTGTATGCTGATGACCTTCAAATTTACACTTCAACACCTATTGATAACCTTGAAGATGCTGTACTTCGTCTTAATAACGATCTTGCCAGTATTCTTGGATGGTCTAATCGTTATGGGCTTAAATTAAAACCGTCGAAAACGCAAGCCATTGCTTTTGGTACTCGTCCTCTACTATCAGAGATGAACTTTCACTCTTCCCCTCAAGTGATGCTTGATGGCAACGTTATTCAGTTTTCGGACACGGTTAAGAATCTTGGTTTGATTATGGATTCTACACTGTCCTGGAAGCCTCAGGTACAGAGTGTTTGTAAAAGGGTTTACTGCTTCCACACTTTGAGAAAACTTCGGTGTTTCCTCCCACCTGTTGTTCGTCGCAACCTTTGTTACTCTCTTATCTTGCCTCATATTGATTATGGTGATGTGGTATATCATAATTTTTAACTCTCCAGAATAAATTGGAGAGACTTCAGAATAATTGTATTCGTTACATCTTTAATCTGGGGAGGTTTCCGCACATAACGTCGAATCGTAATTATTTGCAGATGCTTACGCTACAGAATTGCAGGTCTTTTCGGATACTTTCTACATTGTACAAGGTTCTGCAGAGCTGCACTCCTACATATTTATCTGACTCATTCAAGTTTTTATCGTCGCATGGTTTGTCCACCCGATCTAATTCTGATACTACCTTAATGTTTCCGGTTCATGCTACTGAGATTTTTCACAGATCTTTTACAGTACAATCGATTACGTTATGGAATGATCTACCTGTCGCTATTCGCAATGCAACAAGTTTTGTCTTTTAAAAAATTATTGAAATGCCATCTTCTTATTCTCCAACTGTGCTCTTGACTTCTTTGTGTTTGTTGTCTAACCTGTATGATGATAATTGATGTTTGCTCCATTTCTAATCCTGCAAAGGATATCATATTACCGCTGCTAGCCATAATCTCTGAGTTTAATTTTATGCACAGTAGTAGTTGGGTCTTTTGGAAGATATCGCTTACAGCGCTAAATTGATCCTTTTGTCTTGATGTTTATATGTTGCTAATGTATATTTTCTCTTTGTAATTTCTTTTTTTGAGGCAATAAAAGTGTTATTATTATATGGTCTCAGACTTTTATACGTGTCATATAAGAATGTTATGAGACCATAAACAGTTGTTTACGGCAATTATACGCAGTTTTTGGGGTAGAAGATGCTTGTGCAAACTCGTGATCTATGGATGTTATATACCACTGTAAAGAGCAGAAAATTTCCTATATGTCGAATGTGGTTTCACCGTTTTGTTCGTATTATGTAAGAATGTTTCCGAGAGAAAGTCAATACACCGATTATTATGTAGGGTTGTATATAACGTGTAAATTTTGGTAGACGTGGTTACATCTTAACCGGACAAAACCCGGATGTAGGTAACCCAAGGTGTGTTCTTGCTAAATTGATAAAGCTTTTTTTAAAATTCGGTTCCATAACGGTTGCACACGGGCTTAAAATTCGACAATTTTGAGGTGTAATTGGGACGCGGCGGTGTTCTCTATTTTTTTCTGCGGTGGATATAGAAATATCGACAGGACAACCCCGGTTTTAGATAAAGAAAAGATCGGGCTTTCTAGTGGTGTCTATTATTTCGCTATCTCTAAAGACAACGAAGATATCGGCTTGTAAAGGAAATTACGGGTAAAAGTTTGTTGCTGGGAGGTTTGTTGCTATCGTCGCACGGGTAAAAGATATTAATTTAATTAAAATTTATCTCGTATTACATATAACTAATAAATGTAATGGATTTGAAGCGGTTTTTTGGATATTTTTGATTAAAATGAAAGGTTTGTTACATATTAGTTACCTAAATTATTTAATATTTCCGCCAAAAAGAAATCCTCATTTCCTTAATCACTTTTCTTTTTAATTAATTTTTTTTTGATTAATTTAATCAATTTTAATTAATAAGATAAAGAATTATTGGTGCAACACCCAAAATCGATTTTTTTAACTTTTTAGGTTAGGTTTACTGTCAAATTTTGACAACCAATTCTAACCCTACTTTTTTTAATAACAAATTTTTATTAACTTAATTAAAACTTATCTCGTATTTCATATAACTAATAAATGTAATGGATTTGAAGCGGTTTTTTGGATATTTTTGATTAAAATGAAAGGTTTGTTACATTTTAGTTACCTAAATTATTTAATATTTCTGCCGAAAAGAAATCCTCATTTCCTTAATCACTTTTCTTTTTAATTAATTTTTTTTTGATTAATTTAATCAATTTTAATTAATAAGATAAAGAATTATTGGTGCAACACCCAAAATCGATTTTTTTAACTTTTTAGGTTAGGTTTACTGTCAAATTTTGACAATCAATTCTAACCCTACTTTTTTTAATAACAATTTTTATTAACTTAATTAAAACTTATCTTCTATTTTATATAACTAATAAATATAACGGATTTGTAGCGGTTTTTTTGGATATTTTGATTAAAATGAAAGGTTCATAAATGCATTTTAATCACCTAAATTATTTAATATTTCCGCCAAAAAGAAATCCTCATTTCCTTAATCACTTTTCTTTTTAATTAATATTTTTTTTTATTAATTTAATCAATTTTAATTAATAAGATAAAGAATTATTGGTGCAATACCCAAAATCGATTTTTTTAACTTTTTAGGTTAGGTTTACTGTCAAATTTTGACAACCAGTTCTAACCCTACTTTTTTTAATAACAATTTTTATTAACTTAATTAAAACTTATCTTGTATTTTATATAACTAATAAATGTAATGGATTTGTAGCGGTTTTTTGGATATTCTTGATTAAAATGAAAGGTTTGTTACATTTTAGTTACCTAAATTATTTAATATTTCCGCCAAAAAGAAATCCTCATTTCCTTAATCACTTTTCTTTTTAATTAATATTTTTTTTATTAATTTAATCAATTTTAATTAATAAGATAAAGAATTATTGGTGCAATACCCAAAATCGATTTTTTTAACTTTTTAGGTTAGGTTTACTGTCAAATTTTGACAACCAGTTCTAACCCTACTTTCTTTAATAACAATTTTTATTAACTTAATTAAAACTTATCTTGTATTTTATATAACTAATAAATGTAATGGATTTGTAGCGGTTTTTTGGATATTTTTGATTAAAATGAAAGGTTTGTAAATGCATTTTAGTCACCTAGATTATTTAATATTTCCGCCAAAAAGAAATCCTCATTTCCTTAATCACTTTTCTTTTTAATTAATATTTTTTTTATTAATTTAATCAATTTTAATTAATAAGATAAAGAATTATTGGTGCAATACCCAAAATCGATTTTTTTAACTTTTTAGGTTAGGTTTACAGTCAAATTTTGACAACCAGTTCTAACCCTACTTTCTTTAATAACAATTTTTATTAACTTAATTAAAACTTATCTTGTATTTTATATAACTAATAAATGTAATGGATTTGTAGCGGTTTTTTGGAAATTTTTGATTAAAATGAAAGGTTTGTAAATGCATTTTAGTCACCTAGATTATTTAATATTTCCGCCAAAAAGAAATCTTCATTTCCTTAATCACTTTTCTTCTTAATTAATTTTTTTTGATTAATTTAATCAATTTTAATTAATAAAATAAAGAATTATTGGTGCAACACCCAAAATCGATTTTTTTAACTTTTTAGGTTAGGTTTATTGTCAAATTTTGACAACCAATTCTAACCCTATTTTTTTTAATAACAAATTTTTATTAACTTAATTAAAACTTATCTCGTATTTCTTATAACTAATAAATGTAATGGATTTGTAGCGGTTTTTTGGATATTTTTGATTAAAATGAAAGGTTTGTAAATGCATTTTAGTCACCTAAATTATTTAATATTTCCGCCAAAAAGAAATCCTCATTTCCTTAATCACTTTTCTTTTTAATTAATTTTTTTTGATTAATTTAATCAATTTTAATTAATAAGATAAAGAATTATTGGTGCAACACCCAAAATCGATTTTTTTAACTTTTTAGGTTAGGTTTACTGTCAAATTTTGACAACCAATTCTAACCCTACTTTTTTTTAATAACAATTTTTATTAACTTAATTAAAACTTATCTCGTATTTCATATAACTAACAAATGTAATTAATTTGTAGCGGTTTTTTGGATATTTTTGATTAAAAAGTAAGGTTCGTAAATGCATTTTAGTTACCTAAATTATTTAATATTTCCGCCAAAAAGAAATCCTCATTTCCTTAATCACTTTTCTTTTTAATTAATTTTTTTTGATTAATTTAATCAATTTTAATTAATAAGATAAAGAATTATTGGTGCAACACCCAAAATCGATTTTTTTAACTTTTTAGGTTAGGTTTACTGTCAAATTTTGACAACCAATTCTAACCCAACTTTTTTTTAATAACAATTTCTATTAACTTAATTAAAACTTATCTTGTATTTTATATAACTAATAAATATATCGGATTTGTAGCGGTTTTTTTGATATTTTGATTAAAATGAAAGGTTCATAAATGCATTTTAATCACCTAAATTATTTAATATTTCCGCCAAAAAGAAATCCTCATTTCCTTAATCACTTTTCTTTTTAATTAATTTTTTTTTTTGATTAAATTAATCAATTTTAATTAATAAGATAAAGAATTATTGGTGCAACACCCAAAATCGATTTTTTTAACTTTTTAGGTTAGGTTTACTGACAAATTTTGACAACCAATTCTAACCCTACTTTTTTTTAATAACAATTTTTATTAACTTAATTAAAACTTATCTTGTATTTTATATAACTAATAAATATAACGGATTTGTAGCGGTTTTTTTGGATATTTTGGTTAAAATGAAAGGTTCATAAATGCATTTTAATCACCTAAATTATTTAATATTTCCGCCAAAAAGAAATCCTCATTTCCTTAATCACTTTTCTTTTTAATTAATAATTTTTTATAATTAATTGAATAAATTTTAATTAATAAGATAAAGAATTTATTGGTGCAATATCCAAAATCGATTTTTTTTAACTTTTTAGGTTAGGTTTACTGTCAAATTTTGACAACCAATTCTAACCCTACTTTTTTTTAATAACAATTTTTATTAACTTAATTAAAACTTATCTTGTATTTTATATAACTAATAAATATAACGAATTTGTAGCGGTTTTTTTGGATATTTTGATTAAAATGAAAGGTTCATAAATGCATTTTAATCACCTAAATTATTTAATATTTCCGCCAAAAAGAAATCCTCATTTCCTTAATCACTTTTCTTTTTAATTAATTTTTTTTTGATTAATTTAATCAATTTTAATTAATAAGATAAAGAATTATTGGTGCAACACCCAAAATCGATTTTTTTAACTTTTTAGGTTAGGTTTACTGTCAAATTTTGACAACCAATTCTAACCCTACTTTTTTTAATAACAAATTTTTATTAACTTAATTAAAACTTATCTCGTATTTCATATAACTAATAAATGTAATGGATTTGAAGCGGTTTTTTGGATATTTTTGATTAAAATGAAAGGTTTGTTACATTTTAGTTACCTAAATTATTTAATATTTCCGCCAAAAAGAAATCCTCATTTCTTTAATCACTTTTCTGTTTAATTAATTTTTTTTTTGATTAATTTAATCAATTTTAATTAATAAGATAAAGAATTATTGGTGCAACACCCAAAATCGATTTTTTTAACTTTTTAGGTTAGGTTTACTGTCAAATTTTGACAACCAATTCTAACCCTACTTTTTTTTAATAACAATTTCTATTAACTTAATTAAAACTTATCTTGTATTTTATATAACTAATAAATATATCGGATTTGTAGCGGTTTTTTTGATATTTTGATTAAAATGAAAGGTTCATAAATGCATTTTAATCACCTAAATTATTTAATATTTCCGCCAAAAAGAAATCCTCATTTCCTTAATCACTTTTCTTTTTAATTAATTTTTTTTTTTGATTAAATTAATCAATTTTAATTAATAAGATAAAGAATTATTGGTGCAACACCCAAAATCGATTTTTTTAACTTTTTAGGTTAGGTTTACTGACAAATTTTGACAACCAATTCTAACCCTACTTTTTTTTAATAACAATTTTTATTAACTTAATTAAAACTTATCTTGTATTTTATATAACTAATAAATATAACGGATTTGTAGCGGTTTTTTTGGATATTTTGGTTAAAATGAAAGGTTCATAAATGCATTTTAATCACCTAAATTATTTAATATTTCCGCCAAAAAGAAATCCTCATTTCCTTAATCACTTTTCTTTTTAATTAATAATTTTTTATAATTAATTGAATAAATTTTAATTAATAAGATAAAGAATTTATTGGTGCAATATCCAAAATCGATTTTTTTTAACTTTTTAGGTTAGGTTTACTGTCAAATTTTGACAACCAATTCTAACCCTACTTTTTTTTAATAACAATTTTTATTAACTTAATTAAAACTTATCTTGTATTTTATATAACTAATAAATATAACGAATTTGTAGCGGTTTTTTTGGATATTTTGATTAAAATGAAAGGTTCATAAATGCATTTTAATCACCTAAATTATTTAATATTTCCGCCAAAAAGAAATCCTCATTTCCTTAATCACTTTTCTTTTTAATTAATTTTTTTTTGATTAATTTAATCAATTTTAATTAATAAGATAAAGAATTATTGGTGCAACACCCAAAATCGATTTTTTTAACTTTTTAGGTTAGGTTTACTGTCAAATTTTGACAACCAATTCTAACCCTACTTTTTTTAATAACAAATTTTTATTAACTTAATTAAAACTTATCTCGTATTTCATATAACTAATAAATGTAATGGATTTGAAGCGGTTTTTTGGATATTTTTGATTAAAATGAAAGGTTTGTTACATTTTAGTTACCTAAATTATTTAATATTTCCGCCAAAAAGAAATCCTCATTTCTTTAATCACTTTTCTGTTTAATTAATTTTTTTTTTGATTAATTTAATCAATTTTAATTAATAAGATAAAGAATTATTGGTGCAACACCCAAAATCGATTTTTTTAACTTTTTAGGTTAGGTTTACTGTCAAATTTTGACAACCAATTCTAACCCTACTTTTTTTTAATAACAATTTCTATTAACTTAATTAAAACTTATCTTGTATTTTATATAACTAATAAATATATCGGATTTGTAGCGGTTTTTTTGATATTTTGATTAAAATGAAAGGTTCATAAATGCATTTTAATCACCTAAATTATTTAATATTTCCGCCAAAAAGAAATCCTCATTTCCTTAATCACTTTTCTTTTTAATTAATAATTTTTTATAATTAATTGAATAAATTTTAATTAATAAGATAAAGAATTTATTGGTGCAATATCCAAAATCGATTTTTTTTAACTTTTTAGGTTAGGTTTACTGTCAAATTTTGACAACCAATTCTAACCCTACTTTTTTTTAATAACAATTTTTATTAACTTAATTAAAACTTATCTTGTATTTTATATAACTAATAAATATAACGAATTTGTAGCGGTTTTTTTGGATATTTTGATTAAAATGAAAGGTTCATAAATGCATTTTAATCACCTAAATTATTTAATATTTCCGCCAAAAAGAAATCCTCATTTCCTTAATCACTTTTCTTTTTAATTAATTTTTTTTTGATTAATTTAATCAATTTTAATTAATAAGATAAAGAATTATTGGTGCAACACCCAAAATCGATTTTTTTAACTTTTTAGGTTAGGTTTACTGTCAAATTTTGACAACCAATTCTAACCCTACTTTTTTTAATAACAAATTTTTATTAACTTAATTAAAACTTATCTCGTATTTCATATAACTAATAAATGTAATGGATTTGAAGCGGTTTTTTGGATATTTTTGATTAAAATGAAAGGTTTGTTACATTTTAGTTACCTAAATTATTTAATATTTCCGCCAAAAAGAAATCCTCATTTCTTTAATCACTTTTCTGTTTAATTAATTTTTTTTTTGATTAATTTAATCAATTTTAATTAATAAGATAAAGAATTATTGGTGCAACACCCAAAATCGATTTTTTTAACTTTTTAGGTTAGGTTTACTGTCAAATTTTGACAACCAATTCTAACCCTACTTTTTTTTAATAACAATTTCTATTAACTTAATTAAAACTTATCTTGTATTTTATATAACTAATAAATATATCGGATTTGTAGCGGTTTTTTTGATATTTTGATTAAAATGAAAGGTTCATAAATGCATTTTAATCACCTAAATTATTTAATATTTCCGCCAAAAAGAAATCCTCATTTCCTTAATCACTTTTCTTTTTAATTAATTTTTTTTTTTGATTAAATTAATCAATTTTAATTAATAAGATAAAGAATTATTGGTGCAACACCCAAAATCGATTTTTTTAACTTTTTAGGTTAGGTTTACTGTCAAATTTTGACAACCAATTCTAACCCTACTTTTTTTAATAACAAATTTTTATTAACTTAATTAAAACTTATCTCGTATTTCATATAACTAATAAATGTAATGGATTTGAAGCGGTTTTTTGGATATTTTTGATTAAAATGAAAGGTTTGTTACATTTTAGTTACCTAAATTATTTAATATTTCCGCCAAAAAGAAATCCTCATTTCTTTAATCACTTTTCTGTTTAATTAATTTTTTTTTTGATTAATTTAATCAATTTTAATTAATAAGATAAAGAATTATTGGTGCAACACCCAAAATCGATTTTTTTAACTTTTTAGGTTAGGTTTACTGTCAAATTTTGACAACCAATTCTAACCCTACTTTTTTTTAATAACAATTTCTATTAACTTAATTAAAACTTATCTTGTATTTTATATAACTAATAAATATATCGGATTTGTAGCGGTTTTTTTGATATTTTGATTAAAATGAAAGGTTCATAAATGCATTTTAATCACCTAAATTATTTAATATTTCCGCCAAAAAGAAATCCTCATTTCCTTAATCACTTTTCTTTTTAATTAATTTTTTTTTTTGATTAAATTAATCAATTTTAATTAATAAGATAAAGAATTATTGGTGCAACACCCAAAATCGATTTTTTTAACTTTTTAGGTTAGGTTTACTGTCAAATTTTGACAACCAATTCTAACCCTACTTTTTTTTAATAACAATTTCTATTAACTTAATTAAAACTTATCTTGTATTTTATATAACTAATAAATATATCGGATTTGTAGCGGTTTTTTTGATATTTTGATTAAAATGAAAGGTTCATAAATGCATTTTAATCACCTAAATTATTTAATATTTCCGCCAAAAAGAAATCCTCATTTCCTTAATCACTTTTCTTTTTAATTAATTTTTTTTTTTGATTAAATTAATCAATTTTAATTAATAAGATAAAGAATTATTGGTGCAACACCCAAAATCGATTTTTTTAACTTTTTAGGTTAGGTTTACTGTCAAATTTTGACAACCAATTCTAACCCTACTTTTTTTTAATAACAATTTTTATTAACTTAATTAAAACTTATCTTGTATTTTATATAACTAATAAATATAACGAATTTGTAGCGGTTTTTTTGGATATTTTGATTAAAATGAAAGGTTCATAAATGCATTTTAATCACCTAAATTATTTAATATTTCCGCCAAAAAGAAATCCTCATTTCCTTAATCACTTTTCTTTTTAATTAATTTTTTTTTGATTAATTTAATCAATTTTAATTAATAAGATAAAGAATTATTGGTGCAACACCCAAAATCGATTTTTTTAACTTTTTAGGTTAGGTTTACTGTCAAATTTTGACAACCAATTCTAACCCTACTTTTTTTAATAACAAATTTTTATTAACTTAATTAAAATTTATCTCGTATTTCATATAACTAATAAATGTAATGGATTTGAAGCGGTTTTTTGGATATTTTTGATTAAAATGAAAGGTTTGTTACATTTTAGTTACCTAAATTATTTAATATTTCCGCCAAAAAGAAATCCTCATTTCTTTAATCACTTTTCTGTTTAATTAATTTTTTTTTTGATTAATTTAATCAATTTTAATTAATAAGATAAAGAATTATTGGTGCAACACCCAAAATCGATTTTTTTAACTTTTTAGGTTAGGTTTACTGTCAAATTTTGACAACCAATTCTAACCCTACTTTTTTTTAATAACAATTTCTATTAACTTAATTAAAACTTATCTTGTATTTTATATAACTAATAAATATATCGGATTTGTAGCGGTTTTTTTGATATTTTGATTAAAATGAAAGGTTCATAAATGCATTTTAATCACCTAAATTATTTAATATTTCCGCCAAAAAGAAATCCTCATTTCCTTAATCACTTTTCTTTTTAATTAATTTTTTTTTTTGATTAAATTAATCAATTTTAATTAATAAGATAAAGAATTATTGGTGCAACACCCAAAATCGATTTTTTTAACTTTTTAGGTTAGGTTTACTGACAAATTTTGACAACCAATTCTAACCCTACTTTTTTTAATAACAATTTTTATTAACTTAATTAAAACTTATCTTGTATTTTATATAACTAATAAATATAACGGATTTGTAGCGGTTTTTTTGGATATTTTGGTTAAAATGAAAGGTTCATAAATGCATTTTAATCACCTAAATTATTTAATATTTCCGCCAAAAAGAAATCCTCATTTCCTTAATCACTTTTCTTTTTAATTAATAATTTTTTATAATTAATTGAATAAATTTTAATTAATAAGATAAAGAATTTATTGGTGCAATATCCAAAATCGATTTTTTTCAACTTTTTAGGTTAGGTTTACTGTCAAATTTTGACAACCAATTCTAACCCTACTTTTTTTAATGACAAATTTTTATTAACTTAATTAAAATTTATCTCGTATTACATATAACTAATAAATGTAATAGATTTGTAGCGGTTTTTTGGATGTTTTTGATTAAAATGAAAGGTTTGTAAATGCATTTTAGTCACCTAAATTATTTAATATTTCCGCCAAAAAGAAATCTTCATTTCCTTAATCACTTTTCTTTTTAATTAATAATTTTTTATAATTAATTTAATCCATTTTAATTAATAAGATAAAGAATTTATTGGTGTAATTCCAAAAATCAATTTTTTTAACTTTTTAGGTTAGGTTTACTGTCAAATTTTGACAATCGATTCTAACCCTACTTTTTTTAATGACAAATTTTTATTAACTTAATTAAAACTTATCTCATATTTCATATAACTAATAAATGTAATGGATTTGTAGCGGTTTTTTGGATATTTTTGATTAAAATGAAAGGTTTGTAAATGCATTTTAGTCACCTAAATTATTTAATATTTCCGCCAAAAAGAAATCTTCATTTCCTTAATCACTTTCCTTTTTAATTAATAATTTTTATAATTAATTTAATCAATTTTAATTAATAAGATAAAGAATTTATTGGTGTAATTTCAAAAATCGATTTTTTTAACTTTTTAGGTTAGGTTTACTGTCAAATTTTGACAACCAATTCTAACCCTACTTTTTTTAATAACAAATTTTTATTAACTTAATTAAAACTTATCTCGTATTTCATATAACTAATAAATGTAATGGATTTGAAGCGGTTTTTTGGATATTTTTGATTAAAATGAAAGGTTTGTTACATTTTAGTTACCTAAATTATTTAATATTTCCGCCAAAAAGAAATCCTCATTTCTTTAATCACTTTTCTGTTTAATTAATTTTTTTTTGATTAATTTAATCAATTTTAATTAATAAGATAAAGAATTATTGGTGCAACACCCAAAATCGATTTTTTTAACTTTTTAGGTTAGGTTTACTGTCAAATTTTGACAACCAATTCTAACCCTACTTTTCTTTAATAACAATTTTTATTAACTTAATTAAAACTTATCTTGTATTTTATATAACTAATAAGTATAACGGATTTGTAGCGGTTTTTTGAATATTTTTGATTAAAATGAAAAGTTTGTTACATTTTAGTTACCTAAATTATTTAATATTTCCGCCAAAAAGAAATCCTCATTTCCTCAATCACTTTTCTTTTTAATTAATAATTTTTTATAATTAATTTAATCAATTTTAATTAATAAGATAAAGAATTATTGGTGCAATACCCAAAATAGATTTTTTTAACTTTTTAGGTTAGGTTTCCTGTCAAATTTTGACAACCAATTCTAACCCTACTTTTTTAATAACAAATTTTTATTAATTTAATTAAAACTTATCTCTTATCGATATAACTAATAAAACGAACCTTTTGCTTTAAATATCCAGCCAATTCTGAAATCGTGGGTGATAACCCCAAGCTCCTCATTATAACGGTTAATTCATCCAGAGTTTTAATTTGCCCCGATCTTGCAAATAAATAAAAGCATTCTCTAAACTCTAAAAAGAAATTAAGGGTTAAAATGAATCACACAATTAAATTAGGTCAAAATTACCTACGATGTCCTGCTCTTTAAAGTATCGTGCCTGCACATATTAAAAAATCATTAAATAAATAAGGTAATGAGTTTATAACGAGTAATCTTACCATTTTACGTTGGTTTTTCACTAAAAATAAGTGCGTACGTGTCACTAGAAACTAGGAATCGTCCCAAAACGTCGAGATAACAACAGGTATATCAGGTACACTCAATAAAAATTGAGTACACTCCTTCTAAAATTGTTTGTAGTTGCGCAAAACCGTTCTTGTTATTTCTTAATTGTTTATTTACCCTTTTTATTTTCATCGTTTTGTTTTCGTTCTCGTTTCGAATCTTTTAAAAGTCGCCTTATCGCTATTTACCGCATTAAGATGTAAATAAATTTTGGAGATTTATCGAGAAGTTTTGGCACACTTTGAACTTTGGTCAACGTTTCGGTTGTGGGGGAGAAAAAATGCGTGCACGCTTGTAAATCAACACTTAACATCGAACGAACTATCGAGTAATTAACCAGAAGACTTTTTCGATTCGTTTCAGACAATTATTCAGTAATTATGAGGTGATCTTCACTCAAAAAAAAAAAAATAGAAGAAAACGATAAAATGACTCTTAACCAAACTATCCAAGAATCTCTGGTTCCTTTAACCGGGAAACTTTCCAACACCGATATCGTTGTGACTAGCTTATGTGCCGGGGCCATAGCTGGTGCTTTAGCTAAAACTACGATAGCCCCTTTGGATAGGACAAAAATTAATTTTCAAATCAGGTAATGTAAGTAACGCTTTTTTGTAAATAAGTACTAAAAAGATTTGAAAACAAGCATTAAAATTATCATTAATTTTAACTCTTATGTAATTTATTTAATTTTTTTTTAGCGAAAAACCATACTCGACAAAGAAGGCCTTAAAATTTCTAATACAAACATTAAGGAATCATGGATTTTTCGCATTATGGAGAGGAAATAGTGCAACTATGGCTCGAATCGTACCCTACGCTGCTATTCAATTTACAGCACATGAACAATGGAAAAGAATTTTACACGTTGATGCTTCCGGGCAAGTAAAAATTATCTTTTTTATTTTATTTAAGCCCATATACACTTCATGATAATAGAAAGATAATGGAATATTAAAAAAAAGCAAGTCATTATTTATTTCATCGTTTTAAAACATTTCGAAGAATTTTTTAGGTTAACTTTAATTGTCAAAATGACATTTAATATAACCTAATTTTATTAAATTAAAAAAATTAAAAATAAAAATAATAATTTATTTTCTTTTTTGTAGTAAATCTCCTGGGAAACAATTTTTGGCAGGATCTCTTGCTGGGGTGACCTCTCAATCTCTAACTTACCCATTAGATTTAGCCAGGGCTCGAATGGCGGTTACCCCCAAAGATCAATACGCGACACTACGACAAGTTTTTTTAAAAATATATAGACAAGAAGGACTTTTAACGTTCTACCGAGGCATTATTCCAACTTTATTGGGTGTTATTCCATATGCAGGAGTTTCCTTTTTTACATATGAGACTTTAAAACGACAATATAAAGGTTTCTTATTTTTAATGAATAATCCCGATGAAGTAAAATTTTAATTTTATTTTAGAACACTTAGGCCATTTAAATATACCTCAACCACTAACTTCGTTAGGATTTGGTGCAATAGCTGGGATGTTAGGACAAACGAGTAGTTACCCCTTAGATATAGTTAGAAGACGAATGCAAACGGATATGATTAATAAATATCCATCAATATCCGGGACATTAAAAGTTATTTGGTTGTGAGTATTTATCTCAATGTAATATTAAATTAAATATTAAATATTTTTTGTAATAGTAATGAAGGTTTAAAAAATGGATTATATAAAGGATTATCGATGAATTGGATTAAAGGTCCTATAGCTGTAGGAATTAGTTTTGCTACGTACGATAACATCAGGGATACTTTAAGGTCAATTGTGTTGAAATACAGATAGAAAATGATTATTTTCTAATGTTGTGAGTCAAGGATTAGGATGGAATGGTCAATTATATAATAGGTTTAATTAATTCTTTTTTAATAATTGTGAATTTAGTCTTTTTACACATTCAAGAATTTTTTCTCCTATCATGTTTTTTATATATTTTTGATTGATTCTATGTAGACATGTAAATATGGTGCAATTTATTTATTTTTTAAATAAACATTGTTATGGATTGTTGTATATTAATAAAAAAATTATATTATTACCACTTATTTTGTGTTAAGTTTGTTTAATACAGATAAAACATCCGTTATTCATTATATACCTGAAAAATTGACACTAAATGTAAAGTTTGGAAGGCAGGAAACATTATTAATTAGTGAGAACAATTTAAATTCACTCAAACGCTTTGAATGCATTAAAGTGTTAAATATGTATCATTCATAATGTATCATAATAATTGTATCATTTAAGTTTAAACATTGCAAAGCTTAATACTCATATTTAATACTTTATTAAGATAGTATTGTGTATTTAGTGATGTTTAGTATATGATATAGAGTTAGAGAAGTTTTGTTGCCAGTTGAGAAAAAGTTTGAAGTCAACTTATGCAAGATTTTAAGTTTTTTTTTGATGAACAGATTCTTAAATTATTCTTAAATAAATTTTGTAAGATGAATGAGTTATAAATTAAGTTAAAAGAGCGCATTTGTTCATTCTGATATTATAGGAGATTGTTTGAAGTTATGTTGCACCAAATTTTGAGTCTTTCTGCTTGAATGGTCTTTATGCACAGATTTTGATTATTCCATGGATAGAATTTTATAAGAATATAAATTCAATTTGAATTTTGCAATTTATTTGGTGCATTCACCTTATCTACTTTTTAATGAACAAGTTCGTTTTAAAATATCATCTGGTAATTAAAAATTCCTAAAATATCTACTTCTTCGAAAATTATTTTTAACAATTACTAAACAAAGCATTTTCTTTCTAATGAACGAAAGTTTTCTAGTGCTACAAAAAAAAAAGCTTAAATTGACTACCTTTAAATTATTAGTTTTTATTGTTAAATTACTATTTTTTTCGTTAATAAACTAATTACATTAAATAGCACTAGATGGTGATTGAAAATTTTACAAAAAAAGCTTATTTTTGGCTTTATTCTGAACAATAATGACTATACCTATCGAACTTTATATTTTTGAAATCAGAAAAAATGTCGAATTTAATAAGCTAAAAATCAGGGATTGTATCCATTTAAAAAAACAAAAATTGTCATAATATCTCAAAATCAAAAAGAGAAAAAAAATTTCAACAACGTCATCAAATTCTTCGTAAAAAAGTGTCCATATGGTGTTTTTATTATAACAATTTACTAATAATAATAACCAACATAATTGCAGTTGCTTGACATGTCAGCTACTTTTTATATAACTCTTATAATTTTCGAGATAGCCAATTCAGACTTCGAATTTGAACCACCCTGTATAGACCTAATATCTTAGTACGGTGCTATATTTTTGTTCCAACAAGTGGTCTGACTCATCGTGTATTCGTCAATATGCAATCGCCCATGTCAAGTAATGCTATGAATTCCGCTGAATTGTAGTAGCACTACTTAATAAGTACGATTGCATTTAACGGGTATACGACGAGTAGAACCGCTTGTTGGAACAAACCTATATTTGAATCTTTTTATATTGTATTTTTTAAAATTTCTAAGAATATTAAAAAAATTCTATGAAATTTATAATATGCAGTTTTAACCCTTAATTGCTTCTTTATTCAATTGAAAAAATAAAAAAAAAGTTAATGTTTTTTCTGAAAACAATTTTATTTTCAAGCAGATAGCTTTCTACAAAAAAATGTTCTCTAGGGATTTATGCAAACTGCTGATATTACAAGTTTGAAATTTTTCGAGAAATCTACAAAAAAATACTAAGAAATTTATACTAAGCTGAATTTAAAAAGCTTTATCATAATATTTTCCCTTTTTATTTACCCATAATTAAATGAAAAATGTTTATGTGGTGTTTAAAAAAAAAAGTAGTGATTTTTTTCTGGAATATTAAAGAAAAATTTTTATTTTCAACCAAATCGCTTTCTACGCAGGTGAGTGCGCACAAAGCGATCACGTGATAAGCCATTTACTTGACATGGTTTTAGTTCAATTCAAATATACATGGTTGGGTTGGGTTTTTGAAATAAAGTATTGAATTGAAGTATTAAGTAATTGAAGTAAAATTAGAACTAACGCTAGACATAGAAGTAGAAAGATTCAGGTTCCTTTCAGGTCTCTACAATGTATACTTTCTGGAATAGAATACTTTATTAACTAGTTTGGCAACCCTGTATATTTTAATTGAAATAAAACTAGAACTAACACTAGACCTAGAAATGGAAAGTTTTGGGTTTAGTCGTGCGTCTTCAGACTTCAGTTCTTCAGTCTTCAAACCAACAACTTCAGTTCTTCTACGTGTTTAGCTCTTTTATGACATTTTAGGCTGATGATAGAATGATATTTCTGAAACCGGTACCGATATAAATATTTTTCAACTAAAGCAAGTTAAAATAATTAGTTAGTAAAATAATTTTTATTTCTGATGCTTTTCATTTGCAACATGGATAATTTTCTAAATTTAGTTATAATACTTTACCAATAATAATAACCAAGATAATAGCAGGTGCTGGTTTCACGATATTTGCACTTCGAATTTGAACCACCCTGTACAAACCTACTTATACAAATATACACGGTGACACAAAAGTCTGCAATATAGCAAATTACTTCGCTATTTTTAGTTTTAATAAAAAATGTTTCTTATAAAAGTTTTTAGGTTTATTATAACGCATATTTCGTATTTTTTTAATTTGAAGTGGGCGAATTTTTTTTCTTACCTTAATAGAGCATATTTTTCTCTTTGCGTTGAGCATATTATACCATAAGATTACATAATGAAAAATCTGATAACTTGCGTCTTTTATAACTATTATGTCAGACATTTTAATCAAAGTAGGCTCTGAAACAACGTTGGTACCTAAATTAATACTGTAAAAAGTATCGAAGTAAGCGTTAATATAGCGTTAACAATTGAATTTTACCATTAACGCTGTTTTAACGCCTACTTTAATTAAAATGTTTGAAAATATACCTTAATTTTTTTTCATTATGTAGCCTTAACAACGAGTGTTCATTAATTATCGCACCCGAAACTGGCTTGTAATATTGAAATGTATTAAAACTATAACAAATAGGTATAGGAATGCTTATAGATAATTTGTAGAGGATTAAATTCCCTTTCTGATAGGGTATAAAAATATGGGCGTTCCATTTAAAATTTTCGACTTTCATGCAATTGAATACAGAGAAACGGTAACTCATTTTTTGACCAGTCTGTATAAGATATACTGATACAACAAGTGGCAATCTATTTAACAGCATATGAAGAGTTATCGTATCATTGCAAAACCTTTTTGAATTAACATTGGCTGAGATATGGGCTTGTAAAGAGCATGGTGATATTTGACAAAAAACACTTAAAATCAACAACTGTTATCAACGTCAACATATTTTCTTACGTATAATTGAATGGTGTAATAAAAACTATAGCATTTCATTTAAAATAACGAAGTTGAGAATCTACAAAAAATATACTAAGAAATTTATACTAAGCTGAATTTAAAAAGCTTAATCATAACATTTTCCCTTTTTATTTACCCATAATTAAATGAAAAATGTTTATGTGGGTTTAGCCGTGCGTCTGAAGACGCACGGCTAAACCCACATCTTTCCACTCCTAGGTCTAGTGTTAGTTCTACTTTTATGTTATGGGATCTAACTCTAGAATTTGAAACATTCGCGTTAAGCTGTACGTTTCTCAAGGCGACTAGAAACGAACGATTCTTGTTCTATATCTAGTGTTAGTTCTAAACTCCATGCCGAAAGTCAGGGTCTCTCACGCTGTAGTTTTATTTCAATTCAAATATACAGTGCGCGCGTAAAGTATGGAAACATAAAAAAGTCCTTAATGGCTTCATCAATTTTGACAAGAATTTGTGTATACAGTATGTCTCCGGGTCGAGTTGCAAAGAGGAAAAAAATTATTACTGATTTTTTAACCTTTGAAGGTTGTAACTTTCAAAATCTACTATTACCTATTCAGTAATATGTTTGCATATCTGGATTTATATATGTAATTACTTAGAAATTACGATTTACAATATTTATTTCCTCAAAAAAAGAAGATAATGACCTATATACACAAGTTTTTGTTTAAATTGATCAAGCCGTTAAGAAGATTTTTCATGTTTCCATACTTTACGCGCGCATTATACAGGTTGGATCAAATTCGAAGTCTAAGGGCCACTTTTACCAATTCTTTATATATTTAGCTAACAGTTAAAAACCGGCTCATAACCAATGGGAGCGTTTAAAATCGACATAACCACCGCTTGTTAATTAAACGGGCGGTTGATAAAAGCGGGCCTAAAGATGTCATGATCTCTCTTTAAAAAAAAATATATCTAATGCTGAAAACCTCAAAGCTCTGTCGTCTTTTGTTTTTCCGCTGGACACCAAAAGTAAAAATATCGTAAAACCAGCAACTGCTATTATATTGGTTATAGTTATTGGCAGAGTATTATAAGGGTCACTTTTACCACCTCTTGATAAATTTATTTAACTGTTAAAAAAGAAAAATGTGGGTGAGGAACTGGATATTACGGAGATGCGATCTTGGAATTTATGAAACGCTGTTGTCGGAATTAAACTCGGAAGATCCTTGCCAACTTGATAATTTCTTTCGAATGACAGCTACTGATTTTGAGCATCTTTTGGAAATTGTAGGACCCACCATTACGAAGCAAGATACCAAAATGCGTTGTGCCATCACTGCGCGAGAGCGTTTGTGTGTGACACTGAGGTTCTTAGCAACAGGTAGGTTTTCAATTGAAACAACAGTTATACGTAATTATTTATTAAAGATTACTTAAATAATAATAACATTATAATATTTGTAGGAGATTCATATCATTCGTTGATGTATCTGTTTCGGATACCAGTGTGTACGATTGCTCGCATAATACCTGAGTGTTGTGAGGCGCTCGTTGAGGGTCTAAAAAATACATATATGAAGGTAAATAGTATGACATGACATGACATTTTTTTAGATTATTCATACCTTGATCAGTAGGACTAGAGATAAAACTTGAATAATAAGATGCAGTCGAGGAAGGGCGAGAAGTATCTTGTTCAGCTACTTCTAGTATTGCACGTTGAATCATACGTTTTAACCTTTGTTGATTTTCTCGATTCTGTAAATTTCTTAATTCACAAGCCACAAAATCACCAAATATTTGAAATTCATTGGCTGGTTTATCGATTATTTTCATTGCTTTATTTAAAAGATCATCCTCCTTTAATTGACTGTTATCCTTTCGTTTTACCCTTTTCTTTTTCATGTTGTCAGGATTCTCGTTTACATTAACAATCGCCTCAGCATTTTTTGATTTGTCCTCTTCTTCCTAGAAATATACAGCCAGTTCGCATTTAGTTTTATCTCTAAACCAATACTTTATATGTACATATAAATAAGTATAACTTTAAAAATGTTTTTGATTTGCTAACTATATTTCAGACCCCAAAGACACCCCAAGAATGGCTTCAACACGCAGAACTTTTTGAAAAGTTATGGAATTTTCCGCATTGTGTAGGAGCAATAGACGGGAAGCACATAATGATGCAAGCTCCTTCAAATAGTGGCAGCAATTTCTATAATTACAAAGGATTTCACGGCATCGTATTAATGGCATTAGTTGACGCAACTTATAAATTTTTGTATGTGGATATTGGATGTAACGGAAGGGTATCAGATGGAGGTGTATTTAATAACTGCAATTTGTCACGTGCTTTGAAAAATAACACTTTAAATTTTCCAATTGTCCAAAGTTTACCTGGACGGGAAATGTCGGTACCTTACATCATAGTGGGTGATGATGCCTTTGCGATGAAACCTTATTTATTAAAACCATATCCATTTCGAGGTCAACCGGCGCATAACCGAGTATTTAACTATCGGGCAAGACGAGTAGTGGAGAACGCTTTCGGCTTTATTGCTAATAGATTCCGTATATTAAGAAAACCAATTGAACTTTGCCCTGAGAAAACCACAGTAATTGTCTCAGCAATATGTGTACTACATAATTTTCTGCTGTCGTATGGTAGTAAATTTTATGCACCACCATTGTAGTAGTACCTATTGATACAGATAACAGACCGGGTGAATGGAGAACCGCAGGGATGTCGCAATCTAATCTTTTAGATTTAGAACATGGAAATGCTCATAACTGTGCAGCAAATGCTAAAGAGATACGTGACGAATTTAGAGATTATTTTATTTCCCCACAAGGAGAAATACATTGGCAGTATCAAAACATCTAAATTAAATTAACTTCTTTTAGTTAATGTTAGGAACTAATAAATATATTATTTAACTCATTGTGTTAAGTATTTTAAACGGTTATTTAGTATAAAAATTCATAAATCATTATAAGTATTATTTAAAATGATAGTTAATAAAAGTACTTACAAGATTATCAATAGTCTGTTTATTGGAATGATCAGCTTGAATAAACTTTATAGCTTCAAAAAACTCCCAATTGGTATCATATTTATCTTCCGTTCCGTCTCCACTATGGTTGGCTTTTATTTTTCTTAATTCGCTATGAAATTGAGTTCGTAAATTATGCAATTTACGACCGATTTCATTCTCATTTGTATTTAGCGCAGCTCCTATGGTTCTCAATGCATTTTGTTTTTTTATTCGATTTCTGTAATTTTTATTTTTCACATCCCATAATACGGGATGTACACTTAGCAGCAGAAGTCTGCGTACAAAAAACTTCTAACACTTTAACTGAAAAAATAAGGGTCATGATCTAATGTGATAAACTTCAATTTTTTTTTATTTTGTGTATTAACTACATATAATCCTATTAACAAAATATGCATCAATAAAATAGAAATATTAATTACAGAAAAAATTAAAATTAAAAATTCTCCAAATAATGCGTATGCAAAAATCTGCGTACAAATAACGACGCCTTCTCCAAAATATACTTATTTACTTAAATACGTAGTTGGCGATGTACCCTTTCCGATTTAAATAAAAGATAATCGGTGTCAATTATATTAGCAGAGGCTTAGAAGCTAAAAGTTAGAATGGACACGAAAGGAAAGGAAATTGAATTGGGAGAGAGAAAAATTATTGTAAAGTTATGGAAAGAGCGAAAATCTTTTCGAAAAATAGGAGAAACTGTCGGCAGGTCACACTCTTCCATTCAAAGAGTAATTAATAATTATAAAGACACTGAAGATTACCTCTCACGTCCGCGATCTGGTAGACCACCCCTTTTAACAAACCGAGAGAAGCGAAAAATTGTACAGCAGGTTAGAAAAGAACCTAGGCTGACGGCAAAAAAAAATAGTAGAAAATGTACAAGAAGAATTTCATAAAACTATCAGCAAATATACGGTGAGAAGGACGTTGAAAAAAGCTAACTATCACAGTCGCGTTGCACGAAAAAAGCCATTTGTGTCAGAGGTCAATCGTCAGAAGCGGATCGCCTTTGCAAAAAAACTCTTAGACAAGCCCATTGAATTCTGGGAGAAAGTTCTCTTTACAGATGAGAGCAAATTTTGCATTTTCGGCATTAAGGGTAAACAACTTGTATGGAGAAAACCTAATACTGCCGTTAATCACGAAAATTTGAAAGCGACTGTAAAACACGGAGGTGGTGGAGTTATGGTTTGGGGGTGTATGTGCACCAAAGGGGTGGTTTTCATAACATCGACAATGGACCATAAAATGTATATAGACATTTTAAAAGAAAATTTGAAGCCTAGCATCGAAAACTTGGGCTTGGGGCCCGAATACTTTTTTCAACAAGATAATGACCCCAAACATTGCGCCCACAACACTAAGCTTTGGCTACTATACAATACCCCAAAGCAACTTAAAACACCTCCACAACCGCCGGACTTGAATCCCATCGAACACCTCTGGGATTTACTGGAACGCAGGATTCGGCAACACAACATAACGTCGAAGGAAACGTTAAAAAATGTTATGATTGAGGAATGGGCCAAAATCAGTTCGGACGAAACAAAGAAATTAGTGCACTCCATGCCTAAACGTTTAAGGGAGGTCATTAAAGGTAAAGGTTATCCGACCTCATATTAATATAGAAAGAATGATCTCATTTATGAATTTTTTATAAATACTGTCGTGACTTTTTCTGTAACTACTGTTTCTGTTTTGTTGAAGCATATTTTGTTAATAGAATTATATGTAGTTAATATACAAAATAAAAAAAAATCAAGTTTATCACATTAGATTATGACTCTTATTTTTTCAATTAAAGTATTACAAGTTCTTTGTACGCAGACTTCTGCTGCTGAGTGTAACTCGAAAACAGAAAACGGCAGGTATCAACAACTGTTATCAAAGTCAACATATTTTCTTACGTATAATTGAATGGTGTAATAAAAATTATAGCATTTCATTTAAAATAACGAAGTTGAGGTCTACTTCCGGTAGACCGGAAGTGGCGGCCATTTTGAAAATATTTTAGATTAATAGATCGAAATGAACAACCCATGTTACCAAAATTTCAAGCCTCTGTGAATAGTGGAACCTAAAAAAGTTCTAATGAACCAGTTAGGTGAGACACCCTGTATAACTCTTATAATTTTCGAGATAGCCAATTCAGACTTCGAATTTGAACCATCCTGTATAGACCTAATATCTTAGTACGATACTATATTTTTGTTCCAACAAGTGGTCTGACTCATCGTGTATTCGTCAATATGCAATCGCCCATGTCAAGTAATGCTATGAATTCCGCTGAATTGTAGTAGCACTACTTAATAAGTACGATTGCATTTAACGGGTATACGACGAGTAGAATCACTTGTTGGAACAAAGCTATATTTCAATTTTTTATATTGTATTTTCTAAAATTTCTGAGAATATTATAAAAAATTCTATGAAATTTATAATATGCAATTTCAACCCTTAATTGCTTCTTTATTCAGTTGAAAAAATAAAAAAAAGTTAAATAATGTTTTTTCTGAAAACAAT
The DNA here is from genome assembly GCA_036711965.1 of Onthophagus sagittarius. Classification (NCBI taxonomy): domain Eukaryota; kingdom Metazoa; phylum Arthropoda; class Insecta; order Coleoptera; family Scarabaeidae; genus Onthophagus; species Onthophagus sagittarius. The sequence goes on from JASERS010000004.1 coordinate 15,842,476, forward strand.
TTTATTCTCAAGCAGATAGCTTTCTACAAAAAAATGTTGTCTAGGGATTGATGCAAACTGCTGATACTACAAGTTTGAAATTTTCCGAGAAATCTACAAAAAAAATACTAAGAAATTTATACTAAGCTGAATTTAAAAAGCTTAATCATAACATTTTCCCTTTTTATTTACCCATAATTAAATGAAAAATGTTTATGTGTCATCAGACGCACGGCTAAACCCACATCTTTCCACTCCTAGGTCTAGTGTTAGTTCTAATTTTATGTTATAGGATCTAACTCTAGAATTTGAAACATTCGCGTTAAACTGTACGTCTCTCAAGGCGACTAGAAACGAACGATTCTTGTTCTATATCTAGTGTTAGTTCTAAACTCCATGCCGAAAGTCAGGGTCTCTCACGCTGTAGTTTTATTTCAATTCAAATATACAGTGCGCGCGTAAAGTATTGAAACATAAAAAAGTCCTTAATGGCTTCATCGATTTTGACAAGAATTTGTGTATACAGTATGTCCCCGGATCGAGTTACAAAGAGGAAAAAAATTTATTACTGATTTTTTAACCTTTGAAAGTTGTAACTTTTCTGGTTTCCATAGTTACATATCATAAATTGAACTTGTAAAATTATGAATTTAGCAAGTTATTAATATAACATGTCCGACGCATTAATTGTAACTAATTTTTTTTTTCCTTTTTGTAACCCGATCCGGGGACAAACTACCTATATAAGTTACGTAACCTTACGAATTCAAATTTTTTATCGGCAATGTTGTCAAGTTTATGATTTCTGAGACAAATTATAAAACCTATATTTTTAATGGGACAGTCTATATATTTTTACATTTTCTAAGAAATCTACTATTACCTATTCAGTAATATGTTTGCATATCTGGATTTATATATGTAATTACTTAGAAATTACGATTTACAATATTTATTTCCTCAAAAAAAGAAGGTAATGACCTATATACACAAGTTTTTGTTTAAATTGATCAAGCCGTTAAGAAGATATTTCATGTTTCCATACTTTACGCGCGCATTATATAGGTTGGATCAAATTCGAAGTCTAAGGGCCACTTTTACCAATTCTTTATAAATTTAGCTAACAGTTAAAAACCGGCTCATAACCAATGGGAGCGTTTAAAATCGACATAACTACCGCTTGTTAATTTAACAGGCCGTTGATAAAAGCGGGCCTAAACATGATCTCTCTTTAAAAAAAAGAATATCTAATGCTGATAACCTCAAAGCTCTGTCGTCTTTTGTTTTTCCGCTGGACACCAAAAGTAAAAATATCGTAAAACCAGCAACTGCTATTATATTGGTTATTGTTATTGGTAGAGTATTGTAAAGGTCACTTTTACCACATCTAAAATATATATAGAAAATATATTTTTGAAATATGTACTCTGAAATCAACATTAGCCGTGTTCTAAAAGGTTCCTGAAGATGATCTGATCCAGATCGAAACCGGTAGAACAAGAATATTTTTTACCAATATTTAATAAAGTACAAAACCAATATGTTACCCTGTATAACTGAATTAGTAATAGGAATATATCTTAGAAAATGTAAAATTATATAGGGTGTTCAAAGTAGACGCCAATACCACCCGGCACCATCTTTTCAACTATGCTCGGATAGGCCTGAACCCTCTTCTCCGCACTGCTTATTTCTATTTCTCTTTAATTTATAATTCCGTGAAATCGCTAATAACAAAATAAGGGGACTTAATTTAAAAAACTGAAAATAGAATCTGAAAAATGACATTGTTCAACACATTTTGGTAAAAATCACGTTGAAATCGTCGTTTTTATAGTAACCGCATCTTACAAATCCGCGATTTTCCGCGAAACTATTTGGAATATCGATAAAATAAAATATGCCCCATATTAAGAACACTTCGATTTACCACCATTTCAAATTTGAAACTTTTTCGTCGAATAGTTTTTGAGAAAAAAAATCGCAAAGTAGATACAATTATATAAAAATAATTTTTCTTATCCTTTTTTCACCAATTATTAAATTAGGGTCTATATAAAAATTTACTTTTGGTGATAATTAAAATTTATTTTTCTATACTAGTTTCGAGCCTTGCTCTTCTTCAGTAGGTACCTACAAGTTTACAATATATAAAATGAACATATTAATATAAAAATAAAATAGTACAATCTTACGTTATTACTAACAAATTAGAAAAATTAATTACAATATTTTTCAAAATTTACGTCAAAAATTGTTGTGTGACGTTAGGTTTTTTTTTGTTTTTGTTTTTATATTTGTGTTTTAGGTACGGATCTCGCAGGCAACTATAGATTGGTTTTTGGGTCGGGATAATTTGTTCATTAAGGCTTATAATATTACTGTTAATTTCAATAAACTTGTTGATTTCGTACATTTCCATTATTTCTATAAGGTTGCTTTTATTAAGTTGGTGTAGTAATTTAATATTTTTATTTTCGTCAAATTCGTGGTTGTTGAAAATTAGATGTTTTCCGAATGCCGATTTTGAACTCTTTTTATGTTCTTTAAGCCTTGTTTGGATACTTCTTCCCGTTTCACCTATGTATGTGGCTGAACAGGTCCCACATTGCAATTGGTATATGCCACTTTTAGCGAGAGTTTTAGTCTTGTTTTTGTTATTAACTAATAATGCCTTCAGATTGCTTTTGTTTTTAAATGTCATTGTTATGTTGAACTTATGGAACATTTTCTTGATTTTATGGGATATTTCTCCTGGGTAAGTTATGGATCTGTACGTTGTTGGTTTATCAGGTTTTCGGTCGGATAGGGAAGTTGTTTCTTGAAGATTATATTTGTTTTGTATTTTCGAAAATATTCGTTGGATAAATGTCGGTGGGAAATTGTTTTCGCTTGCAATTTGGTGGATAATTTCGATCTCTTTTTCTAGGTCTTGTTGTTCCAATTTTGAATTGAAAGCTCTGTGTATATAAGCCCGGTATGCTGCCATTTTATGAGTTTCATCATGATGAGAATCGAATGGGATACTAGTTTGTGTAGGTTTTCTGTAGATGTTATATTTAATTTTGTTGTTTGAATGTCGTAGTGTATAGTCTAAGAAATTTAATTTTTGATTGTTTGTCAGTCTCGATAGTGAAGTTAATATTGGGGTGTAAACTGTTAATATATTTATGAAGATTATTAATATGTTGGTCGTCTTTAATCAGTCTAAAATGTCGTCCACGTATCTTGTCCATAGGATAATATCGTCTCTATAAGGGTTTTTGTCACACATAATTTGATTTTTCTCTAGGTTGTCCATGAAAATATCTGCCATCACACTACTCAATGGTGATCCCATTGGTAATCCATCTAGATATTGATAGTATTTATCGTTAAAGATACAAACATTTTGTTCTAAGCATAGTTTTAATAGCATTAAGATGGAGCGAGTTTTGTCTTTGTTTTTGAGGTCAGTCTTTAATATTTCTTCTAATATCGTTATCGTGTCGGTTATGGGTATGTTTGTATTTAGGTTGTTGACATCAAATGAGATCATTTTGAAACCATCTGGTAGCTGTATTTTGTCAATTAAATCAGGAAGTTGGTAACGATTAATTATGGTATATTTTGGTTTAAAATTGATATCATTTATTATAAATTTTTGTAAAAGTTTTGCGAGTTTGTATGTGCTGGATTCAATGGAGGTTATAATGGGTCTTATTGGTAATCCATTTTTGTGAACTTTAGGTAGTGCATACAATTTAGGGGTTTGCGGATTCATAGGCAACAGGCTGGTCAAGGTAGATACAATTGCCGGCAATCTCAAAATTCGGGTACTCTTTTTTTTATTTAATTCACAATAAAAGACATCCGAACTTTTCCAAATTAACAAATTATACGCAGAAATATAAACTGTTTACAATAAACTTTACCGCACCTTTTTTCATCAAACGATTTCGAATATATCGATTTCTTAAATGAGCTCCCTGCGTTTTGGCACGAACTTTAGTATCTTAAGACGGTACTACATTTTTGTTCCAACAAGTGGTCTGACTCATCGTGTATTCGTCAATATGCAATCGCCCATGTCAAGTAATGCTATGAATTCCGCTGAATTGTAGTAGCACTACTTAATAAGTACGATTGCATTTAACGGGTATACGACGAGTAGAATCACTTGTTGGAACAAAGCTATATTTCAATTTTTTATAATGTATTTTCTAAAATTTCTGAGAATATTATAAAAAATTCTATGAAATTTATAATATGCAATTTCAACCCTTAATTGCTTCTTTATTCAATTGAAAAAATAAAAAAAAAGTTAAATAATGTTTTTTCTGAAAACAATTTTATTTTCAAGCAGATAGCTTTCTATAAAAAAATGTTGTCTAGGGATTGATGCAAACTGCTGATATTACAAGTTTGAAATTTTCCGAGAAATCTACAAAAAAAATACTAAGAAATTTATACTAAGCTGAATTTAAAAAGCTTAATCATAACATTTTCCCTTTTTATTTACCCATAATTAAATGAAAAATGTTTATGTGGTGTTTAAAAAAAAAGTAGTGATTTTTTTCTGGAATATTAAAGAAAAATTTTTATTTTCAACCAGATCGCTTTCTACGCAGGTGAGTGCGCACAAAGCGATCACGTGATAAGCCATTTACTTGACATGGTGGCTTGACGTTGTGATGTTGGTGTCGTCGCGCGGTCGTCGTAGGTTTTCGTAGAGACCCCGAGGATAAACGTTTCTTCACTGTTTAGTGTGGTGGAAGTTGTAGTGCTTTCGTTTCCGCGGTTTCGACGCCGTTTAATTTTTCACATGCACAACGTGGGATAAAGATCTCCCGGCCTGCGCTGCGCCTCACCGTTTAACTCAACGCCAGAAAGAAAAATAAGATAAACGGATTCAGGTAAAAAAAAAACAAAAAAAAATCGCGACCCTGCAACAAACATCAAAATAAAAAAAAACCCAATCTTATAAATATATCATTTTTTGTTTGGCCGCTATCACCGCGTAACGCATGCCCTTACGACTACATGACCTTGTAAAAATTTATAATGTTTTTTAATGCGCGTTTACATATTCACACCTTTAACTTTTTATTATTTTGAAAAATGTAAAAAAAATTTTTTTTGGTTTCCGTTTCAGAATGGCATTATGGGCTCAGGCACAACAATTGCCTGAAAATTGTTTGCAGCAGATTCGGTCTATATACGGGGAACATTTTCCTATTGAGATAAGGCATACTTTAGCTGCGTGGATTGAAGAAAAATTTTTGTAAGATCCAAATCAATTTTAAAAAATTTAATTTTATTAAATTTTTTTTTTTTAATTTTTAGAATTGACACTGAAATTATCGGGGATAATCCCCAACACGAGCAATATGTTGCAAATACAATTACTTCATTGTTCAATGAAATCGAGACGAAAGCCAATTCATTCACCAACCCAGAGTTTTTCTTGACCAGAATCAAATTGAGCGATGCCGCCAGATTCTTGCAGTTAAGATACAGGTAATTTTAAGTTTTTTTAAACTTATATGGCCCTTATTTTAAGATTATGTATTTATTTTGAACTTCACACTATTCACATACATGACTCATATCTGCATCTTGCTGATAAGGGGTTATCTTATAGACATATTCACTTTATCAGGATGTAATTACAGGAGATTGTGTTTATTTTATGGGGCGTGTTTTGGAAGTTGAAAGGAAATTGATTTTACATTTAATTCATCACTTTAAGTATTTATAAAAATAATTTTAATCTAATTTCTTTTTCATTGTTGTCATTTAAATACAGTGCTTCTCAAAAGTAATTCATAAATTTGATAAAAACTATTTATCCAGATTATAATATCTCATTTTTGATCTCAAATCTCGAAAGATGACCATTTTCTACATTTAGTATTATACCCAGAATTAATTATATAAGAATATTTTCAAGAAAAATTATCTTAATTTCATGATTTTCTATTAATTTGAGATAGATGCGTAACCATGGCAATTAATTATTTTAGATATCAAAATTGATCATTATCTTAATAAATTATTTACAGTGACTCACATAAATGATCCAACACTAAACAATAGCACAAAAAACTACAAATGCTAAATAAATCAAAACAAACCTAAAATGTTTATTATAGAGAATTTGTAGAAAATATATTGATTAATAATAAAACAGTGAAAAGTGTTGTGTATTTAAATAAACAGGCAGAGTAAGGTTTTGTGATAAAACATTTACTTTATTTTACACAAGTTCTTACAGTTCTTCTATTTATTCTAGTGTACTTTTTTATTGATAATTACAGTATCCCTCATTACTTACTTACTTACTGAAGGTGGGAAGGGTAACGCCTGTTTTCAAAAAGGGTGATGCGCATAGTATTGAGAACTACAGGCCTATTTCTATTTGTAGCGTGTTTTCAAAAATATTCGAAAGCGTTGTTAAGCGGAGATTGTTGAGTTTTTTTGATGCATTTCGAGTAATGTGTCGATCGCAGTACGGATTTCGAAGGGGCTTATCAACTGAGACCGCTACTGTCGATTTCTTTTCATATGTCTATGAACACCTTGACAAAGGTAATTATGTGGTTGGTCTTTTTTTTGACCTTTCCCGAGCATTCGATTCGTTGCCTCCACACTTCATCAAGGAAAAGTTATACAATGTGGGTATTCATGGAAGTCTGCTTAAATGGTTAACTTCTTTCGTTACAAGTCGTAGTTTGAGAGTGGTTCTGTCGGGAGGACTCACCTGTAAATCTTGGCATACCTCAGGGTTCCATACTGGGTCCCTTACTGTTCTTAATTTTTGTAAATGATTTACCAAGTTTTTTCGAGAATGTTCATGTAGTCAGAGAATGCTGCTCGTGATCGGAGTGAGCTTGATAGGTTGGTTGGTAGCACTGTAGAGCGTTTTGTGGAATGGTGCACCCGAAACAGAATAATCTTGAATGTACAAAAAACTGTCTGCGTAAATTTTCATGTTCGGCGACCGCTTTCCATAGAACATCTTGCTGGGATTCCTTTACAGAAGGAAGCCAACTTTTTGGGCTTGAGCATTGATACCGAAATGAGTTTTGGACCACATATAAATAACGTATGTAAAAGATTAAATTCGTCGTATTTTGCGTTGCTCAAGCTCAAATATTCGTTGGACAGGACGTCACTCCTGGACGCATATTACGCGCTTTGCTACTCACATATTTCATACAATATTCTTTTGTGGGGCAGAAGTTCTCAGTGGCGGCGTGTATTTGTGACTCAGAAACGAATAATCAGATTAATTTTTCAATTACAATGTGGTGAATCCTGCAAGGAAGTTTTTAAAAATAATAGTATTCTTACCTTCCCTTGTATCTATATTCTCAAAGCTGTGGTGTTTGTCAACGGAAATCGTGAAAGATTTTTGGGCTCTGTTAGCCAGTATGAGACGAGACGTGTTGATTTGCCGTTGTTGCGACACAAAACAGCATTTTTTGAGAAAAGTCCGCAATACGATTTTGTAAAACTATATAATAAATTACCTGTCTCAATAAAAAGCATCACCATTCCTCGTGAATTCAAAAATAAAGTTAAGGCGTACTTGATCGAGAATGTTTTTTATAGTTTACGGGAGTATCTCTGTGGGGTCACGGACTTACCATAGGCATAAAGATGTATTTAGCTTTTTTCTTTTTTTTCTTTGTGTATTTTGTTATGTGTAATAATGTATTATATGACTTATCTCCATCTACAGTTATGTGGCACTGAGACTAATAAATTATTATTATTATTATTACCTCCTCTTTGAATTAACATATTACAAATTTCAACAATCAACAGGTTTTCTTATTCTAGAAGATTTTCGAATATCATTTGTAAACTTTTCAGTAATAATACTGTCATCAACATGATCATTTAATTCAGTCGCATTTTTTTTAGTTAATTCATTATCAGCGACTTTCTTTTAATAAAATTTCCCTATCTTCTTTATTTAAATCAATCTTATCACCATTACTATTCTTAGGTAAATCATCAATTATTATCTCAGTTGAACCTGTATATTCACGGTTGTGAAGTTAGCCATAGATTACAGCCATATATTTTTAAATCGAAAAATGACCAATTTCTGCAACTCGAAACTAAAATTAAAATACATATTTGAGTTTTGCACTCTTAGAAGAACCCATGCACAAAAATTTGCGAGGGTGTGTTTTCATTTAGGGGAGAAAAAAATTCCCAAAGTTATGAATATCATGTGCGCCATATACCGTTCGACTAAAACCGAAAAATAACCAATTTCTAGAACTTGACATTAAAATTAAAATTCATATTTGAGTTTAGCACTCTTAGAAGAACCCCTACACAAAAATTTGCGAGGGGGTGTTTTCATTTAAGGGAGAAAAAAATTCCCAAAGTTATGAATATCACGTGCGCCGTATGCCATTCGACTAAAATCGAAAAATGACCAATTTCTGGAACTTGAAATTAAAATTAAAATTTGTATTTGAGTTTAGCACTCTTAGAAGAACCTCTATACAAACATTTGCGATGAGGTGTTTTCATTTAAGGGAGAAAAAAATTCCCAAAGTTATAAATATCACGTGCGCCGTATATCGCTGGACTAAAATCGAAAAATGACTAACTTCTGCAACTCGAAACTAAAATTAAAATTCATATTTGAGTTTAGCACTCTTAGAAGAACCTCTATACAAAAATTTGCGAGGAGGTGTTTTCATTTAAGGGAGAAAAAAATTCCCAAAGTTATGAATACCACGTGCGCCGTATATCGCTGGACTAAAATCGAAAAATGACCAATTTCTGCAACTCGAAATTAAAATTAAAATTCATATTTAAGTTTAGCACTCTTAGAAGAACCTCTACACAAACATTTGCGGGGGGGTGTTTTCAGTAAAGGGAGAAAAAAATTCCCAAAATTATGAATGCCACGTGCGCCGTATATCGCTGGACTATAATCAAAATATGACCAATTTCTGCAACTCGAAATTAAAATTAAAATTCATATTTAAGTTTAGCACTCTTAGAAGAACCTCTATACAAACATTTGTGAAGGAGAGTTTTCATTTAAGGGAGAAAAAAATTGCCAAAGTTATGAATATCACGTGCGCCGTATATCGCTGGACTAAAATCGAAAAATGACCAATTTCTGCAACTCGAAACTAAAATTAAAATTCATATTTGAGTTTAGCACTCTTAGAAGAACCCCTACACAAAAATTTGCTGGGGATGTTTTCATTTAAGGGAGAAAAAATTCCCAAAGTTATGAATACCACGTGCGCCGTATATCGCTGGACTAAAATCGAAAAATGACCAATTTCTGCAACTCGAAACCTAAATTAAAATTCATCTTTGAGTTTTGCACTCTTAGAAGAACCCCTATACAAAAATTTGCGAGGAGGTGTTTTCATTTAAGGGAGAAAAAAATTCCCAAAGTTATGAATACCACGTGCGCCGTATATCGCTGGACTAAAATCGAAAAATGACCAATTTCTGCAACTCGAAATTAAAATTCATATTTAAGTTTAGCACTCTTAGAAGAACCTCTACACAAACATTTGCGGGGGGGTGTTTTCAGTAAAGGGAGAAAAAAATTCCCAAAATTATGAATGCCACGTGCGCCGTATATCGCTGGACTATAATCAAAAAATGACCAATTTCTGCAACTCGAAATTAAAATTAAAATTCATATTTAAGTTTAGCACTCTTAGAAGAACCTCTATACAAACATTTGTGAAGGAGAGTTTTCATTTAAGGGAGAAAAAAATTGCCAAAGTTATGAATATCACGTGCGCCGTATATCGCTGGACTAAAATCGAAAAATGACCAATTTCTGCAACTCGAAACTAAAATTAAAATTCATATTTGAGTTTAGCACTCTTAGAAGAACCCCTACACAAAAATTTGCTGGGGATGTTTTCATTTAAGGGAGAAAAAATTCCCAAAGTTATGAATACCACGTGCGCCGTATATCGCTGGACTAAAATCGAAAAATGACCAATTTCTGCAACTCGAAACCTAAATTAAAATTCATCTTTGAGTTTTGCACTCTTAGAAGAACCCCTATACAAAAATTTGCGGAGGGGGTGTTTTCATTTAAGGGAGAAAAAAATTCCCAAAGTTATGAATATCACGAGCGCCGTATACCGTTCGACTAAAATCGAAAAATGACCAATTTCTGCAACTCGAAACTAAAATTAAAATTCATATTTGAGTTTAGCACTCTTAGAAGAACCTCTATACAAAAATTTGCGAGGAGGTGTTTTCATTTAAGAGAGAAAAAAATTCCCAAAGTTATGAAGATCACATACCCCATATACTATTCCGCTAAAATCGAAAAATGATCAACTTCTGCAACTCGAAACTAAAATTAAAATTTATATTTGAGTTTAGCACTCTTAGAAGAACCCCTACATAAATATTTGCGGTGGGGTGTTTTCATTTAAGGGAGAAAAAAATTCCCAAAGTTATGAATATCACGTACGCCGTATACCGTTCGACTAAAATCGAAAAATGACCAATTTCCGCAACTCGAAATTAAAATTAAAATTCATATTTGAGTTTAGCACTCTTAGAAGAACCTCTATACAAAAATTTGCGAGGAGGTGTTTTCATTTAAGAGAGAAAAAAATTCCCAAAGTTATGAATGTCACATACCCCATATACTATTCGACTAAAATCGAAAAATGACCAATTTCTGCAACTCGAAACTAAAATTAAAATTCATGTTTGAGTTTAGCACTCTTAGAAGAACCTCTATATAAAAATTTGCGAGGAGGTGTTTTCATTTAATGGAGAAAAAAATTCCCAAAGTTATGAATATCATGTACGTCATATATTGTTCTGCTAAAATCGAAAAATGAGCAATTTCTGCAGCTCGAAACCTAAATTAAAATTCAGATTCGCGTTTAGCACTCTTAGAAGAATAACTACACAAAAATTTGCGGGGGGGTGTTTTCATTTAAGGGAGAAAAAAATTCCCAAAGTTATGAACATCTCGTACTAACTTTTGTCCACCCTGTACATCATATTTGTGTATTATGAGTGTTGTTAAATACTACGAAGATGGGTATTTTAAGGTATTTATAAAATTTACCGAAAAAGTAATCATGTTTAATCCAAAAATATTAGTTCTTTTTCAATAAAAAGCAATGTCAAGTTATTTACAAATAAACTCAAAAAGTATATAATAGCCTCTAAATCAGAGGTCCAACCAGATTTCATTTCTTGAGTCTAATGTTGGGCAAAGTATCGATACTTGTCGATGGTATCGATACTACCTCGATATTGATACTCGATACCAGCAAAGTATCGGTATCACAGTTAAAAATTAAAAATAATGGAAAGAATCTTTTTAGACAAACAACTTTTTAAATCATCCCTAGAATGCGTATCATTAATAATATTTGTGTATTATTCATTGTTACCAACCTGAGATTAAAGAATTGTTAAAAAACCTCAAATTTGACATATTTGACTTCAAGGGATTGTATTTCAAAAATTGAAAATGAAAGAAGGAAATTTATCAGACAAAATTTTTTTAAATCAGCCCAAGAATGCATATCGTTAATAATATTTGTGTATTATTCAATATTACCAACCCAAGATTGAAAAATTGTAAAAAACCTTAAATTTGACTTATTTTGCATAAAAAGAGATTGAATTCACATCAAAATCGATTTTATATAAAAAATTAAAGATGATAGAAAGATTCTTTTTAGACAAAACACTTTTTAAATCATCCCAAGAATGCATCTTTAATAATATTTGTATAATTCATTGCTACCAACCCGAGATTCAAAAATTGCAAGAAAAACTCAAATTTGACATATTTCACATCAAAAAAGATTTTATCTCAAAAATTAAAAACAATGGAAAGAATCTTTTTAGACAACCAACATTTTAAATCATCCCTAGAATGCGTATCATTAATAATATTTGTGTATTATTCATTGTTACCAACCTGAGATTAAAGAATTGTTAAGAAACCTCAAATTTGACATATTTGACTTCAAGGGATTGTATTTCAAAAATTGAAGATGAAAGAAGGAAACTTATCAGACAAAATTTGTTTAAATCAGCCCGAGAATGCATATCGTTAATAATATTTGTGTATTATTCAATATGACCAACCCAAGATTGAAAAATTGTAAAAAACCTTAAATTTGACTTATTTTGCAGAAAAAGAGATTGAATTCACATCAAAATCGATTTTATGTAAAAAATTAAAGATGATAGAAAGATTCTTTTTAGACAAAACACTTTTTAAATCATCCCAAGAATGCATCTTTAATAATATTTGTATAATTCATTGTTACCAACCCGAGATTCAAAAATTGCAAGAAAAACTCAAATTTAACATATTTCTATTTCACATCAAAAAAGATTTTATCTCAAATATTAAAAACAATGGAAAGAATCTTTTTAGACAAACAACTTTTTAAATCATCCCTAGAATGCGTGTCATTAATAATATTTGTGTATTATTCATTGTTACCAACCTGAGATTAAAGAATTGTTAAAAAACCTCAAATTTGACATATTTGACTTCAAGGGATTGTATTTCAAAAATTGAAAATGATAGAAGGAAGTTTATCAGACAAAATTTTTTTAAATCAGCCCAAGAATGCATATCGTTAATAATATTTGTGTATTATTCAATATGACCAACCCAAGATTCAAAAATTGTAAAAAACCTTAAATTTGACTTATTTTGCATAAAAAGAGATTGAATTCACATCAAAATCGATTCTATGTAAAAAATTAAAAATGATAGAAAGATTCTTTTTAGACAAAACACTTTTTAAATCATCCCAAGAATGCATCTTTAATAATATTTGTATAATTCATTGTTACCAACCCGAGATTCAAAAATTGCAAGAAAAACTCAAATTTGACATATTTCACATCAAAAAAGATTTTATTTTAAAAATTAAAAATTATGGAAAGAATCTTTTTAGACAAACAACTTTTTAAATCATCCCTAGAATGCGTATCATTAATAATATTTGTGTATTATTCATTGTTACCAACCTGAGATTAAAGAATTGTTAAAAAACCTCAAATTTGACATATTTGACTTCAAGGGATTGTATTTCAAAAATTGAAAATGATAGAAGGAAGTTTATCAGACAAAATTTTTTTAAATCAGCCCAAGAATGCATATCGTTAATAATATTTGTGTATTATTCAATATGACCAACCCAAGATTCAAAAATTGTAAAAAACCTTAAATTTGACTTATTTTGCATAAAAAGAGATTGAATTCACATCAAAATCGATTCTATGTAAAAAATTAAAAATGATAGAAAGATTCTTTTCAGACAAAACACTTTTTAAATCATCCCAAGAATGCATCTTTAATAATATTTGTATAATTCATTAACGAGATTCAAAAATTGCAAGAAAAACTCAAATTTGACATATTTCACATCAAAAAAGATTTTATCTCAAAAATTAAAAATAATGGAAAGAATCTTTTTAGACAAACAACTTTTTAAATCATCCCTAGAATGCGTATCATTAATAATATTTGTGTATTATTCATTGTTACCAACCCAAGATTCAAGAATTGTAAAAAAAGTCAAATTTGATATATTTTACGTCAAATACAATTCCATCTCAAAAATTAAAGATGATGGAAAGAATCTTTTTAGAGAAACAACTTTTTAAATCATCCCTAGAATGCGTATCATTAATAATATTTGTGTATTATTCATTGTCACCAACACTCAACACCCAAAAATTGTTAAAAACTTTAAATTTCACACTTCAAAAGCGATGATATTTCAAAAATTAAAAATAACAGAAAGAATGTTTTCAGATAAAAAGCTTTATAAATAATCCCTAAAATGCGTATCATTAATAATATTTGTGTATTATTCATTGTTACCAACCCAAGATTCAAGAATTGTAAAAAAAGTCAAATTTGATATATTTTACGTCAAATACAATTCCATCTCAAAAATTAAAGATGATGGAAAGAATCTTTTTAGAGAAAGAACTTTATAAATCATCCCTAGAATGCGTATCATTAATAATATTTGTGTATTATTCATTGTCACCAACACTCAACACCCAAAAATTGTTAAAAACTTTAAATTTCACACTTCAAAAGCGATGATATTTCAAAAATTAAAAATAACAGAAGGAATGTTTTCAGATAAAAAGCTTTATAAATAATCCCTAAAATGCGTATCATTAATAATATTTGTGTATTATTCATTGTTACCAACCCAAGATTCAAGAATTGTAAATAAAGTCAAATTTGATATATTTTACGTCAAATACAATTCCATCTTAAAAATTAAAGATGATGGAAAGAATCTTTTTAAAGAAACAACTTTTTAAATCATCCCTAGAATGCGTATCATTAATAATATTTGTGTATTATTCATTGTTACCAACCTGAGATTAAAGAATTGTTAAAAAACCTCAAATTTGACATATTTTACATTAGAATCGATTCCATCTTAAAAAAATAAAAATGATGGAAAGAACTTTTTAGATAAAAAGCTTTTTAAATCATCCCAAAAACGCATAACGTTAACAATATTTGTATATTATGCATTATTACCAACCCGATATTAAAAAATTGCAGAAAATCTCAAATTTGATTTATTTCACATAAAAAGGGATTGTATTTTTAAAATTAAAAATGATAAAAAGAATCTTTTCGAATAAAAAACTTTTTAAATTAACCCAGTATTATATATCATTAATAATATTTCTCTATTATTCATTGTTACCAACCCAAGATTCAAAAATTGATGTTTGTTTTATGTTGGCTTTTATGTTATTCTCTTGTAAGGATTTTTATTTTGTATAAAATATGTTAATATGTAGTGCTTTTGGTTTTTGAGGTATTTTAGTTTTAGTCAAAAACGTTTTTTATTTTACCAATTAATAATTAATTAACATTGTCTTTTAAATCTGAATTTCTTTGAGACTGATTGAGCTAGAAAGTTACAATTTAATTTAATAGTCCTTAACTCATTAAGAACCACAAGTTTTCTCCTATTTCAAAGGGATCACGAATTATCTCGATTGAATTATTACGAATATCTGTCGTTCTTAATACGTTAAATAGAGTACCATTGGCTTATCATGTCAAAAATAATATAATTACTATTATACTCAACATTACTTCAATTACAAAAAAAGAATTTATTATCAGATATTTAAACACTTATAAAGTTTGGTTGAGTACTTATAAAGAGAGTTTAGTTTTTCTTTTTAAATCATTATTAGTATTTAATCATGACGTATTTTCATGATTTTATTTCATACCCTACAAATAAAAAATGAACAAGATATCGCAACAATTGCATCAGATATAGATATATACAGTCAGTACATGTTTCGTATTGAAAATTTGTAGCGAATTAAATTATCTATTTGATAAGCAAATCAAATATGGGGTGTTCTATTTAATTTTTTTATTTTTTTTGCAATTGAATATAATAAATGTCGTAAAGTAGTTACATTGTTGAATATCCTATATAAGATAGATATCCAACTACTTTTTTATCCTAATTCAATCAGCCTCTAAGAAACTTACATTTCAAAAAACTGTAAATTTTTAGATTCATCTCAGGGATTTTTCCTTAAATTGTTTTTAATAGTTTTATCGAATTTTCCGTTACTTTTACAAAGCACTGAGTTTGTGGAAAAGTTTTGATACAACATAACATTTGCAATAAACCCCAACAAATATGTCAATGTTGAATTCATGACGGGGTTCATCAGATTCCAAACATTCTAATATTTCAATTAAACATACTCAGTTTTAAGGAAATTGCTTTGATTTAATTATCGCTTAAAGAGTTTATAAAAGGTGATTTTAATCTGTTTTTTTTAGTATTGATATTGTTGATAAATATTAAGTGTTTTTTCCGATTTGACTAATTTAATCTAAAAATGAATTGCAATCTATAATTCTGACGTAATAGACTAAATTATAATTGTTTAATAGCATAATTTTGAATTATTTTTTACCAACCTGCACTTAAATGATTTTTTTTAATAAAGCTAAAAATAATTAAAATTATCCATAAAATTTTTTAGGTTAATTTGTTTTAAAAATTGTTTTAAAATTGTTTGTTCAAATTATTTTATAACTAAGAATTTCCCTAAATAAACACATTGCAACAAATATGTCAACATTAAATTCATTCACGACGCCGCTATGTGAGCCGTTTTAATCAAATTTACTTTCTAAGATAAGATTTAGACTATAAAATGCGACAATTCCATAATTTAGTAAACAAAAATGAATTTTGACGAGAGGAAAATTTTGGTTGCATCTTTTATTAGTCATCTTTTTAGTACATAAAGTAATTATTGCTATTTATTGTGTGGGTAATTTTATAATGCATTTTATTTAACAACGTACAGATAATAAAAATGATTTGTCATTAATATGAATCATACCATCGCATATACAGTACTAGCTCTAAAAAATGTATTTGTCAGAAGATTTTATTCACATATTAAAAGATGATCTAGATGCAATAAACTGCGATTTTTATGGATTAGATAGATATCATTGCCACTAAACGAGTTTCTGGTCATCAACCCTATTTCAGGGTTGGTCGGATTCCTAGGAACTGATTAATAATGAATCTAAGGCAGCACTTTGCTGCTTTTGAAAGGGTAAATCGTTCTTATAAAAGACCAAAGACGGTTAGTTATAATAGGTAATGGTGACATAAAAGGCTGGACATTGATTATTAAAAAACATATTCTCCTTGATCAATACATCTTCTATTTGAAGGACTAAATAAATGTAACGCTACATCTTCTTTATACAAGAAGGTGATAACCAGATACTGCTTGCAGAAGATAAAATTACTTTTGTAGATTGTATATTATTGCGAAATTTGGAAATATTGTACATCTTCCAAAATTGACGACTTTGTGTTAATATTTTAAACCCGCAGTTTGCCCGCAGGCGACATCGGCGAAGTTTACCTCAAATCTGCTACATCTTCCAAAATGTACGACTTCGTGTTTATATAATAAAAATATAATATATAATAAAATATTACTTATGAACAACAATTTAAAAAGACGATTTGATATCTTAGTGTGTTAGGATTTTATTAAAATTAGAATTATTTATTCTTGCAAAGCAAACTTTTGTAACTTTTTCAATCAACTCGAGACAAATAATGTTTGTTTTGAACTGAAATCACCAGTACAATTACGATGTCGATCAAAATGAGAGTCTTTTCGAGCGCATTCGCGAAGGGTGATATCAACTTTTGGAACATTGTCAATAAAAATGAACTTTTCTTTATATGCAATAAATTCATTTCTGGAGTACAGTTAGTTTAAAATACCGTGTTTCGTTCCTAGTTTGTAAAGGTTTTCTTTTCCACGAAATAATGATAGCAATTATATTACGACTATCCGTCTTGGCCCGATCCACATCTGGTACCCTGGCTTTGGCCAATTTCTGCAAAAGGAAATTTTGCATTTGAATACACCAACATTTTTTCAGCTTGCTTTTCAAGTGATACTTTAGCCTCTAGATTTTTTTTGATAATTCGTTCAGTGAACATACAGCCTTTTCATTATCAGTATTTTCTCCTTCGTTGATCATATCGGCAGAAACACATTGTTGATCATCTGGTTAACTGTTTTCATTTATTTTGTCCACAGTAGGTTGTTGATTTTCTGGCTGATGTTCGTCATTTATTGCATCGGCAGAGGACGAGGTTGAGGTTCAATCGTAATAGAAATAGAATGAATAACAACGGCTAAGTTATCATCTGTGTTATTATTATCATCCGCTCTGTCCAAAATTTTGTTTTGACTTTCACCATAATCACCATTTTTTAACATTGTCTCAAGGTCTTCTTCACTTACTATTTGGGGAAATCCATAAAATGATGGCAAGACTGATTTTAAACCTACTTTCAGTTTGGAGCCAAACATAGCTTGTGATAAGCTCTGTTTTTCATAAACTGTACGAATCTTAGCCTGTCCGGCCATTTTGTGGTTTTATTGGTCTCTAACCATGTAATATTCTGTTTTTCTATATCCTGATTTGCTCTTTCTACTGAGCCTTGAGATTGGCTATGACGGGGTTGGGTTGGGTTGGTTGCCATGTAAAATTTTGGGTTCTTCTCACATTTGGTATAGTTCCACAATAACTTTATTTACGAATTCTCTGCCATTATCATTGTGTAAAATGCATGACGCTCTAAATATTGTGAAGATATCCAGCAAATGATATGTGACTTCTTTGGCTCGCTTTGTTTTTAGTGATCTGAGAATCTCAAACTTGGTGAGATGGTCTTGATAAACCATAATGCACTTAAAATCACCGGTTTCTTGTGTTTGCATGTTGGTCAAATCGATTTAGCAGCGTGAGTTAAATTCACTACTTTTTATAGCCTTAACTATTGGTTCACAAAGACTCAAATACAGAACCACAAATTCTTTAGTAATCTTTTTGTACTTCTTTCTCATCAAGTATCAAGTGGACTTCTCAAGACACTTCGACGGATTATAGGTGAAAGACTTCTTAAAAGACATTTTATATAATTACCATGATATATGAGGGACGATTTCACCTCGAATCGCCGAGGTCGCTTGCGAGCGAGGCGCTACATCTTCCAAAATGGACGAATGTACCTTGACGAAGTGAGAAGGCGCTGTATTTGAACTAGACCCACGCGGGTCACGCACGTAACTCACGCGTGGGTCACGACAATTCATGTGACTCACGCTCGATCAGGTTATCAAATGTATGAATCATGTTTGATTACCTGTTAATGTGATTGTCAATTAATCGTGTTTGATAGAATGACAGTATTAACAGTGTTTAGTTTTATTTATCATGTTCTGAAATAACTGAGTATTCTTATGGGTAATACTTCCTTTAACGTTTTAAAGATCTTCCTTCATTCATCATAAATTAAAATTAAATTTTGTACTTCGCTAAAATCGTATTTACTTAAAAATTGATTAGAATTTTGACCTCAACATTTAGTTACTGAAAATGTTACTAAAAATCTGGAAAACATAAAATTTCCTTGAATCAACAACAATTGTAGACAAAAATCACGTATAGGGCAGAAGTTGTAAATGTTTAAAAACTATAGCAAAAAGAACTACGACCTATAGAATTTGTGCAAAAATTGCACGGACCGGTTAATTGTTTTGAACAATGTCCTCTTATCTGTAAATTATGTAAAATGAATGATATTAATTTTTGTACAATAATAATACAATATGTTCATGATGAAAGGAATAAATTCAATAAAATTTTGAATGATCGTCTGGTCAATTTTTAATTTTGATGGCTCAAGCGAACCCGACTAATATCTAGTGCTAAATAGCTAATTAGAAAAAAGTTGATAATCAAGTTGATACCCAACTAATATTTAGTGCCAACAAGCTGGTTGAGTTGGGTTCGGTTAAGATTAATGGCTTAACCCAACCCATCTAATAACCATCACTAACTTGGATTGGGTTGAGTTCGGATCAGGTTGATGGTTCAAGCCAACACAATCAATATTTAATGCTAATTAGATAGTAGGGTTAGGCTAAAGTTAATGGCTCATCCCAACCCAATTAATATCTAGCACTAACTGGTTAGATGCGTTCATGCAGGCAAGATTGATGGCTCAATGCAACTAATATTTAGTGCTAACTAGCTAGTTGGGTTGGGTTGGGTTTAGACAAGTTTGATGGTTTAACCCAACCCATCTAATAACCATCACTAACTATCAACTTGGATTTTGTTGGGTTCAGATCAGGTTGATGGTTCAAGCCAACACAAAAAAATATTTAGTGCTAATTAGATAGTAGGGTTAGGCTAAAGTTAATGGCTCATCCCAACCCAATTAATATCTAGCACTAACTGGTTAGATGCGTTCACGCAGACAAGATTGATGGCTCAATGCAACTAATATTTAGTGCTAACTAGCTAGTTGGGTTGGGTTGGGTTTAGACAAGTTTGATGGTTTAACCCAACCTAATTAATAGTTAAAGCTAACTAGCTAGCTGGGTTGGATTAAAGTTATTGGTTCAACCCAACCCATTTAATATGGAACGCTAATTAACTAGTTGTATTACAGTAAAATCTGGAATTAACAGTCTAATGTTGAAACTCAGGAACAATATTGTCGAGGATTCGATGTGCGCAATGTGTGGTGTTACCTCCTTTCATATCATATTCTTTTTTAATACTTTGAAATGATTAAAAATGCACCATGACTTTACGGTCACTATATGTCTTTCACTATATGTATTAGTATAAATTTTTAGTAAGGATGTTATAAATTAGCCGGGTCTTATTTCAAATCAACACAATTTGTCTATTTTCTACTCCATTTTGAGATTTATCATCCAATTTGCAACAGATTTCCTATTTTCTTTCTTAATTTGGCGTAAGATTTAGAAACATTTTTTAAACGCAAAGGCTTTTTTTTTAATTAAGCAGAATAGCCGCATATTTTTTATAAAATGAAATTGTCTTGTAATTTTTTTAAATTTGTCTATATTTTATACTTTTATAAATAGATGGTTCCTGAAGACGATCTGAGTGATCGAAACCGGTAGAACCGAAAATAACACGAACACTTAATAATAATAATAATAAATGACTTTATTCAAACTAGTGTGAAGTATAAAAGAGAATTGAACAAAGAACAGTACAAAATTATCAATATTATAAAAAGTAGGAACACAGGAAACTGTCATAAAGTATATATATGATAGTTAGATAATAACAGACCGTTTTGAAAAGGCAAAGTTCAGAAAATATCACATCTCTAGTCGTACTTAACCTTACCCTTGTTTTACTATCTATCTAAAACACAAGGACATAACTTAAATAAGTTGTATTTAAGTAATAGAAAGTAATAATAAATAGAATAAAAAAAAACTTAAATTGATGCATATCAATGTACAAGTTGATTGATTTGTACATGACTTCCCTTTCCTTTTTTTGAAAAGCTTTGGTCTTTTCCTATTTTTTTTTTAATGACGCACAACTGAATAATGAAAAATGTTTTTAGGACACAAAATAATCTTAATTTAATATAATAATTAAATAACCTTAATTTTGTTGTTGGTTAAATCTAATGGATGACACTATGATTTTTAGAAAATATTGGTCCACCACTTATCCAGAATTCCCGAGGTTGATGAACCCAACCCAACTAATATTTAATGCTAACTAGCTAGTTAGGTTGGGTTGGATTAAAATTAATGGCTCAGCCAAACCCAATTAATCTGCAGCGCTAAATAGCTCGTTGGGTAGGATTGGATTCAGATAAGGTTGATGGCGCAGCCCAACCCAACTAATATTTTATGCTAACTAGCTAGTTGAGTTGGGTACTAATATCTAGTGTTAACGTAAAATTCGTAAATATATCACAAATTAAACGTTTAAATTGGTCTGGTACATCATTTCTGTCCAAGAGCAATTGCTAAAAATTTACCGTACTTATTCCTTCCATCGTGAACACACTGTATATTCAAAAAATGTTAACTGAGATGGATAAAAATTCTTCAGACCAGTCAAATTACTCTGCGGAGCGGTTCAAAATTGCTCAATAAGTAACAACGCACACGTCTTTCATATTAATATTGGGTTTTATAACTCCGTCTCAAAATCGTTTCTATCGGATCACGGCGGGATCAAAGTCATTCACGATCACGCACGCTCACGTGAGTGGTACAAAACTTGATACCCGCTCACAGTCGGTCACGCATGACCCATCGTGACCCTGCGGGACTCACATAATTTGCACATCTCTAATTTGAGGTATTAACACAAAATCGTCTATTTTGAAGATGTAGCGCCTCGCCCGCAAGCGATCTCGGCGTGTTAAGGTTAAAGGCTTTTTTTAAGAGATTTTATATTATTATTGAGATAATTGAGGCACGATTTCACCTCAAATTGCAGAGGTCGCTTGCGGGCGAGGCGCTACATCTTCCAAAATGGACAACTTCGTGTTAATATTTTAAACCCAGCGCCTCGCCCGCAAGCGATCTCGGCGTATTAAGGTTAAAGGCTTTTTATATGAGATTTTGTATCATTACCAAGATATATAAGGGACGATTTCACCTCAAATCGCCTAGGTCGCTTGCGGGCGAGGCGCTATATCTTTCAAAATAGACAACTTTGTGTTAATATTTTAAACCCAGTGCCTCGCCCGCAAGCGATCTCGGCGTGTTAAGGTTAAAGGCTTCTTATAAGAGATTTTGTATCATTACCAAGATATATGAAGGACGATATCACCTCAAATCGCCGAGGTCGCTTGTGGGCGAGGCGCTACATTTTCCAAAATAGACAACTTCGTGTTAATATTTTAAACCCAGCGGTTCGCCCGCAAGCAATCTCGGCGTGTTAAGGTTAAAGGCTTCGTATAAGAGATTTTGTATCATTACCAAGATATATGAAGGACGATATCACCTCAAATCGCCGAGGTCGCTTGCGGGCGAGGCGCTACATCTTCCAAAATGGACAACTTCGTGTTAATATTTTAAACCCAGCGCCTCGTCCGCAAGCGATCTTGGCGTGTTAAGGTTAAAGGTTTCTTATAAGAGATTTTGTATCATTACCAAGATATATGAAGGACGATATCACCTCAAATCGCCGAGGTCGCTTGCGGGCGAGGCGCTACATCTTCCAAAATGGACAACTTCGTGTTAATATTTTAAACCCAGCGCCTCGCCCGCAAGCGATCTCGGCGTATTAAGGTTAAAGGCTTTTTATATGAGATTTTGTATCATTACCAAGATATATAAGGGACGATTTCACCTCAAATCGCCTAGGTCGCTTGCGGGCGAGGCGCTATATCTTTCAAAATAGACAACTTTGTGTTAATATTTTAAACCCAGTGCCTCGCCCGCAAGCGATCTCGGCGTGTTAAGGTTAAAGGCTTCTTATAAGAGATTTTGTATCATTACCAAGATATATGAAGGACGATATCACCTCAAATCGCCGAGGTCGCTTGTGGGCGAGGCGCTACATTTTCCAAAATAGACAACTTCGTGTTAATATTTTAAACCCAGCGGTTCGCCCGCAAGCAATCTCGGCGTGTTAAGGTTAAAGGCTTCGTATAAGAGATTTTGTATCATTACCAAGATATATGAAGGACGATATCACCTCAAATCGCCGAGGTCGCTTGCGGGCGAGGCGCTACATCTTCCAAAATGGACAACTTCGTGTTAATATTTTAAACCCAGCGCCTCGTCCGCAAGCGATCTTGGCGTGTTAAGGTTAAAGGTTTCTTATAAGAGATTTTGTATCATTACCAAGATATATGAAGGACGATATCACCTCAAATCGCCGAGGTCGCTTGCGGGCGAGGCGCTACATCTTCCAAAATGGACAACTTCGTGTTAATATTTTAAACCCAGCGCCTCGTCCGCAAGCGATCTTGGCGTGTTAAGGTTAAAGGTTTCTTATAAGAGATTTTGTATCATTACCAAGATATATGAAGGACGATATCACCTCAAATCGCCGAGGTCGCTTGTGGGCGAGGCGCTACATTTTCCAAAATAGACAACTTCGTGTTAATATTTTAAACCCAGCGGTTCGCCCGCAAGCAATCTCGGCGTGTTAAGGTTAAAGGCTTCGTATAAGAGATTTTGTATCATTACCAAGATATATAAGGGACGATTTCACCTCAAATCGCCGAGGTCGCTTGTGGGCGAGTCGTTACATCTTCCAAAATGGACAACTTCGTGTTAATATTTTAAACCCATCGCCTCGCCCGCAAGCGATCTCGGCGTGTTAAGGTTAAAGGCTTCTTATAAGAGATTTTGTATCATTACCAAGATATATAAGGGACGATTTCACCTCAAATCGCCGAGGTCGCTTGCGGGCAAGGCGCTACATTTTCCAAAATGATCAACTTCGTGTTAATATTTTAAACCCATCGCCTCGCCCGCAAGCGATCTCGGCGTGTTAAGGTTAAAGGTTTCTATAAGAGATTTTGTATCATTACCAAGATATATAAGGGACGATTTCACCTCAAATCGCCGAGGTCGCTTGCGGGCGAGGCGCTACATCTTTCAAAATAGACAACTTCGTGTTAATATTTTAAACCCAGCGCCTCGCTCGCAAGCGATCTCGGCGCGTTAAGGTTAAAGGTTTCTTATAAGAGATTTTGTATCATTACCAAGATATATAAGGGACGATTTCACCTCAAATCGCCGAGGTCGCTTGCGGGCGAGTCGTTACATCTTCCAAAATGGACAACTTCGTGTTTTAGTTTAAACGCAGCGCCTCGCCCGCAAGCGATCTCGGCGTGTTAAGGTTAAAGGCTTCTTATAAGAGATTTTGTATCATTACCAAGATATATAAGGGATGATTTCACCTCAAATCGCCGAGGTCGCTTGCGGGCGAGGCGCTACATCTTTCAAAATAGACAACTTCGTGTTAATATTTTAAACCCAGCACCTCGCCCGCAAGCGATCTCGGCGTGTTAAGGTTAAAGGCTTCTTATAAGAGATTTTGTATCATTACCAAGATATATAAGGGACGATTTCACCTCAAATCGCCGAGGTCGCTTGCGGGCAAGGCGCTACATTTTCCAAAATGGTCAACTTCGTGTTAATATTTTAAACCCATCGCCTCGCCCGCAAGCGATCTCGGCGTGTTAAGGTTAAAGGTTTCTTATAAGAGATTTTGTATCATTACCAAGATATATAAGGGACGATTTCACCTCAAATCGCCGAGGTCGCTTGCGGGCAAGGCGCTACATTTTCCAAAATGGTCAACTTCGTGTTAATATTTTAAACCCATCGCCTCGCCCGCAAGCGATCTCGGCGTGTTAAGGTTAAAGGTTTCTTATAAGAGATTTTGTATCATTACCAAGATATATAAGGGACGACTTCACCTCAAATTGCCGAGGTCGCTTGCGGGCGAGGCGCTACATCTTCCAAAATGGACAACTTCGTGTTAATATTTTAAACACAGCGCCTCGCCCGCAAGCGATCTCGGCGTGTTAAGGTTAAAGGTTTCTTATAAGAGATTTTGTATCATTACCAAGATATATAAGGGACGACTTCACCTCAAATTGCCGAGGTCGCTTGCGGGCGAGGCGCTACATCTTCCAAAATGGACAACTTCGTGTTAATATTTTAAACACAGCGCCTCGCCCGCAAGCGATCTCGGCGTGTTAAGGTTAAAGGCTTCTTATAAGAGATTTTGTATCATTACCAAGATATATAAGGGACGATTTCACCTCAAATCGCCGAGGTCGCTTGCGGGCGAGTCGTTACATCTTCCAAAATGGACAACTTCGTGTTTTAGTTTAAACCCAGCGCATCGCCCGCAAGCGATCTCGGCGTGTTAAGGTTAAAGGCTTCTTATAAGAGATTTTGTATCATTACCAAATATATGTAAGGGGCGATTTCACCTCAAATCGCCGAGGCCGAGAGAGTAAAAGCGCTCTATTTGAGATATTAACACAAAATCTTCTATTTTGAAGATGTATCGCCTAGCCCGCAAGTGACCTCGGCGGGTTATTGGCATCGTGAGTTAAATTCACTGCTTTTTATAGGTTTAACCACTAGTTTACAACGAGTTAAATCCAGAACCACGAATTCTTTAGTAATCTTTTAGTACTTCTTTCTCATCAAGTATCAAGTGGACTTCTCAAGATACTTCGACGGATTATAAGTAAAAGACTTCTTAAAAGACATTTTGTATAATTACCAAGATATATGAGGAACGATTTCACCACAAATCGTCGAGGTCGTTGCGGGCGAGGCGCTACATCTTCCAAATTGGGCAAATTCGTGTTAATATAAAAAAAAGAACTCGAAATCATCTATTTTGGAAGATGTATATTCCAAAATAGAGTCTATTCTTACAGAGAAGTACACATGTCTGGCGGACGAATAGGTAATTTTGGCAAAGAAAATACTAGAAGCTAGATATTAATAGAAGATTAAATATGGGTTACAGAAATCAATATATTGTTTGCAAAACACAAAATCTTTCCTACAAAGAACTAAATATTTCTGGTTGATAACTATGTTATATTGACAAAATATTAATCTTAGGATTAGGCTAGATATTGATAAACAACTTATAAATTCTGTTAAAGCTAAGTAGTTTACAAAGGATCCTTTGTATTCATGTAGATAATTTTAGATACTGATAGCAGAAACTAAATTCTTAGTAGAGAATCATAGACATTTGATGTTCTTTTGTAAACATCTAGATATTAACAATAGAAGATTAGATACTATTAATACAAGGCTAGATACAATATTTCATATCAGTATTTGATTAGATTTTGTTAATCTATAGAATAGAAATTGGTTGTATACTGATTAATCTGATTACACAATATTTTATTTACATGTAATGAAAACGAAATCTTGAGCTCAATTTTTGTACATTTTTTGTAAATATTTTGTATTCACTTATATGTAGTGAGAAAATAATAAAGCTTTGTAGGTGTTTGTATCAAAACAATTTGAACCAATTAAAAACATCCTCTTGTTTTGGCTATATCAGATAAAAAGCCACCGTTTTAACAATAATTGTTTTAAATATAAATCATTTTCTTCGAAAAATCAACAAAGAAAAGTATTACGTTAGATTTCATAGAAATCCCCCTATTTTTATAATAACAATATGTTAATAACATTTCTCAATGAAAATAACCGATTAAATAGAATCCAAATTTGGTACAAATACAAATTATATAAGAATTTTTTCGAGCGCATATTTCAGATATCTTATTTCGCGCTTTGTTGATAACACTAATTAATTGCCAGCTTATCCATATTATTTTGACCTTTAATATACGAGTTATCTCCAACATAAATCAAATCAGTTTTAAATATCATTAAAATTTTGTCTTTAAAAAAATCAAATGCAAATTAATTATTACTCACCGCAAACATGCCATGTTATGTTACTCATCATTCATTAAGATTATATTTACATTAGTAACATAACGTAACAGTGTAAGGTAAAAAGAGGCGATTAAAATTTTTCTTTGAAACCGAGTGCGTACATTTAAATTTGTTAACTTTAAATATTCAATTATTTAAAAAAGAAAGAAAGAAAGGGAGTAATTCAATAAAAAGAAAACTTCAATATATTTCCTTTCACTATCAGGTCATTCACCAAAACCGCAAAACGAAAAAAAACCAACGACAAAGAACACTGTGTTAAATTAAAAAAGAACGTTGAGTTGATAATGAAATAAATTTAAAAAAATTGGCTGGGTTTTTTTCGAATTAAATAAAATAAATTAATATTAAATATATTTGGATTGAAATAAATAATCGATAATCAAAAATCAAATGAAATAAATGATCAAAGATTCAAACAGAAGATTTAACTTAATTCGATGTATCACACCCTATATTTATCATTAAATTTACTATTATTTACTGGATTGTTAGTTTTAAACGATTTGTCAAAAACTATTTTTTTTAAACATGTTTAAAACACTAACATATAAAATCTAACAAGTTTTAAACTAAATTTGTTTTAAATAATTTAAAACCTGATGTGATTTAAAAAAATTTTATCTTTGTGATTTTTGGAATCGAAGTAACTATAATTGGTTTGTTAAAACTAGATTAAATTTGCTTCAAAATGATTTCTATTTCATAATAATATCTCAATTTGTTTTTGAGATATGATGATGTAAATTAGATTATTCAATTTAACCTCCATAACAAGAGAGGTGATTTAAAAAAAAATTATCTTTTTATTTTATGAAATCGAAGAAATTATAATTGGTGTGTTAAAACTAGAGTAAATTTGCTGCAAAATGATTTTTATTTCTTAATAATATCTCAATTCGTTTTTGAGATATGAGGACGTAAATTTGATTATTCAATTTAACCTCAATAATAAGAGAGGTGATTTAAAAAAAATTATCTTTTTAATGTATGGAATCGAAATAATTATAACTGGTGTGTTAAAACTAGATTAAATTTGCTTCAAAATGATTTTTATTTCTTAATAATATCTCAATTCGTTTTTGAGATATGAGGATGTAAATTTGATTATTCAATTTAACGTCAATAATAAGAGAGGTGATTTAAAAAAAAATATCTTTTTAATGTATGGAATCGAAATAATTATAATTGGTGTGTTAAAACTAGATTAAATTTGCTTCAAAATGATTTTTATTTCTTAATAATATCTCAATTCGTTTTTGAGATATGAGGATGTAAATTTGATTATTCAATTTAACCTCAATAATAAGAGAGGTGATTTTAAAAAAATTATCTTTTTAATGTATGGAATCGAAATAATTATAATTGGTGTGTTAAAACTAGATTAAATTTGCTTCAAAATGATTTTTATTTCATAATAATATCTCAATTCGTTTTTGAAATATGATGATGTAAATTAGATTATTCAATTTATCTTTAATAATAAAAGAAGTGATTTAAAAAAATTTTACCTTTTTAATTTATGGTTCGAAGAAATTATAATTGGTGTGTTAAAACTGGATTAAATTTGCTTCAAAGTAATTTTTATTTCAGAATAATATCTCAATTCGTTTTTGAGATATGATGATATAAATTAGATTATTCAATTTAACCTCAATAATAAGAGAGGCGATTTAAGAAAAATGTATCTTTCTAATCTATGGAATCGAAGAAATTTTAATTGGTCTGTTAAAACTAGATTAAATTTGCTTCAAAATGATTTTTATTTCATAACAATATCTCAATTCGTTTTTGAGATATGATGATGTAAATTAGATTATTCAATTTAACCTCAATAATAAGAGAGGTGATTTAAAAAAAATTTATCTTTTTAATGTATGGAATCGAAGAAATTATAATTGATGTGTTAAAAGTAGATTAAATTTGCTTCAAAATGATTTTTATTTCATAATAATATCTCAATTCGTTTTTGAGATATGATGATGTAAATTAGATTATTCAATTTAAACTCAATAACAATAGGTTATACTTTATCTCACTTGAGTTAGAGCTTATATAAGGCATAATTTGGACGTAAGGGTTCAATTTTGGTTTAAAAATATTCTTAAATGTTTCATTTATTTTCAACAGCTTGTTTAAAACAGGTTTAAAATACAATTTTTTGGTAGCAACGTAAAATAAGTTTAAAACAAAAAAAAAGTTTAAAACAACTAAAAACAGGTGTTTTGTTCAACTGTTTTTTTCAACCCTGATTATTTACATAAATGTCACAATTTATATTAGTATTTTGTTTTTCGCCAACTTGCTTTTATAAAAATGAAGATATCTTGGGTGTTATAACACCTAGATAGGTCGAGTTTGGACTCATTTTACTCCTCTTTTAATTCTGTATCGAAATATGTATCACTAATTTTCGATTGACAAAATCGCACTTAAATGACTTATCAGCCTGTATACATGATACAACGTCATGAAACTTAAAGTGTAGAAAAATAGATAAATTCCTAGAAAATTACAAAACAAATTGTATTCTATTTTGTGTTTGTTATGTGAGAAGATATCTTATCATAAAACTTATCATGTTTCAAGTTCGAACCCCATGATGCTATTTAATTACATCCGACGTTGCTTGCAAACTGAAAATCAAATCATCATGAGAGCCAATGGGGACACATCCGGGGGGCTTCCGCACCTATTAATGTCGAATTCGGGGGTGGAAATATTACAGCAACTCGATGTTTTGCGACACAAAACGCAGGTAAATAAAATCCGTTTGAAAAAAAATTCGATTCAATACTTTTTTGGTGTTTATTTTAGGAAACTGGCGAAAAAGTACGATCGATGGAAAGCGAACAAGAGGCTTTTGCTTTGCATTATCATGAATGTACGAAAATTAACGGTGCGTTTTATTTACGTTTAAATACATAAATTTAATTTAATTATTATTTTGTTTAGCTCAAATTCAGGAACATCAAAATCAGCAACCCGCTTCAAGTCACGTACAACAGCTTCAATTGAGAAAAACCAACATGGAAATGCAATTAAGTGAAAAGGTAAAAAATATTAACAAAAAAATTTTAATTAAGAAAAAAATTGTTGATTAGATTGCACATTTGGTACAAGTTCGAATGGCTTTAATAGACGAGCTAAAGAAAACGGTCCAACTCCTTTCTAAAGTTCAATCGATGGTTTTGGACGACGAATTAATCCGTTGGAAACGGGAGCAACAATTAGCCGGAAACGGCGCCGCTTTTAATGGAAATTTGGATACCATTCAGGAATGGTGCGAATGTTTGGCCGAAAATATTTGGATCACTCGTCAACATTTAAAAGATATCGAAAGATTAAAACAAAAATTGAATTTGGAATCACCCGGAGGTGCTGATATGCTTCCTCAATTACTCAGCGAAGTAACACAAATTTTAAGTGCTTTGGTTACGTCCACTTTTATTATTGAGAAGCAACCACCACAAGTTATGAAAACAAATACACGGTGAGTTTTCTTTTAATCATTTTAATCATTTTTTCAATCTTGGTTATTTGTATTCCCTTTTTTTTATAGATTTACATCAACAGTACGTTTATTAGTTGGTGGAAAATTAAATGTAAACATGACCCCACCTCAAGTAAAAGTCACAATAATATCAGAATCCCAAGCTAACGTCTTATTAAAAAGCGACAAATTAGCAAAAAACGGCGAAGCAAGCGGAGAAATCTTAAACAACACTGGAACCATGGAATATCAACAGGCTAGCAGGCAATTATCGGTAAGCTTCCGGAATATGCAACTAAAGAAAATCAAACGTGCCGAAAAGAAGGGTACTGAAAGCGTCATGGACGAGAAGTTCTCGTTGTTTTTCCAATCGCAATTTAGCGTCGGCGGCGGCGAATTAATGTTCCAAGTGTGGACGTTATCGCTTCCGGTGGTTGTAATTGTTCACGGGAATCAAGAACCGCACGCCTGGGCTACTGTTACGTGGGATAACGCGTTT
This sequence comes from Onthophagus sagittarius, assembly GCA_036711965.1. Classification (NCBI taxonomy): domain Eukaryota; kingdom Metazoa; phylum Arthropoda; class Insecta; order Coleoptera; family Scarabaeidae; genus Onthophagus; species Onthophagus sagittarius. The sequence continues at coordinate 15,873,339 of JASERS010000004.1, forward strand.
TCCGAACCCGGACGTCCACCGTTCGCCGTTCCGGATAAGGTGCCCTGGAATAAAGTCGCCGAAATGTTATCGTTAAAGTTCAGAGCGACGACCGGACGATCTTTGAACGAAGATAACTTGCGCTTTTTGGCGGATAAGGCTTTTCGCGGTTCGTTTACCGATAATAATCAGCTATTGTCTTGGTCCCAATTTTGTAAAGAGCCGTTAAGCGAGAGGAACTTTACATTTTGGGAGTGGTTTTATGCTGTTATGAAATTGACGAGGGAACATCTTAAAGGACCTTGGGTTGAAGGGTAATACAAAATCTTACTTAATCTTATTTATTAATCATTTAATTTATTAGGCTTATTTTGGGATTTGTTCGTAAAAAGGATGCTGAAGATATGTTGCAGAGGTTAACATGTGGGACTTTTCTGTTGAGATTTTCTGATAGTGAATTAGGGGGAGTTACTATTGCTTGGGTTTCAGGTAACGATTTTCCATTTATTTCGTAAAGTTATAAAGTTAAATTTCCTTTTTGTAGAAAATTCTGAAGTTTTTATGATTCAACCGTTCACATCAAAAGATTTTGCGATCCGATCTTTGGCCGATCGGATAAAGGATCTTCAACACCTTAGCTATTTGCACCCAAATATTTGCAAGGAAACCGCTTTTATGAAATATTACACTCCTGGTAAGTTATTATTAAAAAAATGTTTAACATTTGACAAAAATAAGGTAAAACGTAAGAATAAAATTTTAACTCTTAAAATCAATTTTATTAATAAATACATCAAATTTGATTTTCTTATTTCAAATATTTACTTTAAATCGTAATTAATTAATTAAAAACATCAAAATAATTCGATTAATTCCTTAAATTCTATTTCGTAGTAATTTTAATTTTTTCAAGGTTGGCAATAAACAAAAAAGATTCAAGATCAAAGCATAAATGTCAAAGATTATTTAAACGTTATAATTACGTTTTTTACTCAAAATAATCAAATTTAAACCGATTTTACTACAAAAATAAGTAAACGTAAGTTAAATTCACTTATTTAGCAACTTTTTATAGCTCATAATGTAATTGTATTAATTTTATGAACAAAAATCAACTTTGAGGTTATGTTTGTCTTAAAATTTTTTGTCTCTTAAAAAAATGTGTATATTTTTCCGAGAACAAAATCTCACCTCATTTTCTTAACTATGAAGGCATTGGGAACATTGTCTTTACTTTGTATCAGCTCTATTTAATTTCTGCCCTTGGCTACCTCTGTCCATCGTTCAACACGAACAACAAGCATTTAACTGAATGTATACTGGATGTACTGAATATTGCATCCCTTTATACAAAAGTAACCTGGCTTCTTATCTAATCCCAACACAATGGGAAGTTGTCGCAAAAATATTTATTATCAGGCTCTTTGACTAATTCAGTATTTATTTAATTCAGTATTCGCTTAATTTGATCGATTATTAATTATAATAATAATCAAATTTTCTTTATCACCTTTGTAATAGCCAATTAATTCATAACATATATTTTACTGAATGGGGTTTATGAGCATTGACGCTGTTATAGTATTATTTAACACTGGTTTAACATTTCTCATGTTGACTAACGAAAAGTTTTGAGTGATTTAAATGCTTTAAAGTTGCGTGAAATACAAAAGGACCTTCTTGTGTTTTCAAGTACGATTTTTTATTATTGTTTATTTGTATTTGTTGTCAATGGCTTTCCAAAAATTCTTTTGCAAATCTTCTAGAAGCCATATCAACTATTCTAAAAATATTTCAAGTATTCCAAAGGCAATAGTTAAGTCATCTGAAAGCAGTATCAAGTCTTCTGGAAGCATTTCAAGTCTTCCAGAGGTGTTATCAAGCCTTAAAGTGGCATTATCAAGTCTTACAGGGACATTATTAAGTCTTTTGGAAATATTTGACAATTTATAATAAAGACAAGCTGTATGCAACGCCCTATAATTAGCCATATTTAGCCAATTTAAATCAATCAATTGATGTCCAACCTTCTGAATGTTTCCTTTCGAGCGATAAGGGAGAAACATTGAATGCAGAGCATCACAATAATTATAATACAACTGACTCACATAACGCAATCTTTGTTTTCTTGTTTAAGAAATTTCTGCTTATTATTGATTTTTTAAAAGTGATACTTGTATTCTCAATAGAAATACAGGGTGCGGCAATTAATTCTCCCAAATTTGAAAGAGCTGCTAAATAAAAACGAAATGAGATATTTGAAAAATTTTTTTTTATTCAAAAAGCTTGTATAATCAAGTTTTTTTTATTTAGGATTTAAAAATAATGTCGGCTAAATGACGGCCTTGGCGCGTGGCACACATCTGGAGTCTTTCGCGGAAGTTTTCCATGACTCTCCTTAACATACTGTTGTCAATGTGAACGATTTCCTCCGCAATTGCCTCTTTTAACTCTTCCAGGGTCCTAGGGCGATGTTTGAACACCTCAGCCTTGAGGTAACCCCACAGGAAAAAGTCACCCGGACACAAATCCGGCGAGCGAGGCGGCCAAGGAATGTTCTCGTGTAGGGAGATTAGCCGACCGGGGAACATGTCCTGCAGAATCTGACGCGAACGACGGGCTGTATGGGCCGTAGCCCCATCCTGCTGGAACCAGAAGTCCTCTCTGTTGTTCTCTTCCTCGTATTCCTCAATCTTTGGTCGCAAAAATTCCTCCAACATGTTACAGTTTCGATGGGACGTCACGGTGACTGTAACAGCTCCTTCCTCAAAAAAGTAACGGCCTATGATCCCTACGGCGGACACGGCACACCATACCGTAACCTTTGGGCTGTGTAAAGGTCTCTGATGAAGCTGTCGAGGGTTTTCGGGGGCCCAGTATCGACAGTTTTGCTTATTAACGCAGGCCGACAGGTGGAAATGGGCTTCGTCGCTCGTCCATAAAACTGCAGTGGGTAGCACCGCCTCGAGGATAGCGTTACAACAATCCCATCGTCTTCCCCAGTCAGCTGGGGATAATTCCTGAACCACAACAATTTTGTATGGGTGTAACTAAAATTCGTCTCATCGTTCTGTCCGAAATTCGAAGAGCAGCCGAATGTTTCCGTGCAGAGCGCGTTGGGGATTGCTCAACGGATGTCTTCACTCTGGCGATGCTTTCCGGGGTCCTCTTCCATTTCGAGGAGGTAGAGGCTTCACACCTACAGCTGATGATGTGGTCCTAAAGTTGTGAACCCAACTCAAAATTGTTTTTCGATCAGGGACCGGATCTGTGAACTGCAAACCATACCTTGTGCGGAACGCTCTCTGAGTGATTGTAACGGATTCGCCATTTTTTAAAAACACTTCGACAACGTAAGCACGATGCGCACGTGACCAAACTATTGCGACGACTAAAAACTTGAGCTGTCACTGCGTCGAACATGTCAATCTCCACGTCTCTGTCGCCATCGATGCCCCTTCCACGAATTTTTGAAAAGTGGGAGAACTAATTGCTGCACCCTCTACATAAACATATTATATAAACATATTATATAAACATATTAGGCTGGATGTAGCCTATCCAGCTGTTTTGTCTATGCTGTTATGGTGCAAAGACGATGGCTTCTGTTTCAGCAGAAACAGTTTGTAGATTAACATTCATGTATCTACTAGCATATAGTGCATCGATTGGGGAAAACGAATGATACAGCTCGGTGTCATCAACTTAAAAATTAGATTTGAGATTTTGTATATTTAACAAATTGACTTGTGTATATTGTATACAAGGACTAAATATTGAACCTTGATAAATGAAGTGCGTCCAAGAACTCGCCATTAACTACAGCTGTTTGTTCACGATTTCTCAAGTAATCATGTAATAACGCGCCCGACATATCGTCCAACCCAACTAATTTTTAAATGGAAAACCTTCAATCATGGTTCAATGTATTAAAGGCTGTTGAAAAGTCGATAAGATATTTATCCAGCTCGGCAACTACATCATCAATAATATGAAGCCAGACCTATATCCTGATTGCGTGTCTTGCAAAATGTTATTAATACTAACATTTTTTCAGCCACCTTAGACAACACCGGAAAAATACTAACGGGTCGCAAATGGGCAAACTCATAAGGCTTTCCAATTTTTGGCATTGTCATGATCAGCGCACACTTCCATGCATTTGGAAATGCACCATTCTGTGCTTTAGATAATCTAAAATGTAAAGAAACGACAATTTTATTAATCCAATGTTACTTTATTCCAGTTACATCCATAACTGGAATAAAGGAGAATGTCTCTTCAACTAGCCTGTTGTTCAAATCGTCAAGTTCTTTATCTAGCAAGGAAAAATTATCATATCATATATTATATATCATATATTTAGCTTTCCTAAACCCAACTGCTCCTCAGTAAAATATTTATTCTTCTCAAAATAGTTTATTATTTGGATAATTTTTTCGAACATTTTTGAAATGGCTGGTAGAATAGCTATAGGTGTCTAGTTATTCATATCATAGGACCCACCCTTTTTAAGTATAGGTGTAATTTTTGCAAGATTTAGTCTATCGGGAAACACACCTTCTTTAATTGAACAGAATCTATTTATAATAACAGAAACAGGATCTTTTATAATGTTTATAGTTTCTTTCAAAAAATGGATACTGATTCAGTTCAGTACACATCTTCTGGGAGTTTGCCTTGGAATGATTTTATTATGGTTGCTATTTCATCTGGATTGGTAGAAATAAAGAAAAATGAGAGATCCTTTTTCGGAATTTTATAGAGATAATCTTCAAGTTGAGTTTGGGTAAATGGCAGAGTGCAAGGTCTTTAGGAATATTTGCGAAGAACTCGTTAAAGGAGTTTGGAGTTAAACTAGTTGGTGTTAACGTTGAATGTCTTTTCCGTCCAGTTTCCGAGTTTATTATATTCCATGTGGTTTTAGTTTTACTCTCCAAGGCAACGATTTTTTTCGTCAGATTTTCTTTTTTACATTGTTCAATTTGTTTCAAATAATCAGATATCAAGTCATTCAGAAGCAGTATCAAATCTTCTGGAAGCATATCAAGTCTATTGAAAGCATATCAAGTCTATTGAAAGCATATCAAGTCTATTGAAAGCATATCAAGTCTATTGAAAGCATATCAAGTCTATTGGAAGCGGTATCAAGCCTTTTAGAGGCACTATTGAGTCTTCTGGACGCAGGTCAAGTCTTTTAGAGACATTTAAGGTTTTCTTGAATCATTTCAAGTCTTCAGGAAGCAGTATAAAGTCATCCACAAGAAGTGTCAAGTCTTCTGGAAGCACATCAAGTCTTTTGATAGCAGTATCATGTCTTCCAGAGGTAGTATACAGTTTCCTGGAAGCAGGTTAAGTCTTTTGGAAGCAGTATCAAGTCTTCTGGAATCTTTTCGAGTTTTTTGGAAGCAGTATCAAGTGTTCCAGAGACAGAATCGAGTCTTCTGGAAGCAGCGTCAAGTCTTCTGGATGTATTTCAGGTCTTCTGGAAGTTTTTTGAGTCTTTTAGAAGTAGTATCAAGTCTCCTGGGGACATTTAAGGCATTCTGGAAGCGTTTAAGTGTTTTGGAAGCAGTATCAAGTCATCTAGAAGTAATATCAGGTCTTCTGGATATTTCAGGTGTTCTGGAAGCATTTCAAGTTCTTTTGAAGTAGTATCAAGTATTTCAGAGGTAAAACAGAGCTTTCTGGAAGCAATCCGAGTCTTCAGGAAGCAGTATAAAGTCATCCACAAGAAGTGTCAAGACTTCTGGAAGCACATCAAGTCTTTTGAAAGCAGTATCGTGTGTTCCAGAGGTAGTATACAGTTTCTTGGAAGCAGGTTAAGTCTTTTGGAAGCAGTATCAAGTCTTCTGGAATCTTTTCGAGTTTTTTGGAAGCAGTATCAAGTGTTCCAGAGACAGAATCGAGTCTTCTGGAAGCAGCGTCAAGTCTTCTGGATGTATTTCAGGTCTTCTGGAAGTTTTTCGAGTCTTTTGGAAGTAGTATCAAGTCTCCTGGAGACTTTTAAGGCATTCTGGAAGCGTTTAAGTGTTTTGGAAGCAGTATCAAGTCATCTAGAAGTAGTATCAGGTCTTCTGGATATTTCAGGTGTTCTGGAAGCATTTAAAGTTCTTTTGAAGTAGTATCAAGTCTTCCAGATGTAGTATAGAGCTTTCTGGAAGCAAGTTAAGTCTTCTGGAAGCAATTCGAGTCTTTTGGAAGCAGTATCGAGTCTTTCAGAGGTAGTGTCCAGTTTTCTGAAGGCATTTTTAGTCTTCTGGAGTCATTTCAAATCTTCTGGAAGCACTTTAAGTCTTTTTGGAGCAGTATCAAGCCTGTCAAAGATAGTACCAAGTCTTCTGTAGGCATTTCAAGCCTTCTGGGTGCATTTCAGGTCTTTTGGAAGCAGTATTAAGTCATCTAGCAGCAGTATCAAGTCTTTTGGAAGCAGTGTAAAGTCATCTGAAAGCACATCAAATCTTTTGGAAGCAGTATCAAGTTTTCCAGGGGCGGTATCGAGTTTTCTGGAAAGATACCAAGTCTTCTGGAAGCATTTCGAGTCTTATGGAAGCAGTATCAAGTCTTCCAGAGGTAGTATCGAGTTTTCTGGAAGCAGGTTATGTCTTCTCGAGATATTTCTACGTTTCTGAAAGCATTTCGGATCTTCTGGAAGCATTTCGGATTTTCTGGAAGCATTTCGAGTCTTTTGGAAGCAGTATCAAGTCTGCCAAAGGCAGTATCGAATTTTCTGGAAAATGCCAAGTGTTCTGAAAGCATTTCGAGTCTTTTGGAAGCAGTATCAAGTCTTCTAGAGATACTATCGGGTTTTCTGGAAGCAGGTTAAGTCGTCTCGAGATATTTCTAGTCTTCTGGAAGCATTTTGGATGTCCTGAAAGCATTTTGAGTCTTTTGGAAGCAATATCAAGTCTGCTAAGGACAGCATCAAGTATTCTGGAAGTAGTACTAAGTCTTCTGGAAGCATTTCAGGCCTTCTGGGAGCATTTCAGGTCTTCTGAAAACATTTCAGGTTTTTTTTAATGGCACTATCACGTCATCTAGAAGCAGTATCAAGTCTTCCAGAGGCAATATCGAGTTTTCTGGATGGATGCCAAGTCTTCTGGAAGTATTTCGTGTCTTTTGGAAGCGTTTCAGGTCTTCTGGAAGCATTTCAGGTATCAAGTCTTCTAAAAGCATTTCAGATCTGCTTGAAGTAGTATCAAGTCTCAATTCAAAATGCGTTCTCTCAAAAAACCGTTTACAGCAAATACTGGGGCTGAATTGAGAAGAAAAATCGCAATAGTACATTAAAATTAATTTAAAATATCAGCTTTAATCCATGAAACTCACATCTTTGGTGCCTTTCCATATGGATGCTTTGCACCCATTATTTTGTAAGCATTGTGCATATTCGGCACCTATGTCTATGGGCTGTCTTTGGGGTTAAGTTGCAATAAAAATTGGGTATCAGAAATCTTTTGGAATGATCCAATGATATAACTCTTTACAATATTTCACCCAAATAATCATAATAAATTTTATTATTTAATTTTTTTTCCTCAACAGATAATCATCAAGTTTCGTCAACAAACGGATACGTAAAACCATCATTAATAACGCAGGTACCTCCCATGTACACTGGATACCAAAACACACCACAACACGCTTTTATGCAATCGCCAGATCCTTCTAGGGACACCCCTTCAGTGGTGAGCAGGTAAGATTTTATTTATTTGGATTTTATAGGTGTGTTGTATCTACTAAAAAAATCGATTAAGCAACTTGGTTGATTTTAACTTAAAATTGTTGCGTTTGAAAGTTTCTTAATTGATTTGTAATCAGCAATTTGTGATGTGTAAACTTACTAATTCCATGAGCTGATTTTTTTTATATTTGTCGTGGGAGCTTAATGGGAATCACAGCTAATCGAGAAAATAAACCGTTTTGTACATATTGCAGATTGCTATTTTCTTGTTTATTCCAAATTTCGCTTCGAAACGTTTTAAAAAATTTACACCGGAATCTTTTTCTTTTTCGTTCTACAGGTATGATAGTCCGGGTAGTAATTACTACTAAAAAAAATCTTCATCTTCGTCTCTTTCTCTCATAAAAAGTATATTATAAAAAAAATTTTTGGAGTACAGTGCAACGATTAAAATTTTTACTTTATTTTTTTTAATAAGTGATTGTCTCGTCTCATTGTTGTGAACGAGTGCTTGTATTTTTATACGTAAACTTTTTTAATCACGTTAAATAATTTTTATTAAAATTAAAATGAATTGTGTAATAATATTTTTGCGAAATTTTCGAGATGTGTTAAAGTCAGTATTAAAAAGGATTTAAATCGAAATAATTTGGATTTAAAGGACAGCAGGGTAAAATAAAACTAAAAAAAATTAATGTGCAATTAAAATAAAATAATAATAATAACTTTGTTGTATTATTAAAATGGTGATTAAATAAAAATTAATTTAAATTTTAAATGATCTGTGATTGTGAAGTATTTTTTTGTTCGTTTTAATTTCTTTATTGCACATCACTCGGAGTACTTAACTTACACGATTCTTAATTTTTAACTAAAAATCGAAAATTTTAATTGACTAAGGCATTTAACGTTTAAGATATTTAAAGTTTAAAACAGAGTCTTCATAAGTGTTTAATTTTTTTTTTAATTGTGCAAGACTTGAAAATGTTGCTGTGTTGTTGCTGTTTTTTGTTTGGTTATTTCATTTTAATCGAAAAAGTGCTTGTATTAATCAATTTCGATTAATATTAACCAATTTTATTAATTAAATAAAAAAAAATTGTTGATTTTTAAATATATTTGTGGTTGATAAAACTCATTAATTTTTTTTTCGATCGATTTTACGTAAATTAATCGAGCTTTAACGTTCAATTGACAAATTTATTTGAAGATTTAATTTTATTATAATTAAATAAGTGAAACTAAAAAAAATTTCACATTTTTATATTTATAATTTTTTTTAGACACGTAATAATATATTATTATCATTATTGTAAATTTTTTTATTTTAAGAATAAACTTTTTTAAATCGAGCTTATTTTTTATTTATTACGGTTATCTTTAATTTAAAACGGGACGAAAAATGATAAAAATCGTTCATTTATTTTGTTCGAGATGTGCATTATTGGTTTTATTTTAATTGCAATGTTGTCTTGTCTTGCATGAAATCGCCTTTGAGTGTCAAGTTGATTTTGATGTTAACCCCCTAAACATGAGCAAATAATGTATACTATATGTTTAAAGACATTAGAAAAATGTGCAATTTGTGTTATATTTGTGTGTGTTATTAATTGTTTATAGTTGATTTTTTTAAACAAATTTGAACGACATAAAAAAGATTCTTGAGGATTTAAAGGCCTATATTCGCCCATAAACCAGTTTGAAGCCAATGCAAGACGCGGTTTGTTTCCTAACAAACCAAGAATACGTGCAGATCGGCTCGATCTGCGCGTATTCGACGTATATCGACCGATTATAGGAAAGATCGGCAATAATCGGCCGAATTGATAGTCCGATCTTTGCAAATTATCGATTTCGCAAGGATGTTAGCAAACAAATCTGGTTTTGCATTGAATTCAAGTTTTAGTATTTACAACTGCTTCTACACAGGGTGTTTCAGGAGGAAACGGAAATATTTGGAAGACGTATGGGGGGTTAAAATGATTCAAATACATATCGGTATTAAAAAGATAAGGTAGAAATCATTTTACTTTTGATGTTTGATTTTCTATACAGTCTGGCTTATTTAATAACACATTGTATAGAATATTGAATGTTACAAAAGTGGAAGGTGGAGGGCACCATCATATTGGAATATTATCCTCTCCTTTTGAAACACCCTGTATAAGTGTCCGCAAAAAGTCAATAACACCCTTTTTTATTTTGTACTAACGTTTTTAAAATTTAGTTAGTATGGGAAGTTCATCTTTCGATCTACCGGAAGTAAACCATAACTTCGATTTTTTAAATCGAAAATAAATTTTTAAATGGAATGCTATTTTTTTATTACACTTTTTAAAAAAATACAATTAAAAGTGTTCCGTTTTCGAGTTATTTTGACTTTAAGTTATTTTTTCGCAGTTATCGCTAATTTTTTTAATCGTGTTTCTCAGTTATTCTATAAGTAATAACATTATGTGTAGAAAATATGTCTAATAACGCTTAAAATGTTCATAAATGTAACGTAATTAGTTATACCGGTCTATCATATACAGGTGGTCAAGAGTTATCGTGAATTGGTACTTAACTTTTGACTATCCTGTATAAGAAAGATATATTGGTACAATAAATGACGTTTTATTCCTGTATATTATTTGTGATAGCTTTTATAATGGCAGTAAGAGGTATAAATAAGTACAACAACAACAACACAAACGTCAAAACTCCATCACCAAACCAATAACAAATAAAAACAATTTATGACATTTTATACAATTAAATTTATGGCCACCTGTATAAGATAGACCAGTATACAACTAATTACCTTTCATTTGTGACCATTTGAAATGTAATTATACAAATTTTCAACTTTTTTAATTGTACAGGGTGGTTCAAATTCGAAGTCCGAATAGGCTATCTCAAAAAGTATAAGAGTTAGACAAAAAGTAGCTTACATGTCATGATCTTTTTAGGACACTTTTTACGAAGAATTTGATGACATAGCCAAATTTTTTTTTCGCTTTTAGATTTTGAGATATGACTATTTTCGTTTTTTTTTAATGGAAATAATCCTTGATTTAAAAAAAAATTAAATTAAACAACTCTCAAGTTTTCTTAAATTTGGAGAAATCGTATAAAAAAATTCTGAAATTGACCATCTTCAAAATTATTGATTTTTTAGATTAAATTACTAATTTTTACATTAATAATGTATTTACACTTAATAATACTAGATGGCGGTTTTTGAAAATTTTATAAAAAAGCTTATTTTTAGCTTTATTCTGAAACAATATTTTCGACCCTTATATTTTTGAATCGGAAAGAAATAACGAATTTAATAAGCTAAAAAAACAAAGATTGTTATAATATCTCAAAATTTTGTCTAACTCTTATTAGTTTTCGAGATAGCCTATTCGAATTTGAATCACCCTGTACAGTGGATGAGAAATATAATTTAAAAAAAAACCTTGATAACCAAGAGAGAGCCAATATTTGTTATGAAAGTCAACTTATTTTTTACATATAATTAAAAAGTGTGATAAAAACTATATCATCCATTTAAAATACCGAAGTTCTCTTGATCTTGAAAATATATTAGATGGAATAATTAGGATGAATTTTCCATACGAACTGAATTTCAAAAACGTAGATGGATCGTTCAAAAGAAAAATAGGCGTTGCCGACTTTTTGGCGGGCACTGTATACAATAAACATATTATGTCTTCATAGCCATAATCATCTGTGTTTACTACATACAATATCTTTGATTATGCTAATTGTAGAACAACACTTGTTCTAAGTCAAAAATCTTGAGAATTTTGTTAAATTGTACCCTTATTTAATTATTTAGCCTTTTATAAATCGGTTAGATCCAAAATATGGCAAAAAAGATTCATGAAAACCGCAAATTTCTTCAAACCGCATCATCTTTGAATTGTCATTGGAAATTATTGAAAAGTTTCAACTTTTATACCGTACATCTTATGATCACGTGATTCTAACAAATTGTGGATGAGTTGGGTTGGTTTTATTTTGGTTGGAACGGTTCAAAAGAGAAACAGGTGTTGCTGACTTTTTGCGGGCCTGTATACAGTATCTTTGATTATGCTAACTCTAGAACAACACTTGTTCTAATTTCAAAAATCTTCAAAATTTAGTTTAATTGTACCCTTATTTAATTAGCTTGCCTTTTATAAATCGGTTAGATCCAAAATATGACAAAAAAGGTTCATAAAAATCGCAAATTTCTTCAAACCGAATCATGTCTTTGAATTGTCATTGGATTCATTGAAAAGTTTTGACTTTTATACCGCGTTTCTTGCAATTACGTGATTTTAACAAATTGTGGATGAGTTGGGATGGTTTTATTTTAAAGAAAAGAATTTAAGCTTATACAGGGTGTTCTAGACGTAGCGACTCTTTGCTTGGTTTTAAAACGAAAATCTTAATGTTTAAAACGTTGTATCTTGCTTCACGAAGTTGTTGAAGTTCGGATAATTTATTCATAAATATTTAATGATAATAAATAATAATCAATATCTGTTGATGGAACCGGCTAAAATTTAGTGCGTAAAGAACTTTAAATTGATTTTTCTATTCGAGTTATACATTCCCGAAAAATACACTTGACAAATTTATAGTTATTAATACTGAAATGCGAGACATGCTTTGTGTTTATATAATTTGGGTTAAATCTTCATATTTTGATAGTCATATTTTATAGTCAAGATTGTACTGTTAAAATATTTTCAATTAGTAATGAATCGCCCTGTATATTTTTTAATGAAGTTAATTATTACAGCATTTAATAGTGTATAAATGCAATGTTACCACATATTTTTGTTTGAAATTAAGCAAAGCATGTTAAAACATTTTAACATTAAGATTTTTGGTTCATAAACTATGGAAGAATGTGCCAATTTCTGAACATCCTGTATACGTGGCTTGGTATTTTTAAATAAAGCTTCAGTGACGTTTAGTATTTTGAGAATTTTTTAATAACACCAACATTGGAGCTTTTTGTATGAGGTCATTCCAACTAATTTTTGGGAAATTTCAAGGAAATCGAAGCTTTAATTTAAGCATACATTCATCTCTTAGCTTTCAAAAGTAAATTTCCAGCGATTTTTTTGAATTTTAATCAATTTGTTCTAATTATTACATTAATCCAAGTTTTCGTGCTTTACTATATGTCTTCTACGTTCTAATCTGTTCGAATAAATAGAACTCGATATATTTTATTTGATAGAGGAAATTTCAAGCTGAAATTTAAGCACACATTCATATCTTAAGTTTTTGAGTTTCAATCAATTTATTGTAATAATTATGTGAATCAAAGTTTTCGAGCTTTACTCTACGCCCTCTTACAATCAGATCTATTCGAATACAAGGTATATAGTCGTTATATTTTATTTGATAGAAGAGATTTTAAGCTTAAATTTAAGCATACATTCTCATCTATTACTTTTGCAAATTAAAGCAACAGCCGTTTTCTTGAATTTTAATTAATTTGATCTAAAATTTACCAACGTTTTCGAGCTTTACTCTACTTTCTGTCCCAGAAATGAGAAGAAATTGAATATTATAAAGATTGTGCTTTAATTTAAGCCCAAGTTGATCTCTTCATCTTGATTAAGGTTAAATTTATCAATTTTCATACAAATTAATTGACATTACGTCTTAACAAACTTGGATTGCGTTATATTTTGAAAATCATATCTCTTCTTACACAAATCATGAAGAAATGAAATTTGCTATAAATATTCTATAATATTTAGCTTTAATTTAAGACTAAGTTGATTGCTTCATCTTAATTAATAAAATAGTTATCAGTTTTATCAAAATTGCTTGATGTTAACATTGCGATTTAATACAAGTGGGTTGGGTTGCCTTTAGAAAATCAGAAATTCTGTTCTTTATAATATTAAAAAATTGAGATTCACTATAAATATTTTATAAGGATTGAGCTTTAATTTAATTCCAAGTTAATCTTTATTATTAATCTCTTCATTTTTATTAAGATTAAACTTATCAACTTCTATAAAAATTAATTGACATTACGTCTTAACAAAGTGGGGTTGCGTTATAATTCGAAAATCATGAGAAATGAAATTTGACAGAAATATTCTATTGGGATTGAGCTTTAGTTTAAGACCAAGTTGATTGCTTCATCTTCATTAATAAAATAGTTATCAGTTTTATTAAAATGGGTCGATGTTAACATTACGGTTTAATACAATTGGATTGGGTTATCTTTAGAAAATCAGAAATTTTGTTCTAGAAATGAAATTGAAGAAATGAAATTCGCTATAAATATTTTATAAGGATTGAGCTTTCATTTACGTCCAAGTTGACGTCTTGATCTTCATTAAGATTAAAGCTATCAACTTTCATAAAAATTGACATTGCGTCTTAACAAAGTTGGGTTGTGCTATATTTCCATAATCTGAGGTAAGATTATGGAAATATAGCATCTTATACAAATGATGAAGAAATGAAGTTTGATATAAATATTTTATAAGGATTGAACTTAATTTAAGACCAATTTGACTGCTTCATCTTCAGTAATACAATCTGATAAAAACTGATAAATCAGTTTTATTAAAATTGGTCAATCTTAACGTAGCGGATTAACATAATTAGGACGTGTTGTCTTCAGAAAATTACACCTTCTATTCTAGAAATGTTGAGGAAATGAAATTCACAATAAATATTTTTTTATAATATATTCACTATAAATTAAATTCGTGTATAACATTTTTTAGTGTACTATGGGTTAGAAAACACTGATCTAACCTATTAGAATAAAAGTTGTCGATGTATTTTGTTTGATAGAGAAGATTTCAAGCTTTAATTTAAGCATAAATTTATCTCTTAGTTTCAAAAATTAAAGCTTCAACGATTTTTTAAGTTTCAATCAATTTATTCCAAGAATTACGGTAATCGAAGCTTTCGAGCTTTATTCTATGCTTTCTGTGATCTGATTTTATTCAAATAAAAGGTATCGGTATATTTTATTTCAAAAAGGAGATTGCAAGCTTTAGTTTAAGCATACAATCCTCTCAGTTTTGAAAATTAAAGCTCCAGCGATTTTTTCGAATTTCATATAATTTATTCTAATTATTATAATTATTTACATTAATCAAATTTTTCGAGGTTTATTTTACGCCCTTGACGATCTAACCAAGGTAGTTGGTATACTTAATTTAATAGAGAAAATTTCAAGTTCATTTTCATCTCTTAACTTTGAAAATTAAAGCTTCAAGGAATTTTTTGAATTTCAATCATAATTACGTTAATTGAAGTTTGGAGCTTTACGTTGCCTTTTCAAATGAAAGATAGTCGGGATATTTTGTTTGATAAAGGAGATTTCAAGCTTTAATTTAAGCATACATTTGTCTCTTAGTTTTAAAAACTAAAGCTTCAACGATTTCTTGAATTCCAACCAATTTGTTTTAAAAATTACGTTAACTTATGTTGGGAGTTTTACGTTGTCTGTGATGGCATATTCAAATGAAAGTTAGTTGATGTATTTTATTTAATAGAGGAGAATTGAAGCTTTATTTTAAGCATACACTCATCTGTTAGCTTTGAAAATTAAACTTCCAGCAATTTTTTGAATTTTAATTAACTTGTTCTAAAAATTACGTTAAATGAAGTTTGGAGCTTTAGGTTTTCTACGATCTAATCTATTCTACTAAATGATAGTCGGTATATTTTATTGGATAGAGAAGATTCTAAGCTTTCATTTAAGCATTCATCTCTTAACTTTGAAAATTAAAGCTCCAGCGATTTTTTGAATTTCAATTTTAATTATTACGTTAATTGAAGCTTCCGAACTATATGCTTTCTACGATCTAACCTATTCTACTAAATGATAGTCGGTGCACTTTATTTGAAAGAGGATTTTAAGCTTTAATTTAAGCATACATTCATCTCTTAGCTTTGAAAATTAAAGCTTCAGCGATTTTTTAAATTTCAATCAATTTATTCCAAAAATTACGTCAATTGAAGCTTGGAGCTTTACATTGTCTGTGATCTAGCCTTTCCAAGTGAAAGATAGTCAGTATATTTTGTTTCATAAAGGAGATTTCAAGCTTTCATTTAAGCATACATTCATCTCTTAGCTTTGAAAATTAAAGCTTCAGCGATTTTTTAAATTTCAATCAATTTATTCCAAAAATTACGTTAATTGAAGCTTGGAGCTTTACGTTGTCTGTGATCTAGCATTTTCAAGTGAAAGATAGTCAGTATATTTTGTTTGATAAAGGAGATTTCAAGCTTTAAATTAAGTATACATTCTTCTCTTAGCTTTGAAAATTAAAGTTCCAGCGATTTTTTGAGTTTTAATTAACTTATTCTAAAAATTACGTTAATTGAAGTTTGTAGCTTTACACTTTCTACGATCTAAGCTATTCTACTAAATGATAGTCGGTGCACTTTATTTGAAAGAGGATTTTAAGCTTTAATTTAAGCATACATTCATCTCTTAGCTTTGAAAATTAAAGCATCAGCGATTTTTTAAATTTCAATCAATTTATTCCAAAAATTACGTTAATTGAAGCTTGGAGCTTTACATTGTCTGTGATCTAGCCTTTCCAAGTGAAAGATAGTCAGTATATTTTGTTTGATAAAGGAGATTTCAAGCTTTCATTTAAGCATACATTCATCTCTTAGCTTTGAAAATTAAAGCTTCAGCGATTTTTTAAATTTCAATCAATTTATTCCAAAAATTACGTTAATTGAAGCTTGGAGCTTTACATAGTCTGTGATCTAGCCTTTCCAAGTGAAAGATAGTCAGTATATTTTGTTTGATAAAGGAGATTTCAAGCTTTCATTTAAGCATACATTCATCTCTTAGCTTTGAAAATTAAAGCTTCAGCGATTTTTTAAATTTCAATCAATTTATTCCAAAAATTACGTTAATTGAAGCTTGGAGCTTTACATTGTCTGTGATCTAGCCTTTCCAAGTGAAAGATAGTCAGTATATTTTGTTTGATAAAGGAGATTTCAAGCTTTCATTTAAGCATACATTCATCTCTTAGCTTTGAAAATTAAAGCTTCAGCGATTTTTTAAATTTCAATCAATTTATTCCAAAAATTACGTTAATTGAAGCTTGGAGCTTTACATTGTCTGTGATCTAGCCTTTCCAAGTGAAAGATAGTCAGTATATTTTGTTTGATAAAGGAGATTTCAAGCTTTCATTTAAGCATACATTCATCTCTTAGCTTTGAAAATTAAAGCTTCAGCGATTTTTTAAATTTCAATCAATTTATTCCAAAAATTACGTTAATTGAAGCTTGGAGCTTTACGTTGTCTGTGATCTAGCATTTTCAAGTGAAAGATAGTCAGTATATTTTGTTTGATAAAGGAGATTTCAAGCTTTCATTTAAGCAAACATTCATCTCTTAGCTTTGAAAATTAAAGCTTCAGCGATTTTTTAAATTTCAATCAATTTATTCCAAAAATTACGTTAATTGAAGCTTGGAGCTTTACGTTGTCTGTGATCTAGCATTTTCAAGTGAAAGATAGTCAGTATATTTTGTTTGATAAAGGAGATTTCAAGCTTTCATTTAAGCAAACATTCATCTCTTAGCTTTGAAAATTAAAGCTTCAGCGATTTTTTAAATTTCAATCAATTTATTCCAAAAATTACGTTAATTGAAGCTTGGAGCTTTACGTTGTCTGTGATCTAGCATTTTCAAGTGAAAGATAGTCAGTATATTTTGTTTGATAAAGGAGATTTCAAGCTTTAAATTAAGTATACATTCTTCTCTTAGCTTTGAAAATTAAAGTTCCAGCGATTTTTTGAGTTTTAATTAACTTATTCTAAAAATTACGTTAATTGAAGTTCGTAGTTTTACACTTTCTACGATCTAACCTATTCTACTAAATGATAGTCGGTATATTTTATTGGATAGAGACGATTTTAAGCTTTCATTTAAGCATTCATTCATCTCTTAGCTTTGAAAATTAAAGCTTCAACGATTTTTTCGAACTTCAATCAATTTATTCTAACTATTACATTAATCAAAGTTTTTGAGCTTTACTTTACGTCCTCTACCATCCAACCTATTCAAATAAAAGGTAGTTAGTATATTTTATTTGAAAGAGGAGATTTCAAGCTTTAATTTAAGCATACATTCATCTTTTAACTTTGAGAATTAAAGCTCTATCAATTTTTTCAATTTCACATAATTTATTCTAATTATTACAATAATTCATTTTCAAGCTTTATTTTTTTCCTTCTACGATCTAACATTGGAATAAAAGGTAATTTTATTAGATAGAGAAAATTTTATATTCTCATTTAAGCATATATTCATCTCTTAGCTTTGAAAATGAAAGCTCCACCATTTTTTCTTGAATTTTAATCATTTTATTCTAATTGTTACATTAATTTAAGCTTTCGAACTTTATTTTTCTCCTTCTACGATCTAACTGGAATAAAAAGTAATTTTATTGGATAGAAAAGATTTTAAGCTCTCATTTAGACATACATTCATTTTGAGTTTTATTTTTCTCTTTCTACGCTCTAAAACATTGAAATAATAGGTAATTTTATTGGATAGAGAAGATGTTAAGATATCATTTAAGCATACATTCATTTTGAGTTTTATTTTTCTCCTTCTGCGATTTTACTCATTGGATTAAAAGGTAATTTTATTGGATAGAGAATATTTTAAGCTCTTATTTAAGCATACATTCATTTTAAGCTTTATATTCTCCTTCTACGATTTAAATCGGTGGAATAAAAGGTAATTTTATTGGATTCTCTATCCAATAAAATTACCTTAAATTATTTTAAGCTCCACCAATTTCTTTTGAATTTTAATTAATTTATTTTAATTATTACATTAATTTAAGCTTTCAAGCCTTATTTTTCTCCTTCTACGATCTAACCCATTGAAATAAAAGGGAATTGGTATATTTTATTTGATAGAGGAAATTTCAAGCTTTACTTTCAGCACACATTCATCTCTTAGCTTTGAAAATTAAAGCTCTAACGATTTTTTTTTTTGAATCTCTATCAATTTTTTTCTAATGATTACATCGACTTAACTTTTTGAGTTTTATATTACGCAATTGAGGTAGCTCCTCGGCCGCAAACGACCTTGACGTTGTATTCTTGATAAAAATAAACATCCCGATATACAGGGTGATTCAATAGTGCGGAAATAAAAGATTGTGGTTTAAAAAAATTTATTTATGTCTTCATACATTACCATTAAAACCGATTAAAATAATTTTCAACTATACAAGATGTTCCACTATTCCAGACTTCATTTTTTAAATGCTATAAGTTCTTATTTTCAAATTTTGAATGCAATGTTGCCAAGTTATTAATCATTTTGAGAAAATTTTTGAAAAATCATATGGTGATTTAAAATTTGTTTTGCTCTATTATTATTAAATATTGAAGATTGTAATTTGGCAAAAACAAAGCTTGAGTTTTTTAAACGCCACTAATACTATTGGATATTATACAGGGTGGTTACCAGAATCGCTTAATTTACGGAATATTTGGAAGACCATAACTTTGTTATTTTAAATGGAACACCCTCTATCCTTTCAAGGATTTTATTAATTACCTTTCATTTTTGTTAAGCATATGGTATATCTAACGTGTGTACTTTTTGAGATAGATTATTTCAAAAATTTTGGCATAAATTTAATTTTTTCGCAAAATATAAGGTTTGAAATAGACAATTTTAAGCAAATCTAAGTTCATTTATTTCGTAAAAAGATGAAAAATGCATATTTAGTTCAAAAAAGACTAAAATTTTCGAAATGGATATTAGAAAAAGTTCAACAAAAATGTAATTTTTTTGGTTCGACAACTAACATCGATGGTCCTAAAATATTAAAATTGTAGGATCTTATTTGGTCTGATCAAATAAGATTAGAGAGTATTTCTTCGAAGAATCTTTTTGAATTTCTTAGAAAATTAATCAAAACTTTTGTCAAAGAATGTAGTTTCGGCACGATGGTCACCTCCTCATTATGATAAGAATTTAGCAAAATCTTTAAATAAATTTTTTTTTAAATCGTTTTCGTAATACAAACACATGTCCATCATAATTTGCCATTTTTTGCGAAATAAACTTACTATTTGCTTAAAAATATCTATTTCATAATCATATTTCTTTTGAAAACATCAGAAAGCTTCAAAATCATTAGGTATACCATTTGTTTAGCAAAAATAAAAGGTAATTAACAAAATCATCTGAAGCATTCAATGAAATTTCGCTACAATAAAAACTTACATCATTAAAAGAGGCTGCAATGACCTTGATTTGAATTTTTTGATAAAAATAATAAATCGCGATGTACCGCTTGGCAAATCTATTTTGGCCGGTCGAGGTCAGATGCGCCTTTTTTTAGTATACAATTAAATATTTGTTTAGAATAAATATTAATTTAAAAAAATCAACTATAAACTTTAATATTATTATTATTTTTGCATCCATCTTTTAGCGCTTTAATTTTTAGATTCGTTTCGTCTTTTTAATTTATATTTTTAAATACTTTATACTTACAATTTTGATTTTACCGAGCATGCTGCAAACAGACATAGCCAAGACATCTTGCAACAACTCTTCTTTTTTCATCCATTCGCTTCACTCATATTAATCAAATTTTATTAATCTCAAAAAAAAAAAAAAATCTTTATGGTTTTATTTTCTTGTTATTTTCTTTTTTTTTTTCGTTGTTATTTATTTTATTGGTTAGGTCTGTGTTGCGGTATGTCATGTCTTGTTTATGTCTGCTTCAGTTACGGGGATTCCATGATGGGGCCGGCCTCGCAGCCCTCCGTCCACAGTTACGACAGTTACATGCCCGCACTTGAGGAATACGAGGATATGTTTATATCGCCGTAAAAAGAATTTCTCCGATCCCGATCCAACTCTTTTAAAAATTTTTGTGTAAAATGTTTTTATTTTACAAAAATACTCGATTCGAAATAACCAAGTTAAAAAAAAATAAAAGACTTTGTGCCATATCTTTTTATTGTGCTTCCTTTTAAACGATTTTTAAACATTTCTTTAAAATTAAAATTGGTTATTTTGAACGTGAGTGGAATTGATGTGTTACCTGAATTGTTCGATATTTTTTAATTGTTGTTCTTTGATTCTTTTTCTTAATGGAGTCTAATGCACTTAAAGAGATTCGTGCAAACATAAAAGTAGAGTAAAAACACTTAAATCAATTAAATCATTGAATTATCAAACACCCTGTATTTATGTCTATATATAATTATAGGGGGGTTTAATTTTTATTTAAATTTTAAATGTTGTTTGAAGTTGCATGTTGAATTGATTGATTGTTTTTATTGGTGTCTTTACTTTTAACATTATTTTTAATTTTTTTAAAAGTAAATCTGTGCCATTTAAAGCAAAAAAAAGTTCGAAAATTGTATACCTGAAAAAGATATAATTAAAATAACAAAATCAGTAGTGTAATAAATATATGAAACTGTAAATTAATATAAATTTAAAAATATGAAGAGAAAAGAAGAGATATAATCTAATATATTTTTACTAGATTTGTAGGTTTACTTTATACATAAAATAGAGTTCAAAAAATCGATATTTTTAGACTTGTACTTATCGAAAAAGAAAAAATTAATTGAATGATGAAAAGGCACGATTTTTTCTGTTTTTATCATTATTATTTGCTCATTGTTTCTAATTTTAACCATGTTATTATAATTTTTTTCTCAAGAAATTGTAATTTTAATCTTTAGACAATCTTGTTAAGAAGAGACACAAAATATGATCTCTAAGCGTTACGTTTTAAAAAATAACGAAAAATATATTTACAAATTAATAAATTTTGACTTGTCACCGCAATATTAAGTAATAATAAATTAGTGCAATCACACAGCTTGTTATATTAATAATAAAATATAATTGTTTGTTATTAAAAGGATAATAAGCTATTAAGGTCTCATCACAAAATTTTTTAGCAACTTTCTTCTTTTTTATATAGAAAAAAATTTACTGTAATATCGTCTATCATAGTTTTTATTATTATTAATTGTATGTAAAATTTTGCGGCGTTCGAATCTTTAGGGACTTAATTAGAAAAAAAAGTTATTAGGTCTTGTTAGGATTTCGAATGTTTAGAGAGGAAGCTTTCGCTTAAATAGTCAAGTATAAATCGTTTTCTTCTAATATTTTTTTTCTTTTTTATTGTAATATTATAATTGTTTTACCGTTAAAATAAAAAAAATAAATAAAATAGTTATAAATAAAATTGATTTATTTATTTACACCTTTTTCTTTAACCCTCGCAGTACTGACGTTTCGCCAACCGTTGCGGACGGTGCCTGGGTCAACCGAGACCCGAACAGTTTTTGTTTACGTAGAATATAAAAAATGAAGCTTTTGCCATTATGATTTTGACTTATTTTATTTTAAAGGTGAACTATTATTAGGGATATAAAATAATACATAAAAATAAAATTTTAAAAAAATTACATAAAAAATATTTATTCTAAATCATTACAATTTGTACACAAAATATTTTTTGTACATGTTGAATGTATATTACATACATATTTATGACAAACATCACATTTTGATTTATATTTATTGTCATTTCCAATACACAAGCTACATCTTGAGCGTTTTTCTAATGTTGTACTCATTTGTTTATTTATTTTTCGGCCTGTACTTTCGATGGCGTCCACAATGTGTCTCGAAAATACTACTGCATTGGTTTCAAATGCTCTAGCTCTAGAATCTATGTTTGCAGCAACTAACTGTTCAGACAAATTTTCTATAAATTGTTTTCTTCTTGATTTTATGTTACCAGTTGCCCAATCCGGATTTTTGAGTTGCCATAGTACAAATGCATTATAGGCTGCAATATCTATATAATGTAAAAAAAGCGACAGAGGCCAACGTCGTGTACATCTCCGGCAAGTGTATTCTCTTAGAATTTTATCTAAAACATCCACTCCACTTTTTGTTGAATTGTAATAATTGATAATATTAGGTTTGTAATTATTATTTTCGTCAGAAATAGCATGTTCTCGATGAACGCTCGAAAGTAAAACTACGCATTTTCTTGGTTTTGGGATATACGACACAAGTGTTAGATTTTCAGAAAATATAAAATCGGAAGAGAATTGAGCTCTTCCGGATATTGTTATCAAAGATTTTGGTAAATCCTTTCTATTTTTCCGCATTGTTCCCACTATAAATATGTTATCTTTGAGTAAATCCTCTGCAAGTGAGATATCCGTAAAAAAATTGTCGGTTGTGATAGTTCGATTAGATCCCTTCCAAAACTCTGAAAGAACTCTAACTACTCGTTGTCCTTGTCCTTTGTCCGGTGTGTTTCCGCATGTTCCTAAATACACTTCAAAATTACAACAATAATATGTAGTAGCGTCACATAGGGCCCATAATTTCAGCCCATATTTCCCCGGCTTGCTTGGCATATACACCTTGAATGGACATCTTCCTCGAAATGTTACTAATTGTTCATCAATAGTGCCTACATTAGACGCTCGGTAATTATCTCTGCAATTTCTTGTTAAAATATTTGTAATGGTTCTCAAAGCTGCCAACTTATCGGTCATTTTTCTTTCTTCTCGTGTCTGAAAGTCGTCAAAACGCAAAAATCGTAAAATGTTTGTAAATCTATCACGAGACATAGATGCTCGATAAATTTGTCGACTATAAGCAATCTTTTTCTTCCATAGATCTTTTTTACTTTCACGTGATTCCCGAAAACGGCCAGTAATTAGTAAAATCCCAAAAAATGCCTTCAATTCAACACGGTCTACCGGCTTCCATATATTATTTGAAAACATTTCATAATATTTAACCGCTTTTTCATTTGTATAAATAATTATAATGTCCACGATTTCATCATTTATAAATAAATCAAAACCCTCAGAATTTGCTGTGAGTGTAGCATCATATTTACCAAATTCTGCATCTCTGTTTGTGGGGGAAATATATCTCCATGTTCGTCCACAAACATTTTGGTCTTTACAGTGTGACATATTATTACTATTTTCACCACTAAACTCATCACTTTCATAATCCTCTTCTTCTGGTACTGCATCACTAAAAGTCAATGACGCACATTCATCATCAGAAGACACTTCATTGTTATAATCATCATTATTATTTACAAAATTAGCAAACATTTTATTTTTCGATGTAGATCGTTGCTCTAAAATACACCTTCTGTGAACTAAATCAAGAATTTAATGGCAATTGTATTGTCGCTATAGCCTCTTACACAGACAGACGCCTGGCGCTGTAAAGAAACGGTCGAGACATATTTTTTCGTCGGGACGTCCGTTTGACGCCGATCTAACTTAACGCACTCCTTGAGTAACGACAAATCTATTTATTACAATTTCTCGCAAAAATTTATTTGGGTCCAAATAGACCCAGGCACCGGAATACGAGGGTTAATAACATATTCATTACATTTTAGTGCATATCGGATTGTCTATCTTTCAAAATGATAGTGATAATTTGAGTTATTATCATAGACTAAGATAGATGAGGCTTGATCTACTGCGCATTCACAAAATCTTAAGAGTTTTGATGGTGGCCATTTTAAGCCAATGTGACTGATGTTATTGTTTCTGGCTGCGAAGCAAGATGGAAATAAATTAGTTATTGTTTTGACGATCCACCACAATTTTTTTGACCAAACACTGATTCTGTAGTTTTCAATGTTTTTATTCATTCTATCAACTCCCCCATATTTTTGTTATACTGATTTTTGGTTTTCTCGCTTGGTATCCATCTATTTACTTATTGAATTGATTGATTAACTATGTACTTTAGGAACTTACAATAAGAACACTGATGTTATGTGTTTTGGAAATTTTGACATCAATGAGACAACAGTAGGACCGCCAACACCTAATTGTTCAATTTGTGGTCTATTCTCTTACTTTTCCTGATATGGTTCAAATTGAATCAGGTATCCTAATGGATCACAGCTTCTTCTTGTACCAGTTAATCGGTTTACCCTTGATGACGCTTTGGCTCAATGTCGAGAAAAGAGGACACATTTTTGCAAATTTATCACATTCAGGTAGATTAGTGTTCTCATTGCATTTGCGATCATTGAATTGTATGTATTATTATCTCCCACAGCACTTGAAGATGTCCTTACACGAATATAATGTTAATGAAGCATTTAATTTCGCCAGTATCAATCGTTCAAGATAATGCATATTTCTTCAGCAAAGAAACACAATGTTTACCTAATAAACAAATGGCGTACCTAATCACTTCCAGTATTCCGAAATTGAAACATTTGAAAACAACGGTATATTACCACAATCATTTGTAGCAAACAATCAACAAACAGTAGAGTATATTTTAGTGCAAAAACAATTTGGAACTATTTACGGAAAATTACGAAGAAATACTTACTTCCTAGCAGTCATATTTGCACAATAAACACAAGCACGGAAATCTAACACAAGATGACTATCAAAATGTAAAAAAAAACATGAAAATGCGGAAATGGTGGGGTAAAACTGTCGCTATTCCAATATTGGAACACTGGACAAAAATGGGTTAAGATTGTAATAGGTTCTTGGTTGATATATCTTATTTATTAAATAATACGACAATTGGTGTCGACAATTTTTATTATTTTATTTAAAGATGTTAACCATACAACATTTCTTACTTAACTGCTACTAATTAATTCTATTCTAACTTATTACCTATAATGCTTAATAAGCGCATTTTTAACATGTCCTAATTACACTCGCGTTCACTAACCTTTTGTCTGTAAGCACTTTTACGCGTTGGAATTTAATTGCTGAACATTGCTCATGGGATAGGGATACCTTTTTAACAGGTTTAAAGTTGATTTTTGACACTTTAATTTTTACATTTGATAATGTTATTTATCAAGTCGAGGGTACACCTATGGGATCTAAAATATCACCTGTCTTGGCTTTGATTGTGATGGACTATGCGTTGGACGAGATTTTGATTAATAATGGTTCAGTTTTTCGTATAAATTTCATTAAGAAATATGTTGATGATTTGGTTTTGGGGGTACACAAGGATGATGTCAATACAGTGTTAAATTGTTTTAATGATTTTCATCCGATCATTCAGTTTACAATGGAGTTGGAAAGTAATAATAGCATTCCTTTTTTGGATACTAAAATAATCAGAGACGATTTCAATAAGATTAAGTTTGATTGGTACGTTAAACCGACTTACTCAGGACGTTATCTTAATTATTTCTCAAGTCATAGCTTCTAGAGTCACAGAGTCTCCAACATTTGTGATAAAGAATTTCTTCGTGAAAACTTAGAATTTCTACAAAAAACTTTTGTTAATAATGGTTACCCAAGTAAATTAATTAATAAAATTTTATTTTCAACATCGTTAATTAATAATAACACAAACCAGGTCAGTTTAACTAACCCATCTTTACTTACAACTGAACCTATCATTTATAAAAAACTACCTTATATCGAGAAGTTAAGTGATTCTTTGAAAAAAACATTATCAGTGATTGACAATTTAAAAGTAGTTGAGCGCTACGATAACAAACTTGGTAAACATTTCACAAAACTTAAAGACGCTACAGAAAACAAATTTAAATCCAATTTAATTTGATTAAAGTTTAATTCGAAATCCATTTTTTACCAGTGTTGTATCAAATCGAATACTACAATGAAACTAGAATTCTTCGTAGTAAACTACGAAGAATTGTGAAACTAATGAAATTGTGAAACTACAATTCTTCGTAGTTTGTACCACGTTTCTTGTCAATTAAATGTTAAGTGTATTTTTATCTCAATATGTATTAATATAAAGCCTTCCACATGATCAAAATGTACGTGGGATTGTATTTAGTATTAACATGCTCTTATTTTCTTGTTTGACTTTTTATCTCTGAAGATGGCAATAAGGCCGAAACTAGTTAGATAAATAAATATTTTTGAAAAACGACCAGTTAAAGTACAAAAAAAATTTTTACTTGACTTTTAACCTTATTCGATCCAATTTAATTTACTGCATTTCATGCAACGATTGTAGTGGAAAATATGTTGGTCAGACTTCTCAATGGCTTAAAAGTAGAATTTCTAAACATAAAAGTAACTGCCGGTTGAATAAGACCGTTTGTGCATTATCCCAACATGTTCAGGATTGCAACCACACCTTCGATTTTGATAACGTTAAAATTTTGGATGTTGAATCTAATTACTACAATAGAATTTTCTTAGAGATGGTCCATATAAATTACACTAATAATATTGTTAACTATAGAACGGATACTCAGAATTTAAGTAACATATATGCTTACTTGTTTACTAGGGACAAGACTAACCATATCTATAATCCACCAACCCAACATAATCATGATATTAATAATGTTTCTACTTTCTCTAATGATATGGTTTTCTAGTTTTTAAGTTAGTAGGTTCATTTTTGATTGTTAATTGCATTTTCTTATTTACATAGTCTGTATTAATTATTCTGATTACGTTTTATTGTTTTTATTTGATAAATCGTTTCTTTGGTTTGAATTTTTGAAATTTAAATTTTTAAAGTTTCCGCTTTGTTTTTGGTAAATTTCGGTTTGTGCGCAGTTTCGCTTTTCGGGGTTGGGGTTGCGATCGAAAACAAGTTTTTTTTTCATATCAATTTTTACATTTTAACGTTCTCATCGAGTCCATTTTGTATTGTTAAATTTTACACGTTCTTGTTGAACTTTTAATTTGTTATTTTAATTTACCAATACTCAGTTTTAATGTGTTTTCTTCTATGACCAAGACGATTTTTATATTTCATGCTTTTTAAAACAAGTAAGTTTAATTTCATCTTATTTTGTTCTTTGGCGTCTTCAACATATGTTGGATGCTCATGTTAAAAAACCTTTTCATTAATTGTAATAAAAAATCTCCATTTTAGCAACATAAATGCTCTGAAGAAGAATGAAAAATACATTCGAAATATATTAGCAATTTTAAAAAGTTGTTTCATTAATTACTTTGTGGACCGTTTATCCTGAATAAATCATTTTTATACTTATTAAAACGTAGGACGATATTACTTTCAATTTCTGCATGTGCAGTTTTATACAATATCTGCATTGGAAATGTTGCCATATTTCAAGAAAGAATTGAGGAAAATATTAATGAATCCCTTTGAATCCTTTTAAAATGAAGGAATTTTTTGGAACTTTACTGATTACCGGACGTTTCCGGGTATTATTACTCGAAAACAAGAACTATCTGTGGGAGGAAATGTTTCTTGATAAATTCATGGGCATTCTAGGACTTCTGCGTTTTGATTGCTTTCTAACACAGAAAGAAACAAAAAGATCCTGGAAGGAACATAAAATTTGTCAAGAATATAATTACATGTATTAGGTAAAATTCAACCATCTTCTCACAGAATTGTATCTAAAAAGAATTCACGTCGATTTTATCAATTTCAAGTTCATCCAAACACCCATACTTTAAAAATTCTAGACATTAACCAAACTCCCCTATGATGATTCATTATAATGATAACATTTTATCATGTTGAGAACCGAATTACAAAAACTTTAGATTATTTATGTTAACCTAGTTTTTTATGATTTTTTGAAATTAATAATCTTGTTTTAAAAAATCACGAAAAATCGAATTCTTAAGATACCTTAATGAATTATACATGGTTTATAGAGGAAAGTATCTACTTTCTCATGATGAAACCGGATCTTGAATATATTTATTCGTTTTTGAGATATAAATCATTAAATTAATCGTGAACATTTATGGGTATCTTGAGTTAATTAAAAATCCGGGCATAAGTGTTCGCTCTAGTTTTAATTGCTACTCAGTGCTTGATTGTTGTAAATACTTCTGAAACTAAAAGTATAATTCATACGAGACCTACAACCTATCTATAGTATCGACACTAGACCTAGAAAACATAGGATGTAGCCGTACGTCTTTTTAGACGGCTTAACTCTAATGTTTCTAGTTCTAAGTTTAGTGTTAAGTTTGAAGGTAGGTTGGGTTTAGTTAGATTGAGTCCGTCTTTAGAGGAACCCAGAGATCTGACTAAACCTAAATGTTTTTGACGTCCAAGGTTTCGTATTAGTTCTAGCGTTAGTGTTGGCTCTATTTTTAGTTGTTATTCAGACTTAAATTATTGTTACTTGTATCAAAGTAAAAATAGATTTAACACTAGAAAGATTCAGGTTTAACCGTGCGTCTTTAGCCTAGTGTTAGTTCTAGTTTTAATTGCCACTCAGTGTTTGATTGTTGTAAATACTTCTGAAACTAAAAGTATAATTCATACGAGACCTATTGATAGTATTGACACTGGAATCTTGAAGTGTTGTATACTTGTATCAAAGTAAAACTAGAACTAACACTACCAACCGGGTCCCGTCGAAACCAAAAATGCTCACGATCACGAACGCTCACGTGAGTGGTACAACAATTGATGCCCGCTCACGGTGGATTACGCATAACCAATCGTGACTCTTGTAATTTGCACATTCCTACCCTATAGCATTATCAATCCTTTATTTTAGATTTTTTAGGTCACAATTTCTATTTGTAATGGAGGTATCATCTGCATATAAACATATTGAATCAGGTGTTGTAAAAGAATAGGACCAAGCATACAGCTAAGTTTTTCCATTTTAAGTCTTCACCTTTGTAAGGCACTAGTTATTTGTTTTCTCTCTTGAATGTACGCTTCCAAGATTTCAGTGCATTCACCACAATACCATATTTCTCCAACTTATCCATCACTATGTTATGGTCCGCTAAACCAAAAGGTCTACTTAAAGAAAATTCTTTATCATCAAAGCCTTTGACAATTCCTTATGGTGCTCCTTACAGCCGTCATAATAGACTTTGTTTTTGATGGCGTTATAAGCTGTTCATCACATAGATGTTTAACGCTTCTAGCCTTTATGATGCCCTCAAAAACTTCAGATATGGTTGGTCAAATCGATACTGGAATCTAATTCTTATATTCGTTCGATCACCTGTTTTATATATTGCAATTATTTTAGCGCATTTCAGCTCGTTCGAAAAAGTTCCTCCTTTTAAGTATTTGTTAAATAATATTTTAATATGAACGATTCTATCTGTTTGAGCTATTTTGTGAATAGCTATCACTGGTATTGCTACATTTCATTGATCTCCTATTTGTCTAATCTCTCATCTGTTTGTTCCATTTTCATAATTTTAACGGGCTTAGTTTTTATCAAACCCACCGGATCTATTATATGACCATGTAAGTTTTTAATTGGCTCAAAAGAACCACTATCTATAAAAAAAAATCATTCAAATCATTTGCTTGTAAGGAACTGTTGTTTGCCTTCTGATGACAGCTTTTCACCGTTTTTGTTTTAAATAACTTCCAAGCAGCAGATATTTTATTCTATTGAGTACAAATAAAATCACCATAAGCTTCCTTTCCAGCTGCTTAGGTAAATTGAGGAAGACAGCAACAAAAACGGCGGCGGCCAAAACTCTTAAATTTTATTTTGTACGCGCAATCTATATTCTTATCTTTGTCTATGGTTATTATTAATTAAGAGTTAAAAGCTTGATTTGGAAAATTATTTGAAAAAAACTTATTTCTATTAATTCATTAATTCAATTTTATTCGATCACCCTGTATAACAAATTCAACAACGAAAAATTGTCCCCTAACATATCAATGAAAACTCAAAGTTACAAAAAAATTTTTGGAATTCCAAAAAATTTTCTATTAATATATATATTTATTTACTTAGAGGTAGCAATATTATTAATTTAATAAATCACAACAAAATTAGACTATCTAAAAAAATAGAATAAAATAAAATCATAATAAAACTTAACAAAAGTTACAATATAGTCATCTTCATCGTCATTAAATATTTAAATACGCCAAATTGAAAAAGATAAAAAATTAAATAAATATCACTTAAATCATTTTCTTTTTGCTTTGAACTTATTAACACGAAATACACATTCACACACAGAGATCGATATCACCATCTAATATACTTTTTATATTCATCGTTAACGGATACACGTTTAATCGTTTCGTAACCAAGAATTATACTAAAGCTAAACGTAGCTGATTGTATGAGTCTTGCACTCAAACCTTTCGAAAACATCCTGAGCCCCTCTTCGTGCCATAAATCCGATAGGGCACTTCGCATCGAACCTAAACGTTGCACTTGGAGGCGAGCGCGCACCACATCTAACGGATTCGTTATTATCGTTGTGGTAAAACCGCCCAAGGTGCCGGCGACCGTTTGAATTAATAAATGGGATACCCAAGAGGGTAATATTGCGTATAATTCATCTAAAAAGATAATAAATTAAAAAAAAATAAACCGTCTTATATGATCATCAAATAAACTTCAGTTAAATAAATATCTCGGTATAACGTGAGAAGTCTATTTTTGTTGATTTAAAGATTGATATTTCGAAAATTTTTACGTGATATGTGTGGATTTGAAAATTTTTGATTCTAAAATTCAATTTTGAATAGGTGGTGTTGTAAATGTTTTAGTTTTTGACAAAAAATTTCGCAAAATGGACAAAGTTGGCAGCACTTTGAAGAATAGGACACTTTAGCATTAAAGTCGCTATTTTATGAAAACGTATCATAATCATTTCAGTTTCTTGTTCAATTTTCTATTGCTAACACCAAACTACAAGCGCCAAAGCATAACGTAGCTTCTTCTGCAGCGCCATGGAAATTGATGAAAACATTTCTGTGATATTAACGTCGCTGACTGTTGCTAAAGCAGAAAAAAATAAAAAAACTCTTTAAGTCTTGTAGAAGTTGCTCAGGCAATAGGTTTAATGGTAAATAGACGCAGAACTAGCATCTTCATCAGATAATCTAGATCACAAATGCTTCCACAAGACTTGAAATGCTTTTAGAATACTTGATACTGTATCTAAGAGATTTGATACTGCTTCCAGAAGACTTGAATTCTACCACAAGAGGTGAAATGCTTCTAGGAAACTTGCCATTGCTTCCAAAAGATTTGATGTTGCTTTCAAAAATTAAATGCTCCCAGACGATTTGAAATGCTTCCACAAGACTTGAAATACTTTTAGAAGACTTTGTGCTGCTTCTAGGACACTTGATACAGCTTCCAGAAGACTTAAAATACTCCAAGATTTGAATTTTTCTACAAAACTTAAAATGCCTTCAGAAGATTTGATACTTCCCGAAGTCTTGGTCTGCTTCCAAAAAACTCGATACTGCCTCTGGAAGGCTTGATGCTGACTTAGAATGCTCCAAGAAGATTTGAATTTTTCCTCAAGACTTAAAATGCTTCTATGCTTCTAGAAGACTTGATAGTGCTTCTACTCCTAGAAGCAGTTACTTGATATTGATTTCAGAGATCTTGATGTTGCTTCTAAGAGACTTAAAATGCTCTCAGAAGATTTGAAATGCTTCCAGAAGATTTGAAATAGTCCAGAAGATTAGAAATGCTTCGAGAAGACTTGATATTACCTCTGAAAGAGTTAAATGCTTCCAGAATTACCTCTGGATGACTTGGAATACTTCCAAAAGACTTCTAATATTTTCAAAAGACTTGATACTGACATGATAGTATCTACCACTTTACAAAGTTTTCAAAAATTTTATGACAACCTCTTTAATACAACATGTCTTACATCTCTCAACTTTATTAGTTCTTAGCTTCTTCTACGACAGTAAATAATTTT
Source organism: Onthophagus sagittarius (assembly GCA_036711965.1). NCBI lineage: Eukaryota > Metazoa > Arthropoda > Insecta > Coleoptera > Scarabaeidae > Onthophagus > Onthophagus sagittarius. The sequence goes on from JASERS010000004.1 coordinate 15,905,694, forward strand.
AATTTGCCATTTTTGTTTATTCTTAAATTATAATGTAATTATAGCTTTCGGCAAAAGATTGAGTAAATTCCGAAACCGGTACCGATTTACATTAATAAAACAAGCTCATGTTGAAAATAAGTTGGCAGTCTTTAGGACAGCATACCGTGTTTGGAACAGTAATGGCTCATACTGCCAATAAGTTGGCAGACTTTACATTGATGAGCAAGAATTTGGACACAAAACAGCTTATGCTGCCAACAAGTTGGCAGTCTTTAGGATAATGTACAATGTTTGGAACAGTAATAGCTCATGCTGTCGACAAGTTGGCAGTCTTTGGGATATTATACAGTGTTTAAAATAGTAATAGGTCATGCTGCCAACAGGTTGGCAGACTTTACATTGATGAGCAGGACTTTGGACACAAAACAGCTCATGCTGCCAACAAGTTGGCAGTTTTTAGGATAATATAGTGTTTGGAACAGTAATAGCTCATGCTGAAAACAAGTTAGCAGTCTTTAGGATAATGTACAATGTTTGGAACAGTAATAGCTCATGCTGCCGACGAGTTGGCAGTCTTTGGGATATTATACAGTGTTTGAAATAGTAATAGGTCATGCTGTCAACACGTTGGCAGTCTTTAAATTGATGAGCAGGACATTGGAGACATAACAGCTCATGCTCCCAACAAGTTGGCAGTCTTTAGGATAATATACAGTGTTTGGAACAGTAATACCTCATGCTACCAACAAGTTGGCAGTCTTTAGGATAATATACAGTGTTTGGAACAGTAATACCTCATGCTACCAACAAGTTGGCAGTCTTTAGGATAATATACAATGTTTGGAATAGTAATGGCTCATACTGCCAATAAGTTGGCAGACTTTACATTGATGAGCAGGACTTTGGATACAAAACAGCTCATGCTGCCAACAAGTTGGCAGTTTTTAGTATAATATACACTGTTTAGAACAGTAATAACTCATGCTGCCAACAAGTTGGCAGTCTTTAGGTTAATATACCGTGTTTAGAACAGTAATAGCTCATGCTGCCAACAAGTTGGCAGTCTTTAGGATAATGTACAATGTTTGGAACAGTAATAGCTCATGCTGCCAACAAGTTGATAGTCTTTAGGATAATATACAGTGTTTGGAATAGTAATGGCTCATACTGCCAATAAGTTGGCAGACTTTACATTGATGAGCAGGACTTTGGACACAAAACAGCTCATGCTGCCAACATGTCGGCAGTTTTTAGGATAATATACAGTGTTTGGAACAGTAATAGCTCATGCTGCCAATAAGTTGGCAGTCTTTGGGATATTATACAGTGTTTGAAATAGTAATAGGTCATGCTGCCAATACGTTGGCAGTCTTTAAATTGATGAGCAGGACTTTGGAGACACAATAGCTCATGCTGCCAACAAGTTGGCAGTCTTTAGGTTAATATACAGTGTTTGGAACAGTAATAGCTCATGCTGCCAACAAGTTGGCAGTCTTTAGGATAATGTACAATGTTTGGAACAGTAATAGCTCAAGCTGCCAACAAGTTGATAGTCTTTAGGATAATATACAGTGTTTGGAATAGTAATGGCCCATACTGCCAATAAGTTGGCAGACTTTACATTGATGAGCAGGACTTTGGACACAAAACAGCTCATGCTGCCAACATGGCGGCAGTTTTTAGGATAATATACAGTGTTTGGAACAGTAATAGCTCATGCAGCCAATAAGTTGGCAGTCTTTGGGATATAATACAGTGTTTGAAATAGTAATAGGTCATGCTGTCAATACGTTGGCAGTCTTTAAATTGATGAGCAGGACTTTGGAGACACAATAGCTCATGCTGCCAACAAGTTGGCAGTCTTTAGGTTAATATACAGTGTTTAGAACAGTAATAGCTCATGCTGCCAACAAGTTGGCAGTCTTTAGGATAATTTACAATGTTTGGAACAGTAATAGCTCACGCTGCCAACAAGTTGATAGTCTTTAGGATAATATACAGTGTTTGGAATAGTAATGGCTCATACTGCCAATAAGTTGGCAGACTTTACATTGATGAGCAGGACTTTGGACACAAAACAGCTCATGCTGCCAACATGTCGGCAGTTTTTAGGATAATATACAGTGTTTGGAACAGTAATAGCTCGTGCAGCCAATAAGTTGGCAGACTTTACATTGATGAGCAGGACTTTGCACACAAAACAGCTCATGCTGCCAACATGGCGGCAGTTTTTAGGATAATATACAGTGTTTGGAACAGTAATAGCTCATGCAGCCAATAAGTTGGCAGTCTTTGGGATATAATACAGTGTTTGAAATAGTAATAGGTCATGCTGTCAATACGTTGGCAGTCTTTAAATTGATGAGCAGGACTTTGGAGACACAATAGCTCATGCTGCCAACAAGTTGGCAGTCTTTAGGTTAATATACAGTGTTTAGAACAGTAATAGCTCATGCTGCCAACAAGTTGGCAGTCTTTAGGATAATTTACAATGTTTGGAACAGTAATAGCTCACGCTGCCAACAAGTTGATAGTCTTTAGGATAATATACAGTGTTTGGAATAGTAATGGCTCATACTGCCAATAAGTTGGCAGACTTTACATTGATGAGCAGGACTTTGGACACAAAACAGCTCATGCTGCCAACATGTCGGCAGTTTTTAGGATAATATACAGTGTTTGGAACAGTAATAGCTCATGCTGCCAATAAGTTGGCAGTCTTTGGGATATTATACAGTGTTTGAAATGGTAATAGGTCATGCTGCCAATACGTTAGCAGTCTTTAAATTGATGAGCAGGACTTTGGAGACACAATAGCTCATGCTGCTAATAAGTTGGCAGTCTTTAGAATAATATACAATGTTTGGAACAGTAATAGTTCATGCTGCCAACAAGTTGGCAGTCTTTAGGATAATATACAGTGTTTGGAACAATAATAGCTCATGCTACCAACAAGTTGGCAGTCTTTAGGATAATATACAGTGTTTGAAACAGTAATAGCTCATGCTGCCAACAAGTTGGCAGACTTTATATTGATGAGCAGGACTTTGGAGACACAATTGCTCATGCTGCCAACAAGTGGCAGTCTTTAAGATAATGTACAGTGTTTGGAACTGTAACAGCTCATGCTGCCAACAAGTTGGCAGGCTTTACATTGATAATATACAGTGTTTGAAACAGTAATTAGATCATGCTGCCAACAAGTTTTCAGATATATTTTTTATTTATCAGATACTTTATTCAAAATTTCAATCAAGAAATGAAAAGTTGAAAAATAGCCAAAAATGCGAAATTTTTCACCACTTCACCCGATCTGGATTTGGATAATTGCAAGATATTTTCCAACATTACAAACAGCCGTGATTCTGAAAATCTTCAGGAAGATCTGGATCAGTTCCAGCTTTATTGCGTTGATAACGGTCTGTTTTTGAACAATGGCAAGTGCTGTAAAGTTTCTTTTACACGTAAACGTTATCCACTTAACAATACTAATGGACTGAGGACTGAAGCATTGATCTTGAATGACTAAGATATAAATGATCTTGGAGTTTTGTTCGAGAGCAAGCTCATGTTGAATTTACATAGCGATAATATTATTACCAAGGCTTTGAAACGTTTGAGATTTATGGAACTTGTTTATTGATTATTTGTACTCTTAAATATTTTGTAATTAGATTTCATGTGGATGCTGGGGAGTCAATCCTTGTATGCATCCCGAATGTAAATAAATAAATAAATCACAAAAAAATCATGAAAAATTTTAAGTGATTTGTTTTTTGATTCTCGAAATATCGATCTTTAAATCTAAGCAAAATCGACTTTTCAAGTTATACCGAGATTTACCTAACCAAAGCTTATCTAGCGACCCTAAAACCGCTCATTAATTTCATCATTATTTTATTACCTTGATATAAATGATAAAAACCCCACCAAAGGGCTGAATTTGGGACGTAAGCGGCCAAACTGGCAACATAACCACGATAAAATCCGCTGAATCCATCCATACGAAATATTTGTTTCACCAACTCGATTGTTATTGTAAATTTACCTTGACCTACGTCTTTTATACCCAGCGTGTTTAAAGCCATCTGAGCCAATTAGATAAATAAATAAAATATTGGCACATTTTCAATGACACCAATGATAAATATAGTTCGTTTTTTTCTATATTATCTTTCAAATTATTGTAAACTTTTAAGAAAAAAATGCACAAAACGTTACTAAGGTGCAAATTGAATCTTAGATAATTATTAAACATTTCCTTACTGAAAATGTTATTACAAATCAAGAAAACAACTTAAATTTGATAAAGGTTGCAAGTAATAGTATTAAAAAATTGACTTTGATAAGTATTATAAGAAAAAAATGAACTATAAATTAAAAATAATCTTAAAAACTTACATATACTAACCTTGTCACCTTTACTACTAATTCCCATCATCATTAAATGTTGACTTAAAACATCGAAAGGTACGATTATGGTTTGACCAACCATCGAAGCAACACCTCCAGCAATAAGGGCTCTTATTCTTGAATCAACATTTCTTTGAGCCAATAAATGACGTACACCTTCATAAGTTGAAATGTAAAATACACCTACACAAAAATAATAATAAAAATATTATACATAAAAGAACCAAAATTATTTACCGCTAACTATTTGTACTGATGATACCCAAAATCCTCTATACAACCCAGCAAATCCCTCATAACGTAAAATCTTCGCATAAGCATCAAACATACCTACAAAATCGAAAAATTAAAACATAACCTCAACATAATTAAATTAAGTACTCACCAGAATAAACAACGTTATGTTTTTGTATTTGAAGTCGCGTTTTGATTAAACTCAAAGGATACAGAGCGCATCGGACCGAAAACGAGCTCAACATAGATAATGGGAAGAATTTGGTTTTGTCCATCATGTCCCATTCTATGTTTTTGATGAATTGCGGCGGTGGGGACTCAACAATCGTCGACATCATAATAAAATGAATCGGGGGAGCAACGCAACGAACCGGGGGGTATTGAAGGGGCGAAGAAATCACTCGCTTCTTAATTAAAGGTTAATGTTTACATCTTCCGTCTTACGGAACATACCTACAATTGACGTTTATTATTGTTATTATTAGTTTTTTCTCGCTCGCTCAAGCGGTTCTTATTATTTTTCCAATAGGTTTACTATAAATTTTCGTTACGTCATTTTTCACGTGTGTTTATTGCAATTTCGACATGATAATCTGTCTTTGAAGATTTTTTGAATAACTATGGACTTTGACATTGACACAAGGGAGACAATAGTGTTGCCAACATACCGTACATTTTATCATCAATTTATTTAAAATTATTGTATTAAATGCTATTTTTTATATATATACATATTTATGTAAACGTGGGGTTTTAATAACGTTGTATATGATGATAAAATTAAAATTGCGATTTATGTGTAATTTCAGATTTATGCTGTGATGTAAGTTGCATAAATAAAATGAAAAATTATTTGAATCAACATAATTATTTATAAATATTAATTATAATGATAATTCAAGTTTGTTATGTTATTAAAAATCAATAATATGCACTAAAAGTTAAAATGATATGAATAGTGTAACAAAATTTAATTCAATTTATTTTTTAGGTTGGTATAATGTTCGAAAAGAAATGTCAAAAAAGGTTGTGGTCTTCATCTCATATTTTTTGGTAAGTTTTTCTTTTTTTCTTCTTCTTCGCAAAACGGGCAAAATTTTGGTGTGATATAAAAGCTATTATAGCTTTTATATCACCAGTCACCGGTTTTTGTAGTATATCAAGTTAAGTAGCCCTATAGATAGGGTTGCCAGATGATAATTTTGTAAAGGAGGACCAATGAGTTTAAAAAGGAGGACTTTTTTTCATAAAGGAGGATATTTTCAATTAAACGATTTTTTATATAATCTACTTTATTTTAACCCTCCAGTACACGCGTATTTTTTTTTGACGTGAGTGCTCGCACCGGACTGAGAGTCCGGGTTTCTTTGCCAAATAAGAGATTTGTATTAAACTCCATAGATTACTAAAGTACCGCGGTTCATGATATCTATGTATTCAAACGATTCGAGCCAAAATTGTGATTTGACAGCATGTCAGTGACCAGGTGTACGAATAGGGAGTTTATGTGCGAGAAAAACGTTTTGCTCCGCCGCCGATTCGAGACCATTATAAAACTTCACCTTTCGTTTCTTCGGTGGCTGATACTGCTTAAAACAAACTTGATAAGCTACCAGGAGCCTTGAACTGCTTTCAAAAATGTTGATACTACCTCTGGAAGAATAGAAACACTTGATAATGCTTCTAGAAGCCTTAACATAGGTTTCAGAAGGCTTGAACTGCTTCCACAAGATTTTATACTGCAGCTGAAAGACTTGATACTATTTCTAGAAGATTTTAAATGATTCCAAAAGACTTGATACCGTTTGTAAAACTACTGGCAAAAAAATGTTTGAAAATGCAAAGTCTTAAAGAAGACATTTTTATTGCAAAAGGCACGAAATTGTTAATACAATTTGATTTTGCTTCCAAAATACCAAATACTGCTAGGATACAAAATGTTCATTTCAAAAGTTCAAAAAATTTCAATTATAGACTAAATGTTGCTTGTGAAGGTGTAAGCACTGTTGATATAAGGCAATTCTATTGCAAATTAACCATAGGCGCCAGATATATGGACGTTTTTCATGTCACTTTTATTTTGAGAACAGTCATTCGTCGTTTGAATCTTTTCCCAATTCAGTTTTTTCACTATCCAGCACCCATACTTATTTTCAAAAACCGGCGATTATGAAGCTACGCAGATTGTGTTAGATGTACCACTGACGATCTAAAGATAAATCAATTAGCTGCAGAATTCTTCGAATCCTCTATTTGGGCATCGTAAATCTTACACAAATTGCTGGTTCTGGTCCTAAAAACGCTTTAGCACTAGCTCATCTGCCGTTTCATTGGCAGCACTTCCAGAGTGACCTCAGTGTAGTTAAAACGACGAACCGTTTGAGCTATCTGTATTTCCACATAAATTTTGATAATCCTCTACTTGATTTCGAGCTTTGTGGAGATGAGTTACTCAGCTTGTGTTCTCATTTAATCCCAAGATTATTCCTCACTTGCGCAATCAGTAATAAAATGTCCAATATAATTATATTTACAAACTCACTTCTACAGTATTATATATTTAGAAATCTGAAACTAGCAACTAACGCCATTAACAACGACAACATTCTGATCTGAAATAATACTTTGACGTCCTTCAACATCGGCAAATACAGAAAAAAGGGATTAACTAACTAGAAACTGACGAAATGACCTATTTACCTTTATTAGTTGTTTCCACCAAAACTTATTTTCGAAAGTAAGTCCTTTTTTCGTAGACAAGAACGGATGATATATTAAAAAAATATTAACTTGAATGGTTGCGGTCCGCCGAACCAGCGGTTGCAAATTGCTAAAAGACTCTGTATGTCGATAGTTAAATTTGCAGGAAAAGACTTTATTAATCATAAAATCGTGGCTAAGAGAAAATACTGGAAATTATTTGACAGCAGACTTGCAGGAAAAAAATTTTATGACTAAAGTGGCTAAGAGAAAATACAGGAAATTATTTTCAGGATTCTGAGATGACCGCTAGGAGGTGCAAATACCATCTTTAATGTCTTGAAATCTTAACAATTAAACAATTAGTCATCTTAGGAATGGTATCTCAATTTTAAGATACTTGTACATTTCAGTTTCAATCCAGTCCCAGTATATTCCGGGTTCATGCCGGGATTTCATGAAAGAAGATTTATCGTTTAGAAGTCTGGGAGCATCAAGAAAGATTTGCAATGAAAATACGATTGGCACCAAATAAATTAATTTTCTGGAAGCATTTCAAGCCTTATAGACGCAATGTCAAGTATTCTGACAGCAATATAAAATCTTTTGTTAGCATTCCAAATGTTTTGGAAGCAATTTAGATCTTCTAGAAGCAATATTAAGCCTACCTGAGCCAATATCGAGACTTTTGTAACCATTTTAAATCTTCTAGAAGTAGTATCAAGTCTTCTGGAATCTTCTCGAGTCTACTGAAAGCATTTCAAATCTTGCAGAAACAGTATAAAGTCTTACAGGGGCTATATCTAATCTTTTGGAAGCATTTTAAAATATCTAGAAGCAGTATCATGTCTTCATTATTAAAATCTTCTAGAAACAGTATCAAGTCTTTTGGAAACTTCTCAAGTCTTCTGAAAACATTTGAAATCTTCTGGAAGCAGTATAAAGTCTTACAGGGACAGTATCAAGCCTTTAGGAAGCATTTTAAAACATCTAGAAGCAGTATCAACTCTTCTGAAATCTTCTCGAGTCTTCTGAAAGCATTTCAAATCTTCCAGAAATTGTATAAAGTCTTACAGGGGATATATCTAATCTTTTGAAAGCATTTTAAAATATCTAGAAGCAGTATCGATTCTTAATTATTAAAATTTTCTAGAAGCAGTATCAAGTCTTTTGGAAACTTCTCAAGTCTTCTGAAAGCATTTGAAATCGTCTAGAAGCAGTATAAAGTCTTATAGGGGCAGTATCAAAGCTTTAGGAGGCATTTTAAAACATCTGGAAGCAGTATCAAGTCTTCTGGAAGTAGTATCCAGTCTTTTGGAAGCACTTCAAGTAATTTTGAAGTATTTCAAGTGTTCTAAAAGTAAGTATAAGGTCTTCTGGAAACATTGTAAGTCGTCTGGAAGTATTGTAAGTCATCTGGAAGTAGTATTCTGGAAACCATATCAAGTTTCTTAGATACAATATCAAGTCTTCTGGAAGCATCTTCAGTCTTCTAACAGCGACATAAAGTACTTTGGAAGCATTGTAGGTCGTCTGGAAACACTTCAAGTCCTCTAGATGCAATATCAAGGCTTCTAAAAGCGTTGTAAGTCATCTGTAAGCATTGTAAGTCGTCTGGATGCATTGTAAGACATCTGTAAATTCATCATTTTAAGTCTTCTAGAAATATCAGTCTAGAAATTCAAGTCTTCTGAAAGCAATATAAAGTTTTCTTAAAACAGTATCAAATCATCTAGAGGTAACAACATCAAGTCTTCTGGAAACATTTGAAGTTTTCTAGATGCTATATCAAGTTATCTGAAAGCATTGTAAGTCGTCTGGAAGTATTTTAAATCCTCTAGAAGCAGTAACAGCCTTCTGGAAGCCGCGGTACTTTATAAATCTAGGGACTTTAATTTGTATTCTTTTTAAGACAATAATTTTAAAAATTTTTTTATTATCATAAAATTTGCGATAGGCAAATAAATGCCCGCGTTGAATACGCTGCACATTTTTCGGGGCATTTATGTTCTACAGCTTTCATTATCTTCTTCGTTTCTTCTAATCAGATAAGAAGCCATTTTGAACGGAAAAAAACATCTTACCGTCTGCAAAATTTTTTGAAAAGCTTCAGTCTTCACCTTCATACAGTATTTTTTTTCGCTATCGTATTCATATTCGTATTTTACTGTGTTGTACACTAAAAAATTTTTGACACTAAAATGACATAATTATGTCGGTAAAAAAGTTGCCTTTTCTGTTAAACAATAGAGGGTGCAGAACCCGGAGTGAGAGTCCGGTGCGTGTATCGAAAGGTTAACTGAAAAAATAAGGGTCATGATCTAATGTGATAAACTTGAATTTTTTTTTTATTTTGTGTATTAACTACATATAATTCTATTAACAAAATATGCATCAATAAAACAGAAATATTAGTTAGAAAAAAAATTAAAATTAAAAATTCTCCAAATAATGCGTATGCAAAAATCTGCGTACCAATAAAGACGCCTTCTCCAAAATATACTTATTTACTTAAATACGTAGTTGGCGATGTACGCTTTCCGATTTAAATAAAAGATAATCGGTGTCAATTATATTAGCAGAGGCTTAGAAGCTAAAAGTTAGAATGGACACGAAAGGAAAGGAAATTGAATTGGGAGAGAGAAAAATTATTGTAAAGTTATGGAAAGAGGGAAAATCTTTTCGAAAAATAGGAGAAACTGTCGGCAGGTCACACTCTTCCATTCAAAGAGTAATTAATAATTATAAAGACACTGAAGATTACCTCTCACGTCCGCGATCTGACCGAGAGAAGCGACCCCTTTTAACAAACCGAGAGAAGCGAAAAATTGTACAGCAGGTTAGAAAAGAACCTAGGCTGACGGCAAAAAAATAGTGAAAATGTACTAGTTAGAGTATGTTTCATAAAACTATCAGCAAAGATACGGTGAGAAGGACGTTAAAAAAAGCTAACTATCACAGTCGCGTTGCACGAAAAAAGCCATTTGTGTCAGAGGTCAATTGTCAGAAGCGGATCGCCTTTGCAAAAAAACTCTTAGACAAGCCCATTGAAGAAATTTTGCATTTTCGGCATTAAGGGTAAACAACTTGTATGGAGAAAACCTAATACTGCCCTTAATCCCGAAAATTTGAAAGCGACTGTAAAACACGGAGGTGGTGGAGTTATGGTTTGGGGGTGTATGTGCACCAAAGGGGTGGGAAGGTTGGTTCTTGAGATATAAGCTGCTGAGTTTAATTCAATTTTTTCCAATATTTTGAATAAATTTAAAAATTTATGAAAAATGGATTTTTTGGAAAATTGTTACGAAATTAGTTTCAATTACTAATTGAAGCATCTACTTTCTAAAAGTGAAGTCAATTTGAAAATATCTCACTAAGTTCTTGAGATATAATCTTCTAAACTTAATTGAGATTTTTCCAATATTTTGCATAAATTTAAATATTCTTGAAAGAACGATTTCTTAGGAAAATTGTTATGAAATTACTTTCAATTACTAATTAGAGCATCTACTTTCTAAAAGTGAAGTCAATTTGAAAATATCTCACTTACTTCTTGAGATATAAGCTGCTGAGTTTAATTCAATTTTTTTCAATATTTTGAATAAATTTAAAAATTTTTGAAAAATGGATTTTTTGGAAAATTGTTACGAAATTAGTTTCAATTACTAATTGAAGCATCTACTTTCTAAAAGTGAAGTCAATTTGAAAATATCTCCCTTTGTTCTTGAGATATAATCTGCTGAACTTAATTGGGATTTTTCCAATGTTTTGTATAAATTTAAAAATTCCTGAAAAATTGATTTCTTCAGATATTGTTATGAAATTACTTTCAATTACTAACTAGAGCATCTACTTTCTAAAAGGTGAAGTCAATTTGAAAATATGGTCGATTTTTGGGAAATGGTATCAATGAAAAGCCAAAATAAAGACGGGGTAGAGACTTTCTATAGTGATTTTCTATAATAATAGTTCTTCCTTTTAATAGAAATTATATTAGCATTTATTTTATCATGCAATGTTTTATCAAGAAAATCTTCAAAATACATACTAAGAATTAGAATTTGGCTATTATAGTTTTGCAGTAATAAGGTCAAAATTTCAAAAATATAATTGATGAGTTTTATTGCAAAACTCGTTTATAATCAAAATGGATGGTCAAAGACCTCTATCACTAAAATTGTTTATAATTGTATGGAAATCGTAATTCATAACCAGTAACAACCTGAACATAAAAAATTTGCAAGAATACAGCAAAAATTTTCAAAATCAGAACTGAGTGATAACATGTACTTTAAAAATAATTACAATTACAAAATACTTTTTTAAAAAATTCCTCAACTTATCCCCATAGGAAAAAATCATATATGACCTTGTCTTCAAATATGTGAAAAAAATGTTTTCATTTTCTTACCGTTTCAGTGTGACTTTGAGACCCTATTTCACATGGTGAAAACTAAAAACTCAGATTATTTAAAAGTTCTCTAAGAAGTTAAAACAAAGAAGAGTATGTGCAAATACGAAACAAACAATTTGTTACAAAAAAAACTTACGTTCGATAATATCAAGCTGTTTTTATATTTTTCTTTATAATACTCTTTCTTGAAACCTTTTACGTGTAGATTGTTAAAAAAGTGGTTATTGCTCTGTTTCTGTTCGAGAAAATTACTAAACATTACCTATCATTTCTTCGATAGTTGATACTGCTTCCAACAGACTTGATTTGCTTCCAGAAGGCGTGAAATGTTTCCACAAAACCTAATACAGCTTTTAAAAGGCTTAAAATGCTTCCAAAAAACTGGATACTGCTTTTAGAAGACTTGATATTACTTCAAGAAGATTGAAACTGCTTCCAGAAGTGTCGATACTACGTCGGAGAGACTTAAGACTGTGTTTAAAAGCCTTGAAAGGCTTTTAGAAAACGAGAATGAACAAGATAATATATAGTGTTTGGAACAGTAATACCTCATGCTACTAAAAAGTTGGCAGACTTCAAATTGATGAGCAGGGTTTTGGAGACAAAACAGCTCATGCTACCAACAAGAAATAATGAATTGAAAGAGAATTGAAAGAGAAAAGAAATAGTGAATTGTGTTTAAAACTGTAATAGCTCATGTTGCTAACAAGTTGGCAGACTTCAAACTGTTGAGTAGGACTTTGGAGATAAAATAACTCATATTGCTAACAAGTTGGCAGGCTTCAAACTGTTGAGCAGGACTTTGGAGACAAAATAGCTCATGTTGCCAGCAAGTTTCAGTCTTTAAAATAATGTACAGTGTTTGGAACAGTAATAGCTCATGCCGCCAGCAAATTGGCGGTCTTTAGAATAATATACAGTTTTTGATACAGTAATAGTTCAAAGTCTTTAGGATAATATACAGTGTTTGGAACAATAATAGCTCATGCTGCCAACAAGTTGGCAGACTTTACATTAATGAGCAGGACTTTGGAGATGAAACAAACAAACAACAAGTTGGCAGTCTTCATCCTCGCAATCTTCATCCTACCAATCACCCTCCCAATAGGTAGTAAGTTAATTCTATTATTTATTAATTAAATTATTTATTATTTAAAATAAGGCAAAGATTAATTTGAACATTTAAAATAACCAATTTATTTAATATTTACTTCAAAAATGTTATAAAAACATTTTTGCATTATAAAATAAATTTACGCTTCATCTTAAGCAGCAGCTTCTCCTTCTGCTGGGGCTTCACCTTCCGCTGGAGCTTCCGCTGGGGCTTCTCCTTCTGCAGGAGCTTCCGCGGGGGCTTCTCCTTCAGCTGGAGCCTCAGCTGGTGCTTCAGCTGCTGCTTCACCTTCCGCTGGGGCTTCCCCTTCAGCTGGAGCACTTTCAGCCGGAGCTTCAGAAGGTTCAGGTGCAGCACCCTCCCCTTCAGTTGGAGCACCTTCCGTTGTAACCGCGTCTGTTGTAGCCGTCTCAGGTTTCTCACTCAAATCTTGCGCTTGAACTTGAACTTCTTCACTAGCCGGTTCAGCAGGGCTTGGTGGGGCCGCTGTTGGTTCAGCAGGAGCATCCGCAGGTTTATCTTTGGCAGCTTCGGCCGTAGCTTTATCGGCGGCTTTTTCTTTGGCATCTTTCTTCGAACCAACCGGAACGAATAATCTGTATTCTGAGGGCATTTCATCTTCGCTATAAAGACGATCGGCGAAATATATTCTTCGGATTCGGACGTTTGCGTGGACTTGAATGCGCATCGTTTCCAAGTAAAGAGTGCCGTAAGCTCGGCGGGTAAAATCGGCCAAATTAAATTGGATTTGATTCCAACCACAGCTTAATCCAATTGGCATCGTTGTACAAAAAGGACGAACTTTCGTTGTTGACTGAAAATTTGATACCCTAAATCTTCGATGCATATCCTTATCATCTATTAATTAATAAATTGGGGTTGAAATTTTAAAAAATATTAAGTAATAAATAAACCTAAGATTTGTATCTCAAAACTGAAATATTTCTTCATGTTTTTGACGATCATTACTAAAAATGGTAATCTGATTGCGAGTGAGGCTCTCGGTTTTATCGGGCATGTTATGTAGGTTGTTGCAACGTTGGTTCCTGATATTTCTAGAACTAAAGATTTGACTTCATCGTCGACTACACGTCTGATATGGCCATTTTTTACCTGAAAGGAAAACATTTTTAAAACTAATTGGTAAAATAAAAAAAATAATGGTCGTATTGAGAGAGAAATCGTCTGGTATACACCATCCAGCATACTAAAAGGTGGAAAATAGTCCTTTTGCATTATTAAAGTCGTCTATTCCCCCGAAAGAGATCGATACCAGACCGTATTCCCGAAATTTTTCACCCTCACCTCTTGATTCCAAATCAAACATTTATTAGAATCGTTTATTTTAACTTTTCCACACATTATATCTTATTCTTTATAAAATATAGTATATAAAGTTAATAAGCTTGAAAATTGGTTGCGGAATAACTTCGTTTTACCGCAATTTCCAACGGTTTAACTTAGTTGCATAGGAATACCTCGATTCAATGGAAACTGGATACTGAATAAAAATAAAATTGAAACTTAATATCATGATATTCTTAAAAATTATTAAAAATTCTTTAAAATGAGATCAATTATGACGCATTTTGCTATAAAAGTTCCTGAGATATCTTGATTTTTATATTTTGCTATAAAAATAAGGTGGTCGAAAACAAATGATTCATAAAAATTAAGATAGATAATTGAAAAATACGTGAAATGAGTACAAACATGATATATCTAGGTATTATAGTACTCGAGATATTTGGGTTTTTATAAAAACAAGATAGTCGAAAACAAAACACTAATAGATTATGTCATTTATCCATACAATACTGATTTTATATCTATCTGTTAATTCTAATCTATAAAAATCCTTTGAAGTGGGTCTAAACTGATGTAATTTGTTATAAAATCTCAAATATTTTGACATTTGATATATTTTATAAAATCTAAAATGGCCGAAAATTAATGATTTGTACATATATTTTGGTAAAGAAATAAATGACGAGTAAAATGAGTCCAAACTCGATATGTCTAGGTGTTAAAATACCCGAGATATCTACATTTTCATAAAAACAAGATGGCGGAAAACAAAACACTAATAAGTTCTGTCATTTATGTATATAAGAGTCTATTTAATGGTAAATACAGGGTGTGATACATCAAATTAAGTTAAAATTTTCTGATCTTTACAAAAATCTTATTATTTTTGACGTTTAGGGAAATGATGGCAAGATAAACATGGCCGAAAATTAGTGATTCCTACATATTACGGTTGAAAATAAAAAGACGAGTAAAATGAGACCAAACTCGACATATCTCGGTGTTATAATACCCGAGATATTTGCATTTTCATAAAAACAAGATGGCGGAAAACAAAACACTAATAAATTCTGTCATTTATGTGAATAAGAGCGGATTTAATGGTAAATATAGGGTGTGATACATCAAATTAGATTAGAATTTTCTGATCATTACGAAAATCTTATTATTTTTGATGTTTTGGAAAATGATGACAAGATAAAGATGGCCAAAAATTAGTGATTCCTACATATTGCGATTTAAAATGAAAAGACGAGTAAAATGAGACCAAACTCGACATGTCTAAGTGTTATAATACCCGAGATATTTGCATTTTCATAAAAACAAGATGGCGGAAAACAAAACACTAATAAATTCTGTCATTTATGTATATAAGAGTGAATTTAATGGTAAATATAGGGTGTGATACATCAAATTATGTTAGAATTTTCTGATCTACACGAAAATCTTATTATTTTTGATGTTTTGGAAAATGATAACAAGATAAAGATGGCCAAGAATTAGTGATTCCTACATATTGCGATTTAAAATGAAAAGACGAGTAAAATGAGACCAAACTCGACATGTCTAAGTGTTATAATACCCGAGATATTTGCATTTTCATAAAAACAAGATGGCGGAAAACAAAACACTAATAAATTCTGTCATTTATGTATATAAGAGTGAATTTAATGGTAAATATAGGGTGTGATACATCAAATTATGTTAGAATTTTCTGATCTACACGAAAATCTTATTATTTTTGTTGTTTTGGAAAATGATGGCAAGATAAAGATGGCCAAAAATTAGTGATTCCTACATATTGCGATTTAAAATGAAAAGACGAGTAAAATGAGACCAAACTCGACATGTCTAAGTGTTATAATACCCGAGATATTTGCATTTTCGTAAAAACAAGATGGCGGAAAACAAAACACTAATAAATTCTGTCATTTATGTATATAAGAGTGTATTTAATGGTAAATATAGGGTGTGATACATCAAATTAGGTTAGAATTTTCGGATCTACACAAAAATCTTGTTATTTTTGATGTTTGGTAAAATGATGGTAAGATAAAGATGGTGGAAAATTAGTGATTCCTACATATTGCGATTGAAAATGAAAAGACGAGTAAAATGAGACTAAACTCGACATGTCTAAGTGTTATAATACCCGAGATATTTACATTTTCGTAAAAACAAGATGGCGGAAAACAAAACACTAATAAATTCTGTCATTTATGTATATAAGAATGAATTTAATGGTAAATATAGGGAGTGATACATCAAATTAGGTTAGAATTTTCTGATCATTACGAAAATCTTATTATTTTTGATGTTTGTGAAAAACCGTGGCAAGATAAAGATGGCCGAAAATTAGTGATTCCTACATATTATGGTTGAAAATGAAAAGACGAGTAAAATGAGTCCAAACTCAACATATCTCGGTGTTATAATACCCGAGATATTTGCATTTTCATAAAAACAAGATGGCGGAAAACAAAACACTAATAAATTGTGTCATTTATGTGAATAAGAGTGGATTTAATGGTAAATATAGGGAGTGATACATCAAATTAGGTTAGAATTTTCTGATCTACACGAAAATCTTATTATTTTTGATGTTTGGTAAAATGATGGAAAGATAAAGATGGCCAAAAATGACTGAAAATTGGTAATTCCTAAATATAACGATAGAGAATTAGAAAACGTCTAAAATGAGACCAAATTTGACCTATTCAAATGTTATAACACCCGAGACATCTTTGTTTATGTAAAATCAAGATGGCCGAAAACAAAACACTAAGCAATTATTGTTTTATGTTTTTAAATGAGAATTTTATGGTAGATATGGAGTGTGATACATCAAAATAGGTTAAAATTTCCTGTCTTTTACGAAAAACTTATTCTTTTTTATTTTTGGGAGAATGATCGCGAGATAAAGATGGCAAAAATATTACTACAAAATTTATGATTCCTAATTATTACGATAGAAAATTAAAAAAACATTTAAAATGAGCACAAACTCGACATATTCAAATGTTATAACACCCGAGATATATTTGTTTATATAAAATCAAGATGGCCGAAAACAAAACACAAACCAATTATTGTTTAATCCTTTTAAATGGTAATTTTATGATAGATATAGAGTGTGATACATCAAATTAGGTTAAAATTTCCTGTTCTTTACGAGAATCTTATTCTCTTTGCTGTTTGTGAATAATGATTCCAAGATAAAGATGGTAAAAAGATGGCTGAAAATTCGTGCTTCCTAATTATTGCGATAAAAAATTAAAAAACGTTTAAAATGAGTCCAAACTCAACATATTTAAAAGTTATAATACCCGAAATGTCTTTGTTTAAGTAAAATCAAGATGGCCGAAAACAAAACACTAACCAGCTATTGTTTAATCCTTTTAAATGGTAATTTTATGATGGATATGGAGTGTGATACATCAAATTAGGTTAAAATTTCCTAATCTTTTCGAAAATCTTTGTCTTTTTAACAAATTTAAACATTTTAGATTTTTTTAACAATTTTTGAATTAGAAATATTCAAATTTAGGTAACTTTTTACTTCTAAATCTAGTGTTGGTTCTAGCATTAATGGTTATTCAACTGTTACCTTACGACTGGGTCAATTTATGCATAGATATAACCTATTCCCAGATTTTAGATTCTACCTTCCTCTATATAAATATAAATCTGCATCTTCACGCAACGATGTGGGGTGTTTTAAATTATTCATATATTCATTGACATTCTTTTCCACGTCTTATAATAATATTGAGTTAATATTGAGAATTTGATCTTATTTGATTTAATAAAACTTACTTGTTTGTCCCAAATATTTAACGGACTAGAGCCGATACTGTAAAAAACCGTGATAAAACCACTTTGGAATGCGTTAGCGAACATTCCGCACAACCCAAAAAGATTGATATATTTTTTTTGATGGGTGTCAATTTGTTTTAAAATTTGATTTAAATTTGTCAAATTATTGATTAATAATCTTTATTAATCTACTACTCTTACATGATTTAAATAAATCTAACTATCCATAATTTTCATTAATCTTCGTTCCTCTTTATCGGTGAATGTAATTTTTTCTTCCGCGCTGGGTTTCGAAAAAATGTACTGGCAAAATTCTCGGTGAAGTCTAACGCCGTCCAAAGCTAACGCTTGAAGCATCTCTTGGGCGGCCACTTCGCTAATAAACTGTCTTCTTTGTTCTTTGCGAGCGTTTTCGTATCTTATTCGACAAATAACCCTGCTAAATTCGAAAAATTAGATAAGAAAGGGTTGATTTAGAAAAAAAAAAATCTTACTATGGAAGAGTTAGGTGGGTGTAACTCGGAAAAATGCTCGAATCCGATTTGGTCATTTTAAAAACCATCTTTTTCTTTTTCTTTTCCTTTTCCCCCCCGAACTCCGTTTGCGACATTTTTAAATGTTTTAAGTGTTAGAAGCGAACGGATTTTCAGCAACTGATAAATTTTGACTTAGAGAATTTTATTTGGTCGGTACGTTGCTAAGATACCCACGAAATAATTCATTGTCAGCCGAATAACATCGCGTTACATAAAAGAAAACTACGAAATTAGATCGATCGGATTGTTGGAATTCTTTTTGCTTTCGGTCAAATTAATTTATGAGAGTTATTTTTATGATTACCGAAGAGGAAAATACGTGTTATATAAGTGTAGAAATATTGATATGATGATAATCATCCCAATAAGACAAAATTGTTTAAAGTTTTTGGAAATATACTTAGAATTCAATTTAAGCCAACCCAACCTAACAAAGTTTGGCAAAATGAGTTGTACTCGTACTCACAAATCATATATTCGCAGGAAACATCATAACACATAGTTAGTCGTGATCTGATGCTTACAATTAGTTATACTTTAGTAAGTATGATGATCTATCATAATATCAAAGTGGTATAAAATGACGAGAGAGAGAGAGGAATGGAGATAAGCGGAGGGGCTAACGAAGTATTCGATAATGGTGAAGAATGAGCAATAAAGAATAGCCCTTTCTTTACCTTTCAAAAAATATTCAATGGGGGATGAAGATGGGAGGACTGAGAGTCTATGTACTATCGCCATTGCAATGTGTAGGGAGTTGAGGATGGAGAAGATGGATTGTATTGTGTTGGGATGGGTTGGTTAATAACCAGGTTTCAATGCGACAATAAAGTGATGGGAGTGCTGAGAGTCATTGTAGCAACATCATTGTGATGTGTAGTGAATTGAAGAAGGATGAGATGAATTGGGTTAGAGTTGGATTGAGTTGGTTATACTATAACATAGTTTGTGACCATGTATACATCGCCGGCATGGGAAACAACGCTGAAGTATAGTAAATATAAAAAAAAACATGATAACGGCTAAAGAGAGGAGTGCAGCAATCTATGTTACTTCAGGATAGAAAACATTTTTTGCGGAGATCGTTGGAACTTTGGCTTATGATGGGAGAAAACTATAAACTGGGAAATCGGAGGAATAAGAAAGTTAGAGAGGAAATGTATCAACGATGGTAGCAGAGGTGGAAGGATTACAATTGATGGACGAGCTAAAAAAACTTCATAAAGAGACCATGGCCAAGACATCAACACTATTACGATACATAAGCTGTTGGTGGAACACAGTGCCTTTAGTGGTTGTTTGAAGAAGATTGGAAAGATGTAAACTGGTGATGACTGTAAACTGTTGATGAAGAAGGGGATATGGAAGGAGAAAGGGGATACCGATGCACACAATATTTGATTGCGAAAAGTTTGCCTTATTTTGCAGAAATATAGAGTACAGGAGAGGTAAACAAATAATCTAAAAACTATCGTAGAAAATCTAGTTGGAATGGAAGACACGGGAAAATCCATTATGGAATTACTGGCAGAAATAATGATAATAAAAGCAGAGGATACAAGGAAGATAAAGGAAAGCGAAACACTTTGTGTCCCTCGCAACCTAACCCAACCCAACCCAGTGATTCTCAACGGGAGCGCTTAGAGGATTCTGAGGGGCGGTAGCTGGCTTTGGGCGGTAAGGGGACGTGAAGCATGTTTTGGGCTGATTCGCATTTAATCTTAAAACTTACTCTCAGAAAAGAAGGGAGTGTTGAATATCCCATTAATAAAAACTATAATATAATCCATATCCACTTTTTGATATTGTTATAGTATGGATTTTGTTTATTCATGATATAATTTTTCTCTGTCTGATCGAGATAGATATCGGCGATAAATCCAGATATAGATAGACCCATGGGTAAATCATTTTCGAGTTTGTAACATTTTTCGTTAAATTTACAATAATTTTGTTTGATAATGAATTTAACAAGTGATGTCAAATCGGAAGCTATCTTTGTGTCTTTATATTATTCCTCAAATAGTTTATAAATGATATCAATAGTAAAATCGGCATTAACATTTGTATAACGATTAGTAACATCAAATGAAATCAAGATGTTATTATGTGGTATTATATGTTTTATTTTATTTATAAAATCAAGTGAGTTTTTAACTGTGAATTGAGGATTAAAATTTAATTTTTTAAAAATATCATGAATAATATTGGTGATTTTTGATGTTGGAGAATCATAAATTGGAATTACATAAATTGGAATTGTGTTAGTAATTTTCTCAACTATGAAAAACGCCTTAAAACACTTTAACGACCAAAAGAATCGTCCTTGAATCTCCTTATTGACTTTAATTCTGTTTTTTATCTGGATCTTTCGATATGATGTACTCTCTGTATATTTTTCTTTTATTTTTAAGTATACTGACGATCTCACTTCGTAGATAGTATAGGAAGAACGTATTTTTTATTTTTGATGTGTGCGTAATGATTGATTTTGTGATTTCCTGTTGAAAGTCAGTGATGCTTTTCGTGGTTAGTGGCGACTACTGTATGGATCTTACATAATTTTTCACTTCATTTATGTTGGTACGTTTTAGGTCGTATTTTATTTTTTGTTCATTTAGTATGGAATCTGTTGATGTGTCGGTTTTAATGTTGAAGGAGATACCCAGATGGTCTGAACACATATCTCCAGTTGTGTCTATGTTGCTGATGACATCTTTTAAATTGTTGGTGTGGATGATGATGTCTGGAGTGGTGTTGTTACCCGTCATGATGAACGTAGTGTGTGTGGTTCTTTGTACGAAATACGAGTTGTCTAGAAATGATTGAAGTTACTTTCTTTTGATTCGGATATTTTTTTAGATTTATCATATTTTTTTAATTATTCAACTAACTTAAAAATCAAAATTCAAAGCAATTAAAATAAACAAAAATAGTTAGAATACCTAAAGTAGTTAACTACTTTCTTAACTATTTTCTGTGAATATTTTATGCCAGCGTAAAATAATCGAATATAAGTACCAATAAAACAAAAATAGTTAGAATACAACTACTTTTTGTAGTTAATTATTGCCCAGCTCTGCTGATTACCAACTAAATTATTAATTTTTGTTCCTTAACTAATTCCTTAATCAAGTGTAATTACCAGGTATTATAAGTATTATTACGATATTTGTATTAAATGAATTGGTTTAAAATAACCAAAATTTGCTGTTTAAATAGGACCCTGTAAATATAAAAGTAATCTATGTGAAAATATTAGTGTACATTCTGGAAGCGTCGAAAGTTATGTAATTGTGGCCTCGTTTTAGATGGATGCAGGAGAAAAGGGGTGAAACGGAAACTACATATAATGCACTTTTAAGTTCTAACAATCCAATACCGTAACAACAACTGCAAAAATGCATAGAGTCATAGAGGTCTAAAGCAGAGGTTCCCAATCTTTTTCGGCTTACAGCTCCTTAAATAATCCTTCTTAAGAGAGGTACGGCTAAACCCAAAGGTTTTGGCTCTATTTTTATTTGTTATTCAGTTTTAAATTGTTATGTACTTGTATTAAACTAAAACTAGAACTAACACTAGACTTAGTACTAGAAAGTTTCAGATTTACGTCTGAAGACGCACGGCTAAACCGACGGCTTCCGACTCATTTGTATTTTTGATGAAATTTTTGTCCCAATCTTCGATAATGTTCTTGTTGTTAACGTCAAATAAAATATTTTCTTTTGGGCTAAATGAAATGTTTGAAATGATTTGCTAATGCATTGAATTTTTCTGGGGTTGTGTTGTATTCTTTGTCTTCCCATATTAATGGTGGAATTGTCCTAGGTTTGCAGTATTTAGTTTTTCAAAGTTGAGAAAATTAATCACCTTTGAAAAACGGCTTAACGACCTTAAAACACTTTGACGACCAATAGAATCGACCAATAGTTGGAATGTTCTGATCTCTCTTTGAATCTTCTTATTGGCTTTGTTAAATTCTGTTTTTTTATTTGGATCTTTCGATATGATGTACTTTCTGCATATTTTTCTTTAATTTTTACGCATATTGACGATCTCATTTGGCAGATAGCATAGGAAGGACGTATTTCTTATTTTTGATGTTTGCGTAATGATTGATTTTGTGATTTCCTTATTATTATATTATAATTATTATATTTATAATTATTGTTTTCCATGTTTGCAAGTCTGTTAAAAATCAGTTTAAATAAGTAAAATACAACTTCTTTTCTTGCAATTGTTTTCAATTCTAACGGTACCGGTTTCAACTGTTACGTAGTCATCTTCAGCCGAATGGTCATTTAAATAAAATTGATGTCACAAAGAACAACACAATTAACATGTTAAAATTACATTAAATTATAAAACGGTTAAATAATTTATAATAAAAGATTAAAATTTAAACACTAAAGACATGCAAATGTATACAGGGTGTCTCACTTAACTGGTTCGTTTGAACTTTTTTAAGTTCCACTATTCGTAGAGGCTTGAAATTTTGGTAACATGGGTTGTTTCTTCCAATCGATTAATCTAAAATATTTTCAAGATGGCCACCACTTCCGGTCTACCGGAAGTAGACCTCAACTTCGTTATTTTAAATGGAATACTATAGTTTTTATTACACCATTCAATTATACGTAAGAAAATATGTTGACTTTGATAACAGTTGTTGGTACCTAGCGTTTTTAGTTTTCGAGTTATTTTGATTTTAAGTGTTCTTTGTCAAATATCACCATGCTCTTTACAAGCCCATATCTCAGCCAATGTTAACTCAAAAACGTTTTTCATCGATATAATAGCTCTTCATATGCTGAATAGATTGTCATTTGTAAACCGAAAAATATTGGAAACGGTATTCAATTTTTAGACCTTAAATGTGCATTTTATGCAGTTAGAGAAGTAGTTAGATATTTAACTACTAACTACTTCGTAGTCAAACTACTTTTTGGTGTAAGTAGTTAATAGTTATACTCTACTACTTGTTTTAAGTAGTTAGTTCAGCTCTGGTAATCAGCAATGTTGATTCAGAGTTACATTCAATTTAGGTTTATTGTTGTGTTACCAATCTTACGCTTCATCAATATTATAATACTCATAGGTGCCGGTTTTGGAAAACACATCTGGGTGCTGGAAAAAAAGTGAGGCGATATCAAGTCTTGAAGGAAATTTCAAGTCTTCAAGATGTATTATAACACTTCCGCAGGCATTTTAAGTCTTCCTCAAGCAATATCAAGTTTTGTAAAAGCAGTAAAAAGTTTTGTAGAAGCAGCATCAAGTCTTCAGAAGCAGTAGTAAATCTTTTGAAAGCAGTTCAAGTTTTCTGGAAGAGGAACGCTTTCGTATTAGGACCAACCAGATTTTTAGAAAAGAAGGTCCGGGATCCAAAGCGAACTGACTTTACTATCTTTGCAAGTTATCTAAATGACACAAATCTCAACGACATACTCACTCAGGTTTTCACGCAGCATGTCCTGAGAGAATTATATAGGAGAAAGAAAGGGCTACACCTTGGTGGACTCCTGATCTACAGTCAGTGAGGATGACCTGCAAGAAAGCTTTTAATAAACAAAAGAAACTAGACTAAATTCTTAATCGTATAATAATTTTAATTAATCGATCGGAAGGATCGATTAATCTAAAATATTTTCAAGATGGCCACCACTTCCGGTCTACCGGAAGTAGACCTCAACTTCGTTATTTTAAATGGAATACTATAGTTTTTATTACACCATTCAATTATACATAATTATATATAGTAGTTGTTAGTACCTACCGTTTTTAGTTTTCGAGTTATTTTGATTTTAAGTGTTCTTTGTCAAATATCACCATGCTCTTTACAAGCCCATATCTCAGCCAACGTTAACTCAAAAAACGTTTTGCATCGATACGATAACTCTTCATATGCTGCTAAATAGATTGTCATTTGTTGTATCAGTATATCTTGTACAGGCTGTTCAAAAATTGAATTACCGTTCCCCTGACTTCAATTGCAAGAAAATCGAAAATTTGAAATGGAACGCCCCATATCTTTTTAGCCTATCTAAACGGGAATTTAATTCTCTACAAATTATCTATAAACATTGCTATACCTATCTACAATTTTGGTGGTATGCGACTTGGGTTGTCGAAAAATTGCAGAAGTTTTAGTCAACGATCACGATCTTGAGCATGAACCCAAGTTTCCTTAGCTTGGAATTTTTTATATGTTTTATATTTTACATATGCAAACTGTTACATATGTTTATGTAACAGTTTGCTTAGTTGTTTAGTTATAAGATACAGAGGAATAAAGTCGCCGAATTTTCAAAAAAAAAAAAACTAAATTCATGTTATCAGTATCGGGATCACCGCTGCTAACAGTTTCTCTCTCACACATAAGGTTAACTTGTGACATCACTCCGTCACTCCGACTTCATCATAATTATCCATAAAATTATCCATGTTACCAAAATTTCAAGCCTCTACGAATAGGGTAACCCAATAAAGTTCTAATGAACCATTTACGTGAGACACCCTGTATATGAACGCTTACAATCTTTCTTACAATTAAATGACCATTCGGCTGAAAATGACTATGTAATAGTTGAAACCGGTACCGTTAAAATTAAAAACAATTGCAAGAAAAGAAATTGTATTTTACTTATTTAAACTGATGCTTTTCATGGTTAATGACGACTACTGTATGGATCTTACATAATTGTCCATGTCCTTGTTCACTTCATTTATATTCATTTTCAGAATTTTCAGTATTGGAACTCTTGATGTGTCGGTTTCATTGTTGAAGGAGATACCCAGATGGTCTGGACACATATCTTCAGTTGTGTCTGTTGCTGATGACATCTTTTAAATGGTCGGTGTGGATGATGATGTCTGGAGTGGTGTTGTTACCCGTCATGATGAACGTAGGGTGTGTGGTTCTTTTTACGACATGCGAGTTGTCTAGAAATGATTGAAGTTGCTTTCTTTTGATTCGGATATTTTTTTGGATTTATCATAATTTTTTAATTTTTCAACAAACTTAAAAGTACTTAAATTACTTCAAAACAATTAAAATAAACAAAAATAGTTAGAATACCTAAAGTAGTTAACTAGTTTCTTAACTATTTTCTGTGAATATTTTATGCCAGCGTAAAATAATCGAATATAAGTACCAATAAAACAAAAATAGTTAGAATACAACTATTTTTTGTAGTTAATTATTGCCCAGCTCTGCTGATTACCAACTAAATTATTAATTTTGGTTCCTTAATTAATTCCTTAAACAAGTGTAATTACCAGGTATTTTAAGTATTATTACGATATTTGTATTAAATTAATTGGTTTAATGTAACCAAAATTTGCAGTTTAAATAGAACCCTGTAAATATAAGAGTAATCTATGTGAAAATATGAGTGTACATTCTGGAAGCGTCGAAAGTTATGCAATTGTGGCGTCGTTTTAGATAGATGCAGGGGAAAAGGGGCGAAACGGACGCCATATTTAGCGTAGTTTCGGGCGTCGTCGGGCGTCGCCGTCGTTCCAAGCGCACGCCGTCGATGCGCGGGACCACAACAGATCAAGCCGCCGAAGAGGTTGGGCTTCCGTATCTGGAGTGCGTAGCCGCGAAGTGACTGACTTGACTGAACCGGCTGAAACCGTAAACGTACTGCTGAAAAAAATTAAAAAAACCAACACAGACAAATTCTTTGCGTGTGTGAAATGACGATTCGAATCGGATTTTCTTAAAAACGAAACAAAAAATCGTGTCGCGGTGTTCCTTAATTTCGAAGAAAAAGAAATAGACGTCGAAGGAATTCAAAATTTTTTTTTTTGATTAAATTTTTTTTGTTGAATAGTTAAAGTGTTGAGTGCGTTTTGGTTTTCTTTTTTTTGTTTAGGGTGGTGTCGTGTTTATTAAAAAAATATCCGGGTCGGTACGGATTTTCTATTTACATGTGGATCCTCTTCCGGAGGGTTTTATTGATTTTACCGGACATTATCGCGTGCTCTACCCGAATAGTCTGGGGTCTTTCTGGCTCGTGCGCCGGCTCGATTGGCGCACGCAACCTTTGTTGACGTTCAACCTATTCGCCCTCTGCATGTAGCGGAAAAAGAATTCGCCCAAACTCAACCTCCCTTAATAAAAATCAACGAAATTTTGAAAAGTTGCACAAAAACAATATGAGGGAGTTGTTTATACTGGCCTTTTGGGCTTTCAGCATATTAACCGTCTCAGCGGAAACCGTCTCGGTGATTCCCCACGATGCTCATCCAGGATATAGCGTTAAAATGTTCCAAACGAACGATACCACAAATTACAAACTCATGGAGACAGGATTTAACCAATTCTTCACTATGCTTCAAGACGGCTCGGTGATGACCATCTCCGATTTAACACCATTGGTCAATAGACCTATCGATCTTATGATTTTGGCTGAAAATTCAAATCATTCCACAACCACCCATCTACTTCAATTATACGTTTTGGATCGAAAAAATATGGTTACCTTTAAAATTGATCCATCGGAAATTTCAGGTTTGTTTATTTACTATTTCATGAATCATCATTGTTTATTGTATATAAATCCGGCTTAAAATATCCCGGTGGTTTGTTTTGACATCGATGAAACTTTGTAAACTTCTTAACGTCGAGAATTCTTGAAGTTAACTCTGTCGCAATCTTTTCAAAACAGTTTGCAATTACCGTAAAACCTCAATAAAACTTGAATGATCCTAGATCTAGTGTTAGTTCTAGTTTCAAATTATTTTTAACTTCTTTTTTCGCATATTTAGTTATAAGCACCAAGCTTTTAAATTAAATTAATCTCTTCGCAATTTTTGTTGCAAAAGAAAATCGAGTTAATAAAAAAATAATTAAGAAAATTGAAATTTATTAAAAAAAGTAAGTTTGTCATCAAGATCTGGAAATTTTAACGATTATTATATTATTATATTATACGATTAAAAATTTCAAAATCAAAATATTTTTGACTTTTATGATGAAATACGTCGGTGTTTGGGTTTATTTCAAAGAATTTGTGCGCAAAAATTGAAAATATTGATTTATCTTTTAATTTAAAACGACAATATTTATTTAATTTTTCACCAACAGCAAAAAGAACAAGATTTTCGTAAAGATCAGGAAATTTTAACCTGATTTGATATATCACACTTTATGTCCACCATAAATTTCTCTTCAAAAGGCATAAAACCATAATTGGTTAGTGTTTTGTTTTCCGCCATTTTGATTTTCCAAAAACAAAGATATCTCGGGCGTTATAACATTTGGATATGTCAAGTTTGTACTCATTTTACGGAATTTTTAATTATCTATCGTAATATGTACAAATCAATCCTTTTCGGCCATTTTGGATATGATTAAAAATGTCAAAATCAAAATATTTTTGAGTGTTATAATGAAATACGTCGGTGTTTGGTTTTATTTCAAAGAATTTGTTCGCAAAAACTGAAAATATTGATTTATTTTTTAATTTAAAACAACAATATTTATTTAATTTTTCACCAACATCAAAAAGAATACGATTTTCGTAAAGATCAGGAAATTTTAACCTGATTTGATGTATCACACTTTATATGTACCATAAATTTCACTTCAAAAAGCATAAAACCATAATTGGTTAGTGTTTTGTTTTCCGCCATTTTGATTTTCCAAAAACAAAGATATCTCGGGTGTTATAACATTTGGATATGTCGAGTTTGTACTCATTTTACGGAATTTTTAATTATCTATCGTAATATTTACAAATCAATCCTTTTCGGCCATTTTGGATATGATTAAAAATGTCAAAATCAAAATATTTTTGAGTGTTATAATGAAATACGTCGGTGTTTGGGTTTATTTCAAAGAATTTGTTCGCAAAAACTGAAAATATTGATTTATTTTTTAATTTAAAACAACAATATTTATTTAATTTTTCACCAACATCAAAAAGAATACGATTTTCGTAAAGATCAGGAAATTTTAACCTGATTTGATGTATCACACTTTATATGTACCTTAAATTTCACTTCAAAAAGCATAAAACCATAATTGGTTAGTGTTTTGTTTTCCGCCATTTTGTTTTTACAAAAATAAAGATATCTCGGGTGTTATAACATTTGGATATGTCGAGTTTATACTCATTTAACACGATTTTTAATTATTTATCGTAATATTTATAAATCAGTCATTTTCGGCTATTTTGTATATGATCAAAATCAAAATATTTTTGAAATTCATCAAAAAGAATAAGATTTTTATAAAGATCAGAAAATTCTAACCTAATTTGATGTATCACACTCTATATATTTATCATTAAATTCAATATTATGTAGATAAATGACATTGTTTATTAGTGTTTTGTTTTCGGCCATCTTGTTTTTATAAAAATAAAGATATCTTGGGTGTTATGACACCTAGATATGTCGAGTTTGGACTTATTTTACTCGTCTTCCAATTTTCTACCATAATATATACAAATCAATAATTTTTGGCCATTTCTAAAATATACCAAATGTCAAAATATTTCGAAATTTTATAATAAAACGCATCATACTCAGATTTATACCTAATAATTGGTTTGTTAGGATTGAAAATATTTAATTCTTTTTAATCAAAACCGTATATTTACATTTCATTTCTTGTATTTTTTCATAAACCTCAAAAAAAATAAGATTTTCGTAAAGATCAGAAAATTTTAACCTAATTTGATATATCACACGCTATATCTGTCATTAAATTCAGTATTATGTCGGTAAATGACATTATTTGTTAGTGTTTTGTTTTCGGCCATCTTGTTTTTATAAAAATGATAATATCTTGGCTGTTATGATACCTAGATATGTCGAGCTTGGACTCATTTTACTCGTCATTTAATTTTCTACCATAATATATACAATTCATTAATTTTCGACCATTTTGAATTTTATAAAATATATCAAATGTCAAAATATGTCGAAATTTTATAACAAAACGCAATTATACCTAATAATTAATTTGTTAAGATTGAAAATATGTAATTCTTTTTAGTTAAAATCCTACATTTGCATTACATTTCTTGCATTTTTTCAGAAAAATCAAAAAGAATAAGATTTTCGTAAAGATCGGAAAATTCTAACCTAATTTGATGTATCACACCCTATATTTATCATTAAATTCAGTATTATGTCAATAAATGACAATATTCATTAGTGTTTTGTTTTCGGCCATCTTGTTTTTATAAAAATGAAGATATTTTTGGGTGTTATGACCCCTAGATATGTCGAGTTTGGACTCATTTTACGTGTTTTTTGATTATCTATTATAATATTTACGAATCAGTCATTTTCAGCCATCTTGGACTTTGTCAAAAATGCCAAAATCAAAATATTATGCACTTTTCAGAAAAAAATAGAAAATACTAACCTAATTTGATGTATCACACCCTCTAGTTATCATTAGATTCATTATTATAAGCAAAAATGACAGTTCATTATTAGTCTTTTGTTTTCAGCCATCTTGTTTCTATTAAAATGAAGATTTCTTGAGTATTATAACACCTAGATATGTCAAGTTAGGACTCATTTTACGTGTTTTTTAATTATCTGTTATAATATTTACGAATTAGTCATTTTCAGCCAACTTGGATCTTATCAAAAATGTCAAAATCAAAATATTACGGAATTATCAGAAAAATCTGAAAATTCTAACCTAATTTGATGTATCACACCCTCTATTTTTAATTGGATTCTCTATTATATGCAAAAATGACAGTTTAATATTAGTCTTTTGTTTTCGGCCATTTTGTTTCTATTAAAATGAAGATATCTTGGGTATTATAACACCTAGATATGTCAAGTTTGGACTCATTTTATTCGTCTTTTCATTCTCTACCGAAATATGTAGAAATCATTAATTTTCGGCCATGTTGGATTTTATAAAATTTGCGAAAATGTCAAAAACTTCAATATCTCTGATACAATAAGGCACAGATATATAGAGTTTGTGCTCATATTACGTGTTTTTAAATTTCCTATCCCCTTATACATTAATCATTTGTTTTCGGTCATCTTTTATTTTAAAAATATTTAAAAATCGAATTATCTTTGGAAGCTTATTAACAAAATGGGTCGTGTTTGGGCTCGTTTTAAAGGATTTTTTATGAGAATTTTAAATTTATTTATATTAATATATATTTTTTTTATTTCAGGTCATATACAAGAAAATTCTCCAAGAAAGACTCGCGTAAGTGGCCTTCCGATGCTTCAAGCAACAACAGGAGCAAATCTCCCCATAGCTTACAGTATAATCGGAGGAAACACAAATTTGGCTTTCGAACTTCAAAACAGTGCAACTTTGGAAGTTGCGCCTAACATAACCGCAACGGATTTCGCCGGGGTTTACATAGTTTCTTCTCAGCCGATCGATAAAGAAGATTTAGACAGATACGTTTTGACAATCCAAGCATCGGATCCGAGCGGAATCAATAAAGCAATCACGAACGTTGTTGTTGAAGTCGACGATGAGAACGATAATAGTCCAGTTTTTACCCAAAAAATTTATAGGTTCGTTATGGGGGAAGATCCGGATAACGTAACTTTATGGAAACGGTTTTCATCGATAGGAAAAGTTGAAGCAACCGATGCTGATGGAGATAAAATCGCTTATAGATTAGCAACACCCTCTAATTACATCGTGATCGTTCCGCAAACCGGAGATCTTCTTTTGACGGAAGAACCAGAAGAAGAGCTCGATTTAGAACTTGTCGTTGAGGCGCACGACTTAAGAACACCGAGCAGAACTACACCGAGACCTGCACAAGTTTTGTTCCATTATCGGCCGCAAGCTAAAGTTTTAGATTTCGATCTTCAACCTTTAGAAGAAGAACATGATTTAAAAAGAGTTAAAAGAAGAGTTACAAGGGCTGTTCGGCCCACGAAAAGAATTGAGTTTACAGAACTTGATGGAGATTCCGAAGGTCGAAGCGTTTTCCAATTAGAAAAAGAAACGGAACGAGAAACATTTAAGATTAGAGACGAAAACGCTTGGGTTACCGTTGAGCCAAACGGCTCAGTTCGCGTCAAAAAGAAGTGGGATTATGAAGAATTGGGGCCAGAAAAAACGATCGACTTTTGGGTCACTATTACTAACGCGGAAAAAGGCGGTAAGTTAATTAATTTTATTATTAATTTTAAGAAAAAATTGCTTTTTGGGGATAATTAAAACTTAAATGACTCACACAATTTAAATCTAATTTAGGTTTTAGCAAAATCCTATCTTGAATAAATATATTCGATATCGACTTCCTCTTTGCTCGTCTACCGGCACCACTGCAATCAGAAAGCAATTTCTTGTGTCAATGCAACTCATCAACTTTGATCCCAAAGGATTTTCAATGCGCTCGCATCTAAATTCATTTCACTTCTTTTATATTTCGCTTCATCACCGTCGTCGCGACTTTAATTTCATATTTTCGAAATCGTTTGAAATTCTCTTTTTTTTTGATGTTGATGGGACTCATTTCGTTTAAGACGTTCCCAAGTCGCTTAACAACAACGTCTCAATCGGGATCGTTAATCTCAATTAGGGGGCTCACGCAGTTCGGATGAACGAATTAAGTTCCCCGTCGTCGTCGACGGTGGCGTCTTGTTTCGCATTCATGAGCGTGTTAAATAGATCCTGGAGACGTGCTCTCCGCAGTGAATATCAAAGAGGTGTTTCGATATTTGCCGCCGAGATGAGGAGATATTAAATTGCAAACAACGGGTTTGATAAAATGTAATTTGAATAATATGTAACTCTATTTCATTTTTCTTATTATATTGAGTGATATTTAATTTTATGTTAATCTTAATTGATGCTTCGTTATAAATGAAATGAATTTTATTAAAGATTTAATCAATTCTTTCGTATTTAGCGTCATTAAGGTTGTTAGTGCAACCTCGACGCATGCTTCATCTTAACACTTAATAAGAGATTACTGCTTTGTATAAATAATTTTTGAAGTAGTCAATATGAACTTAAAGGAAACATTTTTTTTTCCAAATGGCTTGTTATTTCGGTTTCGGCTGTATTTTGGCCGAAAACAAAACTACATCCATAAAGGTCAATTGCTATCTGTTTAAACCAAAACTTTAATAATATTCGGATTCTAGAATGTACCCTATCTTACGAAAAATTGCATTACAATATAAAACACTGGTATAAACACCGGTTAGTTATTATTATAGTACAGAAGGCCAAATTTATGCAGAAGATTTGTAATTTACATGGAAAAATACAGAATAATTACTATTTAAAATCCGTTTCTAATTTTTTTTAATAAGTTTCTGTGCCCCAACATAAGATATTCTTGTGTTTAACTACATGAAAATGTATAATGAATATAATAATGTGATCCACTATTGTCCGTGCCAAATGTCAAGGCCCCTCATTTTAGAGATTGATATCTTCGAACTCACTCGTTGGAAAAAGTTGCGATGTGTTCTTAATGTATTATATTTTATTTTATCGATGTTCCATATAGTTTCACGGAAAATCGCAAGTTAGTAAGATGTTGAAGAATGTCGTCTGTCGGATTCTGTTATTACTTTTTCAAAATTAGGTCTCCCTAATGAGCACCTCTCCCCGAAGTGTTCTTTCTGTTTGTCTTTAACCCGTATTCCGATTATATCGCTCTTAGAAAATTAGTGAGCCCTTATTTTGAAAGACTGCTAGATCGCAAATTTATCGGCACTCTTAAAAATCAAGTACCCGACTTTTACTTTTATTCTCCAATTAACTAGCGATAAAAGAAAAACCGCTGAGTCAAAAATTTCCAAATTAGCCTGTGATACACAGAAATGTTCACTGATCTCTAAAGTGAGGGGCCTTGCCATCTGGCATGCACAATAGTACCATACCATTGTACACTACACAACTAAAATTAGAGTCAACATTAACGCTAGAACTAACCCTAGAACTAGAAACGTTTGGGTTAAGTTGTACGTCTTTTAAGACGGAACCGAACCCAACCCAACCTAGGTTCTGAACTCATACTAGACCTACAACAAGAAACATTAGGGTTTAGCCTTCTTAAGAAACCCTGGGGGGTTAAACCCTAATATTTCTGGTTCTAGGCCTAGTGCTAGTTCTGAAGCTGGGTTGTAGATCTTAGTTATACTTTTACTTCCAAAAGAATTTAAAACAATTGAAAGTGAAAGAAAAATGAAAACTACTAGACCTAGAATTTTTATAAAGTTTTTGTTTAGCCTTGATAAAAAAGGGTTGGGTTGGGTTTGGTTTCATGTCTGAAGATATCTTTTTCATCGTCTTCAGATGCACGAACCAACCCAACCTAACCCTTTTTTTATCAAAGTTGGGGAAAATCTGCTCAGCGATCACACCATCAGACACCGGGCCTTGGGTCTTGAGTGGCCTGGTAGTGTGGTGATGGAGTCCATCTTTGCGTTTCTGACCCACTAAAAACCCCTTTCCTTCTTTCTCCTTCCCTGGAACCCAACCGTAATGATCGATAGGAAAAGTTGAAGCGTTGAAGAGTGATATTTAATTTTAAGTCAATCTCAATTGATGCTTCGTTATAAATGAAATGAATTTTATTAAAGATTTCATCAATTCCTTCGTATTTAGCGTCCTTAAGGTTGTTAGTGTAACCTCGACGTATGCTTCATCTTAACCAGACCTTGAGCTTGATAAGAGATTACTGCTTTGTATAAATAAATTCCGAAGTAGTCAATATGAACTTAAAGGAAACATATTTTTTTGCAAAATGGCTTGTTATTTCGGTTTCGGTTGTATTTTGGCCGAAAACAAAACTACATCCATAAAGGTCAATTGCTATCTGTTTAAACCAAAACTTTAATAATATTCGGATTCTAGAATGTACCCTATCTTACGAAAAATTGCAATACAATATAAAACATTGGTTTAAACACCGGTTAGTTATTATTATAGTACAGAAGGCCAAATTTATGCAGAAGATTTGTAATCTACATGGAAAAATACAGAATAATTACTATTTAAAATCCGTTTCCAATTTTTTTTTATAAGTTTCTGTGCCCCAACATGAGATGTTCTTGTGTTTAACTACACGAAAATGTATAATGAATATAATAATGTGATCCACTATTGTCCGTGCCAAATGTCAAGGTCCCTCAATTTAGAGATTGATATTTTCCAACTCACTCGTTGGAAAAAGTTGCGATGTGTTCTTAATGTAGGGCATATTTTATTTTATCGATGTTCCATATAGTTTCACGGAAAATCGCGAGTTAGTAAGATGTTAAAGAATGTCGTCTATCGGATTCTGTTATCACTTTTTCAAAATTAGGTCTCCCTAATGAGCACCTCTCCCCGAAGTGTTCTTTCTGTTTGTCTTTAACCTGTATTGCGATTATATCGCTCTTAAAAAATTAGTGAGCCCTTATTTTGAAAGACTGCTAGATCGCAAATTTGTCGGCACTCTTAAAAATCAAGTACCCGACTTTTACTTTTATTCTCCAATTAACTAGCGATAAAAGAAAAACCGATGATTCAAAAATTACCAAATTAATCTGTAATACACAGAAATGTTCACTGATTATAATAAACTTTGCCACATTTTTTTTTTTCATAGAACGATTTCGAAGATCTCTAAAGTGAGGGGCCTTGACATCTGGCATGCACTATAGTACCATACCATTGTACACTATAAACAACTAAAACTAGAGTCAACATTAACGCTAGAACTAACCCTAGAACTAGAAACGTTTGGGTTTAATTGTACGTCTTTTAAGACGGGACCGAACCCAACCCAATCTAGCTTCAGAACTCATACAACAAGAAACATTAGGGTTTAGCCGTTTTAATGAACGTGGGGTTAAACCCTAATATTTCTAGTTCTAGGCCTAGTGCTAGTTCTGAAGCTGGGTTGTAGATCTTAGTTATACTTTTACTTCCAAAAGAATTTAAAACAATTGAAAGTGAAAGAAAAATTAAAACTACTAGACCTAGAATTTTTATAAAGTTTTGGTTTAGCCTTGATAAAAAAGGGTTGAATTGGGTTTGGTTTCATGTCTGAAGATATCTTTTTCATCGTCTTCAGATGCACGAACCAACCCAACCCAACCCTTTTTTTATCAAAGTTGGGGAAAATCTGCTCAGCGATCACACTATCAGACACCGGGCTTTGGGTCTTGAGTGGCCTGGTAGTGTGGTGATGGAGTCCATCTTTGCGTTTCCGACCCACTAAAAACCCCTTTCATCCTTTCTCCTTCCCTGGAACCCAACCGTAATGATCGATAGGAAAAGTTGAAGCGTTGAAGAGTGATATTTAATTTTATGTCAATCTCAATTGATGTCTCGTTATAATTGAAATGAATTTTATTAAAGATTTAATCAATTCTCGTCATTAAGGTTGTTAGGGCAACCTTGACGCATGCTTCATCTTAACCAGACCTTGAACTTGATAAGAGATTACTGCTTTGTATAAATAACTTTTGAAGTAGTCAATATGAACTTAAAGGAAACGTATATTTTTCCAAAACGGCTTGTTATTTCGGTTTCGGCTGTATTTTGGCCGAAAACAAAACTACATCCATAAAGGTCAATTGCTATCTCTCCTTTAAACCAAAACTTTAATAATATTCGGATTCTAGAATGTACCCTATCTTACGAAAAATTGCATTACAATATAAAACACTGGTATAAACACCGGTTAGTTATTATTATAGTACAGAAGGCCAAATTTATGCAGAAGATTTGTAATCTACATGGAAAAATACAGAATAATTACTATTTAAAATCCGTTTCCAATTTTTTTTATAAGTTTTTGTGCCCCAACATGAGATGTTCTTGTGTTTAACTACACGAAAATGTATAATGAATATAATAATGTGATGCACTATTGTCCGTGCCAAATGTCAAGGCCCCATTTTAGAGATTGATATCTTTGATCTCACTCGTTGGAAAAAGTTGCGATGTGTTCTTAATGTAGGACATATCTTATTTTATCGATGTTCCATATAGTTTCGCGGAAAATCGCGAGTTAGTAAGATGTTAAAGAATGTCGTCTGTCGGATTCTGTTATCACTTTTTCAAAATAAGGTCTCCCTAATGAGCACCTCTCCCCGAAGTGTTCTTTCTGTTTGTCTTTAACCTGTATTCCGATTATATCGCTCTTAAAAAATTAGTGAGCCCTTATTTTGAAAGACTGCTAGATCGCAAAGCTGCCGGCACTCTTAAAAAACGAGTACCCGATTTTTACTTTTATTCTTCAATTAACTAGCGATAAAAGAAAAACCGCTGATTCAAAAATTTCCAAATTAAGCTGTAATACACAGAAATGTTCACTGATTATATTATGATATTATAATAAACTTTACCACATTTTTTTTTCATAGAACGATTTCGAAGATATCGATCTCTAAAGTGAGTGGCCTTGACATCTGGCATGCACAATAGAACCATACCATTGTACACTAAACAACCAAAACTAGAGTCAACATTAACGCTAGAACTAACCATAGAACTAGAAACGTTTGGGTTGAGTTGTACGTCTTTTAAGACGGAACCGAACCCAACCCAACCTAGCTTCAGAACTCATACTAGACCTACAACAAGAAACATTAGGGTTTAGCCTTCTTAAAAAACCATGGGGGGTTAAACCCTAATATTTCTAGTTCTAGGCCTAGTGTTAGTTGTGAAGCTGGATTGTAGATCTTAGTTATACTTTTACTTCCAGAAGAATTTAAAACAATTGAAAGAAAAATTAAAACTACTAGACCTAGAATTTTTATAAAGTTTTTGTTTAGCCTTGATAAAAAAGGGTTGGGTTGGGTTTGGTTTCATATCTGAAGACATCTTCTTCATCGTCTTCAGACGCACGAACCAATCCAACCCAACCCTCTTTTTTATCAAAGTTGGGAAAAATCTGCTCAGCGGTCACAATATCAGACAGGGGGCCTTGGGTCTTGAGTGGCCTTGTAGTGTGATGATGGAGTCCATCTCTGCGTTTCTGACTCACTAAAAGCCCCTTTCCTCCTTTCTCCTTTCCTGGAACCCAACCTTAATGATCTTGGCGTTGATGGTTTGTTTCCTATTTTGGGGCACAAATTAAAGCATTCGTTTTTGAAAACTTGTAACACTCACAAGTACCCGGGTGATGGGGGATTGTACCCCCTCCCTTTCTCCGAAGTGGAGTCATTCCAGAACCTATTTCCTCCTTTCTCTCTTCTTCTTCTCCCTCCCTGGATCCCCCACCGTAATGATTCCCACTCTTAGCGTTAGTAGTTTATTTTGTACTTTGGCGGACAAATTAAAGCATTAATTTTTGAAAAGTTATACCATTCATACGTACCCGGATAAGGGGGAATTGTACCCCCTTCTCCTTCTCCAAGGTGGAAATCCTCCCGTAACGGCCTCCAAAGATGGCATAAAACAAAAGAAAAGAAATCTCATTACTTTTGTAATACCTGGATGAGGGGGGCTATCCCTCTTTTACTCCTCTTCCTCTGCCAGGCTTAGTTCCAACTATCTCTCTACTATGTTCCTCCTATTCTTTCGTTCCATAATTTGAGTAAACATCGCCGTCATCGAGTTTCAGTGCGTTTCAGGGGTTATCATTAGCCTTGCCACATTTTTCTTATCTATTATTTCCCCGCACTCTATCCTGCACTGCTCAAATTCCCTACATTGAAACAGGGTGTGTTCGACGGTATTCATCCGTCCGCAGAACCAACATTCATCCGTTATAATTCTTCTAATTGATATCAGATAACTACCAAAGATACCATGGGTTCTAGGATTCTAGATCCAGGATCATCACTTTTGTCCACCCTCTGTATTCAGTCCATCTTTTTTTCCATTTCTTCATCAGCCCCATTGGTAATTCTTTCTTTGAATTCTTTCCCCTCTGATATAGAGCACTTCTTTCCTAAACCAAGAGGTCAATCATTGGGACGTCTGTGATGATCCCTACTCCCGCAGCCGATACCGTCCGATAAGCCAACATGACACCAATACATAGCCTCCTGTGCACGGACTATATTACATTTTGATAATATTTACATTGCAAAACCTTTTTCAACGTCGGAGATGCATATAATATAACAGATATCGGTGCGTTTGCAACTATCTTTCTTTTACTAGATATTGGGTCTTCTACATTTGGCATCAATACGTAAAACCTTTTTTGCAACTTCAACCATATGCGTAGTCATGAATATATCCTTATTTAGATATACGCCCAGATATTTAACGCTTAAGGAGCTATTCATAGCCATTCCGTTTATATCTATTTGGATTTCTTTAATCTTCCTTCCATCCTGAAAATGTACCAGTCTGTCTTTGCAGCGGCTACCATTAGTTTCACGCCCTCCAACTGCCATACGACGTCAGTACCGCCCACTTTGCCTTACTTTCAAGCTCTAAGTTAACCCAACCCAACTCTTTTTTATCGATGTCGGGGAAAATTTGCACAGCTATCTCGCTATCAGATACTCGGCCTTGGGTCTTGATTGGAAGTGTAGTGTGACGATG
The DNA here is from genome assembly GCA_036711965.1 of Onthophagus sagittarius. Lineage (NCBI taxonomy): Eukaryota > Metazoa > Arthropoda > Insecta > Coleoptera > Scarabaeidae > Onthophagus > Onthophagus sagittarius. Next base: position 15,944,684 of record JASERS010000004.1, read on the forward strand.
GAGCCCATCTTTGGACTAAAAACCCCTTTCCTCAGCCATCCACAGAGGTCGGAACACGCTGTTGCGTCTTGACCATCGACCTTTTTAGGTTGTCAATTCCGTCAATCCCATCACCTTCTTTGTCTTCCCTCTTCTCAGGTCATCAATCCAAAAGTAGACGACTGACTCCTCCTTCCTCCAATCTTCCCTCATCGTCGTTTCTACATTTCCTTAACGGATCTTCCATCAACGCGGGTTGTTCATCTCATCGTCCCATCACGTAACTTTCTTGTTCTTGAAACTCCTCCATCCATTTGTACAGCAAAAATCAAATCATACCACACAAAGACTTTTAAATAAAATTTACAATGTTTACGTACCCGGATGAGAACACCCTCTATCTTCGTCCTCCTCTAATGTCTTTCTTCCTTCTCCTTCTGCATCAGAATTATTTTGATGTACGCCTCTATTTTTTCCATTCATCCTCATTGTTTAACATGAGTTCAACTGTGTTTTTAGGGCTGATTTGGTCACCCAGAATTTGGCATATGCCTATCCTTTCGCTTTTCCATCTAACATCAACATCATCTTTTTATTTTTTTCTGTTGCTTAAGTATGCTTTTACAATGTTGATTAATTCTGTTGTCAGATTTTTTCGCTTCATTGCATTTATGATCCCTCCTCATGGCACCGTTCCAAAAATATTTCTTACTTCTAAACCTAACCCAACCCAACCCAACCTAATGTCACAAACATAACTACGGCGACCGAATTCTTCAAATTCGGCTAACATACTCTTTCCATAAGTCTAAGCAGGATAATCTTGGGTTCAACCCAATATGAATCTAAGTTAACCTGGGTTAGAATTTATGGAAAAAGTATCTTAGCCGATTTCGAAAACGTCGGCCTGTTTAAGTATTTTTCCTTTTACCTGATTATTTCTTATATTACTGATCGCCAAGTAAGAGGCACAAGCTAATTCATATGTTACTGTACCTAAGTGGTAAATCAATAATGGCTGATTTTCAAAATCTCTCCACAAAATTTGTTGAAATTGACGATCATGATTCGATGAATGGAGCATGATTTATCTTATATTATTTAATATCAACTCCAACGCTTCAAGAGATCTGCAATATAACAAATTTTGTAGTTATGCTTGATTCCTTGATCACCCCATGAAGAATCACCCAAATCAATAGCAATATTAAATAGAAATAAATAATTTTTTTGAAAATATTTGATGATTCTGGTTGTTCTTGTAGCCAAAGTCCCTGAATCAAATCTCTTAATTCAACATTAAGTGTGTATTAGTAACAGGATTAGAAAATATCCAACCAAGTTGAGTTTTTTAAGCCTTTTCTAATTCCACCTTTGATGATTTGAGCATATATGACGTCTATTGGTTCGTAAGGTGAGTAATCAGGATCAGCGAGCGTTATATTTTTGAGATGATCAAAGATGGAAGAGTAGAAATGTTTGGGTGATGATGTGACGTGAGTTTTTTTAAGAACCAGTGTCTTAGTAGTAAATGGTTGATCGATGTCTATTGTGATGAAAAATCGGTTCTTAGTCAATATCTCATATCTTAGTCAATCAAAATCTCATATTCTTAGTCAATCAAACTACGCACAATAAATAAATCCTAAATAATCGTAACTTTTTGAGAAAATAATTTGCAAATGAAGCCACTGTTCTCAAAAATGAGGTTTGTTTTGACTGCGAGATCTATTTCGGTAAAGATTAGATTTATTTTATATTTATTTGCTAAATATAAAATAAATAAATTGTGTACGAAGAATTTTTTTTATGTTCAATTGATTATTGTTGTTTGTAGTAATTTCCTGTGAGCAAACGTTTGTTCGAAGGTTTTAACCGAGCCAGTATTCACACAAAGTTCATAGTTTCGGTCCATCGCTTCGAACAAATACCACTCAAAGCGTAGGTCTGCGTCCGATCGAGCTTCGGCAGCCCTAAAAATAGGACAGATGCATCCGCGTTCGGTCCTTCCCCTTTTGTATGCCCCCTTTGCTATAAACACCCCCGTCGTCTACTTTTCAATTGTAATTCAAGGCCACGCTTTCACCCCACAAAAGCGATTAATTTCTAATATTACTCATACCCTAACGAACATTGACACATTTTTTATTCTTTTTTTTCACTTTTGTTTGTGTTAACTTTAAACAAAGTCGAGCAGCAATGTCAGACGGGTTATGTATCAAATTACCTTTACTATACTATATAATCGTGTGGTACAGACGAATGCAGTGCACAATAATTATGAACGGATGCAGTCAATGAGGACATATGCGAAGCATATGCACGTAGTCGGTTGCCCATATTTGAAGTGAAGAGACCAGGTCGGGAACCCTTTAAGTATTTATTTTGCTTCGTTATTCGGAGGGAAATCGCTTCTAGTGGGTTCCTGTTCAAGTGGGCGCTTAGTTAAATAAACCTGTCTCTTTTGAAACATCTCACCAAACTTAAAATGACACGTTCTTTATGAAATTTAATGCTTTCGATACAATTTGAATAAACCCTTAAGATGTATCAGAAAGTTTTATTCAAAATTTTTTTTTAGATCAAATAATTTTGAATAAATCTTGAATAATTTAATTAATAATTAAGATATCTCAACAATCTTTCTCTTCGCTCGTTTTACTTGGTTATAAGTTATAACAAACACAGCGCCCTTTCACGGTTTATTGATCGTGTTAAGAACGAAGAGATTCCCAACGATAAGCGTTGGCGGTGGGGAACGTAGAGGAATTTCTCGCGCACACGAGCCGTTCTCGTTTTAAAAGTAAAATAAACCTCTATTCAAGCCGTACTAATGTATTCATAAATGCCGCTTGCTATTCATGAATTTCGATTTTAAGGAGATTAAGTGGCCAACCATCGACACGCGAACGTTATATCGCTACTACCACCAACAAAGTTTGGTTCATCTTACTTTTTTCTAAAACAAAAATAAAAACTTTACCATTATTTTACTCCAAATCCAAAGAAATTATTTATTTACATATCAATAATTAATGGAAACGATTACCAGGAAGTTATTTAGAACGAATTGAAATGGAAATAACGATTAATACTGCGATAGTGTGGGGTTACGCAAATAATTCGGGCTCATTAATTAAATGTCATTAGTCAAACTAATTTATTTGCATAAATAATTTCGTTGGAAATGATTGTTACCTTTTAATTGAATAACATCTTTTTAAACGAAACTTAATGAGAGGGTTTAATCGAATATAAATGTTATTGATACATTAATAGGGTACTTTTAATTAAAGAAGAATTCGGGAAAAGAACTAATAATTTCGTGCGATTCGTTTCAAATCAAACAAAACCTAAAAGTTTCCATTAATGAAATTCGGTTTAATCCGCGAAAGCTCGACTCCGGGGTCCGGGTGGACTAATTTAACAACTTCGCGGACAGCATTTTCCCCTCATTGTTTTCAGCTTTAATTAAATTTCCACTACGGGAGCGCGAGGTACGCTATCTCTGCACTTTAGCGGCGACGCGATTCAAATTTCTCATCTACGCGCGTAATGCGCTTCAGCTCTCTTTAAAATATTCATAAAATTCGAATTTACAATAATCCGTTAGCTCGGGAAACGTTTCACAAATATTTATTTCATTTCGTTTACAATGCACAAAAAATAATCGTTGTTTGAAACGATTTTGGTTATGGATGTTAGGAAATGAACTGTGAAATAAATTTAAAAGGTGTGATTCCATTAAAATTGTGATTTTATATAAAACTGTTTTTTCAAGGAATGTATGAAATCGAAAATAATAAATTTGGAGAATATATTAAATACTCTTAGACAATTTTAAGGGTGAAATCCGTTTTTTATTAACTCGATTAGTTTTTGAGATATTAGTCCTTAAACTTAAGCAAAAAATCTGCTCCTTCATTGACATTTCCTTATTAGTTGAGTTCAAAACCTCTCTTCTAGGTTATGTATGAAATCGAAAAAACCAAATTTGGAGAATATATTAAAGACTCTTAGACAATTTTAATGGTGAAATCGATTTTTCATTATCTCGATTAGTTTTTGAGATATCAGTCCTTAAAGTTAAGCTAAAAATTCGCTTTATGACGTTTCTTTTGGAGTTGTATTCAAAATTTCTTTTCTTTGTTATGTATGAAATCGAAAGAACTAAATTTTGCGAATATATTAAAGACTCTCAAACAATTTTAATGGTGAAGTCGATTCTTAATTATCTCGATTAGTTTTTGAAATATAAGTGCTTAAAGTTAAGCTAAAAATTCACTTCATCATTGATATTTCTTTTGGAATTGTATTCAAAACATATTTTCTAGATTATGTATGAGATCGAAAAAACCAAATTTGGAGAATATATTAAAGACTCCCAGACAATTTTAATAGTGAAATCGGTTTTTAATTATCTCGATTACTTTTTGAGATATCAGTTCTTGAAGTTAAGCTAAAAATTTGCGTTTTCATTGACATTTTTTTGGGGTTGTATTGAAAACGTCTTTTCTAGGTTATGTGTAAAATCGAAAAAACTAAATTTGAAGAATATATTAAAAAATCTTAGACAATTTTAAGGGTGAACTCCGTTTTTTATTATCTCTATTAGTTTTTGAGATATCAGCCTTTAAAGATAAGATAAAAACTTGAAACTGACTCTTCTTGTTAAGTTGTATTCAAAACATATTTTTTAGATTGTGTATGAAATCGAAAAAACTAAATTTGCAGAATGTAGTAAACACTCTTAGACAATATTAAAGGTGAAATCGGTTTTTAATTATCTCAATTAGTTTTTGAGATATTAATCTTTAAGTTAAGCTAAAAATATCCTCTCTTATTGCTACTTCGTTTAGCGTTATATTCAAAACTTCTTTTCTAGGTTATGTACGAAATCGAAAAAACTAAATTTGGAGAATGTAATAAAAACTAAATTTCAGACAATTCTAATGGTGAAATCCGTTTTTAATTATCTCAATTCGTTTTTGAGATATCAATCTTTAAAGATAATCTAAAAAATTCGCTTTTTCACTGACTCTTCTTGAGGAGTTGTATTCAAAACTTATTTCCTAGGTTATGTGTGAAATCGAAAAAACTAAATTTGGAGAATATACTAAAAACTCTCAGACAAATTTAATGGTGAAATCGATTTTTAATTATCTCGATTACTTTTTAAGATATCAGCCTTTACAGTTTACCTAAAAAATCCGCTTTTTCATTGACCCTTTTTTAGAAGTTGTATTCAAAACTTCTTTTTTAGGTTGTGAAATCAAAAAAACCAAATTTGAAGCATATACTTAAAACTCTCAGACAATTCTAATTGTGAAGTGCATTTTTAATTATCTCAATTCGTTTTTGAGATATCAATCTTTAAAGATAATCTAAAAAATTCGCTTTTCACTGACTCTTCTTGTGGAGTTGTATTCAAAACTTATTTTCTAGTTTATGTGTAAAATCGAAAAAACTAAATTTGGTCAATATATTAAAGACTTTCAGACAATTTTAATGGTGAAATCCGTTTTAATTAACTCAATTCGTTTTTGAGATATCAATCTTTAAAGATAACCTAAAAATTCGCTTTTTTCACTGACTCTTTTTGTGGAGTTGTATTCAAAACTTATTTTCTAGGTTATTATGTATGAAATTAAGAAAAATCAGATTTGAAGTACATATTTAAGACTCTCAGGCAATTCTAATCGTAAAATCCGTTTTTAATTATCTCGATTAGTTTTTGAGATATCAATCTCTAAAGATAACCTAAAAAATTCGATTTTATATTGACACTTCGTTTAGAGTTGTATTCAAAATTTCTTTTCTAGGTTGTGTATTAAATCGAAAAAACCAAATTTGGAGAATATATTAAAAACTCTTAGATAATTCTAATGGTAAAATCCGTTTTGAATTAACTCAATTCGTTTTTGAGATATCAATCTTTAAAGATAACCTAAAAATTCGCTTTTTTCGCTGATTCTTTTTGTGGAGTTGTATTCAAAACTTATTTTCTAGGTTATTATGTATGAAATTAAGAAAAATCAAATTTGGAGTACATATTTAAGACTCTCAGGCAATTCTAATCGTAAAATCCGTTTTTAATTATCTCGATTAGTTTTTGGGATATCAATCTTTAAAGATAACCTAAAAAATTCGATTTTTTATTGAGACTTCTTTTAGAGTTGTATTCAAAATTTCTTTTCTAGGTTGTGTATTAAATCGAATAAAACCAAATTTGGAGAATATATTAAAAACTCTCAGATAATTCTAATGGTGAAGTCCGTTTTGAATTAACTCAATTCGTTTTTGAGATATCATTCTTTAAAGATAACCTAAAAATTCGCTTTTTTCACTGACTCTTCTTGTGGAGTTGTATTCAAATCTTATTTTCTAGATTATATACGAGATTAAGAAAAACCAAATATGGAGTACATATTTAAGTCTCTCAGGCCATTCTAATCGTAAAATCCGTTTTTAATTATCTCGATTAGTTTTTGAGATATCAATCTCAAAAGATAACTAAAAAATTCGATTTTTTTTATTGTCACTTCTTTTAGAGTTGTATTCAAAATTTCTTTTCTAGGTTAAGTATTAAATTAAAAAAACCAAATTTGGATAATATGTTAAGAATTTTCAGACAATTTTAAACGTAAAATCCTTTTTTAATTATCTCGATTAGTTTTTGAGATATCAATCTCTAAAGATAACCTGAAAAATTCAATTTTTTATTGACACTTCTTTTAGAGTTGTATTCATAATTTCTTTTCTAGGTTGTGTATTAAATCGAAAAAACCAAATTTGGAGAATATATTAAAAACTCTCAGACAATTCTAATGGTGAAATCGGTTTTTAATTGACTCTATTCGTTTTTGAGATATCAATCTTTAAAGATAACCTAAAAATTCGCTTTTTTCACTGACTCTTTTTGTGGAGTTGTATTCAAAACTTATTTTCTAGGTTATTATGTATGAAATTAAGAAAAATCAGATTTGGAGTACATATTTAAGACTCTCAGGCAATTCTAATCGTAAAATCCGTTTTTAATTTTCTCGATTAGTTTTTGAGGTATCAATCTTTAAAGATAACCTAAAAATTCGCTTTTTTCACTGACTCTTTTTGTGGAGATGTATTCAAAACTTATTTTCTAGGTTATGTATGAAATTAAGAAAAACCAAATTTGGAGTACATATTTAAGACTCTCTGGCAATTCTAATCGTAAAATCCGTTTTTAATTATCTCGATAAGTTTTTGAGATATCAATCTTTAAAGATAACCTAAAAATTCGCTTTTTTCACTGACTCTTTTTGTGGAGATGTATTCAAAACTTATTTTCTAGGTTATGTATGAAATTAAGAAAAACCAAATTTGGAGTACATATTTAAGACTCTCTGGCAATTCTAATCGTAAAATCCGTTTTTAATTATCTCGATAAGTTTTTGAGATATCAATCTTTAAAGATAACCTAAAAATTCGCTTTTTTCACTGACTCTTTTTGTGGAGTAGTATTCAAAACTTATTTTCTAGGTTATTATGTATGAAATTAAGAAAAATCAGATTTGGAGTACATATTTACGACTCTCAGGCAATTCTAATCGTAAAATCCGTTTTTAATTATCTCGATTAGTTTTTGAGATATCAATCTCTAAAGATAACCTAAAAAATTCGATTTTATATTGACACTTCGTTTAGAGTTGTATTCAAAATTTCTTTTCTAGGTTGTGTATTAAATCGAAAATACCAAATTTGGAGTACATATTTAAGACTCTTAGGCAATTCTAATCGTAAAATCCGTTTTTAATTTTCTCGATTAGTTTTTGAGATATCAATCTCTAAATATAACCTAAAAAATTCGATTTTTTATTGACACTTCTTTTAGAGTTGTATTCAAAATTTCTTTTCTAGGTTGTGTATTAAATCGAAAAAACCAAATTTGGAGAATATATTAAAAACTCTCAGACAATTTTAATGGTGAAATCGGTTTTTAATTATCTCGATTACTTTTTGAGATATCAGCCTTTAAAGTTTACCTAAAAAATCCGCTTTTTCATTGACCCTTTTTTAGAAGTTGTATTCAAAACTTCTTTTTTAGGTTATATATGAAATCAAAAAAAAACAAATTTGGAGCATATATTTAAGAGTCTCAGACAATTCTAACTGTGAAATGCATTTATAATTATCTCAATTCGTTTTTGAGATATCAATCTTTAAAGATAATCTAAAAAATTCGCTTTTCACTGACTCTTCTTGTGGAGTTGTATTCAAAACTTATTTTCTAGTTTATGTGTAAAATCGAAAAAACTAAATTTGGACAATATAGTAAAGACTTTCAGACAATTTTAATGGTAAAATCCGTTTTGAATTAACTCAATTCGTTTTTGAGATATCAATCTTTAAAGATAACCTAAAAATTCGCTTTTTTCACTGACTCTTTTTGTGGAGATGTATTCAAAACTTATTTTCTAGGTTATGTATGAAATTAAGAAGAACCAAATTTGGAGTACATATTTAAGACTCTCTGGCAATTCTAATCGTAAAATCCGTTTTTAATTATCTCGATAAGTTTTTGAGATATCAATCTTTAAAGATAACCTAAAAGTTCGCTTTTTTCACTGACTCTTCTTGTGGAGTTGTATTCAAAACTTATATTGTAGATTATGTATGAGATTAAGAAAAACCAAATTTGGAGTACATATTTAAGACTCTCAGGCAATTCTAATCATAAAATCCGTTTTTAATGTTCTCGATTAGTTTTTGAGATATCAATCTCTAAAGATAACCTAAAAAATTCGATTTTTTATTCACACTTCTTTTAGAGTTGTATTCAAAATTTCTTTTCTAGGTTGTGTATTAAATCGAAAAAACCAAATTTGGAGAATATATTAAAAACTCTCAGACAATTCTAATGGTGAAATCGGTTTTTAATTAACTGTATTCGTTTTTGAGATATCAATCTTTAAAGATAACCTAAAAATTCGCTTTTTTCACTGACTCTTTTTGTGGAGTTGTATTCAAAACTTATGTTCTAGGTTATTATGTATGAAATTAAGAAAATCCAAATTTGGAGTACATATTTAAGACTCTCTGGCAATTCTAATCGTAAAATCCGTTTTTAATTATCTCGATTAGTTTTTGAGATATCAATCTCTAAAGATAACCTAAAAATTCGCTTTTTTCACTGACTCTTTTTGTGGAGTTGTATTCAAAACTTATTTTCTAGGTTATTATGTCTGAAATTAAGAAAAATCAGATTTGGAGTACATATTTAAGACTCTCAGGCAATTCTAATCGTAAAATCCGTTTTTAATTATCTCGATTAGTTTTTGAGATATCAATCTCTAAAGATAACCTAAAAAATTCGATTTTATATTGACACTTCGTTTAGAGTTGTATTCAAAATTTCTTTTCTAGCTTGTGTATTAAATCGAAAATACCAAATTTGGAGTACATATTTAAGACTCTCAGGCAATTCTAATCGTAAAATCCGTTTTTAATTAACTCAATTCGTTTTTGAGATATCATTCTTTAAAGATAACCTAAAAAATTCGATTTTTTATTGACACTTCTTTCAGAGTTGTATTCAAAATTTCTTTTCTAGGTTATGTATTAAAACGATAAAACCAAATTTGGAGAATATATTAAGAACTCTCAGGCAATTGTAATGGTGAAATCCGTTTTTAATTATCTCAATTCGTTTTTGAGATATCAATCTTTAAAGATAACCTAAAAAATTCGATTTTTTATTGCAACTTTTTTTGGAGTTGTGTTCAAAATTTCTTTTCTAGGTTATGTGTGCAATAGAAATACTCAAATTTTGGAAATATATGAAAGACTCTCTGACAATTTTAATGGTGAAATCCGTTTATAATTATCTCTTTTAGTGTTTGAAATATCAGTGTTTAGTTATCCTAAAAACTACCCTCCTTCATTGGCACTTCTTTTAGAGTCGTATTCACAATTTTTTTTCTATGTTATGTATAAAATCGAAAAAACTAAATTTGGAGAATACATTAAACACTCTTAGACAATTTTAATTGTGAAATTGGTTATTAATTATCTGGGTTAGTTTTTGAGATATCAATCTTTAAGTTAGCCTAAAAATATCCTCTTTTATTGACCATTCGTTTAGAGTTGTATTCAAAACTTCTTTTCTAGGTTATGTATGAAATCGAAATACTCAAATTTTGGAAATATATGAAAGACTCTCTGGCAATTTTAATGGTGAAATCCGTTTATAATTATCTCTTTTAGTGTTTGAGATATCAGTCTTTAAAGTTAAGCTAAAAACTTCCCTCTTTTAGTGACACTTCTTTTCTAGTTACATTCAAAACTTGTTTTCTAGGTTATGTATGAAGTCGAAAAAACCAAATTTGGTGAATATATTAAAGACTCTCAAACAAAAATTAATGATGAAATCGGTTTTTAATTATCTCTAAGAGTTTTTGAGATATCAGTCCTTAAAGTTTACCTAAAAATCCGCTTTTTCATTGACTCTCTTTTTGGAGTTGTATTCAAAACTTCTTTCCTAAGTTATGTATGAAATCAAAAAGCCAAATTTGGAGCATATATTTAAGACTCTCAGACAATTCTAATTGTGAAATCCGTTTTTGATGATCTCAATTCGTTTTTGAGATATCAATCTTTAAAGATAACCTAAAAAATTCGCTTTTTTCACTGACTCTTCTGATGGAGTTGTATTCAAAACTTATTTTCTAGGTTATGTGTGAAATCGAAAAAACTAATTTTGGAGAATATATTAAAAACTCTCAGACAATTCTGATGGTGTAATCCGTTTTTAATTATCTCGATTAGTTCTTCAGATATCAATCTTTAAAATTAACCTAAAAAATTGAATTTTTCATTACATTTATTTCACTACCTTTTTTGAAGTTGTATTCAAAATTTCTTTTCTCGGTTATAAGTGAAATCGAAAAAACCAAATTTGAAGAATATATTAAAAACTCTCAGACAATTTTAATGGTGACATCCGTTTTTAATTATTTCGATTAGTTTTTGAGATATCAGCCTTTAAAGTTAAGCTAAAAAATTCCTTTTTTTTCAATGACTTTTCTTGTGGAGCTGCATTCAAAACTTTTTTTTTCTTTTTTTTTTAAATTGTCTTCTTTTTAGACAATTTTAATAATAATACCTGTTTCATATTCTTTTGGTTCGTTTTTGAGATATTAATCTTCAAATTTAACTTAAATATTACTCTTTTTTGGTGTTATTAGAGCGAACTTCTCGTTTCTAGGTTATGTATGAAATCGAAATACCCAAATTTGAAGAATGTCGTAAAGACTCTTAGACCATTTTAATGGTGGAATCCGTTTTTAATTATCTCTTTTGGTGTTTGAGATATTAGTCTCTAAAGTTAAGCTAAAAACTGCCCTCTTCTATTGACACTTTTTTTCGAGTTGCATTCAAAACTTGTTTTCTATGCTATTTATAAAACCGGAAGAACCAAATTTGGAGTATTTACTTACAATTCTTTAATAATTTTAATGGTAAAATCCATTTTTCGCCATTTCCTTTAGTTTTTGGGAAATCAAAGTTTAAAAATCATAAAAAATGTACCATTTTGTTTAAAATTTCTTGCAGTCTCAACTTTAAATGCTATTCTCTATGATACTTGTAAAGCTAAAAATACCAAGTTTGGGGTGTTTACTTAAAATTTTTTAACAATTTTAATGTTAAAATTGCTTTTCATTATCTCAATTGTTTTTTGAGAAATTGATTGTTAAAATCAACCTAAATATTTCCCCATTTAAATGACACTTTTTTTTGAGTAAATTGAAAACACCAAATTTGGTGTATCTGTTTATAATTTTTCAATAATTTGGTAAACTCTAAAAATTTGGTATGAAGATAACATACAAAAAATAAATTTTACATCGGGTTTAGAAAAATTTTAAATTATAAACCGGAAATATCTAATTTTTCGTTTATTTTTGTTTCAAACTCAACTTATTTAACGTTATTCAACACCCATATTTATTTAATATCAATAGATACATTTAAAGAGCTTTAAGCTTCGTTGTAACTTCGAAATTTATTATCAAAACTAAACCATATATTTGAGTGTCATAAAAACTCTCCGTAGGTACTAATTTAAGTTTATTAACGTTTTAATTCATGGTTATATCTTTAAACGTAGCATTTAAAAATAAAAATTCTCTAACAACTGGATCGTAAATATCTAACAAAGATAAACGGGGGGGAAAATAGAAGGATGGAGCGAGATCGACAAACCTAACGCATTTGCTTTCGTCCAAAAATACGTCAACTGGCGTTTCCAGTTCGCAGGTTTACATCCACACAGGATTTTCAAACGGTTCCCTCGTCGTCAGTTTCGTTTTTTTTACCCCCACACTAAACGCAGCAGTTATTTACTACCGGATTTTTCGTTTGTTATTGTCGTCAAAAATCACGTTTCATTTTTCAAAACGTTTTTTTTTCAATAATTTCCTTTCGTATTCTTGCTACGAAAATAACCTAAATTAAGTATCCATTTTAATATTAAAGGCATTAAAACATTTTCATTGAAAACGAAATTTCAATAAACATCGGCATGCTTTCATGTGGGAACGTGTGTGTGAGCGTTCCGTCTGTGTGAATCGTGCCTTTGAAAAAGCACAATACGTACCCTGATTGGATTTTTCACTAAACAAATTTCAAGCGTAAAAACAAATTTGTTCAATGTGATTATAATGGGACAATTAAGATCGTTACTGATGTTCATGACTGGCAAAAATGTTTTATTCACGAGGAAAAATATAAAGTTTCTCGGTGAAATTAATTTAATTAGATTTTATTGTTTAATTTAAGAAGGGGTTTAAATCATCTACTCAAAGCGATTACATTCTACCTGGGACTAGCTAGGATTTAAGGATCAACTTGAGGAGAATCCGGGTAGTAAAATATTCTTCTCCCACACCAAAGTCCCAGCATCTTGAACTTATGGGCTGGCCTCGTTAGATTTATGGATACCGAAGTCCGAGGGGGAGGGTTTTCGATCGATGCTAATTGCTGTCTCGTTTAACGACTACGAAGTTGAGTGACAGTGTTAGTACAGTTTGAGAGGATTGAGGTAATCAAATTATTAATTGAGATTTAAACTGGTGGCAGGTTTCGTTATCTAAGTGCAATTTTACTAAATACAGTTAAAAAAAGTCTTATGGTGGGTTCATGCAACGTTCGGTCGCAATTTAACGCATGCACGCACTTTTCTCTTTCGTGCTTCTAATGGCAGTGTTTCGTTTTATTTTATAAATAAAGGTTGAGTTGATTAACTTTTTGATTTTATTATATTACAATTATAACAATAATTTCAATCAGGGTTGTTATATTTTTAAGAAAGTGTTTAAAACAAACTGTTTGAAACATTTTTAAAACGGTATGATATGTTTTAAACAGTTCAAAAGGTGATTTAAAACATGGGGTGTTTTCTAAAAGAATACTTTTGTTTCAAAATTAGCAGGAAAATAGTACATTTCCTTTATATATGTTTATCGCCAGATCTACATTATAACTAAAACTTAATATATGATTAAAAACATAAGCAAAACTTAAAAAAATATCGTTACCCGTTTCCGCTAGATGCATTATTTACTCCATTTAACTGTTGAAATATACAAACTGTTTTTGCTGCTTTATCAATTCCTAATCTATTGCTTAAAGTATGTTATTAAGTCCATATCCATATCCATTAAGTCCATATCTCTTTGGATATATAAATCCAAAGAGATAAAGAAAGACCAATCTGCAAGTCAAGATTTTGCATTTTGTCTAATAATATTTAATATTTTCGAAGGAAACTCAAACAGTTTATCAACAATATCGTGCTTTTTGCAATGAAAATGTTTTCTGCCAGAAGTTTTAAAAACAATATCAGGTCTTTGGGAAGCAGTATCAAGTCTTTTGGAAGCATTTGAATTTTTCTAAAACCAGTATCAAGTCTTTCAGAGGCTATATACGCTTTTCTAGAAGAAGTGCCTTCTAGAAGCATTTTAAGTATTCCAAAAGCGATATCAAGTTTTCTGGAAGAACTTCAAGAAACAGTATTAAATCTTTTAAAGCATTACAAGTATTCTGAATATTTCACGTCTTTTGGAAGCAATATCAAGTACTTTAGAAGGAGTATTAAATCTGCTATGGGCATATCAAATTTTCTGGAAGCAGTTTAAATCTTTTGTGACTATCAAATCTTCTAAAAGCATTTCATATCGTCTGAGAGCAAGATCAAGCCTTTTCAAATGCGGCATCAAGTCTTCTAGAAGCATTTCACGTCGTCCAGGGGCAGTAGTAAATCGTTTGGAAATAATATCAAGTCTTCTGAAAGTAGTACTAAGTCTTTGAAAACTAGTATGAAAATTTCTGGAAGCATTTCTAGTCTTCCAAAGGCAATATCAAGTTTTGTGGAAGCATTTCAAGTCTTCTGATGCATTACAAGTATTCTAGACACATTTCAAACCTTTTGGAAGCAGTATCAGCTCCTCTAGAAACAGTATTAAGTTTTCTATGGAGAGTATCAAGTCTTTTGAAAGCATTGTCACACAGCCTATGCTTCCAGATAATTTATTTCTACATATTCAATTGCACTATCTAATTGTGCCCGATTAATATTTGCTCCTCAAAATCGACGTTTTAGTATATTGATCAAGGAATGACCGTTCGTTAACGTCATTTCTAAACGGTCTAAAACGTTTAAAACAATAAAAAAAGCATGTATTTTGTTTAAAATGAAAAGGAAACATGTTTTTCCAACTTTGATTTTAATGGAATCACACAAAGATCATAAAAATAAATTAATCTTTATGTTTTGTATTTGTGCGATTAATAAAGCTGTATTCAAGTTAGGGAGTACAATTCCGAAGCAAATACACAATTTCAGGATTACCTTATATGAGGAAAGGGTTGTCGTTACCGGAATTTCAAAAAGGCTGAACGAAGACGAATACAGTCTTACGCTGTTAAATCATCGAAATCAAACAAACTTCAAAGGTCTTTTCTAAAGAAGCATAACTTTTTTTTAATTTCTTGCAGCATGCATTCTAAAGCAATATCTGCTTTATTAAGATTCATGTCTCGATGACAAATACCTTCAACAGTCACTTTGACCCGATCTAAAAGTCAAACCAACTTCTCATAATTTGAAACTCACTGTCATTAATGTATATAATACAGTACTTTAGACTGTCATATTGCTTTAACTGATTAAAAGGCTATTTCATCTTCTTTTGCAGTTAAGTTGAGGTTGTTTCAGTTCTTTTCTATGTTCTTCTTTTGCATATTTTTGAAGATCTTTGTTTTTTGTTAGAGATTTTCGGTACTTTTTGACCAACATTGATCAACGACAAATCCCAGATTCATAAAAATTGGTTATTATGGGAACAATTCCGGGATCCAGGGATTCCGAACAATTTTCTTTTTATTCATATTAAATAATGTTAGAAACAAAATGTTTCTCACACATTTGAAATCTGTTTCACTCCAGATTTCTTTTTGAATTACACGACTGTATATATGTTCAAATTTTGAGTTGATTAACTTTTTGATTTTATTATATTACAATTATAACAATAATTCCAATCAGGGTTGTTATATTTTTAAGAAAGTGTTTAAAACAAACTGTTTGAAGCATTTTTAAAACGGTATGATATGTTTTAAACAGTTCAAAAGGTGATTTAAAACATGGGGTGTTTTTTAAAAGAATACTTTTGTTTCAAAATTAGCATGAAAATAGTACATTTCCTTTATGTATGTTTATCGCCAGATCTACATTATAACTAAAATTTAATATATGATTAAAAACATAAGCAAAACTTAAAAAAAAATCGTTACCCGTTTCCGATAGATGCATTATTTACTCCATTTAACTGTTGAAATATACAAACTGTTTTTGCTGCTTTATCAATTCTTAATCTATTGCTTAAAGTATGGTATTAAGTCCATATCCATATCCATTAAGTCCATATCTCTTTGGATATATAAATCCAAAGAGATAAAGAAAGACCAATCTGCAAGTCAAGATTTTGCATTTTGTCTAATAATATTTAATATTTTCGAAGGAAACTCAAACAGTTTATCAACAATATCGTGCTTTTTGCAATGAAAATGTTTTCTGCCAGAAGTTTTAAAAACAATATCAGGTCTTTGGGAAGCAGTATCAAGTCTTTTGGAAGCATTTGAATTTTTCTAAAACCAGTATCAAGTCTTTCAAAGGCTATATACGCTTTTCTAGAAGAAGTGCCTTCTAGAAGTATTCTAAGTATTCCAAAAGCGATATCAAGTTTTCTGGAAGAACTTCAAGAAGCAGTATTAAATCTTTTAAAGCATTACAAGTATTCTAAATATTTCACGTCTTTTGGAAGCAATATCAAGTACTTTAGAAGGAGTATTAAATCTGCTATGGGCATATCAAATTTTCTGGAAGCAGTTTAAGCCTTTTGTGACTATTGCAAGTCATTACATGTCTTCTGGCAGCTATATCAAATCTTCTAAAAGCATTTCATATCGTCTGAGAGCAAGATCAAGCCTTTTCAAATGCAGCATCAAGTCTTCTAGTAGCATTTCACGTCGTCCAGGGGCAGTAGTAAGTCGTTTGGAAATAATATCAAGTCTTCTGAAAGTAGTACTAAGTCTTCGAAAACCAGTATGAAAATTTCTGGAAGCATTTCTAGTCTTCCAAAGGCAATATCAAGTTTTGTGGAAGCATTTCAAGTCTTCTGAAGCATTACAAGTATTCTAGACACATTTCAAATCTTTTGGAAGCAGTATCAGCTCCTCTAGAAACAGTATTAAGTTTTCTATTGACAGTATCAAGTCTTTGAAAGCATTGTCACACAGCCTATGCTTCCAGATAATTTATTTCTACATATTCAATTGCACTATCTAATTGTGCCCGATTAATATTTGCTCCTCAAAATCGACGTTTTAGTATATTGATCAAGGAATGACCGTTCGTTAACGTCATTTCTAAACGGTCTAAAACGTTTAAAACAATAAAAAAAGCATGTATTTTGTTTAAAATGAAAAGGAAACTTGTTTTTCAAACTTTGATTTTAATGGAATCACACAAAGATCATAAAAATAAATTAAGCTTTATGTTTTGTATTTGTGCGATTAATAAAGCTGTATTCAAGTTAGGGATTACAATTCCGAAGCAAATACACAATTTCAGGATTACATTATATGAGGAAAGGATTGTCGTTACCGGAATTTCAAAAAGGCTGAACGAAGGCGAATACAGTCTTACGCTGTTAAATCATCGAAATCAAACAATCTTCAAAGGTCTTTTCTAAAGGAGCATAACTTTTTTTTAAATTTCTTGCAGCATGCATTCTAAAGCAATATCTGCTTTATTAAGATTCATGTCTCGGTGACAAATACCTTCAACAGTCACTTTGACCCGATCTAAAAGTCAAACCAACTCCTCATAATTTGAAACTCACTGTCATTAATGTATATAATATAGTACTTTAGACTGTCATATTGCTTTAACTGATTAAAAGGCTATTTCATCTTCTTTTGCAGTTAAGTTGAGGTTTCAGTTCTTTTCCATGTTCTTCTTTTACATATTTTTGAAGATCTTTGTTTTTTGTTAGAGATTTTCGGTACTTTTTGACCAACATTGATCAACGACAAATCCCAGATTCATAAAAATTGGTTATTATGGGAACAATTCCGGGATCCAGGGATTCCGAACAATTTTCTTTTTATTCATATTAAATAATGTTAGAAACAAAATGTTTCTCGCACATTTGAAATCTGTTTCACTCCAGATTTCTTTTTGAATTACACGACTGTATATATGTTCAAATTTTGCTTTAATGTGCTATGCTTAAATATTGCACGAACCAATACCTTTCCTTACAACTAAAGCTAACGCAAACGGTTAAGACTATGACTACGACTAAAACTAAAACACGTTGCATGAACCCACCATTAGTAGTTATCTCTTAAATCAACAACTTAGTCTCTTAAGATCGTAAGTTAACAAATTGATTTCTCAAAAACTAATCGAGATAACAGAAAACGGATTATACCATTAAAATTATTTATAATTTTTTATAATTTGGGTTTTCCAAAGAGGGTAGTTTTTGGGTTAACTTTTAAGATTGATTGTTGTTTTTTGACTCTTTGTTATGATCGTGTTTGTTAAAGAGAAAGTTGCAAAAAAGTTTTCGTACTTAACGATGAAATATTATTTTTTTATATTACTTAAAGTTTATATTTTTTATTATAATAATTCAGGAAAAGTTAAAATTAAAACCAAAGTCGAATTTATAAAATAAATTTATTTCGTTTATGATGACGTCAAAAACTTGTTTGAAAAGTTACATCGGGGTAAAGTGAACAGTCGAGTTTTGTGAGTGCGTTAAATCGGATGATTTTGGAATTGATTTTTGGAATTTGTGTTAAAATTTTAGAAGAAACACGTTTAGTGGATTTAATGAACCGATTTATTAATTTTTGGAAAATCTTCGGGGAGTATAAGCACCATAAATCTTCAGATTACGAGATTAAAGCTGCTCGACAACTTAGACGTAAGAAACGAGTTTTTTTATATATAATTTCAACATCTATCGAATAATTGTGTCTATTTAGTTTTTTTTTGCTTTCTTTGGTTCCTGACTTTTCCTGATTATCGTTAAAACCTGGATCTTACAAGGAGACATCGCACCAATTTTGATGAATTTTATTATGGTGAATCTATATTGAACATGTATCACTTTCACAAGAGCATTTGATCCAGTGCCCCTTTTAAGGGACGTAATTTATTTTTTAAGTTTCAACACGTTTAAAATTTATTTTATGTCGCAAAGAAGAACTTTGGTTCCGAAGTCCTAGGATCGGGACTCGAAATCGGACTTATTTTTTCAACTTACTTTTTTTTTATAGTCTATATTAATTTTTGTAAATCAATAATAAAATTCAAAATTCTAGTTTATATAAATAATCATTTATTTCCTCCGAAATAAAGGATAAAAAGTCGTACTGTTAGTTTTTTTTTGTAAGAAATGCGTATACGAAGAAAACATTTTAATATTTTATTTATTTTCGAAACTTTTATTTTAAAAATGGTTTGTTAGGTGTTGTATAGCATCGTTTGTAAACATTTCGAATATTTTATTAAACACGGCATCAACAACTATGGAAAACCAGCCATCAACCAGTGCCAGCCATGAAATGGATGAAAAAAAATACACGTTTGTGCAATCTTACGATCATATTATTTTAGTCCCTTAGATGGGGCATTGAATTAAAAGCTCTGCTAAAAGTGATACATATTCAATATAGATTCACCACAAAACAATTCATCAAAATTGGTGAAGAGTCAACTGCGATGTCTCCTTGTTAGATTAAAAGGGGGATATTGATTCATCAAAGGATTGAATATTATTGTTTTGTTAAAAAGCCACGAAACAGTCATCACCATGTCAGAACATAATCTGTTTAAACTGAACATAACCTTATTAGGTTATTGAACAACATTTATTAATGAACAACATTTCACGCCTTCAAAAAATAAGAAAAGAAACTTACAAAGCAAATTAATTACATGAAATAAAATCAGAAACAAGTTAAACAGAAATAATGATAGGAAAAAAACAATAAAAAATATATTATATAATATAATATAAATGGCCATTTTAGGTTGTTTTTTGTGGTAAATATATCAAGTGACCACTCAAATTTAATGATTTTTTGCGTGAAATTCAAAAATCGATTCAATTTTTTGATCGGGTTAAGTATTCAAGATAGCGACGATGTTAATATTTGTAAAATAAGTTTCTTTTACTTCAAAACATGATAATATTGTATAAAAATGGTATAAACATGAGATATTTTTTAAGTTTATGTTATAGAAGTGTCGTACGCGCTATTTTGTTTTTGGTATTTTTTTTTGTTTTTGGTCAAAATCAAAAACAATCAATTTTGAAGAAATTTTTGAAATCCTTACTTAAAAACGAACAAAATAGGTATAAACACAACTCCGTTATCTTTATTAGTTCCCGAGATATTGCGATTTTAACTTAGATTTTGAGGTTATGTGCAAAACGTTAAAAATGACCATTTTAGGTTGGTTTTTGTGGTAAATATATCAAGTGACCACTCAAATTTAATGATTTTTTGCGTGAAATTCAAAAACCGATTCAATTTTTTGATCGGGTTAAGTATTCAAGATAGCGATGATGTTAATATTTGTAAAATCAGTTTCTTTTACTTCAAAACATGATAATATTGTATAAAAATGATATAAACATGAGATATTTTTTAAGTTTATGTTATAGAAGTGTCGTAGGCGCTATTTTGTTTTTGGTATTTTTTTTTGTTTTTGGTCAAAATCAAAAACAATCAATTTTGAAGGAATTTTTGAAATCCTTACTTAAAAACGAACAAAATAGGTATAAACACAACTCCGTTATCTTTATTAGTTCCCGAGATATTGCGATTTGAGCGTTGATTTTGAGGTTATGTGCAAAACGTTAAAAATGGCCATTTTAGGTTGTTTTTTGTTGTAAAGATATCAAGTGGCCACTTAAATTTAATAATTTTTCGCGGGGAATTCAAAAATCGATTCAATTTTTTGATCGGGTTAAGTATTCCAGATGGCGACGATGTTAATATTTGTAAAATAAGTTTTTTTTACTTCAAAACATGATAATATTTTGTAAAAATGGTATAAATAGGATATAAACATGAAGTATTTATAAGATTATGGCATAAAAGTGTCATAGGCGCTTTTTGTTTTTGATAATTTTTTTTTGTTTTTAGTCAATAATTAATTTTAAAGGAATTATCGAAATACTTACTCAAAAACGGACAAAATAAATGTAATCACCACTTCGTTATCTTTATTAGTTCCCGAGATATTGCGATTTTAACTTTGATTTTGAGGTTATGTGCAAAACGTTAAAAATGGCCATTTTAGGTTGTTTTTTGTGGTAAATATATCAAGTGACCACTCAAATTTAATGATTTTTTTCGTGAAATTCAAAAATCGATTCAATTTTTTGATCGGGTTAAGTATTCAAGATAGCGACGATGTTAATATTTGTAAAATAAGTTTCTTTTACTTCAAAACATGATAATATTGTATAAAAATGATATAAACATGAGATATTTTTTAAGTTTATGTTATAGAAGTGTCGTAGACGCTATTTTGTTTTTGGTATTTTTTTTTGTTTTTGGTCAAAATCAAAAACAATCAATTTTGAAGGAATTTTTGAAATCCTTACTTAAACACGAACAAAATATGTATAAACACAACTCCGTTATCTTTATTAGTTCCCGAGATATTGCGATTTGAGCGTTGATTTTGAGGTTATGTGCAAAACGTTAAAAATTGCCATTTTAGGTTGTTTTTGTGGTAAAGATATCAAGTGGCCACTTAAATTTAATGATTTTTCGCGGGGAATTCAAAAATCGATTCAATTTTTTGATCGGGTTAAGTATTCCAGATGGCGACTACATTAATATTTGTAAAATAAGTTTCTTTTACTTCAAAACATGATAATATTTTGTAAAAATGGTATAAATAGGATATAAACATGAAGTATTTATAAGATTATGGCATAAAAGTGTCATAGGCGCTATTTTGTTTTTGATCATTTTTTTTTGTTTTTAGTCAAAAATTGATTTTAAAGGAATTTTCGAAATACTTACTCAAAAACGAACAAAATAAATGTAATCACCACTTCGTTATCTTTATTAGTTCCCGAGATATTGCGATTTTAACTTTGATTTTGAGGTTATGTGCAAAACTTTAAAAATGACCATTTTAGGTTGTTTTTTGTGGTAAATATATCAAGTGACCACTCAAATTTAATGATTTTTTGCGTGAAATTCAAAAATCGATTCAATTTTTTGATCGGGTTAAGTATTCAAGATAGCGACGATGTTAATATTTGTAAAATAAGTTTCTTTTACTTCAAAACATGATAATATTGTATAAAAATGATATAAACATGAGATATTTTTTAAGTTTATGTTATAGAACTCTCGTAGGCGCTATTTTGTTTTTGGTATTTTTTTTTGTTTTTGGTCAAAATCAAAAACAATCAATTTTGAAGGAATTTTTGAAATCCTTACTTAAAAACGAACAAAATAGGTATAAACACAACTCCGTTATCTTTATTAGTTCCCGAGATATTGCGATTTGAGCGTTGATTTTGAGGTTATGTGCAAAACGTTAAAAATGGCCATTTTAGGTTGTTTTTTGTGGTAAAGATATCAAGTGGCCACTTAAATTTAATGATTTTTCGCGGGGAATTCAAAAATCGATTCAATTTTTTGATCGGGTTAAGTATTCCAGATGGCGACGATGTTAATATTTGTAAAATAAGTTTTTTTACTTCAAAACATGATAATATTTTGTAAAAATGGTATAAATAGGATATAAACATGAAGTATTCATAAGATTATGGCATAAAAGTGTCATAGGCGCTATTTTGTTTTTGATCATTTTTTTTTGTTTTTAGTCAAAAATTAATTTTAAAGGAATTTTCGAAATACTTACTCAAAAACGAACAAAATAAATGTAACCACCACTTCGTTATCTTTATTAGTTCCCGAGATATTGCGATTTTAACTTTGATTTTGAGGTTATGTGCAAAACGTTAAAAATTACCATTTTAGGTTGTTTTTTGTGGTAAATATATCAAGTGACCACTCAAATTTAATGATTTTTGCGTGAAATTCAAAAATCGATTCAATTTTTTGATCGGGTTAAGTATTCATGATAGCGACGATGTTAATATTTGTAAAATAAGTTTCTTTTACTTCAAAACATGATAATATTGTATAAAAATGATATAAACATGAGATATTTTTTAAGTTTATGTTATAGAAGTGTCGTAGGCGCTATTTTGTTTTTGGTATTTTTTTTTGTTTTTGGTCAAAATCAAAAACAATCAATTTTGAAGGAATTTTTGAAATCCTTACTTAAAAACGAACAAAATAGGTATAAACACAACTCCGTTATCTTTATTAGTTCCCGAAATATTGCGATTTGAGCGTTGATTTTGAGGTTATGTGCAAAACGTTAAAAATGGCCATTTTAGGTTGTTTTTTGTGGTAAAGATATCAAGTGGCCACTTAAATTTAATGATTTTTCGCGGGGAATTCAAAAATCGATTAAATTTTTTGATCGGGTTAAGTATTCCAGATGGCGACGATGTTAATATTTGTAAAATAAGTTTTTTTACTTCAAAACATGATAATATTTTGTAAAAATGGTATAAATAGGATATAAACATGAAGTATTCATAAGATTATGGCATAAAAGTGTCATAGGCGCTATTTTGTTTTTGATCATTTTTTTTTGTTTTTAGTCAAAAATTAATTTTAAAGGAATTTTCGAAATACTTACTCAAAAACGAACAAAATAAATGTAACCACCACTTCGTTATCTTTATTAGTTCCCGAGATATTGCGATTTTAACTTTGATTTTGAGGTTATGTGCAAAACTTTAAAAATGACCATTTTAGGTTGGTTTTTGTGGTAAATATATCAAGTGACCACTCAAATTTAATGATTTTTGCGTGAAATTCAAAAATCGATTCAATTTTTTGATCGGGTTCAGTATTCAAGATAGCGACGATGTTAATATTTCTAAAATCAGTTTCTTTTACTTCAAAACATGATAATATTGTATAAAAATGATATAAACATGAGATATTTTTTAAGTTTATGTTATAGAAGTGTCGTAGGCGCTATTTTGTTTTTGGTATTTTTTTTTGTTTTTGGTCAAAATCAAAAACAATCAATTTTGAAGGAATTTTTGAAATCCTTACTTAAAAACGAACAAAATAGGTATAAACACAACTCCGTTATCTTTATTAGTACCCGAGATCCCCCGCGGGGAACTCAAAAATCGATATTAATTTTTGTTAAATGAGATATTTCTCATACCAAAAATCAAAATATGATACTATTTTATAAAGAAGATCCTATTTGTAATATTATATTTATTCTTTAATCCAAATCAATGATGGGCGCCGTTTTTATTAATAATTTTTATTAATAGCACCAGCGATCCATACTTTATGTCTATGGATTGATGATTCAACCCAACTTATGTTTAGTGTCAACTAAACATTTTTGTTGGGTTGGGTTGAGTTAAAATTGCTGCCTCAACCTAACCCAATTAATATTTAGCACCAAGCAGCTTGTTGGGTTAGGATGGGTTCAGATAAGATTGATGGTTCAACCCAACCTGTTTAATATTTAATGCTAACTAGCTAGTTGGGTTGGGTTGGGTTGGGTTTAGATAAGGTTGATGACTCAATGTAACCCAATCAATATTTTATGCTGTGGTGATATGATCTTCAACTAATATCTAATGCTAACGTAAAATATCTAAATAAATCAAAAATCCAATGTTTAATTTTGTCAATTGTCGATGCATTATTTCTCTCAATAAGCTATTGCCAAAAATGTATCGAATTAGTTCATTTGATCGTGAACACACTGTGTATAATGAATAAATATCACTCCTACAACAGATGATATGTCCCAAAAATGATAACAATTCAAAATAGCTAATAATTTGTTACTTTACATATCTGAATGTCTGACATGATGAAACTTACGAACAGTCCTTTCACATCATATTTTGAACGTTTAAATCATCAAAAGTGCACCATGACTTTACGGACACACTGTATGTCTTAGCAGACACTTTTTAATAACGATGTTATTAATTAACCTGATATTTTTTGATTGTGTTGATTTGTCTAATTTACACTCCATTCATGAACCTAATCGCAACTTGAACTTGAAGCTTCCTGCAAGCATCCTGATTTTTAAAATTCGTAGAATTATGGTTGAGACAATGCGAGATAAATGAGGTAATTGCAAAACTTGAATTATCTGTCATAAGCAGTTTTTTAAGAAGTTTAGAGCTAACCCAATTTATGTTATTTTAATTTTTTATTGCGAGAATGTGAGCTTTGAGAATTTACTTAGTATGTGCTTATTTTATTCATTAGTTTCTTGGATGCTAAGCTAAGATATCCTCTGATCCATCTTGGTTGATGCAATACATAATTATTTTGCATAAGCTGAAGAATCTGTATCAGATTTTCAAATGATTTGTTGTTAATTTGCTGATGAAGTACTCAAAATCTATTAAACTAGATTAAAACTATTAAATGGAAGGTTGTTGCAAAAAAATTGAACGCAATTATAATACATGTGTCAATGGAAAAGAGATCGTTAATTCTAAGATTAATCATTTATTTAGTGTCACTATCGATTCTGGAATTTCCCTTGCGTTGCTATAATAATATTAGAATATATAAAACACAGCGTAAACAGCTCAGCCACTTAACGTAGGGTTTAAAGAGCTTTTAAAACCAGCCGACCGTAAAAGCACAGATACGACCCGAATACATTAATAATCGATAGGGATAAAAGATAAGTGCCGGGAAAAGCATTGGTATCGAGGTGTAATCGCGTCGAATGGATTCCGAAACATTATACATTAAACATTATATATTTTGTGGTATTCTTCCTTTAAATTATTTAAAATACCTAATTTACGATTTTACGCGGCGTTCCAAAGAACTTTTAAAGTGGCTATTAATGCAGCTTTAAAACACTGTTTTACAACTTCATTTATGACCGAGCAAACCGTTCATTTCCATAAGATAACTTCTTCGTCCTATTGTTCGACGTTAACGGAGGCAATTATGCCGATGGCGTGACAAAACGCGAAACAAAAAATCCGAAAAGAGAATCGAACGCAGCGCCGGCAAAAATTATTTCTCGCGCTACGCCGTGGCAATTAAAAGGTAATTCGTTTTAATTATTTTAATTGGACAATTCCACCACAGCTATGGGGACAATAACCCACCCTCGTCACGAATGAAGAGAGGAGCGGCAGTCAATCCGCGTTAGTCCGACGACCTAATTGGGCTGAAAGGCCTCTAAAAGAAAAAAAAACCAGGGTGAGGTCAAATGAATTGGGGGGATCTTTGTGACTGGACATTAAATCAAATGGAATCGCGATTGGACCGTAGGGGCCACCCGATTCGATATTTTTTTCTAGGAAATTCTTTTTTTTTAAATAAAGACATTTGATAAAAACGCTCTGAAAGGCCGAATAGCAACTAGATCCGTTTCCTACCTTCGCCTCACAGCCGAACAAAAGGTTTAACAGCGCGTACACGAATGCTTGGAAGGTATCCCGTTTCAATCAGGGGGGAAAAGGAGCCACCGTGTGCCCCAGAAAACGCCTCGTTTAGCGAAGTGACAAAGATGAACAAGAAAACGGAGATTTTGAAAAAAATAATAAAGAACAAGGAAAAATGTTACACAAGATACTTCTCAGAAATAGTTTTATATCTCTGCATTGAAGACGAAATGATTAAGTTCCTATCCACCTTCATGAACACGATGTATTTTGTTATAAAACTCTTATTCTCGACATTTTTGCTGAAAACCAAAATGGCCAAAATCAAAAATTCGAATAAAATGGGTCCGAACACGATGTATCTAAATAGGTGTTAGGCTTCTCAAGATATTTTGATTTTGATATTTTTGGTAAAATTCAAGATTGCCGAAAAGAAATGATTCCTAAATATTAGCGTTGACAGCTGAAAATGGCGTAAAATGAGTATAAACTCGACATATCTAAGTGTTATAACAAGCGAGATAACAGTATTTTTATAAAAACAAGATGGCGGAAAACAAAACACTAATAAATTCTGTCATTTCTGCGTATAATCGTGGATTTAATGATAAATATATCATAAAATTGAATTGATTTTTGAATTCCCTACAAAAAATCGTTAAATTTAAGTGGTCACTCGATATATTTATCACAAAAAACAACCAAATGATCATTTTTAAATTTTTGTACATAACCTCAACATCAAAGTTAAAATCGCAATATCTCGGGAACTAATAAAGATAACGGAGTGGTATTTGTACTTATTTTGTTCGTTTTTGAGTAAGTATTATGAAAATCCCCTCACCATTAATTTTTGACCAAAAACATAACAAATATCAAAAACAAAATGGCGCCTATGACACATTTTTGACAAATAAACGAATAAATAGATCATGTTTATATTCTATTTATATCATTTTCATAAAATATTATCATGTTTTGAAGCAAAAGAACTCAGTAGCAAGATTTAATGACGTAGTCATCTTGTATATTTAATCCGTTCAAAAAATTGAATCAATTTTTGAATTCCCTACAAGAAATCGTTAAATTTAGGTTGTCTCTCGACACATTTATCTCAAAAAACAACCTAAAACGACCATTTCTGACGTTTCGTACATAACCTCAAGATCAAAATTAAAATCGCGATATCTCAAGAACTAATTGAGGTAACTTGATTGTGTTTGGACTCATTTTTATCGATTTTTAATATGGAACGCGATGGACTTAGAATAATTGCTCCACTAAAAGAGAACAATTTAAAATAATTCGTAGAGAAATTAAATAACTAAAAATCGTAAATTATCTTGTATGTGGAGGCTTTTGTGTTAATTTAAAATATACAATTTTTGACAACAGCTCCTCTAACGATTTATTTTTATTTATTGTATCAACAAAACAGCTTCCATATACAAGATAAGAAAAGATTAAATTTGAAGAAGGATCCATGAAGACAAAAGAAGGAAGAAAAATAAAGATACAACGATGTTCAACCTGATAAAACAAGAATTGATTAAAATTAGTTTGAATATCCATTTTACCAGTAACGTGTAATGAATCAAATATAAGAAAGTCTTTACTTTGTGCTTTAACTGGTCCTCTCTCAGAGATGATATATTGACTTTGTCCTTGTATAGAATACTAAGTATCATATGTTACAAAGCGTTGGTCATGCACGATTTTGGCTTATCTGATTACCAAAAAGATATGATATTGCTTACATAAGCCGAGGTCGCTTGCGGCCGAGGCAATAGTTGTTTTCACGTTGATGGAATATCAAGCATCACATATTACAAAGCCTAGCTCAGATACGATTTTGACTTATCTGATTACCAAAAAGATACGATATCGTTTACATAAGCCGAGGTCGCTTGCGGCCGAGGCAATAGTTGTTTTCATGTTGATGGAATATCAAGCATCACATATTACAAAGCCTAGCTCATATACGATTTTGACTTATCTGATTACCAAAAAGATACGATATCGTTTACATAAGCCAAGGTCGTTTGCGGCCAAGGCAATAATTGTTTTCATATCGATGGAATATCAAGCATCACATATTACGAAGCCTAGCTTATATACGATTTTCACTTATCTGATTATCAGAAAGATATGATATGCATTAAAATTAATTAACTAAAAATCGTAACTTATCTTGTATATGGAGGCTTTTTATTAATATAGAATATACAATTTTTAACAACGACAGTTTATTTTTATTTATTGTATCATCAAAAAAGCTTCCATATACAAGATAAGAAAAGATTAAATATGGATGACACAATGATCCATGAAGACAAAAGAAACAACAAAAATAAAGATACAACGATGTTCAATCAGATTAAACAAGAATTGATTAAAATTAGTTTGAATATCCATTTTACCAGTAACGTGTAATGAATCAAATACAAAAAAGTCTTTACTTTGTATTTTAACTGGTTCTTTATTTAAAAATACTGTCTAACTATAAAATGAAAACGCTTTGGTTTGGCTTAAAACGATGTATTTTTATTATTCAGTCAAATCTTCGGTGCGACACGTGTTTCGCCAGTAACGGCATCGACAGGCACGACTACATTTAGAAAAGAGAGAAAAACCAAGTCAAAATACATAAAAATCTTTAAATGATTGAAAAATTACCGTCAATGGACACGTTGTTGTGATGAGTATATGAACAGCGGAAAGGACCTTTTAGATATATACATTAGAAATATTTGATCTTACAAATTTGAACCTGAAAAGCGGTATTAAAATAAGTCGAGTGTAAAATGTAATGAAATGAAACTTGAAAATTACCTTATTCTTAAAACCACCCACACTAAATCAATATAAACTGTTGAAGGAGTTATCAAAAATTGTATATTCTAAAATAAAAATCGTAATTTACATAAAAATTTGATTAATTTGAGATCAAACACGACCAAGTTATCTCAAATCGTTTCGGAGATATCTCCTTTTTTTGTTTAATTTTGAGATTATGTCTCAAAAAAATTAAGAATGGACGTTTTTATGATGAATGCAATGAGTGACTACTCAAACTTAACGATTTTTCGCAGAGAATTCGATTTTTAACAAAAAAAATAATAATTCATTAAGTATAAGTAATATTTACATTAATATTTTCATAAATTTACAAAAATCTACATAAATCATAAGTAATATATTTTAAACCTGATGTTGGGGAAAAAGTCTTGAAACGTTGATGATACAATAAATCAAAATAACCTGTTGGAGAAGTTGTTCTCAAAAATTGTATATTCTAAAATAAAAATCGTAATTTACATAAAAATTTGATTAATTTGAGATCAGACACGACCAAGTTATCTCAAATCGTTTCGGAGATATCTCATGTTTTCGTTTAATTTTGAGATTGTGTCTCAAAAAAAAATAAGAATGGACGTTTTTATGATAAATACGATGAGTGATCACTCAAACTTAACGATTTTTCGCGGAGAATTCGATTTTTAACAAAAAAAATTAATAATTCATTAAGTATAAGTAATATTTACATTAATATTTACATAAATTTACAAAAATCTACATAAATCATAAGTAATATATTTTACACCTGATGTTGAGGAAAAAGTCTCGAAACGTTGATGATACAATAAATCAAAATAAACTGTTGGAGAAGTTGTTCTCAAAAATTGTATATTCTAAAATAAAAATCGTAATTTACATAAAAATTTGATTAATTTGAGATCAGACACGACCAAGTTATCTCAAATCGTTTCGGAGATATCTCATGTTTTCGTTTAATTTTGAGATTGTGTCTCAAAAAAAAAAGAATGGACTTTTTATGATAAATACGATGAGTGATCACTCAAACTTAACGATTTTTCGCGGAGAATTCGATTTTTAACAAAAAATTAATAATTCATTAAGTATAAGTAATATTTACATTAATATTTACATAAATTTACAAAAATCTACATAAATCATAAGTAATATATTTTAAACCTGATGTTGAGGAAAAAGTCTCGAAACGGTGATGCTACAATAAATCAAAATAAACTGTTGTAGAAGTTGTTCTCAAAAATTGTATATTTTAAAATAAAAATCGTAATTTACATAAAAATTTGATCAATTTGAGATCAATCACGACCAAGTTATCTCAAATCGTTTCGGAGATATCTCATGTTTTCGTTTAATTTTGAGATTGTGTCTCAAAAAAAAAATAAGAATGGACGTTTTTATGATAAATACGATGAGTGATCACTCAAACTTAACGATTTTTCGCGGAGAATTCGATTTTTAACAAAAAATTAATAATTCATTAAGTATAAGTAATATTTACATTAATATTTACATAAATTTACAAAAATCTACATAAATCATAAGTAATATATTTTAAACCTGATGTTGAGGAAAAAGTCTCGAAACGTTGATGCTACAATAAATCAAAATAAACTGTTGGAGAGGTTGTTCTCAAAAATTGTATATTCTAAAATAAAAATCGTAATTTACATAAAAATTTGATTAATTTGAGATCAGACTCGACCAAGTTATCTCAAATCGTTTCGGAGATATCTCATGTTTTCGTTTAATTTTGAGATTGTGTCTCAAAAAAAAAAGAATGGACGTTTTTATGATAAATACAATGAGTGATCACTCAAACTTAACGATTTTTCGCGGAGAATTCGATTTTTAACAAAAAATTAATAATTCATTAAGTATAAGTAATATTTACATTAATATTTACATAAATTTACAAAAATCTACATAAATCATAAGTAATATATTTTAAACCTGATGTTGAGGAAAAAGTCTCGAAACGTTGATGCTACAATAAATCAAAATAAACTGTTGGAGAAGTTGTTCTCAAAAATTGTATATTCTAAAATAAAAGTCGTAATTCACATAAAAATTTCATTAATTTGAGATCAAACATGACCAAGTTAAGTTATATCTAGTCAATACCCAGTCTTCTAGAAGCATTTCAGGTTTTCTGGAAGCAGTATCAAACCTTAATTCAATATACATGCTTAGAGAATTTACGTAGTCAGCGTCTATCCCTATGGGTGTTTTGCACCCATTAAACATTTTGTATGCATCCAGAACACCCAGGTATCCGGCATTCAGGGAGATCAGATTGGTGATAACTCGCTCTGCGGCCAATCCGAATTGACCATTAATCGTGGTTCCATTTAACTTAAATATCAATGTTTGTAATTTCGATCCAAACCAACCCAACCCAACATCATCATTTCTTATTTATCACTATGATGCAAAAACACAATTATTGTTGTAAATGCTCAACGAAAGCTTCACAAGATTTACACTGCTCAAAGCTTTTTGTTATGCCTTAGTGCTTACGAAATTGCTGAATTAATTGATGTGATTCCGTAATCACATCAATATATCTCAAATCGTTTCGGAAATATCTCATTTTTTTTGTTTAATTTTGAGATTATATCTCAAAAAAATTAAGAATGGACGTTTTTATGATGAATGCAATGAGTGACCACTCAAACTTAACGATTTTTCGCGGAGAATTGGATTTTTAACAAAAAAAAAAATTCATTAAGTATAAGTAATGTTTACATAAATTTACAAAAATTTACATAAAGCATAAGTAATATAATTTGAACTTGATGATGGGAAAGAGTCTCGAAACGTTGATGACACAATAAATAAAAATAAACTGTTGAAGGAGTTGTTGTCAAAAATTGTATATTCTAAAATAAAAATCGTAATTTACATAAAAATTTCATTAATTTGAGATCAAACATGACCAAGTTAAGTTATACCTAGTCAATACCCAGTCTTCTAGAAGCATTTCAGGTTTTCTGGAAGCAGTATCAAACCTCAATTCAATATACATGCTTAGAGAATTTACGTAGTCAGCGTCTATCCCTATGGGTGTTTTGCACCCATTAAACATTTTGTATGCATCCAGAACACCCAGGTATCCGGCACTCAGGGAGATCAGATTGGTGATAACTCGCTCTGCGGCCAATCCGAATTGACCATTAATCGTGGTTCCATTTAACTTAAATATCAATGTTTGTAATTTCGATCCAAACCAACCCAACCCAACTCAACCCAACATCATCATTTCTTATTTATCACTATGATGCAAAAACACAATTATTGTTGTAAATGCTCAACGAAAGCTTCACAAGATCACACTGCTCAAAGCTTTTTGTTATGCCCGTAAGCACTAGCTTACGAAATTGCTGAATTAATTGATGTGATTCCGTAATCACATCAATATATCTCAAATCGTTTCGGAAATATCTCATTTTTTTTGTTTAATTTTGAGATTATATCTCAAAAAAATTAAGAATGGACGTTTTTATGATGAATGCAATGAGTGACCACTCAAACTTAACGATTTTTCGCGGAGAATTCGATTTTTAACAAAAAAATAATAATTCATTAATTATAAGTAATATTTACATTAATATTTACATAAATTTACAAAAAGCATAAGTAATATATTTTAAACCTGATGATGAAAAAAAGTCTCGAAACGATGATGATACAATAAATAACAATAAACTGCTGGAGGAGTTGTTGTCAAAAATTGTATATTCTAAAATGGAAATCGTAATTTACATAAAAATTTGATTAATTTGAGATCAAATACAACCAAGTTATCTCAAATCGTTTCGGAGATATCTCATTTTTTGTTTAATTTTGTGATTGTCTCAAAAAAATTAAGAATGAACGTTTTTATGATAAATACATTGAGTGACCACTCAAACTTAACAATTTTTCGCAGAGAATTCGACTTTTAACAAAAAAAAATTAATAACTCATTAAGTATAAGTAATATTTACATTAATATTTACATAAATTTACAAAAAGCATAAGTAATATATTTTAAACCTGATGATGAAAAAAAGTCTCGAAACGATGATGATACAATAAATAACAATAAACTGCTGGAGGAGTTGTTGTCAAAAATTGTATATTCTAAAATGGAAATCGTAATTTACATAAAAATTTGATTAATTTAAGATCAAATACAACCAAGTTATCTCAAATCGTTTCGGAGATATCTCATTTTTTGTTTAATTTTGTGATTGTCTCAAAAAAATTAAGAATGAACGTTTTTATGATAAATACATTGAGTGACCACTCAAACTTAACAATTTTTCGCAGAGAATTCGACTTTTAACAAAAAAAAATTAATAACTCATTAAGTATAAGTAATATTTACATACATTTAGAAAAATTTATATAAATCATAAGTAACATATTTTAAACCTGATGATGGGAAAAAGAATCGAAACGTTGATGATATAATAAACAAAAATAAACTGTTGAAGGAGTTGTTATCGAAAATTGTATATTCTAAAATAAAAATCGTAATTTACATAAAAATTTGATTAATTTGAGATCAAATACGACAAAGTTATCTCAAATCGTTTCGGAAATATGTAATTTTTTTGTTTAATTTTGAGATTATATCTCAAAAATATTAAGAATGGACATTTTTATGATAAATACAATGAGTGAGCACTCAAACTCTGACTCAAACAAAAAAAGAAGTAATAACTTATTAATAAAAATTCTTTTTTATTATTAAAATGACTCAATCACTTCAATTGATCAAAAATCTCAAAAAATCGGGTTTTAATGCTTAGTTGTTGGTCTAGTATTAAGCATACTTTTAGTTTCAGAAGAATTTAAAACAATCAAGAGTTAAACTAGAAATAAAACTAGAACTAACACTAGATCTAGAATAAGAATCATCCGGGTTTCTTATTGCAACTTATCTCTTACTTATCTCTTGAGACGGAACCGAATCCAACCCAATCTAGCTCCAGAACTAACACTAAAACTGGAAATATTTGAGTTTAGCCGTACGTGTTTTAAAACAGCTGAACCCAAATGTTTCTAGTTCTAGGTCTAGTGTTAGTTCTAATACTTAGTTCTAGTATTAGATATACTTTACGTTCCAGAAGAATTTAAAACAATCTAATGCTATACAAGAAGTAAAACTAGAACTAACACTAGATCTAGAATAAGAATCATCCGGGTTTCTTATTGCAACTTATGTTGGTAACTAAAAACATTTGGGTTCAGCCGTACATCTTTTAAGACAGCTGAACCCAAATGTTTCTAGTTCTAGGTCTAGTGTAAGTTCTAATGCTAGCTCTAGTATTAGATATACTTTAGGATCCAGAAAAATTTAAAACAATCTAATGCTATACAAGAAGTAAAACTAGAACTAACACTAGACCTAGAACTAGAAAGTTTCGGTTTAGCCGTGCGTCTTCAGACGCACGGCTAAACCTGAATCTTTCTAGTTCTAGGTCTAGTGTTAGTTCTAGTTCCATACAAATATACAATAACCTGAGACTGAATAGTAACAAGAAGTAGAGCTATACTAAAACTGGAGCTAATACTAGATCTAGCACAAAAATTACCCGAGTTTGTAATCCATGATCCATGTAATTTAGTAATTTGAACATATCCGACACATTATTTATGCAAAGATAAGTTTAAAAAATCAATAATAAAATAAACTATATTTGTATAATTGATCTTTTTAAGTCTAAAAATTGCAGTTTGTAGTCGCTTGTCCGTGACCGTCGTAAGATATATATCACGACCTGGAATAGGTCTTTCCCATCTTTATTTCCAAGGGACTTTCGGGTTAAACGTGAATTATGGTCGGTTTGGTCGCACCCGGATTTGCATAAAACGACTGAAGGAAATCCCAGTCGGACTTATCCCGTAAGGTCGTGATTTTATCCCTCCAACGGGATGAAGTTCTTGAGGAACATCGAACAATTTATTAACGCAAACCACTTCACTTCGTCAGCGAAATCTCAACGTTCATTCAAAAGAACAACCGCCATTCTCTTATTTATTCCTCTTTATATTTCTTTTTCAGAAAACCCCTTTCGATTTCAAAGATTTTTATCTTACATCCTCACATTCACTTCCTGTTTTGATGAATCTGAAAGATTTTCGATGAAAGAATTTCGATGAAAAGATATTTTTGAAATGAATTATTTGATTTGAAGCAAAAAGTGTCGGTGTCGTGGACGTCGCAATTTGTTTCGTGGCTAGTTTTAGTATTCCGAGCTAAATTCGATGTCTTTTTGCTTGTGTCAGCGGTGGTCGTGGCGTGTGGTGGATATATCAGAATTACCGACCATTGTTGTGTCCCCTTATTCTTGCGCCGGGCTACAAATTCACACTAATATCGAGCATTTGTAATTGCGTTACCGTTTTAATTAAAATTTGAAACTCGTTAAGTTTAGTGTAGTTTTGCGCGCCAGCTGCTGACAACGTCATAAACACCATTTTCTACAAGAATATTATAAATTATTTGTAACGAGTTTTATTTCCCGTTTTAGTTGAGAATAGCGTAACATTTTATGTCCGGAAGACGAATTCCTGAAATACCTCGGCCAGATTTCCTATCGATTATCGGTTGAAAGAGAGGAATGCTGAGATCGGGAATGTGAGACTAACAGCCGTTCCGTGTTGACACCGCTCCAATAATATTAACATGAACATGCGAACTACATCTTCTGCTACAAGAGATTCACTCTTAACCCTGGTGATAATTAAATCGTTTTGAGCAGTAAAGTTTAATACAGCATCTATAAGGGCAGTCCAGGTTCCAGATTCGACCGGATGTTTACTCATTCCCCTACCGGTCTATATGTGTAATTAAAGTCGACGTGGAACAACAAAACCTGAACATAAACTCGACACAGCGTGACTGCTGCACACCAATATACGTGAAGTTGAGGGGAAACGACGATTACTATATACTCAAGTGACGTCATTCCCTCGAATGTGTTTTCGAAATGTAATAAGAGCATTATTAGATTATCGCAAATAGACGATGCATCTATACAGATCTATTACAGTAATATAAACCCCCCTTATGTGACTTCTTTGTCTCTTCGTTGCGACTTGATCGTTCAAGTTCAAGTGAAGGAAGGACGGTGAGAGTGGAGAAGTCTCGAGAGTAGCGACTTTGCCCATAGTATCTGCGCTATATTGATTTGCGCCACGCCCGCGCTGATGTACCTTTACTATTAAGTGCTTTCTAACCGCGAATCTCCCGCAGAAAAATTCGATTTCAACGCGACTAAAAATATTATGGTCAAATAGATCCTTTGTTATTCTGTTTGAAATGTTTGTGGATGTAATATTTGGTTAGTGGAACGCCCGTATGCGGTCAATTATTGCCAGACTGGTTAATTAGGACCCCCAACGTCCGGTTGGAACAATTTACCGTTGTTAAAGTGGATGAAATGTTGGGGTTAAACAACTCACTTGTGTAGTTGACGGTTGGACGCGGATTTAACAGGCACCGGCGAGCATCTTTATTGACGGAAGAGATTGAGTTATTTATTATTGTCCACGATTAGATTAAAGTTTTAATAGTTGGCACATAAAAAATCTATTAGATAAATTTATCAAGTAATTATTTTTATTGGCTTATTATACTGGGTGAATCATTCCATTGCATTTTAGAAGCTTCATCTATGTCTTTAAATTATTAAGTAACTTTGTTTGAATAGGTATATATTTTTTTCATCACTCCTCATAACAAAAGATACATAACATATACAATGTGTTATCAGGGAATACCACAATTAACACTAAGTAAGCTGGATATTATTAAGGAGAAGTGCACAGTTTCGGAAGACTTATCCTCCGTTCTTAAAGTTTTGATCGTTTTCTTTCTTTAAAGAAATAGTTTTGATTACTTGGTTGTCAAAAAGTTGTCCAAAACAGAGAATGAATTATCATTAGGTGAATTGTCATCAATTTGAAGATCTATATGGAGATTGTGTACAGTCTTGCAAGACTTGTCCTCCGCTCTTAAAGTTTTGATCGTTTTCTTTCTTTAAAGAAATAGTTTTGGTTACTTGGTTGTCAAAAAGTTGTCCAAAACAGAGAATGAATTATCATTAAGTGAATTGTCATCAATTTGAAGATCTATATGAGGATTGTGTACAGTCTTGAAAGACTTGTCCTCCTATTTCAAAGTTTTCAACGTAATGTATCTTTTAGGAAATAGATTTTATCAAAAAGTTGTTAAAAAATAGAAAATGAATTGTCATTGAGTGAATTGTTCTCAACCTAATTTTACTCTGCTTGTAGGATTTTTGTTTACGATCTAATGATTTACTTTGAAGACCCTTTAAGTAAGGAAGTCTATACTCTTGAGAGACTTGTCTTTCAGTTTTAAAGTTTTGGCCATCAATCGAACCTAAAATAACTCTGGACATAAATATTCTATCTCGAATTTGGTCCTAAATCCATTCCGGAATTTTATGAAAGAAATGTTAGGTCCGAGACTATTAAGATGTCCCAAAATTTTAAAACTCTCCAAAATAAGACAAAATTAAAATATCCAAAACGATTTTTCTACCACAACAATAAGAGATAAATCATTTAATTTATTTTTTTGAATATCTTATTTTGTGGTTTTGTTATTTATCTTTCATTTGATGTAAAGTGTATAGGCGCGAGTTTTTGAAAATACGTATGGGTGCGGACAAAAATTAATTGGGGGTAGACTCAAAAAAGAAACAAACGACGGCTCTCCAAAAAAGGCTGAATTAGATCTGAAAAGGTCTGAAAATATTCAAAATATGAAACGTGCTCTCCAAAAATACGTTCAAAGCAAATACCGGCACTGAATTTGCAGGAATAAGCTCAAAAGTACATTAAAATATTGTTTGAAAATGATAACTTTAATCCAGATAAAACCATTAACAATTCTGTATATGTATTTTGGAAATATTTTGAATCATCTGCAAGCATTTCAAGTCCTCCGAAGGCAATAACAAGCTTTTTGGAAGAATTTTCAATCTTCTGCAAGCAGTATGCAGTTTTTTGGAAACTATGTCAAGTCATCAGGAATAAGTTACAAGTCTTTTGAAAGCATTTGTTTTAGACATTATTAAGTTTTCTGGAAGCATTTCAAATCTCCTAAAATCAGTATTAAGTCTTCTGGAGGTATTTTAAGTCTTCCAAAGGAAATATCAAGTCATCTGGAAGAATTTAAGTCTTCTGAAAGCATTTCAAGTCTTCTAGAAGCAATGTCAAGTCTTCAAGAGCTATTATCAAGTCTTTTGGACCTGACGTCTCTGATTAATAATTTTAAATCTATCACAAGAAGCAGAATGAAGTCTTATGAAAGCATTTCAAGTTTTTTGGAAGCAATGTCAAGTCTTCTGAAAAAAGTACCAAGTCTTCTGAAAGCAATATCAAGTCTTCTGAAAAAAGCACCAAGTCTTCTGAAAGCAATATCAAGTTTTCTGGAAGCAATATCAACTCTTCTGGAAGCAATATCAAGTTTTCTGGAAGCAATATCAACTCTTCTGGAAGCAATATCAACTCTTCTGGAAGCAATATCAACTCTTCTGGAAGCAATATCAAGTCTTTGAGAGGCATTATCAGGTTTTCCGGAAACATTTCAAATCTTGTAGAAGCATTTCAAGCCTTCTGGAAGCAATGTCAAGTCTTTGAGAGGCATTTCAAGTCATCCAAAGCAATATGAAACCCTCTGGAAGCAATATCAAGTCTTCCAGGAGCATTATTAAATCTTCTAGAAGCATTTCAAATCACTTAAAAGCAGTATGAACTCTTATGGAAGCAATTGGAGCTCTTATGGAGCAGTATAAACTCGTCTGAAAACAATGTCAAGTCTTCCAGAAAAAGCACCAACTCTTCTGGAAGCAATATCAAGTGTTCGAGAGGTATTATCAAGTTTTCTGGAAGCATTTCAAATCTTCTAGAAGCAGTGTCGAGTCTTCTGAAAGCAATGTCAAGTTTTCTAGAAGAAACATCAAGTCTTCTGGAACCAATATCAAGTCCTCAAGAGGCATTATCAAGTCTTCTGGAAGCATTTCAGATCTTCTAGAATCAGTATTAAGTCTTCTGGAGGCATTTTAAGTGTAACAAAGACAATATCAAGTCTTCTGGAAACAATATCAAATTCTCGAGGGGTATTATCAAGTCTTCTGAAAGCATTTCAAATCTTCTAGAAGCAGTATGAAGTCTTTTGGTAGCATTTCAAGTCTTCGGGAGGCATTATCAAGTCTTCAGGCAGCATTACAAATGCTCTAGAATCAGTATTAAGTCTTTTGGAGGCGTTTTAAGTCTTCCAAAGGCAATATCAAGTCATTTGGAAGAATTTAAGTCTTCTGGAAGCATTTAAGTCTTCTGGAAGCATTTCAAGTCTTCTTTTTCTCTTGTATAACTTCGTTATATGAGATATAAATCTCAAAAAGGATAAGTCTTCTGAAAAAAGCACCAAGTCTTCTGAAAACAAAATCAAGTTTTCTGGAAGCAATATCAACTCTTCTGGAAGCAATATCAAGTCTTCGAGAGGCATTATCAGGTTTTCCGGAAACATTTCAAATCTTCCATAAGCATTTCAAGCCTTTTGGAAGCAATATCAAGTCTTCCAGGAGCATTATTAAATCTTCTAGAAGCATTTCAAATCACCTAAAAGCAGTATGAACTCTTTCGGAAGCATTTCAACTCTTCTGAAAACAATGTCAAGTCTTCTAGAAAAAGCACCAAGTCCATTGGAAACAATATCAAGTGTTCGAGAGGTATTATTAAGTTTTCTGGAAGCATTTCAAATCTTCTAGAAGTAGTGTGGAGTCTTCTGAAAGCAATGTCAAGTTTGCTAGAAGAAACATCAAGTCTTCTGGAAGCATTTCAAATCTTCTGGAATCAGTATTAAGTCTTCTGGAGGCATTTTAAGTCTTCGAGAGGCATTATCAAGTCTTCTGGCAGTATTTCAAATCTTCTAGAATCAGCATTAAGTCTTTTGGAGGCATTTTAAGTCTTCCAAAGGCAATATCAAGTCATCTAGAAGAATTTAAGTCTTCTGAAAGCATTTCAAGTCTTCTGGAAGCAATGTCAAGTCTTCAAGAGCTATTATCAAGTCTTTTGGAAGCATTTCAAATCTTCTAGAAGCAATGTGAACTATTTTGGAAGCACAGAAAATCTTCTAGAACTAAATCAAGTCTTCTAGCAGTAGTACCAAGTCTTCTAGATGTATTTCAAATCTTCGAGGGGGCATTTTCAAGTCTTCTGAAAGCATTTCAAATCTTCTAGAAGCAACATGAAGTCTTATGGAAGTATTTCAAGTCTTCTGGACGCTATATCAAGTCTTCGAGAGGCATCATCAAGTTTTCCGGAAGCATTTCAAATCTTCTAGAAGGAGTATGAAGTTTTATAAAAGAATGTTCAGTTTCCTAGAAGCAATGTAAAGTCTTCTAGGAGAAGTATCAAGTCTTCTGGAAGCATTTCAAGTTTTCAAGAGGCATTGTCAAGTCTTCTGAATGCATTTCAAATCTTGTAGAAGCAGTATGAAGTTTTATGAAACAATGTTAAGTCTTGTAGGAGAAGCATCAAGTTTTCTGGAAGTTTTCAAGAGGCATTGTTAAGTCTTCTGGATGCATTTTAAATCTTCTAGAACCAGTATTAAGTCTTCTGGAGGTATTTTAAGTCTTCCAAAGGCAGTATCAAAGCTTCTAGAAGCATTTCAAGTCTTCTGGAAGCCATATTAAGTCTTCGAGAGGCACTATGGGGTATGCAGTATTGTATGGGAAGCAGTATGCAATATTTTGGAAATATTACAAAGCTTCTAGAACTAAATCAAATCTTTTGACAACAATACCAAGTCTTCTGGAAACATTTCAGGACGTCTTAAAGCAGTATCAGTCTCTTAAATGTAGTCTCAATTCAAAATAAGTACTCTCAAGCAATTTCCAGGAGTTTCTTCAGGAGAACTTTTAGTTCAACTACCAGGATTTAGAGCTTAGTCCAGAATCCCGAAAGTGTTTTTGGTCTCGGGAATTGAACACCCTAGATCTAATGATCTACTCAAAAGATCAGACCTGTAAGGGAATTGTGTCCAATTTTGGAAGACTTATCCACCGATTTCTCATGGCAAACAATTTTGATCACTTACTTCTCAAAAAGTTGTAACATTCCAAAACAACCTTTTTATTGCAGAAATTAAAATTTTTAAAGAATTACCACCCTTTAGAAATTCATCGTTAAATTTTTATATTTTGCCAGCTTAATCTTAAAGGTATTAGGCTACCTTCTATCTTAGCAATGGAAAATGCACTAAGAAGCATCTTTTAGATTGAGAGTCTTAGAGTAGCACCCCTAACGACATTTAATTTGGCTTAATTTGTGGTAAGGTAATCTTATCAAGTAATCTTTGAGTTGACCAAAAACACTTTTGGACTAGTATTTTTCGTTATGGTAAAAATGACTTAGGAAGAGATTACAGATCATTACTTCTGAGGTTGCAATCTATTTAGGCTTTTGTGACATCATCATTCTCATTGTATAGATATCGAGGAATTAGGATTTTGCGAGAACGAAGCAGATTCTCGCTATTGGTAAAAATGGGATGATACTTTTCTTATTAACTCTATCTATAAGTGTGTATATCATTATTTTCTAGGATGTAGGTGTTATTGAATGCTTTAAGATATAATAAAAAGCAATTATTTTCAAGAAAATTAAGTATGATTACACGGAGATTTACGCTTTATGTCCCGCGTTATACTCCGTACTACATTATGTTAAAACATGATTATTTCCTATTTAATTTTTAATGAGATCTTGAAACCTTTTTTTTTGAAACGAGCTAGAACACAGTAAATAAAATAATAGTTCACAAACATGCAAATTGGTTAGGTTGCGCATCACACGTTTTGAAATTTGCATGCGCATTTCTCGGTGGTTACGATTGTAGCGTTGTATCCGCGTTTCCAATGCCTACTTGACTTTCCGCGTATGTAAATGTAATAGCGATATAAACAGGGAATCAACCGGTTGTAACAAGCCCCCCCACGCACCTACACAAAACCGAAGAAGCGAATTTCTCTTCTCATTCACCGCGGATACATTTCAATCTCTCCTCGTTTTGTTTCCTCTCCCTTCATCCCAATTCACCTAATGGGTCGTTCCGGCGCCGCCTCAGACTGCGGGATTCTCACGGAGGGCGTCGCGACGCAGGCGTCGTGACCCCAACGGCCGACCTGAGTCTGGGGATTTTAACTCTGCCTTTCGTACGTCCGTCCGTCGGACGAGATCCGGCGACGTCGTAACCCTTGGCGACAGACCGACGCTTGAAGGGCCCCCGGGCGGGGGCGTCCTCTCCTCAAGACGACCAACGTCGCAACGCCGCGTCGTCGACGAGAAGAGAAAAAAGATGAGGTGGTCCGCTAACGGACGTGACGGAAA
This sequence comes from Onthophagus sagittarius, assembly GCA_036711965.1. NCBI lineage: Eukaryota > Metazoa > Arthropoda > Insecta > Coleoptera > Scarabaeidae > Onthophagus > Onthophagus sagittarius. The sequence goes on from JASERS010000004.1 coordinate 15,987,046, forward strand.
ACAAGCGTTATCGATTTTAAGGGGTGGTTTTGCACCCGACGGCGTTAATATTGAAGGTTTCAACTGAGAGGGCCGCGTTTCCGGGGGCACCCTATCAAAAATTGAGTTAGTTTGGATGGTTGGGCTGAAATGGCTAGGTTTAACGGGGTTGCTTTTATTGGATAGGCCCTCATGGTACTGTGTTATTCATCGCCCCAACTCTTAACTGATGGATTTTAGATTATTATGTTTCAAAGACGTATCATAAAACTTAAAAATCATTACATTTTAAACTCAAATAATCGATTATTATTATTTACACCAATCGTGGCGGAATCGCGGAGTGACTAGTGTCAAAACCTGACGTTGAAATTCGTTTTTGTTGGATGTGAATTAATTATGAGATTCTGAATTCAACTCGGAGTTCAATTAGCGCGTAGAAATCGATCGTTATTGCATAGTTGACGTTGGCCTGATTAATTGTGGCTTCGATGGTAACTCGATCATTTCGTCTGCAATGCGGAGGTGTAAAAATATTTCTGGATGTTACATTTTTCTTAGTAATGTTTAGGAATAACTAATTTTCGGCTATCTTTTTGCCATCTTTATTTAGTCATCATTTTCTCAAACAGCAAAAAGGATTAGATTTTCGTAAAGATCAGAAAATTTTACCCTAATTTGATGTATCACCCTTTATATTTACCATTAATTTCACCCTTATATACATAAATGACAAAATGTATTAGTGTTTTGTTTTCCGCCATCTTGTTTTTATGAAAATGCAGGTATCTCGGGAATTGTAGCACCTAGATATGTTGAGTCTGGACTCATTTTAAACGTTTTTTAATTCTCTATCGTAATGTTTAGGAATAACTAATTTTCGGCCATCTTTTTGCCATCTTTATTTAGTCATCATTTTCTCAAACATCAAAAAGGATTAGATTTTCGTAAAGATCAGAAAATTTTACCCTAATTTGATGTATCATGATTTATATTTACCATTAATTTCACTCTTATATACATAAATGACAAAATGTATTAGTGTTTTGTTTTCCGCCATCTTGTTTTTATGAAAATGCAGCCATCTCGGGAATTGTAACACTTAGATATGTTGAGTCTGGACTCATTTTAAACGTTTTTTAATTCTCTATCGTAATGTTTAGGAATAACTAATTTTCGGCCATCTTTTTGCCATCTTTATTTATTCATCATTTTCTCAAACATCAAAAAGGATTAGATTTTCGTAAAGATCAGAAAATTTTGCCCTAAGTAGATGTTTCACACTTTATGTTTACCATTAATTTCACCCTTATATACATAAATGACAAAATGTATTATTGTTTTGTTTTCCGCCATCTTGTTTTTATGAAAATGCAGATATCTCGGGAATTGTAGCACCTAGATATGTCGAGTCTGGACTCATTTTAAACGTTTTTTAATTCTCTATCGTAATGTTTAGGAATAACTAATTTTCGGCCATCTTTTTGCCATCTTTATTTAGTCATCATTTTCTCAAACATCAAAAAGGATTAGATTTTCGTAAAGATCAGAAAATTTTACCCTAATTTGATGTAACACACTTTATATTTACCATTAATTTCACCCTTATATACATAAATGACAAAATGTATTAGTGTTTTGTTTTCCGCCATCTTGTTTTTATGAAAATGCAGCCATCTCGGGAATTGTTACACAGATATGTTGAGTCTGGACTCATTTTAAACGTTTTTTAATTCTCTATCGTAATGTTTAGGAATAACTAATTTTCGGCCATCTTTTTGCCATCTTTATTTAGTCATCATTTTCTCAAACATCAAAAAGGATTAGATTTTCGTAAAGATCAGAAAATTTTACCCTAATTTGATGTTTCACACTTTATATTTACCATTAATTTCACCCTTATATACATAAATGACAAAATGTATTAGTGTTTTGTTTTCCGCCATCTTGTTTTTATGAAAATGCAGATATCTCGGGAATTGTAGCACCTAGATATGTCGAGTCTGGACTCATTTTAAACGTTTTTTAATTCTCTATCGTAATGTTTAGGAATAACTAATTTTCGGCCATCTTTTTGCCATCTTTATTTAGTCATCATTTTCTCAAACATCAAAAAGGATTAGATTTTCGTAAAGATCAGAAAATTTTACCCTAATTTGATGTAACACACTTTATATTTACCATTAATTTCACCCTTATATACATAAATGACAAAATGTATTAGTGTTTTGTTTTCCGCCATCTTGTTTTTATGAAAATGCAGCCATCTCGGGAATTGTTACACAGATATGTTGAGTCTGGACTCATTTTAAACGTTTTTTAATTCTCTATCGTAATGTTTAGGAATAACTAATTTTCGGCCATCTTTTTGCCATCTTTATTTAGTCATCATTTTCTCAAACATCAAAAAGGATTAGATTTTCGTAAAGATCAGAAAATTTTACCCTAATTTGATGTTTCACACTTTATATTTACCATTAATTTCACCCTTATATACATAAATGACAAAATGTATTAGTGTTTTGTTTTCCGCCATCTTGTTTTTATGAAAATGCAGATATCTCGGGAATTGTAGCACCTAGATATGTTGAGTCTGGACTCATTTTAAACGTTTTTTAATTCTCTATCGTAATGTTTAAAAATAACTAATTTTCGGCCATCTTTTTGTCATCTTTATTTAGTCATCATTTTCTCAAATATCAAAAAGGATTAGATTTTGGTAAAGATCAAAAAATTTTACCCTAATTTGATGTATCACACTTTATATTTACCATTAATTTCACCCTTATATACATAAATGACAAAATGTATTAGTGTTTTGTTTTCCGCCATCTTGTTTTTATGAAAATGCAGATATCTCGGGAATTGTAGCACCTAGATATGTTGAGTCTGGACTCATTTTAAACGTTTTTTAATTCTCTATCGTAATGTTTAGGAATAACTAATTTTCGGCCATCTTTTTGCCATCTTTATTTAGTCATCATTTTCTCAAACATCAAAAAGGATTAGATTTTCATAAAGATCAGAAAATTTTAACCTAATTCGATGTATCGCACCCTAAATTCATCATTAAATTAATTTTTGTAATACATAAATGACAGAATGTATTAGTGTTTTGTTTTCGGCCATCTTGATTTTACAAAAATGAAGATATCTTGGATGTTATGATGCTTAGATATGCCGAGTTTGTACTCATTTTACTCGTCTTTTAGTTATCTAAAGTAATATGTACAAATCGTTAATTTTTAAAATGAATGTCAAAATCAAAATATTTTGATTTTTTTTTAACAAAATACATCGTGTTTAGATTCATTACAAACAATTCCTTCGTAAAGCTTTGAAAAATTAGTTTTTTTTTGTTGATATTGAAACAAAATTTATTAAAATTTTTTACAAACATCAAAAAGAATATGTTTTTCTGGAGTGCAAGCATTTTGAATAGAAAATTAATACTGCTTCTAGAAGATTTGAAACTGCTTCTAGGAAACTTGATATCGCTTCCAGAACATTTCAAATCCTTCTAGAAAAATTACAATTCTTCTGGAAAACTTGATGTTGCTTCTAGAAGACTTAAAATACTTCCAGAAGATTTGATAATGTTTCTGGAAGTGGTTTTTGTTATTCAGGTTTAGATTATTGTATACTTGTATCGAACTGAAACTAGAACTAACACTAGACCTAGAACTAGAAAGGCTGAACTTTCTAGTTCTAGGAAGATTCAGATTAAGCCGTGCTTCTAAAGAGGGCTTTTAATTCCTATTTCACTCTAGAATGTTTTAAATTCTTCTGCAAAACAAAAGATATAATTAAAACTCAACAACTCAGCTTCAGAACTAACACCAGACCTAGAACTAGAAACATTAGTGTTTAGACGTATGTCTCTTAAGACGGCTAAAAAGTTTCTATTTCTAAGTCTTAGTTCTGAAGCTAGGTTGGATTCGGTTCCGTCTTAAGAAACATATGGCTAAACCCAAATGTTTCAAGTTCTAGGTCTAGTATTAACATTAGTGTTGTTATTATGTCTAATTTTGCTGATATTCGGGTTTAGATTACTGTATACTTGTATCGAACTAAAACTAGAACTAACACTAGACCTAGAACCAAAAAGATTCAGGTTTAGCCGTGCGTCTAAAGACGCACGGCTAAACTTCTTGTTTCTCTTTAGATTCTTATAAATTCTTTTAAAATAAAACGTAAAACAAACAATAAACCTACAACTCAGCTTTAGAACTAGATCTAGAACTAGAAACATTAGGGTTTAGCCGTCTTAAGAGACGTACGGCTAAATCCTAATGCTTCTATTTCTAGGTCTAGTATTAGTTCTGAAGCTAAGTTGGATTGGGTTCGGATCTGTCTTAAGGCTCCTTAACCGCTTGATGAGAGTATATTTGACGATAGAGAAACGAAAGTTCAGAAAAGGGTAGCATGTACTGGCAAGACATTCCCACTGTTTTTCTATTGGTTCTTCCTGCTATGACTAACTCGTTTTTTCTACAGAAAATGCTTACAAGGGAAATAACACAACCGTAACACACCGATTTCGATATAATCTAGTACTCTCATAAAATGGTCCAAAATAAGGTTCACGTTTTTTATATATGCAGTAAAAGCCATGAGTAACAAGAACAAGTAACTGTTTAAAATGTTAAAAATTAAACTTTGTATTGCCATTTTGCTCTTTGAAATGAATGGAAAATTTAGAAAAAGATTTTTTTGAAAATTTTCTTATATAACCAAAATTGATATTGACCATAGTATTTTGAACACAGGAGCGTTTCAAAATACGTATTGCCAGCTCCTGAAGCTGCAGCAGAAAATTTAAATTAAACATATGTTTATATGAGATTTTTTATGTTAATTTTGAAAGAGCTATTGATTGTTAAAGTCCTGTCACAAAAATCTGAGACACCTGTGTATGTTACAAACATGTTTACAAGTTCTAATTAATATTTAACATTGACCTTTAAAAAGAGACTCAAACGACGAATTAATGTTTTCAAATACAGGTTGAAAAACGACGATGTATCTGAATTCTATGATCGGTTTGCGATGGAAATGTCTTTTGCCAGCAAATTTTGGCAGTTTTTAAACATCTACATAACGATGTTTTATCTATCCAATGGTATTTGTGGAGCTCTCATGTAAAATCGGTTATATCCACATTTTGACGAAATTTACTTGACATATTTAATCGCAATGATTTCATGGCTTTTACCGCTTGCTAAATTCATTTGAATTATAAGTAAAAATTATATCAAGTTTTCTGAAAGCAATATCAAGTCTTCTGTCATGAAGATTTGGTATGCTCTAATAACTTATTAAAATGTTCAGGTTCTAATAACTTATTAAAGATGTCTACTTTAAAAGCAAACAGTCAAAAGTATTTCCCATTTTCTGACATTTTTTAAAAAAATTTGTATATGCATGTCTTTTGCCTTTTGCAATAAAACTGTCTTCTGCCAGCAATATTTAGTCTTTAATAGACTGTTTGTGGATCACTTACGTCAAGATTTTGCATTTTATCCAATAGTATTTAAAATTTTCGAAACAAACTAAAATGGTTTATCAACAGTATCTTATTCCCTATTATCTGTACCACGAGGAGTGGAGGTGACTCATCGCCTAACAGTGTATGGTACAGACGTACGCGCTAGAAATCATTACACTCTCAACGTATGCGCAAAATTCTTGCGGAAATCGATGAGTCACATTCACTTCTCGTGGTACAGACTATAAAAACATTTTCTGCCAGCAATTTTATAAGCAACATCAAGTCTTCTGGAAGCAATATCAAATCTTTTGGAAGCAATATCAAGTCTTATATAAGCAGTATCAAATCTTCCAGGGGCATTAACAAGTCTTGTTGAACCATTTCAAGTCTTGACAGTCTTTGATCCTCTGTCATCAAATTTGGTATTTTGGAAGCAAAATCAGTTTTAATAACGCAATTGCTTGCTTTTTGCAACAAAAATGTCTTCTGTCGGCAATATTGAGTCTTCAATTATTGCACTGCTCATCTTAGTGTTTTCTATGTAAACAAAATGTAAAATAGTTTATCAACAGGATCCTGTTTTTTTGCAATGAAAGTTGGTATCAAATTTTTTGCATGCATTTCAACTCTTCTAGAAGCAGTACTAAGTCAAATCATTGCAAGTTTTCTGAATACATTTCAAAGATTCTGGAATCAATATCAAGTCTTCTAGAAGAGACATCAAGTCTTCTGGAAGCATTTCAAGTCTTCTGTAAGTAGATTCAGTTTACTGGATACATTGGAAGTTTTTTGGAAGGATTTCAAGTCTTCTAGAGGCAATACCAAATCTTCTGGAAGCATTTGGGTTTAACCATCCTAAGAAACATGCGGCTAAACCTTTAATGGCAGTTAATTTCTTTAATTTTCTCTTTCGTACTTTTAATGGCAGTGTTTAGTTTTATTTTGTAAATTACGGATGAATTGGTTAACTTTTGTATTTTATTATATTACAATTATAACAATAATTTCAATCTATGGGTTGTTATCTTTTAAACAAAGTGTTTAAAACAAACTGTTTTAAAAATGTTTAAAACTGTATGATATATTTTAAACTAAATTTGTTTTAAACAGTTCAAAACGTGCTTTAAAACAAGGGGTGCAGTTTAAAAGAATGGTTTTGTTTAAAACTTACCATGTTGTTTTCCTTTATGTATGTTTATCGTCAAACTTACATTACAACTAAAACTTAATACCTATATGATGAAAAACTACAGCAAAATTTAAACAAGAATTGTTTCTAGTTTCCGCTTTATCAATTCTAATCTATTGCTCAAAGTAGATTGTATTAACAATAAGTCTTAGGAAGAAAGAGTCGCTTACATATTTAATAGCTACTCCATATGTAGCTATTAAAATAATTTTAATATAATAGAATCCAAAGAGTTAAAAAAGAACATGCCAAGATTGCTCAGATCAATCTGCCAGTCAACATTTTGCATTTTGTCCAATGGTATTTAATATTTTCAAGGCAAACTCAAATAGTTTATCAACAATATCGTGTTTTTTGCGATGAAAATGTTTTCTGCCAGAGTTTTAAAAACAATTTCAAGTCTTCTGGAAGTGGTATCAAGTCTTTTGGAAGCATTCAATTCTTCTAAAAGCAGCATTAAGTCTTCCAGAGGTAATATCGATTCTGAAAGAAGTACAAACATTTCAAGTTTTTCGGAAGCAATATCAAGTCTTCTGGAAGCAGTACCAAGTCTTCTGAAGCAATATGAAGTCTTCGAAAAGCAGTTTGAAGGCTTATGGAAGCACTTCAAGTCTTCCAAAAGCAATATCAGGTTTATACAAATATTCTCAACATTTCAAGCCTTTTAGAAACAACATCAGGTCCTTTAGAAGCAGTATTGAGTCTGTTATGGGCAGTGTCACATCTTCTGGAAGCAGTTTAAGTCCTTTGGGACCATTGCAAGTCTTTTGGAAGCAATATAAAGTGTACTAAAAACAATATCAACTCTTCTAAGAGCAGCATCAAGCCCTCTACAAGCATTTCATGTCTTCTGAGAACGACATCAAATCTTCTAAAAGCATTTCAAATCGTCTGAGAGCAACGTCAAGTATTCTATTAGTATAGGTCTACTGGTAGCATTAATGTTGGTATTAATCTAATTTAGCTGTTATTTGGGTTTAGATTATTATATAATTGTATCGAACTAAAACTAGAACTAACACTAAACCTAGAACTAGAAAGATTCAGGTTCAGCCGTGCGTCTGAAGACGCTGAAGACGCACGGCTAAACCGAATCTTTCTAGTTCTAGGTCTATTGTTAGTCCTAGTTTTAATTCTTGTTTCATTCTTATAATTCTTATATAAGCAGTATCAAATCTTCCAGGGGCATTAACAAGTCTTGTTGAACCATTTCAAGTCTTGACAGTTTTTGATCCTCTGTCATCAAATTTGGTATTTTGGAAGCAAAATCAATTTTAATAACGCAATTGCTTGCTTTTTGCAACAAAAATGTGTTCTGTCAGCAATATTGAGTCTTCAATTATTGCACTGCTTATGTCAAGATGTTACATTTTGTCCAAAAGTGCTTAACCCTTTTGGTGTAGGCAATTTTTAAGATCTTAGTGTTTTCTATGTAAACAAAAGCATATGCATCCAAACTCAAATAGTTTATCAACAGGATCCTGTTTTCTTGCAATGAAAGTTGGTATCAAATTTTTTGCATGCATTTCAACTCTTCTAGAAGCAGTACTAAGTCAAATCATTGCAAGTTTTCTGAATACATTTCAAAGTTTCTGGAATCAATATCAAGTCTTCTAGAAGAGACATCAAGTCTCCTGGAAACATTTCAAGTCTTCTGTAAGTAGATTTAGTTTACTGGATACATTGGAAGTTTTTTGGAAGGATTTCAAGTCTTCTAGAGGCAATACCAAATCTTCTGGAAGCATTTGGGTTTAACCATCCTAAGAAACATGCGGCTAAACCTTTAATGGCAGTTAATTTCTTTAATTTTCTCTTTCGTACTTTTAATGGCAGTGTTTAGTTTTATTTTGTAAATTACGGATGAATTGGTTAACATTTGTATTTTATTATATTACAATTATAACAATAATTTCAATCAGGGTTGTTATCTTTTAAACAAAGTGTTTAAAACAAACTGTTTTAAAAATGTTTAAAACTGTATGATATATTTTAAACTAAATTTGCTTTAAACAGTTCAAAACGTGCTTTAAAACAAGGGGTGCAGTTTAAAAGAATGGTTTTGTTTAAAACTTACCATGTTCTGTTTTCCTTTATGTATGTTTATCGTCAAATTTACATTACAACTAAAACTTAATACCTATATGATGAAAAACTAAAGCAAAATTTAAACAAGAATTGTTTCTCGTTTCCGCTTTATCAATTCCTAATTTATTACTCAAAGTAAATTGTATTAACAATAAGTCTTTGGAAGAAAAAGTCGCTTACATATTTAATAGCTACTCTATATGTAGCTATTAAAATAATTTTAATATAATAGAATCCAAAGAGTTAAAAAAGAACATGCCAAGATTTCTCAAATCAATCTGCCAGTCAAGATTTTGCATTTTGTCCAATGGTATTTAATATGTTCAAGGCAAACTCAAATAGTTTATCAACAATCGTGTTTTTTGCGATGAAAATGTTTTCTGCCAGAGTTTTAAAAACAATTTCAAGTCTTCTGGAAGTGGTATCAAGTCTTTTGGAAGCATTCAATTCTTCTAAAAGCAGCATTAAGTCTTCCAGAGGTAATATCGATTCTGAAAGAAGTACAAACATTTCAAGTTTTTCGGAAGCAATATCAAGTCTTCTGGAAGCAGTACCACGTCTTCTGAAGCAATATGAAGTCTTCGAAAAGCAGTATGAAGGCTTATGGAAGCACTTCAAGTTTTCCAAAAGCAATATCAGGTTTATACAAATATTCTCAACATTTCAAGCCTTTTAGAAGCACCATCAGGTCCTTTAGAAGCAGTATTAAGTCTGTTATGGGCAGTATCACATCTTCTGGAAGCAGTTTAAGTCCTTTGGGACCATCGCAAGTTTATTGGAAGCAATATAAAGTGTACTAAAAACAATATCAACTCTTCTAAGAACAGCATCAAGCCCTCTAGAAGCATTTCATGTCTTCTGAAAACGACATCAAATCTTCTGAAAGCATTTCAAATCGTCTGAGAGCAACGTCAAGTATTCTATTAGTATAGGTCTACTGGTAACATTAATGTTGGTATTAATCTAATTTAGCTGTTATTTGGGTTTAGATTATTATATAATTGTATCGAACTAAAACTAGAACTAACACTAAACCTAGAACTAGAAAGATTCAGCTTTAGCCGTGCGTCTGAAGACGCTGAAGACGCACGGCTAAACCGGAACTTTCTAGTTCTAGGTCTATTGTTAGTCCTAGTTTTAATTCTTGTTTCATTCTAGATTGTTTTAAATTCTTCTGGAACAAAACGTATAACTAAGATTAGATCTACAACTCAGCTTCAGAACTAACATTATATCTAGAACTAGAAACATTAGGATTTAGTCGTACGTCTCTTAAGACGGCTAAATAAACCTTACTGCTTCTAGTTCTAAGTTTAGTGTTAGTTCTGAAGCTAGGTTGGGTTGGGTCCTGTTCTATCTTAAGAGATGTACGTCTAAATCCAAATGTTTCTAGTCCTAGTTAGCCCTTGGCGTTTGTGTTGCTTCAATTTTTAGATACTGGTAAATAATGTTTTCGTGTAGTTAATAACTAAATCTATATAATCGATATAACATATTTATTCGATTAATGTACTCTTAACATGGCCATTTCCAACGTTACATATCATAAATAGAACTTAAAAAAAATTTAATTAAAAAAAAACTAAATTTCCCCATTAAAACATCCCAATTATATTTACACACCTCATATATATTCAAGAATATTTAATATTCGATCGATAATTTTGAAATGTGATCATTAATTTAATACTAAATCCGGGGTATTTATCAATTCATAATATGATTAATAACTTTTAATTACACCTACATTGTTATTGGCTCGAAAATGTACTGCGCGATGTAAATTGAGGTAACAATTTCTTTATTAGGGTTAATAATTGTGCATGGATTAAAAGAGGAATGCGATATTACCATTACGGAGTTTACGGTGATTTGAGTTTTTCAAGAGTCAATTCTACCGAAATAAAACGGTAATCAAAGGCGACAAGGCAGTCGACTTAATTCGATCAATTTCTGTAGTAGATTACTTCTCAGAAACTTGAAGGCTACAATTAAGACGTTCCCGAGTTCGATAAGACAAACTTCCCCTTGGTTTAATTACTACTTAGTGGGTATTAAACTATTGAATTTTTGTTTGAGTAGGAAGAAATGATTTTTTTTTAACTTTATAAATGATTTTGTTGCGAAGATAATAGATTTAATTAAAAAAGTGTTTTAAAAATTTTGGAATTTATTGAAGAAGTTAATATTTTCGTAAAGATTAGGAAATTTTAACCTTATTTGATGTATCACACTCTATATTTATATTTAAATTCGTTATGTTATGTCATAAAGGTTTCATTTGTTACGGTTTTGTTTTCGGCCATCTTGTTTTTACAAAAATTAAGTTATCTTGGGTGTTATAAGATTTAGATATGTCGAGTTTGGGCTCGTTTTACTTGTCGTTTAATTATTTATAATAATATGTAAGAATCTTTGATTTTCCGCCATCTTTGATTTTATCAAAAATGTCAAACTCCAAATATATCAGATACATTTATAACAAAGTGAGGCGTGTACAAAACAATTTTAAAAGATGGTTGATTAAGATTAAAAATATTTGATTTTTTTTTTGATATTGAATTAATAACATTTATTAAAGTTTTCGTAAACATCAAAAAGGATAAGATTTTCGTGTAGATCAGACAATTCTAACCTAATTTGATATATCACAACCTATATTTATTATTAAATACACTATTATGTAATTAAATGACATAATCTATTAGTGTTTTGTTTTCCGCCATCTTGTTTTTATTAAAATGCAGATATCACTGGTATGAAAACATCTAAATTTGTTTAGTTTGGACTCATTTTACTCGTCTTTTCATTTTCAACCACAATGTATAGAAATCATTAACTTTCGGCTATCTTTATCTTGCATCATTTTTCACAAAGATCAAAAAGAATAAGATTTTCGTATAGATCAGAAAATTCTAACCTAATTTGATGTATCACACCATATATTTATCATTAAATTCACTATTATAGGGATAAATGACATAATCTATCAGTCTTTTGTTTTCGGCCATTTTGTTTTTATAAAAATCCAGATATCTCAGATATTATGACATCTAGATATGTTGAGTTTGGATTCCTTTTACTCGTCTTTTCATTTTCGATCGTAATATATAAGAATTATTAATTTTCGGCCATCTTTATCTTGCCATCATTTTCCCAAACATCAAAAATAATAGGATTTTCGTGTAGATCAGAAAATTCTAACCTAATTTGATGTATCACACTCTATATTTACCATTAAATACATTCTTATATACATAAATGACAGAATGTATTAGTGTTTTGTTTTCCGCCATCTTGTTTTTATAAAAATTCAGATATCTCGGATATTATAACACCTAGATATGTTGAGTTTGGACTCATTTTACTCGTCTTTTCATTTTCAATTGTAATGTGTAAGAATCATTAATTTTCGGCCATCTTTATCTTACCATCATTTTCCCAACCATCAAAAATAATAGGATTTTCGTGTAGATCAGAAAATTCTAACCTAATTTGATGTATCACACTCTATGTTTACCATTAAATACATTCTTATATACATAAATGACAGAATGTATTAGTGTTTTGTTTTCCGCCATTTTGTTTTTATAAAAATTCAGATATCTTGGGTACTATAACACCTAGATATGTTGAGTTTGGACTCATTTTACTCGTCTTTTCATTTTCAATTGTAATATGTAAGAATCATTAATTTTCGGCCATCTTTATCTTGCCATCATTTTTCCAAACATCAAAAAGAATAAGATTTTCGTATAGGTCAGAAAATTTTAACCTAATTTGATGTATCACATCATATAATTATCATTAAATTCACTGTTATATGGATAAATGACATAATTTGTTAGTGTTTTGTTTTCGGCCATCTTGTTCTTATAAAAATCTAGATATCTCTGGTGTTATAACATTTAGATATGTTGAGTTTGGACTCATTTTACTCGTCTCATCATTTTCAACCATAATATGTAAGAATCATTAATTTTCGGCCATCTTGGATTTTTTAAAATATGTCAAATGTCAAAATATTTGACATTTTTTTAACAAACCACTTCAGTTTAGATGTCTATGATCCATAAAGATTTCATGGTAGTACAATTTCTTAGTGTTTTGTTTTCGACCATCTTGTTTTGCTAAAAATCCAAATATCTCCAACACTATAACACCTAGATATATCGTGTTTGTACTCATTTTACACGTTTTTCAATTATCTATCGCAATATTTACGATTCATTTGTTTTCGGCCATTTTGGATTTTACAAAAAGTTTTAAATCAAAATATCTCGATAAGCTTAATAACAAAATAGGTCATGTTTGGATTCATTTTAAAGGATTTGTCATAACGTTTAATAATATAACTAAATTAACGCCCTGACATCACCAACCCTATTTTTTGTAGTGAAAATGGTGATTTTAATCTCAAATAAAAAAAAAGTGGAATAAAAATGTGATAGTACATAGTTTGAGTTAACTTTTTAACTATCCAAAATGAACTAACAGCGCGTGTTAAATGCACGTGACGAGCAAAACAATGAACTCTACTTTCTAATGAATTTAAGCCCAATTTTATGCCTGTACAAGTACCCATCCTGTATTTTAACGACTTTAAACACGATTACCATTTTAGAATCGAAAATTAAACGAATGCTAAAATGGTTATAAAATTGTTGTAAAACCCTGTAAAGGATATTGAAATATTTAGTAAAAGGGCGACAATAAACCCACTTTTTCCGTTCAATAGGGGTGGGTTACGTCTACGTTGGCAAATGGGGCAGTGGACGGTTCTCATCAATAATTTATAAAAGAGTGAGGGAGACAAATGGACGTTGCATCTGCCGTCGAATTCCAAACGCCACGCCGCACTGCGTGCTCTCAACATTGTATATTTTTGCGAATGCCATTATTTAATCAACAACCCAAAAACAATTTAGTATTGTTGGTAATCCGTCGTTGTGGTGGTTCCGTTTACTTTACCCAAATTTCAAATTCTATTTTCAAAGTTAAATAAACCCACATAAATTTATTGCCGATAAAAAATTCGAAATTAAATCCTTAAATATCAAAAAAAAGGAGTTGCAAGAACAATTTTGGCTCCACTTATATGATATGGACGTCCGTGGAGAGTCTGATATACGTTCGCCTGCCAAAATGGGCTTATTAAATTTTAAAATATGAGTTTGAGGGTCTCGCTCTTCTACCGTCGGCGCAGGGGTCACATTATTATTTGATGCAATCGCGCGCGTGGTCCGCAGACGGTAAATTTGCGGCCAAATGCGGCTTTTCGCATATATCAACCTCCCACGCGACACCGGAAGTCAATAAAACCATGTTGTTAGCGAAGTGGTCCCTTCTTTTAAAGATATATACGCCACTTCTTATTTTCAAATCGATTTTGACACGTTTGTCATAAATTGTCAAATATTTCAATACACTAATTGAATTGGTTATCCAGCTAAAACATGTCTTTGCAAGCAGAATTAGAAGATCTTATGAAAAAAATGGTTGCGTATAAAGGAATCGTTGGATTCTTAATCATTAATTCTGAAGGAATCCCGGTTAAAACCACCATGGAGAATTCCGTTGCCGTTCAATACGCCGGATTAGTTTTAGCTTTAGTCGAAAGGGCTAGGGTTGTTATTAAAGATTTGGATTCTGGTAATGACTTAACTTTTATACGATTGCGTAGCAGAAAAAATGAGATTATGATAGCTCCAGATAAAGAGTTTGTTTTGGTCGTGGTTCAAAATCCAATCGATTAAATTTTTTAAAATTTTTATATATATTTATATTTTGTATCAAAATTAATTATATATTTTTAATAAAGCCAATCTGACTTTTAGTCTTCGGGGGCGATTTCATTAAATGCATCTTAAACTACGTTTTCAGATATTAAAGTTGAAAGGTGGGGATCTTCCAGAAAGTAATATAAGCACAAATACATCGTGACTATAAAAGTTTACGCTTTGAATCGTACCAAAGAAATTAAATTTTTCTTTTGATGAAGTGGTGCTCTATTTTAGACAAAAATTCATTAAGTTTCTTTTTGTTTAATAATATCTTATATAATATTTTTTTTAAAATCGTTCATTTTAGTACAAATGGTTTCTCCAAAATCTATTTTATCAGAAAAATAAATTCTTTCTGGCGTAATGAAACATTATTTGAGGTCAAATTGTGTCAAATTTTGGACGTTTAGGTTCAATGGATTTTGCCACAAAGAGATTTTATGACTTACTCATTAGAATTTGACGTTTTTTGAAAGTTAATGTAAGAAATATTTTTTTTCGATACGGTTTGCGATTAAGCAATGAATCTTTTTGAGGTTAAAGAAGGAATGTCTGCGCGTAGGTTATTTCAAATTTTAAGGTTCCTGTATTAACAATTTCTTTTAGAAAAAGAAATTAAAATTATTGATCCCAATTTAAGGTGAAATAAGGTTGAAGAAATATTTTTTTCTCCAACATCATTTAAATGAGCAACTTTTGATTTATATAGGGTAATTTATTATTATTATTCGATGAGGGGGTTGGGTTGAAAAAGAGGAACTCTCATCTCTTCCTCTTCCCCTTCCTTTCTACCTCCTTTCTTCTTGTTCTTCTATCCGTTGTGTACAGGTTCGAAAGCCTTCTCCTTTCTTCCAGCATCACTAGCTCTGTTTTACTTGGTTTCAGTCAAGTAAAATCACCCCATCGACTCAAGGGTATGTTTAGTATTAGATATAGCATATACCGGTCTCCATATTCTGCCTAAGGATCTTGTCGTAGAATAAATTCGATAGGGTCTCCCTGATGAGTGAACCTTGTGTACTCCACATGTAACTTTTCGTTCCTTTGCACTTGAAATCTGCACCCTTCTATCCTTTAAGTATGAATTTAGGATTCTTAGTAGCTCAGCATTAACATCAGCTTTAATTGAACGCATTTTTTTATCTCTAACAGCACGATAATTCTGAGTTCCTTATGTGTCAGTGATAGTCTTCTTTTTTCCCTTACTTAGTCCAGTATTGCTCATCACTGCATCGACAGTGGTTCTATGCTTTCTATGTCCATACTCTGCATCACTAATAATTCCTTTCTCTTTCAACTCTACGACCAGTCTGTTGTTAATCAGTCGTTCCCAGAGCTTTCCGACTGCACTAAGAAGACACAGTGGTCTGTAAGTCCTTTCTTGGTTTGGTTTCTCTGGTTTTGTAACCAACACCAGCACTACCTTCTTCCATATGTCGGGAAAGATGCCTGCAATAAAACTTTCATTATACACGTTAATAAAAACGTCTGGATTCGACTTTACACAGGTTTTCAGTTTCAGGTTCATTTCTGCCTTTTCAGGTTCGTGATTTTCTGATAATTATTGGGAAAAGCTTCTCAACAGTTTCTTCTATCTTATCGTAGAATAAATTGCACAGGGTTCCTCCGATGACAGAACCTCGCGGAACTTCAACCTTTCATTCCCTTGTACTTGAAATCAGCATCCTTCTATCCTTTAGGTATAAGTTTAGGATTCTTCGTAGCCCAGCATTAACATCAGCTTCCCTCATTGTTCTCTTTACTTTATTCCACGGTACAAAATGGAACTTATTTTTATGTCTAAAACCACCATAACTCTGAGTCCCCTATGTTTCAGTGATACTTTCTCTCTTTCCCTTGTTTCGTTCAGTATGTTTATCACTGCCTCACTAATAATTCCCCTCTCTTACAACTGTGCGACCAGTTTGTTATTAATCAGTCGTTACCAAAGCTTTCCCACTGCTCTAAGGAGACAGAATGGTCTGTAAGTACTTTTTTTTAAATTTGGTATCTCTGGTTTTGGAACCAACACCGGTACTGCCATCTTCCATATGTCGAGATAGTTGTTTTTTAATTCTTCTCTTTTAAACAAACCATGCTCTACCATCTCAGCTTCTTCGGATTCGTGATCTTCTTTAGGCTCTTATAATCATAGGAAAAGCTTCTCAAAATTGTTTCTCTGCAGTTTTGCAATCTATTTCTTCCCTTCTCCTAGCGTCAAACCTTTTCGTAACTTGGTAATGTTTGGTTCTCTAAACATTGTCTTCCAGCTCCAGGAAGAGCTCCTTTCACTTTTCCTCTCATGATTTTTTAATTAACCTTCTTAAATTTTTCTTTCCGTCTGTGTAGTCTATGGATAATTGCTGTATTACATTTTGTCCATGTTTCTTCTTATTTCTCTGTAACAATCTTCATTTCGCTACGCATAGATTTTTTGCTTCTTCTATTTCTTTTGTCCACCAGTACATTGGTTTCCTATGCATTTGGTTTGTTTGCTTTTTCAGAGATTCATTGCGGATTTAGATTTTTAACTCGTTTGGTTTTTTTCTTGAAATCTTTTTTCTAGTCTGGTTAGTGATTTGGTCGTATGTGTCCATCCAATTATATTTCTTGTCAGTTTCATTTCCTTGTTCCTGCATATTTCATCTCTTTCTTCTTTAATTTTCTCGATTGTTGCTGCTTCCACTCTTGCCTCTGTGCTTCTTTCGTTCTTAGTCAGTTTTAAATTCGGCATCCTCTCTTTGTATTAGGAATTCATTCATTACTTTGACGTTCTCCGGACTTGATATTTCTACCTCCATATTATCTTTTTCTAGTACCGCGACCTCTATCTTCGCATTTTCAGCATTTCCTCAAACTGAATCTACTCCTTCTGCTTTTTCTTCTTCAAATCTAGTTTTTTTGTTGTTTATATGTTGTGTGTGCGACCATACTTTTTTCTAGTCTCGTTTGTGATCGGGTCATATGTTTCCAACCAACTATATTTCTTGTCAGCTTCACTTCCTTGTTCCTGCATATTTCGTATATTATAATAGCATGGTCACTCAGAATTTCGATATCTTCAGCCACCCTCCAATTCGTTATGTCATTTATATTGCTCTTCGTTGTTATGGTAAGGTCGATAACCGATGTTCCTTGAGGTCTTCTATATGTAGGGGTGTTTCCATTATTGGCTATCACCATTCGGTTTTTAGTTATCCATTCCTCAATTATCTTTCTTCTCTTATTTAGAACGCAATATTCTATCATCGGTGTTCTGGTATTCAAGTCGTCTCCAATAACCATTGGCTTATTAGACTTATTACGTATTCTAAGTCATCCAACGGGTATTATCAAATTTTGTATTGGTTTATTTGGCCAGAAATATACAAATGCATCCTTTTCCTCTATATCAATTTAAAGATTTTCAGACTTTTCGTGGATAGGAATGAATCAGTCGGTTTTCCCACCAGACTGAGGGTTTATTGCTTTTCTGATGTTTGCTTGCTTAATTTTTCTCGCGATAAGATCATGATAATCCCATCTCCGGTTACAGTTACTCTTGCACAAAAATAATGCAAAATTAGTTATGACACTAGAAAAAATGTTCAAGTTCTTGTATGCTCCGGTTAGAAAAAAAAGCATTCGAAGTAGCCAAAGACCCGATTTTGCGATGATAATATTGAAATATTCCATTAACTGGGCCTAGATTAATGGATCAAACCAAGGACCTTTATCAACATCTTTCGGGTGAAATGGCTTATACTGAAAAATATTCAAGTTCTTGATATGTTGTAGTTTTTTAGTTTCGATTGCATTTTGACTCAGGTAATTCTCGGCCTTTGGGACTTTAAGATTACCTGTAGCCCAAGCTTTCACTCTTCTTCTCATTTGTTTTAGGAATTCAATTGTCCTTTATCTACCTTTGTTTATGAATCTTTTTCTTCTAATTTTACCTTTGGACTTGATATTTCTACTACCTCCATACTTTCTTTTTCTACTACCTCAACCTCTATCTTCGTATTTTCAGCAATTCCTCGATATGAAACTAATTCTTCTGCTTCTTTCTCCTTCAGATCTAGTTTATTTGTTGTTTGAGTGATTTTCTTCCCACTTTCTGCTTCCTGTTTACTTTTTCCTTGATGTTGTAGTGTTCACATCGAAGGACATAAGTGTTCCACAGATGTAACAGTTGCCTCTCCTGTCAGGTCCAATGCAGTCCTTAATTAAATATTGGGGAACCATAGTATTTTAGACATCTTGTAGTCTATCTTTTCTTCAATAGTACACATTGACAACTCGATCCTTATTCTTCTACTGTGTAGTAGTTTGTTCGTTTGTTTCAATGTTCATTTCAACCGTCACTGCCAGCATACTATCAGCATAGGGTCTTAGTGACCTAATTTTTATCTCGTCTGCTTAGCTATTTCGTTCTCTATTGTTCACTTTATCTCCTCTTTTTCTGTGGTTATTATTAGTACTCATATATGTATTTGCCCTTTTTCACCACTTAACTCCTCTTGTCACTGCGTCACCTCACTCACTGTGTCCTCATCTTTCTGTGTAGTAATTAGGATCTTTGCCTCCCTTGTTCTTCTTATTCCTTCTATCTTTTCCATCTTTTCTTTTCCTTGCAGTTTTTGTTTTCTTTCTTTTACAGTCCTCTCATATGTTATTCCTGGCCTTTCCACAACAATGGCATATGTCCTTCTTGTATAGCCCTGCTTCTTGTCATTTTCTTGATCTATTTTTGGCTTTGTTGTATAAATTACAATCTCTGTTCAACCCAACTCAACCAAACTCAACCTAACCCAACCCAAGTCATTTAAATTTGACATTTCTTGAAAATGAACATTAAATTTGAAGAAATGAGACTTTTTAGGAAGACTTTTAAAGAAGGATGCTTAAGGTTAGGTTGTACCAAATGACTCTTGTCAACATATCACGATATCGTTTAAATTTAAGGGCTCTTTGCCAAATAGGTGCGGCTTATTGGATAACCGACTACATCGCCGATGCAAGAAGTTTCCTACTTCTTGATCTTAGACCACCTAAGTTCGGCATCAACCTTAAAAGTAAATTACACATGAATGTTGCCTTACTTGATACCTCCTCAATATGTTTTGTCATGGTCATCTCCTCATATGTCATGGTCATCTCCTCATATACAATTTAATGTCTCCTCATATGTTATTCTGGCCTTTCCACAACAATGGCATATATCCTTCTTATATAGCTCTGCTTCTTGCCCTTTTCTTTGTCTATTTTTGGCTTTGTTGTATAAATTACAATCTTTGTTCAAGCCAACCCAACCCAAGTCATTTACATTTGATATTTCTTGAAAATGACCATTAAACTTGAAGAAATGAGACTTTTTAGGAAGACTTTTAAAGAAGGATGCTTAAAGTTAGGTTGTACCAAATTTTAGATTTATAGATTGAACAGATTTTATCACAAAAGATTTTAAAGTTAGTAAATAATTAGACGTTTCATGAAAATAATCATCAGAAATAATATTTTTCTCAGGAACGGTTTGATATTAAGTAATGGAACTTTTAAAAGTTAAAGAAGGATGCTTAAGGTTGGGTTGAACCAAATTTTAAACCTCCAGGTTGAATAGATTTTATTACAAAAGCTATTAAAGTTACCCATTTAAATTTGACGTTTCATTAAAATAATCATAAGAAATTAAAATAATCTTTTTCTCAGAAATCGTTTGATATTAAACTTGATACCTCTTCAATATGTTTCGTTATGGTCATGTCTTTATTTATAAACGCTCCGAGATACTTGACCCTTTCAGCACTTTGAATTACAGATCTATTTACTTCAAGGTTAAGAGGTAATCTTTCTTCCCCCCTGAAGTAAAACCATTTCTGTTTTCTGTGTAGCTATGTCAAGATCCATCTTCTCCAGTTTATCAATAATTTGTTGAACCGCATACGACGCCTTGTCTTGCAGTTCACACTCATCTCGACCAATGACCAACAATGCCAGATCATCAGCATAACCAATGATTTCTACTTCGGCCTTCAATTCCACTCTTAGATTTCTATCATAATATAGATTCGATAAAAGTCGACCTAATAGAGATCCTTGAGGCACTCCACAAGACATGTCGTAAACTTTCCCGTTCGGAGCTATGATGTTTCTCTCCCGCAAGTAACTTCTTACCATTTCGACCTGATAGGGACTTATATTTCCATTAATTAAGGATCCGATTATTTCCTTCCACGGTGCAGAATTAAATGCATTTTTTTATGTCCAAAAGTACTAAGGTACAGAATTTCCTATTCTTTAAAGCCGTTTCCTTTATCCTATCAATGCTTTTCTGCACTTTTTCAATCGCTTGTACAGCGGATTTTCCCTTTCTAAAACCATATTGGTTTTCATGTAAAAGGTTATTCTCCTCCGCTTCTACCAACCAAACGCATTCTTAGTAATCCTTTCAAAAGTTTCCCCGTCGTATCCAATAGGCAAAGAGGTCTATACGCCAAGGTCCTGCTTTTTTCGGCTTCTCAATGAGTACAAGCCTTGCACTTTTCCAGATCTTCAACCCAACCCAACCCAACCCAGCCTAAGTCATTTAAATTTAACATTTTTTCAAAATGCACATTAAAAACTTTTTTCCGAAACAGTGTTTCATTAAGAAATGAGACTTTTTGAGGTTAAAGAAGCTTGTTTGAGGTGAGCTTGTTTTAAACTTCAGCTTGAATTAATTTTATCACAAAATATTTTAAAGTTACTCATTTAAAATTGACGTCTCATGAAAATAATTATAAGAAATAATTTTTTTCTTAGAAACGGTTTGATATTAAATAATAAGACTTTTTGAGTTGAAAGAAGGATGCTTAAGGTTGGGTTGTTCCAAACTTCTAACTTCCAGATTGAACAGATTTTATCACAAAAGATTTTACATCAAAATAAACATAAGAAACAATATTTTCCTCTGAAACGGTTTTAATATTAAGTAATGAAACTTTTTGAAGTTAAAGAAGGATGTTTTGGGTTAATTTATACCGAATTTTATACTTCCAGATGGGACATGTTTTGTCACTTAGCATTTCAAAGCTTAAATTTGAAGTTTCTTGAAAAACATTTTTTCCCCAAAACCGATTATAATCAAGTAATAAAACTTTTTAAGATTAATCTCGAATCTTCGAGGTTAGATTATACCAAATCTCGAACTTTCTGGATTCATTCTTTTAGAAAACTTTTTTTCCATACATGATTTAAAATTAAATCGAACGTTGATTGTGTTATTTCTTTTACTGTTCTCATTAACATTTCGAAAAGGTTTTCGCAGTCTGAAAAGAACGGTTAAAAGTAAAATGGAATTGAATAAAGTAAACAAAAAGTCAAAGTCGTTTAGCTTTTAGATGTTTAAAAAAAGCGAGTCTAAGTCAATTATGGGAGCCCCTCCACGGTTCAATTTCGTCTCTCAGCTGCCTTTTTGCCACGTTCGTTCGTGGGTCCGAATCCACGAATTCTCAGTACCCAGATGCAAATTGGTTCGTTACGGTTACTCGGCGTTCACGGGCGAAGTCCCGGACTGCAGTTGACATTTAATTTAAGCCGGAAACTTTACAAATGAAAGCCACGGGAAACGGTGCTATCACTATACCGGGCCTTAACATCCTGTGTTGGCTTTTCAAAGTACTTCAAGCCCAAAAACTTGAAACTATTTTCAAGAAATTTTAATAAAATTTTAATTTCAATTCGAACTATTTTAATATTTTTATTGATTCCTCGAAACGTTGTAAAGCCAAGATTGTATCAAAACGTGTTCACATTTAACTTCATCACCCGACATCGTTGACAGCCGTTCTATCATCGTATAGTGTTGTTTGTCTACGTTCCTCCTCTACGAGTACATTTCCGCGCGGATGATATGAAGTCTAGAAATTGCTTTTCTACGAAATATCACATCGACTTGAATATTAGATTTAGAACCGAATTAAATAGTTTCTCTTTGTGATACGCACAACACACGACTAAGCTCAGGTAGGATTATTTGTCTTTGACGTAAGATTTAAAGCGATGACGAACTGATGAATCATCCGGTAGGACGAAATCTTCTCCCTAAGCGTCTGCACACAAGTTTCCTGATTCCCCTCGGTAAATAACTGAAATTGCGGACGAAACTCGATTTCCAAGTAATAAGTGAACAACGCCGTTCCGGCCCTGCGAGAACTACAGTAAACAGTTTCTGGGTTCTGTATTACTTAGGGTGGAAGCTTTTTGTGTCGGCGAAGCTTTGGTAAATAAATCTGAGATGATGTTTAATAGTCTCATATAGGTGTCTCAAATTTTGTCTCGAATAATTTTAGTTCAAAATTGGATATTATGAGTGTAAATTTTCGAATTAAAACGAAGTTTCCACTAAAGATAATAAACCTTGTTGATTAATAAGAACTTATTTAATTAGAAGCCGAGGCAGCATAGCTGCCGAGGCAGTGGTTTTCACACTCGAGAAGTAGACTGTACAGGTTATATTTTACGATGAATACACGATGTGGAAACCGAAGCAGCTAATGCTGCTGAGGCAATAGTGCAAATGTTTGAAAATCAATGGTCAACCTTGTTGATTAATGCGAACTTATATAATTAGAAACCGAGGCAGCGGAGCTGCCGAGGCAGTTGTTCTTATACTCGAAAAGAGAACAGCATATTGTTGTTTAATAAGAATATATAGAATTAGAAGCCGAGGCAGCATAGCTGCCGAGGCAGTAGTTTTTATACTTAATAGTTGATAATACAGGTTATTTTTTACGATAAATATATCATTTGGAAACCGAAGCAGCTATGCTGCTGAGGCAATAGTGCAAATGTTTGAAAATCAATGGTCAACTTTGCTGATTAATAAGAATTTATATAATTAGAAACCGAGGCAGCGTAGCTGCCGAGGCAGTGGTTCTTATATTCGAAAAGTAAACAGTATACGCTATATTTACAATGAATATACTATTTCGCAACCGAAGCAGCTTTGCTGCTGAGGCAATAGTGCATATATTTGAAAATCAATGGTCAACCTTGTTGATTAATAAGAACCTATATATAAAGAAACCGAGGCAGCGGAGCTGCCGAGGCTGTTGTTCTTATACTCGAAAAGTAAACAGCATATTGTTGTTTAATGAGAATATATAGAATTAGAAGCCGATGCACCATAGCTGCCGAGGCAGTAGTTTTTATACTTGAATAGTTGATAATACAGGTTATTTTTTACGATAAATATATCATTTGGAAACCGAAGCAGCTATGCTGCTGAGCCAATAGTGCAAACATTTGAAAATCAATGGTCAACTTTGCTGATTAATAAGAATTTATATAATTAGAAACCGAGGCAGCGTAGCTGCCGAGGCAGTGATTCTTATACTCGAAAAGTAAACAGTATAGGTTATATTTACAATGAATATACTATTTGGCAACCGAAGCAGCTTTGCTGCGGAGGCAATAGTGCATATATTTGAAAATCAATGGTCAACCTTGTTGATTAATACGAACTTATATAATTAGAAGCCGAGGCAGCGGAGCTGCCGAGGCAGTTGTTCTTATACTCGAAAAGAGAACAGCATATTGTTGTTTAATAAGAATATATAGAATTAGAAGCCGAGGCAGCATAGCTGCCGAGGCAGTAGTTTTTATACTTAATAGTTGATAATACAGGTTATTTTTTACGATAAATATATCATTTGGAAACCGCAGCAGCTATGCTGCTGAGGCAATAGTGCAAACATTTGAAAATCAATGGTCAACTTTGCTGATTAATAAGAATTTATATAATTAGAAACGGAGGCAGCGTAGCTGCCGAGGCAGTGATTCTTATACTCGAAAAGTAAACAGTATAGGTTATATTTACAATGAATATACTATTTGGCAACCGAAGCAGCTTTGCTGCGGAGGCAATAGTGCATATATTTGAAAATCAATGGTCAACCTTGTTGATAAATACGAACTTATATATAAAGAAACCGAGGCAGCGGAGCTGCCGAGGCAGTTGTTCTTATACTCGAAAAGTAAACAGCATATTGTTGTTTAATAAGAATATATAGAATTAGAAGCCGAGGCACCATAGCTGCCGAGGCAGTAGTTTTTATACTTGAATAGTTGATAATACAGGTTATTTTTTACAATAAATATATCATTTGGAAACCGAAGCAGCTATGCTGCTGAGGCAATAGTGCAAATATTTGAAAATCAATGGTCAACTTTGCTGATTAATAAGAATTTATATAATTAGAAACCGAGGCAGCGTAGCTGCCGAGGCAGTGGTTCTTATACTCGAATAGTAAACAGTATAGGTTATATTTACAATGAATATACTATTTGGCAACCGAAGCAGCTTTGCTATTGAGGCAATAGTGCATATATTTGAAAATCAATGGTCAACCTTGTTGATTAATAAGGACTTATATAATTAGAAACCGAGGCAGTTGTTCTTATACTCGAAAAGTAAACAGCATATAGTTGTTTAATAAGAATATATAGAATTAGAAGCCGAGGCAGTAGTTTTTATACTTGAATAGCTGATGATACAAGTTATTTTTTACGATAAATATATCATTTGGAAACCGAAGCAGCTATGCTGCTGAGGCAATAGTACAAATATTTGAAAATCAAAAGTAAACCTTGTTGTTTAACCTGTACATATAGAATTAGCAGCATAATTGCCGAGGTAGTGGTTCTTATACTCGGAAAGTAGACGGTATAGGTCAGAGGTGGGCAAGCAGCCGATCGCGATCGACCAGTCGATCGCGAAGAGATCGGCAGGAGATCACAAAAGCTTTTCAAATACTATAAATTTTTAAATTTATTATTTTATAATACAACAAATGAATTTCAAAATGTGCGTTTTAAAAATATTTAAGTATTCCTTCTAAATTTAAAGATGGGATTAAAAGTATGGGTAGGAAAAAAAACGTATCATTTTCATAATGAATGGGAGGAACTTTACTTTTTCACAATGTACAGAGATAATTGTCTGTGTTTGATATGTCGTGTTACAGTTGCTTTAGCAAAAAAAGGGAACCTCGAAAGACATTTTTCAATATAAGTACAAAGGCTTTCACGACCGGTGTTAATTGAACTAAAATTAATATTAATATTAGAATATTAGAACTAACACTAGCACTAACACTAGAACTATCACTAGAACTATCACTAGGACTAACACTGGATCTAAAACTGGAAACTTTCGGGTTTCACCGTGCGTTTTTTGAAAGAATGTTTGACGTTTCGGATGCCATGTCGCAACCTTCTTCAGAAACTGGTTCTAACTGTTTCTAACCCAGTTAGAACCAGTTTCTAACCCAGTTAGAACCAGTTTCTGAAGAAGGTTGCAACATATAGTTCTAGTGTTAGTGCTAGTGTTAGTTCTAATTTTAGTTCGACATTTTTCAAGTTTACATAAAAATTATGAAAATGAATACCCTGCAAATAGCGAGTTAAGAAAACGAAAAGTAAAAGAATTAAAAGGTCAATTAGCAGCACAGCAACTTTTATTTCATTCTGCTACGCAACAATCTAAGTTGGCAACTGAAGCATCGTATCCCATTTCGAACGTTTACGAAAAACATAAAAAACTTTATCAGGATGGTGAAATTTTTAAAGAAGCTTTCTTCGAGGCGAGTGAAAAATTATTTTGTAACTTGATGAATGATATTTTCCGATATTTCGATAAAACAGGAATTTTTAACAATACTTCCGATGAAAAGAATAACACGAGGTAAAGACATATTTACAACGTTTGTTATATTTACTGAAAAAACAAAATTGCCTCTACATAAGTTGGTTTCTATATCAACCGATGGAGATATAGAAACCTTACCTTTTATCCTTTGTCGACAAAATGAACAATTTCCCGATTTTATATCATTTCACTGCATCATTCATAATAACGCTTTATGTGCAAAAATGTTAGATGTCAACGATGTTATGGATGTTGCAGTAAAGATTGCTAATCTATAAGAGCTCTATAAGACTAAACTCCGTGCTCTATAAGAGCACGCAGTTTAAGAAGGCGATTGATCCGTAATCAGTTAGAAGAGAATGATTCGGAATATGAAGATTTAGTGCTTTTTTCCAATGTTAGATGGCTTAGTCTAGGATGTTTTTTGAAACGATTTTTAGAGCTATTGCCCAAAATAGTAGAATTTTTAAATTAGTTGGGAGATAAACATAGACAGCTGGAAGATCCACTTTGGGTACAAAAGTTAGTATTTCTAACTAATTTTATGGGTCATTATAACTCACTAAATTTAGAATTACAAGTGAGTTCAATAAATGCTTTTAAAGCAAAATTGAAATTATACATTTCACAATTTAAAAAAATAACTTAAGGAATTTTCCACATTTAGAAACACAGATTAAAATTAGTGGTCAATGCAACATTCAACAGCTTTGTAGTGAAATAGAAAATGTTAGTCAAGAATTTGAAAGACGTTTTTCTAATTTCAGTCGCTTTCAAGTTATTTTTGAATTTATTTCATTTCCTTTTGGAAAATATGACATAGAAGATATTTCTTCAAATTTAGCTGATAACTTCCAACTAAATTCAACAGACATAGAATAAGAAGTTTTAACAATAAAATCGGATATCGTCTTAAAAGGACGCGCACATGAAAATTTGTTTTAGAAATTAGTATCCGAAGAAAAATATCCGTTACTAAAATCTGTGGCATTAAGGATATTTGCATTTTTTTGGTTCGACATATTTATGCGAAGCAGCATTTTCACAAATGAAATTCATTAATTCAAAATTTAGATACAATCTAACTGACAACCACTTGATGGCATCTATGCGATTATGTCTTAGTGAATATAAACCCAATTTTAATAAACTCAGTGATAAAATGGAATGCCATGCGTACACATCCAATAAATAATTTAATTACCATTCAATGCGTTATTTTTTTCCTATTTCTGAAAATGTCGACCGCCATTAATCAGCTAACATTTACGTCGATCATTGAACATTAAACTTTGCCCAGCCCTGGTATAGGTATACCATTTGGCAACCGAAGCAGCTATGCTGCTGAGGCAATAGAGCGAATTTTTGAAATCAATGGTAAACCTTGTTGTTTAATAAGAACATATAGAATTAGAAGTCGAGGCAGTAGTCCTTATACTCGAAAAGTAGCCAGTATTGGTTATATTTACAATGAATACCCAATTTGGCCATCAAAACAGCTATGCTGTTGAGGTAAGAGTGTAAATATTTGAAAATCGACAGTAAACCTTATTGTCTCATGAGAATATATAGAATTAGACGCCGAGGCAGCATAGATGCCGAGGCAATGTTTCTAATATTTGAGAAGTAAACAATATGGGATACATTTTACGATGAGTACACCACTTGGAAGCCGAAGCAGCTATGCTGCTGAGACAATAGTGTAAATATTTCAAAATCAACAGTAAACCTTATTGTCTTGTGAGAATATACAGAATTAGACGCCGAGGCAGCATAGCTGCCGAGGCAATGTTTCTAATATTTGAGAGGTAGACAATATAGGATACATTTTACGATGAGTACACCACTTGGAAGCCGAAGCAGCTATGCTGCTGAGACAATAGTGTAAATATTTCAAAATCAACAGTAAACCTTATTGTCTTATGAGAATATATAGAATTAGACGCCGAGGCAGCATAGCTGGCGAGGCAATGTTTCTAATGTTTGAGAAGTAGACAATATAGGATACATTTTACGATGAGTACACCACTTGGAAGCCGAAGCAGCTATGCTGCTGAGACAATAGTGTAAATATTTCAAAATCAACAGTAAACCTTATTGTCTTATGAGAATATATAGAATTAGACGCCGAGGCAGCATAGCTGGCGAGGCAATGTTTCTAATGTTTGAGAAGTAGACAATATAGGATACATTTTACGATGAGTACACCACTTGGAAGCCGAAGCAGCTATGCTGCTGAGACAATAGTGTAAATATTTCAAAATCAACAGTAAACCTTATTGTCTTATGAGAATATATAGAATTAGACGCCGAGGCAGCATAGCTGGCGAGGCAATGTTTCTAATGTTTGAGAAGTAGACAATATAGGATACATTTTACGATGAGTACACCACTTGGAAGCCGAAGCAGCTATGCTGCTGAGACAATAGTGTAAATATTTCAAAATCAACACTAAACCTTATTGTCTTATGAGAATATATAGAATTAGACACCGAGGCAGCATATCTGCCGAGGCAGTGTTTCTAATACTAGAGAAGTAGACAATAGAGGATACATTTTACGATGAGTACACCACTTGGAAACCGAAGCAGTTATGCTGCTGAGGCAATAGTGTAAATATTTCAAAATCACAGGAAAACCTTATTGTCTCATGAGAATATATAGAATTAGACGCCGAGGCAGCATAGATGCCGAGGCAGTGTTTCTAATACTTGAAAAGTAGACAATAGAGGATGCATTTTACGATGAGTACACCACTTGGAAACCGAAGCAACTATGCTGCTGAGGCAATAGTGTAAATATTTCAAAATCAGCAGTAAACCTTATTGTCTCATGGGAATATATAGAATTAGCCGTCGAGGTAACATAGCTGCCGAGGCAGTGCTTCTAATACTTGAGCACTGCCTCAAAACTACTAAAGAATTTCCTCGTATCAATTTATTCACTTTTAAGATGTAAACATGTCAAAAAAAACAAGGATTTGTTGCTTCATGGAATTGAAATTGCAGCAGATTTGTTAATACGTGGAGATTCGAATTCTGCTTTTCGTGGTCCGTGGATGTATAATCCGACGTCAACGTGTTAATAGAAGAGTTAAATTTGTAAAAAATGAAATCTTGGAGAAGAAAAAGAATTTGACTATCTCCTCAGTAAAATTGAAACCAAAATACATGAACAGGATACTCTTGTGAGCCCT
This sequence comes from Onthophagus sagittarius, assembly GCA_036711965.1. NCBI lineage: Eukaryota > Metazoa > Arthropoda > Insecta > Coleoptera > Scarabaeidae > Onthophagus > Onthophagus sagittarius. Next base: position 16,016,437 of record JASERS010000004.1, read on the forward strand.
GCTTTACCTGCACGAATAAAAGTTCAATTGCAACCTCTGGTATGTTTAAAGATGACTCTTTTTTTATTTGTTTTTGATGAATTCCTGGAAAATTTCTGTTTGAATATCTAAAGCATCCATGACTGGCAGTTATCTAAGCTGACTGGCAATATTTTTACCAAAATAAGAAAATTCTAAGTCTGTAGTTTTTCAATAGATTTTTCAATACGCTCCACATGTGTTCGAGGTCACGTGAAGGTGAAGCTGGAGAGGGTGACGCTGGTTATGTTATTGTTGATAAATTTAAAGAAGCTGGTTCTTCTAGTTCCAGTTCTAAGGCAGAGTTGAATGAGCGATAGAATCTAGGAATTACGCTGAATGTATTGGATAATGTGAAGAACTTATCTTATTGTTAGTTAAAGTCTGATACCACCTAAAAGAAGAAAATAGGTTGTTTTTCTGGCTATCATTTCTAATGATTTCAAATTCCAAACACACCAGAAGAATAGTCTTCAATTGAAAGGGGATTGCATCATAGTTGGAACATTCCTAGTTGTTGCTGTGTGGGAGTGATTTCTTTAATTACAAAGGCTATTTTAGTACCGTACTTTTAACCTTTGTTGGTAGCAATTACATTGTATACATTGATAAAGCTCATGAAGACATTATTAAGTCTTATAATGCTGCCTCGGTTTCAAATGATATATACAGCGCAAAGGATACTGTCTATTTGTCAAGTATTAAGTTACTGCTTTAGTTTCGAAATAACTTATTAATTGTAATTATTTTTATAAAATATTTTTATATTGTGCAGTTGTCTATTTGAGTAAGTTGTTACTGTAGAACTAGATCCATGTTATTGTCCCTTTATTGATAATAATAATAGAGGTATCAAATCACGTACCTACCAAAATTCATAATCAAACTAAGTATTTGATTACGCCATCAACAAAATGCTAATTACATCCCTGAATGTGTTATTTCAGTAATGTTTACTTTCGGGTAGAGTAAGCACATATTAACCGAAACGCAAGTTATGTGTACACATTTAGCAATATGACACAAGGCTTCACGATTGACTTAATGGAAGCGGTCTGCTGCTAAATATTTGTTGTGATACGGAGACGGAAATGATTAATAACAGTTGTTTCGTGGAGTTTTTCCTGGACGATCGTTAGTGTAGAACTGTTATGGGTGACATAAAAATGAGGTCATCCCGAGCGGAATCCCAGCTTTTCTCTCGGTCTAGTTTAACGTCTCACAACGTTTTATTTCCGGCCATTTATAACTGTGTATATACGCGCGAGTGTTAAACGCTAATGTGGGTGCGTTTGCACGAGAACATACTCTCTCACACGGCGTTGGTGCATAACGGTGTTGGAGCGGCAGGTTCACCTTTTGTACTGCAATTCATCTTCCTTTAGAACAATTTCCGAAGAGAACGGTTTCTCTTATACACTTGTCACGATCTAACCTATTGAACTAAATATTACCGGATTTGTTAGAATCTAAGACGCATTATTATTGTCAAATGGGTGTTATATATGTTTAATGAACTAAAAGTAGAACTCACGCTAGACTTAGAACTAGAAACGTTCGGAATTAGCTGTCTTAAGAGATGTACGGCTAAATCTGAATGTTTCTAGTTCTAGGTCTAGTATCAGTTTTTTATTATCATATCAGCGTTCTTATTTAACGTCCAATTAGAGAGAATTTGGCAACCGAAGCAGCCATGCTGCTGAGGCAATAGTGCAAATATTTGATAGTCAATGGTCAGCTTGTTGATTAATAAGAATGTATCTAATTAGAAACCGAGGCAGCGTAGCTGCCGAGGCAGTGGTTTTTATACTTGAAAAGTAAACATAGATACACAATATAGGTTATATTTACAATGAATATATCATTTGGCAACCGAAGCAGCTGAGGCAAGAGTGCAATATATTTGACAAACAATGGTATACCTTGTTGTTTAATAAGAACATGTAGAATTAGAAACCGAGGCTGCGGAGCTGCCGAGGCAGTTGTTCTTATACTCGAAAAGTAAACAGCATATTGTTGTTTAATAAGAATATATAGAATTAGAAGCCGAGGCAGTGGTTCTTATACTCAAAAAGTTGACAATATTTGTTATATTTTTCGATAAATATACCATTTGGAAACCGCTTCTAGTTCTAGGTCTAGTGTCAGCTTTAATGCCAGCATTAGTTATAGTTGTAGTTCTTATTTAACGTCCAGTTTTATATTTTCTGATATGATTCTTCGTCTTCAGACGCACGGCTAAACCCAAATATTTCTAATCCTAGGTTTAGTGTTATTTCTAGATTTACTTGTAATTCAGTATAGATATGTTATATATATTTAATGAACTAATAGTAGAACTGACAATAGACTTAGAACTAGAAACATTCGGGTTTAACCGTCTTAAGAGACCTACGGCTCTCAATTCAACCCAACATATAACTAGTAAACTATTTGGGTTAGAATAAAGTTGATGGCTCAATTTAATTCAACTAATATTTAGTACTAACTGTCTACTTGAACTTAATTAAGTTAAAGTTAATGGATGAACTTGAATGTTAGTTAGCGAGTTCGGTTGTGTTAAGATTAATGGATCAACCCAACCCAACCCACATCTAACCCAACTAGCTAGTTAACACTAACAACAGATATTAGTTGGGTTGGGTTGATCCATGAATCTTAACTCATCTACTTGATTTTTTTTACCAAGCCAACTCATATTTAGTGTTAACTGGGTAGTTAGGTTGGGTTGAGGTTAAAGGCCCAACCCAACCCAACATATATACTGCTAACTAACTGGTAGGGTTGGGTTAAGTCTTGAAATTGATCAATTCCAGCTTTTTTTTTTTGGAGACCAATTGCTACTCTCTTTAGTTATAACAGTCTCTTCCAAAATTTATTAATAGACTTTTCAACAGACCTTCTATAGTTTTAGTATTAAGTCGCCTTCTCATTTTAGTACAAGTTAAATTAACATTGGAAAAATCCTTTCTACAAGTAACACCTTAGATTATATTTACATATATTTGATGATGAATGATTTGTGAATCATTGTCTAATTTAATATTGGAAATTTGTATCTAAAATTCTTCCATATCTACATCTGTCTTAACCTTAGTAGTTGCTAAAATCAAAATTACGTAGTTGTGGCTACTCATTATCTAATTCTTGCTATGCAAAGAAGGAAGATCGTTAGAAGTGTCACACATCAAGTATCAAACATATCAAATCGTGAGTTCGTGAGATAAAAGGTAATGTAAAATCAATTATATAAATCAATATAAATCATGAGACCTGAGTGACTACAACCAGAACTAACATTTGCTGACACTCAAGCTGATACTAGACCTAGAAACAAGTTACAATTAGAACTGAAAATAGTCCTAGACCTTGAAAGTTTCCTCCTTAGTACTTAATGAGCAGCTTGGTACACGTTATAGGAGATTTTCCAGAAGTATATTTCTGTTAAATTGGTCGACATTTGGACAAATTAGAGACATTTGGCTCTACTCAACCCAACCCAACCCAACCCAACTGATCTCAACCCAACTATTTTTTCATGAATTTCAGCCATTGAGGAGAAAAGTATATAGAACAAAACAAAACGAAACACATTTCCATACATTTTAATCTTACTATTATCTCTTTACATGTTACTAATTTCTTTCATTGAGCGATTTCGAATATGTCGATCTTTGAAGTGAGGGGCCTTGACATCTGGCACTGATAATAGGAGAGGAGAAGTTCTGAGATGAAGTACAATTCCTAATGTTGTATAACTTTAGCCTCGATGTTTTCTGCTACATTTTACATTTTGCTAATAGCATCTATCGTCGACTTTCCCTCTCGGTAACCAAATCGATTTTCTCTGAGTATATATCGTCTCTTCTATCTTTTAAGTTTAGTATCTTCCCCTACTAACATTTCCATCAACTTAGCCATTTTATTTTCCAGGCAGATTGAACGGTAGGTTCATTTTCCCTCTACGTTATTCTTTTATTTTTGAACCAATATCAATTTTGCAATCTTCCATATCTTGAGAAATATTTCCTCTTTTAGGTAGCAATTGAAGATGCTTTAAAAGATTATAACATCTTTCGTAATATTAGCCGACCCTGATGCCGTCTTTTTCCAAATCTTTCCTACCTCATCGAGCTCATTTTTAAATAATGGGACATTCTTCATAGGCACTTCTATTTTGTTCCACTTAAGCTGATCGTGTGTGAACTTGTTCCTGAATAGTGTGGTCGCTGATAGGCTGTTTTTTCTGTAATTGTAATCTGTTTTACTATAAGATACTGTACTTCATCACAACCAAACCATCACAAGAGCAAATCTTTGACCGAGCCCTGTTTGGATACGGCGAAACAATTTTGACAAAAATTGACAAAAAAAGTAATCCAAACGGGAGTGTGAGATTCCTTGACTTCGGTGTTATTGGTCAGAACTACCGCACTAAAAATTTCTTCTCGTTTCTTCGCATGTAGGCCTTGGCTGTCTGAAATCACTTTCGCATCACTTTAGACAACCTGCGACTGTAGATGTTACTTATTTCTTCTTCTACTTTTTCCCACTTCTATCTCTCGCATTGTTTCCTCAGTTTGACCACCATCCTTTTTTTCCTTGTCTCTTCCAGTATTCGTGCAGACACAGATATCGTTACTTTTTGATGCGCACCTGGACGGAAGGGCGGGTGCCCTTTCATTGTTCTGCCTCTTCTTATTTGGCTCATCTATTTCTTTCCCTATTCCACTACCGTTCATGTGGACATAGTAATGTATTCATTTTTTAACTTTCATTATTTCGATTCATACCTTAAGGAGCGGGCTAACGCCTCCTCACTGTTGTTCGTCTGCTGTGTCATTCCACTTAATCTCTTTCTTCATGGGCTGGAGGTTTCTTCCTCTTCCCTTCTTCGCTTCTCTTCCACTCCTTTCTCCTTCATAATTTTCCGCTTCTTTCTCTAATAGCACCTCATGAATATTTTCCATCTTGATTTGTTTTCCAATCGTTATCTCTGCTTATCTAGTCATAGCAATCGTTTCTTCGCAGCAGCTCGAAATGTACGCACTCAAAAACAGTATGTCTCCAATATTCAGCCGTACCAGCATTCACCTGATCTTCTTATCTTTATTTCCGTCAATTACTTTATAAAGATTCCGTGGTCAAAATCGCTTGTGTTGCATAGTAATTTGTATTAAATCCATGTTTTTGCCATTTCTTAACATCTCTGATAAAGTTCTTTGCCCATCCTTGATATCGGTCCCACCTTTTCTTCCAACCTTTTCTGTTTTCCTCTTTTCTAGCTCCTTTTGATTTCCAATTGCGAACTCTTTCCCTTACTAGAAGGTCATAGGGAGGACACCTGGCCACTACTCTTACTGCTTTGGCCGATACCGTCCTATATGCTAAGCATATTTCTATATTTTTTTGTGCTTCAATGCTCTTTCTCATGCCAAGGACACCGTACAGGGTTGCTGATTCTATTACTTTAGCCATCAGTTTTTTCTTTCCCTGGCTTGGGCCTCCTATTCTTCTGCTAACGCATTAATTGTTTCGGCCGCTTTCTCTTTTAATTTCCTTACATGAGTCGTCATTCTTAGATCTTTATCGACCTGTACTTCTAAGTGCTTCACAGACTTGGTACTTTTAATTTTTTACGTTATTTACTTCTAGTTCGATATGTTGCAATCCACGTCTTCCTTCGAGAATTACTATTTCCGTTTTGTGCGATGCCAACTGAAGACTCATCTTTTCTAATTTTGCGCTTCTATTCTCTATGCAGTAGTTGGCTTTATCTTTTAACTCTTCAATCTGTTTTACTATAAGCTACTGTACTGAACTGTGCTTCATCTCAACCCAACCTAACTCAATCAAACATAATCCAATCCTGAACCTTCTTCGTTGTAGCTGTAGAGTTAGTTGTAGTGACAGTGATGGTATAAACTAAAACTAACAATAGAATTAGAACTAAAATCATACGGGTTGGGTTTTGTTTGATTGAGTTGAGTTAGGTTGGGTTGAGTAGGGTTCATTTGGGAACTAAAATAAATTGGGCTAACTAAAATCATGTGGGTTTAGTTACACTACTTAAACCCGAAGGATTCTAGTTCTATACTAGCACTCTATCATTTGGATTTAGTTGTGAAAAGATTGTTTTGGGTTGGGTTTTGTTGGATAGAGTTGAGTTGGGTTGGGCTGAGTTGGGTTCATTTACGTCGGGTTTATTTGCGTTAGGATTAGATGGGTATACCTTAGATTGGTGCTAATTCTAGATCCAGCGTTTAATGCTACTTTATGTCTGTTATATAGAAATTTTATAAAAATTCTTATAATTCAAGAAGTGATTCGTTGTTGTCTCTAATTCTTGTTAGCAATTCCTATCTTTGTCTTCTCTATTTCCTTGCTTTGATTACTTTGTATTCTTTTACTTGACTAGAAACATTTAGAAAAATATTTATTCAAACGAATACGGTATGTACATTTTCATTTTATCATCAAGAATTTTTTATTTTTCCTTAAGAAAACCAACTTTTTCCATAAAATTTATTTTCCGTTAACATCGTATTAAGAATTAACGGTTTAACGAGAGTTTAAAACTAGCTTCCTTCCGAGAGAGCACCATCTTGCGGACGTTGCGTCTCCTGCATATTTAGCCAGGAAAATAATGAGCGCCTGCTGCCGCCCCTGCATAATGTATAATGTTATTTCCATGGTTATAAACACACGCACCTCTAACCGTTTTATTGTCCAAGAAAAATTTTTAATAAATTGGTCCGTTTTAAAATTAAATATATCGCAACATTGTTGGAAGCGGTAAACGGTTACTGGCTGCTGCGAAATTACGCGAAAGAGAGCAAGAGCAACATTTATCGATTCACGAATACGATGCGCAGCGAAAATAAGAACAAACCGGACGAGAAAGCGGGCGAACAAATTGAAATATAAAAACTTAATTGGGGTACGAGCGCAGGTAGATAAATGCTGCTAAAAAGGCCGCAGGAAAAAGTTGTAAAAAAAAAATAACCCGAATACTCGCTGCACGGGATTTGTACAGCAAAGCAGAAGCTTTTTTCTTATCTCCAATCCATTTTGTCACTTTAATTGTTAAAATTGTTGTATATAATTTAATAAAAACACCTTTTTAGTTAAATGAAGGATTTAGCACGTTTCTTTTTGGGAGGCTTAAATACAATGCGGACAATCGACGGAATACCTAAAGGGTATTAAGACGAGTTGAGAGAATGGAGCTCTATTATTATGGAGAATAGGGGGAAACAATCGGCATTCATTCTACTCCTTCGTCTAAGATACTCATTTTAATTAGAAAATTATCATTTTACAACTAAAATAGCCAATTTTAAACTCAATCGGGGCCTAAATTTTAAATATAAATGCTATTCTCTGGGCTAGTTCAAATTTGAATCCTATTCGTGTTTAGTTTTAGAAGTAGTAACTAATTTTTAATTGACAATTTTTGAAATTGCGATATGAAGATTTTATATTTTAATCATAAATTAATCATAAACTCTGTTTGCCAGTGGTTTTGAAGTCTTAGGACGTCTTCTGATCTCTTCTGATCTCCTTTTTTTTTTGATGTGGTTCAAATTGATGAGATATCACACAACCTAAATATCTTCTACTCATATTTAATTGATTGTTTATATTGAACTGTTTGGCTTCAAGCCGATCACAATAAGAAACCATGCTTTCGTCAATGCTTAATTTTTCGATTGTTAAATTTGTAAAGCAAGTCAAAAAGAGGATGGAATTTTTCAAATTTATCACTTTTATGTAGATTTACTAACTGGAATTTATAACGTCAAACCTGTTTCTTATTGTATTAGAATTGTAGTTTACATTGTATGTATCACATTGAGGAACCACGTGAAAGTATATTCACCGTGTTGCTGAACATAAAGTACAAACATACCGATCAAGAAAGTATTTCATCATCAAAACACTTTCAAAACGAGAAACTGCATTGGTAACATTCTATGTACCAAATTTGCTTGGCGAAACAAATAGCAGCAAAGTTGGAGCAGGAATTTGTGTTGACTTAAACGAGAAAGAAGTTTTCGATGTGCAAGGTTTTGTCGAATTGTGTACATTCCACAGTATGAAATTTTCTGGAGCCAGTATCGAGTCTTCTGAAAGCATTTCAAGTATTTTGGAAGCATTTTAAGTCTTCTAGAAGAATTTTAAGTCTTTTGGAAGCAGTATTAAGTCTTTTGGAAGCATTGCAAGTTTTCTGGAAACATTTCAAGTCTTCTGGAAACAATATCAAGTTGTCTAATAACAGTATCACATTCTTTAAGTTCAGTATCAAGTGTTCTGGAAGCAGTTTAAATTTTCTTCAGCATTCTAAACTTTCTGGAAGGATTTTAAATTATCTGGAAACCTGTCAAGTTTTCGGGTAGCAATATCAAGTTGTTTAGGAGCAGTAGCACATTCTTCAAGATCAGCATCAAGTGTTTTAAAATCAGTTCAAATCTTCTGGTGCATTCCAAGTCTTCTAGAGCCATTTTAAGTCTTCTGGAAGCAGTATTATGTGCTTTGGAACTTGTGTTCTGCAAGCATTTTAAGCGTTCTGGAAGCAGTATTAAGTTTTTTGAAAGTATTGCAAGTCTTCTGGAAACATTTCAAGTCTTCTGGAAGCAATATCAAGTTGTCTAGGAGCAGTATCAAATTCTTCAAGATCAGCATCAAGTGTTCTGGAAGCAGTTTAAATTTTCTTGAGCATTCCAAACCTTCTCGAAGGATTTGAAATTATCTGGAAGCATGTCAAGTCTTCGGGTAGCAATATCAAGTCGTCTAGGAGTAGTATCACAATCTTCAAGATCAGCATCAAGTGTTTTGGAAGCAGTTCAAATCTTCTAGCGCATTCCAAGTTTTCTGGAAGCATTTTAAGTTTTCTGAAAGTAGTATAAAGTGTTTTGGAAGTTATCCAGAGATAATATCAAGTGTTCTGCACGCATTTCAAGCGTCTGGAAGGAGTATTAAGTCTTTTGCAAGCATTGCAAGTTTTCTGGAAATATTTCATGTCTTCTGGAAGCAATACCAAGTTGTTTAGGAGATGTATTAAATACTTCAAGATCAGCATCAAGTGTTTTGGAAGCAGTTCAAATTTTCTTGAGTATTCCAAACCTTCTGGAAGGATTTTAAATGATCTAGATGCATGTCAAGTCTTCGGGTAGCAATATCAAGTCGTCTAGGAGTAGTATCACATTCTTCAAGATCAGCATCAAGTGTTTTGGAAACAGTTCAAATCTTCTAGTGCATTCCAAGTTTTCTGGAAGCATTTTAAGTCTTCTGGAAGCAGTATAAAGTGTTTTGGAAATTATCCGGAGATAATATCAAGTGTTCTGCACGCATTTCAAGCGTCTGGAATTAGTATTAAGTCTTTTGCAAGCATTGCAAGTTTTCTGGAAATATTTCAGGTCTTCTGGAAGCAATACCATGTTGTCTAGGAGCAGTATTAAATTCTTCAAGATCAGCATCAAGTGCTTTGGAAGCAGTTCAAATTTTCTTGAGCATTCCAAACCTTCTGGAAGGATTTTAAATGATCTAGATGCATGTCAAGTCTTCGGGTAGCAATATCAAGTCGTTTAGGAGCAGTATCAAATTTTTCAGGTTCAGTATCAAGTGTTTTGGGAGCAGTTCAAATCTTCTGGTGCATTCCAAGCCTTTTAGAAGCATTTTAAGTTTTCTGGAAACAGTATAAAGTTTTTTGGAAGTTATCCAAAGATAATATCAAGTGTTCTGCAATCATTTCAAGCGTCTGGAAGCAGAACTAAGACTTTTGGAAGCATCGCAGGTGTTCTGGAAACATTTCAAGTCTTCTGGAAGCAATATCAAGTATTCTAGAAGCGGTTCAAATTTTCTTGAGCATTCCAAACCTTCTGAAAGGATTTTAAAGCACCTAGAAGCATGTCAAGTCTTCGGGTTGCAATATCAAGTCGTCTAGGAGCAGTATCAAATTCTTCAAGATCAGAATCAAGTGTTTTGGAAGTAGTTCAAATCTTCTGGTGCATTCCAAGTCTTCTGGAAGCATTTTAAGTGTTTTGGAAGCAGTATAGAGTGTTTTGGAAGTTATCCAGAGATAATATCAAGTGCTCTGCAAGCATTTTAAGCGTTCTGGAAACAGTATTAAGTCTTTTAGAAGCATTGCAAATCTTCTGGAAACATTTCAAGTCTTCTGAAGGTAATATCAAATCATCTAGGAGCAGTACCAAATTCTGCAAGATTAGCATTAAGTGTTTAGGAAGCAGTTAAATCTTCTTGAACATTCCAAACCTCCTGGAAAGATTTTAAATCATCTAGCAATATCAAGTCATCTCTAATATCAAATTCTTCAAGATCACCATCAAGTGTTTTGGAAGCAATTCAAACCTACTGGTGCATTCCAAGTTTTCTGGAAGCATTTTAAATAATCTGTAAGCGATTTAAGCCTTCTGGAAGCAATATCAAGTCTTCTGAGAGCAGTATCAAATCCTTCAGAATCAGTATCAAGTGTTCAAATCATCTGGAGTGCATTCCAAATCTTCTGAAAGCATTTTAAATAATCTGAAAGCGATCTAAGCCTTCTGGAAGCAATATCAAGTCCTCTGGAACCAACATCAAGTTTTCTAGGAGCAGTATCAAATCCTTCAGAATCAGTATCAAGTGTTCAAATCATCTGGAGTGCATTCCAAATTTTCTGGAAGCATTTTAAATAATCTGAAAGCGATTTAAGTCCTATGGAAGCAATATCAAGTCTTCTGGAAGCAATATCAAGTCTTCTAGGAGCAGTATCAAATCCTTCAGAGTCGGTATCAAGTGTTCAAATCATGTGGGGTGCATTCCAAAGCTTCTGGAAGCATTTTAAATAACCTGAAAGCGATTTAAGCCTTCTGGAAGCAATATCAAGTCTTCTGGAAACAATATCAAGTCTTCTAGGAGCAGTATCAAATCCTTCAGAATCAGTATCAAGTGTTCAAATCATCTGGAGTGCATTCCAAATCTTCTGAAAGCATTTTAAATAATCTGAAAGCGATTTAAGCCTTCTGGAAGCAATATCAAGTCTTCTGGAAACAATATCAAGTCTTCTAGGAGCAGTATCAAATCCTTCAGAATCAGTATCAAGCGTTCAAATCATCTGGAGTGCATTCCAAATCTTCTGAAAGCATTTTAAATAATCTGAAAGCGATTTAAGCCTTCTGGAAGCAATATCAAGTCTTCTGGAACCAATATCAAGTTTTCTAGTAGCAGTATCAAATCCTTCTGAATCAGTATTAAGTGTTTAAGTCATCTGGAGTGCATTCCAAATCTTCTGGAAGCATTTTAAATAATCTGAAAGCGATTTAAGCCTTTTGGAAGCAATATTAAGTCTTCTAGAACCAATATCAAGTTTTCTAGTAGCAGTATCAAATCCTTCTGAATCAGTATTAAGAGTTCAAGTCATCTGGAGTGCATTCCAAATCTTCTGGAAGCATTTTAAATAATCTGAAAACGATTTAAGCCTTCTGGAAGCAATATCAAGTCTACTGGAAGCAATATCAAGTCTTTTGGAAGCAACATCAAGTCTTCTAGGAGCAGTATCAAATCCTTCAGAATCAGTATCAAGTGTTTTGGAAACAGTTCAAATCACCTGGAAGCATTTCAAGTCTTCTGGAAGCACTATCAAGTATTCTGGAAGCAATATCAAGTCTGCTAGGAAGACAGAAACTACTACACAATGCAGCATAATATATCATAATAATTATAAGTAATTATGTAAGGGTTTGTAATAGATTTTAACCTGAAGAATCTGAAGTGAACCTGAAGTGTATGTTGTTACTGTTTCATACGAAAATATTTGGTTAGAATTCTTGCTAACGTTACAAAACGTCGAAACTTTAAAGTGACTTCTCTTATTGTTAACATCTTTTTTAGATTATTTTCTTTCGATAAAAAAACTAATTTTTAAAGCACACTGCTAATCATGAATAATTCCAGCCGAGGCATTCTAAGATTAGGTCCTAATCAAACGGATCAATATTTAATTAAGAAAATTGAAAACCAAATTTAAAAATCAATTCATGAAATGACTCTCATCAGTACACCATAAGGAATAGAAACTATTTGGAATTTTTATAAAAATTATAATATTTCGTGTCATCTTGAATAATACTACGAACGTGTTCTGTTCGTCCCTTTTCTACTTGAAATTCTGACAGGGGCAAACTTAGGATGAAGGGAGGAAGTGTGTACGTTAAGGTGAAGGGGAACAAATGTGGATCGATAGAGCGACACCAACGTCGGCGTAAGCGTGCGGTTCACACGTTATTTTTTTCCTTCTCACACACGCGTCGACTGCCGGAAACGCCACCTATCGATTCCGGTTTTATTACGGAATAGGCTTTAAGACCGGAAAAAACAAACATGCCATGAATTTTTCAACGCACCACATGGATTAAGAAGGTAATCCGAATATAAACATTCTTATATTTGTGTTTATATCGATTAAATTTTTTCAAACTCTCTATAAACACGTACTTCCTATCTATCTATCTATACGGCGCGCGGTTTGATAAATGACCGAAAGGCCACTTGGCGGCAACGTATTCTTAAGAGAGTGATAAATGATGCTTGGCTCACATTACGACCGCAATTTTAAAATCGCTTCGGATATACCTGCGAGGAGGATTCGTGTTGGTGATATGAAAATGCGACGCCGTTAATAATTAAATGATGGCATATGTCATGATTAATCGTATTCTTTAGGAAAGCGGACGTGTTACTACGTGATTTGTAATTTCTGTCTTCGATGCTTTTCTTTCGATCGATTAAAACATTTTTTAAAACGATTCGTATTGAAAGTATAACTAATGCTAGACTTACTAATGCTAGAACTAGATATAGAAGAAACATTAGGATTTAACTGGGCGTCTCTTTAGACAAAACCATATCCAACCTAACTTAGTTTCAGAATTAATACTAGATCTAGATTTAGAAGCATTAGGGTTTAGCTGTTCGTCTCTTAAGGCTCGTTACTACCATCTTCTGGTTAAACTATTAAGTTACGGCTAAGTAATGGATCTTAGGCCCACGACTACCATCTTTTAGTTAAATTTATCTTGTAGATAAATTCATCTACTAGCCAATCAGAGCGCGTGAAATAGCCGTAACTATGATAATAATCCCTTAGATAGCTTAACCAGAAGATGGTAGTAACAGGCCTTAGGGCCGGTTTATTCACCTTTGGTTAAATTTAATTACTGGATATTTTCCATGGTTACTGTAATTTCACTTGCCATGATTGGCTATATTAACAGTAACTATGGTAAATATCTGCTAGTTAAATTTAACTAAAGGTGAATAAACTAGGCCTTAGACGGCTAAACCCTAATGTTTCTAGTTCTATGTCTAGTATCAGTTCTGAAGCTGGGTTGTAGGTCTAGTATTAGTAATATTTTTAGATCCAGAAAAATTTAAAACAATCTAGAATTAAGCAAGAATTAAAAGTAGAACTAATACTAGGCTTAGAACTAGGAAATTTCGGTTTAGCCGCGCGTCTAAGAATACTTAGTTTAATCTATTGGTTGTTGGCTAACGAACTCCACAAAATAAAGCTCTGGGATTGACAAAATTTCTTCACTTTATCTTATAAAAAATTAGGAACTCTTACATAACTGCTTATTATTATCATGATATATTATGCTGCATTATGTAATAGTTTCTGTTGACTGATGGCTGAAGAACTGCATTTCTCAATTTGAATTTTGCCCGACACGATTTTTTTTGACAGTACCTAATTTGCATTGAGACTTGATACTGTTACCAAAAGACTTGACATTGTTTCCAAAATTTGAAATGCTTTGATTTGAAATGCTTCCACACTCTTGGTACTGCTCCTAGACGACTTGAGACTACTTCTAAAAGACTTGATATTGTTCCTAGAAGACTTAATACTGCTTCTAGAAGACTTGAACTGCTTCTAGAACATCCGATACTGGTTCTGGATGACTTGGTACTGCTTCTAGATGAAGCAGAAACCTTGATATTGTTTCCAAAAGACTTGAAATACTTTCAGTAAGCTTAACCCGCTTTTGCCTAATATTCAATATTGGAACAACGATATTTAGTACCCAATTATGCTAAATGTTATCTATCATACGCTTCTGGGAAGCGTTTTACATTGTTAGAAATCATTCATTTGGAAATTTCATAGTGTTTGTGTTAATAATAATTCATTGTAAATACTTTCCAATTGTGTTGGGTGCACCAAAAACATACTTTATTCTTTGTTGAATGTTTGCTATAATTATAAAGATTTTGAAAAATTTCTATGCCTTTATTATGATAATCTACCGTTATGTTCTATTGTTGCAATTTCGGAAGACTAGAATTGATTCGGTGTACTTTTCTTCTATGAACTATTCTACCAAACAGCTTATTGATTTGGTATAAAGTGATTAGTTTTGGAAAGCAGACATTTTTGCTTCCAAAAACTGTGTAAGTGATGAGTTTATTGTTCCACCTAATGATAGAACGCTCTGAGGAAGATGATGATTTAATTAACTTGAGTGAGCATAGTAAAATGTAGACAGAGTTTGATAAAATAACTTGCACATCGGAGACTTCTTTCTCGTTTAAGTCAACACAAATTATAATCATCCGACTAAAAGAAATTGGGCGAAATGTGCTTACCTTCTTGTTTTGAAGTTCTTTTGATGATGAAATATGCACTTCATGATTTCATTCTTTATTCTTCGTTTCTAGAACCAAATCCGGATTTCATGTATCAAATTGACACAATGTCAGACAATAATTGTTTGGCTATTGCTGACTATTTTTTTACGATTGGTTTATGTGAAAATAAAAATGATAACGCAAACAAACGCTTGACTTCTAGCAAAAATAGACTTCTGCGAAAATTCTTTTTTGTGCTGTTCTGATTGGTATTTAATTGGGTAAATAAAGCCAAACTGTATAGAGAAATGGCGAGCATGTTGCAAAGCAGCGTAACATGCCATCGCCTATTTACTTTCCGTTTGCATCGATACTAACCAACCTTCTGGTCTGTTTTGACGATGTGTTTTGTTGTAAAATTTTATTATGTTTGGTTTCTTCAAAATTTTTTTGTTCAGCATCCATTCCCTTAACCGCCGAATTCGTAGGTTGATGCTGTTTTGCAGAAGACCTAAAATGCTTCTAGAAGACTTTAATTGCTTCCAAAAAACTTGATATCGTTTCTGGCAGACTTGATACTGCTTCCAAAAAGCTTTAAACTCTTTAAAAAGGCTTGAACCGCTTCCGAATTGCTTCCAGAAGTTTAAACTACTTCTTGCAACTTAAACTTAAACTAATTCTTGAAGACATGATACTGTCCCTGGAAGACTTAATACTGCTTCTAGAAGATTTGCCACTATTTAAAATGAAGATTCGATATTGCCTCTGGATGTTTCCAGAAGACTTGATACAGTTTCTAGAAAACTTGATATACTTTCAGAAGACTTGACTAAGTCTTAAAATGTTTTCACAAGATTTGAAACTGTTTCTAGATGACTTGAAATATTTAGGAAGGGCTCGATACTTCTTGTAAGAAACTTGAAATGTTTCTTGAACATTTCAGCAAAGAAACAAGGCACTGTTTATAAATCCTTTGAGTTTGTCTAAAATATTGGACATAATGCAAAATCTTTTCGCAAATAGTCCAAAAACTGTTGATTTAAAACTAAATACTGGTGGCGGAAAAAAATACCAAATATTGGTGTCAAAGGGCAATATCTTCATGTCAGAAGTTCCAAAACTATTGCAAATTTTTTCATAATGACTAAGGTAGTATCGACGTACAGATCGAAAATATTATTGGGCAGTTATCAATTAGCTATCATTATGAAACTTGGCTTATGATTAAAACACCAAAAGAAGTGTTATGCCAAAATTTGAATTAAATTCGTCAACCGGAAGTAGCTCCTGTTAAGTAATATTTAACTTAAACACATCTTCATTTTCTTTTTATATAAATTAGGGCTTCTAAGAAGAATATTACTTTAAAGTTTTGTACAAAACATTAAATATATGTTACTGGTAAAGTGTGCATTTCAGTTAATGTATACGTTAACTAGTCAATGTATACATTTACGTAACGTTTTAGTGAAAGTATTTACTAATCATAGAGTGTATACATTTACTAGTGAATGTGTACATATACTAGGTAGTGTATACATTTGCTAACAAATATCTGTAAAAGTTGTTCCAAAGGATGGTATAATTTTCTTAATAGACGGAATTGCATGTGATGCAAGTGGTAAGTAAGAATAGTAATAAATACATTTTTGAAACAATACCAAAAAACAGAAAAATAACTGGAAGCTTTTTTGTACTAAGATATGTAACAAAAATTTAAATACGGATTTTTTTAATACAAATATTTATTTCTTAAAATAAAAATACAAAAACAAACAATATAAAGAACAAATCCGTTCATCTATTAATGCAAATACAACTTTTATTTATTACAACATGGTAAACTTTGGTGGCACTTCGAATTGCACAAAATTTTTTTCTTTACACATGTGCATCTATTACCATTACATTTTGTTTTGCAATTGCATTTTACAAATCCCTGTCCACTTCCTACCGATTGCTCTGTGGCCACTGTTCTAAGAAGTAATTGTTGTGGTGGAATACCAACGATGTTTAGTATCTTCTCTGGACATACACTAAATTGGGATCTAGTGTAAAGACCTTTCAAAATACCATTCCTTGTTCCTATTT
The DNA here is from genome assembly GCA_036711965.1 of Onthophagus sagittarius. NCBI lineage: Eukaryota > Metazoa > Arthropoda > Insecta > Coleoptera > Scarabaeidae > Onthophagus > Onthophagus sagittarius. The sequence continues at coordinate 16,033,177 of JASERS010000004.1, forward strand.
GAAAATAACCATCATCAGTTTTTTTCATTATACATCCTAAGATTGAACGAGAATCTCCTCTTCCCCTGTCTAAATCTGGTACTTTAATCCGGACAGTCATTCCGTTTTCTGCTGGCATATGAGAAGCATCAGATATTGTTTTCATACGTGTAGCTTGAAGTTTTAAATTTTCTTTGGCCTCATTTCTGTTATTATTAATTTCATGTAGACAGACGCACGCAAACATTACAAATGGAATTATCTTCCGACAATAACAAAACCTCACATTTTCTACACTTCTTCTCTTTCAATATATCGTTATTTTCTTTATCAACGCACGTTGTTGCTATTTCCTCTACTAGCAGAATTTCTTCTTGTAAAGCTTCTTCTAAGGTTTCTAAAGAACTTTCTGGGATAGATTCCTGTGAAATAGCAACATTGCTATGAAAAGTGATTTCAATTTCACCTTATTCTTCTGTATTAGACGCATTAGAAGTTTTTATTAATATGTTCTTTAATAACATCTCGTGGTAGTGAAGAAGAAGTAAGTCCAACTTTCGCTGTCTCTCCAAACATTGCTTCATATGGACTTCTTTTGATTCCTGCATGAAACCCAAACCTGAAAAAAGATTTACATGATACCGCTTTTTATTGTAGAAAAAAAAAAGATTTGATTGAAAGGTTTTTGCCTTTACTCCAATGGTTAGATTTTTCTTGTAGTATCCAAGTGTTCAATATATTTTCTACATCTTGATTGGCGCGTTCTACACTGCCTTGCGATTGACTATGTCGCGGTTTACCATGAAGAATTTTTAATTCAGGCCATAGTTGTTTTAAATCTTCTATTATATTGTTTACAAATTCTCGTCCATTATCAGATTGCAGTATGGATGGGGCACCAAATAATAAGAATATACTAAGTAGTTGATCTGCTACTTCCAATCCCTGCTTACTTTTAAGTGCTCTAAGTATCACAAATTTCGTCAGATGATCTTGATAGACTAATATAAATTTAAATTCTCCGTCAGGTTGTGATTGAAAGTCTATTAAGTCTACTTGGCATCTAGAGTTAAAGTGTGAAAATATCATCGGTTTAACCACCAACCCTTTCTTTTCGTTTTTTCGCTTTAACATAATTCGCATAAATTTAGAAATAGTTGTATTTCTTGAGTTGTAATATTTTTATACCTTTGAACTTCATACAACACATCAAATAATTCTTCAACAACAACATAATACAACACTTTATCATTTGTAATTGGTACAACTAGCTTTTCCACATTTTTAATTGTAACGACATCGTAATGTTTTAGCAACCAAAAATGACGGTTTGCCTTCCGAGCTGAGGCCTTTGCAATTTTTACTTCATCTACTAAATTACGATATTTTGATAAACTCATTCGAAAGCTATTACTCTTTTGTGAAATATTTTCAATACAACTATGAAATTTAAATTTCATTTCATTTTTATCCATTTTACTAACTTAACAAGTTAACCGAAAGATAAAGCCTTATTTTGAAACTTCCTGAGAACTACTGTGTCTTTTTTACATTGATTTTAAAGCGAACAAATATTATAACGTAACCTATTTTACCATTCAACAGAACTGTTAAAGAATAGGTTAAGTTGGTTGGTTGGTTACCCATCGTTGTCTACGTTGTCTATCGATCGAAGTTTTTTAGTTATAAGTTATTTTGATTTTTTATATTTCAGAGTCTTCGCTTCGTTTGTTATTTAAAACAACTTCTACAACTTTTGTTATATAATACATTTTAAACGTATATTAAACTTTAACTGAGTATCGTTAGTAATTGTATACATTAACTAGTAAAAGTTTACATTTTGTATTTTATATACACATTAACTAGGTAAATTAGTTAATGTATGCATTGTCTAGATAGTGTATACATTCACGTAATGAATGCTTTAACTGTAACATATATATTATTTCACATTTTTTCGTGAATTTACGTGACCGGAAGTTCCTGAACACATATATCGATTGTTTTAGGGAGAAAGCCTCTCTTTTGAGTGTAATAGCATTTTATCACTTTCGCTTATACCGGAAATGACTGATTTAGTAGTTAGATACATTAATTCTATGGAAGATTGACACGCATCTCCTTTGAAGCAATTTGAAATGTCGAAACTACTTCTGTGTGATATACTGCTATGTTTCCTCACTTTCTTCATCATCATCTTCTTTACCTTTTGCTTCTGGAGATTCGTCCAAAATAATTTTTCTCGTCTTGATTCAATTTTTACTTATTTTTACATTTTTTATTAAAGTTACTATTTTATCGGAGGATCGAAACTGAGTTTTGCTTGTTTTCGCCTCTTCAGAAAACTCTCCAATTGGTAATAGCGACTCTTTAAGCAGAAATGTTCATTGATTATAACAAACTAACAACAACATTTTTTTTAATGAGCCGTTGCGAAGATATCGATCTGTAAAATGAGGGGTCTTAACTTTTTGCACGAACTATAGCCGTGATGGAACTAATAACGCCAGAAATAGGGAGTGATCTCTTTTCTAATGATTATTTTGTAATTGTTTCTTAAGGCTTCCATTACTCTCGAAGCATTAAGTATTGGGTTTTAGTTAAAGTAAAGGATATTATTAAATCAAGAGCTTGTTTAGCAGTCAATTGAATTTGTTGTGCTTTCCATTTCAAGAGAAGTGAAACTACATTACATGAAACTACATAAAAACCAAAACACAGCGCTAAAATATCGAAAATCATAACAAGAATAAATGTAGGATCTACAATTATGTGTTAAGTAATCTTCTGTAACTGTCAATTTCTTTCTTTCGGTGCAATTCGTAAAATAATATTTATAAAATAAGTACGAAGGCTTTCACGACCGGTGTTAATTGAACTAAAATTAGAACTAACACTAGAACTATCACTAGGACTAACACTAGATCTAAAACTAGAAACTTTCGGGTTTCGCCGTGCGTTTTTTGAAAAAATATTTGACGTTTCGGATGCCATGTTGCAACCTTCTTCAGAAACTGGTTCTAACTGACAAAATTGGGGATCGTAAAACAATATATAGGTCGAAAAAACTAATTAATAATTAATTTATATTAATTACAAGCTAATTACTAACTAATTACTGCGTCGCGTCCGGTTTGGGAGTCGTGGTTCGTCTTTTCCCACCATCTTCCATGTTCTGGTGAATTCCCAGCCATCTTCTCTGTTGACGTTGTTTTTATGTCGGTGGATTTCTATGGCTTCTCTTGTCAGCCGTTGATGATATTTATTATTCATAGCCAGAACCTTTGTTTTGTCGAAGTTTATTTGGTGTCCCTCCGAATGGCAATGTTCCGCAACCGCCGACTGTTGAATCTTCCTCAGCCTCACATCCCTCTCGTGTTCCTTGATACGGAAATCGATGTTTCGCCCGGTTTGGCCAACGTAAAACTTCCCACAACTGCATGACAGCCGATAGACACCCGCTCCTTTTAATAGAGGTAGCTTGTCCTTGGCTACCGGGAGTGTATTCCGAATTTTGGTGACCGTTCCGTATCGCACCACGATGTCGTTTTTCTTGAGGTGTCTTGCAATTCATTCCGGTACACCGGAAACGTAAGGAAGACAGATGAAACCAGCTGGTTCTGTACTTGCTGCAGCTTCTTCTCCCTGCTTCCGCTGCTTGGTGGCTCGGTTGATGTCCTTTAAACTATATCCATTTTTCTGTAGTACGTTCCGTAGAAATCGTTCTTCCTTCTTTAGGTTATCTCCTTTACATACTCTTGCTGCTCTCTGAAACAAAGTGCGAATTACGGACCTCTTCTGTTGGGGGTGATGGATACACCCCCAGTTCCATATCACCATTTGTCGTTCTAGTGACCAATACATCTAAGAAGGGCAACTGCTTGGCGGATTCTGTTTCCATGGTAAATTTGATCATGGGATGTTGAGCGTTTAGATGACCTAGAAATTCAAAGAAGTGTTCCCTACCATGTTGCCATACCACAAACGTATCGTCCACATATCGGAACCATAGCTTTGGTTTCCATTGGCTCTTCTTCATAGCATTTTCTTCGAACAATTCCATGTAAAAGTTAGCTATCACCGGCGACAAAGGAGATCCCATGGCTGCCCCCTCAAACTGTTCGTAAAACTTTCCTTTCCAACTGAAATACGTCGACGATAAACAAAATTCAACTAGATCTGGCACGTACTCTGGCAAACCCTCTGGAATGAGTTTTTGGCGAAGACCCTCTACCGCTTTCTTAATTGGTACCCTAGTAAAAAGAGATTCTACATCGAAACTAACCAAAATATCCTAGCATCTAACTTTACATTTTTCACTGATTCCACGAAATGTGTCGAGTCCCTAACATATGATTCCGTGTTGCCTATAAAAGGAGAGAGAATTTTAGCGAGATGTTTGGCTAGTAGGTACGTTGGTGAATTGATGGCACTGACGATAGGACGAAGGGGGACGTCTGGTTTATGGATCTTCGGTAGTCCATAAATTCTTGGTGGTACCGGAGCCTGCACAAACAAACCTTTCTGATGTTCTGGTGGAACCGCTGTGAATTTTACAAGGTCCTTCATATTCCTTACGATCTTGTCTGTAGGGTCCTTCTTGATCTTCCTGTAGGTGGCCTCCATCATTTTGGCGTCATATTCTTCCTTGTCCATCACAACGGTGGCATTCCCCTTGTCTGCTGGTAACACGACGATTTCTGACTTTTCTTTAATAGATCGGAGTGCCTTCTTCTCACTAACTGTCAAGTTAGATTTTGGTGGTTTTGCTGTTTCAATACCCTGGCAACTTCTTGTCGGATCTCTTCGGCTTTCAGTGTGGGCATCCCTCGAACTGCTGCTTCCACTTCGCAGATTATTTCTTCCTTCGGGACCTTCTTTGGAGCGATTTCGTAATTTAGTCCTTTTGCCAATACCATTGTTTCTTCCTTCGTTAGTGGGATACTCGATCGGTTGATGACGATTGTTTCTACTGAATTCAGTCGCGGCTCTTCTTGAATTCACGATTGGCTTTCTCCATTGTTAGTCTGTCCACTTTATCCCAGTCTTCTCCGGACATACTATTGGAAAGTGAGAGGTAGAGTCGTAGTAACCTCTCACTTACCTTCTGTAAATCACTGTAGGTCTTATATATCATTTCTCGTAGTAATGCCTGTTCTGTCCTAATCAAGATTCTACGAGCTGCAGCGGAGTCGATGCGGTGCTTCACCTTCAAGAACGTTAGCGTAACTTTCTTCTCTCTGCATCTTCGTAAAAAAGCTAAACTGCTTGCGTAGTCTAATCCGTGAGTTATCGAAGTCCTTGCTTTGTTTGTTGATATCCTCCCCATAAAGGTTAATAATATAAGTACGAAGGCTTACACGACCGGTGTTAATTGAAAGTTCATTCACTGATCTAAGATATGAAGTCAATTCGATCGTAAATAACAAAACTATCATAAATTAAATCTACAAAATTGTGTCAAATTTGATACAAAATCCGAATGAAGATTAAAACATTTTTTAAAAAGACTTGTATTATATTATTGCTTCGGGTACGAACTGACCATATTGGTGTAGGTCAGGAAGGGACTTTAATCAGATTAACGAACATAGGCGTGCAGCTGTCTCAGTGAACCATGAGATTTGCACAACGATGACCACACGGGTAAATATTTCCGGTTTAAGGGCGGCTTTAACACACAACTGATTCAATCATTTCACACAATCGATTTTGTATAAATTAATTTCAGTCTTATTATGTTTCGAAAGAATTTAACTTTTGGCGAGTAATTTAAAGTCCGGCCGTCTTCTCGAACTCTATTTACGTCCAAATAGTCCTTTTAACCCGGCAGCATTGCACCGCATAAACTCGGCGGGCCGTATTTTAACCTCAAGGACTTGTCACATCCGGCTACGGCCGGTAATCCATGTGAAACTACTAAAACTTAACGCCGAAGTTGGGTTATGTCGGGTTATCGGCGGCCGAACTTCCACATTAACTCCAATAAATCCGCGAACTTCCCAAGAACTACCGAATTAAACCAAAATTCCGTTATACCGCATTATTTCGCTGTTTTATCCCCTCAAATTCCCCGAATATTTCCAGTTATAACGCAATTTAGTATAAATGTTTCAAGTTCGTCTCGGGCTCATATATTTATATCTTTATGGGTTATTAAGATTACGACTGGAATTTGTGACTTGTTCAATTACGATTATTATTGTGCAGCTGTGAGTAAACTTTCAATTGGTTTCATTGTATAAAATTTTTACGTAAAGTTGGGATGGGTGTTGCTAGTACTGATAGTAGCTATTTTCAGGCTAACCAGAAACGAGCAAACTTGTCTTTCACGACCACGTAACCGCATGAATTTGGGATGTGAGCAAATTAGCGTGAATAATAAACGCCGAGTGCCCAAGCTGAATGAACATGGTTTGGCTCTCTTCGAATAACACCCTAGTTGAAATGAGTATACATAAAAAGATTTAACTATGTTGTAACTTTGCTTGTTTTGGATTGACACCTTTTTAGTCTATTTACCGATCTTTATCCATTACTGCATTGTGCGGTTTAAACAAGATTACGGGCGAAGCAATTAAAAGCGAAGATAGGGCTCACGTTTATCTTGCAGTGTTAGTAATAAATCAGCCGAGCAAATTACAGGGAGCGACTATTACCGACTTTGCGGCTCGATCTGATAGCGTCGTGACCAGAGCCCTTGCCAGAACGAGCGTCGTCTCGCGTCCTTATCGATTCCCTACAACGCTAGGAGGTTGACGTTATTTCAGGAAAAGTCAATAAAAATGCCGTGTTTATCTCACTATTTAATCCACCTTACCCAAAAAAAAATGGACACGAAGGAATTTCCTAGACGACGACGCGATTTGCGCGTCTGGGACCGAATCTACATAAAAGTGCGGTAGATTTTCGTGTTGCGAGAATTTAACTTTGAATTCTATTTATTCGATCCTAACAAATATTTTTAGGGGCGTTGGTTCAGGGTGCACTTTGGGTGAAATATTGAAGGAGACGATGCTGCCAAAAACAGGGGGAATCCACTATTATATCAAGTGCAAAGTCTTGTTGTTTACTTGAGACGGTCCTTCGCTTTAAATAATTTTCAATTGTGATGGTGTCGATTACACAAATACATTTTCAATCAAAATAATTTAACATTTAAATGACAATTCAAGATTATTTTATCTACCATTTTTTCTTGTTTTGTCTGTTATGGAACTGAAATGTCTCATTTTCCAGTGTTTATGCTATTGTGTCGGTAGTTGGGCTTCCTCGACACTTAATCAATACGTTCGTAATGTGGTACATATGACATTTTTGTTCCTTTTTTTTCGTATTGCACTACTGCTTTAGCAGTACAGTTGCATCGGTAATTAAGTAAGACAATCTCAATAACGATTACTACTACCTAAGTAGCACAGCTGCCTCGGTGTAGAAACAATTTTTAGAATAAACGTAATGTTTTAGCAGCAAGATTATCTGCAAATACTTAACTGATATTTTTTCATACAGTTATATATGCCTAATTGTTTAGGTTACCTATAGATAATATTTTATACTGTGAGCGTCAAAAGAAAGTAAACACTAGCTGTTTACTTCTAAAAACCCTTTTTACTACGATTCTGTTAACTTACAATAAAAATGTATATACCAAAATTTACGACTTTATTTGTGAGCAATCCTATCGTAAAAAATAGTTAAGCAAAAAACTCCACAAATATGGTAAATCCCCTTTAGAGTAAAAATACCCCGATTTTTACGCGTCAAAAGAAAGTAAACAGCCGGTCCGGTTGTTGCAAATTCATTTTAGATTTAGGGGAAGTACCACACTTTTCGTATAAATACTTATAAACCTCTCCCAGGACAACTTTAGAACATTTTAGAAGAAGCAAGTGGTTGAAAGTCGAAATTAATTATAAATACCAAAAATCATCATGAGAAAACAAACAAGTATAGAAACGCGTAAAATTATATTAAGTTTAAATAAAAAAGGTAAATCCTTACGCGAAATAACTAAAATAATGGGACGAAATCACTGCACAATAAAAAATTTTTTTTATTGTTTTTTTTATAAATACACAAAACATCATACTCTGTAGCCGATTTACAACGCGTTGGACGACCAAAGCGCCTTACAGAAGCACATGCTAGAGCAGTGGTAAGAGAAGTGAAGAATAATCCATGTTCAAGTGCGGTTAAAATAGCAAACGACATATTGCAGATAGCAAACACAACCATAAGTTTCAGTACCATACGAAGAACACTCCATAGAAGTGGCCTCCATGGAAGAACACCCCGTAAAAAGCCTTACATATCGAAAATAAATAAACAGAAACGTCTTGATTTCGCAAAAAAATATCAGAACGAAGCTCCAGATTTTTGGAAAAATATATTATTTAGTGATGAAAGTAAATTTGAAATTTTTGGTAAAAGAAAATCACCAAAGATATGGCGGCCAAAAAATGAGGCCTTCAAAGAAAAATTTGTTACCAATACCATCAAACACGGTGGAGGCTCGGTTATGGTCTGGGGTTGTATGGCGGCGTCAGTGGTCGGTAATCTAGTTTTTATTGAATCAACAATGAATAAAATGGACTATTTAACCATTTTAAAGAACAATATTTCCCCGAGTATTAATGAATTGGCTTAACAGAGAACTGGATCTTCCAACAGGATAACGATCCAAAGCACACTTCCAAAATTGTGAAGGAATGGATGCTATACCGAGTCCCTAAAACCCTTGATCATCCACCGCAGTCCCCAGACCTTAATCCTATAGAACATCTGTGGGATCACCTTGACAGGAAGATCAGAGAAAGGACAATTTCAAATAAAGACGACCTTAAAAAAGCTTTAACTGAAGAATGGATGAAAATCCCTCAAAATATTACAAAAAACTTGGTGGAATCCATGCCAAGGAGATTAAGGGAGGTGTTGAAGGCCAAAGGAGCTCAAACCAAGTATTAAAAGTTAATATTATATTTATTTTTGTACTTAATACCTATTAGTTCCGAATTCTGTTTACTTTCTTTTGATGCGTAAATTCGGTAGATATTTACAATAATCTGAATTATTACGGGTAATGATTTGTTTTTTTTTTCATGTTTCTATTGATTTAAATATAGTATAGATGAGTTGTGAAGACTGCAATAAGACTTTTTGATTTTCGTTATTAACTGCATTTTTATTAACCTTTTAATAGAAAAACAACAGCTGTTTACTTTTTTTTTGACGCTCACAGTAGATCTTGCATAGAATTAGCAAATTTTGATTGAATTGCGCTGAGAATAGCAAGTCCTGTGAAGATTTTCTTCAAGGTCTTTCACTGATATCTATTTTTATGTTTCAACCCAACCCAACCCAATAATATCATCGGATATATTTATCACGCTACCAGAAAATGTTGAATTGAGCGGTAAAAACATTGACAACCTTACTTGTCGATAAGTATTGGCTGAAACTGAGGTGCGCTGCAAAGTACCATCTGGGGAAGGATTCCTGGAAACTTACAAAGATATATATGAAGACAGGCTAAGGAAAATTGATTTTGATGTATTTCTTATATTATTCAGGGTCTTTTGATACTATCAATCATGACTTGATGTATGCCATGCTTCACTACATTGGGTTTAGTGATCTTGCATTGGGATTCACATTATCCGGTGTTCATCATCACGGTTCAATTTTGTGTCCATTGGTATACTTTACACAGCGCATTTCAACAGATACATCAAATATTGTAGTCATTATTCTTACGCGGATGACACCCAGTTATATATATATTTTCTGCCATCGGATGTCGATGATGCTTATTTAAATCTGCCTTCGGATATAAAGTTTTTGAAGCTATTTTCTGAGTGTCACTGCCTTTGTCTGAATGTTGCTAACAATGCACCGATTTTTTGTAGTTAAGAAAGGTAATTTTAAGTGAATATTTTGTTCGGGATCAGATTAGAATAGTTGTCAACAATCAAATATTGCCGATCAAGAAATGCGTGAAAAACTTGGGTGTCTTATTGGACGAAACTTTGAACATTAATAAACACGTGTATGCTTCTCTTAAGCTTGTCTATGGCTGTTCCTCAATCGTAGAACAAGGGTGCTTTTGTGCGAGGCCTTGGTGTTATTCCATTTTAATGATTGTGATACATTGTATAACCTTTTCCCCACTGATTCGTCAACACTAGCTATTTAAGAAATGCTTTTCATGCTAAATAGCACATATTTATTATCAAAGATTTGCCATCAACTATAAAATGTAGCTCTTGTTTAGGGTAGTTTCATCACAGAATGAAGGGCCTCTTGCCTCAGATTTAGGATACATTGTAGGGCGACAGGGATCGGATAGTTTGCGCTTCATGATTTTTTTTTCCAATTTTAAAATTTTATGGTTAATTTTATTAGGTTTAATGGAAATAAAAATCTCCATCATCCAGGAGTTGCTTCATGCACGACCCGTAATTGTTGCTTGTGATAATAGTCACCTCTCTTCTGATGATAAATTTGCTAAGGATAGTAGTGATCTATCCTGAGAATATCATGATTGAGATAAGATTTGGTCGCTTTGTACTTGATATCTCGTTATCAATGGTATGGAGGGCCATATCAGGGCACTAAATCTGTCAATACTAAGCTAAATTTTGGTGTAGGTCGTTCTATGGTAGCAACTTTGATTTCAAATTTCCCAGGTTACTTTTTCGCATCTTGGTATTTATATGATAAAGTGAAGCAAATGGGGCGTCATGTCATAGATACTTTAGGGAACCCCAATTAAACAATGTAAAAGAAATGATATATACTGGTTTGTACCATCAAGTCAATTCCATGGATGTCAATTCCAACATGATGTTGATGTATTGTTATGATAACGATATTGTAACTATAGTCTCATCTGAGAGTGGTCATCCACTTAGTAAGGTGAAACGTTGGTGTATTAATAAACGAGTAGATATCGATCTACCACACGTTGTTACCAACTGCATTACAAATTACGTATAAGTGGCGTAGACAGACTTAATCAAATTGTTGGAAAATACAAAATTATGTTTATGTTGAAGACGTAGTACTGAAAAATGATGATGTTCACGAAGAATGTGCTGGTGAAATATGTGAATTATTCATATTTACACATATTTACGTTGTCGTCTTTGCCATCTTTCAAAATCATGTCTGATTGCACTCATTTAAGGCTTTACCACCTTCCAACATTATCTATGACTAATTGTAAGATCTTTCGAAACATTGTTATCAATTATCTGTCAGCATAATCTTTGTCAGCTTTCAATATCATGTTTGATATAATTTGGTACTGTTCTTAATATGACATTCCTCTACATTCTTATAACATCTCTTAGAACATTTTTTTTAACATCCATCAGCACTGCTTTGATTTGTCTGGAAAGTTCTTTTTTAAACATTGTTGATGATATCTTTTTCACTTTCTTCGACATTTTTCTGGAATTCGTTAACATTTTTAAATAAAATCTGAACTATAAGATCATCATTCTCAAACATAGTATCTATATTTTTTCTTAGTATTGTTTATGATATCTTTCTATGCTGTTTTCGCAACACCTCCTAACAACATTCTTGGAATTTTTCAAACTATCTCAATCTTCTTCAACATCTTTCTCATCACATCATTGTCGTCTTTGCCATCTTTCAAAATCATGTCTGATTGCACTCATTTAAGGCTTTATCACCTTCCAACATTATCCATGATTAATTGTAAGATCATTCAAAACATTGTTATCAATTATCTGCCAGCATCATCTTTGTCAGCTTTCAATATCATGTTTGATATAATTAGGTACCGTTCTTAATATGACATTCCTCCACATTCTTCTAACATCTCTTAGAACATTTTTTTTAACATCCATCAGCACTGCTTTGATTTGTCTAGAAAGTTCTTTTTTAAACATTGTTAGTGATATCTTTCTCACAATCTTCGACATTTTTCTGGAATTCGTTAACATTTTTAAATAAAATCTGAACTATAAGATCATCATTCTCAAACATAGTATCTATATTTTTTCTTAGTATTGTTTATGATATCTTTCTATGCTGTTTTCGCAACACCTCCTAACAACATTCTTGGAATTTTTCAAACTATCTCAATCTTCTTCAACATCTTTCTCATCACATCATTGTCGTCATTGCCATCTTTCAAAATCATGTCTGATTGCACTCATTTAAGGCTTTATCACCTTCCAACATTATCCATGATTAATTGTAAGATCTTTCAAAACATTGTTATCAATTATCTGCCAGCATCATCTTTGTCAGCTTTCAATATCATGTTTGATATAATTAGGTACCATTCTTAATATGACATTCCTCTACATTCTTCTAATATTTCTTAAAACATCATCTTTAACATTCATCAGCACTGCTTTGATTTGTCTGGAAAGTTCTTTTTTAAACATTGTTGGTCATATTTTTGTCATTTTCTTCGACATTTTTCTGGAAATCGTTAACATTTTTAAATAAAATCTGAACTATAAGATCATCATTCTCAAAGATAGTATCTATATTTTTTCTTAGTATTGTTTATGATATCTTTCTATGCTGTTTTCGCAACACCTCTTAACAACATTCTTGGAATTTTTCAAACTGTCTCAATCTTCTTCAACATCTTTTCTAATCATCCATCATTGTCGTCTCTGCCATCTTTCAAAATCATATCTGATTGCACTAATTTAAGGCTTGATCACCTTCCAACATTATCTATGACTAATTTTAAGATCTTTCGAAACATTGTTATCAATTATCTGTCAGCATCATCTTTGTCAGCTTTTAATATCATGTTTGATATAATTAGATACTGTTCTTAATATGACATTCCTTTACATTCTTCTAACATTTCTTAAAACATCATCTTTAACATCCATCAGTACTGCTTTGATTTGTCTGGAAAGTTCTTTTTTAAACATTGTTGATGATATCTTTTTCACTTTCTTCGACATTTTTCTGGAATTCGTTAACATTTTTAAATAAAATCTGAACTATAAGATCATCATTCTCAAACATAGTATCTATATTTTTTCTTAGTATTGTTTATGATATCTTTCTATGCTGTTTTCGCAACACCTCCTAACAACATTCTTGGAATTTTTCAAACTATCTCAATCTTCTTCAACATCTTTCTCATCACATCATTGTCGTCATTGCCATCTTTCAAAATCATGTCTGATTGCACTCATTTAAGGCTTTATCACCTTCCAACATTATCCATGATTAATTGTAAGATCTTTCAAAACATTGTTATCAATTATCTGCCAGCATCATCTTTGTCAGCTTTCAATATCATGTTTGATATAATTAGGTACCATTCTTAATATGACATTCCTCTACATTCTTCTAATATTTCTTAAAACATCATCTTTAACATTCATCAGCACTGCTTTGATTTGTCTGGAAAGTTCTTTTTTAAACATTGTTGGTCATATTTTTGTCATTTTCTTCGACATTTTTCTGGAAATCGTTAACATTTTTAAATAAAATCTGAACTATAAGATCATCATTCTCAAAGATAGTATCTATATTTTTTCTTAGTATTGTTTATGATATCTTTCTATGCTGTTTTCGCAACACCTCTTAACAACATTCTTGGAATTTTTCAAACTGTCTCAATCTTCTTCAACATCTTTTCTAATCATCCATCATTGTCGTCTCTGCCATCTTTCAAAATCATATCTGATTGCACTAATTTAAGGCTTGATCACCTTCCAACATTATCTATGACTAATTTTAAGATTTTTCGAAACATTGTTATCAATTATCTGTCAGCATCATCTTTGTCAGCTTTTAATATCATGTTTGATATAATTAGATACTGTTCTTAATATGACATTCCTTTACATTCTTCTAACATTTCTTAAAACATCATCTTTAACATCCATCAGTACTGCTTTGATTTGTCTGGAAAGTTCTTTTTTAAACATTGTTGGTGATATCTTTCTCACTATTTTCGACATTTTTCTGGAATTCGTTAACATTTTTAAATAAAATCTGAACTATAAGATCATCATTCTCAAAGATAGTATCTATTTTTTTTAGTATTGTTTATGATATCTTTCAATGCTATTTTCGCAACAGCTCCTACCAACATTCTTGGAATTTTTCAAACTATCTCAATCTTCTTCAACATCTTTCTCATCACATCATTGTCGTCTTTGCCATCTTTCAAAATCATGTCTGATTGCACTCATTTAAGGCTTTATCACCTTCCAACATTATCCATGATTAATTGTAAGATCTTTCAAAACATTGCTATCAATTATCTGCCAGCATCATCTTTGTCAGCTTTCAATATCATGTTTGATATAATTAGGTACCGTTCTTAATATGACATTCCTCTACATTCTTCTAACATTTCTTAAAACATCATCTTTAACATCCGTCAGCACTGCTTTGATTTGTCTGGAAAGTTCTTTTTTAAACATTGTTGGTGATATCTTTCTCACATTCTTCGACATTTTTCTGGAATTCGTTAACATTTTTAAATAAAATCTGAACTATAAGATCATCATTCTCAAAGATAGTATCTATATTTTTTTAGTATTGTTTATGATATCTTTCTATGCTGTTTTCGCAACATCCCTTAGCAACTTTCTTGGAATTTTTCAAACTGTCTCAATCTTCTTTAACATCTTTTCCAATCACCCATCATTGTAGTCTTTTCCATCTTTCAAAATCATGTCTGATTGCACTAATTTAAGGCTTGATCACCTTCCAACATTATCTATGACTAATTTTAAGATCTTTCGAAGCATTGTTATCAATTATCTGTCAGCATCATCTTTGTCAGCTTTTAATATCATGTTTGATATAATTAGATACTGTTCTTAATATGACATTCCTCTACATTATTCTAACATTTCTTAAAACATCATCTTTAACATCCATTAGCACTGCTTTGATTTGTCTGGAAAGTTCTTTTTTAAACATTATTGATGATATCTTTCTCACATTCTTCGACATTTTTCTAGAATCCGTTAACATTTTTATATAAAATCTGAACTATAAGATCATCATTCTCAAAGATAGTATGTAAAATTTTTCTTAGTATTGTTTATGATATCTTTCTATGCTGTTTTCGCAACATCTCTTAGCAACTTTCTTGGAATTTTTCAAATTGTGTCAATCTTCTTCAACATCCTTTCCAATCACCCATCATTGTTGTCTTTGCCATCTTTCAAAATCATGTCTGATTGCACTAATATAAGGCTTTATCACCTTCCAACATTATCTATGACTAATTGTAAGATCTTTCGAAATATTGTTATCAATTATCTGTCAGCATCATCTTTGTCAATTTTCAATATCATGTTTGATATAATTAGGTACCGTTCTTAATATGACATTCCTCTACATTCTTCTAACATTTCTTAAAACATCTTCTTTAACATTCATCTGCACTGCTTTGATTTGTCTGGAAAGTTCTTTTTTAAACATTGTTGGTCATATTTTTCTCATTTTCTTCGACATTTTCTAGAATCCGTTAACATTTTTATATAAAATCTGAACTATAAGATCATCATTCTCAAAGATAGTATCTAAAATTTTTCTTAGTATTGTTTATGATATCTTTCTATGCTGTTTTCGGAACATCTCTTAGCAACTTTCTTGGAATTTTTCAAATTGTGTCAATCTTCTTCAACATCCTTTCCAATCACCCATCATTGTTGTCTTTGCCATCTTTCAAAATCATGTCTGATTGCACTAATATAAGGCTTTATCACCTTCCAACATTATCTATGACTAATTGTAAGATCTTTCGAAACATTGTTATCAATTATCTGTCAGCATCATCTTTGTCAATTTTCAATATCATGTTTGATATAGTTAGGTACCGTTCTTAATATGACATTCCTCTACATTCTTCTAACATTTCTTAAAACATCTTCTTTAACATTCATCAGCACTGCTTTGATTTGTTTGGAAAGTTTTTTTTTAAACATTGTTGGTCATATTTTTCTCATTTTCTTCGACATTTTTCTGGAATTCGTTAACATTTTTAAATAAAATCTGAACTATAAGATCATCATTCTGAATGATAGTACCTATATTTTTGCTGAGTATTGTTTATGATATCTTTCTACGTCATTTTTATCATCTCTCAACAATATTCTTAGCATTTCTTAAACTGTCTTAGCCTCTATCGATATCTTCTCCAATCATTCGTCGCCATCATCTTTATCATCTCTCAATATCATCTCTGATTAGACTAATTCCTAAGATCATACAGAATATTGTTTAGGATTTCTTCATTTGTTATTATCTATCAATTTCATCCTTGACGTTGCTTAATGTTGTCTTAATCTCCTTCAACATTTTTTCCAGTTATCGATTAACATAGTTTTTGTTACGTTCCAATATAATTTCTGACTTATTGTAGGATCTGTTAGAATAAATGTTGTCTTAGTCTACATCAGTATCGTCAAGATTATTAATTGTCTATCATTATCATGTATGATAACATTAAACATTGTTCTTCAAACTTCATATCTTAACTTCATACATGGACCTAAGCTTGCTATCCAAAAATGTTGTGATTTCAGACGATTGATTAGAAATTTGAATATTTCTAGTTCTAGATCTTGTTATATCTAATGATATAAAACTAAAACTAACATTAGATCTAGAAGTAAAAAGTTTCAGACTAAAAAAGTTTAGATTTAGAACTAGAATCATCGCATCATTGCAAAATCATTGTATCGGCTGAAGTGATACCTTTATATTGAAATATAGAAAGTCTGTTTAAGCTGAAGTATATCACAAAATACATCAATGATGAACTCAACTTGGTTCCCAACAGTCTAGAAAATCTAATCAGTCACCCTCCGCTTTTATAAAAAAGAAACTTTTTTCTTCTTCAAGAATTCGATACATTCCAGACAGAAAATTTTTATCGCCAAGCTCCGACCAACTAAGTCATTCGATTACTGAAAAAGTTCTGCGGCGTGCAACTTTCGCTAAAATTTCGTTACCAAAGTCGAACGGGTGAAACGCGACGCCGTGAAGCGTCGCGTTACAGGAAAGGCAGGGATACCTAACTAACAACGTCGAAAATCCCCGTCAACATGCGATATATCAAATTAACCGGGGGACAAAGTTAATAAGGGAAAAGGTCACGCGCGCCCTGTCTACCCATTTTACTAACGGTCGGGTCATCCATGAATCAACTATCAAATCGACGTCTAACACTCTCGAGTCATATTGATTTCCATCACGAGTTTTTTGCAAAAAAAAAAATAAACGAACGAAAAAGTTACAACGCTTTCGGTCAACGAGGCGCAAAACAAGGTATCGATTTTGCAATTTTAAGTGTGTTTCGGTTCGTGGAAAGCAAACTAGCCAATTTAAACTTGTTAGATTAAGATAAGTTTGTAAAAAAAATTTTTTTTGATGTGTTGATTATTCCTGTTCTTTTCATAATTCGTATAAAACAAGAAAATCCATATTCATGTATAAATTATAAATTGCAAGCACAATTTGACATGTAATGATTCAACTGTCCAAGAGATGCAGTAGCTCCCTCTCTGCATCCATCGTTAATTATCAACTGGGAGAGTACAGTAGTCGGTAATTGAGACGGATTCTGACCGGCTCCCGCCATCTGTGTGCAGGTCACGGAAGCGTCTAATTCGATTGGGGAGTCCCCCCGACGGCATTCGCATTGAGTGGGCGTGCAAAGTTGGTTTTCAAATAGAACAAGAAAAAAAAAACGAGTACCTTTGAGTACCCACCTTTTAGATTTTTAGATTTAAGTAAAAAAGGTTTTACTCTCTACAAAAAATAAAATATTCAATTACAAACTTTCAATTTAAGAATAACAAAGATTTAAAAAGTTTTAAGTTTCTATGTATATGGAAATCAGCGGGTAGAAACTTATTGGATTTTTCTTTTTTTCTTTGATTCTCCGAGTTAAAAAGTTTACACGAACCAAAAAGTTCGACTTTGAATAGATGTGACCGTGAAGTTTTTAGAAATTTACGACATCCCCAAAAAGCAATTTTATCAGGGTAATAATATCGTTTTACTGACTTTAAACTTTTATTTGTGCCGCTTTTTTTGTTTGGATCAATGTTCAGCGGGAGTGAGGTGTAAGTATGTTCGACACGATTTTGTTGCGTAACGTAAAACGCGTGCCTATAAAACAAACAAAGACCGTAAAGCTCATAATTAAACCGCTTTCATATTTTGCACACCGGGTCTCCGGATGGGGATCGGTTAGCGTTTTAATTGAATTTCAATTTCCGGCTAAATTACGCACGCCGATATTTTTAAAATAAATCCAGAGGTAGGCCCAAAAATTACAATTAAAATACTCTCAGTGAAATCGATACTGATATTAAATGTACCGTTTGCAAATATTCAAAAGGTTTTCACTGACTTTTATGTTTAACTTTGTAAATATTAACGATTTGTTTTTTACTTGTAATTTATTTTAATTAAATAGTAATTTTAAAATAATCCTTGAGCAATTTTTGTTAAGTTTGTGATTTAATCAGTGATTTATAGCATATTTGTAGTACCTCGGCCGTAAATGACCTTGAATTTGCCACACTTTTGGATTGGACGAATGAACCGAGTCCGCCTCTTTTCAAACTCAAAATCCAAAAAAAAGTTTCTAGTTCTAAAACCCAAAACGTTCCACTTCTAGGTCTAGTGCTAGTTCTAGTTTTATCTCAATTTAAATATACAGGGTTACCAAACCCTACCCTCTATATTAGAATTGAAACTAAACTCGACATTGTGATCTAGATCTAAAATCATTCGGGGTTAGCCGTCTTGAGAGATGTATGGCTAAAGCAGAATGTTTCTAGTTCTAGAGTTAGATTTAATGATGTAAAAGTAGAACTAACACTAGACCTAGAAGTGCAAAGACTCGTTTAGCAGTACGTCTTTAGACGCACGGCTAAACCCAAAACTTTCCACTTCTAAGTCAAGTGTTAGTTCTAATTTTACTTCAAAGTCTTTGTTAATAGAATGTCTTCAGATGCGCGGCTAAACCCAACCCAACCCAACCTTGTATATTTGAATGAAGTAAGAGAAGTAGAACTAGAATTAACACTAGAAGTAGAACTAGAATCATTCGGGTTTAGCCGTTTTGAGAGATGTACGGCTAAATCCGAATGTTTCTAGTTCTAGATCTAGAGTTAGATCTAATGATATAAAACTAGAACTAACACTAGGCCTAGAAGTGGAAAGTCTTGGGTTTAGCCGTGCGTCTTCAGACGCACGGCTAAACCCGAATCTTTCCACTTCTAGGTCTAGTGTTAGTTCTAGTTTTACTTCAATTGAAATATACAGGGTTACCAAATTAGTTTGTAAAGTACTCTATTTCAGAAACTATTCATTATAAAGGTATTCATTAGTATAATGACTTCAGTTGCACGGCTACACCCAACCCAATCCAACTCTCTGTGTATTTGAATGAAGTAAAACTAAAATTAACACTAGATCTAGAGCTAGAATCATTTAGGTTTAGCCGTCTTAAGAGAGGTACGGCTAAATCAAAATGTTTGTAGTCTAGATCTAGAATTAGATCTAATGATATAACACTAGAACTGATACTAGACTTAAAAGTGGATAGTTTTGGGTTTAGTAATCCGTCTTCAGACTGAGAACTAGAATCTTTCAGATTTGGTAATCTTGAGAAGTATATAGCTATACCCAAATGTTTCTTGTTCTAGATCTAGACTTAGATCTAATGATATAAAACTAGAATTAACACTAGACCTAGAAGTGAAAAGTTTTGAATTGAAAATTTTAGTATTAATTCTAGTTTTATATCATTATAGCATATATCATTATTCCCCCCTCCACTTAGTACAATTTATTACCACTACACTGAGAGAAAAATATTCTTTAACGAAGATTATTACTCTTTGTTAAATATAAAAAAATATAAAATTCGAAGAAAAAATTTTTTATTTGCTCTCAACTACCGGTTTCGGAAAACTTTTCCGTCATCAGGTTGTCGCTACAAAACATGATTAAAAATTTTGTATATATATATATATATCACAAAAACGTGAGATAATTATTTACCGTCAATTAATAGCGGCCCCGTTGTATGAGATTCTTTTAATACATGAAGGCCCAAAATCAAACATTATAGCCATTTACAACATTTTAAATAACATTAGTGAATTAAAATTTACAATCGAAAATGAATTTAACAATACCATTCATTTTCTAGACTTAGTTTTGCAAAAGAATATCAACTTAAAAAGAATAGAATTTAATGTGTACCACAAACCAACCACAACTGATGTTATTATTCCGAAAAGCTCTTACAACAGCAAGAATCATAAAGAGGCGGTTTTTAGACACATGATAGATAGAGCTATCAATACACCTATGAACGAACATAATTTTAATGAAGAAATAAAATACATAATAAAGCTTGGTCTCAATAATGGTTATAACGTTGCATTTATACAAAATGTTTACAATAAGATTCAAAAACGTAATATAATGAAATACATCTATCCCGCACATAAGAACGACACATACTACCTAACAACAAATTATCACAATTCATTCAACAAAATTGAAAAAATTCTACAGAAATACGATATAAAATTAGCATACAGAAGTAACTTAAAACTATACAATCTAATTATTAACTCCAAGCAGAAGATCGAAGAAAAACAAAAGAGCGGTTTATACATAGTAAATTGCAACAGTTGTGAGAAAGTATACATAGGCCAGACGGGACGTAACCTCGACGTTAGAATCAGAGAACACATATCTAAAGAAACCTCTTCTGTATTTAAACACATGTCTGAGACAGGTCATAAACTCAACAAAAACTCAATAAAACTTATTAAACAACTTCCAAAATCAAAAAAATTAGATTTATATGAAGAAATGGAAATAGCTAAATATAATAATAATAATAACAAAGAATTATTAATGAACGAAGCTACGGATATAAATCCTCACCGATTGTTTATGCCATTTATAAATGCAAACATACTACATAAACCTGTTTCCAAAAATCTCCCATTTTAGAACGATCCATAAGTTTCATCTACCAGTTCCTTTTCGACAGCTGTGATTATAAGTCAATTTTGTTATTTATTCATTTTTAAATTTTAATGTTTTAACGTGTAAGTTCTTTGTAACGTATTAATCAATTTAATGATGTGGAAAAAAGAGAGGTATTTTAACGTCAAAAATCTCATACAACGTGGCCGCTATTAATTGACGGTAAATAATTATCTCACGTTTTTGTGATATATATATACAAAATTTTTAATCATGTTTTGTAGCGACAACCTGATGACGGAAAAGTTTTCCGAAACCGGTAGTGAGAGCAAATAAACAATTTTTTCTTCGAATTTTATATTTTTTTATATTTAACAATACTTACCGAAGTTAACAATGGGGTCCTTCATCAAACAATTATTACTCTTGATTCAAACTTATAATAATCTTATATATTCACAAGATCGTTTTGTTGGGTGAAGAAACACCACATATTTTCAAAACAAGTATTCTTATGATCTAAGTATATCTATTGTATTGAAACAAGAGTATTTTAATGTTGCATTAACAATCTCATTTTTTTGCAATAAATGTATTAATAATCTGAAACTTGTCTTGCAATAAGTGTGTTAACAATTTTGAAACAAGAATATAGGCGTCCTACGGAAATGGAATATAGAATTTTATAGGGATGATAGAGTTGCAATGGATTTAATATTTGGCACGTTGATAATAGGCCAGAAATCATTTTTTAAAGGTAGTGTCATGTCTCAATCACTTTCTTCAATTCACGTTTTTTTGTAAATGGCTGTGTAAGTACTAGATTTTATTACCATCCAAATTTGTGAGACTTCCAACAATTTTAACCTACTCTCAAAGATTTCAAATAATGTTGACCATATGTAGGCTATTAGAAACATATTTTAGAAAATTTTTGAACATTTTAGACATTTTTTGACCATTTTAGACAAATTTTTGATCATTTTAGACAATTTTTGATCATTTTAAACAATTTTTGATCATTTTAGACAATTTTTTATCATTTTAGATATCTTTAGACAAATATTAGCTATTAAAAATATATTTTAGACAAATATTTGATGATTTTGAACAATTTTAGACAAGTTTAGATAACTGGGTTAATTTAAATAATGTTGGATAATTATGGATAATTTGTGGATAACTCTAAATTAATTTTGGATTATTTTAAACAGTTATTAAATTATGCTAAACAACTTTAGACAATTATTAAAGATTGGAGATGTATTTTAGACAAATTTTGGATTATTTTACAAACTTGTAGATGATTTTAGACAACTTTAGATAATTATCGATTATTATTATTAGATATTGATTATTATTATAAGACATATTTTAGAGAGCTTTTAGTGTTCTTAATTTTAGACAATTTTTGTTTATTTTAGACATCTTTAGACAATTATTAGCTATTCGATATATATTTTAGACACATTTTGGATAATTTTAAACAGCTTGTGTATGATTTTAGTCAGCTTTAGACAATGATAGGCTATTAGAGACATATTTTAGACAATGTTTGATTCTTTTAAGTAACGTTGGACAAGTTTAGACAACTAGATTAACTTAGATACCATTGAATGATTTTGGACAATTGAAATTAGACGGTTATTAATGATTTTAAACAATTATAAAGGATTGAGACATATTTTACACAGTTTTTGATGATTTTAGACATCTTTAAACAATTATTAGCTATTAGAGATAAATTTTATGCAAATTTTGGATGATTTTAACAACTTGTCGATGCTTTTAGACAATTTCAGACAATTATAGGCTATTAGAGACATATTTTATACAATTTTGATGATTTTAGACAGTTTTTGATGATTTTCAATAACTTTAGATAACTAACTTAATTTAGATAATGTTGAATGATTTTAGATAACTTGTGAGTGATTGCAAACTAATTTCGGGTTATTTTAGACAACTTATAAGTTGATTTTAGATGAGTTTCGACGGTTATAATGATTTTGAACAATTTTAGACAACTATACAAAATTAAAACTTATTTTAGACAGCTATTGATGATTTTAAACAATTTGTGAATGATTTTAGACAACTTTATACAATAATAGGCTATTAGAGACATATTTTAAAGAGTTTCTGATAATTTTAGACAGTTTTTGATGATTCTAAACAACGTTAGACAATTGGCTTAATTTAGATAATGTGGAATGATTTTAGACAACTTGTAAGCTGATTTTAGATGAGTCAAGGGAGGGTTATAATGATTTTGAACAATTTTAGACAACTATACAAAATTGAAACTTATTTTAGACAGTTATTGATGATTTTAAACAACTTGTAAATGATTTTAGGTAACTTTATACAATTATACCGTTGGATGATTTTAGACAATTGAAATTAGAAGGTTATTAATGTTTTTAAACAATTTTAGACAATTATAGGCTATTAGAGACATATTTTAGACAGTTTCTGATGATTTTAGAAAATTTTTGATGCTTTTATACACCTGGTTTAATGATTTTGAACAACTTGTTGGTGATTACAAACTAATTTCGGATGATTTTAGACAACTTGTTAGCTGATTTTAGATTAGTTTAGACAGTTATAATGATTTTGAACGATTTTAGACAACTATACAGAATTGAAACATATTTTAGACAGATTATCATGATTTTAAACAACTTGTGAATGATTTTAGACAACTTTATACAATTATAGGCTATTAGAGACATATTTTATACAGTTTCTGATGATTTCAGACAGTTTTTGACGATTTGAAATAACTTTAGACAACTGGTTTAATTTAGATAACGTTGAATGATTTTAGATAAGTTGTGGGTGATTGTAAACTAATTTCGAATGATTTTAGACAACTTGTAAGTTTATTTTAGATGAGTTTAGACGGTTGTAATGATTTTGAACGATTTTAAACAACTATACAGAATTAAAATATATTTTAGACAGTTTTGGATGATTTTGAACAACTTGTGAATGATGTTAGACATCTTTATACAATCATAGGCTATTAGAGACATATTTTAGACAGTTTCTAATGATTTTAGGTAGCTAAACACAAATCTTTTCACATCTAGATCTAGTATTAGTTCTTGTTTTACTTCAATTGAAAAATATGATTCCAGAGCTATTGCTAAAACCCAACCCAACCCAATCCTGTATATTTAAACTGAAGTAAAACTAGAATTGTTACTAGACCTATAGTTGTGTCGTTGAATCTGTGCAGTGATAAATCATCGTGGCAGGTATTTGCAAAAAAAGATGGGTCGGTTCCCTTAATTTCCCTCGATTAATAAGATAGTTAATAACAAGATGCAGTATAAATGGCTGTGTAAGTACGGATGTTCTTCTTGGCGGGACATAAAAATGTTTAAAATCCTTACTTGCTCTTCTACACCTAAGTTACCACGTTTTCTCTTCGGAGTAACCATGATATTGTAACTTGGTTTTATTAAAGATAAAATAGGTATAAAATCTACTAATAAGCCCCCCCCATTTCTCTTCTCAAGCTCAACCCATCCTCGTGTTCCCTATGTCCCATTCGGGTTTTTCCTGTTCCTTACCAATCTCTCATTCTTGCGATAAAGCAACTCTTTCCCATTCGTCTCTCTCGTTTTCAGTAATTACCTTCCTCGTAAGCGTATTCTCTTCGTCTGCCAGCATCGCTCTCATAATAGTTGTAGTTGTTATTTTCATCTTCAGCCCTTTTGTACTTATACGCTTTAAAGCAAGAATTCCCAAATTGCGGCCCGCAAAGCCTCGCAAATTTGGCCCGCGAGATAACCCGTCTGAGGTTTTTTAGTTGCTCATCATTCAACATCATTCCGAGTTTACACTTTCTAGAAACGCCACTGTATTATATTTCTTTTTTTGCCCATTAAATATTTCGGTAATGTTAAATTAGACCTCATAAGAAAAACTTTGTAATCCCTACTTTAAAGTATCCAAGCTTGGACGTAAATTGGCTAATGTAATAATTCGCAGCTCTCCATTTTCTATTTAATCACACTGTCATATCCGGTAATATGTTCTTCGTCCATTTTCCTCCAACTTCTTTTCCACACCTACAAGTTTCTTTCTATTACCACTTTTCTTTTCTTCTTCGGTGATTGATCTGGTCCTTATTATCAATTCAATGAACATGGAGTCTCCCAATACTTGTAGCACCTTCGTTGAGACTGTTCTATATGAGCTATTTTGTTCTGATTAATATTACTCTTTGCACACTATTTAGCTTTCTTACATTTCTCTTTTTCTTCATAGCGTCCTTCCTGTGTGTTTGGACCGTATGTTGACTCTATGTAGCTTTCGTTATCCTTTGTACCTTATTTACTACGTACTTAATACGCCCGTGCCACCACAGGTCCTTCCCTATCATTACGCCTAAATATTTAACTTCCTCCTTGTTCTTACCCGGCAGCCTTTGATTATCACCTCTGGTTCTGTTTTCTTTTTCTACTTTTTAAGAGGACCGCCTAATCTCATTTCTTCGATATTATTTTCAACCATTACAACCATTATATGTTTTATTCCCAGTTTTTTCAATCTTATCTATCTTCCATCCGGACACTATCACCGCTGATGATCTCATTCGCGTACGCCACCAATTTTATTTCTTTTGTATCCTCTATTTCTTTCAGCAGTTCATCGAAGAAAACGTTCTACAGGAAAGTCCTGTTCTGTAAATATTCTTTTGTGATATTAATTAATTGTGACGAGATGCTTTTTTTAATCAAACCTCTAAAGATCCTCCGCTTCATGGCGCAGAACCGAATGCGTTCCTTATATCTAACGTGATCAATAGGTTAATCTTTTTCTTTCCTCTTCTAAACTTTTCCAAGTTTCTAGCCTCCCCCAATACCCCTTCTATAGCATCCACTGTAGATCTGCAGCACGTAAAACCATACTGATTTTTCGGAAATCTCTTCTAACTCTGCTTACATTCT
This sequence comes from Onthophagus sagittarius, assembly GCA_036711965.1. NCBI lineage: Eukaryota > Metazoa > Arthropoda > Insecta > Coleoptera > Scarabaeidae > Onthophagus > Onthophagus sagittarius. Next base: position 16,059,129 of record JASERS010000004.1, read on the forward strand.
GGATTTTATGACTACTTCATAAAGTTTTTCATAGCATTTTTGTACACATAAGTTCCATCCTCGGCTTTTCAATTAGCACGAGTCTCGCTACCTTCCACAATTTCTGGAAGCTACCATAGTTTAATAAAACCCTGTGGTATTATACATCGTAGTATTGGCATCTTATCTCCGACACATCTTTAATGATTTCGGGAGGTATTCTATCCAGCCCGGGTGTTTTCCCATTCTTCATGTTTTTAACTAGGTCGTGCAATTTTTCAGGTATTACCTATACGTATTTTTTGCATCTCCTGTATCTGTTCTTTAACCCACACATTTTTCTTTCCCTCTGAGAAGAGTTAATTCTTCCATCACTATCTTTTGAAGCTTATTTGTTCTTTTCATTGCGATTTTGTTGGCCTCGCTATCTACATCGAATTTTTAATCTCTCTTTTTAGTCTCTTTTTCGCATCTAGATATTCCAGTTTTATTTTTCTTTTATTGTCTTCGTTATCAGACTTTACACTTTCTCTTGTCATCGCTCATCTGAATCTATTAGCTTTTTCCTTAGCATCTTTAACCATACTATTCGTTTCTACTCCATCTTAAATACACTTCAATTCTTTCCCTTTTATGGTTTTTTCTTTCCAAATTTAGATGGAAGATTATGGTTTTGTGATCGCTCAAATTTTCCTCTTAATCCACAGTCCATTCATCGATGTATCCTATTATTACGTTCACTATTACACATAGTTATGTGTACGTGTGATGTTTGCTCCCTTCTCTACCACGTGTATTCCTCGTCGTATTGATAGCAACCAATTCCCTCTCATGCATCCATTCATACCACAACCCTTCTTCTCCTTTTCTCTGTTAGAGTTCCAGTATGTCAACTTTGCGTTAAAATCAGCGACAATAATAACATTTTTTGTCTCTCGAAACTTTACCACTATTTTATTCAATTTTCTTTTGTACTCGGTAATATGTTCATTAGGTGATTCGTAGCACCCTATAATAGTGTCTATATTATACTAACACTTGCCCTAGAACTAGAAACATTTGGCTTTAGCCATCTTAAGAATCGTAATAGGGATTGATAGGGATTTTTTCTAATAAATTTTAAAATTTTTGAAAAATCGTTAATTATGAAATATCTCACTCACTTCTTGAAAAATAAGTTGCTGAACTTAATTGAGATTTTTCCAAAATTTTAATAAAACTAAAAATTCTTGAAAAATCGATTTTTTGTTTGGAAAATGGTTATAAAATTACTTCCAATTACTAATTGGAACATCTACTTTCCAAAAATGAAGTCAATTTTGAGATATTTCACTTAGTTCTTGGGATATAAGCTGATGAACATAATTGGGATTTTTCAATATTTTGAATAACTTTAAAAATTCTTGAAAAATCGATTTTTCTTGGAAAATTGTTACGAAATTACTTTCAATTACTAATTGGAGTCTCTACTTTTTAAAAATGAAGTCAATTTTGAGATATTTCACTTGGTTCTTGAGATATAAACTGGTGAACTTAATTGAAATGTTTTCAATATTTTGAATGAAATTAAAATTTTTTGAAAAATCGACTTTTTTTGAATATTGTTACGAAATTACTCTCAATTACTAATTGGAGTACCTACTTTTCAAAAGTGAAGTAATTTTGAGATATCTCACTTAATTTTTGAGATATTAGCTGCTGAACTTAATTGGGATTTTTAAAATAATTTGAAAAGTTCTTGAAAAATCGATTTTTTAGAAAACTGTTATAAAACTACTTTGAATTACTAATTGGAGTCTCTACTTTTCAAAAATGAAGTCAATTTTGAGATATTTCACTTAGTTCCTGAGAAATAAGTTGCTGAACTTAATTGAGATTTTTCCAAAATTTTAATAAATCTAAAAATTCTTGACAAATTGATTTGTTTTTTGTAAAATTGGTATAAAATTACTTTGAATTACTAATTGGAGTATCTACTTTTCAAAAATGAAGTCAATTTTGAAATATCTCACTTAGTTCTTGGGATATAAGATGCAGAACTTGATTGGGATTTTTCAATATTTTGAATCAATTTAAAAATTCTTGAAAAATTGATTTTTTGGAAAATTGTAATGAAATTACTATCACTTACTAACTGGAGTATCAATTTTTCAAGAATTAATTCAATTTTGAAATATCTTACCTAGTTTTTGAGATATAAGCTAACTGCAGCTTAATTGCTTTTTTAAATAACTGCAAAAATTCTTGAAAAATCGATTTTGTTTTGTCAAATTGTTATGAAGTTACTTTTTCGATTACTAATTGGGGCATCTACTTTCCAAAACTTAAGTAAATTTTGAGATATCTCACTTAGTTCTTGAGATATAAACTGCTGAACTAAATTGGAATTTTTGCAATATTTTCAAGAAATTTAAAAATTCGTTTTCACGATTTTTCAATCGGTTTCTTGGAAAACTGTTGTCAAATTACGTCCAATAATTAATTGGAGTATCTACTGCCCAAAAATGAAGTCAATTTTGAAATATCTCACTCAATTCTTGAGATATAAATATGTGTAAATAGATAACACGTCGTGTTTGAAGGATTAATAAAAATTCTTATTTGTACTTAGCACTACCAGTTTCGAATTATAATTTTATTCATCTTCAGGTGCAGCTACACATGTTTAAAAAGTAAAATTTAACGTACAATAAAATTTCTTTTTTATATAAAAGTCTTACCGTGTATTGGAAATTAATGGCTAAGTAGCATAATGCGTGTAACTTAACATTGATGAACAAAGAACACAAGATATACATCACTAAAAATATAACACAAGTCGTTATGTGGGAAGAGGGGTGTTATTTTTATCATCAGGTGGAACAGGTATTTCTTTATGTATAAAATTCGAGAAGAAATGAGTATGTCCGAAGTCGGTGATTTCGTTTATTAATATATTGTCGGGCTCATTCAAATGTATGATTACAAATTCCTCAAGCAAGTCTAATTTTTTTTATTTAGGGCAATGGTATAACAGTGTTAAGTTATCAATGTTGGTATGATGGTTGTGTTCATTTAAGTGTTTATATACTGCGGATTTTTTGCTTCGTAAATGTTCTTTGTACCTTATACCGAGGTTTCTTCCAGTTTGTCCGATATAAACAGCCTCACAGTTTTCGCATTTTATTTTGTATATTCCGTTTAGTTGAGTTTTTTCAAATTTAAATATAATTTTAATAATAATTTCTAAAATACATAAAACGTTTAAGTGTTATATTTTTAGTGGTGTATATCTTGTGTTCTTTGTTCATCAATGTTAAGTTACACGCATTATGCTACTTATCCATTAATTTCCAATAGACGGTAAGACTTTTTATATAAAAAAAGAAATTTTATTGTACGTTTAAATTTACTTTTTTAACATGTGTAGCTGCACCTGAAGACGAATAAAATTATAATTCGAAACCGGTAGTGCTAAGTACAAATAATAATTTGTATTAATCCTTGAAACACGACGTGTTATCTATTTACACATATTTATATAGAAGGATTATAGAGAAATACATCTACTTTCTTGAGATATAAGCTGCTGAACTTAATTGGCATTTTTCAATTTTTTTGAATAAATTTAAAAATTCTTGAAAAATCGATTTTTTAGAAAATTGTTACGAACATGCTTCCAAATACAAATTGGAGCATTTACTTTCCAAAACTGAAGTCAATTTTAAGATATTTAGACAATTCAGATTATTTAAAGGAGGAAAGAAATTTTCTTCATCGCCAACATCCGGATTACCGACTTATCCCGGACCGAATCCTCTGGTTACGCTTAAAGTGAAAGATAAGAAAAAGATAAGAAGCAAAAGATATCTATCTCTGAGCTAAGGTTAATTATAAGATAAACACAGCGGTAGTAATCGATTTTTACGTTATCAATTAGATAATGCTAACTATGACTTTAACTATGAATGATAGTAACGGGCCTTAGTATAAGTTCTAGTGTGAATAAATTTTCTCTTTCAAGGTCATTCACGGTATGATATGGAAAAACTAAATTTTATAGTGTAAACTATAAAATTGTAACTCAATCTGGGAACATAACATATTATTAAGTTTGTTAGTGATTAATATCATATTGTAGCGCCTCATCCACAAACGACCTTGAATTCACTACCTCTAATTTGCCGATCTTTTAATTAATTGATATTTTCTTTTTTCAGATACTGATAATCAACGAGTTATCATCCATGTAAGAGACGTAAACGATGAACCACCATACTTCATAAATCGTCCATTACCAATGCAAGCCGTGGTTCAACTAAACGCTCCGCCCAACACCCCGGTTTTCACCCTTCAAGCCCGCGACCCCGACACCGACCATAACATTCACTATTTCATCGTACGAGATCGTACAGGGGGTAGATTCGAGGTGGACGAGAGGAGCGGAGTGGTCAGAACGAGGGGTACGGATCTCTTTCAACTCGACATGGAGTACGTGCTCTACGTGAAAGCTGAGGACCAGAATGGAAGGGTCGACGAGAGAAGGTTCCAATCAACCCCCGAAGAGAGGTTGTCCATCGTTGGTGGGAAAAGAGCCCCTCAGTTTTACATGCCTAGTTATGAGGCAGAAATTCCTGAAAACCAGAAAAAAGATTCCGAGTAAGATTTATGCTTATTATGATTAATTTCGATAACGACACGAAATGAGTTAAAATTATTAGAGTCGTTGTTTTATTAAAACCGATTTATTAACTAGATGTGAATTAAAGCTTCGTTAAGTTTTAATGGCCGTTATTAACAAAAACTCATTTCGATTTGATTGGAAAATATTCAAATTCATTTTCGAACCTATAATAACACAATAACCTTTTGTATTCGACATAATGGACACAAGTTTAATTTAAATATTTCATCAATCGACGTCAAAATGATCGTTTTATCACCTTATTTATAATTCGGGATATTAAAAAAAATCGGTTCCGATTCAAAATTGGGCTTGTTCACCAAATTTCCAATTGAATACGGAATTTATAAATTTACGTCGACCTCCCATCGCGTCGGCCCTTTCCTACAAAGCCCTTGCAAATTAAATATTGATCCTTGGAACCGTGATGGTATAACCCACCTCGTTTTTGGCGAAATCCGAACGTTCGTAAATTACAATGCGTTAATTTCCACACATTATTTTTGTGGGATGAGGGGGAGGGAATAAAAAAAAGTGTTTCGAGTTCGGGAGGGTTATTGCAGCGTTACGTTTAATTGGAGTTTTTTACGACAGTTTTCAAAAATGATACAGAAAAAACGTTGACGTGCTCCGCAATTGGAATGACATATCTGGGCTAAACCAAAATGTGCTACTCGCTTTTTAAACACGTTTTACCTGATTTTTAATCTATTATCGGAATTTGAATTTTAATGCTTTTGAAAAGTTTATGAATCAATCGGCAAAGTGTTTCTAAAATACTTTCGTTGCATGTAAGATTTTGCCTTTGACGTCATGTTTCGTTAATTGCTGTATAAATAACGAATAAATTCCGGTTAGCTTGTTTAAAAACTAATAATAAAACTAAGTCATGAATAAAAATTAACATAAAAGAAGTAAATTTGCAAAGTTATAATCAGATGCGTGTTTCTACAAACTTAATAACACGGAATTTTTCTTTGAAAAGTCGCTTAAAATTCATCTGAAATAGATGATCTAAACCGATTGTTACATTTTATTACTTCTTAACAGTCCAATTAAAATTGTCTTTCTTTTAAAACAAGATTTGAAACGGTAAGAAAAGCAATTTAGCCAACTCAACTCCCCATTTTCATCTTTTCGAATTTAAGATGACAAACTTTGTACAAAAACACCAACTCAACTCCTTCAAGGAAACTTCGAAGGCGGAAAGTTTAATTCAGAGGTTCTCAAGCTATTTCGGGTTGCGGATCCTTAAATAATTTGATCTTTATGTCCGATATTTTATTTCATTGTTAATTTTATTGAAAAATTGGGTTGGGTTTTCGTCTTAAGAGAGGTGTTTCTAAATCCAAAGTTTTTCGTTCTAGGTTTGAGTTGTTATTTGACCTTAAATTGTTGTATACTTGTATCGAACTAACACTAGACGAATGTTTAGCCGAAGGTCTCTTAAGACGGCTAAAACTTAATGTTTTTAGTTCTAAGTTTAGCCTTAGTTCTAAAGCTAGGTTAGGTTGGATTCCGTCTTAAGAGTCTTACAACTAAACCCGACTGATTGTAGTTCTAGATCCTGTGTTAGTTATAGTTTTAGTATAAGCTCTACTTCTCGTTGTTTAGACTTAGATAGTTGTATAGTTGTATCAAACTGAAACTAGAACTAATACTAGACCTAGTACTAGAAACGTTGAGGATTAGCCGAACGTCTCTTAAGACGACTAAACCTTATGGTGGGTTCATGCAACGTGTTTTAGTTTTAGTCGTATTTTTAGTCTTAAACATTTGCGTTAGCTTTAGTTGTAAGGAAATGTATTGGTTCATGCAATATTTAAACACAACAGCCGTGCCAAATTAAAAATACAAAAAGAAATCTGGGGGATCAGGAGTGAAACAGTTTTGTTTTTTAAAAATATTTTGTTTCTAATATTATTTAATGGTGATCATGATTTAATATGAATAAAAAGAAAATTGTTGTCTCTGCTAGTGCAATATATTTGAATGCAGCATTATTAATCGTACAAAGATTGAAGAATAAAAGATGACGGCGTTTTGATAGAAGGCCCATCAATAAGAATCGAGAATTAGAGGGGAATTATGCCACTCTTATTAGAAAAATGTTAGAAAAGGAAGAGGACGATTTACAATTTTTTAAATATGTCCGCATGTCATTCCAAGAGTTTAAACAATTGTTAGAACTGGTTACACCTTTTTTATCAAAAACACCAAATAAAGGTGCAATTTCACCACCTGAAAGGTTGATAATAACCCTACAGTAAGTTTTTATTTACACCGTGTGCATTAGCTTTAGTTGTAAGGAAAGGCATTGGTTCATGCAATATTTAAGCAAGTACATTCAAGTATAATTTGGACATATAAAGTCGCGCCAAATTAAAAATACAAAAAAAACTGAGTGAAAAACGGAAGAGGATAAAACGGAGTGAAACCGTTTTGTTTATTAAAAACATTTTGTTTTTAACACATTCTAACATTATTGAACATTATTTAATATGAATAAAAATAAAATTGTTGTCGCTGCTAGCGTAATGCGTTTAAATTAGGTATTACAATCTCGGCATATCGGGATCCCTGCATCCCGGGATTGTTCCTATAATAACCAATTGGTCAGAATATAGATGGTCAGAAAATAACGAAAATCTCCAACAAAAAACGAAGTTCATTAATGTCATCATTAATGACAGTGAGTTTCAAATTATGAGAAGTTAGTTTGACTTTTAGATCGGGTCTTACTTGTCATCGATACATAAATCTTAATAAAGCAGATATTGCTTCCAAAAGACTTGATACTGTCCATAGAAAACTTAATACTGCTTATAGAGGACCTGATACTGCTTAAAAAGGATTTAAAATGTGTCCAGAATACTTCAAAGAAATGCTTCCAGAAAATTTCATACTACTTTTCGAAGACTTTCAAAAGACTTGATATTGCATCGAAACGACTTAATACTGCTCCTGGACGACTTGAAATGCTTCCAGAAGACTTGATACTGCATTCAAGAGATTTGATGTCGCTTCCAGCAGACATGGATTGCTTCTAGAAGGCTTGATATTGCTCTTTGAAGACTTAATACTGTTTTTCCTTTGCTTACAAAAGACTTACACTGCTTCCAAAAGATTTGATAGGCCCACAGCAGACGTAATACTGTTTCTAAAGAACCTGATATTGCTTCCAAAAGACTTGTCAAAATAGAAAGAAGAAATGTTCAAAATACTTGTAATGCTTTAAAAGATTTAATACTGCTTCTAGAAGACTTGAAGTTCTTCCAGAAAACTTGATATTGCTTTTGGAAGACTTGAAATGCTTGATGAAAAAACTTGATATGTTTCTAGAATGCTTGAACTTCTTCTAGAAAAGCCTATATAGTTTCTGAAAGCCTTGTTGCTGCTTTTAGAAGAATTGAAATGCTTCCAAAAGACTTGATATTGGTTCCAGAAGACTTGATATTGCTTTTAAAACTTCTGGTAAAAAAACATTTTCGTTGCAAAAACAACACGATATTGTTGATAAACTATTTAAGTTATCTTGACTGGCAGATTGATCTAAGCAATTTTGAACTGTGGATTTTTTTAACTCTTTGGATACTATTACATAAAAATTATTTTAATAGCTACATCCGATGTGGAAGCAACCAATACTAAGCGACTTTTTCTTCCTAAGATTTAATACGATTTACTTTAAGTAATAGATTAGGAATTGTTAAAGCAGCAAAAACAGTCTGCATATTTCAAGAGTAAAATGGAGTAAATAGTGCATCTAGCAGAAACGAGTAATGATTTTTTATTACTCGTTTTATTATTTTTTATTTATTAGTTATAATGTAAGTTTGGCGATAAACATACGTAAAAAAAACTAAAACATTCTAATTTTTAAACAAAACTGTTCTTTCAAAAAAAACACCCCATATTGTAAATCACCTTTTGAACTGTTTGAACATTTTAAAACATATCATACAGTTTTAGAAATGTTTGTTTTAAACACTTTATTTAAAGTATAACAAGCCTGATTGAAATTATTATTATAATTGAGGCGCTGATGCATTTTTCATTAATTTGAATGTTTACGATTTGTTCTATCTAACAATTATATTAAGTTTGCCCTTCTTTCCCTTCAAAGATTGAATATCACTCAATACCGATGTGTGATTTTAAGCAATACGGCTAAGAGTACAAACGGCAAACACAACACGTCTAACCACCGGTTTCATTTTGGATTATGAATAATAAATAAATTTGTTTATTGTATTGAATCAAATAGAATAATCTTTTTTTTAAGTAATTAAAGTCTGTCTTTGGTGAAAAGTAATGTCTTTGGTAATGATACAAAATATCAAAGTATTAAAAACTATTAAATAACGTTAGGTAGTTTATTTAGAAAAAACTAAAAACTGCCGGATTTGAATTGATTTTTTACCTCATAACTAAAAAATGAATATTAAAAAACATTTATTTTGAAAAATTCGCCCTTATGCAAAATATCAAAAACAGGGATTTCTCAAAATTATACTTTGTTGAATTCGCCCTTTCTATTCTCAACGCCTCAATTGCAATATAATAAAATAAAAAGTTAACCAACTTAACTTTTATTTATAAAATAAAACGAAACACTGCCATTAAAGGCACGAATGAGAAAAGTACGCATGCGTTAAGTTGCGACCGAGGGTTTTAGCTTTAAGAAGTTAAAAGTTGGGAACTCTTGTGACCAGGACAAAAAACCGTTTTAGTCGTAAGATGTTGCATGAACAGTACTACTATAACACAATACCTTAACCTTTTCACTCTTATGACTATAACTACGACTAATGCTAAAACACGTTGAATGAACCCACCATTAATGTTTCCAGTTCTGTCTTAAGGATATACGCGGCACATAAACTAATGGAGAAGATGATCGAAGAGGAAACGATAAGATTGGCTGTGAACAGAACCAAAAAATTAAGATAATATAATATTGTGATCTATCGGTTGTAAGTTATTTTGAAGGACAAGAATTTGTGTGTGTTAGGTTTTGTTGTGAGTTCGTATTATTTTTCACAAAATCGACCTCGAAATGACTTTAATGAACGAAATTACTTTAATGATAAGCTATATAATATGCAGCTTATCTTAATGCAGTATCACAAAGAAATACGTAGGTGGGTTTGGATTGGGTTGGATTTGTCTAAGTCTGGCTAACGACAAATTATCCTGGTGGTCCTAAATGTGAGAAATAGATAACCTTTTCGAGTTATACTTGCGAATCCATAGCAGATTTATCGGCAGGTACAATAAACCTAAGCAAAAAAATCGAGGAATGGAAGGCGGATGTGTAAAGCTTGCAATACCGGGATCACAGACAATTTTTGTCTGGTACTAATAACCGGTATTGATGACAAAATACCGGTATTTTGGTATTAGCATTATTACTAAATTAAATACAAAAAAATTTAAATAAACGCCAAATCGTCGGACACCCCAACCTTTTGAAATCATAACCTAACCCAACCTAGTATCTCATTGTCACAACAAAATCTGGTCACTAACATCTTCCTTTCCTCACTTACTTCCTTCCTTCCCAAGGTATTTTGGAAGCCACTCTGTAACTACGTCCCCATATCTTTCATTCTATCTTCCCTACCTTATTAGCATCCTGCTGTTCTGTGAGCATCTCTATCCCTGTCATCGACCGGTACGGCTTATGCTTATCCGAGTGTCCCCGATTATGATGATGCCAATTTGCCCGCATTCATTGAGTTTTCGACCGGTTTCTGAAAAAATTTTTGTTTCTCCGGATAGCCAGAATACTATTTGGTTTGATCGTAATCGGCAAGAATTACGTCACAGGGATAGTTTAAGAATGCCAACATCAATTTGTCCAATTATTGTCCTAGTATTTGCGAACAAGATCAAATTCAAGATTGGTTTGATTCTTTGGGCGAATGTCTTCATTGGAATGTTAGGAAAAGACAACGACACTTATAGATGACTTAACTGATTTAAAACATTCTTATTCTGATGACACGTTAGATTCTTTTGAGTATAATGAACTGTTGGAACGGGAGCAATAATAGAGTTAGAAAACCTCCCCGAATAATTAATAATACAACCCAACACAATTTTTTTTTACGAGGGTCCTCTCTCCTTTCTGCTCAATCATCTACTATGCCTTCATTTCATCACCATACCAACGTACAGTTCTGTTAGGCTCTTTCTTCTGCTTCCTTCGCGACTACAACTTCCTTACAAACATCTCTACTATTCCACCTTTCCCAATATTTCACCATAACTTTAAAGCAGTTTTTTGCCGTTAATGCAGTTTATAATTTCTGCCAGGTTTCCTGTATTTCATCTTGCAAGCTTCCATACTCAAAAAAGTGAGTGTGTAGACGGTGTGCTTTACACCGTCTATATTGTGTTTAAAGAGATAGTCTCTAAAACCGTATCAGCTCACAGTTAAGTGATAAAGTTTAGCCCATGTGGCCATTTCATCAGATGTTCCAATCTTGAACTATTTGCTCCTTTAGGGAGGTTCGATCTTCCTGCTCCCGCAAATACATTCCCTCTAAATAGTCATTAGCTCAATTGGTAGTTAGCTTCTCCAATACAACCCAACCCAACTCAGCCCAATTTAGCTCAATGGCACGATATAAGTGGGACTAATCTGTCAGATCATTACATAAAATAATCATCATGTATAAAAAATCTATAATCACACAGAAAAGGACCCAACTTTGGAATCATTTACTAATAGAAATAAAGTAATATATACTGGGTGTTTTACTACTGGTCTTTATACTTATTTAAGAATCGTTGATGATATCTCTAACATGAGACATATAGATTCACGAGATTCACGAAACTCCTGTGTGAACCTAAACTTTGATAAACTAAGTGCACCTAAACAAGGTATAGTAACAAATTCATGCTTTTGCGCATGACAGCTCACGATGACCTATTATTTATCATCTTTCTTTAATGTTGGACTAATAAAATACATTAAAGTAATACCGGTATTGATATCGGTATTCTGGTTTTAAAAATTTGGAATTCCGAATGTCGGTATTGAGATTTTAGTCGCAGAACAATTTCCTTTACGATTAAAAGCGACAACACAATAGGCAGCACGAAAATTGGAGGGTGGCTGACAAAATTTTGAAAAAGTATGTCGAAAAACGCGTAATCCTGTAGAAGCGAATCATAATCAAAAGGAGCTGGTGGAAAATATTGTGAAAGAGTGTGACAAAATTTTTAAAAGAAGTAGGAATAGCAGTAAACATACAGGGGTGAATTGGTCATAATAATAAGATTAGGAACTAGGAGAGCAAAGAAAAGGGAATTAGAAGAAGAGAGATGCGGAAACAGACAAATTAACCGTGATTTAAAATAATTGATAAATAGCAATAAGAGAGAAAGTTGGAAAAGATTATGCGATTAATTGGATTATGAAGTGTGGGGTAAAGCATATTTAATTATCACAAAAAGGCTAAACCTTAAGAAGAGGAACCCGATTGTCAAAAGTGCCATATTAGAATATATACATAATAGGTAACGAAACTTTTTCTGGAAGCAAAGCAAAAAATGGCAAATGTAGAAACACCGTGTTTTACTTGGAGGAGATTGGAAAGGCCATACTTAGAATAACAAGAAGAAAGGTACAGACAACATTAAGCTGGAAATATTGCTTGCTAGCTAATTTTTAAATATATTTAACAACTGTCGAATAAAAGGAGAGTTTCCCAGATCCTGGAAAATAGCAAATTTTGTCTTGATTGAAAAGCGTAAGAAAGATTGTGATGACAAGACAACATATGTTGTCTAGAATCAGCAATATGTAACTGATGGAGATAATGATATATTCGCATATCCCTGTACCATATGCTTTATGAACGCCTGTACTAATTTAGAGAAGAAAAAAGTGTAAAGCTACATAAGCAATATTAAGCAAAAAGCCTACAACAATCAGGAACTCTATGAAGAAGAACTATGCCTATTAATTCTAATGGAGACGGGAAATGTGGGTAGTTACCTGCTAAGAATAATTCGACGCTATCTATCAGATGGAAGAATAATGGCTACAAATGGTGGAATGTTGATATATTATGTGGATGATCACAGGAGTCCATCCTCGGCCCTACTTTATGGAATATCTTCTACCACAATACATTGAAAATGGAAATGGGGCCCGGGGTCGAAATGATAGGTTATGAAGACGATTTGGCAATTATCGTAACGGCAAAAGAAAGATAAAGCTAGGTACGCTATGGAAAAAGTTTTCAAAAAATTGATAAGTATGGGCATTAAAATGACGGTACATAAAACGGAAGTACTTGTATGTCAAGTGCTTTCATCTTTCAAGGAAGGAGGACAGCCACAAAAATGATCATTACATAGAGTACAAGAAAGAAACATTGAGAGTATTCCTACGATATGGCACCTTTTTTATCTGGACACAGACTTAAGAATGATGGCGCATTTTAAGGATATAAGCGAAGGAGTCATAAAAAAGCCACAAACCTGGAAAGGTCCTCGCCGATATTAATATAAACGATATAAACCGATGCTTACTGCACAGTGTAAGCTGCCAGTTTAGAGATAATAGCAGGATATGCCTTCCATAGACCTATTAGTGGAGGAAAGAGCCGCTATACACCAAAAGAGAAGACCATAAGAAGAGAGAAAGAGAAGAGGTTATACACCGATGATAGGCAAAGTGGGAGCAGTAGTACGGCTGAATGGTACAAATTATACAAAATCTAAGATGGACACAGCGGGAATGGGGGGAGTTAAACCACCACCTTATGCAATTTTTAAATAGCCACTGTGTATTTTGAAGTTTTTTGCTTAAAATCAAAAAAGCAGACTTTGACTGATATTGGTTCTATGGGAACACAGACAGTCCTGAGCATGGAGTCTTTATCTTACTCTTTATCAGATAAAAGTGCCAGATGGCTTCAAAACAAGATACTTCAGACGCACGGTTAAAGCGGAATCCTTCTAGTACAAAGTCTAGTGTTAGTTTAATCCTTATTTATCCCTAGATTATTGTGAATTCTTCTGGGACTCAAAGTATGACTAATAAAATACTAGACCTATAACCCAGCTTTAGTACTAACACTAGATCTGGAACTAGAAACTAAAATAAGTTAGGTTGGGTTGGGTTTCTCATTCTTAAGAGACATACTGCTTAATTCGAATGATTCTAGATCTAGTGCTAGTTACTGTCTTAATATTAGCTCTACTTCTTGTTGTTATTCAAATTTAGATTATTGCATACTTATATCGAACTAAAACTCAAACTAATACTAGACCTAGCATTAGAAAGTTTACTAGTTCAGGCTAAACCTGAATCTTTCTAGTACTAGGTTTAGTGTTAGTTCCAGTTTTAATTCGTATTCACCTCCAGATTATTATAATTGTTCTGGAAGTAAAATTATAATCTAAACTATTTCAAAAATCAGCATTGGCCCAAAAAAGGTCCAAACTCCTTAGGAAAAAATTTTCAAAATCGATTAATTTTTTTCTTTCATTGCCAAAAATAGATTATGTATTTATCGTGTTCAATAGCCATTGGAAAAGCTTTAACACTCATAAATCATCAATCTCAACTCCGTGATTGTGCATCTTTATCATTTAAACCAGAGGTTCCCAACGTTTTTCGATTTTTCGGTTCTATTTTTTATTAATTGGGAAATAATAGTTTAAGTGATTATTTGCACTTCCCGCGATTTGCTTATAAATCTTTATTGTTAGTAAATTTAATATTTCCATTTTTCAGCATCATATCAGTGAAAGCGAAATCGTTCGCCGATCGAGAAATCAGATACACTTTAAAAGCCCAAGGGCAAGGAGCTGGCACATTCAATATTGGCCCAACTTCCGGTATCGTAAAATTAGCGAAAGAATTAGACTTCGAAGATCTTCGCCAACCCCACGTCTACTCATTAGTGGTAACAGCCACCGAAGATTCCGGCGGATTCTCAACATCAGTTGAGGTAAAAATTACCCCTTAAAAACCTTAACCCCAAATTAATTAATTAATTTTTAGTTAACCATCCGAGTAACTGACGTCAACGACAACGCCCCCAAATTCGAATTGCCCGATTACCAAGCCCACAACGTCGACGAAGACATCCCACCGGGAACGAGCATCTTAAAAGTAAAGGCGATGGATTCTGATAGTGGAGCAAACGCGGAAATCGAATATTTAGTTTCCGACGATCATTTCAGCGTCGATCCGACCGGAATAATCTCAAATAACAAACAATTAGACGCCGATAACAATAACGCTTACTACGAGTTCGTCGTTACCGCTAAAGACAAAGGGGAACCGGCTAAAACTGGAACGGCGACCGTTCGAGTTTACACCAAAAACAAAAACGACGAAGAACCTAAATTTTCGCAACAAGTTTACACCCCGAACGTGGACGAAAACGCCGGTCCAAACACCTTGGTAACAACGGTAGTCGCTTCGGATAAAGACGGAGATAATGTTCGATTTGGATTTGTTGGCGGCGGCACAAGTTCCGGTCAATTTGTAATCGAAGAAATTACCGGGGTAATCCGACTTCACAGTAAAGCGATCGCCTTGGATAAGGACAAGTACGAACTTAACGTAACCGCGATGGATGATGGGGCTTGTTGCGTTAACGGGGATGCCACGATACATACAAGCACGGCTGTTGTCGTCGTTTTTATAACGGACGTTAACGATAATAAACCCGTTTTTGAAGATTGTAGTAAATATTATCCAAAAGTTGAAGAGGGCGCCCCGAACGGATCGCCCGTTATAAAAGTCCACGCTAAAGATGAAGATAAAGGCGTTAATGGGCAGGTTAAATATTCGATTGTGCAACAACCGAATCAAAAGGGAACTAAATTTACTGTTGATGAAGAAACCGGAGATGTTTCGACGAATAAAGTTTTTGACAGGGAAGGGGATGATGGAAAATTTGTTTCTGTTACTGTTAAAGCGACGGATCAAGGAGAACCTTCTTTGGAGGGTGTTTGTTCTTTTACCGTTGAAATTACCGATGTTAATGATAATCCACCGTTATTTGATCGACAGGTAATTTTGTTTTATTTGGTTGGGTTTACTTGAAAGAAATTTTTCGCGTATTTTATTTTTATTTTAATTAATTAATATTATCTAACTAATATTATGAAAAAGTTTGGATGGAGGTAAATGGTCGTGTAATGCCTAAATGCAAAGAAATACTCTTTATATAACTCAGAGGGAATATTTATAATATCTGTTACGTTTTGCTCAATATCTTGGTGGGTTTCGAGTATGTGTTGAATAGTAGCCCGAAATCCCTTTAAGCTCGCTGTTTATTTTAATGTTTCATCATTTATTTGAACGTAAGAAACTTAATTCTAATACAAACTAGTTCTCAAATTAACTCTCCAACTCTTAGGATCTTTACAAGCTTATGATGTTGTATGGAATTGAAGCTTTTTCTGTTATCTATGATGTTGAGTTTTTATTTTTGTATATCTGCGTTAAAACTTGAACTTATTCCATGATGTTTTGAACCTAATCTGAGTATCACTGCATTACACAACTTAGTTAATTCTTCTTTGTATTTACATAAATGCTGAATATTTGAACGATTTGAGTATAAATATCATTTTATGAAACAGTTGAAACAGCCTCAAATCGCCGAGGTCGCTTGCGGGCGAGGCGCTAGAGTTGATGTTATACACGAAATCGACAATTCAAAAGTTGTAGCGCCTCGCCCGCAAGCTACCTCGGCTATTTGAGCATAAATGTCATCCTATAAAATATTTTGTATCCTAAACAAGACATGTAATGAACGATTTCGTCTCAAATCGCCGAGGTCGCTTGCGGGCGAGACGCTAGATTTGATGTGTCAACATAAAATCGGCAATTTAAAGGTTCTAGCGTCTCTCCCGCAAGCGACGTCGACGATTTCAGTATAAATGTCATGTTGTAAAAAATTTGATATTTTAACCAAGACATGTAATGAACGATTTCGCCTCAAATCGCCGAGGTCGCTTGTGGGCGAGGCGCTAGAGTTGATGTATAACACGAAATCGATAATTTGAAGGTTGTCGCACCTCGCTCGTAAGCAATCTCGACAATTTGAGTATAAATGTTATCTTATAACAAACTTGGTGCTTTAACGAAGACATGTCATAAATGATATCGCCTCAAATCGCCGAGGTCGCTTGCGGGCGAGGCGCTACACTTGATGTGTTAACACGAAATCGACAAATTAAAGGTTGTAGCACCTCGCCCGCAAGCGACCTCGGCGATTTGAGTATAAATGTCAGCTTATAACAGAGTTGGTATCTTGACATAGACATGTGATGAATGATTTCGCCTCATATCGCCGAGGTCGCTTGCGGGCGAAGCGCTAGAGTTGATGTGTCAACATTAAATTGGCAATTTAAAGGTTCTAGCGCCTCGCCCGCAAGTGACCTCGACGATTTCAGTATAAATGTCATGTTGTAAAAAAATTGATATTTTAACCAAGACATGTAATGAACGATTTCGCCTCAAATTGCCGAGGTCGCTTGTGGGCGAGGCGCTAGAGTTGATGTGTAACACAAAATCGATAATTTAAAGGTTGTCGCACCTCTCCCGTAAGCAATTTCGACAATTTGAGTACAAATGTTATAACAAACTTGGTGTTTTAACGAAGACATGTCATAAATGATATCGCCTCAAATCGCCGAGGTCCCTTGCGGGCGAGGCGTTACACCTGATGTATTAACACGAAATCGACAAATTAAAGGTTGTAGTGCCTCGCCAGCAAGTGACCTCGGCGATTTGAGTATAAATGTCGGCTTATAACAGAGTTGGTATCTTGGCATAAGCATATGATGAATGATTTCGCCTCAAATCGCCGAGGTCGCTTGCGGGCGAGGCGCTACACTTGATGTGTTAACACGAAATCGACAAATTAAAAGTTGTAGCACCTCGCCCGCAAGCGACCTCGGCGATTTGAGTATAAATGTCAGCTTATAACAGAGTTGGTATCTTGACATAGACATGTGATGAATGATTTCGTCTCAAATCGCCGAGGTCGCTTGCGGGCGAGGCGCTAGAGTTGATGTGTCAACATAAAATCGTCAATTTAAAGGTTCTAACGCCTCGCCCGCAAGCGACCTCAACGATTTCAGTATAAATGTCATGTTGTAAAAAATTTGATATTTTAACCAAGACATGCAATGAACGATTTCGCCTCAATTCGCCGAGGTCGCTTGTGGGCGAGGCGCTAGAGTTGATGTGTAACACGAAATCGATAATTTAAAGGTTGTCGCACCTCGCCCGTAAGTAATCTCGAAAAGTTGAGTATAAATGTTATTTGATAACAAACTTGATGCTTTAAGGAAGACATGTCATAAATGATATTGCCTCAAATCGCCAAGGTCGCTTGCGGGCGAGGCGCTACACTTGATGTGTTAACACGAAATCGACAAATTAAAGGTTGTAGTGCCTCGCCAGCAAGTGACCTCGGCGATTTGAGTATAAATGTCAGCTTATAACAGAGTTGGTATCTTGGCATAGGCATGTGATGAATGATTTCGCCTCAAATCGCCGAGGTCGCTTGCGGGCGAAGCGCTAGAGTTGATGTGTCAACATTAAATTGGCAATTTAAAGGTTCTAGCGCCTCGCCCGCAAGTGACCTCGACGATTTCAGTATAAATGTCATGTTGTAAAAAATTTGATATTTTAACCAAGACATGTAATGAACGATTTCGCTTCAAATCGCCGAGGTCGCTTGTGGGCGAGGCGCTAGAGTTGATGTATAACACGAAATCGATAATTTGAAGGTTGTCGCACCTCGCTCGTAAGCAATCTCGACAACTTGAGTATAAATGTTATCTTATAATAAACTTGGTGCTTTAACGAAGACATGTCATAAATGATATCGCCTCAAATCGCCGAGGTCGCTTAGGGGCGAGGCGCTACACTTGATGTGTTAACACGAAATCGACAAATTAAAGGTTGTAGCACCTCGCCCGCAAGCGACCTCGGTGATTTGAGTATAAATGTCAGCTTATAACAGAGTTGGTATCTTGACATAGACATGTGATGAATGATTTCGTCTCAAATCGCCGAGGTCGCTTGCGGGCGAGGCGCTAGAGTTGATGTGTCAACATAAAATCGTCAATTTAAAGGTTCCAACGCCTCGCCCGCAAGCGACCTCAACGATTTCAGTATAAATGTCATGTTTTGTAAAAAATTTGATATTTTAACCAAGACATGCAATGAACGATTTCGCCTCAATTCGCCGAGGTCGCTTGTGGGCGAGTTGCTAGAGTTGATGTGTAACACGAAACCGATAATTTAAAGGTTGTCGCACCTCGCCCGTAAGTAATCTCGAAAATTTGAGTACAAATGTTATAACAAACTTGGTGCTTTAACGAAGACATGTCATAAATGATATCGCCTCAAATCGCCGAGGTCCCTTGCGGGCGAGGCGCTACACCTGATGTATTAACACGAAATCGACAAATTAAAGGTTGTAGCGCCTCGCCAGCAAGTGACCTCGGCGATTTGAGTATAAATGTCAGCTTATAACAGAGTTGGTATCTTGACATAGACATGTGATGAATGATTTCGCCTCAAATCGCTGAGGTCGCTTGCGGGCGAGACGCTACACTTGATGTGTTAACACGAAATCGACAAATTAAAAGTTGTAGCACCTCGCCCGCAAGCGACCTCGGCGATTTGAGTATAAATATCAACTTATAACAGAGTTGGTAGCTTAACATAGACATGTAATGAATGATTTCGTCTCAAATCGCCGAGGTCGCTTGCGGGCGAAGCGCTAGAGTTAATGTGTCAACATAACTCTAGCTCACCCGCAAGCGATCTCGGCGATTTGAGTAGAAATGTCATAAAAAAAATTTGGCATCTTAACAAACATAATGTGTTAGCACGAAGTCGAGAAATTAAAGGTTCTAGCGCTTCACCCGCAAGCTACCTTAGTGATTTCAGTATAAATGTCATCTCACAAACAATTTTATATCTTAACCAATACATGAGATGACTGATTTCGCCTCAAATTGTCAAGATCGTTTGTGGGCAAGGCGACACGTTTGATGTATCTTCAGAAAACCGTTAATTCAAAGATCTTGATAATAATATTGACCCAAACAACTGAAGTCGCTTGCAGTTTAGATGAGGCAGTGGCGTATCCAGTTTAAAGTGTACCTGGAGGTCACACTGGTTATGTTGAGATTTTGGAAATTAAAATTAAAAAACATATTTCCAAAATTATATGAGGACATGCTACTAATCTGAAACAAAATGAAAAAAATCTGTCTTTGCCGCTTTGGCCGCGTTCTCTTCTCTTCGGTTGTTTTAGGAGGAAAGGGAAATATCAAGGACGTATTCAGAAGGTTAAAATAATTCAAATATTTGTGTTGGAAAACTTTAAATTGAAAATGCCACATAAATTTACTCATAGAGATTATGCCGATATAATGTTTGTTTATGGCTACTATAAAAGTTCAAACGAGAGAAGTACTCACAAATCGAATTTTTAATACTGGGGCGATCTATTGCTAAATGAACCAGATTATGCATCGAAACTGCCGGTAGTAGTTTTAAAAATAATTGTTAAAATAGATTCGTGATGAAATTCGAGGATTCGTTCGAAGTCGTTATGAAAAATGCAATGTGTTAAATCAATTTTTATTTATATTAATTATTTCTAAAAGAGTTGACAATCGGATTTAAACATAAGAGTTTGAATTGTTGTAGCCTTCTGAATATGTCCTCAAAATATTTCTGTTACAATATAACGATTTTGTCAATTTTAAGTTTTCAAATTAGGATGATTTCGAAAAATAACTAGAAGTGAGATTTAACCACCAGATCTAGTTCCTTTTTCAGTACCAACCTAATTTTTTTCCCTAGCTGTAAGTTGGTATCTTATTATAATCATAATATTGGAGGTTGGAGGGTGGTATTACATGGGGAAAATGATGAGAAATTTTCGCTCAAAAATCGGAGTATCTTTATTACTCAAATAGTACTAATTTATTTAATCTATCAGTACATAGTGTCTCTTAAGAGGAACGTCAGCATTAATTTTAATTAAGAGATATATGATTTCAATTTTTTGGCAATGTATCCTTGATTCTTTGACGTATGATCAAATAAAGTTAGTCATACGTATTCTTGTTTGGAGAGTACAGGGTGGTTCAAATTCGAAGTCCGAATAGGTTATCTCGAAATTAAATTCGTCATTTTTTTCTGATTTTAAAAATATAAGTTTCGACAGGGATTCTTTTAACACAAAAAATCAATAATTTAAAAAGTTGGTCGCATTTTTATTACATTATTTCAATATTTTTTGGGAAATAATATGGTTAGTAAAAACAAAATTTAAAAAAAATTAAATAATTCCGTCATCTAGTGTCGTCGAAGAAACTAAATTTACAGTTTTCTTAAATTAAAGCGTTGTTCACTTTATTTTTTTAATTTTTTTTTCTAATCATTTCATTTCCCAAAAAATATTTAAATAATGCTATAAAGAATGCTCAAATTGATCACCTTTTTAAATTATTGATTTTTTGTGTTAAATTACAATTACACTTAATGACACTAGATGGCGGTATTTGAAAATTTTAAAAAATTTTAAAGTTTAAGAAAAGCTTATTTTTAGCTTTATTCTGAAACAATGAGGAATATATCTGTCGAAACTTATATGTTTAAAATCGGAAAAAATAAGAAATTCAATAAGTTAAATATCGATGTTTCCATTAAAAAAACGAAAATTGTCATAATATTTCATAATCTAAAAGCGGAAAAAAAAATTCCAAGCTTTTTATCTAGGTCTTATAGTTTTCGAGATAGCCTATTCAGAAATTAAATTTTAACCACCCTCTACATGCATCCAGTGTCCTCTCTGAGATGCAGATTTTTTTTTGAAATTTATTTTTTTCTAGTACTTAACACCCATACGTATTTTCAAAAACCGGTGCCTATGTTTATTTGTGTTACTTCTAGATCTACAGGAAGTTTTCCTGTTACTAAGCATATAGTGTGAACACTGAATACATGTACTCAAAAAAAAAATTAGTTAACTATTGAGTTGCTGTAAGTACTCAATATTCAGCAAATTTTTGGTGTGGAAATATGTGCATATTTCCGGGTACTAAATCTAAGGGCTAATAGGACACCTGTTTTTGCAATGAAATGCATGGTGTCCCCATTATACATGTACCAGCGTAACCTCTGAAGACCTCGTTTAATTCGTCCAATCCAGCCATGGGGCGCTGAATATCTTAGGACGGCTCTGGTTTAAATATACAAGGTTGCGTTCATCTGAAAACATTTTTTTAATGAAGCCCCCTATAATTAATAGTTTCTGATAGAAAGAATTTTACAAACTGACTTGGTAACCCTGTAAATTGTTTCTCAACGATCCTCTCCTCTTGACAAAGTTTTTATTTGGTTCTGAAACCACAACTATATCTATTTTGTGTTCTTTAACAAACTTTCCATCATGTTCATAGCTTCGGCACTTCTGTTCGCATTAGTTTGTAATATTTTTACTTCAACAGTCATCTTATTGGTGGTCCATGCTTTTGATTTTTGGGTTTCTGCCCTTTTTTAGATCATTTTCTCTTTTCCTCGGCTGCCGTTCCGCTTTCCTTATTTTCATCAACACCTCTTTAAACTTTTTGCATATTCCTGCGCTAACTCTATGCCCGTCCTCTTTGCACAATGAGCAAAATTCTGGGATTTCGCATCCCTTAGCTGCTTATCTTTCCTGTCCACATCTATAGCACAAGCTTCTCCTGTCCGGCCCAGTGCAGTTTTTGAGTATATGTCCATGCTCCCAATACCTTAAGCATTTATTAATATTGATTCTTTTTTCCATCTCACATCTCGCGAAACTAATCTTTAAGCTCCTGCTTTTCAGCAAAATTTCTGCGCTCTTATCGTTTATCTTCATTGTTATAGCTTCATGAAATAATTTTTTTTCCCAGTTAGCAACTCGTAAATATTGGTTCAGGATAGGACAAAGGAAATAATGACAATCAATTGAACATTCCTATATTTCGATTCAAATTGAATCTTCTTCAGTGAGTTACAATTAAAATTTCACTCCCTGAAGAAGATTCAATTTGAATCGAAATATAGGAATGTTCAATTGATTATTTTGTCATTATTGCTTTTATCCTATCCTTAACCAATATTTACGCATTGTTATAGTCTGAGTTTGGTCTTTCATCGATCTCATGTCGCTAAATTTAATATATTCGGCTTTTTCTGCTATTGCAAGATCTATTGCCTTTTGAACCTCGTTGGTTTTCGCTAATGCGTCCATACCTCGTATATATATCGCTTGAATATTATCATCTATACTCATTATATCAAAGGGAGTACTTACAAACTGATTTGGCAACTAGAACTACATACATTCGGATTTAGCCGTTCTAGGTTGGGCAAACAGGGTTGGGTTGGCTTGGGTTTAGCCCAGCATTTGAAGACATTTTTTTAACAAAGACCTCTACAATGAATAATTTCTGAAATAGAATACTTTACAAATCGATTTGGCCACCCTATATACTAAAGTTGAAGTAGAACTAGAACTAACACTAGACCTAGAAGTGGAAAGTTTAGGGTTTAGCCGTGCGTCTGAAGACGTCTGAAGACGGCTAAAACCGAATGATTCTAATTCTAGGTCTAGTGTTAGTTCTAGTTTCATATCGTTAGATCAAACTCTAGAACTAGAACTGGAAACATTCGGGTTTAGCCGTACATTTTTGAAGACGGCTCAAATATACAGGGTTGGGTTGGGTTGGGTTTGGCCCTGCATCTGAAGAATTTTTTAACGAAGGGCTCTACAATGAATAATTTCTGAAATAGAATACCTTACAAATCGATTTCGCTACCCTGTATACTTGAGCTGAAGTAAAACTAGAACTAACACTAGACCTAGAAGTAGAAAGTTTTGGGTCTTCAGACGCACGGCTAAACCCGAATCTTTCAACTTCTAGGTCTAGTGTTAGTTCTAGTTTTATATCATTAGATCTAACTCCAGATCTAGAATTAGAACCATTCCGGTTTAGCCGTTCGTTTCTTTAAGACAGCAAAACCCGAATGATTAGTTCTGGGTCTAGTGTCAGTTCTAGTTTTAATTCAATTTAAATAAGAAGGATTGAATGAATACCAATAACATCCATTGGTAGTAATTTTGTGCTCTATGTTGTCTATTCGTCTTCAGCATCATCTAATCTTGTGCAACAAAAATCCATTACCCATTAATTATCATCCATCTTTTCTGCTTAAAATAGTTTTATATAACAACTTTCAGCATCAATATGTAACCTCAAAAAAGTTTTTATAACATTCTAAATTAAAACCTTAAATAATTAAAAACATTTAATAAATTTACTCTTTCAAGTAAACCACATAACTTTAATTCCTTCAAATTAAAAAATCCCATTTTTTTTAGAAATACGTTGAAAACGTAAAACAAGACGCAAGTATAGGTACAAATATCTTAAGAGTATCAGCATCCGACGAAGACGCAGACAACAACGGAGCCATAGTCTACAGCTTAAACGCGGGATCAAACATTCAAGATTTGGAATACTTCGAGATCCAACCAGAATCCGGTTGGATCGTACTCAAAAAACCATTGGACGTAAGTTTTGTTTTCATAAACGAAAAAAAAAATTTAGGTAGGCTAACTTTAAGGATAATCTTAAGAAATTTACACATAAATGTTAAAGTCAGCGAAGAAACGATTTTATTTCCAATTTTTAATAATTTCATTTGAGTTTGGAAGATTTTGAATGGAAGTAATTGAGTGAGCGAGATTAAATGAGATTATTTTTGTTTTATTCGTTTTTTTCGAGTGGTAAATTTTAGGATCCCATCGACGAGTTCTTCTCCAAATTGTGGATGCTGTGGCGCTAGGTACGAGTGGATAGCTGCTTCTTAACTCATTTCTCCAGTGCACCTTTGTTTGAGTTGCTCTGATGACCCCGTCTCAGCGGGTCAATTTGCACTGATCTCTTGATCTTTGTTGACTGAGTTAGTTTATACGGCACACCTTGCATATTATAGTATCTTTTTTATGTACATGATTATTCACACTGCATAAATCGTTTTATTTTTTATGCATTGCGAATAATTTGTGATTACGTTATATTTTTTTTTTTGAAAAATTTTTTTGTTTTCGGCATATTTATTTTTTTTTGGCCGAAGACAATTTGCTTCATTAAAAAATGATTTTTATTCTGATTTGTGCAGAATGAAAGTTATTGATTTGTCTATTGAGCCTATTCAGACCATCTATCACTCTTTTTTGATTTTTTTTTTGATTTTTTTCGAGTAGCAAGGAGCGCTGACTTATTAATTAATTGATGATGATGATACAGTTTTTTTGAAAATTTTTTGGTGATTTTTTAACCAGGATTTTTTGCGCCACAGGATTTTTGCGGCCAACCGGATATTTTTGCGGATCAACTATTTTTTGTGCTGTTTTTGAGTGATTTTTTTCAGGAGGAAGGCGTCGATTATTAAAAAAAAAGATATTAAATGATAATTTTGGTCACGCCAGTCGTCGGAGGGGGCCACTTTTTGAAACCCTGGGGGTGGGCGATGGTCCCGCCTCCGACGACGAATCCCCAACATTGTGACATTTTTCAAATTGTGCAATGGGGCGCCGATATATAAAAGATGAAAGAATCAAACGAAAGCGCGTGGAACATTTTTTTGAATCGCGATATTTTGATGCGTCGAGTATTTAAAAGAAATTTGGGGGGATTAGGGATAAACGAGAGAATTTTTGCACATCCTTGCTCTCCCGTCCGGCCCAACAAGTTTTTATTTTTGAGATCTTTGAGATTTTTTTCTCTCTGTCTATATGAGTTGGTTTTTGTGCATGTCGATTGCTTGCTTAAAATTTGTTTCATTGGTTTTTTTACAGATACGAGAGTTTATTTTTATTTTTTCAAAATAATTTTGAATTTTTTTAACGAAGGAATTTTAAGATATGTAAATTCTTGGTTTTAAATTGATTTACTTGCACCTTTCTGTTTTTATTCTTCGGACGACTGCCTGTCATCTCCAAAGGGATGCTATCCAGTAAGTAAGGTGTACAGAAAAAAATGTTAAAAAGGATTAATCCTTTGAAAGAAATAAATAAAATAGAAAAAGGTAGCAGCTCGATGCTTCTTATTTATTGATGCTTAGATGGCGAGGGAACATTCTTCGGAACCACTATTAAAGGATGTTCCCTCTCGCGTATTAAAAACAAACCAGAATTTGATCTACCTAAATTTATTTTTTAGGATAGTTTTGTCTTTTTAGGTTCCTTGGGCGTGTACGTTATACTTTAGCGATTAGTTTCCGTTTCTTACAATTCCTTTCCGAATTAAACCAGTACCGACGACTTCGCCAACCAAACTAACATTTTATTTGATTTTAAACAAATAAGTCGTCGTCGTCGCCGTCGTCGGCCCGGTTATTATTATTATTTAACATTTAGTCGTCCGTTCTGTTTATAGTTGATTCGTTTTGAACAATATGATTTCGTTATATCTCATTTTTTTGATTGTGTTATTTATTTAATTGTTCTAATTTTTGATTTTGTTGTGTTGGTTCCCTGTTATGCCCTGACCTGACCGTGCTTGTTACGTATATTTAGAGAGACAGGTACCGGTTGCGGGTACGCGCTTCAGATCGTGGCGAGCCTCCATCGTATGCGGACGTTGACGTTGAATTAGACGTCGTGGACAGAAACAATAAGCCACCCCTCTGGGACTTGAACATGTACGGCCCCATTCACATCAAAGAAAATGTCACAGTTGGTACTGTAGTGACTTCCGTTAAGGCCAGGTTGGTATCAACGGTTTGGCTACTACCAAAAACAAAATAAAATGGTGTGTGGAGATTCGGGGATTTTCAGGAATCTCGTGAGGGTGGGTGGGGACTAAAAGTGACTCAATCGATTCACTCTTAGTAAAAAAAAATCGTGGGGTACAAATCCGATTTCTGACAATCCCTAACACAATCTCTTAATAAGCTCCCTAAGTAAACACCGCACATTGAAATAATAACAACACCGGAACTACTTTTTTATGATTAGATTAATCTTAATTACCTAATAATATTAACAAGAAATTCTCAAATAATCGACCCGACATCTTAAAATCGATGATATTGGCCAGAAGGACTACTTGGACGACGCCCTCACCAAAAAAAAAAATTATCTAGAAATTTAAACAACACAAAGCCACTAAAAAAACTATCTTGTCCGTTTTTTCTGTTTTTTGTTTTCTTGACCGTCACACCGCGTTTATGACACGGTATAGCGAGAGACGTACAAGCTGGAGGCGACGGCACAGGACAAGGGCTTCCCGCCATTGTCGCGATCGGTTGAAGTCCAAATTGACGTCGTAGACCGCGCAAACAACCCGCCGGTTTGGGACCACGTCGTCTACGGCCCCATCTACATTAGGGAGAACCTGCCCGTTGGCGCTAAAGTCGTTTCAGTTAAAGCCAGGTCTGTTTATGACCTATTTAGAAACAAAAAAAATTAAAGATAACCATAATAATACTGCTACTATATTCGGTGTGGTCCTTCTTGTTTTATTTTTTAACTTTGGTTCAGATTTCTTTCTTCGCTTTTAGATTATTTAATTAATACAATCAATTTAAATCATATAAATAATCTAAAAGCAAATCTTGTTTTTCTTTTTGGTACTTACTGAACCTAAGTTTTTTTTTCTTTAATTTTTTTTATTTTCGGTTCGTTTTCTTTTGGGTTATTGTTCCCGACCGCGCGGTTTTTGCACGATGGCCGCGCGGTTTATGATAAAATAAAGGAAGATCCTTAGTAACCAAGTAAACGTTTGCGTTGGCAAATTCATTTTAAAAGCGAAAAAAAAGTACAATTAAATGGTCATTTTGCACGCTTTACCTGTACGTTTTAGGAGAAATGACCCTGAGGGATGATTTTAAGCACGCACATCTCGTCAGAGGTCAATCATTATAATAAAACAAAAGTATTTTGTCACATCTTTAAGTTTTACAAATAAAAATTGTCCTTGATTTTTTCAAATTTCTCCCTCCCAATTATTCTCAATACATAGTGATTATAGACTTCAAAGAACTTAGGATTTATTAGATCATCATCAACACATCTTTTCTTTTCTGCAACGTGCCCAATTTAAATTATGTGTAGAACCAGATTGGATAAGTGTGAGATGCCAAAATTACAGTATTATCAGTATATGATGCAACAGTGATGATTTGGCAGATCTGATAAATGTTACCTCTCCTATATCTGATTTTAGCTGATATCTTGGATGATATCATATTATCAAAAACTTGCAAATTGTGAAAGAAAGCTACAGAATAATGTCATGGATTGTTATAAATTTGATTTTCGCATCATAAAATTTCTGATTCTTTCGTTATCCTCATTGATACTACATTACATTAGTAATGTATTATAATGTAATTACATTACATACTGTTACATGTCGGGTAGGAGGACTAACCAACCTTGCAACGAGACCCAAAGGATCTATTGTATTCCGATCATTAAAAATCGAAAATACGATTGACAACAATGGCGTAAAACATGTTCAACAGTCTCCTCGTCCTCTAAACTCAGCCGTCTCTTCAATAGGTTGAGGTGTGCCTTTAATCAATAATGCCCAATAAAGACACCCATTAGAACTCATACCGCTACGTGCAAATCCTATAGCATTCCCGAGTTTAATAATGTTGATGTCAATTATAACTTGGTATATCTCATTCTAAGAGAACTGGTCAGTAGGTGAACTTTTTCTTCAACCCACAGTCTAATTATGTGCTTGGTCATCGCAAATGATACACCAATTTTTGGTTCTGGCCCCACAAACGCATTAGCTAGCAACTCCATAGTGACCTTGGACCCAGATAAGAGAAACTCTGTTCTCATAACTGAGTGTGTTTAAAGTTATGTTACAGTCATTAGCCAGTGCTAACACCGTTTTTGAGAGCGGCTTGATTGTCTAAAGAAAAATCGTATTATCAAGTTCCTCACCTCTCTCTCTAAAAGAATTTTAACTCCCATGCCAATAGCAAATACTTCTGCCTGGAATCCCCTACAATAACTATCCAGCTGTAAGATTTCTGGATCTGAAGTGTCTGGCGTTTTTAGTCCATATATGAACAAGTAAATATCTGCCTGAATCGGAGAATGTATTTTCACTCCAAAACTGCCGTTTAAAACAATTTTATTTCTATATAACATTAAGCAGTAACAATGGCCTTGTCAGATCTCACGGCATTGTTAGTACCCATTGATGAGATATGTCGGAGCAGATTTGAGCATATTACTTAAATCTGTAAATGGATACTTTCTCTACATGCACCTGCAAAGGAAATAAGTCAAGTAGAACATCCATTCAATTAAGATAATTGCTCAATTAATCACAAATTTCCGCAAATGGTATCTAAGTCGCTTAGAGGACTTTAGATATTTGACCATAAATGGTAGTTCTGGATACTTTCTCTATATGCACCTGCAAAGGAAATAAGTCAAGTAGAACATCCATTCCTAATTATGACGATATGTTTCTTTGATGAATTCTTGAAAGTTTGTTGATAACTCAAATCTGTCGGAATTTCTTATACTTATCAGGCGGTCGCTCCATATTTGAGATCTTAGGTCTAACCACACTCACATAGAGTCGCTACAGTCCATAAGGATAGTGTAGCTTTGTGTAAAAATGTTCACTCCATAAGAGGGTTTTATCTAATGTTACTCCTAGATATTTGGCTTCCTTTCGCAAAGAAATTTCTTCACCTTGGATAGTAGAGCGGATTAATCCATCCAACTTCCATTTCCTGATAAAAGATACAAAGATTGCCTTTTGTGGATTTATCGAGAGATTCTTTTCCTTAAATTTCCGCAAATGGTATTTAAGTCGCTTGGAGGAC
Source organism: Onthophagus sagittarius (assembly GCA_036711965.1). Taxonomy (NCBI): domain Eukaryota; kingdom Metazoa; phylum Arthropoda; class Insecta; order Coleoptera; family Scarabaeidae; genus Onthophagus; species Onthophagus sagittarius. The sequence continues at coordinate 16,088,696 of JASERS010000004.1, forward strand.
TTTAGATATTTGACCATAACAACATCATCAGCATACGCTCATATTTTTGCACCATCATCAATACCGAGAAATTTGACGAATGATGAACGATTTATATGGCCAATCTTAGCATGTAATGCAAAAAAGGTTTGATCTACAATATAGGGCCATAAATTACTAAGCTTTAATCAATATTTTCATCATAAAAGAAATTTTAGATTTTTGAATCCCTAAATAAGTGTTCTATGCAATTTTAGTCATAACATCAAACCAGTTTTTGGTCGATGAACACTGAAGTTTTCATTCGCATAAATGATGTTTAAGTGAAGTACTCCCTGAGTAAATGAACGTTAATATACATTTAGACTTGGCATTCTAATATTCCTAATATATCGATTTTAATCTCTTCAAATTGATGGTAAGAATTTCTCATCATATGATAAGACATCCTCATAATCCTAATTCGTAGCAAAACCCGACTTCCTTCCTCTGGGCGATTTTTGATAAGAAAATCTTTTCAATCAGCAATTAACGTCATTTCATCGCATCCTCAACACTTAGATAGGCGTTTTATGCGATTTTAATCATAACGTCAAACATCCTCCTAGTCCATAGACTCCCAAGGTTTCATCTCATAAATGATCTTTGAGTGGAGTCCTTTCAGAGTAAGTGCATGTTTATAAGTGCATTTAGGCAACCAAATATCCATATATCATATATCGGTTTTAATCTCTTCAAGTTGATGATAGGAAGAGCTTCATTCAAGAAGAGAAGGGCTTCTCTTCATCATTTTGATTTGTAACAGAGTCTAAATTCCTTCCCTTGGGCGATTATCGATAAGAAAATCTTTTCAATCAGCTATTAACATCAGTTCATCGCATATCTCAATATTTTGCACGATCAAATGATTAAGTGTCATTTTCGTGTTGTCTTTGCCAACGGTAAAATGAACGGTAAAATCAGATTATGTGAAAGTGGAAGTCAGCATGCAAAATTGGTCTCATCATGACATTGAGAATGTAGACAAAGTTTTTATGGTCTATGTGGACTTTCATAGCTGCCGGTTTTTGAAAATATGGATGGTGCTGGGTTCTGAAAAAATTGAATTGGGGAAAGACCCATACGTCAAATGACGGTTCTTAAAGAAAAAAGGATCTGAAAAAACTTTTGAAGCAGATGCTGGTATTGAATTAGGCAGAAAAGGAAGAATCAACTCCTTTGGAAGCGTTTAATATCAAGTCTTCTAGAAGCAGCGTCAAGTTTTCTGGAAGTATTTGATGTCTTCTAGAAGCAGTATCCAGTCTTCTGGAGACATATCAAATCTTCCAGAGGAATCCAGTCATCCAGTCTTCTGGAGGTATCAAGTTTTCGAGAGACGGCATCGAGTCTTTTGAAAGTAGTTCCAATTTACTGGAAGTAGTATTAAGTTTTCTGGAAGTAGTATCAAGTCTTCTAGAAGCAGAATCCAGGCTTTTGAAGACTTGATGTCTTTTAGAGGCAGTATCCATTCTTCTGAACGCATATCATGTCTTCCAGAAGCAGTATCGATTCTTCTAGAAGCAGTATCGATTCTTCTAGAAGCAGTATCCAGTCTTCTGGAAACATATCAAGACTTCCAGAGGCAGTATCCAGTCTTCTGACGACATCAAGACTTCGAGTTTTTCAAAAGCAGGTCTAAGGTTCTGGAAGTAATATTAAGTCTTCTGGAAGTAGTATCAAATCTTCTAGAAACAGGATGAAGTCATTTGGAAGCATTTTAAGTCTTTTGGAAGTAGTATTAAGTCTTCTAGAAACAGTATCAAGTCATTTGGAAGCAGTTTAATTCTTCTGGAAGTAGTATCAAATCTTCTAGAAACAGGATCAAGTCATTTGAAAGCATTTTAAGTCTTTTGGAAGCATTTTAAGTCTTTTGGAAGTAGTATTAAGTCTTCTAGAAACAGTATCAAGTCATTTGGAAGCAGTTTAAGTCTTCTGGAAGTAGTTTAAAGTATTCTAGGAACAGTATCAAATCATTTGGAAGCATTTTAAGTCTTCTGGAGGTTGTATCAAGTCTTTTAGAAACAGTATCAAGTGGAGCAATCTTCTGGAGTCTGGAGATATCAAGTCTTCTAGTCGTTTAAAAGCAGTTTTAATCTTCTAGAAGTAATATTAAGTCTTCTGGAGGCGGTATCAAGTCTTCTAGAAGCAGCATCAAGTTATCTGGAAGCATTTCAAGTCTTCTAGAAGTAGTATCCAGTGGTTTGGAGACATATCAAGTCTTTCAGAGGCAGTATTCAGTCTTCTGAAAATAAATCAAGTCTTCTAGACGCAGCATCGAGTCTTTTAGAAGCAGCATCGAATCATCTAGAGCTTCAATACTTCTAGAGCAATATTGAATCTTCTAGGAGCTTGTCATGTCTTTAAATGTAATATCAAATCTTCTGGAAGCTTTTCATGTCTTCTAGAAGCTGTATCCAGTCCTTTGGGGACATAACAAGTCTTCCAAAGGCAGTATACAGGCTTCTGGAAGCAGTTGTAGTCTTTTAGAAGCAATATTAAGTCTTCTTGGGATTTTATCAAGTATTCTAAAAGTGGTATCAAGTTTTCTGGAAATATTTCAAGTCATTTGGAAGTATTTTAAGTCTTCTGGAAGCAGTATCAAGTCCTCTAGAAGCAGAATCCAGTCTTCTGGAGACATATCAAGTTTTCAAGAGGCAATATCTAGTCTTCTGGAAGCAGTTCTGGTCTCTTGGAAGCAATATTAAGTCTTCTGGAAACAGTATTAAGTCTTCTAAAAGCAGTATTAAGTTTTCTGAAAGCATTTTAACTATTTTGGAAATTGTATCGAGTATTCTAGAAGCAATATCAAGTCTTCCAGAAGAGTATCAAGTCCTCTGGAAGCATTTCAAGTCTTCTACAAGCAGTATCCAATCTAGTGGAGACATATCAAGTCTTCCAGAGGCAGTATCTAGTCTTCTAGTGACATCAATTTTTTCAGAGGTAGTATAGAGTCTTCTGGAAGCAATTCTAGTCTTCTGAAAGCAACATTAAGTCTTTTGGAGGCAGTATCAACTCTTTTAGAAACAGTATCAAATTCTCTGGAAGCATATCAAGTATTTTGGAAGTTGTGTCGAGTATTCTAGACGCAATATCGAGTCATCCAGAGGCAGTATCTAGACTTCTAGCGACATATTAATTTTTTCAGAGGTAGTATAGAGTCTTCTGGAAGCAGTTCCAGTCTTCTAAAAGCTACATTAAGTCTTTTGGAGGCAGTATCAACTCTTTTAGAAGCAGTATCAAATTCTCTGGAAGCATATCAAGTATTTTGGAAGTTGTGACGACTATTCTAGAAGCAATATCGAGTCATCCAGAGGCAGTATCTAGACTTCTAGCGACATATTAATTTTTTCAGAGGTAGTATAGAGTCTTCTGGAAGCAGTTCTAGTCTTCTAAAAGCTACATTAAGTCTTTTGGAGGCAGTATCAACTCTTTTAGAAGCAGTATCAAATTCTCTGGAAGCATACCAAGTATGTTGGAAGTTGTGTCAAGTATTCTAGAAGCAATATCGAGTCATCCAGAGGCAGTATCTAGACTTCTAGCGACATATTAATTTTTTCAGAGGTAGTATAGAGTCTTCTGGAAGCAGTTCCAGTCTTCTAAAAGCTACATTAAGTCTTTTGGAGGCAGTATCAACTCTTTTAGAAGCAGTATCAAATTCTCTGGAAGCATATCAAGTATTTTGGAAGTTGTGTCGAGTATTCTAGAAGCAATATCAAGTCATCCAGAGGCAGTATCTAGACTTCTAGCGACATATTAATTTTTTCAGAGGTAGTATAGAGTCTTCTGGAAGCAGTTCTAGTCTTCTAAAAGCTACATTAAGTCTTTTGGAGGCAGTATCAACTCTTTTAGAAGCAGTATCAAATTCTCTGGAAGCATATCAAGTATTTTGGAAGTTGTGTCGAGTATTCTAGAAGCAATATCAAGTCATCCAGAGGCAGTATCTAGACTTCTAGCGACATATTAATTTTTTCAGAGGTAGTATAGAGTCTTCTGGAAGCAGTTCTAGTCTTCTAAAAGCTACATTAAGTCTTTTGGAGGCAGTATCAACTCTTTTAGAAGCAGTATCAAATTCTCTGGAAGCATATCAAGTATTTTGGAAGTTGTGTCGAGTATTCTAGAAGCAATATCAAGTCATCCAGAGGCAGTATCTAGACTTCTAGCGACATATTAATTTTTTCAGAGGTAGTATAGAGTCTTCTGGAAGCAGTTCTAGTCTTCTAAAAGCTACATTAAGTCTTTTGGAGGCAGTATCAACTCTTTTAGAAGCAGTATCAAATTCTCTGGAAGCATATCAAGTATTTTGGAAGTTGTGTCGAGTATTCTAGAAGCAATATCGAGTCATCCAGAGGCAGTATCTAAACTTCTAGCGACATATTAATTTTTTCAGAGGTAGTATAGAGTCTTCTGGAAGCAGTTCTAGTCTTCTAAAAGCTACATTAAGTCTTTTGGAGGCAGTATCAACTCTTTTAGAAGCAGTATCAAATTCTCTGGAAGCATATCAAGTATTTTGAAAGTTGTGTCGAGTATTCTAGAAGCAATATCGAGTCATCCAGAGGCAGTATCTAGACTTCTAGCGACATATTAATTTTTTCAGAGGTAGTATAGAGTCTTCTGGAAGCAGTTCCAGTCTTCTAAAAGCTACATTAAGTCTTTTGGAGGCAGTATTAACTCTTTTAGAAGCAGTATCAAATTCTCTGGAAGCATATCAAGTATTTTGGAAGTTGTGTCGAGTATTCTAGAAGCAATATCGAGTCTTCCAGAAGCAGTATCTAGTCTTCTAGTGATATAATTTTTTCAGAGGTAGTATAGAGTCTTTTGAAAGCAGTTCTAGCCTTCTGAAAGCTACATTAAGTCTTTTGAAGGCAGTATTAACTCTTCTAGAAGCAGTATCAAGTTTTCTGGAAGCATTTCTAGTCTTTTGGGCGAAATATCAAGTCTCCTAGAAGCAGTATCAAGTCTCGATTCAAAATACGTGCTCTCCCAAAAAACAGCAGATGCTAGGACTGAATTGGGAAGAAAAAGCTCAATAATACATTGAAATCGAAAAATTAATTGAAGATGTTAATTTCAATCCAGATAAAATCTCACATCACTCGTCATTTTGAAGTATTTGGCAAAATTTTTAGATTTTTCTTCCCAAACTTTTATTTATTTACTCTACAAATTAGATCAAACCATAACTTTCTCTTGCATTAAATCATAATTTCTTTAATAAATCATAATACGACATAAATATTATTTTTTTGTTTTAAATTTAAAGATGTGACATTAAAACTTCATTTACTTTCTACTTCTTTCATCACACCGAAAAAAAACTTAACAAAAACATTCTATTCACATCTATTTATTACAGAAGAACGTAGCAATACACATGATATAACCAAATTAATTCTAAAACATAAAAAGAATGGCTAAAAAAAATATATTGAAAATATTGAAAGAAAAGTGTTTTTAGAGGCCTGGTTGTGTGTAGTCCTTCCAGTTTTATCGACCAGACGTGTGATAATTAGTCAGACCCTGTTGTAGTTTTTCTCTGTCTCTCTAGAACGTTGTTGACGAATGCACAGTACACGCAATAACACTGAAAGCTTAGGGGCATTGGGGTCAATTGCACATCAACAACGTTCTAAAACGCCCCCCCTTATTTGTCTCGGTCGAGTTTTTAGCGTTTAGATTCCGAAAACACTAATGACATCAATCATTCGGTTTGTATTTTGTTGGTATTTCATTATTAATAATTAATTAATTAATCGATTCAATTTTCTAATCAACTTATTTTTTGATGTTTTCAAATTTTTTTAATACGATTTTTTCGTCCAAATTTCTTAAAGAAAATGAGTTAAAATAAAAACATTTTTAATTCTAAATAAGAATTAAGGTTTTTGTTTTTGTAATAAATGTTTTTGTGCATGTCCATTTTAAAAGTAGGATTTAATTTTTTTAATAAGAAATTTGGACGTTGTTTTTATTAAAAAAAGGTAAATTAAAATAATGGTGTCATTAACACATCGTTCCAAAATGCATGCGAACGAAACGTTTTGATTTTGATTTTGAATTTTTTTTAATTGCATGTTGGCCAAATTTTGTAAACTTTTTTGAGAAATCATTTTTTGTGGTAGATTTTGGGCCAGTATTTTTGTTGGCGTAACGATTACTTTTAATCTAAATGGATCGTTTTTAACATGTGTAGCTCTGGCATTGAAAACAATCCAACCGTCTTTTACCGTCTCATGCCCGGTTCAACTGCACAAACAAATAAATTTCACACCTTTTATCTTCAACAACGTCCGGATAACGGCTTTACTTGGGCTGACATCAAAGTCAATCATCCTTTAGATTACGAAACAATAAAAGAATACAACTTAACTATTCGCGTTGAGGTTTGTAACAAAATTTTTTTTAGTTAAGATTTTAATTTGATTCATTCTTTAAGAATAATGGAGCTCAACAATTAGCGTCTGAAGCCACCGTTTACATCATGTTAGAAGATGTTAACGATGAAATCCCGCTTTTTACCGAACGTGAGCAAGAAACCGTTTTGGAAGGGGAGCCGATTGGGACTAAAGTGACTCAAGTTAATGCGATCGATAAAGATGGAACTTTTCCTAATAACCAAGTAAGATTCTCTTCTTAATTTCGATATGATTAACTCAAAAAAATGTTTGTAGGTGTATTATTACGTTGTTGAGTCGTCGAGAAATGAAGGGAAGGATTACTTCGAAATTAATCAAGATACGGGGGAGATCTTCACCAAAATCGTCTTCGATCGAGAAAAGCAGGGGGCGTACGCTTTGGAGGTGGAGGCGAGGGATGGAGCACCATCAGCCAGACCGAATAGTGACAATCAACCAAATTCAGGTAGGATTTTTTTGTTAACATAATGCTACATATTTAAAAAAAAGTAAATACTTGAATGATTATTTTAAAATCATGACGTTAATAGTAATAAATTATGAGTTAGCCATAATAAGAACTTAACACAAATCGTTCTCTAAAAGAGATTAGGGACTTAAACGAGGGGGCAAATATATCATTTAATACTCATATATCTTAGGAAGATATTCCGTATTTGTAAAAGTGCATTAGATGTGTTAATTGTTATGAACAAATTGCATCTTTAAATACAATTTTTGGCTATAACGAATCCGTTTATGACGGACAATGAGGCTAAAATGTTTGATGAAGACGACGATGTGTCACTTGCACAGTTTATTTCTAAAAGTTGTATAGGGCCGTGATTTTTAAGGAATATTATGGATTGGGTTGGGTTGGATTAAGATCCAACCCAACCCATAACATTCCTCATATCGATTGATATGAAGTTGGAACTCAACCCAATTTAACGATGTTTTTTGAAAACTAAAACTAACTGTCGAAACTTAACTGTTTGGTTGGGTTAAACTTTAACTTCATAACACCCCTCATATTGAATCATAAAAAGTTGGAGCTCAACACAATTCAACTTGATACTATCCCTCGTATTGAATTGAAGTTAGAAAACCTTGAAACTTTGGATTCGTCATTCATCGTATAAAAAGCGAGAGTTCATCAGATTTATAAATAATCTTAAATAATCTTTATTTATTTAATGTTAATCTGAAAGCTTTAGGAGCAAGTTAAAAATTTCCTTTGTTAATGATAAAGAAAAGTCAAGGTTAAAGTTTCGATTAATTGTATTGATATTAGAAACGATGGGTCGGATGCTTTTATCTTCTTTGTGTAATTTGATGAGACATTTCAACGTAGGTACTAGTGGGTTCATTATTATTGAAGTTAGGGGGTTGATATTAAATGGTAAAAGCTCTTGGTTTTGATCTTTTATGTATTTCTTTAATTGGTTGTTAAAATTAATAATACGATTCCTTTTTATATTATTTATGTCATTTTCTGAAAAGAATTGTAATATTTTTTTATCTATTAAGCATCACAAAGCCAGCATTTTTATCACCCATAGTGATGATAGATCTTTTTGTTTTTTATGAGGTCATAATTACCTGGAAAAATATTTTTAAGATTAGGGTTAAACATTAGATGGGAATCAACTTTAATGGCAATGTTGTTTTCCGGAAAAGTATATTTATAGTTAATATTGAGAATGTTAATGTCTTTTTCTGATAAAATACAGTCACTTAAATCATTAAATCTGGGGACAAAGTTAATATTGTCATGATTATCTATTTTTATTATGTTTTTGGTATTATTGGAAGAAAATTTTTTTATAGCAAAGGTTAAATTGTTTGTGGCCGTGTTCTTGTCAACATCAACATTAATTTGTCCTCTAATTCAGTTATTATTCTGTATCTATCATTATCATTCGTCATATGAAATGATCTGAAAATCGTTTGTAATTCCTTTAATATTCAAAAAAATCCTGAAAAGTTTCCTGAAAATATCTCTGTTTAACATAGTGTAAATAAATAAAAAATAATAGTAAAATTAGTAGAATACAACTCTAAAGACAAATATTAGATATTGCGAAAAAATCTTCTACACAAGGTGTTCAAAAATGTTTGGGATGGGGTCTAGACGACCAACATTATATCTATTGGTAAATCGCAAAAAAAGTTACTGAAAGTTTATTTGGTACAACGAACGTTTCAAACACAATATTAAAACAAAAAATGTGTTTATTATTTAATAATTATTACAAAAAGATTGGAAAACTATAGAAAAGACTCTAACAATGCGCACGGAACTAACGGAAAACGTAAACATTAAAATTATGTAGGGACATTTTTGTGCTGCCAACATAATTTCAAATATTTGCCGAACTAGGTCAAGGTCATCCCCATCATTTTGAACGCTCTGTATTAAATGTAAAGAATTATGAATATTTTCTGAAACAATATCTCTTCTAATACAAAGATCTCAAACATTCTAACAATAAGAGGAATAATAATATGATAAGAGGAATAAGCTTCATTACATGTAGGCACAGCTATAAGTATTTCATTTTCATAAAAGTTTATCATAACCTTCATCTGATTATGAAATAATAAGAACATTTGGTTTGTTTTGGTTCAAGAGTGTAGTTTCTGAGCCATAGAAGTTCGACTTGGAAAAACTTAACTCCAATAGCTTATACTTGTTTCAAATAGCATCTTTAGCATTACTCAAACAATTTACCTGTTAATAATATAATTTGGAAGATTGTATTATATTAACACAAAATCGTTCATTTTGCAAGATTGTAGCGCCTCGCTCGCAAGCGACCTTGGCGGAGTGTGAATAAAATCGTCTTATAGGAAACTTTATATATTTACTTGGATATATAAGGAACCATTTCATCTTAAATCGCCGAGGTCGCTTGTGGATGAGGCGCTGGATATGAAATATTAACACGAAACCGTTAATTTTGGGAGATTGTAGATAATAAAATCGTCTTATAGGGAACTTTATACAGGGTGGTCCATTACTAATGGGACATAGAGCTACAGTGAATTCCTTACATCAAATTATTATGATTTAACTCAATTTATCTTAGTCCAATTGTTAATAATAACGAAGATACCGATGGTTAAAGTTAATATTTTATTTTGGTTTTTCTTGAATAATATCGTTATCTTCTACATTATGATAATGAAAATTTGTACATTAACATTTTTTAAGACAGTAAATAATAATTTGTTATTTGTTTTGATCTATCGGCCGGATGGCGCTGTCTTCTTAGAAAAACTACTTTAAAGTTGTTATTTCTTTTTCATTGTTAACTTTTTATAATTCACATAACTTGTTTTATTTTTTTTGAATTTTAAGTATACCAAATTTATGTAAAAATGTCTGAGGAACTTGATTAAATTATGTGATTTGTACAAAGATTAACGATAAAAAAGATCCACTTTAAGGGAACTTTTTGCAGTAGACAGCGCCATCTGACGGATAGATCAAAACTAATTCCAAATTCTTATTCATCGTCTTAAAAAATGCTAATGTCGCAATTTTGATGTTATATTTAATATAAGAGAGATTAATATAAGAGAGATAATATAATATATTATGATATAAGAGAATACGAAATTATTTAAGAGAAACAAAAAGTATTAACTTTAACCATCTGTATCTTCGTTATTATTAACAATTGGACTAAGACAAATTGGGTTAAATCGTAATAGTTTTATGTAAGGATTTCACTGTTCTATGTCCCATTAGTAACGGACCACCCTGTATATTTACTAAGATATAAAAGGAACAATTTCGCCTCAAATCACCAAGGTCGCTTATGGGTGATGGGTGTCATATGAAATATTAACACGAAATCGTTTATTTTGGAAGATGTAGCGCCTCGCCCGCAAGCGACCTCGGCGGAGTGCGAATTAAATCGTCTTATAGGGGACTATATAATTATTAAGATATAGAAGGAGCGACATCGCCTCAAATCACCAAGGTCGCTTATGGGTGAGGGGTGTGATATGAAATATTAACACGAAATCGTTCATTTTGGAAGATGTAGTGCCTCGCCGCAAGCGACCTCGGCGGAGTGCGAATAAAATCGTCTTATAGGGGACTTTATATATTTATTAAGATATAGAAGGAGCGACATCGCCTCAAATCACCAAGGTCGTTTATGGGCGAGGCTTGTGATATGAAATATTAACACGAAATCGTTCATTTTGGAAGATGTAGTGCCTCGCCGCAAGCGACCTCGGCGGAGTGTAAATAAAATCGTCTTATAGGGGACCCTATATGTTTATCAAGATATAGAAGGAGCGACATCGCCTCAAATCACCAAGGTCGTTTATGGGCGAGGCTTGTGATACGAAATAATAACACGAAATCGTTCATTTTGGAAGATGAAGCGCCTCGCCCGCAAGCGACCTCGGCGGAGTGCGAATAAAATCGTCTTATAGGGGACTATATAATTATTAAGATATAGAAGGAGCGACATCGCCTCAAATCACCAAGGTCGTTTATGGGCGAGGCTTGTGATACGAAATAATAACACGAAATCGTTCATTTTGGAAGATGAAGCGCCTCGCCCGCAAGCGACCTCGGCGGAGTGCGAATAAAATCGTCTTATAGGGGACTATATAATTATTAAGATATAGAAGGAGCGACATCGCCTCAAATCACCAAGGTCGTTTATGGGCGAGGCTTGTGATACGAAATAATAACACGAAATCGTTCATTTTGGAAGATGATGCGCCTCGCCCGCAAGCGACCTCGGCGGAGTGCGAATAAAATCGTCTTATAGGGGACTTTATATATTTATTAAGATATAGAAGGAGCGACATCGCCTCAAATCACCAAGGTCGCTTATGGGCGAGGCTTGTGATATGAAATAATAACACGAAATCGTTCATTTTGGAAGATGAAGCGCCTCGCCCGCAAGCGACCTCGGCGGAGTGCAAATAAAATCGTCTTATAGGGGACTATATAATTATTAAGATATAGAAGGAGCGACATCGCCTCAAATCACCAATGTCGCTTATGGGTGAGGGGTGTGATATTAAATATTAACACGAAATTGTTCATTTTGGAAGATGTAGCGCCTCGCCCGCAAGCGACCTCGGCGGAGTGTAAATAAAATCATCTTATAGGGGACCCTATATGTTTATTAAGATATAAAAGGAACGACTTCGCCTCAAATCACCTAGGACTCTTATGGGCGAGGCTTGTGATATGAAATAATAACACGAAATCGTTCATTTTGGAAGATGATGCGCCTCGCCCGCAAGCGACCTCGGCGGAGTGCGAATAAAATCGTCTTATAGGGGACTTTATATATTTATTAAGATATAGAAGGAGCGACATCGCCTCAAATCACCAAGGTCGCATATGGGTGAGGGGTGTGATATGAAATATTAACACAAAATCGTTCATTTTGGAAGATGTAGCGCCTCGCCCGCAAGCGACCTCGGCGGAGTGTAAATAAAATCGTCTTATAGGGGACCCTACATATTTATTAAGATATAAAAGGAACGACTTCGCCTCAAATCACCTAGGACTCTTATGGGCGAGGCTAGTGATATGAAATAATAACACGAAATAGTTCATTTTGTAAGATGTAGCGCCTCGCCCGCAAGCGACCTCGGCGGAGTGTAAATAAAATCGTCTTATAGGGGACTTTATATAATTATTAAGATATAGAAGGAGCGACATCGCCTCAAATCACCAAGGTCGCTTATGGGTGAGGGGTGTGATATGAAATATTAACACGAAATCGTTCATTTTGGAAGATGTAGCGCCTCGCCCGCAAGCGACCTCGGCGGAGTGTAAATAAAATCGTCTTATAGGGGACCCTATATATTTATTAAGATATAAAAGGAAGACTTCGCCTCAAATCACCTAGGACTTTTATGGGCGAGGCTTGTGATATGAAATAATAAGACGAAATAGTTCATTTTGTAAGATGTAGCGCCTCGCCCGCAGGCGACCTCGGCGGAGTGTAAATAAAATCATCTTATAGGGGACTTTATATATTTATTAAGATATAAAAGGAACGACTTTGCCTCAAATCACCTAGGACTCTTATGGGCGAGGCTTGTGATATGAAATAATAACACGAAATCGTTCATTTTGGAAGATGATGCGCCTCGCCCGCAAGCGACCTCGGCGGAGTGCGAATAAAATCGTCTTATAGGGGACTTTATATATTTATTAAGATATAGAAGGAGCGACATCGCCTCAAATCACCAAGGTCGTTTATGGGCGAGGCTTGTGATACGAAATAATAACACGAAATCGTTCATTTTGGAAGATGAAGCGCCTCGCCCGCAAGCGACCTCGGCGGAGTGCGAATAAAATCGTCTTATAGGGGACTATATAATTATTAAGATATAGAAGGAGCGACATCGCCTCAAATCACCAAGGTCGTTTATGGGCGAGGCTTGTGATACGAAATAATAACACGAAATCGTTCATTTTGGAAGATGATGCGCCTCGCCCGCAAGCGACCTCGGCGGAGTGCGAATAAAATCGTCTTATAGGGGACTTTATATATTTATTAAGATATAGAAGGAGCGACATCGCCTCAAATCACCAAGGTCGCTTATGGGCGAGGCTTGTGATATGAAATAATAACACGAAATCGTTCATGTTGGAAGATGAAGCGCCTCGCCCGCAAGCGACCTCGGCGGAGTGCAAATAAAATCGTCTTATAGGGGACTATATAATTATTAAGATATAGAAGGAGCGACATCGCCTCAAATCACCAATGTCGCTTATGGGTGAGGGGTGTGATATTAAATATTAACACGAAATTGTTCATTTTGGAAGATGTAGCGCCTCGCCCGCAAGCGACCTCGGCGGAGTGTAAATAAAATCATCTTATAGGGGACCCTATATGTTTATTAAGATATAAAAGGAACGACTTCGCCTCAAATCACCTAGGACTCTTATGGGCGAGGCTTGTGATATGAAATAATAACACGAAATCGTTCATTTTGGAAGATGATGCGCCTCGCCCGCAAGCGACCTCGGCGGAGTGCGAATAAAATCGTCTTATAGGGGACTTTATATATTTATTAAGATATAGAAGGAGCGACATCGCCTCAAATCACCAAGGTCGCTTATGGGTGAGGGGTGTGATATGAAATATTAACACAAAATCGTTCATTTTGGAAGATGTAGCGCCTCGCCCGCAAGCGACCTCGGCGGAGTGTAAATAAAATCGTCTTATAGGGGACCCTACATATTTATTAAGATATAAAAGGAACGACTTCGCCTCAAATCACCTAGGACTCTTATGGGCGAGGCTAGTGATATGAAATAATAACACGAAATAGTTCATTTTGTAAGATGTAGCGCCTCGCCCGCAAGCGACCTCGGCGGAGTGTAAATAAAATCGTCTTATAGGGGACTTTATATAATTATTAAGATATAGAAGGAGCGACATCGCCTCAAATCACCAAGGTCGCTTATGGGTGAGGGGTGTGATATGAAATATTAACACGAAATCGTTCATTTTGGAAGATGTAGCGCCTCGCCCGCAAGCGACCTCGGCGGAGTGTAAATAAAATCGTCTTATAGGGGACCCTATATATTTATTAAGATATAAAAGGAAGACTTCGCCTCAAATCACCTAGGACTTTTATGGGCGAGGCTTGTGGTATGAAATAATAACACGAAATAGTTCATTTTGTAAGATGTAGCGCCTCGCCCGCAGGCGACCTCGGCGGAGTGTAAATAAAATCATCTTATAGGGGACTTTATATATTTATTAAGATATAAAAGGAACGACTTTGCCTTAAATCACTGAGGTCGCTTGTGGGCGAGGTGCGTAATATGAAATATTAACACAAAATCATTCATTTTGCAAGATTGTAGCGCCTCGCCCGCAAGCGACCTCGACGGAGTGTGAATAAAATCGTCTTATACGAGAGTTTATATATATACTAGGATATAGAGGGACTGATTTTCCCTCAAATCGTCTAGGTCGCTTGCGGGCAAGGCACAAGGATATGAGGTATTAGCACTAAATCGTTCATTATGGAAAGTTGTAGGGCCTCGCCCGCAAGCGACCTCGGCTGAGTGTCAATAAAATCGTTTTATGTGGGACTTTATATATTTACTAAGATATTTTATATTTACAATTTCGACGATGTTACTTTCGGGCGAGGCGCTGGATTTAAACTATTTACATAAAATCGTTCATTTCGGAAGATTGTTGCGCCTCTGCCGCAAACGACCTCGTTGGAGTGATAATAAAATCATCTAATAGGAGATTATTATTCCTTAAATTCAAGAAATTTATCGCAAATAACTTATTAACATTTACATTTAAATGGCAATCATATTTTGTCCGTTATATCCAAAATTTAAGTGTAATGGGGTTTATTACCATTAATAAAGTGGTAAAGGAAATGAAAAAATTAATTATATCGGTGTAGATGGTGTAGGAGCGTAAAAGAAAGTCGTTATTCGGGTTTTACAGAACGATCTCTACCATCTGGGAAGAAATCTCCATCCTCCCGTCTCCTCGAAGCAATTAGGATAGAGACGCAGCCTCCAACTGAAACTAAAGACTCTCCTAAATCCGTTGAAATTAGCTAAATGAAATCGCGGATCTAATTTATGAACGCCCCCCTTCGTGGGCCACGCACTTACAAATGCTTCTTCAGCAGGAACCTTCCTCTAGCTTTTCCAGCTCCTAGCTCTATTTTACGATTCTCTCGTAAAACGTAGAGTTTCCTCGACGACTCGAAGGTCCGGAGAAGCGGCCCTTACCTTTAAGGAAATTTAAACAGATTGGAAATGAATATTTAACGACTTGGGGTCGGTGGAAGGGTGCCTTATCCCTTTTGCACCCTCCAAATGATAAATTATTCAATTGAGAGTCGGGTTAGTTGCGATTTAAGTGGATCTTAACGGGGGCATTTGTACGGAGAGTGTTAAATATGAAAAATTAATTTCGAAAAGTTTCTTTTAATCCACTTAATTTTTTTTTTGAATTTAGACGCAGTTACATTGTCGGTCATTTAGCATTTCATTTCGATAAGCGGTTTTAGAATTATAATTTATGTTCCTATATTGTCAATATTTGAAATGACAATGCGGTTATTGTTTCGGTTTTCGATCGATAAACACGTAATACAAGAGGTTTTACCATTAATCAGTAAATTGTTTAATATTGGTGTAACAACGAGGATCATTAAGAGGTATTAACAAAGGGATTAAATTTGGATTAAAATGTTGGAAATTATTTTAAATTGATTTTAAAATAATTAAAATTCATTTAAATAAATGGATAAATACTAAAAATGTTCTATACGAATCTGTAATTCTTTTTCTGCGGATTATAATTGTGGCGGTGGTATTAAAGTTAAAACGAGTTAACTTCTTTTTGCTGATGAAAGAAATCTTTCTCAACTCCTTAAAACTAGTAATGTTTTTATATAAAGCAAAAAATTTTAAAATTATTTGATGCATCGCACTCTAAATCTATCATAAAATTGAATTTTAAAGCGTAGATGTCATGATTGTTTAGTGTTTTGTTTTCTGCCATATTTTCTTTTATAAAAATCTAGATATCTTCAGTCTTATTGCGTGTATATTAAGTAGAGTTTGGACTCATTTAACGTATGTTTTAATTACCCATCACTGTAAGTACGAAGGTTTTTACGACCGGTGTTAATTGATCTAAAATTAGAACTAACACTGAAACTATTACTAGGACTAATACCACATCTAAAACTAGAAGCTTTCGGGTTTGGCTTTTGTCTTTTGAAAAACTGTTTGACGTCTGGATTGCCTTGTTGCAACCTTCTTCACAAACTGGTATAAAGTGATGAAAATTGAAATAATAGGTTGTTTCAATGACTCGAGGAACAATTTTAACCATGTATACTAGAGCAAAAAAAGATGCTGGCCATATTTGCCGAAGATGATCCAAGAAAAGTCTGAAGAATGTCTTGGATTCTTTAGAAATTTCTCTACAAGAGGGTCTTTTCTTTCTCACAACTTATTAACGACAGTAAAGTTTTTTGTATGGAAGGTGGAGCTTCTAGATAGATCTCCTTAATGCCATGAGCAATTTGGAGAACTTGCCAAACTGGCCAAAATTTGTCTTCATTTTGTTTAATTGAAAAATGCTCAGAAGTTCATCTTTCAAAGCATTGTTTTTGAAAGAGTAATCACTAATCATTGAGATACACATTTTTTATTAGCCTTGCCCAAGGCCAGGTGTCGTCTTGGGTATTAGCTTGACCTTTTTCTTTTACAAACTGTTGGATGCGTTCTAATTATGCTGCCATTTCCTCAAAAGCCATACATACCATCAATTTACCAGGTGCCATACCTATTCACCTTTTGATCTTGTTGAAGCAACTGATTGCTCCAAGTCCTATATTTACAAAAGAAAGTAGCAGACTAATCTCAAGATAGCCTTGGTTATTTCAGGATCCGCAGTGGGATTTTTATATACGTCTATGATCCATACCATGAAAGTCTTCGCATTTTCAGAAAATCTTGTTCATGTTGTAGCAATAACGGCATAACAGTATATGTTAGGTAGTATTGCTTCTAAAAAGGAAACTTGGTGGAAAATTGACTAATTCTCAGCCCCAGGTATGAATAAAAGTGATTTTGTGTTTTTTCCTCGGTATTATCATAAATCTTGAGACACATGCATCCTAACCCAGAGACAGTTTGATTCTTTCTCTCATCTTTTGACCTTAGTTCCATCTAAGACCCATTATTATGTCTCGTAAAAAACACTTTTGCAAGGTTGAGGTTGTCTCGTGAATCATCAATTCCTCGTTTTGGGACTTCTTATCTTGGTTAATAAAATTATGGACTACATGTGGTAGACGATTCATTGAGGGCTGAAGTTGATTTGGTGTTGCTATCCCTAAAGATTCTCACAGATATCCGCTGCTTTTTGTTTTAATGGATGGATGCAATCATACCCTTAAAAATGTCTGTGATTAATTCGAAGTCAAAAATTTCTCCTGTCATATAAAAATTAAGAAAAATTTTAGCAATGATCTTCAAATGATTGAAGTTTGTGCTTTACAAAGGAAGAAATATGTGTCTCAAAAACTTCTTCATCCCATGAGGTCAGGGTAATAATAAGATGGAGTTTTGAGTTGAATCTCATCAATAATCTTCAAATCCTTAATAAACTAGGCCTGATTGTCATTCATCATATCATATTTTGATTACAGTTGTATAACTGAAGTAATATTTCTCTTTATTCAAAATTTTTTAGACATTCTCTTAGTGATGTCATGGATGTATTATCCGCCATCTTAAAGATGCACAATAGCTTACCTTTAGATTCTTAATATCATGGTTGAAGCTGTTAGTGCTTCTACAGGTTATCTCTTTCATAAATTCTCGCTTCTCTATGAAACAAAGTACAGATCATGGATCTGTTCTGTGGGGATGATGGAGACAGTACACGTTACCTCCAAGTATCTGTTGGTATGGATACTCTTGCGATACACGACTCATTTTGTTGTCCTAATGGCCAATATATCTAAGAAAGGCAACTGACTCTTATACAAAGAAACTATTAAAACTCTCATTTCTAACTAGAATAAGTAAAAAAAACATTACTTTATTAGATCTGAAACGTATTCTGGTAATCCCTCTAGAATGAGTTTTTGGCAACGGCTATCTACAGCAATCTTTTTGTTTGGTGCTCTAGTAAAAAGAGATTTCACATCGAAACTTACCAAAACATTATTATTTAACTTTATACTCTTTATACCGATTCCACAAAATGTGTAGACTTTCCTTATATACGATTCTGTGTTGCCAGAAAAGAAAACAATCATTGCGAGATATTTGGCCAATAGGTATGTTGGGGAGTTAATGGTATTGGTGATACGTCTGGTTTATGGATCTTCGGTAGTTCACAAATTCTTGAAGGTACCGACGCCTGCACAAACAATCCCTTTTGGTATTTTGCTAGAATTCTTGTATATTTTACCATCATTTGGCTTACGAACTTGTTTGTCATATTCATACTCGTCATATTCTTTTTGTCCACAATAACGTTGGTATTCCCCTTGCCCTAGTAACAAGACGATTTCTGATTTTTTAAATGAATCGGGGTGTTTTCTTTTCACCAATTGTCAAGTTGTATTTCTCCTTGTTGGATCTCTTCGGCTTGAAATAATTTTCACGGCAAAACCTGAAAGCATCTAGTTTTAAATCCAGTGTTAGTCCTAGTAATGGTGCTAGTTTTAGTTCAATCTACCCATGTATTTGAATGGTGAAAGTCTAAAATTCGTAATATTTCGGTAAGTTTAATTGCAATATTGGAGCTATTGATGATAGTCACACCAAGATAGATATATCTTACGCTGATTCTGATTCATATATGAATAGAAAATCTTTGAACTTGCATCTATGAAGATGCAGTAGTTTGTAACAAAAATACGTTGGATATGTTCAAACAAATTTACAAATTAGTCCCGTTTTTATGGAGAATTGAACATTTTTCAAGTTCAATTTATGATACTTAACCATAGAAAACATAAAATTAACTTTTTCCCTATTTTAGATTTCTATTAGATTTGGAACTAGAAACATTTGGGTTTAGCCGTACGTCTCTTAAGATGGAACTGAATACAACCCAACCCAGCTTCAGAACGAATACTAGACCTAGAACTAGATACATTAGGGTTTAGCCATCTTAAGACACGTACGGCTAGTGCCAGTTTTTAAGCTGGGTTGTAGATTTAGTATTAGTTAACACTTTTAGTTCCAGAAGAATTTAAAACAATCTAGAATTAAGGAAGCATTAAAACTAGAACTAACACTACTAGAACTAGAAAGATTTAGGTTGGGTTGGGTTGAGTACCGAAACTTTCTAATTCTAGGTCTAGGTTAGTTATAGTTTTAGTTTAATACAAATATACAATGATCTAAGACCAAATAAGCAGCTAAATTAATGCTAATATCAACACTAAAGCTAACCCTAGACCTAGAAACTAGAAACATTTGGATTTAGCTATACCCAATGTAGCTTCAAAACTAATACTAGACTTAGAGCTAGAAACATTATGATTTAGCCGTATATCTTTTAAGACGGCTAAACCGTAATGTTTCAGGTTCTCTAGGTCTAGTATCAGTTCTAAAGTTGGATTGTAGGTGTAGTAGTAGTTATATGTTTATTTCCAGACGAATTTAAAACAATCTACATTTAAGGAAGAATTAAGGTCATCAGACGCACTACTAAACCTGAATCTTTCTAGTTCTAGTATTAGCTCTAGTTTTAGTTTTAATACAAGTATACCATGGTCTAGAACCAAATAACAGCTAAATTAAAGCTAATTCCAACACTAAATGCTAACATTAAACCTAGAACTAAATATATTTGGGTTTAGCCGTACGTCTCTTCGGATGGTTAAACTTAAATATTTCAAGTTCCAAGTCTAATGGAAGTCTAAAGTATCAAAAAGCTTAATTTTTTGGTTTCTATGGTTAGATATCATAAATAAATAATTATTCAGGAAACGATCTATTATAAAATGAACGACTTTATTTTATACTAATATTTCGACTGTTATATTTCAGTCTTCTTCAGAGTACACTGAAATGAAGTAAATAACAATGAAATACAATAATCAAAACATATTAGAATACGTACAAAGTTGTCTTCCTTATTTAATAATATCATTAAGGTTGATGAAAAATTTAATTGGTTCTGAACAGATCCCTTTTTAGATGAGAATGAATGACATTAAAATTATTATTATTACCCGTTACATCAAATGTATAACTACTTTTTAGGAAACATTTTTGAAATCATCGAATAAGTTGAAAAAGATAAGAATAAATATTACTAAGATTTTCTGTGTCCGTTTTGAAATTAACAACATTATTTTCTGCGTTTATATGGTACATTTCAAGACTGTTATGATAATATGATTCTTTGTCTAAAATTATTGCATTTTCAAAATCAAACTGATGGTTTTGGTCAACTGCGTGTTTGGATAGAGCACATGATGGTTTTTTTTCAATTTTATATCACTTTTATGTTTATTAATTCTACTCTTTAACCACTGTTTTGTTTGTCCAATGTATTTTTTATTACAATCTTTGCAATTAACACAATATACAAGTCCCGATTCTAGAAATTTCTCCGTTTTATATTTTAATATTGACAAGTAATTGGTCAATTTATTTGGGTAAATGTTAATAAGTGTTAAACCATCGATTTTCAAATGCACTCTAAGTAATTCTGTTAATCCGGGAATATGTGGAATTTTTTATATCGTTGAATTTGTTGGGATAAATTGACTACATCAAACAAAATCAATTCTAAAAAAGAAAAGAATTTAGATTCTTTTCATGTTTACTTTTCAAAATAAAACATACCAACAAATTTCAGGAGTACCAATGGGTTCACCTATCAGCCCAATTTTGGCCTTAATGGTTATGGATCATTGTGTAGACAAGATTTTACAAACAAATGATTTACAGTTAACGTTCATCAAAAGAATATGTTGACGATCTAATTTTAGCATGTAGAGAAGATAATATTGATAACATTTTATGTATTTTTAATAACTTTCATCCTAACATTCGTTTTACTGTGGAAAGGGAAATCAATAGAAGGATTCCCTTTTTGGACACTATGATGATCAGAGATGAAAACAACCGTATTATTTTCGATTGGCACAGAAAACCAACATATTCTGGTAGATTTTTAAATTTCGACTCCAATCACACATTTAGACATAAAGTTGCTACTGTACTTACATTGAAACATAGAATTTGTAATATAGTTGGATCACAATTTAAGGAAAAGAATCTAAAAATCCTATGTAATATGATTAAAAATAATGGTTACCCAAAGAAGCTCCTTTACAAATTATTGTTTTCTACAAACTTACAACATAACATAAATCAAAATCTTAACACATCCCAACAAATTCAATAATATAAAAAAATTCCACATATTCCCGGATTAACAGAATCACTTAGAGTGCATTTCAAAACCGATGGTTTAACACTTATTAACATTTACGCAAATAAATTGACCAATTACTTCTCAACAGTAAAAGATAAAACAGGAAAATTTCTGGAATCGGGACTTGTATATTGTTTATTTAATAATTTTTTGTACTTTTATTAACAAGACGATAATATATAGTATTTTACACAATGTTACTACCGGTTTCGGTTACGTTTAAACCATCTTCAAGAATATATTTTAAAGAAAATTGTTGATGTTATTGACATTTTATTTTGTGATTAATGTCATGTTGTGTCAATGTGAAAAATTAAAATAAGATTAAAATAAAATAAAATTAAAATTGAATATTTCCCAAACCAAAAGTTCAAATATCTATTATAAACTTGGGAAGGGAAATATGGGAAAATGTTATTGCGTATGTTAGGGTTTTTTAATTTTATTTTTATTTTTAGGTGGAGTAAAAGGATTTTTCAAATACATATATAAAGGTTTTTCTGTGTAGTTAATTTGGTCATTCAAACATAAAATTTGTGGATGATTATGTTTAAATTTTCTATTTTCATAAAGTTCAAGTATTTCCAAAAGGTTACTTTTATTTTTCTTATGAAGTAATGTTGTGTTTTTTGTTTCATTAAATTGGTGTTCTTTGTTAAATATTATATGTCTTCCAAAGTTAGATCTCTGTTGTGTTCTATGTTCTTTTATACGAGTTTTTAAGCATCTCCCTGTTTCACCAATGTAAATGGCTTTACACGTATCACATTCTAATTTGTAAACTCCATTATCGTTCATTTTATTGATTTTATCTTTGTTGTTAATTAAAATTTTATCTAGTGTGTTGTTGCTTTTGGATGTTATAACTATATTGTGTTTCTTAAAAATTTTTTTGATTTTGTTATGTATGTTACCTTGATATTCTATTGTTCTATAAATATTGTTTTTGTTATTTGTTATATTTGTAAGAGTGGTAAGTTTTATGTGATTCTGTTTGTTTCTGTATTTGTCAATCATTTTGTTGATGATTTGTTAACAAACTAATATCTGAACTACAACATATATCCTTTTTGAAAACCAGTCTAGAAGAAAATTTAAAACCTAAATTCACAAGACACAAATATCCCAACAACATGACAAAGAATCAAGTGCAAAAAGTTATAAAGAAAACAATTAAAACAGAAATTAAGAAACATTACAAGAAAATTGACAAAATTAATCTTGAGATGTATTACGTCTACCAAGAATTAACAAAGTCCTACCACAATATAGAAATCCAAGAAATAATGAACAACAAAACCATTTGGAATAAAGATAAAATCAATCAAAAATGGACATCAAAAGAAAGGAAATTAGATAACCTTAGAGAAGAAAAGAAAACACAAATAATAAAAGAAAATAGAAAGATAACTAAAGATTACAACATGAAACAACATATATTTCATAAACGGATAACTAATCTAACGAACATAACATTTAACCCAGAAGAATTAGAAATGCTTAATAAAGGCCATAAATATGCATTAACAACTAAACCCAATTTGAGAAAAACCGCTATTGAATTAGAAGCAATAACGAAGAAAATGGCAACCAAAGAAACAATTAATAGAGAACTTCAACAGTTATTAATTAAAGAAGAAACAAAAAGAACAACAAAAAATAAAGAGTTACTGAAAGCACGAAAAATTAATAAAGAAAAACGAATAATTAATAGCATAAAACATAAAATCAAACAAAACAATCTAACTATCACCAAAGCTGATAAAAACGCAGGTTTAATAATAATGAACAAAGAAGAATACATAAAGAAAACTGAAGATTTTTTAAAAGAAAACGGCTTTACAACTGTTTCAAAGGATCCAACTACAAGTTTCCACAAAACAGCTAAAAAAATTATATTTGAATCCAAAGAAACACTACAAAAATTTAACAAAAACATTTATTCTATTTTACCAATGAATCCCAAAACACCAAGATTATACGGTTTGCCGAAATTACATAAACAAAACATACCGATTCGCCCTATCATTTCCTCAATCGATTCTTCCACTTACAAAACAGCAAAATTTTTGGTCAACATATTTAAAGATATAACAGGATTTGAAACTAGACACACCATAAAAAACAGATACGATTTAATTAATAAACTTACAAAAATTAATTTTCCTGACAAATACATAATGGTCTCATTTGACATCACTAACCTTTATACTAACATTCCAACTGATGAAACCCTTCAAATTTTAAACAACATTCTTAAAGATGGAATTAATAATGAAACCGACAGAAAAAATATATTTAACCTTTTTAAAATTTGCATACAGCAAAATTTTTGTAAATTTAAAAACACTTACTACACCTACAATAAGGGCCTTCCAATGGAATAATCACTAAGTGGATTACTAGCTGATATATTCTTAGACAAACTTGAAAAAGAACTTATAATAAACAATAACAACCCATATAGACACAACATCATAACATGGTTAAGATATGTAGATGATATCATCGTTTTTATCGACAATGACAGACAAGAAACAATAACCAACTTACACAACTACATTAATAATTTACATAAAGACATCAAATTTACAATCGAAATAGAACATAACAACCGCATAAATTTTTTAGACTTAACAATTTTAAAAACAGACAACGGACTTCAATACAGTATCTATAGAAAACCAACGCAAACAGATACTATCATCCCAAATGATTCTTTTCATGATTATACTCATAAAATGGCAACTTTCAACGCATATATACACCGTGCCTTCAACACAAAACTTAGTGAAAAAGAACTTAGAACAGAAATATCCATTATCAAACAAATTGGCCAAAATAACGGATATAAACCACAAATCATCAACAAAATGATTGACAAATACAGAAACAAACAGAATCACATAAAACTTACCACTCTTACAAATATAACAAATAACAAAAACAATATTTATAGAACAATAGAATATCAAGGTAACATACATAATAAAATCAAAAAAATTTTTAAGAAACACAATATAGTTATAACATCCAAAAGCAACAACACACTAGATAAAATTTTAATTAACAACAAAGATAAAATCAATAAAATGAACGATAATGGAGTTTACAAATTAGAATGTGATACGTGTAAAGCCATTTACATTGGTGAAACAGGGAGATGCTTAAAAACTCGTATAAAAGAACATAGAACACAACAGAGATCTAACTTTGGAAGACATATAATATTTAACAAAGAACACCAATTTAATGAAACAAAAAACACAACATTACTTCATAAGAAAAATAAAAGTAACCTTTTGGAAATACTTGAACTTTATGAAATTAGAAAATTTAAACATAATCATCCACAAATTTTATGTTTGAATGACCAAATTAACTTCACAGAAAAACCTTTATATATGTATTTGAAAAATCCTTTTACTCCACCTAAAAATAAAAATAAAATTAAAAAACCCTAACATACGCAATAACATTTTCCCATATTTCCCTTCCCAAATTTATAATAGATATTTGAACTTTTGGTTTGGGAAATATTCAATTTTAATTTTATTTTATTTTAATCTTATTTTAATTTTTCACATTGACACAACATGACATTAATCACAAAATAAAATGTCAATAACATCAACAATTTTCTTTAAAATATATTCCTGAAGATGGTTTAAACGTAACCGAAACCGGTAGTAACATTGTGTAAAATACTATATATTATCGTCTTGTTAATAAAAGTACAAAAAATTATTAAATAAACATTTAATTCAAGACGAAAAACATTCGTATAAAATAAAAAAAACTTGTATATTGTGTTAATTGCAAAGATTGTAATAAAAAATACATAGGACAAACAAAACAATGGTTAAAGAGTAGAATTAATAGACATAAAAGTGATACAAAATTGAAAAAAAAAACATCATGTGCTCTATCCAAACACGCAGTTGACCGACCAAAACCATCAGTTTGATTTTGAAAATGCAATAATTTCAGACAAAGAATCAAATTATTATAACAGTCTTGAAATGTACCATATAAACGCAGAAAATAATGTTGTTAATTTCAAAACAGACACAGAAAATCTTAGCAATATTTATTCTTATCTTGTTTCCTAAAAAGTAGTTATACATTTGATGTAACGGGTAATAATAATAATTTTAATGTTATTCATTCTCATCTAAAAAGGGATCTGTTCAGAACTAATTAAATTTTTCATCATTATTAAATAAGGAACACAACTTTGTACGTATTCTAATCTGCTTTGATTATTGTATTTCATTGTTATTTACTTCATTTCAGTGCACTCTGAAGAAGACTGAAATATAAAAGTCGAAATATTAGTATAAAATAAAATCGTTTATTTTGTAATAGATCATTTCTTGAATGATAAATAATCATTTTAAATCAAATTACTTATTATCGATAAATAATTATTTATATTCTTATTATTGAGATATCATAAATTCATCTTGAGAGTATTCTATTTAGAAAAAAAGTCCAATTTTTACATAAAAATGAGAATAATTAGCTAACTTTGTAACTTGATCTTGGGACATATTGTATATTAGGTCATAATTTTGCTGAAAAATGCAATGATTGTTACATATTATGCGATGGTGGTTATTTTTGTTTGAGACATTTACTCACACCATATAAAGATTTTGAACAGTTGTCCCCAATTCAAAGAAATTATGGTCTGGAATATTAAAACAAAAATTTGATCAACTGTTTCATTTAAATATTAGAAAAATTTCTGATTCTTTTTGAAGTTGCTGTGTATTGCACAACAGTGCAATAGAAGATCGATTATTGTATAATCAAAAAATGCAAAATGATGTAGTAGGTATCCAACAAAGATATGCCAATAATATATGTTATGATAATCATCTGATTCTACGTAAGTCATGTTCGAGCATAATGAAAATCTCAACAAATTAGTATTTTTTATTTTAATATGCCCACGAAGTTCAAAACAGCTTGTGTAGTGTATACCAAAACAAATTTAATGTAGGATTCATATTTACTGACTCAAGTAAATTATAAATTTTAAATAATTTCTTAATAATAAGTTTATAATCGATAAACTTTAACTAAAATTATAATAAATTTCGCGTAAAATCTTCAATTTCATGGTAAATTTGTTTATCAGGTCGGATTCGATTAGTAATTATTGACAAAGCCATCAGTAGCAATGGATTGGACTTTTCGCCTAAAACGATCGCGTTTAGTTAATTGCATGTATCGTGCAAAATAGTGTTCATTTTAAACGGCAATGGTTGTGGCCTCGATCGCTCGGGGCTAAAACTTCGAGCGGAAATCGCGGCTGGGAACGCGAACCGGCCGGGACGTGTTCCGAGGCGAGGTTTAGTGGACCGTAAACGCCGCCGCTACTAAAGTTGCTGGATAGTAAAGTTTTTTTAACTTAGCTGTCGTCTTCCCCGAAACCTCACCAACGTCTTTCCAACGTCTTTCCACCGTCAGCGACTTTTAATAGCGACCAAAGTCAAGTAAAACAAAGTTGCTACCTTTTATAACCCGATACGTTTCTGTTTACAATGTCATTTTTTTCTTATAAATTGATTCTGATGTCAGGTATAAATTGTGAAGGGTTTCTCTTTTTGCTTTAAAAAAGTTGAGATGTGCAATTTTCGTCTTCTTACAAAAGGGGGACGAAAAGAGACCCTCTCGGAGTTAATTTCGTAAATACTTGAATCTTGGAAAAGGGAAGGTCGAACGTGGAAAAAAAACTTTGGAGAACAAGAAGTCAAATAAAAGGGGGGTAGGAATTTCGTCTTTTCCGGGAGGACGAAGAAACGGGCTGCGATAAATCCCAATAAGTTTGCCCATCTCTCGACACATATGCCCCGCTCTAATGTCGCCATAAATTCCGCTAGGGGGCGATTTCTTGAGGATAAATTATGGAACGCGACGCGCGAACGTTTTAAATTCCTTTTTGAGACGCGTACGTATCGCAAATCTAAACGTGTTGCAACAAACCATTCTTGAAGAACAAGACGTAAGAAATGGTCTAATCAAGTATTTTAATCGAGTGCCGCGTTCGTTTCGGACGAATTAAACCGGTAAATCCCCGGATTCTCCGGACGTATTGCAACCAAGTTCAATTGGGTCTGGTCGTTTTCAATGGGAAAGTAAAACAGCCCCCGAGTAGCTTTCGAACCTAACCGGATATATCCGGCGTCTAATTACGGGCTTGAAGAGGGCAAGACCGCCACCACTACCGGGTACCAATCAATCCGGAACCGAATCCAACCTAATTGACGGGAAAAGCTCAGGAAGTATTTTACAGTTGAATGCGAACATGCACGTTCGGAATTTTTAGGAACAAAAAAAAATTAGCCAAAATAAAATAAACCTTTTTTGCTCGTTTTGGAGATGTCGTTTTACTACATTAAGGGTTATTGAATAAGGTCTTTTATAACGTTCACCCGGGATTTAATTTTCCCCTTCTAAATAGGTTCGTCCGGAATATGACGGTGTGAAAAATCGATTTCCCGGAAGGAAACGCGGCGAAAAGCGGAAGAAATGTGATTTTCTCGGTCGAGCGGGCGAAAATTCATACCCTACCGCCCGTAAATCACCTGTTAAGTTGTATCGTAATTAGATTGGGTTATCGCGTCCCTCGGAAACAGGGTCAATCGCCCGGAAGTTGGACGAACCCCACAAAATACCAACATTACAGTCAAAGCTCGATATAAATATAGATTCGGACAAAACCCGGATTTAAATAACTCGGAGTATGTTTTTTTTTTCAAATTTCAAATTGACATGTAAAATTTTTATTTTACTTTAAAATGTTTTTTGTTTATTTATTATAAAACTTAAATAATATATTTTTATTATATATTATTTAACAAAGAAACCATAAAATTAAATTTTTCTGTACATTAGACTTGGAATTAGAGGGTGCGACTAAACCCGAATGGTTTTTGTTCCAGGTCTAGCGTTAGTTTTAGTGTTGGTATTAGCTCCATTTTTAGGTGTTATTCGGTTTTAGATTGTTGTATATTTGTCTCGAACTAAAACTAGAACTAGATAGATTTAGTTACGTTTTTATCCATTATCACTAATATATTATAGAAATATAAAATATTATCATGTACTAAGTGATATTTAAAATTTTTAGTTTCGTCTTTACCGGTTTCGGTAATTACATTACCATCTTCAGAAGAACCTTCAGATATATCACCGCTCAGCGGACTTATTTCAGATATATTTTTAAATAAATTAGAGGAAGATCTTATCGTAAATCCAATAAACCCACATAATGAAAATATTATCACATGGTTACGTTATGTTGATGACATTTTAGTTGTAATTAAGACAAATGATACAAAAATGATTAATGACCTACATAAATACGTAAATAACCTCCACAGAAACATAAAATTTACTTTGGAAATGAAAAAGACAACAAGCTAAACTTTTTAGATTTTACGCTAATCAGAAAAGAAGATAGGATTGAGTTCGACATATACCGGAAACCGACACAGCACAACAAAATAATTCCGCATGATTCATACCACGATTATAATAATAATAATAATAATTTTATTATCCCAACGGAAATACATTGTTCCATAAAAGGAGATAATATAAAGTTACAATGAATTAAATTTTGAAAATAAGAAAGCGCCGAGAAAAAACGAAACTAAAGTAATATTGAAGCAATAAAAGCAACACGCACAAGACATCAAAAATACTATTACAAAAAACAGAAACATTATACCAATGAAGTATGACTCGGAGATTTACATATCAAAAAATCAATAGAGGCTCGATATTAGCCGCTCGCATCAATTTATTAACGGGCGAATTAAAACCTATTTTGGTGTTAGCGTAATTTGGCGAAAACACATCAGAAACGCGCGCACTTAATCGCGGCACTCTTATATTAAACTGGGACAGAATACTTGACGCACTCACCACACCCGACATCACATCGCACACAAACTTCACAGACATATTCTTTCTTCTATCTTCCAGGCTAAGAAGATTGTAATGATGTAAAAGAGCCGGAAAGTTCAATTCACCGCGGGGCGGATAGAAACCAAACTCCAGAAAATGTAAGAATCTGATGAACTTACGTTGTACTTTTTCTAAAGAAGCGATTTGTGTCAAAAGAGTCGGAGACCAAACGTTGCTACAGTATTCGAGTTTGCTTCGTACAAGCGTAAAATAAAGAATAAGTATGGTGTTGATGTCTGCAAACTCTAAGCTATTTCTAGTAATAAAGCCCAATGTTTTAAGAGCACTAGCAGAGACTGTTCTAATATGTTCTCCAAACGTCAAAGATGCATCAAACCATATCCCAAGGTCCTTCACAGTAGAGATGCGCGATAGATGATTGACCGTTCCAATTGTATATTCAAAATTCACAAGGTTCCTCTTCTGGTTATATGTCATCACCTAACACTTGGAAGTATTTAAGATCATTCTATTGTCAGTACACCATAAAGATAGTCTATCCAAATCCAACTGAAGCGATAAACTGTCTCGTTCACTAGATACTGTGGTAAATAACTTAAGATCGTCTGCGTAAAGATGTGCCTGTGTAGTGAAACACGCAGGTAAATCGTTAACAAAAATATTAAATATTAGAGGGCCCAGAATGGAACCCTGAGGTACGCCACTAGTGACTTATATATATCTAGATTTCACGCCACCCAATTCAACGTACTGCCTACGATTATAATAATAATAATCCTTTATTTCCTACAGGTTTACACCACCCAGTTACAGGAAATCAATAACACAATTCAAAAAAATATATAAATGTAAGCGCATACTTATAGCGATATAAACAATACACTATATTACAAATATTAAACATAGTACCAAAAAGCCAAAAAAAAACAACAAAGAGCAAATAACATTAATAAATAATCAACGAAACATGTTAAGCAAACTCGACAGCAACCCCGATCACGGTGCTCAAAGAATCAAAGAATAGATCACAGAGTGGCGCCACTCGGTTAGCATATTCACACATGAGCGAGATAGGGGTTTGCGTAATAAATTAGTCCGACTATAATAATTATATGCCCGGATGCTTTCTATTATTGTAATATTAAGATTGGAAATTAATATCAGGCTCAACCAGAGTGCTTCTTACGGAATTGTTAAAAAAGGTGTTAATATTATTAGGATCAGCCAAATGAGATAGAATAGCAGTAGCGGATGGTTTTAAAATATTAAATTTTTTGAGATTATTCCACATATTTTTAGAGTCATTGACAATCAAATTTTGTTCAAAAAATGTTTTTTCTCCCGACAAATCGCACCCGTGACATAATTACGCAAGGTTTTATAGTATTGATAATTTTGCTGTGTTCTGGATTTTTTATACTTATTAAAAGCATTGAGATGGCAAGAGATGGCGAGCTCCTTGATAGATGTATTTATAACTCACTCACCTGATGTAGATGTGGCCGTTGCTATTAGGTATTGTAATTCAAGCTTCCCTTCATACCTGACTTGACTAACAATTTGATTGATTTCCTCAAAGATCTTTCATTGAGCTTTGCGAAATTCACAAGCAAGAAATTAATATGCATTTTTCCCACCTTGAAGATCGGCCACCTGACGGTTTGAGATATACCTTAATATATAAAATCAATTGCCAGGATTGCATGTACAACAGAGACAAATAATACCAAACTGCAGCAGACTGAAGCCTAAGAAATGTAAATACCATGACCATGATACAGCTCAGAGGTGTGTTCTTTTTGCCATTCCTCTCCAAAGTTTCTCATTCTGAGGTCTTGTAGAGTGGTCTTGTGTACAGTCACACAAGATGTGTCGAACAGTGTCCTTGCTCTTTTCACAAAAGCGACAGAGAGGACTAGTAGCAAGCTTAAGGTTGTAGAGGTTAGAATACGTAGGGCGCTTCTACGGAGTCTTGCGAAAGACAAGGTTGTCTTTGCTGAAGGATAACACAGCAGTTCTTTAGACAGATAGCAGCCCTTCGTCCTATCCCACCAGTCTGTGAATTTCCTGTGGGCGAAATCTTTAATAAGCTCAATTAAAGTCTGTCAAATAAGCCTATCAGCGTGCTTATTACCTGAACAGGTCGAGTGTTCTTTCTATCCATTGAAGTAAAACATCATTTTTAATCATCTATAACTTTGTTGTGGATCCAATTTTATGCTGGATGCGTTCTGCTGTTTATTCGATATAACATCGTTGAATTTTACAGCCGATTTAACACTCTGATCGTAAGCATAGTTTAGTAAAAAAATAATTAATTAATAATTCCAGAGATTGGTTGTAGTTTAGAGTTATACAATTTCATAAAATCTCGTTTACTTTAGAATCTTACCAATGTTGTTCTCAACATTTCAACAATTTTACAGCGAATTTCCAGATATTTCCTTTTAGTTTAGAGATCATCCAGATAAGTTGTGACCAACATAATTTTTGACAAATTTTCTTCAAATCTAGAGTATGGTAAACGTAATTTGAGACTTATTCTACATCGTATCAATTAGCTAAGCAATAATACCAGATTTTCATAAAAAATAGAATATGATAAAAACATGATCTCACATTTCAAAACGTTGCCACTACAACACCAAAATTTGTTTTCGAAGTAGAGTTTTGCCCTTTTTCACTGCAGCTTTTATGATTGCTGGTATAATTCCAAACATTTTTATGAAGTTTGGAGTTTTGCCAACGTACTTCCAGACTTAATTTTGCAAATTACATTTTTAGCCTGTGTTATTCCAGACTCTTTTTCAAATCTGGAGTTTGGTTAGTACAGCTTCAGATATTTCCAAGACGATTGAAATCTTATCAATTTAATCAGCATAATTCTAGATTTTATTTCAACTTCGATTAATTATGCTCAAATCTGGAGCATAATTTGTGTATTTAATTCTAGTTCTTCGTGCAGTTTAAAGATTTTGCCATAATGATACGAAGTGACGATAGCCAATAAGTAATAAGCTTAATCATTGAAAATGAATACAAAAAGTATATAAATTAAGCTATTGTATATAATAATAAATGTATGAAATACGTAATATTTATGATCTCCAAGTTTTGCAAACAGAAACGTTTTGCTCTATGTTTTTGACATATTATACTTGGCCCGACCATGTTTACATACATCGTTTGTCAGACACACTCCAGTGACCGAGTTTGTTATGCGGGAACTGTTTATGTCCTGTATACAACATGTTTACGCTCGAGGTTAACAATATTACATCAGATCAAAGCCAAAAACCAACTTTGGGAATAGATAAAGTGCCTAATTGAAATGTAAAATACGGTTTAAATGAAGCGTCGGTAATTCGAAATTACTGAAGATCCGGGAGTTCGATTTTTATTTAAATTCAATTATTTTATCCGTCCGGATCCGATGGAATCCGCAATAACGGATTTCGAGCACGTGCGGTGAGGCGAATTCCTTCGGCTGAGAAGAAGCCGAAGGCGGGACGGCTTTATTTGCCTCGTAAGATTCACCTGCGAACCCTCCCCGCTTCGACATCTTGGATACGACGTCGTCGCCCTCACTAGACCGCGTATTCTACGGTAGGTAATGAAATTGTAAAAGTCCTGCAGGAAGAGAAGTGAATTGAGTCATCCAATTTTATCTATAGATACGAAATCTAAAATATAAAACTGAGGGACAAAAAAGTACAAACTTTGTTCATTTTCTAAAAACAAGCTTACATCTAATTCGATTATTTTCAATTGTCCAATGATGATGGATTACAATCGAAATCTTTGCAAAAAAAAGTTATGGTGATCTAATTTAGTAGCTTAAAGGTGTTTATATTGAGATATCGAGCGATGATGAATTTGTAATAGAAGTGAGAGCAGAATAACGACGTACATTACATTACCTCTCAATTAAGCTTCATCAAGATACAGGTAACATGCTCCCTATGGTAATTCGAAAGCTCAAAAATGGCGTTTCCAACTCGATTCCGCTAATTACAGCTACGCGCTCGGCGGCGCTCCATTACAGGTAATCTCTGCCGATACGAGCTGAGCCCCAAAATAGATGGTCGCACGTCCTCCGGTTACCGTAACCCGTAACGTCCAGAGTCGCTTGCTTTAGTGGCGAGCACGCGTGTCGAATGGCAATCGAGCCGGAAAGCACCGCGCCAGAGGACCGAGTGCAATTTTTATCCCATCTAACGCCAGATGGTTCAACGTAGCTGACCGACAAAAAAATTCACGTGACTTTTCTCTGGGCGAAAAATAATGGTGCCCCAAAGACTAAAAAGTGGAAAAACGTACACCATGAGCGTGGAATACACCGTCTCCCAACAAGATATTGTTTAAGATGTTAGGAGGCGCCACCGCGACGCTCGACAACGTCGCTTTGCTTATAATTTAAGCGCAATTACGACGACAGTTTCGGGCCACGGCGAGAAACTAAATTGCTCTTCGGCCGCCTTAATACTAACCCATACTAAATATCTTGTGTTGTAGTAAACTTAGATAATTGCGATATGGTTCGTTAAATCCTTCTAAATGGATGCCTTTACTAATCCATCTACTTTATTTTATTTTATTTTATTTTATTCTTTACAAATAAATTTAAGACGATGTCTCGCACAAATTGTAACTAAAATTTAATCTAATTGCGCTACATCCCGAGAAAAACTAAAACTTCTCCTCGTAAAAGTGAACCATGAATAATAAAAATTTTAATGGTTCCGGGTTAATGTCACACCATCTGATGCTTAAGCGACCCAGATTGTAATCTCCACACATAATTTTTTTACGATTTATTGTAAAGTTTATGTCAGCCTCCCAATACATTATTTAAAATGTTGAGGTGATTTAGAGTACAGAAAAACTAAACACTGAAACTTTCCAATTCAAATTTAGTTTTAAATTGATTCTAGAATTAGAATCAGAATTATATCCCGAATGTTTCTAGTTCTATGTTTAGTGTTTGGTTGTATTTTTAGATCAAAACTAGAACTAACGCTAGACTGTCTAAAACATAAACTTGTAAGTAAAGGTTTGGAAATACAGGCAACCCTCCTATAACACGGTAGTTAGGTTCCTATAAAATGCCGTGTTGTGTGAAACCGTGTTGCATGAGACCCAGAGCTAGTGCAAAAAGGGGGGTTACGTTCCAAAAACTTATTAAAAACAAATATTTTTCTTAATTCGACATAAACAACGTAATTTTTATTAAAAATATAAATGTATGTACAACACAAAGTATAAAAAAAATATTTTAATCTAACGCAACCATAATTTAATGAATTTACTCGTCGTCACTGCTCAGTATAATCAACCGAGAACGTTTTTTCGGTGGAACGACATCGCTTTCACTTTCTGAACTTTTTTCGTTATTTAAAGTTTTTGTATGTTTTCCCCTCTTAAAATAATCTGTAATGGAACTTTGCTTGCTGGTTCTTATTAGATCATTGTAAATTTCCCGGTATGGAGCTAAACAGTTTTGCAGCTCCCTTTTGAATTTTCGACTTCTTTCCGTCGAAGGGTCTTCATTCAAGAAAAATGATTCCAGATTTTCCGCTAAGCATAGGCCTTCTTGTAATTTTTTTAATGTTAAATTCTTGACTGCACAATCTTCGTCAGAGCTAGCGTCCTCAAAATCGATTTGATTTGCATCTAGGGATGCCATTTCGATTAATTCCGCTTCGTCAACTTCTTCTTCCACTAATAAATCTTCAATGTCTTTGGAAGCCATATCCACAAAACCTTCGCCTCCGATTGATTTAGCGACTTCTAATATCGCACCAATTTCATTTTCTAATGTTTCACGTATGTTTTCCGTTTCAATTGCAGAGGGCCATATCTTCTTCCAACACGCATTTAATGTTGATGTTTTTATTTCATTCAGTGACAAAGATATGATATCGATGCAGTGCTTGATGGAAAATTTCTTCCATGCTTCCATTACGCTAATTGATTGCGAATCGGTTGCGTCTAAAATCCACTGTAACGATCTTCTTATGTAATATGTTTTAAAGGTGTAAATAATACCTTGATCCAGTGGTTGGAGCAACGAAGTAGTGTTCGGTGGTAAGAACATTATTTTGATGTTGGGATGTGTTAAATCTTGTGGGTGGCATGGAGCATTATCTAATAGCAACAGCGCCTTGCAGCTCAAATTTTTTCGCTTTAAATACGCTTGGCACAAAACAATTCAAAAACCAATCTCTAAATAAATGTCCTGTTACCCAAGCTCTCGAATTTGCTGTCCAGTATACCGGCAAGGTGTTTTTATTCACATTTTTTAGTGCACGAGGATTCAAAGATCTGTACACTAGCATCGGTTTTGTCATGAAGTCCCCCGATGCATTACTGAACAAAAGGAGCGTTAAACGATCTTTGGACACCTTAAATCCGGGTGCAGTTTTTTCTGTCTTCGATATGAAAGTTTTACTGGGCATTTTTTTCCACCAAAGCCCAGTTTCGTCGGCATTGAAAACTTGATCTGCTGTGTATCCTTGCTCGGCTATAATGTTTTGAATTTTTTCTGGATACGTCCTAGCAGCTTCATGATCAGCCGACGCAGACTCTCCTTGGATTCTTATGCTATGAATCGCAAAACGCTTTTTGAATTTCTCGAACCAACCTTTACTCGCCACAAAATCTGGATTGACAGAGGATTCTCCTTGTTGTTTGAGATGGTTGTAAATTTTTAATCCTTTTTGTTTTATAATATTGCCATCTAATGGAATTTTTTTTTGACAGCAATCGTCAATCCAAATGCTGAGGGCCTTTTCCATTTTCTCAATTATTGCTGGTCTGGGGCGGGCTGAACGTTTTGCGGATGTCGAAGATCCTGCGGCAACTGCACTTCTGATTTCTTTTTCATTTTTCTTGATTGTTCTAATTGTTGCTTCGTTCAAATTAAGGTTTTTCCCAATGTGGGATGCTTTTTCTCCTTTCGATAGACGATCCAAGATTTGAATCTTTACTTCCAAAGAAATGAATTTTCTCTTGAACGTTGTTTTATCTTTACCTGACATTGCTTGGGGCTGAAGCTTAATGTCTTAAAGATAAAAAAATTGTTCTTTAACACACCGTGGCGCGACGTAGACTACCGAGTAGCAGCATGAGACACTTTTGTTTTCAGGCCACGGAGATGAAAGTAAAGAACGTACGAAAACCACACGGAAAACTGACTGACTGACTCTTCGAGGAAAAAACACACGCATTTTAAACCAGAACTATCGTAGGCGTTGCCTAATTATTAAGCAGCAATCGTGTGTTCCCACCCTAACTGGGCGTACCCCAATGTCCTACGGGGGACATAGGGCCCGATAAGAGGAACAACCGTCTTGCTCTTCCAGCAATTTGGAAGTGACATCGTGCACGTGGCTCGCAGAGCCGCGTCGGGCACTTTACCCGGTCTGTATAAGTACATACAGTGTTGTATGTACAAAGGATTTGCAGTTTTCTCATCGCGTTATAGCGAAAACGTGTTGTAGGATACCGTGTTGTAGGAGGTTTCCCGCAATTTACGAATCGTGTTATAGCGAAACCGTGTTATAAGATACCGTGTTAGAGGAGGGCTACCTGTATACTGCTAGAAATATAAACTATACATACAAGACTACAACTATCCTGATTAAATTAAATAATAAAAAGGTTTGGAAATTTCTGCCAGAACCCTAAACTGCACAAACGAGACTAGAAGTGTCCTGATTAAATTGGCAAGACTTCAAACAACATGGAAATGTCTGAAATTGTACTAACCAAATTTTAGATTTGAAAAACTGTATAGAATAATAATAGTGGCCAAAACTCTAATTTCAAAGATTCGATCTGGAAGTAAACGAATATTTAGTCCTTCATGGGATTGGCAAAAACTCTAATTAGCCTATAAACTTTGGAGTTCTAGTAGTAATGTTTTGAACTGAAGATTATGTTTTTATTATATTCCAATTGACACAACATGTAAAACTTTTAAAATTATCTAATTATCTAGATTTGAAGAAAATCTGTAAAAAAATCATGTTGGCCAAAACTCTTCTGGATCATAATGTTTTGAATTGCATTAGTGATGCTCTAAACTCATGGAATCTAGAAATTCGCTGTAAGTGAAGAACAACATTGACAAGATTCTAAACCAAAGGAGATTTTGGGAAATTCCACTAAGGTTGGAACCGCAACAAAGTTATAGGTGTGTGGAAAAATAATGTTCTCCAAGGACCTGGCGTTTAACTTTTTTACACTACAGTCTCTTAGGTGTTGTTTAAGCCTGTTTCTTAAATATTGGCTTGTTGTATCTACATAGCATCCATTGCAATCATGGCAATTGATTTTGCATACTAGAGTAGATCTGAAGCTATCAGGAATATATATATATATATATATATATATATATAAGAATATCAGGCTTGCACGTGTATTTCGTAAACTTCAATGGAAGATTTTTGAAAAAGTAATCAAGTTAAGCCAATTATCAAGAGAAGCTTGACATACTTAACATCAATGGTCACATCCACATCAGATGGGTGAGTCATAGATGGAGAACCAGTGATGTTAGAAGAAAACAACAGCTTAATGACCAGAACAGGAGGAACTCATTATTAATGAAAATGGATGTCAGCAACCTCATATTTTTCAACCTGAAAGAGTCGTCTTTATTTTTCATTCTTTTAAAGGAGTTAAGTTTCATCCTGATGGGATAACAAGAAAAGAAATTGGATTTGCGATACCAATCTAACGAGACAGATTGGTCAGGATGACGTAGCTATTCTCTATCTCCATACTAAACTCCATACATAGTTTAGTATCATGTGTCACTATCAGTTTAGGGTCATATGAATTGAAAACATTCAATACCGAATGCAGTTGGTCAGATGGCAATACAAAAACGATTTCGTCCACATATATGAAGAAGAAGGGCCGTTCAAAAGGGAGAGCAGGAATACAATTATTCAGAACAGAGTTGGCTACCATTAGGGATATCAGACTTTTGTTTATACATGGTTCGTCCAAAAGAAAAGAGTAGTACCGTCTTAATATATTTGGCGCCCAGGGCTGGGTTGGTCGAAAGAAACGAGTTTGCCCCTTTTCATACAAAATTTGAAAACTAGTATGAAGTAAAGCTGTCTAAAACACCAATTGCAAATTGGTCTGAAAACTTTCAGACACAAGGACTGAAAATGTGCTGCAACAACTCTAAACTACACAAATATGTCTAGAATTATCCCGATTAACTTGGCAACACTTTAAACGGCATGGAAATATCTGAAGTCGTCTTAACCAAACTCAGAAAAACAGTCTGGTATAAAACAGGCCAAAACTCCAATTTGCGATGAATACTCTGGAAATACTCTAGCAAAATCATTCAACTGCATGCATTTAGGTCTGCATGGAGTTCTAAATTCTGTTAATAATTAGGTTGGCCAATCCTTATCTGGACGACAATATCTTAAATTGTATTAGTGATGCTTTAATCTACAAGAAAATATCGGGAAAATCGCTATAAGTGGAGAATAACATTGGCAAAATTCTAAAGCAAAAGAGATCTTGTGAAATTCCATATCTCCAAATTACTAAAAGTCTCTGTAATTACATTAAAATACTTGAAACAAAGTGGAAGTCTTAAATTACATATGAAAAAACTTTGATTTGCAAAAAATTGCCGGTAATGTAATGAGAAAACTACCAATTCCATCAAGGTTGGAACCGCAACAAAGTTATTGGATGTATGGATAAATACTGTTCTCCAAGGACCTGGCATTTAACTTTTTTGACTACAGTCTCTTTGGTGTTGTTTAAACCTGTTTCTTAAGCATTGGCTTGTTGTATTCACATAACATCCATTGCAATCATGACAATTGATTTTATATACTAGAGAAGATCTGACACTATCAGGTGGATTTTTAAGGCCGAAAAAAATGCATCTTAATGGCTTGCATGTGTATTTTGTAAACTTCTATGAAAGATTTTTGAAAAAGTAATCAAATGGTTAGTTAAGCCAGATATCAAGCGAAGCTTGACAAATCTAACATCACTCATTACATCCACATCGGGTGGCTAAGTTATTGATACATCTATCAAGGAGCTCACTATCTGTGTTGACTCTGGGGAATTAGTGATGTCAGAAGAAAATAACAGCTTAATGACCAGAGCAGGAGGAACTCGTTATTAATGAAAATGGACGTCAGCAACTCCATATCTTTCAACCTGAAAGAGTCGTCTCTATGTTTCATTCCTTTTAAGATCTTAAGTTTCATTCTGGTGGGATGACAAGAAATAAAAT
Source organism: Onthophagus sagittarius (assembly GCA_036711965.1). Classification (NCBI taxonomy): domain Eukaryota; kingdom Metazoa; phylum Arthropoda; class Insecta; order Coleoptera; family Scarabaeidae; genus Onthophagus; species Onthophagus sagittarius. The sequence continues at coordinate 16,128,310 of JASERS010000004.1, forward strand.
TATAAACCTACCTGAATACCTGGCTTTGCGATACTAATTTAATGAGACGGATTGGTCAAGATGACGTATCACTAGAGAATCTAGGAATGGAACAGAGTTGCTATTCTCTACCTCCAAAGTAAACTCTAACTTCTTTCGTGTTTTAACTACATTACATAAAATTTTGTCCAGTCGAACTGCATTATATCTATTCAATAATTTTCAGTTTTTATCTTCGCATAACTTGCCTACTCGTTCCCAATCCGAACCACCGCATTAATTTATTCTATAACTCATTTAATATACGTGCAATATCTCTTTGGAATGGACTTCCTCTTGAGATCATGAAGGCTCCCTCTATTGCCATATTCAGGGCTCATCTTTTTCCTCTCTCCTTCATCTTTTCATTTCCTTTCTCCTTCTCTATCTATCTCTTTCTTGTTTAGTTATATTTCCTTTTTATTTTGTCTTTATTTTTTTTATTTTTATTGTGTTTAATACTATCCCAAATACTGTACCTATTGTTTACCTTTTATTTCAACATATAAATACTCACCTCCTGGGTTCCTTTGGAAGATATCGCCTCAGGCGATAAATTGGCCCATTTGTCAACCTACAAAATTTTACGTGCTTGACGGTTTGAGTGTGAGAGGGGAGTTATGGTCACTATCGAGTTTGCGTTTGATTTTTTTCCATTTAATTCTTCATTAGTAATTGGATTGTAACTTCGTATCTCCTGTTTCTTTCCATGTTTTTTTTTCGGCAATAAATTTTCTTATTATTATTAGTTTTAAACCCAATATACAGTTTAGTATCATGCGCCACTATCAGTTTAGGGTCATACGAATTGAAAACATTCAATATCGAATGCAGTCGGTCAGACGGCAATATATAAATGGTCTCGTCCACATACATGAACAAGAAGGGCCGTTCAAAAGGGAGAGCAGGTTTACAATTTTCAAAACAGAGTGGACCGGGCTTAGGGATATCAGACTTTTGTTTGTACATGGTTCGTCCAAATGAAAAGATTAGTGCCGTCCTAAGATATTTGGCGCCAGGGCTGGGTTGGTCGAAAGAAACAAGTGTGCTCCTTTTCATACCAAATTAAAAAAATACGGCTAAACCCAACCTAACCCTGTATATTTGAATTGAAGTGAAACTAGAATTACCACAAGACTTAAAACTAGAATCATTCGAGTTTAGCCGTCTTGAGAGTTGTCTAAAGACGCACGGCTAAACCCAAAAACTTTCCACTTCTAGGTCTAGTGTTAGTTCTAGTTCTACTTCAACTTTAGTATACACGGTGGCCAAATTGATTTGTAAAGTATTCTATTTCAGAAATTATTCATTGTAGAGGTCTTCGTTAAAAGAATGTCTTCAAATGCTGGGCTAAACCCAAGCCAACCCAACACTATTTGCCCAACCTAGAACTAGAATCATTCAGGTTTAGCCGTCTTGAGACATATACGGCTAAATCCGAATGTTTGTAGTTCTAGTTGCCAAATCAGTTTGTAAAGTATCTCTATTTCAAAATTATTCATTGTGGAGGCCTTCGTTAAAATTTGTCGTTAGATGCACGACTAAATCTAACCAAACCCAACCCTGTATATTTGAACCAGAGCCATTCTAAGATATTCCATTCCATACAAAATGCTTTACCAAAAATGTTCGCATCTCAGAGGGGATACTGGGTACATGTATGATGGGGACACAATCCATTTTATTTTAAAAACAAGCGCACCCCAGGGCTATAGCCTTATTAGCCCTTAGGTTTAGAACGGAGTTGGAAAAGGTCGAAGAGTCAAAAAGAAATGACATCAACTCCAAAAGCAGGTAAACACTAATCTAAGTCGAATAAGGTTAAAAGTCAAGTAAAAAATTTTTTGTACTTTAACTGGTCGTTTTTCAAAAATATTTATTTATCTAACTAGTTTCGGCCTTATTGCCATCTTCAGAGATAAAACTACAAGAAATTATAGTATTAATTAAATATCTTAACAATCAAAAGTAATGTAGTTAAATGAAAATATAAAACTTAAAATACTTACAGTCAAACAAGAAAATAAGAGCATGTTAAAACTAAATACAATCCCACGTACATTTTGATCATGTGGAAGGCTTTATATTAATACATATTGAGATAAAAATACACTTAACATTTAATTGACAAGAAACGTGGTACAAACTACGAAGAATTGTAATGGCGACACGTAAAACAAGTTCTTTATTTAGTTTGACCTCGATGCGCATGTATGGAAAAGAATCGTTTTACAATAAAAGCGTTAAAAACTAAAAAGTGCGCTTAATATATGCGGACTAAATATATCAAGCCTCTGCATTTTGGGGAAAGGGGTTGGATAAAAAAGTATATAAAGGTGTTTTGTAAATGTGAACCTGGTCATTAAGGCATTCCAAAGTATCATTATTTTTCTTAAATTTATCTATTTCGTAGGTTTCTAACAATTTGAGTTTGAAACCTTTATTTTGTTTATGTAAAAGTGACACATTATCAGCTATATTAAAGCTATGTTTATACGTTAACATGTGTCTACCGAAATTGGAGTTATCGTTATGTTTATGTTCATTTATTCTCATTTTGATTGATCTACCTGTTTCACCTATGTATGATGCACCACAAGAACCACACTCTAGCTTATAAACCCCGCTCTGATCTAATATATTTATTTTGTCTTTTGCATTAAAGATTCTTTTTTGTAAGGTATTATTGTTTCTAAAGGATATATTAATATTATATCTACGAAAAATAGATTGAATATTGTATGTTATTTTACCGGGATAATTAATTGATCTATAAGTTAAATTTTGATTATTTTGGGTGTTTTGTAAACTGGTTGAAGATCTATGGTTTTTTTAGGTAAAAATCTTTTATGTAAAGAGCCTATATGTGTCATAGAAAAACCGTTATTTGTGCCTATTGCTTTTATTACAGTAAGTTCATTGTTTCTTTCTTGTTCTGAAAGTGAGGTTTTGTAGCATCTGTGTAAGTATGCTCTGATTGCAGCATTTTTGAGAGAATTGTGATGAAATGAATTAAACGGAATAATATCTAGTATCTGTTTGTGTAGGTTTTCTGTAAATTTGGAATTCTATATTATTTTGTTTATTGATCAGAGTTAAGTCAAGAAAATTCAAAATATGGTCCTTCTCTATTTCTAATGTGAATTTGATATTACAATGCAAGTTGTTGATATAATTATGAAAATCACCAATGTTAACATTTCTATCGTTGTCCCAAATAATCAATATATCGTCGACATATCTGCGCCAAAGTATAATATTTTTATTTATATGGTTATTACGTTCTAAGATTTTGTTTTCAAGGTTGTTGAGGAAAATGTCGGAAAGAAGACCGCTCAAGGGAGATCCCATTGGAAGGCCATTTTCATATTTATAAAATTTTTGGTCAAATTGGCAGAAATTCTGTTCGGTACAGAGCTTCAGTAAGTTGTAAACATATTCAGTATTTGCCCGACTCAAATGTTCATTTAGTAAATTCTTAGCAATGTTTAGTATTTCAGGAATAGGTATGTTAGTGTATAGGTTAGTTACATCGAAAGAAAGGAGAGAGAAATTGTTAGGTAAATATATGTTCTGTAAAGTTTCGATTAATTCAGTTCTGTTGTTTATAGTAAAATCTGCTTTAAATTGGATATTATTCTTGAAAAATTGTATTAAGAATTTTGAAATTTTGTAAGTGCTCGAATCGATTGAAGATATGATAGGTCTAATTGGAAATTGATTCTTATGTAATTTAATTAATGAATACAATAAAGGTGTTTTAGGATCACATTGGTAATATTCTGAATGTAGACATGTTTTGTTCTTTAAAGAAATTTGTAGAGTCTTTTCCAATTTAACTTTGGTATGGAATGTGGAAGTAGGGTTCTTTTTAATTTCGGTGAAGTTGTTTTCATTAAAGAATTCTAAAGTTTTTGATAAGTATAAGGATTTATCTAAAATTACCAAGCCTGCATTTTTATCTGCATTGGTTGCAATTAATGAGTTATTTTTAATTTTGTTTTTGATCTTACTTAATGTTTTACTTTCTTTCCAATTAGTTTTGTTGTAATTGTTAGAAGTGTTGCTTCTCTCCTTTCTTTTAAGTAGTTCAATGAGATCCTTTCTCAAGCTGTCTTCCTCCGGCACTCCATGGGCAGCGTTTTCTAGGTCTATCGCTAAATCGGGCAACTTGTGGTGTGTAGGTGTTATAACATATTTATGTCCTTTAGTGAGCAGGTTCCATTGTTCCACGGTAAATTGTGTGTTAGATAAATTTGTTATTCGAGGGTGAAACTTATGTTGATGTCCAATTTGAATACAACACTGGTAAAAAATGGATTTCGAATTAAACTTCAATCACTAATCTAAGTGTCAGGATTCACAAATTACCGTCAACTCCATCATCTTCTCGATGACAATACTTAGGGGAATGCAGGTGAAAAGATTGAGAAAACTTCTAACAAATTTCTAGAAAAATTTGCTCTGATTAGAATCCATTTTTTGAATAACAAAAATATTTTAAAATAGATTAAATCTGTGGGATTTATTAAAACATGTTTTTTAGATCGTTCATAAAAATGGCAAAAACTAAAAATATTAATTATAAAACAATTCTTTTGTTGGATTTATTGTTGGTTAGAACTATTTTATAGAGAAGTTCGATTTCAGGTTTGACAAAAGGGACTATAGCCGAGGTAAAATAGCGACCAACAAATCAATTGCAGAGGCCAGTGACGTAAATCACAACTTTTGTCAGGATCGGGTTGTTTACTTTGCCCGATTTTGAATTAGCTGGGGATCGATCCGCGTGAGAATTTGAAATTCGCGCCGGACCGTTCTGTTCACGGATTAAACCCCGCCCTAATCAGAGGGAACGCGAATTCAATTTCAAATGCGTTCAGTTTCAATTCTAATGCGATGTTAATTCTTTTGACACATACTGAATAATATAGTGCAAAATTTTTTTTAATTTTAAGTTAAATGAAAAAAAAAATGGAAAAAAATTCATGTTTAACGTTAAACTCGGTTGATTAGTGTAAAACTTTAGCTCGAATGCAATTTTCCGACGTCGGTGTTTTGGTGGGTGTTTTCCCGAAGCCCTGCATTACCGTTTGAACGGCTTTTCGCGGTACGACCTCAAAAATAAATTACCACCCGTAAAGAAGTCATTATTTTCTCTTCCTCTCCGACTTTTCCGCTAACGAGAAACACGGCACACAAATTTTGATCCTCTCATTCCTGAGGTTTCCGCCGAGTTTTTCATCATTTCACGCGTTATTCCTGGCGCAAATATTAAAACTATTTTCTTGTTTTAGCCATCTTCGTTCGGCTTGCTTCGCGTAATCATCCCGTCTGCAATTCATCTGCATTTCATCCGCAATAGCAACCGCAAATGCGTTTTACGTTTCATTCCGGCTATATACATTTTCATCAACATAAATTAGACGTCTCAAAGGAATATGGAAAAATTAGTTTTAATTTAAATTGACTTAAAAGTTAGTTCCTCGGTAAATTTATAAAAGCACTTATAAGTTGGAAACAATAAAACTTTGATTTTCTCGCAATGTAAAACAGGAAATTGGCTCAAGCTGAACTTTTCTAATAACTTTATTGCGCTTTTCTGGATGCTCTTTCCCTTCGTTTCCGGTCTACCAAAAAAAAAGTTAATTTTCGAAATGTACGGAAAGGTCGATCATGTACGGAGTTGCTCGACCGTTATCGCAGCTTTAAGCACTTCGGATCTGAAATATGGGGCTAACTGTAGTGTGAGGCTTAATGGGGGCAACTATATACCACAAAGAATCCCCTTTTAACGTAACCATTGAGCTGTTAAAATTACCCTCCTCAACAATAAGTGCTCATAATTTCGTTCGAAATCGTGAACTTTTTTTTTTAATTAAAAAAAGATTATTTATTAGAATTTATGGTGCCCTGATTTATAGTAAACAAGCAGACGGAGACGTTCTTTTTGATTTATTCCTACTTCCTCAGCGTGATTCAATTTAAGATAAGATTCAAAGCCCGTCTTCTCGTGGTTGCAATAATTTAAATGTATAGGTCAAGGAAAGATTTATTATAGAGGAAACGAGATACAGGAAAAATTTATTATATCAAATAGACCTTTTCAAAATGGAATTAATTGAAAACTAGAATTATTCTAGATCAAACATTAGTTTTAAGCTAATAAATTATTATCTTTTCCTGCAATATCTAGCAGTTTAGGAGCAATAAATATTATTTTGCACTAATATTAGAACTAATACTAGCACTAACACTAGAACTTTCATTAGGATTAATAATAGATCTAAACCTAGAAAATTTCGGGTTTTGCCGTGCGTTTTTTGAAAAAATGTTTGACGTTTTGGATGTCATGTTGCAACCTTCTTCAGAAACTGATTCGAAGTGTTTCTCACCAAGTGTTTGTCACTAAGTGATACACTTCGTGGTCACTATGTGATACACAGTATTCGAAGTGTTTCTCACTAAGTGTTCGTCACCAACTGATACACTTCGAATCAGATTCTGAAGAAGGTTGCAACATAACATCAGAAACGTCAAACATTTTTTCAAAACATGCATAATAGAACCCGAAAGTTACTAATTTTTGACCTAGTATTAGTCCTAGTGTTAGTTCCAGTGTTAGAGGTAGTATTAGTTCTAATCTTAATTCAATTAACACCATTCGTGAAAGCCTTCGGTAATAGGCATTATTTTGATTGCAATATCTCATCATAGGAGTAATTATTAGTATTTTGCCGGCATTATTTAGTCTCCTTAGGAACATTTAGTAGTGTATTGCCAGTGTCTGATCTTATACCAGCAAATTATGATCCCTTCCGGTAATGTCTGATATTTTGGAAGCAATGTGTATTATTTTGAGAACATCTCCTGCTTAGGAGTATTTAGTACTCCTAAGGTGTAAAAAAAGGTCTAAAATCTAGTATTATCTAGATATCAGCAAATCGTGGTCTATTCCTCCATTATTAGACATTTTGGAAGAAAGAGGTATTGTTTTGACAGCAGTATCAGCTCCTGAGAAGCATTTACTGGTATTTTACCAGTAGTATCTGATCTAATCAATGCAAGTCGTAGTCACTTCTTGCAGTATCTAACAGTTTGAAAACAGTTTGTATCTTTTTGAAATACTATTTTTCAGTTCAAGGCATTATTGGAGTTTGCTAATAGTATTTGGTCTTCAGGAAGTAAAAATTAAACTTGAAAATAGTATTTTGCTTGCCAAGTATATCTTAACGATTAGTAGTATTTAGTCTAATTCATGCAAGTTTTGGGTAATTCCTACGGTATCTAGCATTTTGAATATAGTTGGCATCTTTTTGAAGCAGTATTTCCTCGGCTCTTAAAAGAAGTATCTTCTTCTTAGGAGTACTAGTATTTTACCGATAGTATCTAGTCTTATGTCAGCAAATCGTGGTGCTTTCCCGCACTATCTAGCATTTAGGTAGATGAGAAATAGGTGAATATGTGTTATCTTGAGATAAGTATCTTCTCTTTAGGATCATTGAGTGCTATTTTATTAATAATGTTTGATCAAATTCATGCAAGACATGGTCTATTCCTGCAGTATCTAGCATTTTGAAAGATGTTGGTACCTTTTTGAAATAGTGTTTCTTCAGCTCAAGCAATTATTAGCCTTTTCCAGCAGTATCTGGTCTTACGAAAGTGAAAATTAATTTTCTAAACAGTATTTCGTCTGTCAAGTATCTCTTAATATTTAACAACAATATCTAGCGTTCTAGAAGCAATAGATATTATTTTGGACGCAATATCTCTTCCTTAGAAGCATTTAGTAGTATTTTACCAACAGTATCTGAACTTATCCAAGCAAATCGTGTTTTTCTTACAATATCTAGCATTTAGGAATCAATAAATATCGTTTTGAAAGAAGTATCTTCTTCTTACGAGAACAAGTATTTTACCATGCCAGCAAATTGCGATACTCTCCTGCGGTATCTAGTATTTAGGAAGTAGTAGGTGTTGTTTTGAGAGTAGTAACTCCTCCTAAAGATCATTAAGTAGTATTTTACTAATAATATCTGCTCTAATCCATACAAGTCGCGATATTTTCCTGCAGTATCTGTCATTTTGCATACTGCTAGTTCCTTTTTGAAACAGTATTTCCGCAGCTCCAGCAATTATTAGGCTTTGTCAGAACTATTTAGTCTTCCAAAAGTACAAATTAATCTTCTAATCAGTATTTCGTCTATCACGTATCTCCTACCATTTAACAACAATATCTAGCATTCTAGAAGCAATAGATATTATTTTAGACGCAATATATTCTCCTTATAAGCATTTGGTAGTATTTTACCAACAGTATCTGAACTTATCCAAGCAAGTCGTGTTTCTCTTACAGTATCTAGTATTTTGGAGGCAGGTAATGACATTCTTTTAAAAGGAATATCTGCGTCTATTCCTGCATCATCTGGCAGTTTGGAAGCAAGAGGTATTGTTTGGACAGCAGTATCTGCTCCAGAGAGGCATTTAGTGGTATTTTTCTAGTAGTATCTGGTCTAATCCATGCAAATCGTGGTCACTTCTTGCAGTCTCTAACAGTTTGAAACGGTATTTTTCGAAATACTATTTTTCAGTTCAAGGTATTATTAACTTTTGCTAGTGGTATTTGGTCTTCAGGAAGTAAAAATTAATCTTGAATATTTGGTTTGCCAAGTATATCTTCACGAATAATAGTATCTACTCTAATTCATGCAAGTGGTGGGTAATTCCTGCAGTATCTCCTGCAGTGTCTAGCATTTAGGAAGCAATAGGTGTTATTTTGAGAGTAGTATCTCCTCCTAAAGATCATTGAGTAGTATTTTACTAATAATATTTGGTCTAATCCAGGTAAGTCGCGGTATCTTCCTGCAGTATCCGTCATTTTGCACAAAGTTGGTGTCTGTTTGAAACAATATTTCCGCAGCTTCAGCAGTTATTAGCCTTTGTCAGTACTATCTGGTCTTCCAAAAGTAAAAATTAATCTTCTAATCAGTATTTTGTCTGTCAAGTATCTCTTAACATTTAACAACAATATTTAGCGTTCTAGAAGCAATAGATATTATTTGAACGCAAAATCTCCTCCTTATAAACACTTAGTAGTGTTTTACCAACAGTATCTGTACTAATCAAAGCAAGTGGTATTCTTTTCCAAAAGTATCTATCATTTTCGAAGCAATAGGTATTTTTTAGAGCAGTATCTCCTCCTTAGGATCATTGAGCGGTATTTTACTAATAATCTCTGTCTTAATCCATGGAAATCGTGGTCTCATCCTGCAGTATCAGCATTTTGAAGATAGTTGGTATCTTTTTGAAACAGTATATCTTCGATTTAAGGAGATATTAGTTATTGCCAGTAGTACCTGGTCTTCCAAATATAAAAATTACTCTTGGAAGCAGTTTATCACCTACTCAAATACACCTTAACATTAAGCAACAATATCTGGGGTTTTAGAAGTAATAGACGTTATTTTGAAAGCAATATTTCCTCCTTAGAAGCATTTAATAATATTTTATGAACAGTATCTGCTCTTATCCAAGCAAGTAGTAGTCTTTTCCGTAAGTATTTAACGTTTTGGAAGCAATAGGTATTTTTAGAGCAGTATCTCCTCCTTAGGATCATTGAGTGGTATTTTACTAATAATCTCTGTCTTAATCTATGTAAATCGTGGTCTCATCCTGCAGTATCAGCATTTTGAAGATAGTTAGTATCTTTTTGAAACAGTATTTCCTCGATTTAAGGAGATATTAGTTCTAGGGCAGTAGATGTTATTTTGAAAGCAATGTCTTCTCCTTAGAAGCATTTGGTAATATTTTATCAACAGTATCTGCTCTTATCCTAGCAAGTTGTAGGTTTTTCCGTAAGTATCTGGCATTTTGGAAGCAATAGCTATTTTTTAGAGCAGTATCTCTTCCTTAGGATCATTGAATGGTATTTTACTAATAATCTCTGTACTAATACATGCAAGTGGTGATCTCATCTTGCAGTATCCAGTATTTTGAAGATAGTTGGTATCTTTTTGAAACGGTACTTCCTCGCCTCAAGGAGATATTAGTTCTAGGGTAGTAGATGTTATTTTGAAAGCAATATCTCCTCTTTAGAAGCATTTAATAGTATCTTATCAACACTATCTGGTCTTATTCAAGCAAGTAGTAGTCTTTTCCGTAGGTATCTAGCATTTTGGAAGCAATAGGTAGTTTTAGACCAGTATCTCTTGCTTAGGATCATAGAGTGATATTTTACTAATAATCTCTGTCCTAATCCATGGAAGTCGTAGTCTCAGCCTGCAGTATCTACTATTTTCAAGATAGTTGGTACCTTTTTGAAAGACTATTTCCTCGGTTCAACGAGATATAGTCTCCAAATGTAAGAATTAATCTTGCAACAGTATATCGCTTGTTCAAATACATCTCCACATTTACCAACAATATCTAGGATTCTAGAAGCTGTAGATTATTTTGAAAGCAATATCTCCTCCTTTATTAGCAGCATCTGGTGTCATCCAAGCAAGTAGTAGTTTTTCCGAAAATATCTAGCATTTTGGAAGCAACAAATTTTTTTAGAGCAAATCATAACATATCTATTCCATATAGGTTGTCTTTTTAGTTGCAATATAAAAGATTTATTGTATCGAATTTAATTTAAAAGGAATGTAAGAGAATAAAAGGATGTAAAAGACGTTAAGTGAATTTGTATCGCGGAAGAGCAATAAAACAGTATCAGTCCTCCATCCCACTTGATATACAGTTGGAAGAGGAATTCCGTGTAGTAAACCGAGTCCCTACTTATGCGTGTAAACGCCCGCCGATTTTCGTATATCGACACTTAACCAAAGTTACAGACCTAGCGTACGTGATTTGCATGTCAAAGTCGGATGCCTCACTCGAAATGGCATTCCAAGCGGTTGCAATATTAAGTACCTAGTTTCAACTACAACCACATAAATTAAAAATACACCGAATCGACCACTAAAAAGAAAATAAATTCCATGAATATTCCATTTTTGTATACATACATGCATATATTCTAGCAGTTGAATTTTGGTTGAGTTTTGGCGTTATAAAACGACTAGGCGCGAAACCAGACGGGTGGCTTCGGTTTCGCGAACAATTAACCCGAACGCGTTGATTTATCAGGATCATATCGAAAACGCGGCTTTCCCGTTTCCGCGTTCCAATATTTTTATGATTGCCGAACTATTTGTTTTAAAGTTGTGATTTATCGATGGGTTTAACGATTTCGGTTTTGCAAACTTCAATAGAGCTTTTCATTCTTTTACGTCGATATTAATTACCCTATTTCCACTACAATAAACAAAACACCTTTTTTCTCTCCGCCGCTATAATTAATAGTCGACGAATCATTAAATTTGAAAATATACCTCGTTGTCTACCGATGATTTATTCGCTCGATTTTTGCGGAGAAAAGCTCGTCTCATGAATATGGTGAATATTAATAAGCTTTTTCTTGGTCTTGGTAGTTTCGCTTGGCTGCGTACTAGATACACTAATAGCACATTTAGTTTACACTGTAAAGGTGGTTTTAGTCCTAAATTAATCCTAGAATTATTGACACGTCGACCGCAACATAGGTTCGTCGGTCTGTAGTGCGCCGCGACGCTATTTGTCCAACGTAGGTCATTCATTAGGGAGCCGAAGATGGCGCTACACACACATTAACCCAATCTGTCGACGACCTAACCCTGCTAATTGTTGAATCAACCGACCGTGGCTGACAGCCCCCGCGTGTAACCTCGTTATGCTACCGATGGATGCGGTCCTTTGCTCAAATGCCATATAATTCGAATTTAATTATTGACTTTTCTACCCTTAACGGTTTAATAATCATCATACTACCACAATCATTAACAACAATTTTATTCATTCAGGCTGTAATTATGTTGCTACGCTTAGACTACTGTAGATTCCGTAATGGGTAACTGTAGATTCCGTAACATAATGGGTGTGGTTAATAGCTCAACAGCACAATAATTAATAGCATACAATCTATTATTTATTAATCATTTTATCTAACGCCGCTAGGAAACGTCAGGTTTTATTTTTGATGTTCTGTAAAGTCACATTTTACACAACTCCCTTTTCATTACACCACTAGTTGTGTAATGAAATATTACACAACTAGTGGTGTAACTAGAAATATTAATGATATTCGTAAAATAAATTCTTTCAATTTAAATTCATTTGACTCATATGCGTTATCAGATTCAAATTCGTATGATTTCGTTCAATTTTAAAGCGGCGTTAAATAAAATTTTGTACTTAACACGTTGAAAAACTAATAATTTTGTTTAACTTATGCAATCTATTGTGTTATTTCAACAAAATTAGTCCTTTCATAACTAGTTATATAAATGATTATTACTACACTCATACCCGGTTTCTTGTACGTTATAGTATTGAGTAGATATAGGAGCGACAGTTATTGGATCAATATCTTTTACTGAATCGATATCGCCTATTGGTGTTCTGCTATGAACTGATCGACAGATATTGCACACAATAGTTATCGAACGGTTTTTGATAGTTTTGTCTAAAAAAATCTATTACTTGTTTATCTCCGTGGAGAGGTGACGGTAAAAATTTTGAATAACAATTAGTAAAATTATTTATTTATTATATTTGAGGTGAAAACTGGACAAGCCCAGCACAGCATCCAGTAATAAAACATAATAAGTAACATAAACAAGTAATTTCTTAACAAATATAAAAAATTGCTGAACAAAAAGTTAATAATAATGAAAATTAACAAAAGACAATCAAATAATAACGAAAATGATTAGTAAAAGAACATAACTAACAAATAAGAAAACATTTAGACGGTCAATTACACAGAACAATTATAGGTAAAATATATTTATTATTAATTTCAAAAAATCATAAAAAATCAGACCAATTTCAATAATCTTTATCTCAAAAACGAATTAAGATTTTCTAATTTGGTTCTCATCATAACAAAATAGACACTTGCCTCTATAAATTTTGAATGTATTATTAAAATATCTCAAGAATTCGATTTTTAGTGATTTTTAATTAACTTGAGATAGCTGTAAATGTTCACGTTGAATTTAATGATTTATATCTCTAAAACGAATAAATATTTTCAAGATCCGGTTTCATCACGAGAAAGTAGACACTTTTCTCTATGAATCATGAATAATTCATTAAGATATCTTAAGAGTTCGATTTTTTATGATTTTCTAAAACAAGATTATTAATTTCAACAAAACATAAAAAAATTAAAGATTAGCTTAAATAATCTAATCTCAAAAACGAATAAAGATTTTCTAATTTAGTTCTCACCATGGCAAAATAGACAATTACCTCTATAAATTTTAAATATTTCATTAAAATATCTCAAGTATTCCATTTTTGGTTAACTTTTCAATTAACTTGCGATAGCCATAAATGAATGATTTATGATTTCCAATTTAATGATTTATATCTCAAAAACGAATAAATATTTTCAAGATCCGGTTTCATCACGAGAAAGTAGACACTTAAAGTAGTTAACTTAAATAATCTTTATCTCAAAAATGAAAAAAGATTTTCTAATTTGGTTTTCACCATGACAAAATAGACACTTACCTTTACAAATTTTGAATGTATCATTAAAATATCTCAAGAATTCGATTTTTGGTGATTTTTAATTAACTTGAGGTAGCCATAAATGTTCTCGTTCAATTTAATGATTTATATCTCAAAAACGAATAAATATTTTCAAGATCCGCTTTCATCACAAGAAAATAGACACTTTCCTTTACAAATCATGAATAATTCATTAAGATATCTTAAGAATTCGATTTTTCGTGATTTTTTAAATCAAGATTATTAATTTCAAAAAATTTTAAAAAATAGGTTAACTTAAATAATCTTTATCTCAAAAACGAATAAAGATTTTCTAATTTGGTTCTCATCATGACAAAATAGACACTTTCCTCTATAAATTTTGAATATATCATTAAAATATCTCAAGAATTCGATTTTTGGTGATTTTTAATTAACTTGAAATAGCCATAAATGTTCTCGTTCAATTTAATGATTTATATCTCAAAAACGAATAAATATTTTCGAGATCCGGTTTCATCACGACAAGGTAGACACTTTCCTCTATAAATCATGAATAAGTCATTAAGATATCTTAAGAGTTTGATTTTGCGTGATAATTTAAAACAAATTTATTAATTTAAAAAAATCACAAAAAATTAGGTTAGTTTAAATAATCGTTATCTCAAAAACGAATAAAGATTTTCTAATTTGGTTCTCACCATGACAAAATAAATCTATAAGTTTAATTAAATAAATTTTGAATGTATTATTAAAATATCTCAAGAATTTGATTTTTGGTAATTTTTAATTAACTTGAGATAGCCGTAAATGTTCACGTTGAATTTAATGATTAATATCTCAAGAACGAATAAATATTTTCAACATCCGGTTTCATCACGAGAAAGTAGACACTTTGTTCTATAAATCATGAATAATTGATTAAGATATCTTAAGAATTTGATTTTTCGTGATTTTTTAAAGCAAGATTATTGATTTCAAAAAATCATAAAAAATTAGGTTAACTTAAATAATCTTTATCTCAAAAACGAATAAAGTTTTTCTAATTCGGTTCTCACCATGATAAAATAGATAAAATAGCTATTATCATAATGGATCATCATAGGCGAGTTTGGAGAATGTCTAGAATTTTTAGAAAATGGGTGTTTGGATGAACTTGAAACTGATAAAATCGACCTGAATTCTTTTGATATGCAATTCTTTGAGAAAATGTTCGAATTTTACCTAATACATGTAATTATATTTTTGCCAAATTTTATCTTCCTTCGAGGATTTTTTGTTTCCTCCCGTTTTAGAAAGCAATCAAAACTCAGAAGTCGTAAAATGGCCATGAATTTATCAAGAAACATTTTCTCCCACAGATAGTTCTTGTTTTCAATAGGGATTCAATTGACGGATTTCGTTCGAATTATCGATCAACAGCATTATATCGGTTCGATATCGACATGTGAATACGTACAAGAAACCGCCCATTAGATATTGTAATGGGTGTGATTATTACTACAATAGCACAAGAATTAATAACATATAATCTATAATTATTTTATCTAACGCCGCTAGGAACTGTCAGCTTTTATTTTTGACGCTCTGTAAAGTCACATTTTACACAACTCCCTTTTCATTACACCACTAGTTGTGTAATGAAATATTACTTGAATATTGGTTTATTTTGGATGTAAGTCTGGACATTCATAGCAACGCCCATGTAAATTCATTCAATTAAAATTCATTTAACTCATATGCGTTAGCAGATTTAAATTCGTATGATTTCGTTCAATTTTAAAGTGGCGTTAGATAAAATGTACTTAACACGTTAAAAAACGTTATTACACAGGAAGTGTTTACTTACATCAGATATTTGTGTACATTTAGTACAAAGTATGATATAAAATACAAAATACAAAGAGCACAAAACAGAGAACAATGTTACAGTAACAAAATCAAACAGTTGTAACAAACTAAAACTGAAAAACGTTTACAATCTAATCGGGTGCTGTGCTAGACATGTAAATTTATAATTATAATAGTCATCATATGAGTAAAATGCCTGTTGCATCAAAAACATTTTGATTTGTTTTTTAAAGTTATCTAAATTGAGATCGCGTAACTTTTCAGGCAATTTGTTGTAGAATTTAGTTGCTAAAAATGTAATATTTTTTTGCGATTTTGTCAATCGGTACAGACGAGGTCTCATGGCACATCTATTCCTGGTTTCATACTGGTGATCTGAATTGTTTAGGAAAGTCATTTGATTTACTTTACAATACAGAAGTGCCTCATATATGTATATACACGGAAAAGTTAATATTTTCTGTTGAATGAAGATGTTCCTACAGTCATCTCTAAATTTTAAGCCACCATTTATTCTAACAGCCCTTCGTTGAAGGGCAAACAATCTTGTCCAGTCAGCTGCCTGACCCCACACTAAAATTGCATATGAAAATAGGGAGTGGCATAATGCAAAATATGCACTTCTAAGTACAGCTACCGAAACGCAGTTGGATAGATTTCGCAAAGTATAAATGTTTCACGACAATTTAGAAGCCAATGCCTCGACATGACAATTCCATGTTAATTTTTTGTCAAAGTATACTCCGAGAAATTTAGTACTATCAGACAAAGTGAGTTGTTCAATTTCATCGCCATAGGGGCATAAGGAAAACATCATAATTATAGTCTTATCAGAATTTAGTGTAAGATTGTTCACACGAAACCATTCCAACACTCCCGACTGGGCCTCATTAAATTTCTGCAATAAGTTAAATCACTGATATGGTGGTATCATCGGCATAGAGAATGTAATCAACAGTCTTACTTGTAGCCGGTAGATCATTTATATACACCAAGAACAGCAGAGAACCCAGCACTGAATCCTGGGGAACACCATGGTCTACCCTCAATCAATCCGATTCGATACCATCCATTATCACTCGCTGATACCTATCATTATGATAATCCAATCAGACTTAAGGCATCATCACGGAAGTTATATGCTTTTAAGAAAAATGCCTCAAGAAAAATGAACAACACTTTGAGTAGCTGACATCTTCGAAGTCGGCTGAGAATATTTCTCTTACATAATGATAGGAACAATCCTTTTTCTTAACGAAATCTGGGAAAGTTTGCGAACTAATAACCCCGTTCTTCGTTTTCGCCTCCGCAACCGCTTGATGAGCATTTCTTCGGAGCTCAGCGTCACTTCTTCCTCTCTTCATCCTCATTCGTCCAGTGAAATAACAACATAAAAAAAGACATCTCTTACTTTTTGGTGAATTCTTTATACCATAAGTTACTTGGATGAGGGACCCTCTCCTCTTTCCTCTTCTGTTTCCCAATTAGTTGATGCCATGTTTTCCTGTATCCTCGCATTTTCTAATTTTCCCTCTTTCGGCTATTGAACAAGAGAGTATCCGGAATATAACAAAAAGACTCCCAAACTTTCCTCTTCTGATACTCTCACCTCATAACCACAATCGTCGCTTTCATCCCTTCTTCACTGAATTCTACTTGTTTCGTTTTAAAAATAGATGTGATTAATTGTTGTATTTCTTTCCAATTATCTCTGCTTTCCATGATGATTTCATTAATGTTGACTTTCTTTGGTCAGGAAAACCAGCACTCATCTTTCGATGACTTCCCAATGTTATATATAAGAACAACCTAAATCAACTCAATTCAAATTAACCCAACCCACTCTCTTCCTGGAATCATTCTTTATAGTATATCTTCGCAGTTTCAGCACGCGCGTCAACTTTATCCTATATTATCATATCTGACATCTTAAAATTTTCAATTTCTTACGGTTCGAATGTTACGTTTCCCTTTGTGTGATTTCTTAATACTCTGTATAGTCTAGTGTTTGTTCTAGTTTCAATTCTTATTTAGCTCTAGATTATTGTAAAATTTTCTGGAAGTACAAATATACCCTAATCTACTTTAAAAATCAGCATTGGCCCAAAAAAAACCGTGGGAAGAATTTTCAAAATCGGGTAACTTTTTTCTTTCATTGCCAAAGATAGATTATGTGCACTCATCGTGTTCCAATAGACCCCCCCCCCCCTTTGATTGTGCATCTGTATCGTCTGAAGCTAGAGCATAATTACAGTAATCGATGTGCCATTCTCCTCACTCACACAGTAATTATGTTTTTAGCGTACGTGTATTATAAATCACCATTATGTCTCAAAAATTTTTTTCAGATACGATTTTTTTATGTCTTTCTTTAATATATTAAATTTACATGGTTCTTAATAACAACGTATAAGTCAATACTCTTAGTTTTCTTTTTAAGCAGTATCAGTGTAAAATAAATTGCTTTTGATAAAACGAAATAATTTTGGAATATATCCAATGTTTTAAAATAATTTTAAGGGGACAATTCCTCGACATATTTTCTCTCGGTTCAAGCTTGGGGCTATTTTCTACTTTGCAACTGACGATTTATAGGGACATTTCGATAAAGATCTAAAGAACGCTTTCCGGAGGGAAACTTCACTGTTTACTGCTATGGTACAGTAAAACTCGGCGACCCGCAATTACCATACACTCGAGACTGTAATTTTGTCCTTTTTTGGTTCGCCAGTATTCGATTCGGTTAAAGTCTTCGCACCCCCTTTTCGACTTTTCTCGTCGTCCCCTTCGAAATGACGTGATTACGCAACCCCATTTACGTTTTGGAAAAAGGGGGATATTTTGATTTGAATAAAAATTAAAATTGGCGTACCGATACGCATTTTGGGTCATTTTAAATTCAATTTTCTGTCTACAAAGTGCAAATTATCGGTTGTACTCGGATAATATAATTGAGCAAAGCCGGGCTGAAATAGATAAAAACGAATTTATTTTCGAATCACCTGCTTTAAAAGTGTAATTCAAAAGGGTTAGTGTATTTTATTTAGCCATAAAATTTTCCGATTCATTGAATGCATACAATATTTTTATGAAACGTTTTCGTTATTTTCCATCATTAGGACAATGTTGCGTGATAACCGTCGAAATATTGAAAGACAAAAACATTTAACTCGAAACGTTGTGTTTATTCAGTTAAAATATAGAAAATACGTTCGCATTTTTGTTTTGATTATTTTTTCGTGGAATAATGTGAACCAGGTGAGTTTCGACTGAATTCGCTATAAAATTGATTTATTCCAAATTGGAATTTCCAACGCACCGACTAACTTTTTGAACGGACATCGCTGAAAGATACCAATTTATTTTTTCGGGAGTCCAAATTTGCGCTATTGTCCATTTTAAGGGGGCTTATGGGAAATAATTTTTGATCAATCATTGGGAAATAACATTTTTCGAGTTACACGTCAACTTGAAAATTGAAAAAAAATAACCATCGAGAAAAATTGAGTTTTCCGAAAATTTGTTTTTATCAATAATCGGTTTGGGAGAAAACTCTAGGGGCACTTTTATCGTGTGCCATATTGCACCCACAAATCAACCAACAGCCGTCGTAACCGCTGTGCGATCTGCAGTTGCGCGGCCTACGTTTTTGAACTAATATTTCGCCGTTATCGGTGACTTGCAAATTGCGTTCACCCATGGTATCGACGTACCCTCTCTAAAACCGCCAATCGAGCCCAACAAACCGAAGCTTCTCATTTAGTTCTGCATTTTGCAGCGTCATATTGCGCCGTTTTACTATCTAGCACAGCATGTGTGGTCTATAAGCAAATTGTAAATTAGTGTACCCAAATCGCTATAAAACACATAATATTAAACACACGAAATCAAATAAAACATTTGAAATTAAAAATTGGACTATTACTAGGACTAATACTACATTTGAAACTAAAATCTTTTAAAAAGTGTTTGACGAAGGCTTCTATTTTTAGATATGGTATTAGTTCTAGTAATGTTAGTTCTAGTAATGTTAGTTCTAATTTTAGTTCAATCAACACCGATCCTGAAATAAAACGTTATTAAAAATGTTCTTCAAGGAAAACATGTTAACATAACAACCACCTTGCTGATGTTGGTGGAAATTACGTTTACATGCGTCGAGTAGTTAGGGAATTATGTATATAATTAGTGTATCAAATTTCAAATTGTGTTGTTACATGATTAACAACCGCTTCAAAGGGAAGGTACAGATCGATATTTCGTTGGGCTATAATTATGCGGATTACTTTACATTTTCAATGAACTAGTCTCATAATGGGCTGAAATATCATGTTGTATGATGATGATACAGTCTTAATTATCCACAAAAATAAAATTTATATTTGTTATGAAAATCTTTTAAAGTTGAGCAAAAATGATACGTCCCTGAAGACGAACTCAACCTAGTACATCTCTTAAGACTGGACCCAAACCAAACCAACTTAGCTTTTGAACTAACACTAGACTAAGAACTAGAACATTAAGGTTTAGCCGTTTTAAGAGACGTACGCCTATTTCGAGGTCTGGGTAGATTTGTAGACAGACATCCTGGCATGATGGACGGCCAGATAAGTTCGAGTTAGGTTGGGTTGGACCAAGGTGTGTCGGTTGGGGTCAAAACCACACACTATCTGGTCCCGACTCGCTAAAAGCTCGTTTCCTCGTCTTCTCTAGAAACCGCCTGGGGACTATTACTTCAAAGTGAGAAAAATAAAGACAATATGCTTTTCTTTGCTTAACTCATCCGGTATTTGTCTTGGCTATGCTTCGTTCCTCCCTCGTTCTTTTTGAAATCTATCTCCTCTTAACTGTATGGTTCATCCAGGTTTGTCTTAGCAGGCCGAAAAAGCACAAAAAATGCCTTTTCTTAACTTTTTGAATTAAGATTATATTCATACGTATCCGGGTCCCGGGGAACCAAAAGAGGCCTCACCGTTTCTTTTTCTTTCTTCTTTTTTCCGATTTCTTTAGGATTGTTGTCATCATTTTAGTCACTCAGTATTATGTCTACGCAATTATTTTCAGCAGGACTTTCATCGCAGACCTGATTGTTCGCATTTTTGAATTGCTCACAGAAGAATAACGTAAGCTCTGAAGAATTTACTTCGGTTTCTGCCTTGTCTATCTTTTTCAAATATGTGCCAAAAACTTCATGGCTGAGTCACATAGAAGTCTCCACACCTTCTTTCCTGCCAGATTTCCAGACCAGGAGTCATCTTTCTTGTCCAGCCAGAATACGCTAACCATTCCATTCCATCATCCAACTTCTTCTGGCTTCCAATTTTTGTTCGCTCCCCTTTGTATCAACAGGGGAGCTCATCATCGTATCATATTACAGACCATTTAATCTAGATTTATCACACATATAATTCTTTTAGCGATATAAATCTTAATGATACAATTTTTCTAATTAAACGCTACGATTATTCAGATCAAGTTGATAAAAAACCCAATTACAACATAGTATCTCAAAAACGAATTAAGATGTCTTAATGAAACTAACATCATTTCAAAGCACATTTAATAAGCATTCAATGCATAAATATCATTTTATTATTTCTATTAATTTTGACGAAATGATTTTTTATGTTAATCTCAGCATATCAATTTTTGACACGGTGTGATTGTTGATATTAATTTGGGTAAAACTATATCTTAGCAAGTAATTGAGATATCAAGATCATTTTATCATCACATTATAGCCCATTTAATCTACTTTTATCACACTTAATGTAATTATTTTAATGACATAAATCTTGATGATACGATTTTTCTAATTAAACGCTGCGATTATTCAGATTAACTTAATAAAAAACGCAATTACAACGTCGTATCTCAAGAACGAATTAAGATATCTTAATGAAACATCATTTTAACATCATTTTAAAACTCATTTAATAAACATTCGATGTGTTAAATATCATTTATTTATTTCTATTAATTTTTACGAAACGATTTTTTATATTTATCTCTACACATAAACTTTTGATCCGATGTGATCGTGATACTAATTTTCGAAAAAGCTGAATCTCAGCAAATAATTGAGATATCAAGATCATTTTATCATCATATTATAACCCATTTAATCTAGTTTTATCACACGTAATATAATTATTTTAATGTCATAAATCTTGATGATACGATTTTTCTAATTAAACACTGCGATTATTCAGATTAACTTAATAAAAAACTCAATTACAACGTCGTATCTCAAGAACGAATTAAGATATCTTAATGAAACTAACATAATTTTAAAACTCATTTAATAAACATTCGATGTGTTAAATATCATTTATTTATTTCTATTAATTTTTACGAAAAGATTTTTTATATTTATCTCTACACATAAACTTTTGACCCGTTGTAATTGTCATACTAATTTTCGAAAAAGCTGAATCTCAGCAAATAATTGAGATATCAAGATCATTTTATCATCATATTGTAGCCCATTTAATCTAGTTTTATCACACGTAATATAATTATTTTAATGACATAAATCTTGATGATACGATTTTTCTCATTAAACACTACGATTATTCAGATTAACTTAATAAAAAACGCAATTACAACGTCGTATCTCAAGAACGAATTAAGATATCTTAATGAAACTAACATAATTTTAAAACTCATTTAATAAACATTCTATGTGTTAAATATCATTTATTTATTTCTATTAATTTTTACGAAAAGATTTTTTATATTTATCTCTACACATAAACTTTTGACCCGTTGTAATTGTCATACTAATTTTCGAAAAAGCTGAATCTCAGCAAATAATTGAGATATCAAGATCATTTTATCATCATATTGTAGCCCATTTAATCTAGTTTTATCACACGTAATATAATTATTTTAATGACATAAATCTTGATGATACGATTTTTCTAATTAAACGCTGCGATTATTCAGATTAACTTAATAGAAAACTCAATTACAACGTCGTATCTCAAGAACGAGTTAAGATATCTTAATGAAACTAACATCATTTTAAAACTCATTTAATAAACATTCAATGTGTTAAATATCATTTATTTATTTCTATTAATTTTTACGAAGTGATTTTTTATATTTATCTCTACACATCAACTTTTGACCCGATGTGATTGTTGATACTAATTTTCGAAAAAGCTGAATCTCAGCAAATAATTGAGATATCAAGATCACTTTATCATCTTATTATAGCCTATTTAATCTAGTTTTATCATACGTAATATAACTCTTTGGATGACATATATCTTAATGATACAATTCTTCTAATTAAACGCTACGATTATTCAGATTAAATTGATAGAAAACCCAATTACAACATCGTATCTCAAAAACGAATTAAGATATCTTAATGAAACTAACATAATTTTAAAGCACTTCTAATAAGCATTCAATGCGTTAAATATCATTTTATTACTTCTATTACTTTTGACGAAATGATTATTTATGTTAATCTCCGCATATCATTTTTTGACACGATGTGATTGTTGATATTAATTTGGGTGAAGCTATATCTTAGCAAGTAATTGAGATATCAAGATCATTTTATCATCATATTGTAGCTCATTTAATCTAGTTTTATCACACGTAATATAATTATTTTAATGACATAAATCTTGATAATACGATTTTTCTAATTAAACGCTGCGAATATTAAATTAAGATTAATTTAATAAAAAACTCAATTACAACCTCGTATCTCAAGAACGAATTAAGATATCTTAATGAAACTAACATCATTTTAAAACTCATTTATAAACATTCGATGTGTTAAATGTCATTTTATTAATTCTATTAATTTCGACGAAGCGATTTTTTATATTTATCTCGCATATCAACTTTTGACACGATGTGATTGTTGATACTAATTTTGGTGAAGCTATATCTTAGCAAGTAATTGAGATATCAAGATCATTTTATCATCATATTGTAGCTCATTTAATCTAGTTTTATCACACGTAATATAATTATTTTAATGACATAAATCTTGATAATACGATTTTTCTAATTAAACGCTGCGAATATTAAATTAAGATTAATTTAATAAAAAACTCAATTACAACCTCGTATCTCAAGAACGAATTAAGATATCTTAATGAAACTAACATCATTTTAAAACTCATTTATAAACATTCGATGTGTTAAATGTCATTTTATTAATTCTATTAATTTCGACGAAGCGATTTTTTATATTTATCTCGCATATCAACTTTTGACACGATGTGATTGTTGATACTAATTTTGGTGAAGCTATATCTTAGCAAGTAATTGAGATATCAAGATCATTTTATCATCATATTGTAGCTCATTTAATCTAGTTTTATCACACGTAATATAATTATTTTAATGACATAAATCTTGATAATACGATTTTTCTAATTAAACGCTGCGAATATTAAATTAAGATTAATTTAATAAAAAACTCAATTACAACCTCGTATCTCAAGAACGAATTAAGATATCTTAATGAAACTAACATCATTTTAAAACTCATTTATAAACATTCGATGTGTTAAATGTCATTTTATTAATTCTATTAATTTCGACGAAGCGATTTTTTATATTTATCTCGCATATCAACTTTTGACACGATGTGATTGTTGATACTAATTTTGGTGAAGCTATATCTTAGCAAGTAATTGAGATATCAAGATCATTTTATCATCATATTGTAGCTCATTTAATCTAGTTTTATCACACGTAATATAATTATTTTAATGACATAAATCTTGATAATACGATTTTTCTAATTAAACGCTGCGAATATTAAATTAAGATTAATTTAATAAAAAACTCAATTACAACCTCGTATCTCAAGAACGAATTAAGATATCTTAATGAAACTAACATCATTTTAAAACTCATTTATAAACATTCGATGTGTTAAATGTCATTTTATTAATTCTATTAATTTCGACGAAGCGATTTTTTATATTTATCTCGCATATCAACTTTTGACACGATGTGATTGTTGATACTAATTTTGGTGAAGCTATATCTTAGCAAGTAATGGAGATATCAAGATGATTTTATCATCGTATTATAGCCCATTTAATCTAGCTTTATCACACGTAATATAATTCCTTTTAAGTCAAACATCTCCAATACCAATAGATCCATCGTTGGAACTCGTGCGATAACCAGAAGCAGATACAGCAAATACGGTTCTATATTCCTATGGCTAGTCTCCTGTTTAAAGCTATTAACATATTTCTGTGGTGTTTGAGATTCAGACATCTGTGCCATGTTGTTGTATCATACAAGATGACTAATGATACCGCGGTTGCCAATAGCTTCTTTCTTCTAGCAGTTGAGCGCCAAATATTTAGCATTATCCTCATGAGAATGTTCGTACATACCCCACCTTCTCTCCAGCCAGATTTCCAGAACTGGAATGATCTTTCTTATTCAGTCAGAATACGCTGATCATATTCCTCCATTCCATCATCAAATTTCTTCTGGGTTCTAATTTTTATTCTTTCTCCTTTGTATGTAAAACAACCATCTCCTGTAGTAATAGATACTCTCCTCTTTAAAGCTGTTAACATATTTCTGTATTGTTTGTGATTCAGACAACTGTACTATGTTGCTGTTCTATACAAGATGACTGATGGTATCCTAGTTGCCAATAGCTTCTCTCTTCTAGCAGTTAGGCCCCCGATATATCGCATTATCCTGTTCAGTCTTCATGTTAAATCTTTGTGCTGCCCTTTTTGTAGTCACCAATATATGATCCATCATTTTAACATATCAACATATCTTTATCCAAATGTACACATAGGTATTTTATTCTTTCAGCGTTGTTTATTTTACTTCCACTTAATGTTATATTCATGCTTTTGATCTTTCTTCTTCCCTAGAATAAAACCCTTTCCATTTTATGAGCTGCTACCTTTAATCCTATTTCTTCCAGTCTGTACGTTACTTTTTTGACCGAGTACATAGTCTTATCCTTTAATTCAGTTTTGTTCGTTTCTTTTCCACAAGTGTGGCATCATCATGCGTACGCTCCTTCCACCCTCCTACTCCACTCTGAGTATCTGGTCGTATTATATGCTTCATAGTAAGATCTTAAAAGAGATCCCTGCGGAACTCTGCTCGTCATTACATTCTATCATTTGGCGTTGATATGGATCTATCACTTACATATGGTTTGAATGCATTTGATATGTTTAGTAACACTATACCAGTTTATTTTTCCTTTATTTCGTCCACTATTTCTTGCACTTTTTCGATCGCATTTATGGTAGATCTGCCCTTCTTGTAACCATACTGGTTTTCACTTAAAATTTTTTTATGAACTTCTACTTCATAAAGCGGAAGCTTGACAGCACCAGCTTGACTACCTTCCATACTTTTGCAAATACGTAATTTTAAAACAGAACCCAACCCAACCCAACCCAACTTAGCTTCAGAACTAACAGTAGACTTAGAACTAGAAACATTAGGGTTTAGCCGTTTAAAGAGATGTGCGGAAAATTTTTCAATTTTCAAGAAAATTAACAATCAAACAAAAATCGGATGAATTTAGGGCGTTGCGGGAAAGAATTCGATTATTTAGGGAGCCGCAAACCGAAAACGATTGAGAATCTCTACTCTAGCCCACGTGTGATATACAATATTTTATCTAAGTCTCTTAAAAATTACTTAAATATCATTTTTTAAAGGTCTATGTTAACATCTATAATAGTTATTTATTAACAGTGCGTAAATTTAGGTTTTTCCGCACGATGTTTAAAGCACGAGCGAAGCGTGTACTGTATATCGCGTAGTACGTAAAAGTAATTCACACAGTTTTATACAATATTTTATCCACCAACTAAAAATTATAAAAGTTATTTGACTCATTTCAATAAATTAAATATGCTCTGATTAAGTTAAAAATGCATTACGTAACGTAACCAGTGCCGTAATGAACTTTATTACGTAACTCAAATCACCTCAAATGAGTGTAATAATGATGTCGTACCCAAGCAGTCGTAGATAAAATTATTTTAAAGTACATGTAATAAAGATTAAGTTAACGTTTCGAGTTAAATTTCATCAAAAAGTGAAATTTCTATTAAACTTAATAATAAATCATTTTGTAAAATTTTGCAACAAAAAGTTTATCCGGCGTAATCAATTTCAATTATGATGAAGAAAACATCCTACGCAAAGGGATGATCCTTCTTAGTTAAGGGGCGGAGGGTAAATTCAGGTTCCAATCTACAGGAAAAGCGGATCAATTAAAATTGGGGTGCAAAAAAAGAGAGAAAGGATTGATTAGGGTGCGTTTTTATCGCATTTAACTAATGAGCACCTCAAAGATTATTAAAGGGTTCAATTACAATTGAATAATCCTTTTTTTGTTCGCCGTTTATCTTAATTGCAATTAAGATGGTGTTTATCACTCTTAAAATGAAAAGAAATAAAAAAGATAAAAGGTAAAAGAATCCATAATGTAAAAAGTTTTCCATGGAACAGAAGGAAAAGTGGATCTTTTTTTCTCTTTTTGTCTTAGTTGAAGCGAACTTTAAATTAGCGGCACCTCTTTCTAGGTGCAATAAATCTCAGCTAGAGATACTACAGGCGACCCCGGGTCATATTTATGAACTTTTCGGCGAGTTGTGCCTGAAATGTGATAATGAATTCTTGAAAAATGTTTTCGAACTCGCAGCTTGTTTTCAAACTTAAAACCCAAAGAAATACTCCGTTTGACGTTAATAACAAGTTTTTCGATTGTTAATAATTAACGTAAATTCAGCGTGAACCCATTCAAACAGGAATTCAAACAGCTCCAACTTCGAATGGTACCCGATTTTGATTCAAACTATAATTTGGCGTTGAAAGTCAACGAATTAATGCTAGTAATTAATACGAGAGGTACGAGGATCAATATCCAATTTTGAGTTGCGTTGGTAGATGGCTTGCCGCGAAACTGTATTTATTAGTGAATTCAAAATTGGCACAACGCTGAGGTAATAACTCGTCAAAGCGGGAAAACGAATTTCCGTTAAATTTTTTTTTTCAAACCATCAAGCGTCGTTCGAGTTCTATTATTGACGTTTACATCGAACGTGACGTCGTCATCTAACGGAAATTAGATATTCTGGGGGTAAATTCGTTTAAAAAACTTCTTTTTTGTTTATAATTTGAGTTTGTATTTAGATTTTTTTTAAATACGTTATAACTTGGGTATATTGGATTAATTCCGGGAAGGGAGTGTCTGTTTCAGCCATCGAGGGCTTAAACTTTTAAAACATTTTTATCTACTCTCGTTTGTAAACTCGTACTTTAACGTACAGCTTTTTCTGCACCATTTAGCGCATTTCCATAGTAAAAGGACACAAGCATCTGTGAAATAATTTCTTGATTGTTTTTTGTGAATTGTAAATTTATATTTGAACATCGTATGGAAAAAGCTAACTTAACGCACTGTTAATAAATAACTATTATAGATGTTAACATAGACCTTTAAAAAATAATATTTAAGTAATTCGCAGACGTAGATAAAATATTGTATATCACACGTGGGCTTGAGCAAAGATTCCAAATCATTTTCGGTTTGCGACTTCCTAAAAAATCCATTAAACCTAGAACTAGAATCTTTTTTTTATTTTGCATGAAAAGGGATGCACTCGTTTTGTTCATCCAACCCAGCTTTCGGATACCAAATATTTTAGGATGGCTGGTTCAAATATACAGGGTTGGGTTGGGTTTATCCGTGCATCTAAAGACTTTTTCACGAAGGCCTCTACAATGACTACCCTGTATACTTCAATTGAAGTAAGCCTGGAACTAACACAAAACCTAGAAATGGAAAGTTTTCACTTCTAGGTCTAGTGTTAGTTCTTGTTATATATCATTATACATAACTCTAGATCTAGAATTAGAAACATTCGGGTTTAGCCGTACATCTCTCAAGACGGCTAAACCCGAATGATTATAGTTCTATGTCTAGTGTTAGTTCTAGTTTTACTTCAATTTAAATATACCGTTTTGGGTTGGGTTGTATTTAACCATGCATCTGAAGACATTAGACTTAAAAATAGATCTTTTTTTGAATTTTGTATGAAAAGGGGTGCACTCATTTTCTTCGTCCAAGCGAAATATCTTAGGACGACGCTTGGTGTATTTCATGTGAAGCAAATTGAATAGTTATAAAGGGCAACTCCTGTGTTTATTAGAGATAGAAGAAAAATGATATCAGTCTCGATTTTTATAAGAAATATAATAATGAAATCCGCATATCGATATCTCTTACGGTATCAGATATACAGGTTGTTTTTCAATAAAGTGCATCTTTGAAAACTCGTCATAACTTTTTTCTTATTGAACAATCTTCCTTGCTGTGAAAACAATTTCATGGACTATTAAATCACATAAATTCTTGCAAGTTCGAGGACTGTTATAAAACTCCTTTTTAAAAATATATGCTTCATCTGTCCAAATGCAATTTAAAGAAAAATTACGTGCTTTGTCACATTTTCGCAAAAATCTTTAGCTAAAATTCATGTGCTGTTCAAAATCTTCTGATCTGAGGTAATGGACTTTGCTTTTTGGTTCTGTATGGCCTCTGTACGATATATCCGATGTTTTTCAAAACCTACCTAGCTTTGGTTCTTGGAATTCCTGTGGTTACACTAAATTCTTTTCCACTGCCTCTAAAACTACAATTCTAATGCCCAGTTTTCTTTCGGTGCATAAGATTTTGATCTTTTCTATTTGAATTGACATCTAGTTTATAGATTATATGACAATCTTCTATAAAATCATTAAAAGGTTGGCGTTTCTCTGGATACCGATCATGATTTAAATTTCCTGCAGTCTCTACAGATTGTATAAAACGTTATGTACTACGCATTATTATGAATTTATTTATTTTTTTATTAAAGTTGAAAACAACTAAAAAATCCTCTAATGATGATAAACTTTTCCACAATTTCTTTCATTGAGCGGTTACGATGATATCGATTTTCGTCTAAGTGAGGCCTTGATTTTTTGCACGGATTTTAGCAGGCAATTTTAATTGTTAAATTAAAAAAAATTATTTTTATGTCTATATTTATTAAAATATTGCTTTGAGGAAAAGATGACTTATAACATCGAATTTTACATAAAAAATGACTTAAGTTAAGATGACTTTTTTGTACTGTATCTCTAAAACCATAAAAGATAACCATTAATTTTCTTATAAAAATCGAGACTAACATTCTTTGTTCTCTAACAGATGGGCCGAAAAGTCCCGGGTCTAACAAAGAAAAGACGGTTTTTTTGGTTCAAAATTAGCTTTATTCATCAACGTAATCTACATCAAGAGCAACGCAATCATTCCAGCGCCGCTCTAACATTTTAATACCACTTTTGTAGAACGATTTATCTTTTGCCTCAAAATAGGCCTCAGTTTCAGCGATACCTCTTCATTAGTGCAAAATGTCTTACCGGCGAGCATTTTTTGAGGTCTGCGAACAGCCAGTAGTCGCTGGGAGCCAAATCTGGCGAATACGGTGGATGTAGGAGCAATTCGAAGCTCAATTCATGTAGTTTTGCCGTTGTTTTGATTGACTTGTGACACGATGCGTTGTCTTGATGAAACACATTTTTTTCTTTGCTATATGCGGTCATTTCTTTACAATTTTGGCCTTCAAACGCTCCAATAACGCTATATAATATTCACTGTTGATGGTATTTCCTTTCTCAAGATAGTCGATAAATATTACACCACGCACAACCCAAAATACCGAAGCCATAACCGATTGTCCACTCAGATGACGATCGTTTTAATTCCGGAGTGAAGTGAAATTCCGGTTAGCTACGTTTAAACATGGCCAAACACTGCTCAGAATCATCAACACGTTCTTGTTTTTGGTCGGTTCACTTTGAACAGAGCTTTCTCATAGTCAAATGCTCATGCAATACAAAGCCAACACGTTCTGTTGATATCTTTACGATGTTAGCTAACTTACGCAACTTCATTTTTCGATCAATCAAAACGATTTTGTGGATTTTTTTGATGTTTTCTGGTGTTACCGCCTCATCTGGACATTCACTGCGTTCTGCATCATCGGTGTCTCTACGACCACGTTTGAAGTCAGCAAACCAACGTTTTATTGTAGTTTCTGATGGAGCGGCGTCCCCATAACACTTTTCAAGCCATTGCTTCGCTTGAACGGTATTTTTTCCCATCAAGAAGCAGTGTAAAATTAAAACACGAAATTGTTTTTGATCCTTTGTTTTGAAAATAACAAAAGTAGCGTCACTCTTAGCACAATAACTCACAAACTAATGAATAGAATATCATGAAATTTTAACAGCTGTCTTTTGAAGGTTAGTAGTAATTGCAAAAAGGTGACTGCAATAAAACAAGCGCCATCTGTGTTAGGCCCGGGACTTTTCAGCCCATGTGTTATCTCTTATAGAAAGACCATGTAGATCTTAAGATAAAACTTAGGATATAACTAATTAATAGCGGAAAAAGGGATGTCTGTGTTAATCTTTTAAAATCAAAATTTGTTCGAGTTTATGTAAATTTTTTATAATTCTTTCTGGTCTGTAAAGTTGAGGTTATCGCAGTGAGAGAGAATCCGTTAATCTAAAGTAGGGATGCTTTTTTGGATGGCGTTGGAAAAAGCGTCGCGATGTCGGGGATGGACGCAAAAGCTCCAAGATCGGATAGGGACGAGTTGACAGGCGAGTTTCGCGTTCTTGTTTGCCGTCTGGTAATTGCTTCGGTTTTTCGTGGTTTCCTCTTATCCTGAACTCGCGAGAGTAAATAACGCCGACGATAGCGCTTTCTCGCGCCCGTTGCGGAAATGGCAACTTTTAATTATATTTTTATTGTCGGTGCGGGGAAAGTTTTAATGAACCGGCCGCAGATGGCAAGGGCGCAATTAAAACAACCCCCCAAAAACCGGGCTATTTCCGTATCGTTGTCGTTTTAATAAATTACCGTTTTTGATTATTCAGTCAATTATAAATAATTTTTATCCCATAAATATCGTGTTATTCGAGGCTCACCAATTTAATCTCGATCCAATTCTTTTTCGCAACGATAAATTTCATACACTTCACACTTCGCGGAACATTCTAACGAAAAACAAAGCGACGATCTTCAGGCAAGCTTCGCGTATCCACCCTCTTCTTGATGTTGCCTCGACGACGTTCGTCGTCGCGTGGTAATTTCCTAAAGGATATTAAAGCGCAATTTCGTCGCGCGTTTTTCGGGCAATTTTTCAACCGGCGAGCTTTATATCCCGCTTCGACGGATGATGGATTGCCGGGCCACGCGGGCGAAATATTGAATTTACACGCCAGATGCACCGTCGCGGCGCCGCCACCGAGCCGAGCCGTCGTTTCAGCCCTCTTTCTCCGTCCTCGTTTGCCCACGACACGGGTAGTTGATGTGTACCGAAGTTTATGAAAAAGTCACCCGCCCCGACGACACACCGTTCGTGGATAGTAGCCCCACCAACTTCGGTCTGCGGGGCTTACGCGACCGGAAACATCGGAAAATCATTAAGGGGGACATGATTTAATGCTTTCGCCTCGAAAAATAGAAGGTTTACGGTGTCGAACGTGATATATTAGGATTTTGGCGATGAAGGGTATCAGGAAAAATGATGAGTTGAGGTTAATTGGAAATTGTATATCCATCATATTAAAATATCTCAATATCCAATTTAGTTACAACCAAAGTTATTTCATCTAAAACACCTTCAATATGTTGATATATCTTGTTTACTACAACTATATTATGAAATAATAATAACAATAATATACTTTATTGACGATAATTTAGTAACAGCTTTCGTGAGTCAGATAAGAATTTGTAGTTTAACAAACGCGCCCCTACAACAGTCTTGATAATTCAGGGCTACAATCAATCTTAGGCATCTCCCTTAGACAATCAACCTTTTCCAACATAGTACACCATAAGATAATCAGGAATGAAAATATCCATAATAAAGTTTCAATAAAGGATACACAAAGACAGTGTGTATCCTTTATTGAAGTATAATATAATGATAAGCTATGATAAGCTTCTAATGATACATATAGAGGAGTTTATTTTCTTGATAATGTTGTATGTATATATGTAGAGTCAATAACTCTAAACTGGGCAAGGCGTCAGTACAATTGATAGCAACTGTATCATCTGCAAAAAGGATCACGTCAGAGCAATGGGATAGCGCTATATTTATAACGTTAATAAACATCAAGAATAAAACTGCGATTGATGATTTATGAGTGTTAAAGCTTTTCAAATGTCTATTGAATACGATAAGGTCTCATAAGCAATCATTGGCAATGAAAGAAAAAAATGACTCGATTTTGAAATTTTTTTCTAAGGTGTTAGGCTATTTCTTGGGTCAATGTCTGTATTGCGGTATAATTTAGGTCTTGTGCTAGTTCTAGTTTTAGTTCAATACAAGTTGTATTTCTAGTATTAGTTATACGTTTAGTTCCAGAAGAATTTATTACAACCTAGAGCCAACTAAATATTAAAACTAGAACTAACATTAGACCTAGTACTAGAAAGAGTACTAACTAATACTAGGTCTGGTGTTAGTTTTAGTTTTAGTTCTATATAAGTATACAACTATTTATAACAGAATGGCTAAACACAGATTCAACACTAACCCTAGAGATGATACTAGAATTAGAACGAAAAACATTTGGGTTTTGCCGTACCTCTTTTAAGACGCAACCCAACCCAACCCAACCCAACATAGATTCAAAACTAACACTAGACTTAGAACTAGAAACATTAGGGTTTAAGCTTAAAGTTAACAATTTAAAAATATGGTATATACAGGTGTTCCCGTGACTCGGGGCATAAAATTAACCACATATACTAGAGCAAAAATGATGACGATTCGCGAAAAAAATTATTATAAAAGTCTTTAAATGGCCAAGATATGGGCCATCAAAGTTCAGAAATTTTAACACATTTTTCTAAATATTTTCAAAACCATTTATGGTAGAGGGTTGAAATTTGGTACAGAGTAAACAAACATCATGTAAAATCATTGAACCAATTTTGACTTTGATCGATTGTTTGCTCAGAACTTTTTTGTTTGTTCGTAACCCTACATTTTTTTTTGTACTTTTTAATAGAAAATTTATTTTCGAAACTTTTTTCACTCTTTGAAAATTTTGATAACATTAACCGTTTGCGAGTTAAACGCGAAAATATTAAGCTTCGATTTCAATGGTAACACTAAACACAATAATTTTCGAAAAAGTTGGCCATGGCAATTAAAAAAAAAACAAATTGAGCCGTCAACTTGCTTATGTAGTTTAAACATAAAGTTGTTTGTTAATGAAGTTTTTATTAATTTTGCGTGTTCAAAATGGACAATTACACATTTAGTGAACAAACTGACATGATTTTGACATTGGGAGAATGTCATGGAAACGCCGTAGCAGCCGCTAACCGTTATCGGGAGAAATTTCCGAACCGCAGAGCGCCCAATCGAAAAACATTTTTAAGAATTGAAACCCGTTTAAGGGAAAATGGGACGTTTAAGCCGAATTTTAGTAACAACGGTAAAGTCAGATCAGTCCGAACAACCGAACTAGAAGAAGATATTCTAGACTACGTACAAGAAAATCCTACAGCTAGTACTTTGGATAAGGCGAGGCATTTTTTAACGTCAAAAACAACTATCTGGCGTGTTCTTCACGAGCAACAGCTTTATCCATATCATAGTTATAAAGTTCAGGAAGTTCGACAGGCTGATTACCCACTACGACTGCAATATTGTCAAATAATGCAGCACAAAATCCAAATTGAAGATCAATTTTTAGAAAAAATACTTTTTGCAGATGAATCGACATTTTCTAAAGATGGAATCATCAATTTGAGAAATTCACATAGTTGGGCGGACGAAAATCCAAGATTTAAGAAAGCTTGGAAATCGCAATGGAGGTTTTCTCTTAACGTTTGGGCTGGCATTGTGGGCGATGTCATTATAGGACCCGTTTTCTTGCCGTCAAGGCTGGATGGCCATACATACAGGGGACATTTAGAGCAATTAAATGATTTTTTAGATGACGTTCCTTTAAACACAAGACAAGAAATGTGGTATATGCATGATGGTGCTCCTGCGCATAGTACACATGCTGTCCAAGAATTTCTATGTGAACGGTTTCCGGAACGGTGGATTGGACGAGGAGTGGATGCACCGATAAGTTGGCCCCCCCGATCGCCGGATCTTACACCTCTAGATTTTTATTTATGGGGACGCATTAAATCGCTTGTGTACTGCGTTGAAATAACTTCAGTTGATCAACTGAGGTTACGAATTGTTGATTCATTTGATCAACTTCGAACTGAAATCAACGTCCTCAGCAGAGTGCGCTTTAATTTAAGACGGCGATATCAGGCGTGCATTGAAGCCGGCGGGAGTGTTTTTGAACATCTGCTTTAGTATTTTTTTTTTGTTCTGTTTTATTTATTACCATTTGTTTATAATTTTATTGTTCTTGTTCATATTTTTGTTAGAATTTTTATTATGTTCTTGTTTGTTGTTACCGCGAAAATTAAATTTATTGTTTTGGAAATTACATTCTTTTATTCAATTAAAATAAATTAACACTGGATTTAACTAAATCTACACTGAGAAATTTATGCAAATAATGGTTATTAGATCAGTTCGTTTTTCAATTGTCATCGCTTTCTCAGATCTTGCGGAATATGTTTTATTTGTTACGATTGAAATCAAAGCTTAACAGTTTCGCGTATAACTCGAAAACAGTCAATGTTATCAAAATTTTCAAAGAGTGAAAAAAGTTTCGAAAATAAATTTTCTATTAAAAACTACAAAAATAAATGTAGGGTTACGAACAAACAAAAAAGTTCTGAGCAAACAAATTTTAGGAACACCCTGTATAACATGGTTGCCGTCATCCGGCCAAAGTCAAAATTGGTTCAATGATTTTGCATGATGTTTGTTTACTCTGTACCAAATTTCAACCCTCTACCATTAATGGTTTTGAAAATATTTAGAAAAATGTGTTAAAATTTCTGAACTTTGATGGCCCATATCTTGGCCATTTGAAGACTTTTATAATAATTTTTTTTCACGAATCATCATCATTTTTGCTCTAGTATATGTGGTTAATTTTATGCCCCGAGTCACGGGAACACCCTGTATATATATATATAGGAAATCACAACCCAAAAAAGACTGAGAATCTCTTGATTAATGAATTATAAAACATCATTATAAACAACTAAAACCGAGCATGAAAAACGTTTCTCGTGAAAATTGCTCATAATGAACTGAATGATTTAATAACTGATTATAGCATAGATTATAGCTTCATCATTATCCAGAAAAAAATTAAAATGAGATTAAAATAAACGATGATTTTTTCAAAATAGGTTGAAGTTAAGCTCGCTAAAAACTTTCATTCTTGGATACAAAAGTTGTTCGGTATTTATTGCTAGAATAAAAAATAACTGCTCACTAAAATGGCTGAGGAATCATATCAAATGAAACATTTTGAGGTTACAAAGGAAAGTTTGATACCAAATTATAAAATTCCATGATACCAACTTTATTTTTTGTGACGTTTTAAAAATCGTTTATTTAATTAGATGTTTCTTGAAAAAGAGCTTAATCATAAAAGCTTGTTTTGTCTAGAACAGTTAAGATTTATGAAATGATTGTTTTTGAGGTTACAAAGAATGGTTTAAAGTTGGGTTATACCAAATTATAAGCTTCTACTGTGAAAACTTTATTTTGTATAATCTTTTAAAAATTGCTTGCATAATTTGACGTTTCTTGAAAATGAGCTTAATCATAAAAATTTATTTTTTCAAGAACGGCTAAATGAAACTTTTTGATGTTATAAAGGAGGCTTTAAAGTTATGTTATACCAAATTATAAGCTTGCACGATTATAACTTTGTCTATTATATTTTTTGAAAATCGATGATTTAATTTGACCTCTCTTAAAAATGAGCTTAATCATAAACAATTTTCTCCAAAATGGGTAAGATATGTCATATAAAATATTTTGAGGCCATAAAGGAACGTTTGAGGTTAGGTTATACCAAATTATAAGCGTCCACGATGGCAACTTTATTTTATATAACTTTTTAAAAATTGCTTTTATAATTTGACATTTCTTGAAAATGAGCTTAATCATAAAAACTTATTTTTTCAAGAACGGCTAGTATTTGTCAAATGGAACTTTTTGCTATCATAAAGGAAGCTTTAAAGTTAGGTTATACCAAATTATAAGCTTTCACGATGATAACTTTATTTTGTATAACTTTTTAAAAATTGCTTTTATAATTTGACATTTCTTGAAAATGAGCTTAATCATAAAAACTTATTTTTTCAAGAACGGCTAGGATTTGCCAAATGGAACTTTTTACTATTATAAAGGAAGCTTTAAAGTTAGGTTATACCAAATTATAAGCTTCCACAATTACAACTTTGTCTATTATAATCTTTTAAAAATCGATGATTAAATTTGACATTTCTTGAAGATGAGTTTAATCATAAACAATTTTCTCTAAAACGGCTAAGATATGTTACATAAAACTTTTTGACGTTATAAAGGAAGATTTAAAGTTAGATTATACCAAATTATAAGCTTCCACGATGGCAACTTTATTTTGTATAATCTTTCAAAAATTGCTTAATATTTGGCGTTTCTTGAGAATAACCTTAATCATAAATAATTTTCTCCAGACTAGCTAAGATATGTGCAATGAAACATTTTGAGGTTATAAAGAAAATAGTGTTGCCAAATAAGGGAAATAAAATTCACCAGATAATAGGAAAATGCTTACCAAATTTGCAACTATTTTTTTTGTCCTCTATCAAATATGCAAAGAAAAACATATACATTTTATTTAACGTAATAATATTGGTTGCCATAGCAACGAAACGGAAAACAATACAATAATTAATAAAGAAAGTCTTATTTGAAACAATTATCTGTAACACCATCAATGACGAAGTTATTCATTATATTACAAATAATTGACACATCATGTATATGCATAGCTTCAAACTGATGAACACGATTTTGGAGATATAATAGCTCATGATACCAACAAGTTCGCAGTTTTCAATATAACATATAGCCTGTGGATCAGTCATAACTCATGCTGCCAACAAGTTGGCAGACTTTAAATAGATGAGGAGAGCTTTGGAGACACAATACCTCATGCTGCCAACAAATTGACAGTCTTTAAGATGATGTACAATGTTTGGATCGGTAATAGATTGTATTACAAGAAGTTAGCAGACTTCAAACTAACGAAAAAGATCTTGAAGACATAATAGGTCAAGCTGCAAACAAATTGGGAGTCTTCAACATAATACATAGCCTGTAAAACAGTAATAGCTCATGCTGCCAACAAGTTGGCAGTCTTTAAAATGATGTACAATGGTTGAATCGATGATAGCTCATGTTGCCAGCAAGTTGGCAGACTTTAAATACATGAGGAGAGCTTTGGAGAAATAATACTTACCTGTTTTAAATTGGCTAGCTAGCTTCTGATTATTGTAATAGTATGAGTCAAAGGGTATTATGCGGTCAGCTGTGAATTATAAATTGTTATGTATATTGTTTATGTAATTGTGTAAATCTTGTATTATAGCATCATCGTCAATTTAAACTAAGATATCGTCCACGTATCTTGTCCAAAGAATTATATTGTCCCTGTATGGGTTTCTATCATTTAATATTTGTTACTCTTCTGGAAGTATTTCAAGTCCTTTGGAAGTATTTCAAATCTTCTAG
The DNA here is from genome assembly GCA_036711965.1 of Onthophagus sagittarius. Classification (NCBI taxonomy): domain Eukaryota; kingdom Metazoa; phylum Arthropoda; class Insecta; order Coleoptera; family Scarabaeidae; genus Onthophagus; species Onthophagus sagittarius. The sequence continues at coordinate 16,166,535 of JASERS010000004.1, forward strand.
ATGTAGTTTTTAGTTTTTAGAATCATTTCAAGACTTAATTCAAGACTGAATACTGTTCGCAGAAGAGTAGGTAGCATTGGCAAAAGATTAGATAATGCTTGCAAAACTCTAGATACTTATGGCAGAAAACAAAATACTAGTCTAGAAGACTTAATCTTTCTTAATAAAGACTAGATACATAAATTGAACTGATACTGATCGAACGAAGCAGAATGAGAGTAGTAGCGATAGGAATTTTTGGTTAATTTTGCACATTCATTGCAGAAATTAGTAAATTTTTTTCTGTCAACATCTTGTGGTCATCGATATAATTTCGATTTTCAAACCAACAGAAGATTCTTCCATATCACGCTTTCTTCTGCTCAGTTCTACAGAATGACTCTCGTTGTCCGAGATATATCACACGGATGGAAATTTCAAAAAGTTTTTGAAAATACGTATAAGTACTGAAAAAACCTGAATTGGGAAAAGATTCAAACGACGAATGACGGTTCTTAAAAAGATATGGTTCGTTTGCAACGGAAATATCCTTTGCCAATAGAGTTTAAAGTTTTAAAAACAGTATCCAGTCTTTAATTCGCAGTTTTTGTATTTCTAACATGAAGATTTTGAATTTGTCGCCGTCAAAGCCTTTGTATTTAAAAATAAAATAGTATATATATATATATATCTTATTTTTAATTATAATTAAATTAAATCAAAAATAAAATGAATGGTACATATTACCCAATAATCCAATAAAATTCATTAAATAAATAATCGTCGAATTCGGTAATTAATACAATGCCCGAATAAATTTATAGAATTTGATTTCGTGTACGATATCGTAAATGAAATTACAAAAAAAAATCGATGTAATTCAATCATGTAATATTAATCAAATTTAATAACAATAACAATTAAAATTGTTTTACAAGGTTAAGTGGACTGTATGATGGGGTTATTTTGCTAATTAAACAAATCTAGAAATATACATTTATAGAGATTGTTCCAATACCGTGTAACCACAATGATGAAATGCCGTCGGATACGATTTTATTTGTTTAATATGGTAGAATAACAAAGCTGGGATATAATTAAACTGAACTATTGCGTCTAGGGGTAAACACAAGCAAAACATTAATAACGCACTTCGATTAATTGAAATCGGGTTTAATAAATAACTAATATGTTAAACTGTAATAATAATTGATGATAAACAGTCCCGCGTTGCGTTTAATTCCTGGATATTGTCAACCCCATTTTATGCAAACTCAAATTGATTTAAATCCGACCAATTTCGTTATTTGAAACAAAATATCTCCCAATTTTCTTAGATATAGATAATCATTTACTGACCTCAACGAGACATCAAAGAAAATTAACAAAAAAAACCTTCTGAAGCTCTTTCAAGCCATCGTTTTAAACGACCGTTTCGTAGAGGAGAAAAGTCGTCCTTACTTTATCCTGATTAAACGCCGAGCGGGTGATGAATACGTACCTGAGAGTCTGAAAAAGAAAAACACGCGAATCAAAAGCCCCGGCGGCAGTCAAATGGCGTGGAGCTTTTTCAGCCCTAAAGCCATCGAGTTCGCCGCCGACAGAGTCGTAGTCCAGATGCGCTTTTCCGGGGGGCTGCAGCAAATCGTGAAAAATTAAGGGACATATTTCCGCGAACAAAAGCCCTCCAAAATGCCAAAGTTTTTCAAAACTCTTTTGCATTGTTCGCGGCGCGGCCGAGACCGAAACAAAACGATGTAAAGGATTTTTCAGTCCCCCGCACATTTTTTTATACAACTAAACTGTTCTCTTCTCTCCGTCGCACCGCCGAATCGAAAATCCTCGGGAGGTGCTTTAAGGAAGATGTTGCCGGGATCTGAGCATCCGGCAATAAAATAGGTAGTAGAAAAGAGAAGATAGGGATGAAGGGGGTAAGAAACGGTGAAGTGTTTCAGTACGCAAATCTCGCCGGGACCGTAAAAGACACTCACGAGGTATAAAATTCAGCGCGAAAGCTTTCCGGACCAACGATGGCGAGAAACGCGGGGCTTTTTAACAAACAGATTCGAGTTGCGATAAAAATTTCATTAAGGCGGGCACAATGGGCCATAAACTCCTCGGTTATTGTCCCTTTGTCGCCCTTCACAAGACTTTAGGAGTTGTAAGTTTAAAAGAAACGGTCACGATTTATTTGAAAGCTAGACAAATCACCCATCCCAAAAGGTGTTAAGATTTATCACTTAAAACAAATGGTTATGCCGAGAATCATAGATGACACATTCATAACAAAAAGTATTGTGAAATTTTTATCGGTTATGTAATAACCTAATCAATTTAAAAAGTTATGATTTGGTATAACCTAACTCGTTCTTTAAATCTTCGTTCTTTATAATCTCAAAATGTTTCGATTACTAAATCCTAGTCGCTTGGAAGAAAATGTTTTTTATGATTAAGCTCAATTCCAGAAAACGTCAAATTAATAAAAATGTATGTTAGATATCACTTTATCAAAACTCTCTCAAATACAAGTCAATAATTCATAAACAATATAACTTTCAATGCCCTAACTCTCTTGCGCTCTCTTATTCAACTACTGTCCTTAACCGTCTTTTCCCCACTCCCTTCTCTCTTAGTGGTATATATCCATCTTCACACCCACCCTTGCTACTACTTGGATCGTCCTCGGCTCTGACCTTCCAAATTCATTTCTTCCTCGGTCTCTGTCGTGTCGTCTTCTTCTTCGTCCAAGTCTGTTATGACACACCATGGCTTCATACGGTCAGATGCAAAAGTAGAATGATAAGGGTTTTGACTTCTTGGTGCTCCAGGTATATCGTTCAATCCATATCTATCGTTTGATAAAATTTTATGTATAAAGTAAATGCCAATTTTCTAGATTCTCTATTTGCATTTTTAGCATTTTTATTTGCATCTCTGTGTTCTGTTCACAATTCTAACATCTTTTTTCATTCTGAGAATCATTAAAAGACTTTTCTGAGAATCACCTGGTGAATTATGGAATGTATCTCATTGAGTATTTTCCCTTCGATCGGACATATTCTTGGTTGCTTCATAATTTTTTATCTTCGTTAATAAATCTTAAGTATCGCAGTGTAATAATAACCATATTATATTTTACCAAAGATTTTTCATTTATTTCATCTTTATTTCCAATAGCTTTCATGAAATTTATATATAATTCTCGTATGATTCATCAAGCTTCTTTTTCTTTCTTGATAATTCAAAATGTATATCAACGTCCTCAATAGCAGTTGGAAAATCAGCAACGATCAATTTTTATAAATTCAACCCAGCTTGATATCCGGTCTTGTGCTCCATTATACCATAATTGTACAGCTCCTTTTAGTTTAGTCGAAATATCCCGTGCTGAAGGTCTAAGGTAAATACCCAAACAGGAAGTACTTATAGAAAAAAATCGTAAAAAATCGAATTCTTAAGATATCTTAATCAGTCATTTATAAAAGAAGGCATGTACTTTTCTCGAACAAAACAGTATTTCGATATCTCAATTCGTATTTGAGATAACATGTTCTGAATTCAATGTTTTGAAATAAAAGCATTTCATAAAATTAACGATTTTCTTAATCATTTTAAAAAATCGTAAAAAATATAATTCTTAAGATATATTTATGAAATATCCTGTCATTTATAGAGGAAATTATGAAGTTTTTCAAGAATAAAACCATTTTTCAATATCTCAATCCATTTTTGAGATATCATATTTAGAACACAAAAAAAATTTGGAGCATTTCATAAAATTAATGATTTTCCTAATCATTTTATAAAATCGTAAAAAATATAATTCTTAAGATATATTTATGAAATATCCTGTCATTTATAGAGGAAATTATGTAGTTTTTCAAGGACAAAACCATTTTTCAGTATCTCAGTCCATTTTTGAGATATCATATTTAGAACTCAAAGAAAATTTGGAGCATTTCATAAAATTAATGATTTTCCTAATTATTTTAAAAAATTGTAAAAAATATAATTCTTAAGATATATTCATGAAATATCCTGTCATTTATAGAGGAAATTATGTAGTTTTTCAAGAACAAAGCCATTTTTCAATATCTCAATCCACATTTGAGATATAATATTTAGAACTCAAAGAAAATTTGGAGCATTTCATAAAATTAACAATTTTCTTAATCATTTTAAAGAAACGTAAAAAATATAATTCTTAAAATATATTTATGAAATATCCTGTCATTTATAGAGGAAATTATGTAGTTTTTCAAGGACAAAACCATTTTTCAGTATCTCAATCCATTTTTGAGATATCATATTTAGAACTCAAAGAAAATTTGGAGCATTTCATAAAATTAACGATTTTCTTAATCATTTTAAAAAAACGTAAAAATATAATCCTTAAGATATATTTATGAAATATCCTGTCATTTATCAAGGAAATTATGTAGTTTTTCAAGGACAAAACCATTTTTCAGTATCTCAATCCATTTTTGAGATATCATATTTAGAACTCAAAGAAAATTTGGAGCATTTCATAAAATTAACGATTTTCTTCATCATTTAAAAAAACAAATTCTTAAGATATTTTGATGAAATATTTTGTCGTTTATATAGAAAAGTATGTACTTTCTTAGAAACAAAACCATACTTAAATATCTCAATCTGTTTTTGAGATATCATATTTAGAACTCAAAGAAAATTTGGAGCATTTCATAAAATTAATGATTTTCCTAATTATTTTAAAAAATTGTAAAAAATATAATTCTTAAGATATATTTATGAAATATCCTGTCATTTATAGAGAAAATTATGTAGTTTTTCAAGAACAAAACCATTTTTCGGTATCTCAATCCATTTTTGAGATATCATATTTAGAACTCAAAGAAAATTTGGAGCATTTCATAAAATTAACGATTTTCTTAATCATTTTAAAAAATCATAAAAAATATAATTCTTAAGATATATTTATGAAATATCCTGTCATCTATAGAGGAAATTATGTAGTTTTTCAAGAACAAAATAATTTTTCAGTATCTCAATCCATTTTTGAGATATCATATTTAGAACTCAAAGAAAATTTGGAGCATTTCATAAAATTAACGATTTTCTTAATCATTTTAAAAAAACGTAAAAAATATAATTCTTAAGATACATTTATGAAATATCCTGTCATTTATAGAGGAAATTATGTAGCTTTTCAAGAACAAAACCGTTTTTCAGTATCTCAATCCATTTTTGACATATCATATTTAGAACTCAAAGAAAATTTGGAGCATTTCATAAAATTAACGATTTTCTTAATCATTTTAAAAAAACGTAAAAATATAATTCTTAAGATATATTTATGAAATATCCTGTCATTTATAGAGGAAATTATGTAGCTTTTCAAGAACAAAACCGTTTTTCAGTATCTCAATCCATTTTTGAGATATCATATTTAGAACTCAAAGAAAATTTGGAGCATTTCATAAAATTAACGATTTTCTTAATCATTTTAAAAAAACGTAAAAATATAATTCTTAAGATATATTTATGAAATATCCTGTCATTTATAGAGGAAATTATGTAGCTTTTCAAGAACAAAACCGTTTTTCAGTATCTCAATCCATTTTTGAGATATCATATTTAGAACTCAAAGAAAATTTGGAGCATTTCATAAAATTAACGATTTTCCTAATCATTTTATAAAATCGTAAAAAATATAATTCTTAAGATATATTTATGAAATGTCTTGTCATTTATAGAGGAAATTATGTAGTTTTTCAAGGACAAAACCATTTTTCAGTATCTCAGTCCATTTTTGAGATATCATATTTAGAACTCAAAGAAAATTTGGAGCATTTCATAAAATTAACGATTTTTCTAATCATTTTATAAAATCGTAAAAAATATAATTCTTAAGATATATTTATGAAATATCCTGTCATTTATAGAGGAAATTATGTAGTTTTTCAAGAACAAAATAATTTTTCAGTATCTCAATCCATTTTTGAGATATCATATTTAGAACTCAAAGAAAATTTGGAGCATTTCATAAAATTAACGATTTTCTTAATCATTTTAAAAAATCGTAAAAAATATAATTCTTAAGATATATTTATGAAATATCCTGTCATTTATAGAGGAAATTATGTAGCTTTTCAAGAACAAAACCGTTTTTCAGTATCTCAATTCATTTTTGAGATATCATATTTAGAACTCAAAGAAAATTTGGAGCATTTCATAAAATTAACGATTTTCCTAATCATTTTATAAAATCGTAAAAAATATAATTCTTAAGATATATTTATGAAATGTCTTGTCATTTATAGAGGAAATTATGTAGTTTTTCAAGGACAAAACCATTTTTCAGTATCTCAGTCCATTTTTGAGATATCATATTTAGAACTCAAAGAAAATTTGGAGCATTTCATAAAATTAACGATTTTCTTAATCATTTTAAAAAATCATAAAAAATATAATTCTTAAGATATATTTATGAAATATCCTATCATTTATAGAGGAAATTATGTAGTTTTTCAAAAACAAAACCATTTTTCAGTATCTCAATCTATTTTTGAGATATCATATTTAGAACTCAAAGAAAATTTGGAGCATTTCACAAAATTAATGATTTTCTTAATCATTTTAAAAAAAACGTAAAAAATATAATTCTTAAGATATATTTATGAAATATCCTGTCATTTATAGAGGAAATTATGTAGTTTTTCAAGAACAAAACCGTTTTTCAGTATCTCAATCCATTTTTGAGATATCATATTTAGAACTCAAAGAAAATTTGGAGCATTTCATAAAATTAACGATTTTCCTAATCATTTTATAAAATCGTAAAAAATATAATTCTTAAGATATATTTATGAAATATCTTATCATTTATAGAGAAAATTATGTAGTTTTTCAAGGACAAAACCATTTTTCAGTATCTCAGTCCATTTTTGAGATATCATATTTAGAACTCAAAGAAAATTTGGAGCATTTCATAAAATTAACGATTTTCTTAATCATTTTAAAAAATCGTAAAAGATATAATTCTTAAAATATATTTCTGAAATATCCTGTCATTTATAGAGGAAATTATGTAGTTTTTCAAGAGCAAAACCATTTTTCAGTATCTCAATCCATTTTTGAGATATTATATTTAGAACTCAAAGAAAATTTGAAGCATTTCATAAAATTAACGATTTTCCTAATCATTTTAAAAAATCGTAAAAAATATAATTCTTAAGATATATTTATGAAATATCCTGTCATTTATAGAGGAAATTATGTAGTTTTTCAAGAACAAAACCGTTTTTCAGTATCTCAATCCATTTTTGAGATATCATATTTAGAACTCAAAGAAAATTTGGAGCATTTCATAAAATTAACGATTTTCCTAATTATTTTAAAATATCGTAAAAAAAATAATTCTTAAGATATATTTATGGAATATCCTGTCATTTATAGAGGAAATTATGTAGTTTTTCAAGGACAAAAACATTTTTCAGTATCTCAATCCATTTTTGAGATATCATATTTAGAACTCAAAGAAAATTTGGAGCATTTCATAAAATTAATGATTTTCCTAATCATTTTAAAATATCGTAAAAAAAATAATTCTTAAGATATATTTATGGAATATCCTGTCATTTATAGAGGAAATTATGTAGTTTTTCAAGAACAAAGCCATTTTTCAATATCTCAATCCATTTTTGAGATATCATATTTAGAACTCAAAGAAAATTTGGAGCATTTCATAAAATTAACGATTTTCTTAATCATTTAAAAAAACAAATTCTTAAGATATTTTGATGAAATATTTTATCGTTTATATAGGAAAGTATGTACTTTCTTAGAAACAAAGCCATACTTAAATATCTCAATCTGTTTTTGAGATATCAAGTTTTGAACTCCTCTTAAATTTATAGCATTTCATAAAATTAACGATTTTCTTAATCATTTTAAAAAATCGTACAAAATATAATTCTTAAGATATATTTCTGAAATATCCTGTCATTTATAGAGAAAATTATTTAGTTTTTCAAAAATAAAACCATTTTTCAATATGTCAATCCACTTTGGAGATATCATGTTCTGAACTCAAAGTAAATTTCGAGCATTTCATAAAATTAACGATTTTCTTAATCATTTTGAAAGAAATCAAATTCTTTGATTTCTTCAAGATACTTTGATGAAACATTTTGCGTTTATAGAGGAAAGTATGTATTTCTTTGGAAGCAAAACCATACTTAAATATCTAAATCAGTTTTTAAAATATCAAGTTTTGAACTCAAATTTAATTTATAGCATTTCATAAAATTAAGAATTTTCTTAATCATGTAAATTTAATATGATTAAATGATTATGTATTTTTTGTTTTTAGTTTAGACATTTTCGACTTTTTTAATCCATTATTTCCATTCCATTGTTTATACAAAACAATGTTGTTGTTGTAGCATATAATATATCACAACATCCTTTACCACTTTAAACCATCCTTTATAACTATTTCAAATATAATTAGTTATAAAGCATGCCATTGGAAAGCCATTGGATCAAAAGATTTACCACAAAAAGGTTCATCCAAATTCGTGAGGAGTCAACTACGATGTCTCCTTGTGAGTCATATCTGGGACCAAAAATGCTAGAAACCAGTATTATTAAGAATATATCAAAAAGTTATTTTGTAAAATGCTCTAATTCCCAAATGTTTCCACTGATAACGATTACAATCCAATCTAACCCAAAATATAATTGGGATTTGGTCGTCTTAATAACGAAAACCCCCTATCCCATCTTAATTTTATATCTACAATCTGTTGTATCATAAAATTAATGTTGTAATTCATATAGTTACTATATAAAATTTTTATTGCATTTGAAAAAGTTTGAGTTTAAACTTTTGACGTTAATTCAGCAGAAATCGTCACCGGGGCGTATGGTGAATTAATTTATTAACGTTGATGTGGCTCTTGGTCCTGTTTCCGTAGGTTAAATGGGTTCCGCTAATGACCAGAGACTTCCGGCGACCGGGCAAAGTGAAATAATTCGCGGGATTAAAGTTGTAATTAGATAGGATTTACGTTTTTTCGGGTTAATTTTCTTTGGAACTTTTAAAACATTTTTTTAAAAATAAAACCCAGCTTTCCATAATAACGCCCATTTCAACTTTAGTTTCGACGTTTAGTCACACAATCGATACAGTTTCGAATTTCTGTAAACAATACATTCCAATGACACGTAATACCAAGAGAGGAAAATTTCCAAACAATCCCATTTTTCAAGTTATCCCCGTCAAATTGTCGCTATTACTCGTCTGGAAACTGTTATTTGAAGCATTTAAAACGTGTTTTATGCTCTCTATAAAAAAATACAACTACGTTTGTTTTTTTTTTAACAAAATCGTTTCTCGTTTTTCACCACCCACATTCCTAAAGTAACTCAACATTAACATTAATGGATTTAAAAAAAAATCTCATATATAAAAATGTGAGTGTGCGCACTGGGAATCTTTGTGCTAATTAATTCCGGCCAAACTGTAACTGCTGTGTTAGCCCACAAGTTCGCTCCTGTTTTGGAGCGAACCTGCTGTAACCCACGCCCTAAACTATTCGACACAACAATCTGTGTTGCCGTGCAGTTGAAAAGTTCTCGGCCCGTATTGCCACCATTAACGAGAAACCACTACTTGTTCTTCCCGGAAGTTTTTACAAGACCCAAGAGGCGCTACAACGCATCGTGTAACGTTGAGTTTCGAGCACAATTTTCATATGAAATTGATACGTTTGTTAAAAGCGGTAACCAAGAAAACTTTGTAAGGGAGAGCTGAAGGAAATATGTTTTCTGGTTATGTGCTTTTATAAAGTTCGACGGGTACAAAAAGCTTTTTGGTAATCGAAAATTCCACCCTCGTCACGGATTGTGTTATTATACTTTTGAAATGAGTTGAAAATGTTGAGGGAAAATTTGCGAAATTATAATTTAGAGGGAAACGTCTTGAATTTAATATTAAAATAAAATATTTTATTTCAATTAAATGACGAGATATGAATCAATTTAGTTCAATCATAAATTGAATTAACTCCGATTAAAAGTTTCAGGGTAGATATCTACATTACTGTGAATGAAAGACATAAATTGTTCGTATAAATTTGGGTTGAAGTTGGAACAGATGTGGTTAAGGAGACCGATAACAGAGGATGATGTTAATTATTGCTGCTTGAATAGGGTGGGGATTACTTTTATTGAGATGAAGTATTAAATGTGGACGTTGCTGTATTTTGACTTTAGTATGTAAATAAATTGCTATAATTAATATGTTGTGGGATAGTTTAAATTGAATGAGTCACTAAGTGATAGCCTTTCATTTGGTTTTTACACCTTCATTGCTGCGGGTAATGTAGTCATGACTTAAGAGGTTACACCACCTGCCTTTAACAATATTTTAAGTGTACAACCACTGAAAAAATCAAAGTATTAAAAGTTAAGAGTCAAAGTATAAGAATTTGATTTTGGAATGTTTCTTCATTACATTTTCGTCTATTTCTTGATATTAACGCATCTGAGGGCAAAAAGAAGTTAGCAAGTAATACTGTTCAAAATTAAATTTCGTCGAACTACTTTTGTTGTGTCGAAAAGTATTTTTATAGAACGGTTTGATCCATAACTTACAAAACAATGAAAAACATTAGATTTTGTCATTTTCATGTTTTTCTTGATATTGACGCATCTGAGCGCAGGAGTATAAGAGAGTATAATATTGTTTACAATTAAGTTTCCTGCAGCTTTTGTTTGAAAAGTAGTATTCTACAATGAAATAACAACGAATATACTCAAAATAACAACGATTGCTAAATGCTTACTGAACCTAACTCAACCTAGCTTCAGAACTAATACTAGATTTAGAACTAGAAACATTAAGGCTAAACCTTAATGTTCTAGTTCTAGGTTTAGTGTTACTTCTGAAGGTAAGTTGTAGGCCTCGTATTAGTTATACTTTTAGGTCCAGAAGAATATAAAACAATTTAGTGGCAAACAGAAATTAAAAATAGAACTGACTCTAGACCTAGAACTAGAAAGTTATGGATTTATAAATTAAATATTTTGATAAATTAGTTAATTAATATTTCGAACTTTATTTTTTTAAAATTCCTACGTCAAGATTTAGCTAGCACCATTCTAAATGGTGCTAAATATTGTTTTTTCATTTCAAACAATGTCTGATAGAGATATGGAGATAGAGATATGGATGCGTATGGGTTTTCCGTGAAAATACTGAAAATAGTTATACCATATATAGCTGATGCTGTTTCCATTATGATTAATAATTCTTTTTTATATGGACATTTTCCTGACCTATTGAAAAAAGCTAGAATTGCTCCCATCTATAAAAGTGGTGATCGAAACGATTTGAAGAATTATAGACCAGTTTCAATTCTTCCTACACTATCAAAGATATGGGAAGTTGCCATACGTAACCGTATAGAAGAACACTTTGATAGCAGCAGTATGTGGAACGAAAATCACCACGGCTTCCGCAGACAAAGATCGACGATAACTGCAGGGGCAAGCATTCTCGGATCTATATTAGAAGCTTTTGATAAAAACTTGAAGATAGAAGCAGCATTTTGTGACCTCAGTAAGGCGTTCGATACAGTTGACCACAGGATACTGTTGGGAAAGTTAAGCTACTATGGCATAAGAGGCGTTGCTAATAAAATAATGGAATCCTATCTAACAGATCGTACACAATACACTGAGTGGAACAATGGAAGATCCGGTGAAAGCATGGTACATGTGGGTGTTCCGCAGGGTTCAGTGCTTGGTCCTTTGCTATACATTATATACACCAACGATTTACCAATAAACGTACAGGCAGCAATTACACTTCAATATGCTGATGACACATCATTTCTAAATTATAATATTACAGAAGAAGGTCTACACAGAAAAACTGTAACTTCAATGCAGGACGCAGAAATTTGGTTTAATAGCAATAAAGTCATGCTAAATAGAGAGAAAACAAAGATTATGAAGTTTTGTACGCGACTTGAAGGGGAAAGAGAAACCGTAAAATTTCTGGGAATTGTGTTAGATAGTACCCTTACCTTTCAAAACCATGTACAGTATATGTCCGGTAAGCTCAGTTCAATAATCTACACTATCAGGGTATTAAATAGAACAGCAACGTATGAAGCGGCTCGTCAAGCTTACTTTTCACTGTTTCACAGTGCTGCAACATACGGAATCCTTCTGTGGGGCGCATCTCCTCATGCACGAAAAATATTTATAAAGCAAAAAGAAGCAGTAAGAGCTCTTTACAAATTAAATTCTAAAGAAAGCTGTAGGAATGTATTCAAAAGTAATATACTTACCATCCCAGCAGAATATATATTTGTGTGTATTATGTACGTGCACGAAAGAAAGGAGCAATGGGAGAAAGGATCCAATGTTCACTGCTATAAAACTAGAAATGCAAAAGAGTTTCGACCACCTAAACGCCGTTTGCGGAAGACTCAGCATGGAATTGATTATGTTGGAGTCCGTCTGTACAATAAATTACCGGAGTATATTAAGATAATGTCACGGAAAACATTTAAAAAAACAGTGAAAAGTGTACTACTGAATGGTGGGTTTTATTCAGTAGACGAATATTTGGAAGCTCAAATTGTGTGATTTGTGTCATTATATTTATATATTCAGAATGTGACGAGCCGAATATTCTTTTGTTTGTATGTATTTTTAGTTAAAAAGATGAATATTTTTATATCTATCCAATCTATATCTAGTTTGTTATTTGTTACTTACATTCCTTGCTATAAGTAAAGAGGAAGGTGAAGTTAAGATTTGACATCATTGTTCGAGGCCAACCTAAATCCAATTCAACCCAACCCAACCTAACACAAACCAAATTCAACCCAAGCCAACTCAAACCCTTTTTTTTGGTGCAGAGAAGGAAAAATGCGTTGTGCATCCTGGCTTACTGTTGGCACCTCAGATCTTCTAATTAGGTTGGAAAAATTAAGTACTTCAGCCGAGAGTGTGAAACTATTCTAGCCACGAACTACCCACTATAAATTTCTCTTTCTCCTGCTTCGGAACCTTCTGTAGGACATTTCATCAGAGTCCCAAAATACCAAACAATCCCTTCTCTTCTATACGTTTGATGGACTGGGATACTTCTCTTCTTCCTCTATTCCCACATCTCTCATTCTGGCTAGAATATCTTTCATTGTTCTCTCCACCTCTCCAGCCATCGCATTGTGCCGGCATTTCATCGTTAAACAGACATAGGAATCTTACACATATTGGGCCTGGGAGAGGGGGAAACCCTCTCTTCTCTTCCTTTCTCTCCTCTTCATTAGTCTTCTTCACTTCTCTGTCTACCATATTGTATAGGCATTCCCTCATTAAACAGACATAGGAATCCGTTACTTTTTGAAATGAAATTCCCCTTTCCTCATCTATTCTCCAATTGTGAAATCAATCCAGCCAACCTAACCCGAGCCAACCCAAACCCAATTCATCCTGGTTTTTGCATTAGAGGATCAGGAAATCTGTTTGCAGGCTAAAATCCATCCTCTCCCATGTTCTTTTTTTATTATAGAGGAGATTAGCAAATCTGTAAACAGACACCTGACCGAAGATATCATGTGGGCAGATAGTGACGGGTTGAAGCAAACATCAAGTAAACTTCGACCGTCTAAAACCCTTCCCCCTCTATTCCCGGAACCACCCGCCAAGGTACTAGCATCAAGGAATATTAATAATAAACAATTTATTATTCTTCAATGTTATTTTCCACAACATTCTCCAAGTTCTCATCTTCACTATTTCCAACTCCTTCTAGGAGTCTTTCATCGCTTTCCTTTACTTTCATTATTTTCATTACCATTTCTTGCACTATGTTCCACAATTCTTCAGTTTCTAACATCACTTTCACTATGTTTTCTTGATTTAATAATCGACCACATTTCCTTTCACAAATATGAGTTTTACCACTAAACCTTTCACAAACAAATAATGTATGTTCCACTGTGTCTATACTATCACAGAACCAACACACCTCACTTTCCGACTTTTTTATTTTAAAAAGATACTTTTTAAAAACTCATGACCCGACAAAACCTGAGATAAGTAGAAATCTACATCGCCCCACTTCCTATCAAACCATGGTTCTATTTCCGGGATAAGGATTCTTGTCCATCTCTCATATAGATCCCATCTTTCCTGCCAGGCCTTCAATAAACTTACTCTACATTCACGTTTTGCTTCTTTACCTCTCCTATATAACGTTCTTTCTTCAGCAAGTAAGTCCAGCGGAGGCATACCAGCAATAACCTGAATCCCTTCAGCAGAAACCGTTCGATATGCGGAACAAATTCCTATTGCAAGTTTTCGATTCACTCTAGTCAACATATCAGGATACCTTTTAAATTTAAGGGCTCTTTGCCAAATAGGTGCTGCGTAAAGTACAACTGACTTCACCGTCGATGCAAGAAGTTTCCTACTTCTTGATCTTGGTCCACCTAAGTTCGGCATCAACCTTAAAAGTAAATTACTCATGAATGTTGCCTTACTTGATACCTCTTCAATATGTTTCGTCATGGTCATGTCTTTATTGATAAACATTCCTAGATACTTAACCCTTTCAGCACTTTCAATTACAGACCCATTTACTTCAAGGTTAAGAGATCTTATCTTTCTTCTCCCTTGAAGTAAAACCAATGCATCCCGACCAATGACCAACAATGCCAGATCATCAGCATAACCAATGATCTCTACTTCGGCCTCCAATTCCACTCTTAGAATTCTATCATAATATAGATTCCATAAAAGTGGACCTAATAGAGATCCTTGAGGCACTCCACAAGACATGTCGTAAACTTTCCCATTCGGAGCTATGATGTTTCTCTCCGACAAGTAACTTCTTATCATTTTTACCAGATAGGGACTTATATTTCCACTAACTAAGGATCCGATTATTTCCTTCACGGTGCAGAGTTAAAAGCATTTTTGATATCCAAAAGTACTAAGGCACAAACCTCTTCCATGTTCTGGCAAGCGCCCTTAGGTGTTACATCAAAGTGTTAATATAACAACGTATTTATCTCACACAAATAAACCGTTGCCTGTCTTTCTCTCGTTCTTCCCAACTCCCAATATTATGCCTCCTTTTATCTTAGCTTTTAACTTATTTACTTATTCATGCCTTGTTCCTTTAAGTACTTCGTATGTTCATGTACTTTACTTTCATAATTTTATTGTCATCTGTTTAATTATTCCCATTTCTACTCTGATTAAAACATAACTATAATCATATTATCTGGATTCAGACACCACATTGTACTTCACCCTCCCGCCTGAAGAGTCCGAAATGGCCACAAACAAAAATAGTTGTATTTTCTCTTTCACAGAACCAATAGCTGGTTCCTAACCAATTGGTAGTGGCCTTTCCTATTGCATGCAGGCATGATGTGAAAATCCCATGCCTATTCAATGCTTCAGTCTAGAAATGATCTACATTACCTTATTTCCTCTTCATTCTCTGTTTCGACATCCGGTATCATCCAATTATTTTTCCCAGACCTGCATAAGATCTGTCCTAGAATCAGCTTTTTTTTTCGCTTGTTACGAATTTTAATTTTTTCTTCCACAAGCAAACTTATCGGTGGTATAACCTCTATAGCCATTAGAACCCCAGAATTCGGCATAACGCTCATGAGGTCAGTTTCATGTCTTTATCAAGATACATAATTTGCAGCTGTTAGTTGCCTCTCCTATTACCTGTTATCCCTCAGAACGCTAAGATGGGTATATTCTGAATGTATTTCTTTTGTATGTCGAAAATATAATTTGGGAGGTTTATATGAACGAAAGTCGGTACATCTCGTTTTGTTCTGATAGTACATGGTCTTGTCCTCAAATTCAGCAGCGGTTTTTCCTTATACAACAGGCGCAAGATCATCATGCCACAAGTTTGTAACTATCTTTCAGATCCATTCTAAGCACTACATCATAAAATTTATTCCATAATAAGGGACCATATAAAAAGCCATGTGTTAAGACCATTTGCTGCTAAGACCGATCTATTGCTGATGTAAGACTTCAGTATTGTAATAAGATAATTACTAATTTCTCCCTTCTTCACACATTTACTGTTGATATACTTTTTCTGAATCTATACTGATTTTTGTGTAATATCCATCTTCCTGCACTTTTTCTCTTAAAAGCTCCTCAAGCAATTTGCACATAACCTCAATCAGACAAATTGGTCTGTAATGCTTAAGCCAGACAGAACGCTATACTATATTTGCTATGTACGCTATATTTGAGATGCTATGTATTAGATGTTGGATGTACAGATAGAGAGTACACATCTGTATGACCACTTAGGTGATCTATAACGATTATTATTTTTCTAACGCGTACATAGTGTAGCATTTTGTGTGGCCTCAGCGTAAATCACGTCTATACTTGGTTTCGGAGGTTTATCAATTAACACCAACTTTGCAGTCTTCCAGATACCCGGCAAGATTTTTTTATTCAAATAACTATTATACAAGCCCAATTTAACCCAACCTAACCTAACCCAAGCCAACCCACTTTTAGTATTAAAATGGTACCTTTGGTATTGTTCAAAGATTTTTGATCCGGTGATCTTTAGTGCAGTACCCAAATAAATCTTGAATATTAGGGATAAATAGAAGCCTTGTATAAAGACTTAATGTATCCAATCTTGTATATACAAGAAAATGAAGTATTTTGCCATGAATGCCAAGACAATTTCATTATAAGTAACTAGCGATTCTAGTTTTCCGCTTGATGTCTTTAGGTTTCTGAAATCTTCATTATATCAGTAAATTATTCTGTACAAGCTTTGCTTAGTTTTGCATTACACTTCTCAAAGGAAATCGTAATCCTAACATCTCACAACAATATTCAAGAATATTGGGATCATATATTCCTCCATACTCACATAGAACGTTCCAAATACCTCATTAATATCTAACATTTTTTTTCGAAGTTAAGTTCGGTGTAGTTCACTCGTAGAATACGAAGGGACGTTCAACATTCTAGAACGATGAGATATTTTTAAACATCCCTACTACTCCTTCATCTTTGCTTCTCCCTCCTCTTGACGAAGAGGAGGAAAAAGCAAAGGCGAACTTGTAAATGGAATAATTTAAACGAATTATTTCAACCCGAACTCCATTTAAATCAGCTTTGTATAATAGCTGTTTCCATCAGAGGTTGTATTATGGTAGCCTCGCACCTCTTGGCTATTTACATAGGGGTGGATCCGTTAAAGAGACTATCAAGAAACGTGCACAAATTTATTCTTTATGCCCTAAACAATGATATGAATGTATTTGTACATTTATTTCTTAAGGCTAAAATGTTAAACTATTCTGTATTGGGATATATTGGGATCCTCATTGAGGGAACAACAGATAAAAGTATTAATTAAAACTAGAACTAACACTAAACGTAGAACTATGCCACCAAACAATAATATGGGTCGATTTGTAGATTTATTGCTCAAGAATGAAATGTTAAACGTTGTTTGGCTGTTATGTATTGCGATATTACGTGGTGTAATAATCACGTAATCATTGAATATACATGTGTGTATTTTAGTAGAATGTGTATAGGGATAATTCCAATCGCATTGAGGTTACAGCAGGTAATCCTGCATATACGCCGGGTGAATACTTTACGACCACAACGTCCGAGCAATGATGGATGGGGCGATCCCACACAAATGGATACGATACACGTGCGGCGGTGTACTTCAGATGTAGTACGCGTTTCCTAAATCAGTTTCTGCCCAGAAATCCTGCGGAAACGGCGTCTCTAGGATTTCGCTTCAACCGCCACTTATGTACTCGCCACAATAAATCGTTTCAAATTGGATCGGAATTACTCTCACTGTTGCAATCCAAGCGGTTCCTCAAGTTTTCCTGCTATTCCTTTATGGTAAAGGAACGGTTCGCGCCGCTCGGCCATAAAACACGCGAGCGGGTTACGACGAAATAACGAATTTTTCACCGGATGTGCGCTGGCGGGGTCGTTTGTTAAGCGACGGCTGCTTTATGCCGCGGTTAAGTATTCCTACGGCTATCCACCATTTGAAATTATTTATAACTCCCAGTATGGTAATAAATAAACGCTGTTTTCAGCAGAATCGCAAATAAATATCTCCGGACGCAATTCACTCGTGAAATATTCCAATTTATTTTTGAATTTTGTTTATAATTTTAATGAATTTATAGATAATTTTATATCCGGTCGAAATTAATATCGTGCATTGTAGATAAGATAAAACAAAATCAACAAAATTTTAAATATATCAGTTCATTTTTTCTTAAAAAACGGTTTTGAAATCTTTCCAACATCCTCGTTGCTATAAAACACATCTGGGCCATTGGCGCAACTCTAACCTAGTGCTCTAGAATCTGGTAGTACCTATAGAGACCCCTTCTCGACTTATAGAAAGCTCCCAAACCTACTAAATCACCACCATCTTCAAAAAGGATATTTGTCATCGGTCTGGAGAACATCCAAGATGTGAACTGACTCTTTGAAATACGGTTTTTTAGATTGCCCGAAAACTACCACCTTCCTATACTATTTGTGATTTTGCCAAAAACTATATACTTTTTTTATTATTGCCATATTATTATTCATGGAATTCCTTGATGTACCTTTATCTTAAGGGAGTAGCTAAACCCCTTATCTCACTTCGTTTGGTTCTTATTTTCGTTTAAACGTTTTCAACGGGACAGATCCAAAGGGGAAAAGACGGGCCCACCCTTATACACGAGGAATCTAATTTACGCCCGTAAAAAGCACGGGAAGTTTGAGTTTTAATTTATGTTTAAAGAGGGACCCCGCCAGTCGAATACCGCTTTCGCAAGTCAAATGGATTTTCAAGTGGAATTTCTGTTTTCTTATTAAATATTTAATTCCGTTTTACCATTTATTCGAGTCCGTGCTTATTTTAGTTTTAAATTAACGAACGTCAAAAGAATAAAAAAACAAACGGGATTTTAATGACAACAACAAAAATCTAAATACAAAATAAAAAAACAATTCAGTGGTAACAGTGCAGCGATAAATGGTCGCGAGAAAATAAATGTTTCAATGTATTTTAATTGGTTTTAAAATGTTTATTTATAATACGTCTGATTAGCTTTACCTTATTGGACGCTAAACCTGAACCTTTCTAGTTCTAGTGTTAGTCCTAGTTTCAATTCGAAACAAGTATTCAATAATCTAAAACCAAATAATAGCTAATCTAGCTAACCCAACCTAGCTTCAGAATAATACCAGATCTAGAACTTGAAACGTAAGGGTTTAAATATCGTACGACTAAACCCCAATGTTTCTAGTACTAGATCTAAACTAATCTTCAGACGCACGGCTAAACCTAAATCTTTCTAGTTCTAGGTCTAATGTTAATTCTAGTTCTAGTTCGATACAAGTATACAATAATCTAAAACCGAATAATAGTTAAATTAAAGCTGTTACCAACATTAAAACTAACTAGAAACATTTGGGTTTAGCCGGACGTCTCTTAAGATTGAATCAAACCAAACTCAACTTAGCTTTAGAGCTAATACTAGACCTAGAATTTGAAACATTAAGATTTAGCAATCCTTGCACTCGTCTCAATGTCTCAGCTGGTGAATCAAACATTCGTTTAAAAAGGCGAAACCTGAAACCCGAGACATTTGCTGTCCAATTCGATTTCATAACGAGGTTGACTTATAGATATGATAAGAGAGAGATTTTTGAAATAATGAAGTTCTTTGGTAGACGACACAATAAGACAATACGTCTGGTTTGTCCAACATTTACATTATTACTCTTAACATAACTTTTTTAAATGAATAGTGCTAAATTTTAGTGATCATCATTAAATTGTCTAATGCCATAAATAAATCATAAACAACTGTTCTGAATTTTCAAAATTTTACCCCCATCAAGGTTAACGGCGGATAGTAAACTGGTACCATATAATAAGATTAAGATAGTACAAGTAGGCTTTATGTGGATAAAGTACTCTCAATGCATAATAGGACTTCCTAATATACATAGAGGTCTGATTAGAAAAACGAAGAATTATCAATTTCAAGTCCAAAACTTTGGTATTTTGCAACTACAGGTAGTTTTGAGCCATCTATAGTCGTTCCTTGCTTTATTCCTAAAAGCAATCATCAATGTCAGGTTATAAATAAGCCATGGAGGAGGACGTTTTTGAACTTTTTCCTTAATGAGTGAAGCATTAAATGCATCAAGTAGTTGCTCATTAAAAAATAAAGCTTATCGTCAATGTTTTCCATGGAGAACATAAACTTTCGAACTTTATTCTTTCTATTTTTTTCGAACGAAGAAGTTGTGAAAGTCGTAAATATCTATTCTTTACTAATATCTATTCTTAGGGAATGGAAGTCTATGTCCTGAAAGACAATGTCGTGATCAGATACTTGACAGCTTCTAATCGCAGAGTTCCGTATAAGAACCATATTGTATACAATAATTACATCAATCATTAGAAAACGATGTAACTCTTGTAGGTTCATATATTCACTGCATATATCACCACAAAAGATTATCTTATCACTTTGCAGAGTTAACCATAATAGCTCACCACATTATAACCATCAGTCTGAATAAAATCATCAGAAATATGGGAAAGCCAAGTCTCAACAAAGCAAAAACTTCATGGCGTATGAAGACAGCTAATAAATAACAGCTAAAAATAAAGCTAATATTAACCCTAAAGCTAACGCTAAACCTACAACTAGAAACATTTGGGTTTAGCCGGACGTCTCTTAAGATTGAACCAAACCAAACTCAACTTAGCTTTAGAGCTAATACTAGACCTAGAACTTGAAACATTAAGATTTAGCAATCCTTGCACTCGTCTCAATGTCTCAGCTTGTGAATCAAACATTCGTTTAAAAAGGCGAAACCTGAAAACCGAGACATTTGCTGTCCAATTCGACTTCATAACGAGGTTGACTTATAGATATGATAAGAGAGAGATTTTTGAAATAATGAAGTTCTTTGGCAGATGACACAATAAGACAATACGTCTGGTTTGTCCAACATTTACATTATTACTCTTAACTTAACTATTTTAAATGAATAATGTTAAATTTTAGTGATCATCATTAAATTTTCTAATGCCATAAATAAATTATAAACAACTGTTCTGAATTTTCAAAATTTTACCCCCATCAAGGTTAACAGCGGATAGTAAACTGGTACCATATAATAAGATTAAGATAGTACAAGTAGGCTTTATGTGGATAAAGTACTCTCAATGCATAATAGGACTTCCTAATATACATAGAGGTCTGATTAGAAAAACGAAGAGTTATCAATTTCAAGTCCAAAACTTTGGTATTTTGCAACTACAGGTAGTTTTGAGCCATCTATAGTCGTTCCTTGCTTTATACCTAAAAGCAATCATCAATGTCAGGTTATAACTAAGCCATGGAGGAGGACGTTTTTGAACTTTTTCCTTAATGAGTGAAGCATTAAATGCATCAAGTAGTTGCTCATTAAAAAATAAAGCTTATCGTCAATGTTTTCCATGGAGAACATAAACTTTCGAACTTTATTCTTTCTATTTTTTTCGAACGAAGAAGTTGTGAAAGTCGTAAATATCTATTCTTTACTAATATCTACTCTTAGGGAATGGAATTCTATGTCCTGAAAGACAATGTCGTGATCAGATACTTGACAGCTTCTAATCGCAGAGTTCCGGATAAGAACCATATTGAATACAATAATTACATCAATCATTAGAAAACGATGTAACTCTTGTAGGTTCATATATTCACTGCATATATCACCACAAAAGATTATCTTATCACTTTGCAGAGTTAACCATAATAGCTCATCACACTATAACCATCAGTCTGAATAAAATCATCAGAAATATGGGAAAGCCAAGTCTCAACAAAGCAAAAACTTCATGAAGACAGCTAATGAATAACAGCTAAAAATAAAGCTAATATTAACCCTAAAGCTAACACTAAACCTACAACTAGAGACATTTGGATTTAGCCAGACGTCTGTTAAGACGGAACCGAATCCAACCCAACCTAACCTAGCTTCAGTACTAATACTAGACCTAGATCTTGAAACTTGAAATCACACTATAACCATCAGTCTGAATAAAATCATCAGAAATATGGGAAAGCCAAGTCTCAACAAAGCAAAAACTTCATGAAGACAGCTAATGAATAACAGCTAAAAATAAAGCTAATATTAACCCTAAAGCTAACAGTAAACCTACAACTAGAGACATTTGGATTTAGCCAGACGTCTGTTAAGACGGAACCGAATCCAACCCAACCTAACCTAGCTTCAGTACTAATACTAGACCTAGAACTTTAAACTTGAAATCTAAAGTTAAACAAGAATTAGAACTTTCGAAAGTTTCGAAGAAAGTTTCGGTTTAACCGTGCGTCTGAAGATCTAGAACTAGAAACATTTGGGTTTAGCCAGACGTCTCTTAAGACGGAACCTAACCCAACCCAACCTAGCTTCAGAACTAATGCTAGACCTAGATGCTAGACCTAGACCTAGAACTTCAAACATTAGGGTTTAGCCGTCTTAAGAGACTTACAACTAAACCCTAATATTCCTAGTTCTAATGTTGGTTCTGAAGTTGGGTTGTATGGCTAATATTAGTTATACTTTTACTTCCAGAAGAATTTATAACAATCGAGAGTTAAAGAAGAATTGAAATAAGTACTAACACTAGACCTAGAACTAGAAAGATTCAGGTTTAGCCGTGCATCTGAAGACCAAGAGATGTTTCCATATCGAAGTTGCTATGTGATTTGGAGACCATTCATAGATGGTTGCCCCCTGACGATTGCAATATCCTGAGAGCCAGGTCGACGAATATCCTTACAAACTTTGTTTCTGGGAGAAGCTCCTCTAACCCATATGACTCTCTAATTGGGAGATTGTACTCGGAGACCCGTCTGTTTCTTGCATCTAACCGAGACGATCCCTTGCTTGTTTTACCTGCTGACAAGGGACAGGTTTCTGTTGTAATGAACAAATCACAATATTTAACGAAATCCCTCCAACTACTGGATGACCCACACACTTACTAGGTTTTAAAATCTGATTGTACGCCTACTATTCAAAGGAAATCCAATTCCATCTGCAAAGATCTCCACGATAGTGGACTCATCCCAGGAGAAGTATACAAGAAACTAATCTGCCATAATGGTGTAATACCTAAATATCTCTCTCTTCCTTTTTGGCTGTAACACTATCTAATGCCTTCATAGACCGAACTGCATATAACATTAATGATTCATTCACCTTTGTCACTAAAGTTAGGGGTTTGGTCTTGCCCGTTGGGTTTGACTTGGCATCCCTTGATGTGGTATCCCTGTTTACAAACATCCCTTTGGAGATGGTCGTTGATAGGATTGTACATGATTGGTCCTTGGTGTCCCACCACACCTCTATTGATAAAGACCGATTTATCCGGATAATCACTTTCTTGTTTGAGTCCTCTATGTTCTCCTTTAATGGAATGGTCTATAAACAAAGTTTTGGCATACCAATGGGCAGCCCACTAAGCCCTATTCTGGCAACCATCGTCATGGACTATGTCCTCGATAATTGTCTATCTTCTCTACCTTTCCATGTCCCATTCATATATAAATATGTGGATGATATCATCCTCGCAATACCTTCAGACCGGATTCAGGAAACCTTAGAAACCTTCAATGGGTTTAACCACCACATCCAGTTCACTGTAGAGCAAGAAAAGAGCAACTCTGTTCCCTTTTTGGACTCTTTGGTCATACGAAATCCTGATCAATCAATTTCATTGGAATGGTATCGTAAACCTACATACTCTGGAAGGTTTATAAATTACTTCTCGTGCCACCCTCTCAGTATGAAGATTAACACACTCAAGGGCATGAAGATCCGTATAACCCGTATCTGTGATGAAGCTTTTCGCTTAAGAAACCTCAGGTTGCTAGCTGACATCTTCCGCAACAATGGTTTCCCTGGCCCCTTGGTCAATAAGATTTTGTTCTTGTTAGGTGGACATCGGTTGTCACCTGCAGCTGTGCGGGACACAAGTCATGTAGACTCAAATTTGTCTCTCACCCATCCACCTGATGTAGAGGAAATACTTGTTAAGCGTTTTGTGGAGTTACCTTTTATCCCAGGCCTTACAGATAACCTAATTAAGACCTTCAGTGGTAAACAATTTCGATGAGTAAAATATACCTTGAACCCTCTGCGGCGTGCTTTCTCCAACCTCAAAGACCGCATTCCTGACGATGTCAAGTCCAATTTGATTTACAGAATTAATTGCAAGGGTTGTTCGGGCTCATATATAGGTATGACCAGCCAATACCGAAAAAATAGAATTAAACAGCATATGAGAGACTGCAGGTTAAAAAAAGTCGAACTCAACAGCCCTCGCTGAACATCACATCTCTACGGGCCACGCTTTTGACTTTGAGAACTCCTCTATACTCTGTTGTGAGCCCTCGTATTACAGACGTAGTGGTAATTGCAGTGAGTGACATCTACTGCAATTTAATCAACTCTTGTGACGAATACCACCCTTCCCCTCGCGACGACCATTCCATTGGTGCGGTGTGGTTCTGACATTGTCTTATATACGGGTTGGGTTTTGAATTTCTCGGTCTTCTCTCTTTCTCTCTCTCGGGTTCTTCTTCTTGTCTTCGAGATTGGTACCACTGCCTCTTCTCTTGCTCGTTTCATGTCGTGTTATGATATTGTGTCGCTGCCTCGTGAGGTGCTTGTGATTAATGTATATATTTTTATTGTTTTTACGGCTCGTTCACCGTTCATTGTTTGTTTTTGGTGTGTTAAACTGCCATCCCAACTTTGGCCATTACTCTGGGTATAATATACAAGAATGTAATTACAATTTTAACCTCGTTTATGTAAGTTAGGTTATGTTATAATTGTAATTATATGTTATTGTGAATTTACGGTTTTAAACACCTTGCTTTCTTTCTCATGTTATAGCGTCCTCTGATGAAGAATTCAATAAAATTCGAAAGCTAAGGTTATAATAAAAAGAGGTTAATTTATCCAACCTTTGGTTGAATTCCCAATAATAACAAATACCTTCCTAAAAATTGCATAACCGATAAGTGAAGTTTTGCAAGTAATGTCATAGATTCTAGTTCTAGCATCATTAAATATCGTCTGCAAGTGGTGTGTAAAAAGTAGAAGAGTGAGCAGTGAGCACTTTTTTAAAAGCAATATCTGATGTAACCTGATATTTACTGAAAGATCTAGACATACCACCAGACCATTGGTGATAAGGCAGTTGTATTAGTATTCCACAAGCAGTGCTTAATCCCAAGTTATGCGACTAACTTGATGGCTACAATGAGAAAATAGTCGGATGAGCCGACTAATCAAGGATTAAACTCTGCTTGTGGAAGGCTTTTACAACTATCTTGTCATCAATGGTGTGATGAAAATTCTAAATTTAACTACAAAAATTGGATACTAATTTTAAAAGGACATTATATTATCAATGAGTAGGCCCATTGATTGCCTTATTGATGGCAAAAAACTTGACGCAAAAGACAAGAAATTAGGAAAAAGTCAGATAATAATAATAATAATAAAGGACTTTATTCAGCAAAGAAATACATATATAGCAAAAAATAAACATAGAAAGAAGCATAAGGTGAGGTTCAGTCTGAAGACTCTGAAGACTGCTCTACCACCTAACCTAATTATACTACTTATAATTAATAAATAAATTAAAAGTGAAATGTGGGCTGAGCGGGAAGCAAAAAAGAAAAAAAGGAAGAAAAATCAAATAATACAAAACAAATGAAATGAACATTTTTTAAACAAATAAAACAAAAAAAAAATAATAATAATAAAAACAATAATAACAAATGGTTACAATACAGCGGTAGAAACGTGGATAGACAAACGTGATTATGAGTGCTACCGAGCAAAGAGATATGACCACAGTTCCCGTTTGAACATATGAGGAGTCAACATAGCCACCCTCTCTAATACTTTATTCCACAGATTTGGCAGGTAACAGCTAAACGACTTCTTAAAGGATTTTGTGCGGTGTTTGGGAATCGTGAGTCGACCGCGAAATCTGACATTAATATTATGAATATCAGTTCTAAAGGTAATTCTATTATATAGATACGGTGGCGTAGCGTTGTGCAGAATCCTGTAAAACAGCGAAGCTGCGTGTAATTCCCTTCTGTTACTCATATTAAGCCATTTGGCATCTTTTAATTTGTGCGATATTGAATACGTCGTGCGTGGGACCCGATAAATCAAGCGCAAACATGCATTCTGCAACCTCTGCACTCTCTGCCTATCACGGAGTCCGAGATGTGTACCGTAGACAACATCGCAATAATTTAATCGTGATAGCACAGTTACCTCACAAAGTTGTTTTTTTATGTGAGTAGAAAGAATGTCGCGATTTTGAAAAATTAGCCTGAGCTTAAAGTAGCATGATTTCAAACAAGCATTTATGTGAGATGTGAAATTCATATTACTGTCTAACATAAGGCCCCAAGGTCTTCACCTCATTTTTTACAGCTATTGCGATATTATCAATTTCTAGATTCATGAGACACGAGACTTCATTATAATATGAATTATTGCATAGCAAAATGAACTGCGATTTACGAGGGTTAATTTTCAGACAGTGGGACACGCTAGGTTAACCTCTGAAGGAGCAAAGGATAGATACCGTTGCGTATCATCGGCATAAAGATGGCTTTGAACGCTATTAAGATGTGTAATGAGTTTGGATGTGTATAACGAAAAGAGAAGTGGACTAATAACCGATTCCTGCGGAACACCGCAATGTACCGCAAGCGGATCGGACTCATTACTATTATGCACAACTAACTGATGCCTACCCCGCAGGAAACTACCGATCAGTTCGACTGCCGATGTTGACAGTCCACACGACGTTAAAATACCCAACATAATTTCGTGATTTATTGAGTCGAACGCTTTAGAGAAATCTAACAAAACAAGAGCTACGCATTCTTTTCTATCTATAGCTTCATGTACGTCGTCTAATATCTTTAGCAAAGCAGTGCTGCAGCCATCACCCGCCCTGAATCCCGACTGACATTCAGGCAGCAAATTATTATGATTTACAAAGTCACGCAGTTGTTTATCAATAATCTTCTCCAAAATTTTTGACAATATTGGAAGAAGAGCTATAGGTCTAAGATCATCTAGTCTGTCTGGGTTGGGCTTCTTTTTAAGAGGAATTAATTGAGCCGTCTTAAAGTTATGGGGAAATACAAAGTGTACTAAAGAGAAATTTATTATATGTGTTATATAATCTAACAAAAGTGGGAAACACATCGACAGCATTTCCTTGTTGATGCCATCACAACCAGAGGATAATTCACATTAGGTTGAGTTAGGTTGGGTTGAGTTGGGTTAAGTTGGGTTAAGTTGGGTTGTGTGGAGTTCACATTGGACGGGTAATATTAAGGCTTTTATTAAGGCTTAATTTTTTGCAAATGGTATCATTCATCAGCCACACTTTCGAATACCATGGGTAAGTTCCCACTCAGTTTACGTCTTATAACGTAGCATAAATTACGTTAATGGCGCTTCTTAACATTTTTAGAATTAACATTTCTTAATTCCATTGTAAACGTATCGACCGATCAGTGTTTCCCTTAAAAGATCTTAACGCATTATTCCGTTGAATAGATAACATTGGATTCAGCTTACAAAGGGATTGATTGTTTTGTTTTAGATAGACGACAAGAAGGATGAAGGTAGTTAGGGTTAAATCCTCTGAAAATGATGGTTCTCCAAACCGGAAAACCAAACCTGAGAAATTGTATTGTTTATTTGATTGGAATAACGATTTAATTCAATTTTTTTATCAAACATTTACTAAATCATATTCTTAAAAAAATCTGTTGGTATAGTTTGAAAAGGATATCAAAGTAAAACAACATAAAAGCAAACGAATCTAGTGGGATAACGGTGGACATCTTGTCACGAACACAAAAAAACGTAAAAAAAAGTACAAATGGAAATTGTGAACGCGAACAAAGCTGTCCTTGTAAAAGAGAAAACCCTCACCGAAAAGTCCCGGTGGTGGTGGTGGTGGTAGTGGTAAAGGCAAAGTAGAAGGGCATTTGCATTTATCGACCGTTTCGCGTAGCCCCGATATATAAACTCCGAGTTTTTTTTGGGGTCCCAAGTTTCCTCTTAGATTAAAAGAAACCTGTAGTGCGCAGCGGTTCAGGGACTCCCCCTAAAAAGTGCCCCCGTTGTTTTCAGTGCCCCCGATAAATTTCGTTGCTTGAGCACCGACGCGAAAGTAGTATTTGCGGGCCGAAGTTTGCCACTCGAGCGAATATTTCTTTCGCTCTTTCGGCGGGGTTGTTTTCTTTTCGAAGAAGTGCGCGTTCGAATTCACCGAAATGCAAACAAAAAAATCGAGCGATCGATTGATTGATTTATTTGTTTGGATTTCATTCCAAATCAAATTAATAACAACAAATATATTTATAACTTATTAAAGTTTTTCAATTTCAACTCAAAACCAAACAAAAAAAGTTTGCAATTCGAATTTAATGGAGGGTGGGCAATTAGTACTTTTCGAAACGAATGTGAATCGAGCGATTGAAAGCTTGATTTGTGAGGTTGCACAGAAAATTGCCCCCTTTGAGAATTTCATATTGAAATTTTGAACAAAAATTTATTCAAATGAAGGTTTCGGTGTCTCTTGTATGCGGTTTGCTTTGTTGGGTTTTTATGTGCCGCTATTAAAGTTGCGGGCGGGTGAAAAGCTTGATTTTCAAACAAGGCTTTTTAGTCGGTTGGTTACAAAAAAAAAAATGATAAAAAAAGATCCAACAGATAATGTTAGTGGTGCGTTATTGCATTACATCCCCCATATAAGCTTTTACCGCAAACTTTATTTACTGCGGCCGCCGTTTTACTCAAAAGCATCAATGGTGAACGAGTAAAGTTTCCTTCCTATTCAAACCAGTCGCGCTACTTTATTGGAAAAGCCCGGCGAATTCGAAATAATGAAGCTTATTTATCGTAAAATATAGTCGGGATCCACCCGCGGAGACCCCTTTTCGAGAATGCAATCTCAGCATAATCCACTTTCTGTGCGAAAAACCGGTTTATCCCACAACAAACAGTACACTTCAAAATGCGATTTCTTTCTTCTTAAACTTGACAGTCGACCTTTGCGAATGTCACAATGAACCGATTTTAAACTATTATATAAACCAATTATTTACATGTTTCAATGATCTAATTTTACCTTATGAAACATCTTCAGCTATTCTGCGTTGTTATCATCAACTTTCATACTCTCAATGTGGCTCTAGTAGCCGTTAGGAATCGTTTGATCAATATTGAAGACATTCTCATTATTATACATTCATACTCATCACAGCTTCATCTAAAAATTATTGGATTAGGATTGAATCACCTGAAAGTTACCTATGTTTATGAACTCGAGTTGAAGACCTTTAAAAAATCTTAATACTTCCTGTTCAATGTTACCTCCATCGCTGACTTTTTCTCAAATTGTTATCTTTTACATTAAATTTTTTGGAATCAATAATCAGTCTTCCACAATCAGTGATCCTTGATCATTGACCATCTTTAAACCATGATAACATTTTCTCATTGTAACCACTACGTTAGTAATATAAATAGGGATTAAGCGCTACTCGTGAAACATTACAAAATATACACCTTTAATACGACGTTCAATCTTGACTCTACGCAACCGAACTGAACCCAACCCAACCTCATGTGAATTATCGCTGACTTCTCTTCATTTTCTTGTCTTTTGCGTCAAGTTTTCTGCCATTATTAAGGCAATCAATAGGCCTAATCATTGATAATATAATGAGTAAGCATTTTTTAAAAATCAGTAAAAGGTCTTTGTCTTTAGATCTAGGATCACCACTGCACCATCGATGATAAGATCCATGATTATACACCGCTTGCAGACGATGCATAATGATCGCAGAATTAGAATCCATGATATTATTTGCAAAAAGTTAAATGTAAATTGCAGAAGATATGTCTTAAAAAAATGTCTTAATGCTAACTTCCAATGTTAACTCCACGCAATCCTAGGACTTCCAGCAAAGACTAGATACTACTTCTAGAATCTGCGCACGCAGGTTTAAATGTTGTTAATAGATGGTTAAGTACTGCTAAGAATAGATTAAATATTGCTTCAAAAATGTTAAAAGTTGCCAATGGAAGAGTACTTCTTGCAGAAATTTATTTATTGACGATAAACTTTTATATAAAAGACAAGAAATTGAGAGGAAGGCAAAGATGATTCTGGGTTGGGTTGGATTGGGTTGACTTGAGTTGGGTTCGATTAGGATGGGATAATTGGGTTAACCTGGGTTGGGTTGGATTGAGTTACCATTACAACTTTATAATATTCTCTTTCTTCTCATTTTTCCGCATTGTTGCCCATCAAATTTCATACCCAAAGATGAAATTAAAATTGTTGTAAAGATTGGAAATCATTCTTTGAAGCTTGACGTCTTTAAAAAAAATATGTTTTGATATTGAACTCAATCTTACTATTAGACCCTCACATTTATCACTTCTTAAGGTGTTTTTTGTGCGATGGCGATCCGGAGAGATCAGACCTTGGAGATTCTTTCGGATTAGCTGATGGCGGTCACGTGACACTAGCACATTCGCCATCAGGCAATCCTAACTAATTACCAAACTACGAAATCTGGGGATCTCTGTCGCACAAAAAGCAGCTTCAGTAAAGCACTGCTAAAAATAGGTCAGCTATTGCTTGAAAAACACCAAAAGCTCTAATTGGAAGAGTACTTGTTGCAGAAATCTATTCATTGATAGAAAAATTTCTTGCAAAAGACTAGAAATTGAGAAAAATTCAGCGATGATTCTGGGTTGGGTTGGGTTTGAGCTAGGTTGAGATGAGATAAATTGGGTTGGGTTGAATTAAATTACCATTTCCACTTTACAAAATTCTCTTCAGTTTACTATTAGACACTTACATATATCACTTCTTAAGCTGCCTTTTGTACGCTGGAGATTCGAAGATATCAGAGTTTTGAGATTCGTTTGAATTGGCTGATGGCGATCACGTGACAGCGTACACTCATCATCAGCCAATCCGAACGAATCACCAAACTACAAAGTCTGGAAATGTTCGTCGCCCAAAAGGCGGCTTTAGTAAAGTACTACTAAAAATAGATTAGATATTGATTAAAAAACATCATAAGCTCTGAATGGAAGAGTACTTGTTGCAGAAATCTATTTATTGATGATAAAATTTGATGTAATAGACAAGAAATTGAGAAAAAGGCAAGGATGATTCTGGGTTGGGTTCGGTTGGATTGGGTTGAGTTGGGTTGAGATGGAATAAATGGGTTAAGTTGGGTTGAGTTGGATGGAATTACCATTACAGCTTAGCAAAATTCTCTTCAGTTTTTCTGCATTGCTGCTCATCAAAATTCATACGTGCAATGTAGAGAATATTAATTATTTTTTGATATTAAACTCAACCTCATTATTAGACACTCATGTTAAATATTAATGATTCCTTAGCAAAGTACTGTTAAGAATAGATTAGATATTGTTTGACAAACACCAAAAGCTGTCAATGGAAGAGTACTTTCTGCAGAAATCTTATTATTCATGGAAAAACTTCATGCAAAAGACAAAAAGAAATTGAGTCAAAAAAAAAGTCATTGATGATTCTGGGTTGGGTTGAGTTGGTTTGGGTTGAGTTGTGTTAGAATGGGATAATTGGGTTAGGTTGGGTTGCGATGGGATAATTGGTGTTAAGTTGGTTAAAGTTGTGTTAAAGTTTTTCTGCCTTCCAGAATTACCACTTCTGCTTTCGATTCTTCCATTTTTAAGCCGATTTCTTCGAGACATTTCGCTGTTCTCAGGATCGAATACTCTGCCTTCTCAACTAAATCCCCCCTTGTGGCCCCCGAAGTCATAAGTGTCAAGTCGTCTGCGTAGCTTATCGTTCTTACGCCTTCTTCTTATTTCAATTGTAAAATTTTGTTATAGAACAAATTCCAGAGTGTACCATCAACAACCAAGTCTTGTGGTACTACAGGTCATCTGCTTCTCTTGTCCATTTGGAAGGTGCATAATTCTGTGTGAAAAATAGGTCTACATTAGGCTTCTTATTGGCATCGTTATATTCGCACGATGTAATGCCTTTTTTACATCTCTCCATGGCGCCGAATTGAAAGCGTTCTTGATACTAATTAACACCATGATACTGAACTATTGATGAACGTTTCTTAACTATTTAGATAACTGTTATTACAGCGTCCATCGTGCTTCTGCCCTTCCTATAAACCCCTTTTTTTTTTAACGAGGTCGGGGAAAATCTGCAAACAGACGTCCGGCCTGAGGTCTCGGGCGGCCGGATAGTGTGGGGTTGGGGTTAAATAACCCCGACCCACTAAAAACCCCTTTCCTCGTCTTCTCACACATTTGATCTTGGCAGTCTGGCATCGCTTGCGCATAACTTCGGACTGTCGGCGAATACAGGTGTTCAATACTTTCCATTTCTTCAATCATCTTGATCATCTCTCCAGTTTTTACTTCTGAATGTGAGGTAGGCATCTGTTCTCTCGTTATTCATCTCTCTTCTTTCCTTGGCTCAAGGTCCGGCATTCTCATATTCATACATAGGAATCCATTAGTTTTTACTGTATAACATTTTATAACATACCTGGACGAGGGGGCGGATGCCCCCTCTCCTGTTCTTCATCTTTTGTCTTCCTCGTTGCTCCCTCGAGTTCCGGTAATCATAGATCATAAGAATCCATTAATTTTTATCATTTAATTTTGTAAAACATACCTGAGCGAGGGGCGGATGCCCTTTTCACTCCTCTTGCCCTTACTATCGCATTCTTACAAAGCTTCCTCTTCTTTAATCCTTCTCTTTTCCTCCGCCTCCTTCTCTCTCATTATTTCCGTTAAGAGGTTCATTATCCCTTCACCCACCTCTCTTGACTCCACCAGCATATCGCCTATGGTTTCTTTCTCAATTCTCCTACCGATCTCGAATTCTGTACCTGTCCTTAACTCCTTGAATCTTATGCATTCGAAAATCGTATGTTCAGGGTCATCCACAACTCCACAACCGTACCAACACAGGCTTGTTGTTATTTTCTTAATTTCCTTCAGGTACTTTCCGAAAGTTCCGTGACCCAATATCGCTTGTGTTGCGTAGTAATTACTACTTGGTCCCTGCTTCTGCCATCTCTCCACGGTCTTTATAAAGTGGCTTGCCCATCTTTTATACGTCTCCCACCTTTCTTGTCAACGTCGGTACATTTCTTCCCTGTTTTGTTGTTTCTGCTCGCCCTTCGATTCCCAATTGCAGGCTCTCTCCCATACTAGCAAATCGTATGGTGGACAGCCGGCCAAAGCTCCTACCGCATCCGTTGATGCAGTTCTGTATGCTGCTGTTACATGTATTGCTGTTTTCCGCTCTATTGATCTTAGCATAGCTGTATACTTCTTGTGCCTTAAAGCCACTTCCCATGCCGGAGCCGCATACAACGTCGTCGACTCTACTATCTTGGCCAACAGTTTCCTTTTTCCTTGGTTGGGCCCACCTATTCTTGGCATTATTCCTGCTAGTGCGTTAATGATTTTCGCCGCTTTTTCTGTTATTTCGCGTATATGGGTCGTCATACGCAGGTCTTTATCCATATGAACATCCAAATACTTTGCCGACTTTACGCTTTTAATATTTACGTTGTTAACCTTTATGTCAACTTCTTGCAGTCCTTGTCTTCCCTCCAGTATCACGACCTCCGTTGTCTCCGGTGCTATACTAAGTCCCGTCTCTTCTAATCTCGTACTTATGTTGTTTATACAGTATTCTGCCTTGTTCGTTATTTCTCTCGGTTCTTTATCCTGTACTATCACCGCTAGATCGTCTGCGTATGCGACCATACTCACGCCTTCCTCTGTCTTCATTCTAAGTATTTGCTCATAGTACATGTTCCGCAGAGTTCCCCCTATCACAGACCCCTGCGGTACGCCAGCGGTCATCTTTCTCACTCTTCCATCCGGAAATACTACCGTTCTACTCTACTCTTTTTTAGGGCTCTAAGTATCTCCTTCCAAGGTACGGAATTAAATGCGTTTCTTACGTCTAATAGGACCATCACTCTGTAGCCTCGATTTGTCACTGATACCTTTTTTCTTTCTCGGGCCTCAGTAAGAATTTTCATTACAGCGTCTACTGTACCTCTACCCTTTCTATAGCCGTATTGTATATCGGAAATCATGCCATTTTTCTCCAGGTAGTCTGTTAGTCTTTTATTAATTAGTTTTTCTAGCAGTTTCCCCACTGCGCTCAGTATGCATAGAGGTCTATACTGCTTTTCTTCATTTTTCTTCTCTCGGTTCTCTATTAGCACCAACTCCGCTTTTCTCCACACCTCTGGGAAGTTTCCAGTTTCGAAACACGGGTTAAATACTCTCAGGAAAACGTTGGGATCGCCTTTTACGCATGCTTTAAGAATTTCGTTGGTTATTGCGTCTGTTCCAGGAGCTTTTTTAAGTTTCAACTGTTTTACACATTCAATTAGTTCTTCCATTGTAATCTGCTCCGGTGTTTCTAAGGTGGTTTTCATTTCTGTTTCTTGTTCATCTTCAGTTACGGCTTCTTCTTCTTGTTCTGGTACCTTCTCACAGTCAATTTGTGGAAACATCCTTTTCGTGGCAATCTGATATGCTGTGCCCCATATGTTTCCGTCCAGCTCTTCGCACAGTTCCTTCCACTTCCCCTCTTTACTCCTCTTTATCAGCGTTCTCAACGTTCTTCTAATTTCCTTATATTCGTCGTTTAGTGTCATTTCGAAATCCGGTGTAACTTGTCTTTTTCTAGTTCTCTGGAGTTGTCTTCTCTTTTGCACGCATTTTTTTCTTGTTTCGGCTATCTCGTCATTCCACCAGTACGTATTTCTATTGTTCGATGTTTTTTTCTTTTCTAGCGTCTTATTACATGCGTTTATAATCGATGTCATCAGTTCCCCCGCCTCTGAGCTTTGAATCTTGGTTGCTTCTTTTTTAAACTGTTCTTCTAGGAGAACGAGTCCTTCCTATAAACACAACCTAACCCAACCAAATCCAAACTTCCTATTAGACACTCATATTCATTATAGGTTCATCTCGAAATTTTTGGATTAGGATTGAATCATCTGCAAGTACTTCTCTAGTATAGACTGCGTTTATGACTCTACATAGTATTAGATCATCATCATATCGTCGTACCAAAGGAACAATGACGCAATTTTCTTAATCGTTGTTCCTTCACACATTTTAAGGCTTTAATACCGTTTAGAATTAAAACTCAACAATTTACAGTTACATCATTGTTTTTCTTTGAGTCATTGTAGCCACTTTTCCGAGATATTTCCTCAGTTATCAGCGCTTTTAACAAGTACTTTTAACGATCCTTTTTGTAGCGATAATCTAAAAAATCGTAAATGACAGCTGCCAAATTTCAGATACCAAAATTGTTCAAAGTCGATGTCCCATATCATTCAGTTATGCTCTAATTAAATCTACAACGCGAGTTTCCATATACGTGTAGCAAAAAAATTTGGAAAACCTTGCTTTATCCTTTTAATGGACGTAGAAACGTTTATTTTGTATAGTTTTATCAAAAACGGCTCTATTTCGACCGTCCCAGTGTGCGTTCAGCTGCGCGATTGTTCCATTGGTAATCGAGTTGGTAATATTGAATTTCGTTGGTATCGGCTCCGATTGATGTGTGACTCATGTGATGCAAACCCCTTTTTTCTGAACCCAGCTTATTCATTTTTACCTGTGTCCCATTTCACAATACGCCATTTTCGGCAAATACGGAAATTAGCTTAACGATTTTGATAATTAGAAATGTAAGCTTGTTCAAAAAACAAATACTTGTACAACAAGCAAAGTTTGTTTATCGTAATTAAAAATAAGCTTAAACAAAATCTTGAACCGGGTTAATCTTAGCTTTTGAAGTAGATTTTACTGTACACATAAACGGCGTGTTAATTAGCCGGAACAACCGCAAGGTTGGTTTTGTTTGTTTTATGAATTGTTGAAAGCATGGGGAACGTTAGGTAACCGAGGGTGAACGTAAAGTCTCGTCGACCCTTTATTGTATCGTTACCCTTTATTAAGCTTCCTTTATTTATTAAGCAAAGCGAATTCGGTAAAAAATATAAGCCCGAAGAAAAAAAGTTTTAATAATCAAATTTAAATATTTATGGATTTGATGGGATCGCGATTGTCCGTGATACAATCACGGCGGGGACCGAAACTCAGTCTTGAAAATGAGAAGTTTTAACAAGTTCCCCGAATTAACTCGCTCGTTTCCGGATTCATAAAGTAAATATTTTCCACGGGCAACTTTTAATGGGCGTATTTGCATTTCATAATTCATCGTTTCGGAGTAACCGAAGCAAGTTTTCGTTATCCAAACCTTATTTCTATGGGGAGCGTGAACATGCAGGTTAACAAGCTCTTCTTAAAAACGTTGTATACGAACTTTCCTTGAAAATATTTTATTTTAAGTTACACTTACAACTCGTAACTGTTAACAAAAGCTTATCTAGAACAAGGACATGCTAATTTGGATGTTAACGGTTAATTCAGGTAATTTGCCTACCAAATTGTTTCTGGAAGCGCGTCCGTTAGTTGCTTAACATTAAAGATGCAGTTACTTTGAGTTTCAGCACTATTTACTATTCCTTCTGTTTTTATTGCTACTTCGTAGGGTAATTTTTTTAAATAATAATTCGCGCCCTATTTTATGTTGCACAATAATTTTAGTAAAGATGAGACGAGAAGTTGGTGGTGTTTTAGTAGTTTCGGTAATAAGGTCACCATGGAAATTTCTCTTTATCGGGGTTCGTGAATCTTTGGTGGAGGTGCCGGGGGCGCGACATCTAACGGTTAATTCGAGACGCTTTCGTGGATATCACTCGATGTTAGATGAGATACCAACGATTACGGAAGTCCTTTAGCATTTGCAAGGCTAGATTAGCTTCTCTTCTATTGATTATACCATCGAGATGACAGTTTATCTGCAAACATCGCCTCTAATGATCTTGTAATAATCTTACAGATATGAATTCAGTTTAATTAGATTAAACGGAGTTGTATATAAAACTTAAACAATATAAACAAAAAATAAGCATCCGGGACATTTTCATGACGCCGTCATTTTCCACGTACGCGCTTGAGTTTTCCCACCGCACATCCTTCGCAGATGTTTCCGCGATGGTCGCTCGTTTTGTGTTCTTGTCATGTGCCCGGAGACGGCGTCCCGACGCTAACATTCAAGGATCCGGGTAGTATTCGTGACCGGAACGAGGGTGTAACTGGAGTTTGTATTGCAACATTAAAATACCACCACGAAACTAACCCGACCGAATTATTAAACCGTACTCTCTCATAATTAAATTTGAAAGCTTCAAAATTTCGATGAGAACAAGAAGGAATGAGGATTTGGAGTCGTTTCTACCTTTAGTGGGTGTCGAAACGAGAATGACGAGATTGAGCCGTCAACCCCCCCGATTTCATCTCTTTTTCTCCGTCACAAACGGTTTAACGTAACCGCCCCGTCCCCTCTAATACGAATTTAAGCGACGCCTAAAGTGAACTACCCTCCTTTTTAGCCTAATTTCCAAATCCCATTACGACCTCCCCAATTTTAACCCGAAAAGATAAAGTTGTTTGTGATGGATCTACCCGTTCCTGGTTGAGATTTAATGTATAATATAGTTCGTGGTTAAAAATCGCTGAACATTTTCAAAGTTTTGAATGCCTCTTTTTGGCTGTTTCCGGAACACTACAACATGAAACTTGCATTACTGCTCGATAAAGTTAAGGGTACTTGCGGTCGATTCTTCAACATAATAACCGGGTTCAGATTGATACGATTTTAATTAAAAGTCAAGGCTCTACCTGAAGCGACTCTGGCTTATTTACTTAAATATTCCCATTGCTCGGATTTCTGGATCATTGCTCAATAAAACCACGGATACTTGGGGCCGAGACTCTACGACGTGATTTATTTCAGGTTGATACAATTTTAATTACTGAGTATCGGCCGCAAGCGACCTAGACTTAATTATGCAATAGATCTGCAATATTTCTCGATAAAGTCAAGGCTACTTGCACATGAGCAACTTCAATTGAGATGAGCGATATTTCAGTAACAATGATTTTATGTATGTATGGTATTTCCATTATTATCATAGGTTTAAAATATAGGCTCTCACTTGGTTTTATCATGCCTGAGTTTAGTGTGTTATCTATTTCTTTGTCTATAAATTCTCGTACTCTTGAAGATTGCGAATATGGTTTGGTTCGGACAATCATTTCTTCTTTCAGAGCAGTACCATGTTGAACCAAATTGGTTCTTCTAGGTCGGTTAGAAATCAATCCTGGAAATTCTTTGCTCAAATTCCTCAAATTTTTCCTTTGTTTTTCTGTAAATTGTTTAAAAATTGCTCAACTATTTTATATTTTTAACAAAATAAGTTTTTAATAAATTCACATATCCAAGGATTTGTTTTCTTCTGCCAGTTAGTTCTTAGTACTTAGACTCTAGTATTTTCTTCCAAATACCGTGGTTTCAGATAAAATATGAACGGTATTGAAAACCCGTGTTGTTTTAAAAATACCGATATATGTCTTTGAAGTTGGCCGAACTATATCTTTTGATACAAATATTCTTCCTAAACCTAAATACTCTATCAAATCTATTACTGGGTTGAGTTGGACCTCGAAATTCCAATCCAACCCATAGCTTCAAACACTTCAACCACCCTAAGTATCATGAATAACATTTTAGATGACCGAAGTGTTGGGTTGGGTTGGAATTTCGAAATGTAACCCAACCCAATCCAACTTAGTGATGCTTTGGGCGGTCGATATCTTCGAAATTGTTCGAGATATGAATGCAAGATGATTAGGAGCAATCTATTCGAGGAAATGTTAACGTTAGGAAGAATTTTCGTCCGACTTAGAAGACGTCGGCTGGTCCAAGTATCATTAAATTGGATTGGATTGGGTTGGGTTAGATTTTGAAATTCCAACGCAGCTGGGATGTCCAAAGTGCTGGAAGGTATGGGTTGGATTGGAATTTCGAAATCCAATCCAACCCCGTGATAGGTTAGGTCGTCGTTCTCTCCGTCGTTGTCGAAGAGATGCATGACCTAATGCAACTTAGTGATACTTTGGAAGGTCGACGTTCTCGAAATTGTGTTATTAAATATCATGAATATTTTGGATGGCCGAAATCTTTGAAAATTTGGATTGGGTTGCAATTTCTAAGTGCAACCCAACCCAATTCAACTTAGTGATGCTTTGGCATAATATTCAGGATGAGGAATATTTTTTATGTCAAAAAAATAAAATAATCTTGGCTGACTTCGAAAATGTCGGCCAACCCAAGTATCAATAACAATTTGGACGGCAGAAGCATCATTGAATTGGATTCAAATTGCTTCCCATGATGCTTCTTCCATGTGAGTCCCATAGTTCGTGTAGATGGAGAGACGAAACGCGCCTCACCATTTCTTCTTCTTCCTTCTTTTCCTCTCCTAGCCCTTCGCTTTGTTGAGCACTGCACGGAGGGGTTTCCCCCTGCATCTTCCTTCCTCCTCTTTTAGTGTGAGGACGGACTCATCTTAAGTTAGTGTCGTGAAACGAAATCAAAGTACTTGCATTTTTTTTAATCTCATTTTTTACTTACATACCTTATTTAGGGAAATCCTCCGAGTTAACTTCTTTCCTGTTTTATCTCTCACCTATATTTGGTATTCAATCTTATGATTATTTTCCATGATCTTCGCACAAATAGTGACGATGATAGTGACGTGATGAATTTTTGTATCAAATCAAATAATCACGGTCGACTCCAAAGGCGTCGGTGGTCCCAAGTAGCATAAATAACACTTTAGATGGTCGAAGTTTTCGAAGTTTTGGGTTGGATTGGAATTTTGAAGTCCAACCCAACCCCACCCAATCCAACTTAGTAATGCTTTGGGCATCTGATATCTTCAATGTCGGGCGAAACATGAATGCAAGACAATTGAGCAAGAATTTTTGTATCAAATGAAACAATAACCTTCGATTTTGTAGACGTCGGCTGTCCTAAGTATTATGAATAACAGTTTGGATGGCCGAAATCTTCGAAATGTTCGGTTGGGTTGGAATTTCAAACTCCAAAAATCCAATTCAATCTAATTTAATGTTGCTGTGGGCAGCC
This sequence comes from Onthophagus sagittarius, assembly GCA_036711965.1. Taxonomy (NCBI): domain Eukaryota; kingdom Metazoa; phylum Arthropoda; class Insecta; order Coleoptera; family Scarabaeidae; genus Onthophagus; species Onthophagus sagittarius. The sequence continues at coordinate 16,206,847 of JASERS010000004.1, forward strand.
GACGTCTTCGAAGTCTGCCAAGATATGAATTATGAACAGTGTATTCAAGAGAATTTTCAGGTTGAGGCAAAATTAAGGCATCATTCGGTTGGGTTGGGTTGCGTTGGACGTCGAGGTGCGAATTCGGAGAAATCATTCAAATTGCTTCCCTTGATGCTCTTTTTTTGTGGATTCGATAGGGTCCTTGTAGATGGAGAGGCAGAAAGCACCTCATTATTTCTTCTCCTTTCGGTCCGCATTTTTTGAGCACTACGCGGAGGTGTTTCCTACTGCATCTTCTTTCCAATCATTCGAGAAATTAATGCAAGACGATTAAGTAGGAGCAGTATATTTAAGAAAATATTAAGGTTGATGAAGAATAAGTCCGACTTTGAAGACGTCGGCCGCTCCAAGTACCATTAAGTAGATTGGGTTAGGTTAGATTTTGAAATTCCAACCCAACCCAACACTTCGGTCATACAAAGTGTTATTCATGATATTTGATGTGGCCGAAGTGTTTAAAGCTGTTATATATTGGACTTCAAAATTCCAATCCAACCCCGTTATTGTTTGGGCAAACAGCTTCGCCCCACGGAGATGTAAATTCAAGATGATTAAGAGCATAATACTTTGGATGTGTGGGGTTGGGTTTGAATTTCGAAATCTAACCCAACTCAACCTAACTTAGTGATGCTTTAGGAGGCCGACGTGTTCATAGTTGGGCGATACATGAATACAAGACCATTATGAGTAGGGTACTTAGCAGAATATTGATCTTGTTTATTATTTATTTAAAAATACTACGAAATTTTGAGTTGGATTCGAATTTCGAACACCAACCCAACTTAAACTTAGTGATGCTTTAGGCAGCCGGCATCTTCGAAGTCTGTCGAGATACGATTGCAAGATCATTAACAAGACCATTAAACAGTGAATTCGTTGAGAAAGAATTTTTATATCAAAAAAATAAAATAATTTTTGAATTGAATTGGATTTGGTTGGGTTGGATTGGATTTCGAAGGGCGATTTCAGAGAAACTATTCAAATTGTTTCCATTATCACTCCCATGATATCCTTCTGCTTTGTGAAACTCACTGGGTCCCATGGTTCTTGTAGATGGAGAGCTCAGATAGAGAGGTAGATTGATACTAAGTTTAATAGGGTTGGGTTGGAATGTCGAAGACCAACCCAACCCTATTAAACTTAGTGATGCTTTAGGCAGCCGGCATCTTCGAAGCCTGCCGAGATGTGATTGCAAAACCATTAACAAGACCATTAAACAGTGAATTCCGGGGAATAGTCAGGTTGAGAAAGAATTTTTATATCAAAAATATGAAATAATTTTTGAATTGAATTGGATTTGGTTGGGTTGGATTGGATTTCGAAGGGCGATTTCGGAGAAACCATTCAAATTGCTTCCATTATCGCACCCATGATATCCTTGTGCTTTGTGGAACCCACTGGTTCCCATGGTTCTTGTAGATGGAGAGTTTAGATAGAGAGGTAGATGGCAAAGCTTGTTTCTTCTTCTTGAGCTCCGCGTTGTTGAGCACTGGAGTAGGTTTAGGACGACGCTGTGTGCTTAGGTATAACAACTTTTTACAATATATTACAATTATTTATACAATATTTGTACTTTTTAAATGTAATAAGAAAATACTTTAATCAAAACTTCCAACTTCTATTATTACTTAACTGTTTTTAATGGTTTTATTGAATTTATCGGTTTTTGGGATTTCTTCTTTTGGGACTTTTGGGATTTCTGTATAATAATCTAACTTTCTAGTGCATCTTTCTCTGTATTCGAATGTTTTTATTACCTTTTAAGATTAACTGGTTTTAAGGAACGCGTCTTGTATGTCCATACTTTTTTTGCATGGACTCTTTAACCATAACACTCGTTTTTTAGGCATTTAAATTTCCTTGCAAATATGAGGACGGTACTAACAAAACGTTATATTTTTTACAAGGTTAATCTGTTGAACATTAAACTGTTTTATAAGATCGTTATTGTGATCTAAAGATCTAATCAATCTAATTACGTAAAAATGAAGGAGTCTTATATAGGGCGGTTCAAATTTGATGTCCAAAGAGTTACGTGAACGTCCCCAAATTCTCTATAAAAAGTGGCTATATAATGTCTGAATTATAATACCTCACCTATAATAGTAACCAAGATAATTAGATTTGTTGGGTTTACGATATTTTTAATGTTAACCTTTAGGTGAAAATCAACATCTTTTGCTTTGAGTGCTTTGAGGTTTCAACATTGTAACTTTTTGTCTAATTCTTATAGTTTCCGAGACAATCTATTCGGATATCGAATTTAAACCACCCTGTACATATAAAATGAATGTAATGTTATAAAACCAATTCAGGAGAAAAATCTATAACATCGATATTAATGAGAATTAAGAATGTATTCATAATACCTTAATTATTTATCAAATTTGCTTCAAAATGATCTTTATTTCATGAAAATATCTTACGTCTCTTGAGATACAATCCTTTAAAGTTTGTAATTTTACCCCAGTTTATTTGGCCACCCTGTACACAATGACAACAAATACAGTGATATCCCTCACAGACAGTTATTTTTTCTATTAACTGTTAATTTTATTGTTGTTAACAAATCATAAGAACAAAATAATTGATATTTTGTTTTATTTACTTATTTCATATTTAAATGCAAATTTATACTAGCACATTTATGAACACGCAAACAAACTTTTATTTTTGAATGTAAAGAAGTTAAGAGATCAATATATGCCCGCAGTAAAACTGGGCCTTTTGTGTTTGCAACAGATATAACTTGTTAACTTTATTTAACTTGCTCTTTCATCTCCTATCATTACCTTTTTTATGTTCAACTGTATCTATTTGCTTATTAAAAAATTATTTATGTACACAAATATAGTAAATACAGTGTAACTTAAAAGTTCTGCAAAATTGCTAGATAAAATGAAATTAAGACAATTTTAATTACTGAGCCTCGACCGGAAGCAATATTAATTATTCAAGCAATCAGCAACATTCTCCGATAAAGTCAAAGCTACTTACATCCGAGGCACTACAACATAATGATCAGTTTCAAGTTCATACAATATTAATTATAGAGCCTCGGTCGCAAGCGACCTCGGCTTATTTACTTAACAGATCTGCGTAATTGCTAGATAAAAGGCTATTTACGACCGAGACACTACAACATCCCGATCAGTTTCAGGCTGATAAATTTAATTACTGAGCCTCGGCCGCAAGCGACCTCGACTTAATTAATCGAGAGACCTACATCTTTAATTGGTAAACTCGAGACTCATCAAGTCTCTTTTGTATCGAGAGACTACATCGTATTGAATAACACTTAAACTCAATATTAAGAAAAATATTCTTTTGTGATTTTGATTAATAACCTTATTTTTCTCTGTTTGTTTCAGGTATGTAAAAATCTTCATTTCGGTGAGTTTTAAAATCGCATACTAGAACATGATGTTAATTAAGGTTCATAAACGGTACTAAATAATGTAAACTAGTGGTAATGGATATTATTGATTTAGGGCGCGAAGCTAATTAGACCGGAAGCGAAAATTCAGAACAATTTACATCGGCGAAAAAGTTTTGAAATTAACGCGCTGTGCGAGCGTAATCTTAATTTGGCTCAGTTCCTAACAAAGAGCACTTAATATTTTAATCTACGCGATGTGTCAACGCGTTAAATTGCCTCTAAAAGCTCGCGTAGCTTCCGCAAAGCGCTAATTATTTCTGCTACATAGCGAACGGCAATTACGAAAGTCTCGCATTGGGATTTGTGACTTTGTTGGTGCGAATATCTATGTGTGAAAATAATATTGCTTTACCAGATGGTCTAAATAGCTTGTAAACTTTGCGAAAGTTTTATTGATTTCGCCCAACTTTTCCGCTTAAAAATTCCAACTCGAAACCAGTAACTATCTGCTAAGCCTCGCGAAAAGTTTTCTCCAAAATAAACAAAAAAATCTCTAGGGAAATTAAACATTCGACTTGTAATCGTTCACATACGTATATGTTTTTTTGGGTTCCCTTTTAAGTTATTTCTGAGAACCCAATAGCAGCCAAAGCTTGAAAGTAACTGATGGCGTGTCGTAACTTTACCGAACTGCGACCGTCCCGAAAACGAGCGCAACCCCGTATCCAGAAATTCTTGCTCGTACTCGCAAATTTGAACTGCGAAAATCCAGATAAATGCAGAGTGTACGTGCGTTGAGCGCCCATTCGTCTCTGGGACGCCGTTTCTGGGACGTCGCCGGCGTCGCATGTTGCCATTTTATTAGAGCGGAAACGCTTTATTGAAACTCGGTCATATTTGTTACGCTGACTTTCCAATTTCAACGAAATAACGTATGGAACTGCCATCAAGATCGTTATATTGCCAAACTTGTATAAAACTTATTTACTCGTGATATCTTTCTTTGGGTCCTTTATCCCCCTTAATGTATTCACGAATCCGTGTTTTTTACCCTCTGAACACCTCGTTTGTAACGAGTCTCCATTTGTCTTCCAATTTTTCCGCCATCAATTTTTCGGGTAAACGAAAAAATCGGGGCGAGAAAAAACGGGAATGCAAATCGTTCCCGGCACCTCCACCCCAATTGGACCGTAAGGGATGTTGCTCGTGTAAGCACTTTTGTGTCGCAGGTGAGCGATGCCATCGCTCGCCCGATTTGAATTTCATGAAGCTTTTGTCCCTTCTTCTTTCCCTACCATCCTGTTTTCAGAACAAAGTGTGTTCGTCACTGGCGAAAAAGGAGTTACGCGGTTTTTCGTTTCCGAACTTGAAGAGTATCGGTATATTTAACTTTTCAAAATGATTTCAAGCGGAAATTAATGGATTTTGTGACGTTCTCTTTTCTTCGATCTGTTGCGAAATATACAATATGTTCTTGAATCGTGTTACAAAGAGGAAAACAAATTTACTCAAAAGTGAAATAGAAACCATAAAATTAAGTTTTTCCATATTTTAGATTTCCAATACACTTTTTACTCGATTTTGAAAATTTCTTTTTGGTCCTTTTTGGGTCAATAATGATTTCTGAAGTAGTTTGGGTTTTTTTGGGTCATTTGGGTTTAGTCGTATCTCTCTTAAGAAGGAACCCAACCCAACCTAGTTTTAGAACTGATACTCGACTTAAGTCTAGAATTAGATCTGATGCTAGGTTGTAGGTCTAGTATTAGTTATAGGTTAAGTTCCAGAAGAATTTAAAACAATCTAGAGTTAATCAAGAATTAAAACTAGAACGAATGCTAGAGCTAGAACTAGAAAATTTCACGTTTAGCCGTGTGTCTTCAGACTCTTAAGACGGCTAAATCCTAATGTTACTAGTTCTAAGTCGAATGTTAGTTCTGAAACTAGGTTGGGTTGGGTTCCACCTTAAGAGAGGTACGGCTAAATCCAAATTACCTAAGACACCCAATCTACTTCAAAAATCAGTATTGCCCCAAAAAAGACGCCAACACTTCACAAAGAAATTTTCAAAATCGAGCAACTTTTTTCTTTTATTGCCAAAGAGCAATTATCTTTACTTATCTTGTTCAATCCACATTAGAAAAATTTCAACACTCATTAATTATCAATCTGAAGTCATTGGTTGAACATATTTATTACATTGTATTAAAATTAATTTAATTTATAATGATTTAGGCAATGTTGAAAGGATTATCGAGAAGATATCCATCATTTTGAATAGTTGCAAGAACCTTTTTGACCATTTACACAACTTTCAACCTCATTGCCCAAGTTTTGAACAACTTGGAATTGGAGTTGATCAGTTTTGAATGATTTAGATACAGTTGAAATGATTACTAAATACACTTTCATCGTTTTGAACAATTTTGGATAATTTCAAAGCTGCTTTTACCCATTTAGAGAAACTTTGAACAACTTACGACCGCGGTGAATAAATATATAATGATTTAGGCAGTGTTAAAACGATTATCAAGAAGATCTCTATCATTTTGAATAGTTGCAAAAACCTTTTTGACCATTTACATAAATTTCAACCTCTTGGCACAAACTTTTAACAATTTAGAATTGAAGTTGATCATTTTATAATGATTTAGACAAAGTTGGAATGATTACCAAATAAATTTTCGTCGTTTTGAACAATCCTAAATAATTTCAAAGCTGCTTTTAGCAATTTAGACAAATTTTGAACAACTTACAACCGCGATGAATCAATTTATAATGATTTAGGCAATGTTGAAACGATTATCAAGAAGGTCTCCATCATTTTGAATATTTGCAAGAACCTGTTAGACAAATTTCAACCTCTTTGCACAAGTTTTGAACAACTTGCAATTATAATTGCTCAGTTGTTAATGATGTAGACAAAGTTGAATAATTACTAAATATGTTTTCATCGTTTTGAACAATTTTGGATAATTTCAAAGCTGCTTTTAGCCATTTAGACAAATTTTGAACAACTTACAACCGCGGTGAATCAATTTATGGTGATTTAGGCAATGTTGAAACGATTATCATGAAGGTCTCCATCATTTTGAATATTCGCAAAAAACTTTTTGACAATTTAGACAAATTTTAATCTCTTTGCCCAATTTTTGAACAACTTGCAATTGGAGTTGCTCAATTCTTAGTGATTTAGACAAAGTTGGAATGATTACCAAATCTATTTTCACCGTTTTGAATAATTTTGAATAATTTCAAAGCTGCTTTTAGTGATTTAGACAAATTTTGAACAACTTACAACCGCGGTGAATCAATTTATAATGATTTAGGCAATGTTGAAACGATTATCAAGAAGGTCTCCATCATTTTGAATATTTGCAAGAACCTGTTAGACAAATTTCAACCTCTTTGCACAAGTTTTGAACAACTTGCAATTATTGTTGCTCAGTTGTTAATGATTTAGACAAAGTTGAATAATTACTAAATATATTTTCATCTTTTTGAACAATTTTGGTTAATTTCAAAGCTGCTTTTAGCCATTTAGTCAAATTTTGAACAACTTACAACCGCGGTGAATCAATTTATGGTGATTTAAGCAATCTTGAAACGATTATCATGAAGGTCTCCATCATTTTGAATATTTGCAAAAACTTTTTGACAATTTAGACAAATTTTAATCTCTTTGCCCAATTTTTGAACAATTTGCAATTGGAGTTGCTCAATTCTTAGTAATTTAGATAAAGTTGGAATGATTACCAAATATATTTTCACCGTTTTGAATAATTTTGAATAATTTCAAAGCTGCCTTTAGTGAGTTAGACAAATTTTGAACATCTTACAACCGCGGTGAATCAAATTATAATGATTTAGGCAATGTTGAAACGATTATAAAGAAGGTCTCCATCATTTTGAATATTTGCAAGAACCTGTTAGACAAATTTCAACCTCTTTGCACAAGTTTTGAACAACTTGCAATTATAATTGCTCAGTTGTTAATTATGTAGACAAAGTTGAATAATTACTAAATATATTTTCATCTTTTTGAACAATTTTGGATAATTTCAAAGCTGCTTTTAGTCATTTAGTCAAATTTTGAATAACTTACAACCGCGGTGAATCAATTTATGGTGATTTAGGCAATGTTGAAACGATTATCATGAAGGTCTCCATCATTTTGAATATTTGCAAAAAACTTTTTGTCAATTTAGACAAATTTTAATCTCTTTGCCCAATTTTTAAACAGCTTGCAATTGGAGTTGCTCAATTCTTAGTGATTTAGATAAAGTTGGAATGATTACCAAATATATTTTCACCGTTTTGAATAATTTTGAATAATTTCAAAGCTGCTTTTAGTGATTTAGACAAATTTTGAACAACTTACAACCGCGTTGAATCAAATTATAATGATTTAGGCAATGTTGAAACGGTTATAAAGAAGGTCTCCATCATTTTGAATATTTACAAGAACCTGTTAGACAAATTTCAACCTCTTTGCACAAGTTTTGAACAACTTGCAATTATAATTGCTCAGTTGTTAATGATGTAGACAAAGTTGAATAATTACTAAATATGTTTTCATCGTTTTGAACAATTTTGGATAATTTCAAAGCTGCTTTTAGCCATTTAGTTAAATTTTGAAGAACTTACAACCGCGGTGAATCAATTTATAATGATTTGACAATGTTGAAACGATTATCAAGAACGTCTCCATTATTTTGAATAGTTGCAACAACTTTTTTTGACCATTTAGATAAATTTCAACCTTTTTGCCTAAGTTTTGAACAACTTGCAATTGGAGTTGCTCAATTCTTAGTGATTTAGACAAAGTTGGAATGATTACCAAATATATTTTCATCGTTTTGAACAATTTTAAGTAATATCAAAGCTGCTTTTAGCCATTTAGTCAAATTTTGAAGAACGTACAACCGCGGTGAATCAATTTATAATGATTTGACAATTTTGAAACGATTATCAAGAACGTCTCCATTATTTTGAATAGTTGCAACAACTTTTTTTGACCATTTAGATAAATTTCAAACTTCAAAATTTTGAATTGAAGTTGATCAATTTTTAATGATTTAGACAAAGTTGGAATGATTACCAAATAAATTTTCGTCGTTTTGAACAATTGTAAATAATTTCAAAGCTGCTTTTAGCAATTTAGACAAATTTTGAACAACTTACAACCGCGATGAATCAATTTATGATGGTTTAGGCAATGTTGAAACGATTATCGAGAAGATTTCCATCATTTTGAATAGTTGCAAGAACCTTTCTGACCATTTAGAGAAATGTTAACCTCTTTGCACAAGTTTTGAACAAATTGGAATTGGAATTGATTTAGAAAAAGATATAATGGCTACCTATGATTTTTGTATCATTTTGAACAATTTTGAACATATGCAAAACAATTTTTGATATTTAGCAAGTTTCTGCTTTTTTGCACAGTTTCTGAACAACTCAGAATCGCAGTGAATCAGTTTTTAATAATTTACACAATGTTGTAATAAATGTACAATATTTATTACATCTAATGCTAAAACATATCAAGGGGTAATTGGGCCATGTTTCTTCAATGGAGATGTAAATGGACATATTTGGATACGTTACACAATTATTTTAATGAAAAACTTGATAAATTATCATTAAATTTTATACTGTCAATGTATTTTCAGTATGATGGTTACCCAGCTCATGAGTCACCCATTATAACCGAAAAATTAAATTTACAATTTGCCAAATGATCAAAATACTCTTGGAATATATTGACTCATTGAGACGATACTAGATTGGGTTGGGTTGTTCCCTGTCTTAAGAGAGGTACAGCTTAGAAAGAAAGTTTTAAAATCGAGTAACATTTTTCTTCCATTCCCAAAAATAAATTAGGTGTATTTATCGTATTCAATACACATTAGAAAAACTTCAGCACTCATAAATCATCAATCTGAAGTCCTTGATTGTGCATATTTATCATCTAATGCTATAAAATATCAGGGGGTAATTGGGCCATATTTCTTTTTTAGCAACTTTTTCTTTCAATGTTATACCCAGCTCATCATTCACACATTGTATCCGAACAATTAAATTTACAATTTGCCAAATCTTGATTAACTCAGATATTGAGACATCTGAGACTAAAAATACAAGAGAGCAATAATCACTTTTTTCTAAAAATTTTTAAAACAATTTTCGGTCCTCTCCTATATTAATACGTTACATCTAGATATTACTCCACCACCTAATAGCATTAAATTGTATATCTCCTCAATTACTAAAATAAATCTTCTTCCCGTTACATCACCCTTACCTATCTATCGAGCTTTAAATGTTTTGGGTCGAGGTTGCGCAAGGTATTAACCGGAACGAGAACGAGGTAGTCGCCGTCGTTGCAAGTACATCGACAGGGGGGGCTTAACTAGTGCCACGCAGAGCGAGCTTTCTGGATTCTACCGGAAGGGCCATTTCTTAAAACGTTCCCGGCTCGTCCCGATGGGCCACTCGAGCTTTGGGGACGAAGCTCAGCAACGGACGTTCGTCGGCTCAAAGCTCCTATTCTAAACCGGTACGGGATCAGCTCGTCTCTCCTCTACGACCCTGTAACGGCGTTGTAGAGGCCTAAAGGAGACGTACCATAGTTTATGTACAACCCGATATTATCACCCTATACGATATTCCGCAAAAAACTTTTCTACAGTTTCGTAAGTGACATTAAAGTTTTATCGGTCTCGTTCGGTATTTCCTCTGGCAGTTATGGTTGGTGTAATTGTTATCGTTATTGATATGACGACACGAATGCTGTCATTTGCGGTCGATGTCGAACACGTATTGATTGTAGCGCTTTTGCTGATTGAAATTACAATCGCTACGTTGAAATTGTGTATGCGTTTATGTATGTATGAATGTATGTATGTATGTAGCTTGCGGATAGGATAATTGAAATATGTCTGTCCAATTCAAAATATAACGTTATTAATATTTATTATCTCGAAATTAAACAACTAAACAATATACATATTTAATAAATAAGAAAATGAAATATATCTCTTAATACAGTATATTACTAAATCACACGAATTTTATTCTCTAATTGTAAAAGTGAACTAATTAATCTTTATTTTATGAAAAAATTGGATACATAGAAACCATAAAATTAAATTTTTTCCGGAGTTTAAACTTTCCATAGAGTTGGAATTAGAAACATTTGGGTTTAACGATTTTAGGAGACGTGCGGTTAAACCCAAATATTTTTAGTTCTAGGTATAGTGTTGATGTTAGCTCCTCTTCTAGCTGGTAGTCGATTTTACATGATTGTATACTTGCATTAAACTAAAACTAGAACTAACACTAGACCTAGAACTAGAAAGTGTCAGTTTAGCTGTGCGTCTTCAGACGCACGGCTAAACCTGAATACAATAATCTAAAACTGAATAACAGCTAAATTAGAGCTAATACCAACACTAAAGCTGAAACTAGAACTAGAAATATTTAGGTTTAGCTGTTAGCTCTTAAGATGGAACCGAACCTAAGCCAACGTAGCTTCAGAACTAACACTAGACCTGGAACTAGAAACAATAGGATTTAGCCGTCCCAAAAGACGAATGGTTAACCCTAATGTTTCTAGTTCTAGAGTTAGTTCTGAAGCTGGGTTGTAGGTCTAGTATTAGTTATACTTTTAGTTCCAGAAGAATTTAAAACAATCTAGAATTAAACAAGAATTAAAACTAGAACTAACACTAGACCTAGAACTAGAAAGATTCAGGTTTAGTCGTGCGTCTGAAGTTGCTTTCATCAGAAAATGAAATTAATTTATGAAAATTTCGATTATTTAATACTTCATTACCAATTTCAACACAGAAATCCAAACAATTGGCATCACCGCTAGCATCCTAAGTCTGAATCGTGGTCAAAATGGTTTAATTTTATTTTCTTACTTTTAATTTGAGTTTGTGATTCGTCGAATTAGAGAAGTATCATCTTCCTCATTTAGTCTCTTTTTCTGCTTTTTTATGGTTAATAACAAATCTGTTTCCAAATGCTTTTTTACAGGTTTGAGTGACTACTTTTTAATTACATAATAAAATACACACATTTACAAATGCAAAAATACATAAAAAGGTCTGGAATAACAAATAAATAATGGAAAATAAAACAAACATCTATTTGTTATACAAAGCTTTACAGTAAAGCTAACAAAGTAAAGCTAGATATAGAATTAGAAACATTTGGCTTTGGCGGCATGTCTTTTAGAATGGTTAAACCTAAATGTTCCAAGTCTACTTGGAACAGAAAAAAATCAAACTTGAGCATCTCGTTTCGTTTTTGAAGTACCATGTTTTGAAGTCAACCTAAGTTTGTAGTATTCCATAAATTGCCTCAATCATTTTTAAAAAATCGTAAAAAATCGATTTCTTAAGATATATTAATGAAATTTTTCGTGATTTATAAAGGAAAGTATGCATTTTACTCAAAATCAATCCAAACTTGAGTATCTCGTTTTGCTTTTGAGATACCATATTTCAATGTCAATTTAAATTTGTAGCATTTCATAAACTTCCTTAATCATTTTAAAAAAATCGTAAAAAATCAATTTCTAAAGATATCTTAATGAAATTTTTCGTCATTTATAAAGGAAAGTATGCATTTTACTCAAAATCAATCCAAACTTGAGTATCTCGTTTTGCTTTTGAGATACCATATTTCAATGTCAATTTAAATATGTAGCATTTCATAAACTTCCTTAATCATTTTTAAAAAATCGTAAAAGATCGATTTCTTAAGATATCTTAATGAAATTTTTCGTCATTTATAAAGGAAAGTATGCACTTTTTCTCAAAATAAAACCAAACTTGAGTGTCTCGTTTCGTTTTTGAGATATGTTTTCATAATCAATCTAAATTTGTAGTATTTCATAAATATCCTTAATCACTTTTAGAAAATCGTAAAAAATGGATTTCTTAAGATATCTTGATGAAATATTTCGTGATTTATAAAGTATGCACTTCTTTCAAAATTAAACCAAACTTGACTATCTCGTTTCGTTTTTGAGATACCATGTTTTGAAGTCAACCTAAATTTGTAGCATTTCATAAATTTCCTTAATCATTTTAAAAAAATCGAATTCTTAAGATATCTTAATGAAATTTTTCGTCATTTATAAAGAAAGGTATGCACTTTTCTCAAAATAAAACAAAATTTGAATATCTCGTTTCGGTTTTGAAATACCATGTTTTGAAGTCAACCTAAATTTGTAGCATTTCGTACACTTCCTTAATCATTTTTAAAAAATCATAAAATATTGAATTCTTAAGATATCTTAATTAAATTTTTCGTGACTTATAAAAGAAAGTATGCACTTTTCTCAAAATAAAACCAAATTTGAGTATCTCGTTTCATTTTTAAGATATCATTTTTTGAAGTCACCTTAAATTTGTAGCAATTTCCTTAACCATTTTTAAGAAATCGTAAAAAAACGAATTCTTTCTTATCTTAATGAAATTTTTAGTGATTTATAAAGGAAACCATGCACTTTCTCAAAATAAAACGTTTGGTATATGAGTATCCCGTTTCACTTTTAAGATATCATGTTTTGAAGTCAACCTAAGTTTGTAGCATTTCATAAATTTCCTTAATCATTTTTAAAAAATCGTAAAATATCGATTTCTTAAGATATCTTAATGAAGTTTTTCGTGATTTACGAGGGAAAGTATGTACTCTTCTCAAAATAAAACCCAACTTGAGTATCCCGTTTCATTTTTAAGATATCATGTTTTGAAGTCAACCTAAACTTTTGGCATTTCATAAATTTCCTTAATCACTTTTAAAAAATCGTAAAAATCGAACTCTTAAGATATTTTAATGACATTTTTCGTAATTTATAAAGGAAACTATGCACTTTTCTCAAAATAAAACCAAACTTGAGTATCCCGTTTCAGTTTTAAGATATCATGTTTTGAAGTCAACCTAAGTTTGTAGCATTTCATAAATTTACTTAATGATTTTTAAAAAAATTATAAAATATCGGATTTTTAAGATATATTAATGAAATTTTTCGTGGTTTATAAGGAAAAGTATGCACTTTTCTCAAAATAAAACCAAACTTGAGTATCTCGTTTCGTTTTTGAAATACCATGTTTTGAAGTCAACCTAAATTTGTAGCATTTTATAAATTTCCTTAATCATTTTTAAAAAATCATAAAATATCGAATTCTTAAGATATCTTAATGAAATTTTTCGTAGTTTATAAGGGAAGGTATGCACTTTTCTCAAAATAAAACCAAACTTGAGGATCTCGTTTCGTTTTTGAAATACCATGTTTTGAAGTCAACCTAAATTTGTAGCACTTCGTAAATTTCCTTAATCATTTTTAAAAAATCGTAAAAAATCGAACTCTTAAGATATCTTAATGAAATGTTTAGTGATTGATAAAGGAAACTATGCACTTTTCTCAAAATAAAATTAAACTTGAGTATCCCGTTTCATTTTTAAGATATCATGTTTTGAAGTCAACCTAAGTTTGTAGCATTTCATAAATTTCCTTAATCACTTTTAAAAAATCGTAAAAATCGAACTCTTAAGATATTTTAATGAAATTTTTCGTAATTTATAAAGGAAACTATGCACTTTTCTCAAAATAAAACCAAACTTGAGTATCTCGTTTTATTTTTAAGATATCATGTTTTGAAATCAACCAAAGTTTGTAGTATTTCATAAATTTCCTTAATCATTGGTCTAGTATTAGCAGACTTGTTCGTGTTAATTCTAGCTTTAGTATTAATTCTAGTGTTATAAATTGTGACTTTAACGATCATTAACAGTTCACATCGTACGAAAAAACTTTATTTTATGCTTTTTATAAGAAATAAATAGTTAACTTCCAAAGTTAGAGATAACTCAGGGAATACCTCGAGTTTATCTTTGAAATTAAATAAAGCAACTCGAGGAGTAACACGAGGTTATACTCACATTTTGTACTTACAATTAGAGAATTTGAATCTAAAATTAATGTGTTAGAAATGTTTTGATCAATATTTGTAAATTCTCGTTAAAATTATGATAATTTCATCGACGATTATTCTCGAAAATTGGAAATTGCTGGTTGTGTTTGTATCAAAACGCGTCAAGTTCAAAGCAGCTTTGAACATCGCGACTGATACCAAAGCTTTGTACATCGATATGCATATACGCATCAATGATAATCAAACTGTTTTACCGATAGATATCTGAATGAGTACAAACGTACCTAATAAAATTTGAATTTCAATTATTTTTAATTTAAAAACGGAAAAAAAGGAATGATTCGAATTTAATTTAAACTTCGTTTGGAAATACTTCTTATAAACGTATTGTTCTCAATAACTCTTCGTGCGAGATCAACTCTGACGGTTATTATATTGACGTCCATACCTTGATATACGCGTGCACGAATTGCATCGTAGAGCTTCCTCTTTGTCTTCTTATTAAATTTCCAGGGCTCCGTCGAAGTTATTAGGGCGCTATCTCACGCGCCGCGTTCTATCCGGGGAATGCAGTATCCGATATCCTCTTCTGTATGGCAGCGCGCGGGGGTTGGCTCCATTTGTATTCGGACCGGGTTCTTACATTTACCGTCGGCGCCCCCGAGCATTTTTACCTTGCCAAGCACGTTAAGGGATACTCCCGAAATTAGGTTTCTCTTTGTGCCGTCTAAACCGAGCACAAGATTGAAACTTCGTGATTTTTACGTATTTCATTATTTGACGGCGTATATTTCTTTACCGGTGATTAAATTCGGTATTCATCGCCAGGGAGAATTCGTCAAAGTCTTCTTCTTGCACAAGGTGGGGAAGAGTACTCGGGGCCTTTGGGAACTAATTAGAAAGTTGGCCGACGTCGTCGCTGTTATTGAATAATTCAACGGATCCAACAAATCATCTTGCGTTGTCCTGCTCCGTAACGGGTCGTTATTTAAACTGTAGAGGGAAAATGTATTACCGGGATGTGAAGGGAGCCTGTTCCGGAAGTTAAGCGACATTTAAATTACCCTAAAATCTCACTTTCTTACACAAAAAAGTGATAAAATCAATGCTACTAAAAAAATAATCAAAATATTTTAATTAACTCCCTTTTATTTAGATTGTAAACAAAGGACGAGATTGGAAATAAAGACGTGCCAGTTACAATGGTCATAACTCAGTGGGCATTCGACTCGAAATCCCCGTTGAATCGGAAATCGAATTTCGGTCGGGAATTGACGGGACAAAGTTATAGTTACCGCACGACTTAGCGGTGGCTGCTCTCTCACGAGTTTTCCAGGAAACCGGGATACTTTGTTGCCCTTGAATCTAATTTTTCCGGCACTCGGCCACTTTTACAAAGCGAAATATCCAGACCGAAAACGCTCAACGAAATAAGAAGAAAATTAAAAAAGGGAACACTAAATAAAATTTTAAACCATGACGCTAATTCAACTTGAAATGGTTTCATTTAACTAAAAACGGTTTAAGGTAAAATGAGAGTCAGAAGTTCGTTAATTTTTGTAGCACTTTAAAACCTCGAGAAGTATTTCTGGTAGTAGTAGACGTTGAACAATTTATAAATTTTCCTCCATGCATTTTAACCATCCACTCCTTAAATATTGTTGGCATTTCGTCATAGTGAGGTGACAGAATTATAAACGATTATCTTGTTGTGTAAAGGTAGACGATAATATCCGAGTTATTATTATTTCTATAATTAATGATATTAATAAATCTAGTTTTGAAATATCAACACTAAAACGACAAATTTTTTTTGGAAATGTAGCATCTTTGACGATTTGAATTTTAATTTTTCGTAATATGTCTTGGTAAAGATACAAACTTTCCCTAAAACGATATACAGTATGTAATTTTATACTCGTAATGTAGAAAATTGAACTATTTTTTTTAATTAAAACTTTTTCAAGTGATTTTTCAAGTCTGAATACCTAAATCTTTCTAGTTGTAGGTCTAGTGTTAGTTCTAGTTTTATACAAGTATACAATTACGTACGACTCTTAAGACGGAACCGAACCCAACCCAATCTAGCTTCAAAACTAATACTAGACCTAGAACTACAAACTAGAGGTAGGCACAGCTCTAATATTAGTTCTGAAGCTGAGTTGTAGGTCTAGTATTAGTAATACTTCTAGTTCCAGAAGAATTTAAGACAATCTAGAATTAAACAAAAATAAAACCTAGAACTAGTCGGTTTAGCCGTCCGTCTTCAGACGCACGGCTAAACCTAAATCTTTCTAGTTGTAGGTCTAGTGTTAGTTCTAGTTTTAGTTCTATACAACTAGACAATAATTTAAAACCGAATAACAAGTAAATTAGAGCTAATACCAATATTAAAGCGAACACTAGACCTAGAACTAGAAACATTTAATTTTAGCCGTACGACTGTTAAGATGGAACTGAACTCAACCCAACCTAGCTTCAGAAGTAATACTAGACCTAGAACTAGGAACATTAGTTTTGACAAATTTGATTCTATGTTCATCGTAGGGTATTAAATTAAAATGTTTAAGGTTTGTACGATGAAGTCTAGTTTATTCTTAAAAACGGCTATTCGGTGCTACAGCTGTTTCAGTGTACAAAAACACCTTCTTCAGGCACGACGTCAGTTTGAGGAAGACATTGTTTGGAAGAATATACAATTAAACGAGTTCATCGAACATCGAGTACGTTAAGAAGTTGAAACTGTTGAGGAAAATTGAAAAGGCCTGAGGGGCTGTTATAAAAGCAAAATTGAAGGCTTGAAGAGCGCGTTAACAAATTGTAGTAGTTTTTTTTTTTTTTAATTTAAAAGCTTGATGAGCACTTTATAACGACCGTCGTTATAAAGCGCTTCACGCAGATGGACTCTTTTTGTTAATTTTTGTAATTTCTACATACAATTTTTATTTTTTGTGTTTTTTGCGACATTTTGTTTTTTACTAAATTTTACTATGAAGTTTAGTTTATAACCTACGAACACGTACTCATCAAGCTTTTAAATTAAAAAAAAAAAAATACTACTACAATTTGTTAACGCGCTCTTCAAGCCTTCAATTTTGCTTTTATAACACGCCCCTCAGGCCTTTTCAATTTTCCTCAAAAGTTTCAACTTCTTAACGTACTCGATGTTCGATGAACCCGTTTAATTGTATATTCTTCCAAACAATGTCTTCCTCAAACTGACGTCGTGCCTGAAGAAGGTGTTTTTGTACACTGAAACAGCTGTAGCACCGAATAGCCGTTTTTAAGAATAAACTAGACTTCATCGTACAAACCTTAAACATTTTGATTTAGGAACATTAGGGTTTAGTCGTCTTAAGAGACGTGCGGTTAAACCCTTGTTTCTAATTCTAGGTCTAGTGTTAATTCTGAAGCTGAGTTGTAGGGCTAGTATTAGTTATACTTTTAGTTTCAGAAGAGTTTAAAACAATCTGGAGTTAAACAATAATTAAAACTAATACTAATGCTAAACCTACAACTAGAAAGCTTTAGCCGTACGTCTGAGGACTTTGTCAACTTTGAAAGATGTTAGCACCTCGCCCGTAAACGACCTTGATGATGTGAGTTTTAATCTAATAATAATAGCAGTTATAAGAATGTTGGGTTGAGATAGGTTAGGCTGAAGTGGGTTGGGTTGAGACTTCCTCTATTCATTTTAACCATCCACTTCTTAAATATTGTTGGCGTTTTGTCATAGTGAGGTGACAGAATTATAAAGGATTATCTTTGTGTAAAGGCAGACAATAATATCTAAGTTATTATTGTTTCTATAATTAATAATATTAATAGATCTGGTTTTGAAATATCAACGCTAAATCGACAATTTTCTTTTTGACGATTTGAGGTTTAATTTTTCGTCATATGTCTTAGTAAAGATACAAACTTTGCCTGCAAATTTTATACTTTAAATGTAGAAACTATTTTTGTTAATTAAAACTTTTTCAAGTCTGAATACCTAAATCTTGCTGTTGTAGATCTGGTGTTAGTTCTAGTTTTATACAAGTATACAATTACGTACGACTCTTAAGACGGAACTGAACCCAACCCAACCTTGCTTCAAAACTAATACTAGACCTAGAACTACAAACTAGAGGTAGGCACAGCTCTAATATTAGTTCTGAAGCTGAGTTGTAGGTCTAGTATTAGTAATACTTCTAGTTCCAGAAGAATTTAAGACAACCTAGAGTTAAACAAGAATAAAAACTAGAACTAACACTAGACCTACAACTAGAAAGTTTCGGTTTAGCCGTGCGTCTTCAGACAAACCTAAATCTTTCTAGTTGTAGGTCTAGTGTTAGTTCTAGTTTTAGTTCTATACAAGTAGACAATAATTTAAAACCGAATAACAAGTAAATTAGAGCTAATTCCAACATTAAAGCGAACACTAGACCTAGAACTAGAAACATTTAAGTTTAGCCGTACGACTCTTAAGATGGAACCGAACTCAACCCAACCTAGCTTCAGAACTAATACTAGACCTAGAACTAGGAACATCAGGATTTAGTCGTCTTAAGAGACATGCGGTTAAACCCTTGTTTCTAATTCTAGGTCTAGTGTTAGTTCTGAAGCTGAGTTGTAGGACTAGTATTAGTTATACTTTTAGTTTCAGAAGAGTTTAAAACAATCTGGAGTTAAACAATAATTAAAACTAAAACTAACGCTAAACCTACAACTAGAAAGCTTTAGCCGTACGTCTGACGACATTGTCAACTTTGAAAGATGTTAGCACCTCGCCCGTAAACGACCTTGATGATGTGAGTTTTAATCTGATAATAATAGCAGTTATAAGAATGTTGGGTTGAGATAGGTTAGGTTGGAGTGGGTTGGGTTGGGTGGAGACTTTTATTATTATAAATATTTTGAACATTAAGATCTGATTAAGTCCATAATTTGATTAGGATCTATTTAACAGTTTTCTTGCGATTTAAAAGTTGAGACTAAGAAATCTTTCTGGATAAAGACTTCGAAGACGTTGGCCGTCCAATTTGGGTTCGGATATCTCGTTTGCGTTAAGAATCTGTTTTGTTGGGTTGAGGTACATTGGCTCGGATTGGGTTAAGGCTCTTTATTCAAAATATGGTGAACATTAAGATCTGATTTAGTCCATAATATTGTTAGGACCCATCTACAAATTTTCATCCAATTGAGACGCTGAGAACAGCAAATTTTTCCGCTAAATTCCGAGATGGTTTGTTTATCAATAGGTCTAAGCTAGAGGAAATGGGAAATTTTAGAAAGGTTCAGGTTATTCAGGTTAAGTATTGGTTTCGACCAAGAGGAACAAATCAAAGCCATGAGCAGCTCAATCAAATTCAACCTAACCAATTATCAACCAATGCATATTTAATAGCACCATTAATAACCCATTTATTGCAAACCATAAAAAACCCTTTTTTTACGAGATCGGGGAAAATCTGCAAACACACTCGGCCATGGAGCTTGAGTGGTCGGATACTGGATGAAAACGCCAAACGGTATTTTTTCGAAATTGTACCGATATTTACTTTTTCATTACTAGTCCTTCCCTCTTAGGCTCTCCATAAATCGAGTAGCGTAAAACAGAAACAAATTCAGTTCTTCCCTCTAATGATCTCCTTTTCACCTCGAATACCATCCATCTAGTAGCTAGTTGAGGGAAGATCGTCTCTCCGATCTAACGGTGATTCCATCCTCACTCACATTGTATGAAATCCGTCAGGTAGCGCAAAAACTTAAAAAAAAACAACAACTTTTTGTATTGTTAAACCTTTTGTCTATAGATATTTGAGTAGTTAGCTCTTTCGACATTTCTAATATTCCTCTTTTATGGTAAATGTTACCACAATCATTTTTGATATGGCATTTCATTTCCTCTCGCTGTCCAGCATCTCATCTATGTTATTACCACTATTTAAAATTGTCTCAACTTTGTTCTAACACTCCTTTCTTTCTTTTTGGAATCTTACGCACACAAATGCAGTGTCTATCTCAAAACCAGCAGATATCTGAGTGAGTTTTCTTAATTTTTGTCAGAAACTTTCCAAATACGCCATGATCGAAAGAACTGTGTCAGATGATAGTCTAATAACTCTCCAGACTTTCGCTGACACCATGATTTAAGATCTTGTTGATGCAAGATTTTAATATGACTTTATTTCTCGCCGCTACCTTGTATTCTTTTCCATTGGTATGAGTGTTTATTCTCCCCACATGTAAGTCCATGGGGGGCATGCTGGCTATTACTTCAACACTTGAGTGGATATAGTGCAGTAAGTCGACGTCACTCCTATTGCCAATTAATGCAGTTAAGCATGTTCTTATAAAGTTTGTACTTCAATGCACACTTCCACGTTGATGCGGCATACATCACAGCAGAAAATCCATCTCTTGGTTGGTCTTGAACCTCCCAAATTTGGCATTATTTTTCGAAGTATGTTGGTCATCCTTAGGTCTTTGTCCAAGTACACTCTTAGATACTTTATCCTTTTAAAGCTTTTCACGGTGACCTTAATCGCAGGACTGCCAATACTTTGATACCCATACTATTAAGTTTGTGGATAACCTGGTTAACCGTCAACTCGACTTTATCTTCTATCTTCGTCCTATCTTTCCCTGTTACAATAAGTGCTAAATCATCTGCTTATGCCACCATATTAACTCCAGTTTCCATTTCCAATCTCAGAATTTTGTCATAAAATACATTCCAGAGAGTAGGACCCAAAACTCATATCTGTCTGATGTCACAAATTCTACCCGTTTTGGCGTTATTATCCTTCTTTCCGACAGGTGGACTATACCCTTTTGCAGAGCTTGACAAATACCGTCCTAAAGAGCGGAGTTAAAAGCAGTTTCAATATCAATGGTAACCTTTGCGCGCAGTGTCAGATTTTTTAACACTGATTTTTTTAAAAATTTTCCACATAGCCTTGCATCTTCTTAATGACTTGTACATCTCTAAGTCTAAGACTTAGTTGTCTCGTCCCTAAGACATCCAAGTCGATCTCTTCCTATTGTTTACATCATTTTACATAAGGTACCTTCCAAGCAGATCAGTCTGTATATACTTATCATCTTATCATCTCTTTTCAGCTCTTCGATTAGTACAAGGTTTACTATCTTCCACGACTGCAGAAGCTCACCTTGTTTTAAACAATTAAAGGCATTTAAAAATTTCATTTATCATTTAAGGTCTATGTATACAACTTCCTTTATTGCGTCTGTGGTCGATCTGTCTCTCACAAAACTGATCTCATTTGAAAGATCCTATCCATTTGGAAGACGTTATTTGGAAGATCCTCGCCATGTTTCAATTCCTCCAAAATTCTTTCGAATTACGAGTTTCCCGATTTTCTAAATGCTTGAAAATTCACACTTTTAAAGTAGCATATTGTACGTTTTTTTGTGTTTCAAAGGATACAACCCAAACTAATCTAACACAACCCAACCGAACTCGGTCTAATTTAAGTCAATCCAACCCAATGGTATGATTTAAGTGGGATTCATCTGTCAGATCATTAGTCAAAGTAATAATCTTCGCAATACAAATACAGTATAGTACAAAATTTATCTTCCATTATTATCTCCGTTCTCCCGTTTCTTCGTCCCTATCACCTCTCTTATCCATTTCCAGCTTCCTCGCCTTCATCCAAAGTCTGCCTACGGTTCTTTTATTCTCTCAGCTCACTACGTCATCTCAACATAGCCATCAGTTTCTTTCTTTCTGCAATTCCCATTTCTCACAAGGTATTTTGGAAGTCTCTGCTTTCATTATATTCCCAAAACCTTTCATTGTATTTTCCCTGGTTTATCTTCGTCCTTCTCTCCTGTGTCTGGACACCTCTACCTCTGTCACTCACATCCCCAATAATTTATAATATAACTTAACACAACTCAACCTAAGTTACATAGCCTTTGCACCTTCCTGATGGAATCTACAATAGATCTCTCTATTCCTTGAAGCCATATTGATTATCGCTTAGCATACCATTTTTTCTTATTACCAAATCTATCTCTTATTAGTGCTTCCATCATTTTGCATATAGTAGCTTCCAAGCACATTTTCAGCTTTTCGATTAATACAAGATTTGGTACCTTCCACAATTGCAGAAACTCTCCTTTTTTTATTATAAATGTCTGTTTATTGCCTATCACACTATCTTTCTTCTAGTTTTGAGTAAAGCCTTATCCAATTCTTCCATAGTGAAGATATGTACATGTATATGTTCGTCATGGGGAAAGTTTTCTTCATTACGTCTTCATTAATGGGATTTCTTTTTTTAAGTTTAAGTTTTTTCATTACTATTTACCCCATATATCTTCATCCAATTCCTGTATTTTTTCATTCTCTAGTCTATTTCACTCTCTGCAGCCGCGTTTCCTCTTGATCATCTTGTTATCCTTCTAGACGCATTACATTCCTTCCTCTCTCTTTACTGTTATCTCATTATTCCACCAATACACCCCACTATGTCTTCTACTACTATTTGCTACAAGAACTACAGTTCTTGCTGAGTTTGATTTCTTTCTGGTGGATGCAATCCTACGCAATTCTTCGCATATCTTTTCATTGCTGCATCAGTCACTCTCCAACCTACGTGTTTATATATTTTCGCCACAGTATCATCTTAATGTTGCAATCCACATGATTCTATTTCAAATGATATAGTTCTATGGTCACTCATTTTCTCTCTTTCGTCGAGTACTCTCCAGTAGCATACTTTGGAATATATATTTTTTGAGCAAGCAGTAAGGTCCCAACCCAACCCAGCTCAACCTAATTTTCACCAACATTATCAATTACAAAAATCAATCAGTCCCATCCTGCCATTCAAAAACGCAATCTCTTCCATTAATTGACTATAGCTGGCCTAATTAATCCAAGCAAAATTTGTTTTTTTCGTGTTTATGTTCCCAGCCTTATATCAAATATGTGTACAAATATTCTAATCAACCAATTATATATTCACTCCAATACAACATCATATAGGACTTTGATTACGCCTTCATGCAAATTGCTAATGTGTTTTGAAACAAAGCCGGTTTCAGTGATCAATCATATATAAACGACACGGTTTGCGGTCTAAAGACTAAAGAGCGTAGTTTGCATACGTCTCGAAATCTTAATCCCTCAAGCGTAGTTCTAGCAAATAAACTACGAGGAAGTTGTGCGCGCCCTTAACATTTCGAAAACGGTTCCTCCGCGACGTCTACTGCGATAGAATTAATTGCGAAAGTTCCAGGTACGCAATTACCAGATAAATACGTTATTGATGTTTTCCGCTGCGAAACTGTTGCCGGTAATTAGCGGTTGTACATCTGCAGTTAGAATGCTGACAAGAAATCCCGTTATATTAGTCAAAACGACTCAAGGGGTTGTCACTCAAGATTCACTTAAGATTCGTGTAAGTGCTTTGAAGTAAATGTAGTTAAAGTGACATCAAGATTCATGCCACTTCAATTTTATTTAAATAATTTTCTAATGTAATGTTGAAAAAAACTAATCGTTTTAAAGAAGTGGGTGCGGTCGTTCATCACTTTAGAAGTAGTCTACGAGAGAAGAATTGGACCAATGTTATTTTCTAACCTTTTTACTTTGAGTGTAGTAGGAGGACATTCCTATCTAGATTTTAATTAAAGATTTAGTTAAAGGAAAAGCAGAGCTCCGTTTCTTTTGTGGTGAAAGCTGCGCCCCTTTGTGTCCCCGAAGCTCAAACACAACGTCGGGTGTGCTTTACAACACCGTTACACAACTGTTCTTGGTGGAGTGCATTCTCTCCGTAACGGATACAATTCCGTTTACCATTTTTTTCTTTTTCGCCTTTTCAAATTAATTTAATTCTAACGAATTCCGCTGAAAAGTAATTTGGGTGTAAACCTGGCAGTATTTTTTTTCAATTAAATTTTCTTTTCTATTGCGCGCAAATTCGTAGTTTTTGAAACATGTAAATTGGGCACGGAAAAGTTCGCGGGACCTACTAAAATGTAACTGCACCCAATTATGCAGATTAGTGAGCTTCATCAGGGTTCACGTCCGTGAAAAATGGGCCAATCCGGTTCCAAGCAGCGGTTTTCTGTGTGTTGTTGTTTTACCCACTCCTCGTCTCACTGAGAATATTGTTCCAGCGATATTAAAGCCATACTTCGAGAGAATGTAACCGGAAAATATCTATAGCAATATTACCTTTATGATAGCGGCATACTTTACCAATGTCGCCGCGCGTAGGTGCAAATTGCTTTTTGTAACAGTTTTACCTACTTTGGGAAACGCGGTGTCGGAATTTGTAGTGCTAGCTAGCTATTCTCGGGTTTTAACTCTTTGTATATTTAGTCGGATATCCTTGAAGCGCCAAAATGTTTATAAAGCACATCAAAGGTCTCAAATGCGACGCACTAATTATTTTTGTAACGAGAAACTTAAAAGCCCCATTTAATTTGACGTCGTCGTATTTTCTTAACTATTTCCACCCTGTAAATTTATAAATTTATGCCGTCTTCGAAGCCATAAGTCGCTAATATCACCCGGGTTAGTCCATTGGACCATGTAAAAACGACCGCCAAAACGCGATAAAATTATGATTAGGACCAAAGCCAAGTTTTTACGGTTCGATTCATTTTCTCTTTTCACCCCGCGCATTTTCGTCCTCGTTTACGCAAAGTTCGTATTAAAATTATCGCCTAATTGGTGCTGTCGCCTCAGGAAATAAGGTCGATGAAATTTGACGGCACAACAACTCGTCGTTTTATTAATTTTTCCTTCCGCCAACCGAAGAAGGGGCTGAGTGTTTGTATTTTTAGACGTTCGTTTTTCTAGTTAAGAATTCTAATTTATTCATAGAGGTTTTGTGTGTCAACAGGACCGTAATATACTACAAAAGATTATGTGCATTCGTAATGTGCTCGAAGATGACGTTGGAAAACCTAAAGCAATTATTTTTATCATCATAAAAGTTAACCACTCTCAACAAATATTAAACTGAATGGGGACTTTTATTAATGGGTTTGAAATGGCTCAAACGTTCTTTTAAAACCCCAAAAGAATTTTGTGGCTTAATTTCGATAAAAACTGCTTATTTGGTAATCTTGAATATTTTCTTCGGAAACTGGTTCGAAATGGAGGGAGAAGGTTGCACCTTCGCTCACTTTTATACGAAATCCACCACCCACTAAAATTCAAACTATAATTTTGAAAGATTGGTTGAATAATGCTTTATTATCAATTAAGAAATTTTCAATATCTTCTCATATTCACTCCTGGTTGAAATGGGGATTATGCCCATCATGCATGTACCCTGTGTCATGTCTGAGATGCGAACTTTTTCTTTGCCATTTCATTTAGTATGAAAAGGAGCACATTCGGTTTGTTCGGGGGCAAATAGGCGAATTTTTTTCAAAATTTCGTTCAAAATTGGAAACATTTAGGAATAAGATACAAAATACAATTATTACTATTCGATTAAATAAGCATCAAGGTATTTTGACTAACCTTCTTTATAATTATTGTAACAATCAACACCAAAATATTTTAGTTGTGAATTGATTGTTTAGTAAACAGATATTGCACAAATAAAACCTCGATGAAAATGGGAATTTTTAATTAAT
Organism: Onthophagus sagittarius; assembly: GCA_036711965.1. NCBI lineage: Eukaryota > Metazoa > Arthropoda > Insecta > Coleoptera > Scarabaeidae > Onthophagus > Onthophagus sagittarius. The sequence continues at coordinate 16,232,836 of JASERS010000004.1, forward strand.
TTTTTCATTGTTTAATGCTACAAATATCCACAAAAAAGTTAATAACCAAAATTATAATTTATTTTCGTACTAAAATTAATAATTTTTTAGAATAATTTTGAAAATTGAAGTATTAAAGAAATTTTAAAATTAAAGAATTAAATTGAAAACTTAATATTTTTCAGTAAAATATTCTATTTTTCATTTGCATGATCTTTCTTTAATAAGGCCATAGTTATCACTTTATACCAAAATTAATTTATAAAAAAGCAATAAACACAAAAAATAGGCAGATGCAATTATCAACACTCCTTTAGTTATTTATTTCTTTTGTCACCCTGCTATATTCTCTGAAAATATATTCCTCTATATCCATACAGCTGAAAAATTAGCAGTTGAAAACTAAAATAAGCATTCACTATCAGGTCCAACGTTCTTGTCCGAATAAAGAAAATGTCCGCTTATGAGAATGACTAATAGAAATACTTTGGGTATATGGCTCAAGGTATACAGGATGTTTCAGAGTTTCAGTGTTATAGCGGCTTACTGTAACTGACTTCATAATCGTCAAAAACGTGTATAATATAAAAATATTCAATAATTTAATTTAAACACCCTGTGCCTCCAATACAAAGCATTTGTCAATCTATGTTTATATAAAGTTTTGTTGTTAAGGTTTATCTACTGTTAAAGTCCTTCCACAAAAACCTGAAACACCCTGTATGTACGCTTATAAGCAATTTCCGCTTGCTAGAGCTTTTCGCGTACCAGTGCTTTCACTACATAAATATTACAACTTAGAAATATATCATAAGTTACTTAATCATTGTTATTTGTGGAAATATCTTATAATTTCTGCCAATTTTACAGTAATCAGACAAAAAAATCTTTTTGCCAAGATTTTCAATTAATTCGCTTCTGTGGGGGAAAGCTCTGGTTCAAATATACAAGGTTGGGTTGGGTTGGGTTGGGTTTAGCCGCGCATCTGAAGACATTTTTTTAATGAAGGCCTCTAAAATGAATAGTTTCTGAAATAGAGTACTTTACAAACTGCTTTAGCAATTCTATATATTTGAATTGCAGTAAAACTAGAACAAACACTAGACCCAACCCATTACCCCTTATCTATGCTAGCAATTAATGAATTTCTGCTCAAAAATGTCAGTTTATTTGATTGTCAGTGCGACATCGTCGAAATTTTGCCAATATTTTGCTTTCTGGGTATACTAACATCACTAACCTCGGCCGATTTTGAAGACGTGGGCCGCTCAAAATGCAACTTTGACGATTTGAGGCTTAATCTTTCCTCTTTCCAAGCGACCTCGCCAAACCGCCGAGGTCGTTTGCGGACGAGTTTTGTTATTGAGACAGGAATTCGTCATCTTTGGGAGATATAACACCTCGCTTGCAGACGAGCTCTAGTCTAGTAGTAGTCTAGTCAAAAGTTCTAGTAATGTATTACATTCGATTGAGATGGGTTGGGTTGAGTTGGGTTGGGGCTTTTCATTCAAAATATGATGAATATTAAGATCTGGTTTAGCCCATAATTTGTTTAGGACCCATCTAAAAATTTTTTTACGATTTAGACGTTAAAAATAACAAATCCTTCCGGGGAAAGTAACCTCGGCCAACTTCAAAGACGTGAACCGTCATATATCTCGCTTGAACCGTACGCAAAACGTAATCTTGTATCAAATATCACGATCATTGAGATCTGGGTTATCATATATTTTAACCCAAGAAGCTAAAAAGCATCATTAACGCTGTTGGTTTCGACCAAGGAGAATAAATCCAAACCCCCAAACATCCCAGTCATATTCAGCCTAATCAATCATCAACTGATCTAAGCCACGAACAACCCATAGCACCTAAATCAACCTAAATCAGTTTGATTTAGGTGCTATGGGTTGTTCGTGGCACAACCCATAGCACCTAAATCAAACTCAACCCAAGTTTCAACAACTTTATTAATTATCAAAAATCAATTAATAAGCTGTTTAATTGGCAATCTTGAATTCCTTCTTCTGAAACTGGTTCAAAGTGAAGGAGAACCTCGACCAACTTCAAAGACGTAAACCGTCATATATCTCGCTTGAATCGGACGCAAAATGTAATCTTGTATCAAATATCACGATCATTTAGAACTGGGTTATCATATATTTTAACCCAAAAAGCTAAAAAGCATCATTAACGCTGTTGGTTTCGACCAAGGAGAATAAATCCAAACCCCCAAACATCCCAGTCATATTCAGCCTAATCAATCATCAACTGATCTAAGCCACGAACAACCCATAGCACCTAAATCAAACTCAACCCAAGTTTCAACAACTTTATTAATTATCAAAAATCAATTAATAAGCTGTTTAATTGGCAATCTTGAATTCCCTCTTTTGAAACTGGTTCAAAGTGAAGGAGAACCTCGACCAACTTCAAAGACGTAAACCGTCATATATCTCGCTTGAACCGGACGCAAAATGTAATCTTGTATCAAATATCACGATCATTGGGATCTGGGCTATCATATATTTTAGCCCAACAATATACACGCTAGAAAGCATCATTAACGCTGTTTGTTTCGACCAAGGAGGACAAATTCAAACTCCCAAACATCCTAGTCAAATTCAGCTTAATCAATCATCAACTAATCTAAACCACGAATAACCCATAGCACCTAAATCAAACCCAACCCAAGTTTCAACAACTTTATTAATTATCAAACTCAATTATTAATAAGCTGTTTAATTGGCAATCTTGAATTTCTTCTTCTAAAACTGATTCAAAGTGAAGGAGAACCGTCTAATGTTAGTGGAACCTAGAAGTTCTTTCCGGCGTAAAGCTATCTTTGAGGTCTAAAATTTGTTGATTACCTGTTTTATGTCCCTTTTTTGTAGTCCACTATTTGGTTAGGGTCCAATGAATTCCCTGAATAAAGTCCAACGAATTTCGCTGTTTGTTTTGCCTTTATATTCCGGATAAGTAGCAGTTTAATGAGGCTGTTTGGTTAACTAATATCCATGCCTACTCCGGATCAAATTTTCTTTGAAGCGTCAGTGTACCAGGCAAAGGCACTTTTTAATTGAGCCTTGGTCAATCATGCTTCTATATATGACCTTGTACGACTAGTTGAAGTTGTATTCTTTCGGAAAAAGATCCATCCTAATTTCGATCAAATAATTTAAATCTGAGGTCATCCTGCAGCAATTTAAGTGAGAGAGCATGTTCTCAGTGATAAGGTATTCAAAACTGCCTCTTTTTGTATACAGGGTGATTCAGAAAACCACCTATAAACTTCTAAAATAGGTAATATATAGGAAACTAAGATAAGTAATCTTAATATAGATGGGTTCGCAAATACCTCCTTAACGACATATAGCGTCAAAGATTCTTTAATAAACATTATCTGCTATAAGAAAACAACGTTTTTAAAATTTTGTCGCCACCATTGCTCTGCGAATTAACGTGTTTTATTAAATTTGTCTTTTACAAAACATTGAATTAATATATCACAGATCTGTATGCAGAACCCTTCAGAAAAAGGAAGTTATATCCTTATCATTTACAACGTGCCCAAGATGTACGATGGCTGCTTGGAAAACTTGCAAACTATCTCAATTTTTTTTGACAATACCTTATTCCCACATGAAGCCTCGTTTACGAGAGGAGGAATTGTTGATTTCCACAATAATCATTTAATCATTATTCCACATTTTTTCAATTATCAATTTTAACGTGAGTTTTTAAAAAAATGTGCATGTTGGCATTACTTAATACAAGCTCATTGGTCATTTTAAGCTACAAAATAGACTAAATGGCTAGTACCTTAATTTTTTAATGAATAATTCTTTCATTTCCCTCGACAAGTTAGAAATTATTCAAATAAGACATACCCTTAATGGTGTATTAACCGCAGTGGTTTAATTCAGTGGCCGTCCGTTCATCAGGTTTAAATCCTCTCGATTTCCATACTTTGGGGTCATACTAATCAGCTGATGTCCAAAACGCCTTTAATATTTAAAGAAACTTTGATGTCCTATACCTCACTAAAAATTCCTTGTGTATTAAGACTATTCGTCTTAATATTTCATCCATTATTTGCTCTAGAATTCAGCGGTTTTTTGAATCAACCTATATATAAATGAAGTGATATGAGACCGAGTAAGGCTTCAAGAGCAGTCGTTGGACAAGATTTCGCTGCACCCGTTATGTTAAGATACGCGAGCCACTGTATTTGTGCCAGCTCCTGTTGTGTTGCCTTTTTAGCCAGCATCAGTGAAGCATAAGCGACCAAAAGTCTAGTTATTGCAGCGTAGGTTTAATAAGCCATTTGTGGTTTGAGACCCCAATTTCATTCGAGGAACTTACGGCAGATTTGATTGGCTATCATGGTTTCTTTCCTCATCTTATCTAATTGTAAGCGGGAGTTCCACCTTAATTTGTTATCTAGAATTATTCCTAAGCGCTTAGCCTCTGTTTTGAAGTTTATGGTGCTAAATACATAAATCCTCTTAGTGCCTTTTTAGCAACTCTAAAATTGATTGTGAACATGGCTAGGCATCATTTGATTGTCGATCTATGTATGTTTTTTTACGTTTAGGGCATTCTTTATGGATTCATGGGTGTTATCATAAACACCCTCTATGTCTATGAAAGCACATAGAGATATTAAAGCATTATTTTAGCGAAGTTTCAAAATTGTAGTTTAATTCTTAATGAGTGGTGTATTTCATGTAAAAGCGAATATAGAAAAATGAAAACAAAAATTAGTTGATGCTAAATAAATTCGCTAATGCTGAGAACATCATTTTAAGAAGAGTAAGAGCAAGACGGCAAAGAAAGACATTAACGTAAACGTTCCATTTTAGGTCGGCACTAAATGGCACGCAGAAAAGCTTTTATGGTGCTGCCAAAACGGTTGTAAAAAGTAAAAACACAACCGACCATTGTGCAACGAACCCCGAACACAGAACTAAACCGTGCAATTAAAACGCAACTTTAACTTGAAGAGTTTATTTAAAACTAATTTTCGTTTCTTTATATTGAACAATTTTTTTAAATCTTAAAATTAAAAACGACGCAAATTGGAAATTTAAATGACAAAGCGTGCCCATATAACATTGCCTAAAACTTAATCCCCCAAGTTCCCAAATAACTACTAGTTTTCAAACTGAGATTACCGGGTGGTGACCTATATTGAATTAATGAATTACCCCCATCGTTCGTTCTCCGCCTCCCCTCTAACGACGGGTGGTTGCATTAATTTAAGGATACATCTTTATGGCGGACGGCTTAACCGCCCCTTTATTAATACGTCAACCCTCGGAGGCGACGTCGTAAAATTATAAGGGATAAGACGTCCACTTAGTAAAGGGGGTGGGTAACGACTTTAAACCACCCGCGGTTAACGTTTAATATCATAGATTTTCTTTTTATACTTTCCCCAGTTTCTCTTTCGATGTATTTTCACCCCCTTTAGGAGAACAGAAAAAAATGTATTCACAAGCAAAAAGGATAAGGGATAAAGAGGCAAATAATGAGACAAAGCCACCCCCACTGAGCCGTCTTGACAATCGGAAGTCCCGGGGCGGGATAAGACGGACGAAAAAAAAAACTTGAGAATAGGAAATTCTCCTCTTGCGGCTGCGACCCTGAATTCAATAGGAATCTTTCTCGGGAAGCTAGTGGAATTTGTGATATTGCTACCGACCAAGAAAAGAAGCCGGGGTTCCCCCTTTTTTCTACGTATGTGTATATATTGCAGTCACGAAGTTGCGTGCCGATAGCCTAAAATCCTTTTATACCATTCGTATCTACTCGTATTTTTTTTCTGAATTGTCAGAAAAAGATCTCGGCAAATCGATGGTCGAGGGCTAACGACGACGAATTTGTCGGCTTATCTCTCTGGAGTTCAACCCTTTGGGCTGATTTATATTGTAGGGTTGGTCGTAAAAGCGGTTAGGGCACGATTTTCAAAACCATTTTAGTAAGAATACGAATGGTGATAGAAAAAAAGAATAACTTGTCGTATTCGTTCGAATCTAAGACGCATTATTTTTGTCAGAAATAATACAATATAATTATTATGTTATTAATAATGCGCTGCTTCTAAGATAACTGACTTAAGGGTTTAATCGTCTTAACAAACGTACGGCTAAACACGAATGTTTCCAGTTCTAGATAGTCAGATCAAATGAAATAAACCTAGAACTAACACTAGACCTAGAAGTGGAAAGATGTGGCTTTAGCTGTGCGTCTGAAGACGCCACAGAGTTGCCGAATTAGTTTGAAAAATTCTTTATGTCAGAAACTATTAATTGTACAGGCACTCGTTAGAAAATGTCTTCAGATGCAGGGTTAAACCCAACCCAAACAATGTTGAGTTGGGTTGGGCCAAAACACAACTCTACTCAACTCTGTATAATATAATGGAAATAAAACTAGAACTAACATTACACCTAGAACAAGAATCATTCGGGTTTAGCCGTTTTGAAGGATGTAAGGCTAAATCCGAATGTTTCCAGTTCTAGATATAGAGTCAGATCAAATGATATAAAACTAGAACTAACACTGATGTGAGTTTGTAATTTACCTTGTAAATTACCAGAATATTTACCGTAATTTACTTTAATAGGGATACGTCAACGAGCTAGAACGATTAACTAACAAATTAAATGGGCACTTCTAAAGAAAATATCAGATATCAACTACATACTAAAAAAAGTAACAGGGAGAAGAACACAAATCCTTGTATAAAATGGTAATATATAACATCTTCGGAGGAAGAAGAGATAAAAATGAATATATATATATATGTACATTAATTGGAAAAGGAAAAGAAAGAAACTTTGCTGGCTATAGAAGTTTTACAACATGTAAAGGGAATTGGACAATTTGTAAAAGAAAAAAGGAGGGATTCGAAGAATTTAATTGAAAATTTTCCTAGATAATTTTTAAATCAACCTGGAAAAATCAATTTGGTTCAATATGATATTGTTTTGAAACGCTTCAAGAAAGCATGAAATGTTTCCGCCAAAGCTTGATACTGCTTCAACGAGACTTAAAGAGCTTCTAGAAGTCTAGATACTGCCTCTGGTAGTTGTGACACAGCTTGCAAAAGATTTCAAATGTTTTTTGAAGATTGAAACACTTGATACTACCTCTAGAAAACTTGATATTGAAGACTCGATTCTGCCTCTGGAAGACTTGACACTGCTTCTACAAAACTTGATATTGCTTCCAGGATAGTTGAAATGTTTTCAAAAGACTTGCAATGCTTCCAGAGGTCTTCTAAAAGACTTAATATTGCCTCTGGAAGACTTGAAATACTTCTAGAACACTTAATACTGCTTCTAAAAGACTTAAAATGCTTTCACAAGACTTGATATTGCCTCTGAAAAATGTGAAATGCTGCTAGAGGATATAATACTGTTTTTAGACGAATTGATATTAGTTTTGAAGAAGATCAAATCTGTCAAAACCTTTAGTACTGTTTCTAGAAACTTGAAATGTTTCTAGAAGACTTTTGCCGTTGGAAGGCTTGAAATGCTTAAGAGCACTAAATAATATCTTATTTATCAACAGATATTAAATACTAATTATTATTTATGGACAAATTGTTTGTACTTTGGGTACCTCTTGAAGTATACTAAATAAAAATATAAAATTAAGATTTTCATTTTAGAATCAAATGACTACTTTTACAAACACAACCCAACTCAATCCTGTATATTAGAATTGAAATAAAACTAGAATCAAGAACAAGAATCATTCGGGTTTAGCCCAGATCTTCCACTTCTAGGTCTAGTGCTAGTTCTAGTTTTACTTCAATTGAAATATACAAGGTTGCCAAATTAGTTTGAAAAATTCTCTATTTCAGAAATTATTAATTGTACATCAATTGTAAATCCGAATGTTTTCATTTCTAGATATAGAGTCAAATCTAATGAAATAAAAGTAGAACTAATACTAGACCTAGAAGTGGAAAGATCTGGGTTTAGCAGTGCGTCTTCAAAGCTAAACCTAAGACGCACGGCTAAACCCAAACAATGTTGGGTTGGGCCAAACACAAACCAACTCAACCCTGTATATTATAGTTGAAATAAAACTAGAACTAACAGTACACCATGAACAAGAATTATTGGGGTTTAGCCGTCTTGAAGGATGTACGGCTAAATCCGAATGTTTCCAGTTCTAGATATAGAGTCAGATCTGATGATATAAAAGTAGATCTAACACTAAACCTAGAAGTGGAAAGATCTGGGTTTAGTCGTGCATCTTCAAAGATAAACCCAAGACGCACGGCTCAACCCAAATCATTCCACTTCTAGGTCAAGTGTTAGTTCTAGTTTTACATCAATTGAAATATACAAGTTTGCTAAATTAGTTTGAAAAATTCTCTATTTCAGGAACTATTAATTGCACAGGCATTCGTTAGAAAATGTCTTCAGATGCAGGGTTAAACCCAACCCAAACAATGTTGGGTTGGGTTAGGCCAAACACAAACCAACTTAACCCTGTATATTATAGTTGAAATAAAACTAGAACTAACATTATACCTAGAACAAGAATCATTCGGGTTTAGCCATCTTGAAGGATGTACGGCTAAATCCGAATGTTTCCAGTTCTAGATATAGAGTCAGATCTGATGATATAAAACTAGAACTAACACTAGACCTAGAAGTGGAAAGATTAGGGCTGAAGTTTGAAAAATTCTCTATTTCAGAAATTATTCATTGTATAGGCATTCTTTTAAAAAATGTCTTCAGATGCAGTGTTAAACCCAACCCAAACAATGTTGAGTTGGGTTTAGGAATATCTCTAGTTCATTGCTTCAGTTGTGGTTGTAGTAGTTATTCAATATTAGATTGTGTACATTTAATTGAACTAAAACTAGATCTTTGGTACTAGAAACATTCGGGGTACAGTAATGTTATAAATATGTTACGTTAATTTGAAAAAATTGCAATATCATTATAATCATAAACGAATTATTTAACTCCAATTTGAGCTCAGGTAAACGTGAGGGGATGGAAAGTTTTAATGGTTGTTGTAGTATTTGGCCTGAAGTTCCAAAATTTCTAAACAAGTTAAGTGTGGATTCATACGAGTTTTAGTTAGACAAGCTGTATTAGATTATAGGCAAAAGTTTGGTCGAAAAAACTTGAGGAATTCTTCGCGACGGAGTTGAATTCTCGGTTTAATATGCATCCGGCGAGTTGTAAGGACGAATACGAGGGGAAATAGAGGGTGCGAGGGCCACGGGGGTAGTAGTCGCGTCATTATTAAAATGCAAATGTTCATGAATATCCATAAATCGGAGGGGTCCTGGCCGTGGAAAGCTCGTCTTAAATATATCGTGTCGTGCACGGGCCATCGAGTCGTCGTCCCATTCCCAAATGTATTCGCAATGTTGGCCAAGTTCTGGTCCTAGTATTTCGGGCAAATCTGATTCTCACCACCAGAACCATTCGAGTAATATTTATGAGGACCAAGCGGAAAATAATGTCAACAAAGATGGGAGGGGGAAAGCGAGCAACTTAGCTGTTCTCCTGCCCTGTTTGGTATGCAGATTGTGTTCGGGTTATTAAATTCTAATTTATGTTCTTGTACTAAATACCACCCAACTATTTATTAAACGGAAAATTTCGAAACGCAAAATAATAATTATCAACAGAACTTTATCATAAATTACATTATCCCTGAAATAAATACAAACGCAGGTTTACATTATTCACAAATATGTATTGGAACTGAAATCAACCATAAATATTAAAACTGAATCGATTTTTCCGAATTTGCGACCAGTTCGTGATAAAGTATCAAACAGAGCTTGATCAAAAGCGACTTTAATTACAGTAACAGGACCGATGTTAGAGCCATTGTTGTATAGCATTGAATCAACACAATCGCTAATGGATAATATCCCATTTGCGCAGCATTTACGATGGGACGAACACTTCAGAACGACGAGATACTCGAAAACGACGGAAAGTTTCGAAATTTACGAAATTCAAGTAGCAACGTGACCGTTCTTGTGTCAATTGTAGTTATTAAGGATTCGCGAACTTTGCCTTTAATACCGGAAAGTTGGTTGAAACGGGGCGTTTTGCCCTTGAGGCAAAATCTCTTTTTCGGAAGATTACGTGATGGTTTGTGGCGTCTCGCTAACAAGAAGGATATTATTTGGAAAGTTTTAGCAATATGGAAGGACGAAATTTAAGGTTCCGTGATGTCTACTCCCTATTATGCCCGACAAAGACATCGAAAAGGGTGTCCTAAATGAACTGCCGAGATTATCATGGATAGCGCCGCCGTGAGGGCGAGAGTAATCCTAAGAGATCTGGAAGGAGGGATCAGATTTCCCTTACATTAAACTTCAATTTAATTCTCCTAGAAATTGAAATACCTACCCCACCTGCGAAGACGCGGACCAAGGAAAGCAAACCGCGAATTAGGGGACGCTTTGAAAGTCTCGGACTCGTCGGAAGATTTAACGCCATCCCGGATGGGTTTATGTTTCAATTACTCCGGAAATTAGAACTACTTTATCAGTTTTCTTGTCTCCCGGTTCTCGGCGCCACCCCGCCAAAACAAAGATGTCTCGGGAGATCGTAACTTTACCCTTTCACGGATATCGAAGTTCGGGGAAACCCAAGGAGGAACCTCAATCTACATGATACACAATATCGATATTGATTATTTCCTCAAGGGAAGGAAATCCCTTATCTTATAGTAGTATATTAATATTATCGTTCATAATTAGGTATGAATAGAATGTGTGGGTTTTGAAGTATTTATGCTTCCACGAAAATCATATATAAGTCCCTTTTGGCTTCGCTTCCGCTCCCGCAGTAGATTTGCGATCGCACAGACGTAAATTATAATCCTTCGTACCCGGTTTACTCGTCTCTATTTATTTTCCATTACAGCTTCACAAAGCCCTTCCTGAGGTCGTACCTCGTCTTACATCCAGTTCCGATTTCCTGCTACGATAAAAGTAGACCACCGCCACCACCCGAACTTTATTGTTTAATGTTTCTAGAGCCCCAGAGCACAAACCCTTCCCTCGATCCCATTGTTCGGCAGAACTTGAAACGAAAAAAAAAGGCAATGAGCAGCGCACGAGGAAAGAGTGCGCACGGCTCGACAGAAAACTGCTTCTAATCCCGGAGCCGAGAGCGCAGGAAACAGACTCTCAATTACTGCAACAAGACAGATAATTTATTTCTGATTGTCCCGCCGAGCGGCGCCGCCCACTTTTATAAACTTCGGCTCGAAAATATATTATTCCCTGCCCAAGCGGCAAAAACTGCTGCAATTTATCAACGAGATAAAGTCTCCTGCTGGTGCTACTACAGACTTAAAAATATATGCATTAACTTTTAATGCATGTGCTGCTTTTCATTTCGCAGATATAAAAAATCGTTTCAAATAAAAGAAATCGATCCGGATAGAGATAGAGATTGCCATGTTTATATAAACCTCCCGGGCCCCTTTGTTAGTTTAGGATGAACCATATATCACCCTTGCAAACAGAATTATGCCTCCCTAATCTTCATACTTGCGGTGGCGCGGTCGGGAGATGTAATAACTTTTACGTCGCACTTTTACGATTTGCACCGAATTTACGTTTCTGCGTGTCTCACTAGAGAAATATCTTTACCGGAAGTAGTAAAAATCGCCGTTCCCATTTTTATTCTATAGAGCTTCATAACTTGCCCCCTTCTGCGTCGAACGGTTTTTCACGATATTGGCACGTTTTAAATTTTTAGTATCAAATCTTTTCGCACCGACCTTGTTACAACCTTGTATATGGATATTTTTAACATACAACTCAATTTTGTATCAAATATATAGAATAATATTTCCTTCAACGTTACATATACGATATGTTTATCTTAAAATATTACATTTCATAACATTAATTAACTCTATATTAATAACAATAACAAAGTGAGATCAATATAAGTACAGTGATATTGCGTTATAGCCAAAAGTAGGTTGTACGAAGAATTTTAACACTCGGGAGTTGAAGCATTTTATAAAATAAATTAAAATATTGCTTTTAATTTTAGGATGTGGCTATTTATACATACTGCATGTATACGTAATTGACTATTTACACATACTGTATGTATACACAATTGGCTGTTTATAGATACAAAAAACTGAAAACAAACTTGGAAACTAACTTTAATAAATGAAACTATAATTATAATTGTGTAGTTATTACCACAATATTAAACGAAATAATAGCATATATAGTCAGTATCAGTAAACAGCCAATTACATATACAGGGTCCTGCGATAGTGCGTAGGCATCCATAACTCCTATACCAATTAAGTTAGGAATTTCTTTCAAACACAAACTTGTACTATATATGTATGTGAGTGTAAAAAAGTGTGATGACACAAAACGTATTTTTGTAAATGGAAAACCATATATTTTTTTTTGCATATTCTGATTAACTGCCTTAAATGCTATAGCAGCAATTTATGATAATTATAGAAGAAACCCTTAGCATTTCAATGATAGAAGCCGCAATTCAATGTATTATTTAATTGTTGAGATAAAAATTCTTAAACAAAATCGTACTTTTTAAGAAAAAAATTAATGCTATCGTATTCATAAAATCGTATCTCAAGAATTAATTGAGATATAACTTTAAAATAAGGAGAAATTTGAAGAAAATTTAGTTAGTATTTAATGTGCCTTACATCGTTTCTTCAAATCTTTAAATCTCCGAGTTATGATTTTTTTTTATCAAAACTTTGCAAAAACATAATCATATGTTTTTGATAAAAATCAAGAAATTTTCAAAGTATCATATCTCAAGAACTAATTGAGATATTGCTCTGAAATAAAGAGCAATTTGAAGCAAATCTTGCTATTTAACGTGTTTAAGATTGTTTTTACAAATCATTAAATCTCCAAGTTATGATTTTTTGATTAAAACTCTGCAAAAACGTATTTATATATATTTGTTAAAATCAAGAAATTTTCAAAGAATCATATCTCAAGAACTAATTGAGATATCACTTTGAAATAAGGAGCGATTTGAAGTAAACTTAATTAGTATTTAATGTGCTTGAGATCCTTTCTTCAAATCCTTTAATCTCCGAAATTTTCAAAGTATCATATCTCAAGAACTAATTGAGATATCGCTCTGAAATAAAGAGCAATTTGAAGCAAATCTTGCTATTTAACGTGTTTATGATTGTTTTTACAAATCATTAAATCTCCAAGTTATGATTTTTTGATTAAAACTCTGCAAAAACGTAATTATATATATTTGTTAAAATCAAGAAATTTTCAAAGAATCATATCTCAAGAACTAATTGAGATATCACTTTGAAATAAGGAGCGATTTGAAGTAAACTTAATTAGTATTTAATGTGCTTGAGATCCTTTCTTCAAATCCTTTAATCTCCGAGTTATGTTTTTTTTTATTAAAACATTGCAAAAACATAATCATACGTGTTTTATAAAAATCAAGAAATTTTCAAAAATGCGTATCTCAAGAACTAATTGAGTTATCGCTCTGAAATAAAGAGCAGTTTGAAGCAAATTTTGTTGCTATTTAACGCACTTAAGATCGTTTTTCCAAATAATTAAATCTTTGAGTTATGATTTTTTGATTAAAACTCTGCAAAAACGTAATTATATATATTTGTTAAAATCAAGAAATTTTCAAAGAATCATATCTCAAGAACTAATTGAGATATCACTTTGAAATAAGGAGCGATTTGAAGTAAACTTAATTAGTATTTAATGTGCTTGAGATCCTTTCTTCAAATCCTTTAATCTCCGAGTTATGATTTTTTTTATTAAAACTTTGCAAAAACATAATCATACGTGTTTTATAAAAATCAAGAAATTTTCAAAAATGCGTATCTCAAGAACTAATTGAGTTATCGCTCTGAAATAAAGAGCAGTTTGAAGCAAATTTTGTTGCTATTTAACGCACTTAAGATCGTTTTTCCAAATAATTAAATCTTTGAGTTATGATTTTTTGATTAAAACTCTGCAAAAACGTAATTATATATATTTGTTAAAATCAAGAAATTTTCAAAGAATCATATCTCAAAAACTAATTGAGATATCACTTTGAAATAAGGAGCGATTTGAAATAAACTTAATTAGTATTTAATGTGCTTGATATCCTTTCTTCAAATCCTTTGATCTCCGAGTTATGTTTTTTTTATTAAAACTTTGCAAAAATATAATCATACGTGTTTGATAAAAATCAAGAAATTTTCAAAAATACGTATCTCAAGAACTAATTGAGTTATCGCTCTGAAATAAATAGCAATTTGAAGCAAATTTTGTTGTTATTTAACGCACTTAAGATCGTTTTTCTAAATAATTAAATCTTTGAGTTATGATTTTTTGATAAAAGCTCTGCAAAAACGTAATCATATACATTTGTTAAAAAATCAAGAAATTTTCAAAGATTCATATCTTAAGAACTAATTGAGATAGCACTTTGGAATAAGAAGCGATTTGAAGCAAATTTAATTAGTATTTAATATGTTTGAGACCGTTTCTTCAAATCTTTAAATCTCCAAGTTATGATTTTTTGATTAAAACTCTGCAAAAACGTAATTATATATATTTGTTAAAATCAAGAAATTTTCAAAGAATCATATCTCAAGAACTAATTGAGATATCACTTTGAAATAAGGAGCGATTTGAAGTAAACTTAATTAGTATTTAATGTGCTTGAGATCCTTTCTTCAAATCCTTTAATCTCCGAGTTATGATTTTTTTATTAAAACTTTGCAAAAACATAATCATACGTGTTTTATAAAAATCAAGAAATTTTCAAAAATGCGTATCTCAAGAACTAATTGAGTTATCGCTCTGAAATAGAGAGCAATTTGAAGCAAATGTTGTTGTTATTTAACGCACTTAAGATCGTTTTTCTAAATAATTAAATCTTTGAGTTATGATTTTTTGATAAAAGTTCTGCAAAAACGTAATTGTATACATTTGTTAAAAATCAAGAAATTTTCAAAGATTCATATCTTAAGAATTAATTGAGATATCACTTTGGAATAAGGAGCGATTTGAAGCAAATTTAATTAGTATTTAATGTGCTTGAGATCGTTTCTTCAAATCTTTATATCTCCAAGCTATGATTTTTTGATTAAAACTCTGCAAAAACGTAACTATATATATTTGTTAAAATAAAGAAATTTTCAAAGAATCATATCTCCAGAACTAATTGAGATATCACTTTGAAATAAGGAGCGATTTGAAGTAAACTTAATTAGTATTTAATGTGCTTGAGATCCTTTCTTCAAATCCTTTAATCTCCGAGTTATGATTTTTTTTATTAAAACTTTGCAAAAACATAATCATACGTCTTTTATAAAAATCAAGAAATTTTCAAAAATACGTATCTCAAGAACTAATTGAGTTATCGCTCTGAAATAGAGAGCAATTTGAAGCAAATGTTGTTGTTATTTAACGCACTTAAGATCGTTTTTCTAAATAATTAAATCTTTGAGTTATGATTTTTTGATAAAAGTTCTGCAAAAACGTAATTGTATACATTTGTTAAAAATCAAGAAATTTTCAAAGATTCATATCTTAAGAATTAATTGAGATATCACTTTGGAATAAGGAGCGATTTGAAGCAAATTTAATTAGTATTTAATGTGCTTGAGATCGTTTCTTCAAATCTTTATATCTCCAAGCTATGATTTTTTGATTAAAACTCTGCAAAAACGTAACTATATATATTTGTTAAAATAAAGAAATTTTCAAAGAATCATATCTCCAGAACTAATTGAGATATCACTTTGAAATAAGGAGCGATTTGAAGTAAACTTAATTAGTATTTAATGTGCTTGAGATCCTTTCTTCAAATCCTTTAATCTCCGAGTTATGATTTTTTTTATTAAAACTTTGCAAAAACATAATCATACGTCTTTTATAAAAATCAAGAAATTTTCAAAAATACGTATCTCAAGAACTAATTGAGTTATTGCTCTGAAATACAGAACAATTTGAAGCAAATTTTGTTGCTATTTAATGCATTTACGATCGTTTTTCCAAATAATTAAATCTTTGAGTTATGATTTTTTGATAAAAGCTCTGCAAAAACGTAATTATATACATTTGCTAAAAAATCAAGAAATTTTCAAAGTATCGTATCTTAAGAACTAATTGAGATAACACTTTGGAATAAGGAGCGATTTGAAGAAAATTTAATTAGTATTTAATATGCTTGAGATCGTTTCTTCAAATCTTTAAATCTCCAAGTTATGATTTTTTGATTAAAACTCTGCAAAAACGTAATTATATATATTTGTTAAAATCAAGAAATTTTCAAAGAATCATATCTCAAGAACTAATTGAGATATTACTTTGAAATAAGGAGCCATTTGAAATAAACTTAATTAGTATTTAATTTGCTTGATATCCTTTCTTCAAATCCTTTAATCTCCGAGTTATCTTTTTTTTATTAAAACTTTGCAAAAACATAATCATACGTGTTTTATAAAAATGAAGAAATTTTCAAAAATACGTATCTCAAGAATTAATTGAGTTATCGCTCTGAAATAAAGAGCAATTTGAAGCAAATTTTGTTGTTATTTAACGCATTTACGATCGTTTTTCCAAATAATTAAATCTTTGAGTTATGATTTTTTGATAAAAGCTCTGCAAAAACGTAATTATATACATTTGCTAAAAAATCAAGAAATTTTCAAAGAATCATATCTCAAGAACTAATTGAGATATCACTTTGAAATAAGGAGCGATTTGAAGTAAACTTAATTAGTATTTAATGTGCTTGAGATCCTTTCTTCAAATCCTTTAATCTCCGAGTTATGATTTTTTTATTAAAACTTTGCAAAAACATAATCATACGTGTTTTATAAAAATCAAGAAATTTTCAAAAATGCGTATCTCAAGAACTAATTGAGTTATCGCTCTGAAATAGAGAGCAATTTGAAGCAAATGTTGTTGTTATTTAACGCACTTAAGATCGTTTTTCTAAATAATTAAATCTTTGAGTTATGATTTTTTGATAAAAGTTCTGCAAAAACGTAATTGTATACATTTGTTAAAAATCAAGAAATTTTCCAAGATTCATATCTTAAGAATTAATTGAGATATCACTTTGGAATAAGGAGCGATTTGAAGCAAATTTAATTAGTATTTAATGTGCTTGAGATCGTTTCTTCAAATCTTTATATCTCCAAGCTATGATTTTTTGATTAAAACTCTGCAAAAACGTAACTATATATATTTGTTAAAATAAAGAAATTTTCAAAGAATCATATCTCCAGAACTAATTGAGATATCACTTTGAAATAAGGAGCGATTTGAAGTAAACTTAATTAGTATTTAATGTGCTTGAGATCCTTTCTTCAAATCCTTTAATCTCCGAGTTATGATTTTTTTTATTAAAACTTTGCAAAAACATAATCATACGTCTTTTATAAAAATCAAGAAATTTTCAAAAATACGTATCTCAAGAACTAATTGAGTTATCGCTCTGAAATAAAGAGCAATTTGAAGCAAATTTTGTTGTTATTTAACGCATTTACGATCGTTTTTCCAAATAATTAAATCTTTGAGTTATGATTTTTTGATAAAAGCTCTGCAAAAACGTAATTATATACATTTGTTAAAAAATCAAGAAATTTTCAAAGATTCATATCTTAAGAACTAATTGAGATATCACTTTAGAATAAGGAGCGATTTGAAGCAAATTTAATTAGTATTTAATGTGCTTGAGATCGTTTCTTCAAATCTTTATATCTCCAAGTTATGATTTTTTGATTAAAACTCTGCAAAAACGTAACTACATATATTTGTTAAAATCAAGAAATTTTCAAAGAATCATATCTCAAGAACTAATTGAGATATCACTTTGAAATAAGGAGCCATTTGAAATAAACTTAATTAGTATTTAATTTGCTTGATATCCTTTCTTCAAATCCTTTAATCTCCGAGTTATATATTTTTTTTAAACTTTGCAAAAACATAATCATACGTGTTTTATAAAAATCAAGAAATTTTCAAAAATACGTATCTCAAGAATTAATTGAGTTATCGCTCTGAAATAAAGAGCAATTTGAAACAACTTTTGTTGTTATTTAACGCACTTAACATCGTTTTTCTAAATAATTAAATCTTTGAGTTATGATTTTTTGATAAAAGCTCTGCAAAAACGTAATTATATACATTTGTTAAAAAATCAAGAAATTTTCAAAGAATCATATCTCAAGAACTAATTGAGATATCACTTTGAAATAAGGAGCGATTTGAAGTAAACTTAATTAGTATTTAATGTGCTTGAGATCCTTTCTTCAAATCCTTTAATCTCCGAGTTATGATTTTTTTTATTAAAACTTTGCAAAAACATAATCATACGTGTTTTATAAAAATCAAGAAATTTTCAAAAATGCGTATCTCAAGAACTAATTGAGTTATCGCTCTGAAATAAAGAGCAATTTGAAAGCAAATTTTGTTGCCATTTAACGCACTTAAGATCTGCAAAAACGTAATTATATACATTTGCTAAAAAATCAAGAAATTTTCAAAGTATCGTATCTCAAGAACTAATTGAGATATCGCTCTGAAATAAAGAGCAATTTGAAGCAAATCTTCTTGCTATTTAACAATGGCAAGAATTTATTTGTTTAAGATCGTTTTTACAAATCATTAAATCTCCAAGTTATGATTTTTTGCCGCGTCTACTTTGACCTGTATAAAATTATTCACAGTCCTCATATTTAATTTTATAAATGCCATTTTTTCAAGATCGTTGAATGAGTGTTTGTTGTTGATGATTTGATTCATTTTAAATTTCGAACTAAAGGCTGGATTAACATTATATTTATTCAATATTTTTTTAAAGGATTATTGTAGATTAGGGTTGTATGGGGGACTACTGAACTGTTGAGGTGTTTTAAAATTTGGATAACTAAGTTTTTTATATTGTTATCATGAATCTTGTTGTAGAAACTTTGTATATCTCTGAGATTGTAAGCATTATTGAAATCAATTTTGTTATTCAACGTGTTTCTGCTAAGAGTAAGATCTAAAAAATTAATGCAACTATTTTCTTCGAACTCGGTATTAAATTGAAGATTACTGATGTTATTGAAGATATTTTTCAAAGCATTAAATTTGGCAGAGTTGTAAATTAATAAGATATCATCTACATACCTCCTATAATACCTCCCGTAATGTCTTTGGTAAAGGTGTAGTATTTGTCAAAAAAAAGTTCTCTTTCAATGCTATTAACGAAGACATCGGGAATAATCCCGGAAATGGGAGACCCCAGAGGGAGTCCATCCTTCATAAAATAAAACTTTTTATTAAATAAGAAAAAAATTTATCTGTTCGAGTACCTTAATCAGGCCTTTTACATCGCAATTCGTAACGTAATTAAAAAAATTAAAAATCTTTAGCACCATGTTCATGGATTCAGAAATAGGAACATTACAATAAAGATTCTTGATATCTAGCGAGATTAATCTGAAGTTTTTATTAAGACTAACCTGTTTGAGTTTTCCAATTAAATCATATGTATTTTTTATATTTTAATGAAGTGACGGACTGCAAACTTTAAAAAGGATGTCTTGGATTCAACATTGCTAATTATAGGCCTGATTAACAAATCTGTCTTATCAAGTTTTATTAGGTATTTCAAAACCGGAGGTAAGGAATTCACCTCAATAACATTTTAACAGTTGATGTTAAAGAGGATTAGACTGGAGTTATATTCATCGATGAGCTTTTTGAATTTAGTTTGAAAAATATTAGGATTTTTATTTATTTCAGTAATATTATTTTGCTGGAAGAAGCCGGAAGTCTTTCTCAAGTAGGATTCTTTATCCATAACTACTAGACCAGCATTCTTATTTCCCATGGTCACGAAAAGATTGTTGTTCTTAATTTTACTTTTTATTGATTTTAGGTTGTTGTTAAGCGATTTGTATCTGTCATCGTTGAAAAGTAGCTTTTATAAAATTGAATGTGTGGACTGTGAACAATTTTATATAGGTCAAACTAAACGCAACTTGGACCGATGGTTCAAAGAACACATTTCTAAACATAACTCCACTTTTTTCAAACATCTGGAATCTAAAAATTATAAAACTAATATCTATAAAAAATCAAAAGTTCTTGAGCTTTACGAAGAAAATTTCATTACGAAAAATAAAAATGAATTTCCGAATAGGATACTCTAGGATTTTATCGATTTCAACAATAATCACCTTTACCTTAAAATATTGAGAGTTAGTGCCAATAATTTTTTGAGCAGGTGCGCTGCACTTTATTTCTTATATAATTTGAATTCACTTTAGTTTAAATCCTCCACCACCAATGTCGCTTCTTTCTGAATGTTTGGTTATTTTGATTTCTCCAGATTTGAAAATTTACCTTTTATCCTAACAACCTTGCAATGTCGATTTTCTACAGTTTCTTCCTCACAACAGGATGTTCCTTGAACTCCTTGATGCTTTTAGAACTTTTGATTTATTTCCCTCTCGTTATTATAACATTATTTTTCATGCCTATCCTGTTGCTTACCCAGAATTTCTACCATTTTTGACTCTTCAATGTTCTTTTTCAATGATGTGGTTTACAAACAGAAGTTTGGTACACCTATGGGCAGTCTACTCAGTGCCATTCAATTGTGATGGACTATGTCCTTGAGAGTTGCATGCCGTCTCGTCCCTTTAAGTTTCCTTCCTCTATAAATATGGTGACGACAAATTTTGTGCACTTTCTAGATGTTACCTTGGTGACCTTAATGGTCATATTAAATAAACCCATATTAAATAAACTTTTGGTTCAAGTTTTGGTTCAAATGGCCTATCAGCTATTATAATTTTTGGTTTTGCCTAAATTTCCAAAGGTTTTGCTAATGCAATAATACTATATTCGAGCTTTTTACTCTTGATGGTACAAAAAACTACATTTGGATGAAGCATCAATAACAGCTAAGATCTGAGATGAGATCTTATGATTAGAGATCAATGTGCCAGCTTTCAAACGGTGCAGTAGCTTTGATGCCAGCTGATATAAATGGTCACATTTTTTAGTACACATCTTTAAGACTTGTCCCATACGACTATTTTGCTCAAAACCGTGCAAGAGCTTTATCCCAAATAATGTGAGTTAATCTTGCCGCTGCTGGAACGTAACAACATAACTCATCATCATTTCCTTTTGATTTCTGACCTTAAAAGTAAACTATTCCAGCTTTAGCTACAAATTCCTGTTGTGGGCTGTTTTCTCGAGATCCCTAAAAGATTTTCGTTTCTGATGCATCCCTCACCCATCCATTAGATGTGGACGAACCACTCGTCAAACGTTTTGTCTAGTTGCCATTAGTCCCAAGTCTCATTGATAATCTCATTACGCTGATTTTTGATTAGGACAAATGAAAGATGTTTTATGTATAACGGCATCTGAGGCATATTGAAATCAATTTTATTATTCAACGTGTTTCTGCTAAGAGTAAGATCTAAAAAATTAATGCAACTATTTTCTTCGAACTCGGTATTAAATTGAAGATTCCTGATGTTATTGAAGATATTTTTTAAAGTATTAAATTTTTCAAAGTTGCCGTCGTAAATTATTAAGATATCATCTACATACCTCCTATAGAAGGTAATATCTTTGGTAAAGGTGTGGTATTTGTCAGAAGAAAGCTCTTTTTCCGGAAATGGGAGACCTCATAGTAAGTCCATCCTTCATAACACAAAACTTTTATTAAATAAGAATAAATTTTGTCTGTTCGAGTACCTTAATTAGGTCTTCTACATCGCAATCCGTAACGTAAGAAACCTGTAATTTCTTTTGCATCCAGTATAATGGACTTTATAATTTTTATGGACCCAGAAATCTATTACTATAAAAAATTGAAAAAGAAGAAGCACATGAAAAAATCAAAGGTCTAGACCTTTACGAAAAATATTTCATTATGAAAAATAAAAATGAATCCTCCACCACCAACGTCGCTTCTTTCCAAATTTTTGATTTCCTACATTTTCTTCCTCGCAACATTTCCGCGGTTATATTTTGATCATCCCTACGATTTTATTTTCCTTGAACATCCTGTTGATGCTTTTAGAATTTTTGATTTATTTCTCTTTCATTATTACTGCGTTATTTTCTTTGCTTAGCCAGTTGCTTATCCAGAAGTTCTTCCCTCTTCGACTCCTCAATGTTTTCTTTCAATGATCTGATTTACAAACAGAAATTGGGCACAAATATGGGCAGTCCACTCAATCTCATTCAAGCCACCATTGTGATGGACTATATTCTTGAAAGTTGCATATCATCTCTTCCGTTTAAGTTGCCCTTCCTCTATAAATATGATGACAAATTTTGTGCATATTAACACCTGCACATATTAATATGGGACATATTAATACATATTAAATAAAGTTCTCATAACTTCCTCTATTTGCCCATTTCCTCGTGGCATTCCTGTTGCAATGAGGTGTAATTCAACATTATTTTCGACCATGATTTTCTTACATTTTTGTGATACAAAGGGCCTGATCAGCTATAAGATTCATGTTGCAAATAATTATTAAATTAACAAAATTGTGTCTTCAACTTGCTTTATTTATTTAATTTTCCTCAATTTCTCAGTACATGTTTCGGACTTCTTCAAGTCCATCTTCAGCTTTTAAGAAGTTTGTATTGCAGTTGAATTTGGTCGTTAAGCAAATTAACATTTTTTGACTTATGTTTTAGCATCAAGCTGATTAAGTTTATAGCTCCTATCTCATTTGTGTAACAAATAAATATCATTATAATTAATTTTATGACCGCTCTCAATTGCATGTTTATAAACATTTGAAGTATTTTTAGTTTTATGTTCCTGAAAACAAAAATAATGATATTTCTTTGTTACACAAATGTGATAAGAGCTATAACCTTGATCTGCTTGAAATTTTCGAGATTCTAAAACATAATTCAAAAAATGTTAACCTCTTCTCCTTTTTTTTAAAAAGTTTGGACGCATGATTTTCTTACTCCTTGTTTTATTTCATTCTTCTGGTTTTTGGTTTTCATTACAATTTTTGCATTTCACATCTCTCTCAACATTTTTCATATTGTTACCCGTTCTCTTCTGTAACCTGTTTTCTGATAATATGAATGGCCTTCTCTTCTCTTTTAACGCTATCGTTTCCTGTCTTTTTGTAATTGAGTTATTTAAAAGTTTTCTCATATTAAATTAAATTCTTTCTAGCTTATATTGACGTAAATTGTTCTTTTTATAAATCTATTAAGTTATTAATTAAAGCGTACGACAGGTTCAGCTGAAGATGGACTTAAAATGTCCGAAACATGTACTGATAAATTGAACAAAATAAATAAATAAAGCAAGTTGAAGACACAATTTTGTTAATTATAGTTCTTGGTTTCCTAATGCAATAATACTATATTCGAGCTTTTTGCTCTTGATGATACAAAAAATGCAATATTTAGAAAAAGCATCAATAACAGCTAAAATCTGAGTGCACCCATCAGACTTTGTTACCAGATCAGCATGATCAATGTGCCAGATTTTAAACGGTGCATTTTTTGATGTATGTCTTTAAGACTTGTCCCATATGAGGCAGTATTCTTCTTGAAGCCGTGGGAGAGCTTTTTCCTAAATAATATGAGTTATCTTGCCGCTGCTGGAACTTAACAACAACCCAATATCATTTTCTTTTGATTTCTGAGCTTAACAATAAACTATTCTAGCTTTAGCTACAAATTCTTGTTTTGGGCCGTTTTTTCTAGTGATGGTGCTTAACCCTATGGTCTACCAGTAGTACTTAGAATTCTTGTAAATTTTGAATGGGCACAAACCCCATATTAAATACCAGATCAGCATGATCAATGTGCCAGATTTCAAACGGTGCATTTTTTGATGTATGTCTTTAAGACTTGTCCCATATGAGGCAGTATTCTTCTTGAAGCCGTGGGAGAGCTTTTTCCTAAATAATATGAGTTATCTTGCCGCTGCTGGAACTTAACAACAACCCAATATCATTTTCTTTTGATTTCTGAGCTTAACAATAAACTATTATAGCTTTAGCTACAAATTCTTGTTTTGGGCCGTTTTTTCTAGTGATGGTGCTTAACCCTATGGTCTACCAGTAGTACTTAGAATTCTTGTAAATTTTGAATGGGCACAACCCCCATATTAAATACCAGATCAGCATGATCAATGTGCCAGATTTCAAACGGTGCATTTTTTGATGTATGTCTTTAAGACTTGTCCCATACGAGGCAGTATTCTTCTTGAAGCCGTGAGAGAGCTTTTTCCTAAATAATATGAGTTATCTTGCCGCTGCTGGAACTTAACAACAACCCAATATAATTTTCTTTTGATTTCTGAGCTTAACAATAAACTATTCTAGCTTTAGCTACAAATTCTTGTTTTGGGCCGTTTTTTCTAGTGATGGTGCTTAACCCTATGGTCTACCAGTAGTACTTAGAATTCTTGTAAATTTTGAATGGGCACAAACCCCATATTAAATACCAGATCAGCATGATCAATGTGCCAGATTTCAAACGGTGCATTTTTTGATGTATGTCTTTAAGACTTGTCCCATGCGAGGCAGTATTCTTCTTGAAGCCGTGAGAGAGCTTTTTCCTAAATAATATGAGTTATCTTGCCGCTGCTGGAACTTAACAACAACCCAATATCATTTTCTTTTGATTTCTGAGCTTAACAATAAACTATTATAGCTTTAGCTACAAATTCTTGTTTTGGGCCGTTTTTTCTAGTGATGGTGCTTAACCCTATGGTCTACCAGTAGTATTTAGAATTCTTGTAAATTTTGAATGGGCACAACCCCCATATTAAATACACCATGTGCCGTTCCTCGTCTTTTCTCTTACCACTCGCTTAATATGACGATCAACACTTTAAAGGGAAAGAATATTCTCTTGTAATGAACCTTCTCTCTCCTTCCGGGGCTTCTCGGGATTTGGGTCGTTTCGTATCTGATGCGTCCTTCACCAATCCATTAGATATGAACGAACTACTTGTCAAACGTTTTGTCCAGTTGCTATTACTCCCAAGTTTCATTAATAAAGGGTATTTTCTCCAATTTAATCATCATCCCCATACTGGTCTGAAGTCTATTTTAATTTGCAAGGTCGATTGTTAAGGTTGATATATAGGTATGACTAGTCAGTATCTTAAAAATAAACTTAACCAACATCGAAGAGATGGTGTGTTAAAAAAAACCATAGTTTTCAACTTTGATAACACTTCCATTATTTGTTGTGACCCATCATATTATAATCGTCTCTTTTTAGAAATGATCTATATCTTAAAAGAGCCAAATTCCGTTATTTTCCGACAAAACATCAGAAAATACAAAAAGCGTATCAAGACATCTCAAATCAATCATCATTATAGTATTAGCCGAAGCCATCACAAGCACAGTTTCTAACCAATTTAAAGCGTTCTTTCGATGATTTCAAAATCGGCTTATTGTCATCGTATACTCATCAATAAAAACTTTTAAAGAACCTAATACAACAACATTAATATCCGAAGTCTCTTCTAACGAGATCGGAATAGTCGAGGTCGTATCATCACGAAGATACATCGATCTTCGAAAAACTAATTTTTCCAAGTGAAGTAACTTTCGCGAAGCGTCGGGTTCGGTTATAGTCCGCAATTTTAACTGATGACATTTCTTACCCGATCGGAACTAAAACAAGTATAACGCGATACCAATTTCCCGTTTCCGTTAAAACGTGATCAAAAAAAAGTGTACAAAACGAAATATAAAAAGTTAAATAATCCTCGGTTCGCATAAATTTTACCCAACTTGCCTTTGGGGGTAATACTCGTTAAGGAAACGCTACCGATTCCCTAGATTCCTATCAAAAGAGGCAGCGGATGGATGGAAAATGGAAGAGAAACACGGAACGTTGTATTTATATGGGTCGAGTGGATGTTTTTCTGTTATACCGTTTAATTGCGAATTTATGTTTTTAGAACTTTTTGATGTCAATTTCGCGATAATCCCTTATGAAACGATGTTTGTTTGAAACGCAATATAGGTTGTGCGAAATGTATTCCTCTGATGTGATACGTAAATCACAATTAATTCGAATGCGTTATGCGTTCAACGTTCGACATTCAGCTCTTTAGCGCGCTGCGTTCAGTTTTCCCAGATGCATTATAATTCGTGTGAGCATTAATAGGATTATTTGATTCATTACAATGCATAATCTTATTGATAACTTATTAAATCCGGTATGATCCTTTTAGCATTCAGAACCTAATAATGAATTGTAATGTAATATTAATAAAAAAAACGAGTATTCTAGTTAAATAACTCACTAACGAAGCAAAAACCTTCCCCCCCATTAAATATTTATTAACGTAATTCCACTAGATTCCTTTCCGAGAGTTCATAGTGCAAAATTTTTACTCGGAGTAAGGTTTTCTCATTTCCTTTGATCTCCGCTGCACGTTTTGTATAATTATTGGACCGTCTACTTAATGAAAACCTGTTCGCCGCTTTTGTTTCCTTGTTTTCAGCTTATTTTTCTTTCACGGAAATTAGAGAGACACTGTTTACATTAAAGCTGAATACTACTCCATTTATGCCTCGACCGCAATATTTTTCTTTTGAAAGCTAAAGGGACACGGAGGGATTTACATCTTAGTGCTTAGGGTTGTTAAATACAGTTTCCCGAGCGAGTAACACACGTCTTAAGAGGATATCTTCAACTGGCCAAGTTTCGAGGCATTACCTTTGTATGCCTCTTGTAACTGTAATTAATTCGAACAATGTAACTACAATTCTGCATCATGTATTATTCGTAAGTTGTATAAGTAATTATGAGCTTTAGACTGTAATTAAATGGTTTATGTTAATGATATGAATTGAGTTGAGGATATTACAATCATTGAGTTGATTGAACAAAAAGTGTGTGATTATAATAATTGAAAATTGAAATTTGTTGTTTCAATTTGAAATCGATTCCGCGTAAGAAATGTTAAAGTACGATACGTTTTTGACGTTCTAGTAGAGTCGCAAATAAAATGATAAAATTTGAACGATCGCATGGGTCTTATTTTTGAAAATGAAAAAATTACTTGCATATCAAATTGAAGATTGAATCTTCCTCTTTTAAATGATGTATACCTCGTTGTTTCGGTTTGTAATTGATTCCACCTAAGAAATGTTAAAGTATGATGATTGTTTTAGTAGAACCACGAAAGAGTATAAAATTTGAAAAAGATGGTGAAGACCTAATTTTTGAAAATGAAGAAATGGCTTATACATCAAATTAAAGGTTGAACCTTCCTCTTTCAAATGATATATAACTCATTGTTTCAATTTGAAATCGACTCCACCTAAGAAATTTTAAAAGATGATGTGTTTTTGACGTTCTGATGAAATTAAGATAAAAATGTTGAAATTTGAAAGATAGTGTAGGTCTTATTTTTGAAAATGAAGAAATGGCTTATATATCAAATTGAAGGATGAATCCTCCTGTTTAAAATTATGTATTTCTCGTCGTTTCAATTTAAAATCCATTCCACTTAAGAAATGTTAAAAGATGATGTGTTTTTGACGTTTTACTGAAATCAAGATAAAACTGATGAAATTTGAGAGATCGAGGAGGTCTTATTTTTGAAAATGAAGAAATGGCTTGTATATCAACTTGAAGGCTGAACCTTCCTCATTTAACTGGTGTGTGACTCATTATTTCAATTTGAAATCGACTCCACTTAAGAAATGTTAAAGGATATGTTTTTGTGACTTCTTAGTGGAATCAAGATAAAATTGGTGAAATTTGAAAGATCTAGGAGGTCTTATTTTCGAAAATGAAGAAATGGCTGATATATCAAATTGAAGGATGAACCTTCCTCTTTCAAATGATGTATAACTCGTTGTTGCAATTTAAAATTCATTCCACTTAAGAAATGTTAAAAGATGATGTGTTTTTGAAGTTTTGGTAAAATTAAGATAACAGTGATGCAATTTGAAAAATCGTAGAGGTCTTATTTTTGAAAATGAAGAAATGGCTTATATATCAAATTGAAGAATGAATCCTCCTGTTTAAAATTATGTATTTCTCGTCGTTTCAATTTAAAATCCATTCCACTTAAGAAATGTTAAAAGATGATATGTTTTTGACGTTTTACTGAAATCAAGATAAAACTGATGAAATTTGAGAGATCGAGGAGGTCTTATTTTTGAAAATGAAGAAATGGCTTGTATATCAACTTGAAGGCTGAACCTTCCTCATTTAACTGGTGTGTGACTCATTATTTCAATTTGAAATCGACTCCACTTAAGAAATGTTAAAAGATATGTTTTTGACTTCTTAGTGGAATCAAGATAAAATTGGTGAAATTTGAAAGATCGAGGAGGTCTTATTTTCGAAACTGAAGAAATGGCTGATATATCAAATTGAAGGATGAACCTTCCTCTTTCAAATGATGTATAACTCGTTGTTGCAATTTGAAATTCATTCCACTTAAGAAATGTTAAAAGATGATGTGTTTTTGAAGTTTTGGTAAAATTAAGATAACAGTGATGCAATTTGAAAAATCGTAGAGGTCTTATTTTTGAAAATGAAGAAATGGCTTATATATCAAATTGAAGGATGAATCCTCCTGTTTAAAATTATGTATTTCTCGTTGTTTCAATTTAAAATCCATTCCACTTAAGAAATGTTAAAAGATGATATGTTTTTGACGTTTTACTGAAATCAAGATAAAACTGATGAAATTTGAGAGATCGAGGAGGTCTTATTTTTGAAAATGAAGAAATGGCTTGTATATCAACTTGAAGGCTGAACCTTCCTCATTTAACTGGTGTGTGACTCATTATTTCAATTTGAAATCGACTCCACTTAAGATATGTTAAAAGATATGTTTTTGACTTCTTAGTGGAATCAAGATAAAATTGGTGAAATTTGAAAGATCGAGGAGGTCTTATTTTCGAAAATGAAGAAATGGCTCATATATCATATTGAAGGATGAACCTTCTTCTTTCAAATGATGTATAACTCGTTGTTGCAATTTGAAATTCATTCCACTTAAGAAATGCTAAAAGATGATGTGCTTTTGAAGTTTTGGTAAAATTAAGATAACAGTGATGCAATTTGAAAAATCGTAGAGGTCTTATTTTTGAAAATGAAGAAATGGCTTATATATCAAATTGAAGGATGAATCCTCCTGTTTAAAATTATGTATTTCTCGTCGTTTCAATTTAAAATCCATTCCATTTAAGAAATGTTAAAAGATGATATGTTTTTGACGTTTTACTGAAATCAAGATAAAACTGATGAAATTTGAGAGATCGAGGAGGTCTTATTTTTGAAAATGAAGAAATGGCTTGTATATCAACTTGAAGGCTGAACCTTCCTCATTTAACTGGTGTGTGACTCATTATTTCAATTTGAAATCGACTCCACTTAAGAAATGTTAAAAGATATGTTTTTGACTTCGTAGTGGAATCAAAATAAAATTGGTGAAATTTGAAAGATCGAAGAGGTCTTATTTTCGAAAATGAAGAAATGGCGGATATATCAAATTGAAGGATGAATCCTCCTGTTTAAAATTATGTATTTCTCGTCGTTTCAATTTAAAATCCATTCCACTTAAGAAATGTTAAAAGATGATATGTTTTTGACGTTTTACAGAAATCAAGATAAAACTGATGAAATTTGAGAGATCGAGGAGGTCTTATTTTTGAAAATGAAGAAATGGCTTGTATATCAACTTGAAGGCTGAACCTTCCTCATTTAACTGGTGTGTGACTCATTATTTCAATTTGAAATCGACTCCACTTAAGATATGTTAAAAGATATGTTTTTGACTTCTTAGTGGAATCAAGATAAAATTGGTGAAATTTGAAAGATCTAGGAGGTCTTATTTTCGAAAATGAAGAAATGGCTGATATATCAAATTGAAGGATGAACCTTCCTCTTTCAAATGATGTATAACTCGTTGTTGCAATTTGAAATTCATTCCACTTAAGAAATGTTAAAAGATGATGTGTTTTTGAAGTTTTGGTAAAATTAAAATAACAGTGATGCAATTTGAAAAATCGTAGAGGTCTTATTTTTGAAAATGAAGAAATGGCTTATATATCAAATTGAAGGATGAATCCTCCTGTTTAAAATTATGTATTTCTCGTCGTTTCAATTTAAAATCCATTGCACTTAAGAAACGTTAAAAGATGATTTGTTTTTGACGTTTTACTGAAATCAAGATAAAACTGATGAAATTTGAGAGATCGAGGAGGTCTTATTTTTGAAAATGAAGAAATGGCTTTTATATCAACTTGAAGGCTGAACCTTCCTCATTTAACTGGTGTGTGACTCATTATTTCAATTTGAAATCGACTCCACTTAAGAAATGTTAAAAGATATGTTTTTGACTTCTTAGTGGAATCAAGATAAAATTGGTGAAATTTGAAAGATCGAGGAGGTCTTATTTTCGAAAATGAAGAAATGGCTGATATATCAAATTGAAGAATGAACCTTCCTCTTTCAAATGAT
The DNA here is from genome assembly GCA_036711965.1 of Onthophagus sagittarius. Classification (NCBI taxonomy): domain Eukaryota; kingdom Metazoa; phylum Arthropoda; class Insecta; order Coleoptera; family Scarabaeidae; genus Onthophagus; species Onthophagus sagittarius. The sequence continues at coordinate 16,263,344 of JASERS010000004.1, forward strand.
GTATAACTCGTTGTTGCAATTTGAAATTCATTCCACTTAAGAAATGCTAAAAGATGATGTGTTTTTGAAGTTTTGGTAAAATTAAGATAACAGTGATGCAATTTTAAAAATCGTAGAGGTCTTATTTTGGAAAATGAAGAAATGGCTTATATATCAAATTGAAGGATGAATCCTCCTGTTTAAAATTATGTATTTCTCGTCGTTTCAATTTAAAATCCATTCCACTTAAGAAATGTTAAAAGATGATATGTTTTTGACGTTTTACTGAAATCAAGATAAAACTGATGAAATTTGAGAGATCGAGGAGGTCTTATTTTTGAAATTGAAGAAATGACTTGTATATCAACTTGAAGGCTGAACCTTCCTCATTTAACTGGTGCGTGTCTCATTATTTCAATTTGAAATCGGCTCCACTTAAGAAATGTTAAAAGATATGTTTTTGACTTCTTAGTGGAATCAAGATAAAATTGGTGAAATTTGAAAGATCGAGGAGGTCTTATTTTCGAAAATGAAGAAATGGCTGATATATCAAATTGAAGGATGAACCTTCCTCTTTCAAATGATGTATAACTCGTTGTTGCAATTTGAAATTCATTCCACTTAAGAAATGTTAAAAGATGATGTGTTTTTGAAGTTTTGGTAAAATTAAGATAACAGTGATGCAATTTGAAAAATCGTAGAGGTCTTATTTTTGAAAATGAAGAAATGGCTTATATATCAAATTGAAGAATGAATCCTCCTGTTTAAAATTATGTATTTCTCGTCGTTTCAATTTAAAATCCATTCCACTTAAGAAATGTTAAAAGATGATATGTTTTTGACGTTTTACTGAAATCAAGATAAAACTGATGAAATTTGAGAGATCGAGGAGGTCTTATTTTTGAAAATGAAGAAATGGCTTGTATATCAACTTGAAGGCTGAACCTTCCTCATTTAACTGGTGTGTGACTCATTATTTCAATTTGAAATCGACTCCACTTAAGAAATGTTAAAAGATATGTTTTTGACTTCTTAGTGGAATCAAGATAAAATTGGTGAAATTTGAAAGATCGAGGAGGTCTTATTTTCGAAACTGAAGAAATGGCTGATATATCAAATTGAAGGATGAACCTTCCTCTTTCAAATGATGTATAACTCGTTGTTGCAATTTGAAATTCATTCCACTTAAGAAATGTTAAAAGATGATGTGTTTTTGAAGTTTTGGTAAAATTAAGATAACAGTGATGCAATTTGAAAAATCGTAGAGGTCTTATTTTTGAAAATGAAGAAATGGCTTATATATCAAATTGAAGGATGAATCCTCCTGTTTAAAATTATGTATTTCTCGTTGTTTCAATTTAAAATCCATTCCACTTAAGAAATGTTAAAAGATGATATGTTTTTGACGTTTTACTGAAATCAAGATAAAACTGATGAAATTTGAGAGATCGAGGAGGTCTTATTTTTGAAAATGAAGAAATGGCTTGTATATCAACTTGAAGGCTGAACCTTCCTCATTTAACTGGTGTGTGACTCATTATTTCAATTTGAAATCGACTCCACTTAAGATATGTTAAAAGATATGTTTTTGACTTCTTAGTGGAATCAAGATAAAATTGGTGAAATTTGAAAGATCGAGGAGGTCTTATTTTCGAAAATGAAGAAATGGCTCATATATCATATTGAAGGATGAACCTTCTTCTTTCAAATGATGTATAACTCGTTGTTGCAATTTGAAATTCATTCCACTTAAGAAATGCTAAAAGATGATGTGCTTTTGAAGTTTTGGTAAAATTAAGATAACAGTGATGCAATTTGAAAAATCGTAGAGGTCTTATTTTTGAAAATGAAGAAATGGCTTATATATCAAATTGAAGGATGAATCCTCCTGTTTAAAATTATGTATTTCTCGTCGTTTCAATTTAAAATCCATTCCATTTAAGAAATGTTAAAAGATGATATGTTTTTGACGTTTTACTGAAATCAAGATAAAACTGATGAAATTTGAGAGATCGAGGAGGTCTTATTTTTGAAAATGAAGAAATGGCTTGTATATCAACTTGAAGGCTGAACCTTCCTCATTTAACTGGTGTGTGACTCATTATTTCAATTTGAAATCGACTCCACTTAAGAAATGTTAAAAGATATGTTTTTGACTTCTTAGTGGAATCAAGATAAAATTGGTGAAATTTGAAAGATCTAGGAGGTCTTATTTTCGAAAATGAAGAAATGGCTGATATATCAAATTGAAGGATGAACCTTCCTCTTTCAAATGATGTATAACTCGTTGTTGCAATTTGAAATTCATTCCACTTAAGAAATGTTAAAAGATTATGTGTTTTTGAAATTTTGGTAAAATTAAGATAACAACGATGAAATTTGAAAGATCGTAGAGGTCTTATTATTGAAAATGAAGAAATGGCTTGCTGATTAAATTAAAGGTTAAATCATCCTCTTTCAAAGGATGTATAACTCGTTGTTCCAGTTTGAAATCGATTCCACGTAAGAAATATTAAAATCTGAAAAATATGGTGAAGATCTAATTTTTGAAAATGATGAAATGGCTTATACATCAAATTGAAAAGATTGAACCTTCCTCTTTCAAATGATGTATAAGTTGCAATTTCAATTTGAAATCAATTTCATTTTAGAAATGTTAAAAGATGATGTCTACCAAAACGTCATGGTAGAATTACCAAAAAAAATGATAAAATGTTAAAGACTACGTCTCATTTTTAAAAATTCTCTTTCAAATGATGTGCTTCTGAACCAATGTGCAAAAAATTTAAACATTTTATTATAGTTATTTCGTCTTAAAGATATCTCCTAAATATGTCATTGATCACTTAAACCTATTTGGAATCATATCAAGAAGGTTATTGAATATTCTGAAATACATCTAGGAAACTAGCTAGGAAGATATTTCTAATCTTTTGCCATCGTTTTGACATGTACCAATAAGCTTTTTCTGTTTTCTATGATAAAGGAATCATAGCCAAAAGACATCCATTTATTTATCATTTTTTTTGCACCATTTTTTGTGTGATCTGTTGATGTTCGATCATCATTCTAAAATATTAATTTTTCAGGAAGATGCTTCTATTAATATCATTATACGTGCTATCTTCCTCCTTATACCACAATGATATTTCTGATTGATTGGTAATGTTTTGATACACACCTACAATCTTTCTGTATTTCTGATGTCTTGGAAAAACTACCAAAAAGCTCCAAAACCCTAGGATCCTAAAGACGATTCTATTATCTCTGATTTTGATCACTTAACACAATTTTCATTAAGTTCAATCAGCTTTTCTAAACTTTATGTTGCTGTTTGAATTTTCTGGAAAACATCCCGTTTTATGTTTTTACTTTTTTTATCTTTGTCCACATACCATGATACTATTTCTAATAAGTTAACGCAAAAGTACCCAACCTTTTTTATTTTGCGACTCCCCAAATAATCGGATTTCTTTTCCGTAGCGGCCTTAAAACATACATTTTTTCCTATAACCTAGATTAAGTAACAACAATGAAAAATAGAGTCAATACTAACGCCAAAGCTAATACTAGACCTAAGACGAAAAACATTTAAGAGACGTAAGGTTAAAAACTTTTAAGAGACGTACGGCTAAACCCAAATGTTTCTAGTTCTAAGTCTAGTGTTAATTCTGAAGTTAGATCGGGTTGGGTTGGGTACCATTTTTAGAGAGGTACGGTTAAACCTAACTTGGTAAAATTCGCAGAAATTCCAACAGAACAACAAAATGTGAGGACTACCGAAGATTAGATTAGATTAGACAAAGGTTCTGTCTCCTTTTATAGGAAATCACATATCAGGCATTCTACACATTTTGTAGACTCGGTAAAAAGTATAAAGTTGGATGCTCTTTTTACTAGAGTACCAATAAAGGATATTGTAGGTTTCGCCAAAATCCCATCCCAAAGGGTTTACCAAAAAACGTTAGATTTGCAAATGTATTGCAAAACACGAAAGCTTCTAGCATTAATCCGAGTAAAATCAAAATCATTTCTTATCCCTTAAAATCAAGATGATAAAACCTGATTAAAAAAAAAAACTTTCCGATTCATTTTAGTATGAATCAGATGAGACAAAAATACATAAAACATCCAGGTCATAATTCTTTTTTCTTTTGTTAATCCCCCAAAACAAAAACATATTCACATTTTTTTTTTTCTCTCAAAGCGTATTCACCATTGTATATAACAACAGGTTTTAATCAATATTACTCGGGGTAATAGAACAAACATTGCTATCAAATTAATCCCCGTACTGTCGACCGCGTGTTTGAATGAAATCAACGCCACTAATCAATAGTACCTTACCACTTTACCACGACGTAATCAAGTCCATCATGTACATTTCGTCTATCAATGGGTTTCACGTAATTGATAATTAAGTTAACGTCTATCACGGGGTTGTTTCCTTTTAGAAATTATCGAGTTAACAAAGAGTATATTTAAAATAAAAAAACGTACGTAGAATATAAAAGCCGACGGCTTCAACGTGTTTCCGGCGCTGCCCTTTGGCCTTGTCTCTAAAGGGATTTACGGGGGGACGTTAAGAGAAAGGTATCAAGGGAGGTAAGAGGTTTAACTTATTTAGCTGGGGCGCGGAAGAGAGGTTTCGGGAAAAGTTAGATATATACGATGCCGGGGCCTTTTCTATTTCATTATTTCTTTATTCTATTTATGCTTTTGCGGGTTGTTTATCTTCAGCGTTTCTGCGGGAACCGTGGTTCTCTTTTCCGTGTGTCTAAAGCACTCTCCTTCTTACTGAATTACAGAAATTATGAAATACACGGTTTAGATTTAACCGAATCGTTTTATTTGGAGATCGGACGAAGAAAAAATTGTCGTTATCCTTAGAATTCAAAATGAGAGGAACAAAACAAAAGAAATAATAAAAGCAATTAATACCGTTCTAGAAATCTGAAGGGACGTTCGTTTTAATTAAAAAATTATGCTGTCGAGCAGCCGAGCGTCTCGAGGATACTCTGTTGGTCCTGGGTCCGGTACGGATCGATAGGCGAAGTGCCAAGGAGTCAGCAGGAGTACAAGGCATCATTCTGTGATAATGAAAACGGACTTTCCCGATTGTTGGCGCGGCAACACAACACAGCAGGACGACCACCCCGTACTCAACGAACCGAACCACGCAACCGGAAGTCCGGGGAAACAGCCCGTCCGGCTACATATCGCAACCTAAGAGATTTCATTTTGAATTTCAATACAAACAACTAAATTTAATTTTAAATGAATTAATTAAAAATTGAATTAAATACGTTTTTAAATCGAAATTGTTATGATAAATAAGATGACATTTGGCAAATGAACCGCGTTTTGGAAATTCAATTCGTGTGAGGATTTTAATCACTCGCCATTTGGCAACGGACCCCCTCAAAACGTTCGTTTAAATGAGAAATGGCTGACATTTCCTTCAACACATCCACCTTGAATAATGGACGGACGACTGCAGTGCGGAGAAGTGTAGGATTTCCTTCTTCCACACCCCTTTTATAAATCGACCTCTTCTCAAAGGAACGGTCGATGTGCCGGATCCCGTCATAATAGTTATTTTTCAAAACAAAAATAAATTGAGAGTACTTCGAAAGGTTTTCGTTACTCCGCTCTTTCCTGTTATTACAGGTCTTTAATTAGTTATTTATTAGAGGAGAAAGATCAAGATTAGGGTAAATTGAAATTTTACGAGATAAATAAAAAATGCCTGTTTTATAATAAAGATTAATATTTTTAAACAAATAGGTTTTCAAATATGGGTTGATTCCTGAAAAGTACACATCTTATACAGGGTGATTCAAAAACTACTTCTAGAGCTAAGATGAATAATCTTAATTACCTCCTTAACGAGATATAGGACGTCAAAGTTTCTTTAAAATTAAACATTATCTGTAATAAAAAGCATTTTTAAAATTTTTTTTTTCTGATCCACTGCTAATTTGGTCAAACGGGCTATTTTTGTGTAAAGTACTCAATTATTTATCAAATTAGATCTTACAAAACGTTGATTAAAGCAACAATTTTTTAGAAAAACAAGTTTGAAGAAAATTTGTTATTGGAATTTCTGTAAATCACAATCATCCGTGTCTTCACGAACAACAATCGCGTCATTTTCACCATCTCCTACATTTATTACCGCATGAATACTCATCAAGACTAGAGTGTTCATGGCTGCTTATAAAAACGTAAATTACTCAAAAATTGTTGCTTTAATCAAATATTTGTAAGAGATTTGAAAGATAACTGGTGATATTTTAGGCAAAATTTTTGATAAAATTAGCAGTGGCGTAGATAATATTAAAAAGAGGATTTTTTATTCAGATAATGTTCAATTTTAAAGAAACTTAGAAACTGTTAATTTTTCATGTATTATCTGCCCTAGAAGTCTTACAACACAAACAAATTACGAATATTAATTTGATATCTTGAGAATTCGATTTATCGCAAATTTCTTAAAAACGATTTCGAAAAATAAGTCGTTATAAAAACAGAGTGGAGATTAAAACTGAATATCTCAAAAGCGAAGATAGATTTTCAGATATGGGTTGATTTCTGAAAAAGCACACATCTTCTATAGTTTGTGAATAGTACGCAAACAATTTGTGAATAGGATATCTTGAGAATTCCATTTTTCCAATGTTTTTAAAGGCGATCTCGAAAATTATGTCGTAATTAGGTCGAGTTTAAATCTGATTATCCTAAAATCGAAGTAAAAACAAATAATAAATCATCTATTATTTGTGAATACCTTTATCTATATATATGTTTTGGTTGATCCGAGGTATCATCCGTTCATCTTCTATCACTACGTGTGTCTGTCAACAGGAGACTACGACAAAGCACTGAAGATGCCAAGTGAGATCTTGGCGAAACGTCTGCCCCTGTCCACAGGGAACAACCAAGAAGATGAACGGATGATACCTCGGATCAACCAAAACACATACTTCTCCATCCGCGAAGCATTACTGAAATTGATTATCTCAAATATTAAGAAAGGTTATCAAATACGGTTAACTTTATGAAAAAGTACACATTTTTTTCTATAATTTGTGTATAGTATATCACGATATCTTAAGAATTCGATTATTCACGATTTTTTTAAGCACGATTTCGAAAATTAAATCGTAATAAAAATTGGGTCGCGTTTAAAACTGATTATCTCAAAAACGAAGAGAAGTTATTAGATTCGGTTAGCTTTATGAAAAAGTACATATCTTCTTCTATATACATATCTTCTATTTGTGAATAGTACACCAGAATATCTTAAGAATTCGATTTTTTGCGATTTTTTAAAGACTATCTCGAAAATTAAGCCGTCATAAAAATTGGCTCGCGATTAAAATTGATTGTCTCAAATATTAAGAAAAGTTATCAAATACGGTTAACTTTATGAAAAAATACACATTTTTTTCCATAATTTGTGTATAGTACATTAGGATATCTTAAGAATTCGATTTTACGCAATTTTTTTTAAAGACGATCTTGAAAATTAAGTCTTAATTGGGTCGTGTTTAAAAGTGATTATCTCAAAAACGAAGGGAGATTTTCAAAGTTGGTTTGCTTTATGAGAAAGTACAGATATTCTTTTATAATTTGTAAATATCACATCAGGATATCTTAAGAATTCGATTATTCGCGATTTTTTAAGCACGATTTCGAAAATTAAATCGTAATAAAAATTGAGTCGCGTTTAAAACTGATTATCTCAAAAACGAAGAGAAATTATTAAATTCGGTTAGCTTTATGAAAAAGTACATATCTTCTATAATTTGTGAGTAGTACACCAGAATATCTTAAGAATTCGGTTTTTGGCGATTTTTTTTAAAGACGATCTCGAAAATTAAGCCGTCATAAAAATTGGGTCGGGACTAAAATTGATTATCTCAAATATTAAGAAAGGTTATCAAATACGGTTAACTTTATGAAAAAGTACACATTTTTTTCTATAATTTGTGTATAGTACATTAGGATATCTTAAGAATTCATGTTACGCAATTTTTTTAAAGATGATCTTGAAAATTAAGTCTTAATTGGGTCGTGTTTAAAAGTGATTATCTCAAAAACGAAGAGAGATTTTCAAATTTGGTTTGCTTTATGAGAAAGTACAGATATTCTTTTATAATTTGTAAATATCACACCAGGATATCTTAAGAATTCGATTATTCGCGATTTTTTTAACCACGATCTCGGAAATTAAATCGTAATAAAGATTGGGTCGCGTTTAAAACTGATTATCTCAATAACGAAGAGACCGTTTCAAATATAGCTTATTTTATGAAAAAGTGCCAATTTTTTTCTATATGTGTATAGTATATTAGAATATCTTAAGAATTCGACTTTTTGCAATTTTGTTTAAAGATGAGTAAAACTAACCATCTCAAAAACGGAGAGCGATTTTCAAATACAGTTTTATGACGAAGTACATACCTTCTCCTATAATTTGTAAACAGTGGATATCTTAAGAATTAATTTTTTCGCGAATTTTTGAAGATTACCTTATAAAATTGTTGACTATTATCAGTTGACGTCAAACCTTATTATCTCAAAAACGACCAAAAATTTTTCAAATGCAGTTTAAATCATGAAAATGACCATATTTTCTTGTATACATAACATAACTTTCATTGGGATATCTTAACAATTTGATTTCTCACGTTTCTTTAATAATCATCCAAAGTGATTGTCTCAAATAATAAATAATTGTTAACTCAAAGGCAAATAGAGACTTTTAAATATGGTTGGTTCATGTACATCTATATATTTTCTTCAACATACGATTAATAATGCATCACGATATCTTCAGATTTCGATTTATCGTGTTTTTTTTTTTAATATCACCGAAAATTTGTACCTACATATAATTATATGAATTGAGACGACGTTAAAACTGATTATCTCAAAAACGAAGAGAAATCTTCAGATTCGGTTTATTTTATGAATAAGTCTACATCTTCTTCTATAATTTGCAAATATCACACTAGGATATCTTAAGAATTCGATTTTTTGCGATTTTTTAAAGCACGAACTCGAAAATTAAATCGTAATAAAAATTGGGTCGCGTTTAAAACTGATTATCTCAAAAACGAAGAGAGCTTTTTAAATTTGGTTAACTTTATGAAAAAGTACACATTTTTTTCTATAATTTGTGTATAGTACATCACGATATCTTAAGAATTCGATTATTCACGATTTTTTTAAGCATAATTTCGAAAATTAAATCATAATAAAACTTGGGTCTCGTTTAAAACTGATTATCTCAAAAACGAAGAGAAGTTATTAAATTCGGTTAGCTTTATGAAAAAGTACATATCTTCTTCTATAATTTGTGAATAGTACACCAGAATATCTTAAGAATTCGATTTTTTGCGATTTTTTAAAGACGATCTCGAAAATTAAGCCGTCATAAAAATTGGCTCGCGATTAAAATTGATTGTCTCAAATATTAAGAAAAGTTATCAAATACGGTTAACTTTATGAAAAAGTACACATTTTTTTCCATAATTTGTGTATAGTACATTAGGATATCTTAAGAATTCGATTTTACGCAATTTTTTTTAAAGACGATCTTGAAAATGAAGTCTTAATTAGGTCGTGTTTAAAAGTGATTATCTCAAAAACGAAGGGAGATTTTCAAAGTTGGTTTGCTTTGTGAGAAAGTATAGATCTTCTTTTATAATTTGTAAATATCACATCAGGATATCTTAAGAATTCGATTATTCGCGATTTTTTAAGCACGATTTCGAAAATTAAATCATAATAAAAATTGGGTCGCGTTCAAAACTGATTATCTCAAAAACGAAGAGAAGTTATTAAATTCGGTTAGCTTTATGAAAAAGTACATATCTTCTTCTATAATTTGTGAGTAGTACACCAGAATATCTTAAGAATTCGGTTTTTGGCGATTTTTTTTAAAGACGATCTCGAAAATTAAGCCGTCATAAAAATTGGGTCGCGATTAAAATTGATTGTCTCAAATATTAAGAAAAGTTATCAAATACGGTTAACTTTATGAAAAAGTACACATTTTTTTTCCATAATTTGTGTATAGTACATTAGGATATCTTAAGAATTCGATTTTACGCAATTTTTTTTAAAGACGATCTTGAAAATTAAGTCTTAATTGGGTCGTGTTTAAAAGTGATTATCTCAAAAACGAAGGGAGATTTTCAAAGTTGGTTTGCTTTATGAGAAAGTATAGATCTTCTTTTATAATTTGTAAATATCACATCAGGATATCTTAAGAATTCGATTATTCGCGATTTTTTAAGCACGATTTCGAAAATTAAATCGTAATAAAAATTGGGTCACGTTTAAAACTGATTATCTCAAAAACGAAGAGAAGTTATTAAATTCGGTTAGCTTTATGAAAAAGTACATATCTTTTTCTATAATTTGTGAGTAGTACACCAGAATATCTTAAGAATTCGGTTTTTGGCGATTTTTTTTAAAGACGATCTCGAAAATTAAGCCGTCATAAAAATTGGCTCGCGATTAAAATTGATTGTCTCAAATATTAAGAAAAGTTATCAAATACGGTTAACTTTATGAAAAAGTACACATTTTTTTCCATAATTTGTGTATAGTACATTAGGATATCTTAAGAATTCGATTTTACGCAATTTTTTTTAAAGACGATCTTGAAAATTAAGTCTTAATTGGGTCGTGTTTAAAAGTGATTATCTCAAAAACGAAGAGAGATTTTCAAATTTGGTTTGCTTTATGAGAAAGTACAGATATTCTTTTATAATTTGTAAATATCACACCAGGATATCTTAAGAATTCGATTATTCGCGATTTTTTTAACCACGATCTCGGAAATTAAATCGTAATAAAGATTGGGTCGCGTTTAAAACTAATTATCTCAATAACGAAGAGACCGTTTCAAATATAGCTTATTTTATGAAAAAGTGCCAATTTTTTTCTATATGTGTATAGTATATTAGAATATCTTAAGAATTCGACTTTTTGCAATTTTATTTAAAGATGAGTAAAACTAACCATCTCAAAAACGGAGAGTGATTTTCAAATACAGTTTTATGACATACCTTCTCCTATAATTTGTAAACAGTGGATATCTTAAGAATTAATTTTTTCGCGAATTTTTGAAGATTACCTTATAAAATTGTTGACTATTATCAGTTGACGTCAAACCTTATTATCTCAAAAACGACCAAAAATTTTTCAAATGCAGTTTAAATCATGAAAATGACCATATTGTCTTGTATACATAACATAACTTTCATTGGGATATCTTAACAATTTGATTTCTCACGTTTCTTTAATAATCATCCAAAGTGATTGTCTCAAATAATAAATAATTGTTAACTCAAAGGCAAATAGAGACTTTTAAATATGGTTGGTTCATGTACATCTATATATTTTCTTCAACATATGATTAATAATTCATCACGATATCTTCAGATTTCGATTTATCGTGTTTTTTTTTTAATATCACCGAAAACTTGTACCTACATATAATTATATGAATTGAGACGACATTAAAACTGATTATCTCAAAAACAAAGAGAAATCTTCAAATTCGGTTTATTTTATGAATAAGTCTACATCTTTTTCTATAATTTGCAAATATCACACTAGGATATCTTAAGAATTCGATTTTTTGCGATTTTTTAAAGCAAGAACTCGAAAATTAAATCGTAATAAAAATTGGGTCGCGTTTAAAACTGATTATCTCAAAAACGAAGAGAGCTTTTTAAATTCGGTTTACTTTATGAAAAAGTACACATCTTCATTTTTGTGAGATCTCAAAATCTCCAATTTTCGCAATTTTCTTAAAGACGATCTCGAAAATTCTTGACTTCATATTCTCAGAAACATACAGGTTGACTTCAAATCTTGTTACCTCAAAAACGAACAGATATTTTCAAATATAATTAGTTCAAATCATGAAAAAGTACATAGCATGTACATTTGTAGTATCATGGTGTATATAACATAACTTTCATTAAGATATTTGAAGAATTTAATGATCGTTAGAAATTGTCATCTTCCTTCTTATACCCAACTTCAATAATATAATTCAATAAAGACAAATAATGACTTCCAAATGAGTTAGTTCACGAAGAACCACATATGTACACATTTTCTTTTATACAGGGTGTTTCGGTATCTCGGAGAACATTTTGAGTACATAGGATATAAAGACCTAAAATGGCAACGATACTGGCCATCAGAGTTAAGAAATTTTAAGACATTTTTCTAAATATCTCACTATTGATGGTAAAACTTTGAAATTTGGCACAGTATAAAGCAACATCAAGTAAAATTAATAGATAATTTGTGAGCTCAATCAATGTGCCAAAACTATTATTAAAAATCGAAAAATGGAATAAAAATTTCTATATATATGTATAGCATATTCAACTCAAAAACTGCTCAGTGATTTTACTTGATATTTGTTTATATCAAATTCAAAGCTCTACCATAAATAGTGTTTAAGATATTTAGAAAAATGTCTTAAAATTTTCTAACTTGATTACCTGTATATGTGGTTAAAATTGTTCCACAAGACACCGAAACATCCTGTATATGATAAGTATATCATCATATGAATTCAATTTTTCGTATTATTTTTAAGATAATCATAGATCCACGGACCTAGGTACCCAAAATTAAATAAATTGGGACGATTTAAAAACTGATTATTTCAAAACCGAAAATTTTTTTTATAATTTGAAAATATTTAATGTTTTACCTACTTATTTATTCATAAAGTGTCCGATTTATTGATTACCCGTCTATTGTTGATATTATCCGTAAACTATTTAAAAGTTTACGTTTCCGGGAATTATCTGTTCCGGACACTTTCAAAACGCCTGAGGGTGGCACAATAACGTAATCAACGCGGATGTCCTGCCCAATTTAACGTTGGACCGGTTCGGTCGTTACGCAAAACGGTTTTCAGGATTGTTACCGTTGGGCGAACGGCTGGATATTTTAATCGTTCGCTCGAACCATTCAAAATTTCGACATAGTGTAGTAATTTCGCCCAACGGGAATCGCCTCGAAAAATCCCAACGGTATGCTTGTTTATGTTACACATTTTACAACTTGAAATGGAGGATTAACATCGCCGGCAAATTAGTCCCAAGATATAAAATCAATTCTCGGTTTAGCAATGTAAACCGGGTAAAGAGAATGGTAATGGGTTTAAAGTTTAGCTATCAGAAGCTGACCTGTGATGGGGTATCCTAGGATGGTGCAGGTTTCAGAATACAAAAGGATACGCGGTACAAAGTTGGCATGAAACGTGTGATGCGATGGTCGTTGTGACGTAACCGCGATCGCAACGATAAGGTCCTGAACTTCGGCCGTGACCGCGGCAAGGATGTTTCCAGGACAACATGACACGTCCGGAACAGTCTGGAACCGTATCGGGACACGGATGGTCGAAATGGAGAGAATTTGAAATTCCCACGAAACGTGTTCACGACGGTAACTAATTCTCATTAAGGGGGAATTGAAATTTAATTGAAACAAACGTAACCGATGGTATTTTCTCAAATGAATCATTCTGGAGTGACGTTCAAGATTTCCCCGAGTTTGAAGGATGCGTCACTGTGAAAGCGAAGATAAAAACACCAAGAACGGCAAAGCCGCACTATAAATTACGTTTTATGGATCCTCTTTCAAAATCCATTATTAAGGGACGTTAATTTTAGCGGCCTTCGTTGGTTCGTTCGTTCCTTCGTTGCCGGTAAAAAGTTGATGTACTGACCCAAAACGAAATCCGCGTCTCAAACAGCCCCTTCCGATCGATTTAAAGCATCACGGCAACCGAAGCGATAAATCGGTTATTCAATAACGCGAGGGATAGAACACGGATGCGCCTTCGTCCAGGACCTTTTTCGCCAATTACCGCCCTATTTCGCAGCTATTTACGCGAAACGGGCCCTGGTGCGCCCTCCGACCATCCGGACAAGAGTAAATTTATTTTCACCCCCTGAACGGTGGGTCACCGGGGGGAGTCGGCAGGGATTCCCTCGTACCGAGATTTATGGACAATTAAGTCTCATTGTTGGACGGGGCCATCGTTCATGTCTGGTGGCGCCGTAAAACGAGCAGGACGCGTCACGTCCTGTCGTGGAACATCGGGAACGGTGGCTTTTGTCTTTGTTTTACCAGACAGCGATCTGTTTTAGAGGAATAAACCATAATATAGAATTAAATCAACAGAGACCTTAGCTGTATTCTCCAACGTGATTCAAAAAGATAAACAATCTTTTTTTTTTTCATTCAAAATAATCAAAGATTAATTCAAGTTCAATTTGCGGAGGGTGACCCCAAAGTTTGAATATTAGTGGAACCCATCCTAATAAAACTTTTACATTACCGAGGAACCCACCATAATATTATACCATCATTGTGCAACTATCTTTAGCTTATATATATATACATATTTTGAAGCACGTACATAGTTGATATTGGTGTACGTCTAAAATGTTTAAATTAAATTGAAACTCATTTAGATTGCTTGATAAAGGTTAAATAAGTTCGAATTTATAATAGGGATGTTTTCCAGAAACTTGGTGTACATTAAAATTGTATCATAATGGTAGCAAAATATTAGAAACATTTTTCTAGTATTTAGGTAGAACAAGATAAGTACAAATAAGATTGATGCGAATGTTTTCCAAAAAATTCGAAGACCTTAGAATGTGGGTAAACCTAACTGGAGTGATTCTAAATCGTTCTAAGTGATTAATGACATATCTAGAACACATCTTTAAGACGAAATAATTATAAAAGATGTTGAAGTTTTAGCCTATTGAAAATAGTTTCATGGTATGTAGAAAAGTCAAAGCATATAACATTAATTCGGAGTGTTTTCTAGAAAATTCAGACAAAATAGTTTAGGTTGAAGTCTTTCTTTTTTCACCTAAAACCCCTTTCTACTGGTACTTTCACTAACTCTCTTCGTTAGGTCTTGGCTCTTTCGTACTACATACCCCATTCTTGATGTTCTTCCTACTAAAATGGCAATGATTTTCCTTAATTTCCCCAATTTTTTATTTTCCTTTGAATATTTCTTTCAATTAGGGGGGATTTCTCTTCTTCCTGGCTCAGTCTTCTTCTCTTCTCATCGCTGTGGTTTTCTCCTTATTTCTTGTCATCAATATTTTTGTTTTTCTTCCTACAATCGTCAGTATGTTCTTGTTTATCGGTTCAGCTATGTTCGCTTTTGCTTTTTTCTTTTCGGATTCAAATCTTACACAACTGTTTGTGTACACAACAGTGTGTGTTTGGGTGTATCCGGAACCTTGCATCCATATCAGCACAAGTATCGATCTTTCTTATCTTTTGTAGATAACTGGCAAATGAGCCATGCCTTGTGAGAGCCTGCGTCAGATAGAAGTTAGTTGCCGGACCTCTTTTTTGCCAGATGTGTATATCTTTAATAAACACACTTGCCCAGCCCGTGTAGTTTCTCCATCTGATTTCAAACTTCATTTCTGTTACTACCCTTGTTATTGTTAATTCTTTCCCACACCATTAAATCTATCGGTGGGCATCCAGCGAGAACGCGTGTTGCTACCGTCATAATGGAGATTGCGTACTTTCTATCAATGCTTCGGAGCATATTTCTATATTTTTGGTATCAGAGCTTATCTGAACTTATCGTTGACGACAGTATTTTCTTCTTGTTTTGCAATGGGCCTCATATGTTGGGCATAAGTCTCATTAAGGTATCCCGTATTCTAGTCGCTTTCTCATACATCGTGAGAAGGTTGGAATCCAACCCAACCCAACCTAGCTTCAGAAGTAACACTAGACTTAAGAATAGAAACATTATGGTTTAGCCGTCTTAAGAGATGTCCGTCTGAAGACGCACGGCTAAATCCTAATCTTTTCACTTCTAGGTCTAGGAAAGATTCTAG
Source organism: Onthophagus sagittarius (assembly GCA_036711965.1). Classification (NCBI taxonomy): domain Eukaryota; kingdom Metazoa; phylum Arthropoda; class Insecta; order Coleoptera; family Scarabaeidae; genus Onthophagus; species Onthophagus sagittarius. The sequence goes on from JASERS010000004.1 coordinate 16,279,264, forward strand.
TTCTAGGTTTACTATTGGTTGGTTATAACAAGGTTGGGTTGGGTTAGGTAGGGTTTGGCCATGCATCTGAAAACTTTTTTTAATGAAGGCCTCTACAATGAGTAGTAACTGTATATTTGAATTGAAGTGAAACTAACATTAGACGCACGCATTTAAAGACTTTTTCATAAACCCTTTACCAAATAATTTGTAGTAGTAGCTAATATTGCTACTACTACCAAATACCTTGTTATGTTTTTTGCAAAACGTACGTTTTTTTAAACTTTTGAACAACAAATTTAATAGTTATTACCACCTGCTTCTGATTTTAGCGCTGTAGACAACAGTATTCAACAGTAATTACGCATTCTAATCAAATGTTTAGTTGTCTATCTATATAACGATATATTGGAGTATATCTTATCTATGCTAGCAATTAATGAATTTCCGCTCACAAAATATCAGTTTATTTGATTCTCAGCGCGATTTTGTCGAAATTTTGCCTACATTTTGCAGAAGCTTCCTCAAACTTGGAAAATGTCCTCATATGTCGTGGTAAAGATACAAACTTTGGCGATTTGACACTTAATCTAATAATAATAAAAGTTCTAGGAATGCATTATGTTGGGTTGAGATTGGTTAGAGTGAGTTGGGTTGGGACTTTTCATTCAAAATATGATCAATATTAAGATCTGATTTGACTCATAATTTGGTTAGTATCTATCTAAAAGTTTTCTGCCATTTAGATACCATGAAAATTGTATTGTTATTTTTTGGTTTCAACCGGTTTCGGCTACATAGCCATCATTAGAAAACCTTAAAATTTAAAAAAAAATTTCAAACTACTACTTATTATCATCAAGATTCAGTTTTTTTACTTCTTTTAAAAAATCTGTTGTTGGTTTAATTTGAAAAGGGTCAAACACTATAAAAGGTGGATACCCACAAAAGGACAAATTATTATAATTAATTTTGGGTTCGTATTCCTCGCTTGTGTTAGGATTGCGCTATGTTGGATTGCAATGGGTTAGGTTAGAATGGGTTGGGTTGAGTTGTGTTGGAGTTTTCCATTCAAAATATGTCGAGCATTCAGGTCTAGTCTGGCTCATAATTTGGTTAAGATCCATCTAGATGTTTTCTTGCTATTTAAATGTTAAGAATAAGAAATCTTTTTGAGCAAAGCAACCTCGGCCGACTTCGAAGATGCCGCCCGAAATATAATGAACATTAAGATTTGGGTTAGGTTTGCGTTATGTTGGGTTGAGATGATGGGTTACGATTGGAACGGTTAGGTTGAGGCTTTTTATTCAAAATATAACTAACTAAAACTATATTTGGATTTAGCCGTACCTCTCTTAAGACGAAACCCAACCCAACCCAACATAGCTTCAAACCTAACACTAGACTTAAAGCTTAAAGCTAGAAACATTATAGTTTAGATTTCTACGTAATCAATTTTAATATCCTTCGATATCAAAAATTTATATACCAATGTTCAATTATTTCCGAAACTGTGGAAATAATTAAAGGCTACCTTTTTGATAACATAACGTTCACCATCTCAACTACTGCAAACAAAACTTTTTTATTTTCCAAAATGAGTTTTACCAAATGTAAGATGGTCTCCCTATGGGATCCCCCATATTCGGTATACTGACAGACATTTATGCGAACAATTTTGCAAAGGTACTATTTTCCAAAAAATAAAATTATATCACCAATGATTTTGGTTTTTACGAGAGATATGTAGAAGATATCATAAAAGTATACAACGGTAACTAATTTAGCACTACAAAAATGGAAGTCAATAAAAGTATTAAGTTTTTAGACTTATCCATCGCAAAGGATATTCCTAACAAAAGTTTTTCATTCAACATATATCGCAAGTATACATATACCGACTTGATCATCCCAAAAATATCATAAATCATAAATAAAAAATCATAAATAGTAGTCACCAACACAAAACAGCTATTATCCGTGCCAGAAGTCAAGGCCTCTCACTTTGAGATCGATAACTTCGATATCTATTAACTCGCGATGGAAAAACCGCGGATCCAAAAATTTCCAAATTAATCTATGATACACAGAAATGTTCACTGATGATAATAAGCGTTTTTTTCATTTTTCAATTTTTTTTTTCATCGAGTGATTTCGAAGATATCCATCTCTAAACTGCGGGGCCTCAACTTTTGGCACGAACTTTAGTTTTACGTTTATGATTAACCGTCTTACAAAAATTCCACTCAATGATGAAGATTTCGACAGAGAACTCAAAAAGATATTAAAAATTGGTGCAAAGTATGGCTATAACATACAAGATGTACAATAAATATTCTTCGAAGTTCATAACAGGATAATCTTCAACGAAATATAATATTCACACAGCCTTTTCTATTAATAAAAAGCTCGGTCATATCATTTGCAACAAGAAACATAAATTTGAACACAATGAACTCAATGGAGTTTATAAACTTGAATGTTATGATTGCCAAAAATTTTATATAGGACAAACTGGACACAAAGATCACAAAATCACAAATAAATTGTGTGACTCTCCTAAAGAACCGACTTTGATTGCTTCTAACCTTGATGGTAATATAATTTTATTTTGTAAAATTTTAATCCCATTTAATTGATTATTTCTTAAATGTAGTCGTGCTTGATTTCATCATTACAATTATTTCATTACCGAATGACTCTAGTTCCAGGTCTGGTGCTATTTAACTTTTTTTAATGAAGGAATAGTTACTGAAATAGAGTACTTTACAAACTGATTTGGCAACCCTGTGTATTTGAATTGAAGTAAAACTAGAAGTAACTCTAGATCTAGAAATGGAAAGATTCGAGTTTAGCCGTTCTTCTGAAGACGGACGTTATGATATTTCAATAAACATTAATTAAATGACAATAAAAGTTTAATGATTTGAAAACGCATCAAAATAGTTTTTATTCGTTGTTATGACATAGTGAATAAAGTGAAATTTTTAAACTGGTCACGTCGTCGAAACCTAAATACACTTCCAGCTAAAGTGGCTATAAAATTTGACGAGGTCATTTGAAGCGGCGGGCCACAAAATCCCGAAAAACTCAATCTTCCGAGGTTCACAATGACCAGTCATAATTTAAAACAATCCGGCCTAATGTGCGCTATGTTGCTCGAGCTATCGTATAACAAAGGGCGATTCGGAAGGGATTTTTTTCACGCGGCAAAACCTTGCACATATATCACGGCTCACATGTTAATTTCGGTTGCGACCGTACGCGCCCCATTTTTGACCGCACGCGAAACCGAAATGTAGCTACAACCCTATGAAATATTAGCCTGAAGCTTTGAAGATTTATTTCGACCGCACCACGTCCTGATTAGAGCCGGATAAATTACACTTTCGGACAATAAAAATAAGTCGGCGTAACAAAGTCCGGATAAACCCACGGAAACAGCGATATCGTTTCTTTTTAGACCCTAAAATAAGAAACAAAGCAAATAAGAAAAACAGAATTTACCCCGAACTCAGCTGGTAAGTTAAGTTACACCGTAAATTCTAAACAACCCCCATCAATCTTTCCTTTTAATAATTTTTTTCTTAATAAAATAGAGAACCTTTTAGTGATTATCTCGAATCGTTTTTGTTAGCCCAAAAAAAGTCTTAGATCGGGGTTTTTGCGATAATTGATATTGGTTGGGACACGACCAACTGTCGCAGGGAAAGAGACTAATTGCTCCAAGTTAACAAAAAAAAAATACTCGGAAACGATTTCGCCTTAGGGTGTAACCATTAGCAAACACCCGAAGAGAAATTTAGATTCAGAAATCAATCCGACAAAAAATGACCTAAACGGGCAAAGTAGTCCATAAAAAATTACTTACAACGCAAAAACCCAGCTTTCCAAATCGGTGTTATTACGTGCATAAAAATAACAACAAAAAAAAATAAACGAAAAAACCATTAATCAAAATAAACAAATGGCAGGTTTGAAAATCGAAAACATTTTCCACATAAATAATAAACTAAATCAATCATTGGGGGAGAAATTTTGGCTAAATTTGTTCCACGACAGGCGCAATTTTATTATGGCCCACATTTTATAACGATTTAGGTTTTATTTAAATTTTTTTTTTCGTTTTTTTTATAAATAAAAATATATATTTTAAAAATATTATGTCATATTTTTTAAATCGAATAATAGAAGAATGATACATTGTTTTTTTATGGTCGAGTTGATGTAAACAAAACAAATGTACATTTCCAAAATAATATATAAATTCATTGCTACAATCAATAAATACATAGGAAATGGTTGTTTGAAGAGCGAACAGGGATTATTTAATTATGTTGAGGATATTACGCAAAACGGCATATTTATCCGGTAATTACAAATAATTGCAGATAATAGAGCACTTTGTGAAAATTTAATACTGAAATTATTACAAAAAAATTCTTTATACATGTTAATCCGACATAACTTCAATTGATTTTACGGGCCATCAAACGTGATTGGATTGCATTATTTGTATATTCTAATGAGCACATAAATGAAGAGAGGTTAATTAGAAGAGATTATGTAAAGATCCTAATAAAGTGTATTAACATTTACCAGCAACAATTTAACAGCAAATTTGGTCAACAATAAATAATGATTTAGATTAAAAACCTACAACTAGAGGTGAGTTCAATTTCAAATTGTTAAGAGATGAATGCTTTAAAAACTGGATCGATGAAAAAGTTGGTGTTTGCTGGCACTCATTAATTTGTGTCAACAACAGAGGAATATTTATTTTTCCCAAAACTGTTTTTCAAAATGACTATTGAGGCGTAATTAGTGACAAATACAAGGTAATTTTAGAAAAACATTTATTGTATTGTATTTTGCCAATTTTCCAAACATTATAAAGGCTGTGGAGGTATGAAATATGTTATGCAGTTAATTTGAAAAGAAGAACTGCTCTAAAAAGTTAGGGACTTAAAGTTACTGTAATGTTAAAAAAGGAACTTTATAGGTAAAAGGAAGATTGGTTATAGATAAGATATAAAATATTGTTATATAGATAGGCAATTCTAAACGTTTGATTAGAATGCGTAATTAGTTTTGGATACTATCATCTACAGCGCTGAAAGCAGTCATAGACGGGAAATAGAAATTAATTTTGTTATTTAAAATTTTTATCGATTTTTTTTCGAAAATATTGTTAACCGTCTTGAGCGATGGACGGTTAAACCCGAATGTTTGTAGTTCTAGAGTTAGATCTTATGATATAAAGCTAGTATTGTTAAAGGAATGCTTTTTCGTCTTGAACAAATTAAAGATATTTTTTATTTAATTTTGTACTTTTTTTATAAAGACGAATTTTATTTGCTATAGTTCTACCGGTTTCGGCCCTTTTTAATAAAATAAAACACGCCAATATAAAGCCAACAAATTTTTAATAGATTTTAATAATCTGAAGATCAACAGTAATCGAAAATTCCTGAAGATGGCCTAAACAGGGACGAAATCGGTAGAACTATAGCAAATAAAATTCGTCTTTATAAAAAAAGTACAAAATTAAATAAACATATCTTTAATATAAAATTAGAACTAACGTTAAACATGAATCTTTCTAATTCTAGATCTAGTGTTAGTTCTAGTTTTAATTCTTATTTAGCTGTTGATTATTACAAATTCTTCTGGAAATAAAAGTATAACTAATTCTAGACATACAATATAGCTTTAGAACTAACACTAGACCTAGAACTAGAAGCATCGGGATATAGCTGTATGTCTCTTAAGACGGCTAAACCCTAATGTTTCTAGTTCTAAGTCCAGTGCTTTTTCTGAGGCCAGGTTGGGTTGGATTGGGTCTAAAGACACATGGCTTAGATGTATCAGATTTATCAAGATATTACATGTCATGTTATATCATGTATCATCATGATATGACTAGGTTAGCTCAGATCTAGAATTAATACTAAAGTGAAAACTATAAGCAATATTGTAGATTTAGTATTGATTCTAGAACTAGAAACATTTGTGTTAAGCCGTCTTAAGAGACGTACGGCCAAACTCAAATGTTACTAGTTCTATATTTAGTGTTTAATTACATTTTTAGCTAGGTAGAACAAGTTAGCTCTAGATATCGTTATATTCCATACCTTTATTAAGCTAAAACTAGAACTAACACTAGACCTAGAATTAGAAAGATTCAGGTTTAAAGACGCACGGCTAAACCAAAACTTTCTAATTCTAGGTCTAGTGTTAGTTCTAGTTTTAATTCTTATTTAGCTGTAGATTGTTGTAAATTCTTCTGGAACTAAAAGTATAACTAATACTAAATCTTTAGCTTTGAAACTAACGCTATACCTAGAACTAAAAGTATTAGGGTTTAGCCGTACGTCTTTTAAGACGGTTTAAGAGAGGTTAACCATACCTCTCTTAAAATGGAAAACTTTTTTTGGCATGGAGGAGGAAAAAATATTTATGACTGAACCCCGACCGGATATGGCGCATTATCTGATGCGATCGGGAGTGTGGGACTTTCCTGGCTTCGATATTTTTGGCCAGAACTACCGCACTAAAAACTCCCCCTCTTTTCCCGAAACATCCCATCAAGGTATTACTTCGAGGTATCCAAGAGATCATTGCATCTGGACTATGATTCTTGTCCTCTTCATCTCGTTCTCCCTTTCCTTATTTCTTCACTTCATCGATACCATGTTTCACCAATCATCGGCCTCCAATGGAGCATTCCCTTGCATACATATTAGGAGAAATACAAATCACTAGCTTTTTAAATTTATTAGTTAACTTTTTATATCTAAAATGGGGGTAACATATTCAGCCCCCCCACCCCCCCCCCCCCCCTTTTAAAAGTCCAAAGCGTCTCTATCTATATTATATTATATCGGACGAGACTTCCTCTATCTCTGGTTGGCAACCATTCCCCTCAGTCTTTCTCTTTGTCTCTTGACATCTTCCTTTATAAAATGGGTATATATTATCATTCCAGATATCTGCTTCCATTGTGACTCGCTGTTCAACATAGTAGGCATAATATTACCAACACTCAACTACACTCTACAGATTGTGTGGCACTTTTCTCTTATTGTTTCTCTTACAGTCTCTTACAGACAAAGACTGTATGCTCCGGGCTGTCACCATCCTCGCAAAATCAGCTCTTATCAGAGTCTACTTTTTTAATTTTAAGCAGCAAGCTCCCAAATACACCGTATCTTTAGCTTTTGAACTAACACTATGCCTAGAACTAAAAGTATTAGGGTTTAGCCGTACGTCCTTTAAGTCGGTTTAAGAGAGGATAACCGTACCTCTCTTAAGATGGAAAACTTTTTTTTGGCGCGGAGGAGGAAAAAATCTTTATGACTGAACCCCGACCGGATGTGGCGCATTGTCTGATGCGATCGGGAGTGTGGGATTTTCCTGGCTTCGATATTTTTGGCCAAAACTGCCGCACTAAAAACTCATCCTCGCTTCCCGAAACCGCCCATCAAGGCATTACTTCGGGGTATCTATTCCATCTGGACTATGATTCTTGCCCTCTTCATTTCAAAATAAATAAATAAGATTAAATCTCGTTGGTGATGATAAATTATTTATTTTTCATAAGTATTCGGTGTTACACGTGTTTCGGTTATAAACTCTTCATTTCGTTCTCCCTTTCCTTATTTTCTTCATTTCATCGATACCATGTTTCACCAATCATCAGCCTCCAATGGAGCATTCTCTTGCATACATATTATACCTTTTTAAATTTATTAGTTAACTTTTCATATCTGAAATGGGGGTAAAATATTCCCCCCCGTTTCAAAGTCCAAAGCGCCTCTATCCATATTATATTATACCGGACGAGACTTCCTCTATCTCTGGTTGGCAACCATTCCCCTCCGTCTTTCTCTTTGTCTCTTGACATCTTTCTTTATAAAATGGGTATATATCATCATTCCAGATATCTGCTTCCATTGTGACTCGCTGTTCAACATAGTAGGTATAATATTACCAACACTCAACTACACTCTACAGTTTGTGTGGCACTTTTCTCTTATTGTTTCTCTTACAGTCTCTTACAGACAAAGACTGTATGCTCCGGGCTGTCACCATCCTCGCAAAACCAACTCTTATCAGAGTCTACTTTTTTTAATTTTAAGCAGAAAGCTCCCAAATACACCGTATCTTTAGCTTTGGAACTAACACTATACCTAGAACTAAAAGTATTAGGGTTTAGCCGTACGTCTTTTAAGACGGTTTAAGAGAGGTTAACCATACCTCTCTTAAGATGGAAAACTTTTTTTGGCACGGAGGAGGAAAAAATCTTTATGACTGAACCCCGACTGGATGTGGCGCATTATCTGATGCGATCGGGAGTGTGGGACTTTCCTGGCTTCGATATTTTTGGCCAAAACTGCCGCACTAAAAACTCATCCTCGCTTCCCGAAACCGCCCATCAAGGCATTACTTCGGGGTATCCATTCCATCTGGACTATGATTCTTGCCCTCTTCATTTCGTTCTCCCTTTCCTTATTTTCTTTATTTCATCGATACCATGTTTCACCGATCATCGGCCTCCAATGGAGCATTCTCTTGCATACATATTATAGCATTTTAAATTTATTAGTTAACTTTTCATATCTGAAATGGGGGTAAAATATTCCCCTCCGTTTCAAAGTCCAAAGCGCCTCTATCCATATTATATTATACCGGACGAGACTTCCTCTATCTCTGGTTGGCAACCATTCCCCTCCGTCTTTCTCTTTGTCTCTTGACATCTTCCTTTATAAAATGGGTATATGTTATCATTCCAGATATCTGCTTCCATTGTGACTCGCTGTTCAACATAGTAGGTATAATATTACCAACGCTCAACTACACTCTACAGTTTGTGTGGCACTTTTCTATTATTGTTTCTCTTACAGTCTCTTACAGACAAAGACTGTATGCTCCGGGCTGTCACCATCCTCGCAAAACCAGCTCTTATCAGAGTCTACTTTTTTAATTTTAAGCAGAAAGCTCCCAAATACACCATATCTTTAGCTTTGAAACCAACACTATACCTAGAACTAAAAGTATTAGGGTTTAGCCGTACGTCTTTTAAGACGGTTTAAGAGAGGTTAACCATACCTCTCTTAAGATGGAAAACTTTTTTTGGCGCGGAGGAGGAAGAAATCTTTATGACTGAACCCCAACCAGATGTAGCGCATTATCTGATGCGATGTGTGGGACTTTCCTGGCTTCGATATTTTTGGCCAGAACTACCGCACTAAAAACTTCCTCTCGCTTCCCGAAACCGCCCATCAAGGCATTACTTCGAGGTATCCATTTCATCTGGACTATGATTCTTGCCTTCTTTATTTCGTTCTCCCTTTCCTTATTTTCTTCATTTCATCGATACCATATTTCACCAATCATCGGCCTCTAATGGAGCATTCTCTTGCATACATATTATAGCATTTTAAATTTATTAGTTAACTTTTCATATCTGAAATGGGGATAAAATATTCCCCCCCGTTTCAAAGTCCAAAGCGCCTCTATCCATATTATATTATACCGGACGAGACTTCCTCTATCTCTGGTTGGCAACCATTCCCCTCCGTCTTTCTCTTTGTCTCTTGACATCTTCCTTTATAAAATGGGTATATATTATCATTCCAGATATCTGCTTCCATTGTGACTCGCTGTTCAACATAGTAGATATAATATTACCAACACTCAATTACACTCTACAGTTTGTGTGGCACTTTTTTCTTATTGTTTCTCTTACAGTCTCTTACAGACAAAGACTGTATGCTCCGGGCTGTCACCATCCTCGCAAAACCAGCTCTTATCAGAGTCGACTTTTTTAATTTTAAGCAGAAAGCTCCCAAATACACCATATCTTTAGCTTTGGAACTAACACTATACCTAGAACTAAAAGTATTAGGGTTTAGCCGTACGTCTTTTAAGACGGTTTAAGAGAGGTTCACCATACCTCTCTTAAGATGGAAAACTTTTTTTGGCGCGGAGGAGGAAAAAATCTTTATGACTGAACCCCGACCGGATGTGGCGCATTGTCTGATGCGATCGGGAGTGTGGGACTTTCCTGGCTTCAATATTTTTGGCCAAAACTGCCGCACTAAAAACTCATCCTCGCTTCCCGAAACCGCCCATCAAGGCATTACTTCGAGGTATCCATTCCATCTGGACTATAATTCTTGCCTTCTTCATTTCGTTCTCCCTTTCCTTATTTTCTTCATTTCATCGATACCATGTTTCACCGATCATCGGCCTCCAATGGAGCATTCTCTTGCATACATATTATAGCTTTTTAAATTTATTAGTTAACTTTTCATATCTGAAATGGGGGTAAAATATTCCCCCCCGTTTCAAAGTCCAAAGCGCCTCTATTTATATTACATTATATCGGACGAGACTTCCTCTATCTCTGGTTGGCAACCATTCCCCTCCGTCTTTCCCTTTGTCTCTTGACATCTTCCTTTATAAAATGGGTATATATTATCATTCCAGATATCTGCTTCCATTGTGACTCGCTGTTCAACATAGTAGGTATAATATTACCAACGCTCAACTGCACTCTACAGTTTGTCTGGCACTTTTTTCTTATTGTTTCTCTTACAATCTCTTACAGACAAAGACTGTATGCTTCGGGCTGTCAGCATCCTCGCAAAACCTCTTATCAGAGTCTACGTTTTTAATTTTAAGCAAAAAGCTCCCAAATATACCGTATCCAGTTAAGAATTGTATTAAGTGGTAGTTTACTTCCCCCCATTCAAGGTGTATCCATGTTCTCATATCTTTTATAATTTGTGAGCTGCTGTTCCCACCTTGCCTGCCATAAATTCATAACCTCTTCTCTTCTCCTGCCCTTATGGTCTCTTCCCTTTTGAGGTATGGTTGTTCTTTCGTCCACTAAAGGCCTATGGGAGGCATACCCGCGATCTTCTCCACGCTGGCAGCTGACACTGTGCAACGTTACTGAGCATCGCTCTATATCGTTTATATCAGAGAGCACTTTTCCAGGTTGGTACTGTATAAAGCACCGCAGACAGTATGGTAGCTGCTATCAGTTTTTTCCTATTTGATCGTGGCCCTCCCACGTTAGGCATGACTTTACATAATATACTCGACAATTTCTTGGCTTTTTCGCTCATTATCTTAATATGCGTTATTATTCTCAAGTCTGTGTCTAGATAGACACCTAGGTACTGTGTCGTAGGAATACTTTCCACTTACAGCAAGTTCTTTTTCGTTCCCTGTTATAATAATGGCCAAGTCATCTGCATATATCACCATTTCGACCTCTGACTCCATTTTTGTTCTCAATATCTCGTCGTAAAATATATTCCATTTGATAGGGCCCAGGATGAACCCCTGTGGTACTCCACATGTTACATCAAACTCCACACCATTTGAGGCCATCATTCTTCTATTAGATACATAACTTCGAGTTATTCTTAGGAGATATCCACTCACATTTCTCATCTCTAGCGCATCCAATATTCCGTCCCAAAAAGCAGAGTTGAAGGTAATTTCAACATCTATTATCTATCATATATTCTTACCATCACACAAAGTTCTTGATTTTTATAGACTTTTTAACATACGTAAGCAATGCTTTGCATTTTTGATATGGCGTCTATAGTAGATCTGCCCTCTCTAAATCTGAACTGGATTTCATTAAGCATGCGATTTTCCTTGAGCTTTCTGTCGAGCCGATCCCTTATCATCGCCTCCATCACCTTGTACATTGTTGATTCTAGGCATATATAGGTCAGGATTCTTTTTAGGCTTTTCGATCAAGACCAAATTTATTATCTTCCAGGATCTAGCAAACTCTCCTTTTATTAAACAATTGCTAAATGTATTGAAAAACGTCTGCTTGTTACCCAAAACGCTAGCAAGCAGTATTTTCGGCGCAATGTTATCTGGACCATTAGCCCTTTTTTTCTTATTCTGAGAATGGCCTTTTTTTATCTCTTCCATGGTAAAGATAGGTATTTCTATATCTGCCATTTCTTTTCGATTCAGCTGTATGCTTGCTTTCTTCTTTGCTTGCGGGGAGAGTTTCATTATCTGTTATAACACTTTCAGCAATCGGAGCCTTGAGTTTTAGACCTCTTTCAGAACTAACACTAGATTCAGTTCTAAAACTAGGTTGAGTTGGATTGGGTTGCATTTCGTGTTAAGAGAGGTACGGTTAACCTCTCTTAAGACGCCACCCAACCAACTTAGCTTCAGAACTAATACTAGATAGAGGCTAAACCTTAATGTTTCTAGGTCTAGTGTTAGTTCTAAAGCTAGGTTGTAGGTTTAGTATTAGTTATACTTCTAGTTCAAGAATTTACAACAATCAACAGCTAAATAACAAAAAATATTGCCGATTCCGGCTTAAGAGAGGTACGGCTAACCTCTCTTAAGATGGAAACCAACCCAACCCAACTTAGTTCTAAAAACTAAAAGAACTAAGAGAAACTAAGAAAGGTGCGGCTAACCTCTCCTAAGACGGAATCCAACCTAGCTCCAGAACTAATACTAGACTTAAAACTAGAAACATTTGTGTTCTAATATTAGCTATAAAGCTAGGTTGTAGGTCTAGTATTAGTTATACTTTTAGTTCCAGAAAAATTTACAACAATCTACCGCCAAATAAGAAATAAAACTAGAGATAGAGGAGCAACTTTCTAGTTCTAGGTGTAGTGTTAGTTCTTGTTTTATTTTATTATTCAGCGGTTACTTGTTGCAAATTTTAATTAATTTACAATTGCTTTGAATATTAGAACTCGAATCATTCGGGTTAAGCTATTTTCTAGTGTCAGTATTAGTTATAAAGCCAGACGTAAAATCGTTCGTGTTTAGCTATAGGTGTACTCATAGTAAAAGCAAAAAAAAACATTTCCGTGAGATAATAAAGATATAAATTGTATTCAACCTAACAAAAAGAATAAAAGAAAAGTAGTCCATTCCTTTTATTTTTCCAGCTAATTGACACTTTTCTGACACCAATTTCTACGCGAGATATATTTTCTTTTATGTTCCCTTTATTTCTCTTATACCTTCTTATCATTTTTTTACCCGGCTTTTATTTTTTTGCCAACCTATTCAGAGAATAACATTGACTAAGCTTTTCGAATTGAATTGTTCTCCGACTTCCGCCGTAGCGTTCAGCAAACCAAAGCTTGAAACGGTCCTAAATCGAGAAGAGCACCGAATTCGAGAGTTTCCCATCCACATCGACTAACTTTGAATGATCCGAGTCGCTCAATCGACCCTAACGATTCTTTAGGTTTAATAGATAATGGTCCGACATTTGATAATCGACCGGCGATTAGATTAAACGCGTTCGATTCTAATTGTGACAGAAAATTTCGAGTGGGAAATTATCCTAATTGGAATTAACGTAAAAGGGTTGTCGGGAATTAACAAGTTTTTCGGGCAATTTGCCCGTTTTCAGTTTTTACCGGTGTGAAATTAATGAAGCCGAAATTTCGCCACCGAAAAGAGCAAAAAAGGCAGTTACACGCCACGAACTCGGAAGAAATTACGCTAAAAGAAAATATAAACAGTAGATCCCGCGAAAGTTCGCTGGTTTTTAGGGCGAGTATGAATAATGCAAATGTAAGTTAAAACTTTAAAACAACCCTACTCCTAGGGGTAAAAAATAACATTTTCTACTTAAAATATAACATTTCAAAATATTTCAATTATTTCACTTTGAATTAAATTACTCGAAAAGTTCAAAACTAGACGTGTAATACCCATAAAGATTCTTGCAAACACTTTCCAAGAAGGCTTTCTGAAGGATTCGATTACACATTGTCAGTGAGAGAGGGTGTTGCCTATACGAAAAGAGGTTCGTACAAAGGACTGCTCGTCTTCCGGGAGAGTGTGCGTGCGAGGAGCTTTCTCGAAGCTTGGCGGGTACTTTGAGCGATCGTCCTTGGTAGGACCATACCGGTGCCGTTGCTGCGAGGGCACTTAATCGACCAGGGATTTTCTCTACTGTAAAATTAGTTGGCAACAGGAAGCATGCCTTTCTAAGCGTTCCTCCACCGCCGCCTAATGGCCGATGTCAACTGGGAAGAGCTGTTGTTCTTCTAGATCCATTCTAATAACGTTTCCTATACGACGACATTTTGTGTTGGAAGGGTAATTATCAGAACAAAGACGCCTTTCAACCGTACAAAACACGTCTTTCTAAAAACATCATAAACATAAAACTTTAAAATAATGGAACTAGACTAATAATGAAAATTATATGAATCCGCTAAATTGTAATAATTAATTTGTTAAAGAGAACGAGTTAAAATTGTGTTTTCTTTAGAGAAGTTAGAACGTATTCTGTGTCTAACCGCGAAGCTCTCTCGTGTTCGGACCAGTTTAATCAGAACTAACTTTAAACTTTAAACATAATCTCGTTAGGCAAACTTAGGCGGTAATCGGACGAGATACAAAGTGCACATTCTGTTTTATAAACTGTTCGACGCCATAATATTGACGTTATTTCTTAAAGTTAGAGATACTTTACTTATACCCTTATTAGATAGGGGTATTTTCTTTATGGACTATTCGTTAAAACTTTCCTGTTTACTCTAGTTTATTTAGCGAAACAGAAATATCCTCTTTAAAGAAGTTTTCTAAGATAACAACGGACTTCGAATTAAGCTCTTATCCTACATTTAACTTTTTGCGACTTGAGTTGTATTTTTAATTAATAAATTGGAGAGCAGAAAAATGAATTTGGTAAAATGTACCGATCTACAGGATTTATATTCCTAAGTATTTTGATTTTGGCGCTTTTGAGAATGAAATGGTAACTTAGAAAGTTAAAGCTGAGAATGAAATTAATGAAAATTGCTAAAAAATTAGTTTGTGTGATAACTATAAAACTAAAAATTGACCAAAATTGACGAAAATGAAATCCCTTGCCCTATTTTATGACTAAACCATGAATATTTTTATTTCTTGTTCTAATTCTGGAACCAACCCAACCTAAGACCTAGAATTAATACTACACTGAGAACTAATTATCCTACTTCTAGATTTAGTGTTGATTCTAGGACTACAACCAAAACTAGAAAGGTTCTATTTAAATGGTTCTAGTTCTATGTTCGGTGTTAGGTTGTATTTTTAGCTAGATAGCGCTACTTAGCACTAGATATTATTATATTCTATACCTTTATCAAACTAAAACTAGAACTAACACTGAATCGGTAAAAAAGTGTACACGTAAGCTCATAAACTTGAAAATTTTGCCACATTCAGTTCAAAAGATTCGTCATCACTGGTCTCACTGGTGGATCCAGAAAAAGCTTATAGCGCCAGTTAGCATTAGATATCGTTATATTCTGTACCTGTATTAGACTAAAACTAGAACTAACACTAGACCTAGAACTAGAAATACTCAGTCTGAAGACGCACGGCTAAACCCAAGTGTTTTAGTGTTTTTTAGGCATTTTACGTCTTTTAAAACCAGTATCAAGTTTTTCCGAGGCAGTATCGAGTTTTCTGAAAGCAGTTCAAATCTTCTAGATGCAATATCAAGCCTTCAAGTGTTCTGAAAGCTGTATCAAGTCTTCTAGAAGCAGTTTTAAGTCGTTTAGAATTATTTCAAGACTTCTAGAAGCAGTACTAAGCCTTTTGAAAGAATTTCAAGTCTTTTGGAAGCATTTCAAGTCTTTTGGAAACAATATCAAATCTTCTAGGAGCAGTATTAAGTCTTGTGAAAATATTTCAAGTCTTCCAGAGGCAATATCAATACTTTGGGAATATTCAACTTTTCTAGAATAGAAGGTTTTTTGAAAACATTTTAAGTCTTTCAAGGGTAGTGTCAAATCTTTTGAAAGCAGTCTAAGTCTTCTGGAAGTAGTATCAAGTCTTCTAAAAGCAGTATCAAGTCTTCTGAAAATATGTCAAGTCTTCCAGAGGCAATACCAAGACTTCTGGGGGTATTTCAAGTTTTCTAGAAGTAGTTAAATATTTTATGTAGTATTTCAAGTTTTCTGTAAACATTTCAAATATTCTGGAAGCTACATCAAGGCTTCTGGAAGCAGTATCAAGTCTTCAGACGCACGGCTAAACCCAAGTGTTTCTAGTTCTAGGTCTAGTGTTAGTTCTAGTTTTATTTTGTGATTCAGTGTTCCATTGTTATATTTGATTTGATCCACAATTGCTTCTAATATTAGAACTAGCAACATTCGATTTTAGCCGTCTTAAGAGACGTTCGGCTAAATCCGAATGGTTCTAGTTCTATGTTCAGTGTTAGGTTGTAATTTTAGCTAAATATCATTGTTGTTATATTCTATACCTTTATTAAACTAAAACTAATACTAAATCTAGAACTAGTAACACTTGGGCAAGTCTTTAGACGCAAACCCAAGTATTTCTAGTTCCTGATCTAGTACGGGGATGGCGAACTTGACACGCGTGCCTAAAATGGCACGCATATAAATTTTGAATGACACACA
This sequence comes from Onthophagus sagittarius, assembly GCA_036711965.1. Lineage (NCBI taxonomy): Eukaryota > Metazoa > Arthropoda > Insecta > Coleoptera > Scarabaeidae > Onthophagus > Onthophagus sagittarius. Next base: position 16,295,694 of record JASERS010000004.1, read on the forward strand.
TCCACTGAGATAAAATCATCTTTTTGTGATGATTTCTTGTCAATAAATATATTGTCTTGGTCTATGAAAAAAAGGGGGCTTATGTTCGAAGATAAATTTTCTTGAGAACAGCTAATAAAGATAAACAAGCTCTATCGTCACTCTCTGCTTAGCTATTCTCTTTTTTTTTGTATTGGCTCATGTTGATAGACGATAGACATCAGAGTATTGTTTCTGATGAAAATGTTATCGTAGTTTCGGATTTCTAAACAAATAACACTGGAAAAGCAATTAAAGAACGATCTTGAGAACGAACGAAGACAGAAGCTGAATAAATCATCGCCTCAAAGCTCGAAATAAAGGAGCGAATTATCAATATTTATGTGGAAATACTGATGACTCAAATAATAATGATAACAGGATTTTTCTGTTCTGGGTTCCAAGCCAATCTGGACTTGCTGTCAATGAAACGACAGATGAGCTAGCACGAGAGAGACCAGAGTCATACGTTCGTGGAGCCAGAGTCAGCAGTGATGGTCAAAAAACATTTGGATTGGAAAGATTCTGATTTATCTTTAGAGCGTTAGTGCTATATCTAACACAATCTTCGCAACTTTATAGGTGCTGTTTTTTGTAAATAAGAATGAGTGCTAAAAAACTGAATTGGGTAAGACGGCGAATGACAGTTCTCAGACAGAAATGAATGATACCAATATTTTCTACCAGCTGTATTTATAGTTATACAAGCAGTATCTAGTCTGTAATTGACATTATTTGACTTTTTGACATGAAGATTTTGTATCCCAACAGTATTTCGTATTTTGGAAACAAAATCAAATCTCATTGACAGTTTCTTGCCTTTTGCTATGAAAAAGTCTTCCAGAGGCAATATCTAGACTTTTGGGAGCATTAAAGTTTTCTCGAAGCAATTAATGGTTTTCTGGAAACATTTCAAGTCCTCTGGAAGCTATATCAAGGTTTCTAGAAGCAGTATCAAGTCTTTTAGAAGTAGTTTTAAGTCTTTTGGAATCATTTCAAGACTTCTAGAAGCAGTATTAAGCTGCTCGAAAGAATTTCAAGTCTTTTGGAAGCATTTCAGGTCTTTTGGAAACAATATCAAATTTTCTGAAAGTATTGCAAGTCTTCTGGAAGCCTTTTAAGTCTTCTAGAAGCAGTATCAAGTCTTCTAGAAGCAGTTTTAAGTCATTTGGAATCATTTCAAGTCTTTTGGAAACAATATCAAATCTTCTAGAAGCAGTATCAAGTCTTGTGAAAATATTTCAAGTCTTCCAGAGACAATATCAAGACTTTGGGAATATTCAACTTTCTTAGAATTCTAGAAGCCTTTTTGAAAATATTTTAAGTCTTTCAAGGGTAGTATCAAATCTTTTGGAAGCAGTTTAAGCCTTCTGAAAGCATTTGATGTCTTCTGAAAGCAATATCAAGTTTTTCCAAAGCAGTATCGAGTCTTCTGGAAGCAGTCCAAATCTTCTCGATGCAACGTCAAGTCTTCTGAAAATATGTCAAGTCTTCCAGAGGCAATACCAAGACTTCTGGTAGTATTCCAAATTTTCTAGAAGTAGTTGAAGATTTTATGTAGTATTTCAAGCTTTCTGTAAACATTTCAAATCTTCTGGAAGCTACATCAAGGCTTCTAGAAGCAGTATCAAGTCTTCTAAGGCAGCATCAAATCTGTTGGAAGCAGTTCAAGGCTTCTGAAAGCATTTCGCGTCTTTTAAAAGCAGTATCAAGTTTTTCCGAGGCAGTATCGAGTTTTCTGGAAGCAGTTCAAATCTTCTCGATACAAAATCAAGCCTTCAAGTGTTCTGAAAGCTGTATTAAGTCTTCTAGAAGGAGGTTTAAGTCGTTTGGAATCATTTCAAGTCTTTTGGAAACAATATAAAATCTTCTAGAAACAGTATCAAGTTTTGTGAAAATATTTCAAGTCTTCCAGACGCAATATCAAGACTTTGGGAATATTCAACTTTTCTAGAATTCTAGAAGGCTTTTTGAAAATATTTTAAGTCTTTCAAGGGTAGTATCAAATCTTTTGGAAGCAGTTTAAGCCTTCTGAAAGCATTTCATGTCTTCTGAAAGCAGTATCAAGTTTTTCAAGTCTCCTAGAAGCAGTATTAAGTCTTCTGAAAATATGTCAAAATATGTCCAGATGGAATACCAAGACTTCTTGAAGTATTTCAAGTTTTCTAGAAGTAGTTGAAGATTTTATGTAGTATTTCAAGTTTGCTGTAAACATTTCAAATCTTCTGGAAGCTACATCAAGGCTTCTAGAAGCAGTATCAAGTCTTCCAGGGCAGCATCAAATCTGTTGGAAGCAGTTCAAGGCTTATGAAAGCATTTTACGTCTTTTAAAAGCAGTATCAAGTTTTTCCGAGGCAGTATTGAGTTTTCTGGAAGCAGTTCAAATCTTCTCGATGCAATATCAAGCCTTCAAGTGGTCTGAAAGCTGTATCAAGTCTTCTGGAAGCAGTTTTAAGTCTTTTGGAATCATTTCAAGTCTTTTGGAAACAATATCAAATTTTCTAGAAGCAGTATCAAGTCTTGCGAAAATATTTCAAGTCTTCCAGAGGCAATATCAAGACTTTAGGAATATTCAAGTTTTCTAGAATAGAAGGCTTTTTGAAAACATTTTAAGTCTTTGAAGGATAGTAAAAATCTTTTGGAAGCAGTTTAAGCCTTCTGAAAGTATTTCATGTCTTCTGAAAGCAGTATCAAGTTTTTCCAAAGCAGTGTCGAGTCTTCTGGATGCAGTCCAAATCTTCTCGATGCAACGTCAAGTCTTCCGGAAGCAGTATCAAGTCTTCTAAAAGCAGTATCAATTCTTCTAAAAGCAGTATCAAGTCTTCTGAAAACATGTCAAGTCTTCCAGAGGCAATACCAAGACTTCTGGGGGTATTTCAAGTTTTCTAGAAGCAGTTAAATATTTTATGTAGTATTTCAAGTTTTCTGTAAACATTTCAAATCTTCTGGAAGCTACATCAAGGCTTCTAGAAGCAGTATCAAGTCTTCAATGGGCTGTATCAAATCTGTTGGAAGCAGTTCAATTCTTCTGAAAGCATTTCATGTCTTTTAAAAGCACTATCAAGTTTGTCCGAGGCGGTATCGAGTTTTCTGGAAGCAGTTCAAATCTTCTCGATGCAACATCAAGCCTTGAAGTGTTCCAAAAGTTGTATCAAGTCTTCTAGAAGCAGTTTTAAGTCTTTTGGAATCATTTCAAGACTTCTAGAAGCAGTATTAAGTCTTTTGAAAGAATTTCAAGTCATTTGGAAGCATTTCAAGTCTTTTGGAAACAATATCAAATTTTCTGAAAGTATTGCAAGTCTTCTGGAAGCCTTTTAAGTCTTCTAGAAACAGCATCAAGTGTTCTAGAAGCAGTTTTAAGTCATTTGGAATCATTTCAAGACTTCTAGAAGCAGTATTAAGTCTTTTGAAAGAATTTCAAGTCTTTTGGAAGCATTTCAAGTCTTTTGGAAACAATATCAAATCTTCTAGAAGCAGTATCAAGTCTTGTTAAAATATTTCAAGTCTTCCAGAGGCAATATCAAGACTTTCGGAATATTCAAGTTTTCTAGAATAGAAGGCTTTTTGAAAACATTTTAAGTCTTTCAAGGGTAGTGTCAAATCTTTTGAAAGCAGTCTAAGCCTTCTGAAAGCATTTCATTTCTTCTGAAAGCAGTAACAAGTTTTTCCAAAGCAGTATCGAGTCTTCTGGAAGCAGTCCAAATCTTCTCGACGCAACGTCAAGTCTTCTGGAAGCAGTATCAAGTCTCCTAAAAGCAGTGTCAAGTCTTCTGAAAATATGTCAAGTCTTCCAGAGGCAATACCAAGACTTCTGGGGGTATTTCAAGTTTTCTAGAAGTAGTTAAATATTTTATGTAGTATTTCAAGTTTTCTGTAAACATTTCAAATCTTCTGGAAGCTACATCAAGGCTTCTAGAAGCAGTATCAAGTCTTCCATGGGCTGTATCAAATCTGTTGGAAGCAGTTCAATTCTTCTGAAAGCATGAAAGACATGAAATCTTTTAAAAGCAGTATCAAGTTTGTCCGAGGCAGTATCAAGTTTTCTGGAAGCAGTTCAAATCTTCTCGATGCAATATCAAGTCTTTAAGTGTTGTAAAAGCTGTATCAAGTCTTCTAGAAGCAGTTTTAAGTCTTTTCGAATCATTTCAAGACTTCTAGAAGCAGTATTAAGTCTTTTGAAAGAATTTTAAGTCTTTTGGAAACAGTATCAAATCTTCTAGAAACAGTATCAAGTCTTGTGAAAATATTTCAAGTTTTCCAGAGGCAATATCAAGACTTTGGGAATATTCAAGTTTTCTAGAATAGAAGGCTTTCTGAAAACATTTTAAGTCTTCCAAGGGTAGTATCAAATCTTTTAGAAGCAGTTTTAGCCTTCTGAAAGCATTTCATGTTTTCTGAAGGCAGTATCAAGTTTTTTATCGAGTCTTCTGGAAGCAGTTCAAATCTTCTGGATGCAACGTCAAGTCTCCTAGAAGCAGTATTAAGTCTTCTGAAAATATGTCAAGTCTTCCAGAGGCAATATCAAGACTTCTGGGAGTATTTCAAGTTTTCTAGAAGTAGTTGAAGATTTTATGTAGTATTTCAAGTTTTCTGTAAACATTTCAAATCTTTTGGAAGCAGTTCAAGGCTTCTGAAAGCATTTCACGTCTTTTAAAAGCAGTATCAAGTCATTTCCGAGGCAGTATCGAGTTTTCTGGAAGCAGTTAAAATCTTCTAGATGCAATATCAAGACTTCAAGTGTTCTGAAAGCTCTATCAAGTCTTCTAGAAGCAGTATTAAGTCTTTTAAAAGAATTTCAAGTCTTTTAAAAGAATTTCAAGTCTTTTAAAAGAATTTCAAGTCTTTTGGAAGCATTTTAATGCTTTTGGAAGCTGCTTCAAGTCTGTTGAAAAATACAAAAACAACTTGATATGTTTATTTTGAAGTTGCTTTTTAATCTTTTTATGTATTGTCCTAACACATAATTTCTGTTTGTTTCGTTAACTTCTTTATGTTAACTTTTTATGGATCTTTTAGATAAGCTATAAGGGTAAAAAAGTGTATACGTAAGCTCCCTATTTATAGACCAGGTTACATATGGTAATAAATCATATAGTGTATATAATAAGGTTTTGTTTCTCATTTTTATGTCTTAAATTTTTTATCTAACACTTCAACATATTGTTTACTAAGAGTTTTGAAAATTTTGAGACTAGTTCAAAAGGTTCGCTGTCACTGGTGTAGTGTTAGTTCTAGTGTTAGTTTCACTTTGTGGTTCAGCGTTCCATTGTTGTATATTTGAATAGATCTACAATTGCTTTTAATAACATAGATTTAGTCTTAGATATTATTTTTAGCTAGATAGCGCTAGTTAGAACTGTATATTGTTATATTTTATACCTTTATTAAACTAAAACCACATCAGATTTGAGCAGATTCAGAAATTTCAGCTTTTTGAAAGCTATATATGACATACAGCTTGGAAAGAATAAGTTGAGATATCTTCACGTGTCTTATCTTAAAATAAAAATTGAATAATAAGGATTTCTTTTCATATAAATTGTAGGAGACTTTATATATTAACTCACTTTGTACCAGTTTCTGAAGAAGGTTGCAACATAGTATCCGAAGCGTCAATCATTTCTCAAAAGACCAGAATATTTCTAATTTTACTGCTAGTATTAGATCTAATTTTAGTTCATTAGTCATAAAGACTTAATCCATAAATAATTTCTGTGCAATTAATTTTTATTTTTAGTTATGAAGCATAAAATCACGTTATAGTCATAAAACATAATCATGCAATTATGTTTAAATGGGAACTCTAAAATGTTGGTATTAACCCAAATTAGAAAATTTATTAGTACCTTTTTAGTTATTATTTTCTTTTAATATTTTGATTGTGAAATAATTTCAACGAAATGAAATGAAAATTTTGTACAAATCTGAGTTTACGTAATTTTCCGTTGGAAATCGGCTAATTAAAAATATACAAAAGAGGTTGGTCGAGTTGGAAACGAGTCCGAAAATTGAGTGTCAAGTCGGACGGGTAAAGCTGTGTAGATAGAAGCTCGTTGAGTAAACATTTACATTCAGCGTTTGTCCGGCGCGGGCAATTTAAATTAAACGCGGAAGCGACCGTGCAAAGAAATCGACCGGTAAAAAGTTGTAGTGTCGGGGGAAGTTTGGCGCGCGCGAAAACTAATCTAATTCAACTAGTAATGCCCCATTACCATATTTATGGGTTTTCCCCCGCTGCGCTGCGCTACCGACACCGGAAAATAATCTCCAATTTTAAGTTACCTAAAACTCACCGCCAAAGTTGAAACACAACTTGTTTCGGGACCCGAAAAACCGTTTTTAGGGGATGATTTTACACTGTATGAGGAGCAATTTTTTGTATCGCCTTTAGGGGGGTTTAAATAAACCACTAGGGAGATTAAGGTTTTATACACTTTTCTTTTTTTTTTTGGTAAAGTTCGTGACACTTTTTTCTTTCTTTAACGGTTAAACTTTTCATGTCGATCACGTTTTCCTGGCAAACTTGGGTAATTAGGTAGTAGACGGTAGTTTCTTAAAAATGCAAATGCAAAAGCTGTAGATAATTTTTTTTTGTTACAAACATTTTTAAATTTTATTTTGTTGAAGCTCGGAATATTGAAATCCTCACTAACGAAGTGAATTTTTTATAAACGTCACTTTAATGGTGTTCTTTTTTCGATAAATCAAACTGCAAAAAAACCTCGATGAAACGGATTAATATGGGGAACGAAGCACTGTAGGACAACTAAAACTAGAAAATTAATTATTTAAAGTTAATAATTTAATCTTATACACGAAACTTTATCATAGCGTTAATTGGTTAAGTTATGAAATGTTTAACGTCAAGCTTGGTGTTGTTCTTTTATATTATGTGGAGGGATTGAAATATATCGTGATATCTTGAATAAAACCTTAATTAATAATCTGGAATGATTTTTTTGAGTAAAAATGAAGAAAATCATGATTATTTTTTAAATATTGGGAATTTTAAGATATATCAATTTGAATTACGGCAAAATAAAGCTTAATTAATAAAGAATTCGGTGCAATGTGATGAGTCACTGAGTGACTAAGTTTGCCTAAAAGATAAGACAACCGAGAATTGCTTGAATTCTGCAGATTATCCATTTTGATTTAAAATTTCATTCCAAACTGCAGACTTGTCAACATTTAAAGAAGACGGATCACTAGTTGTCGAAAATTTGAGATATCTTCATGTGCCAGATCTTTAAAGAACGATTGAATAATAACGATTTGAAAATGTCTTATAGGAGACTTTATATATTTACTAACATTAGTACAGGTTCTATTTGTTACAATCAAAACCTACCTAACTCTGAGATCTTTTGAGAGAATAAAGATATTTTTGTTTTTAATATCTTAAAATAAAGCTTAATTAAGAAGAATGTTATTCTAAACTAGTAGACTTTATTACAACGTCTAGATGTTTTGGAATATGGGTGGTTGGATGAAGTTGAAATTGACAAAATCGTCTTGAATTCTTTATATTCCATAACTTTTGAGCTAATAAAGATATTTTGATGGTTAATATCTCAAAAAAATCTACAATTCATATCAATTAAAAGCCAACATTGCACATGTTTGGGTTCTCCTTGATACAATCAAAACCTACCCATCTCTTTGATATCTTTTAACCAAAGAAAGATATTTTATGATTAATATCTTAAAATAAAGTCTGATTAAGAAGAAATTGATTCCAAACTAACAGATTTCATTAAGACATCTAGAATTTTTGGAATATGGATGTTTGAATGATCTTAAAGTTGACAAAATCAACTTGAATCTTTCATATTTCGTAACTTTTGAGTCAATGAAGATATTTTAGTGATTAAAATCTCAAAAGAATCCCCAATTCCCATCAATTTAAAGCCAAGATTGCGCATATTAATCAAATTCTTAGAATTTCTCAAATCTGCTTCTTAGTGCGGGTTCTTTTTGTTATAATCAAACCCTATCTTATCTTTGATATCTTTTCAGCAAATTAAGATATTTTTATGATTAATATCTTAAAATAAAGCTTGATTAAGAAGAATTTCACTCTAAATTAGTAGATTTCATCATAACATATAGAATTTTTGGAATATGGGTGTTTGGATGAACTTGAAATTGACAAAATCGACCTGAATACTTTATATTCCATAACTTTTGAGTCAATAAAGATATTTTGGTGATTAGTATCTCAAAAGAATCTTCAATTCACATCAATTAAAAGACAATATTGCAAACATGAATCAAATTCTTAGAATCTCTCAAATCTGCTTGTTAGTGCAAGTTCTTTTTGTTATAATCAAAACCTATCTTTTCTTTGATATCTTTTGAGCAAATTAAGATATTTTTATGATTAATATCTTAAAACAAAGCTTGATTAAGAAGAATTTCACTCTAAATTAGTAGATTTTATCACACGTATAGAATTTTTAGAATATGGGTGTTTGGATGAACTTGAAATTATCAAAATCGACCTGATTACTTCATATTTCCTAACTTTTGAGTGAATAAAGATATTTTCGTGATTAGTATCTCAAAAGAATCCTAAATTCACATCAATTAAAAGCCAATATTGCAAATATTAATCAAATTCTTAGAATCTCACAAATCTGCTTTTTAGCACAGGTTCAATTTGTTACAATCAAAACCTGCCCATCTCTTTGATATCTTTTAAGTGAATAAAGATATTTTTATGATTAATATCTTAAAATGAAGCTTAATTAAGAAGAATTTCACTCCAAGTAAGTACACTTCACTAAAACGTCCAGAATCTGTGGGATTTGGGTGTTTGAATAAACTTGAAATTGACAAAATCGACTTGAATCCTTTATATCTCATAACTTTTGAGTCAATAAAGGTATTTTGGTGATTAGTATCTCAAAAGAATCCTAGATTCACATCCATTAAAAGCCCATATTGCAAATATTAATCAAATTCTTAGAATCTCTCAAATCTGCTTCTTAGTACAGGTTCAATTTGTTACAATCAAAATCTGCCCATCTCTTCAATATCTTTTAAGCGATAAAAGATATTTTTATGATTAATATCTTAAAATAAAGCTTGATTAAAAAGAATTTCAATCCAAATTAATAGACTTCACTAAAATGTCCAGAATTTTTGGAATATGGGTGTTTGGATGCACTTGAAATTGACAAAATTGACTTGAAGCCTCTATATTTCGCAACTCATTTCAATTTAAAGCCAAAATTGTGCATATTAAGCAAATCCTTAGAATCCCTCAAATCCGCTTCTTAGTACAGGTTCTATTTGTTACAATCAAAACCTACCTGTCTTTTTGATATCTTTTAAACGAATTAAGATATTTTTATGATAAATATCTTAAAATAAAGCTTGATTAATAAGAATTTCACTTTAAACTATGCGATGTCTATAATTTTTGGAATTTGGGTTTGAATGAACTTGAACTTGACAAAATCGACTTGAATCCTTTATTTTTGTGATTAATATTTCCAAAAAATCCCCAATTCAAACCAATTTAAAGCCAATATTCTGTATATAAATCAATTTCTTAGAATTTCCGAAATCTGCTTTGTAGTACACGTTCTATTTAAATAATAAGGATTCGATGATCATCGTTATGTATAATGGTTAAATTATTTAGGTATCTAAATCCAATTTACTATCTAACAACCAATACAAAATTGAAAATGGACAACTCAGTGAGGTCTGTAACATCCAATGCTCAGACTGTGATAAATGTTATATCAAACAGACGAGCATCCAAACCAGATTTACACAGAAAAGAATCGGCAGTATTTAAGCATCTCAGCTCACAAAAACACAACACCAATTTTGCAAACGTACAAATTTTGAAAAACTTTAAAAAATGCAAAAACCTATCTGTACGAAGAATATTTCATTTACAAAAAATAACAATAACGACCGCCTTATGAATGACTTAACTGAATTTAATAACAACAGATTATTAATCCAATATATGTAAAACTTCCTTAATTGAAAAAAAAAATTCTATGCCTAAACTTGGGTTGATTCAAGAACCAAAACAATAAGTGATAGGTCTATATCTAGTTAATTCATAAGAACACGCCATATCCTTATTAATTAGGCCATCATTTGAGATATCAACCATCCTTAAAACTCAATTTCTTACTAAACAGCTTTAGCATTAATTCTATGCCTAAACTTGGGTTGATTCAAGAACCAAAACAATAAGTGATAGGTCTAGATCTAGTTAATTCATAAGAACACGCCATATCCTTATTAATTAGGCCATCATTTGAGATATCAACCATGCTTAAAACTCAATTTCTTACTAAACAGCTTTAGCATTAATTCTATGCCTAAACTTGGGTTGATTCAAGAACCAAAACAATAAGTGATAGGTCTAGATCTAGTTAATTCATAAGAACACGCCATATCCTTATTAATTATGCCATCATTTGAGATATCAACCATGCTTAAAACTCAATTTCTTACTAAACAGCTTTAGCATTAATTCTATGCCTAAACTTGGGTTGATTCAAGAACCAAAACAATAAGTGATAGGTCTAGATCTAGTTAATTCATAAGAACACGCCATATCCTTATTAATTAGGCCATCATTTGAGATATCATCCATCCTTAAAACTCAATTTCTTACTAAACAGCTTTAGCATTAATTCTATGCCTAAACTTGGGTTGATTCAAGAACCAAAACAATAAGTGATAGGTCTAGATCTTGTTAATTCACAAGAACTTAACATATCCTTATTAATTAGGCCATCATTTGAGATATCAACCATCCTTAAAACTCAATTTCTTACTAAACAGCTTTAGCATTAATTCTATGCCTAAACCTGGGTTGATTCAAGAACCAAAACAATAAGTGATAGGTCTAGATCTAGTTAATTCATAAGAACACGCCATATCCTTATTAATTAGGCCATCATTTGAGATATCAACCATCCTTAAAACTCAATTTCTTACTAAACAGCTTTAGCATTAATTCTATGCCTAAACTTGGGTTGATTCAAGAACCAAAACAATAAGTGATAGGTCTAGATCTAGTTAATTCATAAGAACACGCCATATCCTTATTAATTAGGCCATCATTTGAGATATCATCCATCCTTAAAACTCAATTTCTTACTAAACAGCTTTAGCATTAATTCTATGCCTAAACTTGGGTTGATTCAAGAACCAAAACAATAAGTGATAGGTCTAGTTCTAGTTAATTCATAAGAACACGCCATAACCTTATTAATTAGGTCATCATTTGAGATATCAACCATTCTTAAAACTCAATTTCATACTAAACAGCTTTAGCATTAATTCTATGCCTAAACCTGGGTTGATTCAAGAATCAAAACAATAAGTGATAGGTCTAGATCTAGTTAATTCATAAGAACTTAACATATCCTTATTAATTATGCCATCATTTGAGATATCAACCATCCTTAAAACTCAATTTCTTACTAAACAGCTTTAGCATTAATTCTATGCCTAAACCTGGGTTGATTCAAAAACCAAAACAATAAGTGATAGGTCTAGATCTAGTTAATTCATAAGAACTTAACATATCCTTATTAATTATGCCATCATTTGAGATATCAACCATCCTTAAAACTCAATTTCTTACTAAACAGCTTTAGCATTAATTCTATGCCTAAACTTGGGTTGATTCAAGAACTAAAACAATAAGTGATAGGTCTAGATCTAGTTAATTCATAAGAACACGCCATATCCTTATTAATTAGGCCATCATTTGAGATATCAACCATGCTTAAAACTCAATTTCTTACTAAACAGCTTTAGCATTAATTCTATGCCTAAACCTGGGTTGATTCAAGAACCAAAACAATAAGTGATAGGTCTAGATCTAGTTAATTCATAAGAACACGCCATATCCTTATTAATTAGGCCATCATTTGAGATATCAACCATCCTTAAAACTCAATTTCTTACTAAACAGCTTTAGCATTAATTCTATGCCTAAACCTGGGTTGATTCAAGAACCAAAACAATAAGTGATAGGTCTAGATCTTGTTAATTCACAAGAACTTAACATATCCTTATTAATTAGGCCATCATTTGCCATCACATCAACCAACCTTAAAACTCAATTTCTTACTAAACATCTTTTAAATTATTTTTTTTATCCAGACATATAAACCTTTGTTTGACGATTATAAATTAACAACACTTACAGTGGAGCATCGCGTACCGCCCGGGGAAAAATTTCATGCATTTTAAATTAGTTTGAAAATCGCGTGGGCGACCTCAAAGGGAATCGCATAACGAAAAAAAAAAAGTAAACAAATAAATATCCGGTGTACGCCGGCGGTGATGATGCTTGTTTTCGTTTTACCTTGCTTTACACGAAATTCGCATTTTGAAATTAGCCGGTTGTGTAAACATATTCCCGTATCCGCTGCAGTTAGTTATTCTATCATCGTGTCCCAAAAATTAAATAGAACCGTTTCAAGAATTATGCAAAGCACAAAAACAAAAATTAATATTTATAATGTTAAAGTTGTTTTAGTTTGAAAATGTTATTTTGGCTTAATTTTGTTATCGTTGCATTTGGTTTTATATTCAGCGTTTTTCGTCTAAATAAAAATATTTTGGAAGATTCAACCTGACTTACAATTAGACGGAATCTTACAAAAAAACGTCTTTATTTGCATTAATATCCGAATATTGGGAGGCAGATAGATGATAAATAAAGCCTTTTGGTGTTTCCTTTGTCGCTTAACCCAAAATGTTTGTTCAATTTTTCGTTGAATTTGAAGATACAACTTTATAAAACTTTTTTCTATTCCAATTTTCTTTCTTTTAATTCAAACTCAATCAATCCGCAAATCTTGAAGGAGTAACCTAAATCTTTTCAAACTCGTTTCTTACAAATCTTACAACAAAATTCGTAGATAATTATATTTCAAGATAAAAAAAAGTGAAGATTCCATTCAAATAGTATAGTAGATAATTTAAAAATTCCATTGGGTGTTATAAGAAATTATTCAACAGCAGCCGGATACCAACTGAGTTTGCGAGCGCATCCGGAGTTGCAACAGCTCGCGACAAATTTAATTAAAATTAATGTGTAGCTGGCTTTTAATTAAACGTCAAACATGGCAAAAACTGTGCCGTGCTTCATTCAACCGTGCGTGCATCGCAAAAAAGACCCCAACGGCGATAATTATTGAAATTTGGACGCGGTCTACGAATATGTTGTTTCATATCATCTCATTTATAACTAACCAAACACGTATTGGTTATAATTTGAATATCATTTTTAGAGTTGCCACATTTAATTTGATTAAAACACGTCTCTTTCAATGTTATTACTTTTGTTTTAGTTACTTATAAAATAGTATTAAAAATCCACTTCAATTAAGTAAAACGTAGAAGTAACAAAAAAATGTTCTTCCGTTTCTACACCGCCCCCCCTATTCACGCAACTTTCATTAAGAACTCAGGCATTAGTATTCAATAGAGGCCATTGAGTAATTGGAGCTTCGCTTGATTAGAACTTCAGCAACCTCCTCTCTCATTGTTTGGGACGAGGTAACGAGAGAAGTCCTCGAATCCACACCTCCGAGTGACTTAATTAATCGTGCCACTATTCAGCAACTTTATGACGATAAAGATTGTACATAATTATAGCAATTAGTTTTATCTTGAAATCTATTGTCGGTGTAATTAAAAAAAATTATGCACAAATTAATATTATTAGAATTGAAAATAGATTTAAGAAATGGCAATTTAAAACGATTTCGAAATCTCCTTAAAAGTATATTTTGTGATTATGTCGTCGCAGAAGAAGATAAATACATTAGATCATAGTATTACTCTGACCATTTCGAATGAAATTGAATTCTCGAACTATAAACTGAATGATTAATTGGCACACAAATTCAAGTATCAGTTTAAGTGTTTTCCAGAAGATGGATGGGTCTAGATGGTCACCATGACCCAATCTATGTAAAAAGTAAGGTAACACCCTAAATAATTCAACTTTGGCTATAAGAGGCATCTATTGTCTACAGTTTAGTTAAAATTACTCTATGATGTCTGTAATATCATAGAAATCGATGAGGTACTCATCGAGTGATCGAATATGTACAACAAAAACTTCGGTTTATTTACCAACATCTTTTGCGAAACAGAGAACGTGCCCAGATCGGACTATCGATTTCATTAGATGTTATTAAACCATTTCTTTGGCAAAAATGTACATGTACGTTATACTGGGAATTTCATTTAACTTCAATACATGAATTCAGTTTTAGCAGTAACCAAAGTTATGCGCTTGTACTGTCCCATAAAACATGTAACATAGCTTACGTATCCCAAAAATTTTGAGACGGCATAGGATATCTCTAAAATTAAGAGAGATAGAATAACCCTTACAAAGTTAAAAATTTCAGTTAAAAGAAAAAATTTATAAAAGAAAACAGCCTTTCATAAAGATTGTATAATATGATGATTGACAGGTGTAAACAAAAGTCTCTTCACGGTTTAATTGGGGAACAATAGAAGACGGCCTTCACGGTATAATTGGGGACCAAAACAAACTACCTGTTTTAACATTCCTTCGTATTACAATAGATGATTGATAGGTGTAAACAAAAGGCTCTTCACGGTTTAATTGGGGAACAAAAGAAGGCGGCCTTCACGGTATAATTGGAGACCAAAACAAGCTACTTGTCTTTACATTCCTTCGTATTACAATAGATGATTGATAGGTGTAAACAAAAGGCTCTTCACGGTTTAATTGGGGAACAAAAGAAGGCGGCCTTCACGGTGTAATTGGAGACCAAAACAAGCTACTTGTCTTTACATTCCTTCGTATTACAATAGATGATTGATAGGTGTAAACAAAAGGCTCTTCACGGTTTAATTGGGGAACAAAAGAAGGCGGCCTTCACGGTATAATTGGAGACCAAAACAAGCTACTTGTCTTTACATTCCTTCCTATTACAATAGATGATTGATAGGTGTAAACAAAAGGCTCTTCACGGTTTAATTGGGGAACAAAAGAAGGCGGCCTTCACGGTATAATTGGAGACCAAAACAAGCTACTTGTCTTTACATTCCTTCGTATTACAATAGATGATTGATAGGTGTAAACAAAAGGCTCTTCACGGTTTAATTGGGGAACAAAAGAAGGCGACCTTCACGGTATAATTGGAGACCAAAACAAGCTACTTGTCTTTACATTCCTTCGTATTACAATAGATGATTGAGAGGTGTAAACAAAATACCCTTCACGTTTTAAAATAGCGCCATTTAGATCGTTTGGAATAGAACTAATTCTCGATTATTCGGTGCAAGAGGATTTATCTCAAAATAGGGGCTGAAAATACAAAGTTGAAATTTTTGTACAGGAAGATTGCGTTATTTAGTTTAGTTAGGTTGGGAGAGAAATGGAATGTTGGATTGGGTTGGGAAAGGAATCAATCTGAAAAACATCATTTTTTTTTTTTTTTTTTGATTTAATCCAACCTAAGTCAACCCTTTTGTTTTTTATTTAGATTTGGGAAAAATCTAAATAGTGTCTCTAGGAGGATTATCTCAAAAGAGGAGCTGAAAATATAAAGTTGAGGTTTTTGTACAGGAAGATTGGGTTGGGTTGGGAAACCAAAGGCTGTACGTTCATTTGAAAAACAAAACGGTCATAAGTTAGCTAGCTATTTGATTTCTTTGATATTTGATCCAACCCAAGTCAATCCTTTTTGCTTTTTATTGAGGTTGAGGAAAAATCTACGAGCAGGGATGATGGGTAGTCAAATAGTGTCTCCAGGAGGATTTATCTCAAAAGAGGAGCTGAAAATTGAAAAAAGAAGTTGAGGTTTTTGTACCGGAAGGTTGGGTTAGATATAGTTTAGTTAGGTTGGGAGTGGAATGGCTGTGTTATCATCTAAAGGACAAAGGAGCTGAAAATGTTAAGTTGAGGTTTTGTACAGGAAGGTTGGGTTGGGTTGGGAAAGGAATGGCTGTACGTTCATCTCAAAAACAAAGAGGTCATACGTTAGTTAGATATTTGATTTAATCCAACCAAAATCAACGCTTTTTGTTTTTTTTTATTGAGGTTGGGGAAAAATCTACGAGTAAGGTCAAATTGTGTCTCTAGTGTCTCTTACGTTTTGGTTCTTTAACTACCTACTGCTGATCTGAGTGAGAAAACGAAAATTCCTCTCCCTTGTTGCATTTCTTTTTTTTTAATCCCATTTTCGCAGTTTGATGTTATGTTACCTCGCCCTCTATGGTACCTCTTCCCCCACTTTCGCAATTTTATATCTAGCAATAAAAAACAGACACATTCCCTTACTTTGAATCTAGAAATTTCCTAGATTCAAGAAGAAGAATTTTCGAGAAGAAGAAACTCTCATTACAAAGAGTCTTTGTTGCCCTCCAATTCTCTTCCCTTTCCAATAACAGTCAATTTATGTTTGTCTTTGACAACATTTCCTCGCATTTTCTTGCACAAACTTCTCTCTCCCTATCAAACTTTTGAGACAGAACCCAGTTTGTTGTTGTGAGAAACTAGCATTCTGCCGTTTCAACTTTCTTTATTTTATTTAGGTAGCTACCAAAGATACCATGCCCTGCGAAAGCCTGGGTCATATAATAGTCTATTTCTCTCCACTTCCTGTTTGCCTGATACCTTTGTCCATCTGTCATATCCCTCCCATCCTTTCTGCCATTTATGCCACAGGTTAACTCGTGTTTTTCCTTATATTCTTTTTTTTACGAAGTCGGGGAAAATCTGCGAACAATCAGGCCTGGGATGATGGGCGGTATGATAGAGTAGGGCTGGGACTAGTAAGTTGACCCCATTCTCGTATTCCTTTGGAAAATCTTCATCACGAGCTTTCTTCGGAATTGTAATGGACAAGAACGCCCCTCTTCATCTCAGCCTTCCTGTGTGTGATCTTCGGGTTCTTCCTTCGTCAGTGTTTGTCCAACCATGATAAACAAATAAAAAAAGTACTCCTTACGCTTTTATCTTCAGTTCATAACCTAACGTACTCGTTGACGGAAGACCTGCGCAGGCCTCCCTCATTCCTCTTTCTTCTCGGTTTTCCTCTAGTATACGAACTTCCTCTTATCGACACTCTCTTTCCTCTCAATGATCGTCAGTTTTGTCCATTCTCTTGTTGGATTCGTCCATCCATGAAACATCAAGTAACTTTTTACTCTAATCATTTATTGAGAGATGGCAGATCTTCCTGTCCTCTCCTCCACAATGACAGTGTAACAGAGCCCCTTTCATTACTCTATTCTTTCTTCTCTTTCATTCACGGCCACTACTTCTCTGATGTAGTCTTCTATATCCACCCAATTTTCGTTATTATTCTCCAGCATAGTTAACACACAGCTCTTTGGCTTAAATGTGTTGTCTATCTCATCACAGTAATGACATCTATCGTCTGTGACCCTTTTATACTTAAATAGGTGTTTTCGGAACATCAGTCTTAATTCTTATATTCCTAACCCAAGTCAACCCAACCCAACCCAACTAATTACAATTAGTTCTATAGCAAATTCAGGTATAAGTCATTTGCAAGGAAGTAGACGTTGTTTAATAACAAAAACAGGTACATAGATAAATAGTAATCATTATACTACGTAACAATTTGATTTTGATTGATCGATTGGGTTCAATTGGATTAGATTGATTTGGGTTAACTTGGATTCATTTGCATTAGATTATGATGGGAAAGAATCGAGTGTACTTTCACTTGAATAACATAGAGGCCACACCTATAAACCCAACTTGGTCCTATAGCCATCAAGTAACTTCAGTCCAAAATAATTTCTGAATTTAATACTTTGGGATTTGAGTAATTGATTTTAGACTTATATTACTTTATGGCTGAATTGATTCTAAGATTTGAGAATCTTAGAATGAATTTGGGTTGGGTAGTAATCAAGCTGTCTCAACTCTAAGGTTGAGAGCTCAACTCTAAATGAAACTAATTTAATCTTACAATTAATGCAAACCCTCATTAAGTCCGAAGTAATCTTTCAAACTCCTAAGCAGTACAACTTTAGAGACAAAGTAACCCAACTTTTAGTGACATAGAGATTTTACATAATTATCGCAATTAGTTTTCTTACATAACTTTTCTAAAACTGCACGAATCCTCATACATGCTTCAGACTTGCATAATGAGTGCATAAATTGTATTACACTCCAAAAATCACCATTTTATCATTGAGTTATCTTTCTGCGAATTCCTTATAGAAGAAAAACCTCTAAAGCTAACTAATCTCTATAGCAAACCCAGCCTCACAGTAACTTAAGTCCAAAGTATTTCTTGGACTCAATACTTTGAGATTTTGAGTAATTTACTTTCGACTTAAGTTACTTTGTGTTTGAATTTACTATAAGATTTGCTTTAGGATTGAGTTGTGATAGGTTGGCAATCAAGTTCAAAGTGAGTCAATTCAAAATTAGCCATCTTAACTCTAGGACTGAAAGCTTAACTCTAAGCCTGAAGATGCACTTCTAAGGCTCGTTACTACAATCTTCTGGTTAAACTATCTAAGGGATTGTTACCACGGGTATTTTACACGTTTTGATTGGTTAGTATATGGGTTTATCTATAAGATAAATTTAATTAACAGATGGTAGTAATGGATCTTAACCTAAAACTATCCATTTCTAGGTCTAGTGTTAGTTGAAATAAATCTATTATTTCAACTTAAATATACAGAGTTGCTAAATCAATTTGTAAAGTATCCTATTTCAGAAGCTATTAACTGTAGCTCAACCTAACCCAACCCTGTATATTTAAAGTATTTAAAATCGAATGGTTCAAGTTTCTAGTTCTAGAGTTACACCTACATAATGATATAAAATTAGAACTAATACTAGACCTAGAAGTGGAAAGATTTGGGTTTAGCCGTACGTTTTCAGACGTAATCATATACTTCGATACAGCAAATAAAACAAAATTTTACCAAAAAATTCAAATTGTAAGAATCGAAGATAGATTTAAGAAATGATTTGCAATGGAAATATCTCCTCCTCCTTACCTCATCAAAATTGTAAACAGCAAACTCGGTCGATTCTATCAATTTAGCACTCAATAGTAAGCCGGGGGTACAAATCAAAAATGTGTAAAATAACCTTTCCTCGTTCGCCGGAATCCAATCGTCCCGATGAATAATTCATTGTTACGTTGATTTAACGTCGAAGGATTTTAGTTTACGCCCAAAATCAAATGGGGGGAAAATTGTTAAATTTGTTTTGTGTCGTAATAAACGGGTCGGAATCATCGAGTGTTGAGATTGTTCGCGTTTGGGGTTTTATAAGAAAACAGTATTTTACGATCTGCGCCATTAAATTTCGCTGATTTATTATCAATTCGACGGTATTTACAACGGTTTGGGTTAACGCAATAGGCGCCTCACAACCGTTCTACTCGATAAATGGCCATAAAATTTCGAGTTAGGTTATATTCGCTCACCCCACGTTATTACTAACTATTAAAAATTCTTATTGTTAGAATTAATTAAATTCGATTTATTTGTTTAATATAATCTTTTACGCTATAATGGATTATATCGATGGGGATATTGTAATTAGTTTACATAGGCGAAATCGAATAGAAAGCTCCATATGGATTAGATCTAGGGCAATGCAGCAATATCGGCTTGGCATTAATAATTAATATTTTAGAGCGTAGTCTGCATTACACGTAATCCCTTTCAATCTCCATTTCGACGTTGAATCATTTAATGGATGAGTTATTGAAACTAACGTGACATCTTTAAAATAAAATTGTTTTAATGCTCATTACACCATCTCTTTTGTGTTTATGTAGTGATTAATTAGCGTAATACAACGGTGTAATCCCCCGTTAAGTACCCCCACGTCCGTCGAGTGGATTCACTAACGTATTAATTAGAGACCGCAGCCTGTAGGCGCCGGGGTAGGCGTCGCCGTCGCCTTGGTTTTGACATACCCCAACAAGTAAACGTCGACTTTGATGTTACATATTCCTCGAATCACACCCATAGATATTGTCCGGTTTAAATTTCCCGTTCATTCGTTCTATCCCGAAAACCTCGTTATACTCACTCTCTCGTTCTCGCGTCCCGTTTCGCTCACTCTTCCTTACAAATTTCGACCCATTTTCGTTCGGCATTATCCTCAGGGACAAATGGCAGCGGCATTTGTTTAACCGCGCGCGTTATTACCGTCCGAATGCCATTTCGCGTCGAAAGAACTCGGCTAAATTGACCTGGTCTCTTCTTTCTTTCTCATATTACATCACTTTTACGGCGGCGTCATCGACAGAACCACGCGAGAATGAATTTAACAATTATGTAGGATGAAAAGTGTTGAATTGATTTTTATATAAATAGATGAGTGAGTGGGTTGGGGAAGAGGATATATGTAGGTGGTGAAGGACAATGAAGTAGTGGTGTAGTTGGAAAGGCGAGTATTGTCTTTGAAATAGAATCGCGTCCGGGTTACCGGTTTATGGAAGCTGTTTGGAATGTTGCTTAATACCAAAAAGCTGTATATAAAGATTTAAGATAATATTCAAAATGATGATTGGATTGATTTGGGTTTGATCACACGTCAGTTTGATCTTTGACTTAATCCAACTCAACGCAAGTTAGTTCTATAGTAAATCTTCTTAGTAACCTAAAAATAACTAAATCCAAAGTAATTTTTTGACTTCTCGAAAAGCTGCCTTTTTAATGATGGTTTTTACCTCTTAATTTTCTAACTTTACGTTTCTAAGTTTTCTTGTCCTTTTCTAACCCAACCCAAGTTCTATAGCAAACCTAGCCTCAAAGTAACTTAAATCTAATAATTTATTTCGCATTTAACTTACTTTGTGAAAGAATTTACTATAAGATTTGCTTTAGGATTGAATTGGATTGGGTTGGGATGGAATGTGTTTGGTGGGGTGGGTTAGATGTCATGGTAATCATGAAGTGCGTCAATTCAAAATATCCCATGGTTGAGAGTTCAACTCTAAGGGCCGGTTTATTCACCTTTGGTTAAATTTAGCTACTGGATATTTTCTATGGTTACTGTAATTTCACTTGCCATGATTGGCTATATTAACAGTAACTATGGTAAATATCTGATAGTT
Organism: Onthophagus sagittarius; assembly: GCA_036711965.1. Classification (NCBI taxonomy): domain Eukaryota; kingdom Metazoa; phylum Arthropoda; class Insecta; order Coleoptera; family Scarabaeidae; genus Onthophagus; species Onthophagus sagittarius. Next base: position 16,316,828 of record JASERS010000004.1, read on the forward strand.
AAATTTAACTAAAGGTGAATAAACTAGGCCTTAATGGAACTAATTTAACCATAATGCTGATCCCCATAAAGTCAATTAAGTTTTAAGTAAATCTTTCTAACTACTAGTAGTCCAATTCTAAATTAACCCAACTTTGAGTGACTTAGAGAAACTGTACATAATTGTTTCATTTACCATTTATTGCCAAAGAAAAACTTCAGCAGTATAAGCAAATGAATCATTTTATCGCAAACAAGCGATCTCTGCCAAATGACGAAGCAGAACAAAGAGAGGCAAAATTATACTAGAATGAATATGGCAAGTAGTGATAATTAGTTATTATTATCATTTATCACCAAATAAGATTAAGCAAGGGAGAAATAAAGAGGAACATAAAGAAAACACGAAACGAGGGACAGAAGGTAAAAGATACCAAAAGATCTACCGGATATCAGTTGCCAACAAGTGAGAGTACGAAAGCAGTTGAAAAATGGAAAAAATAAGAAAAAAGCAAAGAATCAAGAAACATTTTGAACAGCAAAAGATTTTATGTTGACTCTGAAAAAATTGAACTGCTTGTAGAAAACTGGATACTACTTCTAAAAACATTGAAATATTTCCAAAAAACCAGATACTGCTTCTAGCAGACTTAAAATACTTCCTGAAGACTTAAGACTACTTCTAAAATACTTAAAATGCTGTCAAAAGACCCTATAGTGGTCCTGGAAGACTTGAAATACTTCCAAAATAGCTGATACTGATCCTAGAAGACTTGAAATACTACCAAAAGACATTATACTGGTCCTAGAAGACTTGAAACACTTCCAAAATACCTGATACAGATCCTAGAAGACTTGAAATACTTCCAATAGACCTTATACTGGTCCTAAAAACTTTAAATACTTCCAAAAGACCTTATACTGGTCCTAGAAGACTTGAAATACTTCCAAAATACCTGATACTGATCCTAGACGACTTGAAATACTACAAAAATACCGGATATTGCATCTTAAAAACTTGAAATGCTTCCAGAAGACTTACGAATGCTTCCAAAAGATCTGATACTGCTTCTAAAAGATTTGATATGATTCCAAAAGACGTGAAATACTTCCAAAATACCTGATACTGATCCTAGAAGACTTGAAATACTTAAAATACCAGAATATTGCTTCTTGAATACTTGAAATGCTTCCAGAAGACTTAAGAATGCTTTTAGAGGACTTAAGACTGCTTCTAAAAGACTCAAAATGCTTCCAAGAGATCCGATACTGCTTCTAAAAGATTTGATATGATTCCAAAAGACCTTATACTGGTCCTAGAAGACTTGAGATACTTCCAAAATACCTGATACTGATCGTAGAAGGCTTGAAATACTACCAAAATACCGGATATTGCTTCTTAAAGACTTAAAATGCTTCCAAAAGACCTGATACTGGTTCTAGAAGACTTGATATACTTCCAAAATACCTGATACTGCTCCTAGAAGACTTGAAGTATTACCAAAATACCGGATATTGCTCCTAGAAGACTTGAAATATTACCAAAATATCGGATATTGCTTCTTGAATACTTGAAATGCTTCTAGAAGACTTAAGAATGCTTTTAGAGGACTTAAGACTGCTTCTGAAAGACTTAAAATGTTTCCAAAAAATAATAATACTGCTTCTAAAAGATTTGATGTGATTCCAAAAGACCTTATACTGGTCCTAGAAGAGTTAAGACTGTTTCTAAAAGACTTAAAATGCTTCCAAAAGATCTGATACTGCTTCTGGAAGACTTCTAATATTTTCATAGGACTTTTTTTTAATAAGATCTGGAAAAGTCTGTTTACAGACATCTGGCCTAAGATAATGGTAGTCCATTAAAAAGCCCTATCCTCGTCTACTCCAAAAAGAAGTCATAGGGCTTTACTTCGGAGAAATAGAAAAGTTTAAATTCCACATTTGCTATACTTCAAACAAAAATTCTTTTCTCTAACTTTTTCGTTTCAATTACGTATCTCACATAGACACTTACTACATTCCACTTTTCCTGACTATCTAATACAATGCATATTAAATTTTCTGATGTAACCGACAATCTGTATTCTGTATTCGCGGAAAATCAGGGTTGGGTTGGGTTGGGCGTTCATAAAAACGCTCTTTTCCATCTCAGATCCTTCTGAAAAATCCATCTCTTTGGTCAGCTCTAGGGTCCTTCCAGCCACTTTACCCTGGAGGCAAAGGCTAGAATTTATCCTAGTTATGCTACCTTAATTCCACTCATACTCAATCTAGATATCTTCAAAAATGGCAAACCTTAATGCTTGGATGGATAATACGTGTTCTACCGAATTTTCCTCCTCACCATAGCCTCCGTAGATTAACTTAGAATAAAATGGTTAATAAACGAAAGGATCTACGTCTCTTATATGTAAACATCTGAATATAATTGCGATAGGGTGTTACATGCTCAAATCTGTTTAGGTTAAATATAAATCTGATGCAATTATTTTGTAACTGTAATAATTTATTCAGAAGAGTTACCGAGAGGTCGGGATAAACCGCGTTCACATAGTCGAAGTGAAAAATTTTAATTCAACCCAATACTTTCTTTACGAGGTCGTTGAAAATTTGCTATACTAACTTTTAGTTTGGATGATGGAAAACTAGATAGTATGGGATTGGTACCCAAAAGCCTCGATCCACTAAAATTCCTGTTCTTCAGATTCATGGGTCTTTCCTGTCCTGAAGGTATCTGGCTCTTCCTACTCTTGGGTTTCCCTCTCCACCATTTCGCAAGTTGCAATAGAACCAAAAATTCCATTACTTTTTCATTTTTGCCAACCTATCTGAATCGGAGAGACAGCTTTCTTCTTTCACCCACCATCATCTTCTTAATTTGATGTTTCTTTCATTCATTTTCGCACATATATAGGGAAAACAAAATTTCCTTTTATTTTCTAGCTATCTTTAGTTTAGCTGCATACTTTTTCCTCTTTTCTCCTCACGAGTCCTCTCACATTCTTCACTCCAAATGTCCTGAGTCATCCGGAATGAAGACATTAGCACTTCTTGGTCTTCTGGAAGTCTCCTCCATTTCCTTTTCAATCACAACCCATCGCAAGAAGCTCATTATGCCATCTCTCTTTTCCTAGTCTCCAATCAGCAGTTCCCCTATTTCTTCAATTTTTATTGTTTTCTCAATCTTTACGATCTCTCTCAAACTTCCCTTATCATTCAAAAATCGTGTGGTTTGGAGCTTTTCCAGTCCATACCACCAATCATCTCACCTTATTTCTCTTCTTCTTTATATTTTTTAACTACGTCGAATTTAACACAATCCAACCCAACCCAACCCAATCAAACTGATCTCAAATCAACTCAACTCAACCTAACGCAACCCAACCCAACCCATCAACTCAACTGAACTCTTCGTCTATAATGGGTTTAGTTATGACTTTTCGTAGTTATGGGTTTGGTTAACTAATCTTTCTAATATCTCAGTTATAACGTGTTCAACTCAATCCATAAACAAATATAGCTACAAAATAATTTAAGTCACAGTTCTCAAAGTAATCAACTTCGACACAAATGATCTTAAAATGAATCATCAAGTCATTGTAAAACAAATCAACCATAATGATATGATTATGGCAATGAGTTAAATGAGTTAATATTTATATTCAATTTTATTCAAATTAAGTTAAAAAGATAGCGATGGAGTGCAATTAAAGAAATTATGCTCTAAGTGCCGTCATTTAAAACAAGATTTTTTCAATTTTCAATTTAATTATAATTAAATTTTTGCTCGAACAAATTTATAGATAATTTTAATAATGGTATCCACAATACACCGTAAAAAGTTGTAAAAGAAAGTTTAAAGTTTAGAAACGGAATTTTAACAAACTTTATATACCTTCTTCCATAAATTTTATTGAGAAAGTTGGTACCAACCCTTGAAACAAAGGAAATACCTAAATAATTATACTTTTATAACCCATTAAAAATTAACGGTTTCCATTTCCTAGCACCACTATTTCCTTACCCAACTTTTTATTGCGTTAATATCTCACGATAATTTTAATAATTTATAAAACAACAAAAGTAAATGGTGACATAACTAAATTTAATTTTGAAATTTAAAAAAGTGTGTTGGTAAAAAAAAGTAGTTTTCCGCAAATAAACAAAACAATGCATGTTTTTTGCGTGTGTCCCATTGAAACGCAAATAAATCAAATCGATACAAACGTCAGTTTCTCTTCTCCCCCAAGTGATATTACGGGGTTGCCACCAGATCCCCGTGCATTACGGAGGCGCGGATCGGCGGCGGGCTGCGCCGATCTTGGTGGCGAACGCGCCGGCGGACGCAAGTCTAAACCAGTCGTTCACCATCCGACAAACCCGCTCGAACGCGATCACCAACGTCGCAGCCCCCGCGTAAACTCGTCGAGAGATCGTCAAAAAGTTTTACTTTTTTCCCCTCTTTGTCTCTACCACTCACTCGAGGGGTAATTTTCATCCTCGTTTAACTCATCGTCATCGTATTTTGTGCCGGACATGTGAACGTGTTTTGATCGTGTTTTGAACGTGTCTTCGTGTGTATGTGAGAAAGAGTGTATGTGTCAGTGTGAGTGTTGCAGCCGATTTGATTGTGTTGAGTAATTGTGTCATTTCACACATCTTTTTCATTTCTCTCTTTGTGGATACCTCGCACTCGTTTTTATTAAAAGCAAAACGTATCAAGAAGGATTTTTTTTTGATTTACCCGAAAAGTTATTGAAGAGTAATTTTCAATTTATAATAAGTTTTCGAATGCGTGTCGTCAAACGGCTATAAATTACCGTCACGTGTCTAAACTTCCCGCGTCCCGATAACTATAGTGGAAACTTGATGAAATATCGCCCGGGAAATACGAGGACGTTTGCCAGATAAAAATTGGGGGGTACTTGATAATTTAACAACGTCGGTGATAGATGATACAAGTTGAGTTATTGCTTAGACACATTTTTACATCAAAAAATGGAATTGTAAATTTTATGAGACAAGAAACAAGTTTTAACTTTACAAGTTTTATCATTATGGTCAAGGAATTCAAAATTTTCTTTTTTTATTATCTGTACAGACAGTATCAATGACTATGTATATAATTGTTGGTCAATTTCGATGTAACTCTGGATGTGTCAATAATATCTATCCCATATGGAAATGCACCGTTCTATTTGTCGATATGTGGTTGATGTATATAGAGGTGAAATTTGATTCGCAATAAACATTGTTGCCTCACATGTACCAAAGCTTTACCAAATCGTTTGGAATGTGCAGTTTCAAAGTGGTTGGGTTTGTGTTAATTCATTGTTTGGTCCAAGCAAAGGTCTAAGTGGAGTCGACATTCAAATTGAGGCTAAGTAACACTTTCATCAATTTTGCTTCTTTGTTGTTTGAGAAAAAATTCGTAAAGTTTTGATTGACTCACAAAAGATTGGTTGTGAAGAGTTGTTATACTTCAAGTAGATGAAAGATGATGTTGACATGTTGCATATATTTCCTAAAACTTTGTTGGTTAATTAAAATTTAACAACTTTTTGGGCGAATAACTATATTTTGGTGGCTTTTAATGAATACGTTTATCCACAATTTCATATAAATATAAAGTAGTCCAATAACAACCTCAAAGCAAGTTGTTCTAAAATAAGGCATCTTGGCAAGTTCTCATCAACAAATTCTCCATAACGTAACCTAAGTCCAAAATAAGTCATTCAAACTTCAAGTAATCCAACATCCCAAGGAAATCAAGCTGAAAGTAAATCAACTCAAATTCAGTCATCCTGGGCTTAAAAGAACGCAACGGAAAGGTGGCTTAACTCGGGATAAGACCAACTCAATTTTAATGCATATTCGTCACTAAGTAATTTAATTTCAAAGTAGGTCATTGAAATGTTCATTAATCCAATTCTCAAAGAAATAAATTTCAAAACAAATCAACTTAAAATTCATTATCCCTAACGAAAGTATCCTAACTTCAGATGAAACAAGCTCAACCCAAACATAAACTTCTCACAAGTTAACTTAAATCCTAAGCAGGTTACTCAAATCCCTCGTAAACGAACTATCAAGAAAATTAATTTCAAAGCAAATCAACTCAAATTAAGTCATCTCAGATTCAAATCAATGTAACCAGAAGGTAGCTTAACTCCAAATAAAACCAACTTAACAAATTCTTCATAATGTAACGTAAGTCTAATGTACAACAGTCCAATTCCAAGTAATCCAACTCCCAAGAAAATCAACTCAAATTCAGCTATCCTGGGCTCAAAAGAACACAACCGGAAAGTGGCTTAAATTAAGGATGAAACCAAGTTAATCTTAATGCAAATTCCTCACAAAGCAATTTAATTGTAAAATAGGTGATTCAAATTCTAAGTAACCCAATTTTCAAGGAAATCAATTCGAAAGCAAATTAACTCAAATTAAGTCATCTCAGCTTCAGATCAATGTAACCGAAAGGTAGTTTAACTCAGAATGAAGCCAATTTGATTTTAATGCAAATTCAAATTCTAAGTAACCCAATTCTCAAAGAAATCAATTCTTCTTCTCAATCCTAAGATCTTAAGATCAGCTGCAACCTACTCAACCCAAATGCAAACACCCTACAACATAACTTAAGTTCAAAGCAAGTTATCCAAAATTCCAAGTAACAATAACCCAACTTTCAAGAAAATCAACGTCATAGCAAATCAACTCAAATTAAGCCATCCCAAACTGAAAGCAATGTAATCGGAAAGTAGCTTAACTCTGCATAAAACCAACTCAAGGTTAATGCAAATCTCTCATAAAGTAATTTAATTCAAAGCTGGGTTATTCAAATCCTAAGTAACCTAATTTTCAAGAAAATTAATTCCAAAACAAATCCTCACAAAATAAGTCATCCTAGTCCTAAGCAAGTAAACCCAGAGAGTGTACCTTTACTTGAGATGAAACCAACTCAACCCAAATGAAAACTTCCTACAACATAGCTTAAGTCCAAAACAAGCTATTTAAATCTTAAGTAATCAAAATTTCAAGGAAATCAATATGAAAGTAAATCAATTCAAATTCAGCCTTCCCAGCTTCAAAACAATGTAATCAGGAGGTTGTTTAACTCCAAATGAAATTAGCTTAATCCTAAAAAAAGATTTGAGATCCCTTGTGATCACACTTGATCTCATTTGAGAGATTTTCTTGAGAGATCTCACTTAAAATTCTAAGTTAGAGATTTGCATTAACCTTGAGTTGGTTTTATGCAGAGTTAAGCCATCTTCTAGTTGCATTGCTTTGAAACTGGTAGAGCTTAATTTCAGTTGATTTGCTTTCGCGTTGATTTCCTTGATGGTTAGATTACTTGGGATTTGAATAACTTATTTTGGACTCAACATCGGATGATCAAAGGGAGTCAATTTTGACCCTAAATCAAGGCAAAAACGCTATGCAAGAAAAAAGGTTGGTCATCCGAGTTATTCAAATCCTAATTAACCTAATTCCCAAGGAAATCAATTTTGAAACAAATCTTCAGAAAATAAGTCATCCTAGTCTAAAGCAACTAAACCCAGAGAGTACCTTGAGATGAAACCAATTCAACACAAATGAAAACTTCCCACAACATAACTTAAGTCCAAAAGAAGCTATTCAAATCCCAAGTAATCAAATTGTCTTTCAAGGGAATCAACTTGAAAGTAAATCAATTCAAATTCAGCCATCCCAGCTTCAAAACAATATAATCAGAAGGTTGCTTAACTCCAGATAAAATTATCTCAATCCTAATGTAAATGCCTAACAAAGTAATTTAATTCAAAGGTAGGTTCATCAAATTCGAAATGACTCAAATTCTCCAGAACAATAAGCAACATAATCCGGAAAGAGCATTAATGTTAAGTTGGTTTCATCCAAAGTTAAGCCAAGTTCCGATTGGAAAGTTTTGAAGCTGGGATAGCTTAATTTGAGTTATTTTACTTTTACGTTGATTTCCTTGAGAGTTGGATTACTGGAGATTTGAACAGCTTTCTTTGAACTTAAGTTATGTTGTTGTTAATGTAGTTATTGATGTCAGGATACCCAGGGATGTGTTGCGTAGGATTATGATGGCTTATTTTGAGGTGATTCGTTTTGGATTTGATTTCCTTGAGAATTGAGTTACTTTGGAACTAAATTACTCTGTGAGGGGTTTGCATTAGGGTTGAGTTGGTTTCATGCAGAGATAAGCTCCTTTTTAGTTGCATTGATTTGAATCTGGGATGGATTAATTTGAGTTGATTTCGTTGAGAGTTAGATTATTTAGGATTTGAATACCTTGTTTTGGACTTAACCCTCGGATGATAAGTTATGTTGTTGTTAATGTAGTTACTGATGTCAGGATACTTTCTGGAATGTGTTGCTTAGGATTATGATGGCTTATTTTGAGGTGATTCGTTTTGGATTTGATTTCCTTGAGAATTGAGTTACTTAGAATTTGAATAACCTACTTTGGAACTAAAGTACTCTGTGAGGGATTTGCATTAGGGTTGAGTTGGTTTCATCCAGAGATAAGCCCCTTAGTTGCATTGATTTGAATCTGGGATGGATTAACTTGAGTTGATTTCCTTGAGAGTTGGATTATTTGGGATTTGAATACCTTGTTTTGGACTTAACCCTCGGATGATAATTTTTCAATTTTGACTCCAAAGCAATGCAAAAAGCTTATGCAAGAAAAAAAGTGGTCATTCGAAGGTTAAGTTGTGTTGTGGGAAGTTTTCATTTAGTGTCATCTGAAGTTAGGGTACTATCACAACTTCAAAACTTTGCAATCGAAACTTGGCTTAACTTCGATTGAAACCAATTCAACATTATTGCAAATCCTGGTAAAGTAATTTAACTCCAAACTAGGTCATTCTAAGTTACCCAATTTCTCAAGGAAATCAACCCTAATGCAAATTAAATCAAAATAAGTCATCCCAATCATACTCAACACAATCTAGAAAGTACCCTAACTTCAGATCAACTCAACCTGAATACAAACTCCTAACAAAATAAGTCCAAAGCAAGTAAATCCCAAGTAACCCAAATTTCAAAGCAAATCAACTCAAATTAAGTCATCCCACTTTCAAAACATTGCAGTCGGAAATTAACTTAACTCTGCATGAAACTAACTCAACCTTAATTTGCATTAAAGTTTTAACTCCAAACTAGATCATTTAAATCCTAAATAACTCAATTCTCAAGGAAATCGGCCATTAAGCAAATCTCAACCCTAATCAACACAATCCAGAAAATAGTTACCTTCAGATAAAATTAACTCAACCCGAAGTAACTTAAGTCCTAAATCACAATCATTCAATTTTAAAGTACCCAACTCTCTAAAAAATCCCAACATCTCCATTTTCTTGTTTTTGTATCTAATTAGAAAGGATTTGCAAACTTAAAATCAACATCATTATTTTAATGTAAACTTTTTGTCATATTTTGTAATTATCTTGATATTTTTGTGGACTAGCGAAGTAATTTAATTGGATAGAGCAAAACAATTTAAAAAAAGCTAGTTCCGTTAAGGTTTTATTTCCTTACGGTTGGTAACGCATTGAAAACAAATTGTATTGCGATTGTGTTGTGATTTAATCATCACACTCGTCCAAGCGAGCACTTCAATAGCAATGTATGATGTTATCGTTACTTTTGTAGGTCATGTTCTCTTGCGACGTTTTATTGAGATCAAACAACTCTTTAAAATTCAAAAGCGTGTAATTATATTTAATGTATGATCTGGGTAATAATATATAAAAGAGTAAAGTATATATAGGATGTCCTAAAATGTTGTTATCTACACTATGTCAAAATTAGATTTTTTCTAAAGTGAAAATTTTTCAAGTACCATAGAAGCAATAAAATTAAGTTTTTCCATATATTAGACTTCCATTAGATTTGGAACTAGAAATATTTGGGTTTAATCATCCTAAGAGAAGTGTGGCTAAACCCAAATGTTTTTAGTTCTAGGTTTAGTGTTAGTTTTAGCGTTGGTGTTAGCTTTCATAGCTTTTCCTAACTCTCCATCAATGATTTTTGACCATACCGACTCTTCATTAAACATTTTTAACTTCCTCTTACAACTTCTTGGGGTTCTTGGGGCATTTTTGACTTTCTGGTACATTTTCATGATTCTCGATTAAGAATTTTTGAATCCATTAATGGATAGTCAGGAAGGTCAAAAGTTTTTAATGGAGAATTATGAAAATGTACCAGAAAGTCAAGAATGCTTAAGTAAAAGTTAGAAAGGTGAAATGAAGACTCCAGAAGTTAAAACTGCTTAATGAAGAGTCAAGGAAATCTAACAGCTAGTCAAGAATGTCAAAAAACTTCCTCTTACAACTTCTTGGGATTCCAATAAGGATTTTTGACATTCTTGACTAGCTGTTAGATTTTCTTGACACTTCATTGAGCATTTTTGACCATCTGGAGTTTTCATTTCACCTTCCTGAATTTTCATTAAGCATTCTTGACTTTGTGGTACATTTTTCTGATTCTCGATTAAGAATTTTTGAATCCATTAATGCAGAGTCAGGAAGGTCAATAATTCTTAATGGAGATTCAGGAAAATGTACCAGAAAGTCAAGAATGCTTAATGAAAAGTTAGAAAGGTGAAATGAAGACTCCAGAAGATAAAAATGCTTAATGAAGTGTCAAGAAAATCTAACAGCTATTCAAGAATATCAAAAAACTTACTCTTACAACTTCTTGGGATTCCATTAAGGATTTTTGACATTCTTGACTAGCTGTTAGATTTTCTTGACCCTTCATTGAGCATTTTTGACCTTCTGGAGTTTTCATTTCACCTTCCTGAATTTTCATTAAGCATTCTTGACTTTGTGGTACATTTTCCTGATTCTCGATTAAGAATTTTTAAATCCATTAATGAAGAGTCAGGAAGGTCAATAATTCTTAATGGAGATTTAGGAAAATGTACCAGAATGTTAAGAATGCTTAAGTTAAAGTCAGAAAGGTGAAATGAAGACACCAGAAGTTAAAAATGCTTAATGAAGAGTCAAGAAAATCTAACAGCTAATCAAGAATGTCAAAAAACTTCCTCTTACAACTTCTTGGGATTTCATTAAGGATTTTTGACATTCTTGACTAGCTGTTAGATTTTCTTGACCCTTCATTGAGCATTTTTGACTTTCTAGAGTTTTCATTTCACCTTCCTGAATTTTCATTAAGCATTCTTGACTTTGTGGTACATTTTGCTGATTCTCGATTAAGAATTTTTGAATCCATTAATGGATAGTCAGGAAGGTCAAAAGTTCTTAATGGAGAATTAGGAAAATGTACCAGAAAGTTAAGAATGCTTAAGTAAAAGTCAGAAAGGTGAAATGAAGACTTCAAAAGTTAAAAATGCTTAATGAAGAGTCAAGAAAATCTAACAGCTAATCAAGAATGTCAAAAAACTTCCTCTTACAACTTCTTGGGATTCCATTAAGGATTTTTGACATTCTTGACTAGCTGTTAGATTTTCTTGACCCTTCATTGAGCATTTTTGACCATCTGGAGTTTTCATTTCACCTTCCTGAATTTTCATTAAGCATTCTTGACTTTGTGGTACATTTTCATGATTCTCGATTAAGAATTTTTGAATCCATTAATGGCGAGTCAGAAAGGTCAATAATTCTTAATGGAGATTCAGGAAAATGTATCAGAAAGTCGAGAATGCTTAATGAAAAGTCAGAAAGGTGAAATGAGGACTCCAGAAGTTAAAAATGCTTAATGAAGAGTCAAGAAAATCTAACAGCTTGTCAAGAATGTCAAAAATCCTTAATGGAACCCCAAGAAGTTTTAAGAGGAAGTTAAAAACGTTTAATGGAGGGTCGGTATGGTCAAAAATCATTAATGGAGAGTCAGGAAAAACTAACAGCTAACACCTATTGTATCCTATTATATAACTAACTGTTATTTGGTTTTGAATGCTTGTATACTTCCATCGAACTAAAACTAGAACTAACACTAGACCTAGAACTAGAAAGATTCAGGTTTAGCCGTGCGTCTGAAGACGCACGGCTAAACCGGAAATTTCTAATTCTAGGTCTAGTGTTAGTTCTAGTTTTAATTCTTGTTTAGCTCTAGATTGTTGGGAATTTTTGGAACTAAAAGTATAACTAACACTATACATACAACCCAGCTTTAGTAATAACACTAGATCTAGAACTAGAAACATTAGGGTTTAGCCGTCCGTCCTTTAAGACGGCTAAACCCTAATGTTTCTAGTTCTACGTCTAGTGTTAGTTCTAAAGCTAGATTGGGTTGGGTTGGGTTCCATCTTAAGAGAGGTACGGCTAAATCTGTGTTTTTAGTTGTTATTCAGTCTTAAATTGTTGCATACTTGTATCGAACTAAAATTAGAATTAGCACGTCACCTAAACCTAGAAAGTTTCTGTTTAATCATGCGTCTGAAGACATGGGGAGCCAGATTGGAAATTATCAATCCCATTTTAAAAATGTACCTTTTGGGCGAGTGGAAAAAAGCAAAAGCAACACTTGATAAATCTACTTATAAACCTTGTAACCAGTCAAGTATAATCACCCAAAATATCTTTCTTAATAAAAACGAAATAAACATTTCACAGTTGGTTACCCACCAAAACCCTACACAAACAATTCAAACACAACATTCACACACGAATTCAACACATAAACTATACACGTTTGGTCGCATTTTCCATTTTAACATCAAGGATTGGACGGAAAATTTGTTGCAGCAGAAAGACGACGAGACCAAACTTGCATGAAGTTCTGTTTTCAAAAGGATAGGGGGAAGCTTTGAAAACCCTTCGAGGCATTAAAAAACGCTCCGCGCGCGGGAATATTAACCGGATGAAACGGGAACGAGAAAAAAAAATCTGAAAAACACACGAAATAAATTTTTGATTGGAACGAAAATTTCTCAAATGGGTTCGTTTTATTCCCCATGGAACACGGGATAGTTTGAGAAATATCAAATTTCATTATTGACCTTTCGGCGTATTTACAAGGAACGGGAACGTGGTTACTTCCCTTGAATTCGTGACGAGTAACGAATTGCCCGGTGTATTTGGATTCGCGTATAACCCGATACTGTTGAGGGGAAAATGCATTCTGAGCACGTTTCCGGTAACCAATTGAATTGTTACGTCATCTTTACGAAAACAATGAAAACAATTCGTGTTGTTATTATTATTATTATTGTTTTTTGTGAAGAAAAATAAGAACGTAATATTATATTTATTTTAAAACGAAAAAAAAATTTAATTAAAAAAAATCAGCATGAATATTTAAAAAAAAATTTACACGATCTGAAAGGATTGCGATTCTATTGTAAATACAGAGTGGAATTTGTTGTGAGCAAATAAATAACAAAAAATTGATTGTTACAGGGTTAGTAAACGTTTTTGAAACCGAATTGAAGTATTTATTTATTTAAATACTTTAGAGTAATAAATTTTTTTTTCTGTCACTGTTTTTTTTTAATTATTTTTTGGTTGGTATATTTATAACTATTTAATGAATAAAACTTTTTTAATAAGAAAAATACAAAAATAATGATGAAAAATAATTTACTGACATCATAAATTATGTTTGAAAAATCCTGAATTAAGTAATGTGCTACATATACAGTATGTTCTTAGACTTTCTAAGTTTTGTGTTAGTTGTAATTTTAGTTCGATATAAGTATACAATAATTTCAGACTGAATAACAGCTAAAAGTAGATCCAACACTAACATTAGAGCTAACACTAGACATAGAACGAAAAACATTTGGGTTTACACGTATCTTTTTTAAGACGGGACCCAACCCAACCTAGCTTTAGAACTAACAGTCAACTTAAAACTAGAAACATTAGGGATTAGCCGTCTTAAGAGACGTACGGCTAAACCCTAATGTTTCTAGTTCTAGATCTAGTGTTAGTTCTGAAGCTGAATTGTAGGTCTCGTTTTCGTGATATTTTTAGTTCCAGAAGAATTTTAAATAATCTAGAGTTAAATAAGATTAAAACTAGAACTCTAGTTTCGGTTTAGCCGTGCATCTTCAGACGCACGGCTAAACCTGAATCTTTCTAGTTATAGGTCTAGTGTTAGTTCTAGTTTTAGTTCGATGGAAGTATACAAGCATCCAAAACCAAATAACAGTTAGTTATATAATAGGATATAATAGGTGTTAGCTGTTAGTTTTTCCTGACTCTCCATTAATGATTTTTGACCATACCGACTCTCCATTAAACGTTTTTAACTTCCTCTTAAAACTTCTTGGGGTTCCATTAAGGATTAAGGACATCCTTGACTAGCTGTTAGATTTTCTTGACTGTTCATTAAGCATTTTTAACTTCTGGAGTCTTCATTTCACCTTTCTGACTTTTCATTAAGCATTCTTGACATTCTGGTACATTTTCCTGAATCTCCATTAAGAATTATTGACCTTCCTGACTCTCCGTTAATGGATTCAAAAATTCTTATCGAGAATCAGGAAAATGTACCAGAAAGTCAAAAATGCTTAATGAAAAGTCAAGAAGGTGAAATGAAGACTCCAGAAGATCAAAAGTGCTTAATGGAACCCCAAGAAGTTGTAAGAGGAAGTTACAAATGTTTAATGGAGAGTCTGTATGGTCAAAAATCATAGAAGGAGAGTCAGGAAAAACTATGAAAGCTAACATCAACACTAAAACTAACACTAAACATAGAACTAAAAACATTTGAGTTTAGCCGCACTTCTTTTAGGATGATTAAACACAAATATTTCTAGTTCCAGTGATGAAAACATTTTCTTTTTTTATCACAACATAAAATAAAAATAAAACGCCAATATTAAACAACAACTTTTAAATAAGATCAACAATTTTTTAAAAATGGATTCCCTGAAATCGGAACTCCGTTATGTTCTATGTTGTCCGCAGTTGCGATAGTTAAACTAGAGACATCCGGGTTTAGATGTGGATTGGAAAACCGTTTCTGGTGCATTAGAACCGTGCCCCATTCAGTATTTGTAATTATTTTGCGTACATTAAACGAAGATGTTTTTAACCATTTGGTACTATTTTGACACAACCTAGCAATCTTTTTCTCCTAGCTTTTGATATCTTTGATACTTTCAAAAGCAAAAAGGTCCATTATTCTCAATTTATCGACTTTGATTAAGTAACACACAGATATTTTTAGCGCATTAGAACCATTTTGGTTAAGACCAATCAAAATACTTCAGAATTAAATTTTTTTCTGGAAAACATCTCTTTAGTATTTTTTTAATTATTTAATTTAGTATTTTATATATTTTTTATGTCATTTTATGCATAACATTCTTCAATGCAATTTCCAAAAGTTATATTGGACCATGATTTTGAACTAGGTTGGATTGAGTTGAACTCCAACATCATACTATTCAATATGAAGAATAAATATAAAGAAGTTAGAGCTCAACCTAACCTAACCCAGTCCATAACATTCTTCAAAAATCATAGCCCAATACAACTTTTGGAAATAAACTCTGTAATAGTCATGTCTATTTCTTCATTAAATATTTTTGCTTCGTTGTTAACATAGAATCGATAGATTAAACAGAACTAAAGGAAAGTGTTTGTTATAACTGGAACCATTTCAGAAATAATTATTTCGTTATGTCCCAAAGTTCGTTATTACCGGTTTCGCTATAGGTAAATTATGTTAAACAGAAACATTCTCTGGACTATAGCGTTAGTTCGTTATAACTTCACCAAACCGAACGCAACCAACCCAACTATAGAGTCAAGTTCAATCAACTTAACTAAACCGAACGTAACTAACCCAACCCATAACATTCCTCATATTGAATGATATCAAGTTGAAGGTTAACCAATCTAACGTATCCTCTAAGTTTTTCGAAAGTATTCCGTGATTTTTTCTATAGCTGGATTGGGTTGAGCTGTAACTTTACACCATCAATATGAGACATGGTATGAAAGTTTTCTTCTATGATTGAGTTGGGTTGAGCTCGAACTTCAAATTATTAAGTATGAAGTTGTAGTTCAATTCAATCCAAATTTAGGAGGAAAAAATCATGCAATGTTTTGATTTTGCTTTCTATACCTGAGTTGTGTTAATCTTCAACTTCATGACTGGAAGACATCTCTTTAGTATTTTTTTAAATTATTTAATTTTGTATTTTATTTTTTTTATGTCATTTTATGCATAACACTCTTTAATGCAATTTCCAAAAGTTATATTGGACCATGATTTTGAACTAGGTTGGATTGAGTTGAGCTCCAACATCATACTATTCAATATGAAGAATAAATATGAAGAAGATAGAGCTCAACCTAACCTAACCCAGTCCATAACATTCTTCAAAAATCATAGACCAATACAACTTTTGGAAATAAACTCTGTAAAAGTCATGTCTATTTCTTCATTAAATATTTTTGCTTCGTTGTTAACATAGAATCGATAGATTAAACAGAACTAAAGGAAAGTGTTTGTTATAACCGGAACCATTTCAGAAATAATTATTTCGTTATGTCCCAAAGTTCGTTATAACCGGTTTCACTATAGGTAAATTATGTTAAACAGAAACATTCTCTGGACTATAGCGTTAGTTCGTTATAACTTCACCAAACCGAACGCAACCAACTCAACTATAGAGTCAAGTTCAATCAACTTAACTAAACCGAACGTAACTAACCCAACCCATAACATTCCTCATATTGAATGATATCAAGTTGAAGGTTAACCAATCTAACGTATCCTCTAAGTTTTTTGAAAGTATTCCGTGATTTTTTCTATAGCTGGATTGGGTTGAGCTGTAACTTTACACCATCAATATGAGACATGGTATGAAAGTTTTCTTCTATGATTGAGTTGGGTTGAGCTCGAACTTCAAATTATTAAGTATGAAGTTGTAGTTCAATTCAATCCAAATTTAGGAGGAAAAAATCATGCAATGTTTTGATTTTGCTTTCTATACCTGAGTTGTGTTAATCTTCAACTTCATGACTGGAAGACATCTCTTTAGTATTTTTTTAAATTATTTAATTTTGTATTTTATTTTTTTTATGTCATTTTATGCATAACACTCTTTAATGCAATTTCCAAAAGTTATATTGGACCATGATTTTGAACTAGGTTGGATTGAGTTGAGCTCCAACATCATACTATTCAATATGAAGAATAAATATGAAGAAGATAGAGCTCAACCTAACCTAACCCAGTCCATAACATTCTTCAAAAATCATAGACCAATACAACTTTTGGAAATAAACTCTGTAAAAGTCATGTCTATTTCTTCATTAAATATTTTTGCTTCGTTGTTAACATAGAATCGATAGATTAAACAGAACTAAAGGAAAGTGTTTGTTATAACCGGAACCATTTCAGAAATAATTATTTCGTTATGTCCCAAAGTTCGTTATAACCGGTTTCGCTATAGGTAAATTATGTTAAACAGAAACATTCTCTGGACTATAGCGTTAGTTCGTTATAACTTCACCAAACCGAACGCAACCAACTCAACTATAGAGTCAAGTTCAATCAACTTAACTAAACCGAACGTAACTAACCCAACCCATAACATTCCTCATATTGAATGATATCAAGTTGAAGGTTAACCAATCTAACGTATCCTCTAAGTTTTTTGAAAGTATTCCGTGATTTTTTCTATAGCTGGATTGGGTTGAGCTGTAACTTTACACCATCAATATGAGACATGGTATGAAAGTTTTCTTCTATGATTGAGTTGGGTTGAGCTCGAACTTCAAATTATTAAGTATGAAGTTGTAGTTCAATTCAATCCAAATTTAGGAGGAAAAAATCATGCAATGTTTTGATTTTTCTTTCTATACCTGAGTTGTGTTAATCTTCAACTTCATGACTGGAAGACATCTCTTTAGTATTTTTTTAAATTATTTAATTTAGTATTTTATTTTTTTTATGTCATTTTATGCATAACATTCTTTAATGCAATTTCCAAAAGTTATATTGGACCATGATTTTGAACTAGGTTGGATTGAGTTGAACTCCAACATCATACTATTCAATATGAAGAATAAATATGAAGAAGTTAGAGCTCAACCTAACCTAACCCAGTCCATAACATTCTTCAAAAATCATAGACCAATACAACTTTTGGAAATAAACTCTGTAAGAGTCATGTCTATTTCTTCATTAAACATTTTTGCTTCGTTGTTAACATAGAATCGATAGATTAGACAGAACTAAAAGAAAGTGTTTGTTATAAACGGAACCACTTCAAAAATTATTTTGTTATGTCCCCAAAGTTCGTTATAACCGCTTTCGCTATATATCGCTTTAGCTGAGTTGTGTTAATCGTCAACTTCATGCTATCCATCCCTCATATAACAAAAAATCAAATCCAAAATGCTTCTATTGGATTTGGTTAAACTACAACTTTATACCTTTCAATATGAACCCATACCCAAAATTTGTGATAATATTTGATTTTAGGAAATATTCCGTGATTTTCATATTTTAGGTTTGATTTTTTCTTCTATAGTTGGGTTGAACTCAACCCAGTCAAGTTCATTCAAGTTCAATTCAATATGAGAGATGGTATCAAGTTGCAGTTACTTCTAAAAGCTTAATTTCATTTAATTTAATAATCATTAAACTGGTCAAGTTAATTGAAATACATTTCATTCATGATTTTTCTGAAATTTTGACCTATAAGGCATTTATTCTGTAAATTTCTTATGTATTGGATAGAATACTCGAGGTAACATACAGATATAAAATAGGAAAATTGCAAAAGAAATTGCAATAGAAAAATCCGCATCCGCGAAATTAGAATTAACAAATTTGATTCTACATCCGCATCCGCTAAACCCACATCCGTAACATCGCTAATAAGAATATGCTTATTAGCGAATACGCTGTTATTATTTATTTCAATTTTATACTAATCTCATTTCTTACAGAACATGATAAATAAAGCTAAACACTATTAATTCTATTAGTTTAATTAAGTTTATACTACTCTGGTTTTGTTTTTAGTTTTTATTATTGTTGCCTGACTAGTTTCGGCATAGGAGCCATCATCGGAGGCCTACAAACAATTAACATGGTTGTGAAATCAGTAAAACACACATAAAAAAAAAGCATAATAAAAGTTAGTGAATATCAAATATAGTTAGATCTTAAAAAGAAACAATACTCACAGCGTCAGTATTAAATTAATGAAAGGCGAAATAACATTACAAAATTTATCGACAGTAAAAATGATGTTAGGTATTGATGTGTTGATTTTACAATAACAGAATGAATAATAATCATCCTTATTATCATCAGCAATGTGGCTGTTGAGCATTAAGGTTATGTCTTGTGCGCATGTTCATATCATGTGGTTAAAGAACGGGGTAGGGAAAATTTTAAATTTAAAATATTAGTATAGGATAAAGAGGAATAGGGAAAGAAGAAAACGGAAAAATATGTCGTGAAAGAAATATAGAAAGGAATTTGATTGTCAAGGAACTCAATCAGTGCAGCTCTAAGTATACAATCTTTAGTTAGAGCTCTCTTCTGTTGAGGAAAAGGGTGAGGGAAAATGGATGCAAGTGGGTTATTTCATAGTTATGTTAAGTAGGTTCTGTTGGGAAAGGTTGTTTTAGAGTCCTGTATAGTGGTGGTGTAAGTAAGTCTATTTGATCATTAAGGCATTCGATGTGCTTGTTTTGATATTTGAATTTTTCTATTTCATAAGCTTCGGTGATGGACATTCTTATGCTTTTATCCATTTTATGTAGAATTTTTATGCCTGTTTCTTGGTCAAATTTGTGTGATGTATTTAGGAGGTGTCTGCCGAAATTAGACCGGTCGTTGTTGATATGTTCTTTAACCCTTTGTTTGATAGATCTTCCCGTTTCTCCTATATATACCGCACCGCAGGTGTCGCAATTTAGTTTGTAAATGCCGCTATTAGTAAGGTGGTTTGTATATTCATCTTTGTGTTTTAGAAGATTTAGAATGGAGGTGTTGGTTTTGAAACTGATATCTATATTGTATCTTCTAAAGATCTTTTGAATTGGAGCTGCTAGTTTCCCTGGGAATGAGATTGATCTATACGTTGGTTCTGATTTTATTATGTTATTATTGAGTGTTGTCATTTGTTTATTGATGTTTCTTGTTTGTAGCTTTCTTATCAGTTTCGTAATGAAGTTTTTTGGGAAACCGTTATTGTAAGCTATTGTTTTGATTGTTGTTATTTCTTTGTTTTTATTAACTTCGTTCATAGGAGTTGTTAATAATCTATTAATGTATGCGTGAAATGCTGCGGTTTTATGCGAGTGATGATGATATGAATCATGAGGGATTATAACGTCAGTTTGTGTTTTCTTCCTGTAGATGTCAAATTCTATATTATCATTCCTGTTAATTAATTTTAGGTCCAAAAAAGGTAGAGTATTATCTTGTTCATGTTCCATTGTGAAGTGTATATTCGGATGAAGATCATTAAGTAGAGTATGTAGATCTTCAGGATTGCTTTGTGTGTTAGTGTTCCAAATGATCAGGATGTCATCTACGTATCTCTTCCAGAAGATGATGTTTTTGGTTATTTCATTTCTTTTTTGGAGTAATTCATTTTCAAGTTTATCTAGGAAAAAATCTGCTAGTATTCCGCTTAAAGGAGAACCCATAGGTAGACCTTCTGTATATTTATATAATTTCTTGTCGAAACGACAGATATTTTGGGCTAGGCAGGTTTTTAAAAGATTGTGTAAATGATTGGCGTCTTCTAGATGGAGTTTGTCTTGAAAAAATCTATATGTGATTTCAAGGGTTTCAGAAACTGGGATGTTTGTGTATAAATTGGTGATGTCATATGAGATTAATTCAAATTTGCTGGAAATGTTTAGGTTCGTCAGTTCTTCAATGAGTTGTTGGCGATTCTTTATGGTGTGTGAAGGTCTGAAGTCTAAGGTGGTTAATATAAATTGATTGATGATCTTCGCTAATTTGTGGGTGCTTGAACCAATAGAAGATATGATCGGTCTAATAGGCTTATCAGGTTTATGTAATTTGATAAGGGAATAGAGAGTGGGACATCTTGGGTTCATTGGTAATATGTTAGATAATCTAATGTTATATTTTTCTAGGAATGTCTTGGAGTTAGTGAGAGCCTTTTTGGCTTTGATCTGCAACGTGTTAATAGGGTTATTTTTTATTTCGATGAAATTATTGTTAATTAGGAAGGATTCAGTCTTTTGTGTATAGACGTTCTTATGTATGATTACCATTCCTGCGTTTTTATCTGCTTTTGTGATTATGATGTTATGTATTTTTAATTTTTCTCTAATGGATTTGATGGTTTTTACTTCTTGGTTAACAACAGCGTCATCGTTGGTTTTATGTTGTGAATGTTTCTCTGATTTTCTTATGAAATCAGTGAGGTCGAGTCGTAGGTCTTTTTCGTAGGAGTTATATCTTGTTGCTGCTTCTAGTTCTATGGTCAGGTGACTCAGTGTAGGTATCCTTGGTATTGCGTATTTGTATCCTTTATTGAGGAGTTTTTCTTCTTGAGCTGTGAAAACAATGTCAGTTAGATTTGTTAATCTAGGATGGAAAATGGATTTGTCGTGTTGTTGATTGATTTGTGGGTCTCTTTCGTTTTTTCTTTTATCTGTCAAAAGTATGTTGATCTTTTTCTGTTTTCTTTTCCAATTTTCTAAAAGGATATTGGCTTTATGTTCTTTTGCTTGTACTAAAACTTCTTGTAGTTCAATGTAGTGTAATTTTCTTGTTAGTAGGTGGTATATAAATAGGAGTAATCTGTTATTGTGGTCGATTTTCATGTTTTCCTTCTTTATTTCATTGTTAATGTGTTTGTTTCTAATATGTTGTTTTTGTGAATCGTTCATGTGATGGGGTAATTTATATTTACTGTATGTTGGAGTCAGTCGTTCTGTTTTAATTATTTTATTGAATTTTACGTGTTGTTTGCGGGACTTTATCTTGTATGTTAATTCTTTGTAGTGTAGGATCAGGAAAGCCGTATTAGCTAGTTTATATTTTGAAATGAGATCCATTGTTTAACCAGTTATAGGATTAGATTAGTTTAATTAAGTTTATACTACTCTGGTTTTGTTTTTAGTTTTTATTATTGTTGCCTGACTAGTTTCGGCATAGGAGCCATCATCGGAGGCCTACAAACAAAATCAACACATCAATACCTAACATTTTTACTGTCGACAAATTTTGTAATGTTATTTCGCCTTTCATTAATTTAATACTGACGCTGTGAGTATTGTTTCTCTTTAAGATCTAACTATATTTGATATTCATTAACTTTTATTATGCTTATTTTTTATGTGTGTTTTACTAATTTCACAACCATGTTAATTGTTTGTAGGCCTCCGATGATGGCTCCTATGCCGAAACTAGTCAGGCAACAATAATAAAAACTAAAAACAAAACCAGAGCAGTATAAACTTAATTAAACTAATCTAATCCTATAACTGGTTAAACAATGG
This sequence comes from Onthophagus sagittarius, assembly GCA_036711965.1. NCBI lineage: Eukaryota > Metazoa > Arthropoda > Insecta > Coleoptera > Scarabaeidae > Onthophagus > Onthophagus sagittarius. Next base: position 16,339,260 of record JASERS010000004.1, read on the forward strand.
ATCTCATTTCAAAACTATTAAATCTGTTATTCGGTCAAACAAGATTAATGAATAATCAAACATGATTCATACATTTGATCACCTGATCGAGTGTAAGTTACGTGAAATGACGTGACCCACGCAAGAGATACGTGATTCATGTTTTGATTGCGGGCGTGAGCGGGCAAAAAAAAAGTTTCTTACGCGCACATTTCTAGTTGGGACCAACATAACTTGGGTTGAGTAAACAAAGTAATCTTCAATTATATCAGCTGCCCTAAATATTGTGATAAATGGGTCGGCGACGTATTCGAAATCGGCAGAAATTGTTCCTTTCATAAACTTGTTATTGAAAACCAAACCTCGGTCGATTTCAAAGTATCATACATCTTTCATTATATTTTTATAAGCGATATCTAAGCTTTTCAAGCAGTTAGTCTTTTTCTCCAATAGGTGTCTAGTTTACAAGCAGTATTTACTCGTCTTTCAACTATATTTCCACGTTTTGAAGAGGTATCAAGTCTTATCTAAGCAATAATTAGTCGTTTACAAGAAATATCAAATTTCCAGGAAACACTGCAAACTCTTCTACCTTCAACATTTACTATTCTGAAAATAGTATTTAATCTAATCCACAAATAAAGTCAATATTGTAATATGTTGTAAAATTCTTGTTTCAATTTAAGTTAAAATTACTAAACTTCTAGATGATTAAGAAAGATATGCTGAAGGAACGATTTGTTCTTCTGACAGCGTTGTAACGCAAAATTTGTCTTGTGCACTTGATAGATTACAAGGTTTATTAAGATTTACCACGTGTTGCTTCTGCTTTTCTGTACCCTCCCTAAAGATACATTCCTAAAATTGGATAGATTAGATGATGGATTGTTTTTCATCTTCCTTAGCCTCATCGACTTTGTTGACTCCGCCGTCTTCGTCCTCGTTTCAATTCACGTCCCACACAGTGTGACAGTTTTTGTGAAGGCGTTAATTTAATCACAGCATCTGATAATTGAACGGTGCCCTTTCTTTGGCCGCCCTTTGGGATGAGATAATTAAATTCTATTCGAGGGTTTGTACGGGGAGGCCATAGTGTATGGGGAGTTGATTTACGAGACGAGCGTGTAGTGCAGTCGATTGTGGAGAGGGTGCGCTGTGTACGGTGTACTCCTAAAGATCTGGTGTCGACTTCGACGCACGGTTTCGAGTCGACACCCACGACTTGTCGATTAACGCCTACTGCTCAGGAATTTGGGACGCCCCTCGCTTTATTTATGGCCTCTTTACGAGTTTAATCGGGCCGTTTCAATCAACTCGATTGAGGGTTAAAGTTAAAAGTTGATATTTTTTTTATAAATCGTTTAACTTTAGCCTCGCATCATTTGTTGGGTTGGGTTTCGCGGGAAGTTTGGATCTCGGTTTGGGTTTAATGACGTAGGAAACTCGGTCCCGAAACTGAATAATGCATGACAGGTCACGAGAGGAGAAGCTTTCACCGGGTGCTGCGCGCCAACAGCGCCAAAACTCTTATATTAAATGCCTCACGACATTCCAAGGATAGTCTTGTAATGGGAAAGCTCCTTCGACGAATATGGGAGAAAAAAACATTATTATTAAAAATTAAATTGTCTATTTTTGGTTGTTAAGCTGGTTAATTTAATAACGCAAACTCTGGGTTAGTATACTAACTCAATAGACGCGGCTCACTGAAACTTTTTGTTTGAAAATAATTGGACCTGATTATGCCGACGAGTTGTAACAATGTTACCCGGCGCACCCTCTATATATCGCTGCGGGGGAACTTTCAAAATTGTCGCAGGTAGTTTACAGTATGAAAACTGCGCGAACAGGAAAGTCGCATCCAACTTCTGTGTATTTATCCCTAGTAGGTAAACGCGGTTTAATTTCGAAATTGGATAGTTTCCGGGTAAGTTTTCCTAAAAATAGATAGGATAAGGGGAAGAACTCCCCGTTTCGCCCATCTTACTTTGTTACAAAGTTAGAACTTGTCTTCTTATCTAAAGTACTAACGAGTACGAAATCATTTTCAGTTACATTTAAATTTTTAATTACATCGTTCGCGAGTGCGGGGTATCGCCAAAGAAAAAGAGGTAAAACGTCATCCGTCATTTTATCGATGGGGTATTTTCTTTAAAGTAATCGGATGCGCAAGGTTAAAGTCTGATCCACGAATGGACTCAAGATTGGACGGAGAGATGCGTCGGTGCCAAGGGACCGCACGTGCAGCTCGAAATCCATGAGATCCGCGTTTATGGCTGCCACGGAATTACATTTGATCGCCTCCCTTCTTCGGCTCCTTGTCGGTGAGTTTCAAATGAAATCGAAAAATCTCATCATTTCAAATCACATTGCAACAGATTCATTTTAAATTTCAATTCAAATCATTTTAACAATAATAGTAATCAAATTTTGAGATATATTTAACTTTAATTAATCTACAAATAATTTTGTAGATTAAAATCACTCAAATCAATATATTCAATATTTATTCCAATAATATTGATGATAAGCAATTTGTAATTTTCTGTAAACATATTGCTTTTTAACTTTTTTACCTGCAATGTAGAAGCTAATACTAGGTAACTAATATTACTTACAAAAGACTAAATCTTCTGTAAGTAATAATTAGTGTTCTGCTAGCAGTATCTAAATGTTTAATCTACTAGTCTTCTCCAAGCAATAAATAATCTTATGCAAACAATGCATCATAAGCAGAATCTAGACTTCAATTAATATTATCTAGTCTTTTGCCAGCAATATCTTGATTTTTGCAATCAATACATGAAACAACTAGTCTTCTACAAGATTTTAGTCTTCAATACGAAAAAAATTAATTCACTATAAGCAATATTTCAGTAATTGGTTTACCATAATCAGGATCTAGACTTTTGCAATCAATATATTACTTTACAAGCAGAATCTAGACTTCATTTAGTACTATGTCGTTTGCCGGCAGTATCTACATCTTTGTAATCGATACATGCAAGTCTTTCACAAACGATATTTAGTTTTTTGTAAGAGATAATTAAACTTCTGTGAGCAGTGTTTCAATAATTAGTCTATCTAAGCAATATCTAGTCTTTTGCAAGTAATTATAGTATCTGATTTTCTGTCAAAAGTATCTACAAGTATAAAAATGATTTATTCAGGATAAACGGTCCACAAAGTAATTAATGAAACAACTTTTTAAAATTGCTAATATATTTCGAATGTATTTTTCATTCTTCTTCAGAGCATTTATGTTGCTAAAATGGAGATTTTTTTTATTACAATTAATGAAAAGGTTTTTTAACATGAACATCCAACATATGTTGAAGACCCCAAAGAACAAAATAAGATGAAATTAAACTTACTTGTTTTAAAAAGCATGAAATATAAAAATCGTCTTGGTCATAGTAGAAAACACATTAAAACTGAGTATCGGTAAATTAAAATAACAAAGTATTTTACGTAATTATTTAAAAAAAACAAAAATTTTTCTAAAGGATAACCCTTCCGTAATGATTACCAAGGCAGATAAAGATTCAACAACAGTTATTATTGATAAAACTGACTACATAAACAAATCAAAAGGTATGCTCGACGATATAAATGTTTACAAGGTGTTAAATTCTAATCCGTTATTAACGGTTCAAAACAACATTAACAGTTTTATCAAACTACTACAGGAAAAAAATTACATAACTTTTTCTGAAAAGAAAAAGTTAACAACTAATAATTCTATTTTAGCCAAAGCATACTTTCTGCCAAAAATTCATAAGGAAGGAGTACCTTTAAGACCTATCATCTCTTCCATTGGTGCGGCATCGTACGAATTGTCGGGTCACATTTCTGATATATTAAGTCGGACTTTTAGTAACAGAACTAATTGAAGACATAAGTGGATGAAGGTGTCATGTCACATTTTTAAACTTTTGAGTAAACTAGCATAACACATCTTAAACTGGAACTTTCTTGTGAAGTTCTGGATTCAATTTATTGTAACCTCAAAAAATAGTAATAAATAGAATATTTCCTATCACGTACTTTCTTATTAAAGAAAAACATCCTTTTCTGGAAAAATTAAGATATAGTGTACATAACACCTTTATCCACCAACTCTCAGCTTGAAATGTTATTTCTTTTATCATGAATGAAGGTGTCATGTAACATCTAAATCTATATATTTTTGAAGATATAGAAAAAAAGCAAGATGACAGAATGAAAAACACTTCAATTTATAGTGCTTATGAACTTAAAATATGAAACAAATAAAAAATTTAAAGTAAATAGGTATAGATAAGCAACTAATATGATGTTCTCCTTTTCTGCTTGGGATTTAGACTAGTTTGTTCCAACACATCTTTATAGTACCATCTGTAATCCTCTTCAACGAACTTTATTTGTTCTTTCAAGTTGGCAATTTTTTCGGTAGTTAAACCCCCACATTTAGGTAATACGCTTAGAGTAACTTCCCCAGTTTGAATTTTCCTTGCACCTTTCTTATGTAAATCAACCTGCAGAAACGGTGAATGAGAGTCTAAATTTGTTTTATATAAATAAACTCCAAAACTGTCTACTCTAATCCATTTGACACTGTCTCGTAGATTAATCTTCCCGTTAATAGTGTTCTTAGTTTTTTTATATAAATGAAGTTTCATTGGAAGTTCTTCTAAATTATAAAAAAAATTTTCCATATTTAAACATAAACTATGTCTAGTACTTGCAGATCTGATAATCTCCCGATATTGGTCCGGAATAAAAATATTTTGATGCTTTCTGAGTTCTTTCTCAATACGACCAAAATCTCGATCTGAGTCGAGGTAGCTGTGGCCAACCTCAGGAAATTTATGATCTATGACTCTGAAAATCTTGTTTAGAATAAAATACTGGTAAAGACAAAGGATGGAGAAATTCTTATTTTGCCCTGCACATGAATCAGACCAAATTATCAAGTGATCGACATCAGGGTGTTCTTTTTTGAGTAATTTGCAGAACCTTAATAAACAACTTCCAATTTCGTTACTGCCTCTATTGGCAATGTCTTCTATCCAATTAAAAAAATATGACTTGTGGTCTGAATGAGTGATGCAGTGAATACCAAAGTTGTAAAGCCACATTTGTCTCAAGTAGAAAGCCTTTGATGTTGATAATTTGGGTAATGGCATAGTTTGTTGTAAATCCATGGTTATGTAACATTTTGTTCTATCACTTGTTGGTATTTGCCTGTCTACTTTTTGGGAATAAAAGGCATATTCCCAGTTGTTTTTGTATTCAACTGAATTTTCTCCAACATCACATATGCTGCAAGTGTCACTTTTTGGGTGACCAAAAGACAAATTAAACTTTGTTTCAAAAATATGTCTATAGAATGAAATTTTGACCATGTATTTATCATCCAGTTTGTTCTCCTTGCAATGCTGTATATAAAGCTGGTAAAGTTGATTCACATTAAGTAAAGAGGACAGATATTTTTTGTTATGATTTTTGTTACGGGAGTAATGTGATTGTTCAGCAGGAAACATATTAACATGATTAATGATGTAGTTGATAACATTCTCACCTATCTTATGAGGGCGATTTATATGATGCCCTCGCTTATCTGGAGAAGGAGCAGACTGGCCAAGTTTTAACTGTTTTTGTGTTATTTCAATTTTTTTTCTTCCTATTTTATATAGAGAGCATAAAGCATCTTTACACACTGGTATCAGCTGCTTATCATAAGTAATTGCATATTTAAATGAGTAATTTTTTGATGTCTTTCTGCCTAATCGGTGACGAAGAACTGGCTTAATTTCGACGCTCTTGAAAATCAGGATACTCTTACTATTTACATCTAAGCTGTAAAATTTCTTCAAAATTGCTTTTCTGTCTTCAATGTTGAATTTATCAGAACAATTCATGCGACATTTCTGTTTGCAGAGTACTCCTTCCTTTATTGTCTTTTTTTCCATAACTCTTCCAGTTTGTGATACATATTCTTAACCCTTTTGCCTTAATAGAGCAGCTTTTTTCCGTTTCCATTTTTCTGGATTACGGGTTCTTTTTTGGAAACCTTAGGCTGCAATTCAAATATCTTCAATTTTTTAACTTCTGGGCCTTCAGCAATATCATGAATAGCATTACTTGTTTCTTGTCTGTTAGAAGAGTCTATATCTTCCTTTTCTGCTTCGATTTCTTTTAGTTTCAATTCTGTATTTAATAATTTTTTCTTAATATTCTGCTGCAAGTTGACATCCGAGTTTTGATTATTTATCGCTTGTACTAACTCCAGCATCCGTTTACCCCTAGATCCCATAATGGTTTACTTATATTTGCTAATAAAAATCGCTTTTTAAATGAAACACTCTATAAACACTGTCTAAAAATAATGTTACGCAAGAGGAACATAACCTCAAAATATGACATGATACTTCACAGCTAACCTGAACCCTTCAAATTTTGAGCTGATAAAGGTGTCATGTAACAAAAACGTAACATAACACCTTTCTCCACTAGATAATATATGTAGCATGTGCGACATGACACCTTTATCATCTGAAAACTACCAGAAAATATCGGAAATAAGGAATCCCTGTTTATTAAAGGTTAGATCAATATCAGGGGGTGCCCACAAATGCATAAAGTCATTTTTTGAAAAAATGAGACATGACACCTTTATCCACTTATGTCTTCAATTATAACATCACTAACACTTTTCAATTTGTTGAAGAGTTTAGAGGTTACAGCCTCCCTGAAAATCACATCTTAATTTCTTTAGATGTTGTTAGTTTGTTCACCGTTATCCCTTTGGATTTGGTTAATGAGAGAATTAAGGAAAAATGGAATTTAATTGCTGAATATTGCTCATGGGATAGGGATACCTTTTTAACAGGTTTAAAGTTGATTTTTGACACTTCAATTTTTACATTTGATAATGTTATTTATCATCAAGTCGAAGGTACACCTATGGGATCTAAAATATCACCTGTCTTGGCTTTGATTGTGATGGACTATGCGTTGGACGAGATTTTGATTAATAATGGTTCAGTTTTTCGTATAAATTTCATTAAGAAATATGTTGATGATTTGGTTTTGGGGGTACACAAGGATGATGTCAATACAGTGTTAAATTGTTTTAATGATTTTCATCCGAGCATTCAGTTTACAATGGAGTTGGAAAGTAATAATAGCATTCCTTTTTTGGATACTAAAATAATCAGAGACGGTTTCAATAAGATTAAGTTTGATTGGTACGTTAAACCGACTTACTCAGGACGTTATCTTAATTATTTCTCAAGTCATAGCTTTAAGCACAAACTTTCACCTGTACGTTGCATGAAGCACAGAGTCTCCAACATTTGTGATAAAGAATTTCTTCGTGAAAACTTAGAATTTCTACAAAAAACTTTTGTTAATAATGGTTACCCAAGTAAATTAATTAATAAAATTTTATTTTCAACACCGTTAATTAATAATAACATAAACCAGGTCAGTTTAACTAACCCATCTTTACTTACAACTGAACCTATCATTTATAAAAAAACTACCTTATATCGAGAAGTTAAGTGATTCTTTGAAAAAAACATTATCAGTGATTGACAATTTAAAAGTAGTTGAGTGCTACGATAACAAACTTGGTAACCATTTCACAAAACTTAAAGACGCTACAGAAAACAAATTTAAATCCAATTTAATTTACTGCATTTCATGCAACGATTGTAGTGGAAAATATGTTGGTCAGACTTCTCAATGGCTTAAAAGTAGAATTTCTAAACATAAAAGTAACTGCCGGTTGAATAAGACCGTTTGTGCATTATCCCAACATGTTCAGGATTGCAAACACACCTTCGATTTTGATAACGTTAAAATTTTGGATCTTGAATCTAATTACTACAATAGAATTTTCTTAGAGATGGTCCATATAAATTACACTAGTAATACTGTTAACTATAAAACGGATACTCAGAATTTAAGTAACATATATGCTTACTTGTTTACTAGGGACAAGACTAACCATAACTATAATCCACCAACCCAACATAATCATGATATTAATAATGTTTCTACTTTCATTAATGATATGGTTTTCTAGTTTTTAAGTTAGTAGGTTCATTTTTGATTGTTAATTGCATTTTCTTATTTACATAGTCTGTATTAATTCTTCTGATTACGTTTTATTGTTTTTATTTGATAAATCGTTTCTTTGGTTTGAATTTTGAAATTTAAATTTTTAAAGTTTCCGCTTTGTTTTTGGTAAATTTCGGTTTGTGCGCAGTTTCGTTTTTCGGGGTTGTGTTTGCGATCGAAAACAGGTTTTTTTTTCATATCAATTTTTACATTTTAACGTTCTCATCGAGTCCATTTTGTATTGTTAAATTTTACACGTTCTTGTTGAATTTTTTTGTTATTTTAATTTACCGATACTCAGTTTTAATGTGTTATCTACTATGACCAAGACGATTTTTATATTTCATGCTTTTTAAAACAAGTAAGTTTAATTTCATCTTATTTTGTTCTTTGGCGTCTTCAACATATGTTGGATGCTCATGTTAAAAAACCTTTTCATTAATTGTAATAAAAAAAAATCTCCATTTTAGCAACATAAATGCTCTGAAGAAGAATGAAAAATACATTCGAAATATATTAGCAATTTTAAAAAGTTGTTTCATTAATTACTTTGTGGACCGTTTATCCTGAATAAATCATTTTTATACTTATTGCTCACGTACGGTCGTTGGATACTTCTTGCCGTTAAAAGTATCTACGTCTTTGTAAGCAAAATCTACTTTATCAGCAGCAGTATCTAAAGTTTTCCAAGCGATATTTAATCTTCTGTCATTAATAACTAATCCTTTAATAGCAATATGTTAATAAGCAGTATGTTAAAATTTAAAAAGCGCCAATATGTTATTATTTCTAAAGTCCCTAGATTCCTAAAGTACCACGCAGCAAATAAATTCCCTAGATTCCCTAAGTTTAAATTACATTTTCTAATTTTAAACTTTACATGGCGATTTCATCAACAGTTTATTAGCAATAAACTAACTTCACAAAGTCTTTTTGCAGCTACGAAGGCAACAAAACTGCATTATTACAAGCGTAATTTTTTGTAAAAAAGCTATTAAGCCGCCATTTTGGCTCGAATAGTTTAAATCTAGGGACTGTAATCATTACATTTTAGAAGCACCATCTATGTCTTTGATTTGTCAAGTAAGCTTGACAATTCTTCAATAAGAAGATGCATGTATTTTTTTCATCACTATATTATTATTCATAACTTTTATTTGAAATATTTTTTTATTCCACGAATATTACGTATAATAGGAATTCAAAGTGCTACCAGGGAAATTTGCAATTAAAATCATGTGAATTGGCAACGTCAAGTAGGCCGGAAGAGATGGCAGTTGTTTTAGTATTCACATCGGTCAAAAGTTGCTATTGCTATAAATTGAATGAATTTATAGCAATATTACGATTTATAAATTAAGCTTGAAACCCGTACGAATTTTGCAAAAAGTAAAATGATTTTTCTTTATGAAGAACCAGTTAGTCATATTTTGACAGATATGGATACTAAAACAACTGCTATCTATGATGGCCGTCGTAATATTTCTATCTGTTTTAAAAAATACCTTAAAAGATGTTTATTAAATAAAAATTTATACTTGATAAACGATTTTTTTAGCGAAGAATTGTAAATCTTTAAAAAATACATACCATGTATCTTTTTTTTTGTGACGTTTTCTATGCTTTGGCATTTATAGAAATAAATATTATTATTATTATTAATCTTTTTGAATTTCTTAGAAAATCAATTGCCAAAACTTTTAGAAACTGTTTCACGACACGCTTGACTAAGAATGTGGTCTCAGCACGATGGTACCTCCCCACTATGATAGGATTTTTGCAACATACTTAAATAGAATTTTTGAAAAGTTGTTTTCTTAATACTATTGTCTGTGCACAGATCCATACTTTTCCAACTTTTACGAAATAAACTTACTGGCATTTGTTTAAGAATGTCTTCTTCATAGTTTATTTCTTGTGAAAAAATCAAGTTTATGCCGACATTTTTGAAATAGTGTAATTATCTAAAAAAGTACACATGTTAGATATACCGTATGCTTAATAAAAATGAAAGATGATTAATAAAACCTTCTGAGGCATTGAAAAAATATAGGGTGTACCATTTAAAATAATAAAGTTATTGTCCGTCAAACATTTCATAAATTAACCGGTTGTGGTAACCATCCTATATAATATCAAATTGTATTAGTGGGGTTTCAAAGATCAAAGCTTTGTTTATCGATGTGCTAAATTGCAATCTTCAATATTTAATAATAATGATGATAATGAATTTTAAGTCACCACAATATTTTTCAAAAATTTGCACAAAATGATTAATAACTTGGCAACCTTGCATTCAAAATTTGAAAACAAGATACACATTTATAGCATTTAAGACAGGAATCAACATATGTAAAAAGATGTATAGGGTTCTATTTAAAAAAATGAAGTTGAGTAGGGTTCTGGAATTGTGAAACACCCTGCATAATTGAAAATAATTTTTTTCGATGCAGCCTTGATTATAATCTATGTTGACACAAAAACATTTTCTTTATTTTCAACAGTAAGGCCCCAATCTTCCGTCCTCGCACTATTGACTCACCCTGTATAAGCAACACTACTTAATTAAATACTGGCTTGGATAGTTTTGTTTGGATGTCATAAGAATCCTGAGGAAGGTGCTGTTTTAAATGTGTTTCATATTTGTGGTATTTCCCGCAACATTCACAATTTTATTGCACCTTGTTATTAGTTGAATCTATTTTCGAAAAATAATCCCACAACATACTTTTTTGAGTTGCCATTTCCATAATAAAGACAATTTAGACAATCGTGCCACCGTCTAAGAGAAAGAATAACAGAATAACGTAGGCGAATTACGACGAAATGTTTATGTGGCGTTAGGTGATGAAAAATGAAAAATGAAAAAGATGAAAAATTTTAAATCTTAATATATTTTTTAAAAATATCGATTTATTACTTCTTTATATAAATATTTATATATCGATATTTTCTTCGTATCGATACATCAATGTTTTCTTTGTATCAATATTCTGACAGATTCTGCCATCACTATTTACTCTTCTGAAAATAATATTTAATCTGATATACAACATATCGTAATCCTCGTTTATGCCTATCATGGAATTGCATCCCTTTTGCTCCTCATCGGTGAATTTCAAATTGTGATCAAAACTATTTGAAAAATTTTAAAAATTTATTTGTAACTTGATAAAAATGTTGAAATTAAATTGAGCTATCCGAGTATAATAAATTTGAAACTTTCGTCCCCACTAAAATTATCATATCTTGAACGTCGCAGTTTTTCCCCCGTTCCTGCAATCTCGGTTCGAAATTGTTTAACTGCAATTTGCAGACGGAGACATTTCCCCCGGAAACGACTTGTACGGTTTCCTTTTTCCCGTGGGTACTCGGTCCAGTTGAGCGAGTCAAACCCCTTTTAAATTAATTCTCGAAAAATGTAGTTTGGAATTTCCGAGAGAAGGCATCTAATTAAAAATGAACTTTGCGAAGCGGTTATTAACAAAAAGAAAAAAAGAGAGGAAATAAATTCTCTGGTGCGCATCGTAAAATCCCGGTTCCCAATCTATTCATAATCCAGGTGGAACGTGTTCTCGTAGAACCCGTCGCCATTCAATAACCGTTATATCGGAGATTTGCTTGGGGCGTTTCGACAGTGACCCTTTATATTGCAGAAAAAGTGCCCCATTGGATTTCTATTTCCGATCGTATCTGCGAGATCGAGTCAAACCCTTCGAGTACCACTTGTCACCCATAAACTTTTCCCTGACTCTATTGTACGTCGCAACTGAGTGGAACGTTAGCATTTCGGAAAACGGTCTTTAAACGATGTTGTATATTGTATACTACAAAATAGAATATTTTTTTATTTACACTTTCGTATAATGGAGTTACATTTTTTTCGAATATTATTCGTATAGGTCTCGAGAGAAAATACCCCGGACGCAATGGTCACACATAAATTCCATAATTTGGAGAGTTTTTCTCGCTCCCCGGACTCGTTTTTGTTCTAATTTTCGTCGCACCCGTTCCCCAGTTGGAAAAACGGTTACAGCGTCACAGGGAAATGCACCGTTAAATATTAATTTTTCCAGCTACCGTGGAGTGGATAATTATTTTCGACTCGACTTTATTGCGGTGAACGTTTCATAATTGGAACGTTTATTTTTGCCAAATTCCCTTTTGTCATACCATCGCATAATATAATACCGAGCCACCAATTAAAATTATAACTATCATATTCCATTATCAGTCGATCGCTTCACAATAACTCATTTCAAACTCTAACGCGCAATTTCCAGACAAACGATAAAAATTCGCTCGATTTCCGCGAAAAAGAACGGGATTGATCGATGATGAAATATTTTATGAGCCGTGGCAGGTATAGATACTTGCAACAGGAACGGCTCGTTATCTTCCACTTATGGCGCATTATTCCCGCTCGATTTAGTTTAACAAATTGACAATCGATGGGAAACATGTCGTCGTTGTATTGGATTTCGATAGATAGATGATGACGTTATCTCTACCGTTTACAACATTTGATCTAAACTGTTAATTAACTGAAACTAATTGAGATACTAATTATGTTGGTACATCTATTAAGGCTGGATTAATCAAAAAGACAAACAAAAAGTGTTTAGGCCAACACAAAATTTGTTATTTTGTTCACTGCACATGCGCGTCTCTGGTGCGCACGTTTAAAAACCCGATAAGGTAGATCGAAGCGTTCACAAGTGCTTTAAGTTTGTTTATTATTTAAATCGTACCGTTACGTGCGCAATTACGACCTGGCTGTGAAGTGTTGGGGAACAAGGGAGGGAAAGCAATATAGTAAGATTTTATTTATTTTTCATCTTTTATTTTATATTTCTAAAACAAGTTCTCCGCGGAAAGCGGAAACCAGCACCTGCACGATCCCGACTAATTGTCGCGCGTTCATTTGGTCCTTCGAGCCGGATTTTCCGCCTTTTCTCATCAATTTTCATTAAACTTATTGTTCATTTTTGATTATTACCTCGATAAACCGGTCGCCAATCTCAACATCTGGTCTCCATACCTTTCAACAACGAGCCTTCGTTCCTCAATTCGAGCACGAGCCACATCTGGTCACCTAAAACAAAAAAAAACTGTTTTCGACTCTTTAGTCTTTTATTCTTGAAATTATCTCCCATATACTTTCGTTCTTTTCTTCCATCAATTGGAAAAGGAAAGGCTATTTAATCAACTTACCATCAGAATTTTCTTTATTTTACTTTAAGAATTTATTTTATTTTTTATCGAGCGACATCTACAGCTTATTCCCTTTGGAACATTCACTTTCATTTGTTTATTCAGTTATTTTACTTTGTTTCTTCCGTCTTTACGCTCCTCATTCATTCCACGTGGATTATTATTTTCTCTTCTCTTTTTTTTATCGATTACTTATCGATTTCGTTCCCTTTGGAACAATCATCTCCATTTTTTTTTTCTTCTCTTCTCGGCGTTTTTACGTCTCTCTTTGGAGTACTCGTTTCTCCTTTTCTCTTATCGATTACTTATCGATTTCGTTCCCTTTGGAACAATCATTTTCATTTTTTTTTCGTTTCTTCTCGGCGTTTTTACGTCTCTCATTGGAGTACTCGTTTCTCCTCTTCTTTTATCGATTCATTATCGATTCGTTCCCTTTGGAACTTCATACCTTTGTCTTCTTTATTCAATTCTTGTTTTTCTTGTGAATTACGTTTCTCTTTGCCCTCTCATGGCGGAGAAGATTGCAAGATTAACTCTCAAACGCAATATCTTTATTAATAGAATCTCAGAAACCTTTGCATTCGGTAACAACTTACCTAATGATCCTCCTGATCCTATACAAAACCTTATTTTCATGGAAAGAGTTCAAGATGTTGAAACTACTTACAAAGATTTCCAAACTGTACACAATCAAATGGTTGGCCTTATTGAAGAAGCAGATTTTCCTGCTCAAGACAGCATCCGAAAAAGGGTAGACTCTGACTATTATATGATCAAGGCATTATGTCATCAAATGCGCCCTACAGAAGCCTCTTCTGCGACAACTTCTTCGTTAACTACTACACCGAAGCTCAATAAACTTCAATTGCCTATTTTTGATGGCAATCATAAAGAATGGCATACATTTTTTGATTTATATAAAACCATGGTGCACGAAAATGCCTCTTTATCGCCCATTGCCAAGTATCAATATTTACTCACCTCTTTAAAGGGAGAAGCTTATAATCTTCTAAAAGGGTTTCCTGTAACCAACGACAATTATGAAATCGCATATAACGCCTTAAAGGGACGTTATCAAAATAAAAGACATTTGGCTACGCTTTACTTCCATGAACTTCTTAATTTCAAGTCAATTAAAGACGAATCATCAAAAACGTTTCGCCGCTTGATTGATATTTTCAAAGAAAACACTGAAGGTTTCCGAATGTTGGGGTTTCCTGTTGATGCTTGGGATTTTATGCTCTTCAATTTACTTTTACTGAAGTTAGACACAAAAACGAAAACCCTATTTGAAGCAGATCATACGTCCTTCGACATTCCAACGTACAATCAGTTGATTGATTTTCTAGAAAAGAGAGCCAAAGCATTAGATTCTGTATCACTAACGTCATCGGAAACAACTATCCTTAATCGTCCAAAAACCACTCCACGAGAGAGCGTTACTAATTTGAAGATTGAAACTAAATCCCATCTTAAGTGCGTTCTATGCAAAGAATCTCATCCAATTTACTACTGTGCAAAGTTTAATGGAAAATCGTCGTCGGAGCGCCTCTCAATCGCAAGAGACCATAATCTATGTCGCAATTGTTTAAGCGCCAAGCATACAACACAAAACTGCACATCACCTCATCGATGTCGCAAATGCCAACAACATCATCATACTTTACTTCATTTTGACACTTCGCCTACGCCTTCAGTTCATGTGGGAACCTCTTGGCACAACCCACCAAAACTAGAATCAGAAATTTATTCAAGAGTTATTCTACCCATTGCTTATGTCAAAATTCAAGATCAATTTGGACAATGTCATACCGTAAGGGCTTTGATTGATTCGGGCAGCACGTCCAACTTTATCACAGATAAGCTGTCGAAAAAATTACGTCTCCCACGTTCATATCATTCCTCTTTGGAAATAAAAGGACTCAACTTTATGACGTCCATTTGCAACAAAGGCTCCGTTCCTTGTCACATTCAACCTATCCAAAATGTTGAACCGTACTTAACCTTCCAAGCAATTGTCACTCAGAGCATCTGTTCTCCTCAACCGTCACTGACATCTATCCTTGAATCATATCCTCATTTAAAACAATTAATTTCTCCCTCATTATTAGCTTCCACTTCCATGGAAGTTGATTTGTTGCTGGGCGCCGAACTAGTCCCCCAAATTCTCCTGGGGGGACGGATTCAAAACAATCTCAACGATCCAGTGGCTTTGGAATCTATCTTCGGCTGGATTTTGATGGGAAAAACTTCTTCGTCACATCTACCTTCTTCATTATCAACGTGCTTGTCCACGACTGATGATTCCTTGGCCAAATTCCTTGAACGATTTTGGGAAATTGAATCCATAGAGAAGGTCTTACCCTTGACCTCTGAAGAGCGTCAATGTGAAACGTATTTTCAAGAAACCTACACACGTACCGAGACTGGCAGATTTATCGTTTCACTCCCATTTAAACAGTCAGCACCCGTCTTAGGGCAGTCGTATCAATTAGCAGTAAAGCGATTTCATTCATTAGAAAACAGATTGCTAAAGAATTTGACTTTACGCCAGGATTACATCAATTTTATGAGAGATTACCTGAATTCGGGTCATATGTCATTGGTCAGAGATCCTGAAGTAACAGTAAAATCAGCGTTCTATATTCCTCATCATTGTGTACTTCGGCCTGAAAGCGCCTCCACCAAATTGCGAGTTGTATTCGACGCAGCGGCTATCACATCTAATGGGCAATCTTCAAATGATGTTCTTTTAATAGGACCTAAACTCCAACAAGATATTGTTAAAATTTTATTAACTTTTCGATGCTATCCATTTGTATTTACTTGCGATGTGAAGCAGATGTATAGACAAATTCTTGTCACTCCGAAAGATAGAGATTTTCAAAGAATTTTGTGGCGATTTTCACCGAATGAACCTTTACAAGAATATCGTCTTAATACGATGACGTATGGTGTAGCATCTTCACCTTTTTTGGTTCTACGCACGCTTCTTGAATTATCGAACCTTTACGCTCATGAATTTCCAATGGCGTCCAAGGCTTTACAAAACAATGTTTATATTGATGACATCGTTACTGGCGCTTATTCGATGAAAGAAGTTCGTGAATTACAACAGCAACTAATTGATCTTTTAAAGAAAGGAGGCTTTGAATTACGAAAATGGGCAAGCAATTGCTTGGAGATCTTACAATCAGTATCAGAAAATGATTTACAACATCCCGTTTCGATGGATTATGATGAAATAAGCTGCATCAAGGTTCTGGGACTTCAATGGAATCCTACTACGGATACGTTTACCTATTCCCATTTCATCCGCAATACTCCATGCACCAAAAGATCCATGTTATCGGACATAGCTCGTATCTATGATCCTCTGGGTTTTCTAACTCCCTGCACATTAAAGGCAAAACACTTTATACAACAACTGTGGCAATTACAGATTGGTTGGGATGAAGCACCATCAAAAGATATATGTCAAAAGTGGCAAAAGTTCAAAGACAATCTTAAATTTATTTCAAACTTACGCTTACCTAGATTAATTGTACCCTCCAATACACAGTCACTTCAACTCCACTTGTTTTGTGATGCTTCACAGGTGGGATATTGCGCTGTTGCATATTTATGTTGTAAAAGCTTTGATCAATCGATTACTACTACCTTTTTGTGTGCTAAATCACGAGTGGCACCTTTGAAATCCATTTCTATTCCACGTTTGGAACTATCAGCCGCAGTTTTGCTGGCCAATCTATTGGAAAAATTAAAAGAAATTCTAGCCCCGCATCTCAGCTTTGATTCTATTACTGCTTGGTCGGATTCCCAAGTCGCCTTGACCTGGATTGCAACATCACCCGCTCGGTGGAAAGCTTTTGTATCTAATCGTGTGAGTTATGTTCAAGAGATTCTACCTTCTTCATCTTGGAAATACGTACCTTCTTCCGAAAATCCGGCCGATTGTGGCTCAAGAGGTCTTTTTCCTGAAGCTTTACTTTCTATGAAATTATGGTGGGAGGGTCCTTCCTGGCTCCGTAATCCACCAGAAAAGTGGCCTATTCAACCTCGTCTCAATTCTGAAACAAAAGAATTAATTCATGAACAAAAGGGGTGTACCCAAGTTCACACTCTAGAGATTCAAAGTAACCTTTTTGATATTCTTCTGAATAAATTTTCTTCTATCAATAAAATAAAACGTATAGTAGCATATGTTTTACGGTTCGTTCTTCATTGTAGAAAACAAAACGGCTTCTCATCAATAGTTTTATCTCCACTAGAGATTCAAAATGCTTTCTATAAACTCATAAAATTCACTCAAAAACAACATTTTTCATCACTTTTCAATTCTATTAAATCAAATCAATTCCTTGCTAAACCATTCCGTAAACTGGCTCCATTTGTGGATGGAAACAAGCTTCTCAGGGTGGGTGGCAGACTAAAAAACGCGATCGTGCCGTTCGACCATAAACATCCAGTGCTTTTACCTAAAACATCACGTTTAAGTGAACTAATCGTGCAAGATATTCATAAATCTTACCTTCATCCGGGACCAAGAACTCTGCAATCCTTGGTACAACAGCAGTTTTGGATCATCTCAGCTCGACAACTGGTTCGTCAAGTTACATCTCAATGCGTTCGATGTTTTC
Organism: Onthophagus sagittarius; assembly: GCA_036711965.1. Taxonomy (NCBI): domain Eukaryota; kingdom Metazoa; phylum Arthropoda; class Insecta; order Coleoptera; family Scarabaeidae; genus Onthophagus; species Onthophagus sagittarius. The sequence continues at coordinate 16,357,202 of JASERS010000004.1, forward strand.
GATGCCGGCCAAGGTCCTACGCTCCCTTTATGGCAGATCTTCCGTCGTACAGAGTGTCTCAAGTGAAGGCGTTCTCAACAGTTTCCGTGGATTTTGCTGGTCCGATTTACACGACATTGAATCGCTGTCGAGGATCCAAATCTATCAAATCCTATTTTTGCGTATTTGTCTGTACATCTACCAAAGCCATTCACATTGAATTAGTTACAGATTTGACTACGGAAGCGTTTTTAGCAGCATTACGGCGTTTCATTTCAAGAAGAGGTCCCTGCTCTTTAATTCTCTCCGATCAGGGAACAAACTTTGTTGGAGCGAATAATCGATTGAAGGAGCTGGTAGAAATTTCGGGTCAACGCCTTGGACTCAATTGGATATTTCATCCACCCGGAGGTCCTCATTTCAATGGACTAGCCGAAGCGGGCGTCAAGTCTGTAAAAACTCATCTACTACGTGTTATTGGGGATCAACGTCTCACTTTTGAGGAGATTTATACAGTACTCACCGAAATAGAAGCCGTACTCAACTCCAGGCCTCTCACTCCGATGTCAAACGATCCAAACGATCTTCAACCATTAACCCCAGGTCACTTTTTACACTTAGAACCACTTAATAGTTTGATTTTAGATCCTAACCTCACCGACATTCCAATCAATCGACTCGATCGATGGCAACTTCTTCAACGAATGGTTCACGATTTCTGGAGACGATGGAACGTAGAATACCTGTCGACGCTTCAAGCTCGAGAAAAATGGAACTCATCCACTACTAGTCCGGCTATCGGGGATCTGGTGGTTGTGAAGAACGAACAGCTTCCGGCGGTAAAATGGGAAATGGGTCGTATAACACAACTTCACCCCGGAGTCGATGGAATTGTTAGAGTTGTGACAATTCGAACCCGTAACGGTTTGCTCACAAGACCGACAGTGAAGATATGCCCGCTACCAACCGAAGAAACATCAACAACCTAACCTCTATTTTAATTCGCTAGGATCAATGTTAAATTTTATTCTGTATTTTCGCTTTACTTATTGTAACTTCCAATTTGCAATTAATTTAAAATTCAATTTGTTCAAATTTAATTTTGGTGGGTGGCTAATGTTTAGGCCAACACAAAATTTGTTATTTTGTTCACTGCACATGCGCGTCTCTGGTGCGCACGTTTAAAAACCCGATAAGGTAGATCGAAGCGTTCACAAGTGCTTTAAGTTTGTTTATTATTTAAATCGTACCGTTACGTGCGCAATTACGACCTGGCTGTGAAGTGTTGGGGAACAAGGGAGGGAAAGCAATATAGTAAGATTTTATTTATTTTTCATCTTTTATTTTATATTTCTAAAACAAGTTCTCCGCGGAAAGCGGAAACCAGCACCTGCACGATCCCGACTAATTGTCGCGCGTTCAAAAAGAAAAATTAATAGTAATTCTGTGTCATAAAATGCTGGATTCTTTGTTGATTTGAACATCAATGAGATTTTCAATTTTTTTAGCAAAGACTTGTATCACTGAAGCAAAAAGAGCACCATGTGGTTTTTTGTAAGATGTTTTTGGTTTTCTACCAGCTATATTTAGTCCATACAAATTCCTTCTTCAAGCAATATCCAGTATTCTGGAAGCGTTTTCTGGAAACATTTTCTAGTTTTCTCTCATCAAGTCTCTCATCAAAATACTACCACGTACAGCGATGAAATCAGTGGCAGGTGGAAATAAAACTTTTAATGTATTATTTGAAAGTATTATCGATGTTTTTTTTCGAAAACAGTGTTAGCCCACTGAACAAACCTGAATGTTTCAGAACGTCTTCGGACGCACGGCTAAATCCAAAACTTTCCACTTCTAGGTCTAGTGTTAGTCCTAGTTTTACTTCAATTCAAACATACAGGGTTGCCAAATCAGTTTCGTTCAGCCCTTCGTTAAAAAATGCCTTCAGATGTACTGCGAAACCCATCCCAACCCAACCTGTATATTTGAATTGAAATAAAACTAGAACTAACACTATACCTAAAACTAGATCTAGAATAGGCCTAATGATATAAAACTAGAACTAACATTAGACCTAGAAGTAGAAAGTTTTGGGTTAGCCATGCGTCTTCAAACCTGCATATTTGAAATGAAGTAAAACCAAACTAAATTAAACCTACAGCTTGAGTCATTTGGGTTTAGCCGTCTTTAGAAATATTCGGTTAAACCCGAATGCTTTTTATTCTAGAGTTAGATCTAATAATATAAAACTAGAACTAACACTAGACCTAGAAGTGGAAAGTCTTGGGTTTAGTCTTGGTTATTATTTTTACTGAACATCGTGTAAAAATATATTAATTTTATACCCACACACACAATTAAAAACAGAGATAAACTTATATCCGAACTGGAAACAACTCCCTTACCTAAAGAATTCATTATGGCTTCGTACGACGTCACTAACCTTTATACTAACATTCCAACTATCGAGACCTTAGAAATAATAAAAGACATACTTGAACAAAACTTAAAGGACCAAAGGGAAATAAATACAATACATCACTTATTTAAACTATGCATAGAACAAAACTTTTGTACTTTCAATGGAAAAATTTATACATACAAAGAGGGTTTACCAATGGGCTCACCTCTTAGCGGTCTCATTGCAGACATATTTCTAAATAAGCTAGAAAATGAACTAATAATGAACGACAAAAACCCCCACTATGACAAAATAATCTTTTGGAAAAGGTATGTTGATGACGTCCTAATTATACTCAATACCGAAGATAAGGACTCAGTTAACAAAATACAACTATACCTCAACTCTTTACATCCCAAAATACAATTTACATCAGAAATAGAAAAAGATAATTCAATTAACTTTTTGGACCTTACAATTTATAAATACGAAAATGAATTAAAATACAAAATTTACAGAAAACCCACTCAAACGGATGCCATTATACCGTTTGATTCTTTTCATTGTAATGAGCATAAATTCGCAGCAATAAATTCACATTTGAACAGAGCCTTTAATACACACCTTGACCAAGATAACCTAAAACAAGAATTAAACATTATCAAACAAATTACTAACAACAACCAATTTCCAGAAATTATTGTTGAAAAGATGATTGATAAACACAAACAAAAAACACAGAATAATGCAATAACCACTTTATCGCTAAACCAACAAAAAGAACAACCCAAGTTTTGTATAGCAATACAATACCCAGGCACCATAGCAACAAAGATCAAAAATATATTCAGAAACAACAATATACAAATCACCTTTAAAACCAAACATAGTATCTCAAACATACTAAACAATAATAAATTACCAATCGACACTCTTGAGAAGAATGGAGTTTATAAATTGCAATGTGCCACCTGCGCAGCTACTTACATAGGCGAGACAGGGAGAGCCTTAAAAACACGCATAAGGGAGCACAAAACCAAAGACAACTCAAACTTTGGCAAGCATTTGATCTTCAACAAAGACCACCAATTTGATGAAAGTAAAGACGCCACTATCATACACAACATCAATAAAGGTTACCTTATGGAACTGTTGGAAGGATAGCCAAATTCATAAACAATAACCCAGAAAAAACCTGCTTAAACGAACAACTTTATACTAACAACAAACCTATATACCAATCCCTAAAAAATCCGTTCATCCCACCCAAAACCAAATACCGAGACAAAAATTAAAATTTCTGACTGAAAGCCATTTCTTGATAACTTACTGTGTTTATTGTCTATTTTCAGTTTTTTAAAAAAGTTCTAAATTGTTAATATTTTTATTCGATTGGATTATTTATTCACAGTAACAAATGTAAAATGTAACAGAATATAGCCCAAGATATAATTTTGAAAATTAACAATAGTATAAGATAGATGCAAGAATAATTTTTAATTTTAATTTTTAAATTTAAATAGATTTAACTCCCAACATTTATAAACCAATGTCACCGACCAATGCAGACCTACCAACCACTAAGTATTACGATTATCGATAAACACGCTGTCACGTCTCGAACTAACAATATTAAACAAAAAAAATTTGTAGAAATAAATCATTATTGGGCAAATGAGAAAGAAAAATATAATACACCACATGTTTTTATCATTTATATACTCATAATTGACGTAAGTAATAAGTTTAACATATTTAATTTCAATAGATTATTAAGGATGAATTGAGTTAACCTAGAAATACGATATTTCATTAATGTTATTTAAGTGGAAATTACGAAAAAATTTTTAGTTGATGCTCTTTGTAGGTACTCCAGAAGATGAGGACTGGATCCTCGAAACAATTGTATAGTTAATTTAATAAATAAAGTTCATCGTACAAAGTAAAGTAATATCAATCATTTGATATTAACAAATTGTCATAATAAAACTAATTATCTTCAAAAGAGTGGGGTTTATTCCATTGAATGTACAAACTGTAATTCTATATATGTAGGACAAACGGGTCGAAAACTAGAGACTAGAATATATGAACATCAAACAAAAGAAAATTCTAATGTATATAGGCATGCCATTGAAACAGGGCATAAAATAAATTATAAAAATGCTAAATTGATACACCATTGCAACAAAGGTTTTAAAATGGATTTGTTAGAAATGTACGAAATCGACAAACACAAAAAAGACATAAATTTCAATTTATTAAATGATCAAGTAACACACGTCTACAATCCTTTATTTACGTTTCTCAAAACATTATAAATTTCAAAACTTAATTTGTATCTTCTCTTCTTCTCTAAATCAATCCCTCTTACTTTGCTCAAAGAAGATACACCTACAATTTTTAGCATACAATAAAACCTGTCCTTTTCAAGTTTTCTTCTGTATTTGTGTACTTCGTGTAAATTGTTCTGTGTAAATGTTTTATATATTTATTACCATTTTGTAGTATTTTAATATTTTGACGTAAGTTTTTAATTTTAATTTTATTATTTATTAAATTTTAAAGAAATATTTTGCAAAAAACACATATAATTGAATAAACAAAATATCGACGATTATATTTGATTTCCAATTTTAATTTGTAGATTCGGCTGATGATGAGATTGTAAAACTCGAAACCGGTACCGAACAAATAAACAATAGCAAGTAAAGAAGTTGTGTTACTTTATATTTTAATTATTATTTTTAGGTCAATTTCATATCAACTACTCAATTACCATTATAGAACTTTCTGCCAAAAAGAAAATAATAAATATAAAAAAAGTTATTACACAATACTTTTATAAACCATTTCATTTGTAATTCTTCAGAAACCTTAGTAATAAAATCTTTTAGTAAACGACATCCCGTTCGTTGGACGATTCGTATTCAGCAAACGGTGGATAAATGAACCACCAGCACAGTATACCGGTAGAACGGGGTTCGCGGTTGAAATTACGACCACGCCGAGCGTCCCGGACTTTATCTATCGGCGAATTTAAATTCAATTCCTGTAACGTAAGAACATAAATCTTGCGAATTTTTCGACCTGGAGCGGAGGCCGTCTCCGAAGCGGACAGCAGGGAGATTGACTGGATCTTAATTGTTTTCCGTTTTCCGGCTCGTTCGTCCGAACCTCACCGGAGGTTTATCTCGGATAATACGTCTTTCTTTGTGTGCTCGGAAAAATCCCGTGATCTCGCTCTGACACTGTCAATGGTTGGATGTAAGAGGAACCGGTAGATTAGGTAACCCCCTTATACGTAGTCGTAATAAAGGATTTCGTACTTTTCTTATTTAAGTATTTCTTTTTTCTTTTTCATTTTTCACGAAAAGATTGGTAAGTTGAGTACATAACTTTTATTATCAAAAACGCGAAATTGAGATCTATTTTGTTGAAGGAAACAACGAAACCGGAGAAAACGTTTCGCAGTATTTTTCCCTCGGTAACTATATGAGGATCGTAAAACAAGGCCCCGCGAATGAAATTACGTACGCGACACTCGTTTTTTGTGGCCGATTTTTTTTCTTCGTGTCTTGTACATGAACGTTGGAATGGCGAGATAACGACACGTTACAACCTTTATAAACATTAATGGCTGGGTGGTATTTTCCGCTCTTCGCCAGGAAAATCGTCCTCTAAATGATTCCTTGTTTACCTCTAACTTCATATTTTTATAAAATAATATTCTACCCCACATTTTTAAAGGAATAATTTATTTAGGTGTGTTTAATGATATGTTAACGAAAAGTACAAATATGGAATGCAGGATTTGCTTGGAAAATATAGTTTAGCACAGTTGTAGATGACAAAATTATTTAAAAATTTCCCACCGCTGTATCCGTTTCTCCACACCCGGGATTGTAAACTTTTCCCATATATCAACGGTGAGTTCGGAGAACAAACACGGTTGGTTGGTTTAACTGGATATCTATTACAGAAATGCTTTACGAAATGTTTTTTACAACGAATTTTTATTGCAAATTGTAGTTATCTGGCTGTACTCTCTCCTCTGGGTTTAAGCAAATTTTAATTTTATACAATTAAAGAGAACGAGAAATTTGATTAATTACAGCTTTACTCTCTTTAAAACTTAACCTAAATAAAATATCAAAAACGTTGAAATTTTAATTAAAAGGTCGTTTGACTACAAATTTAATCACTTTTAGTGATTTGACGAGAATGAGGTAACGTGAAGAACTGAGTTGGGTTGGATTAGGTTGGCTCTAAGAATACATAGATGTAGAGTCAAAAATGTCTAATCGATGAACAAAGAGCTAGAAGATGTAAAGTGCAAAAGAACTGAGATTTTTACTAATACTTGAAATCTTTGTATTAAACAAGGATGGATCATCATGGTACACTTGTTCAAAAGAATATGTTAATTAATATGGATAATTTATTGATGATATCAGGAATGTTTTCATAAAGTAGTGAAGAGGGCAAATCACTACAGAGTATAAAGGCTAAGAACAGATTATTTAAGGAAAAAGTTTGATGACAAAGATAAAGAAGAAATATGATAAAGAAGACTACTGTTTGAAGCAGACTATTTTCTCAAGACTAAATGTTGCACCAAATAAATTGACGCTGTTTGCTGAAGATTAGATACCTGAAGGTTTTAAAGATTACTGCTTAAAACTAGTTCTTGCTTCGAAAAGGTTAGGTATTGCCTAGAAAAGTATTGAACTTGCTGCTGGAGGTTTGGAAACTAGTATAAAGAATAGTAGTACTAATACTTGAAATCTTTGTATTAAACAAGGATGGATCATCACACTTGTTCAAAAGAATATGTTAATTAATATGGATAATTTATAGCTGATATCAGGAACGTTTTCATAAAGTAGTGAAGGGGGCAAATCACTACAGAGTATAAAGGCTAAGAACAGATTATTTAAGGAAAAAGTTCAATGACAAAGATAAAGAAGAAATATGATAAAGAAGACTACTGTTTGAAGCAGACTATTTTCTCAAGACTAAATGTTGCACCAAATAAATTGACGCTGTTTGCTGAAGATTAGATACCTGAAGATTTTAAAGATTACTGCTTAAAACTAGTTTTTGCTTCTAAAAGGTTAGGTATTGCCTAGAAAAGTATTGAACTTGCTGCTGGAGGTTTGGAAACTAGTATAAAGAATAGTAGTACTAATACTTGAAATCTTTGTATTAAACAAGGATGGATCATCACACTTGTTCAAAAGAATATGTTAATTAATATGGATAATTTATTGCTGATATCAGGAACGTTTTCATAAAGTAGTGAAGGGGGCAAATTACTACAGAGTATAAAGGCTAAGAACAGATTATTTAAGGAAAAAGTTCAATGACAAAGATAAAGAAGAAATATGATAAAGAAGACTACTGTTTGAAGCAGACTATTTTCTCAAGACTAAATGTTGCACCAAATAAATTGATGCTGTTTGCTGAAGATTAGATACCTGAAGGTTTTAAAGATTACTGCTTAAAACTAGTTCTTGCTTCGAAAAGGTTAGGTATTGCCTAGAAAAGTATTGAACTTGCTGCTGGAGGTTTGGAAACTAGTATAAAGAATAGTAGTACTAATACTTGAAATCTTTGTATTAAACAAGGATGGATCATCACACTTGTTCAAAAGAATATGTTAATTAATATGGATAATTTATAGCTGATATCAGGAACGTTTTCATAAAGTAGTGAAGGGGGCAAATCACTACAGAGTATAAAGGCTAAGAACAGATTATTTAAGGAAAAAGTTCAATGACAAAGATAAAGAAGAAATATGATAAAGAAGACTACTGTTAGAAGCAGACTATTTTCTCAAGACTAAATGTTGCACCAAATAAATTGATGCTGTTTGCTGAAGATTAGATACCTGAAGATTTTGAAGATTACTGCTTAAAACTAGTTCTTGCTTCTAAAAGGTTAGGTATTGCCTAGAAAAGTATTGAACTTGCTGCTGGAGGTTTGGAAACTAGTATAAAGAATAGTAGTACTAATACTTGAAATCTTTGTATTAAACAAGGATGGATCATCACACTTGTTCAAAAGACTATGTTAATTAATATGGATAATTTATAGCTGATATCAGGAACGTTTTCATAAAGCAGTGAAGGGGGCAAATCACTACAGAGTATAAAGGCTAAGAACAGATTATTTAAGGAAAATGTTCAATGACAAAGATAAAGAAGAAATATAATAAAGAAGACTACTGTTTGAAGCAGACTATTTTCTCAAGACTAAATGTTGCACCAAATAAATTGACGCTGTTTGCTGAAGATTAGATACCTGAAGGTTTTAAAGATTACTGCTTAAAACTGGTTCTTGCTTCGAAAAGGTTAGGTATTGCCTAGAAAAGTATTGAACTTGCTGCTGGAGGTTTGGAAACTACTATAAAGAATAGATTCTACATATACACCAGTATATTACTCCCAAAATATTAGATATTGCTTGGAGAAGAGTTATTGCTTTGCAACAGACTGAATACTTAGATATTGCTAATAACAGAAGCTATTCCTGACAGAAAACCGTATATCGCTTAGAAGGAAATAAATGCTGATGGTAGATGCAGAAGGCTTGCGATAGACCAAATACTTTGACACTGCTAGTACAAGACTAGTTATTGCTGACAGACGAATGAATATCACTTGAAAAGAAATAGCTATTGATACTAGAGGACAGGAAAATGTCGTGTTGTGAGAAGAGTAGACGCCGCTTCTAAAGCTACACATCGCTTGTAAAAGCTTAGATTCTGCTGGCGATAGCCAAATACAGTATATAAGTAGCAGTATCAATGTAATAAGGCTAGTTATGATTTTAGAAGACTAGAAAATGTTGTGAGAAAACTAGATACTGTTTGTAAACAAATATATTGCTTGCAGAAGGTTAGATACTGGTTGCAAGTATACTAACAACTTTGACACTGCTTGTACAAGACTAGTTATTTCTGACAGAAATTCAGACAGTTTTTTTTTGACTCGATTCTTTCCAATCGCTTGGAAAAGGATAGATACTGATGCTAGAAAATTGAAAAATGGTACAAGAAAGCTAGATACTGCTTGCAGTAGCTAAAATACATTGATACTAGTAGTACAAGACTAGTCACAATAATATTAACACTAGCCTGTAATGGTTCTGATTTTTAAATTTTGATGATAGATTCTTATGTAACTTGATGCTCTGAATACGAAACGGACCTTAGTGTTGTTCCGTCATGTCGAAAAATATCTGAAGTTAGTTTATTTAGTAAAAAAAGGAATATTCGAGCTCTCTTTCGACCAATTATGCTCTGTTTTAGTCTTTTTCGTGTATGTGTTCTTCTGGGCTCATCTCTGTTCAACATCCGGCAATAATCCGCCATCATTGCAGTATTCAATCTACCCTGGTAACGACTTTTAATTTTTTTGATGTTCTGATAGAATCTCTCATCCATCTCTTCACTAACATCACCCAAATTCTCAGGAAAATTATTCATATGAGAATGCAAAGGTGACGTTGGATTGTTTGGGGGTGCAGAACAAGACGAAAGTCGCATATTGAAAGGTCTGAATGATATGGTTTCTTGTAGCTGATCTATCCAAAGTCACACGCAGGTCTTTTAGAGTTGGGTTTAGTTGGATTGTGTTGGGTTGGGTTAGAGCTTTTAATACTGAGGTTCCGGGATTCAATACTCAAAACCGAAAATGTCTTAAACTATATCTTGGAGTCAGTTTTAGTAGGTTTATATTTAGTTGATTAAATTTAATTACGAAACGTTCATTTTGGCTTAAAAGCACATTCAATTTTGCTCAATCACATGTGTTATGTATGAGCTATAACTTGCCGTAAAAATCGTTTAACAATAAAATATAAACTTAAGTAATTAATTTAGTTATGTTTTTATCCATTATCACTAATATGTTATATAAATATAAAATATTATCTTGTACTAAGTGATATATAAATTTATTTACGTCTTGACCGGTTTCGGTAATTATATTACCATCTTCAGAAGAACATGTCAATTAACAATTTAAAAAGTTAAAACAATCACTATACATTCTTAAGCGCACACAAACATACATTTCTTAAAATACAACACAATGGTATCACGAGGACAAGTATATAATATTATATTATATTAAATAAATAAATATATATAATAAATATATTATATTATAACGAGGACAAATATATAATATTTGTCCTCGTGATACCATTGTGTTGTATTTTAAGAAATGTATGTTTGTGTGCGCTTAAGAATGTATAGTGATTGTTTTAACTTTTTAAATTGTTAATTGACATGTTCTTCTGAAGATGGTAATATAATTACCGAAACCGGTCAAGACGTAAATAAATTTATATATCACTTAGTACAAGATAATATTTTATATTTATATTAAGTAATTAAAATGTGACGATTCTAAGTTAGAAATAATTAACTATCAATCCAATACAACTCAACGCAACCCAACTCAGCATAAACCAACCCAACCCAACCCAATGGTACGACTTAAGTGAGACTAATGTATCCCACGTACCTCTTCTTCCAGAATTTACTTTCAGTACTTTTCTTTTCTCAGCAAGCTACATTTTACTCAAAATAAGGTATTTTGGAAGCTCCTCCATAACTCAGTCCAACCGATCCTTCTTTTCCGGATGGTCAAGAGAAAATGTGGTCAGAAATTTAATCTGGGGTGTTAATCGATTAGGCTGTGTCGGGTTGATGTCTTTTTTAACTTTTTACAACTTTATACTACTTTTTTACTTTTTTACAACTTTTTACTGTCCTTTATCGTCTAATTTACCCGGGCGTGGGGTCTTAGTGACTAGGGTTTTTTCTCATCTTTGTGCTTAATCGCCTTCATGTCTTTTTGTCACCACAATCTCCAATCGACGCCACCAAGAAAACAAAAACAAATAAACCACACCAAAAGACTTTACTTTATACAGTTTGCTTTAAGTGCTCGGATGAGAGGAGCCGCTCTATCTTGATTTTCTTCAATGGTCACATTTCCTGCACAGACCTGTTTAATCTAGTTAACGTATGTCGCTATGACGTCGCACTTCTCAGCGCTGCTTAGCATATAGTCGACCGTATTTTCTGAATTTATCTGGTCCCCCATAAGTTGGCACATGTATCATTTTTTTTCACTCCTGGGAATCCAACCTAACCTAACCCAATGTGAGATGAATCTGTTAGATCATTCGATAAAGTAAACACTAAGGATAAGAACATTTTTGATAAACACAGAAAGAAGCAGGATGACAGTCCCTTGGCATCATTTCCTAATAGGAACAACATAATATGCTTTGAAAGTTCTACTAGTGGTCTTCATGCATACTTATAAACTATTCATGGCAATTTTCTTAAAAGAACCCATGTGTCAACGATGAACGTAGTGCATCTAAACAAAGTATGGTAAATAATTCATTTAACAACAAAAGTCCCAAGCTTGACGAAGCCTATTATTTAATATTTATCATAATAAATAATAATAATATAGAAATAACTATTACTCCGATTTTAAGATAATAGGAATACCAAAACCCGATGTTAAGATTTTGGTCCGATATTGAAAGCACTAGTTGGGTTGGAATTCGTTTTGTTGGTTGTATTGGATTGGGTTGCGTTGATATTCAATTGCACTTTGATATTCAGTTGAAAGAAAACCAGCAAGGTTTTTTGTTTAGATTAGGTCTCAATGTCTTGGATTAGTCTTCTCGACAGCGTTATGTCCCAAAAAAAAATCAAATCAACCCTACATGCCAATTTTTTCTCTCTAAGTGGTTAAAGCCTTCTGTCAGCAATAACTACACTTGTGCTAGCATTGTCAAAGAATTTAATACATTTGCAATCAGTATCTAACTTTTGCTAACAATATGCAATTCTGCTACCAATGTCTAAGTATTTATATATAAATATATTGGTGTAGATAAGCGTCTATTCTTTTTATAACAAATTCCAGTCTTCTAGCAACAGGTTCTATCCCTTCCCAGGCGTTACCTAATCTTCTGAAATCAACAACTTGTTTTCTGTAGTGCATATCAACTGGTTTGCAAGCAAGAACTAGTCTTCAAAGACTTCTGGTATGTAATCTTCAGCAAACAGCATCAAATCGTCTGGTGCAGCACTTAGTCTTGAGAAAATAGTATTTACCCTGATTCAAGCAGCATCTAATCAGTTTTGGCAAATTATTTTGTAGAATGGTATCAAGATTACTTTCTTATTTACTATTTTTTGTATTGGATTGGGTTGCATTGAGTTGGATCTAGTTGGGTTGAACCAAATCGTCCTGACTGCATTTTGTTATTCAAGTTTTATTTGGACCAACACGGTTCTATTTGGATTAGACGTCAATGTCTTGCATTAGTCTTGTAGTGTTGTAAAGAAGGCTATATAAGGCACTCATCTGCTGAGGAGTAAACCATGAAGTTAAAACGTGGACATTTAATAATCCAGATTAAAATAAATATAACTCGAAATATCGTATCAAAACAATCAAGGACATAACAGAAAGAGCAACGAGGTTGTGAAGGATTAAGCACCTACTAGTTATAACGATTTAAAGTAGTTATGTGAAGCTTGTAGAATTCTACTTAGTATTTGCAAAGACTCTATATTTTTGATATGATTAGAGGCAAACGAATAAACACAATAAATGGTGCTTACATTACTTTAAGCAAAAATAATAAATGGGGTTCATTTATCCATCCTATGTCGAAGATGAATCATCTAATGAAGAAATACGACTTCGTTTAGAAAAGGATTTTAAATTAATTCTATTAAGTGTATTGTTTACAACAATAATAAAACATTTCTAAAAATAGGATGTAATTGAAAGGGATCATTTCGTAGATAGTAAAAAAAGGGAGAAAATAAAACACACAAACAATTTTTTCCTATTTATCGCCACCGCCATAAACGACAACTACATTGCCCGATTTTACTACATAACCGTATCGTAAAAGTACGAATTCAATTATAACGTTAGAATAAACGTCGAGTTTTCAACGTCTTTATTATTTTTTAACGAACCGGGTTTCTTTTTTTTATGCGAATCCGTTACGGATCGTGCCGAGTTGGCATCTTTACTAGGTCAACTGAAACGTAGAGAAACTTAGACGAAGCTCGTTTCGAATTCGAAAAAATCAACCTTTGTGAAATAAAATTGCGCAACGTGACGCTGAATTGATATGGACCGCCGCGAATAACTCGTAAATAACGTTCAAACAATTAAATTATTAGTGTATAATATGTGTACGGGTTTTTGCACTCGGATTTCCAATTTCACACGTCAAATATTTACTGAGGTTCCACGAAGCGTGGACAGTGTACGCACCATTGCGATATTATAATTATTTGCGACCCTATTACAATGAATATGCTAAATTATAATAAAATAAATTACTTGCGGAATTTCGCTAATTTATTTTGAAGGTAACACCTAAATATGGCTTTTGGGACGCATTTCCCATCGCACACTCCGGTTTGTTCCAAAAAATTTCCATATATGCATTACGGAGGAATTCCGCTGAAGAAATTTATTCGGAACGCCGCCGTCGAAGCTTTCAGTGAAGGATAATATATTCTGTCGCATGAGAGTGGAACCACATCCTCCGGTCGCTTCGGCGAAAAAAATTATAATAAAGTCGCCACACGCCACACATTTTTTGCATATAAACACATATTTGCGAACCCACCCTCATCTTTGTTGTTGGTAAAAGGATCCAAGTATAAACTCCACCTAACATTCTCACTTTTTCAAAAAAGAAACGTGAGGTGTATTTTATTGCCAAAAAAAGACGCGTTCAAATTGAATAAAACTAAATGAATTAAAATTACATAGCTAATACTCTAAAACCCAAAATGCCACCATAACTTCTCCTTTTCAAGTGATAATTTCGTTAGCGTGTCCAATCCGGTATCAATTGCACTTCCAGCAGCTTGCAGCAATGCAGGTTTATAATTCTATTAGTTCCAAATTGGAATTCGCGTTTTAATCGTTGATTTATCGCTCCACTCCATTGGGAAGTAGATTGGAAATCATTACTCTCACAAAAAAGAAAAAAAATCTTTTTATTCCGAATCTTTTATAACTTCCCTTTGTGCAATATTTACTCATATAAACTGTTGAGTTCGTGTCGAAAATTGAATTTGAATTTTAATTGTTAATTCGGTGGCTTGAAACTCAATTAGCGCAAAATTATTTCTCGTTTGGGTAACATTTCCGTAAAGTTCTCGATATATCGCGGTTGCCTTGACCGGTTCACGGCGTTTGCAGCGAGCTCTGCCGACGGCTGATGGTAGCTTATAACACGGCCACCCAAGCCAGCGACAACTTGTCTACCGGGGAGCGAAACAAACGTTGTTAGTTGTTTCTTTTTTTTTTGTTTTGTTTTGTTTTGTAAGTGTGCAAGTGTCAACGCGTACACCGAGAATGACAAACTAATTTTAACAAAAGTTGGTTTATGTTTGCTTATTTGAATACAAAACATTTACTTCGCTTTATGGCTTTTTTAATAATGATACTTTTATTTTTTCATGAATTGCCTTTCATATTGCTATTCATATTATTGTTTGAGATGGCCAAACATTACAGTTATTTCTAGAAAACTGGATACTGGTGCCAGAAGACCTGGTGAAGAAGATTATGTTCTTCTTGCAGAAAAGATACTTTTGACAAAAAAATAGATTACGTTTTCAAAAGACTAAGTGTCGTAGAAATCTTGATACTGATAAATGCTTTTAGAAGAGTAGATATCACTTGCACAAGACTGAATACTAGATACTCTTAGTATAAAACTAAATTCTGCTTTTGAACCAGTATATTGCTCTTAAAAAATGTAATATTGATTGTACAAGACTTAGATGTGCTTTGCAGTTGGCTAATTGCTCAGATATTGCTAGCAGAACACAAGTTAATGGTTCCAGAAGACTAGATACTTTTGGCAGAAAGTTATATAATACTTTCAGAATACCATGCTGCCAAAGGAACACTTTGGATGTTTTACAGAAGACAAAAAAGTTAGCATATTGTTTGGAAAACTCTATAGATGTTGTCATATTATATATGATTAAGTACTGCTAGAAGAGATGTGGATGCTACAGACAGAAGATTGGCTATTGCTTGACTGAGAGTAAATACGGCTTATAGAACACTGTAGCCTGTAGGCAGAAATCTAAAAAATCTAAAAGAAAATCAGATACTGCTAATGGAAGATTAGGCACTGCCGCTGCAATAAAAAATGCAGCAAATCAAATGAATAAGCAGCTTTCTTTCAAATAGAACCAGATTCTTAATTCAAGACTAGATTCTGCTTTTCAACTAGTGTATTGGTCTCAGACAACTAGATATTAGTTACAGAAGAGTTGAGAGTAATTTTCTAAATACTGCTACTAAAATATCAGTTTGTTCTTGTAAAGATATAGATACTGCTTAAAGTATCCAGGAGACTAGATACTTTTGGCAGAAAATTATTTACTACTTTCAGAAGACCATGTATTGTAAAAAACTAAATACTACTTGAGGAATTCTCTATAGTGCTTGCAGAAGCTTCGATATACTTTGAGGAACGTTTCTTTTTCTTTCTAAACGTTTGACAGAAGACAAGATATAACTGGGAGAGGATTACGTATTGTTAATGGATCAATAAAGAAGACTGGATACCATCTCCAAAAGACTAGATGCTGCTGAAATATGCTATAGTGATAGAATGAAACTGCTTATAGAGGATTAGATACATTTTTCAGAAAACTAGATAATGTTTGAAAAATGTTGAATATTGTTTGGAGAAATCAATATGGTGCTACCAAAAATGTATGTCGTGTTGAAAAGATTAAGTACTGTTAGAAAAAATGTGGATAGTGCTGATAGAAGACTAACTAATGCTTGAAAAATACTAAATACAGCTTATACAATACTAAAAAGACACTATAATATATGTAGACACTACTAAAGCCATCAAAAATGCAGCCAATCAAATGCATAAGCAGCTATAAGAACACCAAATATTTTTAAACAGAACAAGATAATATTTTCAAAAAGGTGGAAGTATTACCTCGTTGGTAAAAATTTAGACATTGTCAACGGAATATTATGAGATGAGATAATACAAATATCTGTACATTGTTTGCAGAAAACTATCACTATATTAGAGGCAGAAAATTGCACATGGCCTTCAGAAAATTCCATACGTCAAAAGACTAGCTAATGTTTGAAAAAGACTAAGTATGATTGATACAATGTTGTAGACTCTTGACAAAAGACTACATGCACTCTTAATAGATTCAGAAATCTTCTTTGGACATAGCTTATGTTATTAACAAGAAAATTGATTATGAAAGCAATCTATATATCACAAATGTAGGGCTAAATGTTGCTTACAACTACTACTATTTACAGAAGAGAATCTGCTGTAGACAGTGGGCTAGATAATGATGTCAGACAATTACTTATTGTTACTAGATGCTGTTGGTAGAATAAATATAGTGATTGAGTGAAACTGTTTGCAGAGGATTAAATGCAGCTTTCAGAAGCTGGATAATGTTTGAATAACTAAACTTCCAAAAGACTTGGAATGCTTCCTGTATATTTGATACTGCTTTCAGAAGACTTGATATTGTCTTTAGTAGACTTGATAGTGCTTTTAGAAGACTTGATACTGCATCCAAAAGACTTGAAATGTTTATTCAATACTGAATACTGCTTCTAGAAGACTTGAAATGCTTCCAGAAGACTTGATAGTGACTCTGAAAGATATGAATTGCTTCAAGAATACTTGATACTGCTTCTAGAAGACTTGTCATTACGCCCAAAAAACTTGATATATTTCCTGAATACTTAATACTGCTTTTAGAGGACTTGTGACTGCTTCCAGAAGACTTGAAAAGTTTCGTGAATACTTAACACTGCTTCTAGAAGACTTGATATTGCTTCCAAAAGACTTGGAATGCTTCTAGAAGCCTTGATACTGCTTCTAGAAGACTTGATACTGCTTCTAGAAGACTTGAAACGCTTTCCGTATACTTAATACTTCTTCTAGAAGACTTAAAATGCTTCCAGAAGACTGGATATAGTCTCTAAAAGACCTGAAATGCTTCCAGAGTACTTGATACTGCTTCTAGAAGCCTTGCTATTGCTTCCAAAAGACTTGAAATGCTTCCTGAATAGTTGATGTTTCTTGCAGAAGACTTAAAATACTTCCAGAAGACTTGATATTGTCTCTAGAAGACTTGAACTACTCCCAGAATACTTGATACTGTTTCTAGAAGATTAAAATGCTTCCAGAGAACTTGATGTTGTCTCAGAAACAGCTAGTAAACGTTAATTTTGTTTCAAAATACCTAATACTGTTGGTATTGTTGTATCCTGTGGAAAGATACAAAATCTTCATGTCTAAAGTTCAAAAACTGCTATTAACGACTGAATACTTCTTGTAAAGCTGTAAACTCTGCTGATAGAAGACATTTCCATTGCAAGCGAACCATAAACCACAGATACATGGCGCTTTTCACTCTTTTTTTGAGAATCATCATTAGTTTTTTTTCAGTACCCATACATATTCGAAAACTGGCTCCTATGGCTCTGATCATCATTATTTCACTATTTTTTTGCTAGACCACGAGGGTCGGCGTAAAAATAACTCCAATGAATGAACCTCTAATGGCAATGGAACAGCTAGAAAGCAGCTAAGCCATTAGACGATCAAAATTCGCTGTAATATGGAAGGTTTAATAACCCAAATTAGTACATTGACCTGGTTATTTGAAATTAATGAAGATGCCAGAAATAATAGAAGATAGAGGTCAAGATTCTTCAGTTAGTAGTAATAATAAGTTTATTGTGTAAAACTAGATAATATTAGAATATTTTTTGGAGAGATCAATATGGTGCAGCCAAAAAAGTATATCGCATTGATGGGTTTAAATACTGTTGGAAGAAATGTGGATAGTGCTAGTAGAAGATCAGCTGATGCTTAAGAAAGATTTAATACAGCTTATAGAACACTGTAGACTATTGGCAGAAGACTAAGTGAATATAAGAGAAGACCAAATACTACTAATGGCGCACTAGGCACTGCAAAATCAATCAAAAGTTTGGTATTTTTTGGTAAGAATTTTAACATCGTCAATGAAATATCATGAGAATAGATAATGCTTGCAAATGTATATAATTTGCAGAAGACCGTCTAGTGATGGCAGAAATGATGCATATGGCATTCGGAACTTTGTTTACAAAAGACTAGGTAGTGGTGGAAAAAGACTAACTAATGCTTGCAGAAAACAAAGTATGGTTGGTATAATACTGTACACTTTGACAGAAGACTGCAATGCACTCTTAATACATTGAGAAGTCTTCTTTGGACATAACGTATGCATTACGTTATTTGTATATAACTGTACTTTTCGCAAAAATACAGTTATTGCTAGAACGCTGAATAATGGTGACATGAGACTATCAGTAATAAAGGATTAGGTTCTTCGTGCAGAAAAAATTTTAGATACTTTTGTCAAGAATGTATTGTTACAGTGGCAGAAATCCATCGTATAGTTACTACTATTTCCAGCTTTAGGCAGAAAACCAGATAAGTTGTCAGACAATTACTTACTGTTTTCAGAAGACTATGTGTTGTAGGAATCTTAATATAGTCTGTACCACGAGAAGTGGAGGTGACTCATCGTCTAACAGTGTACGGAACAAACGTACGCGCTGGAAATCATTCCACTCTAACACACGTCAACGCGCGGACATAATATTTGTAACGTATGCGCAAATTTCTTGCGGAAATCGATGAGTCACATTCACTTCTCGTGGTACAGACTATACTGGTAAATTGCTTGAAGAAGACACTTACGCAAGACTAATTACTGGCTGTAAAACTATATACTCTTGATAGAAGACCAGATTAAATACTTAAGGCAGGGAATTATTTATTACTTTCAGACGACCATGTGTTGTAGAAAACTGAATGTTTGAGGAGGACATGAATGATGAAGAAGTTTGAGAAACACTCTGGACTCTTGACAGAAGGCAAGATACAGCTAGAAGATGATTAAGTGTTAGAATGATGATAGTATGGTGATAGAGTGAAACTGCTTACAGAGAATTAAATACAGCTTTCAAAAAACTAGATAATGTTTGAAAAATGTTGAATATGGTCTAGAGAAATCAATATGCTGCTACCAAAATGTTTATCGCGTTGAGATGATTAAGTACTGCTAGAAAAAATGGTGGATACTACTGAGAGAAGACTAGTTAAGGCTTGAACGAGACTAAATACAGCTTATAGAACACTGTAGACTGTTGGCAGAAGACTAAGTGAATCTTCTGCCATATACTATATACTACTAATAGCAGACTAGGCACTGCCAGTGCAACTAAAATGCTGCCAATCAGATGCATAAATAATTTTCAAAAAACTAACTGTTATAATAAATATATATATAAATATATTTATATTCGCTTATTATGTCCAACTTGTCTAATTTCTTTAAATTTGAGTTATCCAAATTGACACGCGACTTCACACATTTGAATTATTTGCTCAATAACTCTTGAATAAATCTCTTGCAAAAATTATGCGATTAATCACACATCGTTTTAAAGAAGACATCTTCACCTTCACTTAAGCCATCACGCATTCCTTTATCTCCATTATTAAGCAAAGGCGATCATATACTATATCATTTTTACAGGGCAGTTTCTTCTTCAATTTTATCCATGACTTCCATTTTTATTATTTTGCCATTATCCAAGTTGCTTATTTTATCAAAACATCAAAAATTATTTACAATTTAAGCCATGATTTATCCTTTTAACTCCATAATTAAAGCAAAGGTGATTTCTTAAAGTTAATCATTAATAGTTTTGAAGCGCAATCTTACACTTTTTAATTTCTTTCTCAATAACTTCTTGTTCAAACGTCAGCTATACTATATTATTTTAAAGAGGACAGTTTCGTTTTCAATTTGATCCATAAATCATCTCATAATCTCCATTATTATGGTCATGGCGATCGTTTTGTTTATCGATTATTATTGTGGTTGAATATTTTTGGTATCGGATATTTGGGACAATTGTTTAACTGGGACAAATTGCGTTACGTAGAAAGTGTGCCAATTACTCGGAGTGCACTGTATATCCAAAATGGTTTTACCTTGCTGGTAGTAGTTTAGTCATTGTCAATAGCTGGCAGAAAACTGCATACGGCTTTCAGAAAATTAAGTACTGTTTGCAAAGTAGGTAGTGCTGACAAAAGAGTAACTAATGCTTGCAAAAGATTAAGTATGCTTGGTACAATATTGTAGACTCTTGGCAGGAGACTACATGCGCTCATATACAACAATAAATGCTGTTAATCGAATACTTAACGTCTGTTTTTATACATTGCTTATTTTATTATGTGTATATAACTACACTATTCGCAACAAAAACTATAAATACTCAAAAAAAATGAGTTATTTGTAATTGAAATGTGCCATAAGAGACATTTAAAGTATAATATTATTTCAAATAGGGGAGTGCTTAAATTGATTATAAAGGGAAAAGTAATTACAGTACTAAATGGCCCATTTTCTCCGTTCAGTTGGGAAAAGCCGATGTAATCTATTTGGAACAAAGTGACTAATTTAAATGAGATATCAGCAAATGCAAAGTATCATTGAACTTTAAAGCAACGTAGATTGAAAATTAATTATAATAAATCAATCTTTTATTCGAAAACCTATTGTCTTTAAAGTTGGTACTGAAAAAAAAGGAATTTAAAAAATCAATTTTAATTTCTGCCGTCGACGTGTCAATTAACCGCTAATGGAATTAAACGTTAACAGCCTCATTTTCATGGTGAAAATTGTTAGCTTAAAAATCGTTTTTAAAAAATAGGTTATTTGCGACTTAACAAACTTGGTACGGTAAAAAAAAACGGGTCACTTAGTATTCAAAGCGTTTCATTACAAACGATGTAACGCGCTATCGCTTCGAGCAACTTCAGCGGGCAGAAAGTTTTTCAGGAGGGACCTGTCCGCTGAAAGTTATCTACGTCGACTGTGTGCTGAAACTTCGGTGGGAGTGGGTAAGCCGAGTTGCGGTCAGCGCAAAATACGCCCTCCACTTCCTGCAAAGGGGACGCGTATTTACTTTGGCAGGAACGAAGGAGGGCTTCTTTGTTTCGAGAAGTTCGTAAGGGATTTTTTTATTTAAAAGATTCTATGCCGGTCATTAATTTTCAGACATTATTCGCGTCGGACGTCTTTATCGGGAGGTATTTTCGCGATAAAAAGTGGGCTGTCAATGTCGACCACAAGTTTTTCCTTCGAACGTGTCTCGACGGCTTTTCTTATTTATTGGTGAAGTTATTTTCAGAAACTATCGCCATACTGACGTTTCATTTCTGAAACAAAAACTGTTTCGATTTTTTTTGTTTTAAAATGATATTGTCAAAAGTTTTAATATATCTCTTAAATGAGATAAAAACTTTGGAGCTTTGCTAAAAGCTTTGATAAATTTATTCTTAGAGAATATCTATTAATATCTGTTAAAAGGTTTGGAATATAAAAAAATGGTAAAAGGTTTCGGAATCAAAAGAGGGTTTGCTTAAAAAAAATCGTGTGAGGTAAAGGTCGAGGGGTTTGAGTC
This sequence comes from Onthophagus sagittarius, assembly GCA_036711965.1. Classification (NCBI taxonomy): domain Eukaryota; kingdom Metazoa; phylum Arthropoda; class Insecta; order Coleoptera; family Scarabaeidae; genus Onthophagus; species Onthophagus sagittarius. The sequence continues at coordinate 16,379,216 of JASERS010000004.1, forward strand.
AGATCTACATTTGCGCTGATTCATCTGGCAGCGGTGAGTAAATGCGATGCCAAAAAGGTCTTTCAGTTCAATTAAAATAGTTCCACCGTTACGGTGGAAACCCAGATTAAAACCGTTAACGAAGGAGCTGGGTTTTGTGGTACGAAATTTTTTCCCCTCGAATAGTTCTTCCATTATTTCGCATTATTAAAAGTTATCGATCAGGTACTAGAAATAATTGGAACGCGTGAAAAGATTCGACAATTTATCGCGTTTTCTATCATTTCAATTTCGAACAATTTTCGTTTTTATACGAACTCCTCCAGTAAATAAGGATCCCATTAAGGGGGGAAACGAATTTTCCACTTTTGCGTATACGCCGCGGTGCGATCCTTTTGTGCCATTGTAAAATAAACAAAACCAGGAGCAAGTGGTCCTCTGCGCAAATTACGCGCCATAAAAGCTCTCCAAACTCCGTGAGATTTATTTGCGTCACGCGCACTGCCACCAATTGCAACAAAAACCTGTTTCTCCGTTGAGCGCCGCTCGAATACGTAATAGAGAAATAAGTAGAATTTCTTGGTTTCAGACTGGGGGTAAAATGAAAAATATTCTTTTCTTGTATCTAAATAGTCTCCTGAGAAATAAAGAAGAACAAAAAATCTATCAAATACAATTTTTTGGCTACGACAATATACAATAAAACAGTATCCCTCGAATTGTCTATGTAACTAATAAATCAGGAAAGATAATTGTTGTTTTAATTGTTCTCCAAAGTTGGATTGTTATGTATTTTTATTGAATTAAAATTGGAGCTAATGTTAGACCAAGAACCAACGTCACCATTATATGAATCCAAAATAGAAGATTCATCGTTCATTAATACACCGATGTAATATACAATACATGATTAGAAACAAAAATACAAGAGAACAATTTTGTTAAGAATAAAATTTACTACAACTTTTGTTGTAAAAATTTTTATAACTTGCTTTGTATTTCAAAGCCACCACAATGAAAGTCATAAAATTTTCATATTTTCAAGTCATTTAGCAGCTTATTATATACTTCTTTTTGTAGTAATTGAGTGGGGTTTATGATTTTCGGCGTTTTTATGATTGATGGCGGCTGCCCAAAGGGTTTACGATATCTTAAACCATTCCTTTTCAACCTGTGTTCCGGGGAACCCAACAGTTCCACTCAAACGATTTAGGTTCCACGTATAAGTGCCGGTTTTTGAAAATGCTAATGGTGCTGAAACAGAAACTGGGATGGGGAAGGTCTCAAACGACGGATTGAGACGGAACAGATCTGAGAAAATCAAAATATGTGCTCTTCAAAAAAAAAGGTCGCAGCACTTGTTAGGAAGAATAAGCTCAATAGTTCATTAAAATTGCAAAATTGAATTAAAGTAGTAACTTCAATTCAGATAAAATCATTAACAATATTGTATGGGTGCTGTATTGGGAGCATTTCCAGTTTTCTAGAAGCCGTATTTAGTCTTTCAGGGGAAGTAGCAAGCCTTATGGAAGCAGTTCAAGTATTCTGGAAGAAGTTCAAATTTTCTGGAAGCACTTCTTTTCTGGAAGACTTCTAGGAACAGTATTAAGTCATCTAGAAGCAGTATCAAATCTTCTGGAACCAGATCAATTCATCTGGACCTAGACCAAGTCTTCTAGGAGCAGAAGCAAGTCTTTTAAAAGCAATAATGTCTCTTAGAAGCAGTTTCAAGTTTCTTAGAAGCAGCATCAAGTCTCAATTCAAAACGAACTCTCAACATTGTCATAATTAACAATTCTGTATGAAAGCTACTGATATCTCAAATTTCTGCGAAGCTCCTACATTTACAAATGACAGCATTAGTCCATTTTCGATAAAATTAATGGATGAATAAATTATATATTTTATTGTCCGGAAATATCCAAACATGCCGTATAGGAATTGATGTCTTTCGCAATAACTCATCTTTGTGAAAAATCTAGATGCATTCAAAAATTCATCCAGATACGACAAAGTCATTAATGTATAAAGAAAGGAACGATAACAGCGACGATACTAACTATAAAGCCAATAATATTGAAGCTCTAATAGCCAGTATCTTTTATGCCAGCTCCAACATAAATGTTTCTTTTTTTTGTATTTATCCATTACTATGCTTATGATAGGGTTTGAGGCGCACCATCCCTAAAATCAAGTCTAGGTGTGTTACTGAGTGAAGGGTTCCATAAAAAATCATTTCAACATAGGTCGAAGAACACCGCCTTAGACGGTCGACATCATCTTCAAAGTCGATAGAGCTTAATCCTCTCAAGTATCAAAATTCCAACCCAAATATTCCAAACACTAAGATGACACTATTTTCAAAAGCTCAAAAGTTCAACTCTTGCTGTTTTTAATGCTTAGGTTGGGTATGTGATTTTCCAAAGAATTAATCTTGGCCGAGTTCAGCATCAAAAATAGCATTTTGAGTGGCCGACGACTTCCAAGTCGACAGAAATTAATCCTCTCAAGTATCAGAATACCAACTCAAGTATTTCAAACGCCCAGATCACACTGCTTTCAAAATGTTTCAGAAGGCAGGTTAAGCTGCTAGTGACCAACACAAAAAAGAGTAGAATCAAAAGACCTGACATGCTTCCAGACGATTTGAGGTGGTTCCAGAAGACTAGAACTGCTTCCAAAAGACTTGATACTGCTTGTATAAGATTTGAAATACTTCCAGATAACTTAACTTATTAGTTGCCTCTGGAAATCTTGAAATGCTTCCAGAAGACTTCATACTGCTTCTAAAAGACTTGATATTGCTTCCAGAAGACCTGATCTTGCTTCTAGAAGATCTTAAATACTATCTACTAAATTAATGTTGCTTCTGGAAGTCTTGAACAGTTTCCCGACGATTTAGAATTGATATTGCCCCTAGAAGACTTGACATTGCTTCTGGAACATCTGCAGAAGACTTGAAATGTTCCCAGAAGACTTCATACAGCATACTAGAAGACTTGAAATGCTTCCACAAAACTTTATACTGTTTCTAAAAGACTTGATATTGCTTACAGAAGACCTGATCCTGTTTCTAGAAGATCTTAAATGCTTCCAAAGGAATTAATATTGCTTCTGGAAGTCTTGAACATTTTCCAGACGATTTAGAATTGATATTACCCCTAGAAGACTCGATATTGCTTCTAGAACACTCGATATTACTTGCAGAACACTTGAAATGTTTTCAAAAGACTCCATACAGCATCTAGAAGACTTGAAATGCTTCCACAAGACTTAATATTGCCGCTGGATGATTTGGTATTGCCTTTGAAATGTTTAAAATGCTTCCAGAAGACTACATGCTGCTTCTAAAAGACTTGATATTGTTTTCAGAAGACCTGATCCTGCTTCTAGAAGATCATAAAGCCTTCTAAAAGATTGATATTGCCTTTGGAAGTCTTGAACTATTTCCAGACGATTTAGGATTGATATTGCCCCTATAAGACTTGATATTGCTTCTAGAACACTAGATATTATTTGCAAAGAACTTGAAATATTTCCAGAAGACTTGATACTACATCTAGAAGACTTGAAATACTTCCACAAGACTTAATATTGCTTCTAGATGATTTGGTATTGCTTCTGAAACATTTAAAATGCTTCCAGAAGGCTTCATACTGCTTCTGAAATACTTGATATTGCTTCTGAAATACTTGATATTGCTTCCAGAAGACTTAATGTTTCAGAAGACTTGAAATTGCTACTAGAAGATTTGAAATACTTACAAAAGACTTGATATTGCCTCTGAAAGATTTGAAATGATTCCAGAAGACTCGATACCGGTTCTAAAACACTTGATATTGCTTCCAGAAGACTTGATTCTACCTCTAGAAAACTTAAAATGCTTCCAGAAGACTTGAAATGTTTCCAAAAGAGCACCCATACACAAACAAATTTGTATTGATTTATTGGGATTGAAGTTGTAATTTTCTTACTAATTCAATGCCAATAGCTTCACACGCAATTTTTTTTGGAGAGCATTTTTTCTGACTCCATTTCGATTTTCTTTTGGAAAACTGTCAATTATCTATTCCCAATTCAGTTGGTGTCAGCACCCAGCACCTATATGTATTTTCAAAAACTGGCGCCTATGTCATGTTGAATCAAATTGGTTCTTTTAGGTCGATTTGAAAATTATCCAGGAATTTCTCCGATTTAATTCTTTAAACCCTTCTTTGTTCTTGCATGAATTGTCCAATTTCTTTTGCTTGTCCTAAAACTTCTGTAGTCTGCAAAATTTCTTTCTTTTTCTTTGCCAATTCATCAAAATATTCATTAAATCTCTTCTTTCCCCGAAAGTGTTACATACAGCTCTACTATTTCAAAGTTATCAATAAGATTTCAATAAATTTACATATACCTGGATTTGTTTTCTGCTTCCAGTTAATTTTTTAGTAGCTAGTTTTTTAGGAACTTTGGACCTTCCCATTGCATTTGTAATTTATTCGTTCTAGTGGAAAACCAACTCTAGAGAATATGTTCAATGATTTTTTAACAATTGATTCTGAGTCAGCTACTTGTAGTGATGTTTCTGTCACATGTTTAGAGAAATGTGGACACCCTCTGTAAATAAAACGTAAACGGCGATCACGGTCACCGTTTAAAATCATAGTGATTGACTGTGATGATAGAAAGAATGGTCACTACTACGTTTCTAAAAAAATACGGTATCGCTCATCTCTGATTTCTGGTATTCAAAACAATTAATCACTTGGGTTATATGTTTACTTCGCTCTCTATCATCTTATTTAGTCTTTGGAAAACAGTGTGTTTTTGCTGTAGTCATCACTTTGTCAACTAATTGTAAATCAAATTGAATTTTTGATCCAATCTTACAGAGGAAATTGAAAACTTTTTCCATCTTTGCTTATTACGATGTAAAAATTTATACATTGTCCTATCTGTAATTAAAAAATAGGACAATCCGAACTCAATATTGTGCGCTCACCGCAATTTTCAGCATTATTACGAAGCGGACGTCAATCGAACGTCATCTAGTATTCATGACATGACGGTATTCGGTCGCTCATCCAATTCAATCACTTTTTCCGTTTTTACGCCGACCGGCAGTTTTGCAAATTTTATGAAACAGAAACGCTTGTTCCTTTTTTGTGATGGGACAAGCTTGAAATATTAATAAAACTTTTCTACAGAATTCAACCCCCCCAGGTTCTTGTATATTGCAACCGTGTACGTGAGCAAAATCACAATGAAATTTGGCGTCCTTTCAAAAATATTAATAACTAAATAAACAAATAAAGAGTGAAGCCTAAAACATTACCCGAAACACCCACATTTGTCGACGAACAAATCCTCAACATTGAACCACTCCAAATTAACCCAATCTACAACGATAACAATTTCAAAATCCCAAACCCGGAGTAGCTGAAACAATAACCATGCTCCGATTTTGGTACGTAGAGGGTTTAGATTGCGGGGGATGAAAGCGGGCGAAAGAGTGGGGGCAATTAAAGCTTCGAATTACGTTGGAGTTATTCGGGGCGCGGCGTTGCGCGTCCAGATTTCGACGCGAAATGCGATTTGCATATGTAGCGTGCCATCGGTGGCGGTCCCTGCGCGCCGAAGAGAATAATAGTTGTCATGACGGTGACAAAAGCGGCTCTAAACCTCGAGGGGACGGTCGCAAAAAGCCGACCCGTAACTCGTAAACGCGCCACGTCCCCGACGGCGACGCCTGAATTTATATTTGATTATGACGCGCACTTAAATCGGAAATTGGCGGAGCCGAGCTAGACTCGCACGACGTTTGCTGTCGCTCCCGATGCGGAAACGGAAAATGCCTTCGATTGATTTATACTGTGTGCGAAACAAAACGGGCGGAGATACAATACACAACAGCGTAAAAATCGACACTCGATTTACTATTTCGTGAGAGATAGAGATGGGTTATGTGTTTAAATCAAGAAGTCGGAGCGTCGATAAAAGTATCTAGGGTAGTAGGGTAACGATCAAATATCTAAATTTTATTTGCTATGCCTAGAAATCACTGATGTAAGATTGTAAAAGAAAATGTTTCGTACAGGGTTTTATTGGTTTCCATTTAAAAATAATAAATATATCATATTCCATCTAGTCATACCCTTGGTGGATGATGAACCCATGTGATTTCTTACCACTAAGTGAAGACAAAGTATATATTATTATCGAGATAAGTCAAAAGCCTTGTGGCTCTTAACTTCAAAAATCCGAACAAGGATTTTGCTTTCATACTTAAATTAATCTCATCGTCTAGTATTAATATAAGAAGGTAGATGACATCTTACAAATCAAAATATTGGCGTAGAGAGCTTTAGTATTTTGAGTGCAACATTTCCTCAATAAAAGTTAGATTAGGTTAGGTTGGGTTGGTTTCAGTTGAGTTGAAATTATTAAAAGGATAGGACAAACAAAAGATGGGCGACTATTAATAACGAGGAGGAACGACGATGATGAAGGGGTCAGAAAGCTATAGAGGATTTTAGAAAAATAGGAAAGGTATAAAGTTACTAGTACTGGAGGTAAAGGGAAAGACAAAACGACCATAAATCTAAAGGGCATAACGACCATAGTTGAGGAAAAAGATGTGGATGCAATACGAACTAAGCTGGGGTCAGAGACCGAGTTCAAAATGATCCAATTTAGGCCATTTGCTAACTGTATGAAAGCAACATAAGAGTGACATTATGCCAAATGGAAGAGCAAAGGATAGTAAAAAAAATGCTTAAGATGCTCGTCACCGAGACAAATATTGAAAAAATACCAAGAGGAGGAACGGAGGAGGATCATGGTATTACAATTGTGGAGAACTAGATTACAAAATAGAAGATTGTCAATACGAATCCAAATGCTCCGACTGTAGTAAAGAGATAAAGCGCCAATAAATGTCAAAAATATAGACAGCAAAAGGAGATGGAACACAAACCAAAGAAAGAGATAAAACAAATGTTACTATAGAGGGTGAAGACCATATAATAAAGAAGAACAAAACAATCAGAGTAAAAGAACAAGTAATGACTTTCAAATGGCGAGTGAAAAGAAGACGTAAAAGAAAAAGGGGGATGTGAAGAAGAAAAATAGCTATCCCAAAGACGCCAAGTAATAAGTAAATTGACATATCGAGTAATGCAGTTAAATTGCAAAAGGAGATAGAATATGCACTACCTTCTGAAGGAAACAGGAGATAGACTTTTATATGCATCGGTTTTACCAAAGCTTTTGATCCAATGGCCCTTCTAAGAGACGATATTTATTTTTAAAGTTTAAAGGTATTTTTAAATTAATTTCATATATCGCAAAGAATAATCGATTTTCAAGAACCGGGTATAGTTCGGTGAATAATCGCCAAGCTTACGATCTGAATTCGTAGGATCTATCCTCAAATTCGAACTTTTTTTCCAACTTATTTTGCTATTTTAATTGTATGTTATTATAGTTATATATATTTTGGTAAATCAATAATAAAATGCAAAGTTGTAGTATTATTTTATCTTTTAATTTAGTAAACACAAAGGATTTTCATTTCGAAGGAAATAAACGATTGTACACGTGCAGATTTACATGTGATGTATGTAAGAAACATCCAATTTATGTAAATATCCATGCCTATGTATACTGTCGGTTTTATCAAGAAAAATTAGATGAAACATTTTTGTATTACAATTTTTTAATTTGTTTAATTGATTAATAACCATTGAAGATAATGTTAATTACAAACATAAACTATAACTTTGAATTTAGTATTGATTTACAAAAAATATATATGTATAAATTATAAAATCATTTAATACAATAGCAAAATAAGTTGGAAAAAAGTTCGAATTTGAGGATGGATTTTCTTTGCGATATATGAAATTAATTTCAAATACCATTAAACTTTACAAATAAATGTCGTCTCTTAGAAGGGCCATTGGATCAAAAGCTCTGGTAAAACTGATACATATTCAACACAGATTCACCACAAAAGTTTCATCAAAATTGGTGAAGAGTCAAGTGTGATGTCTCCTTGTTAGATGCTTAGAATGGATTATAATGGATAAATGTGTGGTTGGTGTATTTCCCACCAAACAGCTCAGAGATTGAGTTTGAGAAATGGTTGAATGAGGGTGAAGGTTTAATGAGCCAGCGATAGTGAATAGAGATTTTAATGCAAGGATGGAGGACAATTTGGTAAACAGTGTGATAGGACAGAAATTGGAAGAGTGGGTAACAAATAACTCCATGGTTCTAATAAATGAGTTCTATCATGAAATAAATTTTCAATAATAAAGTGTGCTTTGATGAATTCCAACTTCTTTGATTTGACGTCTTTGGGTGCCTGATGAAGGAATTAGAACATTCCAAAACAAAATAATTTTGTACCAAATCTGTTCCATCGTTAGCTTTGCCTTTTATTTGCTTTATTCTTCTGATAAATTAGTAAGAAAAGAGACATATAGAAGCACGATCAAAGCAACGTTTCCTGCGGAGAAAATTGCATTTTCTGCAAAACAATGGAAAATTCAATGGTTCAATCGTTCAACAATGGACATATTCGGTACAACTGATGAAGATGGAAATTTTAGAAGTGTACTAACTCTTACAGGGGAAGAGTGGTATAGAGCAGATTAGACGCTAAGTAAACATTTTGGAGAAAGTATATGAGGAAAATCGTTAACTCTTGAAAAACTGATAATGTTCTAATCAGAGGCACCTAAGGACACATAAAAGAATGAAAAGTAGTACTCATAATCACCATACCTTGAAATGCAAAAATTTTGTTTGCATAAAATCATCAACCTTAAGTTAGTCTCGTCTAGCCTCTGGAAAGATATCAAAGTGCAATCAGCCCATCATCCCAAGGTGTTAACATTTTTCTGCGTCTTATTTAGGATGATAATGAGTTTATCCAATCTTCTTCTCATCCTCTTTATTATTTGTTTCAACTTTTCTATTTCCCAGCCACTTATCATAATTTCCAGATCATCTGCGTATGCCACAAGCCTATCTTCATCAAGGCTGTCTCACTATTCTTTTTCTACTTTCTAATTGAAACACATATTTCATAGTATGGGGCGCAGAATTTATCCTTGTCGGATTATGAGCTGGACCAAGAATGTTTGGTATCATCACGATGACATCCTTAGTTATCCAGGAGTATGTATTACTGCTGATATTACGGCTGATTTGCTTTAGCTTGGGTTGGTGCCAACAAACCCAAGCTACCAACCCAAGCTGATACCATCTCAACTTTTTTTTGCGCCAGAGACCCCGACTCACTCAAAACCTAATTGGAACAAACAGTTGTAACTTTTGATGTAACAGTTGAAACTTTTGGGTCACGATGGATCATGCGTGACCCACCGTGAGCGGGCATCAATTGTTGTATCACTCACGTGAACGTGCGTGATCGTGAGCATGTTTGGTTTCGACGGGACCCGGCGTGACCCGGTTGGTATTTATGAACTGGGTGATTCTTTTAGGGTTATTCTGAATTGGGTTTTAGCTCACAACAGTTTAAGACTGAATAACGACTAAAAATAGAGCCAACACTAACGCTAGAGCTTATACTAGACCTTGAACGAAAAACATTTAGGTTTAGTCGTATCTCTTTAAGACGGAACCCAATTCAACCGAACCGATTTTCAGAACCAACACTAGACTTAGAACTAGAAACATTAAGGTTCAGCCGTCTCAATGAGACGTACGGCTAAGTCCTAATGTTTCTAGTTCTAGACTTTGTGTCAATACTATAAACAGGTCTATACTCTGTTCACCGAACAGAGTCAGTAGCCGTGAGCGAAGCAACGCCCATAACCCCCACTATTACACAATAGCCAGTTTCACAAACAAAAAAAAATAAAGAAAGAAAATTGGATATATAAACATGCAATGTCATTTCAGTGACACATTATTTCAGTGCCATTATTTGAAAATTTAGTGTAAATCATGTGCGGTCAAAGTAATTTGTGAATTTAATATACAAAATGATTTTTAACCTGTTATATAAAAAAATAAATATAATGCAAACAAAATTTTATTTATGTATACAATTTTAACAATAAATGTTTCAATAATACGTGTAATATTATTCGGCACCATCTTATACGTATAATATTTAAAATTAATATCCATTTTAACAAGTAATGATAGGCATTAAAATAATAATAGAAATGGTCTTCTTTTGTACGTTGACTGGTTTAAAATAATTTTTAAAAATGATTGTTTCATGAATCTGTAACGAATGTGAAGTACTTATCATATAAAAAAGATAGCCTGTATGAAAATTTTGAAAATATATGTAGGTTAAGTACCACTTCCGGTTGTTCGATTACACAAAAATTGCACACTTCGTTCTTTCTCATTGTTTCTGTAGCGAATGTTAAGGTCTTGTCTTATATAAAAAATATATCATGTTATGAAAAGAATTGAAAAAATGACTAGGTCAAGTTCCAATTCCGGTTATTCCATCGTGTTGAAATTACATATCTGCTGCTTTTTCATCGTTTCATAGCGAATATGAAATACTTATCATATATAAAAAATCAACTTCAACACTTTGTATGAAAATTTTTAAAATGTGTTTAGGTTAACTAGCACTTCCAGTTGACGAAATCGTCCATAAAGTGATACCGATCTACGATTTTGTTATAATTAATGTACGTAAAATTTGGTAATTCATCATACGCTTTATTTTCGCGTGATCGCGTTCACTTTTTTTATACTTACGTATACGAGAAAGTTAATAATATTTTATACTATTTTATGCATCATCACTTCGCTGTAAAATTGGGGTAATCTAACTTAGTTCGAATCAGTTTCGGAGGGAGTTTTCTCTTCGAAGGAAGAATCATCACCCACATTAATTTGTAGTTGCTCGATTCTAACCTCCATTAAATTGTCGACTTGCCATAATTTTTCTTCCTCGCCTTTGGCATGACGAATAGCATTTCTCCAATTTTCTGCGGTAACATTGTTTAAAGCTTGTTGAAATAACGTGTGTAGGTCTTTCATTTTAAATGTTTTGTTATTTCTTGCAACTTCTCCTTTTATTTGCGCCCATATTAACTCAATAGGATTTAATTCGCAGTGATATGGGGGCAATCGTAGTATCGTACGATTCTGTTGTTCTGCCATTTCATCGACCACATACTTTGGTGTAATAGCCGCCCGTTTTACAAGGTCCAGCAGTTCACATTTTAGCATGTCAGCTTCGTAAGTAATTAAATTATTCGTTAACCAGACTTGAATATCAGCTTTTTTAGTGGCATTATTGGGTATTTTCTCTGTTTTTCGACTATGGTAAGAAGCATTGTCCATTACAACCACGGCATGTTCGTCTAAATGTGGTAGAATTTTGGCAAACCATTTTTCGAAGACTTCAGCATTCATCTCTTCATGATAATTTCCAGTCTTCTTTGACTCAAAACACAGTAATCCATTTTCTAAAACACCGTCTTCTGATCCTATGTGGAGAATTATCAACCGCCCACCTTTTCCTGAAGGATCTTTTAATCCTGTCGTCAAGCCTTCAATAAAAGCCTGCCTTGGCGTTATTACTGACATGTCCTTCCATACCTTGTTGACAGTATGTCCAGCGTTCACCCAAGTTTCATCTAAAAAGTATAATTTTCTACCCTCTTCTCGGTGTTTTCGCACTTCTCGTATAAAACGTCTACGCCAGATAATGATTTCGTGCTTTTCCTTAAGTACACTATTGCGTGACCTTTTTGAGAACCTATTACCAAACATAACTATATTAGAACATGTGATAATAAAAAAAAAGGATGATCACCGAAAACCAATTTCTTTCATCAATTTCCATAAACAAGTTCGCTTAAAATCAGGTATAGCATCATTTTCTTGTATCAGTGCTAAAATTTTATTCAGCGTAGGTGGTTCGTTTTCTTCAAAAAAAGAATGAATCAATCGTCTGAGAGCGCTTTTGGTGTCATCGTCAACATTATCTAAAACTATTCTTTGACGCTGGTATCTTTTCGGTGGTTGAAATTCATTCATTCTTGTGTGTTCATTAAGTATTCTAAATACACTACGCTCGGACACACCTGTAGAGGACTTTTTTTTAAATTTATTTTTTCAAAATAAAGATGTACCTGCAAATTACCTGCTGCCGTTGCTGTAAATTGGACCTTTTGCATCTTTGTTTTATGTGGGTTTTCACTATCATAAGTATTAAAGATGTTTAATACACGCTGTTTATCGTCAACTGAGAAATGTTTAGCCGGACGCTTTTTTACTAAAGGAAGAGCAGCGGCTTCATCCATAGTAGCAACACGTTATATAAATACTACAAAACGTGTACTGTACGTACTGAAAAGTACGGAGATATACGTAATGACAAGGAAAGTAATAAAAAAGATAGCCGGTCTTGGTTGATCTATGTAAACCGGGCTTACCAATAAAAAAAATCTATTCAAAGTTCGCGCGTGTTTGTGGGAGGAGTTATAATGTCAAATCGCTGACTGTTCGGTGAACAGAGTATAGTATTAAGTATACTTTTAGTTTAAGAATTATTTACAACAATCAAGCACTGAGTGGCAACTAAAACTAGAACTAACACTAGACCTAGTACGAGAAAGTTTCGGTTTAGCCGTGCCTAAATCTTTCTAGTACTAGGTCTAGTGTTAGTTCTTGTTTTACTTTAATACAAGTACACAACAATTTAAAACTGAATAACAACTAAAAATAAAGTCAACACTAACGCCAGAGCTAATTCTAGACTTTGAACGAAAACCATTTAGGTTTACTCGTACCTCTCTTGAGATGGAACCCAATTCAACCCAACCCAACCTACCTTCAGAACCAACACTACACTTAAAACTAGAAATATTAGGGTTTAGCCATCTAAACGGACGTACGGCTAAATCCTAATGTTTCTAGTTCTAGGTCTAGTGTCAATAGTAAAGATAGGTTGTAAGTCTTGTATAATTATACTTTTAGTTCCAGAAGTATTTACAACAATCAAGCACTAAGTGATAACGTGATAAATAAAACTAAACACTTAATTTTGCCATTCTGTCAAGCACGATTAATTAATAATCAAATCAACAAGTAATCAAACATGATTCATACATCTGATCACCTGATCGAGCGTGAGTCACGTGAATTGACGTAACTCACGCGTGAGTCACGTGAATTGACATAACTCACGCGTGACAAATGATTCATGAATGATATTCACGTGAGTGGCGTGCGTGGCACACGTGGATCTAAATCGTGAGCGGGCAGAAAGTCACTTATGTGCACTCACATAAGTCTCGCCATTGTGGAATATAAATCATTACCTTTTGAAATGATATTAGCTCTATACACACCGGGGAGAGGAGCGATTCTTTTCCTCACTTCCTCACTCAGGAAGGGAAGTGACTTTATCAAATCCATCCTATCGGTGTGCCATTGCGTCTCACTATTGTGGGATATACTTATCCCAAAACATCATTCAAAGCTAAATTTGAGAATTAGTCTCTAAGAATTAAAAATATTTCACAAGAGTGTGTTTTAATAAAAGGTTTAAGAAGGCTTTTTTTTAATTTCAGTTATAAACGAATGAATAGATTAACATTTCTAATTACACTGTTTAAGCTTTTGGTTAGCTATTCAAACTATCTGGTTTTGGTTGTGTGAAGTTTGCAGATACAAATCTCCCGTATTAGTACAAAGTGTACATTTCACAGAGGAGTGAGACACGTGCTTCGGGTAACAGCAATCGGTGATTATGCTATAGGCTTAGAGAACATCGGGGGCGTAATCTCCGAGGTATTCTGTCAACAAGAGCAACGTTGTTCGTTCTCCCTGAAATTCACGGATTAAGCGATCGGTAGTGATCGTTTCATACGTCATTTAAGCTATAAGGAGGACACCCGTGAAACCGTAACATTGTCGAATCTAGAACGACAACAACAACGGCGCCTTTGTTCGAAAGTTGCAAGCCGTACTTCCGAAATTCAGCCACGCGCCAGGTGTAAAATAAGCGGAAACGAAGGCCACCTCCGCCGTAAGAGTTTCGGAGTCTTAATTTGTTTTGCTACGTACTAAAGCGGAAATGAGAGGGAGTTTTCAGTTTTCGGGTTTACGAGTCGGGGCGATGAAGTATTCAGGAGTGCAACGCTTAATTCGTGTTTATTTTGCGCGCGAGTACGGCAAACAAATTAAAACGAACGAGTTTGAGCAAATGGGCAAAACGTGGCCCGCAAAGTCGAAACCGAACCAGACACACAATTTCCTTTTTCGGCTTAATTAATGCGTACCAAATTAATAATTCCCGCCGAGTTTCCGAACTGGGTTGTCTTAAGCAGCTGATTATCCCGAACTTTGCCGACCTATATATCACGGAGGAATTTCGTGACGTGAGTAATGAATCCCGGCACTGAAGATGAGAGATTTAGTGGCCTATTTTCGCAAGTGCCTTCGTAATTCGCGTTCTCGTTTCGGTTTGAGGGGGCAACATCCGTTGTCCTCGTATTATAATGAAACATCGCGGAAAGGTGTTGCTATGTTATGAACGTCAAGACGATTCAAACTGACTTTAAAGGAGCTGTGCTTTTAGCTAAATTAACAATCAGAATATTCGAAATTATTTAGTACTTAATTTCGCTTTAAGTTTAATTAATTAAAGTTTCTTTGAGGCAAAATAATCCTCTCTCGGAAAAACCGCCATCTGAAACGACAGGATAACGCCATTATCGAAGGGGGTAATGCAGTATCCCAAATCAATAATAGTTCTGCTCCTACAAATTCCCGAGCTACTTTTAGAAGTGTCTATATCCGCCTTGGAAGTTTTAAACCCGCCACACTTATCGCGCAATAAATCTCCTTATCGAATTCTGTTCAGTGGAGACGGTCAGCTTCCCAACGTTGGGGTGCTAACCACAAATCCCCCTATTATTTGCGAATGCCACCAACTTGGATTTAATTCTGTTAAGACCAACTCGACAAACGAGCTCTCTCTTATACATTTCTTATTGCAATTAACTTCCCGATATAACATATTAACACGAAAGTGTCGATGTTTTAAAACTTTTAGAACCACAGTTGTAGCAAATTTTTTTCTGAACAATATTGTTTTCTTGTACGTTTGATTCATTTCTCTCACATCAGACCTCGAGAAAAAATTACGAGAATATGAAAATTCAATATGGTACTTGTGGTTAATGATAACAAGCTTTTATAAAGTTTTAACCTAAAAATTAGTAGTTAAGTTAAGTTTGAGAGACCATTATGAGCAATTTTTATTCATGACACCAATCTCAATTATTTCAAGTTTAAAAGTTACCACCCTATATTAATAAAAACATGTTTATGTAGAAAGTTTGGACGTTATTCCGTTCTAAATAAGATATTAAAAAATTAGGTTAAATTTGGTAATGTTATAGGCTTTTATGACTCATTTGGAACAATTTTTATTCCCAATTTAAACTTCCATCGATTTTAGTTTTAAAGTTATCACCCTACATTCAGACCAAATACATTCATTTTGAGGATTTAAGCTTTTATGAGGTTCTAACCTAAAAATTGATAGAGTTGGATTAAAATAAGTTATGAACTATAGCTTTATAGTCCATTATGAACAATGTTTATTCATAACACCAACCTCAATCATGATATGTTTAATAGTTGCAACCCTACATTAATAGCAACATGTCTATTTAGAAAATTTGGAACTTATTGCGATCTAAATACAATGTTGATAGAATTAGATTAAATCGGGTAATGCAACATGCCTTTATGCCTCATTTGGAACAATTTTTAATCATAATTCAAACTTCCATCGATTCTAGTTTTAAAGTTACCACCCTACATTCAGATCAAATACTTTCATTTTGAGGATTTAAGCTTTTATGAGGTTCTAACCTAAAAATTGATAGAGTTGGATTAAAATAAGTTATGAACTATAGCTTTATAGTCCATTATGAACAATGTTTATTCATAACACCAACCTCAATCATGATATGTTTATTAGTTGCAACCCTACATTAATAGCAACATGTCTATTTAGAAAATTTGGAACTTATTGCGATCTAAATACAATGTTGATAGAATTAGATTAAATCGGGTAATGTAACATGCCTTTATGGCTCATTTGGAACAATTTTTAATCATAATTCAAACTTCCATCGATTCTAGTTTTAAAGTTACCACCCTACATTCAGATCAAATACTTTCATTTTGAGGATTTAAGTTTTTATGAGGTTCTAACCTAAAAATTGATAGAGTTGGGTAAAAATAAGTTACGAATTATAGCTTTATAGTCCATTATGAACAATTTTTACTCATAACACCAACCTCAATCACGTCAAGTTTAAAAATTGCTACCATACATTAATATCAACATGCCTATTTAGAAAATTTGGACTTTATTGCGATCTAAATACAATGTTAATAGAATTAGATTAAATCGGGTAATGTAACATGCCTTTATGGCTCATTCGGAACAATTTTTAATCATAATTCAAACCACCATTGATTCTAGTTTTAAAGTTACCACCCTACATTAAGATCAAATATTTTCATTTTAAGTCTTTCACCTTTTATGAGGTTCTAACATAAAAATTAGATAGAGTTGGGTTAAAATAAATTACGAACTATAGCTTTATAGTCCATTATGAACAATTTTTACTCATAGCACCAACCTCAATCACGTTAAGTTTAAAAGTTGCTACCATGCATTAATAGCAACATGTCTATTCAGATAATTTGGAACTTATTCCTTTCTAAATACGATGTTGATAGAATTAGATTAAATCGGGTAATGTAACTTGCTTTTATGGCTCATCTAGAACCATTTTTAATAATAATTCAAGCTTCCATTAATTCTAGTTTTAAAGTTACCACCCTACATTAAGATCAAATATTTTCATTTTAAGTCTTTCACGTTTTATGAGATTCTAATCTAAAAATTAGATAGAGTTGGGTTAAAATAAGTTACGTATTATAGCTTTACAGTCCATTATGAACAATTTTTACTCATAACACCAACCTCAATCACATCAAGTTTAAAAATTGCTACCATACATTATTATCAACATGCCTATTTAGAAAATTTGGACCTTATTGCGATCTAAATACAATGTTAATAGAATTAGATTAAATCGGGTAATGTAACATGCCTTTATGGCTCATTTGGAACAATTTTTCATCATAATTCAAACCGCCATTGATTCTAGTTTTAAAGTTACCACCCTACATTAAGATTAAATACGTTCATTTTAAAGCTTTCACCTTTTATGAGGTTCTGACCTAAAAATTAGATAGAGTTGGTTTAAAATAAGTTACGTACTATAGCTTTATAGTCTATTACGAACAATTTTTATTCATAGCACCAACCTCAATCATGTTATGTTTAAAAGTTGTAACCCTACATTAATAACAACATGTCTATTTAGAAAATTTAGAACTTATTGCGATCTAAATACGATATTGATAGAATTAGAGTAAATCGGGTAATGTAATATGCATTTATGGTTCATTTGGAACAATTTTTAATAATAATTCAAACTTCCATTGATTCTAGTTTTAAAGTTACCACCCTACATTAAGATCGAATACTTTCATTTTGATGCATTCAGCTTTTATGATGTTTTAACCTAAAAATTGATAGAGTTAAATTAAAATAACTACACTAACCTCATTCATTGCAAGTTTTAAAATTTTTTTGTGAAAATTTTTCAATTTGACTTTCTTATTGTTATAACTGATTCGTTTTTTTATTTCCTCATTCCTATCATCACTCTGTAATTACCCAATTTATCTTCGAAGTTTTTCCGGGATTTATAACCCAAATAAACGCAGGCAATTTGGGGTCCATAGAATTAGTAAGTACCGAAAACAGCCCTTCGGCCAACCACCCCTCAAGACACTAAAACATCGACACGCCCGCCTCCCCCGAAATAGGACCGCCACCCCTCAATTAGCATTTCAGATCTCGTAGACTGGAACAGTGAAAATACCGAAGCGGGACATTGAAAGAATCCCCAAATCCGATTAGGTTATTAACCTCGATGTTACTTCCACTACTCAAACAAATCCCCTTTCTAAAATTGTTTAATTTAATGAACTGTGAGGTTTCTACTTTTTGGTGGTACCTTTTTTATTCGAAAGGAATAATGAAAATTTCAGTTTTCCTTAAGCTTCTTTTCGTAATCGCTATTTTAATTGGAAGGTTTTATCATTTACAATTCTAATCTGATTATGACTTTATTAAATAAGATGTATTAAAACTTTTTTTTTTCATTACAGGTACGTAATAAAATAAACATCAATCCTCTTAGACTGAAAAAAAAGCTGTAAGAGTAAGTAAGAAAAATTATTCAATTATTGCCGCGATCGTAGTACTCAATTCGATGTTTAATATCATCAGGCAATGATGTAGATATTCTCTATCTATCGGTGGTGTACGACTCCGTACTGCGGTGAACCCATTCAATTAACAGACATAGTTGTTCCAAGTTTGGATAATAATTTCAAATACACAGAGCCGTTCGCTTATCGGGTCACAATGGCGATGCTGATTGGGGCGGACAGACGCGCGACGCCGACGGGATTTGACGCCGACCCGACGGCATCAAAGTTGGCGAAATTTAATAATTAAACGCGTAATTGCATCATCGATGACACACAACCAACTCGATTCGTGCCATGATATTAATACTACCCCTATGTTGACATAAGCTGTTGAAATTCGCTTATTACAAAGATGGATAAGTGTTCGTTTGAAAATATTTTTAACATGTTATATTTTCAGGATGTGATTAAAATGTATTGAATAAAATCTCTATAAAATTGGGTTTTATAGGGATTTAGCTAAAAAGTTGATAGAGTTGAGTAAAAATGGATTGTATGTTATGCATTCACGGTTTGCACGAAACAATTTTTTGTTCGTGACGTTTTTAGTTTTTGAATTACTTCCCATTTTTTATGAGGAAAACGCAAATTTTGGGTTTTCGTGTGATGTAGGGTTGTAACTAGCAATTTGATGGTGTTGGTATAAAATTGGTTATATTATAAGTTCGTAATCCCTTGTGGATAATTTTTGTCCATAACTCAAATCCGAACCGGGTCAAGTTTCTAAGTTATTACCCTGCACTGTTTACAATTTTTACATAATTGGAACATTATTCGCTCTCTCCATCGATCTTCTGCCCTCACCTCCCACTTCTAAAATCCGATTTCCGTCTAAACCCCCCACAGTTCACACAAAATCCCGATTTTTCCGAGCCGCCACCACCCCTTTGTCCCTCACCCCTGCAACATTTCCCCACAAGATCCACCCCGGCCTATGTCCACCTCCCTCTACTCACTGCACCCCTTCAACATATGTTCCAATATTTCCCATTCCTCCTGCACAGCCTACACCACATCTCCTCATGGGTTATCCAATATCTATTAGCTGCCTCCCTGTTTCCACAACGGAACCTAGTCACCAACTTCTTCTCTTTCTTATCTCCTTCCAATAACAAGTATCTAGGCAGCCCCTCTGTAATTATATCCCCGTACCCTTCATTATACCTTCCCTCTTTTATTTAAGTCCTTCCATCCTGTCTCTGCACATCTAGATCCCTAAATCTCAATTTCTTCCACATCTCCCTACCCACCTAACAATAATAGTTGCCTCTACCTCCTTTACCATATCTGACTTTATCCACCATTATCTCTTCCCTCACTATAAACCCCGGTGTTTTACTCGCCACCCCAAGTAATCATTTCCATACATCATCACACTGCTAACCAGACCTTCATAATCTTCCTCGTTGCAACCTTCCTCATTGTATAACTTAAAACTAACTAACTTAAAATAGCTTATGCATAGTGATTTATGGTTCATTTGGAACGATTTCTATCCATAACTCAAACCCGAATACTTTGAAGTTTGTAAGTTACTACCCAGCATTGATAAGAAACGCGTTTATTTTGAGATTTTAGTACTTATGAGGTTCTAACTAAAATATGAACAGAATTAGCTTAAATTATTTTATGCATTGTATTTTTATGATTCATTTGGATCGCGTTTTATCCATAACTAAAACCCGAACAGTTTCAAGTTTCTAAGATATATTTATATTTATATATTTTAGATTATATTTCTAAGATATAAGAAATACGTCTACCTTGAGATTTCGGTACTTGTAGGGTTGTAAGTAAAACATGATAGAATTAGCTTAAAGCAGCTTAAGCATAGAGATGTATGGTTCTCTTGGAACGATTTTTATCCATAACTCAAACCTGAACAATTTCAAGGTTGTAAGTTACTACCCAATATTTATAAAAAATACGTCTATTTTGAGATTTCAATACCTATGGGATTCTAACTAAAATATGAATAGAATTAGCTTAAAGTAGGTTATAGACTGTAGTTTTATGGTTCATTTGGAACGATTTTTATCCATAACTCAAACCCGAACCGTTCCAAGTTTCTAAGTTATTACCTTGCATTAATAGACATACGTCTACTTTAAGATTTTAGTACTTATTGGGTTCTAACTACAAAATTGATAGAATTAGTTTAATGTAGCTTATGTATAGTAATTTATGGCTCATTTAGAATTGTTTTTATGCTTAATTGAAACCAGAACAGTTTTAAATTTGTAAGTCACTACCCAGCATTGATAATAAATATGTCTACTTTGAATATAGGATTCTAACTAAAATATTGATAAAATTAGCTTAAAGTAGGTTATGCATTGTGCTCCTATGGTTCATTTGGAACCATTTTTATTCATAACTTAAACCCGAACCGTTTCATGTTTCCAAGTTACAACCCTACTTTCATAAAAAAAGTACGTCTATTTTGAGATTTCAGTACTTATAGGGTTCTAAATAAAATATTGAAAGAGTTAGCTTAATGTGGCTTATGTACATTAATTTATGGCTCATTTAGAATGATTTTTATCCATAACTCAAACCCGAACAGTTTCAAGTTGTAAGTTACTACCCACCATTAATAAGAAATACGACTGTTTTGAAATTTCAGTACTTATAGGGTTCTAACTAAAATCTTAATAGAATTAGTTTAAAGTATTTTATGGATTGTGGTTTTTTGATTCGTTTGGATTAAATTTTATCCATAACTCAAATCCGAACCGTGTCAAGTTTCTAAGACATTACCCCGCAGTTATAAAAAATACGTTGAGATTCGATAATTATGGGGTTCTAACTAAAATATTAATAGAATTAGCTTAAAGTAGCTTATACATTATGTTTATATGGTTCATATGGAAAATTTCTATCCTTAATTCAGACTTCCATAGTTTTTAGTTTCAACGATATCACAATACATTACCAACTAAACTTGAGATTTTCAGCTTTTATAGAGTTTTAGCTGAAAAAGTGATATGGTTGAATTAATATAGCTCACGTGCTTTACTTTTGTAGCCCATTTTGAACAATTTTTATCCGTAATTCTAACCTCTAATATTTCTACTTTCAAGGTTACCACCCCTGTATTAATAACAAATACGAATATTACATGGTGCTTATTAGGTTGTAGCTAAAAATCTGATACAATCTGATTAAAACAAATGATTAATTATATCTTCATGGTGTATTTAGAGCAGTTTTTATTAATAACTCCATTTTCTATCGTTATTAATTATGGTGTTACCATCATATCTTTATAAGAAATACATTCATTCAGAGTTTAGTCCTTATCGGCTTCTAACTAAAAACATAGTAGAATTGAGTTAAAATAGATTATATATTATGTTTTTGTGATTAGCTTGGAACCATTTTTATCTATAACTCAAACCCGCAACGTTTCAACTTTCTAAGCTAATACCCTGCATTGATAATAAAGTACGTCCATTTTGAGATATTTTTAGTTATGGGGTTCTAATTAACATACTGATAGAATTAGCTTAAAGTAGATCATGTATTGTGTTGACTGTTATCCATAACATAAACCCGAACTGTGTCAAGTTTCTAAGTTATTACCCTGCATTGATGAAAAATGTCTATTTTGAGATTTCGGTACTTATGGTATTCTAACTAAAATATTAATAGAATTAGCTTAAAGTAATTATACTTTGTGCTTTCGTGGTCAACTTGGAACGATTTTGATCCATAACTCAAACTTGAATCGTTTCTAGTTTTTAAGATACTACCCCCATTGACAGAAAAATACGTCTATTTTGAGATTTCGATACTGATGGGGTTTTAACAAAAACATTGATGCAATTAGCTTATAGTACGTTATGCATTGCGCATTTATGGTACCTTTGGAACAATTTTTATCCATAACTAAAATCTGAACCGTTTCAAATCACTAAGTTACTACCCTACATTGACGGGAAGTATGTCTACGTTGAAATTTCGCTATTTATGGGGTTCTAACTAAAATATTAACACTATTAGCTTAAAGTACGTTATGCATTGTGCTTTTATGGTACCTTTGGAATAATTTGTATCGATAACTAAAACCCAAACCGTTTCAATTTCTAAGTTAGTACCCTACATTGACACAAAGTACGTCTACTTTGAAATTTCGGTGTTTATAGCATTCTAACTAAAACATTACCACTAGTAGCTTAAAGTGGGTTATGCATTGTGCTTTTATGGTGCTTTTGGAATAATTTTTATCCATTACTAAAATCTGAACCGTTTCAACTTGCTAAGTTACTACCCTACATTGACACGAAGTACGTCTACTTTGAAATTTCGGTATTTATAGGGTTCTAACTAAAATATTATCACTACTAGCTTAAAGTGAGTTATGCATTGTGCTTTTATGGTGCTTTTCTAACAATTTTTATCCATTACTAAAATCTGAACCGTTTCAACTTGCTAAGTTACTACCCTACATTGACACGAAGTACATCTACTTGGAGATTTCATGAAGTTCTAACTAAAATATTAACACAATTAGCTTAAAATAGGTTATGCATTGTGCTATTATGATAGCTTTGGAACAATTTTTATCCTTAACTAAAACCCAAACCGTTTCAATTTCTAATTTACTACCATATATTGACACGAAGTACGTCTACTTTGAAATTTCGGTACTTATGGGGTTCTAACTAAAATATTAACACTGTTAGGTTAAAATAGGTTATGCATTGTGCTATTATGGTAGCTTTGGAACAATTTTTATCTATAACCAAAACCCAAACCGTTTCAATTTCTAATTTACTACCCTACGTTGACAACAAAGAAATATTTTGAAATTTCGGTATTTATGGGGCACTAACTAAAGTATTAACACAATTGGCTTAAAGTGGGTTATGCATTCTGCTTTAATGGCACCTTTGGAACAATTTTTATCCATAACTAAAACCCAAACCATTTCAATTTCTAAGTTAGTACCCTACATTGACACGAACTACGTCTACTTTGAAATTTCGGTATTTGTGGGGTTCTAATTAAAATATTGACGCCATTAGTTTAAAGTGGGTTATGCATTGTGCTTTTATGGTACCTTTGGAACAATGTTTATCCATAACTAAAACCCAACCGTTTCAATTTCTAATTTACTACCATACATTGACACGAAGTACGTCTACTTTGAAATTTCGGTATTTATGGGGTTCTAACTAAAATATTAACACTGTTAGCTTAAAATAGGTTATGCATTGTGCTATTATGGTAGCTTTGGAACAATTTTTATCCATAACCAAAACCCAAACCGTTTCAATTTCTAATTTACTACCCTACATTGACAACAAAGAAGTCTATTTTGAAATTTCGGTATTTATGGGGCACTAACTAAAGTATTGACACAATTAGCTTAAAGTGGGTTATGCATTCTGCTTTAATGGCGCCTTTGGAACAATTTTTATCCATAACTAAAACCCAAACCATTTCAATTTCTAAGTTAGTACCCTACATTGACACGAACAACGTCTACTTTGAAATTTCGGTATTTGTGGGGTTCTAATTAAAATATTGACGCCATTAGCTTAAAGTGGGTTATGCATTGTGCTTTTATAGTACCTTTGGAACAATTTTTATCCATAACTAAAACCCAACCGTTTCAATTTCTAATTTACTACCTTACATTGACACGAAGTACATCTACTTTTAGATTTCATGAAGTTCTAACTAAAATATTAACGCAATTAGCTTAAAATAGGTTATGCATTATGCTTTTATGATACCTTTGGAACAATTTTCATCCATAACTAAAACCCAAACCGTTTCAATTTCTAATTTACTACCATACATTGACACGAAGTACATATACTTTGAGATTCCATGAAGTTCGAACTAAAATATTAACACAATTAGCTTAAAATAGGTTATGCATTGTGCTATTATGGTAGCTTTGGAACAATTATTATCCATAACTAAAACCCAAACCGTTTCAATTTCTAATTTACTACCCTACATTGACAACAAATAAGTCTATTTTGAAATTTCGGTATTTATCGGGCTCTAACTAAAGTATTAACACAATTAGCTTAAAGTGGGTTATGCATTGTGCTTTAATGGTGCCTTTGGAACAATTTTTATCCATAACTAAAACCCAAACCGTTTCAATTTCTAAGTTAGTACCTACATTGAATTTTTGTCCATAATTAAAATCCAAACCATTTCAAGTTTCTAAGTTACTATCCTACATTAATAACAACTAAGTTCTATTTTGAGATTTCGGTACTTATGGGGTTCTAACTAATATATTAATACAATTAGCTTCAAATAGGTTTTGTATTCTGCCTTTATGATTCATTTCTAACGAGTTTTGTCCATAACTCAAACCCTAACTATTTCGAGTTTCCAAGTTACTACCCTGCATTGAAAAAAATTCGCTCATTTTGAAGTTTTGATATTTATGGGGTTCTAACTAAAATGTTGATAGAATTAACGTAAAGTAGGTAATGTATTATGTTTTTATGATACATTTGGAACGATTTCTATCCATATCTTAAACTTCCATCGTTTAGTTTTGAAGAGATTTCACCCTACATTAAGAACAAATATGGTCACTTCGAAGATTTCAGTTTTTCTACTCTTTCTAATTTTAGTTATCACTCTGTATTAATAAAAAATACGTATATTTCCTGGTTACAGTGCATATTGGGTTGTAATTAAAAATCTGGTTAAAGTAGATAATCAAGTATCTCGTTATGGTTCATTTCGAGCAATTTTCATCAATAACTCATCCTTCCATTATTATTAATTTGAGAATTACTACGTTACATTAAATTATAATAAAAAGAAAATTTTAAGAAGAATTATATCAGTCATCTAAAGTTGACTAATATGGGTCGAGTAATTCGTGAAAGTTAAGTAGAATCCTTTAAAATTTATATAGTTGCCATAAATGATAGTTTAGTTAATAACACATATAAAGCCATCAAGTCGTAAATTCGTGTTAACGCTTGGGCGCAATTTTAGTTAGTTAGCTCCTGCTAAATCCTCCTGAAACGCTCTCAACAGCTTTACCCCAATTTTTCTCATTTACTGCCCATCCCCGAGAGCACTATTTCAAAGGCCTAGGGACAACGTTTGGACGTTTATACCCGCATAAACAATGCAAAAAAGTTCGGATCTGGTCCGGTAGGATGATTCAGTGCGATTCAAACTGGGCAAGAAAAAAAATCATCAACGGTGAGTGGATGGATAGGATAGGTTGAGTTTTAGTGGGTTCTATCTTTTTTTAGCTTCTGGTTAAACTTACCGAAATCCTTGTTTTTTTAAAAGCTTTTTAAGTTTAATGAATGAAGGTGTTGAATTAATGTTGTGTTTGCTCGGAAAAGCCGGATTATTTTTCATAATTCACTTTTAACTCTCTTAATTAATTTAAAATTAAATTTTCTGTTTATACCAGTGAAACCGAATAAAATTAAAAATGCCTTTTTTCCTAGTTGAACCCGTAATTTCTCCTTCCCGAATGAAAACTTTAATGAAAATTCCCTATTAATTAATCAACCGAACTTTCCCGTTAGTAATCAACGGCGTGGCCCTACTTTTAGGACTAATAAAAGTTGCGCCACTCGCTCCAACGAAAATTTTCTCAACCACTTTTCTCCGAAAAACTTTATCATCAGACCCGACAACTAATATTCATCTGGCCAATATTTTAACTTAAAAGAAAATAAAAATCGCGATTTTCGTCGCTACATACCCGATTTACCTTAACGTACTTTGAGCCGGTGGTATTCCCCGGTCTGATTGGACGTCACGTGACACGTCCAGTCATCCTGCGACGGCTGACAATTAATTAACATCCACTGATCTCGATTCGGCGACAGCTTACCGTAATTGAAATTTGGATCGTCGTAATTGAACTTCGGAACTTGACGATGTTATGTGACTAATCTAATTCCTATGTTATAATGAGGAAAATATGATTTAAAATTTAAATCATAACTCAATTATAGGGTGAATTTGAATAACAATTAGAGAATTGCTAAGGAAATATTAAATTTTGGCACTATTTTTTGCGAAAATTATATTTTTGCATTTTCAGCTTTTGTAGGGTTCTTACTAAAAAATTGAGCGAATTAATTTAAGAAGGATTATATTTTGTATTTCCTTAGTCCATTAGGAACATTTTTTATTAATAACTTTAATCTGTACCGTTGCAAGTTTTTCAATGACCACTCTATATTAATAATAAATGTTATATTTCGAGATAACACCTTTTATAGGAGCTAACTAAAAAAATAATATGATTTGGTTTAAATAATTAATCAATTACGTTTTTATGATTTATTTAGAGAAGTTTTTATTATTAACTTCATATCCCATTATTTTTAGCTTAACAGATACCACCTATATCAAAAATAAATATGCATACTTTTTTGGTTTCAGCTACTATAAGGATCTAACTAAAAAACCGATAGGATTTTATTAAAATATGTTATTAATTAGGTTTTTGTGATGCATTCAGAACAATTTTTGTTAATAACGCCAACTTCCATTGATTTTATTCTTCGAGTTATCACCCTACATCTAGAACAAAACCCATATACCAAAATTAAAGCTAAAAACTACTTTAATAAAACTAAAAAACTTATAACGTCTGGTTCCAATAAACTATCTTTTGTGCTTTTATGATTAATTTAGAACAATTTTTATTCGTAATTCTAACTTCCGTTGTGATTATATATTATATTGTCTAACCTTGCATTGCGAAAAAAGTCCATTTTAACGAATTCAGATTTTGTAGGGTCCAAACTCAAAAATGGATTAAGTTAATTTGAGAAGGGTTATATTTAATATCTCCTTAGTCTATTAGGAACACTTTTTAGTCATAACTTTAATCTGTATCGTTGCAAGTTTTTGAATGACCATCCTGTATTAACAACAAACATGTTATATTACATGTTACATGTTATATTTCAGATTTTATAGGGTGCTAACTCAAAAATGGACGAAGTTAATTTGAGAAGGGTTATATTTTATATCTCCTTAGTGTATTACGAACACTTTCTAGTAATAACATTAACCTGTACCGTTGCAAGTTTTTAAATGAACATCCTATATTAACAACAAATATGTTATACTTCGATATTTCACCTTTTTATAGGGTCTAACTAAAAAAATGATATGATCAAGTTGAAATAATGTATCAATTACGTTTTCATAATTTATTTTGAGAAGTTTTTATTGTTAACTCTAAGCTCCATTGTTTTTAGTTTAAGAGTTACCACCTTACGTTAAGAACAAATATGTCTGTTATGATGATATCAGCTGCAATAAGGTTCTAACTAAAAAACCGGTAGGATTTTATTAAAATGTATTATCAATAAGCTTTATATGATGCATTTAGAACAATTTTTGTTAATAGCTCCAACTTCGATAGATTTTATTTTTCGAGTTATCACCCTACATTTAGAACAAAACCTATATACCAAAATTTTAGAATTTGTAGGGTTCTAATTAAAAAACTAACAACGTTGGGTTCTAATAGATTATCGATTGTGCTTTTATGATTAATTTAGCACAATTTTTATTCGTAATTCTAACTTCCGTTGCGATTACTTTAAAAGTTACCCCCTTACATTGCGAAAAAAATGTCTATTTTGACGATTTCAGATTTTATAGGGTGTTAACTCAAAAATGGACGAAGTTAATTTGAGAAGGGTTATATTTTATATCTCCTTAGTCTATTACGAACACTTTTTAGTAATAACATTAACCTGTACCGTTGCAAGTTTTTAAATGAACATCCTATATTAACAACAAATATGTTATACTTCGATATTTCACCTTTTTATAGGGTCTAACTAAAAAAATGATATGATCAAGTTGAAATAATGTATCAATTACGTTTTCATAATTTATTTTGAGAAGTTTTTATTGTTAACTCTAAGCTCCATTGTTTTTAGTTTAAGAGTTACCACCTTACGTTAAGAACAAATATGTCTATTATGATGATATCAGCTGCAATAAGGTTCTAACTAAAAAACCGGTAGGATTTTATTAAAATGTATTATCAATAAGCTTTATATGATGCATTTAGAACAATTTTTGTTAATAGCTCCAACTTCGATAGATTTTATTTTTCGAGTTATCACCCTACATTTAGAACAAAACCTATATACTAAAATTTTAGAATTTGTAGGGTTCTAATTAAAAAACTAACAACGTTGGGTTCTAATAGATTATCGATTGTGCTTTTATGATTAATTTAGCACAATTTTTATTCGTAATTCTAACTTCCGTTGCGATTACTTTAAAAGTTACCCCCTTACATTGCGAAAAAAATGTCTATTTTGACGATTTCAGATTTTATAGGGTGTTAACTCAAAAATGGACGAAGTTAATTTGAGAAGGGTTATATTTTATATCTCCTTAGTCTATTACGAACACTTTTTAGTAATAACATTAACCTGTACCGTTGCAAGTTTTTAAATGAACATC
Source organism: Onthophagus sagittarius (assembly GCA_036711965.1). Lineage (NCBI taxonomy): Eukaryota > Metazoa > Arthropoda > Insecta > Coleoptera > Scarabaeidae > Onthophagus > Onthophagus sagittarius. Next base: position 16,408,028 of record JASERS010000004.1, read on the forward strand.
CTATATTAACAACAAATATGTTATACTTCGATATTTCACCTTTTTATAGGGTCTAACTAAAAAAATGATATGATCAAGTTGAAATAATGTATCAATTACGTTTTCATAATTTATTTTGAGAAGTTTTTATTGTTAACTCTAAGCTCCATTGTTTTTAGTTTAAGAGTTACCACCTTACGTTAAGAACAAATATGTCTATTATGATGATATCAGCTGCAATAAGGTTCTAACTAAAAAACCGGTAGGATTTTATTAAAATGTATTATCAATAAGCTTTATATGATGCATTTAGAACAATTTTTGTTAATAGCTCCAACTTCGATAGACTTTATTTTTCGAGTTATCACCCTACATTTAAAACAAAACCTATATACTAAAATTTTAGAATTTGTAGGGTTCTAATTAAAAAACTAACAACGTTGGGTTCTAATAGATTATCGATTGTGCTTTTATGATTAATTTAGCACAATTTTTATTCGTAATTCTAACTTCCGTTGCGATTACTTTAAAAGTTACCCCCTTACATTGCGAAAAAAATGTCTATTTTGACGATTTCAGATTTTATAGGCTGCTAACTCAAAATGGACGAAGTTAATTTAAGAAGAGTTATATTTATTTCACCTTTTTATAGAGTCTAACTAAAAAAATGATTGAAAGATTATGTTTTCATAGTTTATTTTGAGAGTTTTTATTGTTAACTGTAAGCTCCATTGTTTTTAGTTTAACAGTTACCACCTTACTTTAAGAACAAATATGTCTATTTTGATGATATCAGCTGCAATAAGGTTCTAACTAAAATACCGGTAGGATTTTATTAAAATGTATTATCAATTAATTTTATATGATGCATTTAGAACAATTTTTATTGATAACTCCAACTTCCATTGATTTTATTTTTCGAGTTATCACCCTACTTCTAGAACAAAACCTATATACCAAAATTTTAGCATTTATAGGGTTCTAACTAAAAAACTGATAACGTCTGATTCCAGTAGACTATCGTTTGTGTTTTTATGATTAATTTAGAACAATCTTTATTCGTAATTCTAACTTCCGTTGTGATTAGTTGAAAAGTTACCACCTTACATTGCGAAAAATATGTCTATTTTGACGATTTCAGAATTTATAGGGTTCAAAAATGGACGAAGTTAATTTAAGAAGGGTTATGTCTTATATCTCCTTAGTCTATTTTTAGTAATAACTTTAACCTGTACTGTTGCAAGTTTTTAAATGACCATCCTGTATTAATAACAATCACGTTATATTTCGATATTTCACTTTTTATAGGGGTCTAACTAAAAAAATGATATGATCAGGTTGAAATAATGTATCAATTACGTGTTCATAATTTATTTTGAGAAGTTTTTATTATAAACTCTAACTTCCATTGTTTTTAGTTTGAGTTATCACATTACGTTAAAAACAAATATGTCTATTTTGATAATATCAGTTGCAATAAGGTTCTAACTAAAAAACCGGTGGGATTTTATTAAAATGTATTGTCAATTAACTTTTTATGATGCATTTAGAACAATTTTTGTTAATAACTCCAACTTCCATTGATTTTATTTTTCGAGGTATCACCTTACATTTAGAACAAATACCAATATTTTGACATTTTAGCTATTGTAGGATTCTAACTGAAAAACTGATAACATCGAGTTACAATAAACTATCAATTGCGTTTTTATGATCAATTTGGAACAATTTTTAGTAATTACTCCATGTTCCATTGTCTTTAGTTTTCAAGATATCACCCTACATCAGAAAAACACCTATAATCTAAAATTTTAGCTCTTATAGGGTTCAAACTGAAAAAGTGTTTACAAAGTGGTTACAATAGTCTATCAATTGTATTTTTATGACCAATTTGGAACAACTTTTGTTAATAACTTCAATTTCTATTGTCTTAAGTTTAACACTTACCACCCTATGTTAAGAACAAATACACTTACTTTGGGATTTATGCTACTACAAGGTTCTAACTAAAAATCCGATAGGATTGTATTGAAATGTATCATCAACTATGTTTTTATGATTAATTTGGAACAATTTTTGTTAATAACTTCAATTTTCATTACTTTTAATTTTCGAGTTATCACCCTACGTTTAGAATAAGCTATATTCCAAGATTTTAGCTTTTGTAGGGTTCTGATTAAAAAATTGAATGAGTTAGATCACCTTGCTACACCTCACCTTACAAAAAATAACAAAATTGTTTGTGTAAATTGTTTGTGTAACTAAAAAGATAGCTACTAAAAACAATTTAGTACACAATATTTCTAAGTCTAAAACAAATTTATATCATTTCGATATTTTATTGTATAAAAAAAATCGTTAAAAAAAATTATTTGAAATTTATTCATGTGTTATTCTAGTTGATTGAGATTCGTATTTTAATTGCCTGATGCTCAACAATTTTATTCCATTCGATGAACAAAGAGATGAACATTTTTTTGAATATTCCAACTTTGTTTTTATTCAAACGCAATTTTATTATGGATGTTTTACAAACCTTTTTTTTCTTTTATTTCGATCTTTATTTTATCGGGAAGTTTTGATAAATCTGTGCGGAAGTGATTATTTCATCGGCGCCGATTCATTAATAACCGCAGACGCCGCACTAATTAATATTTGAACGGGGTTTCGTTGATTTCCTATCGTAATCGAAACTGAACAGCAATTTATTAAATTCATATCGGCTTAATCTACATCAAGTAGCACCACAAAATCCATACAATATCAAGTTTTCAAAATTTAATTAGTTATTTTAAAAGAATTAGTAATCAGATAATTTGAATCATTTAAACCATACCAAATGATTTCGAATTCGTTGCGTTTACATCATCATATGTAAACGGATCTACACATGTTTTGAATACCCATGCGAGATTAGGGTGTGTGGATAATAGACATCGAAATTTGAAGAGATTTCTGCGTTTAAATTTGCATTCGGAATCAAAGTCCATTTACCAATAAGCCTATTGATGGTAATTACCTCAAATGTAGGATTCAATCTGTTCGATAAGCTGACACGATTTCAAAGACTAATCAATCTATTCAGGTTTGTTAACATATCTCACTAGTGGAGTACTTTTGTATTATGTCATTCTAATAGTGGCAATTTCCAAATTAAGCGTAATGGAATAATATATTCCTAATAATAAATTCCTAATAATAATAGTGGTTTATTAGTGGTTTATTATACTCTGAAAATGGTTTTATTCTTCAATTTCAATCCATTTATTAAGAAAAATATCGTTTTTATTTAAGCTCATTTTGTCTAAAATGTTTCAATTTTCAATTCATTTGGGATTTGGAGAATTTTTTTTCTAACTGGCAAAAGTTCACATTTCATCTCTCTTAACACATAGTAAAATATAATTTTTTTGCCCACGGGAAAAAAGTACGTTTTTTTGCTCACGGGAAAAAAGTACGCTATTTTTTTTTCTTTCAATATTAAATCGCCGTTTTCTCGTTGTAGAAAAAATAATGTATTATACGAGGGAAAAAGTTACTTAATTTTTAACCGTCATACTTGAATAGTTGATTTTAAACTTTTCAACCCAACCCATTTAATCTAGAAACTTGAAATTTGGTACAACCCAACCTAGAATGGCGTATTATATTTCGATTATTTACTATTTTTTCAAAGTGATAAAGAAGTCTTTAAAATCGTGAAATTCTACAAATTTAGGTTGAGTTCAAAACATGATATCTCATAAACGGATTGAGATATTGAAATATCATTGTGTTGCTGAAACGGTACATACATTTCTCTATAAATGACAGAATATCTCAACATCTCTTCGACTTTTTTTAAAATTATTAAAGAAATCGTTAATTTTATTGCATGTTCTAAATTTACTTTGAGTTTAAAACATGATATCTCAAAAACGAATTGAGATGTTGAAATACCATTTCGTTCTCGAAAAAGTACATAGCTTCTATTATTGACCGAATATTTCATCAAGATATCTTCAGAGTTCGATTTTTTTACGATTTTTTTTAAATGTTTAAGGCAATCATTAAGTTTCTAAAATGTCACAAATTTAGGTTGAGTTCAAATCATGATATCTCATAAACGGATTGAGATATTGAAATATCATTGTGTTGCTGAAACGGTACATACATTTCTCTATAAATGACAGAATATCTCAACATCTCTTTGATCTTTTCAAAATTATTAAAGAAATCGTTAATTTATTGCATGTTCTAAATTTACTTTGAGTTCAAAACATGATATCTCAAAAACGAATTGAGATGTTGAAATACCATTTCGTTCTCGAAAAAGTACATAGATTCTATCATTGACCGAATATTTCATCAAGATATCTTCAGAGTTCGATTTTTTTACGATTTTTTTTTAAATGTTTAAGGCAATCATTAAGTTTCTAAAATGTCACAAATTTAGGTTGAGTTCAAATCATGATATCTCATAAACGGATTGAGATATTGAAATATCATTGTGTTGCTGAAACGGTACATACATTTCTCTATAAATGACAGAATATCTCAACATCTCTTCGACTTTTTTCAAAATTATTAAAGAAATCGTTAATTTTATTGCATGTTCTAAATTTACTTTGAGTTCAAAACATGATATCTCAAAAACGAATTGAGATGTTGAAATACCATTTCGTTCTCAAAAAAGTACATAGCTTCTATTATTGACCGAATATTTCATCAAGATATCTTCAGAGTTCGATTTTTTTACGATTTTTTTTTTAATGTTTAAGGCAATCATTAAGTTTGTAAAATGTCACAAATTTAGGTTGAGTTCAAATCATGATATCTCATAAACGGATTGAGATATTGAAATATCATTGTGTTGCTGAAACGGTACATACATTTCTCTATAAATAACAGAATATCTCAACATCTCTTCGATTTTTTCAATATTATTAAAGAAATCGTTAACTTATTGCATGTTCTAAATTTACTTTGAGTTCAAAACATGATATCTCAAAAACGAATTGAAATGTTGAAATACCATTTCGTTCTCGAAAAAGTACATAGCTTCTATTATTGACCGAATATTTCATCAAGATATCTTCAGAGTTCGATTTTTTTACGATTTTTTTTAAATGTTTAAGGCAATCATTAAGTTTCTAAAATGTCACAAATTTAGGTTGAGTTCAAATCATGATATCTCATAAACGGATTGAGATATTGAAATATCATTGTGTTGCTGAAACGGTACATACATTTCTCTATAAATGACAGAATATCTCAACATCTCTTCGACTTTTTTCAAAATTATTAAAGAAATCGTTAATTTTATTGCATGTTCTAAATTTACTTTGAGTTCAAAACATGATATCGCAAAAACGAATTGAGATGTTGAAATACCATTTCGTTCTCGAAAAAGTACATAGCTTCTATTATTGACGGAATATTTCATCAAGATATCTTCAGAGTTCGATTTTTTTACGATTTTTTTTTAAATGTTTAAGGCAATCATTAAGTTTCTAAAATGTCACAAATTTAGGTTGAGTTCAAATCATGATATCTCATAAACGGATTGAGATATTGAAATATCATTGTGTTGCTGAAACGGTACATACATTTCTCTATAAATGACAGAATATCTCAACATCTCTTCGACTTTTTTCAAAATTATTAAAGAAATCGTTAATTTTATTGCATGTTCTAAATTTACTTTGAGTTCAAAACATGATATCTCAAAAACGAATTGAGATGTTGAAATACCATTTCGTTTTCGAAAAAGTACATAGCTTCTATTATTGACGGAATATTTCATCAAGATATCTTCAGAGTGCGATTTTTTTACGATTTTTTTTAAATGTTTAAGGCAATCATTAAGTTTCTAAAATGTCACAAATTTAGGTTGAGTTCAAATCATGATATCTCATAAACGGATTGAGATATTGAAATATCATTGTGTTGCTGAAATGGTACATACATTTCACTATAAATGACAGAATATCTCAACATCTCTTCGACTTTTTCAAAATTATTAAAGAAATCGTTAATTTTATTGCATGTTCTAAATTTACTTTGAGTTCAAAACATGATATCTCAAAAACGAATTGAGATGTTGAAATACCATTTCGTTCTCGAAAAAGTACATAGCTTCTATTATTGACCGAATATTTCATCAAGATATCTTCAGAGTGCGATTTTTTTACGATTTATTTTAAATGTTTAAAGCAATCATTAAGTTTCTAAAATGTCACAAATTTAGGTTGAGTTCAAATCATGATATCTCATAAACGGATTGAGATATTGAAATATCATTGTGTTGCTGAAACGGTACATACATTTCTCTATAAATGACAGAATATCTCAACATCTCTTCGATTTTTTTCAAAATTATTAAAGAAATCGTTAATTTTATTGCATGTTCTAAATTTACTTTGAGTTCAAAACATGATATCGCAAAAACGAATTGAGATGTTGAAATACCATTTCGTTCTCGAAAAAGTACATAGCTTCTATTATTGACCGAATATTTCATCAAGATATCTTCAGAGTTCGATTTTTTTACGATTTTTTTTTAAATGTTTAAGGCAATCATTAAGTTTCTAAAATGTCACAAATTTAGGTTGAGTTCAAATCATGATATCTCATAAACGGATTGAGATATTGAAATATCATTGTGTTGCTGAAACGGTACATACATTTCTCTATAAATGACAGAATATCTCAACATCTCTTCGACTTTTTTCAAAATTATTAAAGAAATCGTTAATTTTATTGCATGTTCTAAATTTACTTTGAGTTCAAAACATGATATCTCAAAAACGAATTGAGATGTTGAAATACCATTTCGTTCTCGAAAAAGTACATAGCTTCTATTATTGACGGAATATTTCATCAAGATATCTTCAGAGTGCGATTTTTTTACGATTTTTTTTAAATGTTTAAGGCAATCATTAAGTTTCTAAAATGTCACAAATTTAGGTTGAGTTCAAATCATGATATCTCATAAACGGATTGAGATATTGAAATATCATTGTGTTGCTGAAATGGTACATACATTTCACTATAAATGACAGAATATCTCAACATCTCTTCGACTTTTTTCAAAATTATTAAAGAAATCGTTAATTTTATTGCATGTTCTAAATTTACTTTGAGTTCAAAACATGATATCTCAAAAACGAATTGAGATGTTGAAATACCATTTCGTTCTCGAAAAAGTACATAGCTTCTATTATTGACCGAATATTTCATCAAGATATCTTCAGAGTTCGATTTTTTTACGATTTTCTTTAAATGTTTAAGGCAATCATTAAGTTTGTAAAATGTCACAAATTTAGGTTGAGTTCAAATCATGATATCTCATAAACGGATTGAGATATTGAAATATCATTGTGTTGCTGAAACGGTACATACATTTCTCTATAAATGACAGAATATCTCAACATCTCTTCGACTTTTTTCAAAATTATTAAAGAAGTCGTTAATTTTATTGCATGTTCTAAATTTACTTTGAGTTCAAAACATGATATCTCAAAAACGAATTGAGATGTTGAAATACCATTTCGTTTTCGAAAAAGTACATAGCTTCTATTATTGACGGAATATTTCATCAAGATATCTTCAGAGTGCGATTTTTTTACGATTTTTTTTAAATGTTTAAGGCAATCATTAAGTTTCTAAAATGTCACAAATTTAGGTTGAGTTCAAATCATGATATCTCATAAACGGATTGAGATATTGAAATATCATTGTGTTGCTGAAATGGTACATACATTTCACTATAAATGACAGAATATCTCAACATCTCTTCGACTTTTTCAAAATTATTAAAGAAATCGTTAATTTTATTGCATGTTCTAAATTTACTTTGAGTTCAAAACATGATATCTCAAAAACGAATTGAGATGTTGAAATACCATTTCGTTCTCGAAAAAGTACATAGCTTCTATTATTGACCGAATATTTCATCAAGATATCTTCAGAGTGCGATTTTTTTACGATTTATTTTAAATGTTTAAAGCAATCATTAAGTTTCTAAAATGTCACAAATTTAGGTTGAGTTCAAATCATGATATCTCATAAACGGATTGAGATATTGAAATATCATTGTGTTGCTGAAACGGTACATACATTTCTCTATAAATGACAGAATATCTCAACATCTCTTCGATTTTTTTCAAAATTATTAAAGAAATCGTTAATTTTATTGCATGTTCTAAATTTACTTTGAGTTCAAAACATGATATCGCAAAAACGAATTGAGATGTTGAAATACCATTTCGTTCTCGAAAAAGTACATAGCTTCTATTATTGACCGAATATTTCATCAAGATATCTTCAGAGTTCGATTTTTTTACGATTTTTTTTTAAATGTTTAAGGCAATCATTAAGTTTCTAAAATGTCACAAATTTAGGTTGAGTTCAAATCATGATATCTCATAAACGGATTGAGATATTGAAATATCATTGTGTTGCTGAAACGGTACATACATTTCTCTATAAATGACAGAATATCTCAACATCTCTTCGACTTTTTTCAAAATTATTAAAGAAATCGTTAATTTTATTGCATGTTCTAAATTTACTTTGAGTTCAAAACATGATATCTCAAAAACGAATTGAGATGTTGAAATACCATTTCGTTCTCGAAAAAGTACATAGCTTCTATTATTGACGGAATATTTCATCAAGATATCTTCAGAGTGCGATTTTTTTACGATTTTTTTTAAATGTTTAAGGCAATCATTAAGTTTCTAAAATGTCACAAATTTAGGTTGAGTTCAAATCATGATATCTCATAAACGGATTGAGATATTGAAATATCATTGTGTTGCTGAAATGGTACATACATTTCACTATAAATGACAGAATATCTCAACATCTCTTTGATCTTTTCAAAATTATTAAAGAAATCGTTAATTTATTGCATGTTCTAAATTTACTTTGAGTTCAAAACATGATATCTCAAAAACAAATTGAGATGTTGAAATACCATTTCGTTCTCGAAAAAGTACATAGCTTCTATTATTGACCGAATATTTCATCAAGATATCTTCAGAGTTCGAGTTTTTTACGATTTTTTTTAAATGTTTAAGGCAATCATTAAGTTTGTAAAATGTCACAAATTTAGGTTGAGTTCAAATCATGATATCTCATAAATGGATTGAGATATTGAAATATCATTGTGTTGCTGAAACGGTACATACATTTCTCTATAAACGACAGAATATCTCAATATCTCTTCGATTTTTTCAAAATTATTAAAGAAATCGTTAATTTATTGCATGTTCTAAATTTACTTTGAGTTCAAAACATGATATCTCAAAAACGAATTGAGATGTTGAAATACCATTTCGTTCTCAAAAAAGTACATAGCTTCTATTATTGACCGAATATTTCATCAAGATATCTTCAGAGTTCGATTTTTTTACGATTTTTTTTAAATGTTTAAGGCAATCATTAAGTTTCTAAAATGTCACAAATTTAGATTGAGTTCAAATCATGATATCTCATAAACGGATTGAGATATTGAAATATCATTGTGTTGCTGAAACGGTACATACATTTCTCTATAAATGACAGAATATCTCAACATCTCTTCGATTTTTTCAAAATTATTAAAGAAATCGTTAATTTATTGCATGTTCTAAATTTACTTTGAGTTCAAAACATGATATCTCAAAAACGAATTGAGATGTTGAAATACCATTTCGTTCTCGAAGAAGTACATAGCTTCTATTATTGACCGAATATTTCATCAAGATATCTTCAGAGTGCGATTTTTTTACGATTTATTTTAAATGTTTAAGGCAATCATTAAGTTTCTAAAATGTCACAAATTTAGGTTGAGTTCAAATCATGATATCTCATAAACGGATTGAGATATTGAAATATCATTGTGTTGCTGAAACGGTACATACATTTCTCTATAAATGACAGAATATCTCAACATCTCTTCGATTTTTTTCAAAATTATTAAAGAAATCGTTAATTTTATTGCATGTTCTAAATTTACTTTGAGTTCAAAACATGATATCTCAAAAACGAATTGAGATGTTGAAATACCATTTCGTTCTCGAAAAAGTACATAGCTTCTATTATTGACCGAATATTTCATCAAGATATCTTCAGAGTTCGATTTTTTTACGATTTTTTTTAAATGTTTAAGGCAATCATTAAGTTTGTAAAATGTCACAAATTTAGGTTGAGTTCAAATCATGATATCTCATAAACGGATTAAGATATTGAAATATCATTGTGTTGCTGAAACGGTACATACATTTCTCTATAAATGACAGAATATCTCAACATCTCTTCGATTTTTTCAAAATTATTAAAGAAATCGTTAATTTTATTGCATGTTCTAAATTTACTTTGAGTTCAAAACATGATATCTCAAAAACGAATTGGGATGTTGAAATACCATTTCGTTCTCGAAAAAGTACATAGCTTCTATTATTGACCGAATATTTCATCAAGATATCTTCAGAGTTCGATTTTTTTACGATTTTTTTTAAATGTTTAAGGCAATCATGAAGTTTGTAAAATGTCACAAATTTAGGTTGAGTTCAAATCATGATATCTCATAAACGGATAGAGATATTGAAATATCATTATGTTGCTGAAACGGTACATACATTTCTCTATAAATGACAGAATATCTCAACATCTCTTCGATTTTTTCAAAATTATTAAAGAAATCGTTAATTTATTGCATGTTCTAAATTTACTTTGAGTTCAAAACATGATATCTCAAAAACGAATTGAGATGTTGAAATACCATTTCGTTCTCGAAAAAGTACATAGCTTCTATTATTGACCGAATATTTCATCAAGATATCTTCAGAGTGCGATTTTTTTTACGATTTTTTTTAAATGTTTAAGGCAATCATTAAGTTTCTAAAATGTCACAAATTTAGGTTGAGTTCAAATCATGATATCTCATAAACGGATTGAGATATTGAAATATCATTATGTTGCTGAAACGGTACATACATTTCTCTATAAATGACAGAATATCTCAACATCTCTTCGATTTTTTCAAAATTATTAAAGAAATCGTTAATTTATTGCATGTTCTAAATTTACTTTGAGTTCAAAACATGATATCTCAAAAACGAATTGAGATGTTGAAATACCATTTCGTTCTCGAAAAAGTACATAGCTTCTATTATTGACCGAATATTTCATCAAGATATCTTCAGAGTTCGATTTTTTTACGATTTTTTTTAAATGTTTAAGGCAATCATTAAGTTTCTAAAATGTCACAAATTTAGGTTGAGTTCAAATCATGATATCTCATAAACGGATTGAGATATTGAAATATCATTGTGTTGCTGAAACGGTACATACATTTCTCTATAAATAACAGAATATCTCAACATCTCTTCGACTTTTTTCAAAATTATTAAAGAAATCGTTAATTTTATTGCATGTTCTAAATTTACTTTGAGTTCAAAACATGATATCTCAAAAACGAATTGAGATGTTGAAATACCATTTCGTTCTCGAAAAAGTACATAGCTTCTATTATTGACCGAATATTTCATCAAGATATCTTCAGAGTTCGATTTTTTTACGATTTTTTTTAAATGTTTAAGGCAATCATTAAGTTTGTAAAATGTCACAAATTTAGGTTGAGTTCAAATCATGATATCTCATAAACGGATTGAGATATTGAAATATCATTGTGTTGCTGAAACGGTACATACATTTCTCTATAAATGACAGAATATGTCAACATCTCTTCGATTTTTTCAAAATTATTAAAGAAATCGTTAATTTATTGCATGTTCTAAATTTACTTTGAGTTCAAAACATGATATCTCAAAAACGAATTAAGATGTTGAAATACCATTTCGTTCTCGAAAAAGTACATAGCTTCTATTATTGACCGAATATTTCATCAAGATATCTTCAGAGTTCGATTTTTTTACGATTTTTTTTAAATGTTTAAGGCAATCATGAAGTTTGCAAAATGTCACAAATTTAGGTTGAGTTCAAATCATGATATCTCAAAAACGGATTCAGATATTCAAAAATGGTTTTACTCCTGAAAAAGTACATACTTTCCTTTATTATTGACCGAATGTTTCATTAAGATATCTTAAGAATTTGATTTTGTACGATTTTTTTGAATGATTTAGAAAATAATGAATCGTTAATTTTATGAAATGCAAATTTACAAATTTAGGTTGAGTTCAAATCATGATCTCTCAAAAACGGATTGACATATACTTTCCTTTATAAATGATAGAAAATTTGGTCAAGATATTTTAAAAATCCGATTTTTTACAATTTTTTCTTCTTAAACACCCAATACTTAAGTATTCACCCAAGGATGGAATAAATACCTGGAGCTATACCAATTTTGTAATGAATATCTATTAGTGAGCATAACATAACATCAAATATTCTTTTTTTTTATGTTCTTTTATAACACCAAGAAGTTTCAATTTTCAATTCATAAAGATTTTGGAGAAAAGAAAATCTTAATTTCAATTTTAAACGTCATAATTCATATTCAAAATTTGAAATTTGGTACAACCCAACTTAAAACTGTGTATTATGACCTGATAATAGATTTATTTCTCAACTCCAACCCATTTTGAGGAAAATATCGTTTTTAATATTAAATAATTAAATAATTTAATATTAATAAAGTTAATGATTTTTAAAAATTTTTAGTAAGAAAACTATTCAGGAAATTTAAGGTTTGGTATAACGTAACCCCAAATATTCTTCTATAATTCCAAAAAGTTTCAGTTTTCAATTCATATAGGTTTCGCAGAAAAAAGAATTTTTTGTCATATTGGAATTATTGTTTTCAATACCTTTTTTAAGTTATCTGATAATTTAAAATTTGGCACAACCTAACCTTCTACAGTCTCTTATAACCTCAAAAATGTTTTATTTATCAATTCAAACTTGTTTCAGATAAATCTATAAAATTTAATTAAGCGATATACAATGTTACCCAAAAGTAACGTTCTCTCATGCATTTGAGATTTAAAAAAATAGCAGTAGCCATGCGTAACCATGGCAACTAATTATCTGAAGCAATTGGTTGCCATGGTAACGCATGGCTATTGCTATTTTTATATATCAAAACGGATTTTTTCTATATTAAGAAAAAAATATTCTTCTACGAGCACGAAAAGTTTTCATTTTCAAATCACAACATTTTTCGAGAAAACATTTTTTGTGGTTTGATTATTAAACATACAATTCAAACGTTGATTTCCAATTCTTTTTATTAAATTTTAGTTTTAGATATCAAAAATTAATCATTGTCTTTAATAAAGTGTCTGAAACAATTGGTTGGTTGCCATGGTTACCTAAAAGCTACTGCGATTTTGATATCCTAAATGAACGGGGCAAACGTGATAAGTTTGACGACCAAGGTCACACAAGTTCTGTTCAACAAGACAGAAAGTTGGCGTTGTAAAATCAATCTTTAAAACGAAATTGATTAAGTGCTGTCTTAATTTATTTCTTAGGATGCAGAGAACCAAAGGAAGCAAACTTGCAAACTATTAATGACAGGGAAAAACACATACAATTCTAGGAAAATTTTATCATGTGTCATAATGACACTGTTCTTAATTTTTATGGTCTCCCTAAGATCTACAAGGTCGGAACACCATTTAGACCAATTATCTCGTTTATTGGTTCTCCTACTTATCAGTTGTACGATTATCTGGTCATCATTCTCTCTGGCCCTCACCAATAAAACAAAGTACAACATCATTGAGTCCTTGTTTTTCGTGAATGATCAGGAATATGACGTTACTTCCTATTTTGGTTCTGATCTCGTTAGATGTGTCCATTCTACCAATATCCCCTTGCAATCAGTAATGGAGAGATTGTCTCCAGTAGACTGGAATCTGATACTACATCACACGGATATTCCCAAAGATATTTCTTGAGGCCATCGAGTTCTTGTTCAATTCTTCCATATTCTCCTTCCAGAACATGTTTTGAACGGAAGTTTGGTACCCTCATGGGTAGTCTTCTTAATCCCATTTTGGGCTCCATAAACATAGATTGGATCTTGGATATCTCAGCTTCCCTTTCGGTTACCCTTTATTTACAAGTGTGTGCATGACAATATTTGTACTCTACCATATGATAGATTACTGTACGTTCAAGCATGTTGGTCCAATTTACGATGAAAACACCATCCAACAATAGTCTGGATTCACTTGTCATCAGGAAAACTAATCAACACATCGTTTTAGATTGGTATAGGAAGCCCACCTTTTCAGGTTGCTTTAGCAACTTCTTTTCTTATCATCCCATTCATATTAAGGTTAACACCCTCAAGGGCATGAAAAACAGGGTCATTCGCATTTCTGACCATGAGTTTAGAGAAAAGAATCTTAGTTTCTAGCGGATGTCTTGTTGTAATAATGGATTTTCTCCTTTACTGGGCAGCAGAATTCTCCACTCGTTAAGTCCTCAGCCATATTATAGCATTGAAAGGTGACATCAAAATTTGCACCTTGATTACTGGATTCACTAACATTCTGGTAAAAAGTTTTAGTGATTGTGTTCTTTAAAGTTTGCTATTTACAAGCCGTTGAAAAGTCTTTTCACTGGGTTAACAAATACCACTAAAAATTATCCACCAGTCAAACTTGATGTATAAGATCGAAAATGTGTTGTGAGAGTTGGACAGCATGCGAGGGACTGTGCCATGATGAAATCGGGAAGGACTGCTTTGGTAGAATGTGTCAACAGATCAGAAATTTGTACTCTTCATGGAGATGTTCCATATTTCCTACATCCAAAACACGGTAAATTCAAAACACTCAGGGTCTTAATAAAATTTGCTGCTTTTTGATTGAACTAACCAACAAATCCCATTCACTCATGTCTGATGCCTCCATGCGTTCAATATGGTTCTAATTGACCTTGATATTCTCATCTTTCATGATTTTTTTATGATTAATAATTAGTAATTGCTAATGTGTCATGTGTAAAAATCGGTTTGTAAGTTTAGTTACTGATTCCCTAATTTAGATGAGACCACATATTTTACCATCAAATTTTTTGTCTCTAAATGTAAGCTCATTGTTGTTAGTTGATTCTATTTATTATTTTCTCATACTTCGCAGGGTACATAACCTGATGAAGATTATAACAAATAATTGAATGCTTGGTTTTATTAAAGGAGGCTCTTAATTCCTACCCCATTTTTGGTTGCATTCTCAAAAACTTTTAACCAATCTTATATTATACAACCAATAACTTTAACCATTATTTTTTTACAACCTTAACATTTAAAATTTGACACAACCTAACCTCATACAGTCTCTTAGAGCATCAAAAACTTTTATTTATCAATTTAAACCCGTTTCAGAGAAAATCCAATTAAACGATATACAATATTACTCAAAAGTAACGCACCTCCATGCATTTGTAATCTAAAAAATCGTATTAACCATGCGTAACCATGGCAACCAATTGTTTCAAATATCAAAAATCATTGTCTTTAATAAATTGTCTAAAACAATTCGTTGCCATGGTTACGCATGACTATTGCTATTTTTTTTTTATTTTAATGAATTAGAAATATTGAATCATTTTTTTCGAAAATAGTCTTATCATCTTTTTATATTTTTAATTGTTATTCAATCTTAAATAGTTATATAGCTATGCCAAACTAAAACTAGAACTAACACTAGACCTTGTACTAGAAAATTTCGGTTTAGCCGTGCGTCTTCAGACGCACCATCAAATTTTTTGTCTCTAAATGTAAGTTCATTGTTGTTAGTTGATTCTATTTATTATTTTCTCATACTTCGCAGTGTACGTAACCTGATGAAGATTATAACAAATAATTGAATGCTTGGTTTTATTAAAGGAGGCTCTTAATTCCCGTAATTTAAACCCGTTTCAGAGAAAATCCAATTAAGCGATATACAATATTACTCAAAATTAACGCACCTCCATGCATTTGTAATCTAAAAAATCGCATTAACCATGCGTAACCATGGCAACCAATTGTTTCAAATATCAAAAATCATTGTCTTTAATAAATTGTCTAAAACAATTGATTGCCATGGTTACGCACGACTATTGCTATTTTTTTTTTATTTTAATGAATTAGAAATATTGAATCATTTTTTTCGAAAATAGTCTTATCATCTTTTTATATTTTTAATTGTTATTCAATCTTAAATAGTTATATAGCTATGTCAAACTAAAACTAGAACTAACACTAGACCTAGTACTAGAAAGTTCCGGTTTAGCCGTGCGTCTTCAGACGCACCATCAAATTTTTTGTCTCTAAATGTAAGTTCATTGTTGTTAGTTGATTCTATTTATTATTTTCTCATACTTCGCAGTGTACGTAACCTGATGAAGATTATAACAAATAATTGAATGCTTGGTTTTATTAAAGGAGGCTCTTAATTCCCGTAATTTAAACCCGTTTCAGAGAAAATCCAATTAAGCGATATACAATATTACTCAAAAGTAACGCACCTCCATGCATTTGTAATCTAAAAAATCGCATTAACCATGCGTAACCATGGCAACCAATTGTTTCAAATATCAAAAATCATTGTCTTTAATAAATTGTCTAAAACAATTCGTTGCCATGGTTACGCATGACTATTGCTATATTTTTTTTATTTTAATGAATTAGAAATATTGAATCATTTTTTTCGAAAATAGTCTTATCATCTTTTTATATTTTTAATTGTTATTCAATCTTAAATAGTTATATAGCTATGCCAAACTAAAACTAGAACTAACACTAGACCTTGTACTAGAAAATTTCGGTTTAGCCGTGCGTCTTCAGACGCACCATCAAATTTTTTGTCTCTAAATGTAAGTTCATTGTTGTTAGTTGATTCTATTTATTATTTTCTCATACTTCGCAGTGTACGTAACCTGATGAAGATTATAACAAATAATTGAATGCTTGGTTTTATTAAAGGAGGCTCTTAATTCCCGTAATTTAAACCCGTTTCAGAGAAAATCCAATTAAGCGATATACAATATTACTCAAAATTAACGCACCTCCATGCATTTGTAATCTAAAAAATCGCATTAACCATGCGTAACCATGGCAACCAATTGTTTCAAATATCAAAAATCATTGTCTTTAATAAATTGTCTAAAACAATTGATTGCCATGGTTACGCACGACTATTGCCATTTTTTTTTTATTTTAATGAATTAGAAATATTGAATCATTTTTTTCGAAAATAGTCTTATCATCTTTTTATATTTTTAATTGTTATTCAATCTTAAATAGTTATATAGCTATGTCAAACTAAAACTAGAACTAACACTAGACCTAGTACTAGAAAGTTTCGGTTTAGCCGTGCGTCTTCAGACGCACCATCAAATTTTTTGTCTCTAAATGTAAGTTCATTGTTGTTAGTTGATTCTATTTATTATTTTCTCATACTTCGCAGTGTACGTAACCTGATGAAGATTATAAAAAATAATTGAATGCTTGGTTTTATTAAAGGAGGCTCTTAATTCCCGTAATTTAAACCCGTTTCAGAGAAAATCCAATTAAGCGATATACAATATTACTCAAAAGTAACGCACCTCCATGCATTTGTAATCTAAAAAATCGCATTAACCATGCGTAACCATGGCAACCAATTGTTTCAAATATCAAAAATCATTGTCTTTAATAAATTGTCTAAAACAATTCGTTGCCATGGTTACGCATGACTATTGCTATATTTTTTTTATTTTAATGAATTAGAAATATTGAATCATTTTTTTCGAAAATAGTCTTATCATCTTTTTATATTTTTAATTGTTATTCAATCTTAAATAGTTATATAGCCATGTCAAACTAAAACTAGAACTAACACTAGACCTAGTACTAGAAAGTTTCGGTTTAGCCGTGCGTCTTCAGACGCACCATCAAATTTTTTGTTTCTAAATGTAAGTTCATTGTTGTTAGTTGATTCTATTTATTATTTTCTCATACTTCGCAGTGTACGTAACCTGATGAAGATTATAACAAATAATTGAATGCTTGGTTTTATTAAAGGGGGCTCTTAATTCCCGTAATTTAAACCCGTTTCAGAGAAAATCCAATTAAGTGATATACAATATTACTCGAAAGTAACGCACCTCCATGCATTTGTAATCTAAAAAATCGCATTAACCATGCGTAACCATGGCAACCAATTGTTTCAAATATCAAAAATCATTGTCTTTAATAAATTGTCTAAAACAATTCGTTGCCATGGTTACGCATGACTATTGCTATTTTTTTTTATTTTAATGAATTAGAAATATTGAATATTTTTTTTCGAAAATAGTCTTATCATCTTTTTATATTTTTAATTGTTATTCAATCTTAAATAGTTATATAGCTATGTCAAACTAAAACTAGAACTAACACTAGACCTAGTACTAGAAAGTTTCGGTTTAGCCGTGCGTCTTCAGACAAAAGCAAATTGCAAATTTAAAAACACTTACTACACCTACAATAAGGGCCTTCCAATGGGATCATCACTAAGTGGATTATTAGCTGATATATTCTTAGACAAACTTGAAAAAGAACTTATAATAAACAATAACAACCCATATAGACACAACATCATAACATGGTTAAGATATGTAGATGATATCATCGTTTTTATCGACAATGACAGACAAGAAACAATAACCAACTTACACAACTACATTAATAATTTACATAAAGACATCAAATTTACAATCGAAATAGAACATAACAACCGCATAAATTTTTTAGACTTAACAATTTTAAAAACAGACAACGGACTTCAATACAGTATCTATAGAAAACCAACGCAAACAGATACTATCATCCCAAATGATTCTTTTCATGATTATACTCATAAAATGGCAACTTTCAACGCATATATACACCGTGCCTTCAACACAAAACTTAGTGAAAAAGAACTTAGAACAGAAATATCCATTATCAAACAAATTGACCAAAATAACGGATATAAACCACAAATCATCAACAAAATGATTGACAAATACAGAAACAAACAGAATCACATAAAACTTACCACTCTTACAAATATAACAAATAACAAAAACAATATTTATAGAACAATAGAATATCAAGGTAACATACATAATAAAATCAAAAAAATTTTTAAGAAACACAATATAGTTATAACATCCAAAAGCAACAACACACTAGATAAAATTTTAATTAACAACAAAGATAAAATCAATAAAATGAACGATAATGGAGTTTACAAATTAGAATGTGATACGTGTAAAGCCATTTACATTGGTGAAACAGGGAGATGCTTAAAAACTCGTATAAAAGAACATAGAACACAACAAAGATCTAACTTTGGAAGACATATAATATTTAACAAAGAACACCAATTTAATGAAACAAAAAACACAACATTACTTCATAAGAAAAATAAAAGTAACCTTTTGGAAATACTTGAACTTTATGAAATTAGAAAATTTAAACATAATCATCCACAAATTTTATGTTTGAATGACCAAATTAACTACACAGAAAAACCTTTATATATGTATTTGAAAAATCCTTTTACTCCACCTAAAAATAAAAATAAAATTAAAAAACCCTAACATATACAATGAACTCAAACCGCAATAACATTTTCCCATATTTCCCTTCCCAAATTTATAATAGATATTTGAACTTTTGGTTTGGGAAATATTCAATTTTAATTTTATTTTATTTTTATTTTAATCATATTTTAATTTTTCACATTGACACAACATGACATTAATCACAAAATAATATGTCAATAACATCAACAATTTTCTTTAAAATATAATCCTGAAGATGGTTTAAACGTAACCGAAACCGGTAGTAACATTGTGTAAAATACTATATATTATCGTCTTGTTAATAAAAGTACAAAAAATTATTAAATAAACATTTAATTCAAGACGAAAAACATTCGTATAAAATAAAAAAAAAAAAATATTTTTAATTGTTATTCAATCTTAAATAGTTATATAGCTATGTCAAACGAAAACTAGAACTAACACTAGACCTAGTACTGGAAAGATTTAGGTTTAGCCGTGCGTCTGAAGACTGAAGACGCACGGCTAAACCGAAACTTTCTAGTACTAGGTCTAGTGTTAGTTCTAGTTTTACCTGCTATTCAGCGCTTAATTGTTGTAAATACAACCTAGTTTTAGTATTAACACTAGACCTACACCTAAAATATTAGGAATTAGCCGTACGTCTTTTTGGATGTCTTTTTGGAACCCTAATATTTCTAGTTCTAAGTCTAGTATTAATTCCGAAGATAGGTTGGGTTGGATTGGGTTCAACCCAACCAATCAATAATAATTTTTTTTGAAAATATTCTTATGTAACCAATACTAAATTTTGATTACATTAAATTCAGAAAAAAAAAATCGCACATAACTCAATTAAAAGTCACAAAAAAAAGTGATGTTATTTGGTGATAATTCAAAACGACCCTATTTATTTTCTATTATAATTAGCTATGTCGATTTATTAAAACCGATCGGATAATTACCAGAAATAAATTACTACCCACCCCATAACTACCCGTAATGTTTAATTTTAGCATTAATATTTGCCATCGAATAATAGTATTGCTAATCTCCGTGTATTAAATTGGACCATAAAATTTAAGTATAAATATCGAAACCAACCAGATTATTTATTAAATAACCTGCCGCCCTCTCTATACATGTATATATATATATACATGTATAGCATACATGTGTTGCGTACAGCACAACGTTTCGATTATCGGTTATTTGGGAATTTTTAAACCTCAGTTGACAATTGACCTATGACTAATCGAACTAAATCCGTTTCGATTTTAATTTAATTTTACCTCTCGTCGTTGTTTTATCTACATAATGGAATATTTAATTGATAACGGGGAAAATACAATACCTATTTAATAATGGTCGCCTTTTGATGAGGTTAATGGAAAATTCTCGTACCGTTATCATCCCCCGGCTTTTTTTATTTGTTTTCGGGCACCGCATCGACCAACAAATTAATACAAATGGGATATTTTGTGTTGTCCTATTTGACTTTTTGATCAGGAAAACGCTACGTTGGATTTGTCGGTTCGACCAAAATCCGACGGTCTATTATACATAGCATTTGCATCAAACTGCAATTTAGTTTACACTAGCGCTAACAGTCACTAACAATTTCGTGTAGTTATATTTTACAATTAATTCGATGGTTACTCCCTAGCTAACCGGCCGTAATGGATCGAATAACGTGCTAATGAATTTGTACAAATTCGTTTTATACGATTTAATTGATACAAATTATCGTAATCATTTTCAAAGTTAAACGGTGCAGTTGTGACGTTGTGGTATGTTCTCTCTTGACGTTTAGGGATCTTTCTTTAGTAGCCTCCCGGTGTCGTCCGCCATAAATCACGACTTCCCGGATGACGAACGGGACCTGGCTAAGTGGGATGGGGACGAGGTTTCGAGTTCGGAAGGGATTTCTTTCTCTCCGAAACCTGACACGCCAATTATTTAACATCCCGCGACTACACCAGAAGATTTATGGCGATAAACGCAATAAAATATACAGGAAACCCCCCCGGTTTCCCATGTTTCCCCCACACCAACAAATCGTGTTCTATTTATGACCCTTTATGAAAGCGATATTTTTACGACAAAAAAAATATATGACGATAACGTAATTATCGCGGACTGTCAATACATTCAGTCGATAATTCAATTTTCCGGGCGAATTTGATGCGAATTTTTTTAATTGTTGACGTTTATGCGATATGAAACGGGGTTGGACGGATGCCGTGGATGGACCATAACTGCATATTATTAAATGGTCCACGTTCAATTACTGCACGTCTCATATGATTTGAATACCCGGGTCCTATATGCACGAGGCGTACACCATGAAATATATCGCTTCCTTAATTGTTACTCCGATCTCGTTTAATTGCTACGTTCACAGCGTAAACAATGAAATATTGCCGTAATAAAATTCGGGAGTGTTAGAAAATTTATTTGATTATTTGTTGTGCTAGGAAACAATCAAGAAATTGTGATTATTAATTTAAATGAACTATTATTAAATTGAGATAAGAGTTGGGTAGAAGTAGTTGTGGTTGGTTAATAAAACATTCCTCAACCTGGGATTTGCGTTGCATGAGGTTTTAGGAACGCAACCTGCTACCGGGTAAAGTTTTAGCGGCTTACTACGGATTACGCCTTCTAAAGTTTCAAGAAGCTTTTAACATTATAAATCACAAATTCTAAGCTAAAGTTAAATAGATTCAAGCAAAATGATGCAATTGGCTGCTTAAACAAATAATGTTGGATTTGAAAAAATCGATTTTTTTTATTTGAATCTAGATTCTCTATGAAAGACCTCTATGATCTTTTTAAAATTTGATCACTTTTTCGTGATTCCGCTAAAACGTCAGAAACACATCTTCTTTTAACATTTCTTAGATGGAATCGATTTCAAATAAAAACAACGCTTTATGTATCATTTGAAAGAGGAAGCTTCAACCTTCAATTTAACTGATAAGTCATTACTTCATTGTCAAAAATAAGGCCTCGATGATGTTTCAAATTTTATCATTTTGTTTCGTGATTCTACTGAAACGTTTTTACAAGAAATATCATTAAAAGAATCTTCTTGAATATCGTTCTTGATATAAATTATCTGCAATCTCTACATTCTTCTCTACGTTCATTAAAATCGTTAAAGGTTTAGCGACGTTGGCAAATTCAGGTATATATCTTCGATACCATGCTCATCTGAACGAAAGACTAAAGTTTCAAATTTCTTGGTTCAGTTATAGCATCTCTATCGCACTCACGTACTTTCATCTGTTGGTAACTCGCAGGCATGTCCAATGTTGTCATGCATTTGTGTTCTTCACTTGATGTAACAAACCTTCAATTCTGAGCATAGGATACTTATCAATGATTGTTATCGCATTTAAACGTCGATAATCTATGCATAATCGTACACTTCTGTCTTTCTTTGGGACTAGAACCATGCAGTCCATTTACCTTCACATTCTTCGATGATTCCTTCATCTAGAAGTTTATGTAGTTCTTTCTTTTATTCGTAATTTTACTAAAACGTGAAATCGATTTCAAATTGAAACAATGAGTCATACATCAGTTGAAAGAGGGAGGTTCAAGCTTCAATCTGATATAAAAGTCATTTCTTCATTTTTAAAAATAAGACCTCTATGATCTTTTTAAAATTTGATCACTTTTTCGTGATTCCGCTAAAACGTCAGAAACACATCTTCTTTTAGCATTTCTTAGATGGAATCGATTTCAAATAAAAACAACGCTTTATATATCATTTGAAAGAGGAAGTTTCAACCTTCAATTTAACTGATAAGTCATTACTTCATTGTCAAAAATAAGGCCTCGATGATGTTTCAAATTTTATCATTTTGTTTCGTGATTCTATTGAAACATTTTTACAAAAAATATCATTAAAAGAATCTTCTTGAATATCGTTCTTGATATAAATTATCTGCAATCTCTACATTTTTCTCTACATTCATTAAAATCGTTAAAGGTTTAGCGACGTTGGCAAATTCAGGTATATATCTTCGATACCATGCTCATCTCAACAAAAGACTAAAGTTTCTAATTTCTTTTCTCAGTTATGGCATCTCTATCGCACTCACGTACTTTCATCTGATGGTAACTCGCAGGCATGTCCAATGTTGTCATGCATTTGTGTTCTTCACTTGATGTAACAAACCTTCAATTCTGAGCATAGGATACTTATCAATGATTGTTATCGCATTTAAACGTCGATAATCTATGCATAATCGTACATTTCTGTCTTTCTTTGGGACTAGAACCACGCAGTCCATTTACCTTCACATTCTTCGATGATTCCTTCATCTAGAAGTTTATGTAGTTCTTTCTTTTATTCGTAATTTTACTAAAACGTGAAATCAATTTCAAATTGAAACAATGAGTCATACATCAGTTGAAAAAGGGAGGTTCAAGCTTCAATCTGATATAAAAGTCATTTCTTCATTTTTAAAAATAAGACCTCTATGATCTTTTTAAAATTTGATCACTTTTTCGTGATTCCGCTAAAACGTCAGAAACACATTTTCTTTTAACATTTCTTAGATGGAATCGATTTCAAATAAAAACAACGCTTTATGTATCATTTGAAAGAGGAAGTTTCAACCTTCAATTTAACTGATAAGTCATTACTTCATTGTCAAAAATAAGGCCTCGATGATGTTTCAAATTTTATCATTTTGTTTCGTGAGTCTACTGAAACGTTTTTACAAGAAATATCATTAAAAGAATCTTCTTGAATATCGTTCTTGATATAAATTATCTGCAACCTCTACATTCTTCTCTACATTCATTAAAATCGTTAAAGGTTTAACGACGTTGGCAAATTCAGGTATATATCTTCGATACCATGATCATCTCAACAAAAGACTAAAGTTTCTAATTCCTTGGCTCAGTTATGGCATCTCTATCGCACTCACGTACTTTCATCTGTTGGTAACTCGCAGGCATGTCCAATGTTGTCATGCATTTGTGTTCTTCACTTAATGTAACAAACCTTCAATTCTGAGCATAGGATACTTATCAATGATTGTTATCGCATTTAAACGTCGATAATCTATGCATAATCGTACATTTCTGAGTTTCTTTGGGACTAGAACCACGCAGTCCATTTACCTTCACATTCTTCGCTGATTCCTTCATCTAGAAGTTTGTAAAGTTTTTTCTTTTATTTATAATTCTACTAAAACGTGAAATCGATTTCAAATTGAAACAACGAGTTGTACATATATCATTTGAAAGGGGAAGGGTCAACCTCTACAATTTTTCAAATTATATCATTTCTTTCGTGATTCTGCTAAAAAGTTGTTTCTACAAAAAATATCATTAAAAGGTTATCACCTTCCTAGATATCGTTCTTTATATAAATTTCCTAGCTTTCTTTTCTCTTCTTGCTAGCTAGAGCCTTTGCATTCTCCCCAGATTGTATAAAACAAACTATCATTTTTCATCATTTTCATATAACATTGTTATGAAAGTTGGTGACAATTAAGAAATACTTAAACGATAAGTCTAGGTGTTTGTTTTGAAGCTAGATTGTAGGCTTGGTGTTAGTTATACTTTTAGTTCCAGAAGAATTTAAAACAATCTAGAGCTAAACTCAAATTAAAACTAGAACTAACACTAGACCTAGAACTAGAAAGCTTTCTGAAGACGCACGGCTAAACCTGAATCTTTCTAGTTCTAGGTCTAGTGTTAGTTCTAGTTTTAGTAACTAAAACTAACACATTAACTAAAGATAAAGCCAATACTAGTACTAGAGCTAACACTAGACCTAGAATGAAAAATATTTGGGTTTAGCCGTACCTCTCTTAAGATGGAACCCAACACAACTCAACACAGCTTTAGAACTAACACTAGACTTATTGTTAGAACGAAAAATATTTGGGTTTAGTTGTACCTCTCTTAAGATGGAACCCAACCCAACCCAACCCAATATAGCTTCAAAACTAACACTAGACCTAGAACGAAAAATATTTGGGTTTAGCCGTACCTCTCTTAAAATGGAACCCAACCCAACCCAACCCAATATAGCTTCAGAACTAACACTAGACCTAGAACGAAAAATATTTGGGTTTAGCCGTACCTCTCTTAAGATGGAACCCAACCCAACCCAACCCAATATAGCTTTAGAACTAACACTAGACCTAGAACAAGAAATATTTGGATTTAGCCGTACCTCTCTTAAGATGGAACCCAAACCAACCCAACCCAATATAGTTTCAGAACTAACACTAGACCTAGAACGAAAAATATTTGGGTTTAGCCATACCTCTCTTAAGATGGAACTCAACCAAACCCAACATAGCTTCAGAACTAACACTAGACTTAGAACTAGAGAGATTGGGGTTTTACCGTCTTAAGAGATGTATGGCGAAACCTTGGCGTTTCTAGCTCTAGATCTAGTATTAGTACAAAAGCTAGTATGTAGGTCTAATATTTGTTATACTTTGAATTTCAGAAGAATTTACAATAATCTATAGCTAAATAAGGATTAAAACTAGAACTAACACTAGACCTAGTACTAGAAAGATTTAGGTTTAGCCGTGCGTCTGAAGACGCACGGCTAAACCGAAACTTTCTAGTACTAGGTCTAGTGTTAGTTCTAGTTTTACCTGCTATTCAGCGCTTAATTGTTGTAAATACAACCTAGTTTTAGTATTAACACTAGACCTAGTCCTAAAATATTAGGAATTAACTGTACGTCTCTTTGGATGGCTGAACCCTAATATTTCTAGTTCTAACTCTTGTGTTAGTTCTGAAGCTATGTTGGGTTGGGTTAGGTTCCGTCTTAGAAAAGGTACTACTCTTACTAGTACTAGGTCTAGTGTTAGTTCTAGTTTTACCTGCTATTCAGCGCTTAATAGTTGTAAATACAACCTAGCTTTAGTATTAAACCGAAACTTTCTAGTTCTATGTCTAGTGTTAGTTCTAGTTTTAGTTCAATACAAGTATATAATATAATTATCTAAAATTGAATAACAGCTAAAATGATAAGACGACGAAGTCGAACTTTTAATTTCAGATATCTGAATGAAATTTTTATTATATATATATAGAAGAAAATGTGTACTTTTTCGTTAATTGAACCGTTATTAAATATATCTAATTATTTTCGAGATAATTAAATTAATATCAACCCAAAAAAATTTTAAGCAAGATTTTTCGACTATCATTTAAAAAAACCGCGAATTCTTAAGATATTCAAATAGAATTTGGAAAAAATGTGTATTTTTTGTGAATTATCTTCAGTTGTCTTTGAGGTAATAACTTTTCAACTCAACCCGATTTTTAGTAAATTTTTAATAGACATATTTACAAAATGATGAAATATCGAAATTTTAAAATATCCGAATACAATTTTTCTCATATATCTAAAAAAATATTTATTTTTGCACGAATTAAACCGATTATTCATTTTAAACTAAAAATATTTAAAATCAATCAGATTTAATTTGATGAAATCGTTGAAACCGCACGATAGAATTGTAATTCATTTGTGAGATAATACTTTTGTGCTTGTGATTGAATCACCATATCAAATATTTTTTGCTCCACTTCCATAATTATTATGCCCCGTAACTTTTTACCAGTTTCAATTTTTTGCCGGCAAATTAAACCAAACATTGGGCACCGAGCCGCGATATTTATTTATCCGCGAGTCGTGCGTAAAGCGAATGTTAAAAAAATTGTTTTGATCGTCGTTTTGTCTATATTTTCGCGTAATTTTTTTGGGGGTGTGCTGCCAAATAGGTCGGTCATCCGAAACAAGCGTTCCGGTTAGCAAAAATCCATTCATCGGCGTTTTATCGTGCTCCCGATATCCTTCCGGTTCGCCGCCGGTAGATATATGGTTGTCTCGGGTATCGGTAGATATTTTTGAAAGCTTTTGCGTTTCGCAAATGAGAGTTCGCCTCAGGAAAAATTCTATTTCTCTCTCTTTTATCTTTTTTTTTTCCATCAATAAAAAAGCACCTTGCAAACGAATCCATCCCTTTCAAAGAGAATCGCTTCTTTTAGAAAAACACTTCATTTTATTACTTTTTTAAAATTTAAATTCAAAAAAGCCATATTCGTACATAAATATTTCACGCCCTCTTTCGGCGGGTATCTAAATTCCCACGAAAAGTTTTCCTACCAACTTTCCTCGCTTCCTGTTTCATCCAGAGATGGCGCTTTTAACGTGGAAAATTGGGGTGGGAAATCAATACCGAAACCGTTCCGCCATCTACCAAACAGTAAGCTAAACTTTCCAGAACTTTGCAGAAGGGGAAATCGTGCTTTTCCGGTGTGGTGGCGCCGCACGGGAAATTCCACAAACACCGTGGTTTCAGAGAAACTTTAAATTTCCAATCGGTTGTTAAATTCCGTGAATTCGTGAATATCACGATTGGTTTTGCTCATTTCCGACGTCCCAATTAACTTGGAAATTGTGGTCGTGCTATAATTTGGTTGAATCGTTTAGGGGTCGAGTTCAATTTGAAATTTTGTTGTATAGATGGCGCAAAGAGTTGTTATGATACAGATTTTTCTATGAGTTTATTTTTTATTTCGATTTTACGGCTCGGCGAATTTCCCGGAAAAATGCTTTTATTGTTATGCATTCAACACGTACAATTCATAATTGGATTTTACGATAATTTACAGAGGGAGCGAAGTTATTTTTAGTATTTATTTTTTTAGCTAGTGCACTAACAATAAAAATGTTTTTAAATATAATTCAGATTTTTCGACATTTTAATACTTTTATTTATATCGAATAAAATGTGTTAATTAAAATTGATTTGACACAAAGTTTAATCTTGATTTGAGATTATCCAGTTACCGGAAACAGTGTTTGTTTCAACCAATTATCCTCGGACACTCACACAAACTCAACTCTTCTTCCATTGTTACTACGAACTGTGTCCTGTCATTTCACCCTTTATTTGCCTTTCGATACCCATCTATTTGAAGACAAAAGGGACCAGACAATCCCCGATCATATCCCCGACAGAAACTCGAGAATCCTTTACTCTCGAAAATGTTAGTTAAATAATTCGTTAAACTTCGCAAATTCCCTTTTTCGTAACGTATTGTATTGCTTAACTTTAAACTTTGTATCATCTTTTAGCACGGCTACAATAGAAGTTATTCTAATGGTTGCGATTGTGTTACTTCCTGTTCTCAAAAAGGAACAACTCAATTTACTTCAGTATAGTTATTCGAGACGGTTGTCCTCCTTCGTTGCATCACATTAAAATATACAAGTTGCGTGTTCGGTTTCAAAGGGAATACAACTATCAAAAGACGTCCTCTTTAGGTGTTAAGAAGTAATTTGAATTTAAGTTACGGAAAGTTTCGAAATGATATAATTAGCTTTTCAAATTTATTTTGCATTTTAAATAACGTTGTAATCTCAGAGCTTGATTCGAGTACAATGTTGAGAATTACAGCCGAGATAATAGAGTAAATTTGTTATAACGAAGGTAAGGGTTGACCTTGAAATATTAAAGGCTCAAATTGAGGAAGAACGATATTAAATAATATTAGGTGACATAAAGTTTCGATGTTGAGTGATGACATAAAGTTGCTATGATATTAGTCCGATACAATGTTGAGGAAGAATATTGATAGATATCACCGACGATATTGAAAGATACAATGTTGAGGTGTTCTCAAAGACAAAGTTGAAGATAATAATTTTGAGGAATGGATGAAATCAATGACGATATAAAGGTGTGATAAAGGAATGATATTGTGATATATATGATGATGTGATAATGAAACAATACTGAAGGATATTGAGGGTTGACAATGATTACATCGAAGATTTTTCGAGACCATGAAAAAGGGTATCAGGGATAATATTGAAATACCATGTTGAAGGTTACGCGACTATGTTAAAGACTCCTCAGGGACAATGTTGAAGGATGCTGAAAAGGATGTGGTCGGAAATAGTATTGAGATATCTGCTATGATGAAGAGGAGAATTATAATATTGAGGATTGATATTAAGGCTATCAAAGTGAAAATTAAGGAGTATTTTGGACGAGATGGTGTAGTGACAGAAATGATAATGAAAGAATCACTGACAATTTTGAGAATTATCAGAAAAAATATTGAAAATTATCACAACATTTTCACAGACAACGAAGTGCCAGGGATAATATCAAAAGTGACATTAAGGGTCGAGCGACTTTTTGTTAAAGATTGCTCAAAGCAACATTCCTTGTTCCAGAGGATGTTGAGAGTAACAGAAAAAGGTATTCGTCATGATAAAAAGAAGACTTGCAATAGGTAATATTGAGGATTGATATTAAGGCCATCAAAGGCTGAATTAAGGAGTATTTTGGACGAGGTAGTGTTGTGACAGAAATGATAATGAAAGAATCACTGACGATTTTGAGAATTATCAGAAAAAATATTGAAAATTATCACAACATTTTCACAGACAACGAAGTGCCAGGGATAATATCAAAAGTGACATTAAGGGTCGAGCGACTTTTTGTTAAAGATTGCTCAAAGCAACATTCCTTGTTCCAGAGGATGTTGAGAGTAACAGAAAAAGGTATTCGTCATGATAAAAAGAAGACTTGCAATAGGTAATATTGAGGATTGATATTAAGGCCATCAAAGGCTGAATTAAGGAGTATTTTGGACGAGGTAGTGTTGTGACAGAAATGATAATGAAAGAATCACTGACGATTTTGAGAATTATCAGAAAAAATATTGAAAATTATCACAACATTTTCACAGACAACGAAGTGCCAGGGATAATATCAAAAGTGACATTAAGGGTCGAGCGACTTTTTGTTAAAGATTGCTCAAAGCAACATTCCTTGTTCCAGAGGATGTTGAGAGTAACAGAAAAAGGTATTCGTCATGATAAAAAGAAGACTTGCAATAGGTAATATTGAGGATTGATATTAAGGCCATCAAAGGCTGAATTAAGGAGTATTTTGGACGAGGTAGTGTTGTGACAGAAATGATAATGAAAGAATCACTGACGATTTTGAGAATTATCAGAAAAAATATTGAAAATTATCACAACATTTTCACAGACAACGAAGTGCCAGGGATAATATCAAAAGTGACATTAAGGGTCGAGCGACTTTTTGTTAAAGATTGCTCAAAGCAACATTCCTTGTTCCAGAGGATGTTGAGAGTAACAGAAAAAGGTATTCGTCATGATAAAAAGAAGACTTGCAATAGGTAATATTGAGGATTGATATTAAGGCCATCAAAGGCTGAATTAAGGAGTATTTTGGACGAGGTAGTGTTGTGACAGAAATGATAATGAAAGAATCACTGACGATTTTGAGAATTATCAGAAAAAATATTGAAAATTATCACAACATTTTCACAGACAACGAAGTGCCAGGGATAATATCAAAAGTGACATTAAGGGTCGAGCGACTTTTTGTTAAAGATTGCTCAAAGCAACATTCCTTGTTCCAGAGGATGTTGAGAGTAACAGAAAAAGGTATTCGTCATGATAAAAAGAAGACTTGCAATAGGTAATATTGAGGATTGATATTAAGGCCATCAAAGGCTGAATTAAGGAGTATTTTGGACGAGGTAGTGTTGTGACAGAAATGATAATGAAAGAATCACTGACGATTTTGAGAATTATCAGAAAAAATATTGAAAATTATCACAACATTTTCACAGACAACGAAGTGCCAGGGATAATATCAAAAGTGACATTAAGGGTCGAGCGACTTTTTGTTAAAGATTGCTCAAAGCAACATTCCTTGTTCCAGAGGATGTTGAGAGTATCAGAAAAAGGTATTCGTCATGATAAAAAGAAGACTTGCAATAGGTAATATTGAGGATTGATATTAAGGCCATCAAAGGCTGAATTAAGGAGTATTTTGGACGAGGTAGTGTTGTGACAGAAATGATAATGAAAGAATCACTGACGATTTTGAGAATTTTCAGAAAAAATATTGGAAAATGTTGAGGATTATCACAACATTTTCATAGACAACGAAGTGCCAGGGATAATATCAAAAGTGACATTGAGGGTCGAGCGACTTTGGCTCACATTGCTCACATCAACATCCCTTGTTCCAAAGGATGTTGAGAGTATCAGAAAGAGATATTTGGCGTAATGAAGAGGAGAGTTGTAAAAGATAATATTGAGGATTGTTAAAGCTGATATTGAAAAACTTTAGAACGATATGAATGAATAAAAATTAAAATTCTGAACGATGTCGAAGACAATATTGAGAGACGACGGATTTGACATCGAAGTGTACTCAGGAACAATATTGAGGGATGTTTGAGAGGATATTGAGCCTATGAGGGACTGTATTAAGGAATATTTTGGACGTGATGGAACAGTGACGGAGATGAGAATGAGAGAGTCAGCGACGATTTTGAGAATTATCAGAAACAATATTGAAAGATGTTGAGGAAGGTCAAAAACTACTTTAAAAAATTTTTCAAACCATATTAAAAATATCAGGGATAATATCAAAAACAACATTGAGTGTTGAGCAAGTTGCTGTTAAAGACTGCTTTGAAGCGATGTTGATGAATACTCGAGGGGATGTTGAGGATGTCAGAGACAGTATTAAGGAATATTTTAGACAATGAAGAAAGGTACAATAGTGATATTGAAAGATTTTAAGAGATATTGAGGGATATGAGGATGACGTTGAGATGTACTCGTTTGCTATATTGAGGGCTGAGATGTTGAGGAGCCTATAATATGCCAGATTCTGTTAAAGTTTGCTCACATCAATGTTGAGGGATGTTCCAAAGGATGTTGAGGTTATTAGAAATAGTATTATCAGATAAATGGCATGATGACGACGAGAGTTGTTGAAAGTAATATTGAGGATTGTTGGTTTAAGACAATATTAAGTAATATTCGAGAGAATGTTGGACTCTATCAAAGACAGTGTTTAGGAATATTTTGGACGGGGCAGTACAGTCATAAAGATGATAACAAAAT
This sequence comes from Onthophagus sagittarius, assembly GCA_036711965.1. Lineage (NCBI taxonomy): Eukaryota > Metazoa > Arthropoda > Insecta > Coleoptera > Scarabaeidae > Onthophagus > Onthophagus sagittarius. The sequence goes on from JASERS010000004.1 coordinate 16,440,483, forward strand.
AGTCAGCAATGATTTTAAGAATTATCAGAAATGATATTGAAAGATATTGGGGATTGTCAGAGACTACATTGAGGAATTTTCAAACACAATATTAAGAAATATTCGAAAGGATGCTGAGAATGTAATAGACTTTACGAAAAAATATTTTGACAATGAAGAAAGCTCCAACGATGATATTGAGAGATTTCAGAGATTTTGAGGTATATGAGAATGAGGTTGAGATCTACTCATGGACAGTTAATGACTGCTCACACCAATATTGAGGAATGTTCCAGAGGATGGTGAGGTTGTTAGACATAATATTAAGAGATATATTACATGATGACGACGAGAGTTGTTGAAAATAATATTGAGGATTATTGTTTGGAGACAATGTGGAGGAATATTCAAGAGGATGTTGAGATTATCAGGTACAGTGTTAAGGAATATTTTGGACGGTTTACTGTAGTCATAAGTAATATCAGGAATAATGTTGAGCAATATTGAGGGATCTTTAAGAGGGTAGTGAGACTATCAGAGAATTCAGAAATATTTTGGACGTAGTTGTGCTGTCATGGAGATAACAATAATTGACTATTTTGAAAATTATCAAAAATAGTATTGAAAGATCTTGAGGAATGTCAGAGACTACATTGAGAAATTTTTCAAACCAGAATTAAGCATTTTTCTGTTAAATACTGCTTCGGGATAACGTTAAGAGATATTTGAGAGGATGTTAAGGATGTCAGAGACAGAAGAAAGAAATATTTTGGACAATGAAGAAAGCTACAATAATAATATTGAGAGATTTTAGAGATAATGAAGGATACCTATAATGATGACGTTGAGATGTACGCAGGAACTGTATAATGAGCTGAGATGTTGAGGATTATCACAGATTACAAAATTCCAGGGTTTGTTAAAGATTGCTCACATCAATGTTGAGGGATGTTCCTGAGGATTTCGAGGCTATTAGAAATAATATTACAAGGTATATGGCACGATGAAGACCACAATTGTAGCAGATAATATTGAGGCTTGTTGCTTTGAGTTAATATTGAGGAATATTCAAGAAGATATTGAGGCTACCAGAGACAATATTAAAGAATATTTGGGACGTATTAGCGCAGTGACAAACATGATAATAAGATAGTTGAAAATCATAAAATTAATATTGAAAGATATTGAGAACTTTCAGAGAATACATTGAGGAATTAAAAGAAATCCAGGAATACATCAAAAATGATATTGAGAGTTGAGTAACTTGCTGTTAAAGACTGCTTTGGGACAATTTTAACCAATATTCGAGAGGATGTTGAGGATGAAGTCTGAAAGTTGAGATCTCAAAATTTTCGACAATATTGGTCCATGGCTACTAAGGAATACTTTGAACACTGAAGAAAGGTGCAGTGATGATATTGAGAAATTTTAGAGATATTGAAAGATATGAGGATGATGGGATGTACCCATAAACTATCTTGAGAGTTGAGATGTTGAGGATTAGTAGAAGCAATAAATATGTTAGTAGGATATTTATGAGGCAATAGTAGAGTGTAATAAGCATGAATTTGGGAAATCTTAGAGATTATTCCGGATGTAGATAGATGCTCAATGACTGTAACGATAAAGTTTGAACCTATGACTGGCACCTCTACAGTCACGATAACAGGAGATATCACAGATGACAACAAAAAATTTATTACTGGTATTGTGCATGTCTAAGATTAATTTAAAGATACAATTGGGAGATATTATGAGAATGTAGAAAACGAGACGTTGTTGCTTTACATGGATGATGTTGATATGTCTCAGAAACAATTTTAGACAAATCTGAATTTATTAACTATATTCGAAATTGGTTGAGATAATGAAGAGAGATAATCTGCTTGATGTTGAAAGTTCCCTAAGGTTTGTAAAACAATGTACAAAGATGTTAATGCAAAAAATATTTAACAATTTGTATTGATTTATAAAATCAGATATCTATGAAGAAATGTTATTTATAAGAAAAAATTATGGCATTGTTATGTTGAGCATCACCTTGAGGTGATGTTTAAAGCGTCATAATTGGTTCATTATAATCTATATGTCAAGCTAGCATAGCTAGAATAAATAGCTTTGAGTGCTTTATCACTGGGAACATGCTCTTAACGCACGTTGACGCAGACTTACCTCAGAGGATACCTAGAAATCCTCAAGGACTTTACTCCAAATCACTTGATCGAAATTAAGATATATCTTATTCCGACAGAATACAATTTCGACTAGTCACACAAGGTTATATTTAGAAACAGGAATGATTAGATTATTTGATTTGATTATTACCTGGTACATCGATTACTTCAAAGACAGCTGGATCCCTAGTAGGTATTAGGATTAACTACCATATTAAATTGCCCCTCAGACCATACACAACCATTTTTCAAGCATCCATCCAAAAGGGATAAATAGGTCCATCTATAGACTTTTCATAGACAATCTGGCTATCCTGAAGGCACCAGTCATCTACGTGCAGCTTGGCAATGATCAGAAAATATACCAGTAATCTGAAAGAAGAGAGAGAGTTCCAGGTCATAATGATATTGAGGGCAACGAGAAGGCGAATAAGCTGGTTAAACAACACATAAAGCATAAAACGCAAAACAAAATCCAGATTTTAAAGAAGCTTTAAAGGCTTCCTGACCGGCCATGCAACCCTCAAATACCATCTTTCTAAATTGGACAAACCGAGAATCAAACTTGTCGTCTTTGCGACGACGAGTCAGAAACAGATGAACACATACTGTGTTCATCTCTGGGTAGTTCCTCTCTGGGTAGGTCGGTTGAGACACAAAATTTTAATAGAATAGAACAAACCCTTGGAGCAATTAAGCTTCATCAATGACCGACATATACCTTTGAAGGGCTAAAAATTACAATAGATCTTATAGGTCGTAATAACGAGAGGGGTTGGATCGACACTAATAATAATAATAATGCATGAAGATCTTCACGGTACTAATTTCCAAAATAGAACGACTAAAATTTCAACCAAATTCGTTTGGTCCAGCTAATAAATCAGAGCCGGATATTTAATTTAGTTAACTTAATATCCGGCGCATCCACCTTTTTTATTCTATCAGTTCAAATAAAATTCTCGACGTTTTCATTTCATTAATATAATATAAAAGTCATAAAAAAGTTATAAAAATTAAATAATCTATTGAATTTAATAATAATCACTAAAACCACAATAAATTAGTTATAACGCAAATAAAAGTAATAAAAGCGTCAAAATCAATTTTGGGGGATTAACCGAGTTTATTAACATTTATGATGGGATAATAATATTTTCGGATTACACGGCTTTGGTAAAGGGGGCTTTTTTTAATAATCGATTTGCGGTTTTACGTTCACGTATGTTGGGGAACCTTCGTAACTGTAATGTATTTGGACGTAATGTAATTACTGAAACTCGGACGTGATTAGTAATCAGGCTAAATACCGTGTAAATTTATCGCCTCGGGGTCCAACATTGATTTAGTGTTTACGTTACGTCAATTTAAAATTTCCAATGACGGTATGAATACCGTTTTATTTAATTTTTTTTAGTAAACTAACCTTTTACACTTTTAAATAACTATGCGTATATTTTTCATTTAATTAAACCGGACCAAACGTAATAAAGGCGGATTTCGCATACGCTGAAAATCCAATTGGGTTTACACGCAACTGGATTCGCCGGCGCGAATACTGATGGTAATCTCGGCGTAAATGTAAAATTACTAGAAGGTGAGGTCAAAGCGAGAAAGAAGGAAATTGTTGCATATATCGCGTGTATAGTAATTTGCGTTTCATTCCGGAGCTCGTTTTGTATATGTGCCCAGGTAATCTTTCGTCTCGTATATATTCGAAGTCATGTTCCAATGTAATTTGTGTGATTGCGCAGTTTCGAGTACGTATCGATGGTTTGCCTGCTGGTATCGCAAACGGACATTAAAGCCCATAAATCGTCGGTTAAATTGCGTGCCGTGCTTTTCATTTTCTACCATTTTTTTTTAAGTAGGAAGGAACACGATTAAAACTTGCACTTTGAAACAATAACGCGGAGTAAATCATTTGAATTGAAGAATCACGTTAACTTAATATTTACATTAAAGCGATAATGAAGATTTATGCATTCTAATAAAGAATAAATACAAGAAAGATGGGTAAGAGAAAAGTTGTGGAAATAAAAAGTTCTCTTTACTTATTTACTCGATAAAGGGATTTCTCTGGAAATAGTCTCTATAGAATGAAGTTCTTCTTGGAAAGTGTATTCTAAAGGGGACAGATTTTTATTAAGTTATAAAGTTTTTGTAGTCAACACCTTTATGTTTATTACTGCATTTTTCAATAAATTTTAAGTAAAATGCTAAATATTTATGCAGAATAGAATAAAATTGGAAATAAATAACGTATTTATGTTATGATATATTAAAAATTAATTGAAATGTGAAAATTAAGCTTTTTGGTAAATATATATTTATATTTTCTCCCAGTGCTTGCATTCAATTCTGATGACAATTATATTATAACGAGTATTTTCCGTTTAAAAAACAATGCAACATATTTTAATTTGTTGTAAACACGGATTTATAATAAATTAGTTTCATTTCTATATTCGCATGTAGTGCCACCTATCCTGCGGCATCTACCAAATGAGGAAGCAATGGTATGATATGAATTATTATGATTTTGGGAACTTTTATGGACAAAACTTGTTTAAAATTCAATTTTAAACAAGAATTGTTTGAAAATTTTTTGATACGACCTCAAAATGATGAGATAACTCTATTCTGAGAGTCTAGATCTAGTGTTAGTTCTAGTTTTACTTTAATTCAAATATACACCTACAGGGTTGCCAAATTAATTTGTAAAATACTCTATTTCAGTAACTATTCATTGTAGAGCAGCTCTTCGTTAAAAAAATATCTTCAGATGCACGGCTAAACCCGGATGTTTTTCTAGATCTAGAGTTAGATCTAATGATATAAAACTAGAACTAACACTAGACCTAGAAGTGGAAAGTTTTGGTAAACCCCAATATTTCCACTTCTAGGTCTAATATTAGTTCTAATTTTACTTCAATACAAATATACAATGTTGCTAAATCAGTGCTCTATTTTAAAAACTATTCATTGTACAGACCTTCGTTAAAAAATTTCTTAGATGCACAGCTAAACCCAATCCAACCCAACCCTGTATATTTGAACCAGAGATATTCGTCATCCTAAGATATTCGGCACCCCATTCATGCAATATTCAAAGCCAAAAAAAGTTTAATGTAGTTTTGATACAAGGAAAATATTTTTTTCCATTTTATAACTCTCAATAATACGATTTTTTACTTCAACTTTGCAATTTTTAAGATTATCTTACAAAAATTTGATTTAACATATTTTATCCTAAGAACAGCTTGAGATATCGGCATGAAATAAAAGGGATAAACCCAACCCAACCCTGTATATTTGAAGCAGAGCTGTCCTAAGATATTTGGAGCCCCAGGGCTGGGTTGGGTGAACGAAACGAGATCCGTACCTCAAAGGGTACACTGGGTACATACACTGTGTACATAAAATATGGAATCAATTCGATATAAATTCAAGGATATTAAAAAAAAAAATACCTAGTGAGGTACATTATATTTTTAGAAGGCAATGTTAAAGAATGACGTTTTATTATATTCACGGAAAAAGATGATAAAATCTGAAAGATCGTGGTTTTATTTTTGAAAATGAAGAAATAATTTGTATATTAAATTGAAGATTGAACCTTCCCCTTTAAAATGATTTATAACTCGTTCGTATTTCATTTTGAAGTCGATTCCACTTTAGCAATGTTAAAGAGTGATGCGTTTTGGACGTTTTATTATATTCACGGAAAAAGATAAAATCTGAAAGATCGGGGAGGTCTTATTTTTGAAAATGAAGAAATGATTTGTATATTAAATTGAAGATTGAACCTTCCCCTTTAAATGATTTATAACTCGTTATTTCATTTTGAAGTCGATTCCACTTTAGCAATGTTAAAGAGCGATGCGTTTTGGACGTTTTATTATATTCACGGAAAAAGATGATAAAATCTGAAAGATCGTGGTTTTATTTTTGAAAATGAAGAAATAATTTGTATATTAAATTGAAGATTGAACCTTCCCCTTTAAAATGATTTATAACTCGTTCGTATTTCATTTTGAAGTCGATTCCACTTTAGCAATGTTAAAGAGTGATGCGTTTTGGACGTTTTATTATATTCACGGAAAAAGATAAAATCTGAAAGATCGGGGAGGTCTTATTTTTGAAAATGAAGAAATGATTTGTATATTAAATTGAAGATTGAACCTTCCCCTTTAAATGATTTATAACTCGTTATTTCATTTTGAAGTCGATTCCACTTTAGCAATGTTAAAGAGTGATGCGTTTTGGACGTTTTATTATATTCACGGAAAAAGATAAAATCTGAAAGATCGGGGAGGTCTTATTTTTGAAAATGAAGAAATGATTTGTATATTAAATTGAAGATTGAACCTTCCCCTTTAAATGATTTATAACTCGTTATTTCATTTTGAAGTCGATTCCACTTTAGCAATGTTAAAGAGCGATGCGTTTTGGACGTTTTATTATATTCACGGAAAAAGATGATAAAATCTGAAAGATCGTGGAGGTCTTATTTTTGAAAATGAAGAAATGATTTGTATATTAAATTGAAGATTGAACCTTCCCCTTTAAAATGATTTATAACTCGTTATTTCATTTTGAAGTCGATTCCACTTTAGCAATGTTAAAGAGTGATGTGTTTTTTACCTTTCATTATATTCACGCAAAAAGATGATAAAATCTGAAAGATCGTGGAGGTCTTATTTTTGAAATCGAAGAAATGATTTGTATATCAAATTGAAGATTGAACCTTCCCCTTTAAAATGATTTATAACTCGTTATTTCATTTTGAAGTCGATTCCACTTTAGCAATGTTAAAGAGTGATGCGTTTTGGACGTTTTATTATATTCACGGAAAAAGATAAAATCTGAAAGATCGGGGAGGTCTTATTTTTGAAAATGAAGAAATGATTTGTATATTAAATTGAAGATTGAACCTTCCCCTTTAAATGATTTATAACTCGTTATTTCATTTTGAAGTCGATTCCACTTTAGCAATGTTAAAGAGCGATGCGTTTTGGACGTTTTATTATATTCACGGAAAAAGATGATAAAATCTGAAAGATCGTGGAGGTCTTATTTTTGAAAATGAAGAAATGATTTGTATATTAAATTGAAGATTGAACCTTCCCCTTTAAAATGATTTATAATGCGTTATTTCATTTTGAAGTCGATTCCACTTTAGCAATGTTAAAGAGTGATGTGTTTTTTATCTTTCATTATATTCACGTAAAAAGATGATAAAATCTGAAAGATCGGGGAGGTCTTATTTTTGAAAATGAATTTGTTAAAATTGCAATGTACAGGTTGTCCCAAAATTGACATACCATGCCTAGGTAGACATCATTAAATAGGAACCTCCATTTTTTGTTACAATTATTCTACATTAATTTAGAAAATTAAGAAAAGCACACCTTATGTTGATATTCAGTTGTCTTCGAAAAAAGGGCAATGTGTTTCTATATTGTAAGAAAAAAAGGCTTGGACACCTGTATTATATTTTTTAACTAAAAACATACTTAAGTTGACACCTTCAAATAGGAACTCCTTTTTTTTGTTGCATTTATAGAAGTTGCGTTAAATTCTGAGTATTTTTCAGCTGAGCATTTCGATATTGATGACTTTGCAAATATGGCTTTGTGTACCAGTGTACATTTAAAGATTATTAGAATTTTATATATTAAATAGATACAATTAAAGTTACTGTAAAAATAAATAAGTCAATGTACAAAATGCCAGCCCAGTATTATAATCACTTATTTTTTTATAAATAAATACAATTTTTATGAACGTCATTTTTTCTAGGACAGCTATCCATAAATGTAACAAAAAATGGAGGTCCATAAATGTAACAACTAGGCCTTTTTTCTAAGAACATCACCCGAATTTATATAAAATTGATTCCATACTTCATGTACCCTCTGTATATGATGAGGATACCATGCATTTCATTGCAAAAAACGGGCACCCCCAAGAGTTTCTGAGTTACTAAGCTTCAAACCATCCGCAAGTTTAAAGTAAATTTTCTCTTCTAAAACTCCATGTAAAAAATCTGTTTTCAACGTCAAACTGAAATATTTTAAGATCCTCTTGGGTTGCCAATGCAAGTAATAAACGAATTGTCGAACTGTTGGCGCAAAGATTTTTTCGTATAATAATTGATTGATTGATACCTTGCTTTTGCGAAAATAATTGTGCACACAGTCTTGCTTTGTGTTTTCTTGTCCTTCGAGAGTGGGCTCATGTCCCACGTTTTGCTAACTTCAAAAGCATCCAACTCTTCCTGTATGGCTTTCCTCCATAATGGAATATCATCTGGTTTGACTGCCTCATCATAACTTTGTGGAGTACCTTCTACTAAGATTACTTCGAAGTCATCAAGGTACTTGGGTTTATTGATTGCATTTTGAGGTCTTAATCTTTGCCTTTCAGCTTCATCTATTCTGTCCTCAAGAATAATGGTTTCTTCTCTTGATCTTTCTTGTTTTGGAATGTTTTGGAAACTACTTGATCTTCATCAAATGACACATGTCTTGACATTCTTATTTTTCTCATAACTAGATCCATAAGTCTTCGTGGATTCATCATGGTAACCCACTAACATTAATTTTATGCTTTTTGGTTTCAACTTCTTTCTTAAATCGTCTGTAACATGCATGTTCCAAATACATTGAAGTGATTCAGTGAAGCTCTTCTTCTTGACCATAACATGTATGGTGTTATATTTGGATTTAATTTGTTTATCGTCCGGTTTAGAATATAAATAGCTGTATTTATAGCTTCTACATGCAGTAGAAGTCAATCTTTTATATACAGGGTGTTTCTGTAAGTCGTGCCATAGTTTTAATCACAAATACTAAAGATAAAATGATAACGATTCGTGAACTCTAAAAGGGTTCCTTTTAAGAAATTTGTAACTAATACACTCTTCCGTTATCAGCATGAAGAGTTTTGGCTCTATATTCCAGCTTGTTTTTGCAATATTGTACAAACGTTTTGAAATGATCAAATATACAAGATTTGTTTCATAAAGTACACTTTTCTAAATCCAGTAGCGTCATTTTTAAACAGAATAAGGTACAGATATCTACTGATGGCGGGATATCTACTCGGTTATACTTTGTTAAATGGTAATTTATGGTGCTTCTCATACTGACAGCGATTACACACTCTCTGTACCATTTCTTTCATCGTTAACACGACTAGAAAAGAGGTTGAAGGAACTCACGCTCACTACAGGATTGCTAGTTTATGTAGATTTGTAATGATTCCTTCTTTGACTACTTTCATTCCTTTTCTAGTAATAGTAGTGTATGGTATATTCCAGAATATACCATACATTCATTACACATCTCCTCCAGGTTGATCCAATTAAGCACTCTATGTTCACGCTTCCAATACCTTCTACAATCAACTATTCTCCATTACCAAACTCTATACTTAACTTATCCTGTACTTTGTAAGATGAAAACTAATCTCTGTTGAATGTCATGTGTACGAATATCACTATCTAAGATCCAAGTGTCTTCGTCTGATAATTTTAGATCTACAGCTGAACTGAAAGCTCCAAAACTGTTTATAGTTTCCTGATTTACTACTTTGTTTTTACAATGTTTAGCAAAATGACTTTTTGCTTACAATCGTAACAAGTAATTTTCTCTTTATCAAACTTATCTTTGGTTTTTTATTGAAGGCTGCAACTAAGGCGTGTTCTGCAGTTTCAATTGCGTTAAGGCTAGCTTCTTCATCAATCAAACTTGATGTTACATTTAGAAAAGTTAGTTTTGAGTTATCTGAATACAACCAAGCCTATCTAAAAGCTTTATATTTACTAGCTAAGATACTTAGACTTTTTGTTATGATAGCTGTTCCACTTATGTTGTCTACCTTTTCTCTGATTTCCCTGACGATGTTCTCTATCTTAGATATATGTTGTACGATTGAGTCACTAGATTCCATTTTGTAGTGGTAGACTTTTTCGCCAAAAATCATACAAACAGCACGACGCATCACTATCTCCGTTCGGTTCACTAACAACAAATATCCAGGAAGTAGCACTGTTATCCAAGAGACACCACTTTACTAATACCACTACACGCCACCACTAGTCACAGACATTTTAGCACTTCCACTTAAGCAGCACGTAAACAACGAAGTTTATGTAAAGGTAAAGAACTATTTATTTACTGTTACTATACACATAACACTTAATGAGTAAAAGAACAATCTGAAACTAACTAACTTACCTTACGAATTACTGCGCCCATAAGTACCGAAACGCAATAATAAGACACAATATGAAACATATTGAACATATTATTCTAACAGAGAGGATGTAGAAGAAGTCAGAAGTAGTATTAAGAGATGTTTTGAATAGCTTATAACAGATAATATTGGAGATAATCAAAGACGATATTGAGGGCTGTTCATAGCCATATAAGTACGGTCTTTTCTATAAGAGTATCCGTAGCGATCTGGTAGATGGTGAGACAATGATATACATTTACTATTCACAGGGAAATTAATATTTTGTCATTTTGAAAAATTTTATGAGAAAAAATTATTATAATTAGTTTAAAACGAACACTCAAATTCAATTCTAAACGTTCAATTCCCCATAGTTTTCGTTTCCTATAAGAGAATGCGACGCCATTTCGTGAATGCATCAAAAGCTTTTATTCAAATATTTTTGTTTAATTAATTTTGATAGGGACGATATACTTTCTTTATTTAATAAAAGCAGATATCCCAAAAATTTATGTCATGATCTCGCTTTTCGTTTTAACAGTTTTGATTCTATTCCCCCATTGATTTGACCTCTTTCGATATACACTGCATGACCCATCAATAATAGGAAACCTAAAGTATTTAGTTCTGCATTCTTTTTCCTATCACGTTCGTTTTGGAGTGAAAACCTGTCTATCGATTCGACCTGTCATCAATTTAGTCCATCAGAGATCGATCGCCATCAACTTGTCATTCTTAATTTGGCCAGAAACTATTTCACCGTTGTATTCTTCAATAAAACCGTCGCAAATATTCTCATATTGTTATGGTAAAGAGAATAAAAAAAGTTATATTTAAAATGTCAACTTGAATTACGAGTAATTCAGTTGTATTATCACTAAATGAAACCGGAGGGAAAATAATTTAGCTGTCAGGTCCGTCGCAGCGTGAAAAACGATACTCAAACTTTTCCGTCAGTTGTTCGGTCGGTTTGAAAAGCCGGAAAAGTGGCTTTCGCGGGTTTTTGGTCCCCCGGCTCGTTTTATTTCTTTTGTTCCCGCAAATTTACATTAAACGGAACCAGGCAATACGGCGCCGTAGTCGCAAAGGCGTCTTTAAATATAATTTACGAGGCATCAAAGCAGCCGGGCCGCATGTTAAGGTCAACCTCCTGCGACGCTGTGTTCTCATCAAAAAGCTTTATTAGCATTAGCTTTTTAAAACTTTTTCTTTTCGTTTTTACGAAATATCTTTTATTTATTTACTTTACTTATTTACTTTATTTATTTACTTTATTTTTTTTTGTTTTCGAGTAGAAATTGAGACAAATTGTGGACCGTGGAAGTTTACGATCGCGGCATTCATTTTTAGTTGTGGCAATAGAAATCAAGTTTTCTACTCACGTAGGTGAGTGGAAACGCGGTTCGAGCCGTGTCCACAAAACAACGGGGTTTATAAGGGCGTTTCTTCTGTCCACGTGCACACGTGAAACTCGTTTGCCTTTTTCGAGTCCTTTGGGAAAGTGGGCCGTATTACCGCGTGATCGCTTGGGAATCGAACGAGTTACAGTTCTTTGCTTATATCTAGGATTTCGTATGTAAAATGGCAAAGCAACCTTGTTTGTATTGACTCGCTTTAATATTTTATTATGATGTTTTCGTTCGAGTCTAGAAATATTGGAGTCAGTTTTTACGTTTTTTTTTCTTACGGTTAAATAACATTACTCAAAAAGTTAGCAATATCCGTGGACATCTTTGTCATTTTTTGTATCATACCGCAAAGTACAATATTTAAATTTCAATTTAACATAGTGTTGAAAAATGGAGGGATAATCTATCGTTCGCTTCTAAAGCGAAAATTTAGATATGTTAAAATATTGTATAATGCTTCATATATCTCATGAGGTTCTCAGTTTGGATAATTTGACTAGTTCCATAAATAATAATTAGTATTCAATAGCTATTGATAAATAAGATGTAATTTAGTATACAAAGAATTTAGAAAACTAGTTTTTTCGTTAGTTTCGTTAGCTTTAATTTTCGTTTTTAACATTTTTTTAATATCACATTTTCACGAAAAGTGCGTTTGACAACGTAGTACAACCAGTTTGTGATTTTGATCGTCAGATTTGTATCTTTTTCATTCGAAACTAATTAAAATGTTAATTATTACAAACGATACCTCGTAGATTTCATTTATGTATAAATACATACAAGTTTAAGCTTTTCGTTTCAACAAATCGAACCATTTTGTGGCTAAATGTAAAAATAAATAATTGTGTTAGTAATTTATGTGTTACTTTTAATAGGTATTATTTTAACAATAAATAATTATTTAACTGACACTGCAATACAACAACGTAAAGAGTAAAATGTCTTCGTAAATTGAAATTGCAAAGAATTTCGTTCCTACCCACTACAGAGTAATATTCAAATACATATTTACGTTTCTTTTAAGTGCTTCCTGAGAAGATACATTTTAATTTTAAAATTTTCGATTCAGAGTTTCTTAAAATACAGTCAATACAATCTTTTTAAAAATTTCGTTTTAAAAATCTTTTGGATTTGTTCATTTGGCAGATTCTGCTTTATCTTTTTTTCTGAAAATTTCAATAACTACATTGCTTCAGCGTCAATTTAGTACCCATCATTTTAATATTTGGATTTAGCCGTACGTTCAGAAGCTAGGTTATAGGTCTAGTATTAGATGTAGTTTTAGTTCCAGAAGAGTTTAAAACAATCTGAAGCTAAACAACAATTAAAAGTAGAACTAATACGTTAGGGTTTAGCCGTACGTATCTTAAGACGGCTAAACCCTTTGTGTTTATGTTTTTAGTTCTAGGTCTAGTGTTAGTTTTGAAGCTGGGTTGTAGGTCTAGAGTTAGTTATAGTTTTAGTTTTGAGAATACTTTAAAACAATCTGGAACTAAACCAAGATTAAAACTAGAAACTTCTAGTTTTAGTTCGATACAAGTTTACAACAATCTAAAACCGAATAACAGCTAAAATGATAAGACGACGAAGACTGATATTAAAAAATCGTGAAAAGTCAAAGTCTTAAGATAACTGAATGAAATTTTTATCATATATACAAGAAAATGAGTACTGAAGCTGGATTGTAGGTTTAGTATTAATTATTCTTTTACATTTAGAAGAATTTAAAACAGTTTAGTTTTAAACAAGAATTGAATCTAGAACTAATACTAGACCTAGAACTAGAGAAATTTAGGTTTAGTAAAATTTAACATTTAAGCTTCATTTAACACATTCAGCTGTATCACTCACATATGTCTAAAAAAATGAAGGGGTTATAGATTTCCTTTTTCTGAATAAAAAATACTTGTAACATAATGTCCCATTGTTGTCCTTCATAAGATATGATACGATAAAGTTAAGTGTTTCAAAGTTTGAAATACTTAACACTTAATGAATAGCAGTAAACAGTCTTTGGTTATGTATCGCTGTAATTTGCCATATAAACATCACTACTGAACAATTATTGAACAAGATACTCAACAAAGAGTCCTACAAACAACAAATGAAAAACAACATTACTTTGATACAACAAGCCAATAGACTGGAACCCACCTCATATAGATCCATCCAATACCCAGACCTAATATCAACTAAAATTAAAAAGGTTTTTCAGAAGAACAACATAAAACTATCGTTTAAAAGTGATAAAACCATCAACGAAAAACTAATTAATAACAAAGAACCAATTAACATATATGAAAAAAGCGCGATATACAAACTTGAATGCCAGACTTGTAAAGCCACCTATATTGGGGAAACTGGAAGAAATTTGAACACCAGAATCCACAAATTTGATAGAAATAAAAACGTAGAGCTATTACAAAACCTGGACAAGAGTCACTTAATGGAACTTCTCATGGGATACGAGATAAACAAATTTAAGAACAACCATAAAAATTACACATGCTTCAACGAACAGACACCACTCAACAGGAAAGAACGAGAGTATCTGGGCATGATAAGCTGGCTTTCTTCCCTTCTCCCTTCCTCTCACACCCCATTTTTTATTGCTTCCTTTTTCCCTTTTCTTGCATCCCCATCCCTCGTGTTTTTTTATAATTGAGTTTTCAAAACATGATTTTTTTTTCCTTTATAAGTTCAAAACAATTCTTCATTTTTTCATCCTTTAAAAAAACAGACGTTCTGAAATATTAATGTTTCTTAGCCTCAATAAATTTGTTGTTTTGCCGTCAGAATTGGATTGTTTCTTGTTTTGTCTCAAATATTGGAAAATATTTTCGGTGATTAAACTCGCAATATACAGAAATATAAGTTAACTATTCAGGTATTTTCCTGAGGATGAAGATATAACAGCCCCGGTAGAAAATTAATAAAAATATTCATCGTATACAAGTGCAAGATAAAATTCATTTTATCTTTTAAAACAACGATGCTTTAAAACTAAAATTAGTCATATTTTTTTTAGTTTATACTAATGAAAACTTTGATCACTCTTATTTTTTGTGAAATTTTACCAAAAAAATAGGTGTTAAAATTAAACTGGTTGTGTTAAAAAGAAAGAACAAACTAGAATAGAATTTTGCTCAAAGTATCATTATTCGCTTTCTAAGATATTATTCAGATTTTGCCTTGCACTTTCAAAAGCATTTTTACTTAATAAACGCAAATTCGTGAGATCTTTAATTTTTTACTTTTTCACTTTTTTTCATTTCTTCAGTATACACCAAAGTTCATGAAAAAAGTCAAGTCAAGGCCTTTCACTGTAGAGATTAATATTTTAAGCACTTTCAAAAAACTATGTACTTTTTTCATATAACTCGACATAAAAAGAAACCTAAGACCCGACAATTTAATATATGTTTATTGTAAGCATATGATACACAAAAATTGTTACTGATTATAACAAACTTTACAGCAATTTTTTTTTCATTGGGTGGTAAAATGAGGGGCCTTGGTTTTTTGCATGGACTTTAGGATTTTAGGTAACATCAGAAAAAAAAATCCATCATATTTAATTCGGAGCTTCTCGTAAACTAATTTATAGGATCCTAACGTCCAATTCAACGTCCGGGGATTGTTGATTTCGTTCAATTACGCACACATGTATCTATTACAATGTTTCATAAATGTTTGAAGAAACCAAAGACCCGACAATTTAACATATGTTTATTATTAACATATGATACACAGAAATAGTCACTGATTACAACAAACTATACAATTTGCATTTTTTCTTCATTGAGCGGTTACGAAGATATCGATCTCTAAAATGAGAGGCCTTGATTTTTTTGCACGGACTTTAGGATTTTACATAACATCAATTTATAGGTTCGTAACGTCCAATATGTATCGCAAACAATGTTTCATAAATGTTTGAACATTTGTTAAAAAATTGTCTATACTATTATAGTCTTGTAGCATAATCAGTGAAATCGTATTAATCATACGGCAGAACCATATCAGTGCATTCATTGTTGGCATTTATGTTCAAAAAACTTCAATAGAATTTCAAATAGACATTTCTGTGTCAAATTAAAGCAATACGCAAGCAAAACATGCAACTTTATCGTATCATATTTTAAGAAGGACAAAGATTGGAACATAAGATTGAGTTATAGGAATTTTTTATTCAGAAAAAGAAGACCTATAATCACTCATTTTTTTCTATTCATACCTAATACACCCTGTATATCATATCATGATTCTTAAAAATACAGTCAATATGACTTTTTAAAAAATTCGTAATATTTTGGATTTATACTTTATATTTTTTTTTTCTGAAAATTTCTATATTATCACCTTATTATTCTTATATCGCATCATAAACTACATTGTTTTAGCTTCTATTTAATAACCATATCATATCACAATTCTTAAAAATATAGCAAATATGATTTTTGGAAATGTTCGGTATATCATAAACTAGACACTTTAAGCTGTGTGTTAAGCTTTTTTTTTATTTCGTATTTTTTTTTTTGATTTATATATTTGACAGTTTCTGCTTTAATATCATTTTTTTTAAATTTCAATATCATCACCTTATTATTCTTATATCAAATCATAAACTATGCTGTTTCAGCTTCAATCTAATATCCTTATCATATCACAATTCTTAAAAATAAAACAGATATGATTTTTTGGAAATGTTCAGGTAGTAATTTTGTCAATTGCTTCTTTAATTTTTTTCATGAACCTTTCAGTAAGAGCATCATATAGTTATTACATCGCAACATAAACTAGACATTTTAAGCTGCAATTTAACATAATATCATATCATTATTCTTCAAGATACAGTCAATACACTCAGCAGCAGAAGTCCGCGTACAAAAAACTTGTAATACTTTAATTGAAAAAATAAGAGTCATAATCTAATGTGATAAACTTGATTTTTTTTTAATTTGTATATTAACTACATATAATTCTATTAACAAAATATGCTTCAACAAAACAGAAACAGTAGTTACAGAAAAAAATCAAAACTAAAAATTCTACAAATAACGGGTATGCAAAAATCTGCGTACAAGTCAGGGCAGTATTTATAAAAAATTCATAAATGAGATCATTGTTTCTATATTAATATGAGGTCGGATAACCTTTACGTTTAATGACCTCCCTTAAACGTTTAGGCATGGAGTGCACTAATTTCTTCGTTTCGTCCGAACTGATTTTGGCCCATTCCTCAATCATAACATTTTTTAACGTTTCCTTCGACGTTATGTTGTGTTGCCGAATCCTGCGTTCCAGTAAATCCCAGAGGTGTTCGATGGGATTCAAGTCCGGCGATTGTGGAGGTGTTTTAAGTTGCTTTGGGGTATTGTATAGTAGCCAAAGCTTAGTGTTGTGGGCGCAATGTTTAGGGTCACTATCTTGTTGAAAAAAGTATTCGGGCCCCAAGCCCAAGTTTTCGATGCTAGGCTTCAAATTTTCTTTTAAAATGTCTATATACATTTTATGGTCCATTGTCGATGTTATGAAAACCAACCTTCCCACCCCTTTGGTGCACATACACCCCCAAACCATAACTCCACCACCTCCGTGTTTTACAGTCGCTTTCAAATTTTCGGGATTAAGGGCAGTATTAGGTTTTCTCCATACAAGTTGTTTACCCTTAATGCCGAAAATGCAAAATTTGCTCTCATCTGTAAAGAGAACTTTCTCCCAGAATTCAATGGGCTTGTCTAAGAGTTTTTTTGCAAAGGCGATCCGCTTCTGACGATTGACCTCTGACACAAATGGCTTTTTTCGTGCAACGCGACTGTGATAGTTAGCTTTTTTTAACGTCCTTCTCACCGTATCTTTGCTGATAGTTTTATGAAATTCTTCTTGTACATTTTCTACTATTTTTTTTGCCGTCAGCCTAAGTTCTTTTCTAACCTGCTGTACAATTTTTCGCTTCTCTCGGTTTGTTAAAAGGGGTGGTCTACCAGATCGCGAACGTGAGAGGTAATCTTCAGTGTCTTTATAATTATTAATTACTCTTTGAATGGAAGAGTGTGACCTGCCGACGGTTTCTCCTATTTTTCGAAAAGGTTTTCCCTCTTTCCATAACTTTACAATAATTTTTCTCTCTCCCAATTCAATTTCCTTTCCTTTCGTGTACATTCTAACTTTTAGCTTCTAAGCCTCTGCTAATATAATTGACACCGATTATCTTTTATTTAAATCGGAAAGCGTACATCGCCAACTACGTATTTAAGTAAATAAGTATATTTTGGAGAAGGCGTCTTTATTTGTACGCAGATTTTTGCATACGCATTATTTGGAGAATTTTTAATTTTAATTTTTTTTGTAACTAATATTTCTGTTTTATTGATGCATATTTTGTTAATAGAATTATATGTAGTTAATACACAAAATAAAAAAAATTGAAGTTTATCACATTAGATCATGACCCTTATTTTTTCAGTTAAAGTGCTAGAAGTTTTTTGTACGCAGACTTCTGCTGCTAAATGTATGTCTTTTTTAAATTACATTTTTTTTTTGGATTGACATATTTGACAGTTTCTGTTTTAATATCTTTTTTTCTAAAAATTTCAATATAATCACCTTATTATTCTTATATCATATCATAAACTACATTGTTTCAGCTTCAATCTAATATCCTTATCATATCACAATTCTTAAAAATAAAACAGATATGGTTTTTTAGAAATGTTCAGGTAGTAATTTTGTCAATTGCTTCTTTAATTATTTTCATGAACCTTTCAGTAAGAGCATCATATAGTTATTATATCGCAACATAAACTAGACATTTTAAGCTGCAATTCAACATAATATCATATCATTATTCTTCAAGATACAGTCAATATGTCTTTTTTAAATTACGTATTTTTTTTGGATTTACATATTTGACAGTTTCTGTTTTAATATCTTCTTTCTAAAAATTTTAGTATAATTACCTTATTATTCTTATATCATATCATAAACTACATTGTTTCAGCTTCAATCTAATATCCTTATCATATCACAATTCTTAAAAGTAAAACAGATATGATTTTTTGGAAATGTTCAGGTAGTAATTTTGTCAATTGCTTCTTTAATTTTTTTCATGAACCTTTCAGTAAGAGCATCATATAGTTATTATATCGTAACATAAACTAGACATTTTAAGCTGCAATTTAACATAATATCATATCATTATTCTTCAAAATACAGTCAATATGTCTTTTTTAAATTACGTATTTTTTTTGGATTTATATATTTGACAGTTTCTGTTTTAATATCTTTTTTCTAAAAATTTCAATATAATCACCTTATTATTCTTATATCATATCATAAACTACATTGTTTCAGCTTCAATCTAATATCCTTATCATATCACAATTCTTAAAAATAAAACAGATATGGTTTTTTAGAAATGTTCAGGTAGTAATTTTGTCAATTGCTTCTTTAATTTTTTTCATGAACCTTTCAGTAAGAGCATCATATAGTTATTATATCGTAACATAAACTAGACATTTTAAGCTGCAATTCAACATAATATCATATCATTATTCTTCAAGATACAGTCAATATGTCTTTTTTAAATTACGTTTTTTTTTTTGGATTTACATATTTGACAGTTTCTATTCTAATATCTTTTTTTCTAAAAATTTCAATATAATCACCTTATTATTCTTATATCATATCATAAACTACATTGTTTCAGCTTCAATCTAATATCCTTATCATATCACAATTCTTAAAAATAAAACAGATATGGTTTTTTAGAAATGTTCAGGTAGTAATTTTGTCAATTGCTTCTTTAATTATTTTCATGAACCTTTCAGTAAGAGCATCATATAGTTATTATATCGCAACATAAACTAGACATTTTAAGCTGCAATTCAACATAATATCATATCATTATTCTTCAAGATACAGTCAATATGTCTTTTTTAAATTACGTATTTTTTTTGGATTTACATATTTGACAGTTTCTGTTTTAATATCTTCTTTCTAAAAATTTTAGTATAATTACCTTATTATTCTTATATCATATCATAAACTACATTGTTTCAGCTTCAATCTAATATCCTTATCATATCACAATTCTTAAAAGTAAAACAGATATGATTTTTTGGAAATGTTCAGGTAGTAATTTTGTCAATTGCTTCTTTAATTTTTTTCATGAACCTTGCAGTATGAGCATCATATAGTTATTATATCGTAACATAAACTAGACATTTTAAGCTGCAATTTAATATAATATCATATCATTATTCTTCAAAATACATTCAATATGTCTTTTTTAAATTAAGTATTTTTTTTGGATTTACATATTTGACAGTTTCTGTTTTAATATCTTTTTTCTAAAAATTTCAATATAATCACCTTATTATTCTTATATCATATCATAAACTACATTGTTTCAGCATCAATCTAATATCCTTATCATATCACAATTCTTAAAAATAAAACAGATATGGTTTTTTAGAAATGTTCAGGTAGTAATTTTGTCAATTACTTCTTTAATGTTTTCATGAACCTTTCAGTAAGAGCATCATATAGTTATTATATCGCAACATAAACTAGACATTTTAAGCTGCAATTTAACATAATATCATATCATTATTCTTCAAAATACAGTCAATATGTCTTTTTTAAATTACGTATTTTTTTGGATTAACATATTTGACATTTTTTGTTTTAATATCTTTTTTCCAAAAATTTCAATATAAATTCCTTATTATTCTTATATCATATCATAAACTACATTGTTTCAGCTTCAATCTAATATCCTTATCATATCACAATTCTTAAAAATAAAACAGATATGGTTTTTTAAAAATGTTCAGGTAGTAATTTTGTCAATTGCTTCTTTAATTTTTTTCATGAACCTTTCAGTATGAGCATCATATAGTTATTATATCGTAACATAAACTAGACATTTTAAGCTGCAATTTAATATAATATCATATCATTATTCTTCAAAATACAGTCAATATGTCTTTTTTAAATTACGTTTTTTTTTTGGATTTACATATTTGACAGTTTCTATTTTAATATCTTTTTTCTAAAAATTTCAATATAAATTCCTTATTATTCTTATATCATATGATAAACTACATTGTTTCAGCTTCAATCTAATATCCTTATCATATCACAATTCTTAAAAATAAAACAGATATGGTTTTTTAAAAATGTTCAGGTAGTAATTTTGTCAATTGCTTCTTTAATTTTTTTCATGAACCTTTCAGTATGAGCATCACATAGTTATTATATCGTAACATAAACTAGACATTTTAAGCTGCAATTTAATATAATATCATATCATTATTCTTCAAAATACATTCAATATGTCTTTTTTAAATTACGTATTTTTTTTTTGATTTACATATTTGACAGTTTCTGTTTTAATATCTTTTTTCTAAAAATTTCAATATAATCACCTTATTATTCTTATATCATATCATAAACTACATTGTTTCAGCGTCAATCTAATACCCTTATCATATCACAATTCTTAAAAATAAAACAGATATGATTTTTTGGAAATGTTCAGGTAGTAATTTTGTCAATTGCTTCTTTAATTTTTTTCATGAACCTTTCAGTAAGAGCATCATATAGTTATTATATCGTAACATAAACTAGACATTTTAACCTGCAATTTAACATAATATCATATCATTATTCTTCAAAATACAGTCAATATGATTTTTTTAATTTTGTTTTTTTTTTTTGGATTTATATATTTCAGTTTCTGTTTTAATATATTGTTTCTAAAAAATTTCAATATCATCACCTTATTATCATATCACAATTCTTAAAAATTAAACAGATATAATTTTTTGGAAATGTCGAAGTAGTAAATTTGTCAATTCCTTCTTTAATAGTTTTTCGTGAAATTTCAATAATATGATCATATAGTTTTTATATCATATAACACTAGGAACATCAAGCCACAGTTTTACGTACATATCATATCATGATTCTTAAAGATATAGTCGATATATATTTTTTTTTAATTTCCTATTGTTTTGGATTTGTTCATTTGGCAGTTTCTGCTTTAATATCTTTTTTTTCTAAAAATTTCATATGATTTTTTAAAAATGTTGGGGTATTAAATTTCTCATTTTAAATTTTTTTTCCTGAAAATTTCAACATCATCATATAGTTATTATATCAGATCATAATCTAGGCACTTTAAGCTATAATTATAACCTTTTAACATACAAATCATATAATTTTTTTAATTTATTTATTTGGCAGTTTCTGCTGAAATATCTTTCTTTCTGAAAACTTCAATAATATCATCTTATTATTTTATATCACATCATAATCTGTATTGTTTCAGCTTCAATTCTTAGAAATACACCAGATATGATTTTTTGAAAATATTGAGGCAATAAATTTGTTAATTTCTTTGATATTTTTGTTCCTTTAAATTTCAATATCGACATAAACCAGCAATTTTAATCTACAATTTGAAATACAAAACATATACTTGGGGAATGAAGAGCTCTATGTATCAACTGTACACCAAATGATTAATATTAATATTATTAATATGATTTTGCCCCCGAAGTAATTTTAATTTTCCGAAGGAGTCGTAAATCCCCGGAAAAGCTTTAAAAACCCCCAGTAACCTACCCCACACCCCGCCACACATCAAAGAGCCATAAACAAGGTCTGAAATTCAATACAACCCGGCATCGAAAAATACCTTGCTCTACATCTTCACTCTCTCAGCTTTTTTCATGTTCTCGTAAACATCTCGCGAGCAATTTCTTTGAAACCGAGGGACAATAAATTTAATAAAATTAAAAATCAATCTTATTATTAGAATTTTAGGTTTCTTCTTATTTCGGAGAAAGGTGTTTTGTGTTAAAATTTATTTTATTCCTTAAGTTTTGCGGTGTCTCCTAAAAACTAAAGCATCACCTGGATCCTTTGTTTCTTTTCAAGTGGAAAACTAGAGGGTGCTTGATCTTCTGGCTGTCGACGCGGAGACGCGCAGGTCTCGGTCAACGGGCCGCGAGCTTCCGAAAGCTTCGAAAGCTCAACGCGCCAGTCTACCAAATGCTTCGTTGTGCTGAGCGCAGCACCTCATTCCAGTGCGGGCGCGAAATTTCGTTTCGAATCTTGCGCGAATGTAACCCCAAGGTGATATGGTGGATCCTATAAAAGTGTTTTGGGTGTTAACCAACAGCACTTATTTAGGTATTAAAAAGCTATACATTCCAAAAAAAAATAAATAAAAAAATAAATAAGTCAGGGTGGATTATTTTACATGCAAATCGGATTTTAGTAAAGAGCTCTAAACAATAGGCCCTGCACAATAATGACAAGACTAAAGTTGGATCAACTTTTAATTAAAGCTGCTTGTGGAAATGCGCTTATGGAAATAACTATTGATTGTTGCCTTTCGTTAAAAAAATTATTGTTAAGCACATATACGTGTATATTATTAGAAACGGTCAAATGATTAATGATCGTACTGGTGTTATCGTGTAATTAAGTTTGCCATATTCCAGTTCAGTTAGTTAGTGGTTAGAACGTGATGTGGGAATGGAATGACAGGTAAACTCACACACCTCAAGCCACACCGTGCCTTAACGAGATAATTCTATGGAAATTTAAACTATTTGCTTAAACACGATTTGTGTATAAAGTACTTACTAAGTAATTTTCTTGTAATTTAAGTGATCGTTTAGGGCAATAACTAATTAAGGTCGTTATACCCATCATTTAATCTTTTGGGTTAAATATCAAAATCGCTGACGGGATAAATCGGAAGTACCTGCAACAGGACGTGCTCCTGTCAAACCCTCACTAATTGGGAATGGACATCAATCAATCTTCCAGGTTGTTTGGACCATAATGGGTAGGGTTAATAGAGCATCAGCACTCGATCTATTAATAAAATCGATTTCGATTAAACACAATATCCTTTGTACTTTACACCGGTTGCGGTTAAAATAATTATCTTAAGTGCACAAAACCATCTATCGCTCGTTGCGTTTTATGGCTTACTCAGCTTATACACAGGCACGCTTTTTCCTGGGAGATTCTCAAAGCTTCCCTTGGTGCAGTTTACCGTGTACTTACGAGCTTTGCCGCAGTGTGCAGCTGACGGTTAAGCATGTCGCGTGCTTTGGATCCATTCTGTAGGAATTTCGTCGGATTAAGCGTTTGCTTTTTTTACTTTTTTTGTTGTTGTATGCGCTACAATGAGCGGCGGTCCCAACACAAATTTCACACCCACCGCACCTGCAGATGGCTCTCCTTTACGGTCAAACTCAATAAAAAAAATAAACCCATTTCATTTTAACGCATCCCCATTACTCCGTATCATAATACCGGTATCGTAAACCCTTTATACACGCCGTTATAAAAGCTGAAACGATTAATTTCGGTGTAATAAGTTATTTCGATTCGTTTAGAACGCCTTCACTAAAACAACCCAACCCGAAAACAGACGATTCAATAATAAATTGCGATACGATCCCGGGCGCTCGAGCATATGTTAAATCACGTATTTCCGATAATTTTTGATTTATTGCACGGCGATCCGTAATGGATAGGCCGTCCATTTCCATTGGCCGTGTGTAACTAACGTTCCGGTTTAATGGTATATGGCGCTTGGTGCAATTTTTTGGCAAAAAAAGGTAAATAAAAAAAGAATTGGGGCCTTTGTTGTATTGGATAGTGGATTTTGATGGCCTCAATATTGAACGACATCCTAAACCTGACAATTTCAACGCATGAACGCCCCCGAATATAACAATTACGCCCGAGAGTAAACGGTCAAAGCTAATGAAAAACAAAAAAAAAACTAAATGGACCAGGAACCCATCATATCCATTAAGGTTTTGTTATTCGTATTCAATGAATAATGTATTAATTAATGTTGAAATAATAGCGAAATTACTCAATTGAATCTATTTAATTATATTGTTACACGTTTTTCGGATTTAATATATTATTGATCCCGCGAAATTAAATATATTTACGAAACAAATCATTTTTAGTGTTTATAAAGTATATGTTCCAAATATATGCTATTTAACGCAGGATATTGTGTTGGTTATGATATGATAATGTATAGCAAATCGGCCAATGGAAAATGTGCCGTTATTAGAGAATACATCAAATGCATACATAAATTTATTATATGCATCAGGTAACAAACAATGGGGTATACGGGTTTAATTGAGTCATTATTCAACCCGTTTATAGAACAAAAGAGTTAACAATTATGTCTTTTATCCTTTCTAAGTTATAAATTGCGTTTTTAACAACTTAATGCGAGTCATTAAAGAGATGTTAAAACTGCATTTAATGTTAGCTAAATTTGCCTTAAACGCTTTTCATTTCATGTCGATATCTCAACTCATTCTTGAGATATGATGTTTTTAATTTGGCAATTTGAAATTGGTTAAATTTATAAGCATCTATTAAAAAAATATTCTCAAAAGGTAAACGAGATTTTAACATGATTTATAAATTATATTAAAGCAAATTTAATGTAGGAAAAATTTTTTGTACAATTACAACTTTTTGCATCATCTCTGCAATTTTTTGACATACATTATTCGGGTTTAGCCGTCTTGAAAGATGGAAACCTGAATCTTTCTAGGTCTAGTGTTAGATCTGATAATCAGTTTATAAATTACTCTATTTCAGAAACTATTTATTATAGAAGTCCTTCGTTAAAAATATGTCAAATGAGATACACGACTTATTATATTTGAATTAAAATAAAACTAGAGCTAACGCTAAAACTAGAATCACTTGGGTTTAGCCGTCTTTGGAGATGTACAGATAACTCGAATATTTCTAGTTCTAGATCTAGAATTAGATCTAATAATATAAAATTAGAACTAATATTAGACCTAGAAGTGGAAAGATTCCTATATTTGAATTGTATTTTGAATTGAAGTAAAACTAACACTACAACTATTATCGGATTCAAAAAATTTTACTCCTCACTTTGAAAATGAATAACAAAGAAACTACTTCATAGAAAAAAATGGGACTTGCTTTGTTTGACGAGTAATTTAATTCTTTATGTGTAGTAATTTTATCTTTTGTCACACACTCGTATAGTAATTATCGCAGGTATATGATGGAACATTACGTTTTTTTTCTCAAAAACAGTTTGGTGAAGAAATTTCAAACTTGAACTGGCAGTAACCTGATGTGTTCTTAATGAAGGATTCTTATTTTATCAATATTTCATGTAGTTTCGTGCAAAATCGCGGTTTAATAGGTTGGGATTATTTCAAAAACGACCAGACGGTTTTAACCAATATACGTCAAATAATTTCGGTTATCAGATTTCGGTATTAGATTTTCAAAATTATGTGTTCCTAATTTTTTATGAGCGATTTAAGAAAGTTATAAATTAAAGAGTAACAAAAATAATGATGAATCGCTCATAAAAAAATAGGGACACATAATTTTGAAAATCTAATACGCGAATCCGATAACCGAAAAATTATTTTACATATTTTGGTTAAAACCGCGTTGACGGTCAAACGACCAGGCGGATTTGCCTGGTCGTTTTTGAAATAATTGCAACCTATTAAACTGTGATTTTCCGCGAAATTATATAAAATATTTATAAAACTAAATATATACCTCATTAAAAACACATCAGGTTGCTAGCAGTTCAAATTTGACATTTTTCCCCAAACAATTTTCGAGAAAAGAAATTGCAAAATCGAGCTTCTTCGCCGTCTTGAGAGATGTACGGCTAGCTCGAATGTTTCTTGTACTAGATCTAGAATTAAATCTAATGATAGATCAGATACATGGCTAAACCCAATCGAATTTCTTTCTATAAATCTGGTCAATATGATTTTTATACCTCAACTCCGCAATTTCTAAGATTATCTTACAAAAGCTTAATTTATCATACTTTATCTCAAGAAAGGCTTGAGATATCAGCACAAAATAAAAATTCTATCATTAACTGTGTATAATATCATTACTCTATTGCTATTATTTTCAATGATACGATTTTTTTTATTGATAAACACCACAACAAATTGGTGTATAAACACCAATTTAAAGAAATCGTATCTTAAAAAGTAAATGAAGTATCAAGATGACTCCAAAACTATCTTATAGCAAATTTAATGTAGTTTTAATACACGCAAAATATTTTCTTCTTTTCTATAATTCACGATAATACGCTGTTTCTACTTCAACGCTGCAATTTTTAACGTTAGCTGAAAAAAAAACTTAAATTATCATATTCTATCTCAAGAAAGGCTTAAGATGTCAGCATAAAATAAAAAGCATTTTAAAACAAATCTATCAATCATTAACTGTGTAAAATATTATTTCTATATTCCTATTATATTCAATGATATGATTTTTTAATTGACGACTGCATATCTGTTTATAACGCATTGTTAAGAAGCAAATGAAGCATCAAGATGACCTAAAAACTATCGTACAGCAAATTTAATGAAGTTTTACAAGCAAAATATTTTCTTCCATTCTATAATTTTTGTTAATACGATTTTATTTACTTTAACTCTTCAATTTTTGTCTAAATAAAATTTAAATCTTACACAAATTTTATTTATCATATTCTATCTGAAGAACGCTTTGAGATATCAGTATGATATAAAAAGCAGTTATAGCAAATCTTACCATTCATATTGTTTCCTTATTCCTACTATTATCAATGATATGATTTCATTACATAATTGTATTATGTGTACAAACACCAATTAAAAGAAATCCTATTTTAAGAAGTAAATGAAGTATCAGTATGACTCAAAAACTATCTTAAACCAAATTTAATCTAATATTATAGTCTTTTATTAAATCCATTTTTTTTTTGTTTTTTAGATAAGTGTTTATTAGGTAAATTAAACTAATGAAAGAACTTCTTTCTTTAAATAACTTAATTCGATAATGTTTTTATTTGTTTATCGTTCCTTACATGTTTCGGCCTTGTTCAGCCATCATCAGAGGGTTTCTAAAACCAAATCTATAATTATTAAAGCTAATAACATTATTTAAGTGACATATTTATAACATTTAACATTGAAAAGTCTTAAAATAATCTAAAAATTGTGAACATTAAGGTTATGACTTCTTTTTCTATTCTATATTAAATAAAATAATTTATAAATATATTACAAAAATTATGCGCATTGAGGTATCCGTTTTCGCGCGAAATTTTAAATTAAATCTTAATCGTTAAAGTAAATATATTAAAAAACACCATATGTATAATACCGTATGTATGTACATATGGTGTACCTTAATGTTCACAATTTTTAGGTTATTTTAAGATTTTTCAATGTTAAAGGTTATAAATATGTCACTTAAATAATGTTATTAGCTTTAATAATTATAGATTTGGTTTTAGAAACCCTCTGATGATGGCTGAACAAGGCCGAAACATGTAAGGAACGATAAACAAATAAAAACATCATTGAATTAAGTTATTTAAAGAAAGAAGTTCTTTCATTAATTTAATTTACCTAACAAATTTAATGTAGTTTTAGTTTTTAATACACGCCAAATTCAACTCTTCAATCTTTGAGGTTATCTCACAAAAATTTTATTTATCGTATTCTATTTGAAGAACAGTTTGAGATATCAGCATGATATAAAAAACATTTTAAAGCAAATCTTGCCATTATTAATTGTGCAATATCATTTATTTTTTCCTACTATTTTCAATGATATAACTTCATCAATTGTGTTATGTGTACGAACACCAATTTAATGAACTCGTATGTGAAGGAATAATTGAAGTATCAAAATGACTTCAAAACCATCATTTCGCAAACTTAACGTACTTTTAAGACACGCAAAATATTTTTTCCTTCCTGTAATTTGCGATAATACGATTTTTTACCCACAAATTGTTTATTATAGGTTTTTGAAGAAGGTCAC
Source organism: Onthophagus sagittarius (assembly GCA_036711965.1). Classification (NCBI taxonomy): domain Eukaryota; kingdom Metazoa; phylum Arthropoda; class Insecta; order Coleoptera; family Scarabaeidae; genus Onthophagus; species Onthophagus sagittarius. The sequence goes on from JASERS010000004.1 coordinate 16,469,206, forward strand.
ATCTGGCACCGATACTTTCAAGATATCCGCAATAGAAAAGCCGGTATTTGCGAGTCAAAGTTGAGTACTGCAGCCACTGTTGAAACTGTTGAAGTTCTCGCAGCATTCGTGATGTAAATGACATATACATTCACACGTACGATATTTAGAATCATGTCAGAACCACAAATGTTGTTGAAATGTTAGTTTTGTAGCATTGTAGCTTTCGACTAGCTGCGGTTTCTTGGATGCTTCATCGATGAAGCTTTTCTTGGCAAGTGGATAACCGTAAAACCACTTTTTGCCTTGTAAAATACCATAGTTTTTGGTATCTGTTCTTGTCTATCTGGTTCTGTTGTTGAGATTTAACATTTTGGGAGGGATTTCTCGTTTGTTTTTTTTTCAAAGTACCTACCATGGTGAGTTTATAGGGGTTCTCTAAAACTGAGGTAGTCCAACGTTTTACCTCTCTAAGAAATGGCATTAACCATATATTTAGTTATATAACTAACTTTAGTCCGTATTATCCGTTTTTTTAGGAATATACATTATAAAATTACATCGCTTTCCAAATACGAACAGCTGCTCATCAATTGTAAGGGATGAACCGGATTTGTAAGAAATTCGACACGCAGCAATAAATAAATCCCAAATTTCCCTTATAGATGTAAAAAAGTTAAGTTAAGTAAAAAGTTTAGTAAAATTGTCAGTTTTTTCCTGTCAGCTCGAATGTTATAATCATCGAACTTTAAGCATTTTAACAAATAATAAAAACGAACGCAGCTCATAGTGCCCTGGTATCTATTACCACTGATTTCAGGATTAAACAACACATTTGATGGTAAATGATTGTCCTTTTGGGCAGCTGAAAGAATTAATAAGTGTAATATATAATCAAATTCGATATCACTCATCACACTAACACTTTTAGTTTATCCCTTATAGTTAGCACTCTTCTTGAATTTTCAAGTTTGTTATAAACACTTTAATTTTTGATTTCGTCAGTTAAAGAAATCTAATTACTTCTATTGGTATTATTTTGTTTTTTGCGATATCAGTGTATCCTGGTGTTATATGAAAGATATTTTTTGCTTTTCCACGATCTATTCCTAGCAGCCGATGGCTTGTTTGTCCAACGATGCCCATTTAATCTAATTGTGAGACTAATTTTATCACAGACTACTACGTGTGGTTGAGAAATAAGGATTCGCAGGATTCGCGTTCTCTTTCCTAACTTCGTTCAAGTATCGTTTTAGAGATATCAACTTTAGAATTGAACTAAAATTTGTACCATTTCATAAAATTAACAATTTTCTTGTTTATTTTACAAAAATCAAAAAAAAAACGTACTCTTAAGATATCTTGATGATTTTTTTGTGATTTATACAGTAAAGTATGCATTTTCTTTAGAACACAACCATACTTGATCATCTCAATTTGTTTTTGATGTGAATTGTTTTTTTTGAATTGTTTTTGATGTGTTTGATATCAACTTTAGAACATAACGTAAATTTGCTGAAGATATCTCGATAATTTTGTTTGTGGTTTACAAAGAAAAGTATGCATTTTCTTTAAAGCAAAACCATACTTGAGTATATCAATTCGTTTTTGAGTTTGAGTTGTTCATCCATACTTGAAACGTTTCTTTTGACACATGTCGGATGTCGGATCTGACAAAAACTCGGAAGCAATGCGTTTATATAGATGATGTCGTACGATCGGTATCCGACACAAGATGAAAGCTCCATATAAAATTTATTGCCACCACGACGACCGACATCTGACAAAAATGAAAAAGTCCTAAGTCTATATCAGGGTTGTAATGTGCGTCTTCATCGATGTCTTCATTATTTATAATGTCATCATGCACCACATGATCTACTTCTTCATAGAATACAAAATCATTATCATATCTATCACTTTCACTTTATCATAAGTAGTTTTCAATTTCGTTTTCAGTTCACTTCCGACTCATTTTTGAAACTTATATACTTACTTTACCTGTACGCGATTACAATTTGATTTCCCCATTTCATCTACCACAACACATGTTGGTTGATTTAAGGCAGGATCAAACGTATTTGTTGCGCGCAAAAACGTTAATTAGAGTGTCTTACTGACTTCATCCAAACGAAGTAATATGATAGATATGATCTGATACTGATTAATTGGCATAAAACAAGAAAAGAAGAGGGTCCAAAAATTCGATGCAAACCTATATATTTGTGAATTGGCAAAAATGTTTAATCTATCAGAACCAACAGTTAGAAAATGAATAAAAAATGATGACAAAATTCTCGGAGTTGTAAAAAATACTCAATTCTTGTATTTCAGCATCATTCGTAAACGCAATGCCGTTCTAAGATGTATGGCACCAAAGGGCTGGGTTGGAAGAATGAAACGATTGGGAACATTTTCAGACAAAATTAAAGAAATAGATTTTTCTTCTAGATCTAGCTTTATTTCAATCTAAATATGCAGATGCATTCAGAACACTCAGATGCACGGCTAAACCCAACCCAACCCAACATACCAAAATGGAACTAGAATCATTCGGGTCTAGTTCTAGGTCTACTTCTAGGTCTAGTGTTAGATCTAGTTCTACTTCAGTTCAAGTATACAGGGTTGCTAAACCAGTTTGTAAAGTACTGTATTTCAGAATTATTTGTTATAGAAACCTTTGTTAAAAAAATGTCTTCAGATCCACAGCTAAACCCAACTCAACCCAAATCTGTACATTTGAATTGAAGTAAAACTAAAATTAACACTAGATCTAGAACTAGAATCATTCGAGTTTAGCCGTCTTAAGAGATGTACGGCTAAAACCCAATCTTTCCACTTCTAGGTCTAGTGTTAGTTCTAGTTTTACTTCAATTCAAGTCAACCCAACCCAACCAAGCCCTATATATTTGAATTGAAGTAAAACTAGAACTAACACTAGACCCAGAACTAGAATCATTTAGGTTTTACCGTCTTGGGAGATGTGTTAGGCCGTCCATCTTAGGTATAGGACCAAGCTGCGTAAACATCATGGTATTATCGCGTAAGGCTCGTTACTACCATTTTCTGGTTAAGGTATCTAAGGGATTATTACGATGCTTACGATCATTTTACGAGCTTTGATTGGCAAATAGATGGGTTTATCTGTAAGATAAATATAGTAACTAAAAAATGGTAGTAATGGAGTGCACTCAAGGTAAGCTAAGTTTTGAAAAATTAAAAGAAGATGTCGGAAAAGAAGTTAGTATAGGCTAGTTAAAAGTTAGTATCGCAGAAAGTTGGGAGAATGTAAGCACTGATACAGAAAGTGTGCCTCTTTATCCAGAGATGATAAAAAAGGTGGCCATCATATTCAATCATATTCAACATCAGCCAATCCATATTCAACGTAGATGAAACTGATCTGTCTTAGAAAAAATGGCTAAAAGAATAAAGCCATTAACAATCAAATACAGTACTAGAAACTAGAAACTTTGCTGCGAAAACTGTGATAGCTACTATATTGGCCAAACCGGTAGAAGCCTTAATACACGGTTTAAAGAACACATAACTCAATCTAAATCAAATTTTTATCGACATCTAACAGAACACAATCATAAAACTACTACAAATAATATATCCCTTTTAAAAAAAATTAAAGAAATCTAAAGAAATGGATCTTTATGAAGAATTATTTATACATAAAAATAAAAACAACCCTAATTTATTAAATGAAATCACGGAATTTAACGTTACCCGAACTTTTATGAGATTCATATAAATTATGTTGTCCTTTTCCGGAGCAAGTTATAACAACTTTTTACGCTTTGAATACGTACGTTCCATTAAAAAACACAGTTCGCTCTTGTCATCCAGTTTGTTCAGATGTTAAATGTTCGTATTATTGTCTTTTACAATTCATGTGATTTAATATGTAATGTTCAAGACATTTATTGTTTTCCAATATTTATTCTTTTAAACACGGTTGATGTGCAAAAAAGTGTTTAATTTTACTCTTATTGACGGTAATTATAACTATATTTTATATATTTTAACCTTTTGTTGTCTCTCGTAGTCGTGCCTGATGACGAATGCAAAGCATTCGAAATAATTATAACACTTATATTAAGGAATAAAAATCATTGTTGAAAAAACTATATCTATAGTATTTTAATTTAAATATAATACATACAACAATGAACATTGAATCTACATTGGCAAAACGAATACAGTAGCTTGCGATGGTTCTGATTTTTATTTTTTGATGATAGATTCTTATGTAACTTGAGGCTCTGAACACGAAATGAACCTTAGTTTTGTTCTATCACGTCAAAATTGTTTGCAAATCGCAATTTACCAAATATAGTTATGTCGAAAAATATCACAACAGAAAACTGAATGAGAGTGAAATAGATTTATTTATCAATAGAAAAGGAATATTCTTTTTAAAGCCTTCACATTTCTTTGGTGTTCTGATAGAATATCTCATCCATCTCTTCACTAACATCACCTAGGTTCTTAGGAAAGTAATTCAAATGAGAATGTAGAAAATGTACCTTCAAGCCTAAAATTTAGTATTTCTACAGCATGGCCTCCATGATAGATTTGAAATTCCGATCCTTTTTGTTGCCTAGAAACTTGGTTGTTACGTCTTTAACGCGATCCAGGCTTCTTTTTTAGCAACCTCCATTTCTTTCTCAAAGTTCTGATCTTTATAAAGATTTCTAATGTCCAGACCCGTAAAGACACCTTCTTTTAATTTTGCGGTCGATAAGGCTGAAAATTTTTTTCATCTACCATTTTTTAATAAGGCTTTTACAAATTGCTTCATCAAGCCTAATTTTATGTAAAGAAATGGAAGGAGAACTTTCGTCGGCTCAATCAAAGATTTTGGAGCAAATTTTTACTTAAGATCTCAATGAAGCTGGCTGTTGCCAATCTTTCTACTTTCAGTGATTTTCCTTATCTCTGCTATCCCAGTGACATAAAAAACAAGAAAGCTTGTTTTGTTTTTTTATCATTGCAGAATGCTTCCTTCTTCCGAAAAATATGAAATAAAATCCTTTTTTATGTACTTGAACCAGGAAGACGAATTATCAGCAACGACCAAATTCTTTTCTTTAAGACTTGAACTAAGCAATTCTGAAGCTTCTATTTAGATATAATAAGAAATTTATATATACAAATGCTGTGTTATTAGTAATGGATAGCGTGAAAGCAGGTGATTAATAAAAACTAAAAACTCTTTTAGTTTATCGTTCACAAAATCCAACAACTTTAAAAAATCTAAAACTGGGTTATCCGCCATTTGGAAGTCGAGTGTTAAAGCTTGGATGAAAGCTTCCCTTTTTGAGGACTAATTTGGTCATCACTTCATATTTGAGATGGAAAAAGTGATAAATAAATAAATATAAATAAAGTGATGTAGCTCGGTCCCGCTTATCGAGTAAGTCCGAGGTATTCCTGTACTGTTATAAAACTCTTCGTGAAACTTTAAAACGTCTTTATTGCATACAACAAAGAGAAAGTTCAGAACGATCATCTAAAAGGTGTACCATTTGGAAAAGTTCAATTCATTAAAAAGTTTGCGCCACTGATATTTACATTTACTTATGTACATTTACCAGTGAAACTATGCATGAGAAAAAATCTAAAACTACGTATGAAAACAAAATATTTACACTTTTTAATCAATAATAATCTGTACATAAAACTAGTATCTAAAGAAATCCAAGCGTTAAAGCTAAACTATCGTAAAATTGACGTGCAAACGAAAATAGTAAACTGAAAAGAAATCCGTCAAACACTAGCTGATGAAGCAGTGTCATAAAGGCAAGGAATCAAACGGAAAATGAGAAAACTAAACAAAGAAAACTTACTCGTAATTTTTACGATAGTTTAAATCTTATCTCTTTGAAATTTGCCATGTAAAATTCCCCGTGTGAATTACTACCAGTTTTCGCGGCCTTTAACCACGTTGTAATTTTTCATTGTTAAAAGTTTTAGCGGCGAGAACGTCGGCACGTCCAGCTTTTCAGCATCGCGTAGTTCGAAAATTGAGTTTTAACTTTCAAATTTGCTCTGTTAATTCGCAATTAGATATCAAACAAAAAACGTCGAAATTAAAGAAAAAGTGGGTCAAGATATTGAACTGAAGTTGTATCTCTTTTACAGAGTTTATAAGAAAATCGTTTTCGTTTTTCAACTTCCCCGATTTCCTCTTATTACTTTTTTCCCGTCCCGTTTTAACCACGAAATTGTTATTTGCCGCGAAAGTGGAAAACGGAAACTTTTTTATTACACCCACGGCGACGTTATTAGCCTTTGCATTCCGACCGAACTTACATCCTACTTCGTCGACGTCTGAAATTGTAATTTAACTTTAACGAGGGCCTCGTCCTCTATATTTCTATTGCGCCTAATAATCGAATCGTTTAATTTCTACAATTTTCCGGGAAGCGGCATGGAAGTTAGTTTAACGGTTCAATCTGCAGCGAGAGGTGCGATTTTTCAATTTCGAACTTTAGAATTCAAGAAAAGTGAGTGGGTGGGAGATCGCGGAAGTTTAATGGGAGGGTTGTGATGGCGTCTTTTAGTGCGAGGGAGACAACTACAATTTCTAACTTCGACAGACTGGCTTACATTTCAACTCTCTCGGATATACAAACACATGATTAATAGTTGGAATCTTGCTTCGAGAATGGAGAAACGGAGTGATAGATAACAGAAATCTTGGTTAAGTCCCCTGATTAACTTAATTTCTAACATTTTTATTAAGAAAATTGTTTCTGAAATGGGAGACCAACACAAAAATTCGTTCTTACACAAAGTTTTAACTTTTTAAAACTTTTAACAATGAGCAATTACATGGTTGTTAAAGTCAGCGAAAACTGAAAATTTTACATCGCAAATTTCAAAAAGATAAGACAAAGACGTTTTATCAATAAGGAAGCGTCGTGTGTCGCTTGTTTTTTTATGATTTTTTGATGTAGAATATGACGTCTTATGCGACAAAGTTCGCGCAACTTTTGCGCGAGAAAACAATCTAGAAGTTTTCGAATTTAAACGTTCTATGAAGTGCTATCTTAAGTTTTCATACTCGTTCGTATAGTTCAGGTGGGTTTAATGAAATTTATAGTTTCCAATCGATTTCGTTGAAACGAGTTAAATTATCGCATTCGCGAAAAAAAGGAGATAACTTACAAAGTAAGATTTCTCGGTTGTGATTTAAGTTATTTATGGGTGGATAGAAAAACGAGTTATTCTCGGCGGATTTATGACGATGTGGTGGGAAATTAGTTCACCAAAAAGTGAGTCATATAAGATGACCAACTGAAAACGGTTCAATATCCCCCGATTAAATATTCCGATTGGATAGGCGTAACCAGATTTCTGATTATAAACGCAAATTGGAACGTCTGCGGATTACCAATTTAAATTGATCGTGCCAAATCGTATGAACAACTCAAGTTTCAGTCAGGATTTGCGATGCTGAATTATTGATTTAAAATTTTTTTTGATCACAATTTCATTGCTGTTTAGTTCGCTTTAGCAAACATTGCGAAATCGTGTACGAAATGTATCTCCTCTAATTACAAAGCAACCATTGTGTATTTGAAAATGAGAACATATGGAGGGTCGTGTATGAAATGAGGATCAATACCCACCTAACTATAACTATACCTAACTAAGGCATCGACCAGGAATGATAAAATAAATGATGCAGTTGTATCGTGGTCGTTAAAATGGAAAACATCGGCAACTTCGTAAACACAAGTTCGATTGCGCGTACAGATAACAAATGAGGCAAAATGGTAACGAATGAAGAGCATCCGCAACATCCGTCGCTCGGTAGAGAATTATCGTCGAAAGTGTAATTACAGCTGGAACTTTAAACCGGACAGCACACTCTATAAATTCACGGATACCCATTACTCGTGCAGTCCTTCAGAACGTCCTGTTACGCGGTTCCACTGGGCATACATTACGATCACCGGTACCCTGCAGGATATTACTTCTCATGGTGGCGTCCTTGCTGAAATGAGGGCGCAAATAGCTAGAACGTTTTGTATCTATGATGTAGATAACTACAAAAAACAGATAGCCTTTATGCTAAGGCGGTTCTTGAGACTCCGTTGTTGTGTATTCCCTGCAATTTTTTGCGAGTTAATCCGCATTAAATTTGAAATAAGATGGTGAATCATGCTGATATCTTATTCACTTTTTGAGATATGATCTTGTAAATACGGAGATAACTGAATATACAGAAAAGTATCAAATCATTGGTGATTGCAGAAATAGAGAAATGATATTGCATATATTTGGTAATAATTGAATTTGATTTAAAATGCTTTTTATTTCAAGTTGATATCTCAAACCGTTCTTGAGACTCTTTGAATCGTATCTCTGCAAGTTGATCTCAAAAATCGCAGAGTTGAAGAAAGTTCTTCGTATCAATGTGAATTACAGGAATGAAGAACATTTTTATTGTGTGCTATAAGATTATATTTGATATAAGATGATTTTTAAATCATCGTGATATCTCAATAACTTTTTGAGATACGCTTTTTTTAAGTATAAGCTTATAAATTTCACTTATTATAAGGATAAATAAATCATATCATTTCAAATTGTAGAAAGAAATTAGCTATAAGATGGCTTTTAAATCATCTTGATATCTCCATTAATATTTGAGATATGACCTTATGAATACAGGGACAAATGAATATATAGAGATAAATTAATGTATCATATTATTGATAATAACAGGAATAGAGAAGTGATATTGCACACGGTTGATAATAGTTGAATTTGCTTGAAAACGCCTTTTATTTCAAGCTAATATCTTAAATCGTTCTTGAGATAGAATCTTTTGAATCGCATTTTTGCAAGTTAATCTTAAAAATTGCAAAGTTAAAGAAAGAAATTCGTATCAATGAGACTATTAAATTTCCTATAAGATGGATTTTAAACCATCGTGATATCTCAATTACTTCTTGAGATACGCTTTCTTTTAAATCGGTGCTTATAAACATCACTTATTATAAAGATGAATTAATCATATCATTGAAAATTGTAGACATAGAGAGAAATTAGCTATAAGATGGTTTTTAAATCATTTTGGTATCTCAATTACTTTTTGAGATATGATCTTATGAATACAGGGACATGGGAATATACATAGATGAATTAAAGTATCATATCATAAATAATGGCAGGAATAGAGAAATGGTATTGCATGCAGTTGATATTAAGTGTATTTGCTTGAAAACGGTTTTTATTTCAAGCTGCTATCTCAAATCGTTCTTGATATAGAATTCTTAGAATCGCATTTTTGCAAATTAACCTCATAAATTGCAAATTTGAAGAAAGATCTTCGTATCAATTTGAATTATAGGAATAAAGAACATGCTGATTGTGTGCTAAAAGAGGATTAAATTAGCAAAAAAGTGAACTTTAAATGATTTCAATATCTCAATTACTTTTTAAGATATGATCTTGTGAATACAGGGACATGTGAATATACATAGATGAAAATTAAAGTATCATATCATAAATAATGGCAGGAATAGAGAAATGATATTGCACACAGTTACTATTAGCAATTGAATTTACTTGAAAACGCTTTTTATTTCAAGCTGATATCTCAAACCATTCTTAAGATAGAATTCTTTGAATAACATTTTTTCAAGATAACCTCAAAAATTGCAGAGTTGAAGAACGATCTTCGTATCAATTTGAATTATAGGAACGAAGAATATATTGATTGTGTGCTAAAAGAAGATTAAATTAGCTATAAGATGGTTTTTAAATCATTTTGGTATCTCAATTACTTTTTGAGATATGATCTTGTGAATACAGGGACATGTGAATATAAATAGATGAATTAAAGTATCATATGATAAATAATGGCAGGAATAGAGAAATGATATAGCACACAGTTGATAATAGTTGAATTTGCTTGAAAATGTTTTTTATTTCAACCTGATATCTCAAACCGTTCTTGAGATACAATCCTTTGAATCGCATTTTTGCCGTTTAACCCTAAAAATTGGAGAGTTGAAGAAAGAAGCTTGTATCAATGCAAATTATGGAAATGAAGAAAATGTTTATTCTCTGCTAAAAGAAGATAAAATTTGCTGTAAGATGGCTTTTAAATCATTGTGATATTTCAATTACGTTTTAAGATACCCTTTCATTTAAATCGGTACTTATAAACATCAGTTATTATAAGGTTGAATTAATCATATCATTGAGAATTGTAGACATAGAGAACTTAGCTATAAGATTTAAATCAACTTGATATCTCCATTACTTTTTGAGATATGATCTTGTAAATAAAGAAACAAGTGAATATTCAGAGATGAATTAAAGTATCATATCATTAATAATAGTTGATAATAGTTGAATTTGCTTGAAAACGCTCTAATATCTCCAAATGTGCTTGAGATAGAATCCTTTGAATCGCATTTTTGCAAGTTAACCACAAAAATTGCAGAGATGAAGAAACAACCTCGTATTAATGCGAATTATGGGAATGAAGAAAATGAAAAGAAGAAGATTAAATTAGCTATAAGATGGTTTTTAAATCATCGTAATATCTCAATTACTTTTTGAGATATGCTTTTTTTAAATCGGTGCTTATAAACATCTCTTATAAAGATTAATTAATCATATCATTGAAAATTGTAGACATAGAGAAAAATTAGCTATGAGATGATTTTTAAATCATGTTGATATCTCTTTATTTTTGAGATATGATCTTGTGAATACAAAATCAAGTGATATACAGAGATGAATGAAACTGTCATATCATCAATAATAGCAGAAATAGAGAAATGACATTACACACAATTGATAATAGTTGATTTTGCTTGAAATCATCTTATATTTCAAGTTAATATCTCAAACCTTTCTTGAGATAGAATCAATTGAATCGAATGTTTGCAAGTTAACCTAAAAAATTGCAGAGTTGAAGAAAGAGGTTCTTATCAATGGTGATTAGGGGAATGAAGAAAATGTTTATTCTGTGCTAAAAGAAGATTAAATTTACTATAAGATAGTTTTTAAATCATCTTGCTATCTCAATTATTTATTGAGATATATCTGTTTATAAACAAAGCCGTTCACAAGTGAATATGTAGCCATGATTAAAGTGTCATATCATTGGTAATAGCAGGAATAGAGGAATGATATGGCATACATTTAATAGTAATTAAATATGCTTTAAAGTGCTTTTTATTTCATGTTGATATCATAAACCGTTCTTAAGATGATTCTTTAAATCGCATTTTTGCAAGTTAACCTCAAACATTGCAGAGTTAAAGAAAGAAGTTGATATCATTGACAATTATAAAAACGAAGAATATATTTTGTGTGCGCCAAAACAAGATTAAATTAGCTATCAGATGCTTTTTAAATTATATTCATATCTCAATTACTTTTTGAGATATAATCTCTTTTAATTGGTGTTTATAAACATCACCTGTTACACATGAATATACAGATTAAATTGCAAGATTAGAGTAATGATATTGTTGCGTTTCCACATTTAATAATAATTGCATTTATTTTAAAACACTTTTTATTTCATGTTTATATCATTAACCGTTCTTCAGGTAAGATCGTTTAAATCAAAAATTGCAAAGTTGAAGCAAAAAATTGGCATCACTGCGAATTATAAAAACGAAGAAATTATTTTGTTTGCGTCAACACAAGATTAAATTTGCTATAAGATGCTTTTTAAATCATCTTGATATCTCAATTATATTTCGAGATACAATCTTTTTTTAATTGGTGTTTATAAATCTCACCATGAGCACAAAATATATCATAATATTGGGAATAATAGGAAAGAAAAGATAAGTTACATATTTCATAATAATAACTCAAATCGTTATTAAGATACACTCATTTAAACCAAATTGTTGATGGGGAGAAAATATTTTGCACGTTTAAATCTAAATTATATATCTTAATTACTTCCTAAAATACGATTCTTTTCTTACTACGGGGTTTCGTACCTAGCAGGATATTACTTCCTATGGTGGCATCCTCTCCGAAATGAGGACTCAAATAGTCAGAACGTTTCGTATCTTTGATGTAGAAAAGTGCAAGAAACGTCAGCCTCCCGGCTAAGATGCCATCTGAGACTCACCTTCGTTGTGCACCCCCTGTGATAAATAATTCAGAAGATATTACCATAGTTTTCCACTTTCCGGTGTGTACCTACCAACGAGAATATTGCCGCTGTGATTGTGCTCCCTCGAACCTTGAATAATGGACAAGACGATTGGAGTCACTTCACTCTAAAGAGCTCACGAAAGTGGAGTGATGAACTTCCTTGTACCCCAATTTGGGTCAACATTACAAGTACGGTTTTATTTATTTAATTGGTCATTGAAACAGTTTTTTTTGTCGAGTAATCAGTAACTGAATATCCAGGCAGATATTTCGCCTCTGTAAATATTTACGAACGAAAATTCACATTTCACGTCCGCCCGGGTAAATGGCGAATTATTTATGTTTTTCGTAAATTTTTTATTCGATTTACGGTTTTTACGTTTGCTCTGATAAATGGGGGTCATTTGAGAAGTTAATTTAGAAAAAATATCTTTCGACTGGTAACTCATCGACCGTTTCAATCTTCAATTCTTTTTCTTTACAAAGTGAAGTGCTCAACATCGTCTATCCAATATATAATCTTGATAAAACGATCGTGATTTATTACATGGCATTTTCGGAACATCGTAAATTCTTACATTCTTTAAAATAGATCATTACGTTCTGTACGTTTGAAGGAAGAATTGTTCCCGTGAAAGTGTCGAGTTGGAGTCCATAAAACAGACGGCAATTTGCGAGGGGGGAGGTGGTGCCATCGCGTCGTAAACTTTTAATTTGGAGCAATTAGGATCCCCTGGGTCAGAGAGAGGTTTTACGCCCCCGCTTAGCGACGATAAATCTAACAATTAGGGTCGAATTCCATTAGTGAAAATAGGCTACAGGCGGTTTGCTGTCCGCAAATGATAAACGATTATTTCTTTTATTTACTTTTTTAAAACATATTTAACAACTTTATTCAAATATTAATAATCCATATTGATCAACACTTTCCGAGTAATTAATCAAAATTAAATGTAGGCGTCGATATTGAATGGGTTCAAAATTCGTTATGGATGATAAGCGACGGTAGCTAATTGAAAAGATATGTATTAATGGTCGCAATAACGAATTACATGGAAATAGGTTCACCACTAATAGTATTTTCTGTACTAATGATTAATTGCATGTCGATTGAATCGTTTATTCGGTATCTATGGAAGTTATTTAAATTAACTGCCTTTTTTTCTTTGCCCACTATTTACTAAAAGTTATTTAACAATTTCGAAGGGGAGAAAGCAAATTAGTTCCTTCCGCGTAATTTACTGGGTCCCCTAAATCGATTTGCGGGGCTTAAGGGAACCCATTAAACTTTAAAATTCAACACTTTAACTACTTTTTAATTATGCAGGCTAGAAATAAAATGCTACAAATTCTTTCGGTTAAATTTGCTGGGAAAACTTTACAGTTTTTATGTCTTAATCATTGAAAATGTTAATAAGAATTCATGATAGATTTTTCTCAATTGAGTGCTATCATCAAAAGCTAAAAGAAAGAAAATGCTTATATAAAAACTTATATATTGAAATAAATTTTGTGTGTGATATAACTAAATCACATTTACTAATAAGATGGATTTTGAGTAAACTTGATATCTTAATTACTTTTTGAGATTATTATATCTGTCAAAGTAATGACTAGCTGATTCTAGATATTTTAGAGATTATTAACTAATCTTAATCCAATCCAACCTAATTATATATCTAGTGAGCATTAAATATTAGTTGTATTGGGCAAAACCATCAATCTTATCTGAACCCAACCCAACTCTAACTAGTTAGTATCAAATAGTAATTGCGTTTGTATGAGCTATTAATTTGAACCTAACTGGCTAGTTAAGTTGAGTGTTAGCTTAAATGCTAGTATTCGTTCTGGTTGTAGTCGTTAGTCAATGTTAGAGTTATAGCATTGAACTAAAACTAGAACTAACACTAGACCTAGGACAAGAAAGATTAGGGTTTAGCCGTGCGTCTTTAGACGCACGGCAAAACCCAAATAATTCTAGTCCTAGGTCTAGTGTTAGTTCTAGTTTTACTTGTGATTAAGTACAAACATGTTATACATGTTTATCGAACTAAAAGTAGAACTCACACTAGATTTAGAATTAGAAACATTCGGGTTTAGCCGTCTTAAAAACGAACGGCTAAATTCAAATGTTTCTAGTTCTAGGTTTAGAGTCAGTTTTAATGCTAGTATTAGTTCTGGTTGTAGTAGTCAAGTTAGATTGTATACATTCCATTGAACTAAAACTAGAACTAACACTAGACCGAGGAATCTTAAGAGATGTACGGCTACATCCAAATGTTTCTAGTTCTGGATCTAGTGTTAATTTTAATGCTAATGGATTGTTGATTTACCAGTACATTTAAGAGATTTTAAGTGATTGAAAGATTTTATCTACAGTTAACAACAATTTATTTGAAAATCTGATGCAGATTCTCTGGTTTATGCAAGATGGTAATCTATTGCATTAAATGTGATGGATTAGAGGATATCTTTGCATAGCATCCAATAGAATAATAACTAAAATTAGTTAGACTTCACTTGCTGGATTATAGATTGAACGAAAAACACCAGATTCTCAAAACTCAAATTCAAAAAAAAAAATTAAAATATCATATATTTGGTTGGCTTCAATTAATAATGCAAATTTTACTATTACCTCTTTTATCTGGCATTGTCTCAACCCTAATTCTACGAACTGTGATAATCAGGACTCTTTTTCATCGAAAAGCGACAATGAATGGGAAGATTTCAAGTTCAGACAACGCAGTAATTTCAAGTCCAAGTTGCAAATTTGTTGATAAATCTCAAAATGGAGAGTAAATTAACAGTAATTTAACATCCTTATTGAAAGTTTCTACTAATACATATAGTGTGTTCAGAAAGTTATGGCGTACTTGCGATAATTGCAAAGTTTTCAAAATATGATGTAAAAGGAGATAATGATAATCTGTACAATATTATCATTTAGAAAAAGTGTTAGGTAATAAATTATTAAATATTTTGACGAATTGTTACCATTACAGTATTTATTCATTGTACACAGTGCGTTCACGGTGTAAGAAACTAATTCGGAAAATTTTTGGCGATTACTCCTTGGCAGAATTAATGCAACTGACGAATTTTAACTTTTGATTTTTGATTTATCTAGATACTTTACGTCAACATTAGATATTAGTTGAAGATCATAGCACCAAAGGACCATATTAGCAAAATTATTAGTTGGGTTGGGTTGAATCTTTAATTTTATCTCAACCCAATCCAACCCTACTACTTAGTTAGCGTTAGATATTAATTGGATTGGGTTGAGCCATTAACTTTAACCCAACCCAACTAGGTAGCTAGCGGTTTATTGTGATTAATTGTAATTAATTGGGTGGGTGGAATCATCAACATTTTTCTTAAAGAGGGGTTTAAAAAACCTGCTAAAACAGACACCAGGCCTAAGTCATCATGCAGTCGGATAATGTCGGGTTGGATACCCTCTTGGGTTGCCAACCGACTAAAACCCTTCCCCCTCTCCTTCAGAAACCGCCCATAGAGCATAACTTCTTAGTGGCAAGATCGAAAATCGCTCTGTATATTGACGCTGACATCCTGTAGTATCGGGTATTGTCTGGGTTGCTCTATTACTTCCTGATACCTCATAACATCTATCATACTAACATTATCTGATATACTCGTCATGTTTTCATTATTTCTGTCTTATCTCGCAAACTCATCAAGTCTGAAAAGACAGAAAAGTAGAACCTTCCTCACCCCACCGTCGGTATTGAAACTGCGTGCTCGTTTTTTTCATTAAACATATTTACATTAACTTTTATGATTTGCTATTACTTGCGGTACACTCCACCCATTCGGGGAGAGAGGAAGTGATCCACTCTCGTTACCGGTCACCGCCTCAGCCAACCAACATCCTCTCCTTCTTGAGTTCTTCCTTGGGTTTTATGATCTGATGCATCGTCATTCTCAGTATCTCTCATTTTTTTTTTCACTCTCCAGTATAACTTCTTCCATCATGTTATCCGGGTTCAGAATGACCACACATTACTCGTTGCACTTCCGTCTAATTTGTTCGAACCGTTCGCTATTGAAAATTGTGTGTTGCAGTGTGGCCTCAAGTTCGCAAAAATGTTCCAAAGATTCCATGCCCAGTTTATGCTTGGGTTAGGAAATGGTCAACGTCCCTCATTCTCTTTTTGTCCATTCTTCCACGCCCTAAATGAGTCTTTTCGTCCATCCCTCGTGTTAACTCCACCTCTCTGTCCACTTTTCCATTAGGTTTGTCCTGGCTTCCGCTCTGTGCCCTTTCCCCTTTTTATATTGGTTTGTCTTTTCTTCAACCAACAGATCAAAAGGTAGCATTCCCGCTACAACTTTTATCATCGTTGCAGAAGCGGTCCTTCAGGCCGATTTGATTCCAATTACCAACTTTCTATTTATCACCGTTAGTATGTCTCTATACCTTTGGAACTTCAGGGCTCTGGTCCAAATTGATGATGCCTATAATACCGCCGATGTTACCGCCGCCGTGAGTAGTTTTTTCCTTCTCGACACAAGAAATGACTCTCATTAACACGTCGATCATTAGTGTCGCCTTCTTCTCCATTTCTTTGAAATGCGTGGCCATTCTCATATCCCTATCGAAAGTGCACTCTCAGATATTTAGTACTTTTCAACTTCCGATTCCTTTGTAGCGGCAGTACCAGCTCAGTCTTGTAGGCTGCAACCCTCAAACCCATTTCTCCCAGTAATTCCATAACCCTTTCCACCGCATACGCGGTTACGCCCTCCAGATGAGTTGCGGTCTTTCCTTGTACCACCAACACTAGATCGTCTGCATAAGCTATGAGTTGGCATCCCTTTTCCAATTCCGCTCTTAGCATCTCATCGCAGAAAAAATTTCATAATAAGGGTCAAAGTAACAAACCCTGTGACACACCGCATGTCACTTTATATATTTGGTTATTTGCTGCCATCATCGGTTTACTTACAAGGGCACAAAATTCTCTATTTTTCAGGGATTTTTCTTTAATTTTGTGGACTATGTTCTGAACTGCTATCATAGCGTTGATTGTGGATTTGCCTTTCCTATACCTGTACTGGTTCTAGTGCAATAGACCTTTTTTGTTTACCGCAGTTTGCACTCTTTCCTTCAAAAGAGCTTCCAGTAACTTACCCTCGGCATTAATCAGATGATAGGTCACTTCTGTTCCAGGTTTCGGGGGTTTATCTATGAGCACAAATCTGGTAGTCTTCTAAGGACCATCAAACTTATCTTCACCCAACTTAACCCAACTAGCTAGTTAGTGCTAGATTAATTGGGTTGGGTTGAGCCAATAACTTTAACCCAACCCAGCCCAACTAGCTAGTTGGCACTAAACATTAATTGCGATGAGCCATAAACCTTAACTGATCGTAACCCGTTCGACCTAGCTAGATAGTGCTAGATATTAGTTGAGCTGATAAATTTTATTGAATTTATTCCTTTCATCATGGACACACCGCATATGTACAAACTCAACAATCGAAAATATCCGAAACAATACATCGGGTATTGCCTTTTTAAAACAATATTAATAAGAACACATTAAAGTTTCCTTTCAATTCAGTCCCATCATCAACAATAAAAAAAAACGGAAAAATGCTCACCAATCCCTTTAACCTCATCAAACAGCATTTTTACATTTAGACGATTAGACGACCTTATGAAGCTGTAATACTTCATAAAAAACATCTTCTAATATTTCGTAGTAATATAATATTCTAATAATAATATTCTTAGTCAAAGATCAAAAGGGATGAAGACAAAAAGAGATATTGTTGTATAAACCAGTTTTGAGAAAGTAATAACCTCAAGCAAAAACCAAATAAAAGAAAGTTTGATTACTAACCTGATGATTTAAAATTCCAATAAAAAGTGTAAACATTGACAGAGTAATAAAACAAAGTTAAAAAGCAATAAAAAAAAGTGGGTACGAGGGGTTTGAATGCGAGAGACCGTCATTATCCCCCTGTCGGATTGGAAAACAACGCCTCAGTGACAGGATAGGTCGTTTCGAAGTATAATTCGCTTTAGCGTTTGGTCAAATTACACTCTGGTTAATTACCACTCGAACACGTACCGTATTGTACAGGCTATTTACTGTCGAACTTCTGCTACCAGTTAATAACACCAATCGATATCGCAAAGACATAATGATAAATAAGATAAATCCCCATTTAAATCAAAATGATATGTGATGTAAGAGGAATTCCAGATCTCTTAAGGTTTATGTAGCATCTTTCTCGTTTCTGGTCACTTGTTACGCTTTATTTTTAACCTCGACGTTCCAAATCGCTGATGCATGAACTGTCGTTGCTCATGCAGCACCCTTTTCGCGATTTAAAATTCCCCGTCGCGCTCCGGGCTTAGAATTGAATCCGATGGCGAAATCTTCGAGGAAAACTCTGCAGATACGTGTTATGCACTTCGATCGATGAATTCATTCTTTTTAAATTCAAAAATCATATTGTTACATAAAAAAGGGGGTGAAAACGTTTATGTAGAGAGAGAGAGGAATAAATTTCTTTTGTATAAACAAATTTCTCGAAACGAATGCAACGGACGTTAACCGAAATGGAGGGTAATGGAAACGGACGGGAAAAGAAGGTTAATAGACATAACGAACTTAAGTAGGGTTGAACAGGTTGGGAAAAATAATGCGAAGAGTTGTTCTTAGCGTGTTTATTCTTCGACGACACGTTACAATCTACTTTTACATTACCGCTACAACTACAATTTCGCTAAGCCAGCTCTACTAGCTGGACGGTAGACAGGACCGTAACGACGGTCCTAACACCTCCCCCCCGAAAATATATCATATATTGAAAATATATTATAAATTGAAACAATGAAAATTAATTGAAAAAAATAATTAATTTACCATTAAATCAAAAGAGGAATATAGAATTAGAAATTATTAAACAAGTAATATGTAATTTTTTTTCTTTTTTTATAATATAAAAAACAGGGTCTATGAAAACATAGTTCTTAAGTTTACTGGCCTTGATCGAGGGGCCGCCTCTGGTTGATTACCAGTTGACCGTTTCTTGCATCTTAAATGTATCGCTTCAAACAACAATCGGATTTGTTTGCGAAATATTATGATGACCAGTATAACTATAACGCCTGTGATCAATAGTGAGCAATCAACTACATCTACTAATTGGCTTCGCATAGCGGCTAAATCCAATTTTTGTTTTTCCACCAAAGCGTGAATTTTATTGAAGTCTGATACGTCAATATCATCCAATTCCTCTATGTTTTTGTCGAACGGTGTATCCATTTTACCGGTTTCTACAGGCCAAACCAACGGCAATCCAATTGATTGGGTTACGGCTTGACGTTCGCTACGACTGGATTGGAGCTTCTTTCCATTAATAACTGCAAAACATGGCCAGGAAAGACGAAGTTTTACGTTGTGACTGACAGTTTTTTGTAAGCAGTCTTCTTGAAATGCGTCGCAGCAGATAGACAAAACGGTTTCGCTTGGTGTTGCGACAATCCACTGATTCGGTTTTAACTGGCTGTATATAACTTCTTGAAGTTGGTATTTTCGAGGTTTACAAGTAGGCGCTCTTCTTTTGGCCGTCACCTGTACTTCGCAGGGTCCTAAGGTTATTTCCATAATGGTCGGGCTCGAACAAATAAAAGTATCTATTAGTTTTTTGCAACTTTGGAGGTAATCCGCGGACGCACTCACGTACAGCGTATAATCATAAGATACGGCGAAATATTCCAAGGTAGGGAAGATTATAGAAGAGGAGTCGAGAACGGATGGAAACGGAATAGCATGGTACAAGCGATACGAGTCACTTTTTACTAATGGGATTTGCAAAATGGCAACTAACATATCGTTTTTTAGATACGATTTAAATGTGCAAAGTTTCAATAGTAAATTTAAATTATTTGTATCTGGAACTACTGGTAAATTATTATCGACTAAATTTTGAGGAATTTTTTGAAATTCATTTAACAAGATATTCGTATCTATCAATGGAGTATAAAAATTTCCTAGTCTAGCAAATGTTACGCCTAAAATTAAAGTTTGGATTTCGTTTTCAATAATCGTATAAGACTCGAACAATCGTTCCAGGCAGATTTGAACTTCGAAGTAAAATTGTTGTTTTTCTAGCTCGATGCTGTGCTCCATGTATTCATTTAGTTTTTGTAAAAGTCTTTCCTCGTTAGCTCTTAATTGGTAAATTGTTTTATTAAATTTAGAGTTCATTTCATTTACGATTTGAACCTGCGACTTAAGAATATCCTTTAGGGACTTTTGATTTTGTTTTAGACCGTTAATAAGCGCGTCATATCTTCTTGCGTCACTTTCGTCTAAGTTACCCGTAATGGTTTTAATAACTGTTCCCAACCCATCGATAAGTCCGCGTCTACGTCTTTCAGTTCGCGGAGTCTCGTACATTAAGTTATTTAATAATCTATTCGTTCTACCCGAAATTAACCGCAAATTAACTAAATGAGCTGTTACCTCGTTTACCAAGTTTAATTTATTCACAAAATTTTTTTCGTTTGCATAAACCAATTTGGTCAAATTCATCAATAAATCATCATTGCACTGCAAAGCATACTGCACGAGACTTATATTTTTAATAATCAGTAAATTCCAAAACGAATCTGTTATTTTCAAAGGTCCTACTTGTTCTATGTACAGTCCTACCTCGTTTCTTACATCCACAAGAGAATAATTACCGCCCCCAGTGATCGTTAGGAAGGTTAGGGAGAATCTGCAACAAACGGTTTTAATTGTTCGACATGAAATTTAGATAATTTCCTATCTAATCGAATAGTGACAGTGTTATTTTCCAAATTTGTGTCTACGACTTCGTAGGGACCTTGATACTCGGTTAGTTTTTCGGTATTGTTCTTTCTTTTTAAGAGAACTAATTGACCTACGCGATATTCTACTGGTTTTGCAGTTATTTTCGAATCAAATTTCTCTTTCACCCTAATCTTGGAATCTATTTGTTTTTGCCGAATGGACTCAATTTCTCTGTCTGCATCCGATTTATTGACTTCCGTACCCTCTAAATATGGAAATGTGATTTGAAAGGGGGTTTTCCCAAAAGACGAGTGTCTGGATTTATTGTAAGAATTTAGCGCTATTAACAAAGCATCCGAAAGAGTGTTGTAATTGGATTTCTCGTCATTTAAACAACAACGTACAGTATCCGAGATAGTAGCATGTAATCGCTCGATGGTACCTTGCGATTGGGAGTGTTCGACAGAAGAAACGTCGTGTTTAATTTGGAAGGCTTTACAGAATTCGTCAAATTTTTTATTAACGAATTCCGTTCCGTTGTCAGAATAGATACACTTAGGTATCGTGTAATGTTGCATAAAAAGTTTTAGTTTATTAATTACGCAAGTAGGCGTTTTTTTGGTCAAAATATAAGACTGAGCATACCTTGTGAGATTGTCGATAACAGTTAAAATATAATTTCGTTGAATGAATAAGATGTCCAAAGAAATTTTGTCGAAAGGTTTTAAAGGCGGTTCTACCAATTTTAGTGGTTGTTTCCTACATTGTCTGTTAATTTTATTAAATTGGCAAATTTCGCATTTGTTTATAAAATTAGTAATATCTTCGTGCATGTTGGTCCAGAGACGAGACTGTTTAATTTTGTTATGCGTTTCGTTTATTCCTTTGTGGTAGTTATCAACGGAAGTGTGAAATTCCTTGATAATTTCTTCATAGTTGTCAGGTCTTGAAGATGACACCTTATTTATTCTTACTCGCGAGAGAGCATCGGCATTCGTATTTAGTCTTCCAGGTTTATGGATAATTACAAAATCAAATTCGGCCAGTTGAAGTCGCCAACGAGTTAACGTACTTCCGGGTTCCTTTAATGAAAAAAGATATGTCAAGGGCGCGTGGTCTGTAACCAGCGTAAATTGTTTACCATATAAATATGGTCTAAACTGTTTCATAGCCCATAGGATTCCAAGTAATTCCTTTTGAGTAGTCGAGTACCTAGTTTCGGTTTCGTTTAATGTGCGCGACGCGTACGCTATTGGTTTATCTGACCCTACTTCGCCCTGCGAAAGCACCGCTCCCAGAGCAACATTAGACGCGTCCGTCGTGAGTATAAACGGCTTGTCGAAGTCAGGGTAATTAAGAATAGGTGGGTTTGTCAAAACGGTTTTACATTCTTGAAATGACGCTCTACAGTTTTCATCGAATTCAAATGGAACATTTTTCTTTAAAAGGCGTGTTAAAGGTTTCGTTATTTCTGCAAATCTTGGGATGAACTTCCTGTAGTATCCAAAAAATCCAAGGAACGATTGTATGTCCTTCGTATTTTTCGGTTCAGGATATTTTGTTACACAATCTATTTTTTTCGGGTCAGGTTTTATGCCATCTTCTGTTAACACGTGTCCCAAGAAGGAAACTTCTTTCCGCAAGAAATGACACTTAGATGGTTCTATTTTTAGATTAGACTCCTTTAAGCGGTTTAAAATCCGGCGTAGTTTTGTATAGTGATCCTGAAGGGATTCACTAAATACCAAGATGTCGTCCATGTAAATGAGACACGATTCGCCAATCAGACCCCGAAAAACGTTGTTCATCACACGTTGAAAGGTGGAAGGTGCGTTTTTAAGCCCAAATGGCATTCTAACGTACTCAAAATGGCCTTTAGTTGTACTAAACGCGGTTTTTTCTACATCTTCGGGCGACATTTCAATTTGCAAAAATCCAGATGCTAAGTCTATAGTCGTGAAATATTTGCTTCTGCCGATGGTATCGAATATTTCCTCGATATTGGGTATGGGGTACCTATCTGCTTTGGTTACTTCGTTAAGTTTACGATAGTCAATTACTATCCGCCATCGTTTTTCGCCATTCGGTCCCGGTTTTTTAGGTACCACCCAGAGTGGACTAGACCAAGGGGAACTGGACGGTCTAATAATGTTTTGATTTAGAAGGTCATCTACTTGTCGATTTACCTCGTCTTTTAGGACGTGAGGATGTCTATAGTTTTTAGTATAAATAGGACCCGATTCTCCGGTTAAGATTTTGTGTTTAACTACATTGGTAAAACTTAAGGATTCCCCTTCCAAAAGAAATACATCACTAAACTCGCAGCATAAGCTTTCTATTTGTTTTCTTTCTTCGGAATTTATGTGACTTAAGTTTAAACTTTTCATGATCGCTTTAGTACGATTAAATTCATTTGAGGCGACTTTACTAACCTTAGTCTCAGCGTCGATTGACTCGGGAAATGGTTCCAAATTGATTGGCAAATTTTTAATTTTTAACATTTCATTGGAAGAATTCAATACCGTAGTATAAAATAAGTTATCGCGTACGTTAACAATAGCGCTTGGTATTCTTAGATGTTTATTAATCTCAATTTTGGGACAAATTAGGTTATCCCCTTCTTTAAAGTTTTTGCACCGCATTCGAACGACTTGCTGACAGCGAGGTAATATTACGAGGTTTATTTCATCGTCATCGTTCCTACTATGGTGAGAACTGGAAGTCTTTATTGATGATTCAATTTTGGAACTATCATCATTAATTGTACGCAACGGAATTTCGCGAGTGGCGATCTTAAGGATCTTTCGTTTAAAATCAATCGAACAATTATGTGCTACAAGAAAGTCGAGACCTAGGATACCGTCATATACAGAATCAAAATTCAAAACAAATAATTTTTGCGGTTTTTCGAAAATTTCGGTAATAATACTTTCTTGAATTTTTAGCGGGGTGCCGTCTACTCCCGATACGGTAAAATTTTCAGTCGTTTTAGTACAATACAAAATTTTATTAGGTTTTATTAAAGATAAACTAGCTCCCGTATCTATTAAAAATTTTAAATTAACATTTTTGATCTGAACATAAAATAGTTTATCTTCGGATAAATTTACATTGATAACTTTTGCACCTCGTTCGCGACTTTGTCCGGCGGTGTCGATTGCGCACGAGTTATTTCTAAAAAATCCTCGGTGACAAATTCTACATCTGTTAACAGACATTCCTCTGTAGCGTCGAACTCATCGTCTAATGTTTCAGCGATAACATGAGCCTTCGCCGAACTCCGCAGCGACTGTTGCCGTTGCTTAGATAAGCAGTCCGCCTCTGTGTGACCGAGACGCGAACAAAATGTACATTTTTTTATAAAAACTTTTACAGGTGATTTTGCAGTTTCATGTTTAAGGGCAACGCCTCCCGTATTTATAGGATTACTACCCGGCTTTAAGGGTTGTGAGTTATATGGAAACGTTTGTCGATTAATAAATAACTGGTTTTCGTTTAGTATAAGATAATTTCGTAACTCGGTGATATCATGCGGATTTTGTATACGAATTTTCTGGCCCAATGGCTCTTTTAACCCACTTAAAATGGTAATGAGCGCGGATTTAGCCTGATATCCATTTACGACGTCTTTACAACATCGGGGATAATCGTCATTATATTTAATTAATTTTTGTATGCGAAGCAAATGAGTTTCGACTCGATTAACGAAATCTAAAGGTTTTTCATTTAAAAGTTGTCTGAACTTCGTCATTTCAAATGCTAGACTATGTACGTCTAATATTTCGCCAAATTTCCTAAGTAATTCCCGTTTTATGTCCGGCCAGGTTGTGATTTCTAGAGTGCTGATATGATTTAACGCTATACCGTCTAATTTTGATTTTACTACAAATTGGAAAATATCTCTGTCGTCCGGGTCAAATCGGTTAAAAACAAAATCAACAGAATCAATGAAGTTATGGAGCATTGAAGTTGTGCCATCAAACGATTGTATAAGCCTTAAGGCCTTATCATAGGGTATATAGTTATTAACATCGCGGGGCGTTTCATTGCCTGTGGTTGGGTTGACTCCAATAGTCAGGGCGAAATTGTACGGCCGTCTTCTAATTTCCGGAACCTGCTTTCAACAACGTGTTTTTGATGTAGAAGGGATGTTGTATCCTACTGACTGCGCCACTTAAGTAGGGTTGAACAGGTTGGGAAAAATAATGCGAAGAGTTGTTCTTAGCGTGTTTATTCTTCGACGACACGTTACAATCTACTTTTACATTACCGCTACAACTACAATTTCGCTAAGCCAGCTCTACTAGCTGGACGGTAGACAGGACCGTAACGACGGTCCTAACAACGACATCTTGGATCCTTTATTCATTACTGTTTCGTGTCCGCGACGACGCAACAAATCGAATACGGGTCGTGACAACGGTGCCAATTTCGTTCGCCATTGAAAAATATTTCGAAGTCGAGTTACTCGATACAAAGAACTCGAAGCGTTCTCGGAATTATAAATATGGAACGGTGTCACAAAGAAAAATGTTACATTAAAATGGATATCAAAAGAGAGGTGTCATATCGACAAGATTTTTGCTTTGTTTGGTTCATTATTAATATTCGTAAAGTTTTTTTTGATGTAGTAAAACCTTTTTTATACATAGTATCTTTTTAACACAGCTAAATCAGAAGGTTTCAAATTTTATGTCTTGTGTTAGTTCTAATTTTTGTTGTTATTTAGTGTTAGATTTTAGCATAATTTGAATAAGTAAACTAACTCGAATGATTCTAGTTCTAGATCTAACGCTGGTTTTAGTGGTCCAATACTAACACTAAAATCAACACTAGTCCAACAACTAGAATCATTCGACAACTAGACCATTAGAATCAACGCCAGACCAGAATCATTCGGGCTTAGCCGAACGTTCCTTTAAACGGCTAAACCCGAATGACTCTGGTCTAGCGTTGATTCTAATGGTCTAGTTCTAGAGTTAGGTCTTATAATATAAAACTAGAACTAACTCTGCGATGAGATGCTAAGAGCGAGCGGAATTGGAAAAGGGATGCCAATTCATAATTTACGCAGACGATCTAGTGTTAGTGGTACAAGGAAAGACCGCCACTCATCTGGAGAACAGAACCGCATATGTGGTGAAAAGGATTGTGGAATTACTAGGAGAAATGGGTTTGAAGGTTATAGCCCACAAAACTGAACTGGTACTACTGCTACTGGAAAATCGGAAGGTGAAAAGTATCAAGATAGTAATAGATGGGACCGAAGTAAAAAGCAACGCAGGGGCGAAATATCTGGGAGTGCACTTGGACATAGGGACATGAGAATGGCCACGCATTTCAAAGAAACGGCGAAAAAGACACTAATGATCATCAACCTGGTAATGAGAGTTATGTCGCATGTCGAGGAGGAAGAAACTGCTAACGATGGGGATCACATCGGCGGTGTTATATGCGTCATCAATTTGGGCTAGAGTCCTGAAGTTCCAAAGGTGTAGAGACATAATAACGGTGATAAATAGGAGGTTGGCATTCGGAATCAACCTACAGGACCCTTTCTGTAATGGCGATTGATATTTGTAGTGGGAATGCCACCTTTTGATCTGCTGGTGGAAGAAAGGGTAAACTAATGTAAGAAGGGGAAGGGCACAGAGCGGAAGCCAGGACAAACCTAATAGAAAAGTGGGAAAAGAGGTAGAGTCAGCGCGAAGGATGGTCGAAATAGGATAGGAAATAGGAAGATTCATATAGGACGTGTAACAATAGACTAAAGGGAATGGGGGACGTTGACCATTTCCTAACCCAAGCACTAATTGGGCATGGAATCTTTGAAACATACTTTTGCAAAATAGGAAAAGCGACCTCAAGAACCTGTTGGTTTTGCGAACTTGAGGCCACACCGGAACACAGTTTTCAATAGCGAACGGTTCGAACAAATTTGCAATGAGCAGGCAACGAACAATGTGGTGTCATTCTGAACCCGGATAACATGATGGAAGAAGTTATGCTAGAAGTAGAAAGATGCGGGTTTAGCCGTGCGTGTCTAAGGAAGATCTAGACCATTATAATCAACGCTAGACCAGAATCATTCGGATTTAGCCGAACATTCCTTAAAAGGGCTAAACCCGAATGATTCTGGTCTAACGTTGATTCTAATGATCTAGATCTAGAGTTAGGTCTTATAATATAAAACTAGAACTAACATTAGACCTAGAAGTGGAAAGATGCGGGTTTAGCCGTGCGTCTTTAGACGCACGGCTAACTGAATCTTACTACTTCTAGGTCTAGTGTTAGTTCTAGTTTTACTTCGATACAACTATACAAGAATTTAAAACTAAATAACACCAAAAAATAGAGCCAACACTAATCTTAGAGTTAAGACTAGACCTAGAACGAAAAAAAAAAATTTGGGTTTAACCGTGGCTCCCTTAAGACAGAACTCAAGCCAACCTAGCTTCAGACCTTACACTAGATTTAGAATACGGCTAAACCCTAATGGTTCCAGTTCTAGGTCTAGTATTAGTTACAGTTTTATTTCCAGATGAATTCGAAACAACCTAAAATTTTAGATTCAATTCAATTTGACTCGTTCAAAACTGCCATTTTATGATTTTTGCTAGAAACTAGTAATAGATATGGAATCAGGGCGGATTATGATTGCTTGATGTTTAAGGAATAGTTTTTAATAATAAAATCTGTAATTATGAAGGCTTTCACGACCGAATTAAAACTAACACTAGCACTAACACTAGAACTATCATTAGAACTATCACTAAAACTAATACCAGATCTAAAATTAGAAACTTTTTAGTTCTAATGAAAAAAATTAGTTCTATAATTCTATCCATATTTATTTGATTCTGGGTCTAATGTTAATCTTTTTAAAGTTTTAAAAGTGCAAATTAGAAATGTTTGATATAACTCAGTTTTGATTATAACAGACACTCTACTTCCCGTATAATTTTTCTTTATATTGCATTACAATTCTAGTCTCGTCGAAATAAAATTAGATTTTCTCGAAAGTAAGTAGAAAAAAAAGATAAACAGTGTTACAGAACTAAATGCTTGTAGTATCTTTTTCAACACAGCTCAATCAGAAGGTTTCAAATTTTATGTCTTGTGTTAGTTCTAATTTTTGTTGTTATTTAGTGTTAGATTTTAGCATATTTTGAATAACTAAACTAACTCGAATGATCCTAGTTCTAGATCTAACGCTGGTTTTAGTGGTCCATTACCAACACTAGAACCAACACTAGTCCATCAACTAGAATTATTCGACAAGATGCGGAAATCTTACTACTTCTAGGTCTAGTGTTATTTCTAGTTTTACTTCGATACAACTATACAACAATTTAAAACTAAATAACACCAAAAAATAGAGCCAACACTAATCCTAGAGTTAAGACTAGACCTAGAACGAAAAAAAAACATTTGGGTTTAACCGTGGCTCCCTTAGGACGGTACTCAACATAACCTAGCTTAAGAACTAGCACAAGATTTAGGGCCGGTTTATCAATATCGAGTTAAATCTGTTAGGTATGCAACTAATAGATAAACTTGCCTAACATTAACATCAGCGAAACGTTTATCCACGCACTTTCAACCCGACAGGTAGCAAGCTACAAGATAAAAAGAAGTTGGTATCCCTGAGTGTTAACTTTAGAAACGGAAATGAAATGTGATTGGTTAAATTTGAATAATTGACATTGTGGATCGTGTTTAGAGATTATCATTTCCGTGTACATTGTGCGATGATTACGAAAATCTCTTTTATAATGAAATTCTTACATGAGTATTTATTAGACAGCGATGAAGATGTCCAACTCTTAAATTATAAACGTCGACCATATATTATAAAAGAAAGACAAAACCACTTTCAGAAGTTGGACGACCATGACTGTTTTGTTAGATTAAAAAGTTGTTGGTTAAAAAATGACACAATTTTGTCAATCTTGGTTAAAATAGAGTCGAAATTAGAATTCCAAACCGATAAGTTTGTATTTCATAGTAATAATTTAATAAGACTTATAATTTATAAATAATTGAATGTTTAGGAATCACAGCATCTTTCCTATCGATCAATTGCTCCTTGCACTAAGATTCTACGCTACAGGAAAGTTTTTGATTTCATGTGGCAATTATTTTAATGTTAGTAAAAATGGTGCCTGTAATATTGTAAAAAGGGTATCTACTGCCCTTGCAGAACTGGCATCAGAATATATATGTATGCCTACTGGTTATCAAATAGGGATATCTCAAGAACAATTTTATGTAAAAGCGAGGTTTTCATTGGTGATAGGCCATATGGACTGCAGTCATATTAGTATATCGCCAGGAAAAGAATCGATTAGAAGAATTAATAGTAATGAGTATATAATAACTAGAGGTGGGCCACGTGCAGAGACATTTCGCAATCGAAAAAGCTTTTTTTCGTTGAATGTTCAAACTGTGTCATCCTACTGAGTTTGGTAATGCATTACTAGTGGGTGACAGCGGATACCGTAATATCAAATATTTAGTAATACCTTTGCTGAATACCCGAAATAGAGTCGAAAAACTAACTTTCGCTTTCAGTCCCTTTTAAGAAACTTTTGTGTGCTGAATTTTTTTTTAATTTCTTTTTGAATTCCATCATACTTCATTCGAAGCTGTTTTGTAATTCTTGGCTAAAATAATAAATTCAGATTATTTTACATGTTTGATTTCAAAAGCTATTACTTACTGTTCCAATATTACAACTATTAAATTTTGAAGTAATTTCTTCCTAACATTCATCTTTTTGCCTCCACGTTACGGCGTCAGTTCTCTCATTTTCAATTAAATTTTTATATTTGTTTGCCAAATCAATTAGCAAATTTTTTTCAGACCAACTAAAATTCGACAATCGTTTTAATTTATCTTGTTTGTCCACTTGAAATATAAGAAATATTTAAACTGGGTGTTGATTTTGATTTTTTTGTCATTTCTATCTAACAGGTAAATTCTTAACCTGTAGTTCAAACTGGTTGGTATCCAAATGTCCTACTTACCTATAAGACAACTCTAAAGTACGGGTGGATAAACGATTCGTCGACGTTAACTACCAGTTAAAATTTTAACTGACAGATAAATCGTTCTAACTAGATATTGATAAATCGGCCCTTAGAATACGGCTAAATCCTAATGTCTCCAGTTCTAGGTCTAGTATTAGTTACACTTTTAGTTTCAGATGAATTCGAAACAATTTAAAATTTTAGATTCAATTTAATTTGACTCGTTCAAATCTGGGAGATCTAGTAATAGATATGAAATCGGGGTGGATTATGATTGCGCAAGGAATAGTTTTTAACAATAAAATCTATAAGTACGAAGTAACACTAGAACTATCACTAAAACTAATACTATAGATCTAAAATTAGAAACTTTTTAGTTATAATGCTAGTCTTAATTCTATATGCTAGAATTCTATAATTCTATCTACCTTTATTTGATTCTGGGTCTAATGTTAATCCTTTTAAAGTTTTAAAAGTGCAAATTAGAAATGTTTGATATAACTCAGTTTTGTTTATAACGGACACTCTATTTCCCGTATAATTTTTCTTCATATTGCATTACAATTCTAGTCTCGTCGAAATAAAATTAGATTTTCTCGAAAGTAAGTAGAAAAAAAGATAAACAGTGTTCCAGCTAAGGGGATCTCTTCACGGTTTGAACCACCTCTCCTTTAAGGAAGGCTTTGGTAGAACGCGACCGTTTGTATTTCAGAGGCGTTCCGTTTCATCAATCACGAGTTTATCTGTCCTTTAGCTTTAGTCGGCACCCGCAAAATGCATTAGCTTATTTTACAATTGAAATGGAAATGTCGTGTGACTCGATTCCTTTTCTTTCCCCTTCACGGAGTTTATAATAATAATTCAGGAATAAAGATGGTATCTTATGATGAATATGTAAAATGCGAATACACATCGTATAACCTAAATTCTTGTCCGTCGTTTGCATTTAGCAGTTAATCTCGAAGATAGCATTCACTTTACACAAACAATGTCTGAGGAAAATGGGATGTTGCTCGGTGCGTGATGGCCAAACACGTTATTTTGCATGCTGTGGTCGCGTTGTGGGGGGTTTTGCTGTGGTAGGGTTTGTAGCTAACGGCGTGTTCATAAAGTGACTCTTCTCGTGAATATTTTACAACGGCGACATCATTCTTCATTACAGCCATGCGTCGGCGACTTGTTTACTTTGACGAGGAATTCTTTGTCTTTTATATCCAGGCCAACGTTTCAACATCCGCTACGGCGACGACCGGAAAGCTCGACGAACTTCAGAAGAAGCCACGTGCCAAAGTCGATGTCTCTTTAATACCTCCGACTCGGTTAATCGGCGAATTATTAAGTTTCGCGAGAAAAACTTCATTTTATCCGAATCAAGCTTTCTAAACTAAACTAAACTCGACATCCCAAAAATTCAAATATAGCAACAATAGGTATTGTTGCGGAATATTTGTTGTTTTACAATTTTCGGGATATAACCAACAACCAGTGGTGGAATTGAATAACAAACAATCAGAGAGAATTTGACGTGTATTATGTTATCCTAGGTAAAACACATATTTGTTTCAAAAATGTTTTAAATATTAGAAAATGAATTATTGAAAACCTAGTCTCGATAACAATAATAAAACGATTGTTAAAAATTCCATTTTCGCAACAAAATACGATCATAATAAAATAACGAAATTCCGAAATTAACAGGAAAAAACGGTTAAAATAATTAAAATAAATCCCTGGAGGGAACGACAACAAATATGTGAACGCTGTTTGTTACCGTACTAATTTCGCGAATGCCTCCATTAGTATTTATTACCCCCAAATTGCGCTCTACACAAAGCGATTTAATTACTAATAATATTTTAGTTGTGCCGAAGCCGTAAACCTGTTGGAGCACGTTTTATTGTTGCGGCGATATTATCGCAAAAAAAAGAAATTTTTATTTATTAATTGAAAAGAACGAAATTAAATTACGCGAAATTTATCGATCTTTTGGAGCTTTTCGAAAATTCGCTGAACCGTACGAAACCGTTCGCGGTATGTAGTTGCAATTTTACTATTTTCAAAAAAAAAGTCAAACCAAACCAGCCACAGGCGGCGAGCTGTCGCAACGTTCCCTTAATTAAAATTTACTAACGTGTCCAGCAGAGAAAATAAACATTCTGTGAAAGCCGTTTACATTTTTTAACTTTTTTCCTACCGATAGCTTTTTGCTTAAAATGGGGAAAATTTAAGTTTAACAACCTGATCAATGCCGTTGTACAAATTTCCTTTATTACACGTATAAGGGTGTTTCTAAATTGATGCGAAAGATTTCAAACAAAAATTAAGGGGTGCCTTTCATATAACTTCTAAAAAAAATGTTCAAAGGGTTTCTATGGACAAACTGTAAACAACCAAAAATGTTCAAAATCAAAATGTTTTGACGCTACTAAGCCTAAATCGTTGAAAAATCAAAATTATCTACAACCAGTTCTTTATGCTGTAACAAATTTGGATGACTTTTCTTCATAAAGTTAATTATAATTTGAGTTTTTAATAATTTTGTTATTAAAAAATATTCCCAATGCATCAAGCAATCATAATCCACTCTGATTTCACTCTGATCACTAGTTTCTTGTGATATGCCATAAACATAAATCATAATATGACAAATTTGGACGATGTTTGGGAGATTAGCAATGTTTACTGTCTATAAACATTATTGATTTTTCTTAGACTAAAGTCCGTGCCAAAAGTCAAGGCCCCATTTTAGAGATCTTCGAAACCGCTCGATGAAAAAGATTGCGGTAATATTTATTATAATCAGTGAACATTTCTTGTATCATATGTTAATTTGGAAATTTTCACATCCACGGTTTTTCTTTTATCGCAAGTTCATTGAAAAAAGTACCCGATCTCTTTTTAGAGTGCCGGCAACTTTGCCTACTTTGCGATTTTTTTCTCAAAAACTATTTGACGAAAAGTTTTCAAATTTGAATTAGTAGTAACCTGATGTGTTCTTAATGTGGGGCATATTTTAAAAATTAAGGGGTGCCTTTCATAAAACTTCTAAAAAAAATGTTCAAAGGGTTTTTATAGACAAACTGTAAACAACCAAAAATGTTCAAAATCAAAATGTTTCGACGCTACTAAGCCTAAATTGTTGAAAAATCAAAATTTTCTACAACCAGTTTTTTGTGGTATAACAAATTTCGATGATTTTTCTTCATAAAGTTAATTACAACTTAAGTACTAACTCTGAGGAGGAGAGATTTTGTTATTAAAAAATATTTCTAATACATTAAACAATTATAATCCACGCTGATTTCATATCTATCATTAATTTTTTGTGATATGCCATAAATATAAATCATAAAATGTCAAATTTGGACAATTTTTGGGAGATTAGCAATGTTTACTGTCTATGAACATTATTTACTTTTCCTACACTAAAGTACGTGCCAAAAGTCAAGGTGCCTCACTTTAGAGATGGATATCTTCGAAACCGCTCGATGAAAAAAAATGCGATAATGTTTATTATAATCAATGAACATTTCTGTGTATCATATGTTAATTTGGCAATTTTCACATACCGGTTTTTCTTTTATCGCAAGTTCATTGAAAAAAGTACCCAATTTTTAAAAGTGCCTTCAACTTTGTTTACTTTGCGATTTTTTTTTAACTATTTGACGAAAAGATTTCACATTTGAAATGATGGTAACCCGAGATGTTCTTAATGTACGGTATATTTTATTTTATCGATATTCGCGATAAAATAATATATAATAATATAATTTCGCAGAAAATCACGGTTTAGTAAGATGCGGTTATTTTAAAAACGACAAAATAATCGCTAATGATGCTAACTAACTGCTAACGATAATAACTAATGATTTATTAGCTCTATGACAAATTTTGGCAGATAAAGAGTGATGCGATTCGAAGGAAAAGATGTTATATGAATATGGGTCCGATTCATACGTCGTCGATAAAACCGAAAAGGTTATTTTCCAAGAAATTTCTGTACATATCTGCATTTAAACGTTCATTTATCACCCATACAGGTAGTAAAGAATTGTTAAAAATGCCACCCCAAACGTTTACACTAAACCGTTACTGAAATCTTCCTGGTCTAATTGCATGTGGATTTTGCAAGGACCATACATGTTCGTTATGGTAATTATTTATGCCGTCCCTAGTGAAACACACTTCATCAGACCAGAGAACTTGGGAAATGACGTTATTATTTTGAGCATGTTGCTGAATAATCCATTGGCAAAATGTTAAGCGTTGCTCAGTATCTCCAGGATGTAATGCTTGAACATTTTGGCAATGAAGCAGATGTAACATTTCTCGATTCAATACACGCCATACAAAACTTTGAGATATTTGTAACATGCTCGCCATACGCCGAGTATTAATTGAAGGGTCGTCAAGTATTAAATCAATTACATGTTCTTCATTTTGTACATGCACGAACGGAATGTGGTGGAGCGGGGTTACCTGTTTCTCTCAGTCTGCGAAATGATGCACTACCTTTCATCTGTCAAAGTTCGTCATAAAGCTAATGAGTCACCCTGTATTTATTCCACGAAATTTGAAATTTTCTTGTCTAATAGTTTTTGAGAAAAAAAATCGCAAAATAGAAAAAGTTGCTGGCACTCCGAAGAATCGAGTTTTCTTTTCACTTAACTTGCTATAAAAGAGAAACCGCAGATCCTAAAGTTTCCAAATTAACATATGATACACAGAAATGTGCATTGATTATAATAAACTTTATCGCATTTTTTTCATCGAACGATTTCGAAGATGGCGATCTCTAAAGTGTGGGGCCTTGACATTTGGCACAGACTATAGTAATAAACCATGTGCGGGTATCTTTTAAGTGACGATGATCTTCTAAACGTAATGTTTTGTCTAATTTTTGGAAACAAATCAGAGTTTTATTAACTGTTGAAGAAATATCAGAATAGGGCAAAATGTTTTTTCCATGTACTGTTTAATGTTATTGATTTTAGCTCATTCCATGATTCGCAAATATTGCCTACAGCATTGTATATTGAATCATTTCCAAAACTCATTAATTGATAAGTTGTTATAGATTTCATTAACATTTTTGCCAGACGATATCCCCAAGTAATAAGCTATCAATGTTTTCAACCGAATTCATGAGCTGAATGAGGACAGTTTCATTTTTTTTTTTTTTGGCAAATGTTTAATTTTCATATCTTCAGGCAAAATCGTTGTATTGGTGGAATGCTCGAGAACATTATCCAAAAGAAGCAAATTTTATTCACCCAAATTGTGAGGAATGTTTATTTTTAGTCCTCTATCAGCAAAATTTGGTGTCTATAAGCAACATTTACTTTTCTGCCACCAGTAATTCACCATGCGCAAGCAGAATAGAGTATTTTATAACAATATCTAGTTGTTTGAATGCCCGTGAACATTATCCAAAAGAAGCAAATTTTATTCACCCAAATTGTGAGGCATGAGTATTTTTAGTCTTCTATTATCAAAGTTTAGTGTCTATAAACAACAGTTACTTTTCTGCCACTAGTAATTCACCATGTGCAAGCAGTATAGAGTATTTTACAACAATATCTAGTTTTTTGTAAAAAGAATTTAGTCTTCCATTAGCAATATTTATTCTTATGACAACAGTACTTAGTTCTTTATAAACAGAACCTAGCTTTTTGCAAATTCTAGCATTTTAGCATCAGCAGCATTTCATTCTAACACCCTTATTTAATCTTCTTCAAGCAATATCTGGTTCTCATGTCAGTCATTTACTGTTTTTCTACAACAGCCTCAAGACTCTTATTAGCAACTTAGAGTCTTGCATTTACAGTATTTAATCATTTGTCATCAATACCTACTCTTTCAGTTTCAGTAACAACATTTGGTCAAGACCAGATATTCTTATAGCAATAACTTATCTATTATTCTGTCAGCAGCAAATAGGTACTTTTCAGCTAGCAGCATCTAGTCATTTGCATTCTATAAGCAGTAAGTCTTTTTTCTATTTCAATCGATGCTCATAATAAGAAAAAGTTTTAATCATCTATCTTTAATAAAAAATGATAATAAAACAAATTGTTATTTCCAACACTTCCACACAAAAAAATATCTTCATCAAAGATCCAAGTTTAACAAGAATGTAAATGGTCTATTTAGAGACCGTATAAGTTCAATGAACGTCTTTTCAACGGCTTCCCTAGCAGTTGTCTCGATTATTTCGAATCGTTCGGGTCGAAATGGAAGCTTGGGACCTATGGACGCTGGTCGCGTAATAAAATTAAAGACGCAGCGGTGTGCAAACCCCCCGAGGATACAACGGAACTGTCCGAGAATCTTAATGAGCAATTAGACTAAATTGTCCCTTTACCCCGAGGTCGATAGCTCCGTTGTGAGTAGTTAAGGGGAAGTTCCCCACAGTTTGAGGAGACGATTCCCAGCAACAGATACCTACACATTCTCTTCTCCCCGGGGGAGATTTTGTCGGGATTTCAAAAAATCCTCCGAGTTAAATTCGACAACTATAAATTAAGCGTAACCGAAATGTATGCATTTTTCGAATGGCGATAAATCAGGACGACGCATTTAACATCGAGAAAACCTGGGTTCCGGTATTTCGAGAGAGAATGCGTTTGCAAATCATAACGTATTCGTTCGTTCGAAATAGAGAGAGGGAGGTGGGTTCAATCTTGCGTGAAAGATAAATTTGCGGATCTTTCCGCTGTCATATTTCACATATCTAGGACCGGCACCGAGAGACAAATTTAATCAATGGTCTTAATTCTTCGAACGGAGTTTTGAATTTTTGATCAATGGACGGGCCGACGAAAAAAGCTGCTAGGTCATAAATCTGTAAACGCGCTGTCGCGATGGGGTGAAAGAGTACAACGCGGAAAAGGAGAAAAAAAGCTTTGAAGTTGTCGCGGTATTGTATGACTGTTATTTTTCATGCCCTTGAGGACGATCTATCAAGCAACATCGCCCTCCCAAAAAAACATAACATAGGCGTCAGTTATATATGTAAGAAAAAGCTAACGTTAAAAAATGGACTCTGCAAACGGAAACGACGTTTATTTTTAGGTTTACTTTGCGTCGATCGATTTCCCTTTTTAAAGTTAAAGGGAGGTTGACGTCAAAGAGATCAAAGATTGAATGATGGTACAAACATTGAATAAAACTAAAAAAACGGACCTTTAACTAAATCCTACTTTGTGGTATTAACACTAGAAATATTCGGGTTAATTCTAATTTTACTTGTTAGTCTTAGGTTGAGGTTGACACAAGGTTAAATATTAATGGATAATGACTAGATACTGGTAGCAAAGTACCCACTTACTGCTGGCAGAATAGTTATATTATTGCCATAATAGAATGTATGTGTATAAATCATAACAATATAAATAAGTTTTAAACAAAAAAAAATATTTTTAAGTGACCTAAATAACTTTTTTCAAACAAATTTAAAATCTCCATACTTAACGAGCCGCCTAAAGCGTTTCGTATCATCAAAGCTCATTTGAATAGACCTCGTATTTAAACAGACTCATCTCGCCCAAGGGGAGTACGTCTTTTACAAATACATTTGTAACACGACATGTAAATTTTGTATGTTACAATATTAAAAAGGTTTAAACCGATTTATCAAATAATTTTTGTACGTGCTCAAACACAAAAACGAAACGCGTCGTTATTTGTCGTTGTTGCAGTCGTTTCGGGTTAATTTTCCCCCGCGGCCCGTTCCCATTTTATATCTATCTCTATTTATCACGTTTTTCTAGTGCCATGAAATTCGGAAACAAGCCCTGGTGATAGGTCTCTTTCCCGACAAGCCAGGAAACATAAATTTGCATTTATTCCATGGTAATAACGGGTGCGTAACGGTCAACTGTTTAGTTTTAAACAACCGGAAGTCCTTCTTTCGTAATGAATGAATTCGGTCGCTTGCCTACCAATAATAATTTTGATTCGAAATAAATGTTAATTTCGGCGTTGTGTACTAATATATTGATGCTCGAATTATTATTAATGTAATCCTTCGTGTATGGATATTTTTATAGTTATTTTTGTGTATAAAGCTAATTAATTGTAATAAACTTGTTAATAGAAAAACTTTGATAGGCATCTAAAGTTTGTAAGAAAACTATTAACGCATTCACCGGATATTATAATCTAAAGAAGTAATTCTAAAGATGTTACCCGTGTACCGTTGAAGTAATCACCTCGGCAAACTCAGGTGAAGTTCCGAACTTCATTAAAATGTAGGGAGTTGTAGCTTCTTAAGTTGGCCCGTTCTTGTCTTGATAATAAAGGCTTTGACATTTTAATTCCAACAGTACCCTAAAAGAAAATAACAGGATAAATTAATTAATTTAATATTACTATTTTTTATTAATCTTAGAATTGAGTGCGTCATAAATTCGAAACTATTTTGTATAGAATTAGAACTAGAAATATTAGAAATGGCTAAATCTAGTTCAAATCTAGTTCTAAGTCTAGTGTCAGTTTTAATGCTACTGTTAGTTCTGGTTGTAGTTGTTAGTCAATGTTAGAGTGTTTACATTCCATCGAACTAAAACTAGAACTAGCACTAGACCTAGGACTAGAAATATATAATTACGAATTATTAGAACGAATCGATAAACTCCCCCGGGGGGTTTACATATATTTCATTAGAACGCTGTATTAAAGCAACAAGTTATTATATTTGCAACTTATTTACCATTGGTATCATATTTGCTCAAACATGATTTTACGCGTTTTTGAGTAGTAAAGAATCAAAGAACTTTGTTTGCAACGAAACGAATCAATTTTGCATATAGATAACTTAAGTTGGGCTATTTTGAGTCAAGGAATCTATTTCCAATGTACACGCATTTTGGAGACACCTTGGAGTATATAATATTTATAAATTAAATAGTTGTCAATATTAATTGCAAAATATTTTAATGTATTTATATATCATTACAACTTTAAAACTTTATTTTTCGGTCGTATTTACAATCATGAAATGTATACGGTGTGTCTTAAAGTTGGGTGCATCTTAAGTCGGACTCACACTATGTGTTACTTGACGAATAACTTGACTTGAAATAAACTTGTCGAAGTACACACATTTCAAATTACGAGTTTTTTGGGGAAGTGCAAGCCGAACGGCGACCAACTTTTGAAAATGGACGAAAATGATAAAAAGAAGATAGATTGTTCATTGTGTAATTAAGAAAAATTCTTTTATACTCATCAGAGACAAGAATATATAAAAAAATAATGACATTGCAGCTGTTTATGTCTTTATGTCGTTAAGTTGTGGTTATTTATTACATAAAACTGAAAAGTAAGGAAGAATTTTCAACAAGTTAAAACGAGTTTTCAAAAATAGAGGTTTTTGAAAAACACCCTGTATCTCTGAAACGATAAGACATGTCGTTATGTGGTAAGTTTCTTATAAAAATCGAGCCTCAGAAAATAATATATCGTTATTGTGCATCAATCTCTTATAGAAAAAGGAGTTTAAAAGTGTCCAATTTGGCCCACCTTTTAGCTACATCTAGTATGTATATGCCTATACAGCGTGTACATAAATTATGGAGTCCATTCAATATAAATGCTGAGAATATTCTAATTGGAAGAAATAGAAAGGCATGCACATCAATAATATATTTCTTAACCCGAAATTTTCAAGATAAAACTAAATTGTGCGGAAATCCAAAAATTGAGATACCATGCCTAAATGGACGTTTTTAATTAGGAATCTCAATTTTTTATTATATTTATAAATTCTACGTTAGATTTTGTAAATTTTTCATGTATGCCAATTATTAGGACACCTGGGTGTTGATAAATATAACATAGATATCCAGTATTTTTTTTTCTAAAAATTTTCTCGGAATTTATACCGAATTGATTCCATACTTATACTATTTGGTTCCGGGCCAGTTTCAGGATTTCATGGAAGAAATTATAGGTCCAAAACCAGTAAGAAGTTCCAGGATTTTAAAAATCTCAAAATTAAGAAAGAATTAAAATAGTCTGTTGTTTTGTACTGAAAATACGCTCGGAATTAGGAGATAAATCTTTAAAAGCAACTTGGTTGCTTGAAACCACTTAATTAATTTCTTTGAGGTTCTTATTTTGCGTTTTTGTTAAGTTTCTGGAAGTATTTCACCATTAAAAACCTTCTGGAAAAATATGAAATCTTTTGCAAGCAATGTCAAATTTTCTGGAAACAGTATCAAGTCAGCGGCAGTAGTAAATCTTCTGCAAGTATTTCAAGTCTCCTAGAAGCAATATCAAGTCAATTAGAGCAGCATTTCAAATCTTCTAGAAGCAGTATCTGCCTTCTGCAAGCATTTCAAGTCTTTTGGAAGCAATATCGAGTCTTCTAAGTTCAATACCAAGTCTTTTGGAAGTATTTCAAGTCTCTTAGAAGCAATATCAAGTCTTCTAGAAGCATTTCAAATCTTCTAGAAGCAGTATCAGCCTTCCGCAAGCATTTCAAGTCTTCTTGAAGTAATATCGAGTCTTGTAAGTTCAATATCAAGTCTTCTGGAAGTATTTCAAGTCTCCTAAAAGCAATATCAAGTCTTCTGCAAGCGTTTCATATCTTCTAGGAGCAGTATCAAGTCTTCTGCAAGCATTTCAGGTCTTTTGGAAGCAATATCGAGTCTTCTAAGTTCAATACCAAGTCTTCTGGAAGTATTTCAAGTCTCCTAGAAGCAATATCAAGTCTTCTGCAAGCGTTTCAAATCTTCTAGGAGCAGTATCAAGTCTTCTGCAAGCATTTCAAGTCTTCTGGAATCAATATTGAATCTTCTAGATGCAATACCAAGTCTTCTGGAATCATTTCAAGTATTCCAGAGACAATATCAAGTCTTCTGGGAACTTTCAAACCTTCTAGAAACAGTATCAAGTCTTCTGCAAGCATTTCAAGTCTTCTGCAA
This sequence comes from Onthophagus sagittarius, assembly GCA_036711965.1. Lineage (NCBI taxonomy): Eukaryota > Metazoa > Arthropoda > Insecta > Coleoptera > Scarabaeidae > Onthophagus > Onthophagus sagittarius. The sequence goes on from JASERS010000004.1 coordinate 16,510,111, forward strand.
GCATTTCAAGTCTTCTGGAAGCTATATCAATTCTTCTAGATGCAGTACCTTTAAGTCTTTTGGAAGTGTTTCAAGTCTTCCGAAGACAGTATTAACTCTTCTAGAAGCATTGCAAGTTTTCTGAAAACAAAATCGAGTCTTCTAAATGCAATAGCAAGTCTTTTAGAAGCGCTTCAAGTCATCCAGAGGCAATACCAAGTCATTTGGGAATATTTAAAATCTTCTATAAATAGTATCAAGTCTTTTGGAAACATATCACGTATTTCAAAGACAATATCAAGTCTTCTAACAGCGTGTTAAATCTGCTAGAAGCAGTATCATGTCTGCTGCAACCAATTCAAGTCTTCTAGAAGCAATATCGAGTGTTCTAAGTGCAATACCAACTTCTGGAAGTATTTCAAGTCTCCTGGCAGCAATATCAAGTCTTCTAAGAGCATTTCAAATCTTCTAGGAGCAGTATCAAGTCTTCTACAAGCATTTCAAGTCTTCTGGAAGCAATATCGAATCTTCTAGATGCAATACCAAATCTTCTGGAATCATGTCAAGTATTCCAGAGACAATATCAAGCCTTCTTGGAGCGTTTCAAACCTTTTAGAAGCAGTGTCAAGTCTTCTGCAAACATTTCAAGTCTTCTGGAAGCTATATCGAGTCTTCTAGATGCAATACCAAGTCTTTTGGTAGTATTTCAAGTCTTCTGAAGACAGTATTAACTTTTTAGAAGCATTGCAAGTTTTCTGAAAACAATATCGAGTCTTCTAAATGCAATACCAAGTCTTCTAGATGCAATACCAAGTCTTCTAGAAGCTTTTGGGAACATTTCAAATCTTTTAGAAACAGTCTCATATATGATATATAGTATTCTGGAAACATTTCAAGTGTTCCATAAACAATATCAAGTCTTCTGGAAGCATTTCAGGTATTTTAGATACAGATCAAGTCTTCTAAAAGCATTTTGAGTCTTCTGCAAGCAATATCAAGTCTTCTGGAAGTAGATCATGTCTGCTTGAAGCAGTATCATGTCTTCTGGAAACATTTCAGGTCTTCTGGAAGCAGTGTGAAGTCTCCTAGATGCAGGTTTTAATTCTTGCAAGTCTCAACTTAAGTCTATCAAGTATTAATTCAAAATACGTGCTCTCCAATAAAAACATTCGCAGCCAGTGTATTACTATAATCTTCTTATTATTTTGATGTAATAAAACCTTTCAAATAAACATTCACAGTTTGTATAAACTACAAAAGAACATTTGAATATATCTGCGCATACGTGTAAACATTTTTTTAAAATTATTTTGATTAATAATACCTTTTTAATAACCTTTGTCTAAACTTTTGTCCAAAGAAGCAGTTAAACGTATATGATGCGCATATGATACAAGGTAAATTACAAACTCACATCACTGTTTGCAGTAGATGCTCGGTTTGAATTGGGAAGAAACAGTTGATATTGAAAATGGCAAGTTCAATCGAGATGAAATCATTAGAAATGTTGCATTTTTGTTCGTGGGTGCACCAGTACTCGGTGGCTATGGATAAATCATACTATAACATTAAAGTAACAAAAACAATGTACCTTTTTAAATATTGTTTTGCGAACGTATTTTGATTTCGGTGCTATTTTTGTCAATCTCGAGACCTTTAACTGAAGTATCAGGATTTAGAACTTAGTCCAGAATCCCGAAAACATTTTTGGTCCATACCTGTTCCCAAATATCCCATAGTATAGCTCGTACGTACAAGTATCGAAACAATCTACTCGTCTTGTTTAACTCGGGGCCATTTTCCGACACACGATGGGAAGTATACATAACTCTCTAACAATAAGTATAATATACAAGTCTTCATACATACAACTCCCTACATGCCGGGCACTTTACAATTACCCGCCAAGTAGGACGTAGTGTGTATCCCGGTTTAGATTCGAACGAATACCGTAGTAACTTAGACAATGCTTATTAAAGAAAAAAATTCCCCTCCACGCAGGAGACGAAAACTCGGAACATAACTAATTGATCGTCCAACTTTTTCACTTACCTAGAAGTTAAATTGTTTGGGGTTGAAACTGAACGCGAGCGTTACCAAAACGCGACATCGTCAGGAAACTTTAATAAGACCTGTCAAAACTGAAAAGGTGTACTTCGTTAGCCGCCGATCAACATTCGCCAACGTATAAAGTTCGTGTGATTGGTGCGAATTGGGAAAATTAATTAATAAAAAAACACGTTGAAAAAAAGACATTTCAAATATGATATATGATACAAGTTATAACAAAGCGTAAAGGGCGCCGAGTTGTTCAAAATCAATTTTGCCACCAACCGTCAAGGCCTTAATTAATGTCTATAGAGAAGTAGAGCCAATCTTGTAAGAAGACGTAAAACGTCTTTAACAATTACCTTCAGAACGGCGTTGTCGACGGCCCCGTAACGAAGTTACACGGCGTAATATCAGCCAGGTAATGTCTATGTTTGATAGGCAATTCAGACCAATCGTTACAGCATAGATTAAATCGAAATTGGAAATATCTCTATTGTAGTAATGAAGCTGAATTAGGTCAATTATTTTAAAGTTTTCTTTTGTCTCACTCATTAATGATTAATTTTTTTCTTTTTTATTTCAGTGACAAAGTTTATTCGTATTGGTATCGCCGATAAGAATGACAACCCCCCATACTTCGATAAAGCTCTGTACGAGGCGGAAGTCGACGAGAATGAAGATATCCAACACACCGTCCTCACCGTCACCGCCAAAGATCACGATGAGTGTAAGTTCCGACTTTTCTCATCTTATTAGACCCTTCCTGTTCGTTTTGTTTTCGTTGTTTTTGCGGGTCCGACCAATTTTCCACCGACTGCCATCACAAAGGGTTCAATATTGACAAACGAACCGGGCCAATACTCTCGATAATAAGATATCCCGTCGGGAGAGAGAGATCCTTTGAAGGATATTCGAAATTAGATGCTCCACGAACTCAATAAAATAATAATGGTGTTCTCGTTTATAAGTCTTTTTCCTGGAATGTCTTGTCCGTAACGCGACTTGGAATTTAGCATCTTGACGGTTGGTTTCGTAGAAGACGTTTCGTCTTCCAGTTCCTTAGTTCGTTCAGTTTCTGCAGTGTTTGCATTAAGCACTTTTGTTTGCTAAAATTGTAAGCGCTGACGCAATTTGATAGGATTAAAATGAGATTTAGTTTTATGCAAAATCAAACTGCGATGAAACTTGGAATAACAAACGATGCCGCTCGCTACTTGTTAACTAATTACTCCGATTGAAATGTTGCGCAAAATCCATTACATGCCATCGATTCGTTCTGTACCAGCAAGCGATAAATAACGAGGGTCGTTAATGGATCGCCAGGAGTTGAATCATTGTGGTGATATAAACAGGCAAAGGCAAACAGGGATTTTTGGATAAAAAAAGCAAAGCTATTACCGTTCAGATAAGCCCCGGAGAGGCTCGTGATATACGTTCCTGCAACCAGTTGTTACCAATGGTGTAATTTGGACAAAAAGGGCGACCTGTGATACAAGCCGCGTCGCCCCACGCTACCAGTACTTCAAGACATAATCTGAACATGAACGACCTGAACGTTTCTGCCTCCTGCTGGGGAAATGCGCTCAAATAAAATTAAATACAAGCGAAATGACGTCGTTTCCACCGTCAAATTGATGCTGTGGAGGTAAAACGATTAAACCCAGCGATTGTTACATTATTCAGTCTCGATGGTTTAAATTGGATCCGGACATTTATAAATTCCTTGCTGATGTTATTAAATGTCGTCCCGAATGTGATACAAGTTTTCTTGCAATTAAGCAATTTCCTGTTCGGGATGAGTTACGCCTCGGTTATTAAATTTTAGAACAGCCACGTTGAGATTTATGCTTATATCTCGTTTCTCAACTTTTGATAACGTTAAAACGTTCCGTCCGAAACGGAACAAAAAAGTTTTTAAGCTACTACTTGTTTGATCTCGACGTTCTTGACCAATTAATCATCTGGAGTTGCAACGACCACTTCTTTACGTATATTTTTTGATACTTAACCGTTTCCTGTGGTGGCTAAAGGGGTAGCAAATTACCGCTGTCAAGTGGGGCTTTTTCCCCTTGAGCATTGTCCAACAAAGACCGCTTAAGCCAGAGTGTTTCTCGTTTGTCGACCCTGTTCTCGGCAACTCGACGCTTATTTACGGATGAGTTATGATCTATCTCGAAATCCTTTCTTGTTTCAGCCATTTCAAATTCTATTTATTTAAAGTTTCGAAGTGATGTGATTTTTTTTCTATTCGTACAATACTTTTTAATAAAGTTTACGTTTCCTTTGTCCGATTATGGACAATTTAAGTACCTGATCCGGTTAGTAGCAATTTACGATCGACCATTACGAAATCACTGTCCTGGATACGCCGAGATCCCGTGTTTAGGATCCTGAATGGATCCCGAGGGTCTTGTGTCCCTCGGTCCGGTAAATGGGCCGGTGACATATTGAACATGGGAGGCGACCGGAAGCCCAAAAGATACCGATAACTCTCTAAGGAGAAAGAAAATTCAATTTTAACGAATATTTCGTTGGAAAAAAAATTATTTTATGCGTTTATCATAAATTTTTTTATATTAAGGTGAAAAAGTAATGACGCGAATTAGGTTAATTAAGCATTGAGAGATGATGACAAAAGGAATAACAAAACGCAAGATGAGCGTAAATAACTTGGGAATGAGGTCAACGGAATCTTTTGTAGAAAGTTATCCTAATGTGATGTTCAAAGTTATGCATGCACAGATAATGACATGATCGAGGATAGGAACTCAACATAGGAAATTACTGCTTCGAACAAGATAATCGCTTAATATTAACTTACTGCCGTGCTTTGTTAACAATCTCCTAAAGTTGAACGAAATACTAAAAATAATCGTAACTAAAGATTTAACACACTAATATAAGACAATTAACTGAATATGGATCTGAAATATGGATCATGTCATGATTTACCGTCATCACGAATTGAATCAACATCTAGATGGTGTAGAATTGTTGATACATCTGAATTTCGTGCAGAGAGAAAGAAGATAGAAGGTAATTTTAGAAGAGATTCCACCAAAATAGATAGTTTTTGATACGAGATACGATTTGAAGCGGAATCGTTCATTGCATGTCTTGGTTGGATTCCATATCTTTCACAAGACATTTATATTCAAATCGCCGAGGTCGCTTGCGGGCGAGGCGATAGAGTTGATATATCGACACGAAATCGACAATTCAAAGGTATTTGAGTATAAATATCTGAGCACAAGTGACCTCGGCGAATTGAGGCGAAATCGTTCATTACATGCCTTTGTTGAGATACCAAATCTTTCATAAGATGACATTCATACTCAGATACCTTTGAATTGTTGATTTCGTGTTGATACATCAAATTCTAGCGCCTCGCCCGCAAGCGACCTCGGCGAATTGAGGCGAAATCGTTCATTACATGCTTTGGTTCAGATACCAAATCTTTCATAAGATGACATTCATACTCAAATACCTTTGAATTGTTGATTTCGTGTTGATACATCTACTCTAACGCCTCGACCGCAAGCGACCTCGGCGATTTGAGACGAAATCGTTCATTACATGCCTTGGTTGAAATACCAAATCTTTCATAAGATGATATTTATACTCAGATACCTTTGAATTGTTGATTTCGTGTTGATACATCAATTCTAACGCCTCGTCCACAAGCGACCTCTGCGATTTGAGGCAAAATCGTTCATTACATGCTTTGGTTGAGATACCAAATCTTTCATAAGATGACATTTATACTCAAATACCTTCGAATTGTTGATTTCGTGTTGATACATTAATTCTAGCGCCTCGTCCGCAAGCGACCTCGGCGATTTGAGACGAAATCGTTCATTACATGCCTTGGTTGAAATACCAAATCTTTCATAAGATGATATTTATACTCAGATACCTTTGAATTGTTGATTTCGTGTTGATACATCAATTCTAGCGCCTCGTCCACAAGCGACCTCCGCGATTTGAGGCAATATCGTTCATTACATGCTTTGGTTGAGATACCAAATCTTTCATAAGATGACATTTATGCTCTGATACTTTCGAATTGTTGATTTCATGTTGATACATCCATTCTAGCGCCTCTCCCGCAAGCGACTTCGGCGATTTGAGGCCAAATCGTTCATTACATGCTTTGGTTGAGACACAAAGTCTTTCATAATTGTAAAAAAAAATTCAACAAAATAGAAATTTACTGAAGAAACCCATGGAAGCATGATGTAATGGAGGCCATTAGGACGCTTAATATACCAAGCTAGAAGGAAATGGTCAACTCCGCAGAGGACTGTAATAGGAAGGAAAAGAACATTACTCACTCGCACAGTAACCAATATTTTTGCAAAATGTTAACTCAAAAGGATACTCTGAGTACCCCGTTTGTTGTGGTGGCTTAAAACTTCCCCCTAAAAGCTTTGAAATGCTTCCTTTAAGTTCTTTTCTAACTCCATCACCGGGTACTCTCAATCCAAAACAAGCTTGTTACAATTTTTTTATCAAGGTTAAAATCGTTGTTTTCTTAAATTACCCGAAAATCTTATATTTGATTTAAAGTCTTGAGTCTAACAAGTAATCAATAACAAACTACTTGGAGTTCTCTGAAACTCTTGGTGTTATTACAAAAACCTTTTCACATTGACCATGAATTATTACTAACCCAAGTCGGTCTTTTGATGCTGTGACCCCCCGTTTCAGAGCCGGATGACCTCATACAGCAGTTTCGGTCCTCAAACGAGCTCTAACTCGTTACATCTAACGTTGTCGTCGGAAAGGAGAGCTTGGTTGGAAATTCATTTCCAATGAGCCGTGCCAAAAACCTCCGTGGCTATTAACGTGTCTTGCCCTCCTCGTAGAGAGCTCCTGGGCATCGAAAGCCGTTCGTTAATGACCTCGATGTAGGTCAGCCGTGAGATATTGCCGATTGGCAGTGCGGTCTTTGGGGTTTCTTTATTAGTATTTCTTCAGTGGAGTGCGAACGGCTTTCCCGGCTCATATCTCCGCCTAATTTATAGCCCTTGGGAAGTTATCCTTTTTAACCCAACCATAGATCCCACAAAAAAAATTTCGATTCATTTTCAAATAATTTTTTACCTTTTTACAGCCTCCCGTATTCGATACGAGATCACGAGCGGTAACATAGGAGGTGCTTTCGCCGTCAAGAACATGACGGGAGCAATTTATGTAGCAGGCGCTTTAGATTACGAAACGAGAAAGCGGGTAAGTGGACGATCAAAACACATATCTCATCATACGAATTGTAATTCCTGCTCCAACTTGCCCTATATTAATTCGATAATACGCCTTTGAGGTATCAACATTCCTTTGGCATTCCCCGTTCGCGATTTGTCCCTTCCACATCTCGCTTTAATCATTTTAGCCAGACGGTAATTCGAGGGATTATTCAGAACTTCAAATCATTCTCATTCGTGGACACCTAAGAAGTTACGGAAACCTCGGAAATTAACTTAAAAACTGTAGCGAAACTTCTGATAATTAAGTTTATCCGTGAAATCCTTTTAAAATTTCAAATTACCGCGAAACTTGAAGTTGTGGATTTATGAGTTTATGGAGTTTATTTCTAGCATTTGTAATTTTGGGATTATTTGTTATTATTCTTTGTTTCATTCATCATTAAATGCATCATTAAATGTGTCATTAAATGCAACATTACGCAGGATTCTTTCCCCAACAACTCTATCTCTTGAACTATTCTAGTACGAGCTGCGTCTTGCTGCATCAGATAATCTTAAAGAAAACTACACAACGGTGGTGATCCATGTCAAGGATGTTAACGACAACCCCCCGGCGTTTGAAAGACCGACGTATCGAACTCAAATCACGGAAGAGGACGACCGGAACTTACCAAAACGCGTCCTACAGGCGGGTTTCCTTTCAATGCACACGATTTTTGCATGCGCAAACCGAGTTCCGTTTTCAGTGTTGTGTTTGCGTTTGTGTTGTTGTCTTTGTCTGTTACATTTTTGTTTGTTGGTCAAATACTTTTTCGTGGCTGATGATTTCGTTGGATTTTTCGTAGGATTTCGTCACTTTTTGTTTTATTGCGAGTCTTTCCTAATTTTGTTTTTGTTATTATTTTTTTAACGAAGCAATTTCCTTTTGTGTAAACGAATGGAGAGCGTTCCATTTAATTATTCCTAATACCAATATTTACCGTAACACACATTACTGTTGTCGTCTCTCTCGCACCTTGGCAAAACTCCCATAGCCTGTAGGCCTTTTGCAATTTCACCCACTATATGTCGTGTATGTACTGCATGGTCTAGTATGAGCTGACGTTGGTAGCCTCGGACAGCCTTAACGAAAACTACACCACCGTCGTGATCCACGTCAAAGATGCCAACGATTTACCGCCGAAATTTGAGAAAAAATTGTATAGATCCGACGTTGATGAAGAGCAACGAGGACATTACCCCATGAGGCTCACGCAGGTAGGGAAACGATTTCAGGTTAAAAAAGGTGGAGGTACTCGGGATGATGGTTAAAAAAATAAGACATATAGGTTCATATCGGTTTTAGTTTCAATTTACTGTTAATGAGCAACAATAAATTTCCTAAAACAAGAACAAATTACATCCAAAGAGAATAACCGAACCTTTAGTGAACCTTATCCGAATTAATGATCCGAGTTCGTGTTTCGATGCGCGCCGAACCCTAGCGGAAGAAATTCGATCTAATTCCAATCGGTTTGTTTAAATCAGTCCGGTACAAAAGAAATTTCTTAAAAATTGAAACATTTTTATGTCCTCGTTTATGTGGATTGATACGAATTCGCCCCGAAAATCCATTAACCGTCACCGTAAAATTTTTCGACCCGATATTTATCATCGGTTCGCCCCAAAGTTACAATCGCGGCGTGACCACGATCGTTAATAGATGGTACTACCCCCGATTTAAAAACATGGTCGACGATCCGGCAAGTTATAGCTCAATAAAATTCGGTAATATTGACGCGAGGGTCGACGTTAATTAATCTCCGCGTGAATTCATATATGACGCAATGTCGAGCGCGGTCGACCTCGTCCCGGAAATTCCTAAATCATGAATGTCAAAACGAAAATTACCACGTTAGAAATATGATTATTAAATTATAGGAAAAACGGTTTTAGCAGCTAATACGAAAACATATCAATTAGAGATATCAACATATCAGTTAGAGATAACGTGGGGATTAATCATAAGAAATTATTGATAGTTACAAATAGTTTGGATTCAATGCGATATCGATTATAACCTTAATCTTATCAAGATATACATTTCTATTAACACTCAATTCTAAGCAATCAATTAAATACTTCCTCCTAGACTTGGAGATGTTTATTAGATAAGTACTAATTTCTGCATAGTTGGAACTAACTATTTTATCTCAACCACGTTATAGACTAATTAATACTCAGGTTCGTCAGCAGAATCCTCTGAATATGAAACTATAAGCTCTACGTTTGTTGAGATGATCAAGTTTACACTTCCTCAATCCTCTCTCTTAACATTCCATTGTGCTTGGTACACGTTATATAATACTAGATACGATGACTAGATACATTTTATTGAGAAATAACTATAAATTACGAAAGACTACCTAAAGTTTAATGGGTAAGATTATATACTTTAGACAGCAGACTATTTACTGCTAAAAATACCAAATACTGGTACTAAATATTACAGAAAAAGGGCATGATCTGAACAAGTTTTTGAACTAAACAGATATTATAATACTGCTGGCAAAAGATTATATGTTTCTGGAACTACTAGATAGATCTGGTCAACGGTCAGAAGACAATACACTGTTGGAAATAGTAGAAACTGGCGGTTCAAGATTAGAAAGTACTTGCAGAAGATTGTATACTATTTGAAATAGCAAATATTGCTGGTTGAAGATTAGATAGCACTTGCAGAAGACACTATATTGCGGGAAATAGTAAACATTGCTAGTTGAAAATTAAATAACGCTTGCGGAAGACTATATACTGCTGGAAATAGTAGATGTTGCTGGTTGAAAGTTAGATAATACATACAGAAGATTGTATGCTATTCGAAATAGCAAACATTACTGGTTCGGGATTAGATAGAACTTAAAAGAAACAGAAAACTATATACTGCGGGAAATAGTAGATGTTGCTGACAAAGAACTATATACTGCTGACAGAAGACTATATACTGCGGGAAATAGTAGATATTGCTGTTTGAAGATTATATAATGGTTTTAGAAGACTATATACAGCTGAAAATAGTATATATGACTGGTTGAAGATTAGATAAAGCTTGCAGAAGACTATATACCGCTGACAGAAGACTATATACTGCTAGCAGAAGATTATATACAGATGCAAATAGTAGATGTGGCTGGTTGAAGATTAGATAAAGCTTGCAGAAGACTATATATTGCAGAAAATAGTAGATATGACTGGTTGAAGATTAGATAAAGCTTGCAGAAGACTATATACTACTAGAAATAGTGGATACTGCTGATTGAAGATTAAATACTCCTTGCACAAGACTATATACTGCTGACAGAAGCCTATATACTGCTAACAGAAGCCTATATACTGCTAACAGAAGATTATATACAGGTGCAAATAGTAGATGTGGCTGGTTGAAGATTACATAAAGCTTGCAGAAGACTATGTACTGCTACAAATAGTAGATATTGCTAGCAGAAAACAACATATTGCTGGCATAATACTATATATTGTTGGAAATAGTAGCTATAGCTACTATTCGTCGGTCGAAGATTAGATACTACAACAGTGTTCTAAATTAGATACTAGAAGACTATACACTCTTGGAAATACTAAATGTTACGCTGGTTTAAAACTCGATACTATTGGTAGAAAACCTTATTAAATCCCGTTCGATTTGCTGAAACCACTTAAACGGATCCTCTACCTGATTCAACTCTATGCAATCTAGCATTTAAATTTGTCATAATATAACAAGATATAATAACATATGATGGTGAAACAAATGAAGATCGGAAGAAAAAGGATGCTGTCTAACACAACATTGCAACTGTCTGGTGGTGTAAGACTAAATACTAGTATTTGGAGACTAGCTATCAAGAAGATGACTGAATACTATTCGCAGAAGACTATATATTTTGAGAAATACTAGAAATTGCTAGAAATACTAAATATAGGCTAAATACTGATATTTGAGGACAAAATATTGCATGTCAGAAGACAATACTCCACTGAAAATAGTAGATACTAATGGTTGAAAGTTGGAAAATACTTGCAGAAGACTATATATAATTCGGAATAATAGATATTGCTGGTAGAAGATTAGATAAAGCTTGCAGAAGATATACTGCTGCAAATAGTAGATATTGGCAGATCTATTGCTAGAAATACTAGATACAACTCGTTTATTAATACTGATATTTAAAATACTAGGTAGATCTGATTAAAGACTAAGTCTGCTGTCACAAGATAAAGCATGTTCGAAATAGTAAATATTGCTGATTGAAGATTAGCCAATACTTGCAGAAGAGTGTATACTGTTCGAAATACTAAATATTGCATATTGAACGTTAGATAAAGCTTATTGTATATACTACCTGTCGAAGACTAGATTATTCTTGCAAAAGACTTTATACTGGTCGAAATAATAGATGTTGTCTATTGAAAATTAGATAAAGTTTGCAGAAGACTACATACTACTGGAAATAATGGACATAGTTGATTGTACACTATATATTGTTAGCAATACTAAAAACTTACTATTAAAGAGTACATACTGCTAAAAGAAGACTACATATTGCTAGAAATACCAAATACAATTGGTTTATGGCTATACACTGATATTTGAAAATTAGATATTACAACAAGAAAACGGAATACTGTTGGCAGAAGTCAATATGTTGATGGAAATAATAGATAGACCTGATTGAAAACTAAATCTGCTGTCAGAAGATAATGAATTATTGGAAGTAGTGGATACTGCTCATGAAAGGTTAGATAATACTTGCAGAAGACTGTATACTGTTCGAAATAGTAAATATTGCTGATTGAAGATTAGCTAATACTCGTAGAAGACTATATACTGTTCGAAATAATAAATATTACAGATTGAAGATGAAATAAAGCTTGGAGAAGACTACATACTGCTGGCAGAAGACTATATACTATTGGAAATAATAGATACTACTTGTTGAAGATTAGATAACGCTTGCAAAAGACTGTATGCTGCTTGAAATAATAGATTATGCTGGTTGAAAATTGGATAAAGCTTGCAGAAGACTACATACTACTGGAAATAATAGATATTACTGATTGAAGGCAATAGACTGCTGGAAAAAGATAATATATTGTTAGCTATACTAAAAACTTACTATTAAAGAGTACGTACTACTAAAGGAAGGCTATATATTACTAGAAATACTAAATACAACTGGTTTAAGGCTAAATACTGTTATTTGAAGATTAGCTATTATAGGAAGAAGACTGACTACTGTTAGCAGAAGACAATATGCTGCTGGAAATACTAGATAGATCTGATTGAAGGCTAAATCTGCAATACGAAGAGTATGCACTATTGAAAATTGTGGATACTGCTTGTGGAAAATTAGATAACACTTGCAGAAGACCGTAACTGAAAGTAAAAAAAAAGAAGACTGTTCGAAATAATAAATACTGCTAATTGAAAATTAGCTAATACTATTAAGATTAGATAAATCTTGGAGAAACTATATACTGCTGAAAATAGTGAATATTTCTGGTTGAAGGTTGGATACTACCGACAGAAGAGTATCTAATCTTCAACCAGACAAAATATTGTTGTAAATACTAAATGCTATTTGTTTAGTGATACCAGGGACCTACCAGGTTCCAGGTTCTCTGAGCAATTAAACTATCTGGTTTCCCATTTCAATTTTATTGTCAAAACTACCAAATACTTGTGGTATTTGTTTGTTATAGTTTACAATACACTATAAACTTTTTAACGAAACTGATACCTTCAAACAGAGGTTCCCAAGCTTTTTTGTGTCGTAGACCCTTTGCCATGATTTTCCGAATGATAAAAATATAACATGGAATAATGTTAGTTCATGTTCTGATGACCAACAGAAAGCCTCCTCCCGGATCTGTGGAGGTGCGGTTTTACCTTGACACATCGGTTTGACTTTTTTTGTTCTGCAGTTTACGAACTGTTATCAAAATCCGGACTCTAATTATAAGATAATATGATGTAAGTAAATAGAAACTATCCATTCCATTTTTATTTCATGGATCCCCAATTTTTTTTGGACCCCAACATTACAACTATTAAGTCACAACTAAGTTCTAAAACATTTCATCTATAACTAGAACTATAGCTATTGAGATGTTTTGGGTTACATAACACCCTTCTTTTTATCTTAAAATAAATGTTAATTACAAATTAAGTCTTAAATTTCTCAACTGCCCCCTATCTGAGACACTATTAACATGGCACTGTCTCACACTTACTCACGAAATCTCACAAGCACTATGCATCCACATCGCATTATCTGCATGACTTCACTCCCGCAATTATAACTATCTTCTTCATCTGATTTGGTTCTAATGCTGCTTCCATCAACGGAACTAGGTGCTGTTTTGATTCCTGGCTCGCGCACCTTAACGGGCGGTCTCTAAAATGAACGGATGACTTGTCCATATGGAGTATGAAATTTCCCTACAGTTAGGCACTTTTCTCTTCCTTGATCAGAATATCTACAGTTATTTACAAACCGGAATACCTCAGTAATCATTAGCACGGTTTTCTTATAACTAGAGAAGAATCGATTGAAACGACCAACATCGTTTGGTATTAATTATTGACAGAACTGATTTTTTCTTTCTCTTTTCAGTAATTTGTTCTTCATTTTCTATTAGTTCAACCCCAGACTATTCACTTGGAGGTTACATTACGAGTTATGAGTTAGAACCCTCCCACCCTTGTATTTGGAACAATTGTTTGGGAGAACATCCCCTAGATGGCTGGGTTAATCGAACTAGACCCGTGCCTCCATGCACCAAGAAGAATGCACTGTGAAGAATGAAAAGTTGACTATTTTTCTATTTTTCAATCCAAAAATGAACATTCTCAAACATATATAAGGTTTCTTGCACCCTTGTAAGTAGGTAATCGGGCGCCAATAATCGCCGCTCACAATTCTAGTTTTGGTATAGACATCTTCTTAATAGGCGCCACTCTCGATCTTGTTAATAACAAGAATATTGTGACACCTTCATAGGTTTCAACTATCAGAAAGACAGCTTTTTTTGATTCAATCCCAATATTACCCACCTATGAACCTCTATACGAAGAATAAAAAGCAATTTCAAAAATCCTATAAAAACGTAATGAGAGATATGATACACTATTTTCTTGGATGTTCAATATTCAGTATTCATATAGATTTTTAAAATATAACTATAAAGTTTTCATCACCTTTTCAATGATAAATTACTGCACTCTATAAAGAGAAACCGTATTTTTCGAGCTAATTTTTAATAACTTCTTTATATATCTCACAAAATACTTTAAACTTTTATCGACATTCTTTGGCCAAGAGAATAAAAGCTTCCATTTGGGCCGCGTAAAAGAGTTCGCATCCAACTCAACGCCAGTGTTTCCTATTATCTCAGCCAAAAACTACTTTCGCAACACCCGCTTCGACGCGATGTTTACCATTTTTATAGAAAGCGAGCGAAACTTCTTTTTCTTATTGTCTTATTCGATGCTTGCTAGCGAAATAAAGTGGCAAAATCACAAAACAACAACTTTTCGCCAACTTACATAATTCTCGTAGCAACTTGTAAATGAATGAAACGTTTATTATGATTTGTGGGGTTAAGGTGTTGAAAACCGCAACGTGGCAACAAAGTTTTAATTGAAATTATTTACTTGTTTCGCATAATTGGACTGGAGAACGTTACGCGAGTGTAATTACCAGTTATTGCCTTGCTAAATGGCGTTTTCATTTCACGTATTGTAATTAAACAGCGCGCTCGTCTGTTTTGGTTTATCAATTCGATGTTTGTGTATGTGTTTATTGAATTTTTGTTGATTGGTAAAGAAAAAGTTTTCAACTTAAACTTGGTCGGAACGCTTTAGAGTAGTACGACCTATTTGTGCATCCCGGGTTGGGATCTGCTTTGTTGTCGTTCGTGTCGGAACCGTCTGTTAAAGCTAACGAAGCGGCTGTAGCTTAGTAAAGCGAATGCGGTTCCCTTAAACCCTTCCCGTTTCAAGCTGAAACTTAAGCCGACCGAAGTTCTTTAACTCATTTCAAAGTTGTACAGGTGAATCGACCACCGAAGTCAATTTTAGAACGCAATCTTAACACACTCTCTTAACTTACGTTTTTTGTTGAGTATCGCTCGAGTTTAAAGGAAACGGAGATTTTAACGAGGAAAATATAGAAATTTCCGATCTCAAAACTAAGTATAAATCGGATTTAGAGTTGGAATTGTTTAATTATATTGCCTCGTAAATGAATGATTTAACGCTACATAATCATGGAAGCGTATGGGTTTGGATGGGTGATTCTCACAAATATAGTTACTCATGTTCACTCTAGTTGGAAACTAATCAATTCCGGTCTTACAGCTTTTGAGTAATACGGAGTAATTTGTTATAGAAAAAGCCAGATGTCCTTGCGACTTACAAAGGGGATTCATCATCAAAAACTTTTCTAAAATTTCTTACTCGACCCTATTACTAGTCATAATAATAATTCTTACTAAGCACAGATAACTTTTCCCGTTATAATAGACGCCATCTCTAAATTCACCTTTCCAGATGATGCATTATAGGACATTCTTTTCTGCTTTGAAAGCTTGAGTGCACTTTAAACCATCCGAACAAAATAGTCTCTCAACTTTTCATCGTTTAAATAATTAATTTTCAACGGCAAACTTTTCAAAGTAGCAAAAAAGTTTCTTGTTACGAAGATATTTTCAAGGAAGTTATTGAAATGTAATAAAACTTTGAGATAAGTTGGATCATTCTTCAAGTTGCTGTATTCATAAGCTTTTGGTTAAATTATGTTTATAGCTGCAAGTTAATCCATATTCTCATCTCTATGTCCATAGGTTTCCTTCAACATCTTTTAAGACGATTTAAGATGGCTAAATCCCAATATTTCTATTTCTATCTCGTCTATTTATTAACATTGACCTAACATTGACACTACAATTATTACTGGATATAGAACTAGAAATGTGAATGTAATGAAACAATTTCGTGTTGTACAATTTTCCAAACTAAACGATATCGTGTCACTATCTCAAACCAGGTGAATCACCAACATGCAATCTCGGCGATTTGAGGCGAATTCACTCCTTAAATATCTTAGATAAGATACTAACTCTTCCAAAACATTTTTTATCTCACTCAGCCGAGGTCGCTTGCAGGCGAGGCAATACATTGTTCAAAAATAGACGAAATAGGGTACTATCTCAAATGCGGCCCAAGATCGCTCGCGTGCATCTTGGCGATTTGAGACGACGTAAATGTCTTGGAAAAGATACTCTCTCTTCTACAACATTTTTTACTCCACACCGCCGAGTTCGCTTGCGGGCGAGATGCTACAATCTTCCAAAATAGACGATTCCATGTTATTATCCAAATCAGGCGAATCACCCACATGCAATCACAGCGATTTGAGACAAAATCACTCCTTAAATATCTTAGAGAAGATATTAACTCTTCTAAAACAATTTTTACCTCACTCAGCCGAAGCCACTTGCGGGCGAGGCACTACATTGTTCCAAAATAGACGATATCGGGAACTAGCTCAAATGCGACGCAAGATCGCTCACGTGCGTCTTCGCGATTTGAGGTGACTTAAATGTCTTGGAACAGACACTCACTCTTCTACAACATTTTTTATTCCACACCGCTGAGGTCATGTGCATGTGGCCGAGGCATGTGTTCCAAAATAGATATATCGTGATATTATCTCAAATTCAGAACAAGACGCGTGCGATCTCGGCAATTTGAGGCGATTTCATTTCTTAAATGTAAGAGTAGATACTAACTCTTCTAAAACATTTTTCATCTCACTACGCCGAGGGCGCTTGCGGGCGAGGCGCTAGAATTTTTCAAAATAAACAATTTCGTGTTACTACCTCAAGTCAGACAAATAGCCCACATGCAATCTTCATTAATTATTGATCATTGTAGTGTCACCTCACTATTTTCTTCAGTCATACCTCATCACTTCCATTCTCATTGCCAATCCTATCGAGGTCTCACTGCTTCTAATACAAGATAAATATGTATCTAGTTGTACTTGTTATGCAGGAATCAACCCAACTCAATCCTATCCGGCCTAACTCAACCCAACCCAACATAACCTAGCTTTTTCTTGACTTCTTTCCCTTTAATTCTCGCTTCTTTCCTGTGCCAGGAGGTTCAACGGCGGTATAAAGGTACTGCCTCTTTGGAAACTGTTCTATAAGCAGATGTCATATTTATTTTCATATTTTTACCAATCGATCTTAACATGTTATCAACCTTATAGCATTATAGATCTTATGTCCGTGGCTAAAAAATTTTGTCGTATTTGGTTCAGACCTCCTTTTCTGAGCATTAACCTTAATAGATTTTTTCTGAACTATTTCAACTATCATTTTTATGTTTTTGGTATGTTGCGACTTTTTAAAATGTTTGCTGTCCAAATATTATTTCGTCTTCCTTTTAAGATGATCTCTGCTTTCTCTTCTGCAAGCTGTTTCTTGAGCTTGCAAAAGCTATTACTGTCAGATGACATATATCCGAAAAGATTTTCGGATATTTTCCTCAGACAAAACTGAGTTTATAATTTCATCAACATCTCTCCCCTTTATTGCGACAGCAAAATCGTTCGCACATACAACTAGCGAGACACCTTCATCTGCCATTATTCTCAAAATCTGATCATAAAATATGAAATATAAAAATACACACATCATCGACTTTACATCGCCATTTGGCAATGTAACCGTCCCTCTCAGACATGACTGATTTTCTATTCCTTCTATCTGTGCTTCAAATCTCTTGTCCTTCATTGTTTTATTTATGCTTCAATATGGTACTGTATTAGACGCATTTATAATGTCAGTCTTATGTCTCTAATACGCTGTACAAGTTCCCTTTCTATATCCGAGCTGATTATTAATCAATAATTATCTACTCTCTATTTTAGTTATTATTCTTCTATTTATTAGTCTTTCATGTACTTTTCCCTTTACGCTCAGAAGGCACAAAGATCTGTAGTTTAGATGATAAAGATGTCCAATCAAGAAGTTCAAATTGCTGATTTATGACTGTTAAAACTTTTTCAATGTCTATTGAACACAATAAGTACACATAATCCCTCTTTGGCAATGAAATTAAAAAGTTACTCGATTTTTGAAAATTTCTTCGTAAGGTGTTGGGCTTTTTTTTGGGCCAATACTGATATTTGAAGTAGTTTCAGTAATACTTTTACTTTCAGAAGAAATTATAACAATCTTGAACTAAATAAGAATTAAAACTAGACCTAACACTAGTAGAAATATTCAGGCTTAGCCGTAGTTGTCTTCAGGCGCACGGTTAAACTTGAATCTTTCTAGTACTAGGTCTAGTGTTAGTTCTCGTTTTAGTGCGATATAAGTAAACATCAATTTAAGACTAACAACTAAAAATAGAGCCAACATTAACGTTACAGTTAGCACTAGACCCAGAACGAAAACCATTTGGGTTTAACCATACCTCTCTTAAGATGGAACCCAACCTAACTCAACCCGACCTAACTTTAGAACTAAGAGCAGACTTCGAACTAGAACATCAGAGTTTGTAACCGAAAGTTTTTTTTTTTTTTTTGGCGCATATGCGGAGAAAATCTTTATGACTAAACCCCGCTTTGGATATGGCGCCAGGAAACTTATCCAAAGACGGGACTGTGGGACTCCCCTGACTTCGGCGTTGTTGGTCAAAACTACCGCACTAAAAACTCCCCCCTTTTTTAACTCCCCTCGTATCTAGAAAGTCAAGATTCACTTTCTTCTCACGGTTCTGTATTCCTATAGTCGCCCTTTCCATAACCATCCTCATCATCGATTCCAACTTCTTTCTCGTGACGCATGTGGACATCAAAGCATTCCTTTACTTTTTTTTAATGTTTTTACCCCTTTCCCTGCTCTTCATCTCTCGGCCTGATCCATGATCCGCTCGTTCCTCCTCACCTTCTAAGTATTGTTGGTGGTCCCTCATTAGGTAACCATGTGGACAAAATAATCCATACATTTTTGGAATGTTTAAAATTACTGATTCGTACCTAAAAGAAGGAGCGTAAGCCCCCTCATTAGTAGGTCCTTCTACTGTGTCTGTCTTATTACTCTCACCCGTTCTCTCTCCCTCCTTATATCTCATTATTCTTGTCAAAAGGATTATTATTTCTTCCTTTACTTCAGCCTCCAATAAAAAGCCATGGATATTATCCATGTTTAAATTCTTTCCAATTTTTATTTCTGTCTCTCTCCTTGCTTGTTCAAACCTAGCGCATTGAAAGATGATGTGCTTCAGGGTATCCTTCACGTTGCATCCGTACTAACAAACATTTGTTGTTTCCTTTTGTATATTATTTAGGTACCTTCCATAGATACCATGGCCCAAGATAGCTTGTGTCGCGTGATAATTTATAGTTGGCCCTTGTTTCTGCCATTTTTCGACAATCAAAGTTTTTTGCCCATTCTTGATAGTTATCTCATCTTTCCTGCCAACGGTGGTACAGTTCTTCCTTGTTTTCTTTTCGATGGCAACCGAAAAAGATTGGGAACCTGTAGTCTATATGATTCTCTCCATTTTTTTTTGGGTTAGGTATTAGGACAATTGTTGCTTTCTTCCAGATTTCCGGAAATATACCCTGATTGCAACTGGTTTTACGTTGCTAGGTATATTACCCCGTTTTCTAGTGGTAGTCTTTAAGGTTTTAATTTTCCTCCTCATGATCACTCTCACATTCTATGTTATTACCTACTACTGTTGGAAATAACTTTGTGTACTGCTTCTTATTCATATCCTGATTTATCTTATTTCTTGGTCTCATCCTCATTTTTTTTGCTACTACTTGGTCTGCTGTACTCCACATATTTACTTGCAATTCTTGGTAGAAGATAAAAGGTAGTTCTTCAATGCCATGATGACCTTTCCTCACAATTTTAATTTCTTCCTTTCCTTCATACACTCAACTCTCATTCCACATTGTTATCCCATCAGTACACTTGTATCCTTTGCCCTCTATTAGTCCTTCGTTTTAGTGTCTTATCACACGATATCCTCACTATTTCTGTAAGCTTGATTAGATGACATGTTGAAATTTCCCTTGCATTTTCATAAAAGAATTTTCTTAATTTACTCAGTCCTTCAGGTATAACTGTCCATCTCCATTTCACCTCCCCCTCTTCCATATTTTCGACTGGCTTCTTGATATTATAATCGTTTGGAGTATGGTGATTCAATGTCTCCATTTCTGTGTCAATTATTCTCGTAATTGTCAAACCGATTACCGATAATCCTCTTGGGCCATTGTATTTAGGTTCCCTACCCCTATTAATTAATGATTCTTGAACATCCATACCTCTACAATTTGCCCCCTTCTCTTTGTTATCCTGTCCCCTGCTGTAACCATTCTTACATTTAGATCGCCGCGATGACTATCAGTTTTCTAATAACTCGTGATATGCTTCAATGTTATCTAACAGTTCTTCAAATCTTTCATTTGATTGATTTGGTGAAAATATACGAAGTTTATTAAGCATTTTTCTAATTCAGTTGACACGTAACCTCGTCCCCTTTTCTAAACCCAAGCCAACTCAACCCAACTTAACCCAACATTATAAAACACACAAATAAATGTTTACTTCTGAGTGACGACACCAACGGATCTTATAAACGTGGAAAATTTAGTGTATAATTAAAATTAATATTTTTACACTCAGTGTATTTTGTAGATATCATCCCAAGTTGACTACTTTGCTTCCGGGCAACTTTAATGAGGTCTTGTTTACACTAGAAACAATTTATAGAGTTCCCGTGAGCCGTTCATTGTGTTTACTTTGAAATTGGAAATGTATATACCGCGAGCTTTCCTGTGCGTATTTGTCCGACGTGAATGTAATAGAGAGCATAGTTCATACAACGCTTCGGTTGTTGTATGCCCAAGAGCCAAGACAGTAAATAACGGTCGGAGCTTATAAATCCGAAGCGAAAGTTCAATTTTTTATTAAGAGTTTATTATTATTTACTTTTAATTTAAACTTTATAAAATATGGGGAAAAATTTAAATCAGAAAAATACACACACACAGGCGGGCTTTATCTTAATTAAAATCGGCGAAATTTAACTTTAATAACCCGAAAAGGTACAAAAAGGAAAGTTATAAATACAGAATTCTTCGGAATATAAATGAACGAATTTGCATAATAAAGAAATTTGATCCCCTTAGTTAAAAAAAGAAGATGAACCGATATGTCTTTTAAGAACCAAGCTATTACACGGTAAGTTGAGCTAAACATTTTTTTTTTAAGTTTGTTGCTACTTTGGAAATGCATGCGATCGATGAGTTAATAAAAGTTAAATTTCTAACAGAATTTTTCGTGCGAATCCAACAGGTTACCGCAACAGATGGTGACAAAGATCGCCCCCAGAATATCGTCTACTTCCTCACGGGTCAAGGAATCGATCCGGACAATCCGGCCAACAGCAAGTTTGACATTAACCGAACCAACGGAGAAATTTTTGTTCTTAAGGTCAGTAACCCTTTAAAAATATTTTATTTTAAACTATGATAAAATGTTCCATATAAAAGCCGAGATGGCGTAAATTTTCATCATAAATCGCCCGTTATGCGCGATAAATGCCCTTAAAATATACTAGTTCCCCCCACAATCTTATCTAATATTTTATTATTAAGTGTATATCATCGTGAAAAAGAAAAACAAAAATTTACCCAACTCACCATCTCATTCGGAATTGTTATAGGAAATCCCGCGTTGTTTCTTCTTTATTGAATCCCCCCCGGTTTTGGACGGCATAAAACTAAGGTTCTTTATCTTTACCCCTAGTCTTTTATCAATATCTCCGCCCAGCTTTTCTCTCTCAAATCCGAGTTGATTTATCCTTTTGGTTTGGACTCGGTAGAAAAGGATCATTCCTCACACTGTGCTTAATTGCGATTGAGACGATCGATTCAAGGCGACCTTTCCGGGACGTCGATCCGCGTCCTAAAGACAAGCTAGTGCTAATGATGAAACGTCTTTTGATTAGAAGGGTTACGTCCCCGTAGTTAGTCCTTAATTATTAGAGGCTAAATCTGACCGGCAACCAGTGGTTATTTAATTGGTAATTAAATTTAAAATTCATTAATATTATAAAATAGAAATTTGTTGAAAGTTTTATAACGGGTGTTGCGTTACTCGTAAAATCGGGTGTAGCACCATCTGTTCTCGAAACTACGAACAAAATTTCATCCGGAGTTAAAAATCACGCTCATTTAATTCTTGCACTCGCTGAACATGAGGATGCATAAATTGTTCGCGTGCATTTGCCGCGTTATTTGATGCGATGCAATGGTATCGCTTGCCTGTTTGGAAATTTGGGAGTTCTCCTCAAGTGTGCACAAGTTACCATTAAGGCTTAGTTACTATTTCAAATTGATAATTGGTATAATATAGGGAGACTTAGCTGTTTCCAAATGGAATTTTATAACTTCAACTTTATAAACTCAAGATTACTTTCTGCCGTTTCATTCAAAATCATATCAATTTGAAATTGATTAACAAATAATGAAAATTGAAACATAAATATGAATCAGTTTTAACATACTCCTTATTGCAATCATGGCTCTTGAGGAAGGCTAATAATTAGTATATCAAAATCCGATAAGATTTAATATAGGCGTCTGAAATCATTTACCATCCATTACCTTCATTCTCCAAGACCCTCCTTGGAAAATTTGAAACTAGATCGACGGGATTTGGCATCATCGTCGATACATCGTGCAATTGATCCCGGATTGTTGTATGCTTGGTGATGACGACGTCATGTAAACAATCATGTCCCGGTTCAGGGTGCAGGGTACGAGGTGAAATGGTATTGAAACTTCAGACAAACTCCATATATGAATCACGTAACTGACGAATGTATGGATAGGATGTTCTCGTTTCCTAAAAAAGAGTCACAAGCAAATTACGAATTATAAATTGAGATTAACTCCTGCTTAGATACGATTTTAAACGACACGACATTATGTAATTACGAGTATTAAAGAATTTGGAATTAAAGAAGTAATTTTAAAATGTAAACATAACTAAAAATGGTTTTTTGTTAATAACATTAACACGACTATATTTAGAACTAAAAAAAGTTGTTAAATAAAAGCATTTAACTTACGTTTACCGTTTATTTTGGTAGTAAAATTGATTTGCTTTCGATTATTAAGTAAAAAACGTATTTATAATGCTTAAACAATATTTGACATTTACGAGTTGACGTTGAATCTTTATTTACTGCCAACCTCGAAAAATTAAAATTACTAGGTAAAATGTAAGTAATTAATCGAATTATTTCTTTTGATTAATTAATTACGATTTTACGTAAATATTTGAAATGAGAAAGTCAAATTTGATATATCTATTAATAAAATTGATTTTAAATTCTGAAATTTTATTCTTACCTTTGGAAATGGCTCGAAATCTTGATTTTTTTATTTTAACCCAAAAATGATAATTGAGGTTAATTCCTGCTTAAATACGATTTTAATCCGAGTATACTTTATGTAATTACGTATATTAAAGAATCTGCAATAAAAGAAAAAAATTAAAGATGTAAAAGTAACCTCAAAATTGATTTTTCTTGATAATATTAATACGGTTATGTTTTGAAGTAAAAAATGTTGTTAAATAAGTTCATTTAACTTACATTTACTTATTTTTTTAGTAAACTCGGTTCCCTTTTGATTATTTTAAGTAAAAAAGGTATTTATAACATTTCAACAATCTTTGACGTTTATTGTGTTGACGTTGAATCTTTCTTACTGCCAACCTCGAAATATTAAAATTACTACGTAATAAAATTTAAGTAATTAATCGAATTATTTCACTTTTTAATTAATTAACTACGATTTTACGTAAATATTTGAAATAAGAAAATCAAATTTGATATATCTATTAATACAATTGATTTAAAATTGTGAAATTTTATTCTTACCTTTGGAAATGTCACCAAATCTTGATTTTTTTAATTTTAACCCAAAAAATGATAATTGACGTTAATTCCTGCTTAAATACGATTTTAATCCGAGTATACTTTATGTAATTACGTGTAGTAAAGAATTTGGACTGAAAAAAAATTAAGATGTAAACTTAACCTCAAAATTGATTTTTCTTCATAACATTAATACGGTTATATTTTGAAGTAAAAAATGTTGTTAAATAAGTTCATTTAACTTACATTTACTTATTTTTTTTAGTAAACTCGGTTCCCTTTTGATTATTTTAAGTAAAAAAGGTATTTATAACATTTCAACAATCTTTGACGTTTATTGTGTTGACGTTGAATCTTTTTTACTGCCAACCTCGAAATATTAAAATTACTGCGTAATAAAATTTAAGTAATTAATCGAATTATTTCACGTTTTTAATTAATTAATTACGATTTTACATAAATATTTGAAATGAGAAAATCAAATTTAATATATCTATTAATAAAATTGACTTAAAATTGTGAAATTTTATTCTTACCTTTGGAAATGTCATCAAATCTTGATTTTTTTTATTTTAACCCAAAAAATGATAATTGAAGCTAATTCCTGCTTAAATACGATATTAATCCGAGTATACTTTATATAATTACGTATATTAAAGAATCTGCAATAAAAGAAAAAAAATTAAAGATGTAAAAGTAACCTCAAAATTGATTTTTCTTGATAATATTAATACGGTTATGTTTTGAAGTAAAAAATGTTGTTAAATAAGTGCATTTAACTTACGTTTACTTATTTTTTTAGTAAAATCGGTTCACTTTTGATTATTTTAAGTAAAAAACGCATTTATAATGCTTAAACAATCTTTGACATTTGCGTGTTAAAGTTGAATCTTTTTTTAATGCCAACCTCGAAAAATTAAAATTACTACGTAATAAAATTTAAGTAATTTATCAAATTATTTCATGTTTTTAATTAATTACGATTTAAGTAAATATTTGAAACGAGAAAATTAAATTTGATGTATCTATTAATAAAATTGATTTTAGATTGTGAAATTTTATTCTTACCTTTGGAAACGTCATGAAATCTTGATATTTTTAAATTTTAACCAAAAAATGATAATTGACGTTAATTCCTGCTTAAATACGATTTTAATCCGAGTATACTTTATGTAATTACGTGTAGTAAAGAATTTGGACTGAACAAAAAATTAAGAAATAAACTTAACCTCGAAATTGATTTTTCTTCGTAACGTTAATACGGTTATATTTTGAAGTAAAAAATGTTGTTAAATAAGTTCATTTAACTTACATTTACTTATTTTTTTAGTAAACTCTGTTCCCTTTTGATTATTTTAAGTAAAAAAGGTATTTATAACATTTCAACAATCTTTGACGTTCATTGTGTTGACGTTGAATCTTTTTTACTGCCAACCTCGAAATATGAAAATTACTGCGTAATAAAATTTAAGTAATTAATCGAATTATTTCACGTTTTTAATTAATTAATTACGATTTTACGTAAATATTTGAAATAAGAAATTCAAATTTGATATATCTATTAATACAATTGATTTAAAATTGCGAAATTTTATTCTTACCTTTGGAAATGTCACCAAATCTTGATTTTTTTTATTTTAACCCAAAAAATGATAATTGACGTTAATTCCTGCTTAAATACGATTTTAATCCGAGTATACTTTATGTAATTACGTGTAGTAAAGAATTTGGACTGAACAAAAAATTAAGAAATAAACTTAACCTCGAAATTGATTTTTCTTCGTAACGTTAACACGGTTATATTTTGAAGTAAAAAATGTTGTTAAATAAGTTCATTTAACTTACATTTACTTATTTTTTTAGTAAACTCTGTTCCCTTTTGATTATTTTAAGTAAAAAAGGTATTTATAACATTTCAACAATCTTTGACGTTCATTGTGTTGACGTTGAATCTTTTTCACTGCCAACCTCGAAATATGAAAATTACTGCGTAATAAAATTTAAGTAATTAATCGAATTATTTCACGTTTTTAATTAATTAATTACGATTTTACGTAAATATTTGAAATAAGAAATTCAAATTTGATATATCTATTAATACAATTGATTTAAAATTGTGAAATTTTATTCTTACCTTTGGAAATGTCACCAAATCTTGATTTTTTTTATTTTAACCCAAAAAATGATTATTGACGTTAATTCCTGCTTAAATACGATTTTAATCCGAGTATACTTTATGTAATTACGTGTAGTAAAGAATTTGGACTGAACAAAAAATTAAGAAATAAACTTAACCTCGAAATTGATTTTTCTTCATAACATTAATACGGTTATATTTTGAAGTAAAAAATGTTGTTAAATAAGTTCATTTAACTTACATTTACTTATTTTTTTAGTAAACTCGGTTCCCTTTTGATTATTTTAAATAAAAATGTATTTATAACATTTCAACAATCTTTGACGTTTATTGTGTTGACGTTGAATCTTTTTTACTGCCAACCTCGAAATATTAAAATTACTGCGTAATAAAATTTAAGTGATTTAATCGAATTATTTCACGTTTTTAATTAATTAATTACGATTTTACGTAAATATTTGAAATAAGAAAATCAAATTTGATATATCTATTAATACAATTGATTTAAAATTGTGAAATTTTATTCTTTCCTTTGGAAATGTCACCAAATCTTGATTTTTTTAATTTTAACCCAAAAAATGATAATTGACGTTAATTCCTGCTTAAATACGATTTTAATCCGAGTATACTTTATGTAATTACGTGTAGTAAAGAATTTGGACTGAAAAAAAAATTAAGATGTAAACTTAACCTCAAAATTGATTTTTCTTCATAACATTACTACGGTTATATTTTGAAGTAAAAAATTTTGTTAAATAAGTTCATTTAACTTACATTTACTTATTTTTTTAGTAAACTCGTTTCCCTTTTGATTATTTTAAGTAAAAAAGGTATTTATAACATTTCAACAATCTTTGACGTTTATTGTGTTGACGTTGAATCTTTTTTACTGCCAACCTCGAAATATTAAAATTACTGCGTAATAAAATTTAAGTAATTAATCGAATTATTTCACGTTTTTAGTTAATTAATTACGATTTTACATAAATATTTGAAATGAGAAAATCAAATTTGGTATATCTATTAATACAATTGATTTAAGATTGTGAAATTTTATTCTTAACTTTGCAAATGTCACCAAATCTTGATTTTTTTAATTTTAACTCAAAAAATGATAATTGATGTTAATTCCTGCTTAAATACGATTTTAATCCGAG
The DNA here is from genome assembly GCA_036711965.1 of Onthophagus sagittarius. Taxonomy (NCBI): domain Eukaryota; kingdom Metazoa; phylum Arthropoda; class Insecta; order Coleoptera; family Scarabaeidae; genus Onthophagus; species Onthophagus sagittarius. The sequence goes on from JASERS010000004.1 coordinate 16,537,666, forward strand.
TATACTTTATGTAATTACGTGTAGTAAAGAATTTGGACTGAAAAAAAAATTAAGATGTAAACTTAACCTCAAAATTGATTTTTCTTCATAACATTAATACGATTATATTTCGAAGTAAAAAATGTTGTTAAATAAGTTCATTTAACTTACATTTACTTATTTTTTTTAGTAAACTCGGTTCCCTTTTGATTATTTTAAGTAAAAAAGGTATTTATAACATTTCAACAATCTTTGACGTTTATTGTGTTGACGTTGAATCTTTTTTACTGCCAACCTCGAAATATTAAAATTACTGCGTAATAAAATTTAAGTAATTAATCGAATTATTTCACGTTTTTAATTAATTAATTACGATTTTACATAAATATTTGAAATGAGAAAATCAAATTTGATATATCTATTAATAAAATTGACTTAAAATTGTGAAATTTTATTCTTACCTTTGGAAATGTCATCAAATCTTGATTTTTTTTATTTTAACCCAAAAATGATAATTGAAGCTAATTCCTGCTTAAATACGATTTTAATCCGAGTATACTTTATATAATTACGTATATTAAAGAATTTGCAATAAAAGAAAAAAAATTAAAGATGTAAAAGTAACCTCGAAATTGATTTTTCTTCATAACATTAATACGGTTATATTTTGAAGTAAAAAATGTTGTTAAATAAGTTCATTTAACTTACATTTACTTATTTTTTTAGTAAACTCGGTTCCCTTTTGATTATTTAAAGTAAAAAAATGTATTTATAACGCTTAAACTAAACAATCTTTGACATTTATGTGTTGACGTTGACTTCTTTACTGCCAACCTCGAAATATTAAAATTACTGCGTAATAAAATTTAAGTAATTAATCGAATTATTTCACGTTTTTAATTAATTAATTACGATTTTACATAAATATTTGAAATGAGAAAATCAAATTTGATATATCTATAATAAAATTGACTTAAAATTGTGAAATTTTATTCTTACCTTTGGAAATGTTATCAAATCCTGATTTTTTTTATTTTAACTCAAAAAATGATAATTGAAGCTAATTCCTGCTTAAATACGATTTTAATCCGAGTATACTTTATATAATTACGTATATTAAAGAATCTGCAATAAAAGAAAAAAAATTAAAGATGTAAAAGTAACCTCAAAATTGATTTTTCTTGATAATATTAATACGGTTATATTTTGAAGTAAAAAATGTTGTTAAATAAGTTCATTTAACTTACATTTACTTATTTTTTTAGTAAACTCTGTTCCCTTTTGATTATTTTAAGTAAAAAAGGTATTTACAACATTTCAACAATCTTTGACGTTTATTGTGTTGACGTTCAATCTTTTTTACTGCCAACCTCGAAATATTAAAATTACTGCGTAATAAAATGTAAGTAATTAATCGAATTATTTCACGTTTTTAATTAATTAATTACGATTTTACATAAATATTTGAAATGAGAAAATCAAATTTGATATATCTATTAATACAATTGACTTAAAATTGTGAAATTTTATTCTTACCTTTGGAAATGTCACCAAATCTTGATTTTTTTTATTTTAACCCAAAAAATGATAATTGACGTTAATTCCTGCTTAAATACGATTTTAATCCGAGTATACTTTATGTAATTACGTGTAGTAAAGAATTTGGACTGAAAAAAAAATTAAGATGTAAACTTAACCTCAAAATTGATTTTTCTTCATAACATTAATACGGTTATATTTTGAAGTAAAAAATGTTGTTAAATAAGTTCATTTCACTTACATTTACTTATTTTTTTAGTAAACTCGGTTCCCTTTTGATTATTTTAAATAAAAATGTATTTATAACATTTCAACAATCTTTGACGTTTATTGTGTTGACGTTGAATCTTTTTTACTGCCAACCTCGAAATATTAAAATTACTGCGTAATAAAATTTAAGTAATTAATCGAATTATTTCACGTTTTTAATTAATTAATTACGATTTTGCGTAAATATTTGAAATAAGAAAATCAAATTGGATGTATCTATTAATACAATTGATTTAAAATTGTGAAATTTTATTCTTACCTTTGGAAATGTCACCAAATCTTGATTTTTTTAATTTTTAAAAATGATAATTGACGTTAATTCCTGCTTAAATACGATTTTAATCCGAGTATACTTTATGTAATTACGTGTAGTAAAGAATTTGGACTGAACAAAAAAATTAAGAAATAAACTTAACCTCGAAATTGATTTTTCTTAATAACATTTATACGGTTATATTTTGAAGTAAAAAATGTTGTTAAATAAGTTCATTTAACTTACATTTACTTATTTTTTTAGTAAACTCGGTTCCCTTTTGATTATTTTAAGTAAAAAAGGTATTTATAACATTTCAACAATCTTTGACGTTTATTGTGTTGACGTTGAATCTTTTTTACTGCCAACCTCGAAATATTAAAATTACTGCGTAATAAAATTTAAGTAATTAATCGAATTATTTCACTTTTTAATTAATCAATTACGATTTTACGTAAATATTTGAAATAAGAAAATCAAATTTGATATATCTATTAATACAATTGATTTAAAATCGTGAAATATTATTCTTACCTTTGGAAATGTCACCAAATCTTGATTTTTTTTACTTTAACCCAAAAAATGATAATTGACGTTAATTCCTGCTTAAATACGATTTTAATCCGAGTATACTTTATGTAATTACGTGTAGTAAAGAATTTGGACTGAAAAAAAAATTAAGATGTAAACTTAACCTCAAAATTGATTTTTCTTCATAACATTAATACGGTTATATTTTGAAGTAAAAAATGTTGTTAAATAAGTTCATTTCACTTACATTTACTTATTTTTTTAGTAAACTCGGTTCCCTTTTGATTATTTTAAATAAAAATGTATTTATAACATTTCAACAATCTTTGACGTTTATTGTGTTGACGTTGAATCTTTTTACTGCCAACCTCGAAATATTAAAATTACTGCGTAATAAAATTTAAGTAATTAATCGAATTATTTCACGTTTTTAATTAATTAATTACGATTTTACGTAAATATTTGAAATAAGAAAATCAAATTGGACATATCTATTAATACAATTGATTTAAAATTGTGAAATTTTATTCTTACGTTTGGAAATGTCACCAAATCTTGATTTTTTTAATTTTAACCCAAAAAATGATAATTGACGTTAATTCCTGCTTAAATACGATTTTAATCCGAGTATACTTTATGTAATTACGTGTAGTAAAGAATTTGGACTGAAAAAAAAATTAAGATGTAAACTTAACCTCAAAATTGATTTTTCTTCATAACATTAATACGATTATATTTTGAAGTAAAAAATGTTGTTAAATAAGTTCATTTAACTTACATTTACTCATGTTTTTAGTAAACTCGGTTCCCTTTTGATTATTTTAAGTAAAAAAGGTATTTATAACATTTCAACAATCTTTGACGTTTATTGTGTTGACGTTGAATCTTTCTTACTGCCAACCTCGAAATATTAAAATTACTACGTAATAAAATTTAAGTAATTAATCGAATTATTTCACTTTTTAATTAATTAATTACGATTTTACGTAAATATTTGAAATAAGAATATCAAATTTGATATATCTGTTAATAAAATTGATTTTAAATTGTGAAATTTTATTCTTACCTTTGGAAATGTCACTAAATCTTGATATTTTTTATTTTAACCCAAAAATGATAATTGAGGTTAATTCCTGCTTAAATACGATTTTAATCTGAGTATACTTTATATAATTACTTATAGTAAAGAATTTGGACTGAAAAGAAATGTTAAGATGCAAACTTAACCTCAAAATTGATTTTTCTTCATAACATTAACACAATTATATTTAGACCTAAAAAAAGTTGTTAAATAAGTTCATTTAACTTACGTTTACTTATTTTATTAGTAAAATCGATTTATTTTTGATTATTTAAAGTAAAAAAATGTATTTATAACGCTTAAACTAAACAATCTTTGACATTTATGTGTTGACGTTGAATCTTTTTTACTGCCAACATCGAAAAATTAAAATTACTATGTAACAAAATTTAAGTAATTAATCGAATTATTTCACGTTTTTAATTAATTAATTACGATTTTACGTAAATATTTGAAATGAGAAAATCGAATTTTATATATCTATTAATATAATTTATTTTAGATTGTAAAATTTTATTTTTACCTTTTGAAATGTCATTAATAATAATAAATGTCTTTTATTTAGGAAATAAACTTATTTACAGTTATGTTAGTAAATATAAATATATTAGTACCTGGCGAGGTTCAAATAGCACATTAATAATGTGCTCCTGCTCATTTTTTACCTGCCAACAAATATTTCAATCAAAAAAGCAAAATGTAAGATAACGAGCACTGCTATGGCAAAGAATAATAAAGGCAGAGGATGGCACACCATAAATAATAAAAGAGCTAATCATGAGCAAAGAGAGCTCATTATTGTTATTATTGGTATCTCATTAGCAAGCTAACAAAGGCAGATTTAAACGATTTGGAAGATAACCCTTTTAGATCAACAGGTAGATTATTGTAAAGTACACATATCTGATACGTGTGTTATCTTATATTTACAATTTATATTTAGGAGCAGATTATGCTCGTCATAACGATATCTTATTTTGTTAACCAAATAGAAAGACGTCTCATTAATTATGATCTTATGATACAGACAGAGCGTTAGCAATTTGCGCCTATTGAACATGTTTAACCAAGCAATATCAAGAAATTTAAACGAAATATTAGCATACTTTCGAATACCGTATAGAAACCTCAAACAAACATTCTGCACTCTTTGAATACGCAAAGTATCAACAGTATCAACTGAAAAATGGTAAAGCGGCGCATAGTACGCAAAAGAGGATAAAACCATTGAATCACATAGCCTTTTTTTAACATTGTCGAGAGTACAATGCACGAAGTCGCATATGCCCTAGGCATATATAACGGTATCTGCTCTTTGTGTCTAAATGCGTTATCTATGATAAACCCATAATTTTTTACAGTTTCACTTATTGGAATTGTAACATTATTAATGCTAATTGAAAATTGTGGGTTAAGTGACTTGACCGCCAATGAACTATCGAATAAAATAGCTAGCATCATTTACTGAAATAATTGATTTAAGTCACTATTTAGATTGTCAAGAACTGTCTATCAGTCATTCGGTGCAAAAGGCATACAGCTGCGTTATCATCAGCATAGATATGTCCCACGCAATACCTTAAGGCCTGCAATAATTTCCAAGTGTAAATAATAAACAGTAAGGGTTCGAGTATTGATCCCTGCGGCACTCTTGCCATAACAGGACGACATACAGAGAGGTTCTGTCTTATTTTAACCATCTGTAACCTGTCATAAGGATACCTCCTGAAAAAACACAAAGCCCCCGCACTAAAGCCCAGCTTGGACAGATACTAATTGCATCAAACGTTTTCCAGAAATCAAGTAATACGAGAATAGTGATATTACCCCTACTTGTAGCAGTAAAAATATCATTAGTCGCGTTCATTAAAATCGTACAGCAACGGTAATATGCTCATTGGTCTATAGTCTCGATAGGTAATGGGATTGCTTATTTTAGGCAACGAAATAACAATGGCTATACTGCATTGCGAAAGAAAAACATCTTCTTTTAGGCAAACATTAACAATATGAGTAATAGACTATAAAATATGACAGCTACAAAGGTTTAATATATCTATACTAACCATCTCTAACCATCTCTAATCATCTCTACCGGTAGTCTTCAATAGATCAATAGATGCCAAAGCATTTTATGTTTTTAAAACAAGCTCTGTCAAGGTAGATTTAAACGTCAATAACATCATTCTTTATCACAAATGATGAGTTCGTGGTCATTATCAGATGTATCAGTGTAGATAAAACTCTTGTAGCTTTTGTAATAAGCTGTTTTTATTTATGAAAAGTTATGTGAAACATGGCAGATGGATCGTCATCCTTAGATAAATCAATATTAAAGTTTCTAAGGCAAAAGTATATGAAAACTCCCAATTGCCTTCATTTTTTTACTTACATCTCTCCCCACTCTGTTAATTTACTCCAAAACGGAAACCATCTATTATTACAATATCGCTCAACCTCGTCAACCAGGTTTCACTAATTGTAAGAATATCTGACTGTTTACTGTTTATCAATTGTAGCAAATCATGAATAGGTTTACAATAAATAGATTGTTTATTAAGATATACAATCCTAATACCACTTCTAATCTTCATAACACGACAAAACGATTTGAACACTATATTTCAAATGAAAATGACGAGGATAGATTATAGATCTATTAAAATCAGAATTAATTAACCAATAACACGAGAATTTTTCGGTATTTGCTAACAAATGTATACTCATTGTCGATTCACCGGTGTAAGTGAGAAATAGTAATACTTAAGAAATGTTTCCTACGTACATATTGTGAGTTGGTGAATATCGATATTTACTACATTTCGGGTTTACCCTGTAACACTTTAACACATAAAATGGAACATTTTCAAAATACGCATGTTGGAGAGATGGCTACTGAAATTATAAAGGTATATCTCAGTTTCTAGTGTCACTTCTCGGGATATTTACCCCTTACACTTCTCATCCATCGTTTTCCCTCTCTCTTCACCACCAAGATCCGCTTGATCTCCTTTTCCCTCAATTTACTGCACCCATTCAACATATGTTTCAATGATTCCCATTCCTCTCTGCATAGCCTACACCACCTCTCTTCATCAGCCATCCAGTATCTATTAGCTATCACGTCGTTTCCACTTCGTAATCTAGCCACCAATTTCTTCCCTTCCTCATCTCCTTCCAATATCAAGTATCTAGACAGACCCTCGGTAATTATGTCCCTATACCCTTCGTTATATTACTTTCCTGTCTCTGGACATCTCGGTCCCTATCTCTCAACTCCCTCCATATCTCTCCACCTACTATTCGTCTATCGTTTATCTCAGTTATCCTCAGTTAGCCCATTCTCCTGTAATAATTGCCTCTGTCTCCTTTTCCACATCAGACCTTTCCCTTTCTAATTTCGCTCCAACACTCCCCCAAGATCCTGCAGTTTGGCCTCCTTTCTATTCCTTCTTCATATTTACTGCCGTCCTGTCTGCCTCCACTCTGACCTTATCTACGTTTATCATTTCTCCAATATTTAGCTCGCACGTTCTCCAGCATTCCCTGCTCCCTACTAATAATATACCCACTAAACAAAATGATATTCTTCATTTTTCTTATGTTTTACAAAAATATTAGGTAAGGTTGGAATCCCCTATTGTAATATGAAACAATGTGAAGACCCGTAGCTTGTCTTTGTTCCCCAAATACCGTGAAGCGCCTTTTGTTTACACCTGTTAATCATCCATTGTAATACGAAAGAATGTAAAGACAGGTAGCTTGTTTTGGTTCCCAATTAGACCGTGAAGACCGCCTTCTTTTGTTCCCCAATTAAACCGTGAAGAACCTTTTGTTAACACCTGTCAATCATCCATTGTATTATGAAAGAATGTAAAGACAGGTAGCTTGTTTTGGTCCCTAATTATACCGTGAAGGCCGTTTTCTTTTGTATCCCAATTAAAGTGTGAATAGCCTTTTGTTTACACCTGTCAATCATCCATTATAATCCAAAGAAATGTGAAGACTGGTAGCTTTTTTTTTGTTCCCCAATTATACCGTGAAGGCCAGATTCTTTTGTATCCCAATTAAACCGTGAAGACCCTTTTGTTTACACCTGTCAATCATCATATAGTATAGAGATGAGCAATATTTCCGTTACTGTGATTTTTCACCGTTACTAAAAAATCGTGGTTGGGAACGATGACGTAAAATACAAAAGAACGGTTATCATGATTTTATGTATGTTGCTCATACGTCCTGGTATTATTTCCATTATCATCAAAGGCGTAGAATATGGGCTGCATTGTTGCCTTATCTTGTAAAATTTCACCATATCTGATATCACTTTTTCTCGGTTGCTAAAGTGGTGATAATTTCTGAAATTTCCAGCATTTCTGATGATTTTTCAAATTTTCGTTTCTTGATTGAAATTTGGAATAAAGTATCAGATAAGAAAAAATGTCTATCAACTCGTTGGAAGCATGAGCTACTACTGTTCCACAGACTATATGTTACCTTAAGGACTGCCAGCTTGAGTTCTTACCATGAGTTCTTATACTTCCAAATATTGTACATTATCTTAAAGACTGCCACTTGTTAATAACATTAGCTGTTTTGTCTCCAAAGTCTTGCTTATCAGTTTGAAGTCAACTTGTTAACAGGACGACCTATTATTGTTCTATATACTAAATATTATCTTAAAGACTGCCAACTTGTTGGCAGCATGAGTTGTTTTATCTCATAAGTCCTCCTCATTAATTTGAAGTTTGCCAACTTGTTGGCAGTATGAGCTGCTTTGTGTCCAAAATTCCTGCTCATTAGTTTGAAGTTTGCCAACTTGTTGGCTCCATGAGATACTATATATCCAAACTCTTCTTTATCATCCTAAAGTCTGCCAACTTGTTGGCAGCAGGAGCTAATATATATCCAAACTCTTCTATAATATCCTAAAGTCTGCCAACTTGGCAGCATAAACTGTTTTGTCCCCAAAGTCCTCCTCATCAGTTTGAAGTCTGTCAACTTGTTGGCAGCATGAGCTATTACTATTCCACAGACTATATATTAGCTTACAGACTACAAACTTGTTGGCAGAATGAGCTGTTTTGTCTCCAAAGTCCTCCTCATCAGTTTGAAGTCTGTCAACTTGTTGGCAGCATGAGCTATTACTATTCCACAGACTACATAGTAGTTTAAAGACTGCCAACTGTTTTTCAGCATGAGCTGTTTTATCTCCAAAGTCCAGCTCATCAATTTGGAGCCTGCAGCTTATTGGCAACATGACGTATTATATCTCCATTAATTTAAAGTCCGTCAACTTCTTGGCAGCATGAATTATTACTGTTTCACAAACTATATATTATTTTAAAGACTGCCAACTTCTTGGCAGCATGAGTTGTTTTGTCTCAAAGGTCTTGCTCATTAGTTTAAAGTCTGACACTTATTGGCAATATGAGCTGTTTTGTCTCCAAAGTGTTGTTCACGGATTTGAAGTCTGCCAACTTGTTGGCTGTACGAATTCTTATTTCTCCAAAATCCTGCTCGTACATTTGAAGTTTGCCAACTTGTTTACAGTATGAACTATTGTATACTATACAAATCAAACACTGTACAAACCTATATAATAATGGACTGTAGGCCAAGATTTATAGTGTTATTGCTTTCTTGTTTGCTGTTGCTCTTATTTTATTGTTGTTCTTCAACAACAAAGCTTTTTAAATCATCCCAAGAATTGGTATCATAATTGCATGTTATTGAAAATTGGTATTTGCAATACAATACAGTATTATATCTCAAAAATTAAAAATAATGATGAAAATTAAAGTGAAGAAATCTTTCCAAACAATAAACTAGTAATCAACAAAAATTGTTGGTAATAAGTAAATGAAACGATAAAAATTATTAAAATGAGCATATGAAGTTTTAAAAATAGTTGGTGAAACTTTTTATTGCCCTCATCTGGCAATACTGATGGGTTATCACTTAGTTTAATCATGCTTAAATTTCTTTCTTGGTGGTTGAGGTTTGGTTCGGCTAATCATTTCTTTTCTCAGAGCAATATTAAATTGAACTAAATTGATTCTTCCAGGTTGAAAATCAAAGAAATTCTTCAAATAAATTCTCGAAATCCTTCCTTTATTCTTCTATAGGTAATCCAATTCTCTTTGCTTGTTGTTTTTAGCCAACAAAGTTTCTATCTCTTCTTCCCCCGACGATGTTGCATATAACTATTTCATGTTTTTCAAAATAAGGTTTCAATAAATTTACATATACAAGAATTTGTTTATCTTCTTCCAGTTAGTTCTTTTAGTTGGTATCTGATATTTTCTCTACTACTTTCCTTGGACCTCCCCATCGTATTCGTAATTTATTCATTCCAGCTAAGACATATCATCACTTTTTCTAAAATTTAAGAACGTTCTGATTCTAAAAATAAAATTTCGAAACTAACTTTGTTTGGGCAAAAACAAAAGCTTTGAAAACCTTGAACAATAAACTACGTCGCATGTTATTTATTTATTTTAGGAGAAATTCCCGGTATACAAATGAAAGGTTTAAACGATGTAATTAAATTTACTTACACAACATTTGAATTGGTTATTTTAATTCGAGCGCCACTTTAACACTTAATTGCTGTAATGCAATCTCATAGATCGCTGCTGAAACGTAACATCCTGACAAGGAATCACTAATGTACTTTAAATACTTTTTCTAATTCGAATGGACGCCAAATAGCTATACCAAAATAGCTTTCAATACTCGTTAAAAAAAAAATCCTGAAACTGGAACGTTAAGCAAAAATTCAGTTTCATTGTGATACTTTTTTTAAAAATACGATAATAGTTATTTATATTACTAGTAGGGTAAAAACATAATTACTGTACGAGTGTGGAAAATTGCGCGGTAAAGTCATGTAATCACACGAGTACTGTAATTATGCTTTAGCCCTTTGGTTTTATGTTAAGAATTATTTAAAAATCTTTTTTTAAGGTTTATTTTGACTTTTATACAAATATTTTTTGTTTCGGAGTATAAAAACGTAACAATTAGTATTCATAATAAATAGTGTATTATTTCTCTTTGATTAGGTAACACTTTTTTGTATTGTTGCTCGTTTCAATAAATCAAATCTGTTCTGATTGGGCTGAAAATTCGTTACGTAATGAAATGAGTGCGATATGAGCTTTATTATGTAACTCAAAATCATCTCAAATGAGTGTGGTAATGATGATTTATCAAAGAAGTCGTAGATAAAGAAAATTATGAAATAAAATAACTTTAACATCAATTTCCTTCGTTTATGAAGTCAATAACATGTACGTAAGTGTGGAACATCGTTTGTTATCTCAAGAACTCACGCTAGATTATAAGCTTGAGATTGCAAGGGATAACAAGTTAAGCTTAATCAGGAACCATGATTGCGATAAAGTAAATTGATTTACAAATATGATGACAATAAATGATACACATTAAACAAACAGGAAATTAATCGGAGATGATCTTTTACGTTTAACGTTCACATTTTTAAATTGTATCTTTCGTCGATAAACATACATTCTCGTTGATACAATCTGGCTTTCCGTCACAGTTACGCAACGGCGATTATTCATATTCCAAATGATACATTACACGTTGCTGACAACAAGGAATGGACCGCATTTACGTTATTTGACTTTTCACAAGTAAATCATTCCTAAACGTCACACTAAAATGTGTGCTTTCTCGATGCATCCGAACGAAGTGGCACAAACAAAATGCATTTCCTTTATGCCGTGTAATTAATGATGTTCATTTCAATTTAGATCCTTGATACATATCGAAATTAATGTAGTATCCATAAGCGGTGCTTAGGAACATCTCGTAATTAATCGATTCTAACTGGTGATAGGTTCAAATTTGTTTGAGGATTCTAATTTAAGAAAAGCGATGAATTTGATAGTGTAAATTTTAATTTACGTAGAAAATTTTGCTCAATTAAAATTTTAATTTATAAAATCAATATTTATTGAAGGCGTGTTTGAAAATTCACGTACACACATTTTAAAATTCACGTGAGCAAGCGAAATCGGTTTACAGAGTTCTTCGGAAAATTTACCAAACGTTAATGAGATGCATCTTTCTCTTTTTGCCGTATCTAAAAAAAACCGGACGCCACTGACGTACACTAATAGAATTCCGCTGGTCTGATCCAATACCAGGCCCCTTTTTTCGCAGCCCCTACGGATGCCGGTCTCATTTTAATGGGGAAAACTCTATTTGAGGTACTACTCTGCGCCTCTTCGTATGCGTTACCACAGTTGAAAATGGGTTTTCAATGACGAGACAAAGAACCGCACTGGCGTTTTGATCTGCGTGTGCGACTCTTTTGAATACGAGATTAAACATTGATGTGATTACGTTTTAAACTGAATTATTTGATGTATTGATTAAAATTATTTTTCAGCCGCTAGATCGTGATCAACCCAACGGTCGTCCTCAATGGCGTTTCACAGTTTTCGCGCAAGATGAAGGTGGTGAAGGTCTCGTGGGTTACGCGGACGTTCAAGTTAACTTAAAAGACATTAACGATAACGCCCCGATTTTCCCTCAGGGTGTTTATTTCGGAAACGTTACCGAAAATGGCACTGCAGGTATGGTTGTGATGACGATGACGGCAGTCGATTACGACGATCCTTCGGAAGGAACCAATGCGCGACTTATCTATTCGATCGAGAAAAATGTGATTGAAGAGGAAACGGGTTCGCCAATTTTCGAAATTGAATCGGAAACGGGTGTGATAAAAACGGCGGTGTGCTGTCTCGATCGCGAAAGAACTCCCGATTATTCGATACAAGTGGTCGCGATGGACGGTGGCGGGTTAAAAGGGACGGGTACGGCTTCGATTAGGGTAAAAGACATTAACGATATGCCCCCTCAGTTTACCAAAGACGAGTGGTTCACCGAAGTGGATGAAACGGATGGTACAACACTACCAGAAATGCCGATTTTAACAGTTACCGTGCACGATGAGGACGAAACGAACAAGTTCCAATATAAAGTGATTGAAAACAGTGGATATGGTGCCGATAAATTTACGATGGTGCGTAATAATGATGGGACGGGGTCCTTGAAAATAGTTCAACCGTTGGATTACGAAGATCTCCTTCAAAGTAATGGGTTTAGGTTTAGAATACAGGTTAACGATAAAGGGGAGGATAACGACAACGATAAATATCACGTGGCTTATTCGTGGGTGGTTGTGAAATTAAGAGACATTAACGACAATAAACCGCAATTTGAAAGACCGAACATCGAAGTTTCCGTCTTTGAGAACGCAGAAGTTGGGAAGAGCTTAGAAACGTTTAAAGCCACAGATCCGGATCAGGGTGGAAAAAGTAAAGTCTCGTACGCTATTGATAGATCGTCCGATAGAAAAAGGCAGTTTTCTATTAATCAAGAAGGAACTGTTAGTATTCAAAGATCTTTAGATCGCGAAGACACCCCGAGGCATCAAGTTAAAATTTTGGCGATCGACGATGGGGTTCCCCCGAAAACAGCGACGGCCACTTTAACAGTTATCGTCCAAGATATTAACGATAACGCCCCAACTTTCTTGAAAGATTATAGGCCGGTTTTGCCAGAGCACGTTCCTCCAAGAAAAGTCGTCGAAATTTTAGCAACCGATGATGATGATCGATCAAAAAGTAATGGCCCCCCTTTCCAATTTCGATTAGACCCAGGCGCGGATGATATCATTAGGGCTTCGTTCAAAGTGGAACAAGATCAAAGTAAGTTTTTTTTTAATAATATTTTCTTAATTAGAATCTAAGTCGCACCCCATTAACATTATATAACATATTTGTACCCCGAATGTTTCGAGTTCAATGGAATATATACAATCTAACATTGAAGAACTACAACCATAACGAACTAGCATTAATACTAACACTTAACCTTGAACTAGAAATTCGGTTTTAGCCGTACGTCTCTTAAGACGGCTAAACCCGAATGTTACTAGTTCTAAATTTAGAATGAGTTCTACTTTTGTCATATTTTAATGTGAATGCTGAATGCTATACCATTCATTAATAGAATACATGAGAAAAAGGGATTTATTTGTAGTTTCACTACAATATTTATTCACAAGTAGCGTGACAGGCAGCGTCATACAGTTTTTACATTGAGTCTTGTAGAATTTCTTTGAGCACTGACATCTATCTCGATTCATCAAAAATCTAACTATTTATCTTCTTAACTTTCTTCAGAAACTGGTTCAATTAATTCAAATGGTTCATTTGAACTAGCGAAAAGACTCAAAGCGGTGCAATGATATTGATATCTTAGAATAAGCTTGACCAGTAATGTTTTAACCACTCGACGATGTTGACGATGTCCCTGGAACAATGTTCCATGTTTTTGCCATTTCGGCTTATGGGCAATTTTAGAATAAATGTCTTCTTATGACGAATTGCGTTCCTTCCAAATGAAATAAAATACGAATTAACGTCAAATCGTCGAGGTTTCCTCCAGATAAAACTTTTTGGAAGCATTTATAGTCTTGATGATGTTATTTTGATGAGGTTACATCGACATGCTTTACTCTGGACATTTGGTACTTGGGATCAAAGCTGCTGCCAGAATGTCGATGTATCCATAACATGCTATCATTTCCAAGCATCAAACTTGCTCTTGTTGCATCATATAATTTGCTTCCACAGCTGTTTTGTCCAGCTGGGAGAGGCTTTGGTTCATTTGGACCAGTTTTTGAAAAAGGTTACAAGCACAGGGTAGAACCCAAAAGCTTTTAGTTTTAGTTCTAGTATTGATCCTTATTATTGGTTTTAATTTTAATTCAATCAATTTGCTGTTTTGTTAAAGCTTATGATCTGGCAATATTTTTTTTGGGTAATTTCTGACCATAATCGTTCAGCAAAACATAATTGTGGCATCACTCTAATATCAGAAACAAAAATAGAAAATGGGGCATTCATATAATATAAATTTTCTCCATATACTTGTATATGAACCTACACCATCACAAGCAAATGAAAATTAAAACCGTCAGTCATGTATAGAATTCTTCACAGATCAATTCACAAACATGATCTCCCTACCTTTCAAAATAATACCGATTGACCTAGAAAGCAGCATTTAGTAGGGAAAGGCGTTCAATGTGAAATTGAAAAACTTTCCCATCGACTGCTGTTATACTCCGTCAGTAACTACATACATAAGACCTAACTTCAGATATATCTATTGTATGATGGTCAGGGCCGTCCTAAGAAATTTCGCGCCCGCATTATCATCATTGCGCTCTTATTCCGCAAAAAAATATACTTGGGGCTACATACATTTCGTGTCAAAAATTGCCGCCTCCTAAGGTCTGACACCCTAGGGCTAAAGCCCAGTTAGCGCTGTGGTTAGGATAGCCCTGATGATGGTGCTCCTTGTATGAATCTGCCCCACTCAAGTCTTTATACATATACAGTGTGTTCATAACGAAAAGAATAAATTCAATAAATTTTTTAATACTCGTCTGGTAACTTTTTAATTTTGATGGCTTATCCCAACCTAACATCTAGTGTTAACTAATTACTTGGGATCAGGTGGATCGCTCAACCCAACTAATATTTAGTGCCAAATAGCTAGCTAGTTGGTTTCGATTAAAATTAATAGCTCAACCCAACCCAACTAATATCTAGCACTAACTAGCAACTTAGGTTGGGTTCAAATCAGATTGATTGTTCAACCCAACCCAATTAATATTTAATGCTGAAGCGGTGGTCGCACTGGGCTTACAATTAGTAGCCGTGAGTTGTGGTAGCCGCCGTACATAACTAGCTAGTTGGATAGGGTTAAAGTGAATGGTTCACTCCAACCTAATTAATATCTTGCACTAACTAGCAAAATGGGTTGGGTTAAGATCAGATAAGGTTGGTGGCTCAACCCAATTAATGTTTAGTGCAAACATTAGGGTTGGATTAAAATTAAGGGCTCATCTCAACTCAATTAATATCTAGAGCCATTTCCAAGAGAGAATATCTAGTCCATTTCAGTTCCATTTTTATTTTATACCATGCTGAGCTTAATTTCAATAAAACCCATTTTGGTGATATTAATTCTTATTTTTATGAAATTGTCTTGGAATTTCTTGAGGATGGTGATGACGTGAATCTTGCTGTCAATGTATTTTATAAACATTTACATGCTGCTATCCTGAATTATGTTCTTATAAAACACAAATATCCTACTTGATGCTTTTCTCCTGGTACTATCGTCGCTGGAAGCCAAACTCGAAAAAGTGAGATACTTTTTCAGTGTTGAGAGGCAGGGCCAAATTTTTTATTAATATGGATCATACCAGCTATATCGTAGGTGTTAAGAGGTGTTATTACTTTAAATTCTCAAACATGTTTGATCGTTTATGATAAAAAGGGCGTTAATGTTGTTTCTTCGATAAGGAGCCTCGATTTGATTTAATAATTCCTTGCTTCAGGGTATATTCACTGATATTTGGAAGTATGACTATGGTGTCCCTATTTTCAATTGTGGAATCGTAGAGTTGTCTTCAATTATTGTTCTATTTATATCTTGCTGATTTTTGGCAAAGTATTTGAGAAACTTTTATATGCCCACATTTTTTTTTGCTGTAAAGTCAAAAATTGACCTGAGACACAGCATGGTTCCTTGTCGGTCGCTCCGTGGAAACCAACATTATATCCTCTATTCTTTTGATCAACATTGTTAAATCGATTCAATTTATATTCACTTTAGTAACGGTTTTGACCGTGTTGATCATAATATATTGTTGTTTAGACTTCAGGAATTTGGGATTCATGGGCGGTTGCTTCAATGATTTACCTCTTACCTAAAAGACAGAAGTCAAATAGTTTTGATCCATTCTGTTGCTATGTTTGTGTCTTAGGGTGCACCTCAGGGCAGTCATCTTGGGCCGCTACTATTTAATATTTATATAAATGATTTATTTGACGTCATCCAACGTTCGTGTTGCTTGATGTATGCGGATGATCTTAAACTCTTTCTCCATGTTTCTTCACCTCTCGACTGTTCTAAGCTTCTAAGTGATTTCGCCAACCTTTACACGCACTGTGTCAATGATGAGTACTTTACAGTTCAAGAGCTCTGCAAAGCAATTAACCGCTTTTTATGTTATGGTAGTTGTATTCTAACTACTTTTCTTCTGTTAGTAGTTATACTCAAATATTTTATGCTGTCATAAAATATTCGCCAAAAGTAGTTAAAAAACTAACTCTTCATTGGTAACTACTTTAGATATTCTATCTATTTTTGTTTATTTTAATTCCTTTTTAGTTAGTTAACTGTTTTTAGGACAGTTTAAATATATCTAAACATTTAGACTTGAAATGCTTTTAAAAGACTGCATATTGCTTCCAGAAAATTTTAACTGCTTCTAGATTTCTTGTTATTGCTTACAAAAGACTTGAAATACTCTCAAAAGACTTAAAATGCTTTCCAGAAGACTTGATTTTGCTTCTAGAAGATTTAATACTACTGACAAGAGACTTGATATTGCCCTTGAAAGACTTGAAATGCTTCCAGAAAACTTGATACCGCTTGTAAAACTGCTTGTAAAAACAGGATACTGTTGATAAACCAATTGAATATGCTTTGAAAATATTAAATACTAATCAAACTACCATAACGTAAAACCAGTTTAACTACCAAGGTGTTAAAATAGTTTTTCGTTAAAATAGTAGTTATACTCCACTACTTCTTCAAGCATTTTGCCCAGCTTTGGTTGTCTATAAGTGATTTGAGCATCATACTTGACACAAAGCTTTTATTAGGGAAGATACACAGTGTACTATCGCTGAAGTCTTATATATGCTCGGTTTTCTTGTTAGATCTACTATCCTGTTGTGATAAGGTTGATGGTTTAAATCAACTCAACTAATATTTTTTGCTCACTAGTAAGGTGAATTGGGTTAAGGTTAATAACTCAACCGAACCCCATTAACATTTGATGCTAACTAGATATATAGTTAGGTTGGGTTGGATTAATATTAGTGATTAATCTCTAAAATTGCTAGAATCAGTTAGTCAGATAGTGATTAAGTTAATAACATATTTGTACTGAATCACAAGTAAAACTAGAACTAACACTACACCTAGGACTAGAAGCATTTGGGTTTAAGTAATTATGCGTCTCTTGAGACGATAATAAAAGTAATAAATAAATAATCTTCCAGAGGGAGCTAATGGTGACGGGATGGCCATCGTCTCTTCATTACGCTCATTCGACAGGGAACAACAAAAAGAATATTTAATCCCAATTGTAATCAAAGATCACGGTAATCCAGCCATGACCGGAACGAGCACCCTCACCGTCGTAATCGGTGATGTGAACGACAATAAAATGCAACCGGGAGCTAAAGATATATTTGTTTATAACTATCAAGGGCAAGCTCCCGAAACTGAAATAGGTAGGGTTTACGTTTACGACTTAGACGACTGGGATCTACCCGATAAAAAGTTTTATTGGGAAACAACCGAGCACCCGAAATTCAAATTAAACGAAGAGACCGGGATGATTTCGATGCGGCACGGAACTAGAGACGGAAAGTACAATCTTAGATTCAAAGTTTACGATAGAAAGCACACCCAGAACGATGTACCTGCGAATGTTACCGTTATTGTTAAGGAGATACCTCACGAATCGGTTGTTAATTCGGGTTCGGTCAGGATATCGGGATTAACGGATGAAGATTTTATCAGAATATGGAATTACAAAACCCAAAGCTTATCGAAAAGTAAAGTTGAAAAGTTCAAAGAGAAAATCGCGGATTTATTAAATATCGATCGAGATAACGTTGACGTGTTTAGCGTGCAATTACGTAGAAAACATCCCCCAGTTACGGATATTAGATTCTCCGCAAACGGGCCCCCTTATTACAAACCGGTGAGGTTAAACGGGATAGTTTTGATGCACCGCGAAGAAATTGAAAAGGAAGTTGGGATCAACATCACAATGGTCGGGATCGATGAATGTTTATATGAGAATGTGATGTGCGAAGGATCGTGTACAAATACGTTAGATATAAGTGCCTTGCCTTACATGGTGAACGCGAATAAGACGTCTTTGGTTGGAGTTAGAGTGGACGTCTTAGCCGAATGTACATGTGGAGCTAGAAACTTTAGCAAAGAAGAAAATTGTAGGAATAATCCTTGTTATAACGGCGGGAGATGTATCGAGAATCGATACTCATTAAAATGTTCTTGTCACCCGGGGTATAGCGGCCCAAGATGCCAACAAACGGCAAGAAGTTTCAGAGGAAACGGATGGGCGTGGTACCCACCCCTAGAAATGTGCGATAATTCCCACTTACACTTCGAATTCATCACCAAAAAACCAGACGGATTACTTTTATACAACGGCCCAATCGTTCCCCCCGAAACCGATGAAATGATGGTCTCCGATTACATCGCGGTCGAATTAGAACGAGGTTATCCAAGATTACTCTTAGATTTCGGGTCGGGTACTTTAGAATTGAGAGTTAAAACAAAGAAAACTCTCGATGACGGGGAATGGCATCGATTAGACATATTTTGGGACACCGAAAACGTAAGAATGGTAGTCGATTATTGCAAATCGGCCGAAATTAGCGAATTAGAAGATGGAACCCCTCCCGAATTCGATGATAGTACTTGCCAAGCACAAGGAACCATCCCACCATTTAACGAGTACTTAAACGTGAACGCTCCTTTACAATTAGGTGGCTTATACGTCGAACAATTCGACCCAACCCATTATCACTGGCAGTATATGCCAGTTGGAAAAGGATTTGATGGTTGCATCAGAAACCTTTTCCATAACTCCAAATTATACGATTTAGCTCAACCTGGATTATCCCGAAATAGCGCACCGGGATGTCCTCAAACCGAAGAAGTTTGCTCAAGATCTGACGCCACCTCAAGATGCAACGAACACGGTACTTGCGTTGGAAGTTTTAATGAAGCGAAATGCAAATGTCAACCAGGTTGGACTGGTCCTGCTTGTACCGTCAGGACGACACCGACTTCATTCAAACCCCAATCTTACGTTAAATACGCGCTTAGTTTCGAACCGGATCGATTTTCAACTCAAATCCAACTCAGATTTAGAACGCGAGAAGAACATGGGGAACTTTTTAGAGTCGCGGATCAACATAACCGAGAATACGGAATCCTAGAAATTAAAGATTCCCGATTACATTTCCGATATAACCTCAACTCACTAAGAACTGAAGAAAGAGATATTTGGTTGAGTGCTGTTGCAGTCGATGATGGCCAATGGCACGTTGCTAGAGTAAGCAGATACGGATCGGCGGCAACTTTAGAATTAGACGGAGGGGAAGGAAGAAGATACAACGAAACTTTCACTTTCATAGGTCATCAATGGTTGTTGGTTGATAAACAAGAAGGGGTTTACGCTGGGGGAAAAGCTGAATATACCGGAGTTAGAACATTTGAGGTTTACGCTGATTATCAAAAAGGTAAGTTTTTTGTATTACAAATTATAAAAATTTAATTTTAACTTTTTAAAAGGTTGTTTGGACGACATTCGATTAGAAGGAAAACACCTTCCTCTTCCTCCCGCGATGAATGGAACCCAGTGGGGTCAGGCAACTATGGGGCGCAACCTGGAGAAGGAATGTCCCTCCAACAAGCCGTGTGCAAACGTGATCTGCCCTGAGCCGTTCGAATGCGTGGACTTGTGGAACGACTACGAGTGCACGTGAGTCTTTTGCGAAACTATCCCATTTCAGCTCTCACTCTTATTAAATTTCCTCTCCGCGGCCGTCTTTTTGTTATTTTAAGCCGATTGAAAGGGGACCACGATTTTAACGAGATAATTGCGTCTACGGCCAACGAAAACACCCTCCTCACACGCGGTTTTTGTTATTCAATTATTTCATTAAATTTTATTTTTATTTTAAAAACGTTTTTGTAACAAACGAAAATTTACGCAGACGCAATACACTCATAACCCATTTTTTTGCGAAGGCACTGAGTCGAAATATATGATAATCCGATTTTTTTATTATCATGGTATAGCATTTTTGGGGTGCTTTGTGATCTTGATGAATACTAAAAGCATGTATTTTTCTTTTTATACCTTTTTTGTTTTGTGTTGATTCGTTTTGGTATTTTTGGGAAAGTATTTTTTATTTTTTTTAGATTTATTTTATGGGTCCATTTCAAAATGATTTTTAACATATAGAGTCAAAAATAATAATTTTAAATATCTTTGAAATAATTACTTTTGCGATGTGACGTCAAAAAGAAATATAATTTCAGGCTTAATTTGCTGAGAGCATGTAGGTTATTTTAATCTACTATATTTACAAGAATAAATCAAGTTTTAAATTTGCTTTCTTTAAAAGGAAAATGTTCTTTGATGTTGCTCCATCAAGCTGATGAAAACACCGCAAAATTTTTAACATAAATCTAGTTAAAGTATATTAAAAAGTGTTTTTAACGATTTCTGTGGCTTTGTAAGGATATCCAACGGAATTTATCTTGATACAATTCTCAATTTATCTATAACGTCATTAAAATACAAAAATGCATCGTTTTTTTTAATGGTGTGTATGTAATGAATCTTGTTGAGAAGCATATGATGGAAATAACTTCTTTTTGCAAAAGATAATTGTAACTGTTGGATATAATTCACGAGCACACCCTGTAATATCTGATCGCGTGTATCTAGCACAATGAAATTTGGTATGGAAGTAGCAATAAAGTGGTATAACATACATGCTTTATGAGCAGCGGGTACTATAGCTACATAACGTGGAATGGAGCTGATATGTGGCTATATTGTAGCGGAAAGGATGGCGTAAACTCGCCTCCAATCCCATACCAAAATGCCCTGTTAGTGGTTTAGACAATAACTTAGATGTGCTCCTACAATCCATTGTACTTCAATACTTTCGATGGTAGAAGGAAGGAAAAGAAGGCAAGAAGACTTAGGGTCTTCTATATATGCAAGACAACGTCCGATCGTACATCAAGCGTGTTGTACATATTTTTGTGGAAGAGCACCGTATAAGAATACTTTCATGGCAAACTCGTTCTCCAGGTCTGAGACCGATCGAACACGTTTGGGGTAGGCTGGGTCGGAATCTTCAACATGACCCGGTTCCTCTGGCTAAATTTGAAGAGCTATGGAGGTAAATTGAGTCGACAGGGTTGGCCATCTCACCCCTTATAATATAACCACATACCAACTCTCTGCCATCTCCTATTGCGATGGTATGCACCGTTCAAGAGAGATTACTTTCATCATTATTACATCCCCTTCCAGCAGAGTTGTTCCGCTTTCTATGTAAGGATCAGTTGTACTACTTCCTTAGTACTACTTCCATACAAATTTTCATTCCATTGCACTAGACACACCCGTTTATATTATACAAGGTGTGCTCGTGAATTATTTCCGATAGTGCGAATATTGATTGCAGACATCACTGAGCTAGGACAGCCCAATTTTTTTTACCTACTATTGTCATTGAGAAGGTGAAAGGTGGAATTACCAATTTTGAGCAAAATATATGTAAAATACATCTTTACTATCATCTTCTAATCTTGATGATTTCTTGCATTCCATGTAATGCTGGCTTTAGAATATGTATGACACAAAACTTTGCAAATTCAGGTTAATCTATGATCTTTTGTCGAATTATTGTGAGGTTAGGAAATCATGATGTACAGCAAATAATGCTGTACTGCAAAAGGTAGCAAACATCTTGTTACATATTCCTTGTTTAATTGCATCTCTGCTATAATTTGGATATATTTGGTTGTAAATTTTGTCACCCTATATAAATCTAAGGATTTAAAGGATTCTTAAAACTACTTAAGCTTGCTACTGGTCTCCTCTGTCACTTTTGTAAAGAAAACGAGGAGACTCTTCGACACATTTTGTGCGATTGCCCTACTCTACAAGACCTCAGAATAAGAGACTTTGGATAGGAATGGCCGAGCTAGGATGGCATCACGAACACATTTCTAAGTTGTGTCCCAGCCTTCGAAAATTCCTTAAGCTGGTTGATTTAGTTGGAGAGAGAGCAGGAGGCTGTAAGACCTCTTGTCTAGACTCGTTGGGGCCTAGGTGTTGTATGCCGAAGGATACCCTCCCCCTTTCCTACATAAATACAAACGCTTAGTAGAAGCAAGCTTTCGTCATTTTTTGAATTCTATTTGATGATTCATTATGGTTCCAAACTAACTTGTTTAGCTAACTCAACGCAACCGTCCGTCAGGACATTTCTTCGGGGTAACTGTCATTTCTCCTGTCTCGCCCGATTCCATCCAGCCTCTCCTACCTCTCCAACCCTCAGCCAAAAAGAAAAATAGGTTAATTCATTGAACAACTTTGTTACTCTAACGTACCTGCGACGCGGGGAGAATGCTCCGTTAATAACATTTCCCTCTCTCCTCGCATCTCTTCGCTCTGCTTCTCCTGGAAGACTTCTTCTACCTCGCCGACCCTCAGCCAGCCAACAAAGAATATTATTTAATTCATTGAATAACGTTGCTGCTCTAACTGCTGAGAAAAAAAAAGATATTTTTTTTCTTCTCCTAAAAAACTTCCCTCAGGAAAACCGATATGGCCTTCCAGTAATCCTCACTTTCCATCAGCAATTGGCTATATTGTCCTTAGTGATCGGACGTCCGCACTTATTGTCACATAACGCTCGTGCCACCTTAAATTTCTCACATCTAAAGATTGTGTGCTCCGGATTACCTTCGTTGGTGCAGAACCAAGACTGCCTTGTGTCTGCTTTTCGTATTTTGTGGAGATATTTTCCATAGATTCCGTGTTCTGTAATGGCTTGTGTCATAAAATAATCCACTTCGCCCCACTTTCTTGCTGCCCATTGTTCAACACATGGGATAAATATTTTTGCCCAGCCTTCATACTTGTCCCATGTTTCCTGCTACCTGACCATGAGTTCTCTTCTGGTTTCCGTTCAATATTCCTTTCCTTTCTCCATCACGCTATGCCTCTCCTCCACGAGCATATCCATGGAAGGCATACTGGCGATTACCTCTACGTACTCCCCCAACACCGTGCAAAATGCTAATGTAACCCCCATAGCAAGTCTCAAACTAACTCATCTCATCTTGAACTCATCTCAACCCAACCTAATGAAACAGAACCCAACCCAAAACCTTCTTCTAAGACGTGAAAATAGAATCGTGCAAATTCTTCTACATCTGAGAAGAAGGTTGCAATATGCTAATGTAACCTCCATAGCAAGTCTCAACCTAACTCATCTCACCTTGAACTCATCTCAACCCAACCCAATGAAATAAAACCCAACCCAAATCCTTCTTCTAAGACGTGAAGTTAGGATCGTGTGAATTCTTCTACGTCTCAGAAGAAGGTTGCTGGGTTAGGTTTTGTTTGATTGAATTGGGTTGGGTTGCGTTGAATTTAGTTGGGTTGGGTTCAGTTTGGAATGAATTTTCTTGAATGTTTCTACATCCAGTGTTAGTTCTACTTTGTGGTCGTTATATCGAAATTTTACTGCATATTGAATGGTGTGGAAAAATATATCTGAATGACATTCCCAAAATTCAATGGATGATACTTAAGGCAATGTAAAGTTATATAACTCGAACGATTTATGGATTCCTAAAAGTACTTAGTAAAAGCTAGATTTCGCCTTTTTTCACTTCTAGTTTGATGACACATTATAATTCAAAATTTCAGTAAAAGTAAAGAAGTTATTATCAATGCAGATTCACCAGCTCCTAAAATCTTTTCATTAGCTTGTTTCAAATCACATGATTGATGAACATAGCTACATAAAAACTTTTTAATATGACTTTACAATAAATCTATCAGTTGTGTCAATCAATATTCTTAGCCAATTTATGAATTCCAATCCAAAAGTACAATTTCTTCTTTGAGCTAACTCATTCATCGAGCCATTTTTTAACTTCTTCAAAACTGGTGAAGTTCTGCCATTGTGATGCAGCCATGTGATATTGCTGTCATGCTCAATCGATGCAAAAAGTTTCCAGTTGAATGGAGCCAGCTCTGAAAAGTACTGCTGGTGCAGTAAAACTTTCTACCCAAGTGATCAGCACTTCTTTGAGTAGGTTTGCTGTGTGACGGGACCTCTTATCAAGCTGCAATATCACCTTATCACGGTTTTGAGCATATTATGGCCGTTGTTCAATGCGCAGTTCAAAGTGATCATTTGCAATATCAGTAGCAGTTCATAACAGGTTTGATCGAGCAGCAATAAAAAAATTCCGAATTCTGACTTTTTCGACTACCAGTCGTGTGTTCAATCAGAATTTACGATTAATTGCTAGATTGTATATTGTCATGCGGAGTGGATACATTAGAAGTTTGTGTTAATAAACATGTTATCCTCAGAAAGTAGCACAATTGATATTTATGTGTAAAAACAGAATATCTTCTTTAGCGAGTTGTAATTGTTCTTAAGTGCTGAGTACAAATAATCATAGGCCTGTTTTGGTTCAAGTTCTGAACCTTTCTACGCATACATATTGCATATTAAATCTATGCGTAGTATTTCTGTGGTTAACAGATCACCAGACTGCTTCTTTCCAAGATGTTGCTGACAGGGCACTTATGCTGACATTAGCATAAGTTCCCTACAATCTGTAATTCAGCAAAGAGTGTATTTTATAAGCAACCTATCAGACGAAGTAATACGCTGGTGCACAATGACTGGCAAAAGAGACATAGATAAGCAATTTTAAGTAAATGGATCTCGTGCAGTGATCAGTGCATCTATTTCGTATAATTTCGAATCATTTTTTGTCATATCCATGTCATACGACACCAACCTGACTCTACTAGATATAGAGCATGATCTTGGGTCCAAAGCGATGTGGCCTTTGCAGCAGATAACCATGACTCTTTTTCATTTGAGAATTCCAAAATAAATTCCTCCTCTTACTATGCAGAAATGATTTCCTCTCATACTTTTGAAGCAACATTTCAGTGACGATTTTTCAATTTTCCAATTGCTTGTCAAAAAATTCATATAGGACCCATTTTACCATTTTTTTTGGGTTTTTCCATCGTTTGTAATCATTCACAAATTGCTGTTCGGTTCACATTCAACTTTTCTACCAATTATTTTTGAGTTTGTGTTGGCTCTTCATCCAGTAACTCCTGCAATTCTGCATCTTCAAAGGTTTTTGATCTACCAGGAGGTTTTGAGTTTAATATCACTAGAATAAAATGATATATGTATCAAATCATAACATTTCATTCTTAAGCTACCTTTCGCGCGAGGGAGATTTGGAAATTTGGAGATTCGTTCGGATTGGCTGATGGTGATTACGTGATGGCAGTATGTTCATCATATCAATCCGAACCATACCATACCATACCATCCAAATCTCTCTCGCATAAAAGGCAGCTTTATGACTAGTCTTGGCATACGTATCCTTCCTTTACGCTGATTTTAGATTTTAATAACCTTTAGACTATAAATTGCTTGTTTAGTACAATTCATGTACTAATTCTTCTTGATTTCAACATTTCTAAGTAAAACATTTTATTATGTAGAACAAAACTGTCTTATCACATCATGCCATTAAGGAATATCCAAGCCGTGAAATATATTGTAAAGGGGCTTCGAGTATTTAAAGTTGAGAATATTTAAAATTATTATTTTTAGACTCTTACATCATAAAAAATATCCAAACACATTTTATTACATAACATTTAAAAACAATTTTTTATCTTTAATTTAAACGCTTTTTTTTACTTAATGAGTACAATTTACAAATGGATCCTCGGTCTCAATCGTTTCGGAATTTTCATTGATAAATCGATATTGAGGATACCGATGTAGAGATAAGTTCTTGTAGGAAAGAGACAACCGGGATAAAAATCCCGCGACCGAAGCGTGAATTACGCGAACCCGTTAATTTAAGTAATTTAGGGTCGAATCCGTAGCTAAACCCAACCCATACGCGACCCAACTCGATTCCCAGCCTTCATTAAATCTTGGCCCGGGTATACTTTTAAATCCACCCCTCCACTTTCCTCTCTTCCGTTTTCGTTAAATTACGGACCAAATTGGCCGTAAGTTATGGACGGCAATTAGCTCTCTTCGGATTGGGGGGAAGCATTTTTCGTGAAAAGATAATTGGGGCGACAACGATTATTTCGATGACAAGACGTTTTTGTTACAAATTCAGATTTTATGTCGTTTGCACGCGTGGTAATCATTTTTTTGAGCAATTAAATGCGAAAGTTTGCTTGGTTTAGTATTCAGAGTGAGATGGGGGGATGATTTAAAATTTCGATTTCCCATCGTATCGAAAACAGGTTATCTCGTGAAAAAAAAAGCGCGATTACCCCCTTTGAATTTCTAATTTCGTCGCCTACATCGGTTTTTACGATTCCGGGGAATCTTTGAGCTGATCGGAAAATCGTGGAACTGGAAATGTTGTTTAAACCTTTTTAGGGTTCCTTTTACACCTCAAATATAAATAAGCTTCGTCCTAAAAAATTCTGCGAATAACGAAGTCGTTTTAAACAAAGACAAATTTGTAATTACAATATCTTTGAAACTTGATTCTGTATTACTTTTTAAGGAAGTTTCTTTCTGGATCTGTTGGATTTCTCTCGCGGCGGAGAATAAAACCCCCATTTCCTCGGGCTGTGTCCACTGCACCGTGACGTTAACTTATTTGATCCCAGGAAATGATCTCAACTCTAGCAGAAGAAGTCCCAGAATTGATCGTGTCCCTTCTCCTCTCATTTAAAAAGTACAAAAAGAAATCCCCGGATACCTCGAATTCGCGTTTCTTTAATTAACGCGAAATTCCTTCGCCCTTTAGGTACCGGAAATTCCAAACTATCCGGAGAACGTCGACGTCGCTTCAGTCTCCTTTTTTCAATTTCACCACCAGGTGCTGGTTCAAAACTAGAACCATCGCGCTCCCTTTGAACTCGGCGGTTAACCAATCCTCTAAATCACTTCCGGGCGTTTATCAATCTAAGTGGCACATTTCGAACAAACCGCAAAATTTAATAATTTTCGTACTAAATCGAGTTCTAACAAGATTTGAGGATGTTTATTAGATATTAAATAAAATGAAATAATTTATCTCAAAAGTTGTTTGTTTAGCGATAAACAAAGCGTAAATCAAGATTAATAACGAAAAGACGTTTTAGTTCTATTATAACCGTATGAATTTATGTCTTCGGTGAAGGTACGACTGGAGTTGAGTTTGTCCCGCCCCTAAATTACATTTAGCCGTCCCCATTTCCTGAATTTACAACGTGCTGTTATGCTTCAACTACCCGACGTTTCCGTAGAAAATGCCGTATATCGTAGAACGTTGGTCGCGGAATATTTAAATTGAAACGAAGCGCATACATTTTTGCGGAGCAATAACTCTAAGGGTGTCTGATGCGGTCCATTATGGAACCTGTCGTTTTCTGCTATTTCTTCACACGGACCTAAGAGAGAATTGTTCCTGGAGAAAGATGCAGACGAGGATTAACCCAATTCCACGAAAACTGTATCGTTCCGGGTGGTTTTGTTATCCTCAGAAAACGTTTGGGGTTTCCGAGGTTGTGAATTTTCTCTCGGCGTCGATTGAAACTTTGATTGCAACGAAAGGATTATATCCGCTTAGGTACTTTCGACAAATTTCAATTACTATTTTTATCGTTAAAACTTTTTTAGTTTTTATCTAATAGTACTAAAAGTTAAATGAAATGATATTTACTATTATTGTCACTAACATTTCCATCATTTTCTGTAAGGATCTTTCACCATCAACATTAAGACTTACAGACTATCTAACATTGAATGACAAGTACAACTAGTACTAACATTAGTATTAAAGCTTATACTAGAGTTAGAACTAGATACATTCGGGTTTAGCCGTACGTCTCTTAAGACGGCTAAACCCGAATGTTTCTAGTTCTAAATCTAGTGTGAGTTCTACTTTTACTTCATTAAACAAATAAACCATGTTTATACTGATTCAGAAGTAAAACTAGAACTAACACTAGACCTATAAGTGGTAAGATGTGAGTTTAGCCGTGCGTCTGAAGACGCATGGCTAAACCCAACACTTTCCACTTCTAGGTCTAGTGTTAGTTCTAGTTTTATAGCATTAGATCTAACTCTAGATAGATAGATATACTGGATTTAATTTTACAATATTTTTTTACTTCAATAATTTGATTGGACTGAAAGTTGAATTAATGTTGGGCCAAGAACTAGAAATATACAATTCGCGTTTAATCATTTTAAAACTCTCTTTAAGATTTGCTCTGAAGAATCACCTCCTAAATTTTGGGAATGTTATTCATATACATCTTTCTACACCATTTAGTATACGCTGGATCTAGAACTGCCAACATCAGGTATATCTCAATCCAATATAACCTTTTTTTTTTATATTGAGGTTGAGGAAAAATCTGCGAACAGACATCTGGCCTGTGGTGATGGGCAGCCAGATAGTGTGGGGTTGGAGTCATAGACCCCGACCCACTAAAAAACCCCTTTCCTCATCTTCTCCGGAACCACCAGCTGGTATTTCTTCGGAGTACTTCTTCTTCTGCTTCAAGTCTTCGTAGTTGTCGCCCAGTTGACATGCAAATAAAACACATTCCTCCAACTTTTTTATTCTACTAATACCATCTTACATTTTACCTGGATGAGGGGAGGATTCATCCTCCCCTCAGTTCTCTTCTGCCCCGTTCATCATCTCATGATCGAGAGTTTAGATGCAATTAAAAGACATTCGTCTAACTTTTTATCCTTCTAGTATCATCTTACCTTTTAGCTGGATGAGGGGAGGATGAGTCCTCCCTTCAGTCCTCTTCTGCTCAGGTCATCGTCGCCTCGTGGTCGTGTTGACTTCCCCTCTCCCTTTCAAGCTCTTCCTTTTGTTTAGTCATGAAAATCTCCTTACAAAGCGTTTTAATTGCTGCCCAGTTTTCTTCTCTTTCCAATAATAATCGGCCCACATTTTCCTTTGTCATGGTCTCCCCGCATATTCCTGCGCACGCATCCCTCTCTCTGGCAAAGTTTTCGCATAGAAAAACAGTGCTCCTCATCACAGAACCAGCACGTTACAGTCTCCGCCTTCTTTATTCTTTGCAGGTAGGTGCCAAAAATGCCATGCCCAGTAATTGCCTGCGTCATGTAATGGTCTACCTCCCCCCACTTCCGATTGGTCCAGTCCTCCACATTTTTAATAAAGACCTTAGCCCATCCGTCATACCGTCCCCATCTTTCCTGCCATTTGTACCACCGCGTCAGTTTCGCTTCCGTTTTCCATTCTGCTCCCTTTTCGTACACCGTGGTCCGTTCTTCCACCAACAGATCCAGCGGGGGTAAGCCTGCGATCACTTCCACACTGGTGGCCGACACTGTGCAGTAGGCCGAAGTAACCCCTATTGCCAGCCTTCTGTTTATAGATTGCAGCAGATTCTTGTAGCACTTATACTTTAACGCACGTCCCCACGTCGGTGCAGCATAAAGTACTGCTGAGATAACCGTGTATGCCAAAAGCCTCCTTTTGCTGCTTCTTTGTCCTCCGATGTTTGGCATTATTCGTCGCAACATATTGGTTAACCTTACGCCTTTTTCCACTGCTTTTCTGATGTGTGACGTCATTCGCAGATCTGTATCAAGAAATACCCCTAGGTACTTAATCATATGCGTACTCTCCACCTGCCGATCACCTATCGTAACTGTCATCTTCCGGGCTTTCCTTCTTCCTTGTAGCACGACTACCTCAGTCTTGTGTGGATCTAACCTTAATCCAATCTAACCTAACCCAACTGAAGCCAACTCAACCCAACCTAACCTAATCAAACAAAACTCTGACTTGGGTTGAGATGAGTTAGGTTGACTGAAGTAGAAACCAAAAAAACCATTAAGCTCAACGGTTAAGAATTAACTCCGTTATCATGGAGTTTTCCTGAATGAGGAGATCATCATGACGGAACATGTTATCAACGTCACAAATAAAGCTATTACGATGACAAATCTTATTATGAGACTTTATTTTTATTATTCCCAAGCTTGGAGGTTGAGTTAGAGACAGGCTAGAGACCTAAGGCTAAGAACTAAGGCTAGAGGCAAGAGATTATTGTCAGTAGCGGTGATATCGGTGATTTTGTATGCCGTACCTTCCAGGTAAAGATGTTTAAAGTATAAAAGATAACTATGTAAAGAGTAAAAAGATACTTACTAGGACAAGTACAAAGCTGGCAATAAGGATCGCTTCCGCCTATCGTACAGTATTGGCAGAGGAAATAGATGTCATAGCAGGTCTATCTTCTTTGAATCTTTTAGTGACTGAGTGATGCGAAATTTATAAAAAAGAAAAGACGGAAGGTAGAGATGGGATGTTGGGCGAGTGACAAGCTAGATGAGATACAAGTACCAGCTGGATAAAGAGCTTGATCTCAAACATACACTAATGGATGACAAGAGATTGAGGAGAACTAGATTACTACTTGTCACAGGCACTCACAGGACATGGAGTGTACGGAACATATCTGTATTGAATCTAGCGAAATCTGGAACAGTTTCTTTTTTCAGTTTTCTTTTTGTTTGATTGGGTTGGGTTGAGATTAGCCCCGTTCAGTGCAGTATTTTATAGTAAAGCACATTACAATTACAGAAAAGACAGCCTATCAGCGAGTACACTATTCAGCAAGAAGTTAAAAAACTATTTACAAGAAGTGCATATGGAGAATGTCTCTTTGACGAAGTAATAGGAAAGATTCGGAAAAATAAAGCAGGATAACATTATACCGGAGATACTGATTAAGAATAAGACAATCTTTCAAAGGATCTTCAATAACTACCTGAAAGAGGAAATATTTCTTCTTAAGATGTGGAAGATTGTAAAATTCGAATTGATTTAAAAATCAATGAATGACGTAAAGGGGAATCGATGGCTAAACTGATGGAAGGGTTAATAATGGAGAGGATAAACAGAGAGATAGAAGAACGGCATCTACTTAGGGAAGGTTAATGATAGATCAAAACTTATGGGAATGTTTTTGTTTTATTGTAGATACTTTTGTACCTAATTGCCGAAAGAGAAGAAAAAAAGAGTTGGGTTGAAATCAGTTGCATTGGGTTGAATTGAGCCAAATGTCTCTAATTTGTGCAAATGTCCATCAATTTAACAGAAAAAGGCTTTTGGAAAATCTGCTGTAATGTTTATCAAGCTGTTCTATTGATAGATAAAGCTTACACAGGGGAGAACTCATTAGAACTAGCAAGGAAATTTTCTAGGTTTAGGATTATTTTGAGTTATAATTGTAATTCGTTGCTAGTTCTAGGTTTAGTGTCAATGTTAGTTCTAGTTGTAGTCGAAGTTACCAGGTCTCAAGATTTATCTTAAGATCTCATGATACTACCTTCTATCTCACGATCTCACGATTTGACATGTATTTCACACTTCTTTTGCATAGCAAGAATTAGACAATTAGTGGCCACAATACGTAATTTTGATTTTAGCAGCTTAGAGACAGATGTAGAGTTGGAAGAATTTTAGATACAAATTTTGTATATTAAATTAGGTAATGGTTCATCAAACATTCATCATCAAATATATGTGTATATACACCACTCTCTAAAATGATCGCACTACCTAAGTTCTGCATTAAGTTTAAAGGGTTCTTTTAATCAACGAATTGATTTTGATGATTCTTTCTTCACGGTATAGGTTGATTTTTAAGCAAGAAATGTGTTGATGGTTTCCAATAATTGTCAACGTTTTACCCTTATGCAGAGTGTAAAAAGAAATTTATGTTTCTGTTCTAATTTTGCAACACCCTGCGGAATTTATCAGAACACACTCCATTTAAATTACGTTAGAATGGTAACCCTTCTCTACATATTCGTTCAAGAATCATTTCGATATCTTTTATCTTTTCTCGAATTTTTATTAACATTTTAAACAAGTAGATGAAAACTAGTTAGTTGGGTTTAGCGTTTAACCATATGGGGTAACTCTTCCCATGCTCAGAGGGTTTTCCGTTTGCAAAAAAAGCTCTTCGGCCTCTTAATTATTGGAGCTCCTCAAAAAGCTACATGAAAGCCTCTATTTAGCAAATACGATATAATGATTTTACCATCTGCATGTATACATGAGAGGTTGCCGGTAATTAAAAGGAAAGCAGTCTCACTAGACAAGATCGATGACATACATATGTATACCACCAGACACTGCCAATTACTGCGTATTCCGAAAAGCAGATTAAACTCTAACCCACTAATACTAGGTTTGCATTTCTATAATAAGCTGCCAGTATCAATTCGAAGTTTGCCATATTCTTTGTTTTATAAAACAACCAAAAAACTTCTTAAAAAGCACACATTCTACAACATCTCAGAATATTTGTAATCGTCAACTTTGGATGAATAAAAATCTATATTGTATATTGTATATCATTATGGTATTTCTTTCTTTGGCGTACTTAGGAAATTAATTATTTTGTAATTAACTTTTTTAAATGAATGCATTTACTAGTATAAGTACTACTACAATCAGGGTTGCCATATTACACACATAAAATGTCGTGAGCCATGTCATAAAAAATTGTGAGGTGTTGAAATTTGTTGAAAAATCACTCAATTTCAATAATATATAGTCTGTTAACGATGAAATGAATAAATTCAATTAAATTTTAACATTAATTATTCATTGGCAAAAATTTTTATGGCTCAACCCAACCCAACTAATATCTAGTACTAACTAGCTATTTGGGTTAGAATAAAGTTGATGTCTCAATTTAATCCAACTAATATTTAATGCTAACTATCTAATTGGATTGGGTTAGGTTAAAGTTAGTGGATGAACCTGAATGACAATTAACGAGTTGAGTTGGGTTAAGATTAATGGATCAACCCAACTCAACTGATATCTAACCCACTTGCTAGTTAGCGTTAAGAACAGATATTAGTTTTGTTGGGTTGATCCATTAATCTTAACTCATCTACTTGATTTTTTTTGACCAATCCAACCAATAGATAGTGTTAACTAGGTAGATAAGTTGGGTTGGGTTAAGGTTTGAGGCCCAACCCAACCCAACTAATATATATTGCTAACTAACAAGTAGGGTTGGGTTAGATTGGTTTACGATCTTCAACTAATATCTAGTGCTACCGTAAAATACGAAAGAAAGTTAAAATCAGAGATTGAAATTGATCAATTCCAGCATTTTTCTTGAAGACCAATTGCTGATAATTTATCGAATTGATTCCTTTCATCGTAAATGCACTGTATATTCTATATTGCCTATATATAGGATTCAAGTAAAATAGTTTAGACTTTTGGTAGGCTTATAACAGACTCCTCCAAAATTTATCACTACATTTTACAATAGACCTTCTAGAGTTTTAGTATTAAGTCGTGAAGTGATTCGTAAGAGAGGCGGAAATAAACGTTATTAGGTGATTTTGAGAGAACTGATTAAGGATTATGTAGTATTTTTTAGTTTCGTTTAGTTCACCTACTTGTTTAAAATGTTAATAAAAATTCGAGAAAAGATAAAAGATATCGAGATGATTCTTGAACGAAAATGTAGAGATGGCTTGCCATTCTAACGTGATTTAAATGGACTGTAGCGGTTCTTCCTGATAAATTCCGCAGGGTTTTACCCATACGCAACACCATGCGTATGGGGAAAACGTCGATAATTGTCAGAAACCATCAACATTTTTCTTCCTTAAAAATCAACTTATACCGTGAAGAAAGAATCATCAAAATCCATCCGTTGATTAAAAAAACCATTAAACTTAATGCAGAACTTAGGTAGTGCGATCATTTGAAGTCGAATCATTTGAAGAGTGGTATATATATATATATATATACTCATATATATTTAATAATGAATGATTGATGAACCACTACCTAATTTAATATACAAAATTTGTATCCAAAATTCTTCTACCTCTACATCTGTCTCTAACAATAAGTTGCAAAAATCAAAATGACGTAGTTGTGGCCACTCATTGTTTAATTCTTGCAAAAAAAGTGTGAAGTGCATGTGATAGTATGAGATCTCAAGATAAATCTTGAGACCTGGTAACTTTCACTACAACTAGAACTTACATTAGCATTCAAGCTGACACTAAACCTAGAACTAGCAATGAATTACAATTATAACTCAAAATAATCCTAAACCTAGAAAATTTCCTTGCTAGTTCTAATGAGTTATCCCCTGTGTAAGCTTTATTTATCAATAGAACAGCTTGATAAACATAACAGATTTTCCAAAAGCCTTTTTCTGTTAAATTGATGGACATTTGCACAAATTAGAGACATTTGGCTCAATTCAACACAATACAACTGATTTCAAACCAACTCTTTTTTTCTTCTCTTTCGGCAATTGGATACGAAAGTATCTGGAATAAAACAAAATCATTCCCTCGTTAACTTTGTCTAAGTAGATGCCGTTCTTCCATATCTCTGTTTATCCTCTCTATTATCAACCCTTCCATCAGCTTAGCCATTGATTCCCCTCTACGTCATTCATTGATTTTTAAATCAATACGAATTTTGCAATCTTCCACATCTTAAGAAGAAATATTTTCTCTTTCAGGTAGTTATTGAAGATCCTTTGAAAAATTGTCTTATTCTTAATCAGTATCTCCAGTATAATGTGAGTTCAGCCTGCCTGTGTGTTCAGCCTGCCTTCTTTTTCCGAATATTTCCTATTAGTTCGTCAAATAATGGGACATTCTCCATATGCACTTCTTGGAAATAGTGTTTTAACTTCTTGCTAAATAGTGTACTCGCTGATAGGCTGTCTTTTCTGTGATTAATATTACTTTACTTTGTACGATGAACTTTATTTATTAAATTAACTCTACAATTGTTTCGAGGATCCAGTCCTCATCTTCTGGAGTACGTCAATTATGAGTATATAAATGATAAAAACATGTGGTGTATTATATTTTTCATTATCGATAACAACGCTGTCACGTCTCGAACTAACAATATTAAACAGAAAAAATTTGTAGAAATAAATTCGTTATTGGACAAATGAGAAAGAAAAATATAATACACCACATGTTTTTATCATTTATATACTCATAATTGACGTACTCCAGAAGATGAGGACTGGATCCTCGAAACAATTGTAGAGTTAATTGAATAAATAAAGTTCATCGTACAATGTAAAGTAATATTAATCATTTGCTAACAAACACGATGTTCAGTAAAAATAATAACCAAACATCTAATGTCTTTTCTGTAATTGTAATCTGCTTTACTATAAAATACTGTACTGAACTGCGCTCAGCTCAACCCAACCCAATCAAACAAAACCCAACCCAGAACCATATTGTGCGACGTACAACTAAACCCGAATGGTTCTAGTTGTGGCTGTAGAGTTTGTTGTAGTAACAGTGTTAGTATAAACTAGAACTAACAATAGAGCTAGGATTAAAACCATTGGGTTCAGACGCACATAATCTAGTATTAATTCTAGTTCTATACTAACACAGTATCATTCGGGTTTAATTGTACGTCTCAGAAGACGGTTCTGGATTGAGTTTTGTTTGATTGAGTTGAATTGGGTTGGGTTGAGTTGGGTTCATTTGGGTTGGGATTAGATGGGTACACCTGAATAGTGCTAATTCTAGGTCCAGCGTTTAATGCTACTTTATGTCCGTTATGTCGAAATTTTACTGCGTTTCAATGATAAAGAAAGGTGTATCTGAATAACGTTCCCAAAATTCAAGAAGTGGTTCATCTTGTCTTCTCTAATTCTATATCAGCAGTTCATATCTTTGTCTTCTCTGTCTTCTCATGCTTTAATTACTTTGTATATTGTAATAACATAACCAAATCTGTCCCTAAATGAGGTCAACCTTTATCTGCAGGAAAATAACCGGAAACAAAACGCTTATATATTCTTCTTGAAGTGCATTCACCCCACAATGTACCTGAGAGAGGGAGGGGGTGAACCTCTCATCCAATTTACTCCTGTTTCTCAACCCTTTGACTTTAACTTTTAAATGTCATCCCTGGGAGATTTTTCCTCCTCCCACTTTCTTCTCTCTCCGAAACCTTTGACCGCCATCACCAATAGGACTGAAGATCCAGCCCGTTACACCGTACGTTTCTTTCTTTCTCCATATCCCTTTCATACCCTTCCTTTCTCTTCAGGATCGATGTTACCATTTCATGTATGTCTTTCTATTTCTCACTTGGCTCTAACATTGTTGAAACATTGTTGCTCAACCATGTTATCTTTTGCTATCGGTATTCCTCATCTCATTTCACCTCTGCCTCTTTGAAATTTAAGCTCTTCGTACACAAACAAGGTGTGTTCAAGTGTTTCATTTTCTTCGCAAAATCAGCAAGTCTTTTCTTCTGCCTTCTGGATTCAATACAGATATGTTCCATACACTCTATGTCCTGTGAGTGCCTGTGACAAGTTTCTCCTCAATCTCTTGTCATCCATTATTGTATGTTTGAGATCAAGCTCTTTATCCAACTGGTATTTATATCCCATCTAGCTTGTTACTCGCCCAACATCCCATCTCTACCTTCCGCCTTTCCTTTCTTTCCTTTTTCATAAATTTCGCATCACTCCGTCAATAAAAGATCCAAAGAAGACAGATCTGCTATGACTTCTACTTCCTCTGCCAATATGTACGATAGGCGGAAGCGATCCTTATTGCCAGCTTTGTATTTGTCCTAGTCTTAAGTATTTTTTTACTTAGTTATCTTTTATACTTTAAACCTCTTTGCCTGGAAGGTACGGCATACAAAATCACCGATATCACCGCCATTGACAATAATCTCCTGCCTCTAGCCTTAGTTCTTAGCCTTAGGTCTCTAGCCTGTCTCTAGCTCAACCTCCAAGCTTGAGCATCAGTCTCATAATAAGATTTGTCAACGTAATAGCTTTATTTGTGACGTTGATAACATGTTCCGTCATTCTGATCTCCTCATTCAGGAAAACTTTATGATAACAGAGTTAACTGACCGTAATGGTTTTTTTTTTGCTTCCTACTTCACTCAACCTAACCTAATCAAACAAAATTCAACTCAGAACATTTTCTGAGACGTACAGCTAGAATCATTCGGATTTAGTCGTCTTAAAAGACGTGCGACGAAACCCGAATGATTTTAGTCCTACTTCTATTATTTTAGGCTAAGAGTTTAAGCTGTACGTTTCAGAAGAAGGTTCTGGGTTGGGTTTTGTTTGATTGAGTTGGGTTGGGTTGTGTTGAGTTGGCTTCAGTTGGGTTAGGTTGGGTTGGATTGAGATATACCTGATGTTGGTAGTTCTAGATCCAGCATACCGAATGGTGTAGAAAGATGTATATGGATAATGTTCTCAAAATTTAAGAGGTGATTCTTCAGAGCAAATTTTAAGTTGAGTTTTAAAATGGTTAAACGCGAATATATATTTCTAGTTCTTGGCCCAACATTAATTCAACTTTTAGGCCAATCATATCATTGAAGTGAAAAATATTGTAAAATTAAATCCACTATAAATACTCAGAGTCAGCGGTGCATTAAAACGACTCGACCCTCTACACAATGTGTTCTAGCATTCCTATGCATTTCCAAATTTTCATTTAGAGTCTTGTTAATTTTTATCTCTACGTTCATCGCTAATTCTCATCTTTGTTTTCTATTTCGATGGATTAGTTTCTTTGTATAAATTGACCCTGCAACTTGTATAGTTTTAAATCATAATTAACATCAATCATCGTTTGAATCCCACTTAAACCTCGTGACATGTCCCAGCTGCAACCTTATAACCCTCTAGAGGGTCACTTTTAACCATTAACACCATTTCTTTCTTTTTAATTTATTTATTTTGTAAAGTCTTTTATCCCCTAAGCTGATCATTACTTTTTATTTTCTTTCGTACTTCGCGTGTGCATTAGTATCCTTTATATCACTTTTATCTACGTCAACTCTTTTCAGCACTCTTTTTCTCTTATTCCTCAAAAAGAACTTACTTATTACATGTATAATTAAACACTATTTACCTAAAACTTTCCAGCAATACATCAAAGAAAATGATCCATTAAATAGGTCCATTTTTCGTAAATTTCTTTATCCGGATTCGATAAATGGGCTATTTGCAGTAGAGGGCTTATTCACTTGGGGGTACCCTTTTGTCCTAGACGTAATTTTTCTGAATCTGCGCGGGTTTTTTGGAGAACAAAGCGGCGTTGCCACGCGTTAACCGTCGGAAAAGCTGCCGCGAACCCCGAAGCTTTTTGAATATTCATTGACCCGTTTCGAAAATCCGGACGCCGGGCGCGATTTACAAGCTGTCATTGGCCCGGTACGTGACTTTAGCCCCGTTTTGTTTGCACTTTTTTTCACCAAACCCATTCGATTTCCCGCGTTCATAAATCAAACAGCCGCCCCCGCCCCCGATTTGCTGAATCATCCGAGCCGGTTATTCTTCCCCCTGATACCGTTTAAGATGTGTCTTAAAAATAGAAATTGTGAAGCCGTCAAAATTTAATATCTCGAATAGATAATAAAAAAAAGATTTCTAACTTGACGTGGAAGAGATAAACAGAAATTTGAATTTCAATATTTTCAAATTGCGCTGACAGTGAAACTGTGATTTTTATATTATAGGGAATCGCTTGTATGCAATTCCTGACAGAGCGTAATCCGAATTTCCATTTTCACGAATGAGCTACAAAAAAAAATTCTTTTTTTCGTAGTACATAAAATTCTTGTTAACCAATTTGAAAATTCCATTTAGTACTTCATGCGTACAAAAACGACGTTTTAAGAGATCGTTAAACCCGGTAAGGGCTGTCATATGAAGCAATAAAGGCATGATATACGGGTAAAACTCTGAATTTCCGGGGTTTATACAAAAAAAATTTACGCAAGGTGGAGGGGTCAGAACGGGAAGTACATACGTAATTAGGTTTAATATGGCGAAATATCCGAAACGTCTGCGAACCGCGCGGAATATGGACCCCTTTTTCGGGAATAAACCGGAACAGATATTCCGGAATATATTCTCCAGGATGTACTCCGGAAAGTCGTAAAGCATACATAGTGAAAGCAATATGGGACAATAAAGTTTAAAAATTGCTGCCGTCACTAAACGCATTGGTGGCCTGCGGGACCGTTATCGTCAGATATAAATAAAAATGTTGTTTGAAAAATTGTGTTTGTTAGAGGAGTTTGAAAAATCGATGTGAAGTGCATTAAACGCACTTCAGTCATTAACTCTACAATATAAAACGGTTTTGTTTATATGATTGCGAAAAACGGTTTGCAATAATTAGTAATAAATATAGATACAATAACGCCCGGTTTCCAAATAGAGATATTTTTCAAGAATTGACCGATATGACCAACCTTTTGAATTGCACAAAAATATCAATCTCGGGTGGGTAACTTATTGAAAATTGAAGTATGTCTTTAAAAGGGACGTTTCAATTTTTCTGGAAGGAAAAGTATTCTACGAATCGATATGACATGGGTAGTTTTAGAGAGAAAGATGCTCGATCGCCGACTTGAAGTTTATGTGTCTTTAATTGGTACGTAGTTTTCTACCAACAATATCAAAGTTGTTTCTTTTAATATTTTTTACTTCTTGCAAATAGTGTATTAACCTCTGACGATTTCTTATGTACTACGAGCAGTATCTAAGCTATTTTATAAAGTATCTCTTTTTTAATTAACAATATCTAATCTTCTAATGGCAATAACATCTTTAGGGAGGATATCATTTTCAATTACCTACTATGTAGGTAATTGAAAATTAGCAAATTACGTGAGTCCCGCCGGGTCACGATGGGTCATGCGTGATCTATCGTGGGTGGGTATCACTTGTCAACATGAACGTGAGCATCTTTGATTTCAACGGGACCCAATTGACCAATTGAAATTTGAGTATCAATCAAGCATTAAACGGAAATTAAAACTTGAACTAACACTAGACTTAGTACTAGAAAGATTCAGGTTTAGCCGTGCGTCTTCAGACGCACGGTTAAACCAAAACTTTCTAGTACTAGGTCTAGTGTTAGTTCTAGTTTTAATTCTGATTTACCTCCGGATAGTTATAAATTCTTCTGGAAGTAAATGTATAACTGAAACTACTCCAAAAATCAGTATTGATTCAAAAACGACCCCAATACCTTAGGAAGAAATTTTCAAAACAGAGTAACTTTTTTTCTTTCATTGCCAAAAACAGATTATTTATACTTATCGTGTTCAAAAGACATTGAAAAAGTTTTAACAGTCTTAAATCAATCGTTAATTATAAACCAATTGAAATTTGAGTATCAATCAAGCATTAAACGGAAATTAAAACTAGAACTAACACTAGTTCTAGTGTTAGTTCTAGTTTTAATTCTTATTTAGCTTCGGGTAGTTATAAATTCTTCTGGAAGTAAAAGTATAACTGAAACTACTTCAGAAATCAGTATTGATTCAAAAACGACCCCAACACCTTAGGAAGAAATGTTCAAAACCGAGTAACTTTTTTCTTTCATTGCCAAAGACAGATTATTTGTACTTATCGTGTTCAAAAGACATTGAAGAAGCTTTAACAGTCATAAATCATCAATTTGAAGCTCTTGATTTTATATCTTTATCATCTATAGTATAGATCATTATGCCTTCTGAGTGTGATAGGAAAAGTACTTGAAATACTAATAAATAGAAGAATAATAACTGAAATAGAGACCAGATAATTATTGACTGATAATCAACTCGGATATAGAAAGGGAAGTTGTACAGCATATCAGAGACACAAGGTTGAAGGTGATAAAAAAACAGGGGATATAACATAACGATCAATGCTTGTTGTTAGAAATGCATTTAACACATTATTATAGTGAAGCATAAATAATAATATAATTTACTTTGATACAAGTATACAACAATTTAAGACTAGAATAACTAAAATAGAGTTTTGTTCTCTTTCAACATCCATTCTCGAAAGCAAAAGTGATTTACTATCTAGAATCAAAAAATTGACTTTCATTTTTCAAATTTTTTCTTCAGATTGTCTGTGTTGTTCTGATTTGTTTTTAAAAAATAATGCTAGATATTACGTTATTATATTTCAGTAACTAAATGTGTGATTAGTAAAAGTGAATATTAATTGTAAATATTCTATAAACTACCACATTCTATAAACTAATGAAATAGAACAAAATTTAATCCAAATTTATGATGAATGGAAGAAGAACTTTAAAACGTTTAAGGAAGTATTAAGAATATTAATTTTACCTATAAGAATATGTGAGCTTTTATTGTTTATTTTAATTTTATAATAGTCCCATTTATTTCAGAACATGATAAATAAAACCTAAACACTCTATTAATTCTGCTATTTTGTCAAGCGCGATTAATTAATAATCAAATTAACAAGCAATCATACATGATTCATACATTTGATCATTTGATCTAGCGTGAGTCACGTGATTCATGAATGATATGAGTGGCGTGCGTTACCCGCGTGGGTCTAAATCGTGCGCGGGCGTGAGCGTGCATAAAAAGTCACTCACGCGCACATCTCTAATTTAGACTTCTGCTAGCATTATGAATTTCTGCCATCAGGTATAATCTTATAAAAGCAGTATCCAGCTTCTCCTGAAAGTATTTAGCCTTTATTTAGCAATAATTAATTTTTAATTGCCAACAGTATCCAGATTTCCGCTAACATTTTAGATATTTTCTAGCTTTTATAACCTTCTTCAAGCAGCATCCAGACTTCTTACAGAGCACTAAGTACTATTTGACAGAGTATTTAGCTTTTATTGGCAATATTCAGTCTTTTATACGAGATACTCTGTAAAGAGAATACAGTTTTCAATTATCAGATTCTTATAATTTTCTATTAGTTTTCTGTTATCAGTATCTAGACTTCTGTCGGCAGTTATAATCTTCTGCAAGAGGTGTCCAGACTTTTTTAGTCTTTTCTACATTTCCAGCAGTGCTTAAAATCTTAAACAAGCACAATTCAAACTTTTTGCAGAAGTATTTTGCTTCTTCTATAAGTATCTCTTCTATAATTAACAATATGTAGTCTTTTAACAGCAATAATATCTCTACAGAAGATATAATCATTCAATTAGCAGTTTCTAGTTTTCTATCAACAATATCTAAACTTCTGTTTGCAATGATTAGCAAAAATCTAAAGTTCTGCCATCAGTTATAATTTTATAGAAGCAGTGTTCAGACTTCTTTCAGAAGTATTTAGTTAGCAGTATTTATTTAGCCTTTAATTAGCAATATTTAGTAGCATTAACTTTTGTAAAGAGAACATAGTTTTCAATAACCAGTATTTGGCTTTCTGCCAACAGTATCTAAACATATACCAGCAGTTATAATCTTCTACCAGCTGTATCCAGACATCTTCTATAAGTATTTTGCTTGCAATTAGCAATATTTAATCTTCTAACGACAGTAACTTCTATAAATAGAATATACTCTTCATTTGTCAGGATCTGATTTTATATAAAAAGTAGCTAGACATCTGCTAGCAGTTGTGATTGTTCACAAGTATTGTATTCAAACGTCTTTCAGAATCATTTAGCTTTTAATTAGCAATATTTAGTCTTCTAATGATAGCAACTGCTCTAAATATAGTATAGTCTTCAATAACCAGTTTCTAAGTTTCTTCCAACAGTACCCAAACTTTTGTTTGCCTTTTTTGTAAACTTCTGCCAACAGTTATTATCTTCTACAATCTGTATCCAGATCTCTTTCAAAAGTATTTAGCTTTTAATTAGCAATATTTAGTCTTCTAATGACAGTAAATTCTGTATGTAGAACATAATCTTCAATTACCAGGATTCGGTTTTCTGCCAACAGTAACTAGACATCTGCTAGCAGTTGTGATCTTTCACAAGTAATATCCAAACCTCTTACAGAAGTATTTTGCTTTTAATTAGCAATATTTAGTCTTCTAATGATAGTGACTTCTCTAAATAGAGTATATTCTTCAATAACCAGTATCTAAATTTATTCCAACAGTACCCAGACTTTTGCTTGCAGTTTTCTAAACTTCTGCCAACAGTTATTATCTTCTACAATCTATATCCAGATCTCTTTCAGAAGTATTTAGCTTTTAATTAGCAATAGTTAGTCTTCTAATGACAGTAACTTCTGTATATAGAACATAATCTTCATTTACCATGATCCGGTTTCCTGTCAACATTAGCTAGACATCTGCTAGCAGTTGCAATCTTTTACAAGTTGTATCTAGAGTTTTTTCACAAGTATTTAACGTTTAATTAGTAATATCAACTTCAATTTCGACTTCAATTAGCAAAATGTGGTTTTTTGCTAACAGTAGCTAGACATCTGCTCGCAATTCT
Source organism: Onthophagus sagittarius (assembly GCA_036711965.1). Taxonomy (NCBI): domain Eukaryota; kingdom Metazoa; phylum Arthropoda; class Insecta; order Coleoptera; family Scarabaeidae; genus Onthophagus; species Onthophagus sagittarius. Next base: position 16,581,632 of record JASERS010000004.1, read on the forward strand.
GATTTTCTACAAGCTATATCCAGTTTCCTTTCAGAAGTATTTAGCTTTAAATTAGCAAAATTTAATCTTCTAATGACACTAACTTCTGTAAATAATATAAAGTCTTCAATTACCAGAATCTGGTTTTCTGCCTACTGTAGCTAGGCAAATGCTAGCAGTTGTCATTTCTTATAAGTTGTATCAAGGGTTTTCTCAAAAGTATTTAACGTATAATTAATAATATGAAGTCTTTTAATAGCAGTAACTTTTGTAAAGAGAGTAGTCTTCAATTATTAAAATCTACTTTTCTGCCAACAATAGCTACACTTCTGATAGCAGTTTTTAGACATTTGTCAGCAGTTATAATCATGTACTATGACTGTGACTAATACTAAATCTAAACCTAGAAGCTTTCGGATTTTTCCCTGCGTTCGAAGTAGTTCGAACCAATGTCTGGAGAAGATTGCAACTTGGCAACCAAAATATCAAATAGTTTTTCAAAGGACGCACTGCAAATATAGTCATCAATTATCAGTAGGTGGTTTTCTTCTAACAGTATGTAGACTTTTTCCTGCCGTTTTTCAAACTTCTACGAACGTTATAATCGTATACAAGCAGTATAGAGATCTTCTGACAGACTTCTATCAGTAGTTTGTAGACTTTAAGTAGCAATATTTAGCATATAGCAGTAATTTTTGTAAAAAGAGTATAGTCTTCAATTATTAGAATTTACTTTTCTGCCAACAATATCTACACTTCTGATAGCAGTTTTCAGACATTTGTCAGCAGTTATAATGACGAACTAACACAAAAACTATGACTATGACTAATACTAGATCTAAAACTAAAAGCTTTCGGATTTTGCCATGCATGTGAAGTGATTCGTACCAATTTCTGGAGAAGATTGCAACATGGCAACGGAAATATCAAACAGTTTTTCAAAAGACTCGCCGCAAATATAATCATTAATAATCAGTTTCTAGTTTTCTTCTAACAGTATCTAGACCTTTGTGTGCAGTTTTTCAAAGTTCTCCGAACGTTATGATCGTATACAAGCAATCTAAAGATCTTCTGACAGACTTCTGTTAGTAGTTTGTAGACTTTAAATAGCAATATTTAGTCTTTTAACAGCAGTAACTTCTGTAAGGAGAGTGTAGTCTTCAATTATTAGAATCTACTTTTCTGCCAACAATATCTACACTTCTGATAGCAGTTTTTAGACATTTGCCAGTAGTTATAATGATGAACTAACACAAAAACTATGACTATGACTAATACTAAATCTAAAACTAGAAGCTTTCGGATTTTGCAATGCATTTGAAGTGATTCGTACCAATTTCTGGAGAAGGTTGCTACATGGCAACCGAAATATCAAATAGTTTTTCAAAAGACTCACTGCAAATATAATCATTAATAATCAGTTTCTAGTTTTCTTCTAATAGTATCTAGACCTTTGTGTGCAGTTTTTCAAAGTTCTGCGAACGTTATGATCGTATACAAGCAATCTAAAGATCTTCTGATAGACTTCTGTTAGTAGTTTGTAGACTTTAAATAGCAATATTTAGTCTTTTAACAGCAGTAACTTCTGTAAGGAGAGTGTAGTCTTCAATTATTAGAATCTACTTTTCTGCCAACAATATCTACACTTCTGATAGCAGTTTTTAGACATTTGCTAGTAGTTGCAATGATGAACTAACACAAAAACTATGACTATGACTAATACTAAATCTAAAAGCTTTCGAATTTTGCCATGCGTTCGAAGTGGTTGGAACCGATTTCTGGAAAAGGTTTCAACATGGCAACCGAAATATCAAACAGTTTTTCTAAAGACGCACTGCCAATATAGTAATCAATTAGCAGTAGCTAGTTTCTTTTTACAGTATCTAGACTTATGCCTGCAGTTTTTCAACTTTTGTGAACCTTATAATCGTATACAAGCAGTATAGAGATCTTCTGACAGACTTCTGTCGGTAGTTTGTAGACTTTAAATAGTAATATTTTGTCTTCTAATAGCAGTAATTGTTATGAAGGGAGTATAGTCTTCAATTATTAGAATCTACTTTTCTGTCAACAGTTTGCCATGCGGTCGAAGTAGTTCGAACCAATTTCTGAACAAGGTTGCAACATGGCAACCGAAACACCAAATAGTTTTTCAAAAGATGCACTGCAAAACTCAAAAATTCTAGTTATAAATCTAGTAATAGATCTAGTGTTAGTTCTAATTTTAGTTCACTCAACAAAGGCCATAAAAGCTTTCGTACTTAAGTTATAATTTTCTTCAAGCAGCATCCAGACTTCTTTCAAAAGTATTTAACTTTTGTTAGTAATATTCAATCTTTAATTACTAAGAGTAATTAAGTGTTCTGCCAACAATATCTAAACTTCTGCCAGCAGTTTTAATCTTCTACAAGCAGCATCCAGACTTTTTAGTCTTTTTATAGCAGTTCTGTAAAGAGAATATAGTCTTCATTCAAGCAATATATATGATTCTTTCAGAAATATTTATTCTTTAACTAGCAATGTTTAAAGTTCTAATAGCAGCATCTGCTTTAAAAAGTATATAGCCTCCAATTACTAGCATCTAGTTTTTGCTAACAGTGTCAAGAGCTCTGCTAGAACTTTTTAATGTTATGCCAGTAGCTTCTAATTTTTTGCAAGATATTTAGTCTTATATTAAATATAGCCAATCTTGTTTACCAATCTTATTTACAATCTTTTATCAGCATTATTTAACCTTTTCTTAATCTACAATACTTTTGGCTGTATCCAATATCCTCCACTAACAATATCTAATATTCTAGATGCAGTATTTAATCTTTGGAAAGTATTGATTTTCATGCGTTTCACATCATTAATTTTGTACTTTTTTTTCATATTGTTGGTTGCTTGCAAAGTTTTAAAAATGTATTACTTACATTTTGTTTTCAACCCAATCAATTCAATATATTTTATTTATATAAATTTAATAATAGCATAAATGAAATATACAGACAAATACAGCAGAACAATGTATAACAATCATAATATCAAATAAATTTACGCTCCTGTTTCAAATATCCTCACCACACAATACCATATTGTTAGATTTAATGAAATGAGTTGGTCATCCGATTATAATTGAAATGAAGCATTTAATATCGCCGTTCGATTATTAAGACCTGATACACTACACTACATAATCTGTTCCCAATCAAATGAAAGCTATTAGATCGTCACATATAGATAACGTAATTTAGTTAGATTCTATTTGCAGTTAATCGTATTACGAGGCTAAAATTAGTTAATATAGTTATTAAACGTTTAATATTCTTATTGATAAAAATATTGGATATTAAAACATATCACAAATAAAAGCTTTTCTACGTCATTGTCAGAAATGTCTTAACCAATCATTCGCGGCCTTCCGAATCCGGTTGGGTTTTTCCCGTTAAGTTTTTCTGATGAATTATGAAAGAGATTTGGAGGCACGACGAAAAAAACGAAAAAAAATATTTTAATTACGATGGTATTAAGAGTGGAGAGGTAGGAAAAGCGGGCACCACCTGTGCAAGATATAATTAGATTCGACGTAATTTACGATGCCGACGACCGTGTGGCGCCCATTTTTCCGGTTTCTCTCTCTTTCTCCCTCTTTCCACCACAGTTATTGCCGAAATGGGGAAAAATCTTCGGCCGGCAGTCGTAAATCCTAAATGAAAACCGTTGTTGTGTGCGAGTCGAGTAATGACGCGCTGTTTTAAGATTTAAGTGTGCGGCAACGGATTCATTTTTCTCGTCTTGATGCACCGTAATTTCCTTCTTGCAGCATTTTAAGATTTAAGAAAAAAAGCGACCTAGACAAAGATAGAGTTGAATCATAAATCTTATTATTACAATAGAAACTGAAATTAATCGTTGTTTTCTTTAACACAAAAAATTAGAGTGAATATAAATCATAAAGTAGGTATCATTAACTAAATTGTGAAAGTATTCGCGTCACGTTTTCTTATTTCAAACTCAAAATTAAGCCCGATTCTTTTAGGTGATCCCTTTTTTTTTCGTTTGTTCAACGAAAAATTAATTTTCCAACCAATTAAAAACTCTTCGAATTTTATTACAACCACCGCTGATTTAATAATTTTCTTCGTACCTGTCAATAACTTTTTTTAAACTTTAATCGATGTTTTCTCGAATAAAATTAAATTTAAATTCCCTTTATTACAAAGAAAGAGATAGAGAAAAAAATACAAAAATAAAACCGTTTCGCTTTAATATTCACAGCGAGAATCTAATTTCTTAAAAGACGCGTCCTGACGAAGTCATTTATTTGCGGGCGAAACTTTGTGTCCCCTTCTTGTTACTCCCCGTTTGATCTTGCCGTTACGTCCGAAGTAAATAATTGATTTAGAAGCGGTTCGTGAAATTTCAACCTTCGGGTATTACATTTTGTGTAAGAGAGAAATCCGAGTCGAGTGGCATTACTGTTTTTGACATTGACGTGCTTAGAAATATCTTCCAAGTTTCTCTTTATATTTCTTTATGTGCTTTTTATCTTTATACTTAAAAAAAGTTTAGTTTAACTCAATATCAATAGATAACTTAATCTATTAAGAACGTGCTTCTACAAAAAAAAACGACCAACACGTTCCCTATATCAATTCTATCTACATCAATACCTAAGTTAATATATCAAGAATTGGAGCAATATTGGATCACTTTGCGAGATTCGCTCCCTGCAACAATACACAAACCTTGCCAAAGTACACAAGAAGAACATTCACCATCGCATCCGGGATGTACGTAGCAACTAAAGATAATGGACTTAGCAGATAAACGTAATGATATACCGGGGACACCTAACAAAACGGTAAATGTGATATATAGCAGTTGCAGCTGCAAGAAATGTCCCGTTTATAACTTCCAAGTAAATAATGTTGGATCTTAACTCATCGCTCAAATGTAATTTTTTATTTCAAGAAGTGTTATCGAATTTAATTCACCTTTGGGTTGGACACTTTGGGTTGTCATAGTTGTTGGAGAGTATCTTATCCTATCTTGCTTTAACTTTATGTGTTTGGGTGGCTTTAACATTGGCTTAGATACTGATGTCTTTAGCGTCGTAATCGATTTATATCTACTAGTTTAGTGTTAAATAGGATTTCGAACCAAGTTTGTAGCAACTTTCGTGGTAATGCTTATAACATTGATAGTGATAAAACTAAATGTTTCTTAAAAATGGTTCATCTATTTCTAATTTGTATGATATTTTGTTGAAAAAAAGATGTTTGAACGATTTTTTAGTTGTACTTTGTACGCCGTTACTGGGAAATATTAAGGACAAGTTTCAAATCCCATATCCAAGCCTTGTCATTGAGAAGAATAAGAAGAAGTTGATGAAGTTGTTAATTACTGATGTATATTATCACTTACTAAGCTCAAAAAAGATATTTTGATACATTTGAAGTATTGATAAACGTATCACGTGAATTATAATTGACAGTGATGAAGTCATTGATTTCCCTTATTATTTTCAATTTTATATAAAAGACCACGTTGTAACGCCACATATTAAAATGACCAACAATTGAATGATTTAGTTATTATTTTCCTCATACGATACAGATCTTACGCCCAAAATTTAACGTGTGCTTGAGTGAAATGACTTCGAAAATTAGATTTATATTTGTATGACGTGTTGTGACATGATGCGCTTGGACGTGATGGTTAGTGTTCACATTTATAAGTCATGTTCTGACCCACTTTGACGATATTTTGAATCAATAGATTCATATCACTCAGAAAGTTCATATATGGGTCTATAATCGAGTGTTATATAATCGTGGATCTATAATCACTCCGATGAGTCTTCTGAGTCTAATCCAGTTCGTGCCAAAGATGATAATTTTCATTATCATCTAAGATAAGAAAGAACGACAAGAAAATAAAGAGAAGCAAGTATCACGGCCTGGTTAAAAAGTTGTTTAAGGATCAGTTCAACGAAGTTCATTACAATTCAAAAAGAAGAAACGCAACTTTGACAAGTCGTAAAAACGTTATCTTGTCTGGTTTGTAGTTATGCGCTGTACCGCTCTGACTGATATCAGGATCAGGGCTGATGCGACACAACGCAATTCTTAAGCGAAGTATTATTCTCACTTCTCGTGCTCCAGCTTATCCGTGTAAACATTAAATTGTTTATTAAATGTTTTGTTGGCAGGGTGTAAGTATCTAAAAGTAGTATCAAACCTTATGAATACTGTATTTAGTGATCTACCAACTTTATCTATCAACTCTATCAACTTTATCACCAACTTCTGTTAACAGTCCATAGTCTTCTATAAAAAGAATTTAGTCTTCCATTCCTGATATTTTCTGCTCTGTAAACTACATCAAGTCTTCAGCTATCAGTACTTAGTCTCCCACCAGTATTGTCTTGCTATTTGCCTATAATATCTAGTCTTCATGCAGTATATACTAATTTTTTTCTAAGCATAGTTTTCTTTTCAACATACTATCTTCTGCCATCTGTATGTACTATCCTGCTTACATTTTGTAGTCTCTATCCATCATAGTATCTATCTACTTATCTAGCATCAATTGAAGAGTTCACGTACAAAACCGGTTATATCCAAATTTTAGCAAAATTTACTCTTCATATGTAGTTGCATAAATTTCATGCTTTCTACCATTTGCTTAATTCAATGATAAGAAAAAGCGGATATATCACATTCTAACAGCTTGTTAAAGGTATGTGTTGTCTATCTGTAAAGGCAAACTGTCAATCGTTTTTCGCGTATTCTGAAACTTTTTTGAAAGCAGATATATCCGGTTTTACACGCGAGCTACTCAATTTACCCTTACACAAGAAGGATTTAGTCCTTCATTGGTTGTACTTTACGTTTGTATTCTGTAAATTGTAGCCAGCTGTATTGAACAGTGTAACCCAATCGATCTCAAGCCAACCCAACCCAACCCGATCGAACTCATGTCAATTTCATTGACAATCTGTTTGGTCATCTCTCAGCCTTTATCAACAGTATCTCGTCTTGTAGTAGCAGTGTTTAGTTGTATTTAAAAAAGAGCTTAAGGATTCCATTGTACTTTGCCGCCTGCAACCGATATTTAATATTTAGCTAAGATTAAATACCCTTCTGCGAGTATCATCTTGGCTTATAGCAACAGCATATATTCTTCTGCTAGCAGTTCCGCCTGGTCTGATATAAGAAAGATTTAGTTTTCCATTACTAGTATTTTCTCTTTTGCAAACTATATCTAGCCTTCAGTCAATAGTACTTAATGTTCCATCAGTATTATCTTGCCATCTGCCCACAATATCTAATTTTAATACAAAGTAGTCTAATTCTTTATAAGCATAATCTTCTTTTGCGCGTACTTTGTTTTGTGCAAACTGTATCTAGTATTCAGGCATCAGTATTCAGTATCCTGTTTGCATTATGTAAACTTTATCCATAATAACTACTTTTCTAGCATCAATGTTTATTATTACATAAGACGGATTTAGTTCTTCATTGGTTTTAGTTTGTGTTTGTCTTCTGCCAATTGTATCTAGCTTTTACACGGCAGTATTGAACAGAGTAGCCTAATTGAACTCAAGTCAACCCAACTCAACCTAATCGAACTAAAGTCAACCCCACTCAAGCTAATATAAGTCTTCAGTGACAGTCCATTTGATAATCTACCAACATCACATAGTCTTCTGCCAACAGTTCCGCCTAGTCTCATATAGAAGAAGGTTTTAGTCTTCAACACTAGTATTTTCTCTTCTATTAACTATACTTAGTCAACAGGATTTAGTACCACTAATAATATCTTGCCATTTAATCTCATAATATCTAGTCTTCAAGCAACCTAGTTTAATACATCTTAAGCATAGTCTCCTATTGGTGGTACTATGTCTTCTGCAAAGTGTATCTAGTATTTACATTTATTTACTACAAACAAAGCTAAGCCAACCCAACCCAAGTCAACCCTTCAGTAACAATCTATTTGATGATTTATCTAATCTTTATCAACAGTATCTTGTTTTTTAGTGACATTGTTCAGTTGTACTTAAGAAAGATTTAGTCATCTCTTGATTCTTCTATCTGGCTCTCTCACCTTATCTCCTTTCATTTGGCGCCGTTATGCTTCTATTTGACAAATAGGTCTTTACCATTTTAACCAGACATGGACTAATTTCTTCCTCCTCCAAAGCTTTTATCACCCCGCTCCATGGAGCAGAATTGAAAGCATTCTTAATGTCATTTAGCACTATAATACATACATCTTTATGTGTTAGACACTTGTAGAGACTTTTCTTCATATTCTCCACAACTTCCTGTACCTTTATTATGATTGTCCATCGTTTAAATTTTCCTTCCCCGCTTCTTCTTTCAGTCTTTACTTCATTATGCCTTAAGGTTCTTGTCCTTTTTCGGCTTCCTATGAGTATGAATCTAGCACCTTTTCAAATGATGGGAAAACATCGAAGCCAACCTAACACAACCCAAACTAAGCCAAATCAAGCCCACCCAATCCAACTCTTCACTGTTAACTTAATGATAGTTAAGTTCTAGTTCCCAATATACGAAAAGAGTTAGAATGAATTTTCTTTCCCCCGCTTCTTCTTTCAGTCTTTACTTCATTATCCCTAAGGTTCTTGTTCTTTTTCGGCTTCTCTATGAGTATCAGTCTAGCTCTTTTCCAAATAGTGGGAAAACATCGAAGCCAACCCAACACAACCCATACCATGCCAACTCAAGCCAATCCAATCCAACCCATCGCTGATAATTTAATGATAGTTAAGTTCTAGTTCTCAATGTACAAAAAGGTTTGGAATCAATTTTCTTTCCTCCGCTTCTTTTTTCAGTCTTTACTTCATTATGCCTTAAACTTCCTGTTTTTTTTTCGATTTCTCTATGAGTATCGGTCTAGCTCTTTTCCAAATGGTGAGAAAGCATCGAAGCCAACCCAACACAACCCAAACCAAGCCAATTCAAATCAACCCAATCGCTGAAACTTTTCGCTGATAATTTAATGATAGTTAAGTTCTAGTTCTCAAAGTACGAAAAGATTTGGATTATTATAACCAACACTTTGAAAGAAACTCCACTTGATGTTATCTCATCAAGATCCTTATATCCAGATCGATCTTAAGTGAGCACTTATTAGAAGATATCAGCATTCTAGGAGGTATTCTATCTTTTCGTTAATACAAAATGATGACGAGAACATTCCTTTGCACCATTTTTGATTTTCTTCAGAACATCAAAGACAAACCACAATCTTCAATATCCCAACACTTTGACAAAAACTCCACTTGATGTTATCCCATCAAGATCCTTATATTCAAATCGATCATAAGTGAGAACTTATTAGAAGATATCAGCATTCTAGGAGGTATTATTTATGAATAATTTTTGCCCAAAATTAATGAATATTTACAAAATAAATAAAATATCAAGTCAATCATCTTAATCACGAAAAATCAACCTTTCGAATAAGATATTGATCATAAAGCGCTGTCTGGGGTTCCGTTAATAGAACCGATTTATTGTAAATTTATTTCCGTCTGAGTGGGGATGGACCCAAAGGTCAAGAAGTACACAAACAACCCCCCAAACACCATTACTTTTATTGTCATTTTTATGGCCTAAAAGAAATCGAATCGAATTGCATAATAGATGATTTAAGATCGTTAATCATAGCGAAAAAGAAACGGCCGGAAAAAATCGGAATACAATTAAACCTTTTTGCATTTTAGCAAAATCGGAATGAAACTCGCTTTAGTAGAAACGAAAACGTTCGAAGACACACATAGATTTTCTATTTGCGAACTCTAACTAGATTTGGAGTCGATTCTTCGACGTCCGCGTTTTATTCGGTACCCGGAAATACCCGGACGTGGGTTATTCCAAGGTGAACTGAATATACGACATGGATATTTTTTTAAATTAAATGGAAAACCTTATTCACTAAATTCGGATTGCATAGAATTTTTTCGTTCGTTACAACATAAAGAAATATAATTGATACCTACAGCTTTCGTTTTTATGTCCGAGACGTTTCGTTTTAACGTGATGTAATAAAAGGAAGAAAATGAAAGAAATGGAGATAAAACAGAACTATAAGAAACAAATAAGATTTAACTTTTGTTTTGCTAAAAATAGAACATAGCACATAACGATTTCACGAACAAATAGCTAACAAAGCTCTAACGATTTAATCGGTTAATTAACAAACGCGCCACGTATCGGTCGCTTATTCTCCTTGTACGTTTTGGGAATAACCAAAATCAGTGAATACAACAATACCCGCAGCAATAAATTTGTCAGTGGCGACCGTACATGAAAATTATCGAAAATTGCTAATTAATATTATTGATTAATTATTAAACAGGTGCCAACCAGTCAACCACCAACAAGCTTTGTAAATTCGGGAACTATATTTTATGATTATATATGATTAACATTTAAATAATAAGTTCAGGCGATTATAATTACCACATTAATATGTGGCAATAATTACGAATTAATAATTAATTTTGTTTTAAATAATATATATTTTAGAACTCGTTAGTTTTTTGCTCAAAAAAAAAATTTGAAGAATTTTTCTCCTTCTGCAATTATCCTCCGTCTTTGTAGTTATACCTCCTCCCCAATTAATTAATTTTAAAGCTCCCAGCATTTCCCACCTTATAAATTTCCTTGCCACCGCCGGAAACCCCGACCTCGTTCCTTAAATTCCTATTTAAGCATTCCATCTCGTCTCCGCCCCCACTTCAGGTCCAACGGATTCCTTCTAGAAACAAGTTGGTGTCTTTTCCGCTGTGATAAAACGGATGAAGGTGTTCCAAAGGTTGCAAATCTCATCGGCGTAACCCCGAAACATCTTGAAATTGCTTGATTACGTTTGTATGGTTCTATATGGTTCGAAACGGTATAGACCTCAGCCACCACCTCAATTAACAGCTTGCAAGTTGAGTCCCCCAAATCGCACGAATTGAACTAAAATTGGACGCTTGTGCGCTCAATCCGATATAATGTGATTCCGGTGAATCCCACATACGTCGCTATCTAATTAATACTACATGTTAATTTTAGATTTGCATTTAAATAGGTAAATATTGAGAATATTGTGATATATAGATTTAAAATGAGAAATAAGAAATCCTATTTCGCTAATTTTCACTATTTTATCATCTTATCTCAATTCGTTCTTGAGATATGAGTTTTTGAATTTCTATTCTTAAAATTAATAACAAATTGTAGAGTTTAGTTCAAACATTTTAACAACAATGTTTATATAAAGTCAAGAATTATCCGTTGCACACTCAATTCTTATAAAATTTGATTTAAAATGCTTTTCATCTCAATTTATTCTTGAGATACGATTTTATGAATTATAATGTATAACAATGAAGTTGTGATGTTTAGTTAAAAAAATGTTCGTCATTTAATCATCATATCTTAATTTGTTCTTGAAATACGATTCTATGAATATCCATACTGAGTATCCATAACCTCGATTTCTATGAAGATTGATAAATCATTTATGGCACACTCAATTTATATTAAATTTGCTATAAAATGTTCGTTACTTCATCATCATATCTCAATTTGTTCTTGAGATACGATTCTTTGAATATCCATACTTAGTATTTGTAAAGTTCAAATATGCAGTGTTTGATTTAAAGAGTCATAACGTCGATTTCTATGAAGATTGATAAATCACTTGTGGCACACTCAATTGATATTAAATTTGCTATAAAATGTTCGTTACTTCATCATCATATCTCGATTTGTTCTTGAGATACAAGTCTTTGAATATCCTTCCTTTGTATTTGTAAATCTCAAATATGTAGAGCTTGATTTAAAGACTCATAACTTCGATGTCTATGAAGATTAAGAAATCATTTATGGCACACTCAATTGATATTAAATTTGCTATAAAATGTTCGTTATTTCATCATCATTTCTGAATTTATTCTTGAGATACGATTCTTTGAATATGCATACTTAGTATCTGTAAATTTCAAATATGCAGAGTTTGATTTAATGACTTATAACCACGATGTCTATGAAGATTAAGAAATCATTTATAGCACACTCAATTGATATTAAATTTGCTACAAAATGTTCATTATTTCATCATCATATCTCAATTTGTTCTTGAGATACGATTCTTTGAATATCCATACTTAGTATTTGTAAAGCTCAAATATGCAGTGTTTGATTTAATGAGTCATAACCTCGATGTCTATGAAGATTAAGAAATCATTTATGGCACACTCAATTGATATTAAATTTCTTACAAACTGTTCGTTATTTCATCATCATATCTCAATCTGTTCTCGAAATACGATTTTTTGAATATCCATACTTAGTATTTGTAAAGTTCAAATATGCAGTGTTTGATTTAAAGAGTCATAACGTCGATGTCTATGAACATTAAGAAATCATTTATGGCACACTCAATTGATATTAAAGTTCTCACAAAATGTTCGTTATTTCATCATCATATCTCAATTTGTTCTCGAGATACGATTTTTTGAATATCCATACTTAGTATTTGTAAAGTTCAAATATGCAGAGTTTGATTTAATGAGTCTAACCTCAATGTCTATGAAGATTAAGAAATCATTTATGGTACACTCAAGTGATACTAAATTTGCTATAAAATGTTCGTTATTTCATCATCATATCTCAATTTGTTCTTGAGATACGATTCTTTGAATATCCATACTTAGCATTTGTAAAGCTCAAGTATGCAGAGTTTGATTTAATGAGTCATAACCTCGATGTCTACGAAGATTAAAAAATCATTTATGGCACACTCAATTGATATTAAATTTGCTATACAATGTTCGTTATTTCATCATCATATCTCAATTTGTTCTTCAGATACAATTCTTTGAATATCCATACTTAGTATTTGTAAATCTCAAATATGTAGGGCTTGATTTAAAGACTCATAACTTCGATGTCTATGAAGATTAAGAAATCATTTATGGCACACTCAATTGATATTAAATTTGCTATAAAATGTTCGTTATTTTATCATCATTTCTGAATTTATTCTTGAGATACGATTCTTTGAATATGCATACTTAGTATCTGTAAATTTCAAATATGCAGAGTTTGATTTAATGACTCATAACCACGATGTCTATGAAGATTAAGAAATCATTTATAGCACACTCAATTGATATTAAATTTGCTACAAAATGTTCGTTATTTCATCATCATATCTCAATTTGTTCTCGAAATACGATTTTTTGAATATCCATACTTAGTATTTGTAAAGTTCAAGTATGCAGTGTTTGATTTAAAGAGTCATAACGTCGATGTCTATGAACATTAAGAAATCATTTATGGCACACTCAATTGATATTAAATTTCTCACAAAATGTTCGTTATTTCATCATCATATCTCAATTTGTTCTCGAGATACGATTTTTTGAATTTCCATACTTAGTATTTGTAAAGTTCAAATATGCAGAGTTTGATTTAATGAGTCATAAACTCGATGTCTACGAAGATTAAGAAATCATTTATGGCACACTCAATTCATATTAAATTTGCTATAAAATGTTCGTTATTTCATCATCATTTTTCAATTTATTCATGAGATACGATTCTTTGAATATGCATACTTAGTATCTGTAAATTTCAAATATGCAGAGTTTGATTTAATGACTCATAACCACGATGTCTATGAAGATTAAGAAATCATTTATAGCACACTCAATTGATATTAAATTTGCTACAAAATGTTCGCTATTTCATCATCATATCTCAATTTGTTCTTGAGATACGATTCTTTGAATATCCATACTTAGTATTTGTAAAGCTCAAATATGCAGAGTTTGATTTAAAGAGTCATAACCTCGATTTCTATGAAGATTGATAAATCATATATAGCACACTCAATTTATATTAAATTTGCTATAAAATGTTCGTTATTTCATCATCATTTCTCAATTTATTCTTGAGATACGATTCTTTGAATATGCATACTTAGTATCTGTAAATTTCAAATATGCAGAGTTTGATTTAATGACTCATAACCACGATGTCTATGAAGATTAAGAAATCATTTATAGCACACTCAATTGATATTAAATTTGCTACAAAATGTTCGCTATTTCATCATCATATCTCAATTTGTTCTTGAGATACGATTCTTTGAATATCCATGCTTAGTATTTGTAAAGCTCAAATATGCAGTGTTTGATTTAATGAGTCATAAGCTCGATGTCTATGAAGATTAAGAAATCATTTATGGCACACTCAATTGATATTAAATTTCTTACAAAATGTTCGTTATTTCATCATCATATCTCAATCTGTTCTCGAAATACGATTTTTTGAATATCCATACTTAGTATTTGTAAAGTTCAAATATGCAGAGTTTGATTTAAAGAGTCATAACCTCGATGTCTATGAAGATTGAGGAGTCGTTTATGGCACACTCAATTGATATTAAATTTGCTATAAAATGTTCGTTATTTCGTCATCATATCTCAATTTGTTCTTGAGATACGATACTTTGAATATCCATACTTAGTGTTTGTAGAGCTCGAATATGCAAAGTTTCATTTAAAGAGTCATAACTTCGATGTCTATGAAGATTAAGAAGTCGTTTATGGCACACTCAATTGATATTAAATTTGCTATAAAATGTTCGTTATTTCATCATCCTATCTCAATTTGTTCTTGAGATACTATACTTTGAATATCCATACTTAGTATTTCTAAAGCTCAAATATGCAGAGATTGATTTAATGAGTCAAAACCTCGATGTCTATGAAGATTAAAAAATCATTTATGGCACACTCAATTGATATTAAATTTGCTATAAAATGTTCGTTATTTCATCATCACATCTCAATTTGTTCTTGAGAGACGATTCTTTGAATACCCATACTTAGTATTTATAAAGCTCAAATATGCAGAGTTTAATTTAAAGAGTTATAACTTCGATGTGTATGAATATTAAAAAACATTTGTGACACTGTCAATTAATATTAAATTTGCTATAAAATGTTCGTTATTTCATCATCATATCTCAGTTTGTTCTTGAGATACGATTCTTTGAATATCCATACTTAGTGTTTGTAGATCTCGAATATGCAAAGTTTCATTTAAAGAGTCATAACTTCGATGTCTATGAAGATTAAGAAGTCGTTTACGGCACTCTCAATTGATATTAAATTTGCTATAAAATGTTGGTTATTTCATCATCCTATCTCAATTTGTTCTTGAGATACGATACTTTGAATATCCATACTTAGTATTTCTAAAGCTCAAATATGGAGAGTTTGATTTCAAGAGTCATAACCTCGATGTCTATGAAGATTAAGAAATCATTTATGGCACACTCAATTGATATTAAATATGCTATAAAATGTTCGTTATTTCATCACCATATCTCAATTTGTTCTTGAGACACGATTCTTTGAATACCCATAATTAATATTTGTAAAGCTCAAATATGCAGAGTTTGATTTAATGAGTCATAACCTCGATGTCTATGAAGATTAAGAGATCATTTATGGCACACTCAATTGATATTAAATTTGCTATAAAATGTTCGTTATTTCATCATCCTATCTCAATTTGTTCTTGAGATACGATACTTTGAATATCCATACTTAGTATTTCTAAAGTTCTAATATGGAGAGTTTAATTTCAAGAGTCATAACCTAGATGTCTATGAAGATTGAGAAATCATTTATGGCACACTCAATTGATATTAAATTTGCTATAAAATATTCGTTATTTCATCATCATATCACAATTTGTTTTTGAGATACGATTCCTTAAATATCCATACTTAGCATTCGTAAAGCTCAAATATGTAGAGTTTCATTCAAAGTCATAACCTCGATGTCTTTGAAGATTAAGAAATCATTTGTTTCACACTCAGTTGATATTAAATTTGCTATAAAATGTTCGTTATTTTATCATCATATCTCAATTTGTTCTTGAGATACGATTCTTTAAATATCCATACTTAGTATTGGTAATGCTCAAATAGGCGGAGTTTGATTTAAATAGTCATAACCTCGATGTCTATGAAGATTAAGAAATCATTTATGGTACACTCAATTTATATTAAATTTGCTATAAAATGTTCGCTATCTCATTATTGTATTTCATTCTGTTCTTGAGGTACGATTTTTTGATCTCTTATCAAAACATTTATGGCACATTCAATCCGTATTAAATTTGGTATAAAATGTGTGCAATTTCCTCCTCATCATATTTCAATTTCTTCTGAAGATACGATTGCTTGAATAATAAGTAATAAAAAGAAATAATAAGTATTTTGAAGCTAATTTAAGAAAGATTGTAGTTGTAGTGATTTTTCAAACCAAAATCTGAATATTTAATCCTTATGGATTCTAAGAGTGATATCTCGAGAATGAATTGAGATGTAATGATGAAATAACAAGCACCTTAAATATCTCTGAGATATCTCACTTAAAAAACAAAAATCTCATAAAATTGAATTCTGTATATTTCAAACCTAGTTAAAAACTACAAGATAAGAAATTCTGCAAATGCCATAAATAAAATGAAGTTTTTGAAAGTAGGTTTACGTTTCCATGTTTAACTGAACGTATAAGTAAAAAAAATAAAAAAAAACTTTAAATTTTCTCAAAATCAACCAAGTTTTCACGAGGAGAGAAAGTTTACGACGGGGACGTTATTTCCGTAGGCGGGATAACGTAAGAAGAGGGTTTTGTGCCGTATCCCGTTATCCTGGTTTTTAGGGTCCCAATATAATAAAATCCTTTCGAAGGGGTTATACAAAAAAAATAAAAATAAAACAATTTATGTCTAATTCAACACCCAAAATAATTTCGATTTTTTTGTAAGTTAAACAATTCAAAAGCGTTACATCAATGTTCTGCATTCGAAAATTGCAATTAGATGGAATTCGAGGGTATGTATGTCAATGACAGGTCGAATAAAAAAAAAGAGAGAGCCGTTGATATTAAATCACGATAAACGGCCGAAATTAATTTTAGCAATAACGGTTTTAAGCCGCCTTCCACGTTTGTGTTTGTCCATGCGAGCGAAGTGCACTCATCGAGATATTAATATAAATTACATAATTTCAATTACGGAATCCTGCCCCTTTCGCAGTTTTTAAAATTATAAACTGATAAAACGTTTCAACACCCTCCGTTCGTTGTGTTTACTCATATCTTCACTTCGTACTCGCGTTTTAAGTGTCGAGTCTGTTTACGTCCAGCATTTAGAGGGAGTATTTACGTTTATGGAACGGTTTTATTTTGCGGATTACGTTTCGTTAAACAAAACAAAAAGTCATCCTATAATGAACGTTTATTTGGGTAATTTGTTTCGAAATTTATGAATTATTTTCTCGCAACTAAACCGAAATACTTTGAAGATAATAGTATCTCGCGCTGTTTGGAGTCTGGAGTGCGCGCGGTAAAGTTGCGTCTAGGTTCGTTGATTTATAATCAGCTTTAAACAGATCAGATATTAACGATCTTCGCCGGCGGAGATTTCGAAGTTGCTACGGAAGAGCTTAAAGCGCTCCGTTACCTGAGAGATATTCGAGGGGAACCCGGCATGGTTGCGATCATTTAAGGTCGACCATAGCTAAACGGCGGTGCAAACAACGTGGCAAAAGCGGCGTGTACGCGAAGTGGCCCCATTCTGAGATTTAGTGAAAACTGACTAAGTTCGCGGTCGTAAATTTCCGGGAGAGCAGAGCTCTCGGCTATTGCCTGTCTGGTGCAGGCCTTAATTTAGAGGGTTGCAAAAATGGGATAGGTATGGGAAATAAGTATGCGTCGACCTTACTCGGTGGGATTTATGAACGCGCGAAACCTTCAAAAGCCAAAAGATGAATTAATTTTCCACGACTTTCTATAAAATATATACCTAGGGTATTTCATTAATCCTTTTTATTTTGTTTGTCATTGTACTACCTTCGTTATTAAAAGAGATAATGGATGCCCTGTCAAAAATGCAGATGAGCGAAAGATGCAAGTTATTTTAAAAACGAAATTAAAAAAAAAATGCATCTTAAAAACGAATTGGGATGTCACCTTGAAATAATGGATGCTTTATAGCAAATTTAATACAGATTCAGTGTGCCATAAATAATTTCTTATTTTGCATAAAGATGGATGTTATGATTCTTTAAAGCGAACTTTGCATGTTTATGATTTACAGATTTTAATACTGGAAGTTCAAAATATCGTGGCTTGAGATATAATGATAAAATAACTTAATAAATTTCTAACTTTCCATAAATATCGACGTTATGAGTAGAGTTTTACACCACATTTTCGCGTGCTTTTGCATTCTGCAGGTCTCATTTGGTCATAGTCAGTCTTATACAAAAATGTACTTTTTTGTAATTTACTGAAAATAATTTCAAATCGTTTTTGCACTAAAAAATTCTCTGTTGTCTGTCTGCTATAAATGATCTTGCCAAATTTGCATGCGTTTGTTATGGTAATTTACAGTTGTTTTCGAATGTTCCAATTTCGGAACACTGGGAGTAATTGGGTGCACTCTTTTTCTAGGTACTATTGTACTAAAGAGAGTATTGATTTTGTAGAAAGTGATAAGTTTTTGGAAACTGACATTTATATTACACAACCTAATGACGGAAGAGACTCTAAGGAAGATAGTGATGATGAACTTCCTTCAGATATAAAGGAAATTTTGTGCCTACGACTACAAAATATAGAGAATTTTTAGTTTCTTCTTTTGAACGTTTCTTTGATGAAGAAATATACATTTTCTTGAACGATATATTTGTACTTTACGCTCGCAACATGGTGACCATAGTTTTGAGATTGATACTGGCGAGATTAAATGCTTCGTTATCATTTTGTTATTTTCAAGACATCTTCAAATTCCTCGATGGCGAATGCTGTGGGAGACTGGCAGTGATCCTTGCTATCCAATGGTCGCAAATGCAATAGGAAGAAACAGGTTTGAAGCATGTATACTGCGCCGATAATACTAATCAACCTAAACGTGATAAATTTGCAAAAATGTGTCCTCATTTTGACATGATCTTACAATCTTATTTAGCACTTGCAGAACTAAATAAGACAGCTCATCAAAGGTAAACCGATTAGATATGGAGCTTGTCTGATCCATTAGGATACATGATTCAATTAAAACCATATCAGAGATCTCAGATTGAACAACTAGGTGCTGGCGATTCTACTGTTGTCTCATTTACGCTGATAGATATTTTCATCTTTAAAACTGGTGAATCATCTTCAATGTTTAAGATATGGATGCACTGGAACCATCAATTCTAACAGGACTGAGAAATATCCTATCATTCCCACCAAAATTTTAAAAAAGAAACCATGGCTCATATGAGTACCAAACGGTTAAAACTACAAACATAACTATGATAGCTTGGAATGATACAGAACTGTTCTTACTGGAAGTTCCTTAATACAATGTGCCATTCAACCTCATGTTATTGAATGGTAAGATAGAATGAATTAAATATTGAATACTACAAAATCAGATTTGAGTCAAAAGAATGACTGTTTGCCTTCTGCCTAGATATTTGCCGCCACAATTCTTGGCAAATTTATTATTTATGCAAACAAGAAACGAAAAAATAGATTTTTAAAATTGAGAGGAGAAGTTGTTCAAGTTTATTTAAGAAAGTTTGGTCAATCGGCAACCACCGAAGGAAGTTCAAAGACTTCCAAATCACTGGAAAACAGATCCCATGCCTAAATTCAATATGATCGCCTAAATTATTAGATAATGCCAGCTTAAAAATAAAATTATTGTGCACACTGCTACAAAAATGATCTGTTGACCTACTAAAATTCACATGCCGTTATTTATAATTGAGACATAATAATGAAATAATCAGCATTTTAAAGCAAATTTAATGTAGATTGGTTGTGCCATAAATCATTTCTAATTTTCCATACACATCGACATTATGATTGCTTGAATCGAGCTTGGCCTATTTAAGGTTAACGATTTTTAATAGCGTAAATTCAAAACTTCGTATCTCAAGAACAAATTGAGATATCTCTATGAAGTAATGAACGTTTTATAACAAATTTAATACAGATTCAGTGTACCATAAATAATTTCTTACTTTCCATAAATATGAATGTTATGATTTTTTAAATCGAATTCTGCATTTTTATGATTTACAGATTTTAATACTGGAAGTTCATAACATCGTATCTTAAGAACAGAATGAGATATAATGATGAAATAAGCAGCATTTTAAAGCAAATTTAATATAAATTGATTGTGCCATAAATAATTTCTAACTTTCCATAAACATTGACAATAATCTATTTGAATTAAGCTCGGTATATTTAAGATTAACGATTTTTAATAGCGGAAATTCAATACTTCGTATCTCAAGAACAAATTGACATGTCGTTATGAAGCAATGGTCGATTTATAACAAATTTAACACAAATTCAGTGTGCCATAAATAATTTTTTTACTTTCCATAAATATGGATGTTATGATTTTTCAAATCGAATTCTGCATTTTCTGATTTATAGTTTTTAATTCTGGAGGTTCATAACATCGTATCTTAAGAACAAATTGAGATATAATGATGAAATAAGCAGCATTTGAAAGCAAATTTAATATAAATTGGTTGTGCCATAAATAATTTCTAACTTTCCATAAACATTGACAATATGTCTATTTAAATCAAGCTCGGTGTATTTAAGATTAACGATTTTAATATCGGATATTCAATACTTCGTATCTCAAGAACAAATTGAGATATCGTTATGAAATAATGGTCATTTTATAACAAATTTAATACAAATTCAGTGTACCATAAATAATTTCGTACTTTCCATAAATATGGATGTTATGATTGTTCAAATCGAATTCTGCATTTTTTTGATTTACAGATTTTAATACTGGAAGTTCATAACTTTGTATCTTAAGAACAAATTGAGATATAATGATGAAATAAGCAGCATTTCAAAGCAAATTTAATGTAAATTGGTTGTGCAATAAATAATTTCTCACTTTCCATAAACATTGACAATATGTCTATTTGAATTAAGCTCTTCTAAACTTAGTATCTCAAGAACGAATTGAGATATGATGCTGGAATAATGAGCATTTTAAAATACATTTGATGAAGATTTTATATGCCTAAAATATTGTCTTAGTTTCCATAATCATCGATGTTATGATGCTTTAAACAAAACTCTACATGCTTGTATTTTATATATTTTACTAACGGAAATTCAAAACATCGTATCTCAAGAACGAATTGAGATATCATCAAGAGTGGACGTTTTATAACAAATTTAATGCAGATTTAGAGTGCTATAAATTATTTCTTACTTTCCATAAACATCGATTTTATACTTTTTTACGTAAAACTCTTTATTCCTTTGAATGGAGTGCCATTCTTGAATATCTCAAGAGCGAATTGAGATATGATGATGGGATAAGGAGTAGTTTAAACCAAATTTCTTGGAGATTGATTGTGCTATACAAAACACTTTTACTTTCCATATTCATCGATATTAAGATATATTAAACCAAGCTTGTTGAGTTTGGTTTAATGCTTGCATTTTGCAGATTTTAATCATATCATCATTAAATAATGGGCGTTTTATGAAATCATTTTATAAATAATTTCTTTACTTTCCATAAACATCCACCTTATACTTTTTTACATAAAACTCTGCAGATTTTAATTACAGATTTTAATAACGAAAATGTAGAAAATCATATCTCAAGAACGAATTGAGATATGATGATGAAATAACGAACATTTTGAAGCAAATTTCTCGGAAATTGATTGTGCCATACATACTCTCTTAGTTTCCATAATCATCTATGTTATGAATCTTAAACAAAACTCTACTTGCTTGAGTTTTATAGACTTTACTAACGGAAATTCAGATTATGATATCTCAAGAACGAATTGAGATATCATCATGAAATAATTAAAGTTTTGTAGCAAATTTAATACAGATTCAATGTACTGTAAATAATTTATTTCTGACCTTCCATAAACATCGACCTCATATTTTTTACTTAAAACTCTCCATTTTTTAGGTTCATAGATTTTAATAACGATATCTCAAATATCTCAAGAGCGAATTGACATACGATGGAATAACAAGCATTTTAGAGCAAATTTCTTGGAAAATGATTCTTCTATACATTCTTACTTTCCATAATTATCGATGAATTCGAGTTTGATTTATTGAACCAAACTCTACATCCAGATTTTAGTAACGAACATTCGAACATCGTATCTCAAGAAAGAATTGAGATATCAACATGAAGAAATGGATATTTTATAGTAAATTTAGTAGAAATTCAGTGTGCCATAAATAATTTGTTATTTTTCCTAAATATCAACACTTTTTTTTCGTAAATCTTTTCATTCCTTAGGTTTAAAGATTTTAACAATCATATATCAAATATCTCAAGAACGAATCGAGATATGGTGATGAAATAAAGAGCATTTTAAAGCAAATCTCTTGGCGATTGATTGTGCCCAAAAATACGCTCTTGCTTTTCATAATCATCAATGTCATATTTATTGAACCTCACTCTACAAGCTTGCGAATTGAGATATTATCTTAAAGTAATGAATGTTTTATAGCAACTTTTATACAAACTCAGTGTGCCAGGTATAATTTCTTAATTTCCCGAAATATCGACCTCATGCTTTTTATGTAAAACTTTCCATTGTTAAGTTTGTATATTTTAATAACAATATCTCAAATGTCTCAAGAACGAATTAAGATATGATTGGAGAATTTCATAGAAATTGATTGAATCTATATACTTGGGTTTTGCGGATTTTAGTAATGGACTTTCGGCGTATCGTATCTCAAGAACGATTTGAGATATCATTATGAAGTAATGGAAGTTTTATAGCAAATTTAATAAAAATTCAATGTACCACGAATGATTTCTTACTTCCCAGAAACATCGATCTTATGCTTTTTTTACACAACACTCTGCATGTATGAAAATTCAGAGAGTAGTAGCTCGAAAACGAATTAAGATATGAAGAGAAAGAACGAGCATTTTTAAGCAAATTTCTCAAATTTTAAGATTAAAGATTGACAGTCCCGTAAACAATTTCTTTTTTGCCTTAAACATAGATATTATAAATTTTAGAACCCAAATCTGCATATTTAAACAATGTACATTTTAAGAATACACATTGAAAAAGAAAAGATTGTATCTCAAGAATAAATTAAGGTGTTAATATGAAATAACGAACATTTTAAAGCAAATTTAATGAGGATTAAGTGTCCCATAAACAATTTCTTCTTTTTTATAAACATGAATGTTATGAATTTTTGAACCCAACTCTCCACATTTAAACATATGGATTTTAAGAACAGAAATTCTAAAGATTATATCTCAAGAACGAATTGAGATATTATCATAAAGAAATGGACGTTTCGTAGCAAATTCGGTGTGCCATAAATAATTTCTTTCCCCAAACATCGACTTTAAACTTTTTTACATAAAACTAACTCTGCAGATTTGAGATTTATAGATTTTAATAACGAAAACGTAAAAAGTCGTATCTCACGAACGAGTTGAGATATAATGATGAAATAAGAAGTGTTCTAAACTAAATTTAATACAGATTAAATAAATAATTTCTTATTTTCCTTAAGGACCATTAATATGGCTGTTTAACCAAACTCTAATTTTAAAATGAGCAAATTTTAATGGAAATTAATTGTGCTACAAAATAATTTCGAAATTGGTGGAATTTATGATCACATGAAATTAAAAAGCTAAAAGATGAATGAATTCCCCTCGACTTTCTCTAAAATATATACCGAGGCCGTTTTCGTTAATCCTTTTTATTTTGTTTGTTATTCAGATAAACTCATTTCTGGTCTGTCTGTATAACGCCCTTGCTATTGAAAATGTAATGGACGCCCTGTCCAAAATGCAAATGAGCCGTCAGTCGTGTCCTATGGTAGTACCTAATCCTGACACGGGGATTTTTCCATGCCCCGCAGGATTACCGCTTATCCTATTGGGTGGGTTTTCGTGGACGATACGCGAAACGCGGGTATATTTTTCCGGGAAAAACAAATGTTTAATTTTGAAACCCTGCAAACCTCTGCAGGACGCCCAGCCCTGTTTATTTAGGGTACGACGAAATTCCGCTTCGACGCTAGATTGAATCTGAATTCGTCATACTTTTGATGGCTCGTCATTTCCAATAAAAACCTTCCTCGAAGGAAATCGAAATATTTTAAATCAAAAGTGCATTCGAATTTTTTAAAGCTTTTATTTAAAGCCGATTTTATTTTTAATATAATTCGGGGAAATCAACCGAATTGGCATTGGCAATAAATTTCGCCGCATTGAATATGTATGTTTTACGTCGCGAGATTTATTAAAACCTTGATTTATTGAAATTTAAATTCAACATTTGTACGATATTTAATTCTGATTGAAATAGATTAATTTATCAACGTTATAATTTAAACGAATTTAAATCAGATTAAAACGTCTGAGGATCCAAGAAATTTATTGAAAATGTGACCAGGTTAGAAAACGACTTTGATGCAGGAACACTCTCTTTGAGCGAGAATCCTGACATATTACACACTTCGTTCGTTCCGAAACGTTTTATAACGTGCACTTCAACAACTCAGCATCTTAACTTTCTTTTTATATACGGAAGAGATCATTATTTGTTTTTAGTGAAAATCACCCTTTTAGTGCTTTATATAGTATATAACGGTTGCGTTTTGTGACGAGCAATTACAATTATAACCTTTAATTTTACCTCTAATGGTCTCGATTGCAAGCTCGGTTCTACCGACGCAAGTTGAATCGCAGTTTCAATAGTTGCTCCAGAACTTTGATGGTTGCAACTTTAGCTTTGAGAAAGATCGCAAATATTTCTGCTATGTTAACTGATACGAGTTAACAGATATTAGACTTCAATGCGAGTTTATATTATACTGGTATAATGATGTTAGAATAAAAAGAATTAAAAACTGTGCTAAAAACAAAATTATTAATTTATTAAAGGAGCTTTTTAAAGCAAATTTAATAAAGATGTTTCTAATTCTAGTATTCGTTATACTTTTAGTTTCAGAAGAATTTCAAACAATCTAGAGCTAATCAAAAATTAAAACTAACGTCTTAAGAGACGTACGGCTAAACCCTAATGTTTCTAGTTCTAGGTCTAGTGTTAGTTCTGAAGCTGGGTTGTAGGCCTAGTATTAGTTATACTTTTAGTTTCAAAAGAATTTAATACAATTTGGAGTTAAACGAAAATTAAAAGTAGAACTAACGTTATATTTTGAATGAAGATTTTCCAGTATTTTCCACAACACAAACTTAATCCATAACTAATTACAACATAACTACAACCATTTTTAGGTATAAAGCCAATAATTATCAATTTTTCAATGTAGATAAGTTTTCTCAATACAATTGCTCATATCTCAAAAACTAGCACCGATAGAAGAAAATATTTCAAATGATATTTATAGATAATACACTCAAAAAGTTTAATCCATAAACATTTTCATTGTAGCTGTTATGATCTTGTATGTATAAAGGCATAATTATCAATATGTCAAAATACATCATTTTTTGTTTAACAATTGTGACTCTAATTCAAAAACTTATGGCGATGGAGAAATATGTTTTGCATGAAAATGATCCATAATCAATCCAGAAACATGATCCATCAGTTGTATCATAGTTATGATCGCCTTGTAAGTATAAAGCAATTATGGTCAATGTATACATTAAAACAGTTTCCATTAGCAAAAAAAATGATATCTCAAAATTTAAAAAGGAAAAAAAATTCCTTTTACTTTCCATTAACACCATCATTGTGATGTTAAAACCAAAGTCTGCATATTTAATCATTATGATTTTCAGAACAAATATTACGAAAGCTATATCTCGAAAATGAATTAAGATATAGTGATGAAATAACAAGCATTTTATAGCAAATTTAATAAAGATTGCCTGTGCCGTAAATAATCTTTAACTTTCCATTAACGTCATTGTTGTGATTTTTTAAAATTAAAGTCTGCATATTTAATCGTTATTGATTCTAAGATCGAAAACTAAGAAAGTGATATCTCGAGAATGATTTGAGATATAGTGATGAAATGAGAAGCATTTTAAAGCAAATTTAATAAAGTTTGTCTGTGCCATAAATAATCTCTAACTTTCCATTAACGCCATTATTGTTATTTTTTAAAACTAAAGTCTGCATATTTAATCGTTATTGATTCTAAGATCGAAAACTAAGAAAGTGATATCTCGAGAATGCTTTGAGATATAGTGATGAAATAAGAAGCATTTTAAAACAAATTTAATAAAGGTTGTCTACGCCATAAATAATCTCTAACTTTCCATTAACGCCATTGTTGTGATTTTTTAAACCAAACTCTGCATATTTAATTGTTACGGATTCTAAGATCGAAAACTAAAAAAGTGATATCTCGAGAATGAATTAAGATATAGTGGTGAAATAACATGCACTTTAAAGCAAATTTAATAAAGTTTGTCTGTGCCATAAATAATCTCTAACTTTCCATTAACGCCATTATTGTGATTTTTTAAACCAAACTCTGCATATTTAATTGTTACGGATTTTAAGATCGAAAACTAAAAAAGTGATATCTCGAGAATGAATTGAGATATAGTGATGAAATGAGAAGCATTTTAAAGCAAATTTAATAAAGATTGTCTGTGACATAAATATTCTCTGCCTTTCCATTCACGCCATTGTTGTGATTTTTTAAAACTAAAGTCTGCATATTTAATTGTAATGGATTCTAGGATCGAAAACTAAGAAAGTGATATCTCGAGAATAAATTAAGATATAGTGATGAAATAACAAGCATTTTAGAGAAAATTTAATACAGATTGTCTGTGCCATAAACAATTTCTTACGTTTCATTAATATCCATTAGTATCCTGCATGTATAATGGTTATGATTCTTAAGACGAACATTAAGAAAGCTATATCTCGAGAATGAATTGAGATATAATTATGATATAAGAAGCACTTTAAAGCAAATTTAATAAAGATTGTCTGTGCCATAAATAATTTCTTACGTTCCATCAACACCGTTGTTGTCACATTAAAACCAAAGTCTGTATGTACAATGGTTATGATTCTTAGGACGAACATTAAGAAAACTATATCCAAAGAATGAATTGAGATATAATGATGAAATAATCAGCATTTTAAAGCAAATTTAATGTAGATTTGTTGGGCCATATATCATTTTTAACATTCCATAAACATCGTCGTTATGACTGCTTGAAGCTTGGCGTATTTAAGGTTAGTGATTCTTAATAGCGGAAATGCAAAACTTCGTATCTCAAGAACAAATTGAGATATCTTTATGAAGTAATGAACATTTTATAACGAATTTAATATAGATTCAGTGTGCTATAAATAATTTTTTACTTTCCATAAATATGGATGTTATGATTTTTCAAATCGAATTCTGCATTTTTATGATTTACAGATTTTAATACTGGAGGTTACTAACATCGTATCTTAAGAATAAATTGAGATATAATGATGAAATATGCAGCATTTTAAAGCAAATTTAATGTAAATTGGTTGTGCCATAAATAATTTCTAACTTTTCATAAACATCAATGTTATGACTGCTTGAATCGAGGTTGGTCTATTTAAGGTTAACGATTTTTAATAGCGGAATTGCAAAACTTCGTATCTCAAGAACAAATTGAGATATCTTTATGAAGTAATGAACGTTTTATAATGAATTTAATATAAATTCAGTGTGCCATAAATAATTTCTTACTTTCCATAAATATTGATGTTATGATTTTTCATATCGAATTCTGCATCAATAGCGGAAATTTAAAACTTCGTAGCTCAAGAACAAATTGAGATATCTTTATGAAGTAGTGAACATTTTGTAACGAATTTAATATAAATTCCGTGCGCCATAAATAATTTCTTACTTTCCATAAATGTTGATGTTATGATTTTTCAAATCGAATTCTGCATTTTATGATTTACATATTTTAATTCTGGGAGTTCATAACATCGTATCTTAAGAACAAATTGAGATATAATGATGAAATATGCAGCATTTTAAAGCAAATTTAGTATAAATTGGTTGTGCCATAAATAATTTCTAACTTTTCATAAACATTGACAATATGTCTATTTGAATCAAGGTCGGTGTATTTAAGGTTAACGATTTTTAATAGCAGAAATTCAAAACTTCTTATCTCAAGAATAAATTGAGATATAATTATGAAATAACAAGCATTTTAAGATAAATTTAATAACGATTGACTGCGCCATAAATAATCTCTTACTTTCTATTAACACCGCTCTTGTGAGTTTTTAAACCAAAGTCTGCATCTTTAAATCATTATGGATTTAAAAAATCATAACGTTGTTTCTCATATATAAGAAATTATTTATAGAAAATCTAATCTTTGTTAAATTTGTTTCAAAATGATTTATAACCACAACTCAATTTATACTTAAGATACAATTAAGTTAGTTAAGCTCGAAAAATAAGTTTTCAATTTAATTCGTAAAGCAGTTTAAACACTTTGTGAACATTTTAAATATTTTAAAACTTAAACTAAGAGTAAAAGGGTTGTTATCTTAACATTTTCGCAAGATAAAAATGTCGTACGCTTTTAATTTATGCCTTAAAAGCCCTTGTTAAAGCGAAATCAGGAGCGTCGCTTTAAACTCAATCTGGAACCCTTATTTTTCTCGTATTTCTTTGCCATCCCGGGGAATGGATAGCTTTAAATTTTATCTTCCCTACAAACCGTTTTACAAATACCGCTATGAATCGTTTTAGAAAATCTTCTTTTAAAAAATATCGTTTTAGACCGCGAAAACATTTTCGAAAATCCCTTTTTGTTCATGTTCCCCGTTCGCATAAAATCAATGCGGATTTACCTCTTAGCTTTTCTTCTCTTGCACCGGGACAACCATAAATTTTAAGCGGGGGACAAAAGCGCAATTGACTGGGAAACGCAGGTGCACCCGGAGCCGTTTTCAATTTTCAATTTCCCTCGCAAGAGGAAGTGGCTGTGAAAAAAGTTAAGCGCCCTTATGTATTCTTTTGAAACTCTCATCATTTTCGGTCTTCGATTTTTTAATGGATTTTTAGTTTTGGAGCTTCCCTTTCTATAAAGATTATTAAATTATTTTAATATTAATTAAGTTAATAAAGGCCTGGATGTTTCGAAAAGGGATGTTGGAGTGGTGATTCAAACAAAAGGAAGGGTTAGATTATCATGGTTGTAAATCAACAAGTTAATTATTCGACCAGAGCCTCTCCTTTGGACACCGTGTCTATAATCGATTATTATTGTAGCTGCTTTGGGCTTTAAATTTTGATGGGCTACTCCCTTAGGAGTTTTAGGGTTTATATCTGACGTTATTATGATAGGCGTTAGCCTCTACGTCTATTTATTGTAAACACGATAAAGCTTTAATAACGGAGGTTATTGCAAGAGAAAATATAGTTATAAGATAAAAATATTTTTATAATTAAGCGAAATTTATGCGTAAAACGTTTTTTGGTATAAAATAAAGTTTGATATAAAATTAACCTTTAATCTAATCCGCAGATGTTTGCCATCCGTGCAAGTTGCCCCTAAAACATTTTGGGGGGGTGACATCGTCAAATTTTACGCCCGTACATGCACCGATCCAACTTTAAACTGTACTTAATATGCAAATTAGTGAAAATCCGTATGACTACGTTCTATGCCCTAATTCCGCGAAAATACAATCCGATTTGAGGACGGCGAGAGTTAAGGTTGTGCGAGGCTGACGTCGTCTGCAATGGCTACGTATCGAGCAGTATGTTATTGGTTTATCTTATAGTTTATGGTTTGTTCGAATGCCACATAAACCGATATGGACTTACGATAAGGGCAAGATTAATGACTAACATTGTGTTATTTTGAAAGTTTATGTTTAATCGTTTATCGGACAATAAGTTAAAAATAACATTTTCTTGAGATAAGATTTTTTAAATTATAGAATTATAAAGATATCGTTATAAAATAATGAACGTTTTAAAGTAAATTCAATATAGATTAAGTGTTTTATAAAGAATTTCTTACTTTCCATAAATATGCATGTTTGTGGTTTACACATTTTTGATATTGGAAATTCAAAACAGGGTATTTTAAGAATTAATTGAGATATAATGATGAAATACCAGCATTTTAAAGCAAATTTAATATAGATTGGTTATGCTTTAACTCATTTCTAGCTTTTCATAAACATCGACGTTATGACTGTTTGAATCAAGCTCGGCTATTTCAAGTGAACGACTTTTAATAGCTGAAGTTCATAACTTCGTACCTCAAGATTCATCACATATCATCATGAAATAATGAATATTTTATAGCAAATTTAATACAGATTCAATGTGCTATGAATAATTTCTTATTTTCCATAAGTATCGATCTTATACTTTTTTACATAAAGCCCTGTATGCTTGAGGTTTGCAGATTTTAATGATGAACCTTTAGAAAATCGTATCTCAAAAACGAACTGAGATACAATGATAACAAAGATTCTAAATCAAATTTAATATAGATTCGTATTTTTGAATTTAACTTTGATCATTTGATCAATATGTATTTTAACCCTTTTCAAGGCCTTGCAGAAAACACAATAAAGAGCTATATTTGTAATGGATGACTATTCATTTCTTAAACAGACTACGTTAAATGTGGCATGCTGACTGTTAGGAACAACAAAGTTCCATACACATAGATGGAAATGAGATGTAAATGAGAAGCAAATGAGAAACATATTAAAGAACCCTTCGTCTTGAAGTGAACAAATGCTGCTTGAGAAGAAAACGAGAGTGATGAGATGTTATGATGGAGATGAGATACGAAATCTTTCATTGTTACTTGCAAAGATGAGGAAGCTAGCTTGGAAACATAGAATATTTTGGGATTGGTACCAAAAACGAACATGAAGAGATTACCAAACTATTTAAACAAAGAAAATTACCTCAGCTTTATATTTTTTTAAACCAACCCAACCTAAATTCACCTAAAACAGTTAATGCATACTAGTAGTGATGATGCACAAACTGGAAACCATGGTGATGACGAAAAAATCCACAAACCAATTGAAGATTATACAAAAAATACAAGAAACACCAAAATTTGTAATGGGTGATAATCCATTACCTAACCAGACAAAACTACGTTAGATGAGACGTGATGGTTACCCAGAAAAACAAAGCCTAGTGAGGATAGTCCTTCAAGAAAATGGGTTGAGGATATAAAGAGAATTACGAGAAGCAGATGGTTTAAGATGCATAAGCATATTAAAGACGTCTTCGTCCAGAAGTGGAAAAATGATGGGTGAAAATAAAACGGGAGAGATGATGGAGATGAGATGCGAAAACTTTCGTTATTATTTACAAAGAAGGTTTCCTCTTCTTTATAAATAATAACAAAAATAAATAATCTTTCTATCGAAAATTGCGGGTTTGGTGCTTAACCATTTCCTACCAGATTTAATAAATTTATTCAACATCTTTTAAATTTTTCTAAAAGTTTTCTACATTAAGTCCGGTATTCAAAGTGTACTCAAAAAAATAGTACATTATATTCAAAGTTTGGAAGACTTCTAAGTACCACTGGTAGACAAAGGGTTAAGAACGAAAATTCAAAAAATCGTATGTCAAGAACGAGTTGCGATATTATTATGAAAAAATCGAAAATTTTACAGCAAATTTAATGAAGATTGAGTGTCTAACAAATGTATAAACGAGTATATAAACAATTTCTTATTTGCCATAAATATAGATGTTATGATTTTTTGAACCCATCTCTGCACATTTAATCAACATGGTATTTTTAGAATAGAAATACAAAAAATCGTATCTCAAAGACGAGTTGAGATATCAAAATGAAATAGCGAACCTTTAAAAGTAAATAAAAAAGGAGATTGAGTGTGCCATAAATAACTCCTTATTATAAATAACTTTTTATTTTCCATAAACATGGATGTTATGAATATTTGGACCCAACTCTGTACATTTGAACAATATGGATTTTAAGAATAGAAATACAAAAAATCGTATCTCAAGAACGAGTTAAGATATCAAGATGAAATAGGGAACATTTAAAAGTAAATTTAATGGAGATTGAGTGTGCCATAAACAACTTCTTATTATCTATAAACATGGATGTTATGAATATTTGAACCCAACTCTGCACATTTGAACAATATGGATTTTAAGAATAGAAATACAAAAAATCGTATCTCAAGAACGATTTAAGATATCAAGATGAAATAGCGAACATTTTAAAGTAAATTTAATGAAGATTGAGTGTGTCATAAACAACTTCCTATTTTCCATAAGCATGGATGTTATGAATATTTGAACCCAACTCTGCACATTTGAACAATATGGATTTTAAAGATAGAAATTCAAAAAATCGTATCTTAAGAACGAGTTAAGATATCAAGATGAAATAGCGAACATTTTAAAGTAAATTTAATGGAGATTGACTGTGTCATAAACAACTTCTTATTTTCCATACACTTGAATATTATGAATATTTGAACCCAACTCTGCACATTTGAACAATTTGGATTTTAAGAATAGAAATACAATAAATTGTATCTCAAGAAAGAGTTGAGATATCAAGATGAAATAGCGAACATTTTAAAGTAAATTTACTGAAGATTGAGTATGTCATAAACAACTTCCTATTTTCCATAAACATGGATGTTATGAAAATTTGAACCCAACTCTGCACATTTGATGAATATGAATTTTAAGAATAGAAATACAAAAAATCGTATCTCAAGAACGAGTTGAGATATCAAGATGAAATAGCGAACATTTTAAAGTAAATTGAATGAAGATTGAGTGTTCCTATTTTCCATAAGCATGGATGTTATGAAAATTTGAACCAAACTCTGTACATTTGAACAATATGGATTTTAAAGATAGAAATTAAAAAGATCGTATCTCAAAAATGAATTAAGATATTAATATGAAATAATTAACATTTTAAAGCAAATTTAAAGAAGATTGAGTGTGCCATAAACAATTTCTTACTCTCCATAAACATAAATGTTACGATTTATTAAACACAACTCTGCACATTTAAGCAATATGGGTTTTAAGAACGGAAATTCAAAAGATTGTATCTCAAGAATGAATTAAGATATTAATATGAAATAATGAACATTTTTAAGCAAATTTATTGAAGATTGAGTATCCCATAAGCAATTTGTTCTTTTACATAAACATGGATGTTACGAATTTTTTAATCCAATTCTGTACATTTAATATATCAATTTTAAAAACAGAAATTCAAGAAATCGTATCTCAAGAACGTGTTGAGATATCAATTGAGATTAAGTGTACCATAAACAACTTCTTATTTTCTACAAACATAGATGTTATGAATATTTGAACCCAATTATTTAATTTTGAAGAATAGATGAGAAAGATTTTAAGAATAGAAATTCAAAAGATCGCATCTCAAGAATTAATTAAGATATTAATATGAAATAATCAACATTTTAAAACAAATTTAAAAAAGATTGAGTGTGCCATAAACAATTTCTTACTCTTCATAAACATAAATGTTACGATTTTTAAACACAACTACACATTTAATCAATATGGATTTTAAGAACGGAAATTAAAAAGATCGTATCTCAAGAATGAATTAAGATATTAATATGAAATAATGAACATTTTAAAGCAAATTTATTGAAGATTGAGTGTTCCATAAGCAATTTATTCTTTTCCATAAACATGGATGTTATGAATTTTTTAACCCAATACTGCACATTTAATCTATATCGATTTTAAGAACAACAATTCAAAAAATCGCATCTAGCGAACATATTGAGATATCAATTGAGATTGAGTGTACCATAAACAACTTTTTATTTTCTATAAATATAGATGTTATGAATATTTGAACCCTATTCTTTAATTTTGGAGAATAGATTAGAAAAATTTTAAGAATAGAAATCCAAAAGATCGTATCTCAAGAATGAATTGAGATATTAATATGAAATAATTAACATTTTAAAGCAAATTTAAAGAATACCGAGTGTGTCATAAACACTTTCTTATTCTTCATAAAATTTTAAAGTTACGATTTATTAAACACAACTCTGTACATTTAAAAAATACGAATTTTAAGGACAGAAATTGAAAAGATCATATCTCAAGAATGAATTAAGATATTAATATTAAATAATGAACATTTTTAAGCAAATTTATTGAAGACTGAGTGTTCCATAAGCAATTTATTCTTTTCCATAAACATGGATGTTACGAATTTTTTAACCCAATTCTGTACATTTAATCTATATCGATTTTAAGAAGAGTAATTCAAAAAATTGTATCTCAAGAACGAGTTGAGATATCGTTATGAAATAACGAATATTTTAAAGGAAATTTAATATAAATTGAGTATTCCATAAACAATTCTTTGTTTTCCATAAACATTGATGTTACGTACCTTTAAATCCAACTTAACACATTTAATCAATATGGTTTTTAAGAACTGAAATTCAAAAGATCATATCTCAAAAGAGAATTGACGTATTAATACGAAATAACGAACATTTTAAATCAAATTTAATGATGGTTGAGTGTGTCATAAACAATTTCTTGTTTCCCATAAACATGGGCGTTACAATGTTTAGAATCCCAACTTTGGATATTAAATCTATACCAGGATTGGGCAAAGTGCTTTTCACTACCACTACTTCTTTGATGGTAGGAAAAACGCGAATTTTATTATCAAGTGGTAGTGAAAACTTTTAGTGATAATTAACATTTTTCATTGACAACTTTACTTAACTGTAACAGTATAAAAAATGGTTTCAAAAAACCATATTTTTCAGTAGAAAATTCTAATTATGCCACACCAAAAGTAAGAAAACATAATTAGTTTTCTATTTCTTTATTTAACCCATTTACTGCCAATTTCACTCCAATTTTTCAAGAAAGTTAAAAAATCAGATGTATTAAGAAAAATATTGGGAACCTCCGAGTTATACTTTTAGTTCCAGAAGAATTTACAACAATCTACAACCTAGTTATATAGAATAACAACAAAAAATAGAACGAATGTGAACGTTAGAGCTAAGATTAGACCCAGAACGAAAAACATTTAACCGTACCTTTCTTAAGACAGAACCCAACTCAACCCAACCCAACCTAGCTTCAGAACTAACATTAGATTTAGAACTACAAACATTAGGGTTTAGGATCTAGCGTTAATATTTAGGCTAGATTGTAGGTTTTAGTTTCAGAAGAATTTACAACAATCTAGAGCTAAATAAAAATTAAAACTAGAATTAACACTAAACCTAGAACTAGAAAGATTTGGTCTAGCCATGCGTCTTCAGACGCAATTTACAATAATTTAGAGCTAAATAAGAATTAAAACTAGAACTAACACTAGACCTAGAATCAGAAAGTTTCGGTTTAGCCGTGCGTCTTCAAACGCACGGCTAAACCTGAATCTTGAATCTTGAATAGCAACTAAAAATTCAGCCAACATTAACAGTAGGACTAATACTAGACCTAAAATGTTAGAATAAAATTCATTATCACTAAAAGTTTAGTGGTAATGCAATTTCTTCACTGTCATTAAATTTTCAGTGATAGTGGATTTTTCAATTTTGCTATGACTGAAAAAACAGTGGTAGTGCAATTTAGTATTAATGCAAAAATGGTCAACGTTGATTAACGTTGATCAATACAGATTTTGAGAATCCAAAAAATCGTATCTCAAAAATAAATTGAGATATCATTGTGAAATAACGAATATTTAACCTTTACGATTTTCTAAACCAAATTGATTATTTAATATTTACCAAAACCCACGTGTAAATATTTAATAATCACCAACGTTGTATAAAAATGGTAAAAAAAATCTTTTCATTTCAAGATAGTTTCTGTTGATGCAGTATTAAATAAAGGGGATAGCGACCGTGCAAGATACACGTAAGCTCGGTTAGCGAAAAAGATAGGGAGTCTGTTTAAAAGTCTCGAGGCATCGTCGTTGGTGGCGCGCAGTCCATTCCCCACGAAAAGGTATTTTCTTATACGTTTCCTCGTTTTCTTCCCTTTTTATAGAGATTCAGCCCACTTCCCGACTTCTGGGTTATATTTTCAGCAAACGATACTCCACGATGTCATATTAAAAACGGGGCCAATCAACAATTCCAAAGGTAATTGGTTGCGGTGAAGTTAATTCGCGCTCGAAAAGGGGAGAAAAGCCGTTGCTTTATTAAAAGCTGGCTCGTCACTAAAGTTAAACAATATGGGGAAGCCCGTGTTGATTTAAGGTAGCTTTGATGTGACCCATAATGACGCGTGAGGGATAATTACGGACTCGAGATATCTCGGCGAGTTTTGTCTTTATTTCAAAGATAAAGTACATTAGTTTTGGTAACATCAAAGACAGGCGAGATTATGTTACCCATGTTTATTTAGGGATTAAATTTGATTAACACGTCAAGGTAAACTTTATCTAGGTCAAATAGACTTAACCCCCTAATCTGTGCTATTGTGTCAATAATTATGCCCCAATTCTAATTACATTCCAAACAAGGCAAAGTTAAGTCAAAAAAAAGAAGCTTTTCTTTCAAAAATCTCGATTGTCTTGCTAATGAGCTTTCTACGAGATGCGAATAAATTTTTAAATACTAAGTAGTTACCTTTCTCGTCTAAATACCCTTCAAAACCTTTTTTACTTGTCGCGTAAAAAGGTCCTTCTTGTGTCAAGGTTAAAAGTAGTTACTCATGGTGGATGCTTTTTAGAAAGCTTTTTATACCGTAACAATGTCGCGGAAATCATAAATCGACGTAAACTTAAAAAATCGTTAAAAACTTTGAACAGAATCATATTATGCAAGTTAAAAATTCCCAATTGAAACAAGTCAAAAAAAAAGTTCGGAAACAAACGAAATCCAAAAAAAAAAGACACGGCAACAAATCGTGATGGCGTCGAAAGCTCGCTCGTTTGTTATGCAAATCTCCAAAAGTTCCACGTGATCATAACGTTTTCGGGAATTCCCGGAATACCGCACGGTCGAAACGCGAGCTAATTTCAGACGATTAAATTTTATCGCGTTTCCAACCATAATTAAAGTAATTACCCGACATCTATGTGTTTGCACACGTGAACGGCTAAACTCATTTATAAATAGACCGATGTACAAATACGACGTATAAATAAACGAATAAGATTAAAACGAATTGATGATATGATATAAATTACCGTTGTTAGTGTTAGAAAAGGTTAAGTTTAAGTGGTTCTCCATCGCAAACATAAAACTTTTTCGGAGGAAAAAGATATAAATGAATGAATGCGAAGTAGCTCGGTAAATATTCATAAAGGAATTTCCAAAAGAAAAGTTCGAGTAATCTTTGAGTGGGAAGTTTAAGTATGGAAAAAAAAAGAGGAGGAACGATCAAGTTATGGATCCATTAATGTCAATTATAAATTGAAGCAAAAAGGTATTTTCGAATAATAAATCAATTTTATTTTTTATTGGATTTTGGAATTTATCTTTTGATGTTTACGCAAGATTATATTGACAAAGTACAATTTGATTCTAATTGAAGAATAATTATTGCTGGCAATATGCTAAATGTATTGCTCCTGTTCTACTGGTTGAAGAGTAGATATTGTTGAAAGAGGGTTAAAGGCTGTTTGGAAAAGTGTAAGGCTGATAGAAAGAATTGATGACGCTGTTATGTTGACAGAAAACAATATACTTTTAGAAACATTAGATATGGATGGTATAAGTATAGATACAGTTGGCAGAAGACGATACACTGCTAAAAATACTAAAATCTCTTAGTTAATGAGTAAAAACGGCTGTCAGAAGACATAGTGTTGGAAATATCAAGCAGCACTGATTGTTGAGTAGATATTGATGAGATGATGTATGCAGAAGATTATATATATATAGAAACTCTCGATATGGCTGCTAAGTGTACAGATACAGTTGATAGCATACTGAAATATGGTCCGCAGAAGATTAAGGTGACCAGAAGTCACCGATAAAATAATGTGACACAAGTCTATTAGCCTATTAGTGCGGTTTTTGTCTTACCCAACAACAGTGTTATGTAATTAATCTGAGTAGTTTCACTAAATCTTCCAAATCTTATATGAAATGATATCGAAGAGCAACTTGTTTCATAAATGAAGAAAGGATCATTCTTCGCTTTGCAGTGGGGTAAATCCACTGATATTTCTAACTGTTCTTAATCATGAAAGAAGAATGATTGATTTCACAGGAACTGACGACATCAAAAGGTACCGACGTCATATAGGTTCATGCCTTAATAACACAATATAATTAGCATTAAAGGTTACGTGGTCCTTCTTCACTATGGCTTATCATTACGAGCCAATGCCATTGTGTAGAGGGATGATGACCTAAAGTGACCATAAGTTGCGAATAATGGTCACATATCAAAGGATGTCATCATGCGTAGCTAACTGCGCGGTGATGTATCCACACATTGAGTCATCAATGGAGAACAAGCTTCAAACTAGATTGGAGTGGTCCATGGAGTGATCCATCCCAACCCAACCCAACCCAACCCAACCCAACCCAACCCAACCCAACCCAACCCAACCAACATTAACAACTAGCCATCATCAATGATGACCATTTTAGTAAGACAACATAAGCCATAGTTCAAAAAACATTTTTTTCACACCTTTAAAAAAGAATCGCACTGATATAAACTCAAACCATGAGAACCTTCTATTTTACACAGAATTTCTTTGATTGTAAAATAGCAACATGCTGGAATAATTATACGAGCTCAGAAAAGAGGTTAAGATGTTTCTAGGCAAGAATAAATAAAAGTCTGGCTGGAGCAGTTTTATGATATAATATCCCAATTTGGCTTATCTTGTGAATATAAAACAAATTGCTCTTGTAATTACAATGTTTAGGAAATAAACATTTGGAAGACGCTACAAATATATTATGTTTGACGATAAATATACTTCAATTATGGATTAGTCAATGGCTTGTCTTTGCATTATACTGCATTCTCAATATTAAAGAAATTCTTTGATGATACAAAGTATGGCACGTTAAAGAAAAGTATACAAGAAAACTTGTGAAGAAGATGCAAGCTCAAAAATTGATAAAAAAATAGATTTATACACTTTATTTTTTAACCATGTGATACTTCTTTATAACAGCAAAGTCAAAGTGGTCTTTGGTCATAAAATGGTTGGGAACTACTGTTCTAGAAACTCTAGATACAGCTGTTTTAAGTATAGATACAATTGGCAGAACACTAGATGCTGTTGAAAGAAAACTACATACTTCCAGAAAAACTGAATATAACTGTCATAAATTGCTGGTATTATAGATACTGAGAGTGGAAGACTATATACTGCTAATAATACTAGAATCTGCTAATTAATGAGTAGTTACTGTTGTCAAACCCTATATAGTGTTGGAAATATCAAACAGCACTGATTATATAGTAGATATAGATGCGATTATGTCAGCAGTAGATTATATGCTTCTAGAAACTCTAGATATTGCTGTTTTAAGTATAGACACAATGGGCAGAATGCTATATATTGTTGACAGAAAACTACATACTTTCAAAAAGACTAAATATAATTACTATAAGTGTTGACATTGTCTGCAGAAAACTATATACTTCTAGAAATAGTAGATATGGTTCCTGTTAGTGTAGCTACTATAAGTGGAAGACTATATACTGCTACAAATACTAGAATCTGCTAGTTAATGAATAAATACTGTTGTCATAAGATTACATAGTCTTGAAAACATTAAAAGCACTGATTGTAGAGTAGATATCGATGAGATGATGTCAGCAGAAGACTATAAGCTTCTAGAAACTCTAGATATGGCTGCTATTAGCACAGATACAGTTAATAGCGTACTATATACTTCTATAAACACTACATATTTCTGTTTTAAGTATAGACGCAATGGGCAGAATGCTATATACTGTTGGCAGAAAACTACATACTTTCAAAAAGACTAAATATAATTGCTATAAGTGTTGACATAGTTTGCAGAAAACTATATGCTTCTAGAAATAGTAGATATGATTCCTGTTAGTGTAGCTACTATAAGTGGAAGATTATATACTGCTACAAATACTAGAATCTGCTGGTTAATGAGTAAATACTGTTGTCAGAATATTACATAGTGTTGAAAATATTAAAAGCACTGATTGTAGAGTAGATATCGATGAGATGATGTCAGCAGAAGACTATATGCTTCTAGAAACTCTAAATATGGCTGCTACGAGTACAGATACAGTTAACAGCAGACTATATATTTCTAGAAACACTAGATATGCTGTTTTAAGTATAGGCACAATGGACAGAATGCTATATACTGTTGGCAGAAAACTACATACTCTCAAAAAAACTAAATATAATAGTTATAAGTGTTGACATTGCCTGCAGAAATCTATACACTTCTAGAAATAGTAGATATGATTCCTGTTAGTACAACTACTATAAGTGGAATACTATATACTGCTACACATACTAGAATCTGCTGGTTAATGAGTAAATACTGTTGTCAGAAGATTACATAGTGTTGAAAATATTAAAAGCACTGATTGCAGAGTAGATATCGATGAGATGATGTCAGCAGAAGACTTTATTCTTCTAGAAACTCTAAATATGGCTGCTATGAGCATAGATACAGTTAACAGCAGACTATATATATCTAGAAACACTAGATATTGCTGTTTTAAGTATCGGCACAATGGGCAGAATGCTATATACTGTTGGCAGAAAACTACATACTCTCAAAAAAACTAAATATAATTGTTATAAGTGTTGACATTGTCTGCAGAAATCTATACACTTCTAGAAATAGTAGATATGGTACCTATTAATATAGCTGCTGTAAGTGAAAGGCTATATACTGCTAAAAATACTAGAATCTGCTTGTTAATGAGTAAATACTGTGTCAGAAGATTACATAGTGTTGAAAATATTAAAAAGCACTGATTGTAGAGTAGATATCGATGAGATGATGTCAGCAGAAGACTATATGCTTCTAGAAACTCTAAATATGGCTGCTGGTACATGATACAGTTATCAGTATAGTTACAGATACAGTTAACAGCAGACTATATATTTCTAGAAACACTAGATATTGCTGTTTTAAGTATAGGCACAATGGGCAGAATGCTATATACTGTTGGCAGAAAACTACATGCTCTCAAAAAAACTAAATATAATTGTTATAAGTGTTGACATTGTCTGCAGAAATCTTTACACTTCTAGAAATAGTAGATATGGTACCTATTAATATAGCTGCTATAAGTGAAAGGCTATATACTGCTAAAAATACTACAATCTGCTTGTTAATGAGTAAATACTGTGTCAGTAGATTACATAGTGTTGAAGATATTAAAAAGCACTGATTGTAGAGTAGATATCGATGAGATGATGTCAGCAGAAGACTATATGCTTCTAGAAACTCTAGATATGGTTGTTATGAGCACAGATACAGTTAACAGCAGATTATATACTTCTAGAAACACTAGATATCGCTGTTTTAAGTATAGACACAATGGGCAGAATGTTATATACTGTTGGCAGAAAACCACATACTCTCAAAAAGACTAAATCTAATTGCTATGAATGTTGACATTATCTGCAGAAAACTGTATACTTCTACAAATAGTAGATATGGTTCCTGTTAGTGTAGCTACTATAAGTGGAAGACTATATACTGCTAAAAATACTAGAATCTGCTAGTTATTGAGTAAATACTGATGTCAGAAGAAATTTAAAATGAAAATATTAATAAGCACTGATTGTAGAGTAGATATTGATGAGATGAGCAGTGGAAGACTATATGCTTCTAGAAACACCAGATATGTGCTACATTAAATATGGACACAACTGGGAGAACACTAAATACTGATAGCAAAAACCTACATACACTAAACAAACTAAATATAATTGCCATAAGTGTAGATATTGTCAGCACAAAAGTATATGCTACTAGAAACATCAGATATGGCTATTATTAGTATACATACTGCAAGTTGAAGACTATATGTTGGTAAAAATCTAGAATATGTTAAGAAGGCTACATAGTGTAGATTATAAAGTAGATATAGATGAGATGATGTCTGCAGAAGACTATATACTTCAAAAAACTCTAGATATAACTGTTATAAGTACATATACAGTTGATAACAGACTACATTCTTCTAGAAACACTAGACATTGCTGTTATAAGTATAGGTACAGTTGGCAACACTAGATACTATTAGTAGAAAACCACATACTTCCAGAAAAACTAAATATAATTGCTTGGGTGTAGATATTGTTTGCGAAACACTATATTCTTCTCGAAACAGTAGATATGGTTGCTATTAATGTAGATACTGTAAGTGGAAACCTATATACTGCTAAAAATACTAAAATCTGCTAGCTAATGAGTAGATACTACTGTCAGAAGATTACAAGTATTGGAAATATCAAACAGGACTAGTTGTAGAGTAAACAATGATGAGATGATGTCAGCAGAAAACTGTATATTTCTAAAAACGGTAGATATGGCTGCTGTAAGTACAGGCTAAAGACTATCTACTGTTGTCAGAAAACTACATATTTTGAGAAAAACTAGGACTAACTGCCATAAGTGTAAATATTGTCGGCAAAAAATTATACACTTCGAGAAATATGTAGTAAATATGATTGCTATTAATATAAATACAGTAAGTAAAAGACTATGTACTGCTAAAACCTAGAATTTGCTAGTTAATGAGTAGATACTGCTGTCAGCAGACCTGATTGTAGAGTAGATGTAAATGAGAGAAAACTAAATGCTGCTGGAATAAGAGCATATACAATTTAAATTATATTCCTTCTTTATTAAAGAAATAAAAGAAAGTTAGATTCAATTTTCATTCAATTCCTTAACAAAATTTGTTCGGTGTGAAAACAAACTGAAACCACACAAGATTTTATCCAATAAACGTCGAAAGATAGTTCTGTCCGGATGCGGTTTAAAATTAAAACCGAAACTACTGTTTTCCAATACGGGATTCCGATCTCCTTAAAGGAATTTATGAACGGCACAAATCCATTTGCCAAGAGTGGGCGCAATATCGCCGAACAGCGAATACACACACACACAAATACACGGAAGAATGCAGATGGGACGTGGACTCGGGCGCAGGAGAAAGCCCCTCGGTCACGTTCCAACCGAAACGCGATTAAATCTAAGTCCTGCTGATATTTTCTCGATAGCCCCGACGTGCAAATGCCACCCCCTTCGCCCGAAGTCCCCGATACTCCTTTAGCGTCACCTGAAATTCACCGAAATCGTTTCCTATTCGAGAATATTTTCCAAACATTTATTTGTTAAATATGGAATTAGTGTCAAAATAAACAAGTAGGAGTATCAACAAAGTTTGAGATATTAAAAGCTTCTAGCATTACACCATTTGTTTTGTTTGTTAATTTTAGTTTGTTAGTTGAAATAAAGTTTTATACGATTATTAGTTTATGCAATTATCAGTCCAAATTTGCTAACGAACTCTTTATTACATCAACGCAAGAGAGAGCACTCAATTAAACCAAAATATTAATAAGTTGAAATTTATATTTATCAATTAATTAATTAAAATTAATAACGAGAGAAATGGTAGTAAATTAATTAATACGTTCTTATTATTGATTAGAAAAGCCACATGCACTTGCACGTTACTTATTACTTTGCTAAAGAGCGAGTTGATATGGGACGCAGAGCTCGCTAATGACTGCTTTATTTATGAAGCTCCCTTTTCCTGGCTTGCTGTCTCGCTGGATAAATTGCTTTTGTGATATTGAACATAAGGAGGTCGTTGAGCACACTGGAAAATCGTCTTTGTATTAAGGAAACCGTACAGAGTGTGCTGATGCATATATTGTAGTCTATTTTTTTAAATTGTTAATAATTTACTACGCAAATTTCAACAATATAAGCATAGTATCTCAGGAATAGATTAAGATATGATGATAACTTAACTATAGGCAATATCTCTGAAGACGCACGGCTAAACCTGAATCTAGTATTAATGTTAGATCTAGTTTTAGTTCGAAACAAGTATATAATAATCTAAAACTGAATAAAAGCTAATACCAACACTAAAGCAAACATTTGACTTAAAACTAGAAACAGTTGGCTTTACCCGTACATATCTTAAGATGGGACTGAACCCAACTCAACCTAGCTCCAGATCTAACACTAGATCTTTGGTTTAAAAAAGTCTTTGGTCTTTGGTTTAAAAAATAACAACATCGATGTTAATAAAAAAAATAAGAGATCATTTATAACACACTCAATCTTTATTAAATTTGTTTTTAAATGCTTGTTATCTCATTATTATATCTTATTGCATTCTTGAGATACAAAACTAGTTTTAAAACGTATAATAACTTAATAAACAGGGTGAGGTTGAAAGTCATAACAATGAGGTTTATGGAATTAAAGATATTATTTATGGTACAATGAATCTTCATCAAGTTTGCTTTAAAATTCTTGTTATTCTATGGTTATATCTCAATTCATTCTTGAGAGATAGCTTTTTAATATTCA
The DNA here is from genome assembly GCA_036711965.1 of Onthophagus sagittarius. Lineage (NCBI taxonomy): Eukaryota > Metazoa > Arthropoda > Insecta > Coleoptera > Scarabaeidae > Onthophagus > Onthophagus sagittarius. The sequence continues at coordinate 16,626,275 of JASERS010000004.1, forward strand.
TCCTTAGAATCACAACGATTAAATATGCGGACTTTGGTTTTAAAATCACAAAAACGGTATTGATAGAACTGAAACTGAAAGAGGTTATGGCACAGGCAATCTTTATTAAATTTAATATAAAATACTTGTTATTTCATCAGTATATCTCAATTTGTTATCGAGATATCACTCTCAATTTTTGATCTTACAATTAGAAACCATAAGGTTAGCCAAAAACCATAATTTGCAGACTTTAGTTTTAAAAATCACAACTACGGTGTTAATGGAAAATAAGAGATTATTTATGCCACAGTCAACCTGTATTAGATTTGCTTTAAAATGCTTCTTATTATATAATTATATCGCATTTCATTCTCGAGATATCACTCTTAGAATCCATAAGGATTAAATATTCTGATTTTGGTTGAAACATCACTACAACAGCGTTAATAAAAATAGAGGATTATTTATGGCACAGTCAATTAAAGTTTCTTTAAAATGCTTGCTATTTCATCATTACATCTCAATTCATTCTCGAGATATCACTTTCTCAATTTTTAATCTTAACATCCATAAGGATTAAATTTGCAGACTTTGGTTTTAATAATCATAATTACGGAATTAATGGAAAGTAAGAGACTATTTACGGTACAGTCAATCTTTGATACATTTGCTTCAAGATACTTCTTATATCATCGGTCTATCTCAATTCATTCTGGAGATATCACTCTTAGAATATCTATAAGGACTAAATATTCTGATTTGGGTTTGAAATATCACTACAACAGCGTTAGTGAAAAATAAGGGATTATTTATGGCACACCCAATCTTTGTTAAATTAACTTTAAAATGCTTGTTATTTCATTATTATATCTTAATTCATTCTCGAGATATCACTTTCTCAATTTTTGATCTTAGAATCCATAAAGATTAAATTTGCAGATTTTAGCTTTAAAAATCACAACTACGGTGTTAAAGGAAAGTAAGAGATTATTTATGGCACAATCAATCTTTATTAAATTTGTTTTTAAATGCTCGTTATCTCATAATTATATCTTATTGCATTCTTAAGATACAAAACTGGTTTTATAACCTTAACAACTTAATAAGCAGGATGAGATTCAAAGTCATAACAACGAAATTTATGGAATGGAAGAAATTATTTATAGTACAATGAATCTTTATGAAATTTACTATAAAATGCTTATTATTGCATTATTATATCTCAATTTGTTCTTGAGATACAAATTTTTGAATTTGGATTATTAAAATCTGTAAGAACTTAATAAGTTGGGTTGGGTTAAAAATCATAACATCCATATTTATGGAAAGTAAGAAATAATTTATGGCACACTCAATCTTCATTAAATTTGCTTCAAACTGATTTTTATTTCATTACTATATCTCAATTGATTCCTGAAATACGATTTTTTTAATTTTAATTTTTAAAATCCATAACAATGAAATAAGCAGAGTTTAGTTTAAAAACTCATAACATCCATATTTATAGCAAATCAGTAATTATTTATGGTACAATGAATCTTCATCAAATTTACTTTAAAATGCTTATTATTGCATTATTATATCTCAATTTGTTCTTGAGATACAAATTTTTGAATTTGGACTATTAAAACCTATAAGAACTTAATGAGTTGGGTTGGGTTAAAAATCATAACATCCATATTTATGAAAAGTAAGCAATAATTTATGGCACACTCAATCTTCATCAAATTTGCTTCAAACTGATTTTTATTTCATTACTATATCTCAATTGATTCCTGAAATACGATTTTTTTAATTTTAATTTTTAAAATCCATAACAATCAAATAAGCAGAGTTTAGTTTAAAAACTCATAACATCCATATTTACAGCAAATAAGTAATTATTTATGGTACAATGAATCTTCATTAAATTTGCTTCAAACTGATTATTATTTCATTATTATATCTCAATTGATTCCTGAAATACGATTTTTTTAATATTAATTTTTAAAATCCATAACAATCAAATAAGCAGAGTTTAGTTTAAAAACTCATAATATCCATATTTACAGCAAATAAGTAATTATTTATGGTACAATGAATTTTCATCAAATTTACTTTAAAATGCTTATTATTGCATTATTATATCTCAATTTGTTCTTGAGATACAAATTTTTGAATTAGGATTATTAAAATTTGTAAAAACTTAATGAGTTGGGTTGGGTTAAAAATCATAACATCCATATTTATGGAAAGTAAGCAATAATTTATGGCACACTCAATCTTCATCAAATTTGCTTCAAACTGATTTTTATTTCATTATTATATCTCAATTGATTCCGGAAATGCGATTTTTTTAATTTTAATTTTTAAAATCCATAACAATGAAATAAGCAGAGTTTAATTTAAAAACTCATAACATCCATATTTTCAGCAAACAAGTAATTATTTATGGTGCAATGAATCTTCATCAATTTTACTTTAAAATGCTTATTATTGCATTATTATATCTCAATTTGTTCTTGAGATACAAACTTTTGAATTTGGACTATTAAAATCTGTAAGAAGTTAATGAGTTGGGTTGGGTTAAAAATCATAACATCCATATTTATGGAAAGTAAGAAATAATTTATGGCACACTCAATCTCCATTAAATTTGCTTCAAACTGATTTTTATTTCATTATTATATCTCAATTGATTCCGGAAATGCGATTTTTTTAATTTTAATTTTTAAATTCCATAACAATGAAATAAGCAGAGTTTAATTTAAAAACTCATAACATCCATATTTACAGCAAATAAGTAATTATTTATGGCACACCCAATCTCAATTAAATTACCTTCAAATTGATTCTTATTTCATGACTGTATCTCAACTCATTCTTAAGATACGTATTTTTGAATTTATAATTTTAAAATCTGTAACCATTTAATAAGTTGGGTTGCGTAACAACTTAATAAATTGGATTTAGTTGCAAATGATATCAACGATGATTATCAACACTAAGATATAATTTATGGCACACTTAATATTAATTAAATCTTCTTTAAAATACTTATAAGTTCAACATTATAGCTCAATTGGTTCTTGAGATACGATTTTTTAGCTTCAATTTTTAAAATCCATAACAATCAAATAAGCAGAGTTTGATTTAAAAACTCATAACATCCATATTCATAACAAATAAGTAATTATCTATGGCACACCCAATCTCCATAAAATTACCTTCACATTGATTCTTATTTTATTATTATATCTTAACTCAATCTTGAGATACGTATTTTTGAATTTATAATTTTAAAATCTGTAACCGTTTAATAAGTTGGGTTGAGTTACAAATTATATCAACGATGTTTATCAAAACTAAGAAATAATTTATGGCTCACTTTAATATTCATTAAATCTTCTTTAAAACACTTGCTTGTACAAGATTATATCTTAAGTGGTTCTTGAGATACGATTTTTTTAGTTCCAATTTTAACATACATAACAATCAAATAAGCAAAGTTTGGTTTAAGAACTCATAATATCCATATTTATAGCAAATAAGTAATTATTTATGGCACACCCAATCTCCATTAAATTAGCTCCAAATTGCTTCTTATTTCATTACTGTATCTCAACTCATTCTTTAGATACGTATTTTTGAATTTATAGTTTTAAAATCTGTAACAACTTAATAAATTGGATTTAGTTGCAGATGATATCAACGATGTTTATCAAAACTAAGAAATAATTTATGGCACACTTAATATTGATTAAATCTTCTTTAAAATACTTGTTAGTTCAACATTATATCTCAATTGGTTCTTGAGATGCGATTTTGTTAGTTTCAATTTTTAAAATCCATAACAATCAAATAAGCAGAGTTTGGTTTAAAATATCATAACATCCACATTTATAGCAAATAAGTAATTATTTATAGCACACCCAATCTCCTTTAAATTACCTTCAAATTGATTCTTATTTCATTACTGTATCTCAACTTATTCTTAAGATACGTATTTTTGAATTTATAGTTTTAAAATCTGTAACCATTTAATAAGTTGGGTTGACTTTCAGATTAAATCAACGATGTTTATCAAAACTAAGATATAATTTACGGCACACTTAATGTTGATTAAATCTTCTTTAAAATACTTGTTAGTTCAACATTATATCTTAATTGGTTCTTGAGATACGATTTTTTTAGTTTCAATTTTTAAAATCCATAATAATCAAATAAGCAGAGTTTGATTTAAAAACCAACATCCATATTTATAACAAATAAGTAATTATTTATAGCACACCCAATCTCCTTTAAATTACCTTCAAATTGATTCTTATTTCATTACTGCATCTCAACTTATTCTTAAGATACGTATTTTTGAATTTATAGTTTTAAAATCTGTAACAATTGAGCTGCAGATGATATCAACGATGTTTATCAAAACTAAGAAATTATTTATGGCACACTTAATATTCACTTAATATTCTAATTAAATCTTCTTTAAAATACTTGCTGGTACAAGGTTATATCTTAATTGGTCCTTGAGATACGATTTTCTTAGTTTCGATTTTTAATATCCACATCAATTAAATAAGCAAAGTTTGGTTTAAAAACTCATAACATCCATATTTATAGCAAATAAGTAATTATTTATGGCACACTCAATCTCCATTAAATTAGCTTCAAACTATTTTTTAGTTCATCATTATATCATAATTTGTTTTTGAGATACGATTTTTTAATTCTCCACACTTATTGTATCTGTAAAGCTCAAATAAGCAAAGTTTTTTTTTTAAAGAACGAGATCAATGTTTATAGAAAATATTTCAATTCATACTCGAGATACAACCAATTCAATTTATATTTAAACTAGCATAACGAGCCCGTGCAAATTCCCCATCTTACATTATCCCACTCACGGAAATAAGGCATCCGTCAATCGTAAACTTGCTCTCCTCGTGAAAACTTGATTTTAAGATTTAAAAAAACTTTTTTTCTTTCACATACATCGACTTAAATAAGGAAACGTAAACCTAGTTTCAAAAACTTGGTCTTTACACGGGATGTTGCATCCAGTATTTACGGCGTTCGCAGTAAGTTTCGCCACTTCTTGAGCTTGCCGGATGCTTTAGCCTAGAGCGCTTTTCTTCCTGGCTTTTTACGAGGGCGTAACGCTCCTCCGTCATTTTACAACGTCCATCATGAGAGAAGCGTAAAAGATCCACGACTCGGCGACAGCCTCTTTACGTTTTTTTTAAGATAAAACTTTTCCGACGCCTTAAATTGATAACGCAATGTTGTTGCTTGAAAGCTTTTAACACACGATATCAACATAAAATTTTCCGCAAATCGGATTCATTTACGTTTTCAACAATGCTGATTCTGATTAATAATGGCCCTCAAAATTCGGACAATATCCAATAACGTTGAAACTAAATTTTCTTTCATTGTTCGCAAATCGCTAATTAATCTCGTCCCGAACGTGCACTTAGTTACGTTTATTATAGGGGAAATGGTAACTGTTTCCCATAATTTAGGAAAATTGCGTGCGCCGACCCCCGTTTTCAAACTTATATTAAACTGACCATCGCCTCTATTAATTCGTAACTTGTAACGACGTTAGAACGCGCGGGCAAATAATTTTGATAAATCCGTTTTCGCTCGGTGCGGACCGAATGTTTGCGAGCTTTAAATTTCCAACGAATCCCAAGTAGTAAATTATGTTATCCGTTAAGTGCAACCAACCGAAAGTTGTGTTTTGAAAGCTCAAACGCCCGATCCGTAACGAGTAATTGCCCCACAAGACTTTACTCGAAAGGTAAAGCTCTGCAACGATTAGAGCTTTTACCTATATTTTCACATCCACCTATAAATAATATCTAGAATATATAGAACATGTGGAACGTGTATTTGGCAAACTCTTCGAGGTGGTTGTTTCTGATGTTACGAGGTATACCCCTAGGGCTGATATCGCTTTCTCGCGAACCCCAAGAGATGCCATTCAAGGAATATTCCTGTATTCAGACGGCGTTTTCGTCTACACATGTGTGATTAACGATAACCAGAGGTGTATAGCTTGGTTGCTTGGGCCGACAGCTGTGGCTTAACGTCCCTCTCGGAAGGACGAGTGGGCGGCTTAACGCGAAAACTTCTGCGGTGTTCTAATTTGAGACGTCAACTCGAGAGTTAACACGCTTTGGAATTTCTCTGCAGTTGACCGGTAGAGCGCGATATAAAAATGGTAATCTATTTACAATAATTAAAATTTACGACAATTTAAAAAACTGATAGAAGTTATATTTACTCAGCTGGAAATTAATAAAAATGAAAATTGATATTGCTACGCCTGATCTGCTTCCAAATAAACAAAACATTACGTTAACCGTAAAAAAGAAGTTGGTTTTGAGGACTTGCAAGATGATGTCGTGAATTTGTTGGATGCTGATCGTCAACCACTTTCGCGTACTTAGGCGGAAGAAGAAATAATTCACATCATAATCCCACAGGGAATAATCAGCCATCTTCAAAATGATCAGAAACAAAAGCACGTTTATCGTGGCATTGCCACCATCCTAAGCTGTATGAGGATTGATCTGCTTCCAGAAGACTTAATATTGCATCCAGAAGACTTGATATTATTTCTGTGTGAATTGAAATGCTTCGATATATATTATATTGCTTCCAAAAGCTTGACTTACTTCCAGAAAACTTGACACTGCATCTAAAAGACTTGAGATACTTTTAGAGGACTTTAATATTACCTCTGAAACAGTTGAAGCACTTCCAGAAGACAGAAATGCTTCCAGCAGATTAGAAATGCTTCCAGAAGACTTGATACTTCTTCCAAAAGATTTGGTATACTTCCAATTCTTTATATTACCTTTAGAAGATTTGAAATGCTTCCAGAAGACTTGATACTAATTCTAGAAGATTTGAAACATTTCCAGAAAATTTGATACTGGCTCTAGGAGTCTTGAAATACTTCCAAAAGGCAAAAATAATTTTTAATCCACATTTACTTTATAGATGATGAAAAATGTGAGACAGTACAAAACAAACTGATAACAGAATCTACGCAGCTCGAAATTAGATAAAATATAAGAAAAACTGATTTTCCCAAAAACACAGAAATGCGATGCAATTAAAGCTAAATCATGTAGAAGTTCTGCATAAGCCAAAATGTAAAGACATACAATACAATTTAAAATAAATTGATCAGAAAATTTGCTAAGTTCGAAATTAGCAAAAATTTAAGAAATTTTCCAAAAAAAGACAGAAAGTCCAAATCTATAATTTTTTTCATATTTATTCTTTAGCGTTGACGAGGAATGTAATACAAATTAAAGATAAATCGTTCAGAAATTGTTGACAACCCAAGATATGCAGAAATTTCGAAAAAAACTGAGAAATGGCAAAAAAGTTCTTAGTCTACATTTGCTTTTATAAATGATGAAGATACAAATCAAAACAAATTGATCAGAAATTTTGTACAATCAAAAATTTGCAAAAAATTAATGAAGCTGAAGTATGTCTCCAAAGTTATGATGCACATTATCATAGGAATCATAGGAAAAGAATACAGCAAGATAGATATCTGAAATCTTAACCAAATAAAAGGAAAACTATCTTAGTTTTATGCCCGTTCAGCTACGGTATCCAGTTATGGTATTTGGTCCTGGATCCGTCGCGAGATTTCATGAAAAAAATGATAGATAAAGAAAAATGGGTGCACTTTTGGAAGTATTTCAAGTTTTCTAGAAGCAGTATCAAGTCTTTTGAACAAATAATATTCTTTGAATGATAAACAGAAGGCATTAATCAAAGAATTCTTATTTTTGTTGAAGAATCCGGAAGTTTTGGTGCAGCAAAAGTAGCAATCAAACAAATGATCCGTTTGTTCCCTTAAAATTATGTCTTGAAAATGGCATAGCAGCCTCCCAAAATTATATTGCTTCCAAAAGACTTCAAATACTTCCAGAAGACTTTTGATATTGCCTCTGGGAGACTTAAAATGCTACCACAAGACTTATTACTCCTTCTAGCAGACTTAAGTTGCTTCCAGAAGATTAGAAATGCTTCTAGAGACTTTTAATATTGCCTCTGGAACACTTAGAATGCTTCCAAAAGACTTAATACCACATCTAGAAGCTTTGAAATACTTCCATAAGACTAAATATTACCTCTGGGAGACTTGAAATGCTTAAAGAAGACATGATATTACATCTATAAAACTTAAAATGCTAACAGAAGATTAGAAATACTTCCAGAAAACTTTTGGTATTGCCGCAGGGAGATTTGGAATGCTTACAAAAAAATTGATATTATCTCTGGAAGACTTGAAATGCTTCCAGAAAACTTGATCAGCTTTGAGAAGACTTGATATTGCCTCCAAAAGACTTCAAATACTTCCAAAAGACTTTTGATATTGCCTCTGGGAGACTTAAAATGCTACCACAAGACTTGATACTGCTTCTAGCAGACTTAAGTTGCTTCCAGAAGATTAGAAATGCTTCTAGAGACTTTTAATATTGCCTCTGGAACACTTAGAATGCTTCCAAAAGACTTAATACCACATCTAGAAGCTTTGAAATACTTCCATAAGACTAAATATTACCTCTGGGAGACTTGAAATGCTTAAAGAAGACATGATATTATATCTATAAAACTTGAAATGCTTCCAGAAGATTAGAAATGCTTCCAGAAAACTTTTGGTATTACCACAGGGAGATTTCAAATGCTTCCAAAAAACTTGATATTCTCTCTGGAAGACTTGAAATGCTTTCAGAAGACTTAATCAGCTTTGAGAAGACTTAATATTGCTTCCAAAAGACTTCAAATACTTCCAAAAGACTTTCGATATTGCCTCTGGGAGACTTAAAATGCTACCACAAGACTTGATACTGCTTCTAGCAGACTTAAGTTGCTTCCAGAAGATTAGAAATGATTCTAGAAGACTTTTATTATTGCCTCTGGAAGACTTAATATTATCTCTAGGAGACTTGAAATACTTCCAGAAGATTAGAAATGCTTCCAGAAGATTAGAAATGCTTTCAGAAGACCTGTAATGCTTCGAAAAAACTTGATACTGCATCTACTTGAAATACTTTCAGAAGACTTGATATTACCTCTGAAACAGTTGAAATGCTTCCAGAACTGAAAGACTTGATATTGCTTCTAGAAGATTTGAAATATTTCCAGAACATTTGATACTGCCTCTTGCAGACTTGAAATGCTTCTAAATGCTTTCAAAAGAACACTCATACAAAATTGTTAATGGTTTTATCTGGAAGTTATCTGAAAGTTAATGGTTTATCAGAAGTTGTGCACAACCCAAAATGTACAAAACTTAAAAAAAACACAGTTTGAAGACTGAGAGAGATAATTTTTAGTCCACATTTACTTTATAGATGATGAAAAATATGAAACAGTACAAAACAAATTGATGACAGAATCTGGGCAGCTCGAAATTAGAAAAAATGTAAGAAAAACTAATTTTCAAAAAAAAACGACAGAAATTACAAATCTATATATATATTTTTTTAATTTCTCGTTTGGAGTTGGTAAGGAATGCGATACAATTAAAAATAAATCGTTTAGAGGTTCTGCATAAACCAAAGTATGAGGAAATTAAAAAAAATTTCAAAAGAAATGGGAAATGGCTAAAATAATTCTTAGTACTTACTTGCTATTGTGGATGATAAGAAATGAGGAAATATAATTTAAAATAAATTGATCAGAAAAAGACAGAAACTCCAAATCTATAATTTTATCATATTTATTGCTTAGCATTGCTGAGGAATGTGATGCAATTAAAAGTAAAATCATTCAGAAATTGTTTAGATCCCAAGATGTACAGGAATTTCGAAAAAACTACATTTTCTTTTATAAATGATGAAGAATGCGATACAAATCAAAACCCAATTGATCGGAAATTCTGGACAACCAGAAATTTGTAAAAATTTAACCAATTTTCCAGGACTTAACCCTGGCTACACCCAAGATCGCTAAAGTTATGATGTACATTTAACCAATCACAGGAAAAGAATATAGCAAGATAGATAGGTATCTAAAATCTTAACCGAATAAAAGGAAAACTCTTAGTTTTATCCCTGCTGAATATTGTTCGATATACACATATACACCCTACATCAAGTCACGGTGTTTGGATTCGGATCCATCTCAGGATTTCTTGGAAAAAATAGTAAGTCCGGGACGAATAAGATGACCACTAAGAAAATATTAGAATTTCCGGTACAATTATTCTCTCGCCTGTTGTTTTGCAATGAAAATACGCTATTAATTAAAAATGATAACTTCAATCCAGACAACACCATTAACAATTTTGTGTGGGTGCTCTTTTGGTAGCATTTCAAGTTTTCTCGAAGCAGTATGAAATCTTCTAGAACTATTTTAACTCTTGCAAAGGCAATATCAAGTCCTCTGGAAGCATTTCTTGTCTTTTGCAAGCAATATTAAGTTTCTAGAAGCAATATCAAGTAATCTCAATCATATTTTCTCAACGATGTACTAAGTTAGTAGTAGAAGACATTAATAAAACGAATCATAATCTAATTTTTTATGAAAAATCCGAAAGTTTAGGTGCCGCAAAAAGAAGCAATGACACGAATGATCCGTTTATTCACTTCAAATCATATGTCTTGTAAATGGCATAGCAGCCTCTCAGAGTTAAACACATCGTGCACTGCAAATACGAGGATCCCTGATTTTTAATTTTTAGGCCAAATTTAGGAAATATAAATTTGCTAATAAACCTGTAGGATCTGTTTATCTCTTTGGAAGGTGAATTCTTTACACACATAACAGACGCTGTGAAGATTATTTATAAAGATACAGGACATAATGAAATAAAAAGACGTTCAGCTATGACAAACAGTGTTAAACAGTATTTAACGAGCCGTACACAGATTTATATATACCCACACAACCATGATACTTCAAATTCATGATTTAATTGGCTAAAGAGCTCAAATAGGTATGATTTAAATGTTTTAACATAGAAAACAAGAAAGAAGCTATTCAGATAGGTTCACTTAATACTTGCTAGTACAATAAATCTTATAGTATCGCTCTTATATAATAGTTGCTTTAAAATTTTGTAAAATTTCTCTTTTAGAAGTAGTATTAATTCTTCTGGAAGTATTTGAAGTCTTCTAGATGCAATATTTTGGAAGCATTTCAAATCGTCTACAAGCAATATCAAGTTTTCTAAGAGCAGTATTAAGACTTCCAGAAGCAGTGGTATATCTTCTGGAAGCAGTTCAAGACTGCTGGAAGCAGTATTAAATCTAAATACTGTCAACGTTAAGCTAAGTTATCTAGAAGCAATATTCCAAGTATTTTGGAAATAGCTCTACTTTTTTGCAAACGTATTTTGATTTCGGAACTATTTTCGACAATTTTGGGACCTTTAGCCCAAGATTTAGAATTTAGTTTTGAATCCCAAAAACATCTTTGGTTCCGGGAATTGGATTCCTAGTGAATTGGAAGTCACATCCCAGCTCGATGTGACTTCCAATTCCATACCAAATTCAGGATGTTTAATATAAAATTTTACAAAGATATTGCAAGCATTTTTCAACACTTCACAACACCGCCCTGAACTTAAGGGCTAATGGGGCTAATATCCTCAGCCGCACATCTCCTAAGGCAGTTAAACCCGAATGATTCTAGTTCTAGGTCTACAGTTAGATCTAATGATGTAAAACTAGAACTAAGGGTTGGGTTTGCCGTGCATCTGAAGACATTTTTTTAACGAAAGTCTCTATAATGAATAGTTTCTGAAATAGAGTACTTTACAAAATGATTTGGCAACCCTGTATATTTTAATTGAAGCAAAACTAAAACTAACACTAGACCTAGAAGTGAAAGATTTGGGTTTAGCCGTGCGTCTGAAGACTTTCACTTCTAGGTCTAGTGTTAGTTCTAGTTTTATATCATTAGATCTAACTCCAGATCTAGAATTATATACATTCGGGTTTATCTGTACAGTTCTCAAGACCCAGATGATTTTAGTTCTAGAGGTCTAGTGTTAGTTCTAATTTAACTTAATTTCAAATATACTGGGTAGAGTTTGGTTGGATTGGGTTTGTTAGTTTGGGCAGAACATTTTTTTAAATTTTGTATGAATATCTTAAGATGGCAAATACGTCTCTAAGCTTGATGTTAATCTTTGGCTATTTACTTGAGATGATTCTATCTCTATAAGTATACGTTGATCTGAAAATACCTATTTCTATTTGAAATAAATAGATTCCAATTCGTTTTTAAAGAAACCGATTACCATTCAACTATATTCGATACAATCAAATCTGTCAAATTAGTTTGCCATCAAGTCCAACAATTCCGGGTATTACATTTAGATCTCCAAATGCAATTCACCACATCACATTCAATCATATTAGTATAGATATATCTATATAGTGTCAAGCTGTCTGTAAATCATTCTGTCGAATTATTACTGCTTAGTTAATCAATTTAAACCGGCATTGAAATTCATTAAAGATTTATCACCAATTTAACACTTAATAAACTTTAAATTATAAATAAGATATTGAGATTTTGATGTTTTTATGTTAAATTTATCCAATATTTTCTTTTCTAAAACAAGAAAGATGTAGTTTTCGTTGAGAACTTTCTATCTTTCTTTCAACCACGTGAAAACATCTACATTTCCGTTTCGGACGATTTATGGGTGTTGATATGTACAAGTCGACGATAGCAGAAGAAGAAGAAGCCGTTCAGCCAAAATTTTCGGTTGATTTACGTCGCAAAACCGGGTCAAACCTGAATCTATACAAAGACGACGCGCGCGCCCTTAAAATTACAATTACACGCGAACAACAAAGCGTTCATCCGAAATAATTACCCTAATCCCGGATCATTAGCGAAACGCTTCTGTGCCATTATAGCCACCGATGGAGAAGGAAAGCTCCTCTGAAGGACACGGTGATGACGATGACCCAAGTGTAACGAGGGTTTCTGAAATTGTCCGAGTTGAATACTAAGGATTAGGTATTATCCTCACGTTTTGTTATGGGTTTGCTTAAAACATTAAAGCGGGGTATCTAAGAATTTCTAGGAGTTGAAAAGTTTCGTGTTTTATTCAGTTTTCGTCGCAAGATAATATTTTTTGATGGTATTCCTTATATCGGGATAAATTTGAATTCAGTGGTCAGGCACTTTCTTTTGATTTGGCACGTAACTCAAGATGCGAAGAGAAGGAGATATTCCGGGTTAGCGTTTCATGTATAATTCAGACGTTGAGGGCCGTCGCCGGACCCAACTCTTGCAAATAAATCGAAACGCTCCGTCAAGATCAACATAATCATCAATAAGTAATCGGATTCGGACACATTCTTATTTACCATAACCTAATGGGGCAGAAAGAACACACCTCTCCAATTTTTCTACAATTTCAGTTCGTTTTATTATTTATGAGACGGGGAATTTTTCTCGATTTTATTTACTGTTATGATGACGATGGCTTGGAGATTTTAATTCCCAATCGGGATTCGGATAGACGTAATTTATTAAAGTGCTTGTACCCGATTGATTAAAAAGCTTTTAGTAAAATTGTGCGCCATCCTTCGGGATTAAATCCGCGTTAATTTAAGATTTAAACGCAAATAGTTTTGTTGTCAATAAATATTTTAAATGAAATAAATAAATAAAATGAAATAACAGAAATGTCGCTGCGGTTATGAATAATAAAAAGGGTTCATTCTTCTAAAGCGTGGAATGCTTTTTAATAAAGTTGACAATTTGTAAAGAGACAAAGGGAGTATAAATATTCATAAGTACAACTGCAGGTAGTAGCAAAATGAGGAAAATTTAGTTGTTTTATTTATTATTTTTTACTCCAGCAATTTTAATCCGCCCTACCTGTATACTTATTCAAATTTAAGCAAATTTAATCCAACCTGCATTAACATTATTATACGCTGTATTTATTTCAATTTATCACTCACATTTCATCTTAACCGGGTGTTATTCCTCTCAGACAAATAACTCAAACGTTATCTCGCGAGAAAGGGAAGATCCTAGTTTTATTGGATTTTCCGCACAACATTCCTCCCGAACGATATCCGTTTTGCCGCTATCAAAATATAGACGTGTTTTCAAACCGTTACTTTTTTTCGGGGGCACGTGATGAAAAAGAAAAAAAAACGAAGGGTCAGAATTGGCGGTCTCGTAGGACGATTTATCACATGATTGATGACCTTTAGTTCGCCATTCGGCGTCGAAAAATAAGCGGACGTTCAATTTAATTTCTCGCGTCGTTTTTCTAAACGCAAACGAAAGAAAAATTACTATGCTATTAAAAATGTTTTCTTTTTATCTTTTCCCTCGTTTTAAATCGACCGAAAAAATCGTTCAATTATTTATAAACTGAAATGAATAATTAATGTGTACATGTATATCGAGTGGGGAAAAAACGGTTTGTGAAAGTGAAAAGAATGATAATTTAAAAAAAAAAGTTGTTTTAACTTTTTTTTTGTAGACGCGAAACGTTTAAATAAATATTATAAATAATTAATAATGAGGGAATGAATTTTGAAAGTTTTATATGGAAGATAAAGAAGAATCAATCTTTCCTTCAAGTTAATTCTGATTCAAATCCAAGTAAAAAAGAATAGAAATTAGAAATATGTATTAATAATGCAGAAATAAATGAAGATAAGGTGAAATTCTTTAATGTAAATGATTTATGCATACAAAATTTAGTAACGATCAAAAAAATTCTGATCTTTTGATCAACAATAAGTATTTTGAAGGATTTTGAAACAATTTCGACCACCATGCACTGACGATGACAAAGACTTCAAAAACTAAAGACAAAAGAGACTACATTTGATGAAGCGCAATCTCGAGACTGAGACTGATCTTGGTGCTCAAATGCAGAAATGGAAGAAGAAGAGCACTTTTTATGATATTTTATCTACCGAGAAAGGAAGAATTTTCAAAGAAATTAAACCAAATTGATTCGGTTCACCTAGAACTCTAGTTCCTTGGAGTCTAGTTCTAGATCTAGTAGTATCTAAGAATCTAGTAATTCCAGAATAATTTGAAACAATCTCCAGTGAAATAACAATTAAAACTAGAACTAGCACTAGACCTAGAACTAGAAAGATTCAGGCTTAGCCGTGCACCTGAAGACTTTAGCCTTTAGTATTTGGATTTTGAAACAATTTCGATCATCATGCACTGACGATGACAAAGACTTCAAAAACTAAAGACAAAAGAGACTACATTTGATGAAGCGCAATCTCGAGACTGAGACTGATCTTGGTGCTCAAATGCAGAAATGGAAGAAGAAGAGCACTTTTTATGATATTTTATCTACCGAGAAACGAAGAATTTTCAAAGAAATTAAACCAAATTGATTCGGTTCACCTAGAACTCTAGTTCCTTGGAGTCTAGTTCTAGATCTAGTAGTATCTAAGAATCTAGTAATTCCAGAATAATTTGAAACAATCTCCAGTGAAATAACAATTAAAACTAGAACTAGCACTAGACCTAGAACTAGAAAGATTCAGGCTTAGCCGTGCACCTGAAGACTTTAGCCTTTAGTATTTGGATTTTGAAACAATTTCGATCATCATGCACTGACGATGACAAAGACTTCAAAAACTAAAGACAAAAGAGACTACATTTGATGAAGCGCAATCTCGAGACTGAGGCTGATCTTGGTGCTCAAATGCAGAAATGGAAGAAGAAGAGCACTTTTTATGATATTTTATCTACCCAGAAAGGAAGAATTTTCAAAGAAATTAAACCAAATTGATTCGGTTCACCTAGAACTCTAGTTCCTTGGAGTCTAGTTCTAGATCTAGTAGAATCTAAGAATCTAGTAATTCCAGAAGAATTTGAAACAATCTCCGGTGAAATAACAATTAAAACTAGAACTAGCACTAGACCTAGAACTAAAAAGATTCAGGCTTAGCCGTGCACCTGAAGACTTTAGCCTTTAGTATTTGGATTTTGAAACAATTTCGATCATCATGCACTGACGATGACAAAGACTTCAAAAACTAAAGACAAAAGAGACTACATTTGAGGAAGCGCAATCTCGAGACTGAGACTGATCTTGGTGCTCAAATGCAGAAATGGAAGAAGAAGAGCACTTTTTATGATATTTTATCTACCGAGAAACGAAGAATTTTCAAAGTAATTAAACCAAATTGATTCGGTTCACCTAGAACTCTAGTTCCTTGGAGTCTAGTTCTAGATCTAGTAGTATCTAAGAATCTAGTAATTCCAGAATAATTTGAAACAATCTCCAGTGAAATAACAATTAAAACTAGAACTAGCACTAGACCTAGAACTAGAAAGATTCAGGCTTAGCCGTGCACCTGAAGACTTTAGCCTTTAGTATTTGGATTTTGAAACAATTTCTATCATCATGCACTGACGATGACAAAGACTTCAAAAACTAAAGACAAAAGAGACTACATTTGATGAAGCGCAATCTCGAGACTGAGACTGATCTTGGTGCTCAAATGCAGAAATGGAAGAAGAAGAGCACTTTTTATGATATTTTATCTACAGAGAAAGGAAGAATTTTCAAAGAAATTAAACCAAATTGATTCGGTTCACCTAGAACTCTAGTTCCTTGGAGTCTAGTTCTAGATCTAGTAGAATTTAAGAATCTAGTAATTCCAGAAAAATTTGAAACAATCTCCAGTGAAATAACAATTAAAACTAGAACTAGCACTAGACCTAGAACTAGAAAGATTCAGGCTTAGCCGTGCGCCTGAAGACTTTAGCCTTTAGTATGGCTTTAGTTCGAACAGCTAAAAGTAGAGCTAACACCAACACTAAAGCTAGCTCTAGATCTAGAACTAAAAACATTTGGGTTTAGCCGAACGTCTCTTAAGACGGCTGAACCCTAATATTTCAAGTTCTATGTCTAGAATTTGTAGCATCTGAAGACGCATGGTTGAACCTAAACCTTTCCACTTCTAGGTCTAGTGTTAGTTCTAGTTTTACTTGTAATCATTGTAGAGGCTTTCTTTAAAAAGATGTCTTCAGATACACGGCTAAAACCAACCCAACTCAATCCGAGGGCTAAATTAGACGAATAACGCAAGTGCGCTTCTTTTCATACAAATTATAATGCAATAAAAAGGTTTGAGAAGGGACATTGTTTCCTCAGGGCTATAGCCCTATAATCTCTTAGGTTTTTAACGGCGTTGTGAACAGTTAAAAAATATTGGCAATATCTTGGTCAAATTTTATACGAAACATACTGAATCCGGTATGGGTACAACTTGATTCTCGTATAGATGTCTATAGGCCCAAAATTGGAGGTCACATCAAACTAGGGTATCCAATTCCAAATGTGTCCAAATGGACCAAAGATGTTTTCGGGATTTAAGACTAACTGTAAGTTCTAAATCCCGGTACTTGGACTAAAGATCCTGAAATCCCCGAAGTCAAAAAACGTACATCTACTTTTAAAAGACTTGATATACTGCTTCTAGATAACTTAAACTGCTTCCAGAAGACTTGATACTGATTCTGAAAGACTTAATACTGCTTCCAGAAGACTTGACCTGCTTCCAGAAGATATACTACTGCTTCTGGATCATTTAATACTGCTCCTAGAAAACTTGATATTGCTTGTAGGAGACTTGAAATACTTCCAAAAGAGTTGTAATGCTTCCAAAATACTTAATACTGCATCTAGAAAATGAAATGCTTCCAGAAAACGCGATTCTAGTTCTAGAAGATAAATTTTAGAATATTTTAAAGCAATTTTTGTGTAAGAGAGACATAAAAAAACATTATGAACATGTTTTTTCTTGATTTCTACGCTACAACATTTGAATCATGCCTATTTTGGCTCTTTAGACAATTAAATCATGAATTTATAACATCCTGAATATGTTGATTTATAAAGAGGTCCACATGGCTCATTAAATTCAATTTATCTTGATGTTAAATTTATCAAAATGTCTTGATGTAATTTGTTGTAGTTTACAAAAAAATACATACTTTACTTATCTCAATTAATTTTTGAGATATCAACTTTTGAATTCAACCAAAACAAAATTTTGTAGCATTTCATAAGATTAATAATTTCCTTGATTATTTCGAAAAAATCGTAGAAAATCGATTTTTTGAGATATCTTGATGAACTTTTTTATCATTTATTTATAAAGGAAAGTGCATACTTTCCTTAAAACAAATCCATACTTGAATATCTCAACTCGTGTTTGAAATATCAACTTTTTAACTCAAAGTAAATTTGTAGGTTTGCATAAAATATCAATTTTTGTGATGAAAAATCGAAAAACATCTTAAGATATCTTGATGATTTCTTTTATGATATATAAAGGAAAGTGCATACTTTTTTGCGAATATAAGCATGCATAAATATCTCGATTCATTTTTGAAGTATCATGTTTTGAACTCGACCAAAATTTGTTGCTTTTCATAAAATTAACAATTTCCTTGTTTAATTTCAACAAATCGTAGAAAATCGAATTCTTGAGATATTTTGGATGAATTTTTTATAATCTATAAAGAAAAGTGTGTACCTTCCTTAAAACAAATCCATACTTGAATATCTCTTTTCGTGTTTGAGATATCAACTTTTGAACTCAAGCTAAATTTGTAGGTTTGCGTAAAATATTAACTTTTTTGATGAAAAATCGAAAAAAGTCTGAAGATATCTTGATGATTTCTTTTATGATATATAAAGGAAAGTGCATACTTATTTGCGAATATTATAATCATACTCGAAAATTTCTAATCATTATTGAGATATCATGTTATGAAGTCGACCAAAATTTGTTGCTTTTCATAAAATTAACAATTTCTTTGATTATTTTCAAAAAATCGTAGAAAATCGAATTCTTGAGATATCTTGGATGTATTTGTTTATAATTTATAAAACAAAGTGTTTACTTTCCTTAAAACAGATCCATACTTGAATATCTCAATTCATTTTTGAGATATCAATTTTTGAACTCAACCTAAATTTCTAGCATTTTAAAGAAATAACTTGATTTACGAAATAATCGTAAAAAATCGAGTTTTGAAGATATCATGATGATTTTTTTTGTGATTTTTAATGGAAAGAATAGACTTTTCGCAAAACAAAGCAATTCATGAATATCTCAATTCGTTTTCAAGATATCAATTTTTAAACTCAACCTAAATTTGTAGGATTTCATAAAATATCATTTTTTTTTTATTATTTATGAAAAATCGAAGATATTTTGATGATTTCTTTTATTATATATAAAGGAAAGCGCATACTTTTTTGCGAATATAGCCATACTTGAATATCTCGATTCATTTTTGAGATACCATGTTTTGAACTCGACCTAAATTTATTACTTTTCATAAAATTAACAATTTCCTTGATCATTTTGAAAATATCGTAATTCTTCAGATATCTTCATGATTTCTTTTGCGATTAATAAAAGAAAATATGCACTTTCCTCGGAACAAAATCGTACTTAAATATCTCAATTCGTTTTGAGATATCATCTTTTGAACTCAACCTAAATTTGTAGTATTTTAAAGAAATAACACGATTTATGAAATAATCGTAAAAAATCGAGTTTTTAAGATATCATGATGATTTTTTTTTGTGATTTTTAAAGGAAAGTATGGATTTTTCGCAAAACGAAGGTATTTATGATTATCTCAATTCGTTTTCAAGATATCAATTTTTGAACTCAACCTAAATTTGTAGGATTTCATAAAATATCATTTTTTTTTTTATTATTTATGAAAAATCGAAGATATTTTGATGATTTCTTTTATTATATATAAAGGAAAGCGCATACTTTTTTGCGAATATAACCATACTTGAATATCTCGATTCATTTTTGAGATACCATGTTTTGAACTCGACCTAAATTTGTTGCTTTTCATAAAATTAACAGTTTCCTTGATAATTTTGAAAAAATCGTAATTCTTCAGATATCTTCATGATTCTTTCGCGATTAATAAAAGAAAATATGCACTTTCCTCGGAACAAAATCGTACTTAAATATCTCAATTCGTTTTGAGATATCATCTTTTGAACTCAACCTAAATTTGTAGTATTTTAAAGAAATAACACGATTTATGAAATAATCGTAAAAAATCGAGTTTTTAAGATATCATGATGATTTTTTTTTGTGATTTCTAAAGGAAGGTATGGATTTTTCGCAAAACGAAGGTATTTATGATTATCTCAATTCGTTTTCAAGATATCAATTTTTGAACTCAACCTAAATTTGTAGGATTTCATAAAATATCATTTTTTTTTTATTATTTATGAAAAATCGAAGATATTTTGATGATTTCTTTTATTATATATAAAGGAAAGCGCATACTTTTTTGCGAATATAACCATACTTGAATATCTCGATTCATTTTTGAGATACCATGTTTTGAACTCGACCTAAATTTGTTGCTTTTCATAAAATTAACAGTTTCCTTGATAATTTTGAAAAAATCGTAATTCTTCAGATATCTTCATGATTCTTTCGCGATTAATAAAAGAAAATATGCACTTTCCTCGGAACAAAATCGTACTTAAATATCTCAATTCGTTTTGAGATATCATCTTTTGAACTCAACCTAAATTTGTAGTATTTTAAAGAAATAACACGATTTATGAAATAATCGTAAAAAATCGAGTTTTTAAGATATCATGATGATTTTTTTTTGTGATTTTTAAAGGAAAGTATGGATTTTTCGCAAAACGAAGGTATTTATGATTATCTCAATTCGTTTTCAAGATATCAATTTTTGAACTCAAGCTGAATTTTAGAATTTCATAAAATATCAATTTTTTATGAAAAATCGAAAAAGAATCGGTATCTTAAGATATTTTGATGATTTCTTTTATGATATATAAAGGAAAGTGCATACTTTTTTACAAATATAATCATGCTTGAATATCTCGATTAATTTTTGAGATACCATGTTTTGAACTCGACCTAAATTTATTGCTTTTCATAAAATTAACAATTTCCTTGATTACTTTGAAAATATCGTAATTCTTCAGATATCTTGATGATTTCTTTTGCGATTAATAAAAGAAAATATATACTTTGCTCAGAACAAAACCATATTTAAATATCTGAATTCCTTTTTGAGATATCAACTTTTGAACTCAACCTAAGTTTATAGCAATTTAAAGAAATAACATAATTTACGAAAAAAATCGAGTTTTTGAGATATCATGATGAACTTTTTTGTGATTTTTAATGGAAAGTGTGGACTTTTCGCAAAACAAAGGCATCCATGAATATCTCAATTCGTTTTCAAGATATCAATTTTTGAACTCAACCAAAATTTATAGGATTTCATAAAATATCAATTTTTTTTGATTATTTATGAAAAATCGGAAAGAATCGGTATCTCAAGATATTTTGATGATTACTTTTAAGGTATATAAAGGAAAGTGCATACTTTTTTGCGAATATAATCATACTTGATTATCTCGATTCATTTTTGAGATATCATGTCTTAAACTGGACCTAAATTTATTGCTTTTCATAAACTTAACAATTTCCTTGATAATTTTGAAAAACTCGTAATTCTTGAGATATCTTGATGATTTCTTTTGCGATTAATAAAAGAAAATATGCACTTTCCTCATAACAAAATCTTACTTAAATATCTCGATTCGTTTTTGAGATATCATCTTTTGATTTCAACCTAAATTTGTAGCATTTTAAAGAAATAACATGATTTATGAAAAAATCGTAAAAAATCTAGTTTTGAAGATATGATGATTTTTTATGATTTTTAATGGAAAGTATGGACTTTTCGCCAAACAAAGGCATCCATGAATATCTCAATTCGTTATCAAGATAACAATTTTTGAACTCGACCTAAATTTGTAGGATTTCATAAAATATAAATTTTTTTGATTACTTATGAAAAATCGGTATCTTAAGATATCTTGATGATTTCTTTTATGATATATAAAGGAAAGTGTATACTTTTTTGCGAATATAGTCATACTTGAATATCTCGATTCATTTTTGAGATATAATGTTTTGAACTCGACCAAAATTTATTACTTTTCATAAAATTAACAATTTCCTTGATTATTTTGAAAAAAATGTAAAAAATCGAATTCTTGGGATATCTTGATGAAATTTTTTATAATTTTAAAGGAAAGTATGTATTTTTCCCAAAACAAATCCATATTTGATTATCTAACTTTGTTTTTGAGATATCAACTTTTGTACTTAACCTAAATTTTTAGGATTTCATAAAATATCATTTTTTTTTTATTATTTATGAAAAATCGAAGATATTTTGATGATTTCTTTTATTATATATAAAGGACAGCGCATACTTTTTTGCGAATATAGCCATACTTGAATATCTCGATTCATTTTTGAGATACCATGTTTTGAACTCGACCTAAATTTATTACTTTTCATAAAATTAACAATTTCCTTGATCATTTTGAAAATATCGTAATTCTTCAGATATCTTCATGATTTCTTTTGCGATTAATAAAAGAAAATATGCACTTTCCTCGGAACAAAATCGTACTTAAATATCTCAATTCGTTTTGAGATATCATCTTTTGAACTCAACCTAAATTTGTAGTATTTTAAAGAAATGACACGATTTATGAAATAATCGTAAAAAATCGAGTTTTTAAGATATCATGATGATTTTTTTTTGTGATTTTTAAAGGAAAGTATGGATTTTTCGCAAAACGAAGGTATTTATGATTATCTCAATTCGTTTTCAAGATATCAATTTTTGAACTCAAGCTGAATTTTAGAATTTCATAAAATATCAATTTTTTATGAAAAATCGAAAAAGAATCGGTATCTTAAGATATTTTGATGATTTCTTTTATGATATATAAAGGAAAGTGCATACTTTTTTTGCGAATATAATCATACTTGAATATCTCGATTAATTTTTGAGATCTCATGTTTTGACCTGGACCTAAATTTGTTGCTTTTCATAAAATTAACAGTTTCCTTGATAATTTTGAAAAAATCGTAATTCTTCAGATATCTTCATGATTCTTTCGCAATTAATAAAAGAAAATATGCACTTTCCTCGGAACAAAATCGTACTTAAATATCTCAATTCGTTTTGAGATATCATCTTTTGAACTCAACCTAAATTTGTAGTATTTTAAAGAAATAACACGATTTATGAAATAATCGTAAAAAATCGAGTTTTTAAGATATCATGATGATTTTTTTTGTGATTTTTAAAGGAAAGTATGGATTTTTCGCAAAACGAAGGTATTTATGATTATCTCAATTCGTTTTCAAGATATCAATTTTTGAACTCAACCTAAATTTGTAGGATTTCATAAAATATCATTTTTTTTTATTATTTATGAAAAATCGAAGATATTTTGATGATTTCTTTTATTATATATAAAGGAAAGCGCATACTTTTTTGCGAATATAACCATACTTGAATATCTCGATTCATTTTTGAGATACCATGTTTTGAACTCGACCTAAATTTGTTGCTTTTCATAAAATTAACAGTTTCCTTGATAATTTTGAAAAAAGCGTAATTCTTCAGATATCTTCATGATTTCTTTCGCGATTAATAAAAGAAAATGTGCACTTTCCTCGGAACAAAATCGTACTTAAATATCTCAATTCGTTTTGAGATATCATCTTTTGAACTCAACCTAAATTTGTAGTATTTTAAAGAAATAACACGATTTATGAAATAATCGTAAAAAATCGAGTTTTTAAGATATCATGATGATTTTTTTTTGTGATTTCTAAAGGAAGGTATGGATTTTTCGCAAAACGAAGGTATTTATGATTATCTCAATTCGTTTTCAAGATATCAATTTTTGAACTCAACCTAAATTTGTAGGATTTCATAAAATATCATTTTTTTTTTATTATTTATGAAAAATCGAAGATATTTTGATGATTTCTTTTATTATATATAAAGGAAAGCGCATACTTTTTTGCGAATATAACCATACTTGAATATCTCGATTCATTTTTGAGATACCATGTTTTGAACTCGACCTAAATTTGTTGCTTTTCATAAAATTAACAGTTTCCTTGATAATTTTGAAAAAATCGTAATTCTTCAGATATCTTCATGATTCTTTCGCGATTAATAAAAGAAAATATGCACTTTCCTCGGAACAAAATCGTACTTAAATATCTCAATTCGTTTTGAGATATCATCTTTTGAACTCAACCTAAATTTGTAGTATTTTAAAGAAATAACACGATTTATGAAATAATCGTAAAAAATCGAGTTTTTAAGATATCATGATGATTTTTTTTTGTGATTTTTAAAGGAAAGTATGGATTTTTCGCAAAACGAAGGTATTTATGATTATCTCAATTCGTTTTCAAGATATCAATTTTTGAACTCAACCTAAATTTGTAGGATTTCATAAAATATCATTTTTTTTTTTATTATTTATGAAAAATCGAAGATATTTTGATGATTTCTTTTATTATATATAAAGGAAAGCGCATACTTTTTTGCGAATATAACCATACTTGAATATCTCGATTCGTTTTGAGATATCATCTTTTGAACTCAACCTAAATTTGTAGTATTTTAAAGAAATAACACGATTTATGAAATAATCGTAAAAAATCGAGTTTTTAAGATATCATGATGATTTTTTTTTGTGATTTTTAAAGGAAAGTATGGATTTTTCGCAAAACGAAGGTATTTATGATTATCTCAATTCGTTTTCAAGATATCAATTTTTGAACTCAAGCTGAATTTTAGAATTTCATAAAATATCAATTTTTTATGAAAAATCGAAAAAGAATCGGTATCTTAAGATATTTTGATGATTTCTTTTATGATATATAAAGGAAAGTGCATACTTTTTTACAAATATAATCATGCTTGAATATCTCGATTAATTTTTGAGATACCATGTTTTGAACTCGACCTAAATTTATTGCTTTTCATAAAATTAACAATTTCCTTGATTACTTTGAAAATATCGTAATTCTTCAGATATCTTGATGATTTCTTTTGCGATTAATAAAAGAAAATATATACTTTGCTCAGAACAAAACCATATTTAAATATCTGAATTCCTTTTTGAGATATCAACTTTTGAACTCAACCTAAGTTTATAGCAATTTAAAGAAATAACATAATTTACGAAAAAAATCGAGTTTTTGAGATATCATGATGAACATTTTTTGTGATTTTTAATGGAAAGTGTGGACTTTTCGCAAAACAAAGGCATCCATGAATATCTCAATTCGTTTTCAAGATATCAATTTTTGAACTCAACCAAAATTTATAGGATTTCATAAAATATCAATTTTTTTTGATTATTTATGAAAAATCGGAAAGAATCGGTATCTCAAGATATTTTGATGATTACTTTTAAGGTATATAAAGGAAAGTGCATACTTTTTTGCGAATATAATCATACTTGATTATCTCGATTCATTTTTGAGATATCATGTCTTAAACTGGACCTAAATTTATTGCTTTTCATAAACTTAACAATTTCCTTGATAATTTTGAAAAACTCGTAATTCTTGAGATATCTTGATGATTTCTTTTGCGATTAATAAAAGAAAATATGCACTTTCCTCATAACAAAATCTTACTTAAATATCTCGATTCGTTTTTGAGATATCATCTTTTGATTTCAACCTAAATTTGTAGCATTTTAAAGAAATAACATGATTTATGAAAAAATCGTAAAAAATCTAGTTTTGAAGATATGATGATTTTTTATGATTTTAAAGGAAAGTATGTATTTTTCCCAAAACAAATCCATATTTGATTATCTAACTTTGTTTTTGAGATATCAACTTTTGTACTTAACCTAAATTTTTAGGATTTCATAAAATAAGAATCATCATAAAAAGTCATCAAACATAACAGATATTTATAATAGTAATCAACAAAATACTCTCAATTATTCTCAATAACATTCACTTTTAGCTGATTTCAATATGAAATATTTTCAATTATTATTGTAATTGTAATAATGACCCATAATAATTTAAATCGTTCGCATTCAAAGTTATTAATGCTTTCTAATACATCTCATTATCTCTTAATTGTTCTGAATAACTCAGAATACCAATCAATAATTATCAATGAGTTCTCATTGCTCCTAATACACATTTTTATTCCTGATGACTTCAAATCGTTCCAAAATAATTTTTTTAAGCGGTTTTTATAAACAGATTGATATTTGGACGTTTTTAGGATAAAGAAGACAAGAAGGATTTCCATTTTTATTCATGCAATTAAATTTAGGGGGTTTCGATCAAACTATTAAATTCCTCTTAGGTTTCATCTGCCCCTTCCTTTAATATCGGAACGTTCGGTTCCTTGACCAAAGTCTTCTTTGAATTTGCCTTTGTTCTATTCACGTTAAACTCTAATCGAGGTTGATGATGATTTAGCTTCTTTATGGTTAATGTGTCGATTTAAGTCATTACGATTCCTTTTTCTTCATTGTTTTGTATATAATAAATAAAAAATGTATAGAACGGGTGGAATGGAAACTATCAACCTTATACATAATAGAAAAAGGGTAGAAACTGACATAGTTTCTTGTGTCTTGTGGATGTTGAGGGGAATCGACGTCCTGAATCCCTTCTAAATAAATAATTCAGGGGCGTTGTATACATCCAGAAATAGAACCATCCCAGGAAATATACGGAATAAGATATTATCAAGGTCTTAAATTCCGAACAGTTTAAATGAAAAGTTTTAATAATAACGGAAACTTAAAAGGGGTAGAATCGTAAAGTATCGGGTAGTTCGCCGGCCTTAATAGTTTCCGCGAAGCAAATTAAACTCAAATAACTCCAGTTTTAAATTAACTATTAACGGGTGTAGTAAAACAACCGAGAATTTAACCTGAGAGAGCTCGACGTATTCCCTTATCTCACGAATACTACCCGCAACGTCTCTACTTACGTTTAAACTCTAATTTATTTTGGCGCCGGAAGCGACCGCGATTTTCTTTGTATAAAGCTGTTGTTTTTATCTTTTAACCGGTGGATAATAACGACAAAATTGTTGATGTTACCTCGATTTTATGAAACTTTTGGAGGATTTAATAAAATTGTTTTATAGATGTCGTCAATCGTGAACCAATAAACCTAGTTAAAGTTTTCGAAACGGAGCATAAAATCAATCGACGTTGAGAAAAATACATTTTTAAATCAACTTTAGAAGTATTTTTAATAGAAGAGCATGTTAAGTTTTTAATTTTATAGTGGTACCATCTTTTGTTGGTTAGTTCGTTTAAATGACAATATTTAAAAAATATATCAGAATCTTTTGAGAAAACATCTTTTGTTAACAATATTTTCAACTGTTTTCCTATCAAACTTTTCAAGATTAAACGACAACTTGATTTTTTCAATTATCTTATTTTACATTCTAGAGTGTAAATATTTTGAGGAATTTTGGCTATATTAAACATGATCTTCTTAAAACTTTGTGATGATGATGAAATAAAGAGCATAATAACCGACAGTAGATGTATGAATACTTGAATATCTCGATTTTTTTTTGAGATATCAAGTTTTGAACTCGACCTAAATTTGTTGCTTTTCATAAAATTGACAGTTTCCTTGATTATTCTGAAAAGAAACGTAATTCTTCAGATATCTTGAATTTTGGCTATATTACAACCATGATCTTCTTAAAACTTTGTGATAATGATGAAATAATGAGCATAATAACTGACAGTAGATGTATGAATACTTGAATATTTCGATTTCTTTTTGAGATATCATGTTTTGAACTCGACCTAAATTTGTTGCTTTTCATAAAATTAACAATTTCCTTGATTATTCTGGCAAAGATCGTAATTCTTCAGATATCTTGAATTTTGGCTATATTACAACCATGATGTCCTTAAAACTTTCTGATTATGATGAAATAATGAGCATAATAACTGACAGTAGATGTATGAATACTTGAATATTTCGATTTCTTTTTGAGATATCATGTTTTGAACTCGACCTAAATTTGTTGCTTTTCATAAAATTAACAGTTTGCTTGATTATTCTGAAAAAAAAATCCTAATTCTTCAGATATCTTGAATTTTGGCTGTATTACAACCATGATCTTCTTAAAACTTTCTGATGATGATGAAATAATGAGCATAATAACTGACAGTAGATGTATGAATACTTGAATATTTCGATTTCTTTTTGAGATATCATGTTTTGAACTCGACCTAAATTTGTTGCTTTGCATAAAACTAACAATTTCCTTGATTATTCTGGAAAAAATCGTAATTCTTCAGATATCTTGAATTTTGGCTATATTACAACCATGATCTTCTTAAAACTTTGTGATGATGATGAAATAATGAGCATAATAACTGACGGTAGATGTATGAATACTTGAATATCTCGATTTTTTTTTTGAGATATCATGTTTTGAACTCGACCTAAATTTGTTGTTTTTCATAAAATTAACAATTTCCTTGATTATTCTGAAAAAAATTGTAATTCTTCAGATATCTTGAATTTTGGCAATATTACAACCATGATCTTCTAAAACTTTCTGATGATGATAAAATAATGAGCATAATAACTGACAGTAGATGTATGAATAATTGAATATCTCGATTTTTTTTGAGATATGTTTTGAACTCGACCTAAATTTGTTGCTTTTCATAAAATTAACAATTTCCTTGATTATTCTGAAAACAATCGTAATTCTTCAGATATCTTGAATTTTGGCTATATTACAACCATGATCTTCTTAAAACTTTCTGATGATGATGAAATAATGAGCATAATAACTGACAGTAGATGTATGAATAATTGAATATCTCGATTTTTTTTGAGATATCATGTTTTGAACTCGACCAAAATTTGTTGCTTTTCATAAAATTAACAATTTCCTTGATTATTCTGAAAAAAATCGTAATTCTTCAGATATCTTGAATTTTGGCTATATTACAACCATGATCTTCTTAAAACTTTCTGATGATGATGAAATAATGAGCATAATAACTGACAGTAGATGTATGAATACTTGAATATTTCGATTTCTTTTTGAGATATCATGTTTTGAACTCGACCTAAATTTGTTGCTTTTCATAAAATTAACAGTTTGCTTGATTATTCTGAAAAAAAAATCCTAATTCTTCAGATATCTTGAATTTTGGCTGTATTACAACCATGATCTTCTTAAAACTTTCTGATGATGATGAAATAATGAGCATAATAACTGACAGTAGATGTATGAATACTTGAATATTTCGATTTCTTTTTGAGATATCATGTTTTGAACTCGACCTAAATTTGTTGCTTTGCATAAAACTAACAATTTCCTTGATTATTCTGGAAAAAATCGTAATTCTTCAGATATCTTGAATTTTGGCTATATTACAACCATGATCTTCTTAAAACTTTGTGATGATGATGAAATAATGAGCATAATAACTGACGGTAGATGTATGAATACTTGAATATCTCGATTTTTTTTTTGAGATATCATGTTTTGAACTCGACCTAAATTTGTTGTTTTTCATAAAATTAACAATTTCCTTGATTATTCTGAAAAAAATTGTAATTCTTCAGATATCTTGAATTTTGGCAATATTACAACCATGATCTTCTAAAACTTTCTGATGATGATAAAATAATGAGCATAATAACTGACAGTAGATGTATGAATAATTGAATATCTCGATTTTTTTTGAGATATGTTTTGAACTCGACCTAAATTTGTTGCTTTTCATAAAATTAACAATTTCCTTGATTATTCTGAAAACAATCGTAATTCTTCAGATATCTTGAATTTTGGCTATATTACAACCATGATCTTCTTAAAACTTTGTGATGATGATGAAATAATGAGCATGATAACTGACAGTAGATATATGAATACTTGAATATCTCGATTTTTTTTGAGATATCATGTTTTGAACTCGACCTAAATTTGTTGCTTTTCATAAAATTAACAATTTCCTTGATTATTCTGAAAACAATCGTAATTCTTCAGATATCTTGAATTTTGGCTATATTACAACCATGATCTTCTTAAAACTATCTGATGATGATGAAATAATGAGCATAATAACTGACAGTAGATGTATAAATACTTGAATATCTCGATTTTTTTTGAGATATCATGTTTTGAACTCGACCTAAATTTGTTGCTTTTCATAAAATTAACAATTTCCTTGATTATTCTGAAAAAAATCGTAATTCTTCAGATATCTTGAATTTTGGCTATATTACAACCATGATCTTCTTAAAACTTTCTGATGATGATGAAATAATGAGCATAATAACTGATAGTAGATGTATGAAAAAGATTCAACCCAGTCAGAAGAGATTGTATGATGCTACAAAAACTAAAATTCTCATTTTGTTTCAAGAGAAATCAAAAATTTTGACATGATTAATTATAACAGTCAAGGTCTTGTCTAAGTCAGAGTCAAGTTCTAATTATGATATCTCAAAAATGGATTGAGATATTCAAGTGTGTTTATATTCGCAAAGAAAGTGTACGTTTTCCTTTATAAATCATAAAAGAAAATCAAGATATGTTAAGAAACTCGATTTTTTTACGATTTATCATTAAAAATAATTAAATTTTAGGAAATTCTACGCACGGTTTTCAGACGAACGACTAAACCTGAATCTTTCTAGTTCTAGGTCTAGTGTTAGTTCTAGTTTTAAATGTTATTTAACTTTTAGATTTATTTAACACTAGACGTAAGTAAAACTGAATAGCAGCTAAAAATAGTCAATACTAACACTAGAGTTTCCCTCATTTTTGTCTACGTCTTGCTTCGTTGCAAGTTTTTTCATCCTACACATCAAATCTATCAACATAAGTACTATGTTCTATCATAGTGACAACCCAACTCATTTCAACCCTGTGTTTGTTTGCTCTCTCCTTAGCAGCCCAGTTCAACCCAACCCAACCCAACCCAACTCGAAATTACCTAGTTCTAGACATAGTAATGGTGTTGAGTTTACTTTGATTTATTAATAACACCAAATCATTGTATAATTCGATCTTTTGAAACGTTCATTCTAATAACGAATACACTGTTAACATTTAGATAACAAATTTTAAATTGAGTAACTTTTAACAAAATGTATATTGGAAGAATAATGACCATCTAATGCTCTTGTTGTATAATAAACTAACGTGGAACACCGGAAACGGCTACGCAAGTTTCAAATCAATACAGTATGGACACACAAGTGCACTTTAATTAATGGACCAACAAAGTTCGATAACTATGGGACTCGAGTAACAGTAATGTAACGATGATTAGTGGTACGCAACCGGTAATTTTAAGAAACGTCCCTAAAGTTTCCCGACAATTTCGCCTCAAAAGAATGATTACAAAACAATTTTTTCATATTTTCTAGATTTTTTTTGCGAAAACCGGTTGTTAAAAAAGTTTTGTTCAAAATAAAACTTGATCAAACTTTTAACGACTCCCCGACCCAACTTTGACCTCTTGTTTAACTATTACGATAGCTTTTAGAGCTACAAAGCTCCGCGTTTCGCGATTAGTTATAATTAAGTAAGTTAAATTTAATTCCCGGGGAAGACTCGTCGCGGTAAAAATTATCTTTTTCCGGCATCTCTTGAATCCCGGACTAATTATCCACGAAATCTCCCTTTCATTTCCCGCCAAGAAGAAACCCCTTAATTTCCATCCTTCCAGGGGACCCTATTAAACATCTGCTCCTGTGTTTATTTTAATCCGTTAATTTAGTGGAAAGCCCACGGGCCATTTTTCATCGTCAACTCAACAACCGGAAAATTGTTTTTGTATCGACTTTTCCATTTCAAGAACCAAAAGACGTTTTCTTTCTTTAAACAAAGATTTATTTTAATCACCCCAAAATCAGAAACGTTACGTTTCGTTTAAGCTAAACGCCGAAAACAATAAAATAATGTCGTGGTAACATGAAAAAGAGAAAAGTCGGGATGTTTTTTTTTTGTTAGAGATTCTCTACATCCACATGAAATCTCTCCTTTTTACATTTTTTAGACAGAAAGAATATTTTAATTTTCCCTTTTCTTTCTCCTTTTATTTTCCACCCCCATGGTTTTTCGTCAAACCCGACGACGTCGAAGTGAAAAATCTAAACCCCTCATGGTCGATATTTAAGCGCAATTTTCCCCAGCTCAGTAATGACCCTTTAATAGCCGTCATCTTTAATCATAAATTACCAGCAGAACCGAGAATGGAACAAAAAAAATAAAAGTCGCAATCCGAAAATAATTGTCCCGATTTTTAAATTTTTTTTTAAACAATTTACAATTGTTGGTTAATCAAGCGGGGATTACCTTAATTATGATGTTTACGGTCGTGATTTATTTTGAACTAGGGTTAATTTGTTAAATTCGTTGACAGTGTCGCCGTTGTTGTGCAATTTAAATTTAGTTAATTAACTAGGATTAAATTAAATTTTATTAAAAAAATTGTATCGCTAATACTTTTACGTCAAACGAGTATCCTCATAAATTACCCGGATTGTTTCCGAAATTAAAACGAATTTTTAAGCAAAATTAATCAAGGATTACCTTTATTTATTCAATATTTGAGCACGGTCAATATTTAGCTAAGAATTTCCTTAATCATTTTTGAGCTTATTTTAAACATTTTAATTTAAAAACAAATTTTATCAAATTAACGTTAATTTTATTTCGATATAAACGTGGAATTAGATTGGAGTTAAATATGAAAGAAATTTGATAACGGAATAGAAATTTAATACAGATATCTAATAACAAAAATTTTTTTTGAGCTTTATCAAAACTGTGATGCACTTTTTGCGTAAAAACGGAACGCGGCGCGTTTTAGCAAATAGATCTGGGTGGGGATCAATTTTTGTGATTTCAAATCCGTTTAATGTTCCACGTTTTGTTTAAACCTGACAGATTAAAAATGGGACAAAAAATAGGTTAAACAAAAAGAAGCAATTTTTTACATAAAAGAAATCAAATTTCATTGTTTTGGTTAATTATAGTAATTTTGAAATGTATTCAGTTTTTTATACTCTAAGTTATTATTTTAGCTTAATTAACAACTTTTGATTAAAAATTAATTATAAATCGTTGTATTTTTGGAAATTTCGTGTTGATCAGAATCTCCGATCAATTTAATTTCGATTGTAATGTACTCGTTATCGTTGTCAATTACTAATATTGGAGGAAGATTTATTATGCAATCACGTAATTGCTTGAAAATTGAGTTTTCCGCCGTTTTTGTGATTTGATGATAGTTCAGGTCAATTCGATTTTAACTGAAACTTACTCTTTATTACTATCAAAACCAAATACGGAAGGCAAATTTATTATGCCACAACCTAATTCTTTACAAAATTTATTTCTCTATTTTTCGAATATTCAAGATGATTAGACTTCCTGTTAAAATTAATTTTAACTACAACATACTCTTCACTGTAATTATAAATAAGTATAGAAACAATTTCTTTGAAAAGTTATTATCATGCCCTTTTTATCGTATCAGGTTGGTGAACGTTTTTAATCAAATTAATTTTAACACCAACAAATTCTTGTCGTTGTCAAAAACAAATACAAACAATAAATTTGTTATGGAATCAGTAATTTCTTTGAAAAATCAATTTTTCTGTCATTTTTTCAATTCTTTACTTTATGTTTAATCACTTGTCACCACGACGGTTTTTCAAAATACGCATGTGTGTTAAAAAAACTGAAATAAGCGATGAGTTGGGTCTCAAAAGGACGGAAAGAAAATCATAATTTGTGCTCTTCTAAAAAACATTCGCACCAGTTGATGAGAGTTAATTGAGAAGAAAAAGCTCAGTGAATATCACAACAGTAGCAACATCACGTCTTCTGAAAACATTTCAAATCTACTAGAAGCAGTATCAAGTCTTCTGAAAGTATTTCAAGACTTTTGGAAGCAGTTCAACCTCAAAATTCTTCTAGCTGTTATATTGAAAATAATAACTTCAACCGGGCTAAAGCCATGAACAATGTTGTATGGGTGCTTTTTTGGAAGCAATATCAAGTCTTCTAGAAGCAGTATTAAGTCTTCTAGAAGCATTTCAAGTCTTCTAGAAGCAATATCAAATCTTTTGGAAGCATTTCAAGTTTTCTAGAATCAGTATGAAGTGTTTTGGAAGCATTTCAAGATTTCTAGAGGCAACAACAAATCTTCTGGAAGCATTTCAAGTCAACTAGAAGCAGTATCAAGTCTACCAGGAGCAGTATCAAGTCTTCCAGATACATTGCAAGTTTTCTGGAAGCATTGCAAGTCTTCTAGAAGCAATATCAAATCTTTTGGAAGCATTTCAAGTTTTCTAGAATCAGTATGAAGTGTTTTGGAAGCATTTCAAGATTTCTAGAGGCAACAACAAATCTTCTGGAAGCATTTCAAGTCAACTAGAAGCAGTATCAAGTCTACCAGGAGCAGTATCAAGTCTTCCAGATACATTGCAAGTTTTCTGGAAGCATTGCAAGTCTTCTAGAAGCAATATCAAATCTTTTGGAAGCATTTCAAGTTTTCTAGAATCAGTATGAAGTGTTTTGGAAGCATTTCAAGATTTCTAGAGGCAACAACAAATCTTCTGGAAGCATTTCAAGTCAACTAGAAGCAGTATCAAGTCTACCAGGAGCAGTATCAAGTCTTCCTGATACATTACAAGTTTTCTGGAAGCATTGCAAGTCTTCTAGAAGCAGTATTAAGTCTTCTAGAAGCATTTCAAGATTTCTAGAGGCAACATCAAATCTTCTAGAAGCATTTCAAGTCTACTAGAAGCATTTCAAGTCTACTAGAAGCAGTATCAAGTCTACCAGGAGCAATATCAAGTCTTCTAGATGCAGTGCATGTCATCTGAAAGAATTGTACATACAGTACATGTTCAACTGTTTCTGACTCATCGTTCTAATGTCAGCAACCATCTTTAGATCTCCCTTATTGAGACATAAAATTTCTTGGGTTTTTATCATACGCTGATCTGTGAGCTGAAAGTTATTTCCTGCGTGAGGTCACCCTTGAGATGTCTTAATTATTGATTACATGTTTTTTGTAGCTTTTTTTGTAGACCACAACTGTGTAGGAGTCCAATGAAGGGCGTTTTCGCTACCCTTTTAGCCAACTTATCGGCCTTCTCATTGCCCACAATATCGCTATAACTTTGAATTCACCATAGAGTAACATCAATGCTCCTAACGAGTTTTTTAGATTTTTAGAACATATTATATTATATTATATTATATATATATATATTATGTTGAGACAGAGCCGCCAGGCTGTTTGTGAAAATGTTTGTGGATGCTTCTATTTGTCTTCTTTGTAGCTTCAAAACGGTGTGAAATCTTATCGAGCTTTTCAGTACTTTAATAATTTGAGATACTTTCCGATCTAATTAACTTAATGTGTAAATGTACTCCTTATTTTCTTAAAAATGAAATACAGTAATAAGATTTATTATGCCAATGATAATTTCTGTAGAAAATCTATTGTTGTCATTTGTGTCATATTGTGGTTAATGAGAGTCTGATCAAATTAAATTTAACAGCTACACATTCCTTGCTGTTGTCAAAAATACATCCAACGATAAATTTGTTATGAAATCAATAATTTCTTTGAAAAATCGAATATTCTGTCATTTCTGTCAGATTCAGGTTGACGAAAGTTTCTGATCAAATTAATTTTAACCCATTCTTTGTCATTGTGAAAAACAAATTTGCCTACCTTTTACGCAACTTCTGCCATTTCTATCATAATCAGCTGGATAAGAGTTTCTGATCAATTAAATTTAACAGCAACACATACCCTATTGTTATCAAAAAAAGTACAAATGATAAATTTATTATGGAAACAGTTATTTCTTTGAAATAATAATTTTGTTGCAACTTATTGCAAGTTTCAAGTTGATAACAGTTTCTGACCAATAAAATTTCAATTGTAATGTTCTTCTTCCCTCTCTCCAACAGCATTACAGCACGAATTCAGTGTTGACCTCCTTTATGTTTTACCTCCAATACTGACTATTAAGAGATTCTTACTATCATTAATTGTTTTGGGTCTTCCATTATCATCATTTTAGTCTTTTTGCCTTCCATTCTAGTACTTAGCTTCTTTACAAAATTCATTTCTCATGCAATTTTTCGAATTTTCTAGTTGATGAAAGCTTCTGATCAAATTAATTTAAACTCCAGCATATTCCTCAGCGACATTCAACTTGACGATTGTTATTGTTATTAAAGAGATTATTATTACTAAGTGATTTATATTGAAACTATTGCCCTTCAGAAGTTTAGGGCAAATGTAGGTCTTTGACGAACCTTGAAATTGTTCCAAGGTCTTGTTGCTTGATGTCGGTAAATGTCATAAGAGCTATTCGAAAATTTTGAGTATTAGGAGACCTTTGGTAATGCAATCAGTTGATAAATTTGATCATCAGCCTGTCCAATGTGAAATAGGTGATATTTTAGGGATGTATGATCTGTCTGGGAACCTGAAAGCGTTCTTATATCCCCTTTACTGAGACATAAAATCGCTAGGGTTTTGATTTGCGAAGGGATTATCATACTTTTTGCTTATCTATGCTCTTTAAGTTCATTCCATCGTGAAGCTTACCTTGAGGCCTCCTTAGGAATGCATGAAGGGCGATATACTCCTAATCGCCATCCAAATGAAATACAGTAAAAATATTTATTATGCCATCACTAATTTCTTTGCAAAATCGATTAATCTGCCATTTCTGTCATATTCAGATTGATGAGAGTTTCTGATCAAATTAATTTTAACAACAACACATTCCTTATCGTTCAAAAACAAATACAAATGATAAATTTGTTAAGAAATTAGCAATTTCTTTAAAAATCGATTATTCTGCGATGACTGACTCAGATTTGACATCAATCATACTCAGATTGATGAGAGTTTCTGATCAAATTAATTTTAACAGCAATACATTTTTTGTCGTTATCAAAAGCAAATAAAATCCATAAATTTGTTATCAAATCAGAAATTTCTTTAAAAAATCGAATTTTCTGCCAATTCTGTCATATTCAGATTGATAAAAGTTCGTGATCAAATAAATTATAACAGCAACACATTCTTTGTTATTGTCAAAAATAAATGATAAATTTGTTTAGAAAGCAGCAATTCCTTTAAAAAATCAATTATTCTACGGTTACTGTCATTCTTAGGTTGATAAGTGTTTCTGATCAAATTAATTTTAATAGCAACCCATTCTTTGTCGTTGTCTAAAAGAAATATCTGATAAAAATCTTATAGAATCATCGATTTCTTTGACAAATTCATTTTTCTTTTTTTTGCAACTTTCAAATCGATGGGAGTGTCTTACCAATCCATCTTCTATTTTCCAAAAAACAGGATTCTAGCACGTATTCAGTATTAACCTCCTTTATCTTTTACTTCCAATACTACTCATTAAGAAATTTTGACTCTCAAAAGTCGTTTTGTATCTTCCATCATCATCATCCTCTTGGTTTTTCCCATTCTACTATTTAAAAGCCATTTTAACATTCTACCATCAATGATTTAGGTCATATTGCAACAACAAAAATAAACTCCCCTCCATATCCCATTTTCTTATATTTGTCCAAAAGATTTTCCTGATGATTAGTCTTCAAAATCTTATTATTCTTTTTGCTCTTTACCGTTATCCAATCTCGCATTCAAAGCAAATATCCTGCCATTTCGGTTATATTCAAGTTTTATGAGAGTTTCTGATCAAATTAATCTTAATAGCAACGTATAAGTTAAATTTGTTATTAAAACAAGTATTTCTTTGGAAAATCGAATATTCTGTCATTGCTGGCAAATTCAAATAGATGAGAGTTTCTGATCAAATTAATTTTAACAACACCTTCCTTATCGTTCAAAAACAAATACATACGATAAATTTGTTTAGAAATCAGAAATTTCTTTGAAAAATCGATTATTTTGCGATTAATGTCTTACTCAGGTTGATGGGAGATTCTGATCAAATTCATTTTAACAGTATCACATTCCTTGTCATTGTCAAAAGCAAATGCAAAAGATAAATTTGTTAAGAAATCCGTAATTTCTTTGAAAAGTCGACTAATCTGGCATTTCTGTTATATTCAGGTTGATAAAAGTTTCTGATCAAATAAGTTGTAATAGCAACACATTCTTTATCGTTGTTAAAAACAAATACATTTGATAAATTTGTTAAGAAATCAAAAATTTCTTTTAAAAATCGAATATTCTGCCAATTCTGTCATATTCAGATTGATGAAAGTTCCTGATCAAATAAATTATAACAGCAACACAATCATTGTTATTGTCAAACACAAATGATAAATTTGTTTAGAAAGCAGCAATTTCTTCAAAAAATCGATTATTTTACTATTACTATCATTCTTAGGTTGATAAGGATTTCTAATCAAATTAATTTTAATAGCAACCCATTCTTTGTCGTTGTCGAAAACAAATATCTGATAAATATCTTATAGAATCAGCTGTATTGTATTTCTTATCGTCATTAAAATCAAATACGGTTATAAAATTTATTATGTCATCATCGACTTCTTTGACAAATTCATTTTTCTTTTTTTTTGCAACTTTCAAATCGATGGGAGTTTCTTACCAATCCATATTCTATCTTCCAAAAAAAACAGGATTCTAGCACGTATTCAGTATCATCATCATCCTCTTGGTTGTTCCCATTCTACTATTTAAAAGCCATTTTAACATTCTACCATCAATGATTTAGGTCATATTGCAACAACAAAAATAGACTCCCCTCCATATCCCATTTTCTTATATTTGTCCAAAAGATTTTCCTGATGATTAGTCTTCAAAATCTTATTATTCTTTTTGCTCTTTACCGTTATCCAATCTCGCATTCAAAGCAAATATTCTGCCATTTCGGTTATATTCAAGTTTTATGAGAGTTTCTAATCAAATTAATCCTAATAGCAACATATAAGTTAAATTTGTTATGAAAACACCTATTTCTTTGGAAAATCGTCAAAAATCCGCCATTTTCGTCATATTCAGGTTGATATAAATTTCTGATGAGATTAACTTAAGGCAATGCACTCCTTATCATTATCAAAAGAAATATAACATATTATTATATTCATTATTCATGTTGATGACAGTTTATAATCATATTAAATTGAACAAGACATACCTTATTGTTGTCAAAAACAAGTACAAATGATAAATTTGTTATGGAAACAAATGTTTCTTTGAAAAATAATTTTTCTCCCCCCACATCATTACAGCACGAAATAAGTATTGGCTTCTTTTATCTTTTGCTTCCAACACTTCCGATAATGAGTTTCTGACTATCATTATCCATTTTACGTAATCCATTATCCTCTTGCTCTTTTATCTTAGATTTTGCTACTTAAAAGCCTTTTTGACATTCTATCATCAGTTATTTGTGTTACGTTGCTACATTTAAAGCCACGTTTCCATAAAGTGTAGTTTTAATAATAATAATAAAATGGGAATTTTCCTGTATTGATCCAAAATTTTTCCTCATTATCCTTAAAAATAATCATTATTTTTGCTCTCTACATAGCACAGATATAATCAAAGTCTCGCATTAACACAATATGGGTCAGTTATAATAAAGTTTTGAAGCAAAATACGTTTACTAGGAAAAAGCATTTTTCCCCGGGTATGATGTGGTTCGCAAACCCCTTTTTTATTTTAGTTTGCGTTAGTAACATCGTCTTTATTTATTTATATCAAACGCGTTGTTTGTTTCTCTTTCAACCTGTGTGTTCGAATTTACCGTGTAGTGCTCGCCAAGTTAAATAATGTCGGAGCTAGCGCATTTAACCCTTTATTTAATTACAGAAAATTTTGATATATACATTTTTTTGTTTTGAAAATCCCAAAATCGACTTAAACGTTTATGACGGATTTTTCTTTCCCACTGAATTTATCTCTACATCAATCATACAAAATCATCGTCAGCTATTGTAATCGCATATATTAACTGCATGTTGTGCTGGTGATCCTGACATTCGTTCCCATTTTTCCTTCGCGTACGCTTTAGTTGCGGAGAAGGGAGGGTGATGTCCCAGGACAGCAAGGACTGCACGGACAAGGACGAGTGCCTGGATCTGCCGTGTCTAAACGGTGGCACGTGCATCAACCAGGAACCGAGGTTGCGATATCGGTGTATCTGTCCGGACGGTTTCTCCGGGGACAATTGCGAAGCCGAACAGCAAAGCAGGACGCTCAAACTTAGTATGGGCGCACTGGCGGCCATCCTGGTCTGTCTACTCATTATCCTAAGTGAGGATCATTATGGATAACTTTGTTAACTCCGCACAAATCTGATTCCTCTTTTTTTAATGTACTTAGCATGACGTAGAGACGTAGTTAAGCGATTTAGTTAGACGCACGAATTAGTTTTTAATTTTTCCATTCATTTCGATCGATAATTTTTGTTGGGAAAAATTTTCGATTAGCCTTAATTCTCAGTGCCCGAGCAGCGCAGAGCTTGAATATAATCAGCAAGTCATCATCAGGGGGGTGAGTAATAATTGTTTGCACGATTCTGTAGATGTCCCCAAGGTTCGAAATTAGTGGACGGAACCTGCGTCAATGACAACGAGTGCATGTGGGTACCATGTATAAACGGAGGTTTATGCAAAGATTACGAACCGCCCATAAGGTACCTGTGTATGTGTCCAGATGGATATACGGGGACGCATTGCGAATTGGAACTTCCCGCATCAAGAGCTATCGTGGCGTCCAACGATTTTATTATTGCCGTTGTTGCTTGCTTAATATCACTTCTTGGTAAGTTCTTAACACATTTTTTGTTTTATTTGATTATTGCGATAAGGTTAAGATAAGATAAATTGACTTAATAAAAATATTGTCCTAACACAATGGAATCTTCTTCAACAAAATGATGAAACATTAAATTTCAGGACTTCCACCCCGTATAGAATTACAAAAGCATCAGCACGTCCGTCCCCCTTTCACGGCCTAATTGAAATTCTAACAATGAAGGGCTCGCGAGATCGTCCTTGTTATTAATTTCCAGTCGGGCTATGATCCTACATTAACCATCATAGTTGGTACATTTCAATCACAGTGATAATTTTAGAGGGCTTATTGAACGTAGATTCTTTGGCGAACCGCGTTCATTGCACACCCAGTAACCATAATTTCCCCGTTCGCAAAAGCTGTTTTAATTAGTTTAGTACCGTACGCCGGCTAATTGTGGATGGACAAGAGAGGCTTTCTAGCTTTTCCATTGTGAATACCAGCCCGGTAAAGCCGGGATTTGCTCAAGCTCGTTATTCACAATGCAAAGGACAACTCGAAACGTTCGATGAGATCAAGTTTAACGAAAGTCAGCCTTGAAGATTGATTAAAGTAAACGATGGGGATTCAGATTCGGTGGGAGACGCGAATTGGATGGGTGGTCATATTTCGGAATTCGTGAAGCGGCGCTCTAATTGAACATAAATCGTCGCTTTTAAATGCAAATAATTTTCCAATTTGAATATTCATGAGCCCCGCGAAAGATTATTCCTTGCATGAACGGTAGGATTGGCAAATCCCAACCCTCCACTCCGGTTTTCAACTCACGAATTTTAATGCAACCAATTATAACTCATCATATATTTATTACACCAGTTGATCTTGAAAGTAAATAAAAATTTATTTTATCTAAAACCTTATCATCTCAAATTAAATTAAATTAAATTAAATTAATTTAAATCGACACTTCGAGTATCAAATCGAGTACAAAACATAAACACTTTATTTTGCAAAATACACTCAACCCTCTACATTCTGCAGCAATCAACGTGCCGGTCCGAAAGCATCATCATTATCTGAAATTAGGTAAAACCACAAACACCGCTTGATCCACCTCGAGCAAAATAATCGTTTGTTTAGTTAAGGGATAGTTCTCGGTGCACAACAAAGAAAACTTGAAAGAGAACGTTAGGTTCTCGCTACTGTCGCACAGCTATGGCATGCAAATTCGCTAATTTTACATAAAATCTCCATACGGAGGGGTAACCTAGTGCTAACACTAAATCTATGCGTCCCTTTTCTAGTCCTCGTTTTGGTCTTTGTCGTGTATAACCGGCGGAGGGAAGCCCACATTAAGTATCCGGGGCCGGACGATGACGTCAGGGAGAATATCATTAACTACGATGATGAGGGAGGTGGTGAAGATGATATGACTGCGTTTGACATCACCCCGTTACAAATTCCAATAGGGGGACCTTTACCGGAATTAGCACCACCGAAAATTGGATGTAAGTAATTTTTTTATTTTATGCATAATAAAACTTCATTTACTATAA
The DNA here is from genome assembly GCA_036711965.1 of Onthophagus sagittarius. Classification (NCBI taxonomy): domain Eukaryota; kingdom Metazoa; phylum Arthropoda; class Insecta; order Coleoptera; family Scarabaeidae; genus Onthophagus; species Onthophagus sagittarius. The sequence continues at coordinate 16,668,521 of JASERS010000004.1, forward strand.
AAATGTTCAATAAAAATACTTGAACATTCTTACATATTTTTATTCATAATACTCATTTTAATGTTGGAAAACTTTTCGATAAAACTTAATTTATTCCAAAGTAAATAAAAATATTACTTAGAAACTTGATGAAATTATAAGTTAAATTAAAAAACAACACGTTAATATGCATGTAAAGTTTAAGATCGAGCACAGGAAGGAACACCAGAAGATAATAGATCACGAAATGTCTTGAATACACCCGTTCTAATTATCTAGTAAAGTGAATTTTATCACTAAGTTTGCATTCTAAGTTTTCCATCAAATTCAAATTTTGGATCTAATTTCACCATATCTTTTTGTTTTTTTTTTATATTTTAGGTCGATTTAACCAAAACGCAACTATTATTAATCTATGTTAGTTACTGACTACTTCCACGGTCGAGTGGCTTTTATGCGGCTTCTATCGGAACAATTTCGAATTAGTTCCGGTTTGAAATCGGCTGTTGCGGTTCCATTTTAACATTAGATTACAAATTGGATGGAACATCAAAAACAGCGATTTTTTTAAATACTTTATGATTTTTCACAATCTCAATTTTGCAAGTTTTAACGAAACTTTATGCTAATAAAAAACCAATAGTCTGTTCCACGACCATTGAGTCGCACATCATCAATACGTCACAGCATTGCTTTATTGATCAATAATTTATGAATTTTAATTGTAATTAATGCGAATTACAAATATATAATTCATAAAGGGTTTAATTTATACCATAATGATCAAATACAATAATTCATACAAATTTAAAAAGAAAAATAAAAATAAAACGTACTATAAATTAGATGAATAAAGAAAAATGCCATGTTGCCGTTTACTTTACGAACACCCACAATCTGTTTTGAACAAGAAACTTCAAAACAATACTTTTAAGGTTATTTTATTGACAACAACTGTAAACTGCGGATAATAAAAGCGGTTTAAAGAGATTAACGAATTGCGAATTGGATGCGCTGTCCATTTATCCATCGAGGTGCTAAAAAAACGCTTGGCAACGCAGCTACTCAGTGGGCGTGTTTTTGGTATGACGTGCGACTCAATGGTCGTGGAACACGCTATAGTTCTTTAATGCATCACATCCATCATTTACACCAAAATACGAGGAATAATTGAAGTTGGTGTCTGGCTTTCTGTTTTTTTTTTTTCTTCTGGGACAAAATGTACAAAACTCTAAAGCCATTTTGTTTAATTTGAGGTATTTTTAAATGTTCTCTAAATCGAGAAATGCCTAAAAGACGACCGATTTTGGAAGATGAATTATTCCATCTTCAACAACTTCTAACAAAAATATATAAGGAATTCTAAGAGACCACCGACAACAAAAACCAAAAAATTAATAAGTTGCCTTTCGCTTGTTCACTTCACTGTGTCCATGTTGCCAGACTCAAATTAGTAGAGATTGAATATCATTACGTTTTTTTGATGTTTTGGTTTGGATAACAATACAATACCGTTTTGGAAATCTAAAGACTTGAAATGCTTCCACAAGACTTGATACTGCTTTTACAAGACTTGACAATGCTTCCAGAAAACTTGAAATCCTTTCAAAAGATTTTGACACTGCTTCTAGCAGACTTGATACTGCTTCCAGAACGCTTCAACTGCTTCCAGGTGACTAAATACTGTCTATGGAAAATTTGATATTATGAAAGACTTTATATTACACTTGACGAAGACTTGAACGTCTTCGGAAAGCTTACAGAAGCTTACAGAAGACTTGATATTACTTTTGGTAGACCCGAAATTTCTAAATTGATGATCTGCTTCTAGAAGACTTGAAATGGGTTTCAGAAACTTGACATTACCTCTGGAAGACTTGAAATGTTTCCACAAAACTTGATACTGCTTCCACGAGACTTAATACTGCTTCAAGAAAAATTGGAATGCTTCCAAAAGACTTCACACTGCTTCTAGAAGATTTAATATTGCTTCCAGAACGCTTGAACTGCTTCCAGGAGACTCGATGCAATCTTTGAAAGATTTGATACTGTTTCCAAAAGGCTTGAAATACTTCCCCAAGAGTTGAACTGCTTTCAGAAGTCTTGATATTGCATTTGGAAGACTTGAAATGATTCCATAAGGCATGATACTGGTTCTAGAAGACTTAAAATGCTTCCAGAAACTTAGCACTACCTCTGGAAGACTTGAAATGCTTTCACAAGACTTGATACTGTTTCTACGAGAGTTGATACTGCATCCAGAAACTTGAAATACTTCCAGAAGACTTCACACTGCTTCTAGAAGACTTCATATTGCTTCCAGAACACTTAAACTGCTTCCAGGAGACTCGATACGACCTTTGGTAGATTCGACACTGCTTCCAAAAGACTTGAAATATTTCTCGATAACTTGAACTGCTTCCAGAAGACTTGATATTGTATTTAGAAGACTTGAAATGCTTCCCGAAAACTTAAATTACTTCCAGAAGACTTGATATTACCTCTGAAAGACTTGAAATGTTTCTACAAGATTTGATATTGCTTCTACGAGACTTAATACTGTTTCCAGAAAACTTGAAATGGTTCCAAAAGACTTCACACTGCTTTTAGAAGACTTAATGTTACTTCCAGAATATTTGAACTGCTTCCAGGAGACTCGATACGGATTTTGAGAGATTTAATACTGTTTCCAAAAGTTTTGAAATGGTTTTCAAAGATTTGAACTGCTTCCATAAGAGTTGATATTGCATTTGGAAGACTTGATATGGTTCCAGAAGGCTTGATACTGCTTCTAGAAGACTTCTTGAAAAGCTTCTATAAACTTGATATTAGCTCTGAAAGACTTGTAATTCTTACACAAGACTTAATACTGCTTCTGTGAGACTTATAACTGTTTACAAAAAATTTCAAATGTTTCCAGAAGACAGTCAAATTTGATTAATAAATTTTGTCGCTATCAATTCTGTTGGTAATTATGGACTCAAAGTCCACTGCGTGTTACTGTGTACACTTGCCCACACAATTCACCATACTGTCTATAATAGAAGATTCCAATTGCTCAAAAAACTTCTCTCATTAACTTTGGGTACAATACTACATTTATCAGCTTCTGTCAGCATTTTCTTTCTGCCTCCATATTAGCAATATCTCTAAAGGATTTGTCTTCATAGTATAGCTTCACCATGAGTTTTCTTATTCCCAAAGTTCTTTTTCTTCGTAATGTAGCCATTGTTAAGCAATAATTCTCTATATGATAAACATTCATTTCAAACTGGCTTAAATATGCTGTAGAAACTGATGTATGTAAGAGGAAACGAGAGTACATGCTTTTCGCACTCCCGCTTTTTCCCATTCTGGTCACATCAACTAGCCTAAGAATTCACCAAAGACCAGGATATCACCCAGAGGTGTGTTGCTAATATCACATATGATATTATGGCTATACGTCCTCGAAGGTCCTCAATCTGAGCTCGGTCAGAGAAGGGCAGTTATGCAAGATATGTCTACCAGCATAGACGCGGGTTTTTGAAATGAACAATAAATGAACAATACTTTCATACTTCTTCCTTCAACAATAACTACTTTTAACTAGTTGGGTTGGGTGGGGTGAGTTGAATTAAGATTGATGACTCAACCCATTCCAACAATACACAACAATAACATTTTATGGTATATAGCTGATAGGGATCACATCTTCTTCTATATGATTCACAATTTTAACGAATAATAATCTCGATCGACTTCAAAGACGTCGGCTGCCTCAAAAGTAATGAACAATACTTACTCCATAAACAATAACTGATGTGACTAATTAGCATGGGTTGGGTGAGTTAAGTTAAGATTGACGGCTCAACCCAACCCAACAGCACATAACAACAATATTTTGTGCTAAATAGCTAATTTGGATTACATCTTCTATATCATTGACAATTTTAACGAAGAAATAATCTCCAAGAAAAATGAACAATACTTTGATACTTCTTCCTTAAACAATAACTAATGTTAATCGACTAGTTGGGTTGGGTTGGGTGACCCAGTTAATACTGCTTTCACACTGCTTTTAGAAGACTTGGTATTACTTTCAGAATACTTGAACTGTTTGAACAGGAAACTAAATATGGTCTTTGGAAGATTTGATATTGCTTCCAAAAGACTTGAAATGCTTCCCGAAGACTTGATTTGCATCCATAAAACTTGATATTGCATTTCGAACACTTGAAACGGCTCGAAAAGACTTGATATTACCTCTGGAAGACTCGAAAAGCTTCTACTAAACTTCACACTGCTTCTAGAAGACTTAATATTATTTCCAGAATACTTGATTTGCTTCCTAGACAACCATGCGGTCTTTGGAAGATTTGAAATGCTTCCCAAAAACTTGAACTGCTTCCAGAAGATTTGACATTCAATTTGGAAGACTTGAAATGGTTTCAAAAACTTTAATACTGCTTCTAGAAGACTTGAAATACTTGCACAAAAATTGATATTGCCTCTGAGAAACTTGAAATGCTTCCAGAAGACTTAACACTGCTTTTAGAAGACTTAAAATGCTTCCAGAAGCTTCGAAAATAGTACCCATACAAATTTGTCATGTATTTTCCCTTCGATTCCATGCTTGACATCATCAAATCTTAGAGCTCTTCCTAAAAGATGAAATCGCTCTCGTGAGAGCGTTAGTCTAAATTAGGCAGGTGCAAAGATCGAATTAGTCCATAGCAAAATATCTGTAATATTTGTGTCTAAGCAAATTCTTTCTCTTATATATTTATCAACCATTCTTTTTGTTATAAATAATCTGCAGCATAATTTTCCACCGTTTTGGCATATTTTGCAATTTTTCAACTTTTTCATTTTTGCCATTTTTACAACTTCAAGAAGATATCTATATTCTTTGAAGTTGTTTGTACATAAGGAGGTTGGGGAGCCATCCAATAACTTTTTTGATCTTTTCTAATAAAATGATATCTTAAGCCGTATGCGGGATTCTTATTAATTTCAGGTTCAAGGTCTTCAATTTCTTCATCAGATTGTTCAAAATCAGTATTATCTATACTATGTTCACTTGAAATGTACCTTTCGATTTTAAATCGATCATCATCTTCTACAACTTCCCAATTTTGCAATTCTATAATTCTGCAAGCATCTGTCCCCGGCTCATTGCTTACTAAAAAACTTAAATTTACTTACTAAAAGTTTATAACACTTAGGGCCGGTTTATTCATCTTTGGTTAAATTTAACTACTAGATATTTTCCAAGGTTACTGTAATTTCACTTGCCATGATTGGCTATATGACCAGTAAGTATGGTAAATATCCAATAGTTATATTTTATATTTAATAGTGGTATTTATTACCAAAGATGAATAAACTGGGCCTTAAAAGCAAATAACGTCAAAATCAGTCGTGTGATGAGAAAAACTCTCACGTTGGTGTGCACGACTGATAACTATCTGGGGAATCTCGAAAAGTCAGCTAGAAGCAGGGGCAGGATGACACGTTATTTACCATTAATTCAAGATGTTAGACGTTCTTTAATTCTCAGATATGAGATCATAGCGATTCTTTCAAATCTTTATAATTTTTGACATATTCTCTATTTTGGATGTTTAGTGTATTGTCAAACCAATCCGTTCTATGTTGTATTTTTAATATACTATATTCAGCGCCATCCTAAACTTAAGGACTAATAGGGCTACAGCCCTAAGGCGCCAACTCATCCAGCGTGTCCTCTGAGGTACGGACCTTTTCTTGTCATTCAATTTTGTATGAAAAGGGACACACTCGTTTCGTTCTTCCAACCCAACTCTATCTTAAATCTTAGGACTACTCAGGTTCAAATATACAGGGTTGGGATGGGCTGGTTTGCGTTTAGCCATGTATCTGAAGACATTTTTTAACAAAAAAAAAGCCCTCACAATGAATACTTTTTGAAATGCAGTACTTCATAAACTGATTGTATATTTGAATTGAAGAAAAACTAGAACTAACAATAGACCTAGAAGTGAAAAGATTCGAGTTTAGCCGTGCGTCTTCAGACGCGTTCAGATACACGCCTGAAGACAAAACGTTCCACTTCTAGGTCTAATGTTAGTTCTAATTTTATATCATTAAATCTAACTCTAGATTTAGAACTAACAACATTCAGGTTTGGCCGTACATCTCCCCAGGCCTTAACTGTCCCGTATGATTCTAGTTCTAGGTCTAGTGTTAGTTCTAGCTTTAATTCAGTTCAAATATACAGGGTTGGGATTAAAATAGAGTAGTTTAAAAACTGATTCGGTAACCCAGTATATTGGAATTGAAGTAAAACTCTTCGTTCGTCCAACCCAGCCCTGGGGCGCCAAATATCTTAAAACGACACTAACTGTATTTCAGCTTCTCCAGCTATGTACATTAAATTAATGTATAAGTCATTCTTTAATTCCCAAAAATTAGATCATAACAATTTTTTTCAATTCTTTATGATTTTTGACATAATCTCAATTTTCCAAATTTACATGTAAATGTTTTTATATAATTTTCACAAAATTCAACATTTCATCCTTAATTCAAAGTATATAAATCTTCATTACAGTTATAACAATTGTGGGAACTTTTATCATCACTAAAATTTAACAAATCTAATCTGCTGAGATACAAATTGTGTTAAACTTTAAATGACATTGTGATATATTACAGGAAAAATCACGAAAGATTACTGATTGTGGTAAAATCGAATAGAGTTGTTTCAATCAATCAACAGACGACAGGCGTTGATCACAACATGGGCTGTGATGGTAAACAGGTTACCGAACTTCCAAACCTTCCCCATCCGCCCATACTCGATGGTTATTGAATTACCGGCTAACTGCTTTCTCATGACAGCGGCGGCACAGTTTTAATCGAATCCCGTCAGCCAGAAACTTTTAACTTTAACACTTCAAGGTCTTTAACCACCATCCTTAAACAAATTTAATTAGAAAAATTGGCAATCATTTTCGATTATGCACCTTTAGGCATGAGAACCGCTCCAATAGGTTGTATTTTACGATAACACACGCGTGTCTACCAATTAATTATACATGCATCGGGATTCATATAACCGCAGATGGTGTGTGCGCGAATTCACGTGCGATTGCATTATTTTGTACATACCCCACAGGAATATGCGCGGATGAAAAGCCCGCGTGAAGGCGAAAGGGTAATTGTTGTTTGGAAGTGTAAATATTACCGTCCATTTGAAAACGATTAAACTGCAGTTCGCGAAATGAAACGGTTGATTGTTCGCTCGCGCGTGCCAATTCCAATTTTTTTAAATCCTAAACAAACCGCGCTTTGCGGCTATTTTTTGTTGTTGTTTGCGTGAAACGATGTCGAAAATTTTAATAAATTCTAGATTTTTAATTGACGGAATATTGATGGATTGAACGTTTCAATTTAAACGTTTTTCCGTAGAGAATAGAATCTCCGCGTGAATAATCCATGCAGCAATAACCCAGTTTAATCCAAGACTAGGTTATTAGTTTTCGTACGGCAGGTGGGACATGTTAAATCCGGGAATTCCTTCGGGACTAAAACTTAAGTAAATCTATATCAAGATTTGTAAAATAACTAGATTTCTTTATTACGAGTTTGGAAAATTTGTCGATTTTCGGAAAGATTCCGCACCAATAATTTTAGTAATTTTGGAAGTTTTATCGAATTCTCTCTGCAAATCCACTCTATAAAAGTCTTCTTATTCTATTTTTACGGTTCGTCCTTGCTCTATACCGATGAAGCGTGAATTTCCTTATTAGATACAGCCGGGGTGGCTAAGTGACAGATAATTTTACACTTGAGAAGTTCCGCCTGGAGAAGTGCACTCTTTAAAGATTGCCGTCAATGGCAATTTTTATACGAGCCAACAAAGCTTTAATTGGTACACATTCACGACTTTATCTACTTAAAAAATTTATCGACAGTAGACACTTACAATTTTTAAGTACTTGCTATTCTTTATCTTTTTTTTTGTTGGAAAACAAATCTAACTTTACCCAAGATTTCTTCAGTATAAGTTAGTATAAATCGAAATGAATCTCCTAGATGCAGTATAAATCTAATCTTTTGTTATGATAGAACCATGACAGAACGATCTGGTCTTCTCTTAGCAGTATCTAGCCAATCTTCTGTGAGCTGTACGTATACTTTTGCAATCATTAAAAAGTCTTCTGCAGCAGTATTTAATCTTCTGCCAACAGTATCTTCGCTTCAATTATCTGCAAGTAGTCTCTTGAATAATGTTCTACAACGAGTATCTAATTTTGTGCCATCAATATCTTCACTTCTACTAATAGCTGTCAATCTCCTAGATGTAATAGCTAATCTTCTGGAAAAACGATACAGTCTTTTCTTAGCAGTATGTAGGCGTTTATCAGAAGGATCTAGTGTTCTGTTAGCAGTATATGGTCATTTGCCAGCAATCTTTAGAGTTGTACAAGCAATAATTAGCCTTTGTAGGAATTATTTAATCGTTTAATATACCATTGGCAATAAAGAATCTTCTATCAACTGGATGCACCATATTGCAATCAGTAAGTCTTCTGCAAACAATATTTAATCTTGTACAACGAGTACCTTATCTTTTGCCGGCGATATCTTTTCTTCTATTAACAGCTTTCAGTCTCCTAAATGTAATAGCTAATTACCTGAGAAATCAATACAGATCTTTTCCAGAAGTATCTGCTCATCTCTTAGATGTATCTAGTCATCCATCAGCATTTTTTAGTCTTGTGGAAGCAAAAATCAGTCTTCGTAAGAATTACTGAATCATTTTCCAGGAAAATCTAGTATACGATTAACAGTATAGAACCTTATATCAACTATAACTAGCATTTTGCAATCAGTAAGAAGTCTTTTGCAAACAGTATATAATCTTCTACAAAGAGTATCTAATCTTCTGCCAACAATATCTTCGCTTCTATTAACTGCATTTAGTTGCTTTTAGTCTCTAGTAGTATGTAGTTATCTGCCATAAGGATGTAGTATCCCTCGGCAACATCTAGTCATCTGTCAGTAATTTTTAAAGTTGTATAAGCAGTCATCCGTCATTGTAGGAATTGTTCAATATTTTCCAGGAAGATCTAGTGTACCACTGGCAATATGTAGGACTTTGCAATCAATAAGAAGTCTTCTGCAAATAGTATTTAATCTTCTACAATGAGTATCTAATCTTCTGCCAACAATATCTCCACTTTTACTAACGGCTTTCAATCTCCGAGATGTAATAGCTAATCTTCTGGACCCAGTGGATCCAGAAGAGAAGGATTCAGTGTTCTGTAAGCAGTATCTAGTCATCTGACAGCAATCTTTAGAGTTGTGCAAGCAATAATCAGTCATTCTTGAAATTATTTAATCTTCTAGTGTACCATTGGCAGTAAAGTACCTTCTATCAGCTGGAAGTTGCATTTTGCAATCAATAAGTGTTCTGCAAGCAGTATTTAATCTTTTACAAAGAGTGTCTAATCTTCTGCCAACAGTATCTTCGCTCCTATTATCTGCTTTTAGTCTCTTGATTTCTAGATGTAATAACCAATCTTCTGGTAAAACAATACAGTCCGTTTCTAGTAGTATATAGTTATCTGCCATAAGGATCTAGTGTCCCTCGGCAACATCTAGTCATCTGTCAGAAATTTTTAAAGTTGTACAAGCAGTCATCCGTCATTGTAGGAATTATTCAACCTTTTTCGGGAAGATCTAGTGTACCACTGGCAGTATGTAGCATTTTGCAATCAATAAGAAGTCTTCTGCAAACAGTTATTATATTCTACAAGGAGTATCTAATCTTCTGCAAACAATATCTTTACTTTTACTAACGGCTTTCAATCTCCTAGATATAACAGCTAAGGATATAGTGTTATGTTAGCAGTATCTAATCATCTGCCAACGATCTTTAGAGTTGAACAAGCAATAATTATTAGTCATTGTAAGAATTATTTAATCTTCTAATATACCATTGGCAGCAAAAAACTCTCTATCAGCTGGAAGTACCATTTTGCAATCAGTAAGTCTTCTTCTAATCTTTTGCCAGCAATATCTTTTTTTCTATTAACAGTTTTCAGTCTCCTAGATGTAATAGCTAATTATCTGGGAGAACAATACAGTTCTTTTCTTAGCGGGATGTAGTTATCTACCAGAAGTATCTGCTCTTCTTTTAGATGTATCTATGTCATCTGTCAGCATTGTATAGTCTTGTGGGAGAAGTAATCAGCCTTGGTAAAAATTACTGAATCTTTTTCCAGGAAGATCTAGTATACAATTGGCAGTATAGAACCTTATGTCAGTCGGTAAGTAGCATTTTGCAATCAGTAAGAAATCTTCTGCAAACAGTATTTAATCTTCTACAAAGTATCTGATCTTCTGCTAATCATATCTTCTCCTTTGTCTAGCAGAAAGATCTGACCTTCTCTTAGATGTCATTTATCAGCAATTTTTAAGCTTATACAAGCAGTAATCAGTCTTCGTAGGAATTACTTAATCTTTTTCCAGGAAGATCCAGTGTACCCCTAACCATATAAACCTTTTATCAGATGTAAGCATTGTACAATCAGAAAGAAGTCTTCAGAAACAGTATTTAATCTTCTACAAATAGTATCTAATCTTCTGGTTACACAATACAGCTTTTTTTTAATATGTAGTTGTCTATCAGAAGAATCTCGTCTTCTCTTAACAGAATCCAGTTATCTGTTAGTAATCTTTAGAGTTGTACAAGCTATAATCAGTCTTTGTAAGAACAACCATAAAGATCTAGTGTACCACTAGTATCATATATTCCTCTGTTATTAGTAGCATGTAACTAACATTCTGTATTTAGTAAAAAGTCTTCTACAAACAGTACTCAATCTTCTACAAAGGCTATCGAATGTTCTGTCAACAGTATTTTATCTTCTATCAACAGCAATTAGTCTCTTAGGCATTGATTAACATTCTGTCAAAAAAAGTATGGTGTTTCCTTAGCGGTATTTAGTCTTCACTCAGCAGCATTAAGTGTTATTCAAAACCTATCTAATCTTTTGCCAAGAGAATCCCTTACTTTAGTTACAGCACCTTAACTATCAGTAACAGTACATAAACGTTAGATACAGTCTGGATAATGATCAGAACCCAAATTTAGTTCTTAATTCCAGTATTTAGCAAAGAATTCCAGTCTCCGTAGGATCGTCTTAGTATCCAGTTGGTATCCACTTCTCTCAGTCCTCTGACAGTTAGCAAACTGCAATCAGTAAGAAACCTTCTACCAACATTACTCTATCTTCTGCAAAGACTATCTAATGTTCTGCCAACAGTATCTTATCTTCTATCATCAGCAATAAATCTCCTAGCCATTGGCTGGCCCTAGCAGTATCTAGACAATAAATCCCTAACAGTATCTAGTTTTCAGTCAGCAACATTTAGTGTTGTATAGGAACTATCTAATCTTTTTCCAAGAAAACTTCAATGCCCAGCATTAATTTACAGCATCCTAACTATTAGTGACAGTACATAAATATTTGATACAGTCTGCATAATGATCAGAACTCAAATTTAGTTCTTGGTTCCAGTATTTAGCAAAGAATTTCAGTATTCATTGAATGGCTTTAGTATCCAGTTGGTAGAAGCAGCATTTAAACTGATATATTTTAGCAACTAAACACTACTTAAAATGATTCGTTCTCCAGAAGAAAAAAATTTCTCCAAGAATTTTTCCAGAAATGTGTAAAGTTCTGGCAGATCGATCTGATCTTTCCTTAATAGTATCTAATCATATGTCAGCAATTTTTAAAGTTGCACAAGGAGCAATCAATTTTCGTTAGAGTTACTCAACCTTTCTCCAGGAAGACCTAGTGTGCCTCTAAGAGTATGTAAACTTCTATCAGCTGTAAATAGCATTTAGCAATCAGTAAGAAGTCTTCTGCAAGCAGTATTTAATGTTCTGCAAAGAATATCTAATGTTCTGCCAACAGTATCTTCATTTCTCTTAACAGCTCAATCTCCTAGATGTAATAGCTAATTTTCTGGAAAAACGATACAGTCCTTTCTTAACAATATCTAGTTTTCTGTCAGTAACTTTTAAAGTTTTACAAGCAGTAATCAGTCTTTGTAATAATTGCTTAATCTTTTTCCATAAAAATCTAGAATACCACTTGCAACATATATTCTTCTGACAGCTGTAACTAGCATTCTGCAATCTTCTGTAAAGACAATCGAATGTTCTGCCAGCAGTATCTTATCTTCTATCATTAGAAAAAGATCTCTTAGGCATTGGCTAACCTTCTGTCAAAAAAGGAATAGCCATTCCCTAGCAGTGTTTGGTCTTCAGTAAGCAGCGTTTAATGTTATAAGTAATTTTCTCATCTTTTGCTAAAAAGATCCATTACTTTATTATGAAGTAAATACTAATTTCAGTGCCTAGCGTTAAAATGCAACATCCTAACTATTAGTACCGGCATTTAAACATTAGATACAATCTGCTAAATGATCAGAACTCAAATTTAGTTCTTGATTCCAGTATTTAGCAAAAAACTCCAGTCCCCATTGGACGATTTTTGTATCCAGTTGGTAGAAGTAGCATTTACAATTATTAATTTTGATAACAGAAAAATTCTTCACATTTCCATGATGCTTAAAGCTAGAGTTTATTGCTTGATTAACTTCTAATAAAGAAAATCAGCATCATGGCATTGACTACATTATCAAAAATAATTCGTTCCAATGTCCAAAAGTTAATATGTTTCCAAACCAGGTTAGATCAAACTTTAATTATTGATCCAACATTAAATGATGATTCTAGTATTAAGTGGATGATTTTAATATCTACCACATTATTTCATTGCCAAATTCTTGACTACAACAATCATCTCATACCATTTAGATCATTTAGATTAAAAATTTTAAACTCTTCTAGTTTAAACTAAATATTCAAAAATTCCAAGTCGAAATCCTTATTTATTAAGTTATTACTCATTCTTAATAAAGATAAGAAGTTATAATTAACTTTCTCTTAATATTATCTCAACATGTCATTTTGCCTTTAATTTGTTAGAAAAGTAAACTAGGAAGTTTGGTCTTGTTTGTAATTAAAGAAACATGATTTCTTGGCCAATAGAACAAGAAGTTGAACAAAGTCTGTCCAATTAAAGTTCTCTTAGTTGTACTCGTCTTGTGGATCTTTGTAATTCTTGATTTCTTTTGATTAGAAGTTACAAGAATTAGATTTGCTACAAGAAAAAATTTAATTGCAAGGGAAATTTTTTATATAGGACACCTAAGTAGTGTAAAGTTGAGGTCAAGTTAGAGTTAGTTTAAGAGGAAGCGTTACGTTAACAGCGCCCTTAGCGTTTACTTTGCGGTCACTTATTAAAACCGTTAATTGGCGGTCGGAATTTTTGATTAAATTTCGCTCACTTTACTCGTCGAAACTTGTAATAAGTAGACCACTTCTGAGGAGTTTAAAGTTTTTTTTTAATATGCATAAGTACGTTTTTTAACTTTGAAACTTTTTTCTTTTCCAGTTAATATCATCGGATTAACTCAAGAACCCAACGTAGGGATATTTATCGAGGAGCATAAGAAGAGGGCCGATAGCGATCCAAACGCACCTCCTTTCGACGATTTAAGGAATTACGCTTATGAAGGTGGTGGTAGTACCGCGGGATCGTTAAGTTCTTTGGCTTCAGGTAAAATATATTGTTATTTTTGAAAATAAACAAAGCAATGTGGGTGGAATTGAAAAAGAATTGAACAAATCGATAGCGAACTAAAATTAGAACGCCATTTGTCGTGAGAGTACTGTCTTCCTTTTCTAAAAAGGTACTTTTTCCACAACTCCAGGCACCTTTAGCCCCAGCCACGTCGTCATGATATATCGCGATAATGTTCGAAATGCGGTCGTATTTACAGAGGGGAAAACGCGAAATAGAAGTTTACCTCTTCTCACCGTCCGATTTACGACGTTGTTTGGAAGATGTTTCTTTTTATTTACCGCGGAAAAAAATTATTACGAGGTAGCACGAAAGATTAAAAAATAACGGAAATCTTTTTGAATCAAGTTTTTTTCTAAACCAATTATTTTCCGAGTTGGTTTAGCGAGGGGAACAAAGATCTCCAGTATCACGTAGAAACTTTGTAGGACTTGTAGACCGTTTAACTTTAAGAAGTGAGTTAGTTGTTAAATTTCGTTGTCTTTAACTTGCGACTCACGTAATTTTATTTATTTACTTCACGGTTATTTTAATAAAGAAACAATTTTCATTTCTTGTATTTGAATTAAGTTGAAAAAATACTTCTTTTTTGAAAATATTTCTCAAAAGAATTTTAAGAAGAAATGGATGCTTTTGAGACTGTAAAAGAACGTTTTTAACATTTTTAAAACTAACTAACTTATTTTGACGATTCCCAAAAATGAGATTACAAATAAAATTTCTTTTACAGAAAAGAAATTTAACAGATAATAGACTTTCTGTAATAGTTTGTACTATTCAAGATTAAGAAATGAAACTTTTTGAAGTTATAACAGAACGTTTAAGGTTAGGTTGTACCAAAATATAAGCTTCTATAATCAACAGTTTTTCTAATATTCATGATTAAAAATGAGGATGTAGAAGAAAAATTTTGCTTTACTATTTTCAGATTAAGGAGTGATTAAGATGGTTAAAAATGAGGAAGATTTTGATATTTACAAACAAACACAAAAAAAACCAACCCAACCCAATAACATGTTTGAACTGAAGTAAAAGTAGAACTGATACTATATCTAGAACTAGAGTTAGATCTAATGATATAAAACTAGAACTAACACTGAAGACGCACAGCTAAACCCAAATCTTTCCACCTCTAGGTCTAGTGTTAGTTCTAGTTTCACGTCAATTAAAATAAACAGGGTTGCTAACTCAATTTGTAAGGTACTCTATTTCAGAAACTAGTCATTGTAGAAGCTTTAGTTTAAAAAGGTTCTTCAGATGCATGGACATAGCCAATCCAACCCAACCCAACCAAACCCTGTATATTTGAACTGAAATAAAACTAGAACCGACACTCGACCCAAAACTAGAATCATTCAGGTTTAGCCGTCTTAAAAGATATACGGCTAAACATGAATGTTTCTAGTTCTAGATTTAGAGTTAGATCTAATAATATAAAACTAGAACTAACACTAGACTTAGAAATGGAAAGATTAGGATTTAGTCGTGCGTCTTTAGAGAATGTAGTCTCCAGTTATGGGAATCTAGTTTTTTGCCAACAGTATCTAGATTTCTGCAAATAGTATCTAAATTTCTGCCAACAGTACCTAGATTTCTGCCAACAGTATCTATTAGAAATATTTAGTAGATTCCAAAAACCCAACCCTTTATATTTAAACCTATTATAGTCCTACTATAAAAACTTGTAACACTATTAAAAGTAGTATTTTTGTAATTCTTACCGATACCAGTACACATTTTTTTTGTGTTACCGTATAATATTGTCTGGAATATTATTGCATATTTCCACCAATTTTAAAATCAATATAAAAAACTTATATTCCTTCTTTTTATCACATATAAATCCGGACCTTACTTATAGCTACAGGTTATAACACATAGTATCGATATATCAAAAATGTACATGTATCGATAGTCATTGATATTGTGTCGATACTCACATCGATATTGTATAACTTTTTAGTTAGAAAGTATTGGCAGAATACTGGACACTGATAATTGAAGATTTTACATTTTCTATAGAAGACGCCGCTAGAAACTAAAACTGTAGATATTGCTTGTAGATTGTTGTAGCTACTAGCAGAAGTCTAAAAACTTCTAGCAACAGTCTAAATGCTGTAAATAGAAAACTACATCCCGGTAAATGAAGATTATATAGAATACTGCTTGTAGAAAATTATAGCTGCTGATAGAAGTCTAGATACTGATGACAGAAACCTAGATCTTGATAATTGAAAATGCATTTTCTTTACACAGTAGCTCCTACAAATAGAGTGATATTACTAATAAAACCTAAATATTTAGAGTATTGAAAATCCATACTATATACTCTTCAAATAATTGCTCCTATAGAAACTGAATATTGCTAATAAAAGCTAAATACGTCTGAAAGAAGTATGAATACTATTTGAAGAAGATTATAACTGCTGGCAAATGTCTAAAAACTGTTAACAGAAATCTAGATACTGTTGGCAGAAATCTAGATACTGTTGGCAAAAATCTAGATACTGGACATTTGAGGTTGGGTTTACCAAAAGACTAATTTTCCATGATGAATAGTTCTTGTAATATTGATGTTTAAAAGTGAACATTTTTGACATTTGCTAGAAATAAGTTCGAGGAAAAATGTGTTTCTGCTATATACATACATACATAAATTTGTATCGTCAACAGTTCTTTTAATACTTAAAAATTAGGAATTTTGACGTTTCGTAAAAATAAGATTGGAAAAAAACATTTTCTACCAAACATTTCCAGATTAAGAAATGAAACTTTTTGAGGGTCTAAGAGAACGTTCGAGGTTAGGTTGTACCAAACCTCGAACTTGTTTCGATAATGAACAGTTCCTATAATACTGACTTTTAAGGATGAACAATTTTAACGTTTCCTAAACATGAGGTTAGATAAACAAATTATTTGAGATTAGGAAATGAAACTCTGAGGTTGTAAGAGAACGTTTGAGGATAGATTGTATTTTATGATTGTAAGTTTCCATCATCAACGGTTCTTTTCATATTCATTTTTAAAATTTTTTTCTAAAAACTTAGGACGTTTTCTAAAACTTAGGCTCCTATGAAAACATGCTTATGGCCAAATGGTCGAGGTTATCTGCCTGTGAGGCGCTACATTTCTTCAATACAGACGCTTTTGTGTTGCTACATACAATCAGGGCCTGGCCCGCAAGCAATCTCGGCAATTTGAGATCAAATCGTTCCTGGTATATGTCAAAAAGGGTACAAAATCTCCTATAAGAACATACTTATGGTCAAATCGAGGAGGACGCTTGTGGGCGAGGCGTTACATTTCTCCAAAACAGACAATCAAGGGCCTCGCCCGCAAGCGACCTCGGCGATTTGAGACAAAATCGTTCCTTATATATCTTAGGAAAAGTACAAAATATCCTATAAAAACATGTTTAATGCCAAAACGTCAAGGTCGCTTACGGGCGAGCCGCTACATTTCTTCAATACAGACGCTATCACACAATCCAGAGCCTTGTCCGCAAGCGACCTCGACAATTTGAAACCAAATCGTTCCTTGTATATATCAGGAAGCGTACAAAGTGTTCTATAAGAACAAACTTATGGTCAAATCGCCGAGGTCGCTTGCGGGCTAGGCGCTACACTTCTCCACAACAGATAATCGAATACCTCGCCCGCAAGCGAACTCGGCAATTTCAGACAAGATCGTTCCTTGCATATCTCAGAAAGAGTACAAAGTGTCCTATAAGAACATGTTTATAGTCAAAAAGTCAAGGTAGCTTACGGGCGAGACGCTACATTTCGTCAATACAGACGCTTTTGCGTTGATACATATAATCCCGGGCCTCGCCCGCAAGCGATCTCGGCGATTTGAGGCCAAATCGTTCCTTGTATATCTCAGAAAGCGTACAAAGTTTCCTATAATAACATATTCATGGTCAAATCGACGAGGTCGCTTGCGGACGAAGCGCTACATTTCTCCAAAGCAGACAATCAAGGGCCTCGCCCGCAAGCGACCTCGGCGATTTGAGACAAAATCGTTCCTTATATATCTCAGGAAAAGTACAAAGTATCCTATAAAAACATGTTTAATGCCAAAACGTCAAGGTCGCTTACGGGCGAGCCGCTACATTTCTTCAATACAGACGCTATCACACAATCCAGAGCCTCGTCCACAAGCGACCTTGACAATTTGAAACCAAATCGTTCCTTGTATATATCAGGAAGCGTACAAAGTGTTCTATAAGAACAAACTTATGGTCAAATTGCCAAGGTCGCTTGCGGGCCAGGCGCTACACTTCTCCACAACAGACAATCGAATACCTCGCCCGCAAGCGAACTCGGCAATTTGAGACAAAATCGTTCCTTGCATATCTCAGAAAGAGTACAAAGTGTCCTATAAGAACATGTTTATGGTCAGAAAGTCAAGGTAGCTTACGGGCGAGACGCTACATTTCGTCAATACAGACGCTTTTGCGTTGATACATATAATCCCGGGCCTCGCCCGAAAGCGATCTCGGCGATTTGAAGCCAAATCGTTCCTTATATATCTCAGAAAGCGTACAAAATCTCCTATAATAACATACTCATGGTCAAATCGACGAGGTCGCTTGCGGACGAGGGGCTACATTTTTCCAAAATAGACAATCAAGGGCCTCGCCCGCAAGCGACCTCGGCGATTTGAGACAAAATCGTTCCTTATGTATCTCAGGAAAAGTACAAAGTATCCTATAAGAACATGTTTAATGCCAAAACGTCAAGGTCGCTTACGGGCGAGGCGCTACATTTCTTCAATACAGACGCTATCACACAATCCAGAGCCTTGTCCGCAAGCGACCTCGACAATTTGAAACGAAATCGTTCCTTGTATATATCAGGAAGCGTACAAAGTGTTCTATAAGAACAAACTTATGGTCAAATCGCCAAGGTCGCTTGCGGGCCAGGCGCTACACTTCTCCACAACAGACAATCGAATACCTCGCCCGCAAGCGAACTCGGCAATTTGAGACAAAATCGTTCCTTGCATATCTCAGAAAAAGTACAAAGTGTCCTATAAGAACATGTTTATGGTCAGAAAGTCAAGGTAGCTTACGGGCGAGACGCTACATTTCGTCAATACAGACGCTTTTGCATTGATACATATAATCCCGGGCCTCGCCCGCAAGCGATCTCGGCGATTTGAAGCCAAATCGTTCCTTGTATATCTCAGAAAGCGTGCAAAGTCTCCTATAAGAACATACTCATGGTCAAATCGACGAGGTCGCTTGCGGACGAGGGGCTACATTTCTCCAAAACAGACAATCAAGGGCCTCGCCCGCAAGCGACCTCGGCAATTTGAGAACAAATCGTTCCTTATATATCTCAGGAAGCGTACAAAGTGTTTTATAAGAACATACTTATGGTCAAATCGAGGAGGTCGTTTGTGGGCGAGGCGCTACATTTCTCCAAAACAGACAATCAAGGGCCTCGCCCGCAAGCGACCTCGGCGATTTGAGACAAAATCGTTCCTTGCATATCTCAGAAAGAGTACAAAGTGTCCTATAAGAACATGTTTATGGTCAAAAAGTCAAGATAGCTTACGGGCGAGACGCTACATTTCGTCAATACAGACGCTTTTGCGTTGATACATATAATCCCGGGCCTCGCCCGCAAGCGATCTCGGCAATTTGAGGCCAAATCGTTCCTTGTATATCTCAGAAAGCGTGCAAAGTCTCCTATAAGAACATACTCATGGTCAAATCGACGAGGTCGCTTGCGGACGAGGGGCTACATTTTATATATCTCAGGAAGCGTACAAAGTGTTTTATAAGAACATACTTATGGTCAAATCGCCGAGGTCGCTTTTGGGCGAGGCGCTATATTTCGTCAATACAGACGCTTTTGCGTTGATATATATAATCCAGGGTCTCGCCCGCAAGCGACCTCGGCAATTTGAGACCAAATTGTTCCTTGTAGATCTCAGGAAGCGTACAAAGTCTCCTATAAGAACATACTTATGGTCAAATCGCCGAGGTCGCTTTTGGGGGAAGCTCTACATTTCTCCAATACAAGCGCTATTGTGTTGATACATATAATGCAGGGCCTCGCCCGCAAGCGAACTCGGCGATTTGAGATGAAATCGTTTCTTATATATCTCAGTAGGAGTACAAAGTGTCCTATAAGAACATGTTTATGGTCGAAACGTCAAGGTCGCTTTCGTCCGAGGCGCTACATTTCTGCAATACAGAACGTCAAAACAAAAAAGATCTCCGAATCTATTGGAGATTAAGGATTAAAACTTTATAAAATTGTAAAAGAATGTTTTAGGTTCTTCTACTCCAAGATATAAGTTTCCACATGTAAGAGTTCTTACAAAACAAACTTTTAAGAATGAGCTTAAAATTGCTCCTTTCCGAAAAAAAACGTCAAAATAAAATAAAATTTTTCTCCGAATCTATTTGAAAGTAAGAATTGAAACATTTTGAGATCATAAAAGAGTATTAGAAGTTAAAATGTACCAAAATTTAAGTTTCCACGATGAATAATTCTCTTCAATGAATCAATTTTGATTAATTGTATTTCAATTTATACCACACAAACTAATTAGATCCATACTAATTAACTCTAAGGACATACGACATGTTGCGGGCATCCAACAGCTTCCATTTACACAAGATGGAATTTGTAATTCAATTATGGGCGTCTATGCAGCGTGTTGTGTATCAAATGCTATTATTTCACGCTTAATAATTAATTAATTTTTATTTTTGTTAAACAGGAACTGATGACGAAGTGCAAGAATACGATTACTTGGGAGCTTGGGGACCGAGATTCGATAAATTGGCAGACATGTATGGTCCTGGCGAAGAAACTGAACAAGAAGAGGAATAAATAAAAATAAACCAACTTAACGAAAAAAAAAATAATAATAACAATAAATAATAAGAACGTAAAGTGAAGAAACCAAAAAATAAAGTGACGGACATTCCTTTTTCGACACCAAAACTTTAAAACTTTCGAGAAATAAATTAACACATTAAAAATTCATTCTTAAAAAGAAAAACATTTTTAAAACGAACTTTATAAGGAACTTTGAGGACTAAGACGAAAACCCATCACGCTTCACCACCTTCACAAAGATAACTTACATTCACTCACACACACGTCCCCTCCCCCCTCCCAAAAAAAAAGAAAAATGATGTAACGTGTTACCACATAAGACTGTCTTGGCCGGAAGCGGTCATGTTAAGAGTAAAGTTTTAAAAGAAATTAAAGTATAAGAAGTAAACGAAAAAAAATCGTATAAATGAAATAATATTGTAATATCCGTAGGGAAATATGAATTATTACCAAACGATTATTATTAATGAATTAATTAATTAGTTATTATTAAGTTTAAACGGATCGATCTTTCCCAAAGTAATCCTGTTTGATTTTTCGCACCAACTCTAGGTGATATAATTAATTAAACGTTTTATTATGAAAAAAATGAATCTCCACTGCCAATACTCATCCGATTATTATTTAATAATAACGTTGTAATATATAATTATTTAGAAATTAAGGTTAAAAGATACCAAAGAGGCACTAATGAAGTGTCATCATTTCAAACAGGCTTAATTTTGAAAGGGGAGATCTGAAAAAATTTCACACAAAAACTATTTATTTAAAAAAAATATTTTTTTTTGTACTTAATTTATAACAGAAAATCGAATTAAAATTAATTTTGAACGAGATGACTTAGTTTTTGTGTGAAATCGCAAATATTTTAATCGCGTAACTTTAATTAATTAATTTTAAATTAAACGAATAAGTTTAATTATTCGCCACTGAGCCAGTATTCCTACAAAAAAATAAAAATCTTAGTTATTAAACTTTAATTAAAAAGAAACAAAGTGTAAAGTAGTCTCACTATAACTAGGCGAAAAATTAAGCAACAAAAAAGTTACGAACGAAAAAAAAAATACTAGAATACGCATAATCCGCAAACCCTAACAATTACGAAATAAAAATAAGGGATGAGGGAAGAAAGAGAGCTTCGTGAACGTTTTATTAAATGTATATAGACACAACATTACGAAGACTAATGTATACACGAAAATCGAGTTTTTCAAAAACCATTAAGATTCTCCCCCAAAGAAACTAAAATAATTTCGATTTAATTTTTTTAATTTATTTTTTTAGCACGAATACTAAATAAATAAGTCATAATTAAATATTTATATAAATTATATCATATATAGGATCGATGTATAGTGTTACTGTTAACTGTTAACAAAAAAAAATGAGTCATCACAAAAAATTAAAACAGTTAAAAAGAAAAAACCTTCTTATATATGATATAGATGTTGCCATATTTATATATACACAGTTATTAGTCGATTAATTTTATGATTAAATCGTTCAGTTCCCATTCTTTTCGAAAGAAATCACTAACGAGACAGCTCACTAGTATTTTTTAATGTGTTTGTAGGTATGTATATAGAAAGAAAAAAAAATACAGAAAAAAAGCGCGAGAGTGTGTGTTTCAAATGAGATTGGAAGAGTCAGTGCCAATTACTCATTAACTTATTAAATGTAACAACTTCTCGAATGCTGTGTAAGAATAATTATTATTATTAAAATGAAAGGAAATAATTAATTAATGAAGAAAAAAGTAAATAAGAAAAAAAAACGATAATCCGATTATGTGTTTGCACTTGTGTATTGATAAAAAGGACAAAAAAATTATTAAGAATACCGCGACGGAAATAATTATTAAATTGGGTAAGTCTCTCTGCGTATACTTAAAAGTAATCTTTGTATTTAATTATTATCATTACCATTATCATCTTATTAGGTAACCATTTGTCTGAAAAATATTTCTCATTTTAGAGGTACATTGAAAAATCGACTTATTTTCCGTCTTTTATCGAGTGTTTTCTAGTGATCCTATATTTATCTCGTAAGAAACCGTAGATTTACCGTCTTAAAACTTTCTTTTGTAAAGAATTATTTGAAAAATGATTTATTTCAATATAACTATGTAAAAATAATTCAGTGGTTTTATTTATTACTTTTAATTTAAATCTATTAATTATAAGCTAATTCATCATGAACAACTTGAAATAGCAATAAAACTAAATTTATATATTTTCTTCGATATTGACTCAGAGCAAAATGACAAGAAAACAATATTGTTAATAATAGAATATGCATTAATTTTTGTTTAAATTTTTTTTGTAACATGCTTCGATTCCCAAATTAAAAAACCCTCAGCTGCTTGTAATCCAACGAAATTCTAAATCTAGAGTTAGATCCCATGATACAAAACTAGAACTCATTGTAGAGACCTTCATTAAAATAATGTCTTCAGGTGCATGGCTAAACCCAACCCAACCCATTTCTGTATATTTGAATTGAAGTAAAACCAGAACTAACTTAATTCAGGTACTCTATTTCAGAAACTATTCATTTGTAATGGACAACGCGTAAAAGTGCTTACAGACAAAAGGTTAGTGAACGCGAGTGTAATTAGGACATGTTAAAAATGCGCTTATTAAGCATTATAGGTAATAAGTTAGAATAGAATTAATTAGTAGTAGTTAAGTAAGAGATGTTGTATGGTTAACATCTTTAAATAAAATAATAAAAATTGTCGACACCAATTGTCGTATTATTTAATAAATAAGATATATTATCAACCAAGAACCTATTACATGGCGATCCTGCTAGCGGCAAAACACTAAAAAAAAAAACACAAAAATGACATCAATTAACAACAAAATATAAAAAGGAAAAGAAGAAAATTATTATTAACTGAAGACAAAATGGGGTACAATCAATCCAAACAAGAAAAAGAAATTATAGTCGCACAATCAGGAAACAGTGGTGGAATTACAAATGGTATGTCCGCAACATTCACATTGTTAGAAGTTGGCGTCCTGTTGATGGTAATCGTTATAGTAGGAATCATTGGATACATGGTATGGAATCGATGCAAAAAATCTATGGACAAAAGAATAAGACGGCAAATTCAGTGCAGCCAGGAATTGATGGCACTTCGAGCAGAACAATAAGGCAGTCAACGTGAGCAACTACAAAGTTCCATGGGTTCAGTTCAAGAATACGAAAATTTATTAGAAGAATTAAAGGTATTTAAAATTAATAGAACAAAAGACAACAAAGATAGGCGTAGAAACGTAGAATTTACAAATAAAAAGTTAGGTCAGCTAGATCAGTTTAAATAGATTCAAAGATTTAAATTTGAAGGTTAGCACTAATATTGATAATATAGATGTATTAACTAAAATTAAGTCATTAACTTCTGAAATTACTGTAGTTTTAAAAGAAATTAGAAATATTCTAGAAGATAGATTAGATAAAATTGTTAACATGGGTGAAACTTTTTGTTTGAAAACGGCTAGTAGCTTATTACCGGCAATGGACGGTATTGAAGATACTACCAAAAAACTTATAGATTCAATTGAGTTATATGCAAGCTTGCTACGTGTGGATGATCAAAATGTATTAATTAACTATATTTTAAAAACTAGATTGTCCGAAAATGCCAAAGTAAGATTAAATAGAACGTATGATTCTATAGATAACCTTGTTAAAGATATAAGAAATAATTTCATTTCTCCAAAAAATTAGCAACAACCTTATCTAATCAGTTGCATCAATGTAAACAACGGGAAAAATCAATTGACGAGTTTGGTACAGAAATCGAGCAGCTTTTGAGCGAACTAACTTTAGCCCAAGCCAATAACGATCAAAATTTAATAAGTCCCACAAACACTCCACATTTGCTATTTTAGACCAAATTTTTCCGGACAAAGGCAACCTGGTAGCAAATACTTTTGTTCAAAATACTTTCAATCAGTTTAATCGATTTCAAAACAATCGGGTTTTCCAAACCAAAGTTCATAAGATGCTTTTCTCGCTTCTAGTGTTGGAGCTGTATGATTAAATACAAATACCGCTGTGGTCCATGCTTCTGCCCATAATTTTGCAGGAAGACCTTTATGGTTGACCATTACTCTTGTAGCTTCAATTACTTTTCTATTTTCTCTCTCTGCTGATCCATTTTCTCGTGGTATTTTAGTCATTGATACCTGCAATGTAACAGCAAATTTTGCTAAAATATCTCTTACATTATCATTAGAAAATTTTGTTATTGCATCACACAAAAATGTTTTAATTTTTACTTCTTGACTCATTATTATGTGTATAGAGTAATGCTTCATGCTTCATAATGTTTTTAAGTAGAATTATCTAAATTTTGTATAATCATCCTTTAAAACCAAGGCGTACTTTGAACTACCCAATGAATCTACAGGCATAGGGCTAATTATGTCTGCAATTATTTTTTTTCCTGGTTCAGTTGCTCGAACACTCTTTAAACCAAAATACTTTCTATGCATTTTTCTTTAAATGCATCCAATACATCTATATCGTTCTAAAAATTTTGCCATATACTGATATGCCACTAGTTCTTCAGACATAGTTGCTGATACCATGTTAACTAATATATTTTTAATCAATTGGTTATACTACTCTTCCAATCACTCTTCCAATCAATTAGATTTCTCCATTTCGTTTTACTAAGCAGGTACCATTTTCCAAAAAATTCGTAGAATAACCCTTCTAGTTTAGGCATTGAAAACAATTTTCCAATACACAAATCAGATACATAGAATACATTGCCCAACTCTTTGCCATGATATTTATTCCAATTTTTTGCTCTCAGATTAATTCTTCCAGTTATATGGGCAAGTAATTCATGTGCTTTCATGATATTGCTATAGGAACTTTCAGTCTAACATATGTTGCAAAATTCACTTTATCTAATATCATATGTTACAAAATTCACTTTATCTGATGTCATATGTTGTGAGCAAGCTGAATTGGCAATGCCAGAATTAACATTTATTGTAGTTACGTAACCAGAAACTTGATTTCCATCTTTCTTGTCCTCATTATTCTATTCAGCTTTCTTCTTATCTCTGCATTTTGACGCTTTGTGACCACATTTTCCACAATTATAGCATTAGAACGATAAGTTAATTTTTGTTGAATTACCAGTCATATTTGTATTATTCACCCTTCTTTGATCTGCTTGATTTGTTGATAAATTACCAACATTTCTGTTATTTAGTTGTTCATAGGCACGTACCGCCATCATGCCTCCATCGGAACCCATTTTCAGTCGTTCCTGATAATTTTTAGGTCGTTCCGCTAGCTCATCTAACTTCCTAGTTGCTTCCGGTTCAGTTTCCCATAAAGTTTTGACAGGAATATACTCTGGAGACAAAATATGCAAAATTTGTCCCAATACGCGTTCAACTCGGATTTATTCTTATACCTTAATTCACCATTTATCTCGTTAAACAAATTATGGAGCTCATCAATATGAGTAATCATGTCTATTTCAGTTTTATATCCATATCCAAAGAAATGTTGCAATAGCTTATCCAGTGTATAACTAGTTTCCATACCAAAGGTTCTCTTTAAACAGTCGCACATTTCTTTTGCAGTATATCTTAGCTTATTTTGCTGGCTTAAAGCACGTGTTATATACAGTGTGTGCGTAAAGTATAGAATCAACTTCAAATTCGGGGGAAATTCTTAGAAAAATGATCTGTTATATTTTTAGCGCACATTTTTTGAGTTAAAATTGAAATTGACAAATTTCATCAAAATATGTTCTGCATCTATGTATATTTCTGATCTAGTGTAATGGACAACGCGTAAAAGTGCTTACAGACAAAAGGTTTGTGAACGCGAGTGTAATTAGGACATGTTAAAAATGCGCTTATTAAGCATTATAGGTAATAAGTTAGAATAGAATTAATGAGTAGTAGTTAAGTAAGAAATGTTGTATGGTTAACATCTTTAAATAAAATAATAAAAATTGTCGACACCAATTGTCGTATTATTTAATAAATAAGATATATCAACCAAGAACCTATTACATGGCGATCCTGCTAGCGGCAAAACACTAAAAAAAAAAAAAAAACACAAAAAAAGTACTTTGAACTACCCAATGAATCTACAGGCATAGGGCTAATTATGTCTGCAATTATTTTTTCTCCTGGTTCAGTTGCTCGAACACTCTTTAAACCAAAATACTTTCTATGCATTTTTCTTTAAATGCATCCAATACATCTATATCGTTCTAAAAATTTTGCCATATACTGATATGCCACTAGTTCTTCAGACTTAGTTGCTGATACCATGTTAACTAATAGTTCGCCTGCTTCTACCTCCAATATATTGGTTGGCGTGGTTAACGGTAATCCCAGTATTATCCGGAGCCCCTTATACATTGTTTTGTTTAGTTTTGCTAGACTAGCTTTCGTTAAAGGCATCATTATAGGTAACATAAATTCTAATCTTGATCTTATTAATGCTCGATATAGGGTTCTGAGTGTGCACGGATCGCCACCCCAGCTGACTGCTCGGCTTTTTCCGCCGAGGTCACCGTCGCTCCGATCTGCTCCTTCCAGTTCATTTTCACGTTGATTCGCAACCCCAGATATTTAATGGATTCAACGTATTGGATGTTGTTGACTCCGAATAATATGGGTGGTCGTCTTGCGTCGTTTTTCTTTTTGATGAAAATCATTGCCTTTGTTTTCTACGTAGCTACCGTGAGTGTACGTTCTTCTAGAAAAGTTTTTAGTTTTTCCATTGCTTTGTTTATATTTTCAACGCATATATCTGTTGTGTTTCCGCTGAAGTACACCACCACATCATCCGCGTAAAGCAGTGCCGTGCATCCTTGCATCCTGCATTAGCTACCTCCAAATAGATACCGTTTATGTACATATTAAAGAGTAGGGCACTTAAGGAATTTCCTTGTGCCAGGCGTCTATAACTTGTTCTTTCTCCCAATGTTGTATTATCATTCTTGATTTTAATGAGTTTCTTATTATTCAACTCGTATATGGCCCGTAAAAAGCGTATAGGCAGACGTTGTTGCTTCAGAATTTTGATTAATACTGGGATTGATACGTTGTCGTATGCTGCCTGTATATCTAGGAATACAGCCACCATCGTTTGCTTTTGAGCCAAGGCCAGTTGGATGGAACTTACCAAGTACGCTGTGCAGTGCAAAATACTTTTTTCTCTCTTGAATCCGAACATTAAGTGATCGAAGCGCATTTCTCTTTCTAAAGACCATTCCAGCCTATTTGCAATTACCTTTTCGTATAACTTTCTAATGCATGGGATTAAGGAAATTGCTCTATATCCTTCCGGTGCCTTTTTGTTTCCTCCTAGCTTTGGAATTGATACTACCGTAATTTTCCTCCACTCTTCTGGGATATTGCCTGTAGTCCATATTTTATTCATTTCTTCCCATAGCAGGTTTTTCGCAGGTATCGGTAAAGTTCTTATATTATGGTATGTAATTTTATCCCCGCCTGGTGCGGAGTTGCGAAATGTTTTTAAAGTTTTTTCTAGCTCATTGCTTGTCATGTCGTCTGCTATATGATGGATAGTTGATGGATGGTAATCGTCTTCTTCTTTAAATTCTACGCTTTCTTGATCAGGCACAAACGCTGGGCATATTTTATTCAGAAAGCCCTCCTGCCATTCTTCGTCACTGTCGCCCATATTTTTATTTTTGTTTTGCCAATTTTTTAGGATCTTGATCTTTTCCCATACTGCAGTTAGTGGAGTATCTCTATTTATTTCGTTACAAAACTTTTTGAAATGATCTCTTTTCTTCTTCAACAGAATCTTCTTTGTTTGGGCTATATGCCTTTTGGCTATAATGTAGTTGGTATTCGTTTTGTTTTCTGAAAATTGTTTTATTGTAAATTTTCTTATCTTTACTGCCGTCTCACAACCTTTGTCCCACCACGGACATGGTATTTTGTCTTGCTCGTCTCTTTCAGATGTAGTTCTGGCTTGGGGTTTGGCCTCTTTGATGGTCCCAATAAGTTCTGTCATATTGTCAACCCATCCTCCTTCTATACAACTATTAATGTGTTTTTGGTATATGGACCAGTTTTCCGATACATTAATTTTGCGCCGGCCATCTCCACATCCCAAGGACCCAACATTGAAAGAAACAATCACCGGAAAATGATCACTTCCCAACGTATCGTCGATGGTGACGCTGAGAGTACTTGCCGCCAAATCTGGTGAATATATTATCAAATCTAAAATATTTTTGGTATCTTGACGCGTAAGAAGCGTAGTTTTTCCGTCGTTTACTACGCAGAGATTGTATTGTTCAACTATTGAAAGTAGTATTCTTCCTCTGGTGTTTATCAGATGTTGACTGCTCCATCCTGGAAGGTGTGCGTTAAAATCCCCTACTAAAATAAAATTTTTTGTGAGCGGAACGTTTCTCAGTAGATTATTCCAATCGTTGCTGTTAAAGATGATATCCGGTGGGATATATCCCGCAACGATGGTTATACTTTCTATTGAAATACATAAGAAGTGTGTTCTTTCTACTGTTGACGTAATATTTTCATAATATTTAAATTTAATTTCTTTGTTTATTAGTAGGGACAAACCCCCATATGCATCATCCCTACAAGCATAGAGGTGATAATATCCAGGGGTTGATATAGGGTATTCTTTCTTCATCCATGTTTCCGTAATGACTACTACATGTTGTTTGTTGTCCTTTAAGAAATTAAATAGGCTTGACTTATTTTTGGAAAGGCTTTTGGAATTCCAGAGTATAATCTTTAACATATGGGATTTCGTGTTCAGAGTATAGTATTTGTTCTCTATTTACCAATTTCATCGTTGGTCTGGAGACAACTATTTGTTCATCTTCTTCCTTTGTTGTACTGGGTATTGGTCTTGATGTCTGGCTGTGTGTTTTGTTAGTACCGGGTTGTGGGTTTTCCCTTGATGATTGTTCAGTTATTTTCTTTTTATAGAATCTTTCATGTTGTTTCACTTGACCTTCTGGTGAGTTTTCTTTTTTCCTTTTATAATTCTCAGTATTCTGATTCCCATCGTTTCTAATTGGCTTTCGGAATGTCATGGATTTATAATTGTTTTCGCCAGAACTTTTGACAATATCGAAGTAATCAATTAATGGTCTGTATGCAGCATTGGATGCCTTATTGTTGATAGAGTTTTCTATATTATTCGCGTTTTTTAATGGTGGAAAGTGTTGTTGTGAGTTTTGTATATTCGATGTAATAACTCTACTTGAATTTGTAGTTAACATATGGGCTTCGTATGCTGAATAGTTATGAGTTGCCATTAACCTTTTAACTTCCTTTTGTCTTTTATATTCAGGGCAACATCTTTCCGATAGTGGTGTACCTACCTCGGTTGCATAATGATTTTGTCGACAATGGCAACATACCACCTGTGCTGATGTGCAGACCGATAAATCATGACCTTCGGAGCATTTTGGACATCTGACTTGCGACTTGCATAACGTTTTTGTATGGCCATATCTACAACATTTGTAGCACTGTACAACCGGTGCCAGATACAATTCAATTACTCTGTACACATGGAAGAGTGAAACATACCTTGGTAATCTTACACCATCGAATGTTACCACCACCGTAGCTGGATCAACATATGTTGTATTGCCATCCTCGTCGATGCGTTTTCTCTTCAGTCTTCTAACTCTTAACACTTCTCTATCGTTTTCTGCTTTTAAATATTTAATTAAAGTTTCATCACTTATAGTTATGTCTATTTCTCGAATAATACCCCGACAGGATACTTGATGAGCTGGCATATACGCTCGCCAGTTCTTTTCCTTGATGTATTTTGATATAATAAAATCATTAGCTTTTTTGTAGTGTTTAAATTCTACCTCGACTCGGTTACGACCTCTTTTCTCCACTTTATTAATTCCTTCAATGCCGCTATCAAAAAGTTTTTTACCAATTACTAAATCTTAAATATATCCTATGTTTTTATCGATTGATTTGAAATAAACAGAGTATGGGGGTAAATCTGTACTTTTATACCTATTTTCGTTATCTGTATTAATGTTTTCTACTTGATTATTTGACCTTAGTGAATTATTTTGGGAATTAGACACGTATTTTTCAGATGGGGATTCGCCCCGTGGCGAATCCCCTTGTACCGTTTCCATTGTAAGCCGGTTACCCGGCTGTTTTATTAGCTAATATCCCTATCGTGTGGTTTAATTTATTTCCTCTTTTATTAATTATACAATAGGACTAACCGCGGGGCAGCCACCTATCAATTTTAACTCAACTTTTAAGACGCACCAGAAAACCTCAGATGTACTTTCTATGGCCTCAAGCACGCGAATCGACGAAAATGCTACTTCATCCTCTATCCGCCGACACATCTCGTTGAATTCTTCAATTTAAAATAGTAATTTAAATGTCTTCGTATTAAAAAACTTCGAAATCTTGAATATCACCATTTAAATTTGTAAAATGCATTTTTTATTACAACATTATTTATGCCTAACATGTTATAGTTTTAATGTTTTTTAATCATATTTTGCAGATTTTGGAACATTTTCTTTTAAATTTCAACGTTTAACTTCAAAATTATATTCAGATATTTAATTTATGAATTTTTCGTCAAATTCTTCTTCAAAACTCCTAAATGATGGATGATTTCCTTTCTTGATATGCTAAAATAATCGGTTTTAATGATTTCATTTCAACTGAACCGAATAAATATTAATTACAATAAGAAATTAATCAAAAATGTAATTTGAAAAAAAATCATTTTATATCGATTTTACGTGAATTAAATACAATAAAAACGTGAATGGCCAAGAATACGAAACAATTTTTTATAATTTATTACTCGTAATATCATCTACGATTAATACAATTATCTAAAACTACAGAGATAATTAAATATATAACTAAATTCCATGCTAATTTGTTGAAATAGGAAATGATTTAATTTAAAAAAATTTGTTAGATTAAGTATAATTATTTATTAAAAAGTTAAGTCATTATAACTTAAAATACATAATTCAAATATCATAAACCGGTTCGCCTTTTTCATTCCAAGTGTTCTTCACCTTTTCAAATGCAAAAGTAAGGTACAAAGCTAAAAACAAATTATATTAAATAAATCTTATTGAATAAAAGGAAATTTGTAACTTACAGGAAGCCTCCCATTCCGATTTTGATAACGTTCCAATTATACTTGTAGGCTGATACTCCTTCAAATATTGTTTGGCATGTATATAATCGTCAGGATCGGTTCCAACAAGCCCATTTCTATCCTGACACGGAAAAGGCTCCAAACTCTTCATATTTGAAAGCAAAAAAGAACCCTCCCCTCTCATCCGTTCGAAAAAATCTCGAAATTTCTCCATACGAACCAATTTTAACCCGAACTTTTTGGCCAACTTAACAAAGGTCGGGAAATGCACCAAAAATTCGGGACAATCAACACAGCCGTCCAAATGAAAGTTGTACTTGGCCCCAAATAGGGCCGGTTTCGTCGTGTTACACTCGAAGTAAACGTTGTAAACGTTATTTCCGAATGAGTCATCGTTGGAATTTGATTTTTGTAGTCGCGCCATTAATTCGTTTGCATCCGGGATGGTCCCAATGAAAAATCCCCCCGATTGGAGACACTCCCCGGCGTTTTTTAATAAACATTCCGCTTGGGAGAGACTTTCGAAGCTGTAGTGACACGCAAATTGACAACTTACTAAGTCTAATTTTAACGAAGGGTCTTTGTATTTTTCTCTTAATCGAACTCTGGTACAATCGGCGACTATGTATTCGATTGAATAAAGGCTGGGGGGACCGCGATCGCGAAAATTACGGGTTTTCATGTCGTCGTAACGCGCTCTACATTGGTCTAATGAAACTGAAGCGATGTCGGAACAAATTAAGTGATTAATATTGCCTTTGCGCCATTTTAATAAGTCGCCCCCTTTACCACAGCACATATCATGTACGCGAATTGGGGCGTTATGTTTTTTTGTTGACTTAATCTTAGTTAAATATTCGTTTATCAACATGCTTTTTATCCAATTATGAAAATTGCGCATAAAAAAGATCCTGGACATAGCCCTTTCGTCCAAACCTTTCTCTTCCAAATTATTGTAATGTTTAGCCACTACTTTCGATACATTCTCAGCTTCGTGGTTATACTTTATTTTTTTCCCGGCTGGGCCTGGATCGTGTAATACTTTTTTCTCTTCATCTGAGCTACTTTTTTGGGGCTCCTCTTGCACGTCTTCTTTAACAGGCACTTCTGCGTATTCTTCGTTTCTAGCATCGGCATCAGCAGCGGCTAACACTAAAGTCTGCTCTAAATCGTCCCCATATTCCTCTGCATAACCTCCAAGCGAAGTCATTCTTAAATGGAATTAAATTTATTTGAGTTAATAATAAAGATAATGATTGAATAAAAATCGTGTTAAATACTCACTTTTTAACTTATTCTAATTAAAAATGATATTTTAATCAAAAGTTTTATTTTAGATCATCACAGTGAAGTTAGGTTTGTATGACATAACCTAAAAAGAAATTCATTGATGAAATAAAATTGTTTTTAATTAATAATTAATTTGAAATCCGTTTTATTTATAAGTTATTAAGTGTCTTAATTAAGTTTTTATTTATTAAATACAAAAATTATTTTGGAATAAATCGTCGTGTGAAGTTGGGTTGATAATCTAATAACATAACCTATAAATTAAGAAATTAAGTTTTTTGGTTATTATGTTTAAACGGAATAAAATACCTCAAAGAAAAGAGTTTACGTTTGAATTAGAAAAGATTGAGGAGGATATAAAAAATATAAAAAGCGACGATGAGCAGATTAAAAAATTATATGCATGTCTGGATGTGAAGCTTCCGAAGCAAGAAAAACGATTTGCAGATGTACAAGAATATTTACAAGACTCGGATAATTTAGAGGAGATAAATGGGAGATTAAAAGGACTAGTTGAAAAGTTAAGTCAGGTTCGAGATGAACTCAAACAGAAAAAGGAAGAAATTTGTGAAAAATGTAAAACGGAGTAAAACAAACACTTTGTGATGATTAATGTACAAGTTTATTTAATAGAGGAATACAAAAATAATAACTTTTATATCATATTAAGTTCTTCATTAACCTTTAAACAGATATAACAGGATAGGTTCCCATATCGTAACGAACATTTCTATCTGATAAACCAAGAAAAAACGAACATGGTCCTAAAAAACAGAACTATTTATCATAATTGGAATTCAATATCCCTTTTGTAATAAGACCCAAAGAAAAGTTAGAAGGAACTGCTAAAACAGCTTAAAATGACTTTAAAGATAAGCAACCCAAAAGCGTAATGAAAATGAATGAATTAAACAAATTACTTTTTTGTAATAATAATAATAATTTATTTCGTTATATATACATTTATAAAAAATACAATGTGGACGGATATTTCTATATATTATGTAGCCTTTAAAACCTTTAATAACGTGTTTCTATCTAACAATAAGAATAAAAGGTTAATAATGAAAAAATGTGGAATGTTAAGATTAAAAATCACATTTAAAAGGAGTGTATACTCGTTTAAGTAAAAAAATTAAGTACATACATTTCAACACTTTTTGTACTCACTTTGAACGCTTATTGTGCATTAATCGTGCGAATATTGCTCAGTTTAACATTTTGTTCTTAATTAATAACAGCTAAAACCCATTTCTAATAAGATTTAAAAGAAAAGATAAAATAAAATTTAATCTTTTAATACATTCAAATTTTGAAATAGCGCCATCTATTGACTCATCAAATTTTGATATTGATGATTGACAATAATAATTTCAATAAATTATAAAAATGTTGTGTATATAAAAGAAGTAAATAAAAGTCTATTTAGCTGTGTTAATTACTAATTAAGAATTACTATAATTAGGCTTATTAAGAATTAGGCTTAACAGGGCTAAATATCTTTTAATAAGCGCCATCTTTTGAGGATTATTTTGTATTGATTATTGCATTAAAAGGTTAAATTTTAAAATTCTTTTACAACCATTGATTGCATTCAGTGTTTTCACCAAATTGTTATTTTATCAAATATTTAATTTAAGTATTTAATGCATAATTATTAAAAGATAAAAATAAACAAATTAAAAATAAAAATTAAAATAAACAATAATTTGAAGTTAGCTGAATATGAATCAAACTTCACACACTTCAGTTTTAAATGACAGTTCAAAAAGTAAAATTTTTTAAGCTACAAAAATATAAAAATCGCTTTTAACAAGAAAAACTTAATTAAAATTAATTTCGTGATCCAAGGTGATAACACTGATTGCATTCTTCACAACAAAAATTAAGGTACGAATCAATGTTAGCTTTAAATTTAAAAATAGCAACCCCAATGAATAACTTAATAAACCAACAATTTTAAACTTAATAATCCCTTTTGCTCAAATTTGTTACCCCTAATTGTTAGTAATCAACGACTTTTAAGATTAAGAAATAGAAAATAAAGTAAGGTTAGAAAGTAAGTCAAGAAACAAATAGAAAATAATTTGTTTTCTATCGATAACTTTGATTTTCGTTTCAGGAATTAACGGTTTGATCTGGTAAATTAAAAATCGAGCGTATTGTTAACTTGCCTGCCGGTTTACATTGAAGATGATCCTCAATAAATTGACAGGGACATGTTATGGACGGACAATGGCGGCCCCCTTTCGCCGGAGGGCTCGCTAAGTAACCCCTAACTCTTTCTTTACCCCATCGTGAGGCGTAACGGAGATATAATAAAGCTGCACGTTCCTAAACGGAAAAGTAGTAAGTACATAACCGATATCTTAATTTCATTTATAACTTTTTGAGGTTAAGTGACTTAAAAAATAACTTTGCTTAATTAAAAACTTTATATTAATCGACGCCCATTCTAGCCAAAAACCTCGACCAATAAGGGCAACAATCCCTTATGTCGCTTCTCGGCGGTTTATTAGCTAGAATTTCCTCGATATATTGACACGGACATAAAGCCGAGGTTATGTGCCGTGGGTTTGAGGGATTTCCAATGGTATCCTCTAGGGTCCAGTCGAGCCGGCGTCGCAAAAAATCCTTTCCCCACCTCTGCAGGTATCGCGTGAACACCTGCTCGGCTTTACCCTGCATGAAAACCAAAAACACAACCTCAAAAAAAAACAATCCATTTCGAAACAAACCCCACAAGAAAATTAACCTCAAAATCGGATTTAACTCAACTAAATTCTTGTTTCTTACCTGCTTCCGCGATAACCTGGTCGTTCTCGATCCTTGTATTACAATGTCGTTTGCGGAAATATCCATTCTTTGCTCCCACCCGTTAGCTTCTCTTTCCTGCTGTTCGATGCACGTTTGTAGCTGATTTATGCAAGGTCCCGGGTCCAAATAAATGAAACATAACGTTACTTTATGGCATGAGATTTTTCCGCGGTCGTCTAAGGCCAAAATGATTTTGTGGCGGAGAAGTTGTTTGTTAACGTTGGCTAAACATCGTTCCAAATTGCGCGAAAGTTTGAATTTGATCCAAATCGATAAGAAAATAACGGCCGCGTTTATAACCAGCCAAGTTATTCCAACCCCGAAAAGCAATAAACCGTTTAAACCGGAAAATAACAAGCCAAGTAAAAGGGTGAAAGCTATTGTTATCCAAACGACTAATATTCGTTTGTAACATATGTTGTAAATTGTGAAACGGTAATCGTTTACTAAAAGTTCCATTGATTGGACGTATTCTTCAACAGTTAACTGAAATAATAATAAATTCATTATATAGGGTGTGTTAAATGTCTGGAATATAGCCAAATACATAACATTACAAGTTAACTTTAATTTACATTTAAATAATTTTAAAATTAAAGATTTGAACTGTCTCAGTAAGTGGTTATATATTTTTACTCCTAAAAAATTGGGACTATTTGAGGTAATCGCTATATTATAAAGTGTATAGATCGTTTTTGAGTTCCGAGATGTAATTAGGTTTATTTAATGAAGTATTATAGAGTCGATGGAATGCGAATTTAAAAAAATTGGCCATTTTATGCTGTACGCAGTTGTATGAAGCGGATGGTATGATGGTGTCAGTGAATGTGCCTTTTCTGTAAAGTTTCAAGTCCAAAAAGTTTGTGTAAATAGAAAACACGTCGTGTTTGATGGATTAATAAAAATTCTTTATTGCTCTTAGCACTACCGGTTTCGAATCATAATCTTATTCGTCTTCAGGTGCAGCGCTTATTGAAAATTAATGGATAAGTGGCATAACGCGTATAACTTAACATTGATGAACGAAGAAGACAAGATACATATCACTAAAAATATAACACTTAATCGTTTTTCTAAACTCACAGTTTACATTTTTCCACATATAATAATTTTTAAAATATAGAAAAAACATTTTATAAAGAAGGATTATGAAGAATTCTTCTATTTTATTCAAAAAAATTTAATTGTCCTTCTTTCTCAAGCTCATTAATGAATTCTAAATTGCACAGCATATTAAGAAGGTTACTCAAATCGTGCAAAAGGGCTAAGTTACCATCATAAATTATGAATATGTGGTCAACATATCTGTAGTAGAATTTTATTCCATCAGTAAAATGTTTACGCTTTCTAGAGAAGAGTTCTTTTTCGAAATGATTAATGTAAATTAGGCCAGTTCATCTTTCATATAAAATAAATTATTATCAAACAAGAAGAAGTTTTGTTGACATGTAATTACTAATAGAAAAGCAATTTATTTCGTTGATATTGAGATCAAGTTCTTTATTATTGTGAATTAGATGTTCTTTGATTATTGAAATGATGGGGTTAATGGGTATATTACTATGAAGATTTTTGATGTCAAAAGAAATGAGTTTGTATTTTTTTAAGATTTTTAATTTTTATTAATAAGTTCTGTTGACTTTTTGATACTGTAGGAAAAGTTATTTTGAAAAGTTTTGAACTGGTAAGTTTGAAGTATCTTTGCTAACTTACTGGAGAGGTGCCTGTAGTTGATCTAATACTTTGATCTGGCTTATGAAGCTTAATTAAACATTGTATGGTTGGAATCAAAGGATTCATCTCGTCTATATTATAATTGGAAACACAAAACTTTACAAGAAGTTACCTTTTAAGAACTTTTTTAAGGTGTTATTGTACTTAGTGGTGGGGTTGTATTTAATTTCTTCAGTATTATTTTCAGAGAAGAAGGTCTTGGTTTTATTGATGTATGTCGATTTTCCCTAATGTTATAGTTAAAAAGAGAATTTCTCTTTTTCGATATTATTGTTAAAGTTTTTAACATCATTAAGGTTTATGTGGAATTTGTAGAAATTAGAATCTACGTTTTTGAGTTTGGAATGATTCTCTATAAAAACATTTTTCAATATAGTGTTAAACATCAAATGAGATTTCAGTTTGATAGCGAGATCTATGGGTTTTATGTGATTAGAAAAGGAATATTGGTGCCCTAGGTTTAATAGTTCTTTGTCTCTTTCTGTAAAGGAAACATTGCTCAAATTTGTTGGTAAGGGAGTGTAAGTCAACCCTTTTGGCTTTAAATATATTATTATATAATCGTTTTTTCTAAACTCACAGTTTACATTTTTCCACGTATAATAATTTTTAAAATGCAGAAAAAACATGTTTATATAGAAGGATTAAGGAGAAATACATCTATTTTATTCAAAAAAATTTAATTGTCCTTCTTTCTCAAGCTCATTAATGAACTCTAAATTGCACAGCATATTAAGAAGGTTACTCAAACCGTGGAAAAGGGCTAAGCTACCATCATAAATCATGAATATGTCGTCAACATATCTGTAGTAGAATTTTATTCCATCAGTAAAATGTTTACGCTTTCTAGAGAAGAGTTCTTTTTCGAAATGATTAATGTAAATTAGGCCAGTTCATCTTTCATATAAAAAAAATTATTATCAAACAAGAAGAAGTTTTGTTGACATGTAATTACTAATAGAAAAGCAGTTCATTTCGTTGATATTGAGATCAAGTTCTTTATTATTGTGAATTAGATGTTCTTTGATTATTGAAATGATGGGGTTAATGGGTATATTACTATGAACATATTTGATGTCAAAAGAAATGAGTTTGTATTTTTTTAAGATTTTTAATTTTTATTAATAAGTTCTGTTGACTTTTTGATACTGTAGGAAAAGTTATTTTGAAAAGTTTTGAACTGGTAAGTTTGAAGTATCTTTGCTAACTTATTGGAGAGGTGCCTGTAATTGATCTAATACTTTGATCTGGCTTATGAAGCTTAATTAAACATTGTATGGTTGGAATCAAAGGATTCATCTCGTTTATATTATAATTGGAAACACAAAACTTTACAAGAAGTTACCTTTTAAGAACTTTTTTAAGGTGATATTGTACTTAGTGGTGGGGTTGTATTTAATTTCTTCAGTATTATTTTCAGAGAAGAAGGTCTTGGTTTTATTGATGTATGTCGATTTTCCCTAATGTTATAGTTAAAAAGAGAATTTCTCTTTTTCGATATTATTGTTAAAGTTTTTAACATCATTAAGGTTTATGTGGAATTTGTAGAAATTAGAATCTACGTTTTTGAGTTTGTAATGATTCTCTATAAAAACATTTTTCAATATAGTGTTAAACATCAATTGAGATTCCAGTTTGATAGCAAGATCTATGGTTTTTATGTGATTAGGGAAGAAAAATTTGTGTCCTAGGTTTAATAGTTCTTGGTCTTTTTCTGTAAAGGAAACATTGCTCAAATTTGTTGATAAGGGAGTGTAAGTCAATCCTTTTGGCTTTAAATAAATTATTAGTATTGACACCACGTTTATTGGGGGGGAATACTTTTGTTATCAATATTATGGAGATTAGAGTTGTATTTATTATTTGATAAAAGGTTCACTACCTTACAACGACAGTGTTATGAATATTATTATTACTAGTCGAGTTTTGTCCTTCTGAAACGAAAGCGGTTTACTATTGAATACAGTACAGAACTCAACAGACATAAGAACTTTCTTAAATTTATCTAACAACCCCACTCTTAACACCACACGCACGCGCCAGCCCTCACTGTCATGTTATCTCATTCCAGTTTTAACTTCCACCCACGTGTACGTTCAATGTAACAATATTGTATGTCCTTTGTTACGTTTAATTTATTGTATTTTACTTTTAAATAGAGAACTTTAATTTATATTCGCTCGTAATGTTGTCCTGCTATAAGGTGTACTTGTTAACTTATTATTATTGTAGTCCTTAATTGACGGTAAATATTAATTATTAACTATTTTCATCATCAACATCTATTGATTAACATTATTATCTATTTTACTTGTGTCTGATGAAGAGCTTATAGCTTGAAATACGTATCGCTCTGATTTAAACATAAGAAATTAATAAATTTCATTCATTGACACTTTTTTGTTTCTTTTTGTTTCTTTTTCAATAGTATTAAGAGATAGTTTATTCGCTGTGGACGAGGTGAATAATTGTTGTGAACGTTTGTTTACATTAGCTTTCGCATATTCTTTCTTCGCTTTAATGACTAACGTCATCTAGCAGCATAATTCACCACAAAGAAATAGGTCCGTGAAATTGACGGGACACTAAAAGCACTAACCATGAAACATATCCCATTCGTTAGTGCCTTGTTAGTGCTCTTTAGTGCCTCCAAGAAAACTGTGGCCTGCCAACATCACACCTCATGAAAAGCACTAACGACGAGACCGGTGTCATTCGATAGACTTTCATAACACTGCGTTAGTGTCGTCAATAAAAATTCAGCGACACTCCATTTTTGGAATAAATGCCCTTTTCAGTTTTTTTTCACACTTGATAAAATTCTCGAAAATCAATGTAACTACAAAACGGTTGATTTTAGCACATAATCTTAATATAAAAAAGTTGTTCACAACGCCGTAAATGCTATCTGTTAGAGCATCGTTAGTGCTTCCGTTTTCGTGAATCTAGGGGCGACTTCCGGTTATATGAAAAATCACTCTAATAACATAAGCGTTACAATTTTTTAAGATTCGATTTCTATTTCTATTGTTTACGACGTTGTAAACAACTATTTTGTAATAAGATTATGTCCTAAAATCAACCGTTTAGAAGTTATATCGATTTTTAAGAAAATATATTTTTACATTTTAATTTATATCTCGGAAACTACGCGTCCCGCTAATTTCCGGTTTACACCATTATCAACTGCTAGCAAAGCTCTAATGATTAACTATAATTTCGACTAAATTTCGCTAACAAGGCACTAACGAATGGGATATGTTCGGAGTCTACGATATTACAGGCCGTACTGTGTTGGTGGGGGTTCCGGGTACAGACTACGATGACAAAAACAGACTAAAGCAGTCTAGCCGTTTTAAGAGGACGCTCACTCTTATACATACGTCTGGACAAGAAAAAAGAAAAACAAAAATTATAAGGAAATATTAATCAAAAATTCAATTTTGTTCATAAAAAGAGGTAAATCTGAAGAAAACCAATATCAGACATAACGAAGAAAACCTACAGAGAAAAACCCTGAGAATAACTAACGTTTAGAATTTTGAGGAGGCTTCGACTGCATTACAGCTCTACAGTTAAAAAGCAACTGATCGGTACCCTGATATTCAGAATCGTACTCCGAGATTCAAGTCTCCCCACCATTACAGTACGGCCTGTAATATCGTAGGCTCCGGACATGTTTCATCGTTAGTGCTTTTAGTGTCCCGCCAACTTCACAGACCTCAAAGAAATCGTTTAAAATCTTTGTAATATCATTCATAAAGACGTTATGTGATATATATAAAGACGTAATGCCTCCAATACAGATCCTTGCAGAGTACCTGCAAATATTTTTGTAAAGTTGTCGAGTTTACCTTGCAGGTTGACTTACCATTTCCTCTAACACTATATAGTTCTAATTTGGTTAATAGTTTATTGTATAGCATGCATTCAAAGGCTTTAGTTAAGTCACAGAAAATGTCGACTGGGATTCGCTGCATTTCTATTTGTGGTATAATCTCATTATAGATATCAATAATTACTGTCTGTGTTAATTTGCCTTTTGTAACTGTAATCTTGGTATCATTGCAACTTCAAATAATTTCGAGAAAACAGATTCTCTCTAAGATTTTTGTCGCCTCTTTTAAAGATGGGAATTACTGACAATTAATCATTAACAAGCATGGAAAAACTTCCGCTAAGGAACATTCATTAATAAGATGGGGTAAGTGATTTTGCCAATTCCTTGTTACAATATTGCAGTAGCTGAGGAGGGACCTCGTTGGCTCATAGGGATGATTTACTATTTAATTTTCCATTTAGAGTGATAACTTCTGTCTCGGTGTATGGTGTAAGGAATATTGCGCTATCGATCTTTCGAATATGTTCATCAGTTATTTCCGTATACGGAATATTTTCAATGATTTCAGAGACCTCTCAAGAATTTCATAGTAAAGTATTCATTTAGCATACTAGCCTCTTCCAGTGGATCTCTAAATAATTTTTGTTTGTATATTAGTGATATATTCTCCTGCTATGTTTTCTTGTGCTTCTTTTGCATTTCTTCTATTATTTTCCATATTGCTTTGATTTTATTTCTGGATTCGGTGAGGCGACGAGTAAACAATTCCCTTTTTTGTCGCACATATTAAGCACTGGTAGTCTTTGTTCGTAGCATATATTTGCTCGAGGAATGCATATTTCCTCTTGGGTACAAACAGGTCATTCAGTTGTCATTGTGCTGTATTTATTGTATTGTTTATCCATGTAACATTGGAAGATGTGTTTTTACAGTTTCTTACAGGAAAGCGGATTTCGAAGTAATGATTAAAAGTCATCATAAGAACTCAAATTTTCCGTCTTTTTATCCTGTCCAGAGTGCAAGAGATCCACGTAGATAATGCGATGATCATAGATTAATTTAAAATTATATCTTCAACATTTGCTTGTATGTTGTCATTATTGCTAAATACTTGATGACTTAAGTTATAAGAGTTTAGAAGATGGATTAAAGAATCATTCTCTTTAGATCTTATTGAAAGGTTTATATTAAAATCGCTCGTTGTCGCAATAAAACTATGAAAATAGAGATCGTTAAACATTAATTACGTAATATATTTGGTTCTTAAATCTAGTTTTTGCCGCGCAAATTTTTATGTCTTTTTCAATGCAGTATGCGCTAAGGTCTATGGATTTCATCTCTAACTCTTCTCTACACCAAATACCGCACCCACTTAGTCTGTGCATGACATGACAGAAGAAACTAATTAGCTTATAGTTTTTAATAACTATGCATTGAAGCTGATATTCTTTGACTTCAATTTCACTAATGCGCAGAAAATAACTTAATCTGTTTTTTTAGTAATATTTGTAGATCATCCGTTTTATTTCGAATTCCTCTGATATTTAACCTCTGATATTGATAAGTTATTAATTGTAATAGAAAAAATTGGATTTTCTGTCAATCTTTGTTCTGTCTCTACAGGATCCGCTGGAAAAAAGATTGATCTTTGCTTTAACAGGCCAAATTTCTGGTTTCTTTAATTCTTTGAGATCAACCATTGCCATCAACACTTTGATTGATGTGTACTCAGTAGTATTACTAGCATGTAATGTTTTGAAAGTTATTCTATTTCAGATGGCGGATAACCTTCGCTTTTTTAAATTTCTTTTCTTTTTATTAGTGACAGTCACAAATTTTTCTTGAACAAATTCATTTACTATAATTTTTTTTTGGTTGATTCGCCGATTTATATAGGTCTGAAGGAACATTTGCATAAGATTTAGGTGGAGTTTGTTAGACGGGAACTTGTTTTTTAGCGCTGCTCCAGCTTTTTTCTCAGAGTTCTTCATTTGACGTGGTGTCTCCTCAGAAAGATCACATTTCGATTGTGTTATGAGTTTGGTTCGGAACAATCACTGTGTCTTAATCTGTGTTTGGATAGAGACAATTTGGAAAATGTATTTTAGAGAGTTTCTTGAGAGGCTTTACTTCTTCCAACGCAATTCTGTTTTGATTAATTAATTTAACAATTTCATTTTTGAGTGGAACCACAATCGTTTCCGTAATTGTTTCAATAGCTTCAAAAAATTTTGTTTGAATGAATACATCCAAATTATTTACCAATACAGGAGCTGCATGACCACTCATTAATGTCACCGGTTTGTAGCAGAGTCATGAATTTAGTAAGGCTCACTCCGACACAGTTTATATGATAGTTGCCACCACATTCACTTCTACATGATAGAGAGTTTTCAGTTCTTTCAATTTTTTTACCCTTGAGGACTTATAGCTAAACATTCAACATCTCAGTAATACATTAATCTACAAAAACCAAATTTAGCATACATTATGAGTCCACCAAGAGTATAAATTGGTGGTATGTAGACATCAATTGAGGTATATCAAAGAGTTTATTATCAGTGCTTATCATATAGAAGAATTTATCAAAAAAAAACGTTCCAAATAAGCAAATATTGGCTAAAAATGCGTCACTATGAATAAAGAAACTTTATGTTTTTTTTTAACCACAAATGACAAAGTTACTGGCTATACTCCAAATATGTGTTAATTATACATTGTATATAATTATAAAATGAATCAATGATAATGATTTCAATATCTTCAATGTTTTTAGAGGTCCCCGTAGTAAAGTATTCATTCACCATACTAGCCTCTTCCATTGGATATTAACCTGTTGTGTTTTCTTGTGCTTCTTTTGCATTTCCTCTATTATTTTCCATATTGTTTTGATTTTATTTTTCGATTCGTAACGATTCCCTTTTTGTTGCACATATTAAGCAATGGTAGTCTTTTCTCGTAGCATATATTTGCTTGAGGAATGCATCTCTTCTTGAATACAAACAGGTCATTCAGTTGTCGTTGTGCTGTTTTTATTGCATTGTTTATCCAACTAACATTAGAAGATGTATTTTTACAGTTTCTTACAAGAAAGCGGATTTCGAAGTAATGATTATAAGTCATCATAAAAGACTCAAATTTTTCGT
Source organism: Onthophagus sagittarius (assembly GCA_036711965.1). NCBI lineage: Eukaryota > Metazoa > Arthropoda > Insecta > Coleoptera > Scarabaeidae > Onthophagus > Onthophagus sagittarius. The sequence goes on from JASERS010000004.1 coordinate 16,713,063, forward strand.
CCTTTTATCCTGTCTAGAGTGCAAGAGATTCACGTAGATAATGTGATGATCAAAGAAAATTATATTTTCAACACTTGCTTGTATGTTATTACTGCTACATATTTGATCTATCTGAGTTTGTGTTTGTTATGTAATTCTGGTTGGATTGGATTCATAGGAAGTTAAGTTATAAAAGATTAGAAGATGGATTAAGGAATCACTCCCTTTAGATTTTATAATCGCCTATTAGGAATAAAGTAATTTTGAAATAATATAATTTATCCAAAACGTTGTCGCAATAAAAGTATGAAAGTATAGATCGTTAAACATAAATTACGTAATATATTTGATTATTAAATCTTGTATGCCGCGTAGATTTTTAGGTCTTTTTCAATGCAGTATTCGCTAAGATCTATGGATTTCATCTCTAAGTCTCTACACCTAATATTATGTTGTTGTTGTCTCTACTCAGTCTGAATGACAGCAGAAACTAATTAGCTAATAGTTTTTAATACTTATACATCAAAGGCGATATTCTTTGGCTCCAATTTCACTAATAACTTGGCCTGTGTTTTAATAATATTTCTGGATCATCCGCTTTATTTCGAATTCCTCTGATATTTAATGAAGTTATTAATGGGATACAAGAAATTGGATTTTCTGTTACTCCTTATTCTGTCTCTATGGGATCCGCTGGAGAAATACGATTGATCTTTGCTCCAACAGGCCAAATTTCCGGTTTCTTTAATTCTTCATGATCAACCATTGCCATCAACACTTTGAATGATGTGTACTCAGTAGAATGTTTTGAATTAAGCTGCGTGCATGTAATATTTTGAAAGTTATTCTGCTTCAGATGGCGGATAACCTTCGCTTTTTTAAATTTCTTTTCTGTTTATTAGTGACAGTCACAAATTTTTCTTAAACAAATTCATTTACTAAAAATTTTTTTGGTTGATTCGCCGATTTATTTAATTCTGAAAGAACATTTGCATAAGATTTAGGTAGAGCTTGTTAGACAGGAACTTGTTTTTTAGCGCTGCTCCTGCTTTTTTCTCAGAGTTCTTCATTTGACGTGGTGTCTCCTCAAAAAGATCGCATTTCGATTGTGTTATGAGTTTGGTTCGGAACGATCACTGTGTCTTAATCTGTGTTTGGATAGAGACAATTTGGAAAATGTATTTTAGAGAGTTTCTTGAGAGGCTTTAATTCTTTCAACGCAATTCTATTTTGATTAATTAATTTAATAATTTCATTTTTGAGTGGAACCACAATCGTTTCCGTAATTGTTTCAATAGCTTCAAAAAATTTTGTTTGAATGAATACATCCAAATTATTTACCAGTACAGGAGCTGCATGACCACTCATTAATGTCACCGGTTTGTAGCAGAGTCATGGATTTAGTAAGGCTCACTCGGACACAGTTTATATGATAGTTGCCACCATATTCACTTCTACATGATAGAGAGTTTTCAGTTCTTTCAATTTTTTTACCCTTGAGGACTTATAGCTAAACATTCAACATCTCAGTAATACATTAATCTACAAAAACCAAATTTAGCATACATTATGAGTCCACCAAGAGTATAAATTTGTGGCATGTAGACATCAATTGAGGTATTTCAAAGAGTTTATTATCAGTGCTTATCATATAGAAGAATTTATAAAAAAAAGGTTCCAAATAAGCAAATATTGGTTAAAAATGTGTCACTATGAATAAAGAAATTAAAAAATATGTTTTTTTAAAACCACAAATGACAAAGTTATTGGCTATACTCCAAATATTTGTTAATTATATGTTGTATATAATTATAAAATGAATCAATGATAATGATTCATGACGCATATTTTATGTAACATGCATAACAATAAGGTTTATGAGTTAAAAAGCAATTTAAATAATACTTACGGTAAGACCTTGAGCCATAAGTTCTTCAGGTACCAATTCTGGACGGAATTGTGCTGGAGTTACCCAAGGAAATCGCGAATTAACAGGCAATAAAGTCACAATTATATCACCATTAGCTATAAATATTAAATTAATATTAACAAGCATAACCTAAAAACAAATTTATCAAACTTACTAAAACCTTGCCGAATGGTATCATTAACACTTGTAATTGGTAAAACAACGTTCCGTAAAGGTTGATTATCATTATTAGGCCCATTGCTATCATTTAAAGAACTAGTAATACTCCTTTCCAAATTTACTTGAATACTTTCCGTTTTAATAACTGCCGGTTCGTTCGAAACGTTCTTATTCGTGGTCGTAACGCCGTTTTGGGCTTCCTCTTCGAATTTAACCCAACTTTTTGTTGGTGATGGTTGGGATTTTGGGGCCACCACATCCGTTTTGCCCGGTTCACTTTTAACATCCTCTTCTACTACGTTCATTTTAATTCCGATTAATCTTTTAACACGTTTACAAATTCGATAATAAGTAATAAACAGGATTATGAGGGTAGTTTCATGGTGTTTTCTTTGGGAGTTTTGACCAACTTATTCAACGTTTTACGGACGGAAGTGATAATTAGGGCGGGACATACTCATTTTATCACTGATTTATACTTCTTCTAATGGAATGTGTGTATGTAAGGTGGCTAATTTACATTAAATAAGTTTCTACTACCTGTTTTGAGGTAAAACAGGTTGGAATTCTTTTGATTAAACTCGTTGTTTTTAGATGGCGCTTTTTGGAAATGTTATAATAAATTATTTAATAACATCATCTTCATGATCTAAATTAATTAGGATAAAAAGGATATTCACAAATAACTTTGAAGTAAAATTAACTTAATTAATCTTAACTTTATCACTTTTAAAATTTGATACAAGTTGTCAAGTATAGATGGCGCAATTTATGGAAAATTAAAATAAATATTTCAACTTTAAATAATTTTATTAAAAATTCATATAAAAATACGTATCAGTTAAAAAAATAGGTTCAATACGTCCATAATAACATTATTGTTTATGTACGATAAAATCCCAAGTATCTTTCCACCTTAAATTAATAATATCATTCATCGTTAAAGGGATTAATCCATAACTTAAAATTAAAAATTTGTTGAATACATAAAAAATGCCGAATGTCCATAAGAAAAGCAAAAATAAAAACGTTTCTATAATAAACTTAATCTTAATTTTTGTTAATAAAAGTGTAAATATGTGTTCGATCAATCCAGCCATTAATAATACTTTAAAAATAAACGCTGGTAAATAATTGTGTAAAAATAAGGTGCGTTCAACGAAAAAGTAAGGAATGAAATGGAATAAATATCCTACGAAAAATACTTCACCTACTAACACAAAGTTTTCGTACATTTTTTCGGGTATATCGTAACATTTTCTTCTACGTCTCAATAAATAAAATATTAATAAAGATGAGTATAAAAATAATGAGATTGTTGATGAGTACCATATTAATAGGTTACCAAGAAGATGTATTTGAGCCTAAAAAAAATATTGTTAATAATTTTTTTAACATTTCAATTTATCCTACTAACATTACTAGTATTTGAGATCCAATAAGCAATTCCTCGCGACATTAACGGCCATTCTAAAGGTTCGGAGCTATACATGTGGTTCTGAACGCTCTCGGTACCGGAGAATATCATTTTGTATTGTAATTCAAAGAATTTATCCCAAAATGATAACTTCGTTGCTGTTGTTGGGATCATTTCTGCTGATACCATTTCTCTTTCGCGCTCTTTTTGATCGTCAGCTACAATTTAAGTTGATTACTGAATTGAAATTAACAAAATTATAGTTAATTATCTTTTTACATGATAGATATGATCCAAAGAACTTTACGTGTAGTAAAAATTAGGGTAGAAAGAGAATTAGGCTAATTTAAATTTTACTTCAATTCAAATATACAGAAGTATTCAGAAGTACGGCTAACCCAACCCAACCCAACCCTGTTATTCATATTTGAATTGAAGTAAATTAACACTAGGCCGAGAATTAGAATCATTTGAGTTTAGCCCGTCTTGAGAGATGTATGGCTAAACCTGAATGCTGTTAAGAATCTTGTTGAAAAACAAGAATTTATTTCGTGCTTATAAAGAGTATTCCTCTAAGTCGTGAAATAATGTTAAACACTAATACTAGAATAAAAATGAGACGAACCAACATTTCGAAAAGCCCAGTTCTTATTAAAAATATGTTTACTCCCATATTTTGATTAAAGACATTGTTTTCAAGTTATTCTGATTCAATTTTGTAAGATGTAATTAAGAATGGGAGCCCATTTTTGTGATTTATTTTTCAACCTAAATTTGTAGGTTTTCGTAAAATTAACAATTTCCTTGATCATTTTTGAAAAATTGTAAAAAATCGAATTCTTAAGATATCTTGATGAATTTTTTTATGATTTATAATATAAAAGCATGTACACTTTCATGCATCTCACTTCGTTTTTGAGATAACGGTTTTTGAACTCAACTGAAATTTTTGGTATTTCATAAAATTAAGAATTTCCTTAATAGTTCTAAAAAAATCGTAGAATATCTGTAGAGTACACTATCTATCCCAAGTATCACGTTGGAAACCACGTATCTCGAATTAAGTAGTTTGATAGACTTTGGTATACTTACAACTGCTTCCAAAAGACTTGAAATGCTTCTAGAAGACTTGATACTACCCCTGGATGACTTGTTACTGCTGCTAAAAGACTTGACACTGATTGTAGAAGTTCTGAAATGCTTCCAAAAGACTTGTACTACTTCTGTACGACTTGAAATGCTTCCAGAACACTTAATATTCCCTTTGGAAGACTTTATACTGCATCTAGAAGACTTAAATGCTTCCAAAAGACTTGATATTACCTCTGGAAGATTTCAAATGCTTTAGAAGACTCGATACTGGTTCAGAGACTTGAAAGTGGTTCCAAAAAATATGAAAAGCTTCTCGAAGAGTTGCAGGATACTTGAAATACTTCCTAAAGACTTCTTCAAGAGGTATGTATGTATGTATGGAATGAGGAGTGCGTATACTATACGCGGCACCTAGGCCACAATAGGCCCCTTATACACTGGCTCCCTCTAAGAGGTTTGAGATATTAAATGCGAGTATATAACCCGATTTTTGGCTGATTCCGCTTCCTGACCGACCCCCCACCAAACCGGGCGTGCTATGGCACAGGCCCAGTGTTGTGGGTTCGCCCCTGTCAGGTGCCGCTTCAGGAGTACCACATCCTCGTGGACCCCTACGAGGTGCAGGTCTCCAGGGCGCTAACGCGCATTCAGCCATTTTTGTTCAAACCCCTTACACACATAGTGATAACGACAGTCAAAGATGAACGACTGGTTGCCGGGACCGACGGCTTAACGTCCCCTCCGAAGGATGGGTGGGCGGCTTGGTGAAAATGTTTACACCGAGATTCGAACCCGGAACGTCTGCGTGTTAAACCCAAGAGTTTAACCGCTGAACCACCTGGGCGGTGGTTAGTCTTCAGAAGACCCGATACTACTTCTGGAAGACTTGAAAGTGCTTGCAAAAAATTTGTAATGCTTCCCGAAGGGTTGATACTGCCCCTGGAAGATTTGATACTGCCTCTAGAATACTCGATACTGGTTGTAGGATACTTGAAATGCTTCCAAAAGATTTGACAATGCTTCTGAAAGCTTTGAACTACTTCTGGAGGACTTGAAATGCTTCCAGAATACTTAACATTCCTTCTAGAAGACTTGATAATGCTTCTAGAAAACTTAAAAGGTTTTCAGAAAACTGGTAATATTTTCAAAAGATTTGATATTGGTTATAGAAAACTTAAATGCTTCCAAAAGACTTGAAATGCTTTTAGAAGAATCAAATATAAAAAAGCTTTATTATCTTAATTTCTAAATCTTAATCCATTACAATTAAGTAAAAAATTTTTGATTATTATAACTCATTAATTTTAATATTGTTAAACTTATAGTTATCTCTGAAGATGGCGATTAGCCGAAACTAGTCAGACAATATTTTTATAATAAAGGACCAGTTAAAGTACAAAATAAAGTTTTTTATATTTGATTCATTACACGTTACTGGTAAAATGGATATTCAAACTAATTTTAATCGCTTCTAGAAAATTTGGTACTGCTTCCAGAAAACTTAAGGTTGTCTCTAGAATACCTGAAATGCTTGCAGAATACTTTATCTTGCCTCTGAAAGACTTTACTACTTCGTCCAAAAGACTTGATATTGGTTCTAGAAGACTTGAAACGTTTCCAAACAACTGACTATTGCTTGTAGAAGACTATTTTTGCGAAAAAAGAAAATTGTTAATAAACTATTATTGTTTCGAAAATATTAAATACTGTCGGACAAAATGTAAAATTTTGACGTAAGTAGTCCAAAAATTGTTAAATCTTCATCTCAGACGCTCAAGAACTGTCAATTCATGACTAGATAATGCGTGTAAAACTTTAAACACTGTTGGCAGAAGACATTTCCTTGGCAAACGAATATAGATGCAAGAAACGTGATGGTTGCTCATAGAGCCTTTATTATGTTCTTGATAATTTTTCTAGATTATCGTACTTGTCGCATAAAATCAAGAAAATATGTATAATTTCGTGTTTTTAACGTTAACGAGTTCATGGTGAAAGTATTTTGATGCCCTTAAAGCATTTTAAGACACATCTCTATATGGATTTTTCTTAATATTTTTTTATGTAGAATCAATCCTTTAAATACACTGTAAACGCAGTTTCCTGTATATAAAAAACAATTTTCAATACTTCAATATCGATACTTTGTGGGTATCGAGTCTAAGGGCCCTCGCCCACGACAAGTTTTTGTAGCAATGCAGTAGCGATACTGTCGCATATTTGTATCGATACAGTCGCGAGGCAATCGCTAACACCACACCGCGATTCAGTCGCGCTGAAAACACGATTCATTAACGGCAAAAAAATTGCCTGCGATTACTGCAGTTGTAAGATGGATTACGTTGAGGCCACACAAGCATATTATTCTATATTTATTTTTTGAACAAATTTCAGAATTAAATATTTCATTAATTTCTTCTCATGCCCTTCTTTTTGCATTTTATTTGAAAATTCAGGAAGGCGCAAGTCCCACCTTACAGGACGGTTTTGAATTGCTATAATATGTGGTTCTGAGTCGAAAGACTCCATTCTACGTGACAGACAAAGTATAATGACGGACATCAATTTTTCTGTAACGCTTTAGTCGCATCAAATTTTATGCGGCTAACGCGCGTTTCGTAAACGCGCGACAGCGTCGCTACAAAAAGTCGCCGTGGGCGAGGGCCCTTAGATCAAGTCATCCCAATCTAACTCACTCCAATCCAAAAACGTGGAAATTCATTGGTTATCTGTCTTCAATAAATTTTAAGCAGAGTAGAATTATTGTATTGATGTTAATCCTTGGGGCAGCCGTCGTCTTCGAAATCGGCCGAGATTATTTCTGCTATAAATTTCAAGCAGGTTAAAGAACATAAATTTGGCCGATTTTGAAGACTTGAAAAGCCCAAGCATCACCAATAGAACCATAAGTTTACCCAACCCATCCCAATCCAACTCAATCCATTCCCAAGACATGACAATACATTGGTTATCTTTCTTCCATAAATTTCAGGTTGAGTAGGATTGTTGCGTTGTTTATTAAAGGCGGCCGACGTCTTCGAAGTAGAGATGTGCAAATTACGTGATTCTCGCCGGGTCACGATGGTCCTCGGGTCACGAGGATCGATATTTTATTTTTTCTTTAATAATAATATTATACCGAACGCCTAATAGATCGATATATCGAACTTGTTCAGGTCCGCATAAACGAAAAATACAAAAACACAATATTTAATTTAATATTATATGTAAAAAAACAAGAATTTATTTAAAATTTGTATTTCTCGAATGTACACAGCAATTAAGTTATAATAGTAGTATAACTTTTTAAGTGTTTATTACTTTTTATGCGCAAAAGAAGTATTTGCATAAAAGTAAAAAAGTGCGCTCCTAGACTTAATTCACTACTAGGGCTTATCTTATATCATGTATTTTGAAGTGATTTTTCCCAGTGATAATTATTACCAGTATTATTTATCACATTTGTAAAAACTATCAGAAATATCGGAAACTATACCACAATTTGAAAGAACATCGATTTTTATAATGGTCATAAATAAAAGTCGGCTAAACAAGAATAGGATTGAATTTAAATTTGTTGAAACCAAAATTATTTTAAACCCATTATTTCTCTACAATTTGTAAGAAAGATGTGTTTCTTAATACAAAATGAATAATCCGGTTTTTTCCGTTTTATTTCCACCCTAGTAAAGAGACGGAGTTATAAAAACCTATTTCGATGTGAAAGACGATGTGTGCATTGTTATCTATACCATACATTTTAAAGGTAACTTCTACAATTTAAATCATTTTAAATTAAACCTTCATAGAATCAAGAGCCTTAACGAGATTTTGTTATAAAAACCGATTTTCTTTTAAGTTCAGTTAACCTTTCGATACACGCACCGGACTCTCACTCCGGGTTCTGCACCCTCTATTGTTTAACAGAAAAGGCAACTTTTTTACCGACATAATTATGTCATTTTAGTGACAAAAATTTCTTGGTGTACAACACAGTAAAATACGAATATGAATACGATAGCGAAGAAAAATAGTGTTTGAAGGTGAAGACTGAAGCTTTTCAAAAAATTTTGCAGATGGTAAGATGTTTTTTTCCGTTCAAAATGGCTTCTTATCTGATTAGAAGAAACGAAGAAGATAATGAAAGCTGTAGAACATAAATGCCCCGAAAAATGTGCAGCGTATTCAACGCGGGCATTTATTTGCCTATCGCAAATTTTATGATAATAAAAAAATTTTTTTAATTATTGTCTTAAAAAGAATACAAATTAAAGTCCCTAGATTTATAAAGTACCGCGGTTTCCAGAAGACTGTTACTGCTTCTAGAGGATTTAAAATACTTCCAGACGACTTACAATGCTTTCAGATAACTTGATATAGCATCTAGAAAACTTAAAATGTTTCCAGAAGACTTGATGTTGTTACCTCTAGATGATTTGATACTGTTTTAAGAAAACTTTATATTGCTTTCAGAAGACTTGAATTTCTACACTGATATTTCTAGAAGACTTAAAATGATGAATTTACAGATGTCTTACAATGCATCCAGATGACTTACAATGCTTACAGATGACTTACAACGCTTTTAGAAGTCTTGATATTGCATTTAGAGGACTTGAAGTGTGTCCAGACGACCTACAATGCTTCCAAAGTACTTTATGTCGCTGTTAGAAGACTGAAAATGCTTCCAGAAGACTTGATATTGTATCTAAGAAACTTGATATGGTTTCCAGAATACTACTTCCAGACGACTTACAATGTTTCCAGAAGACCTTATACTTACTTTTAGAAGACTTGAAATACTTCAAAATTACTTGAAGTGCTTCCAAAAGACTGGATACTACTTTCAGAAGACTTGATACTGCTTCTAGATGTTTTAAAATTCCTCCTAAAGCTTTGATACTGCCCCTATAAGACTTTATACTGCTTCTAGACGATTTCAAATGTTTTCAGAAGACTTGAGAAGTTTCCAAAAGACTTGATACTGCTTCTAGAAAATTTTAATAATTAAGAATCGATACTGCTTCTAGATATTTTAAAATGCTTTCAAAAGATTAGATATAGCTCCTGTAAGACTTTATAGTATTTCTGGAAAATTTGAAATGCTTTCAGAAGACTCGAGAAGATTCCAGAAGACTTGATACTGCTTCTAGATGTTTTAAAATGCTTCCTAAAGGCTTGATACTGTCCCTGTAAGATTTTATACTGCTTCCAGAAGATTTCAAATGCTTTCAGAAGACTTGAGAAGTTTCCAAAAGACTTGATACTGCTTCTAGAAGATTTTAATAATTAAGACATGATACTGCTTCTAGATATTTTAAAATGCTTCCAAAAGATTAGATATAGCCCCTGTAAGACTTTATACTGTTTCTGGAAGATTTGAAATGCTTTCAGAAGACTCGAGAAGATTCCAGAAGACTTGATACTACTTCTAGAAGATTTAAAATGGTTACAAAAGTCTCGATATTGGCTCAGGTAGGCTTAATATTGCTTCTAGAAGATCTAAATTGCTTCCAAAACATTTGGAATGCTAACAAAAGATTTAATATTGCTGTCAGAATACTTAACATTGCGTCTATAAGGCTTGAAATGCTTCCAGAAAATTAATTTATTTGGTGCCAATCGTATTTTCATTGCAAATCTTTCTTAATGCTCCCAAACTTCTAAACGATAAATCTTCTTTCATGAAATCCCGGCATGAACCCGGAATATAAATTACTGGACTGAAACTGAAATGTACAAGTATCTTAAAATTAAAATTGATGACTAATTGTTTAATTGTTAAGATTTCAAGGCATTAAAGATGGTATTTGCGCCTCCTAGCGGTCATCTCAGAATCCTGAAAATAATTTCCTGTATTTTCTCTTAGCCACTTTAGTCATAAAGTTTTTTCCTGCAAGTCTGATGTCAAATAATTTCCAGTATTTTCTCTTAGCCACGATTTTATGATTAATAAAATCTTTTCCTGCAAGTTTAACTATCGACTTACAGAGTCTTTTAGTAATTTGCAACCGCTGGTTCGGCGGACCGCAACCATTCAAGTTAACATTTTTTTTTAATATATCCGTTCTTGTCTACGAAAAAAGGACTTACTTTCGAAAATAAGTTTTGGTGGAAACAGCTAATAAAGGTAAATAGGTCATTTCGTCAGTTTCTAGTTAGTTAATCCCTTTTTTCTGTATTTGCCGATGTTGAAGGACGTCAAAGTATTATTTCAGATCAGAATGTTGTCGTTGTTAATGGCGTTAGTTGCTAGTTTCAGATTTCTAAATATATAATACTGTAGAAGTGAGTTTGTAAATATAATTATATTGGACATTTTATTACTGATTGCGCAAGTGAGGAATAATTTTGGGATTAAATGAGAACACAAGCTGAGTAACTCATCTCCACAAAGCTCGAAATCAAGTAGAGGATTATCAAAATTTATGTGGAAATACAGATAGCTCAAGCGGTTCGTCGTTTTAACTACACTGAGGTCACTCTGGAAGTGCTGCCAATGAAACGGCAGATGACCTAGTGCTAAAGCGTTTTTAGGACAAGAACCAGCAATTTGTGTAAGATTTACGATGCCCAAATAGAGGATTCGAAGAATTCTGCAGCTAAGTGATTTATCTTTAGATCGTCAGTGGTACATCTAACACAATCTTCGTAGCTTCATAAGCGCCGGTTTTTGAAAATAAGTATGGGTGCTGGATAGTGAAGAAACTGAATTGGGAAAAGATTCAAACGACGAATGACTGTTCTCAAAACAAAAGTGATATGAAAAACGTCCATGTATCTGGCGCCTATGGTTAATTTGCAACAGAAATGCCTTATATCAACAGTGCTTACACCTTCACAAGCAATATTTGGTCTATAATTGAAATTTTTTGAACTTTTGAAATGAACATTTTGTATCCTAGCAGTATTTGGTATTTTGGAAGCAAAATCAAATTGTATTAACAATTTCGTGCCTTTTGCAATAAAAATGTCTTCTTTAAGACTTTGCATTTTCAAACATTTTTTTGCCAGTAGTTTTACAAACGGTATCAAGTCTTTTGGAATCATTTAAAATCTTCTAGAAATAGTATCAAGTCTTTCAGCTGCAGCATAAAATCTTGTGGAAGCAGTTCAAGCCTTCTGAAAGCTATGTTAAGGCTTCTAGAAGCATTATCAAGTCTTCCAGAGGTAGTATCAACATTTTTGAAAGCAGTTCAAGGCTCCTGGTAGCTTATCAAGTTTGTTTTAAGCAGTATCAGCCACCGAAGAAACGAAAGGTGAAGTTTAATAATGGTCTCTAATCGGGGGCGCAGCAAAACGTTTTTCTCACACATAAACTCCCTATTCGTACACCTGGTCACTGACATGCTGTCAAATCACCATTTTGGCTTGAATTATTTGAATACATAGATATCATGAACCGCGGTACTTTAGTAATCTAGGGAGTTTAATACAAATCTCTTATTTGGCAAAGAAACCCGGACTCTCAGTCCGGTGCGAGCACTCACGTCAAAAAAAAAATGCGCGTGTACTGGAGGGTTAAGACAGTAGATAAGTTTATTAAATAAACTCCTACGCAAATAATTTATAACAAAAAAAGGGGTTCGAGCGTAAAAGATCACGTATGAGGATGAAGGTGAATTAAAAAACTAAGTCAGTTGGTGTCTTGCAGGCACTTCCTTAGAAACTCGGCTTAGGTGCCCTTAAGTCGCGTACGCAAATGCAACTTTTTCGTTATACAGAATCGATCGATGTTAAACTTTTTCTCTGTTATTGTTCACTCACGTGTATATCTCTACTTCAAAATCGGCGGAGTTTATTCTTCCCGACCTGTTTGAAATTTGTGGAATAAATATAAGCAATGAATTGTTATGTCTTTTGTTGGATTGAGTTGAATTGGGATGGGTAGGCTTTAAAAATAATTTTTTAAAAAATCGGATTTTAGAATCACTTGGAGAACTTATAATAAACAATATAAGAAAATCTTAGCAATTCCTATATTTAGAGCATCTTTTTTGCTTTACTATTTAAGATCAAAATTATTCCACAAATTACATAAATATACTATATATAGAAAATCGTGTTAAAATAAATCAAATTCATACAAAAACAAAATTATTTATACTCACATTTTGTATATCGATGTTCTTCAACATTCCAAACCGTATCATCTTGATAAACAATTCTATCAGCCACAACCTCATGTTGGTGAAAACCCCACTCAGGAAGTTGTCTCCCACTGAACTTTAACGCCTGATTACTATCAACGTGAATTAATCGAACCAAGCTTTGAATTGTATGCCAAAAATCGCCGTTTTGATCTCGATTAACCACTTCAACCCTCCATAAATTTTGCGCCGGCATCGAAACGTTATAATCAATATAACAAGAAACCTCTTGGCATTGAGGCGACATAGGGGCCGCTACATCGTGCGAATTTAAAGCCCGACTCGTAATTCCATGAACTAATTGGATGATATCGCCGTGCTTGATTGAGTCGATCGGTTTTTCGACAACCAAATCGTTTTTTTGGGGTCTTTTAACAATCCACCAATTATTAACGTCTTTAAACGAGTAACAAGTTACTTGTTGTTGATGACTTGAGCCTCTTTTATCTGGATATCGAACGGGGTAAACATGCGCGTGGGAATGTAACCAACAAGTACGGCCATGAGTGTGTCTTAAAGTTATTTGGGAGCCGTGGGCGACTAGGAGAGGTTGGCCTTTGGTGATTGAAGCTAAACCGCCTTCGAGTGAGGCTTGAAAAGCGCTCGTCATGATGCTATCGTGAGGCCCCGCTTTGTAAAGGAGGTTTAAATGGACGGAAAAAACGGTTAAATAAATTATTAATGGGATTATAGTTAAAATTGAGGTTAAAATTAAAAAATTTAGAGTTAAATTAAAATTGGAAAACTTTTTATCGGCAAGTTTTTTCCAAAAATCTTTAAAAATAATCGAAATAAACAAACAAAACGAATAAAACGCTACGTATTTAACGCATAACCCACATGTTAAAGCGGCAGATCCTAAAATTAACCACCCTATTCCCATCCTTTTCATTTCTAATCTTTTAAATCTCATTACGCAAAGCAATCCAAATAAAGTGAAGAAAATTAACATTGACTCCATTAAAATGAATCTACTTTGGGTTAAAATTGCATTATCCAGTAGGAGTAATAATCCCCCTAAAAGAGCCGTGGGTTTACTTAGCCCAGTTTCTAACATTAAATAATAAGCAGTCGGTATTAATAAGCTACCAAAAAACGCTGGGATAAATCTCATTGCAAATAAAGGAACTTTTTCGTTATAGGGACTCCCAATTCGATCAAATTTAAATTTACCATCATAACCTGCGATATAAGCTGCCCCTGCTATTAATTGTTTTCCTAACGGGGGGTGATTATCAAAGAAAAAGGTGTTTTTCATATACAAAGAAACGTATTTTCCATAATGTAGCTCATCAAAACTAAAAAAGAAATAATTAATCTCATTTTTTTGGGATGATTAAAATTAATTGATAAAGTGAGGTTATGCCACTTACACAATATATTTAGGTTGCTCCAATTTATAAAATCTCGTATATAACGCAGCCAGGAATAAAATAATCGCAATAAAATCGATTTCAATTCGAAATTGAAGCGTGCAAGAACTTTTTATTTTTAGTTTTCGTTTCGATTCCTCGAAAGTTTCTTTTTTCGATATATTTTCACTTATATTCTCTATATTTCGATGAATACCTTTAAGATCTTCGTTATTTTGATTCGATTCTTGATTAGTTTCATTCAGATCTTGAGTGGGTTCACTTAATTCTTCTAATTTTTCTTTTTTGTTCTTATTTTTTATCTTTCTATTTCGTACATTTTCCATTATTAATTTATAAAAAAAACTTTAAATTTTTAATTGAATCGGTGCATTTTAACGATTTGAGATTCGGAGGTTGTTGGCACGCACTTCGTTTATGGAATTTATGCAATTCGTGGCATAAATACCATTGTAACGGTACTTTTTTTTAAAACCGAACCCAACCCAATCTATTTACACATAACTATTTGCTAAGTTTATTTTAATTTTGACCCTATTTTATGGGGTTTATTCATTTTTGATTGGATTTTAATTAGGGTTTTAATTTTAAAGTGTTTAAATTAATATTAAAATGTAGGTTATGACGTTTGTTGACGTAATCATAACCTCACTTTCAATTCTTTATTCTAGAATAAAAAAATTGTTTAATTAATTATAATTTCGTTTTTCAATGTTTATAAACAAATTTTATTAATTAAATGATTTATTTGTGTAGAAATTAGTAAATAAAGCTGTTATATTTGATAAATTTTCATAAAATTTAAACCGTTTCGGCAGCGCCATCTATTGAAAATTAATCAAAGTGTCGTAATCCTATAAATTGTGGTATATTGGTTGCATAACTTTCTCTTTTAAATATTTTGTATTAACATTTATAACTAATTTGTAAACAATAATATCGGTTTACGAGAAAACTTTTAATTAATATAACGTACGAATGATATGCTGATTCTGAAACAGTCTTCAATTTTTCCCCATCACGCCCAGTTTCTGAGATATTTCCAGAAATATGAAAAATCGTAAATTAAAACACAATAATAGTTTATGTTCTGTATAATGTTTATTTAGATAAGGGCCGGTTTTTTCACCTTTGGTTAAATTTAATTACTGGATATTTTCCATGGTTACTGTAATTTTACATGCCATGATTGGTTATATTGCCAGTAACTATGGTAAATATGTGATAGTTAAATTTAACCAAAGGTGAATAAACTGGGCCTTAGGGCCGGTTTATTCACCTTTGGTTAAACTTAACTATTGGATATTTACCATGGTTACTGGTTAAACAGCCAATCATGGCCGCTGAAATTACAGTAACCATGGAAAGTGTCCAGTAGTTAAATTTAACCAAAAGTTGATAAACCGGTACTTAGTGTCTTTTTGTAGCTATATGTATATGATAAGCTGTAGCTATATGGTTTAAATGAACATTTTGAGTTATTGTCGGCATAATTCGAACTCTCCGTTATTTTGCTACAACCTAAAACAACCTTAACTTTAGTAATCTAGGGACTTTGAACATAACAATTTGAAAATTACATCTATCTTTAGTAAATTATATCTCAAGAAATAATTGGGATATCTATGTAAGATAAAAATGCAATTTATGCGAAATTTATTTTAAAATTATTTTTATTTAATTTTATAAATACACAAATCATATACACATTTCGACTAAATTATAAAACATAACAATCACTTCTCAAACATTATTTAATGATATGGTCATAGCGGTGGTAGTCCAAAAACTTCGGGTTCGAAATCTCCAAGCGAATTAATCAGCAATGTTGCATGTTGGCACATTTCAACGGGAACATTTTGACTCGGAATTGCAACGCATTGCATCCCCGCGGATAACGCTGAGCTAATTCCCCTCGGGGTCCCCTCAAAAGCCAAACAATTACAAAAAATCGGTTTCTCTAAAAATCTTGATGCGCAAATTAAGTTAACATCCGGCATAGGTTTGCTGTTTTTGATGCTTGCGTCGCCATCGGCGCAAACAATATGCTTAAATAGGCCCATAAATTTCTTTAAGTGGCTCGTTTTCATTTCCATCGCTTTTTTATCGCCCGATGTTACAGCAGCCATTGGGATATTGTTATGGTATAAATGAGTGATTAGTTTTTTCGCGCCTGATCTTAACGTGGCCCCTTCGACGTACCGCTTATAAACATCTTGGCAATCTGATTGCAGCGCAATCCAAGAACTCGATAATCGATACGTTTCTCTCACCTCTTTCCAAAAATCCTTCGAAGACATCGTTAACATTTTTTGGCGCCATTGCGTTGTGAAGTGTTCTCCGAATCCCTTGAAAATTTTCGCGCACGATAATTCATAGGAACGATTCGTATCCAAAATGATATCGTCGAGATCGAAAATGCAATGAGTCGCTTTGAAGAATTTTTTTATCGGATTATGTTTTGGAAATTTCTGCGCTGTTTGGGCCAGAGAATTAGCGACGTGTATCAAACGCATTTTTGTTGGGTATTGCGAGAATTTTGAGATAAAGAAACTTAAAGATTATCGTGAGGAAAACGATAATTTTGATTTAATTTAGACAGACTGAAACTATGTCAAATAGAAACGTCAATAAAACAAATTTAAAAACATTCTGGATGGTCTACACACAATGTTTTATTCAATCAACTACAATCAACTTTAAAATGTATGCTTTATTGTTATAGAGACTTTAAGAGTTTGTATCTCAAAATCGAATTGAGATATCATCATGAATTAAAAAGCAATCTAAAGCAAATTTAATTGGTATTTAGTACATTTAAGATAATTTCTTCGAATCTTCAGTTCAAAAAGTTATTATTTTAAGAGTACAACCCTTCTATAACCTTGAACGCCACACACCACCTCAGATGGTGGTGTGTGGCGAAACTGTAGCCTCAATGAAGGCATGGAGGCACATATATTGAATATACCTCCAAATGCAGTTATTGTCGCTGATGATGCATTTCCTTAACAACATCGCTACTCAAACCATATAGTAAACGAAATTTGACCAGAAATGAACGTATTTCTAATTATAGGCTGTCCAGAGCAAGGCGCATTTCAGAAAATGCGTTTGGTATACTAGCATCAAAATTCAGGATATTTGAAAGGCCAATAGCCGTAGATTTACAAAAAGTTGATAAAATTGTAAGAACCTGCTGCTCAATACATAACTGGGCTTAGAAAAACGGGTAACTGTTATGTGCCAGCTAACCTAATTGATTCTGAAGACGAAAACTACAATGTAACTCCGGGAACTTAGCGGAAAATAAGTAGTTCTGGTATTGCAGACATGCCTGTAACACATGATAGACATCCGAGCAGATCAGCATTAGCGAAAAGAGATGAATATTGCCACTACTTCAACCATGGGGGAGCAGTTTCTTGGCAATGGAAAATTGTTGAGAAATAAATAAATTAAAGTAACACATGTGTAATATATATAGAGTGATTCATAACACGTGTGCAATATTTTGGAGTCATTTTATTTTGTATCAGAACCCAAAATATTGCACACGAGTTATGAATCACCCAGTATACACATTATATAAACACATATTGTTTTTTTAATTTAAATTAAAATAAATACTTACCAAGTTTGATTGTGTTTCTCTTGATTTTACGTGCGGCTTGAGAAACGCATCCATTATTTTAAACTATTGCACTTTGGGAGTATAAACTTCGTCAGAACTACACCCGGACTTAACACTCTGCCTATTTTTTTTTATTTCCTGTAAGTATGAGCTACGTAAATTTTTAAATTTTGTGATTACGTGAATTTCCGTAAATCCATCAATATCCATTGCAGTTGCAATTCTTCTTGCTGCAACTGCACGACACTCTCGTTTTTTGTAATCTTCTCTCGTCGGATCCCACAAAACGGGTTCATTTTGATATAGTTCAATAAATTTATTAGTTTCTGCATCACTCATTCTCAATACATGAGCAGCCAAATTAAACTCAACGGTCTTCTGGCTCTGTTCACGACTGACTTCAAGATAATAAAATCAAACACATTTGATATTTTCACGATCGGAATTATTTCGCTCGCGAAACGAATTTACGCTTCGTATTTCACGAATCTAATAGTTGACACGGAACGTAGCTTACGAAAGCGTAGTTCACGTTCGTGACGCACTACCCATGTCAACGCGGCTTTAGTTATAAGGTAAATTAATCTTTATATATCTCAAAAACGAATTGAGATATCAACATGAAATACAAAAGCGGGTTAAAGTGAATTTAATAAACATGTAGTGCACCATAAACAATTTCTTATATTCTGCAAACATCCTATTAAGACTTCTTAAATTGAGGATCAAAAAAAGGTGTCTGAAAATTTGTTTGAGGAGGTGAAACTTTATAGAGATGAAAATCGTATATTAAAGAAAAGATTGGAAATACTGGAACAAAAAGCAAATAACCAAGAGCAAATAGAACGACAAAGGAATATTATTGTTTCTGGTGTACCGATCCAAGAAAATGAAGATACAAAAGAAGTTGTGTGTAAGGTTTTTGGGACAATGACGCTGAATATACCTATGAATAAAATAACGGACTGCTTTAGAGTTAAACAGAAGAGGGAAGGACCTATCGTTGTCAAATTCTTAGAAGAAAGCCTGAAATTGCAGGTTTTCAAAAAGGTTAAAGAACTTAAAGGTATCAAAGTTGGTGAGTGTGGACTGAATGGAAAAAATGGAAATATATTCTTTAATGAAGATCTTACTATTGCGAATCAGAGACTTTTTAAAAGTACACGTGATTTTAGAAAAGAAAATAACTTTGCAGCAGCGTTCTGTAGAAATGGTAAGATTTACCTTCGCAAAACATTTAAGGATCAGTCTATCCGAATAAGATCTGAACAAGATCTTACTATATAAACTTACTTCATAAAATTAAAATATTAAGTACAAAAATTAGAATTAATGTATATATGTCTAGATCGTAACAGAAATGGATGAAATACTTAATATCCTGTACATAAATATAAGAAGTCTAAGAAATAAAGTTGATGACTTGATGGAGATTGTAAATAAGCATGATTTTGAAATTCACATAATTGCACTTACTGAAACATGGATTTATCCTAATGAGGTGGAATATTTTAATATACCAAATTATAACGTTGTACATCATTGTAGAGATTCAAGGGGAGGAGGGGTGAGTCTGGGAGTATGATCAGAGACATATTCGAGAAATGGAAATTGAGGACTGTAACATACTTTGTGTTTGTCTTACTAAAGTTAATTGCGTAATTATAAATATCTATAGAGCGCCCAGAAACAAAGCTGACGTTTTTTTAGCACAAATAGATAAAATTATGGAAACTCAGAAGTCTCCTTGTATTATTTTGGGAGACATGAATTTAAATTTACTCAGTGAAACTGATACGATTAGAGAGTATAGAAATATTATCGAAATGAACACATTTACAATACAGAATATTCTTACTACTGAGAATGCTACAAGACAAACGGAAAAACAGCTACTATTTTAGATCATGTTTTAATGAATAAAAACCTCTACTGTGATATAACCCTTACGGATCATGTGATATCAGATCATAAAGTTATGTATATTAAATTAAACAAAGTAATTGAAAAAAAAACTAAAGAAGTTATCAATAAAACTAAATTGCTGAAAGGAAAATGGAAAGAACTAATTCAAGTGAAATTGCAACAGGAAGAAATAACCTCCTTTGGAAAATTAGCAGAAATAATAACAAAAACAAAAATTGAGTGTACAAAGGAAAGTAGAATAAAAGTATCCAACAACAACTATTGGATAAATGCTGAGTTTATTGAGAAAATAAAACAGAGAGATAATTCATATAATCGATGGAAATTAATAAGAAACTCAGAAACCGAAAGACATTTTAAAAATTTAAAGAATGTGGTAAATAATATGAGAAGAAAATTAAAGAAGGAGTATGTGGAAAAAACACTTAATGAGGCTGGAACAAACAGTAAAAAAATGTGGAGGGTCCTGAACGATATATGTTTGAAACGAACAAAAAAAAGGGCAAAATGGGACAAATGAAAAGTATGACAGGTGCAGTCATTGAAGATGAGCAACAAATAGCTGAGGAATTTAATACTTATTTTTCTGAAATAGGTAAGAATTTAGCCTCAAAAATTAAACCGGTTCTTAATCACCAGTTTAGAGAAGAAGAAACAAAAGAATCCATCTACTTGGAACCAACTGATTTAACAGAAATTAATTCTATCATAAGGGATTTAAATAATAATAGTTCGCCGGGAGAAGATGGTATTACTAAATCTGATATAGTGCTGCTTTTTGAAGTTTTGGGAGACAAAATAGTGAATATCATTAATGATATCCTGGTTACTGGCCTGTTTCCGAATGAATTAAAAACGGCGAAAATATCCCCTATTCATAAAAAAGGAGCAAAAACAGAACTTGGTAACTATAGACCAATTTCAATCTTAAATATATTTTCTAAAATAACAGAAAAAGTTATCAAACACAGGTTAACTAACTTTATACAGAAATTCTTTAACATCGATCCATATCAATATGGATTTCAAAAGAAGAGTAGTACCTTGGGGGCGACAGGGGATTTACTAGAATATATTACAGAAGAACTCGATAAGAAGAGGTATGTTTTGACAGTGTTTATTGACTTACAAAAGGCATTTGATACTGTGGACATAGATATTTTACTCAATAAATTAGAAAAAAAAGGAATGCGAGGCATTGCAAAAGACCTCTTCCAGTCATATTCTAAGGACCGTAAGCATTATACTCAAATCAATAAAACCAACAGTAAAAAAAAGCCTAAGTATTGGAGTAGCTCGGGGATCAGTACTTGGTCCTTTGCAATATTTATTATACATTCAAAACTTAAAGTATCTACAACTTCAAGCGAGATATTTTGTGTTTGCTGATGACACCGTCTTGGTTATATCATCAAGTAATATAAAGGAACTTGAAAATGTGGCGAACGACGACTTAAATCTGTATTATACATGGTTGTGCTATAATAAATTATCGGTGAACGTTAATAAAACGGTATATATGATTATTAAACAAAAAATAAACAAAAAAGTGATATAAATGTGTTTCTCAATGGAGAAAAACTAAAAGAAGTGCAAACGTACAAATACTTAGGTTTAAATTTGACAAATGATCTCAATTGGAATGTACATGTGAATGCTATCATTAAAAAAATTGTGCCAATGGTTAGTGCAATAAAAAGGTGTACGGATTGCTTAAATAAAAACTCTAGGCGTTTACTCTATAATAGCTTTATACTGCCACAAATTAGATATTTAATTCCCTGCTGGGGAGGTCTTCCGCTTTACCAGTTAAATAAATTACAAAGAACGCAGAATAAAGCAGTAAAATCTATCTTTCAGTTGAACTATTGTATGTCAACTGATCTTGTGTATGAAATGGAAAATATATGGAACTTGCAGAAAATTCGGACTTATGAGCAAATAAAATATATATATTCTATAAAAAACAAACTAATAAAGACTAATATAAATACAAAACAAGTTAAGAACTGGCATGAATACAGCACCCGGAATGCAAATGATTTTAGAAATAAATATTGTAGAACGACGACAGCACAGAGATCACCATTATATCTTGGTATTAAAGCATACAACAGTGTTCCGATAATAATAGTGGAGGCAAGGACAATGAAAAAATTAGTTTATAATCTGAAAATGTTTTTGAAGTGAATGAGTGTTGAACTGTTTCTGATGGGTTTGCATTTTTGAGGATTTTTATTTTCGTTTTTTATACATAACCTATTGTGATTTTTTTTTGTTTACATATATTTTTTGTGTATTCAGGCTTCGATACCAGTGACATTCACTGTTTTGGAGTCAGTTAAAATAAAAAAAAAAATTCAACTCGGTACGTTTGACTATAATAAATTGCAAGTTGAACAAATTGTGATAAGATCGTGCAATAAACAGCAAATTTCTTTATTTTTAGAACCTATTCTTGTTCCATATTGTTAGTTTGTCTCATCACGGTAAAATATGAAAAAGAACCTTTGAGTAACTAGAAAGAGATAAAAAAGATTATTTTTAACTCAACTTTCGGGTTAAAAATATCATTACACTCATTAACGTGGTTAAAGATAAAGGAAAAAACTTCCCAATCGTCATAAAAAGGGGTTTTTGACTTCTTGCAATAACCAAAATCAAACCTTTGGGTACAGCAAGTGGAGCATCCGGCCAATGGACGTTTCCTGCGGCTGTAGCCAAATCTTCCGCTTGAGTGGTAATTTCGTTTCCCCAATAACAATACATGCTAACTTGAATAACAATAATCCAATAATAAAAAAAATTTTGTAGGAATCTAACGCTCCCAATAGGAAACTAAAACGAATAAGTTAATTAATTCGTTAAGTTTTAAAAAAATTTGAAACAATTCACTCTTGCGCATTGATACAAAAGAAAGCATAAAAGAATAGTGTCAGCTCCGGTGGCCCCCAGGACGATGACATTAATAAGATCTTCCAATTCGTCGGCTAATTGAAATATCGCGCAATGATGGTTAATGTATTCCCCCAAAATAATTCGCATACACTCTTCTTCATCTTTTTGATTTTGGTCCGAATCTGCCA
Organism: Onthophagus sagittarius; assembly: GCA_036711965.1. Taxonomy (NCBI): domain Eukaryota; kingdom Metazoa; phylum Arthropoda; class Insecta; order Coleoptera; family Scarabaeidae; genus Onthophagus; species Onthophagus sagittarius. Next base: position 16,735,809 of record JASERS010000004.1, read on the forward strand.
TTTCTTTAGCGCGCTTTCTCATATTTCTAAAATAATTCAAATTTATTAAGTGATTAATAACTCTTAACGAAATATACTCATAAGCATTTTTAAGAATTTTAAATTGAACGCTTAATTGTGCCATAATAGAACAAAGCAAGACGTCCATCGTAACTATAAGGAAGGCAAATAAAGAGACGCAAAGAAATTGATATGTACTACCCAATTCGAAATACGGGGAACTAAGGTCTTTAAGAAACGTCATTGTTGTAAATGGGTACGTCCATTCATCTTGGGTTTTAAATAACCTTGTCCATACACATTTAATTCCTGAAGTGACGAGTGTCAAAGACACAAACACCATATAAACAATAAAATTGATTTCGGTTGTTTTAATAATTTTTCTTATGAATTCGGCTTCGACGTTGCCGCCCCCTCTTGTTGAGTTTGGGGCGAAAGGTAACGCGTGAAACTTTCTAATCATTATACCAAATTTTTTTCGATTGTAAAATATAAGAGTTACTTTTACAGACCCTAAAAACCAAAAATTTGATTTACCTAAAACAATTTTTAATTTTAATTACCTCCGATATGAGTAAACAAGAAAGATACAACTTCAACCAGCGCGTTTAATTGGCCCCAATTATAATACATTTCTAAAGATTCAACAACTGTGAAAGAATAAACAAGAAAGAAAAGTATTATTTTTGAGTATATTGAGTATAACCACGATTCCTCATTCAATATTTCCAAACCAAAAGCCCTTAAATTATGAACCTAAAATTAAAATGAAAACAAATCTAGTTTTAATTAATTTATAATTAATAAATTTACTTCAAGCCTGAAATAATTTTCAGGAAGAACTGGGTCTTTAAAAGCTTTTATGGCTTTTCGAATAAACGACGTCATGTTTGATTTAGTTGTTGCAAAGTTGTATTTATTGACGTTTTCAATGTGTCTGTATTTATATGAGCATAATAAATTTTATATGGATAGATAATGGTGTTAGATAATTGTGGGTATTCCAATATGGATGTCGCTAATTTTTGTGTTTTGGAAGTATTATTATTTTATATGGGAGTTTAGCACAATTAGTGGGAATGTATCATTTGTAAATCATTATCTAGAAAATATGAATTAATTACTTCTTATCCAGGCAACAAAACCAAGGTCAGTTATGGCCGAAGCAATTCATTACTATTACATCGCATATAGTAATAACCTATTTCTCAATGATATTAAGACTAATCAAGCCGAGGTCGCTTGCGGCCGAGGCATTACATTGATACCATAACGAATACAGAATCTAACCATTTTTTAATGACATTAACAATAATCAAGCCGAGGTCGCTTGCGACCGAGGCATTAAATTTAAACTTAATAATTTAAACTTTTCACAAACAAATAATGTATGTTCCACTGTGTCTATACTATCACAGAACCAACACACCTCATTTTCCGACTTTTTTATTTTAAAAAGATACATTTTAAAAACTCCATGACCCGACAAAACTTGAGATAAGTAGAAATCTACCTCGCGCCACTTCCTATCAAACCATGGTTCTATTTCCGGGATAAGGATTCTTGTCCATCCCTCATATAGATCCCATCTTTCCTGCCAGGCCTTCAATAAACTTACTCTACATTCACGTTTTGCTTCTTTACCTCTCCTATATAACGCTGTTCTTTCTTCAGTAAGTAAGTCCAGCGGAGGCATACCAGCAATAACCTGAATTAAACTGCAATAACAGAAACCGTTCGATATATCGGAACAAATTTCTATTGCAAGTTTTCGATTCACTCTAGTCAACATATCACGATACCTTTTAAATTTAAGGGCTCTTTGCCAAATAGGTGCGGCGTAAAGTACAACTGACTTCACCGTCGATGCAAGAAGTTTCCTACTTCTTGATCTTGGTCCACCTAAGTTCGGCATCAACCTTAAAAATTTACTTTTAACTCATGAATGTTGCCTTACTTGATACCTCTTCAATATGTTCCGTCATGGTCATGTCTTTATTGATAAACACTCCTAGATACTTTGACCCTTTCAGCACTTTCAATTACTTATCTTTCTTATCCCTTGAAATAAAACCAATTCTGTTTTCTGTGCAGCTATGTCAAAACCCATCTCCTTGTAAAAGACACGGAGCGGCTCGTGTAATTTACTAGGGAAGGTCGTGCACTCTGCTATCGCGCTCGTTTGAAAACGAACAGCAGGACTCGAAAAAGGCAGGTGATAAGTGAAACAAACAAACAAAACAAAGGTTTAAAAGTATATATAATGTGCTTTAACTAATAAATTTCTTCAACAATTAACAAACTATACGATGGTAATCTTCGATAAGAGGCGCGGATGTTCACAATTCGAGAAAATTCTACTTACGGAATCACTTTCTTCTAAACAACAAACAAAAAAAAAGAACAAATTAACCTTTTCCAAGAATACAGCTCAAACTTCGAAATTCAATTTACGGTCAACAAACAGCAATAAGAAAAATTACTATTTTTCGGAAAATTGTTACAATTCAACTACTCAAGCCCGCGTTCTCGGCTTGTCTTCTTTTTATTTTCGACTCCGTCTCTTTATATCTTTCTCACCATTCCTTTTCATCTCGCCCTCTTATCACCACCCACGCGACGGCTCCCACGACCTAAGAATGTTAAGTTTCGTTTAGTCTACGCACTAACGAAGCTCAGCGATATCAAAATAATCGTATCCTTATTTCTTTCTCACCCTTCCTTTTCATCTCGCCCTCTTATCACCACCCACGCGACGACTCCCACGGCCTAAGAATGTTAAGTTTTGTTTAGTCTACGCACTAAACGAAACTTAGCGATAACAAATTAATCCATTAAGGTAAGGACAAAGTATTCAATTTTTACTGAACTGAACCAAACAGTTAATTTAAAAAAAAATGACATGGATTTCATCCCGTACCGTGAAGCCAACGCCGACAGTCTAGAACGATCAAATTAACTCGCTTAACTTCTACTAAACAATTTCTTATATCTATTAGGTGTAATGCGGTTTGTTACATCCTCCAGTTTATCAATAATCTGTTGAACCGTATACGACGCCTTGTCTTGCAGTTCACCCTCATCCCGACCAATAACCAACAATGCCAGATCATCGGCATAACCAATGATCTCTACTTCGGCCTCCAATTCCACTCTTAGAATTCTATCATAATATAGATTCCATAAAAGTGGACCTAATAGAGATCCTTGAGGCACTCCACAAGACATGTCGTAAATTTTCCCATTCGGAGCTATGATGTTTCTCTCCGACAAGTAACTTCTTATCATTTCTACCAGATAGGGACTTATATTTCCACTTACTAAGGATTCGAGTATTTCCTTCCACGGTGCAGAATTAAAAGCATCTTTGATGTCCAAAAGTACTAAGGCACAGAATTTTCTATTCTTTAATGCCTTTTCCTTTATCTTATCAATGCTTTTCTGCACTTTTTCAATCGCTTGTATAGTGGATCTTCCCTTCCTAAATCCATATTGGTTTTCATGTAGAAGGTTATTCTCCTCCGCTTCTACAACCAATCGCATTCCCAGTAATCCTTTCAAAAGTTTCCCCGTCGTATCCAATAGACATAGAGGTCTATACGCCATTGGTTGTCCTGCTTTCTTCGGCTTCTCAATAAGTACAAGTCTTGCACTTTTCCAGATCTTCGGAAATATACCTTTAGACACACAGTCATTGTATACCTCTAAAAAATCCTTTGAATACTTCGATGCCAACAATCCAACTATTTCAGATGGAATGGCATCCGGTCCCGGGGCTTTCTTTTTCCTTAAATTACTTACCGCCACTGAGAGTTCCTCCACTGTAAAGGGAATTGAGTTTAGTGGACCATCCCTAGCCTCCCATGTAAAAGCTTCATGTTTAGGAAACAGTTTACTGACTTGTTCTTCCACCGTCTTATCCTCAATACCATTTCTGTTTTTCAATGTACTGCCTCGGCCGCAAGCGACCTCGGCTACATTAATCTTAACATCGCTAAAATAGATTACTTTCTGTATTAAATACCCTGTATACCCTGTGAACGATAATGTAAATGTCGACCATTCCCATCATAACCTACTGTCCATTGACTGTTTCACATTGGAGGAGGTTGTTGACGCATTGAAGCATGCTAAAAATGCCAGTACTGCCGGAGTAGATGGGATTCCAAGTTTCATCTTAAGGGACTGTGCTTCCATTTTAGCCAAGCCGCTCCTCAAGATCTTCAATTTAATATTGGCTACCTCTACATTTCCATCCATATGGAAGCAATCTTTCGTTTGTCCAATTTTAAAGAAGGGCAACGCGTCGGAAATAGTGAACTACAGACCTATTTCGTTGCTGTGCGGCTTTTCCAAGACTTTTGAGGGTATTCTCTTCAAGCATATCTCATTCCACTTAAAGACCTGGTTAAGCCCCTACCAGCATGGTTTTGTTTCTGGACGTTCTACCGTCACAAATCTCTCCTGCTTCACTCAATATACGGCAGATATCGTTGATACTAGAGGTCAAGTCGACGCTATATATTTGGACTTTCAGAAGGCCTTTGATCAATTGGACCATTTCATCTTGCTTAACAAACTGCATAATCTTGGATTTGGTCCAACACTGGTACTGTTAATGAAATCTTACTTACTGGGTCGTCAGCAGTTTGTTCGTTACGGAAGCTTCATCTCTGAGGGTATTTCTCCGACTTCAGGTGTTCCACAGGGTTCCAACCTTGGACCACTACTTTTTCTGGCATTCATCAACGATTTAACGGATGTGTTGGCCTGTGAAAAGCTTTTGTTTGCGGATGACCTCAAAATTTTTTCGTCCATAAACGATGTTACTGATTGTGAGCGCCTACAAAGTGATCTTGTGCGAGTGCAGGAATGGTGCTGGTGTAATCGCTTATCCGTTAATGCATCGAAATCTTTTACCATGACTTTTACTAAGAAGTTAGGCGCGGTTAACTATGTGTATTACTTAAGCGATCAACCGTTAAAATCGGAGTCTAAGTGCCGTGACCTTGGTGTTTTGTTCGATTGTGGTCTTACGTTTAATGAACACATTATAACCCTTGTTACCAAGTGCTACAATATTTATGGTTTTATAGTTCGTAATGGTAGGGAGTTATCTGTGCAATGCTTGTGCTCTTTGTTTTGTGCGCTGATTAGATCACGTTTAGAATATGCCGCAACTGTCTGGTCCCCTTTTTACATATATTATACAAACATACTTGAGTCGATTCAAAGATCCTTTTTAAAATACTTATGCTTCCGTTCTGAATTTGTATACCCGCCTCGCGGCTTAGACTACAACCTACTTTTATCGAGATTTAATTTCCTTTCTTTACGGCAACGCAGGGTAGTCGCCACTATCAAATTTTTGTATAAGCTCTTGCAGGGTTATTCTGCAGATATAGATTGCAGCTGGTTATTGGGTAGATTATTATTTGTTGTGCCTAGGCTAAATTCGCGTACAAATGTTATATTTTATAATTATTATAGTCGGACTAATTTATTACGCAAATCCCCTATCTCGCTCATGTGTGAATATGCTAACCGAGTGGCGCCACACTGTGATCTATTCTTTGATTCTTTGAGCACCGTGATCGGGATTGCTGTCGAGTTTGCTTAACATGTTTCGTTGATTATTTATTAATGTTATTTGCTCTTTGTTGTTTCTTTTGGCTTTTTGGTACTATGTTTAATATTTGTAATATAGTGTATTGTTTATATCGCTATAAGTATGCGCTTACATTTATATTTTTTTGAATTGTGTTATTGATTTCCTGTAACTGGGTGGTGTAAACCTGTAGGAAATAAAGGATTATTATTATTATTAAATATGTCATCTATGTACGGTTTCGGCCGTAAGCGACCTCATTTTGATTACTCTAGATATCGTTAAAAAATGATTGACTTGTGTATCTGATATGATCGTGGTACATCGTTATGACGGTATTTATGCAGTGCCTCAGCTGCAAACGACCTAGGCTTCATTACTCTAGATATCGTTAAAAATTGATTTCTGCATCTGATATGATCAGGATACTGCCTCGGATATATTACTTCTAACATCTTAAAATAGGTTACTTTCTGTATTAAATATGTCATTTATGTAGGGCCTCGGCCGTAAACGACTTTATCTTTATTACACTAGATATCGTTAAAAAATGATTAACTTCTGTATCTGATATGATCAGTATACTACCTCGGCCGCAAGCGACCTCGGCTTTATTACTCTTAAAATCGTTAAAATACGTTACTTTCTTTATCAAATATGTTATCTATGAAGGGCCTCGGTCGCAAGCGACCTCGGCTTTATTACTTTTAACATCGTTAAGGTGAGGTTACTTTCTGCATAATATATGTTATTTAGGTAACACTTCTACTAACAATAAAAAAAACAATTCTTTTTCAACACATCCTTTTTTATTTGCAATATAATCTTACCCTACGTAGAGTGTGCATTTATATAATTTTTAAATATTCTCTTCTCCATCTTTTATCATTTAAGAAAATAAAATAATTTATAATTTATCTAGAGATAGAATCTTATATTACACATTAAAACATTTTGCTATCACTTTCGCCTAACTACGCTCGAGGAACAAACGGTTACACATTTTTTTGGAATGATTCCCTTAATTATTATTACATACCTATGAGAGACCAGAAAATTGAAGAGGTTTAGATGCCAACAGAGCAAATAGTCATTTGAACAAAAAAAAAAAGAAATTTAAATGATCTTAATTTTAAAATCGATGATTCTTAATAGACTTTGTTGACATCTTTACATAAATAAACACAAATAAAAATCTTGGAATTGGAGAGAACGATTAAATTATTTAACTTTAATAAATAAAATTTAAAATCGATTGAGCTAGAGATATAAATTAAAAATTGGTTTATTTTATTTATCTCCAATTCGAAGATTATTGATTCTTAATGAACCACCCTGTACATTTAAAAATATATAAAAAAATAAAAATACTTAAATTATTATAAATTTAATTTTTTTTTGGTAACTTATTTATTCATTTTTTTTCTAAATCTAAAACCTAATTAATCACAACTTATTTAGTTACAGAATCACGATACATTTCTTATCATTTTAATATAAATAATTTTATTATGTCGATCTCATTCTAATGACTAGCATATACGAGATTGTTTAATAAAAAAAATTACTTATTTATTAGAACACTGGGGATATATTCAACGTTAAAGTCTGGAGATGTTTATTTCGTATAGCTGATCGGTTCGCCTGCGCCGATTTAATTATTTGTAGCACCATCATCTTACAATCTAAACAAACAGCCATCAAAGATCCCCGCGTCTTATCTATCGCTCCAACTTTAGCGGTGTTTTGTCTACGAAATCGTTCTAAAGACGAACTTGGTCTACTTGGGCTAGGTTGTGTACTAGAATTAGCCGAATTACTATCACTGGGTGATGTTTTCGGTTTAAAACCGTTTTGGAATTCATCCTCTGGAGTGGCCATTATACTGGGACTCAACAGTACAACGGGAACGCTAGCAAAATGTTCCATTGGAATGCACATTTTTGAAATACATTTAGTACAAACGGTGCGTTTACATAAACGACAACGTTGTCCCCATGGTCCCAAAATACCAAACCTCGTCTTCAAACATAAGAAACACACCTTACTATTTTCGACGTCACTTTTCACGTGACCTTCAATTGGAAGAGCCTCAACCTCCGCTTTCGTTAAAACTGTGCGTATATGAACGATTTCTTCTAAAGTAAGCGATAATCGATCGTCTAACGAGATCGCTTCATGCCAAGGTTTTGTGTTGTTATCTTGAACGGCTTGGGCGATTTCCGGCGTTAATTGTACAGATTCCGCGTCGGAACTCGTACAGGATTGTCTCGAACCTGGTCTGGATTGCGGAACTGAATAACTTTCGAATTGATCGTTATAAACGTTTAAATGCCGTTTTCCTGGTGGTTTAGGGGCCGGCCCCTGTAAAGCTAAATCGTAAGCTTCCACCACATTCTCATAAACTTGATTAAACTCTTCTTGCCAATAACCATCGGAAGTATCCGAAATATCATCGTCGTCATCATCTAATTTAGAAAAATCAACTTTGATTAATTTTCTCGTTTTCTTTTCTTCCGGTTCTTTGACCGTCCCAACGATAGGGTTGTCTTTTGCAACTGTATGCGTTTTACGCAACGTGCGTCCTTTACGTATTGAATTCATGAGTTGTTCCCTTGGGGTTAGCGTTCTCGTGTGCGGGGGTAATTTTCTTTCGGAGACTTTGCGCAATGTCGGTCTTGAGCGTATGAATTCGAGTATAATAGCGTGAGCGTCTTTAGTAACGCGAGATGGGACATTCCCATCGACCATTATCTTCCTGAGACTGTAACGACATGATTTAATATCGTTCATTAATATCTCATAGGGAGTTAGTTCGTATTCGATCGGGGCTCGGCTACAATTCACTTTCTTTAATTTTACACCTTTACGAAGTTCTTGAATTACTTGAACCCAAAATCTTAAACAAAAAAAATTATTGAATATTTATTATTTATTTTAATTTTAATACAATTAATAAGAGTTTAAGAGATTATTATGCTAAAATTGCACATAACAAAAAAAAAGGAAGTTTAAAGAGATTACGATTTTCAAAATTATTTAAGCAAGTTAAAAATAACTCATTACTAACTTTCTTATCGTTATTTTAACAGCATATTAATAACACTGACCCATCAACATAATTAAATATGAGTAATAAGATGAGTTAATATAATAATAAATAAAAATATCTCCTCAGTAATAAAGATTAGGATGAGTCAAATTCACGCTTGTGACGTTATCCATAGATTTTAAAATCGAAAAATGACCAATTTCTGCAACTCGAAACTAAAGTTAAAATTCAGATTCGCGTTTAGCACTCTACACAAAAACGTTCGAGGGAGTGTTTTCATTTAACACTTTCGCTGCGGACGAAAATAAGTCATAATAATTCGTCGGAAGCTGAAATTAAGATATTTTATTTTAAAAGAAATTTTCAGTCCGTAAAATAAAAACCTGATTTTTTTCAAAACAGAAACAATAATTCATGATTTTCGACGCAACAAACGTAAAAAAAAAACAAATAATACCAGTAAAAAGCATAAAAAAATGTATATTTTGAAAAACATGTAGTTGGGGCAACTATAACTTATTTTATGTACAATTGATTGATTGCAGAACAAAAAAAAATGATAAATAATAAAAACAACGATATATTTTTGATATATGTTATTTTTTAGGATGTGGCTATTTATACATACAGCATCTATACGCAATTGGCTATTTGTACATACAGTATGTGTACAAAATTGGCTGTTTAGACGTACTGTATGCTTGTATATATACCAATTACAGCTCCTATAGCAATTAAGTAAAAAATAAGTAAAGTATAAATAAAGTAATAAATATACGAGTGTTTTTCTTGAAAATATTGTCGCATATACGACATGGTTAAAAAAGTGTCGAGACAAAGTGTATTTACTTATATAAATGGAATACCCTACATTTTCTTGCATATTCTGATTAGCTGTCTTAAATGCATTAACTGCACGTCTTATTTTCAAATTTTGCGTGCAAAGTTACCACGTTGTTAACCATTTTGTGAAAATTTTTGAAAATGTATGTATTAGAAAATAACTTTGTTACTTTAAATGGAACAAACAATCAAAAAAACTATACTCATGTTGACTTTTTTCTAATACGCACTCCAAAAATCCTAGTTTTTTTTTAACTGAACATGCACATATGTGTACTTTTTCATCTTTTACTTAATAAACTCACTTGCTTTTATTTAAAATTGTCTTTTTCATAACTCATTTCTTGCAAAAAAATCGTATTACGTTTTTGCAGAGTTTTAATAAAAAATTCATAACTCAGACACTTAAAGATTTGATTCGCTCCTTATTTCAAAGTGATATTTCAATTACTTCTTGAGATACGAATTTTTGAAAATTTCTTGATTTTTAACAAACATACATAATTACGTTTTTGCAAAGCTTTAATTAAATAATCGTAATTCAGAGATTTAATGATTTGGAAAAACGATCTTAAGCACGTTAGATAGTAAGAAAATTTGCTTCAAATCGCTCCTTATTTCAAAGTGATATCTCAATTAGTTCTTGAGATACGAATTTTTGAACATTTCTTGATTTTTAACAAATATATATAATTACGTTGTTGCAAAGCTTTAATCAAAAAATCACAACTCGGAAATTTAATGATTTGGAAAAACGATCTTAAGCACGTTAAATAGCAACAAAACTTGCTTCAAGTTGCTATTTATTTTAGAGCGATATCTCAATCAATTCTTGAGATACGATTTTTTGAATACAATCGCATCCATTTTTTTTTCTTAAAAAATACGATTTTGTTTAAGAATCTTTATCTCAACAATTAAATTATACATTGAATTACGACTTCTATCATTAAAATGCTGAGGATTTCCTATATAATTATCACAAATTGCATTGTGATATCTATTTTAAGTAACTACAGTACTTTAATTGGTCATTTTTCGATTTTAGCGGAACAGTATGTGGTACAAGTAACATTCATAACTTTGGGATTTTTTTCTCCCTTAAATGAAAACATTCCCTCGCAAGTTTTTGTGTAGTTATTCTTCTAGGAGTGCTAAACGCGAATCGGAATTTTAATTTAGGTTTCGAGTTGCAGAAATTGGTCATTCTTCGATTTTAGTCGAATGGTATATGGCGCACGAGATATTTATAACTTTGGGTATTTTTTCTCCCTTAAATGAAAACACCCTTCGCAAGTTTTTATGTAGTTGTTTTTCTAAGAGTGCTAAACGCGAATCTAAATTTTAATTTAGGTTTCGAGTTGCAGAAATTGGTCATTTTTCGATTTTAGCGGAACAGTATATGGCGAACGTGGTATTCATAACTTTGGCAATATTTTTCTCCCTTAAATGAAAACACCCCCTCGCAAATTTTTGTGTAGTTGTTCTTCTAAGAGTGCTAAACGCGAATCTGAATTTTAATTTATGTTTCGAGTTGCAGAAATTGGTCATTTTTCGATTTCAACAGAACAGTATATGACGAACGTGATATTCATATCTTTGGCAATATTTTTCTCCCATAAATGAAAACATCCCCTTGCAAGTTTTGTGTAGTTGTTCTTCTAAGAGTGCTAAATGCGAATCTGAATTTTAATTTAGGTTTCGAGTTGCAGAAATTGGTCATTTTTCGATTTTAGTGTAACAGTATACGGCGAACGTGACATTCATATCTTTGGGTATTTCTTTCTCCCTTAAATGAAAACACCCCTTCGCAAGTTTTTGTGTAGTTATTTTTCTAGGAGTGCTAAACGCGAATCTGAATTTTAATTTAGGTTTCGAGTTGCAGAAATTGGTCATTTTTCGATTTTAGCGGAACAGTATATGGCGAACGTGGTATTCATAACTTTGGCAATATTTTTCTCCCTTAAATGAAAACACCCCCTCGCAAATTTTTGTGTAGTTGTTCTTCTAAGAGTGCTAAAGGCGAATCTGAATTTTAATTTAGGTTTCGAGTTGCAGAAATTGGTCATTTTTCGATTTCAACAGAACAGTATATGACGAACGTGATATTCATATCTTTGGCAATATTTTTCTCCCTTAAATGAAAACAGCCCCCCGCAAGTTTTTGTGTAGTTATTCTTCTAAGAGTGCTAAACGCGAATCTAAATTTTAATTTAGGTTTGGAGTTGCAGAAATTGGTCATTTTTCGATTTTAGCGGAACAGTATATGGTGCATGTAACATTCACAACTTTGGGAATTTTTTTCTCCCTTAAATGAAAACACTCCCTCGCAAATTTTTGTGTAGTTGTTCTTCTAAGAGTGCTAAACGCGAATCTGAATTTTAATTTAGGTTTCGAGTTGCAGAAATTGGTCATTTTTCGATTTTAGTGTAACAGTATATGGCGAACGTGACATTCATAACTTTGGGAATTTCTTTCTCACTTAAATGAAAACACCCCCTCGCAAATTTTTATGTAGTTGTTCTTGTAAGGGTACTAAACGCGAATCTGAATTTTAATTTAGGTTTCGAGTTGCAGAAATTGGTCATTTTTCGATTTTAGTGTAACAGTATATGGCGAACGTGACATTCATAACTTTGGGAATTTTTTTCTCCCTTAAATGAAACCACCCCCTCGCAAATTTTTGTGTTGTTGATCTTCTAAGAGTGCTAAACGCGAATCTGAATTTTAATTTAGGTTTCGAGTTGCAGAAATTGGTCATTTTTCGATTTTAGAGGAACAGTATATGGCGCACGTAACATTCATAACTTTGGGAATTTTTTTCTCCCTTAAATGAAAACACCCCTTCGCAAGTTTTTGTGTAGTTATTTTTCTAGGAGTGCTAAACGCGAATCTGAATTTTAATTTAGGTTTCGAGTTGCAGAAATTGGTCATTTTTTGATTTTAGTCGAGTGGTATATGGCGCACGAGATATTCATAACTTTGGGTATTTCTTCTCCCTTAAATGAAAATATCCCCTTGTAAATTTTTATGTAGGGGTTCTTTTAAGAGTGCTAAACGCGAACCTGAACTTCAATTTTAGTTACGATTTGCAGAAATTGGGCGGTTTTCAATTTTAAAATCTATGGCTAACTTCACAACTGTGTCAAATTCAAAGTCCGAGGATTATACCTCAAAAATTAATATGACCATTTATGACAAACTTTTTAAATCAAATTATTAATAATATTCGTAATTATTAAAATATATTATATCTCGAAAGTTAAAAATGAGCATAAATCATATCATAATAATTTGACTACAACATTCAGAATAAAGCATTTAATATTTATTCTACAAAAGATATCAATGGGAAAGCAAACACTCAAACAAAAAGTTTACAGATAAATATTAATCAAACAAAAATCGATTTATTCTAAGCAGATATTAATAAAAATTTTTTTTTAGTTTATTTTATACCTACCTGGCCCAATCAGCAAATTGTAACTGCTCCAAATCTCGATTCCCAGTCCCCTCGACCAAATTATTAGTATCTTGAGCAACCTTTTCCAAAAACGTAGACAACTCAATTGCTTCAGCTACAAGTGCTCTAACTACAGCGCGATAATGTGATTCAGCTTGAGATTTGGTTAAACTAGCTAAGTGCCTCTCGCACCTTGCAATTACTTGCGTTAACGTGATATGCTGTGAACCCCTGGACGTGCTACTTTCGTCCGCCTCTTCCGAGTCCCGTTCTATACCTTCATCGTCCGTTTCGTGATGGCTCAAATTGTGGTCATCCGTTATCATATCATTAATGAGCGTGTTGAGATCCTGCGAAATGGATCGCTCCTCGTCCGCATCGTAGCCCTTGTCCAAAGCGTTGTAAATCACAACACCCAAACTGGCCACTAGTTCCTGTTCGCTACAAACGCGTCTGTTATTGTCGGGTGTCTTTCCCAAGCGTGTGTTCGGGTGTATGTTACCATCTGTTTGGAAGTAAACCTGGTCTACGTCCGTGATATTATGGTAGGCCGAGTGCTGACCTGATTCCAGGAAGAACTTGGCGCACTGGTAGCAGAGGGCCCAGGCGTGTTCTTCGCGTATTGATGAATTAAAAGAGGTGAGGATGTCTTCTAAGCATACGCTGCCATCCGAATCCACTTTACATTTTGCTTTTGTTGTCATGTCGCACCAAAAATGACGTCAACCGGGGGCATCTCTTCAACGACTAACCTAAAAATCGATTGCAGTCTCCGACCTTGAATCTGACAGTTAACAACCGCGCAGGCGATCAATACAACTTCACCTACTTTCATTAATTTAAAAATATTTATCTCTATATATTAATAAATATTAAAATTAATCAAATTTTATTCTAAATAATCGTTTTTTTTTATTTTAATATTTTAAAATAAAATAAATAATTTTTATAAAATTAAAGCAACTAACTTCACATTTGACGTGTATAGTATAAACTAACCTCAAATCTTTGACAGTATATTTTGTTGTCTCATTGTGAAAAACGTTATTTTGAAAATGGCATCGGTTTTGTGCCCCGAAATAGCCCCCGCCGGGTTTTCTTTCGATAATTGCGCCAGGTAAATAAGATACATCGTAATAAATCACCAGATTTATTTAATTATCATTTAGAAATGCCGCATTGGAGAGTAAGGGATTTCCGGTCCCCAAAGCGACCAAAACGGGGACAACGATTGCGGGAATTATATTTGCAGATGGCGTTATATTAGGCGCCGATACCAGAGCCACGGAAGACACCACTGTCTCAGATAAAAATTGCGCAAAAATACATTATTTAGCCCCAAATATGTAGTAAGTACTTGTTGTCGCTTAAAAATGATGCGTCAAAGAATTATTTTTAGTTGTTGTGGTGCTGGAACGGCAGCAGATACGGAGATGACCACAAATATGATTTCGTCCCAATTAGAATTGCATCGCCTCTTCACTAACCGCGTCGTCCCGGTTTGCACGGCAAATCAAATGTTGAAACAATTTCTCTTTAGATATCAAGGTTATATTGGGGCAGCCTTAGTATTAGGGGGGGTAGACCCAACTGGCCCGCATTTATTCTCGATTTATCCTCACGGCTCAACAGATAAATTACCTTACACTACGATGGGATCAGGTTCTCTTGCTGCAATGGCTGTTTTTGAGTCGCGTTGGAAACCTGGGTTAACAGAAGAAGAAGGGAAGCAGCTCGTTCGAGATGCTATCGCTGCAGGAATCTTTAACGATTTAGGGTCCGGTTCTAATGTTGATTTGTGTATTATTCGTAAAGGTTCTGTTGATTATTTGCGCACTTACGATGAGGCGAATAAGAAGGGGGTTCGCCAAGGGAATTACAGATTTCCTAAGGGAACTAGCTCTACTTTGGCTACTAAAGTTATCCCATTGGAAGTTACGGAGACTGTTCATCATATTGAACCTGATTCACTTATGGATACTGCTTAATTAAAAAATTGAATCAATAAATAATTATTGGGTTTATACGATATTTCTAATTAAATTACTTTTATGAGAAATATTTTATTTTTATTTTCCAAAAAAATTTTGACATCCTATTTTAATTATTTACAGTTGGTAACATTGCAATAATAAAATGTTTTGACAGTCCAAGATGGCGGACGCCACTAAAGCTCAGCGACTTTTGGCTGCGAAAAAGCTGGTAATTATTTTAATTTATTTATAACAATTAATATATTTATTTAATGATAATTAATAAGTGTAATTTTAATTTTTTTATTGGAGTTAATTTCGTTGTTTCGTTGTAATTAATTTTTTTTGTTGGCCACATCATCATCTGTCAAAACAATAATACTGATTTTAAAATGTATTGTTATAAATTATTAAGAGATTTTGCGTTTTTTGCAGGTGAAGGAGTATCAAAAGACGAAAAAATCAAAAACTACCCCTGGGGATAGCTTAACAAACTCGACTCATAGCTCGTTAAATGAAGCCCCTCATATCGATGAAGCCGATCAATTTCAAAGTCATAGCTCTTCGCCTTTACAACAATATTTTAGTGGACAACACCAAGAAACAACAACGGCCAATTTTTTCGACAATATCCCCCATAATAACGTGCCATCACAAGTGAGTCAAGATTTTTATAGCTTCGATCATGTCAATTTCAACAAAAACGTTGATAAGGAGCCAAATCAAGTTTATTTTCAACCTGTGGAAGATTCTTTAAGTTATGAAGACCCAGAAATTAAGCCCAACGAGATTTATGATAATTTACATAAAAATAATCATCATGTGAGTGTTGAGGACGCAACCCAATTAAACGATTATTTAAAAAATGATAATCAAATTAACGCGGGGGATGTTAAAGAAGAAAATGGAAAAGTTGAAGGAAATATGGAAAGTTTGAAACAACTTTCAACTCAAATTATCCAATTAATCGATGATAATTCAGTCCCGGATGGTATTTTGCAAACTAATCGTGAGTTAGAGTCGAAATATGGAGAAACTTTAATGTTATTACAAGAAGAGAAATTGCGAAATAATAATTTAATGGAAGAATTAAAGATTTATCGCGAAAAAGTTAATTATCTCGAAAACGATTTTTATCAAAAACAACAAATGCCATCAGCCGAAAAACAAGGATTATTAGAGGAGATTGAACGACATGAACAAACAGTAAAATTTTTAGTTGCAGAAAAAAGCGATTTAGATAAAATCGTTGCTCAAAAAGATGCCGATTTAAAAGAGAAATTAACGGAATGCGGCGAATTAAACGCAAGATTAAAAACGTCTAGATCACGCGTCGCTGATTTAGAAAGGGAATTAACTCTTTTAAAAGAAAGTAAATTAAGAAATAACGTCCCAATTGAAGATAACGAGAAATACATCCAAATCGTTAATGAATGCTCAAGTTTGAGAGGGCAAAAAGATGAAATGCAACAAGATATATCCGAGCTACAACAAAAATTGAGTACAAGTACATCCGAAAATGCGAAATTAAGGGGTGAAATTCAAGAATTAACCTCGCAATTATCGCTGCTTAACATAAAGCTTCAACAAGTCACTTCGGGGGAACCCCAAAACAATTTTCAAATTGAAAATTTATCGCTACAACTTCAATCGTATGAAAAACAAAATTTCGACTTGCAAAATATGATTAAAACTTTATCGAACGAAAAGGAACAAGCTGCAATCCAATACCAACAATACGTCCAACAATTAAACGGGCAATTAAACAATTTATCCCAAAAATTGGAAGAGAAAATCCGCGAAAATGAATCGTTGGTAGGAAGAGAACGCGACCTCACCAATCAAATGGTCGAATTGGAAATGTTGCTTCAAAAAATGCAAGAAGATCAAAATCAGATTCATTTAAAACCACACTCTAATAATGGGGTTGAATTAGTTGAATTGCAAGAGTGTTTGAGGAAGCTTGAGGATGAAAAAAAAATTTTGGAAGAATCGTACGTGGAGGTGAAAGGGGAGCGGGATGAAGTTTTTAAAGAATTGGAGCTAAAAAGGGACGAAATGATGCAATTGGAGGATATGGTTTCGCATTTGAGGAATAATCAGCCTGATAGTGTTAAATTGTTGGCTGAAATGGAGAGTGATAAAGTTGCTGCGTCTCGAGCTGTTGCGCAAAATGAGGAATTGAAGAGCCAATTGACTGAGATGCAAAATGCTTTTATTAAAATTGTGAGTAAAATGATTTATTTAGTTATTATCTAAATCTTTATTTAGATTGATGAGATTTAAATTTTCCATTAATTTGATACCAAACATGATATGTTTATGTGAAAAAACAAAGAAGTTATCATATAGAAAATGATAATAATTCGCCATTTTTTATAATAATGAATGAATGAAGTGTAGATTGAGAGAATTTTAAATTTTGGTTAATTTGATACCAAACACGATATGTTTATATTAAAAAACAAAGATTTATGATAAAAAATAAGTGGTAATAATCCGCCATTTTTGATAATAATGAACAAATGTTGCATAAATCGATAAAATTTTAAATTTCCTTTAAACTAAAATGTGATGACAAAAAATAAATGGTAATAATCCGCAATCTTTGATAATAATGAATAAATGATGATTATAAATGTGAGGATTTTAAATATCTGTTAATTTGATATCAAACATGGTTCTAAATTTATGTTAAAAACAAAAAAGTTGTGATTAAAAAATAATAATCTTTATTATAATATATGGTAATAATCCGCCATTTTTGATAATAATGAACAAATGTAGCATAAATCCATAGGATTTTAAATTTCCTTTAATTTGATATCAAACATGGTATATTTATGTTAAAAAACTAAAATATTACAAAAAATAAATGGTAATAATCCGCCATCTTTGATAATAAAGAACCAATGTGACATACATCGATAGGATTTCAAATATCTATTAATTAGATACAAAATACGATTTGTTTATGTTAAAAACAGATTATAAACAAGTTATGATTAGAAAATTGATGGTAATAATCCGCCATCTTGGATAATAATGAAGTTTAACAAATCGAATATCTCAGTAAGATAAATTTTAAAAAAATCATTTTTTTTATATTATTCAGTTTTAAATCGATTAAGATCAATTTCATCTCACCCTCACTTATTATCATTTTTGTTATTTTTTTTTTTTAGAAAAATCCAAAATCGTAAAAAATTAATTATTCGTTTCATTACAACTAAAATGAATTAGATTTTTGTATAAAATCAAAATTCCAATTCTTTTTATTAAATTTTTTTTATTAATTTATTATTATTATTACCATTTTGTTAGTTCAGAATTTATGATCAAATATAGCATGGATCGATAGGATTTCAAATTTGCATTAATTTGATACCAAACTCGATATATTTATGTTAAAAAACAAAAAAGTATGACTAATAGGCTGATGGTAATAAACCGCCATCTTGGATAATAATGACGTTTAAAAAAAATCGAATATCTAAGCAACCAAATAAGATAAACTAGTCGAGTTTGGACTCATTTTGAAGGAAATTTAATTTTAAGTCGATTAAAATTTATTCCGTTTCGGCTTTTTATTATTTTTTATTATCATCTTTCACAAAAATTCAAAATCAAACAAATTATTCATTCGTCTCAACACAATTAAAACCAATCAAAGTTTTATATAAAATTAAAGTTCAAATTCTTTTTATTAAAATCATATAATTTATTATTATTATTACTACCTTATTAGTTCAGAATTTATAATCAAATATGGCATAGCTCGACAGGATTTTAAATTTGTATTAATTTAGCACCAAACTCGATATGTTTACGTTAAAAAACAAAAAAGTACGACTAAAAAGAATGATGGTAATAATCCGCCATCTTGGATAATAATGAAGTTTAACAAATCGAATATCTCAGGAAGTAAGATAAATTTAAAAAATTTATATTTTTTTGATAAAATTCAGTTTTAAATAAAATTTGCATTAATTTGATATCAAACTCGATATGTGTATGTTAAAAAAAACAAAAAAGTGATGATTAAAGAATTGTTGATAATAATCAGCCATCTTTGATAATAATAAAATTTTAAAATTCCAATATTTCGGGAACTAAACAAAATAAATTAGTCGAGTTTGGACTCATTTTGAAGGAAATTCAATTTTAAATCGATTAATATCAACTTTATCCCGATTTAACTTTTTATTATTTTTTATTATCTTTTTTTACAAAAATTCAGAAATAATTATTTATTCGTCTCATTACACTTAAAGTGAATCTATAATTATTTTTATATAAAATTCAAATTCTTTATATTAAAATCATCTTAGTTATTATTACCACCTTGTTAGTTAGGAATTTATGATCAAATATAGCATAGCTCGATAGGATTTTAAATTTGCATTAATTTAATATCAAACTCGATATGTTCATGTTAATAAACAAAAAAGTATGACTAAAGAATTGATGGTAATAATCCGCCATCTTGGATAATAACGAAGTTTAACAAATCGAATATTTCAGGAAGTAAGATAAATTCTAAAAATTTAATTTTTTTTGTTAAAATTCAGTTTTAAATCGATTAAAATGATCTTCATCCTAACCTCACTTATTATCATTTTTATTATTTTTTTTAGAAAGATCCGAAATTACAAAAAAATTGATTTTTCATCTCATTACAACTAAAGTGAATTAGATTTTTGTATAAAATCAAAATTCCAATTTTTTTTATTAAAATCATTTAATTTATTATTATTACTACCACCATGTTAGTTCAGAATTTATGATTAAACATAGTATAGCTCGATAGGATTTTAAATTTGCATTAATTTGTACCAAACTCGATATGTTCACGTTAAAAAACAAAAAAAGTACGACTAATAAATTGATGGTAATAATCCGCCATCTTTGATAATAATAAAATTTTAAAAATTGAATATTTCAGCAACGAAATAAGATAAATTAGCCGAGTTTGGATTCATTTTGAAGGAAATTTAATTTTAAATCGATTAAAATCAATTTTATTCCGATTCGGCTTATTATTATTATTTATTATCATCTTTTACAAAAATTCAAAATCAAAAAAAAATATTTATTCGTCTCATTACGATTAAAACCAATCAAAATTTTATATAAAATTGAAGTTCAAATTCCTTTTATTAAAATCATCTAATTTTTATTATTATTATTACCACTATGTTAGTTCAGAATTTATTATCAAATATAGTATATATCGATAGGATTTTAAATTTACATGAATTTGATATAAAACTCGATATGTGTGTGTAAAAAATCAAAAAAGCTGTGATTAAAGAATTGTTGATAATAACCGGCCATTTTTGATAATAATAAAATTTTAAAATTCCAATATCTCGGGAACTAAACAAACTAATTAGTCGAGTTTAGACTCATTTTGAAGAAAATTCAATTTTAAATCGATCAAAATCAACTTTATCCCGATTTAACTTTTTATTATTTTTTATTATCTTCTTTTATAAAAATTCAAAATCACAAAAAATATTTATTCGTCTCAAATGAAACGAGTCAAAGTTTTAAATAAAATTGAAATTCAAATTCTTTTTATTAAAATCATCTTAGTTATTATTATTATTATTATTACCAACTTGTTAGTTCAGAATTTATGATAAAATATAACATGGATCAATAGAATTTAAAATTTGCATTAATTTGATACCAAACTCGATATGTGTATGTTAAAAAACAAAAACTGTATGGTTAAATTGATTAAATTGTTGATAATAACCGGCCATCTTTAATAATAATAAAATTTTAAAATTCGAATATTTCGGAAACTAAGCAAAATAAATTGGTCAAGTTTGAACTCATTTTTAAGGAAATTCTATTTTAAATCGATTAATATCAACTTTATCCCGATTTAATTTTTTATTATTTTTTATTATCTTTTTCTACAAAAATTCAAATTCAAAAATAATTATTTATTCGTGTCATTACAATTAAAGTGAATCTATAATTATTTTTATATAAAATTGAAATTCAAATCCTTTTTATTAAAATCATCTTAGTTATTATTATTATTATTATTACCACCTTGTTAGGTTAGAATTTATGATTAAACATAGTATAGCTTGAATTTGTATTAATTTGTACCAAACTCGACATGTTTACGTTAAAAAACAAAAAAAGTACGACTAAAAAATTGATGGTAATAATCCGCCATCTTTGATGATAATAAAGTTTTTAAAATCGAATATCTCAGCAACGAAATAAGATAAATTAGTCGAGTTTGGACTCATTTTGAAGGAAATTTGATCCTACATCGACCAAAATTAACTCGACGAGTAAATGTAACCTCACCAAAATTAAATCTTTAATATCTCGGGATCTAAAAAAAATAATTCCGAATTGAGTTCCGAATAAAATTTAATTCTTTATCAGAAAGTATCAACAATAAGATAGGATTGAATATAAAGAACCTTGATTTAAAAAATTGAAAAAAAATTAACATTTTCTTGATCTAAAATTATCTAATTAATTAGTTTCATTATTTATT
The DNA here is from genome assembly GCA_036711965.1 of Onthophagus sagittarius. Classification (NCBI taxonomy): domain Eukaryota; kingdom Metazoa; phylum Arthropoda; class Insecta; order Coleoptera; family Scarabaeidae; genus Onthophagus; species Onthophagus sagittarius. Next base: position 16,757,280 of record JASERS010000004.1, read on the forward strand.
TGTTTCCTTTTTGCAGAGTAACGAAAAATTAGAATTGGCCGAACAATTAAGTAACGCAAAACACAAAACGAAGGAAGCCGAAGACCAATTGGGTCACTTAGAATCTCAAATACACACATTATCCGATGCAATTGCAATAAAAGATAAAGAAATGTATTCGTTACGAGAAAGCGCGGCGGAAATGAATCGATATGTGGTCCAACAAAATCAATTGGAAGATAGATTGAGGCATTACGAGGCTCACGATCACAGTACGCACGCGTTACAACACGAATTACAACAATCTTACATGAAATTGCAAACTTTAACAACCGAAAATAATAGTTTAAAATTAAATATGAATAATCTCGAGGATAAATTTAATAAATTACTAATCGAAAAGGAAAGTAAAGTTGAGGAAAGTGAGGTACCAGAAAATTCCCATCAATCACTTTTAAATAAAATCGAAAATCTAGAAAAAATTAATAAAGAATTAGAATTAAAACTCTCAACACAAATCGATGGGGTAAACAAAACAAACATTGACGAAAATATATCCCAACAAGACGCAATGAAACAATTAGAACTTAAATTCACGAAAATGATGGAAGAAATCGCGAATTTAGAGGATGAAAAGCAACGATTAGAACATTTAGTTTTACAACTTCAAGATGAAACGGAAACGATCGGAGAATACGTCACGTTGTACCAACATCAAAGGGGCGTTTTGAAACAGAGAACGTCGGAAAAAGAGGAAGAAATGCGACAGCTTGCCATCGATAAAGAACAGATGAAACAAAAAATCGATCAACTAAATAATCTAATTAATCGATTGATGATCGAGAGGGACGATATCGCCTTGGACGCTTTGCAACATCAAACCGTGGATAAATCGCAACTTTGCTTGGAGCACGCCAAAGTCCACCAAGAAATGGAATCGAAAGCTGTTAACAAAGAATTCAATAACAACACAAAAACGGCCGAGAAAATTATCGAGTTATTAAGCGAAATTAAAACGAGCAGTTTGGTCCAATCGAACGGTTTAGAACATTTTCATCCTTGCCCATGGTGTTCTGGTCAACTTATAACGGTGTAAAAAAAGAATTTATTAAATACACTCATTGGGAGGTATAAAATTTTAAAGTACTTTTTAAACCCCTTTTTTGAGTATTCAAGCTGATTAATTTGAGTTGGTTGTAAATAAGGCATTTGTAATATATTTTTTTATTGTGTATTATAAGAGAAAAAATTAAGATGTAAGAAGATAATGAGGATTCATTGTGTTTATCCTAATATAAAGAAATTGATTTAAAATGAAATAATTTTAAGTTGTGTTATGAGGTAATTATTGCGCCTGAAAGAAATTTTATTGATTATTTTGGTGTTTTTGTTTTAAATTTATTTTTATTATTAATTTTCAGATGTTCGAAAAGGAGTTGTGATGGCCCAAATGTTTTTAAAATTAACACAAGATATAGAATGAGAAGAAGATGATTTAAGTTTGGTGTTTGTGCTAGTTTTTATTGTAGGATGATGTGACACTAAATCGGGATCTAGAATCATTCTGGTTTAACTTAAAATGGCTAAAGTCGAATATTTCTAATTTAAGCCTCAGTAAAAAGAAATATATGGTAACCTAGCACAGAATTATAAAGAAAACTAGAACTAACACTCGAACTAGAAAGTTAAGGTTTAGCCATGCGTCTTTGACGCACAGCTAAACCTGAATCGTTCTAGTTCTAGGTCTAGTGTTAGTTCTAGTTTTCATTCAGTGAACATATACTCGATAATAGCTACATCTGGAAAGTTTTGTATTTAGCTATATGACTCTTAAGAAGGCTAAATCCAAAAGTTTTAAGTTCTAAGTGTAGAGTTAGTGCTGATTTTAGTACTAATTTGAAATCTATCAGTAAACCTACAATTAGAATCATTTGGATGACTAAACGCCAAAGTTTTGAGTACCGCACAACTAATGCTAGTTTTACAAGGGGACCTTACGGGTCCGGCATCACCGATTTTGTTCATATTTGTAATGATTAAAGATCAGTACTCGGATATCACTTTCCCGAAGCAGTACGATGCAATGCTCAAAAATACTCGAGAAAATCGACTTCAAAGTACTCAAAATATTTTGCAGCAGTAGATATACAGTAAATATTTGGTTACTTGCGTGTCGTCCGTTGGGTGAGGGACTGTGAACGTAGCTTTAAATTCTGAGGTCACAGGTTCACATTGCACTGTAAGCAACTTTTTTTTTTTATTAATATTTTATTTTATGAAAAAAAAGGTAAATCAGTTCACATCATTTAACACACTGTATAAACAAGATATTTTTACAATGTCTTTAAAATACCTGTTAAAAAAATATTAATTCATGTCTTCCACAAGCGTATTCGAGTTGATCCTTTTTTTGTTTATTATCAATAAATGATTAGGAAAAGTATTAAATGTTGTTTAAAGCGTTATATTATAAGTATATAGATAATTATAGTGAAATCTATTCACGTAGAATTAAATTTGAATTGAAATGAACTTGATTTGTTGTTAAATTGCTGTTTATTATTATGAAGAGTTTCTTACAGAAAATAACCTGATAACAGAACAACTTTCTTCCACAATTAGTGAAGAATCTGTGCTGTTAGCAGAACAACTATATACACATATACTTTACAAAATCTAATTGTTGGTGAAAAACGCCAGCAATCAATAAATATTATATGAAATATATAAACAATACAAATAAATTGCACGATATACGAATAATACGAAAATAAATAAATAAATATACTGTGCACTTCAGGATCAATCCTAGGGCACACTGTAAATATAACAATAAATCTAATAAAAACAGTTAATAACAGTTATTAATCAGTACAAGAACCAGGGTGATAATTATCATAAAAACAGCTAAAACAATAAGTATCACGACATCTAGCACACTGTATAAAAGCGGGTTGGGTACTTGCACAAGGTTTTTTTAAATTATCTAGTGAAAAACATACCTGATTGACATTCATAAACACTTCTCTATTATCGCAAAGTTTAGAAGCAAACCATGCGTATTGAATCATATTAAAAAAAATTGAAGACGATAGCTGGTGATGAATGATAGAATGTATTTTAATACAATCTTCACGAGAATTAATCTCACGATTTTGCTCAATCAAAACCGAGCAATTTTGAATTTTCTTAATAAAGTTTTTAACCTGCCTGTAGAAGTAAACGTCGCAGGGTTGCACCAATGGTGTACATTTTGGCGGTATAAATTTAATACTGCATGTTGACAAACCATTATCATTAACAAAAATTTGGTCATATATTTCGGGCTTGGTTTGCCCTCCCCATGAATCAACAAGCAAGCAAAATTTATGATCTTGTACATAAGGCTTTATAGTTTTTATTAAAAAGTCTTTATATAGTTTAGACGTAAGTTTCCCTGATTTTGATGATGTTACAATGATGTTGTTATATTTTCTGACGTATTCGTCCACCAATTTTTGCACACGGGGTCCGAATGAATCTCCTGTTTCTTGCAAACATATAAACACATCAGGTAACAATTTTCCAGCTAACGTGATGCTGTATTGAGCTGTATACGAGTGTGTTATCTTATTCATGTTTTGTTTTTGAACAAGAATTCTTTTTGATCCTTTTGTTGCAAGGGTTTTATTAAAAGTAGTCTGGTATTGGCATCCTAATAAACAATTTTAACATGTTGTTTAATAAATATTCTTATAGTATATAGCTAAATTTAAATGAAAAAATAATTGTAAATACCTGTTTGATCTGTATTAATAACATAATTTGGATCGAAGTTTATTATTGTTTTACAAGTCTGTGTGCGAAAATTTTCAGCAGAAGTCAAAATTTCCTCCATAGATGCAGTTTCTTTTTCAGATACATATTTTGTTATTTTTCCGTTTGAACTTCTCGACCCAAGAATTGGATGCTTTAAATTCAAAGTTGGAAAATTGACTTGCAGCAGATAATGACCATTGTTGTAAATTTTTTGTGGTCACTTGCTGATTCGCTTGACGAGCTTCTCTAAATCGATCGTACGTCCATGAATCGATGATTGTATATTTATCAAAAATTGTTCCGCCATTCTTAATTTGATGCTCCCAAACCTTTAAATCAGCCTTCTTTTTTAATTGTCGACATCCGTTGTGTTATATATTTGTATTTCATAATCTATTGGAATGAAATGCTCCTTTTCTGATTTATTCTCATCGGGTTCATAATTATGTTCTTCCTCATCTTCTTTAATTTCTTTAAAATTATTCACATCATCAGATTCCTTATCGGTGATTTGGTGAAATTGACTATTGTCACCTTCTTCATTCATTGTTAGTTCTTCCACCATAACAAATTGTTTCTCACCACCAATTAGATTTTGTAAAGTATATTTATATAGTTGTTCTGCTAATAACACAGATTCTTCGCTAATTGTGGAAGAATGTTGTTCTGCTATCAAGTTATTTTCTGTAAGAAGCTTTTCATAATAATAAACAGCATTTTTTAAAGTTAATTTATTCAATTCAACGCGAACAAATTCCATAATTGTCTGTATATTTATAATAACACGTATATTAATGATTTATTAACAATGAACGAAAAAAAAGGTATTAAAGAACAAAAAGAAAATTAACTAGGATATTTACGCGCACACAAGATATCAGTTCTTTTTTTTGACAGTTATTTTAAGAAAACATTGTACTAAACCTTTGTTTACATAGAGTGTTAGATGTAAAAAATACTGATTTTATAAAATAAAAATTTAAAAAAAAAAAATTGCATATCCTGTCCCTCACCCAACGGACGACACGATATTAACCAAATATTTACTGTATATCTACTGCTGCAGAATATTTTGAGTACTTTGAAGTCGATTTTCTCGAGTATTTTTGAGCATTGCATCGTACTGCTTCAGGAAAGTGATGTCCGAGTACTCATCTTCAATCCTTGCAAATATGAACAAAATCGGTGATGCCGAACCCGTAAGGTCCCCTTGTTAGTGGAAAGAAATATTCACAAATCTAGCAATAAATCACAAAACTAGAAATAATACTGGAACTAGAAAGTTGACATATAATTGACAATTAAATGCCAAACGATAATTTAAATTAAAAGCTATATTTTAATTAATTACATGTTAATTAATAAATTATTAAATCTACATTATCATCAACTTTAGAATTGCTATTGTCGTTACTTTCGAGGTTCATTGTTAATATCTACATAAATATTTACAAAAAAATAGAATGAAGCATGGTCATATATGTGAGGGATAACAGTTATCAATTTCTGCAATGGGATTCCCTCTTCGACATCCGTTGATTTTGACTTCTTAAACGAAGAATGAAGGTTCAATTCATTCATTTCTATTTTATTACACCTTCTCTGCATTCGATACAGCCTTGATCCAACTTCTGGTGAAACCGTTCTAGGTGAGCATACATCTTGGTTTCAGTGGTATTAATTCTAGAGCTGAGATCATAAATTTGGTTTGATGACTTGTTACTTTTTTCAGCTCTTTCTAATTGATTTCCAGCGTGTTGATGTCTGTATACTTCGTCCTTGTATACAGGTTACTCAGAAGACCTCTTTTGTGCCTCTGATGAAGGATCGCTTATAACTCTTAGTATATCGAATTCAAATGTGTTTCTTAATCATCCAAATAATGTCGGAGATTCTCGCACAATTAATTTTCTCCCATTCTCGTGACATTGTTGCATAAGTAATGAAAATCTTGTACTGCGTTTGAAGCTATCTCCATGTCAATGGTTGCGGAATAAACCTTTCAATCTTGCTATGTCCGATGTCTTCGATATACTACCCGAATTTTAAGTAGGGAACATTATAGTTTTGCTGCTGTTGCATATTGGATCGTGGCCAATAGCAGCATCTTTGTTACTACATTTTAATTTAATTTGTGGAATTCGATTGGTACGGCTAATGTTCTCCTTTTGATTAGCATCATGATTTTTATCTTCGATAGGAAGAAGAATCAAGTTGTACTCTGGCTACTCTTACGGTACCATCGGCTGCGGGATAAGCTTCAGTAATTTTATTATTTATATTTCAATTATTGGAAAAAATTACATCTTCTATTAGTAACAATGACATCACTGGCTGTATTTTTATGCATTTGACCAAAGCCTTTGACTGTGTCCATCATGAAACTCTTTTGTGTAAAATGGAATGCATGGGTTTCCGTGGTATAGTCTTAAAATGGTTCAAGACTTATTTGTCTTGCAGAAGACAACGCGTTGTGTCTTACAACGCTTCCGGTGAAGAAGTGAAATCGGAGTGGAGAGAGGTGGTTCATGGGGTACCCCAGGGATCTATACTTCGACCATTCCTGTTTCTTCTATACATTAATGATCTGCCTGATATATTGGACAGCCTATTGGTGCTATTTGCTGATGATTCCACGTGTGTGGTAACTGGAAGAAACGTAGAAGATGTCTCAAGAAAAGCAGAAGACATCTTAAAAAAATTGAAGCAATGGTTTACAGGGAATAACTTACATCTCAATATTGACAAAACAAGTTTCATGACCTTTGGAAACAATCCACCAGAAATAAAGATTAACTTACAAGAGGAAATACTTAATTTTGACCGAGAAATTAAGTTCCTGGGGCTAATGCTTGATTCCCGTTTGTCATGGAAACAACACATCGAAGGGTTAGCTTTCGGGTTATCAAGATCTTGTTATGCGCTTCGTACTGTGGCAGGAGGTGTAAATGTGAGTGCCGCTTTAAGTGTTTATTATGCATGCGTCGAGTCACGTTTACGATATGGGGTCATTTTCTGGGGAAATGTTCCAAGTGCTGAACGCGTTTTCATCCTACAGAAACAATGTATGAGAGCAATATTTCACCTGTGTCCGCGTGAATCATGTAAACCTATTTTTAAACAACAAAATATACTTACGTTTCCGTCATTGTTTATCTTGGAATGTGCACTTTTTGTTAAAAATAATTATGTGCACTTTTTCTCACAATATGAATTGTATCACTGTCACCAAACGCGAGGTACTGAGCAGTTATATCTAATGCCACCTAAGACAAGTTACACTAGAATACAAAAGAGTGTGTATTTTTGTATAAAATTATACAATTTTTTACCAATGAATTTAAAAATGTTACCTACAAAGCAATTCAAAAAATGTTTAAGAGCTTATTTAATTGAAGGGACCTTCTATAGAGTAGATGATTTCTTTTCTAAACCTGTTTATATTAAACATTGAGTCCGTATTTTTTGTTGCGACATTGTATTATATTTTTCTTTTTTTTTTTGTTCCGACTTTTTTCCCTGCAGATAGCATTATGGAAATAAAGATTTATTGTATTGTATTTGCTGGGGTCGACGATGTTATCTTTTAAGATTACCACGTCTATAGGTTAAAAATTTTCTTCCCATGAAGTCCATTTTAAACTTTGTTGTAATCTACTCTGGTATTCTCAGGACCATGACTGCCAAAAGTCACTTTTCATTTTTTGCACGAGTTTCACACTAAGATTCTCGTGTATATTTGACTTTTCTTTTGGCTATGCGATGGTTGATCTTCTAATGATGTTTAATTGATTCTGTTTTTATTCCTTCAAAGTGAGGAGTTGCGGGCGGAATGATGTACTACTGAGAGGGCATTTTGAACTTCTCTCTGTTACTTCTCCTCCTAATATTTTGCGAACGCCCACGAAGTTATTTTAACCTCTTCCTTTTATAGTGTAAATAAAGGACATGTTATTATCCGCGCGCATTTTGTATTAAAGTAGTGTCGAGACATGAGAATAATATGAAAAAATGATGAGATGTTTCTCCGTAAGATAACAAGGATTTTTGACGTCTACCTCCAACCCTTAGTATCCCGTTGTTATCCAAAAATGAAAATAGTTAGGATATCGTGCGTTCTAGTAGCGATCTTATTTCTTCCTGGTGTTCTTTTTTGTACTTCTACATTAACGTTGTATTCATTTCTTCGACCGTAAGATAATCTATTTTAGTTGATTATCGGCAATTCTTTATGAATCTTGCAAGTAACTTGCAGTAGGCAAGTACTCGAACCAATGTTAGAGAAGAGAATCGTTCTAAGATTTCAGAATTCCTTTTAATTTTTGTCATTCTGTTGTCAATTTTTATCGTCAATTTTCTTCGGTTTGTAACCAAGCTCTACCAGTCCTTCATAACGAATGTATTGCTAATCTCTCGGGATCAATTCCCCGTGATGTAATGTCAGCTGGGTTATTGGCAGTATCTACGTGTCTCCAATAATCTTTTCTGATTAGCCTGTTGATATCTGCTACTCGATTTTCCACAATTTATGTTTTCGGGTTCCCTTTATCTGAGCTAAAATGATGTTGAATTTGCCCCGGTAACGACGATGGTATCACTCTCATAGGTGATAACCAACCTAAAGGATCATATAGTTTGCTATCTCTGATAAGATCATCCTTTTTGAGAGAGCATCGTATCTTATTGTGTTTACTTTGAAACAGAAGGTGTCCAACTATGGTGCTCAATATACACCTAAGGACTTTGTGAGCCAATCTTCGTTTTGTTCCTCCTGCTTTCAACATCTCGAACAGTTGTTGTATATCGCAGGCTTCTTAGGTTGAATCAGCTCCAAAGAGGACGTCGAGTCTGTTTAAAAATCACGCAAAGTGACTCATTATCTTCTTCATCTCGAGCTAATTGTTGTAGCCTCTAGATCCTTGACAAGCACCTCGTCTGTACCAGCCTTAAATCTAGAACTAGAATCATTGAAGCTTAACCAAACGTCTCTGAAGATGGCTAAGCGCGAATATTTCAAGTTCTAAGCTTACTGTTAATTTTAATTCGAACACTAAACTAACATTCAACCTAAAACTAAAATTAACTCAACCCAACCCGAACGTTTCAAGTTCTAAATTTAGTGTCAGTGCTAGTTTTAGATCTAACATGAAAACTTACACCAAATCTAGAACTAGAATCATTTGAGCTTAATCATACGTCTTTAAAGACGGCTAAGCCCGAACGTTTCAAGTTCTAGACTTAGTATGAATACTAATTTTAGTTCAAACACAAAATTAATAATACATCTAGAACTAGAATCATTCAGGCTTTACGTCGCTTAAGATCGCTAATTCCGAATATTTTTAATTCAAGATCTATACAGTCTTAGTACAAAGAAATATATAACAACCTAGCACGGGATTATAAAGAAAACTAGAACTAGAAAGTTAGGGTTTAGCCGTGCGTCTGAAGACGCATGTTAGTTCTAGTTTTCATTCATGGAACATATGCTCGATAACAACTACATCTGGAAAGTTTAGGGTTTAGCTTTATGACTCTTAAAGTGGCTAAATCCAAATGTTTTAAGTTCTAAGTGTAAAATTAGTGCTGATTTTAGTACTAGCCTAAAAATTCAATAAATCTAGAACTTGAGTCATTTGGACGGCTAAATGCCAAAGTTTTGAGTACTACACAACTGATGCTAGTCTTAGTTGAAAGAAATATACACTAATCTAGCAATAAATCACAAAACTAGAAGTAATACTAGAACTAGAAAATTGACATACACTTAGCAGCAGAAGTCTGCGTACAAAAAACTTCTAACCCTTTAACTGAAAAAATAAGGGTCATGATCTAATGTGATAAACTTCAATTTTTTTTATTTTGTGTATTAACTACATATAATTCTATTAACAAAATATGCATCAATAAAACAGAAATATTAGTTACAAAAAAAATTAAAATTAAAAATTCTCCAAATAATGCGTATGTAAAAATCTGCGTACAAATAAAGACGCCTTCTCCAAAATATACTTATTTACTTAAATACGTAGTTGGCGATGTACGCTTTCCGATTTAAATAAAAGATAGTCGGTGTCAATTATATTAGCAGAGGCCTAGGCTCGTTACTACCATCTTCTAGTTAAAGTATCTAAGAGATTGTTGCCATGGTTACGGCTATTTTACGCGCTCTGATTGGCTAGTAGATGGGTTTATCTATAAGATAACTTTAACTAAAAGATGGTAATAATGGGTCTTAGAAGCTAAAAGTTAGAATGGACACGAAAGGAAAGGAAATTGAATAGGGAGAGAGAAAAATTATTGTAAAGTTATGGAAAGAGGGAAAATCTTTTCGAAAAATAGGAGAAACTGTCGGCAGGTCACACTCTTCCATTCAAAGAGTAATTAATAATGATAAAGACACTGAAGATTACCTCTCACGTCCGCGATCTGGTAGACCACCCCTTTTAACAAACCGAGAGAAGCGAAAAATTGTACAGCAGGTTAGAAAAGAACCCAGGCTGACGGCAAAAAAAAATAGTAGAAAACGTACAAGAAGAATTTCATAAAACTATCAGCAAAGATATGGTGAGAAGGACGTTAAAAAAAGCTAACTATCACAGTCGCGTTGCACGAAAAAAGCCATTTGTGTCAGAGGTCAATCGTCAGAAGCGGATCGCCTTTGCAAAAAAACTCTTAGACAAGCCCATTGAATTCTGGGAGAAAGTTCTCTTTACAGATGAGAGCAAATTTTGCATTTTCGGCATTAAGGGTAAACAACTTGTATGGAGAAAACCTAATACTGCCCTTAATCCCAAAAATTTGAAAGCGACTGTAAAACACGGAGGTGGTGGAGTTATGGTTTGGGGGTGTATGTGCACCAAAGGGGTGGGAAGGTTGGTTTTCATAACATCGACAATGGACCATAAAATGTATATAAACATTTTAAAAGAAAATTTGAAGCCTAGCATCGAAAACTTGGGCTTGGGGCCCGAATACTTTTTTCAACAAGATAATGACCCCAAACATTGCGCCCACAACACTAAGCTTTGGCTACTATACAATACCCCAAAGCAACTTAAAACACCTCCACAATCGCCGGACTTGAATCCCATCGAACACCTCTGGGATTTACTGGAACGCAGGATTCGGCAACACAACATAACGTCGAAGGAAACGTTAAAAAATGTTATGATTGAGGAATGGGCCAAAATCAGTTCGGACGAAACGAAGAAATTAGTGCACTCCATGCCTAAACGTTTAAGGGAGGTCATTAAACGTAAAGGTTATCCGACCTCATATTAATATAGAAACAATGATCTCATTTATGAATTTTTTATAAATACTGTCCTGACTTGTACGCAGATTATTAGACTCGTTATTTGTAGAATTTTTAGTTTTGATTTTTTTCTGTAATTACTGTTTCTGTTTTGTTGAAGCATATTTTGTTAATAGAATTATATGTAGTTAATATACAAAATAAAAAAAAATCAAGTTTATCACATTAGATTATGACTCTTATTTTTTCAATTAAAGTATTGTAAGTTTTTTGTACGCAGACTCAGCAGCAGAAGCTGAGTGTATTTCAAGTTCTAATTGTAGAGTTAGTGCTGATTTTAGTACTAGCCTAAAAATTCAGTAAATCTAGAACTTGAGTCATTTGGACGGCTAAATGCCAAAGTTTTGAGTACTACACAACTGATGCTAGTTTTAGTTGAAAGAAATATACACTAATCTAGCAATAAATCACAAAAATAGAAGTACAGTAGAACCCCTCATATCCGACCTCGGGATATCCGTCACCCCTCCCTACTCCCAATTTTGTTCAAATGCTCTAATGTACGTTTTTGTGAATCCCAAGAGACCCGACTTTCCGTCGGGGAATTACTTGATTCGCTCAATCTTGATGTTTGCCAAGGGTTGCGCAACTGTGTTCATCATTGTGAATATCAATTGTATGCATATTTACAATTGTTATAGTAAAAGTGATTATGGCTACCCAACAAAAACGAAAACGTATTGTATGTACACTACAGAAGAAATTGGAAGTTATTCAGAGGCTAGACAATGGCGAGTCAGTTCAAAAATTATCTTCTGAATTAGGAATAGGCGTCACAACTATTAAAGACTGGAGGAAAAACAGAAAGAATATCGAATCGTACTCTATGACAGTGGAAGGGGAGGAGGGTTTAAAAAATAGAAAGATGCTTAAAAAGCCTAAATTTGATGTTTTAGATGATGCTCTCTGGATATGGTTTTGCCAAGAAAGACGCAAAGGAACTCCTTTGTCAGGTCCTATAATTAAAGAGAAGGCAGCGATTTTACATAAAACAATAGTAGGAGAGGAAGGGGAAAATTTCAGTGCAAGTGAAGGTTGGCTTCACCGATGGAAACGTCGCCATGGTATACGTCACGTTGTTATTTCTGGAGAAAAGCTATCAGCTGATGATGACGCAACCAAAGAGTTCGTGAAGAAATTTGAAGTTTTTATTAAAGAAAACAATATGCATCCGGATCAAGTGTATAATATTGACGAGTCAGGGTTAAACTACAAGATGCTCCCACAAAAAACTCTTGCTGCAAAAAATGAAAAAGTAACAGGGACAAAATTATCCAAGGATAGACTAACTTTTGCAACTTGTAGTAATGCAAGTGGAAACCATAAAATGCCATTGTTTGTCATTGGAAAATCTAAAAAGCCCAGAGCGTTCAAACATGTGAACATGGCATCATTGCCTGTTTATTATAAAAATCAAAAATCTGCTTGGATGGACAGTTCTTTGTTTAAACAGTGGTTTTTTGAAGAGTTTGTACCAGATGTAAAAAAACACTTGAAAATGAAAAATCTACCACTCAATGCAGTCTTGATTCTTGACAATGCTCCCAGTCATCCTTCGGAAAACGAACTAACAATGGGAAACATCAAAGCTATGTTTCTACCTCCTCGTGTGACACCTTTAATCCAACCTATGGATCAAGGGGTTATTGAGTGGTTGAAGAAAAGATACAGGCGAAAATATGTCAGCTTCTTATTAGAGCAAACGGAAGGAGGCAGTAACCTATTTGAGGCAATGAAGACTTTTAATATAAAAGATGCCATTTACATTGCCGCACAAGCCTGGGACGAACTCAATCACACCACTCTACAAAAATCTTGGAGAAAACTATGGCCAAGTATTATTGAAGGTGAGAGCGCAATCTCTAATGAGTCTGAAACTTTAAATACAGATGAAGCAGAAATTCTACAAGATTTACAGACCATCGATGCCCAAATCCAACTAGCGGATATAGAAGAGTGGCTATTGGGAGGGGACATAGTTGAAGTCACTAACGAGGATCTGAACGACGAACGCAGTTTTTAAAGTTGAAACAGAGGAAGATGAAACGGATGATGAAAAAGAAGAACCTGAAAATATCAGTCATACGACAGCTACAGAGGCTTTCGAGATTGCAATGAAATACGTCGAGCAACATCCAGAAGCAACACCGATGGATGTGCTGTGCATTAAAAAGTGGAAAGATATCTCAGCTAAAGCAAGATTTGGTAGATTAAAACAAAAAAATATAATTGATTTTTTTAAATAAATTTACATGTACATACATGGATTTGTATACATAATTAAATATATGTACTCGTTTATGTTTGTCTTGTTCATTTTTGTTGTTCCTCGAATTATCCGACCTTTTTTGGTAACCGACCATGCTCCGGTCCCATGGGTGACGGATATGAGGGGTTCTACTGTAATACTAATAGAACTAGAAAATTGACATATAATTGACAATTAAATGTCAAATATAATTTAAATTAAAAAATATATTTTAATTAATTTATGAAAATAATGATAATTACATTTTTAAATGATTAATTAAATTAATTATTACAATTAAATTATTTAAAATAAAATTTTAATTTCAAAAAGTTCATACTAAAATGTTAGGTTGGTAACAATTTTTTTACAAAATTAGTATGAAACGTCAAAGTTGACATTTAAATGTTATTCGTTTAAGCTATATTAAAAATCGAAATTCTAGTTGATTCTAGTGTTAGTTCTAGTTTTACATTACTTAAAAATATTCGGGTTTACGTACGTATTAAAATAAAATGTTAACATATAAGAAGATGGATGAGGCGATAAAACCTAAAAAAGAAGTTATGAACCCAACTCGACAAGAACCGAATTAAGGATGTTATTGTAAGTCTTTTTTATTATTTCCTTTTAATTTATTGTATAAATTGTATAAAAGTACATTTGGTTGCCTAAAAACATACAGTTTCCTATAAAAACCCGCATTCTACCAGCAAATATTAAAACCATAAAATAAACTTTGCTCCTCACTCACCACCTGTTGAGTTCCCAAAATAAAAACGTGTCTTCTAATTGTATTTATCTCGAAATAAATCGATCGGCTCATATTCGGGATCAACATCAATAAATTAATCACTCATCCATTTAAAATCGGTAAGACACGTTATCCGTATCAACGTTGATTTCATTTTATCGAGGTGCACAAAGTTACAATTTTAGATGTACTTTACACCCAATTGATAACAACTACGATAAAATTTGCTGGACCACTCGCTTTCGTTCAGTTTTTTAAAAATAAGTTCAAAGATGAGTTCTTTAGTGAAAGATATTTTCATCGTCGGTGCTAAGCGCACCCCAATCGGAACTTATGGAGGAAAATTCGTTAAAAAAAGCATAGCCGATCTTCAAACGACCGCTTTTAAAGCGGCTTTAGCCTCGGCGAATGTTAGCCCCGATATGGTGGATTCCGTCGTTGTGGGGAATGTAAACGCTGGGTCGTCTTCGGATGGTGCTTTTTGCGCGAGACACGCCGCTTTAAGAAGTGGAGTTCCAATCCAAAAACCGTGTTTATCCGTAAATAGATTATGCGGATCTGGGTTTCAATCGATTGTAACTGGTGTGCAAGAAATTACAGCGGGGGCTTCGAAATTAGTACTTACAGGAGGAACTGAGAATATGTCCCAAAGTCCTTACAACGTCCGTAATATCCGATTTGGAACAACTTTGGGGGTGAGCCCAGTTTTGGAGGATTCTTTATGGCTTGGATTAACCGACACATACTGCAAATTACCAATGGCTCTAACAGCAGAAAAATTAGGGGCTCAATGCAAAATTACAAGAGAAGATACCGATAAATTCTCATTAGCCTCCCAAATGAATTACGTCGCCGCCCAAAAAGATGGCAGATTCAAACAGGAAATGGCCCCTGTTGAAATTACCGTTAAAGGAAAAAAAGTTCTTGTTGAAGTAGATGAGCACCCAAGACCCCAAACGACACTCGAAGGGTTAGCTAAATTACCAAGTTTATTTAAAGAAAACGGCTTAGTCACTGCTGGTTCAGCCTCAGGAATTTGCGATGGCGCGGGAGCTGTTGTCATTGCAAATGAAGGAGCCATCAAAGATTATAACTTAAAACCCCTCGCAAGAATTGTCGCTTATTCTTACGTAGGTGTGGACCCCTCCATCATGGGTATCGGTCCAGTTCCCGCGATTGAAAACGTTTTGAAATTATCCGGGAAATCTTTGGACGAAATCGATTTGGTCGAAATCAACGAAGCTTTCGCCGCCCAAACTTTAGCTTGTGCCAAAGAATTAAAATTAGATTTGAATAAATTGAACGTTAATGGCGGGGCGATTTCCATGGGTCATCCTGTTGGTATGTCAGGAGCGAGAATTATGACCCATTTGGTGTACGAATTAAAGAGGAGAAACGCGAAATATGGTATTGGTTCAGCTTGTATCGGTGGTGGACAAGGAATTGCCATTATGATTGAGTCTTTATAAGATTTTTATTATTTTTTTTTATATACAATTTATATTATTATTAATTGATGTGAAACTTTATTATTATGATTTATATTAATTGTAATAAAATTGAAATTATTTAAATGATAATTTTTTGTTATTCGTATGTGTTGATGAGGTTAAATTTAATGATTTAAAAAAATGCGTGGTAATAGAAAGAGTTGGGCGACAAATTTACCAAGTTTATTTATGGATTTCTTCTTTGGGGAATTATGATGGTGCTAGAGTTATTGTTAGAAATGAAACCCTCAAAAATTACAACTTAAAATCCCTCGCAATCGTTGCATATGTTTATGTATGCAACAAGGCAATGAATATTTAACAACAATAAAGACCACGATAATGCCCAATATTTGCAAGCAATCATTATGTTAATTAAAAAACTGATGGTATATCTTACGTTCTGGTCAAGCATAATACGCTAACAAAACCTTACCTTTATGCTTTAATATATTTTTTCAAAAGGTTGTCCTATATTTGGATAATTGGAGCGAAACAATGCAAAATTGGCGTTATCAAGCATTGTGTCTAAATAAGCAAGCTATACAATCATATTTCAATATTCAACCATATTGATGAGATAAAGATTTAAACCATCTGGTGCTACGAAATGAAAATTCTGTAGATTTTTTATATAAAGTAAACAAGCCATGTTTGCCTTATAAAAGGGATTGATTTATCAAATACTTGAGAAAATTTGGGTTAGAGATGAGAAATGAAAGAAGCGACAGATTAATGCAATGCTACCAATATTTATTGAAACGAATATTACTGGGAACATAGCTGACTATATAGCAGTTACTGCATACAATCAAATCTAAGGATATACATAGTAATATAGCATGTCGAATCTATAAATCAACTTTAAATAGTAGAATAATATATAGCTGTAAAATTTAGGCATTAACTTAGGAACCTACAAATACAACTACTCTATACTACAATATAGATCTATTCAAGAGCACATTCCTGAGAAAAAAATAAATAACCAATACATTTAAATAATATGTGGAAAATCAATAATCTCCAGGCATTATGAAGCTATAAGAGGCCAATGCTCAAAAAATACACCAAAACTCAGTTATTGAAATGGATGTATGGATATGTGGTCTAGACCGAAACAAGTACTTAATAGTACAAGAGACCTGGAGAATTTAGACTCAAGTCTGTGGCCATTGAAAACCTGATAATCTTTGTATTTCTAGATGAAGTGTATCTTGGAATTAAATATTGGACAGTGTTAAATCCGCTGTTCTTCTATCTTTTGGATGGTCTATTTTTCTTTCTCCCCCATAATATTCACAGTAATCTAATTTATTTTATTTATTCGGTCATCGACTACTGAAAATATTGAGTCAAAGATATTTGAAGAAATTTATTCCATTAGATGTTGCCATATTCATATTATGTGCATGTCATTCAATCGATGTCTAAATAGGTTATCTTGGAATCTGTACAAGTTAGGGCCAGTTTATCAATATCTAGTTAAGACGTTTTATCTATCAATTAATGTTGTAGCCGGTAGTTAACATCGACGAATCGAAGAAGTTTAGGGTTATCTTATAGGTAAATATGATATTTGGATTTCTTATTCGTTTAAAATAAAGCTAAAAATAAACTTTTTTCATAAAATTTCCAAACGCAGTCATCTAGTGTTATCTAGTATAAATATTTTATTAACCATAGCGGATTTTTTTTGTATTCTCAAGCAAGCATTGCATTCTCTCTTGCAATTTTTTCGAACCTTTGTGCTCGAATACAAAAGTGCCATTTCGATATCTTGCTAATAATTTTATATTTCAAACTGTATTAAAAGAATTGTACAATAAATGCTCAAATTATGAAATTCTGCAGAGATGTAATGGCCCACTCGTTACATGTAGTGCAGTTTGGGTCAAATTAGACACTATTAAAGAAAAAGGCCTCTTTTTATAAGAACTACTTAAAAAATGTATCAGCGTCTGAGCTTTGATTTTTATAAAAAAAAATGTAATGGTGAAAACCGAAAAATGGTGTTTTTTAAAAAAGTGCAATTTAGGAAAGTCGTCAGAACAAAAAGAACAGGTTTTAGAATAAAACCAAAAGCGAGATTATACAACGAGTTATGTGTACATCATTTGAAGGACTTAATAGTACAAGAGACCTGGAGAATTTAGACTCAAGTCTGTGGCCATTGAAAACTTGATAATCTTTGTATTTCTAGATGAAGTGTATCTTGGAATTAAATATTGGACAGTGTTAAATCCGCTGTTCTTCTATCTTTTGGATGGTCTATTTTTCTTGCTCCCCCATAATATTCACAGTAATCTAATTTATTTTATTTATTCGGTCATCGACTACTGAAAATATTGAGTCAAAGATATTTGAAGAAATTTATTCCATTAGATGTTGCCATATTCAAATTATGTGCATGTCGTTCAATCGATGTCTAAATAGGTTATCTTGGAATCTGTACAAGTTAGGGCCAGTTTATCAATATCTAGTTAAGACGTTTTATCTATCAATTAATGTTGTAGCCAGTAGTTAACATCGACGAATCGAAGAAGTTCAGGGTTATCTTATAGGTAAATATGATATTTGGATTTGTTATTCGTTTAAAATAAAGCTAAAAATAAACTTTTTTCATAAAATTTCCAAACGCAGTCATCTAGTGTTATCTAGTATAAATATTTTATTAACCATAGCGGATTTTTTTTTTGTATTCTCAAGCAAGCATTGCATTCTCTCTTGCAATTTTTTCGAACCTTTGTGCTCGAATACAAAAGTGCCATTTCGATATCTTGCTAATAATTTTATATTTCAAACTGTATTAAAAGAATTGTACAATAAATGCTCAAATTATGAAATTCTGCAGAGATGTAATGGCCCACTCGTTACATGTAGTGCAGTTTGGGTCAAATTAGACACTATTAAAGAAAAAGGCCTCTTTTTATAAGAACTACTTAAAAAATGTATCAGCGTCTGAGCTTTGATTTTTATAAAAAAAAATGTAATGGTGAAAACCGAAAAATGGTGTTTTTTAAAAAAGTGCAATTTAGGAAAGTCGTCAGAACAAAAAGAACAGGTTTTAGAATAAAACCAAAAGCGAGATTATACAACGAGTTATGTGTACATCATTTGAAGGACTTAATAGTACAAGAGACCTGGACAATAGTGTATAAATTAAAGAAATAAAATGCTAAAAATAGTATTGGTTCAGATTATATCGGTGGTGGAAAAGGATTTTATTTTATGATCGCATTTTTATAAAATTTTTTATTATTGATTTATGTAATTTATATTAATTAATGTAATAATTCATTAATAATTTATATTAATCATAACAAAATCAATATTGTTTAAAATGATGATTTTTTTGTTATTTATTTTATAACTTTAATGAGGTTAAATTTAATCATTTTTTGGAAAAAAAAATGCGTGGTAATAGGAAAAGTTGAGCGACAAAATAGCTGATTGTTATCATGTTATACGATCATGAGCAAAGGTCGTAGATACAAAATATAAACATGCGTGTTATCTATACTTTTTATATAATAAGGAGGTATTTTTAAAATTAAAACAATTTTAACAAATTTTTACGCTTTTTTGCTCGTTTTCATATCCTTATTTGAAAATATAGTTCGTTTAGGAGATTTTTATTAATCATTAATCTATGAATATGAAGGTTTTGATGGTTGGTGTTAATTGAATTAAACCTAGAACTAGAATCAGTAAGGTTAAGTCACAGTTCTAAATACTATAAATAAATTTTAGTATTTAATTTGGTTATGGAGCTAGAACTAAAACTAGACCTAGAACTAATATTCGAGTTCAGCCGAGTGTTTTCAAAGAAACTTTCTAGTTCTAGATATAGTATTTGTTCTATTTTAAATTCCATAGAGGCAGCGCCGCACAGTGAAGTATTTGATCCAAAAAGCTGGCCAAAATTCAAATTTTCGTTGTTTTATGAAAGCAGGTATGTAATGGCTAATTTTCTAGTTCCATAAATGGGGAATACCAGGACTGTCTTATAGTACCTATAAAACCCGTGTCGTATAGTGACTTTAAAGTTAGCCTCTAGATGCGCCACTTCGGCATCTACTCGGCAGATACACTTCGGCAGTTGTGTATTGAGCTAATTAATATCACTGTTTCATTATCACTATAAACATTTAAAAAAATATTTATTGTGATCTACCTTTTTTTAAATTATTTTTCACTTATAAAATGATTTTTCTTGTAGTGTACTCCTATGCAATGTACTCTTAATATATATATTTTTTAATCTGTTCAGTACCTTATCTACAAGAGCGACAATTCATAATTTCTGGTGGAATTTTGTAGACTTACTTTTTATGAATTTTTTTGTCAAATAACTACACTTTTGTGTTAACATCAATTTTAACGGTTAGATCTTATAACATATCTATACGTATCTGAAACCTTAAACTAACAAAGTTTAGTTATCATTGATGTCATATTTAATTAAAGTGTTTCATTTTCATACTAACATTGACACCATTTAAGCAAAACATCGTAAATCGCATAAATGGTTAAAATCACGTTTTGCGTTCTGGTGTTGTGTAAATTAAAGTGACAAGGTACCAAAAACTATATAGCTATTAAATAAAATGAAAATTGTCGAATAAACTGTAAATTCGCTTTGTGGCGAATGATTTTGCTCGTGTAAAATGACCAAAAAGTTACCACTAATTAGTTAAAGCGCTTTTAACAGCTAATTTCAATACGATTTTAGGTTTATCCAGAATGGAAGTAGTAACCCGTAAACATCTTTACGAGATCATGCGACAGTGCCTAAGTTAATGATAAGAATTTTGCTAAAGAGGTTTGCTCAACAAATTTTTTATATTTTCAAGGGCGTTGTCATCTCCACTCCCGACTGAAATCTTCTGCATGGTAGTTTGCGTTTTCCATATTATTTAACAAAAATGATAGGTGTTGAATATTTTAAGATTATTAATAATGCGTCACCTACTTTATTGTATATACAATTTTGTACGTATCTGACAGTTATGGTTCGTTTGCAATTGCTACTTACGTGATGATTTTGTATTCTGTCTAATAGCATTTAATATTTTTGAAGCAAACTCGAATCGTTTTTCAATAATATCTAGTGTTTTGGGATGAAAATTTTGTCTGCCAGCAGTATCCAGTCTTCTAGAAACATTTCAAGTCTTTTTGAAACAATATCTGCATCAAGTTTTGTGGAAGTAGTTTCAAGTTATCTGAACGCATTTCATGTCTTCCCGAGACAATATCAAGTGTTCTTGAAGAATTTCAAGTCTTCTAGAAGCAATATCATGTCTTCTAGTAGCATTACAAGTCTTCTGGAAATATTTTTTAAGTATTTTGGTAATATTTCAAGTCTTCTGAAAGTAATATCAAGTCTTCTACAGATAGTATCAAATCTTCCAGGCGTTGTATCAAGTTTCTGACAGCAGTTCAAGTCTTCTGGAAGCAGTTCAAGCCTTCTTGAAGCATTTCAAGTCTTCCAAAGGCAATATGAAGTGTTTTGAAAATATTTCAAGTCTTCCAAAAGCAGTATCAAGTCTGCTGGAAGCAATATTAAATCTTCCGGAAGTATGGCAAGTTTTTTGAGGTAATATTAAATCTTCTACAACCAGTATCAAGTCTTCCAGGGGCAGTATGAAGTTTTTTGGAAGCATTTAAAGTCTTTTGGAACCAGTATTTTTTTACCATTTTCCAGAGGCAGTATCGGGTCTTCTGGAAGCAATATCAAGATTTGTCGAAGTATTTCAAGTCTTTTGGAAGCAGTATCCAGTCTTCCAGAAGTATATAAATTCTTTTGGAAGAAGTATCAGGTTATCTAGATGTTTTCTGAAAGTAGATTGAGTCTTCTAGAAGCAATATAAAGTCTTCCTGAAGCATTTTGTGTGTTCTGAAAGCAGTATTAAGTCTCTTAAAAGCAATATCAAGTCTTCTAAAAACATTTCAAGTCTTGTGATAACATATTAAGTCTTTTGGAAGAAGTATTAAGTCATCTAGAACCAAACCATGTCTTCTAGAAATGGTATCAAGCCTTGTGTAGTATCCAGTCATGTGGAAGCATTTCAAGCCTTCCTGAGGCAACGTCAACTCTTGTGGAAGAATTTTAAGTCTTCTAGAAGCAACATTAAATTTTCTGGAACTACTGCAAGCGTTGCAAATCTTCTAGATGCAGCATCAAGTCTTCTAGAAGCATTTAAAATGTTCTAGATGCAGCAGCAAGTCTTTTGGGAACATTTCAAGTCTTCTAGTTGCAGTATCAAATCTTCTGGTAGCAATTCAAAGTTTTCTGGAAGCAGCACAAGTTTTTTTGGAAGTATTTCAAGTATTTTGCAAGCAATTTTAAGTCTTCTACAGGTAGTATCAAGTCTTTTTGGAGCATTTCAAGTCTTCTTGGACCATTTCAAGTCTTCTGAAAGCATTTCAAATTTGTTCTGCAAGTCTTTTGGAATCAGATAAAATCTCGAAGCGGTATCCAGGGTTCTAAAAGCAGTATCAATTCATTATATGTGCTCTTCAAAAAATATTTGCAGCAGATGTTGGGATTAAATTGGGAAGATAAAAAGTGCAATAGTCCATTAAAATTTAAAAATCCATTGAAGATGATGCTTCATTGGAGCTAAAACCATCAACAATTTCGTTTGGGCGCTTGTACACTCAGCTAACCCACGTATTCAGTGGTTAAAATCAGGAAGAAAAACCGAGGGAGGAAATATTAAAATCACAGATGAACACCACCGTTTCTTTAAACTTAAAATTGAAGAAAATCTCACAATCAAACTTAAGCAATTGCAGGAAATAGTTTATTATTGCAGGTAGCTGGGAAGCAAATATCCATCTTATAGGATATATTAGCAATTTGGAGTTGATTTATCATGAATTAAGAAGAGAGTCATTCAAAAAAGAAGAAGGTAATGAATTTTTTAGACAATGCTGCAAAAAAACTTAGATAGTTATCAATGTTTAATAGCTTTATTAATTGATAAGCTCCTTGCCATTGTGGTGTTGAAAGTGTTTACAGAACAAGAAATTCTTCACCATAAATTTGTAGCACGAAGTCCTTAGGGTCGAATGTTGAACGCAATTGGGCATGATTGGTCAATTTTGAAAGAAGGTGTAATCGCCGATTTGATAAATGCTATTAGAAATGTTTTGGAATGAAATGACGGAGAAAACTTGAAAATTTAATTAGAAACAGTATTAAAAGAATAATTAATTAATTTTAAACATATCCTCCATCTTTGTCACATTTTGATTCCCCAATATTATTTATTACCAAGTATTGATGTTGATTAATATCATTTTGTTTAATGCCTTGAATTTGATTAGCCCCAATTTGAGCATGAAAAGGTACACATAGATCTAGAAGTATAAATATTTGGGTTTAGCTATTTGTATTTTGGTACTCAATCCAAATCTTTCAACTTTTAATCTGAATGAAATAATTCCAATTTAGTCATTAATTAACCCTTTCATATTTATAACAAAATAAAACAATTTAAACATTTTTACCATTAGAAAGCAAATCAAATTAATATCTATTTGAAATATTCAAATACATTCTTAACTTAATAACATTAAAATTATTTATTTATAATTTTATGCAAAAATCATTTCATCTCTCCTTCTCTTGGGTTGATTAGGTCTCATTTGACATTCAGGATGATTCATTAATTCAGGTGGGCAAGTTGAAACCGGAGATGAAAGCAACATTTGCTTCAAATCATAGAACAAAGCCGAATCGTCGTTAGTACAAAAACTAACGGCGATACCAGTTTTTCCCGCTCTGCCAGTTCTCCCAATACGATGAGTATAATCTAAAAAAATAAAATTAAAATTTCTAAATTCAAATTAATACCGATTTTACCTTCGATAGTTTTAGCCATATCGTAATTAATAACCATTGAGACGTCTTTGATGTCAATACCTCTTCCTGCTACATCAGTAGCGACTAAAATATCTTTAGCCCCCGATTTAAGACTAGCCAAAGCGTATTCTCTTTGTTCTTGTCCTTTACCGCCGTGAAGAGTGCAAGCGTTATGGCCGAGTTTTTCCAAGCCTTTAGCCAAAACGTCGGCCCCTTTCTTTTGATTGACGAAAATAATGATTGGAGGTTCGATCCCGCGATTCAAATACTCCATCAATTTCTTTCTCTTATCGTTTTCGCCCATGATATGAACGATTTGTTCGACTCTTTCGACTGGTTTGCCAATGCTACCGATATAAACGACGGCGGGTCTTCTCAAATAAGTTCGAGCTAATCTCTCAACAGCCGGAGGCATCGTTGCTGTAAACATCACCGTTTGGCGGTATTTTTTCTTGCTGTTATAATTCGCTAATAAAATTTTGCTATCTTCAGCTTCCTCTGTATCGGGTTTTAAATTCGTTACTGGCATATATTCCAAGATTTTTTGAACGTCGGGTTCAAAACCTAAATCAATCATGCGATCCGCTTCATCAAGAACGATGTAGGTACATTGATTTAGTACTAAATATCGATTTTCTAAGACGTCAATAAGACGACCTGGGGTTGCAATAACAATTTCGCAACCCATCCGTAATCTAAAACCTTGTTCTTCTCTGCTTAAACCACCAACAACGACTACGGTACGAATACCGAGTGGTTGTCCGAATTTTTGGGTTTCTTCTTCGATTTGTTGTGCCAATTCACGAGTTGGTGCTAAAATGATTGCGTAAGGACCTTGATCGGCGTCTTCGTTTCTTTCAATTTTCGGTAACGATTGGATCCAAGATAATAAGGGAATAAGGAAAGCTAAAGTTTTTCCTGAGCCGGTTTCCGCGACACCAATAATATCGCGATTTTGCATCCCAATGGGAATTGCTTGTCGTTGAATTGGAGTTGGGTCTTTATACCCAACTTTATCGACGATATCTAATAATTCTTTTTGTATCCCGGATTCTTTCCAATTTCTTATTGGTTCAGGTATTTTTCCACCTTTAATTGTAATGTTGTAATCCTCCCTAAATATTCTCCAATCCCTTTCGGTCATTTCATCGACATCTTTTTCCGACCAATGACGATCGTCCCAAAGTTGTTTCTCCTC
This sequence comes from Onthophagus sagittarius, assembly GCA_036711965.1. NCBI lineage: Eukaryota > Metazoa > Arthropoda > Insecta > Coleoptera > Scarabaeidae > Onthophagus > Onthophagus sagittarius. The sequence continues at coordinate 16,781,938 of JASERS010000004.1, forward strand.
TTTTCTTCGAACTTTCTTTAATCGGACTTTTTCTTGGGCTTTTTCTGCTTCTGTGCGGCGTTTCTCTAAAAGTTCTCCGTAAAATTTGCTTTGGTCGCGTTTTTGGGCTTTTATATCGATCCCGGCTAAATTTCCACGACCGAAGAATTGTACTTGGTGTCGTTCTTTGTACAAGGAGTTGTAATCGTTTGATGTATCTTCACCTGCATCCCAATCGAACACAAATTTCCGATCGTTTAAACGCCTTTGACGTCTTTTTTTCTTTACGATTCCTAAATAACGTTCTTTAATCGCTTCCGTTTCACGTTCTTTGTCTTTATCTTTTTGTTTGTCTTCTTCTTTTGTATCACGTTCACGATTTCTCCTATTAATTCATTGAAATTAAGGTTTAAAATCAATTAATTCTGACACAAACTAACATTTTAAATAAAAAATAACATTTTCACGTTTTTATTTCAGGAAATTATTTATGAGTTGCATAAGATATACTTATTTTACGACAATATGATGGGCAAATTATGGTGTTTTTATAGGCTATTTCAGAAAAGATACGAAATAAGTGGGATAAATCTAGTTCCGCAAAGACCAAATCTCAATCTGCATTTATTTTTAAATTATAGTCCAAAAAGTTAAATTCTTGTCATTACACAGATTGCTCATATTTCGTTTATTCTTGAAATTGAAGAAAAGGAGAAATGTAGCAAATTCTTAAGACACTTCTTTGAGTCGAATATATTGTAGTCCAGAATTTTTAAACATAGCTGATAATTTTTGAGACATAACATAAAGCTATATATTGTGAATTGGTGAATCTATAAATCCCCAACATATCAAAGTTGATGTTTTTTTTAAATAACTAGCCATAACTCAACAACTAAAAGCTAGGGCACAATTATTTGATGTAAATTGTTTAACTTCATTACTAAAGTCGGCCATAACGCAAAAAATAACGTTGTTGGAACAAAAAAATAGTGAATATAAATTGTTTATAATGGTGTAAAAATATATAATCCATAACTAGATATTTTTCAATTATGATTATGTTCTAGCGAGAATCTAGAAATTCATAATATATCAAAATTGATAGTATTCGTTATTAAGTCGATCATACCTCAAAATATAATGGTATTGGAACAAGAAATGTTTAACATAAATTGTTTATATTGGGAGTAAAGATACATAAATATAACCAGACATTGTTCTGTTATGATTATATTCTAGTTAGAATTTGAAAATCCACAATACATCAAAATTGATAATATTCGTTACTAAAGTTGATCGTAATACAAAAAGTAAGAGTGTTGGAATAAGAAATATTGAACATAAATTGTTTATATTAGTTTACGAATACATAATTCACAACCAGATATTGTTCACTTATGTTCTAGCTAAAATCTGAAAATCCATAATATATATTATTGATCCAAAAATAACGGTGTTCCAGCAAGGAATGTTGAACATAATTTGTTTATAATGATCTAAGAATAGGTAATCCAGATGTGGCTTAATTATGATTATATTCTAGGTAGAATTTTTTACTAAAGTCGGCCATAACTCAAAAAATAACGGTGTTGTAACAAGAAATGTTGAACATAAATTGTTTATAATGATGTAAGAATACATAATCCAAAATCAGATATTGTTCAATTATGATTATATTCTCAATAGAATCTATAAATCCCCAACATATCAAAGTTAATGTTGTTTCCTATAATAACTAGCCATAACTCAACAACTAAAAACTTGGGCACAATTATTTGATGTAAATTGTTTATATTTAAGTAAGAATCATATCCAGATATTGCTTAATTATATACAGGGTGTCTCACGTAACGGGTTCATTAGAACTTTTTTGGGTTCCACTATTCCTAGAGGCTTGAAATTTTAAACCTAAAATATTTTCAAGATGGCCACTATTTCCGGTCTACCGGAAGTAGACCTCAACTTCGTTATTTTAAATGGAATGCTATAGTTTTTATTACGCCATTCAATTGTACGTCGAAAAATATGTTGACTGATAATAAATAGTTATTGGTACCTACCGTTTTTTGTTTTCGAGTTATTTTGATTTTAAATGTTTTTTGGTAAATATCACTACGCTCTTTATATCTTAGCCAACGTTCTTTCAAAAAGATTTTGCCTTGGCATGATAATTCCTTATATGCTGTCAAATAGATTGTCATGTGTTGTATCAGTGTATCTTATACAGGATTGTCAAAAATTGAATTACCGTTTCTCTGCATTCAAATGCGAAAAAGTCAAAAATTTTAAATGAAACACCCCATATTTCTTTACACTATCAGAAAGGGAATTTAATTCTCTGCAAATTATCTATAAACATTCCTATTCCTATTTATTATAGTTTTCTTGATATTGGGACATTTATCAAAAACATACACAAAAAGGTAGAAACCGTTTGCGTTTTTGTTAGATGGCCATGATATTTTGACAGTTTATCGTTTAATGTATTTAAATTATTATTGGTATTATTTCTACAATGAACTACGATCGAATAAACTAGCTTGCAAGCTTTTATTTGCCAAAAATAACAAACAGAAGAACGAATAAATGAAACAATGAAAAACAACAATTTAATAACAAAAATTGAAAACAATATCATATAAAAGAAACAAAAACTTACAATTATTAAAATAAATTAAAAGAATTTCATTCTCTACAAACTGTCTTTAAACATTTCTGTGCCTATTTGTTGTAGTTTCCTTCATTTTGCTAAATTAATGAAAGCATAGGTTTTCATATTAGAAGGCTATGAAATTTTGACAACTTTTCATTCATATTTATGTTATTGTTATCATTATTTACACTCAGCAGCAGAAGTCTGCGTACAAAAAACTTGTAATACTTTATTTGAAAAAATAAGAGTCATAATCTAATGTGATAAACTTGATTTTTTTTTATTTTGTATATTAACTACATATAATTCTATTAACAAAATATGCTTCAACAAAACAGAAACAGTAGTTAGAGAAAAAAATCAAAACTAAAAATTCTACAAATAACGGTTATGCAAAAATCTGCGTACAAGTCAGGACAGTATTTATAAAAAATTCATAAATGAGATCATTGTTTCTATATTAATATGAGGTCGGATAACCTTTACGTTTAATGACCTCCCTTCAACGTTTAGGCATGGAGTGCACTAATTTCTTCGTTTCGTCCGAACTGATTTTGGCCCATTCCTCAATCATAACATTTTTTAACGTTTCCTTCGACGTTATGTTGTGTTGCCGAATCCTGCGTTCCAGTAAATCCCAGAGGTGTTCGATGGGATTCAAGTCCGGCGATTGTGGAGGTGTTTTAAGTTGCTTTGGGGTATTGTATAGTAGCCAAAGCTTAGTGTTGTGGGCACAATGTTTGGGGTCATTATCTTGTTGAAAAAAGTATTCGGGCCCCAAGCCCAAGTTTTCGATGCTAGGCTTCAAATTTTCTTTTAAAATGTCTATATACATTTTATGGTCCATTGTCGATGTTATGAAAACCAACCTTCCCACCCCTTTGGTGCACATACACCCCCAAACCATAACTCCACCACCTCCGTGTTTTACAGTCGCTTTCAAATTTTCGGGATTAAGGGCAGTATTAGGTTTTCTCCATACAAGTTGTTTACCCTTAATGCCGAAAATGCAAAATTTGCTCTCATCTGTAAAGAGAACTTTCTCCCAGAATTCAATGGGCTTGTCTAAGAGTTTTTTTGCAAAGGCGAAAAATCCGCTACTGACGATTGACCTCTGACACAAATGGCTTTTTTCGTGCAACGCGACTGTGACAGTTAGCTTTTTTTAACGTCCTTCTCACCGTATCTTTGTTGATAGTTTTATGAAATTCTTCTTGTACATTTTCTACTATTTTTTTTTGCCGTCAGCCTAGGTTCTTTTCTAACCTGCTGTACAATTTTTCGCTTCCCTCGGTTTGTTAAAAGGGGTGGTCTACCAGATCGCGCACGTGAGAGGTAATCTTCAGTGTCTTTATAATTATTAATTACTCTTTGAATGGAAGAGTGTGACCTGCCGACAGTTTCTCCTATTTTTCGAAAAGATTTTCCCTCTTTCCATAACTTTACAATAATTTTTCTCTCTCCCAATTCAATTTCCTTTCCTTTCGTGTTCATTCTAACTTTTAGCTTCTAAGCCTCTGCTAATATAATTGACACCGATTATCTTTTATTTAAATCGGAAAGCGTACATCGCCAACTACGTATTTAAGTAAATAAGTATATTTTGGAGAAGGCGTCTTTATTTGTACGCAGATTTTTGCATACGCATTATTTGGAGAATTTTTAATTTTAATTTTTTTTGTAACTAATATTTCTGTTTTATTGATGCATATTTTGTTAATAGAATTATATGTAGTTAATACACAAAATAAAAAAAAAATTGAAGTTTATCACATTAGATCATGACCCTTATTTTTTCAGTTAAAGTGTTAGAAGTTTTTTGTACGCAGAGTTCTGCTGCTAAGTGTAGGTCGATTTAAGTTAACTTATCTATATCCAAAGTTGCTTCGTTTCGCCGCTAGAGGACTTCAATGTTAGCAAAAAAAATTCATTTATTCTTTATAACTCAAAAACGCGATGAACAATCTAAACCATTTTTGAGATGTGAGCTCCTACGTTTAATTAACGTCTTTTTATGGTTTTCGATGAAATTTTGAAAATGCAGAAATGATCGAAAAGCTATGTCTTCAGCAGTTACTACTCCATCTCTTTTTTGCTGAGTAGGCGATGACTACATGATTAAAATTTCTGAATAGCCTATTTAGTTTTGAAACTTTTTTATCTCTTATAAGATTTTGATTACATACACTCAGCAGCAGAAGTCTGCATACAAAAAACTTGTAATACTTTAATTGAAAAAATAAGAGTCATAATCTAATGTGATAAACTTGATTTTTTTTTATTTTGTATATTAACTACATATAATTCTATTAACAAAATATGCTTCAACAAAACAGAAACAGTAGTTACAGAAAAAAATCAAAACTAAAAATTCTACAAATAACGGGTATGCAAAAATCTGCATACAAGTCAAGACAGTATTTATAAAAAATTCATAAATGAGATCATTGTTTCTATATTAATATGAGGTCGGATAACCTTTACTTTCGGTTTAATGACCTCCCTTAAACGTTTAGGCATGGAGTGGGACCCTTTTAACAAACCGAGAGAAGCGAAAAATTGTACAGCAGGTTAGAAAAGAACCTAGGCTGACGGCAAAAAAAATAGTAGAAAATGTACAAGAAGAATTTCATAAAACTATCAACAAAGATACGGTGAGAAGGACGTTAAAAAAAGCTAACTGTCACAGTCGCGTTGCACGAAAAAAGCCATTTGTGTCAGAGGTCAATCGTCAGAAGCGGATTTTTCGCCTTTGCAAAAAAACTCTTAGACAAGCCCATTGAATTCTGGGAGAAAGTTCTCTTTACAGATGAGAGCAAATTTTGCATTTTCGGCATTAAGGGTAAACAACTTGTATGGAGAAAACCTAATACTGCCCTTAATCCCGAAAATTTGAAAGCGACTGTAAAACACGGAGGTGGTGGAGTTATGGTTTGGGGGTGTATGTGCACCAAAGGGGTGGGAAGGTTGGTTTTCATAACATCGACAATGGATCATAAAATGTATATAGACATTTTAAAAGAAAATTTGAAGCCTAGCATCGAAAACTTGGGCTTGGGGCCCGAATACTTTTTTCAACAAGATAATGACCTCAAACATTGCGTCCACAACACTAAGCTTTGGCTACTATACAATACCCCAAAGCAACTTAAAACACCTCCACAATCGCCGGACTTGAATCCCATCGAACACCTCTGGGAATTAGTGGAACGCAGGATTCGGCAACATAACATAACGTCGAAGGAAACGTTAAAAAATGTTATGATTGAGGAATGGGCCAAAATCAGTTCGGACGAAACGAAGAAATTAGTGCACTCCATGCCTAAACTTTTAAGGGAGGTCATTAAACGTAAAGGTTATCCGACTTCATATTAATATAGAAACAATGATCTCATTTATGAATTTTTTAAGTCCCGTTATTTGTAGAATTTTTAGTTTTGATTTTTTTCTGTAACTACTGTTTCTGTTTTGTTGAAGCATATTTTGTTAATAGAATTATATGTAGTTAATATACAAAATAAAAAAAAAATCAAGTTTATCACATTAGATTATGACTCTTATTTTTTCAATTAAAGTATTACAAGTTTTTTGTACGCAGACTTCTGCTGCTGAGTGTAGATACTGTATGATACTACACATGCAGAAATTGATGTAAAAGTAAATCGTCTTACGTTTTAATCACATTCTCATCGATAGGCAAGGAAGCCTCCTTTTTAAAATTTCAAAATAATGCACAATGTTTAATTAAGTAAATATTTATGTAAATATAAATTAGAAAATAGAAACTATCACTTTTGACATACGTCATTTTGTCATGGTGAGAACCAAATTAGAAAATCTTTATTCGTTTTTGAGATAAAAATTATTTAAGTTGACCTGATTTTTTATGATTTTTGGAAATTAATAATAAATATGATTTACCTAAACTGTTCTCTGTGTAATTGAGCTTTTAAAATGTTCTCTTATTTGTTAATTATGTTCTTTTACTAATAATTTTCGTTATTATTTGATTTTCTTTTGTTAATTATTATTAATTTCTTGTTCAGCAATTTTTTATTTTTGTTAAGAAATTATTTATTTATGTTATTTACTGTGATTTATTACTGGATGCTTCGCTGGGCTTTCCAGTTTTCAACTCAAATATAATAAATAAATAATTTTACGAATTGTTATTCAAAATTTTTACTGCCACCTATCGAGGGGAATAAACAAGTAACTATTGTGTGCAATATCTGTTGATCAATTCCTACCAGAACACCAATAGGCGATATCGGCTCGATAAAAGATACCAATCCAATAACTGTCGCTCCAATATCTACTCAATACTATAACATACGAGAAACCGGCCATAAGTTTTTTAAATTTCGGTTTTGGCTTAAAATTCAGTGTCAGTCAGACACTACTTATAAGCCTTTGGTAATATTTGCGATGCATTGAGATATGGAAATTGAGATATAGAAACAATATCAACGGAGAGGATTTGAGCTTAACAATACATGGAAAATGATGAAGAAGACAAAAAGAAAACTTGCTCCCCCTTCACACTGAATATGACACAATAAGTTAAAAATTAACTTATAATTAGCATCAATTATTAATTAGTTTTAAAAATTGCATAAAAATAGTTCTAATTTTACTACAAAATTAACTTTATCAAAAATTTATTTATATAAATTAATTATACCTATGTTCCCGATCTTCTCTTTTTGCTTCCTCCAACCTCGATTTTTGAATATCATCAATAATCTTTCTTTCCGCATCATGAACTTTCCTTAACTTATCAATTTCTTCTTGCCTCCTTTTAATAGCTTCCGCCGCTCTTTGTTCTTTCGTCAAAAACACCGGCTAAAAATAAAAATTAATCAATATATTTCATAAAAACTTATTAAAAATAACCACTTACTTTACTTTTAGCAGCTTCCTCCGCCTTTTTCTTCGACAAAAACTCCTCCAGACTCAAAGGTTCCTTTTTGACGTTGAGGTTAGGATCGTGTTTAATCTCTTCTTTAGTATCTTCCGGCGTCGGGCTGGGGGTTTTCTTCCGCGGCTTCTTATCTTTGTCGTAATTTCTATCATCGCGACGATCCCGTTCGGATTTTCCGTGCTGATATTTATCTTTTTCGTATTTTGAGTCTCTCTCGCGCGATTTTGAGCGAGATCTGTGGCGTTTATGTCTTTCCCTGCTTTTAGATCTTGAGTATCTCGAGCGTTTTTCGCGTTCTTTATCGTTGCGTTCTCTACTTCTAGAACGACGCTTTTTCTCATTTCCCATTTTTATTATTTAATTTATAACCTCAAAGTTACGCTTTTATGACGTTTGATAAGAAATAATTTTGAGGTTAGTTTGTTTTTATATGACATTTGTGCTAATTTAGGTTTTATATAATGATTTTTTTTAATCAAATTTTTTGATTTAAAATTAAAACATTATTTAAACATAATTATTATATTAAATAGGGTTAATATTAATAATAGGGTTTATATTAAATAGGGTTATGGTGAGGTTATGTATTTCAAAACAAACAGTTATAAAGTTAATGAAAAATGGAAAAAAATTGTAAATCTTGTAAGAAGAAGGTAAAAAAGAAGGAAAATTTGCAATTCTTACTACCACCCTAGTTGTGCGTTACAAGCAAAAGTAATGAATAAGGAAAATAGAATGATTTGTTGTAAACCGCGCGATGGAAGTGAGGTTAGGGAAGATAAAGTTTATGAAACATCGAAACTTGTGGATGAAGTAAAATTAATACATATAGTGAAGCAACTCTTAAGCGAAGCCCTTAAACCCTTTGAGGAAAAAATACTCAGAGATATAGAGGATCTTAAAAAATCAGTTCAATTTATGTCTGATTCTTTTGAGGATCAAAAAAAGGTGTCTGAAAATTTGTTTGAGGAGGTGAAGCTTTATAGAGATGAAAATCGTATATTAAAGAAAAGATTGGAAATACTGGAACAAAAAGCAAATAACCAAGAGCAAATAGAACGACAAAGGAATATTATTGTTTCTGGTGTACCGATCCAAGAAAATGAAGATACAAAAGAAGTTGTGTGTAAGGTTTTTGGGACAATGACGCTGAATATACCAATGAATAAAATAACGGACTGCTTTAGAGTTAAACAGAAGAGGGAAGGACCTATCGTTGTCAAATTCTTAGAAGAAAGCCTGAAATTGCAGGTTTTCAAAAAGGTTAAAGAACTTAAAGGTATCAAAGTTGGTGAGTGTGGACTGAATGGAAAAAATGGAAATATATTCTTTAATGAAGATCTTACTATTGCGAATCAGAGACTTTTTAAAAGTACACGTGATTTTAGAAAAGAAAATAACTTTGCAGCAGCGTTCTGTAGAAATGGTAAGATTTACCTTCGCAAAACATTTAAGGATCAGTCTATCAGAATAAGATCTGAACAAGATCTTACTACATAAACTTACTTCATAAAATTAAAATATTAAGTACAAAAATTAGAATTAATGTATATATGTCTAGATCGTAACAGAAATGGATGAAATACTTAATATCCTGTACATAAACATAAGAAGTCTAAGAAATAAAGTTGATGACTTGATGGAGATTGTAAATAAGCATGATTTTGAAATTCACATAATTGCACTTACTGAAACATGGATTTATCATAATGAGGTGGAATATTTTAATATACCAAATTATAACGTTGTACATCATTGTAGAGATTCAAGGGGAGGAGGGGTGAGTCTGTTTATAAAAGACAATTTGGAGTATGATCAGAGACATATTCGAGAAATGGAAATTGAGGACTGTAACATACTTTGTGTTTGTCTTACTAAAGTTAATTGCGTAATTATAAATATCTATAGACCGCCCAGAAACAAAGCTGACTTTTTTTAGCACAAATAGATAAAATTATGGAAACTCAGAAGTCTCCTTGTATTATTTTGGGAGATATGAATTTAAATTTACTCAGTGAAACTGATACGATTAGAGAGTATAGAAATATTATCGAAATGAACACATTTACAATACAGAATATTCTTACTACTGAGAATGCTACAAGAAAAACGGAAAAAACAGCTGCTATTTTAGATCATGTTTTAATGAATAAAAACTTCTACTGTGATATAACCCTTACGGATCATGTGATATCAGATCATAAAATTATGTATATTAAATTAAGGATGTGGCTATTTATACATACAGTATGTATACGGATTGGCTATTTACACATACTGTATGTATATATAATTGGCTATTTATACATACAGTATGTATACGCAATTGGCTATTTACACATACAGTATGTATATGTAATTGGCTATTTATACATACTTCATGTATACGCAATTGGCTATTTGTACAAAGAACATGTGTACACAATTGGCTATTTAGACATATACATACAAAAAACTGAAAACTAACTTTAATAAATGAAACTATTATTATAATTTTGTAGTTATTACCACAATATTAAACGAAATAATAGCGTATACAGTCAGTATCAGTAAATAGCCAATTACATATACAGGTCCTGCAATAGTGCGTCAGACATCCATAGCTCCGATAGCAATTAAGTTAGGAATTTCTTTCAAACGTAAACTTGTACTATACAAGGTGTTCCGTAATGATATGCGAATATTGAAGGGAGTGATTCTACATCGAAAATTAATGATAGTTTCTTATATAAACTGTGGTCCCAAAATGTTCCGTTATTAAAATACAGGGTGTTAAAGTTTAAAAAAAAAGGATATTAATTAATATTTTCGGAATCGCTTTAGATATTTTTATCAAATTTGGCATGTAGTGATTATTAATAACGAATATCTTTCAATACAAATCTAATCCCTATCTTTAACAGTGGCGTACGTACGAGCACTGACTTTAATATTTTTAAAGAAAAAAATGGTACTCCAATGGTTTTTTCCCAAATAAAAAATATTTTTGAACTCCCCCTTCAATTTGACAAATAAAAGCCCTCTTGAGTTTTTGGACTGTAATGTTTTTGAGAGAAAAATTAAAAACCGTCGGTTGCTCAACAGAAATAATACGTATTGTAATTATTAAGGATACAATTTTCGTACGCACGCCACTGTTAAAGATAGAAATTAGATTTGTATTGAAAGATATGCGTCTTTATTAATAATCACTATATGCCAAATTTCATAAAAATACCTAAAGCGATTCCGAAAATATTAATTAATACCCTTTTTTTAAAAAAAACTGTAACACCCTGTATTTTAATAACGGAACATTTTGGGATCAAAGTTTATATAAGAAACTATCATTAATTTTCGATGTAGAATCACCCCCTTCAATATTCGCATATCATTACGAAATATCCTATATACAGGTGTCTCACGTAACTGGTTCATTAGAACTTTTTTGGGTTACACTATTCGTAGAGGCTTGAAATTTTGGTATCATGGGTTGTTCATTTCAATCTACTAATCTAAAATATTTTCAAGATGGCCACCACTTCCGGTCTACCGGAAGTAGACTTCAACTTCGTTATTTTAAATGGAATGCTATAGTTTTTGTTACACCATTCAATTATACATAAGAAAATATGTTGACTTTGATAACAGTTGTTGGTGCTTACCGTTTTTTGTTTTCGAGTTATTTTGATTTTAAGTGTTTTTTGGCAAATATCACCATGCTCTTTACAAGCCCATATCTAAGCCAACGTTAACTCAAAAACGTTTTGCATTGGTGCGATAACTCTTCATATGCTGCTAAATAGATTGTCATTTGTTATATCAGTATATCTTATACAGGCTGGTCAAAAATTGAGTTACCGTTTCTCTGTATTCAATTGCGTGAAAGTCGAAAATTTTAAATAGAACGCCCCATATTTTCATACCCTATCAGAAAGGAAATTTAATTCTCTACAAATTATCTATAAATATTCCTATACCTATTTATTATAGTTTTCTTGCTATTGAGGAATTTATCAATATCATAGGTAAAATGTTAGAAATCGTCTGTGTTTTTGTTAGAAGGCAATGACATTTTGACAGTTTTTTGTTTAATTTATTTAAATTATTATTAGTATTATTTCTACAATAAACTGTGATTGAATAAACTTTAGATTGCTAGCTGTAATTTACTAAAAGTAACCAAAAGAAAACCGAATAAATGAAACAATGAAAAACAACAATTTAATGATAAAAATTAAAATCAATAACATAAAAGAATGAAAAACTGAAAATTACAAAAATAAATTATGGGAATTTTATTCTCTACAAACTATTTAGATACTTTCCTGCTCCTATTTGTTGTAGTTGCCCTCATATTTGGAAATTAATGGACGCATGCAATGCTGGAAGCTTCTTGTTTTTATGTTAGAAAGCCATGGAGTTTTGATAGCTTTTCAACCATATTTATGTTATTGTTGTCATTACTTAGTTGTGTCATCACTTACTGCTGTTAATGTCTTTGAATATCATGGCGAATTATTCCCACGCCAACATTTTAAGTTCGTCTTATATTCATGGCGGGTGTAATAAAGTTTTGGATAGGATAAGATACGTATCTCTTAGTTTTGGAAAGATCAAAATAACAAAAAAACATAAATTTCAATCACCAGCAGCTTAAGATAATAGAATAAATGTTTTGTCATATTTTATTGCTTTACCAAATTCTTCGATAAGAGGTGCTTTGGTCGATTTAGATGAATAATATTTTACAAAAAAGCACCGTAAATAAATAAACTGAACTCTCTAGGAACATCTCGCGCATCATTACGTCGAGTATTACGCCATATCATTGTTTTTCATTGTTTCATTTATGCGTTCTTCTGCTGGTTATTTTTGGCAAATAAAAGCTAACAAACTCAAGTTTATTCAATCGCAGATCATTCTAGAAATAATACCAATGATAATTGAAATAAATTAAACAATAAACTGTCAAAATATCATAGCCTTCTACTAAAAACACGACCGGCTTCCAGCATTTTGTGTAGGATTTTGATAAAATACTCAATATGAAGAAAACTATAATAAATAGGTATAGCAATACTTATAGATAATTTGTAGAGAGTTAAATTCCCGTTTAGATAGGCTAAAAGGATATGGTGCGTTCCATTTAAAATTTTCGACTTTCTCGCAATTGAATACAGCGAAATGGTAATTCAATTTTTGACCACGCTGTATAAGGTGCATTGATATAACAAGTGACAGTCTATTTAACAGCATATGACGAGTTATTGTACCAATGCAAAACGTCTTTGAATTAACGTTGGCTGAGATATGGGCTTATAAAAACCATGGTGATATTTGCCAAAAAACACTTAAAATCAAAATAACTCGAAAACAAAAAACGATAGGTACCAACAACTGTTATCAAAGTCAACACATTTTCTTACGTGTAATTGAATGGTGTAATAAAAACTATAGCATTCCATTTAAAATAACGAAGTTGGGGTCTACTTCCGGTAGACCGGAAGTGGTGGCCATCTTGAAAATATTTTAGATTAGTAGATTGAAATGAACAACCCATGATACCAAAATTTCAAGCCTCTACGAATAGTGTAACCCAAAAAAGTTCTAATGAACCAGTTACGTGAGACATCCTGTATATATGAGTGTAAAAAAGTGTGATGACACAAAATGTATTTCTTTTTAAAGGAACACCATATATTTTTTTGCATATCCTGATTGGCTGCCTTAAATGTTATAACGGCACATCTTAAAAAATTCTACAATTGTGGGTTTCAAATTCCGGTTTTGGGTCCGTTGAAAAAGATACGTTACACAGGAATCCACCTACCATATAGATTTATTTTAGGATTTTGCTTGGAAGTGCAATTTCCAAGATAGATAGTGGAGCAAGGGTGGGTTTCAAATTCCGGCTTGGATCCGTTGAAAAACAACGTTACACGCGGATCCACCTACCATACAGATTTATTTTAGGATTTTGCTTGGAAATACAATTTCCGAGATAAATAGTGGAGCAGGGGTGGGTTTCAAATTCTGCTTTGGGTCCGTTGAAAAAGATACGTACACACAGATCCACCTACCATACAGATATATTTTAGGATTTTGCTTGGAAATACAATTTCCAACATAGATAATGAAGCAGGGGTGGGTTTCAAATTCCGATTTGGGTCCGTTCAAAAAGATACGTTACACACGGATCCACCAACCATACGGATTTATTTTAAAATTTTGTTGTATTAAGCAGATAAGTGATTAATTTTATACAAGGTTGTAGGATCTTATTTGATCAACCGTATTCTTTTAATTCTGTATGTATAAATAGCCACATCCTTAAATTAAACAAAGTAATTGAAAAAAAAAACTAAAGAAGTTATCAATAAAACTAAATTGCTGAAAGGAAAATGGAAAGAACTAATTCAAGTGAAATTGCAACAGGAAGAAATAACTTCCTTTGGAAAATTAGCAGAAATAATAACAAAAACAAAAATTGAGTGTACAAAGGAAAGTAGAATAAAAGTATTCAACAACAACTATTGGATAAATGCTGAGTTTATTGAGAAAATAAAACAGAGAGATAATTCATATAAGCGATGGAAATTAATAAGAAACTCAGAAACTGAAAGACATTTTAAAAATTTAAAGAATGTGGTAAATAATATGAGAAGAAAATTAAAGAAGGAGTATGTGGAAAAAACACTTAATGAGGCTGGAACAAACAGTAAAAAAATGTGAAGGGTCCTGAACGATATATGTTTGAAACGAACAAAAAAAAAAAGGGCAAAATGGGACAAATGAAAAGTATGACAGGTGCAGTCATTGAAGATGAGCAACAAATAGCTGAGGAATTTAATACTTATTTTTCTGAAATAGGTAAGAATTTAGCCTAAAAATTAAACCGGTTCTTAATCACCAGTTTAGAGAAGAAGAAACAAAAGAATCCATCTACTTGGAACCAACTGATTTAACAGAAATTAATTCTATCATAAGGGATTTAAATAATAATAGTTCGCCGGGAGAAGATGGTATCACTAAATCTGATATAGTACTGCTTTTTGAAGTTTTGGGAGACAAAATAGTGAATATCATTAATGATATCCTGGTTACTGGCCTGTTTCCAAATGAATTAAAAACGGCGAAAATATCCCCTATTCATAAAAAAGGAGCAAAAACAGAACTTGGTAACTACAGACCAATTTCAATCTTAAATATATTTTCTAAAATAACAGAAAAAGTTATCAAACACATGTTAACTAACTTTATACAGAAATTCTTTAACATCGATCCATATCAATATGGATTTCAAAAGAAGAGTAGTACCTTGGGGGCGACAGGGGATTTACTAGAATATATTACAGAAGAACTCGATAAGAAGAGGTATGTTTTGACAGTGTTTATTGACTTACAAAAGGCATTTGATACTGTGGACATAGATATTTTACTCAATAGATTCGAAAAAATGGGAATGCGAGGCATTGCAAGAGACCTTTTCCAGTCATATTCTAAGGACCGTAAGCATTATACTCAAATCAATAAAACCGAGAGTAAAGAAAAAGCCTAAGTATTGGAGTAG
This sequence comes from Onthophagus sagittarius, assembly GCA_036711965.1. Lineage (NCBI taxonomy): Eukaryota > Metazoa > Arthropoda > Insecta > Coleoptera > Scarabaeidae > Onthophagus > Onthophagus sagittarius. The sequence continues at coordinate 16,797,049 of JASERS010000004.1, forward strand.
CTCAGGGATCAATACTTGGTCCTTTGCAATATTTATTATACATTCAAAACTTAAAGTATCTACAACTTCAAGCGAGATATTTTGTGTTTGCTGATGACACCGTCTTGGTTGTGTCATCAAGTAATATAAAGGAACTTGAAAAGGTGGTGAATGATGACTTAAATCTGTATTATACATGGCTGTGCCATAATAAATTATCGGTGAACGTTAATAAAACGGTATATATGATTATTAAACAAAAAAATAAACAAAAAAGTGATATAAATGTGTTTCTCAATGGAGAAAAACTAAAAGAAGTGCAAACGTACAAATACTTAGGTTTAAATTTGACAAATGATCTCAATTGGAATGCACATGTGAATGCTATCATTAAAAAAATTGTGCCAATGGTTAGTGCAATAAAAAGGTGTACGGATTGCTTAAATAAAAACTCTAGGCGTTTACTCTATAATAGCTTTATACTGCCACAAATTAGATATTTAATTCCCTGCTGGGGAGGTCTTCCGCTTTACCAGTTAAATAAATTACAAAGAATGCAGAATAAAGCAGTAAAATCTATCTTTCAGTTGAACTATTGTATGTCAACTGATCTTGTGTATGAAATGGAAAATATATGGAACTTGCAGAAAATTCGGACTTATGAGCAAATAAAATATATATATTCTATAAAAAACAAACTAATAAAGACTAACATAAATACAAAACAAGTTAAGAACTGGCATGAATACAGCACCCGGAATGCAAATGATTTTAGAAATAAATTTTGTAGAACAACGACAGCACAGAGATCACCATTATATCTTGGTATTAAAGCATACAACAGTGTTCCGATAATAATAGTGGAGGCAAGGACAATGAAAAAATTAGTTTATAATCTGAAAATGTTTTTGAAGTGAATGAGTGTTGAACTGTTTCTGATGGGTTTGCATTTTTGAGGATTTTTATACATAACCTATTGTGATTTTTTTTTGTTTACATATATTTTTTGTATATTAAGGCTTCGATACCAGTGACATTCACTGTTTTGGAGTCAGTTAATAAATTAAAAAAAACAAAAAAAAAAAATTAAATATTTTGCATTATTTATATTAATATATTTCATCTAATAGAGATTTTGATTTTGCATTCATTATTATTAATTTAAATAATAAGAAAGTTTGCACTACTAATACACATTTATTAATTTAAGAAAACGAAAAAAATTTAAAATCACATTTTGCATTATCGCGTTTCTTCAACATTCTTAATCAATTAAAAACAATACATATTAAAATAAAAAAGATCTAATCAATTCCTATATGGGCTACCTTCTTCTTTCCCCTTTTACGGTTTTCCTTTTCTCCTTCTTCTCCTCTTTCATTTGCTTTTGCTTCTCCCTAAAAAAAATTTTTGTATTAAAATCGAATCATCTTTAAATTAAATTTTTTACCGATCCTCTTTATCTTTTTCCTTTTTCCTCTGACTATCCAATTTAGCTTGCTCTCTCCTCTCCCGTTCAGCTTGATGTACAGACAAAGCATTTGTATTTTTCTCCAAACTCTCTTTATGCTCGGTAGTGCAAATATTATTTTGTTCGTCCTCTTCATCACTCATTTGACTGTATTGAGATAAAATCGCCTCTCGAATCTTTTTTTCTTCAGCCGTATATTCCCTTTGTTTCGTGGTGGCCAAACATTGAGACTCCAACATTTTTGCAAGTTTTACTTCAACATCTTCGATTGCCACATTATTTCCGGAAGTTTCTTTGGGTTTAAACTTAACATACATTTCGATTATTTCGTTACAAACCTGCGTTATGTTATTTTCCTGGGGATAATTCAAAAAATGTGATGGATATTTCGGTACTATTTTTAAAACTTACATTCTCAATGATCTCTGATAGTATACCTTGCAGGGCTTCGGTTTTTTCTTCGATTGAATCATCGCAATCTAATATTCCGGTTATATACGAGCCGAAAACGCTCTCATCTGTATTTAAGTCTTTTAATTTATTTCCTAACCAGTCTATAAAGTTATCCACCGCAGCCGCCATTATTTTTTTATAAAGTGACAAATGACGTGCCGATAAAGCAGATTTTGATTTTATCTTCGTCAATTTAACCAACATTATTATTAATTAATTATAATAATAACAATATCATTATTATTATTATCATAATCAATTTATTAAGCAAATTTTCAATTATAAAAAAAATAAACACGTTTTTCTCATTAAACCAAAATTAAAAAAGTAAAATTGGTTGCCTACACACCTTTAATTTTTAATTATTACAAATCATTTTTGCTCAAATCGTTTTCCGATAGCTTGTTGTGAACTAACAAGGGGATGATAAATAGATAAATTGGTTTTTTCTAGGGGAACCCCAGCGGCTAATCGTGGTCTCAACCCCGTATAAAGGGGCTTAGTTTGATCGTGCGGATATCGAATTTCCTCTTTATCGATTAAATCGCTGATGTGATCTTTAACTTCTTGCGGGACTAAACTCGACATTTTCGCGTACATATCTTCGTGGCTAAATGATTCAAATTAAAATCGTTTTTATAAAAAATTAGTTTCAAACTTACAGCGGGCGATTTAACCAAAACTGTAGGGTCGGATCAACCAAAGATCTTTTCTGTTTTTTGTCCCAATCGGCGCTTAAAGACCTCCATTCGTGGGGTAACGGTGGGAATTTGTCGATTTTGCAAGCTAAAGGATCCCCTCGATCTATACACGTATCGAAGGTGTCTCGTTTAATCGGTCTTGTGAATTTCATAACTTCCTCTTGGGCCATTCTTAACGTTGTCGTGTACGTGTTTTTTAGGATCAAGTCTTTAACGACCCCCTCGTCTACATCGTCTAAAGGAATCGCTGGGGATATGAAAATCCTCGGGCGAGTTTTAATCGCTTCTAATCGCCCGGGATCGAATTCGCTTTTCTTGAATTTCGGGGGAATTATTCTCGGATTCGTTTGAACGATCGGTCTGGGTTCCCAAAGGAGATCCATGGGGACGTAACTATTAAATTTAATGAACGTTTCGTGGTCTTCATTTTGAAATTTTACACAAGGCGGTAACGGTTTGTGTTCAGGAGTGATTTTTTGATACTTAACCGAATCTTCTGGAGGGCCTAACAGGCTTAACGGGAATTTGCGATAATCATCTTTATAAGTTGTACTTCCTTGAAAAGCGTTTAATTTTATTCTTTTATCATATTCCATTTTTTCCTTCGCAAATTTATTTAAATTTTTGACATCTGCCAAAATTTCAAACTAAAAGCGACATCTTTCGATTTTGTTTTTAATCAAAAAGATATCATAAAAATCTAAATTGACTTTAAATCGGGTTCAAATTAAAAATAAAAAGATCAATAATCACAAAGATTGATAAAAAAGGTATAATTTATTTAAAAATTTTGTGATATCATTTCGTGTAATTATAGAATTGTGAATAATGAAAATGTTTTCTCTTCTAAATTACAGATGTCGGTGTCAAATCGGACTCGGTTGATCATTCAGTTGCCATAGAATGGTATTGCAATATGGTTATCGTTTTTGTGTAAATGGCGAGCTGAATCATGACAATAAAGGGTAGAATCAGCAACGGCGAAAGTTAAAACTGAAAAACCGCGAAGAATCGAAACGATTCCGTGCGTTATAATCGCGCAATTATCCCCCGGAAATCGTCATTGATACGGTTTGTTTGGCCCCGTGGCAAAAGAGACGACCCCGAGGAATCGTCGAGGAAGTTAATTTACTGGGCAAATGCCATTTGTTAAGTGTAGTGGTGGTGTCGGATTGTGTTGTGTACGTTGCTTTACCATCGAAAACAACAAAAGTTGTTCGATCGTGACGGCCCCGTCAACGATCGGATAGATTATTTAGTTCCATTTTTTATTTATCGTTCTAACAAAAAAAGAAAGAAAATTAAACAAAAAAATAAATTAGGGAGATTCTAACAGGAATCAGATGCGGACGAATTCGAGTGCTATGAAAAGTGATTTGTTGTCTGAAGCGAACGAGGAGAGTTCATGCTGGTGACCGAATTTGGAGCGCGAGGTCAGAGAAAAGAGATTCAAGAGCAATGATGAAAAGCGGGGCTCTGCCGAAAAAGGAAGGCAAAATGAGAATTCGTGCCTTTCCTGTAAGTATATTTACACAATTTAATCGATCTAAAAAACGTACTTTCACTATTCTCCTTAATTCCTTTTTTCGTATCAATTTTTTTAGTGTTTTTATACGTCAACGTTTATTTTGTTGGCAATCTTTTTTAACTGTCAAATTGTTCTGTCAAACATTTAATTTTCTTTTAAAATCCTAAAAAATACAAAATAATTTAAATTTGTCGTGATGCGCGCGCACCTAAACCAATACCAACTTTATAACGTTGTAAAATTCGAATTTTTTTAGGTTACATTCCCATCAAAATAATTTCTTCTCTTTATGCGTCTTTATGTTTATTTATAAAAGCAAATTAATACAACCAAACTTTGTTTTAACAGCTTATATTTGAGTTTACGTCGAAATATGACTTTAAATTCAATTCGCCGCCATATTGAAAGATTTTTATTTAAAAAAATTTGTAGATGAAGCCACTCTTAAGATAAAAATGTCTTTTTTATTTATTTTAGGAATTTGTTAATAAATTAATCTCTATATTAATAATCTTAATTATTAGTAAAATATCAAGATTAAAGGAAGATTTTGTCCAAAAATTATATTTAAATGTCATCAATTGCCAACCAAATAAACTAAATGTCACTGGTGGAGATGATGATCAGCTATCAAACTTCAAAATTTAATTAGTTAATGAAATCTTTAACCCTCCAGTACACGCGCATTTTTTATAAAAAAATGCGTTTGTAACAATGCCGTTTTTTTTATTGTCAATAAATTCTTGATGAAACCACTCTTTTGATCTGCAGACCTATAGAATTTATCAAAAAATTGCACGGACCAGTAAATTATTTTGAAAAATATTGTCTTAATTGTAAATTATGTAAAGTGAAACGGCATTAACTTTGAATAATAATAATACGTGATAATACGTGACCAGGTGTACGAATAGGGAGTTTATGTGTGAGAAAAACGTTTTGCTCCGCCCCCGATTCGAGAACATTATAAAACTTCACCTTTCGTTTCTTCGGTGGCTGATACTGCTTAAAACAAACTTGATAAGCTACCAGGAGCCTTGAACTGCTTTCAAAAATGTTGATACTACCTCTGGAAGAATAGAAGCACTTGATAATGCTTCTAGAAGCCTTAACATAGCTTTCAGAAGGCTTGAACTGCTTCCACAAGATTTTATACTGCAGCTGAAAGACTTGATACTATTTCTAGAAGATTTTAAATGATTCCAAAAGACTTGATACCGTTTGTAAAATTACTGGCAAAAAAATGTTTGAAAATGCAAACTCTTAAAAAAGACATTTTTATTGCAAAAGGCACGAAATTGTTAATACAATTTGATTTTGCTTCCAAAATACCAAATACTGCTAGGATACAAAATGTTCATTTCAAAAATTCAAAAAATTTCAATTATAGACCAAATATTGCTTGTGAAGGTGTAAGCACTGTTGATATAAGGCATTTCCATTGCAAATTAACCATAGGCGCCAGATACATGGACGTTTTTCATGTCACTCTTGTTTTGAGAACAGTCATTCGTCGTTTGAATCTTTTCCCAATTCAGTTTTTTCACTATCCAGCGCCCATACTTATTTTCAAAAACCGGCGCTTATGAAGCTACGAAGATTGTGTTAGATGTACCACTGATGATCTAAAGATAAATCAGTTAGCTGCAGAATTCTTCGAATCCTTTATTTGGGCATCGTAAATCTTACACAAATTGCTGGTTCTGGTCCTAAAAACGCTTTAGCACTAGCTTATCTGCCGTTTCATTGGCAGCACTTCCAGAGTGACCTCAGTGTAGTTAAAACGACGAACCGTTTGAGCCATCTGTATTTCCACACAAATTTTGATAATCCTCTACTTGATTTCTAGCTTTGTGGGGATGAGTTACTCAGCTTGTGTTCTCATTCAATCTCAAGATTATTCCTCACTTGCGCAATCAGTAATAAAAAAGTCCAATATAATTATATTTACAAACTCACTTCTACAGTATTATATATTTAGAAATCTGAAACTAGCAACTAACGCCATTAACAACGACAATATTCCGATCTGAAATAATACTTTGACGTCCTTCAACATCGGCAAATACAGAAAAAAGGGATTAACTAACTAGAAACTGACGAAATGACCTGTTTACCTTTATTAGCTGTTTTCACCAACACTTATTTTCGAAAGTAAGTCCTTTTTTCGTAGACAAGAACGGATATATTCAAAAAAAATGTTAACTTGAATGGTTGCGGTCCGCCGAACCAGCGGTTGCAAATTGCTAAAAGACTCTGTAAGTCGATAGTTAAACTTGCAGGAAAAGATTTTATTAATCATAATCGTGGCTACGAGAAAATACTGGAAATTATTTGACATCAGACTTACAGGAAAAAAACTTTGTGACTAAAGTAGCTAAGAGAAAATACAGGAAATTATTTTCAGGATTCTGAGATGACCGCTAGGAGGTGCAAATACCATCTTTAATGTCTCGAAATCTTAACAATTAAACAAGTAGTCATCTTAGGAATGGTATCTCAATTTTAAGATACTTGTACATTTCAGTTTCAGTCCAGTCCTAGTATATTCCGGGTTCATGCCGGGATTTCATGAAAGAAGATTTATCGTTTAGAAGTCTGGGAGCTTTAAGAAAGATTTGCAATGAAAATACGATTGGCACCAAATAAATTAATTTTCTGGAAGCATTTCAAGCCTATAGACGCAATGTCAAGTATTCTGACAGCAATATCAAATCTTTTGTTGGCATTCCAAATATTTGGAAGCAATTTAGATCTTCTAGAAGCAATATAAGCCTACCTGAGCCAATATCGAGACTTTTGTAACCATTTTAAATCTTCTAGAAGTAGTATCAAGTCTTCTGGAATCTTCTCGAGTCTTCTGAAAGCATTTCAAATCTTCCAGAAACAGTATAAAGTCTTACAGGGGCTATATCTAATCTTTTGGAAGCATTTTAAAATATCTAGAAGCAGTATCATGTCTTAATTATTAAAATCTTCTAGAAGCAGTATCAAGCCTTTTGGAAACTTCTCAAGTCTTCTGAAAGCATTTGAAATCTTCTGGAAGCAGTATAAAGTCTTACAGGGACAGTATCAAGCCTTTAGGAAGCATTTTAAAACATCTAGAAGCAGTATCAAGTCTTCTGGAATCTTCTCGAGTCTTCTGAAAGCATTTCAAATCTTCCAGAAATAGTATAAAGTCTTACAGGGGCTATATCTAATCTTTTGAAAGCATTTTAAAATATCTAGAAGCAGTATCGATTCTTAATTATTAATGTTTTCTAGAAGCAGTATCAAGTCTTTTGGAAACTTCTCAAGTCTTCTGAAAGCATTTGAAATCGTTTAGAAGCAATATAAAGTCTTATAGGGGCAGTATCAAGCTTTAGGAGGCATTTTAAAACATCTAGAAGCAGTATCAAGTCTTCTGGAAGTAGTATCTAGTCTTTTGGAAGCACTTCAAGTAATTTTGAAGTATTTCAAGTCTTCTAAAAGTAAGTATAAGGTCTTCTGGAAACATTGTAAGTCGTCTGGAAGTATTGTAAGTCATCTGGAAATATTTTAAGTCTTCTAGAAGCAGTATCAGTTTTCTGGAAACATTCCAAGTATTCTGGAAACCATATCAAGTTTCTTAGATACAATATCAAGTCTTCTGGAAGCATCTTCAGTCTTCTAACAACGACATAAAGTACTTTGGAAGCATTGTAGGTCGTCTGGACACACTTCAAGTCCTCTAGATGCAATATCTTCTAAAAGCGTTGTAAGTCATCTGTAAGCATTGTAGGTCGTCTGGATGCATTGTAAGACATCTGTAAATTCATCATTTTAAGTCTTCTAGAAATATCAGTCTAGAAATTCAAGTCTTCTGAAAGCAATATAAAGTTTTCTTAAAACAGTACCAAATCATCTAGAGGTAACAACATCAAGTCTTCTGGAAACATTTTAAGTTTTCTAGATGCTATATCAAGTTATCTGAAAGCATTGTAAGTCGTCTGGAAGTATTTTAAATCCTCTAGAAGCAGTAACAGTCTTCTGGAAGCCGCGGTACTTTATAAATCTAGGGACTTTAATTTGTATTCTTTTTAAGACAATAATTTTAAAAAATTTTTTATTAACATAAAATTTGCGATAGGCAAATAAATGCCCGCGTTGAGTACGCTGCACATTTTCGGGGCATTTATGTTCTACAGCTTTCATTATCTTCTTCGTTTCTTCTAATCAGATAAGAAGCCATTTTGAACGAAAAAAAACATCTTACCGTCTGCAAAATTTTTTGAAAAGCTTCAGTCTTCACCTTCAAAGAGTATTTTTCTTCGCTATCGTATTCATATTCGTATTTTACTGTGTTGTACACTAAGAAATTTTTGACACTAAAATGACATAATTATGTCGGTAAAAAAGTTGCCTTTTCTGTTAAACAATAGAGGGTGCAGAACCCGGAGTGTGAGAGTCCGGTGCGTGTACCGAAAGGTTAATATTATCATCAATTTCTTGAGAAATCACCAGATATGAAGGAAGATATATAAAAAGAGAATTGTTCTTCTTAATTGCATTGCTTTATAACTATTTTGTTCAAAGATTCAACTTAATCTGATTCTGATGTGAAACATTCATTATTTGCACCATCTGTTAATTCCAAACCATTATAACAATTAGGTACAAGTGACTTCTTATCTCTTTACAACAGAGAGATATGTGATACAGCTTAGTTATAATCGCCCAAGTGGTTACGTGTTATGTCTGGTTATTTTAGAATATCAAAATACCTCACCAATGTTTTTTAACCTTGTGTCTAGAAACATCTTTGAAGAAGGAAACATTTCTTATAAGTACGAAGGCTTTCACGACCGGTGTTAATTGAACTAAAATTAGAACTAACACTAGAACTATCACTAGGACTAACACTAGATTTAAAACTAGAAACTTTCGGGTTTCGTCGTGCGTTTTTTGAAAGAATGTTTGACGTTTCGGATGCCATGTTGCAACCTTCTTCAGAAACTGGTTCTAACTGACAAAATCGGGGATCGTAAAACAATATATTTGTCGAAAAACTAATTAATAATTAATTTATATTAATTACAAGCTAATAACTACCTAATTACTGCGTCGCGTCCGGTTTGAGAGTCGTGTTCGTCTTTACCACCATCTTCCATGTTCTGCTGAGTTCCCAGCCATCTTCTCTGTTGACGTTGTTTTTATGTCGGTGAACCTTTAGAACCTTTATTTTATCGAAGTTTATTCGGTGTCCCTCCAAATGGCAATGTTTCGCAACCGCCGACTGTTGAATCTTCCTCAGCCTCACATTCCTCTCGTGTTCCTTGATACGGCATTCGATGTTTCGTCCGGTTTGGCCAACGTAAAACTTCCCACAACTGCATGACAGCCGATAGACACCCGCTCCTTTTAATAAAGATTTATTATTATTATATTATTTGGTGACCGTTCCGTATCGCACCACGATGTCGTTTTTCTTGAGGTGTCTTGCAATTCGTTCCGTTACACCGGAAACGTAAGGAAGACAGATGAAACCAGCTGGTTCTGTACTTGCTGCAGCTTCTTCTCCCTGCTTCCGCTGCTTGGTGGCTCGGTTGATGTTCTTTAAACTATATCCATTTTTCTGTAGTACGTTCCGTAGAAATCGTTCTTCCTTCTTTAGGTTATCTCCTTTACATATTCTTGCTGCTCTCTGAAACAAAGTGCGAATTACGGACCTCTTCTGTTGGGGATGATGGTGCGATGTTGTCTCTAAGTACCTATTGGTGTGGGTTTTCTTTCGATACACCCCCAGTTCCATATCACCATTTGTCGTTCTAGTGATCAATACATCTAAGAAGGGCAACTGCTTGGCGGATTCTGTTTCCATGGTAAATTGGATCATGGGATGTTGAGCGTTTAGATGACCTAGAAATTCAAAGAGGCGTTCCCTACCATGTTGCCATACCACAAACGTGTCGTCCACATATTGGCTCTTCTTCAGAGCATTTTCTTCGAACAATTCCATGTAAAAGTTAGCTATCACCGGCGACAAAGGAGATCCCATGGTTGCCCTCTCAAACTGTTCGTAAAACTCTCCTTTCCAACTGAAATACGTCGACGATAAACAAAATTCCACTAAATCTGGCAAACCCTCCGGAATGAGTTTTTGGCGAAGACCCTCTACCGCATCCTTAATTGGTACCCTAGTAAAAAGAGATTCTACATCGAAACTAACCAAAATATCCTCAACATCTAACTTTACATTTTTCACTGATTCCACGAAATGTGTCGAGTCCTTAACATATGATTCCGTGTTGCCTATAAAAGGAGAGAGAATTTTAGCGAGATGTTTGGCTAATAGGTACGTTGGGGAATTGATGGTACTGACGATAGGACGAAGGGGGACGTCTGGTTTATGAATCTTCGGTAGTCCATAAATTCTTGGTGGTACCGGAGCCTGCACAAACAAACCTTTCTGATGTTCTGGTGGAATAGCTGTGGATTTTATAAGGCTCTTCATATTCCTTACATAAACATTTCTTTTTAGTTCAATATCTGGCTTTTGAGATATTTCGATTTGTCAGGTTAAATGGATCACCTTAAATTTTCAGCCTAGATTTGTTCAAAATAGGTCTATTTAAGTTAAATTATTTACAGAGTGTTAAGAAACTTGTAATTTTATTTTTAAAGGGGGCTTAAATAACTCAAAAGGAAGTTATTAACGCAAAAATGTTTTAACTAAAAGTAACTGTTAAAAAAGTTTTTTGAAGTTTTCATCCTTTTTTGTTGAAGCTTATTAACTGAAACGATGTTTTTATTTATTTATTTTCTTTCATGGAATTACACTGAGTGAACTTATTTTCGTGTTATGGAATGCAGAGTTACCAATGTCTTTATGAATTGGTAGCAACTGGACATGATGGCAATGGTTTTCTGCTTATTAAATCAAGCTTACTTAAACTAACAAACTCTAACAGTAATATCTCTCTTACTAAGTAACTTTTGTTAATACATTTTTATGTTAATAACCTTCCCTTAGTTTTATATTTTATAAGATAAAATCATAAGACCGTAAATACACTGTATATTCAAAGTTGCTTCCTTTTGTTAGAGGACTTCAAAGTTAGCAAAGAAACTTTCTTCGTTGTTGTACTTGCTTTCTCTCCTGTCTTTGAGAAGGGAAATGTAACACCAATGACAAGTAAACTACAAAATTTATCTTATAATGTTGTTTGCTATAACTTGTGGCTAATAATAACCAGGCTTACAACATTTTCAATGGATGCGGAATACCCATACATACAAATACTTCCAGAAAACTTGATGTATCCTCTGAATGATATTGCTTCCATAAGACTTGATACTGCTTCCAAAAGACTTGAAATGCTTTCAGAAGACTAAAAATTGTTTTAGAAGATTTGATATTGCTTCTAGAAGACTTGGTATTGCTTCTAGAAGATTTGATACTGCTTCCAAAAGATTTGGTACTACTTCCAGAAGAAATGCTTCTAGAAGACTTGTAATGCGCCCAGAAGACTTAATATTGCTTCTAGGAGACTTGGTACTGCCTCCAAAAGACTTGAAATACTTCTAGAAGACTTGACATTGCTTTCAAAAGATTGGAAATGCTTTCTGAAAGCTTAAACTGCTTCCAGGAGACTTGAACTGTCCCTGGGAGACTTGATATTTCTTCAGAAAACTTGCTATTGCAACAACAACAACTTCAATCAATACAATCTGATCTCAAATCTATGCAAAACTCAATGGAATACTATTATACACTGTACGAAGAGTGTAATAATAAGATTAAAAAGCAGGAAGTAGAAATAAAAAATTGCAATGAAAATGTGAGTGCACTACGAATTGAAAACGTGGCTTTAAAGAAACAAAATGACCTAATGGAAGAAAAAATAAAGTCGTTGGAGCAGTACTCACGTATCAACTGTGTCCAAATAAATGGAGTGCCTGAAATTCCCAAGGAGGATATTTACAATACAATTAAAACAGTTGCTGACGCAGTAGACTTCTCGTCTGAACGATCTATGGTTGACGCGGCACATCGCTTTGGTAATAAAAACAAACAACAAGCCAAGGGAATTATTGTAAAATTTATAAGTAGGCAAGATAAGAAAAAATTTTAGAAGCAAAGAAGAAGAAGCCAAAGCTAAATACCGGTGATCTGGGTGAAATGGTTTCAAATGTGATAACTTGTCATAATCAGATATATTTTCAAGAATCTTTGTGTTCTAGTGTTAAGCAGTTGTTTACAGTATGTCAGGAATTTAAAAAGAATAATGATATAAAATATTTGTGGACGAGGGAAGGTAAGATTTTGATGAGGAAAAGCGATGGGAGTCGGATTTTTCGTATAGCCAAACAAGCTGACTTGAATGATGTTCACTAATGTTAATTTAACGGTGCATTATCAAAACGTCCGGGGTTTGAAAACGAAATTAAATGAAATTTACAAAAATTGCTTGTCTGAAGATTTTGACATAATAGTACTAGTAGAAACTTGGTTAAATGAGGGCATCTCGTCATCTGAATTACTAGATGATAGGTATGTAATATACAGATTTGATCGTAATTTCAATACAAGCGCAGAAAAAGACGGGGGTGGAGTGCTTATTGCCTGTAAACGTAATTTGGATTCGCATGAACTTACATTCAATTCACAATTGGGTGAGTTGTGGGTTAAGATAAAGGTTGGAGGTAAATGTTTTTATGTGTGTGTGATCTATTTTCCTCCAGGTTCACAACTTGAAACCTACAGGAGTTTTTTTAATATGTGCGAATGCAACCAATATATGTTTCAAGCCAATTTTATGATACTAGGAGATTTTAATTTGCGTTATATTATACCTAATTTAACAGTGGTTAACTCCCAATGTGAAAGAGAATTATGTGAATTTAGCAATTTTTATAATTTGAAACAATGCCACTTTATTCCTAATAATTTAAACAGATTTTTAGATCTAATATTTTGTAATTTTGAGGTCAATGTAACATTAAGTAATGGAGCGTTAGTTAAAGTGGATTCTTTCCACCCACCTTTATGTGTTAATGCAATATTTCCAAAGAGAGGTACCAAGTCACAGTTTCATTCAGACATATACAATTAACGCAAGGCTGATTTTCCATTATTAATTGCTTTAATTAAAGATACTGACTGGTTATGTTTAGAGAACTTTAGTACGGTGGATGAGGTTGTATCTAAATTTTATGATTTTTTTTACAGTTTACTACATAGATGTATACCTAGAGGAAAGGGCTCTGTTGATGGGTCTATTAGAGAGTATCCTAAGTGGTTTACATCTGAAATAATAACAAAAATTAAGGCTAATCATAGGTATTTGCTATTATATAAAAGACATAATCTTCAGTTTTATCATAATAAATTTAAAGAACTCCGAAAGGAGATAAAAAAATGAAATTCAAAATACATATACCACATATATAGCCAATTTTGAACAAAGTATACAGGAAAACGGCTCTAACTTCTGGTCCTTCATTAAAAGTCGAAAGAATAGTAAGAAGGTTCTTGAATGTGGCTGTATGACTTATCTCGATGATCAATGTGAATCATCCAGGGAGATCGCTATGGCGTTTGGAAAATATTTTTCGTCAGTGTTCAGTGATGAGCGGAGCTCCTTTACTAGCAATTTTACTGGGGAGCGGGTGGGTTCTGAATTGCTTCTTATTGATGAGATAACTGATGCAGACATACTTACAGCCTTGAAGAAAATAAAAACTAAAACATCTGTGGGTTCAGATCAAATTCCTATATATATTTACAAAGGTTGTATTGAATATTTAATGAAGCCTCTCAAAATAATTTTTAACAAAATAATACAAACTTCTGAATATCCCACTTTGTGGAAGAAAGTTAAGCTTTTTCCTGTTTACAAAGGTGGCGATAAGAAACAAATTACTAATTATAGACCTATTGCTCTCATTCAATGTATCTCGAAAATATTTGAAAATATTATATATATTAAAATTTTTCAACATGCAAAAAATTATATATCTGATGTTCAGCAAGGTTTCTTTCCAGGGAGATCAACTGTATCCAATTTAGCGGTTTTTTCTGAGAATGTAGCACCAGCCTTAGATAGCAAACAACAGATGGACGTGGTATATACCGACTTTGCAAAAGCCTTTGACCGTTTTTCGACCAATTTATTAAAATTATTTGCATCTTATTTTACGAATCGTATGCAGTATGTAGTATTTAATGGTGAAAGGTCTGAGTTATCCCTCGTTCATTCTGGAGTGCCACAAGGTTCTAATCTCGGACCATTGCTCTTTTTATTATTTATAAATGATCTCCCTCATGTCATAAAGCACTGTAAATGCGCTCTGTATGCGAAAGAACCAATACGACTGCACATTAATTCAAGCTGATATCGTAAATATATGGAGCATCTCTAATAAGCTAAATTTTAATACGTCGAAATGCTCTGTAATGACTCTGAGTAGGAAGAAAAGGTTGCAAAGTCATAACTATGAAATGAACAAGATGATTTTAAAAAGAAATGAATATATTTGTGATTTGGGTGTTACGTTTGATTTAAAGTTTTCATTTTCAAAGCATATTAATGGGTTGGCAGTAGATGCATATAGGCACTTGGGATTTATTGTTAGAAATTGCGTTGAATTTCAAAATAAGAATACCTTTAAAGTACTCTTTAATACATTTGTAAGAAGTAAGTTGGAGTATGCCTCATTCATTTGGAATATTGAATGTGTGACCTATAAATCTATAATTGAGAGAGTTCAAAAGAAATTTATTAGGTATCTTACATATAAAATAACAGGATCATATCCCACCTTTGAACCGTATTTGCAACTTTTGAGTACCAATGAGTTCACTTCCCTTGAGAGAATGCGTACTATCTTAGATGCTTATACATTGCATAAAATTTGTTTAACAAACTTCAAATTGGTAACCAAATTGTTGAGAACATTGCCTTAAATATACCGAGATTTGCTTCACGGTCGCAGACCAGTTTTCGCAGAACACAGAACTCGACAGTTAAAGTAATTAATATTCGTAATTTTCAGATTTTTTAAATAGCTTCTAATATGTTAAAAGATAGAAAATATATCTTAGAATGTAGGTTGCTTAATCAATGTAAATTAATTAAGAAGTACTAAATGAGGTGTTTTTCAGAAAATACAACATTTTTTGGGTTATAAAATATAGTGATTGGTCTTCGCCAAAGCGGTTTTAATGCACTGCTTAGATACTTAACCAGTGTTGAAAAACTTAAAATAATTGATTTTGAGCTTTTAAGATGACAAAAATTAAAAAATGCCTTCTAGAGCGTGTCAAAATGTTAGAAATTGGATCTTACAAAAAAATACTAGTATTTAACATTCTAATCAAGTGAAGAACAACCAATTAAACTGAGAGAACTGTCTCATTTTTTGCAGCATAATACAGATTTCTTCTAATTGTTGAACGGAAAATAGAGTGGCAACATAAGGTTCCTCTTCCTCATCTCATTATCCAAATAGATTCCTCTAATATTTTGCTAATAATTACAAGGTTTTGCACACATTGGGCTGAACTCGCGTTTTTAATTTTTTTAAATGTCGTCTTACTCTACAAATGGAACGAACAATATGTCAATTCCGATTAACAAATATTTTACTAATTCGAACTAATTAAATCTTCTAATCTCGGACCATTGCTCTTTTTATTATTTATAAATGATCTCCCTGATGTCATAAAGCACTGTAAATGCGCTCTGCATGCAAACGACTTTAAAATGTGGCGTGTGATAAAGAACCAATACGACTGCACATTAATTCAAGCTGATATCCTAAATATATGGTAATGGAGCATCTCTAATAAGCTAAATTTTAATACGTCGAAATGCTCTGTAATGACTTATAGTAGGAAGAAAAGGTTGCAAATTCATAACTATGAAATGAACAAGATGATTTTAAAATGAAATGAATATATTTGTGATTTGGGTGTTACGATTTAAAGTTTTCATTTTCAAAGCATATTAATTGATTAGCGGTAGATGCATATAGGCAATTGGGATTTATTGTTAGAAATTGCTTTGAATTTCAAAATAAGAATACCGTTAAAGTACTCTTTAATACATTTGTAAGAAGTAAGTTGGAGTACGCCTCATTCATTTGGAATACTGAATATGTATAAGAAATTTATTAGGTATCTTACCTATAAAATAACAGGATCATATCCCACCTTTGAACCGTATTTGCAACTTTTGAGTACCAATGAGTTCACTTCCCTTGAGAGAAGGCGTGCTATCTTAGATGCTTATACATTGCATAAAATTTGGTTCAACAAACTTCAAATTGGTAACCAAATTGTTGAGAACATTGCCTTAAATATACCGAGATTTGCTTCACGGTCGCAGACCAGTTTTTATGTAGACAAGCGCCGTACAGACGTTTTGTTTCACGCACCTATTTACAGATCCTCTTGTTTGGTTAATAATCTTGAGGATGTTGACTTTTTTCGTTATTCGGAGTCCAAATCATTCAAAAATTATGTGAAAATTTTTATAAACTCTAGTAATTCTAGTGTTTATAGGTATTAATTTGAAAATTTGTTTTTCGATTACAACTGTTTATTTTTCTGGATGCTTTTCAATTAAGTTTTTCGGGTTAATGTTAAGTTACGGTTCTAGTAGTAGTAGTTTTATTTTATAAAACCTTTGTAATTGGGACTTGCCCTGTAGAAGTTTAATGGAAATAAAGAAATAAATAAATCACGAACTCGTGGAAGGACAAAATGAAAGAACTGCTGTAGATGAACATGAACAAAATGTTGATAACTCTACCAACATCAATGTTGTTATAAATTCTTTTAATTCAGTGATCGAATGGGCAGTGGAAAGCGATTTGCCTTTCAATGAGATTCTGACATTGCAAAGAATAAGAGAAAAGGCTACAATAAAAAATATTCGCAATGAACGCGATTTGTTTTTATAGGCGCCTACGATTAATGAAAATCCTAAAAACCAAGCTTGAATCTTTTTGCGAATAACTCGAAAAGGATGCATCTAATCAAAATTGTCTAAGAGCGAAAATAGTTTTAACCCTGCGGCAGATGCGTCTTTTATTTTCACTTGAGTAGTCGCACCGCGGTCCTGAGGTCCGCATAATGAAATATCAGTTGTTTCGTGAGATTATATTACATGTCACACAAATGCTATTAATATAAAACACATTTTATTCAGAATTAACGAAATATATTGATTCAACATTTTAGAAAACATAAACAAAGTTTTTCTTTAGTATTTATAATTTTTAATCTTCATCCGTTTCTGTTTCTAGGCAGGTGTAACAAGTTACTTTTCTTTGGCAATGCTCTAAACAAACAAAATTGTTACAGGAGCCGCAAACAATTGTAGTTTTTCTGTTCTTATGAGAACCACACTTGCGGCAGGGCCCTTTCTTGCTTGTATTGTGTATTGTATTGTCTTCAAGGTTCCCTCTGTATTTTTGTAAAACTGATAGAACATCACGGGGAAGATTAGTCATTTGGGCTCTTTATTTTAGATGAGAGTCCATGAGTTCCAAAGCTAGATCGTTGAGATATTTTCTACGTCTAATTGGTTCTTGCGGCTGATTATTAGCATCATAGACGATTTTAGAATTTATGCCAGCAATATCAAGGATTTTAAAAAATAAAGCTAATGGCCACCTTCTTGTAATCCTTTGGGTGGTATATGATGAACACATTTGGTCAACCGTATCCACAGCTCCTTTGGTAGCATTATAATCTAAAATAATCTCCGGTTTGTTCGTTTCAGAATCAATTTCTCCAGAGTCATGCATTGTTGACAGTAAAACAACTAATTTATTCCTTTTAGGAACATAAGACACAAGAGTAGTATCATATTGATATCCGAAAAGGGAAGAACCAACTTGTCTGTTTGCAGTTTGCAGAAATTCTATTGGTATGTCAGGTCTATTCTTTCTTAGAGTCCCAATAGTTGTAATTCCATTTTCTAATAACTTCTGCGACAGTGGATAACTTGTATAAAAATTGTCTGTAGTAAGGTTTCTATTCGATTTTTTTAATGGATCAATTAGGCTCATTACTATGTCAAATGGTTTATTGGACGTTACATATGGTCCAGGTTTTTGTGTGCCGCAATATAGTTGAAAATTCCAGGTGTAAAACGTTTTGCTATCAACCAAAGCGTATAATTTAAGCCCGGTTTTATTTGGCCGGTTTCTTTGGCATGTACTGGATAAATCCACAACGTCCTCTAAAGTGATGTAACATTTCATCTATGGTGATGTACTCACCGACACAATAGTTTTTTTGGCATCTTTCGACAAATTTTGTGTAAATGTTTCTAATAGCGGCAAGTTTGTCTGACGATTCCCGATTCTTTCTTGTCCTCAAGTCGTCAAATCGCAGCGATCGTAATAGTAATAAAAACCTTCTATAACTAAACACAGTTCTAAGTATAGTCATTCCTGTACCGTCTTTCGCCCATAGCTCTAAAACATTGACATGGTTTCCCTTTTTTATAGAAATTAAAAAAAGGACACCAAAAAGTGCTAAAATTTCATCCCGATTGGTAGGTTTGCAATCTCTCGGCCTGGAATACTTCATAACTACTTTATCCTGAATAAATAAATTAGTTGATATAACAATTTCGTCAATCATGTCAACTGAAACGAATTTTAAAAATGCTTCCATCAGGTAATATTTTGACAATATTTTTAGATTTAGTTTTAGTACCTGATAAAAGCTTCTGACCACTCCATATTGTGTCCATATTTTTACCCACATAAAATCGATAGTTTTCATCATTCGCCTTATTTGATCTCATGTCGACATCTACCTCCATTACTTCTTCTTCAAGTTCAGTTTCGGGTTGTTCCGAATAGCTCTCATCAGAATTATTATGAATTACCTCATCTTCACTGTCACTTTCATTACTAAAATCCATAATATCTTCTTCGTCATCACTCCATATATGTGCTGCTATATCTTCCAGCTCATTCTGGCGTAGAGCCTTAAAATTTCTAGCTTTTCTGTTCCTACATAATATCTATACATAATACCGTTTCATTCATTTCTTATTCCAGTACCTTGTTCACAAAAAACGTAAACGAAAAAAAACATTGTAAAATTTAATTACACGTAAAATTTACGTAGAAGTTGAATATATTCCAAGTTAGCAAACGTGTACTTCCCCGAGTTCTTTTAACGTATAGTGGGACGGTCTCTGCCCAAAGTGATTTTTACGAGCATAATTAGACCTTGCTTTTATAAGAAAAAATGGTTTCAATTACCATGTTACACCCTGTATATTTAACTTTGTGTTAAGTTTATATTACTTATATATATTTAACATTTTACGTCCATTGTGAACATGGACTTATGAAAAATAAGAGTAGATGAAAATAATAAAAAATACTCACATGATCAGTCGCGCAAGGGAACGGAGGACCGCAAACACGTAGTACTCGCCGTCAAAGACTGATACACACTGAACTTAATTTTTTAATCAGGTGATGTTAGTATAAAGTGTTTCCTACATTACTCAGGAAAGCATACCTAGCGCCATCATTCGCTATAATGATGAATATATAAACAATTTAAAAATATATCAACACTGCGGACCTCTGTTCCCCTACGCGACTGCCGCAGGGTTAAAATGAAATAGGCTTTTGGAATCAGTTGTAAAATTTAAGAGTTTACGTTATAAAAAAAAGTTTTAATGAAATAAACTTTGTGGACACTCCGCATAGCAATGATCCCGTGGTTGTATGTGTTCAAAAGTGATCTTAAACGATTTCTCATCATAACATTGCACTGTCTGCGAAATTTTATCTTTCTAAGACAAACCATATTGAAGATATTTAAGAAAAAGTTTAAAAATTTCTTAACTTTGAAGACCCATATCTTAGCCATTTATGGGTTTAGAGCAAAAATTTTTACACAAATCGTTATCATTTTAACTCAAGTATTTGTGATTAAAATTATGCCACGACTTATAGAAACACCCTGTATAAGAAACTTTTTTAAATAAATTAATTCACATGAGTTGCTTATATAGAGCGTTCACTGTAATAATAATCCATCTAATGAAATTGAAGAGGTAGGGTTAGGTTTGGATGTTTTTATTACTAAGGCCCGTTCCTACCAAATCGTTGACATCTATTAGATAAGCTAATCTAGTGATTTTATTTGGGGTGATTTTTTAAGTTGGTGACCATACAGTCAAAAGGCCTAATATTCTAATCTCGATCATCATAAATCGAGCGTTTATAATTTCTGTCATTCTTCTTATTTTGTGTACCGTTCGAACATAGAAAACGGAAAACGATAAGAAAAAAGAACTGCGAATTATTACAAAAAGGAAATGGAAATATTGATCGATTTAATAATAAAAATAATAAAAAAATGTTATAGAAAATAAAAGAATTGACGCGTCATGGATGGCGGTTTAATAGCTCTAGCATCGATATTCTATACACACATTGTATCGATATATCGGAAATATACATATATCGATATTGTATCGATACTCATATCGATCTCGTATCGATATTTAGATCGACAGTTAATAAAAAGAAACTATGAAGAACATAAAAGTTAAAAAAATTATTTATACTTTAGTTTAATTTAAGTCTAAATTGCATAATTGTTTTTGTATCCATATATCGATGTTTTAGGAACCCCTAAAACTTTTTGGAAAACCATGCGATCTCTTGGAGTGATCGAACCTCCCGCCGATAAGACTACTTTTGATTGTGAAACGTTGGCTAAAAGTTTTGCTGAGCCTCCCTTGGTTATTGATAATACAGCAAGAGCTAGCACTATTGCTGATATTCCTGCATCATCTAACTCCTGTTCGTTTTCTTTTAACTTAATCACAGCTTCTGAAGTATGTGACGCCTTGTTATACACTAAATCTACTAATGTGGGAGCGGATGGAATTGACCTTAAAATGCTGTTACCAATATTAGATGTTATTATTACACCATTAACCCATATTTTTAATTTTTCTTTTGAACGCTCTATATTTCCCTCAAACTGGAGGATTGCTAATGTGATTCCTATCCCTAAAACTAGATATCTCTCTCATATTAGTGACTATCGTCCCATTTCCATTTTATCTACACATTGTCAAAGGCAATTGAACGTTTAGCTTATTTACAAATTACCAGATATCTAGAGGAATTTAAATTAATCAATAAGATGCAATCTGGATTCCGTAAAGGACATAGCACAACCACAGCTCTTATTAAAATTACCGATGACATTAGATCTGCTTGCGACGAACGTTGTGTTTCTTTACTGGTTCTTCTGGATTTTAGTAAGGCCTCTGACTCTGTTGACCATACTATTTTATTATCCTTACTTACTTCTATTAGATGTTCCTCTTCTTGTTTATCCTGGTTCCAATCATATCTTTCCTTTCGATCTTTATATGTGCGTGTTAGTTCTGAGCTCTCTTCCAGTTATGGAATTAATTGTGGGGTTCCCCAGGGCAGTGTTTTAGGACCCTTATTCTTTTCGATTTTTATAAATGGTATTACGGATAATATTTCATGTAATTATCATTTGTATGCTGATGACCTTCAAATTTACACTTCAACACCTATTGATAACCTTGAAGATGCTGTTCTTCGTCTTAATAATGATCTTGCCAGTATTCTTGAATGGTCTAATCGTTATGGGCTTAAATTAAATCCGTCGAAAACGCAAGCCATTGCTTTTGGCACTCACCCTCTACTAACAAAGATGAACTTTCACTCTTCCCTTCAAGTAATGCTTGATGGCAACGTTATTCAGTTTTCGGACACTGTTAAGAATCTTGGTTTGATTATGGATTCGACACTGTCCTGGAGACCTCAGGTACAGAGTGTTTGTAAAAGGGTTTACTATTGCTTCCACACTTTGAGAAAACTTCGGTGTTTCCTCCCGCTTGTTGTTCGTCGCAACCTTTGTTACTCTCTTATCTTGCCTCATATTGATTATGGTGATGTGGTATATCTTAATCTTTCTTTAACTCTCCAGAATAAATTGGAGAGACTTCAGAATAATTGTATTCGTTACATCTTTGATCTGGGGAGGCTTCAGCACATAACGCGGTATCGTAATTATTTGCAGATGCTTACTCTGCAGAATCGCAGGTCTTTTCGGATACTCTCTACTTTGTACAAGGTTCTGCAGAGCTGCACTCCTGCATATTTATCTGACTCATTTAAGTTTTTGTCGTCGCATGGTTTGTCCACCCGATCCAGTTCTGATACCAGCTTAATGTTTCCGGTTCATGCTACTGAGATTTTTCATAGATCTTTTACAGTACAATTTTTGATTGCGTTATGGACTGATCTACCTGTCGCTATTCGCAATGCAACGAGTTTTGTGTCTTTTAAAAATTTATTGAAATGCCATCTTCTTACTCTCCAACTGTCTTCTTGACTTCTTTGTGTTTGTTGTCTATCCTGTATGATGATAATTGATGTTTGCTCCACTAATCCTGCAAAGGACATCATATTACAGCAGCTAGCCATAATCTTTGAGTTTAATTTTATACACAGTAGTAGTTGGGTCTTTTGGAAGATATCGCTTACAGCGATAAATTGATCCTTTTGTCTTGATGTTTATATGTTGCTAATGTATACTTTTCTTTTTGTAATTTCTTTTTTTTTTTGAGGCCATAAATGTGTTTGAGGCCCTAGAAATAATTCTTTTATGTCCTCGAAAATATTTTCTTCGTCGCCAGCATCCATAAAATTATCCATTTTTGTAATTTTGTAATATTTCACTGCAGTTTTTCACTATTTCTTCTTTTATCTATGAGATACCGACTTAACCCGAACCGAATTCACTGGTTATGGTTAACACAAAAGTTATCTTTCAGGTAACGTTAACTGTGAGATAAATGCAGTGGTAGTAATCGATTTTTACGTTATCTTTTAGATAGCGCTAACTACAACTTTAACTATGAGTGGTAGTAACGGGCCTAAAAGTTGGTAGTATTTAGCTTAAGATTATTGCTAAGTTTGTTACGATAAAGTTGTTATTAATCAATAATCAAACAAAAATTCATTTACAAAACGAGTTTCAACGAAAAAAGTGCGATACAAAATGAGTCAATTCGAATTATTTAAATTGAAATTAAGGTTGACCTCAATTTGAAGGAAAACGTCAAAAATTTTTTAAACGTCACTATCGTTATGTTCGTGTAATTTTTTTGGGTAATTAAAAATTGATCTTTTTATATTGATTGTTAATTCTCTAATCGTTATTTTTCGTAGTGAATTGATTTAACAAAACGGTTAATTCGTTTCTTAAAAAAAATTGACTTGGTTCGATGAAAAGGCAGTTGGTACAAAAATATTTTGTCAGTTCGAAAACATCAAAGGCAACATCTCAATGTTACATCATCCGATCGTGAGCGGTTAGTTGATAGTTATTATTCCGGATATCAAGAGAAACTTTTAAAGGTGCACGCGAAGGATAATCGTTTGGTGATGAAACGAAGAAAGAGGACTGCGCTGGATTCGTGCGGAACTGTAAAGAACCAAGTATGCCAAGTTTGCCCGGAAAAAACGGTTGACGTTTGACGCGAACAAATGCCAACCGTCCGGTTGTCATTTCTCGGCCCTTTTTTAAACAAAATTCCAGTGTTCAATCAAAATTTTTAATAAATAGGCCGCGCGCATCGATCTCGACGTTATCCATCCGAAAGCGTTGTTTTAAAATTTTAAACGAACCCAAAAAAGAGGTCGTCAGCGCGTCCACCCGTTTTTAATATTTCCATCGTCGTCAATTTTCCTTTTTAACTGAGAATCAAAAACGGCACCACCGAGACGCTGATGTTGTGTACCCTCACTTTTATGTCTCTATGTGCGGGAAGTACTCCGTGAACGGTTGCATGGACAAGTTCGCAGGATGGGGCCCGCCCGGAGACCTGATCGGAGGAAATGTAGTGTGTTGATTTAAATGCTCCTTATCCAAACTTTTCATCAATCCTTTTTTACTTAAACGTCTCCTTAAACCATTCAAACTTAATTTTAATAAGAGGTAATCGACAAAGTTCTTGCACAAATAACAAAAATTTTTGTTTTTATCTCGAAGCGTTTTAGGTGGATTTCTGCTGAGTCTACGTGATCCCCTCAAATTTTAATTATCAAATTGCGATTTGAAGAAAATTGTGCAACGTGTGAATGATTTGCTTAAATATTGTTTTGTGCGATGAACGTCCTTAACCAAAATAACAATACCAAAACCTTTTCAAATATAATTCAATTGAATTTTAATTTAAAACTCATTGTTGCAAGGAAGTTTTATTTAAATTTCCCATACATTATAATTAATTAGTCAAAAAAAATAATAATAAAACAAAATTGATACCTAACCGAAATTTGGTTCGCAATTGCAAGAACTTTTTAGATCACCCAAAATCAAAAATAAACAATTTGAATAAGTTATTATTAGAAAACTTTGTTTTATTTTAAGATGACTATGGATGAGAAGTACGTGGAGAGTATATGGGCCTTATTGAAGAATGCTATCCAAGAGATTCAAAAGAAGAACAATTCGGGGTTGAGTTTCGAGGAGCTCTACCGTAACGCGTACACCATGGTCCTGCACAAACACGGCGAACGCCTTTACACCGGCTTAAAGGAGGTCGTAACACAGCATCTCGAAGGAAAGGTACATAAATATTTTTTTAATCAATTAAAAAACCCCACAGTCACGATGCGATGTAATAAAAATAACGAAACCGCTGGTGATGATGACATTCGAAAAAATTTCACGTGTTGTAACGAAACGAGATACGTTTTATCTATATTTGAAAAGTAATCTGTATGGAATACAATCGTCAACTGGCATTTACCTTATCACTTTTAACTTGTATATCTCTTTTTATATTTACAATGTGATTCCATAAAATTTCGTTAAAAATAGATTTGCATAAATGTGATGATGAGATGATAAAATATAATTTAATCTTAAAGAAATAAGTCATAAATTGATTGTGTTTAAGATAAGACGGCTCATTTAGCTTAAGTAAAACGGTTTGGGGAGTATAAAATTGAATAAATTAGAGGAGTTATTAAAACAAATAAGCGGAAGACTTGACGGTGAACGGAAAAGTTAATGAACGTAATAAAAGAAGAAAATATACAAGTAAAAATTAAAGTTTAGGATTTAAAGTTAAAAAAGAGTTTTTATGAGAATGTTGGGTAAAGAGGGGAAGGCGGAGAGACAGAGATTGAAAAAAGTTCTGGTTATGATTAATAAAGTAAAAGAAGGAAATAAGTAAATAAACGAAGGATGTGAATGAAATAATAATAAGAATTGATTGCATAAGATTAAGACAAATATTAATGAAATTGAGGAAATTTAATTAGAAAATGGAAATTATGGTAATGATTTTATTACAGAAATACAAAAAGAATTAATTGTAATCAATAATTATGAAGGAGACGAGATTAAAGGGTCACAGGGCGTTAATTAAACACAACAAACTAATGATATATACAGTGTGTTTGACTTGACGAGTACACAGAACACCTCAACTACCATCAGAATTATTGGACACCTGTATAATATCCTTTATTATTCTTTTATGTCCAACTTCACACTAGTACTTGTTATCACCTCTACAACCCTATATCTCATCCCTCCCTTGCCATCTAACACGGAAGGAAGGTATGAAACGAAAGTGATTTCACGTTCCTCTCTGAAATCGTTTTACCTTAGAATATGTCCAAACCTTACCCAATCCCCAACTCAACCCAATCCAACTCAATCTCCAACTCAACTCAATCCCCAATTCATCGCAACCCAATTCCCAACTCAACACTACCCAATTCCCAACCCAACTCAACCCTCTTATTTTTCGAGGAAAATTTGTAAACGGATATTGTTGGGGCTAAACCGGGAACTTCCAAACTCTTCCTTTCTTCTCCACTCAGACTGCCTTTCACTCCTCTCTTATCTCCTACCCTCCTTTCTTCTTCTCGCCTGAAGAAGAAAGAAAGAATTCTTTCTTCTTCATTCTTCCTTTGTATAGCACAAGGGGGATTTGTTCGCAATTCTTCTTTTCTCTTTTATTCTCCCCCCAATCTTCGCTTCTTCCAGCTCCGTTTTTTTTGCTAAACCTGTTCATTAAACAATATTATACTTCGGAAAAAAAAAACAAATCAACCCTCTTCAACTTACGCCAACCGAAGCCAATTTCTAAACCAACCCAACTCAAATCAACCCCAACCCTACGTTTTTTTCGTGGTTTTTACAGAAGACAAAAGCTAGACTAAGTAACTTGGTTCCCCGGCTTGCTGAAAATACACTACCTCTTTTTCTTTGTCCATGACGTCTTTCTTTCTTCTTCTGGTTGTAGACTATTTGGTTGTGGCAGAAGCCTACTTACTGCTTCTGGAAGTTGGTAATGTTGATAGAAGCATTGTTGCAAATTGTTGAAGCAATACTGCTTATAAAATGCTAAATTTGCGTGCAGAAGACTATGAATTGCTTGTAGAACAAGATAATGCTAATAAAAACAAGATACAGTTGGTAGAAGACCAAATACTGTTGGTCAAAACGTAAATAGTACCTATTCAATACTAAATCTCTATACAGAAGACTACTGCTTGCTTAAAAGAATAGATAATGCTGATTAACAACATCTTGTTAATCAGTCCAGTAGTCCAAATACTGCTGTCAGAAGCGTATTATTGCTTATACAATACTAAATATGTTTTCAGAAGACTATTTCCTGTTTGCAGAAGACTATTAGTTGTTTAAAAAAGTAGTTAGGCTGATAAAAGATAAGATGTTGTTAGCAAAATATCAAATACTGCTGATAGGACGGTAGATACTGCGGCTACACTACTAAATTTGGTTGTGGATCATTACTATTTACTTACAAAAGTAGATAATGCTGATTAAAGACTAGATTTTGTTGAGAGAAGACTAAACACTGTTGGCAGAACCTTAGATACTGCTTATAAAATGCTAAATCTGCTTGCAGAAGACTACTAATTGCTTGCAGAAGCAGATAAAGCTAATAAAAAGAAGATACAGTTAGCAGAAGAGTAAATACTAATGTCCAAGATATTATAATAGATGCTGTCTATTCAATTCTTAATCTGCTTGAAGAAGACTATTTGCTGGTTATATAAAACTACTAATTGCTTAAGAAAGTAGGTAATGCTGATTAACAACAAGATCTTGTTAACAGTAGACCAAATATTGCTGTTAACAGCGTAAATATTACTTATATAATACTAAATCTGCTTTCAGAAGACTATTTCCTGTTTGCAGAGGACTATTAATTGCTTAAAAAAGTAATTAGGTTGATAAAGGACAAGATTTTCTAGGCAAAAGATCAAATACAGCTCATGGGAGGGTAGATATTAGGGATAGAATACTCAAACTTGTTGTAGATAATTAGTATTTACTTAGAAAAGTAGATAAAGCTGATTAAAGACAAAATCTTGCTGAGAAAAGACTAAATACTGTTGGCAGAACTTGATACTGCATATAAAATGCTAAATCTGCTTGCAGAACATTATTAATTACTTGCAGAAGCAGATAATGCAAGTAAAAAGAAAATACAGTTAGCAGAAGACTAAATACTGTTGGCAGAAACGTAGATACTATCTATTTAATTCTAAATCTTCTTGCTGAAGAAGGGTAGATATTGCGGATACAATGCTAAATCTAGTTGTAGATTATTTGCCGGTTACTTACAAAAGTAGATAATGCTGATTAAAGACTAGATTTTGTTGAGAGAAGATTAAATACTGTGGGCGGAACTTTAGTTACTGCTTATAAAATGCTAAATCTGGTTGCAGAAGACTACTAATTGCTTGCAGAAACAGATAATGCTTATAAAAAGAAAATACAGTTAGCAGATGATTAAATACTGCTGGCAAAAAAATAGATACTGTCTATTCAATTCTAAATCTTCTTGCTGAAGACTATTTGCTGGTTACAGGAAGTACTAATTGTTAAAAAAAGTAGATGCTACTAATTAACAACAGGATCTAGTTGATAGTAAATCAAGTTCTAAATCTGCTTTCGGCAGACTATTTCCTGTCCTATTTCTTATTTCCTGATACTGTTAATGCAATACTAAATCTGATAATAGAAGACAATTTCGTGGTTGCTGAATACTACTAATTGCTTAAAAAAAGTAGATAATGCTGATTAGAAACAAGGTCTTATTGACAACTGACCATCATTGTGATCAGAAGAACAAATATTGCTTATACAATACTTAATCTGCTTGCAGAATATTATTTCTTGTTTACACAAAGCAAATACTGCTGACTGAAGCGTCGATATTGCCTATATAATATAAAATCTGCTTGCAGAAAGCTAGTAATTGCTTGCAGAAATTGATAAGGCTGATTAAAGACTAGATCTTGTTGGGTAACGACTAAACAGTGCTGGCAGAAGTATAGGTACTGTTTATACAACACTAAATCTGCATGCAGAAGACTATTTCATGGTTGCTGAAGACTACTACTTGCTTAAAAAAGTTGCAATTAATCAATGCTGATTAACAACAAGATTTTGTTGACAACTGACCAAATATTGCTGTCAGAAGAGCAGATATTGCTTATACAATACTGAATCTGCTTGCAGAAGACTATTTCTTGTTTGTAGAAGATTGCTAATTATTTAAAAATGTACTTAGTCTGATAAAAATCAAGATATTGTTGGTAAAAAAGTAAATGCTACTGACAGAAGCGTCGTTACTGCGTGTACAATACAAAATCTGCTTCCAGAAAGCTATTAATTACTTGCAAAAATTGATAATGCTGATTAAAGAATAGATTTTGTTGGGAGAAGACTAAATACTGCTGGCAGAACCTCAGATACTGCTTATAAAATGTTAAATCAGGTTAGAGAAGACTATTTCCTAGTTACATAAGACTACCATAAGCAAGCCATAAGGCTTGCAAAGTAGATAATGCTGATAAAAGTCAAGATATTGTAGGCTAACGACTAAATAGTGTTGAAATATAGATACTGTTAACACATTTAATCTGTTTGCAGAAACTATTTCGTAGATTTTGAAGACTACTAATTGCTTAAAATGTTAGTTAGGTTGATAAAAGAGAAGATATTGTTGGCTAAAGACTAAATACTGCTGATGAAACACTAAATAGTGCTGACAGAAGTATAGATATTGCGTATACAATACAAAATCTGCTTGCAGAAAACAACTAATTACTTTCAAAAATTGATAGTGCTAATGAAA
This sequence comes from Onthophagus sagittarius, assembly GCA_036711965.1. Lineage (NCBI taxonomy): Eukaryota > Metazoa > Arthropoda > Insecta > Coleoptera > Scarabaeidae > Onthophagus > Onthophagus sagittarius. The sequence goes on from JASERS010000004.1 coordinate 16,826,380, forward strand.
GACTAGATCTTGTTGGGAGAAGATTAAATATAGATAACTTTCCTCTTTTTTCCCTGTCTTTCTCTTCCTCTCTGTTCTCTTCATTCACTTCTTTAGCCTCGTTTTTGGTCACTCCTCGTTTATCCTTCTCTCCGCAACTTCTCTTCATCCGCATTTGTACATGTGGTCTATTTCCACTCCATTACTTTTTGAAATTTTCTATGTTTTTACACATACCCGGTCTACCTCGTTTTTCCTCTTCTTGGTAACTTTCAGTGACTCGTCGATCGTCTAGAATCATTTTATTGAAAAAAGATATATCAAGCCATTAATTTTTTATAAACTAGAGGGGAATCCATGCAAGGGGAGATTAATCAACCTCCTTTACTCCTTTTCGTCACCGTTTTCATCTTCACAACACTTCAGTGTGAAGAATGATCCTCGTTCTTTCTCATCACCTTCCTTCGGTTCAATTACTCCTTTCACAAATTCCTCCATTATACTTCATTTTTCTTCTTTTTTCCTCAAGTGTCGTGTTTAGGGTATTTTGTAGTGTTAATTAACTCCCTTTTTCGTTTAATATTTTTGTATTTGTTCCGCCATCTTGTATAATGATAGAACGTATGCTTGAACACTCTGCTCTCAGTACATACGTTTGTCGTACTCTGCTCTTTTGTGAAGGTGCAGATAGGCTTTGAAATACTCGTACCCGCTCTGGATCTGCACCATAGAATAGTCCATCTCGTTGGGTTGGATTGTCTTTCTTTCACTTTTTCCTACATTCAAACCTGATCTGCTTCTCTCCTCTTCCTTATCTCCTTTTTGAGCTATCCTTCTTTTGGCCATCAGATCTAGTTGTGGTGAGTACTTCCAGTACTTGGAGCATCTCTGTCGGCATGGTTCTATATTGACATTTCATAACCCAACTCATTCCTCCCGCAATATATACATCTCCTCATCCCATATCCATCCATCAAGTCATTCCATGTTTCTATTACTACTCTCTCTCTCTCCATGGTATTTAACCTTTCTCTCCATATTCTTTGTATTTCCTCTGTCTCACCCAAGTCTTAGTCTTTCTTCAACACTCCTCCAAAATCTAAAAATTTTTGATCTTTCAATTCTGGAACAGTCTTTCTCCTTGAACTAAAATTAAAACTAACACTAGCACTAACACTAGAACTATCACTAGAACTATCACTAGGACTAACACTAGATCTAAAACTAGAAACTTTCGGGTTTCGCCGTGCGTTTTTTGAAAAAATGTTGGACGTTTCTAACTGAACAGTTAGAACCAGTTTCTGAAGAAGGTTGCAACATGGCATCCAAAACGTCATACATTTTTTCAAAAAACGCACGGCGAAACCCGAAAGTTTCTAGTTTTAAATGTTCTTCCTCTTCTAGGTAACTTTCAGTGACTCGTCGATCGTCTAGAATCATTTTATTGAAAAAAGATATATCAAGCCATTAATTTTTTACAATCTAGAGGGGAACCCAAGCAAGGGAGGATTAATCAACCTCCATTGCTCCTTTTCGTCAATGTTTTCATCTTCACAACACTTCAGTGTGAAGAATGATCCTCGTTCTTTCTCATCACCTTCCTTCGGTTCAATTACTCCTTTCACAAATTCCTCCATTATCCTCCATTTTTAATCATTTTTCCTCATGTTTCGTGTTTAGGGTATTTTGTAGTGTTAATTAACTCCCTTTTTCGTTTAATATTTTTGTATTTGTTCCGCCATCTTGTATAATGATAGAACGTATGCTTGAACACTCTGCTCTCAGTACATACGTTTGTCGTACTCTGCTCTTTTGTGAAGGTGCAGATAGGCTTTGAAATACTCGTACCCGCTCTGGATCTGCACCATAGAATAGTCCATCTCGTTGGGTTGGATTGTCTTTCTTTCACTTTTTCCTACATTCAAACCTGATCTGCTTCTCTCCTCTTCCTTATCTCCTTTTTGAGCTATCCTTCTTTTGGCCATCAGATCTAGTTGTGGTGAGTACTTCCAGTACTTGGAGCATCTCTGTCGGCATGGTTCTATATTGACATTTCATAACCCAACTCATTCCTCCCGCAATATATACATCTCCTCATCCCATATCCATCCATCAAGTCATTCCACGTTTTCCACGTTTCTATTACTACTCTCCCTCTCCATGGTATTTAACCTTTCTCTCCACATTCTTTGTATTTCCTTTGTCTCACCTAAGTCTTAGTCTTTCTTCAACACTCCTCCAAAATCTAAAAATTTTTGATCTTTCAATTCTGGAACAGTCTTTCTCCTTGAACTAAAATTAAAACTAACACTAGCACTAACGCTAGAACTATCACTAGAACTATCACTAGGACTAACACTAGATCTAAAACTAGAAACTTTCGGGTTTCGCCGTGCGTTTTTTGAAAAAATGTTTGACGTTTCTAACTGAAGAACTTAGAACCAGTTTCTGAAGAAGGTTGCAACATGGCATCCAAAACGTCATACATTTTTTCAAAAAACGCACGGCGAAACCCGAAAGTTTCTAGTTTTAGATTTAGTGTTAGTCCTAGTGATAGTTCTAGTGTTAGTGCTAGTGTTAGTCCTAGTGATAGTTCTAGTGTTAGTGCTAGTGTTAGTTCTAATTTTAGTTCAATTAACACCGGTCGTGAAAGCCTTCGTACTTATAGTCTTTCTCCTGAAAGCCTTCAGAATTATTTAGGTTTTGTCTGGTATCAAAATCGTTGCACGAGAGTGCATAAAGGAAATGTGTAGATTTCAGGAGGAAGTAAACTTAATATTATCAAAGATTTTGGATGACCCTTTGAAAATTATGCTAATTTTTCAAAAATAGAAATAGCTTAAAAAATTGATTGACATCACTTTTTTTCTTAAATTTAGGTCCGTGAAGACGTTTTAAAGTCATTGAAGAACAATTTCCTACTGATATTAAATCAGGCTTGGAACGACCATCAAACATCGATGGTGATGATACGTGACATCCTAATGTATATGGACCGTGTGTACGTACAACAAAACGATGTCGACAATGTATATAATCTTGGTTTAATTATTTTTCGAGATCAGGTATATTGAATTAAAATTTAAATTGTATTAATCGTTTTTGATTGAATAATTTTATTTTATAGGTTGTTCGATATGGTTGTATTCGAGATCATCTACAAGATACATTACTTGATATGGTGATGAGAGAAAGACGCGGTGAAAAAGTCGATCGTATCTCAATAAAAAACGCCTGTCAAATGCTAATGATTTTGGGTATAGACGGTAGATCGGTTTACGCGGAAGATTTCGAAAGACCTTTTCTAGAACAATCTGCCGAATTTTACAAGGTCGAAAGTCAAAAGTTTTTGGCCGAAAATAGCGCCTCGGTGTACATAAAAAAGGTGGAGGCGCGAATAAACGAAGAATCGGAACGCGCCAAACACTATTTAGACGAATCGACCGAACCGAGAATAGTGGGCGTCGTCGAACAGGAACTAATTGAGAAACACATGAAGACCATCGTCGAAATGGAAAATTCCGGCGTCGTTCATATGCTAAAAAATCAAAAAACCGAAGATTTGGCGTGCATGTACAAGCTGTTTGGCCGAGTCGGCGACGGCTTAAAAACGATGGCCGATTGCGTCAGCCACTATCTCCGCGAAGAAGGCAAAGCGCTCGTCCAAGAAGAAGAACACCAATCTTCAACGAACGCAATCACTTTCGTCCAGTCGCTGCTCGATTTGAAGGATCGTTTCGATCATTTTTTAATCAACTCCTTTTCGAACGACAAAATATTCAAGCAGATGATCGCGTCCGATTTCGAACATTTTCTCAATTTGAACCCGAAATCCCCCGAGTATTTATCGCTTTTTATCGACGATAAATTAAAGAAGGGCGTTAAGGGAATGTCCGAACACGATATCGAGGTTGTGCTCGATAAGTCTATGGTTTTATTTAGGTTCTTACAAGAAAAGGATGTCTTTGAGAGGTACTATAAGCAACATCTTGCGAAGAGATTATTATTGAATAAGTCGGTTAGTGATGATTGGGAAAAGAATATGATATCAAAACTCAAGGTAAGATGTGTTTTGGATTCTGTGCATGTTTTGTCCATCTTTTTAATTATTTCTATATCCAAGTATTCAAAATTTTTAACAAAACTAATTCTGGAATTAAAAATATTCAGATTTAGCTGTTTTGAAAGATGTCTAGTTAAAGCTGAATGTTTAGATCTAGTGTTAACACGTTGAGTGCCATATGAGATCGCGTTGGTCTCATGTTGTATTGGAACATAGAGACTGCGCGAGTCCACCCTGGTCTCATATTAAACAATTTTACATTTGGCCGTGTGTGACCACGGTGGTATCACGTAATGCATTGAAATACATGTGGTAGCAGAGTAGACGGCCAGAAGAAACGATTTATGTCATTGGCCTGTTATTGTGAGACCAATATGTCACCACGTGGCATAGGGAACTGTAATATGTAAATAATGCAATAAAGTTAGAAAAAAACAAATAGAAATAGAAAAATAAATAGATCTATCTAGTCTATCTATTTATTTTACCTTTTATAATAATACAAAAAATATATAATTCTTAATACATTAATACAACATAGATCTTATGGATCTTATGTATATAATCTTATGGATTATATCCATAAGAAAACATAAATATCATTCGAAAACATGGATTAAATTCTTAAAAAAAACAGAAAATATGGTGTGTGTATACTAAATTTTAGAAGCTGTATGTGCTTCAAAAAAACAGTTAAAACAAAAACATTGATCGCAAGCACTACATTTCAACGTGGTTTGGGGAGTTTTCCTCGATGCTTGTTCTCTTCCAGATTCGTTTGAAATTTTCTTGTAGCATATTACACACCGACGTCTTTTAAAACGACCCAACATCTTCTAATTTATGCTCTATTTCGGTCATGTTTTCAGATATTTCTTCCTGTCTCGCTGTTTTCAACCACTTATGACTTCTTCTTTGAACGCAGTTATTGATATTTTATTATTGGTTATTTCTTTATACGCAATGTAGGCATTTACTATTACACTTCCAGTTAATAACTCCAACGCCAATTTCCTATACCATTTCATACTACGGCGAAGGCAGGTATTATAAGATTTTAACTGATCAGATATATCAATATATGATTTATATTTATTGTATTCAACCACATTTTTGGGCTTTTCTATTTCTTTACCTCTTTTGATTAAAGTAACCATTTCATTTCCATATCTAGTGCTCAATACTAATACGTCCTTTTTATCTCTCCATTTTTCAACTACTATTCCTTGCTTACATTCTTCAGCTATTACTTCTTCAACTTTTTATCTACAACCCTTGTGGGGTTATATTTTCTATTAGATCGTAATGTTCCAATAAGATGTGTTTTTCTATGTAATAGTGCATTAGCTAAACTCACTGATGTGTAATAGTTGTCAGTGCATAAAGTACGTCCGCTGTCTAAAAGATTTGTCATCAAATCCATTACAACTTTTGTAGGCACTGACACATGACCATCCTTCGATTTGCCGCAGTATACTTGGAAATCATGTGTGTACCCATCTTTTAGGCACAGCTTAAATAATTTGATTCCGAACTTATGTCGCTTATTGGATATATATTGACGAAATTTCAGTCTTCCTCTAAAAGGTGCAAGAGTCTCATCTATACAGGGTGGAGGGTGTCATTTGGCACTGAAATGATGTCCGAAGCTTGTTCACAAGTGGTGTTATTTTGTGTAATTTATCATCACTAATTTCCTCATTATTACTAAAATGTATCATTTTCAGAAGTAACTGAAAACGATTTCTGGACATTACACTTGGGATTGCATTTTTGTACAATCGTTTCGTTGACCAGTATGAAGAAAGTTCTGGGAAAGAACACAACCCCATCCACAAAATAATACCAATGAAATGTTCTATTTCTGTAGGGTCTGTGGGAGTCCATTTCAGAATACGTGCGTTTGGTAGAATATTACTTCGTTTACACTGTTCGGCGTATCTGTTTGTTTCTTCTACCTAAAATATATATTATTATTATGTTATTTTAATAGAAGATTTTTTGACTCACGATTAAGCTTATGATGTCGTCATTCACAAAAACTTTGAAAAAATCATATGGCAGTTAGTCGTATTGTTCATACAGAGCAATACTAAAACCAGAGTTTGGGACACTAAACTGTAAGTTTTTTAGATTTTTCCCAGTTGCATGAGCCCACTCAAACTCATTACTCTGGTTATTTGCTTCTTTTTCAATATCATTATTATTTTCTTCATCACCCAAGTCGTCATAACGCATGTTTCTTATAACTTCTTCTATTATTTCATCCATGTAATTGGGACTTTCTATAATTTTTGTGAGGTAGACGGTTCTGGTTTTTGCGAAGATGGTGTACAATTATTTTTTTTGAACCGTTTAGATTTAGACCGATAATCGTCCTCGGATTCAGAACTTTCTGTAACCGGTTCGTATATTTCGTCGCCGTCAAAAATATTTGCCTCACTTTCTTCACCAGAAAGCAACTCTTTCCATAACTTCTTCAAACGTGCTTGTTCTTTTTCGTATGACATATTCACATTCACAATTACACTCACAACATCCAAACAAAGACTGCGAAAAGTAATACTCGATCGCCGTAAACACTTGTATGAGAGATTTTACAAGTTCAGACAGGAATTACGTGATGACACATTGGACTCACATGGCTACTCGAGATGTACGCGTCTATTGTAGGCCGCGCGAGACCAACGTGTCACCATAAAATAAAAGTTTAAAATAAATATCAACAAAAAAATTATAATAATAATTTATGTTAATTCCTGAATCTGTAGAGCAATAATTACAAGATTCTAAAATAAAAAAACTATTGGCCATTTGTCGAATATATGGTGGCATTCAACGTGTTAATGTTGGTTTTAGCTGTAATTGTTATTGAGTATATGTTGACTGAGTAAAAAGCCATGCGTCTGAAGACGCACGGCTAAACCCTAACTTTCTAGTTCTAGGTCTAGTGTTAGTTCTAGTTTTCATTGTAATTCTATGCTATGTTGTCGTATATTTCTTTGTGGTAAAACTGTATAAATTTTGGATTAGAAATATTTGTGTTTAGCCGTCTTAAGAGATGTACAGACTGGTCCAAATTTGAATAGGCTATCTTGAAAACTATAAGAGTTAGATAAAAAGTAGCTTACATGTCATGATCTCTTTTTGAAAGAAAAATCCAAAGCTGAAAACCTCAAAGCGCTATCGTCTTTTGTTTTTCCGCTAGACGCCAAAAGTGAAAATATCATAAAATCAGCAACTGCAATTATCTTGGTTATTATTATTGGTAGAATATTATAACTAAGACATTATATGGACACTTTTAGATAAAAAGTAGCTTACATGTCATGATCTCTTTTTGAAAGAAAAATCCAAAGCTGAAAACCTCAAAGCGCTATCGTCTTTTGTTTTTCCGCTAGACGCCAAAAGTGAAAATATCATAAAATCAGCAACTGCAATTATCTTGGTTATTATTATTGGTAGAATATTATAACTAAGACATTATATGGACACTTTTAGATAAAAAGTAGCTTACATGTCATGATCTCTTTTTGAAAGAAAAATCCAAAGCTGAAAACCTCAAAGCGCTATCGTCTTTTGTTTTTCCGCTAGACGCCAAAAGTGAAAATATCATAAAATCAGCAACTGCAATTATCTTGGTTATTATTATTGGTAGAATATTATAACTAAGACATTATATGGACACTTTTAGATAAAAAGTAGCTTACATGTCATGATCTCTTTTTGAAAGAAAAATCCAAAGCTGAAAACCTCAAAGCGCTATCGTCTTTTGTTTTTCCGCTAGACGCCAAAAGTGAAAATATCATAAAATCAGCAACTGCAATTATCTTGGTTATTATTATTGGTAGAATATTATAACTAAGACATTATATGGACACTTTTAGATAAAAAGTAGCTTACATGTCATGATCTCTTTTTGAAAGAAAAATCCAAAGCTGAAAACCTCAAAGCGCTATCGTCTTTTGTTTTTCCGCTAGACGCCAAAAGTGAAAATATCATAAAATCAGCAACTGCAATTATCTTGGTTATTATTATTGGTAGAATATTATAACAAAGACATTATATGGACACTTTTCGACGGAGAATTTGACGAAGTAGTTGAAAAATGTTTTTCGCTTTTAGATTTTGATATATTACGACAATTTTCGTTTTTTTAAATGTAAACAATCCCTGATTTTTAGCTTATCAAATTCATTATTTTTTTCTGATTCCAAAAATATAAGGTTCGATAGGTGGTATATTTCTTATTGTTTCAGAATAAAGCTAAAAATAAGCTTTTTTTATAAAATTTTCAAACACCACCATCTAGTGTTATTAAGTGTAAATATTTTATTAACGTAAAAAATAGTAATTTAACGCAAAAATCAATAATTTAAAAAGGTGGTTGATTTGAGAATTTTTTGTAGCACTATTACAATGTTTTTTTTTTTTGAAATAATATGGTTAGTAAAAAAAAATAACATTTAAAAAATTAAATTAAACAACTCTTCCATCTAGTGTCGTCGAAGAAACTAAGTTTCCAGTTTCCTTATTTTTTTAATTTTACTTTTTCTAACGATTTTATTTCATAGAAAATGTTGAAACAGTCTAATAAAAAAAAATGCTTAAGTTGATCACCTCAAAATTATTGATTTTTTGTGTTAAATTACTATTTTTACGTTAACAATATATTTACACTTAAAGCTTTAGCTATTTACACAGCTAAACTTTAAGCTTTCTAGTTATTGGTTTAATATTAATTCTAGTTTTAATTCTTATTCTGTTAATCTGAGTAAATCCGAATCTTTCTAGTTCTATCTTCCTAGTCACTAAACCATCCTCAAAAAACTAATAATTTAACAGTTTTCTTTTCCTTTGTTTGATAGAAAACAAAAAAAAAATACTTTCCGAATAATCCAATAAATATTAATTGAATAATTATTTTTATTTTCAGACCGAATGTGGTTGCCAATTTACATCAAAATTAGAGGGGATGTTCAAAGATATGACAGTATCAAACACGATTATGGATGAATTTAAAGAACACGTTGCCAAAAATGAGGTAAAAACAACGATTTGGCAATGTTACACACTTCCTTCTCTCTCTCTCTCTCTCTCTCTCTGTATAAGCTACAATGAGTTACAAAGTAAAATTTTAGTTTATAAATTTTTTGTTAGAAATAGCAATGACAAATTCAGAGAGAAGCGGAGTTATCGGCGCACAGTGGTCAATTTCGCGAATTTAGGACGATAATATGCTCATTTCCAAACCTAATAAGTTATGATAATGAAATTACATACAGTGAATCACAGTGAAAATCATACACTTCAGTATTTTTGCTATTATAGCACAAAATAAACAAAACAATATGAGTTATTTTTTTTATATTTTTTTTTTATTAATCAATATAATAAACAAACTCAAATAAAGTAAAGTGAAAAAATATTACATTCAATTTACAGTTAGGAACATGAATGAAACATAAATAATTCATATATAAGACTTACAGTAAAAATCATACATTAACAAAAATAAATATCAAAAATTAAAGTTGTGCAAAATTAATGTTTAGTTGGTTGACCTTTTTGTTTGATGACATCTTTCAGGCGGTTTTGCATCGATTTGACCAGTTTTTCGGTATATTTAGGGCAAATTTTTAACCATTCTTGGCGAAGGGCATTTTTTAAGGATTCTTTGTTTGTTATTGTATGTTTTCTAATATTTGTTTCTAAAATGTGCCACAAATTCTCTATTACATTGAGGTCTGGCGATTGAGGTGGAGTTTGCATGACCTTTGGACAATTATATAACAACCACTCTCGCACAACATGGGCAGAATGTTTGGGGTCATTATCTTGGTAGAAGTGGAACCTGTCCCAGATTCCCAAATTAGCTGTACTCTCATGAAGGTTCTTCTTTAAAATATTGAGGTACATCCATTTATCCATATTTCCTTCGATGAAGTGCAAATTTCCAACTCCTGCCGCGGACATGCACCCCCAAACCATGACGTGCCCCCCACCGTGTTTCACCGTTGGTCTTAAGTTTTTTAAATTGAGCTCTTGGCCGGGTTTCCTCCACACGTTAACGCGCCCATCCGATCCAAAAATATTAAATTTGCTTTCGTCCGTAAAAAGAACGTTTTTCCAGAAATCAAAATCCTTGGAACCGTAGTCTTTAGTAAACTTTTTCCTAAGTGTTATATTCTTTTTTGATAGATACGGTTTTTTACGGGCAATTCGTCCATTCAATCCATTTTTTCGGAGGACACGACGTATTGTTTCGGCATTGCACTTCTTTTTTAAATATAATGCCGCTTCTGAAGCCAGTTTTGGTGCGCTAAGTTTTGGGTCATCTCTAACTTTTCGGAGAATCCACCGTTCATCAGCGTCGTTGAAAATTTTTTTATTACTAGTTTTTGTTTTATTTTGCACTCTGTTTTCTTTTTTATAACGTTTTACGATGCATTGAATAGTGGCATGACTTCTATTTAAGACTTTTGCAACATCTCGATATCTATTGCCGGATTTATGAAGAGAAATAACAATATTCCTTTCTTCCGTAGTGGTTTGCTTTTTTTTTAGATGCCATTTTCACGAATTTACACTGACGAAATTCACAAAACTGAATAACAACGCGCGTAAAAAAACTGGTTAACCTAAAAAAAAATACTAACAGTGCTTACTAATATGAGATTTTTAAAATGTAAAAAGGGTGTATGCTTTTCACTGTGAGCTTTCTAGATGCATAATATAAATTGCGTTAATTTTTGTGCACTAGTTTCAATTAACTATTGTTCCTGTTTATTTTATATCAATCTACTTATTTTATATATTAATAAAAAAAATATAAAAAAATTAACTCATATTGTTTTGTTTATTTTGTGCTATAATAGCAAAAATACTAAAGTGTATGATTTTCACTGTGATTCACTGTATGTAGCTGTTAGGAACAAAATCTAAAAATTTATATCAAATCTGGGTCATAAATCTATTTGACAGCATATGAAGAGTTATCGTGACAATGACGCCTCCGATGACATCACATTGTTTACTTCAATTTGGACACTTATATCTAAAGCATATCTCAATTTGCGAACAAAATGTTCTTAATGTTTCATGCAAACATTAAGTTTTGTGTGTGGATTATCCACCATCCATTAAAAATCAATCAAAAAATTGATTAGTGTTTAATACACATCACTTAATGGATGATGATCTAATAATGGACTACTTCTAGTTAAGGTTATAGAAGTAGTCCATTATTAGATCAGATGTTATAGGAGATTCTAGTTAAAGTTATAGAAGTAGTCCATTATTAGATCATCATCCATTAAGTGATGTGTATTAAACACTAATCAATTTTTTGATTGATTTTTAATGGATGGTGGATAATCCACACACAAAACTCAAAAACCTTAACTAGAAGTAGTCCATTATTAGATCATCATCCATTAAGTGATGTGTATTAAACACTAATCAATTTTTTGATTGATTTTTAATGGATGGTGGATAATCCATACACAAAACTCAATGTTTGCATGAAACATTAAGAACATTTTGTTCGCAAATTGAGATATGCTTTAGATATAAGTGTCCAAATTGAAGTAAACAATGTGATGTCATCGGAGGCGTCATTGTCACGATAACTCTTCATATGCTGTCAAATAGATTGTCACTAGTTGTATGAATGTATCTTATACAGTAAGTCAAAACTTTTAAATGGAACGCCCCATATTTTTTTAGCCTATCAAAAAAGGGATTTAATTCTCTGCAAATTATTTATAAACATTTCTATACCTATTATTATAGTTTCGTTCATATTGAGTAATTTATCACTCGCGCAACTTCTGTTGTGTTAAGGAGGCGCATAACCTAAAATTGTAAGTTATCACGTGTGTCTTCCCATGGTTCTTCGGTAGCCTGTGGTGAGTTTTGCGATCTTGCTTTTCTTTCGCTTTGCTTGGTGGTTGCTTTTGGTTGGTTGCTTGTTGTATATAATATTTGCAGGCGGGGGTGGACAACCACCTCCGCCGTCTCTTTAACATGGCTGATAAAAATTTTGTGGAAGATCTCGACAGATGCGATGATTTAATAAATTTCAAGGATGCTCTCGAATTTATAAAGTACATTGATGCTAATTTTGACAATCTTTTCGATTCTAGTTCATTTGATTACATTAATTTAAACGTTGCTCAATGCAAAGCCGCTGTAGAGCGCGGCTGTATTCAAGTTAACTCAAAACAAAAACTAATCATTACAGATGATATCATTAATCTTGGAAAAAAAATCTTAGAAACCAAAGGATGCCTATTTAATAATTTGTCATTTAATTTCAACAACTGCTGTTTCTCCAACTTGGATGCTTCTCCTTTCATCGTGCACATTGAATCAATAGACAAAAATATAACAGCCTTAAGCGATATGAAAATAGGAAAATATTTCTATGATCAGATGATACCAGGTGTAAAATTGATCGAAAAACGGGGAAGAAATATATTAGCAGCCGAATTCGACTCTCACATTAATGCAAACAAGTTTTTAGATGCCAACTTCGACGTTATTAACAACTGGAGGACTTACATACCAACACATTTAATTTCGTGCAGAGCCGCCATCGTTAGAAATATAGACACATCCTTTTCTGAAGAGGATATTAAACATAATTTGATTGCAGATAACGAAAGAGCAGTTCTTTCAGTCAGAAGATTTAAAAGGAAAGTAGTTAAAGAAATGAGCGGAGCTACAGGCTCTCAAACCGAGTTTGAATATAGAGATACCTCAACAATTCTGGTGACTTTTGCAGGAACCGTATTACCTAATTATGTTGAACTTTTTTTCAATGTCAGAAGAACCGAAATATATATAGCACCAGTTGTCCAATGCCACAAATGCTGTCGATATGGGCACACAAAGAAGATTTGCAAATCAAAAATAAGATGTCCAGGATGTGCAGAGGAACATGATCTTAAAAAATGCACCAACAAAGCAAACCCCAGCTGCATTTTCTCTAAGGGTAACCATTTATCGACAGAGATGGGCACCTTTTGCTGAAAGATCATGTCCCGAATTCCTCAAACAAACCAAAATCAAAAAACTTATGGCAATCTATAATATTTCAGCGTATGAAGCAATGATGGCAGTAAGTAATACATCCGATAAGCAATATACGATAAACAGGCTAAACGACGACATAAACTTCCCTAAGTTACCTTCAAATAATCAGATTAATACGGGTTCAAATGCGAACGGAAACAAAATGACCCCACAATTTAAGAAAAATTTTACATATAAGAGAGTAGTCAAATCAAATGTTCCGGGCGGCTCTCCAAATCGAAGAAGCGGAACACCCCCAGAGCTCATGTTTTTTCAAGACGGAAGAACCCCGGAAGCATTAATTAAAAAAATCCGACCCACCGAGGAAAGTTTTGATAGAGGCCAGATTAGAACTACCATCGAAGAAGCGTGCGATGGAAACTTAATGAATCCCCAAGATAGCGGAATCGAGGTAAGGTCCCCATCAGTATCTAATGATAGTTTTATCTCCGCATCATTCGAAACTCCATCTGCCATAGTAGCCCGCGTTCATTTCTCTGATAATACATCAAACCAATTTAATGGATAATCCAGGTTCACACATAAACATAATGTTATGGAACTCATGTAGTTTAAGCAGAAATAAAGCTGATTTGTATAATTTTATCGCAGACTACCCCTAGGATATAATAATCATATGTGAAACATGGCTTAAGAAAAACTTTTTAGTAACAACCCCCGGTTTTAAGGCCAGACATATTACCGGAACAGACGGTTATGGAGGTCTCTCTGTTTTGATTAAAAGAAGTGTACAAGTGGAATGGATGAACAATCCTGTTATGCATGAGGAAAGAATTCACTTCGTCAAGTTCAGGTTTAAAGGAATAACATTCGTGGCGGGATATATTCCACCAGATCTAACCTTTGACGTTCAAGATTGGAATCAACTTCTTCTAAACGTTACTTCACCTTTTGTCATTTTGGGAGATTTCAATGCACACCATCCATTATGGGGTAGTTATACCACAAATGCGAGAGGACTGGCCTTATTCGACTTGATAGAAGCACTTGATCTGTCTGTAATGAACGAAAAAAGGACTACTGTTTTGAATAGGAACAACAATATCAGTGTCACCTAATTATCTGCTCTTCGGATCTGGCACGTGACGTTGTCTCCAATATAGGTATGGACACTTTGGGAAGCAATCATTTCCCGGTTTTTGCCAGGATATCTACCAACGTTCAAGTAAATGCGAGGATTTTTAGCGCCCAAACAACAGACAAATTTAACGACAGGAAAGCTAATTGCGCAAGTTTTGTCGAACACATCAACAACTGTCTAGAATTGAAAAGTATACCGTCTTATGAATCACTATTGGCGGCAATAAGGGAGGCGGCTAAGTATTTTATCCCCAAGCTAAAGCTAAATACAAAATCGAACTGTCGTTGTAGATGGTGGGATGCAGATTGCGCTAGAATTGTGGCACTCAGAAAGATGGTAACCAGACAGTTTTTCGCCGATCCCTGTGAGATAAACTTTATCATTGTGAAAAGATACTTGGCTTTGACCAAAAGAATGCTACTCAAAAAGAAAAGAGAATCTTTCAAAAATTTCTGCGAATCCTTAACTAGAGAGTCATCGATGATAAGGATATGGAGCACCATCAGACATTACGATAGATCAGTTAACAATACTACTAAGTTAATATACTCGTGAGTTTATGTCTCATCTGTGCTCAGATTACGTGCCAGCTGCACAAGAGGTTGAAACTTATACAGGGTGTTCCCGTGACTCGGGGCATAAAATTAACCACATATACTAGAGCAAAAATGATGATGATTCGTGAAAAAAAATTATTATAAAAGTCTTCAAATGGCCAAGATATGGGCCATCAAAGTTCAGAAATTTTAACACATTTTTCTAAATATTTTCAAAACCATTAATGGTAGAGGGTTGAAATTTGGTACAGAGTAAACAAACATCATGCAAAATCATTGAACCAATTTTGATTTTGGCCGGATGACGGCAACCATGTTATACAGGGTGTTCCTAAAATTTGTTTGCTCAGAACTTTTTTGTTTGTTCGTAACCCTACATTTATTTTTGTAGTTTTTAATAGAAAATTTATTTTCGAAACTTTTTTCACTCTTTGAAAATTTTGATAACATTAACCGTTTGCGAGTTAAACGCGAAAATATTAAGCTTCGATTTCAATGGTAACACTAAACACAATAATTTTCGAAAAAGTTGGCCATGGCAATTAAAAAGAAAAACAAATTGAGCCGTCAACTTGCTTATGTAGTTTAAACATAAAGTTGTTTGTTAATGAAGTTTTTATTAATTTTGCGTGTTCAAAATGGACAATTACACATTTAGTGAACAAACTGACATGATTTTGACATTGGGAGAATGTCATGGAAACGCCGTAGCAGCCGCTAACCGTTATCGGGAGAAATTTCCGAACCGCAGAGCGCCCAATCGAAAAACATTTTTAAGAATTGAAACCCGTTTAAGGGAAAATGGGACGTTTAAGCCGAATTTTAGTAACAACGGTAAAGTCAGATCAGTCCGAACAACCGAACTAGAAGAAGATATTCTAGACTACGTACAAGAAAATCCTACAGCTAGTACTTTGGATATGGCGAGGCATTTTTTAACGTCAAAAACAACTATCTGGCGTGTTCTTCACGAGCAACAGCTTTATCCATATCATAGTTATAAAGTTCAGGAAGTTCGACAGGCTGATTACCCACTACGACTGCAATATTGTCAAATAATGCAGCACAAAATCCAAATTGATGATCAATTTTTAGAAAAAATACTTTTTGCAGATGAATCGACATTTTCTAAAGATGGAATCATCAATTTGAGAAATTCACATAGTTGGGCGGACGAAAATCCAAGATTTAAGAAAGCTTGGAAATCGCAATGGAGGTTTTCTCTTAACGTTTGGGCTGGCATTGTGGGCGATGTCATTATAGGACCCGTTTTCTTGCCGTCAAGGCTGGATGGCCATACATACAGGGGACATTTAGAGCAATTAAATGATTTTTTAGATGACGTTCCTTTAAACACAAGACAAGAAATGTGGTATATGCATGATGGTGCTCCTGCGCATAGTACACATGCTGTCCAAGAATTTCTATGTGAACGGTTTCCGGAACGGTGGATTGGACGAGGAGTGGATGCACCGATAAGTTGGCCCCCCCGATCGCCGGATCTTACACCTCTAGATTTTTATTTATGGGGACGCATTAAATCGCTTGTGTACTGCGTTGAAATAACTTCAGTTGATCAACTGAGGTTACGAATTGTTGATTCATTTGATCAACTTCGAACTGAAATCAACGTCCTCAGCAGAGTGCGCTTTAATTTAAGACGGCGATATCAGGCGTGCATTGAAGCCGGCGGGAGTGTTTTTGAACATCTGCTTTAGTATTTTTTTTTGTTCTGTTTTATTTATTACCATTTGTTTATAATTTTATTGTTCTTGTTCATATTTTTGTTAGAATTTTTATTATGTTCTTGTTTGTTGTTACCGCGAAAATTAAATTTATTGTTTTGGAAATTACATTCTTTTATTCAATTAAAATAAATTAACACTGGATTTAACTAAATCTACACTGAGAAATTTATGCAAATAATGGTTATTAGATCAGTTCGTTTTTCAATTGTCATCGCCTTCTCAGATCTTGCGGAATATGTTTTATTTGTTACGATTGAAATCAAAGCTTAACAGTTTCGCGTATAACTCGAAAACAGTCAATGTTATCAAAATTTTCAAAGAGTGAAAAAAGTTTCGAAAATAAATTTTCTATTAAAAACTACAAAAATAAATGTAGGGTTACGAACAAACAAAAAAGTTCTGAGCAAACAAATTTTAGGAACACCCTGTATAACATGGTTGCCGTCATCCGGCCAAAGTCAAAATTGGTTCAATGATTTTGCATTATGTTTGTTTACTCTGTACCAAATTTCAACCCTCTACCATTAATGGTTTTGAAAATATTTAGAAAAATGTGTTAAAATTTCTGAACTTTGATGGCCCATATCTTGGCCATTTGAAGACTTTTATAATAATTTTTTTTCACGAATCATCATCATTTTTGCTCCAGTATATGTGGTTAATTTTATGCCCCGAGTCACGGGAACACCCTGTATAATTGAAGAAAATAACATCAGCATTGGGAGACCTTTTAATGCGGTGGAGTTGGAGTCTGCTTTGAGAGTTAATAAATCTACATCCCCGGGTTCGGATGGTGTGAGTTATGCTATGCTGTGCAATGTTTCAGATAGGGGCAAGTGTGTCTTACTGAAGATATTTAATAATATCCTGAAAGGGGGCAGTATTCATGGAATGGTGGATGGAATCTAATTCAATGTTCGGCGAATCTGTGTCTGGGTTTAGAAAGGGAAGAGGAGTCGGCAATTGTCTTTTTGCTGTGATCGGGACTGTGCAGCAGGCTTTTTATCGCAGAAATGTTTTGACTGGTGTATTTTTGGACATTCTGTCAGCATACGACAATGTAAACATCTTTAAATTGTTGGGAATGCTTAGTCGAGATGGATGCCCTTCAGTTCTGGTCGCACTTCTTCATCAACTACTGACTGGTAACATATACCAGTTAAAACATGATCCCTATGGGATTGGAGGCAGAGTGTCCTACAAGGGACTCCCCCAGGGTAGTTCCCTAAGTCCCCTACTTTTTAACTACTACATCAGGGATATTAGCAGAATTAACGAGGAACATGGAATTAAGACGGTTGTTTTTGCGGATGACGTGGTATTAATGAAGGAGGCAACCTCCTTCGAGTTGGCGATTGAAACTATGAACTATGCGTTGCAGGCGACATCTGGGTTTTTTGAGGAACGTGGTTTCAGTCTGTCACTCAACAAATCGCGAGCTATGTTGTTTAGTCGCAGAAGGAGGGCTGAGAATATTCCTTTAATTAAACTGGGGGATGAGAACATCGCTGCGACCGTGAATATGGTATACCTGGGACTGCACATAAATAACAAACTTTCCTGGAAAGAACATGTGAACCATATAATAACCAATTGCCAGAAGGCACTTAACTTGCTCAGATCGCTGTCTTCAACTAAATGGGGATGTGGTCGAACGATTTTCCATTCTACCAGATCAGCAAGGACATTTGCGATATCTTTAGGGAAATGAAAGAAGAAACTTGGAATGTGTGGCAGCAAGAATGGAATGGTAGTAACAGAATCAAGGGTCGTGCTTTGTGGTTGATTAAGGGTGATGTCAGAGAGGGAACATGGTATGGGTCTTTTGTCTCTGAGTCTAAACATATGATTTCTACAATCAGTCGGATGCGAATTGGTCACGGCATGTTTCCTGCTCATATGTACCGGATAGGAATGGCGGATTCACCGAGCTGTAGCTGTGGAAAGTACGGTAATCTCAACCACATTATTTTGGAATGTGAAGTGTATGAGCTGGAGAGAGGTAGAATGTTTAGCAAACTGCGAAGTATGGGAACTTTTCCTCCATACAGCATAAGCTGTCTATTGGCCACAAATAAATTACCAGTTCTAAGAATGCTTTTTTATTTTCTATGTAATAATGGAATCTTTATTTAGTTTGTGGAGGGCTTCTTGTTTATGTAGTTAAGGCATGACGGTCTGTTTGGTAGATGCTTTTCCTGTCAAGGGGTTGACCCGGGGAGCTGCATTTGTCGCCGTTCGGACTAACTTTTGCTTGGGTTGCTGTTGCTTTATTAGTAGTGCAAGGAAGGATCATTCCCCCTTCCGAGAGTTTTATTTTCATTTGTACAATTCATGTTATTCATTTTATGCTCCCAAAGGGCTACTTAACCGGAGACACTACAAAAACAGGTGACTGGTGATATAAGATCTATTATAGCTCACACACCAAGATATTGCCCCGTTTTGTGAAGAAGAAGAGTAATTTATCAAAATCGTTACGCAAAATGCTGGAAGCTATTTATGTTTTTATTAGAAGGCCTTAACATTTTGATAGTTTATCATTTAATTTATTTAAGTTATTATTGGTATTATTTTTACAATGATCTGCGATTGAATAAATTTTAGTTTGTTAGCTTTTATTTGCCAAAAATAACCAACAAAAGAACGCATAAATGAAACAATGAAAAACAATATGGCGTAATATTTGACTTAATGATGGGCGAAATATTCCTAGAGAGTTCACATTACTTATTAAGGATTCTTTCTTGGAGAATAATATTCATCTACATCGATGAAGGCACATATTTACAGAGGAATTTGGTTAAACAATAAAATATGACAGAACATTTGTTCTGATCTTTCCAAAACTAAGAAAACAGATCCTATCTAACACTTTATTACATTCGCCATGAATAAAAATGAATTTAAAATGTGGGCGTTAGATAATTCGCCATGATATTCAAAGACATTAATAAAAGTAAGTATTGACTCAACTAAGTAATGACAATAATAACATAAGTATGAATGAAAATCTGTGAGAATTCCATAGCTATCTAACATAAAAACCAAAAGCTAACACAAGAAAATATGAGGCGTTCCATTTTCATTCTCGCAATTGAATACAGAGAAACGATAATTCAATTTTTGACCACCCTGATACAACAAATGACAATCTATTTGGCAGCATATGAAGAGTTATCGTGCCAATGCAAAACGTTTTCGAATTTACGTTGACTTAGATATGGGCTTTTAAAGAGCATGGTGATATTTCTCAAAAAAAATTAAAATCAAACTAACTCGAAAACAAAACCTGCTAGGAACCACAACTGCCCAGGCAGCAAACTCACATTTATATCTTGTCAGTTTGTCGCCTATTGACACACACAGCCCATTAGCGTCATATTTTGACGTTGTTGGAATGTTATGTTTTGACGTTGCTGCAGCTCTATAAAGAGGCTTAAAATGAGTAACCATTTTCTCTTACTTCAAGTAATCCAACAATTCTATAATTTACGCATCACACCATGTGATTTTTCAACATGGTGCCCCTCATTACTTAGCAATAGAAATGAAATTTCGCATGTAAAGTTCTAGCAAACGGTTCGGTATGCGAATTTTAAGCAACTTTTCTCAAGATAAGCCACAGTTGTAAATTTTTACTTTCGAAAATATGAGTACCATGTATATTAAAACTTGGTATAAAGGTGGTGTAAATGGTATAGAGTTGGGTTGGGTTCTTCAACTTCATTCAACTTCCCTTATATTGAAATGAATTTAGAAGGTTTGATTGTTTTGGATTTGATTTTTTGTTATATGAAGGATGGTATGAAGTTAAAGTTTTTCATCATACAATCCCTCATATATAGTTAATAATTTGAAGTTGTAGCTCAACCACAGAAGAAAACCTTCATACCATCACTCATATTGGATGTTATGAAGCTGGAGTTCAATCCAATCCCATTATAGACGAATAAATCACAAAGTATTTCCAAAAAACGAAAATATTCGTTAGATTGGGTTGGGTTTAGTTGGGTTAAGCTCCAACTTCATATTATTCAATATGAGAAATGTTATAGATTGTAATAAGAGAAGAAAGGTAAATATTTATTTATTTCTTTTCAATCTGCACTACACGTGTTTCACTTTTTTCGTAAAAGCGTCATCAGGTACAACGTCAGTTACATCAGAGGTTGCAAAAAAATTAAGCGAAGAGAAAACTGCGAAGACATTGGATGATCTTGAACTCTCGTCATTAAACGTTGAAGAAGCAAATACCAATCTTTTATTTAATTTAAAAATTATTGAAAATTTGAAATTTTGAAAATTGTGAAGTTAACAACAGATTGGTTGGTAATTTAATACCTTTCTTTGAAATTTTTTTTGTTAAAAGAAAAAAAAAGTGTTTTTAGTTTGACATTATTAATGTTGAAATGCAAAAGTTAGAATTATTATTAGTGATAAAAACATTAATAATGAACGCTGATGTTAACGTTAAATTAAAATTATTAAAGCCTGAGGGCGGCGTAACTGTAATGTTGAGTTAACGCTGAAGGCAAAGCGTGGTTTTCTGTCGAGGGTTAAAATTAGATGCAGAACAATTTCTTAATGTAGAGAGCCGTGTGCTTGTATCTACGTTTCGAAACCTCTGATGTAACTGACGTTGTACCTGATGACACTTTTACGAAAAAAGCGAAAGAGTGTAGTACAGATTGAAAAGGAATAAATAAATATTTATATCATATGGGTCAATGATGAGCCACCTGGTTTTGTTAATAATATCGTGTAGTAAAGTCATTTTAGACCTCAACATATTAAAATATTGTCTTAAAAGTTACTAATTTTTATATTTAGTCATCCTAATTTTAAGAAGTTGACCACTGCGCGACGTTGCCCAATCATTTAGTGTAAATAATTTATTTAAAAACATCTTTATAATAAATAATTTTATTTTTAGACAAATTTAGGGGGCGTCGATTTGTTTATGAGGGTGCTAACGACCGGATTTTGGCCCACTCAAAGTGCGACCCCCAAATGTCACATACCAGCAGTTCCGTTAGCAGCTTTCGAATGTTTTCGAAGGTTAATTAAACATTAATTAAAACAAAAATAAATTTAAATTCATTTTCTCTTAAAATTTTTAGATTTTATTTAGCTAAACATAGCGGTCGCCAATTAACTTTACAACCGCAATTGGGTAACGCAGATTTAAACGCAGTCTTTTACGGTCCGAAAAAAGAAGAGAGCGACAAAGAGGGTGCGTGTTCGTCTTCGACGACGAGCGTCGTTTCGAATCGTTCGGGTCCCCGAAAACATATAATCCAAGTTTCAACGTATCAAATGGTCGTTTTAATGCTGTTTAATAACCACGAGAAGCTTTCTTACGAAGAGATCCAAAACGAAACGGATATACCCGAACGGGATTTAATCAGGGCTTTGCAATCGCTCGCGATGGGGAAACCAACGCAACGAATACTCATTAAAAATCCGAAAACGAAAGATATCGAGCCGTCTCACGAATTCTTCGTGAACGATTCGTTTACGTCGAAATTACACCGGGTAAAAATACAAACGGTTGCCGCGAAAGGCGAGAGCGAACCCGAACGAAGGGAAACGAGGAATAAAGTCGATGAGGATCGTAAACACGAAATAGAAGCCGCCATAGTGAGAATAATGAAAAGTAGGAAAAGGATGGCGCATAATTTACTCGTTACGGAAGTTACTGAACAATTGAAGAGTAGGTTTTTGCCGTCGCCGGTTATAATAAAGAAAAGGATTGAGGGTTTGATCGAAAGGGAGTATCTCGCTCGGACTCCCGAAGACCGAAAAGTGTACACCTACGTCGCGTAAACGAGACCGGACAGTTCTAGACGTTCTCGAGTGATCTCTCTTTGTAACGTTTAAACTCTTTGAACGAAATAAAAAATTAATTATTATAATAAAAGTAAAAAAAATTATTGATAAAATAAATGGAAAAAACGAGATCGATCAGCCCACGAAGAGATCTGCTGAAAGAAGATGTTTTATGATGGAAAGTTTTGCGGAATCTCATTTCGGACGGTGTTTTTATTGCGAGTGCGTAACCCGGTTAAAAGGATAAGAGATAGGATTGATTGTACCAACTTCTAGTATCATTTTAAATAAATTATTCCAGAATACAGATGCCGTTAATTCCAAGTTTTTAGAACCAAAAGAATTAATTAAAATAAAAAAAAGATTTAAATTTAAATTTGAATAGTGTTGTATACATATATATTGTATTAATTATTTAAAAGAAAAATTGAAAAAAAAATTAAACGCGATGTAAAAAAAAATATAAGAAATTCTGCCTAAATCGAGAATTTACTTTCATTTTTTTGTTAATACGTAAATGAATACTCGACGCCCAAAATCCCGGGTTTCTTCTACTTACTTTACGAATGGAATTTAATAGGAGAAGACTTGTGAGCGCGCTACATACACAAGTGTTAATAATTTTTTGGTTTTATTTTCCGCTCGAATGGACTGTTGAAGCGTTAAGCCGAACAAAAAGAGTTCAAGAAAAAAGATTGATTATTACAAATTAACTAATTATGCCCGTTTATTTTGGATAATATTTGTGACCGTCATCTGTGACAAAAAAGAAACCGTTTTTGCATAGACTCTATATTATCGGAGAAGAATGTGTTTTTAATATTTTAAAATAAATTGTTCTAATAATTTTCGATTATATCTTTTTTCTTCTTTACTTTTGTTTTCAAGTAAATGCAAGAAATATTATGTGACTTTTTTTATTTTATTCCTACAGCATTTTTTTATTTTCATTGTAATTATTACATTTTATCTAGGGTGTCCAATTCCCGGAACTAAAAAAAGGAATTTAAGGTTTTAGGATTCGGGATAAAGTTCTAAATCCCGAAATTTTGGCGATAGGTCCTGAAATTCCTGAAAATAGTTCCTAAAATCAAAATATGTTTAAAAAAAAACCATTAAAAACTTTTTTCTATTTTAGTGTTACTGTGTTATCCATATGCATTAAACGTGGGTTGTTAATTTTTTTAATATTTTCAGATGACCAGCTTCCAGAAAACTTGAAATACTTCAAGAGTACTCGATATTGCCTTCAGAGAAATTGGTACTGTTTCCAAAAGACTCAAAATGCTTTCTGAAGACTTGAACTGCTTTCATAAGATTTAAGAAGACATGATACTGTTTTAAAAAAACTGATATTGCTTGCAGAAAGCTTCAAATGCATCTAGAAGACTTGAAATGCTTCCAGAAGACTTTATATTGCTTCTGGAAGATTTGAAATGTTTCCAAAAGACTTAATATATCTGTTAGAAGACGTGGTACTGTTTCTAGAAGACTTATAATGTTTCCAGAAGATTTGATATTGTTTCCAGAAGACCCAAAATGCTTCCAGAAGATTTGAACTGCTTCCACAAGATTGAGTACTGCTCCTGAAAGACTTAATACTGCTGGCAGAAGACTTGAAATGCTTCCAGAAGAGTTGAAATGCTTGCATAACGCTTGAGCTACTTTCAAACGACTCAATGCTGCCTCTGGAAGACTTGATACTGCTTCCAAAAAATTTGAAATGCTTCCGGAAGATGTGAACTGCTTCCATAAGATTTATTACTGCCCCTGAAGGACTTAATACTGCTTCTAAAAATCTTAATATTCCTTGCAGAAGATTTGAAATGCTTCCAACAGACTTACGATGATTCAAGATCTGATTACGAAGATTTGATATTGCATCTAGAAGACTTGAATTGTTTCCAGAAGACTTGATATTGCCTCTGGAAGACTGCAATGTATCCAGCAGACTTGATACTGCATTTAGAAGCCTTGAAATGCATCTAGAAGAGTTCATATTACATCTGGAAGACTTGAAATCCTTCCAGAAGCGTTAATACTACTTGTAGAAGACTTGATTTAGCTTTCAGAAGACTTCATACTGCTTCTAGAACATGTGCAATGTTTCCACAAGACTTGATATTGATTGCAAAAAACTTGAAATGCTTCCAAAAAACTTGTTGCATCCAGAAGAATTGAAATGCTTCCAGAGGAGTTAATACTGCTTGTGGAAGAGTTGATATAGTTTCCAGAAGACTTGATATTGCTTCTAGAAGACTTTATATTGCTTCTGGAAGATTTGAAATGTTTCCAAATGACTTAATATATCTGTTAGGAGACGTGGCACTGTTTCTAGAAGATTTATAATGTTTCCAGAAGATTTGATATTGTTTCCAGAAGACCCAAAATGCTTCCAAAAGAGTTGAAAAGTTGTCAAAATGTTTGAACTACTTCCAGAAGACTCCATGCTGCCTTTGGAAGATTTCACACTGTTTCCAAAAGACTTGAAATGCTTCCAGAAGATTTGAACTGCTTCCACAAGATTGACTACTGCTCCTGAAAGACTTAATACTGCTGGCAGAAGACTTGAAATGCTTCCAGAAGAGTTGAAATGCTTGCATAACGCTTGAGCTACTTTCAAACGACTCAATGCTGCCTCTGGAAGACTTGATACTACTTCCAAAAAAATTGAAATGCTTCCAGAAGATGTGAACTGCTTCCATAAGATTTATTATTGCCCCTGAAGGACTTAATACAACTTCTAAAAATCTTAATATTCCTTGCAGAAGATTTGAAATGCTTCCAACAGACTTAGGATGATTCAAGATCTGATTACGAATATTTGATATTGCATCTAGAAGACTTGAATTGTTTCCAGAAGACTTGATATTGCCTCTGGAAGACTGCAATGTATCTAGCAGACTTGATACTGCATTTAGAAGCCTTGAAATGCATCTAGAAGAGTTCATATTACATCTGGAAGACTTGAAATCCTTCCAGAAGCGTTAATACTACCTGTAGAAAACTTGATTTAGATTTCAGAAGACTTCATACTGCTTCTAGAACATGTGTATTGCTTCCACAAGACTTGATATTACTTGCAAAAAACTTGAAATGCTTCCAGAAAACTTGATGTTGCATCCACAAGAATTGAAAAGCTTTCAGAAGAGTTAATACTGCTTGTAGAAGAGTTGATATAGTTTCCAGAAGACATGTTACTGCTTCTAGAAGACTTTATATTGCTTCTGGAAGATTTGAAATGTTTTCAGAAAACTTCGTATTGCTTCTGGAAAACTTGAAATGCTTCCAGATGACTTAATACTGCTTCTAGAAGAATTGTAATGCTTCCATAAGACTTCTTATTGTTCCAAGAAGACTTGAAATGGTTGTAGAACACTTGAAGTGCTTTCAGAAGACTTGAAATGCTTCAGGAAGATTTAGAATGCTTCGAGAAAATTTACAATGCTTTCAAAAGAGCTAATACTGCTTGTGAAAGAGTTGATATAGCTTCCAGCAGACTTGATACTGCATTGAGAGTGTTTTTAGAAGACTTGAGATGTTTCCAGGAAAATTGAAATTCTCCCAGAACGCTTGAAATGCTTGCAGAAGAGTTGAGATTGCCTTAAGAAGACTTGATGCTGCTTTCAAAAGACTTGAAATGCTCTAGAAGGCTTGATATTAATTCCAGAAAACTTGGTATTGTTTCCAGAAGACTTGATACTGCTTCTAGAAGATTTGCAATGCTTCTAAAAAAGTTGACATCGCTTCTAGAGGTTTGATATTGTTTCCAGAAGACTTGATACTACTTCTAAAAGATTTGTAATGCTTCTAAAAAATTGACATCGCTTCTACAGGTTTGATATTGATTCCAGAACACTTGATATTGTTTCCAAAAGACTTGACACTGCTTCTAAAAGATTAATGATGCTTCCAAGAAAGTTGACATTACTTCTAGAGACTTGATATTGTTTCTAGAAGACTTAATACTGCTTCTAAAAGATTTGCAATGCTTCCAAAACAGTTGACATCGCTTCTAGAGGCTTGATATTGATTCCAGAATACATGATATTGCTTCTAGAAGACTTGATACTGCTTCTAGAAGATTTGTAATGCTTCCAAAAAAGTTGACATCGCTTCTAGAGGTTTGATATTGATTCCAGAATACTTGATATTGTTTCCAGAAGACTTGATACTGCTTCTAAAAGATTTGTAATGCTTCCAAAAGAGTTTATATTGCTTCTAGACACTTTGTATTGATTCCAGTACACTTGATATTGTTTCCAAAAGACTTGACACTGCTTCTAAAAGATTAATGATGCTTCCAAGAAAGTTGACATTACTTCTAGAGACTTGATATTGTTTCTAGAAGACTTAATACTGCTTCTAAAAGATTTGCAATGCTTCCAAAACAGTTGACATCGCTTCTAGAGGCTTGATATTGATTCCAGAATACATGATATTGCTTCTAGAAGACTTGATACTGCTTCTAGAAGATTTGTAATGCTTCCAAAAAAGTTGACATCGCTTCTAGAGGTTTGATATTGATTCCAGAATACTTGATATTGTTTCCAGAAGACTTGATACTGCTTCTAAAAGATTTGTAATGCTTCCAAAAGAGTTTATATTGCTTCTAGAGACTTTGTATTGATTCCAGAACACTTGATATTGTTTCCAAAAGACTTGACACTGCTTCTAAAAGATTAATGATGCTTCCAAGAAAGTTGACATTACTTCTAGAGACTTGATATTGTTTCTAGAAGGCTTAATACTGCTTCTAGAAGATTTGCAATGCTTCCAAAACAGTTGATATTGCTTCTAGAGGTTTGATATTGATTCCAGAATACTTGATATTGTTTCCAGAAGACTTGATACTGCTACTAAAAGATTTGTAGTGCTTCCAAAAGAGTTGATATTGCTTCTAGAGACTTTGTATTGATTCCAGAACACGTGATATTGTTTCCAAAAGACTTGACACTGCTTCTAAAAGATTAATGATGCTTCCAAGAAAGTTGACATTACTTCAAGAGATTTGATATTGATTCCAGAACACTTGATATTGTTTCCAGCAGACTTGATACTGCTCCTAAGAGATTTGTAATGCTTCCAAAAGAGTTGATATTGCTTCTAGAGACGTTATATTGATTCCAGAACACTTGATATTGTTTCCAAAAGACTTGACACTGCTTCTAAAAGATTGATGATGCTTCCAAGAAAGTTGACATTACTTCTAGAGACTTGATATTGTTTCCAGAAGACTTGATACTGCTTCTAGAAGATTTGCAATGCTTCCAAAACAGTTGATATTGCTTCTAGAGGCTTGATATTGATTCCAGAATACATGATATTGTTTCTAGAAGACTTGATGCTGCTTCTAGAAGATTGGTAATACTTCTAAAAAAGTTGACATCGCTTCTAGAGGTTTGATATTGATTCCAGAACACTTGATATTGTTTCCAGAATACTTGATACTGCTTCTAGAAAATTTGTAGTGCTTCCAAAAGAGTTGATATTGCTTCTAGAGACATTATATTGATTCCAGAACACTTGATATTGTTTCCAAAAGACTTGACACTGCTTCTAAAAGATTAATGATGCTTCCAAGAAAGTTGACATTACTTCTAGAGATTTGATATTGATTTTAGAACACTTGATATTGTTTCCAAAATACTTGATACTGTTTCTAGAAAATTTGTAATGTTTCCAAAAGAGTTGATATTGCTTCTAGGGACTTTATATTGATTTCAGAAGACTTGACATTGTTTCCAAAAGACTTGACACTACTTCTAAAAGATTAATGATGCTTCTAAGAAAGTTGACATTACTTCAAGAGATTTGATATTGATTCCAGAACACTTGATATTGTTTCCAGCAGACTTGATACTGCTTCTAAAAGATTAATGATGCTTCCAAGAAAGTTGACATTTCTTCAAGAGATTTGATATTGATTCCAGAACACTTGACATTGTTTCCAGCAGACTTGACACTGCTTCTAAAAGATTAATGATGCTTCCAAGAAAGTTGACATTACTTCAAGAGATTTGATATTGATTCCAGAACACTTGATATTGTTTCCAGCAGACTTGATACTGCTTCTAAAAGATTAATGATGCTTCCAAGAAAGTTGACATTACTTCAAGAGATTTGATATTGATTCCAGAACACTTGACATTGTTTCCAGCAGACTTGACACTGCTTCTAAAAGATTAATGATGCTTCCAAGAAAGTTGACATTACTTCAAGAGATTTGATATTGATTCCAGAACACTTGATATTGTTTCCAGCAGACTTGATACTGCTTCTAAAAGATTAATGATGCTTCCAAGAAAGTTGACATTACTTCAAGAGATTTGATATTGATTCCAGAACACTTGACATTGTTTCCAGCAGACTTGACACTGCTTCTAAAAGATTAATGATGCTTCCAAGAAAGTTGACATTACTTCAAGAGATTTGATATTGATTCCAGAACACTTGATATTGTTTCCAGCAGACTTGATACTGCTTCTAAAAGATTTGTAATGCTTCCAAAAGAGTTGATATTGTTTTTAGAGACTTTAATTGATTCCAGAACACTTGATATTCTTGCCAAAAGACTTGACACTGCTTCTAAAAGATTCGTAATACTTCCAAATGAGTTAATATTGCTTCTAAATACTTTATATTTATTTTAGATCACTTGATATTGTTTCCAGAAGACTTGATACTGCTTCTAGATGATTTATAATGCTTCTAAAAAAGTTAACATCGCTTCTAGAGATTTGATATTGACTACAGAAGACTTGACACTGCTTCTAAAAGATTTGTAATGCTTCCAAAAGAGTTGATATTGCTTCTAGAGATTTTATATTGATTCCAGAGAACTTGATATTGTTTCCAAAAGACTTGACAATGCTTCTAAAAGATTCGTAATGCTTCCAAAAGAGTTGATATTGCTTCTAAAGACTTTATATTGATTCCAGAACACGGATATTGCTTCCAGAAGACTTGACACGGCTTCTAGCAGATTTCTAATCCTTCCAAAAATGTTGATATTAGTTCTAGAGAGTTGATATTGATTCCAGAACACTTTTTGGCGGAGTGTGATGATAATTTTAGGTGAGTAATAGTAAAAACCTCTTTTCTCTGCGTTATTTTATTTAATTTATTTGGGACTAGTTTCGACTAAATAACAGTCATCCTCAGCCAAATCTACAATAGTACATAATTATAAAATAAAGAAAAATCGACCTGTTACAAAAACTTACAGCTTTAAAATCTATTTACATGTGCACAAATGCAAAAACATTATCAAAACCACGCTTAAAATTATCAAACAGAATTAAAAACAATCTTATATAGAAATGACACGACACTGGATTTATCGAAGATGAAATTAATAAAATTTTGATCACTCCAAAATAGAGTGGATGTGAGAAACTTCTTATATTTTGAAAGCCGCTGTTTATATAATATAAATTATAGTATTATACGATGAATATAACTTTGAAAAGGTGATAATTTTTGTGATAGTGGATGCTGGGACTTAAAAGGAATGATGGTATTCAAAGAGGTAGTCTTTTGAAAAATGTCCACTTTTAAAAACCTTTTAAATATATCTAAGAAGTTTATTTTTGAATTCTCGTAAAATTTTATCGTCAAATTTAGTTTTTTATGGATACTGTTAATAACTTCTGAAAGACTTAAATCCTTCCAGAAAACTGGAAATGCTTCCAAAGAAACACCCACACAAAATTCTTAATGGTTTCATCTGATTAATAATGTTGATAATTAATATTAATATTTTTTTCAACAACTTGACTCATTTTCATTGAATTTTTAGCCTTAATAATGAACTACTTGTGAAGATTTAGATTATATTACATTTTTGATACATAATACACTAACTAAGTAACTAAATGTGTAAAATAATTGTTCAAAATCGGCTTTTACTAACAAACTTTAGGATTTTACATCCTTTTTGGTGCTAATATTAGTTTTAACATATTATGTACAAGAATTATATATTTTTAATTAACAAAAATTACAATTAACAATTAAAATGTTTGGGTTGAGTTAGATTTATGAGTTATTAACTCTCAAAGTATAATTTAACAAATTTTGAGCAAAATAAATTAAACAATAAATCAAAATGTGAAATGGTGGTTGCCTACCCATGCGTCAAATAAAAATTCTTTAATTATTATTAAAATTCAACGCAATTTATTCACGATTATTATTTATAAATAATTTTGATTATTATTATTTAACTAAATTATTTATAATTTTTTATTATTAAATTAATTTATTACATTTTTAATAATGATTCAATAATTGCGCCATCTCTTGACTTCTTCCGCAATTAAAAGCGAAGTTTCAAACCAAATTCGAAACGATATCTATTAAATTCTCGTGCATTGGTTTACATTTTGCTATTTACTAATTTAGTTCATGCCGAGAGTTGTCCGTGAAAGGTACGATTCTTTAACGTTCAAAAAAAATGTTGTGTTATACGTGAAAATCGTGTCAATCATAACATACGTGTACACTCTACAGAAATAATTAGAAAACGGTAAGATATTTTCATTATTATAACCAAAATGTTAATTTTAAATCTAAATAAAAAAAAACGTTTCATTTCCTTTATATTACGTTTTTTATGAACTTATTTACAAATTTAAAACATTGCGTTGGTGATTAATAAAAAAATTAAGAAAGCTGAGAAATTCAAAAAAAAATATGTCAATGTCAACAAAGACACTGACATTTGTCAATTTTTAACAATTTTAACTCCATCAAGATATTTTAATAATTTTAGCGAAATCTCGCGAATTTTTAACAACCGTAAGTTTAATACAATCCATTAGTTTTATTAAAATTTTCCTCAACCGGAAAATACACGCGATTTGAATTCGTACTTTGATATCAAAACGCGAATCTCTTTGTCGGTTTTTATCAACTAACGTTAATTGGAAAAGACTTGCAAGTTTTTGCGTGTTAAAGTCTTTCTCTACCATTCATCTGTATTATGCAAATTGATGTTATTTTGTGCCCTAATGTGTTGTACCAATGTTAATTAATTAATCGGGTTTGTTTATCTTGTTTCAGATTAATAATGGCTAATGTTCTTTGCACGTGTCTTTTTAGGATTCTTTTACCACTCATTATTTTACCATGTGAGTATAAATTTCAAGTTATTTTTATCATCGTCTTGTAAAATTGAAGAAAATTTTCGTTACAAATTAAGTTGCTATTTAGATAATGTAATCTCAAGAAAAGAGAAGTCTTTCATGAGATTTTGTTTAGCTCTGTAATATTAATACATTTCGCAATAACTTTACTGAAGAATGTGACTGATTATACAAGAATGTTGATTCTTTTGGTGGATGATGTCATTTTAAGAGTTCATTAACATAAAGAAAATGAACTACATTCATTTTTGAGTTTATATTTAAGAAAAAAGATAAAAAATATGATAATTGGATATGCAAAAATGAAAATTGAACAATTATGCTATAAATTATTCTCCAGTGTAGCAAAAATTTTCGTAGAAAATCGATGAATTCTAAAAATAAGCGTTCCTTAACATTTCCGTTTGTCCGGAGGAAAGGAATATTATTAAAAAATAAATAAAAGTTATGCAAGTAAATAACTTGTATGTGTATTGCAATTATGATCCAATCTGTGATAATAAATGCTACCCAAGGCTTATCATGTTGACGCTGATTCATTGTTAAAAATAAATTCAATAACATTATTTTGAATGCATTGCTAACAATTTTTGTAAAATCGTTCAATATTTTTTTAAATAAATTTAATGAAATGATTAAACCTATTCGTTCAATCTCATTAAGATAAAAATTTTCCATTTAAAAAGGTAAATGAAAAAATGTTGAATTAAATTTGGATCAATTCCAAATGGAAAATTAGATTGATTCGTAATAGGTGTATGTCTTTGTTATCAAATAAACAATAAAATAATGTCATGGTTCAAGCTACCGGATTATTAATTTGCTTGGAAAACAATGAAATCATAGATAGACGAGAAAATGTTTTAATAATGTTCAAATGACCTCGCATATCCGGCGAATAATACGATGGTAATAGAACTGCTTATGAGAATCGGGACGTTTCGTGCCTTTTTTCTGTACTCATTGTTTTACCATAATTTTTCGTTCACTATGATGGCTCTTTTAATCATTCGCGTATTGATTTGTATTGGAACGTAGAGGCTACGTGAGTCCACCCTGGTCTCATATTAAACAATTTTACATTTGGTCGCGTAAGACCATGTTGGTATCACATACTGTATTGAAATACATGCGGTTGCAGAGTCATTGGCCTGTTATTGTGAGACCAACATGTCACTACGTGGCATAGGGAACTATAATCTGTAAATAATGCAATAAAGTTAGAAAAAAATAGATAGAAATAGAAATATAAATAGATCAACTAGGTTATCTATCTAGTGTATCTATTTATATTACCTTTTATAATAATACAAAAAATATATATACAATTCATAAGAAAACATAAATATCATTCTAAAACATGGACATAATTCTTAAAAAAACAGAAAACATGGTGTGTGTATATTAAATTTTAGAAGCTGTATGTGCTTCAAAACAACAGTTCAAGCAAAAATATTGACCGCAAGCACTACATCATCACTACATCAACGTGGTTTGACGAGTTATTCTTGAAGCTTGTTCTCTTCCAGATTCGTTTGAAATTTTCTTGTAGCATATTACACACCGACGCACATAGGGGTATTTTGAATGAAAAGCTGGCCATAAGTCGCTTTAAAAAATTTTAACTGATGTCATAGTAAACAGTGTTTTTTAATAGTTGAATAGTTATGACGTAATAAGGCAGTCATCTTTTATTCGTCACGACATTGACACATGCTACACCACCTGTCAAAATTCAATCGTTGTTCAACCAGCACGTTTTTTGTTCTTGACGCTTATCAAAAACGAACTTTGTTGTTGCTTTGTGAGTGATGTGTGAGGTGTGAGGGAGGAATTTTGTGATGGATTTAGAAGCTGAGGGTATGTATAAGATTTTAGATCTATAATATTTGTAAATAAATCAATATGCAACAACTTTTTTCATGATTTAAGTAAATGTGTTAACCAATAGTGTTTTAAAACAATTTATTTTATTTTTTTGCATTTTTGATACCTTGTACGGACTTGTACATTGAAAAATTATATAACATGATACTCTCTGGTTCACGTTCTAACTATTATGAAAGAAACATTTTCCGCAAACTTCCGCCACTCTGTTCAGTTTGTGTTTTTTGAAAATGGGACTAAAACTGGTAAATATAGACACTGACCAAAGTACCTATTTTCTTTACAGAAACCGGCGGAACTGTGAAGCAGTTCACGCGGAGAGTTCTCTATGACTTTATAAAAGAGAGTCTTAGTCGTTTACTAGACGAGAAGATAATCTTTATGGAGAATAAACTAATTGAAATAACAAATTGTCCCGATTTTAAAATTAGCCAGTTTAAAAGCAAATTAAGACTTTTCAAATCACAGTTTAAACAAAAATGGACAGCCGCATGTAATAAAGAACAGAGATTTCTAAAAAATAACGAAAAATGGCTTGCCGGAACTTTGAAATTACCAATCTGAACTAAACAAAAGGTGGGTAGGCCGGTAAAGGAATTCCAAGAATCAAGCGATCGCAGTAAACGGCGCAAAACAAAAAAGTTAAGGGAGCATGTACCCGAGGAAACATTGCTTTATGCCACCCAAATGAGTTTACGGGCA
Source organism: Onthophagus sagittarius (assembly GCA_036711965.1). Classification (NCBI taxonomy): domain Eukaryota; kingdom Metazoa; phylum Arthropoda; class Insecta; order Coleoptera; family Scarabaeidae; genus Onthophagus; species Onthophagus sagittarius. The sequence continues at coordinate 16,860,477 of JASERS010000004.1, forward strand.
GCTGGAAAGAAAGATGCATCCGCGATTCTAAAAGAAATGACAAAATCTCCATTACGTGCTTCAAAAATTCGTAAAGTAATAACTACACAGCAGCAAGCTTTATCAATATTTGTCGAAGCTGGTCTAACCCGAAAACAGTACAACGTAATATGCAGTGCGAGCAAAAAACTATATCCGTGTTATTCGTTACTTCAAAAAGCGAAAAATGAGTGTTACCCTAAACCAGAATCATATCGTGTCACTGATACGTGCGCCGAAACAAATCTGCAAGACTTGATAGATCACACTGCAGCACGTTTGTGTAAATACCTCGATGAAGTTTTTGTAAATATTTCCGACGAAGAAAAAGAAAATTTAGAGCTGATATCCAAATGGGGCTGCGATGGCTCTCAACAAGCCCAGTATAAGCAAAAATTTGAAAGTGATGCAGTTAGCGACGCATACATTTTTCAAAGTTCCTTTTTGCTTCTAAGATTAATTGTAAATAATAGGAGTAAAAAAAATTATTTGGCAAAATCCTTCACCATCTAGTCCGCGCTTCTGTAGACCAATCCGTATCAGGTTTGTACATGAGACCAAAGATATAACTACAGAAGAAATAAGATACGTAGATAATCAGGTAAATAACCTAGTCAAAACAGAGGTGCTCGTAACCAGTGGAATTTTAAAAATAAAACATACGTTTCTGCCCACAATGGTAGATGCCAAAGTGTGTAACGCGGCAACAGATACTTTGTCTTCAATGCGTTGCTATATATGCAAAGCGACATCAAAAGAATTTAATAAATTGGAACAAAGACGAGAAGAAGATCCAGAAACTTTCAAATTTGGGATATCCATTCTTCACGCAAGAATAAGATTTTTAGAGTCAATACTTCACTTATCATATAAATTGCCAATTCAGAGGTGGCAAGCAAGATCTTCGACTGACAAACAGATTATTAAAGACACTAAAAAGGGTATACAACAAGCATTTAAAGAAGAGATGTTACTGTTAGTGGACATACCAAAAGCAGGCTTTGGTAACACCAATGACGGTAATACGTCAAGGCGTTTTTTCTTGCATCCCGAGACGGTATCAAGAATAACAGGTATTGACCTTGACTTCTTGAAAAGGTTGAAACTTATATTAGAGATAATCTCGAGCGGTCACAAAATAAACACAGAAAAATTTGAGATCTTCTGTAAAGAAACAGCAGAAGTTTACGTAAGGTTGTATGGGTGGCATCCAATGACACCCACTCTTCATAAAATATTGATTCACGGACCAACATTAATAGAACACGCTATAATACCAATTGGCCAGCTCTCCGAAGAAGCCGCAGATGCGCGGAACAAACATTTCCGCCAGTATAGATTAGACTTTGCAAGAAAGTTTTCTAGAGTGCAATGTAATGTGGATGTGCTAAACAGATTGTTATTGACCTCGGATCCATTCATTTCATGTTCGAGGCCTAAAGAAAAAAGAAACAAGAAATTGTTTTCTAAAGAAGCATTAGGTTATTTTTTGCAACCAGATATCGAAGAAGATGAAGCAGATGAAGAAGAAGATGATGAAGAAGAAGATGAAAAACAACATGAAGAATCATTTATTTAATGTACATACTCACAAATAATATTTGTTTTTATGATGAAAAATAGGCAATTGATGACGAAAATGTTTCTTGTTGTGATGAAAATGTTTTAATATTAAGCATATATTATAAATATAAACAAAAGTTTTCTATTAATTTTCTTCGGTCTTCCCCAAAATCACAACAAGTGCAAAATATGTGAAAGTAAGCTAATTTAGTATCCAAAATAAATCTAGTATGTGTAATTAACAACATCAAGTGATTTTAAATTAATTAAAATGAAAAAATAATTATGGCCAGCTTTTCATTCAAAATACCCCTATGTGCGACGTCTTTTAGAACGACCAACATCTTCTAATTTATATTTAGGTCATGTTTTCAGATATTTCTTCCTGTCTTACTGTTTTCAACAGACCATTTATTACTTCTTCTTTGAACGCAGTTATTGATATTTTATTATTGGTTATTTCTTTATACGCAATGTAGGCCTTTCATGCGAAGATATATCAATATATAATTTATATTTATTGTATTCAACCACATTTTTGAGCTTTTGTATTTCTTTACCTCTGTTGATTAAAGTAACCTCAAGATACGTGCCTTTTATCTCTCCATTTTTCAACTACTATTCCTTGCTTATGTTTTCAGCTATTATTTCTCCAACTTTCAACTTTTTATCTACAATCCTTATGGAGTTATATTTTCAATTAGATCGTAATCTTCCAATAAAATATGTTTTTCTATGTAATAGTGCATTAGCCAAACGCACTGATGTGTAATAGTTGTCAATGCATAGAGTACGTGCTGTCTAAAATATTTATCATCAAACCCATTACACCTTTTGTAGACACTGACACATGACCATCCTTCGATTTGCCGCAGTTTACTTGGGAATCATATGTTTATCCATCTTTTAGGCACAGCTTAAATAACTTGATTCCGAATTTGTGTCGCTTATTGGATATACATCGACGAAATTTCAGTCGTCCTCTAAAAGGTACAAGAGTCCGATCTATACAAACGTTCTCGGAGGGTGTCATTTGGCACTGAAATGATCCGAAGCTTGTTCACAAGTTGGAAGAAGGTTGTGTAATTTATCATCACTAATTTCCTCATTATTACTAAAATGTGTCTGGACATTACACTTGAGGTTGCATTTTTGTACAATCGCTCCGTTGACCAGTATGAAGAAAGTGCTGGGAAAGAACACAATCCCATCCACAAAATAATACCAATGAAATCTTCTATTTCTATAGGGTCTGTTCGCTTACACTGTTCAATGTATCTGTTTGTTTCTTCTACCTAAAATATATATTATTATTATGTTACTTTATTAAAAGATTTTTTGACTCACGATCAAGCTTATGATGTCGTCATTCACAAAAGCTTTGAAAAAATCATATGGCACTTGTCGTATTGTTCATACAGACAATATTATAACCAAAGTTTAGAACACTAAACTGTAGGTTTTTTAGATTTTTCCCAGTTGCATGAACTCACTCAAACTCATTACTCTGGTTATTTGCATCTTTTTCAATATCATTATTATTTTCTTAATCACCCAAGTCGTCATAACGCATGTTTCTTATAACGTTTTCTATTATTTCATCCATGTAATTAGGGCTTTCTATAATGTCTTGTGAGGTAGACGATTCTGGTTTTTGCGAAGATGGCGTATAATTTTTTTTGACCCGTTTAGATTTAGACTGATAATCGTCCTCGGATTCAGAACATTCTGCAACCGGTTAGTATATTTTGTCGCTGTCAAAAATATTTGCCTCATTTTTTTCATCAGAAAGCAACTCTTTCCATAATTTCTTCAAACGTGCTTGTTCTTTTTCGTATGACATATTCACATTCACAATTACATCCACAACGTCCAAACAAAGACTGCGAAAAGTCTTGTAGTAGTTAACAAGCATCTGATGTTGCCATACTTCAGTAGAATTAGAGAGGTAAACATAAAGCACATCATAACAGAATTCTTCCAGAATATGAGGCTTATTTGAAGAACCATATTACAGTTTTCCCAGCTGTTCGAACCCATTATGGCAAACAATCATCGGCAACATACAAATACATAGACTCTTCTTCGATAAATATATCTATTATGTATCATATATACAAAAAATATGTTGTAGATAAACGTAAAGTATCGCTTGAAAAATACTTGATTGTATTTTTTGAATTTAATGTAGGGTTCTTCAAGTCGAAGAAAGACCAACGCAAGCTATGTTTAAAACAGGATAATTAGAAATGCAAAATTGAAAATAGAACAATTATGCGGTAAATTATTCTCCAGCGTAGCAAAAATTTTCGTAGAAAATTGATGAATTCTAAAAATAAGCGTTCCTTAACATTTCCGTTTGTCCGGAGGAAAGGAATATTATTAAAAAATAAATAAAAGTTATGCAAGTAAATAACTTGTATGTGTATTGCAATTATGATCCAATCTGTGATAATAAATGCTACCCAAGGCTTATCATGTTGACGCTGATTCATTGTTAAAAATAAATTCAATAACATTATTTTGAATGCATTGCTAACAATTTTTGTAAAATCGTTCAATATTTTTTTAAATAAATTTAATGAAATGATTAAACCTATTCGTTCAATCTCATTAAGATAAAAATTTTCCATTTAAAAAGGTAAATGAAAAAATGTTGAATTAAATTTGGATCAATTCCAAATGGAAAATTAGATTGATTCGTAATAGGTGTATGTCTTTGTTATCAAATAAACAATAAAATAATGTCATGGTTCAAGCTACCGGATTATTAATTTGCTTGGAAAACAATGAAATCATAGATAGACGAGAAAATGTTTTAATAATGTTCAAATGACCTCGCATATCCGGCGAATAATACGATGGTAATAGAACTGCTTATGAGAATCGGGACGTTTCGTGCCTTTTTTCTGTACTCATTGTTTTACCATAATTTTTCGTTCACTATGATGGCTCTTTTAATCATTCGCGTATTGATTTGTATTGGAACGTAGAGGCTACGTGAGTCCACCCTGGTCTCATATTAAACAATTTTACATTTGGTCGCGTAAGACCATGTTGGTATCACATACTGTATTGAAATACATGCGGTTGCAGAGTCATTGGCCTGTTATTGTGAGACCAACATGTCACTACGTGGCATAGGGAACTATAATCTGTAAATAATGCAATAAAGTTAGAAAAAAATAGATAGAAATAGAAATATAAATAGATCAACTAGGTTATCTATCTAGTGTATCTATTTATATTACCTTTTATAATAATACAAAAAATATATATACAATTCATAAGAAAACATAAATATCATTCTAAAACATGGACATAATTCTTAAAAAAACAGAAAACATGGTGTGTGTATATTAAATTTTAGAAGCTGTATGTGCTTCAAAACAACAGTTCAAGCAAAAATATTGACCGCAAGCACTACATCATCACTACATCAACGTGGTTTGACGAGTTATTCTTGAAGCTTGTTCTCTTCCAGATTCGTTTGAAATTTTCTTGTAGCATATTACACACCGACGCACATAGGGGTATTTTGAATGAAAAGCTGGCCATAAGTCGCTTTAAAAAATTTTAACTGATGTCATAGTAAACAGTGTTTTTTAATAGTTGAATAGTTATGACGTAATAAGGCAGTCATCTTTTATTCGTCACGACATTGACACATGCTACACCACCTGTCAAAATTCAATCGTTGTTCAACCAGCACGTTTTTTGTTCTTGACGCTTATCAAAAACGAACTTTGTTGTTGCTTTGTGAGTGATGTGTGAGGTGTGAGGGAGGAATTTTGTGATGGATTTAGAAGCTGAGGGTATGTATAAGATTTTAGATCTATAATATTTGTAAATAAATCAATATGCAACAACTTTTTTCATGATTTAAGTAAATGTGTTAACCAATAGTGTTTTAAAACAATTTATTTTATTTTTTTGCATTTTTGATACCTTGTACGGACTTGTACATTGAAAAATTATATAACATGATACTCTCTGGTTCACGTTCTAACTATTATGAAAGAAACATTTTCCGCAAACTTCCGCCACTCTGTTCAGTTTGTGTTTTTTGAAAATGGGACTAAAACTGGTAAATATAGACACTGACCAAAGTACCTATTTTCTTTACAGAAACCGGCGGAACTGTGAAGCAGTTCACGCGGAGAGTTCTCTATGACTTTATAAAAGAGAGTCTTAGTCGTTTACTAGACGAGAAGATAATCTTTATGGAGAATAAACTAATTGAAATAACAAATTGTCCCGATTTTAAAATTAGCCAGTTTAAAAGCAAATTAAGACTTTTCAAATCACAGTTTAAACAAAAATGGACAGCCGCATGTAATAAAGAACAGAGATTTCTAAAAAATAACGAAAAATGGCTTGCCGGAACTTTGAAATTACCAATCTGAACTAAACAAAAGGTGGGTAGGCCGGTAAAGGAATTCCAAGAATCAAGCGATCGCAGTAAACGGCGCAAAACAAAAAAGTTAAGGGAGCATGTACCCGAGGAAACATTGCTTTATGCCACCCAAATGAGTTTACGGGCAGCTGGAAAGAAAGATGCATCCGCGATTCTAAAAGAAATGACAAAATCTCCATTACGTGCTTCAAAAATTCGTAAAGTAATAACTACACAGCAGCAAGCTTTATCAATATTTGTCGAAGCTGGTCTAACCCGAAAACAGTACAACGTAATATGCAGTGCGAGCAAAAAACTATATCCGTGTTATTCGTTACTTCAAAAAGCGAAAAATGAGTGTTACCCTAAACCAGAATCATATCGTGTCACTGATACGTGCGCCGAAACAAATCTGCAAGACTTGATAGATCACACTGCAGCACGTTTGTGTAAATACCTCGATGAAGTTTTTGTAAATATTTCCGACGAAGAAAAAGAAAATTTAGAGCTGATATCCAAATGGGGCTGCGATGGCTCTCAACAAGCCCAGTATAAGCAAAAATTTGAAAGTGATGCAGTTAGCGACGCATACATTTTTCAAAGTTCCTTTTTGCTTCTAAGATTAATTGTAAATAATAGGAGTAAAAAAAATTATTTGGCAAAATCCTTCACCATCTAGTCCGCGCTTCTGTAGACCAATCCGTATCAGGTTTGTACATGAGACCAAAGATATAACTACAGAAGAAATAAGATACGTAGATAATCAGGTAAATAACCTAGTCAAAACAGAGGTGCTCGTAACCAGTGGAATTTTAAAAATAAAACATACGTTTCTGCCCACAATGGTAGATGCCAAAGTGTGTAACGCGGCAACAGATACTTTGTCTTCAATGCGTTGCTATATATGCAAAGCGACATCAAAAGAATTTAATAAATTGGAACAAAGACGAGAAGAAGATCCAGAAACTTTCAAATTTGGGATATCCATTCTTCACGCAAGAATAAGATTTTTAGAGTCAATACTTCACTTATCATATAAATTGCCAATTCAGAGGTGGCAAGCAAGATCTTCGACTGACAAACAGATTATTAAAGACACTAAAAAGGGTATACAACAAGCATTTAAAGAAGAGATGTTACTGTTAGTGGACATACCAAAAGCAGGCTTTGGTAACACCAATGACGGTAATACGTCAAGGCGTTTTTTCTTGCATCCCGAGACGGTATCAAGAATAACAGGTATTGACCTTGACTTCTTGAAAAGGTTGAAACTTATATTAGAGATAATCTCGAGCGGTCACAAAATAAACACAGAAAAATTTGAGATCTTCTGTAAAGAAACAGCAGAAGTTTACGTAAGGTTGTATGGGTGGCATCCAATGACACCCACTCTTCATAAAATATTGATTCACGGACCAACATTAATAGAACACGCTATAATACCAATTGGCCAGCTCTCCGAAGAAGCCGCAGATGCGCGGAACAAACATTTCCGCCAGTATAGATTAGACTTTGCAAGAAAGTTTTCTAGAGTGCAATGTAATGTGGATGTGCTAAACAGATTGTTATTGACCTCGGATCCATTCATTTCATGTTCGAGGCCTAAAGAAAAAAGAAACAAGAAATTGTTTTCTAAAGAAGCATTAGGTTATTTTTTGCAACCAGATATCGAAGAAGATGAAGCAGATGAAGAAGAAGATGATGAAGAAGAAGATGAAAAACAACATGAAGAATCATTTATTTAATGTACATACTCACAAATAATATTTGTTTTTATGATGAAAAATAGGCAATTGATGACGAAAATGTTTCTTGTTGTGATGAAAATGTTTTAATATTAAGCATATATTATAAATATAAACAAAAGTTTTCTATTAATTTTCTTCGGTCTTCCCCAAAATCACAACAAGTGCAAAATATGTGAAAGTAAGCTAATTTAGTATCCAAAATAAATCTAGTATGTGTAATTAACAACATCAAGTGATTTTAAATTAATTAAAATGAAAAAATAATTATGGCCAGCTTTTCATTCAAAATACCCCTATGTGCGACGTCTTTTAGAACGACCAACATCTTCTAATTTATATTTAGGTCATGTTTTCAGATATTTCTTCCTGTCTTACTGTTTTCAACAGACCATTTATTACTTCTTCTTTGAACGCAGTTATTGATATTTTATTATTGGTTATTTCTTTATACGCAATGTAGGCCTTTCATGCGAAGATATATCAATATATAATTTATATTTATTGTATTCAACCACATTTTTGAGCTTTTGTATTTCTTTACCTCTGTTGATTAAAGTAACCTCAAGATACGTGCCTTTTATCTCTCCATTTTTCAACTACTATTCCTTGCTTATGTTTTCAGCTATTATTTCTCCAACTTTCAACTTTTTATCTACAATCCTTATGGAGTTATATTTTCAATTAGATCGTAATCTTCCAATAAAATATGTTTTTCTATGTAATAGTGCATTAGCCAAACGCACTGATGTGTAATAGTTGTCAATGCATAGAGTACGTGCTGTCTAAAATATTTATCATCAAACCCATTACACCTTTTGTAGACACTGACACATGACCATCCTTCGATTTGCCGCAGTTTACTTGGGAATCATATGTTTATCCATCTTTTAGGCACAGCTTAAATAACTTGATTCCGAATTTGTGTCGCTTATTGGATATACATCGACGAAATTTCAGTCGTCCTCTAAAAGGTACAAGAGTCCGATCTATACAAACGTTCTCGGAGGGTGTCATTTGGCACTGAAATGATCCGAAGCTTGTTCACAAGTTGGAAGAAGGTTGTGTAATTTATCATCACTAATTTCCTCATTATTACTAAAATGTGTCTGGACATTACACTTGAGGTTGCATTTTTGTACAATCGCTCCGTTGACCAGTATGAAGAAAGTGCTGGGAAAGAACACAATCCCATCCACAAAATAATACCAATGAAATCTTCTATTTCTATAGGGTCTGTTCGCTTACACTGTTCAATGTATCTGTTTGTTTCTTCTACCTAAAATATATATTATTATTATGTTACTTTATTAAAAGATTTTTTGACTCACGATCAAGCTTATGATGTCGTCATTCACAAAAGCTTTGAAAAAATCATATGGCACTTGTCGTATTGTTCATACAGACAATATTATAACCAAAGTTTAGAACACTAAACTGTAGGTTTTTTAGATTTTTCCCAGTTGCATGAACTCACTCAAACTCATTACTCTGGTTATTTGCATCTTTTTCAATATCATTATTATTTTCTTAATCACCCAAGTCGTCATAACGCATGTTTCTTATAACGTTTTCTATTATTTCATCCATGTAATTAGGGCTTTCTATAATGTCTTGTGAGGTAGACGATTCTGGTTTTTGCGAAGATGGCGTATAATTTTTTTTGACCTGTTTAGATTTAGACTGATAATCGTCCTCGGATTCAGAACATTCTGCAACCGGTTAGTATATTTTGTCGCTGTCAAAAATATTTGCCTCATTTTTTTCATCAGAAAGCAACTCTTTCCATAATTTCTTCAAACGTGCTTGTTCTTTTTCGTATGACATATTCACATTCACAATTACATCCACAACGTCCAAACAAAGACTGCGAAAAGTCTTGTAGTAGTTAACAAGCATCTGATGTTGCCATACTTCAGTAGAATTAGAGAGGTAAACATAAAGCACATCATAACAGAATTCTTCCAGAATATGAGGCTTATTTGAAGAACCATATTACAGTTTTCCCAGCTGTTCGAACCCATTATGGCAAACAATCATCGGCAACATACAAATACATAGACTCTTCTTCGATAAATATATCTATTATGTATCATATATACAAAAAATATGTTGTAGATAAACGTAAAGTATCGCTTGAAAAATACTTGATTGTATTTTTTGAATTTAATGTAGGGTTCTTCAAGTCGAAGAAAGACCAACGCAAGCTATGTTTAAAACAGGATAATTAGAAATGCAAAATTGAAAATAGAACAATTATGCGGTAAATTATTCTCCAGCGTAGCAAAAATTTTCGTAGAAAATTGATGAATTCTAAAAATAAGCGTTCCTTAACATTTCCGTTTGTCCGGAGGAAAGGAATATTATTAAAAAATAAATAAAAGTTATGCAAGTAAATAACTTGTATGTGTGTTGCAATTATGATCCAATCTGTGATAATAAATGTTACCCAAAGCTTATCATGTTGACGCTGATTCATTGTTAAAAATAAATTCAATAACATTATTTTGAATGCATTGCTAACAATTTTTGTAAAATCGTTCAATATTTTTTAAATAAATTTAATGAAATGATTAAACCTATTCGTTCAATCCCTTTAAGATAAAAGTTTTCCATTTAAAAAGGTAAATGAAAAAATGTTGAATTAAATTTGGATCAATTCCAAATGGAAAATTAGATTGATTCGTAATAGGTGTATGTCTTTGTTATCAAATAAACAATAAAACGATGTCATGGTTCAAGCTCCCGGATTATTAATTTACTTAGAAAACCATGAAATCATAGATAGACGAGAAAATGTTTTAATAATGTTCAAATGACCTCGCATATCCGGCGAATAATACGATGGTAATAGGACTACTTATGAGAATCGGGACGTTTCGTGCCTTTTTTCTGTACTCATTGTTTTACCATGATTTTTCGTTCACTATGATGGCTCTTTTAATCATTCGCGTATTGATTTGTATTGGAACGTAGAGGCTACGTGAGTCCACCCTGGTCTCATATTAAACAATTTTACATTTGGTCGCGTAAGACCATGTTGGTATCACATACTGCATTGAAATACATGCGAATGCAGAGTCATTGGCCTGTTATTGTGAGACCAACATGTCGCTACGAGGCATAGGGAACTATAATCTGTAAATAATGCAATAAAGTTAGAAAAAAACAGATAGAAATATAAATAGATCAACTAGGTTATCTATCTAGTGTATCTATTTATATTACCTTTTATAATAATACAAAAAATATATATACAATTCATAAGAAAACATAAATATCATTCTAAAACATGGACATAATTCTTAAGAAAAACAGAAAACATGGTGTGTGTATATTAAATTCTAGAAGCTGTATGTGCTTCAAAACAACAGTTCAAGCAAAAATATTGACCGCAAGCACTACATCATCACTACATCAACGTGGTTTGAGGAGTTATCCTTGAAGCTTGTTCTCTTCCAGATTCGTTTGAAATTTTCTTGTAGCATATTACACACCGACGTCTTTTAGAACGACCAACATCTTCTAATTTATATTTCGGTCATGTTTTCAGATATTTCTTCCGGTCTTACTGTTTTCAACAGACCATTTATTACTTCTTCTTTGAACGCAGTAATTGATATTTTATTATTGGTTATTTCTTTATACGCAATGTAGGCATTTACTATAGCTCTCCCAGTTAATAACACGAACGCCAATTTTCCATACCATTTCATAATATCTGCCTTTCATGCGAAGATAAGATATATCAATATATAATTTATATTTATTGTATTCAACCACATTTTTGAGCTTTTGTATTTCTTTACCTCTGTTGATTAAAGTAACCTCAAGACACGTCCCTTTTATCTCTCCATTTTTCAACTACTATTCCTTGCTTATGTTTTCAGCTATTACTTCTCTAACTTTCAACTTTTTATCTACAATCCTTTTGGAGTTATATTTTCAATTAGATCGTAATCTTCCAATAAAATATGTTTTTCTATGTAATAGTGCATTAGCCAAACGCACTGATGTGTAATAGTTGTCAATGCATAGAGTACATGCTGTCTAAAATATTTATCATCAAACTCATTACACCTTTTGTAGACACTGACACATGACCATCCTTCGATTTGCCGCAATATACTTAGAAATCATATGTGTATCCATCTTTTAGGCACAGCTTAAATAACTTGATTCCAAATTTGTGTCGCTTCTTGTCGATTCTTACATTTTTGATTACATCAAATTTCATAAAAATACTGCATACGATATACTTGCATGGATTAAGCAGACATAAAAAAAAATCAATTTTTATCTCGCCATCAACTGTCATGTGCCTTCATCTGCTAAATTTTTCAACCAGGACACAGAGAAATGGAATGCGAGTTTATTCATTCCAAGATGGAGAGAAAATCAAAACATCTACTGATTTATACTACAGAAGTCTGGGTTCATATTATAAGGCACTTCAGAATAAATTCTTCTCCGTTTGCAGTCAAAACCATGTTATATGAAGATTTCAATGATTATAAAAACTAATGCTGTGCTTTGTTTTCTACAAAACAAACTTTGAAGATGAAGACAGATTGCCATAACCAGCTGTAGATGAAGAATCAGATGACTTTCCTTGCACCTATGTGCTCTTATTGTTTGCATTATTATTATAGTTTTGTATAAGTAGATAATAAAAACAAAAAGACTAATATACCACATAATTCGTAACGTAGATCGGCAAAACAGCGATTATGAAAATCTTGCTCCTGATTTACACTTTTTCGAATTATAACATTAACGACTGTTCTGTCTACTTGAAATTATAACAATAACATAACAAACGATAACATATTTAGTGTATTTGCGAAGACATCAAGTGAATAATATAATCTAAAATCGCTAAGATTGCGGGGTAGCAAATGGCTGTATATTAAAGATGAGTCAACTCGATTTATGAAGTCGAGTTAACTCGAGTAACATAAATAGCAATACTTCAATTACTTAGGAGTATGAGATGAATAGAATACCAGCAAAAGCTGCTTTCTTGAATCGCGATATAAAAATCTGCATTCAGTTCACAAAGCGGTGATAACAATGCGCAAATGTGAACCATAAATGAATTAAACGATTAGTTACCAAAGGAAACATTGAACTCAACCGACCAAACTGTATATCTACTGTTTTTGAAGCTATGTTCTGATGTTTTGGTGACTGAAAAATATCAGAAACCGCAGAGAAGTCTAACTCCATTATAGCTTATTGAGCAGCCACGATAATTATCAATTCTGGAATGAAAAATATCTATTTTAGAAGCTAGTTAGCTTAATAACCTAACTATAATAGCCTTGGTTTCACACCACCCCATTTATATATCTATACAATGTGGCAGAGTTGATGCAGGGTAACCTCAGAGGACACCTTGAAATTTCTAAAGATTCAAGTCTAAATCACTTGATTGAAATTAAGATTGATCTTATTCCAAGAAAATACAATTTCGACCACCCCTATAAGGTCATATTTAAAAGCAGAAGGTAAGCTTTGCTTGGTGTAGCGACTGCTACTCAGCTCAGACATAACCATTTTCAGATATAAATTCTTGTTATAAACTTTTAAAACTCCAATTAAGACACTAAGATGTATTCATAAACATTTTCAGACATTTTCAGTTGCTCCCTGAAGGCAATTCAGTCCTTCACGTGTGATCAGCAACCTGAGAAATCTCGCAAAGAGTGATGATATCATTTTAAATCCATACAAATTAATTCAAACTCGCTCGCAAGCGACCTTGGCGAAGTAAGGATAAACGATTCTTCATTTATAGTCTGTACCACGAGAAGTAATAGTGATTCATCGATTTCCATTGTCATTTTGGTTATAAGGTATAGATATTATTCCCGTAAGTTTACGTGTGTTAGAGAGAAACGATTTCTAGCGAGTACGTCTGTTTCGTACACTTTTATGCGACTTAGTATTAGGTGCACTTACCAAGACATCAAATGGATGACATCCTCTAAAATCGCTCAGATTTATAGCGGGCATGTAGACGAAGTCAGGATAGGCGATTGATAAAAATAATTAATTTAATTCTTTAATTTTCAAAAATGTTCAATTTTTACATAAAAATGGGAATAATTAGTTAACTTCTTTAGTTAGAATATAAAATTTATGTGATTTGGTCATATCCGGTGCAATATTATTTATGCATAGATAAGTTTAAAAAATCAATAATAAAATTTTTTTCCCTCTTTGTAACTCGATCCGGAGACATACAGTATAGCTTAATAATATTTGAATCATCATCTAAAAAAGAAAACATTTTTGAGATTGATTCATAAAATGTAGTAATAAAAAATGTGATAAATTATTTTGATACACCATCAAGTTCCATTAGAACATTTTCCGGACGGCCGGAAATTTGTGGAACGCACCCACGAGCATATTCAGTTTCGCAAAATGGTTTGTACGTTGTCTTTCCAAGATTTTCTAGTTATAAAAGATAGGTTGGCGTGTCGCGTGCCCAACCCACACCTTTTTTGTTTAATTACTTGGGTTATCGAGGCAGTGATACGTTTCGAGTTGCCACCCCCGCAAACCTTAACGTGGAAACCCCCCTGACCGAGATTCCCTGTGACTTTTTTCTCTCTCCCCTAACTATAACACTTCCATAAGGGATTTCGTCTGACATTTCCGCCGAAATTTCACGCGCTTTGAATCTAGGACACGACAACGATGTATGTCAATGTTTACGTTATCCTCGTCCCCTTCGAAAAATATTCCACGTGGAACTAAAACACATAAATCTAGAAATGTTTTTTTTTGCAATCACTTTTTAGATTGAAATCTTCTCTTAATTCAAAATTAAGTTAATACGAATTGATTTAAAAAAATGTGTTACTAGTAGGGCGATAAAAATTTGATCGAAAATAATGGGTCGACCTCATTTCCGTTTTTAATCAATGGCAGGGACAGTCCCATTCATGGATACGGCCGAAGGTAAGCGCTGCCAATAACCTTTTATCGAATAGGCACGACATCGGCCGCTTCCACGTGGAAAATGGGAAAGCCAACAAAGCTTTTGTACTACAAGAAAACACTTTCAATTTTTATGACTCATCCTTATTATATAAAACAAAAAAATTATTCTCCAACGCCATCAATTTTAATCTATTATTTTTACGATTTTAACAATTACATCAGAAATCTTTTTAAATCACTTCTAATTCATTTACAATTTACAAAACAAATTGAAGAGGTCACAGTGATACTTGAACTTTAAAAAAGATCAAAGCTAATCGTGTTAATGTAATGTTTTGGCTATGTAATATATACGTTGTAAAGATAAACGATTTCGTTCATAAAAATTGTAATGAGAAAACCAGAATTATTTTTTCTTTTGTATAAATATTTCGTAATCTAAAAATAGTGGTCTAAATTATATTCTTTGAAACTTGGCATGAATTGAGAGCAATCGTTAAATATACTGGGAAGTTTACTAACACTGCAACAACTTAAATTTATCAACAACAGTTTGATTTTCTTGAATTCATTTATTTCAAGTTAATAAAGGATTAATGTAAATTAAGAATTAAATTAATTATTGTTAAATGATGAATCGTTCATCCTAACACCTTCAACCAATTTTATGATTAATGCCATATACAGCCCATGCATGATGTCTTATACTACCCTTAAGTATGGAATCGTTTTTTTTTGAATCCTCATTTTGCCGAGGTTGCTTGCGGGCGAGGCGCTACAATCGATAGTTAATACCAACATAACATGTATTGCTCTTAGCAAGCAAGTAATCTCTTGCGATTGTAGATAATACCTATCATTTGAAGTCCAAAATGAATTTTTTTATTCTCACTTCGCCGAGGTCGCTTGCAGGCGAGGGATACAACCGATACTTCACACCAATATGACATATACAACCCTTTGTAAGCAAGCAATTTCTGCAATTTTAGATATCATTCATTTGATGTACTAAATGGTCTACATGAGAATTTGTTTATTCTCACTTCGCCGAGGTCGCTTGCGGTCGAGGCGCTACAACCGACTTCATACTAATATGACATATACAGCCCTTTGATAGCAAGCAATTTCTGCAATTTTAGATATCATTCATTTGATGTACTAAATGGTCTACATGAGAATTTGTTTATTCTCACTTCGCCGAGGTCGCTTGCGGGCGAGGCGCTACAACCGACTTCATACTAATATGACATATACAGCCTTTTGATAGCAAGCAATTTCTGCGATTTTAGATGATATCATTCATTTGATGTACTGATATGACATATAGATACAACCCTTTGCAAGCAATCAACCTCTATGACTTCAGAAGATACCATTTATTTGATGTACTACATTTATTTATAGTCATTTCGCCGAGGTCGCTTGCGGGCGAGGCACTATAATCGATAGTTCATACCAACATGACATACAGCTCTTGACAAGCAATTAACCTTTTCGATTTTAGATGATATCATCCATGTGATATCTTGGTAAGTGCACCAAATTCTGCACTTTAATGAGGAATCGCTTATCCTCAGTTCAACAAGTTCGCTTGCAGATATGAGGTGCTAGAACCTAACATATTATGTCATCGGTTCAACAGTGAATGTGCAGTTTAAGCATTTCTAAACTGTAAGTGTTATGTTATTGTTATAATTTAGTTAAGAACAGTTATAATTTGAAAAAGTATAGTTCAAGACTACGGAACTCAGTTCAGCTCAAGACTGATACAGTGTACAGTGCTATGGTGACGTCATGTTTAACCCGCAATACGGAAAATTCGAATGCATATCAATTCAAGTATTTTTTACTCTAAAGAGAGGAATAGCCACAAATCTTAGTTCGACGGTTAGCTTCTGTTTAACAATTAATTGAAAATATTAAGCTGGAAGATCTAGTTATCCCATGGAAAGGGGTGACTGAAACTTCCTCCTGCATTTTCCACATGAAGCAATGTACGCGTTAGGGTAACTATATTAATTCTTGCACTCCTAAAGAATGAAGAAAATCTTTTATAACATCTATTCTTATTTGTATCTAAAATTGCTTAATCCATTATTGATGCATTTTGACTTTGGGTGTACCATAGAATGATATTCCCAAACCAGTGTAGAAATCCATTGACTTATTCCAGGTTTCCAGGTTTTAGTATATTGTTTATGTCAGCATATTCCGCAAATCTTAAAGGGTCATTTAAACTGTCATGAAGATATATTTCATCGTCATTGACACTCTTTTTCTGATTCCTCGGATTTCATCCTTAATTTTAAATATAAAATTAATAAATAATTTAGAGGAGTTTTAGACTCTTTGATTGCTCTTAGAAAAATTGCGTCATACTTTTGCTTTGGACCAATGATTTACAAAAAACTTTGACACTGTAACTGGACTCCACCTAAGTCCATTTGTTCTTAGCATGGTGTCCAGTTCCCCCTAGCTGCTTGAATGTTAGGAACACTAACTTCTATTAAATGACTCTGAACAACACATAAAACTCTTCCATTACACGTATATTTGACGTGAAGCATATAAAAATTATTAAACGAATTTGGATTGGTCTGTACACTTCATCTTTAATAATTATTAACTTTTAGAGGACCGGGACCACCACTTAAGTGGTGATTTATGTTATTAATACTTTGTATATGATAAATATATCATATGAAGTACATTTTATATCGATTTTCTTCAGACAATATGTTACCTAAAAAAAAATCAAATATTCCGTATGTGCTAAACATGACATTATCACTGTGATAATATTCAGAGTTTACGTAATTTTTTGATTTACGTACACGCTAACGTGTATCTTAAAAAGCAGCAAAAGCATTAATTATAAAGAAACAGAAAAAGAGACAAAATGAGGAAGAGAAGAAAATGAAAATGAAATGATATTAATTTTTGAACAATAATAATACAGTGTCTTCATGATGAAACACTGGAGGAATAAATTCAATAAAATTTTGAATGCTCGTCTGGTCAATTTTTAATTTTGATGATTCAACCCAATCCAACTAATATCTAGCCCCAAATAGTTAATTAGGATCAAGTTGATGGCTCAACCCAACTAATATTTAGTGCGAACAAGTTAGTTGGGTTTTGATGGGTTAAGATTAATGGCGTAACCCAGCCCATCTAATAAGTAGTACTAACTAGCTACTTAGGTTGGGTTAGGTTCAGATCAGGTTGATGATTCAAGCCAACGCAATAAATATATCAATTAATAATACACCAAGTTAATGATGAAATAACTTTATTCAATGTTGATTCAGTGCTACATGTTTCGACTATTAATGCTAGTCTTTTTCAAGCACGACTAAAAAGATTAAAGAAATTATGAAAACAATTATATCACTAAAAATTATAAAAAATAAATACCGTCAGGTAAAAACATTTCTTGTAATATAATTTAGAAAATTAACAAGGAAACAAATGTATATTTAAAATCACACATCAAACTGTGGCTCACGTTTTTACACATTAAACATTTATTTAACCATTATATCAATAAAATTAAAATGCCGCTGTATGTATAATAACAACATAAAACACGAACCATTAAAAAATACAAAACAAGAAAGAGTAAAATGAAACAAATTATTAACCAAGACATGTAAAAATTATAGCGGACCTTGTTAAATTGAAGAGTAAAAACGGCGAAGCGAATCGAACAGGATTGAGTGAGATGCGCAGGACATAACGTAACAACGTATTTAGATTTGAGTTCAAGAACTTACATATCTCTAGAAGAAAAAAGTCTCTAGAAGTATTGATTGTTGTTGAAATCTGACAGGTCGTTAATTTATTTGTGAGATTTACTTTTTTATAATATTGTATATAGTATTCTTCATACAGATCAAGCTCTCTAGGTTTTTTTAAATTTTTCATTAAGGTTACATTAAAGAAATTAGTTTTATGTTTAGAGTTATGCACATGTTTATAGTTATGCATGTAGCACTAAATCAACATTCAATAAAGTTATTTCATCATTAGCTTGATGTATTATTAATTGAAATATTTACAAATGATGAAAGATGGAATCTCAATTAGTTAACGCAATAAATATTTAATTCTAAGTAGCTACTTGGGTTAGCCTAAAATTAATGGCTCATCCTAACCAAATTAATATCTAGCATTAATTGGTTAGGTGGGTTGTGTTGGGTTGAGATAAGGTTAATGGCTCAATGCATCTAATATTAGTGCTAATTAGCTAGTTGGGTTGGGTTAGGTTGAGATTAATGGCTCAATCCAATCCAATTAATATCTAGCACAGAAATCGCATTTCATTTGCGATTTATTTATGAATTTTACGTTAACACTAGATATTAGTTGAAGACCTTAACCCAACCCAACTAACTAGTTAGAATAAAACATTAGTTGGGTTGGGTTGCGTTCAGGCAAGGTTGATGGTTGAACCCAACCCAATTAATATTTAAAGCTAACTAGCTAGTTTCTTTGGATTAAACTTTATGGCTCCACTCAACCTAATTAATATCCAACCCTAATTAACTAGTTGGATTGGGTACAGATAAAGTTGATGATCTGAGTAATCGAAACCGGTAGAACCGAAAATAAAGATTATATCCGTTTAAATGCAAAATTGAGTTTTTAATAATTCTATATTTAATCAAATCAACTTGATCATCAAACAGGATTCGAACAGGATTGAGTGAGATGCGCAGGACATAACGTAACAACGTATTTAGATTTAAGTTCAGGAACTTACATATCTCTAGAAGAGAAAAAGTATCTAGAAGTATTGATTATTGTTGAAATCTGACAGGTCGTTAATTAATTTGTGAGATTTACTTTTTTATAATATTGTATATAGTATTCTTCATACAGATCAAGCTCTCAGGATTTTTTAAAATTTTTAATTAAGGTTACATTAGAGAAATTAGTTTTATGTTTAGAGTTATGCATATGTTTATAGTTATGCATGTAGCACTAAATCAACATTCACTAAAGTTATTTCATCATTAGCTTGGTGTATTATTAATTGAGATATTTACAAATGATGAAAGATGGAATCTCAATTAGTTAACGCAATAAATATTTAATGCTAAGTAGCTACTTGGGTTGGGCTACATTAATGGCTCATCCTAACCAAATTAATATCTAGCATTAATTGGTTAGGTGGGTTGGGTTGGGTTGAGATAAGGTTAATGGCTCAATGCAACTAATATTAGTGCTAATTAGCTAGTTGGGTTGGGTTAGGTTGAGATTAATGGCTCAATCCAATCCAATTAATATCTAGCACAGAAATCGCATTTCATTTGCGATTTATTTATGAATTTTACGTTAACACTAGATATTAGTTGAAGACCTTAACCCAACCCAACTAACTAGTTAGCATAAAACATTAGTTGGGTTGGGTTGCGTTCAGACAAGGTTGATGGTTGAACCCAACCCAATTAATATTTAAAGTTAACTAGCTAGTTTCTTTGGATTAAACTTAATGGCTCAACTCAACCTAATTAATATCCAACTCTAATTAACTAGTTGGGTTGGGTGCAGATAAAGTTGATGATCTGAGTAATCGAAACCGGTAGAACCGGAAATGAAGATTATATCCATTTAATTGCAAAATTGAGTTTTTAATAATTCTATATTTAATCAAATCAACTTGATCATCAAACAGGATTCGAACAGGATTGAGTGAGATGCGCAGGACATAACGTAACAACGTATTTAGATTTAAGTTCAGGAACTTACATATCTCTAGAAGAGAAAAAGTATCTAGAAGTATTGATTATTGTTGAAATCTGACAGGTCGTTAATTAATTTGTGAGATTTACTTTTTTATAATATTGTATATAGTATTCTTCATACAGATCAAGCTCTCAGGATTTTTTAAAATTTTTAATTAAGGTTACATTAGAGAAATTAGTTTTATGTTTAGAGTTATGCATATGTTTATAGTTATGCATGTAGCACTAAATCAACATTCACTAAAGTTATTTCATCATTAGCTTGGTGTATTATTAATTGAGATATTTACAAATGATGAAAGATGGAATCTCAATTAGTTAACGCAATAAATATTTAATGCTAAGTAGCTACTTGGGTTGGGCTACATTAATGGCTCATCCTAACCAAATTAATATCTAGCATTAATTGGTTAGGTGGGTTGGGTTGGGTTGAGATAAGGTTAATGGCTCAATGCAACTAATATTAGTGCTAATTAGCTAGTTGGGTTGGGTTAGGTTGAGATTAATGGCTCAATCCAATCCAATTAATATCTAGCACAGAAATCGCATTTCATTTGCGATTTATTTATGAATTTTACGTTAACACTAGATATTAGTTGAAGACCTTAACCCAACCCAACTAACTAGTTAGCATAAAACATTAGTTGGGTTGGGTTGTGTTCAGACAAGGTTGATGGTTGAACCCAACCCAATTAATATTTAAAGTTAACTAGCTAGTTTCTTTGGATTAAACTTAATGGCTCCACTCAACCTAATTAATATCCAACCCTAATTAACTAGTTGGGTTGGGTGCAGATAAAGTTGATGATCTGAGTAATCGAAACCGGTAGAACCGGAAATGAAGATTATATCCATTTAAATGCAAAATTGAGTTTTTAATAATTCTATATTTAATCAAATCAACTTGATCATCAAACAGGATTCGAACAGGATTGAGTGAGATGCGCAGGACATAACGTAACAACGTATTTAGATTTAAGTTCAGGAACTTACATATCTCTAGAAGAGAAAAAGTATCTAGAAGTATTGATTATTGTTGAAATCTGACAGGTCGTTAATTAATTTGTGAGATTTACTTTTTTATAATATTGTATATAGTATTCTTCATACAGATCAAGCTCTCAGGATTTTTTAAAATTTTTAATTAAGGTTACATTAGAGAAATTAGTTTTATGTTTAGAGTTATGCATATGTTTATAGTTATGCATGTAGCACTAAATCAACATTCACTAATGTTATTTCATCATTAGCTTGGTGTATTATTAATTGAGATATTTACAAATGATGAAAGATGGAATCTCAATTAGTTAACGCAATAAATATTTAATGCTAAGTAGCTACTTGGGTTGGGCTACATTAATGGCTCATCCTAACCAAATTAATATCTAGCATTAATTGGTTAGGTGGGTTGGGTTGGGTTGAGATAAGGTTAATGGCTCAATGCAACTAATATTAGTGCTAATTAGCTAGTTGGGTTGGGTTAGGTTGAGATTAATGGCTCAATCCAATCCAATTAATATCTAGCACAGAAATCGCATTTCATTTGCGATTTATTTATGAATTTTACGTTAACACTAGATATTAGTTGAAGACCTTAACCCAACCCAACTAACTAGTTAGCATAAAACATTAGTTGGGTTGGGTTGTGTTCAGACAAGGTTGATGGTTGAACCCAACCCAATTAATATTTAAAGCTAACTAGCTAGTTTCTTTGGATTAAACTTTATGGCTCCACTCAACCTAATTAATATCCAACCCTAATTAACTAGTTGGGTTGGGTGCAGATAAAGTTGATGATCTGAGTAATCGAAACCGGTAGAACCGAAAATAAAGATTATATCCATTTAAATGCAAAATTGAGTTTTTAATAATTCTATATTTAATCAAATCAACTTGATCAGTAAAATAAATATTTCCGCAGTGAATTTGGCTGTTCAATTTGATACTTTAAGCAGTACAATGTTATGGTATTACTTATAGCATTCTGCACGCCTACCTTAATCTTGGCCGAATCACGTTATTAATATCATATTAGTTTTAGAAAAGCTTTTTTTTAGCAAAAACACGAACACTTCTCGTGGTTCAGTAAAGGTTTTCCTAATTTTTTTACATGGCACTTAATTGCTTAATGGAAATTATTTTTTGATATGTCCTTAATTTCGTTGTCGGTCTCTCTCATGTTTTAAGAAAACGTTGGCCAACCACTTACACTGCATTCACGAGGTTGATGAACCCAACCCAACTAATATTTAATGTTAGCTAGTTAGGTTGGGTTGGATTAAAGTTAATAGCTCAGTTAAACCCAATTAATATCTAGCGTTAAGTAGCTCGTTGGGTTGGGTTGCATTCAGATAAGATTGATGGCGCAAGCCAACCCAACTAATGTTTTATGCTAACTAGTTAGTTGGGTTGGGTTAAGGTCTTCAATTAATATCTAGTGTTAACGTAAAACTCGTAAATAAATCGCAAATGAAATGTTTAAATTGGTCTGGTGCATCATTTGTGTACAAGAGTAATTGCTAAAAATTTACCGAATTTATTCCGTCAATCGCGAACGCACTGTATGTTCAAAAAAATGTTAATTGGAGGGATAAAAATTGTCCAGGGACCAGTCAAATATTGGTCCCAGTTGAGAATTCCTGGTATAGATAACAACGCACACGTCCTTCATATCACATCGGTTTTTATAATTGCGTCTCAAAATTGATTCAATCGAGTCACGATGGGTTCCATTGAAACCAAACTCGTTAACGATCACGTACATTCACGTGAGTGGTAAAAAAATAGATGACCGCTCACGGTAGGTCACGCATGACCATCCTGATCCGGCGGGACTCAAGTAATTTGCACGTCTCTACTAGAAATGTTAGGGTTTAGACGTCTTAAAAGTCTTAAATGTTTGTTCTGAAGCTGGATTGTAGACCTAGTATTAGTTATTATACTTTTAGTCCCAGAAGAATTTCAATCAAGAGTAATACAAAAATTAAAACTAGAACTAACACTAGACCTAGAATTAGAAAAATTCAGGTTCAGCCTATTCAGTTATCATAAATTAAACGTGAATAAATTTTCAATTTAGAACAGAGTCCATGTTTTATATAAAAATGGAAAAAAATTACTTAATTCTATAGTAATTCAAAGTTCTATTGTATTCCTTCCCAGCATTAGCTATTCGAGTGATGTAAATACAAATTTTACGTTCTCTAACGAAAATAATATTTCAAAAACGTAATGTGTGCTATAACATATAGGAACATACTGAACTAAAAATAGAACTAACACTATCACTAACATTAGAACTATCACTACGACTAACACTAGTTCTAAAACTAGAAACTTTCGGCGTTTTGCCGTCCGTTTTTTGAAAAAAATTTTGGCCACCACTTTGAACTAGTTTCTGAAGAAGGTTGCAACATGGCATCCGAAACGTTAAGTTGAAGTTTAGATCTAATGTCAGTCCTAGTGATAGTTCTAGTGTTAGTGCTAGTGTTAGTTCTAATTCTAGCTCAGTTAACACCGGTCGTGAAAGCCTTCGCACTTATATCAGGACATAATATAGATGAATTGGGTACCAACTCATTGTTGTTACTTATTTGATGTCTCGAAAAGTGATAATTTATACTTATAGTTTAGTAATAGATATCATTGAACATCTTGAAAAGTTAACCAAACGAGCTTCTTGTATATATAATAATATCACCATAAATCTCGCACAAACAACCCGATCCAAATATTGTTTTTATTATTTCTAACTTTATTGAAATTCTTAACTTAAATTATTTCCAATTTTAATTACCCATAAAACGTACTTTTATCGTTTCCCTATTGTTTGTAATAAAAATCGAAACGGCATCATTAAAAAAAAATCTAATTATATTTTCTTTGATTTATTTTTTAGGTGTAGTATTTCGTCCATCTGCCCTTTCGGCAATTTACCTTATCGCAATGCTCTGTTCGCCATTCATAGCGGTACCTACGCATCAAACGATGCGTTCATGCACCGGAGTCTACTTAAAAATTCTAATGGCCATCTCGTTGATTACGTCCGTTCTTCTCGTATCGTTCCACGTCTATTTAATTGCGGTCGGATCGTATGGAAACTTAATCACCGATAACGAACTTTTAGAAACAATACTAAGGTACTGCGGAATGGTCAGATTGGACAAGGCTGATTTTGTTACGATTGTCACGTGGATCTCGCCGGAACTTCTCATGCTAATATCATCAATATCCATTTTCGTTTTGACGATGAGACTTACCAAACGCAATATTGAGATTGAAACGGATGAGGAACCCACGCGGTCCAAAGCGAAAATGGATCGGACGCGGTTTATGGTTGGTATTGGTAAGTTTATTTTATTTAAATGTATTATAAGAAATATTTTTGGGGATTGTTGATGTTTTTGTTTGATTTTATCGTTTAATTTACGGGAGAGTTGAAAAAGGTGCGGGCTTATTTTATTTGCGTGATAGTTATTTATGAACGAAATTTATTATCAGTCTGTAGTACTATTTTACTGTTTTATTGCGAAATGGGAATCATAATGGAATTGTTACACAAGTTATTAAAACGGGTTACGACACGTTGAGAGCTTTAAAGTTGAAATCGGCCAATTCTGCAGTATCTTAATTTCTTAATAAAAGGCACTATTTTAAGTATCGTTTTTTATAGATCATAAATTTACTACTGCAGTAAATAATGTAATAATTTTTATCGTATTTTTTTTGTAATTTGTTGCATTTTTTCACCGTGACTCAGTAATGTTTCGTTATTATCAGTGTTACCGTTTCAATATTACTTTACTTACTTCAACATACTTTGCCTTGACATTCCTTTAAATGAACTTATTTAGGTTCACACAGTTTTATCAAAAACTTTATATTGGATAATTCAAAAATTCCAAGTCTGTGTTATTCACTTATAACTTATTATTAACCCTCAACCCCTACCTAGCGGTATGTCATACCGCTATAAACGTTTATGAGCTTGTATCTTTTATAAATCTTTTCCTGCGCAGTTCATAGTCCGTTTACCTTTAAAGTATATTAGTTTACATATAAGCAGTCATCGGTGGGAGATATGCGTTAAACGTGTACCAACGTGTTACAAGATTTTTTGGATTTAGCGGTATATGGCACCGGTCAGTAGTCTCTACGTTGCGTTTTTGAATTGTAGTAAAAACTGTTACTAGTGAAAATATTGAAAATATTAACTGAAATATTGAAACCTCGAATAGTGCTTAGTATTAGTTTGAACAATGAGTTGACAATTAGTTTATACTTCTGTTTGGAACTTTGTAAAATGGCTCAGAAAGCAGGTCCGTCTTGTATGAGATCTGATGATGAAGAATTTGAAGAATATTTGATGGAAGAAAGTAGTGATGAAGATGAAAATATAGATGTAAACAATTTTATTGAAATGGATCACGATAGTGAATCAGAAATATCTGCAGCTGACAATGATGAGGACGAAGACAAGGAAAATGAAAATAATTTTTGTGCAGAATCAGAGGAAAGAAATGTTTATTACGGTCGCGAAAAAACAAATAAAACTAAATGGTAGGTGAAGCCATGGTATTTTGTCGGATTACTTCCAAAACTTCCTAAGTTCAAAAACAACCTCAACCCATTTCCATACCCATTAGGCCCATAACATAATATGTAAATAGTAAAACGATTTGAAAATATTAGTTCAAATGCCTTTGTAGATCAAAACGTGTACCACCTCGTAATGTAAGAACAAGGAAGCACAATTTGATTACACATTTACCAGGACTAAGAGGACCTGCTGCTTTGTTAGGAGATAATCCAAAGCCAGAAGAATTATGGAATGTATTATTCAGTGAGAACATGCTGCAGGAAATTATCCGATGGACAAATTGTAAATTAGGACTAGTTCGACTAAAATATAAAAATAAATCGCATGCTAGCTTATGTGATATTGACGTATTAGAACTAAAGGCATTTCTTGGTTTATTAATATACACTGAAGTGTTCAAATCAGGCAATGAAAATGTGGATTGTTTATTTGCAACAAATAGAACAGGGAGAGATGTTTTTCGATGTACGATGTCTAAGAGAAGATTTGAGACGTTGCTCTGTGCTTTAAGATTTGATGACTTTCAAAACAGAGGTAAGAAGATGAAAGATGATGCTACAACTGCGATAAACGGATTGTTCCTAAAACTTATTGAAAATTCTCAAAGAAATTTTTCGCTGGGGGCTTATGTATGTGTAGATGAATCTCTTGTGGCTTTTCGAGGTAGATGTCGGTTTAAAGTTTATATGCCAAAAAAGCCTGCAAAGTACGGCATAAAAATTATGTGTCTAACAGATGCACGAAATAATTACTTATATAATGCTTATATATAACGGCAAGAATTCAGACGGAAAAACTTTATCTGTTGAAGAAAAACATTTAGGCATTCCTACACAATCAGTTATCAGATTGGCAAAACCGATTGAAAAAACAAATCGTAATATTACAGCCGATAACTGGTTTGGCACATTGCAACTTGTTTG
Organism: Onthophagus sagittarius; assembly: GCA_036711965.1. NCBI lineage: Eukaryota > Metazoa > Arthropoda > Insecta > Coleoptera > Scarabaeidae > Onthophagus > Onthophagus sagittarius. Next base: position 16,887,425 of record JASERS010000004.1, read on the forward strand.
TGAACTAAAAAAACGAGGACTCACATTCCTAGGAACAATGAGAAGAAACAGGCCGGAGATTCCCTGTTGTTTTTTGCCAAATAAAAATAAAGATATCGGCAGCACTCTTTATGGTTTCAGGGAAGATGTTACACTAATGTCCTATGTTCCTAAGAAAAATAGAGCCGTTATATTGATATCTTCAATGCACCATTCTATTGCAAATGACAAAGAAAGTGGAAAACCGGAAATTATTGCCGATTATAATTTGACCAAAGGGGGCGTGGATAGTTTAGATAGAAAATGTGCAAACTATTCACCTAGTAGAAGAACCCGTCGATGGCCTATGGCAATATTCTTTGTTCTTGTAAATATGTGTACTGTAAATTCGTATATATTATATCAAAGTTGTAAGAATTCAGAAAAAATGGAACGTAAAGACTTTTTAAAATTATTGGCAAAAAGTTTAACAACACCTTTCATGTACACTAGAAAAAACAAAGTATCAAAAGAATTAAGATCAAGGATATGTGGTATCCTTCAAATACCTGACATCAATGATCCCAGCCAAACGAATCGCGACGAGCGAATGGATGTAAAAAAAAACCTGTTATTTGTGTGATTATAAACTAAAAAGAAAAACATTTTATGTTTGTAGAATGTGTAGAAAGCCCATTTGTTTAGAGCACGCTAAAAAAATGTGCGATCCATGCACATTGCAAGGACTGGATAAATAATGTTTTCTTACTATTTATTGTTATTATGAGTCTTATAACATAAACTAGTGTCGTAATAAAGTAATATATAAACCGATAATCCCTTATCGGTATCACATACCGCTAAATACCGTTTGCGTCACAGTTTTTAATGGTAGCGGTTGAGGGTTAAACTTTTTTAAATGTTATGGAGATGATTTGAAGATTTTACATCTTAAATTTTCTTTTGACTTTTTTAAGCCGAAGTCGCTTGCGGGGCGGGTCACTAACAGTGTGTGCAGTCCTGATATTTGGTTCCAAGATTTCATGAAAGAAATGATAGGTTTTGGACCATTGAAAAGTCCTAGGATGTTAAAAGCCTCGAAATTTAGAAAATATTAAATTGCCTGTATTTTTACCTTACTATGATGATAATTCCACATCGACGTCACATCGATGACTTAATCAGCGATCAAAAAACGCTCGACGAAACGTTGTACATCGAAGTTTCGAGCTGCTATGGTCCATCATCAGGACTTATTGTCAATGTAAAAAAGGATATTTACAGTTACATCAAGAAAAAAAAAAACAACGAGAAACGTCAAAGTTAACTCTTACATTTTTTTTGTATTGTACAATTACAATTAACATTTTAAAAAATTGAAAACGATCAATTACTTACCTGCCTCATTGCGGACTAAAAATGGTTCTTGTGACAAACCTGTTTTATTATGGGCATGAATTCTTGTATGAATATGAAATTACTGCCAATTGTAATCGGATGGTATTACATTTTTTTTAACATACAATCAAATATCAAGCTTATCGATGATTCCTGCGTATATTTTGCAAATGTGCCTGTATCAGATTTGAAGTTGATTACTTTACTAATATTTTTAGTGATATCAATTGCTTCTAATATTATTCTATTGAAAGTTTTCTTACTTAAGGTTTTTCAAAGTTGAAATTATGCTGATTTTTCAAAGCATGTTGACATAACCCTGTCTTATCAATTATGTTGATTTATCGTACATCATACTTGTGTTGATATATGCGTTTAAGATACTAAGATTTTTCGCAATTTATGCAATCGATTTTGTATATGTACCTATTTTGTCTATAATTTTTATTTCGTCTTTTATATTAGTGAGTAATTTTTGAGGATTATTATCTGAAGATTACAGAGATTGTGTTAGACCTCTTGACTTATCTTCATTCCTCGTACGAAAATTGTATCTTTGGTTATGAGTTGGCACTTCTGTCTGTGTTATGGTATTATTTGTGTTAACAGAATGATCAATATCCTGAACTGAAAGTTTCTTATCTGTACTGTACCATATTTTATTAATAAGGTTTCTAGGGTAAACATTTTCTAAAAGAATTTCATTTATCATAGTTTTTATTTCGTTTCTGAAAGGTTCATCAGTCAGTAAAATAGCTCAGTGTATTAAATTGTTTATTGTGTTAAGGATTTGAGTTTTGGGATGGATACTATAGTAAGGCAAGATCTTATTACTAGAAGAGGTTTTGCAATGAAAATATGCTTGGTATTAGCAGATAGATCTTTAATAGTAACTAAGAGGATCTTAAAACACTGAATTTTGGTTATATTTTTCTCATTCTATATAAATTTATTTTATACATTTAGATAAGTCGTAAGCGTTTGACAATACTTACGGGTGCTGTATGCTGAAGAAATGCTGAATTGGGAATAGATGCAATTAACGAATAACAAGTCTCCAAAAGAAAACCTGAACGGGGTCTGACAAGATCTGAAAAAGTTCAAAATGTCTCCAAAAATATCGTTCGCAGCATATGTTGGTGATGAATTGGGAAGACTAAGCTCAATAGTTAATTGAAAATGATAACGTCAAATCAGATAAAACCTAAGAATTTCAAGTCTTCTAGAAGCCTTGCAAGCTTTCTGGGTGTAGTATCAAGTCTTCTGGAAGTATTTCAGCTCTTCTAGAAGCATTTCAATTTTTTTAGATGCAATATCAAGTCTTCTAGATGCATTATCACATCTTCTGGAAGCATTGCGAGTCTATTCGAAGCTTTTCAAGTTTTCTGGAATCATTGCAAATCTTCTGGAAGCATTTCAACTCTTCCAGAGGCAATATAAAGTCTTCTGGAAACATTTCATCTCTTCCAGAGTCAATATTAAGTCTTCTGAAAGCATTTCAAGTCTTCCAAAGACAATGTCAAGTCTTCTGGAAGCATTTGAAGTCTTTTGGATCTAGTATTAAGTCTTCTGGATGCAGTATTAAGTATTTGGAAACATTGTAAGTCTTCTGAAAGCATTTTATGTCTTCCAGAAGCAATGTCAAGTTTTCGGGAAGCATTGCAAGTCTTTTCAAAGCCTTTCAAGTTTTCTGAATGCAGTATCAAGTCTTCTGGAAGCATTCAAGAGTTCTAGAGGCAATATCAAGTCTTCTGGAAGCATTTGAAGTCTTTTGGATCTAGTATTAAGTCTTCTGGAAGCATTTGAAGTCTTTTGGATCTAGTATTAAGTCTTCTGGATGCAGTATTAAGTTTTTGGAAACATTGTAAGTCTTCTGAAAGCATTTCATGTCTTCCAGAAGCAATATCAAGTTTTCGGGAAGCATTGCAAGTCTTTTCAAAGCTTTTCAAGTTTTCTGAATGCAGTATCAAGTCTTCTGGAAGCATTCAAGTTTTCCAGAGGCAATATCAAGTCTTCTGAAACCACTTTAAGTCCTTTAGATGCAATAGTAACTCTTTTGGAAGGACTTCAAGTCTTTCAGAGACATTGTCAAGTCTTCTAGAAGCCTTGCAAGTTTTCTGGAAGGATTTCAAATCTCTTTGATGCAACATGTAGTCTTCAGTATCAAATCTTCTAGAAGCATTGCGAGTTTTCTTGGAGCTTTCCAGGTCTTCTGAAAGCACTGAAAGTCTCCTGGGAGCTTTTCAAGTCTTCCAGAGACATTATCAAATCTTCTAGAAGCTTTGCAAGTTTTCTGCATGTAGTATCAAGTGTTCTAGAAACATTTCAACTCTTCTAGAGACAATATTAAGTCTTCTGGAAGCATTTCAAATCTTCTGGAAGCATTTCAAATGTTCTGGATGCAATATCAAGTCTTCTAGAAGCATTTGAAGTCTTCTCAGTACAGTATCAAATCATCTGGAAATACTTCTAGTCTTCTCGAAGTTTTTCAAGTCTTCTGGAAGCATGTCAATTCTTCTAGATGCAATATCAAGTCTTCTAGACGTAGTATCAAATCTTCTAGAAGCATTGCGACTGGTCTCGAAGCTCTTCAAGTCTTATGGAAGTAATGCAAGTCTTTTGGAAGAATTTCAAGTCTTCCAGAGGCTATATCAAGTCTTTTAAAAGCATTACAAATCTTCTAGGAGCATTACAATTCTTCTGGAAGCATTTCAACTCTCCTGGGAGCTTTTGAAGTCTTCTAGAGACATTATCAAGTCTTCTAGAAGCTTTGCAAGTTTTCTGCATGTAGTATCAAGTATTCTAGAAACATTTTAACTCTTTTAGAGACAATATTAAGTCGCCTGGAAGCATTTCAAATCTTCTGGAAGCATTTCAAATTTTCTGGGTGCAATATCATGTCTTCTGGCAGCATTTCAAGTCTTCTCAATACGGTATCAAATCATCTGGAAATATTTCTAGTCTTCTCGAAGTTTTTCTAGTTTTCTGGAAGCATATCAATTCTTCTAGATGCAATATCAAGTCTTCTAGACGCAGTATCAAATCTTCTAGAAGCATTGCGAGTGGTCTCGTAGCTCTTCAAGTCTTATGGAAGTAATGCAAGTCTTTTGGAAGAATTTCAAGTCTTCCAGAGGCTATATCAAGTCTTTTAAAAGCATTACAAATCTTCTAGGAGCTTTACAATTCTTCTGGAAGCATTTCAACTCTCCTGGGAGCTTTTGAAGTCTTCTAGAGACATTATCAAGTCTTCTAGAAGCTTTGCAAGTTTTCTGCATGTAGTATCAAGTATTCTAGAAACATTTCAACTCTTCTAGAGACAATATTAAATCTTTTGGAAGCATTTCAAATCTTCTGGATGCAATATCATGTCTTCTGGAAGCATTTCAAGTCTTCTCAATACAGTATCAAATCATCTGGAAATATTTCTAGTCTTCTCGAAGTTTTTCAAGTCTTCTGGAAGCATGTCAATTCTTCTAGATGCAATATCAAGTCTTCTTGACGCAGTATCAAATCTTCTAGAAGCATTGCGACTGGTATCGAAGCTCTTCAAGTCTTATGGAAGTAATGCAAGTCTTTTGGAAGAATTTCAAGTCTTTCAGAGGCAATATCATATCTTCTGGAAGCATTTTAAGTGTTCTGGATGTAGTATCAAGTCTTCTGGGTGTAATATCAAGTCTTCTGGATACAGTATTAAGTTTTTGAAAGCATTGTAAATCTTCAGAAAACATTTCAAGTCTTCCAGAGGCTATGTCAAGTCTTTCAGAAGCAATAATAAATTTTCGGAAAGCATTGCAGGTCTTCTCAAAGCTTTTCATGTTTTCTGGGTGCAATATCAACTCTTCTGGTAGCATTTCAAGTCTTCCAGAAGCAATATCAAGTCTTCTGAAAGCATTTCAAGTTTTTTGCATGCAGTATCAAGTCTTTTGAAAGCATTGTAAGTCTTCTGGAAGCGTTTAAATCTTCCAGAGGTTATATCAAGTCTTTTAAAAGCATTACAAATCTTCTAGAAGCAGTACCAAGTCTTCTGGAAGCATTTCAAGTCTTCTTTATGCAGTATAAGTCTTCTGAAAGCATTGCAACTCTTTTGGAAGCATTTCAAGTCTTTCAAAGACAATATCAAGTTTTCAGAATGTACGAGCCTTCTAGATGCAGTATGAAGTCTTCTGGAAGTTTACAAGTCGTCTAGAAGTATTGTAAGTCTTCAGGAAACATTTCAAGTTTTCTGCCAACAATATCAAGTTTTCTAGTAGCAGTACAAAGTCTTCCAAGGGCAGTATTGCATCTCGTGGAAGCTGTTCAAGTCTTCTGGAGGCAGTCTTTTGGAACCATATCAAATCTTTTAGAAGCTGCATTTAATCTTCTAAAGGCAGTATAGAGTCTTCTCCGGAAGTTCATTTGATGTACTATACAGACTAGTTTTAAATGAAAATTTGTTGGATATATCATAAACCGTAGAGTTGACATAAGCTATTCATGATTGAGATCAAACAGAAAGCGGAAGTTTAACCTAAATCGGTGTTTTTTTTTTTTTGGAATCTGTGGAATCTTGTAACCCAAAGGGACGATTTGATAGAGTCAGGGTTAGTTCTTCTCGCAAGCGTAGCAAGCCTAAAATGACCAACTTCTTGGTGATTTTAGGCAAGTTCGTTCATTTGATGTACTAAATGTACTACATTTAAATCAGAATTTGTTTATTTTCACTTCGCCGAGGTTACTTGCGGGCGAGGCGCAAGATATGTCTTTAAAGCTGCCATAAGCTATCCAGGATGAATTGTAAGATTAAGAAGACAGCAAAAGTGCAACCCAAATCTGTTACTTGGTGATCCTGTACCTGAAAAATACAATTTGATGGTTTGATAATTGACAAAATTACTTTTTTTGTTGCATCATGACGAATGATATAATAGTGATATCGAAAAACAAGACTTACCGATTAATAGTGCCAAAATTTCAGAAACTATTCATTGTAGAGGCATTTGTTAAAAAAGTGTCTTCAGATGCATGGCTAAGGCCAACCCAATCAACCCTGTATATTTGAATTGAAGTGTAACTAGAACTAACACTAGATAGACCTAGAACTAGAATCTGGATTCCTCAGTCCACCATCTGACGCCAAGGAAGAATGGTGTGGTTAAGATTTAGTGGTTAACTCAAGTTAAGTTTTAGTTCGGGATTTTGGTGTTTCATTTTTATTTTTATAATTAAAATTACTTCTAACGGTTTGGCAATATTTTTCTTATCTTTTGTAATATCTAATGATTGTTCATAACGTTCTACATGATTCTGCGTACTCTTGTTAACTTCTTGTTAACTCTTATTGAAACACATGTAACACCTAAATTATATATTTTAAATACACATCGATACAAGCCGATACTGGTTTTGATTATTTCCTTCATATTAATATACGATGTACCTGGAGGAAGAATTAGCCATATCATTCGGGTTTAGCTAAACCCGAATGTTTCCAGTTCTAGATCTAGAGTTAGATGTAATGATGCAATACTGTATATTTGAACAAGAGCCATCTTAAGATATTAGTGTTACACAAACGAAACGAGTTCGCCACTTACAACTTCATACAAAATTCAACGCCAAAAAAATGTCCGCCCCTTGGAGGGGACCCTATTAGCCCTTATGTTTAGGACGACGCTAACAATTAAAATGATGGTGCACAACAAAAAAGTATTAAATACTCAATTGGCCAACATCCAAAGAAAGGACATTATTTTCCGTATTTTTAAGTCGAATGAGTTAACCTATGAATTATTTATCACGCATTTTTTATTATTCTTTATGATAATAGTTAATGTTGAATTTCCTACAATTATATTTTATCCCCGATAACTTAGACAACCCAAATAATCTCCCAATTAATTTTAAATATCAAATACGGTTATATTTACATCACATTAAGTATTCATTTTTGTGTGTCATCGATTATAACAACAAATATTTTACAAATATTAATACTTAAACGCGCGATTAGTTCATATCTTATTGCTTCAAAAACAAATATTCCTGACATTGCAAATATTACTGATATTGCAAATATTTATTTATATACCCGACAAAGATATAGGTTATTATTATATTTATAATAACTCTTTATCAATTGATTTATCTTCGTCGTTGTTTACTTTCCAATACAATCGAAATAATATGAGATTGCCTATCTATTTCTTATTTCACCTACATTTCATAAATGATGAAATGATGAAAAAGGTTTCCAATTTCCTAAAGACAGTGATTGAATTTATCAATGTCACCATCGATGGGTGTTATAAAAAAAATATTTACTGGTTTAAAAATGAATTTCACCTCCCAATTTATTACCTTAAAATTTATAAAAAGATTTGTTTGTTTAATAATTAAAATAATATATTGGTGTTTTTAATTTTTTTTTTATTTTTTCGTTAATAATTTATAGTAATAACATTTTTTTATTCCAGGAAAATTCACTACGCTTATTTTACTTTGCATTTGCGCCTGTTTAAAACCATCAGTTCAAGGGGGTTTTTACTTCTTAATATTTATTTGCACGGCTACATGGCGAAGTTGTTCGAAAAATTTAGGGAGGGGTTTTGCCATTTTAATGCAATTGGTGATGGTGGTGATATTCGTTCATATCTTCGCCTTGTTAATGTTCCAAATCGATTATTTTCAAGATTTTTTGGGGGTCGACAGTCCATACAGGAGGTAATTAATAGTTATTTACGTAACCAGTCATGAAAAGACTAATTTTAGTTAAACAAAATTAGTTTATTAAGTTTTAAGTACAGTTTATTAATGTGTTAAGTACAAAATTTTATCTAACCCGCTTTAAAATTGAACAAAATCATAAGAATTTAAATCTGACAGCGCTTATATGTCAAATGAATTTAAATTGGAAGTATCTACACGATGTTGCTACGAATATCTATAGTAACATCCAAAATAAATCAATATTCAGTTAGGTATGTTTCATTACACCACTAGTGGTGTAATAAAATTTCATTACACCACTAGTTGTGTAAAATGTGATGTTACAAAATGACATGTAAAACCTGACTTTTCGTAGCGGTGTTGGATAATAGTTATTTATGTAACCAGTTATGAAAAGACTAATTTTGTTTAACGACCGGAATATTTGCCAAAACGAGCGAGTTTTGTAAGTTGCGTGAGTTAAACAAAATTAGCAGTTTCTTAACGTGTTAAGTACAAAATTTTATCTAACTCCGCTTTAAAATTGAACGAAATCATAAGATTTTAAATCTGACAACGCTTATGTGTCAAATGAATTTAAATTGAAAGAATTTTAAAAAGAAATTTTAAAAAGAATTTCAAAATTAATCAATATTCAGTTAGGTATGCTTCATTACACTACCAGTGGTGTAATAGAATTTCATTACACCACTAGTTGTGTAAAATGTGATGTTACAAAATGTCAAAATGACATGTAAAACCTGACTTTTTGCTCGTTTTCGACTTTTCGAAAACGAGCGAGTTATGGAAGTTGCGTGAGTAAAACAAAATTAGCAGTTTCTTAACGTGTTAAGTACAAAATTTTATCTAACTCCGCTTTAAAATTGAACGAAATCATAAGAATTTAAATCTGACAACGCTTATGTGTTAAATGAATTTAAATTGAAAGAATTTTAAAAAGAATTTCAAAATTAATCAATATTCAGTTAGGTATGCTTCATTACACTGGTGGTGTAATAAAATTTCATTACACCACTAGTTGTGTAAAATGTGACTTAAAATGTTAAAATAACATGTAAAATCTGACTTTTCCTAGCGGTTTTAGATAATACTTATTTACGTAACTAGTTATGAAAAGACTAATTTTGTTTAACGAATGTAATATTTAATATAAAAAATAATTTTTCTTATCCTTTTTTCACCAATTATTAAATTAGGGTCTATATAAAAAATTTACTTTTGGTGATAATTAAAATTTATTTTTCTAAACTAGTTTCGAGCCTTGCTCTTCTTCAGTAGATACCTACAAGTTTACAACATACGAAAATGGACATATTAATATAAAAATAAAATAGTAAAATCTTACGTAATTATTAACAAATTAGAAAAATTTATTAAAATTTTTCAAAATTTACGTCAAAAGTTATTGTGTGACGTTAGGTTTTTGTTTTTGTTTTTATTTTTGTGTTTTAGGTACGGATCTCGCAGGCAACTATAGATTGGTTTTTGGGTCGGGATAATTTGTTCATTAAGGCTTATAATATTACTGTTAATTTCAATAAACTTGTTGATTTCGTACATTTCCATTATTTCCATAAGGTTGCTTTTATTAAGTTGGTGTAGTAATTTAATATTTTTATTTTCGTCAAATTCGTGGTTGTTGAAAATTAGATGTTTTCAGAATGCCGATTTTGAACTCTTTTTATGTTCTTTAAGCCCTGTTTGGATACTACTCCCTGTTTCACCTATGTATGTGGCTGAACAGGTCCCACATTGCAATTGGTATATGCCACTTTTAGCAACAGTTATAGTCTTGTTTTTGTTATTAACTAATAATGCCTTAAGATTGTTTTTGTTTTTAAATGTCATTGTTATGTTGAACTTATGGAACATTTTCTTGATTTTATGGGATATTTCTCCTGGGTAAGTTATGACATCTACAAAAAACCTACACAAACTAGTACCACCATCCCATTCGATTCTCATCATGATGAAACTCATAAAATGGCAGCATAGCGGGCTTATATACACAGAGCTTTCCATTCAAAATTGGAACAACAAGACCTAGAAAAAGAGATCGAAATTATCCACCAAATTGCAAGCAAAAACAGTTTCCCACCGACATTTATCCAACGAATATTTTCGGAAATACAAAACAAATATAACCTTCAAGAAACAACTTCCCTATCCGACCGAAAACCTGATACACCAACAACGTACAGATCCATAACTTACCCAGGAGAAATATCCCATAAAATCAAGAAAATGTTCCATAAGTTCAACATAACAATGACATTTAAAAATAAAAACAATCTTAAGGCATTATTAGTTAATAACAAAAACAAGACTACAACTCTTGCTAAAAGTGGCATATACCAATTGCAATGTGGGACCTGTTCCGCCACATACATAGGTGAAACGGGGAGAAGTATACAAACAAGGCTTAAAGAACATAAAAAGTCAAAATCGGCATTCGGAAAACATCTAATTTTCAACAACCACGAATTTGACGAAAATAAAAATATTAAATTACTACACCAACTTAATAAAAGCAACTTTATGGAAATAATGGAAATGTACGAAAGCAACAAGTTTATTGAAATTAACAGTAATATTATAAGCCTTAATGAACAAATTATCCCGACCCAAAAACCAATCTATAGTTGCCTGCGAGATCCGTACCTAAAACACAAAAATAAAAACAAAAACAAAAAAACCTAACGTCACATAATAACTTTTGAAAAATTTTAATTAATTTTTCTAATTTGTTAATAATTACGTAAGATTTTACTATTTTATTTTTATATTAAGTTTCTATAAGGGTTTTTGTCACACATAATTTGATTTTTCTCTAGGTTGTCCATGAAAATATCTGCCATCACACTACTCAATGGTGATCCCATTGGTAATCCATCTAGATATTGATAGTATTTATCGTTAAAGATACAAAAATTTTGTTCTAAGCATAGTTTTAATAGCGTTAAGATGGAGCGAGTTTTGTCTTTGTTTTTGAGGTCAGTCTTTAACATTTCTTCTAATATCGTTATCGTGTCGGTTATGGGTATGTTTATATATAGGTTATTGATATCAAATGAGATCATTTTGAAACCTTCTGGTAGCTGTATTTTGTCAATTAAATCAGGAAGTTGGTAACGATAAATTATGGTATATTTTGGTTTAAAATTGATGTCATTTATTATAAATTTTTGTAAAAGTTTTGCGAGTTTGTATGTGCTGGATTCAATGGAGGTTATAATGGGTCTTATTGGTAATCCATTTTTGTGAACTTTAGGTAGTGCATACAATTTAGGGATTTGCGGATTCATAGGCAACAGGCTGGTCAAGGTACCTCCGATATCTGTTATTGTCGATTTGTTTTCTTTAATTATTGATTTTACATTTTTGTGAAAATCGTTTGTGGGGTTTTTATTGATAGTTTTAAAGTTATTGTCTTTCATAAAGCTTTCAGTCTTATTTATGTAGAGATCTTTGGTTAAAATTATCATTCCTGCTTTTTTGTCTGCAGGAGTAACTATTAATTCGTTTTCTTTAATTTTCCGCTTGATGTTTATAATAATTTTTTGTTCCTTTTCCTCTTCTCCATTTCTTATTGTTTGTTTGCCTCTTTTCTTCTTTAGTTAGCATTTGTTGAATCTCCTTATTCATAATGTTTTCCTTTTCGTGTCCTTTGATAGCTGCCTGAAGTTCCATTGCCAGTATTGGGAGGTTAATTTCTCTTTTTGGAGCATATTTGGAAATGTACGAAATCAACAAATTTATTGAAATTAACAGTAATATTATAAGCCTTAATGAACAAATTATCCCGACCCAAAAACCAATCTATAGTTGCCTGCGAGATCCGTACCTAAAACACAAAAATAAAAACAAAAACAAAAAAACCTAACGTCACACAATAACTTTTGACGTAAATTTTAAAAAATTTTAATTAATTTTTCTATTTTGTTAATAATTACGTAAGATTTTACTATTTTATTTTTATATTAATATGTTCATTTTCATATGTTGTAAACTTGTAGGTATCTACTGAAGAAGAGCAAGGCTCGAAACTAGTTTAGAAAAATAAATTTTAATTATCACCAGAAGTAAATTTTTTGTATAGACCCCAATGTAATATTTGCTAAAACGAGCTAGCGAAGCGAGCGAGATTTGTAAATTGCGTGAGTTAAACAAAATTAGCAGTTTCGTAACGTGTTAAGTACAAAATTTTATCTAAAACCCCATTTAAAATTGAACGAGATCATAAGAATTTAAATTTGACAACGCTTATGTGCCAAATGAATTTAAATTGAAAGAATTTAACACGATATTGATACGAATATCCATAGTAACATCCAAAATAAATCAATATTCAGTGAGGTATGTTTCATTACACCACTAGTTGTGTAAAATATGACATCATCAAAATGACATGTAAAATCTAACTTTTCCTAGCGGTGTTAGATAAAATAAATTATTTCAAAAAATATACAGGGTGCTTCGGTGACTCGGGGCACAAATTAAACCACATATACTACTGCAAAAATGATGATGATTCGTGTAAAAATTATTTTTCTAAACCAATAAATGGCGGAGTTATAGGTCATCAAAGTCAAGAAATTTTAACTAATTTTTCTAAATATTTTCAATACTGTTAAAGCTTGAGCGCTGAAGTTTGGTACAATGTAAACCAGTAGCAAGTAGAATTATTAGACAATTTGTAAGTTAAATCGATCTACGGGAACCATTCTGTACACTTGTTCCTAAAATTTAGACGCTCAAAACTTTTTTATTCGCTCATAAACCTACATTTATTTTTGCACTTTTCAATAGAAAATTTATTTTTGAAACTTTTATGACTTTTACAAAATTTTGGTAAAATTCAACGTTGTTGAGTTAAATCCAAAAATGTTGGACCCCGGCAATAACAACAGCAAAAAATCTAAGCTAGCCATGACAATTGAACGATGAATTGAGTTACCACCTCGCTAACAATCGTTTAACAATTAATTGTTTGTATAAAAGTTTAAAGGGTTTAATGTATTATCGGCTTTTAGAAGCTCTTTTTACTGTAATTATTGCCCTGGTCTAACATTTTTGGATTGAACTCAAAAACGGCTAATTTTTAGGTTTTGTTCAACTGTTTAATTGTTAAACGATTGTTGGTGAGTTGATGGCTTAATTTGTCGTACAATTGTCATTGCCGGCTTAGAGTTTGTTCATTACCATTTTTTGCCGGGGTCCAACAATTTTGGATTTAACCCAAAAACGGTAAATTTTATCTAAATATCGTAAAAGTAATAAAAGTTTCTAAAATAAATTTTCTATTGGAAAGTGCAAAAATAAGTGTAGGTTTACGATCAAATAAAAAAGTTTTGAGCATATAAATTTGGGAACACCCCTGTATAGCATTGTTCCTGTGGATCGATTTAACTCACAAACTCTCTAATGATTTTAAAAATCACTTAAAAGTTCTTAACTTTGATAACCTATAACTCCGTCATTTAGACCAAAAATTTTTACACGATTCATCATCTTTTCCTCCCATTCATACGTGGTTTAATTTGTGCACCGATTCACCGAAACGCCCTGTATATAAATCATCTTTTATTTCAGATATTTTGCATTGACAATATTTTATACAATCGATCAATCGGATCCAAGAAAATTCATCTTCGCCCCCAACAATTGGGATGCCATATTAAATCCGTTTATGTTGATCGCGCTTTTCTACGTGGCTGCGTTAACAACGAAAGAATTGATAAAGCCTCAGGTTGGTTTAATTTGGGGTAATGTATATTTATTTTAAAAGGATAATTAACGAAATTAATTATTTCACCTTCTTTTGAATAATTATTAATAATTGTTCGTAACTGATTGTTTGAGTGAAATGATTTTTTAGCCGCAAATTAAGCCGGGCGCTTTTTCGCGCCTCGAGGGCAGCTTCAACGGCCCTCTCCGACGTCAAATTTCCCAACGACTGTCGGATAGGCGCCTTTTAAGATCGACCACGACTAGAAATCGTTGGCACAATGCCACCCGAAAAGTTCGAGTAAGCTACGTAACAAACGAATCGATGTTGTGGCTGTTTCAACCACTTTTTTTATTTGCAAATGCACCCCAACATTTTTAGCATGCGACATTAATGGTTCGATCAAAATCGAAACATATTATTTATTATATCTCAAATGTGTGATAATTTTTTATGACATTACTAACAAAATGTTTTTGTTTAATTTAGCCAAATCGCTTGCTACGCTTCTTGCTCTTTTTATAGGTTAATCATTGGAACAGTCCCTCACTTTTATCTGAGCAGACGCCAGTACGTACCATTTTATTATTCTTTATGTGTTTAACAAACAAAAAAGTCTTATTCGTCTCTTGAGTTTTGCGTGCACTGCAAATCGATTTTTGTCATTTCTTCGCTTCTATTCTATACACAACTTTTTTTTGTTACATTTTTTCGTTATATATGTTTATTTTGTCGTGGTCTTTTTCGCGACTCGATGAGTAACGAGCCTAAAATTTTCTCAGCTGATGCGAGGGATTAGTCCATCTAGGAGATACGGTTCTGATAAAAAGAAGGGGGCTTCCATTTTGCAGGATTCCACCGGAAGCGTTACGGTAACTGGCGATCAAACCCGCGATTTTGAATCGGAAAGCAACGAAAATTTAGGTAACAATCTAAACGATACAATTATAAATCATCAAATATTTAAATCATTTATTATCATTTCAATTCAGATGAAGAAGAAAAAATTGGTTGCTTTGAAAATTGCGTTTTCATAATGGGCCAATTATTACAATCTTTAGTCCAATTATCATACATTGTCACAAATATCACAATGATGGTACTATCTCTTTAATAACTCATTAATTTAAAATTGAATTAATTAATTTTTTTATCAGACATGGAGTATAACTTATCACAGTTGGTTAACATTCGTTTTATTAATTTGGGCTAATCTACTATGGATAATGCCGAAACAACGAAGAGCAATGTTAAGATCGAGCCCGTTCTTAGTTTTCTACGCAAGTTTCCTATTAATATCCGGCTACATATTCTCAATGGATCTAACCGACGACGAACTGCCATCGAAACTGGCTCACATCAATTTGGCTCAAATCGGCTTCATCAAATACCCAGAACTTCCATGTCTGCATTTATGGGTGAAGTGCTGCTTCACGGTGATGTTTTGGTTCACCTTAAAGCAGTACACGATCGAATTGAGGGAGGAACGGCAAAAAAAATCTTTAGCCGATATGGCGGCTCCTTTACAAGTTAGTGTTCAAGCCGCGGCTGGTGTTCAATCGACTCCGACCGAACAGAAAAATTCTAAAATTATCTCGCTGATCGGAAAATACTTGAGGAACGTTTTAGTGAGACTTTGGATTTGGGTGGTTGCCATTACGTTATTTGTCGTGGCTATAACAGGGGAACGAATGACTGTTTTTAGAATTGTGTATATGGCATTGTTTTTAATCTTTATTTTAACTTTTCAGGTAGGTTCTTTTTTATTGGTACAAAATAATTAAGGCTATTTAATATGATTTTTTTTGTAGATATCATTTAATTTATGGAGACAAATGATGTTCGTATTTTTATTAATAGTTATAATCTATTCAATGCTTATTTTAATCCTTGTTTATACATACCAATTTGATAACTTTATAATTTATTGGAGTGAATATCTTCATGTACCTCCGGAACAGTAAGTAATTATTATTTTTCTTACAATGTCTCTTCCCCGTTTCTCCCATTTGCCTTGGTGCCACCACCTCCCCCATTCATCTTTATCGTTTTTTAATCTCCCTCAACACCTTCCTCAAAATCATCAAATCTTCCTTTAATTCACTGCACTCCATCAGATGGTGGAAAGACTCCCAGCTCTCTCCACAAAATCGGCATTTCATTGCAACATCTTAAACCTGTCTACCAACCTGTTGATCCTTCTTAATCATCAGGAATATTGGTAGCTACTTTGGTCCAATTTTGCTATATTTTTTATCTTATTGGCATTCCCATATCAATCCTTATTCTGTTTGTAGCACACTTCCAGAATTTTACAATGCTCTTTATCTTTCCCCTAACTGAATGCAACCCAATCCGCAATCACCCCCAAGAATTTGGAAATTTGTGATTCGATGTTCATCGCAAAATTAAATAAAAGCCAGAGCTTGCGATGATAATTGTTTAATTTTTATTAAAACAAGTGATTTGGTGCAACAATGTTTCAACTGTTAAATCAGTTTTTATCAAGCACGACTATGGAAGTAACATAAAAAAGTAAAAATAGAAAATAATATTAGTAATTAAATTAATTATAAATTATTGATGTTATTTACCGTCATTGAAAGTACATCGACTAAAGAGAGAACTGTAATGGATTTTCATATAAATGTCTGGTTCGGAAGAAAATAAAAACGTGAATATCATGTGCTTAATATTTAAGATAATATGAACTAAAAAAAATGGATAAACGGGTGTTAAATTAAAATGTATGAGGGAGAACAAGAGAAACTTACCAATTAACATCGAAAAACACAAAATAAAACCAAAAAAGGGAGAAATTCAACATAAAATGTATTCCAAAAATCCAAAAAACAGGTTATTTTAGCGTGAAGCGCTGAGAATGACTAAAACTTAAAGCGAGAACGTACACTGTGTTAAATAATTATCGTAACCTACGTCACGTTGTAATGTTGGTTATCCATCTCATTGTGTAGTGGTAACGGCGATATTTTTAAATTAGTAACCAGATTTTAACCAGATGTTGACAGCAGATCAAACGTTATTAGGTTATTATTGTCGCGATTGTCGTATGCTTTGTGTGTTTCCGGATTTTCTTTATTCTTTAACCATTTTTTGCTGCCTTTATATTTCTCCAAACAGTTCTTAGAGCTATCGTTGTTTCTAGCGATTGGTTTAAGCGAAAACGTTCAATGAAAATTTCTTTCAGATTTTAATTTCTTTCGTTATGATGTTCACACCGGAACATGATACCTTTATTTTAATGGCACATTATCGAAACGCTACGCAGAATGCGGACGATAGTTGGGTTTATTCCTTACAAAGCTGTATACAGCAATTCAACAAACGTTTCCCAGATTTCGACGTTGATTATGACGCTTTTAAGCATAGGAAACACGTTTTTACAGTCGTTAATTGCTATACAAAAGTCAACTTTTAATAGCATTTTTCGAAAAAATTATTTCAAATAATAGGTATATTCGTCGCGTTGCAATACCAATACTGTGATATTGGTAGCCTAGATTTCGGGTACTATAATTAATTAACACACTGTAAATCAAAAATGGAGGGGTAAAACAAGAAATTAAATAAGTGAAACGAGAAGTGAAAAATTGTTTATAACAAAAATTTAGACGAATTTATTTATGTCTGTAATTAACGAGATCGTTGTTCTCGTTCATGACCAATATAATAATTCCTCATAATTCCTCATACATTTTAATTTAAATTTACGTCTCTTTATTTTATTATTGTAGATGTAAAATTCCTCATACAAGTCCATTTCCATTGATTTCCAGATAACCTGTTTTTTGGATTTTTGGAATATATTTTATGTTGAATTTCTCTCTTTTTTGGTTTTATTTTGTGTTTTTCGATGTTAATTGGTAAGTTTCTCTTGTTTTCCCTCATACATTTTAATTTAACACCCGTTTATCCATTTTTTTCAGTTCATATTATCTTAAATATTAAGCACATGCTTTTCACGTTTTTATTTTCTTCCGAACCAGACATTTATATGAAAATTCATTACAGTTCTCTCTTTAGTCGATGTACTTTCAATGACGGTAAATAACATCAATAATTTATAGTTAACTTAATTACTAATATTATTTTCTATTTTTACTTTTTTATGTTACTTCCATAGTCGTGCTTGATAAAGACTGATTTAACAGTTGAAACATTGTTGCACCAAACCACTTGTTTTAATAAAAATTAAACAATTATCATCGCAGACTCTGGCCTTTATTTAATCACCCCCAAGAAGACTACAGGTGTACAAAACAGGACTTTGTATACAGGATGTTTGGTAGGTAATGCATGATACTGAATAGGGTATTAGAGGTGGTCATTCTGAATTGAATGTCTTTTTGGATTGAAAGACCATTCTTTAAGAAAGTTTTGAGCCATTTGAATAAACTTTCCTGTACCACAAATTAGGAAAATTATGTTTATAAAGCCCTTGATGAGTAACAAATTAACGTCAGATTTTTTGGTTTAAATAATTTAAATCATGCATTCATACACAATAAAAAAGCTTAGTACATTTTTGTGATAAAAGCTCTTGTTGTTCTTCTGCACTGCAGTAATAATAGGAAAGCATGAGAAAACTCAAAAATAGTAAAATCTTAATTAACAAGAAAACTGAAACACTTAGTATGATTGGTTAAATCAATTCAGAATGGCTTCCTCTAAAACCTTATTCAGCAGTATCCTGCACTACCTATCAAATACCCTGTATATAACTAAATGTATCATATCTTCGTATAAAATCTTAAGTTTCGAAAAGAAGAATCCATTTAAGCCGAAATTTAACATGAAATGGTTATTAAATTCAAAAGGTGTGATCAAAATGTAAAAACTCTTTAGGTTCTGAAGAAAATTGTATCTATATACAGGTGTCTCACGTAACTGGTTCATTAGAACCTTTTTAGGTTCCACATTTCGTAGAGACTTGAAATGGAAAACATGGGTTGTTCATTCTGATCTATTAATTTAAAATATTATCAAGTATTAAGGTAGTTATTGGTACCTAGCGTTTTTTATTTTCGAATTATTTTGTTTGTAAGTGCTCTTTGGCAAATATCACCATGCTCTTTACAAGCCCATATCTCAGCCAACGTTAACTCAAAAACGTTTTGCATTGGTACGATAATTTTTCATATGCTGTTAAATAGATTGTCATTTGTTGTGTCAGTTTATCTTATACAGAATATTTAAAAATTGAGTTACCGTTTCTCTGTATTCAATTGCGTGAGTCGAAAATTTTAAATGGAACGCCCCATATTGTCATATCCTATCAGAAAGGGAATTTAATTCTCTACAAATTATCTAAAATATTCCTATACCTATTTATTACCTATTTATTATAGTTTTCTTGCTATTGAGGAATTCATCAAAATCATACGTAAAATGATAGAAACCGTTTGTGTTTTTGTTAGAAGGCATTTAAATTATTATTATTATTAGTATTATTTCTACAGTGAACTGTGATTGAATAAACTAGCTGTTATTTACCAAAAATAACCAAAAGAAAACCGAATAAATGAAACAATGAAAAACGACAATTTAATGACAAAAATTAAAATCAATAACATAAAAGAATGAAAAACTTAAAATTATAAAAATTAATTATGGGAATTTAATTCTCTACAAACTATTTAGGTACTTTCTTGTGCCTATTTGTTGTAGTTGCCCTCATATTTGGAAATTAATGGACGCATGCAATGCTGGAAAGCTTCTTGTTTTTATGTTAGAAAGCTATGGAGTTTTGACAACGTTCCATCCATATTTATGTTATTGTTGTCATTACTTAGCTGTGTCGTCATCTACTTCTGTTAATGTCTTTGAATATCATGGCGAATTATTCCAACGCTAACATTTTAAATTCGTCTTATATACATGGCGGATGTAATAAAGCTTTGGATGGGATCTGCTTCTTAGTTTTGGAAAGATCAAAATAACAAGAAACCATAAATTTCTATCACCAGCACCTTAATAGAATAAATGTTTTGTCATTTTATTGCTTTACCAATTTCTTCGGTAAGAGGTGCTTCGGTCGATTTAGTTGAATAATATTTTCCAAGAAAGCACCGTAAACAAATAAACTGAACTCTCTTGGAATATCTCGCCCATCATTACGTCGAATATTACGCCATATTATTGTTTTTCATTGTTTCATTTATGTGTTCTTCTGCTGGTTATTTTTGGCAAATAAAAGCTAACAAACTAAAGTTTATTCAATCGCAGATCATTCTAGAAACAATACCAATGATAATTTAAATAAATTAAACGATAAACTGTCAAAATGTCTTAGCCTTCTAATAAAAACACGAACAGCTTCCAGCATTTTGTGTAGGATTTTGATACAATACTCAATATGAAGAAAACCATAATAAATAGATATAGCAATGTTTATAGATAATTTGTAGAGAATTAAATTCCCGTTTTGATAGGCTAAAAAGATATGGGGCGTTCCATTTAAAATTTTCGACTTTATCGCAATTGAATACAGCGAAACGGTAATTCAATTTTTGACCATGCTGTATAAGGTACACTGTGTAATAATTCGAAAATTATTTAACGGTTTTAAGAAATAATCATTCGAATTAGAAATTCCTAGAGTGCAGCCTTTCGTTATTTTAGAAACTAAAAATCACGTCTCAAGTTAACGACGTCCAGTATAGAGACCAGACTTCGTGTTAAATTTTGTTAAAAATTATGTATCCGCAGTTTGATGGGGGAGATGCGAATCGACACGAAGAAGTCGTTAAAAACTTAGACGTTAGATCACGTAAAAATTTGATGGTTTCCACTGTTTGGAAATTACGTGACGATTTTTGGGATTAGTTAGTGGCGGATGTTATCTTCTGGTCTTGTGGGCGAGGAATTCTTCCCTTCCACAAATTCCCTCATTGGCTCAGAAAATTATTGTAAAATAATATCCGCCCCGTATTTTGGATTGGCCCCAGGTGTCGGGGATGTCCAGACGTTAGGGAACGCCTAATGAAGGTTTTGCACCCCTACAAGACCCGAGGTTACTTAAGGCCTTGCACACGTCATAATTTAAAAAAAAATTCTGAACTTAGTTTCAATTCAACTTCGAAAGATATCTTTTTAGAGAGATTTCGAACCAATACTCAACCAGCGCTATGTTAGACCGAAACTTAGATTCGCTTTAACGCCAATTCTAAGTCCCGTGGAAATCGAGAATTTTGACTCAGCTTCAAGGGCAACTTACTTCTGATTCGGGCGTCCGCGTTGTGTCGGAAACCGTGTTCACTTGAGGATTTGGTGTGTTTGTGTCGAAGAAGTCTTCCCGGATTATCCCGAGAAGATTCCAACACGTCCGGGGTAAGTCTGTTTGCCAGTTCTCCCTATCATTTATCGGTCAACGAGAGTTCGCTGTAGGGTTAGGTTCAGACAGGTCATTTTCATTCTTAATTTTTTTTGTCCCCTTAAGTAACGTCGGGTATCACGTAGGTAGTTTTTAAGATTAACTTTGTATTTTGCTTATTTTTCTTTTGTTATTTTTGTAAATATGGATTAAGTGTGGTTAGAGCACTTGTCGTTTTATTTCACATTTCCTGAGAGCCTTAGTGCAAGAACCCACGGTTCTGAAATAGTGACCACGCGCTTGCCATTTAATCTTGTTTGAATAGATAGGATCAGGTAGGAGTCCTTCAGATTAAGAATTAGGTAGCGCGAAATACTGTTTCTGGTGGCAGCGGTAATTACCAGATGTTGAAGCCGTTCAGTGACGGCCTCACCACAACTGATATAGCAAGTGACATCAATTTGACAGCATATGACGAGTTATTGTACTAATGCATAACGTTTTTGAATTAACTTTGGCTGAGATATGTGCTTTTAAAGAGCATGGTGATATTTGCCAAAAAGCAATTAAAATCAAAATAACTCGAAAACAAAAAACGCTAGGTACCAACAACTGTTATCAAAATCAACATATTTTCTTACGTATAATTGGATAGAGTAATAAAAACTATAGCATTCCTTTTAAAATAACGAAGTTGAGGTCTACTTCCGGTAGACCGGAAGTGGTGGCCATCTTGAAAATATTTTAAATTAATAGATCGGAATGAACAACCCATGTTACCAAAATTTCAAGCCTCTACGAATAGTGTAACCTAAAAAAGTTCTAATGAACCAGTTACGTGAGACATCCTGTATAAACTAAACAATAAATTTGAGTCTTGTCATATTTTGGTGACTGTATTGGAAAAACTGATGAAGTTTGTTGTCGTATTTTCTTTCAAGGTCAAACAAGGCGATTGAACAGGTAAATTTTAATTTTAAAGATTCAAAACGACAAGTAAAAATGTTTGTTTATATCATGTTCATGAAAAATCTGAAGTTGTTGAAGTCTAAAATGTCATTCATTAATGAATCGGGGCTTTCTTTCTTGAGTTTTTGAATAAAAAACTCCTCATAAGTATCGAGTTGTTTCCATGTTTTAAGATTTTTAGAAAGGTTATTAATGTTTATGGTATGTTTATGAGTTGTCATGTGTTTGAAAATATTGGAAGTGTGTTTCGTATTATGTTCTTTGAACCTTGTTAATAGACTCCTTCCAGTTTGCCCCACGTATCTCATTTCACAATCGTCACATTTTATCAAGTGGTCTTCAAATTTATGTCCATTATTACATAATATACAACAAGGTTATATTTAGAAAATTATCCATGTTGGAAATGAAAAGTATCAGAAATAAATAGTATATTACAGTACAAGTGAGGAAACTAAGGTTTTTTACTCACGTGTATGTCAGATTTACACACGAGCCGTAGGCGAGTGTGGAAAGACATACAAGTGAGTGGAAAATATTGGTTTCTCACGTGTGCTGTATGGCGTTTTGTTCAATCCTACTATTTAGAGAAAATTCGATCTTAAAATTCGTTAATTCCTGGCTAATGTCATGTCGATATGTCGGAGACGACATTTTTTGACATTATTATCCTCGTAATTGATTGATAAACAACCAGTTGTGTCAAATTGTGAGACTTTTTGACGTTGTCATGCTCTTAATTGATAGATAAACAACCAATTATGTCAAATTGTTAATTGCCATCATTACGCAAATTAATTAAGATTAATAATTTATACAAGTGAAATACTTCATTTAATTTTCCTTGTGTGCTCTTTACCGTTTTTTAGTTCATATCCGTTACGTTTAAACAAAGAGCTGTACCTTTAAAGGTTTAAATTTCGCTAATAGTGGATGAAGAAAATTAGAGTGAGTGAAAAATATTTTCACTCGCCCGTTGCTATGAATGTTAGCAGAGTGAGTGAAAATAACAACTTTCAACACTCGTATCTACGCTAGAAACTGGCAATTTCAAAGGTAGGATTGAATAAAATTATTTTACTAACTTCTTAACTTGCTTTATTTGAAAAATATTTATATCGGTACCGGTTTCGGAAATATCATTCCATCATCAGCCGAAATTGTCATAAAAGAGTTAAACAGGCTGAAGAGCTGAAGTTGTTGGATACATTTGCATTAAACAAAATTTTTTGAAACGTTTAACAAATGATTCTTGAATTATAAGATTTTTTTTAATCTTGAATTTCGAAGTATGAATATGTATTTCGAATATGTTTAAATGCTGATGATGAAAGTAAAACGTTGAAAAGCAAAATTAATTAAGATTTACAAAACGAGTAACAATGTTGACGAAGTGAGAAAATAGATCTTTTCAACATTTAAACATATTGTTCACAACGTTTCATACTTCGAAATTCAAGATTAAAAAAATATTTATAATCCAAGAATTTGTTAAACGTTTCAAAAAGTTTTTTTTAATGCAAATGTATCCAACAACTTCAGCTCTTCTCGCTGTTTACCTATTTTATGACATTTTCGGCTGATGATGGAATGATATTTCCGAAACCGGTACCGATATAAATATTTTTCAAATAAAGCAAGTTAAGAAGTTAGTAAAATAATTTTTATTTTTGAAGGTTATATTTGTTGAAGTTGCTCTTTATTTTTTTTATTCGAAAAAAAAAATAGTTTCCCCTCTTACTTTTTGATTATCTTTAGTTTAGTTGCATACCCGGCTCAGGGAAGTGGTGAGACTCCCTCTTCTCTTCCACACCATCCCCTTTTTCTCACATTTTTTCCATATTCCAGATTTTCTGAGTTGCCTTCACTGGTGGTACTAGCGCTTCTTGATCTTCCAGTTTCTTCTTTCCTCCTCTCCATTTTCTTTCCAATCATTCCTAGTCTCCAATCAGCAGTTCCTCTTCGTCTATATTCTTTTATAAAAAGACAATTATGAAATATATATAATTATGCTATGATAGTTTAACAAAATTAAAGTATTCTATATTTTATTTTATTTTTCAAACTGGGCTTTAGTTTTAAAACATTCGCTTGCCACGGTTTACGCATTCACTACTACTATTTTCCTATCTCAAATGAATGAAAAATTATAAAGATTTTAGCTATTTTTTCTCGAAAACTTTCTTAGGTAGCAAACCATACAATTATTGGATAGTGACAGTTATTGAACAGTACAAAAAATGTTTTAAACAGGAGAATTTTGGGCAGGTTTATATACCATACTATGATTATATGATCAAGTTGGCAGATTTCAAAATGGTATAGAGTGGCTCATACTGCCAACAAGTTGGCGAACTTCAAAATATTGTATAGTGTTTGGAACAATAATAGCTCCTGCTGAAAATAAGCTGGCAGTCTCTAAGATAATATACAGGATTTGGAGCAATATTAGCTCATGCTGATAACAAGTTTTCAGACTTTAAAATGATGAGGAAGATTTTGAAAGTGTAATAGGTCATGTTGTCAACAAGTTGACAGTTTTTAAGATATTCTATAGTGTTTGAATGAGTGACCGTGCATGCTGCCAATAAGTTGGTAGTTTCTAAGATAATATACAGTATTTGGAGCAGTAATAGCTCCTGCTGCCAACAAGTTGGCAGTCTTTAAAATAATATACAGTATTTGAATCAGTAATAACTGATGCTACCAACAAGTTGGCAGTTTTTAAGATATAGTATAGTGTTTGGAATAGTAACAGCACATGCTGCCAATAAGTTGGCAGTCGCTATGGTAATATACAATGTTTGGGGCAGTAATAGCTCCTGCTGCCAACAAGTTGGCAGTCTCTAAAATGATATACAGTGTTTGGAGCAGTAATACCTCCCCCTGCCAACAAGTTGGAAGACTTTAAAGTAATATACAGTATATGAAGCACTAATAGCTATTGCTGCCAACAAATTGGCAGTTTTTAAGATAATATACAGTATGTGGAGCACTAATAGCTCCTGCTTCCAACAAATTGGCAGTTTTTAAGATATAGTGTAGTGTTTGGAATAGTAATAACTCATGCTGCCAACAAGTTGGCAGTCTCTAAAATGATATATAGTGTTTGGAGCGGTAATAGCTCCTGCTGCTAACAAGTTGGCAGTCTCTAAAATGATATACAGTGTTTGGAGCAGTAATAGCTCCACCTGCCAACAAGTTGGAAGACTTTAATGAAGCACTAGTAGGTCTTGCTGCCAACAAGTTGGCAGTTTTTAAGATAATATATAGTAGGTGGAGCACTAATAGCTCCCGCTACCAACAAGTTGGCAGTCTTTAAGATAATACACAGTATGTAGAGCACTAATAGCTCCTGCTTCCAACAAGTTGGCAGTTTTTAAGATATAGTGTAGTATTTGGAATAGTAATAATTCATACTGCCAACAAGTTGGCAGTCTCTAAAATGATATATAGTGTTTGGAGAGGTAATAGCTCCTGCTGCTAACAAGTTGGCAGTCTCTAAACTGATATACAGTGTTTGGAGCAGTAATAGCTCCACCTGCCAACAAGTTGGAAGTCTTTAATGAAGCACTAATAGGTCTTGCTGCCAACAAGTTGGCAGTTTTTAAGATAATATACAGCATGTGGAGCACTAATAGCTCCCGCTGCCAACAAGTTGGCAGTCTTTAAGATAATATACAGTATGTGGAGCACTAATAGCTCCTGCTTCCAACAAATTGGCAGTTTTTAAGATATAGTGTAGTGTTTGGAATAGTAATAACTCATGCTTCCAACAAGTTGGCAGTCTATAAAATGATATACAGTGTTTGGAGCGGTAATAGCTCCCACTGCTAACAAGTTCGCGGTCTCTAAAATGATATACAGTGTTTCGAGCAGTAATAGCTCCCCCTGCCAACAAGTTGGAAGACTTTAATGAAGTACTAATAGGTCTTGCTGCCAACAGTTGGCAGTTTTTAAGAATATATACAGTATGTGCAGCACTAATAGCTCCTGCTTCCAACAAGTTGGCAGTTTTTAAGATATAGTGTAGTATTTGGAATAGTAATAATTCATACTGCCAACAAGTTGGCAGTCTCTAAAATGATATATAGTGTTTGGAGAGGTAATAGCTCCTGCTGCTAACAAGTTGGCAGTCTCTAAACTGATATACAGTGTTTGGAGCAGTAATAGCTCCACCTGCCAACAAGTTGGAAGTCTTTAATGAAGCACTAATAGGTCTTGCTGCCAACAAGTTGGCAGTTTTTAAGATAATATACAGCATGTGGAGCACTAATAGCTCCCGCTGCCAACAAGTTGGCAGTCTTTAAGATAATATACAGTATGTGGAGCACTAATAGCTCCTGCTTCCAACAAATTGGCAGTTTTTAAGATATAGTGTAGTGTTTGGAATAGTAATAACTCATGCTTCCAACAAGTTGGCAGTCTATAAAATGATATACAGTGTTTGGAGCGGTAATAGCTCCCACTGCTAACAAGTTCGCGGTCTCTAAAATGATATACAGTGTTTCGAGCAGTAATAGCTCCCCCTGCCAACAAGTTGGAAGACTTTAATGAAGCACTAATAGGTCTTGCTGCCAACAGTTGGCAGTTTTTAAGAATATATACAGTATGTGCAGCACTAATAGCTCCTGCTTCCAACAAGTTGGCAGTTTTTAAGGTATAGTGTAGTGTATGGAATAGTAATAACTCATGCTGCCAACAAGTTGGCAGTCTCTAAAATGATATATAGTGTT
Organism: Onthophagus sagittarius; assembly: GCA_036711965.1. Taxonomy (NCBI): domain Eukaryota; kingdom Metazoa; phylum Arthropoda; class Insecta; order Coleoptera; family Scarabaeidae; genus Onthophagus; species Onthophagus sagittarius. The sequence goes on from JASERS010000004.1 coordinate 16,914,252, forward strand.
TGGAGCGGTAATAGCTCCTGCTGCTAACAAGTTGGCATTCTCTAAAATGATATACAGTGTTTGGAGCAGTAATAGCTCCACCTGCCAACAAGTTGGAAGACTTTAATGAAGCACTAATAGGTCTTGCTGCCAACAAGTTGGCAGTTTTTAAGATAATATACAGCATGTGGAGCACTAATAGCTCCCGCTGCCAACAAGTTGGCAGTCTTTAAGATAATATACAGTATGTGGAACACTAATAGCTCCTGCTTCCAACAAATTGGCAGTTTTTAAGATATAGAGTAGTGTTTGGAATAGTAATAACTCATGCTTCCAACAAGTTGGCAGTCTATAAAATGATATACAGTGTTTGGAGCGGTAATAGCTCCCACTGCTAACAAGTTCGCGGTCTCTAAAATGATATACAGTGTTTCGAGCAGTAATAGCTCCCCCTGCCAACAAGTTGGAAGACTTTAATGAAGCACTAATAGGTCTTGCTGCCAACAAGTTGGCAGTTTTTAAGAATATATACAGTATGTGCAGCACTAATAGCTCCTGCTTCCAACAAGTTGGCAGTTTTTAAGGTATAGTGTAGTGTTTGGAATAGTAATAACTCATGCTGCCAACAAGTTGGCAGTCTCTAAAATGATATATAGTGTTTGGAGCGGTAATAGCTCCTGCTGCTAACAAGTTGGCATTCTCTAAAATGATATACAGTGTTTGGAGCAGTAATAGCTCCACCTGCCAACAAGTTGGAAGACTTTAATGAAGCACTAATAGGTCTTGCTGCCAACAAGTTGGCAGTTTTTAAGATAATATACAGCATGTGGAGCACTAATAGCTCCCGCTGCCAACAAGTTGGCAGTCTTTAAGATAATATACAGTATAATATACAGTATGTATAATATGTATAATATACAGTATAGTACAGTATAATATACAGTATAGTAGTGTTTGGAATAGTAATAACTCATGCTGCCAACAAGTTGGCAGTCTCTAAAATGATATACAGTGTTTGGAGCAGTAATAGCTCCACCTGCCAACAAGTTGGAAGACTTTAATGAAGCACTAATAGCTCTTGCTGCCAACAAGTTGGCAGTTTTTAAGATATAGTACAGTGGTTGGAATAGTAATAACACATGCTGCCAATAAGTTGGCAGTCTCTAAGATAATATACAATATTTGGAGCGGTAATAGTTCCTGCTGTCAACAAGTTGACAGTCTTTAACATAATATACAGTATTTGAAGCAGTAGTAACGCATGTTGCCAATAAGTTGTCAGTTTTTAAGATAATGTATAGTGTTGAAATAGTAATAGCACATGCTGCCAACAAGTTGGCAGTCTAAGATAATATACGCTATTTGAAACGGTAATAGCTCCTGCTGCCAACAAGTTGGCAGTCTCTACAATGATATATAACGTTTGGAGCAGTAATAACTCCTGTTGCCAACAAGTTGGCAGTCTTTAAGATAATATACAGTATGTGGAGCATTAATAACTCCCGCTGCCAACAAGTTGGCAGTCTTTAAGATAAGCTCCTGGTCTCTAAGATAATATACAGAATTTGGAGCAGTAATAGCTCATATTTCTATAAAGTTATTACCATTTACCTTCATACCTGGATTAAGGATTAACCCAACCCAACCCGCCTCCACTCTCATCTTATCTACCTAAACTCCTTCATATTTCTTTTTTAATAAAAACTTAACACAATAATTTTTTTAAGGCAATTAGATATTGGTTTAGAATCTTATAAAACAACCCAATTATTCGTTCGTCTCGCAACTCCGACATGTTTCGTAATAGTAACCGTCATTCAACTTCACTACTTCCATCCAGATTTTAAACGCCTCACAGATATTTTGGGAAATCACCAAGAAGTGGCTCGAACAACCTCTTTAGGTACCAGCTCCATGCCAGGATCAACCTCCGAAAGACACGATTCATACAGTAGCGATAAAAAATTAGATCTCACAGACGTTACCAGTAATAAAATTAACGAAAAATTGTACAATCATAACTTAATCATAACTTTTTAGCAATTCATTCGGAAAATATAAAAAGGTCTACTAAAGAATTTTTTAAGAAAGTTAAAAAAGCCATCGAGTTAATATACATATACCTCGAAATACAAATGCATAGGTTGGTGCTGATGATAGCGGCGTTGATGTGTATTTATGATAAATGTGCCTTATATTGCGTGGTAACCCCGTTGGTTGTGGTAGGAATTATGACCGGGCGAGGTTTATCTCATCTTATTATCAAAGTCATATCGATTTATACAGCCGTTAAATTAATATCACAAATGATTTATCAAGTTGATTATATTAAACAAATATGGTTTGATGCTAATTGTACGGTGCGTTTTATTTAATTAGTAATTTAAATAAAATTTAATTTATTAATCGGTCATTTTAGGTTACTTCAAACACTACAAATTTAACAGGAAATAATGCCGAATGGTTGGGATTTTATAAATCAAGCAATATGGCTTCAATTGTGGAATGGAACATAGCTTACATGGCGGTAGCCACCCTTTATTCAGTCATTTTAATACGACAATATAGCCATAGAATTAAAATGGGGTTACCACAAGTACGACCATTCTTTGTGTTTCCTAATATTAGAAGATTCGATGCTGATAGAAGCGTTTATAACGCTTTAAAGTTTTTGGTTAATCATGGATATTATAAATTTGGATATGAAGTAATTTTAATTATAATTTTAGTTAAATCATTAAATATTTTTTTTTTAGATATCATTAATAACGACTGTATGTTTAATAGGGATACGAATGGATATGTACGGGTTATTTTATGCAATTTGGTTGTGTTTACTATGTTTCATACGCCGCGACATTTTAAGAGCGGGAATGTGGACGTTGTATTTATTTTTCATAGCAATCACAATCCCCATCCAATACTTTTTATCAGTGGGAATCCCCCCAAGTTTATGCGTAGTGTTTCCATGGGACGATATGCCCCTTTTGAGACGCTTACAAGAATGGGCTTTCTTATTGGACACCACAAAACCTCCCCACGTTAAACGGTTAGTCTGCGATTTCGTTCTACTTTTAATGGTGGCCAGACAACGAGTTGTATTTCGGATAGAAGATCGATTTAAAAATCGCGAATATCCTGGTGGTTCAAACGACAGTATCATTCATCTTGCAGAAACTAAAGATTTTGTTAATCCCGTTCCAGATTATATTACATACGTGAGGTAATGATTAAATGAAATGTTTTATTTTGATTTTGATTAATGGTTTTATTTGCTTTTTAGGTCTTATTTGGATGTTATTAAAAGAGGGGTTTTATTAAGTTTTATGTGGCTTACTTTGGCTGCGATATTTTTAGCTGGTGCTAATCGAATTAATATTTTTTCGATTGGATATTTACTTGGATCATTTATATTTTTGTGGCATGGAACCGATTTGTATCTAAAACCGTTAAGATTAATTTTAAAATCGTACGTATTTAATTTTTAAGTATAATATTAAATTAAAACTAGAATTAATGTTAATTAATCACGTATTATTGGATTCAAAGGTTTTTGCCCCAGTATTATTTGACACTTATATTGATACTTAGAAGTCAATGCAATACTTGGTTTGATTACTAACGTTCTTTTCGAAATCGAGAACGTCGATTCGGCCGATTATCGGAATATTCGGCGATGTAAGTGTCAAAGCACATTAATGGCGTTAAGGAGAGATACAGAGTTGTCCTTTAAACAGTAGTTGCAGGAAATTTACCACACTACAAATGGAAAATATGTTTATTCATACAGGTTGTTCCATAACGAGTTACCTACATAAACATATGTTATTTCAAATGGAATGATATACTTTTTATTACATATTCTAACAAAAATGTTGACTTTAATAAGATATGTTGATATTTAGTGCTTTTGGTTTTTGCAAAACATTTTTTTAGCAATAAACTCTTTATCCTTACTTTGAATATCTTGGAGATTGATCGAGCTAGAAAGTTCAAAGTTGTTATAGTTGCTGCTTGGATGTCATTAAATAAAGTGCCATTGGACGTCATCATTTCCCTATCTTATATAGGTGATCAAAAATTTAACTACAGTTTTACCATTTTCAATAGCAAAAATGTTGATATTACCATTTTCAATAGCAAAATTTAAATGAAACATATCTGATTTATTTGTCAGATATAGAATTTAATTTTCTATAAATCATTACTATATGTTCCTATACCTATTAGTTGCAGTTGTTGATATGCTGAAATTAATTAAAATCATACAATAAATGACAGTTCTTGTTCATTTTTTCATTGGTAGGGCATGAAATAAGAGCATGAAAATACGTGATTATGCATTAATAATAATGAATGATGTCTATGCATAAATGAAGTCGATACATCAAAACCTAAGCTTTAGAAGCATCTCTGTTAAAACAGTGAATAATGTGCAAGCTGAAGTCGTAGATTGGCTTCATGTATGCGTAGAGAACATTGGGCAAACATTTGAATACTTATAAATAAAGTTTGGTTGAGAATTATTTATCGTTTCCTTTTTAAAATAATTATTAATGCTTAATCATTTCTTTTCATGATCTTATTTCATGGTGTAACGACAAAAAAAAAACCAAATTTGTCATTTATTGCATAGTTTCGATTGCTTCCGGAATATCTCAAACACTACCACCACTAGAGACATGCAGTCATCGTATTCAAAAAATTGTATCTCAAGAATTAATTGAGATATCACTTTAAAATAAGAAGTCATTTGAAGCAAATTTAGTTAGTATTTAATGTGGTTTAGATGGTTTCTTCAAATCTTTAAATCTCCTAGTTATGATTTTTTTTATTAAATCTTTGCAAAATGGTAATCATATGTGTTTGATAAAAATCGTTTAAAGAATTGTATCTCAAGAACTAATTGAGATGTCGCATTGAAATAAGAGACAATTTGAAGCAAATTAAGTTAATTATTTAATGTGTCTAAGATTGTTTCTTCAAACCTTTAAATCGCCGCGTTATGATTTTTTGATTAAAGCTTTGCGAAAACGTAATTATATATATTTGTTAAAAATCAATAATTTTTCAAAAATTCGTATCTCAAGAACTAATTAAGATATCGCTCTGAAATAAAGAGCAATTTGAAGCAAATTTTGTTGTTATTTAAATTTTAATTAGTTATTTAAAAATTTAATTATATATGTTCTATATAGCCAATAAGTTATATTTTGTCAAAATAACTATGTTAACCGCGTGTAATCCACTAACATTGATAGTCCCAAAATATCTAGGCAGGGATTGTAGGGTCTTATTTGAACAGACTGTATTTCTTCGAGGCAACCGCCAACAGACATTCTTTTTGAATTTCTTAAAAAATCAATTGCCAACTCTTTTAGATGTTTCACTAGATCAGTGGTTCTCAACCGCCGTTCCGCGGAACACTGGTGTTCCGCGAAGCTGTCCCAGGTGTTCCGCGAAAATTTTGAATATAATAAGAAACAAGAAATTTTTTTATTATTATAAAATAAATACTACATAGTTTTGTTAATTATTTGAAATTTAGCAAAAATATTCAATATTATTCTAAATTTTCGCGGAACAGTCAATAATATTAACAGTGTAATTATCGAACGACGCAGTTACGTCGTTTGGAGTTACTCCAGGGAATACCACTAAATTTCTAATGTACTCGATAATACAGGGAGCGCTACGTAGTGTTGATTTCGTGCTGTTTCTCTTTCTTCGTACGAAATAACAAAAGCGCAATTTCGACCTGAGGTTCAGCCATAATTTAATATAAATATCTAGTTTTCGTGAGTGTGTTTTTTATTATATATATATATATTTTATATTGTTGGAAATTGATAAGATGAAATGTAAGTTGTGTAGTTTTAACAGTATTCTTATCTTTTTTAGTTGCTTATTTTAACATTTATACAAGACTTTTAAATCTGAAATATGGACAAATTTTTGAAAAGAAAGAGTGAAAGTGCAAGCAGGTCTTCTTCAATTGAAGGTGATATGCAAGGCAACAATAATGCCGAAAATAAACGTAAAAAGATATCCGAATCAGTTCGGCATTATTCGGAAGAATATCTGAAGTTTGGTTTTACATGGAGCGGTAGTCAAGATGTTCCTATTCCGAGATGTATTATATGTGGTGAAAAATTGGCTAACAGTGCAATGGTCCCAGCTAAGTTACAGCGACACCTTTCAACAAAACATTCTTGTCTAACTTCAAAAGGTAAAGATTATTTCGAAAGATTGCTGAAAAATCAAGAAGTGCAAGCAACATGCTTTCGAAAGAGCGTTACAATTTCGGATAAAGCGCAAATCGCTTCTTATAAAGTGGCAGAACTAATTGCATTGAAGCAAAAGCCGCATGATATCGCAGAATCGCTAATTTTGCCCGCATGTTTAGAAATTGTTAAGATTATGTTTGGCAATGAAGCGCAGCGAGACGTCCTAAAAATTCCCGTTTCGGACGATACGATAAAAAGAAGAATTATAGATATGTCAGGTTTTATAGAGAACGCGGTGACGTCGAAATTAAGTACAAAAAATTTTGCGCTGCAAATTGACGAATCCACTGACATAAGTGGCAAAGCCCAATTAATCGGATTTATTCGCTTTGTTGACGACACTGAAATAATAAATCAGTTTTTATTCTGCAAGGAACTTATTGGTCACGCAACTGGAGAAGACATATTTAATTCAGTATCATCTTATTTGGAAGAATGGAAATTATCCTGGGAAAATTGCGCAGGAATCTGTACTGATGGAGCTCCAGCCATGCGTGGCAGTATTAAGGGATTTTGTAGTCGAGTTAAAGCAATAAATTCAAATATAGTCTCTACTCACTGCTTTCTGCACAGGGAATCTTTGATTTCGAAGAGTCTACCAGCAAACTTAAAGTCTGTTTTGGAGCAAGTCGTACATATGGTGAATTATATTAAATCGAGACCATTAAAAACCCGTATGTTCAAACAACTTTGTAACACCATGGAATCCAAATATGAATGTTTGCTTTTGCACTCTGAAGTGAGGTGGCTCTCAAGAGGAAAAGTGCTAACCCGAGTTCATGAGTTGAAACAGGAATTGCTAGTTCTTTTTAGACAAGAGGGTAATGATGTATACGTAAAATATTTGGAAAATGATGCATGGTGTACTAAGCTAGCATATTTAGCCGATATCTTCAGCTACTTAAATTCAGTCAATACATCTCTTCAAGGAAAAAATGAAAATATTCTGACATCCACAGACAAATTGCTAGCTTTCCAGAAAAAGCTTTTGCTTTGGAAAAATCGTATTGCTCAAAATCGCAAATTTGATATGTTTCCGTTATTAGCAACGGAAAATATTGTTAACATTAACGAAATGATTTCAAATGTGACAGAGCATTTGTCAATATTGCAGGACAAAATAACTCATTACTTTCCATCTCTTAATATTGAAGACTTTGATTGGGCACGAAATCCATTTGGTGAATTTGATATAATGAACCAAGATTTTTCTATTCAGGAAGCAGATGAGTTTATTAATATATCAACGGATCGAACGTTACAACTAAAATTCAAAGAAGAAGGAGTGGAAAGGTTTTGGATTTCCATCGAGAATGAACATCCATTTATTGCAAAACGAGCGTTGAATATCTTGTTGCTCTTTTCGACGTCCTATCTGTGCGAACTTGGATTTTCAACTCTAACAAATATTAAAAGCAAAAAAAGAGAAAGACTTATCAATTTAGAAGAAGAAATGAGAGTAGCGCTCTCTTACATAAGACCCAACCTTGAGGAAATTTGTAAAGGTCGTCAAGCGCAAATTTCTCATTAAAATAAGTTACCATGTAATATATATCTTTATTTCAATTAAATATTAATCTTCCAATTATTTTGTGTGATTTACATTAGATTTACAAATTTTATGATAATGGTGTTCCGCCAAAATCGAGACCACTTAAAAGTGTTCCGTGATCCCAAAAAGGTTGAGAGCCACTGCACTAGATGCTTGACAAAGAATGTGGTCTCAGCACGATGGTACATCTCCTCACCATGATAATATTTTTGCAACATATTTAAATAGAATTTTTGAAAAGTTGTTTTCTTAATGCTAGTGTCTGTGCACAGATCCATACTTTTCCATCTTTTACGAAATAAGCATACTCACATTGGTTTAAAAATGTCTCCTTCATAGTTTACTTCTTGTGAAAAAATCAGGTTTATGCCGATATTTTTGAAATAGTCTAATTATCTCAAAAAGGAAATAGGTTAAATATACCATATACTCAATAAAAATGAAAGGTAATTAACAAAGCCTTCTGAGGCATTGAAAAAATATAGGGTGTTCCATTTAAAATAACAAAGTTATGGTCCCCCAAACATTTTATAAATTAACGGGTTCTGACAACCATCCTGTATAGTATTTTCCAATAGTGTTAGTGGGGTTTCAAAGACCAAAGTTTTGTTTATCAATATGCCAAATTACAATCTTCAATTCTTAATAATAATGGAGATAAAGACTTTTAAGTCAACACATGATTTTTCTTTTTAAAATAATTATTAATGCTTAATCATTTCTTTTCATGATCTTATTTCATGGTGTAACGACAAAAAAAAACCAAATTTGTCATTTATTGCATAGTTTCGATTGATTCCGGAATATCTCAAACATTACCACCACTAGAGACATGCAGTCATCGTATTCAAAAAATTGTATCTCAAGAATTAATTGAGATATCACTTTAAAATAAGAAGCCATTTGAAGCAAATTTAGTTAGTATTTAATGTGGTTTAGATGGTTTCTTCAAATCTTTAAATCTCCTAGTTATGATTTTTTTATTAAATCTTTGCAAAATGGTAATCATATGTGTTTGATAAAAATCGTTTAAAGAATTGTATCTCAAGAACTAATTGAGATGTCGCATTGAAATAAGAGACAATTTGAAGCAAATTAAGTTAATTATTTAATGTGTCTAAGATTGTTTCTTCAAACCTTTAAATCTCCGCGTTATGATTTTTTGATTAAAGCTTTGCGAAAACGTAATTATATATATTTGTTAAAAATCAATAATTTTTCAAAAATTCGTATCTCAAGAACTAATTAAGATATCGCTCTGAAATAAAGAGCAATTTGAAGCAAATTTTGTTGTTATTTAAGAAACCTAAAATCTTTGCTTCAAATATTTAAATCTCCGTGTTATGATTTTTTGATTAAAACTGCATAATTTAATTATATATGTTCTATATAGCGAATAAGTTATATTTTGTCAAAATAACTATATTAACCGCGTGTAATCCACTAACATTGATAGTCCCAAAATATCTAGGCAGGGATTGTAGGGTTTTATTTGAACAGATTGTATTTCTTCGAGGCAACCGCCAACAGACATTCTTTTTGAATTTCTTAAAAAATCAATTGCCAACTCTTTTAGATGTTTCACTAGATGCTTGAGATGCTTGACAAAGAATGTGGTCTCAACACGATGGTACATCTCCTCACCATGATAATATTTTTGCAACATAGAAGAAGAAAACAAAATTTATTCAAGCCATAAAAAAATAAAAAATAACAACAGAAAAAAAAATAACAATAATAAATACATATATAGCAAAAACGCCGGCTTAAAAGGGCTATCGACCGTGGTCTTTCTGCCCGCGATAAAAATTCTTGATACTTGGTGCTTGAAACTAGTTTCGTAGTTTGCGTAGGATATGAAGGGAGTGGTGGGAAGATTGGGAAGCGATGAATAGGTTTTTTAAGGGGTCAATGGGGAAGTTGATGGCAGCATTATGGGATAAAATTTGTAGACGGATATGAATTGGAGGGATTTCGGTAAGGTTGTAAAGGAGTTCGTTGCTGGGATTGAAAAGTGGATTTTCGGGGTGTCGGATTTGCGAGACGCATCTAAGTGCAGATCTCTCCGCTACTTCGAGGTGGTACCTTGCTCCTCTGGATGCTTCGAAGAGGATTAGCGATGAGTACTCAATGACCGGTCTACAGATGGTCTTGTAGATGTGGGCAGCGCATTTAGTTGATATGCCGCGTCCTTGGTATGTAAGGGATCTAAAGTGCTTCGCCCGATTCGTTACTTTCATTTTTACCTTTATGGCATGGTCTGAAAATTTTAGTTTCCGGTCTATCGAGATTCCTAGGTATTTGGATATTGTAACGGAAGATATTATCGTGGATTGGATAGTTACGGTAGGGGAAGGAGCATGGATGGGAAGAAATGGAATGAAGAATTGGGTTTTAGAAGGATTAATTTGAATTCTCCATTTTTGTAGCCAACTCTCAGTGGATTGTATCAGCGACTGTAACCTTTGGACTGCGGATGAGATGGTTTTGCCGTGTGTTACCAAGGTAGTGTCGTCAGCGTAGAGTAGAGCGTATGAGTCTAAGTCGAAGGTATCTGGATTGGGATCGTAGATGTCACAGGAAAACAAGTTATAAAGTGTTGGAGAGAGGGGCGACCCTTGCGGGAGGCCTTGCTGAGGGGAGAATTTGCGGGAGAAGTAGTTTTTTAATCTGACTACTGAGGAGCGGTTGGAAAGGAATTGGTTGAGTAGATTAAGGAGGTATGGCGGGATATCCAGTTTGCTAAGTTTGTATAGGAGTCCCCGATGCCATACTGAATCGAACGCTTTACGTATATCCAAGAAGACTGCCGCAGAGTGGCGTTTTTGGAGGCGAGTCACTTGAAAGTTGGAGATTAGCACTGCCAGAGCATGGGACGTAGATCTACCAGATTGAAAGCCAAACTGGTAATTCGGTATTTTATGAGACATTACTTCCAATAGTTTGTTCTTAATGTGTGTTTCGAGGATCTTGCCAATGACGGGAAGAAGGGAGATAGGACGATAGTTGGATGGGTCAAATAGAGATGCTTCTTTTTTGGGAACGCAAATTATTATGGATGACTTCCAATCTTCGGGGAAATATTGGTTCATGAGGCAGTAGTTGAGGATTTTTATGATGTATTCATGAGAGGGAGGATTTAGCTTTCTCAGGATGTTTTTTGTGACATGGTCGTATCCAGGGGCGGTGCTTGTTCCTTTACTTAGAATTAAGTAGTATTCGTCCTCGTGGATGCGAGCATCTTCGGGAGTGTCGGCCTGGGTGGTGAAAGCAGATTTATACCAGTCATCTATTCCTGCTTTGTTGACGGAGCAGAAGGAAGCATCCTCGGAGAATGAAAACACACGCTGGAGGTAATCCCCGTGGATGTTAACAATTTCCTCAGGATCGGTGTGTGATGTGCCATCTGAGGGGTCAATGAGTTGGTTGGTTTCAGGGGACTTTTGATACCTGGATAATTTCCGAACTTCTTGCCAGTATTTTTTGCCTTTTGATTTGTTGATTTTATCACAGGCTTCGATGTACTTTTCGCTTTTGAATTGTTTTATTAAGGCTTGAATATGTTTATTAAGTTCATTAAATTTCCTTTTTAGGTCGGGGATCTCAGACATTCTAAAGTCGCGGTATAATCGTCTCTTTTCTTTAATTAACCTTACGATGAATTTTGGTAATGGAAAATTGTAGTATTTTTCGACTTTATTTGGGCTGGCTTCGTCAATCAGTTTCCTGAGATTTTCATTGAAATCTGAAATCGTATCTTCGGTAATTATAGGATTGGTGCTGATGAATCCTGAGATGCCTGAGTTAACCACTTCCATATTGCATAGGTTGTAGTTTTTTATGATTTTTGGAATCGGTCTTGGGATGGGAGTCGTCAACTTCAGGTGAATCAGAATACTAAGGTGGTCGGAACACAGGTCGGGAATGACTGCAACGTGAGTTATCAAGGATCTTATATTTCTGGAGCAGAAGATCATGTCCGGAGTGGTACTTTGATTGTTTACCATGACAAACGTTGGAGCAGTTTTAATGCGGCTAAAATTGGTCGAAGATACGAATCGGTTGATTTGTCTTGTTTTGGTAGGGTTAGGATTAAAATCTCCAATGATTAAGCAATTGTGATGCAGAGAAGCCATGTTGAAAATTGATTCTTCGATTTGGCTGAGGATGAACGTAGATCAAGAATATGTTCTTTCACATATTCTTTTGCAACATATTTAAATAGAATTTTTGAAAAGTTGTTTTCTTAATGCTAGTGTCTGTGCACAGATCCATACTTTTCCATCTTTTACGAAATAAGCATACTCACATTGGTTTAAAAATGTCTCCTTCATAGTTTATTTCTTGTGAAAAAATCAGGTTTATGCCGATATTTTTGAAATAGTCTAATTATCTCAAAAAGGAAATAGGTTAAATATACCATATACTCAATAAAAATGAAAGGTAATTAACAAAGCCTTCTGAGGCATTGAAAAAATATAAGGTGTTCCATTTAAAATAACAAAGTTATGGTCCCCCAAACATTTTATAAATTAACGGGTTCTGACAACCATTCTGTATAGTATTTTCCAATAGTGTTAGTGGGGTTTCAAAGACCAAAGTTTTATTTATCGATATGCCAAATTACAATCTTCAATACTTAATAATAATGGAGATAAAGACTTTTAAGTCAACACATGATTTTTTCAAAAATTTTCACAAAATGATTAATAACTTGGCAATCTTGCATTCAAAATTTGAAAGCAATATACGCATTTATAGCATTTAAAACAAGTAATTAACATATGTAACAAGATGCATAGGGTTCCATTTAAAAAATGAAGTTGATTAGGGGCCTAGAATTGTGAAACACCCTGTATAGCTGAAAATAATTTTAATCGATGCAGCTTTGATTGTAATATATGAGACATAAAAATATTTTTTTTATTTTCAACAGTAAGGCCACAATCTTCTGTCCTCGCACTATTGACTCATCCTGTATTCATAACGTTACGGATATTATAAGCAATACAGCCATTTTGCTGAAACCAAATATTATCAAGATCAATTTGTTCCTGAATTGCAGGAATAACATTGTTCTACAATAAGTCTAAATATTTATTACCATTTAAATTTTCATTTTAAAAAAAGCCCAATGATTTCATTTCAACGATTTCTGTCTATATAACCAGTTTCTGATGATATTGTGTTCTCATTGGAACATTTTAATAAAGTCTTGTTTACAAATAATTCATTTTGATAGAATTGGTTCATACTTATTTTGCAAAACTTCATGCAGTGATAATTGTCATTAGGAAAAGCTACTTGGGATATCGAAATTTTATTAGATTTTTAACACTGTTTTTACTCCAATCATAAATAACATTTCTTCAGACGTATAATATTGCTTTTTAAGAAAATAGCACAATAAATTATAGCAAAGTTGCTAATCACCATAACCCAAGCACAATCAATCTAACTAATCTAGATTGCTAATCTAGCTAAAGAAATTAAGTAAATGAGTAAAAAACGGACATTTCGTATTTCTGGGTTGACGCCTGTCTAGGAATGATATTATTTGGTGTGAAAAAGCTAGGAAGTTCATAGCAAGTGGACAAACACATTAAATTTCAACATTTCTATCGAAATAATTAGGAATCCTAGAAATTACAATTTTTTACAAAATAGTCAAATATTCATTTATAATAATAAAAGAAGAAGGAAAGAAAATCCTTTTTTTCACAATGATATAAATATTTATTTATTTCTTTTCAATCTGTACTACACGTGTTTCGCTTTTTTCTTAAAAGCGTCATCAGGTACAACTGTATTAAATTAAAATTAGAGAAGTTAAAAATAAGTTGATTTTATGAAATAAAATATAATTACCGTCAGTTACATCAGAGGTTGCAAGAAATTAAGCGAAGAGAAAAATGCGAAGACATTGGGTGATCCTGAACTCTCGTCATTAAACGTTGAAGAAGCAAATACCAATCTTTTCTTTAATTTAAAATTATTGAAAAATATTAAATTTTGTTTTTTTTTGTTTGACATTATTAATGTTGAAATGCAAAAATCTGAATTATAACTAATTATAAAAAATAAAAACGTTAATAATGAACGCTGATGTTAACGTTAAATTATTATTAAAGCCCAAGGGCGGCGTGACTAATGGCTGAAGGCAAAACGTGGTAATTTCTTTTTCAAGTAACAGTAAAAGTTAGGTGAAGAACATTTCTAAAATAAATAAAATATAAAATGTCAATAAAACAAGTTGAAAATGATAGCATCAAAGATGAATAAAAATCAGTCAGAAATTAAAAAACTTTTTAAAAAATTTACCTTAATCTAGAGAGCCGTGTGCTTGTATCTACGTTTCGAAACGGTCTGACGAGTTTATGAAATAATTGAAAACAACAAAATATATCTAGAAAGAGATAACTGTTGATAAAATGTGACAAGTCTCTCAAAGAACGGGAATTTCGATATTACAGGAAAATGGAAAAGAGTCTTTTATGGAAAAAATCTGTAAATTCATTTATTAAAAGATGTGAATTATTGTTGTTATAGGATCTGATGTAATATTCTTCGTAAAGATCCATCTTTTTTGATTTCTTTAAATGTTTTAAAAGGGATATGTTAGAAAGATTTGACTTATGTCCTGTTTCTTCAAGATGTTTAAAAAATGCTGAATTATTTTTAGAGATGTGTTCTTTGAATCTGGTTTTTATGTTACGTCCCGTTTGACCAATATAAAAACAATCGCAATCCCCACAGTCAAGTTTGTAAATGCCACTCTTTTGGTTAAGATTAAATCTGTGTTTGTTATTAACAATTAATTGACCTAATTTATTATTAGTGGAAAATACAGTTGTAACTTTATGAGATTTAAAAATATTGTTGAAAGTATTTTGAATATTAGGGTGAAATGGAATAGAGATAAATTTAAGTTTTTCATTGATTCTGGGGAAGATAAGATTGTTGGTAAAGTTGTTTTGAGTTTTATTATAAATGTTTTGAATATCTTGAAGAGAGTAGCCATTATTTAAACCAATTTTTATTATGTTTTTTAATTCGGTAATAAAATCAGAATGCTGTAAAGGAAAATTTAGTAATCTGTTAAAGAGAAAACGAAATGAAGCATATTTATGTTGTGAACAGGAGAAAGAGGATTTAGGTATAATCGTATCAGTTGCTGTATCTTTTCGGAATACTTTAAAATTAAGTGATGACTCAGAAATATTTTTTTTAGAAATTGTAATATCCAAGAAGTTAATTTTAGAGTCTTTCTCTATTTCGGTGGTAAAGTCGAGTATGCATATGTTATTAAATACATTAGTAAGGGCAGATAGTTGTGCTTTATTACCATTAAATACTATTAATATATCGTCTACGTATCTTTTGTAGAAAATTATGTCTTTGGTGAACAAAGCGTATTTCTCAGAAAAAAGAGTTTTCTCGAAATTATTCACAAAGATATCAGCCATGATTCCTGAGATAGGAGAGCCCATGGGTAAACCATCGGACATGCGATAATGTTTTCCATTAAAGATGAAGAAATTCTGTTCACAAACTACCTTGATAATGGATGTGAGTTGAAATATGTCTTTATATTGAACATTGTTAAAATTTTGAATATTGTTACAAAGGAAATCTTCTATTATATTAATGCATTCATTGACTGGAATATTGGAATAAAGATTTTTTATATCGAATGAAATTAAAGTTGATTTTTTATTAATTTTTAGTTTTGAAAGTTTTTTTATAAGATCTAATGAGTTTTTAGTGGTGTAAGTGAAATTATTTTGAAAAGTATTGTATAGAAATTTTTGTAAATGTTTTGCAATATTTTCATTTGGGGTGTTAGTATTGGAAATAATTGGTCTAATGCTTCTATCTGGCTTGTGTAATTTAATAAGAGATTTGAGTGTAGGAGACAAAGGGTTCATTTGAGTTAGGAGATTAGTATTGATGTTGAATTTTTTTAAACTTTCTTTACAAGAATTAATAAGTGTCTTTAAGGTGTAATTATATTTAGGGGTAGGGTCTTTGTTTATAAGTTTGATGTCGTTTTGTTCAAAAAATTCTTGAGTCTTGTTGATATAAGATTCTTTAGTGATAATGACTAATCCAGCGTTTTTGTCTCCTAATGTGACGATCAAATTTTCTGTTTTGATTTTCTGTTTTAATTTTTTTTTTAATATCACTTAAGGTGACTGAAGGTCTATTTTTAGAATTTATATTAGATTTGGAAGTTAGATTTGTAAAATTGTTGTGAATTTCGTTAAGAAGGTTTACATTTTCAGAAATTTGTGATTCTAAATTGATGGCAAGTTCTATTTTATCAACCTTTCCGGGAAGGGGAAACTTGTGGCCTAAATTGAATATATTATTTTCTTTGTCAGTGAATGCAACATTGCTCAGATTAGTGAAACGGGGTGCAAAATTAATATTATTTAAATCTTGAATAGAAACTTTAAAATTTGAATTATTAACATCTATCTTTTTAACATGGAAAAATTTTTTAGGTGAATTCTTTAAGAGATTGTCACTTACATTATGTTTATTAAAAAGGATAGATTTGGTATATTTCCTCTTCTTGTCTTCTTGGAGTCGTTTCATCCTGTTTCTTTTTGTGATTTTATTTTTCATGGTGATAAATTGAACTTCTTTTCGGAATTTGGAGAGGATTTCTTCGTGTTCGATGAAATGAAGCTCTTGCTGTAGCTGGAGGTGTAGAAATTTCAAAATTTTATCCTCTTTGGATTGTAAAGAATAGAGTTGACGTAGTCTTTTTTTCATAAGTTTTGCTTCAAGTTCAAATTTCTGATTGTTGAAGGTTTTGGAGACAGAAACTTTAAAGGAAACAGGAGTTACTTGATGTTGTAGTGCTTTGTGGATGAATTCTATATTATCTTTTGTCTTCTCTCGCTTATACATTATACCTAAATCCTCTTTCTCCTGTTCACAACATAAATATGCTTCATTTCGTTTTCTCTTTAACAGATTACTAAATTTTCCTTTACAGCATTCTGATTTTATTACCGAATTAAAAAACATAATAAAAATTGGTTTAAATAATGGCTACTCTCTTCAAGATATTCAAAACATTTATAATAAAACTCAAAACAACTTTACCAACAATCTTATCTTCCCCGGAATCAATGAAAAACTTAAATTTATCTCTATTCCATTTCACCCTAATATTCAAAATACTTTCAACAATATTTTTAAATCTCATAAAGTTACAACTGTATTTTCCACTAATAATAAATTAGGTCAATTAATTGTTAATAACAAACACAGATTTAATCTTAACCAAAAGAGTGGCATTTACAAACTTGACTGTGGGGATTGCGATTGTTTTTATATTGGTCAAACGGGACGTAACATAAAAACCAGATTCAAAGAACACATCTCTAAAAATAATTCAGCATTTTTTAAACATCTTGAAGAAACAGGACATAAGTCAAATCTTTCTAACATATCCCTTTTAAAACATTTAAAGAAATCAAAAAAGATGGATCTTTACGAAGAATATTACATCAGATCCTATAACAACAATAATTCACATCTTTTAATAAATGAATTTACTTAGGTTACAGATTTTTTCCATAAAAGACTCTTTTCCAGTTTCCTGTAATATCGAAATTCCCGTTCTTTGAGAGACTTGTCACATTTTATCAACAGTTATCTCTTTCTAGATATATTTTGTTGTTTTCAATTATTTCATAAACTCGTCAGACCGTTTCGAAACGTAGATACAAGCACACGGCTCTCTAGATTAAGGTAAATTTTTTAAAAAGTTTTTTAATTTCTGACTGATTTTTATTCATCTTTGATGCTATCATTTTCAACTTGTTTTATTGACATTTTATATTTTATTTATTTTAGAAATGTTCTTCATCTAACTTTTACTGTTACTTGGAAAAGAAATTACCACGTTTTGCCTTCAGCCATTAGTCACGCCGCCCTTGGGCTTTAATAATAATTTAACGTTAACATCAGCGTTCATTATTAATGTTTTTATTTTTTATAATTAGTTATAATTCAGATTTTTGCATTTCAACATTAATAATGTCAAACAAAAAAACAAAATTTCATATTTTTCAATAATTTTAAATTAAAGAAAAGATTGGTATTTGCTTCTTCAACGTTTAATGACGAGAGTTCAGGATCACCCAATGTCTTCGCATTTTTCTCTTCGCTTAATTTCTTGCAACCTCTGATGTAACTGACGGTAATTATATTTTATTTCATAAAATCAACTTATTTTTAACTTCTCTAATTTTAATTTAATACAGTTGTACCTGATGACGCTTTTAAGAAAAAAGCGAAACACGTGTAGTACAGATTGAAAAGAAATAAATAAATATTTATATCATTGTGAAAAAAAGGATTTTCTTTCCTTCTTCTTTTATTATTAATATACACAATGAACCTGGAGTCAACAATCGCCAAATTCATTTATAATCTCAAAAATTCCATTTTTTTAATTCCCAATACAGATTTATCGTTAGAAAATAATATTCAAAGTTAATCGGGTAATTTGACTACAAGAATTTTGATCAAAGCTACAAATAATGCTAGAATCCTTGATATTCTGAAGACGCACGGCTAAATCCGAAACTTTCTAGGTCTAGCGTTAGTTCTAGTTTTCGATCAGTGAACATACATTCAATAACAACTACAGCTGGAGCCAACACTAACACTAGACCTATAACTAAAAATATCCAGCTTTAACTACATAAATTCGGGTCTTTAGACTGAAGCTAAACTTAAACCTTTTCTAATTCCAATTCGAGTGTTAGTTCTAGTTTTAATTATTCATTATAACATTCTATTTTTTACCGGAAACATTTAGGACTTAGCCAACTAAGCCCAAAACTTTCTAACTTTAGACAAAACATTAATTCTAGTTTTATATTTCAATTAACACCCAATTTTATTTCATATTCGTTTCAGATGGGATTGCTTAATAGCTTATAGCGTTATAGTAATATTTTTCAAAGCCGTATTTCAATTCGCCGGATGCGTATGGGTCGGAAAAATCCCTCTAGATTATTGTTGGGTGGCGCAATTATTCGCAATCGGATGTGTCGATAAATGTATACACGATGATAACATCTACGCGAAAGGAATCTGCGAAATTCCCAGCGAATCGATCGGTTTAGCTTGGGATGGAATTTGTTTCTCATTTTTAATAATGCAAAGAATGTTGTTTTCTAGTTATAATTTTTTCCACATAATCGATGAGACTAAAGCCAGTACTATATTAGCATCGAGAGGCGAGTATTTTAATTAATTTAATTTAATTAATTATTAACGGTAATTTAATTATTTTGAGCAGGGGCTGATTTGATCGAAGTTTTGCGTCAAAGAAGGGTGCAAGAACAATTGGATCACGAAAAATTGATTTTGGAAAAGATCAAATTGAAAATGGACAGGATTAAAGCTACCCAAGAAAAAATTCGTGGTCCTAATTACCAAGAAGTTAATAATCATGCTGTTGGTATGTTTCGATTTAATTTAATGTTATTAATTTAAACGTTCATTGTTTATCATGTTTTATCGTTATCATTGTTATTAAAATAAATAGTTAGGTCTTCATCAGTTTCGTCTTGTGTGTCTGCGAATTCTCAAACTCCCGAAGCTGGTTATCACACCCCTATTGATGAAGACGACGCGGCTCCTTTAACCCCAGCCGCGGGGTCTTCTCTAATTCAACCGCAGGTTGCCTCCCCCTTCTCGGCTATTATGACGGTATCTCTTGAGGGGTATTTGGAGCCCCAACGAATGTCCTTCAGTTCTCCGCCCAATTCGGAGTTAAATCCTAGACCAGCTTCGCCGGACGATAGTTATCCGGTTTTTTCTCCACCTCCGTACGAGGAGGCTCCTACGTACGCTCAGGCTGTAACACCAGCACCGCGCCCCGCTCAAAGACAATTTAGTTTGGGGCCGTCATGGATGAATGGGTTGACCACGCCTCGACAGAGCGTCATTTCTTATTCGTCTCGATCCCCTCTCAGTCATCATACATGTAATTTTCATTATTCGTTATTTTTATCGATGGAGATGCTTTAAATATGTGAGCGTGTACATTTTCTTGTGGAAATTGTACATAAAGATATTTCATTGTTGTGTCTTTTTATTATTAATCAGCTTCATATTATTTTGTATAGTTTTTTGTGATGTCGTCTTATTTTTTATAGATACTCTTTATCCTAGATCTAGGCCATTGTACAGGAGAAAAATTCCAAAGACAAATAAAGAGGGTAACTTAAATACTGTAAATTATGAATTGCATGATTAAAATAATTTGGGTGCATTTTAATTAAAAATTAGATTTTGCATGCTACTAACTTAAATGTATACGTATAACCAATAAATTTTTCTAATTTTGATTTTTTTCTTTAGCGATTCGATCCGGTGATTATTACATGTTCGATGAAATGGATGATGACGAAGAATTGGATATAATCGACACAACCAAACACCAATCCGACGATGAGGACGGTGAAACAGGCGAGAATCTAAGCACGGTAAGCGAAAATAATTCGGAAACTTTTTTCAACCTCACTCGATTTTGTTTTTACATGTGTGACGTGTTAAAAAGTTTTCGAATAGAATGTTAAGAGATCACAAATACGGTTTTTGGGGGCCGTCGCTTTCGGGCCTCCTCCGTGTGTGTGCCTTTTTTTGGGGGAGCTTTTTTTAAGACGGCTGTATTTCGAAATTGTAGCTACTTAGTAAAACTTTGAAGACAGACGTTAACACGGTCGTCAGGAAGGATAAATTGAGACGAAGGGCAAGTATGCCAGTAGACCGTCAGCGATCTACGATTTCTGCTTGGTCTCACGCCCGTTCTGCCCCTCCCACTGTGAGTTACTAACAAATTAATCCCTCAATATTCTTTAAATTAATTGGCTTTATTGTTGTATATATATATATGGGAGCTTTTATGCTTTACAGTGCGGGACATAATGATAAGACACACTACAGTTTTAGTGATTCCGATCTAATGGGGAATGAAATTCATTCAAAATGCATAGCAATAATAAGTTAATAATTGATATTATGCCAAGGACGCTTGCGGGCGAAGCGCTACATTGGTGTAATGTTAATAAATATATCCTACTTTGAATGACATATTTTTAAACTACGCCGAGGTCGCTTGCGGGCGAGGCGCTACATCGATGCAATATCAATAAAGGTATCCTATTTTAAAGGATATATTTTCACGTTACACCTGGTCGTTTGCGGACGAGGCGCTACATTGATGCATTGTTAATAAATGTATCCCACTTTGAATGATATATTTTTAAACTACGCCGAGGTCGCTTGCGGGCGAGGCGCTACATCGATGCAATATCAATAAAGGTATCCTATTTTAAAGGATATATTTTCACGTTACACCTGGCCGCTTGCGGACGAGGCGCTACATTGATGCATTGTTAATAAATGTATCCCACTTTGAATGATATATTTTTAAACTACGCCGAGGTCGCTTGCGGGCGAGGCGCTACATCGATGCAATATCAATAAAGGTATCCTATTTTAAAGGATATATATTCACGTTACGCCAAGGTCGCTTGCGGGCGAGACGTCACATCGATGCAATATCATTAAAGGTAGCCTATTTTGAACGATATATTTTCACCTTACACCGAGGTCGCTTGCGGGCGTGGCGTTACATTGATGCAATATTAGTAAATGTACCCCACTTTGAACGATATATTTTTAAACTACGCCAAGATCGCTTGCGGGCGAGGCGTCACATCGATGCAATATCATTAAAGGTAGCCTATTTTGAACGATATATTTTTACCTTACGCCGGGATCGCTTACGGGCGAGCCGCTACATTGATACAATATTAGTAAATGTATCCCGTTTTGAACGATATAATTTTCCATTACGCCAAGGTCGCCTACGGTCGAGGCACTACATCGATGCGACGTCAATAAAGGTATCCTATTTTAAACGATATATTTCTACGTTACGCAGAGGTCGCTTGCGGGCGAGCTGATCAACAGAGTACTAGCTTAGTTTGAACGGACGAGGTGCAGTCAAGGTACAGCTGAGGAAGTACTCATTTAGCTGATGTCACTTGCGGCTGAAACGTTACATTGAAACGTTACACAACACACAAATATATCATTCCTTTTCAGTTCATGATGTTAAATAGGCTTGTGCACATATTATCGATCACTGTTAACATTCCTTATGTGAGTTTTCTTACCGCCATAGATTTAAACTTAATCATATGAAATCGAATGTTATTGTGTTTGGTACCAAGAAACAAAAACAAATAAAACAAATAGCTTTAAAAGAACTTTGCATTACATTGAACAACGAACTCTTGTTAATAATCTGGGCATTATAATCGAATTTCAATGAACACATTAACGAGTGCATTCGGAAAGCATACAGCAGCTTAAAAGTTATCTACGGCAATAAAACATTTGTGAATCTTAAAACAAAGATTCATCCATGTGAGAGTCTGGTTCTCTTCATATTTAGCTATGGTAATGCCTTGTATGTGCCATTTATGTCATATGTATTAAAAAATAAAATACAGAATAGTTGTATTCGACTGATATTTGGTCTAAAACGCAAAGATTACTTAAGCTGTAAGTTGGCTTGGAATGGGTTGAATATGCAGATGAGACAATTGCTACACACCGTATGTCTATACTATAAAATAATAACCTTGCACACACCTCTGTATCTTTCAGAAAAAGTACGTTTTCGTTCGAACGTGCAATCGGTCAATGTTAGATTTAGGGGGATTTAATGTTAGATTTAAGTAACGGCGATATTTTACACTGTTACTTTTAAAAGATCTTTTTCATATCAAATATGCAAAGTAATAAATGAACTTCCGCTTTGTTGTGCGTTGGCTATGTATGCGTCTAGCCATTTTTAAAAAGCGTTATGCTGTTTCTTTATTTGGGCAGCAATGTTCTTAACCTATTTTTATTGTTTATTTATTTTTCCTTTTTTTTTGCTTTTTTCTCCATCTTTGAGAGAAATCTGTTGCATATATTTAATTATGAGACTACTTTACTTGTAATATACGTGGAGCTTCTTATGACTTTATTTTTTCTTACCGCGTCAGTAGTATTTGTGATTTTTTTTGTATATCCTTGATTGTTGATGATCAATAAATCATTATTATTATTATTTTAAACGATTTCTGTTTGGGTGTCCATCCTTACGTGATTCTATGCGAGAGTCTCTATCTATTAAGATTGGTGATGTTTCACTTAACATTACTGAAGAGGCTAGGAATCTAGGTATTGTTATAGATTCTTCTTTTAGATTTCGATCTCATGTTTCAAACCTTATTCGTAGTGCTTACTCTACCCTTCGACTCCTTTACAGTAATCGTTGTTTACTTAATTTACGTTTAAAAATACAGTTGCGTGAATCTTTGGTTTTGTCTCTCTTTAATTTCGGTGATGTCTTATATGGCTCTTGTATAGATAACTTTACTTCCACTCGTATTCAACGTGTTCAAAACGCTTGCTTGCGTTTCATTTTTGGTTTGAGAGGGAGGAATCATGTCTCGAGTGCTCAAGGTCGGGTCAACTGGCTTAATATGGCGAATCGTAGGTCTCTACACGCTGCTTGTTTCTTTCACCGAGTCATTTTATATAAAACCCCTCTTTATTTATTTGAACAAAATTTGCTTTCGTTGTGATGTTCATAATTTGAACATTCGTCATCGTTTCATGCTTACGATACCAGCTCACCGTACTGAACTTTTTAAAAGGTCCTTTTCGTATTCTGTTTGCAAAGTTTTCAACAGCATCCCAGAGCAAATTAAGCAGCGGAGTGAGCAATCCTTTAGATCGGCTTACAGGTCTCATTTGCTTCAGCAACAGCGCCAATAGACTCTTATCTTTTTTTCTGTTCTTTTTTGTTTTCTTTCTTTCTCTTTCTTTCTTTTCTTGTACATGTTTCTCTTATGTTGCTTTCCTTCCTTTTTGTTGTTTTTCTCTTTCTTTTCTCTTCTCTTTCGTCTCGTTATTATTATTATAAATTAATTCTTAATTTTGTTATTTTGGGGTTGATGAAAAACAGTTATTCCAGGTTTGACCTGGTGCGCTGACTCAATCCCCTTTGGAAAGATACAATATTGGTTGTTTTCTTTGCTAGTAATAGTAATCGAAGTTTTGTATTATAATGTTCTGTAATTGTGTCTTTTCCAATAAATATTATTATTATATAATCATAAACTACGTCGAGGTCGCTTGTGGCCGAGGTGATACACTAATCTCAGATACATACAGAACTATCTCATTTTCAACGGCATATACAGTGAGTTTCAAAAGTAACGGATAAATTTGATAAAATCATTACAAACAGTTTACGAATTTATCCATTACTTTTGAAACGCACTGTACACTAATTAGGTGGAAATCACATGCGACTGAGTCCTATATCTTTGTTCCAAGAAAGGATGCAACTCGTCGTGTGCTTGTCAATTGTAATTGACTAATGTTATGAAATCCGCTAAGTTGTGACGCCATGACAAGACTTTTTGCAAACGCCTTTGATGTTATCTTTGACAATTTCTGTAACATCTTTTCGGCATCAACTTTGTCATCATCTTTAACATTCTTAAAAAGTTTTCTATCATCTTCTTGGACATTCTTCTATCCGGTGAATATCTTCTTTGCTAGTTACTTTGTCATCTTTTTTGTTAATTTCAACCTTGTCTTTTTTCACATTAGTTTTAACATCGTAATAAATCGTAATAAATAGCCTTTTTAACATCTTTGTTTATTTCTACCACAACTTCTTTGGTGTCCATTTTGACGTTATCTTTACTTATTATTTTCTCATCTTTTTTGTTAATTTCTTTGTCAATGCCACAACTTTACATTATTTTTACTAATCTCTTTGGTAATTTCAGTTGCAGTTTCAGTTATATATGTATCATCGTCCTTAACATCATCCCCTTTCAATTATTTCTACCACATCTTCTTTTATTTAAATATCATCCATAATATCTTTTTTTAACATATTCTTTGGTAATTTCTGGGTTCTCTTCTTTGGTAATGATTTTGACATCACCTTTGCTAATTTCTATGTCATCTTCTTTGATAATTTTTGACGCGCTTTTTGTGTATTTTCTATGACATTTTCCAATGCAACTTCTTTAGCATTTCAATTTTAAGTTCTCCAATAAGTTTTTTTTTTGGTTCATCTTTTACAAGCTTAATTTAGACATTTTTTCGATATCTTCTTTTGTAATTTTTGCAATGGATGGATGAACAGGGATATTCTTGATCGCAAAACATGCCTTGGTCTTTACTAAGACATGTGTTTTTATAGCTGAAGATATCGTCTTGAAAATATGAGCCATTTCAAAAATGCCTACCGGGATTTGACTTATTTTGGTACTGTTTGCGATGAAGGAATACATTAAAATATTAAAATTAAAATAAAATTTTAGTAATTACTCATCAGTAAAAATACTGGAACTAGTCGATTTTTAACTTTTTATTTATGGTTTCTTTAGATATATTACGTTAGCACTATAGATAGTGGTTGTAGATTTTAACTCAACCCAACTAGCTAGTTAGAACGGGATATTAGTTGAATTGGGTTTAGTCACTAAACTTAACTGAACTCAATTAGTACTAAATATTAGTTGGGTTGAGTTGAGTTGAGCCATCAACCTTATACTAAATCAATCCAACCCCAACTACGTAGTTAGATTTTTCAGACATCAGACGCGCTACTGCCCTTGTTCATGATATATGGGGCGACCGACGTCTTCGAAGTTATGATAACTGATACCATGACTTTAGAGCGTGTTATAACGGCAAGAAGTATCCAACGACCGTACGTGGGCAATAAGTATAAAAATGATTTATTCAGGATAAACGGTCCACAAAGTAATTAATGAAACAACTTTTTAAAATTGCTAATATATTTCGAATGTATTTTTCATTCTTCTTCAGAGCATTTATGTTGCTAAAATGGAGATTTTTTTAATACAATTAATGAAAAGGTTTTTTAACATGAGCATCCAACATATGTTGAAGACGCCAAAGAACAAAATAAGATGAAATTAAACTTACTTATTTTAAAAAGCATGAAATATAAAAATCGTCTTAGTCATAGTAGAAAACACATTAAAACTGAGTATCGGTAAATTAAAATAACAAATTAAAAGTTCAACAAGAACGTGTAAAATTTAACAATACAAAATGGACTCGATGAGAACGTTAAAATGTAAAAATTGATATGAAAAAAAAACCTGTTTCTGATCGCAAACACAACCCCGAAAAACGAAACTGCGCACAAACCGAAATTTACCAAAAACAAAGCGGAAACTTTAAAAATTTAAATTTCAAAAATTCATACCAAAGAAACGATTTATCAAATAAAAACAATAAAACGTAATCAGAATAATTAATACAGACTATGTAAATAAGAAAATGCAATTAACAATCAAAAATGAACCTACTAACTTAAAAACTAGAAAACCATATCATTAGAGAAAGTAGAAACATTATTAATATCTCTATAGTTAACAGTATTGCTAGTATAATTTATATGGACCATCTCTAAGAAAATTCTATTGTAGTAATTAGATTCAACATCCAAAATTTTAACGTTATCAAAATCGAAGGTGTGTTTGCAATCCTGAACATGTTGGGATAATGCACAAACGGTCTTATTCAACCGGCAGTTACTTTTATGTTTAGAAATTCTACTTTTAAGCCATTGAGAAGTCTGACCAACATATTTTCCACTACAATCGTTGCATGAAATGCAGTAAATTAAATTGGATTTAAATTTGTTTTCTGTAGCGTCTTTAAGTTTTGTGAAATGGTTACCAAGTTTGTTATCGTAGCGCTCAACTACTTTTGAATTGTCAGTCACTGATAATGTTTTTTTCAAAGAATCACTTAACTTCTCGATATAAGGTAGTTTTTTATAAATGATAGGTTCAGTTGTAAGTAAAGATGGGTTAGTTAAACTGACCTGGTTTATGTTATTATTAATTAACGGTGTTGAAAATAAAATTTTATTAATTAATTTACTTGGGTAACCATTATTAACAAAAGTTTTTTGTAGAAATTCTAAGTTTTCACGAAGAAATTCTTTATCACAAATGTTGGAGACTCTGTGCTTCATGCAACGTACAGGTGAAAGTTTGTGCTTAAAGCTATGACTTGAGAAATAATTAAGATAACGTCCTGAGTAAGTCGGTTTAACGTACCAATCAAACTTAATCTTATTGAAACCGTCTCTGATTATTTTAGTATCCAAAAAAGGAATGCTATTATTACTTTCCAACTCCATTGTAAACTGAATGCTCGGATGAAAATCATTAAAACAATTTAACACTGTATTGACATCATCCTTGTGTACCCCCAAAACCAAATCATCAACATATTTCTTAATGAAATTTATACGAAAAACTAAACCATTATTAATCAAAATCTCGTCCAACGCATAGTCCATCACAATCAAAGCCAAGACAGGTGATATTTTTGATCCCATAGGTGTACCTTCGACTTGATGATAAATAACATTATCAAATGTAAAAATTGAAGTGTCAAAAATCAACTTTAAACCTGTTAAAAAGGTATCCCTATCCCATGAGCAATGTTCAGCAATTAAATTCCATTTTTCCTTAATTATCTCATTAACCAAATCCAAAGGGATAACGGTGAACAAACTAACAACATCTAAAGAAATTAAGATGTGATTTTCAGGGAGGCTGTAACCTCTAAACTCTTCAACAAAATTGAAAAGTGTTAGTGATGTTATAATTAGTTCTGTTACTAAAAGTCCGACTTAATATATCAGAAATGTGACCCGACAAATCGTACGATGCCGCACCAATGGAAGAGATGATAGGTCTTAAAGGTACTCCTTCCTTATGAATTTTTGGCAGAAAGTATGCTTTGGCTAAAATAGAATTATTAGTTGTTAACTTTTTCTTTTGAATTTTTGAAATTAAAATTTTTAAAGTTTCCGCTTTGTTTTTGGTAAATTTCGGTTTGTGCGCAGTTTCGTTTTTCGGGGTTGTGTTTGCGATCGAAAACAGGTTTTTTTTTCATATCAATTTTTACATTTTAACGTTCTCATCGAGTCCATTTTGTATTGTTAAATTTTACACGTTCTTGTTGAACTTTTAATTTGTTATTTTAATTTACCGATACTCAGTTTTAATGTGTTTTCTACTATGACTAAGACGATTTTTATATTTCATGCTTTTTAAAACAAGTAAGTTTCATTTCATCTTATTTTGTCTTTGGCGTCTTCAACATATGTTGGATGCTCATGTTAAAAAACCTTTTCATTAATTGTATTAAAAAAATCTCCATTTCAGCAACATAAATGCTCTGAAGAAGAATGAAAAATACATTCGAAATATATTAGCAATTTTAAAAAGTTGTTTCATTAATTACTTTGTGGACCGTTTATCCTGAATAAATCATTTTTATATTTAGAGCGTGTGGCCAAGGCCTTTCGGCCGACTCAAAGGCCTTGAAGGCCTTCTCAGCCGGCTACCTCATGTATAATGAACATAAGTTTGGGCAGTCGTCTTAAGAGACCATAAGGCCATAAGTATAGTAGGTAATACTTATAACGGTGGATAATTGATCATATATTGTTCGCGTTCTTCTTGTTCAGAAAGCTGTCCATCTTCTCCGCTTCCTCAATATGAATTCGATCGAATTTCAGGCGATAAGCCAGACCACCTTCGTTTCTTTCATGAAAACAAATCTTGCCCACCACATGATCTACTAGCAACATAATGCCGTCATGTATGCCAGCATCTTCACTTAGCTATTATTTGGTGGCCTTCCATGGCCGGCACTTTCCCCGATACAAACCCCATTGATAACCTTCGGGGAATTTCATGTGTACAAGAACAACAAACGGTATATATCTGTTGTTGGGTTGAAGGCTGCCATCAGCATGAAGTGGGACGGTATCGAACCCCAAGCAATTTCTGCCTGTTACTGCTTTAATTTCAACATTTAAACTTAATCTTGTGGGAGGGTCCTGCCATCGATTATTAACCTGTGGTTAAGATCTTGCTATGTAGAAGTTAGAAGAAACGTGTCTATATTCAAAAAAATACAGATGTCTTATTATGTCCCGGTAAATATACGGAAAATTTGATTTCCATTCACCATTCGGACAAATTCATTAAAATTTAAGAGTGTCTTATCTTTATGTCCCGCACGGTATTATATTCAATGTTACTATATTATCCATCGGTTTAAAATTATCCCGTCTTTTTAACCAAATTAAATATACACTCCCAAATTTTTTTTGTAACGACATTTATTCTTCTAAAAAAAGGTAAGGTTACATCCGAAAATTAATTATCATCAAAGTATATCATACAATAAAGAACTCCATTACAAAAAATTTATCTCAAAACTTAAAAATCGATCCACATCGCTTGATTAATGCTTTTGTACATTTGGTCTTAGCTTATGTACATCAAACTTTGATTAAAATTGGATTAAAATGTTTTTAATTTAACATTTTTTATAATTAATGTAAATTAACTTAATC
Source organism: Onthophagus sagittarius (assembly GCA_036711965.1). Lineage (NCBI taxonomy): Eukaryota > Metazoa > Arthropoda > Insecta > Coleoptera > Scarabaeidae > Onthophagus > Onthophagus sagittarius. The sequence goes on from JASERS010000004.1 coordinate 16,943,614, forward strand.
TTATTACAACCCTATAGCTTTTGTACAGCGCACAAATTAACGATCCAAGCTTAATTAATCCTTTTATTTAAGCCATATTTTTAAACTATAGATTGAAGAGAGTCCAAGTAAAAGTAGAAAACAAGATTCAAGTGAAATAGCACCAAAACCGGGTCCTAGTAAACCGAGCGATGATGATGAAAATATTTCTGAAGCTTGTATGTTTTTTTGGGGGGGGATTGTTTTAATTCAATCCTTATTTTATTACGTTTTAGCCGGACAAAGGAATACGAAGTGTCAAACAATTATGGTTTATCTCATTTACGCTTGGAAATTAATTGAAAGCATTATGGTATCAGTCATACACATTTTGAATAAACATTCAAGAGATTTTCGGTATGTTAGGCGTGTGCTTATACAGGAAAAGAAAATTTTAAAGGTACTAATTAATTAATGCGAAATAATACCTTTTTAATTTATATTTTTACGAAAGGAAACTAGCAATTACACGGAAGGTATTCGAATTGGAAGGACTAAAATATGGCAACCCGCTCATACTTATCAAGCACTTTTATCTTCGCGGTAAGTTGTATTTATCATAACACGATAACATTAATAGTTTAAATTTAAAATGTTAAATTTAAAAAAATGATAAGAATTATAAAGAAAAAGTTAAAAAATGTAAATTCAGGGATGCAACATCCGGAAATACAATAAATAGTCAAAACGAAGAAACAGAGCTTTCCGGCGAACCATCCACTAAACCAAAGGAGACGTCCTCACAACAATCGTCTCCCGAGAAGGAAAGGTACATCACGATCATGTACACAAAACATTATCATTAAAGAAAGCGAATCATTTTTACTGATTAATAAGTAATCCCATAACATCAGAAATGAATGATCTTTGATTCAATAATATTTTTCTTAAGTAATTTAGTAAAAAGTATTTTTTTTTAATTATGAAAAGAGAAATATTGTTGGAAAACAAAAATAAATAAATACATAGTAGTGTAGCGTGGCTGTATGTTTGGCTGTAGACGCAAGGCAAGTGTACTCACGGTGCCTGAAATAAGAATCCTGGCCCCAAGTATGGAACGTGGTCTTGACACCGCGACAGATTACTCCGGCAGGTAAAATGCACAGCCCGGCTAAATACAAAAAAAAAGGAAAACTCAAAACGAAACGAAGTAATCCTGAATTGCTGTGCATGAATGTTGTTTATTTATTATTTTTTTAATTCTTATCAAATTGAGATAAACGTATTGTCTAAGCTGTATAAATTGCTTGGGTGAATTTATGTTTAAGGTTTACACGAAAATGTTTAAAATTAAACATCTTAAAAGAAGGTTATTGATATACACATATATAATTATTTATGGGGAAGTACCGAATATAGCTTTGTTCCATAAATTTTCTATTTGCTAACGAATTTTGAATGTTAAGAAAGAAGTTTTAAATCTTCTTAAAAAGATCCTTCTAATAGTGCTTGAGAAATATCTCCCCCTCAACAAATTAAATTCCTTACACCATAACCTCATTAAAAGCGCTTTTGATTTTCGTTGACTTCCTGCAGATTTTCCCAGGACCGTCCTAAACCTAAGGGCAAATAAGGCTACAGCCCTGGGCGTCTGTATTTGCAAAGATATGCATGGTGTCCCCATCATACATATACTCAATGTCCCCGCTTAGGTGAGGAAATTTTCTTATTTTTTGGCATTGAATTTTGTATGAAAAGGATACATTCGCTTTGTTCGTCCAACCCAGCCCTGGGGTGCCAAATATCTTAGAACAGCTCTGATTCAAATATACAGGGTTGAGTTTAGCTGTGCATATGAAACATTTTTTTTTAAAAAGGCTTCTACAATGAACAATTTCAGAAATAGCGTACTTGATAAACTGATATGGCAGCCCTTGAATTGAAGGAAATCTAGAACTAACACTAGACCCAGAAATGGAAAGTTTTGGGTTGGGAATCTTTCGCTTCTTTCTTCTTCACTTCTAGATCTAGTTTTATATCATTAGATCTAACTCTAGATTTAGAACTAGAAGCATTCAAACAGCTAAATCCGAATGATTCTAGTTCTAGGTCCAGTGTTAGTTCTAGTTTTATTTCAATTCAAATATACAGGTTGGATTGAGTTTAGCCGTGCATCTGAAGGCAAATATCTTAGGACGACACTGGACTTTCCTCTTCTTCGCCTCCCCTTCCTACAGCACCCCCTTTTTTCTTGCATTTCCCTTTCTATTTTCTCCAACCCAACCAGTTTTTACTTTCAGATCTGTTTGAATTGGGTTGAGTTGGACAGCACACCTAACCCAACCAAATCCTAGACACTTGTAGTTTCTACATTAATCTTATCCCCGAAAGTTTTTCACTTTTTATCTAATTTGGTTAGAAAGACAGGAACATTAAGAACTATATGGAAAGAAGGAATGAAAAAAAGGTGCAAAAAGGTTTATGAAAGATTGAGAAAAATAGGATCGGATTGGGTTGGGCAGCACAACCATAATATTTCTACTTTAAATTCTATTTTGTTTGAGTAAGGGTTCTACTGCCCAACCATTATGTTTCTACTTTAAGATCTGTTTAGCTTGGGTTGGGCAACACAACCCAACCCAATTCCAGTTTCATGCAGATTTTACTTTAAGATATGTTTAGGTTGGGTTGGGTTGGATTGTTCAGCTAACCTAATCTATCCCACCAATGAAGCTTTTATTTTAAAATCTGTTTGGGAAATCGCTAATCGCTTCTCATCAAATATCTAGCCTTCAAAAAATCAAATTGTCTGGCGATTCAACCCAACCTCATTAAAAGCGCTGCTGACTTCCTCTGATTTCTGTTGACCTTCCTCTTCTTGTCTTTCAGCTTATTCTGCTTCTTCCTGCATTTTTCATTGTATTTTCTTTGGCTTCTCTATATCTATCTCCCTTCGACTCCAATCCAACCTAAGTATCATCACAATACTGTGCCTCGGTCGCAAGACGTCTTTTTTATTACATTGTCTGTGATCTTATCTATTTCAGACGAGGTCTTACAATTAATATCATATCACTTCTATTGCTGTATTTCATCTCAGAACGTTGCCTCTTTTTACAGTCCTTTTTGCATCTCTCCTTTTCAAGCTTCTCCTCATTCCTAGTATTCAATTGGTTCTTCATTCATTTTTATCTTTTTCTACCCAAATGAGATGAAAATTAAGAAGATTTGGTTATGTTCCAAAGATGAGAAACGATTTCGTAAGCATATCTTAAATTAGGAACGTGATTGTGTGATTGGATTGGACTTCTACTGCTGCATTTCGTGTTAGAACTCCAACGACTTCCCGTTTCCTGTCTTCATTTCATTCATAGATCTTTTTGCATCTCTCTTTTCCTCGCATCTCCTTCTCATTCCTTCAGTTGGTTCTTGATTTTCCCAAGATTAGGTTATGTCCCAAGGATGAAAAACGATTTCCCAAATATATCTTATAGTAGAAAGTAGTTTCTGGAATTGGGTTAGTAGAAACTTTATGGTTGGGTTTTTACTTGACTAACCATAAAGTTTCTAGTTTAAGATCTGTTTGGGTTGGGTTGGACCGACTATGGCGATTGTACTTTAATATCCGTTTGGGTTGATCGGTTGGACGAACCATGAAGGAGAAAAGGAAAATGGTGGAGCACGTTGCCAGAGATGACACCATGAGATGCAATAAAAGGAAATAGATACGAAATTGGCAGGGAAGAGCACAAATTAATATAGAATAAAGATATCCTTAAAAACATAGGTGACTACAAGAAGGCTATCATTTCCATAGGAAGGGCACAGGCAAACCACAATTCGAATTGGATGATAAAAGTGTAAGATCGTCGATTTGGTGGTGCCAAATATGTACTTCAAGCCATAAATATTGAGTTCTGGTCAAGGAATGCCAAGAGAAAGAGCAAATATGGTGAACTGTGGTAATTGCGGAAGCTATGAGTACTAAGTAGCGGATTGTAATAAAGGTTTCTACTACAGAGATTGCAAAGAGAAGAGACACAAAATGAGCAGCTTGGCCTGCCCGATATATCACGAGCTAATAGATAAAAAGAAGAAGAAGGAAAGAAAAAAGGAACCAGACAGAGGAAATTTTGGTGAAAACACTTTGTTATTGAAATTTTGGGAGAATGAGGGAAGTGAGGGACTAAATATGAAAAAAATTGAAAAAAAATATATATAAAAAATATGAGAAAACAACGGTGGAGAGAAGACTAAAGAAAGGGAAGTACTTAAAGAGATGGAAAGGAAAATGAAGAAATGGAGACGGATGAAGTACAAGCATTGAAAAATGGAGGATAGAACAAAAAATAAGGAACTCGAAAGGAAGTGAATACCAAAATACAGCCGAAGAAGGGGGAGAAATTAAGAATATATCAGAGAATAGCAAGGATGACTCCGAAGAAACCGAGTCAAAAATAATCACCCGAATGAAGAAGGGAGGAGAAAATCCTGTTAAAAAAATGGCGTAAACGTGAGAAATGGAGAAGAACGAAAGAAGATGGAGGCTACTGCGATAGACAAAAGTTTAAATCGCTTCATGTTAAATTGGGTAGCACAACCCAACCCAACTTAATTCGAAAATCAAGAGATTTTTCTTTTTATCTTCTCGCATCTCTTCTTCATTCCTTATTTTCAGTTCGTTCTTGATTTTTCTCACTTTCTAAACACTTTTGGTTGTAATACAAAAATTAGAAACGATTCCCCAAATATATCTTAAAGTAGAAACTGCATAATTCTGGATTTTATTAGGTTGGGTTTGGGTTGTGTAGCCTCAACCCAACACAAACAGATTTTAATTTTTTAATTCAGAAATAATTACCCGAATGAAGAAGGAAGGAGAAAATCCTGCTAAAAAATGGCGGAATTGAGGGAAATGGAAAATAACGAAAGAAGATGGAAGCTACTGCGATAAACTAAAGTTTAAAACGCTTCATGTTAAATTGGGTAGCACAACCCAACCCAACTTAATTCGAGAATCATGCAGTCTCCACTTCTTTTATAAGTCCTTTTGCATCTTTCTTTTTCTCGCATCTCCTTTTAATCCCTTTATTAGTTTAGTTGATTCTATAATTTTCTCACTTTCTAATCACTTTTGTTGTATTAGGTTTAGGTTGTACAGCCCAACTCAAACAGATCTTAAAGTAGAAACTTCATAATTGAGTCTCTATGTGATCAACTATGAAGTTTCTACTTTAAGATCTGTTTGAGTATCATTCATCACTTGATATCATTCAATATCTGGGATGGTATCACGTTTGTCTTCTTTGGTTGGGTTGGGTTGAGCACCAACTTCATACCATTCAATAGAGGCATAATATGAAGTTAAAGCTCAACCCAACCCAGGCATAGAAAAACGAAATTAACCCTAAAACAACAAATTTTCTAAGTCCAATACAATATGAAATGGTATCAAGTTGGGTTGGATTGAGCTCCAATTTCATACCATTCGATATAAGGCATAGTATGAAGTTGAAGCTCTACCCAACCTAATCATAGAAAAACAAAATTACAAAATTAACCCCAAAACACCATCTTCTAAGTTCAATTCAACATGAGAGATGGTATCAAGTTGGGTTGGGTTGCGCTCCAACTTCATACCATTCAATATAAGGGATAGTATGAAGTTTTTCTTCTATGGTTGAGTTGAGTACCAACCTCCTACCATTCAATATGAAGCATGATATGCAGTTGCAAACCAACCCAACCCAATCAGAAAAAGAAAATCAACCCCAAAACAACAAATTTTCTTCGTTCAATTCAACATGAGAGACGGTATCAACTTGGGTTGAGTTGAGCTCCAACTTCATACCTCCAACTATACTAGAGATGGTATGAAGGTTTTCTTCTATGGTTGGATTGGTTTGGATTGGGTTGAGTACCAACTTCATACCATTCAATAAAAGGCATGATATGAAGTTGAAACACAACCCAACCTAATCAGAGAGAAAACAAAATCAACACCAAAACAACATCTTCTAAGCTAAATTCAACATGAGAAATGGTATTAAATTGGGTTGATCCTGTTTAGCTTAGGTTGGGCAACACAACCCAACCCAATTCCAGTTTCACGCAGATTTTACTTTAAGATATGTTTAGGTTGGGTTGGGTTGGATTGTTCAGCTAACCTAATCTATCCCACCAATGAAGCTTTTATTTTAAAATCTGTTTGGGAAATCGCTAATCGCTTCTCATCAAATATCTAGCCTTCAAAAAATCAAATTGTGTGGCGATTCAACCCAACCTCATTAAAAGCGCTGCTGACTTCCTCTGATTTCTGTTGACCTTCCTCTTCTTGTCTTTCAGCTTATTCTGCTTCTTCCTGCATTTTTCATTGTATTTTCTTTGGCTTCTCTATATCTATCTCCCTTCGACTCCAATCCAACCTAAGTATCATCACAATACTGTGCCTCGGTCGCAAGACGTCTTTTTTATTACATTGTCTGTGATCTTATCTATTTCAGACGAGGTCTTACAATTAATATCATATCACTTCTATTGCTGTATTTCATCTCAGAACGTTGCCTCTTTTTACAGTTTTACAACCCAATTAGGTTAGATTTTATTAGGTTGGGTTTGGGTTGTGTAGCCTCAACCCAACACAAACAGATTTTAATTTTTTAATTCAGAAATAATTACCCGAATGAAGAAGGAAGGAGAAAATTCTGCTAAAAAATGGCGGAATTGAGGGAAATGGAAAATAACGAAAGAAGATGGAAGCTACTGCGATAAACTAAAGTTTAAAACGCTTCATGTTAAATTGGGTAGCACAACCCAACCCAACTTAATTCGAGAATCATGCAGTCTCCACTTCTTTTATAAGTCCTTTTGCATCTTTCTTTTTTTCGCATCTCCTTTTAATCCCTTTAGTTTAGTTGATTCTATAATTTTCTCACTTTCTAATCACTTTTGTTGTATTAGGTTTAGGTTGTACAGCCCAACTCAAACAGATCTTAAAGTAGAAACTTCATAATTGAGTCTCTATTTGATCAACTCAAACAGATCTTAAAGTAGAAACTTCATAATTGAGTCTCTATTTGATCAACTATGAAGTTTCTACTTTAAGATCTGTTTGAGTATCATTCATCACTTGATATCATTCAATATCAGGGATGGTATCACGTTTGTCTTCTTTGGTTCTTTGGTTGGGTTGAGCACCAACTTCATACCATTCAATAGAGGCATAATATGAAGTTAAAGCTCAACCCAACCCAGGCATAAAAAAACGAAATTAACCCTAAAACAACAAATTTTCTAAGTCCAATACAATATTTCATACCATTCGATATAAGGGATAGTATGAAGTTGAAGCTCTGCCCAACCTAATCATAGAAAAACAAAATTACAAAATCAACCCCAAAACACCATCTTCTAAGTTCAATTCATCATGAGAGATGGTATCAAGTTGGGTTGGGTTGCGCTCCAACTTCATACCATTCAATATAAGGGATAGTATGAAGTTTTTCTTCTATGGTTGAGTTGAGTACCAACCTCCTACCATTCAATATGAAGCATGATATGCAGTTGCAAACCAACCGAACCCAATCATAGAAAAAGAAAATCAACCCCAAAACAACAAATTTGTGTTGAGTTGAGCTCCAACTTCATACCTCCAACTATACTAGAGATGGTATGAAGGTTTTCTTCTATGGTTGGATTGGTTTGGATTGGGTTGAGTACCAACTTCATACCATTCAATAAAAGGCATGATATGAAGTTGAAACACAACCCAACCTAATCACAGAGAAAACAAAATCAACACCAAAACAACATCTTCTAAGCTAAATTCAACATGAGAAATGGTATTAAATTGGGTTGAGTTGAGCTCCAACTTCGTACCATTCAAGATAAGGGATAGTATGAAGTTGAAATTCTACTCAAGCTAATCATAGAGAAACAAAATCTATCCCAAAACAACATCTTTAAAAAAAGAATTCAACATGACAGATGGTATCAAGTTGATTTGAGCTCCAACTTCATATCATTCAATATGAGAGATGGTATGAAGTTTTTCTTCTTTGGTTGGGTTGGGTTGAGCACCAACTTCGTACCATTCAATAGAGGCATGATATGGAGTTGCAGCTCAACCCAACCCAATCTTAGAAAAAGAAAAGCAACCCCAAAATAACATCTTCTAAGCTCAATTCAACATGAGAGATGGTATCAACTTGGGTTGACTTAAGCTCCAATTTCATATCTCCAACTATACTAGAGATGGTATGAATGTTTTCTTCTATGGTTGGGTTGGTTTGCATTGGGCTGAGTACCAACTTCATACCATTCAATAGAAGGCATGATATGAAGTTGAAACGCAACCCAACCTAATCCCAGAAAAAACAAAATCAACACCAAAACAACATCTTCTAAGCTGAATTCAACATGAGAGATGGTATTAAATTGGGTTGAGTTGAGCTCCTCTTCATATCACTTCAGACAACAAAACCCTCTCGAACCCAATCCTAAGATCATGCAGTTTCTACTTTAAGTTATATTTGAAAAATACAACTCAACCCAATGACGCAGTTTCTACTTTAAGGTCTGTTTGGGTTGGGCTTAGAATATATCGATCCCAACGTTAGCTTCTTTTTGTTTTGGTACTCTATAGCAAATGTGAATATATTAAAGACCTTCTTAAGATGTTTAATCACTCATTATCCATAAAATTCCCAACCTATGTCAAATAAGTGACTAATATAAATAAAAATTACCTACATCGACTCCGATTATAACAAACTTTTTGATGAACTTTTTTCTTAAATCAAAATAAATAAATAATGTTTAGTTCTTTAAAGTTGGTTATTACCGAAGTACACCGCACACATAATCAAAAATACCATTTTACACAATTATCTTTTTACTTACAAAAAAATTAATTAACCCCTTCTTTTAATATAGTTCTGGGATGATTGAATTCGAAGAAGGCGAAATATCCCAATACGACCAACCAACGTTCATCCGCTTAATGATAGCAATTTGGTACATCATAATGAGCAATTCTGAAATATTATGTTACATAATGATTTTCGTTAATCAAATGCAATCGGCGACATTTTTATCGTTATCATTACCGGTTTTGGTGTTCTTCTGGGGAACTTTAGCTATTCCCAGACCGTCCAAATCGTTTTGGGTAACAATCATAGCATACACTCAGGTAATTTTAATTCATTTTAAAATTATGCAGTCTTAATTTAATATATTTATAGAGCGTCGTGTTGATTAAGTGCATATTTCAATTCGAATTTTGGACGTGGAATCAATCGAACAACGTCCCCGATACGAATCCTTTTTATCCACCAAGAATACTCGGGGTTGAAAAACATTCTCATTACGCCGTTTGGAATTTATCGCTATTATTGGTTGTGTATTTTCATCGTTACTTGCTAAAATCTTTGGGATTATGGACGGCGGCGATTGTAACGGTGCCCGTTTTACACGAGGGGGATTACGTCGTACAAGAATATAGAAAAGACCGGTACTTTAACTAAATTTATTTTTGTATTTAAAGAAATTCCTTGTCCTAATTTTTTAAAAATTGATCCCTTCAGCCCGATTAAACCTGGAGATATTTGCCCTTTATTGTTTACTAGGAGAAGATCAAATTTATTAAAACCCAAAAAAAGAAAACTCGTATTTAGGTATTATTAATATAAATCCTTTTTGTTGTCCTCTTTTTCTTGTTATAAATCAAATTAAAAATTAATTCGATTGATTAATGTTGTAGAGATATAAAGAATCACGCTAAAACAAGCGCGGATGATGATGGTGATGATGATGACGAGGATAAATCGATCACTGTAGCTGTTAAATCCGAATACGCTGAGCCGATTGATATGTTTCCGGATGCTATTCGCATGTCGTAAGTTAAAATTAATTAAATTTAACTCGTTTAAACCCGTTTTTTTTTGTAGTACCGTAAAATATTTTGAGCTAATCAAAATATTTTTAAAGCAACTTCGAGACCCGACATCCCGAGCATCTGATGATGTTTATTCTTACATGTTTCTGTGTGACTTTTTCAATTTCTTCGTTATTCTTTTTGGATATACATCGTTTGGGGTAAGATTTTTCTTTTTATAAACGTCGCAATCACTTGATCGCATAAATATTTAGGAGCAACAAGGCGATGGAGGTGTCCAATCTTATTTGCAAGATAACAGAGTTCCTCCTTTGTTCCTGTTGATGTTAATCGTGCAATTCTTATTGATCATAGTTGATAGAGCAATATATTTAAGAAAAAATATAACAGCTAAGATAGTTTTTCAGTTTGTACAGATAATAGTGTTACATGGTTGGTTATTTGTACTTTTTCCATTGATGACTGATAGGTAAGTGAATATAGTGTTTGTCAAAAAGTCAACAAATATCTATAATAATACCTAAAAAAGTCAGTTTGTTGATAAGGTAGCACGAATATGATTTCCAGTGTAAGGTTAATATGATCACTGAGTTGGGTTTTGGACTCAAAACATCTCCAAGATCATACTACAAAGTCGAGACCGCACAATTTGATAGCCAATTTCAGGCTAATATGACCTTAATCACTAAGTTAGGTTTGGTTCAATTGGGTTTTAGACTCAAACAAACTCCAATATCATTTGATATAGGCGAGACTATACAATATGATTTCCAGTTTCAGGCTCACATAGTTTCAGGTTAATATAATTTTAATCACTGAGTTAGGTTGGGTTCAATTGGGTTTTAGACTCAAACAAACTGCAATATCATCTGATATAGGTGAGACTACACAATATGATTTCCAGTTTCAGGCTTATATGGTTTCAGGCTCATATAGTTTCAGGTTAATATGATTCTAATCACTAAGTTAGGTTGGGTTCAATTAAGTTTTAGACTCAAACGAACTCCAATATCATCTGATATAGGCGAGACTATAGAATATGATTTCCAGCTTCAGGCTCATATAGTTTCAGGATAATATAATTTTAATCACTGAATTAGGTTGGGTTTAATTGGGTTTTAGACTCAAACAAACTCCAATATCATCTGATATAGGCGAGACTATACAATATGATTTCCAGTTTCAGGCTTATATGGTTTCAGGCTCATATAGTTTCAGGTTAATACGATTCTAATCACTAAGTTAGGTTGGGTTCAATTAAGTTTTAGACTCAAACGAACTCCAATATCATCTGATATAGACGAGACTATACAATATGATTTTCAGTTTCAGGCTCACATAGTTTCAGGTTAATTTAATTTTAATCACTGAGTTAGGTTGGGTTCAATTGGGTTTTAGATTCAAACAAACTCCAATATCATTTGATATAGGCGAGACTATACAATATGATTTCCAGTTTCAGGCTCACATAGTTTCAGGTTAATTTAATTTTAATCACTGAGTTAGGTTGGGTTCAATTAAGTTTTAGACTCAAACGAACTCCAATATCATCTGATATAGACGAGACTATACAATATGATTTCCAGTTTCAGGCTCACATAGTTTCAGGTTAATTTAATTTTAATCACTGAGTTAGGTTGGGTTCAATTGGGTTTTAGATTCAAACAAACTCCAATATCATTTGATATAGGCGAGACTATACAATATGATTTCCAGTTTCAGGCTCACATAGTTTCAGGTTAATTTAATTTTAATCACTGAGTTAGGTTGGGTTCAATTAAGTTTTAGACTCAAACGAACTCCAATATCATCTGATATAGACGAGACTATACAATATGATTTCCAGTTTCAGGCTCACATAGTTTCAGGTTAATTTAATTTTAATCACTGAGTTAGGTTGGGTTCAATTGGGTTTTAGATTCAAACAAACTCCAATATCATTTGATATAGGCGAGACTATACAATATGATTTCCAGTTTCAGGCTTATATGGTTTCAGGCTCTTATAGTTTCAGGTTAATATGATTCTAATCACTAAGTTAGGTTGGGTTCAATTAAGTTTTAGACTCAAACGAACTCCAATATCATCTGATATAGGCGAGGCTATACAATATGATTTCCAGTTTCAGACTCATATAGTTTCAGGTTAATATAATTTTAATCACTGAATTAGTTTGGGTTCAATTGGGTTTTAGATTCAACCAAACTGCAATATCATCTGATATAGGCGAGACTATACAATATGATTTCCTGTTTCAGGCTCATATAATTTCAGGTTAACATGATTCTAATCACTAAGTTAGGTTGGGTTCAATTAAGTTTTAGACTCAAACGAACTCCAATATCATCTGATATAGGCGAGACTATACAATATGATTTCCAGTTTCAGGCTTATATGGTTTCAGGCTCATATAGTTTCAGGTTAATATGATTCTAATCACTAAGTTAGGTTGGGTTCAATTAAGTTTTAGACTCAAACGAACTCCAATATCATCTGATATAGGCGAGACTATACAATATGATTTCCAGTTTCAGGCTTATATGGTTTCAGGCTCATATAGTTTCAGGTTAATATGATTCTAATCACTAAGTTAGGTTGGGTTCAATTAAGTTTTAGACTCAAACGAACTCCAATATCATCTGATATAGGCGAGACTATACAATATGATTTCCAGTTTCAGGCTTATATGGTTTCAGGCTCATATAGTTTCAGGTTAATATGATTCTAATCACTAAGTTAGGTTGGGTTCAATTAAGTTTTAGACTCAAACGAACTCCAATATCATCTGATATAGGCGAGACTATACAATATGATTTCCAGTTTCAGGCTCATATAGTTTCAGGTTAATATAATTTTAATCACTGAATTAGGTTGGGTTCAATTGGGTTTTAGATTCAAACAAACTGCAATATCATCTGATATAGGCGAGACTATACAATATGATTTCCTGTTTCAGGCTTATATGGTTTCAGGCTCATATAGTTTCAGGTTAATATGATTCTAATCACTAAGTTAGGTTGGGTTCAATTAAGTTTTAGACTCAAACGAACTCCAATATCATCTGATATAGGCGAGACTATACAATATGATTTCTAGTTTCAGGCTCATATAGTTTCAGGTTAATATGATTCTCATCTATAACTCAGTGATTGAGTTAGGTTGTGTTCCGTTGCTTTTGGACTCCAAACATCTTCAATATAACCTGATAAAATCGAGGCTATGTAATATGATTGCCAGTTTCAGGTTAATATTATCTTAATCATTGGGTTGGGTTTATCCCAATCATAAACCGATCTATATATCATCGGTTGCGTTTTGGTTGGGTTAAACAAACTTAAATGCTCAAAAAATCTTCAATTTCACCTGACAAAGCCGAAACCACTCAATATGATTGCCAGCTTCAAGTTAATGCGCCCTTAACCTCTAGGTTGGGTTTGTTTGAGATTTGGGTTTGGTTTTGGATGGGTTAAATGAACACACAATAGATCTTCAGTACCACCTGACAAAGCTTAAGCCATAGAAAATGATAGCCAATTTCGGATTGATGTGATCTTTATTGCTTAACCTCGAGAGAAGATCTATAATAACATCCATAAAAGTCGAATTATTTCGTTGATGAGGTAGCACGAATATGATTAACAGTTTCAAGATAATATGATCTTAATAACTGAATTGGGTTTTGGACTCAAAACATCTCCAAGATCATATTGAGTTGGGTGGAGACCAGTTGAGATATGAATGGGTTAAATGAACCGAAATACTAAAAAGATCTTCAATATCATCTGACAAAGTTGAGGACACGCAATATGATTTCCAATTTCAGGTTAATATGATTTAATCATTGAGTTAAGTGGGTTTCGTTGAGTTTTGATTGGGTAAATTCAATATATATCAATATAAACTCAAATTTCAACGGAACCCAACATAACTCAGCGATTAAGATCGTAATGGCTTGGAACTTGAAATCATATTGTGTGGTATTGGTTTTGTCAGGAGATATTGAAGATCTTTGGTTAGTTCAGTTGGGTTTTAAATGGGTTAAACGAACCTAAATACTTAAAAGATCTTCAATATCACCTGATAAAGTCAAGACCACACAATATGATTTCCAGATTCAGGTTAATATGATCTTAATTACTGAGTTAAGTGGATTCCGTTCAGTTTTGGATGGGATAAACTCAATATATATCAATATAAACTCAAAACTCAACGGAATCCAACATAACTCAATGATTAAGGTCATATTGGCCTGAAACTTGAAATCATACAAAGTGGTCTTGGTTTTGTCAAGTAATATTTGAGATCTTTAGAGTCCACAACCAATTAAACCCAACCCAACTCAGCCACACAATATGATGAGCAGTTTCAGGTTAAAATAATCTTAATCACTGGATTGGCTTCGTTTGAGTTTTGGGTTGGGTTTTGTCAATGTTAAAAAAATCTTCAATATCATCTGACAAAGCCAAAACCACTCAATAGGATTGCCAATGTCAAGTTAATACAACCTCAATCTCTAGATTGGTTTCGTTTGAGATTTAGGTTGGGTTGGGTTTTGGATGGGTTGGGGTACCTAACAAAGCTTAGACCATACAATATGATAGCCAATTTCAGATTGATATCAATTTTATTACTCAACCTCGGCTGAAAAACTCAAAATACAAGATAAGATCGAGGCTGCTTAAGGATGAGGCATTCTAATAAGACATCTCATTCAGATTGATGATTTTTGTTGACTTTTTGACTTAAACCACCTCCTATTACAAAAAAAATGTCATCACAAATATTTCATGGAGGGATTGTAAAAGAAATTTTTTCGAACTTAACGATGAGATAAGATTTATTTTTAATTTTCGGTTTCTACCGGTTTCAACTTTTTACCATCATCAGGAAACCACGTTATATAGATTTCTCCAATTTTATTTTATTTACAGTCTTTTCCCATCTTTATTACTATTTTCTGTATTTGTTTCTGATTTAGTTTGTTAATTTATTTCCTGTGATGGATTGTTTTTTCTATAATTTTTAATTTAATTTTGATTTTTAAAAAATTCGCGTCTACAGCGAAGCAGTTAATTATACAAAAAAAACAACCAATCACAAAAACTATACAAAAACTTTATAACGTGATTTCCTGATGATGGCAAATAGCTGAAACCCGTAGAAACCGAAAATTAAAATTAAATACGAAAAAATTTCTTTTACAATCCCTCCATAACAAACACGATGAAAACAAAAAGTCAAATAACAACAACAAATATTTCAGATATTTTAATTCTACAATAGCACCCCAATTATACTATATGGTGAAATGTTTCTACCTCCTTTTATCCGCTTACCAAATCCGTTGCGGATATCCAGCGAGAATTCTCGGAAATTTCCTCTGCAAAAGTTACAATTACGTCAACAAGATCTTATTTTTGGTGTTTATGGTGGTACCGTTCCTGTTTGAATTACGAACAGTCATGGACTGGATGTGGACTGATACTTCGATGACCGTTTTCGATTGGATAAAAATGGAAGATATTTTCGCCACAATTTTCCAAATAAAGGTAAGAAAATCAGAGTTCGATTAAGTGCCGCATTTATGTGTTTTCTTCAGTTATCTGTTTTTAATGTGTGGCAATTTCAAACAAAATCGTAAATAAAATTTGCACTTAGGAATTTGAGTTGCCACCATTTCTTCAAAGAGTAGTAAATGAGCATCATAACTCCAAAAAGGTGATTTTTTTGGTATCAATTAAATGTAATAACCTTTTTTCTTACTAACAGATATTAATATAAAAGATATTCATAAACCCAATTATTAAATGTGAATATAAAGAAAAATCTTGGTGATTGATTTAATAAAGAAAAAATAACATTAAACGAGAATGTTTCTAATTATAATTTTAATTCTAACATTAATTAATTGTTTAATCAATAATCAAATAATTATTGATTACTCAAAATTGATTTTCTCAACCATTTTTCAGTGTACAAGAAGGGCTGAACTTGAATATCCCCAACCTCGCGGTCAAAAAAAATCGGCAATATCAAAATACATAATGGGGGGTGGAATACTCGTCGTGATAATCGCGATAATTTGGTTCCCATTGGTATTTTTCTCCCTCGGAAACGCCGTTGGACAAAGCAACGTTCCTTACGATGTGACTTTATCGATTCGAATTGGTCCCTACGAGCCGGTTTATCAATTATCAGCGCAAAATAATTCCATATTCAGGTATTTTTGACTCAACTCTTTTTGTTAAAACAATTTATTAATTAAATTCTTAGTTTTAACCAAAGCGATTATGAAATCATCGAAGAAACCTACAAACAGAATAAAGTCGGGTTTTCGTTTATAAGTAATTATCGCGAAGAAGATATTGCCGCGATAAAATTAAGTGCGGATTCTTCGACCGTTTGGACGATTTCCCCGCCGGATAGAAATCGAATGATTGCGGAGGTTGCCTCAATGAATCCGTTGCAAATTCAGTTGCAGTATCAAATTTCTCATAACAGTAGTGGTAATAAAAATGATCCCGGGACGATTAGGGAAATCGTTGAAATCATGATGCCGGCTGTGATTGATGATCAACTCAATCCGGAGAGGCAAAATTTGTTGAGGATGCTGTGGGGAAATGAAACTGATGTTCCGCCGGTTCGTTTGGGGTATATTTTGCCGAAATTTCTTAAGGTTACTAATAGGGGAACTGCTCAACCTGTTAAACAACTTATGGATGATCCAGGTAATTCAAAATATCATTTAAAAACTACATTTTACAAACTTCAATTACAAATTTCTTTTTTTTTTTTTGGTTATATTTTGATATTAACGATTATCAAATTGAAATATGATTACCAAAAATATTTAAAATTAAAATTTGTTTAACGTTTATAACCTCACGTAAAAATTCAAAACTTCATTTAAAAGTTACATTTTATAGACGATTTATATCAACTTTAAATTTCCTCGTTTGTTTATTGTTCCTTTTATTGCGCCATTGTAGACATTAGAGATTATGAAATTGGAATATTATTCCCAAAAAGGTGTGCAACAAAAAAATTGTTGTAAGGTTTCTAACTTAACTTAAAAATTTAAAACGTCATTTGAAAAATGAATTTTTTTATAAATAATGTTTACGATTTATATTAACTTTAAATGATTTCTTTTGCCTTTAATTATCATATTTTAATATTAAAGATTCAAGGGATATTTTTCAGTGAAAATTAAGAGCTGTTTTTCATATAACTTTTAGCTCAAAATAACTTCTCCTCCAAACCAGAGCCCTCTAAAGTTGGAGAAAATCCTTTTTATTTAACCTTTCGATACACGCACCGGACTCTCACTCCGGGTTCTGCACCCTCTATTGTTTAACAGAAAAAGCAACGTTTTTACCGACATAATTATGTCATTTTAGTGTCAAAAATTTCTTAGTGTACAACACAGTAAAATACGAATATGAATACGATAGCGAAGAAAAATACTCTTTGAAGCTTTTCAAAAAATTTTGCAGACGGTAAGATGTTTTTTTCCGTTCAAAATGGCTTCTTATCTGATTAGAAGAAACGAAGAAGATAATGAAAGCTGTAGAACATAAATGCCCCGAAAAATGTGCAGCGTATTCAACGCGGGCATTTATTTGAATATCGCAAATTTTATGATAATAAAAAAATTTTTTAAATTATTGTCTTAAAAAGAATACAAATTAAAGTCCCTAGATTTATAAAGTACCGCGGTTTCCAGAAGACTGTTACTGCTTCTAGAGGATTTAAAATACTTCCAGACGACTTACAATGCTTTCAGATAACTTGATATAGCATCTAGAAAACTTAAAATGTTTCCAAAAGACTTGATGTTGTTACCTCTAGATGATTTGATACTGTTTTAAGAAAACTTTATATTGCTTTCAGAAGACTTGAATTTCTAGACTGATATTTCTAGAAGACTTAAAATGACGAATTTACAGATGTCTTACAATGCATCCAGACGACTTACAATGCTTACAGATGACTTACAACGCTTTTAGAAGCCTTGATATTGCATCTAGAGGACTTGAAGTGTGTCCAGACGACCTACAATGCTTCCAAAGTACTTTATGTCGTTGTTAGAAGACTGAAGATGCTTCCAGAAGACTTGATATTGTATCTAAGAAACTTGATATGGTTTCCAGAATACTACTTCCAGACGACTTACAATGTTTCCAGAAGACCTTATACTTACTTTTAGAAGACTTGAAATACTTCAAAATTACTTGAAGTGCTTCCAAAAGACTGGATACTACTTCCAGAAGACTTGATACTGCTTCTAGATATTTTAAAATGCATCCTAAAGCTTTGATACTGCCCCTATAAGACTTTATACTGCTTCTAGACGATTTCAAATGCTTTCAGAAGACTTGAGAAGTTTCCAAAAGACTTGAAACTGCTTCTAGAAAATTTTAATAATTAAGAATCGATACTGCTTCTAGATATTTTAAAATGCTTTCAAAAGATTAGATATAGCCCCTGTAAGACTTTATACTATTTCTGGAAGATTTGAAATGCTTTCAGAAGACTCGAGAAGATTCCAGAAGACTTGATACTGCTTCTAGATGCTTTAAAATGCTTCCAAAGGCTTGATACTGTCCCTGTAAGACTTTATACTGCTTCCAGAAGATTTCAAATGCTTTCAGAAGACTTGAGAAGTTTCCAAAAGACTTGATACTGCTTCTAGAAGATTTTAATAATTAAGACATGATACTGCTTCTAGATATTTTAAAATGCTTCCAAAAGATTAGATATAGCCCCTGTAAGACTTTATACTGTTTCTGGAAGATTTGAAATGCTTTCAGAAGACTCGAGAAGATTCCAGAAGACTTGATACTACTTCTAGAAGATTTAAAATGGTTACAAAAGTCTCGATATTGGCTCAGGTAGGCTTAATATTGCTTCTAGAAGATCTAAATTGCTTCCAAAACATTTGGAATGCTAACAAAAGATTTGATATTGCTGTCAGAATACTTAACATTGCGTCTATAAGGCTTGAAATGCTTCCAGAAAATTAATTTATTTGGTGCCAATCGTATTTTTATTGCAACTCTTTCTTAATGCTCCCAAACTTCTAAACGATAAATCTTCTTTCATGAAATCCCGGCATGAACCCGGAATATACTGGGACTGGACTGAAACTGAAATGTACAAGTATCTTAAAATTGAGATACCATTCCTAAGATGACTAATTGTCTAATTGTTAAGATTTCAAGGCATTAAAGATGGTATTTGCACCTCCTAGTGGTCGTCTCAGAATCCTGAAAATAATTTCCTGTATTTTCTCTTAGCCACTTTAGTCATAAAGTTTTTTTCCTGCAAGTCTGCTGTCAAATAATTTCCAGTATTTTCTCTTAGCCACGATTTTATGATTAATAAAATCTTTTCCTGCAAGTTTAACTATCGACTTACAGAGTCTTTTAGCAATTTGCAACCGCTGGTTCGGCGGACCGCAACCATTCAAGTTAACATTTTTTTAAAATATATCCGTTCTTGTCTACGAAAAAAGGACTTATTTTCGAAAATAAGTTTTGGTGGAAACAGCTAATAAAGGTAAATAGGTCATTTCGTCAGTTTCTAGTTAGTTAATCCCTTTTTTCTGTATTTGCCGATGTTGAAGGACGTCAAAGTATTATTTCAGATCAGAATGTTGTCGTTGTTAATGGCGTTAGTTGCTAGTTTCAGATTTCTAAATATATAATACTGTAGAAGTGAGTTTGTAAATATAATTATATTGGACATTTTATTACTGATTGCGCAAGTGAGGAATAATCTTGGGATTAAATGAGAACACAAGCTGAGTAACTCATCTCCACAAAGCTCAAAATCATGTAGAGGATTATCAAAATTTATGTGGAAATACAGATAGCTCAAACGGTTCGTCGTTTTAACTACACTGAGGTCACTCTGGAAGTGCTGCCAATGAAACGGCAGATGAGCTAGTGCTAAAGCGTTTTCAGGACCAGAACCAGCAATTTGTGTAAGATTTACGATGCCCAAATAGAGGATTCGAAGAATTCTGCAGCTAACTGATTTATCTTTAGATCGTCAGTGGTACATCTAACACAGTCTTCGTAGCTTCATAAGCGCCAGTTTTTGAAAATAAGTATGGGTGCTGGATAGTGAAAAAAACTGAATTGGGAAAAGATTCAAACGACGAATGACTGTTCTCAAAACAAAAGTGATATGAAAAACGTCCATGTATCTGGCGCCTATGGTTAATTTGCAATAGAAATGCCTTATATCAACAGTGCTTACACCTTCACAAGCAATATTTGGTCTATAATTGAAATTTTTTGAACTTTTGAAATGAACATTTTGTATCCTAGCAGTATTTGGTATTTTGGAAGCAAAATCAAATTGTATTAACAATTTCGTGCCTTTTGCAATAAAAATGTCTTCTTTAAGACTTTGCATTTTCAAACATTTTTTTGCCAGTAGTTTTACAAACGGTATCAAGTCTTTTGGAATCATTTAAAATCTTCTAGAAATAGTATCAAGTCTTTCAGCTGCAGCATAAAATCTTGTGGAAGCAGTTCAAGCCTTCTGAAAGCTATGTTAAGGCTTCTAGAAGCATTATCAAGTCTTCCAGAGGTAGTATCAACATTTTTGAAAGCAGTTCAAGGCTCCTGGTAGCTTATCAAGTTTGTTTTAAGCAGTATCAGCCACCGAAGAAACGAAAGGTGAAGTTTAATAATGGTCTCGAATCGGGGGCGGAGCAAAACGTTTTTCTCACACATAAACTCCCTATTCGTACACCTGGTCACTGACATGCTGTCAAATCACCATTTTGGCTCGAATCGCTTGAATACATAGATATCATGAACCGCGGTACTTTAGTAATCTAGGGCGTTTAATACAAATTACACATCAGCGCCATCTCTTATTTGGCAAAGAAACCCGGACTCTCAGTCCGGTGCGAGCACTCACGTCAAAAAAAAATGCGCGTGTACTGGAGGGTTAATAAATCCACAGAAAAATTAAGGTAAATGAAACTTGACAGATAACTATTACTAATAAAATTACTCCTTTTGGCGATTTGGCTAATATTTACGACAGCACCCAGAAAGATAATAAAATTCTTTTTTATCTGATGTAAAATAATTTAAAATAGACGTTAAAAATAAAAATAAAGTGCGGAAAAGCGTTAAACTTACCGAAAAATCGTTTTAAATTGCCGATGTAACGTCTTGTAATGTGACGTCACGAAGCTTACTATATAACAACGTATTTTACCCTAAAAGGCGATTAATATAGCCTGCCACGGATACTCAATCCGCAAGCTGAAACTCATCGCGTGCTACGGACTCAATCCGGAAGCTGAAATCCACGAATATTGCTTCGACAATGAAGACCAAAAAAATTTAATTTTGACAATCAAATATTTGAAGTGACTTAAATATTTTGGATTCGTAACAGGCGCTGGGTTCCAACTTCCAGGTTTGGTTTGGTTAGGTTTGGGTCCGTTGAAAAAAAGATCGACACGAATAAGAAGATAAGGAAGAAGAATATTTCACTCAAAAAACTGAAATAGTTGTTAACTCTTTTGGACTCCATAGAAGGTGGTGGGTTTTAACTTTCGGGTTAGGTTTGGTTAGGTTTGGGTCCGTTGAAAAAAAGGTTAAGACTCAGATCAAGAAAAAGAGATCAAAAAAAATTATAATAGGAGTAAATAAATAATTTTGTTTAAAGAAATTATTTAAAAATATAACTGACCTGTTAAAGATTTTCTGAAAAAAATACACTCAGCAGCAGAAGTCTGCGTACAAAAAACTTGTAATACTTTAATTGAAAAAATAAGAGTCATAATCTAATGTGATAAACTTAATTTTTTTTTATTTTGTATATTAACTACATATAATTCTATTAACAAAATATGCTTCAACAAAACAGAAACAGTAGTTACAGAAAAAAATCAAAACTAAAAATTCTACAAATAACGGGTATGCAAAAATCTGCGTACAAGTCAGGACAGTATTTATAAAAAATTCATAAATGAGATCATTGTTTCTATATTAATATGAGGTCGGATAACCTTTACGTTTAATGACCTCCCTTAAACGTTTAGGCATGGAGTGCACTAATTTCTTCGTTTCGTCCGAACTGATTTTGGCCCATTCCTCAATCATAACATTTTTTAGCGTTTCCTTCGACGTTATGTTGTGTTGCCGAATCCTGCGTTCCAGTAAATCCCAGAGGTGTTCGATGGGATTCAAGTCCGGCGATTGTGGAGGTGTTTTAAGTTGCTTTAGGGTATTGTATAGTAGCCAACGCTTAGTGTTGTGGGCGCAATGTTTGGGGTCATTATCTTGTTGAAAAAAGTATTCGGGCCCCAAGCCCAAGTTTTCGATGCTAGGCTTCAAATTTTCTTTTAAAATGTCTATATACATTTTATGGTCCATTGTCGATGTTATGAAAACCAACCTTCCCACCCCTTTGGTGCACATACACCCCCAAACCATAACTCCACCACCTCCGTGTTTTACAGTCGCTTTCAAATTTTCGGGATTAAGGGCAGTATTAGGTTTTCTCCATACAAGTTGTTTACTCTTAATGCCGAAAATGCAAAATTTGCTCTCATCTGTAAAGAGAACTTTCTCCCAGAATTCAATGGGCTTGTCTAAGAGTTTTTTTGCAAAGGCGATCCGCTTCTGACGATTGACCTCTGACACAAATTGCTTTTTTTGTGCAACGCGACTGTGATAGTTAGCTTTTTTTAACGTCCTTCTCACCGTATCTTTGCTGATAGTTTTATGAAATTCTTCTTGTACATTTTCTATTTTTTTTGCCGTCAGCCGAGGTTCTTTTCTAACCTGCTGTACAATTTTTCGCTTCTCTCGGTTTGTTAAAAGGGGTGGTCTACCAGATCGCGAACGTGAGAGGTAATCTTCAGTGTCTTTATAATTATTAATTACTCTTTGAATGGAAGAGTGTGATCTGCCGACAGTTTCTCCTATTTTTCGAAAAGATTTTCCCTCTTTCCATAACTTTACAATAATTTTTCTCTCTCCCAATTCAATTTCCTTTCCTTTTGTGTCCATTCTAACTTTTAGCTTCTAAGCCTCTGCTAATACAATTGACACCGATTATCTTTTATTTAAATCGGAAAGCGTACATCGCCAACTACGTATTTAAGTAAATAAGTATATTTTGGAGAAGGCGTCTTTATTTGTACGCAGATTTTTGCATGCGCATTATTTGGAGAATTTTTAATTTTAATTTTTTTTGTAACTAATATTTCTGTTTTATTGATGCATATTTTGTTAATAGAATTATATGTAGTTAATACACAAAATAAAAAAAAATTGAAGTTTATCACATTAGATCATGACCCTTATTTTTTCAGTTAAAGTGTTAGAAGTTTCTTGTACGCAGACTTCTGCTGCTAAGTGTACGTTGTTAGCAAGCTTTGAGATGTCAAATTACGTGACGTCACATTAACACTTTAAAGTGAGTTTTCGTCAAGTTTGATGCTTCGACGTATTTTTTTTTTATTCTTAACTTGTTTTTTAAGTATTTTACATCCCTAGCATGCGGTGGATTGCTGTATTAATCGCCTTTTAGGGTAAAATACGTTATTAACAAAGCAAAATACGTTGTTAGCAAGCTTCGTGACGTCACATTACTAGACGTTACATCAGAATTTTAAAACGATTTTTCGGTAAGTTTAACACTTTTCCGTACATTTTTTTATTTTTAACGTGTTTTTTAGGTTATTTTACATCAGATAAAAAAAGAATTATTGCAATAGCTTTCTGGGTGTTGTCGTAAATATATTCCTCATTAGTTTATACATAAAAAATAACAAGTTTCGAGGGCTGTGACTTGGAAGAGAAGGGGAAAAGAATTTTCCAACTCTGAAAAAGTCTTCTTCTCTCACTGAAAAATCACCTCTTGAAATCTTTCGCATCAATAAAAAAAACAGCCTGTATAGTTCAAGAACTATAAAATTCCCAATAAAGAACTAAATGTTTTTATTGTTCAAACTGAAATGACACTTAAATACAAATATTTTATATTATTAAACAGAAACATAAAATCTTATTTATTTCATTTATAAACTGTAAAACTTCAGATTTTGCGGGTGTTATGGTTACCTTGGAATCTGCAGAACCAGACACAGCAAAATAGAGTACAGAGCAGTTTTATTTAGTTAGTAAATCATCAAGTGTCTAATGATAAAATCGTCCATTTTAAAAGAGTGTAGCTTCTCGCCCGCAAATGACCTCGCCGAAGTGAGAATACAATCGTCTTATAGGACACTGTATATGCTCTGGATTTAAAGTATCAACAAAAAAAATAGTCATTTTGGAAAATTGTAACTCCTCGCCCGCAAGCGACCTCTACAGAGTGAGAAAAATCGTCCTATAGGAGACTTTGTATATTCACTAAGATATACAAGGAATGATTTCACTTTAAATCGCCAAGGTCGCTTGCGCGCGAGGTGCTGGATTTGAAATATCAGCAGAAAAATGTCTATTTTGGAAAACTTTAGCTCCTCGCTCGCAAGCGACCTCGGCACGGTGAGAATAAAATCTTCTTAACCCTTTGGGTACATTTGGCGACTCACGATCGTCATGCGCAAATTTTGGCGTAATAACATTTGACGAGTCCGACTCGTCATTTCAAATAACGCAAGCTAAACGGGTGTCGGGGAGTTTGTGATGATTGTTTTATGTTTTTGGTTTTGTTTTTGTTAGTTGTCACTAGCACCTAATGCTATTGCTTTGCGAGTAAAAAACTGAGATTGTTTGACAATCGTCAATTAGTGAAATGGAAAGTGAAGACAATAACGAATTGGAAGATGATAGTGATAGCGACATACAACCCATACGACGAAGACGCAACAGACTCTTATCGAGTAGTGATTGTGAGTCATCTGATCAACCATTTTAGGAGGAATGGGTTTGGAATGAAACAGAAAATATACCTAATATAAAACAATTTTCCGATATTGCTGGAATCAATCCTATTTGCCTGCGAAGAGTAAGTGATAGTCTTTCGCCCTTGAATGTCTTACACCAAGTGCTCACTCAAAGTTTTTGGGATATTATAACAGAAGAAACAAATAGGTATGCTAGACAAAAAATAGATGTCCCAAGTAAAGAAATCAAAGTTACATATGTATTGGTCTAAACGAAATATTATAAATACACCAATTTTCGCAAACACAATGCCTCGGGATAGGTTTTTTTGACATTTCAAGTTTTCTGCATTTTACAGCTAATGAAATAATAAATAAAAATGATAGAATAAGAAAAATTTGAAATTTAGTAGATTATCTCAATAATACATTCTCTAATCTATATACTCCTAATAATGAAGTATCTATTGATGAATCTCTGATGAAGTTCAAGGGACGATTGAGCTATATTCAATTCAACCTATCAAAACGAGCTCGATCTGGCATCAAAATATATAAACTTTGTGATCTTCATCTGGCTACTGCATGCGTTTCAAAATATACGTAGGCAAAGATAAAGTACAGGGTGTTGATATACCTGCTTCAGAGAGTGTAGTCATGGAAGTGGCGCAACCAATACTAAATAAAGGCTACACATTATACATGGACAATTGGTATTCATCGCCACAATTATTTTCTGTTTTACAAAACCAAAATACAAATGTCGTTGGAACTGTCCGAAAAAACAGAAAGCATATGCCAAAACAGCTTGCTTCATTCAAATTGAAGAAAGGGGAATATAGAATGTTATCCTGTCGTGGTTTATTGGCA
The DNA here is from genome assembly GCA_036711965.1 of Onthophagus sagittarius. Classification (NCBI taxonomy): domain Eukaryota; kingdom Metazoa; phylum Arthropoda; class Insecta; order Coleoptera; family Scarabaeidae; genus Onthophagus; species Onthophagus sagittarius. Next base: position 16,969,209 of record JASERS010000004.1, read on the forward strand.
TTGAAATGGAAAGACAGAAAAGACGTGTATATGCTTAGCATAAAACATGCAAATATTGGAATGGTAGATACAGGCAAAAGGCGAAAACTAAAGGATGGCAATTTTGAAAATATTATCAAACCTTCATGCATTGTTGATTATAATAAAGGCATGGGAGGTGTTGATAAACATGACCAAATGCTAGCGTGCTTCCCTGTTATGAGAAAGTGTGTAAAGGGATATAAGAAAATGGCATTTTATCTATTAGACATGGCTATTTATAATGCACACATCATATATTCTAAAATAAACAGCACAAAAACCTCTGGCGTTGTATCATATCGGCTGAATATTGCAGAAGAACTATTAGAGCAAGTGTCACTGCCAAATTATAATTGCCGTGGTCGTCCTTCGCATAGTGATACACCATACCGTTTACAGGCAAAAACCTGGGCACACTTTCCAGAGAATATTTCATCAACAGAGTCCAAGCAACACCCTACAAAAAGATGCCGAGTTTGTTATAAAAACAAAATTAGAAGTGAAACTACCTGGCAGTGCAAACAATGCCAAGTACCTCTGCATTTACCAACATGTTTCGAAAAATATCACACTTTGCAAAATTATTAGTAATTTTCTTTTTGATATATGTATTTAGTTGTTAGTTGAAAACTACTTGTTATTATTTTTGTTTGTTTTATTTATCATTATTATTCTGTAATTATTATAAACTTATATCTTATTTAAACTATGTATTAAATTAAAATAAACAATTTGTTACATACAAAATATTGCATTATCATACTACTTCAGATAGCAACAAATTAAATACGTTTCAGATGTATGATACTCTTTAAATAATTCAGTACCCAAAGGGTTAATTGTGCGTGTATGTATTTTTAATAATATGAAAACGCGTTAATCAATCTAAACCAATTTTGAGATGTGAGTTACTACTGAGTTACTAATTAACATCTTTTTATGGATAAAATGAAAGTAATTGACCGTCAGTTACTGTTTGACCGTTTTAAAAACATGTAAAAAATTAAAAATCTAGGAACATTTAAAAAATATAAATCTATCAAAAAAAGGCCACAAGTCTCTTCTCCTATAGCAAACACAAAGTCCACGACTATACCGTTTTTGTACCGTTCTTCTAAAAACCGTAATTTTTATGTTTAGACATTCGCCCAAACAAGGTTATTCAACCGTTTTTGTATGTATGGTCTTTTTTAGTTTGCTAGTGATCTAACAATCTGTTCTGTTGGTTTTATTAAAAAATATCGTTTTAATTATTTTTTTGTTAAAATACAGCCAGTCAAACACTAGTAGTTTTACATTTATTCAAAAATTATAATCTCACAAGTATTTACATTTGATTAATAAAATGGTATAATGTGTAATACCTGTTTTTAAAGCCCGTTTGAACTGTTCAGTATTTCACCTAAAGTTTTTATACTTTAAAAGTAAAATACAAGCAGTTTATATTATTTTGATGAAATTTATATGGCATATGAATTCGCAAGCGACATATGGCGTCTACCGCTTGGTAAATTCAATTACAGGAAGAAGCGGATATATCACACTCTAATAACTAGTTAAAAATATGCATTGCTTATCTTTAAAGGCAAACTGTCAACAATTTTTCGCGTTTTCTGACACTTTTTTAAAAATGGATACATCCGGTTTTGCACGCGAGCTCCTCATTTAAGTATAACACATTGAATTTTTTGGTGTTTGGGCCCCCTAGCGATCATCATAGAAACTTTAAAATAATTTCCAACGTTTTCTGTTACAATTAGCCACTTTGGACAAAATTTGTTTCACCGTAAATTTCTACAATGAGTAATTTTCGAGATACGGTACTTATTTGGCCACCCTGTACACATATAGACACAACCATTTTTTTGCCAATAGTAGAATATCACCATAAGGTGTATTACATGAAAAATACTCAGAATTTAACGTAGATTCCATAGATGTAATAAATATTGGATGTAATTAGATGTAATAGAAATGAAATTAGAAATGTCAACTAAGGCATGGTATCTCAATTTTGGGACAGCCGTACTTTTCATTTTTAACTCAAACAATGCACGCTAAAAAATATAACACAGGCCTGTTTTTCTAGGAATATCCCCCGTATTTATATCAAATTGATTCCATACTTTATGTGAATACTGTATAGTGCATATAATAGGAGGTCGGTTTGTTTTGTTTAAATGTTTTGAAATATTTCATGTTCAGATCAAAAAGTTCGCCATCACTGTGTTAAGATATACAAAGAACGATTTCACCTCTAATCGCTGAAGTCGCTTCAACGAAGTCTTTATCAAAAAAAAAATCGTCTAATTTGAAAGATTGTAGCGCCTCGCCCGCAAGCGACCTCGGCGGAGTGACAATCAAATCGTCTCATAGGAGACTTTATATATTTGCTAAGATATACAAGAAACGATTTCGCCTCAAATGGCCGAGGTCGCTTGCGGGCGAGGCCCTGGATTTGAAGTTTATATAAAATCGTCCATTTTTGAAGATTGTAACGCCTCGTCCGCAAGCGACCTCAGCGGGTGAAAATAAAATCATCTCATAGAAAATTTTATATCTTTACTAAGGTATACAAGGAACGATTTCGCCTCAAATCGCCAAGGTCGCTTGCGGGCGAGGCCCCGGATTTGAAAAGTTTATATAAAATCGTCCATTTTGGAAGATCGTAGCGCCTCGCCAGCAAGCGACCTCGGCTGAGCGAAAGTAAAATCGTCTTATAGGAAACTTTATATGTTTACTAAGATATATAAGGGACGATTTCGCCTCAAATGGCCGAGGTCGCTTGCGGGCGAGGCCATGGATTTAAAAAGTTTATATAAAATCGTCCATTTTGGAAGATTGTAGCGCCCTGTCCGGAAGCAACCTCGGCGAAGTGAAAATAAAATCGTCTCATAGAAGATTTTATATCTTTACTAAGATATGCAAGGAACGATTTCGCCTCAAATGGCCGAGGTCGCTTGCGGGCGAGGCACTGGATTTGAAAAATTGATATAAAATCGTGCATTTTAGAAGATCATAGCGCCTCGCCCGCAAACGACCTTAGCTGAGCGAAAGTAAAAACGTCTTATATGAAACTTTATATGTTTACTAAAATATACAAGGGACGATTTTGCCTCAAATGGCCGAGGTCGCTTGCGGGTGAGGCACTGGATTTGACAAAATTATATAAAACCGTCCATTTTGGAAGATTGTAGCGCCTCGCCCGGAAGCGACCTCGGCGGAGTGAAAATAAAATCGTCTTATAGAAGATTTTATATCTTTGCAAACATATTTAAGGAACGATTTGAGGAGCAATTTGAGGTGAACCTCAAATTGTCGAGGTCGCTTGTGGGCGAGGCACTGGATTTGAAAAATATACAGAAAATCGTCTAATTCGGAAGAAAATAAAATCATCTTATAGAATTTATATATTTACTAGATATACAAGGAACGATTTCGCCTCAAACCGCCGATATCGCTTGCGGCCGAGGCACTGGTAACACCACTGTAGAATTTTCAAAAAAAAATTTTTTTTATTGGCTGTAAAGATTTTTGAACCTTGTGAAATTCGAAGAAAACAATTCCATATCTCTAAACAATATTGTTCCCCGAAATGTCAGCTATGTGGCGACCTACCAATCGGGAACACCAAGTTACTTCCGGATCAATTAATACACCACAACATCTTATATATATAATTAAATTTTAAGGTTTGTTTAATTGGCTTTATATAACAGCGTATGTTTTATTTCAAGTAGCATCAGTACGTATGGGCAATTAATTTATTAGCAATTAGCTTCTTATTCTTTCACAGCCCAAACTCATGTTAATACTTCAATGCATTTTTCATTCAATCGAACAATTTTTATTCAACCGATTTAAAGATTTACATCTGAAGATGTGGTAAATAGCCACATCTTCAGGGAACAAAAGTACATTCTATAGGGAAGTACGTAGGGGATTTTGGATAAGTTAATTTCTCAATTAGTTATTAACAAATAATTGTCCACTTTTGTTGTAAAAAATTAAATTCTTTAGCCGATTTATGAGCATTTGTCATAAATCGGCTAAAAAGTAATATTTTTAAAATCTTCTACGTATTTCTTTAGCTGTACTCATGTACATTACGACAGTTTTTGTTTCATTTGAATCAGATTTAATTTGCGACCCCTATACTGCGTGCCGCAGAATTGTAGGTAATTTGCGGGACTGGCTCCAGCCCTGCAATTTTTTTATTATATTTGTAATATAAAATATTCTTTCTGTTCTTTAATACAAGCTTGATAACGTATTATAGTATTATCCTCCAAAATCGAAAAAAAGCTCTTTATTTTAGATTTCTACAGTGGTGTTACCCCTTAAAAAGTTTAAATTAAATCGACCTCAGCGGAGTGAAAATAAAATTGTCGTATAGAAGATTATAAATGTTTACTTATTGTTAGATATACAAGGAACAATTTTGCCTCAAATTGCCGTGGTCCCTTGTGGGCGAAGTGGTGGATTTGAAATATCAACAGAAAAGTGCCCATTTCGGATTATAACGCCTCGCCCGCAAGCGCCCTCGGCGGAGTCAGAATAAAATCATTTTATAAGAAACAAAATCGCAGTGAATCATCACTAAATACAATCAGCTTGATTCAATTTATATTACTCATTAGAACCTATTTGCAATTTTCTGTTATTAAAATCTAGATAATTGGTCTTTCCCATTAATTTATAAATTCAAAACGCTATCAAAACATAAACAACAATTACTTTATAGCCATTTCAAATAATCTTTAAAACTTTTCTTTTGCTTATACTGTTTAATTGTTGAAGAAATAATATATTTATATTTTAGATAACCCAGATCAATCATCCCTTCGTACTCTCAACCTTACATTATCGTCCCATTCATCGAATCAATCCGATGGGTTAAAATACGAATGGTGGACAATCCAAGAAAATTGTTCCGACATAAACTACAGAGTTTATTTGCGAAAATTAAGCTACGGGGATTGTTCGGCTATAGTACTATACACGTTTAATGATCGCATCTTCCCACCGACTCTCAATATCATCACAGCAGGAGGGTAAGTAGCTCAAAAATGAAATATATCTTCTTTTTCCTATTACCTACTTAATTTATTACTTATTAACTAATTAACTTACCCAAAGAAGCTAAAAATAAATAAATGAATAAAGATATTTGTGTTAATCAAAAATAATTTGCAGTATAATCGGGGTTTATACAACTTTAGTATTCCTGGTGTCTCGTTTCCTCCGCGGTTTCTTCTCGGAGATTTGCTTCAAAATCATGTTCGACGATATGCCAAATGTCGATCGCGTCCTTCAACTTTGCCACGATATTTATTTAGTGCGCGAGGCGGGTGAATTCTGTTTAGAGGAGGACTTATTCGCGAAACTCGTCTTCCTCTTCCGGTCGCCCGAGACGCTTATTAAATGGACGCGACCCAAAGAGGACGGCGAGGATGAAGATAATCCCGAGGGGGATAACTAAACGATTCAAAACCTAAGAAAAAGAAATGATTTATTTTTTTGCATATTCTGTGATAACATAAAGAGGGAAAAAGGTTTCTTTTTTTAAACAGGATTTGTTGAAAAACTTGAATTAAAAATTGACTAAACGGATAAATTAATTTGATTAGTTAAATGCTTTTAAATATCAATCAGGGAAATCGATTTGTTGGATGTTAGGATTTAGATAAAATTGTTTGATGAATCTAATACAATTTTTTATGTATGTTTAAACTAAGAGTATGATTTATTAGTTTAGGCACCATACTTTATTTAAATGTTTTAAATATAAATGTTTTTTGATAAATAAATTATTTATTGCACTTAAATAAAATTTTTTTCCCTTTCACTTTTTGATTACTAATCAAAATTCCTTATCCTTAGAATTATTGGCATGTACCTGTTATATTTTTTGGTGATATTTAAACTTATGAGAGATGTATTGACTAAAAACATGATTAAAGCTTGGTATGAGGAGGTACCATATGTTGACCGTATTCTTTTGCTGATAAGGAATATTCGGATAGCCAGGGCAATGAAATTATACGATCTTGAAGAGTACTTATTTTCTATGTTATTATTTGCGATTCGTTCGTCCACTATTTGGGTTGAAATGACTCGATTACCTGGAGCTCCAACTAGTCCACTTGCCAGTATTTTACCGGGAGCTCAAAGTAAAACGGTAGAAAAGGAAGAAGAAAAGAAATAAAAAATGTAAGATTAATTAATAAAACGATTAAATTAATAATTGATTAATTTTTTGTAAATAATTTGTTATAAAAAATTTCGGATATTTACGGAGCGGCAAACCGAAAAAGTTTATTACGTTTGGTTTATGTGATAAAAATGTAGAATCAAAGAGTTTAGCTTGATGACTCATGAAGTTAAAGCTTTTCCAATGTCTATTGAACGTGATAAGTACAGTAGGGCCCCGACATTCGCGGCTTCAAATTACACGGATTCGCATATTCGCGTTTTAAATTTTGCTGCCTTTTTCAACATTCACGACTCGATTATTCGCGAATACATAGCAAGTATGTATGTCATTTTTTAAAAATTTAAAACGAAGTTTACCGTAGGTTTACTGTACAAGCAACCAGCTTCACATATGCGTTTCTCTGGGAATCCCTCATTTATGATCGATTTTAATGTTTGTGTTAGGTGCTTATTTTTGTGTTCTGTATTTCGTTCAGGTTAGTGTTTCGCCCGTTTTTTTACTATAATTTTATAAACAATAAATTAATCTCACAACAGTACTCAAAATGGGTACAAAAAGGTCTGCGATGGAAATAAATTTAATTGCCAAACGTGCAAAGTCAGTTATGACTCTAGAAAGAAAAATTCAAGTTCTTGATATGCTCCGGGAAGGGAAAAGAGCTACCGAAGTAGGCCGGGTCTTCGGTGTCAATGAATCTACGATAAGATCTATAAAGAAACAAGAAGAGGTAATTAGAAATAGCGTAAAAAGTGGCATACCGTCATCATTAAAGGTAACGTCACAAGTTCGTGATGTTAATATTGAAAAAATGGAGAAGTCTCTTTATCTTTGGATTGAGGACCATGGTCGCAAAAATATACCATTAACTAGGGCTAGATTAATGGATAAAGCCAAGGAACTTTATCAACATTTTTCGTGTGGAATGGACTGTGCTGAAGACGATTGTAAATTTAAAGCCAGCAGAGGATGGTTCGAAAGATTCAAAACTCGTTTTAATCTCCATAACATTAAGTTGTGTGGAGAATCAGCTTCAGCAGATCATCAACAGGCTGCAAAATTTCCTGATGAAATAATAAAATTAATAGAAGAAAAAGGTTACCGTCCTGAACAAATATTTAATGCGGACGAATCCGGGCTTTATTGGAAACAAATGCCCACACGAACATACATTTCAAAAAATGAAAAGACAGCACCTGGTTTTAAATCGGCTAAGGATAGAGTTACAGTTTTATTTTGTGCAAATGCACGCGGAGACTTTATTACAAAACCAATGTTAATATATCGAGCAGCTAATCCACGAGCTTTAAAGAACAAGGACATAGAAGCTCTTCCGGTCTATTGGCGAGCTAATTCAAAAGCTTGGATGACTTCTCAGCTATTTATAGAGTGGTTTAAAGAGTGCTTTGTTAAAGAAGTGGAGCGTTACCTAAAATCTAAAAATTTAGCATTTCACGTTTTATTGATATTGGATAACGCCCCATCTCATCCAGTAGATGCTTTCAAATTAGCTCATCCATGTGTCGAGGTGGTATTTCTTCCGCCCAACACAACATCCTTATTACAACCTTTAGATCAAGGTGTTATAAAAGCTTTTAAAAGTCATTATATCCGGCACATGTTCGATTTTGTACATGAGAAAATACAAAATGATAGTGTTTTCTCAATAAAAGATGTGTGGAAATTATACAATATTGACCATGCGATTACATCTATAAAACTTGCTTTAAATGACATTAAAGTATCAACCGTAAGTAATGCATGGAAAAAACTGTTGAAAAAAGACACTGCGCAAAGTGTAAGCGAAATTGATGAGGCAATAGAGAGAGCTGTTCTTTCTGCACGGTTGCTACCGGGAGATGATTTTCATACCATTGTACCAGCTGATATCGAATCTCTCGTCAATGATCAAGAGGAAGAGTTGTCCAGTGCAGACTTAGAAGCGCTACTAATAGAAAATGTTTCAGGAACGGATGAAGAAGATAATAGTAATTCCCTATGTAATAAATTAACGTTGAAGGAACTTAATTTATTTATACAAGAAGCAAATAATCTTGCTGAAAAAATAGTAGAATATGATCCATCAACGGAACGAAGCACAAAATTTAAAAATGGTCTGAATACTCTTCTTGCTCCTTACAAAGAGCTTCAAAAGGATATGCAACACAAAGCATTGCAACCTACTATCCTTTCATTTTTTAAACCATCGTGTTCTAAAGCAATTATTATTGATGAGTAGAAATGTTAACTTTTATTTCTTTTTTTAGTTTATTTTCTTGCAGTTTGTTATTGCTATCGAGTTTAGGTTTTTTTCTATTTTAAACAATTGTAATTATTTTAACATCTGTATTAGTTCCGAATACAAAAGTTTTAAGACCAGTCGTTTTATTTTGCAATTTTAAGCGTTTTATTTAGTATGTATAATTTATTAATTTTTGAAATTTTTAATTTTTAAAATTAAATTAAATGAAATTTTTGGCGTCGGTGACCATTTGGCGGTTAACGTGTTAAAAGAACATAGAAGTAGTAGTTTATCCTTCATAATATCTAGTGCTTCAATATTCGCGGATTCAACATTCGCGGCGTATTTTTAGAACCTAACCCTCGCGACTGTTGGGGCCTTACTGTAGATATAATCAATATTTGGCAATGAAAGAAAAATGTTACTCAACTTTGAAAATTTCTTCCTAAGGTGTTCGGGTCTTTTTTGAGTCAATACTGATTTTTGGAGCAGTTTATAAGTTATATTTTTAGTTCTAAAAGAATTTAGAACAATCTAGAGCTAAGTAAGAATTAAAACTAGAACTAACACTAAACCTAAAATTAGGAACATTCGCTAAACCCTAAGGTTAAGAGTACTAAGGGATGATAGATCTGGGTTATCTAAAATATAAATATTAGGGTTGTACCGATTAATCGGCGACTAATCGGAAGAGCCGACTATTCGGCCACTTTTTAGTCTGCGATTAGTCGGCGATTAATCGGCTCATTAAACATTAAAACCGATTAGTCGGCGTTTATTATAATGCTACAAAAAATATACCTGTAATGGAAAACGTAATTGCAATTGGCGAATATATTTTGTATTTCTGATATGAAAATTTTGTGTTTTACCAGCAGTATTTGGTATTTTGGAACCAAAATCAAATTGTGTTAACAGTGTCTTGCCATTTACAATAAGAATGTTTTCCGCCAGCAGTGTTGTTTTAATTTAAGCGTTTTTTTTTGGCCACTTACGTTAAGATGAAAATGTCTCTTGCCCGCATTGTTTGCAGTTTTATAAGCAGCCTAGTCTTTAATAGATAACTTTTGAATTTCTGACGTGAAAATTTTGTGCTTTGCCAGCAGTATTTGGTATTTTGGAACCAAAATCAAATTGTGTTAACAGTGTCTTGCCTTTTGCAATAAGAATGTGTTCTGCCAGCAGTTTAGTCTTAATTTAAGTGTTTTTAGGCCACTTACGTCGAGATGGAAAGTTTCTTGCCAGCACTGTTCATAGACTTTCAAACAGACTGGTCTTTAATAGATAGTTTTTGAATTTCTGACAAAAATTTTGTGTTTTACCAACAGTAATCGGTATTTTTGAACCAAAACCAAATTTTGTTAGCAGTTTCTTAGCTTTTATTATAAAAATGTCTTCTGCCAGCAAAGTATCAAGTTTTTTTTAAACATTCACTTCTGGTAAAGTATTATAAACAAACGAATGAGGGTTTGTAAGATTATAAATAAAGAATTTCTCTACATTTTATATACAAGAAATATTTTTTACGACTTTTCTTTCAAAAAACATCGAAACCAACGTAACCTAAACACGTTCTAACCTAAACAACTTTAAATATTCATTTCTGGTAAAGTATTACGAATTAAAAAATCTCCATTCCAGAGTTTTTCTTGTAATTTATAGTTTTTCCAGTACGAATCTATCCTATTCATAAAATTGTGAATTGGCTCTATACAATTAAAGATTTTCTCTTGCCATTTATGTTTTAGACAGGATGTATCCAAACATTTTCTTCAAATCTAGATTGTCTTTTACAATTTCAAAGTTTTATTTGCAATTTTTCCGGATGATTCCAGACATTTCATAAAATTTTAAGTTGGTTCTACACAATTCAAGACGTTTTTTGCCATTTATATTTTAGTCAGGAGGTATTCAAACATTTTCTTTAAATCTGGAAATTGCCGTTTGCAATTCCAGAGTTTTTTTTGTAATTTATAGTTTTTTATTCAAACATTTTTTTCAAATCTGGAGATTGGTGCTTGCAATTCATTGGTTAAGACACTTTTTTGAGTAGAATGTAATATTGAAAAATTTTAAATAAAGTTGATAATTTTTGAGATATAACATAAAGTTGAGTTTTTTTAAATACAACCAATAGTTGATTATGGTGTAACTAAAAAGAGCACATTTTTAGCTTTCCAATGATGTATCGCATGCATGGTGTATTTGCGGAAAATAAGCGTTATTTTTCAATTTATTTAATCGGTCACCCAGTACATAACCGATTAAGAGATGAAGTAAGTATAATTATTGATAAGAGGATTCTTTTTTAATCATTCTTGCACGGCAGATACTACAGGAGTGAATGGGGATTTAATTAAAAGGTTTTCTATAATTTTTCAAACATTAGCCAGCGGAAGAGCCTTAGATGCCAAAAAGTTTGGGAAATTCCCATATAAAACAGTAGAACTTTATGGACATACCAGCTTCAGCACATAAATTACTTATTCGTGATGTATGCATCATACACAACTGTTTTACCAATAAGACAACTTTCAGAACATGCACAAGAAGCTGGAAACAAAGATTACAAAAATATCGGCTAAATAACGCTCGGAAATATTCAAGATTTGCTACGAATCAAGATGTTCTTAATATTATTATTATTGTTATTAGTTAGAAATGTTGCAGAAAAGAGCGTGTTAGAATTGCTGAAAAAATGTGGTAGTTTACTCCACGCAACCCTCTCTTCCATTAATGTATATGTACTACATTAATGGAAAGCTTTTTAAAAATAAGTATCAGTTTATAAATACAAAAAAAATTTTTTAAAGTTATTGAATTCGGGACAGCAAAATGGCATTTCGTCCCGCTGTGCCCCGCGATACACAATCAAGGAGTTCAAATTGATGAATTATTACTGTTAAAGCTTTTCCAACATCTGTTGAACACGATAAGTACACATAATCTATTTTTGGCAATGAAAGAAAAAAGTTACTGAATTTTGAAAATTTCTTCCGAAAATCAATTCTTCCGGAAGCATTTCAAGCCTTCTAGAGGTAATATCAATTATTCTGAAAGCATTTAAAAGCTTCCAGAGGCAATGTCAAGTCTTCTAGAACTATTTCAAGTGCTCTGGAAACAATATCAAAACATCTAGAAGCAGTATCAAGTCTTCTGGTAACATTTCAACTCTTACAGAGGCAATATAAAGTATTATGCAAGTATACCAAACCTTCTGGAAGCATTTCAAGTCTTCCAGAGCCAATATCAAATCTTCTGAAAACAGTATCAAATCTTCTGGAAACAGTATCAAATCTTCTGGAAACAGTATCAAATCTTCTGGAAACAGTATCAAATCTTCTGGAAGTAATTTAATTCTTCTGTAGGCAATATCAAGTCTTTTAAAAGCGGTATCAAGTCATCCAAGACAGTATCAAGTCTTCGAGAGGCAGTATCGAGTCTACTGGGAGCGTTTCAGATTTTCTGGAAGCAGTATCAAGACTTCTGGAAGCATTTCAGATCTTCAAGAAGTAGTATTAAATCTTCTGGGAGCATTTCTCATTTTCCAGAAGCAATATCACGTGTTCCGGAAGCATTTCAAAGCTTCCAGATGCAATATCAGGTCTTTTGGATCCATTTCAAATATCTTGGTAGCGCTATTAAATCTTTTAAAAGCTGTATCAAGTCTCCTGGAAGCATTTCAAGTCTTTTACAGGCAATATCAAGTGTTTTGAAAGAATTTCAAGGCTTCCAGAGGCAATATCAGTTCTTCTGGAACTGTTTCAAGTATTATGGAAGAAATATCAAGTCTTCTAAAAGCAGTATCAAGCTTTCTGGAAGCAATACCAAATCTTTTAGAAGCAGTATCAAGCTCTTCTGAAAACAGTATCAAGTCTTCTAGACGCAGTGTCAAGTTTTCTGGAAGCATTTCAAGTTTTCGAGAAACAATATCAAGTCTTCTGGAAGCATTTCAAGTTCTCTGAAATCAATTCATGTATTCTAGAAGCAGTATTAAGTCCTCTGGAAGCAGTATAAAATCTTCCAGGGGCAGCATCTCTGCTGGGAGCATTTCAATTTCAGATCTTCTGGAACCGGTATCAAGTCTCTTAATCTTAACATGTACCAACTTAAACAACAAAAATATTCATTTGTGGTAAAATGTTCCGATCATTGACGCCGGTTTTTGAAAACAACGTATAAATGTTGAAAAAAACAGTTTGATATCTATTTCATCAACTTCAATCCATGATGACTGTTTGAATTGCTGAAAAAATGTGGTAGTTTACTCCACGCAACCCTCTCTTCCATTAATGTATATGTACTACATTAATGGAAATCTTATTAAAAATAAGTATCAGTTTAATACATACAAAAAAATAAATTTAAAAGTTATTGAATTCGGGACAGCAAAACAGCATTTCGTCCCGCTGTGCCCCGCGATACACAATCAAGGAGTTCAAATTGATGAATTATTAGTGTTAAAGCTTTTCCAACATCTGTTGAACACGATAAGTACACATAATCTATTTTTGGCAATGAAAGAAAAAAGTTACTGAATTTTGAAAATTTCTTCCGAAAATCAATTCTTCCGGAAGCATTTCAAGGCTTCTAGAGGTAATATCAATTATTCTGAAAGCATTTCAAAGCTTCCGGAGGCAATGTCAAGTCTTCTAGAACTATTTCAAGTGCTCTGGAAGCAATATCAAGACATCTAGAAGCAGTATCAAGTCTTCTGATAATATTTTAACTCTTACAGAGGCAAGTAGCAGAAGCATTTCAAGTCTTCCAGACCCAATATCAAATCTTCTGGAAACAGTATCAAATCTTCTGGAAGTAGTTCAATTCTTCTGTAGGCAATGTCAAGTCTTTTAAAAGCGGTATCAAGTCATCTAAGACAGTATTAAGTCTTCGAGAGGCAGTATCGAGTCAGCTGGGAGCGTTTCAGATTTTCTGGAAGCAGTATCAAGACTTCTGGAAGCATTTCAGATCTTCAAGAAGCAGTATTAAATCTTCTGGGAGCATTTCTCATTTTCCAGAAGCAATATCAAGTGTTCTGGAAGCATTTCAAAGCTTCCAGAGGCAATATCAGGTCTTTTGGCACCATTTCAAATAACTTGGTAGCGCTATTAAATCTTTTAAAAGCTGTATCAAATCTCCTGGAAGAGATTTCAAATCTTCTATTCAATGTTACGATCATTGACGCCGGTTTTTGAAAACAACATATAAATGTTGAAAAAAACAGTTTGATATCTCTGGCGCCTATGGTTCGTTTGCAATGAAAGAATATTTGTCTTCTGCCAGCATTATTTACAGTTTTATAAGCAGTCTAGTCTTTAATAGATAGCTTTTGTATTTCTGACATGAAAATTTTGTATTTTACCAGCAGTATTTGGTATTTTGGAACCAAAATCAAATTGTGTTAATAGTGTCTTGCCATTTACAATAAGAATGTTTTCCGCCAGCAGTGTTGTTTTAATTTAAGCGTTTTTTGGCCACTTACGTTAAGATGAAAATGTTTCTTGCCCGCATTGTTTGCAGTTTTATAAGCAGCCTAGTCTTTAATAGATAACTTCTGAATTTCTGACGTGAAAATTTTGTGTTTTGCCAGCAGTATTTGGTATTTTGGAACCAAAATCAAATTGTGTTAACAGTGTCTTGCCTTTTGCAATAAGAATGTGTTCTGCCAGCAGTTTAGTCTTAATTTAAGTGTTTTTAGGCCACTTACGTCGAGATGGAAAGTTTCTTGCCAGCACTGTTCACAGATTTTCAAGCAGACTGGTCTTTAATAGACAGTTTTTGAATTTCTGACATAAAAACTTTGTGTTTTACCAACAGTAATCGGTATTTTTGAACCAAAACCAAATTTTGTTAGCAGTTTCTTAGCTTTTATAATAAAAATGTCTTCTGCCAGCAAAGTATCAAGGTTTTTTTAAACATTCATTTCTGGTAAAGTATTATAAACAAGCGAATGAGGGGTTGTAAGATTATAAATGAAGAATTTCTCTACATTTTATATACAAGAAATATTTTTTACGACTTTTCTTTCAAAAAATATCGAAACCAACGTAACCTAAACACGTTATAACCTAAACAACTTTAAATATTCATTTCTGGTAAAGTATTACGAATTAAAAAATCTCCATTCCAGAGTTTTTCTTATAATTTATAGTTTTTCCAGTACGAGTCTATCCTATTCATAAAATTGTGAATTGGCTCTATACAATTAAAGATTTCCTATTGCCATTTATGTTTTAGACAGGATGTATCCAAACATTTTCTTCAAATCTAGATTGTCTTTTACAATTTCAAAGTTTTATTTGCAATTTTTCCGGATGATTCCAGACATTTCATAAAATTTGAAGTTGGTTCTACACAATTCAAGACGTTTTTTGCCATTTATATTTTAGTCAGGAGGTATTCAAACATTTTCTTTAAATCTGGAAATTGCCGTTTGCAATTCCAGAGTTTTTCTTGTAATTTATAGTTTTTTATTCAAACATTTTCTTCAAATCTGGAGATTGGTGCTTGCAATTCATTGGTTAAGACACTTTTTTGAGTAGAATGTAATATTGAAAAATTTTAAATAAAGTTGATAATTTTTGAGATATAACATAAAGTTGAGTTTTTTTAAATACAACCAATAGTTGATTATGGTGTAACTAAAAAGAGCACATTTTTAGCTTTCCAATGATGTATCGCATGCATGGTGTATTTGCGGAAAATAAGCGTTATTTTTCAATTTATTTAATCGGTCACCCAGTACATAACCGATTAAGAGATGAAGTAAGTATAATTATTGATAAGAGGATTCTTTTTTAATCATTCTTGCACGGCAGATACTACAGGAGTGAATGAGGATTTAATTAAAAGGTTTTCTATAATTTTTCAAACATTAGCTAGCGGAAGAGCCTTAGATGCCAAAAAGTTTGGGAAATACCCATATAAAACAGTAGAACTTTATGTACATACCAGCTTCAGCACATAAATTACTTATTCGTGATGTATGCATCATACACAACTGTTTTACCAATAAGACAACTTTCGGAATATGCACAAGAAGCTGGAAACAAAGATTACAAAAATATCGGCTAAATAACGCTCGGAAATATTCAAGATATGCTACGAATCAAGATGTTCTTAATATTATTATTATTGTTATTAGTTAGAAATGTTGCAGAAAAGAGCGTGTTAGAATTGCTGAAAAAATGTGGAAGTTTACTCCACGCAACCCTCTCTTCCATTAATGTATATGTACTACATTAATGGAAAGCTTTTTAAAAATAAGTATCAGTTTAATACATACAAAAAAACGGGACAGCAAAATAGCATTTCGTCCCGCTGTGCCCCGCGATACACAATCAAGGAGTTCAAATTGATGAATTATTAGTGTTAAAGCTTTTCCAACATCTGTTGAACACCATAAGTACACATAATCTATTTTTGGCAATGAAAGAAAAAAGTTACCGTATTTTGAAAATTTCTTCCGAAAATCAATTCTTCCGGAAGCATTTCGAGGCTTTTAGAGGTAATATCAATTATTCTGAAAGCATCTCAAAGCTTCCAGAGGCAATATTAAGTCTTCTAGAACTATTTCAAGTGCTCTGGAAGCAATATCAAGACATCTAGAAGCAGTATCAAGTCTTCTGATAACATTTTAACTCTTACAGAGGCAAGTAGCAGAAGCATTTCAAGTCTTCCAGACCCAATATCAAATCTTCTAGAAACAGTATCAAATCTTCTGGAAGTAGTTCAATTCTTCTGTAGGCAATGTCAAGTCTTTTAAAAGCGGTATCAAGTCATCTATGACAGTATCAAGTCTTCGAGAGGCAGTATCGAGTCAGCTGGGAGCGTTTCAGATTTTCTGGAAGCAGTATCAAGACTTCTGGAAGCATTTCAGATCTTCAAGTAGCAGTATTAAATCTTCTGGGAGCATTTCTCATTTTCAAGAAGCAATATCAAGTGTTCTAGAAGCATTTCAAAGCTTCCAGAGGCAATATCAGGTCTTTTGGATCCATTTCAAATATCTTGGTAGAGCTATTAAATCTTTTAAAAGCTGTATCAAGTCTCCTGGTAGCATTTCAAGTCTTCTACAGGCAATATCAAGTGTTTTGAAAGAATTTCAAGGCTTCCAGAGGCAATATCAGTTCTTCTGGAACTGTTTCAAGTATTCTGGAAGTAATATCAAGTCTTCTAGAAGCAGTATCAAGCTTTCTGGAAGCAATACCAAGTCTTTTAGAAGCAGTATCAAGCTCTTCTGAAAACAGTATCAAGTCTTCTAGACGCAGTGTCAAGTTTTCTGGAAGCATTTCAAGTTTTCGAGAAACAATATCAAGTCTTCTGGAAGCATTTCAAGTTCTATTAAATCAATTCATGTATTCTAGAAGCAGTATTAAGTCCTCTGGAAGCAGTATAAAATCTTCCAGGGGCAGCATCTCTGCTGGGAGCATTTCAATTTCAGATCTTCTGGAAGCGGTATCAAGTCTCTTAATCTTAACATGTACCAACTTAAACAACTAAAAACATTCATTTGTGGTAAAATGTTCCGATCATTGACGCCGGTTTTTGAAAACAACATATGTTGAAATGAAAATGAAATGTTGAAAAAAACAGTTTGATATCTCTGGCGCCTATGGTTCGTTTGCAATGAAAGAATATTTGTCTTCTGCCAGCATTATTTACAGTTTTATAAGCTGTCTAGTCTTTAATAGATAGCTTTTGTATTTCTGACATGAAAATTTTGTGTTTTACCAGCAGTATTTGGTATTTTGGAACCAAAATCAAATTGTGTTAACAGTGTCTTGCATTTACAATAAGAATGTTTTCCGCCAGGAGTGTTGTTTTAATTTAAGCATTTTTTGGCCACTTACGTTAAGATGAAAATGTCTCTTGCCCGCATTGTTTCCAGTTTTATAAGCAGCCTAGTCTTTAATAGATAACTTCTGAATTGCTGACATGAAAATTTTGTGTTTTGCCAGCAGTATTTGGTATTTTGGAACCAAAATCAAATTGTGTTAACAGTGTCTTGCCATTTACAATAAGAATGTTTTCCGCCAGGAGTGTTGTTTTAATTTAAGCATTTTTTTGGCCACTTACGTTAAGATGAAAATGTCTCTTGCCCGCATTGTTTCCAGTTTTATAAGCAGCCTAGTCTTTAATAGATAACTTCTGAATTTCTGACATAAAAATTTTGTGTTTTACCAGCAGTATTTGGTATTTTGGAACCAAAATCAAATTGTGTTAACAGTGTCTTGCCATTTACAATAAGAATGTTTTCCGCCAGGAGTGTTGTTTTAATTTAAGCATTTTTTTGGCCACTTACGTTAAGATGAAAATGTCTCTTGCCCGCATTGTTTCCAGTTTTATAAGCAGCCTAGTCTTTAATAGATAACTTCTGAATTTCTGACATAAAAATTTTGTGTTTTACCAGCAGTATTTGGTATTTTGGAACCAAAATCAAATTGTGTTAACAGTGTCTTGCCATTTACAATAAGAATGTTTTCCGCCAGGAGTGTTGTTTTAATTTAAGCATTTTTTTGGCCACTTACGTTAAGATGAAAATGTCTCTTGCCCGCATTGTTTCCAGTTTTATAAGCAGCCTAGTCTTTAATAGATAACTTCTGAATTTCTGACATAAAAATTTTGTGTTTTACCAGCAGTATTTGGTATTTTGGAACCAAAATCAAATTGTGTTAACAGTGTCTTGCCATTTACAATAAGAATGTTTTCCGCCAGGAGTGTTGTTTTAATTTAAGCATTTTTTTGGCCACTTACGTTAAGATGAAAATGTCTCTTGCCCGCATTGTTTCCAGTTTTATAAGCAGCCTAGTCTTTAATAGATAACTTCTGAATTTCTGACATAAAAATTTTGTGTTTTACCAGCAGTATTTGGTATTTTGGAACCAAAATCAAATTGTGTTAACAGTGTCTTGCCATTTACAATAAGAATGTTTTCCGCCAGGAGTGTTGTTTTAATTTAAGCATTTTTTTGGCCACTTACGTTAAGATGAAAATGTCTCTTGCCCGCATTGTTTCCAGTTTTATAAGCAGCCTAGTCTTTAATAGATAACTTCTGAATTTCTGACATAAAAATTTTGTGTTTTACCAGCAGTATTTGGTCTTTTGGAACCAAAATCAAATTGTGTTAACAGTGTCTTGCCATTTACAATAAGAATGTTTTCCGCCAGCAGTGTTGTTTTAATTTAAGCTTTTTTTTTTGCCACTTACGTTACGATGAAAATGTCTCTTGCCCGCATTGTTTCCAGTTTTATAAGCAGCCTAGTCTTTAATAGATAACTTCTGAATTTCTGACATAAAAATTTTGTGTTTTACCAGCAGTATTTGGTCTTTTGGAACAAAAATCAAATTGTGTTTACAGTGTCTTGCCATTTACAATAAGAATGTTTTCCGCCAGCAGTGTTGTTTTAATTTAAGCTTTTTTTTTTTGGCCACTTACGTTAAGATGAAAATGTCTCTTGCCCGCATTGTTTCCAGTTTTATAAGCAGCCTAGTCTTTAATAGATAACTTCTGAATTTCTGACATAAAAATTTTGTGTTTTACCAGCAGTATTTGGTCTTTTGGAACAAAAATCAAATTGTGTTAACAGTGTCTTGCCATTTACAATAAGAATGTTTTCCGCCAGCAGTGTTGTTTTAATTTAAGCTTTTTTTTTGGCCACTTACGTTAAGATGAAAATGTCTCTTGCCCGCATTGTTTCCAGTTTTATAAGCAGCCTAGTCTTTAATAGATAACTTCTGAATTTCTGACATAAAAATTTTGTGTTTTACCAGCAGTATTTGGTCTTTTGGAACAAAAATCAAATTGTGTTAACAGTGTCTTGCCATTTACAATAAGAATGTTTTCCGCCAGCAGTGTTGTTTTAATTTAAGCGTTTTTTTTTGGCCACTTACGTTAAGATGAAAATGTCTCTTGCCCGCATTGTTTGCAGTTTTATAAGCAGCCTAGTCTTTAATAGATAACTTTTGAATTTCTGACGTGAAAATTTTGTGCTTTGCCAGCAGTATTTGGTATTTTGGAACCAAAATCAAATTGTGTTAACAGTGTCTTGCCTTTTGCAATAAGAATGTGTTCTGCCAGCAGTTTAGTCTTAATTTAAGTGTTTTTAGGCCACTTACGTCGAGATGGAAAGTTTCTTGCCAGCACTGTTCATAGACTTTCAAACAGACTGGTCTTTAATAGATAGTTTTTGAATTTCTGACAAAAATTTTGTGTTTTACCAACAGTAATCGGTATTTTTGAACCAAAACCAAATTTTGTTAGCAGTTTCTTAGCTTTTATTATAAAAATGTCTTCTGCCAGCAAAGTATCAAGTTTTTTTTAAACATTCACTTCTGGTAAAGTATTATAAACAAACGAATGAGGGTTTGTAAGATTATAAATAAAGAATTTCTCTACATTTTATATACAAGAAATATTTTTTACGACTTTTCTTTCAAAAAACATCGAAACCAACGTAACCTAAACACGTTCTAACCTAAACAACTTTAAATATTCATTTCTGGTAAAGTATTACGAATTAAAAAATCTCCATTCCAGAGTTTTTCTTGTAATTTATAGTTTTTCCAGTACGAATCTATCCTATTCATAAAATTGTGAATTGGCTCTATACAATTAAAGATTTTCTCTTGCCATTTATGTTTTAGACAGGATGTATCCAAACATTTTCTTCAAATCTAGATTGTCTTTTACAATTTCAAAGTTTTATTTGCAATTTTTCCGGATGATTCCAGACATTTCATAAAATTTTAAGTTGGTTCTACACAATTCAAGACGTTTTTTGCCATTTATATTTTAGTCAGGAGGTATTCAAACATTTTCTTTAAATCTGGAAATTGCCGTTTGCAATTCCAGAGTTTTTTTTGTAATTTATAGTTTTTTATTCAAACATTTTTTTCAAATCTGGAGATTGGTGCTTGCAATTCATTGGTTAAGACACTTTTTTGAGTAGAATGTAATATTGAAAAATTTTAAATAAAGTTGATAATTTTTGAGATATAACATAAAGTTGAGTTTTTTTAAATACAACCAATAGTTGATTATGGTGTAACTAAAAAGAGCACATTTTTAGCTTTCCAATGATGTATCGCATGCATGGTGTATTTGCGGAAAATAAGCGTTATTTTTCAATTTATTTAATCGGTCACCCAGTACATAACCGATTAAGAGATGAAGTAAGTATAATTATTGATAAGAGGATTCTTTTTTAATCATTCTTGCACGGCAGATACTACAGGAGTGAATGGGGATTTAATTAAAAGGTTTTCTATAATTTTTCAAACATTAGCCAGCGGAAGAGCCTTAGATGCCAAAAAGTTTGGGAAATTCCCATATAAAACAGTAGAACTTTATGGACATACCAGCTTCAGCACATAAATTACTTATTCGTGATGTATGCATCATACACAACTGTTTTACCAATAAGACAACTTTCAGAACATGCACAAGAAGCTGGAAACAAAGATTACAAAAATATCGGCTAAATAACGCTCGGAAATATTCAAGATTTGCTACGAATCAAGATGTTCTTAATATTATTATTATTGTTATTAGTTAGAAATGTTGCAGAAAAGAGCGTGTTAGAATTGCTGAAAAAATGTGGTAGTTTACTCCACGCAACCCTCTCTTCCATTAATGTATATGTACTACATTAATGGAAAGCTTTTTAAAAATAAGTATCAGTTTATAAATACAAAAAAAATTTTTTAAAGTTATTGAATTCGGGACAGCAAAATGGCATTTCGTCCCGCTGTGCCCCGCGATACACAATCAAGGAGTTCAAATTGATGAATTATTACTGTTAAAGCTTTTCCAACATCTGTTGAACACGATAAGTACACATAATCTATTTTTGGCAATGAAAGAAAAAAGTTACTGAATTTTGAAAATTTCTTCCGAAAATCAATTCTTCCGGAAGCATTTCAAGCCTTCTAGAGGTAATATCAATTATTCTGAAAGCATTTAAAAGCTTCCAGAGGCAATGTCAAGTCTTCTAGAACTATTTCAAGTGCTCTGGAAACAATATCAAAACATCTAGAAGCAGTATCAAGTCTTCTGGTAACATTTCAACTCTTACAGAGGCAATATAAAGTATTATGCAAGTATACCAAACCTTCTGGAAGCATTTCAAGTCTTCCAGAGCCAATATCAAATCTTCTGAAAACAGTATCAAATCTTCTGGAAACAGTATCAAATCTTCTGGAAACAGTATCAAATCTTCTGGAAACAGTATCAAATCTTCTGGAAGTAATTTAATTCTTCTGTAGGCAATATCAAGTCTTTTAAAAGCGGTATCAAGTCATCCAAGACAGTATCAAGTCTTCGAGAGGCAGTATCGAGTCTACTGGGAGCGTTTCAGATTTTCTGGAAGCAGTATCAAGACTTCTGGAAGCATTTCAGATCTTCAAGAAGTAGTATTAAATCTT
The DNA here is from genome assembly GCA_036711965.1 of Onthophagus sagittarius. NCBI lineage: Eukaryota > Metazoa > Arthropoda > Insecta > Coleoptera > Scarabaeidae > Onthophagus > Onthophagus sagittarius. The sequence goes on from JASERS010000004.1 coordinate 16,991,108, forward strand.
CTGGGAGCATTTCTCATTTTCCAGAAGCAATATCACGTGTTCCGGAAGCATTTCAAAGCTTCCAGATGCAATATCAGGTCTTTTGGATCCATTTCAAATATCTTGGTAGCGCTATTAAATCTTTTAAAAGCTGTATCAAGTCTCCTGGAAGCATTTCAAGTCTTTTACAGGCAATATCAAGTGTTTTGAAAGAATTTCAAGGCTTCCAGAGGCAATATCAGTTCTTCTGGAACTGTTTCAAGTATTATGGAAGAAATATCAAGTCTTCTAAAAGCAGTATCAAGCTTTCTGGAAGCAATACCAAATCTTTTAGAAGCAGTATCAAGCTCTTCTGAAAACAGTATCAAGTCTTCTAGACGCAGTGTCAAGTTTTCTGGAAGCATTTCAAGTTTTCGAGAAACAATATCAAGTCTTCTGGAAGCATTTCAAGTTCTCTGAAATCAATTCATGTATTCTAGAAGCAGTATTAAGTCCTCTGGAAGCAGTATAAAATCTTCCAGGGGCAGCATCTCTGCTGGGAGCATTTCAATTTCAGATCTTCTGGAACCGGTATCAAGTCTCTTAATCTTAACATGTACCAACTTAAACAACAAAAATATTCATTTGTGGTAAAATGTTCCGATCATTGACGCCGGTTTTTGAAAACAACGTATAAATGTTGAAAAAAACAGTTTGATATCTATTTCATCAACTTCAATCCATGATGACTGTTTGAATTGCTGAAAAAATGTGGTAGTTTACTCCACGCAACCCTCTCTTCCATTAATGTATATGTACTACATTAATGGAAATCTTATTAAAAATAAGTATCAGTTTAATACATACAAAAAAATAAATTTAAAAGTTATTGAATTCGGGACAGCAAAACAGCATTTCGTCCCGCTGTGCCCCGCGATACACAATCAAGGAGTTCAAATTGATGAATTATTAGTGTTAAAGCTTTTCCAACATCTGTTGAACACGATAAGTACACATAATCTATTTTTGGCAATGAAAGAAAAAAGTTACTGAATTTTGAAAATTTCTTCCGAAAATCAATTCTTCCGGAAGCATTTCAAGGCTTCTAGAGGTAATATCAATTATTCTGAAAGCATTTCAAAGCTTCCGGAGGCAATGTCAAGTCTTCTAGAACTATTTCAAGTGCTCTGGAAGCAATATCAAGACATCTAGAAGCAGTATCAAGTCTTCTGATAATATTTTAACTCTTACAGAGGCAAGTAGCAGAAGCATTTCAAGTCTTCCAGACCCAATATCAAATCTTCTGGAAACAGTATCAAATCTTCTGGAAGTAGTTCAATTCTTCTGTAGGCAATGTCAAGTCTTTTAAAAGCGGTATCAAGTCATCTAAGACAGTATTAAGTCTTCGAGAGGCAGTATCGAGTCAGCTGGGAGCGTTTCAGATTTTCTGGAAGCAGTATCAAGACTTCTGGAAGCATTTCAGATCTTCAAGAAGCAGTATTAAATCTTCTGGGAGCATTTCTCATTTTCCAGAAGCAATATCAAGTGTTCTGGAAGCATTTCAAAGCTTCCAGAGGCAATATCAGGTCTTTTGGCACCATTTCAAATAACTTGGTAGCGCTATTAAATCTTTTAAAAGCTGTATCAAATCTCCTGGAAGAGATTTCAAATCTTCTATTCAATGTTACGATCATTGACGCCGGTTTTTGAAAACAACATATAAATGTTGAAAAAAACAGTTTGATATCTCTGGCGCCTATGGTTCGTTTGCAATGAAAGAATATTTGTCTTCTGCCAGCATTATTTACAGTTTTATAAGCAGTCTAGTCTTTAATAGATAGCTTTTGTATTTCTGACATGAAAATTTTGTATTTTACCAGCAGTATTTGGTATTTTGGAACCAAAATCAAATTGTGTTAATAGTGTCTTGCCATTTACAATAAGAATGTTTTCCGCCAGCAGTGTTGTTTTAATTTAAGCGTTTTTTGGCCACTTACGTTAAGATGAAAATGTTTCTTGCCCGCATTGTTTGCAGTTTTATAAGCAGCCTAGTCTTTAATAGATAACTTCTGAATTTCTGACGTGAAAATTTTGTGTTTTGCCAGCAGTATTTGGTATTTTGGAACCAAAATCAAATTGTGTTAACAGTGTCTTGCCTTTTGCAATAAGAATGTGTTCTGCCAGCAGTTTAGTCTTAATTTAAGTGTTTTTAGGCCACTTACGTCGAGATGGAAAGTTTCTTGCCAGCACTGTTCACAGATTTTCAAGCAGACTGGTCTTTAATAGACAGTTTTTGAATTTCTGACATAAAAACTTTGTGTTTTACCAACAGTAATCGGTATTTTTGAACCAAAACCAAATTTTGTTAGCAGTTTCTTAGCTTTTATAATAAAAATGTCTTCTGCCAGCAAAGTATCAAGGTTTTTTTAAACATTCATTTCTGGTAAAGTATTATAAACAAGCGAATGAGGGGTTGTAAGATTATAAATGAAGAATTTCTCTACATTTTATATACAAGAAATATTTTTTACGACTTTTCTTTCAAAAAATATCGAAACCAACGTAACCTAAACACGTTATAACCTAAACAACTTTAAATATTCATTTCTGGTAAAGTATTACGAATTAAAAAATCTCCATTCCAGAGTTTTTCTTATAATTTATAGTTTTTCCAGTACGAGTCTATCCTATTCATAAAATTGTGAATTGGCTCTATACAATTAAAGATTTCCTATTGCCATTTATGTTTTAGACAGGATGTATCCAAACATTTTCTTCAAATCTAGATTGTCTTTTACAATTTCAAAGTTTTATTTGCAATTTTTCCGGATGATTCCAGACATTTCATAAAATTTGAAGTTGGTTCTACACAATTCAAGACGTTTTTTGCCATTTATATTTTAGTCAGGAGGTATTCAAACATTTTCTTTAAATCTGGAAATTGCCGTTTGCAATTCCAGAGTTTTTCTTGTAATTTATAGTTTTTTATTCAAACATTTTCTTCAAATCTGGAGATTGGTGCTTGCAATTCATTGGTTAAGACACTTTTTTGAGTAGAATGTAATATTGAAAAATTTTAAATAAAGTTGATAATTTTTGAGATATAACATAAAGTTGAGTTTTTTTAAATACAACCAATAGTTGATTATGGTGTAACTAAAAAGAGCACATTTTTAGCTTTCCAATGATGTATCGCATGCATGGTGTATTTGCGGAAAATAAGCGTTATTTTTCAATTTATTTAATCGGTCACCCAGTACATAACCGATTAAGAGATGAAGTAAGTATAATTATTGATAAGAGGATTCTTTTTTAATCATTCTTGCACGGCAGATACTACAGGAGTGAATGAGGATTTAATTAAAAGGTTTTCTATAATTTTTCAAACATTAGCTAGCGGAAGAGCCTTAGATGCCAAAAAGTTTGGGAAATACCCATATAAAACAGTAGAACTTTATGTACATACCAGCTTCAGCACATAAATTACTTATTCGTGATGTATGCATCATACACAACTGTTTTACCAATAAGACAACTTTCGGAATATGCACAAGAAGCTGGAAACAAAGATTACAAAAATATCGGCTAAATAACGCTCGGAAATATTCAAGATATGCTACGAATCAAGATGTTCTTAATATTATTATTATTGTTATTAGTTAGAAATGTTGCAGAAAAGAGCGTGTTAGAATTGCTGAAAAAATGTGGAAGTTTACTCCACGCAACCCTCTCTTCCATTAATGTATATGTACTACATTAATGGAAAGCTTTTTAAAAATAAGTATCAGTTTAATACATACAAAAAAACGGGACAGCAAAATAGCATTTCGTCCCGCTGTGCCCCGCGATACACAATCAAGGAGTTCAAATTGATGAATTATTAGTGTTAAAGCTTTTCCAACATCTGTTGAACACCATAAGTACACATAATCTATTTTTGGCAATGAAAGAAAAAAGTTACCGTATTTTGAAAATTTCTTCCGAAAATCAATTCTTCCGGAAGCATTTCGAGGCTTTTAGAGGTAATATCAATTATTCTGAAAGCATCTCAAAGCTTCCAGAGGCAATATTAAGTCTTCTAGAACTATTTCAAGTGCTCTGGAAGCAATATCAAGACATCTAGAAGCAGTATCAAGTCTTCTGATAACATTTTAACTCTTACAGAGGCAAGTAGCAGAAGCATTTCAAGTCTTCCAGACCCAATATCAAATCTTCTAGAAACAGTATCAAATCTTCTGGAAGTAGTTCAATTCTTCTGTAGGCAATGTCAAGTCTTTTAAAAGCGGTATCAAGTCATCTATGACAGTATCAAGTCTTCGAGAGGCAGTATCGAGTCAGCTGGGAGCGTTTCAGATTTTCTGGAAGCAGTATCAAGACTTCTGGAAGCATTTCAGATCTTCAAGTAGCAGTATTAAATCTTCTGGGAGCATTTCTCATTTTCAAGAAGCAATATCAAGTGTTCTAGAAGCATTTCAAAGCTTCCAGAGGCAATATCAGGTCTTTTGGATCCATTTCAAATATCTTGGTAGAGCTATTAAATCTTTTAAAAGCTGTATCAAGTCTCCTGGTAGCATTTCAAGTCTTCTACAGGCAATATCAAGTGTTTTGAAAGAATTTCAAGGCTTCCAGAGGCAATATCAGTTCTTCTGGAACTGTTTCAAGTATTCTGGAAGTAATATCAAGTCTTCTAGAAGCAGTATCAAGCTTTCTGGAAGCAATACCAAGTCTTTTAGAAGCAGTATCAAGCTCTTCTGAAAACAGTATCAAGTCTTCTAGACGCAGTGTCAAGTTTTCTGGAAGCATTTCAAGTTTTCGAGAAACAATATCAAGTCTTCTGGAAGCATTTCAAGTTCTATTAAATCAATTCATGTATTCTAGAAGCAGTATTAAGTCCTCTGGAAGCAGTATAAAATCTTCCAGGGGCAGCATCTCTGCTGGGAGCATTTCAATTTCAGATCTTCTGGAAGCGGTATCAAGTCTCTTAATCTTAACATGTACCAACTTAAACAACTAAAAACATTCATTTGTGGTAAAATGTTCCGATCATTGACGCCGGTTTTTGAAAACAACATATGTTGAAATGAAAATGAAATGTTGAAAAAAACAGTTTGATATCTCTGGCGCCTATGGTTCGTTTGCAATGAAAGAATATTTGTCTTCTGCCAGCATTATTTACAGTTTTATAAGCTGTCTAGTCTTTAATAGATAGCTTTTGTATTTCTGACATGAAAATTTTGTGTTTTACCAGCAGTATTTGGTATTTTGGAACCAAAATCAAATTGTGTTAACAGTGTCTTGCATTTACAATAAGAATGTTTTCCGCCAGGAGTGTTGTTTTAATTTAAGCATTTTTTGGCCACTTACGTTAAGATGAAAATGTCTCTTGCCCGCATTGTTTCCAGTTTTATAAGCAGCCTAGTCTTTAATAGATAACTTCTGAATTGCTGACATGAAAATTTTGTGTTTTGCCAGCAGTATTTGGTATTTTGGAACCAAAATCAAATTGTGTTAACAGTGTCTTGCCATTTACAATAAGAATGTTTTCCGCCAGGAGTGTTGTTTTAATTTAAGCATTTTTTTGGCCACTTACGTTAAGATGAAAATGTCTCTTGCCCGCATTGTTTCCAGTTTTATAAGCAGCCTAGTCTTTAATAGATAACTTCTGAATTTCTGACATAAAAATTTTGTGTTTTACCAGCAGTATTTGGTATTTTGGAACCAAAATCAAATTGTGTTAACAGTGTCTTGCCATTTACAATAAGAATGTTTTCCGCCAGGAGTGTTGTTTTAATTTAAGCATTTTTTTGGCCACTTACGTTAAGATGAAAATGTCTCTTGCCCGCATTGTTTCCAGTTTTATAAGCAGCCTAGTCTTTAATAGATAACTTCTGAATTTCTGACATAAAAATTTTGTGTTTTACCAGCAGTATTTGGTATTTTGGAACCAAAATCAAATTGTGTTAACAGTGTCTTGCCATTTACAATAAGAATGTTTTCCGCCAGGAGTGTTGTTTTAATTTAAGCATTTTTTTGGCCACTTACGTTAAGATGAAAATGTCTCTTGCCCGCATTGTTTCCAGTTTTATAAGCAGCCTAGTCTTTAATAGATAACTTCTGAATTTCTGACATAAAAATTTTGTGTTTTACCAGCAGTATTTGGTATTTTGGAACCAAAATCAAATTGTGTTAACAGTGTCTTGCCATTTACAATAAGAATGTTTTCCGCCAGGAGTGTTGTTTTAATTTAAGCATTTTTTTGGCCACTTACGTTAAGATGAAAATGTCTCTTGCCCGCATTGTTTCCAGTTTTATAAGCAGCCTAGTCTTTAATAGATAACTTCTGAATTTCTGACATAAAAATTTTGTGTTTTACCAGCAGTATTTGGTATTTTGGAACCAAAATCAAATTGTGTTAACAGTGTCTTGCCATTTACAATAAGAATGTTTTCCGCCAGGAGTGTTGTTTTAATTTAAGCATTTTTTTGGCCACTTACGTTAAGATGAAAATGTCTCTTGCCCGCATTGTTTCCAGTTTTATAAGCAGCCTAGTCTTTAATAGATAACTTCTGAATTTCTGACATAAAAATTTTGTGTTTTACCAGCAGTATTTGGTCTTTTGGAACCAAAATCAAATTGTGTTAACAGTGTCTTGCCATTTACAATAAGAATGTTTTCCGCCAGCAGTGTTGTTTTAATTTAAGCTTTTTTTTTTGCCACTTACGTTACGATGAAAATGTCTCTTGCCCGCATTGTTTCCAGTTTTATAAGCAGCCTAGTCTTTAATAGATAACTTCTGAATTTCTGACATAAAAATTTTGTGTTTTACCAGCAGTATTTGGTCTTTTGGAACAAAAATCAAATTGTGTTTACAGTGTCTTGCCATTTACAATAAGAATGTTTTCCGCCAGCAGTGTTGTTTTAATTTAAGCTTTTTTTTTTTGGCCACTTACGTTAAGATGAAAATGTCTCTTGCCCGCATTGTTTCCAGTTTTATAAGCAGCCTAGTCTTTAATAGATAACTTCTGAATTTCTGACATAAAAATTTTGTGTTTTACCAGCAGTATTTGGTCTTTTGGAACAAAAATCAAATTGTGTTAACAGTGTCTTGCCATTTACAATAAGAATGTTTTCCGCCAGCAGTGTTGTTTTAATTTAAGCTTTTTTTTTGGCCACTTACGTTAAGATGAAAATGTCTCTTGCCCGCATTGTTTCCAGTTTTATAAGCAGCCTAGTCTTTAATAGATAACTTCTGAATTTCTGACATGAAAATTTTGTGTTTTGCCAGCAGTATTTGGTATTTTGGAACCAAAATCAAATTGTGTTAACAGTGTCTTGCCTTTTGCAATAAGAATGTGTTCTGCCAGCAGTTTAGTCTTAATTTAAGTGTTTTTAGGCCACTTACGTCGAGATGGAAAGTTTCTTGCCAGCACTGTTCATAGACTTTCAAACAGACTGGTCTTTAATAGATAGTTTTTGAATTTCTGACAAAAATTTTGTGTTTTACCAACAGTAATCGGTATTTTTGAACCAAAACCAAATTTTGTTAGCAGTTTCTTAGCTTTTATAATAAAAATGTCTTCTGCCAGCAAAGTATCAAGTTTTTTTTAAACATTCATTTCTGGTAAAGTATTATAAACAAACGAATGAGGGTTTGTAAGATTTTTATAATCTTCATTTTAAATTCTTCATTTATTGAAGAATTTCTCTACATTTTATATACAAGAAATATTTTTTACTTTTCTTTCCAAAAAAAATCGAACCCAACATAACCTAAACACGTTCTAACCTAAACAACTTTAAATATTCATTTCTGGTAAAGAATTACAAATTAAAGAATGAAATTTTTTGAGTTTATAAAGGAAGAATAGCTCTTCATTTTATAAACAAATATATATATTAAATAAACTTATATTTACAATAATTTTTTCTATTTGAATAAGCTGTCAAAATGCATCTTACCGGCCACTAAATCTTCTGAAGAGACTTCCAATGCTTCTTATCGAAATGTGTTCCTCAATGTTCAAACTATCAGTTTTCACCTTTAAATAATATTCTTCGTCTGAATATTAATATTCTTCACAATCACTGATTTAAGACATCTTCAAAATGATTAAAAATGACACATTTTGCCATGTCGGTAAGAAAGTTGCCTTTTCTGCTCAACAAGTTGTCAACAATTATGAGTGTGTAGTGGAAGGTTAACATTAATTATTGGTGTTGTGAATTAAATAATGAAATTTTTTGAAGTTATAAAGGAAAAAATACTGTTCATTTTATATACAACAAATATTTTTTTACGATTTATAGTTCCGTTCAAAAATTTCGAATCCAATGTTACTTAAAGAGATACCAACCTAAGAAACTTTTTCTAAACAACAAACAAGTCCGGTAAAATACTAAGAATTATAAATGAAACTTTTTGATATAAAGAAAGAATTGCTCTTCATTTTATACGCAAAACCACATTTTCTACGACTCTTACTTTCTTTCAAGAAAATTCCTAAGGTTTTGTTGAGCAGTGTAAACCTTGACTGTTTAGAAGTGTGCTTGAAGTAATGGAATCATACGTAATGTAGTTCAAATGAAATAATCAGCTGGAAATCAGGTAAAACTTTTTAATATCACATAGAAATAGTTTAAAATTAAATTATCTTTAATGAATGACAAATTTTTACTAAATTTTATTAATAATCGCAATCGTTAATAGATGGCGCTATTGGTGTAGGTTATTTTAATTAATTATTTAATTCATCAAATTAAATTGTAAACATATATTTTTTCTTTTAAAATACAAATATTGTATAATCCATACAAAGTCAACAAAAATATTTAAAACTATTTATGTATTGGTTCAGTTTCTCTCCATAACCATTCCACAGCTTCCGCTTGTCCTTGTTCTTTGAGAAGCGGCCCTAAAACATCCCTGCATCTCTGATGATAACTATTAAGATGTTTAATTTCTTCATCAGTTAACATCTCGGTTTTAATCATTTTCGTTTGGATCGGACATAAAGTAACCGTTTCAAACGTCAAAAATCCTCGATTATTAAAATTATTCGTCGTCGTTGCATTAACAATTAAAACGATATCTTCAATCCGAATGCCAAATTTGCCGTCTTCGTAAAATCCGGGTTCGTTGGAAAGAAACATCCCAGGTTCTAATCCAGGATCGTCGGGAATATTTTTCCATGAGATCCCCATCGGGCCTTCGTGCACGTTCAAGTATGATCCAATTCCATGTCCCGTACCGTGGGCGTAATCCAAACCAACCGACCAAAGATATTGTCTAGCAAACGAGTCTAAACGGTTCCCTTTTATTTTTTGCGGAAAAACCATCGTGGCCATATTAATTTGGCCTTTAAGAACTCTCGTGTAGCAATCTTTTTCAAATTCGGTCGGATTTCCGTAATGAAACGTACGGGTTACATCGGTTGTGCCATCCAAGTATTGACCACCAGAATCGCAAAGATAAATACCATCAGGTTCGATAATAACATCAGTGTCTGGTTCTGGTTTATAATGAATAATCGCACCATGGGGTCCAACAGAACTTATCGTATCAAAGCTAGGTCCAACAAAGAATTCTTGTTGGGCTCGAAACTCAAGCAATTTTTTAGCGCCAGAAATCTCGCTTATAGTGCGTGAATGAACATTTTTTTCCAACCAAGAAAAATAGCAACACAAAGCGACCCCATCTCGGATGTGAGCGCTTTTCATTCCTTCAATTTCAACGTTATTTTTAATCGCCTTCATCGTTGAAATGGGGGTTAATTCAGTTAATAAATTTTTCGTCGGTATTAAACTGGCCAAAGCGTAACTTGCTTGCTCTGAAAACCAAACGAATCCTTCCATTTTCTCAGCGTTACTCGTTAAAACATCCGCAATATCATTATAATTTTTAACGTCGTAAATAGTGACTCCAGCCTCAATGTTTAAGTGATTCACAACGTCTTTTGTAACTTTATTTTGATCTATAAATATGGTAAATCCGGTTTGGGTGATTAAAATGTACGAAAAAAAGACTGGGTTATATGGGATATCGTTTCCTCTCATATTTAAGAAATAAGCAATCTCGTCGAGGGATGTTAAAACTAAATATGTCGCGTTTTTCTCTATCATTTCGTTTTGGACTATTTTTAGTTTTTCTTGGATTGTTTTTCCGGTAAATTTGTTAGGTAGGGGTTTTACTTCCGCTGAAGGCATCGGTTTGCGGTCGGTCCAAAGGAGATCGATTAAATTTGTTGATATCGGGATTAATTTGTGCCCGGCCGATTCTAATTGTTTCTTTAACGGCATCCATTTGTTGTACGCTAAAAGATATGGATCTGCCCCTACTCTTGATCCGGATGGAAGATTTTTTGAAAGCCATGTTCCTATAAACCATATAGTTAAATATATAACTAAAAAAGTAAGCGAGAATAAAAATAAATTTTAATTTTAGGTTATTAATTCCATCATTTTGACAATCAAAGTGCCACTTGAAGTTAGCCATTTACAATCTGTCATGGAATTAACCTTTTTTATCATTAATCGGACTTAAGTTTAATTCAACAAAAGATTAATTTGATGTATTGAGGAATTAAGATTAAGTTTAATATGTGTTATCAACTTTTATTTAATCCCAAACCTTGGGTTGGTGTACTTGGAATTCCTTCTTTCATCAACGTCCAATTCGAATCCATCTCTTGCGAAGCCTGAAGATAATATCTTCCATCGGTCCACATACAAGCATCATTATGAGTAATAACCGCCGTTCCAGCTGAACCGGTAAATCCAGAAATAAATGCTCTTCTTTGGTCGCAATCGGCTAAGTATTCACTGTTATGGGCGTCTGATGAGGGCACAATATACGCGTTGATGGGTTCTGTAACGTATTTGGTGTCGAGCATCAAGGCTCGAAGCTGTTTAAGAAGACTACTCGTTTGCTTTAGGTGAGGCATCTTGAAAGATCCTTACACACACAAACGGATGAGTTGTACAAGGTATTTAATAAATAGGAGATTCTTATCTTATCACGGCTTTAGATAAAGTTTACAAGGATCATTTTGATGAATTTACAGGTTATAAGTGCTTGATCTTCAAGGATAAATCAAAAATAGTTTAAAAGGAAAGTTACAACTGCTTGACATTGACAGATAACACTTGACATATATTTTTTTTTACAGGAATCTGTAAAGTCATATCTGTTTTATAAATATAATTTTGTTTGTATATAATATTTAATTATTAACGTTAAAAAATGATCTGTATTGTATCTTGATACCGTTTTATGTAATTGAGTTTCCGGATTAACTCATATTTAATAAAAAATTTAATTCTTGTTTATAGATATTACAGCGCCATCTATCAACGATTGCAATTATTAATAACACATTTTATAAAATCCTGTAAAATCATGAATCATCAAAAATAATTTAATTTTAAAAGAAATAATAAATGTATACAATTAATTACTTCTATTTCTTTTTCTTTCCCTTTTTATCTTTCTTCTTATCATCCCCGGCAGATTCAATAATATTTATTTTTTTGAGTTTACTTTCCTCTTTTGCTCTCTTATAATTCTCGATGTCTTCAATTTTAGTGGTCGTCAACAAAAGGATGATATTATAAAATTCCAAGAACGAAATTGGATATTCCAAATTGACAATTTTTCCGTTTTTAATTATCGAAGGACAAACCTCGGCTATGCAATCAATAATTCTTTTCCTTTTCAATTTGGTGAAGACGTGAAGATTTTTAAGAACAACATTTTCGGTTTTAAAGGGATAAGGAGTGGGGTCTTCGACTTTCTTAACAAGCTCATCATCGTCTAAATTTAAATAATTTATAAGTACGATGAGAACTAACACTAAAATTATCACTAGGACTAATACCCTTGTTTATAGATATACATAGTTATTCAACTGGTCGAGTTAGGTTAAACTACATATATCGGGTCGATGATGTGCTAGGTGAAGTTAATAACTAAGAAATATGTTTGTTTTTTTTTTCCATGATATTTAAGACAATTTCAGAAGTAACTTCATAATTTCCTGTCTTGGTGAAATGATTCCACACAATGTTGATTTAAAATGCAGCTTGAAGTCTATCTATACATACATAGAAAATTTGTTTTCAAGCATATCTTGAATTAACTTTGAGGTCAGTAGGTAATGATTTAGGTAATGCCTTTTTCTTCCTATAAACTTTCCTGTTTCTATGATTTTCTTTGTTTCTGATACAACCTTATGACAGAATTGATAGTAAGTAATAAGCCATTGAGACATTTTTTATGTTTTTCTTCACATCAGTCGCTCTGTTTAAGGCATAAAATCCAAATAAAGTCTACTCTGACTAAATTGTCTCCTATTTAACCCTCTATTGCATAATTTATTTTATAGTTTGAAAAAAAATTTTTTTTGCATTTTTTGTGATAAATGTGCATAGAAATAAGACACCTATGAGTTTTTTTTTTCAAAATTTGTATTTGTAGAGAAAAAAAAATGTGTTCCCAAATGGGCACATTGTGGGCTCAAAGTACATTTTTTTTTACATGGTGTGAAATTACTTGAAGCAATTATTTACTTTATTTAAACACAAATGTATTCCACATTTTTCGCACATTGTTCTGGATTTACCCTTGCAGTTAGGTTTTATGCATCTTTCTCGGTTTTCTGTCTGTAAAGGCCAATGTCCAGTATTATCCAATATTATGTTTCTTGTTGGACGTGGTTCCAAACATTTTCTTTTAGGTGTGAAAGGAATGGGCGTGTCGATGGGCGTATTGGCGCCACTAGTGTTAGGTCGGCCTCTCTTTTTTGCCTTTATTTTTCCCACTAGACATAGATCTTGTGCTAGTATTGTTTTGAATTCCAATAGAGAAACCTTCTCATTCTTGTTTAGTTGTTTATTGATTCTTCTTGAAAGTAACCATGAATTTACTACCACAACGTCAAGCATGTGGCAAAATATGCGCATATACCATTTGCGGCTCTTCAATTTTATGGGATACAATCCTAATAGAGAATCCTGTAAATCTACCCCTCCCATGTGCATGTTGTAGATTGAAACAATGTCGGGACGATCAATTTCATTCTTGCAGTTCTCCGACTTGAAAAAACGCTTTACTTTGGTAAGTGGAAATGTACCAGAGAATGTAGAAACTAATGTAACTAATCGATTATCATACCACTGCACAACATGAACATCTACTCCAGCAACATTTGCAGTTTTCTCAATGTGTGAGCCTCGTCCCTTTTTTTTCATTTCTTTTTCACTAACCATTTTTAGGCCCTTCAGCCGATTAGATCTTATTGTTGCCACACTTTGTATGCCTAATTTTCCCAGATAGGATAACAAATTTATACCAGAAAAATAATTGTCATAGTAAACCTTATGATTTTTGTCTCTCGGAATTGATCTACATAAACGGACGATGATATTGCTGGCAGCTCCAAGATTTGGTTTCCCTGGCAATAGATTTTTGTCAGCTTTACTATTGCAAAGCTCAAAATTTGTACTGAAGCCACTTACTCCTGATAAGACATACTTTTTGAAACCCCATTTGTGTGGCTTTTTGGGATTATATGTCTTTAAAGATGTTCTTTCCTTGAATGGAATAATTTGTTCATCACAGGATAAATTTTCCTCAAAAGGGATTTTTTGGCAGGATTTCTTTATTTGATTCAATACCGGCATAATTTTATGTGTGCTTCCAGTGGCTAAGGTATTATCTGAGAAATGCAAAAAACGTTTCAGCTCCTCAAATCTATTGAGAGGCATGATGTCTGCTATTTGTGGTGTTCTAGTATTGGCCGACCAGTACCTACGCGTTGAGTGCTGCCTTATCAAAGACATTCATATAACTATCCCCAAAAACTGCTCAATTTCTTTAGCATCAGTTCTCAAAGGCCTGTCAGGTCTTCTTTGTGTGCTGTACAAACATGTTTGCTCAACCACCATAGATATAAAATCATCAGACATAAAGAATTTGAATAGACTGTATGCACTTTGTAATTCTAAAATATATTCTGGAAGATCGCATTCTCCAAAAAACTTATTACCCTGTGGATCTCTATTAGTTTTTGAAGATTTCCAAGTAACATTTTCAACATTTGAAAAGAAAAATCTCGTATTTGGGGGAAGATCAAATAACTGCGTCAAAGGTATGTCGTCTGGGTCCTCAATATCCTGGGATTCAATCTCGTCATCATCTAAGTCGTGAGGAACCTGTACTTCCACTACAGAGAAAAATATGCATATGAACATCAAGACCAAACTATTTTTACTGGCATAAAATTTACCTTCATCATCATCTGTTAGCTCAGAATCCTCGCTATTTGAAGGAATATCTCGAATTGCATCAACTTGAACTTCTTTTCTTCCATAAAAAGCGCTTGGTCTAATTGTTGAAAAATCGCCCGGAAAATCCATTGTGGATCGTCTATGTGTAGAAATAAGAAATAATTGCACACTTTAACTTTTTGAGCATAATGTTCCCAAATGGGAACAAACAAGTTATGACCTGCTGCAAAAAAAGGAACGAACGAAATATATCGAATTATGCATTATTCTACTCCTAACACTTGAAACTAAGTATAAAAAATACATACCTGAAAATAACCCTAGAAACTAGATTTGATCTTCTAAAATCAATCAAAATGATCAAGTGGCCATTGATTCGACGCGAATTGTATATAAATGCAACACACCAACACAAACACCACCTCTCAGACAAAAAATTTACGAAAGGTAGAAAACTATACTAGATATTCATAATGTATCTATCAGTTTCGCCGCTTAATACAACATATGGCCACTTTATTGGCTTAGAATGTTGTGTTCCCGAAAGGGAACATTATGCAATAGAGGGTTAAAGTGTCAAACATATTGTTGATAACACTTGGGAATTAAAGCATGTTACAAAAAAAAACTTTTATGGCAGAACTTTTAGCAAATTTTATTCTCAACAATATTCCTCTAGCATTTTTGCTTTAAAATGTGTATAATATTGAGGAAACTACAGAAGTATGAAAATTAGACTTTTAATATCTATTACAAGTAGTTGTCATTAAATAAAAAAATGTTTCAAAACAATATTATGTATTTTGTCTTGGAATATATGTATATACATCAGTGATTGGCGCCAGGTAAATACCCGATGTAAGGTAAATATCCAAACAGTAATATCTATAGAAAAAATCGTAAGAAATCGAATTCTTAAGATATCTTGATGAAATTTTAAATCATTCATAAGAAAATGTATGTACATTTTCAAGAACATAAATATATGTAAATATATGAACATAAATATCATAGTTTGGACTCAACCCAAATAAAAGGATTTCATAACATTAACGATTTCCTTTATCATTTAAAAAAAAATTGTAAAAAATAGAATTATGAACATATATTGATAATATACACGGCCATTTATAAAGGAAGGTATGTAAATTTCTAAGAACAAAACTATATTTCAATATCTCGAACCGTTTTTGAGATATCAAGTATTTTACGAAATTAACGACATTTTGAAAAAATCGTAAAAAATCAAATTTTTAAGACATCTTGATGAAATATTCTGTCATTTATAGAAGAAAATATTTGCTTTTCAGGAACTAAACCATATTTCAATATCTCAATCCGTTTTTGAGATGTTAAGTATTTCACGAAATTAACGACATTTTGAAAAAATTGTAAAAATCAAATTTTTAAGACATCTTGATGAAATATTCTGTCATTTATAGAGGAAAATATTTTCTTTTCAGGAACTAAACCATATTTCAATATCTCAATCCGTTTTTGAGATATTAAGTATTTCACAAAATTAAGAACATTTTGAAAAAATCGTAAAAAACAAATTTTTAAGACATCTTGATGAAATATTCTGTGATTTATAGAGGAAAATATTTGCTTTCCAGGAACTAAACCATATTTCAATATCTCAATCCGTTTTTGAGATGTTAAGTATTCCACGAAATTAACGACATTTTGAAAAAATTGTAAAAATCAAATTTTTAAGACATCTTGATGAAATATTTTGTCATTTATAGAGGAAAATATGTGCTTTTTAGGAACTAAACCATATTTTAATATCTCAATCCGTTTTTGAGATATCAACTATTTCACGAAATTAACGACATTTTGAAAAAATTGTAAAATCAAATTTTTAAGACATCTTGATGAAATATTCTGTCATTTATAGAGGAAAATATTTTCTTTTCAGAAACTAAACCACATTTCAATATCTCAATCCGTTTTTGAGATATGAAGTATTTCACGAAATTAACGACATTTTGAAAAAATCGTAAAAATCTAATTTTTAAGACATCTTGATGAAATATCCTGTCATTTATAGAGGAAAATATTTTCTTTTCAGAAACTAAACCATATTTCAATATCTCAATCCGTTTTTGAGATATCAACTATTTCACGAAATTAACGACATTCTGAAAAAATCGTAAAAATCTAATTTTTAAGACATCTTGATGAAATATCCTGTCATTTATAGAGGAAAATATGTGCTTTTTAGGAACTAAACCATATTTTAATATCTCAATCCGTTTTTGAGATATCAACTATTTCACGAAATTAACGACATTTTGAAAAAATTGTAAAATCAAATTTTTAAGACATCTTGATGAAATATTCTGTCATTTATAGAGGAAAATATTTTCTTTTCAGAAACTAAACCATATTTCAATATCTCAATCCGTTTTTGAGATATCAACTATTTCACGAAATTAACGACATTCTGAAAAAATTGTAAAAATCAAATTTTTAAGACATCTTGATGAAATATTTTGTCATTTATAGAGGAAAATATGTGCTTTTTAGGAACTAAACCATATTTTAATATCTCAATCCGTTTTTGAGATATCAACTATTTCACGAAATTAACGACATTTTGAAAAAATTGTAAAATCAAATTTTTAAGACATCTTGATGAAATATTCTGTCATTTATAGAGGAAAATATTTTCTTTTCAGTAACTAAACCACATTTCAATATCTCAATCCGTTTTTGAGATATGAAGTATTTCACGAAATTAACATTTTGAAAAAAATGTAAAATCAAATTTTTAAGACATCTTGATGAAATATTCTGTCATTTATAGAGGAAAATATTTTCTTTTCAGAAACTAAACCACATTTCAATATCTCAATCCGTTTTTGAGATATGAAGTATTTCACGAAATTAACGACATTTTGAAAAAATCGTAAAAATCAAATTTTTAAGACATCTTGATGAAATATTCTGTCATTTATAGAAGAAAATATTTGCTTTTCAGGAACTAAACCATATTTCAATATCTCAATTCGTTTTTGAGATATCAATCATTTCGCGAAATTAACGACATTTTGAAAAAATCGTAAAAATTTGATAATTTTTGAGACATCTTGATGAAATATTCTGTCATTTATAGAAGAAAATATTTGCTTTTCAGGAACTAAACCATATTTCAATATCTCAATCCGTTTTTGAGATATGAAGTATTTCATGAAATTAATGACATTTTGAAAAAATCGTAAAAAATCAAACTTTCAAGACATCTTGATGAAATATTCTGCCATTTATAGAGGAAAATATTTGCTTTCCAGGAACTAAACCATATTTCAATATCTCAATCCGTTTTTGAGATATGAAGTATTTCATGAAATTAACGACATTTTGAAAAAATCGTAAAAATCAAATTTTTAAGACATCTTGATGAAATATTCTATCATTTATAGAGGAAAATATTTTCTTTTCAGGAACTAAACCATATTTCAATATATCAATCCGTTTTTATGATATCAACTATTTCACGAAATTAACAACATTTGAAATGGAAATTAAGATTTAAAATGCTTTCAGAATATTTGAGAAGTTTCCAGAAAACTTAATACTGCTTCTAGAAGATTTTAATAATTAAGACTCGATACTGCCCCCTGTAAGACTTTATACTGCTTCTAGAAGATTTGAAATGCTTTCAGAAGACTTGAAAAGTTTCCAGAAAACTTGATACTACTTCTAGAAGATTTAAAATGGTTACAAAAGTCTCGACATTAGCTCTGGTAGGCTTAATATTGGTTCCAGAAGATTTGAAATGTGCCCAGAAAACTTGATACTACTTCTAGAAGATTTAAATTGCTTCCAATACATTTGGAATGCTAACAAAAGATTTGATACTGCTTCAAGAAGACTTAATATTGCGTTCAGAATAGTTGCTAATGCCTTTATAAGGCTTGAAAAAGCTTCCAGAAAACTAATTTATTTGGTACCAAGCGTATTTTCATTGTAAATCTTTCTTAATGTTCCCAGACTTCTAAATGATAAGTTTTCTTTCATAACATCCCGGGATATATTCGGACTGGACTGATACTGAAATGTACAAGTATCTTAAAATTGAGATACCATTCCTAAGATGAATTGTGTAATTGTTAAGATTTCAAGACATTAAAGATGGCATTTGCACCTCCTAGCGATCATCTTAGAATAGAAGAAAATAATTTCTAGTATTTTTTCTTAGCCACGATTTTATGAGTAATAAAATCTTTTCCTGCAACTTTAACTATCGACTTACGGAGTCTTTTAGCAATTTGCAACAGCTGGTTCGGCGGACCGCCATCTTCCATTCAAGATAACATTTTTTTCAATATATGTGTTGTCTACAAAAAAGGGCTTACGATTGAAAATAAGTTTTGGTGAAAACAGCTAATAAAGATAAACAGGTCATTTCGTCATTTTCTAGTTAAATAATCTCTTTTTTCTGTATTTGCCGATGTTAAAGAACGTCAAAGTATTATTTTAGATCAGAATGTTGTCGTAGTTATTGGCGTTAGTTGCCAGTTTTAATTTCTACATATATAATACTGAAGAAGTGAGTTTGTAAATATAATTATATTGGACCTTTTTTTACTATTGATTGCACAAGTGAAGAACGATCTTGGGATTGAACGAGGACACAAGCTGAGTAATTCATCTCCATCGAAATCAAGTAGAGGTCACTCTGGAATTGCTGCCAATAAAACGGCAGATGAGCAAGTGCTAATGCGTTTTTAGGACCAGAACCAGCAATTTATGTAACATTTACGATGCCCGAATAGAGGATTCGAAGAATTCTGTAGCCAACTGATTTATCTTTAGAGCGTCAGTGGTACATCCAACACAATCTTCGCAGCTTCATAAGCGCCGAAAGGCTCAAATGACGAATGACTGATCTCAAAACAAGGGTGAAATGAAAAACCCTAGAAATGCCTTATATCAGCAGTGCTTACAGCTTTACAAGCAGTATTTGGTCTATAATTGAAATTTGTTGAACTTTTGAAATAACCATTTTGTATCCCAGCAGTATTTGGTATTTTGGAAGCAAAATCAAATCGTATTAACAGTTTCGCAGCTTCACAATCTGCGCAGCTTCACAAGCGCCGGTTTTTGAAAATAAGTATGGGTGTTGGATATTGAAAAAACTGAATTGGGGATAGGCTTAAATGAAGAATGACTGATCTCAAAACAAGGGTGAAATGAAAAACCCCAGAAACGCCTTATATCAGCAGTGCTTACAGCTTTACAAGCAGTATTTGGTCTATAATTGAAATTTGTTGAACTTTTGAAATAAACATTTTGTATCCTAGCAGTATTTGGTATTTTGGAAGCAAAATCAAATCGTATTAACAGTTTCGTGCCTTTTGCAATAAAAATGTCTTCTTTAAGAGTTTGCATTTTCAAACATTTTTTGTCAGCAGTTTTACAAACGGTATCAAGTCTTTTGGAATCATTCCAAGTCTTCTAGAAGCACTATTAAGTCATTTTGAAGCATTTTAAATCTTCTAGAAACAGTATCAAGTTTTCCAGCTGCAGTATAGAATCTTGTAGAAGCAGTTCAAGAATTCTACAAGCAATATTAAGGCTTCTAGAAGCATTATTAAGTCTTCCAGAGGCAGTATAAAATCTTTTGAAAGCAGTTCAAGCCTCGCGGAAGCTTATCAAGTTTGTTTTAAGCAGTTATCAACCATCGAAGAAACGAAAAGTTAAGTTTAGTTATGTTCTCGAACCGGGGGCGGAGCAAAACATTTTTCTCACACATAAACTACCTATTTGTACACCTGGTTACGTATTATTATTGCTCAAAGTTAATGCCATTTCATTTTACATAATTTACTATTAACACAACATTTTTCAAAATAATTTACCGGTCCGTGCAATTTTTCACCAACTAAATTCTTTGGATAACTATGTATATGTATAAACAGGGCTAATACTAGATCTAAAGTTAGAAACTTGATCATTTCGAACCAGCTTCTAAACAAGGTTGCAAAAATGGCATCCGAAAAATCAAACATTTTAGATCTAATATTAGTCCTAGTGATACTTCTAGTGATAATTCTAGTGTTAATTCCCCATTTTAATTCAAATTAAATAATTTAATTAAATTTTGAGTTATTACCTGTTAGAAATATAACGCTTGATCCAATTGGAGTTGCATTAGCTCCTGATTTTAATTGATTGATTTCGTCACCTTCCAAAATTTTTTCCGAACAAGCAGGAAAACCTTTGTGAATACAACTTTGGTATAACATCCTCGCCGTGGGGGGATCCCCGATACTCCTATACAACATATAAACCCCTTGAATGGGGAGTAAATCCTTATATTCACAAAGAGCTGTCCCCCTATTTTTCCCCACGTTCGGTAATAAGTCGTCATAAAGAAACTTCCTCAATATTTTCGATAAGGTCCCTTCAACTTGATCCACATCGACGACATCTCCATATAATCTCCAAGCAATCGCCACGAGCGATTGAAGAAATTGCCAAAAATAGATGCGCTCGAAAGGATCGTGTTCGGTTTCCAACCCGCAATCCGGATTTTCCATCACACATAAATCGACGTCTATCAAAGACATTCCTCTCGTGTTAATATTAATATCGTAGAGGAGTTGCCAAAAAAATAATCTTATCAAAACCGGTCGAAATTTCGGGGTTTCTTTGGTTGCAATGAAAGCGTATTGGTAATAAATATGTTTTAAGACTAAATTATTCGAAATTATAACGTTTCGAAGCTTTTCTTCTTCCCCCAAAAGAATGCTATCGTCAAGATTTGATTCCGCCGAAAAAATCGTCCTGAAAATTAATTTTTTATTTCAAAAAATTAAAAATAAATAAAAAAAATTACTCCAAATTAATCGTTCCATGTTCTCTCGGCCCATGCTTTTTAACAAAAAGTAAAAGAAAATACGTCAAATCAACCTGTTTCGGTTCATAATGAATCGGGATGCATAATGGATTAATATGGCAACTCATCACTTTGGGGAAAGCGGATAAGCTAACGCTTTCGTGGCTCTCAATCGAAGCTAATGGAGTTAATGTGCTCGAACTTTTTATATTCGCGATTTGTTTTTGAGAACCGCTTTTTTTGTTAATTAAGTCATTACTGCTCTGTCCGTACCATATCGCGGGATCGACTGGTTTATCGTACAAAAAAAGGGGATCTCCCGACATCGTTTTTCCATTTCCACAGATAACGAAAGCCGGGCCGTGTTTCATGTTTCTTATCCAATAACCCGTCATTCTGGCACCGCCGCAAAAACCAAAGTTTAAAACGCCTTCCCCCGTTCGAGTTCCTTCGACCCAATATCCTTCAAATTTGTTCATGATTGGGAATGAGAATGATCGGTTAAAAAAAGCCTTCCAAATGTATTCCCCATATCCGTTCATTTTTCCATTTTTCCAATCGCCTTTATAATACTAAAAAGAAAATTCGTATAATGATATAGATTTTTAATAAAAATTATTTTTTTACATCGTGATTTCCCCAAACCATCGTTCCATATCCTTCTCTTAGCCCGTTTTGCCACTCTCCCTGATACATACACTCTTTATAATATTGACGAATTCCGTTTCCGTGACGTTGTTCGTCTTGAAAATCTCCATTGTACCAATTGTTGGGTTCATAAAGCAACCAGCCGTTTCCATATTTCTTTCCAGCCTTCCATTGGCCGCTATATAAACAATTAGTTTCGGTTATGTACATGCATCCCTCGCCATGGAGAAGACCTTGGCAAAAATTTCCTATGTAATAACTACAGTCTTTGTAATATAATTTTCCTCGGCCGGTGATGTGACCATTTTTAAATTCGCCCTAAAACAACATTGATAAATAGGATTAATTAACAAGAACCTATTTAGTCAATTTAAAAATAAAGAACTAATTATCTGGTTATTGATTGCGAAATAACAGAAAAAACTAATTTTATTAAATCATGACTAAAAACGACTAAAAAGTTATCACATTTTATTTGTATACTCATTATGATTCATATAAAAGCTGGTTTACACAATTTCCTGGTCATATTAAGGTTTAAGAAAAGTTTAGCGAAGTGATAGACATTTTACTCTTTAATGACTGTAAAATAATTGGTTAGGACTTATGAATGAGTATTTGATGGTTCATTTATTAACTATTTCCGGTTTAGTGGTACAAGAATTGAACCACCCAAATTTGTTCAGCCGCACCGCGGTGGTACTTCTGATGTACCGCTATTTAACATTTTTTCCTGTGTGATGATGCAGTGGTTCTGTGGGTATACCGGTTCGTAGGATACTACATTCAAGTGCAGTGTATGATTTATGGTGCAGACATCCCATCAGATCTTAAATCAATTTCCTCTATTGTCCTCTATTTCTATTTCCTCTATTATCAATTTCCTTTACTCCTTAAGAGCGTTGATTGCGAAGAAGAAAATGAATCAGAACCTATAAGATTCCCATGAGCATCTTCTGATCTCGCATCAAGTGATTCAGAGAGTGAACTTCCCTTGTTTGTTTTGGCAGCAATAATTCGAACTTCTCAAGGAGCTGAGAATCGTTTCTGCGCCCCTCCCACTTGAAATGCTAATAATTTGATAGAAGAACCAGAAGAGTTTTTGAGACTGATAGAAGCTCTTCAGCTATCTTTAAGCTTTCTTGACGGATGTTCTATTAGAGCACATAGTGTTATTAAACAAACCTATATGCTCAACAAGACTACTTAAAATCTAGGAAACGTATCTTCCAACAACAAAAGGAGAAATGGAAACCTTTATAAGGCTAAACATTTTGATGGGAATTTAACACTTCGCGTGCGGGCAATGTATTTTTACGTTTTTTGCAGTCTGTCACTGGAGCGCGGGTCACGTAAAAATACGTATTTAGTAGATTTGTAGTGGTTAGTGGGTATCCACCACAAATCTACTAAATACGTATACGGTGGATACCCACTAACCACTACAAATCTACTAAATACGTATAATTATATGTATGTGTGACATTACATGCATGGTGTTTGCGTTGAAAACGCTTTGCATTTTTTTTCCACAAGTTATGATTGTCGAGTTACTCGGTTTTTTGTTGAGTTATTTCGTCTTCAATCGAATTCCTAGCTCCAGAACGTACAAGTCGCGTTTTGTCAATTTGAGGCTTGGTTTTTTATTGTTGATTACAAATTGATAAAATAAGCCGTTGTGACAAAGATAGTGATGAAGAAATATGCGCTGACAGATTATCGAACTTTTCGTATGATAGTGATTCTGAAAGTCAAGATATCGAAGAAAGTGACGATGATGATATTATTCCACGTTCTCGAGTGTTCGTCCGAAGAAGAATTTCGAGTAGTTCTGAAACAACTTCTGAAGAAGAAGCAGATGAATGGTCATCGATTGACAACCCTCCAAACCTTGAAAGTTTTTGGGTCATCCTGGGATATCTAATATTGCTAATGTACCTAAATCCACAGCTGATGCAGTGAAGTTATTTATAGACGACGATTTTTTTGCATATTTAGTTTAAAGTAGTTACTATCAAAATATGAATCAGTTCAAAGTATCTCCCAAAAACCTGAAATGGAGAGATATTACAATTCCGGAGATGAAGACATTTTTGGAGCTTATTATTTTCATGGGACAAGTTCGTAAAGACGCCCGAGACGATTATTGGTCAACTGATCCGTGCACAAGTACACCGTTTTTTCAAAAACCATGTCAAGGGATAGATTCCACCAAATATGGAAGGCTTGGCATTTCAATAACAATGAAGACGTCACAGACGATTCTGATCGCTTATTCAAAGTTAGGCCTGAACTAAATTATTTTGTTGAAAAGTTCAATAATGTTTACAAGCCGAAACAGCAAGTATCATTAGATGAGGGTATAATTCCTAGGAGAGGACGATTGTTTTTTAGAGTCTACAATGCTGGAAAAATTATAAAATACGGCATACTCGTACGAATATTATCTGAAAGCGACACAGGATATATTTGCAATTTTCAAGTTTATGCAGCTCAAGGATCACGACTGATCGAAACGATATGCACAGTAGTTTCGCCATATACTGATGTCTGGCACCATTTGTATATGGATAATTACTACAACAGCGTTGATAACACAGAAGCTCTTTTACAAAAAAAAAAAAAATACGAGTTTGCGGAACAATTAGGAAGAATAGAGATCTACCAGAATGCCTGAAAAAAACCAATTTGAAAAAAGGAGAAACAACCTTTCTCAGAAAGAATGATATATTGGTCCAAGTTTAGCAAACGAAGAAAGAGGTCAGTCTCATCTCTTCAATCCATTCCGCGGAAATGAAAGAAAGTTGCAACATTGATCGTATCAAGAGACAAAAAATTATAAAGCCAAATGCTTTGATCGATTATAATAAATACATGAAAGGAGTAGATCGGGCCGATCGGTATTTGTCGTAGTATAGTATTTTGCGTAAAACAGCAAAGTGGACAAAGCGCGTAGCAATGTACATGATGAATTGTGCATTTTTTTAATGCATATGTAGTGTACAATTCAACAAGAACGCGAAAAATAAGGTACACTTACTGGTTACTGATGAGCTACCTGAAATCAGCACTGAAAAACCAGAAGAAATATCAAAACGTGACCCTCCTGGAAGATTATCCATGGATATGCGCAAACATACATTGGAGAAAATTGTTGGTGCCGGGAAGAAAAAAAATCCACAAAGACAATGTCGCGTGTGCGCAGCTAAAAAAGTGCGAAGTGAAACATGTTTCATATGTAGCTTCTGCTGTGTTCCTCTTCACAGAGGAAAATGCTTCGAACGGCACCATACTGTAAAAAACAATTAGTTATCGGTTCTACTTGTAGATGTAAAATAAAAAAAGTTCGTTCATAAAAACGAAGTAGTTTTCGATTTTATGCGATCCTTTTGAATAACCAAATGTGGTATAAACCACATTATAAAGTTCCGTAGCCTTTCTCAAGCTTTTATATTTATACCAAAAAAAAGGACATAAAAACTTTTTAATATTGACCCCTCATGGCAGGTCAAAGAAATAAATATTCTTATAATATTCTTGATTTGTATTTTCGTCGGCTTTGCGACACCAAACTTCCGCGCGATTCACGTAAAAACGCCCGCTGCACGTGTAATTCGGCGGCGAAGTATGCCCGCATACCAAGTGTTAATATCTTCCGAGCTAGAAGGACTACTGGTCTTAATGTGTCTACTGGTTTAATATATAATCAGCGAAATGACGCTGACTCGATTTAGCTGACTATTGGGTCACATTCACCTGAACGATAACAGTGTTTTGCCTTCCAAAAATGTTGTTAATTACGATAAGCTCTACAAGCTAAGATCATTCCCTGATGGTCTTTTGGAGAATTTTCAAAAAAATGTTAACAGAATGTGTTGCCATAGATGAATCTATGGTGAAGGAAAAACCTGTAAAGAGAGGCTACCAAATTTGGATTTTAGCAGATCAGTCAGGTTACGCATGGATTTTTCAAATTTATACGAGCAAAGTACAGAACTCCACCAAAAAAGTCTTGGCTCTCGTGTTGTGAAGGAGCTTTGTAAAGATTTACATAATAAGTATCATCGTTTATACAAGGATAATTTTTTTCTCAAGTGTTCTTTTGTTTGAAGAGTTGCATGCACTAAAAATTTAGTGTTGTGGTACAATCAACGCCAGGTGTAAGTATTTCCAAAATTCTCTGAGTAGATCTAGAGATGATCTAGAATGATATCAGATTATAATGCCCATATGAATGGTGTAGACCTTTTTGATCAACAGAAAATAGTGTACGAA
Source organism: Onthophagus sagittarius (assembly GCA_036711965.1). NCBI lineage: Eukaryota > Metazoa > Arthropoda > Insecta > Coleoptera > Scarabaeidae > Onthophagus > Onthophagus sagittarius. The sequence goes on from JASERS010000004.1 coordinate 17,017,122, forward strand.
ATAGACAGAAAAAACAAGAAATGGTGGCACCTCATCTTTTGGTAGTTCATTGATGCATGTGTTAACTCCTATATAATGTATAACTAGGCGAATCAAATTTAACAATGAAGGATTTTAGAGGGAGCATTTGCATCAGCTTACTTGATTCAGCCCCCCGAAAGAATAGAAATCACATAAACCTTATGTTCCACCAGAAGTTTGACTTAGATTAGCAGAACATCCGAGGCAAACCAATCCGAGGCACTACCATTGTGGTGTCTGTAGTATAAAGGAACACCAAGTTAGAAGTCCATGGGAATGTAGTCTTTGTCACGTATCTTTGTGTCTAAATAGAAATTTGTACATTGTTGCACTCTTAAAAATGTTTTGAGAAATTACTCTTTAATAAAGCGACAACAAATATTCTTATAGTATCTTCGTGGTGGTACTAACAAAAGCCCGTAATTTTTTCTTGTAGTAAATACATGTCAGTATGACTATGAACTAAAGTAATAACCACCACTGAAGAAAAAATATAAAACAAAGCTTTTGTGCCACTAAGGTATGTTTTTCCAATAAATTTCTGTGCCACAAAGAGTTATACAAAAATAAGTTCAAATTGTTTCTAAAGAACCAAACGAGGATGAACCATCAAAACGACCAATGAAACCAGCAGAATTTATTTACATCCTTTATGTGTCAAGTGCGATGGAATTTATTACAAGACATTTTATGGAGATCGATATCGTGGTACATATCATGTTTTAAATCACTATGAAATTATCTTTCCGATTTTTAAACGTCTCGAAACAATCAGCACTTACAGCACATATTATATACTTTCCAATGACATTAACTGATTTTCAAAATATCTTTAATATTTTGAGATATTTGGCTTTAAACGTCAGAAGATATACCTCATTTCTTTGATTAAAGAACTGATTTGTAAAAGAAATCATTACAAATCAGAAATTTATTAAAATATCACGAAATTATCAGCACTTATAGTCCAAATTATCTACTTTCCAACGACATAAAGCGATTTTCAAAATATATTTTAGTTTTTGAGATATTTGTTTTATACGTTAGAAGATATTTCTTATTTTGTTAGTTTAAGTAACTGCATTTATATAATTCATTTAATCATTAAATCATTACGAAATTATCAGCGCTTCTACAACAAATTATCTATTTTCCAATGATATTAACCAGTTTTTAAAATACCTTTAATTTTTTGAGATATTTGGTTTTAAACGTCATAAGATATATCTAATTTTTATCGATTAACCAGCTCTTTTGTAAAAAAAAGCATTACAAATCAGAATTCTATTAACATATCGCGAAACTATCAGCACTTATAACTCAAATTATCTATTTTCCAACGACATAGACCGATTTTTTAAATATCTCTTAGTTTTTGAGATATTTGGTTTTAAACGTAAAAAGCTATATCTCAGTTTTTCGATTAAACAACTGGTTTGTAAAAAATCATAACAAATCAGAAATCTATTAAAATATTACGAAAGAATCAGCACTTATAGTACAAATTATCTATTTTCCAACGACATAAAGCGATTTTCAAAATATATTTTAGTTTTTGAGATATTTGGTTTTAAAAGTCAGAAGAAAAAAATGAGATATTTTTTTCAATTCCACAACTGATTTGTAAGAAAATCATAATAAATCAGAATTCAATTAAAATATCACGAAACCATCAGCACTTATAATCCAAATTATCTACTTTCCAACGACATAAAGACATTTTCATAATATATTAGTTTTTGAGATATTTGCTTTTAAACATCAGAAGACATTTCTTATTTTTGTAGTTTAAGCAACTATATTTATATAATCCATCTAAACATTAAATTATCACGAAACAATCAGCACTTCTAGCACAAATTATCTATTTTCCAACGACATAAACTGATTTTCAAAATATCTTTTACTTTTTGAGATATTTGGTTCTAAACGTCAAAAGATATATCTCTTTTTTTTCCATTAAACAACTGATTTGTAAAAAAATCATTAAAAATCAGAATTGCATTAAAATACCACAAAACTATCATCACTTATAGTACAAATTATCTATTTTCCAACGACATAAAGCGATTTTCAAAATATATTTTAGTTTTTGAGATATTTAGTTTTAAAAGTCAGAAGAAAAAAATGAGATATTTTTTCAATTCCACAACTCATTTGTAAGAAAATCATAATAAATCAGAATTCAATTAGAATATCACGAAACTATCAGCACTTATAATCCAAATTATCTACTTTCCAACGACATAAAGACATTTTCATAATATATTAGTTTTTGAGATATTTGCTTTTAAACATCAGAAGACATTTCTTATTTTTGTAGTTTAAGCAACTATATTTATATAATCCATCTAAACATTAAATTATCACAAAACAATCAGCACTTCTAGCACAAATTATCTACTTTCCAACGACATAAACCGATTTTCAAAATATCTTTTAGTTTTTGAGATATTTGGTTCTAAACGTCAAAAGATATATTACTTTTTTTTTCGATATAACAACTGATTTGTAAAAAAATCATTAGAAATCAGAATTCAATTAAAATATCACAAAACTATCATCACTTATAGTACAAATTATCTACTTTCCAACGACATAAACCGATTTTCAAAATATCTTTTAGTTTTTGAGATATTTGGTTTTAAAAGTCGGAAGAAAAAAATGAGATATTTTTTTCAATTCCACAACTTATTTGTAAGAAAATCATAATAAATCAGAATTCAATTAAAATATCACGAAACTATCAGCACTTATAATCCAAATTATCTACTTTCCAACGACATAAAGACATTTTCATAATATATATATTAGTTTTTGAGATATTTGCTTTTAAACATCAGAAGACATTTCTTATTTTTGTAGTTTAAGCAACTATATTTATATAATCCATCTAAACATTAAATTATCACGAAACAATCAGCACTTCTAGCACAAATTATCTACTTTCCAACGACATAAACCGATTTTCAAAATATCTTTTAGTTTTTGAGATATTTGGTTCTAAACGTCAAAAGATATATCTCTTTTTTTTCCATTAAACAACTGATTTGTAAAAAAATTATTAAAAATCAGAATTCCATTAAAATTCCACAAAACTATCATCACTTATAGTACAAATTATCTATTTTCCAACGACATTGACTGATTTTTAAAATATCATTTAGTTTTTAAGATATTTGATTTTAAACGTCAGAAGATTATATCTCATTTTTTTCGACTAAACAACTTTTTTGTAAAAAAATCATTACAAATCAGAATTCTATTAAAGTATCACGAAACTATTAGCACTTATAGTCCAAATTATCTACTTTCCAATAACATAAAGACATTTTCACAATATATATATATTAGTTTTTGAGATATTTGCTTTTAAACATCAAAAGACATTTCTTATTTTTGTAGTTTAAGCAACTATATTTATATAATCCATCTAAACATTAAATTATCACGAAACAATCAGCGCTTCTAGCACAAATTATCTACTTTCCAATGGCATAAACCGATTTTCAAAATATCTTTTAGTTTTTGAGATATTTGGTTCTAAACGTCAAAAGATATATTACTTTTTTTTTCGATATAACAACTGATTTGTAAAAAAATCATTAGAAATCAGAATTCTATTAAAATATCACAAAACTATCATCACTTATAGTACAAATTATCTACTTTCCAACGACATAAACCGATTTTCAAAATATCTTTTAGTTTTTGAGATATTTGGTTTTAAAAGTCGGAAGAAAAAAATGAGATATTTTTTTCAATTCCACAACTTATTTGTAAGAAAATCATAATAAATCAGAATTCAATTAAAATATCACGAAACTATCAGCACTTATAATCCAAATTATCTACTTTCCAACGACATAAAAACATTTTCATAATATATATATTAGTTTTTGAGATATTTGCTTTTAAACATCAGAAGACATTTCTTATTTTTGTAGTTTAAGCAACTATATTTATATAATCCATCTAAACATTAAATTATCACGAAACAATCAGCACTTCTAGCACAAATTATCTACTTTCCAACGACATAAACCGATTTTCAAAATATCTTTTAGTTTTTGAGATATTTGGTTCTAAACGTCAAAAGATATATCTCTTTTTTTTCCATTAAACAACTGATTTGTAAAAAAATTATTAAAAATCAGAATTCCATTAAAATTCCACAAAACTATCATCACTTATAGTACAAATTATCTATTTTCCAACGACATTAACTGATTTTTAAAATATCATTTAGTTTTTAAGATATTTGATTTTAAACGTCAGAAGATTATATCTCATTTTTTTCGACTAAACAACTTTTTTGTAAAAAAATCATTACAAATCAGAATTCTATTAAAGTATCACGAAACTATTAGCACTTATAGTCCAAATTATCTACTTTCCAATAACATAAAGACATTTTCACAATATATATATATATTAGTTTTTGAGATATTTGCTTTTAAACATCAAAAGACATTTCTTATTTTTGTAGTTTAAGCAACTATATTTATATAATCCATCTAAACATTAAATTATCACGAAACAATCAGCGCTTCTAGCACAAATTATCTACTTTCCAATGGCATAAACCGATTTTCAAAATATCTTTTAGTTTTTGAGATATTTGGTTCTAAACGTCAAAAGATATATCTCTTTTTTCGATTAAACAACTGATTTGTAAAAAAATCATTAAAAATGAGAATTCCATTAAAATATCACGAAACTATCATCACTTATAGTACAAATTATCTACTGTCCAACGACATTAACCGATTTTTAAAATATCATTTAGTTTTTAAGATATTTGATTTTAAACATCAGAAGATATATCTAATTATTTTCGATTAAACAACTTTTTTGTAAAAAAATCATTACAAATCAGAATTCTATTAAAGTATCACGAAACTATCAGCACTTATAGTCCAATTTATCTACTTTCCAACGACATAAAGACATTTTCATAATATATATATTAGTTTTTGAGATATTTGCTTTTAAACATCAGAAGACATTTCTTATTTTTGTAGTTTAAGCAACTATATTTATATAATCCATCTAAACATTAAATTATCAGGAAACAATCAGCACTTCTAGCACAAATTATCTACTTTCCAACGACATAAACCGATTTTCAAAATATCTTTTAGTTTTTGAGATATTTGGTTCTAAACGTCAAAAGATATATCTCTTTTTTTTCCATTAAACAACTGATTTGTAAAAAAATCATTAAAAATCAGAATTCCATTAAAATACCACAAAACTATCATCACTTATAGTACAAATTATCTATTTTCCAACGACATAAAGCGATTTTCAAAATATATTTTAGTTTTTGAGATATTTAGTTTTAAAAGTCAGAAGAAAAAAATGAGATATTTTTTTCAATTCCACAACTCATTTGTAAGAAAATAATAATAAATCAGAATTCAATTAAAATATCACGAAACTATCAGCACTTATAGTCCAAATTATCTACTTTCCAACGACATAAAGACATTTTCATAATATATATATTAGTTTTTGAGATATTTGCTTTTAAACGTCAGAAGACATTTCTTATTTTTTAGTTTAAGCAACTATATTTATATAATCCATCTAAACATTAAATTATCACGAAACAATCAGCACTTCTAGCACAAATTATCTATTTTCCAACGACATAAACCGATTTTCAAAATATCTTTTAGTTTTTGAGATATTTGGTTCTAAACGTCAAAAGATATCTCTTTTTTTTCCATTAAACAACTGATTTGTAAAAAAATCAGAATTCCATTAAAATACCACAAAACTATCATCACTTATAGTACAAATTATCTATTTTCCAACGACATAAAGCGATTTTCAAAATATATTTTAGATTTTGAGATATTTAGTTTTAAAGGTCAGAAGAAAAAAATGAGATATTTTTTTCAATTCCACAACTCATTTGTAAGAAAATCATAATAAATCAGAATTCAATTAAAATATCACGAAACTATCAGCACTTATAGTCCAATTTATCTACTTTCCAACGACATAAAGACATTTTCATAATACATATATTAGTTTTTGAGATATTTGCTTTTAAACATCAGAAGACATTTCTTATTTTTGTAGTTTAAGCAACTATATTTATATAATCCATCTAAACATTGAATTATCACGAAACAATCAGCACTTCTAGCACAAATTATCTACTTTCCAACGACATAAACCGATTTTCAAAATATCTTTTACTTTTTGAGATATTTGGTTCTAAACGTCAAAAGATATATCTCTTTTTTTTCGATATAACAACTGATTTGTAAAAAAATCATTAGAAATCAGAATTCTATTAAAATATCACAAAACTATCATCACTTATAGTACAAATTATCTACTTTCCAACGACATAAAGCGATTTTCAAAATATTTCTTAGTGTTTGAGAGAGACTTAGAAGACAAATCTCATTTTTTCGATTAAACTACTCATTTGTAAAAAAATCATAACAAATCAGTATTTTATTAAATCATCACGAAACAGTCAGCACCTATAGTCCAAATTATCTAGTTTCCAATGCCATAAACCGATTAGCAAAATATTTTTAACTACTTAAGATTTTTGGTTTTAAATGACAGAAGACACATCTCATTTTTTTTTCGATTAAATTCATTTTTGTAAAAAAATCAGAATGTTATTAAATCATCATGAAATTATCAGAACTTATTGTACAAATTATAAGGTTTCCAATGGTAATAACTGATTTTCAGAATATTTTTTAGTTTTTGAGTAATCAATTTTTAAGCTAACATTGTATTTCAAGTTTAGCCACTATATTTAATATTTTCAAAAAATCATAAGAAATCAGGATGTTCTTAAATCATTACGAATTATCAGAATTATCAGAACTCATAACTCTTTCCAATGATACTAACAGTTTTGTAAAATATCTAGTAATTTTCGAGTAATCAATTGTTAAACTAAGATCCTATTTCGGGTTAAGCAAATATGTTCATTCATTTTCAAAAAATTATAACAAATCATTATTTTATCAAATCATCACGAAATTATCAAAACCTATACTACAAATTATAAACTTTCTGATGGTAGTATCCGATTTTCAAAATATCTCTTCATTTTTGAGATATTAATATTTGATACACTTTTTCTTACTTCATAAACAGTCCCATCGCTCCAAAATAACGTCCCAACACCATGAAACCGTTTCCTTTCAACCGGCCCTTTATAAACATTCCCATTTTTGAAAAGAATCATAACATTATCTGGGTAAGTTTCAACAACCCATTCGTATTGATCGCTGGTGTTACTAAGATCCTGAAACGTTTTATTTTATCACCGCTTTTATCTCATTTAATTATTTTTACTAAAGTATACGAAGTAGTTTCGTCTATTTTTGACGGTATTCGATCCTCGCTCCATCTTTTAGACGACGTTCGACTTCTTCCTGTAAGATATTTCTTTCAAATTAAATTAATTTAAAAATTAAGATAATTAAAAGAATAACTTGACATTCTCGATCCGTATTTAGACAAAACCCCGGAAGAGCTTCTTCTCGACTTTTTACTACTTAACGTAACTTTAGAGCCGTCAAAAAAGCTCATTTCGTTAGATAATAAATCTTCTTTAGTTAAATCTTTGAAGTCTTTAACTCCGCTTGTTTTATCATCCCGAGGTTGAGATGTATCATCGTCTTCTACATGAACCCATTCTCTTACGACCAAATTCAACATGCTATCATAAAAAAGTAAGATTACTTCTTCTTGTAGTTCTTGGGGTGTTTTAAATTCAGGGTGAAGTTGCCCAACGGATGTCCCAATATCCTCCCTTTGAATCGAAGAGGATCTTGTAACATTTAGAGCCGATTGTCTCGATGATTGCAACATTTTTTGATATTATGACAAATATTTTTTGACACAAATTAATGATATGATAACGATTGAGGGGATCTTTCCATCAAACAACATCGTTAACATTGCGATGAGTCATCACCCGGTAATGAGAATAAGGTGGCAAACCGGGGATTAACTATGCCTCGGGCATGTTGTAGTATTAATACTTTAAATTTTGGCTATTTCCCAAGACGTCTAGCTAATATTAGCCGCACTAAGGCGGCGACTGTCTTTTACCAGTTTTGTGTCCACCGGCTTTCCGGTGATGTGCTTCAAAACCCCTAAACGGAGTACGATCTGCTCAAAAATTTAACATCGACTCAGATGAGCGTGAGTTTTTCATTTTTAAATCCGACTTTGAAACGATAAGGAGTGTATTATTCGTGGTACGCGATGAAAAGTTAAATTTAGATCGATTAAGAAGGCCGAAGAGCTAAAAAAAAATACGTTGTGTGCTTAAATGCTAACCTAGACTTAGATTTAAGCATAAACTTGATTGTTCAAGTCCACCATATTAATAGCCTAATTACGTTAAAGAAATATTTTTTTGTTCTAATAGATCAATTCGAAATTTCAATTTGTTGTATTTAGGTCAGTGTAATGTAAATTCTATTTTATTTTTAGCACTTAGTGCCACCATCTATAACAATTGATCGTTAACCAAAATACGAGATCGCTTTAAATTTTATTATTTCGTTTTAACGACGAGAAAAAGACGAAAATAGCTTTGGGCGCGAAATTTGTGCCAAATTTTATGTTAGTAATTATTTCAAAAATAATTCCAAATTAAATTAAGGTTTGTTTTTCTTTTGCGAAACGCCAAACACAAACAGCTTACATAACAACACTCGAAACTATTTTTAAACTAATCTTAACAATGTTTAAACACCCACCCTACAAATTCATTGATGTTTTCCAACTCGCGTTTATGATACCCAAATATTAAACGTAAACGTAAAATATTTAAAAAGATTTATTAATAGAAACCGTTTGGGCGGGTGAGGAAGTGAATTCGCAATAAATTTTCAATCAACGTAAACGTGATATAAAAATAGATTAAAAAAAAAAATGGTAATCTTTATTTTTGTGCTTGTTTTATTAATACCGAAATCCTCTTGGTTCTATTAGTTTCTATTATTGCATTTTGGGGCCAGAAGGATAGTAACGGAAATAGAAATAAGTCGGATACCAGGTCTAACTATGATTAGGATTTATAGAAAAAAATTTTTTTTTGATTAATTTCAGAGAAAGCCAGAAACGAAATGGCGTCCAATGGCCATTTCAAATCCATCTACAAAGCTCCGAATGGCTAGAAATATGCCTCAATGGGTGGTAAGTACAAAAAATAATTTTAATTAATATATAACCATAATCTTGGATATTGTTACATTTATTGTTGCATTATATTTGACAGCTATTTGTTAAGTTGCTCAAAAAAAGTCAGTTACAACAAAATGTTTTACAGTTTTTTGAATCTACAAGGTTTTAATGTTTTTCACCGTCGATTCATTTCTGTTCAATTTTGTGTATGTATCTTTATTATATTTGCTAAAAAATGCTGTTTATCTTATTGTTATATCTCAACTAGTGCTTTAGATACGATATCTTAACTTTATATCAAAGATACTAACTGTAATTGGTGTTGATGATCATAATGAAAATGGCTGGGAAGACCCTGTGCCATTAACGAATTCAATTATAGATGGAATGCCAATTGGACAATATGTAGATGGTTAAGGAAGTTTTAACCGAAGAAATCAATAACTTAGAAAGAGAAATTAAAATACTCAAAGAAAATAATATTCTTAATGTGAACTGAATTCATGATGATAGTAGATACAGTACATAGTGATATTTAAAATTTTTAAGACAAAGAGCCAGCTCATTATCACAACAGAAGATTCAATTGAACAAGAAAAAATTATCTCGATACTAAAAACAGTATTTCAACAACTTGTCAAAAATATTACACAATTCCTATTTCAAAGGATGTCAATTTGCAAGAAGATATACAGTCAAATAGAAATTGTTCTGAAATGGGAGACAACAGTCCCTTTGACATAGACATAGATGAAGCTCTAATTAACCAAAAAATGACTTGTACAAATAAAAGAGTTCTCCCGGACAATTTAAAGATAGTGTTTTATATAATCTTAAGACTGATGATGATAACAATACATTATCAGATAGATTTTGAAAAACTGATTAAGATACTGTTCCGACTAATTGATTGAAGTATATATAACATATATATAACAAGATTCTGGAAGAAGAGAAGTGAAAATAAACATTTTGTCAGAAATAACATTGACTCATGGTCCAAACAACTGTCAATCTGTTTCGCTTTGGTTTCTAGAGAATGGAAAGAATATCTTAACGAAAAAGAGAAAAAAGTATTAAGCAGATTATGTTAAAAGAAGAAAGAAAACAATGCAGAAGAAGAAAAGCGGAAGAAAAGAGAAAAAAAAGCGTGAATTAGAAAATAGAAACAGAGATAAAGAATATTTCCAATAAATTTTAAATTTTTAAATCCAATTTTAGTAGTTTGAGATATTTGGTTTTAAACGAGATAATCATCTCTTTTTTTAAACAACTTTTTTGTACAAAAATCATTACAAATCAGAATTCTGTTAACATATCACGAAACTATCAGCACTAATAGTATAAATTATCTACTTTCCAATGACATTCACCGATTTTCAAAATATCTCTTAGTGTTTGAGAGATTTGGTTTTAGACTTAGAAGACAAATCTCATTTTTTTCGATTAAACAGCTCTTTTGTAAAAAAAGCATTACAAATCAGAATTCTATTAACATATCACGAAACTATCAGCACTTATAATTTAAATTATCTATTTTCCAACGACATAGATCGACTTTTAAATATCTCTTAGTTTTTGAGATATTTGGTTTTAAACGTATAAGTGTAGTAAGCTATATCTCATTTTTTCGATTAAACAACTGATTTGTAAAAAATCATAACAAATCAGAAATCTATTAAAATATTACGAAAGAATCAGCACTTATAGTACAAATTATGTATTTTTCAACGACATAAAGCGATTTTCAAAATATATTTTAGTTTTTGAGATATTTGGTTTTAAAAGTCAGAAGAAAAACGAGATATTATTTCAATTTCACAACTCATTTGTAAGAAAATCATAATAAATCAGAATACAATTAAAATATCACGAAACTATTAGCACTTATAGTCCAAATTATCTACTTTCCAACGACATAAAGACATTTTCACAATATATATATATTAGTTTTTGAGATACTAGTTTTTAAACATCAGAAGACATTTTTTATTTTTGTAGTTTAAGCAACTATATTTATTTAATACATCTAAACATTAAATTATCATGAAATAATCAGCACTTCTAGCACAAATTATCTACTTTCCAACGACATAAATCGATTTTCAAAATATCTTTTAGTTTTTGAGATATTTGGTTCTAAACGTCAAGATATATCTCCTTTTTTTGATTAAACAACTGATTTGTAAAAAAATCATTAGAAATCAGAATTCCATTAAAATATCACGAAACTCTCATCACTTATAGTACAAATTATCTATTTTCCAACGACATAAAGCGATTTTCAAAATATATTTTAGTTTTTGAGATATTTGGTTTTAAAAGTCAGAAGAAAAAAATGAGATATTTTTTTCAATTCCACAACTCATTTGTAAGAAAATCAAATAAATCAGAATTCAATTAAAATATCGCGAAACTATCAGCACTTATAGTCCAAATTATCTACTTTCCAACGACATAAAGACATTTTCACAATATATATATTAGTTTTTGAGATATTTGCTTTTAAACATCAGAAGACATTTTTTATTTTTGTAGTTTAAGCAACTATATTTATATAATCCATTTAAACATTAAATTATCACGAAACAATCAGCACTTCTAGCACAAATTATCTACTTTCCAACGACATAAACCAATTTTCAAAATATCTTTTAGTTTTTGAGATATTTGGTTCTAAACGTCAAAAGATATACCTCCTTTTTTCGATTAAACAACTGATTTGTAAAAAAATCATTAAAAATTAGAATTCCATTAAAATATCACGAAACTATCAGCACTTATAGTGCAAATTATCTACTTTCCAACGACATTAACTGATTTATAAAATATCATTTAGTTTTTGAGATATTTGCTTTTAAACATCAGAAGACATTTCTTATTTTTGTAGTTTAAGCAACTGTGTTTATATAATCCATCTAAACATTAAATTATCATGAAACAATCAGCACTTCTAGCACAAATTATCTACTTTCCAACGACATAAACCGATTTTCAAAATATTTTTTAGTTTTTGAGATATTTGGTTCTAAACGTCAAAAGATATACCTCCTTTTTTTCGATTAAACAACTGATTTGTAAAAAAATCATTAAAAATTAGAATTCCATTAAAATATCACGAAACTATCAGCACTTATAGTGCAAATTATCTACTTTCCAACGACATTAACTGATTTATAAAATATCATTTAGTTTTTGAGATATTTGCTTTTAAACATCAGAAGACATTTCTTATTTTTGTAGTTTAAGCAACTATATTTATATAATCCATCTAAACATTAAATTATAATGAAACAATCAGCACTTCTAGCACAAATTATCTACTTTCCAACGACATAAACCGATTTTCAAAATATCTTCAAGTTTTCGAAATATTTGGTTTTAAATGTCAAAAAAACATATCGCATGTTTATCGATTAAAAAACGCATTTGTAAAAAAATCATAACTAATCAGAATTCTATGAAAATATCACGAAACTATCAGCACTTATAGTCCAAATTATCTACTTTCCAATGACGTAAAAGGATTTTCAAAATATCTCTTAGTTTTTGAGATATTTGCTTTTAAACGTCAGAAGACATATCTCATTTTTCCGATTAAACTACTCATTTGTAAAGAAATTTTAACAAATCAGAATTCTATTAAAATATCACGAAACTATCAGTACTTATAGTCCAAATTATCTAGTTTCCAATGCCATAAACCGATTAGCAAAATATTTTTAACTGCTTAAGATATTTGGTTTTAGACGACAGAAAACACATTTCATTTTTTTCGGTTAAACTCATTTTTGTAAAAAAAATCAGAATGTTATTAAATCATCATGAAATTATCAGAACTTATAGTACAAATTATAAGCTTTCCAATGGTTATAACTGATATTCAAAATATTTATTATTTATTTTTAGTTTTTGAGTAATCAATTTTTAAGCTAACATCGTATTTCAAGTTTAGCCACTATATTTAATATTTTCAAAAAATCATAAGAAATCAGGATGTTTTTAAATCATTACGATATTATTAGAACTTTTAGTATAAGTTATAAACTTTCCAATGATACTAACAGTTTTTCAAAATATCTATTAGTTATCGAGTAATCAATTGTTCATTCATTTTCAAAAAATCATAAATACCTCTTCATTTTTGAGATATTAATATTTGATACACTTTTTCGACGATGATAACAATACACTACCAGATAGATTTTGAAAAACTGATTGAGATACTGTTCCGATTAATTGATTGAAGTGATATATTACAAGATTCGGGAAGAAGAGAAGTGAAAATAAACATTTTGCCAGATATAGCATTGACACCTAGTCCAAACTGTCCTAGATTAAGCAGATTATGTTAAAAGAAGAAAGAAGATAATGCAGAAAAAGAAAAACGGAAGAAAAACAGAAGAAAGAAAGCATGAATTACAAAATAGAAACAGAGATAAAGAATATTTCCAATAAGATTAGTCCTATTTCTAGTTCTAAAGAATGTGATTCCGAAAAATCTGATAAGAAGATCACGAAACTCAGGAAGGTTTGGATTATCTAAGTTCTACTGTAAGGAATTCGTTATTGTGAGATACAGCACGAAATACTTTCCTGGTAAAATAATCGATGAAGAAGATGAAGAGTATGAAGTAATAACAATGATAGAAAGTAAAAAAAACATATAGAAATGGTCAGAGTTTCCAAATACGGTTTGGTACAAGAGGCAAGGATGTTTTACAATGATAAATGATGATTTGACCATTGTGATGAAAAATGACGTTTATGATTAAAGAATTAAACAAATATAAGAATATTGTTTAGTAATTTTGTTCATACATTGGACTATCAATAAGGACTGAACAAATTACATTAAAAACAGAAAGAAAATATCGCAGAAAAAGAAAAGCAGAAGAAAAACGAAAGCACTTATGACAAAAAAGGCAGAGAAAAAAGAACATTTCCTATAAGATTAATCCTAATTCCTAACAAAAGTTTCTAAATATGTCCTAATTCCAGTTCTAAGCGATTCTAAAAAATCTGACAGCGAAGATCATGAATATCAGAAAAAAAATCCAGAATCCGGAAAATCAAAGTCAATACGATGGGTTATATGTGAAATATTTAATGAAATATATGAAAAATCTTAATCATTATTAAATTTGCTTTAATTTGCTGTTTATCTCATCGTTTTATCTCAATTGGTTCTTGAGATACACCTTTTTAAAATTCTATCTTTCATCTTATATCAACCCACCATGCAGCCTGAATTTAAATCAACCATATGATCAATGTTTATGAAAATTAAGAAATTCTTTACTGTGTATCCAATCTTCATTAAATTTACTTTAAAATGCTGCTTATATCATCGTTGTATCTAAACTGGTTCTTGAGATACGATTTATAAAATTTCTATCTTCATATTTATAACAACCAAACATGCAGTGTTGAGTTCAAAAAATCATAACACCCATGTTTATAAGAATTAAGAATTTTTTTATTGTGTATCCAATTTTCATTAAATTTGCTTTAAGATGCTGCTTATTTTATCGTTATATCTCAACGCATTCTTGCGATACGATTTTTTAAATTTCTATCTTCTGAGTTATAACAACCAAACACGCAGGTTTGAGTTAAAAAATCACATCATCCATCTTTATGGAAATTAAGAAATTCTTTAATGAGTATGTAATCATTACTAAATTTGCTTTAAAATGCTGTTTATTTCACCTTTGTATCTCAACTGGTTCTTGAGATACGATTTTTTAAATGTCTATCTTCATAATTATAACAACCAAACGTGGAATGTTATGTTCAACAAATCATAACACCCATGGTTATAGAAATTAAAATATTATTTATTGTGTGTCTAATCTTTATTAAATTTACTTTAAATTGATGTTTATTTCATCGTTATATCTCAACTAGTTATAATAAGTTAATAGTTATCTTCATAGTTATAACAACAAAATATGCAGCGTTGTGTTCATCAAATCATAACATCCATACTAATGGATATTAAGAAATGTTTTATTGCGTCTCGAATCTTTATTAAATTTGCTTTAAAATGCTTTGTATTTCATCGTTATATCTCAATTGGCTCCTGAGATACGATTTATTAAATTTCTATTACCATATTTATGACAACCAAACATGCAGTGTTGAATTCAAAAAAATCATAACATCCATGTTTATGGAAATTAAGAAATTCGTTAATGAGTATCTAATCATTATTAAATTTGCTTTAAAATGCTCTTTATTTCATCTTTGCATCTCAAATGGTTCTTGAGATACGATTTTTTTTTAATCTTTCATCTTATATCAACCATAGGATCCATGTTTATGGAAATTAAGAAATTCTTTACTATGAATCCAATCTTTATTAAATTTACTTTAAAATGCTGCTTATGTCATCGTTGTATCTCAATTCGTTCTTGTGATACGAATGTTTATTTCATCGTTATATCTCAACTGGCTCTTGAGATACAATTTATTAAATTATTGTCTTCGTAGTTATATCAACAAAATATGCAGCGTTGTGTTCATCAAATCATAACAACCATATTAATGGATATTAAGAAATTCTTTAACGTGTCTCGAATCTTTATTAAATTTGCTTTAAGATGCTTTGTTTTTTCATTTCATCGCTATATCTCAACTGGCTCCTGAGATACGATTTATTAAATTTCTGTCTTCATATTTATAACAACCAAACATGCAGTGTTGAATTAAAAAGTCATAACATCCATGTTTATGGAAATTAAGAAATTCTTTATTGTGTGTCTAATCTTTATTAAATTTACATTAAGATGCTGTTTATCTCGTCGTTATATCCCAACTCGTTCTTGAGACACGATTTTTAAAAGTTCCACCTTTCGTCTTATATCAACGTAATAATCATAATAACATGACAATCATGGAAGCCTAAGATTAAAATTACCACAAGATCCGTAAGGGATAGTTATTCCTTTGACAGCAATTGAAAGATCTTAGACCAATAAGTATTCTTCCAACGTTATCCAAGATGCTTGAAAAAATTATGAAGCAACAGCTGGTGCGTTAGGTGGAAAGTAATGACTTGTTACTTCAGGAGTGGTTATAAATTTTCTAAGGCGTTTGATACCGTTAATTTTGTAATTTTAGATGAGATTCTGCATTATTTGGGGCTGAGTTTAGATGCGATATCTTTGTTTGGTGACTATTCCTGTGATAGGTCTCAAAGGGTGAGGATCGGTAATGATTGGTCTAACACAGTTAGAGTTTTGAATTATGTATCGTGTATGTATAGGGTTCAGTGTTGGAGCCTCTCTTATTCTCTTTATACACTTCGCAATTTTGTAGATTTGTATAATATTCTAAAGTTAATATGTATGCTGATGATATGCAATGCTATCTGTCTCTTTATGAAAATGATAAAAATCTAGCACAAATGCGTATTAACTGACTACTATATAATTAATATTACAACGTTCCATAAAGATTAATCCTGATAAGTCTGTGAGTGTATGTTTCGAACATGGACATTGGTATTAATATAAATGTTGTAAAGGAAGCAAAATATCTTGGTTTAACAATAGATAACACCTTCAAATTTAACACTGGATATCATCCAGAAAGTTCAAAATAGTTGCCTTAGGTTCATATTTTGAATACGAAAGTATGACAGAATCTTACACAAACTTAAAGATGTTGGGTGGCACAGATTGGATGGATATATACAACAAAATACGGATCTTCTTTGTTTCAAAGATCTTGTACATATCACATACATGTATATAAGTAATGCGGAAAGTCATCAAAAAACTAAATATCAATATTTCAAAAAAAACACTAACACTATATAAAGATAAGGAGCAATGTGCAGCCTTGTCATAGTAATCATATAGATGCATTTTCTTTAACGTTCAAAATTTTGATATAGATTCTTACCACTAAGGCTTCTTTATTCGACTTAAACACAGCTTTCGGTTATCAGCACGTTCCTTCAAATGCAATGCAACATGTAAATATGGCATAAATGAAATGGACATCTTATACTGCAACAGCTTTGCTTAACTCCCTTTAAGGACCCTTGAAGATCCACTTCCTGAATTCTGCCAACTTTCGATATTGTATACAATGTGTTTAAGATTCTTACTAAAATCTTGCTAAAGAATAAATCCTCCATTTCTGAAACAGATGCATTGAGCATTACAAATCTGCAAAAAATTTCTTACATCCCATATAACATATTGTGATTAAAAAGTAGTTTAATAATATTGATTAATTTTTCAGAATAAATCAGGAGGGGGTCCAGCACCCCCACCAATTCCTGCTGATCAAAAGCCACCTATAAAGCACCAAGGGAAACATCAAGAACCAGATTACGAAGTAATCGAATTCGGAGCATATTGCAACGCACCACCACTTCCGCAAAAAAATTTGATTTCCGGTAAAAAGATTCTTTTAATAAATTTAAATAATAAGTGAATAAACTTTTTTAGGTAACAAAAAGGATGGGAAACATTGCGAGCTTTGCGGATCGTCTTATCCTTCGGTTAATTGCCAACAATGCAAACAAATTTTTTGTTTGTCTTGTGACGATATGTATCATAGACATCCTAAGCGGATCAATCATACAAGAAGGGTACGTAAATTCAATTATAATTCAAATATTATTTGTTAATTTATTAATTAATTTAGAGTATAGATCCCCATTCTCAAGTACGACCACCTCTTCCACCGAAAGGTGAGCAAGCTTCAGCCCCGGTTCCTCCCCCAAGAAGACATCGTCGCTCCGGTTCGAACGGCCCATCCCCATGTCCAAGCCCGTTACCTTTTAGAAACGTCCAGGTAAAACATTTATTTTTAATACTTTTAAAAATCAATGTATTTATTATTTCTTTGCTGTTTAACTAACAAAAATTTTAGTAGTCAAGTAGAAGCGCCATTTTTGTTACAATTAATACAAAGCCTCTTAGCTAAGACAGAGATGATTTTATTAAAAAAAGAAATAACTTAAAAGCAGTGAGAAGCGATAACGTTTATCTTTACAGGCGACAGCAACGTTGCCTAGAAAAGATGGATTTTCTTTTAAGGAAAAAATGGATAGCTTGAAAAGGATGGTTTCGAGACCGCTTCCTCCCCCACCACCTTCACCCTCAGCAAATTGTAAGTTAATCGTTTATAAAGTTTAATTGTGCGTTATGTGTGATGTTATTAGCTGCAAGATCTGATTTTTCAAATCCAAATTCGGATCGATTTCGAGGAAGTGATCTTCCAAGCCCATCTTTGCAACAGCGGTATTTACAGCATCAAGCTATTATGAGAGGGACGACGCCAAATATACCTTTATCAGTATCTTCAAGTCAAGTGAGTTATGTTAGTTACTGTTAGTTTTAAAATTATTATTTTTATCTTTCAGCGATCATCTGTAGATTTTGATTCAGATCAATGGAATAGGTTAAGATCTGGGTCGATTTCTGGATCAGATACGGGTCAGAAGAATTCTAGAAGATTCAGTAATACATCTTGCCCACCGAATACTGGAAGATTACCGCAAAGTGCTTCTATATTCGATTTAAACGCTCCTTTCGTTCATCAGCACGTTCCCCCAAATGCAATGCAACACGTAATATAGAAATGATCTAATTTTTGATTTTGTTATCGGCAATTTTATTTTTTAGACTCAATCAATGGCTCAATTAAATTGTCCGACGTGTTATCAAGGGATGTGGGTCGATCAATGGGGTAACGTTTGCGACCCCCAACAAGTAGGGAGCAACGTCAGCCTAAATATACCACCCGGATACAATCCAATGTGGATGGGGACATGGCATCCTAATATGGGGATGTACCCATATCCGATGGGAGTCAATATGGGGCACGTACATTGCTCAAGACCGGCATCACCAACTCATAGCGTAAAATCGCGAAAATCTTACGTAAGCAAAAGAAGTCAAAGAAAATCGTATCGGAAAAGCGATGATTCAGATGATGACGTCGATGATCGCCGATCGATATTTAGCCACGCTGAAAGGAGCGAAAGAAAATCGATTAGTAGAACGAGAGAGAGCGCTTCAATGCCGAGAGATTTGAAGAGGAGGAATACGATTGAGAAAATGGAGCGGGTTCCTTTACCAAGAAATATTAGAAGGGGGAGCATTCAAGAATCGCTAAGTGATGAATACGATGCTGAAAGCGAGGATGTGAGTGAGGAATCACCGAAAAAAATTGAAAAGAAAATTATCTCTGAAAAATCAGTTGGGACAAAAACTGAAACATCGACTCAAGTTGGAGGAACAAAAGCCGTTGTAAAAGACATCGAAAATAAAGAATGGGAGTGTGAACATTGCACGTACGTAAATGAGCCGGGTACAAGAATTTGCTTAGTTTGCTGCAAAACACCTTCAGCGTTGATAAATACAACCGAAAATGAAGAAGTAATCGTTGAAGAACCTCCAAAACTAACGCAATTAGAAAGAAGAAAATCAAGCGACGATTACAGCAAAGATTACAGCGAAACGGAATCTTTATTAAACAAATTAGGAAAATTAAAAGTGCCGGATGACGTTAAATCCGAAAGGGGAGTTCAAACCGGAACGCCAGATAAAAAAGGTAAACCAATTCGAAAAATCTCGTTCTGGCCAGGAACAAAATTTTCAACACTACACAAATAAAATTATTTGTTTCTTGTTATTATTTAGTCTTTGTGTTCATGTGTATTTAAATTAAAATTGAAATAAAAATAAAAACCCTAGTCAAGTGTGTGTTAGTGTCGAGTTAAATGTGTTTTCAAACTAAAATCAAGAAGTTAACAGTTTTCCCGTTCTTCCAGGAAGACATCAAATGTCGAAAAATAATTCTAGTGAAGTTGAAGCGATGCAAAGCGAATCCGACATGCTCTCCGCTTCCGTTTCTTTGCAAACGTTAAATTCTAGTGTGGATAATATTCTGAGTGATGAGTGCACAAGAAAAGTTTCGACCGGTGTCGGAACATCACAATCACAAACAAATTCAAAATCAATCAACAATAAAATATCAACCGAAACTAACATCACCACATCGACCACATCAACCGGAACTTCACCACCCCCTCAAAATATGTCTACGCAGGTGAGTCATTTTGAAAAAAATTCTAGAAAAAAATAATTTAATTTGAAACATTTTGATCGGTTGCCAAATTATTTTACTCACAACATTATTTTTATCTGTAGACGTACGAAATGATTCAAATCCCATTGCAAAGCGGAGAAGATCGCATTAAAAGTCCTTTATCGAAAGCTGAATCGAATGGAAATCGAAACAGTACCAAGCGCAAAATGCATCGTTCGAATTCTATGCACATGGGGAATCAGAATTTTAATAATAATTTAAATAGAAGTCATTCAATGAGTCGACAATCTTCGTTAGATTCGCAAGTAAGTTGTTTTTTATTTGTTACGATTAAAATAAAGATGATTAAATGTTGTAAAATGATGCTGTGTTGAGTTTAAAAAATCATTACATCAATGTTTATGAAAATTAAGAAATCGTTTACTGTGGTATGTCCAATTTTTATTAAATTTGCTTTAAATCGATGTTTATTTCATCGTTATATCTCAACTGGCTCTTGAGATATGATTTATTAAATTATTATCTTCATAGTTATATCAACAAACTATGCAGCGTTGTGTTCATCAAATCATAACATCCATATTAATAGATATTAAGAAATTCTTTATTGTGTCTCGAATCTTTATTAAATTTCCTTTAAGATGCTTTGTACTTCATCGCTATATCTCAACTGGCTCCTGAGATACGATTTATTAAATTTCTATCTTCATATTTATAACAACCAAACATGCAGTGTTGAATTCAAAAAATCATAACATCCATGATTATGGAAATTAAGAAATTCTTTACTGAGCATCTAATCATTATCAAATTTGCTTTAAGATGCTGTTTATTTCATCGTTGTATCTCAACTGGTTCTTGAGATACGATTTTTTCAATTTCTATCTTTTTATTTACAATAATCAAACATGCAGAGTTGTGTTTATCAAATCATAACATCCATATTAATGGATATTAAGAAATTCTTTAACGCGTCTCGAATCTTTATTAAATTTACTTTAAGATGCTTTGTGTTTCATT
Organism: Onthophagus sagittarius; assembly: GCA_036711965.1. Taxonomy (NCBI): domain Eukaryota; kingdom Metazoa; phylum Arthropoda; class Insecta; order Coleoptera; family Scarabaeidae; genus Onthophagus; species Onthophagus sagittarius. The sequence continues at coordinate 17,038,425 of JASERS010000004.1, forward strand.
GTTATATCTCAACTGGCTCCTGAGATACGATTTATTAAATTTCTATCTTCATATTTATAACAACCAAAGATACAGTGTTGAATTCAAAAACTCATAACATCCATGTTTATGGAAATTAAGAAATTATTTATTGTGTGTCTAATCATTATTAAATTTGCTTTAAAATGCTGTTTATTTGATCTTTGTATCTAAATTGGTTCTTGAGATATGATTTTTTAAATTTCTGTCTTCATATTTATAATAATCAAACATGCAGTGTTGGGATCAAAAAATCGTAACATCCATGTTTATGGAAATTAAGAAATTATTTATTGTGTGTCTAATCTTTATTAAATTTGCGTTAAATTGATGTTTATTTCATCGTTATATCTCAACTGGCTCTTGAGATACGATTTATTAAATTATTATCTTCATAATTATAACAACAAAATGTGCAGCGTTGTGTTCATCAAATCATAACATCCATAATAATGGATATTAAAAAATTATTTATTGTGTCTCAAATTTTTATTAAATTTGCTTTAATATGCTTTGTATTTCATCATTATATCTCAACTGGTTCTTGAGATACGATTTATTAAATTATTATCTTCATAGTTATAACAACAAAATGTACAGCGTTGTGTTAATCAAATCATAACATCCATAATAATGGATATTAAAAAATTCTTTATTGTGTCTCAAATTTTTATTAAATTTGCTTTAATATGCTTTGTATTTCATCATTATATCTCAACTGGTTCTTGAGATACGATTTATTAAATTATTATCTTCATAGTTATAACAACAAAATGTGCAGCGTTGTGTTCATCAAATCATAACATCCATAATAATGGATATTAAAAAATTCTTTATTGTGTCTCGAATCTTTATTAAATTTGCTTTAATATGCTTTGTATTTCATCATTATATCTCAACTGGTTCTTGAGATACGATTTATTAAATTATTATCTTCATAGTTATAACAACAAAATGTGCAACGTTGTGTTCATCAAATCATAACATCCATAATAATGGATATTAAAAAATTCTTTATTGTGTCTCGAATCTTTATTAAATTTGCTTTAATATGCTTTGTATTTCATCATTATATCTCAACTGGTTCTTGAGATACGATTTATTAAATTATTATCTTCATAGTTATAACAACAAAATGTACAGCGTTGTGTTAATCAAATCATAACATCCATAATAATGGATATTAAAAAATTCTTTGTTGTGTCTCGAATCTTTATTAAATTTGCTTTAATATGCTTTGTATTTCATCATTATATCTTAACTGGTTCTTGAGATATGATTTATTAAATTATTATCTTCATAGTTATAACAACAAAATGTACAGCGTTGTGTTAATTAAATCATAACATCCATAATAATGGATATTAAAAAATTCTTTATTGTGTCTCGACTCTTTATTAAATTTGTTTTAATATGCTTTGTATTTCATCATTATATCTCAACTGGTTCTTGAGATACGATTTATTAAATTATTATCTTCATAGTTATAACAACAAAATGTGCAACGTTGTGTTCATCAAATCATAACATCCATAATAATGGATATTAAAAAATTCTTTATTGTGTCTCGAATCTTTATTAAACTTGCTTTAATATGCTTTGTATTTCATCATTATATCTCAACTGGTTCTTGAGATACGATTTATTAAATTATTATCTTCATAGTTATAACAACAAAATGTGCAGCGTTGTGTTCATCAAATCATAACATCCATAATAATGGATATTAAAAAATTCTTTATTGTGTCTCGAATCTTTATTAAATTTGCTTTAATATGCTTTGTATTTCATCATTATATCTCAACTGGTTCTTGAGATATGATTTATTAAATTATTATCTTCATAGTTATAACAACAAAATGTACAGCGTTGTGTTCATCAAATCATAACATCCATAATAATGGATATTAAAAAATTCTTTTTTGTGTCTCGAATCTTTATTAAATTTGCTTTAATATGCTTTGTATTTCATCATTATATCTCAACTGGTTCTTGAGATACGATTTATTAAATTATTATCTTCATAGTTATAACAACAAAATGTACAGCGTTGTGTTAATCAAATCATAACATCCATAATAATGGATATTAAAAAATTCTTTATTGTGTCTCGAATCTTTATTAAATTTGCTTTAATATGCTTTGTATTTCATCGTTATATCTCAATTGGCTCCTGAGATACGATTTTCTAAATTTCTATCTTCATTATTATAACAACCAAACGTGGAGTGTTAAGTTCAACAAATCATAACATCCAATTAAGAAATACTTTAACGTTTATCTAATCACTGTTAAATTTGCTTTAATATGCTGTTTATTTGATCTTTGTATGTCAATTGGTTCTTGAGATACGATTTTTTAAATTTCTATCTTCAAGTATAGGTATAGTATAGTATAGGTATAATGCAGTGTTGAATTTAAAAAATGGTAACATCCATGTTTATGGAAATTAAGAGATTATTTATTATGTGTCTAATCTAAAATTTGCTTTAAATTGATGGTTACCCCATCATTATATCTCAACTGGCTCCTGAGATACGATATATTAAATTTTTATTCTTCATATTTATAACAACCAAATACGCAGCGTTGGATAAAAACAAAAATGATGAACTTTATAAACAGTTTAAAACCCAACCCAACCCACGTTGTTATAATTATAAATTATAAATCTTATTAATAAGGTAAAATCCAATAAAAAGTGGGTGCCTCATTTGCATTTAGAATAACCTTGCGAATCTTAATTACTTATTAAAAGTCTTTCTTTATAACTAATATAAGAATTTATTAAGAATTCTTTATAACTGTGTTTAGTTGCGTATTACATTATTATTATATTGTAATTATTATATTGTATGTTTAATTGTTTATTTCTAGTTTTTTATGCTTGATTTTAATTGTCATCTCACATCGTGCGTGCGTCTTTAAATTTATTGTTTTGATTTGTTATGAGGGTGCTTTGCTGGGGATATTCTCCCTGTTTGCATCCCCTAATTAAGTAAATAAATAAATAAATAAATAAATGTGATTATTTTGTTTTAGAGTTTACCCGATTCTCCATCAAGAGCGAACACACCGTTTGAAGTTGACTCAATGGAGTATCTAGACCCGAGATATACCAGAAAATATATAGGGAAGAATCGATCTCATAGCATCATGGATTTGAGATACAGAAACGACTATAATTACTGGGTACCAAAAAAAAATGAGTAGCTTGCATCTTGTGTTGTCTTCATTGCATTCGTAGCGCTTATAGTAAACCAAAAAAAGCTTTAGATTACTTAACAATCATCGACATTTATTTAACCAAACCCCATCATTTCCTAACAAACAAAAAATTAATTTTTTTATAATCTCCTTTTAATTTTGTTTCAGAATGAGCATCCTCTCCGAAACCGTTCCGATTCATTTCACGCGTTCAAAGACGATTACCCACCAGATCATAATCAACATTTCCACGGATACGATACCTTCAAAAACCAAGGAATGGAATTGGTCAAATTACTTCGGGTAATTCGATAATTACAAAGTAGACGAAATTATTAAATTGATTTAAATTATAGGAAGCCGAACATTATAAGTACACGGCGGACGAAGTTCAAGCGGCTTTAATTCATTGTAAAGATCAAAATCCGATTGAATGGTTAAAAGAGAATTGGGAAAAAACGATCACCGGCGTTCAAACTTTATCGACCCAAATGGGAAGGGAGAGTCCGATGAATATTGTTGGAACCGTTTCGGAAACTGAAGCTAGAAATGCTTTGAGGATGCATAAAGGCGTTTTGTGGGATGCTGTTAAGGAATGTGTTGAACAAAGGGAACGAAAGGTATTTATTTTAAATGGATAAGGATTTCTTTGTGGTATTTCTGGTCTATATAATCTGTGAGGTTGATTTTTTAATTGATTGTGGGGTTTAAGGAAGTGTATGACAATTGGGAGCTCAAGTTTATGGTGCATTCTCTTCTTCTAACATCTCAATCTAACTCAATTGAAAGCAATCCAACCCAATCTGTTTCTCTAAGATTCAGCTTGGATTCACCTTCATATCAGCAATATGTAATAAGTTCAACGATAACTCTTCACCTTCTACAACTTCAAATTCAATTCTTTACTCGATGATATCTTGTTCTGCATTTTGTAACATAAAACTAACATAAAAGTTGTAGAAGCTGTATGCATTTTATTGAGTTGCATTCAGCAAATCAAGAAATTAATTCATTTTTTAGTAGACATTTCCTCTTAATGATATAATCAAATTAATGTGATACGGTAAAATTAACCAATAATTAATTTCTTTTTTAGTATGCTGAATTAGCATCTCGTGGTGAGTTCTCCCGTGAAGATATTTTAACGGTTTTGACGGCAAATCACGGTGATGTCGAAGCAGCATTTGTAGAATTGGGCAAAACGCAATTAAAACCTTTTTTATTTCGGATTTGGGGGCCACCAACCGGAGCAGAAAATGAATCGGGTAATGAGGGGGTTGCAATTGCATTAAACGAGGGTGGTAAGATAAAAACTAAATGAGAAGTTAAAGCGGAAAATCTAAAATAAACTATTTTTTGTTAGAGCTTGCTCACGAGGATGAAAAATCTCAAAACGATAAAGATTTTATCGAAACGGCCAAAGCGGTGAGTTCACTTACTAACAAGATTTTAAAACAGGAAGAATACTTGGAGAAGTCTCAAAATCATGATGGGAAAAATAAGAGTCAAAATGATCAAAAAGAATTGAAAGAAAATAAGGATGAGGAAGTATCTCAACGCGAAACTCAACAAATCGCGAACGATGGGGATGTGAATGTGTTAAATCCAAAAATGGTTGAAATCGAACCAGGTTTAGTTGAAAAAAATCAAGAAAATGTAAACCACAAAACCGATCTTAAAGTTGAGTTAACCACCAATACAAAACCAGAGGTTACTAAACAACCAAAAGAAGAAAAAAGAAAAATGTACATCGAAAAAAGCAGCACCGTTATTCAAGTTAAAGACGTTAACGATGAACCTCAAAGCACAACTCAACAAAATGATTCGGATTCTGAAAGCTCCGATTCTTCGCAGCACCAGCAAAGCGACGAAAACGAAGGAAATAATAATTCGAATAAGGTAAAGAACAAGAACATTAGCACACTCAGCATTGTTTTGCAAAGCACCTCATCTAACAAACATAGTAGCCCTGATAGTAGCGTAGATGTTGGTACTAAAACGAGTGTTGATGAAGATGGGGAAAATAAGAAAGAAATAAAAGAAAATGAAGATGTTGCGCGACGACCAAGTTTTTTACAAAACATTAAGAATAATATTAAATTATCGGTTAATAAGATTCGAGTCAATCGGATCCCTTCGAAGAAGTGGAAAAAAACTTCGAAGAAGAAGAATGTTAAAACTGAAGATGAAAAATTTAGACAATCTAGTTCGACTGATTCAAATGAAATTGAATATAATAAGGAGGAGATAAAAAATGATTTAGTAATACCAGAAAAGTTGGAATCAAAAGAGATTAATGAGATTAAAAGAGATAAAGAAGAAATTAATGTTGATGATAAAATTGATGAAAAAAAATCATCGGAACAACATAATTTTGGGATAAAAGGGGATCAGAAAATGAATGGTGTAAAACAAGAAGAAGAATTTGTTATGGATGATTTAAAAAATGTTGAACAAAATTTAATTGAAGAAAATACCATAGCTGAATCAAAAAAGTCTTCTAGTATCGCTGAAATCGTTGAAGATGTTTCAAATAGAGCTGAAGAAACTAATAAAGTTATTGAAATTGATTCAAAACGTTTAGAAGGGAATCAAATAATGAATGGTGTCGTAAAACAGGAAGAAGAAATTGTTATGGTTGATTCAAAAAATGTTGAACAAAATTTAACTGAAGAAAATATCATAACTGAATCAAAAAAGTCTTCTAATATCTCCGAAATCGTTGAAGATATTTCAAATATAGAAGCAACTAATAAACTTGATGAAATTAATTCAAAACGTTCAGAAGATCAAATAACGAATGGTGTTGGGAACCAGGAAGATGAAATTGTTTTTGAACAAAATTTAACTGAAGAAAACATTATAACTGAATCAAAAAAAGATATCGTTGAAGATATTCCGAATATTGCTGAAGCAACTAATAAAGTTATTCAAATTGATTCAAAAAGTTCAACCGAAGAAATCAAAGTTGATCACAAAACTGAAACCGATAAAAAAGAAGTTCCAAAAACAACCACTACAATCCAAGTTTCTCAAAATCCTCAATGCAAATCGATAAGTAAATCAAAATCGTCCAAAATTCCAATTTTCCGGCAAAATTCCGTGTCAAAGTTGGTACCGAAAAACTCTACCCAATCGAAATCGGAGAGTCACATTCCAATCAAAAAGTTTGGACAATCGAAATCTGCCGCGAAGTCGTCCAAAAATGTTATAAATGATCAAATAAGTGTTCAAGGTGAAGATAAAGACGAAAATCAAAAAGATGTACATGAAGAAAATAATCAGAGTTTTGACCAAAGTAATGTTGTGAAACGATTGGGGAAGCAAGAAGGAATTGATTTGGTTAAATATGAAGTTGAAATGATTAAGGGTGAATTTGAAGTGGAAAGTATTAATGATAAATCAGCAAATAATGCAGTAAATGATGTATCGGAAGGTACGTTAGATGGTGCATCAAAAAATACAATAAATGATTCATTAAAAAGTGGGTTAAATGATGCATCAAATAATGCATCGAAAAGTGAATCAAATGATGCATCGAAAAGTGCATCAAATGATGCATCGAAAAGTGCATCAAATGATGCATCGAAAAGTGCATCAAATGATACATCGAAAATTGTATTAAATGATGTATTGAAAAGCACATCAAAGAATCAATCCAAAAATGTTTCTAAAAACGCTTCAAACGATACATCAAATGATGCACAAAATAATATAACAAATAATGTATCCAATGAAGCATCAAATGGTGTATCGAAAATTATATCAAGTAATACAACAAAAGATGCGTCCAAAAATGCTTCAAATGATGTACCGAAAGGTAAATCAAATGCTACATCAAAAAAGACATCAAAAGATACAGCCAATCATACAAAAAATGGCGCACAAAATAGTGTATCTAATAGTGTACCAAATGATACGTCAAATGATGCATTAAACGATGCAGAAAATAACACAACAAACGCTGCACCCAATGAAGTATCACAGGGTGTATCGAAAAATGCACCAAATGACGCATCAAAAGGTGCCTCAAGCACTGCATCCAGAAATGCTCCTAATGAAGCTTTAAACGGTGCATCAAATGATGCACAAAATAATACAAGAAATGATGTATCAAATAGTGCACCAAATTATACTTCAAATGATTCATCAAATAGTACAACACATGGTGCATCAAATGATACAACAAATGGTGCATCAAATAATACAACGCACAGTGCATCAAATAATACAACAAATGGTGCATCAAATGATACAACAAATGGTGCATCATATACTACTATAACTGAAGCATCAACAAGTATTTCAAATGTTGCATCAAAAGGTGCGTCAGATGGTGCATCAAAAAAAGCATCAAATCATTCATCAAATAATACAAAACGTGATACATCAACAAGTGCTTCTAATGGAGCATCAAAAACTGCATCAAATGATATGTCAAATAATAGAACAAATGATGTACTAAATACAACAATAAATGAAGCATCAACAAGTCCTTCAAATAATATATCAAAAGATATATCAGATGGTGCATCAAGGACACCATCAAATCAATCATCAAATAATTCAAAACGTGATGCATCAAAAGGTGCGTCAAATAATACAACAAATGCTGCGTCAAATGAAGCATCAAAAACTGCATCAAATGAAATTACAAATAATAGAACAAATGATACAATAAATGAAGCATCAAATACTAGAATAAATGAACCATCAACAAGTACTTCAAACGATGAGTCAAAAAGTATATCAGATGGTACATCAAAAAAAGCATCAAATCATTCATTAAACAATACAAGACATCATGCATCAAATGAAGCTTCAAAATCTGCATCAAATGATATATTAAATAATACAACGGATAGCGTATCAAATATTACATCAAATCAATACAAATTATTTCCAAAATCGAAAAGTACTGAAGAATCCAAACCAAGATCGGCATCTTTAGATTTAACAGACGAAGAAATGGAAAAACACAAATTACTAACGCGCCGTTTATCATTCGGTTATTCAAAAAAAAGTTCTTTAGATTCGACCAGTTCGAAACAACAATCTTACACGAAATCCCTCGATAACGATAGCGACTCATCAGTGTCTGAAAGTAACGTTGAAGATCTTCTCGATCCGAGCACTGACGATGAGAGTTACGAAGAAATCGACGAGTTGGACGAGATCGTCGAATCGGATAGTGAAGATTACGAAAACTTTGATAAACAAAACGCCCAAATGATCGACGATTTCGATATAAACGTGAAGAATATTCAAAGTAAATTGGATCAACTTGAAAATGAGACTAAAACGAAAATGTATTTCTCCGAAACTTGTGAGAGCGAAGAAGAATATGATGAAGATGATGATGACGATGATGATGGGGATTTAGAAGATTTAGAGGAGGAAGTTGAGGATGAAAGTGTTGATGGGGGAGGTGAATTGGAAATTGAAATGAAGAATTTGACTGAAATGGAAATTATGGAGGTAAGATGTATCATGGGTCACCCAAGTCTTTGTCGATTTGTCTTTGTACATTTTTAAAAATTTATTAAACCAAATTAATCATTAAAAGATAAATCAAATTTTATTTCAAATTTAGAGACAAGCTCGAAGATTATTAGCCGAGGGGCAAGTCGAAAATTACCAACAAGCCGAATTAGCCGTCAGTTTATTATCATTAAAATTTTCAACCCAAGAAGTCCTCGAAGCGGTTAAAGATTGCACCACTTTAGACGCAGCCGTAGCCTATCTCCAACAAGAATGCGAATTATGCGCCGGAAAATACCACATGAACGAGGTAAAAGCATGAAATTAATTTAAAAAAGATTATCCTTATTAACTAATGTGTCGTTTGCAGATCGTTTCTATGTTAAAATGCGTCCATAGATGTTGTCATGATTGTGCCAAAAATTATTTCACCATCCAAATCACCGATCGTAATGTGATCGATTGCACGTGTCCTTTTTGTAAAAAACCCGACGTCGACGAAAATACCGAAGATGAATTGTCTGAGTACTTTGCTAATTTGGATATTTTACTCAAGGGGATCGTCGAACCGCAAGTTCATGAATTATTTCAAAGCAAGTTGAGAGATCGAACTTTGATGCAGGATCCGAATTTTAAATGGTGTGCACAAGTAAGTAATTAAATCATTTTTTATTAAACTGTTTCCTAATAAGTTTTTAACAAACAAGTTTAAAAGTTTTTTCTTGCAAAGTATTAGGAATTAGGGAATGAAACTTTTTGGGCTTATACAAAAAATCATTTTTTATACAAGAAATATTTTTGGATGATAAAAAAGCAACTAAACAAAAGCTAAAGAACATTAAACATTTCAATTCTGGTAAAGTATTAAGAACATTGGCGCCGTTTTTTGAAAATATCTACGGGTGCAGAATAACCCGAATGACGGCTCTCTAGCAAAAGCAAAATCATTTCAAGTCTGATATGACAACGTGATACTGTTTCTTCTAGAAGCAGTATCACATCTTCTGGAAACATTTTATCTCTTTCAGAGGGCAATATCAGGTCTTCTGGATACGTTTCAAGTCTTCTATAAGCAATATCAAGTCTTCCAGAGACAGCATCAAATCTTCTAGAAGCATTGCAAATCTTCTGGAAGCAATATCAAGTCTTCTAGAAGCAGTATCAAGTATTCTAAGGGCGGTATCAAGTCTACCAGGGGCAACATCAAGTTTTCTAGAAGCATTGCAAGTCTTCTGGAAACACAATCAAGTCTTCTAGAAACAGCATCAAGTCTTCCAAAAGCAGTTCAAGCCTTCTAGATTCATTGCAATTTTTTTTGAAGCAATATCAAGTCTTCTAAAAGCAGTATCAAGTTTTCTGGAAGTATTTCAATTATTCAAGAGGCAATATCAAGTTTTGTAAAATCATTTCAAGGTTTCTAGGTATAGTACCAAGTCTTCTGGAAGCAATATCAAGTCTTAATTTAAAATACGAAATAAAACGGTTTAACTTAGGCGTGATTAAACCAAGCCCACATTCTATGTCTATGATGATAATGGGAATAATACCGAAATGTATGGACAACATACATAACATCCCGGACACCTTCTTTTTTATTTTACGTCACCGTTGCCAATTGTGTGATTCTTTAATAACGGTGAAAAATTATTGTTACTGAAATATCGCTCATATCTACTTTAGACCAAGGTGTTATAGCTACATATAAGGCATATTATACCAAAAAACTTATTACTTACAATATTAGTTTGTACCTTAAGTACCTTCTGGCACAACTTCTCGTTTTCAGCCTGTAGACCAAAGTGTTATACTACATTCAATGCATAACCTTGACAAACTTCCAAGAAGTTGCCTCATTATTTGAAACGTGATTTCAACCCAACTGTATCACATATAGTTGTAAAATATCCGGGTATTTATTTCTATGAGAAAAATTTCAGGGTATATACCCAGGAATATTTACCCCAAATAGATATTTCACGTTTTAATCGCAATAACTTGATCTAATCTCAATTATGTCAGATTCGTCTGCGCCAATTTTTGAAAATACCTTTGGCACTAGGCGCTGAAAAAAACGAATGACGGCTCTTCAAAAAAGAGTGTGAATTTGGCAGAAAGCGCTCAATATTAGGTATATCAACATTTAAAACATAGAATGGTACCTTCAATCCAGATAAAACCATTAAAAATTTTGTATGGATGCTTCAGTATTATTTTGGAAGCAAAATCATATTTTATCGACAGTATCTTGCCTTTTGCAATAAACATATTTTCAATTAGCAGCATTTAGTCTTTAATTCCCAGTTTTTAGACTACTTACGTCAAAATTTTGCGTTTTGCCCAATGATATTTAAGATATTCACATTGAAATTGTTTATCAACAGTATCTTGTTTTTTATTCGTTAAAAATGGTTTCTGCGAGCAGTTTTACAAGCAGTATCAAGTCTTCTGGAAGCATTTCAAGTCTTCCAACTTCAATATTAAGTCATTTGGTTACATTGCAAGTATTCTGGAAGCATCAAGTCTTTTAGAACCAGTATCAAGTCTTCTAGGAGCAGTATCAAGTCTACTTGAAGCAGTTCAAGCTTTTTGGAAGGATTTCAAGGCTTCTGAAAGAATTTCAAGTATTTTGCAGCAGCACCAAGTCTCTTAGAAGCAGTATCAAACATTCCAGGGCCAGTTGAAGTCTTCCAGAGGTAGTATCAAATCTTTTGAAAACATTACATATCTTCTGTAAGCATTTAGACTCTTTTGGAAGCAATATCGAGTCTTCTAGAAGCAATATCAAGCTTTCCACGGACACCATCAAGTCTTCAGGAATCAGTTGAAGCCTTCTGGAAGCATTGCAAATCTTCTGGAAGCAATATCAAGTCTTCCAAGTAAGACTTAAGTAATTCTTGTAAGCATTTAAAGCATTCTGGAAGCAATACAAATTCTTCTAGAAGTAGTATCAGGTCATCCAAGGGCAATATCAAGTCTTGCAAGGGCAGTATCAAGTCTTCCAGGAGCAGTATTAAATTTTTTGGAAGCAGTTCAAGTTTTGTGGAACAATTGCAAGTTTTCTGTAAGCATTTAAAGCCTTCTGGAAGCAATATCAAGTCTTCTAGAAGAAGTATCAAGTCTTCCAGAGATAGTATCAAGTCTTCTAGAAGCATTGCAAGTCTTCTGGAAATAATATCAAGTCTTCTAGAAACAGCATCAAATCTTCCAGCAGCAGCTTAAGTCTTCTGAAATCATTGTAAGTATTCTGTAAGCTTTTAAAGCCTTCTGGAAACAATATCAAATCTTCCAGGAACAGTATTAAGTCTTCTGAAAGCAGTTCAAGCTTTCTGGATGCATTGCAAGTCTTATGTAAGCATTTAAAGCATTCTGGAACCAATGCAGTCTTCTAGAAGCAGTTGCACGGGCAGTATCAAGTCTTCCAGGGGCAGTATTACATTTTCTGGAAGTAGTATCATGTCTTCTAGAACTATTTCAAGTCTTCCGGAAGCATTGCAAATCTTCTGCAAGCAATATTAATTCTTCTAGAAGCAGAACCAAGACTTCTGGAAACAGTTCAAGCCGTCTGAAAGCATTTAAGTCTTCTCAAACCATTTCAAATCTTTTGGTAACAGTATCAAGTCTTATAGAAGTGTTTCAAGTCTTCGAGAGGCAATATCAAGTCTTCTGGAAGTATTTTAAGTTTTTCGGAGACAATATCATGTCTTCTGGAAGCATTTCAAATTTTCTAGAAACATTACAAATCATCTGGAAACAATATCAAATCCCATAGAAGCAGTTTTACGTCTTCTGGAAACATTTCAAGTCTTCTAGAAGCAATATCAAGTCCCTATTCAAAATACGTCCTCTCCAAAACAATATTCACAGCACTCTTCTAAGATTTATAATCATTTTCAAAAGATTTGTTGAATCCAACATAACCTATCTATATCCAAAGAACATTAAGAATTTATTTCTGATAAAGTATTATAAAACAGTTCAAGTCTTCTGGAAGCATTTTAAGTCTTGTGAAACCATTTCTGGAAACAATATCAAGTCATCTAGAAATATTTCAAGTCTTCCAGAGGCAATATCAAGTCTTCTGGAAGCATTTCAAGTTTTTCAGAGGCAATACCATGTCGTCTGGAAGCAATTCAAATGATCTAGAAACATTGTAAATCCTCTGGAAACAATATCAAGTCCAATAGAAGCAGTATCACGTTTTCTGAAAACATTTCAAGTCTTCTGGAAGCAATATCGAGACTTTATTCAAAATACGTCCTCTCCAAAAAATATTCACAGCACTTTTCTAAGATTTATAATCATTTTCAAAAGATTTGTTGAATCCAACATAACCTATCTATATCCAAAGAACATTAAGAATTCATTTCTGATAATGTATTATAAATTAAAGATTGAAACTTTTTGAGCTTATAAAAGAAAAATTGCTCTTCATCTGATTTATAAGAGGCAGTATCATCTTCCAGGAGCAGTATCAAGTTTTCTGAAAACATTCAAATCTTTTGGAATCATTGCAAGTCTTCTTTATGCATTTAAAACCTCCTGGAAGCGATATCAAGTCTTCTAGAAATATTTCAAGTCTTCCGGAGGCAATATCAAGTCTTCTGGAAGCATTGCAAGTCTTCTAGAAGCATTGCAAAACTTCTAGAAGTAATATCAAGTCTTCTAGAAGCAGTATCTAGATTTCTGGAAACAGTTCAAGTCTTCTGGAAGCATTTTAAGTCTTGTGAAACCATTTCTGGAAACAGTATCAAGTCATCTAGAAATATTTCAAGTCTTCCAGAGGCAATATCAAGTCTTCTGGAAGCATTTCCAGTTTTTCAGAGGCAATACCAAGTCTTCTGGAAGCAATTCAAATGATCTACAAACATTGTAAATCCTCTGGAAACAATATCAAGTCCAATAGAAGCAGTATCACGTTTTCTGAAAACATTTCAAGTCTTCTGGAAGCAATATCGAGACTTTATTCAAAATACGTCCTCTCCAAAAAATATTCACAGCACTTTTCTAAGATTTATAATCATTTTCAAAAGATTTGTTGAATCCAACATAACCTATCTATATCCAAAGAACATTAAGAATTCATTTCTGATAAAGTATTATAAATTAAAGATTGAAACTTTTTGAGCTTATAAAAGAAAAATTGCTCTTCATCTGATTTATAAGAGGCAGTATCATCTTCCAGGGGCAGTATCAAGTTTTCTGGAAACAGTTCAAATCTTCTGGAAACATTGCAAGTCTTCTTTATGCATTTAAAACCTCCTGGAAGCGATATCAAGTCTTCTAGAAATATTTCAAGTCTTCCGGAGGCAATATCAAGTCTTCTGGAAGCATTGCAAGTCTTCTAGAAGCATTGCAAAACTTCTAGAAGTAATATCAAGTCTTCTAGAAGCAGTATCAAGATTTCTGGAAACAGTTCAAGTCTTCTGGAAGCATTTTAAGTCTTGTGAAACCATTTCTGGAAACAGTATCAAGTCATCTAGAAATATTTCAAGTCTTCCAGAGGCAATATCAAGTCTTCTGGAAGCATTTCCAGTTTTTCAGAGGCAATACCAAGTCTTCTGGAAGCAATTCAAATGATCTACAAACATTGTAAATCCTCTGGAAACAATATCAAGTCCAATAGAAGCAGTATAACGTTTTTTGAAAACATTTCAAGTCTTCTGGAAGCAATATCGAGACTTTATTCAAAATACGTCCTCTCCAAAAAATATTCACAGCACTTTTCTAAGATTTATAATCATTTTCAAAAGATTTGTTGAATCCAACATAACCTATCTATATCCAAAGAACATTAAGAATTCATTTCTGATAAAGTATTATAAATTAAAGATTGAAACTTTTTGAGCTTATAAAAGAAAAATTGCTCTTCATCTGATTTATAAGAGGCAGTATCATCTTCCAGGGGCAGTATCAAGTTTTCTGGAAACAGTTCAAATCTTTTGGAAACATTGCAAGTCTTCTTTATGCATTTAAAACCTCCTGGAAGCGATATCAAGTCTTCTAGAAATATTTCAAGTCTTCCGGAGGCAATATCAAGTCTTCTGGAAGCATTGCAAGTCTTCTAGAAGCATTGCAAAACTTCTAGAAGCATTGCAAAACTTCTAGAAGTAATATCAAGTCTTCTAGAAGCAGTATCAAGATTTCTGGAAACAGTTCAAGTCTTCTGGAAGCATTTTAAGTCTTGTGAAACCATTTCTGGAAACAGTATCAAGTCATCTAGAAATATTAAGTCTTCCAGAGGCAATATCAAGTCTTCTGGAAGCATTTCCAGTTTTTCAGAGGCAATACCAAGTCTTCTGGAAGCAATTCAAATGATCTACAAACATTGTAAATCCTCTGGAAACAATATCAAGTCCAATAGAAGCAGTATAACGTTTTTTGAAAACATTTCAAGTCTTCTGGAAGCAATATCGGGACTTTATTCAAAATACGTCCTCTCCAAAAAATATTCACAGCACTTTTCTAAGATTTATAATCATTTTCAAAAGATTTGTTGAATCCAACATAACCTATCTATATCCAAAGAACATTAAGAATTCATTTCTGATAAAGTATTATAAATTAAAGATTGAAACTTTTTGAGCTTATAAAAGAAAAATTGCTCTTCATCTGATTTATAAGAGGCAGTATCATCTTCCAGGGGCAGTATCAAGTTTTCTGGAAACAGTTCAAATCTTTTGGAAACATTGCAAGTCTTCTTTATGCATTTAAAACCTCCTGGAAGCGATATCAAGTCTTCTAGAAATATTTCAAGTCTTCCGGAGGCAATATCAAGTCTTCTGGAAGCATTGCAAGACTTCTAGAAGCATTGCAAAACTTCTAGAAGTAATATCAAGTCTTCTAGAAGCAGTATCTAGATTTCTGGAAACAGTTCAAGTCTTCTGGAAGCATTTTAAGTCTTGTGAAACCATTTCTGGAAACAGTATCAAGTCATCTAGAAATATTTCAAGTCTTCCAGAGGCAATATCAAGTCTTCTGGAAGCATTTCCAGTTTTTCAGAGGCAATACCAAGTCTTCTGGAAGCAATTCAAATGATCTACAAACATTGTAAATCCTCTGGAAACAATATCAAGTCCAATAGAAGCAGTATCACGTTTTCTGAAAACATTTCAAGTCTTCTGGAAGCAATATCGAGACTTTATTCAAAATACGTCCTCTCCAAAAAATATTCACAGCACTTTTCTAAGATTTATAATCATTTTCAAAAGATTTGTTGAATCCAACATAACCTATCTATATCCAAAGAACATTAAGAATTCATTTCTGATAAAGTATTATAAATTAAAGATTGAAACTTTTTGAGCTTATAAAAGAAAAATTGCTCTTCATCTGATTTATAAGAGGCAGTATCATCTTCCAGGGGCAGTATCAAGTTTTCTGGAAACAGTTCAAATCTTCTGGAAACATTGCAAGTCTTCTTTATGCATTTAAAACCTCCTGGAAGCGATATCAAGTCTTCTAGAAATATTTCAAGTCTTCCGGAGGCAATATCAAGTCTTCTGGAAGCATTGCAAGTCTTCTAGAAGCATTGCAAAACTTCTAGAAGTAATATCAAGTCTTCTAGAAGCAGTATCAAGATTTCTGGAAACAGTTCAAGTCTTCTGGAAGCATTTTAAGTCTTGTGAAACCATTTCTGGAAACAGTATCAAGTCATCTAGAAATATTTCAAGTCTTCCAGAGGCAATATCAAGTCTTCTGGAAGCATTTCCAGTTTTTCAGAGGCAATACCAAGTCTTCTGGAAGCAATTCAAATGATCTAGAAACATTGTAAATCCTCTGGAAACAATATCAAGTCCAATAGAAGCAGTATCACGTTTTCTGAAAACATTTCAAGTCTTCTGGAAGCAATATCGAGACTTTATTCAAAATACGTCCTCTCCAAAAAATATTCACAGCACTTTTCTAAGATTTATAATCATTTTCAAAAGATTTGTTGAATCCAACATAACCTATCTATATCCAAAGAACATTAAGAATTCATTTCTGATAATGTATTATAAATTAAAGATTGAAACTTTTTGAGCTTATAAAAGAAAAATTGCTCTCCATCTGATTTATAAGAGGCGGTATCATCTTCCAGGGGCAGTATCAAGTTTTCTGGAAACATTTCAAATCTTTTGGAACCATTGCAAGTTTTCTTTATGCATTTAAAACCTCCTGGAAGCGATATCAAGTCTTCTAGAAATATTTCAAGTCTTTCGGAGGCAATATCAAGTCTTCTGGAAGCATTGCAAGTCTTCTAGAAGCATTGCAAAACTTCTAGAAGTAATATCAAGTCTTCTAGAAGCAGTATCAAGATTTCTGGAAACAGTTCAAGTCTTCTGGAAGCATTTTAAGTCTTGTGAAACCATTTCTGGAAACAGTATCAAGTCATCTAGAAATATTTCAAGTCTTCCAGAGGCAATATCAAGTCTTCTGGAAGCATTTCCAGTTTTTCAGATTCAATACCAAGTCTTCTGGAAGCAATTCAAATGATCTACAAACATTGTAAATCCTCTGGAAACAATATCAAGTCCAATAGAAACAGTATCACGTTTTCTGAAAACATTTCAAATCTTCTGGAAGCAATATCGAGACTTTATTCAAAATACGTCCTCTCCAAAAAATATTCACAGCACTTTTCTAAGATTTATAATCATTTTCAAAAGAATTCTTGAATACAACATAACCTGTATCCAATTTATTTCTAATAAAGTATTACAAATGAAAGATTGAAACTTTTTGAGCTTATAAAAGAAAGAGATTGTTCTTCATTTTATATACAAGAATGTTGGCACTTCGAAAAAGTTGTTTCTTAAGTTCTTAAGTATAAAAAATTAGTAAAACCACCTTTGTTATACTAAATAGTTTCTAATTAAATAATTTATTTTAGTGCTCTTCAGGATTTATCGCAAATCCGCGACAGAGAAGATTAATTTGTCCAGATTGTAGATCCGTAACTTGCGCAAGTTGCAGAAGACCCGTTAGTAATAAACAAAAATTAGATAACTATTACAACTAAATTGAATTAATTTTAAGTGGGAAAAACAACACGAAGGGATCTCATGCAAGAAATTTTCCGAATGGAAAGAAGCTAACGATCCGGATAATCAAGCTTCGGCCGTTGCGAGACATTTGGCAGAAAACGGAATCGATTGTCCGAAATGTAAATTTAGATACTCCCTATCTCGGGGTGGTTGTATGCATTTCACTTGCACCCAATGCAAATTTGAGTTCTGTAGCGGTTGTGGGAAGCCGTTTACGATGGGGGCCAAATGCGGGGTGAGTGCTTATTGTGCCAAATTGGGATTGCACGCGCATCATCCCAGAAATTGTTTGTTTTATCTCCGGGATAAAGAACCGAATCAATTACAACAATTATTAACGGTAAACACAAACTCAAAATACTTTAAAAGGAAGTATACAACTTTTTTTTAAAGGAACATAAAATCCAATTTGATACTGAGGGACCAGGCGAAAAAGAAGATAACGCAACAGCTTTACCTAAATGTACAGTTCAATTACAAAAAGAAACTCCGGGTGGGTTATTAGATACGATTTGTAATAATGAAGTATCTCCGGGACAAGCTGGTTTATGCAGGTAAATTTTTTTAAATATGTGTTTACTCGAAATTTAATCAAAAATTTAGGCACCATTACACAGAGTATCTATGTATATTAATAAGAGACAACAAAATCGATCCAATAAAAATTTTAACCGCCGACGATTTAGAAACCGTAGTTCGACGTGCAGCCAAAAAACTACCCCCAAACGCATACGGACTACCGATTAATGTTTACAGAGATCGTTTAGTTCAGGTAGAAGGAAGAAACATGATTTAACATTTAATTAAAAATGTTTTTATTAAATTTTTTGCGTGACTTTTGTTTTTAAATAGAAGTAACCCAAGTCTAACTAATTCCCTGTCTCTGTTGTGTTAGGCTGCATTACATCGAGTATTTAGTTGGGCTCATTGGTAGACAGAGATTGGATCCGGTGAGCATACTCGATCTGGTCGAGGTTTGTCAAGAGTTAAGGCGACACGGTAAGGATGTTCCGGAGAGGGCTCAAAATTCTACCGATCGAGAGTACCAACAGTTATGCGCAAAGGTAGGATAAAAAAATATGTCTCTCAATGTGCCCATACTAAAATAAAAAAAAATTGAAGAGACTCTTTATATGGAGCTTAATAATGTCATGCAGCTTTAGTTTTTGATGATTTAAATTTTTTGGCTTGATTTAGATTTCATCAATTTTATGCACGTTTATTTATAATTTCTTTTTTTTAGATTGTGTCAGAAAAAATCCCATTAGATTAAAGAATATTAAAATGTCAAAGAAAACGTTGAAGCGAAGAACAAGGAAGATTTATTTAAATGTATGTGTGGTTAAAATGGAGTTTTTCATTGAGGATTTTAACATAGTTTAATTCAATATTTTGTAATTGTTATACAAGTTTACAAAAAGAAATAAAGTTAGTGATATGTTTTCACAAGATACGACACGTTTATTATTTATTGTTTTATTTTTATTACCTCAATGGATTCCAATCAGATCAAACTTAAACTGACACTTAACTCAAAAATTGCTATTTGTATTAAATTTCCACAGCCGAGGAATAAAATAATTTATATGAAATATCTTTCTACGATTTATAGTTTCTTTAAAAATATCAAAACCAAGATAATCTCAACAGGTATCAATCTAAAGAACTTTAAACATTCATTTCTGGTCAAGTATTCCGAAAATTAGCAAGTGATGGCTCATTGTTTATAGTTTTATAAATAGTATCTAAAGTCCGTACCAAAAGTCAAGACCCCACATTTTAGAGATCGATATCTTCGTAATTCCTCGACAAAAGAAATGTCGTAAAGATGATTGTAACCAGTGAACATTTCTGCGTATCATATGTTAGTTTGAAATTTTTCGGATCCGCGGTTTTTATTTTATCGTGAGTTTAGTGAGCATAAATAATGCATCTAAATTGAAACAAAATAAAAAGGAACTACTTTCTTCAAAATATTTAATTCTGATTTAATATACACCAAGAATAATAAAACTTTAAGTATAAAGTTTTATAATCAATTCTCATCATTCAAATCCAAAATATTTATTACAAAATTTTTGTTTATTTGCGTAATCTATCCCATGTTTTTATACCATTTGGTTTAAATATACAGGGTGTCTCACGTAATTGGTTCATTAGAACTTTTTTAGGTTCCACTATTCGTAAAGGCTTGAAATTTTGGTGACATGGGTTGTTCATTCCGATCTATTAATCTAAAATATTTTCAAGATGGCCGCCACTTCCGGTCTACCGAAAGTAGACTTCAACTTCGTTATTTTAAATGGAATGCTATAGTTTTTATTACACCATTCAATTATACGTAAGAAAATATGTTGACTTTGATAACAGTTGTTGGTGCCTACCGCTTTTTGTTTTCGAGTTATTTTGATTTTAATTGTTTTTTGGCAAATATCACCATGCTCTTTACAAGCCCATATCTCAGCCAACGTTAACTCAAAAACGTTTTGCATTGGTGCGATAACTCTTCATATGGAAAATTCCATTGACTTTTAAAGTTTTCAGCTACACTCCGCCACTCTTCTGCATTACTAGGCATCTGAAAAAATTAATACTATTATAATATCTAATCAGTCACCAATATATACAATATTTGAGTTTATACAATATTCATATGTACATAAAATATGCGGTCAGATCGAATTTATAATCGGGTGACTTTGGCAACGTATTAAGCACTCAATTGTTTTAATTAAATTATTTTTTAAGGAGTTATCCGTGCTTAAAAGGAAAACCCAAGAACAAAAGGTGGACGATCTCGAAAAAATTGTTGAAGAACCCAGTGATTATACTGAGCACGCAGAAAATATAAGAACATCAGTTGAAACACCGAAACGAAAATCTGATTTCTGTTCACCAAGGAAGATAAAACGGTCGGCTATCAAAACGAAAGACTCTCGTGCAGAATAGGCTTCCTATGAAATATTAAAAGACACAGTCAAAAATCGCAGTTTCAGAGATGCCAGCACAATTTACGGGGAGCACATAGCCTCAAAACATAGAACTTATAGTCAGTACACTAGAAATGTAATTGAACACCTAATTGGTAATATTTTATTTGATGCTGATATGGGTAAATACAATGCCCCTGCTACAATACCCATTCCTTCACCTTCACCCACAGATTCATCATGCTCACAATATGATCAAAATTTATCATACCCACGAAGTATTTGTTCTTCTGCTCCATCACCCTCAAACGCATCAACGACATACAACCAACCCTCATATATTAACACTCCCTATCAACAACCTCAAACTGATACTACAACTTCTTTGGCGCCTTTAGTAGATTACATTAATACTTTTAACGATGTCGAAAATTAATTTAATTTAATTCAAATAATAATGACTGTTTTTTGTATTTTTGGTAATAAACTTGTATTAAGAAAATATATTATTTTTACTTATTTTTTTCACTTACCTTCACATAATCATCGAGGCTTTCAATTATTGCTGAACAAACTTCCGGTATGATGTAAGAAATTAGTTGTTTGGAAATTTTAAAGGTGTACATTAAACTGGTGAATGAGTCCCCGGTGGCTAAGTAGCGTAATGTAAGCATTAATCTTTCCGTTGGTGGTATCGCTTCTCTGAATGATGTATTTTGTTTTGCTATTTTTGGGCCAATACGATTCAGAAGCCATTCAAAATCTACAGATTTCATTCTACAGAAATTTTCAAAGAGCCCATATTCTACTTCGGTCGTTAAATCTTTCAATAAATCCATTCCCCTATATCTACTTCTGCTTTTAAATAAAGATGTCATCCACCAGCGTCGTCTTCGTTTCTGCCTTTTCTCTTCGTCACTTATAATTATGCATGCTGCACTTGCAACAATAATTAAGTCATCATTTGTTGCCATTATTACTTCCACTAATTACCGAAAACAAGCGAATGAGCGCGAAACAATTCGTTTGCTACACATTCCTTTTTATGTGGACGCAAGCCGATATTTTCAGCAAAGAGCGAACGAATTCGTCCAAATCTGTTCGATTGAATTCGTTCGCCTTCGTTCGCTGTATGTGTACGCGCCTTCACAGAAACTTAACATTAAATAACATATCATCTTATGCGCTGAATGAAAACTTACTAATATTTTCAAAACAAACAGTAAAAAATTACTAAAACCAAATCTTTTTTTCCTAGTTGTCAAATTTGACGTAAAATTTCATAACCAACTCAACTTTCCATGATTTTAATTAAAATTGATAAAATACGCGTCTTTAGTTATTCGGTTTTTTTTATAAAAATGGAGAAGTTTTTTAAAAAATAATAAGAGTAAAAAAAGTTTTAAAATTAAATTCCACATAAAATGAAATAATAAGATATTAAATCTGCCGACGGATTAAAAAAGTCTTTCAAATTTTATTGTACCATCATCCCTAACCAACCCCTTCAAATGCTTTCCAATTCTTCTTGTGGATCCCTGCTTTCTACCCATTAATGCCCTTGGTACATTCATACCGTATACCAAATTTGGTTTTTCTAACTTAATTCACTACCTAGATATTATTTTTTTTCGAAATTTAAGATTTAACTTTGAAGGCCTGTAACTTCTCAGGGGTGCAACTTGGTATAAGGCAAGTTGCGTTAAATCATCATATTTTAGGTTGGTCTACATTTCTGTGCCTTAGTACTTTTGGACATCAAAAATGCTTTTAATTCTGCACCGTGGAAGGAAATAATCGGATCCTTAGTTAGTGGAAATATAAGTCCCTATTTGGTAGAAATGATAAGAAGTTACTTGTCGGAGAGAAACATCATAGCTCCGAATGGGAAAGTTTACGAAATGTCTTGTGGAGTACCTCAAGGATCTCTATTAGGTCCACTTTTATGGAATCTATATTATGATAGAATTCTAAGAGTGGAATTGGAGTCCGAAGTAGAGATCATTGGTTATGCTGATGATCTGGCATTGTTGGTCATTGGTCGTGATGAGAGTGAACTGCAAGACAAGGCGTCGTATGCAGTTAAACAGATTATTGATAAACTGGAGGAGATGGGTCTTGACATAGCTGCACAGAAAACAGAAATGGTTTTACTTCAAGGGAGAAGAAAGATAAGATCTCTTAACCTTGAAGTAAATGGGTCTGTAATTGAAAGTGCTGAAAGGGTCAAGTATCTCGGAGTTTTTATCAATAAAGACATGACTATGACGAAACATATTGAAGAGATAACAAGTAAGGCAACATTCATGAGCAATTTACTTTTAAGGTTGATGCCGAACTTAAGTGGACCAAGATCAAGAAGTAGGAAACTTCTTGCATCGACGGTGAAGTCAGTTGTACTTTACGCCGCACCTATTTGGCAAAGAGCCCTTAAATTTAAAAGCTACCGTGATATGTTGACTAGAGTGAATCGAAAACTTGCAATAGGAATTTGTTCCGCATATCGAACGGTTTTTGCTGAAGGGATTCAGGTTATTGCTGGTATGCCTCCGCTGGACTTACTTGCTGAAGAAAGAACAGCGTTATATAGGAGAGGTAAAGAAGCAAAACGTGAATGTAGAGTAAGTTTATTGAAGGCCTGGCAGGAAAGATGGGATCTATATCAGGGATGGACAAGAATCCTTATCCCGGAAATAGAACCATGGTTTGATAGGAAGTGGGGCGAGGTAGATTTCTACTTATCTCAGGTTTTGTCGGGTCATGGAGTTTTTAAAAAGTATCTTTTTAAAATTAAAAAGTCGGAAAGTGAGGTGTGTTGGTTCTGTGATAGTATAGACACAGTGGAACATACATTATTTGTATGTGAAAAGTTTAGTGGTGAAAGGCATATTTGTGAAAGGAAGTGTGGTCGATTATTAAATCGAGACAACATAGTGAAAGTGATGTTAGAAAGTGAAGAATTATGGAACATTGTACAAGAAATGGTTATGAAAATAATGAAAGTGAAGGAAAGCCATAAAAGATTCCTTGAAGGAATTGAAAATGGTGAGGATGAGAACTTGGAGAATGTTGTGGAAAACAACATTGAAGAATAATAAATTGTTTATTATTAATATTCCCTGAAGCTAGTACCTTAGCGGGTGGTTCCGGGAATAGAGGGGGAAGGGTTTTAGACGGTCGAACTTTACTTCAACCCGTCACTATCTGGCCACATGATATCTTCGGTCAGGTGTCTGTTTACAGATTTCCTAATCCCCTCTATAATAAATAAAAAAGAAAAAAAAAAAAGGTTGGTCTACATGCCACTGCTCTGTGTCGGTTCTTATGCGGGACATCCTGTATTTTGCGAAGCAAATTTATCATCTCAGCTTTCGCATCGAGTTTGTATTCTTCCTTTATAGAATTAAAATGTGGAAAAAGGGAAAGCAAGAAATGTTGATCCGGGTATTGTATGGTGGGCGTAACATTGTTTAATTTTTCGGTTAAAGCTCCAAATATTTTTTTTTGTGCATGATCAATGTCATCACTTCTTTTCAACTTTTTTAATTTAGGGATAGCAAAAGATTCCAAAGATTCTTCGGTCTCGCATTCCTCAATGTCTATAGATCGACTTGGCGGTCCGATTTCACCCACGGATTGTAAAAATGACAATGATTTATAGTACACATATTGTTTTCTGGGTTTAGCCCCGGACCCACTGGAAAAGTTTTTTTCTTTTAGCCGTTCTCTATTATATGAATCTTTCAAACTTTTCCATTTTTTCTGAAGTTTAATAGCTGAAGAAAGAAATAAAACTTTAATATTTTTAAGCTATTGAAAAATTAATACTAACGGAGTTTGAACCTTACGACCTTGGAATCCCGTTCAGTTATTAGATAATAACTTATTCTTTTTTTTACAGGTACTTAGCAACTGGATGTAATTTCACATATCTTCATTTAGATTGTAAATGTGGACATACTACTGCACGTAGAATTGTTAAAGAAACTGTAGAAGTAACATGGAATAAGTTAAAAGACATCTCCATGTCAGAACCAACAGAAGAGTCACATTTAAAAACCGCTGAAGGATTTAAGAAATATGCTAATTTTCCTAACATAATTGGAGCAATTGATGGAAAACATATAAGAATTATAAAACCATGTCATACCGGCTCAGAATATTACAATTATAGACACTTTTTTTCGATTGTGTTGCTAGCAATATGTGACGCTAATTACAATTTCATAGATATACTGTGAGCGTCAAAAAAAAGTAAACAGCTGTTGTTTTTCTATTAAAAGGTTAATAAAAATGCAGTTAATAACGAAAATCAAAAAGTTTTATTGCAGTCTTCACAACTCATCTATACTATATTTAAATCAATAGAAACATGAAAAAAAAACAAATCATTACCCGTAATAATTCATATTATTGTAAATATCTACCGAATTTACGCGTCAAAAGAAAGTAAACAGAATTCGGAACTAATAGGTATTAAGTACAAAAATAAATATAATATTAACGTTTTATTACTTGGTTTGAGCTCCTTTGGCCTTCAACACCTCCCTTAATCTCCTTGGCATGGATTCCACCAAGTTTTTTGTAATATTTTGAGGGATTTTCATCCATTCTTCAGTTAAAGCTTTTTTAAGGTCGTCTTTATTTGAAATTATCCTTTCTCTGATCTTCCTGTCAAGGTGATCCCACAGATGTTCTATAGGGTTAAGGTCTGGGGACTGCGGTGGATCATTAAGGGTTTTAGGGACTCGGTATAGCATCCATTCCTTCACAATTTTGGAAGTGTGCTTTGGATCGTTATCCTGTTGGAAGATCCAGTTCTCTGATAAGCCCAATTCATTAATACTCGGGGAAATATTGTTCTTTAAAATGGTTAAATAATCCATTTTATTCATTGTTGTTTCAATAAAAACTAGATTACCGACCCCTGACGCTGCCATACAGCCCCAGACCATAACCGAGCCTCCACCGTGTTTGATGGTATTGGTAACAAATTTCTCTTTGAAGGCCTCATTTTTTGGCCGCCATATCTTTGGTGGTTTTCTTTTACCAAAAATTTCAAATTTACTTTCATCACTAAATCATATATTTTTCCAAAAATCTGGAGCTTCGTTCTGATATTTTTATGCGAAATCAAGACGTTTCTGTTTATTTATTTTCGATATGTAAGGCTTTTTACGGGGTGTTCTTCCATGCAGGCCAATTCTATGGAGTATTCTTCGTATGGTACTGGAACTTATGGTTGTGTTTGCTATCTGCAATATGTCGTTTGCTATTTTAACCGCACTTGAACATGGATTATTCTTCACTTCTCTTACCACTGCTCTAGCCTGTGCTTCTGTAAGGCGCTTTGGTCGTCCAACGCGTTGTAAATCGGCTACAGTATGATGTTTTGCGTATTTATCCAAAATCTTTTTTATTGTGCAGTGATTTCGTCCCATTATTTTAGCTATTTCGCGTAAAGATTTACCTTTTTTATTTAAACTTAATATAATTTTACGCGTTTCTATACTTGTTTGTTTTCCCATGATGATTTTTGGTATTTATAATTTAATTTCGACGTTCAACCACTTGCTGTTTCTTCTAAAATGTTCTAAAATTGTCCTGGGAGGGGTTTATAAGTATTTATACGAAAATTGTGGTACTTCCCCTAAATCTAAAATGAATTTACAACAACCGGACCGGCTGTTTACTTTCTTTTGACGCGTAAAAATCGGGGTATTTTTACTCTAAAGGGGATTTACCATATTTGTGGGGTTTTTTGCTTAACTATTTTTTACGATAGGATTGCTCACAAATAAAGTCGTAAATTTTGGTATATAAATTTTTATTGTAAGTTAACAGAATCGTAGTATAAAGGGTTTTTAGAAGTAAACAGCTAGTGTTTACTTTCTTTTGACGCTCACAGTATCTCATTAATCGCTTCCCACGCCTATCTTTTTGCAACCTTATTAGAAAATTCTGGAAGGCGCGAGACCCATATTACAGGACGATTTTGGATTGCTACTATAAATGATTCTGTGTCGAAAGATTCCATTTTACGTGACAGACAATGTATAATGACAGACATCAATTTTTCTATAGCGCGTTAGTGGCATCAAATTTGTTGCGGCTGTCGCGCGTTTGCAAAACGCGCGACAGCATTGCTACAAAAAGTCGTCGTGAGCGAGGGCCCTTAAAGCTAATTGTTTAATTTGTATTGATCTTATTATTTATTGCTATTTTTATTAATCCTCCTTTGAGCTCCATCAATATTAAAACGATTAAAATAGTCCTATATCGTTAATGTGTGATATCTTTCTGTGTAAAACTTTTTTAAGAGTTAACTGCTTAATTTTTAAACAGTATGTTTAAATTATCTTAAAACAAGTTAAAAATTAATTGTTTTTGAATCACTTAACCCAGACAATATACAAACATGAACTTTAAACTAACTTTTTAAAACACATTGTAAGTTTTCTAAATGTTTACTCTTCCTTTTCATTTTTAGGATTAAATATGAAAAATTTAGACTTCTTGAGGTGTTTTTACAAGACTCAAACGCAAATTAAAGCAATTCCCAATAACTTTTTGGCTTAACTCATCGTGTACTCATCAATTGTAATCGTACATGCCAAATAATATCGAGACAATTCATCGGATTTCATTGCATTATTATTGAAGCTAATCTCTTCATACAATTAAGGTAAAGTACATTTCTTTAATAACATATAATTACACATTTTTTACAAAATTGTTTATATCATTTTTATAGTTTGGAGTGTGATGAATTATTAATACGAGCTTGCTCATCGATTCCAAAATCAATAGGTTCAAAATCGAAGGGATGGTAACCTTGGTTCGATTGAAGAAATTGACGAAAATGCCTAATACCATCAATATACATCATAGTTTCATCGTACGTTTTCGGATACACGTCTTTAACCAGTTCATCGATTTCGTAAGTAAAATGAAAGCTATTTGTAGTCGTTTTCAAGTTGGTGATAACATCAAAAGTTTGGGCGTAAACGGTGACTTGAACGTAAACTCCCTCGGTATAAACGATGTAAGCGCTCATTATGAGGATGGTGTTCATTAAGACGGGCTTTGAAAAATTAATATCATCGATACACCGCAAGAGCGGTCGCCTTCGCCCAAAAATCCTCACCAAACTGTAACTTAAATCCGCCGCTTTTCTCATGAGGAATCCCCCGAAAACGGTGTTATGTAAATTTCGGTTTTCGGGATGGACGAGGACGATGTTTGAAAATTGGCACTCCTCCATCCAAATAGAACCTGGAGGTAACTTTATTTGGTTCAAACTGATTTCGGCTTCTATGATGGTTTTTTGGAATTTGTCGTGGATTAGTTTTTGTTCCTCCGGGGATGGGACGCTTTTTGTTAAATCTTGCATTTTTAATTTAATGCGTAATTTTTTTCTCGTTTCGCCAGCTTTTACTAATTCTTCTTCTTGCGGCGTTGTTGTTTTTAGGGGATTTATTACCGATGCTTTACTGTTTATTGCATCTCTTATGGCAAGAAGAAATAAAGCTTTCGTTATTCTTTTATATTCTCCGTATTCTTTTTGATCTAACCAAACCAAAACTTCTACCGAACTAGATCCCACCCAAGTTACATGTCCTGATATTCTTATATCACTATTAACCTATAAATAATATACAAAAAATAACAAAAAAAATTGATTATTATTACTAACCTTAGGTTGATAATCACTAAAATCGATTTTGTTAACTAAAGCTGTAACTATTGTGAAAGGAGAATGATCGGTTGGTCCAACTAAAGGATTGCTAATATAATTTTGAGCCACAACCACTAAAAAATGTAATAAATAAGTTAAAAATAAAATTTTAATCAAAATAAATTAATAACCAGCAAAAATGTCCATATCTTCTAATAATTTATTGAGACGCACAAAACCGGTTATGCTAACCATAAGTTCTTGCAACTCAGGATTTGTAGCTAAAGGAATAGCCGCAACTGTATAACTATCGCGCATCGTTCTTGGTGGTAATTCCTCCCTTGTCGTCGGAATTAATTTTTGCAAATGTTCCCTACTTCTAGGAACGCGTCTATATCCTCTCTCGATACCCATCGTTTTAGCTAATTTCTTCACCACTATCATCAAAATAATTCACAAAAAGATAATTAATTTAATCAAATATTTACCTTCGCTAACCGAGGGATGCTTTTCTGTATGCATGGAAGCGTTATCTTGGTTAGTCGTCATCTTCTCAGTGCTAAAACGAAAATGATTTTGATGCGAATTCAACGGATATAGTAGTAAATATTGATAAGCTATTTCGATACAATAATTACGAAGCAAATTATTTCGTAATTCTAAAGTTCATACCGTGTACGTAAACACGAGAATCCGCTCGATCTGATTGCACTTGAACCACACATTTTTATAATTTTTGTTAACATCCTTTTGAAAAATTGGCACACTTGACACTTGTACTCATGACTTTTATACAGTGCTATCTTAGTGTGGTTACGTTACTGTCGGTTTTTGGCACCTTTAGAACATTTCGAAATTCACCAAATTTTTTTATTGTTTAAATTTTTATTATATTATTGATTACTTTGATTGAATTATATACTAAACAAATTAAAATATTTGGGTATTTGATTAAAATTTGTTAAATGGAAAGTAAATTAAAAAAAGCTTTAGTGTAATAGTTCATTGCACTCAAATTTTCTAGTGCAATTGATGTTGTTTGGATATTTTCCAAAGTATAGAGTACAGGAATAAATTTCTTGTGCTTCTTTGATCATTGGTAATGTATTATGCTTCAAATACAGTTTAATATTTACATGTCCTTGGATGTTAAAACCATTCTTTTTGTTAACAATAAATTAATTATCCTTGAAGGAAGAGTCTGTAGGTGCATAAAATGCTGGTAAAACAATCACTTTTAAATTAAGCTTATACATATGCCTTAACAGGAAACAGTTTGGGAATTGGAGTAACATAGCCCCAAGAGTCTGGAAATTGAATAAGATAAAAATTGTAAAAATGCACCAATACACAAAGAATACGATGATAGTTTATACCTCTGTTTCATAATAAGTGAGTCAGTACCGATTTTTATTTTTTCCAAATTATGTGCGTCGTTTTTGTATTTTAGCAGCAAGTATCTATTCTTTAAAATAGATTATAAAATGTCAATACAAACGAAGTAATTCTCCTTCCGAAGCTTTGCTCTTATTTATTCAGTCATCAATAAGACTCACCGACTTAAAATGCTTCCCCAAGACTTGATACTGTTTCCAGAAGACTTCAAATGCTTCCAAAAAACCATACTTATTGTAGAAGACTTGAAATGCTTCTAAAGAACTTCCAGAAGACTTGCTACTTCTGATTGAAGACTTGATACTGCGTCCTAGAAAACTTGCTTTTTGTGATTGTAAGAAAACTTTAAAAACACATCATCCTTTAACGTTTTTTCGGTGGAATTCATTTCAAATTGAAACAACGATTTACATCACTTTAAAGAGAAAGGTTCTACCTCAATTTAGAATGAGAGGAGATGGTTATTGATTAAAAGGATGATTTTAATAAAATGAAGCAAATAAATAAATTTCGCAATTAAGTAATTTGATATATCAACAATATATCTCCCTCAGTTTAAAAAAAATCAAGGATGTCCAAAGGACAATACCGGCCATCGGCAATGGTCTTGATGGGAAGAAAAATGTATAGAGTTCTGCGTTGTATTCATTCTAACTGATTTAATCGAAACCAACCTGTTATTCAATTCAACCGAACCCAACCCAACCTTTTATTCCATGGGATGTTAGACGTTCCGATAGTGAGGAATTGTGGCCTTCACTCTTCATTAACTGATAGCCGTTGTTAAAGTGCCCCATGAGATTCTCACAAGACGCGATTGATGAGATTCTCACATCACGTTAATTTTCAATTTGATAACAATATCTATTTAATAGCTGGATATTAATACCTCTAGGATTTTCTGATTCGAGTTGCAATAAAAGACTCTTCTCCGTTCCCGACGTTCTTACTTCTAAGCTGCAAGCGGTATATCTTTCATTTCCATTCCGCCTTTATCCTCAAAAAATCCTCGACCAACTCTCTTTCACTTCATGTCATCTCAAATACATATACTCATTTCAAAAACTTTTCCTCACATCTAGTCTTCTTCATTGTCCACTTCAAGTGCTTGCATCTTTCGAGACATCTCAACTCACATCACTTGCTGAAGATTTGATATTTCCTATGGAAAACTTAGAGTGCTTTCAGAAGACTTGATACTGCCTCTGGAAGATTTAAAATGCTTCCCGCAGACTTTATACTGCTTCTAGAATATTTGATATTGCTTGTGGAAGACTTTATACTGTTTCTAGAACACTTGATATCGCTTCTAGAAGACTTGAAATTCTGTCAGAAGACCTGATGTTACCTCTAGAAGGCTTGAACTGTTTCCAGAAGACCGTACTTGTTCTAAAATACTTCAAATGCTTCTAAATTACTTGAAGTACTTCCAGAAGACTTGATACTGCGCCCTAGAAGACTTGCTATAGCTTCCAGAAGACTTGAAATGCTGCCTGAAGACTTGATATTGCCTATGGAAGACTTAAAATGCTTCCCGCAGGCTTGAGACTGCTTCTAGAATACTTGATATTGTTTGCAGGAGACTTGAAATGCTGCCAAAAGACCTGATGTTACCTCTGGAAGGCTTGAAATGCTTCCAGAAGATCGTACTTATTCTAGAAGATTTAAAATGCTTCTAAAAAACTTGAACTGCTTCCAGAAGACTTGCTACTACCGATGGAAGACTTGATACTGCATCCTAGAAGACTTGCTATAGCTTCCAGAAAACTTGAAATATTGCCTGAAGGCTTGACATTGCCAGTGGAAAACTTAGGATGCTTTCAGAAGACTTGATATTGCCTCTGGAAGACTTAAAATTATAGATATTGCTTGCAAAAGACTTAATACTGTTTCTAGAAGACTTGAAATGCTTCCAAAAGAGCATCCATACAAAATTGTTAATGATTTTGTTTGGAATAAAATTACCACTTTCAATTAAGTATTTAATTTTGATGTATAGAGCTTTTTCTTCCCAATTCAGTCCCAGCATCTTTCAAACCAAATTTAAGCAATTTAGTTCTTTTCAACAACCAATACCCATACATATTTTCACACTTATGTTCACAAGAAAAAGCATTTAGCTTACTAATTCTAATTCTAATTATGATATAAAGGTAGTATTTTGTACTCAAAATTAAGAATTATAATTAAATCATATTTAAATTATATATTAGTAGCTTGAAACCGAATGGCAAATAGCAGCATGTAGTGCAATTTGCAGGAAACCTGCAAATTGAGATGGCTTGGATTGTGTCGAGTTGGCTTCATTTTAAAATGAAATGAGTTGGATTAGATTGGGCTGGGTTCATCTGGAAACAAAATCAGATGGGCTGGATTGAGTTGGCTTCATTTTGAAATAAGATCAGTTGGGTTGGATTCATCTGGAAACAAGATGAGACGGGTAGGATTGAGTTGGTTTCATTTTGAAACAAGATGAGTTGAGTTGGGTTCCTCTGGAAACAAGACAAGTTGGGTTGGATTTGATTGGGTTCATGTTGACAGATGTGATGGGTTGGATTAACTTCATTTTCAAATAAGATGAGTTTGTCTTCATTTTGAAATAAGATTGATTAAGTTGGTTTTGATTGGATTTAGAAAACTTTATACTGTTTCTAGAAGACTTAAAATTCTGTCAGAAGACTATTTCCAGAAGACTTGCTACTCCCGATGAAAGACTTAATACTACTTCTAGAATACTGTATACTAATATTGCTAGCAGAAAACTTAATACTGTTTCTAGAAGACTTGAAATGCTTCCAAAAGAGCATCCATACAAAATTCTTAATGGTTTTGTTTGGAATAAAGTTACCACTTTCAATTAAGTTTTTAATTTTGATGTATTGAGCTTTTTCTTCCCAATTCATTCCCAGCATCTTTCAGGCAAATTCAGAAAATTTAGTTCTTTTCAGCACCCAACACCCATACATATTTTCACACTTATGTTCACAAGAAAACGCATATGGCTCAATAATTATGATACAGAGGTAGTATTTTGTACCTACGAACTCAAAATTAAGAATTATAATTAAATCGTATTTAAATTTATATTAGTAGTTTGAAACCGAATGGCGAATAGTAGCAGGAAGTTACCTGCAAATTGAGATGGCTTGGATTGTGTCGAGTTGGTATCATTTTAAAATGAAATGAGTTGGATTGAATTGCGATGACTTCATTTTGAAACAAGATGAGTTTGTTTGGATTGGGCTGGGTTCATCCGGAAACAAAATTAGATGGGTTAGATTGAGTTGGCTTCCTTTTGAGAAAAGATCAATTGGGTTAAGTTCATCTGGAAACAAGATGAGACGGGTTGGATTAAGTTGCCCTCATTTTGAAACAAGATGAGTTGAGTTGGGTTCATCTAGAAAAAGAGAAAAGTTGGGTTGGATTCGATTGGGTTCATGCTGAAAGAAGGTGTGATGGGTCGCACGCACCATCAAATAGCGGCAACAATCCCGGTTGGATTAACCTCATTTCAAATAAGATTAGTTTGTCTTCATTTTGAAACAAGATGAGTTGAGTTGGATTCGATTGGATTTATCTTGAAACAAGATGTCATAGGTTTTTCAAGATGAACCCAATCCAATCCAATACAACTCATCTCGTTTCAAAATGAAACCAACCCATCGCAATCCAATCCAAATCATTTCTCGAGTATCTCGAATCTCCGCTTCTTTCGTTCCCTACATTTTCAGTTTTATCTATGTAGTTAACCGGATAAGCTTTTTTATACTGGAGCTGAATACCTTTTTCCGTGCTCAATCAATGCTTTTGA
The DNA here is from genome assembly GCA_036711965.1 of Onthophagus sagittarius. Lineage (NCBI taxonomy): Eukaryota > Metazoa > Arthropoda > Insecta > Coleoptera > Scarabaeidae > Onthophagus > Onthophagus sagittarius. The sequence goes on from JASERS010000004.1 coordinate 17,071,971, forward strand.
TTTTTTCTGCCAAAGCGGGTTTTCTTCTTTTATATATACCGTTTTAAAATATTCTTCCTCCCAACTAATATCGCATACTTCTTTCCATTCAGCATACGATGATGCATGCTGTATTTGTCAGTGTGGAAAGAAACTTTCCCCACTCTCTTCCATCTTATTTTCTTCCTCTTACTACTCTTGAATGGTTACTTCTTTCATCGCACCTGCTCCTATCCATTCCTGTATTTCTGTCCTATCGAGCACTTTTGCCATTCGTTCCATTTTTCCCACTGTGCCCTTTATTTCTCTTTTGGTATTCTTCCTCAATCCTTGCACTAACCTCACCATATCTTCACGTGGTTTCTCTAATACCTTCGCCTGCTCGTCCATATCCTTTTCCTCCCCTTCGCTCGATCTCTTTTTCTTCTTTACATCTTTTTTCAATGTTTCTGACATACCGCTAAAAGACCAGTTTTTCATTTGCATTGGTGTCTCCTGTTCTAGTCCTCCTTCATACATCCTACATTGTTTTATTTAACTCGTCTTCTTCTGAAGATGATAAACACATCACCCGTACTCAGGAAACTCCCAGGACCCTGCGGGCAAACCATCAACCTTGACTGAACTCAACCCAACCCAACTAACTAGTTAGTGTTAGATATTAGTTGGGTTGGGTTGAGCCATTAAACTTAACCCAACTCAACTATTATCGAATTCAAAAGATTTTACTCCTCACTTTGAACGCGAATAACAGAAAAACTACCCCATAGAAAAAAAACGAGACCGCTTTCGTTGGAGGCGAAATTTAATTCTTGATAAAATGGAGAAATTTCAAATTTTGCTATCCCTTTTTGCTATGGGATAGCAAAAATCAAAAAATAAATATACTGTCATGTTCGCACATTTTGCGCAATGTGTGGTCGAAATATACAATTTTTTCGACGAACCGTATTCGAATAAAAAAGTCGCAAAGACGAGTTTCTTCGCAGATCGACTTAAATCGAGTACTTTTTTTCATTAACCTGTGATAATTACTATAGGAGTGGGAGGAAACTGGTCTAGATTTTTTTCTATGAAGTAGGTTTTCTGTTATTCGCGTTCAAAGTGAGGGGTAAAATCTTTTGAATCCGATAATAGCTAGTTAGCACTAAATATAAGTTAGATTGAGCCATATATAACCTTATCTCATCCCAACCCCCCTATCTAATTAGAGCTAGATAAGTCTCACGATATAAAACTAAATAACATATATATATAATCAAGTGCTACTCAACCCAACCAATCTCTCTTTTTTAGAGATATTAACTGTAGAAAATCCAGCCTTGATAATCCGCCTAGAAAATGAGTGTTAAAAGATTTATAAATAAGGAAAAAAAATTCAAATAGTTGAAAATTTTATAATTTATTTATTATATTTAACACTTTATACTAAAAAGAAACGAATAAATATTATGTACAAAAAGAAATACTATGACGAAATAAATTACTTTCCTAGATTTCAAAGCGAAATCCCTTTTTAAATCGCATTTCAGACAGACTTTTTATTAAAACGTTATCCGTCCAAAAAGATTCGAATGGTAGAGCTCAAAATAAAATTTTAATTCGATACTTAACAAGTTTTTAAAAGTTTATATATACAAGTATATTGAAGAAAAAGAAAAAACAAATGCTAATATATTACATTATATCCGTATAGCTCCCTATAAAAAAATGAAACAAACCAGGCCCCGGTTTGTCCTCGCTCTCCATCTCGCTTCAAAACACACGGACAGTCGGATTAAGTGCATTCAAAAGGCCTTATTTCAAGAAGCGTACATTCTGTTTATCTCGTGCTGATATCTTTCTTGAATATCTTTCCTGCGCAATTTAAACGCAGCCGTAACTAATCCCATATCTGGAGACCAAACTTCGGTGCATAATTTTATGGCGGCTGGAATTTCGAATTTTTCTAGTTTACCTAAAATTAAATCAAAATTAATTATAGATTAAATTAATTTTATTAAATTTACATTTCTTTCCGTGCTCTTGAAGTTCTTGTAGCACGACTTTTTCAATTTCATGTGATGCGCAGAGCTCTTCGAATTGGGTCACTTGAAAACCTTTCTTAACAATTAATTCTATTAGCATTTGCTGATTGGGGACGACAAGTGCTACACAATATTGTTTACTTGAATCACCATATACACAAATATTATCCACTAGGGAACATGTTTTTAATTCAGCTTCAACTTTTCCTAATGAGACGTATTCTCCGGCTTGTAATTTTACCAAATCCTTTTTGCGGTCTTTAATTTAAAAAAATTAATGATTTAATGTTTATTTTATTAATGTATCAACATACCAATTATTTTTACCACCCCATCATCGTGTATTTCGCAAATATCTCCAGTTTTAAACCATCTCTTTCCATCCAATTCGAAAAATTCTTCTTTGGTTTTACTCGGTAATTTATAATAACCAACGCTAACGTTCCCGCCACCAACGACGATTTCTCCACGCGGATATGGTTTATCAGTCACTCTGTAGTTGCCCTCTTCCCAATTTACTAACATAATATCACAAACGGTAGTTGTTGCTCCCACTCTACCAACAGTCCTATCATATGCTTTAATTAAAAAAGAATTGAGTTAATTTTGATTGGGGGTTAAATTAAGACGGGGTTTTACCATCCATTACGGTTGCACAAGATGTAGTTTCAGTCAATCCATAACCCTGTATCACACTTAATGATAAACAAGTGTTAATTTGTTCGTGAGTGTCTGGAGATAACGGAGCTCCACCAGATAAAATTAACCTAACTTTTCCTCCTAATATATTCTTAATTTTTGAAAATACTACTCTGTAATTAAATTAATTTAATTAATTAATTCAAAATATTTTTTCAATTAACTTACTTATCTAATATAGGCGTACTATAACCCCTTTTTACCCAATTGACTTTGTAGTCATAAGCGAATTTGAACAAAGTTTTCGTTAAAAAACTCCCTTTACTAACTTTTTCTTGAATACCTTTTGAAATCCTATCCAAAATTAACTTAAAAAAAAATAAATAAATAAGAAAAAAATTATGATATGAATTAAAGATACACTTACAGGTACACTAGTCATACAAGTCGGGTGCAAAACCGAAGCATCACCTTTAGTACCCCTCTTAATTTTACTACTCGAATCAATCATAGTTAAAGCACTTGAATAACCGATAGAAATCCCAGAAACCAAACACACGCATTCAACCAGCAACTCGAAAACGTGAGCCAACGGCAAAAAACCAATCAAAATATCGTCTGGGTAAATAACCGTTGAGTCCACGAAAGCTTTCATCGTTTCTATCAAATTGGAATGAAGTAAAATGACCCCTTTGGGTACTCCTGTAGAACCACTTGTGTACATGATGATCGCGGTATCGGACGGTGAAGGGAACATGTTTGGTATGTTGGATGTAGCACCTTTTTCCAGTACATCAGAAAACTTAACGATCGCCACGTCGGAAGTGTATTCCTTCGTATTTAACGATTTTAATTGATCCTCCATGTAGATTAACGTTTTTACTGCGGGAGTTCGCGCTAGGATCGTTTTGAATTTTGGCATTAAGTCGTAACTTGTGATGACTGTTGTTACTTCGGTTTCGTTTATTCCGTGTGCTATAGCATCATCACCAAGAGTAGCGTATAAAGTTACCACTGAAATAAAAAATGTTTGTTTATAAGATAATTTATTATACAGACATCCAAAATTTTTTCTTTTAACACTTTCTATCAAGGAAGAAATAGGAGTGGTGTACATAAAGTTTGGAATCAAACAACTTTTTGAGCTAAAATTGACTTTAGATATCGAAAAACTCTATTAGGTCTATTTCTTATTGTTTTAGAATAACCCAAAAATATAATATAAAAATTCTTAACGCGGCCATTTATCTCATCTAGTGTAACTATTTTGTTAATGTATAAAATATAAATTTAACAACAAAAACTAATTATTTTATTTGTCAAACATTATTAAAACAATGCTAAAAATACTTCTCAAATTAGCTAATTCAAAATTAATGATTTACAGATAAATTACTATTTTTTAAGTTAATAAAATAATTTGTAATAAATGAGGCTAGAGGCGGTGTTGGAAATGTAATAAAAAGTTTATTTTTAATTTTTTTTCTAAAACAATAAGAAATCTTGAGGAATGTTTCAAATACTATTTGTTAAGAATAATGACACCTATATTTCAAAATGGAGCTGCTTGGCAATTTAATAAAAACAGTTTATTTTTAAGTTTGCTCAAAAACACTAAGAAATAGACAATCATATTTTTGAAATTCAGAAAAAATACCGAATTTAAAGCGCTCGTCGAAATATCTTAGAAATGTAATAATAATTAAAAATTTTAATAACTGTTTAATAAACTGGCTAATTTTTTTATAACTGTTATGGTTACCGAGATAGCCTATAATAACTCATAAATTTTCTGACGCTGTGTATTAATTTAGATCTGATAACGAATTGCATCGAATTTGAAGATAATGGAATTTGAGATAATATTGTGGTCCTGTGGGGAAACCACAGATCCGCAAAGATAGCGGTTGTGATACTATAAGAAAAAAAGTTGATTAAAAAATCAAGGAGGGGAATAAATGAACAAAAAAAAAAGTTTGAGAAGTACAGAAGAAGTAAAAACTGATTAATCCCGAATCTGATCTTGTCGTACATCTTCGATAACATCTTGCTGATGAGAAACAAAGAAGGTAATATACAATTAGACAAATTAGTATCATTTAACACAATACAAAATCGAAATCGGCGAAATCGTTGCTTGTACTGTAATCGTCGCGACCTCGGCGGAGTGAAAATAAAATCGTCTTATAGTAAACGATTTTATTTTTCGCCTCAAATGGCCGAGGTCGCTTGCGGGCGAGGCCCTGGATTTGAAAAGTTTATAAAAAATCGTCCATTTTCAAAGACTGACCTCGACCATTTGAGGCGAAATCGTTCCGTATATATCTTCGTAAATATATAAAGTCTCCTATGAGACGATTTTTTTCTCACTCAGCCGAGGTCACTTTCAGGCGAGGCGTTACAGTCTTCCAAAATGGGCGATTTTATATAAACTTTTCAAATCCAGGGCTTCGCCCGCAAGCAACCTCGGCAATTTGAGGCGAAATCGTCCCTTGTATATCTTGGTAAATATATAAAGTCTCCTATAAGACGATTTTATTTTCACTTAGCCGAGGTCGCTTGCGGGCGAGGCGCTACAATCTTTCAAAATGAACGGTTTCCTGCTAATATCTCATATCCAGCGCCTCGCCCGCAAGCGACCTCGGCGATTTGAGGGGAAATCGCTCTTTGTATATCTTAGTAAAGATATAAAGTCTTGTACTATACGACAATTTTATTCTCACTCAGCCGAGATCGCTTGCGGGCGAGGCGCTACAATCTTCTAAAATGGACGATTTTATATAAACTTTACAAATTCAGGGCCTCGCCCGCAAGCGACCTCGGTCATTTGAGGCGAAATCGTTCCTTGTATATGTTAATAAATATATGAAGTCTCCTATAAGACGATTTTATTTTCATTCCACCGATGTCGCTTGCGGGCGAGGCCCTACAGTCTTCCAAAATGGACGATTTTATATAAACTTTTCAAATCCAGGGCTTCGCCCGCAAGCAACCTCGGCAATTTGAGGCGAAATCGTCCCTTGTATATCTTGGTAAATATATAAAGTCTCCTATAAGACGATTTTATTTTCACTTAGCCGAGGTCGCTTGCGGGCGAGGCGCTACAATCTTTCAAAATGAACGGTTTCCTGCTAATATCTCATATCCAGCGCCTCGCCCGCAAGCGACCTCGGCGATTTGAGGGGAAATCGCTCTTTGTATATCTTAGTAAAGATATAAAGTCTTGTACTATACGACAATTTTATTCTCACTCAGCCGAGATCGCTTGCGGGCGAGGCGCTACAATCTTCTAAAATGGACGATTTTATATAAACTTTACAAATTCAGGGCCTCGCCCGCAAGCGACCTCGGTCATTTGAGGCGAAATCGTTCCTTGTATATGTTAATAAATATATGAAGTCTCCTATAAGACGATTTTATTTTCATTCCACCGATGTCGCTTGCGGGCGAGGCCCTACAGTCTTCCAAAATGGACGATTTTATATAAACTTTTCAAATCCAGGGCCTCGCCCGCAAGCGACCTCGGCCATTTGAGGCGAAATCGTTCCTTGTATATGTTAATAAATATATGAAGTCTCCTATTAGACGATTTTATTTTCATTCCGCCGAGGTCGCTTACGGGCGAGGCCTTACAGTCTTCCATAATGGACGATTTTATATAAATTTTTGAAATCCAGCAATATATATATTAATTAATATTATTATATATTAATATATATTAGCAGCAAACCGTTCATTTTGAAAGATTGTAGCGGCTCGCCCGGAAGTGACCTCGGCTGAGTGCAAGTAAAATCGTCTTATAAGAGACTATATATTTATTAACATATACAAGGAACGATTTCGCCTCAAATTGCCGAGGTCGCTTGCGGGCGAGGGCCCTAGATTTGACAAGTTCATATAAAATCGTCCATTTTGGAAAATTGTAGCGCCTCGCCCGCAAGCGACCTCGGCGAAATGAGAATAAAATCGTCTTATAGTTGAAGACTATATCATTACTAAGATATACAAAATACGAATTCGCTTCAAATCGCCGAGGTCGCTTGTGGGCGAGGCACTGTATGAAATATTAACACGAAACCGTTCATTTTGGAAGATTGTAGCGCTTCGCCCGCAAGTGACCTCGTCTGAGTGAGAATAAAATTATCTTATAGGAGACGTTATAGGAGTTTAATATTTTGCAGGATTATACAGGCTGTCTTAAAAAAGTGTGACGCCATGACATCATATTTTTTAAACAGCACGATATATTTTTTCTCACAGTTTTGGATGTCTTTTATGGGTGCCTACACACCTCTAAAATTTTATGGAAATCGGCTGAATGACAGCAGCACAAAAAATAAAAACGAAAAAATATCGTATTTGCATTGCTGGTTTTAAAAATTAATTGAAATTACAAACGGTCATAACAAACTTATTAAGTAAGGTCTAGTGATTTCATTACCCATGTTCTATTACTTCAAATTTATACAGGGTGGCCTAAATCTAATGGCAAAACTTTCAAACTTCGAAGCATCTTATCTTTCTTATTTTAAATTGTACAATCCACATATTATTATGTCAATCGATTCAGAATTAAAAAACAAAAATATTTTCTAATTACAACCCCATCACAATTCTTAAAATTTAAAAAGTTATTTGCAGAAAACTCGTATTTCATCTATTTTAACATCTATATCTAAATTTAATAAAAACCCAGCGTAGCTATCATAAACAATTAACTAAAAAAACATATTTTGACGTTAGCAATGTAAATATTTTAAACATTGTTACCTTTTGTTCATTGTTACCTGATTTCTTACAAAATCACTGCCCAATTTATTTAAAAATTAATTTATTAATAAATTTAATAAAGGGCAGAAATGTGGCTGCAACATGGTGGAGCTCGAGTACATTATTAAATTATTATTTATTTATGTTGTATTTTTTTATAAAATAAATTATTTTTCATACCATCGATTTCTATTAGTTAAAATTGCCGTTAGAATAGATGAAATACGGGTTTTTGGCGAATAACAATTTAAATGTTAGGAACTATGATGGAGTTGTTATTACAATTTTTGTTTGTTTTTTAATTCTGCATCGATTAATATAAAAATGTGTAGCGGGTCCAATTTAAAATAAGATAGATAATCTAACCCTGTATAAATTCGAACCTTGGTTAACAAAACCATTAGACCTTACTTTATGAGTTTGTAAAAAAATAAAAGTTTATTCATGAGTTACTGTTTGTAATTTTAATTAATTTTTAAAACCAGTAATGTAAATACGTTTTTATTTTCTTATGCTGTTGTCATTCAGCCAATATCAATAAAATTTTAGAAAGGTGTAGGCACACATAAAGGACACCTAAAAATGTGATGTCTTAATTAATAGCTGAGCTACAGAAAATGGGAGTTGAGGTGAAGAACTTTGTATAGAGTCTACTACAAGACCATTTTATTCTCACTCAGGCGAGGTCGCTTGCGGATGAGGCGCTACAATCTTCAAAAATTAATGGTTTTGTGTTAATAACTTAGGCGATTTGAAGCGAAATCGTTCTTTGTACATCTTAGTAATGATATAGTCTTCTACTATAAGAATCTCCTTCATCTTCCAAAATGGACGATTTTATATAAATTTTTCGCCCGCAAGCGACCTCGACCAATTAAGACGTAATCGTCAATTGTATATCTTAGTAAATATATAAAGTCTCTTATGAGACGATTTTTTCTCACTCAGCCAAGGTCACTTGCGAGTGAGGCGCTACAATCTTCCAAAATGGACGATTTTATATAAACCTTTTAAATCCAGGGCATCGTCCGCAAGCAACCTCGGCCATTAGAGGCGAAATCGTTCCTTGTATATCTTAATAAATATATAAAATCTCCTATACGACGATTTTATTTTGCACTCAGCCGAGGTCGCTTGCGGGCGAGGCCCTACAATCTTCCAAAATGAACGGTTTTGTGTTAATATTTCATATCCAGCGCCTCGCCCGCAAGCGACCTCGGCAATTTGAGGTGAAATCGTTCCTTGTATATTCTTCGTTATTATATAAGGTCTCCTATAAGACGATTTTATTTTCACTCAGCCGAGGTCACTTGTGAGCGAGACCCTACAATCTTTCAAAATAAATGGTTTCGTGCTAATATTTCATATCCAGCGCCTCGCCCGCAAGCAACCTCGGCGATTTGAGGCGAAATCGCTCGTTGTATATCTTAGTAAAGATATAAAGTCTTGTACTATAAAACGATTTTATTCTCACTCAGCCGAGGTCGCTTGCGGGCGAGGCGCTACAATCTTCTAAAATGAACGACTTTATAAACTTTTCAAATCCAGGGCCTCGCCCGCAAGCGACCTCGGTCATTTGATTCGAAATCGTTCCTTGTATATCTTAATAAATAAAGTCTCCTATAAGACGATTTTATTTTCACTCAGCCGAGGTCGCTTGCGGGCGTGGCCCTACAATCTTCCAAAATGAACAGTATTGTGTTAATATTTCATATCCAGCGCCTCGCCCGTAAGCGACCTCGGCGATTTGAGGTGAAATCGTTCCTTGTATATCTTAGTTAGTATATAAAGTCTCCAATAAAACGATTTTATTTTCACTCACGAGGTCGCTTGCGGGCGAGGCGCTACAATTTTCCAAAATGGACGATTTTATATTAACTTTTCTACTACAAGGCCTCGTCCGCAAGCGACCTCGGCCATTTGAGGCGAAATCGTTCCTTGTATATCTTAATAAATATATAAAATCTCCTATAAGACGATTTTATTTTCATTCAGCCGAGGTCGCTTGCGGGCGAGGCCCTACAATCTTCCAAAATGAACGGTTTTGTGTTAATATTTCATATCCAGCGCCTCGCCCGCAAGCGACCTCCTCAATTTGAGGTGAAATCGTTCCTTGTATATTCTTCGTTATTATATAAGGTCTCCTATAAGACGATTTTATTTTCACTCAGCCGAGGTCACTTGTGAGCGAGACTCTACAATCTTTCAAAATAAATGGTTTCGTGCTAATATTTCATATCCAGCGCCTCGCCCGCAAGCAACCTCGGCGATTTGAGGCGAAATCGCTCGTTGTATATCTTAGTAAAGATATAAAGTCTTGTACTATAAAATGATTTTATTCTCACTCAGCCGAGGTCGCTTGCGGGCGAGGCGCTACAATCGTCTAAAATGAACGACTTTATAAACTTTTCAAATCCAGGGCCTCGCCCGCAAGCGACCTCGGTCATTTGATTCGAAATCGTTCCTTGTATATCTTAATAAATAAAGTCTCCTATAAGACGATTTTATTTTCACTCAGCCGAGGTCGCTTGCGGGCGTGGCCCTACAATCTTCCAAAATGAACGGTTTTGTGTTAATATTTCATATCCACCGCCTCGCCCGTAAGCGACCTCGGCGATTTGAGGTGAAATCGTTCCTTGTATATCTTAGTTAGTATATAAAGTCTCCAATAAAACGATTTTATTTTCACTCACGAGGTCGCTTGCGGGCGAGGCGCTACAATTTTCCAAAATGGACGATTTTATATTAACTTTTCTACTACAAGGCCTCGTCCGCAAGCGACCTCGGCCATTTGAGGCGAAATCGTTCCTTGTATATCTTAATAAATATATAAAATCTCCTATAAGACGATTTTATTTTCACTCAGCCGAGGTCGCTTGCGGGCGAGGCCCTACAATCTTCCAAAATGAACGGTTTTGTGTTAATATTTCATATCCAGCGCCTCGCCCGCGAGCGACCTCGGCAATTTGAGGTGAAATCGTTCCTTGTATATTCTTCGTTATTATATAAGGTCTCCTATAAGACGATTTTATTTTCACTCAGCCGAGGTCACTTGCGAGCGAGACCCTACAATCTTTCAAAATAAATGGTATCGTGCTAATATTTCATATCCAGCGCCTCGCCTGCAAGCAACCTCGGCGATTTGAGGCGAAATCGCTCGTTGTATATCTTAGTAAAGATATAAAGTCTTGTACTATAAGACGATTTTATTCTCACTCAGCCGAGGTCGCTTGCGGGCGAGGCGCTACAATCTTCTAAAATGAACGACTTTATAAACTTTTCAAATCCAGGGCCTCGCCCGCAAGCGACCTCGGCCATTTGATTCGAAATCGTTCCTTGTATATCTTAATAAATAAAGTCTCCTATAAGACGATTTTATTTTCACTCAGCCGAGGTCGCTTGCGGGCGTGGCCCTACAATCTTCCAAAATGAATGGTTTTGTGTTAATATTTCATATCCAGCGCCTCGCCCGTAAGCGACCTCGGCGATTTGAGGTGAAATCGTTCCTTGTATATCTTAGTTAGTATATAAAGTCTCCAATAAAACGATTTTATTTTCACTCACGAGGTCGCTTGCGGGCGAGGCGCTACAATTTTCCAAAATGGACGATTTTATATTAACTTTTCTACTACAGGGCCTCGTCCGCAAGCGACCTCGGCCAATTAAGACGTAATCGTCAATTGTATATCTTAGTAAATATATAAAGACTCTTATGAGACGATTTTTTCTCACTCAGCCGAGGTCACTTGCGAGTGAGGCGCTACAATCTTCCAAAATGGACGATTTTATATAAACCTTTTAAATCCAGGGCATCGTCCGCAAGCAACCTCGGCCATTAGAGGCGAAATCGTTCCTTGTATATCTTAATAAATATATAAAATCTCCTATAAGACGATTTTATTTTCACTCAGCCGAGGTCGCTTGCGGGCGAGACCCTACAATCTTCCAAAATGAACGGTTTTGTGTTAATATTTCATATCCAGCGCCTCGCCCGCAAGCGACCTCGACAATTTGAGGTGAAATCGTTCCTTGTATATTCTTCGTTATTATATAAGGTCTCCTATAAGACGATTTTATTTTCACTCACGAGGTCGCTTGCGGGCGAGGCGCTACAATTTTCCAAAATGGACGATTTTATATTAACTTTTCTACTACAGGGCCTCGTCCGCAAGCGACCTCGGCCATTTGAGGCGAAATCGTTCCTTGTATATCTTAATAAATATATAAAATCTCTTATAAGACGATTTTATTTTCACTCAGCCGAGGTCGCTTGCGGGCGAGGCCCTACAATCTTCCAAAATGAACGGTTTTGTGTTAATATTTCATATCCAGCGCCTCGCCCGCAAGCGACCTCGGCAATTTGAGGTGAAATCGTTCCTTGTATATTCTTCGTTATTATATAAGGTCTCCTATAAGACGATTTTATTTTCACTCAGCCGAGGTCACTTGCGAGCGAGACCCTACAATCTTTCAAAATAAATGGTTTCGTGCTAATATTTCATATCCAGCGCCTCGCCCGCAAGCAACCTCGGCGATTTGAGGCGAAATCGCTCGTTGTATATCTTAGTAAAGATATAAAGTCTTGTACTATAAGACGATTTTATTCTCACTCAGCCGAGGTCGCTTGCGGGCGAGGCGCTACAATCTTCTAAAATGAACGACTTTATAAACTTTTCAAATCCAGGGCCTCGCCCGCAAGCGACCTCGGCCATTTGATTCGAAATCGTTCCTTGTATATCTTAATAAATAAAGTCTCCTATAAGACGAATTTATTTTCACTCAGCCGAGGTCGCTTGCGGGCGTGGCCCTACAATCTTCCTAAATGAACGGTTTTGTGTTAATATTTCATATCCAGCGCCTCGCCCGTAAGCGACCTCGGCGATTTGAGGTGAAATCGTTCCTTGTATATCTTAGTTAGTATATAAAGTCTCCAATAAAACGATTTTATTTTCACTCAGCGAGGTCGCTTGCGGGCGAGGCGCTACAATTTTCCAAAATGGACGATTTTATATTAACTTTTCTACTACAGGGCCTCGTCCGCAAGCGACCTCGGCCATTTGAGGCGAAATCCTTCCTTGTATATCTTAGTAAATATGTAGCCTCCTAGGAGACGATTTTATTCTCACTCCGCCGAGGTCGCTTGCGGGCGAGACGCCACAATCTTCCAAAATGAACGGTTTTGTGTTAATATTTTATATCCAGCGCTCGCCCGCAAGCGTCCTCGGTGATTTGAGGACGAGGCCGGTTTGGATTAGTTATGTGATATGATGCATTTTTTTTTAATAATGCAATTCGACAACCCCCACTCTGCACAATATTAATTACTGAACCTTGGCCTCAACCTTAGGTAAAGTAAATTTTGCTACTTGTACTTGATAAAGTCAAAACCAGCAATGTGACACTCAACTTCGGGCTGATGCATTGATTGTAAGGATTCAGCTTAGTCGTATCAAAACCAAGGCTGTTCATGGCCGCAGCGTTATGATATAATGACCATATTTAAGTTGATACATTCTTAATGAGAATCTTAGCTTCAAGCGATCTACAATAACAACTCTATCTAATAAAGTCTATGTAATTCGGTGCAACAATGTTATTGATCAATTTTAAGTAATTGTAGAGGTTGAGCAGCAAGTAAATAAAATACCAACCAAATTACTCGAAAGATTCACAACCCCATCTGATAAAACCAAGGCCTCTCATTGTATAAATACATAGTAAAGTGGAAATAGATTAAAGGGTTACATGATAAGACTAAAAATAGAAAAAATTTATAGGGATACAAAGTAAATAAGTGGAAAATTCTGCATATCTATAATTTTAATGAATATAAATTTTACCTGGTATACTTTGTTTAAAAAGTCCTTGTGCTGCGATCATCCATTCAGATCTAGTTTCTGCAAAAATCGCTATATTTTCTCTTGGGCGATTTCCCAATTCGCGAATCCCTTTGCCGAAATTTGTTGCAAGTTCATTTACTTCAGCATAGGTTTGCCATATATAATCACCCATAATATACTAAAAATAACAACAAAATTAATTAAATTATTTCCCTAAATAGTTTTTCATACTTCCTTATACACACTTCTTATTTGACCTCAATTAACGTTACACGCGAAATAAAGTGCTACAAAGTACAATAAAAGTAACAAGGTTTTCAATGACATAAAAAAGTTTTAAATTAGACGTACGGCAAAACCAATAAAAGAATTCATTTAATGGTACACATAAATGTCGCGTTAGAAAATTTTTACAACAAAATCCAATTAATTCCTGACGGGGAAACATTGCATGCTGACAACGTGTTATTGAAAAGAATTTACAAGGTTCTGTATCGCCTGATCGGACGCGATATTAACTTCAATAATGTTACCTTTTTAAAAACTCTTCCGTTCGCTTGAACCTCATCCTCTTCGCCCCTAATTTGTCTCGTTCCAAGACATTTTTTGTTCGCGTATTTATCCGAAACGTATTGCATCATATCGGCCAATGTGTTCACTTTTTCCCGGACCATTTCCACGTGCGTCCCGGATGGTTCTTCAACGGATCGATAAATAACGCTTCTTGAATCTTTCACGATAGGTTGAGCCTAGAAAAGAAAATTAATCGAGGTTAAATTAATTATTACGCCAATGCAATCGAATTCTTACTTTAACTCTGTTAGACATTTCACGAACTTTCCATGGTCTTTGCAGAAGAACATAAATGGGGAAGGTGAGAATGTCGCAGACGAAGGCAAAAGCCTTCAACGCCCCAATCGCAATCGACGTGCCGATGCCGTCCATTTCTCTGCAAAATAAAACAAAACAATTTATTTGATTCAAATTAAAAATTATTTATTAAAAGGAAATAAATAAGACACCACCAAAAATGATTAAGAAAGGATGTTGGATAAGAAGAAAACTGTTAATTCTCAACGAATCACCTGATTTTAACAAATAGAAAACGAGAGAATGAATTATCTAAAAAAGAATTTTCGGAAAAACATGCACCTCTCATTTCCTCTTCCGTTTCGATTAATAATTGAAACATGCACAAAATGGAATTCGTTTCCAAAATACTTACGCTTTATCGTCAACAAACATCCTGGAGGATTCGATCACTGCCTTTTTTACTGCTTAATTTTTTTTTGTTCTGAAAAAACGATTAATGAAAAATAAAACTTTCGATCTTAAACGATTACATAAAAAACAATGCAAACTCTTCAAAGACACTGACGATTCCACAACGCTTAATCGATCTTAATAATGCGAGATCGAATTTCTGCATCAATATCAATTTACGACTCCAATTCATTAATAATATGATACTTCGACCGTGATCGTTCGATGATGCCAATGAGTACGCACAAAGAAGCACGAAACAATAAAATAACAAACACAAAGATTTGTTTTATTATCATCTTTATTATTTTATCAGATCTTTTTTAATTGAATGAATAGTTGAACAAACCGAGACATAATGGTCCCACCCTCGGAACTTGGCGTGTTATTGCAAAAATTTGTTTTTGTGCAGTAAGAGCTTGTATGGGAGACGTTTTACGTAACGCGCACTGTTTAAGTTAAAATTAGAATGGTTTGAAATTGCGGCGCATGTTGTTTTGTGTGCGGTTTAAAAGTTGTTTTTGTTCGGAGGTAAATCTTTTATGGTCTCGTAAGGTAATGGAACGTATTCATAAAGTGCAATTTGAAAGGAAATCATTTTAAAATACGTCAAATGCAGTATCAAATGATGTATATCAAAAAATTCAAAAATAAAATTGCACCGATATTGACGTTTTTAACCATCACGTGCTTCTTATCACTAAGATTGTGAAGGATGCTATTGATGCAAGTTTTAATAAGTGGTAAAAATATGAGCTGATAATGTTTCATCACCACTTTAAAAGGGTTCAAAGGATACTTATGTTTGATGACTTTGTTATATTAGATACTTTGGAATTTAAAACTCGGGAAAATTAAAAAAGTAATAAATACAACAAATGTTTATGGAACACCGTCCATTAAGACGAAATGTTGAGCAGAAAAAGAAAAAGCTCAGCTCATTCTTGCATTCATCAATAATTGTATGTTCTGTAACAATATTTTAATCAGAACACAATCACCAAGCTATTCGTTTCGTTAAATCAAGTGTTAGAATCCATTATGGCATAAAATGTTTGCTCTTGTCAATTTGATGAGATGACCTGAACATCATTGGCAGATCAATTCATGTGGAGAGGTTGACCACGATGGGAAGCAATAACTTGGAAGTTGTGGATAACTTCAGCAGAAAACGAACGAAACTTGGAAAATACATAGTAGTATATTCCAGAAATTAGGTACTACATTATCTGGGCTTATCATAAAATTCTAGAAGATACACAAAGATATTAAACTCCGGATAAAGCTCTTAATCGTAGAGTGAACGTCGGAGGAGTGATTTGAACGGGTGAGGTTCAACCATGCCAGAGATAGATTGTGACTGAAATGATAAAATTTGTGTCTAAACCAAACCATGGGAAAGATGCTGGTTGGTAGACTTAGATTAAGATGAGAAAGCAACGTGAGTAGAAACGCTTGAGACAAAAGTCCAACCCAAACTGATTCAAGCCAACCCAAACTGATTCAACCCAAATCAACCCAACCATATTTACCGTGATTTAGTACTTAGAAGTAAAATGCCCATTTTGCTGGTTTTTTATTAAGAGTAAGACGAGTAGACAATTTGTTCAAAAGATAAGAAGCTAGTTGAAAGTGAGTAAACACCAGATCGATGGGATCTGGTCGATGCAACCCAACCCAACCCAAACCATGAGGAAGATGCTGGTTGGTAGACTTAGATTAAGATGAGAAAGCAATAGGAGTAGAAACGTTTGAGACAAAAACCCAACCTAAACTGATTCAAGCCAACCCAAACTGATTCAACCCAACCTAACCATATTTACCGTGATTTGGTACTTAGAAATAAAATACCCATATTGCTGATCTTTCATTAAGATTAAGACGAGTAGATTATGTGATCAAAAGATAAGAAGCTAGTTGAAAGTAAGCAGAGTCCAGATCGATGGGATATTATGCATAAGAAATTAACCAAACCCAATTCAAGCCACTCCACCAACCCAATTCATATAACCATATAATCAAAACCAATTCTCCCCACCCCAAGTAAAGATGCGCAAATTGTGTTAGTCCTGCTGGGTCACGATAGGTTATGCGTGACCCACTGTAAGCGGGCATCAATTTTTGTACCACTCACGTGAACATGCATGATTGTGAGCATGTCGTGATATGCTTTCAGAAGAATTAAAATGCTTCGAGAAGGTCTGATACTGCCCCGAAAAGACTTGAAATTGATTCTACAAAACTTGATATTGCTTCCAAAAGATTTTAAATGCTGTAAAAAGACCTAACCTGCTGTCAGAAGACTCGATGCTGCTTCTGGAAGAATTCACACTGGCCTTAAAAAATTGAAACAAAAAATGGATTCAAAAAACTTAAGATGCTTCGATAAGGCTTTTAATGATTCCAGAAGACTTAATACCGCTTGTAAAACACTTGATATTGCTTCCAAACGACTTGAAATACTTCCAAAAATCTTGATGCTGCTTTTAGAAGGCTTGAAATACTTAGAAAAGACTCGATACTACTTATAGAAGACTTGAAATGCTTCAAAAAGACCTGACATTTCTTGTGTTAATTCTCCGTCGAAAAGAGCTTACTTATTTAAATAATTTCACTTTTTCATTGCCCTACCATGTAGTTACAATGTGTAAAACTCGAGTGAGACGTGTTTTACGAAGAGACTAATTGGTGTAAATAATTTGACAATTTTTTGAAGACTTTCTTCGATAAATTGATAGAAATTATATATTTAAAAATAAGCTACAATTTTGCTGAAGTATAAAATATGAAATCATCAATGGTTTTTGAGTTATAACTGAAAATCTAAGCAAATAAATAGCAAAATAAGATAATAATTTAAAAGGTTATTAAAGAAAGTCTGGTCTGACAATGCTACTTTCACCCTATCTTGGAATTTCTCGCCCCCAAACCACTCCGAAAATATTCTACAGTAAAATCAAATTAACAAGTAATCGAAACATGATTCATACATTTGATCACCTGATTGAGCGTGAGTCACGTGAATGGACGTGACCCACGTGGGTCTAGATCGTGAGCGGGCATAAAATGTTACTGAACCCAACCATATTTATCGATTTTGTACTCAGAACTAAAATATAGCTTTCATAGCACATAAAAACACCAATTAGAGGTTGGTTTCAAGATCTCGCCAATGATTTCAGTAAACAGTGGATGACTAATATGTACTAATCGACAAAATATTCAGCAAATCTGTCCATTTTGCTGGTTGGTCGACCAAAAGGAAGATGACTAGACAACGTGAGCAGAAGTGCTTGAGATATGAAGCTGGTTGAAAGTGAGCAAAGACCAGGGCGGTGGGGAACTAACCATAAGAAGCTAACCCAATCCAATTCAACCCACCCAACCTAACTCAACCCACCGTAACTCAGAAAGTAGACGGAAGATGCTGATTAGTAAAGTCAAAATAGTCTAGTATCTAAGAGATAATTTACGTATTCAGGTATTGTCTGCAGTATTTATTGAGATTAGTATCGACTTAGTACTTAGAAGTAAAATATAGCTTCCATAGCAATTAGAAGTTTTTTTCAGTATCTCGTCAATGATTACAGTAAGCAGTGGATGACTAATGTGTACTCGACGACAAAATATCTAGCAAACATGCCCATTTTGCTGCTTCATCGATCAAGAGTAAGATGAGTAGACAACACGAGCAAAAATGCTTCAAATAAGAAGCTGATTGAAAGTGAGCAGAGACCAGGCGGTGTGGGACAACCCATAAGAAACTAACCCAACCGAATTTAACTTAGCCAACCCAACTCAACCCACTGCAATCAGGAAAATAGACAGAGGACCCTGATTAGTAGACTAAGAATATGATGGCATAGTATAAGAATCTAATCCAACATTACAGCCAACCTAGGACTTCATTTGGTTTGTAGCACCATAGACCAAGATGAAGATAATTGCTCATTACAATTTTCAATGTCATCGTTATGCTTTGCTGCCATATACTATCAAAATAGTCTACTATCTAACAGATAATTTACGTAATCAGCTATTGTCGTCAGTATATACTGTGATTAATTTTGATTAGGTACTCAGAAGTAAGATATAGTTTCCATAGCAATTAGAATCAACAATTAGAGCTTGATTTCAGTAATGTATTAGACAACAAAGTATCAGTAGAGGCAAGCCGGTAGGAGATAAAGCCCAACTCCAACCCCAACCCAACTCAACCCACCCCAACCCGGAAAATAGGCAGAAAATATTGATTGGTAGATTAAGAGAAAGGTAGAAAGACAATGTAAGTAGAAACGTTTGACATGAGAAGCCGGTTGAAGATAAGATCAAAACATTTAGAGGCAAAGGATCCAAAGAACCCAACCCAACTCAACATGTGCCAACATGACCCAATCCAACCAGTATTCGACTTAGGTTGTAGCACCTTAGAATAAGAAGAATATAACAGCTACAATGTTATCACTATGCTTTGCTTGCATATTTAGGGCGAAAATGCAGAAAGAAAATGACGAAGTACACAACACTTTTCATTTATTGAGGATAGGTATTAGAACAGTCTAGTATTTAACAGTTAATTTACGTATTCAGCTATTCACTGTAATATTTATCGTGATTCATTTCGATTTAATACTCAGAAGTGAAATATAGTTTCCATAGCAATAAGAAATATTGGTTCAAATAACAAGCAGCTGATTCTACTAATCAGTAGATCACCAATGTAAAGTAGATAACACAGTATCTAGCAAATGTGCCCATTTTACTGGTTGCTAGACCAATAGTAACATGAGAAGTCAATATGACGAGGAATGCTTGAACTAAGAATCTGAGAGAAAATGATCCAAATCCAAGGTAGTTGGAGACGAATCATAAGGAAACTATGGAAAAAAAATTAATAAAATTTTCCAAAGAAGAATAAAATGACATCATATTGCAGTTTTCAGTATCATTATTCTACCTTATTTCAAAATTAAGTGCTGAAGATGCACAAACTGAATAACCAAATATAACAACGTTTCATATTAATTTGCTGGTGATTCGATGGCGATTTTAAATCATCAATATATAGCAGACATAAAGAGGTTTAATAGACATGCACGACTACCAATTTGATGAGACAACAAGAATACGATGGAAAGACAATGAGACCAGAAATGCTCGGGATGAAGGGTTAATAGTAAATGTCTCGAATTCGAGATAGTTGAAGGCGAAGCATACGGAAACCAGGGTTTCATTTGGGTTATAGCATCATAAAAAATAAATAAGATAACATCCTATTGCAGTTTTCAGTATCTTAACTTTGCGCTGTTTCAAAATTACGTTCTAAAGATGCAGAAATAAAATGACCGAATATAAATCACATTTCATACATATAAGAGAAATTTGTTTTTATGTCAAAAGCAACATTATCTTCTAATAATTTGCTATAAAGAAATTTTATGCAGAATTACACAAGTACCAAACCTTGAGTTAAATCTATTTAGATTTCAAATACTTTTCTATATTGTGCCCTCACATTAAATCCAAAAATTAATAGTCTCAAAAAGATTGCGTCATTAAACCAAATTAATTCAATTTAAATTTTTATTGAGTAGCAATTAAAGCTATAAACATTAACGAATTAACGAACGATAAAATAGAAATTGAAATAATTAAAAGCAAAACAAATCTAGACGTTAATTTGCAAAACAAATAGAATCGTCGTTTATTAATCAACATAATTACCATATAACTGATCCAACTGACAGTATATTTTTAAATTTAAAACAAAACGTTTCGAGCTGCGTCTCGATCATCATTTAACCGACGACGCATCCGGTTAAGAGGATAAATTTATTAACCGGATATTACAAGTTCTATGCCGCAACCATACCAATAAGATGGGTCAATTACGTAGATAAAACGATTGACCTAGACCTCGAAAACTATTTCGAAATGAATTTAACCGCGATCAATTGAAACCGATTCGTGTTGTGCCAAAAATCCTATTAAACTTAATACGATTTAAATAATAAAAATAAATAGAAATTGTGTGAGTACATACCCGATATTTTCACGATTATCTTACTTGCACTAAACTCAAACGGTGTGTGTTATTAGAGATTTTTCATTGAGACAATTAGCATCGTCCACGTGGTAGCTCGTAGGCAAACAACAAATGGGAACTCAACTCGACGCTATATTGCTTATATTAGCGTACATCAGACGATCTGACGTCAGATATAATGCGACGCATAAACAGTTTCGTGACTAATACAATTTCTGTTATCCCCACACCAAGAACACACTACCAATTAAATCCATGTAATTATTACTAACAAAGAAATATTTTAATTTGAATTTTTTTCGGGTCAAATTCAACGTTGGAATGAAGTTTTTCGTTGGGTAACTACAATTGGCGTGGTGTTTTGTTAATATTGCACTCGGTTTATATTTATAAATCAAGGAATTTAGTTTGGATGCGAAAATATGTCTAGATGTTAGCAATTAATGATTAAAAACCGTTTGCATGAATAAAAACAGATATGTTTATTTACAAATTCCACCTGATAATCACATCAAATGTTTGCGATACTATTAAGAAAATATTGGCGATGTTTAAGCTTATCGCTTTAATTTATCGTATTAGCCATAAATCTAATCGGAAATTCATTCGAGCGAAAATTTGGCATTTCCGCTATTTTCTGGTTAAATCAAATTTGATTAAACATTTCCACGTGCTTGATGTACACAATACTAATGAGCTCTTTGCGTTATTACTTTTCAAGGACAATGTAATGATCATAATATCAGTGCGTGTCATAAAAAGTTCTATAAATGTAATTTCCGCAAGATTAAAAACTTATTTTATCATCTTCGTTTTATAAAATATTTCATTTTTTTGGGAGATGTTAGTCAACAAAGCAAAATCTAAAATCCAAACTGATTTATAAAATAGTTTTGGATCACGAGGGTTTTGGGCATACTTTCTTTGGCATCAATTCAGAGACGAGCTATTTAGTTGAGATGTTTCCAGTTTTTAAATATGACAATATTATTAATTTAGCACCAGGTAGATTCAAGAATTCTGAATATTTATCGTCTACTCCTGAAGTTTTTCCTTCCCCTGGAGTGTTTGAATACATTGTCGTCATCTGTAGGTATTGGCATTCGGAGGAGCTGATTTATTATAACATTTTGCCTAAAAAATAAAATCATTAAAAAGCACTCCGACTCGATATTTTACCCCTCTTTTACTTAGACGTAGTTTGCAGAGTTGTTTTTGATGAAGTATACGTTGTATTGCCAACATTTTTACTTTTGAAGAGTTCTCTGATTTTTATCGTGGTTCTGGTCTTTAGCATTAAAGTCATTTTCAATTAAAAAATTTTACGTCTTATTTCTTCAGAAATTCAAAACATTAGCCTATTAGTGATACATGAGTTAGGTTGTTTTGTATTGACACCATAATTTGGTTTGGGTACGTGATACTTATGTTAGGTTGGGTTGGGTTGTCTTGGATTTCCATAAGTATTTTGAATGATTATTGGAACTCAAGACGTCTTCGAAGTCGGCCGAAATTATTTCTTACATCAGAAAGCTTTGTTTGTAATATATGCGTTGGGTTGGGTTACCCAACCCAACCTAATTCCAATATCACGTTCCTTATGACGACTGGCGTCTATGAAATCGGCCAAATCTATGGGTTTCTGGCAACCCAACCCAACTCAAGTATCATGAAGAATGCTTATGGCGGCCGACATCTTCGAAGTCGGCCGAGATATAGAAGACGTCGGATTGCCATAAATACATTGGACGTTGAATTGCCATAAGTATTATTAATGACTATTATACGTAATGTCTTCGAAATCGGCCGATATTATTTCTTACATTAAAAGACATAGTCCCGGTTGAATTCGAAGACGTCGGCCGCCATAAGCTTGGTTTGTAATACATGAGATGGGTTGAGTTAGATTGCCATAAGTATTCTTAATGAGTATTGGAGCAGCCAACGTCTTCAAAGTTGGCCGAGATTATTTCTTACATAAAAGATGGTATCTTGGAACCCAATTGGGGCCCTATCATGAACAATAAATATGGAAACCCAACCCAATTCCAATATCACGAACGCTCCTCATGGCGACCGAAGTCTTTGTAGTCGGCCGAATCTATATGTTTCTGTCAACTCAACCCAAGTCCAATACTATGATCAACGCTTATAACAGCCGACGTCTTCAAAGTCGGCCGAAACCATACTTTTTGATAGGTTGATTTCTAAGACGAAGCCGATGACTTTGAAATTCTAAACCCAACAAAACTCAACTCAACTTTGTCTATCGGTCGTGATACATAAGTTGGGTTGAGTTGGATTGCCATAAGTATTTTTAATAATTATTGTATGTATCGTCTTCGAAATCGGCTGATATTAATTCTTTCATCAAAAAACATAGTCGCCATAAGCATTCTTTGTAATATATAAATTGGGTTGGGTTGTCATTACGTATTTTTAATGAGTATTGGAACTGCCAAAGATTTCGAAGTTGGATGAGATTATTGTTACATTAAAAGACATGTTAATGGTAATGAGGCAAAGAGATTAAGGACATAATAATTGGGATACCCGACATCTGCGAACCCAATGGGTATCTTGTCATGGACAATAGATATGGTAACCCAACCCAATTCATGTGTTACAAACAATCTTTATCGAGTCTATGGGTTTCTGATAACTCAACCCAACTCAACTATCATGCACAATCCATATTGCGGTCGATGACTTATTAAGTCGACCGATACTATGTCTTTTGGTGTAAGAAATAATCTCGGCCGACTTCGTAGATGTCAGCCGCTATAAGCGTTGTTCGTAAAACATGAGTTAAGTTAGGTTGCCATAAGTATTGTTCATGGTAATTGCGACAGCCGACGTCTTCGACCAAATTAGGGTTTTGTCATGAACAATAGAGATGGGAACCCAACCCAACTCTATGAGGTGTCTATGAAGTCGACCGAGACTATGGGTTTCTACCCAATCCAACTTCGAAAAGGTCGGTCATCAGATGACCATATTCTTTGATAGTGCTAAACTTAATCCAACCCAACTTAATTATCATGAACGATTGTCGATTCTTGATAGATTGACTTCGAAGACGAAGCCAATGATTTAAAATTTCTAAACCCAACCCAACCCAATTGTCATTAACAATACTTACAGCAATCCAACCCAATTCGAGTACCATGAAAAATGCTTATGGCGGCCGACTTCAAGAGTATGTTTGTTGATATAAGAAATAACATAAACCCACTTCGAAACCGTGCTAATTAAGGATTCAGCTCAACCAGTGATGTAAAATTACGGTAATTTATAATTTATGTCAATAACTGCTGTAAATCACGTTTTTCTCCAAATTTATCCTCACTTAATTTAATAATTTTTTAATAAATTATTTCGGTAACCTTTTTATTATCTTGATATCATAAAACCATGTTCTTCAACCTTTGTCATCGCACCCCTTTTTTTAAAATAATTTTTGTATGGAACCTGTAGTTCAAGTAACACACCCCAATTTGATTTTATTTTGGATGTGTCGTATTCTAATCACATATTACATTTACATGTTATGGACAAGGTGCAATGCAAGAGTAACTAATTTGTATTTATTTAAACAAAAAGGTATTTTTTTTCTTTTGAACTATAGGATATTCATAAATTGGGTTATAAACGATATTTAGTGACATTCTTCGTTTGATTTTAAAGTGAAAATCTTTATTTAAAGATTAAAATGTTGTAACATGCCTCAAAGTTCAAATAATTTATCCATAAACAATTATTAGTATTCAAAATCTGTTGATAAACAAGATGTAATAAAAGCACTTTACGGAAAAATTTCAAGGCTTACAAAAGTAAAAGTCTTCTGATAGATTTGATACATCTTCTTTATAGACAATATCAATTCTTTCAAAATCAGTATTAAGTCGTTTAGAAGCATTTCACGTCTTCCAGAGGCAATATCGGAAGTATTTCAAGTCTTTTGAAAACATTTCAAGTCTTCTAAAAGCAGTGTCAAATCTTCTGAAAACATTGCAAATCTTTTGAAAGTATCTCAAGTCCTGTGAAAGCCCTATCCAGTCTTGTAGAAGTCTTTCAGAGACAGATTCGAGTCTTCTGGAAGCAGTTCAATATTCTGAAAACATTTCAAGTCTTTTGGAAGCAATGTTAGGTCTTCCAAAGGCAGTATTGAGTCTTCTAGAAATCGTTTAAGTCTCCTGGAAGCAGTATCAATTTTTGGTGGAAGCATTTCATATCTTCTGGAACCATTTCAAGTCGATATCGAATCAGCCAGGAAATTTTCCAATTAAGTTCTTTCAATGTTTAGTTGGTATCTGACATTTTCTTTACTATTTTTTTAAACGTCCCCATTTTTTATTAATTAAAATAAAAATTATAAATTTTTTTATTTATTCATTCCAGCTGGTTGACATATCATCACTTTATCCCCTTCTTTGAAAATAACTTCTTTTGCTCCTTTATCGTAATATTATGAACATTTTGATGTGTTTTGTACTGTACCACTGATATTGTTGTAGTGTCACCGATCACTACATTCAAAGGACCAGCTGAAGTGTTTGTACATGCGCAAATAATAGTACAGGTAATTTATGAAAAATTGGCTTGGTATTTACAGTAAATTACGGAAAATATTCTGGTATTTACAAGGTAAGTTACAAATTCATACCACTGGGCTCAACCTAACCCAATCGTCAATGAACAATCCTCATTATCCTTATGAGACCCAACCAGACATTGAAGACGTCAAGCGCCAAAAATAAATATCTTAAAAGTATAGTAAGTTAGTGACTTGAAAGATTACTATTTGAAGAGTATTTCTGATATTCTTGATCAATCGATTTTGGATTTTTATACTAATTTGCTTGATAATGGACGTGTTTTTAAGTTCTCTATGTATCCTACTTTGGTGGGGAATCTTGTTTACGTCTTAAGGTCATGTTCTAAAGGTAGTGATCAGTCAATATGATTTTGGTCATCCGATCCTGGAGAGGATTCTAAAACAGCAATTTGTGATATATCTTTATAAATTTAATATACTTTCGAAATCTCAATCAGCTTTTAGCACTACTACTTCAATGATAGCACTTATGGATAAATTGATTACTGCGGTTGATCAAGGCGATGTTGTAGTTTTCACTCTGTTAGACTTTTGTCATGCATTTGATTCTGTAAATTATACCATTTTGTCGATTCTTTCGGCAATTGGTTTTGATTCAACTTAATTAGTACATATTTGATTCGTAAGTCAAAGACGGTTGTTATTGATGGAGTGGTATCCAAGAGTCGTGAAGTTACCACAGGGCCCTATTCTGGGACCGATTTTTAGCTCATCGATTGATTAAACTCAATATTGCAAACAGTATGTATACGCGGATAATACACATTTGGTTCACTTCTTTCATCTCTCCAAATGACGAGACACCGTTCTTCGCATCAATATTGATCTTGGTTGTGTTTATATAGCTTCCACTACATACTATCTGAAGTCTTCACTTCAGATGTTGCTCGGTTTTTTGACATGATATCGTGTCAAAAAACGTGATAGTCATAAAACTCTTAGTTTGGGGATTGATGGTTTTTAAAATTTTCTTCTCAGCTTAGAAAATGCATTAAAAACGCTTATTTCGCCCAAAGGTTATTATTTCCGCACCAATAATATTAAGAAGATGCTATGTGATGCTCTTGTTTTGTCTCAATGTAATCAGATGGTTCCTATACACCATCCGGCGTTGATTGGTGAGAAAAGAAAAGTATTGTAACGTTCACGATCCATTGATTAGGTCAATTTCATTTATTTCTTCACCTGTTCATCGAGCAGGTTTGTTTGAGATTATTCTCATACCACATTTACAAATTTTATAATCTTATTTCAATGCCTGATAGAAAATTAAGTGTATCGACATTTAAATCAGTTATTTGAAAGATTGTTCGGAGTCAAAGCAAAGGTTCCCGAAATCAAGTTGAGTTGCGAATCTTATTTAATGATATTTTAGTTAATTAGTTAATATGGATTGATAATAAAGTCTGTCACTAATACTATTTTGGATGTTATTTAAAATCCCAACTTGAAACGAGACTCATAAATTACCAAAGCCATTCATCCCAAAGCAAGAAATAAATAGAAAGACACGGGGACAAAGTCGTAGTGCAAAGTCCAACTCTTAATAAAAAAACAAACGAGAATGAAAAAACTCTGAAATAACTTCCAACCACAAGTCACGTCGAACCGATCGAATTTAAGTTTCAATGTGCGATTAAAAAAACAACAAGCATTCTTGCACAATCGCCATTCGATGAAATTAGTTACTCTATCTTCTGACCGATAACGATTTGGACTTTGTCCGAGTTATTTGCGGCTCATAAAGTGACTAATTGAATTGTAAACGGGAATTGGTGCATCAAGATTTTTCAAAATAAATCTAAAGATAACAACTTGAAGAGGTGTAGCACTCGAAAACGTTATGTAAAGAAAATTGGACTTTAAACCGTCACGGAATGTTTAGACTAGACGAGGTCATAGGTGTTTTTAAACGGATAAAAAGATTGAAATAATCCGGGATTTAGTATCGGGAGAGTTTAATACATAAAAAAGTATTATTACACAAGACTATTTACTAAAGAAATTAGCGTATTAATTCTAAGTGGAAATTGTTTTCATTCATTTTCTTTGAAAGTAAATTTTGTAAGGTGACCTCTACCTCAATGCATTTGCCGGGTTTAAAGCAAATATTTTTTGAAATAAAAATATTATAATAAAATTAATTAATAAGACATGTATAAGAAAGCAACAAATAACCAAGCATATTTATTAATTAAAATTAATAAATACTTACATTTTTATTCAAAAAATGAAACCAAAACCAAACAAATTTAAAACACGCTTTCTAATAATACAAACTCTCACAAATTAACAGCTCGGGAGTCGATGTTGAACTGTTGAACGCCGGCTACCTGAACCCAGTTTTATCATTTAACGGACGCTTGAGGAACCAACA
Source organism: Onthophagus sagittarius (assembly GCA_036711965.1). Lineage (NCBI taxonomy): Eukaryota > Metazoa > Arthropoda > Insecta > Coleoptera > Scarabaeidae > Onthophagus > Onthophagus sagittarius. The sequence continues at coordinate 17,099,530 of JASERS010000004.1, forward strand.
CAGCATGATACCATGATAGAGACACACATACAAAAACGATAAGCGTTCGAAAACTTTAAATGGAACCTCAACTACTTCTAGACGATTATTAGACTATAGACGAAGTGGCGTGTTTTCAAGTAAATATTATTTCCTTTATTATTGTTTGTTTGTAATCTCATTTAATGATGTTTATTATGAATTAAGAGGAAATATAAATTAATTCATTTTAGCCCAAACACCAAGCATTTGTACTTTGGATGTACTTTTATTTAAAAAAAGGATGTTGTAGATGTAGCCGGGTAGCGATAGCATTAATTTAGAGTTATCACCTCCTAAAGTCATGTTTCTTAAAAAGTTGAACTTTAGGACATTTGATAAATTCCAATTTGACTCGATAAAAATGACCTCCGGAATATATTTTTTTAAGCATGCAAAAATTAATCAACTTATTATCTTTAAAATGATTTATGCGAAATAAATTGGGTAATTATGTCAATGATACGATTTTTTTAAATTAAATAATCATTAATTTAAACTTAAGAAAAAAAACTTAATATTAATAAACCAAATTTCGCATGATAACCAACTAATAAGCGCATGTTCTATTTTAATGTAAATTGGTGTGGTCATAGGTCGACTTATGCTGTATTACCGGCAATTATTTTTCATAATAATTGTATTAACGTCACAATAATTATGATAAAAAAAGTACATATTCACGTTTTTAAATCGACTATCGATTCATTTCAAACCGATAAGAAGCCAATATAGAATCAATTAAATAATTTAGCATATTGGTTTTTTATTGTGGTTAAGTAGAACATTAAATCAAAAAAAATTAATGCGTTGAATGTAATTTGAAATTGTTTTTTTACACTAAAACTTTATACTTGGTGAAAAAGCTTTGCATTGTATTCGATAAAAATGTAATTAAGGAAAATTAAAGTTCCTGTTTATAATACCATTATCATACGAGTTAACGTATTTGATGTTCAACATAGTCAACATTCCAAGAAAGATCTAATAAATATAAAAAAAGGATTAATTGGATGATATCAGCATTGTTGCCATAACTATCTTATAGACAGTAAGGTAGGGCCTCGGACTTCATACGATTTCGACGATGTTAAACTCAACAATTGTAATTAACTCAACCGAACCCAACACCTCAAGTACCCTACTCAAGTAATTGCACTACTTGAGTTGGGTAGTGACAGACTTCGAACACGTGGGTCACCATAAACGTTGTTGGTGATACTTGAATTAGATTGGGTTGAGTGTTTATTATAATTGAAGAAACCGACTTCGAAGATGTAAGTATAAGCCATTAGTATTGTTCATGATATGTGAGTTAGGTTGGATTATTTGCCACAAACACAAACGACTTACTTAGTCTCGGTCAATTTCGAAAAATCGGCCGCTACAAGCATTGTTAGTGATATTTGCGTTGAGTTAGATGTTTATTATAATTGAGGAAAACCGACTTTTAACACATAGATATAAGCCATAAGTTTTGTTCATGATAGGTATGTTGGATTAGGATGGGTACCACAAACACAAACGACTTAATCTTGGCCGACTTGAAAAACATCGATGGCTACAAACATTGTTAGGGATACTTGAGTTGGATCGGGTGTTTATTATAATTGAGGGAGACCAACTTTGAAGACGTAAGTATAAGGCTTTCGTCTTCAAAGTATTGTTCATGATAGGTACGTTGGGTGCCAGAAACGAGTTAGTCTCGAACACGTCGGCCACTGCAAGCATTGTTAGTGATACAATGCAAAGATCACTGTCAAAAAATCAAAAATATTCTGCATCATAATTGGAATTCGAGATTAGGGAAACTCAACCCAACCAAGGATGACGAACAAAGTTTATGGCGGCCGAGACAAAATCTTTTGAAAAACGAACTAGGCGAATAATGTCGACATCGTCACCATATCCGTCCTGTAAGATGGACATCATCAAACCAACCAAGTATTTGATGTTCCATATAGCCTCAACGTTTCAAGAAATGTGGTAGAGCTGTATCAGATGGAATATAAAAATAGAAAAAAGGAATAAGTGGATGATATAAGCATCGTTGCGACGTCCTAACTCTCCTATAAATGTAAGAAAGTAAGACTTAAAAGCCCTCAACCTTCATACGACTTCGAAAACGTCAGTCTCATCAATTGTAATGAACGCAACCCAACCCAACTAAAGTATTGGGTTGATTTGAGTGCCATATGCATAAACTACGTAGTGTAAGGCGACTTCGAACACGTCGGCCATCACGAGCATTGTTAGAGAAACTTGAGTTGGGTTGGATGCTTATTATAATTGAAGACGTAAGTATAAGTCATGATTTAGTCTCGGTCGACATCGTCGACCACTGCAAGCATTGTTAGTGATACTTGAGTTGGGTTGGGTTATTATAAGTATTCATAAGGATGGGTCGTCATTATTTATAAGAATGTATCTCCCTGAAATATTGCCCTAAATTGTACATATTAGTATCCTGCGTCCAATTAGTATCCTGTCAGTTATCTCAAATGTTGAAAGATGCATGGAAGTTCAATTTCGTGAATATATTAGTGAGCATAATATCTTGTCAGTCTGATTTTCGACTTAGCCATAGCTGTGCAACGGCTCTTCAAAGGTAACAGACGATATTATTAGAGCTCGTGATGGCGGTTTATATGAGATACTTATGCTTCTGGACTAGAGTAAGGCTTTTATTTACCATTCAATACTTTTAACTCTTCTACGGTATATGGGTCTCTCCGACTTAGCGGTTTCACTTTTGGAAAGTTTTCTATCCAATCGAGCTCGAGATTTCTCGTAAAATTAAACGATTTCTTCATCCTCACTGCTTGTGAGAGTAGGAACACCGCAGGGGTCTATTCTGGCTCCTTTATTGTTTTTCCTGTATACATCCCTATTGTCTAATTCTAAGTGCATTCAATATTCTTTAATACACATGTACGCAAATGATATCCAAATGTACATAACCTTTCTAAAGGAACACCTCGCGTCTGTTTACTCAAAATAGTAACTGGTAGTGCATCCTGAGTCAACAAATCTGGTTGTGCTCGTCGATAGCAATCTGTGATTCAGCGATCATGTCACTATTTGCGTGGAAAGGCATATGGTGTTCTTAGATGTCGCTATCAACTGCCATGTTGTGGTATGTTTTAAATGTAATTACAAAGAAACGTTTGTGCGAAACACTTGTTTTGTCAAATTTTGTGCGTTGTGTTACCGAGTATTGTCCGTGTTTGATTGGGTATGAAGTTCATTGTATTCAAAGGATTCAAAATAGCAGTCTTTGTTTTATGTATGGTGTCCGTAAGCGTCAAATCATTAGTAACAATAGTAACACATTAGTTATTACTAAATGGTTAAATATCAGAAACAAGTTCAAATACCAGTTCATGCGTTTTGCGCAAGTATTGTAGGAACTTCACCTTACTTATATAATAAAATCGCTTACAGGACCGATGTTTATAACTTTAATCTTATTGTTAGACACAAAAATATTGTCGCCACTCATACTCTCAGAAGAGCCCTTTTTAGGCGCTCTTTTTCATATAATGTAGTTAAGTAGTATCATTTCTATACTCCTGAGATATAAAAGTCTGTCCGTCTTTAAAGTCAACGACTTTTAGGACTCAATCCAATCGAACCTTAGCAAACACAACCCCATTCAACTTCATCAAACCCAACGCCATCCAACCCCATCAAACACAACCCAATCCAACCTCATCAAATTATTGATATCATTTTGATTGCGGAACTTAAGATTGACTGTGCAGTTCGCGATATTTTTCTTCAAATCTGAAATATTGACTAGAATATTACCAGACTTTTTAAGCTGTCGTAAAGATGCACTTTCAAACCCCATCATGAACAATACTTATAGCAACCCAACCCTACGAAACCCAACTCAAATATCACGACTAATGTTTACGGAGGCTGACGTCTTCAAAGTCGGTCGAGGCTATATTTCTTGATAGGTTGATTTCGCAAACCGAAGCCGATAACTTCAAAGTTTTAAACCCAACCCAATTATCATAAACAATACTTATGACATTCCAACCCAATCAAACTCAACTCAAGTATCACGATTAGGTAATTTGCAATTCCGAGATTTCAATCTTAAAAGTCCCGAAATTCCGAACAAATTTTAATCTCGAAAGATATCTCGGGAAATCGATAATAATTTCGGGATTTTCGGGGTGATGCTTATGATATTAATTTACTATTTTTTGAAGAATAAGACTCAACCTATTGATTAATATAAACTGCAAGCACGCAATCGATACTAGCTTTTCCTCAACATTTGTGTACTTCGCAGAGCTAGACAAAGTTATTTATAGGTTACGTAGTGAAATTAATTGTTTTGCATTTTATTGTTGAAGAAAATACACAACTAGAGAATGAGTCATGAAGGCAGAATGAGCTAATCATGTGATTTTTTGCCTTAAGTGCATTACCATCACATCCATCACATTTTCGAAGTCACTGTCTGTGGGATGAGAAATTCCAAGTTAAGGTGAAAGTACTAGGCTAGTGTCGTAAAACATCGAAAAGTTTGGTATTCTTAGGCTAAACATTTTCTTAATGGCCTTTAATTTAATTTAAATTATGACCTTAATCATTGATGATTTTTATATTGCACTCTTCAGCAAAATCGTAGTTTATTCTTATATATATAATTTCTATCACCTTATCCATATAAAAATAAGTCTTCAAAAAACTAATTTTCAAAACATTGCCAAATTATTTAGACAAATTTGTTTCTTTGAAAATTTATGTTTTACTCGAGTTCTACAAACAGTAATTACAGGGTACGGCTGATTAGAAAGCTGTTTTTAAAATGAGAGTAACTCAGTTTAATTGAAATAAAAATTGTTTATATAAAAGTAAAGATTAGATGTTACCATTTAACAATGAAAAAGTGAAATTATTTAAATAAGTTCTGAAAATTGGAAATTGCGTCGACGAAGAATTAACACAATAAATTGCAAGTCTTTTAGAAGGGTTTCAAGTCTTCTAAAAGCAGGTATCGAATCTTTTGGAAGCATTTCAAATCTTCCAGAAGTAACATCAAGTCTTCTGGAAGCAATATCAAGAGTTCTTGAAACAGTTCTAAGTCTTTTGTAAACATTTGATACCTCTAGGAACGGTATCAAGTCCTCTAGGGACAGTATCAAGTCTCCTGGAAACATTTCAAGTCTTCTAGAAGCAATGTAGAATCTTCTAGAACTACTTCAAGTCTTCCAAAAGTAGCACAAAGTCTCTTAGAAGCAGTATCAAATCTTCCAGAGGTAGTACTAAGTCTTCTGGAAGCATTTCAAGTATTCTGGAACAATTTCAAGTCTTCTGGAAATAGTATCAAGTCTTTTGGAAGCAATATCAAGTGTTCTAAAAGCAGTATCAAGTCTTTCGGGGCAGTAACAAGTATTCCGGAAGCAGTATCACGACTTGTAGAAGCAATATCAAGTCTTCTGGGAGCATTTTAAGTCTTCGTATTTCAAGTCTTTTAGAAACAGTATCAAGCCTTCCAGAGGCAGTATAGCCTGCTGGAAACAGTTTAAGTCTTCGTATTTCAAGTCTTTTAGAAACAGTATCAAGTCTTCCAGAGACAGTATAGTCTGCTGGAAGCAGTTTAAGTCTTCAGAAAATATTTCAAGTCTTCTGGAAGTAGTATCAAATCTCCTGGAAGCAATATCAAGACTTGTGGAAACAATATCAAGTGTTCTGGAAGCAGTATCAAGTCTTCCAGGAGCAGTATCAAGTTTTCTGTAAGCAATATCAAGTCTTCTGAAAGCAATTTAAGTTTTCTGAAACCATTTCAAGTCTTCTGGAAGTAGCATCAAGAATTGTGGAACTAATATAAAGTTTTGTGGAAGCGTTTCAAATCTTTTGAAAGCAATATCAAGTCTTTCGGAGGTAGTATCGTGCCTTCTGAAAACAATTCAGGCTTTCTGGTAGCAATATTAAGTCGCCTAGATGCAGTACCTCAATTGAGAATACGTGCTCTGCAAACAAAAGTTTGCAGCAGATGTTGTGGCTGAATTAGGAAGAAAAACTCGATAGTATATTACAAAATTAATTGAAAATGGTAGCTTGAGCACTTAGATAACCTACGTATTAGGTGGTTTTGCGCATTATCTAGCGTCTATGACTCTACTGCTGATAATTGATAGACATATTAATGGAAATTATTTATTTCAGCCTTTGCTACAATTTTTCTGAAAAATGACATGAGAAATCATGACTGGTTCTTGAGTTATAACTGAAAAACTAAGCAAACTAATATCAAGATAAGGAAAAAATATGAAAGGTAAAATAAAATAAAAATATTGACCTAAGAACGTCTAACCCTTTGGAGGTCTTCTGTATTGACCTGTTACTTTCACCCCGACTTGGAATATCTCGTTCCCCGGCTGTTGCACTGTGTAATTACATTGTAGCTCTTAAATCCCGGGATTACCCGAGGTAGAGAATTCTGATCCCGACATCGCGGGGTTACAAAAACCGTTCTAGATTGCAATTTTTAATCGCGAACAAAACTTATGGCGGCGTCTTTGAAGTCGATTAGGACCATATTATTTGATAAGTTGACTACGAAGACGAACCTAAGAACTTCGAAAATCTAATCCAGCCCAACCCAACTATCATAAACAATATTTATGGCAACCGAATCCAATCAAATCCAACTCAAGTATCACGAACAATACTTATGGCAGTCGACGTCTTCGAATTCGGCGGAAACTTTGTTTTTTGATAGGATGCATTCCAAGTTATAAACCTAACCCAACCAAATTGCCATAAACGATATTTATGGCATCCCAACCCGACTTTGATGACGTCGACTGCTGTAAGTTTTAAGAGATACAGAGTTTCAACCAAATTCATCTAATATACTAGACTTAGAACTAGAGAGCATCAAATTGATATTTCATCTTCATAATTGAGTTGATAACAACAAATTCGACACAATAAACATTAAAATCAATGTATAATAAAATTTCATTTCAAACCTAAATAATATTTTACATCAAATTTTGAACATAACACATTAATCAAAGCGTTAAAATTTATCAAGACAAATTTTCAAGGTAAACCAAAAAGTTTTGAAACAAGAACATTATTAATCAATTAGAATTTAAAATAACACATTACTCAAAATTAAATTTCAAGCTTAAACTTGATAGTTTTTTGACAGGTATTTATCATATTCATCATCGTTAAAACAATAACAGAATTTTTAAGACCAAACGGAGTACCGGTTGTAATCTATACAAAGATTAAAAATCTTGGGAAAAGCAACCAATGGATAAGAAAACAACTTCCTTTTTCGCTATCCGAGCTTTCGCAATTATTTTATTGCTTCATCAGGGAAACACTACAATATTAAAATAGATTGGCAATGTTACAAAAAATCTTAAAATTAAAGTCGACTTACAATGGAAGTAAGAAGGTTGACTTCAAAATTAGATAAAAAATTTTAAAAAGTTATTTTTATAAAATTAAAAAGAAAATTTTCTTGATACATTAATCAATGTAGAGGACAATCACAAGGTTAAAAATAGAATGATTTTTTTTGTAATTTTTATTTTGTTTTTCAAAAAACAAGAACAAATCAGGTAAATTTTGAATATTGTTAAAGAGGAACACTGGAGGGGCAAAAAGGAAAAAAGTTCAAAAAGTTAAGGACGTAACTCTCGTCGCGTAAAGTCGTTGTTAATTATAAAATTATAGATGGAACTTATCCCTTCTGTATCCGTCCTGAAATTCACAGAATTTTTGTCTTTATTAATGTAAACCATTTCAAGGAAAGGACGTTTATTATAAACCGACTCTCAGTCTAAAATCTTAGCGTTGTTAAAATCAAAATGGTGACCTTCCTTAACAAGATGGTAAACAAGAGCACTTCTATTTTCATTTCTACCCCTACAATCATTCCGATGTTGTTTAAGTCTATTCCCGAAATACTGCGCTGTCGTACCAATGTACATTGAATATTGAACTGATCGAAAAAGGATATGAACCTAGATGTAAAGCCTTTGATGAAGGGTATTTTTACATATTTAAACTGTGTTGTTTCTTCAACAATATCAGACCTTTGGTCATCATCAAAAGGACTTATGGAAGTTACTAAAGAATAAAATACTAATGGTTTTTGCACTAAATGGATTTTATTTTATTTTTCTCTACCGGTTTCGCCTTCTACACGGCATCATCAGGAGAATACCTAATAAACATACATTTTTACAATCTCAATCTTAAAATTAAAAGTTATATTACTTAGCGAAAATCCAAAAACAAAAACAAAGGTAACTAATCTTTATAAAACTTACGTCAAAAATCACAACAAAAATGTAACATAAACATTTTATCCGGTATAATTATATAGTCCACTCGAAAAGTTAACAAAAATTAAGATAACTGAAGGCGCGCTTTGATAACAACCATTGCATTGCTGCCACACACTTTTTTCTTTTTTCTTGAAAATGGGGATATTTTAAATTTGAATTTATAAAGAATTTAGTATTTATTATTAAAAATGTGGGAAATGGAAAGAGGTGCGGGTATAGGACAGGATATTGATGATGAAGGGTGGGTGGAAAGGATGGGATGATGTCCATAGGACCCAGATCAGTGCGACCTCAAGATGACATCCTGTCTTGAAGTCCTCGTCTGTCTGGGGGTTTACGGGGTGGGGTGTAAGGTGTTTGAAGGTATGAATATAATGACCTGTACGTAGATTGGATTTGGTCATTTAGGCATGTCAAATCAGGGTTATTATTAATGAATTTCTTAATTTCATATCCTTCTAGGATTTCCATGAGGTGACCTTTATTAACATGATGTAAAATCCTTGTATTTTTATTTTCGTCGAATTCATGTTTCAGGTTGAAGTTTATATGTTTGCCAAAGTTGGAATTCTGTTTTATTTTATGTTCTTTTATTCGGAGTTTAAGAGCTCTGCCCGTCTCCCCGATGTATGTTGCATGACAAGTGTCGCATTTCAATTCATATACCCCATTGTCATCCAATTTATTAATTTTGTCTTTGTTATTAATGAGTAGATTGTCCAAGGTTTTGTTAGATTTATCTGTAATATGAATGTTGTATTGTTTCATTATTTGTTTTATTTTGTTGTTTATATTGCCTTGGTATGTGATAGACCTGTATTTTTTGATATCTTGTTTCTAATTTCGTATAATAATTTAATTTTTGTCCATTTTGATATTTGTATATCATTTTTTCTATTATCGTTTTTGGAAATGCGTTGTTTCTGGCGATGTCTTTTATTAATTCAATTTCTCTGGCAAAGTTTATGTCATTTAAATTTGTATTAAATGCTCTGTAGATATAAGATCTGAATGCCGCTATTTTGTGTGTTATATTGTGGAAGGAATCGTATGGGATTGTTAAGTCAGTTTGAGTGGGTTTTCTATATATTTCAAATTGGATATTCTGGTTATTTTTATTTAATGTAAAATCAAGAAAATTTATTCTATTGTTCGTTTCAAGCTCCAATGTGAATTGAATTTTCGTGTGCAGTGTGTTAATGTACTGATGTATACCAGTAATTATTTTTTCGTTGTCTGTGTCAATGATTACCAAAATATCGTCTACATAGCGTTGCCACAATAGAATATTGTCAATGAAAGGGTTTTTGTGAGCTCATGGATAGTCCCTCCTCATAGGTATATGTTTCATTTTGAAAATTGCAAAAGTTTTGCTGTAAGCAAACTTGAAAAAGCTTAAAATATTTTCACTGTCTTTTTTATTTTCCATTTGTGTACTTAGGATATTTTCAACAATTGTTAAGGTCTGTTTTGTGGGAATGTTTGTGTACAAATTAACTATATCAAAAGATATAATGGTGCTTCTTTCTGGTAAACTGATATCTGTTAATTTTTGTATTAGTTGTTTTGAAAAATTGAACGAGAAACTTTGAAATTTTATAGGTGCTGGCATCTATGGATGTTATTATGGGTCTGATTGGGTGATTTATTTTGTGTAGTTTAATGAGGGAATATAATCAGGTGTTTTTGGGTTCATTGGTATAAAATGGTTAATGTTGACATTATATTTTTTAAGAGTATCCTCAACTGTATTGACAGCTTTTTTTAATATTTTATGAAAATTGTTTGTGGGTTTTTTTAAGATTTTTTTGTAATTGTTATCATTAAAGAATTTTTCTGTTTTATTAATATATTGTGTTTTATGTAAGATTACTAAACCTGCATTTTTGTCGGCTTTAGTGAAGATTAATTGGTTTTCTTTAATTTTTTCTTTTATTGAACTCATAATCCTAATCTCTCTTCTTCCCTTTTCTACCATCTTATTTTCGTTGTTCCTATTTTTCTTGTTAGTGTCTTCTCGTATTAAAACCTGTTGCAAATTTTTCCTTACTTCTTCTTCTTCCTTCATCCCCCTTATCATAGCTTCCATTTTTATTGCTATCCTTCTGAAATTTGGTTTAGTTATTGAATTTTTAGTTCCTTTGTTGAGAGGTTTCATTTCCTCAGTGTCAAAGGTGGTATTTGAAAGATTTCTGACTCGATCATGAAATTTGTGTGGGTTACTGTAGTTTGTTTGTATGTTCTCTATCCTTTCTTTTTTCGTCTTTTCCTTTCGAAGTTCTTTCAACTTTTTTTCTTTTCTCTCCCATTCCTTTGCGAGTGTATATTCTAACAATTCTCCTACTTTCATCATTATTTCTTCGGTCTCCAGATGGTGAAGTTTGTTGGTGAATGTGTTGAATTCATTTATCTTTCTATAGTGATCTTTAATTTCCCTTCTGATTTCTCTTTGTTGTAACTTATCGATGGTTTTTGTTAAGCTCCTCGGATATTTATGTTTTAAGAAGTTTGGGATTAGTTTTTCTTCTAAACATGTTTTTAGAAAATGGATATTACTAAAGAATGGTTGAAAATTCCTTTCAAAAGACGCGGAGGATAACCGTTATTAACAAAAACATTCATCAGTTTTTTTAGATTATGTTTATGAAAGGAAGGATGAGAGAGTTTCATGACTCTATGCTTCATCCCCACAACAGTATTAATTTTTTGGTTCATTGGATGATTAGAAAAGAAGTTGATGTATCGACCCGTGTAAGTTGGTTTAGTATACCAATCCAGGAGGATCATTTGATCCTCACTTCTCATTACTCGGGTATCCAAGAAAGGTATTGTAAATCGAATATTAATACTGTAACTATTGAGAACATCTAATATAGTGTTAAAGATGATCACTTGGTACGGAACAAATTATGTCATCAACATATTTGAAAATGAAAGGTAATTCAAACTGTAACTTAAGAATACAATAATCCAGTAAACTATCCATCACTATAGTGGCCAAAATTGGACTAAGAGGACTTCCCATAGGCTTACCAAAAATTTGATTGTAGAATACACCATTAAATGTAAACGACGACGTATCAAAAATTCAAAAAAATTCAAATAAATCTTTATTGTCAAAAAAAAAAAAGAGAGAAAAACAAGTAGAAAGGGAAAAAAATGTACATTGTTATAATTATCAGTAAAATAACTAATAATAGTAAAAAAAAATACAATTACTTAATTACTTATAAACTCAATTTTCAATTTTGACAAACGGAACGATTTATCGCCACAGACGATATCTTCCAATCGACCCAGTCTAAACTAAATTACAATGATACCACCAGATGTACAGAATAGTAATTAATTAACTAATGCAACAATAAACGACAAGACAACAAAAAGGAAAAAAGAAAACTATAAGAAATTCACACAGTAACAAAGCAGAAGAGAAAGAAGGTGAATAAGGAGTATAGGAAAGAAAGTAGAAAAGAAGAAGCTCAGAAGAAAAGGAAGTAAATTGTTATAATGTCGCAATTTGATGGAAGAAGAGGAAATGTGTAAGACAAGTCTTGAAAGATGACAGGGTTGGAGCGTTTCTAATATCCATGGGGAGACCATTCCAGAGGGATATGGCGCACAACGTAAACGATCAAGGTATATATTCGTATGATGTATTGGAAACAGAAGTATTAAGTCTGATTGTGAACGAGTGGGAGCTCGTGTGACGATAGGAATTTAAAATTATTAAACAAGTATTGTGGACTTTGGGTATGAATAATCTTATAGAGACTTGTTAACACACGGAAGGACCGACGGTTTACGTACGTAAGCAAATGTAAGTTATTGCGGTAAGGAGTAATATGACAAAATTTTCCAAGATCGAATATAAAACGTATGCAATTATTTTGTAATATCTGGAGTTTATTACATAAGGATATCGACAGGTCAGTACAAACCGTATCCGCATAATCAAGATGTGGAAAAATGAGCGAATAACAGAGGTTGCGCCGAACGTAAGAAGGAAGAAAACACTTAAATTTACGAAGGGAGTGAAAACAGGAGTAAACCCTCTTACAAATAGCCTGAACCTGAGGGCGCCAAGACAATGCAGAGTCCATCATAACTCCAAGATTCTTAACTACATCCGAAAATTTAATGACGGTGTCACCAAGTAGAAGTTGCGAGCTAGCAAAAGTAGTCACCCTGTTCCGCAAAGGATTTGTACCAAAAATTATGTCTTGGGTCTTATTAACATTGAGTTTCAAACCGTATAGTTTAGACCACTCAGATACTCTAGCAAGATCATTATTAATTCGCTCAATAGCTTGAGGAAAGTCATCAACTGATGTATCGGTATAAATTTGCAGATCATCCGCGTAAAGATGAAAATTTGAAGAAATAACCTTGGTGACACTATCAATGAAGATAGAAAATAGCAACGGACCGAGAACACTGCCCTGGGGTACACCACAAGAAAGCTCAAAGCGATTGGAAAATTTTGATTTGTCACGGAATTGGCATATGATTGAAACCATGAAAGACTCGGTGAAGAAAAACCAATAGATGAAAGTATAGAAAGAAGAAGATCATAATCGACCGAGTCAAAGGCTTTGCTAAAATCAAGTAGAACCAAAATAGTGATACGACGATTATCACAGGCAAGTCTTATATCATCCATAATCTTGATCAAGGAAGTAGTAGTACTATGACCCCGTCGGAAACCAGACTGCCTGTCACTGATCAATCGATGCTCCTGAAGAAAATCATAAACCTGGGTGTATACAATACGTTCCAGAACTTTCGACAAAATAGGAAGGATTGAAATAGGACAATAGTCGCTAGTCAAAATTGGAGTCTTCAATTTGGGAATGGGGACAACCTGAGCATGTTTCCATATAGATGCGAAAGAGGCTGATTCAGCGGAGGCACAACAGAATCCAGTATTGGCCAAATTTGTTTTAGACAAATAAGGTCAGCACCACAGCAAGTAGAGCGGGTTTGAGTGAGAGCATCACGAACAACCTCCGACACAACCATAGTCAATGAAAAACTACGAGTATCATCCATGCTCACATTTCCTGATGCACGAATGATTTGAGATAAGGTAGTTTTCTGAATAGTGTCAAGCGTTACCGGCGATTCGGCAAAATAGGTGGCCAACAAGTTAGGATCCGCCGTGGATTGCGTGAGTTTACAGTCAGTAACGCCAAGAGATCGCAAGGTCTTCCAGAAAGTAGTTGCTGTCGACAAAGATAATTTCCAATAAAAATATTTTTTTTAGCATTTTTGCATTTGTGATTGCACCTATTACGCAGAGATCGATAACAGGTGTAGTTATTAACTGACGGATTACGTCTGTACAACGTCTGTCTCGCTCATGAGACGTCTAATATCATTAGTTAACCAGGGGGCGGGAAAATGTTTCACTCTCTTTTGCCTTATCGGAGCATGTTTCTCATACAAACATGTTACTTTGTTATAGTTCTGGAGCGTATTGTATACTGGGTGTATACAATACGCTCCAGAACTTTTGACAAAATAGGAAGGATTGAAATAGGACGATAGTCGCTAGTCAAAATTGGAGTCTTTGGGAATAGGGACAACCTGAGCATGTTTCCATACAGATGGGAAGGAGGCTGATTCAAAAGAGAAGTTAAAAATATGGGTCAGCGGAGGCAGAACAGAATCCAGTATTGGCAAAATTTGTTTTAGACAAATAAGGTCAGCACCACAGCAACTAGAGCGGGTTTGAGTGAGAGCATCACGAACAACCTCCGACTCAACCATAGTCAATGAAAAACTACGAGTATCATCCATGCTCACATTTTCTGATGCACGAATGATTTGAGACAAGGTAGTTTTCTGAATAGTGTCAAGCGTTACCGGCGATTCGGCAAAATAGCTGGCCAACAAGTTAGGATCCGGCGTGGATTGCGTGAGTTTGCAGTCAGTAACGCCAAGAGATCGCAAGGTCTTCCAGAAAGTAGTTGCTGTCGACAAAGATAATTTCCAATAAAAATTTTTTTTTTTAGCATTTTTGCATTTGTGATTGCACCTGTTACGCAGAGATCGATAACAGGTGTAGTTATTAACTGACGGGTTACGTCTGTACAACGTCTGTCTCGCTCATGAGACGTCCGTCTAATATCATTAGTTAACCAGGGGGCGGGAAAATGTTTCACTCTCCTTTGCCTCCTTTGCACTCCCCTTATCGGAGCATGTTTGTCATACAAACATGTTACTTTGTTATTAAAATAATTAACTTTCGCATCGATATCCGTCATAAGATATAACGGTTTCTAGTCTATCCTCAGCGCATCAGAGTTGAGTTCTTGAAGGTTAACATGTTTGAAATCCCGGTAAGATAGACTACGCTGCGGACAAACTACAAAACTATTATCAAAAAGGAAAGTAATTAAATCAATAAAGGTTGTAATGTCTAAACTTGTGTTATCTTCTAGATAGTTCCAGTTATCAACTATGGTCTGTTTTACCAATTCTAAGGGGATGTTTGTAAATAAGCAAACAACATCAAGAGATATAAGCACGTACTGTGAGCGTCAAAAAAAAGTAAACAGTTGTTGTTTTTTTATTAAAAGGTTAATAAAAATGCAGTTAATAACGAAAATCAAAAAGTTTTATTGCAGTCTTCACAACTCATCTATACTATATTTAAATCAATAGAAACATGAAAAAAAAACAAATCATTACCCGTAATAATTCAGATTATTGTAAATATCTACCGAATTTACGCGTCAAAAGAAAGTAAACAGAATTCGGAATTAATAGGTATTAAGTACAAAAATAAATATAATATTAACTTTTAATACTTGGTTTGAGCTCCTTTGGCCATCAACACCTCCCTTAATCTCCTTGGCATGGATTCCACCAAGTTTTTTGTAATATTTTGAGGGATTTTCATCCATTCTTCAGTTAAAGCTTTTTTAAGGTCGTCTTTATTTGAAATTGTCCTTTCTCTGATCTTCCTCTCAAGGTGATCCCACAGATGTTCTATAGGATTAAGGTCTGGGGACTGCGGTGGATGATCAAGGGTTTTAGGGACTCGGTATAGCATCCATTCCTTCACAATTTTGGAAGTGTGCTTTGGATCGTTATCCTGTTGGAAGATCCAGTTCTCTGATAAGCCCAATTCATTAATACTCGGGGAAATATTGTTCTTTAAAATGGTTAAATAGTCCATTTTATTCATTGTTGATTCAATAAAAACTAGATTACCGACCCCTGACGCCGCCATACAGCCCCAGACCATAACTGAGCCTCCACCGTGTTTGATGGTATTGGTAACAAATTTCTCTTTGAAGGCCTCATTTTTTGGCCGCCATATCTTTGGCGGTTTTCTTTTACCAAAAATTTCAAATTTACTTTCATCACTAAATAATATATTTTTCCAAAAATCTGGAGCTTCGTTCTGGTATTTTTTGCGAAATCAAGACGTTTCTGTTTATTTATTTTCGATATGTAAGGCTTTTTACGGGGTGTTCTTCCATGCAGGCCATTTCTATGGAGTGTTCTTCGTATGGTACTGGAACTTATGGTTGTGTTTGCTATCTGCGATATGTTGTTTGCTATTTTAACCGCACTTGAACATGGATTATTCTTCACTTCTCTTACCACTGCTCTAGCCTGTGCTTCTGTAAGGCGCTTTGGTCGTCCAACGCGTTGTAAATCGGCTACAGTATGATGTTTTGCGTATTTATCCAAAATTTTTTTTATTGTGCAGTGATTTCGTCCCATTATTTTAGCTATTTCGCGTAAGGATTTATCTTTTTTATTTAAACTTAATATAATTTTACGCGTTTCTATACTTGTTTGTTTTCCCATGATGATTTTTGGTATTTATAATTAATTTCGACGTTCAACCACTTGCTGTTTCTTCTAAAATGTTCTAAAGTTGTCCTGGGAGGGGTTTATAAGTATTTATACGAAAAGTGTGGTACTTCCCCTAAATCTAAAATGAATTTACAACAACCGGACCGGCTGTTTACTTTCTTTTGACGCGTAAAAATCGGGGTATTTTTACTCTAAAGGGGATTTACCATATTTGTGGGGTTTTTTGCTTAACTATTTTTTACGATAGGATTGCTCACAAATAAAGTCGTAAATTTTGGTATATAAATTTTTATTGTAAGTTAACAGAATCGTAGTAAAAAGGGTTTTTAGAAGAAAACAGCTAGTGTTTACTTTCTTTTGACGCTCACAGTAGGTGTTCATTCTTTCAGCAAAAGTGAAAGAATCTTTAATATAATATTCAGTCTTTTCTAATTTTTAAGATTTCGACTTAATTGAAACTCGATATAAACAAGAACTTAACCAATAACATTGCAAACTACCTCGTGAAACATTAATTTCAAGTGTTGGCCTACTTTTCAATGGAAAGGACGGTGTCCCAGAGACCCGATATCTAAAAAAATCAATGGCCACTTCCGTTTTACGAACAATGTTGACTGAGGGAACTGTAAAGTAGGTATATTTTGGATTATGTGATTGTTATTTCATTCAAAAAAAATAAATAAACAAAAAAATGTTTTAAAATTAACTCGTGAAGGTTACGAATTCAGCTTCAAGTGAGTCACAAAAGTTTCCTTTTAACCCGCAACTGCGTTATTAAAAAGGAAAAAGGGGGCGTAAACAAAGAGATCATCTTAATCGAATTATAAGCGTCAAGTTTGTCGGTTTTTCGAATCGTATTACGTAACGATGGTGCACTTATTAAGTGCATAAATCGATGATGTCCCGAGGCGTAGTTAGAGAGTCCTTAAACGATTCATTTCATAAACTGTACTCGTTTTAGCCTCATTTCCAAATTGACAATTTCGTAATTTGATCCCAAGTTTAGATGTGGCTCGTGTGGTTGGACCCTTGGACTTTGCCCTCCCTTCTCTCTCACACCAGCATATAACACCCGCGGTAAATTAAGAATTTCCTACTAGACTTTGAATCTCATTTACCAATAAAATGAAATTGTCGCGACTCGAGGGGATGTTGGAAAATTTAACGTTAAGCGATCTTACGGTAGGTTAAGGTTGGCTTAAGGAGATGCTCTGTTAAATTTAGCACCGTTAACTCTCCAACTAACTGTACTCAATACTGCATACTGCATTCTTACTTTGGATGGTGCACAAAAGAAATGCAAGGCTAAATTTCTGTGTCGTACCGTAACCCGTTTTACCGTAACTTGGCAAAAACATTTTAGTAACATAATTAGTTTTAAATTTATAAATATAAAGAAACAAACGCCCACGTTGTTCTAATTTCGCGGGCGTCGCTTCTAAATTTAAATCGACACGGAAACATCAAAAAAAAACCAAAATGAACGAAACATAACCTATAAAAGAAACGTCAGTGTCAAAAAAGAATTATAAATTTTTTGGTTGTATTTTAGATCATGATTAAAAATTTTGTTATAATTTGCATCTAAATTTGTGTTTTGCATTAATGTTGTGTCTGTTATTGTAAAAGGTGTGTGTTTACCGAACGTGTAACGTCTGAAATATGAGACTTACCGATACGAGACCGGCTTTTTATCGGCGATCTCCTCCTGTTATCTCCGTTGCGCTTCTGATAAAATTGAGTCTTTCTGATAGGAGTCACACTTACACACACAATCGGAGCGTACGCGTTCAAAGTCAACAGGCAAAGGGCATTCACGAACGATAAAATTACTATGTTTCTGACGCACCGTTCGTCCACCAATAACAGCTTAACATGAATGGGAGGGATAGTGGCGTGATTCTACGTCACCGAATCATACAGTAGGATCAATATTTTTCGTTTCACCGGGAATTTCACACGCCCGTTTACGTTTTTAATGCAATTTTGATTTTCTATCGTTAACATTTTCATCGTTTTCAAACAAAATTGGTGTTCGATTAATTACACCGTAAGTTTAATTGCTAATTTCAAAGTTATTTTAACACGTGGTTCTCATTACAGATTTCTACTTTATCGCAAATTAACTTTATTTATTTTTTTTATACAATATTACAAAAATTATAAAAAAATTAAATAAATTTCGTTTAAATTAATTTAATTCGAGTTTTATTTAGCGATGATTAATTATTATTTTTTATTAATAAAATTAAATTATTCAAAATTAATGCACCCATCTTCATTATTATTTATTTTCGTAGATGTCAACGTGATTTAAACATAACCTACAAAACATAACCTTGCGTTGTTTGAACGAAAGTAAATTGTTCCGAATAAGGAAATAAATTGCCCCGTGGTAAGTTTTAAAGTGTTTAACTATCACTGTTTGTTATCCTTGTCCTGTTAAAGTATCTGTATCATAAATTGGAATATAAGGAGTAAATCCCAAAACACATTGAAAGCGATCAAAAATGGACTTCGAAAGCAGAGGTGGTACGATACCACCTTTTATTAATCTTATTGACGAAAATAATAAAAAGAAAACGACCTGAAATGTTTGGAAGGTAATGTCTGAAACATTGACGAAGTGACTGGCTGAAATTTCATTATTAACCCTCTGACTGCTACAGACGCATATATGCGTCTGGCGAAAGCTATCGGTATGGACTAAGGACGCATATATGCGCTTTCTGTAAGTGTTCGGCATGGACTAAGGACGCATATACACTCAGCAGCAGAAGTCTGCGTACAAAAAACTTGTAATACTTTAATTGAAAAAATAAGAGTCATAATCTAATGTGATAAACTTGATTTTTTTTTTATTTTGTATATTAACCCTTTGGGTACATTTGACGACTCACGCTCGTCATGCGCAAATTTTGGCATAATAACATTTGACGAGTCCGACTCGTCATTTCAAATAACGCAAGCTAAACGGGTGTCGGGGAGTTTGTGATGATTGTTTTATGTTTTTGGTTTTGTTTTTGTTAGTTGTCACTAGCACCTAATGCTATTGCTTTGCGAGTAAAAAACTGAGATTGTTTGACAATCGTCAATTAGTGAAATGGAAAGTGAAGACAATAACGAATTGGAAGATGATAGTGATAGCGACATACAACCCATACGACGAAGACACAACAGACTCTTATCGAGTAGTGATAGTGAGTCATCTGATCAACCATTTCAGGAAGAATGGGTTTGGAATGAAACAGAAAATATACCTAATATAAAACAATTTTCCGATATTGCTGGAATCAATCCTATTTGCCTATGAAGAGTAAGTGATAGTCCTTCGCCATTGAATGTCTTACACCAAGTGCTCACTCAAAGTTTTTGGGATATTATAACAGAAGAAACAAATAGGTATGCTAGACAAAAAATAGAAAAAGAAGGTTTTGCCAAGAAAAGGAATCAAAGATGGTTTCCTGTAAGTTCTGATGAAATGAAAGCATATATTGCGTTATGCATTTTGATGTCCCAAGTAAAGAAATCAAAGTTACATATGTATTGGTCTAAACGAAATATTATAAATACACCAATTTTCGCAAACACAATGCCTCGGCATAGGTTTCTTTGACATTTCAAGTTTTCTGCATTTTACAGATAATGAAATAATAAATAAAAATGATGGAATAAGAAAAATTAGAAATTTAGTAGATTATCTCAATAATACATTCTCTAATCTATATACTCCTAATAATGAAGTATCTATTGATGAATCTCTGATGAAGTTCAAGGGACGATTGAGTTATATTCAATTCAACCTATCAAAACGAGCTCGATTTGGCATCAAAATATATAAACTTTGTGAATCTTCATCTGGCTACTGCATGGGTTTCAAAATATACGTAGGCAAAGATAAAGTACAGGGTGTTGATATACCTGCTTCAGAGAGTGTAGTCATGGAAGTGGCGCAACCAATTCTAAATAAAGGCTACACATTATACATGGACAATTGGTATTGATCGCCACAATTATTTTCTGTTTTACAAAACCAAAATACACCAAATGTCGTTGGAACTGTCCGAAAAAACAGAAAGCATATGCCAAAACAGCTTGCTTCATTCAAATTGAAGAAAGGGGAATATAGAATGTTATCCTGTCGTGGTTTATTGGCATTGAAATGGAAAGACAGAAAAGACGTGTATATGCTTAGCACAAAACATGCAAATGTTGGAATGGTAGATACGGGCAAAAGGCGAAAACTAAAGGATGGCAATTTTGAAAATATTATCAAACCTTCATGCATTGTTGATTATAATAAAGGCATGGGAGGTGTTGATAAGCATGACCAAATGCTAGCGTGCTTCCCTGTTATGAGAAAGTGTGTAAAGGGATATAAGAAAATGGCATTTTATCTATTAGACATGGCTATTTATAATGCACACATCATATATTCTAAAATAAACAGCACAAAAACCTCTGGCGTTGTATCATATCGGCTGAATATTGCAAAAGAACTATTAGAGCAAGTGTCACTGCCAAATTATAATTGCCGTGGTCGTCCTTCGCATAGTGATACACCATACCGTTTACAGGCAAAAACCTGGGCACACTTTCCAGAGAATATTCCATCAACAGAGTCCAAACAACACCCTACAAAAAGATGCCGAGTTTGTTATAAAAACAAAATTAGAAGTGAAACTACCTGGCAGTGCAAACAATGCCAAGTACCTCTGCATTTACCAACATGTTTCGAAAAATATCACACTTTGCAAAATTATTAGTAATTTTCTTTTTGATATATTTAGTTGTTAGTTGAAAACTACTTGTTATTATTTTTGTTTGTTTTATTTATCATTATTATTCTGTAATTATTATAAACTTATATCTTATTTAAACTATGTATTAAATTAAAATAAACAATTTGTTACATACAAAATATTGCATTATCATACTACTTCAGATAGCAACAAATTAAATACGTTTCAGATGTATGATACTCTTTAAATAATTTAGTACCCAAAGGGTTAACTACATATAATTCTATTAACAAAATATGCTTCAACAAAACAGAAACAGTAGTTACAGAAAAAAATCAAAACTAAAAATTCTACAAATAAAGGGTATGCAAAAATCTGCGTACAAGTCAGGACAGTATTTATAAAAAATTCATGAATGAGATCATTGTTTCTATATTAATATGAGGTTGGATAACCTTTACGTTTAATGACCTCCCTTAAACGTTTAGGCATGGAGTGCACTAATTTCTTCGTTTCGTCCGAACTGATTTTGGCCCATTCCTCAATCATAACATTTAATAACGTTTCCTTCGACGTTATTATTGCGTTCCAGTAAATCCCAGAGGTGTTCGATGGGATTCAAGTACGGCGATTGTGGAGGTGTTTTAAGTTGCTTTGGGGTATTGTATAGTAGCCAAAGCTTAGTGTTGTGGGCGCAATGTTTGGGGTTATTATCTTGTTGAAAAAAGTATTCGGGCCCTAAGCCCAAGTTTTCGATGCTAGGCTTCAAATTTTCTTTTAAAATGTCTATATACATTTTATGGTCCATTGTGGATGTTATGAAAACCAACCTTCCCACCCCTTTGGTGCACATACACCCCCAAACCATAACTCCGTGTTTTACAGTCGCTTTCAAATTTTCGGGATTAAGGGCAGTATTAGGTTTTCTCCATATAAGTTGTTTACCCTTAATGCCGAAAATGCAAAATTTGCTCTCATCTGTAAAGAGAACTATCTCCCAGAATTCAATGGGCTTGTCTAAGAGTTTTTTTGCAAAGGCGATCCGCTTCTGACGATTGACCTCTGACACAAATGGCTTTTTTCGTGCAACGCGACTGTGATTTTTTTAACGTCCTTCTCACCGTATCTTTGCTGATAGTTTTATGAAATTCTTCTTGTACATTTTCTACTATTTTTTCTGCCGTCAGCCTAGGTTCTTTTCTAACCTGCTGTACAATTTTTCGCTTCTCTCGGTTTATTAAAAGGGGTGGTCTACCAGATCGCGGACGTGAGAGGTAATCTTCAGTGTCTTTATAATTATTAATTACTCTTTGAATGGAAAAGACCTGCCGACAGTTTCTCCTATTTTTCGAAAAGATTTTCCCTCTTTCCATAACTTTGCAATAATTTTTCTCTCTCCCAATTCAATTTCCTTTTCTTTCGTGTCCATTCTAACTTTTAGCTTCTAAGCCTCTGCTAATATAATTGACACCAATTATCTTTTATTTAAATCGGAAAGCGTATATCGCCAACTACGTATTTAAGTAAATAAGTATATTTTGGAGAAGGCGTCTTTATTTGTACGCAGATTTTTGCATACGCATTATTTGGAGAATTTTTAATTTTAATTTTTTTTGTAACTAATATTTCTGTTTTATTGATGCATATTTTGTTAATAGAATTATATGTAGTTAATACACAAAATAAAAAAAAATTGAAGTTTATCACATTAGATCATGACCCTTATTTTTTCAGTTAAAGTAAGTTTTTTGTACGCAGACTTCGGCTGCTAAGTGTATATTGAAAGCAATCCGAAAAAGGACTCTGAAAAACGAGTGTGAAGATAGCCATAGAAAATCCCAGCCATAAAAAATAAAAATTGTTTATAATGAATTCTTCAATTTCGTATTGTTATTATAAATGTTTTCATATTCTATTAGGTTCATTTTAACGTTGATTAACGTTAAAAACCAATTTTTCAAAATTTTGGTGAATTAGAAGAGATTTCTCAAAAAACGGCGTTTTGACCGCGTTACCCACTAGTGATTTGAAAATAAATTGCATATTCGTGTTCAGCGGATCATTTTGCTTCAGAATCAGTAATAAACCAGAGGGGTATATTTCATTTAAGGGTGAAAAAAAATAAAGCGTACGAAACTTAGAGAAATTACAAGTTTTCCATAAAATTGCCATTTTGACCGCGTTACCCACTCGTGATTTGAAAATAAATTGCATATTCGTGTTCAGCGGATCATTCTGCTTCAGAATCAGCAATAAACCAGACGGGCATATTTCGGTTAAGGGTGAAAAAAAATAAAACCTACGAAACATTTTGACCGCGTTACCCACTCGTGTTTTGAAAACAAACAGTAATTTCTTTAAAAATTTCCGAAAAACACGTGAAGTATTTAGACAAAGAGGTGCGAGTTTCTATATTATCCAGGAATTATGTAGTTTCCAAATTTCATGGTGAGAAATTATATTACGAAAGTTATTCAACACTTGAAGAGCACATCAATAAGACCGATATAAAAACAAGGATATAAAAATATTCATGCAATATGAAGTTGATAGTATTATGAATGGTCAATATCAAAAACATATAGAAGCAAAAGGTTTATGTTTCCTATCCTCTCCAACAACCATTGGTTACTGTTGTATGCCAATATAGAACGTAATCAACTAGTTTTTTTTTGATCCGCTTGTAAGGGAAAGTAGAAAAGGAAACATTTACTTTCAAAAATTATCAAAGTTTTTGTATCAACATGGGCTTGACAAAAATATCACAAAATTGGCAGAAACAAACCTGCAGTACCCTACACAAACTGATTGGTGGAATTGCGGGGTATATATTTCATATTACGCTGAGGTGCTTTTAAATGATCTATCGTTTGACGAAAGCTTTAACGAAACTGCATATCGCAATAATATAAAAAACTTAATAATAAACAACTCTGCAGATATATCTAGTGCATGTCTTTATTGTGCAGAAGATAACACTGATTTGCAATGTACAACGTGTAAACGATATTGTTGTTTTGTTTGCGTAACCCATTCAATAAATCAATTATTTATATGCGATATGTGCCGAAATAAAACAATATAATGTTAGTTTAAAAGTTATACTTTAAAAAATTTGAACTCTACTTTTCACTGTTTTCTTGTTATCCACAAAAATCTAAAAATTCATTCTAAAATGTATGATAAACTTCTAATTTCGCACATTTTATTTTTCGTTTCGTTTTTATTTACGTTTCGTTTTATTTTTATTATTTTTAACTCTTAAACGAAATATGCCCCTTTGGTTTATTGATGATTCTGAAGCAGAATGATCCGCTGAACACGAATATGCAATTTATTTTCAAATCACGAGTGGGTAACGCGGTCAAAATGGCAATTTTATGAAAAACTTGTAATTTCTCTAAGTTTCGTACGTTTTATTTTTTTTCACCCTTAAACGAAATGTGCCCCTCTGGTTTATTGATGATTCTGAAGCAGAATGATCCGCTGAACACGAATATGCAATTTATTTTCAAATCTTTTTTCAATTAATTTTCAAAATCTTGTATTGTGCGGAGATTTGAACATGGATGTTAATAGAGATTGTTCAATGTCAAAAATGTTGCGGGATGTATTTGATTCTTTTCAACTTAATGGAAAAAGTACTGAGCCTACCCGTATAGTGTTTGGTGAGACGAGCACGAACGAGTCAACTTTAGATTATATGGTAACCAATTTACCGATTGGAATGTGTATTTTTAATGTTTTTAACGCGAATATTGCTGATCACTTTGCTGACTCGTTGGTGTTTAATTATACTGACAGTTTTATTACTCGGACGCGTGTCGAGACGCACGGAGAATTGGCTGGTAGAAGAATGAGTGATTCATGTTTACACGAACTGTATTGCTCACTTATATCCCAGGATTGGTCTAGCCTTACTTCTTATGTGATGTTGGATGTAAACGTTGACGATATTTGTAACCGTTTTTTTAATATTTTTACTTATTGTTTTGAGTTATGCTGTCCAGTTGTACATCAAGTTTCAGTAGGCGTTAGGCGTAGTAGTTGGGTCACTCCTGAGATAGTTAAAGCTGGGGATAGTCTAAGAAACATGCATTGGTTAATTAGAAATGGGTTCCGTGATCAACGTGCAAAATACAACGATATGAAATCTTCTTATAAATCACTGATTGATAATGCTAAACGATTTTTTTATAGCTAATCAAATTTCTAATGCTTCCAACAAAACACGTAGTTTATGGCGATATATAAACACACAGTTGGGAAGGAGTAATGATAAGAGAGATATAATGTTAAATATTGACGGGGTTTCAATTTCTGACCCAAAACGATTATCCAACGCATTTTGTGAATATTTTTCGACGGTAGCGGCTGATAAGGTGCGATATGCTTTTGGTTCTCTTGTTGTGGATTCATGTACGTTGGGTATAACTGTTTCTTCCAGTATATATTTATGGCCGGTGTCTCCTAAGGAGATAATTGAGTCTATCAGTGCTTTAAAGAACGTGAGCAGTGTGGGTACTGACGGAATTGGTGTGAGAGTTGTCAAATACGTTGCCAGCGTTATTGCTGAACCTCTTGCGCTCATTTTAAATCGGTTGATAACAGCGGGCGTTTTCCTATCATCCCTTAAAGTTGCTAAAGTGATACCGATTCTAAAAAAAAGGTAATACGACCTGTATTGAGAACTATAGACCGATAGCAATTATTAGTATATTTTCTAAAGTATTCGAAAAAATAATTAGTAACAGGATTCTAGATTTTCTTGACAAGCAGGGTACAATTAGTAGCTGCCAGCACGGTTTCAGACGTAAACTATCTACTGAGACTGCCTCAATTGAGTTCGTCCAGTATATTTATGACAATATTGATCAGGGAAATTACGTGGTTGGATTGTTTTTTGACCTTAGTAGGGCGTTTGATTCCCTCAATCCAAATTTCCTTTGTAGGAAGTTATACTGTATGGGTATCCGCGGTCCTATTTTGAACTGGTTTCTTTCTTTCTTAACCGACCGTTCTCTCAGAGTTGTGTTGTCGAATGTTAGCTCGGATGAGTCATCTGTTGACTTGGGGATTCCACAGGGTTCAATTTTAGGACCTTTGCTTTTCATACTTTTCATTAATGACCTACCTGACTTTCTTGAGGATACTCATCTGGTTATGTACGCTGATGACTCATCTGTTGCGGTTGCAGATGCGGATCCGGATACGTTAAGTTTAAAAATTACATCAACTATTAAAACTTTTCTGTATGCTGTGAGCGTAATAGGATTATGTTAAACGTGGATAAAACAGTTTGCGTTAGTTTTTACAAGCGTCGCTTATTGCCGGCCAGTTTTGAAAATAAATTTTTATTTGCCCATAGTACGCGATTTCTTGGTTTGGTGTTGGATGATAGACTCTCATTTGTTAATCACATAGAAACTGTGTGCAAAAAATTGAACTCAGCCTATTATGCAATTTTGAAATTGAAAGAAAGTTTAAATATAAATTCGCTATTAAGTATGTATTACGCACTGTGCTACTCTGCTATTTCCTACAATATACTGGTGTGGGGTGCTGCAACTGACATTGAGTTTAAACGCGTGTTTGTGGCACAGAAGCGCATCATTAGATTAATGTTCGATTTAAATGGCAGGGAATCATGTAGGGAAGTTTTCAGGGAACAGTCGATACTCACCTTGCCATCCATTTACTTATTGAAGTCTTTGTTATATGTGAAGACTAATATGAGCCGTTTTGAAATATCCACTCATGAATATAATACCTGTGGTAGAGATAATCTGGTTCTCCCTCAACATGTCACCACCACATTTGAGAAAAGTCCCTTTTATGACTTACCCAAAATATATAATAAATTACCCCGTTCAATCAGATCTCAGGAGTGTCCAAAGAAATATAAACAAGATGTAAAACGATATCTCTTGGATTCTGTGTTTTACTCTAAACGAGAATTTTTAGATATGTAGTGACTTATGTTAGTTTTAACAGATTGTATAATTTGCTGTTGTATTTTGATGTTCTATGTACTGACTTGTCACATCTACTTATGTAGCCCACGTGATTTAATAAATATTATTATTAGTAAATCACGAGTGGGTAACGCGGTCAAAATGGCAATTTTATGGAAAACTTGTAATTTCTCTAAGTTTCGTACGTTTTATTTTTTTTTTCACCCTTAAACGAAATATGCCCCTCTGGTTTATTGATGATTCTGAAGCAGAATGATCCGCTGAACACGAATATGCAATTTGTTTTCAAATCACGAGTGGGTAACGCGGTCAAAATGCCGTTTTTTGAGAAATCTCTTCTAATTCACCTACATTTTGAAAAATTTGTTTTTAACGTTAATCACGTGTTAAAATGAACCTAATAGAATATCAAAACATTTATAATAACAATACGAAATTGAAGAATTCATTATAAATAATTTTTATTATTTATGGCTGGGATCTATGGCTATCTTCACACCCGTCTCTGAAAACCAACTCCAATTTTTACCTCCTTTATTAATCTTATTGACGAAAGTAATGAAAAGAAAACGACCGCAGTGAATATAATTGAATATTGAGAAATTAATGTCTGAAAAATTGCCGAAGCGACTGGCTGAAATTTTATTATCAAAAGAAATATTAATCGAAGCATGTGGCTACCTGAGGTTGAGATTTTGTACCAAGTATAAAGGCCTTACAATTTTGCTTATATCAAATCAAACGGTTGAGTTATGGACCAATGTGTTAATAAAAAATGATATTTCGTTTATACCCAAGCCAAAAATGTTATATTTAAGTAAGGATTATGCTCGTTTCATAGTCTGTATCGAATCATTGGATAAAAATATCGGACAAATGAGAGATACCAAAGCTTTAAGCCATTATTAAAATATCTTAAACACTATTCCAAAGTTTCGCAATTTGGTACAGTGCAAAGAAATATCCATTAAAATCACAGGACAATTTATGAGTTGAATTTTTGAATATTAAGGGCGGTCAACATTGTAGACATAGGCCACCCAAGAATTGAAGAGGCATTGATGAATATTTTTTATTGGAAACCAACCCAACCCAACTAAAACCAATCCTGAAAACTATAAAAAGCTACTTACAATAGTTAATTAGCACATGGGACGACTCAAAGATAGATTCACTCAGACTCGGGTATTGGACAATACTTTGCTTTAAGACAAATATAAATCTTATAGGTTAGAACTAATTGTAAGTAAGATTTGACGGAATATATACAATCACAACTAAGTCGTTCATAACAGTATGAAAATTACACTACACAACGAGTTTACATGATGTCATATTGACTCTACTTGAGTAATACATTGTGAACACACCCCAGGATTGAGTGAACAATAAAACAGGGCATTAAATACAATTGCCAAAAATAGGTAGAGTAGTGTTACAAGTTGTCTGAATAACAGGATCAGATGAGAAAATGCTAAACAACTAAAGAAATTCCCTAATCTTAAATCAATAAATAGTTAATCCCAAAAGATATCCAGAACTAAAAACCATGAGCAGAGGTGAGAGTAGATATCAAATGCAAAAAGATAGATACGCAAAAACAACATCACAACAGCATAATGATGTCAGGAAAAGTTCCAAAAGGACAATTACTATCTCATAAAAGTGACCGACAACCATTCTTCTGGAAAAAAGACGGAAAACCAACGTTCCAATGGATAAAAAAAAAACTCATAATAACACCTCAAATTGAGATGACAAAACTTAGTCACAAGCCATCTTAATATCCAGACCGGGACAGGTTCAAGATTGCAGCACCAAGTACAGGGTGTCCAAATTTCAATGGATTTGCAGGGTATCTTGGTAATTATGAAAAATAGAAAGTTGCGGTATTCACGAACCTGAGTTACGTTTTTGTGAAACTTATAATGCGCCAAATCAAATTTTCATAGCCCTCTTCGTCTTTTATATACAAGGAGTTGCTCAAAATATACGATTTTCAGACACCCCCTGCATCTCGGCTATCTGGAAACTTATCAAAAAAGTAAAAACGGATTCTAATAGATTTTTTTCACGTAGAATTTTATGGTGTGCATAGAAGTTTTCTAGTCATCACGGTTTTTGAGTTATAAATATAACTTGAGTTTTTTAAATGGAACCACTCATTCTTTATTTTTTTTATTGAACTAGAATTTTTGCAGGCTTTTCAAAAATATATAACACTTTATATTTCCCTTTATAATTAACCTCGAAATTAAAAAAATACATTATTTTATAAGTTGGCTATAATAAATTAGGTTGTCGCATTGCTACGATACCAGAATAAACACAGTAAATTATAGAATAAACAAGAAAATATCTTAAGAATTCGATTTTTTTAATTCGCAGTAAGAAGATTGTTATCTCAACAAAGTTAGACATTCTCGACAAATTCAAAGTTTGTTATCTCAGAAACAAATAGAGATATTCAATTGCGCAATATTAGCGCACAATTGTTGCGCTAATACCTTTCCAAATAGCCGAGATACAGGGGGAGTTTGAAAATCGTATATTTTGAAAAACTCTCTTTATATCAAAAACGAAGAGGGCTGTGAAAATTTGGTTTGCGTCAATATAAGATTCACAAAAAAGTAGCTCAGGTTCGCGAAAACAGCAACTTTCTATCTTTCGTAATTACCAAGATACCCTGCAAACCCATCGAAATTTGAACACCTATGCAGGGACAGCGGAAGCAATATATAAGAGGATATAACTCCCTGCTTCCCCAAAAAGTTGGACAATCAAATAGGTAACGAATATGTATATTACAACATTATTTGGACAATGAATAATAAACAACTTAAAGTAATGATATGGAATGGTAGAAGTATTATTAAGAACAAACCAAGTTTTTTTGGATTCGTTAAAGACAACAAACAAGACGTTATGTCGTCTGCGATACATACTTAAAAGAAAATATATATTTCACAAATATACATTACCACCTCATCAAAAGACAGAGAGATGATGGACATAGAGACCTATCGGTCCTCATAAAAAAGTTTCTTGTTTACGAGGAGATTGCGATCAGAGAACCAGTACTAAACAGTCGTTTCATAAAACTAAAATCAAAAATATCAATTTAATTGCAGATTATATTCCTCCAGATACGTATTTTACAATGGAACATTGGTGACATGTGTTATATGGAACAGATAAGAACTACATCATTATTGGAGACTTTAATGGACACCACAGATGTCCACTGATGATATTTTTTAATATTTACGTGTCAGAACTAAATAAATGAATAGAGAAATTTAAAGTACAAGCTATAACATATGTGGATGACTTTGTTGATGATTCCAATCAACTGAATAGGTGATTCAGTCTTTGATGATGTGGATGATGCAGCATTACCAAAGATACAACCATCCATTCAAAAAGTGCCCTGGTTCAGAAGACAATTGTATATAGACAATTTTATACTCTGATAACAAGATTAAGAGTGGGCCATGTCCTCACACCAGAGTGGTTACATAAAATTAAACTTAAAGACGACCTTTTTTGCACATGTGAGAAGATTTTGACCAAATCTTTTTTGAATGTAACAAATATGAAAGAAACAGGATCAATTTAATTAAAAACATGATTAACTTGAAATGTCATTTTCCTACCGATTTAAGGACCTTATTCGCACAAGCATCATTCAACATTTACCTATTGTTATATAAGTTTGTAACCCAATCTGGTATTCAGCTGTGATAAAGAAAAGGGATCTTAAACACATGTACCTAGATCCTTTATCACTAATACGAATCCGAGAGCCTCCCAAAAACACCTATAAGTCGAGTCACTAGGCCTCTGGCTCGCAGAAGAATTATTCATATCTTTTTTCTCTTGTGTTTTAGTGTATTTTATTATTTTCATATAAATTGACCCACAGGCACAAAAAGGAGCTAGACACCTAGATACTGAAGAATGATATGAACAAAAGTTACAATAACTCACAAAAAAAAATAGGCATGGAAGAAAAATTTGCGATTAATACAATTAAATATTTATATTCTCTCGATGAACTCCTTAAAACTAATGAGATTAAATGTAAAAATCAATTGCGGCAGAGTTTATTGTAAGAGTTGAATTATCCTACATCATTTTTTTTTTAATAAAATTTTTTAAGGCAAAAAGCGAGAATGTTAGCGTTACAAAAAAATGTTTCCTTACCCAAAAAGACCATAAACTCGAAATTGAAATGCCCCAAATGCTATATGCCACGAGATCAGGGTTATGGCTCATATAATTTGCGTAAAAATAAAATTAGTAAATTTCAAAAAAAGATGATTAAAAAATCTGATGCTGGAGCGGTGTTAACTAAGTATCAAGAAAAGTATTTGAAAAAACATAAAAATCGGACACCACAGATTATTGTAATTATATTTTTTATTATAAATAATATTATAGAATTAATTATAAATAATTTTAGGAAATAATATGTAAAATATGTGGATTTAAAGTGATTAAAGGTGTTGAAAAACCCAGCTTGGTGAAAAGTGAAAAAGATGAGAAGGAAATTTCTGTGGTGAGGAGGAAAAATCAACAAAAAGATAAAATTGAGGTTAATAAGAATGCTATAAAAAATATTGGTAATAAGGAATCATCAAAAAAGAAATTAAATGTGATTAAACAGTCAAATCAGAAAAAGATGCTGAAGAAATCAGATTTGCATCAAAATCCCTCAAAAATAAAAAAAATTAATGCGAATAAATTGAATAAGATGAGTATTTTGTTGAGTTCTACTTCGAAAATTAAAAATACAGGGTTAAAAGATTTTATAAAAAGTATTACATAAGATAAATTAAAAAAATATAAAAAAGGTTTGTTAAAAATCAACATTAAAATGTAAAATAAATTAAGTTAAATTAAAAATAAGAGTTGATTTTAAATTATAGTTGAGACAATTCTTTTTTTGATCATTAATTAATTGTCTTTAATGTTATCCAACGTTTATATTATTCTGGTATAATAATATTGCCCTTTTTAAAACTGAGAGCCCAATAGGATGGATTTTGTTCCATTCCGCCGAAGTCAGTTGCGGGCGAGGCGCTACAATCTTCCAAAATGAACGATTTCTTGTTAATATTTCATATCCAGCGCCTCGCCCGCAAGCGACTTCGGCGATTTGAGGCGAAATCGGTTCTTATATATCCCAGTAAATATATAAAGTCTGCTATAAGACGATTTTATACTCACTCCGTCGAGGTCGACTGCGGGCGGGGCGCTGAAATCTTTCAAAATGAACTATTTTGTCTTAATATTTCATATCCACTACCTCGCCCGCAAGCGACATCGGCAATTTGAGGCGAAATCGATCTTAATAAATATATAATCTTCTATAAGACGAATTTATTTACGATTAATAAATATAAGACGATTTTGTGTTAATATTTCATATCCAGTGCCTCACCCGCAAACGACATCGGAGATTTGAGGCGAAATCGGTCCTTATATATCCCAACAAATATAAAAAGTCTCCTATAAGACGATTATATTCTCACATCGCCGAGGTCGCTTGCGGGCGAAGCGCTAAAATCTTTCAAAATGAACTATTTCGGGTTAATACCACTACCTCGCCCGCAAGCGACCTCAGCAATTTGAGGCGTAATCGTTCCTTATATATCTTAATAAATATATAATCTTCTATAATACGAATTTGTTCTCAGTCCGCCTAGGTCGCTTGCGGGCGAGGCGGTACAACCGTCCAAAATTAACGATTTTGTGTTAATATTTCATATCCAGTGCCTCACCCGCAAACGACCTCGGCGATTTGAGGCGAAATCGGTCCTTATATATCCCAATCAATATAAAAAGTCTCCTATAAGACGATTATATTCTCACATCGCCGAGGTCGCTTGCGGGCGAAGCACTAAAATCTTTCAAAATGAACTATTTCGGGTTAATACCACTACCTCGCCCGCAAGCGACCTCAGCAATTTGAGGCGTAATCGTTCCTTATATATCTTAATAAATATATAATCTTCTATAATACGAATTTGTTCTCAGTCCGCCTAGGTCGCTTGCGGGCGAGGCGGTACAACCGTCCAAAATTAACGATTTTGTGTTAATATTTCATATCCAGTGCCTCACCCGCAAACGACCTCGGCGATTTGAGGCGAAATCGGTCCTTATATATCCCAATCAATATAAAAAGTCTCCTATAAGACGATTATATTCTCACATCGCCGAGGTCGCTTGCGGGCGAAGCACTAAAATCTTTCAAAATGAACTATTTCGGGTTAATACCACTACCTCGCCCGCAAGCGACCTCAGCAATTTGAGGCGTAATCGTTCCTTATATATCTTAATAAATATATAATCTTCTATAATACGAATTTGTTTTCAGTCCGCCGAGGTCGCTTGCGGGCGAGGCGGTACAACCGTCCAAAATTAACGATTTTGTGTTAATATTTCATATCCAGTGCCTCACCCGCAAACGACCTCGGCGATTTGAGGCGAAATCGGTCCTTATATATCCCAACAAATATATAAAGTCTCCTATAAGACGATTATATTCTCACATCGCCGAGGTCGCTTGCGGGCGAAGCGCTAAAATCTTTCAAAATGAACTATTTCGGGTTAATACCACTACTACCTCGCCCGCAATCGACCTCAGCAATTTGAGGCGTAATCGTTCCTTATATATCTTAATAAATATATAATCTTCTATAAGACGAATTTATTCTCAGTCCGCCGAGGTCGCTTGCGGGCGAGGCGCTACAACCGTCCAAAATTAACGATTTTGTGTTAATATTTCATATCCAGTGCCTCACCCGCAAACGACCTCGGCGATTTGAGGCGAAATCGGTCGTTATATATCCCAACAAATATAAAAAGTCTCCTATAAGACGATTATATTCTCACATCGCCGAGGTCGCTTGCGGGCGAAGCGCTAAAATCTTTCAAAATGAACTATTTCGGGTTAATACCACTACCTCGCCCGCAATCGACCTCAGCAATTTGGGGCGTAATCGTTCCTTATATATCTTAATAAATATATAATCTTCTATAAGACGAATTTATTCTCAGTCTGCCGAGGTCGCTTGCGGGCGAGGCGCTACAACCGTCCAAAATTAACGATTTTGTGTTAATATTTCATATCTAGTGCATCGGCCGCAAGCGACCTCATCGATTTAGGGCGAAATCGGTCCTTATATATCCCAATAAATATAAAAAGTCTTTTATAAGACGATTGTATTCTCAACTCCGCCGAGGTCGCTTGCGGGCGAGGCGCTACAATCTTCCAAAATGAACGATTTCGTGTTAATATTTCATATCCAGCGCCTCGCCCGCACGCGACCTCGTCGATTTAGGCCGAAATCGGTTCTTCTATATCCCAGTAAATATATAAAGTCTCCTATAAGACGATTCTATTTTCACTCCGCCGAGGTCGCTTACGGGCGAGGCGCTACAATCTTCCAAAATGAACGATTTCGTGTTAATATTTCATATCCGATGCGCTGGATATGCGTTCGTATGATGAGCTCGCAAGTGACCTCAGCGATTTGAGGTGAAACTGTTCGTTTTATATCCTAGTAAATATATAGTTTCTTGAAAAGTCAGAAGATTGAAAGTTGCTATTTGAAACAAAAGATGAGCTATTGTATAAAGCTAATTGAACTTTACCGCTTGATTAATAAGCTATTGTGGTGTATTCCCCGATTTAATAATAACGGGGTATTCTCCATAGAAAATATTTAATTAATACTTATATAGAAACATTTCTCCCCACTATTTTAACAACCAATTTGAAAGCAGCGCCGCCAAGGGGATTGTTATAAAAGTAATTTAAATAAACCGCAAAATTTGAATGCTATATAGCTTACATATTTATGTATATTTAGATTTCTACTTCTAAGTTTAATTGATAAAAACCACAATGGTTTATTAAATAAATTTATTTATTTCTCTTTAAAGAACAATGATTACCAACGATTACTGGAAGAATCGTTGTCATATCCTTCGCTATGTAGGCTGTCTTTATAAATACTCGTCGATCGTCGGCCGGACTGCCCGATCTCTGCAAGTTCCTTATTGGACTAAGTGAAAACGTAAATACTCATAAATATCGGGCGTTACCTTCAATTTTTTATATTTATATTCACCTCCAGATATACAATTTCCTTGATATTACCTTTCCACACTATTATCAATTACTGTAGACATAAACGAAATAAAATAAAAGTCAATTATGACAATTAATTACTAACGGTTGCTAACGTAAATTGCAAATTACTGGCAAAATATGTAGGCTGCACCATCTAGTGCATTGTAATATTAAATAAAAATAGCCATTATATAGCAGATAGCCATTATTTCGATTTTATTTACGTTATATTAAAAACAAATATTTTCGGAACATATGAATTTTCGATGAATATTTTGGAAAATTTATTTGAAATATTAAAGGAATTACTACACAGGATCTTCAAATCATTTGATATGAGCGTTGGTATAAAATTGGACTTCATCAAACCAAACCCAACCTAAAATAACAAATCTTCTAAATTCAATTCAATATAGGAGATAGTATCAGGTAGGGTTGGGTTGAGCTTCAACTCCATACCATTCAATATATAGGAGTGTTATGAAGTGACATTTAACTTTCAACAGACAGTTAAGTTTTCAAAAAACTTACAAGATTCGTTAGGTTAGGTTGGGTTGAGTTTAGTTGGAGTTAAGCTCGAACTTAACATGATTCAATATAACTTTTTTTTAATCTTTCAATTAACTTCACAATTAATTTTGACAAATTAAAAACGTCATATAAAAAATGAAAGATAAAAAGAAAGATTTTGGACCCCTCGTTGGGGCTATAGACGAAGGAACATCCAGCACAAGATTTATGGTTACTTCTTTATCACTTCACTCAAAAATATTCTTTAAAATTTCAATTCGTTAGGTTTTTGCTGCAAAAACAGCGGAAGTCATAACATACCATCAAGTTAATATACCCAGCATAACACCGTTTGAAGGATGGGTTGAGCAAGATCCCGAGTTAATTTTACAAGCGGTTATTGAAACTATCGATGTAACTTGCGATAATTTACTAAAATTGGACGTTTCTAAAGAGGATATAGTTGCTATTGGGATTACAAATCAACGAGAGACGACCGTTTTGTGGGATTCCCAAACTGGGAAACCTTTATACAACGCTTTGGGTTAATTAATTTATTAATTTTTATTGATTTTTTTTTCAAAATTGATGAAGAAATTTTTAGTTTGGCTTGATATGCGTACCTCAGACACAGTTGATAAAATACTCTTTAACGGGCATAGACGTAAAAGTTTTTTGAAAGCTTCTTGTGGGTTACCCGTGAGCACCTATTTTAGCGCATTAAAAATTCGGTGGTTAATGGATAACGTCGAAGAAGTTAGAAAAGCGATTGATGAACAGCGTTGTTTATTCGGAACGATTGATACTTGGATAATTTGGAACCTAACAGGAGGCGTCGTTAGCGGATTACACATCACCGATGTAACCAATGCTTCGAGAACTATGCTTATGAACATTGAAACTTTAAAATGGGACCCTTTTTTATGCGACACTTTTGATATCCCGATCGAGATTTTGCCACAGATCAAAAGTTCCGCCGAAATTTACGGTTATCTCACTGAAACTTGTTTGAAGGGGGTTCCAATTTCCGGAGTAAGATTGTTTTAATCGCGGTTAATGTGAAATTATTATTGTTTTATTTGATAATAGTGTTTAGGGGATCAACAGGCAGCTTTAGTTGGGCAAAAATGTTTTTTGAAAGGACAAGCTAAAAATACTTATGGAACGGGATGTTTTTTGTTATATAATACAGGAACATCGGTAATTTATTTTAATTATAAGAATGATTTTTGGTGTTAAGGGAGTGTTTAGATATGGATTAAATGTAGGAAAACATGTTTCTTTATATCATTAGAATATTTTGTGAAACATTTTTGTTGAAACTGTCATAGCCAAGAACTTATTCCAATAGTGGCGCCCTAAATCTAAGGACTAATGGGGCTATCGCCCTTAGGCGACTTCTCCTGGGGTGATGTTTTTGAGCCAGAGTCCCCTTTGAGGTGTTACTTTTTATTTGGCATTGCATTTTGTATGAAACTCTTTTCGTTCGTTCAACCCAGCCTGGGGCTCTGTATATCTTAAGACGGCTTTGGTTCAAATATTACAGGGTTGGGTTGAGGTGGATTTTAGCCACGCATCTGAAGACATTTTTTAACGAAGACCTCTATAAGGAATAGTTTCTGAAATAGAGTATTTTACAAACTGATTTCGCAACCGTGTAAATTCCAATCAGTAAAACTAAGACTAACTGAACGAGATTGCGTAGTTTTCTTTTTTATTCTGATATTTATACTGACTTTATACAGTTGGCACATGATGAAATGTACAGTTAATGACATGACCTAATAAAATGTGATCTGGAGGCCATTTGGCAATTATTCAATAAGGAAACAAAATGCATGAGGTTGCAAAGCTTGTTGGAGTACCTGAAGCAAGTCGTTAGGTAACTCCTGTAAATGATGAACTTCTTTTCTCCAATTTCCTTCATTTAGTAGCTCTTCACCTAATTGTAATTCTCGAAAGAAAAATTCTTGTATGGCATCATAGATGAATCAAAAAGAAAAATATCTCTTATAGTTGGAAAATTTGAATTTGTATCAGCATTTAATAATTTTAATCATTTGATCAGATACAATGGATCTGAATTGAACCGTTGTAGGCCTTACAATAGATGTAAATTCTAGCCGTTCAATTTCAACATTTCCTTCATCAACAGATTTTTCCATTACAAATTTTACCTTGCTGAAATGTCTTGTAGACATTTCAACTCTTCCAAAGCTAATGTTACGTTTTTTGAAGACATTTCAAGTTCTTTTGAAGCATTTCAATTATTCTAGAAGTAGTAGTGAGTCTTCTGAAGTATGACAAATATTCTGGAAACATTCCAAGTTTTTTAGAAGCAATTTTAGATCCTCTAGAAGCAGTATCAAATTTTTTGGAGGCAGTTGAAATTCTCTGGAACCATTGTAAGTCTTCTGGAAGCAATATCATGTGTTTTAGAGACAGTATCAAATCTCTAGCATTCTAGAAGCATTTGAAGCCTTCTAGAAGACACATTAATTCTTCTAAAAGCATTTCAAGTCTTTTGGGAGCAGTATCAAGTCTTCTAAAAGCACTTCAAGTCTTCTAATAATAATAAAGATAATCTTATAAAAATAATAGAATGATCGATTCTAACAACAAAGAAAATCAATAATAGGAGGAGTTTAGACCCATATTTGTGTTAGCGCTATTTTGCATTTAGGCACTATAAACTCGCGTATTTATATACAAGTCGAGTGGGGAAGTGATTACATCAAAAGTTCTCCAACTTTTCACCCAGGAAATCATGGTCCAAATAATCAAAAACCCGAAAAAAATCAGTATATATCACATCCACCTGCCATCGATAGTCTAGTGTATTCGATACGTATTAGAGCACTGCACGAGTAATAATACTCGTCAAATGAGTAATACGATTATCTCGTGTGTACTTGTACGCATCACACTTTTTTTTACTCGCATCGTTTCACATCGGCATCGGCGAGTATGACAGTAATCGGCATCGTTTCGCATCGGCATCGGCGAGTATAAGAGACACCGCACACTACAGACTTTTAATCGGCCGATTATTTGGTCGGATTGGTCTTAACGCTAGCACTCTATTCAAATTAAACTGTCGGGTCAGAAGCAAGTGCGCACACTACAACGACAATCGGTCAATTATCATGATATCGCGAAGAGCTGTTATAATTGCGCTTATAATAAAACAGCGGAAGAAAAGAAATAGTATGCGGAAAAAGCTTGAATATTGGGTGCATCCAATTTACACTAATCGACTATTGCAAGGGCAGTTTCACACCCTACATTATAAATTGTTAGAGTATCCGAAAAAGTTTTTTGCTTTCTATAGAATGAGCATTACCAGTTTCAATGATCTTGTCCATTTAATTGGACATTCCATTACAAAACGGGATACAGTTTTACGACGTGCGATATCTGTCGAAGAGAGATTGAGTGTGACACTACAGTAAGTAAAATAACATAATTTTTCGTAATTTAGGTATATTTTATTTTATTTTTACAAATTTATCAAGTCATCAGTAAAATTTGTATAGTAGGAGTGGACGGTATCATTTGAACACCCTGGGGATGCAATGTTTTGTACATCAATTACGTTCGGTACTGGAGTGAAATGTGACTGCCTTGTGCATCGTATCAACGATGCCGAAGTTGTTTGATGATGTCGCTTACTTCTAATTTGCTTAAATATATTTAGTATGTCTATCTTCGCATCTAGTTTCTCTTCTGGGTTAAGAGCGCGGAGAGAAGCTATAATTGATAACGTAAAGTTTGCGTCTTCACCAGCCTTTGTGTCTTGTAGCGCTTGTAATAGTACTTTATCTACATCATCAATGGCACGATTCTTTTGCGGTCTTATTATTTTATTACGTTGAGGAGTTACCACTCCACTTTTGGTGCTGCCATCATCACCATCGGAAAGAGGATCTAAGTTGCTTTCCGTAGCACGATTCTCACAAGAGGGTAATAAAAATAACATTTTATCAAAGTACACATATTTTCGTCTCTTACTGGCAGCCTGACCTGATTTCGTGCTCTTTTGCAAATTCAACTCCCTACGAAAACAATTTCGCAGGTTGTTCCATCGCTTCTGAACCTCGTCATCTGCAATTATGAAATCACATTGTAGTTAGTAATATAGAAACCCATATTTTTTTTACAGATATTTGGCAACTGAATCTAGTTTTCAATCTTTGTCATTCCAATATCTTATTGGATCATCAACAATCCGAAATATTGTAAAAACTACGTGTGAGCAAATATGGAACATACTTCAACCACTGTACCTGGCAAGCAAACAAGAAGAAGATTGGTTGCAAATTGCTGAAGAATTTTACCAACGCACTAGTTTTCCAAACGTTATTGGAGCGATTGATGGTAAGCATATACGAATAGTGCAACACAACATTCCGGATCTTCATACTTTAACAATTCATACTTTACTTTAAAAAATACTTCTCATGTGTTTTAATGGCTTGGACCGACGCTGATTATAAATTTGTTTACATAGACGTCGGTTCTTATGGAACAGCTAGCGATGCAGAGATATTTAAAAATTCTAGCATAGGAAAACGACTGACAGGAAACCAATTGAATATTCCGGCTGCAAAAAAATTGCCAGACGATGAAATTGGAGACGCCATTCCATTTTACGTTGTAGGTGATGAAGCGTTTGTTCTTGGAAATCATATTTTACGCCCATATTCAAAAAAAATTTAAACTATTCCAAGAGAATCTTTAACTATAGGCATACTAGAGCACGTCGCATGGTGGAATGCACTTTCGGTATTCTGGCTAACAAGTGGCGTATTTTTCACCGACCAATAGACGTGAATATAAGTTTTTGTATCGACGTCATCAAAGCTTTGTTGCACTTTGCATAATTACGTAAGAATAAACGATGGAATTAAGTTTATTGATATCTTACGATTGCACAATGGACAATATAACTACAAGACAATATTTAGCGTCTTATTTTACGTCACCTCAGGGGTCTATTTCATTTCAATATGACAAAGAATAATAATGATAAATATTATTTGCACTAATTGCACTAATCGTCTGTATCAATAAAGTGAGTTTTTTTTTTACCTTGTTTTGTTCTTTCTGATGCCTCGAGTAGATTCCAGTCTGGTATAACCAGTTCGCAAACGTCCAGCCACCATTGTCGTTTCACATTAATATCAGAGTATTCTTTCAAACTTTTTTTGAATAATGCTGGTCTCTTCTCCACTTCTTCAATCAATTTTTCAACCACATCATCGGAAATTAGGGACATTGTAGATTTAGTAAAATGAATCGCAACAATGTCAAACCAAACAAGACGCTTGAAAAGAAACGCTACCGACTTAAAGTCGCCGAGTGTGCGCCTACAGGTTTTAACAAGTGCTGTTTA
This sequence comes from Onthophagus sagittarius, assembly GCA_036711965.1. Classification (NCBI taxonomy): domain Eukaryota; kingdom Metazoa; phylum Arthropoda; class Insecta; order Coleoptera; family Scarabaeidae; genus Onthophagus; species Onthophagus sagittarius. The sequence goes on from JASERS010000004.1 coordinate 17,140,485, forward strand.
AGCGGTCTGCCGATAGTTGGCAAACTACGAAATTGAAAGGGAATCGGGTTGCTTATTAAACTTAACTGTAGGCCGATTTCAAATCGTTTGAATGTGCGTTATTATATATACCTTAATAGGAATTAAAAGACCGACCAAACTATCGGCCGATTATAAGTCTGTAGTGTGCGGTGTCTCTAACAGTAATCTGCATCGTTTAGAATCGGTATCGACGAGTATAATCATATTCCACATCATTTCATATCGTCATTTGCGCAATTTGTTTGTGCTGAAGGAATGGATATTATATGAGACATTTATAAGATAGTGAGAAATGCGCCATAAGACAAATTCAAAAACGGATTATTACAGTAAGTTTATTATAGAATGTAGTCTATTCTATACAAATAACTGCCTATAGAAAAAATGTAATATAGTCTTGAATTAAAAAAGAAAGTGTTCATTTGTGTTATCTTAGACAATGGTTTGACTTGGACATCACACATCAGTTGCTAAACCAAAAAAGCAACGATTGTACTAACCCAGTATCGAAAAGCTAATTGGAATACTTAGGAATTATGTCCCAGAGTGACAGTGTGAAGCTGTTTATAAACTGTGTAGGTGTGATAAGCTGTGTGAGTTCCTCCTTAAAGCTCACACAGCTACATTACACCTACTTTTTTAAGTAAGACACATTTTGGCATTCAGATGATACTCAGAGCAACACAAGGCAAAACGCTAACTATCTACACTGCTGGATCAAAAAAGGCAGGAGGTTCTGGGTTTGCTTCATAAGGCAAAACGCTAACTGTCTACACTGCTGCATCAAAAAAGGCAGGAGGTTCTGGAGCAGGAATATTCTGACACGATTTCCAGCTACACCTTTTCACTTCACTAGGGTGGTATTATACGAAGGACCAAGCCGAAATAATAAGAATATGAAACAGTGGCAGAAAAGAATCTTGAAAATAAGATTCGAGAATATAATTTCAGTCATCAAAAGACATAAATCACAAGAATATAAATATCTTCAAATGCATTATCTTTCAGAAATCATTTTCATACATTAAAGATACGCCCCCATAGTTAAGAATGTCTACTTGAAATTCTTGATAAGTTGTGTATGCTTGTCAAGCTGACACAAAACATGTGAAACAATAAAATCCACGATCCGACGATTATTCACGATGCGTACTCGTCACGATACCCGATGCTACGATGCAGTTCAGATGAATATTACTCATAATCAGAACGAAAATGTAATCGGCGATGCATTGCCGAACGATGCCGAGTATGTGCTCGCATCATTTAGTTGTGTACTCGCCGATTATTTATCCGATTACTTTTTACGTACTCGTGCATTCCTCTAATACGTACTAAGTCGGTTGATGGCTGTGGATTTACCTTTAAAAGCTCATATTGTTGGTCAGATATGCGAGCATTAGTGTAAAATTAGATTTTGCGTGTCACGATCTGCTCAAATCGCTTGGAGACATTGTTTATGATAGCTATAGCCTGATAATTTGTTATGCAGCAATTATCACCTTTCTTAAAAACAGGACAAACTCTGTTCAATTTTCAGGAACTCGGCATTTTTGATGATTAAATTGAAAATATGCTTCAAAGGTTATAGTAATACAGGCGTACAGTCTTTGACTATATATGCGGGGATGCCATCTGGACCAGTTGTAGCTTTTGTCTTAAACTTCATAAAAGCCTCCACCATCTCATCATTACTCATGTATTAATAAATTCCTCCATTTTCTCCCCCAGAATGAATTACTGTTATAATGAAATTATGTGAAATTTCTAAAGAAATTATTTATTTAGAAAGATTATTCAAGAAGGATAACGATTAAGTCCACACACCTTTGACGTGCACGACCTGATGACAGAAATTTCATATAGTTTCATTTTAATAGTCATCATTACTCACTTCTGAGATGTCACCCCAGCCATTATCAGGATTGATATCTGGACCACCACAGACATTCCTTCAAAATGATCGCCAAACATATTAACCAGCCAAGCAGATACGAAATAATTTTGTTATCGTGTTTGGAATATTTGGTGAGACTGTACTCTTTCTTGTCATATTAACAAATCTGGAACGAGTTGTCTAGAAGCAGTTTAAGTCTTCTGAAAGCAATATAAAGTGTTCTAAAAACAGTATCAAGTCTTCTAAGGGCGTTATCAAGTTTCGTAGAAGTAGTATCAAGTCTTCTGCAAGCAATTTAAGTCTTCTAAAAGCGACATTAAATCTTATAAAAGAATTTTAAGTCTTCTGGGAGCAATGTTACCTCTTCTAGATGCAGTATCAAGTCTTCTTGAAGTATTTCAAGACTTCTGAGGGTAGTGTTAAGTCTTTTGGAAGCAATATCGAGTCTTCTGGAAGCGGTATCAAGTCTTCTGGAAGCAATATCATGTCTTCAAAAAGTAGTATGAAGTCTTTTGAAAGAATTTCAAGTCTTCCAAAAGCAATATCAAGTTTTCTGGAAGCATTTCAAGTCTTCTAGAAGCATTATTAAGTCTTTTGAAGCATTACAAGTATTCTGAACATTTCAAGTCTTTTGAAAGCAATATCAGGTCCTCTAGAACCAGTATTAGGTCTGCTTTGGGCAATATCAAGTCTTCTTGAAGCAGTTTAAGTCTTCTGGAAAAATTCTTTTGGAAGCGACATCAAATCTTAGAAAAGAATTTTAAGTCTTCTGGGAGCAACGTTAAGTCTTGTAGATGCAGTATGAAGTTTTCTGGGAGCATTTCAAGACTTCCAAACGCAGTATCAAGCCTTCTGGAAGCGATATCAAGTCTTCTGATGGCAGTATCAAGTCTTCTGAAAGCAATATTAAGTCTTCAAAAAGCAGTATAAAGTCTTCTGGAAATGTTTCAAGTCTCCCAAAAGCAATGGGGTGAAATAAAGGTTATTTGCAGTTGAACATACTTGAAATCCGACGAATTGTGATCACATTACTTAATATGTACGATTGCTTTTGATTAATACACGGCGATTTGGTCGTTTATTGGTACAGAGTAATTGAAAAAAAAAGTTTTATCTCAAAATTACTTATTTTTTATTCAAAATTTAGTTAGTCCAATCAACCCACGGATTATTAACAACAGTTGGATATAAACTTGGCCCAAACGCGCCAACAATTTACGCATTAGAAGGAGCAATTGCAATTGCGGGTAAAAAAAATCCCAAACACAATTTCTTCATATTATTACTAATTCATTAAGGTGTCGCATTACAATGGCTCAGAGACAACTTAAACGTTTTAAAATCAACCCCCGAATCGAACGAAATCGCCCAATCGGTAGGCACATGCGGAGAAATATATTTCGTCCCGGCATTCTCAGGATTGTACGCTCCGTACTGGAGGAAAGACGCAAGAAGTGTTATGTGCGGATTAACCGAATCCACAAAACCCGGCCACGTCATAAAAGCTGCTTTGGAAGCGGTCGCGTTTCAAGTTCGAGACATCCTCGAGGCGATGTCTTTAGATAGCGGGTACACAATCAAAAAGCTTTTGGTCAACGGTGGGATGACGGCTAATAACTTTTTAATGCAAGTCCAAGCCGATTATTGCGGCATACCAGTCGGTAAATTAATAACTAAATTTTAATTTATTTTATTTAAATTAATTATGGTGATTAGTTCGACCTGTTATGGCTGAAACTACAGCTTTAGGAGCTGCGATGGCTGCTGGATACGCTGATGGTATAAACGTGTGGGATTTTACAACGATGCTGGACATTCCGAGTGATACTTTTATGCCTAAAATGACTAATAAGGGTAATTTAAACTAATAAATAGGAATTATAAATATATTTAGGTTTTATAGTGCGCAATGAACGATATGATTTTTGGAAAATGGCGATTGCGCGGAGTTTAAATTGGCATGATGATTTCGATAAGGATGACAAAGGTTTATTATTCTTTATTATTCGACTCACTCAGCACACATTTTTTGTGTTTTTAGATCTCCCCACTTTGCCTGCATTAAGTACGATGAATATTAAGCCAAAAAGTATATTATTACAAACGAATTTTATGAAATAATTGTTTTGATTTTTACTTTAAAGGTAAAGATGAAGAAGACGAAGAAAGTTTACCGGAAGTTAGCACTTTTACCGTTACTATGTTTATAATTTCTTATATTTCACTTCTTGTTATTGCTAATTACATTTCAAAACGTCCTTAATAAATTATTATTTATTGATTAAAAAAAGTTGAGAATTTATAACTATGCGGGAGTATCTTAATTAGTTTTTGAGAACTTAACCCCAATAATGGTATGTAGATATCTCCTGTTATACAATGTTTCAATTGCTTAAGGTATGGACACACTCAAAATTTGTGTAAATCACAAAGAAGATGCCCCAAATATTCAGATAATCATGATCTATATGCTTGTCAAAGCGACACTATAAAATGCGTGCACTGTGGACAACCTCGTCCCTCAACTGAGGCAGGAACTCTGAGGAATGAGTAAGAGTCATTGACCTCATAATGTGTTCACCTGATGTGGTGGCTTTAGTGGATTGTGTTACATTGGACGACACCTTAGGAAGTGATCATTTTCCAGTGACCGCAGTTTTTGCGGTTGCTGATGACTTGCATTGATATAATTGCTGTACTCAAACAGGGAAGGGGGGACAGAAGAATGGCTGCAGGATATAAACCAATTTCACTTCTACCAAGTCTAAGAAATCTTTTTGAAAAAAGTATTACGAACAGGGTGGAATAGTTTATTGAAAGGGGCCTATTGTTTGACCATCTGTTGTTCGGCTTTAGAAAGGGATAGGGAGTGACACATGGTATATCGTATTTGACGCCCTCGGTGCAATTGGCACTGATTAAGAAAATGGCATTAATAGCTGTTTTTCTTGACTTAAAGGCAGCATAATAATGTATCTATCCCTGTACTGGTAGAGATATTGGAGCAGCACGGAGTACCATAGAAGATCATAAAAGTTATATTTTCATTATTACAATGTAAGACTGTGCAAGTTAAGAATCACCCAGATGGACTGGAATCAAGGATAAGTTACCGAGGACTTCCGCAGGGTAGCCCATTAAGTCCTTTATTGTTCAATTTGTATGTCAATGGGTTGAATGGAGAAATAATGAGAACTGGTTGTACTGCAATGTCATATGCGGATGATATCGTTGTATTTGGGTCTTTGATGGATATTAATGAGGCTTTAGAGAGTGTATATAGTTTTTTTGCAAAGAAGGACGTTGGATATTTCTATTACAAAAACTAAGTCCATGATTTTTACAAGAAGTAAAAATAAATTATATAACATACCCAAATATATGTACAGGAGGAGAAGACACAGTAATTTTGAGAACGCTCTACCGTTCATTAGTAAGATCTAGACTAGAATTTATGTTACATGATTCCGGTTCCACAGTCATCGGGCTTTTGGAGAGAGTGACATACCGTGGGCTTCGTTGTATTTTGGGCTCACCAATGACAACTCTCACTAATGTGTTAGAAGTGGAGGCAGACGAATCTCCACTAAAGCTGATAGCAATGTCAAGAACTAGAAAATTCATACTTAAAAAATTACAACTTATAAATAGCCCGTTAATAATGCTTCTTAAAAAATTTAAATCTGAAATAGAAAATCGGCAAATTCTGAGACGGACTCCTCTAACGATACAGATCCTTTCCATGTTTATGGAAAATGTGATGGACAAGTGGAAGGACTGCGTACTTCTTTACAGACGGTTCCCTTGTGTACGAACCTAGAGCGAGAGAGGTTGCTTGTGAAGTTTTTTCCCTCCTACAATATTAATTCATCAATACATTTGCCGGCTTGCATATCCATTTTTGCAGCTGAAGCTTTAGCCGTTGGTGATGCTCTTAACATAATAATTCGTCAAAAACTTAAACAGGCTATTATTTTTACTGATTCCCTAAGTGCGTAACAAGCTCTTAAAAATGTCAGATATGGAAGATCGATCCATTACCTAATTAAAAATGAGGGAATGGAGATGAAGTTATGTTGAGTGTCAACCCATTGCAGAATTCATGGCAATGAGACAGCGGATAATTTGGCTCGTGATAGCCTTGGATTGACCCCTCGACAGGTGTGTGTAGATGTTATGGATTTGTATCCTTGTCTTCAGGAGAAAATAAACAGGGAGTGGGCCGAGAAGATTGTACGTCGAAATGGAGCCAATAATTGGAAAATCAGCATTACACTGTAATTAATATGTCGACAACCGGTCAGGTACTCAACTAGGACAATTGAAGCTTATCTGTACCAAATTGGATGAAGAGACTGTCCGGATTGTGATTGTGGAAGTCGGGCGGATACTTGTCATTTCGTACTTGAATGCACAATGTACGAAGATATGAGATCGCAATTAAAACATTTACTTTTGCAATAAAACTTGCAGAAAACTAAAGATATTAGCTATATTTTAAAATTTAGAAATTATGATATTTACAAAAGTATATATTATTTTGTTATTAATACTGAAAAGTTTATTTAATGGAGGAAAGTTATGATTAGGGATTATGATTTATTTAGAATTCACAATTTCGTTTATCTAAATTTTTATTTAGATTTTTTTTTTAATTTTTACTCACTATGTTCTTGTGTTCCAGAAATAATTTCTACCAATCTTGTTCGAGGGGTAACCTAGAGACTAACGAGTCTCAGCCCTCAGACTCGAGGAAATTTATGTGTATGTTTCCTTTTATTTAATAATGGCTATGCTTGTAGTGTTTTAGTACGTGATAGTTTACCGTATACCGGGTGAGTTATTAGTATCCCGGCGGATAATAGTCACTAAACCATTTGAGGAATAACAAAATGTTTTTTACAAAAGTTGTTTAACTCACCACTTTCTATCACCTAAAATTATTTCTTTTTATATAGAGTGTTCTATTTAAGTGTAACAGAGAGTACGTCATTTTTTTAAGGGGACACCTGTATACTTTATTATATTATGAATACTAATAAAAAAATAATTGAATATCTCAGGAATTATGAACTCCATGAGTTAGTAACGTATACGGTTGTATTAACAAATTTAGTAGTAATCATAATATAATAAAATATATTGGGTGTTCCATTTAAAAAAAATTGCATACTATCCGTTAGGCCTAAATAAAACACCTTGTATAAGTGAAAATAATTTTAAATAGAAGGTGATGAGTCAAATAAGTTTTGTATAAAACTTTTTTTTCTTTGTCAAACGGTTTAGTTAAAAAATATCATAAAAAAAACTTCTAACTTGCGTTTATTTATTTATAGTCGTACTAGTTTCGGGTTATCCCATCATCAGCGACAAAGTCAATGAAGCCACGAAAGATGTAGACTGGAAGATTTGTGGAAGTTAAGCATTTTGCAATCTGATGGATAAACGAAATGATGATTGAAAAATTGTTTCAATGGCGAAAATGAAACGATATTAATTAGAACAATGAAATTAAAAAACTTTAAGATCGTATTAAAGTTGTGTTGACGTGATGAGAAGAGGCGAGACTGACAATCTCACCTCTTTTAATGTATTATTGATATAAATTAAAAGAGGCGAGATTGTTTATTTGTTGAATTTATATCAATAACAAGAGGGGCGATTTAAAAAATTTTTATCTTTTTAATTTATGGAATCGAAATAATTATAATTGGTGTGTTAAAACTAGATTAAATATGCTTTAAAATGATTTTTATTTCATAATAATATCTCAATTCCTCTTTGAGATACGATGATGTAAATTAGATTATTCAATTTAACCTCAATAATAACAGAGGTGATTAAAAAAATTTTTATCTTTTTAATTTATGGAATCGAAGAAATTATAATTGGTGTGTTAAAACTAGATTAAATTTGCTTCAAAATGATTTTTGTTTCATAATAATATCTCAATTCGTCTTTGAGATATGATGATGTAAATTAGATTATTCAATTTAACCTCAATAACAAAAGTTTATACTTTATCTCACTTGAGTTAGAGTTCATATCAAGCATAATTTGGCCGTAAGGGTTCGATTTTTGGTTTAAAAATATTCTTAAATATTTCATTTATTTCCAACAGTTTGTTTAAAACAGGTTTAAAATATAATTTTTTGGTAGCAACGTAAAATAAGTTTAAAATTAAAAACAGGTGTTTTGTTCATAAATATAAAAAAACTGTTTTTTTCCAACCCTGCTGATAACTTATCCTGTATATAAGACATACAGAGTTTTGTAGTTGCGTATAGAAACTAGATACGCGGAGCTTTTTGGAAATATGTGATTCGAGGTTCATCGTAGAAGTATTAAATTAAAAATAACCAATGGTTTACGATGATAAATGTTTATTCAATAAAATAAAATATTTCGGTGCAACAGTGTTTCAGCTGATATTTCAGCCTTTATCAAGCACGACTATGAAATAGAAAGAGGAAAAATGTTTACATAATATTAGTAACAGGTGCCATTTTGTAATTTATTAAAAATTCTTCTTGAAAATATTTACCGTCAGCGAGAGTACTACAATTCGGGAGAGAACGATGTCAAACAAATCTTTAGGTATATTACGGTTAACTTCAACATAACAGACTTAGATATAGTCGTAAATATAAATGAAAGCGTGAGGCGCACGTGATTTATAACAAGTTTTGTTAAATTCAGAGAACTATAAAAAATAAAAAGATATATTAATAATAAATGACATATATTCTTACCAATTATCATCGTAGAATGAAAAATATATTAAAACAAGATGTAAAAAGAAAAAATGAAAAACTCTACAAAAATAAAAGAAAAATTTCAAAGTTAATGGTTGTTCTGGCGTGAAGCGCTATGAACGACTAAAGTAAAGATGAGTATTGAACATGGATTGAACCTGAATGCATTAAAAGGAGGGGTGAAAAACGTAATCTATAAAATTTTTTAAATGAATTTAATGAAATGTCTAAAGTTATTAATATCTGTAATGTCATTCATGATTAAATCCCCGTCCTTTAGTTTACCGTCGTAAATGTAATATTCCTCATATACTGTGAGCGTCAAAAGAAAGTAAACACTAGCTGTTTACTTCTAAAAACCCTTTTTACTACGATTCTGTTAACTTACAATAAAAATGTATATACCAAAATTTACGACTTTATTTGTGAGCAATCCTATCGTAAAAAATAGTTAAGCAAAAAACCCCACAAATATGGTAAATCCCCTTTAGAGTAAAGATACCCCGATTTTTACGCGTCAAAAGAAAGTAAACAGCCGCTCCGGTTGTTGTAAATTCATTTTAGATTTAGGGGAAGTGCCACACTTTTCGTACAAATACTTATAAACCCATCCCAGGACAACTTTAGAACATTTTAGAAGAAACAGCAAGTGGTTGAACGTCGAAATTAATTATAAATACCAAAAATCATCATGGGAAAACAAACAAGTATAGAAATGCGTAAAATTATATTAAGTTTAAATAAAAAAGGTTAATCCTTACGCGAAATAGCTAAAATAATGAGACGAAATCACTGCACAATAAAAAAAAATTTGGATAAATACGCAAAACATCATACTGTAGCCGATTTACAACGCGTTGGACAACCAAAGCGCCTTACAGAAGCACAGGCTAGAGCAGTGGTAAGAGAAGTGAAGAATAATCCATGTTCAAGTGCGGTTAAAATAGCAAACGACATATCGCAGATAGCAAACACAACCATAAGTTTCAGTACCATACGAAGAACACTCCATAGAAGTGGCCTGCACGGAAGAACACCCCGTAAAAAGCCTTACATATCGAAAATAAATAAACAGAAACGTCTTGATTTCGCAAAAAAATATCAGAACGAAGCTCCAGATTTTTGGAAAAATATATTATTTAGTGATGAAAGTAAATTTGAAATTTTTGGTAAAAGAAAACCACCAAAGATATGGCGGCCAAAAAATGAGGCCTTCAAAGAGAAATTTGTTACCAATACCATCAAACACGGTGGAGGCTCGGTTATGGTCTGGGGCTGTATGGCGGCGTCAGGGGTCGGTAATCTAGTTTTTATTGAATCAACAATGAATAAAATGAACTATTTAACCATTTTAAAGAACAATATTTCCCCGAGTATTAATGAATTGGGCTTATCAGAGAACTGGATCTTCCAACAGGATAACGATCCAAAGCACACTTCCAAAATTGTGAAGGAATGAATGCTATACCGAGTCCCTAAAACCCTTGATCATCCACCGCAGTCCCCAGACCTTAATCCTATAGAACATCTGTGGGATCACCTTGACAGGAAGATCAGCGAAAGGACAATTTCAAATAAAGACGACCTTAAAAAAGCTTTAACTGAAGAATGGATGAAAATCCCTCAAAATATTACAAAATACTTGGTGGAATCCATGCCAAGGAGATTAAGGGAGGTGTTGAAGGCCAAAGGAGCTCAAACCAAGTATTAAAAGTTAATATTATATTTATTTTTGTACTTAATACCTATTAGTTCCGAATTCTGTTTACTTTCTTTTGACGCGTAAATTCGGTAGATATTTACAATAATCTGAATTATTACGGGTAATGATTTGTTTTTTTTTTCATGTTTCTATTGATTTAAATATAGTATAGATGAGTTGTGAAGACTGCAATCAAACTTTTTGATTTTCGTTATTAACTGCATTTTTATTAACCTTTTAACAGAAAAACAACAGCTGTTTACTTTTTTTTGACGCCCACAGTAGGTCCATTTCCCTTGATTTTTTAAGGTTTTTTAAAAGTTTGACATTTTGAAAAGATATATTATGATTATGTGTTGAAATGTGTTTAAAAACAGCAGAAGATTCTTTAGTTTTATGTTCTCTAAATCTAATCACAATCTGGGCAATGAATCTCATAAACTCCACTCGATTGTTCGATACCAAATCTATGTTAAGTATTGTTAATAAGCTTACTGATTTTTAGCCTGATGAAAACGCAGGTATAGTGTTGTATTTTTGAAGATTAAATTTAAATTTGGTTTCAAGAGAAGGCATATATGGAACTGAAATGAATTTAACTGGTGAATTAAAATGTGGGTATAATAATTTATTAATAAAACAGTTAAGAGCTTTGTTATAAATTTGCTGAATATCAACTATAATCATTGTTAAATAAATATAATCATTAATATAATTATTGTTTAAACCGATTTTTATAATGGTTTGTAGTTCTAAATTATAGTTATTTTCATCAAGAGGAGTGTTAAAAAACCTGTTAAACAAGTATCTAAAGGCGGCCTCTTTATGTTGCTTGCAATTAAATGAATGTTTTGAGATTATAGCGTCGGTTGTTGTGGGTTTTCTGAAAATATTGAAATTGAGAATGTTGTCATTTACGTTTTTTTTTGATTATGAGGTCCAAGAAGTTAATGCTGTTTTGTTTTTCTAATTCTATTGTAAACTGTAAATTACTTAAATTGTTAAAAATGTTTAAGAGTCCCATCAGTTAATTAACATAAGCGCACTAGAATAGGTTTATGCAATTTAAACGCAGTGACTGAGAAATATTAAGGACAAGCTTCCAAATCCCATTTCCATGCTTTGTCATTGAGAAGATGAAGAAGAGAACTTGACCCAAATTTGTAATACAGTAGAACCCCTCATATCCGACCTCGGGATATCCGACTCCTCGGAATATCCGTCACCCCTCCCTACTCCCAATTTTGTTCAAATGCTCTAATGTACGTTTTTGTGAATCCCAAGAGACCCGACTTTCCGTCGGGGAATTACTTGATTCGCTCAATCTTGATGTTTGCCAAGGGTTGCGCAACTGTGTTCATCATTGTGAATATCAATTGTATGCATATTTACAATTGTTATAGTAAAAGTGATTATGGCTACCCAACAAAAACGAAAACGTATTGTATGTACACTACAGAAGAAATTGGAAGTTATTCAGAGGCTAGACAATGGCGAGTCAGTTCAAAAATTATCTTCTGAATTAGGAATAGGCGTCACAACTATTAAAGACTGGAGGAAAAACAGAAAGAATATCGAATCGTACTCTATGACAGTGGAAGGGGAGGAGGGTTTAAAAAATAGAAAGATGCTTAAAAAGCCTAAATTTGATGTTTTAGATGATGCTCTCTGGATATGGTTTTGCCAAGAAAGACGCAAAGGAACTCCTTTGTCAGGTCCTATAATTAAAGAGAAGGCAGCGATTTTACATAAAACAATAGTAGGAGAGGAAGGGGAAAATTTCAGTGCAAGTGAAGGTTGGCTTCACCGATGGAAACGTCGCCATGGTATCCGTCACGTTGTTATTTCTGGAGAAAAGCTATCAGCTGATGATGACGCAACCAAAGAGTTCGTGAAGAAATTTGAAGTTTTTATTAAAGAAAACAATATGCATCCGGATCAAGTGTATAATATTGACGAGTCAGGGTTAAACTACAAGATGCTCCCACAAAAAACTCTTGCTGCAAAAAATGAAAAAGTAACAGGGACAAAATTATCCAAGGATAGACTAACTTTTGCAACTTGTAGTAATGCAAGTGGAAACCATAAAATGCCATTGTTTGTCATTGGAAAATCTAAAAAGCCCAGAGCGTTCAAACATGTGAACATGGCATCATTGCCTGTTTATTATAAAAATCAAAAATCTGCTTGGATGGACAGTTCTTTGTTTAAACAGTGGTTTTTTGAAGAGTTTGTACCAGATGTAAAAAAACACTTGAAAATGAAAAATCTACCACTCAATGCAGTCTTGATTCTTGACAATGCTCCCAGTCATCCTTCGGAAAACGAACTAACAATGGGAAACATCAAAGCTATGTTTCTACCTCCTCGTGTGACACCTTTAATCCAACCTATGGATCAAGGGGTTATTGAGTGGTTGAAGAAAAGATACAGGCGAAAATATGTCAGCTTCTTATTAGAGCAAACGGAAGGAGGCAGTAACCTATTTGAGGCAATGAAGACTTTTAATATAAAAGATGCCATTTACATTGCCGCACAAGCCTGGACGAACTCAATCACACCACTCTACAAAAATCTTGGAGAAAACTATGGCCAAGTATTATTGAAGGTGAGAGCGCAATCTCTAATGAGTCTGAAACTTTAAATACAGATGAAGCAGAAATTCTACAAGATTTACAGACCATCGATGCCCAAATTCAACCAGCGGATATAGAAGAGTGGCTATTGGGAGGGGACATAGTTGAAGTCACTAACGAGGATCTGAACGACGAACAAATCGTATCCGCAGTTTTTAAAGTTGAAACAGAGGAAGATGAAACGGATGATGAAAAAGAAGAACCTGAAAATATCAGTTATACGACAGCTACAGAGGCTTTCGAGATTGCAATGAAATACGTCGAGCAACATCCAGAAGCAACACCGATGGATGTGCTGTGCATTAAAAAGTGGAAAGATATCTCAGCTAAAGCAAGATTTGGTAGATTAAAACAAAAAAATATAACTGATTTTTTTAAATAAATTTACATGTACATACATGGATTTGTATACATAATTAAATATATGTACTCGTTTATGTTTGTCTTGTTCATTTTTGTTGTTCCTCGGATTATCCGACCTTTTTTGGTAACCGACCATGCTCCGGTCCCATGGATGACGGATATGAGGGGTTCTACTGTATTTTGTAAAATTAACTCTGCTAAATTTTATCTTTCTAAGTTGAACTATATTGAAAATAATTAAGAAACATTAGCCATTTCTAGGTTTACCTCATTATTATTTAATAAAAAAAATTTTTAGAGATTTTATAAAAATTTATATTTGATACGAATGATATAAGTTACAGGGTGGATATAATGGGATGTTTTTTGATTAAAACGAAGAAAAATGCGTCCACCAACCCAACATTTCCAAAAAAATTAATTCTTTTACTTCAAAAAAATCGCTTTTTAAGTCAATGGGGCAAATATAATATTTTAAATAACAAGCTTAGAAACGGAATGGTTTTTAACAAAAAGATTCTTAACCTACGATCTCGTGTATTTTCCCCAAATGTGCAACATAAACACTGAAGCAATAAACAACAAGGACATCACCAATACTGGAACTGGACCACTAAAACAATAATTAAGATTAATATATAAAAGAATATAAATATATAAAAAAAAATAAAGGAGGAAAGAGACTTACACTTTAATTCCGGGCGAATCATCTGTGTAGAATTTCCACATTCCCACGGAACCAGCACCTCCACCAGCTGTACGAGCCCTACTAGTCGTTGTTGTTGTACTTTTTCTTTGTTTTACGGTTGTACCTCCTCCAGATCTTGGAACAGCTGCTTTTGCTGGTGATCTAGTTGATGAACCAACATTTGTCGCGCTCGGGGAAGCTGGCTAATTGAAATTGATAAAAAAAATTTTTATAAGCAATTTTTGAGGTTAAATCACCAAAACGATGAAGTTAAATAAAACGATGATTTTAATAAGTAATAACTTACCATTTTAAAAAAGGTTTAATTTAGCTTTTTTATTAAACAAACCAGATGTGTTACCACAAAGACTGTTCGAATCAATTTGACGGCGAGTTCTACGTCGACAAGACAAGCATTAAATTTTGACACGTTGGCTCACGTCATCATAACCCAGGAACAACAAGACTGTTTGGTAATAAAACGAAATATAACTAAATATCCCCCTAGATTTCGCCGGATTCTCCTCCCTTTATATTGGCCCCACTGACAAGATTTATTTACGTTCGTTTTTCAAGTTTGGTTACGCTGGATATGAAACTGACAAGTGACATCTTGACATTTGATAGTTATGACTGACATTTATAGAAAGTAGGTTCTTCGGGACGCGAACCAAAAAAAAAATGTATTTTCTATCGAATTTTTGTCGCGTGTGCGTTAACAGCGACGAAAAATTAACGCACATCGATAATCGCGATTACGACGCGATAAGTTATAGTGTTAAATTAAAAAGTTGCACCAGGATGGTAAAATTATTTTCTAACAAAACATTTTTCCCGAGGTGTATCTGTCATATTGATTTTTCTTCGTTTTTAATTCGCAGGTGTTGGAAATGGATAGCTGGTCGGCCTTTATATGCGAAAAATGTATCGTAAAGTTGCGAATATCGTACGATTTTAATTTGATGTGTCGCAAATCGACCACAGTGCTCAAGAATTATCTAAGCGAGATTTTGGGTAACCCGGAGATTGAAGCACCAAATAAAATCTTCGAAAACTCCCAAGTTAAAGTGACAATGCCGAAATTATCCCCACAACAATTACCCAAAATGCAAAGGAAATACGTTTCAAAAGGAATACGATGTTCGCTACTAAAAGAGTTATTAACAAAAATCGAGGACGATAAGAAGAAAGAAAAAAAAGTCAAATCCCAATTAGTTAGTTTTAATATAAACGGTTTAAAACCTTTGATAAATTTTACGAAATTTTACAATTACGGATACAAACTTGAAAATAATCAAATTGAAAGTATTAAATACGACCCAACCCCTTTAGATAAATTAACCGATTTTGTAAGTAATTATTTTCGTATTAATTTTTCTCACTTTCACGATAACGTGACCGCGGTTTTGGACGAATCAGAACGGTGGATAGAAGAAAATGATTTCGAGGAGATGTTACAACCCCTCCCCGAATCGCAAGTTAAATTCGAAGAGGTCATAATTGAACCCGACATAAACATAAAAAAAGAAATTTTCGATGACGACTACGATAATGATTACGAATATAATTATCCCACAACGTCAGATCACATAAAAATCGAAAACATTAAAACCGAAGGGGATATTCATCCTTTATCTCATCCTTATTTAGGCCATACTGATTGTGATCAATCAAATCCAGGTAGTAGCGGTAATAATCAATGTTATTCGCCTTTAGATCAACAAAATCAATCATCGTTAGAATTATTAAAAGAATTCACGGTGAAATTTAAGAAACATCGCGGATTTTCCCCGCAAAATTATAGGTGTCGAACGAGAAATCACCCCTTTATTAGCCCACAATTAAAAAATCAATTTTTACACCAAGATTTTAGTTGCAATGTTTGTAAAAGAAGGTTTAAAAGTCACGGTTATTTACACGCACATCGCAGCAAAATGAAACATTGGCAATAATGTTTTTAGTACGTTAAGATATTAAATTTTAAGTTTTAGGTACAAATATTGCTCTAAAATCGAATTCATTGGTGTTGGTATGTGATTGAACAGTTTTAAACACTTTTTTTTGTTGAAATTTATTATTCCTGGTTAAAATGTTGTAAAAATCTCATTTTTTAATTAAAAAGGAAAAACTGCAATTCACAAGTGATACTGCCCCCTTTTACGACTGCGTGTTTTATTGTTGTTTATAAGATTATTTTATGTATTAGATTAATACGTTGGGTAACTGAATAAGTTTGTTTTTTAAAGAAACAGATTTATCTTGTTATCTGAAACCTCATTGGTTACTGTTTGAAATATTACGTCTTCTATAATATTATTACATTTATTATTGTGAATATTTAATGATTTATTAAGTTAGGAGATAAGACTATTGTACACTTAAAGCATTTTCTTCTCGAAAAAACATCAAACCAATTTTATTTTGTTAATGATACACGATTGAAATATAGTTTTTTTACATTAATGGTTTTTTGGTCATCTACAGTGTATCCTCCTTATTTTGAAATTATCTTCTCCAAAGTAATCTATGTCAGTCCCTTTTCCATGTTGTTCTTGATATCCTGATGGGTTACTTGCTTTGTGTGCTTCCCGCACCCTTCCTCATTCATTTTATATGAATTAAATTAATCCCATTTATAATATATTTCCAATTCATCTTAGTTATTGAGCATATCATGTATATGTCTTAGCCTTAGTTTCCTTCATTCTTAGAAAGAATTGAATTCAATGTTTTCTTTGTACTGTTAAAACTAGTTTATTTAATTCAGAACATGAGAGATCTAACTCAAAAAAAAAAAAAATGTTGGGGAATGTAACCGGTTGTGGGCCGGGTTTCGTTTTCTGCCCGTAACTTAAATTTAAATAAAAATGTTTTCGACTTTTAAGATACCAATGGAAAGCTAAGGGCAGTAGCTAACTAAAAAAATATTTTTTTAATTTACCGAAAATAATTTTTTTTAACAAATTTTGTTAAAGATGTGTTATTTTGGTTTGTATACATTGTTTATTAATTTAGGATCAAATGAAACAAAAACTTGAGGTTGCAGTATTGGCGGTGTATATTATGTTATTAATTTTCCACTAGTTTCGGGGCTTTGTTGTCCCCATCTTCAGGAAAATACGTCAATATTTTGAGAATTTGTTTAAAAAACAAAGTTTCATTCCAATTTCATGAAAACTAAAGTTAATATTTGACATAAACTAAATGTAATTTTTATATTTCACTAACATGTAACACAAATTACTTTTACTTATTTGCTAAAAACACTTTGCGCGGTAAATCATTTGAAAATTGATTAACAATTTCATTTCTCAATTCCCCAAAATATTGACGTATTTTCCTGAAGGTGGGGACAACAAAGCCCGAAACTAGTAAAAAATTAATAACATAATATACATCGCCAACCTCAAGTTCTTGTTTCATTTGATCCTAAATTTTGTTAAAAGCTTGTTTTTCCCAAAAAAAAAATTTTTTTAACCGGTTGTGGGCTATCCCGGAAAACCTACTACAAATGCAAAATTTTGAAGAAAAATCACCAATAAAATATGAAATATCTAAGTTTATTCGTCAATAACAGCCTGTAGTGGCAAAAAACATCAAGAAAATAGCAACTTTTTCTAATTATCATCGTCCTCTTAGTTTCGCAATTTTTGCATGTAAAATAGTTCTTCGTCATAGCGGCGCATTTCAAATGCACAAACCGATCGCAGTTACCGTTGCATTTGATGGAATTGGCTTTTGTCAATTTTGGTGGCAGAAGGCCCAAACGGATAAGAAATGTCCAAATCTTCTTCGTCAGATGTCTCCTGCTTCTTGCGTTTGGCCGGCGATTTGACTGGAGGCGTTGCCTTGCGTTTGGCTTTTTTGATTGGTGTTGGGGCTTTTTCATGCAAAGCAGCAACGGTTTCCGGCGACATTAAAATCGCGCTTTTTATTGACTTTTGGCCGCGATTTGATGATTTCTTGGGCAAAGCGCCTTGTAAAAAGCCAATTTCATCCAAAAGGCAGCTAACAGAAGTCGATCGAGATGACGGTCCAGGTGTTGTGGGCACAACCACCTTACGTCCAATTATGGCCCAACCACGATTCGACGCTGATCCTTTTCATCGATGGGCGCCTCGGCGGCAACCTCTGCCTCATTGGGCTCAACAGCTTGAACAAAGTCGGCATCAGAAAAAATGTCTGGATTGTATGAACATATGCCGGTAGCTCTAAAAGCAGATTTGATCACTTTAGGTGTCAAAGCCAGATCAAGAGCCTTACACGCCAGGCCAGCAATATGACGTATTTCTAATATCTAGAAACATTTAAAACGAAATTAGTTTAAAATTGGCAAAACAAAACAAGTTTTGAGAAGAGTGTTACTTTGTTTGCATTGTTCTTTTGCCAAGCAGAACACTGCGACTTGTAATAAGACTTCACCGGCTCAAACACAGACACGTCCAACGGTTGTAATCTGTGACTACACTATAGTGGAAATGTGACGATATGAACGCCACTTTGAACGGCCTAGTCAATGGCTTCTAGAGACAAATGTGAACAGTGATTGTCCATCAGAAGAATCACCGGCGACTTGAGCGATGGTTTCGCGAAGGCGATGAAATGGCGCATATAATTAACAAAATCTGTCTGACACATCCAACCTGAATTATTCGCATAAACAGCTGTTCCAGATGAAACATTGTCCAAAAAGCTGCTCTGCATTTTCTTCCTCGGAAAATGAAAAAATGGTGGAATGCTGTTGCCGGCAGTATTCACTGTCAATGCCATCGTGACCCTTTCGGCAGCTTCCATTTTTCCCACGCCTCGCATTGCCTTCAAAGCAATCACTTTGCCTATTTTCGATGGCACGGTAGAGGAGCCACTCTCGTCCACGTTAAAAATGTGGGTTGCCCCAAAGTCATGCCCCGAAGAAAAACTGAATCAAAATTTTCGAAAAACCATCATCTTTTCATCATCCTAACCTTCTGGGCAAACATAATTTTTTTTTGGCGAGCTGGTATGCTAATTCACGGAGCTCGGTGATGCTGAGCCCAACGCATTTCAAAATATATTGGACGAGATCCTTTTCTTGATCCTCGTTGAAAATCTGTTGAAAAATTACAGAGAAAAAATTGAGAAAGTGATGTGTTAGTGGAAAGTGAAAAAAATTACAAGCAAGCTTAAGACCTTGCGGCAAATGTTGGTTCCAATTGTGCGTATGTCGTATGTAGGTACACATAGAAGCCGCAGCTTCTGTATTTGGTTGTATACCAGTTTGAAGCCAATGAAGCGAAACCGATAATGCGCACAGGTCGGATTATCGATTTGGCCGATCATAGGAATGCTTGGGAATAAACGGCCAAATCGGTAGTCGATTTAGTAGGTTATAGGTAGATAAACCTTTGCTTATAGTTCGTTTCTGCAGAAGCAATGTGTCGAAGCGATGCTGAAGTGGTGGGAACATCATCCAAGGACATAAAGTTGCTTTCTGAAATCTAAAAAGAAAATTGTAACTGTTTCTCAAACACTTCATAAAGAAATTAACCTGGAATTAATTTCTACTTTTCCTACTTTATATAGACGTTCATTTTCAGAAATAACAACAGCTAGTATATTTCTAGATGCAGTTCGCCCACGATCGACATCTGGAATTTTCAATAAGATATTTTGACCAGTACATACAGTTGGAAATTTTTTTTGAACGGCGAGCATTTTATCAGCTTGTCGTTTTAAACTGTCAACACTTGCTTCTCTATTTTGAGTGATTTGCGATAGAAGTTTATTAAGATCGTCAGAAGTATCATCCATTTCTTCAGTTTCAATTACTACTTCTTCTTGCGACTGAATACCGGTTGTTAAGCAAATCATCCAGCTCTTCTTCCCTTTCTATCTAACTGACAATAGTATCAGGCAAATTGAAATTCTTTATCGTGTATGGCGATCGCTGTATACCTTTATGGTATGACCGATTTTTCGGTAGCTGCACAATGCGCAAATCATCTGACCATTTATTGGTTTTATTGTCTCTCATCCAAGAAACCGTACATCTTGATTTGCTCTGTCCACAAAGTCTTGACTTTGTGAATGACGTGCTTTCCAGATATGTACGCGTCGAAAATATCTGCTAAATTTGTAATGACGGCGTTTGAAAATTCACGCCCATCGCTATGGAGAATGATACAAAAAGGTTTCATCAAATTGTAGGCGACTTCTTCTGCTCTATTAGTTTTCAGCGATTTTAAAAATCTGAATTTTGTCAGGTGATCCTGATAGTTTAAAACAAATTTAAAATCGTTATCGGGCTCAGTCTGTATGTCAATTAAATCGACTTGTATATTATTACTTACTTGTAATTAAATATACCACGTCATAAGTTGACTCTTATGACGATGTCTAACACCAATGTTATGCACATCCGTGCGGAACCGTATTTTCTCATATGAATAAGGTGGGCATTTGGACAGAATAATCTGTCGAAATAAGCACGCGGAATGAAGTACGCGCCTCCGCAACATACTGAGTCAGCCAACCCTGTTCAGAAAATGTAATACTCTGTCACGCCTACGAAGACCATAAATAAACCGTAGACATGCATTTTGCACCTTTGAATTCTAGAGACATCTACACTATCCAAACAAGGATGATACAGCACATCTCCAAAATTAAACAGAGACAACACAAGGGTCTCGCAAAGATGAACTTTAATCTGTTTACTAAATATATGTCTGTATATAATAACCGAAGAGTAGAGTAGTCTGGCTGCAACAAAAGACTGATGTGTTTTCTAAACCTCAAATTGTTATCCAAAACAATACCCAAACTTCTCCCCTCCCTAACAACGCTAAGCTTGTTTCCATCAATAACTATATTAAAATTTTCCCTAATTGATTCAATAATACTATCTTACCCAAACAATAAAAAAATAGATTTTTTAAGATTGATTTGCAAACACAATTTGTTAGCTTCTCCGGCAAGTGCGGTCATATCTGAATTCAAATGATCTTGTGCAGTATTAATAGAGTTTAACTGAAAGCTATGTAGTAGTTGTGTGTCATCAGCATACATGTACGCTGTACAGTGTTACAGAACCGTGCAAATTAAATATAGAATCGGAGCCAAAAAAGATCCCTGCGGAACAGCAGACACGATTTGAAGTTTGTTAGATACAAGGTTATTAAATTTTTCCATTTGCGTGCGATCTGCCAAATAGGATCTAAACTAAACCAAACTAAAACTAATAGTGCAATAATGCAAGTAATGTGCGATGATGTAAGGTATCGAAGGCTTTCGAAACGTCTAACAATACAACAGCAACAGCAAATTTATCATTACTTATCCGAATTATATCATCTACCACATGCATTAATGCAGTACCACAACTAAAGCCGGGTCTAAAGCCTGATTGCCGCGGTGGCAAAATATTAAATGCATCCAAAAACGTTCGCATACGAACAGCAATAATTCTTTCAAAAATCTTTGATAAATTTGGTAATATGCTATTGGTCTTAAATCATTCAACTCCTTGGGATTTTTAGATTTTGCAATTGGCGTAACCACAGCAAGCTTCCACTGCTCAGGAAACACCGAGAATTCAATACACCAGTTAATAATATGACACCAATAGGGCAAGATTACTGGACAGCACATACGCAACATTCTAAGACTGATGCCATAAGCACCCATAGCATTACTCTTAATACTGTTTAAAACTTTCAATAATTCTTTCTCATCTGTTAAAGAAATTTGAAAACTATCGGTTACTTGATGTAAGACAGAATTATCGTATCTGCTTTCCCCGGAAGATTCCATTGTGTTGACAGAAAAAAATTTTTAAGAGAATTCATAGTGCCTATGTGATCAGGGACAGAACAATCCTTTTTTTGGATAGCACCCGTGGAAGCAAACTCGCACCACATCTCCGATATTTTGCGTGAAAATGGGCTTCATCCTTACTACGTACAGCAAGTGTATACCATCATAACAGATTGCGAAACGAAAAGAATTTTACCTGTGGATCGTTAAGAACCAGGATCTCCTCCCAGCTGCTTTGTTCGCGGAAGTCTGATGTGGAGAAAATCCCCATACTTAGTCAGAAAGGTGATCCCTGCACCGATTTATTATATTTATTAATATCTGGGAAGGAACCATCGAAAATGTTGTTGTGGTAGCGAAAATCTTTGATGGAAGTTTGACTCGTTAAATCTACAGGAGGTTCTTAAAGAAGGAGTTTGCTATACTCTGATTTCAAGAGCAGCTATTTTGAGCAGCTTTAATCAATCAATTATCGCTATTTTCTTCCTTTGATAATTTTGTCCATTCTATTCTTGACTTCTTCAGTAAGCTTGCTCTGATGATTGACAGCTGCTGATGTAAGTGAGAGGTTATCCACCTGTACTTTCATCACCACGATAACTTAACACTTCACTTTCACATGCCCAAAGAAATTGATCAGACTTTAACTAGTAACGTATTCACAGAGCATTCAAATTTCTTTCTTAAACATAAACAAATGCGTGTACTTCAAAACAGCAATGTCTTTTTTTCATCCCACTTTTGTGACCCAACGTTATAACGAAGTTTAAAACCTAAAATAATACCACCTCTGTTTCATAATAAGCGAACAATTTGCGTTTTCTGAAACTTATTGGCAACTAAATAAATAAGGGCAAAGTTTCTTAATATGGTACTTACTGCTAAAATACTAAAATTTCCCACTTAATTTGAAAAATATAAAAATCGGTAAGGACACTTATTATGAAATACAAGTAGTAGTTATATTCGGGAGTTCTCGGCAATAATCGGCCGGTGGTCCGATTTGTGCACTGTCGATTTTAATAAAGGTTGTTAACAAAAAAAGCACATTGGGTTGGTTTAAAATTTTAATGTTTATTTTTGCTTTTCGACAGTATCCAGAAATTACGTCTACATATTTAAAGAGATTGTTATATACCAAAACATTAAGAAATGTTTATATAAAGTCCTAAAATGCTTCCTATGTCCTCTCAAAGATATCGCTTAAAAAGTACTTCTTTAATTTAAAAAAACGGCAAGGTTAAAGGAATTTTATCAATAAATATGAAATTCCATTTTCTCATTACATATTTACGTAAAATCGTAATTAATTAAATAAAAACATGAAATAATTCGATTAATTAAGTTTAATTACGTAGTAGTTTAATTTTTTGGAGGTTGGCAGTAAAAAAAGATTCATCGTCAACATATAAATGTCAAAGATTAATTAAACGTTATAATACGTTTTTTTACTTAAAATAATCAGAAACGAACGGATTCTACTTAAGAAATAAGTAAACGTAAGTTAAATGCATTTATTTAACAACCTTTTTAGTTCAAAATGTAATTGTATTAATGTTATGAACAACAACCAATTTTGAGGTTACATTTACATCGTAAATTTTTTTTCATTCATTCCAAATTCTTTAATACACGTAATAACATAAAGTACACTTGGTTTAAAATCGTGTTTAAGCAGGAATTAACTTCAACTTATAATCTTTTGTTTAAAATAAAAATCCTTTTTTAGATTTACTAACCTTTCAAAAAGTAAATAAAATTTTAGAATTTCAAATCAATAAATATATCAATTTCGATTTACTCTTTTCAAATTACGTAATGTTAAAATGAATAAAATAATTTAATTAATTACTTTAATTTTATTACGAAATAATATTAATTTTTCAAGGTTGGTACTAAAAAAGATTCAACGTCAAAGTTGAAAAAGTGTCAACGATTATTTAAAGGCTAAATACGTTTTTTACTTAAAATAATCGATATTAAACTGATTTTATTAAGGAAATAAGTCAACGTAAGTTAATTGCACTCATTTAACAACTTTTTTTAGTTTAAGATATAATAGTATTAATGTTATGAACATAAAACCATTTTTGAGCTAAATTTTGTATTTCAAAATTTTTTCTTGCATTCTAAATTCTTTATAATACACGTAATTGCCTAAATAATAATTGAAGTTGGAATCAATCAGGATCTTTCATAAACACCCAATCCAACATAACCCAACAAAAAGATTTTGACGGTCAAACCAGTTTCAGATTTGCTTCAAACTTAGGCTTAAGTAGTGCTTTCAAGCTTATTTTATTGGAGCCTGCAAAAATTAAGCTCCTCTGAGTTAGTTTAATGTAGACAACCAACTATACATTTTGTATATACTTTAAAAAATTAGTCATAACAAGTATAGTTTTAAACCATACACGAAGGAGTTTTGACCATCTTCTAGCTACATTATCAGACCGTTAACACCTTTGCAAAGGCTCATTGAATTCTTCTTGTTTAAACATAATTAGCACTTTTAAACAAGACACAAAAGAAACTTTTCTTCCTGTATATAATAAAATTCTCCTGCTGCAATCTTAAGCTTAACAGCTTAACTTAAATTATCGAATGTTTTTGATTGTGAATCAAATCAATTAGTTCGTTTTAATTAAAGAGCTCAGCTAATTAAAGAGGAAAGACTTAACTTTATGTGTAACTAAAGTTTTGTGAGAAATTCATCACAATTACAAATTAATAGTTAAAATTGTTAAAGTCAAAATCTTTTATTTTAAGTCAAACCCAAAAACAACAACATTAACATGTTAAAAATAATTCCAGCTATCTAAACATTTATTCTTCAACATCATCAACTCCAGGTTCTGGTATTTGAAAAACTGCTCTATAAAATATTGATCCTAATATACCACCCATTAAAGGACCGACGTAATAAATCTGAAAAAAAATCAATGATGATGATAAATTTATTATTTATTTAATTATTATTACCCAATGAAAACTTTCGAAAACTTGATTATTCACAGAAGCACCCAATATTCTAGCCGGATTCATACAAGCTCCGGATATAGACGCCTATAAAATTATAATTAAAAAAATCTTTGCGAAAAATGAAATAATTATTACTTACCCCAGCTAAATATAAACCAGTAATGACCAAACCAATTCGAGCAGAAACCGAATCAAGTCTCTCTCTATTGCGCCAATCATAAGCAGCCCCAATACAAACAACCCATAAAAATGTTAACAGAAACTCGCAAAGAAAAGCTGGGTAATCCCCCACATAATACCCTTTAAGAGGATTACACCTCGCTGTACCTTTCACAGCTAAATAGTTCATTTCATCAGCTTTTGAAGAAATAACCTATTCGAAAAAATTAATCTCTCAAAATCATAACGATTTTTTGAAGAACAAACCAGCATCAACCCATGTCCTGCAAGTCCCCCAATGAGTTGACCGCATATAAAAAGTGGTAAATCCAATAACGCGTTTTGCCCCATTATGAATAATCCGATGGAAACTGCGGGGTTTATATTCGCGCCAGATGTGGTTTTAAAAGTCTAAAATTAACGAGTAAATAATTAGTAATAATAACAATGGAATTAATTTTTTTTACTTCAATCGCCACCGTTACTCCGAATCCGAGAGCAAAACCAATCTGCATCTTGGTTTCGAGTAAAACATCGGCCATGCAACCGAGAAACACGAATATAGCAGTTCCTAGGAGTTCTGCGCAAAATACTCTTAAACATCTTGATATCTTTAAATCTTCGTATATTTTCCATCTATAATCTAAAACGAAAATGATAAATTTTGGGGTATCAAAAACTTACTTAACTTCACTTTTTATAGAAATGTACTTTTTAAGCATATTTATTCGTTAGTTTAATGAAGAAATAGTTTATGTTAATGACATTTTTTTCGGGTAAAATTAAATTTTTTTGATTGACGATTTGATTATTTCTTTTTTTTTGATAACGTCATAACAAAGATTATATGATTGTATAGTTTAGTAAATCTATCTTAAATGTATTTATTTGTACCATCACATTAGTACCATCAACAATTGTTTTTGTAGCATCTAACTTTTCTTAGAATTCGTTGGATTTCATCAAATTTTCTCATTTTTTTGTCAAAATCGTCATAAAATGCTTAAATACGTCAATGAACATTCAAACATCATTCCAAAAAATTATTTCTTACCTTATATGTTCAACATTTATGTGTATCACATACAACGAGTCATTTTCATCCGGTATCCAAATACAAATAAGTGGAATAAGAGAAGGTAGACCATGCAATGAAACCGAATTTTCATATTACGTATATTTACAAATAATGCACGGATTAAACTCGACCAGATCATGTGGAGGTTCGCTTATAAGTCCAAATGCCGTATTAACCGCAGCTCATTGTTGCTACAAAGGTATTAAAGTAACCGCTTATAGCAACTTAAAAAAATTAAATTGGACGTATGACCAACAAAAATTTAGTTCAAAAATCGTTATCCACCCGCTATTTAGATCATTTGCTGGAGGAATTTTGTTCGATGTGTGCGTTATAGTATTCGATGAACCTTTCGAGATAACCAACACGACGAAAGTTGTCCAATTAGGAAGTAGCGATGTATTTAATGAGTTATTAACCGGCGACAAAACCGTGTATATTGCAGGATATGGCCGAAATGAATATCAATGCAATAATTCTGAACTGATTCCACACGAAAAATTGAATTTGCAATGCGCCGAAACAAACGTTGTGACTCAATCGGGTTGTTATTCGATTTTATACAAAAACAGGGCCGCAAGATTCTTTAATGATGAGTTGATGTTTTGTTCGATACCTAGTGATAGCCAAGGGATTGATTCTAAAGGTGATAGTGGTGGCCCAGTTATATACGAACAAAGAGTTCAAGTAGGGATTATTTCGTGGGGTTTAGGGCCATGTTCAAGAAATTTGTCTGTTTATTGTAGAGTAGATGCAAATCGATATTTTATAGAAAGAGCTGCTAGTAGTGTATTAATGAATGGAAATGTTTTAAATGGTTTGATTATTGTGTTAATAAACTTTGTAACTTTTTGACTAATGTTTTAATTTGCATTTAAAACTAAATATAATAAAGATATCAACCATTGAACTAAAATTTGAGTTAATAGAACTAGAACTATGTTTGACGTTTCGGATGCCATGTTGCAATCTTCTTCAGAAACTGGTTGGAAGTTGATCATTTAATAATATTGGACATTGTTCGATAACAGTGGCCAAATATTATTTAGAATATAATACCAAATTTTACAAATACCAAGATCTGCAAAAAGATTATTGTTAGTTATAAAAGATCACTTATTGAACTTGAAATTAAATTAAACCTTGAAGGATATGATCTACCAATTAAAAAAGTAACTAAATACAAAGAAAAGTATCCAATTCCATTGTGTGCTGTCCTGATTCTGAATGACCAAGCCAAGCTTGTTTTTATTGTCAAAGAAATCTGTAAGATATTAATTATAGTAGAAATAAGAAGAAAATCTGCTAATATCCCCTAATACCATAATTGTTAACAATATAAACACACAAAAAACTATTGTGCTTTGACTTTAAAGTGTTGATAAAGTCAGAGCGCAAATTGCTCGGAAGCTCATCCAGCGAACTACATACAGAGTTATAAAGGAAACATCCTTGTCAGCAAAATTCACTTCACAGCCAAATTAGATTTAATCAACATTGAAATCCAAATATAATCCATGCCAATGTAGCAAATGGTAAACGACAACAAACCCCGTATATCCGTATATTTAAAATAACAACTCAGAAATAATCACATCTATCACAACAACAATAATAAATTTTATCCAACAACTAGTGCCTCCGCTAATCTCTCAACTGAAACACCATTTCCTGAACGAACTATTACTCAATTTTGCTCATGGCTAAGAAGCCTATTAAAAAAATCAAAACATCGCCTTGTTAAATTTCAATTCATATGGTAGAACCTCATTGAAAATGATTACTATTCAGCTTCAGTTGAAAAACTACCCTTAAGTTTGCGTTTATAGACAACCTAACACTAAACTGAATAAGGAAGAATAAAATGAAATGTTAAGTAATAAGTAATGTTAATCTTCTCACGATCTTATTCCAAATATAGTCCTAAAGCACCTATCACTAAATGTAATCCATTATATAACCTATATCTTTAATTCCTTTCTAAAAATAAAGTATTTCCCTATAACCTGCAAAAAAGTAGAAATACTCATGTTTACTAAGCCTGGAATGCAGACGAAGGATGTATTAAACCACTGTCTGCTTAGTTTTCCTCCAACCTTATCCAAACCATTCGAAAAAGTTATTCTAAGAAGACTAAAAAACCATCACAACAGCACTTAATGTTATACCCGACTTTCAATTTGGATTTTGTGAGGGTCACTTAATAATCCATCAATTAACTTGTGCCATTGAAAACATAAAAAGAGGATTCGAAAACCAACAATTCACAACCGTAATTATGCTAGATGATACCGTTTAGTTAGAAGGTTTCAAATACAAGATTTTGCAATTGGGATTAGAGTACTCAAGGAGGTATCCTCTTACTAGCCTTATTCAACATTTTCGTACATGATATTCCACGACAAGATAATACCGAAAAAGTCCTATTTGCAGATGATATGCTAATCATAACCTAAAGTTTTGATCTAGAGGATCAAACATCTCTAAAACGCCATAACAATTGTACAGAAATAGCACGAAAAATGGTCCTCGCATTTAAACGAGGGAAAGTGCGAGATCAAGCTCTTTATTCTTCGTCAATACAACATTCCCCCGTCTATAATGACCAACGATATGCAGATAAATTGGAATTCTAAAGACGAAACTCTAACGTCTCTAGATCATCTAGATCAACGTCATAGATCACTAATCAGATCAATGGTAACGTATGCTGTACTTATGCTACCAATATTAAAAAACTGCAATCTCTACAAAATAAAATTATATGAATAGCAGCTGACGATCCATGGTTCATACGTAAAGACTTATTTTACAATGAACTAAATATAATCACTATTAACGAGTGATTTGAAAATTTATGATTTTTTTTGAATTAATCAAACTATGATGTAACATAATGTGTTATAGTTTATGTTGAGCTGGTTTTAATAACAAAAAAGTTTCGTTGATTTTGGAGTTAACTTTAGAAATTTATAAAAAATGAATGTTTTAGAAAAAATTTTCAGAAACTATAAAATATAATAAAGAAAAGCGTATACTTTCTACTCGAAGAAACCATTTTTCAAAATTATTTTTAGTTTTTGAGGCATAACTGTTCAAAGTTGACTACTTTATAGTATCATTAAGAGAAATAAGAGAAGCTATTCGGCTCAAGGAAAGTGCGCTTAGGAAATACAGAATGTATCGAACTGCTTACTATTTGGATAGTTTCAAGTACAACAGATCCCTCAGTAAAGCCATGATAAGTGCCGCGTACAAACTGCACTTAAATAATTGTGAAACTGCAATCCGTATTGACCCGAAAAGTTTTTGGGGGTACGTACAGTCAAGGAAGGGTACATCTCGCATACCTGGCGCTATGAAGTACCGGGATCTCGAGTTTACTACAGGTTCGTCGATTGTGGATGGGTTTGCCGATTATTTCGGTCAAGTCTATACTGTTTCTGACCCTTGTAATGTATCTATTTCCGGTTTGTCAGTGGAACGGACACTCCGAATCGATGGCTTCACGCAGGATGATGTTCGCTCAGCACTAAAGCTTTCAAAAAATAAACTTACTGCAGGTATCGACGGCATACTTAGCTTCCTTTTGAGAGACTGTGCTGCTATTTTTGATGTTCCTTTGCTCAATATTTACAACATGATTCTTAAGTACTCTGTAATGCCTGTGCAATGGAAGAAGGCTTATGTTTATCCCGTTCATAAGAAAGATGATGTCACCAATATCGAAAACTATCGACCCATTTCCTTATTATGCAATTTCTCGAAGATATTTGAATCAATCTTATACAGATATATCTATACCTACGTGAAGCCTTATATAGTACCCTTTCAACATGGTTTCGTGAGAAACCGTTCTACGGTATCGAACTTGGCGTGCTTTACGCAGTATCTATGCGATGTTCTTGACGATAGAGGTCAAGTTGATGTTATCTACTTAGATTTCCAAAAGGCATTTGACCAACTTGACCATTACGCACTTTTATCCAAACTCAGTTTGATTGGCTTTAGTGATCAATTGACCGCACTTATGGAGTCTTATCTTCGCGGAAGAGAGCAGCGCGTTAGATACGCCAATTGCACATCACAGT
The DNA here is from genome assembly GCA_036711965.1 of Onthophagus sagittarius. NCBI lineage: Eukaryota > Metazoa > Arthropoda > Insecta > Coleoptera > Scarabaeidae > Onthophagus > Onthophagus sagittarius. Next base: position 17,170,651 of record JASERS010000004.1, read on the forward strand.
TTATTCGCCCGACGTCGGGAGTGCCTCAGGGATCGAACCTCGGACCGCTTCTCTTTCTCATTTTCATCAATGACATCACGGACGCCATTCATTGTGAGAAGCTGCTGTTTGCAGATGACATGAAGATTTTCACTTCGGTTCGGTCACCGGCGGATGTTGTGGTTCTTTAGAGTGGTTTGGACAGTGTCGTTGAGTGGTGTGTAAGTAACCGTTTGAGCCTAAATGTGTCTAAGTGCGCCGTCATGTCTTACACAAGAAGTTCTTTGGGAAACTTTTTTCTTTTTTCTTCTGTTATCCTGCGAATACTATATTGGCGATGTTCACTTGCGTAGAACGAGTACTATCATAGACTTAGGAGTAACCTTTGATTCTAAGCTAACATTTGTAAATCATATTTCTGATCTTTGCACGAAATGCTACCGAACGTACGGATTTATTTATCGCAATTGTAAAGAATTTTCGACCGTAGGGCTTCTTACTGTTTTTAATGCCTTAATTCGTTCGCGTCTTGAGTATGCCGCATTGATTTGGCAACCTTACTTTAATACTCATATTAATTCCGTAGAGCGCATACAAAGATTATATTTAAAATTTTTGTCATATCGTATTGATGCAACTTACCCGCCTAGAGGTATTGATTACCGCTCATTACTGAACCGATTTGCTATGGTGTGACTATCTACACGTAGAGTAGTGATCGCTGTCAAATTTTTATATGGATTGTTGCATGGTACTATTGATTGCTCGCAGATTCTGTGTAACATTAATTTTAACGTGCCCAGATTAAATAATAGGTCTACGCGTGTGTTCTATTGTAATTCTAACAGAACAACGGTGGGTCAGCGTGCGCCTGTGACACTGATGTGTAACTTTTTGAATCAAATTTCTGATGAATGCGATATTTTTTTTGATTCTTGGTCGTTTCTGGATGATCGACTTGTCAACCAATTTGAGACTTGACAGACCAGTTTGTGGACTATATCCATTTTTACTATTTTTTTTTTGTTTCATTTGATACCGTTCAACCTTAATTTAAGTTATTAATTTTGTTTTCCTGTAATTGGGTGTGGAACCTGTTGGAAATAAATATACATTATTATTATTATTATCATTGATTAATTTAAAAAAACATGAAAAATTAATTTTTTGGAAAAATTGAAACTATAAAATTATAAAACAAGGTCTACTTCTTAACGGAAAACCCCGTTTTAAAAGTTATTTTTAGTTTTTGAGAAATAACTATTAAAATTTGCTCACTTTCTTATTTCTAAAAATCATAAAAAATTCATTTTTGGAAAAGTTATCTGAAATTTCCAAACTTAATAGAGTAAGGTGTTTACTTATTAGTGGAGGCAACCTTTTTTCAAAATAATTTTTAGTTTTTAAGAAATAAGTGTCCAAAATTGTTGATTTCATAGTTTCGTTGATTTTGTGGTTTAACTTTAAAAATTTTCGAAAAATTAACTTTTTAGAAAAATTATCTGAGGTTACCAATTCTAATAGAGGAAAGTGTCTACTTTTTAGCGGAAGAAACCATTTTCCAAATTATTTTTAGTTTTTGAAAAATAAGTGTCAAAAATAGCTCACTTTATAGTTTTATTAATTTTGGAGTTATTTCTAAAAATTCATGAAAAATTCATTTTTTGGAAAAATTATCTGAAATTTCCAATTTTAATAGAGTGTTTACTTCTTAGTTGAAGGAACCGTTTCTCAAAATAATTTTTAGCTTTTGAGAAATAAGTGTTCGAAATAACTGACTTCATAGTTTCGTTGATTCTGTGGTTTAACTTTAAAAATTTACGAAAAATTAATTTTTTTAAAATTTATCTAAAGTTAGCAATTCTAATAGAAGAAAGTGTCTACTTTTTAGTGGAAGAAACCGTTTTCCAAAATTGCTTTCAGTTTTTGAAAAATAAGTGTCAAAAATAGCTCATTTTATAGTTTTATTAATTTTGGAGTTATTTCTAAAAATTCATGAAAAATTTATTTTTTGGAAAAATTATCTGAAATTTCCAATTTTAATAGAGGAAGGTGTTTACTTCTTAGTGGAAGGAATAGTTTTTCAAAATTATTCTTAGTTTTTGGGAAATAAGTGTCCAAAATTGTTCACTTTATGGTTTTATTAATTTTGGAGTTATTTCTAAAAATTCATGAAAAATTCATATTTTGGAAAAAATATCTGAAATTTCCAATTTTAATAGAGTAAGGTGTTTACTTTTTTATGGAAGAAATCATTTTTCAAAATAATTATTAATTTTTGAGAAATAAGTGTCCAAAATTGTTCACTTTATGGTTTTATTAATTTTGGAGTTATTTCTAAAAATTAATGAAAAACTCATTTTTTGGAAAAATTATCTGAAATTTCCAATTTTAATAGAGGAAGGTGTTTACTTCTTAATGGAAGAAACCATTTTTCAAAATAATTTTTAGTTTTTGGGAAATAAGTGTTCAAAATTCCTCATTTTATAGTTTTATTAATTTTAGAATTATTTCTAAAAAATCATGAAAAATTCATATTTTGGAAAAATTATCTGAAATTTCCAATTTTAATAGAGGAAGGTGTTTACTTCTTAGTGGAAGGAATAGTTTTTCAAAATTATTTTTAGTTTTTGGGAAACAAGTGTCCAAAATTGCTCACTTTATAGTTTTATTAATTTTGGAGTTATTTCTAAAAATTCATGAAAAATTCATATTTTGGAAAAATTATCTGAAATTTCCAATTTTAATAGAGGAAGGTGTTTACTTTTTGATAGAAGAATCCATTTTTCAAAATTATTTTGAGTTTTTGAGAAACAAGTGTCCAAAATTGCTCACTTTATAGTTTTATTAATTTTGGAGTTATTTCTAAAAATTCATGAAAAATTCATTTTTTGGAAAAATTATCTGAAATTTCCAATATTAATACAGAAAGGTGTTTACTTTTTAATGGAAGAAACCATTTTTCAAAATAATTTTTAGTTTTTGAGAAATAAGTGTTCAAAATTGCTCATTTTATAGTTTTATTAACTTTAGAATTATTTCTAAAAATTAATGAAAAATTCATTTTTTGGAAAAATTATCTGAAATTTCCAATTTTAATAGAGGAAGGTGTTTACTTTTTGATAGAAGAATCCATTTTTCAAAATTATTTTGAGTTTTTGAGAAACAAGTGTCCAAAATTGCTCACTTTATAGTTTTATTAATTTTGGAGTTATTTCTAAAAATTCATGAAAAATTCATTTTTTGGAAAAATTATCTGAAATTTCCAATATTAATAGAGAAAGGTGTTTACTTTTTAATGGAAGAAACCATTTTTCAAAATAATTTTTAGTTTTTGAGAAATAAGTGTTCAAAATTGCTCATTTTATAGTTTTATTAACTTTAGAATTATTTCTAAAAATTAATGAAAAATTCATTTTTTGGAAAAATTATCTGAAATTTCCAATTTTAATAGAGGAAGGTGTTTACTTTTTGATAGAAGAATCCATTTTTCAAAATTATTTTGAGTTTTTGAGAAACAAGTGTCCAAAATTGCTCACTTTATAGTTTTATTAATTTTGGAGTTATTTCTAAAAATTCATGAAAAATTCATTTTTTGGAAAAATTATCTGAAATTTCCAATATTAATAGAGAAAGGTGTTTACTTTTTAATGGAAGAAACCATTTTTCAAAACAATTTTTAGTTTTTGAGAAATAAGTGTTCAAAATTCCTCATTTTATAGTTTTATTAATTTTAGAATTATTTCTAAAAATTCATGAAAAATTCATATTTTGGAAAAATTATCTGAAATTTTCAATTTTAATAGAGGAAGGTGTTTACTTTTTGATTGAAGAATCCATTTTTCAAAATTATTTTTAGTTTTTGAAAAATAAGTGTCCAAAATTGCTCACTTTATAGTTTTATTAATTTTGGAGTTATTTCTAAAAATTCATGAAAAATTCATTTTTTCAAAAAATTATCTGAAATTTCCAATTTTAATAGAGGAAGGTGTTTACTTTTTAATGGAAGAAACCGTTTTTCAAAATAAGTTTTAGTTTTTGAGAAATAAGTGTTCAAAATTACTGACTTCATAGTTTTGTTGATTATGTGCTTGGCTTTAAAAATTTACAAAAAAATATTTTTTTTTTAATTATCTTAAGTTAGCAATTAATATAATTAATAATAGAGGAAGTATCTCTTTTTTAGTGGAAGAAACTGTTTTTCAAAATTATTTTTAGTTGTTATGGAATAAATTTCCATAGCTAGTTAAAAAAATTCATGAATAATTTATTTCTCGATAAAATTTTCTGGAACTACAAAATATAATAAAGAAAGGTGTCTACTTTTTTTAGTAGATCAGTTTTTAGAGGATCCCGTGATTTTTAAGAAACGCAGTGATCGGTAACTTCTTTCTCAATTACCGTGATTTTAAACAGTGATCGTGATATATCATTTTGCAGATTTTCTTCTTTTTTGGATCATCCTTTAACATTTCTTAAGTGGTTTAACTCGTTAATAAAAACAACCAATCAAGTATTATTTGAAAGAAGAAGGTTCAACCTTCAATTAGGTACGCAAGTCATTTCTTCATTTTGAAAATTTTTCATTTCACAAAAACCTCCACGATCTTTCAAATGTTATCATTTTTTCGTAAATTTATTAAAACATCAAAAACACATCATCCTTTAACGTTTCTTAGCTGAAATCGATTTCAAATTGAATTAACGAGCTATACATCATTTTAAAGAGGAAGGTTTAATCTTCAATTTGATTTATAAGTCATTTCTTCATTTTCGAAAATAAAACGTCCACAATCTTTCGAATTTTATTATTTTTTTCGTGAATCTATTAAAACATCAAAAACACATAATCCTTTAACATTTCTTAAGTGAAAGCGACTTCAAATTGAAACAACGAGTTAAACATCAGTTGAAATAGGAAGGTTCAAGCTTCAATCTGATACACAAGTCATTTCTTCATTTTCAAAAAAAAGACTTCCACTATCTTTAAAATTTTACCATTTCTTTCGTGATTCTACTAAAACATCAAAAACACATCATCAATTTCAAATGGAAACAACAAGATATACATCATTTGAAAGAGGAAGGTTCAACCTTTAATCTGATATAAGAGCCATTCCTTCATGTCCCATTTTTCACTATCATGTCCCATTTTTCATAATTCTTAAAATGTTATGACGAGTTTTCGAAAATGCACTTTTTTAAAAATATTTCTGAAACCGTAAGAGATATTGAAATGCGGTTAAGTTTCTTACAAAAATTTAGTTTCAGGGTGATATCATTTTTTCTTTATCTCTTATAAAAAGTGGAGTTTCCCTTTAAAAGTGTCCCATGCTATATAATGCATATATTGACGCATATTTTCCCAAAAAAGTTGCATATTTTTTTCAAATTTGATGCATATGTATGCGTATATTTTTTATTTATTTTACTTTTGTTTCTTATTTTTTTATTATTGGTTTTTATCTTTTAATTACAGAAGGTGACTACATTTCCCTAAACGTATGACAAAAAAGAAACCATTACAAGTCACTAACTCTGAATCAATGGTGAAGTATATTCTATGGATTATTGTACATATATCCTAGAGTTAATTTTTTTTTTAAAGATACAATCTGAACAGAATTTTTGTACAAAGTGGTATTAAAATAATCCACATTTCTGCATACCATCCGCAGTCAAATGCAGTAAAGAGATATGATAGAGTGTTTAAGAGGTTTGAGTTACGAACATAGAAAAGAATAGAATGAGTATATTGATCATGCAATATTTACCATAAAAAGTGAACCACATGGTTTCAATTCTGCGGAGTTATTTGCGGGAAGAAAGAAAAGGAATTAATATGAATTGGAAAAAGAAAAGAAAGAAATTAAGTAGTTCAAATCTTCTAGAAGCAGCATCAAACCTTCTGGATGTGTTTTAAGTGTTTTAGAATCAGAATCAAGACTTCCAGAGACAGTAGTGGGTCTTCATAAAGCAATATCAAGTCTTTTAGAAACAGTATCAAGTCTTCTGCAATCATTTCAAGTCTTCTAGGAGCAATATCAAGTATTTAGAAGTATTTCAAATCTTCTGGAAGCTGTATCAAGTAAGTGGCAAGTAATCTTTAAAAATTTATCAAAAGATCATTTTTTGGAAAAATTATCTGAAACTTCCAAATATAACAAAGAAAAATTTCTACATTTTAGTAGAACAAATCGTTTCTTAAATTTATCTAAACATTTTTGTGAAATGAATTTCCAAATTTATGATTCAGCTTGAAAGTTAGGCAACTTATACAACCACAATGAATCTTTTTCCCCGTTCAAAACGATATAAAACCCATTTAAACCGAAATATATTAAACAGGAATAACTTGCATACCCTTGATAACATTTATTTTAGTCGAGCATTCGACGATATTCAAACAATTTATCCTACATACTTCAAATAAAACAACACTTTTCCACTTAACAATAGATAAGTATTTATATTTATTTTATTTAACAGTTATATACAAGACGCGAGCTTTCATTTTATACAAACTAACATTATCTCTATTCGATTAACAATGTCAACGTTAAAAAATTAATTTGTACCTGAATAGGTTCGATTTTTGAATCATCAATAAACTTTTTTTTTATTTCATAAAAATAAATGTTAAAATTTAAAACGACGATGTTTTTAAGCCTTCTCGTTTAATGGGATTCCTTCAGGTGTCCTCGTTTTTTCCGGTTGAGATTTCGTAAAAGCAAACCTGTACAAGATAGCTGCAGCTGCTCCAGCACTTAACGGGCCCACCCAGTAAACCCAATGACCGGCCCAATCTCCATTTAATAAAGCTGGAGCGAAACTTCTTGCCGGATTCATGTTAGCACCGGAATAAGGTCCCTGTAATAAAAAATTAATGATTAAAAAAATCATTATTAAATTTTATTTTACTTACACCAGCCATTGCTAAAACTGTAATCATAAATCCAAGACGAAGCGTTACAGAATCATGTTTATCCGTGTTTCTCCAATCCCAAACAGCACAACATGTTAATGTTAAGATGAAGGAGAGGACGAATTCGTTTAATAAAGCTTGAGGGGCGGTGATTCCCGGGCCGAAAGCTGGGGAGCAAGTTCCAACTGCAGCTTCGGGGCCTTTTAAGATTCCAGGTGGTGTCATAGCCTATAAATTAGTTCAAGGTTAAAAAATGCAGCGAGAATTTAATGAATAACAACTAAGTTAATTACCATATAACTTGTTTCGAATACGCATTGATTACTTACCATTAAAGTAGCGTATCCGGCTAAAGCGCCCAAAAATTGAGCCAGAAAATAAATGGGAACTAATAATAAAGGTAAATGCCCTAAGATAGCAGCGGCTAATGTCACGATTGGGTTGATATGACCACCGGAAACATGACCAAAACACTAAAAAAAAATTATAAAATATTAATATTTTTAGATAATGCAAAAAAATTATGTCACGTTTAAAAGTGTTGCAAATTTACATTTTCATTCGTATATTTTGGATAAAGTTCAAACGTTTCGTTTCGTTTGCGAGACAAATTTTCATTTCAAGGCGCCATTGCAAAGTTCATCCAAAATTAAAAACGAAACCGTTTAAATTTTTTTTCGACCTCTAATAGCTTAAAAAAACTCGAATTCTCTTTCTATTTATAATACCAGTTAGTTACAAATTGTTTTTGTTTTCACTAAAATTAGGACGAAGAATCCTTATTGATCGAACCCCCACGAAAAAATAAAAAACATGTTTGTTTTATTACTTCGTACGCGAACAAGAAAATAATTATTGGTTTTATCAATCGACGAATTTTGTGTTTCGACCTAACTTTCTGTACCTAAATTTAGAACTTTTGGCAACAGGTACGGATTGTTGTTTATCTGGACCTTGTGATCTACACATTGTTGTTCGGTATCAACGTCATTTGCAGAACCTGTAACCGTTTTTAAATCGGTTCGTTATTTTCGAATTATTGGGCTATTTGTTTTTTTTTCTTATTAGGTATTTATCGAATCAATAATCGGATTCGGAAATTTATGGGGCGATGTCGTAAAACTAAATGTGATAATTGTTGTGATTACCTGAATCGCCACCATCACGGCTAAACCGAAAATCCAGGCTATTGACTCATGAGGTTGACCCGTTGCTGCCAATTTAACGCATCCTTGGCAACCCAAAAAGACCAAAATTGCCGTACCGAAGAATTCGCCGAAAAATTTGATCACTCTTTCGGCTGTATTGGAATTGTCGTTTACTACTATTTTCTTTCCTGAAAATAAAAATAATACTCTTTAATAAAATTCTTATAAATCTTTTTTTTTAAGATTTTGCCAAAGATTTTCTTCTGCGATACTCTTTAAGTTGATATGGCACATAAGTTTATGAATTAAGTATATTGAATAAAAGAGTACTCTTAGTGAAATGCTGCATCATCAGCCGTTCTTGAGATAAATAGGATTTTGGGTTAAAATCGCTAAAACCGAGATATCCTTGTTTTCCTTCTCATAACGTTTGTACCACTTTTTATATTGATATGGCGAGTAAATGGCAAGTCGTGAGTTAATGAGTTAAGCGAAGAATATTGAACAAAAAAGTACTCTTAGTGAAATGCTGCGTCTTCAATCGTGCTTGAGATAAACAGGATTTTGTCTTAAAAAAGTTTGAAATCGCTGAAATGAAGATATCTTTGTTTTCTTACTTAAAACATCTGCACCGCACTTTCAATTAATATGGCAGGAAAGTTGATAAGTAAATTGAAGTATCTTGAATAAAAATGTACTGTTAGTGACATGCTGCATATGGTGCCATTCTTGAGATACACAAGATTTTGCGTTAAAAAAAAAACAAAAATTGCTAAATAATGATATCTTTGTTTTCCTTCTTATATCGTCTGCATCGCTCATTACATTGATATAGCAGGTGAGTTAATGCGTTAACTGAAGAAAGTTGAACAAAAGAGTGCTTTTTAGTAAATGTTGCATCAACAGCCGCTCTTGAAATGAACAGGATTTTGTGTTAAGCAAGCTGACAATGGTCAAAACCGAGATATCTTTATTTTCCTTCCTATAATGTCTGCATTGCTCTTTAATATGTTATGGCGGGTGAGTTAATGAGTTAAGTGAAGTTTGTTGAACAAAGGAGAACTATTTGTGAATGCTCTATTGGCCGGCGTTCTTGAGAAAAACAAGATTTTGTGTAAAAGAAGCCGAACATTGCTAAAATCGAGATATTATTGTTGCTTCCTATACCGTCTACAACGATTTTTAAATTAACATAACGGGGAAGTTAATGAGTTAAGTGAAGTGTGTTGAACAGCAAGGTAGTCTTAGTGAAGTGCAACATCGGCAGCCATTTTTGAGATTTTGTGTTAACCCTTCATCTGTAAACATGGGTATTTCACGTCAGAACTAGAACTTTAGATAAACAATTTTCAAGATTTATTTTTATTTTGTATAATTGTTGTTAATTAGTTTAACTGTAGCGAACTTATAAGATCCAGGTTAAAAGCCGACATCTACTGATCTCGCAGAAAAGTTAAAATAGTTATTTTTGATGTATGATAAAGAAATTATCCTTTTGTATTTTTTCTTTTTTTAACAATAGCAGATTTTTGAGTGTCATATTTACCAATGCTACAAATGTATTATTGTAAATTTCCATTTAACACTTTAAAGCACAGAAATAGAACGGAAATTTTTAACCGTGTTGCACAGACTGTAAACACTGCAATAAAACCATAAGCAACCCACAAAATTGACTATCAAACTTGACTATGGAATGAGTGCTGAATGCTGAAAAAAACTGAATTGAGAAAAGACTCAAACGAGCTCTCAAAAAAGAAAGTCTGAAATGCATCTGAAAATGGGTCTTCTAGAAGCAGTATCAAATCTTCTGGAAGGATTCCAAATCTTCCTGAAGTAATATCAAGTTTTTTAGCAACCGTGCCAAGTCGTCTGAAAGCATTTCAAGTCTTCTGAAAGCATATCAAATCATCTAGAAGCAGTATTAAATATTTCAGAGGTGGTATCAAGTCTTCTGGAAGGAATTCAAGTCTTCTAGAAGCATTTCAAGAATACTGCTTTTGGAAGCAGTATTAGGTCATAAGAAGGCAGTATCACATTTTTTGTAAGCAATATCAAGTCTTCTGGATGCAGTATCAAGTCTCCTGGTAGCATTTCAAGTCTTATGGAGACAATATTAAGACTTTTAGAAACCGTCAAATTTTCTGAAAGCATTTCAAGTCTTGTGAAAATATTTCAAGTCTTCTGGAAACACTGTGAAGTCTTCTACAAGCAGTATTAAGTCTTTCCGAGGTAGTATTGAGTCTTCTGGAAGGAATTTGAGTCTTTTAGAAGTATTTCATGCCTTTTGGAATCATTTCATGTCTTTTGTTAGTATTAGGTCATAAAGAGGTAGTATCACATTTTCTGGAAGCAATATCAAGTTTTCTGGATGTAGTATCACGTCTTCTGCATGCAGTATCCAGTCTTCTGGTAGCATTTCAAGTGTTGTACATATGCATGTATGGAAAGGGGACAACATGTAAGTATGCAGTACTTAGCGCTAACGGGTCCCTTGTACAACCTCCCTTGGAGACTCAAGGTGTTCTGAGAAAGATCCCGATTAGGTGATGATACCGCTTACTCGTGGCTAATGACCAGTTATCGCCGCACTGACCATACCGACTGTTTGCTTTCGGCCAAAGCATAGGTGTGGGCGGGGTGGTCAGAGCCTCCTAAACACACAGGTGTATTAATGATGACCAGAGATGTTAGACTGGTTGCCGAGACCGAGGGTTTAACGTCCCCTCCGAAGGAGCCAGTGCGTCTCCATTTTAAGTCTTATGGAGACAATATTAAGTTTTCTGGAAACCGTCAGGTTTTCTGGAAGCATTTCAAGTCTTCTGGAAACGCTAACAAGTCTTCTATAAGCAGTGTCAAGTCTTTCAGAGGTAGTACAGAGTATTCTCGGAGGAGTTCAAGTCTTCTAGAAGCATTTTAAGCCTTCTGGAAACATTTCAACACTTTTGGTAGCAGTATTGGGTAATAAAGAGGCACTATCACTTTTTCTGGATGCAGTCTCAGGTCTTCTGGAGGCAATATCAAGTTTTCTAGAAACTGATCTGTCTTCTGGAAGCATTTAAGGTCTTGTGGAAGCTTTTCAATTCTCATTGAAGCAAATCAAGTCTCATAAATCAGTGTCACGTCTCTCTTTTAAAAGCCATCTTACTTTTTATAAATGTTATGGATTTTATTAGTAAATTGCTCTTATTAATTGAAACCCTCATTTGTTTTAAAAGAATTGTATGTAAAACGTTTGCATTGCGCTTTAAATTAGTATGGTGACTTAGTTAATGAGTTAATTTGAAGTATGTTAAGCAAAAAAGTACTCTTAGTGAAATACTGCATTGGCAATTAATTTGGATGCAAAAAAGATTTTGTTTCAAAAACAGCTAAAAATATTTTTAGTATATTTATAGTATTATTTATAGTTCCCCGCCTAAGGTAAATACAGAAACAGAAGACAGTTATAGAAGCGCTCGTGGTGTCAACTACAACGCCTATAAACTTGTGTACAACAAAAACTGATGAAAAGAGTTGTAATTTCGCAAGTATGCTATATTTATGTATTGCAAGGAATAAATACAGCAATGTTAATAAAATACATAGTAACTTTTCAAGTATTACCAACACTAATAATCTGACAGCAGTTTCTTGAAACACCCTGTGTATACTTTAAGAAAGCATTCTCATATAAATGAAATAAAGTTAACATATGATTTAGCAAATTTTCGAGATAAAAGAGGATATGGATAAAAACGATTTTATGGGACAAATTCGATTCCATGCCATCATCTTTATAATGGAAATATGCGCATTGACAGATATCGCCAATCAGATACAATACAGGGTATTTCGGATGTTATACAGTCGTGATGTAAAAATGATGGCGATTCAAGCGGAAAATTGAAGGTGGTCTAAGCCTATAAATGGTTAAGATATTTGATGAAATTTTTTGTCATTTACAAAGAAGATAGTACGTGCTTTTTCAAAGATATAACCACCTTTGAGTATTTCAATTCGATTTTGAGATATCATGTTTTGTTGTCAACCTAAATTTAGTTTCATAACATTAATGATTTTCTTAATCATTTTGAAAAAATCGTGAAATATCGATTTAAATATCTTCTTGTCAAGTCATTTCTTGTAAAGGAAAGTATGTATTTCTTCGAACGCAAAACTACATTTGAATATCTCAATGCGATTTTGAGATCTCTAGGTTTGAACTCAATTTATATTTGAATAATAAATATGATTTCCTTAATTGTTTTGAAAAAATCGTAAAAATCGACTTTTTAAGATATGTTGATGAAATTTTTTGTTATTTATGAAGGAAAGTATGTACCTTTTCGAGAACCCAACAATATTTGAATATCTTAATCCGATTTTGAGATATCAAATTTTGAACTCAACATAAATTTAAAACGTTTCATAAAATTAACGATTTCCTTAATCATTTTGAAAATTCCGAATTTTTAAGATATTTTGATGAAATTTTCTGACTTCTTTTGATTTCATTTAAAAAAGAAAGTATGTATTTTTTCGAGAACAAAACCACATTTGAATATCTCAATCTAATTTTGAGATATCTAGTTTTGGACTCAACCTAAATTTAGAAAGTTTCATAAAATTAACCATTTTGTAATCATTTTAAAAAAATCGTAAAAACTCGACTTTTTAAGATATGTTAATGAAATTTTTTGTTATTTATAAAGGAAAGTATGTACCTTTTCGAGAACAGAACAATATTTGAATATCTTAATCCGATTTTGAGATATTAAATTTTGAACTCAACCTAAATTTAAAACGTTTCATAAAATTAACGATTTCCTTAATCATTTTGAAAATTCCGAATTTTTAAGATATTTTGATGAAATTTTCTGACTTCTTTTGATATTATTTAAAAAAGGAAGTATGTATTTTTTCGAGAACAAAACCACATTTGAATATCTCAATCTAATTTTGAGATATCTAGTTTTGGACTCAACCTAAATTTAGAAAGTTTCATAAAATTAACCATTTTGTAATCATTTTAAAAAAATCGTAAAAACTCGACTTTTTAAGATATGTTGATGAAATTTTTTGTTATTTATAAAGGAATGTATGTACCTTTTCGAGAACACAACAATATTTGAATATCTTAATCTGATTTTGAGATATCAAATTTTGAACTCAACCTAAATTTAAAACGTTTCATAAAATTAACGATTTCCTTAATCATTTTGAAAATTCCGAATTTTTAAGATATTTTGATGAAATTTTCTGACTTCTTTTGATTTCATTTAAAAAAGAAATTATGTATTTTTTCGAGAACAAAACCACATTTGAATATCTCAATCTAATTTTGAGATATCTAGTTTTGGACTCAACCTAAATTTAGAAAGTTTCATAAAATTAACCATTTTGTAATCATTTTAAAAAAATCGTAAAAACTCGACTTTTTAAGATATGTTGATGAAATTTTTTGTTATTTATAAAGGAAAGTATGTACCTTTTCGAGAACACAACAATATTTGAATATCTTAATCCGATTTTGAGATATCAAATTTTGAACTCAACCTAAATTTAAAACGTTTCATAAAATTAACGATTTCCTTAATCATTTTGAAAATTCCGAATTTTTAAGATATTTTGATGAAATTTTCTGACTTCCTTTGATTTCATTTAAAAAAGAAATTATGTATTTTTTCGAGAACAAAACCACATTTGAATATCTCAATCTAATTTTGAGATATCTAGTTTTGGACTCAACCTAAATTTAGAAAGTTTCATAAAATTAACCATTTTGTAATCATTTTAAAAAAATCGTAAAAACTCGACTTTTTAAGATATGTTAATGAAATTTTTTGTTATTTATAAAGGAAAGTATGTACCTTTTCGAGAACACAACAATATTTGAATATCTCAATCCGATTTTGAGATATCAAAGTTTGAACTCAACCTAAATTTAAAACGTTTCATAAAATTAACGATTTCCTTAATCATTTTGAAAATTCCGAATTTTTAAGATATTTTGATGAAATTTTCTGACTTCCTTTGATTTCATTTAAAAAAGAAAGTATGTATTTTTTCGAGAACAAAACCACATTTGAATATCTCAATCTAATTTTGAGATATCTAGTTTTGGACTCAACCTAAATTTAGAAAGTTTCATAAAATTAACCATTTTGTAATCATTTTTAAAAAATCGTAAAAACTCGACTTTTTAAGATATGTTGATGAAATTTTTTGTTATTTATAAAGGAAAGTATGTACCTTTTCGAGAACACAACAATATTTGAATATCTCAATCCGATTTTGAGATATCAAAGTTTGAACTCAACCTAAATTTAAAACGTTTCATAAAATTAACGATTTCCTTAATCATTTTGAAAATTCCGAATTTTTAAGATATTTTGATGAAATTTTCTGACTTCCTTTGATTTCATTTAAAAAAGAAAGTATGTATTTTTTCGAGAACAAAACCACATTTGAATATCTCAATCTAATTTTGAGATATCTAGTTTTGGACTCAACCTAAATTTAGAAAGTTTCATAAAATTAACCATTTTGTAATCATTTTTAAAAAATCGTAAAAACTCGACTTTTTAAGATATGTTGATGAAATTTTTTGTTATTTATAAAGGAAAGTATGTACCTTTTCGAGAACCCAACAATATTTGAATATCTTAGTCCGATTTTGAGATATCAAATTTTGAACTCAACCTAAATTTAAAACGTTTCATAAAATTAACGATTTCCTTAATCATTTTGAAAATTCCGAATTTTTAAGATATTTTGATTAAATTTTCTGACTTCTTTTGATTTCATTTAAAAAAGAAAGTATGTATTTTTTCGAGAACAAAATCACATTTGAATATCTCAATCTAATTTTGAGATATCTAGTTTTGGACTCAACCTAAATTTAGAGAGTTTCATAAAACTAACCATTTTGAAATCATTTTAAAAAAATCGTAAAAACTCGACTTTTTAAGATATGTTAATGAAATTTTTTGTTATTTATAAAGGAAAGTATGTACCTTTTCGAGAACACAACAATATTTGAATATCTCAATCCGATTTTGAGATATCAAAGTTTGAACTCAACCTAAATTTAAAACGTTTCATAAAATTAACGATTTCCTTAATCATTTTGAAAATTCCGAATTTTTAAGATATTTTGATGAAATTTTCTGACTTCTTTTGATTTCATTTAAAAAAGAAATTATGTATTTTTTCGAGAACAAAACCACATTTGAATATCTCAATCTAATTTTGAGATATCTAGTTTTGGACTCAACCTAAATTTAGAAAGTTTCATAAAATTAACCATTTTGTAATCATTTTAAAAAAATCGTAAAAACTCGACTTTTTAAGATATGTTGATGAAATTTTTTGTTATTTATAAAGGAAAGTATGTACCTTTTCGAGAACACAACAATATTTGAATATCTTAATCCGATTTTGAGATATCAAATTTTGAACTCAACCTAAATTTAAAACGTTTCATAAAATTAACGATTTCCTTAATCATTTTGAAAATTCCGAATTTTTAAGATATTTTGATGAAATTTTCTGACTTCCTTTGATTTCATTTAAAAAAGAAATTATGTATTTTTTCGAGAACAAAACCACATTTGAATATCTCAATCTAATTTTGAGATATCTAGTTTTGGACTCAACCTAAATTTAGAAAGTTTCATAAAATTAACCATTTTGTAATCATTTTAAAAAAATCGTAAAAACTCGACTTTTTAAGATATGTTAATGAAATTTTTTGTTATTTATAAAGGAAAGTATGTACCTTTTCGAGAACACAACAATATTTGAATATCTCAATCCGATTTTGAGATATCAAAGTTTGAACTCAACCTAAATTTAAAACGTTTCATAAAATTAACGATTTCCTTAATCATTTTGAAAATTCCGAATTTTTAAGATATTTTGATGAAATTTTCTGACTTCCTTTGATTTCATTTAAAAAAGAAAGTATGTATTTTTTCGAGAACAAAACCACATTTGAATATCTCAATCTAATTTTGAGATATCTAGTTTTGGACTCAACCTAAATTTAGAAAGTTTCATAAAATTAACCATTTTGTAATCATTTTTAAAAAATCGTAAAAACTCGACTTTTTAAGATATGTTGATGAAATTTTTTGTTATTTATAAAGGAAAGTATGTACCTTTTCGAGAACACAACAATATTTGAATATCTCAATCCGATTTTGAGATATCAAAGTTTGAACTCAACCTAAATTTAAAACGTTTCATAAAATTAACGATTTCCTTAATCATTTTGAAAATTCCGAATTTTTAAGATATTTTGATGAAATTTTCTGACTTCCTTTGATTTCATTTAAAAAAGAAAGTATGTATTTTTTCGAGAACAAAACCACATTTGAATATCTCAATCTAATTTTGAGATATCTAGTTTTGGACTCAACCTAAATTTAGAAAGTTTCATAAAATTAACCATTTTGTAATCATTTTTAAAAAATCGTAAAAACTCGACTTTTTAAGATATGTTGATGAAATTTTTTGTTATTTATAAAGGAAAGTATGTACCTTTTCGAGAACCCAACAATATTTGAATATCTTAGTCCGATTTTGAGATATCAAATTTTGAACTCAACCTAAATTTAAAACGTTTCATAAAATTAACGATTTCCTTAATCATTTTGAAAATTCCGAATTTTTAAGATATTTTGATTAAATTTTCTGACTTCTTTTGATTTCATTTAAAAAAGAAAGTATGTATTTTTTCGAGAACAAAATCACATTTGAATATCTCAATCTAATTTTGAGATATCTAGTTTTGGACTCAACCTAAATTTAGAGAGTTTCATAAAACTAACCATTTTGAAATCATTTTAAAAAAATCGTAAAAACTCGACTTTTTAAGATATGTTAATGAAATTTTTTGTTATTTATAAAGGAAAGTATGTACCTTTTCGAGAACACAACAATATTTGAATATCTCAATCCGATTTTGAGATATCAAAGTTTGAACTCAACCTAAATTTAAAACGTTTCATAAAATTAACGATTTCCTTAATCATTTTGAAAATTCCGAATTTTTAAGATATTTTGATGAAATTTTCTGACTTCCTTTGATTTCATTTAAAAAAGAAAGTATGTATTTTTTCGAGAACAAAACCACATTTGAATATCTCAATCTAATTTTGAGATATCTAGTTTTGGACTCAACCTAAATTTAGAGAGTTTCATAAAATTAACCATTTTGTAATCATTTTTAAAAAATCGTAAAAACTCGACTTTTTAAGATATGTTGATGAAATTTTTTGTTATTTATAAAGGAAAGTATGTACCTTTTCGAGAACACAACAATATTTGAATATCTCAATCCGATTTTGAGATATCAAAGTTTGAACTCAACCTAAATTTAAAACGTTTCATAAAATTAACGATTTCCTTAATCATTTTGAAAATTCCGAATTTTTAAGATATTTTGATGAAATTTTCTGACTTCTTTTGATTTCATTTAAAAAAGAAAGTATGTATTTTTTCGAGAACAAAACCACATTTGAATATCTCAATCCAATTTTGAGATATCTAGTTTTGGACTCAACCTAAATTTAGAAAGTTTCATAAAATTAACCATTTTGTAATCATTTTAAAAAAATCGTAAAAACTCGACTTTTTAAGATATGTTGATGAAATTTTTTGTTATTTATAAAGGAAAGTATGTACCTTTTCGAGAACACAACAATATTTGAATATCTTAATCCGATTTTGAGATATCAAATTTTGAACTCAACCTAAATTTAAAACGTTTCATAAAATTAACGATTTCCTTAATCATTTTGAAAATTCCGAATTTTTAAGATATTTTGATGAAATTTTCTGACTTCTTTTGATTTCATTTAAAAAAGAAAGTATGTATTTTTTCGAGAACAAAACCACATTTGAATATCTCAATCTAATTTTGAGATATCTAGTTTTGGACTCAACCTAAATTTAGAAAGTTTCATAAAATTAACCATTTTGTAATCATTTTAAAAAAATCGTAAAAACTCGACTTTTTAAGATATGTTGATGAAATTTTTTGTTATTTATAAAGGAAAGTATGTACCTTTTCGAGAACACAACAATATTTGAATATCTTAATCCGATTTTGAGATATTAAATTTTGAACTCAACCTAAATTTAAAACGTTTCATAAAATTAACGATTTCCTTAATCATTTTGAAAATTCCGAATTTTTAAGATATTTTGATGAAATTTTCTGACTTCTTTTGATGTCATTTAAAAAAGAAAGTATGTGCTTTTTCGAGAACAAAACCACATTTGAATATCTCAATCCAATTTTGAGATATCTAGTTTTGAACTCAACCTAAATTTAGAACGTTTCATAAAATTAACGATTTTGTAATCATTTTAAAAAAATCGTAAAAAATCGAATTCTTAATATATCTTGATGAAATTTTCTGTCATTTATAGAGGAAAGTATGTACTTTCCCGTGAATAAAACCATCTTCGAATATCTCAATCCGTTTTTAGAGATATCACGTTCCAAAGTCAACCTAAATTTAGAACGACTCATAAAATTAACGATTTCCTAATCATTTTGAAAAAATCGTAAAAAATTGAATTTTTAAGATATCTTAATGAAATTTGCTGTCATTTATAAAGGAAGAACGAAACCACACTTTAATATCTCAATCCGTTTCCGAGGAATCAAACTTTGAACTCAACCTAAATTTAAAACGTTTCATAAAATTTACGACTTCTTTAATCATTTTGAAAAAATCTTAAAAAATCGAATGTTTAAGATATCTTGTTGGAAATTTCTGTCGTTTATAGAAAGAGGTATTCACTTTTTCAGGAACGAAACTGTATTTGATTGTCTCAATCCGATCTTGAGATATCTAGCTTTAAACTCAACCTAAATTTTGAACGTTTCATTAACGAATCATTTTAAAAAAATCGAATTCTTAAGATATCTTAATGAAATTTACTGTCATTTATAGAGGAGTACTATCTATAAAGTAAGTACTTTTTCGAGAACAAAACCACACGGGAATATCTCAATCCGTTTTTGAGGTGTCAAGCTTTAAACGCAACTTAAATCTATAGCACATCATAAAATTAACGATGTTCGTAGTCATTTTGAAACAATCTTAAAAAATCAAATTTTTAAGACACTTTGATGAAATTTTCTATCCTTAATAAAAAAAGATATGTACTTTTTCGAGAACAAACCCCTTTTTGAATATCTCAATCCGATTTTGCGACACCAAGTTTTAAAACCAACCTAAATTTGTAGCATTTATGAAAAATCGTCAAAATCGGGGAGTAAAAATAATTTTAAAAAGAGTCAATTGGAAAATTTTGTTAAAGACAAGTTTACGACATAATAAAAAAGTTTTAAGTAAATAATCTTTGCAAATAGTTTGTACAGCAGTGTTTAAGTAGTGTTAAGTAAATTTTCTGTCCTTCATAAAGAAGGTATGTACTTTTTCGAGAACAAGTCCATATTTGAATATTTCAATCCGACTTTGGGACACCAAGTTTTAAAACCAACCTAAATCTGTAGCATTTTTGAAAAATCGTGCAAAATCGACGAGTAAAAATAATTTTAAAAAGAGTCAGTTGGAAGATTTAGTGAAGCTCAAGTTTATGACATAATAAAAAAGATTTAAGTAAATAATCTTTGTGAACAGTTTTTACAGCAGTGCTTAAGTAGCCGCATATTTTCAAAAGTGATCTTAAACGATTTCTTGTAATAAGAATTCACTATTTGACAAATTTTACCTCTCCAAGATAAACCATACTGGAAATATTTAAGAGTATGTGCAAAAACTTCTCATTTTTTAAAAATCAGTGCTAGTTTTGGACCAAATATTTTTACATAATCATCACCATTTTTACTCTGCTGTGTGATTAAAATTATGCCACGATTTTTCTTGATAATTTCATAATTAAGTGATTTTTTTTTGTTTTGTTGCTAAAAATCAACAATTTTTGACAAAAATACACTAAATATTAGACGAATTTGACCTAATTTACATTTGAACAAGTTATTATGATCGAAACCTAACATAATTTATTTCGGGTTTATTCTTTTATTTTTGTGGATGTTTGTATTTGTTTTTAAATTATATAAATATTTCGAAATATCCATCTTTGAAAAATACTCTCGGGTATATATCCTGGGAATTTTCCCTTGCAAATAAATACAGGATATTTAATAATACTGTCATTCTTACAACATCTGCACCGCTCTTTAAATTGAAAAAATGGGTATATGAATACAGTGAAGCATATAGAAGAAATAAGGTACTCTAAATGAGGTCTATCAGTCATATTCATTTTTTATTATTGTTCTTATGACATCAACACTACGAAGTATTTGTATTAAAAAAAAGGTATTCTTGATAAATGCTACATCAGCAACTAGTTCTGAGATAAAAATGACTTTATCTTAAAAGAACTAAAAATCGATAAAACAACGCTATCTTCATCATTGTTCTTATAACATTTACACCGCTCATTAAATCAAAATGATGGGTATGTTTTTAAAAACACTGCAGAATATGGAAGAAAAAAGATGCTGTTGGTGAATAAAAAAACTCTGCATGTCACTGATTTTGAGATATGAAAGATAAAGTGTTGAAGTAACCAAAAATCGAGATATCTTCATCATCTTCTCTATAACTTCAACATGATTCTTTTATTTGAAGCGATGAGCATTTTGAAATATTTTGAAATAAACGATATTCCATAAAAATAAGAAAGTTTTAATCAGATAATATTTGTAAATGATGACCATAACTTACCCAAATAAAATTATATTGAATTAATAATGTAATTGATTCAAAATTAATTTTATAAACCTATCATGCTACAAGAAAATAAGACATTTCCACAAACAATTTCGATTTTTCCAACCGAATTTCACCCAAATTGATTCCTTTTTCAAATATACGCAGTCCACATTTATTAGAATTTATTTTTAACCCAAGAATATGAAATATTTATAAAGTATCATTATGTGATAATATTAGAAGTTACCGCTCTCGTTATTCAAAAGCCTCGCGAAGGTTGTTGAGTATGCAGTGAAAACTTTAGACTGTTTTAAAATAGTACCTAACGTGTTTACAAAAACATTTTACTTTACCTGCACACACTTAAAAAAAACTTTCAAAAACTCAAATTATTTTACGTTAATTACTCGTACTTAATTCGTTTTCAATCATCATTAACATTTAGAATTTAATTTCTAACAAATTTAGTTTTTACTTTTCTTTAATTGTGTTTGGATTTGAGTGGTTTATTTGATTCAGTTTGGTGTGAAGATACCCAACAATAAATGGGAGTTTATACCCCCGGTTGGTTTCTAATTTTAAATTAGCCTTTCTACGTCAATGAGATAGATTTTACGTTTTCTCGTCAGTATTTATACGGGTGGACGGATTTATTTCTGGAGGAGCCTTTACGCATGTTATTGCATTTTACGATTTTCCAACGAAAATCAGCACATCCATTACATAATAAGCGCGTTAAGATCAATTTTAACTTATCTATTATTAAATTATTTAGTAAGCAAGTTCATGTGTAAAGACGGGCTCGTTTCTACTAGCCTCACGATTTCTGCATTTATAATCATGTCGTGGAATGTGCCTCCTCAGCAAGGTACTTTATATTGAAAATGTCAAACAGGTTAATTTTTTGTTTAAACTGATCGGTTATGTTTGATTAATTCCAAATAAATCAATATTTTTTTTATTTTTTTTTGTATTGTATGTTAAAAATAAATATTGATTCGATTTGACGAATTTTTCAAGGTGCTAATAAGTCGGCAAATTTGAGCGAAATAAACAAAAATGTAATAATTAGTAAATTTGAGTCCCGGATAAATTGCAATTGCGAAGAAACGTTGCAATTTTTAATTGTTTCCTGCTCAGCGAAGCCTTACGATTCTCACGTATCAATTTACCAATTTAGGTTAATGTTTAATGTTTTTGCGATTACAATTTACGTAAAGTAGGAAAAAAATTATTAAAACGCTAAAAAGGTGGAACGTTTTTTTTTTAACTTGGATGGAATCCAAAACATTTTTGCAGAAACATTCCTTATTGCTTAAAATTTATGGTAACCCATAAATTTTATAAGTCCGCCGATATTTCAAATTTAATTTATTTTTTTAAACATTATTAAAGATTCAAGACTTGCAAATAAGCCAATGGCATTGGAATAAATTGTATTTGAATAATCCTACACGAACGAGTCTTAAAAGATACGATTCATTTTTAAAATAGACTAATGTTACATTCGAAATAATAAAATTATTGTATGTTGGAATGAGTTAGATATTATAATAACATTCAATGGAGATGGGATGTGTTGGTACTCGAAATAGATTTTAATGGGTCAATCATAAATGCTTATTGTTAACGTAAATTTTGTTCTGTATGAAAAATTCTTTAAAGTGAATCCACACACGGCCTATTTATTTGTTATAGTTTGTGTGATATTTCGATTTTTATTTCGATTCATAGATTTTATGATTAATGATTAAAAAATCCTTTAAAACGAATCTAAACTCGATGTATTACACTCTTAAAGTTTCCGATGTATTTCAATTTTTATATTTCATTGATGATTTTATATTTTGTGGAAAATCAAATATGGCCCAAAACAATTGATTCATAGATATTATGATTAATTATGAAAAATCCTTTAAAATGAGTCCAAACATGACCTATTTATCTTCTTCAGTATGCGAGATATTTCCGTTTTTACATTTTTGGAAAATCCAAGATGGCGGAAAACAATTGATTCATTGATAATACTTATTATATAATACTTATTATTACTTAATTATAAGAAATCCATGAAAATGAATTTAAACTCAACCTAATTGTCTTTCACAGTTTGTGAGATATTTCAATTTTGACATTTTTGGAAAATCCAAGATGGCAGAAAACAATTGTTTCATTGATAATACTTATTATTACTTAATTATAAGAAATCCATGAAAATGAATTGGAACTCGACCTATTTATCTTTCTGAGTTTGTGAGATGTTTTCATTATTTACATATTTGGAAAATCCAAGATGGCGGAAAACAATTGATTCATTGATAATACTTATTATATAATACTTATTATAACTTAATTATAAAATATCCATGAAAATGAATTGAAGCTCAACCTATTTGTCTTTCACAGTTTGTGAGATATTTCAATTTTTACATTTTTGGAAAATCCAAGATGGCGGAAAATAATTAATTCATTGATAATATGATTAATTGTGAAAAATCCTTTAAAATAAATCCAAACTCGACTTATTTATCTATCTCAGTTCGTGAGATATTTCATTTTTTACATTCTTGGAAAATCCAAGATGGCGGAAAACAATTGATTCATTGATAATACTTATTATAACTTAATTATAAGAAATCCATGAAAATTAATTGAAACTCAACCATTTGTCTTTCACAGTTTGTGAGATATTTCAATTTTTTTTTACATTTTTGGAAAATCCAAGATGGCGGAAAACAATTGATTCATATTGTTAATAATTCAAGATGGCCGACATCAAAATTATCTATTATATTAATAGATATAGAGTGTCGTACATCAAATCAGATTAGAAATTTCTGATCTTTACGAAAATCTTATTCTTTTTGTAATATTGAAAATTTTGTCTATACATAACCTAAAAAAGATCAAAGTTGTAGTTAATTTTTGAGATACCCCATGATATTTGGCCTTATTTAATAAAATTTAATTAATATACCGATTGATTATAAGAAATCTTTTAAAATGAATCCAAACTCGACCTAGTTATCTTTTAAATTTTCCGAGATATGTCAATTTTTACATATTTGGAAAAGCCAAGATGACGGAAAACAATTGATACATTAATGATGTGATTAATTGTGAAAAACCTTTTAAAATGAATCCAGAGTCGACTTATTTACCATTTTCAGTTTGCAAGATATTTCAATTTTGACATTTTTAGAAAATCCAAGATGGCGGAAAACAATTGATTTATACATAATATGATTCATTATGAAAAATCCTTTAAAATAAATCCAAACTCGATCTATTTATCTTTCTCAGTATCGGAGATATTTTGATTTTTATGTTTTTTGGAAAACCCAAGATGGCGGAAAACAATTGATTTATAAATAATATGATTCATTATGAAAAATCTTTTAAAATAAATCCAAACTCGATCTATTTATCTTTCTCAGTATCGGAGATATTTTGATTTTATGTTTTTTGGAAAATCCAAGATGGCGGAAAACAATTGATTTATAAATAATATGATTCATTATGAATAATCCTTTAAAATAAATCCAAACTCGATCTATTTATCTTTCTCAGTATCGGAGATATTTTGATTTTTATGTTTTTTGGAAAATCCAAGATGGCGGAAAACAATTGATTTATAAATAAAATGATTCATTATGAAAAATCCTTTAAAATAAATCCAAACTCGATCTATTTATCTTTCTCAGTATCGGAGATATTTTGATTTTTATGTTTTTTGGAAAATCCAAGATGGCGGAAAACAATTGATTTATAAATAAAATGATTCATTATGAAAAATCCTTTAAAATAAATCCAAACTCGATCTATTTATCTTTCTCAGTATCGGAGATATTTTGATTTTTATGTTTTTTGGAAAATCCAAGATGGCGGAAAACAATTGATTCATATTGTTAATAATTCAACTTGGCCGACATCAAAATTATCTATTATATTAATAGACATAGAGTGTTGTACATCAAATCAGGTTAAAATTTTCTGATCTTTACGAAAATCTTATTCTTTTTTTATATTAAAAACTTTGTGTATACATAACCTCAAAAATGTCAAAATTATAGTTAAGTTTTGAGGTATTCTATGATGTTTGGACTTTTTTAAACGATTAAAAAATATTGTTATTCCCACAAATTCGCAATAAAAACTGGAAGTAGCTCATATCTTGGCTGTTATTAAAAATAAATATGACGTGTTTGTATTCGAATTAAGGGAAATTTTGTGAAGATTTAATTTTTATTACGACTTTTATTCATACATAATCTATTTATCTTATTAAAATGTTCAAGAATGTTTTTCTACACTTTTAGAAAGTCCAAGTTGGCCGTAAACAAATGATTCTTAAGTATTCCAATTAAGTGCCGGTTTATTTATTTACCATGGTTACTGGATAAACAGCCAATCAGGGCCGCTGAAATTACAGTAACCATGGAAAGTGTCCAGTAGTTAAATTTAACCAAAGGTGAATAAACCGGCCCTAATTATAAAAAATCCTTTAAAATGAAGTTATAGTTACCTTTTAAACTTCGCGAGATATTTCAATTTTTACATATTTGTAAAATCCAAGATGGCGGAAAACAATTGATTCATAAATTATATGATTAATTATGAAAAATCCTTTAAAATGAATCCAAACTCGACCTATTTATCTTTCTTAGTTTCCGAGATATTTCGATTTTTACATTTTTTTAGAAAATCCAAGATGGCCGAAATCAAAATTGTAATTCAGCGCCATCTATATTTGTAATTTTTGATTTAATAATAAATATAAAGTGTCGTACATCAAATCAGGTTAAAATTATCTGATCTTTAAGAATATCTTATTCTTTTTGTGTTATTGAAAATTTTGTGTACACATAACCTAAAAAATGTCAAAATTATGGTTAATTTTTGAGATATCTATTGTGTTTGGACTCAAATTAAACGATTAAAATAAGTTAATTAAAAGACATTTCCTGCAAATTAGACAAATTTAAAATTTTAAATAAAAACCGGAAGTAGCTGATATCTTGGTTGTTATTAATGATAAATATGACGTGTTTGTACTCGAACTAAAGGAAATTTGGTGGAGATTTGATTTTTATGACGACATTACTTCATACTCGATTTTCTTATCTTATTAAAGTTTTCGAGAATGATTTTTCTACACATTTGGAAAGTCCAAGTTGGCCGAAAACAAATGCTTCTTAAATATTTTGATTAATATTTAAAAAATCCTTTAAAATGAATCCAAGCTCGAACTTGTTATCTTTTAAATTTCGCGAGATATCTCAATTTTTACATATTTGGAAAATCCAAGATGGCGGAAAACAATTGATTCATAGATAATATGATTGATTATGAAAAATCCTTTAAAATGAATCCAAACTCGACTTATTTATTTTTCTCAGTTTCCCAGATATTTCGATTATTACATTTTTTCTTGGAAAATCTAAGATGGCCGAAATCAAAACTGTAATTCAACGCCACCTATATTTGTAATTATTGATTTAATAATAAATATGGAGTGTCGTACATCAAATCAGGTTAAAATTATCTGATCTTTAAGAATATCTTATTCTTTTTGTGTTATTGAAAATTTTGTGTACACATAACCTAAAAAATGTCAAAATTATGGTTAATTTTTGAGATATCTATGGTGTTTGGACTCAAATTAAACGATTAAAATAAGTTAATTAAAAGATATTTCCTGGAAATTAGACAAATTTAAAATTTTAAATGAAAACCGGAAGTAGCTCATATCTTGGTTGTTATTAATGATAAATATGACGTGTTTGTACTCGAATTAAAGGAAATTTGGTGGAAATTTGATTTTTATGACGACATTAATCTATACTCGATTTACTTATCTTATTAAAGTGTTCGAGAATGATTTTTCTACACTTTTGGAAAGTCCAAGTTGGCCGAAAACAAGTGATTCTTAAACATTTTGATTAATTATAAAAAATCCTTTAAAATGAATCCAAGCTCGAGCTTGTTATCTTTTAAACTTCGCGAGATATCTCAATTTTTACATATTTGGAAAATCCAAGATGGCGGAAAACAATTGATTCATAGATAATATGATTGATTATGAAAAATCCTTTAAAATGAATCTAAACTCGACTTAGTTATCTTTTAAAGTTAGCGAGATATTTCAATTTTTACATTTTTGGAAAATCCAAAATGGCGGAAAACAATTGATTCATAGATAATATGATTGATTATGAAAAATCCTTTAAAATGAATCTAAACTCGACTTAGTTATCTTTTAAAGTTAGCGAGATATTTCAATTTTTACATTTTTGGAAAATCCAAAATGGCGGAAAACAATTGATTCATAGATAATATGATTGATTATGAAAAATCCTTTAAAATGAATCTAAACTCGACTTAGTTATCTTTTAAAGTTAGCGAGATATCTCAATTTTTACATATTTGGAAAATCCAAGATGGCGGAAAACAATTGATTCATAGATAATATGATTGATTATGAAAAATCCTTTAAAATGAATCCAAACTCGACCTATTTATTTTTCTCAGTTTCCCAGATATTTCGATTATTACAATATTTTTTGGAAAATCCAAGATGGCCGAAATCAAAACTGTAATTCAACGCCACCTATATTTGTAATTATTGATTTAATAATAAATATGGAGTGTCGTACATCAAATCAGGTTAAAATTATCTGATCTTTAAGAATATCTTATTCTTTTTGTGTTATTGAAAATTTTGTGTACACATAACCTAAAAAATGTCAAAATTATGGTTAATTTTTGAGATATCTATGGTGTTTGGACTCAAATTAAACGATTAAAATAAGTTAATTAAAAGATATTTCCTGCAAATTAGACAAATTTAAAATTTTAAATAAAAACCGGAAGTAGCTGATATCTTGGTTGTTATTAATGATAAATATGACGTGTTTGTACTCGAATTAAAGAAAATTTGGTGGAGATTTGATTTTTATGACGACATTAATCTATACTCGATTTACTTATCTTATTAAAGTGTTCGAGAATGATTCTTCTACACTTTTGGAAAGTTCAAATTGGCCGAAAACAAGTGCTTCTTAAATATTTTGATTAATATTTAAAAAATCCTTTAAAATGAATCCAAGCTCGAGCTAGTTATCTTTTAAATTTCGCGAGATATCTCAATTTTTACATATTTGGAAAATCCAAGATGGCGGAAAACAATTGATTCATAGATAATATGATTGATTATGAAAAATCCTTTAAAATGAATCCAAACTCGACTTATTTATTTTTCTCAGTTTCCCAGATATTTCGATTATTACATTTTTTCTTGGAAAATCCAAGATGGCCGAAATCAAAACTGTAATTCAACGCCACCTATATTTGTAATTATTGATTTAATAATAAATATGGAGTGTCGTACATCAAATCAGGTTAAAATTATCTGATCTTTACGAAAATCTTATTCTTTTTGTAATATTGAAAATTTTGTGTACAGATAACCTAAAAAATGTCAAAATTATGGTTAATTTTTGAGATATCTATGGTGTTTGGACTCAAATTAAACGATTAAAATAAGTTAATTAAAAGATATTTCCTGCAAATTAGACAAATTAAAAATTTTAAATGAAAACCGGAAGTAGCTCATATCTTGGTTGTTATTAATGATAAATATGACGTGTTTGTACTCGAATTAAAGGAAATTTAGTGGAAATTTGATTTTTATGACGACATTAATCTATACTCGATTTACTTATCTTATTAAAGTGTTCGAGAATGATTCTTCTACACTTTTGGAAAGTCCAAGTTGGCCGAAAACAAGTGCTTCTTAAATATTTTGATTAATATTTAAAAAATCCTTTAAAATGAATCCAAGCTCGAGCTTGTTATCTTTTAAATTTCGCGAGATATTTCAATTTTTACATATTTGGAAAATCCAAGATGGCGCAAAACAATTGATTCATAGATAATATGATTGATTATGAAAAATCCTTTAAAATGAATCCAAACTCGACTTATTTATTTTTCTCAGTTTCCCAGATATTTCGATTATTACATTTTTTCTTGGAAAATCCAAGATGGCCGAAATCAAAACTAATTCAACGCCACCTATATTTGTAATTATTGATTTAATAATAAATATAGAGTGTCGTACATCAAATCAGGTTAAAATTATCTGATCTTTAAGAATATCTTATTCCTTTTTGTGTTATTGAAAATTTTGTGTACACATAACCTAAAAAATGTCAAAATTATGGTTAATTTTTGAGATATCTATGGTGTTTGGATTCAAATTAAACGAAAATCGGAAGTAGCTCATATCTTGGTTGTTATTAAAGATAAACACGACGTGTTTGTACTCGCATTAAAGCAAATTTAGTGGAGATTTCATTTTTATTACGACCTTAATCCATACTCGATTTATTTATCCTATTAAAGTGTTAGAGAATTTTGGAAAGTCCAAGTTGGCCGAAAACAAAACATTCTTATATATTCCGATTATTTATAAAAAATCCATTAAAATGAATCCAAACTCGACTTAGTTATCTTTTAAAGTTAGCGAGATATTTCAATTTTTACATTTTTGGAAAATCCAAAATGGCGGAAAACAATTGATTAGATAATATGATTGATTATGAAAAATCATTTAAAATAAATCCAAACTTGGCCAATTTATCTTTCTTAGTTTCCGAGATATTTCGATTTCTACTTTTTTTTGGAAAATCCAAGATGGCCGAAATCAAAATTGTAACTTAGCGCCACCTATATTTATAATCATCATAGATCTAAAAATAAACATAGAGTGTTGTACATCAAATCAGGTTAGAATTTTCTGATTTTTACGAAAATCTTATTATTTTAGTTATTTCGAAAATTTTTTGTTACGAACATAACCTCAAAAATATTAAAATCGATTATAGACAATTAAAGAGCGTTTAAAATGAGTCAAAACTCAATTTATGTAATTGGTCTAACACCCATCTTGGGTATTTTATCTTATTTATTATAAACTCAGGATGACCAAAAACAAAACACTAATAAATAGTGTCATCTCTACTTTGAAAAGTGAAATTTATGCTAGATATAGAGTATGATACCTCAAATTAGATTAAAATTTCCTAATCTTTCCTAAAATCTTATTTATTTTCGTCTTTCTTTCAAAATAATTTTGTAATAACCCAACCCATATTAACGCAGAATTTCTTTATCGAATTTGAATCTACATTGTGACCTAAAACCTTGAAATTTTTTTATTGTTCATTTCAGGTAAATGTTACATTGCTCTCGTTTTATTCTTAACTTAAATAATTTCTTTAATTAATTAAAAAAAGCTTTCTTTGGTAAAAATTTTTTTGCGATTTCTAAAAATGATTGTTAAAAGGAAGGTAAACAGGTCAAAAAGTCAAGTTAAAGCTATTGTTAAAGTGGCATTTGAAATTTTATTAGCTTTAAAACCTGAAAACGACAAAAACATCCTGAAAGTACTACATAAAACATCAAAAGGTATCTGCTTAATTTAATCTCATCTGAGACGTAAAGTTACGTTTAATTGTTTAAACAGAATAGTTGATGGTGAAAATAAAAATTTCTCCAAGTGGGAAGGTAAACACATTAAAAATGAGTTATTTTTCGCTTTAACTGTCAAAGCGATTATAAAATCGTCTCGATAAACAAATTATTTTTTATAAAAAATTTTTTTTTATTTAAATTAATTAACATTAAAATACTTTTAAAACTTACCTGGCATTTTGCAACAATTTTTCCCAAAAAAAAATTTAAAAAACAAAATCTACACTTTCTTTAAATTAATTTTTTTCTTCAAAACTTAATAATTTTTATCGTTCAAATTTAACTAAAAAATGTTAACATTCAAATTTGAAACCCACTTAGTGCGTTCGAACACTTCGACCGAAGCGTATCGAATGAGATACACGTTTGGGTGCCGTTTGAAAATAAAAAAAAATAGTGTGTAACGTGGTGGGGCACTGAATATGTTAAATACAACACACTGCAATCTACTTATAATAAACCGGGAGCTCGTTTCTTGGATTTTGCACTTTTACATGTCAAGCCCGAAGAACATATTTCGTAATCGGGCCTAATAATGATGGCGATTGCAAAATATGTTAAGATGAAGGATTTAACAGGGTTTATCGAAGGTTATCGATTTTAATACTAACCTAATTTGTTTTCTTGCAGATTTACAAATGGTTCTACAACCGTTTTAAAAAATACCATTACGGTAATTTAGTGATTATTAAAATTGTTACAATGTTTGTTTTAAGAAAGCTGGAAGATGACTGAAAAAGGGTTTGAAAGGGTTTCTTTAATTTTTCGTTAATGAATTTTTTATTAAGGTTGAGTTACACGTGCGGATTTAATTTAAAAAAGAAAATAGGTTTTTTGAATCATTTATATTATTGGTTTAAGGTATTACGTTAAGGTTAACGCAGCTTAAAATTTCATTCTTGAAATACGATTTCTTAAAAAATATATTGATATCTATAACAATTAAATATGCAGACTTTGATTTAAAGTATTTTAACATCGGTGTTTATGGAAAGTCAGAAATTATTTAAGATGAATATAATTTTCATTAAATTTGCTTTAAGCTGCGTTTTATTTCATAACTATATCTCAGTTAGTTTTTAAGATACGCCGTGCTTAATTACCATAACATTCACGTTTACTATTATAGAAGGTTGAAATCAAAAAATCGTATCATAGAAATTTTAAGGTTTGAAGAAATGATAATCAAAATTGTGACGACTAAGTAAATATGCTTTAATTTGCTTTTTATTTCATCGTGATATCCCAATTCGTTCTTGAGATATGACTTTTTAAAGATTATGTTTACATCCATAACAACTAAATATACAGACTTTTATTTCAGAAATCATAACATCTGTATTTATGGAAAACAAAATACTATTTATGGCGCACAAAATCTTCATTAAATTTGCTTTAAGCTGCTTTCTATTTTATAACGATATCTCAATTAGTTTCTGAGCTACCTCAAACTTGATTACCATCACATTTACGTTTAAAATTATGCAAGATTTCAATCATTAATTAATAGCTTCGAAATTTTTAGGTTTGAAGAAATGGTATTCAAAACAGTAACTATTATCTAAATTTGCTTTAATTTACTTCTTATTTCATCGTGATATCTCAATTTATTCTTGAGATACGATTTCTTAAAAACTATGTTGATATCTAAAATAATTAAATATACAGATTTTGATTTAAAGTATCATAATATCGGTGTTTATGGAAATTAAGAAATTATTTATGGCACATAAAATGTTCATTAAATTTACTTTAAGCTGCTTTTTATTTAATAACTATATCTCAGTTCGTTTTTGATATACGTTAAAGTTAATCACCATAACATCCACGTTTACGGTTATAGAAGGTTGAAATCAAAAAATTATATCATCGAAATTTTAAGGTTTGAAGAAATGATAATCAAAATTGTGATGACTAAGTAAATATGCTTTAATTTGCTTCTTGTATCATCGTGATATTCCAATTTGTTCTTGAGATATGACTTTTTAAAGTTTATGTTTACATCTACAACTACTAAATATGCAAACTTTGATTTAAAAAAACATAACATCTATATTTATTGCAAATAGAAAACTATTTATGGCGCACAAAATCTTCATTAAATTTGCTTTAAGCTACTTTTTATTTTATAACGATATCTCAATTAGTTTCTGAGCTACCTAAAGCTTAATTACCATCACATTTACGTTTAAAATTATGCAAAATTTCAATCATTAATTAATATCTTCGAAATTTTTAGGTTTGAAGAAATGATATTCAAAACTGTAACTACTATCTAAATTTGCTTTAATTTGCTTCTTATTTCATAGTGATATCTCAATTCGTTCTTGAGATACGATTTCTTAAAAATTATATTTGTATCTATAACAATTTAATATACAGGCTTTGATTTAGAGTATCATAATTTTAATACTTTCTGTCATGGATTGTGGTATAGCCCATAATATTATAATTATGTTTGATTTTGCCGAGGTCGCTTGCGACCGAGGCTCTAGATTTTATATCATATTGGTACATACTTTATATACATTTCGTTTATTATAGATGGAAAATTCGCCGAGGTTGCTTACGGCCGAGGCGCTAGGTTTGAGTCATATTGATTGGTAGGAAATCTAATAGTTATCCGATTTGATTTCACCATAAAGCATTTATTTTAATATTTTCTATCATAGATTGTGGTATATCCAAAAAAAAGTCTGATTATGACCGATTTTGATAATTTATATAAATACATGATAACTAAATTAACCGAGGTCGCTTATGACCGAGGAGCTATGTTTGACTCATATTGAGAGATAGAAAATCTGATAGTTTTCTGATTTGATTCCAAGATGAAGCATTTATTTTAATATTTGCTGTCATAGATTGTTTTAATTTTAATTTTAATTTGTAATTTTGTTAGTGAAGTGAAAGATTGGATTCTTGAAGATGAAGTTAGTTTATCTGATCATGGTTATATATTTTTCAAAATTGTTAGTATAAATAGTGATAGGGTTACCAATATTAGCAGAGGGTTTAATACTAATAATGCTGATTGGTCTAAATTTGAGGAAGATTTAAAAGTTGAATTAATAGATTTTAAACAAAAGCTTAGCGCTATTAATAGTGAAAAGTTACATGATATGGTTCTGTTTTTTAATGATAGTATAGTTAAGTGTTGTGAAAAGTGTTTTTCAAGAAAGAAATTCTTTAGAAAATGGGTTCCATGGTGGATTAGTGAATCGACGGCTTTAAGAAAGGAAACAAATAGGCTGCGAAGAAGATTTCAAAGGTGCAGTGTTGTTGATCTACGTGAAGTTCGTCGGTTAGAACATTTAAGTAAGTTTAGTGTATATAAAAATAAAATAGAGGAAACTCGTAAAGATAAGTGGAAAGAATTTTGTAAATATTGGTTCAGGATAGGATAAAAGAATCAATGACAATCAATTGAACAGTCCTATATTTCGATTCAAATTGAATCTTCTTCAGGGAGTGAAATTTTCTACAAAAATTACAAGTTAATAAAAAGTAAGTAATTACACATAACACTTACGATTGTAATGAAACTGGCTAAAATAAAACATTAAATACCAGAGTATTTCGTCCAAAATTATTCTTAAAATTATTGAGAAAAACAAGAAACACGTTGTTACACACCATAGCGCTTTTTTTATAATATGAATGACAGTGCAACCACCTTGTAAAAGTAATACGGCAACTTCACGTGAAGCGGGAATGTTTGAATTATTTAAATTTTTAAATTCATTTCTACAAAAATCAAAAATTAAGGCGTATATAGAACTTAAGGAGCTGATATCAGTTCTGTAATTGATAGTATTTTCTGTGGTTGCTATGTGGAACATCTCCAAAAATAATCTGTTGTGATAGTTGTTAGTTGCATCTATAATTTTAGTATTTTCAAAATCAAAAATATGACCACTGTCCAAACTATGTTGGGCCAGAGCACAAGATCTTTTGTTACAACGTATATCACTTTTATGTTGGTATAATCTTCTTTTAAGCCATTGGGAAGTTTGTCCCACATAGCAACCTTCACAACCACCACATGAGATGTTATAGATAACCCCAGACCTGTATAGTAAGGGCGTGGGGTCTTTAAGGTTTGTGAAAATTGATTGAGATATATACGATATTATTACACAATATTTACGAGTTGCTAACTGGGATAAAAAAATTATCTCATAAAGTTATTTAATCAGCAGGTTATTATGGGTTTCTACAACGATATACAAGTTTCACATGGCCCACAGATGAAAAAGGACTTAAAGTCCATCTCTAATAACAACATCAAACTGGCTAAATTGAAAAACTAATATTAAGAAATTTCAAAAATTACATCAGGATATGATTAGAGAGTTTAGAGTGTTAATCAATGGAAATGTGGATAAATGGTTAGTTAATTACTCAGAGATTGATTTACCAGAGGAAGTGAAACAATTCTTGGCCTTAGGCCCTAAATTTGTATATCCTATAACTGATAAAACATTTTATACCAAACACTTATTAATGGAAATTGAAAACATAATTAATTCATTATCAAATAATGTAAAAGATAGTATAAGAGCCAGAAGTACTAACATTCTAACCAATTTTTTAACTAAACAACTTCTTCCAACGAATTTGGATTCATATTTAATTCTCTGTCAACAACAAACTAAAAAATATTTAAAAGATAACCCTGATATTATAGTAACGAAGGCAGATAAGGGCTCAACCACGGTAGTGATGAAAAGGGACATATACATTAAAAAAGCAGAAGAAATGCTAAAAGACAACAACACTTACAAATTAATAGGTAACACTGATAAAACTAATTTCATTCAGAACACTATGAACAGTTTATTGAAAGATCTCTTAAACAAAAACTTTATTGACGACTTGGAATTTAAAAAACTTATAAAACATAACACCTTAGTATCCAAAGCATATTTCTTACCTAAGATACATAAACCCGATATTCCTCTAAGACCCATAATTTCGTCAGTAGGTGCTGCAACATATAATATTTCTTCTTACTTAGCTAAAATATTAACTGTTGCTTTTGACTCAAGAACTAATTTTAATGTGAGAAACACTTTTCAATTTGTTGAGGAATTGAGAGGTTTCGAACTTCCTGAAGGTTATGTTATCATTTCTCTCGACGTTGTTAGTCTGTTTACCAACATACCCACTACATTGGTGTTAGAAATTATAGAAGAGAATTTCCATTACATCTCAGAAAATTATGATTTTGAAAAGGATTTATTCCTAAAAACTATATCAACAATTTGCACTAATGCTTATTTTACTTTCAACGGTGTTACTTACCAACAAATCTTCGGTACACCTATGGGTTCTCCGCTATCACCTATTTTGGCCCAAATTGTTATGGACCATGTATTAAAAAGAATTTTACCAACGTTAGAGTTTGAAGTTCCGTTTATAAAAAAATATGTAGATGATATCATAACTGCTATCCCGGCTAATTACGTTAATTCAATTTTGAATAGTTTTAATAAACACAACAAATTCATACAGTTTACTCTTGAGACAGAAGACAACAACTCAGTTCCGTTTTTGGATACTAAGGTCATTCGTGATAAAGACAATAAAATCAAATTTGATTGGTACACAAAACCAACGTTTTCTGGAAGATATATCCATTTTACATCTAAACATAAAATAAAACATAAAATTAGCACAGTGTTAGCTATGAAATATAGAATAGAAAAAATTTCAGAACCTAATTTAATTAATATAAATTTAAATAAATTAAAAACTATTTTTATAAACAACATGTACCCTCCCAAGTTATTAAACAGATTACTTTTCAGTACTGCTGTGTTTGACCCTGGTGTGGATGTTGACTCAGCCATTGATAACATTAATGAACCCACTCTATACAAAAAACTCATTTACATCCCTGAGTTAACTGACAAACTAACCAAAATGTTTAAAGATTGTTGTAATCTTAACAACTTAAAGATCGTAGAACATTATCCTTTAAAATCTCAATCAATTTTCACAAACCTTAAAGACCCCACGCCCTTACTATACAGATCTGGGGTTATCTATAACATCTCATGTGGTGGTTGTGAAGGTTGCTATGTGGGACAAACTTCCCAATGGCTTAAAAGAAGATTATACCAACATAAAAGTGATATACGTTGTAACAAAAGATCTTGTGCTCTGGCCCAACATAGTTTGGACAGTGGTCATATTTTTGATTTTGAAAATACTAAAATTATAGATGCAACTAACAACTATCACAACAGATTATTTTTGGAGATGTTCCACATAGCAACCACAGAAAATACTACCAATTACAGAACTGATATCAGCTCCTTAAGTTCTATATACGCCTTAATTTTTGATTTTTGTAGAAATGAATTTAAAAATTTAAATAATTCAAACATTTGAATTTAAATTTCTGGCGCTTCCCGCTTCACGTGAAGTTGCCGTATTACTTTTACAAGGTGGTTGCACTGTCATTCATATTATAAAAAAAGCGCTATGGTGTGTAACAACGTGTTTCTTGTTTTTCTCAATAATTTTAAGAATAATTTTGGACGAAATACTCTGGTATTTAATGTTTTATTTTAGCCAGTTTCATTACAATCGTAAGTGTTATGTGTAATTACTTACTTTTTATTAACTTGTAATTTTTGTAGAAAATTTCACTCCCTGAAGAAGATTCAATTTGAATCGAAATATAGGACTGTTCAATTGATTGTCATTGATTCTTTTATCCTATCCTGAACCAATATTTACGAGTTGCTAACTGGGATAAAAAAATTATCTCATAAAGAAAGAATTTTGTAGTAAGTGGGGAAAAAGACCCTTGGGGTCTTCCTTATAAAATTATCAGGGGAAATAAATCAGCTGGTAAAAATATTTCGACATTAAGAAAATCTAATGGTTTATTTACAGAAAACATTAATGACACGTATTATGAATTTTTAAGTAACTTTTTTCCGAAAGATAATGAAGAATTAGAAAATTCTTCTCATGTTAGTGGTAGGGAAAAATGTAAATTAATTAGTAATTATGATGATGATTTAGATTTCAATATTAAAGAAATAGAAAACTCTATCAAATCCATGAATAAAAATAAGGCGCCAGGTTTAGATGGTATTACAGCAGATATTGTCTTAAGAGTCTTTAATTTTGATAAAGGTTTGTTTGGTTTATTATTCAATAAATGTTTAGAATTTGGAATTTTTCCAAATGTTTGGAAGAAACAATTAATTAATAATATTAATATATAATATATTAATAATAATTAATATTAAAACATATAGGCCGATTAGCTTGTTACCTGTTATAGGCAAAGTATTAGATAGTTTGTTAATTAATAGAATTGAATTTCATATTAAGAATAACTATAGTTTGTGTGAAAGACAATTTGGTTTTACTAGGGGCAAAAATACTAAAGATGCTATAAATTATGTTATCAATTTTACTGAAAACTCTAAAGAAAACAATCATTATTATTTAGCAGTTATGCTGGATATTTCAGGCGCCTTTGACCATGCATGGTAGCATTTAATTTTGTGCCAGTTAATTAGAAAACGTTGTATGAAAAATTTATTTAATTTAGCTAAATCCTACTTTTCAGATAGAGTTGCTATCATTGATGAACCAGGCATCAATATAAATTATAATATTGAGAGAGGTTGTCCGCAAGGTTCTAGGTCAGGTCCTGGTTATTGGAATATTATGTTTGACACAATTTTTGATATTAATTTACCTACAGGTTGTGAAATTGTAGCTTTCGCGGATGACACAACTCTTTTAGTTAGGAGTAATCTTTATAAAAACATTTCTATTTTAGCTAATGAGGCTTTAGAAAAAATTAATCTTTGGAGTAAGAATTGTACGAAAAGAATTATGTACAAAATCAGAAGCAATTTTCTTTGGAAAATTAAATCAAAGGTAACTAATTTTGTCCTTAGATGGTAATAGGATTATTTGTAAAAATGTTGTTAGATACTTAGGCGTCTATATAGACGATAAACTTAATTTCAATTTTCATTTAAATTGTACACTAGAAAAGCTAGGGAAATATTTAACAAAATAGGAGCTGCTGCTAAGGTTAGTTGGAGCTTGAATGGTAATGCATCA
Source organism: Onthophagus sagittarius (assembly GCA_036711965.1). Classification (NCBI taxonomy): domain Eukaryota; kingdom Metazoa; phylum Arthropoda; class Insecta; order Coleoptera; family Scarabaeidae; genus Onthophagus; species Onthophagus sagittarius. The sequence goes on from JASERS010000004.1 coordinate 17,209,092, forward strand.
AGCACCATTTACAAGGGTGTCATCGAATCTTGTATGTTTTATGCAGCTTCAGTATGGGAAAGTAAAATTAAAAGTATAAAAGCTAGGAACAAGTTTATTAGTGTACAGAGGGTTCTAGGATTGAAGACTGCTAAAGCCTATAGTACAGTTTCGAGCGATATACTTAGTGTTATAGCAGGTATTTTACCAGCTGATTTAAGATTTAGAGAATTAGCAATACTACAAAATTTAAATAGTTTAGATAATAATTACTTAAAATTAATTACTGGTTTAGATTTAAATAAAAACCTTATTGAAAAAAAAAGTGAGTTTTTATCAGTTATTCATCCAGCTAAACGAGCTGTTATGGACTTTAAAGTTTGCAGGAGTGTTAATAAAGTTAGTGGTGTTCAAATATATACGGATGGGGCAAAAAGTGATGTTGATGTTGGTGCTGCATTTGTGGTTTATAGTGAAGGTGTTGAGACATATAATGAAAAAATAAAACTCGGTAGTTTGTGTAATAATTTTCATGCGGATAATTGCGGTTAATAGTGCTTTAAAATATGTTATTAAAAACGATATTATTAAGTGTGATATATTTAGTGATAGTGCTGAAATTCATTGATAAAAAATAATTATAAAGTTTGATTTCCGGGACTGTGTTATGACTTTGCTTTCTTTTGATATTTGTATTCTGCTTTTGCCAGCTTGCATGCAAAATGACGCTTATGGGAGGGTTAGGGGAGGTTGGAAAGGTGTTGGTAAAGTCTTTTTATTAAACTAAACGTATTATTTAATTTAATCGTATTAATTTTTTGATTTGTAATATCATTTTTGGTGTAGTACCATTTGGTGGAGCACCATAAGATAATTGGTACTTATCTTTAAATAATATATACATGTCATAGATTGTGGTATAACCCAAAAAATATGATAATGTTCAATTTTGCCGAGGCCCCTTGCGTCCAAGGCTCTAGGTTTCATATCACGTTGTTACAAACTTTTGTGAATACATGATAACTAGGAAATCTGATAGTTTTCCGATTCGATTTGAAGATAAAGCATTTATTTTAATATTCTCTGTCGTATAACCCAAAAAAATATGATCATGCTCAAGTATGCCAGATCGCTGGCGGCCCAGGCTTTAGGTTTCATATCATATTGGTACATACTTTATATACCTATATGATAATTAGGAAATTTCATTGAGCCATATTGACAAATAGCAAATTTGACAGTTTTCCGATAAGATTTTAAGATCCAAATTGGACACTTTTAAAAGGAAAGTCCTCATTCTATAATAAATAGACGAAAAAATAATATCAGAGGCTGTATATCTATATCTCTTAACGTTTCAGAGATACAGGGTGTTTTTTCAAAAAAGTCGTCATAATTTTCTATTTTCTTTTTCTTCTTCTTTTTGAAAAGTCTTCCTTTCTATGGAAACATTTCTAAAGCAACTTCAAATGTAGAATTCAATGCAACAAATCAGGTTTACCTCAAAGCAATATTTTACTAATTATTGACATAAAATACATTTTTTTAAATCATCATTTTTTTACGTCATAAGAATTTTTGTAAATTCAAAGAATGCATAAAATTTCTTTTCCAAAAATATAGTACACTTGATATTTCGGTCAAATTTTCTCTGAAATACAGGGTGTCGGGTATCTTCCGGATCAGGGGTATATAGCAATGTAGAGCACATTATTTGGAGACGATTCTTTTAATAAATTTTTTCATATTATTTCTAACAACCGCATGAGAACTGTTTAAAGACGTCGACTAGCGATTTCTGGGAAACGACTATGGGGGTCGCCAATCAATCTCAGGTAATCGGTCGTTTATTTTTGATAAGGATTTGTTTATTGATTTCTCTCTTTGTAACAATAATTCAATAAGTTATGTGTTATAAATATGCAAGAGCAAAATAAACACGTAAGAGACGAGTGATAAGGTGGGGATGAGGCCGATTACTTGAGATTGATTCACAACATCCTCAGTCGTTTTCCAAGAATCGCTATTGGACAACTTTAAGCAATTCCCGTGCCTTTTGAGAAGCATTAGAAGGATTTCTGCACAAGAAAATATTAAGAAATCAATCGGCCACCACATTTTAAGAGACCTCTTGCTTGAATTGGCTCACTACTATACTGAGGCGCATGCTTCAACAAAGCATGATGGCGGAAGCAAGAGATTCTTGTAGTTGGGTTATATAGGGTTGAACATTTATTATGACATTCATTTCCAATTTATAAATTATTCGTTGCTTGTATGGAGGTATGTTGTATGTTGCAAAATTTTTGTTATCAATCGTAACCATGGTAATCATACAACACGAAATAATAAACTAGAAAACGAACCATTTTTGGCTCTATGTTTATTAAACTTTCTTATCTATTTTTGACGAGAGATACGCTGATGAAGTATTGGACAATCGTTGTGGGACATCCTGTATGTGCAGATATTGAAAAAGTAGGAAATTAGTATTGGAATTAAAACAAAAGCGAAATTATATTTATTAGCAGTATGAAGTTTGTTAGTTACAATGAATTAAAACTGATTAAAACTTAAATTCATAAGCAAGAGGTAAAAGAAATTAATTAAATTTATTATAGAACAATAATAATTATATACCAACAAAAAAATTTACAAAATATCCTTCGGTTTGTGTTATACACAGTTCATTTTTAACGCATTTAGTAAGTTGATAAGCTCAATGGGTTAAGTGACCTTGATTACCTAATCAACAATTACAACAGCACATCATCCTTAAATTTAATTTCTTAGGTGGAATCGATTTCAAATTGAAATAATGGTTTATACATCATTTGAAAGAGAAAAGTTCATCCTTCAATCTGATTTATAAGCCATTTCTTCATTTTCAAAACTAAGACCTCCATAATCTTTCAAATTTCATCATTTTTAACTTGATTCCGCTAAAACATCAAAAATACATCATCTTTTAACATTTCTTAAATAAAAGCTATTTTAGATTAAAACACCGAGTTATACATCAATTGAAATAGGATAATTCAACCTTCAATTTGATATACAAAACATTTCTTCATTTTCAAAAAAGAAGGGGTACACGATCTTTAAAATTCTGTCATTATTTTGATGATTCTACTAAAACTTCAAAAACACATTGTATTTTAATATTTCTTATGTGGAATCGTTTTCAAATCGAAACAACGAGTTATACATTATTTAAAAGAGGAACTTTCAGTTTGGTATGTATGCCATTTCTTCATTTTCAAAAATAAACCTTCCACGATCTTTCAAATTTTCCAATTTTATCGCTTTTATCTTGATTTCAGTAAAACATGAAAAACATGTCATCCTTTAGCATCTCTTAAGTGGAATCGATTTTAAATTGAAACAACGAGTTATATATCATTTTAAAGAGGGGGGTTCAACATTTAATTTGATATAGAAGCCTTTCTACTGTGAGCGTCAAAAGAAAGTAAACACTAGCTGTTTACTTCTAAAAACCCTTTTTACTACGATTCTGTTAACTTACAATAAAAATGTATATATCAAAATTTACGACTTTATTTGAGCAATCCTATCGTAAAAAATAGTTAAGCAAAAAACCCCACAAATATGGTAAATCCCCTTTAGAGTAAAAATACCCCGATTTTTACGCGTCAAAAGAAAGTAAACAGCCGGTCCGGTTGTTGTAAATTCATTTTAGATTTAGGGGAAGTACCACACTTTTCGTATAAATACTTATAAATCCCTCCCAGGACAACTTTAGAACATTTTAGAAGAAACAGCAAGTGCTTGAACGTCGAAATTAATTATAAATACCAAAAATCATCATGGGAAAACAAACAAGTATAGAAACGCGAAAAATTATATTAAGTTTAAATAAAAAAGGTAAATCCTTACGCGAAATAGCTAAAATAATGGGACGAAATCACTGCATAATAAAAAAAATTTTGGATAAATACGCAAAACATCATACTGTAGCCGATTTACAACGCGTTGGACGACCAAAGCGCCTTACAGAAGCACAGGCTAGAGCAGTGGTAAGAGAAGTGAAGAATAATCCATGTTCAAGTGCGGTTAAAATAGCAAACGACATATCGCAGATAGCAAACACAACCATAAGTTCCAGTACCATACGAAGAACACTCCATAGAAGTGGCCTGCATGGAAGAACACCCCGTAAAAAGCCTTACATATTGAAAATAAATAAACAGAAACGTCTTGATTTCGTAAAAAAATATCAGAACAAAGCTCCAGATTTTTGGAAAAATATATTATTTAGTGATGAAAGTAAATTTGAAATTTTTGGTAAAAGAAAACCACCAAAGATATGGCGGCCAAAAAATGAGGCCTTCAAAGGGAAATTTGTTACCAATACCATCAAACACTCCACCGTGTTAGGCTCGGTTATGGTCTGGGGCTGTATGGCGGCGTCAGGGGTCGGTAATCTAGTTTTTATTGAATCAACAATGAATAAAATGGACTATTTAACCATTTTAAAGAACAATATTTCCCCGAGTATTAATGAATTGGGCTTATCAGAGAACTGGATCTTCCAACAGGATAACGATCCAAAGATAAAACCCTTGATCATCCACCGCAGTCCCCAGACCTTAATCCTATAGAACATCTGTGGGATCACCTTGACAGGAAGATCAGAGAAAGGACAATTTCAAATAAAGACGACCTCAAAAAGCTTTAACTGAAGAATGGATGAAAATTTCTCAAAATATTACAAAAAACTTGGTGGAATCCATGCCAAGGAGATTAAGGGAGGTCTTGAAGGCCAAAGGAGCTCAAACTAAGTATTAAAAGTTAATATTATATTTATTTTTGTACTTAATACCTATTAGTTCCGAATTCTGTTTACTTTCTCTTGACGCGTAAATTCGGTAGATATTTATAATAATCTGAATTATTACGGGTGATGATTTTTTTTTTCATGTTTCTATTGATTTAAATATAGTATAGATGAGTTGTGAAGACTGCAATAAAACTTTTTGATTTTCGTTATTAACTGCATTTTTATTAACCTTTTAATAGAAAAACAACAGCTGTTTACTTTTTTTTGACGCTCACAGTATATCAATTTCTTTATTTTCAAAAATAAGATCTCCACAAATTTTCAAGAAAGGTCAGCAAATTGGGCAAGGTTGCTTGCGGCCGAGGAGCTAGAAATGTATACCATATCGATACAAAGTCTGATATTGCGAATGTCTGAAATTGCGATCGTGCATATTATATATTTTGCAGATTTGAATCCTTGACAATCTTGATTGAAACATTAATACAAAGTCTATTTAACAGATTTTAAGGTAAACTATTAATATATAGGATTTTAAGATAAACGATTTTGCTTCAAATTGCAAAGTTGTCAAATTGAAATTGTAAAACACATGATTTTGATACATAATTATATATTAGCTCAATCGTAGTTTTAGACGAGAAGAATAATTATGCCGAATATTTCTATTTTTAGGTGTTATGTTACTTTTACTGTTAGTCCAATGTTGGGATGATTATTTATTATTAATTTATTTGCTCTATTTGCTTTATTTGTTCTATTTTTTTAAATTAAATTCTTTCGTTTTTCAGACCACACACCACGTCCTAATTATTTTTTATTTATCAATTATCCATTTTTTTCTGTTTCTATGGCTTTGTCATTTTGTTTTTTAGGAAACTATTTCATTTTTTTTATTATTATTATTTACAATTCAACGTTCGTTAAAATTATTAGTCCATTTTTTTAAATCTATCTTTTATGTTAGATTCCTAAAATTCACCCAAGTCTAAAATTTTTTGTTTTAAATTTTGTATAGTTATAATATTTAATAGTTATAATTTTTATCGCTGTTGATGGTAATCCGAAACTGTTTTATAAATTCATTCTTGAAATCATTCATGTTGTTGCATTTGTCCCCTACCATCCTAAAGTTTGTTCTTCCAATGTAATATTACATTTTTCTTCCACTCTTTTCTCCACATATAACGGTAGATTTGTATATTGTTCTTGAATTGAATTCGTGTTGTAAAACGTCGTTACTATTTTCCAGTTGTATAATAATTTCTTTCTTTAAACCTTGAATTGTTTCATCAAATTTTCTCTGATTTTCAAGCAGAAAAAAATTGGTAAATAATTTTTTTTCTAAATTTTTATTCATTTCCTTTTTATTTTGTTCCAGTTTCGTTTCTAAAATTTGATTCATTTCTATTTTATTTTATTTTATTTTCTCAATTATATCTATTTTATGTTATTTTAATTTCTCTTTTAAATTTTAATTCATTCTTTTTAAATTTTCATTCATTTCTATTTTATTTTGTTCAAATTTCTCATTCATATTTACCATCAATTGGTTCATTATGTTCATTATCGATATATCTTCCATTTCTTTCTTTTCATCCCCAAAACTAGTAGTAGCAAGTATTCTTGATTCCATCTCTCCACTTTCTTCTTCAGTTGATACTTTAAATCTAGTTTTACGTTCTGACATTATTTTTTTTTGAAAATTGGTGGTCTGCTTGCTTGAGTTTGAGCTTCCTTTGTTTGCCTGCCCCACTTTAAGCGCCAAAAATTGAGATGATTATTTATTTATCATTTAAATATACACAACAAATGATTCGAGTATATACAAATTCAAGTTCCTTTCTTCTATTTTCTTTCCTTTCTTCTTTGATTTCTTTTTTAATTCATTTATTATTATGACTTTGTTATTTTATTTTTTTAGGAAACTATTTTTTTGTTATTATTTTTTTATAAATTATTTTTTTAACATTTTTAATTTAACATTAAAAAAATCTAAAAGAGTGAATAAAGCTTCCGGTTTAGCCATGCAACTTTAAACCAACCCAATCCATCTCAACCTAACACAATTCAAATATGCACGGACTCTGTTCTAAACATTATTTACAATATGCTCAATTTCTCTACTTATGCCACTACCAACTTGAAATTGCAACAAATTCATCAACTTTTCATATTTTTGTAGTTTTCTCAATATTGACGCATTTAAGAGCAAAAATGAAGGAGAGCAATATTATTAAGAATCAAATTTGCTTCAATTTTTGTTCCAAACAGATTTTGCAACTTCCTTCGCTTTCCAAATGGAACCATTGAAAACTTAAAAATGTTGCATTTTCTTCAAACTTTGTGTTATGTTCTTTTCTCACTATTGACGCATCTGAGAGTACAAGTGAAGGAGAGCAATATTCTTAAAAATCTAATTTGCTGTAATTTATGTTCTAATCATTTTTTTTTGCTATTTACATCTAGTTTAAAATTTTCTTTAATCTATTTTATCCTTAACACAGAACATAACTGTTATTTAAATCTGTACTGTAATTATCATTAAAAACTGTATTTCCTTGATACATTTGTTCACGTGTATGAATACAAGTCAGACAGGTTTTCATGAAACAAATTCAATACTTTTTAAAACTTGTGCTACAACTTTTCCACTTCATTATTACGACAGTTAAAATATGTATATAAATATAAAACAAACGTACTTTGTTATTTCTGGCACATAATCTTTATTTTTTATTTAAAGTTTAAAGCAACAACGAATCGATTTAAAACAAAATTTTTTTTCTTACAATAAATCGTTTCAAACCTAAACAATTACCATTAACCTAATAGACATAAACAGTCCAATTATTTCGTTACTCCCTGAATACGACACATTATTAGATTAAAATAATCGAAATAGTTGTCGTAAATCGTCTTAAAACTAAACAATTCTTTACTTAATAGAGATAAACAAGACGTTTGTATGATTTGTATGAATAATGGTGGTATTGATATAAATAGAATTTAAAATGTGGTTATCGGTCAGGAGTCAACAGTTCGTTTATACGATTTATAAACATTTGATTACATTATTTAATAAGTTATTTTGTTACATTTAAGCCGCGAGTTCTTTTTCTTTTTGTTGAGGATCATTTTCTTCCATGGATATTCCGTACATCAAAACGAATCTGTATAAAATCGGAGCTATTAATCCTCCGCCTAAAATTGGTCCAACCCAATAAATCTAAAAGAGTTACTTAATTTTATTACAAATGATTGGACAAAAAATAAATGACAAATGCAAATTAATAAATAATTTTTTTTAAATAAATTGCGAAATGGATTTATCGATTTGATATATTTTTAGATAATCTAGCAAAACATTATTGGAAATGTCAAGATAAAAATTTGTAATGCAAATAGTGAAATTGCGAATTTAGAATTTACCATGCACTTTATGTTTGTGTATTAATGTAAATATGCGTTATCAGAACTATATAAAGAGAGATTTTTTTACCCAATGTGCTACCCAGACGTCGTGATAGATGGCTGGAACTAAACTTCTTGCTGGATTTAATCCACTTCCAGTATATTGCGCCTAAAAAATAGAGATAAATAGAGATTAATCTTATAAAGTTATACGTAGCAAAATGTGCGTCTGCTTGAAAACTTGAAATTTTGGAATTCTAACTTGGGTTGGGTTGGTTTGAATTGTGTTTAGTTGATGTATAAAATTCATTTTTAATGAGTTTTTCCAAATTTTGAGTTGCCCAGTATTTCGTATCTAATTAATTTTGATCTGCAACAGATTTTTGCAATAATCACGAAACAAAAATCTTTGAACACTCGAAAGAATATCAATTTTTTTGGAAAATCAATTTTGATCAATTCGTTGAATTTTGGCATATTTTAAGCTACACGGACTTTGTAATTAATTTAATTTTGCACAATGTCGTATTCTTCATCACTTATAGCAAGTAAAAATGCAACGAAATCTAGGATTTTCGAGAATTCCTGCACATTTCTATATGAGCAGAACATCCAATCACGTTAATAAAAAGTTCCTACAAGTTCCTACATCAAATATAGGAAGAAAGCTAGGACATAATTCTTTTAGATTTTTTTGTTGGAAAAAGCTTCTAACCAATTTCATTTAAACGGTTTCGTATTTTCCAACATTTTCCGTAATTTATAGAGAACAAAAATTTTTGTCGCCATCGTCAATTTTTCTGGACACCAAATTTTTTCGATATTCTGAGGTTTTCGAATTGGGTTGGGTTTATTGGCGAAGAAGACAGTCGGAGTACGAAGGGTGGACGAAAGTTATGATCCCTGATTTGGTGGCTTAGGAGTATAATATAAAATAAATATAATTGGCAGGTACCTGAAGACCAAAGGCAGAGTCCCAAGCGAAGACTGTTCTGTGGAGATAGCGATATTGCGGAAGACACTCTATTCCAACAAGTGTTTAAAGAAACGAGAAATTGGTGCCAAATTAAATACGGTTAAACATAAGGAACGGAACTATAAGGCTACTACCGAAATCCGAGGTAAGTTGGAACGCCATTACTGCAATGCTCAAAACGCCTAAAGCCTAAAGGAAGAGTCGAATCTGAAAAAGACCCTTAACCCTCCCTCCCCCCACCTCAACCAGGTATGATATTAGCTTAATCATATTACCAAAATTAATGTCACCGAGAAGTATAAAAAAAGATCGGTAAGAGATTTCTAAGAAGAAAGAAGGGAAAAATAAAGGTATTACTACTATTTGATACGATGGTCGGTGTGCAATGATAGAAAAGAAAGGAAAAAGAAGAAAATTTGGAAGAACACTATCCAAAATGTAAGGTTCGAAGGTTTTCTCCGAAGAAATGCTCCAGACAAGGAAAGGGGGGTTTCACAATCCCGGCCAAACGATAGAAGGAAGGTTCAGTTAGGTTGGGTTAGGATTGGGTGCATCTCCATGATCTACAAATCTAGTTTTCAATGAGCTTTTTCACAGTTTAAGTTGACCTGAATTCGGAGTTATTCGAGTTGGGTCGAGGTGACTTGGATTTTGAAGTTACTAATAAAAGATAAAGAGATTTGTAGTGCAGAGAGGATCGTATATCTCAATAAAAACATGAGCATGATAATGCATGTAGAAGAACATAAGAAGGTTTCCGACAAAGCAAGTCTTATGAGCAACTGGTTCTAAACTTATGCCAAATTTGGGTGGTCCGAAAGAAATGAAGAGAAAGCAAATATGCAGCATCTGCATGGAAGCATTGTGTAAAATACGAAAGTATACGTAATAGATTGACATCTGTAAATAGAAGACTAGGAATAGGACTAGGAATAGGTTTAACTAATATTTTGGACTGCTATCCAAGTCACTGTAGCCCTGGCCCTATATAAAAAGCCCCCCAATAGGCTTATTAGTAAAAGTCAGAGCTGAACTGTATGCAAGCAGAGATGAAAGTAAGGCAGACACTGGAGACAGGTTAATTGAGGCCTGTTAAATGAGGTTATCAAAAAGCGATAGCTACTCAAAAACATGATTCTGCAAAAATCTTGGAAAGGTCATGGTTATCTCAAAAAATATCTACATAAAATAAAAAAGACCGAGCCTGAAGAATGGTGGCATTACGAGTAGGTAGACACCATGGAACACTTTGTTCTCTTGCCGGAGATTTATGTAGAACAGCTGAGGTCTGTATCAAGATGTGGAGCAATTCCCAACAACGAACCGATGATTGTCCTTATGCTAGACAAAGAAGAAAAAAGGACGATAAATAGTGAAATGGTATATATATAAATGATAAATATGTATTATGGCGATCATGAAAAATACATACATCAAAGTAGCAGAGGAGAATACTAGAGATGATAACGAGAAAGGGTTAAGTTGGGTTGGGTTCGGTCGTGTTTGGTCAGATGTGGTTGGGTAATATTTTTTCTCCGAAGAAATGCTCCAGACAAGGAAAGGGGGGTCTCACAATCCCGGCCAAACGATAGAAGGAAGGTTCAGTTAGGTTGGGTTAGGATTGGGAAACCGCATATCGAACGGTTTCTGCCGAAGGGATTCAGGTTATTGCTGGTATGCCTCCGCTGGACTTACTTGCTGAAGAAAGAACAGCGTTATATAGGAGAGGTAAAGAAGCAAAACCTGAATGTAGAGTAAGTTTATTAAAGGCCTGGCAGGAAAGATGGGATCTATATGAGGGATGGACAAGAATCCTTATCCCGGAAATAGAACCATGGTTTGATAGGAAGTGGGGCGAGGTAGATTTCTACTTATCTCAGGTTTTGTCAGGTCATGGAGTTTTTAAAAAGTATCTTTTTAAAATTAAAAAGTCGGAAAGTGAGGTGTGTTGGTTCTGTGATAGTATAGACACAGTGGAACATACATTATTTGTATGTGAAAAGTTTAGTGGTGAAAGGCATATTTGTGAAAGGAAGTGTAGTCGATTATTAAATCGAGACAATATAGTGAAAGTGATGGTAGAAAGTGAAGAATTATGGAACATTGTACAAGAAATGGTTATGAAAATAATGAAAGCGAAGGAAAGCCATGAAAGATTCCTTGAAGGAATTGAAAATGGTGAGGATGAGAACTTGGAGAATGTTGTAGAAAACAACATTGAAGAATAATAAATTGTTTATTATTAATATTCCCTGAAGCTAGTACCTTAGCGGGTGGTTCCGGGAATAGAGGGGGAAGGGTCTTAGACGGTCGAAGTTTACTTGATGTTTGCTTCAACCCGTCACTATCTGGCCACATATCTTCGGTCAGGTGTCTGTTTACAGATTTCCTAATCCCCTCTATAATAAAAAAAAAAAAAAAAGATGTGGTTGGGTAAATAGTAAATGGCTGACATCAGAGAAAATTTTTAAAAAAATAATGGAAGATGAAGCACCACTGTTTAAAGACAAAGAACCGAAAACACCAGAGAATTTGGTAAAAAACTTCAAAGAAATCTGCGAAAAACCATGTTTAAAACTGGATAGAAATGTGTTATATCGAAAACCAGTATACTGGTGGAACAAAGAGATAGCAGAAAAACGAAGAGAATGTAATGCATCAAGAAGAAGAGTAACAAGAAGTAGACGTAACAGTACAGGTAGCACGGAAGAAATAGAAAATTTAAAAGCACAACATAAAAAAGATAGAAACGAATTAAAGAAGTTAATTGCAAAAAGTAAGAAGCAAAAATGGAACGATCTCTGTGCAGAATTGGAAAATGATGTATGGGGCAAAGCATATCAGATAGTGACTAAAAGATTAAAACTAAAAAATAGAGCGACTATAGATGACGAAATGGTAGAAGTGCAAGTAGAAAAATTATTTCCGAAACATAAAGAGCTGGAATGGCCAATTAGCCCGGAACCTATGGACATCAAAACACAAGAAAAACAAAGCAAGAAAAAAGAAAGCAGCTGGACCGGATGGAATCCCGCCTGAAATATTGCGACTCCTAACAACAAAGTTTCCAAACAAATTCCTGGAAACATACAATAACTGTTTATCTAGAGGAGAATTCCCGGACATCTGGAAAAACGCAAGGTTGGTGTTAATTGAAAAACCAAAAAAGACAGGACAAAGATCGACGTACCGACCACTCTGCCTATTAGATACGACAGGAAAACTTCTGGAGGGCTTAATAAGAGATAAAATACAAATTGAAATTGATAAAAATAAACTCTTAAATGAAAACCAATACGGATATAGAAAAGGAAGGTCAACAATACAAGCTATTTTGAAAGTGCAAGAAATTAGAGATAGAATAAAGGAGAAAGCGCTAAAAAATCAAGAATTATGTGTTTTAATTCTATTAGACATAGAAAATGCTTTCAACTCAGTTCCTTGGAACGGAATAATAACAGCGCTAAAAGAAGGAAAGATTAGTACGTATTTGGTAAGAATGGTTAAAAGCTATCTCTCCAACAGAAGTGTAACTGCTATAAATGGTAAAAAGTACAAAGTCACATGTGGAGTACCGCAGGGTTCTTTATTGGGACCAATGTTATGCAACATATTCTATGACAAAATCCTAAGAGCAAATTTTGAATCCGGAGTCAAATTAATAGCATACGCAGACGACCTTGCTCTTGTAATAAAAGCAAAAGACCCCACACAATTAGAGGATAAAGCAACTTACGCCGTACAGCAGGTGATTGACAAACTAAATGAAATGGGACTAAAGACTGCGGCCCATAAAACTGAAATGGTTCTCCTACCAGGCCGAAGGAAGCTAAAGACCCTCCACTTACAAATAAACGGAGTAGATATTGAAAATTCAGACAAACTTAAATATTTAGGAGTGTTTCTGAACAAAGACATGACTATGACGAAACACGTAGTAGAGACAGTAAATAAAGCGACGTATATGTGCAACCTGCTCATGAGGCTGATGCCAAACATAGGGGGACCAAGAGCAAGGAAAAGAAGGTTGTTATCAACAGCGGTCACATCAGTAATCCTGTACGCGTCACCAACGTGGCAAAGATGCCTAAAACATAAGCGATATCAGAACCTATTAACTAGAATAAACAGAAAATTAGCCATAGGCATTTCTGCAGCTTATAGGACGGTATCCGCGGAGGCGATACAGGTGATCGCAGGACTCCCACCCTTGGACTTAAAAATACAAGAAAGGACAGAACTGTAAGCCAGTGGAAAAGCGGCAAGACATGAGTGAAGGGAACGATTAGTGAGTAGCTGGCAGACAAAATGGAGAAGGTACGAAGGATGGATAAGAACTTTAATTCCAGATATAGAACCCTGGATTACGAGAAGTTGGGGGGAAACGGATTATTACATGACACAAGTGCTGACTGGACATGGAATTTTTAGGAAATATCTGCACGATATAAAAAAGAGTGACACGGACGAATGTTGGTTTTGTCAGAACGTTGACACAGCAGAACATACATTGTTCCATTGTGAAGCTTTTAGTTTTGAAAGACTCCAATGTGAAGAGACATGTGGACAAAAATTAACAAAAGACAATATGATTAATATAATGCTCGAACATGAGGATAAATGGGCTGCAGTAAGTGATATGATTACAACGATTATGAAGAAAAATATGAGAGAGATATTGTAAGAAATGTTACGCATTAAGTAAATGAAATATTTCCCTGATGAAATGCCCTGACGAGCGGTTCCAGGAAGAGAGGGGGAAGGGTTTTAGACGGTCGGGGTACATATCTCAACCCGTCACTATCCGGCCGCTTGACATCTTAGGCCGGGTGTCTGTACGCAGATTTCCTAATCCCCTCTATAATAAAAAAAAAAAGATTTGGTTGGGTATAAGTCAAGCAACATATAATTATTGTTTAAGTACAGGTCTCTTTCCTACTGCATGGAAAAATGCAAGACTCTGCCTCATAGAAAAACCAAAAAAAACTGGGATGCAAGTGACGTATCGTCCGTTGTATCTGCTGCGCACAATGGGAAAATTACTAGAAAGCTTACTCAGGGACCGATTACAAACACAAGTGGATACTTTGGGACTGTTGCACGAAAATCAGTTTGGCTTTCGGAAAGGAAGGTCGACCGTTCAAGCCATAGAAAAGGTGCAGAAGGTAGTCGACAAGATCAAGGAAAAAGCTTGGGCGCATAGAGAAGTATGTGTAATGGTTTTGCTAGGCATTTTCATTTGAAAGCATTTTCTTTCAACTCGGCACCGTGGTTGCAAATCGTTAATACTCTGATAGAAGGAAACGTCAGTGGGTATCTTGTTAAGATGATAAAGGGATACTTATCAGAAAGATACATAACCGCATCAAACGGAAGAACATACAGGGTGACATGCGGGGTTCCGCAGAGTTTTCTTCTAGGCCCGCTTCTATGGAATCTTTTTACAATAGAATTTTACATATGAGGATGGAGGACGGAGCTGAACTAATAGCGTATGCTGACGATTTAGCATTGATAGTGAGGGCCAGGGATGCGAGACAACTTGAAGACAGAGCGACATACGCGGTGCAGCGGGTTACCACTGTGCTTCAGAGAATGGGACTTAAGACGGCATCCCATAAGACCGAGATGGTGTTATTGCTTGGGCGACGAAAACTAAAAACTTTAAATTTAAATGTGTGCGGGGAAATGATTCAAACATCGGAGTTTGTTAAATATCTAGGTGTTTTCTTAAATAAAGATATGACCATGACAACACATGCAATTAAGACTGTAAACAAGGCAACGGCTATGGCAAATATCATCCTTAGATTGATGCCTAGATTGGAAGGTCCAAAAACAAGAAGCAGAAGATTAATAGCTACAGCAGTAACTTCGGTGGTCTTGTATGCCGCACCAAAGTGGCAAAGATGCCTCAAACATAAAAGATACAGAATCTTGTTAACCTCCCTGAATAGAATATTGGCGATTGGGATCACATCAGCGTACCGCACCGCGGCTGCCGCATCAGTGGAGGTGATTGCAGAAACCCCCCCAATGGATCTCCTGGTAAAGGAAAGAAGGGAAATTTATATGGAAGGAAGGAAGGGGAAGACGAAGAAAAGACAAAAGCTTCTGGAAGCGTGGCAGATGAGATGGGAGGAAAACGAAAGCTGGACGAGGTCACTAATAAAAGACATTAAACGATGGGTGAACAGGGCATGGGGAGAGGTAGATGACTGCCTCTCACAGGCTTTGACGGGGCACGGTGTCTTTAAGACCTACCTTCACCGGATAAGGAAAGCAGATGCCGAGACCTGTTGATTCTGCGAAGAAACAGACTCAGTGGAGCATACTCTCTTTCACTGTAATGAATTTAGTGCGCAAAGAAGTGAATGTGAACTTAATGTTGGTGCGAGTTTACCAAAAGAAAACATAATCGACCAAATGTTGGATTCGGAAGATAAGTGGAGAGCCGTGCAAACTATGATAAGTGAAATAATTAGAATGAAAGAAACAATGAGAGAAACCTGCAAGCACAACATAGAGAACATGACAGAAGTAGCCCAGCTGAAAGTACATTCATTTAGGTGCCAAAAAAAAGGGGTAAGCGAATTATCAGTGGAGGAAGAGGAGCACAGAGAGGAGGGCCCTCCCCCCTCATCCAGGTATATTTAGTATTAAAATGTTTTTTGATGAAAAAGTTATGGTTGTAATATTTCTGTTTAATGTACAACAAACTCCGAGGTTCCGATGTAAAGGGGTCCATTAAAGACCAATGGAACAGGAGTCTCGGTACTTTTCAATGCGGAATAGAGGGTAAGCGTATCGTATAGTGGAGAAAGAGGAACACAAAGAGGGGGGTATGAATAATTAAAAAATGTTCAAGATTAAAAAGTAACCACTATGTTCTGTTTGTTTTGATGTCCGAGAGAAACGGTTGGGGAAGAAGGAGAGAAGATGTACCCGCGTGTTTAGGGAGCCTGGGGACCAACCTGAAGCCAATGGGTAAAAGAATTATAGGGAGAAGGAAAAAAGAAAAAGAAAAAGTAAAACATTCGCACTGCGGAGTAATGCCAGTTCGGCGGTTTCCGGAGAAACACGAGGAAAGGGACTCCAACCCCACACTACCCGGACGTTCAAGAACCAAAGGCCGGGTGTCTGTTTGCAGATTTCCTCAACCTCGTTAAAAAAAAAAAGATTCGGTTTTGTTCTGCCTCTCGCAGGCGCTTACGGGCCACGATGTGTTTAAAGCATACCTTCACCGTATTAAAAAATCGCAGGATGAGATTTGCTAGTTTTGCGAAGAAATCGACTCGGTGGAGCATACCCTGTTCTTCTGAAAAGAATTTAGCGCACTAAGACACGATTCCGAGCTTAAGGTTGGTGCAAGTCCACGCAAAGATAACATGATTAAGCAAAAGCTGGAATCGGAGAATAACTGGAGGGCTGTGCAAGATATAATTACGAACATAATAAGAGTTAAAGAAGCCTTTGAAAGGAATCTGTAGGCTCAGAGCAGGGAGTAACTGCTATTTCTGGTGAATGAAGGACACCGGTAATATTGTATGTTTTTGTGCTGAGTTTTGAGGCCTGCAAGAATAGAGGAAAGAAGGAGATGAGGAAAGAAAGAGGAAAGAAGAGAAGGATGTAGTCTGTTTCGCACTCCGAAGTAATGCTTCATCGGCGGTTCCCGCAGGAAAATGGGGAAAGGAGTTTTTAGTGGGTCGGAGACCCAAAGGTGGGATCCATCCCCACACTACCGGCCACTCAAGATCCAAGGTCGTGTGTCTGATAGTGTGATTGCTATGCAGATTTTCCCCGACCTCGTTAAAAAAAAAGATTCGGTTGAGTTGATAAATAGAATTCTCCTTGTAATGAATTAAATGAGGATATCTGGGGGAAAGCATATCTAATTCTGGTGAATAGGCTAAAGCTCAGAAACAGACCTCCAATAGGCGACGAAGTGATAGAGGAACAAATTTCGACATTTTTTTGCTATCCACGAGAAAAATGAGAGCAAGATCTTTCAATATATCACACGTTGATATACCTTTATTTTCGGAAGAAAAGCTGAATAATGCAATCAAAAGAGTCCGAAAAAAGGAGGCATCGGGCCCAGACGGTATTACCCCTGAAAATTTTAACAGCCAGCGTGATGGGTAACCGGAAATCCTTTTTGTACATCTTTAATGACTGCCTTAAAAAAGGGGTCTTCCCAATGACTTGGAAGATATAAAATTTTGTTTTGATACAAAAGCCGAAAAATGATACAGATAGTAGACCAACTTACAGGCCAATTTGCTTAGAGCCTAGGATAGCAAAATTGATGGAAATCCTAATCAGAAATAGACTCCATAAGGAAATAGTGGAAAAAGGTTTGATTAGCGACAATCAATTCGGATTTAGAGAAGGTAGATCAACCATGGACGCAATCAAAAGTGTGCAAGATATTGTAAATAATATAAAGACAAAGTCGTTGAGACATTAAGAGTTGTGCGTCATCATAACATTAGATATTGAAAACGCTTTTAATACTGCTCCTTGGAAGGGCCTGTATATCATACGGATTGTTCAAGCATACCTGTCAGAAAGGAATATAATAGCTCCGAATAGTATGGTTATAAGCGGTGTCCCAGAGGGGTCAATTCTGGAGCCCACCCTTTGGAACTTTTTTACGACAAAGTTTTAAAGTTGGAAATGGAAAGTGGAATAGTGCTGACTGTCTACGCCGATAATTTGGCTATTGTTGTTAAGGGAAAAACTGGAGCCGAGGTGGAGGATAAGGCTGGGATGGGAATCAGAGTCGCGCGCCAGAAGACAGAGATTGTTGCTCTTCAGAGAAGGAGAAAAGCACCGAGAATGACGGTAGGCGTGTCCGGATATGATGTGGAAACCGTATTCATGGTGAAGTATTTGAGAGTATATATGGATGAAGACACGCGAATGACCAAGAAGTCAGCAAAAGGAAGCTGCTATCACCAACAGTGGTGTCCGCGGTTTTCTACGCAGCATCAACATGGAGAAGAGCTCTGAAACACAAGCATTGTAAGAATATGTTAAAATCGATCAACAGAAGACTTGCTATGGGGGTTACATCGGCATATTCACGGTGTCGGGGGAGTACATAGAGGTAATCGCCAGTATGTCTCCTTTGGATTTGCTCGTGGAGGAGAGGCATAGCGTGATGGAGAAAGGAAAGGAATATCGAACAGAAGCCAGAAGAGATTGTTTAAAAAACGAAAATTGTTATAATATCTCAAAATCTAAAAGCGAAAAATTATTTTCAACTACGTCGTGAAATTCTCCATAAAATAGTGTTCAATAATAGCAAGATAACCAATAATAACCAGGATAATAGCAGTTATCAAATAGCGATAGCTACTCAAATACATGATTCTGCAAAAATCTTGGAAAGCCCTAATATAGGTCATGGTTATCTCAAAAAATATCTACATAAAATAAAAGAGACCGAGCCTGAAGAATGGTGGCATTACGAGTAGGTAGACACCATGGAACACTTTGTTCTCTTGCCGGAGATTTATGTAGAACAGCTGAGGTCTGAATCAGGATGTGGAACAATTCCCAATAACGAACCGATGATTGCCCTTATGCTAGACAAAGAAGAAAAAAGGACGATAAATAGTGAAATGGTATATATATACCATATAAATCTATATAAATGATAAATATGTACTATGGAGATCATGAAGAACACATACATCAAAGTAGCAGAGGATAATACTAGACAAGATAACGAAAAAGGGTTAAGTTGGGTTGGGTTCGGTCGTGCTGGGTAAGATTCGGTTGGGTTCTGCCTCTCGCAGGCGCTTACGGGCCACGGTGTTTTTTAAGACATACCTTCACCGTATTAAAAAATCGCAGGATGAGATTTGCTAGTTTTGCGAAGAAATCGACTCGGTGGAGCATACCCTGTTCTTCTGCAAAGAATTTAGCGCACTAAGACACGATTGCGAGCTTAAGGTTGGTGCAAGTCTACGCAAAGATTAAGCAAATGCTGGAATCGGAGAATAACTGGAGGGCTGTGCAAGATAAGCAAAAATTATAAAAATATATATAAAAGCGAAAAATTATTTTCAACTACGTCGTCAAATTCTCCATAAAATGGTGTCCAATAGCAAGATAACCAATAATAGCCAAGATAATAGCAGTTGTTGGTTCTACGATATTTTCACTTTTAGCGTCTGGCGGAAAAAGAAAAAGCGAAGACGCTTTGAGGTTTTCAGCATTGGATTTTTCTTAAAGAAAGAGATCATGATATATAAGCTATTTTTGGTCTAACTGTTATAGTTTTCGAAATAGTCTATTCGGACTTCGAATTTGAACCATCCTGTACATAAGTAGTTTAGATTCTCGGCAAATATCTCTAAATTTGAATATGGGGGTCAGTACAAAATACGCTCTATTAGCCTGATCCGGTTCTAACATTCCATTCCTTAGTACCCAGATAACTTTGATAACCTTGATAACCCAGATAATTTTGATAACTCTATCTCCAGGTATACATATAAAGTGTTGTAAAGTTTGTTGCTGTCTTGATATTGACGCTTCTCTTCGTCTGTAGCAATAACTTTGTCTTGTTCGTGTTGATCTCAGCGCTTACAAATAATTTATATGGTACAAAAATTTCGGTCATCTTTAACATTTCTGGAAAGCAAGATTTTTTCGACATTTTGATTTGAACAACATTTCTGACTCCGTTAATTTGAGCAACGTATTCCTCTTTGTTTATAGCAGCTAATGTGCAAACAAAATTAGTCATTTCTTTGAATTTTTTAAATTTTTGCAAACAGATCTTGAACAGATTTCCTGGTCAATTTAATTCAATCAGCATCAAAGAAACTAATTTTCTTCATCCCAATTTTTTAGTATTAACGTATTTTAATTAATAAACAATTTGAAATACTTACAACTGCTAAAAATATCGCCGATAGCATTAAACCGATCTTTAAAGCCAAAGAATCATGAAGTCCTTTCATTCTAGGATCCCAAACCGAACAAAGAGCCATTGCTAAAAAGAACGATCCGATTGTCTCAATGAAAAGAGCCTATTTATAAACAGAAAGTAATAAATTAATTATAAAATTAAATCTTATCTCCCTAAATTGATTTCATTCAAAGGGATTATTTATTTTTATTTATATAACTTATTGTGGTTAATTAATTACCATTACATAAAATAAGATATCTAATTTACGATTATTACCTGAACATCGGTGACATTGTTACTTGGGACTGTAACGCACAAATTTTCCGACGACGATTCAGGAACTAAAGCCATTATTAAGCTATATCCGAGAAAAACCCCGAGAAATTGGGCGATTACATAAAAAGGGAATAACATTATTTTAATCTTTCCCATAATTACCGCTGCCATTGAAACGATCGGGTTGAAATGAGCACCGGAAACATGTCCAAATAACTAAAAGTTTAATTAAAAATTACTCGGATTAAAAGTAAATAATTAATTTACTTGAATGGCTAAAGCAATTCCTAAACCAAAATTGAAGGGGTGAAATTGAAAGCTCATATTTGGATAAGTATCTGCAATACATCCCATGCAACCCAAAAAGATAAATGTGGCAGTTCCTAAAAGTTCTCCCACCATTATAATTAATGTGGGTATAATTTTAAAATCTAAAATAATTAAATAAATAAAAATATTAATACAAATATTATTAATTACCTTTATTTGTCATTTTTAATGTTTGTTGACTTCTCAAAATCACAATGAGGAATAAAGCATTGTAATAATTTCGATTCGGCTTAAATAGTCGACGACAAATTTCGTTATTTATCTGATACAGAACATCCAATACAGTGTAATATAATTGATTAATATCAAATCCAACGTTTCACGCAGATAATATAAATTCGAATCAATGGACCAAAAATATTATTAAAATATGTAATAACAATAACAAAATATTTTTTTATTCTTAATTAACTGATTTAATACAACAACATCGAAGAGTGGTAATAAATCAAAGTGAATAATTAAGTTAAAAATAATTTATTATGATATATAAATATTAATTTTAATTAAAATTAATTATTTCCTGCCCGCTTTTGCCAAACCTTCGATGAATGTAAATCTATAAAATAGCGCTGTTCCGGATGCGCCTAATATCGGTGCTAACCAATAAACCTAAATGTCGATTGAGAATTAATTAATTAAATTAAGTGATTGACTTAGATTTGGATTATTACCCAATGATCTTTCCACATGTTTTGAAAAACTGCGGGGGCTAAACTTCTTGCTGGGTTCATGCTTGCTCCAGTAAATTGAGCCTAAAAAGATTTATAGATATTTCAGGATAAATCAAATTGTATCAATAATTGAGTGCCATTAGAACACTCACGTGATTAGATTCTTTTTGTACAAGATTAGATAGTGCCTATAAATACTGTTTATAGAAGACGTTGTTGTGATGAGACAGATTTAGCTGAGGGATATTTTGGAGGACGTACAGAATCAGTACTAGAGGTGGGTTTTTGGTCTGGCGAGGGAAATACTGGGATACATTGGGAGGGAAGAAGTGAAGGTGGATGAAATGAGGATCGATAGCAGCTAAATATGAAGAGAAGATAAATAGAAAACCATACTGCAAGATTCTAGGATAGTGTTGGAAAAAAAGTTAGGGAGGGGAGGGTTGGATAGTGTAAGGGAGGGAATATTACAAAAGAACGAGTTATTCGGAGGTACAAATAAATAACCGAAGAAGGAGAGCGATAAGGAAAAGTAGGTACAACTCAAAATATAAGGAAATTCTAATGGTGGAGATACCAAAGTACCTAAAGTGGGAGGAGGAAAAGGATGTGGTAGCCAGGGTTAGATGTTTTAATGAACAGAGAGACTGATGATACACATTAAATGGAGGATGAGGAGAGGGGATGTAGATTATTTGGGAAAGACAAAGAGTCCTGATTTTTATTTTATAGGAATGTTTTTCGTCTTGAATTAAATGTTTATTTAATAATTTTTTGCACTTTTATTAACAAGACGATAGTATTTTACACAATGTTACTACCGGTTTCGGTTACGTTTAAACCATCTTCAGGAAATATATTTTAAAGAAAATTGTTGATGTTATTGACATTTTATTTTGTGATTAATGTCATGTTGTGTCAATGTGAAAAATTAAAATAGGATTAAAATAAAATAAAATTAAAATTGAATATTTCCCAAACCAATTTTCAAGTATCTATTGTAAATTTGGGAAGGGAAATAAAATGTCAATAACATCAACAATTTTCTTTAAAATATATTTCCTGAAAATGGTTTAAACGTAACCGAAACCGGTAGTAACATTGTGTAAAATACTATCGTCTTGTTAATAAAAGTGCAAAAAATTATTAAATAAATAAAGAGTCCTTACACCATCTTTACACCGGCTGGTGGAGTGTGATGAGTTGAGGAAGGAGGTGTTGGAGAGAGAAAGAAGGGAAGAGGGGAAGATGGATGAAGGAGGTAGTAACAGCGAGGAAACTTTGGTAGACAAAGAGGGGCGGTGGAAACGGGCAGAATTATATTACATGTTTGGTTGTGATATAGTAACCTTTTGGACATAATAAATTACTTACTTAATTAGAAAGCGTTGTTGCTGATATAAGAGTAGATGCTGTTAATGGAAAACTAAATATTGTTCTCAAAAGACTAGATACTATTCTGAGAAGGCTATAGTCGAACCGCCGAATCTGTGCAGTGATAAATCACCATGGCATACCAAGAATAAACCTTCCATTATAACAAACAAGTGCAGGGTTGGCTTTCTTTGTTAATTTTACCTGGAAATTTGTAGGTCAAACTCGGAAAACCAATTACGATAATTAATAACAAAGAAATTATCAGAGGTTATGGATATTGTTCGCAGTGCAGTCGACGGCTTTTATTATTTCTTATCACCACAAACGTTCTCAGTGCGGTACCCCCAGGAAGGGCTATGGTTCCTTACTTAAACGAATCCGGAGAAGAGAACCCATGATAAAAGAAATGTACTTACCTCACGGTACATTTATCACGGTAATTTATCATTCGACGCTTCGACTATAGACACCTCTTACACAAGACGTTATTGATACTAGTACAAAACTAGATGAAACTTTCTGCAGACTATGTGCTACTTTCTGCACATTAGATGCTGCTTTCAGCAGATTAGATGCTGTTTACAGATGGTGTTATTGCTAGTACTAGATTAGATGACGTACTCAGGGGATTACATATCACTCACAGACGATTTTATTGATCTCAAAAGACTAGATACTGCTATCACGAAGACTATATACTGTTCTCAAAAAACTATGTACTGCTTATAGAAGACATTGTTACAGATAGATGATCTCTCATGAGATTGGCTACTGCTTAAAGTAGATGTTATTACTTGCAGGAGATTAGATGTTACTTTTAGAAGGCTAAATACTGCTTACACAACATGTTCTTGCTAGTGCAAGATCAGATACTGCTTATAGAAGGCGTTATTGTGGGCAGATGCTCCTGTCGAGAGACTATATACTATGTATAGAAGACGTTATTGCTCTAAGAAACCTAGATACTGCTTTGAAAATGTAGTGTCTATGTTTTTTTTTTCTCTTCTGCTTCGTGCTTGCTGATTTGATATTTTGTTTTTTTTTTCTCTTTGTTTCATGCTTTCGATACTTTTTTTTCGTGTTCTTATAAAGTATGCTGTTTCTTTTGTATTATTGTAGTGGACACTTTTTTGGGATTTCTCCTGTATATGTCTCGAATATAAATAAATAAATGGTTAGATAAACCTTATATAAGATGTTGTTAGATTAGATGCTGCTCTCAGGGGACTATATACCGCTTATAGACTATGTTATTGCTATCTGATGACTAGATACTGTTGCATTGTTGATGCTGACATTGTTGCAGATAGAATAGTAGATGTTCTTGTTATGAGATTAGATATTGCTTATAGTAGACGTTATTGATTTCATAAAACTAGATGCTGCTCTCAAAAGACTAGATACTGCTGTTAGAACATGTTGTTGCTGGTGTAAGATCAGATAGTGCTCTCAGGGGAGCACTTAGATGTTGCTTTCAGGATATTACACGCTGCTTACAGAAAACGTTGTTGCTCTCAGAAGACTAGATACTGCCCTGACAACACTTATACACTTGCTTATAGAAGACATTGTTGCAGTTAGAAAACTGCTCTTATGAGATTAGATACTGCTTACAGTGGACGTTATTGATTTCAAAAAACTAGATGCCGCTCTCAGAAGACTAAATACTGCTGACAGAAGATCTTGTTGCTGATGTAAGATTAAATAATGTCCTTAGGAGGCTAGATACTGCTTATAAAAGACATTATTGCTGGTACAAGAATAGATACATAGATACTCTCAGGAGACTATACACTGCTTACAGAAAATGTTGTTGCAATTATAAGATTAGATGATGCTCTTAGTGTCCTAGATACTGCTTAATGAACACGTTGTTGCAGGTATAAAATTAGATGATGTTCTTAGGAAATTTCATACTACTTACAGAAGATGTTATTGTTCTCAGAAGACTAAATACTGATCTAACAATAATATACTGCTTATAGAAGGCATTGCTGAAGATAGAAAATTAGAGGCTGCAATACAAGATGTTGCTGTTATGAGATTAGATATTGCTTACAGCAGACGTTATTGATTTCAAAAAACTAGATGCTGCTGTCAGAACATGTTGTTGCTGGTGTAAAATCAGATAGTGCTCTCGGGAGACTAGATATTGTTTATAAAAGACGTTATTGCTCGTACAAGATTAGATGTTGCTTTCTGGATACTACACGCTGCTTACAGAAAACGTTGTTGCTCTCAGAAGACTAGATACTGCCCTAACAACACTTATACACTTGCTTATAGAAGACATTGTTGCAGATAGAAGATTAGAGGTTACTCTCATCAGATGAGATACTGCTTACAGTAGACGTTATTGCTTTCAGAAAACTAGATGTTGCTCTCAGAAAACTAGACAGAAGATGTGGTCGCTGGTGTAACATCAAATATTGCTCTCAGCAGATTAGATACTGCTTACAATAGATGATATTGCCCTTCGAAGACCAGATGTTGCTCTAAAACAAGTAGATACTGCGCTTACTACTCTATATCCTACTTATAGAAGGTATTGTTGCAGATAGAAGATTAGAGGTTACTCTCATGAGATGAAACACTGCTTACAGTAGACGTTATTGCTTGCAGAAAACTAGATGCTGCTATCAGAAGACTAGATACTGCTTACAAAACATGTTATTTGCTGGTGCAAAATCAAATACTGCTTTGAGTAGACTTTATACTGCTTACACAGTATAGTTCGTTTCTTTTGTCTAATACTTATCAAGGTAAATTCTTTAGGGTTTCTGGTAGTATTACCTAGGAGAACTTTATGTTGTTCTCCTGATTTTTAGTAACATTGTTAACACCTAAAGTCAAACAAAATTCTTTGTTAGTTCTACCAACTTTACAACAATTTGGCAGGTATTATAGAGAAAAATGAACTATAGATGTTATTGCTTTCCGAAGACTAGATGCTGCTCTCAGAAGACATGGTATTACTCTCACAACACTATACACTGTTTATAGAAGACATTGTTGCAGATAGAAGATTAGATGCAGATTTCAGAAGACTAGATGTTGCTTATAGAACAAGTTGTTGCTGGTGTAAAATCAAATATTGCTCTTAGGAGACTAGATACTGCTTATCAAAGACATTATTGTTAATATAAGATTAGATACTACTCTCAGACGACTAGGTACTACTTACAGAAGATGTTGTATGTACAAGATTAGATACTGTTCTTTAGAGACTACATACCGCTTGCAGAAGACGTTTTTATTCTGAGAAGTCTAGATATTGCTCTCAGATGACTATATACTATTTATAGAAGACGTTGTGGCTTCTAGAACATTAGATGCTGTTCTCAGAAGACTGGAGAATTCTTTACAGTAGAAGTTATTGCTTTGCTAGTGTAAGACTGGATTCTGCCTAATAGAAGGCCATTGCGAAAAGAGTAATACTTTCACAAAAAGTAGTTACTCGGTAGTTAAATTACTTTTAGATTTACTAACTACCAAATTAAATATCTAACTACTATTTTAACTACATAAGGAAATGTACTTTTAAGACCAAAAAAGATAATACTGTACTTACAACTGCAAAAATATGGAAGGTCTAGAACAGGGTAGAACATATGGTTCGGAAACATTTAGAATTGGTCCATTTTGTATAAAATTGATGGATGAAAATCAGGAAATATATATACGCGCTATAATTGAACCGATACCTTTCATAACAACCTATCTCTTTGATAAATCCACCAGAAATCTTCTACATACGTCACTACAAAAACGAAGAACAGAAATCGACTTAATGTCGAAAATGATATGCGTCTCCAATTATCATCGAAATATTCATTATTGATAAGTTATATAGTAATAAACACGCACAAATTTGGGTGTGTTACTGAACTAAACTATGTCAAAAAATCGAAAGCAACTTTTGATTTAAGTTAGGTTTCCTTAAAAAGAACTATCAGCTTAAAAAGATTGTCTTAAAGAATTAATTAACTTATAATCATGAAGCATTTCTTTATTAATTCTTCTATCTTCCAAATGCCATAATAACTTTAACGCCATAGTACATAATTTATACATACAATACAATACATAAAAAATGTTTAGATCGGTACAGTCCTTAGATATTTGATGCCCCAGGCCTGGGTTGGTCAAACGAAATGAGTACGCGCCTTCTCATACAAAATTCAAAAAAAGAAATTTCTAGTTCTACATCTAGTGTTAGTTCTAGTTTTACTTCAATTCAAATATACAGGGTTCAGTTTGTAAGGTACTCTATTTCAGAAACTATTCATTGTTGAAGTCTTTCATTAAAAAATGACGTCAGATGCACGGCAAAACCCAATCCAACCCAACTTTGTGTATTAGAATTGAAATAAAACTAGAACTGACACTAGACCTAGAACTAAAATCATCCGGGTTTAGCCGTCTTAAGAGATGTACGGCTAAACCCGAATATTTCTTGTTCTAGAGTTAGATGAAATGATGCAAAATTGGAACTAACACTAGACTTAGAAGTGAAAAGATATGGGTTTAGCCGTTTCCACTTCTAAGTCTAGTGTTAGTTCCAGTTTTACTTCAATTCATACACAGGGTTTCCAAATCAGTTTGTAAAGTACTTTATTTTAGAAACTTTTCATTATAGAGGCCTTCGTTAAAAAAATGTCGTCAGATTACTGCTAAACCCAACCCTACCAAACCCAACCTTGTTTATTTGAACCAGAACTGCCCCAAGCTTGGGTTGGACGAACGTAATGAGTACTTTTGTAGTTAACTACTGCACACCTCTGATAGTATACAATACATATTATTGGCAAACAAATCAAGTTTAGATTCCTGATTTTCTATTTATTTCCTGATAAGGTGTTCATTAAAATGGAATAGCTAAGTTTAGAGGTTCAATTTGGATGTTAACAGCCCAAATCTTTAACCATGATTATTTCCATCTTTGCAAACTTCGTAATTTCTCAATCGCGACAGATTCTCGAATTTGAATTATTGATGAAGGACTGATGCGATAATAATCATTTATGTCCAAAAGAGTTTCAATTAATAATAAATTAAAATTCGTTACAAGGTGATGTCTACGATAATATCGAACACATTTCAAGATTTTTATATTTTTCTATGCACGAATCAATCATAGTATTCCTCGATTAATCAAAATTCGAAATTTTCCTCGTTAAAATAAAAACAATCTGGAACAGGGTAGAATATATGGTTCGGAAACATTTAGAATTGGTCCATTTTGTATAAAATTGATGGATGAAAATCAGGAAATATATATACGCGCTATAAATGAACCGATACCTTTCATAACAACCTATCTCTTTGATAAATCCACCAGAAATCTTCCACATACGTCACTACAAAAACGAAGAACAGAAATCGACTTAATGCCGAAAATGATATGCGTCTCCAATTATCATCGAAATATTCATTATTGATAAGTTATATAGTAATAAACACGCACAAATTTGGGTGTGTTACTGAACTAAACTATGTCAAAAAATCGAAAGTTGAAAGCAACTTTTGATTTAAGTTAGGTTTGCTTAAAAAAAACTATCAGCTTAAAAAGATTGTCTTAAAGAATTAATTAACTTATAATCATGAAGCATTTCTTTATTAATTCTTCTATCTTCCAAATGCCATAATAACTTTAACGCCATAGTACATAATTTATACATACAATACAATACATAAAAAATGTTTAGATCGGTACAGTCCTTAGATATTTGATGCCCCAGGCCTGGGTTGGTCAAACGAAATGAGTACGCGCCTTCTCATACAAAATTCAAAAAAAGAAATTTCTAGATCTACATCTAGTGTTAGTTCTAGTTTTACTTCAATTCAAATATACAGGGTTCAGTTTGTAAGGTACTCTATTTCAGAAACTATTCATTGTTGAAGTCTTTCACTAAAAAATGACGTCAGATGCACGGCAAAACCCAACCCAACCCAACTTTGTGTATTAGAATTGAAATAAAACTAGAACTGACACTAGACTTAGAACTAAAATCATCCGGGTTTAGCCGTCTTAAGAGATGTACGGCTAAACCCGAATATTTCTTGTTCTAGAGTTAGATGAAATGATGCAAAATTGGAACTAACACTAGACTTAGAAGTGAAAAGATATGGGTTTAGCCGTTTCCACTTCTAAGTCTAGTGGTAGTTCCAGTTTTACTTCAATTCATACACAGGGTTTCCAAATCAGTTTGTAAAGTACTTTATTTTAGAAACTTTTCATTATAGAGGCCTTCCTTAAAAAAAATGTCGTCAGATTACTGTTAAACCCAACCCAACCTTGTTTATTTGAACCAGAAATATTTTTCAAAAAGATAGAGTATATCGATGTAGTTATAAACGGATCCAAAGTTCCATATGTTAACACAGCTATCTAGGTTTCACGCTTGACGCTAGACTACGATGGAGAACTCATGTGAAAAAGAAAAAACAACAATTAGATATTCGATATAGAGAAATTAATTGGCTGATTGGACGAAAATCCACTTTATCCCTACACAATAAATTCTTAGTATACAAGCAAATACTAAAACCAGTTTTTACCTACGGTATGCAATTGTGGG
This sequence comes from Onthophagus sagittarius, assembly GCA_036711965.1. NCBI lineage: Eukaryota > Metazoa > Arthropoda > Insecta > Coleoptera > Scarabaeidae > Onthophagus > Onthophagus sagittarius. The sequence goes on from JASERS010000004.1 coordinate 17,238,430, forward strand.
GTTGCACTGCAGATACAAATATAAATATCATTCAACATTTTCTGAATAAAGTATTGAGAGATTTTGTTGGTGCTACTTGGTATATTCGTAACAGTGATCTTCATAGAGATCTTGCTATGGATACTATTTAACAGTGTTTAATTAAATGTGCTAATGATTATGAACAAAGGCTTCACCAACATGTCAATGTCGAAACAAAAATAAATTTTTAGGTTGGACGAACGTAATGAGTACTTTTGTAGTTAACTACTGCACACCTCTGATAGTATACAATACATATTATTGGCAAACAAATCAAGTTTAGATTCCTGATTTTCTATTTATTTCCTGATAAGGTGTTCATTAAAATGGAATAGCTAAGTTTAGAGGTTCAATTTGGATGTTAACAGCCCAAATCTTTAACCATGATTATTTCCATCTTTGCAAACTTCGTAATTTCTCAATCGCGACAGATTGTCGAATTTGAATTATTGATGAAGGACTGATGTGATAATAATCATTTATGTCCAAAAGAGTTTCAATTAATAATAAATTAAAATTCGTTACAAGGTGATGTCTACGATAATATCGAACACATTTCAAGATTTTTATATTTTTCTATGCACGAATCAATCATAGTATTCCTCGATTAATCAAAATTCGAAATTTTCCTCGTTAAAATAAAAACAATCTGCCTCAAAAATGTAATAAATCAAAAAAATATTAGATTTTCGTTACGCAATAAACATATAAGTAATCACTTAATGTGTATAATAAGCAAATGTAAGATTAAATCTTAAAAAAGATTAATTAACAATTAAACTTCTGCGTAAGTTGATGTTTTCGACAAGTTTAAGTACGTTTCGAGATTTTTATAATTTCTTTTTAACGGATCAATCATAAATAGAAATAAAAAATCCTCAATTAATCATATCAAAAATAAAAATAACCGTAGAGGTTCTTTAAAAATAAGAAGACTCTTTAGAAATAAGAAGCAAACATCCCCGGAAAAGTAATCCATCATAAATCGCAACGAGATTTTTCAAACAATCGAAACGATTTTTAATCTCAATCGATTCATAATCATAATTTATACAAGGCGTCTAATAATAAATGTACAAATTTTTCGGATAACTGATCAGTAATAAAGTTCAAAATGGTTTATGCCGCATTGATTATGCGGGATTAATAACGACAGGAATTATCTGGAATCAAGGTTATTAGATTTATTGGGAAGAAAGGTATTTATCTCTGATTGTAAGTAAAAGTTAATTGAGTTAATTACCGTGGCTATAAAGATGCTCCCAAGGGTTAATCCGAAACGAATCGAAATTGAATCTGTGTTTTTGCTGTGTCTATGGTCCCAAACTGCGCAACAAATTGAAATTAAAAATCCGCTGATTATCATTTCTATGATGAAACCCTAAAAATTAATAGAAAATGTATTAATAATTTTTTTATACATTATGTCATTGATATATTATTAAATCCTTATTTAATTATCAATCCTTATTAAGTCATATTAGATTAATTAGTCCATTACAACTATTAATTAATTGTAGAAAGTCTTAAATGTTTGATCAATTAGAAGATCTTCGGATTGTTTTGGATAGTGGCTATGCTTTGAAATAATACTTTTCATATAAAAGTTGTAGAAAATTTAATTCTGGACAATCTGCTGTATTATGTTTTTGTTCTCAAATGCGCCAATATCGAGAAAAACACGAAAATGTAGAATTTGATGAATTTTGTTGTTCTGCTCTCATGAGATTATATTACATATATTGCTTATAAAAAATGTTATTGTTAGTACAAGAAAAAAATAAAGGGGCAACAACAATTTTTCAGAGCAAAGTAAACTACGACATTCTTACGTTTCAATGCATAATACATCAAGAAGCGTTTTGTTTTTAAACATTTCCGGGCGAAATAGTTGAGGGAATGAATTTGGTAATCAAGAGTGTTAACAGCATCTTCTCAAAAGCACTTTATCATCGTCAGTTTAAAGAATTCTTAAACGAAATGCAGACTCGGTACAGCGACCTCCTTCTTCATAGTAAAGTGCGATGGCTTTCTAACAGTAAGGTGTTAAAACATTTTGCTTTTTGCATGTATGAAATAAATATATTTCTAAATGAAAAAGGAAATATCACAGCGAAATTAAATGAGTTGAATCTAAAACTGCTAGAAGATGGAAACCTAGCCTATGTTTTGGAAGAAGAATTGGTTTATTTTAAAGAAAAATTAATTCTTTTTGCAGAAGATATTCAGAGTTATAAGTTACTTCATTGAAATTCAATTTCTAAAGGAATATCGCGATAAAATCACAGTGTACTTCAGCATAGTTCTAAAAGAAATTAAAAATGAATTTACTGACAGATTTGACCAATTTAAAATCAACAAAACCAGTCCAGCATTCATAATAAATAATCTCAACAAAAAAACTATGTTTATGCGAGAAATATTTATTGTTGACAAAAAAATGTGGCTCTTTAAAATTTTAATGTTGTCGTTGTGGTTCAAAATGTTGTCAACCCCTGCCTTAGGAAACTAGATACTGCGCTCACAACACTATACACTGCTAATAGAAGACATTGGTGCTGACAAAAGATCAGATGTTGCTCTCATGAGATTAAATGCTGCATACAGTAAACGATATTGCTCTCAGAAAATTAGATGCTGCTATCAGAGGTCGAGATACTGCTCATAGAACATGTTGTTGCTGGTGCAAGATCAAATAGTGCTCTCCGGAGACTAGATACTGCTTCACAACGCTAATACTGCTTATTAAGGTGTTGTTGCAGATAAAAAATTAGATGTTGATGTCATGAGATTAGATACTGTTTACAGTAGACGTTATTGCTTTCAAAAAATTAGGTCCTGCTTTCAAAAAATCAGATACTGCTCTCAGGGGCCTAAATATTGCTTATAACAGACTAGGTATTGCTTGCAGAAGACGCTGTTGTTGGTACAAGATTAGATGATGCTCTTTGGAGACTCCGTACTGCTTACAGACGATACTATTACTTTCAGAAGGCCACATACTGCTCTCACAATACTATACACTGCTTATAGAAGGCATTGGTGCTGATAGAAGATTAGATGCTGCTCTGATCAGATTAGAAACTGCTTATAGTAGATGATATTGCTTTCAGAAAACTAGATGCTGCTTTCAGAGGTCGAGATACTGCTCATAGAACATGTTGTTGCTGGTGCAAGATCAAATAGTGCTCTCCGGAGACTAGATACTGCTTCACAACGCTAATACTACTTATTAAGGTGTTGTTGCAGATAAAAGATTAAATGTTGATGTCATGAGATTAGATACTGTTTACAGTAGACGTTATTGCTTTCAAAAAATTAGAGGTGCTGCTTTCAAAAAATCAGATACTGCTCTCAGGAGCCAAAATATTGCTTATAAAAGACTAGGTATTGCTTGCAGAAGACGCTGTTGTTGGTACAAGATTAGATGATGCTCTTTGGAGACTCCGTACTGCTTACAGACGATACTATTACTTACAGAAGGCCACATACTGCCCTCACAATACTATACACTGCTTATAGAAGGCATTGGTGCAGATAGAAGATTAGATGCTGCTCTGATCAGATTAGAAACTGCTTATAGTAGATGATATTGCTTTCAGAAAACTAGATGCTGCTTTCAGAGGTCGAGATACTGCTCATAGAACATGTTGTTGCTGGTGCAAAATCAAATAGTGCTCTCTGGAGACTAGATACTGCTTCACAACGCTAATACTGCTTATTAAGCTGTTGTTGCAGATAAAAGATTAGATGTTGATGTCATGAGATTAGATATTGTTTACAGTAGACGTTATTGCTCTCAAAAAATTAGGTGGTGCTTTCAAAAAATCAGATACTGCTCTCAGGAGCCAAAATATTGCTTATAAAAGACTAGGTATTGCTTGCAGAAGACGCTGTTGTTGGTACAAGATTAGATGATGCTCTTTGGAGACTCCGTACTGTTTACAGACGATACTATTACTTTCAGAAGGCCACATACTGCTCTCACAATACTATACACTGCTTATAGAAGGCATTGGTGCAGATAGAAGATTAGATGCTGCTCTGATCAGATTAGAAACTGCTTATAGTAGATGATATTGCTTTCAGAAAACTAGATGCTGCTTTCAGAAATCGAGTTTTATAAGTAGTGTGCTTATAGAACATATTTTTGCTTGTACAAGATCAAATACTGCTCCCATAAGGCTAGATCCTGCTTACTGTAGATGTTATTGCTCTCAGAAGAGTATATACCACTCCATAACACTATATATTGCATATAGAAGACATTATTATGGCTAGAAGATTAGAAGCTGTGGTCCTGAGATTACGTACTGTTTATATCAAACGTTGTTGCTCGTACAAGATTACATGATGCTCTTGGGGGACTAGATATTGCTTTCACAACACTTACACTGCTTATAGAAAGTATTAGTGCATATAGAGAATTAGATGCTGCTCTCATGAAATTATATATTGCGTACAGTAGACGATATTGTTTTCAGTAAATTAGATGCTTCCTTCAGAAGACTAGAGCTGGTGTAAGATTAAATACTGCTCTCAGGAGACTAAATACTGCTTATAAAAGACTAGGTATTACTTGAAAAAGTCGTTGTTGTTGGTACAAGATTAGATGATGCTCTTTGGAGACTCCGTACTGCTTACAGACGATACTATTACTTTCAGAAGGCCACATACTGCTCTCACAATACTCTACACTGCTTATAGAAGGCATTGGTGCAGATAGAAGATTAAATTCTGCTCTGATGAGATTAGATACTGCTTACAGTAGACGTTATTGTTTTCAGAAATCTAGAGGCTCCTCTAAGAAATCGAGATACTGCTTATATCAGACGTTGTAGCTGGTACAAGATCAGATACTGCTTTCAGGAGACTAAATATTGCCTATAAAAAATGTTATTGCTGATTCAAGATTGTATGCTATTCTCAGGAAGCTTAACACTGCTTGCATAAAACGCTATTGGCTTAGAAGAGTAGATGTTGCTCTCAGAAGACTAAGTACTATTCTCAAAAGCAAGATACAGCTCTCAGAAGATTATAACTAGTTATAAACGACGTTGTTGAAAGCAGAAGATTAGTTAGTACTCTCAGGAGACTACATATACTGTTTATTGTTTTTTGAAGATTAGATGTCTTCTGTAAACAGTAAAGAAGATATTGTTGCTGGTGCAAGATCACATACTGCTATCAAGCTGCTAGATACTGCCTATAAAAGACGTCATTACTGGTACAAGATTAGATGCTACTCTAAAGAACAAACCGGCGTTTCAACAAATTATTACGAAATGATCATCACTTGTTATATTTGTTATGTTATAAGCTTTCCAATGAAACAAGCGATTATCAGAGTATCTCTTAGTTCTTGAGATATTAATGTTTCAATATTAGCTTACTTTTGGATTTTAGCAAGTATTGTTGTTGATTTTGAGAAAATTGGATGTTCAACAAATCATTATCAAATTATTTGTTCTTGGGATATTAATGTTGTAACATTAATTCATTATTGGAGATAAGCAACAATCTTCACGTATTTTCAAAAAATCATAACAAATCGGGATTTCACCAAATCACTATGGAATTATCAGCTCTTATTAAACAAATTTTAAGCGTGTCAATGAAAGAGATCGTTTTTCAAAATATTTTTTCTTCTTGAGATATTAATGTTTAAACATTAGCTAATTTCTGGAGATAATTGCTTATTTCCAGAAATTTTCGCTTATTTTCAAGAAAATCATTACAAATGAGGCTTCCAACACATCATAATGAATTATCAGCGCTTATTAAAGAAATTATAAGCTTTCCAATGAAACAAACCGATTTTCAAATTTTTCTTTTTTTAGATGAAAGTGAAAAAACTTAATTCTCAATATTGATCTTTTGTACTTTTGCTCTCAGGTGTGTCAATATCAAGAAAAACATGAAATTGTGATGAATTTCGTTGTTTTATTTGTTTTCTAAGCTGATAGTGGCTATGCTTGTGGATCCAAGCGTTCTATAAAAAAATTTCAAAGAACAAAAAGTAAAAAACTTAATTCTGAACAATATTGTTTCATTATACTTTTTCTCTCAGATGGGTCAATATCCAAAAAATACATGAACATGTGAAAATCTGATGAATTTCGTTGTGTTCTAAGCTCGTGAACCTAAGCATTCAAGAACAAGAAATTGAAAAGATAGTTATAAAAGACTTAATTTAAATGTTGTTCCTTTATACTTTTGCTCCTAGGTGCGCCAATATCTAGAAAAATATCTAGAAAAGAAAATGTAAAAATTTGTTGGATTTCGTTATTTTTCAAGTTATGGATTGAAGCGTTCTATAACAAACCTTTTTGAACAAAAGTTGTTTAAAATTTAATTTTGAACTGTATTGCTCTCTTATACTTTTGGTTCTCCGATGCGTCAATATACAAGAAATACACCAAAATATGTGTAAATTAATGTATAAATTTGATGAATTTCATCCGACGATCTACTTTTAATTGCTATAACTTCGGTAATACTTCGAATTTTTTTAAAGTAAGAGGGTCTATAGTTATTTTGGCTTACGTTCCAAAATAAACTTTCCTCAAAATAGCTATTAAACATAAACAACTCGTTTCATCACTTTTTCGTTAGTTATTCCCTTTTCTCTGCTTTGAGCAGGGTTCAACAATGTCAAAGTCTTATTCGAGCTCAGAATATTATTGTTGTTAATCACGTAAGTTGCTAGATTCGGATTTAAAACACTGAAGAAGTGAATTTAAAGATATCACCATGTCAAAAATTGGGAACTTTTTCAATTAATACGCGATAAAAGAAAACCCGCGGATTCGAACTTCCAAATTAATCGATGATACACAGAAATGTTCTTTAATGTCGATCTCTAAATTGAGGGGCCTTGATATTTGGCACGGACAATAGATGATGCATTCTCGTATCTTTACATACATACATGTAATCGTTTCTGTCCATCTTGACTGTTGTAAAAGCGATGAAGATAAAGTCCAGTACAATGATATATCCAACGGCGATGTTGCTGGACTAAATTTTTTCAAAATCCTTTATTAACGTTATAACTAACTGAATGATAATAATCGTTATCAGGTTGTTATAATAAAGCTATATCTGTCGAGAAAGTTGCGTAGTATAAATCAGACAGCTACCTTAAACCATTCTAAACTCATTTTCACATGAAATACACCTCCCATTATTAAAAATTAGACTACAATTTTGAATCATAGATAAAATAACGCTTTGCTATCGGTTTCTGCCTTAAAACCCATCGATCTCGAGAATGACGAAAATTATACAGCCTATTTGCTGGTTTATCTTTAGATCGTAAGTGTATCAAAATTCTGGAATTATTTCATAACGTTTTGGAAGGTATTCAAAAATGTTCTAATTTTTGAACTTTATGATGAAAATTAGACAACCCAATATGCCCATAAACTCGTATAGCTCAAAATATCAAATAAATTGAAACGAATTGCTTAATTTCAAAAATAAAAAATTTTAAATCTAAATTTAAAAAATTAGCTCTTATAATCTTATATAATTAAAGATAATTACTTGATAGACTTCAATTTCCGAGTTGATTAGGGTCACACAAACTCCTTTATTATGAACTTCATCAGTTACTAACTAAAAAAAAATTGATATAAAGTTTTAAATAAAATAAAAAAAAAAATTAACCATCAATAATCCATATCCGAGTAAAGCTCCGATAGTTTGACTTATAAAATATAAACTGGCTAAAACTAAATCGATTTTTTTCAGAATAACCGCAGCTATCGTTACACAAAGATTAAAATGTCCGCCGGAAATGTGGCCATACATCTAAAAGCATAAATTATTTATAAAAAAAAAACATTTAATCTAATTTTGTTTACCTGCACAGCCACTGAAACTGCTAATCCGAAACTTAAAGCAGCGAAAAGTGCGGTATTATTTGATGTTTCTGCTCCGATACATCCCATGCAACCCACAAACATTAACGTGGCGGTTCCGAAAACTTCAGCAATGAGTTTTTCGAGTATTGTATAAACATTTTCATCTGAATTAAACGAAAAAAGAAACATTAGTAATTATCAACCGAAATTAGTTCTAAAACTAACGTCGGAAACGTGATAAAACTAATCCATCGCATCAATTCAACGACGCTTTTTAATAAGATCATAAATTTATATTGCCGTTGTAAACCTCGACAAACATATAAAAACAGATTTTTCTCTCTTATCGTTCTTTTACCTCAATAAAATTAAAATTAAATCGTTTAATTAATTAATTAATTTACCTTCTTTTACGACAACTATTTCTGCATATTGAGGTTTTAAAGACATTATTTTAATGTAATTGAGGCGAGTTTGCTTTTAAAACTGCGTGTCGATTTGTTTTGACACGTTTAATTCGATTTGTGATAGGCAATGGTAACATAATCTGAAGGTGTTATGATAAAATAAAACGAATTGGGTTACAAAAACAATTTTGATAGTTTTTAGAAAAAGTTTAAATTAATTGGGATTGAATTTTTATTGATTTACACAAATGTTTGTCTAAAAGTTTAAGTGAGTTCTAATCTTTAGAAATAAGTTTATCGAGATTTTTAGATAAATTTATTTTTAGATTTTTTTATCCGGATTATCTGATTGAGTACAAAGAATTTATAAAAAAAACTTAAGTAATTGGTGATAAACAATGAATGAGTTTCAATTTATTGTTGTTGATAAACATATTCTGTTTTGTATATAAATTTGAGATATTAATGGAAATATTCAAATGCAGCAAAAAAAAGTATTCTTATTAAAACTTAACGGATAATGTGAATATTTAATTTATTGATGCTGATAAAGATCTAGCCATAAAGAAGATAATCTACTGATATATCGATATATGATAATCTAATAAATTTTGGTTATTATTTATGCTTGTGACAATAAAAGCGAAACAAGGAATATTGGTAACAATAAAATTTGCTAACTTTCGTTCTAAATGTTATTTGCTTCGAACATGCTCCGATTCTCAAGTATTACCATCGATGATGTGAATTTATAATTTACCTTACAAATTACCGTAATTTACTTTAAATTACCAAACATTTTTTTCATAAATTACCGGTACAATTATCTGCGCGTGCGCAAAAAAGTTTAACTACTCCTTTGTAGTTTAAATTAGAGATGAGCGAGATCCCGTGACTATTAAGGAATGTAGTAATCAGTGACCATTCTTTCTTAATCACCGTGATCACAGTTTATCTTTTACATAAAGGTGTCTATATTTCCTCAGACGTACAGTGCAGAATACATCAAAGTGTTCACAATATTATGATAAAAGAGCAAAAGAAGTTATTTCCAAAGAAGGGGTTAAATCAGCCATGTCCAACCCAAATTACTCTTCGGGCCAAAATTTAGGAATGTACAAGGCACTGGGCCGCCACCCACCTGAACAAGAAAATTTCAATTCTAGCGCACACTCGCGCTCAAATGAGATACGTATACACAAACTAGCAAGTACACAGATATACACAATAATATATAGGTATTTCAGTAAATTACAACAGATATTTAATGTGAAACTTGTTTATTTATTTTATTTGAAATTTTTTTAATATCAACTTCTAATTTTGTTGTGGCACAACGTAACTGATTCGTCAAATTTGCGTCGGTGAGCCTGTTACGGTCTTTGGTTTTGACAAATTTTAATCTAGAAAAAAATGACTCACAGAGATATGTTGTGCCGTTTGCTGCCACAATACACATAGCTAATTTTTTCAATTAGGAAATTTATCTTCCTGGATATATTTTCCATAAAAGTCGACTATATTGATGTCCTCAAACCTTAATTTCATTTCTGAGTTGGACTGCAGATCGATAAGTTCCAGTTGTAAATAACCTGGAGCTGAATTCACATCAATATTAAATGGACAATTAAAAATATTGAACATTTGTTCAAATTTTTCTAGGTAGGCAAATCTTTTTTCAAATTCCTCAAGCAAATCTTTAATATTATGCGAATATTCGGAAATGGGTTTATTTTCCATTTCGAAATCATTTAAGTGAGGGAAATGGGTGGCATTATTCGATTTCAGTTGATTTTGAAAATATTTTAATTTAGCAATGAATGTCTTTATGTCCTGATAGCAATTCGTAATTAATTTATTTTCTCCTTGAAGATTCTGATTTAGTTCATTTAATTTAGTTGTGATATCTATTAAGAAACACAAATCCAACAACCATTTTTCATCGTATAAATGTAGAACGTCTTCGCCGTTCTCATTCATGAAAATTCTAATTTCTTCCCTGAGGTTCCAAAATCTTAATAAACATTTTCCACGACTCAACTATCGTATTTTAGCGTAATATATTAGGTCACAGTACTCGGACTCCAGTTCGCGAAGGTATTCTTGAAACTGGCGGTGTTTTAATGAATTATTTTTTATTTTGTTAATAATATTAATATGTTCAAAATTGATTATGTAATCCATTTACCAGTATTTATTATAATAATGAAATGAAATAAAACAATAGCAGGTTTGTACTTTTTTTCCAAATAACATAAACGGAATACCGGGAGAAGACGGCTTAAGAAAAGATCTCATGGAACCCTTAAAAAGAAAGGAACAAAACAACCAATATAAAATCCACAACACCATAGGGAAAGAAGAAAATATATTTTATAAATAAAATAAAAACCAATTCACTTATTGTCACAAATGCAGATAAAAATGCCGGTATTGTTATTCTGGAAAAACAGTTATATATCTCTAAAACTTTAAAATTTTTCGACGAAAATAATTTTATAGAAATTAACAAAAACCCAAAAAATTCCTTTCATATTAAAACTAAAAAAATAGTCAAAGATGCAGCAGCTTTTCTAGAGAAAAATAATATTAATCCATATTTCAGTGTTCCGATGAATCCGAAAACCCCTATGGCATATTCTCTCATTAAATTACACAAAAATAATTTACCTATTAGACCAATCATTTCCTCTATAGATTCAAGTACATACAGAATTTGCAAATTCTTAATCCAATTCTTTAAAAATGTCATCCAGTTTAAAGCTGATTATGCTATAAATAATAGATACGATCTGATCAACACATTGAAAGATATAGAATTACCAAAAAATTTCACATTACTTTCTTTTGATATAACTAATTTGTATACCAACATTCCAGTTAAAGAAACCTTAATTATAATTAAAGATCTTATCAAAGACAAACTAGAAACTGAGAATGTTACACATATTTTAATAATAATTAAAATTCATATTTGTACAGAACAAAATTTCTTCCAATTTAATGATAAATTTTATAAATATAATGAAGGACTCCCTAGGGGTTCCCCACTGAGCGGTCTTCTCTCCGATATATTCCTCAATACAATTAAAAATAAAATTTTACATAAAAACAATTTAATTAATAATAATGTAGTTCTTGGCGAAGATATGTTGATGACATTTTGATAGTATGGAATGATGATGGCATAAATCTGATAGATGAATTTTACAAACATATTATCAGTTTACACAGTAACATTAAATTTACTTTAGAAGTTGAAAAAAACAAAAAACTTAATTTTCTAGATCTTGAATTGATTAACACTGATAATTCAATTGAATTCAATATTTTCAGAAAACCAACACAAACTGATGTTATCATTCCTTCTAATTCATATCATATCAACACACATAAAACTGCTGCATTTAATTCATACTTACACAGATGCTTTAAGACACCTCTTTCTAATGAAAATAGAAATTTAGAATTGAATATTATCAAAGAAATAGGTCTAAATAACAATTATCAACTTTTTGAAATTAACAAAATCATTAATAGATTCATCTTCAAACAAAATTGTAAAAAAAGTACTAGTCTTCAAATATTAAATTCAGAACCATCAATATATAGATCCATATCATTCCCTGGTAATATAGCTTACAATATCAAAAATATTTTTAAAAAATACAACATCAACATTTCATACAAAAACAATAACACATTACATAAGTCATTATTTAATGCTAAAGATAAATTAGACATATTGGAATCAAATGGAGTTTATAAACTTGAATGTAACACCTGCGGAGCCCATATATTGGTGAAACAGGAAGATCTCTAAACACAAGAATTAGAGAACATATAATAAAAGCTAATTCTAATTTTGGTAACCATTTAACATTACACAACCACAGTTTTGATGTACATAACAATGTATATCAAAACAACACTTACTACACTTACAATAAGGGCCTTCCAATGGGATCATCACTAAGTGGATTACTAGCTGATATATTCTTAGACAAACTTGAAAAAGAACTTATAATAAACAATAACAACCCATATAGACACAACATCATAACATGGTTAAGATATGTAGATGATATCATCGTTTTTATCGACAATGACAGACAAGAAACAATAACCAACTTACACAACTACATTAATAATTTACATAAAGACATCAAATTTACAATCGAAATAGAACATAACAACCGCATAAATTTTTTAGACTTAACAATTTTAAAAACAGACAACGGACTTCAATACAGTATCTATAGAAAACCAACGCAAACAGATACTATCATCCCAAATGATTCTTTTCATGATTATACTCATAAAATGGCAACTTTCAACGCATATATACACCGTGCCTTCAACACAAACCTTAGTGAAAAAGAACTTAGAATAGAAATATCCATTATTAAACAAATTGGCCAAAATAACGGATATAAACCACAAATCATCAACAAAATTATTGACAAATACAGAAACAAACAGAATCACATAAAACTTACCACTCTTACAAATATAACAAATAACACAAACAATATTTATAGAACAATAGAATATTAAGATAACATACATAATAAAATCAAAAAAATTTTTAAGAAACACAATATAGTTATAACATCCAAAAACAACACACTAGATAAAATTTTAATTAACAACAAAGATAAATCAATAAAATGAACGATAATGGAGTTTACAAATTAGAATGTGATACGTGTAAAGCCATTTACATTGGTGAAACAGGGAGATGTTTAAAAACTCGTATAAAAGAACATAGAACACAACAGAGATCTAACTTTGGAAGACATATAATATTTAACAAAGAACACCAATTTAATGAAACAAAAAACACAACATTACTTCATAAGAAAAATAAAAGTAACCTTTTGGAAATACTTGAACTTTATGAAATTAGAAAATTTAAACATAATCATCCACAAATTTTATGTTTGAATGACCAAATTAACTACACAGAAAAACCTTTATATATGTATTTGAAAAATCCTTTTATTCCACCTAAAAATAAAATTAAAAAACCCTAACATATACAATGAACTCAAACCGCAATAACATTTTCCCATATTTCCCTTCCCAAATTTACAATAGATATTTGACTTTTGGTTTGGGAAATATTCAATTTTAATTTTATTTTATTTTAATCCTATTTTAATTTTTCACATTGACACAACATAACATTAATCACAAAATAAAATGTCAATAACATCAACAATTTTCTTTAAAATATATTTCCTGAAGATGGTTTAAACGTAACCGAAACCGGTAGTAACATTGTGTAAAATACTATCGTCTTGTTAATAAAAGTGCAAAAAATTATTAAACAAACATAACAATGTAAGTTTGCTTCACAAACAAAATAAAGGATTTAAACTCAATTTATTAGAAAGCTACGAAATAGACAAGTTTATGAAGACCAACACACAACTTGAGTGCCTTAATGATCAGGTCCTTCATGCAAAACCACCACTATACAACTGTCTGAAGAACCCCTTTCCCTAAAATACCGAGGATTAGTGAAATTAGCCGCAACACTAATCGCAGATTTTGGGGTCCTTGCGGCTAAACCTGTCCTCCTATTTGCATCCTTATCCCCTCCCCTTTTTATATATAATTTACATTCAAAATTTTACCAATATTAAATTCTACCCCTTCAAATAAAAGAAATAAAATTAAATAATAAACTTCACTTTTAATCTCAATTTTAAATGTAATATCCTAAATAGACTTATTTACTCACATTTCATTTTCATAATTTGTTTGTGATACGTTTCGTTTTTCGTTTCGTTTCTTCCTTTTACAAGAGTGATTAATTTTGTAACACTCTGTATAATATTCTCGATACAGAAACGCATGCGTTTTAATTGTTCTGTTCTTTCGAACTAAAAAGTGGTTTTTACTTGCAGTTTCACCCATTTCATTTTAACTGTTAACGTAATTTGTACAACATTTTTAACTTGTAATTTTAAACCTCAAAAATCTTTTAAATTTTGTAACATTTTATAAAAAAGATAAGTTTTTAAAATTTTGTGATGTTTTCGAAATATCAAAAGTGCTTGATGGATACTACAACAATCTCTAATTTTTATTGACGAGTAAGTTATTTTTACCTTTATTTTTGAAAACGAAAAATTCTACTAAAACTGACATCACGTGAGACATATTTAATGACTGAGCACATAGATTTTCTATATGTAAAAAACAATGACAAATAAATAAATCCAAAAATGATGTATTTTGTCCCAAGCTTTCAATATGTTTGCAAATTAAAGTAACTGCGCCTATGTTTTTTCCTATCATTGATGGTGCTCCATTGGTTGTAATACCAATAAGTTTTTTTAAATCTAATTATCGATCTTCCGCGCTTTTTAGAACAGCATCTTTAATATCTTTGCCCGTTGTTGTATCCTTCAGACTCACCAGATCAAGGAGTTCTTCTGTTACTTTCAGCTTATTATCAACTCCGCGAATAAATATAGCAAGTTGTGATGTATCCTTGATATCGGTTGTTTCATCCAAAGCTAATGAGTAATACACAAATTGTTTGGTATGTTCATTGAGGTTTAGGGAAATTTCATTGGAAATATCATCAACTCTACGTGCAACAGTTTGATGAGACAGACTTATTTGTTTATAAACATGAACTTTTTTCGGGCTAATATCTTCAGCTGCAGCAATTAAACATTTTTTGATGTATTCTCCATCCGAGAAAGGTTTTATTTTTTTAGCAATAATTTGAGAAATTTTTAAACTTGTACTGACAATGTCGTTTAATTGTTGATTTTGTTTTTGAAACACATTTTGTTGAGACTTTATGTTAGCTTTAAGTAAGTGTAATTTGGCCTTGCGTTCACCACCAGAAAGTACAGAAAGTTCCGTATGTTTTTCATAATGTCTTCGTATGTTATAAGTTTTAGCAGTAATCGTTTCACGACAAACTAAGCATACAACATTATTTTTTACTTGCAAGAAAAAGTAGTCATCTTCCCAATTATTTTTAAATTGTCTGTTTTCATCTTCTAGTTTTCTTTTCTTCCTACCCGACATCGCACGTCAATATTATGGACAATTTTATTTATTCTTGTATAATTAAAGAAACGAATAAATTTTTGTTGGACTGCAAATTAAAATAAAATATTACTTACTTTTATTTTCACAACCTTTTTAAAACAATAAGTTTATCAACTCTGTGATTAATCAACTCTCTACGAAGAACTCGCATAAACTGAAGGGACTAGAAAATTTTATGATTCAATTCACTTTTGAGCGAAACAGGGGAATACCCGACAAAACGGACAAATTCGCAGTTACGTATCTCCGAATCTACGTAAGTCGCGTTTACGTAGGTCGGGGTATTTACTGTATTCGTAAACGCCATACATCGGGATTCGCTATTGTGCAAATTATTTTTTTAACATCGTCATTGCCGCCACCTCGGCGGCGGTGTCAAAAAAATTAAGATGAAAGGTTCTTTCCAATATATTAAGCTATGTGTTTACCAAATTTGGTGAAATTCGGCCAAGGAATAACTGAGTAAAATCGGTATATAGGTACCCACATACATACAAGATTCCATTTTTATATATTAAGATATAGGAGTTTTATAAAACGTCATTCGACCAAGTAATAAAAATTATTTGTATTATCGATTATTAAAATTTAAATATTAATTTGTGCGATTTCCTTTTTTTGTTATTGGGCCGCACAAAAATCGCAATCGGGCCGCAGGCGGCCTATGGGCCGCCAGTTGGGCATGGCTGGGTTAAATTCTAAAGAAAATATCAGATATCACCTACATACTGAAAAAACTAACTAGAAGAAGAAAACAAATCCTGGTATATATAAATTTATTGAAACCTCACTATGAAAAACCTGATACAGTTGAGGTATATGTAACATCTCCGAAGGAAGAAGAGACAGAAATGAATATATAAGAATTGGAAAAGGAAAAGAAAGAAACCGCTAGCTATAAAATTTTTACAACATGCAAAGGATATTGGACAATTTGCAGAAGAATGAAGGAGAGGAACTTGTTAGTTTAATCGACGTGGAATCACCAATTTGGTTCAATATGATATTGATTTGAAATGATTCCACGATACTTAAAAAGCTTCTAGAGGACTCAAGGTAGACGTGATACTGCTGCCAAAAGACTTGAAATAGTTCCAAAAGATTTGAACTGCTTCCAGAAGACTTTCTGTTGTTCCTGGAATACTTGATACTACTTCTAGAAGACTTGATATTGCTTCTGGAAGCCTTGAAATGCTTCCAAAAGATTTACAATGCTTCTAGAAGATTCGAAATTACCTATAGAAGACTTGACATATTTCCACAAGACTTGATACTATTTCCAGTATATTTTAAATGCTAGAAAACTTGAACTGCTTCTAGAAGACCCGATTCTACCTCTGGAAGATATGACAGTACTTCTACAATACTTGATATTGCTTCCAGGATAGTTGAAATGCTTTCAAAAGACTTGCAATGCTTCCAGAAGACTTGACGGTGCTTCTAGAAGATTTGATAATGTCTCTAGAAGACTTGAAATGCTTCTAGAATACTTCTTACTGCTTCTAGAACACTTCATACTGCTTCTAAAAGGCTTGAAATGCTTCAAGAAGACTTGTTATTACCTCTGAAAGACTTAGACTACTTCTAAAAAAATTGATATTGTGTATAAAGAACATATATAAAATCTATCAGAGGACTTGGTACTGTTTCTAAAAGACTTGAAATGTTTCCAGAAGACTTTTGCCTCTGAAAGGCTTAAAATGCTTAACAGCACTAAATAACATCTTATTTATCAACAGATGTTAAATAGTAATGATTATTTATGGATAAATTGTCTGAACTTTGGGTACTTCTTGCATTATATAAAATAACCATATAAAATTAAGATTTTCACTTCAGAATCAAACAAGAAATGTCACTAAGTATTGTTTATCCGCCAATTTATGAACACGCACCTTGTTCATAACATGTCTAAAATTTAATCGGGGTGTGTTACTGAAGGAAGGGTTCTATACAAAAATTATCTAAAAAAGGGTTGAACAACAATGGTTTAGATAAAGGTTTTAATAAATCAAAATAATTTTTAAAAAATACACGTGAATGTGCAAATACATTTAAATGTTCTCTTGTAGTTGCCGTAATAAATAATCAAAAATTATTAATTACCGTAATTTTACATCACTGATTACCGTTAAGATTTTGCAAGGCAACAGAATTCATCAATAATTCAATATTATTGTTAAAAAATTTGCTATAGCTTTTATTCCAAACCATTTTTTGTAACATGCTTCGATTCCCAATTGTTACCATTAGCACAATCTAAACAAAGGAAAGTGATCAAATTTTCACATTTTTGCAATATCTATGGATCTAACAACAAAAATCCAAAACTATGATATATCATACTGAACTAATCAAAAACCTAACCCGCAAAAAGTATTTTGAACAGTTGGATACGGTAAATGGCTAAGAGTTTATTATTTTATCACTCATCTGACTCAGCACAGAAGTTTGTGAAGCAGGTCTCTGTAAGGTTAGTAAACACCTTTACAATTTAAATTGTGTAGACAACCGTCTCTGTCGTGCTTGTGAGGAATATGTCAAGATGGTATATCATATCTTATGTGACTGTTTTGTTCTATAAGTTCTCAGATTGAGAGAGTTAGGGGATCCGTACTAGGATGACGATATAGACACACCTCTGAGCTGTGTCCTACCCTTTGGCAATTCTCTAAAGTCCGTGCCAAAAGTCAGGGCCCCTCACTTTAGAGATCGATATCTTTGTAACGCCTTGACAAAAAAATGTGGAAAAAGATTATTGTAATCAGTGAATATTTTTGCGTATCATATGTTAATTTGATCCGAAGTGTTTTCAAATTAACATATGATACACATGAAATGTTCACCGATTGCAAGAAACGTTACCACTATTTTTTTCATCAAGCGATTTCAAAGATATCGATTTCTAAAGCGAGGGGGCTTGAACTCTGACAAAGACAATAGGCTGGTTGATATAGCCGGAGTGCTGGGAAGATGTACAATGATCTAAGTGCTGCCTGTGTATACATGCCCTTCCCTTTTCTTACATACATACATACAACAAAAGAGCAAGAGAACAATATCGTTAAAAGTAAAATTTGCTACAATTTAAGTTGTAAAAATTGCAATAATTGAATATATAGTTCTGCTTTGACCTTAATGACATCATTGCTGAGCAAGCTGAGCAAACAAACCAGCACAAATTGTTCTTCACTTTGTTAGTTTCCTTATTGTTTGAAACAAATCTTCGTCCAAATTTAATCTTTCCATATCAAAGATAAGTAGAAGAATGTATCTAGAACAAAGTGAAGAAACCATAGCAACATCTCATCAACATCTTTATTGTTATCTCCAATTTTCAATATTTTCTTCTTAGCAATTATTGATTCATTAATAAATTTCTGTTCATAAAATGTTAGTTTATTTGACTGTCAAACTGTCAAGTAGATGTCTTTAAGACCAAATTTGCGACGTCGTCCAAATTTCGCTCATATTAATGACTATGGTAGAAGACGAATTAGCGGTATAAAAGAGGCTGATTTCTTATTCCGAGAGAATGGGAGAAGGTTGCTCGGATGATGATTCAAAGAAAGTATTCAGAGGCATCGTCCTGTGGGAAGACCCACCCGAAGAAGTAACGGACGTGAATAACGATTCCTTAGGCAGATGGTAACCAGGGTTGATTTCAAAGGAGATTTTCAGTTTTCCTCAGAAACTTAGACGAGAACATATCATCCGCGATGGAAGATGATGATGCACTTGCGATATTTTGTACAAAAAGAAAAGAAAATGGCATAGTGTATGATATAATGGCTTGCTTCTAAAAAAAATTCATACTCTCTTATAAATTAATTAAATTAGTTGAAATTCGTATCAAAAGATTCGCATATCTATTTAAGGATGAATGTGGAGAAGAAACGGACTGGCAGACGTCGAACTGATTAGAGGACAAACCGTTACGAGGTTAAGTAGGTTGAAATCATGGCTCAAGACGATGGACATTGGAAGTGAATTGTGGGGTGCTGAATTAATCCAAATGGACGATCAAGAGGAACTGATTGGTTGACATCAGTTCCTCTCATTCTTGGTAGAATGAGCGAAGGTGCACCTTAACTGGATTCGAGAGCAGTGAAAGAACATCCTGTAGCAGAACGAGAACATGTTCCTGCTGTTGATAACCGTCTCGTTTCAATCCCAAATACACTCACACCACAAGTACAGAGACATTCTTTCTTCTTCAATTTCATATTTGTAACGCTGAATTAACTCTTCTAATTGATATGTCTACTCAATGTGGCGAAATTTGATAGTATCTTACATAATTACACATTTATAGTACTATTTTTGCCGAATGAACTGAACGATTCGTCTGACTACCATCTACACGATACAATAAAACTGCCCAAACGCGATCGACAACAATTTATCACATAGAAATTGAAACTGCCGCCGATCGTTTGCAGAAACTAAAAAAAGCTGCGCAAATTTTCATACACACATTTCGATAAAACTATGCAAACGGACTGTATAGTTTAATCGTTACGTGTTTAGTGATATTTATTTCTATTTGTTTTAGTTTTCGAGTTACAATCTATGTTTCATAATCAAAATTGTCGATTTTGACGTTTTGATATTTCCTGCGGCATCTGTAAGGAATTGTCACAGTTAGACTTTATCTGGTAATGGATTATGTATCTTTGAATAATTAATAACAATTTTTGTTAAAGACAATTATTTCTGTCTATGTTGATTCTCGAGATACAACCTATACTTATCATCAAATTTGTCGATGTTGATATATCCTCCCACATATATAAGGAACTGTCATTGTTAGACTTTATCTGGTACTGGATGAATATTTTGGGATAACTATGAACAACTTTTATTAATGACATTTATTTATATCTATTTTGGTTCTCGAGTTACATCCTATCGTGACAAATCGCAGTATATTTGCATATGTTCAACTGTGAGAGTTTTGAACCTGAAGTGCTGAAATGCTGTTAGCACTTAATGTGTTAAGTTGAGGCGTAACGACATTGCGAGTAAAAGATAAAAACTCGAAACTGTTTGAAAGACGATCATAACAATGTCAAGAACAGCAAGGATAGGTCTATTAACGGAACGACATCGTCTTCAGTGACGAATGAAGGTTTTGTTTATAGGTAAATGATGGTCGCAGAAAGGGTACCTGGGGTTATGGTTTGATTTGAGGACGATATGTGCTGGTCAAAGATTTATGTCACCATATAAAGGTTTGCATGGAACAAGATAACTAATGGGTTTTGTATTTCATATAAAAGTAAGTTTTGTATATATTCGTTTGGGCATGAAATAAAAGGTGATGTTACGGTGGTGTCAACATCATCAGCAAAAAAGTATTGTCAAGTCAAGAAGAATATGTTCCGACAAAAGCAATGATGAGTTATTAGGCGGTGTGAATATAAACGAGTACGACGAGTATTTACTTACAAGTAAAGTGTTTAAACTCCAAGTAAACCGATGTGAATAAAGCGTCGAGTTTACTTGTGACCGTGTACTCGCCAACACGAGGGAACTGAATTCACAAGAAAGGTAAGTAAATACTTGTAGCGCCACACAGACCACGCATCATTTCCTGTTGTGACTTGTTCTGTTTTCGCCGCTAAACTAACCTTGACTCCCCGTCATTACTCATAAGTTAGTTGTCGTACCCGTTTGTTTTGTCCTCTTGCAGCTATGGATGAAAGTAGTGTGACTTCCGGTTGTGACAATAGAGCTATTTTGGTAGCGTTATTGAAAGACTTTAGTGTTGTGCTAAATAAATCCATGTTGCCTAAAGTTGCATCTGCTAAAGAGAAGGCAAGGGGATGTTTAGCCGACCAGTTTTTGAAAAACGTTGGGAAGCAAACTAGTGTTAAACAGTTAAAGCAATTGAACAATATGAAAAGCGCTGTGGAGAATGAGAATACGGAAGACAAAGATGACCCCGTTGGCATGTTAGCATCAAACCAGCCCATCACACCAGTGAAAAAAGATAAGAAATTGAAACTCTCAGCTGAAATTGCAGAGACGTCAAAGTTGACAACTGGTGAGCTGCAGCGTTTATTATTACTTGAACAAATTAAGCTAACAAAACTTCAGGCTGAACGTGAACAACTGATGATAACGGAGTTGAACCTAAGAGCTACACAACACAGACGAACGGAGTCCGGTGAACAACGCGTTGTGGTTGAAGAAGACGATGTCTTAAAAGAATTTTTGGTGTTGAAATAAATTATATCTATATTATTTAATTAAAATATTTAAATTTAAATTGTATCTATTATTTATATGAAATAAGTATATAATATACGTTTGTTTTTTTATATATTTTTTATTACCTTTTTATATTATTTTTTCACATATGCGATTGCAATTGGAGTAAAGGAAATAATTAAATTTATTTCCATGTCAAAAATGTGTACTTACAACATCAGATAATTACTAATTTCTAATCGTTTTTGCTGACCACGTCGTCTATTTATAACTTCATTCCGATCTAAATTATATAGAGGTATGTTTTCTTCAGCCACACCATTTTCGATTCCGTCTTCCACATCCCAAGCATCATTCAAATGTTTTCCTACATTGTGTAGCACTGTACAACTTATTACTAAATTGGGAACATTTTTGACTGCTATTCTAACTTGGCTCGAGAGTATGGGAAAACGACGTTTCATCTGGCCAAAAACTCGTTCAATTATTACTCTTTCCTGAGCATGGGTCGAATTGTAATTCCGCTCACGAGCATTTCTTGGTTCGTCAAAAGGAGTCAGTAACCAAGGAGTAATTCCATATCCGCTATCACCAAGGAGAGAAACATCACCAGCATATCGGCGCACCACGTCCTGAATTCCACTCACTCGCCAAATCCTGCCATCATGTACACTCCCTGGCCATTGAGCGTCCACACTTGTAATTTTTTCATTAGCGTCACAAGTCATCTGAATGTTTATTGTTGTTTTTCCTTTTCTGTTCACTACTCGTCGCCGAATTCCGAAGGTTTCATAATATGCACGTGAGTGCAATCTATAGCACCAATGACAGTCGGAATGCGAAATTTTGAAGCCCAATCTGCCTTGGCCTGATCCATATCTTCAATAGTGCGTGGAAATTTTATCCAATCTTCAGACTTCGACACTATTTTATCCAATACACTTGAAAATGTTCTGCTGACGGTACTTCTTTCAACCCCCATGTCGTTGGCAACACCACTTTGGAATCCTGGATCACTAACGTATCTCAGAAAAATTTCCATCTTTTTCCGTGCAGTTAATCCTACACCCCTTGCATCTGTGTTTTCATCAAGAAAGTGCGAAGTGAGAAAATCTACGTTCTCTCAAACCGTAATAGTCCCTTAGATAGATCGGGACTTATATCACGCCGGTTTCTATAACGTTTCACACCACGCAGGTTAATAAATGCAGCCATCTTTCGTGTACAAGTACTAACTGCAAGTCTGGGGTCGGGTTGACTTGCGAATGGACGAGTATTTACTTGCTACAAAAGTATTTACTTGCGTTTATTCACACCAAAATTGGCATTTTTTTGGGGTTTTACTAGCCTCTCAAGTATTTACTAGCTAGTAAGAGTAAATACTTGTTTTATTCACTTCAATTTAGGGCGTTTACTTGTCATTTTAATGTGTTCAAGTATTTACTTGTCCTACTCGTTTTTATTCACACCGCCCATTAATACCATAGAATTTATGTACAAGTTTACATAATGATAAGTTTAATTAGCAACTGGAAGTAACCTATTTTCTTTGATTATGATTGTTATTTAACAAAAAGTACTAAAAAAAGTAATAAAAGACTCGCGAGAAGGAACGTCTGTATAATAGAACTAATGACTTGTATGAAGACAAGTCTGGTTAAAAGAAAATCATCCAAGTGATAATTTAAGTATTATAGATGTAATTCAAAACTAGGTATCAACATTGAAACCACATCTATAATGATAATTTGGCTCAAAAAAAAACAGCCATATCTAAAATTCCACAGGGATTATCATCACGAATACAGCAATACAACACTTATACAATGATTTACATCAAACATTTGGTATTAAATATCTGTTAACATACAGATTAAATAATGATATTTTGGAAATATTCTGTGGTTTAATTCTACCACAAAGCACGAAACTATTTGCTAAAAGATTATGGTGCACTCTCTAAAGCTGGTAATATACAAGAGTATTTGACTCCAACATTGGAAATTGCCGGTCTTTTAAGCAAAATGTATTTATTTCGGATAGTGAATGATAATCAACAGCTACTAAAAGAAGAAGCAGAAAATGAACATATCGATTTAAAGTATGATTTATCAAAATTTCGCAATTGCTGCTAAAAGTACTGTTTTTGTGACGTTATGCACAAAACGATCGCATTTTCGAATGGTTCAATATCCATATATCATACAAGATGATTGTCGAGTTGTATATGACTAGACGATTTTAAATAACTGCTGAATTACTCACAATTGACGGAAAATCGCGAATTTTTATTGGTACATAATATTTCTAGTATCATGGGGTAAATATATGATGGCGACACTATCCATTTCATTGCAAAAACCGTTTACACTACTTTAGACATATCCATAAACATTTGTTTTTAAAAGTTATGTTTTTTTTAACGTGATTAAAAAAGGTCGAAATCTTTTTTCAGCATACCCAGGCAAGTCTAAATTCTCTAAATGACATATTTATACATTTACACGGTTATACCTAATCAATCTGTGTAAATACAAATTCTATCTGATAATACTTGAGCACCCTTTCGATGTTAACGATAAGATATAATAATTGAAAAAGATATCAAAAAAAATTTTACACCATGTAATTATAAGTATTTTAATTTAAATATATTTTATGACCATATGTGTCGTTTATGTTAGAATAAAATTAAATAGTGTTTAAAATTACCTTTCATTACTTTTTCTTCGTTCCCCGTCGTTTGTTGATCAGGCGAATGAACCATTTTCACCAGTTTAGATTAACAAAATAAATCGCGGGTTTCCGTTGCAAAAATCAAATCAGAACGATTTAAGATACGGTATTTTAGTCTTATCAAGACTTAAAAAAATAAATATGCCTAGAAAAGCGGCGAGTTATAAATTAATTTCGTCTGAACCTTGAAATAACCGCAAATTGTTGTATCGGTGAATTGAAAAACAAAAACGAGTTTTATGTTGTTTACCTTTATTTTTAATCATTAATTTTTTAAAATTATATCGTTTTGTTTTATATCTTTTTGTCTTATATATTTTTATCTTATATCTTTTCTTTTTTTAGGAAAAATTAGTGTAACAACAATAATAATAATTTAAGTCATTAATTTCCTTTTTGATGAAATTCTTTTTTTATTATGCTTTGGCACCGTTATCAGCGATCTCTTCCAATTCTTGTAATTCATCGGGTTTTGCTAATTCTGGTTTTTCATAATACAAAAATTTGTAAAATAAAGCTGCCGATATAGCGCCAGCTGTTGGTCCAACCCAATAAATCTACAAATTTAAATTACAGATTTCTGTAAATTAAATTTTAATTCATTTGCATCAATCAAAAATAAAAATGATTAATTCATTTTAATTTAATTATAAAATTAATAATATGCTCGTTTAGCCGTGATTCTCTCAATATGGCTTAGATGATAATAATTGTTATAATAAATATTAAATAATTATCTAGCGCCATCTTTTGCCAATAGATATTATGATAGAATAATTTAGTCGAATTTCTTTTTACATGATGTTAATACGAAGTAATAATAAATTAAATCAATCGTATTAAGGTAACTAATTTGTTAAATGATTTTTAAAACTAATAATAACGAATTGAAAATAATAACTTATCTTAATTCTTGCAGGATATGAAGTTTTAGATCACAAATTCTTGATGGAAGTGGATTATTTCTTTGGGTGTTCTGGATGATCAGAATCAGGGAATCATTTTTGTTTTACAAAGGTGAGGAATTTTAATTTCAATTCGTCTTCTTTCTATTTTAAAAATAATATTTTTTTTTGAGGTTATGTCAAAATGTTTTGTTGACAGATTACCTTAAATTTGAGTTTTTTTCAACAAAATCTTTCTTCACGTTCATAATCTTCAAATTCACACTAAATTTAACTAAATTCTATTAATTTCGTTCATTTATTGCTAAAACGTTTTAAATAACGTTTTTTGATTACTAAGTTTCTTTAACTTGAAATTCGTAACTAAAATTTTTCCGGTATTGCCAAATACGAAATATCAAATTTTACCAATTAAATTTGATTAAAATTATTGCAATTTTTGTAATAATTATATTTATGCATGAAATATCATAGCTTTAATGCTTCTTTAGTTTATTTAGCATATTTCGGATCATTTTCTTTCAGATTTTAATAAAAAATTAATGAAAAATGAAATTTAACTTTATGTAACTGTCAAATTTCTTAAAATTAAAATTACTTCGTATCGACTTTGCATGCATTAAATACAATAAAAATCGTATTAACAGTATTAAAAGTGAGTTAATTTAATGACAAAATTTAAATAAAATATTAATATTTGCAAATTAACTTAAGAAAATTATAAAAAAAATTTGAAAATTTAGGTTGGTATCATTTTATAAAATTAATTTAAACGTCAAAGTGACGTTTCGAAGACATTTCTACGAAAAAATCTTTTTGATTAAAAAATGTGCAAGAAAACTTTAAATCCAACGGATTCTAGCCCAATGTAAGTTCTTTTTTTATTTTATGATGCAAATGAATTAAAAAATAATAATAATTTCTTATATTTACCCATTGATAACTCCAAATTCCATTAAGTAAAGCGGGTGCAAAAGATCTTGCTGGATTCATACTTCCTCCAGTGAATTGAGCCTAAAATAAAAATAATTTATAATTTTACGCTTCAATCTTAATTCGGGTAATAATTACGCTAGCACTAGCTAAAGCAGTTATGGCAAAACCGAATCTTAATGGAATTGAGTCGGTGTTAGCATGATTCCTTTTATCTGTTATCCCACAAAGAAGTAGAATAAGAATTCCGGATGTGATTGCTTCAATGGCTGTAGCCTAAAAAATATTTGTATTACTCCTTATTTTATTTAATTTTATATTAGGATTACTTGAAAAGGTGAAATGTAAGGATTTGGTTGTGTCACACAAAGATGATGAATTATTGTAGTATTTCCACCCGGAATCGGTATATGAACCTCTGTAAAACGCTCGGTTAACAATAATTTAATAAGTCCAAATCCAAAAACGGCCCCCAACATTTGCGCCGTGATATAAATACACGCCACTAACGGCTTCATTGCGCCAAAAACTACCACCGCCATTGTTATAATCGGGTTTATGTGCGATCCGCTGATATGCAGGAATATCTAAAAATTGAAGTTTGAGTTTGGTGTCGAAAAATAATTGGGGATGTTTTTACCTGAACTATCACCATAACGGCTAATCCAAAAGTTAAAGCTGGCGCAAATCCGGGAAATGGATGCTTTAGGTCAAAAGCGCATCCCAAACAGCCAACAAATAATAGCATGGCTGTTCCGAAAAATTCCGCGAGGAAAATTCGGATGATTGTTTCGAAAAATGATTTTTTTTCGGTTGCATCTACAATTTTAATTAATTAATTATGTATATAACTCTTTCTCTCGATATAAATGTACAGTAAAACCCCGATTATACGCGAGCGGAAGATCCGCGATGCGGATTATCCGCAGGTTCCGTGATAAACATATTTTTTCAAGACTTAAGTTGGGTTTGATTTGAACATTGTCATGTGGGTGACCATTAGCGTCGTCCTAAACCTAAGAGTTAATAGGGCTGCGGCCCTTGGATGCCAACTCAGGGCCCCTCTGAGGTGCGAACCTTTTTTTGGCATTGAATTTTATATGAAAGGGACGCACTCATTTCGTTCGTCCAACCCAGCCCTGGGGTGCCGAATATCTTATACAGTTCTGTTTCAAATATACAGGGTTAGGTTGGGTTAAGTTTAGCCGTGCATCTGAAGAGTTTTTTAATGAAGGCGTCTACAATGAACAGTTTCTGTAACAGAGTACTTTATAAACTGATTTCGCAACCCTGTATATTTTAATTGAAGTAAAACTAGAACTAACACTAGACCTAGAAGTGGGAAGATATGGGTTTAGTCGTGCGTTTGAAGACGGCTAATCCCAAAATCTTTGCACTCCTAGGTCTAGTGTTAGTTCTAGTTTTATATTATGAGATCTAACTCTAGATCTACAACTAGAAACATTTGGGTTTAACCATACATCTCTCAAGATGGCTATACCCGAATGATTCTAGTCTTGTTACTTCTAGTTTTATTTCGATTCAAATATACAGGGTTGGGGTAGGATGTTGTTAGCCGTGCATCTGAAGTAGAGATGTGCGAGTGAGTGACTTTTTATGCCCACTCACGGTTTAGGCCCAGTCGGGTCACACACACCACTCACGTGAATATCATAAATGACTCACCTCTATGTCGATTCACGTGACTCACGCTCGATCTGGTGATTGAGCGTGAGTGTATGAATCATGTTTGATTACTTGTTAATTTAATTATTAATTAATCGTGTCTGACAAATAGGCAGAATTAACACACTGTTTAGTTTTATTTATTAAGTTCTGAAATAAATGAGACAGTTATAAAATTAAAATAAATAATAAATGCTAGAATATTCTTATGGATAATACTGCCTTTAACGTTTTAAAGATCTTCTTCCATTCATCATAAATTTAAATTAAATTTTGCACTTTGCTATAATCGTATTTACGTAAAAATTGATTAGAATTTTGACCTCAACATGTAGTTACTGAAAATGTTACTAATATTCTGGAAAACATCCGATTTTCGTTGAATCAACAAGTATTATAGAAAAAATCACGTATACCTAGTAAATATAGGATCTGCGAATCCATAGAATTTGTCAAAAAATTGCAAGGACATGTTAATTATTTTGAACTATGTCCTGTTAATTGTAAATTACATAAAATGAAATGATATTAACATTTCATGAAGAAAAGGTGAAAAGGTGTTCATGAAGAAAGGAATAGATTCAATAAAATTTTGAGTGCTCGTCTGGTCAATTTTTAATTTTGATTGCTCAACCGAATCCGACTAATATCTAGTGCTTAGTAGCTAATTAGGATCAAGTTGATGGCTCAACTAATATTTAGTGCCAACAAGTTTGTTGAGTTGGGTTAAATTATTGGCTTAACCCAGCCCATCTGATAACTAGCACTAACTAGCTACTTGGGTTGGGTTAGGTTCAGATCACGCAATTAATATTTAATGCTAATTAGTCAATTTGGTTAGGCTAAAGTTAATGGTTCATCCTAACCCAATTAATATCTTACACTAATTAGTTAGGTGGGTTGAGTTGGAATCAGACAAAGTTGATGACACAACGCATCTAATATTTAGTGCTAACTAGCTAGTTGAGTTGGGTTGAGTTAACTTTAATGGCTAAATCCAACCTAATTAATATCTAGCACTGACTAGCTAGTTGTGCTGGGTTGGATTCAAATAAGATTGATGGTTCTATCTCAAAAATCGAACATGAGTGGCAATACAAAAGTTAAAGTAATTCGCAGGAAGCAAAACCAAGCAAATCGGAGGGAGGAAGTGATGAAAATAAGCATAGTACAGACAAATACGAACTGTTGCCTAGAGGCCATGACTTTATTACAGAAAAAAGCGAAAAGAAATAATGTAGATATTGTAATCATAGCGGTGCCAAATAAAAATAAAATTGAACAGTGTTTGTTGGTTCAAACACAAAGAAAGGAGCATAGCAATTGAATTATGTGGACAGAAAGTCAAGCTTTCGAAATGGGAAGAAGAGATACACTTTTTGAAGCTTGAAACAAACCTTCTAAATATAGTAGGGTGCTACCTCTCACCCAGTGATGCAATCGAGAAGTTTAAAAGACAGCTCGAAGAAATAGAAGATATAATGAAGAACATATACAAAAAAACAATTATTGCTGGAGATGAGAAGAGGAATTATATTAACTGAAATACTCCTACATGGAGGAGAAGAGAGTAATTATCACATATAGACGTGACGCAATGTACTTCCGACATGTTAAATAAAATACAAGAATGGATGATATGTAATGAGGAAAACTTCAGCGATCACATGAACATACAATATAAACTGGTTATATAAGAAGAAACCTCGGAGAGACGAGAGGATGAAACAAGGTGAAGAAGAAAAATACGTTTTGGTGCAGAAATATAGAGAGATAATAGAGAAAAAAGTACAAAAAGTAACAACTGAAGCCTGCAACGAGATATATAGAAAGTCTAAGGAACGAATAGTACCAGAAGGCAAAATATACTAGCATAATGATGTCATTAAAAATGTTAAGGCCGAAGCAAACAAATATAGAAAAATAATAATCAGACTAAATGTCAAAATAGAAGTACAACAAGTACAAAGAAATAAAAAAGGCACAGAAGGATGCATGGAGAAAGTTATGCGATGAATTGCAGGAAAATGTGTGAGGAGATGCATACATTATAGGTATGAAACTAATAAAAGATATACCGAAAGTAACGCTACAAGAAAACCAGACAGAAAAGCTAATAGAAGAGCTATTTCCAGAAAGGTAAGACACGATCTGTGACTGTTTGGGAATTGATGAAGCAGGAAATAGAGAGGTGACTCAAAATGAGGTTCTTAAACTAGCAGTCATATTAAAAAAAAAGAAAGCCGGTGCTTTCTTTTTTTATAGAATAACTACAGAGATCGTTGAAGATACAGTTATACAGAAGGTATTAAAAAGATAGCAGATATGTATAATGATCTGATAAAGAATAACGAATTCCCGAAGATTTGGAAGACTGGTTTTAATTGCAAAACAACACCAGTAAATTTCAACCTTTATGCCTACTAAACACTTACAGCTTAACTATTCGAAGCGATCATAAAAAATAGACTTGAAAATGATCTTCAAAAAGGAATAAACCTGTCAACTTCCCACTACGGCTTTACGAAGGGAAAATCGACCCCGTACACACGATTGAGGACGTGCTGGAAAAAAAGCAAATGACTACAAAAATATATTAGGAGGAAGAGAAGGAAATGCTTGCTGATCACAATGGATGTTGAAAATGCCTTTTGCACTGCCTCCTGGGGCTAAATAATCGCAGAAAAAACTGCGCTTCGCTAAAAAATGCGCTACGACAAAAACAAATTTCAGGGTACCTCCTGAATGTCATAAAAAGCTAACTAAGTAAGGTTACGGTTAAGTATGGGGACAAAGAATATCGAATTAATATGATAATAAATTAAATGGGCCCCTTTTGTGGAATGTCTTTTTCGACCAGATGTTGATAGAAGAACAGAGAGACGACTTGGATGAAGAGAATCTGGTAGCTTATGCTGATGACTTTGCCAAAGTGGTAAGCGGGTGGGAGCTTGAAGACTTGCAACAAAGAGCACAGTGCATATTGGAAAGAATAACTGCTAGAATGGAGAAAATGTGTCTACAGATCTCTCCGGAAATAAATGGAAGCGGTATTATTAAGAAGCAGGAAATATGAAGGAGAAGTATAAATAAATATAAATAAGGGCAGAGTGACGTCAGGAAAATCACTTAAATACCTGGAAGTAATGATAGGTAACCTAGATTATGTCACAAACAAAACCCAAAGAACGGTAAATGCTCTGGATAAATAGTAATGGGTCATCTTACGGTTCCAAAGAAGAAAAGAGGAGACTAATTAGCTCGGTCGTATATTCTTGGATATTTTGTGTGGATGCTTTTGAAACCAAATATCTGGCGGACAAGCTCGGTAGAATACAGAGAAAAATCCTGATAAGAGTGATAGGTAGCAAAACTATAGCTATCTCTATCATGTTTTTAGAAAGCACAGCATTTCCGAGGTTGATGTACCCAACCCAAGTAATATTTAATGCTAACTAGCTAGTTGGGTTGGGTTGGATTAAAATTAATGGCTCGGCCAAATCCAATTAATACCTTGCACTAAGTATTTCGTTGGGTTGGGTCGGATTCAGATAAGGTTGATGGCGCAACCAACCCAACTAATATTTTATGCTAACTAACTAGTTGGGTTGGGTTAAGACCTTTGTTCTTGTTTGAGGCAACATTTCTGTCTAACAGCAATTGCTAAAAATTTACCGAATTTATTCCTTTCATCGTGAATGCACTGTATACTCAAAAAAAATTTAATTTGGGCCAGGGTCCGATTCTAATATTAGGTCTAGTGTTCGTTCTAGTTTTAATTCTTATTAAACTGTGGATAGTTGTAAATTCTTTGGCAAGTAAAAGTATGACTAATACTAGTTCTACAATCTAACTATAGTACTAAATCTACACCCTGACTTTAGTACTAACACTAGACTTAGAACCAGAAACATTCGCCGTTTTGAAAGACGTACAGCTAAACTCTAATATTTGTAGTCCTAGGTTTAGTATTAGTACTAAAGTTAGGTTGGGTTGGGTTTTGTCTTAAGAGAGGTACGGCTAAACCCAAATGTTTAGTGTTTTATTGACTTATTGTCTAGGTAAAGTATTACCTCTACCGTTAATTTTGTCTCCATTTGTAGTTACTATTCAGTCTTAAATTGCTGCATGCTTGTATCGAACTAAATTTAGACATTCGAAATGCTTTAACACTCATAAATCATCAATCTGAATTCTCCTTGATTGTGCATCTTTATCATCTAAATTAATATTGAGATAAATAATTAAAAAAGGGGTGAAATGAGTCCAAATTTGACGTATCTAAGTTTTACAATACCAGAGTTTATACTTTTAAATTTGAATTTGATGTTCGATATGGGTGCGATACATCAAGTTAGGTTAAAATGATCTGATTTTAATGAAAATTGATCGTTTTTGGTTTTATTTTGGACATTTTTCGTTATAAAACTAAATTAATATGTGATTCATTCATTTCTAGTTTATAAGAGGTATGTTTATAGAAAAACATTTAGATTTAGTCGTACCTCTTTTAAGACGGAACCCAATCCAACCCAACCTATCTTCAAAATACGCGGGTCTAAATCGTGAGCGGGCAGAAGTGTGCATAAAATGTCACTCACGCACACATCTCTAATCGAAACCAAAATCGTCCACGAACAAGCACATTCACGTGAGTGGTACAAAAATTGATACCCTTTCACGGTGGGTCACGTATGACCCGTCGTGACTCACGTGATTTGCACATTTCTAATCTGAAGAAATTTTTTAATGAAAGCTTCTCAATGAATAGTTTCTGAAATAGAGCACTTTACAAACTAATTTGGCAACCCCGTATACTTGAATTGATGTAAAACTAGAACTAACACTAGACCTAGAAGGCGAAAGATACGGCCCGTATCTTTTACTTTCTAGGTCTAGTGTTAGTTCTAGTTTTATATCATTAGATCTAACTCTACACTCAGAACTAGAAACATTCGTTTAGTCGTACGTTTCCTTAAGGCAGCAAAATCTGAATGATTCCAGTTTCAGGTCTAGTGTTAGGCCTAGTTTTAAATCCATTCAAATATACAGTGTTGGGTTGGGTTTAGCCGAGTGTCTGAAGATATTTTTAAATGAAGGCCTCTATAGCAGAATAGAGTACAGTAGAACCCCTCATATCCGACCTCGGGATATCCGACTCCTCGGGATATCCGTCACCCCTCCCTACTCCCAATTTTGTTCAAATGCTCTAATGTACGTTTTTGTGAATCTCAAGAGACCCGACTTTCCGTCGGGGAATTACTTGATTCGCTCAATCTTGATGTTTGCCAAGGGTTGCGCAACTGTGTTCATCATTGTGAATATCAATTGTATGCATATTTACAATTGTTATAGTAAAAGTGATTATGGCTACCCAACAAAAACGAAAACGTATTGTATGTACACTACAGAAGAAATTGGAAGTTATTCAGAGGCTAGACAATGGCGAGTCAGTTCAAAAATTATCTTCTGAATTAGGAATAGGCGTCACAACTATTAAAGACTGGAGGAAAAACAGAAAGAATATCGAATCGTACTCTATGACAGTGGAAGGGGAGGAGGGTTTAAAAAATAGAAAGATGCTTAAAAAGCCTAAATTTGATGTTTTAGATGATGCTCTCTGGATATGGTTTTGCCAAGAAAGACGCAAAGGAACTCCTTTGTCAGGTCCTATAATTAAAGAGAAGGCAGCGATTTTACATAAAACAATAGTAGGAGAGGAAGGGGAAAATTTCAGTGCAAGTGAAGGTTGGCTTCATCGATGGAAACGTCGCCATGGTATACGTCACGTTGTTATTTCTGGAGAAAAGCTATCAGCTGATGATGACGCAACCAAAGAGTTCGTGAAGAAATTTGAAGTTTTTATTAAAGAAAACAATATGCATCCGGATCAAGTGTATAATATTGACGAGTCAGGGTTAAACTACAAGATGCTCCCACAAAAAACTCTTGCTGCAAAAAATGAAAAAGTAACAGGGACAAAATTATCCAAGGATAGACTAACTTTTGCAACTTGTAGTAATGCAAGTGGAAACCATAAAATGCCATTGTTTGTCATTGGAAAATCTAAAAAGCCCAGAGCGTTCAAACATGTGAACATGGCATCATTGCCTGTTTATTATAAAAATCAAAAATCTGCTTGGATGGACAGTTCTTTGTTTAAACAGTGGTTTTTTGAAGAGTTTGTACCAGATGTAAAATAACACTTGAAAATCTACCACTCAATGCAGTCTTGATTCTTGACAATGCTCCCAGTCATCCTTCGGAAAACGAACTAATAATGGGAAACATCAAAGCTATGTTTCTACCTCCTCGTGTGACACCTTTAATCCAACCTATGGATCAAGGGGTTATTGAGTGGTTGAAGAAAAGATACAGGCGAAAATATGTCAGCTTCTTATTAGAGCAAACGGAAGGAGGCAGTAACCTATTTGAGGCAATGAAGACTTTTAATATAAAAGATGCCATTTACATTGCCGCACAAGCCTGGAACGAACTCAATCACACCACTCTACAAAAATCTTGGAGAAAACTATGGCCAAGTATTATTGAAGGTGAGAGCGCAATCTCTAATGAGTCTGAAACTTTAAATACAGATGAAGCAGAAATTCTACAAGATTTACAGACCATCGATGCCCAAATCCAACCAGCGGATATAGAAGAGTGGCTATTGGGAGGGGACATAGTTGAAGTCACTAACGAGGATCTGAACGACGAACAAATCGTATCCGCAGTTTTTAAAGTTGAAACAGAGGAAGATGAAACGGATGATGAAAAAGAAGAACCTGAAAATATCAGTCATACGACAGCTACAGAGGCTTTCGAGATTGCAATGAAATACGTCGAGCAACATCCAGAAGCAACACCGATGGATGTGCTGTGCATTAAAAAGTGGAAAGATATCTCAGCTAAAGCAAGATTTGGTAGATTAAAACAAAAAAATATAACTGATTTTTTTAAATAAATTTACATGTACATACATGGATTTGTATACATAATTAAATATATGTACTCGTTTATGTTTGTCTTGTTCATTTTTGTTGTTCCTCGGATTATCCGACCTTTTTTGGTAACCGACCATGCTCCGGTCCCATGGGTGACGGATATGAGGGGTTCTATTGTACTTTACAAACAGAAGTAGAAAGTTTTGGGTTTAGCCGTGCGTCTGAACATTTTTTTGTATCTATTATTTTTTATTTATTATTGTTTTATTTCAGTGATTTAAAAATATAATACTTATGTTGAAATATGCTTTCCTTGTTTACACATCATTTTCCGTGGATAATCGAGATTTTACTATACGTTTATATCGATATAACTATATTAAGATATATATACGTATTTAATTACGTTTATGCTGTTTATTAAATCTAATTTCACAATGTATAATTAAGCATAAAATATAGCAATATACAAGTCAAAATTTGACAGAAAATAAACAGATAGATTTACAAAGCGAATTTAAATATTTACACTTAAAAAGTGTTGAAAATTTTTTTTGATAATTAATTTACAAATTAACTGAAATAATGATTGTGTAATCTCCTTAAACATTTAATAATATTAATAATTAAGATGAAAGATATAAATTTGTTCGTTAAAAATAGAAGATAACTTTGGGTCAAAGTTGATTACAAACTTGAATCGATTACAGGGGGCAAGGAGTATTTGCGTAACGATTTATAAATGTGTAAATTATAATTATAATCGTTTCAAACCTCGTTGACTTCAAAAAAATTGTTAAAAGCTTTTTGATTCTGTCGGTACTTGAGTAGTTAATGGGATTGTAAATAAATTATACGTGCAATCTGTGCACTAAATCAAATAAATAAATGTATCGATAAGAAAAATTGATTTATATAATTTTCATTTATTTATTATTTAATTTTTTCTCAAAAGAATAATTGGAGTTATGCAATTATTAAAACTGATAATGCTTGATATTTATGATTTTTTATCAATTTTTGAATTTAAATTAAGCAATAAAATGTTTGATATATTTGCAAATGAAGCTTACCTTGAGACATTTTTGTAAAAAATAATTTTTAATCCGATTCGGATTAACTCAAAAAATAGAAAAAATAATAAGAAGAGAGTGGATGTTGGTGAAAATGATCAAAGATCTTTTTTTTCCAAAAAGCGATGACGTACCACCTAACACTCGTAAACTACAAAACGTACTGGACAGATTTATCTCAACAAGTCATATCTTATAAGGCGCTTTTTGAAAATAGGGATGTCGCATTATCGTGTTGATACTAAAATGTTGGTCGTAAAAATTAAACAAGTTCATTTGCAATCGATTAAAATCAATATTGTTATCTTTGAGTGAAAGTATTAATGTAATTAATAATTCTTTTTTTAATAATTTGGCATGTTCATGAAATGTTGTATATAAAAGAACGATTTAAATTTAATTTTTTAGAAAACAAAACAAGTTAGAATTCATCTCCTATCATTACCAGAATTGTGTTGATTTTGAATATTGCTTATGACTTAGGAGCTAAAATGTAATGACAAATT
The DNA here is from genome assembly GCA_036711965.1 of Onthophagus sagittarius. Lineage (NCBI taxonomy): Eukaryota > Metazoa > Arthropoda > Insecta > Coleoptera > Scarabaeidae > Onthophagus > Onthophagus sagittarius. The sequence goes on from JASERS010000004.1 coordinate 17,274,805, forward strand.
ACAAGTCACAACGATTCGGTTACAAGGAATTTCGGTATGATTAGTAAAAATATCTTCAAGTTCATTTGCCATCCCATTCACATCAAAGTTAACACCGTCAAGGGCATGAAAAACAGAATCATTCGCATTTCTGACTATGAGTTAGAGAAAAGAATCTTAGGTTTCTAGCGGATAACTTCTGCAATAATGGGTTTCTTCGTTTATTGGTAAGCATAGTTCTCTATTCACTAGATACTCAGCCACATTATGTCCCAAAACGTAATGCCTTGTCTCAACTTGACTGGTCCTTGACATTTCTCTCTGATGATCATTCATTCCTGAATTCACTAACAATCTGGTAACAATGTTTTGTGATTGTTCTTAAAGTTTTTCAAGACTGGTTTAAAAGATGCCACTCCCCTTCTCCACTAGTCTTTCTTCATGGTCTTTGTGAAATTTACTGCCATCTGATTGAACTAATCGATAAACCCCATAACTGATTTACGCATGCCTGATCCCTCATGATGAATATGGTTCTAGTTGACCATAGTTATTCTTTTCTTTCATAAATGTTTCGTTACTACCGTGGTGCCATTTTAGGTACAATTAATAATTAGTAACTGTTGATTTTTATAAATATTGTCAGTATAGTCGGTCTTAAAAAGATAAAATTTGGCAATTAGTGCAATGTTATCATGAGAAATCATTTAAGATTACTATTATTCGAAAATATTCAGTCAAAGGATCAATGCTATACAGGTTATTTCCTTAACCCTTAATTAGGCGCGCTGGTGTATTTTGTACACCATTTACAAAAAATGTTCAACAAAAATAGTTATATGGCGTTTCTGCCTCTGCGCCGCTAGGTACCTTACTATCTCACTGTTGTGTTTAGAGGTGTTGTGTATTTTCAATAGAAATGATACATGAAATTATTATGTACTCAAATAAATATATTGATAGTATAAAACAGAAATTTCAAAGGGAAAGGGACTGCAAATATATATCTAAAAATGAAATGTTAGCATTTATTGGGTTACTTTTCTTATCTGGCATGAAACGAGCCAATCATACAACTTTTTTGGAGTTATGGGCAACTGATGGTACAGGTATTGAGATATTTCGAGCCTGCATGAACTATAAGAGATTTCTTTTTATATTACGAGTTCTGAGATTTGATGACATAACGACAAGGGAACAAAGACGTAAACTGGATAAGCTAGCACCAATTAGATCGATATTGGATGCTCTAAACGAAAACTGTAAAAAGATTTATTGCATAAACGAGTACATGACAATCGATGAAATGTTAGTTCCATTTCGAGGGCGTTGCAATTTTATACAATATATACCAAGCAAACCGGCAAAATACGGTATCAAAATGTTTGCACTTTGCGATGCTAAAAGTTTCTTCACTAGTAAAATAGAAATTTATTGCGGAAAGCAGCCAGAGGGGCCTTATTTTATCAATAACACACCTGCAGATATTGTTTCAAGATTAGTGGATCATGTAAAAGGAAAGAATAGGAATCTAACATGCGATAATTGGTATAGCAGTTATCAGTTGCGGACGTTGCGAAAAAATAAGAGAGAAATCCCTCCTGAGTTTTTGCCTAATAAAAAGAGAGAAGTTGGGTCCTCTTTATTTGATTTCCAGCAAGAAATCACAATTACTTCCTATGTACCCAAGAAAAATAAATCTGTTGTTTTAATTTCAACCATGCATAATGACAGCTCCCTAAATGAGGACACAAAAAAGCCAGAAGTAATTCACGACTATAACATGACGAAAGGCGGTGTAAATACCGTTGATCAACTTTGTTCAAGCTACTCAGTATCAAGAAAAACAAAGAGGTGGGGTTTGTGTACATTTTTTCACTTGCTAAATATTTCCGGAATAAACGCTCAAATATTGTATAATAACATTTCCAATAAAGCAGTTACAAGAAGACTGTTTCTAAAAACACTTGCTATTAGCCTTATGAAGCCTTATTTCCGTGATCGTCTCCGTAATAAAAGTTTACCTTTAGATATAAAACTAATATTGAAGAAACACGTCGAGGAGGAAGAAGAGAGGAAAAGAGAAGACGAACCACCACCAAAAATTAGAAGCAGATGCCATATTTGCGGCAGAAGGAAGAATAGAGTAACAACTATGCGGTGTGATCTTTGCCATTTATTTGTGTGTAAGGAGCACAGCAAAAAATGCTTACGTTGTAAACAATGCTCGACACTATCCAAGAAGATGAAAATTGATAGAGTATTTCATATTCTGGAATATTTTTTAGGAATCAAAGTATTAATTTATATTTATTATTTAGAGTTATGTTTATTTTCTTTTAATTTTTTTTGTAAACGTCCATTTCTGTTTTAGTCACAATAAAGTCTATGTTATTTTGGTAGTTTATTTCCTATAAACGATATTTTATTATATCTTAAATAAATAAAAACCAAAAACATAAAAGTATTTCATTGAAACACTTGATAATTTCACTACATTATTGGTGGTGCTTAAAATACACCGCGCGACCAATTATGTTATTTTTTTGACGCGCCTAATTAAGGGTTAAAAGTTTTTCGTTATGTCGTCATTAAATTTTCCATCTGATTTTAAATGCCCATTTCACTTAAAATGTGGCAGTATGGCAGTAGTTACAAAAACATTTCTATTATAGCTAATGAGGCGTTAGAAAAAATTAATGTATGGAGTAGGAATTGTAAATTAAAGTTTAATGCTTCTAAATCAGAAGCAATATTTTTTGGCAAATCAAATCAGAGGTTACCAATTTTGAATTTAGATGGGAATAGGATTATTTGTAAAAATGTTGTTAGATATTTAGGTGTCTATTTAGACGATAAACTAAATTTTAATTTTCATTTAGATTACGTAACTAGGAAAGCTAGGGAAATTTCTAATAAAATAGGAGCTGCTGCTAAAGTTAGTTGGGATTTGAATGGTAATGCTTCTAGCACCATTTACAAGGGTGTCATCGAACCCTGTATGTTTTATGCAGCTTCGGTTTGGGAAAATAAAATTAAAAGTATTAAAGTTAGGAATAAATTTATTAGTGTACAGAGGGTGTTAGGATTAAAGGCTGCTAAAGCCTATAGTACAGTTTCAAATGATGCATTTAGCGTTATTGCAGGCATTCTACCAGCTGATTTAAGATTTAGTGAATTAGCTTTACTACAAAATTTTGATAGTTTAGAAACTGATAAATTAAAGTTAGTTACTGGTTTAAATTTAAATAAAGATCTTATTGAAAAAGAAAGTGAGTTTTTATCAATTGTTCATCCGGCTAAACGGGCGGTTATGAATTTTAAAATTATCGGGAGTGTTAATAAAGTTAGTGGTGTTCAGATATATACGGATGGTGCTAAAAGTGATGTTAATGTTGGTGCTGCATTTGTTGTATTTAGTGAAGGTGTTGAGACTTATTGTGAAAAAATTAGATTAGGTAGTTTATGTAATAATTTTCACGCTGAATTAATCGCGGTTAATAGTGCTATAAAATATGTTATTAAAAGTAATATTGAAGTGTGTGATTTATTTAGTGATAGTGCTTCTGTTTTAGAGGGATTGAAGAATATGAACAGACCCACTCAACTGCAGAAAGAGACGTGGGATTTGATTAGAGACCTTAAGAATAGGATCAATTTCTTTTGGATTAAAGGTCACTCTGGTATTAAAGGAAATGAGAGAGCGGATCAACTGGCTAAAGAGGCATCTTTGCTAGAGAATTCTCATGTTGGTTTCAATTTTATTTCTAGACGAAGTGTTAAGAATAAAATTAGAAAATATTTTATGGGAGTTTGGCAGGAAAGATGGGATAAGTCGACGAATGGTAGATTGACTTATCAGTTTATGCCGAGAGTTGGTCATGGTAATTTTGAAGAATACCTCAATAGAATTGGTAAACGTGAATCCCTACTTTGCTCTTGCGGAGAAGTTGGAAATGCTGTTCATGTGTTGTTTAACCCTCGCAGTACTGACGTTTCGCCAACCGTTGCGGACGGTGCCTGGGTCAACCGAGACCCGAACAGTTTTTGTTTACGTAGAATATAAAAAATGAAGCTTTTGCCATTATGATTTTGACTTATTTTATTTTAAAGGTGAACTATTATTAGGGATATAAAATAATACATAAAAATAAAATTTTAAAAAAATTACATAAAAAATATTTATTCTAAATCATTACAATTTGTACACAAAATATTTTTTGTACATGTTGAATGTATATTACATACATATTTATGACAAACATCACATTTTGATTTATATTTATTGTCATTTCCAATACACAAGCTACATCTTGAGCGTTTTTCTAATGTTGTACTCATTTGTTTATTTATTTTTCGGCCTGTACTTTCGATGGCGTCCACAATGTGTCTCGAAAATACTACTGCATTGGTTTCAAATGCTCTAGCTCTAGAATCTATGTTTGCAGCAACTAACTGTTCAGACAAATTTTCTATAAATTGTTTTCTTCTTGATTTTATGTTACCAGTTGCCCAATCCGGATTTTTGAGTTGCCACAGTACAAATGCATTATAGGCTGCAATATCTATATAATGTAAAAAAAGCGACAGAGGCCAACGTCGTGTACATCTCCGGCAAGTGTATTCTCTTAGAATTTTATCTAAAACATCCACTCCACTTTTTGTTGAATTGTAATAATTGATAATATTAGGTTTGTAATTATTATTTTCGTCAGAAATAGCATGTTCTCGATGAACGCTCGAAAGTAAAACTACGCATTTTCTTGGTTTTGGGATATACGACACAAGTGTTAGATTTTCAGAAAATATAAAATCGGAAGAGAATTGAGCTCTTCCGGATATTGTTATCAAAGATTTTGGTAAATCCTTTCTATTTTTCCGCATTGTTCCCACTATAAATATGTTATCTTTGAGTAAATCCTCTGCAAGTGAGATATCCGTAAAAAAATTGTCGGTTGTGATAGTTCGATTAGATCCCTTCCAAAACTCTGAAAGAACTCTAACTACTCGTTGTCCTTGTCCTTTCTCCGGTGTGTTTCCGCATTTTCCTAAATACACTTCAAAATTACAACAATAATATGTAGTAGCGTCACATAGGGCCCATAATTTCAGCCCATATTTCCCCGGCTTGCTCGGCATATACACCTTGAATGGACATCTTCCTCGAAATGTTACTAATTGTTCATCAATAGTGCCTATATTAGACGCTCGGTAATTATCTCTGCAATTTCTTGTTAAAATATTTGTAATGGTTCTCAAAGCTGCCAACTTATCGGTCATTTTTCTTTCTTCTCGTGTCTGAAAGTCGTCAAAACGCAAAAATCGTAAAATGTTTGTAAATCTATCACGAGACATAGATGCTCGATAAATTTGTCGACTATAAGCAATCTTTTTCTTCCATAGATCTTTTTTACTTTCACGTGATTCCCGAAAACGGCCAGTAATTAGTAAAATCCCAAAAAATGCCTTCAATTCAACACGGTCTACCGGCTTCCATATATTATTTGAAAACATTTCATAATATTTAACCGCTTTTTCATTTGTATAAGTAATTATAATGTCCATGATTTCATCATTTATAAATAAATCAAAACATTGTTCCATGGTTTCTACACCCTCAGAATTTGCTGTGAGTGTAGCATCATATTTACCAAATTCTGCATCTCTGTTTGTGGGGGAAATATATCTCCATGTTCGTCCACAAACATTTTGGTCTTTACAGTGTGACATATTATTACTATTTTCACCACTAAACTCATCACTTTCATAATCCTCTTCTTCTGGTACTGCATCACTAAAAGTCAATGACGCACATTCATCATCAGAAGACACTTCATTGTTATAATCATCATTATTATTTACAAAATTAGCAAACATTTTATTTTTCGATGTAGATCGTTGCTCTAAAATACACCTTCTGTGAACTAAATCAAGAATTTAATGGCAATTGTATTGTCGCTATAGCCTCTTACACAGACAGACGCCTGGCGCTGTAAAGAAACGGTCGAGACATATTTTTTCGTCGGGACGTCCGTTTGACGCCGATCTAACTTAACGCACTCCTTGAGTAACGACAAATCTATTTATTACAATTTCTCGCAAAAATTTATTTGGGTCCAAATAGACCCAGGCACCGGAATACGAGGGTTAAGTGTGTGAATAAATTTGAAAATAGAAGTAGATTAGAGAATAAATTGATTTGTAAAGGTCTTTGTTGGCCTAGAAATATAGATGAAATTAATAAAATAAATAAAACTACCGAATGGTGGTCTTTATTTAATGATTTCTCGAAGAAGTTCATTGATAAGAAGTAATTTTCTAAGTAATTTTTAATTTGATTTCCGGGACTGTGTTATGATTTGGCTTTCTTTTGATAATTGTATTCTGTAGATACGCTTTTGCTAGCTTACATGCAAATTGACGCTTATGGGAGGGTTAGGGGAAGTAGGAAAGACGTTGGTAAAGTCAATTTTATAATAACTTATTTTAATAATTTCATTTCATTATTAGTATTAATTTGATTGTATTATCAATTTGGGTGTAGTACCTTTTGGTGGAGCACCTTAAGATAATTTTTTTATTTATCTTTAAATAATATATACATGTATGGCAGTAGTATTTCTGTATATTGTATGAGTTCGTGTAATCGGGTAGTCATAGTGTATAGCTTTGTTCCAACTTAAGCATCACTTGATAATGGCCATTGCATTTGATGAGTCCGCGAGGAGTCGGAGTGCTTGTTGGAACAAAGCTTATGATACCATCTGTAATACAGTGTAATACTCTGTTTTGTAGTACCTAGATTTTATTAAGATTCAATTTAGACCAGTTTTTCTGGACAACGCAGGCATATGTGATAAGTGATCGAATAATGAGAGTGTTAGATTAGAACAATGTTTTCAGTATTGTTTCTGTTTATTAAGAGATACAGCTGTTTTATTTTTTCGTCATCTTGATTAACTTTTTGGATTATATGGTATTTCCATGTTAATGTTGTTTCGAAGAACATGGTAAGATATTTGACAGGTTGGTACAAGTCGTTTCATCTAATAGTTTCTCCATTGTTATTTCCAGTACGCTTTTAATGTTTAAGTACAAAAGTTTTTACGATACACCTGAATCTATGTATTGCTATATTCCAAAACTTAAACCATTTGGTTATGGCGCTAGAACTTGATAATAATACCAGAAGATAACATCCGCCACTAATCCCTAAAATCGTCACGTAATTCCCAGACAGTGAGAGCCATCAAATTCTACGTGATCTAACGTCTAATTGTAAGTTTTTAACGACTTCTTCGCATCGATCTGCATCCCCACATCAAACTGCGGATACATAACTTTTTCCAAAATTATTGCGAAGACCGGTCTCTGTACTGGACGTCGTAAACTCAAGACGTGATTTTTAAATAATTTCCGAATTATTACACAGACTATCTCCTATCGGTATTCATATTCGCTCCCGATTATCCGGTGATAGTAAACAAAACTACTACTCGTCCGTACAAAGAACTTTCCTCCATTGCTCTATCTTCCAATTCGCATGTAAACGAGCAGATTGAAGACGTGTTCGTCGATATCTGGAAAGCAGCCTCGGAAATTTGGCAGCCTTCTTGTAGGTAGACCACAACTGTCCAGTTTTCAGCGAATAGTTTTCTTAATGACATCACCTACATGCACCATTTGAAGAAGACGCTAAGCTTCTATGGCTGTCATTTTACGATTGCTTAGAACAAATGGTCGTCAGCTACTATTGTCACTCATCTTGTTCTCACAGGTGATCATTTTAAAATACCGCATCTTCGTTAATAATAGAGATAATAAAGTGCATAAAAAAACAAAATGCTCAGAAAAGATTGGGCTATCGTTTGATTGCAGCTTGATTGTTGACAGAGTGTTACAAATGTCGAGAAAACAAGCTTTTCTTATTCTTGCACCCCATGTATGCTTAAATTATAATCTGAACGAACATTTCTATGGCAGAATTGTAACCAAAGAATCAACCTTTCGATCAAAAAACGAATCATCATCATCGCACACGCGGTTTTTGAGAAAGCCAGCTTTGAAGTTGTGGCTAATTTATAGTGGTCGGTTTTTTTTGCTGGTCAGTGTAGTTTCAGGTTGATGTAATCTTAATCACTGAGCCTTCGCCGCAAGCGACCTTAGGTACTCAAAATGTCTATAACAATACCTGATAAGGAGGTGTTGAATTTTAATTTTTCGATGAAAAATATGATTAATTAAAACAAAACATTAAGCTTTTAGAAAATGTTCAAATTGTTGCCCTTGTACTTCAAAACATTTTTTCCATTCTTCTTCGTAATGATTGACGGCATCTTTGAAATATTCCTGGGTTATTACGAAATCTATCTATCGATTCTATAATTCTTATCCACAATTGTTTTGCATTATGTATTTCTACAGCATAAACTTCATTTTTCATAAATCCCCAAAATGAAAAATCGAGCGGATTAAGGACGGGACTACGAGTTGACCAGGGTACAGGTCCTCCTCGACCAATCCACGTATTTCCAAATCTCTTGTCCAAATATTACCTTGCCACTCGAGAAAAGTGAGCTGGCGCCCCATCATGCACGTAATACATTCTTCCAATAATGGCCAATTGGACATCCTCTAATAATGTGTTTAAATTATTCTCCAAGAAATTTCGATACAGTGCAGTGCACCTGTCGATCGATTGGGCAATCAAAATGGGCCAATTAAGTAATTGTCAATTATACCTACCCACACATTAATAGAAAACCCATATTTGTGACTTCGAATTACAGTTTGATGAGGATTTCTCACTCCAATGGTGCATGTTATGTAGGTTCAGAATACCATCACGACTAAAACCAGCTTCGTCAGTAAACAAAATTGATGAAATAATATTTTGTCTTTCGTTTTGCAACCATTCGCAAAATTGTACACGGGGAAAAAGTCATGTTCCAATAATGAATGAATTTTTTGGAAATGATATGGGCGAAGAAGTTGTTCATTGAAAATTTGTATAACTGATTCACGGTTAAGGTTTCGCACCGCTAAACTTGTTTTTCAGCGTTTTGTTTACCATTCGTAAAACAGTTTCTTCGTTTTGCACAGTGCGAGAGTTTTGGAAACCCCACTATTCAATTTTGGTTTTTTAAAATAGCCATCTTCTCATAAACGCCCATGCACATCAATAAATGTTGGAACATTAGGAACTTGTCTGAAAGGATATCTTTCTCGATAGATACGTTGAGCTTCCTAAGAATTTGATCACATAATCATGTCCCTGTATTCTCCAAAAATGTAGCGAACCATTTTTGAAAGCAATTTTGAATAATCAGTGAGAAAGCCAATGAAAAACTTAATCACGAACACAAAATACCTCAAACAATTATTACATTAGTTTGACAAGTGTCATTGTATGTAGCGCTCTCCATCAATAATCACAAAACTAAGATCATATTTGAATTTAGCATGATAAAAAATCCCTGCATACCTCATTTTATCCATTTTTTGCGTCTATGGCTTCATCTTTTAACCGAAGGCCTTGCGGACCCATGTTCATAGGAACTTCTTTCTTATTTTAGTGACCTCTGTTGTAATTTCTATGACATCTTGTATAACGATATTTAATAAAGCCGAGTTGTCGCAACATGATAACCAGTTTCAGGTTGATTTAGTATTATTTACTGAGCCTCGGTCGCAAGCGACCTCGGCTTAAGTACTGAAAATGACTGTAACACTACCTGATAAGGCGAAGGCATCTGCTTGCAACCGTTGTGTCACAACAAGATGACTAGTCTCAAGATGATGCAATCTTAATCACTGAGCCTCGGCTTAAGTGCTGATAACGTCGATAACAATACCTAATAAAGCCGAGTTGTCGCAACATGATAACCAGTTTCAGGTTGGTGTAGTATTAATCACTGAGCCTCGGCCACAAGTGACCTCGGCTTAAGTACTCAAAATGTTTATAACAGCACTTGACAAGGCGAAGGCGTCTGCTTGCAACCGTTTTGTCACAACATGATAATAAGTCTCAGGTTGATGTAATCTTATTCACTGAGACTCGGCCGCAAGCGACCTCGGCTTAGGTACTCATAACGTCTACAACAACACCTAATAAAGCCGAGTTGTCGCAACATGATAACAAGTTTCGGGTTGATGTAGTATTAATCACTGAGCCTCGGCCGCAAGCGACCACAGCTTCAGTACTGAAAATGTCTATAACACTACCTGACAAGGCGAAGACGTCTGCTTGCAACCGTTGTGTCACAACAAGATAACCACTCAGGTTGATGTAACCTTAATCACTGAGCCTCGGCTTTAGTATTCAACATGTCTACAACAACACCTAATAAGGTGAAGATGTCTGTTTGCAACCGTTGCCTCACAACAAGATAACCAGTCTCAGGTTGATGCAATCTTAATCACTAAGCCTCGGTCGTAAGCGAAATCGGCTTAGGTACTGATGACGTCTATAACAATACCTAATAAAGCCGAGTTGTCGCAACATGATAACCAGTTTCAGGTTGATGTAGTATTAATCACTGAGCCTCGGCCGCAAGCGACCTCGGCTTAAGTACTCAAAATGTTTATAACAGCACTTGACAAGGCGAAGGCGTCTGCTTGCAACCGTTTTGTCACAACATGATAACAAGTCTCAGGTTGATGTAATCTTATTCACTGAGACTCGGTCGCAAGCGACCTCGGCTTAGGTACTCATAACGTCTACAACAACACCTAATAAAGCCGAGTTGTCGCAACATGATAACAAGTTTCAGGTTGATGTAGTATTAATCACTGAGCCTTGGCCGCAAGCGACCAAAGCTTCAGTACTGAAAATGTCTATAACACTACCTGACAAGGCGAAGACGTCTGCTTGCAACCGTTGTGTCACAACAAGATAACCACTCAGGTTGATGTAACTTTAATCACTGAGTCTCGGCTTTAGTATTCAACATGTCTACAACAACACCTAATAAGGTGAAGATGTCTGTTTGCAACCGTTGCCTCACAACAAGATAATCAGTCTCAGGTTGATGCAATCTTAATCACTAAGCCTCGGTCGCAAGCGAAATCGGCTTAGGTACTGATGACGTCTATAACAATACCTAATAAAGCCGAGTTGTCGCAACATGATAACCAGTTTCATGTTGATGTAGTATTAATCACTGAGCCTCGGCCGTAAGCGACCTCGGCTTAAGTACTCAAAATGTTTATAACAGCACTTGACAAGGCGAAGGCGTCTGCTTGCAACCGTTTTGTCACAACATGATAACAAGTCTCAGGTTGATGTAATCTTATTCACTGAGACTCGGTCGCAAGCGACCTCGGCTTAGGTACTCATAACGTCTACAACAACACCTAATAAAGCCGAGTTGTCGCAACATGATAACAAGTTTCAGGTTGATGTAGTATTAATCACTGAGCCTTGGCCGCAAGCGACCAAAGCTTCAGTACTGAAAATGTCTATAACACTACCTGACAAGGCGAAGACGTCTGCTTGCAACCGTTGTGTCACAACAAGATAACCACTCAGGTTGATGTAACTTTAATCACTGAGTCTCGGCTTTAGTATTCAACATGTCTACAACAACACCTAATAAGGTGAAGATGTCTGTTTGCAACCGTTGCCTCACAACAAGATAATCAGTCTCAGGTTGATGCAATCTTAATCACTAAGCCTCGGTCGCAAGCGAAATCGGCTTAGGTACTGATGACGTCTATAACAATACCTAATAAAGCCGAGTTGTCGCAACATGATAACCAGTTTCAGGTTGATGTAGTATTAATCACTGAGCCTCGGCCGTAAGCGACCTCGGCTTAAGTACTCAAAATGTTTATAACAGTACTTGACAAGGAGAAGGCGTCTGCTTGCAATCGTTGTGTCACAACATGATAACAAGTCCCAGGTTGATATAATCTTATTCACTGAGCCTCGGCCGCAAGCGACCTCGGCTTAGGTACTCAAGATGTCTGTAACAGCACTTGACAAGGCGAAGGCGTCTGCTTGCAACCGTTGTGTCACAATAACATAACCAGTGTCAGGTTGATGTAATCTTAATCACTGAGCCTCGGCCGCAAGCGACCTCGGCTTGAGTACTCAAAATATCTATAACAGTACTTGACAAGGCGAAGGCGTCAGCTTGCAATCGTTGTGTCACAACATGATAACAAGTCCCAGGTTGATATAATCTTATTCACTGAGCCTCGGCCGCAAGCGACCTCGGTTTAGGTACTCAAGATGTCTGTAACAGCACTTGACAAGGCGAAGGCGACTGCTTGCAACCGTTGTGTCACAATAACATAACCAGTGTGAGGTTGATGTAATCTTAATCACTGAGCCTCGGCCGCAAGCGACCTCAGCTTGAGTACTCAAAATATCTATAACAGTACTTGACAAGGCGAAGGCGTCAGCTTGCAACCTTTGTGTCACAACAACGCATATAGCCTCAGGTTGATGTTTAAGATTAGATGCATAAGTAAGTCTTTGCTTTATCAAGTAGAGTTACTTGATAAAGCAAAGATTTGTTATGCCTTGAGGACGATGCACCTCTCAAAACCATTTGACTTGAATATTTCTAGTCTTGAGACCCAAACGGGCAAATCTGAAACATTCTAGTTCTTAACAAATCACCTCTTCAGTAATAAATTTATTAGAAACAATTTCTTATTAGTTATTGAATTGGCCCAACCCCCAAGAACGGATTACATTACATAAACGTCCATTTTCTATTGATTATGTATCCGAGGCTTAATGATAGAGAACGAATGAATAACATTAATTGTACACCTTGAAAATCGAAATGTTAACGTCGATTGTAACGTTACACAAGGTGAAAGCATTTTTGAAATAAATCAGACTTTTGTTTATATTCAATTTGATTCCTCGCGAAATGTATTCGGACAGACAATTCATTAAAATTACTGTTGAATACAAAAGGTGATAATTTCGATATTAAAATACATAATGGGTTGTGTACTTGAAAAAAGGAAAATTCAAATCGTTACAATAACACTTTGCGATCAACAATAGAAATAGACCTTGTCTTGTATGGATAAATTATTACGAAATTATTATAATTTTATTTACTTTTTATGAAAAATAATTAAAAATTAATTTCCAAAAACTTAATAAATTCTTATTTAATATGATATAAATTAATTAATTCAAACTTTTATGAATTAAAAAAAAATTTTGATTAAATTTTAAGTTTTATATTAATTTTTTTTAATATGCGTATACTCACATTTAATAATGCGTAATCGTAAACCTTCTAAACACGATTTCATATCGAACACTTAAAAAATCACTTTCTTTTTTTGGAAGACACGTTTCGGTTCGAAAACCAGTTTCATTCAACGTTTAAATACGAATGAAAACGTAACGGCGAAGCGTGACGTATTTTTATGTTACCAAAGGAAATGGTAAAGCTTTGTTTTGACAATTTAACGCATTAACAAATCAACTAAATAAACATTAGATTTCTTAACTCGCGAATCGATGCAAAACGGTTCAAAAAGAAATTTTTAATAAAGGGTGGATTTATTGATTTCATAAAAATTTTTGTTATACCTACATAATAATATATGATATTTTGGATTTTAATGTTTCAGAACATTTTTGATTTAACTTAAAGAATTTTTAAAGACTAATTTTAAATTAAAGACTGTTTTGTAAATAGATACGATCGTCTATCTGACAAGAAAGATGGCGCCAGATAGAAATTATTAAACTTAAAATTTGTTATTATAATTTCTGGAGTTGAGGTATAATAAAAAATTTAATACAAAAAAAAACACTTTAATTATTATCGATTATTTAAGATAATAACGAAAGAATGAACGCTTAAAGATAAGATGAGAAAAGAAAATAATATACATGATATTATTTGATATCGGGAAGATGACTTAGATGTAATCAATAATTACAAAAACTTGATGACTCTTAAAGTGTAGTGTCGAAATACTTAAAAAAGTGTATCATATAGTATTATTTTGCAAAATCTTTGCATCTAAGAAAAGCTTGTAGATAAGACATATTTTTCTTTTTTAACTTTAAATATTAGAATTAATTAATAACAATAAAACCCATGGTAAAAAAATAATTTAAATCTACATACATTAAAATTTTCTTATTTAGTTAAAAAAATATAACAAAGATGACGAAAAAAAAAACAATTTAGATTTATATTTTTTTAAGTACAACTTGAATCATAGACAAATCTAACATAAAACGCTGATATTTCTTATAAAACGTGTGAGCGGAAGCAACACTTTTGAACTCAATTGTTGCCTGACGCTCTACCGGTGATATTACCAAATTCTGCAAACACAAGGATAATAAGCGAAAAGAGAAACTTTTTTTTTGATTTGTGCGTGCTTATTAAATTGATATTTAGTTATATTTCCATTTTGAAACGGCTTTATTTTTTAAACTTTAACAATTACCCCTATTTATTTTGTTATATTTGAACAGTAAATGGAATAAAACCATAACAAAAAGGATTTTTATCACAGCTATTACGTGGTTGTTATTATAAATCTAAGATACAAAAATATAAATATCTACATTTTTATTTTCGAATTAATCTCGTTATCGAAATAATAAACATACATTTCTGAATCATATAATATTACGAATTTTTTTAAATATGTCAATAAAAAATGACATAGGACTAATTGAGATCTCAGAAATTGACTAAATTATGTAATTACTATTTTTATTGCTATGGTAGTACCATTAAGCTGAGGTCTTGCGGGAATAAATGAATATCATATAACTACATAGACGTAATATATGATGTCATATATTACAGCGAATAAAGACATTACAGAAATAAATTGTTTAAGTTTTGAGTTAGGTTTGAGACTTTCTCTGATGCTGTTAAGCTAAGGCCGTTCCTTGAATATCACATAGATGTAATATATGATATCATATATTACAGCACCTTGGTTGTTAGCGACTTCAGCTTAATGCAACCAATTGTTCCAATTTTGAATTGGGTTTAAGATTTTCTATGATACTGTTAATCCAAGGCCATACCATGGATATTATATAGATAGAATATGACATCATATTACAGCGTTTTGGACTGCAAGCCACCTCAGCTTAATGAAACAAATTGTTCAAGTTTTGAATTGGGTTGGATTCAAGTTTTGGATTGGATTAGGCGCAAATTTTGAGTTGGATTCAAGTTTTCGTTGGGTTGAATTCACGGATTTCACAGAATTCATGGTAGGGTTCGGTTCAAATTTAATATTGTGTTGGGTTGGATTGGATTCAAGTTATTGTTTAGGTTCTAGTTTTAGGTTAGGTTTGAAGTTTTGGGTTGAACTCTAGTAGTTTTGGGTTGAGTTGGATTCAGTTTTTACGTTGGATTGGATTCTAGTTATTGATTGGGTTCGCAGTGTGTTTGGTTTCAAGTTTTGAGTTGAATTAAAGTTTTGTTTAGGTTGAATTTATGTCTTGGTTTGAGTTAGGACAAGTTTTGGGATGGGTTCAAGTTTTGATTGAGTTGAGTTCATGTTTTCGGTTGGTTCATGTTTTTTGATTGGGTTCGCAGTTGGTTTAGTTTCAAGTTTAGATTAAATATTTATTTGGGTTGAATTCAAGTTAAATGTTGTGCTGGGTTCATGTTTTGAATTGGGTTAGATTCAAGTTTTGATTGGGTTCAGGGATAGATTGAATTGGGTTCAAGTTTTATATTATGTTGGGATTCAAGTTATTAATTGGGTTTGTAATTGAGTTAGGTTCATTTTAGATTAGGTTTTAAGTTTTGGGATAAGTTCTTCTTATAGCTTAGATTGGATTCCAATTTTGGGTCAAGTTGGATTCTACTTTTGGGTTGAATTGGATCTAAGTTTTGCGTTGGGTTGGATTCTAATTATTGATTGGTTTCACAGTTGACTTGGTCAAGCTTCGAGTTGGATTAATGTTTTGGTTGAATTGAATTCAAGTTAAATGTTGTGCTCTATTCACGTTTTAGGTTGGCTTAGATTCAAGTTATGTGCTGGATCGAATTCAAGTTATTGATTGGGTTCACAGTTGGTTTGGTTTCAAGATTTGAGTTACATTAAAATTTTGGTTGGGTTGAATTCAAGTTAAATGTCGTGCTGGGTTCATGTTTTGGGTTAAATTGGATTCAAGTTATGGGTTGGGGTGAATTCAAGTTATTGATTGGATTCACAGTTGGTCTGGTTTTAAGCTTTGAGTTGGATTAAAGTTTTGGTTGGGTTGAATTGAAGTTAAATGTTGTGTTTGGTTCATATTTTGGATTCATGTTATGGGTTCGGTTGAAATCAAGTTATTGATTGGGTTCACAGTTAGGTTGGGTTCAAATTTTCAGTTGGATTAACGTTTTGATTAAGTTGTATTCAAGTTTTGGGTTGAATACAACCTAACCAAAACGTTAATCCAACTGAAAAGTTGAACCCAACCCAAAACTTGAATACAACCTAACCAAAACGTTAATCCAACTGAAAATTTGAACCCAACCCAACTTAGGTTAGTTAAATGTTGTGCTGGGTTCATGTTTTGGGATAGATTGGATTCAGGTTATGGATTAGGTTGAATTCAAATTATCGATTGGTTCACAATTGGGTTGGGTTCAAGTTTTCAGTTGGTTTAACGTTTTGGTTAGGTTGTGTTCAAGTTTTGAGTTGAATTCAAGTTAAATGTTGTGCTGGGTTCCTGTTTTGGGATAGTTTGAATTCCAGTTATGGACTGGGTTCAAGTTTTCAGTTGGATTAAAGTTTTGGTTAGGTTGTGCTCAAGTTTTGGGTTGAATTCAAGTTAAATGTTGTGGTGTTGGATTCAAATTGAGTTGGCTTGACTTCAAGTTATTGATTATGTTCATAGTTGAGTTGGTTTCAAGTTTCGGATTGGGTTCGAAATTTTCTCTGATACAGTAAAGCTTATGGCTCAAGCGGTCCATGAATATCATACATCTGCAATATGTGACATCATATACCACAGTGACTCGGCTTAATGACATAAATTATGATGGGTTGAGTTGGATTCAAGTTTTGGATTAGGTTGAACTAAACTTATAAGTTGAGTTGAATTCAAGTTACTGATTGTATTCGCAGTTGAGTTGAGTTCAAATTTTGTATTTAACACAACTGCTGATGTGGTTAAGCTTGTGATTGAAGTGGTCCGTTGGATTTAAGTTGCATTGGGTTGGGTTCAAGTTTCGGAATAAGTTGGGTTGAATTCAAGTTATTTATAATGTTCGCAGTTGGATTGAAAGTTTTGGATTGGGTCCGAAATTCTTACATTTTTTCTTGTGTGGTTAAGCTTGTGCTTGAAATGATTCGTGGATATCATATAGTTGCAATATATGACAACCGCAGATCATATATTATGATGGGTTGGATTCGATTCAAGTTTTGTTGTGTTGAATTGAATTCAAGTTATTGATTGCGTTCGCAATTGAGTTAGGTTCAAGTTTTGGGTTCGCTTGGATTTAAGTTTTGGGTTGATGTGGATACAAGTTTTGGGTTGTATTGGGTTTAAGTTATCGGTTGGGTTGAATTCAAGTTTTCAGAATTCAAGGTTTGGTCAAGTTTTGTCTTGGGTACAAGTTATGAGTTGAAACTCAATATAAAATTCAAGTTTTGGATTGGATTTAAGTAATTGACTGTATTCGCAGCTGGGTTGGATTCAAGTTTAGTCAAGTTTTGTCTTGGGTACAAGTTATGAGTTGAATTAAATGTTTGAACTCAATACAAAGTTCAAGTTTTGGATTGGATTTAAGTAATTGACTGTGTTCGCAGCTGGGTTGGATTCAAGTTTTGAGATCGATTAAGGTTTTGGTTAGGTTGGGTTCAAGTTTTGGATTGAAATAAAGTTAAATGTTGGATTGGGTTCATGTTTTGAGCTGGGTTGGATTCTAGTTGTGGTTTAGGTTGAATTCAAATTATTGACTTGGTTCGCAGTTGGGTTGGGTTCAAGTTTCAGATTGGGTTCGAAATTTTCTCTGATGCAATTAAGTTTATGGGTGAACTGTTCCATGGATATCCTATAGCTACAATATATAACATGACGTATACCACAGTGACTCGGCTTAATGACATAAATTACCATAGGTTGGGTTGGATTCAAGTGATACTGTGTTAGGTTAAGTTGGATTCATGTTATTGATCGAGTTCGCATTGAGTTAGTTTCAAGTTTTGGGTTGGGTTATACATTTTGGATTAAGTTAATGTTCATCGTGTGTTATTTTGTTTAGCTTTATATTTGGATTACTTCCGACTCAAATTGTTTTGGCGAGTTCGGTTCCGGGGTTACCCTGGTTTTATATCCTGGTATGAACCCTTCCTAGGTCTTTCGCGTTTCTGTTTTGGTTTGGACTGTTCCTAGATCAAATGGTTTTGGGGTATTATGATGTCCTTGAATGTTTCCTGGTGTAGAGGAGGAAGGAAGAAGAGTAGCCACCACGGACGTAGCCAAGGGAGGGTTTTGGGGGTTCAAACCCCATTGCCCGAAATAAGCAAAATATTACCTAATATTATGCCGAAAAAATACGAGGAGTATCAAACTAAACCCCTCCAAAACTAAATCCTGGCTACGCCCGTGGTGGCCACCTCTACTCCTCCTTCCTCCCATATTCCGGTATGTGACTTACGTGTAATATAAAAAATTTTGTCGTATTGCTTTCGTACATCACTTGTACTATCGAAATGGAGATGCGTGGTGAGATAGTGGAGGTGTAGAAGGTAGTTCACTCGGTGAGTCGATTGCAAAAACGCAGAAATGTAACACATCGTGTAGCATTAAAGGAAAGAGGTTTTCAGTTGGTGGTAGATTCAAAGATGGACTTCATCCCTGCACTATCCACTCAAGAACATCGTTAAAAAAATCTAGTTTTTTTTGATGGATTTAAATTATAGATTGAATAGATTGCAACCGTTGGATTGGGTTGGATTTACGTTATGGGTTATGACTTCACGTTGTGAGTTATTAATTCAAGTTTTGGATTTGGATGGAGGCATTTTTCAGATTGCATTGGGTCAAGTTTTGGGTTGTGTACAAGTTTTGAGTTGCATTAAAGTTTTGGTCAGGTTGAGTTTTAATTTTGGGTGGAATTCAAATTAAATGTTGTGTTTGATTCACGTTTTAGGTTGGATTCATGTTATGGGTTGGGTTGAATTCAAATTATTGATGTAGTTGAAACATTCTGAGAAATCATATAGCTGCAATATGTGACATGATATACAGCTTAATGACGTACACTGCACTTTATCGTGGATATATGACATTACATATTACAAATAAGAAATTCTTCCTGACATTCTTCTCAATTTTTGAAGTCCTAATTCAGTGAAAAACAGAAACCAACACCATTTCAATTCCAAATTCAGCATTTCTTATTACTCTGTTTATACAGGATGCCTCTGAAATGCGTGTACAACGGAAGACCACAGATTCTTTCGCTCAAAATAGGTCGATTTAAGTTAACTTATCTATATCCAAAGTTGCTTCGTTTCACCGCTAGAGGACAATTTTATCCAAAACCATAAAGAGACGTTGATTGAACCTAGGAATAAACGAATTTTTTTCCCCTAGCGGCGAAACGAAGCAACTTTGGATACCAATAAGTTAACTCTGGGAAGGAACCTGTGGTATTCCGTTGTACACGCATTTCAGAGACATCCTGTATAATACTTTGAAGAGAAGCCACACTCAACGATATATTTCTGACAAATAAATTCGTCCGTTTCTTCTTCTCTCCTCACATTTAAGATTAATTCAGTGAGTTTTTTTCCATACTTTGCTAAACATTCTTATCAACTCTATAGAATGTTTAATTTTGTATATTCCTTCCCTTATCATATTACGATATAAATAAAAGTCACATCATAAATTCTTATGATTCCAATGTCACATTTTGAAAAAAAAAAATCACAAATTGTGGCACTTAAAAGATTTGGAATTGGGATTGCAGCTTCTTTTCACACACTCTTTATCTCCTCCTACGCTATTAAATTCATTTCGTTCCTCTTCTCGTCATACACTCAATCTGAACTTCACTTCAATCGATTCCAATAATAAATTGGTCGTTGTGCCTTTACATTCTCAAGGTAGAGGAAAATCAAGCTATTATATTAATAATACACCTAAAAAACGTTACAAAAAATGCGGCGACACTTATATGAAAATTCGAATTTTAATTGATTTTAATAATTTCTAAGATCTCAATAATGACCATGTTGGTAACACCTTTACATATTAAAGTAATGCATATGTAATGATGCATTACTTTATCTATGTCTTAAAAACCTAAGTTCTATATAAATCAAAACTTTCAATAACTAAATAACAAATATAAAACAATCTATTAACTTACATACTACAAAAAAAATTGCTTAATATAAGTTACATTTTAAAAAATGATCAATAATAAGAGAAATATCAGAAAATTATAATTAATGATTTAAAAGGCAGTTTTAAAGGTTAAAATTAAAGGAATTAACCGACATTCGAAGCCAACAAGATATAAAATAAATCAATAAGAATTTGGTGGATTAGAATTGAAATTAGGATTGTTATAACAAACAATTTAATTTATTTTAACTGAAGTGAATGAATTATTAATTTTTTCTCTTCACTATTTCAAACACGAAAATATTTGCAATATTTATTTAGAGTAAAACAATTAATCCAGAAAAAATAAAAATAATACCAAAAAGATAAATTTAAAATCAAAATCATTTAATGTTTTTATTTGTATATCACAAAACTTATTAATTATTCTCGTTTATTCAAGTAAATTAAGAAATAATCACTAAAATTATTTCTTTAAAATCAATAAATATTTTTAATAAAGAAAATTAAGAAAAGGAAATTCAAAATCGATTAAAAAAAAATAATATGTCAAAATCCTGAGATGTATTTTTCGATTCGTTTCGAATATGAACTACACAAACTTTCTTACCTTAACGTCACCGACTCCCTTGCACAACTTTCGCAATTTGACTTCCGTTGAACCGGTAGCCAAATTGCTTACCACAACGATCGACGTGTCGGGCAGCGCATCGTCCTTAGCAATAATCTTCCTGTTCGACAGGAACGAGGTGATCGCGTTCTTATCGACAGATGTACACGAATTACCCTCAACGTTACCCGTTACATTTTTTTGTTCGTTTACAACGTTATTATTTTCTATGGTTTTACTCCATTTTAACGAGTTCGTTAGTGCATTCGATATAACCAACGGTTCCGGAACTGTATCACCACCGCCACCTGTAGCCGCATTTTTCCTACGCTCTTCTTTTCGCCTCAAAATTTCCTCCCTCAATTTTTTTTGTTCTTCGATTAGGAGACGGTATTTCTTCACGGTTTCATCTTCCTCTTCTGTTTCTTTTTCGATTTTAATTGTTATTTCTGGTTCCTAAATGAAATGTTTTTAAAAATAAAGAGGAAAAGTTAAATACCAGTAGTTTCTCCATTTACATCGGTTAAATTATATGATATTTAACTTATATATAGTGCATTTATTGAAAATGTCTTATTATAGAGGATGTTTAAAAATTGTGTTTGGATATTTTACCCATTTATGAATGCATTGCATTAATTGCAGAGGTTTTCGTTAAAAAATGTTTTCAGATGCATGGCTAAACCCAACCCAACCTAAAACTAGAACTAACACTTGAACTCGCATCATTTGGGTTTAGTCATCTTGAGAGATGTATGGTTAAACCCGAATGTTTCTAAATGTAGAGTTAGATCTAATGATATAAAACTAGAACTAACACTAGACCTAGACCACTTCTAGGTCTAGTGTTAGTTCTAGTTTTACTTCAACTCATACATACAGGGTTGCCAAATCAGTTTGTGAAGTACAGTAAGGCCCCAACATTCGCGAGGGTTAGGTTCTAAAAATACGCCGCGAATGTTGAATCCGCGAATATTGAAGCACTAGATATTATGAAGGATAAACTACTACTTCTATGTTCTTTTAACACGTTAACCGCCAAATGGTCACCGACGCCAAAAGTTTCATTTAATTTAATTTTAAAAATTAAAAATTTCAAAAATTAATAAATTATACATACTAAATAAAACGCTTAAAATTGCAAAATAAAACCACTGGTCTTAAAACTTTTGTATTCGGAACTAATACAGATATTAAAATAATTACAATTGTTTAAAATATAAAAAAACCTAAACTCGATAGCAATAACAAACTGCAACAAAATAAACTAAAAAAAGAAATAAAAGTTAACATTTCTACTCATCAATAATAATTGCTTTAGAACACGATGGTTTAAAAAATGAAAGGATAGTAGGTTGCAATGCTTTGTGTTGCATATCCTTTTGAAGCTCTTTGTAAGGAGCAAGAGACCATTTTTAAATTTTGTGCTTCGTTCCGTTGATGGATCATATTCTACTATTTTTTCAGCAAGATTATTTGCTTCTTGTATCAATAAATTAAGTCCCTTCAACGTTAATTTATTACATAGGGAATTACTATTATCTTCTTCATCCGTTCCTGAAACATTTTCTATTAGTAGCGCTTCTAAGTCTGCACTGGACAACTCTTCCTCTTGATCATTGACGAGAGATTCGATATCAGCTGGTACAATGGTATGAAAATCATCTCCCGGTAGCAACCGTGCAGAAAGAACAGCTCTCTCTATTGCCTCATCAATTTCGCTTACACTTTGCGCAGTGTCTTTTTTCAACAGTTTTTTCCATGCATTACTTACGGTTGATACTTTAATATCATTTAAAGCAAGTTTTATAGATGTAATCGCATGGTCAATATTGTATAATTTCCACACATCTTTTATTGAGAAAACACTATCATTTTGTATTTTCTCATGTACAAAATCGAACATGTGCCGGATATAATGACTTTTAAAAGCTTTTATAACACCTTGATCTAAAGGTTGTAATAAGGATGTTGTGTTGGGCGGAAGAAATATCACCTCGACACATGGATGAGCTAATTTGAGAGCATCTACTGGATGAGATGGGGCGTTATCCAATATCAATAAAACGTGAAATGCTAAATTTTTAGATTTTAGGTAACGCTCCACTTCTTCAACAAAGCACTCTTTAAACCACTCTATAAATAGCTGAGAAGTCATCCAAGCTTTTGAATTAGCTCGCCAATAGACCGGAAGAGCTTCTTTGTCCTTGTTCTTTAAAGCTCGTGGATTAGCTGCTCGATATATTAACATTGGTTTTGTAATAAAGTCTCCGCGTGCATTTGCACAAAATAAAACTGTAACTCTATCCTTAGCCGACTTAAAACCAGGTGCTGCCTTTTCATTTTTTGAAATGTATGTTCGTGTGGGCATTTGTTTCCAATAAAGCCCGGTTTCGTCCGCATTAAATATTTGTTCAGGACGGTAACCTTTTTCTTCTATTAATTTTATTATTTCATCAGGAAATTTTGCAGCCTGTTGATGATCTGCTGAAGCTGATTCTCCACACAACTTAATGTTATGGAGATTAAAACGAGTTTTGAATCTTTCGAACCATCCTCTGCTGGCTTTAAATTTACAATCGTCTTCAGCACAGTCCATTCCACACGAAAAATGTTGATAAAGTTCCTTGGCTTTATCCATTAATCTAGCCCTAGTTAATGGTATATTTTTGCGGCCATGGTCCTCAATCCAAAGATAAAGAGACTTCTCCATTTTTTCAATATTAACATCACGAACTTGTGACGTTACCTTTAATGATGACGGTATGCCACTTTTTACGCTATTTCTAATTACCTCTTCTTGTTTCTTTATAGATCTTATCGTAGATTCATTGACACCGAAGACCCGGCCTACTTCGGTAGCTCTTTTCCCTTCCCGGAGCATATCAAGAACTTGAATTTTTCTTTCTAGAGTCATAACTGACTTTGCACGTTTGGCAATTAAATTTATTTCCATCGAAGGCCTTTTTGTACCCATTTTGAGTACTGTTGTGAGATTAATTTATTGTTTATAAAATTATAGTAAAAAAACGGGCGAAACACTAACCTGAACGAAATACAGAACACAAAAATAAGCACCTAACACAAACATTAAAATCGATCATAAATGAGGGATTCCCAGAGAAACGCATATGTGAAGCTGGTTGCTTGTACAGTAAACCTACGGTAAACTTCGTTTTAAATTTTTAAAAAATGACATACATACTTGCTATGTATTCGCGAATAATCGAGTCGTGAATGTTAAAAAAGGCAGCAAAATTTAAAACGCGAATATGCGAATCCGTGTAATTTGAAGCCGCGAATGTCGGGGCCCTACTGTACTCTATTTCAGAATTTATACATTGTAGAGACCTTCGTTAACAACATGTTTTCAAATGTACGGCTAAACCCAAACCAACCCAACCCAACCCTGTATATTTGAAGCAGAGCTGTCCTAAGATATTCGGCGCCCCAGGGTTGGGTTGCACTCAAACGAATACACTCCTTTTTATACTAAATTCAATCCCAAGAAAAAGTCCACACTTTAGGAGGGACACTGGATACATGCATGATACGGATACTATACATTTCATTGCAAAAACAGGAGTTAGCGTTCCAGAGCTGTAGCCCTATTAGCCTTTACATTTAGGACGGCGCTGGTGATTTTGAAAATATAAACAATTCCAGTGTTATTAGTGAATGAAGGGTCGTCTTTGGTTTCAAATAATTATTTAATTGGGCAAAACACAAACTGAACACAAAATGCGTATAGCAAATGCTCTACAAGACCTTCCTCAATTTGAAGTAGAGATGTGCGCGTGAGTAACTTTTTATGCACGCTCACGATGTAGACCTACGCGGGTCACGCACGCCACTCACGTGAATATCATATATAAATCACGTGGCGCATGCGTGGGTCACGTCAATTCACGTGACTCACACTTGATCAAATGGGTGATCAAATGTATGAATCATGAAATTTACAGAATACCTAAAACGTTTAGGTAATGTATGAGATGTTATTAATTTTAGACTTTACCTAGATATTCTATAAAATATTGAATGCCAAGCAGGTAAGTGTGTAAAAGGGGCGAACCGACCTGAAAATCGGTTCGTTATAGGCAAAAATTTCAAAACATCATGAATTAAATGTATTTAAATTTACTTGACCATTTTAATGATTATTTAATGAATGAAATTAAGCTATTTGGGAAAAAATTGAAAGAATTCAGTCTGATATCATGGGGTCAAATTGGGTTGGGTACAACTTCAGCTTCATACCATTCCTCATATTGAATGGTATCAAGTTGGAGTTTACCTCGACCCAAGTTAATACCATCTCTCATATTGAAATGAACTTAGTAAAAAAAAGTAAAATTAAAGTTTTGTTGTTTTGGATTTGACTTTTTGTTATATAAGAGATGGCATGATGTTGAAGAGTAACATAACTCAACTATTTGGATTAAGTTTCAACTTTATACTTAATTATTTGAAGTTGGAGCTCAACCCAACTCAACCATAGAAGAAAACCTTCATATTATCCCTCATAATAAATGGTATGAAGTTAGAGCTCAACCCAATCCAACTATGAAAAAAAAATCACGGAATATTTCAAAAAACTTAGAAGCGGGTTAAGCTTCAACTTCATATTATTCAATATGAGGAATATTATGGGTTGGGTTAGGTTGAACTCCAACATCATACCATTTAATATGAAGGATAGTATGAAGCTGGAGCTCAACCCAACCAAACCCAGTCTTGTAAAAAAATATGTCCAACCCAGTCTTGTTATGGGATATACCGATTGGTAGTGACGAAACTGGTTAAAAAGCTACAAAAAAATTGCTAGGGTGTGTTGAAATAGTACTAATTGGTTAGATACATTTTCAGGTTATTTAATGTACGCAAAATAATTATAAATACTGAATGGGACGAAAAACAAAAGTAAACAATGGCTTGAAATCGAAGATGACGATGGAAAAGATTATTTGTACGTCGAATTATTAAGTATTACGAACTAAGTATTCATCAAACCATTTCATTTGATACCAGGCTCATGAGAATTGAAATATAAATGATGGCATTACAACTTGGTCGTTTTTGTCTGACATCTGGTATATAGAGTATATGAGCTACTATAGGAGTACTCTTGTAGATTGTGAATACGGATTTTGTTCGGATAATCCTTTCTTCTTTCAAAGCAATATCATGTTGAACCAAATTGGTTCTTCCAAGTCGACTTGAAAATAATCCAGGAAATTTTCCAATTAAACTCTTCAAATTCCTCCTTTGTTCTTCTGTAAATCGTCTAATTTCCTTTGCATCTTGTAAAACTTCTGTAGCCAGTAAAGATTCTTTCTTTTTCTATATCTTCTTCCCCAAAATACTTCTCAACTATTTCAGGTTTTTCAGAATAAGGTTTCAATAAATTTACATGTACAAGGATTTGTTTTTTTTTGTTCCACTTAGTTCTTTTGATTGGTAAGTGATATTTCCTTTATTACTTTCTCTACACCTCCTAGGGCATTTAATAACGATATTCCGGAATCCCGGATGAAATATGAGCGAAATATAACATTGAAAACCAATACTGTCTTAGAAATATCGTCATACGTCTTCGAAGCCAGCGAATTATTTCTTTTGATACAAAAAATTTTCCTCAATCTAATATTCTCCCAAATTTAGAGCTCTCAATTGTCTTGCATTTTCTTTCAATTCTTGCATTTGTATGAAACGGCGGCCTGCTGAAAACGTCTTCAAAGTCGGCCCCCCAAAGTATCAGGAGGTTGGATTAGACTTACAATTCCAATGTAACCCAAAGTTTCGACCACAATACTTTGATCAAAGTTTTGGTTGACCAAAGTGTTGTTCGAAGATTATTTCATTTGATACAAAAAGTCTTCCACAACCTAAATATTCTCTTAAATACACTGTTCATAATCATCTTGCATTTATGTTTCGACCCACTTCGATGACGACGGCAGCCCAATGCATCACTAAGTTAGATCAAACTTGGTTAGATTGCAAAATTCCAATCGAACACTTCCGATCATCCGAAGTGTATGATCGAAGCTGAACCTGGTTCAACTTAATGATGCTTTGAGCGGCCGGCGACTTCGAAATTTGCCAAGATATGAATGAACTGTGTGTTCGAGAGGTTGAGGAAAAGTATTTATATACAAAAAAATTATCTTGGCTGATAACAATTTGGACGGCAAAAGTGTCATTGATTTGTATTCGGTTGGGGTGGACTTCGAAGGGCGACTTTGGAAAAACTATTTGTTTCAATCGTCCTTCACCATCTTTTTATTTCGCGCATTCTTCCTTGAACGGCAATCGCTTCCCATGATGCTTTTTCCTTGTGGAACCCGCCATTTCTTCTCTTTTCTACTTCTTCTCATTGTGCTCTGCGTTGTGGTGTATTTTTTATGGCAAATATTACAATCTTTTTCATGATCATTACTCAAAGCTCTGAGTATTCTCTTAAACACTCCGTAAATTCTTTCTATAGTCTATTCCACGATCATTGGGTCGAACGTCATCGATACGTCACAGCGATGTTTTATTGACCAATAATTTATGCATTTTAATTGTAATAAATGCGGATATTTAATTTATAATTAATATAGGGTTTAGTTGATTCCGTAATGATCAGATACGTTAACTTATACAAATTAAAAAAAGAAAAATAAAACGTACTGTAAGTTAGATGAATAAAGCAAAATGCCATGTTGCCGTTCACATTACGAACACCTGCAATCTGTTTTGAACAATAAACTTCAAAACCACACGTTTTAAGATTCAATTGAATTCATTGTCAATAACATAAACAGCAACCGTATACTGCTGATAAAAAGCGGTTTAAAGAGATTAACGAATTAAGTACGTTATCCGGTCAACCATGGAGGTGTTAAAAAACGCGACTCAATGGTCGTGGAACAGACTTTACCATATTTGACTGAGCATGGTAATTCCGTACTTAGAGTACTAGTCTAACTGCGGTCTAATAGTCTCCTCAAATCTGTCTATATCTCTGAAGGAAACCCAATATTTACTAGTAGGTTTACTAGTGACCTGAATCTTATTCCTTTTGATTCCATATTGAGAATAAATTGTGTTAATGAAAAGGTGAATTATTTTAATCGTAAAATCTTATCTCTGTTCGACCAATATGCACCCATAAAAAAGTGTAGTTTCTCTAAAATTAATCCTCCTTGGTTAACTGAAAATTTAAAATTTATGATGAGACTTCGAGACGATGCTAAAAAAAGATTCAAACGAACTGGTAGTAGCGGTACCTGGGAGTATTATAAGGATTTGCGAAATTTAACTTCCCGCACGGTAACAGCTGAAAAGCGAGCATACCTTGAATTTGTAACTAATGGCATTAACAGTAAAAACGTTTGGCGTCGTCTCGAGTCTTTGAACGTGAAACGGAGGAAGCACGTTGACTTGCCTTGCTGTCTGAAGCAGGTCTCTCAGCTTAACAACTTTTTCGTTGATGGGGTAGCGGATGTGGCAAACAGTTTTTGCAATGTTGGGTATGATGGGGACGCGTATGATTGTTCTCCTTTTCCAGACAGAAACTATGAATTTTTACCTGTTACCGCTGACGCTATAAAAGATATTATCTATAATTCGAAATCATCGTCTGCAGGTTCTTACGGTTTGAGTTCCCAAATGATAAAGCTGTGTTGCCCTACGGTGTTGCCCTATATTACGCATATTATCAACTCATGCTTGATAGAGAGCACGGTCCCAGATTGTTGGAAATTTGCAATAGTCAAACCAATACCTAAAAATTCAAAACCTCTGTCTTTTAATGACCTCCGGCCTGTTAGCATCCTCCCATTTCTTTGTAAGGTCTTTGAGAGGGTGATTCAGTTTCAACTGTCACAATTTGCCAATCTATATGATATCCTTCCACCTACTCAGTCTGGATTCAGGGAAGGACACAGTTGTACCACGGCGATGTTGGCTGTTACGGACGACATTATGGAGGCTACAGACAGGGGCGATATTACAATAATGACGCTGTTGGATTACAGTAAGGCGTTTGATACGGTTAACTACTTAACGTTGTTAAAAATTTTAAAATACTTTGGTCTGAGTGAGTCTGGACGACAACTCCTTGGTAGTTACCTATCTGGTCGTTGCCAAGCTGTTCAAATTGATAATATGTTGTCTGCTCCTAGGCCGGTAGAGCATGGTGTCCCACAGGGTTCAATAGTCGCGCCACTCTTGTATACCTTATACACTTCACTTATTTTTAAAGGCATTAAGTTCAATAAGTTTCATATGTATGCCGATGATACCCAGCTATTTTATTCTTTTAAACCTGAGGAATATATTGCTGCTCAAGAGAGAGTCAATCTTGACCTTCACACCCTGTGGGCAACATCAAATATGCATCAGTTGAAGTTAAATCCAGCCAAATCTGCGGTTGTGCTGTTCGGTAATCGGCGTGTCTGTGCGGAGTTGAAAAATCTAATAAATATTAACATAGATGGATGTACCCTCCCCTTTGTCGACGAGGCTAAGAGTTTGGGTCTTTCTTTGTCAAATGACTTTAGATATGTCACTCAAATTAGCCGGTATATAAAAATGCATACATGGGCTTGCGGATGATATATCCTCACCGATCGTGTCTTCCTACTCGCTTGAGGACGAAACTTTGTGAAGCACTTGTGTTATCACATTTTAATTACTCAGTTCCAGTTTATCATCCTGCGATTAGTGCTCTCGACGCTAAACGCATTCAAATGGTTCAAAATAACTGTTTAAGATTTATTTATAATATTCGTAAATACGATTCCATAACTTATAAACTAACTGAGGCGGGGTGGTTGTCAATGGGTAATAGAAGACAGCTTCACACTCTGTTATTTTATAAAAAATTAATTAACTCAGAAATTCCTGAGTATTTATTTAATAAAATTCGTTTCAATTCTTTGGTAAGGAGTCGTGATACCAGAGGAAGGTACGATATTTACCCCCCGTATCACAGAACTTCAATGTTTAAACGTTCATTCTCCTACCATATATACAAATCATACAATGAGTTGCCTGTTGACCTTAGGATCGCGGATGCGGCACGGTTTCGAAGGAGACTTTATACAGGGTTGCTCGAGAGTCAAAGTTTGATTATTATTCAGGGGCGATATTTGAATGTGTTGGGCGATGCTCTTAGGTGGTAGCACTAGTTGGTTATTTGGCGGTCTGGCATTTTTCATTTTTGATGTTTGGTTTTACATTTCTTTTTATTTTTGGCTTCATTTAGTTCTTATATCATTATATTATTAAGTTTTTATAAATTAGATATGCGCATTTTTCATTTTTTTTTTTTTTAATTTGTATTTGATAGTCGATTAATATTATAAATATTAATATTATTTGATTGTGAATTAATGTGAATTAGAATTAGTTTTATTATTTAGTATTTAGGGTGACAATGGAAAATCAGGTCCTTGTTCCTGAATTGTTGCCCGGTGATTGTGCGAGGCGTATAAGTAATAGTTTTCTTTATTTTTGTTTAATAACTTGTATTTAGTTTATGTATTGTTGCTAAATTGTTAAAGATTTTTTCCGCTTTGCATAATAAATGATTATTTATTTATTTATATGCAATTATTGATGTTGTAAAATTTTTTTAGACTAGACAGGCATCAATGTTTACTGCAGAGATCCTTCTTACACTCGTATCTAGATTTAATTCAATCCTTCTCAACACATTCTCTTCTACTTCTTGTAGTACTTACAGTACTCGAGGTCGGCCACCATCCTGGTCAGAATATTCTATATACTACATAAAAAGTTCACTATATAAAGTGCATGCCTGATATTTCTGCATTTGTATGTATTCATCCTTTCATGAAATAAAAGCACTCAACTACACAAGCGAAGGTGTCGTGAGATTGACAATAACTAAAGCAAGATTTGTTTTGTTTTGTGTCAAAATGAACTTTTTTAAAAAGCAACGTGAAATTAATTATGTATCTGAAACAATTAATTTTAGGATCAAAGTTTACTAAGGCTTTTGTGTTTATCTCGATGAGAACTATTAAGGTCCATCTACAGTGTTATCTACAGTAACGTGTTATTTCCGTATTATTTCAATGTCAGTGAAATCTATGACTTCTTAGTGATGCATATCTATACACGTCCGTGAATATAATTCACTGACATGTCACTGTATGATTAAGATTAGTTCCTAAAACCTGCAATGTCTTCTATTATTATTTCAGAATCATACAACTCTAGTAGCTATTTAATATCTGATACAATAAACAGCCGCCAGTAACAGTTTGGCTCATGCCGATCACATGACGTCAGTACGTTTGCCGTCAGTCAATTCAAACGAATCTTCATATACTCAAATCTCCCTGGTACAAAAGGTAGCTTAATATAACAACATCTGGCCAAATTGTCCTC
Source organism: Onthophagus sagittarius (assembly GCA_036711965.1). Lineage (NCBI taxonomy): Eukaryota > Metazoa > Arthropoda > Insecta > Coleoptera > Scarabaeidae > Onthophagus > Onthophagus sagittarius. The sequence continues at coordinate 17,306,124 of JASERS010000004.1, forward strand.
TAAATTCAAGGGGCGGCTGTTCAATATATTGTATAGAAATATACAATCAGCAATATCGCAAATTTTTCAACATTGTGGTACAGTTAGGTTGATGTCAATTTTCAAGTTATTATATTGCTAATTTGCGAAAATACAGAACCAATACTTTATTCACAGACAATGTCACTTCCGTACGTGTTATGGATTACCCATAGAAAGCGTCAATGTCTTTGACCATTTCAAAATTTGACTTGCAGAATTAATCAAAGAATGACACATTTCGTGTTGTATCCAAAGTGTTAAAAGTGTTGTAGCTTTTCAAATATAACGACCCATCTCAAAGTAGGTCTCATGTAGGTTTATTTGTGATTACAAATAATGCAGTATGTGTTTAAAATTTTTTTTATTTAAAAATGTGTTTCAAGTATTATAACCACTTTTCTATTGTTACGTGAAAAAATGCTAAAAGATTACGTTTTTCTGTTGTTACGTAGTTTATTATGGTTACGTCATCTTTCTGGAATAGACTTGGCACATATTTCAGAGGCTTTGTTTCTATGTTCTTTAATTCGCCAAAAGGCGAACAAAATCTATCAACATTTGCGGTACAAACACCCATAATTATCCCTTTGAAATGCCTCGATTGATTTTAAGTTGCTACCAATTCATATCCAAATTTAATTTTTTTAGCTTCATGTATTACTGAGATGTTGAATGTTTAAAAAATTTGTAATCCAACTTTGAACACCTCGAGGGGACTACGTGGTATAGAGATAAGTTAATTAAATCATCCTAATTTTTTGTCCTCTACATGAACCCGTCCTGTGTCGGTTGTTATGTGAATCACCTTATATAGACAACAGAACAATTTCTCCTTTAAGCTAAACTATTCATCGAACCATTTTTTAACTTAATCGAAGTCGGTGAAGTACTGCTCTGCAAGCAGCACTTTCATCCAAGTGATTTCAACACTTCCTTTACTAATTTTGCTGTATGAAACGGCGTAGGGGCTATTGCAATATCACCTTATCATGTCATCAATGATCACAAATAGACCATTTGTTGTCGGTAGCAATTAGTATTAGCTGATCCTCCAGGTTTCAACAGATCACAGAGCATGGTCTTGGGACCAAAGCAATTTGCCTTTGTAATTAATACCATAGTTCTCTTTTGCTTACTACCCATGCAGAAAAAACTTCCTCTCATACTCCTCCAATTCATGTGGCTGCCATCTTTGGGATCTTACAAATTGCCACTCGACTCACATTCAACTTTTCTGATAATAGTTTTTGAGTTTGTGTTGGGTCTTCATCTATTAACTCCTCTTTAAACGTTTTTGGCCTTCCAAGACGTTTTTTGAATGTTAAAATCAACACGTTTGAATTATCTCTAACAGCAAACCATAAGTAGCTTTTCTCTTTTAACAAAACAGGAAAAGTAATGCGTGCAACAACTACAGGTTCCCTGGCATAAAACATGGTATTTCCAAAAAATTATAAATCTATAACCAGGTTGTTTTGACGGAACGTAATTTGTGTAGTTATGAGGTTAATGTCGGTAGGCTAAAGTTATGGCTAAACCTAGTGTAGGTGGATGACCTTGTGCATGGTCTATTAACAACAAAACTTTCAATGCAATATCTATATGTTTTAGAGTACTTTTGCTACAAAACAAACTTGTAACAAGTTAGTTAGAACACTAAAAATGTATAGGTATTATATAGGAATATTCTGGAATCACAGAGTCAAGGTCAATTCAAATATATATGTCAATTTATGAATCCCCAAAAGTGAAGGTTACGAGGTAGTATATATTTGACCTTGACCTTGCTTTGTTGTTTGACAAAGCTCCTCTTCGAATCTCCAAGCTGAAGATCGCGAGATATCTTTGACATTGACTTGCCGATTGACGAACATCCTCTTGAAACTTCAAGGTCAAAGAAAACCCCCGTTGGCTTAGCCCTTTAGGTTCGTTAATCGGCTGGAATAGTAGTAATTTCTTTTTATTTCGATGTGAGGTTTTGGGATTAATGATTTATAAACCAAAAGCAGTTTGGTGATAAGATCTCTTGAATAATTTGAACAAAAGAGAAGGGTAAGACGGTCTTTAGGCATTTTTTCGCAAAAAAAGCCAGTCTCATTTGCATTGAATCGGCTGAAGCTGATTAAACTATATATCAACTTCAAATTGTGAAGTCTATGACAACTTTTAAATTTGCGAACCAACCCTTATTTATTTTAATGAAAGGTTGATAAAATTAACGTAGTTTCAATTCTTTCTATAAGTTCTCTTCTACAAGACTTCTCATAGAAAATTCATTAACTACTTTTTGTAACTACATTCATTTTTTATCATCTAATATCGCACAGTTTTGTAAAAATTATAACATGTGATATTTCTTGGGGAAAAACCGTGTAAATGTAAATGGAGGAACTACTGTAAACAAAAAAAAACAAACCTTTGTATTCAATGGGATATAATCCGCAACTTTCACTTGTTGGAGATTAACTCTCGTTTGAGGGCGAGACTCAATGAATCGTTTCCTAGCTTGGGGCCCCATCCCTGCCAAATTCCGATGTGTATCAACCGAACCCATTTTGTTTTCTCCTCTAACTGCAAAATTCCGTTGAAAATTATTGTTTTTAGGTGGAGATTCAAAACGTGGCTGTTGAATGTAATCGTTTTGTTGAACAATTGGTTGTTGAAAAGGAGCTGGTTTCGCGTAACCTATAGATGTCATTGTGGCTGAATTATTATTTTGGTATTGAGTGATTTGGTTAAACCCACTAACGGGCTCATATTGTGGCGTGTAAATAGGCTGCTGATAAAACGTGTGTTGCACATTTTTTTGGGGAATAGGTTGGATGTATTGATTATTAATGGGAGGTATGAAAACGTTAGAAGAAGCCGAAGTGATAACGCCGATTTTTTGTGGAAATAAATATCCAGAGTGGATCTAAAATTATTAAACCTTACATTTTTTTTTTAATTTTAACCAAAAATTAATACCTGTTGTTGATTAGGCGCTTGTTGGCAAGTTTGAATCCACGAGTTATTTCGACAAACCGGGTTTTGTGCCCAAGGATGTACGTGAATAAGGGGCTTTTTATTTAAGTTTTTATCCCAAACTAAACTTACTAAAAATTAAATTCATCAATTCGATTTAAGGCAGGGAACTTTGACACAACTCACTGTTATTCCTCACGGGAACGTGTCCTTTAAAGTGCGGATTTATCAACACTCGCTTATTTTGAGTGTTATTTTGAAAGTTATTGCGTCTTTGGATGTAATTATTGTTTCTGTAACCGCCTCGCATTGATCGTTTGTTTCTGTTATCACTCCAATTACTTTTAATTGGACTTGGAGATTTTAATTGAACTTCAACTAGAAAAAAGGGGGTTACTTTTAAACCATCAAAGCTAATAATGAGTTAACTCAGAGCTTGACAAATTATAATATTAATAAAATAAATTAAAATTTCTAATAGCAGATTTACAGATTGTAGGCTAAACTTTAAACTGTATTTCAAATTCTACTATATTTGGAATTTGAAGCGCTCTTACAAGTAGTCATCATGCAGTTTTCGGGCTAATAAAAAGCCAAAAAGGTCACCCAGTACAAATAGCTGTGGTTAGAACTTGTAGGCAGTCTCTAATATATACAGGAAATGATTTCTACACAAAAACACTGATATTATTTAATCTTATATTTATCACTTCCTGAGTTGAAGTTTTCCTTACAATACATACTCCACCAATTCCCGGTTTCTCGTACGTTATAATATTGAGTAGATATCGGAGCGACAGTTATTGTATCGACACTTTTTATCGAGTCGATATCGAAATTATTTATTTATTATATTTGAGATGAAAACTGGACAAGCTCAGCGAACATCCAGTAATAGAACACAATAAATAACATAAACAAATAATTTCTTAACAAAAATAAAAAATTGCTGAACAAGAAATTAATAATAATGAAAATGAACAAAAGAAAATCAAATAATAACGAAAATGATTAATAAAAGAACAAAATTAACAAATAAAAAAACATTTTGAAGGCTCAATTTCACATAGAACAATTGTAGGTAAATTATATTTATTATTAATTTCAAAAAATCACAAAAAATCAGGTCAACTTCAACAATCTTTATCTCAAAAACGAATAAAGATTTGCTAATTTGGTTCTCACCATGACAAAATAGACACCTCCATAAATTTTAAATGTATCATTAAGATATCTCAAGAATTTGATTTTTGGTGATTTTTAATTAACTTGAGATAGCCGTAAATGTTCACGTTGAATTTAATGATTCATATCTCAAAAAGGAATAAATATTTTCAAGATCCGGTTTCATCACGAGAAAGTACATAATTTCCTCTACAAATCGTGAATAATTCATGAAGATATCTTAAGAATTCGATTTTTCGTGATTTTTTAAAGCAAGATTATTAATTTCAAGAAATCATAAAAAATAAAGTTAACTTAAATAATCTTTATCTTAAAACTCAATAAAGATCTTCTAATTTGGTTCTCACCATGACAAAATAAACACTTACCTCTACAAATTTTAAATGTATCATTAAAATATCTCAAGAATTCGAGTTTTGGTGATTTTTAATTAAATTGAGATAGCCATAAATGTTCACGTTGAATTTAATGATTTATTATATTATATCTCAAAAACGAATAAATATTTTCAAGGTCCGCTTTCATCACGAGAAAATAGACACTTTCCTCTATAAATCATGAATAATTCATTAAGATATTTTAAGAATTCGATTTTTCGTGATTTTTTAAGACAAGATTATTAATTTCAAGAAATCATAAAAAATTAAGTTAACTTAAATAAACTTTATTTCAAAATCGAATAAAGATTTTTCAATTTGGTTCTCATCATGACAAAATAGACACCTACCTCGATAAATTTTGACTGTATCATTAAGCTATCTCAAGGATTCGATTTTTGGTTATTTTTAGTTAACTTGAGATAGTCGTAAATGTTCACGTTGAATTTAATGATTCATATCTCAAAAACGAATAAATATTTTCAAGATCCGGTTTCATAACGAGAAAGTACATACTTTCCCCTATAAATCGTGAATAATTCATTAAGATATCTTAAGAATTCGATTTTTCGTGATTTTTTAAAACAAAATTATTAATTTCAAAAAATCATAAAAAATTAGGTTAACTTAAATAATCTTTATCTCAAAATCGAATAAAGATTTTCTAATTTGGTTCTCACCATTACAAAACGGACTCTTACCTCTATAAAATTTGAATGTATCATTAAGACATCTCACGAATTCGATTTTTGATGATTTTTAATTAACTTGGGATAGCAATAAATGTTCAAGTTGAATTTAATGATTCATATCTCGAAAACGAATAAATATTTTCAAGATCCGGTTTCATCACGAGAAAGTACATAATTTCCTCTACAAATCATGAACAATTCATTAAGATATCTTAAGAATTCAATTTTTCGTGATTTTTTAAAACAAGATTAATAATTTTAAGAAATCATAAGAAATTAGGTTAACTTAAATAATCTTTATCTCAAAATCGAAAACAAGTTTTCTAACCTGGTTCTCACCATGACAAAATAGACTATAAATTTTGAATGTATCATTAAAATATCTTAAGAATTCTATTTTTGGTGATTTTTAATTAACTTGAGACAGCCATAAATGTTCACGTTGAATTTAATGATTCATATCTCAAAAACGAATAAATATTTTCAAGATCCGCTTTCATCATGAAAAATAAACAGTTTCCTCGATACATCATGAATAATTCATTAAGATATCTTAAAAATTCGATTTTTCGTGATTTTTTAAAACAAGATAATTAATTTCAAAAAATCATAAAAAATTAGGTTAGCTTAAATAATCTTTATCTCAAAATTGAATAAACATTTTCTAATTTGGTTCTTACCATGACAAAATAGACACTTACTTTTATAAATTTTGAATGCATCATTAAGATATCTCCAGAATTCGTATTTTGGTGCTTAACTTGAGATATCCATAAATGTTCACGTTGAATTTAATGATTTATATCTCAAAAACGAATAAATATATTCAAGATCCGGTTTCATCACGAGAAAGTACACACTTTCCCCTACACATCATGAACAATTCATTAAAATATTTTAAGAATTCGATTTTGCGCGATTTTTTAAAACAAGATTATTAATTTCAAAAAATCACAAAAAATTAGGTTAGCTTAAATAATCTTTATCTCAAAATTGAATAAACATTTTCTAATTTGGTTCTTACCATGACAAAATAGACACTTACTTTTATAAATTTTGAATGCATCATTAAGATATCTCAAGAGTTCGTATTTTGGTGATTAACTTGAGATATCCAAAATGTTTACGTTGAATTTAATGATTTATATCTCAAAAACGAATAAATATTTTCAAGATTCGGTTTCATTACGAGAAAGTACATACTTTCCCCTGTAAATCATGAATAATTCATTAAGATATCTTAAGAATTCGATTTTGCGCGATTTTTTAAAACAAGATTATTAATTTCAAGAAATCATAAAAAATTAGGTTAAATTAAATAATCTTTATCTCAAAAACGGATAAAGATTTTCTAATTTGGTTCTCACCATGACAAAATAGTCACTTACCTCTCTAAATTTTGAATGCATCATTAAGATATCTCAAGAATTCAATTTTTGGTGATTTTTAATTAATTTGAGGTAGCCATAAATGTTTACGTTGAATTTAATGATTCATACCTCAAAAACGAATAAATATTTTCAAGATGCGGTTTCATAACGAGAAAGTACATACTTTCCCCTATAAATCGTGAATAATTCATTAAGATATCTTAAGAATTCGATTTTTCGTGGTTTTTTAAAACAAAATTATTAATTTCAAAAAATCATAAAAAATTAAGTTAACTTAAATAATCTTTTATCTCAAAATCGGATAAAGATTTTCTAATTTGGTTCTCACCATAACAAAATAGACACTTACCTCTATAAATTTTGAATGTATCATTAAGATATCTCAAGAATTCGATTTTTGGTGATTTTTAATTAACTTGAGATAGTCATAAATGTTCATGTTGAATTTAATGATTTATATCTCAAAAACGAATAAATATTTTCAAGATCCGCTTTCATCACGAGAAAATAGACACTTCCCTCTATAAATCATGAATAATTCATTAAGATATTTTAAGAATTCGATTTTTCGTGATTTTTTAAGACAAGATTATTAATTTCAAGAAATCATAAAAAATTAAGTTAACTTAAATAAACTTTATTTCAACATCGAATAAAGATTTTTCAATTTGGTTCTCATCATGACAAAATAGACACTTACCTCTATACATTTTGACTGTATCATTAAGCTATCTCAAGGATTCGATTTTTGGTTATTTTTAGTTAACTTGAGATAGTCGTAAATGTTCACGTTGAATTTAATGATTCATATCTCAAAAACGAATAAATATTTTCAACATCCGGTTTCATAACGAGAAAGTACATACTTTCCCCTATAAATCGTGAATAATTCATTAAGATATCTTAAGAATTCGATTTTCGTGATTTTTTAAAACAAAATTATTAATTTCAAAAAATCATAAAAAATTAGGTTAACTTAAATAATCTTTATCTCAAAATCGGATAAAGATTTTCTAATTTGGTTCTCACCATAACAAAATAGACACTTACCTCTATAAATTTTGAATGTATCATTACGATATCTCAAGAATTCGATTTTTGGTGATTTTTAATTAACTTGAGATAGCCATAAATGTTCATGTTGAATTTAATGATTTATATCTCAAAAACGAATAAATATTTTCAAGATCCGTTTCCATCACGAGAAAATAGACACTTTCCTCTATAAATCATGAATAATTCATTAAGATATTTTAAGAATTCGATTTTTCGTGATTTTTTAAGACAAGATTATTAATTTCAAGAAATCATAAAAAATTAAGTTAACTTAAATAAACTTTATTTCAAAATCGAATAAAGATTTTTCAATTTGGTTCTCATCATGACAAAATAGACACTTACCTCTATAAATTTTGACTGTATCATTAAGCTATCTCAAGGATTCGATTTTTGGTTATTTTTAGTTAACTTGAGATAGTCGTAAATGTTCACGTTGAATTTAATGATTCATATCTCAAAAACGAATAAATATTTTCAAGATCCGGTTTCATAACGAGAAAGTACTTACTTTCCCCTATAAATCGTGAATAATTCATTAAGATATCTTAAGAATTCGATTTTTCGTGATTTTTTAAAACAAAATTATTAATTTCAAAAAATCATAAAAAATTAGGTTAACTTAAATAATCTTTATCTCAAAATCGGATAAAGATTTTCTAATTTGGTTCTCACCATAACAAAATAGACACTTACCTCTATAAATTTTGAAAGTATCATTAAGATATCTCAAGAATTCGATTTTTGGTGATTTTTAATTAACTTGAGATAGCCATAAATGTTCATGTTGAATTTAATGATTTATATCTCAAAAACGAATAAATATTTTCAAGATCCGCTTTCATCACGAGAAAATAGACACTTTCCTCTATAAATCATGAATAATTCATTATGATATTTTAAGAATTCGATTTTTCGTGATTTTTTAAGACAAGATTATTAATTTCAAGAAATCATAAAAAATTAAGTTAACTTCAATAAACTTTATCTCAAAATCGAATAAAGATTTTTCAATTTGGTTCTCATCATGACAAAATAGACACTTACCTTTATAAATTTTGACTGTATCATTAAGCTATCTCAAGGATTCTATTTTTGGTTATTTTTAGTTAACTTGAGATAGTCGTAAATGTTCACGTTGAATTTAATGATTCATATCTCAAAAACGAATAAATATTTTCAAGATCCGGTTTCATCACGAGAAAGTACATACTTTCTACTATAAATCATGAATAATTTATTAAGATATCTCAAGAATTCGATTTTTCGTGATTTTTAAAACAAGATTATTAATTTCAAAAAATCAAAAAAAAGGTTAACTTAAATAATGTTTATCTCAAAATCGAATAAAGATTTTCTAATGTGGTTTTCACCATGATAAAATAGACACCTACCTCTATAAATTTTGAATGTATCATTAAAATATCTCAAGAATTCGATTTTTGATGATCTTTAATTAACTTGAGATAGCCATAAATGTTCATGTTGAATTTAATGATTCATATCTCAAAAACAAACAAATATTTTCAAAATCCTGTTTTATCACGAAAAAGTACACACTTTCCCCTATAAATCATGAATAATTCATTAAGATACCTTAAGAATTCGATTTTTCGTGATTTTTTAAGATTATTAATTTCAAGAAATTAGAAAAAATTAGGTTAACTTAAATAATCTTTATCTCAGAAACGAATAAAGATGTTCTAATTTGGTTCTCACCATGACAAAATAGACACTTACCTCTATAAATTTTGAATGTTTCATTAAAATATCTCAAGAATTCGATTTTTGGTGATTTTTAATTAACTTGAGATAGCCATAAATGTTCACGTTGAATTTAATGATTTATATCTCAAAAACGAATAAATATTTTCAAGACCCGGTTTCATCGCGAGAAAGTAGACACTTTTCTCTATAAATCGTGAATAATTCATTAAGATATCTTAAGAATTCGATTTTTCGTGATTTTTTAAAAAAAGATTATTAATTTCGAGAAATCATAAAAAATTAGGTTAACTTAAATAATCTTTATCTCAAAAACGGATAAAGATTTTCTAATTTGGTTCTCACCATGACAAAATAGCTGTTATCATAATGGATGATGATCCATTATGAGTTTGGATACAATTCTTCTATACAATTCTTTGAGAAGAGGTTCAAAATGTACCTAATACATGTAATTATATTTTTGCGGAATTTTATCTTCCTTCCAGGATGTTTTGTTTCTTGTTAGAAAGCAATCAAAATGCAGAATTTGTAAAATGCCCAGATAGTTCTTGTTTTCGAGTAATACCCAGAAACGTCCAGTAATTAGTGGAGTCTCAAAAAATTTCCTTGATTTTAAAAGACTCAAAGGGATTTAATGAGGGATTCATTAATATTTTCCCCCAATTCCTTCTTCAAATACAGCAACAATATCTGTTTGATATCGATATGTGAATATGTACGAGAAACCAGCCATTAGTACCTTTTTTTAATATGTTAATATTTTTTATCTGTTATTTAATATTTTTAAGTGTATGGGGTGTTCAAAATGACTATCTCCGAACATTCATAGTTTCAAGTTTAGTCAAGTTTGAACTTTGATTAAGACCAAGTTTGTCCAGCTCTGACTTAACTGTATGTAACCGAAAGCAAAGTACCGATACAAAAGGCAATAAAAATTCCTTGCAAATACAACTAAATAAATCTATGTTACATACACGGGATTTGTATTATTATAATCATGCCAATGAGACAGCCACCAAATTAAAAAGCTTAATTCGTAATTTTTTATTGCTTACCTTGTTTTGTGGGGCGTTCAGAATGAAATCGGTCTTCTCGTGCTAAGGCTTCATCGGTCTCTACACACAAAGAAAACAATCATAATTATAATTAATAGTTATCGATTAAACAAAATACAAAAACTTACCTTCTTCAATGATATTCCCACTGTCGAGATCTAAGACTTCCCCATCCTGGGATTCAAGATTTTCATCATAATCGTCCTCTAAGAGCGCTTGCTCTTCCTCGGCTCCTATATCGCCTAATTCATCGCTGTATTCCGGGGAATTGAGCAAATCATCCACAGCACTAAAAAAAGGATAATTAGTGTCTTAAATAAACACATTTTAATGATATAACCTCGAAGACATTGTTAACATTTAATGTATCACTGAAAATGGTTTAGCTGAAAGAGTGTTTGACAATTTAACGCGCTTAAATCAGCTAAAAAGAAGGTATAGCGCATTCCGTTTTAACCGATATTTTTTATTGGATATTTAAATCGTCTCTATTTTTAATTTTAGCTAGAAATAGAAAAAATCGAAATTATTTAGAAAATTAGACTTAATTATTTCAAAATTTATTTTTATTATTAATACATTCCTAGGTTATTCTTGATTTATAATTAAAATATTTCGTCTCTACATTTTAATACGCCTATATACAAATGTCAAAAGTAATCGATATGTTTTTAAGCTAACTTCACTTCGCTTCATAACCTCAAAAAATGTTAAAAATCCAAAAGATAACCGGCTTAAAATCTTGGAATTATTTTAATAAACAATTAATTCGGCGATTCTTCTCGAGACAATTAATTTTAGGAATAGAAACATCTTGTGATGATACCGGTTGTGCTATAGTTGATGAAAAAGGGAATATTTTAGGGGAAGCTCTACATTCCCAGCAACAAATTCATTTGGAGTATTAAAATGAGCACTTTTTATTAACTTGGATGTCTAAATTGATTGATTTTGCAGTAATGGGGGGATTATTCCCCCAATAGCACAAGATTTACATAGAAAAAACATTGAAAAAGTTGTCCAAGATGCTTTAAGCAACGCTGGGTTACGAATTGATGATGTAAACGCAATTGCAGTTACTGTTAAACCTGGTAAATATAGCTAAAAAAGTGTAATATAACATAAATATTGTCGTTATAGGTTTACCCATGTCGTTGGAAATTGGTACAAAATATGCCAAATATTTATGCAGACAAAACAACAAACCGTTAATTCCGATCCATCATATGCAAGCGCATGCTTTAACTGCAAGAATGATCAAAAAAATTGATTTCCCTTTTCTTGTTTTATTAATAAGTGGGGGCCATTGCCTTTTGGCTCTTGTAAAAGATGTTGAAACATTTTTATTGTTAGGGGATTGCCAAAATGATGCTCCTGGAGAAGCGTTTGATAAAGTAAATTAATCCATTTTTAAAATAAAACAGCAATAAATTGTTTTTTTAATCAGACGGCGAGGAGATTAAAATTAAAAAATATTCCCGAATTTTCAAAAATGTCTGGTGGTCAAGCAATCGAAGTTGCGGCCTCGAAATGTACAGACCCCAATCGATTTCAACTTTCCGTTCCACTACAACATTACAAAGATTGCAATTTTAGTTTAGCCGGGACAAAAACCCAAGTTTTAAGAGCAATTCAACGCGAAGAGAAGCAATATGGTACTAAATCTTTTTTAATTAATTAAATAATTTAAAGATTTTTTTTAGGAGTTCCTCCCGATGGGGTAATTCCCCATGCTTATGATTTAAGCGCGTCTTTTTTGTTGATAGTAACAAGGCATCTTTGCCAAAGAGTACAACGTGGAATGGAGTATTTAAGTAAAAAAGATATGATGGGAGATAAAAAGACTTTGGTCGTTTCCGGTGGGGCCGCTTGTAATAATTTTATTGCAAAAGGGTTACAAATTGTTTGTGATGAGATGGGATATGATTTAGTGAGGCCACCAAAGAAGTTATGTACGGATAATGGGGTGATGATTGCTTGGAACGGAATGGAAAAGTATTTTATTTAAATTAATAAGTAATTAAGGGTGATTCACACAAGAATTAAAATGAGAATAAATTCTTTGTGTCGATTCTTATGTTAATCCCCTTATATTATTAGTAATTAATAAGTAATTCTTTTAGATGGTTAATTAATAGTGGTATAACCAAAGATTACGACTCCGTTTTTACAGAAAAACGTTGCGATTTAGGGCCAAAAATCTTAATAGACGATTTAAGAAACGAAGCAATCAGTTGTAAATGGATTAAGTTGACGCAATTAACTCAACCTGAAGCGTTTAGATGATAATAAAACCAAATTTATTGTAAATAAATTTTATTTTTTAAACTAAACGCGGACCTTTTTCTTTTTGTAAATTCACAGTATCCCTTAACGTTTTAAATTCGTCTACTTTTTGCTCTTGGTAACAAACATCTAAAGTAGATCTTAATTTATTTTTTAAAATTTCGATATCCTCGTTATTTGTTTTAGCTGATATCGCTAAAATTTGTTGAAATTTTAAAGGAATTTCCGGACGAATTTCAGTGGGGTATTCTCCAAAGTAATCTGGAAGAATTAAATTTTATTAATACATAAATTTGGTGGAATGCAACTGGGCATGAAGAGGATTAAGATTTTATTAATATGAAGGCAGATTAATATTGGGAAGCAAGAAGAAAATGTATAGGAAACGGAAGAAGCTGAGGGAGAGGATGGCAGACGAAATTAGGTTGATGAAATGGGATGGGAAACTCTGAAAATACTTTAATAAGATAAGAATGAGAAAATGGAGGAATTGAACAGGAGCAAAACAAGGAGAAGATGAGATAACTGAGATGGTGATGATGGTATTTGGGGGATTGGAGAAGTGGAGGAGGCAACAGTGGAAGTAAAGGAGAGTAAAGAGATAAAAAGTCCTTTGTACAAAAAAGGTAGGAAAGTTAGGTGGAGATACAGTGCAAGGTTAATGAAAGCGTCATACAAAATTTTTCATTTGCGATAGTCAGGGAATTTTTCGGTTAGTTAATGATTGGCTCTAAACGACTGGATGCAGTCTGGACTCTTCTTTACTCAGGTTCATCTGCTGATATTTGTTTTAATATCTTATTTTTTTTGCATATCTTGCAAGGTGACAAGTATCACCTTTTATATTCTATCTCTGAATGACTTGGTTGAATTGGGTTAGCTAACATTTTTCTTCCATTCTGTAAGCAATTAAACGATACTATTTTGTGATAGTTGGGCTTTTTCCAATTGGATAATAATTGTCTCTATCAGCCTGAATTAACTGTGGGATACTTCAAAATTGCAGCTTTCCCAAATCCGTCCTCTTTGCTTATGATTGAATGCTGATTTTTATTTTAAAATTTATTTATGTATATCTCTCCAGCTTATTGCTTAAATTTTTCAAATATCTATTTGGCTTTAGATGGCATTGCAGTTTATCCGAACATTTTTGACAAGTACCTTATTCTCTATTTATGCCATCTCTGAATGACTTGATTAGATCGGGTTGGCTAAAGTGTTTTTACTATTTTGTAAGCAATTAAACAAATCTATCAATTTTGCGATACTCAGGGAATTTTTTGGTTAGTTAATGATTGGCTCTAAAAGCCTGGATTAACTGAGGAATTTTTCAAAATTGTAGTTTGGAATTTATTTTAAAGTCTTATTTTTTGCATATCTCAGCAATTTATTCCTTCAATTTTTTAAAAATCTCTTTGGCTTATACATGGCATTCCAGTCTATTCGAAAATTTCTGACAAATACAACCTTCCTACTTGTACTTTCTCCGAATGAGTTGATTGGGTTGGGTTGATTAAAATTTGTTCCTTCCTACTTCAGAATCCAAATCTCTTTGCGCATGCTCTTATACTGGTAGTAAGTAGTAGTTGAAATCTTAGTTTTGTACATCTCACCAGTTTGTCTTCACTTTTTCACATATGTATTGGACTTATACATGTCTACTCAAAAATTCTTGACAAGCACCACATTCTCTAGTTATTCCTCTTCTGAATGAGTTGGTAGGGTTGGTTACAAATATATCATTTTTGAAATGTTAATTTTCAATTAGTCAAGTAACATAAACATTGTAGTCTTACTACTTCTTGACATGCTTCTAGAAGAGTTGATTTTGCAGCCAGAAGAGTTGATACTGTTTCTAGCTGATCTGATACTGCTTCTAAAAGGTTAAAATACTTCCAGAAAACTGGAAATGTTTCCAGAAGACTTGAAATTCTTGCATAAGACTTAAAATGCTTCTAGGAGGCTTAATATTGCTTCCAGCAGACTTGATACTATTTCCAAAATACTTGAAATGCTTCCAGAATTCCTGGAAAGGTTTCCACAAGACTTGATATGCTTCTAAGAGACTTGATACTGCATCCAAAATACTTGAAATACTTTCGGAAGCCCTGAAATGGTTCCACAAGGCTTGAAACGCTTTTGGAAGACTTGAAATGCTTGCTGAAGATTTGAAATACTTCTAGGAGAGTTGATTTTCCAGCCAGAAGACTTGAAATTGTTTCTACCTGACCTGATACTGCTTCCAAAAGACTTGCAATGCTTCCAGAAGACTTGATCTGCTTCCAGAGGACTTGATAATGCTTCTAGATGACTCGATATTGCTTACAAAATACTTGAAATGTTCCTAGGTGAGTTGATAGCAGTCAGAAGACTTGATACTGTTTCTAGCTGACCTGATACAGCTTCCAAAACAGTTAAAATACTCCCAGAAAACTTGAAATGCTTCCAAAAGACAATTATAGGCTATATAGACATATTTTAGACAGTGTTTGATGATTTCCAGCAATTTTAGACAAGTTTGGACAACTGGATTTTAAATCATCCAGTCATCAATTTTTGATGATTTCATATCATTTTAGACAAGTCTAGGTAAAAGGGTTGATGATAACGTTGAATAATTTTAAATCATCTAGTCATCAGTTTTTGCCGATTTTAAATAGATTTAGACAACTGGATTCACGTAGATAACGTTAGATGATTTTGACAACCATCAGTTTTTGATGATGATGTTAAACAACTTCGGACAAATTTGGACAAAGGGATTGATGCAGATAACATTAAATTACTTTAACCATTATCCAGTCATCAGTTTTTGTTGATTTTAAACAGATTTTGATGATCAAACAACTTTGGACAAGTTGAGATGATTTTAACAATCATGTAGTCATCAGTTTTTGATGATTTTATGATTTGAAATGCTTCCAGGAGACTTGAGCTTCTTGCAGAGGACTTGATACTGCTTCTAGAGGACTTGATATTGTTTACAAAATACTTGAAATGCTTCCTGAAGTCCTGAAATGTTTCCAAAAGACTTGAAATGTTTCTAAGTGAGTTGATTTTGCAGCCAGAAGAGTTGATACTGTTTCTCGCTGACCTAACATTAATTCTGGATTAATGTTGTATGATTTTAAATGATCTAGTCATCAATTTTTGATGATGTCAGACAGGTTTTTGATGATATCAAATAATTTTAGACAAGTGTAGGTATCTGGGTTGATGTAGATAACGTTGGACGATTTTAAGTCATCTAGTCATCAGTTTTTGACGGTTTTAAATAGATTTAGACAACTGAGTTCATGTAGACAACGTTGGATGATTTTAATAACCATCAGTTTTTAATGATTTTAAATAACTTTGGACAAATTTAGACAAGTTGGTTGATGTAGATAACATTAAATGATTTTAACCGTTATCCAGTCATCAGTTTTTGTTGATATTAGACAGATTTTGATGATCAAACAATTTTGGGCAAGTTTAGACAACTGGGTTGATGTAGACAACGTTAGATGATTTTAACAATCATGTAGACATCAGTTTTTGATGATTTTATGATTTGAAATGTTTCCAGAAGACTTATAATGCTTCTAGGAGACTTAATATTGCTTCTAAAAGACTTGATCTGCTTCCAGAGGACTTGATACTGCTTACAAAATACTTAAAATGTTTCTAGGAGACTTGATACTGCTTCCAAAAGACATGAAATGCTTCGAGAAGACTTAAAATACTTCTAGGAGAGTTGATTTTGATTTCAAAAGAGTTGAACTGCTTCCAGAGCACTTGATACTGCTGCTAGATGACTTGACACTGCTTACAAAATACTAGAAATGCTGTCAGAAGCCCTGAAATGCTTCCTCAAGATTTGAAATGTTTCTAGGAGACTTAATATTGCTTTCAAAAGTCTTGATACTGCTTCTAGATGACTTGATACTACTTACAAAATACTTGGAATGCTTCCAGGAGTCCTGGAAAGGTTTTCACAAGATTTAAAATGCTTCTAGGAGAGTTGATTTTGCAGCCAGAAGACTTGATACTGTTTCTAGCTGACCTGATACTGCTTCCAAAAGAGTTAAAATACTTCCAGAAAATTTGAAATGCTTACAAAAGACATGAAATACTTCCGGAAGACTTAAAATGTTTGTAGAAGAGTTAATTTTGTTTCCAAAATACTTGATCTGTTTCCAGAGAGACTTGATACTGCTTCTAGATGGCTTGGCACTGCTTCCAAAATTCATGAAATGCTTCCAGAAACCCTGAAGTGCTTCTAGGAGACTTGATACTGCTTCCAAAAGACTTAAAATGCTTCTAGGGGAGTTGATTTTGCTGCCAGAAAACTTAATACTGTTTCTAGCTGACCTGATACTGCTTCCAAAAGAGTTAAAATACTTCCAGAAAACTTGAAATGCTTTCAAAAGACATGAAATGCTTCCAGAAGACATAAAATGTTTGTAGGAGAGTTGATTTTGTTTCGAAATGACCTGATCTGTTTCCAGAGAGACGTCATACTGCTTCTAGATGACTTGACACTGCTTCCAAAATACTTGAAATGCTTCCAGAAACCCTGAAGTGCTTCTACAAGACTTGAAATGCTTGTAGGAGACTTGATACTGCTTCCAAAAGACTTAAAATGCTTCTAGGGGAGTTGATTTTGCTGCCAGAAGACTTGATACTGTTTCTAACTAACCTGATACTGCTTCCAAACGAGTTAAACTACTTCCAAAAGATTTAAAATGCTTGTAAAAGACACAAAATGCTTCCAGAAGATTTGAAATGCTTCTGGCAGACTCAATATCGCTTCTATTATCGGATTCAAAAGATTTTACTCCTCACTCTGAAGGGGAGGAACTTGATACAGCTTCTAGATTACTTGATACTGCTTGCAAAATATTTGAAATGCTTCCAGCAACTCTGAAATGCTTCAACAAGACTTGAAATGCTTCCAGAAGCCTTGAAATGCTTCTAGGATAGTTAATTTTGCAGCCAGAAGACTTGATACTGTTTCTAACTAACCTGATACTGCTTCCAAAAGAGTTAAACTACTTCCAAAAGACTTAAAATGCTTGTAAAGACACGAAATGCTTCCAGAAAACTTGAAATGCTTCTGGCAGACTTAATATTGCTTCTATTATCAGATTCAAAAGATTTTACCCCTCACTTTAAAGCCAATAACAAAATAGCTATTCCATAGAAAAAATTGGAACTAGTTTTGTTTGACGCTTAATTTAATTCTTTCTCATGCGTAGTAGTTTCAATTTTTTTCAGACAGTCTTGTAATAATTATCACAGGTATAATAAAAAGATGTACCCAATTCCGGTTGGTCTGCGAAAAACAAGGAGAAAACGAGATAACAGAGGAGGAGGTGGTGATGGTCTTGGAGGATTGGAGTAAGTAAAATGGTACAAGTAAGGGAGAAGTTAGCCAGATTTAAGAGTGAAAATGAGGAAAGAGCCAACAGATATTTTATAGAAGATGGAAAGAGAAAGATGTGGATTTTGTAGGGAAGGTTGTAGGCATTATATCTCATTTTCTGGTGGAGTGTAGTGAGTTGCATTGGCAGAGGTGAGAGAACGGAGGAAGGTAGCTGAATTGGAGATGATGGTAGCAAAAAGATGGAAGGAGACAAGAAGAGGCTGGTTAAGTAAGTAGTTGATATGTGCTCTATGTATTGTAACATGATTACTGTAACTTTTTTAGAATGATTAATATTGATACTTATTAATTAATTAAAATATAATTCAAATCTTACCAGATAAATGATTAATCTTCTTTTTAACCTCAAGATATTTATCTTTAGCCCCTATCACATCCATTTTATTAATAACAATCATCGCCGGCTTATTTAACAAATCTGGATTATACATTTCCAATTCTTTATTTAACAACACTATGGTATCAAAACAATTCCTAAAAGGATGTTGTGGGCTCAACTGGAATCCATTTACATCAACCACTAACAAAATCATTTTCGTTCTTTCAACGTGTTTTAAAAATTTATGCCCCATCCCTTTATTAATATGAGCCCCTTCAATCAAACCAGGTAAATCAGCCATCGAAATTTGTCTTAAATCTTTATAAGAAATTATTCCTATGTTTGGTTTTATTGTTGTAACTTAAAAAAAAGTTAAATAATTATTACATTAATTAAGATTTTTTTTTATTACGTTCTTACATGGGTAACTAGCTATTTTTGGATTAGCATGCGAAACTGCTTTTAATACAGTACTTTTACCCGCATTGGGAAATCCAACTAAACCAATATCAGAAATTAGTTTTAAATCTAATTTAATCGAATGGTTTTGACCAATTCTTCCGATATAATCATTTTTAGAATGACCCCCTTCCCCACCTTTAGCCACTATTATTTCTTCCCCTTGTTTATTAATTTCTCCTAATTTTCCACCATCATCTGTGAGTACAGTTATACCTGTTGGAACCTCGACTTTAACATTTTCACCAGGAACTCCTAATATAAAATTGTGGGTGCTATTTCGTCCATGATTTGCAGCAATTCTTTTATTTTTTAATGCAGATCTAACGTTTTCTAAAGTGATATTTTCATTCCCGACTAAAAATACGTTTCCACCTTGTCCACCAACTCCTCCAAATCTATAAATTACAATAAATTATTTAAAAAATATTTAACAAATTATTTTGATTTTTAGGTTAAATTACTTGGGTAAACCATTTCCACCTGAACCTGCCTTAACGAACAATCTTAATGTATCAATAAAACCAGATTGTAAATATTTTCGTTGCTTTTTAACAGGAAAAAATAATATTTTTGAAATATAAACCATTTCGTTTCAAATGAAAAGTTAGGTTAAAAAGTTAGGTTATGTTTTGATTTTTGATATGACTCATATTTAAGAAGTGAGGTTCGATTGGATGAAAAATAAAATTCGAATTTTTTTATTATCAATAAAATGATTTAATTATTTTATAATTTTGTGTAATCGAGCTTTATTTAATGGATTTTTATGGTTGCTATCAAAATAAATACATATTTGGGCGATTTATGTAATTTTTTGTTTTGAATTAATTAACTAAAAAGGGTTTTGATTTAGAAGCAAAAAAAGTAAAGTTCATCATTTATGATGTAAAAATTTTGAATAACAATTCCTAAAATTATTTATTTATTATATTTGAGATGAAACCTCAAAAGCCAAGCGAAGCATATGGTAATAAATTACGATAAATAACACAAACAAACAATTTCTTAACAAAAATGAAAAATTACTAAATTAAATTATTAAAATATCTTTAAGATCCGCTTGCATCACGAGAAAATAGACAGTTTCTTCGATATATCATGAATAATTCATTAAGATATCTTAAGAATTCGATTTTTCGTGATTTTTTAAAAAAAGATTATTAATATCAAAAAATCATGAAAAATTAGGTTAACTTAAATAACCTTTATCTCAAAATTGAATAAACATTTTTCAATTTGGTTCTCATCATGACAAAATAGACACTTACCTCTATACATTTTGACTGTATCATTAAGCTATCTCGTTTACGTTTACGTTATCTAGTAAACGTTACTATCTTAATAACGTTATAAAATGAATCAATATTTAAAAGATGCGCTTTCATCACTAGAGAATAGACCCTTTCCTCTATAAATCATGAATAGTTCATTAAGATATCTTAAGAATTCGATTTTTCGTGATTTTTTAAAACAACATTAAAATTCCAAAAAATTATAAAAGAATAGGTTAACTTAAATAATCTTTATCTCAAAGACGAATAAAGATTTTCTAATTTGGTTCTCACCATGACAAATAGACACTTACCTCTATAAATTTTGAATGTATCATTAAAATATCTCAAGAATTCGATTTTTTGTGATTTTTAATTAACTTGAAATAGCCATAAATGTTCACGTTGAATTTAATGATTTATATCTCAAAAACGAATCAATATTTAAAAGATCCGTTTTCATTACTAGAAAATAGACCCTTTCCTGTATAAATCATGAATAGTTCATTAAGATATCTTAAGAATTCGATTTTTCGTGATTTTTTAAAACAACATTAAAATTTCAAAAAATTATAAAAAAATAGGTTAACTTAAATAATCTTTATCTCAAAAACGAATAAAGATTTTCTAATTTGGTTCTCACCATGACAAAATAGACACTTATCTCTATAAATTTTGAATGTATCATTAAAATATCTCAAGAATTCGATTTTTGGTGATTTTTAATTAACTTGAAATAGCCATAAATGTTCACGCTGAATTTAATGATTTATATCTCAAAAACGAATAAATATTTAAAAGATCCGTTTTCATTACTAGAAAATAGACCCTTTCCTCTATAAATCATGAATAGTTCATTAAGATATCTTAAGAATTCGATTTTTCGTGATTTTTTAAAACAACATTAAAATTTCAAAAAATTATAAAAAAATAGGTTAACTTGAATAATCTTTATCTCAAAAACGAATAAAGATTTTCTAATTTGGTTCTCACCATGACAAAATAGACACTTACCTCTATAAATTTTGAATGTATCATTAAAATATCTCAAGAATTCGATTTTTGGTGATTTTTAATTAACTTGAGATAGCCATAAATGTTCACGTTGAATTTAATGATTTATATCTCAAAAACGAATAAATATTTAAAAGATCCGCTTTCATCACTAGAAAATAGACCATTTCCTCTATAAATCATGATTAGTTCATTAAGATGTCTTAAGAATTCGATTTTTCGTGATTTTTTAAAACAACATTAAAATTTCAAAAAATTATAAAAAAATAGGTTAACTTAAATAATCTTTATCTCAAAAACGAATAAAGATTTTCTAATTTGGTTCTCACCATGACAAAATAGACACTTACCTCTATAAATTTTGAATGTATCATTAAAATATCTCAAGAATTCGATTTTTCGTGATTTTTAATTAACTTGAAATAGCCATAAATGTTCACGTTGAATTTAATGATTTATATCTCAAAAACGAATAAATATTTAAAAGATCCGTTTTCATTACTAGAAAATAGACCCTTTCCTATATAAATCATGAATAGTTCATTAAGATATCTTAAGAATTCGATTTTTCGTGATTTTTTAAAACAACATTAAAATTTCAAAAAATTATAAAAAAATAGGTTAACTTAAATAATCTTTATCTCAAAAACGAATAAAGATTTTCTAATTTGGTTCTCACCATGACAAAATAGACACTTACCTCTATAAATTTTGAATGTATCATTAAAATATCTCAATAATTCGATTTTTCGTGATTTTTAATTAACTTGAAATAGCCATAAATGTTCACGTTGAATTTAATGATTTATATCTCAAAAAAGAATAAATATTTAAAAGATCCGTTTTCATTACAAGAAAATAGACCCTTTCCTCTATAAATCATGAATAGTTCATTAAGATATCTTAAGAATTCGATTTTTCGTGATTTTTTAAAACCATTTAAATTTCATAAAATTATAAAAAAAATAGGTTAACATAAATAATCTTTATCTCAAAAACGAAGAAAGATTTTCAAATTTGGTTCTCACCATGACAATATAGACACTTACCTCTATAAATTTTGAATGTATCATTAAAATATCTCAAGAATTCGATTATTCGTGATTTTTAATTATCTTGAAATAGCCATAAATGTTCACGTTGAATTTAATGATTTATATCTCAAAAATGAATCAATATTTAAAAGATCCGCTTTCATCACTAGAGAATAGACCCTTTCCTCTATAAATCATGAATAGTTCATTAAGATATCTTAAGAATTCGATTTTTCGTGATTTTTTAAAACAACATTAAAATTTCAAAAATTATAAAAAAATAGGTTAATTTAAATAATCTTTATCTCAAAAACGAATAAAGATTTTCTAATTTGGTTCTCACCATGACAAAATAGACACTTACCTCTATAAATTTTGAATGTTTGATTAAAATATCTCAAGAATTCGATTTTTGGTGATTTTTAATTAACTTGAGATAGCCATAAATGTTCACGATGAATTTAATGATTTATATCTCAAAGATGAATCAATATTTAAAAAATCCGCTTTCATCACTAGAGAATAGACCCTTTCCTCTATAAATCATCAATAGTTCTCAAAAACGAATAAAGATTTTCTAATTTGGTTCTCACCATGACAAAATAGACACTTACCTCTATAAATTTTGAATGTATCATTAAAATATCTCAATAATTCGATTTTTCGTGATTTTTAATTAACTTGAAATAGCCATAAATGTTCACGTTGAATTTAATGATTTATATCTCAAAAAAGAATAAATATTTAAAAGATCCGTTTTCATTACAAGAAAATAGACCCTTTCCTCTATAAATCATGAATAGTTCATTAAGATATCTTAAGAATTCGATTTTTCGTGATTTTTTAAAACCATTTAAATTTCATAAAATTATAAAAAAAATAGGTTAACATAAATAATCTTTATCTCAAAAACGAATAAAGATTTTCAAATTTGGTTCTCACCATGACAAAATAGACACTTACCTCTATAAATTTTGAATGTATCATTAAAATATCTCAAGAATTCGATTATTCGTGATTTTTAATTATCTTGAAATAGCCATAAATGTTCACGTTGAATTTAATGATTTATATCTCAAAAATGAATCAATATTTAAAAGATCCGCTTTCATCACTAGAGAATAGACCCTTTCCTCTATAAATCATGAATAGTTCATTAAGATATCTTAAGAATTCGATTTTTCGTGATTTTTTAAAACAACATTAAAATTTCAAAAATTATAAAAAAATAGGTTAATTTAAATAATCTTTATCTCAAAAACGAATAAAGATTTTCAAATTTGGTTCTCACCATGACAAAATAGACACTTACCTCTATAAATTTTGAATGTATCATTAAAATATCTCAAGAATTCGATTATTCGTGATTTTTAATTATCTTGAAATAGCCATAAATGTTCACGTTGAATTTAATGATTTATATCTCAAAAATGAATCAATATTTAAAAGATCCGCTTTCATCACTAGAGAATAGACCCTTTCCTCTATAAATCATGAATAGTTCATTAAGATATCTTAAGAATTCGATTTTTCGTGATTTTTTAAAACAACATTAAAATTTCAAAAATTATAAAAAAATAGGTTAATTTAAATAATCTTTATCTCAAAAACGAATAAAGATTTTCTAATTTGGTTCTCACCATAACAAAATAGACACTTACCTCTATAAATTTTGAATGTATCATTAAAATATCTCAAGAATTCGATTTTTGGTGATTTTTAATTAACTTGCGATAGCCGTAAATGTTCACGTTGAATTTAATGATTCATATCTCAAAAACGAATAAATATTTAAAAGATCCGCTTTCATCACTAGAAAATAGACCCTTTCCTCTATAAAACATGAATAGTTCATTAAGATGTCTTAAGAATTCGATTTTTCGTGACTTTTTATAACAACATTAAAATTTCAAAAAATTATAAAAAAAATAGGTTAACTTAAATAATCTTTATCTCAAAAACGAATAAAGATTTTCTAATTTGGTTCTCACCATGACAAAATAGACACTTACCTCTATAAATTTTGAATGTTTCATTAAAATATCTCAAGAATTCGATTATTCGTGATTTTTAATTAACTTGAAATAGCCATAAATGTTGACGTTGAATTTAATGATTTATATCTCAAAAACGAATAAATATTTAAAAAATCCGCTTTCATCACGAGAAAATAGACCCTTTCCTCTATAAATCATGAATAGTTCAGTAAGATATCTTAAGAATTCGATTATTCGTGATTTTTAATTATCTTGAAATAGCCATAAATGTTCACGTTGAATTTAATGATTTATATCTCAAAAATGAATCAATATTTAAAAGATCCGCTTTCATCACTAGAGAATAGACCCTTTCCTCTATAAATCATGAATAGTTCATTAAGATATCTTAAGAATTCGATTTTTCGTGATTTTTTAAAACAACATTAAAATTTCAAAAATTATAAAAAAATAGGTTAATTTAAATAATCTTTATCTCAAAAACGAATAAAGATTTTCTAATTTGGTTCTCACCATAACAAAATAGACACTTACCTCTATAAATTTTGAATGTATCATTAAAATATCTCAAGAATTCGATTTTTGGTGATTTTTAATTAACTTGCGATAGCCGTAAATGTTCACGTTGAATTTAATGATTCATATCTCAAAAACGAATAAATATTTAAAAGATCCGCTTTCATCACTAGAAAATAGACCCTTTCCTCTATAAAACATGAATAGTTCATTAAGATGTCTTAAGAATTCGATTTTTCGTGACTTTTTATAACAACATTAAAATTTCAAAAAATTATAAAAAAAATAGGTTAACTTAAATAATCTTTATCTCAAAAACGAATAAAGATTTTCTAATTTGGTTCTCACCATGACAAAATAGACACTTACCTCTATAAATTTTGAATGTTTCATTAAAATATCTCAAGAATTCGATTATTCGTGATTTTTAATTAACTTGAAATAGCCATAAATGTTGACGTTGAATTTAATGATTTATATCTCAAAAACGAATAAATATTTAAAAAATCCGCTTTCATCACGAGAAAATAGACCCTTTCCTCTATAAATCATGAATAGTTCAGTAAGATATCTTAAGAATTCGATTTTTCGTGATTTTTTAAAACAGCACTAAAATTTCAAAAAATTATAAAAAAATAGGTTAACTTAAATAATCTTTATCTCAAAAACGAATAAAGATTTTCTAATTTGGTTCTCATCATAACAAAATAGACACTTATCTCTATGAATTTTGAATGTTTCATTAAAATATCTCAAGAATTCGAGAGAGAGAGAAACAAAATTTATTTATGCCAACCATAATAAATAGTTACATAACAAAAAATAATAAATGAATATATATATATAAAGAAAAATATATTGGCCTAAAAGGGCTATCGACCGGAGTCTTTCTGCCCAATCAAGTTCTGGTTAGTGGCAGCTTTTAGTCTTCTCCGTTCATCAATAGTTTTCGAAGGAGTGGTGGACGATCAGATGGGTGGTTTACTCTAGGAATAATGAGCATATGTTGAAGGAGTTTTGTGGGGAAGTTTAGGATAGTCTTATGACATAGGGATTGTAGGCGTAAGTTAATGGGAGGGATATTAGTGAGGTTATAAAGCAGATCATTGCTGGGGTTGAAAAGAGGATTCCGGGGATTCCTTATTCTTGTTATGGACCTCAGTGCCGATCTTTCTGCGACTTCTATGTGGTATCTTGAAGTTTTAGACTCATCGTTTACAAGAATTCGATTTTTGGTGATTTTTAATTAATTTGAGATAGCCATAAATGTTCATGTTGAATTTAATGATTTATATCTCAAAAACGAATAAATATTTTCAAGATCCGGTTTCATCACGAGAAAATAGACACTTTGCTCGATAAATCATGAATAATTCATTAAGATATCTTAAGAATTCGATTTTTCGTGATTTTTTAAAACAAGATTATTAATTTCAAAAAATCATAAAAGATTAGGTTAACTTAAATAATCTTTATTTCAAAAACGAATAAATATTTTCTAATTTGTTTCTCACCATGACAAAATACACACTTATCTCTATAAATTTTAAATGTTTCATTAAAATATCTCAAGAATTCGATTTTTAGTGATTTTTAATTGACTTCAGATAGTCGTAAATGTTCACGTTGAATTTAATGATTCATATCGCAAAGAATCGAATAAGTATTTTCAAAATCCGGTTTCATCGCGAGAAAGTAGACACTTTCCTCTATAAATCATGAATAATTCATTAAGATATCTTAAGAATTCGATTTTTCGTGATTTTTTAAAACAAGATTATTAATTTCAAAAAATCATAAAAAAATAGATTAACTTAAATAATCTTTATCTCAAAAACGAATAAGGATTTTCTAATTTGGTTCTCACCACGACAAAATAGACATTTACCTCTATAAATTTTGAATGTATCATTAAAATATCTCAAGAATTCGATTTTTGGTGATTTTTAATTAACTTGAGATGGCCGGAAATGTAACGTTGAATTTAATGATTTATATCTCAAAAACGAATAAACATTTCATAACGAGAAGGTGGACACTTTCCTCTATAAATCATGAATAATTCATTAAGATATCTTAAGAATTCGATTTTTCGTGTTTTTTTAAAACAAAATTATTAATTTAAAAAAATCATAAAAAATTAGATTAACTTAAATAATCTTTATCTCGAAAACGAATAAAGATTTTCTAATTTGGTTCTCACCATGACAAAATAGTTTCATTGAATGTTTAATAATTTTTTTAAATCGATTTTTTTTTGTAGGGATTCACTCGTTTACCAGATTTACGCAGAAATAGTCGTTTGGACCAGAGTTACACAACTTTACTCCATTCTTTCGTGAACGCATCATCTCATGATCCAATAATTTTATCAAGATTATTATTAGAAGCCCCTTCGGTAACGGAACAAGTTCTCGATCAACTTTGCCAAGTGTGTAGGGATGAAACTCGATGTAATTGGGCGATGGGGCTCCTCCGCGATTTGATCATAAGAAGACCACCACGCCAAACGATGTATTTAAACGCTTTATTGTGTCATTGCACTCACGAAAATCAAATCATTCGCGATTGCGCCGCCGGGCACATGATCGATCTTTATAAAGATTTAAATTTAAGATCGAGTATTGAGAAGTATACAACGAAAATGTTGGAGTATTTACAAGAACCGCAACCGACTCCAAAATTGTTTGGGATGAATCAAGGCCGATTGGAGGGTTTGGAAGTGTGGACTGATGATATTGCAAAAGCTTGTCTTCAACCTTATATAACGTTACTTCCTCAAAACGATCAATTAATTCATAAATTGGCAAAAATTTACGTTCAAGGAAACGCTGATATTAAACGAATCATCTTGAGATTGCTTGAAAGTCCGATTCGATTGATGGGGATTGATTCTGTGGAGTTGTTAAAATTGGTTGAGGAGTGCCCAAAGAGAGCTGAAACTTTAGCAACGAGAGTTATTCAAATTTTAACCGATAAAGGACCCCCAAGTCCTCAATTGGTACAAATCGTAAGGGATTTGTACAATACCCGAGTCTCAGATGTGCGATTTTTGATCCCAGTTTTGAATGGGTTAAGCAAAAAGGAGGTTATTGCAGTGTTACCTAAGTTGATTAAATTAACCCCGGTTGTGGTGCGTGAGGTTTTTAATCGATTATTAGGGGCTCACGGTGAGAGTAATATAACCGCAACAGAACTTTTAGTTGCATTGCACGTCCTCGATCAAACTAAAGTCGATTTAAAAACGATTTTAAAGGCTACATCTATGTGTTTATCCGAAAAACAGGTTAATTTAATCATAAATTAATTATTTTAATTAATTAAATAATTTTTTTAGATATTACTTAGATACTACTTTTTTAGATATACTTATCTCTATAAATTTTGAATGTTTCATTAAAATATCTCAAGAATTCGATTTTTAGTGATTTTTAATTGACTTCAGATAGTCGTAAATGTTCACGTTGAATTTAATGATTCATATCGCAAAGAATCGAATAAGTATTTTCAAGATCCGGTTTCATCACGAGAAAATAGACACTTTCCTCGATAAATCATGAATAATTCATTAAGATATCTTCAGAATTCGATTTTTTGTGATTTTTTAAAGCAAGATTATTAATTTCAAAAAATCATAAAAGATTAGGTTAACTTAAATAATCTTTATTTCAAAAACGAATAAATATTTTCTAATTTGTTTCCCACCATGACAAAATAGACACTTATCTCTATAAATTTTGAATGTTTCATTGAAATATCTCAAGAATTCGATTTTTGTTGATTTTTTATTAACTTGAGATAGTCGTAAATGTTCACGTTGAATTTAATGATTCATATCTCATAAACGAATAAATATTTTCAAGATCCGTTTTCATCACGGGAGAATAGACACATTCCTCTATAAATCATGAATAATTCATTGAGATATCTTAAAAATTCGATTTTTCGTGATTCTTTAAAACAAGATTATTAGTTTCAAAAAATCATGAAAAACATTACATTAATTTTTTACAACTTGTTTGCCATAATTTTTTAGATAACACGAAAGTTTTTCGAAAAAATCCCAAAAATATTCCTTCATGTATATTTATATAATTACTGATCAAAATGTTAATAAATGACAAAATTGTTTAATTTATTTGTATAAAAAGATTTAACTGAATTATTTTCGTTACAAATCAAAGTATTAATTAATTGATAAACATAAATTAACATAATTTAATTTAATAACATCAACAATATTCATCAAGAGATGATGTATTAGTACTGCTAATAATAATTGTTAATAATAAGCATCCCAAATGCACATGATGGATTACATCTAATTGAAATGATTAATTCTCCCAACATAAAGTACATAAAGATTATGTTTTATTGAAAATTGGCATCAATAATGCAGATGTCTTTGTTATAAATGACGATAAAAGGCAATATAAAAAAATAAATTGAATATGTAGCATCCTATAAAAGCATCCAATACTCAAATGTATTGTTAGTTGTTGTAAAAATTTCAACGGAAATGACACCTTTACTAATTTTGCTTTTAGTTGGTTGTACGCAATCTTTTGGTCGAGTCGCCAATTACAATTTGGATGTTGAAGATTTTGATTTGGACGATTTCGACGGTAACGACGAATCGGATTCTTTAGAAATCGACGATAGAAGCATCGATTATGGGGATTACTACGCGAGAGAAGCGTTACCAGTATTAATTTTAATAGAAATTAACGTTTTAATTATATTTTGTCGTATTCCAGTTTACCGAAACCTGCGAAATTAAATTTCACAATTTTGTACCAAAGGGAAAATCGAAATATGCTGTTCTTAAGAACGTCACCTGCGAATCAACGTATCATTATGAGCGTCTTGGAAGGCCGACAACGAAACGAGACGTAAATATATTTGTTTTGTATGTTATTATTTAGGTTTATTTAATACTTTTTTGGTTTTATAGTTTTGTATAATACAGCATCAACAAAAAAATAAAAACGAAGAAATATGCAAAACGGAATACGTCCCTTTGAGTAAACTTTGGGGGATGAAGAATGCACCTCAATTAAACATTGGGGTGGGATGTAAAGGATGTTTTATTGGACTTAAACATATTAAAACGGTTTAGATGACTCTCAAAATTGCGTGTGTTGTTTAATTATTGATTTTGAATGTTTCAAGTTTCAATAAAAGGAGCAAGTTCAATTTAAATCTTTGTTTTATTATTTTTATTTCTTTTATATAATAAATTGAGACTAATTTCCTTTATCATTAACGATCAAAGGCTACTTTTTTAAAAAAGTATTAATTTTAATGAGTCTTCCTAAGTATTAACCTTGATAGCTTTCTTTGTTGGAGTCTTTATGGAATTTAAGAAATGATTTATATCTCAAATTAAAGCTTAAAGTGTCATCTTTAAGATGATTAATATAATTTGTCTGTTGTCATACTTTAATTTGGGAGATAAATTTGTTTAAAGGATAAATTGTAAAAATCAATTCAAACTTCAAAACTCACTTCCTGTTTACTTTGTAATTTAAAGGCTTGATTTATACGTCACATTAAAGCTGCATGTTTCTTGTTTAAAATGATGTATGATAAGATTATTGTTTGAAAAGAAAAATTTAGAGAAAAAATATCATAAAAAATTGTGGAATCAGGTTATGATTGATTTGATATTTGCGATGGGAGTTAATCTTTAAAAAAATCATTTCCGGGGTATTTATGGGATTTAAGGAATAATTTATATCTCAAATTAAAGCTTAAAGTGTCATCTTTAAACTAATGTAACATAACTTATATGTTATATACTAATTTGAGAGTTAAATTTATTTGAAGGGTTGATTGTAAAAATTGATCAAATCAATGTTAAAAAATTCGCTTTCGGTTTAATTGTTAATATAGAGGCGTGGTTTATATGCCAAATTAAAGCTTTATATTTCCTCTTTAAAATGATGTATGATAAAATTTATGTTTGATGAGAAAAATTTAAAGAAAACAAGTAATAAAAATTTGTGAAATTAAGTTAAGTTTTATTTGACGTTTGCGATGATAGTTAATCTTTAAAAAATTATTTCCGGGGTATTCATGAGATTTAAGGAATAATTTATATCTCAAATTAAAGTTTAAAGTGTCATCTTTAAGCTAATATACCATAACTTGTATGTTATGTTCTAATTTGAGAGTTATATTTACTTGAAGAGTTGATTGTAAAAATTGATCAAATCAATGTTAAAAAATCACTTTCGGTTTAATTGTTAATATAGAGGCGTGGTTTATATGCCAAATTAAAGCTTAACATCTCCTCTTTAAAATGATGTGTGATAAAATTTATGTTTGATAAAAAAAATTTAGAGAAAACAAATAATAAAAATTTGTGAAGTTAAGTTAAGTATTATTTGACGGTTTGATGGGAGATGATAGTTAATCCTTAAAAAATCATTTCCGGGGTATTTATGGGATTTAAGGAATAATTTATATCTCAAATTAAAGCTTAATGTGTCATCTTTAAGCTAATATACCATAACTTGTATGTTATATTCTAATTTGAGAGTTAAATTTATTTGAAGAGTTGATTGTAAAAATTGATCAAATCAATGTTAAAAAAATCACTTCCGGTTTAATTGTTAATATAGATTCGTGGTTTATATGCCAAATTAAAGCTTTACATTTCCTCTTTAAAATAATGTATGATAAAATTTATGTTTGGTAAGAAAAATTTAGAGAAAACAATAAAAAAAAATTTGTGAAATTAAGTTGTTTTATTTGACGTTTGCGATGATATTTAGTCTTTAAAAAATCATTTCCGGGGTATTTATGGGATTTAAGGAATAATTTATATCTCAAATTAAAGCTTAAAGTGTCATCTTTAAGCTAATATAACATAACATATATGTTATATTCTAATTTGAGAGTTAAATTTATTTGAAGAGTTGATTGTAAACATTGATAAAGTCAATGTTAAAAAAATCACTTCCAGTTTAATTGTTAATATAGAGGCGTGGTTTATATGCCAAATTAAAGCTTTATATTTCCTCTTTAAAATGATGTATGATAAAATTTATGTTTGATAAGGAAAATTTAAAGAAAACAAGTAATAAAAATTTGTGAAATTAAGTTAAGTTTTATTTGACGTTTGCGATGATAGTTAATCTTTAAAAAATTATTTCCGGGGTATTCATGAGATTTAAGGAATAATTTATATCTCAAATTAAAGTTTAAAGTGTCATCTTTAAGCTAATATACCATAACTTGTATGTTATGTTCTAATTTGAGAGTTATATTTATTTGAAGAGTTGATTGTAAAAATTGATCAAATCAATGTTAAAAAATCACTTTCGGTTTAATTGTTAATATAGAGGCGTGGTTTATATGCCAAATTAAAGCTTAACATCTCCTCTTTAAAATGATGTGTGATAAAATTTATGTTTGATAAAAAAAATTTAGAGAAAACAAATAAAAAAAATTTGTGAAATTAAGTTGTTTTATTTGACGTTTGCGATGATATTTAATCTTTAAAAAATCATTTCCGGGGTATTTATGGGATTTAAGGAATAACTTATATCTCAAATTAAAGCTTAAAGTGTCATCTTTAAGCTAATATAACATAACATATATGTTATATTCTAATTTGAGAGTTAAATTTATTTGAAGAGTTGATTGTAAAAATTGATAAAGTCAATGTTAAAAAAATCACTTCCAGTTTAATTGTTAATATAGAGGCGTGGTTTATATGCCAAATTAAAGCTTTATATTTCCTCTTTAAAATGATGTGTGATAAAATTTATGTTTGATAAAAAAAATTTAGAGAAAACAAATAAAAAAAATTTATGAAATTAAGTTGTTTTATTTGACGTTTGCGATGATATTTAATCTTTAAAAAATCATTTCCGCGGTATTTATGGGATTTAAGGAATAATTTATATCTCAAATTAAAGCTTAAAGTGTCATCTTTAAGCTAATACAACATAACATATATGTTATATTCTAATTTGAGAGTTAAATTTATTTGAAGAGTTGATTGTAAAAATTGATAAAGTCAATGTTAAAAAAATCACTTCCGGTTTAATTGTTAATATAGGGGCGTGGTTTATATGTCAAATTAAAGCTTAACATTTCCTCTTTAAAATGATGTATGACATAATTTACGTTTGATAAACAAAATTAGAGAAAACAAGTAATAAAAATTTGTGGAATTAAGTCAAGTTTTATTTAACATTTGCGATGATAGTTAATCTTTAAAACACCATTTCCGGGGTATTTGTGGGATTTAAAGAATAATTTATATCTCAAATTAAAGCTTAAAGTGTTGTATATAAGCTAATATAACATAACATATATGTTATATTCTAATTTGAGAGTTAAATTTATTTGAAGAGTTGATTGTAAAAATTGATCAAATAAACGTTAAAAAAATCACTTCCGGTATAATTGTTAACATACAGGCGTGGTTTATATTTCAAATTAAAGCTTAAAATCTCTTCTTTAAAATAATGTATGATAAAATTTGTGTTTGATAAGAAAAATTTAGAGAAAACAAATAATAAAAGTTATGAAATTAAGTTGCTTTTTTTAACATTTGCGATGATAGTTAATCTTTAAAAAATCATTTCCGGGGTATTTATGGGAATTAAGGAATAATTTATGTCTCAAATTAAAACTCAAAGTGTCGTATTTAAACTAATATAACATAACATATATGTTATATTCTAATTTGAGAGATAAATTTATTTGAAGAGTTGATCGTAAAATTTGATCAAATCAATGTTAAAAAAAAATCACTTCCAGTTTAATTGTTTATATAGAGGCGTGGTTTATATGTCAAATTAAAGCTTAACATCTCCTCTTTAAAATGGTGTATGATAAAATTTATGTTTGATAAGAAAAATTTAGAGAAAACAAGTAATAAAGATTTGTGAAATTATGTTAAGTATTATTTGACGTTTGCGATGATAGTTAATCTTTAAAAAATCATTTCCGGGGTATTGATGAGATTTAAGGAATAATTTATGTCTCAAATTAATGTTTAAAGTGTCATCTTTAAGATAATATACCATAACTTGTATGTTATATTCTAATTTGAGAGCTATATTTATTTGAAGAGTTGATTGTAAAAATTGATCAAATCAATGTTAAAAAATTACATTAATTATTTCCGGTTCAGATTAGAAAGGCGGGTATGCAAATATCAGGATTTTGCGATTGGGTATTATCGAATTGCCTTCTTTCCTAAAATTGTCATCCAACTAAACACCTTACCTTCACCTTCCCCTTGATATCATCCATCCAGCATTTCTTTAATGCATTCATTAGGGATTAATTGACACTCATTAGAGCTTTTGGACCATTTTGTGTGTTTTATGCTGTTTTCTTTTTAAGTATTCTCTGTATTATGAGTGCAAAAAAGTATATTTTGTATACACAAATAGATACTAATAAATTTCATACAAGTTCGTCGAAGACTGGATACTCGAAAATGCAATGCTCAGTTATTTCGCTGAACTAATTTTCTGATTCCAATCTATGGGTCAACGAATGGTGATCTCCTTTTTGTTTTAGAATCATCATGGATTCTGTTCTGACACATTGTGCATAATCACTGAATTTCAATTTGATTCTGTTCTCGCTACATTTAAATATAGTAGATAATACTGAAAGCACCCATTACATTTTTAATTGTACCAACCTAAACTTACTCACTTTTCCTTTACTGTATAGGTCGTTCCAATTAAACACTTTTAAAGAGTAACTCCTGTTTCTATAAGAAATCGAGAGATAATGGTAAAAAGTATCTGAGGCTTAATTTTTATAAAAAACTTGATAGTGAAAACCAATTCAAGTCTTTCTCAAATTTTATAATTTTTTTCATAATTTGAATAAACTATTAAAACCACATCATATTTTAACATTTCTTAAGTGAAATCGATATCAAATTGAAACAACGAGTTATATATCATTTTAAAAGCGAAGGTTCAACCTTCAATTTGATGTATAAGTGATTTCTTCATTTTCAAAAATAAGGTCTGTTTTAAATTTTTTAATTTTTTTCGTAATTCTAATATAATATTAAAAACACATCATTCTTTAACATTTCTTAAGTGAAATCGATTTCAAATTGAAACAACGAGTTATATATCACGTTAAAAGCGAAGGTTCAACCTTCAATTTGATGTATAAGTGATTTCTTCATTTTCAAAAATAAGATGTCCACGGTCTTTCTCAAATTTTATAATTTTTTTTGTGTTTCTATAAATCGTCAAAAACATATCATCCTTTAACAATTCTTCAGTGGAATTGATTTCAAATTGAAACAACGAGTTATATATCATTCTAAAAAGGATAGTTCAGTCTTCAATTTGGTATGCAAGTCATTTCTTCATTTTCAAAAATAAGACTTCCACGATCTCTCAAGTTTTATCATTTTTTTTCGTGATTCTACTAAAACGACAAAAACACATCATCCTTTAACGTTTCTTAGATGGATTCAATTTCAAATTGTAACAACGAGCTATATATCATTTTAAAGAGAAATGTTCAACCTTTAATTTGATATATAAGTCATTTCTTCATTTTCAAAAATAAGACATCCACGACCTTTTTAAGAATTTTATAATTCTTTTCGTAAATCTACTAAAACGTCAAAAACACATCGTCCTTTAGCATTTCTTAGGTGGAATCGATTTCAAACTGAAACAACGCTATATTCAAGCTATATATCAAATTAAAGAAGAAGGTTCAACCTTATCATTTCTTCATTTTCATAAATAAGACATCCATCCAACATACTATAACATATATGTTAATTATCCATATTTGCAAGACTTCTTGTTTCAGTTTCAAGACGATTTCTTTAAACTTCCATTTAATTATGTACCTTAACAATACGAGCATTTAATTTATTGACGTCAATAGCGCCAGTAATTATCCTTATTTACACAAAAATGTATTGATCCATAGAAGATTTAACACTCGAAAAATATTCCAGATAACTTATATTATCTATAAGGACTTATTTACATTGTAGCTTTAAATGCTTAACATTTCAGAAATCCGAAAAGTTAATTAACACAATGTTATCGGTTGGGAATTGTTCTATAAAACCCCGAATCACATCGTTTTCCACCCAGTTTTTCAAAAACCGTTACGAAAATGATTCAATTAATGTTCTTGTTCTTTATAACCTCGTTTGCTTTGCCTTTCGAGTCGCATCTTCACTTTGGGAATGTAAACCGGAAAAGTATTTATACGAGTGGTGATGAGAATGAATGGGAATCGCTAAAACGTGTTGATATTTTTGATAGAAGTCTCGGTGATTACGATACGAGGGAATCCCCGCCTGTAAATTTAAAATTTTTGTAGATAAATTAATAAAATTGATTGAAATTTTTGTTTTAGTTCCAAAAAATTTGTGAAGTACAATTTATTCAAGTCCCTTTTTGGGAGAGAGATCCTTTGTATGAATACAAAAATTATCCAATGTATAACGCCACTTGCGTTACATCGGATGTAAGTAACCCTTTGAGTTATTCGAGACATTTACCTCGCAAAGATGTGAGTAAATTTCAAGTACCTAAAAAATTATTGATTAATTTTTTGATTTCGTTTTTAGTTTTGCATCATTAAGCATCAAAAGGTCGGCGAAGAAGATTATTTTTGCAAAACCGTTTTTAGAAAGATTCCGATTTTGAAGAGGAAACGTGGTAGCTCGTGCTGGTCTTACGAAATTGAAAAGTTTGGTGTTGGATGTAAATGTCATATTGCTATTAAATTTGATTAATAAATTAACATGCAAATTTTTTTAAAAAAATTTTGTCTTCCTTATTTCGTTAAATTAAGCTTTAAAACGTCGCTTCCGGGGTATTTGTGGGATTAAAGAAATAATTTATGTCTCAAATTGAAGCTTAAATCGCCCTCTTTGAGATAATATAATATAATTTGTGTGTTAATGTTAAAATTTTTGAGATAAATTTGTTTGGGGAATGGATTGCAAAATATGATCAAGCGAAATTAAAAAAATCACATCCGGTTTACTTCTTAATTCGAAGCCATGGTCCATATGTCAAATAAAAGCTTAAAGTTTTCTCTTTAAAATGATGTATGTTAAGATTTATGTTTAATAAGAAATGTTTTGAGAAAATAATTCATAAATGTTGCTAAATTAGGTTAAGTTAGAGTCAACACTTGTAACGAAAGTTAATATTTAAAAAATCACTTCCGGTGTGTTTGTGGTATCGAAGAAATGAGTTACATCTCAAATTAAAGCTTGAAACGTCAGCTTTAAGATAAAGTAACATGAGATGTATGATAATTTTGAAATTTAGGAGAAAACTTTGTTTAAAAGATGAATTGTACAAAATGATTGAGTCAAACTAAAAAAATCACTTCCTGTTTCCTTTTTAATTGAAAAGCACGGTATATCTGTCAAATTAAATCTTAAAGTTTCCGTTTTAAAATGATATATGATAAGATTTATGTTTGATAAGAAAAGTTTTGAGAAAAAAATCGTTTAATTTGACTATAAGTTTGCGATAAACGTTAATTTAAAAAAATCTAAAAAAAAATTAATTTCATGTAATAAAACATTTATATTAATACTAAAATTTTTGAGATAAATCCACATAAACTTAATCATTTCTTTTTTAATTAAACCAATAAATTTTACCCTTCAATAAAAGCAATAACAACTAATAACAATCATTCTAGTTAATAAATAAATGTTATCTATCACACAACTTGTCTGATAATCTTTAATTCTTGCAATGTTTTCATTGTGATTAACAAAACCAACCTACTCGGTCGTATTAACTTGGTTAAACAGCTTATCGGCTCACCCCAGACCGTTAATTAACCGTATCAACGAGAAAATTAGATGGGATTACATCTGACATATCGTTTTAATCAAGTCTCGTGTATAAAAACCGGGAATAACATTGTTTCTGTACCCATTCGTAAGGTATATTTAACATAACACTCAACAGTTAATAATAAAATTAAATTAAAAAGAAAACATCGAAAATAATGATTTCGCAATTTTCTTTTTTACTATTCACCCTTGCAATAAGTTTTGCTCAAATTGTTGATGAAGATCCTGTTTTCGATTGGTTACAGTTTTCTAAAGGTACCGAAAATGATTACGTTGACGATTTGGAATCGCTACAAGATTTTAACCAGCCCGAAGATGCTTTAGATCTTCAAGATAGGGGTCTTGGAGATTATGGTTTAAAAGAACCTTTAATGGTACGTTGTTTAGATTAATAAATTGTTTTTATTTATTTTTTTTGTAGTACAATGTAACGTGTGTGCTTCAATATAATAAAGTGGATTGGAGGCCAAAAGATGTTCCTTCTCCGAAATATAACATAACTTGTGCTTCGACCGATACTAATCCTTTGACTCATTCGAGATTTCATAAAAATAAGAGTAAGGTAAGTATATGTGACAAGATAAATCACATTATCCGGTTTAATTCTTAACAAAAAGACATGGTTTATACATTAAATTAAAGCTTAACATTTTTTCTTTGAAATGATGTATGATAATTTTGAAATTTTGAATTTGGTGATATTCGAGAAAATGAAGATCGCCTTTTAAATGATTTGACTGACTTTATTAACTTTAGGTATTTTCATAGATTTTGTTAATTTTTTCTTAACATATTCTCTTTTTACTTTTGTAACAAGTTAGCCTTTTCTTTTCTCTTTAATTAAATTCTTTTCCTTTTAATTTCTGTTTTATCCTTTATGTTTTTAAATTGACCCTACTTATTTGTTTTTTTATTTATTTTATTATGTTACTATTCCCAAATCAAATTAAACAAAGAATTAAAAAAAATGTTGTGATGGGCCAAATTGGATACTTCTCTTTAAAAATGCCCTTTAAAAAATTCCTTTTGGAAACTCCTCTTTCTATAAGGAATTGAGGAAAATGATATCAATATCTGGGACTTCGTTAAAAAAAATGCAATTTCGAAAAAATGACGCCTTTTGTCTTATTAAAAAATACACACACCATACTTTAACATTTCTTAAGTGGAATCGATATCAAATAGAAACAACGAGTTACACATCATCGTTCAACGAAAAAGGTTTAGCCTTCAATTTAATATACAAGTTCTTTCTTCATTTTCAAAAGTAAGATCACCATGATATTTCAAATTTTATCATCTTTTTCGTCATTCTGCTAAAACCTCAAAAACACATCATCCTTTAACATTTGTTACATAGAATCGATTACAAATTGAAGCAACGAGTTATACATCATCTTAAAGAGGAAGGTTTAACCTACAATTTGATATACAATTTATTTCTTCAATATCAAAAATAAACGCCTCACGATCCTTCAAATTTCATTATTTTTATCTTGATTGTACATACCGTCAAAAACACATTATCCTTCAACATTTGTTATATGGAATCGATTTGAAATTGAAGCAACGAGTTATAAATCGTCTTAAAGAGGAAGGTTTAATCTACAATTTGACATGCAATTCATTTCTTCATTATCAAAAATAAGACCCTCACGATCTTTCAAATTTCATTATTTTTATCTTGATTCTACTATACCGTCAAAAATACGTCATCCTTTAACATTTCTTACGTGGAACCGATTTCCAATTGAAACAACGGGTTAAACATCATCTTAAAGAGGAAGGTTTAACCTGCGGTTTGGCAAACAATTCATTTCTTCATTTTCAAAAATAAGAACACCACGATCTATCAAATTTTTTCGTGATTCTTCTACGTCAAAAACACATCATCCTCTAACATTTCGTAACTGGAACCGATTTTAAACTGAAACAACGAGTTATATGTCATTTTAAAGAAGAAAGTTCAACGTTCAATTTGATATACAAGTCATTTCTTCATTTTCAATAATAAGACTTCCACGATCTTTCAAATTTAGTCATATTCTTGCGATTCCACTAAAACGTCAAGAACACATCTTTCTTTAATATTTCTTAAGTGGAACCGATTTCACATTGAAAGAATAGGTCATACATTATTTTAAAGAGGAAGATTTAGCCTTCAATTTGATATACAAGTAATTTCTTCATTTTCAAAAATAAGACCTTCACGAACTTTCAAATTTCATCATTTCTATTTTGACTTCAGTAAACCGTCAAAGCCACATCATCCTTTGACATTTCTTAGGTGGAATCGGTTTCAAATTAAAACAATAAGCTATACATCATTTGAAAGAGAAAGGTCCAACCTTCAATTTGATGTATAATTCATTTCTTCATTATCAAAAATAAGACCCTCTCGATTTTTCAAATTTCATTCTTTTTATCTTGATTCTACTAAACCGTCAAAAAACATATCATCCTTTAACATTTCTTAGGTGGAATCTATTTCAAATTGAAACAACGAGATATACATCATTTGAAAGAAGAAGATTCAACCTTCAATTTCATTTACAAGTTATTGTTTCATTTTCAAATATGAGACTTCAACGATCTTTCAAATTTTATCATTTTTTTCGTGATTCTACTAAAACGTCAAAAACAAATCATTCTTTAAAATTTCTTAGGCGAAATCGATTTCAAATTGAAACAACGAATTATATGTCATTTTAAAGCAGAAAATTCAAGCTTCAATTTGATATACAAATCATTTCTTCATTTTCGATAATAAGATTTCCATGGTCTTTCAAATTTAGTTATATTTTTGTGATTCCACTAAAACGTGAAAAACACATCATTTTTTAATATTTCTTAAGTAGAATCGGTTTCAAATTGAAACAACGAGTTATACATCATTTGAAAGAGGAAGATTCAGCCTTCTTTTTGGTATGCGATGCATTTCTTTATTTTCAAAAATAAGATTTCCACGGTATTTTTAAAATTTTTCATTTTTTTTGTGATTCTACTAAAACGATAATTACACATCATCTTTTAACATTTTTAAGTGCAATCCATTTCAAATTGAAACAACGAGTTATATATCATTTTAAATGGGAACGTTCTGCCTTCAATTTGATATACAAGTCATTTCTTCATTTTCAAAAGTAATACTCATACGACCTTTCAAATGTTTTCTTGATTCTTCTAAAACGTCATAATCACATCATCATTAACATTTCTTAACTGGAATCGATTTCAAATTGAAAGAATGAGTTATACGTCATTCTATAGAAGAAAGTTCAATTTTCAATTTGATATACAAGTAATTTCTTCATTTTCAATAATAACACTTCCATGATCTTTCAAATTTAGTCATATTCTTGCGATTCCACTAAAAAGCCAAAAACACATCATTCTTTAATATATCTCAAGTGAAATCGATTGCAAATTGAAACAACGAGTTAAACATCATTT
Source organism: Onthophagus sagittarius (assembly GCA_036711965.1). Classification (NCBI taxonomy): domain Eukaryota; kingdom Metazoa; phylum Arthropoda; class Insecta; order Coleoptera; family Scarabaeidae; genus Onthophagus; species Onthophagus sagittarius. The sequence continues at coordinate 17,347,226 of JASERS010000004.1, forward strand.
CAAAAAGAAAGACTCAGCCTTCAATTTGATATAGAAGTGATCTCCATCTTCAAAGAAGGTCCCCACGACCTCAAACTTAAACTTATTTCGGTAATTTCACAAGAACTAAATATCTGATATGTTCTTAAAATCGTATCTCAAGAACTAGGACTCGATTTTATATTGATATCATTCTTGAGATAACGTTTTAAACTCAACTTTGCATATTTGATTGATATGATATATAAAATTTAAGAAAATGTTATCTCAAGAACGACAAGATCGGCCTGATGAGTTCAAATGAGTTCTACCTCATTTGAAAATTCAGCCTTGAATTTGGTATGCAAGTTATTTCTTCATTTTCAAAAATAAGATCTCCACGATCTTTCAAATTTTATAACTTTTTGCTTGATTCTAGTAAAACAGTAAAAACACATCATGTTTTAACATTTCTTAAGTGGAATTGGTTTCGAATTGAAACAACGAGCTTTTTATCAGTTTAAAGAGGACGATTCATCTTTCAATTTGATATGCAAGTTGTTTCTTCGATTTCAATAATAAGACCTCCACGACCTTTTACAGTTAGTCATCTTTATCTTGATACCACTAAACTGGCAAGAACACATCATGTTTTAACATTTTTAGGTGGAATCGATTGCAATTTGAAACAACAAGTTATACATCATTTGAAAGAGGAAAGTTCAGATATCAATTTAGTATACAAGCTCTTTCTTCATTTTCAAAAATAAGACCTCCACGATCTCATAAAATTATGCTTTTATTCATTATCACTACTTATAAGTGAGAAAAATATAAGATATGACCATATACTAAGTGATATTTAATTTATTTTTGTCTCAACCGGTTTCGGTATTTATATTACCATCTTCAGAAGACGCTTCTATTAACAATTTAAACGTTAAAACACTAACACAATAACAAGTAACGTGGTATATGAAGAAATGTTTTAATTTTTAAATTGTTAATAGAAGCGTCTTCTGAAGATGGTAATATAAATATTGAAACCGGTTAGGACAAAAATAAATTAAATATCACTTAGTATATGGTCATATCTTATATTTCTCCAATTCTCATAAAACATCAAAAGCATATCATCCTTTAACACTTCTTAAGTGGAATCGATTTTGAACTGCAACAACATTTTGGCCCACCCTCTACATCTCAAATTAAAACTTAAGCAATAGTTTTAAAGATATATATTTTTTGTTGTAGTTTTGTATTATTAAACACCAAACTCTACACAATAGCGATATACAGTCATTTCTTCATTTTAAAAAATAGGATATCTACGATCTTTCAAATTTAATCCTTTTACTTTGATGTCACTAGCACATCAAAACCACACCATCATTTAACAATTTCTTAGGTGGAGTACATTTCAAACAGTAATAACGACTTTTACATAAATTTAAAGAGGGAGGTTCAAGCTTCAATTTAAAATACAAGTCATTTCTTCATTTTCAAAAATAAGACATCCACAATCTTTCAAATTTCATCATTTTTATCTTGATTTCGCTAAAATATCAAAAACATAACGTCCTTTAGCATATCTTAAGTGGAATCGATTTCAAATTGAAACAACGAGTTGTACATCATTTTGAAGAGGAAGGTTCAACCTTTAATTTGACATACAATTTGTTTTTTCATTTTCAAAAATAAGACCATAACGGTCTTTCCAGTTTGATCATTTTCTTTCATGATTTTACTAAACCGTCAAAAACACATCATCTTTTAACATGTCTTAAATGGAATCGGTTTCAAATTGAAACAACAAGGTATACATCATTTTAAAGAAGAAGGTCCAACTTTCAATTTGATATACAAGTCATTTCTTCATTTTCAAAAATAAAATCCCCACGATCTTTAGAATTTTATCATTTTTTTGTGATTCTACTAAACCGTCAGACACATTATTTTTAACATTTCTTGCGTGGAATCGATTTCAAATTGAAACAACGAGTTGTACATCATTTTGAAGAGGAAGGTTCAACCTTTAATTTGACATACAATTTGTTTTTTCATTTTCAAAAATAAGACCATAACGGTCTTTCCAGTTTGATCATTTTCTTTCATGATTTTACTAAACCGTCAAAAACACATCATCTTTTAACATGTCTTAAATGGAATCGGTTTCAAATTGAAACAACGAGTTAACATCATTTGAAAGAGGAAGGTTCAGCCTTCAATTTGATATATAAGCCATGTCTTCATTTTCAAAAATAAATGTCAAATTAGGCCCATCCTTTGCATCTCAATCATTTTAAAGATATTTTTTGTTCTAGTTTTGTATTATTAAGCACCAAACTGTAGACAAGATTGGACATTTATGCAAGACCTCTTACAAGCACATTCAAAAATCGAAGAATACACACCATACGATTCCCTTTGGAATCGGTTGCGAATGTCACGAATATATTGAATGGGTAAATCCAGGAGAATTTCAACATTCGCATCATTAATGATTAGATTTAAATGAAAACTGTTTGATTCGAGGAAGATTTATGTGTATTGAGAGAAATGTTTAATTAATTGTGTTACATTTAAAAAGGGAAATAAAAAGTTGAAATATTTTTCACATTTTTTAATAGTAATATGAACAATTTTACATGCACATTTATTCAAAAAAATAAATGAAAATTAAAAAAAATGAAGGAAAAAATTCGAATTTTCACGGACACATTCATACGTATAAAGAAACGATTCACAGTCAAAAATAAACGTCCTCTTTTTTTGTACTTGTCCGCACATGTTTCGGTACCTCCCAATGTTCGTTTTTATCTCATTTTTTTGTATGTTTTTCGCGTGATTTACTATTGATAAGAATTTGAATTTGAATTTGACATAAAAACTAATCAACAACGGGGCAAGGATTTTTTAACAAAACAAAATTAATATTACAAAAAAATCGTTAACAATAATATTACAAAAAAAACTTAAATTGTACATTGTACATACTAAAAAAATGATAATAATTATTATACTCTCTCTATTGCTTTGTGTACAATTTGACAAAAAAAAAATTAAATTAAAAGAAGAGGTGAAAAAATACAATTTTTACAAAATATAGTCATAGTCTTTATCAACAAATATTATATAGGATAGACAGGACGCAATTTATGGGTGAGATTTAATGAGTATTTAAAAAAGGACTGTATTTAAGGCTGTATTTAAACATCTTTGTAATTGTAAACATAAAACTAATTTTTTTAATTACATTACTTAAACCATTAAGGAAGCCAAGAGAGTGGGACCTGTTTGAGGAATTTTATATTAAAAAACATAAACGAGAAAATGAAGATCGCCTTTTAAATGATTTGACTGACTTTATTAACTTTAGGCATTTTCATAGATATTGTCAATTTTTTCTTAATTTATTCCCTTTTTTATTCTTTCAAATACACCCCCCTTTTTTACTTTTGTAATAAGTTGGCTTTTTCTTCAAAATCGTTTTCTTTGCCTCAAGTGAACTGGTTTCTTTTGCAAAATTCTTTCTCCTTTAATTTTTGTTTTACGCTTTACGTTTTTAAATAAACCTTCTGTTTTTAAAAAAATAATGAAAGTTGCAACATAAGATGTTGTGGTAGGCCAAATTGGACACTTTTCTTTAAAAGTGCCCTTTAAAAATTTCCCTATGGAGACTCCTGTTTTTTATAAGAAATAGAGGGAAAATGATATCAGTGTCTGGCACTTGATTTTTATAAAAAACTTTATGATGAGAACTTTATGATGATGATGTGTGTATTTTTCTTATTGAAAAATACACACATCATGCATTAACATTTTTTAGGTGGAATCGGTTTCAAATTGAAACAACGAGTTACACATCATTTGAACGAAGAGTTCAGCTTTCAATTTGATATATAAGTCCTTCGCCACACGATATTTCAAGTTTTATCATGTTTTACGTGATTCTACTAAAACGTCAAAAACATATCATCCTTAAACATTTCTTACGTGGAATCGATTTCAAATTGAAACAACGAGTTATACATCACTTGAAAGAGGAAGGTTCAACCTTTAATTTGGGATGATGTCTTACATTTCTTCATTTTCAAAAATCCACCACGATCTTTCAAACATTTTCATGACTCTTCTAAAACGTCAAAAACTGGAATCAATTTTAAACTGAAACAAAACGGTATACATCGCGTTAAAGAGGAAGGTTCACCCTTCAATTTGATATACAGGTCATTTCTTCATTTTTAAAAATAAGCCACCCACGGTCTTTCAAATTTCATTACTTTTATTTTGATTTCAAATAACAAAAGACAGATCATTCTTTAACATTTCTTAGATGAAATCGATTCCAAATTGAAACAACGAGTTATATGTTATTTTTAAGAAGAAAGTTCAAGCTTCAATTTGATATACAAACCATTTCTTCATTTTCAAAAATAAGACATCCATGATCTTTCAAATTTAGTCATATTTTCGTGATTCCACTAAAACGTCAAAAACACATAATTTTTAATGTTTCTTAAGTTGAATCATTTTCAAAATTAAGATTTCCACGGTCTTTTTCAAATTTTACAATTTTTTTCGTGATTCTACTAAAACGACAATTACACATCAATTTTTAACATTTTTCAGGTGCAATCCATTTCAAATTGAAGCAACGAGTTAAACATTATCTTAAAGAGAAAGGTTTAACCTACAAGTTAACACACAATTCATTTCTTCATTTTCAAAAATAACTCATCCATAATTTTTCAAATTTCATCACTTTTATGTTGATTTTAGTCAAATATCAAAAAACACATAATCCTTTAGCATTTGTTAAGTGAAATAGATTTAAAATTGAAACAACGAGTTATATATCGTTTTAAAGAGGAAGGTTCAACCTTCAATTTGATATATAGGTCATTTTTTCAGTTTCAAAAATATGACCTATACGACCAATCAAATTTTTCGTGATTCTTCTAAAACCTCAAAATCACATCACCATTAATATTTCTTAACTGGAATCGATTTCAAATTGAAACAACGAGTTATATGTCATTTTAGAAAAGTTCAAGCTTCAATTTGATATACAAACCATTTCTTCATTTTCAATAAGACCTCCATCATCAGACCTATCACACATTTTCGTGATTCTTCTAAAACGTTAAATCAGATCATCATTAACATTTCTTAACTGAAAACTAACATTTCAAACTGAAACAATGAGTTATACGTCATTTTAAAGAAGAAAGTTCAACTTTCAGTTTGATGTACAAGCCATTTCTTCATTTTCAATAATAAGACCTCCACGATCTTGCAAATTTAGTCATATTCTTGTGATTTTACTAAAACGTCAAAAACACATCATTTTTAATGTTTCTTAAGTGGAATCGGTTTCAAATTGAAACAACGAGTTAGACATCATTGGAAAGAGGACGATTCAACCTCCTTTTTGGTATGTGATACATTTCATCATTTTCAAAATTAAGATTTCAACGGTCTTTTTCAAATTTTACAATTTTTTTTCGTGATTCTACTAAAACGACAAATACACATCAATTTTTAACATTTTATAGGTGCAATCCATTTCATATTGAAACAACGAGTTATACATTGTCTTAAAGAGAAAGGTTTAACCTACAATTTAACACACAATTCATTTCTTCATTTTCAAAAACAACACATCCACAATCTTTCAAATTTCATCACTTTTATGTTGATTTTAGTGAAATATCAAAAAAATGCATAATCCTTTAGCATTTCTTAAGTGAAATAGATTTAAAATTGAAACAACGAGTTATATATCGTTTTAAAGAGGAAGGTTCAGCCTTCAATTTGATATACAGGTCATTTCTTCAGTTTCAAAAATATGACCTATACGACCTATCAAATTTTTCGTGATTCTTCTAAAACGTCAAAATCACATCACCATTAATATTTCTTAACTGCAATCGATTTCAAATTGAAACAACGAGTTATATGTCATTTTAAAGAAGAAAGTTCAAGCTTCAATTTGATATACAATCCATTTCTTCATTTTCAATAATAAGACCTCCATGATCTTTCAAATTTAGTCATAGTCTTGTGATTCCACTAAAACGTCAAAAACGCATCATTCTGTAATATTTCTTAAGTGGAACCGATTTTAAATTGAAAGAACGGCTTATACATCATTATAAAGAGGAAGACTTAACTTTCAATTTGATATACAAGTTATTTCTTCATTTTCAAAAAGAAGACCTAAACGACCTATCAAATTTTTCGTGATTCTTCTAAAACGTCAAAATCACATCACCATTAATATTTCTTAACTGCAATCGATTTTAAATTGAAACAACGAGTTATATGTCATTTTAAGAAGAAAGTTCAAGCTTCAATTTGATATACAAGCCATTTCTGCATTTTCAATAATAAGACCTCCATGATCTTTTAAATTTAGTCATATCCTTGTGGTTCCACTAAAACGTTAAAAACACACAATTTTTTAATATTTTTTGAGTGGAATCGATTTCAAATTGAAAGAAAGGGCCAGACATCCTTTGAAAGAGGAAGATTTAACCTTCCGTTTGATATACATGCAATTTCTTCATTTTCAAAAATAAGATCTCCACGATCTTTCAAATTTGACAAATACACGTCATCTTTTAACATTTTTTAGGTGCAACCGATTTCAAATTGAAACAATGAGTTATATATCATTTTAAAGAGGAAGGTTCAACTTTCAATTTGGTATACTACTGATTTCCTTAATTTCAAAAATAAGACCTATACAACCTATCACACTTTTTGGTGATTCTTCTAAAGCGTTAAATCATATCATCATTAACATTTCTTAACTGAAATCGATTTCAAACTGAAACAACGAGTTATACGTCATTTTAAAGAAGAAAGTTCAACTTTCAATTTGATGTACAAGCCATTTCTTCATTTTCAATAATAAGACCTCCACGATCTTGCAAATTTAGTCATATTCCTGTGATTCCACTAAAACGTCAAAAACACATCATTTTTAATATTTCTTAAGTGGAACCGATTTCAACTTGAAAGAACGGATCACACATTATTTTAAAGAGGAAGATTTAACCTTTAATTTGATATATAAGTAATTTCTTCATTTTGAAAAATGAGGCCTACACGATCTTTCAAATTTTATCATTTTTTTCGTGATTCTACTAAAATATCAAGAACTTATAATTCTTTAATATTTCTTAAGTGGAATCGATTGCAAATTGAAACAACCAGTTATACATCATTTTAAAGAGGAAGATTCAACATTCAATTTGATATAGAAGTCACTTCTTCATTTTAAAGGAAGGTCCCCCACGACTCAAACTTAAGATTATTTCGGTAATTTCACAAAAACCAAATATCTGATATGTTTTTAAAATCGTGTTTCAAGAACCACGACTCGATTTTATATTGATATCGTTCTTGAAATAACATTTTAAAGTCAACTCTGCATATTTGATTGATATATAAAAATTTAAAAAAGTTATCTCAAGAACGATTTGTGATATCGGCATAAAATAACAAACATTTTAAAGCAAATTTGATGAAAATAATTTCTTGTTTTTTATAAACACCGTTGTTACAATTTTTTTAAATCAAACTATGTATATTTGGTTGTTATAAATGTATAGGTGGGTCAAATTGGACGCTTTTAAAGGAAAGCTCTCGTAAATTAAATTGAATCAATTTCAAATTGAAACAATGAGTTGTTATCCATTTCAAAAAGAGTTCAGCCGTCAATTTGGTATTCAAGTTACTTCTTTATTTTCAAAAATAAGATCAAAAAATCGTGGATTTTTCAATTTTTATCATTATTTTGTTTGATTTTAGTAAAAGAGTAAAAACACATCATGTTTTAACATTTCTTAAGTGGAATTGATTCCGAATTGAAACAACGAGTTATACATCATTTAAAAGGGAAAGGTTCAATATTAAATTTGATATGCAAGTCATTTCTTCATTTTTAAAAGTAAGACATCCAGAATCTTTCAAGTTTTACCATTTTTTTCGTGATTCTACTAAAACATCAAAAACACATCATCCTTTAACACTTGTTAGGTGGAATCGATTTCAAATTGAAACAACGGTTTATACAACATTTTAAAGAGGAAGGTTCAATCTTCAATTTGATATACAAGTCGTTTTTTCATTTCCAAAAATAAGACCTCCACGACTTTTCAAATTTTTTTCATTTTTTTTGGTGATTCTACTAAAACATCAAATACACATCTTTTAACATTTCTTAAGTGAAATCGTTGTCAAATTGAAACAACGAGTTATACATCATTCGAAAGAGGTTCAACCTTCAATTTGATATATAAGCCATTTCTTCATTTTCAAAAATAAATGTCAAATTAGGCCCATCCTTTACATCTCAATCATTTTAAAGATATTTTTTGTTCTAGTTTTGTATTATTAAGCACCAAACTGTAGACAAGATTGAACATTTATGCAAGACCTCTTACAAGCACATCCCAAAATCAAAGAATACACACCATACGATTCCCTTTGGGATCGGTTGCGAATGTCACGAATATATTGAGTGGGTAAATCCAGGAGAATTTCAAAATTCGCATCATTAATGATTAGATTTAAACGAAAATTGTTTGATTCGAGGCAGATTTATGTGTATTGAGAGAAATGTTTATTTAATTGTATTACGTTTTAAAAGGGAAATAAAAAGTTGAAATATTTTTCACATTTTTTAATAGTAATATGAACAATTTTACATGCACATTTATTCAAAAAAATAAATGAAAATTAAAAAAAATGAAGGAAAAAATTCGAATTTTCACGGACACATTCATACGTATAAAGAAACGATTCACAGTCAAAAATAAACGTCCTCTTTTTTTGTACTTGTCCGCACATATTTCGGTACCTACCAATGTTCGTTTTTATCTCATTTTTTTTGTATGTTTTTCGCGTGATTTACTATTGATAAGAATTTGAATTTGAATTTGACATGTGTGATAAATTAGACGAAAAAAAATAAAAACTAATCAACAACGGGGCAAGGATTTTTTAACAAAACAAAATTAATATTACAAAAAAAATCGTTAATAATAATATTACAAAAAAAAACTTAAATTGTACATTGTACATACTAAAAAAATGATAATAATTATTATACTCTCTCTATTGCTTTGTGTACAATTTGACAAAAAAAAATTAAATTAAAAGAAGAGGCGAAAAAATACAATTTTTACAAAATATAGTCATAGTCTTTTTCAACACTATTGTTTGCGATTGTTTTTTTAAAAAATATATTATGCATATTATGTATACGTTTCGTATAAATATAATCTTTTTTTGTACCCATTGTTTTGGGGCTCTTAGGTTTACTGTTTTGTAAATTTAAAATACGTTTACGGTTTAAAAGCTAGGAAAAACCTTATTATTATTTACAAGTGTACTCTCATGAAATTAAAAAAAAAAAACACAGAATGTTGTAGTAGTAGGTACCTATACACTTAAATGAGAAAAATTAAATAAAATAACAATAAAGAAAGGACTTATGATTCGAAGAAATAATAATACTGGTAGTTTAAGTTTAAGTTGAGAAAAAGTGTTTGAAACGAAAATAAATTCATAAAAAAAATACTTTATAAAGAAAGGCTTCGAACGTCTTTAAAAGCACCACGAAAAATAGATTTTTATCCTTATTTTTTACAAAGACATTGGAGATTTTTTACATTTACATATACATAAATACGAGATTATTAGGACATTAAGGTAGTTTTATCTCGAAAATTGTATTGGTTTTTTTAAATCTTATGGAACAATTACAGTGTTTAATTTGCACTTGAAACAGCGTACATCTCTCTTAATTTTTTTTACATTTAAAAAGATTTCAATATCCAAAAAATCTCTTCGCACTGATTTATAGATTAACTTTTTACATCCCCTTAATTTTCTTGCACCTTTTTTTCATCATCCTAAATATTGCTTTTTAATTTTCAGTCTAAAACCATAAAATCGTTTTAATACATCCTAACACTCCCTTATTATCTCATCATTCTCGCTTAATTCATTCTCAATTCATTCGACTACAAATCAGATTTTTTTTAAACAATGCCATACAATCGTGATAATATATTAATTAATATTACTATAGTACATGAGCGAGGGGGGGTGGGGAACAAATACGCTATTCATCTACCTAAACGCTAATAAAATAAATAACATAATAAATCAAAAAATATCCAAAAACGCTCAAAAAAAAAACTTAACAAATATACAAACTTACAGATTACAACCGATTCATTTAATAATAATAATTAATCTCGAGTCACTAGGTGAGCAGCGGACTTTTCTTCATTTTTGGGGGGGGGCGACGACGGCGGCGGCGTATTTTGAGGGGGAGGAGAATCACTTGGAGAATTTTCTTTTTCTTGTTTTTTTTTTGGAAATTAAAACGGAAAGAAAAGGTGTCTACGTGCACTCTATTATGTGCGGTTGGGATGACTCTATCACTGTCGGCCTCGTTTCTTTACCGGGATGATGTGGGGTTTGCGGAGGTGGTCTTTGTAAACTTTGGGGGATTGTTGATGGCGGCCTCGAGAGCCCAGGGTGAAGTACTTGGCCGATGGGGTGTTGCTGTTGGTGAACCTCGAATGGTTCCCTTGAATCATCGTGATGTAGTTCTTTTCCGTTTATATCTAAAGAGGCTGCAATAAATAATAAATATTAAAAAATCATTTCTTAAAAAAAATCTTAAATTAAAACTGAAAGCTTTATCTTTAAAATTATTTAATATTATTTTTATGTTAAAGTTCAAATTTGATTCAAGAATGAAATGATCGTAAAAAATGATTAAACGATATCTGGTTTAATTCATAATATAAAGAGACGTTTTTTTTGTTAAAAACGTCTCTTAAATTTGATTTGACATTTGCGATGATAATTTTAACTTTAAAAAATCATTTCCGGAGTATTTATAGGCATTAAGGAATAAATTATGTCTCAAATTAAAGCTTAAAGCATCATCTTTAAACTAGTATAACATAACTTATATGTTATATTCTAATTTGAGAGTTAAATTTATTTGAAGTGTTGATTGTAAGAATTGATCAAATCAATGTTAAAAAAATCACTTCCGATTTAATTGTTAATGTAGAGGCATGATTTATATGTCAAATCAAAACTTAACATTTTGTCTTTAAAATGATGTATGATAAGGTTTATGTTTGATAAGAAAAATTTTCCAAAAAAAATTGTAAAATTTTGTAGAATTAAGTTAAGTTTGATTTAATATTTGTAATGACAATTAAACTTTAAAAACTCATTTCCGGAGTATTTATGGGCATCAAGGAATGAGTTATATCTCAAATTAAAGCTTAAAGTATCATCTTTAAATTGATATAACATAACACATGTATTATATTCTAATTTGAGAGTTAAATTTATTTGAAGAGTTGATTGTAAAGATTTATCAAATCAATGTTAAAAAAATCACTTCCGGTTTAACTCTTAACATAAAGTCACGGTTTATACATCAAATTAAAGCTTAAATTCTTTTCTTTAAAATGATGTATGATAAGGTTTATGTTTGGTAAGAAAAATTTTCCGAAAAAAATTGTAAAATTTTGTAGAATTAAGTAAAGTTTGATTTGATATTTGTGATGACAGTTAAATTTTAAAAACTCATTTCCGGAGTATTTATGGGCATCAAGGAATGAGTTATATCTCAGATTAAAGCTTAAAGTATCATCTTTAAATTGATATAACATAACACATGTATTATATTCTAATTTGAGAGTTAAATTTATTTGAAGTGTTGATTGTAAAGATTTATCAAATCAATGTTAAAAAAATCACTTCCGGTTTAATTGTTAATGTAGAAGCCTGATTTATATGTCAAATTAAAGCTTAACATTCTCTCTTTAAAATGATGTATGATAAGGTTTATGTTTGATAAGAAAAATTTTGAGAAAAAAAATTAAAAAATTTGTAGAATCAAGTTAAGTTTGATTTGTTATTTGTGATGACAGTTAAATTTTAGAAACTCATTTCCGGAGTATTTATGGGTATCAAGGAATGAGTTATATCTCAAATTAAAGCTTAAAGTATCATCTTTAAATTGATATAACATAACTTATATGTTATATTCTAATTTTACTGTCATATTTATTTAAATAGTTGATTGTAAAAATTGATCAAATCAATGTTAAAAAAAATCACTTCCGGTTTAATTGTTAGTGTAGAAGCATGACTTATATGTCAAATTAAAGCTTAACATTTTCTCTTTAAAATGATGTATGATAAGGTTTATGTTTGATAAGAAAAATTTTGAGAAAAAAAATTTTAAAATTTGTAGAATTAAGTTAAGTTTGATTTGATATTTGTGATAACAATTAAATTTTAAAAGCTCATTTCCGGAGTATTTATGGGCATCAAGGAATGAATTATATCTCTAATTAAAGCTTAAAGTATCATCTTTAAATTGATATAACATAACTTATATGTTATATTCTAATTTTACTATCATATTTATTTTAAAAGTTGATTGTAAAAATTGGTCAAATTAATGATAAAAAAATCACTTCCGGTTTAACTCTTAACATAAAGACACGGTTTATACATCAAATTAAAGTTTAAATTTTTTTCTTTAAAATGATGTATGATAAGGTTTATGTTTGGTAAGAAAAATTTTCCAAAAAAAATTGTAAAATTTTGTAGAATTAAGTAAAGTTTGATTTGATATTTGTGATGACAGTTAAATTTTAAAAACTCATTTCCGGAGTATTTATGGGCGGGCATCAAGGAATGAGTTATATCTCAGATTAAAGCCTAAAGTATCATCTTTAAATTGATATAACATAACACATATATTATATTCTAATTTGAGAGTTAAATTTATTTGAAGAGTTGGTTGTAAAAATTGATCAAATCAATGTTAAAAAAATCACTTCCGGTTTAATTGTAAATGTAGAAGCATGATTTATATGTCAAATTAAAGCTTAATATTTTCTCTTTAAAATGATGTAGGATAAGATTTATGTTTAGTAAGAAAAATTTTGAGAAAAAAAATTGTAAAAATGTATGGAATCAAGTTTGATTTGACATTTGCGATGATAGTCACGAACTTTAAAAGGTTACTTCCTGTGTATTTATGATATCAAAAAAATGAATTATATCTCAAATTAAACCTTGAAATATTATCTTTAAGATAAAGTAACATGATCTATATGTTATTTTTCAAATTTGGCAAAGAACTTTGTTAAAAAGATGAATTGTAAAAAATGATTAAATCAAACTAAAAATCACTTCCGGTTTAAGAAAATATATAATATTCCGGTATAATAAAAGCTTAAAGCTTTCTCTTTAAACTGATGTATGTTAAGATTTATGTTTAATAAGAAAAGATTCGAGAAAATAATTCATTAATGTTGCTGAATTAGGATAAGTTTGAATAAATACTTGTAATGAAAGTTAATCTTTAAAAAAGTCACTTCCGGTGTATTTATGGTATCGAAGAAATGAGTTATAACTCAAATTGAAGCTTAAAATATTAGCTTTAAGATAAAGTAATACAAGTTATATGATAATTTTAAAATTTGGCAGATAACTCTATTTAAAAGATGAATTGTAAAAAATGATTGAGTCAAACTGAAAAAATCATTTCATGTTTACTTTTTAATTTATAGGTATGAGTCATATATCAAATTAAAGCTTAAAGTTTCTTGTTTAAAATTATGTATGACAAGATTTATGTTTGATAAAAAAAATTGTCGAGAAAATAATTCATAAATGTTGCCAAGTTAGGTTAAGTTTAAGTCAATGCTTGCAACGAAAGTTAATTTTAAAAAAATCACTTCCGGTGTAGTTATGGTATCGAAGAAATGAGTTATGTCTCAAATTAAAGATTAAAATGTCAGCTTTAAGATAAACTAACATGAGTTATATGTTAATTTTGAAATTTGGTAGATAACTTTGTTCAAAATATGAAATGTTAAAAATTATTAAATCAAACTTAAAAAATCACTTCCGATTTATTTCTTAATTTGAAATCATGATTCATATGTCAAATTAAAGCTTAAAGTTCCTTCTTTAAAATGATATATGATAAGGTTATATTTAGTAAGAAAGGTTATGAAAGGAAAATCATAAGAAGTTACTAAATTAAGTTAAATTTGAATCAACGTTTGAAATGAAAGTTAATATTTTAAAAAAATCACTTCCGGTGTATTTATGATATCGAAGAAATGAGTTATATCTTGAATTAAAGCTTGAAATGGTAGTTTTAAGATAAAGGAATATGAGATATATGATAATTTTGAAATTTGGTAGAAAACTTTGTTTAAAAGATGATTTGTAAAAAATGATTAATTTAGTCTTAAAAAATCACTTCCGGTTTATTTCTTAATTTGAAATTATGGTTCATATGTCAAATTAAAGCTTAAAGTTTCTTCTTTAAAATTTTATATGATAAGGTTATATTTAGTAAGAGAAGTTTTGAGAAAAAAATCATAAGAAGTTGCTAAATTAAGTTAAATTTGAATCAACACTTGAAATGAAAGTTAATATTGAAAAAATCACTTCCGGTGATTGAAATGGCTTGAAATGGCAATATTAAGATAAATATAACACGAGTTATATGTTAATTTTGAAATTTGGCAGAAAACTTTGTTTAAAAGAAGAAATGTAAAAAATGATTAAATCAAACTTAAAAAATCACATCCGGTTTATTTCTTAATTTGAAACCATGGTTCGTATGTCAAATTAAAGCTTAAAGTTTCTTCTTTAAAGTGATATATGATAAGGTTATGTTCAGTAAAAGAAGATTTGAGGAAAAAAATCATGAAAAGTTGCTAAATTAAATTAATTTTGAGTCATCAGTAAGTTTGATAAAATGAAAGTTAATCTTTAAAAAATCACTTCCGGTGTGTTTGTGATATCGAAAAAATGAGTTATATCTCAAATTAAAGCTTGAAATGGTAGTTTTAAGATAAAGGAACATGAGATATATGATAATTCTGAAATTTGGTAGAAAACGTTGTTTAAAAGATGATTTGTAAAAAATGATTAAATTAGTCTTAAAAAATCACTTTCGGTTTATTTCTTAATTTGAAATTATGGTTCATATGTCAAATTAAAGCTTAAAGTTTCTTCTTTAAA
The DNA here is from genome assembly GCA_036711965.1 of Onthophagus sagittarius. NCBI lineage: Eukaryota > Metazoa > Arthropoda > Insecta > Coleoptera > Scarabaeidae > Onthophagus > Onthophagus sagittarius. The sequence goes on from JASERS010000004.1 coordinate 17,362,295, forward strand.
ATGATATATGATAAGGTTGTATTTAGTAAGAGAAGTTTTGAGAAAAAAATCATAAGAAGTTGCTAAATTAAGTTAAATTTGAATCAACACTTGAAATGAAAGTTAATATCGAAAACGTCACTTCCGGTGATTGAAATGGCAGTTTTAAGATAAAAATAATATGAGTTATATGTTAATTTTGAAATTTGGCAGAAAACTTTGTTTAAAAGATGAAATGTAAAAAATGATTAAATCAAACTTAAAAAATCACTTCCGGTTTATTTCTTAATTTGAAACCATGGTTCGTATGCCAAATTAAAGCTTAAAGATTCTTCTTTAAAGTGATATATGATAAGGTTATGTTCAGTAAAAGAAGATTTGAGAAAAAAAATAATGAAAAGTTGCTAAATTAGATTAATTTTGAATCATCAGTAAGTTTGATGAAATGAAAGTTAATCTTTAAAAAATCATTTCCGGTGTGTTTGTGATATCGAAGAAATAAGTTATATCTCAAATTAAAGCTTGAAACATCATCTTTAAGATAAAATATCATGACTTATATGTTAATTTTGAAATTTGGTGGATAACTTTATTTAAAACAAGAAATGTAAAAAATGACTAAATCAAACTTAAAAAATCACTTCCGGTTTATTTCTTAATTTGAAATCATGGTTCATGTATCAAATTAAAGCTTAAAGTTTATTCTTTAAAATAGTATATGATAAGGTTATGTTCAGTAAGAGAAGATGAGAAAAAAATCATGAAAAGTTGCTAAATTAGATTAATTTTGAGTCAACACCTGAAATGAAAATTAATCTTTAAAAAATTATTTCCGGTGTGCTTGTGATATCGAAGAAATGAGCTATATCTCAAATTAAAGCTTGGAACGTCAGCTTTAAGATACAGTAATATGATTTATATGTTAATTTTGAAATTTGGCAGAAACCTTTGTTTAAAAGATGAATTGTAGAAAATGATTAAATCACACTTAAAAAATCACTTTCGGGTTATTTCTTAATTTAAAGCCTTGGCTCATGTCAAATAAAAGCTCAACATTTCCTCTTTATAATCATGTATAGTAAGATTTTTGTTTAACAAAAAAAATTTCCAGAAAAATAATCATAAATGTTGGTGGTAAATTAGTTTAAGTTTGAGTTAACTCTTGCAATAAAAGTCGATCTTTAAAAAATCACATCCGGTTTATTTATGGCATCTAATAAATGATTTGTGTTTCAAGATAAAGCTGAAAACGTTATCTTGAAGATAAAGTAACATGGTTTGTATATTAATGATAAATTTGACAGATAACTTCGTTTAATAGATGATTGAAAAATTGATTGAGTCGAATTCAAAAAATCACTTCCTGCTTATTTCTTAATTTAAAGATATGACTTATATGTCAAATTAAAGCTTAAAGTTTCTTATTTAAAATGGTGTATGATAAGCCTTATATTTAATAAGAAAAATTTTGAGAAAATATGCAAAAATAAGTTGCTCAATTCTATTAAGTTTGAGTCAACACTTACACAATCTTTAAAATTACTTCCGGTGTATTTATGGGATCTAAGAAATGCTTTATTTCTCAAATTCATGCTTAAAGTGTCTTAACGCGTTAATTTTCAAATTTGGCAGCAAAAAATCTAAAAATCTTTAAGTAATAATTGCAAAAAATGGAGACGAATTAAACTTAAAAAATCACTTCCGGATTACTTCTCAATTTAAAGGCATGATTAATATGTCAAATTAAAGCTTAACATTTTCTCTTTAAGAGGATATATTGTAAAATTTATATTTGATAAGAGAAGTTTTTAGGAATAAATCCCCAACAAATAATGTTAAGTTAGCAATTAAAGTTCATTTTTACAAAATCACTTCCAAACTATTTATGGGAATTACGAAATGATTTATGTCTCAAATTAAAGCTCAAATCGTTATCTTTAAACTAACATTTTGTTATTGATTTAATATCTTACCAACAGGTCCATCACTAACAGCATACTCATAGTAACCATTTGGTGAGGCTTCATTAAGTTCATCCTCGATACTATTTGGTCTACAACTCGTCGTTTTCCAATGCGTTCTCAAACCGGAAGCGCTGATATAATTCTTCCCACACTCCTGACAAATATACGGCCTTTCGTTCGTATGCAACCGTTTATGTAACTTTAGGTGCACAAACTGCGTGAATTTCGCCGGGCAAAAATCGCACGCGTACGGCTTTTGCCCACTGTGCAATCGAAGATGCGTCTTCAAATTGGACGTCGACGAGAACCTCTTCTTGCAAATGGTGCATTCGTGCGGTCGCTCGCCCGTATGCACCAAATGGTGTTTTTGGAGATGCGCCAATTGGGTGAACGATTTCGTACAAACATTACATTTAAATGGTCGCTCGCCGCTATGCGTTCTTAAATGTACTTTTAAGTTGGAAAGTTGACCGAAAGTTTTACAACAAACGTTACACTCGTAATGCATTTTGCCGTCCTTTTTCTTGAGCGGATACGGAAGGCTTCGATAACCCCTCGAACCGTTACTGGAGGAATTCGGACTTGTCGGACTTAACGTACAATTATTATCGGGACTTTTACAACCGTTCGATGGTTGTCTGACGTGTTGTAAAGGTGTTAAGGGGGTTAATAAGTGATTTCCGCCGATGTGGGATGTATTGATCATCAGATTCGTTTGATGGTTGTAATTGGAGGTGATGGGTGGTGAATAAGTGGTTGTGGGTGCTGAGGTTATCGTGCTATGTACGATTCCGGTTGGTGAGGGGAATAAGTTGTAATAACCCGTGGGTTGGATGTGGCCGTAATTCTCTATGTACCTAGGAATCGGGCTTAAAGGCTTCATTGGATTTGGCGAAAAACTGTTTTGAATTGGGAGATTCGAACTTGAATCGGGACTACATGGGACTGCACCGTATCGATGACTTTTCTTGTAAGAATACGCCATTTCCGTTGGGGAACTCGGAGGTGGTGTCGCGTTCGGTTGTCTTTGACTGTTATCGTTATTGTTTGAGTCGTTTCTGTTCCTTAATAAGATGTTTTCCAAAATGCTCGAGGATGGGGGAGTGTACCTTGAAATCATTTGATTTTTCACCTCACTTTCGTAATAAGGTTTATTACCATTAGGAACATCAAGAGGTGGAGAATCGCTTACGATTACGGTTGTGGCGTTGGGATTTTGCACGACCACGTTCCCCAATTCGGGTATTACCACTTCCGGTTGTTGGATGACGGTTTCTTTTTCTATCTCATGATCGCTCTCGGAATTCTTCGACGTGTATAAGTATGCTTTTGTTATTTTAATTTTTACTTTGCGATATTCGTTTTTTTGGACTTCCGGGGATTGGGGGGATTGCTTGATGACCGCGGTTTCTTTCGGTTTTTGACTAAAATCCAAAACGTAATTATTTTCACTGTCTGAATCACTCGAGTCTTCCGGTGGAGTAAAAGCATCGTCATGATATCCATTACTATGATAACCTTCATCGGAACGAACACTCCCATCCGTCGGTGTTAATTGATGTTCATAAGGTTCTTTTCCAGAATCGGTTGTGCTGACGGTGATGGCTTCGGTATTGGATTGTTGTACTTGTTGGCCTAAAAATAAACGGTTCATTTTCGATTTAGCCCTTTTTGAAACATCCTTACGTATTCTTTGAAGCATTTGTTCCCCCGTTAATGGGTAATTAAGTCTCTCCGCGAACTCCCTACAATACCAAACTAAAAGCTCTTGATTTGGAAGGATCGGCTTAATGGTGTAGAAATAAATATTCATTTTGTATTGACACGCTATGAGATTTTGAGCTTCGCTTGAGTACGCGGGGTTGACGAATCGCATCCAATTGGCTTTGGTGGTATCATAGCCGTCTATGTAGTAGTAGAGCTCATTATCTTTGTAAATCTGAAAATTATTAATCACATCATCATCATGATCCTTTGAAGTACGGTTAAGGTAACGTCAGATTTGTCCGAAATGTATAAACAATAAACGTCGAATGTATAAATAGAAATCAGAAAATAACAGAGAGGTTTATTTATATTAAAAGGAAAACATCTTGTTATTCGACGGAGCGTTTCGGAAAATGTCTGACCGGTTTAACGTTTTATTTGGGATGGGGAAGTTTATGTACAAGGTTAGAAAAATAATTTACAAAAGTACCTTATCGCCAGAAGCATTTCTAACTAATCCGTCCCTTAGCTGTACCTGAATGTAAGAAAATAACCAAAAAATAGAAAAAAACGAACGAGAACCCAAAATAACGATTTTACAATTTAATTTACTCAATTTTCGAAAAGTTTGTTTTGAATCTGAACAAGGAATAAGATCGAAAGTTAATCTATACTTACCCTCCAAAAATATTTTCTATTAGCCGTTGCTGGCACGGAATCTTTGGCATAGATTTCACCGACCAATGGGCCAAATCTTGTGCCCATTGGTATGAAGCTTGTACTCCATACTCCTTGAGCCTAAAAATATACAACAAAAAGAAAGACTTTAATCAAAATGATCCAAAAATCAATCCACAGTTTTTTACTTTTTGTGTAATTTTTCCTTACAATCTTTTTCTAAAAATATTAGGAGTTGGGTTCAAAAAATCGCAACATCAGTGTTTATAGGAAATAAGAAGTTATTTATGGCACACTTAATCTACATTAAATTTCCTTTTAATTGAAACATAGTTCATCGTTATTTCTCAATTTGTGCTCGAGATACGACTTTTTTAATTATACACTTTGAATTTGTTATAATCAAAAATGAAGTGTTGGGTTCAAGACATCATTACATCGTAGTTTATGGGAAATAAGAAATTATTTATGGCACACTTAATTTACATTAAATTAGCTTTAAAATGAGTCATATTTAATTATTATAGCTCAAATCGTTCTTGAGATATGTTTTTTTTAATTTTGCCCAACTTTCTCTTTCTAAAAATATGAAGAGTTGGATTCAAAAAATCACATCATCGGTGTTTATGAAAAATAAGAAATAATTTATGGTACACTTAATCTATATTAAATTTCCTTCAAATTGAACCAAATTTCATCGTTATATCTCAATTCGTTTTTGAGAAACGATTTTTTTAAATTGTACTCTTTGAATTTGTTATAATCGAAAATGGGGTGAAGGGTTCAACACATCATTACATCGCAGTTTATGGGAAATAAGAAATTATTTATGGCACACCTAATTTATATTAAATTTACTTTAAAATGAGTAATATTTCATTATAATATCTCAATTCGTTCTTGAGATATGATTTTTATTAACTTTGCCCAACAATCAAATTTGAAGAGTTAGGTTTAACAAATCATGACATTAGTGTTTCTGAAAAATAAGGAATGATTTATGGTACACTTAACCTACATTAAATTGAGCTCAAAATTAATCATAATTCATCGTTATATGAAAATTCATTTTTGATCTATAATTGTTTTAATTACACACTTTGAATATGTTATAACCAAAAATGGAGTGTTGCGTTCAAGACATCATTACAGCGCAGTTTATGGGAAATAAGAAATAATTTATGGCACACTTAATCTATAATAAATGTACTTTCAAATGAGCCATAGTTCATCGTTATATCTCCATTCCTTCTTAACATACGGTTTTTTTTTAATTACACCGTTCGAATTTTGTATAATCAAAAATGTAGTGTTGTTTATGGGAAATAAGAAATTATTTATGGCATACTTAATCAACATTAAATATATTTTAAAATGAGTCATATTTAATTATTATATCTCAATCCGTCTTCGAGGTATATTTTTTTTAATTTTGCCCAAGAATCTATTACAATAAATATGAAGAGTTGGATTCTAAAAATCGTAACATTGGAGTTTATGGATAACGAGAAACAATTTTTGGCACACTTAACCTACATTAAGTTTACTTTAAAATGAATCATATATTATACTTATATCTCCATTCGTTCTCGAGATACGATTTTTTTAATTTTGCCCAAGAATCTATTAAAATAAGTATGAAGAGTTGGATTTAAAAAAAATCATAACCTCGAAGATTATGGATAACAAGATACAAGTTATGGCACACTCAATGTACATTAAATTTACTTTGAAATGAGCAATATTTCATCGTTATATCTCAATTCATTATCCAAAAATATTTTTAATTTTGATTAAGAATTAATTACAATAAATATGATAGGTTTGGTTCAAAAAATCATAACAACGAAGTTATGAAAAGTAGCAAATTATTTATGGCACACTAAATCTGCATCAAATAACTTATTTTTCATTGTTGTATCTCAATTCTTGAGATATTTTTTTTTATTTTGCATAAATTAAATATAAAGGATAAAATTCACGAAATCATAACATCAGAATTTATGGGAAATAAAAAACAATTTATCGCATACTCAATTTACATTAAATTTACTTTAAAATGAGCCATATTTCGTTGTTATATCTCAATACGTTCTTAAGATACGATCTTTTGAATTTCAATTAAGAATCTATTGGAATAAATGAGAAGAGTAAAATTTTAAAAATCGTACCGTCGATGTTTCTGGAGGAGAAGAAATAATTTATGGCACACTAAATCTATATTAAATTTACTTTAAAATGAGCCATGTTTAATCGTTATTCTTCAATTTGTTCTTAAGATACGATTGTTTCAATTTGATTCAAGAATCTATTACAATAAATATGAAGAGTGGTGCTCAAAAAATCATAACATTGAAGTTTATGGATAACAAGAAACAATTTATGGTATATCTAATCTACATTAAATTTACTTTGGAATGAGCCATATTTGATCGTTATATCTCAATACGTTCTTAAGATATGATTTTTTAAGTATTGTCCAAGAATCTATTGTAATAAATATGTAGAGTTGGATTCAAAAAATCATAATGTCGAAGTTTATGGATAACAAGAAACAATTTATGGCATAATCAATCAGCATTAAATTTGCTTTGAAATGAGCTATATTTCATTAATATATCTCAACTCGTTCTTGAGTCAAGATTTTTTCAAATTTTTCCCAATAATCTATTACAATAAATTTGAAGAGTTAACTTCAAGTAATCATAACATCAAAGTTTATGTACAATAAGAAACAATTTTTAGAATACCTAATCAACATTAAATTTACTTTAAAATGAGCCATATTTCATCATTATATCTCAATACGTCCTTTACAATAAGATACGATTTTTTAAATTTTGATTAAGAATCTGTAGTAATAAATATGAAGAGTTGGCTTCAAATAATCATAACATCGAAGTTTATGGATAACAAGAAACAATTTATGGCACACTCAATTTACAATAAATTTACTTTAAAATGAGCCATAATTCATCGTTATATCTCAATACGTTCTTGAGATACGATTTTTCTAATTATGCCCTTTCAATCTATTTATTACAGTAAATATAAAGAATAAGATTCAAAAAATCATAACATCCGAGTTTATGGGAAATAAGAAACAATTTATGGCACACTCAGTTTACATTAAATTTACTTTAAAATAAATCATATTTCATCGTTATATCTCCATACGTTTTTAAGATACGATTTTTGAAATTTTGACTAAGTATCTATTGCAATAAATATGAAGAGTTGACTTCAAATAATCATAACATCGAAGATTATGGATAACAACAAACAATTTATGGCATACTCAATTTACAATAAATTCGCTTTAAAATGGGCCATATTTCATCGTTATCTCTTAATACGTTCTTGAGATACGATTTTTTAAATTATGCCCATTTCAATCTATCCATTACAGTAAATATAAAGAGTAAGATTCAAAAAATCATAACATCGGTGTTTATGGAAATTAAGAAACAATTTATGTTAATTTTTCTTTAAAATGAGCCATATTTCATCATTATATCTCAATACGTACTTACGATACGTTTTCTTAAATTTTGACTAAGAACTTGTTGCAATAAATATGAAGAGTTTGCTTCAAATCATCATAACATCGACGATTATGGATAACAAGAAATAATTTATGGTACACTCAATCAATATTAAATTTACTTTATAATGTGCCATATTCGCCGTGATATTCCAATACGTTCTTGAGATATTTGAGACATTTCAATCTACCCATTACAGTAAATATAAATAGTAAGATTTAAAAACTCATAACATCGGGGTTTATGAAAAATAAGAAACAATTTATGGCACACTCAATTTGCATTAAATTTACTTTAAAATGAGCCATATTTCATTATTATATCCCAATTCGTTCTTAAGATATAATTTTTTGAATTATCCTCTCCTTTATATTTATTTATCAGAACTTAGTTATCATTAAGCCATTAGAACATTAATTCTCGTTAGAGGGATACTTGTGTTTGATGAGGCATTCAAAATCAATAAACTCATTGTTGTCTGTGTATTAAATTACTCCTGCGCCAATGTAATTAACACCATTATGAAACTTAACGTCCGATATCTATTATCTTGTAACAAATCCAAACTATTCGGCAAGTAACCAGTTTCCTAACCAATAGTAACCAGAATCTTATTTAGCTTTTTACTATCTTTACCAGCAAAAAAGTATTAGATCCTCTAAAGATAGTTTATAGTCAGCAATTTTATTTTATAGTCATTTTATCCATCTAAATGATAATTGCGTTCAAAAAGCTTATTATAATTTTAAAATTCTTTATCCAAATAGATATTATATTAATCAAAATTGTAATTAAATTCTTTCTGAATCATTAATTTTGTCAATTTTTAATTACGAAGAAATTTTGCATTCTCCTTTTTTAAATGCTATCTTTAAAAACAAAATTTAAAAAAATCAGAATTCTTGTATCAGGTTGATTTTTGGTATTAGACGTAGAGACCATGTGAGTCAAAAACTAGTTGATTTGCAGTGGATCAAGAAGAATCTCTCCCAGAAGATTTAATTTAGAGATGATGTGCACTCAATTAATATTCGCTTCAAAGGAAACCTAAGTATTCCTATTCATAGAACATTACTAATTTGCAAGACAGTGTCAAAAAGACCATATCACCCACAAAAGGCTTATTGGGGGATCTCAATTTTAATCTCAATCTCAATCTTAATTCTTATCAATTCCTTGAGATTAATAAAATAATTAAAAAACTAATATTAACGAGATAGTATGAGAATGAGTGCCAGCAAGTTTATCAGGTATGCAGTAATTAATAAATTTGATCATACTTGACAAACTTGGAACAAAAAGAGATGCGCCGCTTAAGAAATTAGCAGCTGTTAGTTGCCTTTTAGCCTCCTATTACTTGTTATCTCTTAGAATCCTAAGATAGGCATACTCTGAAGGAGGCCTACACAAACGAAAATCGGCGCATCTTATTTTGTTCTGATAGTACATAGGTAATATCGTTATGGTGTAATGGTAGAGCCGCAATAAGGTGAAATATATTATACGATTGCTTCGGATGTGGTAATGTATATTTTATATCGGAAATGAAAGTACCTATACAAATTGCTTTGAAGACCGTTAATAATAAATAAGGTTGGGTTAAGAGACTCAACTAGCTGAGAATCTTTTTCTAAAAAAATCAAAGAATTGAGCATCTTAGCTTCTATAACTGCATACTCATCAACTTGATTTATCTTGCTAGTTTGAATATAAAGTTGTAACATAATGTCTTTGTATGCAAATTGTATCAAGTATTAACAAGGAGTTTTGTGCCATGTTGGATACAAAAATTTAATTTTGGGAGGCCTATACAAACGAAATACGTCGCATCTCATTTTGTTCTGATAGTACATAGGTAATATCGTTATGTTGTAATGGTAGAGCAGTAATAAGTAAAGACTGGATTAAAAGGCACAAAAAAGACGGAAAAATGCACTTAAAAGGCATGAAATTTTGACAACAAAAGCATTAAAAAGGCATAAAAATTAGAAATCGAAAAAATTGCTGTTCCTAATTAATAATGTATTTTAATAACGTTTTCTTTAAAAAATACATCGTTAAACTAAACATTCATATGTAATTATTAAACCACTAATCACGAAAACAACTAATTATTAAATGCTGTTCTAAATGTTCCATTGTGAAGTTGTGTCTTCTCTCACTTAACGTATTCTTGTAAGCCGAAAAACTTCTCTCCACGTCCACACTTGTAATTGGTGCATACTTGAACTTTGTAATTAATGCGGGATCCATAATAAATCCAGTAACAATTTCACCACTTAAAATTGATGCAATTTTTTTTGTAATGTGGCAAATCCTTCATTTTTACACAGAACGTCATTAAATTTATTCGTAATTATTTGACCAATATGTCCTGGTACGTTATACGTGCTGTCTTGAAACTTTTTAATCATTTCTACTGCAGTCACTAAAGGTAAATCCTGTTTTTCAAGTGATTTTATAGATTCACTTATATAACTGTAAATGCTTTTTATAAATGCCAAATTATTTTGTAGCTCCACTTCTTTTAGGACGGCCTGGCAATCTTGTGTTGCTTTACTACTTGTAGCCGGAAATTCATTTATTAATTGTTTAAAATGATCTAAGGCGTTTGTGTAGTATATTTCTAGTACTTCTGGAGGAGTTGAAATGCTTCCAGAAGACTTGAAACTGCTATCAGAAAACTTGATACTGCTTCTAAAAAACTTGATACAGCTTCTAACTACTTTAAAATGTTTCCAGAAGACTGCTCTTGCTTCCAAAAGGCTTGGATGACCACCAGAAATCTTAATTAATTAGACTCGATAACACCTCTGAAGGACATGATACTAGGCTTCCAAAAGACTTAATATCACTTCCGGAAGACCTGAAATACTCCAGAATACTTGACAGTGCTCTGGAAGAATTGAAATGCTTCAAGAAGATTTGATATTGCTTCTGGAGGAGTTGAAATGCTTGCAGAAGACTAGAACTGTTTGTAGAAAACTCGATACTACTTCTAAAAGACTTGATATTGTTTTCAAAAGACTTGAACTGCTTCCAAAAGACCCGATACTGCTTCTGGAAGACTTGATGAATCCAAAAGACTTGTAACACTTCCAGAAGACTTATCACCTTTGAAATTACTTGAAATGTTTCCAGAAAACTTGATATTGCTTCTAGAAGACTTAGTATTGCCCTTGGAAGACTTGAAATTCTTTCAAAACATTCGATACTGCTTCTAGAAGAGTTGATGTTGTTTCCAAAAGACTTGTAACATTTCCAAAAGACTTATTATCCTTGGAATAATTATTTGAAATACTTCCAAAAGACTTGAAATTGCTTCTAGCAGACTTAGTACTGCCCTGGAAAACTTGAAATTCTTCCAAAAGACTGAATACTGCTTCTAGAAGATTTGAAATATTTCTAGAAGACTACACATTACCTCTGGAAGGCTGGAATGCTTTCAAATTAGGTGACACTGCTTCCAGAAGATCTAATATTACTTCCAGACTACTTAAACTGCTTCCAAAAGATATGATACTGCTTCCAGAAGACATGATACTATTTCCAGAAAAATTGATATTGTAATTTTAGGACTTGAAAAGCTTCCAGAACAAATGAAGTGATTTAAGAAGACTTAATATCCTTCTTCTAGAAGACTTGATTTTGCTTCTAGAAGACTTGAAATGACATAATACCTTTTCTAAAAGGCTTGGAATGTTGTCAGAAAACTGTACATTACCTTTAAAGACTTAAAATGCTTGCAAAACTTGATACTGCTTCCAAAAAAACCATAACAAAATAAAGCACGACAAGGGGAATAAATTAAAAAGATATTTATCATGGTATATTAGAACCATGATAAATATAGCAGGCATATATAGCGGCATCTAGCCATGTTCCCCATCTTGTTAGAACTGGTTGTGGTGGTAATGGGGTATTTGGTAACCTCTCTCTAAACAATTCTACCCTTAAAGGGGCTGTAACAAATATTTGTTTACCGCTTTTTATTAATTTATTAACTAATGGGAACTGTAACCTTATAGTTTCTGCTACTCGATTAAGCCCGTGTGCTAAGCAAGTACCATAAATTAAATTAGGGTAAAAAATCTTCATGTTAGACGCAGCTTTTACCATGTATGCCGCTGCGTCTGACACCATCAGTAAAATGTTATCATTCGGTACCGGCTCCGGTAAGAAAAAATGCGTTAATTCATCGTGAATAAATCTTGTTACCGTATTATTATTCGTTTTACTTAATTCTTTGGTACTTATTAGAAAACTTTTTGACGAATTTTCATCACTTAATACTCCAAGTATTAAATTTGCCACGTATCGTCCACATACATCAGTTGTTTCGTCTACACTTATCCAAATATAATTATTTCCAATAATATTTTTTATTTCTTGAATAACTTCTTTGTAGACTGAAGTAATATAATTTTTGCGGAGATCTCTTTCATCGGGAATATGCATTGTACAATATGTTTGTAAAAAAGTTTTGAAATATTTATTTGTCACTTTATGGATTGGTATGTTTGCTTTTATCAAAGCTTTGCAAAGATCAAAATTGAATTTTGATTGTTCAGTGTAGCCGGATGTTGATACCACAGATTGTATAGCTGTACCTATAGTTTGTTGTTTTTTGAATTGACTTTTAGTCAGTTTTAATTTTTCCTGATGCAATGATGTTTTGACATGCTGAATTATGTAGTAATTCTTGTCAATTAATCTGTTAACAGTAATTTAATAACGTCAGTATTTTATATAAGTATTAAACAATCAATATATTGTTCTATTAATTTTAGAGATCGAAGTACTACATTGAATCAATAGTGAATTTTATTTCTAGTGAATTTTGGGACATGCTATTCTTTATAATTTCCGACGAGGAAATGTACAGAGGCGCAGCGAAATATTTTTTCATATTTCAACCAATTTTTGGGGAAAAGACGCCAAAAAGTTGAAAAAAGGCTTTAAATAGGCATAAAAAAATAATAGGCATGAAAATTCAAAAAAGGCATAACTAACCTGGTCTTATTTCACTTATTTTTAACTGATTCGTAAAGATATTTAAATATATTTGTAATGCCTTTAATTTTGAGCATAAGCATATTTTCTATAAATCCGGTCTTTAGTAATAAGGTGAAATATATCATACGATTGCTAAAAAAATCGTCCTTGAAAACATAAATAAGGTTGGGTCAAGAGACTCAAGTAGCTGAGAACCTCTTGATAAAAATTTTCAAAAAATTGAGCATCTTGGCTTCTATAACTGCATACTCATCAACTTGATTTATCTTGCTAATTTGGATATAATGTTGTAACATAATGTCTTTGTATGCAAATTGTATCAAATATTAACAAGGAGTTTTATGCCATGTTGGATACAAATATTTAAATTTTGGAGGCCTATACAAACGAAATACGGCGAATCTCATTTTATTCTGATAATACATAGGTAATATCATTATGATGTAATGATAGAGCAGCAATAAAGTGAAATATACTATACAATTGCTAAAAAAATCGTCTTTGAAAACATAAATAAGGTTGGGTCAAGAGACTCAAGTAGCTCAGAACCTCTTGCTTAAAAATTTTCAAAAAAATCAAAAAATTGAGCATCTTGGCTTCTATAACTGCATACTCATCAACTTGATTTATCTTGCTAATTTGGATATAATGTTGTAACATAATGTCTTTGTATGCAAACTGTATCAAATATTAACAAGGAGTTTTATGCCATGTTGGATACAAATATTTAAATTTGGGAGGCCTATACAAACGAAATACGGCGAATCTCATTTTATTCTGATTGTACATAGATAATATCATTATGTATAATATCACCACTTGATTGCAAAAAAGTGTTTATATGTTTCAAGGCTGTTACATTAACTTATGCATACATGATTTAATCTCGACCAACTTACATCCGATAGTGCCTGAGATGGTTTTAGCACCAGGTTAGTCAAAAACTGGTTGATTTGCAGTGGATCAACCTGAATGGATCTATCTCTCTCGGAAGATTCAATTAATGTTAATAGCGGTAATGTGCATTCAATTAATATTCGATTCAAAGGAAACCTAAGTCCTCCTATTCACAGAACATAACTGTTTAAAAGCTCGTTTAATTTTTAAATAGTCCAAATTTACAATAATTTGCAAGTCAGTGTCAAAACGTCCACATCACCTACAAAGTGTTTATTGGGGGATCTCAATATTAATTCTTATCAATTCCTTGAGATCAACAGAATAATAAAAAAAATAAAAATTTAGGAAATAGTATGATCGTTTCTCATCTTATTTTGTTCTGATAGTACATAGGTAATACCGTTATGGTGTAATGGTATAGCAGCAATAAGGTGAACTATACCATATGATTGCTTCGGATGTGATAATGTATATTTTATATCGGAAATGAAAGTACCTATATAAGTTGCTTTGAAGACAGTTAATAATAAATAAGGTTGGGTCAAGAGACTCAACTAGCTGAGAATCTTTTTTCAAAAATTTCAAAATCAAAAAATTGAGCATCTTGGCTTCTATAACTGCATTATCATCAACTTGATTTATCTTGCTAGTTTGGATACAATGTTGTAAACATTATGTTACTTTGTGTGCAAATTGTATCAAATAGTAACAAGGAGTTTTGTGCCATGTTGGGTACAAAAATTTAAATTGTAGATTGTTGATTAGACTCAACAACCACTTGATTGCAAAAGAAGTGTTAATATGTTTCAAGGCTGTTACATTAACTTATGCATACATGATTTAATCTCGACCGACTTACATCCGATAGTGCCTGAGATGGTTTTAGCACCAGGTTAGTCAAAAACTGGTTGATTTGCAGTGGATCAACCTGAATGGATCTATCTCTCTCGGAAGATTCAATTAATGTTAATAGCGGTGATGTGCATTCAATTAATATTCGATTCAAAGGAAACCTAAGTCCTCCTATTCATAGAACATAACTGTTTGAAAGCTCGTTTAATTTTTAAATAGTTCAAATTTACAATAATTTGCAAGACAGTGTCAAAAAGTCCACATCATCTACAAAGTGTTTATTGGGGGATCTCAATATTAATTCTTATCAATTCCTTGAGATCAACAGAATAATAAAAAAAAATAAAAATTTAGGAAATAGTATCATCGTTTTTCATCTTATTTTGTTCTGATAGTACATAGGTAATACCGTTATGGTGTAATGGTATAGCAGTAATAAGGTGAACTATTCCATATTATTGCTTCAGATGTAATAATGTATATTTTATATCGGAAATGAAAGTACCTATACAAGTTGCTTTGAAGACAGTTAATAATAAATAAGGTTGGGTCAAGAGACTCAACTAGCTGAGAATCTTTTTTCAAAAATTTCAAAATCAAAAAATTGAGCATCTTGGCTTCTATAACTTCATTCTCATCAACTTGATTTATCTTGCTAGTTTGGATATAATGTTGTAACATAATGTCTTTGTATGCAAATGTCTCAAATATTAACAAGGAGTTTTGTGCCATGTTATATACAAATATTTAAATTTTAGATTGTTGATTAGACTCAACAACCACTTGATTGCAAAAAAAGTGTTAATATGTTTCAAGGCTGTTACATTAACTTATGCATACATGATTTAATCTCGACCAACTTACATCCGATAGTGCCTGAGACGGTTTTAGCACCAGGTTCCGTGGTAAAGTCGCCTCGGCCCTATTCGGGGTACCGGGCTCCACGGGCAGGTCAGGAACTATGTATGTGGTGTGGAGCTCGAACTCCTCCTCCCTGATGCTGGCCAGGTCGATGTCACTGGCCGAGGTGACGACGGAGGCCTCCTCAATGGCTTCCTGAAACGGAACAACATTTTTCAGAAAATCTCCTCAACGATAACGGCGGCGAGTTTGTTTCCCCCTCTCCCCTCTAACTCTCCATCTACAGCTCGTTCCCCATTTTTCCCCCACCCGTTCGTCGCCGCCCGCGATATGTGGGTCACTGTGTACAACGCGCTATCGACCGACGACTCGTGACGTCACCGACGGTATGCTTACGTCACTAGTACGTCATTGATGCGCTTTTTGAACGGATTATAAAGAGAAGGGGGGGTTTTTAGTTACTTTTCTCAACTCGATATGTATATATATATATATATATATATATATATAATAATTAAAATAACTAATAAATAAAGTAAAAATTTTGTGAATCTATTTTTGGTTTTGGTCGTCTTTTTACAATTTTAATTTTTAGGTCAAATAAATCAATAATCCTGAAACAACATCGTCATAACAAAGGGTGAAAAAATCCACCCCCCACACATTATTACAAAAGGTATGATGTTCGTGCTGCAAGGTCGTCTGTTGAAAGGAACAGTGAATGCACCACCAGAGCTTTACACAACGACGACGTCTAGCAACTCGACGTCGCCGGGGTTGGTGGAAAATCGATGGTTGATGATGATAAAAGGGGAAAAGGACGATTTGTTTTATGCAGGGGGAAATCGGAATAACAACAATCGCAAAAAGAGGAGCTCTAAATCGAAACGCCTCTGTATGCAGGTTTCGCGACCTATGACATTAACCGAGGTCGTCGGGGGTTGCATTTCCCGGGGTTCGCAGGTGTTCGTTCGTTGTGCAGCGACCACCACCAGCCAGTTTGAAATGTCAACGGTTCACGCGGCTACGACGACCTTTAACGTTGAACCCGGTAACCCGTTAACATATCGACCTTCAACCCTCCTTCAAAAACCCTCTAGGATGACCCATGACTTTTATCATTTCCTCTCAAACAATTTTACATCGGAAAATAAAAATTAATTGAAATGTATAAAAGAGCTTTATCATATTGACTTTTATTATGTCGACTTCCTTTCAAAAAATGTCACATTGAAAAATAAAAAATTATTGAAATGGTTAAAGAAAACCCTCTAGGATGATCCATGACTTTTATCACTTCCTCTCAAACAACCCCATATCGAAAAAGAAAAATTGATTGAAATGTTTAAAGAAAACCCAATGTTAAACATAACCCATTAACATATCGACTTTTATCATTTCCTCACAAAAAAATTAAGATTGAAAAAGAAAAATTAATTGAAATGTTTCAAGAAAGCTCAATTTTGAACATAACCCATTAACATATCGACTTTTATCATTTCCTCACTAAAAAATTAACATTGAAAAACAAAAATTAATTGAAATGTTTAAATTAAAGTTAAAAGAAAACCCAATGTTGAACATAACTCATTAACATATCGACTTTTATCATTTCCTCACAAAAAAATTAACATTGAAGAAGAAAAATTAATTGAAATGTTTCAAGAAAGCTCAATTTTGAACATAACCCATTAACATATCGACTTTTATCATTTCCTCACTAAAAAATTAACATTGAAAAACAAAAATTAATTGAAATGTTTAAATTAAAGTTAAAAGAAAACCCAATGTTGAACATAACTCATTAACATATCGACTTTTATCATTTCCTCACAAAAAAATTAACATTGAAGAAGAAAAATTAATTGAAATGTTTAAAGAAAACTCAATTTTGAACATAACCCATTAACATATCGACTTTTATCATTTCCTCACTAAAAAATTCACATTGAAAAAGAACAATTAATTGAAATGTTTCAAGAAAACTCAATGTTGAACATAACCCATTAACATATCGACTTTTATAATTTCCTCACAAAAAATTAACATTGAAAAAGAAAAATTAACGGAAATGTTTAAAGAAAACTCAATCTTGAACATAACCCATTAACACATCGACTTTTATCATTTCCTCAAAAAAAATTTCGATCGAAAAAGAAGAATCAATGGGAATGCATAAAGAAAACCCAATGTTGAACATAACCCATTAACATATCGACTTTTATCATTTCCTCACAAAAAAATTAACATTGAAAAAGAAAAATTAATTGAAATATTTCAAGAAAACTCAATTTTGAACATAACCCATTAACACATCGACTTTTATCATTTCCTTACAAAAAAATTAACATTGAAAAAGAAAAATTAAATATTTCAAGAAAACTCAATTTTGAACATAGCCCATTAACACATCGACTGTTATCATTTCCTCACAAAAAAATTAACATTGAAAACGAAAAATTAATTGAAATATTTCAAGAAAACTCAATTTTGAACATAACCCATTAATACATCGACTTTTATCATTTCCTCACAAAAATTTTCGATCGAAAAAGAAGAATTAATGGAAATATTTAAAGAAAACTCAATGTTGAACATAACTGATTAGCATATCGACTTTTATCATTTCCTCACAAAAAAATTCACATCACAAAAAAAAGATTAATTGAAATGTTTCAAGAGAACTCAATGTTGAACATAACCCATTAACATATCGACTTTTATCATTTCCTCACAAAAAAATGCACATCGAAAAAGAAAAATTAATTGAAATGTTTCAAGAAAACTCAATGTTGAACATAGCCCATTAAAATATTGACTTTTATTATGTCCACACGAGAAAATTAACATTGAAAAAGAAAAATTAATTGAAATGTTTCAAGAAAACTCGATATTGAACATAACCCATTAACATATCGAGTTCTATCATTTCCTCACAAGAAAATGCATATCGAAAAAGAAAAATTAATTGAAATGTTTCAAGAAAACTCAATCTTGAACATAACCCATTAAAATATCGACTTTTATCACTTCCTCACAAAAAAATTCACATCGAATAAGAAAAATTAATTGAAATGTTTCAAGAAAACTCAATGTTGAACATAACACACTGACTTTTATCATTTCCTCACAAAAAAATTCACATCGAAAAGGAAAAATTAATTGAAATGTTTCAAGAAAACCCAGTGTTGAACATAACCCATTAGCATATCGACTTTTATCATTTTCTCACTAAAAAATTCACGTCGAAAAAGAAAACTTAATTGAAATGTTTAAGAAAAACTCAATCTTGAACATAACCCATTAACATATCGACTTTTATCATTTCCTCACAAACAATTTCAAATCGAAAAAGAAAAATTAATGGAAATGTTTAAGAAAACCCAATATTGAACATAACCGATTAACATATCGACTTTTATCATTTCCTCACAAGAAATTAACATTGAAAAAGAAAAATTAATTGAAATATTTCAAGAAACCTCAATTTTGAACATAACCCATTAACATATCGACTTTTATCATTTCCTCACAAAAAAATTCACAACGAAAAAGAAAAATTAATTGAAATGTTTCAAGAAAACCCAGTGTTGAACATAACCCATTAACATATCGACTTTTATCACTTTCTCACTAAAAAATTCACATCGAAAAAGAAAACTTAATTGAAATGTTTAAAAAAAACTCAATCTTGAACATAACCCATTAACATATCGACTTTTATCATTTCCTCACAAACAATTTCAGATCGAAAAAGAAAAATTAATGGAAATGTTTAAGAAAACCCAATATTGAACATAACCGATTAACATATCGACTTTTATCATTTCCTCACAAGAAATTAACATTGAAAAAGAAAAATTAATTGAAATATTTCAAGAAAACTCAATCTTGAACATAACCCATTAACATATCGACTTTTATCATTTCCTCACAAAAAATTAACATTGAAAAAGAAAAGTTAATTGAAATGTTTCAAGAAAACCCAGTGTTGAACATAACCCATTAACATATCGACTTTTATCACTTTCTCACTAAAAAATTCACATCGAAAAAGAAAACTTAATTGAAATGTTTAAAAAAAACTCAATCTTGAACATAACCCATTAACATATCGACTTTTATCATTTCCTCACAAACAATTTCAGATCGAAAAAGAAAAATTAATGGAAATGTTTAAGAAAACCCAATATTGAACATAACCGATTAACATATCGACTTTTATCATTTCCTCACAAGAAATTAACATTGAAAAAGAAAAATTAATTGAAATATTTCAAGAAAACTCAATCTTGAACATAACCATTAACATATCGACTTTTATCATTTCCTCACAAAAAATTAACATTGAAAAAGAAAAGTTAATTGAAATATTTCAAGAAAACTCAATCTTGAACATAACCCATTAACATATCGACTTTCATTATTTCCTCACAAAAGAATTCACACCGAAAAAGAAAAATTAATTGAAATCTTTCAAGAAAACGCAATATTGAACATAACCCATTAACATATCGACTTTTATCATTTCCTCACAAAAAATTTAACATTGAAAAAGAAATATTAATTGAAATGTTTAAAGAAAACTCAATCTTGAACATAACCCATTAACATATCGACTTTCATTATTTCCTCACAAAAGAATTCACATCGAAAAAGAAAAATTAATTGAAATCTTTCAAGAAAACGCAATATTGAACATAACCCATTAACATATCGACTTTTATCATTTCCTCACAAAAAAATTAACATTGAAAAAGAAAAATTAATTGAAATGTTTAAAGAAAACTCAATCTTGAACATAACCCATTAACATATCGACTTTTATCATTTCCTCACCAAAAATTCACATCGAAAAAGAAAATTTAATTGAAATGTTTAAAGAAAACTCAATGTTGAACTCAATGTGTTTATTGCTTCAATGTTATCCTTGATAAATTTTCAATCTTTACACAAACTGACCTTAGTCAAGGTTGGTGTTTTGATCCAACATGTTTATATTTCTAAGAAAACTGTTAACTTTCCAAAAAATAAATTTTATATTTTGCTGAAATAGTTTCGAAGAAATCAAAGTGTAACTTTTGCTTAGATAAGAACTTATTTTTCGTAATCCATGATCTTAAAATAACATCATTTAACCAAAAACAGGATTATTTGCATGTTTACATTTTTTTCTTAACTAACAAAATAAAAAGGAAAATGATAAATTTAATAAATCAAACTGTTAAGAATACCAACTCTTAAAATACACGGGGAAGAGTTACGTAAAGGTTAAAATTGAGTTTGACCCTCAACAAGAAGCCAGTTGAGTATTTATAGATCGTTTAACGCAGCAAATATCTGCAGTAGTTTAAAAGCTGATTTAGAAGTTAATTAATTTTTAATTTGAGCCGAAAATGTTAAAATTAAGTTATATGAAATTAATTTTAGGAGTACAAATAATGTATAAACACTGAATTAAAGTTAAAAGATGACATTTGAATATGAGATAACGAAATCATAAAGTTGGTATACAAAGTTGTCTAAAAAAAGAGCTTGGAAATTTTAGAAAGTTATCAAAAAACTTATTTTAAACTTATCTTTAGATATGATGATAATTATTAATTCACAAGTTAATTTAGTTTCAGATGAAACTAAGCCAGCAAGACGAATCGTTGTGATTATTAATGGATTTACAAATACCGAGCTGAGGATGATGAGTTACAAATTTCCGATCTTGCTTCTCAATGACACGTCAATTAGAAATTGGATCAACCTTTCTGGACAAGAACATGTTGGAATATGATTAATTACTTCGTATCTACCGTTTCAGCAACAAGTTTCAGGATAGGGATCAATACATTTATTTATGGAGTGTACCTATACATCTAAATATACCGTATTCGTTTGAATATAAGACGCAATATTTTAGTGATTCAATATAAACGTGTTATATATGCTTAATGAACTAAAAGTAGATCTCATTTTAGATTTAGAACTTGAAATATTCGGGTTTAGTCTTAAGAGACGTACGGTTAAATCCGAATGTTTCTTGTTCTAAATCTAGTGTTAGCTTTAATGCTAGTGTTAGTTCTGAATAGGGTTGTTATTCAATTTTAGATTAAAAATATTGCGTTGAACTAAAACTAGAACTAACACTAGACTTAGGATTAGAAATATTTAGGTAGTATTTAGGTAGTATTTAGGTAGTATTTATTTAGTATTTAGGTAGTAGAAATATCTAGGTCTAGTGTTAGTTCTAGTTTTACTTGCGATTCAGTATAAACATGTTATATATGTTTAATGAACTAAAACTAGAACTCACACTAGACTTAGAACTAGAAATATTCGGGTTTAGCCATCTTAAGAGACTTACGGCTAAACCCGAATGTTTCTAGTTCTAGTGTCAGCTTTAATGTTAGTGTTAGTTCTGATTGTAGTTCTTATTCAATTCTACATTAAATATATTCCATTGAACTAAAACTGGAACTAACATTAGACTTATGGTGGGTTCATGCAACGTGTTTTAGATTTAGTCGTAGTCATAGTCGTAAGAGTGAAAAGTTAAGGTATTGAGTTATAGTACTACTGTTCATGCAATATCTTACGACTAAAACGGTTTTTGTTGTAGCCCTAGAGTTGCCCAACTTTTAACTTCTTAAAGCTAAAACCTTCCGTCGCAACTTGACGCATGCGCACAAATTGATCCAAAATTAATAGAATTGGTAGAAGGGTACCAATATCTTTATGATCCAGGTCGCAAAGATCATATAAATAATGTGTGAAAATAACTTTACAGAAATTGAGGGTAAATTAGATATGAATGGTTGGTAAATTTATTAACAAAAAATTTTAAAAGGTATATAATAGTAAATATAATATAGAAATACAATAATATTTTAGCAAGTTTGTGCCAGGAACGATAGAGTAATTTAAGGCAGTATTATACCCGCTGTAAAAGGCAATTACCATCAGGGTCCGCTGCTCAACCAAAATGGGTGCACCATACATAATGCTTTTAGGCTTTTTAAACTCATTTGTAAAAAGGAGACAGAAAGTACTTTTCTGCAGATAAATCAGGTGTTATATGATCCTTATTAAAGAAATAGCTTATTCCTCACAGAAAATGAAGATAATTAAGAAATGAAGTGACTGCAGAAATTATTATTGTTCTCTATTTTTTATTTTTTTTTGCTCTTTGGGTATTATTCCAAATAAATATTACTGCAACTCAAGTCCTTGGTTTTTTTCTTGTTGTATTTCTATTTTGTCATTTGTTTACAACACTTGCTACTTGGTACAACAACTCTATGGTGCCTTAAATAAATTTATACCCAACCCGATCTCCAAACTGAACTAGGCGAGGACCCGTGTTGTTTGTGGTGTTGTAAATGTGAATTACATATAATAATTCTTCTTTTATTCAGCTGCTCAACCAAAATGGGTGCACCATACATAATGCTTTTAGGCTTTTTAAACTCATTTGTAAAAAGGAGACAGAAAGTACTTTTCTGCAGATAAATCAGGTGTTATATGATCCTTATTAAAGAAATAGCTTATTCCTCACAGAAAATGAAGATAATTAAGAAATGAAGTGACTGCAGAAATTATTATTGTTCTCTATTTTTTATTTTTTTTTGCTCTTTGGGTATTATTCCAAATAAATATTACTGCAACTCAAGTCCTTGGTTTTTTTCTTGTTGTATTTCTATTTTGTCATTTGTTTACAACACTTGCTACTTGGTACAACAACTCTATGGTGCCTTAAATAAATTTATACCCAACCCGATCTCCAAACTGAACTAGGCGAGGACCCGTGTTGTTTGTGGTGTTGTAAATGTGAATTACATATAATAATTCTTCTTTTATTCAGCTGCTCAACCAAAATGGGTGCACCATATATAATGCTTTTAGGCTTTTTAAACTCATTTGTAAAAAGGAGACAGAAAGTACTTTTCTGCAGATAAATCAGGTGTTTATATGATCCTTATTAAAGAAATAGCTTATTCCTCACAGAAAATGAAGAAAAGATAATTAAGAAATGAAGTGACTGCAGAAATTATTTTAGGAATGACTTCTTCCCTCAATTATAAAACATTTTAACATTTTTGACCTTTTGAGTCTTATTAAAAAAGAATGACATTTTTAGGAGTAAGAATACCTTGGGTTGTACACCAGATACCCATCTAAAATTTTTGAGATTTTGGATGTAACAAGCAATAGCGGAACATCATGTTCAACCACACCTTCAGTATTAAAACCTTCAGTATCGTACCATGGTTATACATACATAGAAACAATAGAAAACGCGATACAGACATCAATAGACGCAACACTTCAATACCTTCCAGTAGCGTTGTTGCACTGACCGTTTATGATATACCTTGCTCGTACTGTTTGGTATTACCATATCCTTGAGGACAGTACCTTTGGTTTTGTCGTCAATGCTGAGAAAGCTTTGTAAGACTACTGTGGCTTTTACAATACCATCTGCTATGTCTATATTAGCTATGAATGGCTTCCGTAGAATTCGCTACCGCTGACAGAGTATACCAAACACATTTTCTACGGTCCTCCTTGCCCTGGATAAACGATAACTGAAAATGTTTTTTTCTAGCCCTAAGTACTGTCTGGGATAAGGTCTCATTATATTTTCCAGTAGAGGAAATGCAGCATCACCCACAACAAAATGTGGAAGTGTAATGTTACTTTCAGGTAGTTTCTTGAGAATAGGGATATCTATGTTTCCATTTAAAAAAGCTCTCCCGAAAGAAGATTCTTTAAAGATAGTGCTGTCATGATTTCTTCCACTAGCTCCAATATCTGTTACATTGAAATTATAATCCGCATCTACATATGCCATTAGAACAAAGCTGAAGCTTTGCTTGTAAATAAAGAACTCACTTCACAGCCCCGATAAAATTGCGTATGTTTTTGTAAAAACATATCTTCAACAGAGATTAATATGTCTCTTGTTAAGTCTGGTGCTTCCACAAAACAGTTATTGTTTCTTTAGTAATATAACGAATAGTAGATTCTCCCATTCCAAAATTCCAAGGTAGCTCTTGCATAGTACTTTTTTCTAACAAGTAACAATAATTTTATTAATTTCATTTTTATAATAATAATTAAAAATTAATTAAATCTAATAATTAGATTTATTACTTTTATTTGGTTTTTTTGATAAAAAAGGTGCAACCAGTTTTAACAATTATTTAAACTCTTCAAATGACATGCGGACATATTTAAAAAATTGTAAATCGTCCTCTTCCTTTTCTAACATATTTCTAATAAGAGTGGCATAATTCCCCTCTAATTCTCGATTCTTATTGATGGGTCTTCTGCCAAAACGTCGTCGTCTTCTATTCTTCAATCTTTGTGCAATTAATAAAGCTGCATTCCAACACTAGCAGCGACAACAATTTTATTTTTATTCATATTATTCGTTTTATTCATATTAATTATTCACTCCTGATCCTCCAGATTTCTTTTTGTATTTTTAATTTGGCACGACAATGTATATGTCAAAATTTTGCTTTAATATACTGTGCTTAAATCTTGCATGAACCAATACTTTTCCTTACAACTACAGCTAACGCAAACGGTTAAGTCTAAAACTACGACTAAAACTAAAACACGTTGCATGAACCCACCATTAGAACTAGAATAATTCGGGTTTAGCCGTCTTAAAAGACGCACCGCTAAACCCGAATGTTTCTTTCTAGTTTTACGTCTAGTGCAGTTTTAATGCTAATATTAGTTGTGATTGTAGTTATTATTCAATGTTAGATTGCATATATTCCATTGAACTAAAACTAGAACTCATCTTTGGCTTCACCCTGTAACTGTCTAATTTTCCTTTGTGTTTAATGTATTACTTTTGGTGTAAATTTGTTTTTTTGTTATCAAAGAAGAATTTTTATATTTTATTAATTATTAATATATTCGTTGTCTTTTTAGCAACGTTCTTCTAGAACTTCCTTAAATTCCATTTTTTTTATTTCTGCTTTCAATTCTCTTTCCTATTTCTTCTTCATTTCTTTCATTCAAAATTTCGAATATGCGCAAGTTCATTTTTTGGCGATATAAATTTTTAGTTATAGCCATTTTGATCATAATTTTCATTTTCCTTATTTGGAGGATTTATCACTCTTGTGTGAAATATTTTAGAAGTAATTATTTCATTTCTATTTACGGTTTATCCGGATTTTCGTCGTATCACATATAAAAAAATTATTATTCTGGTTAAGGCCTTGAAGATCTAAGGTAAGTCTTCTTTTATTCTTTAATTTCACAATTTTCTTTAATGATCCTTGCGCTATTCAACATATCTTTTTTATTATTTCAAAAAATTTAATTAAAAAAGTCTTTCTTATTTTTTCTCTCTTCTTTTCTTTTTGTTTCGTTTCCTAATTTTTTTTTTTATTTTCACTTTAAATATATAACACTTTTTATAACACAATACCTTTTTGGTATTGAAGAACAACATTTTGGTTTATCTCTTTTATCTATATCCATATCTTTCAAGTTCTGGAAGAAAATTCTTTTCTGGTTGTCAAGGAAGAAAGTCGTTGGATCGGTTCATCACAGCGAAGTTGAGGTCAGATTAAAAAAAATAAAAAAATTTAACATCGTGTTGTTCTTTATTATACTTTAAAATTATTTTTTTTCTTACCGTATAATTTTGTTGTAAAAGTAATTATTTTGATAATTTTTTTTGGTTCTGTGTATTCACTTTGTTTTGTAAGGTTATTTTCATTGCGAATTTATTTTTGATTTCTGTTTTATTATTTTTTTTACGGCTTTATTTTCAGCTAAAATATACGAAGTAGTGCGAGTTCAATTTCGGGATTTCCTTTTAGTTTTTTTTTTGTTATATCAATTTTTTTAAGATTATTTCGAATTAAAGATTTGTTTTGGAACCTTAGATAGATTATTTTGTTTCGAGTTATCAAAATCCTATATTTAATTCTTTTTTATTATTGTTCTCTATTTTTTATTTTTTTTGCTCTTTGGGTATTATTCCAAATAAATATTACTGCAACTCAAGTCCTTGGTTTTTTTCTTGTTGTATTTTTATTTTGTCATTTGTTTACAACACTTGCTACTTGGTACAACAACTCTATGGTGCCTTAAATAAATTTATACCCAACCCGATCTCCAAACTGAACTAGGCGAGGACCCGTGTTGTTTGTGGTGTTGTAAATGTGAATTACATATAATAATTCTTCTTTTATTGTCGTAGTTAAGGGGTCACAACCCTATCGTCTTTTGTTTTTGTCCTATCGAAAAACTGATAAACGTGAATATTTCAGTTGTTATCAAAGATTGAGTATTATGTTTTATTTTCAAGATTTTGCAAGTAACTTAATTTTTTAAATGGAAACCAAGATGGTTTTTGCTTAAAATAATTCTTGATAAAAGAATGTAGAAATATTGTTGAAAAAAATTGCCTATACAATGTTTTAGTTATAATACTCCATCTGTGTTAACAAGTGAGATATTCACGTTTATCGTTTTCGCAAATATTTCACTTTTTGTCAATAGGGCGAAAACAAAAGACGATAGCTATCCGGAATTTGCAGTTTCTCGAAAAATGAGATCTTGGCATATAAGCTACTTTTTTGTATCTTTCTAGTTTCGGAGATAGCTTATGCGGACATCGAAATTGGGACACCCTGTACATAATATTTTCTGATATTCCATGAAAACCGTACTTATTTTTTTATAGAATTGAACATTTCCATAAGCAAATGAGTGTACAATAGTTATTTATGAAACAGGTGAAGTGAGCTTCTTCCGCACGAACGCGATGTTTTGAACACGATCGTGTATAGCCCTGCTATACAGGATGTTCAAAAATTGGGGGATATCTACACGTAGCGACATTCTTCGTTCGGTTCTAAACTGAAAATCGTAATGTTAAAATGTTGTACGTAAAGAATTTTAAATTGATTTTCTTTTTTCGAGAATATTGCTAGCTGAAGACATTTTTATTGCAGAAAGCAGAGAAATTGCGTTAAGAAAATTTGATTTTGCTTCCAAAATACCGAACTATTGGTAAAACACCAAATCTTTATGATAGAAGATTAAAACTGTCAAGACTTGAAATGGTTCCAGTAAACTGGATAATGCCCCTGGAAGATTTAATACTGCCTCAATAAAACTTGACACTGCTTTTAGAATATTTAAAGTGCTTCGAGAAGACTCAAAATAGTTCCAGAAGACTTCATTGATTTTCTGAAAGATTTCATACTGCTTTCATAAGACTTGATACTGCTTCTAGAATTCTTGAAATGCTTCCAGAAAACTTGACAATGCTTTTGGAAGACTTGAAATACTTCCAGAAGACTTGATACTTTTTCTAGAAAATTTAACATTATTTCTAAAAGACTTGAAATACAACCAGAGGTCTCGATATTGCTTCTGGAAAAACCTGAAATGCATCACAGGTACCCTATTTCTGTCAGCCAGATGTTCCTAATAAGAACAGATTAAGATTAAGATTCGAACGAATACGGTACTCATAAATTAGATTATATTAAAAATTTCAATTTATTACTAATGGATAAGAATTTGGAATTTTTTGGAAAGAAATTTCCAAAAAATCGAATTTTATATTTTGCTTTTAAAATATCTAAGTTTTAGAATTCACATTCAAAAGGTTTTATGCAGATATCAATTATTTTTTTTTGGCTTGTACTGATTAAGCGTCTATATTATGATCACTATAATGTTGGGTGAATTTAATTGTGGTAAAATCTCTGCATAATGATCTCAGCAAAACTGAATTACTCAGCCGATTCTTGGGATGATTCAGTTCACTCAGTTCAGAGTCAGAATAATAATGAAAGTTTTATTGCAATAATATGGGTGATTGCACCTAATATTCATCTATTGGCAAAAGACAGCCAATTAAACACTGTTTTACGCATATTGCTAGCTTTAGGTAACACTATAAGCAGGAATTGCTATAATTTTGTTATATGAAAAGCGTATAAAGTTTTTTCGGTAATCAGGCAAAAAAATCTCAAATGAAAATAAAATCTTCAATCGCTTTATTGAGGGACAGCTATAATGTCCTGATGTAGCAGATTGGTATTCATCATTTCCAAAAGATTCTTGCTCCAAATTTAGCGATATTCACTACTAAAACTTTAAAGGAATTTTTCTTCGAAATTATAATTTTCAAACTGCTTAACGGCATAATTAAAACACTTTTTAACTAAATGATTTAGCATTTGAAGAGCAAATTTAATTGTCTTTCTCTAGGTACGTAGGATTTTTATGATTAAATGAAAATTATTAAAGTTGCAGTTACTGCTTTATTATTTAAGTAAAAATGCGGTCTTTAATCTTAATAATCCTATAAAGTGGTTAAAAATCAACAAAATGGCAAACTACTAACCATCAGCAACGTTTCCAAATGGAACATATTCTTTTACTGCATTTGTATCAATACAATAACCAACACGGAAAATTAATTACGATTTGTAGTTCATCAAAAGGCCAAGGTTCATCGAATTTAGTATTTCGAAATATCCCTATTATTTTATTAAAAAATTTTTATAATACGTATACGCGTGTTGTCTCAATAATTGAGTT
Organism: Onthophagus sagittarius; assembly: GCA_036711965.1. Classification (NCBI taxonomy): domain Eukaryota; kingdom Metazoa; phylum Arthropoda; class Insecta; order Coleoptera; family Scarabaeidae; genus Onthophagus; species Onthophagus sagittarius. The sequence continues at coordinate 17,391,381 of JASERS010000004.1, forward strand.
TTTTATGTTAATGTTCTTTATTCTTTATTAATAATATAATCGAAAAGCTAATAAGTTTTAACATTTGTTTGATGTATAGTAACATGATGTTTTATTTTAATATGTTTTACATTTCGGATAATAGTAACGAGAGTAATAGTAACAATTTTTAACAATCTCGAAAAGTTTTGATGAGAACGTAGCCTCTTGCGGCTGAGGGTTTGGAATCACTTCATTAACGAGATATTAACCGAAACAGTATGGATTACTTCATTATCGCTTCTATGCTTCTTATTGTTACATCTTAGTAAACATCTCTTTATCTATTTCAATACTGCTGGGGTATATAAATCCCAGAGAAAATATCGAAAATAGTGAAGTCTAGTTATATCAATTACACACCTTTTCCTGCATTTACTTTTAGCCAAAAGTCGTATTGAAAGTTGATTATTATGCTTCATATCCAAGCGACCTCGGTAAGTATCTATTTAATATTGTAAATTTCAACGATTTTGATTAAAACTGTCGTTAATAAAGTAGATTGTTGTATCTCGGACGCAAATGATTTCGAGGCAAACTACTTCAGCCAAAATTTCTTTAACTATGTATACACGTTATAGACTCTAAGTTGATCTTTCTGCAATGGAGTTCAATATTCTTTTAAAGGAGTTAATTCTTATACCTCGGCCGCAAGTGAGAGTCTCTTTAACAATGTAGATTACAGACTTTCAGTTAATATTCCTTCAAAGAAGTTAATTATTATGCCTTGGCCTCAAGCAATCTCGGCTATTATCTCTTTAACAGTGCAAATTACAAACTTTCAGTTAATATTCGTTCAAATGAGTTAATAATTCAGCCTCAGCCGCAAGCAACCTCGGCCTTTAGCTCTTTTACGTTATACATTGTAGACTCTGAATCAATATTCCTTCAAAAGAGTTAATTATTATGCCTCGGCTGTAAGCAACCTCGACCACTACCTTTTTAACAGATTTTCAGTTAATACTCCTTCAAAGAATTTAATTATTACGCCTCGGCCGCAAGCGACCTCGGCCATCACTTCTTTAACACTATACGTTGTAGACTCTCAGCTAATACTCCTTCAAAGGAGTTGATTATTGTGCCACGGTCTTTAACAGTTAATTGAGTTAATTGTGCCTCAGTCACTATTTCTTTGACGTACATTGTACAATGTTAAAAGATAGATATTAGATACTAGATGTTACTAAGGCAAAAAAAAGATTAAAATTTTCAAATATAAACTGATTTTCAAAAAAAATATTTACTTTGAAAGTGTAATTTTTTATTTTATTTCTTATTTGGTGTAATTTAAGCTAAAATTTTCTTCCATAGCCAAAATAAGTTACATTTTTAAATGTTAAATTATTGTAAAGAAAAACAATCTCATTTTCAAGAAACGTTAAATGTAAGATGATGATTTATATATTTTTTATAGAAAAACAGTTAAATCTACAAATGAATCGGCATTTCTAAAAAGGGTTTATGTTGCAAAAACTGAATTGTTCAGGGGCAACAAAAATCCTAGCTGAGTGTGTTATACTTGACTTAATCCGTTAAAACTTTTATGAAGGGGAGATATTTCTTCAACCAACATAAACCAATAACAATTTATGCTGTTGAGTCTGTTTTAGGATCTACAAGAAATTTTAAAAATGATTCAGATATCCTGTTTTTTACATATTTTCTTTTGTATACACCCCTCAGTGGCAAAGAACTTGATACATATACATTCTTAGCAAAATTTATCTAGAGGTTTGAAAAGATAAAGATATTCTGATTTGATCAGTCGTTTTTTCCTTCGCTCAGTTAAAAATCTGAGAAGTTACTGTTCCTGTAAATATAACATACACTTTTTTTAATGTCTGCAATTTTTTGTCATTAATTGGTTACCCTGCACCAACTCAAAGCAATGCAACCTAAGCTAACACAATTTGCTTTTCTCAGTGTAAAAGTGAATTGACACTAACACTTTCAGGTTTTGCCCGTTTTTTGCGTTTTTTGAAAAAAATGTTTGACGTTTCGGATTCCATGTTGCAACCTTCTTCAGAAACTGGTTCAAACTTCGAGAGTTTTCGAAGAGAGAAAGTTCGAGAAGGTTCGAAGGTTCACTTCGAACCAATTTCTGAAGAAGGTTGCTACATGACATCTCATACCTCAAACATTTTTTCAAAAAACGCACGGAAAAACCCGAAGATTTCTAGTTTTAGTACTAGTGCTAGTTCTAATTTTAGTTCAATTAACACCAGTCGTGAAAGCATCGTACTTTATAACTTAAATGTTATGCTGAGGTAATAAAGGTACACCCCGATATGCAGGATCTTTTGTAAAATGTAGTCTACCACTTCTTAAACTCCTTTATGTATTCAGTCGTCTTTTGTTATGTTAAATTTTCCCGATTTTTCCTGAATTTCTTGAATTCGTCATTAACATGTCATACTCATCTGGCGTATAGATTCAACCAATTTCCCAAATCGATTTATTATCGGTGTCACAGATTATTTTTCACCCTAAGCTTCATATTTAAAAAGAAATGTCACATAACCCCTTTTTACATCTGCCGATTCAAATGTAGTATTTGGTATAACCTAACGTGATGATTCGTTTATAATCCTAAAAAGATTCAGTACTCTATTTGAAACTGTTCCAGAAAAAAAGATTTTTTTAAACCTGACTTGTTAAATATAAGATTTTCTAACTTCATTAAAAGAACAAGTATTCACTTTAAGATTTGATATAATTCAACCTCATCGTCGATAATCTCAAATCAATCTCAAGCTGTTCTAGAGAAAAAGGTTTTTTGTAACCACGTTTTTAAGAAATGTCAAATAATATGGATAGTTTATACACTTTTTTCAAAAAAGAACCGTTCAATCTAGAAATGCAAAATTTGGTACATGCTAACCTCAAAGATTCATTTACAACCTCAAAAAGTTTCATTGCTCCATTCCAAACTGTTCCAGAAAAAACGGATTTACGTTAACCTCATTTTTAAGAAACATTAAATATTAGTTGATGATCTTTAAACTTTTTTTAATGAAGAACCGTTCAAGCTAGAAATGTAAAATTTGGTATAATCTAACCTCAAACATTCATTTACAACCTCAAAAAGTTTCATTACTCTATTTTAAGTTGTTCTATAGGAAAAAGATTTCTGTTAATATCATTTTTAAGAAACGTCAAATAGAAGTTGATGATTTTCCAATTTTAAAAAGAAAAGAACCGTTCAACCTAGAAATGCAAAATTTGGTACATGCTAACCTCAAAGATTCATTTACAACCTCAAAAAGTTTCATTGCTCCATTCCAAACTGTTCCAGAGAAAACGGATTTATGTTAACCTCATTTTTAAGAAACATGAAATATAAGTTAATGATTTTCCAATTTTAAAACGCAAAGAATTGTTCAACCTAGAAATGCATAATTTGGTATATGCTAATCTCAAATATTCATTTACAACCTCAAAAAGTTTCATTGCTCTATTCCAAACTGTTCCAGAGAAAACGGATTTATGTTAATCTCATTTTTAAGAAACGTCAAATAGAAGTTGATGATTTTCCAATTTAAAAAAGAAATGAACTGTTCATCTTAAAAATGCAAAATTAGCTATATCCTAATCTCAAACATTTATTTACAATCACAAAAAGTTTCATTACTGTATTTCAAGTTGTTCCAGAGGAAAAAGATTGCTGTTAACTTCATTTTTAAGAAACTTCAAATAAAAATTAATGGTTTTCCAATTTTAAAACGCAAAGAATTGTTCAACCTAGAAATACAAAATTCGGTATATGCTAACCTCAAATATTCATTTACAACTTAAAAAAGTTTCAATGCTCCATTCCAAACTGTTCCAGAGAAAACGGATTTACGTTAACCTCATTTTTAAGAAACATTAAATATTAGTTGATGATCTTTAAACTTTTTTTAATGAAGAACCGTTCAAGCTAGAAATGCAAAATTTGGTACATGCTAACCTCAAAGATTCGTTTACAACCTCAAAAAGTTTCATCGTTCCTGTTTCGGAGAAAATGGATTTATGTTATGTAATTTTTATGTCAAATAAAAATTAATGATTTTCCAATTTTAAAACGCAAAGAATTGTTCAACCTAGAAATGCAAAATGTTTATATGCTAACTTCAAACATTCATTTACAACCTCAAAAAGTTTCATTGCTTCATTCTAAACTGTTCCAGAGAAAACGGATTTATGTTAACTCATTTTTAAGGATCATCAAATATAAGTTTGAAGATGATTTTTAAACTTTTTTAATAAAGAACCGTTCAATCTAGAAATGTAGAATTTGGTACAACCTAATCTCAAATATTCATTTACAACCTCAAAAAGTTTCATTACTCTATTTGAAACTATTCCAGAGGAAAAGGATTTTTCTTAAGCTAATCTTTAAGATACGTCAAGTATGAGTTAATGATTTTCCATCTTTTCTAAAAGAAAGAATCGTTTAACTTAGAATACAAAATTTGGTATATGCTAACCTTAAACATTTATTTACAGCCTCAAAAAGTTTCATTACTTTATTTCAAGCAGCTCCAGAGAAAAAAGATCCTTTTCTTAAGCTTATTTTCAAGAAACGTCACATATGAGGTGATGATTTAAAAAAATATATATAAAAAAATCATTCAACCTGGAAAGCTAAAATTTGGTATAATCCAATCTCAAACATTCGTTTACAGCCTCACAAAATTTCATTATTTTATTTCAATCCATTCCAGAGAAAAAGATTCGTTATCTTAACCTTATTTTCAAGAAATGTTAAATATAAGGTAATGATTTAAAAAAAAAAATTATAAAAAAATCATTCAACCTGGAATATTAAAATTTGGTATAATCCAATCTCAAACATTCGTTTACAGCCTCAAAAAATTTCATTACTTTATTTCAAGCCGTTTCAGAGAAAAAGGATCCTTTTCTTAACCTTATTTTCAAGAAATGTCAACTATGAGATGATGATTTTAAAAAAAATTATAAACAAAAATTATTCAACCTGGAAAGTTAAAATTTGGTATAATCCAAACTCATACATTCATTTACAATTTCAGAAACTTTTATCACTTTATTTGAAACTGTCCCAGAGAAATTTTTCTTAACATCATAGTCAAGAAATGTCAAAGAATGTTGATGAATTTCGCAGTTTTTTAAGAAAAGAACCGTTCAACCTAGAAATGTAAAATTTTGTATAAGCATACCTTAAACATTGTTTTACCACCTCAAAAAATTACATTACTTTATCTCAAACTAACTCAGAGAAAAACGAATTTTCTTTAACCTGATTTTCAAGAAAAGCCAAATCAAAGTTATTGATTTATAAAATTTAAGAAGCAAAGAACCGTTTAACTTAGAAATGTAAAATTTGATATAACCTAACCTCAAACATTATTTTACCACCCTAAAAAGTTTCATTACTTTATCTCAAACTAACTGAGAGAAAAACGAATTTTTTTTTAACCTCATTTTCAAGAAACGTTAAATTAAAGTTATTGATTTATAAGAATTAAAAAGAAAAGAACCGTTTAACTTTGAAATGTAAAATTTGGTATAACCTAACCTCAGACATTATTTTACCACCTCAAAAAGTTTCATTACTCTACCTAAATCTAACTCAGAGAAAAACGAATTTTCTTTTACCTCAGTTTCAAGAAACATCAAAACAAAGTTATTGATTTATAAAATTTAGAAAGAGAAGAACCGTTCATCTTAGAAATGTAAAATTATGTATAACCTAATCTTAAACATTATTTTACCACCTCAAAAAATTTCATTGCTTTATCTCAAACTAACTCAGAGAAAAACGATTTTCCTTTAACCTCATTTTCAAGAAAAGTTAAATCAAATTTATTGATTTATAAAATTTAAAAAGAAAAGAACCGTTGAATTTAGAAATGTAAAATTTTGCATAATCTAACCTCAGATATTATTTTACAACCTCAAAAAGTTTCATTACTTTATCTCAAACTAACTCGGAGAAAATCAATATTTCCTTAACCTCATTCTCAAGAAACATCAAATTTAAGTCGATGATTTATAAAACTTTTTTAAAAATGAATCCGAAAATTTTAATTTTGGTATAACCTCAACCTCAGTTAATGATTCATTATCACAAAAAAGTTCTATAATACAACTTCAACTAATTTTGTAAATGTTTTGAAAATCTTTTGAAGTAGCTAAAATGACTGCAGAATCTTTTGTGATTACTCAAAAATATTTTTAATTAATGAGTAATAAAAAAGAACATAAAATATTTATAATAAAAAGACTTACGTCTCTCATCTTGTCCTTGCTTTGTCCGCCCTTTTAATCCAAGTTCATCCTACTATCTGCAACATAAACATAACGAAAAACATAAATCCCCATTAGAGACTATTTTGTAAACAATCAAACATGTTTTGATTAAACAATTTGCGTCAATGAAAAATAGTTTGAGAACATTTTTTTTTACTCACTTTAATCTATTTCGATGATAATTTTTATTTACGGTGGATTTGAAAGAATAAAAGAAAAGGTTAAAAGTTTAAGAGAACATTTTGAGGACGCCAAAATATCTATCTTGACCTTGCGACCAGGCGCAGTTGCTGCGGATTTATTCCACGATTTTTATGCACTAATAATAGTGCAAGGTTACATTTGAAACTGACGTCAAGGCTCACACTCGTCGTAATCTCGGTGTGTATGTATATATGAGTCGTTGTTGCATTTCCTATTTGACCCTGAATGGGTCTTCTTAAAAACCATCTCAAAAATAATTCCTTTAAAATAATAAGTTTATGTTTTACGTAACTGATTCAAAATTTTTTGAATTAATCCGATTTAATTTAGAATAATATTAATAAAGTTGTTTTGGTTAATAAGGAAATTTGTTTTTTTTTGAAGATAAGTAACGAAAAAACCTCGTAGGTCATGTTCGGAATCTATTTTCGGTTTCCATTTTAAAGGTCAAAGGTCAGTAGTCTTCAAATGATGAAATTGGGGATTTCTTTGAAGATTTTGGTTGCAACTCACCGGTTTTCTCGCCGCGAGGAGTTCGCTTTTCGCCGGGATTTTGCGACGAAAATTTTTGGGTGTTGGGAAATCTTTGCTAAAACGAAACGGTGTCCTTAACGGGACGCCATGTTGGATTTTCACTTTTGAATGTATTGAGCGGTTCGTGTATTATCGCATCGTTGAACGGTGTTATTTCACATTTTTCACGACTATTTTTGGATCATTTAAACCAATAACGTCACCGGGAAACAATGTTTTAAACTTAGCGTAAACTTAACGAAAAGTTGGGAGTAATTCGAGGATGGTTTGAGTTACGTAATTTTTGGGTTAACTTTGAGTTTTTTTTTGGGTACTTTTCGTTTTTGGTTTTATCAATTTCCTTTTTAATCCGATTTGTTTACTTACCCTTCGTGACGCGGTTACACAACGCAATTAGAAAACGTCCTTGACTTTAACATTGACACAAGATTGTTTACATGATCGAGTTATGTTTTTATTTTGAAAATTGGTTTTTTCTTTTTGGGGGGTTTTTATTTGCGGTGGTTTCTTTTTGTGGGGGTGGATTTTCGTCGGTTTTGGAACTTTTTGTTTACCGTTTTAAGATGTTGGAGTCGGATGTTGAGTTGTATGTTGGCGGGAAATTTCAAAGTCTCTTTTGTTGATAAACTGAAACCGAGTTTTCGCTCTAAACGGGTTAAAATCGGTTTGTTTTTCCGGCGAAAATGCGCGGTGTGGAGCACTGGGTTTCCCGGACCTTTCCTAACAATCACTGGCGTGTGCCAGTGCAGCGCTGCACTACATTCTCATCGTCCTTTTCTAGTAGCTGCGCTGTATGCGCTCGTGATAACAACGCAGACGTGAACGTTTGGCCCTTATGCGTGCCACTGTCATTCATAAAAGTGCTTTTACAATTATAAATCAAATTAGATTTCCAAATTAATCGATTAACCCAAAAAATGGCCCAATTTAATCCCCCTCCCCCAAAAAAATTATGTCTTGGAAACAAATAGTTAGATTTTTTTTGATGATTTTGAATAAGATTTTTGAAATGATGGTCTTAATGAGGTTAATTTTGGAAAATTCGGTGATTGCGAGAGCTTTGCACCTAGGTGCATAAGGGCGTCAAAACAAAATAAAAGTGAAATTATCTGCGATCGATGCGAGGTTGTTGAACCCTCCTCGTTGCTCCCGGAGTCCCGGACTATTCCCGGAAAACGAAAAATATAATGGGGAAAATTGGAAAAAAAAATAAATTTCAAATCGAAATAATCCAAGAGAAGAAGAAAATTCGATAAATTTAAATCGATGCAAGAAAATAATTGATCCAAATCAATTTGGAAAATTCTCCCCAATTTTTTATGCCCTCTTTTTATAGGGGGGTTTATGGATGAATCATTGACGTATTTTTAAGGGGCATAGCCCTCGGGTTCAATCAAAACATTGCAACTCGAAGCCTCGGGACCAAGTCGTTCCAAATCGATCGAATCGGCGTGCAGTTGCGTGTCGGTTACCATGGAAAGTGTTGGCCCAGGTCATGCGAGGTCAAACCAGGACCTTCCGCAAGCGGAAACTACCCGAATCCCGTTTCCGAAACGATTTTCCAACAAATTTAAATCCCAAAAAAAAATTGATAACTCAATTTTTTTTGAAACAATCTTAGTGGAACAAGGGCATCTAACATAGAAGTGTTCTGTTAACATTCAGAGCAAGGGCCAACGACCGAGAGTGTGGGTCGAGGTTCCCCCCCACGGTTTTCGCGATTTCCCCCCACTTAATCACCTGTCTGCACAACGAGGAAACTTTGGATTATCGGTACATTCAATAATGTTGATACGGAAATGGGAATCCAGAATCAAGTTCAAAGTTGCAATTAAATCAAAAAAATTTTTTTTGATCAAAATTAATCCAAATTCGAAATGACTCAAAAGATGACCTAATTATTTTATTCACCATCCCATTACATCACCCCTAAAAACCGCCCCAATTAAGGATTTTAATCAAAATCAAAAATCTAGAATGATTTGACCACCAAATCATCAAGCGGATATTCCTCGATCTTCTAGTTCGTTCTTCTTCAGCTTTTCTCTTCTTGGGGCTTTAGTAGGATAGTGGGACAGGTCATTGACACTTCCATTACACATATACTTCTTGTTTGACAGAAGCCATCAACAGGTACGCGAAGCTTCCATCGAAATACTTCACCTCATTAAATCAGTTGATTTAGTATATCAAAAATTTGAAAAAAATTAAAATTAAAGTAACGGAGTTTATCTAGCAAAACCGTTTCTTTCCGGGTTTATCAAACATTTAACGGGTTCAAAATATGAGGGCACAAAGAATGTTTGCGTTAGAAATTATAACGATTTAAGTGAACATAACGGTATTAAAGATATTTTTAAAATTTTAGGGTTTTCGTCCGAATCGATCATCGGAGTCTTTTAACTCACCATAAACCCGCTGCGCCTCCCCCAAAATATTTAGCCCTCTTCTCAATGGGTTAATAATCCTCGCGAAGTAAAATATCCAAATCGCACAAAAATCACTTAGGCGCAAAAAATGTTTTGGTCCACAAACACAAATCACTCAAAATTTAAAAAATTATAATAATATTAATAATAGTAATAAATAAATAAATTTGACCGAAACAAACTAGGAAATGTTGATAACTTAGCACGACACGAAAGACACTAAATACCGATCTGTCAAAACATTGTCGTTGTATGTTGGAATTGTGCGCACCAACAGCCGTTCGTTCTGTTGCGGCGTCCGAAGAAGTAAGTAATACGTCTAAGTTGGACGGCGCGATAGGTGCGCACGACTGAAGCGCCACAGGTAGCCACCAGGACGAACTACGGCCTCATCGGCTAACGGGACCTCGCCGTGGCCTACGGGTCGTTCACCCTCAAAAACGAACTTGAGAGTCGCTCTGCTGGCCTCTCTCTACAAGACCGTTCGGTTTCAGGAAGTTGCCCGGCGAAGAGAACGAAACGAACCAAGCAAACGACGAATCATCATCATCGACGCAACCGGCCGGGAGAGCTTTTACCTTCCGTTTCGTTTTGGTCCTGTTATAAAACGTTCAGTCTCAAGGATGTATTTAAAATTTGAAGTGAAGGTTTTGATGGTCAAAAGGTTTTGATCTATAAGTCTATTAAAGCTAAATACAAGGGCAATATGATAATATGTTTTGAACTTAGTCTATGAGGTTCGGGCATAATGAGTTTGGTTAGCCAAAAGATCAACAAGTTCACCAAACCCGAAGTGGTACAATATGATGAGTTTTTGCTATGATGATTTGATAGAAATTCAATTCAGGTTGATGTAATTTCAATCAATGACGTTCAGCCACAACGACTTTGGTTGGTCGTATCATGTTCACCTAATTAACCCAAGGCAGAGGAGCTACAATATGATAACAAGTTTTTGACATGTCGATTTAATACAAATCCAGTTTTAAGATGGCGTCATTTTAATCAATGAGGCTCGGCTACAACGACCATAGTTAGGCCTTTACATCGGTTGTTCTAAACTTAAACTGTTCCTTCCTCCAGAAAAATTCTATCTTTTTCTGCTGCTTTCGCGGATAACCTCCCTCTAGTCATTAGCTAAATTGGTAGTAAGCTAGCCATCACTAGCCATATATAAACTCACAAGACATTACTAAACAATGGATTATCAAAATGAGTAAAATTAAAATTTCTCTGGCTCAATATCATTCTAACTATTTTCTTATACACCAAATAGAAGTCATTCGTGATGCACCATTTACGTGCTCTATCTAGAACCAATTCTTGCTCATTGTTAGATCGTCAGTACATGTTTATATTTTAGTGTTAGTCTTAGTATCATAATATCTCACATATCTAGTATAAGGTGGTGCTCCTTATAGGAATTTGCTTCTCTTTTCCTGACAAGATACAATTTTGTACAAAAATAGATGACTGTGTTAGAATACGGAGACGCATATGGGTGGACAATCCTCTCTGTATTCTAGCCTTCTAACTCTACCAACTGCAACGACTCTTGAGTCATACGCTGTAAGTTAAAGATCCAGTTGTGTAAGCGCGAAATGAGCTGTTTTTGTTACTTCTAGTCCCACCTTGACAATGAGGTTTCTTTCTTAAATCTGTTTTTGCTTATAGCATCAATACCATTATCAAACTTTAATACTAGTGTAGTTACATAAACTCACAAGACATTGCCGAACAACGGATTATCAAAATTAGTAAAATTAAAATTTCTTTGGATCAATGTCATTTTGACTGTTTTCTTATTATCCAAATAGAACTCATTCGTGATGCATCATTTACAGATGTGCACTATCTGGAAGCAATTCTTGATCACTTTGTGATCGTCAACATATAATAACCAATGTCCTCAAAATAGTAAGGAAAGTCATTGAAAAACATCAAAAATAAAAGAGAACCAAGGATAGATCCCTGAGGTACAGCCTGAGTCAAAATGATTCTTTCCGATGTTACTTGACCACAAGTCATCTGTTGCGATCTTCCGGACAGATAAAATTGGATTAGAACAATACTTTTGTGGTCAATATTATAAGCATTGCGAAATTGATCAATAAGAATTGGATGAGATAATATATATAATGCATGAGATAAGTCTAAATATAATGAAAAGAAAAACCTCGAACCAATGACCTTGATTAGTCAAAAGGTCTACAAGTTTTTTTCCAGATAGTGCACGTAAATTGCACTATCTGGAAGCAATTCTTGATCACTTTGTGATCGTCAACATACAGCAACCAATGTCCTCAAAATAGTAAGGAATGTCATTGAAAAGCATCAAAAATAATACAGAACGAAGGATAGATCCCTGAGATACACCCTGAGTTAAAGTGACTCAGGACTACTAAACTGAATAGACAGATCGACATCATCATAAGACACAGACATGAAACCGTAGGAAAGGTTACAAGTTATAGGAAAAAGAATACTAAAGAAGAACAAATAGAAATATACGATAAGCAGGAAGAGGAAATCGTAGAGGTCTTAAAGGAAGAAAAATCCTACAAAATTTTGAAAAAAAATAAATAAAAACCGAGAGTGGAAATGGAGAATAGAGTGATTTTTCACCGAGGAAAGGGAGGTAGAAGCAGAAATAAAAAAAGCACAGTTATGTTAAACATTAGAAATAAAATGAATAACTTGGAGGAAAATTTTGGATAAATTATCGAGATACAGTAAGAAGGCAGGGTTTTGTAACCATGAGTAAGGCGCAGGAAAAGCAACTGGTAACAATTGAAAAAATTCGTGTGAAATGGAATTCTAAATCCAGCATTATAATATTAGTTCTAGTGTTACCTCTAGTGTTAGTTCTAGTTTTAGTTCGATATATATATATACCTATAATAATTTAAAATAATCGCGAATAATAGCTATCTCAAACAGAGCTAATACCAACACTAAAGCTAACACTGTCAGGGAAGAGATTAAGTCGTTAAATACGATGTTAACAATAAAAGAAACAATTAATTTGGTACAATGCTATGGTACTGGTGACGGCGATGCTAAACGTTTAGATTTTTCTTTTGAGATTGGGAATAGAATATTAAACAACCAAAATTGCAATAAATTTATTGTATTTTCGGATTAAAGCACCTTTTCAACAAATGGCATTGTTTCTTCCCAGCATTATCGTTATTGAACTGATCTAAATCCAAAATCTACACTCTCCAGATGAAGTCAACATTTCAAAGAAGTAAATGTGTGGTGTGCTATAACATATCATGGGGTAATTGGGCCACATTTCTTCGATGGAAATGTATATCTACAGCAATATTTGGATACGTTACAAAATTATTTTTGTGAAACACTTGATGAATTACCCTTAAATTTTATACAGAATGTATTTTCAGCAAGACGGCTGCCCAGCTCAAAAATGGATTGGACGAAATGGGCTATTTTATGGCCAGCACGTAGTTCTGTTCTCCCAATTATGGATTTTTATTTTTGGGGACGATTGAAATAAATTGTTTACAGATCCATTACAAGACGATGTAGAACTGTTAAATCAAAGAATAATTAATGCGATAGAATCTCTACCATTGGTGGAAATTCATAATTCTTATAAAGAATTTAAAGTTCGTCTTCAAATATGTGCCGAATTAGTCAATGATTTGTATGAATAAATGGTTGATTTGTTCAATTTACAAATAAATAATATTTATTACTTACATAGTGTATTATTACAGAAATTTACATTTGAAATATTTTATTCAATTATTTAGCCATATTTTAATTTAATTTGTCCCTGTACTTTTACTAACATCAGTCATAATTTTTATGCTTTCTATGGTTACATATTATTTAATTGAACTTAAAAAAATTTTAGTTTAGAAAAAGCTCCAATTTTTACATAAGAATGGGCATAATTAATTAACTTTTATAGTTACAACATAAAATTTGTGCGATTTGCTGGTAAGTTTGAAAAATCAGTAATAAATATTGTTTTCCTCTCTGTAACTCGATCCGGGGACATACTGTAGTTTTAATATACGTCCAGAGGAGCTACAATATGACAAACAGATTTTGACAAATCCATTTGATACAAATCCAGCTCTAGTTATTATGACGTCATTTTAATCAATGAGACTCTGCCACAACGACCTTGGTTAATCAAAAGATTTACGAATTAACCTAATGGAATCAAAGCCGAGGTTCTACAATATGATAAAGAGTTTTGCCGAGACGATATGATACAAATTCATTTCAGGTTGATGTAATTTTAATTACTGAGTTTCAGTTATAACGACCTTGTTTAGTCAAATCAACATATTCACTTAATAAAGCCAAGACCGAGATTCTACAATATGATAAAGACTTTTTGCCAACACTATTTGATATAAATTCAGTTTCAGGTAGAGACCGGGATCAATTTTTGTCCGGTATCAAAAAACGGTATTGATGTCAAAATACTGGTAATATGATATTAGTATTGTTACTAAATTATATACAAAAAACATAAAAAGGAGCTGATGATTTGGCTCCGCATCCTCTTGGAATTAGCTCAATCCAACCTTTGTTCTTTTTAAATCTGCTGCCAAACAAGAGGTCTAAGATCCTAAGCGACCTGATAGTGATAAGTTAGGGCCCATCTGAAATTTCACTGTCGTGCTTTATCCATTGGCTCTCCGATTGGTCTACATCTATCATCATTCCACACCGACTGTTCTCCTTCCTTCTATTTTCTTCTTCTGGCGCTACAAAACCAACAAAAAAACCCCACCAACCTTTTGTAATCCATTTCCTGTAATATGTACCTGGAAAGGGAAAACTCTAATCTTATCAGCAGTTTGACAGCTCCTAACAGAAACACAAGCACACAATCTTTTTGTACCATATTTGTCAAGAACATACATATCGAAATCGCACGGACTCCCCTGTTTCCACCCAGCATCATCTTCTCATCTCCTTTTGGCAGCCATACATCCGGGAAAGGGGAGCTTGCCAGGATTCCTCAAGTATTTCATCCGATATCGACCTCTCTTCTTCTCTTTTTACATTGCATTACATTTAATACATACCGGGGAAGGGGAATCCCCACTCATCTTTCTCTTGTTACGTTTCCATCTTTTGGTCCGTTTCTACTTGTGGCTGTCATTTTTCACTGTTAAAATTAAAAAGATAAGCCTTGAAGCACCCATGACCTGAGAGAAATTGACATAAGTGGTAATCCACTTCACCCCATCCGCTTTCCACCCATTGTCTTAGATCCTCTATCAACCTCTTGCTCCACTCAGCCTTTCCTGAATTTTTACGCCATCTAGCTTCCCATTTTTCCAAAGCTTTTTCCTTTGCCACGCTTTCCATTTTTTAGCCATTTTTTTCAAAGGCATAGAATTTGTTATTACCTGCAGTACTTCAGTTGAGCAGGTTCTATAGACACTTCACATACGGATCAGTACCCCTCAGTGTATTCTATGCAGCTTTACTATGTTTTTTTTGATGTTTTTTCGATCATTATCGCTCCGATAAATCTTCTCTTCGCCAGGCCGAGTTCATATCTTATGCTACTATTTTTCAGCTTTAATAGCTGCGACTTCAATGTGTTTGTCCCATTTGCAGTCATTTTCAAGCACCACTCCCAGTACTTCAATGATACGCTTCATTTAATTTGGTTTTCTTTTACCCTCAGCCTCGCCCCTCTTCTCTCGTTTCTATATATATAGATATCACCTCGTCGACCACCTTTTGCGCCCTTTCCTCAATCTATCCCAGGTTACAACATGAAACCACGATGGCGTGGTCGTCCGCATTAGCCTATATATTTGGACCAATAGTAAACAGAGATTTATAGTTTTAATTTAATAGCAGCATACTAATTTCATTGAAGTTTTTGAGTTATCGTCTTTATGAACGTACGTATACAGATAGATTGCCATATGTTCTTTCAGTGTATCTTATATAGGTGGAATATTAGTAGAACCGTATATGACCGAAAATGGCGACAATCATGCAAATATTTTAGATCGAAAGTTTAAAATGAACAACCCATGTTACCAAAATTTTAATCCTCTAAGAATATTGAACCCTAAAATAGTTCTAAAGATCCTGTTATGTTAGACCCCTGTATACATGTATATGTGATGTAATGCTAAAAATGATCAAAATAGATTGTACGATCATCAAATGTAATAAGATTCATCAAAACCTCGACGATGGATGTTTCGTGACAAACAACAGTTACAAAAGTTTATATTGTATACTTAGTTCATCTATACTAGGTAATAAAAATAATAACAAAATAAGTATTGATCAGTCCTGAATCATCAGGACTGATGAATCACCCCACACTATAATGATTAGATCAACATACTTGATAATAGGTACATATTTGGAACTTCAGATCAAAACGCCTACCATCATTTCCAAACATTAAACATGGTCTTGTTGCATCACGTATTTTGTTCCTACAGCTGTTTAGTCTATTTGGGTGAAGCTTTGGCTTATTTAAACCAGCTTCTGAAGGAGGTTGCACCATACCATTCGAAACGTCAAACATTTCTTCAAAAGACACAAGGTAAAACTTCTACTTTTAGTTCTAGTATTAGTCCTAGTATCATAAGATAGTTATGCATTATTCCCTTACAAGATACAATTTAGTACAAAAATAGATGACTGGGTTAGAATACCGAGACGCACATGGGTCGACAATTCTCTTTGTATTCCAGCATTCTAACTCTACCAACTGCAACAACTCTTGAGTCATACGCTGTAAGTTAAAGACCCGTTAGTGTAAGCCTGAAATGGGCTGTTTTTACTACTCTTAGTCCCACCTTGACAATGAGGTTTTTTTTTTAATTTTTTTTTGCTTATAGCTTTAATACCATGATCAAACTTTAAAACTGGTGTAGTTATATAAACTCACAAGATATTACCAAACAACGGATTATAAAAATGAGTAAAATTAAAATTTCTCTGGATAAATATCATTCTGACTGTTTTCTTATTATCTAAATAGAACTCATTCGTGATGCATCATTTACGTGCTCTGTCTGGAAGCAATTGTTGATCACTTTTTGATGGTCAGCATATAATAAACAATGTCCTCAAAATAGTAAGGAAAGTCATAGAGAAACATCAAAAATAAAAGAAAACCAAGGGTAGATCCCTGAGGTACAGCCTGAGTCAAAATGACCACAAGTCATATGTTGCGATCTTCCGGACAGATAAAATTGGATTAGAACAATACTTTTGTCGTCAAAAATGTAAGCATTGCGAAATTTATCAATAAGAATTGGATGAGATACTATATAGAATGCATGAGATAAGTCTAAATATAATGAAAAGAAAAACCTCGAACCAACGACCTTGATTAGCCAAAAGATCTACAAGTTCATCTAATACAGTCAAGGCTGAGGCATTGTAGTGCCTCGGCCTCATGATGAAAGTTCTTGAATAGACAATTTGATGCAAATTCAGTTTCAGGTTGATATAATTTCAATCAATGCGGTTGAGCCACAATGACCTCGGTTAGTCAAATCAACATATTCAGTTAATAAAAATAAAAAGATAAAAACTGTGAAAAATTAACTGAATAATTCTTGCATAAAATAGCGATTATCAGAAATCATTTTAAAGAACACATCTTTATCATCGCCTTCAATTTAAGCCATGATTCATTCTTTTATATCCATTTTTAAAGCCAAGGCGACTTTTCATCTCCAATTTGATCCATGACTCATCCCATTATCCCCATTATTTTAGCCATAGCAAGTATTTTGAATTCTCTCATTTTTATTATTTTAATGTCATCAAGGTTAGAACGTAATGTTATATATTTCAAGTTGTATCTGAATAATTTTTGAATAGAACAGCGATTATCTTATATCGTTTTAAAGAGTATATTCTTGTCATTAATTTGATCCATAAATCATCTCATTACCTTCATCATTTTAGCCATGGTGATTTTTTTAATTCCGACTATAATACTTATTTGGATCTTCTGGCAGCAAGCATTTAGATCTTCTTCCTTTGCTAGAATTCTGCCCATATTGGCTCAATTCGTTTTTGACAAAGTTATCTCGCAGTTTTTTAGTTGATTTTTACCTAAACTAACTAATGTGTTTAACAATAATTATAAGTTATGTTAAATATATTTATATTTATAAAATATATTTATAATATATTTATGTTAATCGTTCTTATTAATATCTTGACTTATTCAACATAAATTGAAGATATAATCATAGAGGTAGTTTTGTTATATTGTACCAATTTGAAAATAATTAATGATTAGTTGCGTGTCATGAACGAAACCATGCAACTAACGCATAATGTAAATGCAAGCAGAAAAGGCCGGGATTCATAACCCAGATAACTTTCTCCGTATTTCGTACTCTTCAGTTTCTAATCATGAACAATATTTTTAATTAAAAAAAAATAAATTGGGAAGATTTTTTACACCGAAAATTTATAACCGAAAATAAAACAATCAATTTAAGGTGGGTTTTTTGATATATGGCGTTCAGGTAGTCAAAGAAAAATATATTGACCTGGGAAGAGATAAAAAAAGAGCTCATTTTTTTATTTTGTAAAATCTATTCAATTTTTTTTTAAGATATACGACTCTGTCTCGCCCTATTTATGCACAAAAAGGACATTTCGCTACCTAACGAATGGAAATTTCGGTAGTCGTGACCTTTTTTTTGGCACACTCCATCGTGTAACGACAGTAGCGATTTTACGGATGAGTCATAAATATAAACAGGCAAAAAAACAAAGTTTAATAAAAAAAAGTGGTCCAAAACGCAATAAACGAAAATACTATTTCTAGAATACAACGAAAAAAGTTGGCCACTATTCCCTGACGTAATCTTATTTCGCGAATTATGTAGTACGTTTTGGAGAAATTGCTTTCTCTCCTGACCAACACTTTGTTTACTTCCACAAAAGTTTATTTGGTGCGCCATCAAAAGTTCCCAATCGAACGAAGTGACTCACAAAATTCCGTGTCCAGATCTAACGTTGAAATCACCTCCTCTTCGTTAGCAACAGTAGGCAGGTTTGTAAGAAAAAACCCGAATTAATCTTCGCCGGTTCGGTAGAATCAATGTTCGCAAAAAGAAATTTGGACGCGGTTGTTGTACTCAGAGGTGAAGGTCATCGAACTTGACCAAAAACGTTGCCATTTCGACGAGTCTCCTTCGCCAACCAATTCGCACCTGCCCGTTCTTTTAACAACGTTCGCTAAATACGCCAACATTAAGAGGATTCTTATTAACAAAAATTCTTGTCAGCAGTTTTCTTTGTTATTTTAAATTTAAATGGGAAAAGGAGTTAAATAAACGTTATGTATTCTTTAAAAAAATTTTTAACAATTTAAATGTAAGAGAACCATAAATTTTCATAAATTTGAAACAATATCTATAATTAAAGCTGAAAACAGCATTCTTAAGTAATAAACGATTTTTGTTGACTTAAATTTTGTTTAAGGGTTGTTTTAAACCAAGAAGAGCAAGCTTAATGAATACATTTAAAGAAATTATTTGTGATGCCATAAATTTAGATGAAATTTGCTTTAAAATACTTTGTATCTCATGATGATATCTCAATTATTTTTTGGGATACGATTTTTACGATGAAAAAGACCAAGAAATTGATGTTAAATTGTCGATAGTTTAATTTAAAGCATCGTATCTCAACAAAGAATTGAGATATCATCATGTAATAAAAAATATTTTAAAGCAAATTTAATCAAGATTCAACTCACCAAAAATATTTCTTTCGATTCTATAAATCTCGCAAATATGATAAATACACAAAAATGACTTTAAATAGTCATTTTTGTGTATTTATAGGTTAAATTGATAACATTTTATTTAGAAGAAGGTATCTCAAGAAAAAGTCGAGATATCACCATGAAGTAAAAGGTACTTTAAAGCAAATTTAATCAAGATTCAACTCACCAAAAATATTTCTTTCGATTCTATAAATCTTGCAAATATGATTATTTAAAGTAATTTTTGTGTTTTTTAGGTTAAATTGATAACATTTTATTTAAAACAAGGTATCTCAAGAAAGAGTCGAGATATCACCATGAAGTAAAAAGCATTTTAAAGCAAATTTAATCAAGATTCAATTCACCAAAAATATTTTTTTCGATTCTATAAAGCTCGCTGACGAGATTTTTTAAAGTTAATTTTGTGAATTTTTAGGTTATTTTGACAAAATCTTATTTAAAGGAACATATCTCAATAACGAATAGAGATATCACCGTGAAATAAAAAGCATTTTAAGGCAAATTACTATTATTTTCGACCTTATAAATCTTTATGATACGATTTTTTAAAGATAATTTGGCGAATTTTTACGTAAAATCGAGAAAATTTTATTCAACACAACGTATCTTAAGAACGAATTGAGAAGCATTTTAAGGAAAATTTAATCAAGTTTCAATTCACCAAAAAAATTTCCTTCAATTTTATAAACCTTCGTGATGCGATTTTTTTAAATTAATTTTGCAAATATTTACGTAAAAACGATAAAATTTTATTCAACACAACGTGTCTCAGGAACGAATTGAGATAGCACAATGAAATAAGAAGCATTTTAAGGCAAATTTAATCAGGTTTCAACTCACCAAAAGGCTTTCTTTTGATTCTATAAATCTTGGTGATGCGATTTTTTAATCTAACTTTTGCACATTTTTACGTTAAATTGATAACATTTTACTTTAAGCATGGTATCTCAAGAACGAATTGAGATATCACCATGAAATAAGAAGCATTTCAAGGCAAATTTAATCAAGTTTCAACCCGCCAAAAAGTTTTCTTTTGAATCCATAAATGTTGATGATGCGATTTTTTACTAACTCTTACAAATTATATACGTTAAATTGATAACATTTTACTTAAAGCAATGTATCTCAAGAACGAATTGAGATATCACCACGAAATGGAAATCATTTTAAAGCAAATGTAATCAAGTTTCAACTCACCAAAAATATTTCTTTCGATTTTATAAACCACGCAAATATGATTTTTTTAAGCTAATTTAACGTATTTTCACGTAAAATCGATAAAATTTTATTTAACACAACGTATCTCAAAAACGAATTGGGATATCACCATGAAATAAGAAGTATTTTAAGGTAAATTTAATCAAGTTTCAACTCACGAAAATATTTCTTTTAATTGTATAAACCTTGATGATGCGATTTTTTAAAAATAATTTTGTGAATATTTACGTAAAATCAATAAAATTTTATTCAACACAACGTATCTCAAGAACGAATTGAGATAGCACCATGAAATGGCAAATTTAATCAGGTTTCAACTCACCAAAAAGTTTTCTTTTGATTCTATAAATCTTGGTGATGCGATTTTTTAAACAAACTTTTGCAAATTTTTACGTTAAATTGGTAACATTTTATTGAAAGCACGATATCTCAAGAACAAATTGAGATATCACCACGAAATAGAAAGCATTCTAAAGCAAATTTAATCGAGTTTCAACTCACCAAAAATATTTCTTTCGATTCTATAAACCTCGCAAATACGATCTTTAAAGTCATTTTGGTGTATTTTTAGGTTAAATTGATAAAATTTTGTTTAAAACAAAGTATCTCAAGAACGAGTTGAGACATCACCATGAAATAAGAAGCATTTTAGGGCAAATTTAATGCAGTTTTAACTCACCAAAAAGTGTTCTTTTGATTCCATAAATCTCGTTAATGCGATCTTTTAAACTAACTTTTATAAATTTTTACGTTAAATTGATAGCACTTTGTATCTTAAGAACGAATTGAGATATCACCACGAAATGGAAAGCATTTTAAAGCAAATTTAATCAGGTTTCAACCCTCCAAAAATATTTCTTTCAATTCTATAAACTTCTCAAATACAATTTTTTTAAGTTAATTTGGCGAATTTCTATGTAAAATCGATAAAACTTTATTCAACACAACGTATCTCAAGAACGAATTGAGATAGCACCATGAAATAACAGCATTTCAAGGCAAATTTAATCAAGTTTTAACTCACCAGGTTTTCTTTTGATTTCATAAATGTTGATGATGCGATTTTTTACTAACTCTTACAAATTATATACTCTAAATTGATAACATTTTACTTAAAGCATGGTATCTCAAGAACGAATTGGGATATCACCACGAAATAAGAAGCATTTTAAAGCAGATTTAATCAACTTTCAATTCACCAAAAATATATCTTTCGATTCTATAAATCTTTGTGATTCGATTTTTTAATGTTAACTTTGCAAATTTTTTAGTTAAATTGGTAACATATTATTTAAGGTATCATATCTCAACAGCGAATTGTGATATCACCATGAAATAAAAAACATTTTAAGCCAAATTTGATCAAGTTTCAACTCGCCAAAAATATTTCTTTCGATTTTATAAATCTCGCTGATGCGAGTTTTTAAAGACAATTTTGTAAAATTTTAGGTTATATTCAAAATATTTTATTTAAAGCAATGTTTCTCAATAATGTATTAACATATCACCATGAAATAAGTGCATTTTAAAGAAAATTTAATCATGATTCAACACACCCAAAATACTCCTTGCGATTCTTTTAAATTAACTTTATGATATTTGAAGTAAAATTGATAAAATTTAATTTAAAACAACATATCTCAACAACGGATTGGGATATTGCCATGAAATAAAAAGCATTTTAAAGCACATTTAATAAAGATTTAATACCCTGAAAACAACATCTTCAATTCAACAAATTTCAATGGTACGAGTCATCTCTCCTTACCCATTTATGACAGGATAATACACATCAATTTTGAAAAATCATCTCAAAAAGCGATTAAGTTGATTTAGAAAAGAAACCAAAAATAATTCTTTCGAACTATTAACGAAGTGTTAATGACAGGAAAAGACGAAGAAATAAATACATATATACATTAAATTCGAATCTAATCTTTTATTAAATATCCTGAAATGTAAAACCCTCCTTAAGATTCCATTATAATTCCTTTTAGAATCCCGTTAGATCACGTTTCCAGTATACATAATAGAAACACCTGTCAAAGGTCTCCAACAAAACGGTTTGTTCCTTCTACTACATATACTTATCGAACGTGCAAGCCACAGGTTGTAGGGGGAAACTAAACGGTTCGAGAAAAGGGTTTCGAAAGGGGTTGGATTTGATGCCCTAGAGCGTAATTATCATCAGCGGGCAGGCAAAAATCTGGGTCATAACAAAGCCGCAGAACATCTGTTAAAAATTTAAGATGATGCACCTTGCGCATCAGTCGATGAATATCTTTTTATCATCATCCTCTCTCTTTTTTATGGTGATCGAGTCCCGTTCAGGTAGGAAATCTAAAATAACCCAACGCGAAGGAGGATATATTTACAGTTATTCCTCGATATAGATTTTTTAATCTAACTTTTAAGTTGTACTTAAAGTTTCATCTGTATCTAATTAGAGTTTCCAGATAATTTCAGTTTTTTAGAAAGTTCCAGTAGTTCGATTTCTTTGTGTTTGTTTTTATTCAAAAACTTATTTATGGTACCCCTCATAAAAAAGAATCTTTAAAAAACACAGTTTGCGAAAAAAGGAAATTCGTAGAAAACTCACCCCTGGAAGTCTTTTTTGCAAATATGCCAAAAAGGGTTTCGTGTCCTCGAAGAACCTCTTTGTCAATTACTTCTTTGTCTTGGCCGTGTCTTTATTGCCGCTTTAGTGCTAGTGTTTTGTGTCTTTTCTCTTTTTTTCTTTCCGTTTGTCCTAGATCGTCGAAGAAAGTATCCTACGGGAAGCGTCGTCGTCGATTTTAATATGCGCCGGACGTCGCGGGATGGAATTCGACGCCTCGAAATGTTCTCTTGCGTTAGGTTAGGTCCGATGACGTCAGGTGAAGTCAACGACCGTGGACGTAAGAAGCGCGTTTTCGGCGGTTTTGTGTCTTATGGTACGAGTACGTACGGGTTTGAAGAGTTGAAGACTTAAAACTCGTCGGCTTCACGAGTAATTGCTCATAAATTTCGAAGGACTGAGACTCTCCTCTTGCTTTTTGTCGTTATCCAAGGAACAACTTCCTTCAGAAGGTCATCTGCACTTCTACATATACTTCTACGTATTATTTTCAACGAGTTAAAGGAATGAACCATGTTTTCCATTTGACTTTCATCAAGCTCGTTTCCACATTGTAAGTTATTGTTGGATATTTTTTGATTTGAGCATCTTTAAGTCCATGATTTCTATATCGATCTTTTTGGACAGATTTTGTCTAATATTTGTGTCTTTCTCTATGTCTTAATTGTATTGGGTTTAGTTGAGTTTTAGCGTACAGATCTTTATTACTTATGCTGTGCAGAGAATTATTTGGGTATCGGATTTTGTATTTGATCCTTGATCATCTTCTTTCTGCTGTGTCAATGATTCCTTTGGTCTTATTTGGCGAGTCAATTGTAAAAATGTGTTCATAGTCCAGAACAGATTTGCATATGGCAAAAATTTACAAAAATTTTTATTACTGTGCTGATGTTGAGCCCTTTATGTTTGTATGTTCGAGATCTGAATTTTTTCGTTCTTTTAGTTGCTTCACTTTTTTTTTATTTTTATAGTGTTTAGCTAATTTTAAGCCATTATCTAAGATTGTACCCAGATACTTGACCGGCAGAGGAAGTTTAATATAAAAATTGCCATCTTTTATTCTTGGAGATATATCGCAGATTCGGTGGTTTGGAATTAAAAGTTAATTTTTTTCAAGTTTAGTGTAAGACCCCATTTGTGTAACCATCCTAACATCTTGTTGTAAAGACCCTGCAAAGTTGTTGAGGCTTTTTCCAATATGTTAGCAACACATTGCGCAATGAGCATGGTGTCGTCAGCATATTGTATCATATACAACTCTGGGTTGAAGTAATTTAGGTCTTCTGCGTAGATGTCATAACAATATATGGTATATAATGTGGGAGATAGTGGCAAATTCTGAAAGGGAACGAAAATATGTCGCAAATCTTTATTTGGAATGGTCTTTCTTTTAAAAATGCGTCAATTAATATGATTAAGTTGTTTTTAATACCCATTTGTTTTCCTAGCGTGATTAGTGGATGTAAGGTAGAGTTCTTTGGTTTGAAACCAAACTGGTAAAATGGGATTTTTGCGTGATTCAAAATTCTTTTGTTTATGATGTTCTCAAAGATTTTGCCTAATACTGGAAATAGTATAATAGGTTTGTAATAGGTGCTGATGGTCTAATTCAGGTTTGGAGATGGAATTATGGTACCTTTTTTAAGATTTTTTGATTATCTGCCTAAAAGCTGCTAAAAGCTTCACGCTTGGTTTTTCGTTATTTCTTCACATACCTTTCATAACTATTCCCGTTGAAATGTGATAATTTGATTGGATCTTTTGTCCTCGTGGATTCTCTGTATATTTTTCTTTTTCTATTGAGGATAGTGATGACTTCTGCTTGCAGAAATTCTTGATAATCGAATTTGTGATTTTTATTTAGAAGTCGGTAATGATTTTTAAGTTTATGGATATGTTTCTTTGTTCCATCCATTTCCTTGTTTACTCTATCAGTGTTTGTTCGTCTTAGGACGTATTTAGTTGCTTAATCACTTATGGTGGAATGAGTTGGTAGATTAATTTCTCTGTTAAAAGATATACATACCCAGACGATTTGAACATAAATCTCCGGTTGTTACGATGTTGGTAATGATATTTTTTAAATTGCTGGTGTGGTTGTGTGCCTTTTTATGAAGATTGAGTTATCCACAAACGATTGCAGTTATTTTAGATTGGTTAAGATTGAAATCGCCAATTACTGTTACTCCATTATAATAAATGTTTGATTATAATGTACAGTGATGGTGAGAATATACAAGAAAAATATGGAGTTGTTCATCATTAAATTGGATAAAGCCATGTAAGCATTCATTGTAAGGATTATTGAAGAGGAGTTAGCTTTATTTAGGTTGTGTGTTGACTTAGATAAAAGTATAAACCCTCCTCTGACAGCAAAAGCATTCAGTTTTAAGGATTTTGATTATTTGTTGATTTGATTGCCTAAAACAATTGTATGCCAATGTTTGTAGGAATGCTGAAATTTTTATCAGATTCTTTTTAAAGTAATTTTAGAAAATTTTTTATTCCACACCAACTTCAGGCGATGAATGCCTGAACAGACAATATATCATAAAATCCTTTTCAGCTTATTTCGTGAGCTAAGGTTGTGATGTTTAGGGTGTTGATCCATATTGGAAAGTTTGTACATTCTGAAAATAGAGATAGAGATCGGATACTGCTAATGCAACATTTTTGATGCACACATTTATTGAAAACTTTTTCGAATCATCAGCCTCCATTCAAGTTTTGAACAATACATTTTTTAATTGACCTCAGAATTCCTCATCATCTTCTTACCCAGTTCGATGTAAATTTCCCTCACTTGTGTTGTGATAGCTTCTTTCAAGACTCAAATTTCTAACTATATCCACGTAGAACTTCGTCCTTGGGTGTCCCAATGAAAAATAAAAAGGAGCTGTGAGATCAAAAAAATCAGAAGACCATGGTACATTATCGAAACGGGAAAATACAATGCACAACTTCCAATGAAGCTCTAGCTTTGTGTATATGCTGTGATTACATCTTATTGGTACAAATATTTCTTGTGTTTGAACTTTCTTTCAATTAAACAACACCTGAAATATTCTTATTTCAAAAACGCTCTACCATTCTGCCCCACCCTGTATAAAAAGCACCCTGTATTGATTTTTTGGAAGTTATTAACAAAGTTAAGGATAAACAAAGTTTAAAGAAAAACAGAATTCATCTGTTCATCAAACATTGCTCTTGACGACACATAAAGATCATCCATGTCTTCAAACATATGCCTATTTCACCAGCAAATTTAAAAATATCGCACTTTTTAAAGTAATTCTAGAAAATTTCAGTATACCACGCTAACTTCTAAAAAAATTACGAAATTTAATAACTGAATAAACATTCATTTTTAACGATTTTGATTATTTATTGATATGATTGTCCAGAATAATTTTATGTTAACAGTAGTAGAAATATCACATTTTTAATTTTAATCTGCACACTTTCCAAGATAATTTTTGAAAATTTCATTATTCCACAACAACTTTTAGAAAAGTTACGAATTTGAATTATTTTAAAAGCATTCATTTTTAACAATTTTGTTTATTTGTTGATTTGATGGTTTAAACCAATTTTATGTCATTTTTTATTCAAATCTGCACGTTAAATGTAATTCCAAAAATTTTCATTATCCCACATTTCTTAAAAACTTACAACTTTTTATCATTATAATAACATATTTTTGGGTGTCCTCTAATTTTGCCAAGAATAACTTTTTTTATTTCAATATCATTAAAGATGTGGATGTAACAACTTCTATAGTAATTTTTGAAAATTTCGTTATTCTACACCAACTTTGAGAAAAGTTACGAATTTTAATAACTTTAAAATCATTCATTTTTAACGATTTTGATTATTTATTGATTTGATCATTTAGAATAATTTTATGTCAACGTTAGTAGAAATGACGCATTTTTATTGGAATCTGCATACTTTTTAATATAATTCTAGAAAGCTTTGTGGGTGCAACTTGAATTCTCAAAAAGTTGCGAATTTTAATAATTATAATAATAATTATTATTATTATAATTTTAATAATCATTCATTTTTGTCGATTTTGAATATTTGTTGATTTGATCACCCAAAACAATTTTATGTCAGCATTGATAGAAATGTTGCATGTTTTATTCGATTCTGCATACTTTTTAATGTAATTTCAGAAAATTTCGTGATTCCAAATCGATTTCTCGAAAAGATATAAATTTTCATAATCTTAAACAACATATATTTTTGGGTATTCTGCAATTTAAGTAACAACAACTGTTTTATTTTCAATATTAATAAAGATGTTGCATATTTTATCAGTGTCTATACATTATTTAGAGTAATTCTAGAAAATCTTATTATTCCACACCAATTTAAAATTTTTAACAATTTTGATTATTTGTTGATATGATACCCCAAAACAAATTTTATGTCAACGTTGTCAACGTCGCATTTTTTGTTCGAACTTTTGATGTAATTCCAAACTATTCCGCGATTCTAACTTGATTTCTTAAGAAGCTACGAATTCTTATCGCTATAATGAACATATTTTTAGGTATCCTCCAATTTAACCAAGAATAACTTTTTTATTTCAATATTAATAAAGATGTCGTATTTTTATCAGAATCCACACACTTTTTAATATAATTTCAAAAAATTTCATTATTCCACTTCAACTTTTAAAAAAGCTACAAATTTTAATAACTTTAAAAACATTCATTTTTTACTGTTTTAATTCTTTGTTAATATGATCGCCGAGAACAATTTTATATCAATGTTGGTAATAATGTTGCATTTTCGTTAGATTCCACACACTTCCAACTCAGTTTGTTAAAAAGTTATACATCTTAATTACCATAAACAACATATTTTTTTTATTTTAAAATTTGTAAAGATTTCGTATTTTTGATCAAAATCTACACACTTTTTAATGTAATTCCAGAAAATTTCAAAATAATTTTTTTTAAAAAGTTATGCATCTTGATCATTCTAAGCAAAATTTTTTTAAATTATCGTTCAATTTAGCCATTGATAACATTTTTATTTTAAAGTTAGTAAGGATTTAGTGTTTTTCATCAGAATTTACATACTTTTTCATGTAGTTCCAGAAACTTTCATGATTCTAACTCGATTTCTTCAAAGGTTATACATGTTCATTACCATAAACAACATATTTTTTGTTATCGTTCAATATAGCCATTCAGAAACTTTTTATTTCAAAATTAGTAAGGATTTGGTATTTTTCGTTAGAATCTACACACTTCTTAATGTAATTCCAGGAAATTCCTTGATTCCAACTCGATTTCTTCAAAAGTTATGATTTCATCTTCATCAGCATAAACGACTAATTTTTTGTTATCATTCAATTTAACCATTTATAACATTTTTATTTCAAAATTAGTAAAGATTTGGTATTTTTCATTAGAATCTACACATTTCTTAATATAATTCCAGGAAGTTGGATGATTCCAGCTCGATTTCTTCAAAAGTTAGGAATCTTGATCACCATAAACAACATATTTTTTTGTTATCAGTCAATTTAACCATTCATAACATATTTATTTCAGAATTAGTAAAGATTTGGTACTTTTCATCAGAATTTGCAAACTTTTTAATGTAACTCCGGAAAGTTTCATGATTCCAAATCGATTTTTTCTTAAAAAGTTATACATCTTGATAACCATAAACAATATATTTTTATTATCCTTCAATTTAGCCATTTATACACTTTTTATTTCAAAATTATTAAAGATTTAGTACTTTTCATCAGAATCTACACACTTTTTAATGTAATTCCACAAAATTTTATGATTCCAACGCGATATCTTCAAAAGTTACGCATCTGGATCACCAAAAACAACATATCTTGTGTAACCATTCAATTTTACCATTTATAACATTTGTATTTCAAAATTAGTAAAGACTTGGTATTTTCCATTAGAACCTACACACTTTTTGATGTAATACCAGACATTTTTATGATTTCAACTCGATTTCCTCAAAACTTATGCATCTTAATCACCATAAATAACATATTTTTTGTTATGGTTCAATTTAAGCATATATAATTATTTTATTTCAAAATTAGTATAAATTTGGTATTTTTCATCAGAATCTACACACTTCTTAATGTAATTCCACAAAATCTTATGATTGCAACTCGATTTCTTCAAAAGTTATGCATCTGGATCACCATAAACAACATATCTTTTGTAATCGTTCAATTTTACCATTTATAACATTTGTATTTCAAAATTAGTAAAGATTTAGTACTTTTCATCAGAATCTACACACTTTTTAATGTAATTCCACAAAATTTTATGATTCCAACGCGATATCTTCAAAAGTTACGCATCTGGATCACCAAAAACAACATATCTTTTGTAACCACTCAATTTTACCATTTATAACATTTGTATTTCAAAATTAGTAAAGATTTAGTACTTTTCATCAGAATCTACACACTTTTTGATGTAATTCCAGACATTTTTATGATTTCAACTCGATTTCCTCAAAAGTTATGATGCATTTTAATCACCATAAATAACATATTTTTTGTTATCGTTCAATTTAAGCATATATAATTTTTTTATTTCAAAATTAATATAAATTTGGTATTTTTCATCAGAATTGATTCCAACTCCATTACTTCAAAAGTTATGCACCTGGAGCACCATAAACAACATATCTTTTGTAATCCTTCAATTTTACCATTTATAACATTTGTATTTCAAAATTAGTAAAGATTTGGTATTTTCCATTAGAACCAGCACACATTTTAATGTAATTCCAGAAAATTTCATGATTCCAAACTCAATTTCTTTAAAAGTTATGCACCTTCATCCCCATAAACGACCAATTTTATGTTATCATTCAATTTAACCATTTATAACTTTTTTAATTCAAAATTACTAAAGATTTGGTATTTTTCATTAGAATCTACACATTTCCTAATATAATTCTAGGAAATTCTATGATTCCATCTCGATTTCTTCAAAAATTATGTATCTTGATCACCATAAACAACATATTTTTTTGTTATCGGTCAATTTAACCATTTATAACATTTTTATTTCAAAATTAGTAAAGATATGGTATTTATCATCAGAATTTACACACTTTTTAATGTAACTCCGGAAAATTTCATGATTGCAACTCGATTGCTTCTTAAAAAGTTATGCATCTTGATAACCATAAACAATATATTTTTTATTATCCTTCAATTTAGCCATTTATACACTTTTTATTTCAAAATTAGTAAAGATTTAGTACTTTTCATCAGAATCTACACTCTTGTTAATGTAATTCCACAAAATTTTATGATTCCAACTCCATTTCTTCAAAAGTTATGCATCTGGATCACCATAAACAACATATCTTTTGTAACCATTCAATTTTACATTTATTACCTACTTATTACATTTATTACCATTTATAACATTTGTATTTCAAAATTAGTAAAGACTTGGTGTTTTCTATTAGAACCTACACACTTTTTAATGTAATTCCAGACATTTTTATGATTTCAACTCGATTTCCTCAAATGTTATGCATCTTAATCACCATAAATAACATATTTTTTGTTATTGTTCAATTTAAGTATATATAATTTTTTATTTCAAAATTAGTATAAATTTGGTATTTTTCATCAGAATCTACACACTTCTTAATGTAATTTCACAAAATTTTATGATTCCAACTCGATTTCTTGAAAAGTTATGCACCAGGATCACCATAAACAACATATCCTTTGTAATCGTTCAATTTTACCACTTATAACATTTGTATTTCAAAATTAGTAAAGATTTGGTATTTTCCATTAGAACCTGCACGCTTTTTAATGTAATTCCAGAAAATTTCATGATTCCAACTCAATTTCTTCAAAAGTTATGCATCTTCATCACCATAAACAACTAATTTTTTGTTATCATTCAATTTAACCATTTATAACATTTTTAATTCAAAATTAGTAAAGATTTGGTATTTTTCATTAGAATCTACACACTTCCTAATATAATTCAAGGAAATTCCATGATTCCAGCTCGATTTCTTCAAAAGTTATGTATCTTGATCACCATAAACAACATATTTTCTTGATATCGGTCAATTTAACCATTTATAACATTTTTATTTCAAAATTACTAAAGATATGGTATTTTTCATCAGAATTTACACATTTTTAAATGTAACTCCGGAAAATTTCATGATTCCAACTCGATTGCTTCTTAAGAAGTTATGCATCTTGATAACCATAAACAATATATTTTTTATTATCCTTCAATTTAGCCATTTATACACTTTTTATTTCAAAATTAGTAAAGATTTAGTACTTTTCATCAGAATCTACACTCTTTTTAATGTAATTCCACAAAATTTTATGATTCCAACTCCATTTCTTCAAAAGTTATGCATCTGGATCACCATAAACAACATATCTTTTGTAACCATTCAATTTTACCATTTATAACATTTGTATTTCAAAATTAGTAAAGACTTGGTATTTTCCATTAGAACCTACACACTGTTTAATGTAATTCCAGACATTTTTATGATTTCAACTCGATTACCTCAAATGTTATGCATCTTAATCACCATAAATAACATATTTTTTGATATTGTTCAATTTAAGTATATATAATTTTTTTATTTCAAAATTAGTATAAATTTGGTATTTTTCATCAGAATCTACAGACTTCTTAATGTAATTTCACAAAATTTTAAGATTCCAACTCGATTTATTGAAAAGTTATGCACCAGGATCACGATAAACAACATATCTTTTGTAATCGTTCAATTTTACCACTTATAACATTTGTATTTCAAAATTAGTAAAGATTTGGTATTTTCCATTAGAACCTGCACGCTTTTTAATGTAATTCCAGAAAATTTCATGATTCCAACTCAATTTTTTCAAAAGTTATGCATCTTCATCACCATAAACAACTAATTTTTTGTGATCATTCAATTTAACCATTTATACCATTTTTAATTCAAAATTAGTAAAGATTTGGTATTTTTCATTAGAATCTGCACACTTCCTAATATAATTCAAGGAAATTCCATGATTCCAGCTCGATTTCTTCAAAAGTTATGTATCTTGATCACCATAAACAACATATTTTCTTGATATCGGTCAATTTAACCATTTATAACATTTTTATTTCAAAATTACTAAAGATATGGTATTTTTCATCAGAATTTGCACACTTTTAAATGTTACTCCGGAAAATTTCATGATTCCAACTCGATTGCTTCTTAAAAAGTTATGCATCTTGATAACCATAAACAATATATTTTTTATTATCCTTCAATTTAGCCATTTTTACACTTTTTATTTCAAAATTAGTAAAGATTTAGTACTTTTCATCAGAATCTACACTCTTCTTAATGTAATTCCACAAAATTTTATGATTCCAACTCCATTTCTTCAAAAGTTATGCATCTGGATCACCATAAACGACATATCTTTTGTAACCATTCAATTTTACCATTTATAACATTTGTATTTCAAAATTAGTAAAGACTTGGTATTTTTCATTAGAACCTACACACTTTTTAATGTAATTCCAGACATTTTTATGATTTCAACTTGATTTCCTCAAATGTTATGCATCTTAATCACCATAAATAACATATTTTTTGTTATTGTTCAATTTAAGTATATATAATTTTTTTATTTCAAAATTAGTATAAATTTGGTATTTTTCATCAGAATCTACAGACTTCTTAATGTAATTTCACAAAATTTTATGATTCCAACTCGATTTCTTGAAAGGTTATGCACCAGGATCACGATAAACAACATATCTTTTGTAATCGTTCAATTTTACCACTTATAACATTTGTATTTCAAAATTAGTAAAGATTTGGTATTTTCCATTAGAACCTGCGCGCTTTTTAATGTAATTCCAAAAAATTTCATGATTCCAACTCAATTTCTTCAAAAGTTATGCATCTTCATCACCATAAACAACTAATTTTTTGTGATCATTCAATTTAACCATTTATAACATTTTTATTTCAAAATTAGTAAAGATTTGGTATTTTTCATTAGAATCTACACACTCCTTAATATAATTCCAGAAAATTCCATGATTCCAGCTCGATTTTTTCAAAAGTTAGGCTTCTTGATCACCATAAACAACATATTTTTTTGTTATCGGTCAATTTAAACATTTATAACATTTTTATTTCAAAATTAGTAAAGATATGGTATTTTTCATCAGAATATACACACTTTTTAATGTAACTCCGGAAAATTTCATGATTCCATCTCGATTGCTTCTTAAAAAGTTATGCATCTTGATAACCATAAACAATATATTTTTTATTATCCTTCAATTTAGCCATTTATAAAGTTTTTGTTTCAAAATTAATAAAGATTTAGTACTTTTCATCAGAATCTACACTCTTTTTAATGTAATTCCACAAAATTTTATGATTCCAACTCCATTTCTTCAAAAGTTATGCATCTGGATCACCATAAACAACATATCTTTTGTAACCATTCAATTTTACCATTTATAACATTTGTATTTCAAAATTAGTAAAGACTTGGTATTTTCCATTAGAACCTACACACTTTTTAATGTAATTCCAGACATTTTTATGATTTCAACTCGATTTCTTCAAATGTTATGCATCTTAATCACCATAAATAACATATTTTTTGTTATTGTTCAATTTAAGTATATATAATTTTTTTATTTCAAAATTAGTATAAATTTGGTATTTTTCATCAGAATCTACACACTTCTTAATGTAATTTCACAAAATTTTATGATTCCAACTCGATTTCTTGAAAAGTTATGCATCAGGATCACCATAAACAACATATCCTTTGTAATCGTTCAATTTTACCACTTATAACATTTGTATTTCAAAATTAGTAAAGATTTGGTATTTTCCATTAGAACCTGCACGCTTTTTAATGTAATTTCAGAAAATTTCATGATTCCAACTCAATTTCTTCAAAAGTTATGCATCTTCATTACCGTAAACAACAAATTTTTTGTTATGGTTCAATTTAAGCATATATAATTTTTTTATGTCAAAATTAGTATAAATTTGGTATTTTTCATCAGAATCTACACACTTCTTAATGTAATTCCACAAAATTTTATGATTCCAACGCGATATCTTCAAAAGTTACGCATCTGGATCACGAAAAACAACATATCTTTTGTAACCTTTCAATTTTGCCATTTATAACATTTTTATTTCAAAATTAGTAAAGATTTGGTATTTTTCATTAGAATCTACACACTTCTTAATATAATTCCAGGAAATTCCATGATTCCAGCTCGATTTTTTCAAAAGTTAGGCTTCTTGATCACTATAAACAACATATTTTTTTGTTATCGGTCAATTTAACCATTTATAACATTTTTATTTCAAAATTAGTAAAGATATGGTATTTTTCATCAGAATATACACACTTTTTAATGTAACTCCGGAAAATTTCATGATTCCAACTCGATTTCTTCTTAAACAGTTATGCATCTTGATAACCATAAACAATATATTTTTTATTATCCTTCAATTTAGCCATTATTAAACTTTTTATTTCAAAATTAATAAAGATTTAGTACTTTTCATCAGAATCTACACACTTTTTAATGTAATTCTAAAAATTTTTATGATTTCAACTCGGTTTCCTCAAAAGTTATACATCTTAATCACCATAAACAACATATTTTTTGTTATCGATCAATTTAAGCATATATATTTTTTTTATTTCAAAATTAGTATAAATTTGCTATTTTTCATCAGAATCTACACACTATTTAACGTAATTCCAGAAAATTTCATTATTCCAACAAAATTTTTTAAAAAGTTGTCCAATTGATCACCATAAACAACATTTTTTTCTGTTTCGTTCAATTTGGCCAATATTTTTATGTCAAAATTAGTAAAAATTTGGTATTTTTCATCAGAATCTACACACTTCAATGTAATTTTAGAAATTTTTCTGATTTCAATTCGATTTCATCAAAAGCTGACATATTGATCACCATAAACAACATATTTTCCGTTATCGTTCAATTTAGTCAACATTTTTATTTCAAAATTAGTAAAGATGTGGTATTTTCCATCAGATAAACTTTTTAAAATAATACCAGAAAATTTGATCAGTCCTTAAAACTTAATTTAAAGAAGTTGAGATTTCTTATAGTCAAATCGTTCTGGATATGCATATTTCTAGTAAATTCTACACCACTCTATTTGAAACTAACGCCAATTTGAAAAGGTGTACTAAAAAAAGTTCTAGAAGAAAACAAAAGAAATAGAGGCCAAAACAAAATTCCTAACATTCCAAAGGAAGTTATAGCTATATAAAATCACGGTGTGTTGAAAAACAGCTTATTTTTTATTATTGGTGACAAGAAAAAAATGGATAAAAGAAAAGCTGAAATGTCAAATTGAGCTGAGGCCACAAAGAGTGACAATGGCCGCGAATCGCTTTCCGGGGTCCCCATCGCAAAGATAGAAAGACTACGGCAATGGACGTGGCGGTCATCGAACCTGACCGTAATGTGTTACGCCGCGGTCCGCAAACGCAATCCGCGACATACTTCGCGCCGGTCGTAACGGACCGACGACGAAGGCGGAGGAAGGTGGAGGAAGGGGGCGACGTCGATCCGCGCCGCGGCGCCGCACTAGGTCTAAAAAACCGACGATGGAAACGAGGGCGAAAGGTAACGCTAACATTCTCACTTGAGGAAACGCTCCAAATCTATACACACCTTAAAAAAATTTCTTTTCAATCAAATAACATCGTACACTATAATTATAATATAAACATATAACACAACATACAGGGTGTTTGTTTAAGATAATAAAATTTCAGATTTCAAGTTCGAAACTAACAATAAATATAACTGGTGTTGGTCCGATTTCTTCTTCTTTGGAGTTGCACACTTTGGATTCGTTTTCTCGTCGTTCCGGGTATTGGCAACGGCGAAAATGGCGGCGTCGGCGGCGTCGTCGATGTCGGGTTCAATGCCCGATCGACCGAGGCCATGGAAGTTGTCCTCCTCTTTCTCTTCGGCGTCGACGACTTCTTCTTCTCGGCCGTCTTCTCTATCGGTCTGAGAGCCTAACTAGACCACTGGAACATGAAGGTGACGATCGTGACGTCACGCGTTACCTACATCGCCGTCTTCGAGGTCGAAGACCTCCGGGACCATCCTCGGGGGCCCCGTTGTCCACTCAGATTAAGCCGTTCGTTTCTTTCGCTTTAACGGAGGATGCACGGCAACGCGAGAGGCGTCAAGCTGAAAACGACATGCACAAGTGAGTTTCCTATGGAAATCGACAGGGAAGATTAAAAGCATATGGGTGTGTTTGTGTAAACAGTTAAATGAGTCAGAAGAAATCTTCAAACATAAATTTTAAATTTAAATGGAGAAAAAAAAAAATCGCCCGAGCAGGGACTTGAACCCTGGACCCTTGGATTAAAAGTCCAATGCTCTACCGACTGAGCTACCCGGGCTGATATTTTTTGATGATCAAAGTCACCAATCGATCAGAGCCTACCATGATTTTTTTTAAACTTATTTATAATAAATAACATTAATAAAAAAATGATCTTAATTTTGAATAATTAAAAGTTTATTTGTGTTAGATCTAAAAATCTGAAAGGAAGATAAGATAACCTTAGTTAGCATTTAGTTTCTAAAAGGGCAAGTAAAACAGTTCGATCTCACGGCCGCGGCCGCGCCAAAACCGCCGCATTGAACGACCGAATGGGCAAGTTCAATGCTACACTCAACTCGAACTCTGTGTAGCGGTGTATGCGTGTAGAGGCCGCGGCGTGAGGCGTGAGGCGGTATGAGGCGGCGTGAGGCGGCGTGGCGCAGAGGATGGCGGAAGCGGCATTCGCGATTATTAGAGCCGACGCACTGTGGTGGGGTTAGTGTAGGTAAGTGGCACGACGTCCGCCACTGACCTCTCACCGTCACCTCTCCGAAGACAAGAGTGTTACGTTCTCTTGCGTCGTACTCGACCGCGACCATCGACTTGACTCCTTCTGCATTTCCTTCCGCGTACCACAACATATTTATTCAAAACAATATACTACTACTATACATATTTTGTTTACTATTATTGAAATATTTTTAATCAACTCCTTCCATTGTTACGTTTCTGTTACAATGGAAATTTAGCTTTTAGAACCTTGACTTAGTTTTTGACCTCGTATATGGTTTCTTTAGTGATATTACCCTAAGTACATAAAATCTTATATCATTCTAAGCATAAATTCTTGTCTACCACCACTGACGATTTATACAATGATGTATCTGGATAAAAGAGCCAAGCAAGAGGAACTAATGGAACTTCAAATCGATCACATGGAGCTCATATTAAAATAGGCCTTTGAAGAAAGACTCAAATTTGAATTGTCAAAGATTTTTGTCCAACACTCCAAACCAGTTTCTTGAAATAATTTGTTTATGGAATCCAACCCAATCCAACCCAACCCTTCGTTCAGTAGGACGCCCAGATTTGATTATAAAAACTCTAACGTGCATTTTATTCAAACAAAAAAATAATTATTCCTCATAAACTGTAAATATATCATAAGCATAGTGGTAGATAAACACAAAGAAATAGAAATATTTAGGGTACGTTTATGTTGAAGCTACGATAAACGATAAATATAAGACTTCAATATTATTGGCTTCCTATGTTAGTATCATCCT
This sequence comes from Onthophagus sagittarius, assembly GCA_036711965.1. Taxonomy (NCBI): domain Eukaryota; kingdom Metazoa; phylum Arthropoda; class Insecta; order Coleoptera; family Scarabaeidae; genus Onthophagus; species Onthophagus sagittarius. Next base: position 17,429,175 of record JASERS010000004.1, read on the forward strand.
TCTTATCATTTATATCGTAACTCCAGCATAAACGCAGCCTTACAACGACTCTCATAGTGATAGATAAACACAAAGAAATAGAAATATTTAGGGTACGTTTATGTTGGAGCTGGGAAAAACGATAGATATAAGACTTCAATATTATTGGCTTCCTATGTTTGTATCATTAATCTTATCATTCATATCGTAGCTCCAGCATAATCGTAGCCTTACAATGACTCTATCATATCTAGATCAGTACCTGAATGCATTTAGATTTCTCATAGAGATAGGTTGTTGCTAAAGGCATCAATTTTTTTATAGCACGTTTGGATAGTTTCGGATATTCATCCATTATTTTTGTCCAAAATAGACCAATACCATCATATAAGAATGTAGAAGCTTTGCAGAAATCTGACATATCACAAGCACCCATACAGAATGATTAATTTTGACAATTATCAGAGTTTATTTTGAATTGAGACTTTTTGAGAATTTTTTGGATTTAAAGAATTATTTGCAATTGTTATTGCCTCTGGAAGACTTGATGTTGCTTCTAGAAGGCTTGATACTGTTTCCAAAACATTTCTCATGCTTCAAGAAGACTTAAAATATTTCCACAAGCATTGATATTGCTGGACTTGATATGCTTCCAGAAGACTTGATATTGCCTCTGGAAGACTTGATACTGCTTTCAAAATATTTCCCATGCTTCAGGAAGACTCGAAATATTTCCACAAGAATTGATATCTTTTCCAAAAGTCTTGAAATGCTTCCAAAAGACTTGGAATGCTACTAAGACAAGAGTGTTACGTTCTCTTGTGTCGTACTCCACCGCGATCATCGACTTGACTCCTTCTGCATTTCCTTCCCTCCACTGTACCACAACACATTTATTCAAAACAATATACTAGTATACATATTTTGTTTACTATTATTGAAACATTTTTAATCAACTCCTTCCATTGTTACGTTTCTGTTACAATGGAAATTTAGCTTTTAGAGCCTTGACTTAGTTTTTGACCTCATATATGGTTTCTTTGGTGATATTACCCTAAGTACATAAAATCTTATATCATTCTAAGCATAAATTCTTGTCTACCACCACTGACGATTTATACAATGATGTATCTGGATAATAGAGCCAAGCAAGAGGAACTAATGGAACCTCAAATCGATCACATGGAGCTCATATTAAAATAGGCCTTTGAAGAAAGATTCAAATTTGAATTGTCAAAGATTTTTGTCCCATACTTCAAACCAGTTTCTTGAAATAATTTGTTTATGGAATCCAACCCAACCCTTCGTTCAGTAGGACGCCCAGATTTGATCATAAAAACTCTATAACGTGCATTTTATTCAAACAAAAAAATAATTATTCCTCATAAACTATAAATATATCATAAGCATAGTGGTAGATAAACACAAAGAAATAGAAATATTTAGGGTACGTTTATGTTGAAGCTACGATAAACTATAAATATAAGACTTCAATATTATTGGCTTCCTATGTTAGTATCATCCTTCTTATCATTTATATCGTAACTCCAGCATAAACGTAGCCTTACAACGACTCTCATAGTGATAGATAAACACAAAGAAATAGAAATATTTAGGGTACGTTTATGTTGGAGCTGGGAAAAACGATAGATATAAGACTTCAATATTATTGGCTTCCTATGTTAGTATCATTAATCTTATCATTCATATCGTAGCTCCAGCATAATCGTAGCCTTACAATGACTTTATCATATCCAGATCAGTACCTGAATGCATTTAGATTTCTCATAGAGATAGGTTGTTGCTAAAGGCATCAATTTTTTTATAGCACGTTTGGATAGTTTCGGATATTCATCCATTATTTTTGTCCAAAATAGACCAATACCATCACATAAGAATGTAGAAGCTTTGCAGAAGTCTGATATATCACAAGCACCCATACAGAATTATTAATTTTGACAATTCTCAGAGTTTATTTTGAATTGAGACTTTCTGAGTTTTTTTTTGGATTCAAAGAATTAACAATACAGATTTTTAACGTGTTTAAAAATTGCTGAGGATGGTCTGATATAGTCCGAAACCGGTAGAACAAAAAACTCATATCTAATAACAAAAAGGTACAAAAATTCAAAGCGTTTCAAAATTGAATGAAAGAACACCCTCAACAGTATATAGAATACAAAACATCATTTTAATGAAAATATTTCTGGATATTCATCCATTAAATTTACTTCTAAGAGACTTGATACTATTTCCAGAAAACTTTATATTATTCTTAGAAGATTTGATCTGGTTTCAGAGGACTTGATACTGCTTCCTGAAGTCTTGTAATGTTTCCAGAAGACTTGATATTGCTTCCAACATATTTCTCATGCTTCAAGAAAACTTGAAATATTTCCACAAGAATTGATATTGTTTCCAAACATCTTGAAATGCTTCCAAAAGACTTGGAATGCTTCCTGAAAATTTGCAATGCTTCCAGAAGACTTGATAAGTTTCCAAAAGACGCGAATTGCTTCCAGAAGACTTGTTATTGCCTCTGGAAGACTTGATATTGCTTCTAGAAGATTTGATCTGGTTCTAGAAGGCTTGATACTGTTTCCAAAACATTTCTCATGCTTTAAGAAGACTTAAAATATTTCCACAAGCATTGATATTGCTGGACTTGATATGCTTCCAGAAGATTTGATATTGCCTCTGGAAGACTTGATACTGCTTTTAGAACATTTGATCTTGTTGCAGAAAACTTTATACTGCTTTCAAAATATTTTCCATGCTTCAGGAAGACTCGAAATATTTCCACAAGAATTGATATCTTTTCCAAAAGTCTTGAAATGCTTCCAAAAGACTTGGAATGCTACTAAGACAAGAGTGTTACGTTCTCTTGTGTCGTACTCCACCGCGACCATCGACTTGACTCCTTCTGCATTTCCTTCCCTCCACTGTACCACAACATATTTATTCAAAACAATATGCTAGTATACATATTTTGTTTACTATTATTGAAACATTTTTAATCAACTCCTTCCATTGTTACGTTTCTGTTACAATGGAAATTTAGCTTTTAGAACCTTATCTTAGTTTTTGACCTCATATATGGTTTCTTTAGTGATATTACCCTAAGTACATAAAATCTTATATCATTCTAAGCATAAATTCTTGTCTACCACCACTGACGATTTATACAATGATGTATCCGGATAATAGAGCCAAGCAAGAGGAACTAATGGAACTTCAAATCGATCACATGGAGCTCATATTAAAATAGGCCTTTGAAGAAAGACTCAAATTTGAATTGTCAAAGATTTTTGTCCAATACTCCAAACCAGTTTCTTGAAATAATTTGTTTATGCAATCCAACCCAATCCAACCCAACCCTTCGTTCAGTAGGACGCACAAATTTGATTATAAAAACTCTATAACGTGCATTTTATTCAAACAAAAAAATAATTGTTCCTCATAAACTATAAATATATCATAAGCATAGTGGTAGATAAACACAAAGAAATAGAAATATTTAGGGTACGTTTATGTTGAAGCTACGATAAACGATAAATATAAGACTTCAATATTATTGGCTTCCTATGTTAGTATCATTGCTTTTATCACTTATCTTAGCTCCAGCATAAACATAATGCTTCCGTCATGTCTCAATCAACATCTGAATGCATCTAGGTTTTTTAGGTTTAGATATTTCCGGATATGCATCCATTAATTTTATTCAAAATGTACCATCATATATACCATCATATATCATAGAAGCTTCACAGAAATCTGACATGCCACAAGCACCCATACAAAATTGCAAACTTTGACTTTTTTGACAATTTATTTTGATTTAGACTTGAAAGGAAGAGTTTATATTGTTCTTAAAAGGCTTGATCTGGTTTCATATGACTTGATACTACGTCCAGAACACTTGATACTGTTTCTAGGAGACAGGATTTGGTTCCAGAAGACTTGATATTGCTTCCAGAAGACTTGATACTGCTTCTAGATGACTTTGTACTACTTCCAGAGACTTGAAATGTCTTAAAAAACTTGAAATTCTTGCACAATGCTTGACACTGCTTCCAAAAGACTAGAAATGCTTCCAGAAGACTCGAAATACTTCCAGACGATTTAAAATACTTCCAGAAGATTTGAAATGCTTCTAGAAGTTTTGAACTGTTTCCAAAAGACTTGCTACTGTCTCTGCAAGACTTGATACTGCTTTTAAAAGACTTTAAATGCTTCCAGAAAATATGATATTGCCTCTAGCAGACCTGATACCTCTTCTAGAAGATTTGATCTGATTCCAGAAGACTTGATTCTGCTTCCAAAATATCTCATGTTTCAAGAAGACTGGAAATATTTCCACAAGAATTGAGATTGCTTCCAAAAGTCATGAAATGCTTTCAGAAGACTTGAAATGCTTCTAAAATACTCGAACTGCTCCCAAAAGTCTTACTACTTTCTACTTCTAAAAGATTTAAAATGCTTCCAAAAGAGCACCCATACAATACGGATTATGGTTTAATCTCGATTGAAGCCAAAACGTATCCTTACATAATGACTTCGTCATATCTGGATCAATATCTGAATGCCAAACCGGACCAATGCGAAGAGATGAAAATGTAGAAGCCTCGCAAAAATCTGACATGTCACAAGCACAAATACATAATTCTTAATTTTGACAATTCTGAGAGTTTATTTTGAATTACACCTAATATTGCTTCTAAAAGACTTGATATTGTTTGCGGAAGACTTTATATTGTTCTTAGAAGACTGGATTTGGTTAAAGAAGACTTGACATTGCTTCCAGAAGACTCGAAATACTTCCAGAAGATTTGAAATGATCCCAGAAAATTTGAAGTACTTCCAGAAGATTTGAACTGTTTCTACAAAACTTGCTACTACTCCTGGAAGACTTAATACTGCTTCTAGATAACTTAAATGCTTCCATACGACTTGATATTGCCTCTGGAAGACATAATATTACTTCTAGAAGATTTGATGTGGTTCCTGAAGACTTGATATTGCTTACAAAATACTTTATATGCTTCAAGACGACTTAAAATCTTTCCACAAGAATTGATATTGTTGCCAAATGTCTTGAAATGCTTCCAGGAGACTTGATACTGCTTCTAAAATATTTCCATACTTCAAGAAGATTGTAAATATTTCCACAAGAATTGACATTGTTTCCAGAAATCTTAAAATGCTTCCAGAAGACTTGAACTACTTCAAGAAGACCTGATATTGCATCTGAAAGACTTAATACTGCTTCTAGAAGGTTTGATCTGGTTCCAGAAGATTTGATACTGCTTCCAAAATATTTCTCATGCTTCAAGAAGACTGGAAATGTTTCCACAAGAATTAATATTGTTTCCAAACCTATAGTATTTTAAATTGACTTTAATCGAAATTTATTAAAATCTGTACTATCTTATAAATCATTTTTCTTCTTATGTCAATCATTAATAAATGGAATATGACACATCATTTTAAGATAAGACACACTTCGTAACTTCGAAATGTACAGAAGAAGCGATCTTTTAAGTATGAATTAGCTTTGTTGTAATTTTTTAACTGACTTTTCTTCATATAGAAATAATAGAAGAGATAATATAAGAGAAGAAAATTTGGAAAATATAATAGTCAAACAATTAACAGTGTTGTTCTTAAAACGATTTTGACGTGTTCGAAAGTTCCTGTGGATGATCTAATCTAGACCAAAATCGGTGGAACAAACAAATCCATTATATCTAATAATAAAAAGGTGAAAAAGTTCAAAACGTTTCATTTTAAGGATAAAAATGGAAAGAAAAGCACCATCAAATATATATAGTATATGATATATCATTTTAAAGAAGATGTTTTAAGCTATCACTTTATTATGAGTCACTTCTTTTCCTCATTCAATCATTAATAATTAGAATACGATCGTTTAAAAAAATGCTTCACGCTATCATTTTAGATATGATTCATTCCTTAATTTTAAAATATATTGAAGAAGTGACTTGAAAAATTAACATCAATCAAAATTTACGAAATTTTATATTTTACTATAAGTCATCCTTTCTCTTTATTTCAATTATTAACATATAGAATATAGTTCATCATTTTTAAGAAGATGTTTGAAGCCATCATTTGAGTTATGACTCATTTCTTTACTCCAAAGTATACCGAAGATTTTTTAAATTTAAATTTTGTTGTGTCATTATTTCTCCTCATTTGCATTATGAACATATAGAATATGATACATTGTCTTAAAGAGGATTCTTTAAGCCACAATTTAAGATATAAATCATTTCTGTATTTCTAATAATAGACCGGAAGTGGCTTTGTAATCTTTGTATTACATAAATATTATTAATCTTAACCTCCCTTTTATCGTACGGTTTTAACAATTCTCTCCAAAAAGCATTATTCATATGATAAAGAGAATAATTTAATCGTTCATTGAAGGTATGATTCTGTTTCTGATTTCCTAAAAATATACAAGAAGCAACTATTCTAGAATGGGCATAACATTTTGAGGGGCTATTTGGCTTATCAAAAGAATTTAACAATAGTTGAGATTCTCTTCATCAATCTCAATGTGCTATTCACTGTACATGGTGCAAAAAGCAATTTCTATTTAATTAGAGAAAGATTCTGTTGTACCAAACATTATCCGTATCATATAGAAGTATCATTTTAAAGAGAATAATTTAAACTTTTTTTTATAAATACAAAGGAAGCAACTATTCTAAAATGGACATAATATATCTGAGGGGTTGTTTTGATTGTTTGTATAATCTAATAAATGTTAAGGTATCAAAAACAACTTTCTTCACCAATTCACTATCTCTCGATGATGTGTTTTTAACGTTTTAATAGAATTGCAAAAAAAATATATTATTTGAAAGAATTAAATTGTATATCCCTTCCTCTTTCAAATGATATGTAACTCATTGTTTCAATTTGAAATCAATGCCACCCAAGAAATATTAAAGGATGATGCGTTTTTGAGATTTTAGTAGAATCACGAAATATATGATATTTGAAAGATTGTTTTGATCTTATTTTTGAAAATGAATAAATGACTTACATATCAAATTGAAGATTGAATCTTGCTCTTTAAAGCGTTGTATAATTCGTTATTTCGATTTGAAATCCATACCAGTTAAAAATTTTAAAGGATGATGTCTTTTTGACGTTTTAGTACAATCACGAATATAATGATGAAATTAGAAAGATTGTGGGGATCTTATTTTTGATAATGACGAAATAACTTGTATATTGAACTGAAGGTTGAACCTTCTTCTTTCAAATGATATGTAACTCATTGTTTCAATTTGAAATCAATGCCACCCAATAAATATTAAAGGATGATGCGTTTTTGAGATTTTAGTAGAATCACAAAATATATGATACTTGAAAGATTGTTTTGAACTTATTTTTGAAAATGAATAAATGACTTACAAATCAAATTGAAGATTGAACTTTGCTCTTTAAAGCGTTGTATAATTCGTTATTTCGATTTGAAATCCATACCAGTTAAAAATTTTAAAGGATGATGTCTTTTTGACGTTTTAGTACAATCACGAAAATAATGATGAAATTAGAAAGATTGTGGGGGTCTTATTTTTGATAATGAAGAAATAACTTGTATATTGAACTACTTAGTTGAACCTTCTTCTTTCAAATGATATATATAACTTATTGTTTCAATTTGAAATCGATTTCAGCTAAGAAATGTTAAAGGATGATGTGTTTTTGACATTTTAGTAGAATGTCGAAAAAGTATGATAAAATTTAAATGATCGTGGAGGTCTTATTTTTGAAAATGAAGAAATGACTTACGTACTAAATTGAAGGTTGAACTTTCCTCCTTCAAATGATGTTTAGACTTTCATCGTTGCTTATACTGTGAGCGTCAAAAAAAAAGTAAACAACTGTTGTTTTTCTATTAAAAGGTTAATAAAAATGCAGTTAATAACGAAAATCAAAAAGTTTCATTGCAGTCTTCACAACTCACCTATACTATATTTAAATCAATAGAAACATGAAAAAAAAACAAATCATTACCCGTAATAATTCAGATTATTGTAAATATCTACCGAATTTACGCGTCAAAAGAAAGTAAACAGAATTCGGAACTAATAGGTATTAAGTACAAAAATAAATATAATATTAACTTTTAATACTTGATTTGAGCTCCTTTGGCCTTCAACACCTCCCTTAATCTCCTTGGCATGGATTCCACCAAGTTTTTTGTAATATTTTGAGGGATTTTCATCCATTCTTCAGTTAAAGCTTTTTTAAGGTCGTCTTTATTTGAAATTGTCCTTTCTCTGATCTTCCTGTCAAGGTGATCCCACAGATGTTCTATAGGATTAAGGTCTGGGGACTGCGGTGGATGATCAAGGGTTTTAGGGACCCGGTATAGCATCCATTCTTGCACAATTTTGGAAGTGTGCTTTGGATCGTTATCCTGTTGGAAGATCCAGTTCTCTGATAAACCCAATTCATTAATACTCGGGGAAATATTGTTCTTTAAAATGGTTAAATAGTCCATTTTATTCATTGTTGATTCAATAAAAACTAGATTACCGACCCCTGACGCCGCCATACAGCCCCAGACCATAACCGAGCCTCCACCGTGTTTGATGGTATTGGTAACAAATTTCTCTTTGAAGGCCTCATTTTTTGGCCGCCATATCTTTGGTGGTTTTCTTTTACCAAAAATTTCAAATTTACTTTCATCACTAAATAATATATTTTTCCAAAAATCTGGAGCTTCGTTCTGATATTTTTTTGCGAAATCAAGACGTTTCTGTTTATTTATTTTCGATATGTAAGGCTTTTTACGGGGTGTTCTTCCATGCAGGCCACTTCTATGGAGTGTTCTTCGTATGGTACTGGAACTTATGGTTGTGTTTGCTATCTGCGATATGTCGTTTGCTATTTTAACCGCACTTGAACATGGATTATTCTTCACTTCTCTTACCACTGCTCTAGCCTGTGCTTCTGTAAGGCGCTTTGGTCGTCCAACGCGTTGTAAATCGGCTACAGTATGATGTTTTGCGTATTTATCCAACATTCTTTTTATTGTGCAGTGATTTTGTTCCATTATTTTAGCTATTTCGCGTAAGGATTTACCTTTTTTATTTAAACTTAATATAATTTTACGCGTTTCTATACTTGTTTGTTTTCCCATGATGATTTTTGGTATTTATAATTAATTTCGACGTTCAACCACTTGCTGTTTCTTCTAAAATGTTCTAAAGTTGTCCTGGGAGGGGTTTATAAGTATTTATACGAAAATTGTGGTACTTCCCCTAAATCTAAAATGAATTTGCAACAACCGGACCGGCTGTTTACTTTCTTTTGACGCGTAAAAATCGGGGTATTTTTACTCTAAAGGGGATTTACCATATTTATGGGTTTTTTTGCTTAACTATTTTTTACGACAGGATTGCTCACAAATAAAGTCGTAAATTTTGGTATATAAATTTTTATTGTAAGTTAACAGAATCGTAGTAAAAAGGGTTTTTAGAAGTAAACAGCTATTGTTTAATTTCTTTTGACGCTCACAGTATATAAAATCGATTCCACCAAAGTAATTTTAAAGGATGCTGTGTTTTTGTAATTGTTGATTAGGTAATCTAGGTCCTATTCGTCAGACGCCAGAGCTGATAACTATGAACTGTTTGTGTTGGGATAGTTTGAAAAATGATCTATATACAACCGATAAAACATCAAACATCAATTAGACAGACACTTAGGCCAAGTGAACTTAGGCCAGTGAACTTATCAACTTGGCAAAGAGTGTTAAAAAAAGGTGTCAATTTTGTGTTATACTTACCGGAAAACATTTTCTATAGAAAAGGGGTTTATTGTTATTGTTTTTTGGGGAATTGTTTTTAGGAGATTTTAAGGAAATTTTATGCACTCTTCGAATTTTTTCGAAAATATATATGGTGTTCTATTAAAAAAAAATATTTTTATGTTAATAACAGCTAAAGTATTGTTTTGAGGAAAATCTTGATATGTTGAAATTTTTAAGCACTGATACCATTTATTTCTTATAGAAAAAGGAGTTTTCCTTCAAAAGTGTCCAATTTGGATAACCCTGCATATGGTACAAACAGTAATCCAGACTCAATTAGGAGAAGATTCTGTTCTAACAAATATCAAACAATTTCACCATTTTCAATATGCTATTCACTATACACAAAGTATCACAAAAATCTAGCTTCAATCAGGAGACGATAGCTTATATCTAGAAGCTTCTATCTTTTATGAGATACAAATAATAGAAATTCTCATAGAGATGGATTTTTGATAATTGACAAATTTTTCCAAATTTTCCTATGACAATTGAAAAAAATAGTGTCCCTATTGGAAGGTCATCGCAGTGCATTGGTCCACATTTGAGTTGGCGTCCGCGACCGCACGCGGTTCGATGGAAGTGTGCAGGGGTCGGGGGCGGCGTTCTCTCTCTTTCTCTTCGGTTCGTTCGTTTTAGTACTTGGTTTGGTGGTTCGTCCGGCTTGGATTCCAGAGTCTACTGTCGATGTATAGTATATAGAAGGACAAGGACGGTTAGAGGCGCGACCGCGGAAAGGAAAGAGAGTTCGCCGACGTCGTTGTCGAGGAATCGGCACACACACAACGCGAGGTCCATGAACCCTCTCCTCTCTCTCGCAAAGATAACTGTAATGTATTGCATAAGTGAGCATACCGTTAGGACTTTCATTCACGCCACTGCTTGCGCTCGGTGAGCGTACACGTTCGCTAGCTTCTTTGTGTTTTCTATGATACATATTTTTCGTTTTTGAATCCACATCCTGCCTATTTGTTTAACATATACAATTTTTACTTTTATTTTTAAAAAATTTAAAAAAAAAAAACCCATTTCGGGTTCATGATCATCTTAAATCCTAAATAAAAAAAATAATCACCCACTCAAAACATTTTGGTACCGTTAAATAACAGTGGTCCATGAATTTCGTGGACCTCGATCTCCTTTGTGAAGTGTTACGCTTAATCTGGACGACTCGAAGCCTTCATAGTCGTTTTAGAAACTTACCACCGTAAAAACCGGAGTTGACCCTGGTCCACGATCTCTTAAAAATAATAAAAAAAAATCGAAAAGAACATTTTTCTTACTAACACAGTTATGTCAGTCAATAATAATCACAATGCATCCTGCCAACTGTCTCATTCATTTTTACCGTTTTAGTACCACCCACAGCATCTGCTTTGCTCGATCCCCCTTGAACAAAGAAATCAAACTCGGCAAAAATGTGCGATTTGATCGGGATAAAAGTATGGAGAAAAAAGTATCAGTTTACGATATTCTTGGTCCTCGAAAAGCACCACGCCCAGGTCATCGACCAAAATGTAGACTACATTTTCGGTTACCCGTTATGTATAATGACCGTGCCGTGTTACGTTACCGGAGAAGGAAGAAGTTTGGTGGTGAGATAATCGAAAGAGTTGCGGAAGAAGGAGAATGAGGAATAAGAAAGAAATGGGTAGGAAAGAAATGAGGGGGAAAGAAACAAGGAGGAAAGAAACGAAGAGCAAAGAAACGAACAAGGAGGAAAGAAACAAGGAGGTAGATCATGAAGAAGGAGAAGGCGGGTCTGTTAAAGCCTTTCCCCTGTGTATCTAACGGGTTTTCGGATTTTGGAGGACACCGCAGGAGAAAACAAAAGCGATTGTGAACAAAAGAGATTTTTCTTTGTTTTCGTTTTTTAAAAAATAACAAAAATATTATGAAATGGTCATAAAAAGTGATTTATTTTTGAATTTGTTTCGATCGGTTGGATTTTGAAGCATGAAATGTGTCGCGATATCTGTGACACTGTCCGATGGTGAACTCACGTCATGTCTGAGGCATACTTTAACTTGGCAACCTCGTTTTGACAATCCAACGGGTTTCCTTCAGGAACTATACATTTCGTTGTTGAGAAAAGACGAAAATTAGAAAAAATTAATGAAGAACGCGGATATAAAGGTTCTAGAAAAAAGTTTTAATACAAAAATTGTTGAAAATGGATGCTTAACAGCTCTTTCTCACTTTTGCTCTTGTATGCATCAATAATGAGATATGAGATAAATGCGGAAAGGTGAAAAATATCTAAAATTTTAGATATTTTTGTTGATACATTAGCGCCGTCAAAAACCTAAGGACTAATAGGGCTACAATGAAATGTATGATGCCCCCATCATACATGAATCCAGCATCTCCCTTCTGAGGTGCAAACTTTCTTTTGGCATTGAATTTTACATGAAAAAGCCGTCCTCTTTTCAGTCAAACGGGTACGGTCTTGAGGCTCTGGTTAAAATATACAGAGTTGGGTTAGCTCTACTGATTTTTCACCCTTGTATATTTGAATTGAAGTAAAACTAGAACTAACACTAGACTTAGAAGTGGAAAGTTGTGAGTTTAGTCGTGCGTATGAAGAAATTTTTGACGAAAGCCTCTAATATGAATAGTTTCCTATATAGAGTACTTTACAAACTGATTTGACAATCTTGTATACTTGAATTGAAGAGAAACTAGAACTAACACTAGACCTAGAAGTAGACCTCTGAAGACGCACGGCTAAACTCAAATCTTTCTACTTCTAGGTCTAGTGTTAGTTCTAGTTTTATATCATTGAATGTAACTAGAATTAGGTCTAGAATTAGAAACATACAGCTTTAGCCGTACATCTCTCAAGACGGCTAAATCCGGACGATTCTAGTTGTAGGTCTAGTTTTACTTCTGTTCAAATATACAGGGTTGGGTTGGGTTGGTTTAGGTTAGGTATAATCGTGCATCTGAAGACATTTTTTGACGAAAGTCTCTACAATGAATGGTTTCTGAAACAGAGTACTTTACAAACTGATTTAACAACCTTGTATACTTGAATTGAAGTAAAACTAGAACTAACACTAAACCTAGAAGTGGAAAGATTCAGGTGTAACCGTGCGTCTGAAGACGAGTTTTATATCATTAAATTTAGCTTTAAATCTAGATTTATAAGCATGCGAGTTTAACCGTATATCTCTCAAGACGGCCAAACCCGGATGATTCTAGTTCTAGGTCTAGTATTAGTTCCAGTGTAACTTGAATTCAAATATACAGGATTGGATTTAATCGTGCATCTGAAGAAATTTTTTAACGAATACCTCTGCAATGAATAGTTTCTGAAATAAATTACTTACAAACTGATTTGACAACTCTGTATATTTTAATTGAACTAAAACGGCAATGATTCTTGCATATTTTCAAAAACGAGTGTACAGTCAAAAATTTCAAAGAGTGAAAATAGTTTAGAACGAAATAAGCTCTTAGAATCAGTTAAAAATTTTCAGAGTTAACTACATAGTAAAAAAGTTTGAAAGAAATAACTTTTGTAAACACCCTGTACAGCTTTGAACCCGTGATCGCGTATTTTCAAGAGTGATTTGAGAAATTGTTTAAAAATTTCTTAACTTTGAAAGCTTATATCATAGCCAATGGGTTTAGATCAAAAATTTATATACGAATCGTAATCATTTCTTCATTTCTCATGACAACATTGCTCTGTTTACAAAATTTTATCTCTCTAAGATGAACCATACTGAAAATATTTAAAAATTTCTTATCATTGAATCACTATATCTTAGCCGATGGGTTTAGATAAAAAAATTTTACACGAATCATTATCATTTTATCTTTGATATTTATGATTAAAAATTGTGGTACGATTTATAGGAACACTCTGTATATAATTAACGTTTCATTTTGATATCTTTAAATTTGGTACGTAAGTGTCATTTCTTAAATCTTAACTATTTTGAAGAAAATGCTAGTTTAATGTCAGTTTAAGCCAATATTAACAAAATTGACGATTAGAAAGTATCTAACAAATGCTTCATGCTGGAATATGAATAGATCATCCTGGAGACTCAAAATTTGGTACAACACAACCTTCAACTTTTGTTTATGACTTCAAAAAGTTTCGTTTCTTAATTCCTAGCGATTTTGAAGAAATCGATTTTTTTCATAAACCATACTTGTAAACATTAAATTAGTTGTCGTTTAAAATTTATATTAAATAAGTGGTTGATCTCATAAACTGAAAATTTGATACAAGTTAACCCCAAACGTTCCTTTATGACATCGAAAAGTTTCATTTCTTAATTCCTAGCGATTTTGGGTAAATCAACTTTTTTCTGGAATCATACTTCAAGCAAAGGTCAAATTGAATGTCACTTGATATAGAATAATTTAATGACCCTACAAGTTTATATTTTGGTACAACCTAAACCTCAACCGTTCCTTCATAAAGATTCGTTTCTGAAATCCTAATGATGATAATTGAAAACATTTTTTAACCTCAGTCTGAATCAACATCAATAAAATCGATGATTTAAGAAACATATACAATGTAATGAATGGTTCGTTTTGTAACCTTGAAATTTGATACAACCTAACTTCAAACGTTCTTTTATAACCTCAACATATTTCATTCCTTAAATTTTAACTATTTTGGAGAAAATTCTTGTTTAATCTCAGTTTAAGCCAATACGAACAAAATTGACGATTACAAAAAATATATATCTAATGAAAGCTTTAACTTGGAAATTTAAAATTTGATGCAACCTAAACCTCAAAGGATCCTTAATAACTTCACAATGATTCGTTTCTAAAATCCTTGCCGTTTTGGAGAAAAACATTTTTGAACCTCACTCTGAGCCAACATCAATAAAATCGATGGTCGACAGACTTCTAGAGGAGGTTCTAGAGAAGTAATTGCGTCCTTAACGAGATATACGTCGAATTTTCTTTAAAATAAAACATTATTTGCATTAATATCCCCGATGAAAACAATTTTTAAACCACAGTCTGAATCAACATCAATAAAATCGATGATTTAAGGAGCATATACAATGTAATGAATGGTTCGTTTTGTAACCTTGAAATTTGGTACAACCTAAGTTCAAACGTTCTTTTATAACCTCAACATATGTCATTTCTTAAATTTTAACTATTTTGGAGAAAATTCTTGTTTAATCTCAGTTTAAGCCAATACGAACAAAATTAACGATTAAAAAAAATATATATCTAATGAAAGCTTTACCTTGGAAATTTAAAATTTGGTGCAACCTAAACCTGAAAGGTTCCTTAATAACTTCACAATGATTCGTTTCTTAAATCCTTGCCGTTTTGGAGAACAACATTTTTGAACCTCACTCTGAGCCAACATCAATAAAATCGATGGTTGACAGACTTCTAGAGGAGGTAATAGAGAAGCAATTGCGTCCTTAACGAGATATACGTCGAATTTTCTTGAAAATAAAACGTTATTTGCATTAAAATCCCCGATAAAAACAATTTTTAAACCACAGTCTGAATCAACATCAATAAAATCGATGATTTAAGGAGCATATACAATATAATGAATGGTTCGTTTTGTATCCTTGAAATTTGGTACAACCTAACTTCAAACGTTCTTTTATAACATCAAAATATTTCATTTCTTAAATCTTAACTATTTTGGAGAAAATTCTTGTTTAATCTCAGTTTAAGCCAATACGAACAAAATTAACGATTACAAAAATTATATATCTAATGAAAGCTTTAACTTGGAAATTTAAAATTTGATGCAACCTAAACCTCAAAGGATCCTTAATAACTTCACAATGATTCGTTTCTAAAATCCTTGCCGTTTTGGAGAAAAACATTTTTGAACCTCACTCTGAGCCAACATCAATAAAATCGATGGTCGACAGACTTCTAGAGGAGGTTCTAGAGAAGTAATTGCGTCCTTAACGAGATATACGTCGAATTTTCTTTAAAATAAAACATTATTTGCATTAATACCTCGATGAAAACAATTTTTAAACCACAGTCTGAATCAACATCAATAAAATCGATGATTTAAGGAGCATATACAATGTAATGAATGGTTCGTTTTGTAACCTTGAAATTTGGTACAACCTAAGTTCAAACGTTCTTTTATAACCTCAACATATGTCATTTCTTAAATTTTAACTATTTTGGAGAAAATTCTTGTTTAATCTCAGTTTAAGCCAATACGAACAAAATTGACGATTACAAAAAATATGTATCTAATGAAAGCTTTACATTGGAAATTTGAAATTTGGTGCAACCTAAACCTCACAGGTTCCTTAAGAACTTCACAATGATTTGTTTCTTAAATCCTTGCCGTTTTGGAGAAAAACATTTTTGAACCTCACTCTGAGCCAACATCAATAAAATCGATGGTCGACGGACTTCTAGAGGGGGTTCTAGAGAAGGAATTGCGTCCTTAACGAGATATACGTCGAATTTTCTTTAAAATAAAACATTATTTGCATGAAATAACTGATTAAAACAATTTTCAAACCACAGCCTGAATCAACATCAATAAAATCGATGATTTAATAAGCATATACAATGTAATGAATGGTTCGTTTTGGAAACTTAAAATTTCGTACAACCCTACCTGAAACGTTCTTTAATAACCTAAAAAAGTTTTATTTCTTAAATTTTTGATCCATTTTGAAGAAAATAATCAAGAAAAATAAGAAAAATATTTGAAAAAATAAAATATACACAGGGTGTTTGATATAAGAACCGCTGCAAAACAGGGGCATGTTGAGAACGATAAATTAAAATGATTTAACGTAATTCTATACTAAGATGTACCCTGAGGAGTTTTAATCTTAATTTTTTTAAATATTCAATATCTCAGTCAAACATTAAGTAAGAAAAGCCAAACAAAATGGATATTTTGAGGTATTTATTAAAAGGAAATACAAGAAAGACAAATACTACTAAAAAAGTAACTAAATTTAGTCCAAAGTCACAAGTTCTTCTTTAATAAAAGGCAATAACAATACTTATTTATACATAACTCATAAAAATAATACAATAAACTAATAATACATTAAGTTATAGTCATAATACCTTCATTTAATCTAAATTACGTCAAATTTGTCTAATAGTATTGTTACCATAATAGTAATGTAGCCAAAATTAATTTTTTTATATCAAATTATAAAAAAAATTGTTGGGTACAAAATGACTTCTTTCAATCTCCTGTTATAACTCTCGGTATAGTTATGATTAAAGCAGGATAATCGCAAAGCAATGTATTTCTAATTAATTTTTCTTATTTATTATCTGAATAGCCGGTTAAACCCGAATGATTCTAGTTCTAAGTATAGTGTTAGTTCCAGTATCTCTTCAATTCAAATATACAAGGTTGGGTTGGATTGGGTTTGGTCGTGCATTTTAAGACATTTTTTAACGAAGACCTCTACAATGAATAGTTTCTGAAATAGAGTACTTTACAAACTGATTTGGCAACCTTGTATATATGAATTGAAGTGAAACTAGAACTAACACTAAACCTAGAAGTGGAGAGTTTTCAAGACCGCAACTTGAATCTCAAGACGTTATCCTTATAGCATATACAGATGATTTAGCTATAATAACGACCGAGAGAACCGAGGAAGAGCTCAAAGAGAACATCGAATACACTAACAACCGCATAGCATATTGGATAAAGAAACAGGGAATTGGCACAACATAAGACAGAGGCAATTATTTTTAAGGAACGGTGAAGTTTATTGAAAATGACACTGGATCTGGGCGGCGTGAAAATTACTTCGAGTATAACTATGAAGTATCTTGGTGTGGTGCTGGATTACAATATGAGAGTTACGGAGCATATTAAGGAAACAGTGGGCAAAGCTGAAAGAATTAAAATAGAATTAAATAAGGTAATGCCTAGGATTAGAGGGCCTATGCACTGCAAAAAGAAAATACTCTGCCAGGTTGTAGATTAAGTAGTTTTATATGCTGCTTTATAGCATGCGAAGAAGCACTGAAGTGTGACCTTTATAAACCTAAGTTAAAAAGCTTCAACAGGAAACTAGCAACTTGTTGTATTGGAGCGTACAGAACAATATCAGGCGCAGGTGCTGAGGTTTTGGCGGATTTACCTCCTCTACATTTATTAGTAGAAGAGAGATCTATAATATATAGGCAGGGTAGAGAGTATAAAACAGATGTGAGAGAGGAATTGTTTGCCAAACGGGAAGAAACATGGCAAACCTATGGGGTTGGACAAGAATGTAAAATCCTGGTCAATCAGATCCTCTGGAGTTACGTCACTACAGCAGAAAAGCTATAATGTGGAAAAGCTTAATCTAGAGAGACTGCAGGTGCCACTTGAATGAAGAAAGCTGAGGAGGAAGTAGAAAAAGGATTACGATGGGAAGGCGGTGGAACACGATCGGTGGGTAACGAATCGTCTAATAATGCAATGAGAATAGTGATCGTAGAATTTAATGCAGTGTGTGAAGAGAGTATCGAAACAAGAAAGAAGCGGTTAAAATGAACGAAGGTAAAGAGATGCACACAAAAAGGAGACTACAAGACATTCTTGTGGATTTATAAAAAAAATTAAGTCAACTTAGTGTATACTCAGAGATCAAACAGGAAAGATAAAAAGTGATAGTAAGGAAATAAAGACAACTAGGGAAGATTACTTTGAAAATTTTTTAATTATTTAAAATACTGAATGAAGTAAGAAACAAGCTAAAATGTTAAAACTAATATGAGTAACATTAAGTAATACACAAGACTATATATGCATACAAGAGGAAAATTTTTCAATATCTACTACACTAGTTTCGTTCGTCCAACCCAGCCCTGAGTCGCCAAATATCTTAGAATGGTACTAGATACAGCCGGAGTTTTGGAAAAATGTCACTCATTAAAAAAAATTGAATACTAAAGTTGTAGCAAATTTTATCCTTAACAATATTGCTCTTAAATGCATCAATAACAACGAAATCGTGGTTTATTATCTTATCCTTGGTAAATTATATCATGTTGCTTTTTCATAAGAAGGAAATCATAAATTGTTTGTTAAAGAAGTAAAAAAAAGTCACTTCTACTTTATTCCTAAAAATGTTAAAAAATCCAAAAAAATTTTAACACTTTATGACCAAAAGGTTCTATTCTAAAACTTTTTTTTTAATCCATAAAAATATAAAATCCTTTCTTATCTATTAAAAAAATTCTCTCGGTCTTAAAAATCCTTTGGGTAACTTAAAAAATCCTTTCCATGAAACCCATAATGACGCAACGTTACCTAAACCACCTAACTGTACCTTTCTCTAGTTCTACGCCCCTGACATCCAGGAAGTGTTGCACAAAAAACGGAGTCCTTAAAAAAAGAGCCCCTTTTGTAAAATCCCTCGTCGCTTTTTTGCTTTCTTTCCTTTTTTTTCGTATATAGCTCTTCAAATTGAACAGACGGAAGACGGAAACCGTATCAAATTAAAATTTCTCTCTCAAAATTTCTCCTAATTTCGCCAAATCCACATTCAAAGACTTATTTTTTTCTCGACTCTGTTACTTGTTAACTGTCGTTTGGTTTCGTTTACAAAAAACACTCAGCGGGCGATAACGATTACCAAACCTTTTCGAGGTTTCTGTTAAAAGGAAGAAGAAAAAATAAGATTTATATACCACCGAAACTAATTTTTCAATCGCTTTACTACCGTTAAAAAAAATTGTATTATTTTTGGTATTCTTAGAAAAAAATTTAAATTTTTGTTGATTACAATTTATGTAACAATAATTAAGAAAAATTATTTATTACGGTGTTCGTCCTACATTTTCTTAACAATGGGTTTTTGTAACGTGAGACGTCCTCTGCATGAAAGACAACTACCATCAAGTGGTATCACGTAGAACAACAACCTGAAGGACACGCGCACATACAAAACGATAATATATAATAACGTTGGTGGGACGCAAGACGTTGTTGGTGTCATCGGTGAAAAAAGGACAGTTAGGTGCAAAACAGTTATTTTTAAAACGGCCGCGTCCGCGTGTTGCCTTAGTACAGTTCTTCGGCCGAAGGACCGCTACTTGAGTTTACTTTCATCATAACTGTATACGCGAAGAGTCGTTCGCGTCTTCATGAACGTCGTGACGGCTGCGCTATCCATTCCTTTAACACTTTTCTATCGCTAACTGTAAATTCTACAATGTAGTCGATACAACTACTACTATGTTATGTCTACATAAAAATTATTTTCTCAAAAACGGTTCACATTTAAGAAATGAATTTTTTTGGTAGCATAAAAGAATGTTTGTGGTTTATTTGTGAAAGATTTTAGGGCGATTCATTTATTCAATATACAGGATGTTCAAAAAAATTGCGGATAATCTGAACTTAGCGCCATTCTTCGCCTGGTTCGTTGTACAGGATAGACCACATTGGATACTTTTAAAGGGAAACTCCCGTTTCTGTAAGAGATAGAGGAAAATGATAGTAATGTCTGAAAATTATATATAACTTGTTGCTTAAATTTGAAATCGATTCCACCCAAGAAATGTTAAAGGATGGTGTGTTTTTGACGTTTTAGAAAAGAATGAAAGATCGTCGATGTCTTATTTTTGAAAATGAAGAAATGATGAGTATATTAAATTGAAGGTTGAACCTTCCTCTTTGAAATGATCTATAACTCGCTTTTTCAATTTGAAATCGGTTCCATTTAAGAAACGTTAAAGGAAGATGAGTTTGACGTTGTATAATAACGAAAAAATGATAAAATTTCCAAGATCGTGAAGAACTAGTTTTTGAAAATGAAGAAATTATTTACATACTAAAATGAAGATTAAATCTTCTTCTTTCAAATGATGTATAATTTGTTGTTTCAACTTGAAATTGATTCCACCTAAGAAATATTAAAGGATGATGTGTTTTTGACGTTTTAGTAAAATCACAATAAGACTGATAAAATTTTAAAATGATCGTGGATGCATTGTTTTTGAAAATGAAGAAATGATATGTATATCAAATTGAAGGTTGAACCTTGCCCTTTCAAATGTTGTATAACTCGTTGTTTCAATTTAAAATCGATTCCACCTAAGAAATGTTAAAGTATGATGTGTTTTTAACGTTTTAGTAGAATGACGAAATAATATGATAAAATTTGAAAGTGCGTGAAGGTCTTGTTTTTGAAAATGAAGAAATGACTTGCCTACCAAAATGAAGGTTGAACCCTCTTCTGTAAAACGATGTATAACTCATTGTTTCAATTTGAAATCGAATCCACCTAACAAATGTTAAAGATGATGTGTTTTTGACGTTTTAGTAGAATCACGAAAAAATCATCAAATTTTAAAGATCGTGGAGGTTTTATTTTTGATAATGAAGAAATAACTTGTATACTAAATTGATGTTAAATTGACCTTACTCTTTAAAATGATGTATAACTCGTTATTTTAATTTAAAATCTATTCCACCTAAGAAATGTTAAAGGATGATGTGTTTTTGACGTTTTAGTAGAATGACGAAAATATATGATAAAATTTCAAGGGCGTGAAAGTCTTGCTTTTGAAAATGAAGAAATTTCTTGCATACCAAATTGTAGGTTGTACCTTCTTCTTTAAAACGATGTATAACTTGTTGTTTCAATTTGAAATCGAATCCACCTAAGAAATGTTAAAAGGTGATGTATTTTTGACGTTTTAGTAGAATCACGAAGAAATCATCAAATTTGAATGAACGTAAAGGTATTATTTTTGATAATGAAGAAATTACTTGTATATCAAATTAAAGGCTAAACCTTCCTCTTTAAAATGATGTATAACTTGTTTGAATTTAAAATCGATTCCACCTAACAAATGTTAAATGATAATGTATTTTTGACGTTTTCGTAAAATCACGAAAAATATGATAAAATTTGAAAGGTAGTGGAGGTCTTATTTTTGAAAATGAAGAAACTACTTATTTCACAAATCGGAAGATTAAATCTTCCTCTTTAAAATGATACATAACTCGTTGTTTCAATTTGAAATCGATACCACCTAAGAAATCTTAAAGAATGATATATTTTTGTCGTTTTAGTGAATGACGAAAAAATAATAAAATTTGCAAAATATCGTGGAGGTCTTGTTTTTGAAAATGAAGAAATGATTTACATACCAAAATGAAGATTAAATCTTCCTCTTTAAATTGATGTATAACTCGTTGTTTCAATTTCCAGGCGATTCCACTTAAGAAATATTAATGGATGAAGTGTTTTTGACGTTTCAGTAGAATGTCGAAAAAGTATGATAGTATTTGAAAGATCGTGGAGGTTTTATTTTTAAAAATGAAGAAATTTCTTGCATACCAAATTGACAGTTGAATCTTCTTCTTTAATATGATATATAACTTATTGTTTCAATTTGAAATCGAACCCATATAAGAAATATAATATAAAAAATGATGCATTTTTAACGTTTTAGTAGAATCACGGTATTATTTTGCAAAATGAAGAAATTACTGGTATATCAAAATGAATGAAAAGAATGTTATTTTTTGAACTTTTTATTGAGATGGTTTAAATGTTGTTTGTTCTACCGGTTTCGGCCTTGTTTAGGCCATCATCAGGAACTCTCCAACACCTACATTATGTTTTTATTTTATTTTTTTATGTTGTTTTATCATTATTTCCAAAAAATTTGTGCAGCATAAACATCCTGTACAACATCTTAAAACTCAATATTGACAAAAACGAGTTAATGCGAGTTAATATAGTGTTTCAACATGTTGTGTAGTATGTTTTATTAGTTTATTTTTTGACTGTACCAATTTTTTTTAAATAGTGATATAGGTTCTTTCGATATTAAAAAATAAAAAAAATATTGTAGGTGTTCGAGGATTCCTGATGTTGGCCTAAACAAAACCGAAACCGGTAGAACAAAAAATATTTTATCCATCTTAATAAAAAGTTCCAAAAATAACATACTTTTCATTATATAAAAAATAGATGGAACAATAGAATGGAACTTCGCAATATATGAAATTGAAGTTTGAACCTTCCTCTTTAAAACGATGTATAACTTGTTATTTCAATTTGAAATCGAATCCACCTAAGAAGTATTAAAAAGTGATGTGTTTTTGACATTTTAATAGAATGATGAAAAAAACAATAAAATATGAAAAAGATCGTGAATGTCTTATTATTGAAAATAAAGACGTGACTTACATACCACAATGAAGGTTGAACTTTCCTCTCTAAAATGATGTATAATTCGTTGTTTCAATTTGAAATCGATTCCACGTAAGAATTAAAGATTATTAAAAGATTGTGTTTTTAACGTTTTAGTAGAAACACGAAAGAAATAATAAGGTTTGAAAGATTGTGGACGTCTTATTTTTGCAACTGAAGAAATGGCTTTTACATCAAATTGAAGGTTGAAACTTCCTCCTTCATTTGTTATTATTTACAAACAGCCAATAAATTTCCAACAATTATTAGACAGTGTAGTTGTATTGCTTATCAACTTGGCAAAAAGTGTTAAAAAGAGATGTCAGTTTTGTATAACATAAAGCGGAAAATATTTTTAACATTTTCTATAGAAAAGTGATTTACTTTTGTTGCCTATTATTATTTTTGAAAAGCAATTTTCGACATTTTCTTATAAAAATTGAGTCTCAGATATTGCACTCATTTTTCTTCTATCTTCTTTAGAAAGCGGTGTTTCCCTTTAAAAGTGTCCACTCTGTACTGCTGCAATGTTGCCACATATACATCTCATTTCTTTTAAGTACTTCCTGAAGCAATATGAAGCGTGATAGGACATTGCAACATTACACTTTTCAATTCATACACTATCGATACATATGAACGCTACGTCAAGATTATCTGCTAATTTCTGAACATCCTGTATATTTTATATTTCAAAATCATTGAATCCAAATTTCTGAGATATCAAGAAATTTGGTGGAAATAAGGTTTAAGAAAGATAGTTTTCTCAAAATGAATAAGATTTAAAAAATGAAAATTGTTCAGATTATAAAACAACCTTTGAGGTTATATTGTACCAAATTTTAAGTTTCCAGGATGAAGCATTCATTAGATACATACTCTTTAATCGTCAATTTTGTTAATATTGGCTTAAACTGACATTAAACAAATATTTTCTAAAATGAAACGTTCATTATATATACAGGATGATTCAAAAAATCGCCAACAGACCTCCAGGATAAATATACGAAAAATTAAATTGGATAATTTTAACCGACATGTGCTGGCTAATGCCTTAACTCCTCCTTAATATAAGGCGACAAAGATTCTTCTTTAATATCATCTTAAACTTTATCTAGTCTTTAAGCTACTGCAAATTTTGTCAAACGGCAGAATTGTCGTGTAAAGTAATCAATTATCTATGAATTGGTCTCTTACAAATGTTTGATTTAAGCAGAAATGCTTGAGTAATCTCCAGCTTTCCAAGCGACCATCGTAACCACTTTTATCTTGGTGGTAGCAAAATCTTGGACACATTGAAAAGGGTTTAGCATACAAAGGATGTTTAAATATTCAGAAATGTGACCACTTCCTCATATTCCGGAGTTCGAACACAACGTCATCTTTCAGAATTAAATTCTATTCAATTTAATTTATCTCTCTTAATTTTCTATAAATTTTATCAAAAATTTTTTGATTCTTCGTGCAAGAAACATTTTCCTGCATCATATAAACTGAAACTCACAAGCCCACAACATAGGTACATATTTATCATTCCATGAAAAGAATATTCGTATTTAATACTGCAGTGGCGAAGAAAATATTAAAGAAAAACGGGATTTTAAGATCTAAACCGAAAGGCTCTAGAACCGCTGTCTGTCAGCATCAGAATCAGCATCGGAATCACCCTATATATTTTTAAATCATCGATTTAATTGATATTGGCTCAGAGTGAGGTTCAAAAATGTTTTCTCCAAAATGGCAAAGATTTAGTCCTTAAATCTTTCCATTTTTAAGGTAAAATATTCATTAGATATATATATTTTTATTAATATTGGCTTAAACTGATTGTGGGATTGAAGATGTATTTTCTCCAAAATGGCTAAGATTTAAGAAATGAATTTTTTTGAGGTTATAAAAGAACGTTTGATGTTAGGTGGTACCAAATTTCAAGTTTCCAAAACGAACCATTCATTACATTGTATATGCTTTTTAAATCATTGATTTTATTGATGATGGCTCAGAGTGAGATTCAAAAATGTTTCCTCTAAAATGGCAAAGATTTAAGGAATAAATCTTTGTGATGTTATTGAGAAACGTTTTAGATTATTGGAGATTTTTGGATTTGGTGATTTAAGTTATACCAATTTTATGTTTCCATTGTAAAACATTCGTTACATATATTCTTTTTAATCATCAACTTTGTTAATATTGGCTTAAACTGATTATGAGATTAAACAAGTATTTTCTCCAAAAGGGCTACGATTTAAGAAATGAAATATTTTGAAGATATAAAAGAACGTTTGAAGTTAGGCTGTACCAAATTTTAAGTTTTCAAAACGAACCATTCCATTGTATATACTTTTTAAATCATCGATTTTATTGATGTTTGCTCAGAGTTAGGTTCAAAAATGTTTTCTCCAAAATAGCAATTCCTCAATATTTAAGGAATAAATCTTTGTGAAGCTATTAAGAAACGTTGTACTTTATTGGAGATTTTTGGGTTTGGAAATTTAGATTATACCAAATTTTAAGTTTCCAGGGAAAGCATTCATCAAATTTTTTTTTAATCGTCAACTTTGTGAATATTGGCTTAAACTGATTGTGGGATTAAACAAGTATTTCCTCCAAAATGGCTCAGATTTAAGAAATGAAATATTTTGAGGATATAAAAGAACGTTTAAAGTTAGGTTGTACCAAACTTTAAGTTTCCAAAACGAACCATTCATTACATTGTATATGCTTTTTAAATCATTGGTTTCATTGATGTTGGCTCAGAGTGAGATTCAAAAATGTTTCCTCCAAAGTAGCAAAGATTTAAGGAATAAATCTTTGTGATGTTATTAAGAAACGTTTTAGATTATTGGCGATTTTTGGATTTGGTGATTTAAGTTATACCAAATTTTATGTTTCGATTGTAAAACATTCGTTAGATATATTTTTTTTAATCCTCAACTTTGTTAATATTGGCTTAAACTGATTGTGGGATTAAATAAGCAGTTTCTTCAAAATGGCTCAGATTTAAGAAATGAAATATTTTGAGGATATAAAAGAACGTGTGAAGTTAAGTTGTACCAAATTTTAAGTTTCCAAAACGAACCGTTCATTACATTGTATATGCTTCTTTAATCATCGATTTTATTGATGTTGGCTCAGAGTGAGATTCAAAAATGTTTTCTCCAAAATGGTAAAGATTTAAGGAATAAATCTTTGTGAAGTTATTAAGAAACGTTGTAGGTTATTGGAGATTTTTTGGATTTGGAGATTTAGATTATACCAAATTTTAAGTTTCCAGGGCAAAGCATTCATTAGATATATTTTTTTGTTAATATTGGCTTAAACTGATTGTGGGATTAAAGATGTATTTTCTGCGAAATGACTAAGATTTAAGAAATGAAATTTTTTGAGGTTATAAAAGAACGTTTGAAGTTAAGTTGTACCAAATTTCAAGGTTACAAAACAAACCATTCATTACATTGTATATGCTTTTTAAATCATTGATTTTATTGATGATGGCTTAGAGTGAGATTCAAAAATGTTTCCTCTAAAATGGCAAAGATTTAAGGAATAAATCTTTGTGATGTTATTGAGAAATAACATAATAATGTTGATTCAGACTGTGGTTTAAAAATTGTTTTTATCGGAGATTTTAATGCAAATAATGTTTTATTTTAAAGAAAATTCGACGTATATCTCGTTAAGGATGCAATTGCTTCTTTAGAACCTCCTCTAGAAGTCTGTCGACCATCGATTTTATTGATGTTGGCTCAGAGTGAGGTTCAAAAATGTTTTTCTCCAAAACGGCAAGGATTTAAGAAACGAATCATTGTGAAGTTATTAAGGAACCTTTGAGGTTTAGGTTGCACCAAATTTTAAATTTCCAAGGTAAAGCTTTCATTAGATATATATATTTTTTGAATCGTTAATTTTGTTCGTATTGGCTTAAACTGGGATTAAACAAGAATTTTCTCCAAAATAGTTATAAGTTAAGAAATGAAATATTTTGTGGTTATAAAAGAACGTTTGAAGTTAGGTTGTACCAAATTTCAAGGTTACAAAACGAACCATTCATTACATTGTATATGCTTCTTAAATCATCGATTTTATTGATGTTGATTCAGACTATGGTTTAAAAATTGTTTTTATTGGGGATTTAAATGCAAATAATGTTTTATTTTAAAGAAAATTTGACGTATATCTCGTTAAGGACACAATTGCTTCTCTAGAACCTCCTATAGAAGTCTGTTGACCATCGATTTTATTGATGTTGGCTCAGAGTGAGGTTCAAAAATGTTTTTCTCCAAAACGACAAGGATTTAAGAAACGAATCATTGTGAAGTTATTAAGGAACCTTTGAGGTTTTGGTTGCACCAAATTTCCAAATTTCCTAGGTAAAGCTTTCATTAGATATATATATTTTTTTAATCGTTAATTTTGTTCGTTTTGGCTTAAAGTGAGATTAAACAAGAATTTTCTCCAAAATTGTTATAATTTAAGAAATGAATTTTGTTGAGGTTATAAAAGAACGTTTGAAGTTAGGTTGTACCAAATTTCAAGGTTACAAAACGAACCATTCAATACATTGTATATGCTTCTTAAATCATCGATTTTATTGATGTTGATTCAGACTGTGGTTTAAAAATTGTTTTTATTGGGGATTTTAATGCAAATAATATTTTATTTTAAAGAAAATTCGACGTATATCTCGTTAAGGATGCAATTGCTTCTTTAGAACCTCCTCTAGAAGTCTGTCGACCATCGATTTTATTGATGTTGGCTCAGAGTGAGGTTCAAAAATGTTTTTCTCCAAAACGACAAGGATTTAAGAAACGAATCATTGTGAAGCTATTAAGGAGCCTTTGAGGTTTAGGTTGCACCAAATTTTAAATTTCCAAGGTAAAGCTTTCATTAGATATATATTTTTTTTAATCGTTAATTTTGTTCGTATTGGCTTAAACTGAGATTAAACAAGAATTTTCTCCAAAATAGTTATAAGTTAAGAAATGAAATTTTTTGAGGTTATAAAAGAACGTTTGAAGTTAGGTTGTACCAAATTTCAAGGTTACAAAACGAACCATTCATTACATTGTATATGCTTCTTAAATTATCGATTTTATTGATGTTGATTCAGACTATGGTTTAAAAATTGTTTTTATTGGGGATTTAAATGCAAATACTGTTTTATTTTAAAGAAAATTTGACGTATATCTCGTTAAGGACGCAATTGCTTCTCTAGAACCTCCTCTAGAAGTCTGTTGACCATCGATTTTATTGATGTTGGCTCAGAGTGAGGTTCAAAACAGTTTTTCTCCAAAACGGCAAGGATTTAAGAAACGAATCATTGTGAAGTTATTAAGGAACCTTTGAGGTTTAGGTTGCACCAAATTTTAAATTTCTAAGGTAAAGTTTGCATTAGATATATATTTTTTTAATCGTTAATTTTGTTCGTATTGGCTTAAACTGAGATTAAACAAGAATTTTCTCCAAAATTGTTATAAATTAAGAAATGAATTTTGTTGAGGTTATAAAAGAACGTTTGAAGTTAGGTTGTACCAAATTTCAAGGTTACAAAACGAACCATTCATTACATTGTATATGCTTTTTAAATCATCGATTTTATTGATGTTGATTCAGACTGTGGTTTAAAAATTGTTTTTATTGGGGATTTTAATGCAAATAATGTTTTATTTTAAAGATAATTCGACGTATATCTCGTTAAGGATGCAATTGCTAGCTTGCAAATGCAAGTGCGTCTATTTTGTAAAAGATGAAGAAGTATACATGTGTGCATATTCAGTTCAACAAAGACTAGAATTTTCGAAATGAGTATTAGAAAAAGATCAACAACAATGTAATTTTTACGATAATCTTCTATACAGCAAATAAGCGAAGTTTTGTATAAATAGCTATGTTAACCGCGTTCATCTTCATTACTACGATATGGTTAACAGTAAGTTTATATGAGAAGTAGCCTACTAACAACAATGGTGCTAAATTATCTGGGCAGGGATTCTAGAATCTTATTTGATCAGATCGTATTGCTTTGAAGCAATCGTCAATAGATAATCTTTTTGAATTTCTTAGAAAATCAATTGCACGATGGTACACCTCTCCTCTATGATAAGATTTTTCCAACATACTTAAACAGAATTTTTGAAAAGTTGTTTTCTTAATACTATTATCTGTGCATAGATCCATACTTTTCCATCTTTTATCAAATAAATTTACTTGCATTTGTTTAAAAATGTCTTCTTCATAGTTTATTTCTTGTAAAAAATCAAGTTTATGTCGACATTTTTGAAACTATCTCAATAAGTTCACATATTAGATATACCGTATGCTTAACAAAAATGAAAAATAATTAATAACTCCTTCTGAGGCATTGAAAAAATATAGGGTGTTCCATTCAAAATAACAAAGTTATGGTCCGTCAAATATTTCATAAATTAACCGGTTCTGGTAACCAGCCTGTATAATATTATCAAATTGTATTAGTGGTGTTTTAAAGACCAAAGCTTTGTTTATCGACATGCCAAGTTGCAATCTTCAATATTTAATAATAATGGTGATAATGAATTTTAACTCACCACAATATTTTTCAAAAATTTACACAAAATGATTAATAACTTGGCAACCTTGCATTCAAAATTTGAAAACAAGATACGCATTTATAGCATTTAAGGTACATACAGGTAATCAACATATTTAAAAAGATATATAGGGTTCCATTTAAGAAAATTAAGTTGACTGGGGGTCTGGAATTGTGAAACACCCTGTATATTTTAAAATTATATGCTACATTTATATTTATTGATGCATTAGAAGTTAACATACCCGAATTAACTTGAAAATGAATTATGTTTGCTGAAATGATTTGGTATTGTCTGGTATCAGGATAAAACTTTTAAAGTGTTAACCCTCCAGTACACGCGCATTTTTTTTTTTGACGTGAGTGCTCGCACCGGACTGAGAGTCCGGGTTTCTTTGCCAAATAAGAGATTTTTATTAAACTCCATAGATTACTAAAGTACCGCGGTTCATGATATCTATGTATTCAAACGATTCGAGCCAAAATGGTGATTTGACAGCATGTCAGTGACCAGGTGTACGAATAGGGAGTTTATGTGTGAGAAAAACGTTTTGCTCCGCCCCCGATTCGAGACCATTATTAAACTTCACCTTTCGTTTCTTCGGTGGCTGATACTGCTTAAAACAAACTTGATAAGCTACCAGGAGCCTTGAACTGCTTTCAAAAATGTTGATACTACCTCTGGAAGACTTGATAATGCTTCTAGAAGCCTTAACATAGCTTTCAGAAGGCTTGAACTGCTTCCACAAGATTTTATACTGCAGCTGAAAGACTTGACACTATTTCTAGAAGATTTTAAATGATTCCAAAAGACTTGATACCGTTTGTAAAACTACTGGCAAAAAAATGTTTGAAAATGCAAAGTCTTAAAGAAGACATTTTTATTGCAAAAGGCACAAAATTGTTAATACAATTTGATTTTGCTTCCAAAATACCAAATACTGTTAGGATACAAAATGTTCATTTCAAAAGTTCAAAAAATTTCAATTATAGACCAAATATTGCTTGTGAAGGTGTAAGCACTGTTGATATAAGGCATTTCTATTGCAAATTAACCATAGGCGCCAGATACATGGACGTTTTTCATGTCACTTTTGTTTTGAGAACAGTCATTCGTCGTTTGAATCTTTTCCCAATTCAGTTTTTTCGCTATCCAGCACCCATACTTATTTTCAAAAACCGGCTCTTATGAAGCTACGAAGATTGTGTTAGATGTACCACTGACGATCTAAAGATAAATCAGTTAGCTGCAGAATTCTTCGAATCCTCTATTTCGGCATCGTAAATCTTACACAAATTGCTGGTTCTGGTCCTAAAAACGCTTTAGCACTAGCTCATCTGCCGTTTCATTGGCAGCACTTCCAGAGTGACCTCAGTGTAGTTAAAACGACGAACCGTTTGAGCTATCTGTATTTCCACATAAATTTTGATAATCCTCTACTTGATTTCGAGCTTTGTGGAGATGAGTTACTCAGCTTGTGTTCTCATTTAATCCCAAGATTATTCCTCACTTGCGCAATCAGTAATAAAATGTCCAATATAATTATAATTACAAACTCACTTCTACAGTATTATATATTTAGAAATCTGAAACTAGCAACTAACGCCATTAACAACGACAACATTCTGATCTGAAATAATACTTTGACGTCCTTCAACATCGGCAAATACAGAAAAAAGGGATTAACTAACTAGAAACTGACGAAATAACCTATTTACCTTTATTAGCTGTTTCCACCAAAACTTATTTTCGAAAGTAAGTCCTTTTTTCGTAGACAAGAACGGATATGTTAAAAAAATGTTAACTTGAATGGTTGCGGTCCGCCGAACCAGCGGTTGCAAATTGCTAAAAGACTCTGTAAGTCGATAGTTAAACTTGCAGGAAAAGATTTTATTAATCATAAAATCGTGGCTAAGAGAATATACTGAAAATTATTTGACAGCAGACTTGCAGGAAAAAAACTTTATGACTAAAGTGGCTAAGAGAAAATACAGGAAATTATTTTCAGGATTCTGAGATGACCGCTAGGAGGTGCAAATACCATCTTTAATGCCTTGAAATCTTAACAATTAAACAATTAGTCATCTTAGGAATGGTATCTCAATTTTAAGATACTTGTACATTTCAGTTTCAGTCCAGTCCCAGTATATTCCGGGTTCATGCCGGGATTTCATGAAAGAAGATTTATCGTTTAGAAGTTTGGGAGCATTAAGAAAGATTTGCAATGAAAATACGATTGGCACCAAATAAATTAATTTTCTGGAAGCATTTCAAGCCTTATAGACGCAATGTTAAGTATTCTGACAGCAATATTAAATCTTTTGTTAGCATTCCAAATGTTTTGGAAGCAATTTAGATCTTCTAGAACCAATATTAAGCCTACCTGAGCCAATATCGAGACTTTTGTAACCATTTTAAATCTTCTAGAAATAGTATCAAGTCTTCTGGAATCTTCTCGAGTCTTCTGAAAGCATTTCAAATCTTCCAGAAACAGTATAAAGTCTTACATCTATATCTAATCTTTTGGAAGCATTTTAAAATATCTAGAAGCAGTATCATGTCTTAATTATTAAAATCTTCTAGAAGCAGTATCAAGTCTTTTGGAAACTTCTCAAGTCTTCTGAAAGCATTTGAAATCTTCTGGAAGCAGTATAAAGTCTTACAGGGACAGTATCAAGCCTTTAGGAAGCATTTTAAAACATCTAGAAGCAGTATCAAGTCTTCTGGAATCTTCTCGAGTCTTCTGAAAGCATTTCAAATCTTCCAGAAATAGTATAAAGTCTTACAGGGGCTATATCTAATCTTTTGAAAGCATTTTAAAATATCTAGAAGCAGTATCGATTTTTAATTATTAAAATTTTCTAGAAGCAGTATCAAGTCTTTTGGAAACTTCTCAAGTCTTCTGAAAGCATTTGAAATCGTCTAGAAGCAGTATAAAGTCTTATAGGGGCAGTATCAAAGCTTTAGGAGGCATTTTAAAACATCTAGAAGCAGTATCAAGTCTTTTGGAAGTAGTATTCAGTCTTTTGGAAGCACTTCAAGTAATTTTGAAGTATTTCAAGTCTTCTAAAAGTAAGTATAAGGTCTTCTGGAAACATTGTAAGTCGTCTGGAAGTATTGTAAGTCATCTGGAAATATTTTAAGTCTTCTAGAAGCAGTATCAGTCTTCTGGAAACATTCCAAGTATTCTGGAAACCATATCAAGTTTCTTAGATACAATATCAAGTCTTCTGGAAGCATCCTCAGTCTTCTGACAGCAACATAAAGTACTTTGGAAGCATACTAGGTCGTCTGGACACACTTCAAGTCCTCTAGATGCAATATCAAGGCTTCTAAAAGCGTTGTAAGTCATCTGTAAGCATTGTAAGTCGTCTGGATGCATTGTAAGACATCTGTAAATTCATCATTTTTAGTCTTCTAGAAATATCAGTCTAGAAATTCAAGTCTTCTGAAAGCAATATAAAGTTTTCTTAAAACAGTATCAAATCATCTAGAGGTAACAACATCAAGTCTTCTGGAAACATTTTAAGTTTTCTAGATGCTATATCAAGTTATCTGAAAGCATTGTAAGTCGTCTGGAAGTATTTTAAATCCTTTAGAAGCAGTAACAGTCTTCTAGAAGCCGCGGTACTTTATAAATCTAGGGACTTTAATTTGTATTCTTTTTAAGACAATAATTTAAAAAAATTTTTTATTATCATAAAATTTGCGATAGGCACATAAATGCCCGCGTTGACTACGCTGCACATTTTTCGGGGCATTTATGTTCTACAGCTTTCATTATCTTCTTCGTTTCTTCTAATCAGATAAGAAGCCATTTTGAACGAAAAAAAAACATCTTACCGTCTGCAAAATTTTTTGAAAAGCTTCAGTCTTCACCTTCAAAGAGTATTTTTCTTCGCTATCGTATTCATATTCATATTTTACTGTGTTCATATTTTACTGTGTACCGAAAGGTTAATACCAAATTTTGTATATGTATAAACATCGTCAATCATAAATGTTAACGATTTATACTTCTCTATAACAGTGCCCGGGTAGCTCAGTCGGTAGAGCATTGGACTTTTAATCCAAGGGTCCAGGGTTCAAGTCCCTGCTCGGGCGATTATTTTTTTTGTCAATTATTTTTATTTACAACAATTAAAATAAATAATTTTTTAAATATATCAAAATTAGATTTAATTAATTAATACAATAAAAAAAATTATTAAATTCTTCATTTTTGGTCTCTACTTTCGAATCAAAATTAACCAATACGATTTAAATAAATTAAAAAAAAAATAAATAAATAAAAAGTAAATTCGGTTTTTGTGTGAAATTTTACCGGTTCAAGTGGTCGGGCATCAACGGTTCACGTTCTCCTTTATTTCAACTTTCCCGGTAAGAAAAGTAGTGAACGTTTGTAACAAGGCGAAACGAAAACGTACGGACGTACGGATATCGGCCTTTCCCCCCTTCCCAGCGACCGCTCGAGCGCTCGCCAATGACGAGGGGCGAACAACGAGGTCTCCCCAGAAACTGGAAGTGGGGACCGAAAGGTCCGCTTCGAAAATGATGTAAGAAGAATCGCGGTGTTACGAAAGTATGGCAATGAACTCGATTGGCCTACCTCTGGCATTCAAGTTCATTGCTAAATACACGACTTTGCAATACCTACTACGAATATTAAATATTTAAAGAATGATTTATTAAAAAAATTTACATTGTAATTTTCCTTTTCATTAATCATAATGAGTGGTCATTGATCATATTGTTACCACCAACAAAGTTTGAGTATCTTGGTCGTAATCTACAAGAGAAGTCAGCAAAAGATTAGAATTAAAAAAATGATTTATTAACAAATTTTACACTGTAATTTTCCTTTTTATAAATCATAAAGAATTCTCATTGATCATACAGGTACTACTAACAAATTTAGAGTATCTTGGGTTTAAACTACAAGAAAGAAGAGAAGTCAGCAAAAAATTAGGATAATATTAAGCAAGTTTCTGATCTGTTAAGTACATAATCTTCTCTCAGTAGTGTTTAATTTTATATCAGAAGCATCTAACTTTATAACAGTATCTATAGTGATCTCTCAGTAGTATATAGACTTCTATCAGCAGTAAGTAATGTCCCATGTATAAGTTTTGGAAAGGAGGGAAAGCAAAGACGGATTGAGATAGGTTGCATTGTGTTGGGTTGGGTTGGATTGCCAATATAGTAGAAAGGAATGTCTAGAAAGAAATGAAGGTGATGACAAAAGGCTAAGTCTTGTACTAGGAAATAGAGAAAATGAAAGAAATTGGACAAAATAAACAATTCTAGAATCATCTTAGATCAAGTGGAGATATTGTAGCTAAGGATTAGAGATGTTGGAATGGGTTGGTCTAAGTATTAAACTCTCATTTTTGTCATTTCTGCCAAAAACTTCCCCCAATTTATTATGTCTACTCTCATCATCTGCTCTATTTTCCAGCAACTTTTCTTTCAGTTAAATTAATTTCCCAAGTCATCACCTGCTCATTGCCTTGCCGCAATAACTACTATTCCCTTCTTTTCTTTCTCTCAGTACTGCTTTTTTTGGCATCGCATACACCTCACCTTTACCAAGTGTTCTATTTCGTTATTCTCTCTAAATTCCACTTTATGTTGTCTGACCTGGTCATCTTCTGGATTTTCAGTTCTCCACCAATATCATTCAATTAATTTTATTTTCCAGGTTATTCCCTAGTCGTTAGATGAGTTAGAGTTAGGATTGGAATGGATTGTGTTAAGTTGGGTTGTACTATCATTATGGTTTACACATTGTGACCCATGTTTCATTGCATACGCCGATGTTTTAAAGTCTGTATCTCTGGAATGTAGGTGCTACAGAAAATGAGAAAATAGAGAAAATGGAAGAAATGAGACAAAATGAATAAATCTTGAATCATCTTAGATTAAGAGTAGACGTTGTAGCCAAGGACTAAAGATCTTGGAATGGATTGTGTTGAAAAATTTACCCCCACTTTATCGTATCCTCATCGTCTTCTGCTTTTTCAGTCCTTCAACTATTCCTTTCAATCAAATTCATTTCTCAAGTCATTCCCCTGCTCATTTTTTCCATTTCTTCACCATTTCTTTCTTCTCATCAGTGCTTCTATTTTTTGGCATCGCTTCCTTGAGCATCTTTATCAAGTTTTGAATTTCCCATTTCTTTTCACTTTCAATCCCACTTCATCTTATGTGTCCTGGTCATCTTCGAGTTTTTCAGCCCTCCGGAAATTCGTTGGTGATTTGATGAAATAATTTGAAATTCATTGCGACCCTGGAATGTAGGTGTTACGAAGCTAATAGTAGAACGTCATATCTTGAATCAGGTAATAGAGAAAATGGAAAAATGGGACAGAATGAATAATTTCAAAATCATCTCAAATCAGAAGTAAACGTTGTAGCCAAGGATTAAGGATGCTGAGGGAAAGATAGGTTAGGATACGTTGGATTGCTTTGGATTGGGTTGATTTACCAGGAAGAATTGATGTATTATGACACGCATTTCACAGCATGCGCCGATAATTTGGGAGTCATTGTATGTAGGTGTAATGTAGGTGACACAAATAAGAAGGCGAAAATGGAAATAATGGGACAGAATGAATAATTTCAAAATCATCTCAAATCAGAAGTAAACGTTGTAGCCAAGGATTAAGGATGTTGAGGAAAAGATGGGTTAGGATATGTTAGATTGCTTTGGATTGGGTTGGATTACGAGGAAGAATTGATGTATTATGACACGCATTTCACAGCATGCGCCGATAATTTGGGAGACATTGTATGTAGGTGTAATGTAGGTGGCACAAATAAGAAGGCGAAAATGGAAAAAATGGGACAGAACGAATAATTTCAAAATCATCCCAAATGAGAAGTAAACGTTTTAGCCAAGGATTAAGGATGTTGAGGGAAAGATGGGTTAGGATATGTTGGATTGCTTTGGGTTGGGTGGGGTTAGTCCAAGATGAATAAAGGATGAAGATTAACAAAAACTTTTCTTAGGGACATGATAGTTTATAGGAAAAAAGGACAAGAAAACAATTTTTCAAAAAAACGTAATGGATTCTTATGTCCCAAGTAAGTTAGGAGAAAGGAATAATAGTGACAGTGGTAGAGCAAAGGATGACATCAATTTGGGTGAGGGGAATGGTGGGAATAGACAGTAGTAAAATACGAATTATTCTCTAATTGTAAGTCAAATAATTTTCGTAAGCTCAAGCTTTCGTATCTCTCTAACAATAAGTCAAATTTCACTAACTCAAATTTCTGTATACCTCGAACTGAAGTACTATGGAATTTCTTCAACTTCTACTTCTATGTGTCGAATTTACCAAAGCTTTTTTCTAAAATTCTACTAAAGCAACTTTGGAACAGACAAACATATTTTAGACAGCGTTATTAGAACTTCTATTCCAGATAAAAACGATATGTGTATGTAACTTTCAGGAAATAATAATAGACTTGCTTTCGTTCTGTACTTCTGAACAGTTTTGAACTACAGAATCAAATCACATAAACTCAGGCTCAGAAACTGCAGACTCTTTGACCAAAACAAAAATTTGTCTTGAAAATTTTGATGAAGCTTATTCCTCTCAGAAACCTTGGTATTATCAAGAAAGAATATTCCAGATAATATTCATTATCCTTTACGTTTAATACAAGATTTTTTCAACAAAGAGCGGTTGTCCATTTTTAGCCAAAAGAAAATCCCAATTACTTTAAAAAACTTGACTAATTTTCCCATAATACCAATACGAATACCTCCATAATACGAAGTTTTCTTCGGCTATCTTAGCAATTCGAAATAGGGAAATTTCACTGTATGCAAGATTTGGTTGGGTTGAGTTAGGTTATAGTTAGGGTTGAATTGTGTTGTGTTGAGCTGGGTTAGATTGGATTACCAGGAAGAGGTGATGCTTTATGACAAGCATTTCACAGCATACACCGATAATTTGGAAATCATTGTATCTCTGGAATGTAGGTAGCACAAATAAGAGGGCGAGAATGGAAGAAATGAGACAGAGGAAATATTCATTTCAGATCAGGAACAGATCTTGTAGCTAAGGACTAAGAATGTTGGGATGTGGTGGATTGAGTTAGCTAGGCGTACGATCAATTCGGCAAATCAACAGTAAGGGTAATTGAGCAAGTACTTGGAGAGGTCAGAAACCTGCTAAAGTTCAAAGAGGATAAGAGAAGGAAGTTCTTATTACTTACAGTAGATGTCAAAAACGCCTTTGGATCAGCCCCCTGTGAAAAAATAGTGAGCTTAAATAGCTTTGCAAAAGAAAGGAATCTGTTGAACATTTTTAAAGACTACCTAAGCGAACGAGTAATTGAATATGGGGATCCCCAGGAATCCTTCTGACCAATAGTATGGATTGTCTTCTTTGAATAACTACTGGTAGAAGAACAAAGGGACAATCTTGACAAGAGAAAACTCTTTGCATACGCAGACAACTTGGCCATAGAGACCACTGATTTCTATGGCCAAGTAAAAGATTGAGGACATACACCAAAACGCACAAACTACAATGCAGTGTTATTATACTATTGAGATCGTCTTGAAATCGCTCCTGAAAAAACAGAAGCCGTGCTACTCAAACGCAGACGATGCAAAAAGGAAGTTGAGCTAAAGATAAAGGGGCAGACCGTTAAGTCAAAGAACGCAGTAAAATACCTCGGGGTCATGATAGGGAAAGACTTAAAGTGACATGAACAAGTTAGTTACATCACAAGCAAAACACAAGAAACAATGAATGCCTTGAATAACGTGATGAGATCAACTTACAAACTCTGAGCAGAAAAGAGAATGTTAATCGGCTCTGTTATTGACTCGCAGATCTTATATGGATGCAAGACATGACGTAAAGCGTTGAATCAAAAAAACATCTAGAAAAGATCAATAAGATACAAAGACGAGTGATGATAAGCTTAACAAGCTCATAAAAGGCAACATCAACGGAAGCTTTGCAGGTGATAGGAAGCATAATGCCCATAAACTTAATGGTAAATTGAAGAAGTAGAACAATGGAAGAAACAACATACTGGGGTGAAATGAATGCGCAAATACTAAACGAGTAGGAGATGAGATGGGTAAAGTATAAGGGATTAATATAAAGTGGGGAGAAGTTTGCTTCTTGAGCCAATTCCTCAACGGGCATGCGTGCTTTAGAGCTTACTTCTATACCCACAAGAGGAGCGTTGATAAAATGTACATATACTGCAAAGATAAGGTGGACAACGTGGAGAATTGGTTTTTCGAATGTATGAGATGGAGGGAAAATATTGAAGAACTCGAGAAACTGGGAATAGTTCTAAAACCAGAATGTTGCCACTATTTTGGAAGGTGAAGTAGAAGAGAATGGCTAAAGGGGTACATGGACAACTTCAAAAGGAAAGAGCTTTCTCAAAAGAAGAACTAGAAGAGTAAATATTGTAAAAATTAATGTAATTATTTTTTTGTTACTGTCTCCCACATTTCGACTTTGATGAGAGTAAACTTGAGCAGAAATGGGACGCAAGGGTGAAGAGAAGGTATTGTAGCACAAAAGCCTCCTCCCCCGACCAGGTACGGTATATTGCGATTAATCTGGCTAAAATATAATGGGTATGTTTCTTTTTATTTTATTATGGAAATGGATCCAATAAAGGAGGATGCGAAACGGAGAGATGCAATAAAAGCGTAGGGGTTAAATTCTGAAGCAATGCCTTCCCAGCAGTTCCCGGAAAAAAACGAGGAAAGGGGTTTTTAGTAGGTCAGGGTTTCCACCGTCCAACATCCCTGGCCAGATGTCTATTAGCCGTCTCCTTGACTTCCAAAACTTTCATTCTTGTCGTCCCACCCAAAAATTTCCCTAACTTTATCGTATCCGACTTGATTATCTTCTGGTTTTTCAGTCCTCCAGGTATTCCTTTTAGTTTAGTTTATTTCTGAAGTCATTTCCCTGCTCATCTCCTTGCCGCAATAACTACTATTTTCTTCACGTTTATTTCCATTCTGCCATTTCTTTCTGCTCAGTACACTTCTTTTGGACATAGGTTCCCTGATTATTTCTATCAAGTCAATATCACTATTCAATTTAAATCCCACTTCATATTGTCTAACTTGGTCGTTTTCTATTTTTTCATTCCTCCAGCCATTCCTATCAGTTCAATTCATTTCCCAAGTCTTTCTCTATCTCATCTCCAGACTGTCTTCAGACTCATTCTAGACCAAGAGCTGATTCTGCAGCTAATGGCTGCAGAATCAAAGAGTGATCAAAGAGTGGTGGAAAGGGTTGGGTTGAGTTCAAGATGGCTTTCTCCTTGTCTTCCAAAACTCTCATTCTTGTCGTCTCAGCCAAAATTTCTTCCACTTCATGTGTGTCCGACCTGATCGTGTTCTGGTTTTTCAGTCCACCAGCTATTCTTTTCAGTTAAGTTCATTTCCCAAGTCATTCCTATGCTCTTTGCCTTGTCGCAATAGTCTCTCTTTCCTTCATGTTTTTCCTTCCTTTCTACCGTATTTTTCTTTCCAGCACTTCTTTTTTTAGGCATCGCTTGCCTGATCACTTATATCAAGTCAGCAATTTCGATATTCTCTTTAAATCCCACATCATCTTTCTAACCTAATCCTCTTCTGGTTTTTCAGATCTTTTAGTGCAGCTATAACTTTCATTCAAGTTCATCTTTTTGCAGCAATAATCTTCATTTCCTTCACGTTTTCTACCTAGTCCTTCTTTTTTGGCATCGCTTCCTTAAGCACCTAAATCAAGTCTTCAATTCGCTATATCCCATTTATTTTTTCATTATAAAATATATTTGGTTAAAAAATGTACATATGAAATTGATAGGATAAAGAAGTCCAAGTTTTGAAGAAAGTTTCTGACAAGATTAGAATCAAATTTTTAAAAAATCTTGGTTTTATTTTGAGACAGCAAGAAGAAACTCTTGTGGAGATTTCATTTAGTGGCCGATTTGATTTTGAAAGAGTGTTTTTTTTTATTTAGGCGGCAAGGAAGAAGTAGAATATGTGAAAACGTTAGGAAAGCGACAAAGAGCGGCTCCCGCTAACGCGGTGTGAAGTTGCAAAAACTACTTTCTGCTAAACAAGGTTAGACTGAACGAGGAGGCCTAAGCGGTTAAGTTCATCGGCGTACGTTGTGCCACTTACCTGCACTTGGCAGAGAAAAGAAGAGTAACTTACGTCGTTCGTTCGATGGCGAATAGAATTGAACTCGCCGATGCCATTGAACTCAAAAGTTCGCAACTCACGATCAACTCGATCTACAAAAAGAAAATACTTAAAACTATATCTATATATATGATTCTCAATAACTTAGTGTTAACTATTTATTCATTTCTATTGGATTAATTTGATATTCTTTTAAGTTCTATTAACTTTTTCAAAAAGACTAGAACTTGAGAAGCCAAATTTGCTGTTTCACTCCTCAATCTTCTTATTTAATGTATTTATCGTTCTTTTACAGTAATAATTAGCAATACATTTTAAACAAAGCCATGAGTGAACGACCCGAAAAATATTATCGAACGTTTCGTTCGGTTGTGGTAAGCAACTTGAGAGGGTCGATGTACTCCGGTTAACGGCAAATTCGCGAGTTCACTTTCGAACCACGAAATCCGAGGCCATGGCCCACCTGATTGTGACCTCTGTAAAACATTCTCTCTTATTATACGGAAATAATTAAGCACATTCCATTCCGTTAGGATCATATCGTGCTTGAATCATCAAAAAAATTTACAAGTAATTAATTGAATCATTAAAGTAAGAGATTTATTGCCAAATTTGGTACGATTTCTTTGAAATTTTATTCATTTCTCTTTGAATTTTAATAATATTATTGTTTTAATTCAGAATTTTTGTTTTTAATTTAAAAATTAATTTGAATATATTCAATTTCCAAAATTTTTTTATCGCCATCTTCGGTTATTTTATGGAAGTGCTAAATTATTTTGATTATGTAGCGAAAGATGTCGCTGTTCCTTTTTAATTTGATTAATTATTAGCTTAAATATAAATCTAAATTAAAAAAATCATTTTTTAATAAACAATTAAAATGATTTAAACAAATAAGGAATATTTAAAAAAAAGTTTTGTTAATTTCATTTAAATTCAATTTATTCCAACAAAATACTCATCCACCGCAAGATGTCGCTCTCCTTTTCAATTTGACAAGTTATTAAATTAAAAAATTCAATTTTTAAAAAACGCAATTAAAATATTTTAATCAAATTTAAATCATTTAAAACGAATTTCGTTAAGATTGATAAATTTAATTGGAATTTAATTTACGCG
This sequence comes from Onthophagus sagittarius, assembly GCA_036711965.1. NCBI lineage: Eukaryota > Metazoa > Arthropoda > Insecta > Coleoptera > Scarabaeidae > Onthophagus > Onthophagus sagittarius. Next base: position 17,471,052 of record JASERS010000004.1, read on the forward strand.
ATTAATATGAAAGCTGTTTAGTTATCCTATCAAATCGCTCATCAACCGTAAGATGTCGCTACCTTTTTCAAAAAAGAAATATTAATTAAAATAAAATAAAAAAATCGTTTTTTATAAAACAATTAAAATATTTTAATCAAATTTGAAACATTTTAAAACAATTTGTGTTAAGTTTAATAAATTTCATTAAAATTCAATTCAAGAGATTAAACCTAACAATTCGCTCATCACCGCAAGATGTCGCTGTGCGTTACAAATAAAAAAATTATTAATTAAAAAATATTTCGTTTTTTAAAAAACAATTAAAATATTTTAATTAAATTAGTAATATTTTGAAGCAAATTTTGTTAAATTTAATAAACATTATTGAAATTCAATTTAAAAAATTAACATCTCAACATCATCAACCACGAGATGTCGCTAATTTCAGCATAATAATTACTTTCAAACTAAAGTTAACATAACCTCAATCTCTTCAAAATCTAACACAACCTAAAAAAATTCGTTATTATTTATTACAATTTATTATTTATTACAATTAATAATATAATAAATCAATAATGGAATCAACAGTCTCTGTATCCAAGGTAAAAAGAGTTTATCTTAAAAATGTAGCATAATTATGTTTTTATATTCCAGGGCGTTTTTGTATTCAAAAATAACTTAAAGTCATTTAAAGATGTAGCAAAAACCCCAAAAAGGGGTAAAAAGAAAGGTTTAGCCCCGAATTTAAACATTTTCAACAACGAATCTTGGTATAAATCGTATTTAGATCTGTGGCAAACAACCGAAAAAAAGATACATGTAAGAAATTTACCTTTAATGAAATAAAAATTAAATTTAATTTATTATAGAAGTTACAAACTGAGATGTCTTTATCGATTTTTGATGATTTAACATACTATGTGGCAAACAGCTACGATAATAAAAACGTTACTGAAATTCCCACCGCAGCTTTGCTTACTGGTGTAAACATGCCAGATCATGAAGCACAATTTAGTGCCTTAATTAGGAAAATGATAGAAAATCCACTTTTACATGTCGCCTGCTTACGTTCAGAAGATAGTCAAACGATCAAAAATTTGATTGAAAACATGATGAATCAATTTGTTAATGGAACGGGTTATAGCTCAGAAGAGGATGATTTTGAAGATAATGATGTTAAAATAAAAAAGATTAACTATACTTTTGCAGGGTTAAAAGCTTGGTATGACTCGGAACGAAGAGAAGCACTTTTCGTTGTTATTATCCCGGATTTTGAAAGTTTTAAAAATAAGGTTTTACACGAATTCATTTTAATAGTTAGGTAAGTATTTATTAACTCAATTAATTTTTTATATTAATAATATATATTTTTGTAGTTCTTATTTAAACATATTACCATTCGCCTTTGTGTTTGGAATTGCAACATCTTTAACGGTTTTGCATAAAACTCTACCGTATCATGTCTCATCAAAAATTAATATACAATTTTTTAATTCTCAAACATCCTCCGCTTATTTAAATAGCATTTTAGAGAATGTTTTGTTTTCTGAAGATTGCCCATTTCAACTTGGAGGGAATGTACTTAATTTATTTATTGATATTTTTTCGTTTTATGATTTATCTGTGAGTGGGTTTATTCAAAAATACAAGGTAAATATTTTTATTTATACAAAATACAATAAAGTTTTGCTAATCCGAATCAATTAAAACCAGATTAATTAAAATTATGGAATGTATGCTTCCATAATTTTTGAAGTCATATTTAGATGTTCAAAAATCTTATAAACAAATATTTAAATTTATTACTTATACAGTACATATGAAGGATTGAAGCTTCATTAGCTTTCTCACTTTTAAAATTGTTTGTCCCACTGTCTTTATGAAGAGAATTGCCTTATATGTTGTAGCATAATACCAATTGCTTTTAATTATTGAGTAAACAATGGATGGCGTCATCAGGTGGTCAGGAATGGCCTCTTCAATGCCGTTCTAATATATTTGGCACCCAAGGCTGGGTTACACGAACGAAACGAGTGCTCCTTTCATACAAAATTAAAAAAAAATTCTAGTGTTAATTCTAGTTTTACTTCAATGCAAATATACAAGGTTGCCAAATCAGTTTGTAAAGTACTCTATTTCAGAAATTTTCCACTTCTAGATTAGTTCTAGATTTATACTTTTAGATCTAACTCTAGATCAAGAACTAGAAGCATTTGGATTTAGCCGTATATCTCTTAAGACGGCTAAACCCGAATGATTCTAGTTCTAGATCTAGTGTTCGTTCTAGTTTTATTTCAAGAATCAAATCAGTTTGTGAAGTACTCTATTTCACAGAGGTGTAATTGCTAGTTAAAAAATAATTCCTAATTACAATTACTTCTTTTCGGGTAATTTGTAATTGTATTTAAGTACTTTTTTTACTGAAGTAATTTAGAATTTTAATTGTATCAAATTCCTTGTTGTAATGGTAATTTGTAATTATATTATTCAATTACTAATTACTTTGTCGTAATAACAGTTATTATGGAGGGGCATTGTCTGTTTGAATATCAGAATTGAAAAGTAACAAGTTTATTACTATAATAGAGTAAGAATATAGAATATTTTTTTTTTTTTTTATTTTTTAACTGACTCCAAAACAGTGAATGTCACTGGTATCGAAGCCTTAATACACAAAAAATATATGTAAACAAAAAAAAATCACAATAGATTATGTATAAAAAACGAAAATAAAAATCCTCCAAAATGCAAACCCATCAGAAACAGTTCAACACTCATTCACTTCAAAAACATTTTCAGATTATAAACTAATTTTTTCATTGTCCTTGCCTCCACTATTATTATCGGAACACTGTTGTATGCTTTAATACCAAGATATAATGGTGATCTCTGTGCTATCGTTGTTCTACAATATTTATTTCTAAAATCATTTGCATTCCGGGTGCTGTATTCATGCCAGTTCTTAACTTGTTTTGTATTTATATTAGTCTTTATTAGTTTGTTTTTTATAGAATATATATATTTTATTTGCTCATAAGTCCGAATTTTCTGCAAGTTCCATATATTTTCCATTTCATACACAAGATCAGTTGACATACAATAGTTCAACTGAAAGATAGATTTTACTGCTTTATTCTGCGTTCTTTGTAATTTATTTAACTGGTAAAGCGGAAGACCTCCCCAGCAGGGAATTAAATATCTAATTTGTGGCAGTATAAAGCTATTATAGAATAAACGCCTAGAGTTTTTATTTAAGCAATCCGTACACCTTTTTATTGCACTAACCATTGGCACAATTTTTTTAATGATAGCATTCATATGTACATTCCAATTGAGATCATTTGTCAAATTTAAACCTAAGTATTTGTACGTTTGCACTTCTTTTAGTTTTTCTCCATTGAGAAACACATTTATATCACTTTTTTGTTTATTTTTTTTGTTTAATAATCATATATACCGTTTTATTAACGTTCACCGATAATTTATTATAACACAGCCATGTATAATACAGATTTAAGTCGTCGTTCGCCACCTTTTCAAGTTCCTTTATATTACTTGATGATATAACCAAGACGGTGTCATCAGCAAACACAAAATATCTCGCTTGAAGTTGTAGATACTTTAAGTTTTGAATGTATAATAAATATTGCAAAGAACCAAGTACTGATCCCTGAGCTACTCCAATACTTAGGCTTTTTTTTTACTCTTGGTTTTATAGATTTGAGTATAATGCTTACGGTCCTTAGAATATGACTGGAAGAGGTCTTTTGCAATGCCTCGCATTCCCATTTTTTCTAATTTATTGAGTAAAATATCTATGTCCACAGTATCAAATGCCTTTTGTAAGTCAATAAACACTGTCAAAACATACCTCTTCTTATCGAGTTCTTCTGTAATATATTCTAGTAAATCCCCTCCTGTCGCCCCCAAGGTACTACTCTTCTTTTGAAATCCATATTGATATGGATCGATGTTAAAGAATTTCTGTATAAAGTTAGTTAACCTGTGTTTGATAACTTTTTCTGTTATTTTAGAAAATATATTTAAGATTGAAATTGGTCTATAGTTACCAAGTTCTGTTTTTGCTCCTTTTTTATGAATAGGGGATATTTTCGCCGTTTTTAATTCATTCGGAAACAGGCCAGTAACCAGGATATCATTAATGATATTCACTATTTTGTCTCCCAAAACTTCAAAAAGCAGCACTATATCAGATTTAGTAATACCATCTTCTCCCGGCGAACTATTATTATTTAAATCCCTTATGATAGAATTAATTTCTGTTAAATCAGTTGGTTCCAAGTAGATGGATTCTTTTGTTTCTTCTTCTCTAAACTGGTGATTAAGAACCGGTTTAATTTTTGAGGCTAAATTCTTACCTATTTCAGAAAAATAAGTATTAAATTCCTCAACTATTTGTTGCTCATCTTCAATGACTGCACCTGTCATACTTTTCATTTGTCCCATTTTGCCCTTTTTTTTTGTTCGTTTCAAACATATATCGTTCAGGACCCTCCACATTTTTTTACTGTTTGTTCCAGCCTCATTAAGTGTTTTTTCCACATACTCCTTCTTTAATTTTCTTCTCATATTATTTACCACATTCTTTAAATTTTTAAAATGTCTTTCGGTTTCTGAGTTTCTTATTAATTTCCATCGCTTATATGAATTATCTCTCTGTTTTATTTTCTCAATAAACTCAGCATTTATCCAATAGTTGTTGTTGGATACTTTTATTCTACTTTCCTTTGTACACTCAATTTTTGTTTTTGTTATTATTTCTGCTAATTTTCCAAAGGAAGTTATTTCTTCCTGTTGCAATTTCACTTGAATTAGTTCTTTCCATTTTCCTTTCAGCAATTTAGTTTTATTGATAACTTCTTTAGTTTTTTTTTCAATTACTTTGTTTAATTTAATATACATAACTTTATGATCTGATATCACATGATCCGTAAGGGTTATATCACAGTAGAGGTTTTTATTCATTAAAACATGATCTAAAATAGTAGCTGTTTTTTCCGTTTGTCTTGTAGCATTCTCAGTAGTAAGAATATTCTGTATTGTAAATGTGTTCATTTCGATAATATTTCTATACTCTCTAATCGTATCAGTTTCACTGAGTAAATTTAAATTCATGTCTCCCAAAATAATACAAGGAGACTTCTGAGTTTCCATAATTTTATCTATTTGTGCTAAAAAACCGTCAGCTTTGTTTCTGGGCGCTCTATAGATATTTATAATTACGCAATTAACTTTAGTAAGACAAACACAAAGTATGTTACAGTCCTCAATTTCCATTTCTCGAATATGTCTCTGATCATACTCCAAATTGTCTTTTATAAACAGACTCACCCCTCCTCCCCTTGAATCTCTACAATGATGTACAACGTTATAATTTGGTATATTAAAATATTCCACCTGATTAGGATAAATCCATGTTTTAGTAAGTGCAATTATGTGAATTTCAAAATCATGCTTATTTACAATCTCCATCAAGTCATCAACTTTATTTCTTAGACTTCTTATATTTATATACAGGATATTAAGTATTTCATCCATTTCTGTTACGATCTAGACATATATACATTAATTCTAATTTTTGTACTTAATATTTTAATTTTATGAAGTAAGTTTATATAGTAAGATCTTGTTCAGATCTTATTCTGATAGACTGATTCTTAAAAATACCATCAAAAAAAGATTAAATTATTTAACACGTTGAGTGCCATATGAGATCGCGTTGGTCTCATGTTGTATTGGAACGTAGAGACTGCGCGAGTCCACCCTGGTCTCATATTAAACAATTTTACATTTGGCCGTGTGTGACCACGGTGGTATCACGTAATGCATTGAAATACATGTGGTAGCAGAGTAGACGGCCAGAAGAAACGATTTATGTCATTGGCCTGTTATCGTGAGACCAATATGTCACCACGTGGCATAGGGAACTGTAATATGTAAATAATGCAATAAAGTTAGAAAAAAACAAATAGAAATAGAAAAATAAATAGATCAACTAGGTCTAGATCTATCTAGTCTATCTATTTATTTTACCTTTTATAATAATACAAAAAAATATATAATTCTTATTACATTAATACAACATATATATAATCCATAAGAAAACATAAATATCATTCGAAAACATGGATATAAATCTTAAAAAAAACAGAAAATATGGTGTGTGTATACTAAATTTTAGAAGCTGTATGTGCTTCAAAAAAACAGTTCAAACAAAAATATTGATCGCAAGCACTATATTTCAACGTGGTTTGGGGAGTTTTCCTCGATGCTTGTTCTCTTCCAGATTCGTTTGAAATTTTCTTGTAGCATATTACACACCAACGTCTTTTAGAACGACCAACATCTTCTAATTTATGCTCTATTTCGGTCATGTTTTCAGATATTTCTTCCTGTCCCGCTGTTTTCAACAGACCACTTATGACTTCTTCTTTGAACGCAGTTATTGATATTTTGTTATTGGTTATTTCTTTATACGCAATGTAGGCATTTACTATTGCACTTCCAGTTAATAACTCGAACGCCAATTTCCTATACTATTTCATACTACGGCGAAGGCAGGTATTATAAGATTTTAACTGATCAGATATATCAATATATGATTTATATTTATTGTATTCAACCACATTTTTGGGCTTTTGTATTTTTTTACCTCTTTTGATTAAAGTAACCATTTCATTTCCATATCTAATCTAGTGCTCAATACTAATACGTCCCTTTTATCTCTCCATTTTTCAACTACTATTCCTTGCTTGCATTCTTCAGCTATTACTTCTCCAACTTTCAACTTTTTATCTACAACTCTTTTGGGGTTATATTTTCTATTAGATCGTAATGTTTCAATAAGATGTGTTTTTCTATGTAATAGTGCATTAGCTAAACTCACTGATGTGTAATAGTTGTCAGCGCATAAAGTACGTCCGCTGTCTAAAAGATTTGTCATCAAATCCATTACAACTTTTGTAGGCACTGACACATGACCATCCTTCGATTTGCCGCAGTATACTTGGAAATCATATGTGTACCCATCTTTTAGGCACAGCTTAAATAATTTGATTCCGAACTTATGTCGCTTATTGGATATATATTGACGAAATTTCAGTCTTCCTCTAAAAGGTACAAGAGTCTCATCTATACAAACGTACTCGGAGGGTGTCATTTGGCACTGAAATGATGTCCGAAGCTTGTTCACAAGTGGTGTTATCTTGTGTAATTTATCATCACTAATTTCCTCATTATTACTAAAATGTATCATTTTCAGAAGTAACTGAAAACGATTTCTGGACATTACACTTGGGATTGCATTTTTGTACAATCGTTTCGTTGACCAGTATGAAGAAAGTTCTGGGAAAGAACACAACCCCATCCACAAAATAATACCAATGAAATGTTCTATTTCTGTAGGGTCTGTGGGAGTCCATTTCAGAATACGTGCGTTTGGTAGAATATTACTTCGTTTACACTGTTCAGCGTATCTGTTTGTTTCTTCTACCTAAAATATATATTATTATTATGTTATTTTAATAGAAGATTTTTTGACTCACGATTAAGCTTATGATGTCGTCATTCACAAAAACTTTGAAAAATCATATGGCAGTTTGTCGTATTGTTCATACAGAGCAATACTAAAACCAGAGTTTGGGACACTAAACTGTAAGTTTTTTAGATTTTTCCCAGTTGCATGAGCCCACTCAAACTCATTACTCTGGTTATTTGCTTCTTTTTCAATATCATTATTATTTTCTTCATCACCCAAGTCGTCATAACGCATGTTTCTTATAACTTCTATTATTTCATCCATGTAATTGGGGCTTTCTATAATTTTTTGTGAGGTAGACGGTTCTGGTTTTTGCGAAGATGGTGTACAATTATTTTTTTTGAACCGTTTAGATTTAGACCGATAATCGTCCTCGGATTCAGAACTTTCTGTAACCGGTTCGTATATTTCGTCGCCGTCAAAAATATTTGCCTCACTTTCTTCATCAGAAAGCAACTCTTTCCATAACTTCTTCAAACGTGCTTGTTCTTTTTCGTATGACATATTCACATTCACAATTACACTCACAACATCCAAACAAAGACTGCGAAATGTAATACTCGATCGCCGTAAACACGTGTATGAGAGATTTTACAAGTTCAGACAGGAATTACGTGATGACACATTGGACTCACATGGCTACTCGAGATGTACGCGTCTATTGTAGGCCGCGCGAGACCAACGTGTCACCATAAAATAAAAGTTTAAAATAAATATCAAAAAAAAAATTATAATAATAATTTATGTTAATTCCTGAATCTGTAGAGCAATAATTACAAGATTCTAAAATAAAAAACTATTGGCCAGTGGGACCCCATTTGTCGAATATATGGTGGCATTCAACGTGTTAAAATTTTGTTCTCTTGAGTGCATTTTCAATCCTCCTAATCGCTTGTCATTTGAGTCAAGAATTGTTGATCAGTTATGAACACTTTTTACCGGATTACATCTTTCACCTCGTCCAAATTCCGTGATTTTTTTTAACAGTCCTCGTCAAATTTTGCATTTTGACGATATCCGTTTTTGACGATATGTGTCTCGGTCCATGAAAGCTTAAGCTAATGTCCGAAAATGAGTTTTCCTAAAAACAATAAAGATAGACTCGTTAGTTTCTAGTTATTCTCTTTTTTTCTGTTGAACAACGTTAAAATCAATTATTTCAGATCATAATGTTATCTAGTTAACCGCATTCAGGTTTTTAAATAAATATCATTGGAAAAGTGAGTTGGAAAATACAGTGGACTCGCGATAACGTGAACAGAATAAAACCGTGCCTGTTCAAGCTACCGAACTTGTTCACCTTAAAGAATGTCTTTTCTTCTATTTACATTACTGCAAATTTACAAATAATAATGTTTGTTGACGTAATTTTAAAAGTTTTATTTATAAGTTTTTAACAAAATTTATATATTATGTAAAAAATATGAAGTTATCTTCGCTTGTACTTTCTTGCTTGTAATGCTTCTTAGGACAGCTTTTTCATGAATACGTTTTAAAACAATTATTTCACTAAAATCGATATTATTGTTTTCGGCCCATTGTATTGCAGTTTCTAAACACTTAATTGCGTTAGCATGGGTTATTGTATGGGTGGTATCCACTCTGGAATCGTTTTCTTCTTCGAAAATATCGGCTTCTTCTTCAGTTATATTTTCTTCTTCTGAAATGTTTTGAATTTCACAAACGTCGCTATTCCATAGCTCAACATCTTTAAAATTGTAGTTGGCCTAAAAATTATTTGGACAGATTATAATTTCAACTGAAAAGTGTGTAACCAAATTGTGCACTACTTACAGGTTGAATTTCTTGTAGAAGTGATAGGGTGTCTTGAACGATGTGTTCCGTTTCATTTCTCCAGATTTCTTGCAAAGTTGACAGCGGTAGTTCATCTTCATCATCATACTCTTCATTACTTCTTATTTTTTTCCAACATTTTTGTAAAATTGTGTTAGTCAGTGTGTTTTTCAGCGCACTTCCAACTTCTTCTTTACTATGACACAAAATAAAACTTAACAAGCTATTTCTGTAATGCAGTTTCGTGATTTTTAATGCGTTTTGATCCATAGGCTGGATCAAAGCAGTTACGTTTGGTGGTAAGAACATGATAGATATCATTCCATCTTCAGTTTTAAGTTCTTCTTCGGAAGGATGTGAAGGCGCATTATCTAAAAGGAGTAACGCCCTTTGTGGAAGATTTTCATTTTTTAAATATCTTTTAACCTAAAATTCGATCAACGTTAAGTGTTAGTGAAAAAAATATTCCTATAATATTTTTTTCACTAACACATCTAATAATTATACCTCTGGAACGAAATTGTCAAAAAACCAAGTTTTAAAAACTGCCGCCGTCATCCAAGCATTTTTGGTATTGGTGTAAATAACTGGGTTATTAAAATTTTTAAAACATCTGGGATTTTTTGCTTTGCCAATTACTAGAGGTCGTAATTTATGAGATCCAGACGCATTTGCACATCCAAGAAAAGTTATGCGTTGTTTTGCCGATTTCATACCAGGAGCTGATTTCTCGTCCACAGAAACGTAAGTTTTGTCTGGTAACAGTTGCCAGTATAAACCCGTTTCATCAGCATTGTAAAGTTGATGGTCACATAGGTTCAGTTCATGAATCTTATTCTCCAATTTATGTTTAAAGGGCTGGACAAGTTCAGGTTGAGATGACAGTTTTTCTCCACAGACCTTTAACAGCCTTACTCCATATCGCATTTTAAACTTTTGAAACCAACCATCACTAGCGTTAAATCTTCCTGTATAATATTTGTTAAAATAATATATGGCTCTTTGTTTCATTAAGTTCCCATTAATACGCGCTTGCCTCTCGCGCTGGCAACGAAACCATTTGTACAACGCTTTCTCCATTTTTGGATATTCTGCTTTTTTCAATGTGCATTTTCGACTTGATCTTAATGGTTGACCTAGCATTGCTAATATTTTTGATTTTTTATTTTTTATTGAACACACGGTTGATTTTGCTATGCCGTACTTTCTATCTAACGCGGAAACACTAACTCCTTTCTCATATTCTTCAATTACTTTAGATTTTTCGCAGAGAGATAAACACTTACTTTTTATTTTCGCCATTTTTAAGAAAACTAAGACTCACAAACGACAATTTCGTCTCCACTACTACACAGCAGCCATCACTTTTCTAACAAGACAAAACGTGTTTGACTTCGTTATTATGAATCACGTTATCGAGATTACGAATTCATGTTACAGAGTAGTATACACAAAAATTTTGGCGTTCACGTTATAGAATTGTTCACACTAGCGTAAGTTCACATTATCGCGAGTCTACTGTATTATCATGTTGGTCATTTTTTTATTGATTGCGCAAGTGAGGAACGATCTTGAAATTGACCGAAAGCAAAAGCTAAATAAATCATCTTCACAAAGCTCGAAATCAAGTACCGGATTATTCAAATTTGTGTGGAAATACTGATGATAGAAACAGTTCGTTGCTTTAACCACGCTGAGTGGTGACAACAAGATTTTTCTGATCTGAGACCCAGGTCACTCTGAAATTGCTGCCAATGAAACGGGACATGAGCTATTATCGGATTCAAAAGATTTTACCCCTCACTTTGAACGCGAATAACAGAAAAACTACCCCATAGATAAAATCGAGACCGATTTTGTTGGAGGCGAAATTTAATTCTTTATAAAGTGGAGAAATTTCAAATTTTCCCCACACTCATATAGGAATTATCACAGGTGTAATGAAAATATGTACCCGATTTGCGGCGGTTCCTTCCTCTCCTAAATATAATACCGAAGACGCTCGGCGATGCCTTCCCTCGACTTCTCACACCCGCGGATATAATTTCGCGCGGATTGATTTAACTCCAATTGTAAAATCGTATTGAACACTTGATGTACTATACAGATTAGGTTTTTATTCAGTTTCATCAGACGGTTAGAATGATGTTTGCGACAATCCCATACGATACCGAAAAAATAAATATATTGTCATGTTTAGCACATTTTGCGCAATGTGTGGTCGAAATATAAAATTTTTTCGACGAACCGTTTCCGAGTAAAAAAAAATTGGCAAATACGAGCTCTTCGCAGATTGGTCTATATCGGGTACTTTTTTTCATTACACTTGTGATAATTACTATACGAGTGGGAGGAAAAATTTAATATTTCTCCATACTATAAAGAATTAAATTTCGCGTGCAATGAAACCGGTGTAGATTTTTTCTATGGAGTAGGTTTTCTGTTATTCGCGTTCAAAGTGAGGGGTAAAATCTTTTGAATCCGATAATAGTAGGGCAGCATTTATGCGTTTGTAGGCTAGAGCTAACAGTTTGTGTAACATTTATGATTGCGAAATTGGAAAAATTCTGCAGCCATCTGATTTATGTTTCGAGCATCATTGATATATCTAACAAAATCTAGATGCTTCGCAACTTCATATGCGCCGGTTTTTGAAAAAAAGTATGGATAAGACTCAAATGCTGAATGACGGTTCTCAAAAAAAGAGGAAATACTATTGTAGTTTTACAAGCAATGTTTCATTGTCATTTTAGAACATTTTGTTTGCCTACAGTATTTGGTCTACTTATTTGGTTATTTTATTCTTGTTTTCCTGCCTTTTGCAGTAAAAATGTCTTCTTCCAGATTTTGCATTTTATCTAATAAAGAACATTTTCTGCCAGCAGTTTTAAAAACTGTATCAAGTCCTTTAGAAGCGGTATCAAGATTTTTGAATTCTTTGCAAGTCTTCTAGAGGCAGTATTAACTCTTCTGGAAGCATGTCATATCTTCTGGAAGTAATGTAAAAATTTTTTAAAAGCGGTATCAAGTCTTCTGGAAACTTTTCAACTCTTTCAGGTAATACCAAGTGTTCTGGAAGTATTTCAAGTTATCTAGAAGCAGTATTAAGTTTTCTGAGGCATTGCAAGTTTTGTGGAAACATTTAAAGTCTTCTGGAACCAATATTAATTCTTTTAGAAGCAGTATCAAGTCTTCCCAGGGAAGTATCGAGTTTTCTGGGAGCAGTTTAAATCTTCTCGAAACAATATCAAGTCTTATGGAAGCAGTATCAAGTCTTCCAGAGGTAGTATCATGTCTTCCAGAGGTAGTATCGAGTCTTCTGAAAGCAATATTAAGTTTTCTGAAAGCAATTCAAGGCTTTTGGTAGCTGTATCAAATCTTTTGAAAGCATTTTAAGTCTTTTGGCATCATATCAAGCGTTTTACAAGCAGCATCAATCATCGAAGACACGAAAGGTGAAGTTTAGTAATGTTCTCGAAAAAGGATATTGTCAAACGTATGTTTTTTGAGTCGATTCTCTTAACTTTTTAATGGGATTTTTTTTTTCACTCATAAGCTTCCTATTCGTAGATCAGATCACATATGATTTCTTCCATGGGGGTCTCTTCCTCCATGTGTACACTCAAAAACCACGCAATTTGGATAAATTGAGGATCCTATCCGACAAGTAATACTTACGATTGAGGAGGATAGAAAACAGTATTCAAGAGAATGGGACGTGATGATTTGTGTTTTTGTATAAATAGGTTCCTTTCAAATTGATAAATTTACCAAGTTCAAGTGAAGTAATACTATTTGTATTGGGATTTAATTAATTTAGGTAGTTAAACACTGTTAATAATTTAAAACATTCATACAATTTTTGTCCAAAAAGTAATTAGTAAAGCAATTGGCAAAGTAATCAATAATTTCTTTTTTTTTTAATTCATTTTATATACTTTTCACTTCTGGGTTTAGTGTTCTAGTTTTACTTCAATTAAAATATACAGGGTTACTAAAGTAGTTTGTAAAGTACTCTATTCCAGAAATTATTCATTGTAGAGACCTTTGGTAAAGAAATGTCTCCGTATGCATGGAAATCTCTCCAACTCAATTCAAGCTTGTATATTTGAACCAGAGCCGTTCTAATATATTCGCCGCCTCAGGGTTGGATTGGACGAATGAAACGAGTACGCCCATTTTCATGCAATATTCAGTGCCAAAGAAAAAAAGTTCACTTCAGAGGACATGGACACTGGGTACATGTACTATCCATTCCAATGGAAAAAAGTGGCGCCCCCAAGTATTGCTTCAGATTTAGGATGGCTCATCTGACCACCCAAACATATTTCTGTAGCATTTTGCTAATAAATTGCAAGAATTGGTAAACATTGGGAAGTATGAATGAAGAAATTTTAATAGAAGTCTTTCATTGCCTTTAAAATATCTCTGCCTAATCATCAACACTTAAGAAACGACCGTGTGTTTTCACGGGGTTTTCACTACCATTGTTGAACTTTCTGATAGATCGTTGAGTGATGCCGAGTTTCTCCTTGTTGAGGTGCAAATAGCTAATAATTCGTTGTTAATTGGTACCTTTTATCGTCCTCCTCGACAATAGAATAGAAAATTCTCGACGATTTTAACACAGGCCTTTTGAGGAATGATATGCGTACTGATAGATTAAAATTCATTATCTTATCTTTGAATTTGGCCATACTACCTTTTCAGCTTACTCATCATCTTCCGACTTCCCATTCTCTCTTGGATCTTATCATTTCAATAGTGTTCGAAGTCGGTTAGCTGCCTTTCAATTCTCTAACCATGATTTAATTTATTGTGCTCTCCGGCTAAAAGGGCATAGTTCTTTGAGACGGGTCATTTCCAGTCGTGATCTTGGGCGTATAGACAACAATTTACTGTTTGATGCACCTAGGATTGATTGGCAACCTTGGTTAAATGATGATATAAGGTATCTTATGCGAGAACGTAATCGTTCCAAGCTAGTACTTAAATGTACATCCTCTGCTATTAATCGGGATCGTTATCGCACCTTGCGCAATCGCTGCAATCATCTATGCAAAAGCGCTAAAAGATTTTATTATTGTTAGAGGCTGTTGGGTGGTACTTCAGGGACGTTTTGGTACACTATGCGATTCCTTGGGGTGATAGAGTCAACTACTGATCAAATTTCTTTTGATTGTGAAGACTTGGCTAGATCTTCTGCTTATCTTAGCGTGATCCTTAGCGATAACGTGACTAGGTAGCGTATTATTGATGATATTCTCGCATCACGTAATTCTTACTTCTTTTAATTTGCCTTCGTTCTCTTACCAATTCTGGATGTGGTTTTGACACCGTTAACCCATATTTTTAACTTCTCGTTCGAATGGTATGTGTTCTCATCAATCTGGAAAGTTGCATACGTTGTTCCTATACCAAAAGCGAAATCTCTTTCTCATGTGGGTGACTTTCGTCCAATTTCGATCTGCTTGTAATAAGCGTCGTGCTACCGTGCTGGTTTTGCTTATTAAACCTTTTAACTCGATAGATCATACGCTTTTGTTAACAGCTCTATCTGCTCTTGATTTTACTGCTTCCCGTGTTTCCTGGTTCCAATCTTACCTGTCTTGTCGATCTTTATGTGTGCGCATAGGTCTTGAATTCTCTTCTTCTTACGTCATCAAATATGGGGTTCCCCACGGCAGTGTTTTGGGTCCGTTGCTTTTTTCTATTTTTATTTTTAGTATCACTGATAATATCTCCTATAACTACCATTTATATGCTGATGATCTTCAAATCTACACTTCCATAAGTGCTGATGATCTTCTAGATGCTATGCTATGCGTCCATGGCGACCTCTTTAGCGTCTTTGAGTGGTTAATTCGTCATGGACTTAATCTTAACTCTGCTAAAATTCAAGTCATTGCGTTTGGTTCTCGTCCTTGGTAGTTGAGATTAGACTCTTTAAATATTTGTAATCTGGTGCTGATACTGTCAAAAATCTTAGCATAACTATGGACTCGACACTCTCTTGGACGCTACAGGTTCAAAATGTCTGCAAAAGGGTTTATGCCTGCTTTTATAATCTGGGAATACTTCGTCATTTGCTCTGTGATTGCGCTGTGGAATGATTTGCTTACCGGTATTCGTAATTTGAATGATTTTGAGATTTTTAAGCGTACTTTAAAGCGCCATCTACTTTCCCTTCATCTGCCCTTCTCTGTTTGACCCATTTGGGTTTCATGCTTGAACTTCTTTTGGTTGACTTTCTCTTTTTCTCTTCTTTTTCTTTCTTCTTCGTGTTGTACCACTTCAAACATGTTACTTCTTTTCTTTTGATTTGTTTTAAATGATTTTCTTTTCTCGCGGTTAGCATATACATAGTCTTCAGTTAAAGTCTACTTACCAATTCCGATTAAAAGGGACATAATGCAAATTTTTCATTTGTAATTTTATTCGGATTACAAGAGAATTCCGATTAGCGAGTGTACGAATTAGCGAAGCTTTACTGTACGTTATTTTTTGAAATAGAACTAAATACTATTAATATTGCACTTTAATCATACTCCTACATATTTATTGATTTATTTGTTATTATTTTAGTATGCAATGCTGGAACATTTTAATTTTGGAAATGCAATGACTTTGTGTACAAATTACAAAAAAATTAAAACAATTTTAAAAGATTTCGATCACGAATCTTGTGAAAACGCAAGAAGAATCTTATCATTTCGCAAAATGGTTGAAAAAGAATCACCAGAAAATCAAATTAAATTACTAACAGACGACGATTATTTTAGGGAATCCCTAAAAAACGAAACACAAAAAATTATCCGATACTTACATCTTTATCATTTACTTTTAAAGTGTTTATTTGCGTTAACAAAGAATTTACCGAAACAGCCGTTAGGAAAAGAAATTCGAGAACTTTATTGCACGGCGAGTTCGGTGAATATAACCAAAACGGATCGATATAAAGAAGCTTTTCAATTATTACAATTTCAATCGAAAGTTGAATTGATGGGGAATATTACGAAGATGTGCGAAATGATTGAGGTTGCGAGCGCAAAATCAACTTTAAATCGCGATGTTTTGCGAAAAATTTTGGATGATCTTTATGATATTTTTGAAGACGACGATGAAACGATGAGTGTCGATCTTAACGATAGTTTTGAAACGAAAATGAATAATTTGAAGATTAATAATTGTACGGATCGGAATACATTTAAAAACGTAAGTTATAATTGATTTTTAATCTTATTTCAGAGTTTCAAAATGAAGATAGGAGATACTTTTGGAAAAAAGGTTTTATTGATAAAAAATTTTTTTATATAAAATTATATTTCAAAAAAAATTAAATGTCATCTTGTTTCGAAATAATAGTAACAAGAAATTCTTTTTCCTTCTGTAATTTTTTAATAATCGCTTCTTGAAGATTTATTTCCGAAGTTCATAAATTTAAACCATGAAGTTGCTTTAGTCCCTTATCGGTATTGATTGACTATGGCCGTACATTTTTACGGATAGACTTTGGTAAATTCTTTGTACAAAGTTGTTATTTTCGAAGCTGTTTTCGCGGCGTCTTCCCTCACCTGTTTAATCTTCGCGTTATTCTCAGCCCGTAAAGCCATCAATTCTTTCTCCAAAGCTGCAAAACTTCGCGTTGCTAATTTCACTGTTGTAACAGCTTTAACCAAATTATTATTTTCCGCCTTCATGGTGAAGAGTTGAGTCAATTGTAGATTCTACATCATGTAGACTCGATTCTGAATCTGATCCTTAGATGGATTAAGCAACATCCCAAAAAAATCTGCGAATTCTCCAAAATGGACCCCTTAAGGACTTCACAAGTAACTGACTGATTTCTCTCAGACATTTCTCTTTGAGTTCATTTCCAATTAGGTTGGATTGATTTTTGCTTGATTTGGGTTGGTTTGTATTGGTTTCTGATCAGGTTGGTTTGGTTTAGTTTCTGGTTGGGTTCAGTTGGGTTGGATTCTTGTGGACCTAGGTTGGCTTAATTAGTCTGTGGGCTTAAATTAGTTTAGGCTGGGTAGGAATGACTCTGGTTGAATTGGGTTCATTTCTTGTTGGGTTGGATTCATTTATGATAGAGTTGGGTTGGGTTAGATTAGTTTCTGAATTGGGTTAACTTTAAAGACACATAATAACACTTCAAAGAGCGCAAGCGGATGAAATGAGAGAAAAGAAGGAAGGATATAAAAGGTTGGAGCAAAAAGTCAGGCCCTTAGAAGAAAATAAAACTAGAACGAGGGAGACTTTTGTTAGGTGAAATTACATCAGGAATAGCACTCCAAACTACAGAAGAGAGTATGGTCCAACAAATAAAGGAGGTGAAAGAGTATCAGGAATGGCGAAGTATGGTGGATATGAACTGGTCAGAAGAGTTGTATAGAAGGACTATCAATATGGCAGGTAACTTGATTAAGACGAATGATAATATAATGAAAGTTATGATTGTTGATCCTCGGGATGTGAATTTGGAAAAAGGAGTGTAGAAGTTATTTAAAGATTGATTTATTTCATAAACTAGTCGAATTAAGACAGTACATTGAAGACACTAGAAACGAGTGAAAAGATGTTTGAGGGAATTTTCTACTCGTGTGAAAATAAAATCACAATTTATATGCCACGAAATTATGATAAAAACATGGAAAATTTTGTTGCGTTGATAGGCAAAAAAGAGAAGACTGTCTGTGAATCGGTAAAGGAAATTAAAGACGCCTTTGAAAAGACCGAATTTAGATATGCTGTTAAGAGTATAAGAAGGACGGAAAAGTGTTAACAACTACTGATAGACGGGCGGATATAATAGAAAAGGCACAACGGAGTATCGGAGATGATAATAATTCTATGAGAAAATTGGGCTAAGAAGTTGAAACAGTACACGTGAGGGGTATGGAGGTTATGGTTGAAAAGACGAAGTTATAAAATGTATAAGACAAGCCCTTAAAAGAGATAATGTAGACTTTAAAATGAGTGAGAGAGAGATCAATGAGAAATATTATGCAAGGTGCTACAATTGCACTAAAGAAGAGGCTGATAAGCTATTGAAAAAAGGAAAAATAAAGATAGGCTATACAAAGTGCAGTATATAAAAACGAATTAGAAAATTAGAAAGTCGATGTTTTAAGTGCTAGTGTTATTGTTATGGATCGAATGAATGTAAGGGACCTGATCGCTCGCATCTGTGCTACAAATGTGGTGGAATATAGATCACAATCAGAAAAAATGACGAAAAAAAAGTCTGCCCACTGTGTGATATGGAAGGCCATAAAGCCGGATCTGGCAAATGTTGTGTTTTTAGAAGAGAATTGATATCAAAAAGAAAAATGGAGATAGATCAGAAGAGTAGAAATAAAAAGATAGAGCGTACAAATGGATAGTATTGAGAAGAGACGAGTCAAGAGGGGAGAGGAACAGGGCTGCGAAATATCAAGATAAATGGCTCTTACAAATAACTCGTACATGGACAAGAATAGGGATGTACGGGAAGTAACATTAGGGTAGCCCAATTAAATTTTAATAGATGAAGTAATGGAACAAACTATGCGAGATGAGGGTATCTCAATTATCATTGGCTATGAACTGAACAAAAGGTATCTAAATAAGGATTTCTGTGATATAAAATGTGAAGCGTTTGTGAACCTACATGGTGATTTAGTTGTGATGGGATATGTATCTGGAACATGTTTTATTTGTGTAGTGTTAAGATCTTTGCAGTGATTTCGTGTTATTTAAGATATGCCGAGATATGCGTAGGGCTATTTAAGCAGAATGAGATAGTATCTTCAGAAATTATGTTGCAGAAAATTGAAGATAAGTGTAATTCTATACTAGCGAAAAAATTTTATGGCACACAAAATATAAGATCGGTTTATTGGTTGACTGCCGATATTGAAGATTGATCAGACTTAAGCAGCAAAATGACGGGATCGAAACTGAGACACATTTAGACAGGTATAAGAAGGCAAAACGGGAATTGAAACTTGAGATTAAAAGGAGTAAGGAACGTAAATGGAAAGAGCTGCTCGAGGAATTAAACGACAATGTGTGGGGAAAATTTCGTAATAAAAGACAGGTAGAAGAAACACAGGTAGAGAAACAGATTGAAAAATTATTTCTCAGACATGATAAGGTGAACTGGGTGATATGAATACAGGGAGGATCAAGAACATTCCCGAGGTTACTAGTGAAGAGTTAATCGCAGCAGTGGGATTATGTATAACGACTGTTTAAAGAAGGCAAATTCCCGAACGTATAGAAAGTCGCTAAACTGGTGCTTATTGAAAAACCAAAAAAGAACGCAGAAGACGAGCCTACATTTAGACCTATTTCACGCAGAGCAGTATGGGTTTCGAAAGGGTAGATCCACAATACATACCGTTCAGAGGATACAAGGAATTTTAGAGGAAATGAAAGAAAGAGATACACACCGGGAATGCTATGTTTTAATTCTATTGGATATAGAGAACGCCTTTAACTCGGCCCCATAGCGCGAGTTGGCGGGTGCCCTCCAATGACTATCTAATTCGAATTATTAAATCATATCTATCGGATCGATATATAGTAATACTTGGTGAAAAATTGGCCTCAAATTGGACATTATGGAACGTTTTTTATGATAGGGTGCTTAAAGAGAAGGTAGAAGAAGGTGTATACCGGTATAGCATATGCAGATGACCTCGCGATTTTGGAAAAGGGAAGAAACAGAACAGAGCTTGAAAGTAAGGTGACGAGGGCGAAACGATATCGGTTATATTGTACGCGGCCCCCACGTGGAAAATGGCCTTGGAATTAAAAAGAAGTTTCTGGATTGGGTTGCGTTGTGTTGATATGAGTTGGGTATTAAATGTTTTATATTGTATGGATTGAGTATAACTCAACCCAACTCAAATGCGATTAATGTGTTTTCTGGCCTCAGATGTGGAAATGAACATGGTTTAAAAATTCTTTCGAATTGAATTAGGCGGGGGTTTAGTTAACAATCAATATGGCTTTATACTTGGAAAAGTCTACGGTGCAGGCCATTGAGAGGACGATAATAGAGGCTAAAAACCTAGAAACTTCTCTAGGTTCTAGATTTTTTTTTAGAAGGGGCAAGAAACGCATGTGGATGTTGATCACTTTGGACGTTCGTAACGCTTGTGGCTCCGCGCTGTGGAAAGAAATCATAAGGGCATTGCAGAAGAAAGGAATATCAAACCAACAACATAAAAGAATACCTTGACAATAGATTCCTGAACTACAATGGAAAAAGATACCCAATCCCCGACGCGTTCCGCAGGAGTCAATACTGGGGCCGCTGCTATGGAACATACTTTTCAATGAGCTGCTACAGGATGTTGAGGACACAGAAGAGGTAAAGCTGATTGCATATGCTGACGATTTGGTTGTGATAGTCACGGGCTGGAGTATAACAGAGTAAAGTAACACAGGACAGTCTGCACAGGAAGCCGTGCACAGGATCATCAACAAGATGGATGGAATGGGACTGAAATTGGCTTCAGAGAAGACGGAGCCGATGCTCTTGAGGAACAGGAAAACCGGAAGGGAGGCCAAGGTCAAGGTCAGGGGCTACAGGGTCGAAACAGGGAAGGAAGTGGATTACCTGGGAGTAATGCTGGGAAAGGACTTGAGACCACATAAAATACGTCACCGATAAGGAGCAAAAGACCGTGAGAACACTACATAGCGTAATGGGCTCGACCTATGGACCAGATGCTGAAAAACGGAAACTGATAGGGGCCCTACTTTACGCCTGCAGAGCATGGAAGACGCCGTAATATCCCATCATACAGGAGGAGTTTCTACCGAGGTGCTACAGATGCTGGGCGACTCTATGCCCATGGACCTCATGATCCGTAGCAGAAGCAAGACGGACGAGGAAAATAGGGAAAGGAAGGAGGCAAAAAGAAAAATCGTAGAAGAATGGATCGAAAGGTTTAGAAGGGACACGGGAAAAGGAAGCTGGACGAAGAAAATGTTTCCGGACATCGAGCCCTGGTTAAACCAAAGATGGGGAAACGCAAATTATCACATTAGCCAGGTTATCTCTGAACACGGATGTTTCAGAACATTTCAGATTGTGTCTATTGTGGTAACAGTGATGACGTCGAACATACCATTTTCCAATGCGGACGATGGGATCGCGAGAGAAGGATAGTCAACATTCGAATGGGGGTAACCGTAACACCGATTAATTGCCTGAAGATGATGCTGGAAAGCAAAGAGAATTGGCAAATAATGGAGAACTTCTTCGGGAGCGTAATAGGGAAGAAGGAGAGGGACGAGAGAGATGGAATCCCGTAAAGGACTAGTTAAAAGGAGATGGGAGACTACAGAGACTTTACTTTGTGGAAAAAGCCTCTCCCACCCAGGTAAACTTTAAAAAGAAATAGTAGTTAAAAATTCATTATATTTAAATTGTAAAGTTTGAGTTTAACCTAACTCAATCTAAATGCAATAAATATGATTCACGGCATCAGATGTGGAAATCATTTGAAAAGATTACTTTTCGAGAAAAATGCTCATAGTTAGACAAGCGATCTCCAGTGCATTGAGCGAATCAAAACCGTGTTCGATAGTTATGGAGGCTTTAGTTCTTGAACTAGTTGCATTTCTTGGGAATAACCTTGCATATACGATGTAGCATAAAATTATTTGGCATAGATAGATTGGGTTAGTTTCTGATTTGGTTGGATTAGCTTCTAGTGAGTTGCATTAGTTTTTAGTGAGGTTAAGTTGGTTTGGTTTCTGATTGAAATGATTGGTTGGATTAGTTTCTGGCTGGGTTAGAATGATTATGGCTGAGTTGGGTTCGTTTCTGGTGACGTTAGATTGGGTTATATTGAGTTAGGCATTAAATTATGCTTCAACAAAAACGGGTCGATATAGAGAAGCTTTTCAATTATTACAATTTCAATCGAAAATTGAATTGATTGCAAATATCACGAAGATGGTCGAAATGATTGAAGTTGCGAGCGCAAAATCAACTTTAAATCGGGATGTTTTGCGGAAAATTTTTGATGATCTTTATATTTTCGAAGCCGATGATGAATCGATGAGAGTCGATCTCAACGATAGTTTTGAAATGAAAATGAATAATTGTACGGATCGAAATAAATTTAAAAACTAAAGTTATAATTGATTTTAAATCTTATTTCATACTTTCAGAAAGAATACAGGAAATAATTTTAGAAAAAGATTGATACAAAGATTTTATTGATAAAAAATTTGTTTATATAAAATTACATTTCAAAAAAATTTAAATGTCATCTTGTTTCGAAATAATAGTAACAAGAAATTCTTTTTCGTTCTGTAATTTTTTAATAATCTCTTCTTGAAGTTTTTTTTCCGAAGTCCATAAATCTAAACCACGAAATTGTTTTAGTTCCTTATCGTATTGATCGACCATGGCCATATATTTTTGCGAATAGTCTTTGCTAAATTCTTTGTACAAAGTTGTTATTTTCAAAGCTGTTACCGCGGCGTCTCTCCTCACCTGTTTAATCTTTGTGTTATTCTCAGCCCGTAAAGCCATCAATTCTTTCTCCAAAGCCGCAAAACTTCGCGTTGTTAATTTCACTTTTGCAATAGCCTTAATCAAATTATTATTTTCAACCTTTATGGTTGAGAGTTGTGCATCAAAAGCGGCTCTCATTTCTTTGTATGTGGACGAATTTAAATCGTTAATTATATTGTTTGAATCTTGTTTTACCTTAACCAATTTTTGCAATAATTTAGATGCTTCAATCTGTCCAGCTTGGGGATTATTTTTTTTATTGGGTGATTTTGAATCTTTCTCTTGCTTTTCGCGAGCTTCTTCCAACCCTCTTTTAAGTGTTTCAATTTGAGAGACATCTTGGTTATGTTGAATTCTTAACCCATGCAACTCATTGTTTAGTACTTCATCTACCACAAAGCTATATGGCCTTGAAGATTTTGCTTCAGAAGACGATTGTAAATTTCTTACCGCCTCTAATTGTTTCGTTAATTCTTCGTTTTTCTCCGTTAATTCTTTAATGCGTTTTCTGAACTCCGCTGAAGATTGTTTACGTTTATTTTGTTCTTCTTTTAAAGAATTTTTCGTTGCTTCCAATTCATCCATTGTCGTTTTTAATAATTGGGTATATATTAGAACCTCATTTTGTAGATTTGAGTCGGAATTTGGGGACTCCATTCTTGTTACTATCAATCCGTTTTTAGATACACGTTGTTACTATTTTTAGCTGTAACTGATCCAAAGTTGAACTTATAAAGGTGGGGGATTTACCAAAACTTTTATATATTTTTTGTTTGGATTTACAAATTGCATTTATGATATCATTCAAAAATATGTTATTTATTAAATAATAATAATATAAATTCATCAATTTTACAATTAAGCTAACTTAATAATTAATTAAGAACTTTTCGTTCGGTGATAAACAAATTCAAATCCCATCTATTGGTGAGTAACTAAACTACGAAAAATCATAATTTATGACTTAAAAATTAAATTCGTTAATTCTAAAAACTGCAATCATAATAATATTTATTTTATTTCAGGAATTAATGGAATTAGCATCAACAAAACAACCTATAAATAAATTCGAAGCCCAAAAAACTAAATTATTAACTTACCTATCAAACGTTTTCTCCGAGCATCTTTATGAGCCGACTAAAAATTATTTCCACGAAATATTTTTCTTTTATAATTCGTCAATTGAGCAGCAAATAGTCGGTACTCATCGAACGGCTTTACACACGGCTCTAAATGATCCGTTTCAGTATCTACAGGTACAAATTATCCAAAAATATTTAAAATTACAATTAATTAATAAAAAATAATTATAGTGCGATTGTTGTGAATTAAGACACGACTCTTCAATCGAAAAAACGATGCCTGATATTTGTATAGCATATAAACTACATTTGGAGTATGGAAAAATGATTAATTTGTATGATTGGTTGCAAGCATTCGTGTCTGTGGTAAATCCGGTTCATTTGGATGATGTTGAAGCGGATCAACAAATTAGTCCTCAGTTACAGTAAGTGAAATCAAAGAAATTTGTTTTGTTATAAATTAAATTATTATATTAACATAAAATGATCCTCATAAGACAAATGCGTTTGATGCAATATTCTGTCTTGTCTTTAATTATGGCAGGAAGTGTATGATTTTAATTGATTCAGAATTAACTCCGTTTATATTAAAATAAAAAGTTTATGAATTCAAGGTCGCTAATAGCTGAGGCGCAATGATTTAATATTAATCAACGAAATTCAAAGGTTGTGTTGGGTTGGTTTGAGTTGCTTGGGATGGAATTTCATGAATGATTCCATTTTGACTTTCATTAGAGTTGATGAAACTCGAAACTGGATGAAATCAATTAGTTTCTGCGTGGGTTGGGTCGCTTTTGGTTGGATTGGATTAGCCTCTGGTTGGGTTGGTATTTACAAATTCTGAAAATAAATATTAGGCAACCCCATTAACGTCGTTCCCATTAAATTTGGACCATAAAAAACGTCGCAGTAATTTAATTTGCTTAAAACCAAGCTATCACACAACATAGTCTTTAATTTAAGATATCCCTATGGACAAACATTCTAAAGTCCTTAGATTATTAAAATACCGCGGTTCATAAAGCCTGCATATGCAAACTATTCGAGACAAAATGGCGGTTTGACTGATTTTTTACAAAAAATTGCGCTTGTAACAACGCCGTTTTATTGCTTCGGAGTTGCGAAAAGGCTTTGTGAAGTTAGTTTATTATCAATAAACTCTTGATGAAACCACCATGTAGAGTTTAAAATTAATTAATGTATAGATACCACTCGAATTACGATGGGGTTACGTTCTAAAGACTTCGTAGGCGATAGATTATTTTAATTATTTATTTCTTTAAAGAAAGCAAATGAAATTGTTTAACTTATCTAATAATCAATGAAATACTTAAAAGAATCTTTAAAACAGGTTCCTTACAGGAAAAACATTTATGACTAAAGTGGCTAAGAGAAAACATTGGAAATTATCTTCAAGTTTCCAAGGTCACCGCTATGGGGCGCAAATATCGTCTTGAAATCTTATAAATTTTTCAATCGAAGAAAATATTTTATCTAAAAGTTTTGAGAAAAATGACAAAAAATGATTGTAAACCATAGAAATTTCTCATAAAATGTTCCTATTTAAGAATGGTGCCTCAATTTTGAGATACTTGTACATTTCAGTTTTATGAGTGTCCAGTCCCGGTATTTAATCCCGGGTTCATCAAAATTTAAAATATCCGAAACAATTTTTCTACGGCCTATTGCCTTACAGAGGCAATGTCAAGTCTTCTAGAAGCAATATCAAGTTTTCTAGAAGCAGTATCAAGGCTTCTGAACACATTTGAAATCTTCTGGAAATAAGTCTACTCGAGCAATCTCGAGAATTTTGTAACCATTTTAAATCTTCTAGAAGTAGTGTCAAGTCTTCTGGACACCTTTCAAATCTTCTGGAAGCATTTCAAATCTTCTAAAAGCAATATTAAGTTTTACAGGGGTAGTATCGAGCCTTTGGGAGTATTTTAAAACATCTAGAAGCAGTATCAAGTCTTCTGGAAACCGTATCCAGTATTTCAAATAATTTTGAAATATTTCAAGTTTTCTAAAAGTAGTATCAGGTGTTCTAGAAACATTCTTCTGGAAGCATTGTAAATCGTCTTGGAACATTTTTACTCTTCTAGAGGTAGTATCAGTTTTCTGGAAATATTTCAAGTCTTCTGGATGCAATATCACATTTTTTAGAGACAGTATCAAACCATTTAGAGGCAGTATCAAGTCTTCTGGTAACAAATTAAGTCTTCTAGATGCAATATCAAGTTTTCTGTGCATGCTCCTTAAGTCCTCTAAAAATTGTATCAAATCTTCTAGAAACATTTCTAGCCTTCTGGAAGTATTGCAAATCATCTGGAAGTAATTCAAGTTTTCTAGAGGCAGTATCGGCTTTCTGGAAATATTTCAAGTCTTCTGGAAGCAATATCTAGTTTTTTAGAAACAGCATAAATTATGTTAAAGGATATTTATTAAAACTTTTTTACTAACTTTGCTCTGGAAATTTCAATTATATCATCTAATAGATTTTTACAACATATCATAAACTAGAGCTATTAAGCTACAGCTTTGCATACATATCATGTCGCCTTTTTTATAAACATACTGGTTTGTAAAGTTTCGTTATTTTGAAAAAAAGCTTATTGAACTTCTGAGACTTTAAAATCAACCCATTTTTCGATAAAATATTTTTAAAATCCTTTTTGTTATTATATCAACAAAGTTTAAAGTGTTTATTGACTTGCAAATAAAAGGAGTGTTTACAAATAACACAAAAAAGTTAAACGATATTGTTTGTAGAAAAAGTGGTAATGAAGTAATCATATTTTAGAAAATAAACAACTATGTTGTTAAGATGTGTTTTTTATTTTATTAATGCAAAGAGAAGAAAGCTGTGTGGTTATATGATCGCCACAGTATGGAAACATTTCAAGTTTTCTAGATGCAATATCAAGTCATCTGAAAGCATTGTAAATCATCCGAAAACATTTTTACTGTTCTAGAAGCAGTATCAGTTTTCTGAAAATATTTCAAGTCTTCTGGAAGCAATATCAAGTTGTTTAGAAAGAGTATCAAATCATCTATGCCTCCTGGTAGCAAATCAAATCTTCTAGATGCAATATCTAGTCTTCTGGATGCACCTTTAGTCCTCTAAAAATAGTATCAAGTCTTCTAGAAATATTTCAAATCTTCTGGAAGCATGGTAAATCGTTTGAAACATTTTTAGTCTTCTAGAAGGAGTATCAGCTTCCTGGAAATATTTCATATCTTCTGGAAGCAATATCAAGTTTTTTAGAAACAGTATTAAATCATCTAGAGGCAGTATCCAGTCTCCTGACAGCAAATCAAGTCATCTGGATGCACCTCAAGTCTTCTAGCAATAACATCAAGCCTTCTGGAAGCATTTTAAATCTTCTAAATACAATGTCAACTCATTTGGAAACATTGCAAGTCTTCTCGAAGCATTGTAATTAGTTTGGAATCATTGTAAGTCATCTAGAAACATTTCAAATCTTCTGGAAGCAATATCAGGTTTTCTAGAGACAGTATCAAATCATCTAGAGGCAGTACCCAGTGTTTTGACAGCAAATCATGTCTTTTAGAGACAATATCATGTCTTCTGGAAACATCTCAAGTCTTTTAATAGTAACATCAAGTCTTCTGGAAGCGTTGAAAGTTGTCTGGAAACAATTCAAGTCTTCTAGATGCAATATCAAGTTATCGGGAAGCATTGTATGTCGTCTGGAAACAATTTAAATCTTCTAGAAACAGTATCAGTCTCTTGAAGGATTTCAAATCTTCTGAAAGCAATATCAATTTTTCTAGAAACTGTATCATATCATCCAGAGGCTGTATCCTGCCTTCTGGTAGCAAATAAAGTCTTTTTTGTAGTATCCAAGATTTTTAAAATTCGGATTTCATTGGAATTTTTAATTTGCCGCGTGACTTTTCGAGCCAAAATGGCAACAAACCGCGGTACTTTAGAAATCTAGGGACTTTACCTCAATCACAGCTCCACATACTCCTCAAACCTCAACTGATGATTCAATGTAACTCCCTGTATTTCATCAGAAACAATACGAAGTTCGTCATCCATCATCAATTGCTCAAGAATCGAAGGTTGTTTAATTGCTGTTCTTGTGATAAAACCGCAAAATAATAGAACAGAAGACTTAGGACCAGATTCTCGTTCTTCAATTGTAGATTCTACATCATGTAGATACGATTTTGAATCTGCCCCTTAGATGGATTAAGCACAAGCTCATAGCGTTCCGTAACATCAAAAGAATGATGCTATATCTGAGTTAAATTTTATGCGTCGTCGCAATTGTTTGGACTGAAATTAAGCAACATCTGTGTATCATTTGCATACAAATGAATATGGGAATGCTCCAAAATGTGAAAAGGAGTTCACAAGTAACAGACTAATTTCTCTCATACATTTCTATTTGAGTTGATTCAATTTCTAATTAGGTTGGATTGGTTTTTGATTGACTTGGGTTGGGTTGCATTAGTTTCTGGCTAGGTTGGGTTGGTTTGACTTTTGCTTGGGTTCAGTCAGATTGGTTTCTAGTAGACTTGGGTTGATTTAATTAACTTTAAAAGATATGTGTATAAATTTGACTACGTTGACTGTCGGACTATTAGTTTGTGAGATATAATTATATATAAGATAGTTTGTGAGAGACAAAAAGGAATTTCGTGTGTTAATAAAGCATTGCTTTATGGCGAAAAAAAAAATTGTTGAAGCCAAGTCTTGGCTTAATAAACATAACTCTGCGCCAGAAAAATCATCCGTTGAGAAGTGGTTTGCTAAGTTTAAACGATGCGAAATGAGCACTGAGAACGATGCACGCAGTGGACGCTCCAAAGAGGCTGTTAGATTCTTATAATTTTGGATAACCGTAAAGCCTCTAAAGATATCAAAGGAACGTGTTGGACATATCGTGAATGAATATTTGCACTCTGTGCAATGTGCAAAATGAAAGCACAATCGACCAAAAACAACAACGAATTGATGATTCTGAGCTATTCTATCGTAATAAATAAAAAATTTTACGTCGACATGTGACAATGGATGAAACATGGCTCCATCATTTCACACCGGAGTCCAATCGATAATCAGCTGAGTGGACTGCACGTGTTGAACCTACTCCAAAGCGTGGAAAGATACAACAATCGGCTGGCAAGGTTATGGCACCAGTATTTTGGGATGCGCATGGTATAATATTCATAGACTATCTTGATAAGGGAAAAACCATCAACAGCGACTATTACATGACGTTATTGGAACGTTTGAAGGACGAAATCGCGGAAAAGCGGCCCCACTTGAAGAAGAAGAAAGTATTGTTTCATCAAAACAATGCATCGTATCACAAATCAAAGAAAACGATGGCAAAATTGCATGCGATCGTCAACATTTGAATTGCTTCCGCATCCACCGAATTCTCCAAATATAGCCCCCTTAGACTATAGACTTTAGGGAATGCTCGCTGAAAAGACATTTAGCGCTGATGAAGAGGTAATCACCGAAACGGATGCCTATTTTGAGGCTAAACACAAATCATAGGCAACTATATTGAACAATAAAAACAAATTTTATCAAACAAAATCGTTCTCTATGTTAGCTTACGAATTTTTCAGCCCAACTGTTAGGAATGACTCTGGGCGAGTTGGGTTAGTTTCTTATTTGGTTGGAGTCGTTTGTGTTAGATTTGGGTTGGGTTAGATTAGTTTCTGCATTGGATTGTGTTGAAATAAGTTGGGTGCGATAAATTTGTTTCCTGGCCTCAGATGTGGAAATGAACATCATTTGAAAAGATGACTTTTCGAAAAAAAATTGCTTGTCGTTAGGTCCGTTTCTGATTTGATTGGATTAGCTTCTGATTGAGTTGAGTTGGGTTGCATTAGTTGCTAGTTAGATTAAGTTGGTTTGGTTTCTGGTTGAATTGGATTGGTTTGATTAGTTTCTGGCTGGGTTGGAATGGTTATAGCTTAGTTGGGCTTGTTTCTGGTGAGGTTAGGTTGGGTTAGATTGAGTCAGGATTAAATTAAGATGTTGCCCTTTCAGTTTTTGTATGTAGTTTTGTGAAGAACCCAAATTCCATTAAATTTTGTACTAAACGACGGTAGGTTCTTGCTTGTGATTCTCTTCATTCTGGAAAATCTTGTAACATAATTTCGCAGCAATAATTTATGCAAAATTTTCGAAATTCGATGTAAAGGTTTATTAAACAATGTTATATGAAATCGATGATTTTATGTACAAGGTGTTTCAAATTCGAATTCCGAATAGGCTATCTCGAAAATTATAAGAAAACAAGATAAGTTTAAAGAACTACAGACATTAGGTCATTTTCCATCCGTCGAATCACATCCATTTTTGTTTCAAGTGAAATGGATGTCTTAATGGACCTTCTTAACACGGTTGGGTAAATCTGATGCCTTTCTTTTGGATGACGTAGTAACTTCTTTAATTCTTAATTCGTGGATATCTGAAATATCATTTTAAAATTTGTATTTTACTATTTTTATTTATTTCAATATTATTTTAAAAATATATACATAGTATTTACCCAACAATCAGTAAAAACGTTCAATAAATAAATCATAACGTTTAGTAACACAACACAAAAACCAACCACAACGAACTACAAAAATCGGTCTTGTATAGGGGGAAAGACTGATTGAGACATTGGGGATTCACACAACGAAATAGAAAATTGTGGAGCGGCGTAATTGTGAAACGGTGTTATATTTTAGCTGGACAAACTGCACAATGGTGTTTTCTTATAATGTGGTTTGTAACAATTCCAAATTACTTTCTAATATCTCTATAAATTGATAATTGACAGAAATCAGTTCATTTGTTCATGCTTGATTGACAATCGTAGGTAAAAAAGAGTCTACTGAAGCTTATTAAATAGTTATATTTATTTTATTAACCTTGTTTCTTTTAATCCGTCTTCCAGCGATTCCAGTTCTGTGTTTCTAAAATTTTATTTACAGGTATGTAAAGTATCTTGCAGTAACTAAATGTACTTTTTATAAATTATTGTTATGACTATGTCATTCTGAAGTGAGTGATGTAACAATATAAATTTTACTTATAATTGCCCGACTTTAATTAAGCTAATATAAAAATCTCCGTGTACCTCCAACTTTTTTTAAAACTGGTTGGTTAGAGTAATTATTCAAGAGTTAAAATAATAATATTTGCAGCCATATCTCACCAACTTACAATGAAAGACACACTGACACGAAGAGGTTTATTCGACACGTGGCGAAGTGAAATAATCGTGTCTAATAGAAACTATAGTGTCTACAGTTATACAATAAGCAAATTAAAGCTAGAAGACTGTGATGATCACGTATCCGGATGTGTGCGAAAAGTGACTGACAATTTTTGTATGCATTTAAAAGACCGCTGGCAAAAATCTCATCATATATTGAAAAACTTTTTAACAAAAAACGCCAAGTGGCTGAATGGCATTGTTGAATTTCCCGAAATTGTTTTAAACGCGGCTTCAATAAGAAAATCAAGCTCCTATCGTGAAGTTTCATCGCCAAAGATACATTTGGGTCGTCCAAAGAAACTTTTCGAAAAGGCAAGCGACAAAACAAAGGGAAGACGCTTACTACCTGTAGTTGCACGATCAACTTCTGCAGAGCTCATTTACGCAGCCCAGATGAGTCTACGCTCAAAAGGAAAAAGAGACGCAACCGAATTGTTAAGCAAATTGAAATTTCGCCTATGAGAGCGACAAGAATTAAGAAAGCATATAAAAGAAACAATACTTGTTAATTCGTAAGAAAGCTAAAATACAAAACGCGAATATCTATCTACCCTTCTTAGCACAAGCTTTTAGAAGCAAAGAAAAGGTGTTATCCGGATAGTATAGCTATCACGGAGATTTCTGCCGAAGTAAAGCTTCAAGCTTTGCTTGATCACACTATTCAATGTTTAGTTGGCAGTAACAGGGATATTTTAAAAAACGTCTATACAGGCGCCCATTTGACCATGTTGTTCAAGTGGGGTTGTGATGGCGCATCAGGACAGAGGACATACAAGCAAATGTATAAGACGGACATTGGAAATGGACATGATGATGGCTTCTTATTCGTAATTTAACTAGTTCCGCTACAATTAAAACATAATGAAGCAATAAAATGGGAAAATGCTCGCCCTTCGTCAACACGGTATTGTCGCCCAATAAAGATATTGATTCAGAAAGAAACTGCAGAACTAACTCTAAAAGAAGTTAATAAAGTGAAAACTGAAATAGAAGTTCTTTCTCCGACACATTTTAGAAATGAAGGCAGAGACATTCGTGAACCACAATGTGATAATGACAATGATAGACGGAATGGTCTGCAGTGTTGTGATTTCAAAAGTGTTATATCTGTGGTGCAACACCTAAACAAATGAACAACTTGGCTAGACACGCATCAGCGCCTGCTGATGAGGAGACATTAGTTTTTGGTTTATCAAGTCTTCACGCGTGGATAAGATGCTTCGAATGTTTGCTGCATATTGCTTATAGGCTTGAAGTTCAAACCTGGCAAGTGAGAAAAAAGGACCGGGAAAATGTAGACAAGCGAAAAAGGTTAATTCAAGATCGCTTTCGCAAGGAAATGGGCCTACTTGAGGATATTCCCAAACCTGGTTACGGAACATGTAATGATGGCAACACTGCTCGAAGATTTTTTTCTAATCCATCGCTATCCAGTGCGATAACAAGACTGAATGAAGATCTAATTAAACGGTTTACTGTTTTATTAAAGACTATTGCGAGTGGATATGAAATAAATTTAAAAAGATTTGAAGAATATACCATAGACACTGCTAAATTGTATGTTCATTTATATAATTGGTACTACATGCCAGCCAGTGTTTATAAACTTTTAATTCATGGGACGGACATTGTTAAATCTGCTCTTCTTCCTATTGGACAGCTTTTAGAGGAAGCGCAGGAAGCGCGCAACAAGGATTGTCGAAGGTTTCGTAGAGATCATGCTAGAAAAACGTCCAGAATTACCAACACTGAGGGTCTGTTCAATATGTTATTAGTTTCGTCAGATCCGCTAATTACAAACTTAAGAAGTATCGCTCCAAAGAAAATGGTGGACATTACCGATGAAGTAATATCATTATTAAAAATGTCATCTGATGAACAGCAATCTATCACTGCAGAGGAGGAGTCGACAGATGAAACAGATGAAGAATCTAGTCTCTCGTACAGTGATGA
Source organism: Onthophagus sagittarius (assembly GCA_036711965.1). Lineage (NCBI taxonomy): Eukaryota > Metazoa > Arthropoda > Insecta > Coleoptera > Scarabaeidae > Onthophagus > Onthophagus sagittarius. The sequence continues at coordinate 17,504,217 of JASERS010000004.1, forward strand.
TGAAGACTTTTAAAACATTATTTATGACTTTTTAAATGTTATTAATATGTTTAATTTATTAATTTGTTATTAATTATGTTTAAAAAAGTTTTTTTTTTCAATATAAATTTTGTCCGTCTAGAATTACGAAATGAACCACTGTGCGGCGTAAACCGATTCATCGTGATTAGCTGGTATTCTAGAATAAGGTTTAAATATTTTTAGAGATTATAATAAGGGTAATAAATAAGGATAAGGGCTGCTTCCCTTTCGTCTTCATTTCTTGCCCAAGTACCGTCATTTTTCCTAATCCTCTACGAGAATTATTTTTGTTTTAGTGTTTTGGTTACTATCCATAAAGAATAATTTTTGTCTGCTGTATGGAACAGATTTAAAAAATTTTCGGTGGTCAGGTTTTTGTTTTTGTAACGTTTCTCTTAGTTATCGTGAGGTTTTATTTAGTTTAGTTTTATCTCGTGGGTTACGACTAATTTGCCAAGTTTTTCTGAGTTTTCTGTTTACTTTGATCATGTTGAATATTTCCGGTGGAGAAATGCCAGGTTTAGTAATAAATGACAATTGTGGGGTACATTTACCTTTTAATTGAAAAAGTTTTTTTTAAACGAAATTATCCCCCCTTAATAAATTTGATATTCTAAATATAAAAAAAGTTTCTGATTTGATTGGATTAGTTTCTGATTGAGTTAGCTTGGGTGGCATTAATTTCTAGTTAGATTAAGTTGGTTTGGTTTCTGGTTGAATTGGATTGGTTTGATTAGTCTCTGGCTGGGTTGGAATGGTTATAGCTGAGTTGGGCTTGTTTCTGGTGAGGTTAGGTTGGGTTAGATTGAGTCAGGATTAAATTATGATGTTGCCCTTTCAGTTTTTGTATGTAGTTTTGTGAAGAACCCAAATTCCATTAAATTTTGTACTAAACGACGGTAGGTTCTTGCGTGTGATTCTCTTCTTTCTAGAAAATCTTGTAACACAATTTCGCAGCAATAATTTATGCAAAATTTTCGAATTTCGATGTAAAGGTTTACTAAACAATGTTATATGAAATCGATGATTTTATGTACAAGGTGTTTTAAATTCGAATTCCGAATAGGTTATCTCGAAAACTATAAGAAAATAAGATAAATTAAAAGAACTACAGACATTAGGACATTTTCCATCTAGTTAGGTCATTCTGATGCCTGTCTTTTAGTTGATATAGTAACCCTTCTTTATTTTTATAGGAATAAGTGGATATCTGAAATATCATTTTAAAATTTGTATTTTACTATTTTTATTTATTTCAATATTATTTTAAAAATAAATACATAGTATATACCCAACAATCAGTAAAAACGTTCAATAAATAAATTATAACGTTTAGTAATACAAAAAAACCAACCACAACGAACTACAAAAATCGGTCTTGTATAGGGGGAAAGACTGATCGAGACATTGGGGATTCACACAACGAAATAGCACTATTGCACTGTTGTGCTTCCTTTATAAAATCATCGTGATTTGCTGGTGTTCTAGAATAAGGGTTAAATACCTTTTGTAGATATTTAGCAAAGGCTGCTGCCCTTTGTGTATAGGACAGATTTTTTAAACATTTCCGGTGGTCAAGTTTTTATGTTTTTGTCACGCTTCTTTTACTTATTGTGGGTTTTGTCCACAATAAAAAAATATATATTTTAATGTTAATATTGTACCATAAATACGTATACTGTATTGCATCACAAACTTGAAATTGAATGAATTGCTGTGTATGACACAATTATTAATAATTATTTTTTTGTTAGCAACATCACTATGCATGTCGTGTGTACAGCATGCTACAGCCACTTCCCCTCCTATAAGGACTAATAAATAGAGGAATGTGGTGATCAAAGAATTAAAAATTTAGAAATTGAAACTAACTTTCTTTTGAATTCTATTTATTTTAAAATTGATCTCGCTGTGGTGACATGTTGAATTTTCGTTTAAAAGAAATGCTGGTTTAAGGTTGTCGATGTTTATTGCCAATTCCTTGTTGTTTTTGAAAATTACAAAATATTTCGGAAATTGTTTTATTACCTTAAATGGCCCTTCGTATCTTGGTGTTAAAGATGGTCTAATCCCATTAATTTTGACAAAAACAAATTTTGAAGAAAATAAATATGAATAAAAGGTTTTTGTTTTAAATGAAAAGCTGTATTTATTGGTTTCAAACAAGAGAATGTTTCTCGTAAACTGGACAGCAATGGATCAGTTTTTGAAGGGTTTTTAGAATTACCAAAAAATTCTCCAGGAGGTCTAAGTGGTTGACCGCATACAAGTTCGGCGGACGAACAACCTAGATCTTCCTTAAGAGATGATATAAGGCCAAGGAGAACTAAGGGAAGATCATTGTTCCACCTCGTAGTGTTACCTCTGGCAATTATCGCTGTTTTTAAGGAACGGTGAAATCTTTCGAAAATTCCGTTGCTTTGGGGATGGAAGGTGGATGTATGAATTTGACGCGTTCCTAAAAGAGTGAAATTTTGCGAAAAGTTTTGATTCAAACTGTCGCCCTTGATCATGGGTGATAGTGCTAGGAATGCCAAATCGGTTGAAATAATGCCGAAACAATGTATCCGCAATTGTATTAGTACTAATATCTTTGAGAGGAAAAACCTCTGGCCAACGTGTGAACCGATCTATTACGGTGAGCACATATGAGCATCCAAGGGATGGAGTGGGAGGACCGACCAAATCAATGTGAATATGATCAAATCTTAATTTTGAAATCGGAATTTTGCCAATAGGTGATTTTGTGTGTTTGTAAACTTTTGTTTGTTGACATTGCAAACAGGTTTTTATCCATAACTGAATGTGTTTTGTCATGTGTGGCCAAAACAATCGTGTTTTGATGCTGTGTGTAGTAGCGCGAATACCTGGATGTGTTAAATTATGAAATTTGTTGAAAATTGTTTTCCGAAATTTTTGTGGTATTAATTCGAGGATTATTTGTTGAAATGTCGCACCAAAGCTTTACATCTGAATGTGATGTTGATTGTTGCGAAAGGTTATATTTAATAGTTTGTGAGTTTGAGCATTGTTTATTTAGTAAATGAGTTAATTGTGTCATTAAGTTGTAAGTTTTTTAAAGTTTGTGTCAGGGTATTGTGAGTTTAGAGAATCAATATTTGTTCTGGACAACGTGTCCGCTACAATGTTTGATTCTCCTTTAATGTACCTGATTCTGATATGAATTGTGTTATGTAACTAAGATATCGTGTCTGACTTTTCTGTGTTAGAAAAAATTGTGTTGATTAGTGGTTTGTGATCAGTATAAACTATAAATTGATGTCCATGTAAAAAATGTTTAATGAATTCGATACTAGAATAGATTGCTAATAATTCTCTGTCAAAAGTTGAGTAATTTATTTGGCTTGATGATAATTTTTGGGAAATAAATGCTAAAGGTTGTGTTTTGTTGTCTATAGTCTGCGATAAAACTGCTCCTATGCCTTTACTTGAGGCATCTGTCGTTAGTGAAAGAGTTGCTTGTGGTGATGGATGTGCAAGTGAAACGGATTTTGATAAAACTTCTTTAGCTGTAGTGAAAGAAATGTCGTGATCATGTGTCCAAGAAATGATTGATTTAAGTTTTTGTGAATAAAGTGTTTTTAATAAATGATGTAAAGGAGCTAAAATGTTTGAAATGTTTGGTAAAAATCTGTGGTAAAAATTGATCATTCCTAAGAATCGTTGTAACTGTTTAAGTGTGGTTGGTTTTGGAAATTCAGTTATGGCATTAACCTTAGATTGCGAAGGGCGAATGCCATCAGCAGATATTTGATGACCTAGGAAATTATACCTCTCAAATAATTGTTGTAAATGAAAATAATGTTCTTCTTCATTGTGACTGGCTACTAGAATATCATCTAGATACACGAAAAGGAAATCTAAACCAGAAAGAACTTCGTTAATAAACCTTTGAAAGATTTGTGCAGCATTACGTAAACTGAAAGGCATTCTTGTGAATTCGAACAGACCAAACGGTGTAGTGATAGCCGTTTTAGGAATATCGTCTTCTTCTACAGGGATTTGGTGATATCCCTTACCAGATCTAACTTTGAAAAAAATTTACAATTGTGTAAATGTAGATTAAAATCTTGAATGTGCGGAAGAGGATAACGATCTGGTACTGTGATGTTGTTGAGCTGTCGGTAATCTCCATATGGTCTCCAATCGTTGGAATCTTTTTTAGGAACCATGTGAACAGGCGACGCTGTAGAAGAAGAAGAGGGTCGGCAAATTCCTAATGCCACCATCTGTTCGAATTCTTTTTTTGCAATGTTGTGTTTGTGCACATCTAAACCTCGGGGACGACAAAACTAACTAATAAATAAGTAACTATTTTATGTTTAACGTTATGTCCAACTGGTTTTGTAAAGTCCAATGTAGAAGTTAATTTTGGAAATTTTTTCAAAAGTGTTGTGTATTTGGTTTCAAAATTAAACATTTTAGGGGTTGGAATGGTGTTTTTGACAATGGAACCGATTGAAAATAAATTAGTTTTCGAGTCTACCAATTGTTTCTTTTTAATATCCACCAAAATACCAAATGCATAAAGGAAATCTGCACCAATGATTGGGGTACTAACATTAGCTATGGTAAATACGAATGGGAAATTCCTTCTTAGATTTAATGAAACAGTAAGAATTTTTTTACCATATGTAGCAATTGTTGTACCATTAGCGGCAGAAAGGTTTGGATTGGTATCTTGGTTACGTTTCGGATATAATTTGTGAGGTAGAACCGAAATGTCAGCTCCAGTGTGAATTAAAAAATTTACGTTATTTTGATTGTCAAAAATGAGTAGATGGGAATTGACAAAATTTATCGAAAATTGAGGTTGACTTTTTGTCAAAGTTTTGAATTTGGAAAAATTTTGTTTTTCTTTTAAAACCTTTACTAGTTTTTTTGATGTCGATGGGAAATTTTTGTTTTTGTCGGTGAAGGAATTGTAAAATTTGCAAGATATTCCTTCACATTTAACCGCGTTATCTCCAAATTTGCGGTGATACCAACAAATAGTCGAATAACTCGGAGAATTAGACTTATTTCGCGAGTGTCGTGACGAAGAACGATGTCTATCTCTAAAACTGCGAAAACAATTACAATTACAGTTCTTCGACGTATTTGTTGGTATGTTTTGAAATTTTGTAGTTAAAAAGTTTATCTGGTCTTCTAAATTTTTTGTTCTGTTGTCCTGTTGTTGTTGTTGTTGTTGTTGTGAAATGGAAGTCACAAGTGCTTGACAGGTTAATGTCAAATTTTGAATTGTTGTCAGTAAATTGTCGTGTGGTGGTGTTGTTGTAGTACAATGTTTTTGAATTTCTGAGAGGTGTGTTGAGGTCGACGTCAAATTCATTGATTCCCACACCTTGTCAGCAACGGAGAGAATATCTAATTCTTGCACAGTATTGTCACCATCAGCGAACATCAACGAACGGTAGATGGCGGGCAAGATGTCTGTGACCTATTCGCCGATTACTTTGGTTCTGTTTTTGTTAATGCCTCCCTGGGAGGCGACCGCGAGCGATCCAATCTGGGACTCATGCATTGGTTTACGCGTGATGACATCCTGCACCCGATATTACTTGTGGACCTCAATGTCGGAGCGGGTTTTGATGGACTGCCCGGCTTGTTCTTCCATGAGTGCGCTCTGCAGCTAACCGAACCGTTATTATATATCTTCAAAACTTCTCTTTACACTTTCCCTTCTGAATGGAAGAAAGCCCTAATACTTCCCATACATAAAAGTGGCGAACGCAATTTAGTTTGCAACTACAGAACTATTTCCATTCTTTCAATTGCCTCTAAAGTCTTTGAACGTCTTGTTTACGATCGTGTAATGTTTAGCGTTAAATCATCTATAATCCCTGAACAGCATGGCTTCTACCGTGGCAGGTCGGTGGAATCGAATCTAATCTCTTACTCCAACTTTTTACTAAGCTCTTTTGATGACAATTGCCAGGTAGACGCCATCTACACTGATTATAGCAAGGCGTTTGACAAAATTGATCACGGAATCCTTTTAACTAAACTAACCAATTTTAACATTCCAACTGGCTTAATTTCCTGGATTTCATCTTACATCTCCAGCAAATCGCAGGCCGTTAGTATCGGTAACTATCGCTCTGCATTTTGGGGTATTACTTCTGGTGTCGCTCAGGGTAGTCATCTTGGACTTTTTCTGTTTCTACTCTATATAAACGATATCCATGCATGCTTTCACCATTCAAATTTTCTCCTTTACGCCGATGATAGCAAAATATTTAGCCGCATCTGTTCTACCGACGACTGTGCAAGACTGCAGGACGATTTAAACAGATTGCATGAATATTGTATAAGAAATAACTTGTTCTTAAACCTTGATAAATGCAGTAAAATCACATTTACGCGCAAACGCTATCCTGTTGTCTTTGATTACTCCCTTGGCTCAACTATCCTCAAACAATCCGAATGCGTGAAGGACCTTGAAGTTATCTTTGACACTAAACTCTCTTTTTCGGCTCATATTGACTATACTGTTAATAAGGCTTCTCGCATGCTCGGATTTATATGTCGCATATCCCGCCCCTTTTTGGATCTATCATGTATTCGTTCTCTTTATTCTGCCTTTGTATCCTCTGTCCTTAACTATGCATCTGCTGTTTGGAATCCTCAATATCATATCTACATCGATCGCCTAGAACAAGTCCAGAAGCGTTTTGCTCGGTATTTGTCGCATAAATTTTGTTTACCATACTGTAGTTATGCGCAACGATGCGCAGTTTTTGGCCACACACTGCTTTCCAATAAACGTAATATTAATAACTTAATCCTACTTCATAAAGTTTGCAATGGCCTTATTGACTGCCCCGTGATCTTGTCCGAGTTAAAATTTAAAGTTCCTGTTCGACCGTCTCACGTCTTGCCTTTATTTTCGGTGCCTCGTATTAATACGAATGCTTTTTCAAACGCTGCTGTTCCACGCCTTATGCACTCGTTTAACCGCTATTACTCAAATTTTGATATGTTTAACACCTCTACGACGACATTCAAGAAAAACATTCGCCACTTGCATTATCACTAGCATTGCGTTAGTCGTCTTTAGTCGTTGATAATCACATTATTTAAAAAAAAAACGTTAAATATTTTTTCATTTTGTTTTTATCATATCTTTTATTTTCCTTTTTGCTGGTTTTTGCTTAGTTTTATATATATTTGTATGTATTATTAACATTAATTTTTGTTATTGTTTCTATTATGTATTATTAGTGGATGCTTCACTGGGCTTGTCCTGTTTGCATCCCAAAGAACACAAATAAAATAAAATAAAATATATAAAATCAGCGGGATCTATCATTTTTTAATAAAAGATTGTTTTTTGAAAAATTTGTTTTTGTTATTTAAAAATTTTTTAAAATTGTGTAAAAATGTGATAAAATTTTCGATTCCTCCTTATATTAACCCTTACAGGAATGAAATCCGGGACACGACTGTAAATTTTGAAAAGTCTTGACGGTCGCTGATGTGTTGCTTTTGACGTCAATTTCAGGTGTCAGGTGTAGGTTCCAAAATTTTCGTCGGAGGCAGGTTAAAAATTTTCGTCGAAGGCAGGTATCACGTCACAGGTTTTCTTATCACGTCGCAGGCTTCTGATCACGTCGGGGGTTTCTGATCACGTCGGAGGTTTCTGATCACGTCGGGGGTTTCTGATCATGTCGGGGGTTTCTGATCACGTCGGGGGTTTTTGATCACGTCGGGGGTTTTCTGATCACGTCGGGGTCACCAATTTGTGGGTTTTGTCCACAATAAGAAAATATTTATTTTAATGTTAATAATAATATTGTACCGTAAATACGTATTATACTGTATTGTATCACAAACTTGAAATTGAATGAATTGCTGTGTATGACACAATTATTAATAATTATTTTTTTGTTAGCAACATCACTATGCATGTCATGTCTACAGCATGCTACAGTTATCGTGAGGCTTTATTTAGTTCAATTTTATCTCGGGGTTACGAATAATTTGCCAAGTTTTTCTGAGTTTCCTCTTCACTTTGATCAAGTTGTGAAATGTGAAAATGCCGGGTAAAATAAATGACAATTGTGGGATAGATTTACCTTTTAACTGAAAAAGTTTTTTTTTTAATCGAAATTACGACTTAATATTCCCCCCTTAATAAATTTGATATTCTAAATATTAAAAGAATTGATTAATATTTTTATTTACAGGGCAAGGTTTACTCAAGCAGTTGCCGAATTGGAATTTTTGGGATTCGTAAAAAGCTCTAAACGAAAAGCCGACCATGTTCAAAGATTAACGTGGGGTGGATGAAATAATTTAAAAAAATTTATAATTTTTAATGTTTCAGAAAGCGCAAAAAATAATAAATTTTTTCCTCGCATTTTATTACTTTACGATAGCAACAATTATATCCCACTTTCATTTTCGTTTATTTGTTCGAAAATGTTTTAAATAAGGTTTTCTCCTTTTCGTACCTACTTTTACGACATCCCAACCTTTCCGATGAAACCAAAAACAAAAAAAAAATACATTCGACCACACGCAAAACTTTGAATATCAAACAAAAAATAAATACCCAAAAATTTTCGTTGTATTTAGCAATTCCAACAAACGAAAATGTAAAAAAATTATGATTAAAATTGCGTCTTGGTTTAAAAATGGCCGCCGCATACCTCGAACCGGTTTGAGTCGCGTTTCATTTTTTTTCTTTCTTTTTTTTTGTTCGTTTGGCTTCCCGCGCGTCTCTTGTTTTCCCTTAATGTGAAACGCACACAGAGCAGGCCGAGAATATATCGAACGGCGCGTAGCCAGGCGCTAATTGGTCGAACAAATACCGCCGAACAGAAATCATAGGCGTCCGTGACGACGACGACGCGGTATTTCTCAATCCGCAGCGCCACGCATCGGCCGCATTTCGAAACCGCGCGTTAATTATTGAACAACGCGCTCGCGCGTGACGTCGACGCGCCTGCGTTGATTCAAATCACACAGGTTTCTTCCTAAATGTCCAACGTCATGAATTTTAGGTGATAACGTCACATTATCATCGTTTTATTCCTAATATGAGAAATTTCGTAATTTCTTTTTTGGGTTAAATTTAAGATTGTATGTGAGAGTTTTATTTCTTATTTTTTCTTTAACAATGGTCTTCGTTGTTCTAGATATTAGAATAGCACATATTTGCCTAAGGCGCGGAGAAAAGCTGTAATGGCAACCGAAGAAGAGACGTTATGCAAACCGAGGAGTCGATGGCCTTCTTTGGTGGGACTGTTATTGCTGATGGAGGAAAATCTGAGTGTTTATACATAGAGATTTAAGAGGACGATGTGGGATGGATGGATAGATGGATGGAAGACGCGCGTTGGGTATGTGACGAAACCGAACTATAAAACACATCTTGCGGGATCAAAGGGGGCCGCCTTCACTGTTTTGGTGCAATAAAGACATTAAAAACAAGTGCTTCTGATACCTGGGCACAGAACAACCGCTTTTACTGCTCGCCGTCCCGTGGGCATCGGCTCATTTTATTATTATTACGATGGGCGTACGTCGACAAAAAATGCCGAACAGTTTTTATTTTTAGGGTATACTACATTGATAACCTAGGATTTCCGTGTTTAGTAAATTTAAACTTTTTCACAACCAAAATTATTTCATAAACTTAACTACTTCTAATTCCAAGTTGAGAAGAAATTTGAATACAAATCCAACCGTACACATCTTCGTACTTTGTATTCATACGTCACGACCATGTGACACCATTTTTTCATTAAAAAGATACATAGTTGTTGAAACGTCACGGATATTTGAGGATTTAATATATTCCAAATTTTTTAAACAAACAGACCTCCAGCGAGATTTAATTGAATTGGCGTTTGCACATTTTTTGTGTACAAACAGAGCAATGTTACGCTTCTCGCTTTGTCAATATTATATAAAAATAAGTACAAAAAAGTCTTCAACACAAAACTAAAGACTCGTTCAAAACAAATTAATACCCAAATATTTTTTTGATAAAAAAAAATCGAAACAAAAATAATAAAGTAATAGTTACGTGGAGTTTTTGGTACCAATCTCTGCCAGGAGAAGCGTACAGGAGTGAAGCGGGCAAATTCTTGACCAATGGGAGATCGATGGGAGGGACTCTGAACGTCCCCAAGACTGGTTGTACTCCTAAGGATTTAGTCATCCGACGATAATATGTTAAGATCCGTGAAAATGGAAGTAGTACTTAACGGTTTAGTGTGAAATAATGACAAATAATATATAATAAACGGTTAATTCACAAAATACTAACTAGGAGTGCTTATTGAAAGGACAACATACAACCGTGATTGACAACATCAAATCAATCAAAACAGGAGGATTAATTTTTTTGTTGCAATTTTTAACTTTTTCCGGATTTTAATTTCAACCTATCAAATTAAGGTAAGAATACCACAACCATAACTTCATAACTTCCCATATAAACACATCATTTATATGAGAGCTTAAAAATCAAAATTTTTTATTTTAAAACTTATTTTTTTAATACACCATACAACGTAGAAGTCAACGAAAATGTTTACAGAAGACATTATCCGTTCCGATTACGGATGCATATGGCGTACCAAGACGAAATTTAACGATATTTGCGCAGACCAACGCAAACAAAACTCGCTCTACTCCTTACTTTAACTAATAAAGGAGTCGATTGGTTGAAACCATTCTCAAGTTCACGTTTCCTATCTCTTCCCAACGGTATTGGTCATTAGCGGACTTAAAACTATACTTTGTAAGTATAGTTGTTTTTGAAAAAAAAAAGTTTCCTCGTCTAACTTTATGTTGATATCTCCAATTCTTTCATAAGGAAATTTCAATACATTTGAACCAGTTTAATTTTTTTAAAGATTAATCAATTATATATAAAATTGCGATATAAAATTTAATTTCTATTTCAACTTTTCAATATTTCTTTGAATTAGGCAAAACTCTTTAAGAGATTGCACGATTTCCGTATGGCGATTTTAGCTGGATCGCAATTTATCTGCTGCTTGTGAAGATTTTTAGTAAAAGTTATTAAAAATCTTGCTAATATCCATGCATATTCAGCATAACATAACAAATTTTGATATTGTTAGATTGGATTCAATTAGATTTTGAATGAGTTCATTTAGTTTCTAGTTGAGTTGGATTGATTTTAGATCATTAGTTTCTGGTAAAGTTAGATTGGTTAGGTTTCTGTTTGGGATGGTTTCTAGATTGGTTTGATTAGTTTGTAATTAGATTGAAACGACTCTAGTTGAATTGATATCGTTTCTAGTTGAGTTAGGTTGGCTTGATTTGATTATGATTTAAATTGTAAGGCTTGAATTTAACCCAACCCAACTTAAATGCAATAAATTTGCTTATTGACACAACCTCAGATGTGGAAATGAGTATCATTTGAAAAGATGACTTTTCGAAAAAAGTGCTCATTATTGGCCGAGCAATATCCAGTGTATCCGATAGTCATCAGGCTAAAAATCTTGAAAGTGACATATTAACACGTTGTTTTCATCGCAAAGCACCCTATTTGATTTCTATCGCAGAACATAAATTGTTGCAATGATTCAAAAGCTTATAATCTTCTCGGAGTTCCTAGATCTTAATACTCGGTCCCTTCCGTTATCTATTTGATGTTAACGACTTGCTTAATTATAAAATTAATGACTTGCATTAACATTGCTAGAATTATACTGACTCTAGTTGAGATTCGTTACTTAATCAAACGCGAATAAGAATTAATCATCAAAGTTCACAAATGTAAATCTTTACATTTTTGATTATCAGCTCTGACGTTTCTCAACATTGCCTCTTGCAAGCGACCCCGACTATTAGTTCCCTGTATATATTAGTCTCCTATATCGACCTCGATTTTATCCTTATTTTGCCGAGGTCTCTTGTAGGTGAGTCACCATACTACAATCTTCCACAATAAACGATTTTCTGTTGATATTTTAAATATGCCCGCAATCGACCTGGTCGATTTGAAACGAAATCGTTCTCCAAATATCTTGATAAAGACTCAAAGTCTCCCACAAATGATTTTTACTTACTTCGCCGAGGTCGCTTGCGGGCGGGGTGCTACATTTTTTCCAAAATGAACGATTTTGTGTAATGTTTTCAAATCCAACATTTCGCCCGTAAGCGACCTCGTTGATTTGCGACGAAATCGTCCTCTAAATATCTTGATAAAGATTCAAAGTCCCCATAAGAAGATTTTTACTCACTTCGCCGAGGTCGCTTGCGAGCGAGGCGCTACATCTTCCCAACATGAACGATTTTATATAATATTTTTAAATTCAACGCCTCGCCCGCAAGCGACCTCGGCGATTTGGGGCGAAATCGTTCTCGAAATATCTTGATAAAGATTCAGTCTCCCACAAATGATTTTTACTTACTTCGCCGAGGTCGCTTGTGGGCGAGGCGCTACATTTCTTCCAAAATGAACGATTTTGTGTAATCTTTTCGAATTGAACACTTCGCCCACAAGCGACCTCGCTGATTTGAGACGAAATCGTTCTCTAAATATCTTGGTATAGACTCAAAGTATCCTGTAAGAAGATGTTTACTCACTTCGCCAAGGTCGCTTGCGGGCGAGGGGCTACAATCTTCCAAAATGGACGATTTTATGTATACTGATTTTATGCTACTATCTGGTTTTCTTGTTCAGTATTATAGATAGTTGGCTCCTCACTTGAATTCCGTTCTTTATCATGAATTATTTGCTTTACTTCACATAACACACCTTCTCTCAACATATCCTCATAAAATTTCCTTTAAAACGGGTGTTTAAGAATATTGCCAATGTGAAATGTTCTTGCAGCGCTGCTATCATTCTTTTCATGGATATTCCCGTCTCTACGTGTGTTAGGTAAAATTTCATATTTTTTTTTAAATATGGAATAGTTATAGATCTTTTAGATACCGACATTATATCGATATCGGTAACTAAAATATCGGTATCAGCAAAAAATCAGTATCGGCCTATCACAAATTTTTTGTAATCGTTTCAAATCCAGCGCCTCACTTCAATTTTGTGTTTTTTGCGACGTTTTATTTTTAACACAAAATTTTTTACAGTGAAGTCTATTTTGAAGTCTTTATAACCAAAAACAATTTGTATACGTGCTCTTAGAGCTTTTAAATTTGTTAATTATAACGCACCCTTCAGGCTTTCATCATATCTCAACAATAGTTTTAAATCAGAACTCATGATTTCTGAATCCGCATTGTTCTCCTCTATTTGACGTCGAGCCTGAAGAAAGAAGGGAAATTATACTCCGATTAGCCGTTTTTGGAAATAAACGAAACTTGATGAATTTAGAATCAGAACTATCTAAATTATATACTTTTGTAAATGTATAAAGTCTCCTTATCAGAAGATTTTATTCTCACTCCGCCGAGGTCGCTTGCGGGCGAGGCGCTAGTCTTCTAAAATGGATGATTTTATGTAATCAGTGAAAGTCTAGCGTCTTGCCCACAAACGATCTCGGTGATTTGAAGCGAAATCGTTCTCAAAATATCTTGGTAAAGACACAAAGTTTTCATACGCAATTTATTACTCACTTCGCCAAGGTCGCTTGCAGGCGAGACGCTACAGTTTTCTTAAATGAACGATTTTATGTAATCATTGAAAATGCAACGTCTCGCCCACAAGAAACCTTGGTGATTTTAGGCGAAATCCTCCTCCAAATATCTTGATAAAGATTCAAAGTCTCCCATAAGAAGATTTTTACTCACTTCGCCGAGGTCGCTTCCGGCCGAGGCGCTACATTTTTCCAAAATGAATAATTTTATGTAACCATTGCAAATTAAGAGCCTCGCCCGCAAGCGATCTTGGTGATTTGAGGCGAAAACCTTCTCCAAATATCTTGATAAAAACAAAAAATCTCCCATAAGAATATTTTTACTTACTTCGCCGAGGTCGCTTGCGGGCGAGGCGCTAGAATCTTCTAAAATGAGTGATTTCGTTTAATCTTTTCAAATCCAGCACTTCAGCCGCAAACGACCTCGGCTATTGGAAGCGAAATCGTTCTCAAAATATCTTGGTAAAGACTCAAAATCTCGAGGAAGATTTTTATTCACTTCGCCGAAGTCGCTTTCGGGCGATGCGCTACAATTTTCCAAAATGAACGATTTCGTGTTAATATTTCATATCCACCGCCCCGCCCACAAGCAATCGCGATGATTTGAGGTGAAACCATCATAAAACTATTTTGGCAAAGATACAAAGTGTCCTACAAGAAGATTTTTCTGCAACTTCGCCGAGGTCGCTTGCAGGCGAGGTGCTACAATCTTCCAAAATGAACGATTTCGTGTTAATATTTCATATTTAGCAAGCGACCTCGACCATTTGAGACGAAATCGTTCTTCAAATATTTTGTAAAAAACTCACTTCGCCGAGGTCGCTTGCGGGCGATCGAAAATGGACAATTTTATATAATCAATCAAGCGACCTCGGCGATTTGAGGCAAAATCGTTCTCCAAATATCTTGGTAAAGACTCAAAGTCTCGAAGAAGATTTTTATTCACTTCGCCGAAGTCGCTTGCGGGCAAGGTACTACAATTTTCCAAAATGAACGATTACTCCAAATACCTTGTAAAAAACTCACTTCGCCGAGGTCGCTTGCGGGCGATCGAAAATGAACAATTTTACATAATCAATCAAGCGACCTCGGCGATTTGAGGCAAAATCGTTCTCCAAATATCTTGGTAAAGACTCAAAGTCTCGAAGAAGATTTTTATTCACTTCGCCGAGGTCGCTTGCGGGCAAGGTACTACAATTTTCCAAAATGAACGATTACTCCAAATACCTTGTAAAAAACTCACTTCGCCGAGGTCGCTTGCGGGCGATCGAAAATGAACAATTTTATATAATCAACCAAACGACCTCGGCGATTTGAAGCAAAATCGTTCTCCAAATATCTTGGTAAAGACTCAAAGTCTTGAAGAAGATATTTATTCACTTCGATGAGGTTGCTTGCGTGTGAAGTGCTATAATTTTCCAAAATGAACGATTTCGTGTTAATATTTCATATTTAGCGGCTCGCTCGCAAGCGACCTCGACCATTTGAGACGAAATCGTTCTCCAAATATCTTGTAAAAAACTCACTTCGCTGAGGTCGCTTGCGGGCGATCGAAAATGGACAATTTTATATAATCAATCAAGCGACCTCGGCGATTTGAGGCAAAATCGTTCTCCAAATATCTTGGTAAAGACTCAAAGTCTCGAGGAAGATTTTGATTCACTTCGATGAGGTCGTTTGCGGGCGAAGTGCTACAATTTTCCAAAATGAACGATTTCGTGTTAATATTTCATATTTAGCGGCTCGCCCGCAAGCGACCTCGGAAATTTGAGACGAAATCGTTCTCCAAATACCTTATAAAAAACTCACTTCACCGAAGTCGCTTGCGGGCGACCGAAAATAGACAATTTTATATAATCAATCAAGCGACCTCGGCGATTTGAGGCAAAATCGTTCTCCAAATATCTTGGTAAAGACTCAAAGTCTCAAAGAAGATTTTTATTCACTTCGCCGAAGTCGTTTGCTGGCGAGGTGCTATAATTTTCCAAAATGAACGATTTCGTGTTAATATTTCACATTCACCGTCCCAAAAGCGATCTCGGTGATTTGAGGTAAAACCATCATACAAATATTTCGATAATGACACAAAGTATGCTACAAGATTTTTCACCCACTTCGCCGAGGTCGCTTGCGGGCGAGGTAATAAAGGTCTCCATTGTAACTTCTGTGACAAAATTAAATAAAAAATCAAAAAATTCCGAAGAAGAAAAAATTCTTTATTTGAACTTGACCACCAGTTTCGGAAATAAGTTTTCCGTCTTCAGGTTCTCTACCAACAGTTGTAACAGTTGCGAAAAAAATATATACATAGGCCACACGGGATGTAATCTGGACACTAGAATGAAAGAACATTTATTAAAAGAAACCTCTTCTATATTTAAACATACAATGAAAACAGGTAAATCCAACAAAGATTCTATAAAACTTATTAAACAACTTCCAAAATCAAAAAAAAAAACTGGATCTATATGAGGAAATGAAAATATTACGAAATTACGGATATAAATTCTTAGAATTTTAAATTAAGTTCATAATAACAGTTAATACAAAAAATATAATAATTTTACACTTATTCAAAATGTTTGGAGATGTTCAAGAAAGCAATTTAATATTTGAAATTATTGTAATACGCGGACAATACTAAATAACGGTAATTATTCTCATGTTTGTGAAATTGTTTTTAAATTATTATATTTTTTAATACAATAATTTAATTTTATTTTTTTAATCATGTAGCAACGAACCTGAAGACGGGAAATAAGTTTTGCGAAACCGATCGTTAAGTTCAAATAGACATTTTTTTCTTCTTCGGAATTTTTGATTTTTTATTTAATCGGCGATTTAAAGCGAAATCATTCCTTACATATCAGTTTTGTCCACTAACTTAATATCGACTTTTATCCAAAAAGTCTTGTGAAGATCGACTGATTTTTTCTTGGCAGCATTTTTTAGACCTTTTTGTTTAGTCGGCACATTACAATAACTATTGATGATTTTGTTGGTGATCGAGGAAATGATTTCGCGATCTATATTATGAACACCTTTGGTCTATAAGCTAACAGCGTTCCTATCATACACGCAGCATAATCATTAACATTTGTTAATTTTAGACTATCTTATAACAACTTTTTGCATTAAACACGGTATCACATTTAATGTTTTTCAACATCATCCCTAAGATCTAATAATATCGTTTTTAACCATTCTCAGCATTAATTTTGAGGTGAATTCACTTCTTTATTGCTTAATATCACTTTTGTCTAATACATCATTGCCTTCATCAACATCATCATCACATTTTAAAAGATAGTTACATAGTCCAGTACTGGTAATTTTTTACCATTTATATTCATACAAAAATTTACACGTATGTAACAGTAAAATAAATACATATCTAAACAAGTACATTTTCCATTTCTATGTTTGTACTTTTCGTTTGTGAAGTAATTTTACTTCTTAACCCAGGTAATATACACGTATTAACACGTAAAAGTAACTATATTTATAAGTTAAATTATTATAAGAAAATGGTGCTATGAATATTATTCATTATTCAGCCCTGGACATTTACATAACTTTAAGCTTAAATAAATGTAAAAACACGACTGTAATTAAGAAAGTTGTACATATCCAATTTTTAAAATGTTTAAATTATGATAGAGAACAATTTTTCCATCATTGTTATAATGGTTTACACTACAAAAGCATTAAGAAAATGATGGAAAAAATGTTAACTTTTACCATTTTAACAGACTGAAGAGCACCAAATAAACCAAACACATTAAATATGAATGGATAGATTAGAAGACAACATGTGTAATGTTCGACGATTTTTACGTTGTTAGAATGTACTCAGCACAATTATATCAACACGTTGCGATTTACAAGGTTTGACTTGATTTTCCATTTATTAACAGGTTTTCAACCGAATTTCGAAAATTACGTGGTTACTTCACCAATTATTTCGAGTCAATTTTGAAGCTTAATTGAGTATAATATATTTTTACATCCAGTTTTCATTGGGTACGCAACATCATCTTATGTTAAGAGATATCAACTCTTAACATCAATCCCGATATCCACAGCCATCGATTTTGCCTGCCTCAACATCGCTTATAATTCTATAAGATCAACAGGGTTGTTATCATATATTCTAGCATAATTATTAATCTTACATCAACATTTTTCGCATTTTCTATAAATTTCGCCCATATTAAGCACAATATCAATTTTTAATGTTGTCTTTTCAATGTTTTTAACAATTCTCAACAATGTTTATATGCATTCACTTAATCATTACTTAATATCGTCTTTAGAAACATCTTCGTTGTTTATAAAGACTTCCTTTAAAATCTCCAAAGCTCTCAAAATCAGTTGCGCTAATTTCAAATAAAATGACATTTAGATGTTTGATGAAAACCTTGATAAATACAAACCCGAGAAAAGAATCGGGGAATGTTGATTTTCCACATAAAATTCTTAAGTCAATACATTGAAGATATGAACCAAAACAAACGTATCCACAAATTTTCAACTCCAGACTAAATCACGTAACCACTCTAATTAGAATCATTTATCCCGTCGTAACCTGTTTATCCTTCTATTTATAGTACTTTAATAAAAAGCTTTCTTCGAAACCTCGTCATATCATCAAATGATCATCACACGAATAAATTTGTAAACAAACGTAGAAGGTATACTTACTTTTAGATTGGCGACGATCAATTAGCGCGTTTCGTAGACTACGTAACGAAACCCGAAAAATGATGAAAAGTGTTAACAGTTCAAGTACGCGAAACGTTCCCGCTGTCTGTTAACAAAGTGTTAATTGTGGACCGACGACGAAAACCGTTTCTAAAATAGTTTTTTTTCCTACTCGGTTTATAGAAGAACGTTGTCGATATCGGTACCGGCTAATACGAAATCATTGAAAAAAAAAACCTTAAAGTAAACACAGAAAGAAAGAAATAAAAGATTACCTCGTAAAGCGGTTGTTTTTTGTTGGGTCGCGCCTGTTTGAAATAATATGTGTATTATTGGTGGTAATCACAAGGAGACGAATAGACAATTGAGATTATTTTTTTCAGTGGGTGGACGATTTGACGGATTATGGCTCAGCATATTTTGTCGGCCGTCGAGTCTGAAATTTCTTCGGTTAAATCCAAGGGGGATTCCACCGAACGGGATTTATGTGTTACCTTGGATGATCGAGAACTTTGGGTACGGTTTCAGTGTTTTACCAACGAGATGATTGTTACAAAAAGTGGAAGGTAAGTTATTATTTATAATTATATAGTTTTAATAAGATGATTCAATATTAATGAATCAGTCGTGGCTATTTTTAATTATTAACGATTTAAAAAGTTGTTATATAAAGTTTTTAAATACAGTACGTCCTCGAATCGAGTTACAAAGAAGGAAACAATTTATTACTGATTTTTCAAACTTATCTCAGCATAAATAATGCGTCGGATATGTTCAAATCACTAAATTGTATCAATTTTATACTCTAACTAACGAAGTTAATTAATTATTCTCATTTTTATGTAAAAATTGGCCTCTTTTCTAAATTGAAACTTTAAGGTCTTTTACACACATCAGTGACTCAGTCAATCAATTACGTATTTTTTGAGTGTCAATGAAATTCGTGAAAATGATGGTACGTCGGCAACGATATTTTTCAAATTTCACTGACATATTTTTGTACGCGTTTTGATGTGTAATCTTACTCTTAGATTTGTTAAATACCCGAGTATTTTTTTCAAAGGAATAATATACCCGAGGGTATTTATCCAAGATGTAGTATTAGTCCTAGTGATAGTTCTAGTGCTAGTGTTAGTTTTAATTTTACTTCAACATTCATCTATTACTTTAAATTTTTAATTGATTATGAACCCCCTGTTTGGGTATTTACCTTAGACCGGAGTAAACCCAAATCACTGTATTTAGGATTTATTAAAAATTTTTTCGACTGAAGATGAACTAAAGGAAATATTAAAATGCTAAATAAAATGTAGAAAATTGTAGATGAAGAATATGAACAGGGTGGGTTAAATTGTGGAAATAAAGGGAAGCTCTTGATTCTATAAGAGATAAAGAAAAAATTATATCATTGTCTTAGATTCAATTTTTATATATAACTTAATGGTGGAAATCGCAAATCGATACGCTTACAGTTTCGGATAATTTTCAAAAAAGTACAACCTCAAAATGCTGTTTTGCCACCTTATTCAAAAAACTTTGTTGCTTCATCCAATAATTCTTATACGTATCCTTGTCTAATCTATTTCTAATTAGCCATTTTCTTTTTTCTATATTGGCTGGTATTGATGGAGTAGTCAAAGTGTTAATTCAGATCAGAATGTTATCGTAGTTTATGGCGTTAGTTGCTAATTTCGAATTTGTAAATAAATAATACCAGAGAAGTGAGTTTATGAATATTATCATGTTGGCCGTATTTTAATATTAATTGCGTAAGTAAAGAACGATCTTGAGATTAAACGAGGATAAAGGCTGATTAAAGCATCTCCACAAAGCTCGAAATCAAGTTATCAAAATTTGTGTAGCAATGCTGATTCCTCGCTTTAACCACATTTTAACCACCGCCACTTGGACTGTGTGACGTGGAAATACTTCGCATTCGGGGTACAATAGATCCTTCATAATATAATCAAATCGTATTAACAGTTACCTACTGCAATAAAAATGTCTTTTGTCAGCAGTATTTAGTTTTTAATTAGTAGTTTGTACACTACTTACGTCAAAATTGTGCATTTTGTCCAATAACCAACATTCCCTGCCATCACTTTTACAAACAGTATCAGGTCTTCTAGTAGCATTATCAAAGAAGCATTTCAAGACTTCTGAAGAGAATATCAAGACTTCTAGAAACAATACCAAGTCTTCCAGGGGCAGCGTCAAATCTTTTTTAAACAGATCAAGCCTACTAGAAATATCTACAGTTTTCTAAAGCATTTTAAGTCTTCTCAAAGCAATATCAAGTCTTTCCGACGCAGTATCGAGTCTAAAAGAGTAAAATTCTTCTGGAAGCAACATCAAGTTTTCTGAAAGCATTTCAAGGCTTGCTTCTGTAAACAGTATCATGCCTTGTGGAAGTATTTCAAGTTTTCTGGAGTCTGTTGGAAGCACTATCAATCATCTAAAAGCATTTCAAGTTTTCTAGAAGTAATACCAAGGCTTCTAGAAGCAGTACTAAGTCTTCTAGGGACAGCATTAAATGTTTTGGAAACAGTTCAAGCCAATTGGGTACATATCAAGTTTTTTGAAAGTATTTGAAGTCTTTTAAAAGCAATATAAAGTCTTCCGGAGGCAGCATCGAGTCTTCGGGAAGCAATATTAAGTCTTTTGAAAGCATTTCAAGGCTTCTGTAAGTATCAGTGATATCTGTCAGTATCATGTTTTGTGGAAGCATTTCAAGTTTTTTTGGAAGCATGTAAAGCTGTTGGATGCGTTAAGATTATTTAGAAGGACTATCAAGTCTTCTGGAGGTAGATCAGTTTAATAAAATGTATGTTTGAGCACTCGGAGCTCCCACTAAAGCAGATATGGTACCATTATCGAAAAAATGTTTAGCAACGAAGAAATGGTAGGTGGAGTTTAGTAATGTCCTTGAACTAGGAACGGAACAAGATCTAAAAAGGTTTCAAAAAAGATAACTATTAACAAAAGTACAAAAACAGCTTGATATTTGATGATGAAAACAGACGGATTCCTTCTGTTTTCATTTATATGTGTTACATGTAAACATATCAATTAATGTTTATTTAGCACTAGGCAACAACTGCTTAATGCTTAAGTCTTCTGGAAGAAAATATGAAGTCTTCTGAAAGCATATCAAGTCTTGTGGAAGTATGTAAGTCTTTAAGAGGCAATATCAAGTCTTCTGCAAGCATTTCAAGTCTTCTAGAAGCCGTATCAAGTCATCTAAAGCATTACAAGTCTGTCGTAAGCAAAATCAAGTCTTCTAAAAGCAGTATCAAATTTTCTGAAGTATTACAAGTCTTCTGAAAACATCTTAAGTCTTCCGAAAGCAATATGAAGCCTTTTGAACACATTTCAACTCTTCTGGAAGCGGTATCAAGTCTTCTAGAAGCAGTATCAAGTCTTCTGGAAGCAATATAAAGTCTTCTAAGAGTATTTTAAGTTTTGTAGAGGCAGTATCAAGTCTTCTAAAACAATTTTAAGTCTTCTGGAAGCAGCATTAAATCTTCTGAAGCATAACAAGTTTTCTGAAAACATTTAAAGTCTTCTGGAAGCAATATAAAGTCTTCTGAAGTATTGCAATTCTTCTGGAAACATTTTTGGGCTTTTGGGTGCAATACCAAGTCTGCTAGAAGCAATATCAAATCTTCTGAAAACATTTTACGTCTTCTTGAAGCAATATAAAGTGTTCTGAAAGCATTTCAAGTCTTGTGGAAGCAGTATCAAGTCTTCTAGAACAACTTCTAGTTTTGTGGAAGCACATCAAGTCTTTTGGAAGCAGCTTTCTGGAAGAAATTTTGATAGGAATTATAAATTTTGTGAACCCGGCATCCGGCGCCTATGTATCAGCTACGAGTTATAACAAACAAAATTATAAGAATTTAATTTTTTAACAAATTAAAGGTAAAAGGGTAATTAACAAAATGTTATTGAATAATTCCTCACGGATTGTGGCAGCTGCGGGGAAATATGAAGAGAAAATCAATGCTTAATAGTTTATGCCAACTGATAAAGAAAGATCTTGAATAACTCTGCAGAGCACAACTCGGAAATAAGTTTAATCAGTATAAAATGGATCGTTTCAGTTTATAAGCTTCAAGAAGGAAAGATGAAGACTTAAAAAAATTTTAACAGTAGTTTAACAAAAATAGTTAAAACAATTTTGGGTTAGTAACCTCCTTTTGAGATGTTTAAGTTTCTTTAGACAATAAAATCACAAAACTGAATAAAAAAGTTTCCGATAAACATTGTTAAGTTTGAAGGGGCACATTCAATGTTGGCAAAGAAGAACCCGTTTCTCACCCTGGGAGAGATGGTGGTGGGAAACATCATTTATTGCAAACATCAATACAATAAATTTTATCCGAAATTTTTTTTAGCCCGATCCGTGGTTTTTAAGATATTTTGTTTTGTCAAGTTAAATAGACACCCGATATTATATTTATAAATATTTTAATTTATTTATTTCTCAACACAGTTTTACGTCTACTAAGAAAAAATTTCGGTGATATTAAATTGGGCGGCCTAAGTAAAATTTTGGAAATAGCTGCTGTAAACATAGAAGTAGAAATATTAAGGTTTAGCCGTACGTCTCTTAAGATGGCTAAACCTTAATATTTCCAGGTCTAGAATTAGTTTTGAAACTAGGTTGAAAAATCAGTAAAACATTTCTTCCTTTTTATAACTCAATCCGGGGACATACTGTATATGTTATACAAAGAAGATGATTTTTAGATGATACTAGCTTTTATATTTAACAAAAGTGAAAGGATTTTCAACAATACTTTTAAAAAGATGTAATTTTTGTAAGAAACGCGGTTAAGGGTGACTATTTAAAGAAACAGGTAACTTTTAAAACCAACCCTTTACCCTTATTTTTATGATGGGTTATTGGTACATCCTCAATAAAGCGTTATAAACGTTGACAATGATTTCAAGAATATCCAACAAAAAATACCTACTGATTGAGGTCCAAACCTTATTATTCCATTTTATGACTCCGACAAAAACAAATTTCCCATCGACGTCTTTTAATCCGGGATTGTAACAACCAAAAAATTATTCTCTTTTCGTTGTCGTTTTGCCCACGCGTCAAATAAACTTTTATTAGTTTATTAATTTATTCCGACTAACACAAAAATCACTTTCTAAATTTATTGCTTTTTTTAATCTTCAATTTATTTATTATTATTTTTTTTCAGACGAATGTTTCCAGTTGTAAAAGTATCGGTATCCGGCTTAGACCCAAAAGCAATGTACACAGTCCTTTTAGAGTTCGTCCAAATAGACCCGCACCGATGGAAATATGTAAACGGGGAATGGGTGCCGGGCGGGAAAGCGGAAGTACCCCCATCGAATCCTATTTACATCCATCCGGAATCGCCGAATTTCGGGGCGCATTGGATGAAAGAGCCGATTTCGTTTGCGAAAGTAAAACTGACTAATAAATGTAACGGTAATGGGCAAATTATGTTGAATTCGTTGCATAAGTACGAACCTAGGGTGCATTTGGTGAGGGTTGGTACCGAACAACGGAGAGTGATGACGTTTCCGTTTCCTGAAACGCAATTTATCGCTGTTACGGCTTATCAAAATGAAGAAGTTACGTCGTTGAAAATTAAATATAATCCTTTTGCGAAAGCGTTTTTGGATGCTAAAGAAAGACCTGAAGGGATTTATAGCCAGAGGGAATATAGCCCACCTTATAGTCAACAACAATCTCAATATACTCAATGTAAGTTGTAATATAAACTCTTTTTTGTAACAAAATTGATTTACTATGATTTTTAGACGGTTCTTGGTTCCTTCCTCACCAACCAATTTACCCATCAGCAACCGCCACTGTGCAATTATCAACAGATAGATACTCATCCCCTACAATAAGAAACGGGAGATACCCAACAGTAACAGGAACCGTTCAATTAACATCTTGTGAAAGATTCCCGAGCGGATCAAATTTGCGAAATAACCGCGCATCTCCATACCCAACAATTCAACAAAGACCCAAATCTAGTTCTGTATCGCCACCTAACGGTAAATATTTCAAATTATAATCAATTTAATATTCAAATTTAATTTTCTTTTTCAGTGTATAACCCTCCAGATCACGTGCAACAATCCCCAATTTACAGCAACACAAATACCACGTCTTACACGAGCTGGTCTTCATCGCTCCAGCCTCAATCCTCATCAGCAATGAGCCCAACAATAAATTGTTGGTCTTTAACTTCGAGTCCGCCCCCTCCGCATCAAATTTCGGCTCAAACCACCCCGAATCAATCTCCTACTCACCCCGTTTATCATCAACCAATTACAAATCTTACAAATATATCTTATACGGGGTATTACAACCAAGATTTAACATACACTCATTATCAAGGGCCGGAATACGTTCATATAGAAGGTTATTCAGCGCCCGTTGATGCTGAAAGACCCACAACGATTGTGTATCAAGAAGATGTAAGCATCGAAAAGGGGACTGAATACCAAGATAGTCAACAATCTCAACCGGAATCTCCCGCATCTAATTCGAGCACGCCAAGACACGATACGTGGACACCGCAAAGTCATATTTAATTAATTTTGATAAAATTTACATTGATATTAATCATTTTTTGTGAATATAGAATTCCAATAAGATTTATTTTTCATTTAATCCTTGATTTCAAAAAATCATTTTAATATGCGCCATCTATTAAGTGAGTTGTTCCATTAAAAGTCGGTAAAAAAGAAATCTTATTATCTTAACATTTTTACTTTTATGCGTACTTTAATTATAGTTTAAATTTCTTTCATCGATATAAAATGAATCAAAAAAATTAATTCATAAATATTTCTCAATTAAAACCACTTTTATTTAATATAATTAATAAATACTTGTGATAATCTTGACGTAGCTAACTTCGCCTTAAATAAGCTGGTGTATCAAAGATGTCAATTTGACAGTTGTTTAGGCGATTGTATCGCGAAAATGGCAAGTGTGGGTTTTCGTTGGCTCGATATCCTGGAAAAGGAGTTTGATAAGGCGTTCGTGGACCTCGATTTGGCCATAGGTAAGTTTCCCGGGAAACGGGAAACGTTTCTCTTACATTTTTTGTCAAAAAACATAATCGTACGTTGCTACTGCAACGTTATTTTGCATTGCATATTGACACGAAAACCGATTTTCATTAATCGTGTTTGTCCATCGTACCGCGTAACGACGTGATTTCATTACTTTTCTCGGTTATTTTCCGCAGGCGATTTGGATCCGGAGGAGCCGGACATCGTTTATAACGTTCGACAGAAATTATGCACTCTAAGTTCGTGTTTTGCTCAACTTACGCATAAGGCCCAAACTATTTTTCAGAATAGCGCTAAAATCGAGGTAAGTTTTAATGTTTTATGTGCACTTTCATTTATAAAGTTGTTTTAATTCAGTTAGTTTTAAACTTTTTTTGAGGAAGTTGTAAAGTTGTTATCTTTGGATTAAAATAGCTTTATTGTGTTATTTAACTAATATCTTATCAATTTTTTTTAAAAGTATTTTTAATAAAAATGTGGAAAATGTGTTAAAACAGATTTATTAATTAATTTTTTTTGCCACATCAAGTAAAGTTGTATTTTAAATATATTGTATTGGTGCAAATTTTAAAGTATTATCACAGTAATAATAGGTAATTTCATAGGAATTTCAAAACGAGATTAATTTTTTTTGTTTTGTTAATCTTTATTTATAGATTAAAAACTAAATTATTTTAATTCAAGAAATTATATAGTAGGCAACCAAATATGCACTCAGTTTTATCTTAAAGGAAGAATTAACTTTGGGGTAATCTACAACATATATTCTTTACCCATCATAGTTATTTTAGTTTGTATGATATTTAATATAACCCTAAATGTTTGGAGTAACTAAACATTCTTTTGATTGAGTTAGATTAGTTTCTAACTTGGTTGGAGTAGTTGAGTTGTGTTGGGTTGCATTAATTTCTTATTAAGTTAAGATGCTTTGGTTTCTTCTTGATTAGTTTGATTAGTTTCTGGCTTGGTTGGAGTGGTTGAATTGCGTTCCTTTCTAGTTGGGTTAGATTGATTTCATTAGCAGTTTTACCAAAGCAGTTTTACCAAAGCAGTTACCAAAAAGTGTTACAAGTGTTACCAAAGCAGGTTTCTTCTTGATTAGTTTCTGGCTTGGTTGGAGTGGTTGAATTAGGTTCCTTTCTAATTGGGTTACATTAGTTTCTGGTAAAATTAGGTTGTTAAATTAAATAATTAAATTAATTAATTTAATTCAAGACGAAAAACATTCGTATAAAATAAAAAATTAGGTTGGTTTGGTTTCTTGTTGATTAGGTTTTGTTAATTTCTGGCTTGGTTGGAGTGGTTGAGTTGGGTTTGATTGATATCTGGTTGAGTTGGGTTGGGTTTCATTATTTTCTGGTTAAGTTAGGTTGCTTTGGTTTCTTCTTGATTAGTTTGATTAGTTTCTAACCTGGTTGGAGTAGTTGAGTTGGGTTGGGTTGCATTAATTTCTTATTAAGTTAAGATGCTTTGGTTTCTTCTTGATTAGTTTGATTAGTTTCTGGCTTGGTTGGAGTGGTTGAATTGCGTTCCTTTCTAGTTGGGTTAGATTGATTTCTGGTTAAGTTGTGTAGGGTTACATTAATTTCTGGTTAAATTAGGTTGGTTTGGTTTCTTGTTGATTAGGTTTTGTTAATTTCTGGCTTGGTTGCAGTGGTTCAGTTGGGTTTGATTGATTTCTGGTTGAGTTGGGTTGGGTTTCATTACTTTCTGGTTAAGTTAGGTTGCTTTGGTTTCTTGTTGATTAGTTTGATTAGTTTCTAACTTTGTTGGAGTACTTGAGTTGGGTTGCATTAATTTCTTATTAAGTTAAGTTGCTTTGGTTTCTTCTTGATTAGTTTGATTCATTTCTGGCTTGGTTAGAGTGGTTGAGTTGGGTTCCTTTCTAGTTGGGTTACAATGATTTCTGGTTAAGTTGGGTTGGGTTGCATTAGTTTCTGGTTAAATTAGGTTGGTTTGGTTTCTTGTTGATTAGGTTTTGTTAATTTCTGGCTTGGTTGCAGTGGTTCAGTTGGGTTTGATTGATTTCTGGTTGAGTTGGGTAGGGTTTCATTACTTTCTGGTTAAGTTAGGTTGCTTTGGTTTCTTGTTGATTAGTTTGATTAGTTTCTAACTTTGTTGGAGTACTTGAGTTGGGTTGCATTAATTTCTTATTAAGTTAGGTTGCTTTGGTTTCTTCTTGATTAGTTTGATTCATTTCTGGCTTGGTTAGAGTGGTTGAGTTGGGTTCCTTTCTAGTTGGGTTGCAATGATTTCTGGTTAAGTTGGGTTGGGTTGCATTAGTTTCTGGTTAAATTAGGTTGGTTTGGTTTCTTGTTGATTAGGTTTTGTTAATTTCTGGCTTGGTTGCAGTGGTTCAGTTGGGTTTGATTGATTTCTGGTTGAGTTGGGTTGGGTTTCATTACTTTCTGGTTAAGTTAGGTTGCTTTGGTTTCTTGTTGATTAGTTTGATTAATTTCTAACTTTGTTGGAGTACTTGAGTTGGGTTGCATTAATTTCTTATTAAATTAAGATGCTTTGGTTTCTTCTTGATTAGTTTGATTAGTTTCTGGCTTGGTTGGAGTGGTTGAATTGCGTTCCTTTCTAGTTGGGTTAGATTGATTTCTGGTTAAGTTGGGTAGGGTTACATTAGTTTCTGGTTAAATTAGGTTGGTTTGGTTTCTTGTTGATTAGGTTTTGTTAATTTCTGGCTTGGTTGGAGTGGTTGAGTTGGGTTTGATTGGTTTCTGGTTGAGTTTGGTTGGGTTTCATTACTTTCTGGTTAAGTTAGGTTGCTTTGGTTTGTTCTTGATTAGTTTGATTAGTTTCTAACTTGGTTGGAGTAGTTGAGTTGGGTTGGGTTGCATTAATTTCTTATTAAATTAAGATGCTTTGGTTTCTTCTTGATTAGTTTGTGGCTTGGCTGGAGTGGTTGAATTGGGTTCCTTTCTAGTTGGGTTAGATTGATTTCTGGTTAAGTTGGGTAGGGTTACATTAGTTCCTGGTTAAATTAGGTTGGTTTGGTTTCTTGTTGATTAGGTTTTGTTAATTTCTGGCTTGGTTGCAGTGGTTGAGTTGGGTTTGATTGATTTCTGGTTGAGTTGGGTTGGGTTTCATTACTTTCTGGTTAAGTTAGGTTGCTTTGGTTTCTTCTTGATTAGTTTGATTCATTTCTGGCTTGGTTGGAGTGGTTGAGTTGGGTTCCTTTTTAGTTGGGTTACATTGATTTCTGATTAAGTTGGGTTGGGTTGCATTAGTTTCTGGTTAAATTAGGTTGGTTTGGTTTCTTGTTGATTAGGTTTTGTTAATTTCTGGCTTGGTTGGAGTGGTTGAGTTGGGTTTGATTGGTTTCTGGTTGAGTTGGGTTGGGTTTCATTACTTTCTGGTTAAGTTAGGTTGCTTTGGTTTCTTCTTGATTAGTTTGATTAGTTTCTAACTTGGTTGGAGTAGTTGAGTTGGGTTGGGTTGCATTAATTTCTTATTAAATTAAGATGCTTTGGTTTCTTCTTGATTAGTTTGATTAGTTTCTGGCTTGGCTGGAGTGGTTGAATTGGGTTCCTTTCTAGTTGGGTTAGATTGATTTCTGGTTAAGTTGGGTAGGGTTACATTAGTTCCTGGTTAAATTAGGTTGGTTTGGTTTCTTGTTGATTAGGTTTTGTTAATTTCTGGCTTGGTTGCAGTGGTTGAGTTGGGTTTGATTGATTTCTGGTTGAGTTGGGTTGGGTTTCATTACTTTCTGGTTAAGTTAGGTTGCTTTGGTTTCTTCTTGATTAGTTTGATTCATTTCTGGCTTGGTTGGAGTGGTTGAGTTGGGTTCCTTTCTAGTTGGGTTACATTGATTTCTGATTAAGTTGGGTTGGGTTGCATTAGTTTCTGGTTAAATTAGGTTGGTTTGGTTTCTTGTTGATTAGGTTTTGTTAATTTCTGGCTTGGTTGGAGTGGTTGAGTTGGGTTTGATTGGTTTCTGGTTGAGTTGGGTTGGGTTTCATTACTTTCTGGTTAAGTTAGGTTGCTTTGGTTTCTTCTTGATTAGTTTGATTAGTTTCTAACTTGGTTGGAGTAGTTGAGTTGGGTTGGGTTGCATTAATTTCTTATTAAATTAAGATGCTTTGGTTTCTTCTTGATTAGTTTGATTAGTTTCTGGCTTGGTTGGAGTGGTTGAATTGCGTTCCTTTCTAGTTGGGTTAGATTGATTTCTGGTTAAGTTGGGTAGGGTTACATTAGTTTCTGGTTAAATTAGGTTGGTTTGGTTTCTTGTTGATTAGGTTTTGTTAATTTCTGGCTTGGTTGCAGTGGTTGAGTTGGGTTTGATTGATTTCTGGTTGAGTTGGGTTGGGTTTCATTACTTTCTGGTTAAGTTAGGTTGCTTTGGTTTCTTCTTGATTAGTTTGATTAGTTTCTAACTTGGTTGGAGTAGTTGAGTTGGGTTGGTTTGCATTAATTTCTTATTTAGTTAGGTTGCTTTGGTTTCTTCTTGATTAGTTTGATTCATTTCTGGCTTGGTTGGAGTGGTTGAATTGGGTTCCTTTCCAGTTGGGTTACATTGATTTCTGGTTAAGTTGGGTTGGGTTGCATTAATTTTTGATTAAATTAGGTTGGTTTGGTTTCTTGTTGATTAGGTTTTGTTAATTTCTGGCTTGGTGGAGTGGTTGAGTTGGGTTTGATTGATTTCTGGTTGAGTTGGGTTGGGTTTCATTATTTTCTGGTTAACTTAGGTTTATTCTTGATTATTTTGATTAGTTTCTAATTTGGTTGGAGTAGTTGAGTGGTTGAGTTGCATTAATTCCTTATTAAGTTAGGTTGCTTTGGTTTCTTCTTGATTAGTTTGATTAGTTTCTGGCTTGGTTGGAGTGGTTGAGTTGGGTTTCTTTCTTATTGGGTTAGATTAAGTTAGGTATTAATTTAGAGTTCAAATTATAATAATTTAGGCTTCAGATTAAGGAAGTTTTGCTGTATGACGCTCGGGATTTTAACCTTTTTTTATGTTTTCTTTTTCGAGCTAAATGCTTCAACAACAAACTTCTGCTTCCAATGAGAATGGCTGATGTGTAAAACAACATGTTAATATTGTGACACGATATTATAGGTTAAATCAGATTTAAATTATGATTACCAAAAGCTTAAAAAAATAGTTTTGAGATAAACACATCACAGTTATAACATTATCCATTTCTTCATATTGATCATTTTTGGATAATCTGGCTGCTCTTCTTTTGGCTTTTTCTTGTTTTGAACACAACACTTTCAAAATTCGTTGTGAGTTTCGCATCTAAACGAAACATATTACCTCTCTGTTGATTGTTACACCCATAAATTCAAGTATATCTAATAACAGAGCCATAAATCCTTTATTAAAAAGACATGCTGCTATGTGTGTAGCAAATATTACGGTTTTGAGGCCATGAAAAATATGCTCAAGAGCCAAAGACTGAAAGTTTCTTTGTTCTGTTTGATTATCAGCTGATAGTTCTTCATGAACTTGTTTTAGAATGTCGATTGTGTGTTCATCAAGATCACTTTGTGGTTATAAGTATTTATTTTGTTTTTGGCTCTCAATTTAAGGTAGTCACATCAAACAATTGAGCAGTAACTATGTTGGGGGTTTTCATCGTTAGAACTTACATGATAAAACGTTGCCCACACAGCGTTCCTCATATTTATAAAGTAATTTCATAAAAAATTCTTACTTAGGTGATGAAATTTTTTCTTTTGTGGTTCTATACCAGTTTCGGGCCCTGCCCTTCTTCAGTTGAACTGTCAAATTTAGAAAACGCAATTAAACATTAGGAAGTTACAAATAAACGTAAGTGTAAAAGCTTTTACCTTTGCGATTTTCTTGATTTTATACATGTATTTATTAGTGTTTGAATTTGTGTCCTTTACGTTTATCTGTAGTTTCCTACTAATATTTAGTTGGGTTTTCTATATTTGACGGTTCTACTGTAGAAGGACAGGACCGTAAACCGGTGTAGAACAATAAAATAAAAAACATCATCTAAGTGAGAATTTTTAATGAAATTACTTTATAAAAGTCCTAAGGTGAAGATGGGTACAACAAACTTAAGCTCTTCATATTACCAAGAGAATCATAATTGTTTAAAATGGCTAAGCCATTATATTTCGACATTTTATCTATAGCTTTATTCATTAATGTTAAAGTTTTTTGGTTCTTCACTAATGGACGCATCTATCTTTGATGTTCTTAGTTTTTTTGAAGCACTACTTCTTATTGAACATGTTTCTTACTGAATGGAACATGTTTAACGTTCTACTTTTGAGGCGTTTCTTTTTCTTTCTGCCAATCTGAAGTTGCAATCAATCTTGAAGTTGTTTTTTAAGTTTCAATAACTGAGTGAGCATTTTCTTCTCTTTAAACGTTAAACGCTTGTACACGCATTTTTTTTACGTATAACACACATTCTTTCTTCTCAACGATAGGTGACCATCATAGGGATCTTCATCTACTAAGTTTTTAAAAGTCTTTGAATGGCCGTCGCCGATTTATTTCGTATATTTTACGCCGTACTACTCCGTATATCATTTAAACATATCAAGGAGTCCATTTTAGCAGCATTTCCATCGTAATTGGCACTACATTCGTCTTTGTGATCGGCGTATCAAGCAGTGCACTCAACATTTTCTTCTTGACCTATCCAATGTTGACATACTTTATAACTACTTGATTTTACAACTTCATCTGGTACTTTATTTGAGTACTTTTCTATTAACAAGACCATGTCCAAAAGGAACGAAAATCTTCGTTTTGTCCTTGATCCATCGCCAGATACAGATAATTCGTTTTCAGGATTCCTATTGTCAATTTTTTTATTATTTTTTTTCTTGCACTAATTTTTTGAAAACATTCCGAGATACATTTTTACGGCAGTGATTTAAGCACTGCCTTAGTTCATCGTTAAGTAATACAGTGAATTACTAAAACCATGACTTATGTCCATCAAAGAACAAAAAAGATTAATACCACTTATGCCAACGCCAAGCACTCCCATCACCAAAACGAAACGTCTATTAATTTCATACGCGTTGTTGATCATCGGGAAAGAATCTATTAATACTTCTTGACAAGATCACTTACAAGCCATACAATTTGAATCCTAATCAACGTTCCGATTTTTTGGAAAATGTTATATCAGTACCAAATAATTTGCACTTTATCAATGTTTCTAAAACTGTAAACACCAAACTAAAACTTAATAAGGTGTAACTAAATTTTGAATCTACAGTTAATTCAAAATCGTTTTGATTTTGAAGTTTTTCTGCAGATGTACTAACACATTTAAAGCATTGACGTTCAAATATTACTTCCAATTTGTTTAGAAAAACAAGAAACAAATCAATTTTTTTTAACCTTTACATAGCAATATCCCCTTAATTCAACGAAATCCAACCCAAATGTAATAAATTTGCTGGTTATTTTAACTAACTTTTCTTTTTTGCGTAGCGCGGGAAATATCTTCCTAACTAAACCTCATTTGGATGTGGTGTCGAGTTTGTTGCACCCAAACTTGTGTGTTTGTTGTACAAATTTGTAGCTCTGATTCCATCTTAACAAAATTTTTGATTTAGCTGCCGAATGTGATGTACCCGTTTATAACTCGTATTAAGTAACACTCCGTATTCAGCTCAGAGTCTTTCTACATCATATTGAATGTTCTCCCTATATTTCTTGTTATTTCTTAATCAATTTGGAATGATTCTCATGTTTCTGTCATCCTTTCGCCTCCCAATTTCGGATCACCCAGTGATCTGTAGTAGATGATCTAAATGGATTCGCCTGTTGGTTTAAAGAAAAGCATTCTATTCAAAGGAAAGAAAAAGCTTCTTGTGTGGACTGTATTGTAATTAAATAATTCCAATCAGCTTTCTCTATTTTTTTAGCAAACTTCATTTTAGAGGATCTTTTGTGGCATTAAAAAATAACATTAAAGCTGAATTGTCATCCTCAAGGTTTCTCTAAAGTTTACCACTTCTTTTCATGACTAGACGTCATAAATAAATTCTCAAGTCTTCTGGAAATGTTAGAAATCTTCTGGAAGCTATTAAATTCTTTTAGAAGTAGTATCAAATCTTGTGGAATCATTTCGACTCTTCCAGAAGCAGTATTAAATCTTGTGGAACCATTTAAATCCTTTGGAAGTAATACCAAATCTTTTGAAAGCATTTCAGATCTTCGAAAGATAATATCAAGTTTCTGGAAGCGTTTTAATCCTTCTAGAAACGATATCAAGTGTTCTGGAAGTATTCTAAGTCTTCTGGAAGTTATTTAAGTCTCTTAGGAGCAGTATCAAGTCTTCTGGAAGCAACATCAAATTTCTAGAAGCGTTTCAATTCTTTTATAAGTAATATCAATTCTTTTGAAAGTGTTTTAAGTCTTCTGAAAATCTTTCAACTCTTTTAGAAACAGTATCAAGTCTTCTGAAAGCAATATCTAGCCTCCCGGAAGTATTCCAAGTCTTTTAGAAGCAGTATCAAGTTTCTGGAAGCGTTTGAATTCTTCCAGAAGCAGTATCTATATATAATCGCCTCTATCGATAGTTTAGATGAACAAATCAAACCAACCCAACCAACATTTCTTCCTTCCTCAAGTCACTACACTTTACAATGATGATAGTGCTAAGATTTGTCAGTCTTTTCATCATCCTCATGCTCCATTCAATATTTATAAGCCCTTTCTTCATTGTCACATTAAAACCTGACTATCAACCAACCCAACCTTAAATATTTGGAAGACAGGTAACAGAAAAATGATGCTGAAAATAGTTAGTTTGCAGTTTCACAGAATCAGCGTCGTCCTATCCCTAAGGGCTACAGCGCTGTATCACTAACTTCTAGGGGGAGGGGGCTGTTTTTACAATGAAACGAATAATGTCCCCATCATACATGTACCCAGCGTTACCATTGATATGCGGATCTTGGCATTGAATTTTGTATGAAAAGGTGTGCAATCATTTCGTTCGTCCAACTCAACCCTGGGGCGGCGAATATCTTGTTACGGTTCTGATTGAAATATGTAGGGTTGGGTTGAGTTGAGTTTAACTGTGAACCTGAAGACATTTATTTACAACTAACCCCCAATCATTCCACTTCTAGGTCTAATGTTAGTTCTAGTTTTATATCATTAGATCAACTCTAGGTCTAGAACTAAAAACATTCAGTTCTATTTTTATTTCAATATAAACGTATAGGGTTGGGTTGGCTTAGGTTGGGTTTAGCTATGCGTACTATGATCGAAGTAAGGATCGAATAAATCATAATTTTTATAAAAAAATCAAAATCAGTGATTTAAATCATGATACTTAAAAAAACCGTGATATTTTTTATTTTTAGATTAACGATATAGTCGTAACTTTTTGGATCAACTTGATCATTTATAGCTTCTGGAAGCGTTTTAATCCTTCTAGAAACGATATCAAATCTTCTGGAAGTATTCTAAGTCTTCTGGAAGTCATTTAAGTCTCTTAGGAGCAGTATCAAGTCTTCTGGAAGTAATATCAAGTGTTTTGGAAGCAATTTAAGTCTTCTAGAAGCAACATCAAGTTTCTAGAAGCGTTTCAATTCTTTTATAAGTAATATCAATTCTTTTGAAAGTGTTTTAAGTCTTCTGAAAATCTTTCAACTCTTTTAGAAACAGTATCAAGTCTTCTGAAAGCAATATCTAGCCTCCCGGAAGTATTCCAAGTCTTTTAGAAGCAGTATCAAGTTTCTGGAAGCGTTTGAATTCTTCCAGAAGCAGTATCAAGTTTCTGGAAGCGTTTGAATTCTTCCAGAAGCAGTATCAAGTCTTCTGGAAGCCTTTTAAGTCTTTTAGAAGCAGTATCAAGTCTACTGAAAGCCTGTCAAGTCCCACATCACCTCTATCGATAGTTTAGAAGAACAAATCAAACCAACCCAACCAACATTTCTTCCTTCCTCAAGTCACTACACTTTACAATAACGATAGTGCTAAGATTTGTCAGTCTTTTCATCCTCATACTCCATTCAATATTCATAAGCCCTTTCTTCATTGCCACATTAAAACCTGACTATCAACCAACGCAAATCAAACCAACCCAACCCAACCTTAAATATTTGGAAGACAGGTAACAAAAACATGATGCTGAAAATAATTAGTTTGCAGTTTCACAGAATCAGCGTCGTCCTATCCCTAAGGGCTAACAGGGCTACAGCGCTGTATCACTAACTCGTAGGGGGAGGGGGCTGTTTTTACAATGAAACGAATAATGTCCTCATCATACAAGTACCCAGTGTTACCTTTGAGATGCGGATCTTGGCATTGAATTTTGTATGAAAAGGTGTGCAATCATTTCGTTCGTCCAACTCAGCCCTGGGGCGGCGAATATCTTGTTACGGTCCTGATTGAAATATATAGGGTTGGGTTAAGTGGAGTTTAACTGTGAACCTGAAGACATTTATTTACAACTAACCTCCAATCATTCCACTTCTAGGTCTAATGTTAGTTCTAGTTTTATATCATTAGATCAACTCTAGGTCTAGAACTAAAAACATTCAGTTCTATTTTTATTTCAATATAAACGTATAGGGTTGGGTTGGGTTAGGTTGGGTTTAGCTATGCGTACTATGATCGAAGTAAGGATCGAATAAATCATGATTTTTATAAAAAAATCAAAATCAGTGATTTAAATCATGATACTTAAAAAACCGTGATATTTTTTATTTTTAGATTAACATATCGTTAGTCGTAACTTTTTGGATCAACTTGATCATTTATAACTCAAAAAGAAAAGAATTGAAACTATGTTCATAGAAAAAGTTTAAAATAATATGAAACAAAAAGATGTTACATACCTTGTTTGTATTTGGGGATTAAAATCGCAAATGTAAGCTTGGTATGACATCCAATATTCAATTTATCAGAATTCACAATGTCCTAGGGTTTGAGATACTTGTGGTGTTGTATTACATGTTTGTATGGAGATCTCGTTAACCAGCGCAAATACAGTAACAGTTAAGAATCTCGAGATTTTAGAAATGAAATAGCTTAATGGATTGAAATGCCTTAAATAAATATACAAAGATGGTTGAAAACAAAATTTTGCAACACAACATTTAATTACAGAATAAATCACTTTTAATAAACAATATTAGTAAATCAATATTTTAATTCGTTTTGGTTACATTCACATTATTTACATCATCCGTAGAATTATTTATTAACATTAAATTGACACTTCCATCTAAATTACTTGTTGAAGTAGCTAAATCAGAAATGTTAGTGGAAATTGTAAAATTTCTCAAAAAAATATCCTTAATTAATTGATCAATCTTTGGATTTCGCGTAATGTTTACTTCGGGAATATTGTCTTGATTTACATTTCCTTGAGAAACATTTCCATTCGATACATTTCCATCAGATATATTTCCTTCAGATATATTTCCTTCGGATACATTTCCTACAGATACATTTCCTTGATTAATATTTCCCTGTGTACCATTTAATTGATTACCATCTCCATCGCTTTCATTAAAACAATTAATTGATGTTCGTACATCAATCGACAAATCTAAGCAATTAACCATAGTATTATTCGACTCATTAGGAAAAACGATTGAGTCTACTCCCGTCATGTTAATACAATTTACCCGATATCTCACATCGATCGGAAGATCTAGGCAATTAATCGGGACGTTGGTGTCATTAAAAATAATTAAATTTGTGTTGTTAAAGATCGGGGGATGTTTCGTTTCCATCTGACTCATAGAAACGATTATTTTGTATCTGATGTCTTCTAAAATGCGATTTAAACCGTCGAAATTTTCTTTTATCATATCCTCCTTTGATTGCGATTTCAAATTGTCAATGAGCGATTTTATTTCTTGGGCGTTCGGAAAAGTTTCTCGCGCGTTCGTTTTAACGTTGGTGTTAATGTCGATGGTTAGGCTTTGTAAGTCTTTTAACGACGCTATTATCTCCTCGAGTTTTTCGTCGAACGAGTCGTCGGTGTTTTGCTCGTTTATCGAGTTTTGTAACGTTTCTAAACTGCTTGTTATTGCGGATAGGGTGTTGTCAAACTTTTTCTCGAAGTTGTAGTCTTTCTGAAGTAATGAAGCGACAGTTTTTATCGTGTCGACTGTTGATTTTCTCATGTATTGGTCGTGGTTTTTTAAAATTTGTTCTATTCTTCGGACGTCTTTTGGTTCAACTACTGTTCTATAAATTAAAAAGAATATATATTAAATTCATTTTATTAAACGTTAATAATAAGTTATACGTACTTTTCAG
This sequence comes from Onthophagus sagittarius, assembly GCA_036711965.1. Classification (NCBI taxonomy): domain Eukaryota; kingdom Metazoa; phylum Arthropoda; class Insecta; order Coleoptera; family Scarabaeidae; genus Onthophagus; species Onthophagus sagittarius. The sequence goes on from JASERS010000004.1 coordinate 17,541,873, forward strand.
AAAAAGTTTCTAATAATTTCTCAAGAACTTCGCCAATTTTCGATTCTAGTTGGGCTTCATCTTTTTGCACTCTATAACAGCTTTCTAGAAAGGTGTTTTGCGCCGACATTACGCTGTTGAAGTTATTATCCATTTTCTTTTCTAATTCTTCTAATTTTTCTCGTCCTTTCGAATCTACAACGATTTAAGTTAACATAATTTATTTAACTCATTTTATATCATTATTTACTATCGACTAAATGATGATTTCCGGCCATTCGCCCAACTTCTATCGTCAACGATCTTAACCCACTTTGAACTTCATATCTGCTTTGATTTGTCACTAAACCAATACTTCTCACGTAATTTTCAATTCGACTGTGCGTCCCCCACGAATATTCATGGAAATTGACCATCTAAAACGAATATTGTAAAAAATTGAATTAATTTTGTGTTAAAATAACCTTTTCGGTTATTATGTCAAGTTGTTTTTTTATATCTTTCCCGAAATCTTCTGAGTTTTCATGTAAACCATCGAGAGTTCTCGAATCCTTCCTCGAAAAGCTTTTTGTCACATTTTCCAATTTTTCCAAAATATTATCCGATTGCGTTTTAACTTCTTCAATCGAAGTAAAAACTTCAGATAATTCCTCTTGCATATCCGCTTCTCTAACCATTAAATTATCCTCTAATTTATCTAATTTACTAAGGATGGTGTTAAGTTTATTCTGCAAGATAACAAATCAAATTTTTTTAATAACTTAACACGCTCAAGGATATATTATTAAGTAGTGGGAAATTTTATGCAACACCACGAAAAAAAGCACGAACCGTGAACGGATCTTACTTCTTTGACCAGCTAATTAAACTCTTAAATTGGTTCCTTACCTCCAGTTTCTTTTCGCTCATATCTATTTTACCTTCGTTGTACACCATTCGATGACTCAACCGTTCGTAGGCGTTGTCTATCTTTCTAATTACGTGGTCGTTGGCGATATCGTCTTTAAACCGTCTTCCGTTTATCGTTTCGAGTAGCTTTTCCATTTCATTTGACACGACGGTCTCTAATCTTGTTATTTTCGCTTCTATCCCTTCTAATTTTCGACCGAAATGAGCTAGGCGACCCTCTACACTTGGCGAATATTGCGTGGAGTATACGCTATCTAAGTTTCTTAATCGTTCTTCTATTGATGTTAAAAGTGTTTGTAAATTCTAAAAAATATTGTAAGCAATTAATATATAGAAAAAAGAAAATTTTTGAAGTATAGAGGCAATTTTGAGCATTATAACCGATTAGTACGATTTTAATGAATGCTTTTTTTAGCCGATTTATTATGATAAAGTGTTTAGATTTTCTGGAAAACTCCCCTTTAAATGTTATTGACTTGTTTTGTCGATATGAAATAAAGTAAAGGCGTTTTTAATCGATTGGGAACATTTTGACACACACCAATAGGCTTTCAGAACTTTCTGACATTTTTGGAAAACTTCAAAAAATGATCTAAATCGGTATGTTTAATTTTATTACTGTTTTTAAGTATACTAAGGATGTTTCGACTCGATTGAATCAATTTTGACTCATACCTACCAATTTAAAATAAGATTTTAGGGGTTTTGGATTTTTTGGAAAACATCCTCTTTGATGTGAAGCTTTCCCAATGATCAATATCAATACTCGTCAATTTTGTACTGTCCTTAATCTTCCTAAGGATGTTTAGAATCAACTGAATCAATTTTGATTCACCCCATCAACTATTTTCTTATTTTAAAGCTTTTGGATTTTTGAAAACTTCCTCTTTAGTGTTAATAATTGGTTTTTGACTTTGTTAAATAAATCCAAAGTGTTTCGAAGCGATTGGTAACGTTTTGGCACACACCAATTAGCTTTTTCAACTTTCTGGCATCTTTGAAACTCTTCCAAAAGATGAATACAATCAATAGTCTTACTTTTATTACTGTCTTTAAGTCTGGTAAGGATGTTTGGAATCGGTTGGGTTAATTTAGCCTCATACCATCTTCTCTGCTATCTTCTTATTTTAATGGTTTGGATTTTTTGGAAACCCCCCTTTTTGATGTGAAGCTTTCTCAACTTTCTGGCATATTTGAAACTCTGCCAAAAAATGATCAATATCAATACTGTTTAATCTTCCTAAGGACGTTTAGAATCGATTGGAGCAATTTTGACTCATCCCATCAACTATTTTCTTATTTTAAAGTTTTTGGATTTTTTGAAAACCTCCCTTTTGGTGTTAATAATTGGTTTTTGACTTTGCTAAATAAATTCAAAGTGTTTTGAATCGATTTCTAATTTTTGGCATACCCTAATTCGATTTTTCAACTTTCTGGCATCTTTGAAACGCTTCCACAAAATGATTAATATTAATATTCCTCTATTTTTTGTTGTCCTTAATCGTACTAAGGGTATTTAGAATCGATTGGTTCAATTTTGAATCATACCCACCAACAATTTTCTAATTTTAAAGGTTTTGGATATTCTGCAAAACTTCCCTTTTAATGTTAATAATTGTTTTTGGCTTGTCTAAATAAAAAGAATGATTAATAACGTTTTGGCATACCTAAATAAACTTTTTCAACATTTTGGCATCTTTGAAGCGCTTCCAAAAGATGGTCAAAATCAATATTCTTCATTTTTTGCTGTCCTTTGTTGCAGCAAGGATGTCTGGAACCGGTTAAAGCTATTTTGTTATTTTAAAATTTTTTGATCTTCTGGAAAACATCCTCTTTGATGTTAATGATGGGTTTTAGCTTTACCAAATAAATTTGGCACACCCCAATTCGATTTCTCAACTTTCTGGCATTTTGAAACGCTTTCAAAAAATGGTTTTTGCATTTTTTTGCTGTACCTAATCATCTTCAGGATGTCTAAAACCGATTGGATCAATTTTAATTCATACCCACCAACAATTCTCTTATTTTAAAGTTTTTGGATTTTCTGGAAAACCTCCCTTTTGAGGTTAATGATTGGTTTTGGTTTTGCTAAATAAATTGAGTGTTTCGAATCGATTTCTATCGTTTTGGCACATCCCAATTCGATTTTTCAACTTTCTGGCATCTTTGAAACGCTTCCAAAAAATGATCAATATCAATATTTTTCAATTTTTTTGCTGTCCCTAATCATCCTAAAGATGTTTAGAATCAATTGGACTAATTTTGGATCATGCCCACCAACAATTTTCTTATTTTAAAGCTTTTGGATCTTCTGGAAAACCTGCTCTTTGATGTTAGTAATTGGTTTTGGTTTTGTTAAATATGTCCAAAGTGTGTGGAATCGATTGGCAACGTTTTGGCATATATCAATTAGCTTTTTAACTTTCTGATATCTTTGAAATGCCTCGAAAAGAAGATCACAATCAACATTCTTAATTTTTCTATTTTCTTAAGCAATTAAGAAAGTTTTGAATCGATTGGATCAATTTTGACTCATCCTCACCAGTCATTTTCTTATTTTTGAAGTTTATGAATTTTCTGGACACTCTCCTATGATGTTAATGTTTGGTTTTGGTTTTGCTAAATAAATCTAAAGTGTTTTGAATCGATTTCTAACGTTTTGGCATACCCCAATTAAATTTTTCAACCTTCTGGTATCTTTGAAATGCTTTTGTTACCCTAAGGAAGTTTGGAGTCGATTGGATCACTCTTGACTCATACCCACCAACAATTTTCTTATTTTAAAATTTTTGGATCTTTTGGAAAACCTCCCCTTTGACGTTAATGTTAACGTTAAAATTAATCCAATGTATTTCGAATCGATTGGTTACGTTTTGGCACATACCAAAAAGCTTTTTTAGTTTTATGGCATCTTTGAACCACTTCCAAAAGATGGCCAAAATCATTATCTTCCATTTTTTAACTCCTTAGTTATCCTAAGGCAGTTTGGAGTTGATTGGATCAATATTGATTCACACCCAGCAGTTATTTTCTTATTTTAAAGTTTTTGAATCCTTTGGAAAACTTCTCCTTTGAAGATAATAAGTCAAAGTTAATGAAGATAATGAAGAAGATAATAAAAACTTCTCCTTTGAAGATAATGAGGAAAAGTTAATGAAGATAATGCAAAAGATAATGGGTTTGGTTTTGTTAAATAAATCCAAAGTATTTCGAATCAATTGGTAACGTTTTGGCACAGACCAATAAGCTTTTTTAATTTTGTGGCATCTTTGAAATACTTTCAAAAAGTGACCAAAATCAATATTCTTATTTTTTTAGCTGTCTTTAGGTATCCTAAGCATGTTTAGAATCGATTCGATCAATTTTGACTCACACCAAGCAATTTTTCTTGATTTTAAAATTTTTTGGATTCCTGCAAAACCTCCACTGTAAAGCTACAAATTTGTTTTTGCTTATTTGGTAATCATTTCTTATCATTCTCATGAATACTATGTTATAAAAATCAAAAATCCCTTTAAAATGACTCCAAACACGTCTACTTTTATATTTAAATTGTCAAAAAGAAAACAAATGCAATCGACAATCCGCCATTTTGTTTTAAAGATATATACAAAAATGTTTTTTAGTTTTGAAGATAAATAAGTCGTGTTTGGGCTCGTTTCAAAGGATTTTTGATGGAGATGAACAATCCGATATATGTTATACACAATTTTTTTATGATGCGATTAAGTCGTGTACATGAAAGATTAAAAAGAATGTAAATGTTTTTTTTTGTAAAAGAAATTGCTTGGGTATGTTTAACAAGTAAACCCCTTAATATAGATACTGTTTATACACGGATCAAACTTGTTTATTATTTCTCGTTTCAAATTTTCGCATAAATATTTAGGTGAGAATTTACAACAAAAATTCAGACGGTTAAGGAAGATGTTTAACTTTAATAACGAGAAATATCAAATTGGACACGTAATTGAATTGTAAGAATTAAATTCTTGAAAAGGAAATAAACTGAATTACATTTATTTCCTTTTATGTAGAATAAGAAAAACTTACTCCCATAAAAATGTATTGAACGGCTATAATTTTTCTGTACGTTGACTTTCATTTCTAAGAATTTAAAGGCGTTTATCTCATCGTAGCACTCAAATACTGATAATAAACTAAGATATCCTCATGTAAATACCTGTTGGTTCAGAGAGTTTTGGAACTTCTTCGTTTGCCCCCTCGTATCCAAAGAATTTCCGTGCGAGTTACCAATAATCATGATTAAAACGAAACTCACTATACACACTTTATTCATTTTGACTTTATTTTTCCTTTCAATACACTTTGATTTCTATCTAAACCGAGGGACGTTCAATAAAAGCGAATAGTTGTGTTCACTTTGAGTTCGTCGGCGCAAGATGATGATGATCCACCGCGATGGCTCTCTTATATGAGAACGTCTATAGATAAAGCGGCGGCCGTCAAGGCGGTTTCTTGAACATTACCAGACAGTAATGACTCAAATCAGTGTGGTCACTACGCCAATATCCTCCTTTTTTTGTGTTGTTGTTTATTCACGTTTTATTTCTGTCGCAAAGTATATTTCTGCTGAGCGTCGGGCTGAACGGAGCAATTCGAATCAAACGCGCGACTTAATCGTAAAATCGACTTCTTAGATGGCTTCTTGCCCAGGAATTCCCATCTAACGCGCTTCACGACGTTACTTATTACTCCTCCCCCTAATGGTTTATTTGTTTGTATTTGTTTAGTTTCATTCCTTAAGTTTGTTTCAAACGAAACTTATTTCTTAAATTAATTAAGAAGATTAAGTCATTTTTTTTATTCACAAGGTTAAAAAAGCGGTTACCGTGACGTTAAAAGGTTTTGGTTTTATTGATAAAAGTTTATTATGAAATAGTGTTTCATTCATATTTGATATTACATTATATATTTATATTTGATTTATTAAAAATTTATATCATAAAAATATTGAACAAAACAAATTGGGTTTTGTGTTGGAAAGTTTTTGTATCCGTTTGGATGAATGAGCGAATATTATTGTATTATAATGTAATCATTTTAAATTGACTGTAAAAAGCAATGCGATTACGTAGTCTTAAACACTTTATAAACAATAATTAAGTAACACAAGGGTATTCTAATTACTTTGAACTTTAACTGACTAACAAGTAACAAAGAAAAAAAAAGGAAATTATTTCTTTTAGAACATTTAAATTGATTTATTTTTAATTGATTATAATTTATTTTTAGCCATTTTTTCGGCGATTTAAGTTTTAATAAGAGTAGTTTTAACTGGATCTCTTAGACTATATATTATTATGATTCCTGGTAACCAGTTGTTTATGCCCGGAAGGAAGTTTTGGTTTAAATTTCAAATTTTGCAATCATTAAACAAGTTGCAATGATTACACAATTATCTTACTGTACTGAATAAGGCATGATATACTTAAAAAACGAAGGTTATGATCAAAGCATTAATTATTATGAATAAAATAATATTTTATTGAGATATTATTATGTACATCACATAAGAACCGATACAGAAATTGTAGAGGACGAAAAATTAAGACGATTTAACGCAACCTATTTCTATACTAAGTTGTACTCCAGAGGAATTATAGCCCTTCAAAGTTGAATCTTAAATTTTGAAAACATTCAGTATCTCAGTCATACATTAAGCTAGAAAAACCAAAGCAAGTTGAGATCAATTGAACCATCTCAAATGCTTGATTAAGGGTGATGGTATCATAAATTTTGATAATTTTGTTTGCCTTTTGACGAATTTGATACTGAAAAATTTAAATTTATACATAAAATTATAGAAAATTTAGTATCGACTACGACATCGTTAAACTTGACGTCAAAATTGACAAATAGGTTACGAAATTATTTGATTTTTCTTATTCTCTTTGATTATGATATATTTTGTAATCTATTTGTCAATTTGGACGTCTTGTTTCAGGATGTCAATCTGATTATGGAGTTTTCGATGATTTTAAGTAACAGACGTTGTATCAATTTCAAAATTTCTGAATTTTACCACACCTTATGTCTTAGATATAAATAAAATTGAATTGTAAATTTTTGCATTTGTCACCTTTGTTACTTCCACTCTTCAATTGAAGAATAAAGTAACTCAATCTAAGTAGTATAGTCATTGACGTAACTCAGGCAATAAGTAATGCAACTTCAATACAAATTCCCCCAATATCAAGGTAACCTAGGTCCTAAGCCAAGAGCAACGTAACTCCATATCAAAGCAACTCATTTGTTGGGTTCCACTGATTTGGAACTCAAACCAAAACGGTAGCTCTAATCTATTCCCAAATCTACTATAAGACAAAGATCACCAGTAAATCATCACGAAGTGATCAATCTCCGAAGCAAATCAAACACGAAATAACCCAACTCCTAAATATGTCATCAGCAGCTTAACTAGACAAGCCAACTTTAACCTTGGCTTAATTTAATTTTTTTGGCTTAAAAGCTTAGTTTGCAACTCAACTTCTAAGCATGGCAATAGTAGTCCAAGAGCAAGCCAACCATAATCTACAGCTTGGCGGACAATCCCAAAGCATCCTAGTCTCGAAGTGATCCAACTCCAAAGCAACTCAATCATCAAGTAAACGATCGACAACCTTAACCCGAAACATGCTTGAAAAATCCTAGCCACAAAGTTATATAACTTCAAAGCAACTGATGTAACTGAACATCAAAGCATGTCAACAGCACTTTAAAAGTAATTTAACTACAATACAAGCCAACCTTAACCTAAAGCTCGAGGTACGAAGTAAGTAACTGAAACACGAAGTTACTCAACTTCTAAGCATGCAACTGCAGTCTAAACGCAATGTAACCTCAAAACAAGGCAATACTAATCTACAATTTGATGACCAATCCTAAAACATGCCAGCTTCAAAGTTATCCAATTCCAAAACAACTCTTCTAAACAAAACCACGATCAGTTAAATTCATAATTCAAATTACAAATTAAGTTAAAAACGATGCCAAGGATTTGTCAAAAAGCTGCCAAATTGTCAAATTTGATAGAATCTCTTCTAAACAGGATGGTTTTTTATAATTTTTTTTTTTGAAACTAACAATACTGTGTTAAGTATTAAACTACCAATTCTTAACAGAATTGTCTTAAAGAAGATTTTTAACTGATTCATTTAAATAATGCTGTGCATTAAGTCTAAGTAGGTATTTAAATGATGAATTAAGACAAAAACGATATTAAGCATGTATCAAAAAGCTGTCAAACTAACAATACTTTGTTAAGTATTAAACTACCAATACTTAACAGAATTGTACTAAAGACGGTTTCTGATTCATTTGAATAAAACCGTGAATTAAATTTAATTAGGTATTTAAATCACGGAATAAGACAGAAACGACATTAAGTATATGTCAAAGAACTGTTAAAATTTGACAGTTTTTATCTTCTTTGACTTCTCTTAAAAGTTGTTACCCTATAATTTGAATCTTAAATAGTAAATTCGATCTATTTTGCAAATTCATTTGGAAGAATCATTTCACAATCATTCTTTTTAGCTATTTATGTAAAATATTGACGGTTTGACAGCTTTTTGACGTTTGTCAAAAGTTATTTTCCAAAGCAACTCAATCATGCAGTAAACCATCTCCTAAGTATGTTAATAACACTTCAAAAGCTATACAACTTCAAGGTAAGCCAACCTTAACCTAAATCTTGCTTGAACAATCGCAAAATATCCAGAAACAAAAAGTAATACAATTCGAAAGGAAATTGCCAACAGAACTTCAAAAGTAATGCAACCTCAATGCAAGGCAACCTTAACCTAAAGCTTGCTTTAACAATCGTAAAGCTATCGTAGCCACAAAGTTACTCAAGCCCAAAATAGCTACATCATGAAGTAACCTAACTCCTTAGCATGATAACAAGAGCCCAAAAGCTATGCTACCTCAAAATAAGTAAAACTAATTCTAATGCTACTTAATGACGATGTTACCGTCTCCTAAGCATGCTAACAACACTATAAAGGAGTTTAACCTGAAAGCAAACCAACTCTATCCTGAAAAAGAATCGATTTTGGCTAAAACCAACCTAAAGCGTAGTTTGACAATCCAAAAGCATCTTAGGCACAAATACTGATCCAACTCTAAAGCAAATCAAACACAAGGTAACCCAGCGTCAACCTTAAAACAAACCAATCGTAATCTTACAGCTTGGTGAACAATTCCAAAGCATCCCAGCCTCAAGGTGATCTAACTCCAAAGCAACTCAATCATGTAATAAACCATTTTCTGAAGATGCCCGTAGTATTCTAAACGCAATTGAACCTTAAAACTAAGACAAGCTAACCTTAATCTGAAATTTGCTTGAAAAATCCCAAATATCCTAACCATAAAGTTATACAACTCCAAACTGATGGATGCAGTAATTCATCATCAAAGCATACCAACAGCACTAAAAGTAATTTAACCACAAGGCAAGCCAACCTTAACCTAAAGCTTGCTTTAACAATCACAAAATATCTTATAGCTTCAAAGCAATTCAAAAGCACTGCATTAAAATTTTAAAGTAATCTGCTAATCCACGTAAATAAAATCCAAATCATTCAATTACAACGTAAAATCAACTATCTCTGAAGCAAGTCAATCTAATTTTAATTCTCCCTTTATTTTATTGTAAGCAACTATAATTTTAGATTTAATACTTTTTACGTTAACCTTACAATTATTATGAAGGCTTCACGTCAACAATATAGTTTTATTTTATGTCGCTTTGTAGAATACCAAAGTAGGTGTTTTTTGGTAATCAATATAATTGAATTCATAGGCAGATACTTAGGTAGTGATATAAAATTGAGTGTTAATTATCTCTTATTTTTTCTAATCGTATTGAAAAAAAGCACTCATCAATAAGAGTGTGTATTTTCATACATACTTATTTAGCATACAGGGTAAGCACTTGTTAACTACTTGGAATCGATGTGGTGTCTTGTTAAGATACAGTCAAAATAAGGTAATGTAAGTGCAGTATAATTTCCCAAACTTTTTTCTTACTTCGCTTCGCATCATCAAACCTGAACTGCCTTAGAAACTACAGTATCCAATCTCGGGACGTTACTAAACGAAACATCTTAATTCCAATTCTAGTTATATCATAGATGTCATTCAAATTTCGCTTGCTTAACTTTAAAACTCCTCCATAACACAGCAACCCAAACAGAGCTTATTAAATAACGGTGTGAAGTTTTAGCCATAGATTCCAGCCATACATTTTAAAATCGAAGAATGACCAATTTCTGCAACTCGAAACTACAATTAAAATTCATGTTTGAGTTTAGTACTTTTAGAACAACCCCTACACAAAAATTTGCTGGGGGGTGTTTTCATTTAAGGGAGAAAAAAATCATGAATGAAAAAGTTATGAAAAAAAAAGTTATGAATATCGCGTGCGCCATAAGCTGTTTCGCTAAAATCGAAAAATATTCAATGTCTGCAACTCGAAACTGAAATTAAAATTCAGATTCTTATACAAAAATTTACGGAGGGATGTTTTTATGTAATGGAGAAAAAGAATTCTCATTTGCATCAACATTTTCCGAGACATTATACGTCGTATACAGGGGGTTCACGTAACTAGTTCAATGAAACTTTTTTGGGTTCCACTTCAAAAAAGATTCATTCCGATCGTTTAATCTAAAATATTTTCATGATGGCAATTACAAGACGGCTAGGTTCTACCGGAAGTAAACCTCAACTTCGTTACTTTAAATGGGATGCTATAATTTTTATTACGCCATTCAATTATAAGTAAAACTTTTTTTGTTTTTGAGCTATTTTGATTGTAATTGTTTTTTTGACAAATATCACCATGCTCTTTAAAAGCTCATATCTCAGCCAAAGTTAATTCAAAAACGTTTTGCATTGGCACGATAACGATAACTCTTTATATGATGTCAAATTGATTGTCACTTGTTGTATCAACGTATCTTATTATACTCTCATTATCTTATACTCTCATTATTTACAGGATTCTCGTTTCTCTGTATCCATTTGCGAAAAAGTCAAACAGTCAATCAATGTTGAGTGAAAAAAGTTGAATTAGGTTTAGCCTTTTACCACAGCTCAATTTTGCCAATAAAAACATATACAGTTCAGCTTTATTATTTGTTTCGTTTTGTACTAACTTGTGGGCTTTTTTAAAAAGATTTCTAATGCGCCTATTTACAAAGAAATTAGAAGTAATAATATAATTAGGATCATCATACCATTGATGTAATATAAAACACCCGTGATTTTTTAATTATTTACATTTTCTTTAAAAACAATGTCTATAGATTTCGGGATTTCTTTTTTTAATTTTTCCACATCACCACTACAATTATAAATTGCTCTTTGAGCAAATTTTTGTAGCTTTTTAATAATTGGTGTGGTTATATGTTTTCGTCCATGTATGTTTATAGAGCCGTCTGTTTTTATTTTATGTAATGACTTCCTATAATTTTAGATTGCATGATCAGTGCATTCCATCTTTTACTCAGCACCCCCATACGACACTTTTTTTTTGTATTTCATAAAATACACTTACATCTCCATCGGCTATAAATTTCAAATATTATGCATCTCGATGCTTTTTGAGAAGCCTTCTACAATAATATCAGCTTCCATAGCTGATGAGGACCCACGCCAATTCTTGAAGTATTTATGAGTGGGAGCAATAATATTTTTATTTTGTGCACGTTCACAAATTGAGCAGTACTTGTTCCGAATTCCTAAGAATAATAGTTGGCCCGTTCTTTTGCCTATTATAACCCCCTTCAAAATTACAATTTAAAACGATTGTAAGAAAGACTGCTGCGTTGTAGTTATTTCTATACGACCTCTTACTCCAACCACCATCGCAATAAGCGAATATCCATGGTGTACCATCTCTATCAATATCACCTGCTTCTTTGGCAAGTCGACACTTTTCCATTCCTGCTATCTCCATTGAATGTTATAATTAGTCTTTCCAAGATTTCGAAAGAGTTTTCTATATTTAAAAATTTATATTTTGGATATTTTACATTGGAATATCCAATGACAACTACAATAAGTGATCTGTTTGGGTGTAAAGTACCCCCACTATTATCTGTTTGGGTGTGTGGGGGTTGTACTAAAAGTGCTAAACGCAAATCTGAATTTTAATTTTAGTTTCGAGTTGCAGAAATTGGTCATTTTTCGATTTTTGCGGAACAGTATATGGTTCACGTGATATTCATAACTTTGGAATTTTTTTTTCTCCCTTAAATGAAAACACTCCACCGCAAATATTGGTGTAGGGGTTCTTTTAAGAGTACTAAACTCAAATATGAATTTTAATTTTAGTTTCGAGTTGCAGAAATTGGTCATTTTTCGATTTTAGTCAAACGGTATACGGCGCACGTGATATTCATAACTTTGGGAATTTTTTTCTCCCTTAAATGAAAACACTCCACCGCAAATATTTGTGTAGGGGTTCTTTTAAGAGTACTAAACTCAAATATGAATTTTAATTTTAGTTTTGAGTTGCAGAAGTTGGTCATTTTTCGATTTAAGCGGAATAGTATATGGGGTATGTGATATTCATAACTTTGGAAATTTTTTCTCTCTTAATTGAAAACACCTCCTCGCAAATTTTTGTATAGAGTTCTTCTAAGAGTGCTAAACTCAAATACGAATTTTAATTTTAATTTCAAGTTCTAGAAATTGAAAACTAAATGAAAACTCTCCTCTGCAAATTTTTGTGTAGGGGTTGTTTTAAGAGTGCTAAACGCGAATCTGAATTTTAATTTTACTTTCGAGTTACAGAAATTGATCATTTTTCGATTTTAAAATCTATGACTGAAATCTATGGCCAACTTTACAACCGTTATTAAATAGCTTATTCGGGTCTTCAACCGTTATTAAATAGTCGATTTCGGGTCTCTTTCTCTGAAAAATCTTTAACTGTTTTCGCGATATGTAATCGTACTTAGAATATAGAAGAATTTAGAATATTGCCGAAAAATATTTTCGAATTCAGTTGGTTCTCTCAAACTTTGAGTAGAACATTTTGAACTTGCTTGATTTACTATATTATGACGTTGTCTTCGTTGTTTCAATAGATTGGAGTGTTTATACCAAGCAGTTTCTGTTATCTTGACCATAGCAAAATGGTCCTCCTATTAGTAATAAGCTAATCTCCAAAGCAACTTAAAAGATTCTCTTAGTTGATATTTAATTTAATTTTATTACTGAGCTACAGAATCTATTACATTATGATTATAACAAACTATTGAATAATTAAATTTTATTACAAAACTTTTTTTTTTAATTTAGGCTGAACTTATACACATGCGAGCAGAATTAGTCGAATCAAAATCAAAACGTGAAATATTAGAACAAGAATTGCACAACTTATTGCTACAATTGCACACAGCACAATTAACACAATTGCCGGCACTGAATAATGGACATTACAAACAAGAACCTGACGTTGATAATATCAAGAAAAAAATTGAAGATGAGTTGAAGAAAAGTCCTAGTCATTCTGTTAAAAGTAAGTTTATTAAAAGAAAAGCTTTTTTAAATTTTTTTTAATTATAATAATTTTTTTAGAAAGTATTGAAACGGAAGAATTGAAATTTAGTCCTACAACGGTGGAAATAACTCAATTGAAAACGGAAAATGCTCAACTACAAAACGAAAACTCCTCTCTAAGGAATTCAATGTTGGCGTTAAATAGCGAAGTTTACGGCGCAAAACTTGCCGCTAAGTACTTAGATAAAGAGCTGGCGGGACGGATCCAACAGCTGCAATTATTAGGTGAAAGAAAGTTACTTTGAGATCATCTCTTCCCAAAAAATAAAAAAAATATCACATAATATTAATATGCATTTGACGTCTGTGATTTGTAGCTTTATCATCTTTTTACGGAAATAAAAGTTTATTTTATTTTAAATAAAAATTTGATTTTTTATTTCTCATTATTATTATTTTTTAAGTCACATTTCACAATTTTTCTTAAAAACTTTTCTAAAATCTTAATGATAATTTTTTTTAGGTCGCGAAATGCGCGGGGATGTCAGAGACAAATTATGGCGACAATTGGAATCGGAAATTTTACTTCAACGACACAAAACCGTGGTGAGAGAATGTAGAAGAAACAGCGTAATGAGTAATGCGGATAAAATGAGTAAACCCCAAGCCCCGATTATAACGGAAAATGGAGAGAATTTTGGTGATATTCGTACGGTTGTTGTTAAAAGAAAACCTGGGCAAGGATTAGGAATTAGTATTACTGTAATAATAATTTTCAAAAATGATTAAAAAAATTTTTTTTGTAATAATTTTTGTGTTTAGGGCGGTCGTGAACATGGCGTTCCAATACTTATTTCTGAATTAGAAGAAAACGGCCCGGCGGCAATCTCTGGGCAATTATATATCGGTGATGCAATCCTCTCAGTAAATGATCGAGATTTACGTCAAGCGTGTCATAGAGAAGCCGTAGATATTTTAAAACAACCCAGCGAAGAGTGTCGACTTCAAGTACAATATATAGCGGCCGATGATAGTGATAATTCACTTGAGGAAGATGGGTACAACTTCCAGTAAGTTCGTTTTAGTTTAACACATTGTTTTTTTTTTGTTTTGTTTGAAGTAGCAACACTTGAAACACAACCCTTTAATGTTTTTCCACAAAAAATTGAATTGCAACAACCTTTTTTAATCTACATTTATACAATTCAATATGAATAGTTACATCTTAAATTAGGATGTTGGGTGATTGTTTCAATTACAGCATTACGGTTTCTAATGATCACAAAAATAAAAATTAAGAGGAGCTTAATAAAAGTTAAGAGGAGCACACAAAATTTTTGAATGTTCATTCATAAAATGAAATAAATTTAAGGTATAATTCGTAATTATAAATAAATGTATTTCGAAATAAAAATATATTAATACAGGTCTCTGAAATGTGTATGTAGTGGAATACCACAGATTCCTTGACTCAAAATAGGTTGATTTAAGTTATCTATATTCAAAGTTGCTTCGTTCCGTCGCTAGAGGACTTAATAGTTAGCAAAAACATTTTTTTCCTCATTGCAATTACAAAATTTGATCATAATTGACACTGATTTCTCTGGGGGTTATTGAAGTCAAAAGTCGCCTCTACAAGTGATAGCAACGAGGATTTAAAGAAAAATTTCCCTGGTATTTAATTCCTTACTTGCTTAAGTGCCAACTGCGCTAAGATTTTGTAGTCAAAATGACGTAAATAAGTCTTGTTGCAGATATCCAAAAATTTCTTTTTTATGGTTAAACCACTTATGTAACCACCAATTGACATAAGTTTCAGAACAAAATGGGCTATTTAGAAATTATAATTATAAAATTGTCGCCTAGTCAATAAAAAATAATATATATAAGGTAATATTCGCTGAATTCATGACTTTTCTATCACAAAACCATAAAAAGACGTTAATTGAACCTAGTAACTCACATCTTAAAAATAGTTTAGATTGATTAACACATTTTCAAGTTATAAAGAGCCGTCCTAAGGCTGCAGCTTTTTTTGCCTTTTCATATAAAATTCAATGCTCAAAAAAAGGTTCCGCAAGACCAGACTCTGTGTACATGAATGATGGGGAGCGACCATGCGTTTTGTTGCAACAACAGGCGCCCCCAATGGATGGTGCCTCAGGGCTGTAACCCTACTGGCCCTTAGGTTTAGGACGGCCTTGTTTGAAATCTTCTAGCGACAAAACGAAGCAAACTTAACTGAAATTGACCTATTTTGAGCCAAGGAATAGTCAAAATAGAGACCATATATTGGTCCTTCGTTGTATATGCATTTTGGAGGCAACTTGTATATGTAACAAGATTAAAAATTATAAAAGAATCATATGATAAAAATTTTCATTTTTCAATCGGTGTTGAAGGTGATATCTTCATATTTATACTTTCAAGACGGTATCGTCCATATTTTCGTTTTTTCTTTTTCCTTCTTGACTTGTTTTTCATTATTAATTAATTAATGCGGTTGTGTGATAAATATCATATTTATAACTTACAGGCAATTCCTATAACATAACTTATTATTATTAACTTGTGCCTGGCGGTTAGGTCGAGATTAGGTTGGGTGGTGTTGGGTTGGTATTAGAACCAACCCAACCTATAGAAATGATATCAGAAATTATTCGATTCTTTGATATTACCTTATTATTAAAGCTTAGATATTTCAGTACCTTATCAGTGGCGTCACTAGAAAAAAAGCTATGGGGTGCGATCATAACACATTTACAAGTCAAATAACAGATGGCGTTTACGTGCAATTTATATATTTTTTAAGACAAATAAGTGTAATAAAAATATTTTATTGCCAAAAAATCTGTATATGCACATGTAAATGCACGGTCTAAATTCCTTGTAGATTTTTTTGGGGTTGCTAAGTTCCATAGATTCCATTACGGTCATCATTTTTTCTATATGGATAAGATGTTATTTTCACGTAAAGAAAGCAGTCAGAAATGTGATCTTCAGTATTCGAATTACGGGTCTTTCTTCATTGCGTATTGAAAATATGTCGTTCTTTTTTCACTATGTTCATAAAAGTTTATTGAATTTATTCCGTAATTTTGCTACATACTGTATAGTAGATTCTATAAGGAACTCAAAGAAAGAGCGAATATTTTAAAATAATGATATAAGATAAATGTAAATCTAATGAATACCCAAGATAAGTTGCGCCTGATGGTGAGTTGAGTTGAGTTGACCATGGGTTGGGTTGGTATCATTTTTAATACCAACCCAATCTATGGAAATAATACCACATGTTTTCTGAACCCAACTACCCATACCAACTCAACTTTGTGATATTCTTCTCAACCCAACTCGACTCAACTTACTCAGACAGTGCTCTTCCTAATGTCTTTCTTTCCCATTCTATTATTCGGCTACCTTTGGTATCATCGTATCACCATGAAATCAAAAAATAGTAATGCCTTTATTTTTTATAATAACATACCTTATGAAGGGAGATCCCCGCCGAATCCCACCCTTATTACCATCAAGTTCTTTCTAATATACAACTTTTTATTTACGCTTCATTATAGTTTTGAGCATTCCAGTAATGGCGTTCCAACTTTCCTCTGATTTCAGTAGCAACCTTCCTACATTTTCTATGTTCGGTGCTTCACTGTATTCCATTTGGCACAGATTTCTCGCCTCTTCGAACTCTAAATAATAATAATAATTTACTTTATTGTCCAGCAAAGTACAATTACAGGATAAAATTACATAACTAAAAAGAAATAGCACATGTTACAAAATCTCTGGACTGGCGAGTTAATTAAATATTCGTCCTACACTTTTTCAGGTAGAAAACATTAGTGTAACGCTTGATATACGCAGGTACAGCAAAAGTCAAATGCGATAACAGCAACCCAATAGAGTTTGTTCCGTAATATTGACCTCTCCACAGAACCAACAGTTTTCGTTTTGGACTCTGCCTATGGTCTTCAGGTACCTTCCATAACCCCGTGGTCCGTCAACGCCTACGTGGTGTAATGCTACTTCTTCCGAAGTTATATTCACCCACGTCACCAAATTAGTGATCATAACTCGTTTACTCCTTGTACTCTGATCACCTTCTCCATCATTTCAGCACTTATATCATTTTTCGCATACTTTCCTCGTTCATGCAGTGAGCGTCTTTTCTTCACCATAAGATGTATCGGAGAAAAGGGCGTCTGTTACCAGACGTTGCACCATTCAGCTGACACAATACAATGTCGTCTGTGCACTGACTGCAGTATCTGTTTATAGTGCAGCTGGTTTAAAGCTTTCTTCCACGTTGGCGCAGAGTATAATATGATCGATACCACCGCACTTGCAATTAGTTCTCTTTTGCTGGCCCTTCAGCCTCATACATTGATCATCAATCTCATAACCAAATTGTTCATATTTGCAGCTTCATCTGCAATCTCAATCAATAATCTTTCTTCTATCTTGCAGAAGTACTATCTAGCAGTTACTACTATCAATTTTATTCAATTTCAATTGTATAGGCTGTCTTAAAATTGGGATACATTTTCTTACATTTATGGTAAGAAAAGTATGCTTTTGCTGATCATCAGCTATCTTCGAAAAAATGGCTGTGAGTTTCTGTGTATATAAAGTATGGAATATGTATATGGAAGAAAAAGGAACTATAATTTATGATTAAATCATTTTTGAATGACTGCAACAAGCTTCTAGAAGTGATGCTTTAGTGAATTTTAAGGGTACTTTGATATATGAAAAATGGGTGATTTCATTTTCTTTAAGAACATATAGCCCTATACTTGTTTACCTTGATTAATTACTCAAAACACTTAAACTCTCAATAAGTCACTCAAAAACATTTGACAGAGATATTCCAAAGCATACTAAGATTCTTCGTGAGAAAATCATTTCAACTTTTTATCGACAACTCGTTGTTGGACGGGTGGTGTTTCCTTTATTATTTTTTTTTTTCTCAAAAAATAATCGTTTTCGAAAAAAATTCAGAGACGCAAAAGAGTTTTAGGACGTTTTCATCTACCTACTTATTTGTTTTTATAAAGGGGTGGTTAAGTTTTGCAGTTTAGAGGGATAGGTTGAAAATACAAATATGGTCAAAACGTGACCTATTATGAGTTAAACATACTCCCCAAATTTCATTTTCGTAGCGTTTATGGTTTCCGGGAAATAAAAATAAAACGACGAAGTAGCCCATAATTCATATATCAAAGTATTCTTCGTATAGATCGAGTTGTTTTGATTTTTTAAGGTTTTTAAGTAAAGGTAAATTGTTTGTATTGATAGAATGTTTATGTACTTGAAGGTGTTTATTAGTTCCATGAACCTCGTTAACAGTCTTCTTCCCGTCTGCCCTACATACTTCTTTTTGCAGTCTTCTCATTTAATAAGACAGATTCTACTTTTTTGATAATCACTAAGTTTGTGTTTGTTATTGCATAGAATCTAACTTATTTTATTACCTGAATAACCCACGACCCACGAGGCCTTAACTTTGAGCTGTAATATATCCTTTGCTCTCACCATAATCGCCAAGTCATCCGCATATGCCACAAGGTTCATCCTTTCCTTGACTCGGATCAACTGTCTGGTGTTAGAAATTATATCAACCCAACTCAGGAATAACATCAAAAATAATTCTTCCTAACCCAACTACCCACGCCAACTCAATTCAACTCATTGGTGTTAGAAATGATAACAACCCAACCCATGGGAATAATGTCACAAATTATTCTTTTCAACCCAACTACCCACTCCACATCAAATGACTGGTATTCGAAATGATAGCAACTCAACCCATGGGAATGATTACAAATTATTTTCTGCAACCTAGTTGTCCATCCCAACTCAATTGAACTCACTGGTATTAGAAATGATCCCAATCCAACCCAAGGGTGTAATGTCACAAATTATTCTTCTCAACCCAACTTCCCCCTCCTCAATCAATTCAATAGTATTTGAAATGATACTCAATCAGTGATGTGAGTTTGTAATTTATCTTGTAAATTACTACAATATTTACCATAATTTACTGTAGATTACAATTTATTTCATAAATTACCGGTGGAATGATCTGCACAGGCGCTTATACGTTTAAGTGCTTCTTTGAAGTTCGGACAAAGGTTTTATAAAATCAAAATAATAAAAAAAAATGTTACGCACATGCGCGGATACATTTAAATGTTCTTTTGTAGTTTGTATAAAGATTTATTACATCAAAATAATAAAAAGATTACAGTAATAATAATCAAATAAAGAAATAAATTACGCGAGAATAAATTTTGAGAAAAAAAAGCGTAATTTACAGCAATAATTTACACAAATTATAAATTACCGTAATTTTACATCACTGAACCCCAACCCATGGGAATAATGTCACAATAGTATATTACAGTACAAGTGAGGAAGCTAAGATTTTTCAGTAACGCGTATGTCGTATCTAAGAAAGACAGACATACGCGATAATATAGAAAGACATACAAGATAATGAAAAACATTAGTTTCCCACGTGTGCTGTATAGCGTTTTGTTCAATCCTACTGTTTAGAGAAAACTCGGTCTGAAAATTCGTCAATTCCTGGGTAATGTCATGCTCTTATTTGATCGATAAACAACCAATAGTGTCAAATTGTTGTCATTATTACGCATAAAATAAATAAATTTATTAAAATTAACAATTTATACAAGTGAAATGCTTAATTTAATTGTACATGTGTGCTCTCTATAGTTCTTTAGTTAACATCCGTGACGTTTAAACAGTTCTTAAAGAGTTTAGTTTAAGTAAGCTTAAGAGTTCTTCCTTTAAAGACTTTATATTTAGCTGACAGTGGTTGAAGAAAATTAGAGTGAGTGAAAATAACAACTTTCAACATTCCTATCTACGCTAGAAACTGACTATTTCGAAGGTAGGATTGAACAAATTATCCTTCTCAATCCAACTACCCACCCCAAATCAACTCAGTTGTATTCGAAATGATAGCAACCCAACCCTTGGCAATAATCACAAATTATTCTCCTCAACCAAACTACGAACTCCAACTTTACTCATTGGTATTAGAAATGATACCAACCCAACACATGGAAATAACATCACAAATTGTTCCTCTCAACCCAACAACAACTCTATCTCAACTTACTGGTATTAGAAATGATATCAACTCAACTCATGGGAATAATCACAAATTATTCTTCTCAACTCAAGTATCTACCCCAACTCAAATCAACGCATGATATTAGAAATGATATCAACCCTGTCCATGGAAATAATCATAACTTATTCTTCTCAACCCAAGTAGTCACCCCAACTTAATTCAACTCATTGGTGTTAGAAATGATACCAACCCAATCCATGGGAATAATCACAAATTATTCTTCTCAACCCAAGTACCCACCCCAATTTAATGCACTGATGTTAGAAATGACACTAACTCATTCCATGGAAATAATCACAAATTATTCTCCTCAACCAAACTACAAACCCAACTTTACTCATTGGTATTAGAAATAATATCAACCCAACCCATGGGAATAGTGTCACAAATTAGTCTTCGCAACC
The DNA here is from genome assembly GCA_036711965.1 of Onthophagus sagittarius. Taxonomy (NCBI): domain Eukaryota; kingdom Metazoa; phylum Arthropoda; class Insecta; order Coleoptera; family Scarabaeidae; genus Onthophagus; species Onthophagus sagittarius. The sequence continues at coordinate 17,562,873 of JASERS010000004.1, forward strand.
CAACTACCAACCCCAAAACAACCCACTGGTATTAGAAAGGATACCAATTCAACCCATGGCAATAATTACAAATTATTCTCCTGAGCCCAGCTATTCACTCCAACTCAACTCACTAGTATTAGAAATGTTACCAACCCAACCCATGAGAATAATGTCACAAATTATTCTTCTCAATCCAGCTACCCGCCCCATATCAACTCACTGGTATTCGAAATGATACCAACCCAACTCCATTAATAATCACAAATTATTTTTCTCAGCCCAACTCCTCATCCCAACTCAACTTAACTCACTGATATTAAAAATGATACCAACCCAACCCATGAGAATAATCGAAAATTGTTCTCCTTAACCCAACTATCCACCCCAAGTCAACTCCCTGGTATTAAAAATGGTACGAACTCAACCCACGAGAATAATCACAAATTATTCTCCAGAACCCAACTATCTACACCAAGTCAACTCAACTTCCTGTTATTAGAAATGATATCAACCCAACTCATTGGAATAATCACAAATTATTCTGCTCAACTCAAGTACCCATTCCACCGCAACTCAACGTGCTGGTATTAGAAATGTGACCGTCCCAACACATCAGTATAACATAACAAATTATTCTTCTCAACTCAAGTATCCACCCAATTCTACTCAACGCACTGGTATTAGAAATGATACCAACCCAACTCATGGGAATAACATCACAAATGATTCTTCTCAACCCATATACATTTGGTACCATGGGACCTACCTTTTCCTATCTCTTATACTTTCTGAGATAGCCTATAACAACGAAAGAAACGGAAAAGAAGTGAAAAAACTTTTTGTTTACACCTGCCAATCATCTATTGTAATACAAAGGAATGTAGTATGACAAGTAGCTTGTTTTGTTCCCCAATTATACCGTGAAGGCCGCTTTCTTTTGTTCCCCAATTAAACCGTGAAGAACCTTTTGTTCACACCTGTCAATTAGCCATTGTGATACGAAGGAATGTTAAGACAGGTAGCTTGCTTTTGTTCCCCAATTATACCGTGAAGGCCGCCTTCTTTTGTTTCCCAATTAAACCGTGAAGAATCTTTTGTTTACACCTGTCAATCATCATATACGATTTTTATGAAAGAATGTGTTTATTTTTGTAATTTTTTTCTTTTATTAGAAATTTTTAACTTTGTTAGGTTATAAACAAAATCTTTTTCAAAAAAAGTCGTTATATGATGTATAGCTCCTTTATTTCTATCTCTTTTAATTTTTGAGATATCCTTTGCCGTCACAAAATTTTTGGGATACCCATAGATAAAGAAGGAAAGATAGATATGCAACTTTACTATCTCTTTTTGTTGTCACGTAAGCGCCATGATTTGTTGAATTATTCCCCTCGAAATAAAACTTTTGACGGCAGTTTTAATTATTAATTTTATTTAATACTTTTTTTTTGTTATACCCGTTGGAAAAGTAAACAAAAAAATTGTATGGAGTAACACATTCTGCGAATTACACTAACAAAGTTGACAATCGAAAATAAGAAATGATAAAAAATAATAAGATACAAAATAATTTTTATTTTCTACATCTATTGTTATATATAAGCCTTACCCTCTACAATTTCTATGCTCATGCTTGGTTCTTTACTGGTTTACCCTCACAGTTTACCCACCGTTCACTTGGTCCTCTTCACAGTTTACCCCCACCCATTCGGTGGGGGTAAACTAATATACTTAAATATCTTCATACTGCGTACTTAATATCTTCATCATCAACAACGTTTTAAATGTTTCTTTTTGCCGTTGAGTTATTGTTTCGGACTCTGTTGATTTACTTGACCGAAGTAATTTTCGAGTGGATCTTGGTTCTATGTGCGGAAGGTACCTCGTGCCAAAAGTTCGTGGATTAAAATATCTCAAACTGGCGGTACCACTTTTCCGAAATCCTGTTCATAATGCTGTTTACTGTTTTGCATAAGACAAGATAAGAATATATAAGGAATCGATAGTCCGATCTGTACACGTTCTCTGTTTCGCAAAGGATGTTAGTAAAGAAACCGGAGTTTACGTTGACTTCAGGCTTTCGATCACTAGGTATTTCCCGATTTGTATGATATTGCAGACATCATAGAGTAAGGTTTATATATTAAAGGTTGTCCAAGTTCCTATGTTGCAACAGTTTGTTTTTTTTATGTGGGCTAGGGGCAAGAGCGAGCGTATTTCGTGACGTAACAAGAGGATCGAGCTAGATTGAGCCGGCGCAACTACGAACTCGTGGATACTAGAGGAATGCACGAGTACGTAAAAAGTAATCGGATAAATAATCGGCGAGTACACAACTAAACGATGCGAGTACATACTTGGCATCGTTCGGCAATGCATCGCCGATTACATTTTCGTTCTGATTATGAGTAATATTCATCTGAACTGCATCGTAGCATCGGGTATCGTGACGAGTACGCATCGTGAATAATCGTCGGATCGTGGAGTTTATTGTTTCACACGTTTTGTGTCAGCTTGACAAGCATACACAACTTGTCAAGAATGGCAAGTAGACATTCTTAACTATGGGGGCGTATCTTTAATGTATGAAAATGATTTCTGAAAGATAATGCATTTGAAGGTATTTATAGTCTTGTGATTTATGTCTTTTGATGACTGAAATTGTATTCTCGAATCTTGTTTTCAAGATTTTTTTCTGCCACTGTTTCATATTCTTATTATTTCGGCTTAGTCCTTCGTATAATACCACCCTAATGAAGTGAAAAGGTGTAGCTGGAAATCGTGTCAGAATATTCCTGCTCCAGAACCTCCTGCCTTTTTTGATCCAGCAGTGTAGACGGTTAGCGTTTTGCCTTATGAAGCAAACCCAGAACCTCCTACCTTTTTTGATCCAGCAGTGTGGATAGTTAGCGTTTCACCTTGTGTTGCTCTGAGTATCATCTGAATGCCAAAATGTGTCTTACTTAAGAAAGTAGGTGTAATGTAGCTGTGTGAGCTTCAAGGAGGAACTCACACAGCTTATCACACCTACACAGTTTATAAACAGCTTCACACTGTCACTGTGGGACATAATTCCTATGTATTGGGAATACTAGCTTTTCGATACTGGGTTAGTACAATCGTTGCTTTTTTGGTTTAGCAACTGATGTGTGATGTCCAAGTCAAACCATTGTCTAAGATAACACAAATGAACACTTTCTTTTTTAATTCAAGACTATATTACATTTTTTCTATAGGCAGTTATTTGTATAGAATAGACTACATTCTATAATAAACTTACTGTAATAATCCGTTTTTGAATTTGTCTTATGCCGCATTTCTCACTATCTTATAAATGTCTCATATAATATCCATTCCTTCAGCACAAATAAATTGCGCAAATGACGATGCGAAATGCTGTCGAATATGATTATACTCGTCGATACCGATTCTAAACGATGCCGATTACTGTTATACTCGCCGATGCCGATGCGAAACGATGCCGATTACTGTCATACTCGCCGATGCCGATGTGAAACGATGCGAGTAAAAAAAAGTGTGATGCGTACAAGTACACACGAGATAATCGTATTACTCATTTGACGAGTATTCGTACTCGTAATCGCCGATGCTGTACGTACTCGTGCAGATACCGTTTTTATATTTTGTGAGAGTTGAAGTGTATTCAAGTTTGTTAGTGTCCAAAACTCGACTTTTGGAGAATTGGAACTGGTTTAAATGTTAATGTAAATGTTACAAAAAGATAATTTAGTTATGTTTTTATCCATTATCACTAATATGTTATATAAATATAAAATATTATCTTGTACTAAGTGATATATAAATTTATTTACGTCTTGACCGGTTTCGGTAATTATATTACCATCTTCAGAAGAACATCTACATTAAAGAGGTTTACATATTAAAATAAATAATTTTTTTTTTAATATGTAAACTAAATAATAAATAAAAATAAAGAGGCAAGTACAGCCATTTTATTACAAACATTTAAGAGGAAAACAATTAAATTGAAAAAAGAATTCTTACACATACGTTTTTTAAAAACATGCTACCAAGAAAAATTAACACCAACATTCACAAATAAAAATTATCCTCCGCATATGAAATCAACTGAAATACAACAACAAAAATTAAAACATATTAAAAAAGAAATACACAAACATTACTCAATAGTTGAAAAATTAAATAGCTACATATATTTTTTATACCAAGAATTAATAAAGAAACTCCATTACTTAGAAATGGAGTATATTATCACAAACATTAATCACGATACTGAAAATGAGATAACACAAGAACGAAAAAACAAAGACAAAAAGATACAACTATTGAGAAAGAAGACTGAAAAGGTAAATAAGGATAATAAATGTAAAAAAGAAGAAAATATTCTACATTCACAACCTGGAACAACTAATATGTCAAACACCTTATTTACAAATGAAGAAATATCTTTACTCGAAAAGGGAGGCAAATACGCCGTCACCAAATCACAAAATTTAACAACAATAGCCATAGAATTGGAGGCAGTAATTAAAAATGATAAATGCGAAGGGGATCTAAGGAAAGAAATACAATACATATTACAGAAAGAAGAAGCTAAACAACAACACAAGAAAAAGAAATGTAAAAAGACGAAGAAAGAAGAAATAATCATAAAAGGATTAAAAAACAAGATAAAAGAAAACAACTTAATTGTCACTAATGGAGATAAGAATGCGGGTTTAGTAATAATGAACAGAATGGATTACCTAACAAAAACAAACGATTTCCTCAAAAGTAACAAATACACACAAATTCAAAAAGATCCTACTAACTCTTTCCATATAAAAACCAAAAAAGTAATAAAAGAATGTAACAACACCTTAACAAAGTTCATTTCCAACACTTACAATATAACACCAATGAACCCAAAAACACCCAGATTGTATGCACTACCAAAACTACATAAAGAAAACATACCCATACGACCGATCATCTCAAGCATTGACTCTAGCACATATAGAATAGCAAAGTTTTTGGTTCAATTTTTTAAAAATCATGTTCCATTCAAACCAAAGTTTAGTATTAACAACAGACAAAACGTAATAGAACAACTCCAAAAATCAGCTATACAGAAGGAATCATTAATCTTTTCATTTGATATCACAAACCTATATACAAATATACCCATAAAGGAAACTTTAACTATAATAAAGGAGTTTTTGTGCACAGTAGAATGGATAATAGAAATGATGTCGATAATATTCTCAAATTATTACATATCTGCACTAAACAAAATTTCTGTAGATTCGATAATAAAATATATGAATTTAATGATGGTCTCCCAATGGGATCGCCGCTTAGCGGACTTTTTCGGATATATTTTTAAATAAATTAGAGGAAGATCTTATCGTAAATTCAATAAACCCACATCATGAGAATATTATCACATGGTTACGTTATGTTGATGATATTTTAGTTGTAACTAAGACGAATGATATAAAAATGATTAATGACTTACATAAATACGTAAATAACCTCCATAAAAACATAAAATTTACGTTGGAAATGGAAAAAGACAACAAGCTAAACTTTTTAGATTTTACTCTAATCAGAAAAGAAAATAGGATTGAATTCGACATATACCGGAAACCGACACAGCACAACAAAATCATTCCGTATGATTCATACCATGATTATACTCAAAAGCTAGCAGCATTAAGATCATATATACACCGAGCTTTTAATTCAGAACTAAGCCAAAATAATTTTGAAAAGGAAATATCAATAATACAAACTATAGCAAAAGATAATTATTTCCCCGAAAATACAGTGCAAAAATTAATAGACAAAAAACATAATAAAATAAATTCAAAACAAATCTCATCCTTAGAAAAGACTATCGATAATAGCAAGTTAGATAAATTTAAAACAATAAGTTATCCAGGTACGATATCACACAAATTGAAAAAACTTTTCAAAAAATATAACATAAATCTAACGTTTGAAACTACTCACACTATTCAAAATATTCTAGATAATAGTAAAGACAAATTTGATATCTTACAAAAAAGCGGTGTATACCAAATAGAATGCAATAGTTGTCAAGCTACATATATCGGAGAGACCGGACGTAATTTCAAAACAAGGATCAAAGAACATTTAACGAAAGAAAATTCGGCATTTGGAAAACATTTACTTTTTAACAACCACGAATTTAATATGGAGAAAAATACAAAAATATTACACAAGAAAAATAAAGGCTATTTACTAGAAATACTCGAAATGTATGAAATAACTAAATTTAAAAAACAAAATCCGGATAAAATAGCACTAAATGAACAAATAAACCATATTACCCCTCCATAATATAATAATTTAAAAAATCCTTATAAAAATCTTTAAAAACCACTTTCCATTTCTATATTCTTTAGAAAACGAGTTTTATTTGTCCTCGTGATACCATTGTGTTGTTGTATTTTAAGAAATGTATGTTTGTGTGCGCTTAAGAATGTATAGTGATTGTTTTAACTTTTTAAATTGTTAATTGACGTAAGTTTTAAAGTAGATATAAAATTATTTATTTTAATATGTAAACCTCTTTAATGTAGATGTTCTTCTGAAGATGGTAATATAATTACCGAAACCGGTCAAGACGTAAATAAATTTATATATCACTTAGTACAAGATAATATTTTATATTTATATTTAATATATAAACCTTGATCATAGAGTAATTTTAATTGAATACTTAAACTGATGCTCCAATTAATTATTCAGTTTATAATTTATCATATCACTTTATAAATGCAAATTGAGAATCACCAATTTTGTTTTAAAATCTTTCTAATAAAGGGTTGCAATGATGTTTTATCCAACTAAAAATCTATCACCTTTATTTTTATTTCTTTATTTATTTTTTCCCTGTTTAATTTCTTTTAGTTACAGATTTTTCGATCGGGAAGTTTGTAGTCCTAACGATTCGATATCTTTACATCCCTTGAGTTCTTCGGGCGTTATTAAAACCCCAACGGCCCCAAGAACTCCCGATTCCACCTCGCAGAGTGGGTGAGTAACAAAAAAACCTGCGAGTTTCGTTGTATTGAGCACTGACTTTTATTTTGTACATAAGAATATTTAGATTTTAAGTTACCACTGCGTGCTAGAGTAAAAATACATCATTTTCCAATTTTGTGAGTTCCTAAACGATTTTTTTTGGTGTTTTTTTTGTTTTGTTGTTGAATGAGTGAGTGGGCGCACTTAATTTTTTTTAATGAAACGAGCGGTATTATTATCTATAATAATCTATACTTATTATTTTTGTTTTGATTTTCGTTTTTGAATGTAATTTTTATCGTTTGTTTTTTTTTGTTATAAATAAACGAATTGTTTTATTTATTCCTCTCTTTTTAGTTGATCCAATTTTAATAACCAAGCTGAAAATTAATAAAATCTTTCCAGAATCAGGCACGTAATTGGATTTGAAACGCCCGACACGACAAAGCTGTATAACGAAACTTTCATAATCGACCAGGTTATAGACACGTTACAAGCGGTTGATATAAAAAATTCTAACGATTTGATAGCTTTAGACACCGAAGTGAGTAAGGAAGAAAACGCAACCCAAAAAGATCTTAATTTTTCGAGCGAAAACTTGGATTTAAAAAAACTTCCTAACTTAAACTGTTCGACGAACTCGTTAAACTCGGAAAATTTATCCTCGCCGATGCAAACCAGCACGGACATGTTCGTGGATTCCGAAGTACTCTCAACAGATTCGCAATCGCCGAAAACCGCGGACAAACCCGCAAAGGCGGAAGTTTCGAAATACGACTTCAAAAAAAAGACCGTTTACGACTCGAACGAAACTTTCTCCTTAACAAAAAGCGACCAAAGCCTTTTGAATTCCGCGGAAAGCGACGACAGTTCCCCGGTGCATAAAGCCCCGCGCGATTACAAAAAAGTTCAACGCCGATACAAAACAAAAAAATATTTCGGCGTAAAAACTTTGCAAAGTATTTTTGGGAAACACAACGGATATTCGGACGTTTCGAGCACCGCGTCCGATTTTGGTGACGATCTAAATCAGAATAAACCGGAAAGTTGTTACAAAGAAATAGGAACCGACTCGGAAAACGCCAACTTAATCGATATCTCATCGAACGAAAACAATAATTTATCGAATTCCGTTGAGACGACGCCCCAATTCGAAGAGAACATCCACAGTATATTATCGGAAATGTTTCGGAGAAATTTCGACCTACAAAAAATTGACGCGACAACAACTCAATCAAAAACAACAAAAAAATCTTTACGCGTTGGAAAAGCTTTAAGATTATGTCCGAACGATGAATTTTCGTACGGAAACGTTTACAACGATCAAAAACGCGAAAAATTACTCGCACGATACGTTTACAATGCGAATTGTTTGAACGCGGATGGGGTTGGGGATCCAGATTTTGGAACTCCCGTTTAATTTTTTAATTAAATTAAAAATTAAACTTGTAATAATGATAATGATAAGGAAGAAAAGAGGGATTAAGTAATGAAAAGAAGAACACTTGAAACGGTTGTGTTTAGCGTTTACTTAGAATTAAAAAACAGTTATAGGAAAGCAAAGATATTGTAATACATCAAATTGAAAGTGATTTAAAAGTGGGGGGAAATTAATTTATTGTTGGATTTAGATTCAGGTACGTTTTAAAAGGGAAAATTAATTCGGAATTAATTTATTTGTATTATGGTAAAATCTCGATTAATAACAGATTTAATAAAAATATGCAATAATTCAGTCACTAAATATATTTAGTGACTGAATTATTGCTCTATAGAGTTAACAGTATGATTAGAATTAATACTAAAAATAGAAGTATTCGGGTTTCTTTAGACGACTCAATATAATATTAAGAACTCAGTTTAACTTAGAGTTTTAAATATACAAAGCGTATTGTTAAACTGGTTGCGTTACTGCTACAGATCTATTTCGCCTATTATATAATGATATTACAGTAGAACCCCTCATATCCGTCACCCATGGGACCGGAGCATGGTCGGTTACCAAAAAAGGTCGGATAATCCGAGGAACAACAAAAATGAACAAGACAAACATAAACGAGTACATATATTTAATTATGTATACAAATCCATGTATGTACATGTAAATTTATTTAAAAAAAAACAGTTATATTTTTTGTTTTAATCTACCAAATCTTGCTTTAGCTGAGATATCTTTCCACTTTTTAATGCACAGCACATCCATCGGTGTTGCTTCTGGATGTTGCTCGAAGTATTTCATTGCAATCTCGAAAGCCTCTGTAGCTGTCGTATGACTGATATTTTCAGGTTCTTCTTTTTCATTATCCGTTTCATCTTCCTCTGTTTCAACTTTAAAAACTGCGGATACGATTTGTTCGTCGTTCAGATCCTCGTTAGTGACTTCAACTATGTCCCCTCCCAATAGCCACTCTTCTATATCCGCTGGTTGGATTTGGGCATCGATGGTCTGTAAATCTTGTAGAATTTCTGCTTCATCTGTATTTAAAGTTTCAGACTCATTAGAGATTGCGCTCTCACCTTCAATAATACTTGGCCATAGTTTTCTCCAAGATTTTTGTAGAGTGGTGTGATTGAGTTCGTCCCAGGCTTGTGCGGCAATGTAAATGGCATCTTTTATATTAAAAGTCTTCATTGCCTCAAATAGGTTACTGCCTCCTTCCGTTTGCTCTAATAAGAAGCTGACATATTTTCGCCTGTATCTTTTCTTCAACCACTCAATAACCCCTTGATCCATAGGTTGGATTAAAGGTGTAACACGAGGAGGTAGAAACATAGCTTTGATGTTTCCCATTGTTAGTTCGTTTTCCGAAGGATGACTGGGAGCATTGTCAAGAATCAAGACTGCATTGAGTGGTAGATTTTTCATTTACAAGTGTTTTTTTACATCTGGTACAAACTCTTCAAAAAACCACTGTTTAAACAAAGAACTGTCCATCCAATCAGATTTTTGATTTTTATAATAAACAGGCAATGATGCCATGTTCACATGTTTGAACGCTCTGGGCTTTTTAGATTTTCCAATGACAAACAATGGCATTTTATGGTTTCCACTTACATTACTACAAGTTGTAAAAGTTAGTCTATCCTTGGATAATTTTGTCCCTGTTACTTTTTCATTTTTTGCAGCAAGAGTTTTTTGTGGGAGCATCTTGTAGTTTAACCCTGACTCGTCAATATTATACACTTGATCCGGATGCATATTGTTTTCTTTAATAAAAACTTCAAATTTCTTCACGAACTCTTTGGTTGCGTCATCATCAGCTGATAGCTTTTCTCCAGAAATAACAACGTGACGTATACCATGGCGACGTTTCCATCGGTGAAGCCAACCTTCACTTGCACTGAAATTTTCCCCTTCCTCTCCTACTATTGTTTTATGTAAAATCGCTGCCTTCTCTTTAATTATAGGACCTGACAAAGGAGTTCCTTTGCGTCTTTCTTGGCAAAACCATATCCAGAGAGCATCATCTAAAACATCAAATTTAGGCTTTTTAAGCATCTTTCTATTTTTTAAACCCTCCTCCCCTTCCACTGTCATAGAGTACGATTCGATATTCTTTCTGTTTTTCCTCCAGTCTTTAATAGTTGTGACGCCTATTCCTAATTCAGAAGATAATTTTAGAACTGACTCGCCATTGTCTAGCCTCTGAATAACTTCCAATTTCTTCTGTAGTGTACATACAATACGTTTTCGTTTTTGTTGGGTAGCCATAATCACTTTTACTATAACAATTGTAAATATGCATACAATTGATATTCACAATGATGAACACAGTTGCGCAACCCTTGGCAAACATCAAGATTGAGCGAATCAAGTAATTCCCCGACGGAAAGTCGGGTCTCTTGGGATTCACAAAAACGTACATTAGAGCATTTGAACAAAATTGGGAGTAGGGAGGGGTGACGGATATCCCGAGGAGTCGGATATCCCGAGGAGTCGGATATCCCGAGGTCGGATATGAGGGGTTCTACTGTATAGTCTTTTATTAAATCAATTTTTTTCATCGATAAGTGTTTATTAGGTAAATTAAACTAATGAAAGAACTTCTTTCTCTAAATAACTTAATTCGATGATGTTTTTATTTGTTTATCGTTCCTTACATGTTTCGACCTTGTTCAGCCATCATCAGAGGGTTTCTAAAACCAAATCTATAATTATTAAAGCTAATAACATTATTTAAGTGACATATTTATAACATTTAACATTGAAAAGTCTTAAAATAATCTAAAAATTGTGAACATTAAGGTTATGACTTCTTTTTCTATTCTTTATTAAATAAAATAATTTATTCAACCTACATCCTCAAAATTTGGAGATATGTGAAATCAAATTTAAAGTTCAATATCATCACAGGAGGAATTTTGTATTTAAATGAAAAATTATTTAAAAAATTATACTAGGTTAAAAACTTTTTTATATTTAAGAGAACACTGAAAGATCAACCATGTTCTTAACAGGAAAAACAAGCCGAACAAAAATTATGCGCATTGAGGTATCCGTTTTCGCGCGAAATTTTAAATTAAATCTTAATCGTTAAAATAAATATATTAAAAAACACCATATGTATAATACCGTATGTATTCCCGGTTATTGCGGAATCATCGACACGGTATAGACCCTCGTGTAACCGGGAAATTATTTAAATTTCGAATGGGTATCTAAGGTCTTTATACAGGGTGTCCGAAAACGACCAGTTAAAGTACAAACAATTTTTACTTGACTTTTAACCTTATTCGATAAGAAAATATGTTGACTTTGATAACAGTTGTTGGTGCCTACCGTTTTTGTTTTCGAGTTATTTTGATTTTAAGTGTCTTTTGGCAAATATCACCATGCTCTTTACAAGCCCATATCTCAGCCAACGTTAACTCAAAAACGTTTTGCATTGGTGCGATAACTCTTCATATGCTGCTAAATAGATTGTCATTTGTTATATCAGTATATCTTATACAGGCTGGTCAAAAATTGAGTTACCGTTTCTCTGTATTCAATTGCGTGAAAGTCGAAAATTTTAAATGGAACGCCCCATATTTTCATACCCTATCAGAAAGGAAATTTAATTCTCTACAAATTATCTATAAATAATCCTATACCTATTTATTATAGTTTTCTTGCTATTGAGGAATTTATCAAAATCATAGGTAAAATGCTAGAAATCGTCTGTGTTTTTGTTAGAAGGCAATGACATTTTGACAGTTTTTTGTTTAATTTATTTAAATTATTATTAGTATTATTTCTACAATGAAGTGTGATTGAATAAACTTTAGATTGCTAGCTGTAATTTACCAAAAATAACCAAAAGAAAACCGAATAAATGAAACAATGAAAAACAACAATTTAATGATAAAAATTAAAATCAATAACATAAAAGAATGAAAAACTGAAAATTACAAAAATAAATTATGGGAATTTAATTCTCTACAAACTATTTAGATACTTTCCTGCGCCTATTTGTTGTAGTTGCCCTCCTATTTGGAAATTAATGGACGCATGCAATGCTGGAAGCTTCTTGTTTTTATATTAGAAAGCCATGGAGTTTTGATAGCTTTTCAACCATATTTGTGTTATTGTTGTCATTACTTAGTTGTGTCATCACTTACTGCTGTTAATGTCTTTGAATATCATGGCGAATTATTCCCACGCCAACATTTTAAATTCGTCTTATATTCATGGCGGGTGTAATAAAGTTTTGGATAGGATAAGATACGTATCTCTTAGTTTTGGAAAGATCAAAATAACAAGAAAACATAAATTTCTATCACCAGCAGCTTAAGATAACAGAATAAATGTTTTGTCATATTTTATTGCTTTACCAAATTCTTCGGTAAGAGGTGCTTTGGTCGATTTAGATGAATAATATTTTACAAAAAAAGCACCGTAAATAAGTAAACTGAACTCTCTAGGAACATCTCGCGCATCATTACGTCGAATATTACGCCATATCATTGTTTTTCATTGTTTCATTTATGCGTTCTTCTGCTGGTTATTTTTGGCAAATAAAAGCTAACAAACTCAAGTTTATTCAATCGCAGATCATTCTAGAAATAATACCAATGATAATTTAAATAAATTAAACAATAAACTATCAAAATATCATAGCCTTCTACTAAAAACACGACCGGCTTCCAGCATTTTGTGTAGGATTTTGATAAAATACTCAATATGAAGAAAACTATAATAAATAGGTATAGCAATATTTATAGATAATTTGTAGATAGTTAAATTTCCGTTTAGATAGGCTAAAAAGATATGGTGTGTTCCATTTAAAATTTTCGATTTTCTCGCAATTGAATACAGCGAAATGGTAATGCAATTTTTGACCACGTTGTATAAGGTACATTGATATAACAAGTGACAATCTATTTAACAGCATATGACGAGTTATTGTACCAATGCAAAACGTTTTTGAATTAACGTTGGCTGAGATAGGGGGCTTATAAAGACCATGGTGATATTAAAATATTTTAGATTAATAGATTGGAATGAACAACCCATGATACCAAAATTTCAAGCCTCTACGAATAGTGTAACCCAAAAAATTTCTAATGAACCAGTTACGTGAGACACCTGTATAATGGTTTGTGTCTAAGCTGTGTTTTGTCGTTTTGAGGTGTTCTATTTCATAGTTTTCATAAATAAGTAGTTTATAACCTTTTTGAATGTTGTGTAGAACCTTTACGTTATTTTCTTTGTTAAATTCATGGTTATTTTCTATTAAATGTCGACCAAAGTTGGAATTAGTACTTCTTAAGTGTTCTTTTACTCTGGTTTTGATGGCTCTCCCTGTTTCACCTATATAGAATGCACCACGTGTTACAATCTAGTAGATATACTCCGTTATTATCTAATTTATCGGTCTTTTCTTTTGTGTTGCTTAATATGTTTTTTATATTATTATTTGATTTGAACGCTATTTTTACATTGTTCTTGTTGAAGATGTTACTAATTTTATGAGCAAGATTACCACAGTAAGGTAATGATCTGTATTGCGTGTTTTGTTTTTCATTTCCGTTGTTTAGGGTTGTTAAATTATTTAGGTGTTGTCTTGTTTTGTATTTCTTTATTAATATGTCTATGTATTCCGATGAGTAACCATTGTTATTAGCTATCTTCTTGATAGTATTAATTTTTTTGTACAAGTTATCTTCATTTGGTTTGGTTGAGAACGCTCTGTGTATGTAAGATTGAAAAGCTGCGTTTTTGTGGGTATGATGGTGGAAAGAGTCACGTGGAATGATAACATCGGTTTGAGTAGGTTTCCTATAAATATCGAATGTGATTTGTCGTTGATTCTTCTTTAAGGTCAAGTCTAGAAAATTTATTGTTTCTTTATTTTCGATTTCTAGGGTAAACTTTATGTTTTTATGTATTTTGTTAATGTTGTTTTTGAAGTTCTCTATTTCTTCTGTGTTGTTGCCTTTCCATAAGATGAATATGTCGTCGATGTATCGACGCCAGAGTAATAAGTTTGAGTTAGTTGTATTACTTATAATTTCGTTTTCTAATTTATTCATAAAGATGTCCGCCAATATGCCACTCAATGGTGACCCCATAGGAACTCCCTCATTATATCTATACATTTTTTCATTGAACTTGAAGAAATTTTGTTTTAGGCATATTTTAATGATATGTTCAAAATTGATTATGTAATCCATTTACCAGTATTTATTATAATAATGAAATGAAATAAAACAATAGCAGGTTTGTACTTTTTTACTGGTTTTTGTATTTAGAATTCAGCTTAACATGTTTCGACACGTGGTCATCTTCAGAAGCGTCCTCAATAAAAGTTAGAGATTGTTGGAGTATTCATCAAGCACTTTTGATATTTCGAAATCATCACAAAATTTTAAAAAACACCCATTTCATTTTAAATGTTAACGTAATTTGTACAACATTTTTAACTTGTAATTTTAAACCTCAAAAATCTTTTAAATTTTGTAACGTTTTATAAAAAAGATAAGTTTTTAAAATTTTAATCACAATTAACAGTTTTAACGCATTTTTGAATATGTCAACACCCTTCTGCCTCATGGCTGCTTCGGCTTGAAAAGATGTATGATTGTAAAAGCTAGGATTAGTTGCTTGTTCTTTGAGTATTGGTGCAAATTCCTCGGCAGCAAAGCTGCCTCGACTTTTAATATAACTCGTTCTTGTCACAAATTGAGAATTATTCTTTATTTATACACTGATGGCGCTCCTGCTTAGCAGCAGAGCTGCTTCGGCTATTACATAACATGATTAACACGATTAACAGTTTTAACGCGTTTTTGAATATGTCAAAACCCTTCTGCCTCAGCAGCATGGCTGCTTCGGCTTCAAAAGATGTATGGTTGTAAAAGCTAGGATTAGTTGCTTGTTCTTTGAGTATTGGTGCAAATTCCTCGGCAGCAAAGCTGCCTCGACTTCTAATATAACTCGTTCTTGTCACAAATTGAGAATTATTCTTTATTTATAATCTGATGGCGCTCCTGCTTAGCAGCAGAGCTGCTTCGGCTATTACATAACATGATTGACACGATTAACAGTTTTAACGCGTTTTTGAATATGTCAACACACTTCTGCTTCAGCAGCATGGCTGCTTCGGCTTCAAAAGATGTATGATTGTAAAAGCTAGGATTAGTTGCTTGTTCTTTGAGTATTGGTGCAAATTCCTCGGCAGCAAAGCTACCTCGACTTCTAATATAACTCGTTCTTGTCACAAATTGAGAATTATTCTTTATTTATAAACTGATGGCGCTCCTGCTTAGCAGCAGAGCTGCTTCGGCTATTACATAACATGATTAACACGATTAACAGTTTTAACGCGTTTTTGAATATGTCAAAACCCTTCTGCCTCAGCAGCATGGCTGCTTCGGCTTCAAAAGATGTATGATTGTAAAAGCTAGGATTAGTTGCTTGTTCTTTGAGTATTGGTGCAAATTCCTCGGCAGCAAAGCTGCCTCGACTTCTAATATAACTCGTTCTTGTCACAAATTGAGAATTATTCTTTATTTATAAGCTGATGGCGCTCCTGCTTAGCAGCAGAGCTGCTTCGGCTATTACATAACATGATTAACACGATTAACAGTTTTAACGCGTTTTTGAATATGTCAAAACCCTTCTGCCTCAGCAGCATGGCTGCTTCGACTTCAAAAGATGTATGATTGTAAAAGCTAGGATTAGTTGCTTGTTCTTTTAGTATTGGTGCAAATTCCTCGGCAGCAAAGCTGCCTCGACTTCTAATATAACTCGTTCTTGTCACAAATTGAGAATTATTCTTTATTTATAAACTGATGGCGCTCCTGCTTAGCAGCAGAGCTGCTTCGGCTATTACATAACATGATTGACACGATTAACAGTTTTAACGCGTTTTTGAATATGTCAACACACTTCTGCCTCAGCAGCATGGCTGCTTCGGCTTCAAAAGATGTATGATTGTAAAAGCTAGGATTAGTTGCTTGTTCTTTGAGTATTGGTGCAAATTCCTCGGCAGCAAAGCTACCTCGACTTCTAATATAACTCGTTCTTGTCACAAATTGAGAATTATTCTTTATTTATAAACTGATGGTGCTCCTGCTTAGCAGCAGAGCTGCTTCGGCTATTACATAACATGATTAACACGACTAACAGTTTTAACGCGTTTTTGAATATGTCAAGACCCTTCTGCCTCAGCAGCATGGCTGCTTCGGCTTCAAAAGATGTATGATTGTAAAAGCTAGGATTAGTTGCTTGTTCTTTTAGTATTGGTGCAAATTCCTCGGCAGCAAAGCTGCCTCGACTTCTAATATAACTCGTTCTTGTCACAAATTGAGAATTATTCTTTATTTATAAACTGATGGCGCTCCTGCTTAGCAGCAGAGCTGCTTCGGCTATTACATAACATGATTAACACGAGTAACAGTTTTAACGCGTTTTTGAATATGTCAAGACCCTTCTGCCTCAGCAGCATGGCTGCTTCGGCTTCAAAAGATGTATGATTATAAAAGCTAGGATTAGTTGCTTGTTCTTTGAGTATTGGTGCAAATTCCTCGGCAGCAAAGCTGCCTCGACTTCTAATATAACTCGTTCTTGTCACAAATTGAGAATTATTCTTTATTTATAAACTGATGGCGCTCCTGCTTAGCAGCAGAGCTGCTTCGGCTATTACATAACATGATTAACACGAGTAACAGTTTTAACGCGTTTTTGAATATGTCAAGACCCTTCTGCCTCAGCAGCATGGCTGCTTCGGCTTCAAAAGATGTATGATTGTAAAAGCTAGGATTAGTTGCTTGTTCTTTGAGTATTGGTGCAAATTCCTCGGCAGCAAAGCTACCTCGACTTCTAATATAACTCGTTCTTGTCACAAATTGAGAATTATTCTTTATTTATAAACTGATGGCGCTCCTGCTTAGCAGCAGAGCTGCTTCGGCTATTACATAACATGATTAACACGATTAACAGTTTTAACGCGTTTTTGAATATGTCAAAACCCTTCTGCCTCAGCAGCATGGCTGCTTCGGCTTCAAAAGATGTATGATTGTAAAAGCTAGGATTAGTTGCTTGTTCTTTGAGTATTGGTGCAAATTCCTCGGCAGCAAAGCTGCCTCGACTTCTAATATAACTCGTTCTTGTCACAAATTGAGAATTATTCTTTATTTATAAGCTGATGGCGCTCCTGCTTAGCAGCAGAGCTGCTTCGGCTATTACATAACATGATTAACACGATTAACAGTTTTAACGCGTTTTTGAATATGTCAAAACCCTTCTGCCTCAGCAGCATGGCTGCTTCGACTTCAAAAGATGTATGATTGTAAAAGCTAGGATTAGTTGCTTGTTCTTTTAGTATTGGTGCAAATTCCTCGGCAGCAAAGCTGCCTCGACTTCTAATATAACTCGTTCTTGTCACAAATTGAGAATTATTCTTTATTTATAAACTGATGGCGCTCCTGCTTAGCAGCAGAGCTGCTTCGGCTATTACATAACATGATTGACACGATTAACAGTTTTAACGCGTTTTTGAATATGTCAACACACTTCTGCCTCAGCAGCATGGCTGCTTCGGCTTCAAAAGATGTATGATTGTAAAAGCTAGGATTAGTTGCTTGTTCTTTGAGTATTGGTGCAAATTCCTCGGCAGCAAAGCTACCTCGACTTCTAATATAACTCGTTCTTGTCACAAATTGAGAATTATTCTTTATTTATAAACTGATGGTGCTCCTGCTTAGCAGCAGAGCTGCTTCGGCTATTACATAACATGATTAACACGACTAACAGTTTTAACGCGTTTTTGAATATGTCAAGACCCTTCTGCCTCAGCAGCATGGCTGCTTCGGCTTCAAAAGATGTATGATTGTAAAAGCTAGGATTAGTTGCTTGTTCTTTTAGTATTGGTGCAAATTCCTCGGCAGCAAAGCTGCCTCGACTTCTAATATAACTCGTTCTTGTCACAAATTAAGAATTATTCTTTATTTATAAACTGATGGCGCTCCTGCTTAGCAGCAGAGCTGCTTCGGCTATTACATAACATGATTAGCACGATTAACAGTTTTAACGCGTTTTTGAATATGTCAAAACCCTTCTGCCTCAGCAGCATGGCTGCTTCGGCTTCAAAAGATGTATGATTGTAAAAGCTAGGATTAGTGGCTTGTTCTTTGAGTATTGGTGCAAATTCCTTGGCAGCAAAGCTACCTTGACTTCTAATATAACTCGTTCTTGTCACAAATTGAGAATTATTCTTTATTTATAAACTGATGGCGCTCCTGCTTAGCAGCAGAGCTGCTTCGGCTATTACATAACATGATTAACGCAATTAACAGTTTTAACATGTTTTTGATTGTGTCAACATTCTTCTGCGAGGCTATTACATAACATGATTAATGCAATTAACAGTTTTAACATGTTTTTGATTGTGTCAACACTCTTCTGCCTCGGCAGCATAGCTGCCTCGGTTTCAAATGATGTATCATTCTTATAGATCGGATTTGTTGTTTGTTTTTTGAGTATTGGTGCAAAATCCTCGGCAGCAAAGCTGCCTCGGCTTTTAATATAACACGGTCTTGTTGCAAATTGAGGATTATTCTTTATTTATAAACTCATGGCGTCTCTGCCTCAACAGCAGAGCTACTTCGGCTACTACATAACATGATTAACATGATTAACAGTTTTAACATCTCTTTGAATGTGTCAACACTTTCCTGCCTCGGCAGCATAGCTGCCTCGGTTCCACATTTTTATTTATAAATTGACTAAAATATGACCCAAAGAACAGAATCGTCTAAAGAGGCAATCCCGAATATTTCTAGATCTAGTGTTAGTTCTTCTTTTAGATTTGCTTGATTTAAACAGAAAGATTTAGGGGAATACCCCTAAGAAGAATTATAAAAACGTATAATATATAATAGATCAATTTGGGGAATAACCTGAATTTAATTTATCGAGGTTTTACTGCATTAGAACATTAAAAAAAATTCTACCTCAACAAAAATTCTTAAGCACAAAAAAAATATTAACGACTTTTAAATCACATCTTAACCACTTAAAGCTTTTAAACCAAGAAAAAGTGAAATCAAATCTGATATATTACAGTACTTTTTTCTAGGATAGAGGAATAGAAAGTCTTAAAACGCAGAAGATACATGTGATATTTATTTAGTTTAGAATCTCTCCGGGGAAATTTTGACGAGAAATACACACGAGCTTTTTTTGTAGATGAAAATCAAAAAATAAGAAAGTTTAAAGTAAACTAAATTAAAGATAGAACGAGGTAAAATTAAAAAAGCTCCATGGTATATAAAAAAAGCTCTATTTAATTACAGATTTCGTATTTTTCTTCCATCATTTTAGGTTGGTATCACGTTTTTTAACGAGACTAAAAGAGACTCCTTATTTATTATTACGTACAAATTACAATTTACAAAAACCAAAAAAATTAAAAGAAAATTCTTAGTCGAAACTAGCAACGTTCACCACACACGAAAAATGCCTTCTTTATACGAAAGATTTAACGTGGAATAAAATCTATATTGTATGCTTTAGCTTTTTTACAGTATTAGTGAGACGTGTTTAAATTACTATTACGTATATTACGAAAAGTACTAAATGAAAATTCGATCAGTTTCGTGTCGAACTCTAATCTTTCTCTTAGCGTAGCTAAAAACTATTTACAAAAGATGAAAAAATGAAACGGCGCTGCTCAAAAAATGAAACGCGATTTCTCATAATCAAAATAAAAAAAGGGAAACTAACATACGATTATTTCCAGGTTATTTATTATAGTATTACACTATTATTCAATCGTCATGTTATCGTTGGAACATATCTGTGACTTAATAAATCTTTGCTGCTCTGAACATTTTTTGGTTTTATTCTAATCTCCTATTTTAACTCATTGTTTGTTTTAAAAGTCCCCTAAAGAAAATGACCATACGAAATGGTGTTTAATAATAAATCGTTTTGTATATAAAGTTGAAAAATCAATTTAGTTGTATGTTATTTATAAACTAGAGCGTCGTTACAAAAATTTTATGATACCAAAGATGTTGAATAAATATGATACGTGTTTTATTTTCAACCACAATAATTTAATTTACTCCAACTTAAGAAATTTAGGAGATTGAATTATCATTTTGATTTGTTCAACCTTACAAAATTTGTCATTCGAGGATAATTACACAAAATATGTTATTTGGGCATAAAAACCTGGCACCCGTTCCTTACCTTGCATTGTACATTTTCATACAACGATGTCTGAACGTATGATCGTTTTAATATTAAATAGAGGTCAAATTAAATCAAAGTAAACTTTAGAAGATGTAATGTCGGCAATGTAACATTTGTTTGTTGAAGTGAATCAATCTGAAGAAATTACCGACGTTAGATCTTACAAAATTTTATGGAAATTACATTGATTGGATTCACTTCGATGAAGCTTTCTGAGTTTTAGTGCATATGTAGATGATATCAATAAATTTTATTATTTGATTAGTTGTCTAAAGGGTGGCGCAATGTGTTAGTTTTAGTTTTATATTATTAGATCTAACTCTAGATCTAAAACTAAAAACATTTGGGTTTAGCTGTACATATTTCAAGAGTATTAGTTCTAGTTTTATTTCACTAAAGGGTTGGGTTGGGTTAATGCATCTGGTGACATATTTTAACGATGGCTTCTACAATGAATAATTTCTGAAATAGAGTGCTTTACAAACTGATTTGGTAACCTTGAATATTTGAATTGTTAGTTTTACTTCAGTTCAAATATACAACGTTGGGTTGGGATTAGTTATGCATTTGAAGACATTTTTTCGACGAAGACCTCCGAAACTAACAGTTTTTGAAATAGAGTACTTTATAATCTGACTTGGCAAACCTGTATATTTGAATTGAACCAAAATTAGAATTAATACTAGACCTAGGAGCTTTTTATGTTTGGACATTGAGGGACACTTTTAATTCACATCTTAGTAAAAAAATGATGAAACAACGCGATTGAAATGGAAAGAAACGTTGTTCAAACGTACAAAACAAAACAATTAACCGATGCGTACAGTATGATTTGTTTTTTAACAAACCAATGCAATGTTTTTGAAACAATTGAAAAAGGCAAACCAAAGATTGGAAAAGCATCAACACATTTGATAATTGACAAAGCGAGATGTTATCTCTGCAAAGGAAATCACATGATCTACAATTGTGATAAGTTCAAAGATTTAGATGTAAAAACAAAGTATAACTAAGTGAAGCGATTGAGACTTTGTATCAATTGTTTGAAGGATGCAAAGAATTTTCGGAAAGATATGCTTTTTCAAACATTTTTTTTCCATTGTTGCATGTAGCAAAACCAATTCCATTAGTAAAGCAACAAACAAAGGTTTGAAAGCCTGCAACGAGCAGATTGTTTATATATAATAATAATATATTCTGTCACAGTGCCACAAATAGTAGGTGGTGACAAGTCAATACATTCAACACAAATACAATATAAAATTCTTACATAATTAAATTATAATTAACTCGCGTTCGGGTACTACAACCGGCCTCAACCATCAGAAAGGTACTCCCGCAAACTATAAAATACATTTTCGAGTAAAAATGTTTTGACTGTATTCTTAAAAATATTCGGTGTGGCAATTTTTTTAATGGAAGCTAGTAGTTTATTAAATAATTTGACAAAATCATATTCTGGGCTTTTCTCAAAAAACGTTGTGCGGTGCTGCAGCAATGGCAAGTCAAGGTGTCTAGTTTCGCGTTGACTTACATAAGTGGTGTATCTATTGCGGTTGGTGTTGACGTATACTACTGCTTTAAGAATGTAAATGGACGGAAATGTCAGAATGCCGTGAATCTTAAAAACTTCTCTACAAGAGTCGCTACTCTGCAATCCGAATATTAATCTGATTATTCGCTTCTGAGCAACAAACACACGACGCCATTCTATACTCCTACTCCACAGCAGATTGTTGTACGATAAGTGAGAATAACATAAAGCATAGTAAGCATTTAAGAGAGACTGACTATTCAGGGACGATTTAAGCTTTAGCAACGCAAAATAAGCTGAATTTAGTTTTTTACATACGCTGTCTATATGCAGTTTAAAAGTCACGCCGTCATCCACAGTCAAGCCTAAGAAATATGCTTGTTTCTGTAAAGACAATCCTACAAAACATTCAATAGAAAAGGGACGCCTAATATTAAAATTAACACAAACCGTTTTTTGAATATTTAAAATGATTCTATTTCTAGTACACTAATCCGTAAAGCGTTCAATTACATTTTTGACTTTAACAGCAAACTCCTCCCGATCCCGAGCAGCAACAGCGATAGAGGTGTCGTCCGCATACATTACTACAGGTACATCCTCCAAAAAACGCGGCAAATCGTTTACAAATATTAAAAAAATTAAGGGTCCCAAAATTGAGCCCTGTGGATCACCAAGATCAATAGATGACTCCTCCGACGCTGTCCCCGAAAGAACTACTCTCAATTTACGATCTGTGATAAAGGAAGTTAACCATTTAAGTATATTTCCGCGGATTCCAACAGTATACAATTTTTGTTCAATAAAGTGAGGAGGCAAAGAGTCAAAAGCGCGGGAAAGATCAAAGAAGACATCAACCACGTAGTCCCCCCTATCAAGATTCCGATAAACATAGGTGAAATAATCAACAGTCGCAGTCTCAGTTGACAATCCTTCTCGAAACCCATGCTGGGACTTACAGAGGACTTTATATGTGTCAAAAAAATCAAGCAATCGTTTTTTAATTATTGTTTCAAATATTTTCGAACAGACGCTGCAAACAGAGATGGGCCTGTAGTTTGCGATGCTTTTGGAATCTCCCTTTTTAAACACAGGAGTTACTTTTGCCACTTTTAGCATGTTTGGAAAAAAACCTAACTCAACGGATCGATTCAAAATAACTGCTAGCGGCTCACATAAAGTATCCTTTACAAATTTAATACATTCCACGGAAGCGTCATCCCAGCCTACACTTCTAACAGTTCTCAGA
This sequence comes from Onthophagus sagittarius, assembly GCA_036711965.1. NCBI lineage: Eukaryota > Metazoa > Arthropoda > Insecta > Coleoptera > Scarabaeidae > Onthophagus > Onthophagus sagittarius. Next base: position 17,586,357 of record JASERS010000004.1, read on the forward strand.
TCTCGTATAGCATCAGAAACCTCAACATGTGTAACCTGGGAAAAGTACAAAGAGGAGCTTAGAGAGATGCCTACTGTACACATATCAGACAATGATGACCCGTAGGCAGCGATCAATTTTTCCTGAACGACTGATGAAAAATAGTTACTAAAATAATTACAACACTCCGCCAAACGTGGCGGACAGTCAACTTTCCCTCAATTGACAACTCGATAGCATTATTTTGCTTCTTGAGACGTCCTAGCTGCTCATTAATGCAACACCAAAGCACTCGAGTTTTGTTTAGTGAGTTATTGATTCTATCGGCTAAAGAAGTTTTTTTTGCTTGATCGATTAAAGCCTTGTATGATTTTTTTGTTAATGTATTCCGTACGAAGCTCTGGAAATCCATTAGTTAGCAACCAATGCATATTCTTCAGCTCTTCACCAGTCAGAATCACCGTGGGAGTAACCCATCTCTTCCGACAAGCAAAGTTTACGGGAGTTCCCCTCTTTACATATGGGCAACAGAGATCATAAAAATATTTAAAAGTGTCAAAAAACCGGTTATATAAGACATCTATATCGTTTAAATTATCAATAAAAAGCGAATTCCAAACGAACAAGCTTATCTTGTGCCACAGAAAGGATAAATTCTCTTCCGAAAATCTCCTCCCCACAACAGAATCAGCTTGCATAGAATTCCTCTTATCAGCACTCGTACATCGAATATCAAGTACCAGAGAAGAGGTTAAATGATCAGCTACATTACCGTTAAAAACATCAAAAACACACGATATGAGTGGTAAATTAGTTACAATATAATCAAGGGTTGACCTACTTACAATTCCATTAACATAACTAATAACTTGAGTGTAATTAGTTGTTTCTCCACGCAGTTCGTAAGATTGAAATAAATCTCCGAGAATCTTAGATTCTACGAGGTTTTTATTTATATCGACGTTAAGATCACCGCAAAGGAACTTAACGGGGGTCTATAAATGCAAACACAAACGTAACATTTATCTGAGTGTTTAAAACGGATTGCACAACATTCACATATCATTTCTCTGGCGAATCTGTCCAAAGAAATAGGACTGACCGAAAAATCAGACCTAACGAGAATGAGGGAACCACCATGTTCCCTAACCGATCGAAAAAATGCGCTCTTAAGATGGTACCCTGGCAAATTAATGACACTCTCAGCACCAGAGACCGCCCAATGCTCGCTAATGCACAGAAGATGAGGAGTATGTTCGACAGTTAACAACTCCAATTTATTAAACTTATTGAAAATCGACTGCACATTGAGGTGAAATATTTTAACCTGTGCTAATTCCGAACATGGGCTATCCCCACACTGCGAAAAGACAAACCCGTAGAGGCATTTATCGGGCGATACAACTTTGATTTCTGGTGGGGTAATTTAGTCAACATGTTACCGTTCTCACCCAAACCCGCAGACACTTCAGGAGGCTTTGCACACGTCGCCTCGAGACCTCCTTCAATCCCCCTTCGAAATGCACTTACTGACGCTGCAATGATCGGAAGCAGCTGAACAGACCGACACCCTCGCACTTGGCGGGGTCACATCAGGCGAAGAACACATAACTACTAATTCACACTGTAAACTAATAAGATTTTCATGATTTATATGATCATTTGCGACATCAAAGGGGTTGATAACACTCATCAGAAACTTCACCAGCAGAGTCTTGCCAATCCTATTCATATGTAAGCCGTGCTGAATGAAGTGGCGCTCTTCCAGAACTGAATCAATTTCCAATCGTTGGATTAATGAATCTCTCACAACACTTTCAAAGATGGAATTGTTAAACTCTTCAATCAGTCCATTCAAGATCACACGGCCCGGCCAATACGGTGCAGAAACTAAAACAATGTTTGTGTACTCTGCGCACTGCTTTAAAGCTTCAAATTTTCCAGTATCAAATTTTAATCCCGATGAAACATCGTTGATTCCTCCCATAACTACAACATGATCATAATAAGAGAAACCCTTAGTAAGCTCTGTTATGTCCTGAACAACGCCATCCAGTTTGGTATTTGGTTTAAAAATGGTTTTTTTTTGTCAATAGAGATAGTTAAAGTGAAGACCAATGAAGGTAAATAGCAAATAGCACGAGCTTTATTAGATTCTGGTTCACAAGCCAACTTTATAACAAACGATTAAGGGCCACTTTTACCACATCTTAATAAATTTATCTAAGAGATAAAAACCGGTTCATAGCCAATGGGAACGCTTAAAATCGATAAAACCACTAGTTAGTTTAACTAAAGGTTGGTAAAAGTAGGCCTGAATGAAAAAATTGAAACTGCACACATACGAGATAGATTTTCCAGTAACAGAAATTAACCATACAGCTACGCATATTACCGAAGTGCGCAGATTGAATCGATTTATAATTATTTACACGCAGATTTTTCATTTTTTACCTTAAAACAGGTTTCTTACGAATTTACAAATTTTATACTAAAAGAGTAAAAGATGCAAATACTGGTACAGGTTAAATTTGCTAATCCTAATTTTTGTTAACCAGCTCAGATCGATCTTTTGTTGGCGATAGTAATTATCTCCCAGTTGATTTCCTAAGTATTACAAAAGAGCGTGTTGGGATGGATATGTAGCTTAAACACATATTACAAAAATATATTACAATTTTTAGAGGATAGAAGATCTTTCAATATCAAAATCTTATTCTAAAGAAGAGGCCAAATACAAAGAACAATTTGCAAAGACAAAAGTGAGCATGGAAAGTTCATCACTTAACATGGTATCTGAACGATGAGTGACATAATTACTTATGAATCATAAAAAAACATCATTGCGCAAGATGAAACTTAGGACATATGAGCACAATTATGAATAATATTTGGAAATAAATTACTTATTACCTACCCCACCATGCAGTCTTGAAAGATTCTAGTACAACTACAATGTTGGGAGTGCTTTTTGATGGATCTACAAATACTACTTCATGTGTATTACAAAATGACATTTTAATGGTTGGGCGCCGTCCTAAACCTAAGTGCTAATAGGGCTACAACCCTGGTGCGGTATCTCCTGGGGGCTGTTTTTGTAATAAAATGTACCCCATCATACATGTACCCAGTCTCTCCTCTGAGGTACGGACCTTACTGTTTTAGCATTGAACTTTGTATGAAAAAAAAGGACACCCGTTTCGTTCGTCCAACCCAGCACTGGGCGCCGAATAGCTTGGAACGGCTCTGGTTCAAATATACATGGTTGGGTTGGGCTGGATTTAGCTATGCATCTGAAGACGTTTTTTAACAAAGGCCTCTACAATGCATAGTTTCTAAAATAGAGTACTTTACAAACTGATTTGGTAACCTAGACCAAGAACGTATGGCTACACCCATAACCTTCCACTTCTAGGTCTAGTGTTAGTTCTAGTTTTATATCACTAGATCTAACTTTAGATTTAGAATTAAAAATATTTAGGTTTAACCATACATCTCTCAAGACAGCTAATCACAAACGATTCTAATTCTAAGTCTAGTGTTGTTCTAATTTTACTTCAATTCAAATGTACAGGCTTGGGTTGGGTTTAGCCCTGTATCTGAAGATATTTTGTTCAACGAAGATCGCTACAATGAATAGTTTTTGAAATAGAGTACATTACAAACTGATTTAGCAACGCCGTATATTTGAAATAAAATCAGGGTGAAAGTGCTAAGTTAGTAAAGTACTTCCAAAGGGTTTGACATTCTCAGACCAAACTTTTCATTTATGACTTTAGATATTTTTCCTTATCTTTATTATTTGCTTAGTTTTTCAGCTATAACTCGACAACCATTGATTATTTCTCATGTCATTGCTCGGCAAAATTGTAGATAAGGTTTAAGTAGATATTTCTATCGACATATCTATGTAAAATATTGGGTAAATTCTTCAAAAATGGTTATATTATTTCGAAATAAATTTGTACAAATATTTGCTGGTGAAGGAATTGTTAGTAGTAAGACCAGTAATTAAGCCACAAATTAACACCATGTGTGATTTAGAATCTGAGTAATCACCATTAAAATGGTCTAAAATGGACTCTAGAGCAATGTTTGATGAATAGATAAACTTTATTTTCCTTTAAAAAAATTCCATAAAATCTATACTTCGCACCTATATACAGGGTGGGCAGAATGAAAAGAGCTAGATAACTCGGCTGTTGTTTAATTGAAAAAAATAATGTTTATAATAATTTTAATTAACGAAAAAGCTGAAATTATTTAAATAAGTTCTGAAAATTGAGGATTGCGTTGAAAAAGAATTAACATAAGAAATGGTTTGGTTCTAACAAGTTGGTAGCACAACACATACAACCAAAGGCTCAATCGAAGTTGTGCGTTGTAGTTTCCCTACATTCTCATTCCCCTGATCTCACAACTCCTGATTATTTTTATGAGGATACCTAAAGGCGAAGGTCTGTGTCAATTCAGGGATCATCTCCTTGGCATTGTCTTCTAAAGATCTAAACTTTACTTTTTGATAAATAAAAGTTCTTCAAGTAAATAACAGCTAAGTTATTCTATTTCAAAAAACGCCCTTCTTGCAGAACGTGTAAATCTAATTCTGCTAAAATTTCGTATATTTGTAAGTAGGTAAAAGCGCTGCAAAGATTGTTTAAAAATGTATTATTGAACAGAGATTGATGCGTCGAAAAAGTTTTCAATAAATAGATGCATCAAAAATGTTGGTTAACAGTATTAACGGTATACGAAACTTTGAACGTTGGAGATCTCTATGACCAAAATGTACAAAAAATAATCTTCTAATACGGACAAATACCCTAAATAACACAACCTTAGCTAAAATAAGCTGAAAAAATTTTAAGATATATTGTCTGCAAATATCGCATGAGAATTGGGTAGATGTTAAAGATGCAGTTAAAATGAGAAAGAGGTTACTACAATTTGCGCTTACTACAATCTTATCGAGCATAGGCGCCGTTTTGAAAATATGTATGAGTGCTGGGTGGTGAAAAAAAATGAATTTTAAAAAAGTCCGCGCCTTGAAGGAGACGTTGGGACCAAAAGTGAGCTGTATGAAAAGTGAGCCGGGAATTCCCTACCAAGCGATGCGTTGCTAATCCATTTCTATTACATTGTTGCCAAAACAATCACATGACAACTTCGTTAAGAATTGTTTGGAGCGACCAAGAAAAAAGTCTGCATAATGAAAAAATTAATTCCTCTTCGTCTTAATTCCAAATCCACGAATCCGGCGCTTGTGCTATCGAGGAGAGATGTATCTCGAACATAACGACCAATTTGTGACTGCAATGGCTAACATTACTTTTTGAAAATACGTATGGGTGCTGAAAAAAGTGAATTGTGAATAGACTCAAACGACGAATTACGGCTCTCCAAAAAAAGCCTGAATTGGGTCTGAAATAATTCAAAATATCAAACGTGCTCTCCAAAACAACGTCCACAGCAAATGCTAGCATTGAATTGGGAAGAAAACTTATTTCAAAAATAATTGAAAATGATAAGATAATTAATAATTACACTATAATGTGTGGGTGCTCTTTTGGATGAATTTCTAGTCTTCTGGAAGTATTTCAAGTCTTCCAGAGGTAATATCAAGTGTTTTGGAAGCATTTCAAATCTTATAGAAGCAGTATCAATTTTTTTGAAAGGATTATCAAAGTTTCCAGAAGCAGTATCAAGTTTTCCAGGGACAGCAGTCAATCTTTTGGAAGCATTTCAAGTCTTCTAGAAGCAGTGGCAAGCCTTTCAGATGCAACAATGAGTACTTCCAGAGGTAATATCAACTGTTTTGGAAGCATTTCAAATCTTCTAGAAGCAGTATCAAGATTTCTGAAAGCATTTTAAGTCTTTTGGAAGGAATATCAAGGTTCCTAGAAGCAGTATCAAGTCTTCCAGGGACAGTAATAAATCTTTTGGAAGCATTTCAAGTCTTCTAGAAGCAGTGGCAAGCTCTTCAAATGCAGCATTGAGTCTACTGGAGGCAATATCAAGGCTTCTTGAAGCACTATCTAGATTCTGGAGGCAAAGTCAAGTCTTCAAGAAGTATTTTAAATCTTTCAGACGCAATATCAAATCTTATGGAATCATTTCAAATTTTTTAAAAGCAGTATGAAGATTTCTACATGCAGTATTAACTCTTCTGCAAGCACGACAAGTCTTCTGGAAGCATTTAAAGTCATCTTTAATCAATATCAAGTTTTGTATTATCGGTGCCAAAAGTCAAGGCCCCTCACTTTAAAGATCGATATCGTCGAAATCGCTCGATGTTTTTGATGAAAAAATTGCCCTAAAGTTTATTGCAACCAATGAATATTTCTGTGTATCATAGGTTAATTTGGAAGTTTTCAGATCCGCAGTTTTTCTTCTATCGCTAGTTAATTGAAAAAAGTACCCGATTTTTGAGAGTTACGAAAACTTTGTATACTTTGCGATTTTTTTTCTCAAAAACTATTTGATGAAAAATTATCTAATTTAATTTGGTGATAACCCAATGTGTTCTTAATGTAGGGCATATTTTATTTTAACGATATTCAATACAGTTTCGTGGAGAATCGCGGTTTAGCAAGATGCGGTTATTTCGAAAACGATTTCATCGTCCGATTTCAATGCGATCAAAAATTTTCTGAAAGTTTTAAAAGATTTTTGGGAAACAAATCAAGTTTCTAATTTTTAATTTATTTATATAATAAATAAATCAAAATTTCGCTTTTAAATACATTTATTAGGGCAGGTTAATACAATATCGATACAATGAGTAAAATTTTAAATAGCATCTGAACGTTTCTTTTTAAATATCGAATACTGACACGTGCGCACGAAGCGTTTAATACAAAAGAGAGGAAGTAAAAAATATTACCTAAGACATCGTTATGCGTTAGAAAAAAGAAAAATTGCAATAATTACATGAGATTCAATTGATCCGATAATAATTAAAAAAAATACACCAACGAGTTCGCTCTCTAATGGAAATATATCGATTTATCACAATATGCGAGTATCATCATAATAATTAGCGAGATTGAGATTATAGTTTTTTCTTTAAATATTATAATAATAGTTTTATAGCACCACAACGCTCGTTTATGATTTATTTTAAGTCACACGAATAGTACATGTTACAAAAACGTACCATAAGCGAACTTAAGGCAGTTATTTTTTCCTGAATACGTTTACTTATTTTGTTTAATCATTTTTTAAGATATCTTAAGCTATTACTTAAATAATAATATAATAATAAATTATATACAATAAATACGTTTATAATAAATAATATATATACAGTTTCTTTGGTTTTCGGTATAAATTTAATTTTATTCGGATTTTTTCTGGGTATGTTGGTTATGAAATAAATTAATATTTATTAATTAAACTGACCAAAATAAATATTAAAGATTTTTTCCTAAAACAAAATTAATTATTATTTTTTTTTATTTAAATTAATTTTTTAATTTACCCTTATGAAGTTGAATCTATCTTTTGGCGTCGGCTTCATCCTCATTCATGAACTCTCCTACTGAAAACATAACCAAAGTAGTAAATGATTATAAATGTAAAGTATGATTTAATTAATTAATTTATTGGATTTAAGTGCACTTTGTTAGTTATAAATTATTTTTAAAAATAAATAAGTGGTAGTCCATATAGAAGTACATGCCTTTTACATAAAGCGACAAATGATAACATAAAAAACAACCATTGATTAACAAGAAGACAATTAAACATGCTATTAGTATACATCTTTAACTCACAACAAATGATTAAGGCTTTTAAACATTAGTACAAAGATTATTACAAATTAATTTTAATTAAGAAAGAATATGTTAATTCGAACATTGAGGTTTTTGTGTGTGTATTTTTTTGTTATCGTACATACCTAGTTTTATTTAAATCGTTTTGATTTAGGTTGCGAATTCCTCCTCGGATAACTCTTACTCTTATTCTTAAAGGGGGGTCAAGAAGAAAAATTGAAACGCGACCAATTCATTTCAGATTTATTTCGATAGAGTTGTACAGGTTTTTTTATACATTTTAAATTTGTTGTGAGTAATAGATGCATTAATAAATAAATATAATTACATGACTTTATACAAAAAGTGTACTTATATGACTACCAAAATTCTTTATTCGGTCCCTTTCGACAAAATCGTACCGATTTCCGACCATTAATTGCATTAGAGGTTTACCTTGAACGTGAATTAAAATTAAAATTAAACAGTCTTGTGTACAATATCGTTTCGGCATCATCATCATCATTATCATCATCGTCAATCTTATTTATTTTCATTAACTTTTCGCATATTTTTTACAAATGTACAATAACGAGATTTATTTTTTGAGTCAATTTTCTTTCAAGTCCGAGTATATAAGTCTATTTACAAAATTTATTTTAATTTTCGAATGGGTCAAAATCAAAATTTTTTTAATGGGTGATCAATTTTTGCAAAAATGACTTATATTGTATTGAGGTAGATTGCATGAGGTTATATTTTGCTGATACGTACTGGTTTTTTCATTACATCTTTGGCCCTGAAAATTATTGTTGCATCTGAAAATCAAAACATACAAAAATATTTTTAAATGTTTTATTTAGAAGTAATTGAAAAAATAAATCCTGAACGAATTTAATCCGATTTAAAATTAACTTTTTGTTTTAAGAACAGTTGGTAATACAAGAATACTTTTTTATTCAAAATGCTTCAAAAAAATCCAAAAATTTACTCAATATTATAATTTAGTCAGTGGCGTAGATGATGACTCAAAATTTTTTATCTTAAGAGTGGCTAAAAATACAAATTTTAATAAAAAATATTTTTTTAATGTAAAATACTTCAAAGAATGCAAAAAATGTGATCAAAATTATAATTTAGTCAGTGGCGTAGATGATACAGATTGTGTAATGATTTTTCATTTTTTTTTTGGTGGTTATTGACTCAAAACCTTTTATCTTGAGCATAGATAAAAATCTAAATTTTAATAAAACGTACTTTCTTTCTGTAAAATACTTCAAAGAATCCAAAAATGTACTCAAAATTATAATTTAGCCAGTGGCGTAGCCAATATCATGGGTATATAATGATTTTTTCGATTTCTTAGTATTTGTTGACTCAAAATCTTTTATCTTGAAAATGAATAAATAGGCAAATTTTAATAAAAAATACTTTTTTTAATGTAAAATACTTCAACGAATCCAAAAATGTGCTCAAAATTATAATTTAGTCAGTGGCGTGGATGATACAAGGTGTATAATGATTTTTTCGATTTTTTAGTGCTTGTTGACTCAAAATCTTTTAACTTGAGAATGGATATAAATGCAAATTTTAACAAAAAGTACCTTTTTTATATAAAATACTTTAAAGAATCTGAAAATGTACTCAAAATTATAATTTAGTCAGTGACGTAGATGACACGGGGTGTATAATGATGATTTTGGGTTCTTAGTGTTTATTGATTCAAAATCTTTTATCTTGAGAATGGATAAAGATAAAAATTTTAATAAAAAGCACTTTTTTATATAAAATACTTCAAAAAATTCGAAAATGCACTCAAAATCATAATTTAGTCAGTGGCGTAGATGAAACAGGGTGTATAATGATTTTTTTGGGTTCTTAGTATTTATTGATTCAAAATATTTAATCTTGAAAATGAATTAAGATACAAATTTTGACAAAAAGTATTTTTTTTATGTAAAATACTTCCAAGAATCAAAAAAATGCACTCAACATTATAATTTAGCCAGTGGCGTAGATGATAGAGAGTGTGATTATTTCGATTTCTGAGTGTTTATTGATTCAAAATATTTAATCTTGAAAATGAATAAAGATACAAGTTTTGACAAAAACTTTTTTTTTATGTAAAATACTTCCAAGAATCAAAAAAATGCACTCAACATTATAATTTAGCCAGTGGCGTAGATGATAGAGAGTGTGATTATTTCGATTTCTGAGTGTTTATTGATTCAAAATATTTAATCTTGAAAATGAATAAAGATACAAATTTTGACAAAAAGTATTTTTTTTTTATGTAATATACTTCAAAGAATCCAAAAATGTGCTCCAAATTATAATTCAGTCAGTGGCGTGGATGATACAGGGTGTATAATGATTTTTTCGATTTTCTAGTGCATGTTGACACAAAATCTTTTGATTTGAGAATGGATAAAGATGCAAATTTTAATAAAAATTATTTTTTTTATGTAAAATACTTCAAAAAATTCGAAAATACACTCAAAGTCATAAGTTAGTCAGTGGCGTAGATGAAACAGGGTGTATAATGATTTTTTCGGTTTTTAGTGTTTATTGACTCAAAATCTTTTATCTTGAGAACGGATAAAGACACAAATTTTAATAAAAAGTACTTTTTTTATGTAAAATACTACAAAGAATCCAAAAATATACTCAAAATTAAAATTTAGTCAGTGGCGTAGATGATACGGCTTGTGTAAGGATTTCTTGGATTTTTTAGTGTTTATTGATTCAAAATCTTTTATTTTGAGAATGAATAAAGATACAAATTTTAATAAAAAGTACTTTTTTATAGAAAATACTTCAAAGCATCCAACAATGTACTCAATACTATAATTTAGACAGTGGCGTAGATAATACAACATGTATAATGATTTTTTCGATTTTTTTGGTTTATTGACTCAAAATATTTTATTTTGAGAATGGATAAAGATACAAATTAAAAAAAGTACTTGTTTTTATACAAAATACTTCAAAGAATCCAAAAATGTACTCAACATTATAATTTAGTCAGTGGCGGAGATGAAACAGGGTGTATAAAGGTTTTTTCGGTTTTTAGTGTTTATTGACTCAAAATCTTTTATCTTAAGAATGGATAAAGATGCAAATTTTAATAAAAAGTGTTTTTTTATTGTAAAATACTTCAAAAAAATCCAAAAAAGTACTCAAAATTAAAATTTAGTCAGTGGCGTAGATGATACAGATTGTGTAATAATTTTTTCGTTTTTTTACTGTTTATTGATTCAAAATCTTTTATCTTGAGAATAGATAAAGATGCAAATTTCAATAAAAATGATATTTTTATGTAAAATACTTCAAAGAATCTAAAAATGTACTCAAAATTACAATTTAGTCAGTGGCGTAGATGATGCAAGTTGTGTAATGATTTTTTCAATTTTTTTGGTGTTTATTGACTCAAAATTTTTTATCTTAAGAATGGATACATATACAAATTTTAATAAAAAGTATTTTTTTAATGTAAAATACTTCAAGGAATCCAAAAATGCACTCAAAATTATAATTTAGTCAGGGGCGTAGATGACACAGATTGTGAAATGATTTTTTCGGTTTTTTAGTGTTTATTGACTCAAAATCGTTTATCTTGAAAATGGATAAAAATGCAAATTTGAATAAAAAGTATTTTTTAATGTAAAATACTTCAAAAAGTCCGAAAATGTACTCAAAATTATAATTTAGTCATTAACGTAGATGATACAGGGTGTATAATGATTTTTTCGGTTTTTTAATGTTTATTGACTCAAAATATTTTATCTTGACAAGGAATAAAGATACAAATTTTAATAAAAACTACTTTTCTTATGTAAAATACTTCAAAGAATCGAAAATTGTACTCAATACTATAATTTAGACAGTGGCGTAGATGATACAACATGTATAATGATTTTTTCGATTTTTTTGGTTTATTGGCTCAAAATATTTTATTTTGAGAATGGATAAAGATACAAATTTGATAAAAAGTACTTGTTTTTATACAAAATACTTCAAAAAATCCAAAAATGTACTCAAAATTATAATTTAGTCATTGGCGTAGATGATACAGGGTGTATAATGATTTTTTCGGTTTTTTAATGTTTATTGACTCAAAATATTTTATCTTGACAAGGAATAAAGATACAAATTTTAATAAAAACTACTTTTCTTATGTAAAATACTTCAAAGAATCGAAAATTGTACTCAAAATGATAATGTACTCAGTGGCGTAGATTTATTGACTCAAAATTTTTTATCTTGAAAGTGGATGAAGATACAAATTTTAATAAAAAATACTTTTCTTATGTAAAATACTTCGAAGAATCCAAAAATCTACTCAAAATTATAATTAAGTCAGTGGCGTAAATGATACAGATTGAGTAATGATTTTTTCAATTTTTTTGGTGTTTATTTCAATTTTTTATCATTTTGGCGTTTTATATTTAGTCAATAAACTCAAAATTTTTTATCTTGAAAATGGATAAAGACACAAATTTTAACGAAAAGAATTTTTTTAATGTAAAATACTTCAAAGAATGCGAAAATGTTCTCAAAATTATAATTTAATCAGTAGCGTAGATGATACAGATTGTGTAATGATTTCTTTCGATTTTTTAGTATTTATTGACTCAAAATCTTTTATCTTAAGAGTGGATAAGATGCAAATTTTAATAAAAAGTTTGTTTTTAATATAAAATACTTCAAAGAATTCAAAAATGTACTCAAAACTATAATTTAGACAGTGGCGTAGATGATACAAAGTATATAATGATTTTTTCGATTTTGTAGTGTTTATTGACTCAAAATCTTTTATCTTGAGGATGGATAAAGATACAAAATGCTTTTTATCTACAAAAAGCTTCAAAGAATTCAAAAATACATTAGAAATTTGGTATTCATTTAATTCCATAAATGATACAGGACGCTGAATGAAGATGTGTTCAAAATTGAGGATTTCTAATCTTTCTTAGCTTATCTTGAGAACGATTGGTGATTCAATTTTAAACTGCGAAGCTTTTTTATTCAAAATATTTCGAGGAATTCAAAAAATGTCCAAAATTATAATTATATTGTTGTAAAATATGTTATAAGCCGGAAATGAATTGATTCCGAGCTTTTGGAGGTTTTAGAGTATTTTTGATCAAATTACGATTCTTCAGTATCCTTTTATTCAAAATGCTTTAAAGAATTCGAAACTATATACTAAATTAATATTCATTTACTTCCATCAATGATACAAGAGCACAAAGTAAAGATATGTTCAAAATAGAGGAATGTTAATGTTTCTTAACGCAGAACCTACATTATGTTGAGAATGATTTCTGATTCAACTTTAAACTAAGAATACATTCTTATTCAAGAAACGTTGAGGAAAATAAAAATGTGCCCAAAATCATAATTAAGTTGTTGTAAAAGGTGTTATAAGTGTCAGAATGAATCAATTTTGATTGTTTGGTGATTTTCGTGTCTTAGTCCAAATTACTGATTTTGAGAACAGTTAATGATACAACTTATACCTAAGAGTACTTTTTATTTAACAGTTCTTTTTTAATTATTATTCATTTAGGTCCATAAATGATACACGGTGCAAAATGAAGATATGTTCAAAATTGAGGATTTTTAATGTTTTCTTATGATGACAACTTTTAACGAATACTTTTTTATTCAAAACGCCACAAGAAATTTAAAAATTTTCCAAAATTATCATTAAACTATTATAATAGATGACATCATCTTCTGAAAATATTAATGAGCATTTTTCCATCTTAAATAAAGTCAATAACGAATCAAAATAAAGTAGATAGATTAAAATTTTTAGCTGATAAAACTTTATAGTCCATAATATAACGTTTGACTTAAACCAAATCAAGTTAATTTTCATCCAGATTTGTTTATAAATGCTTTATTTAAAAAAAAAAGTGATTTAGTTCAGGATTTGTTTTTTCAATTTTGTCAGTGCACAGCTGTGCGGTCTTTGGCATACTAACACACAAAACGCTCCTAAGATATCCGTCACGAAGCACTCGCCGTTAATGCACATGGCACTCACGGTCTTGTTGCACGGCATAAGACCTGAAACAGGAAAAGCTCCCTTTCAGTGTGTGATTCCTAACCGCACACACCACTCCCATACACGTCTCCGGTACGACACCCATTGTAAAATTACACCTCTAAGCTCGAGTACTGCCAAACCATTATATGTTTTTGTCAAGTTGCCAACGATTGCGTAAAGGCGCTAGACGGGGGCCCCCTGTTTATGTTCGTTAGCGCCTTGTTCCGAACGCGGACGTCGCGCTTTTATGTTTCTCCTTTACTTCACTCATGCCGAAATAATTCCTATTTATGAGCTCGTTTTACATTACGAGTTTCGCATAAAATTTTAACTTAACCATCATTCTATGTTCAATTGTTTATTTGAGACGTTAAATTAACGTTTAAGATTTATTGCATCTAATTTATGAAACTGATTTAAGCTCATTTAATCGATACTACGTAAACATACAATGATTTGGAGAATACTTTAGGTAGCGTACCACAAAAAAAAATAAAATTTGTTTCATTTACCTTTAAAGTTAAGGTATCTTATATTACCTTCATCAAATATAGTTTCTTCACTTATCTCAATGGTGTTATTAAGGCCTTCGGTCTGGCACCGATACCTTCCGGCGTCGTTTTTATTCGTCTCGTTAAAAATTAGAGTCGATGATCGTCTGAAAATATACAAACATTAATGTTAATTCATACAGAAGAAATGAATTCAAAAATTATTATCTCTTTCATATAGATATCATAAGAATGCGAATTTTCATGATTTTACAAAAATAACACTAAAAAGTTATGGATATTTCAAAACGATTAAAATTTGGATTGTGTTCTAAAGCGGTTATCTCAAAAACGAATTAAGATATTTAAGTATGATTTGAGTCATCCAAATGGTGATACTTTACTCTATATATAGCCGCAATTTCATCAAGATATCTTAAGAATTTGATTTTTTAGGATTTTTTATATTTGAAAGAAAAAAGCTCATATGTAATTACAATTTGGGTTGAGTTCAAAAGCGACTATCTCAAAAATAAATTGAGATTTTCAAATGCGGTTTGGTTCACGAAAAAGTGTGCACTTTCATCTATAAATCAATACCATTTCATCAAGATATCTTAAGAATTCGATTTTTCACGATTTTTTAAATGTGATAGAAAAAGTTCATAAACACGATTATCTCAAGAACGAATTGAGATTCTCAAGAATGGCTTTATTCATGAAAAAGGAGATACCTCTCTGTATAAATCGGTAACATATTATTCAGATATCTGAAGAATTCGATTTTTCAGGATTTTTTATATTTAAAATAAGAAAGATCCTAAGGAATTAAAACTTGGGTTGAATTCAAAAGCGATTATCTCAAAAACGAATTGAGATTTTCAAATACGGTTTGATTCACGAAAGAGTGTACACTTTCATTTATAAATCAACTCCATTCTATCAAGATATCTTAAGAATTCGATTTCTCACAATTTTTTATATGCGATAGAAAAAAGTTCATAAACGATTAAAATTGGGGATGAGTTCAAACACGGTTATCTCGAGAACGAATTGAGATTCTCAAGAATTGCTTTATTCATGAAAAAGAGATATCTGCCGGTATAAATCGGTAAACTATTATTCAGATATCTTGAGAATGCGATTTTTTTACGATTTTTTATATTTGAAAGAAAAAAACTCATAAGCAATTAAAATTTGGGTTGAGTCCAAAAGCGATTATCTTAAAAACAAATTGAGATTTTCAAATACGGCTTGATTCATGGAAAAGTGCACACTTTCATCTATAAGTCGACATCATTTCATCGTTATATCTTAAGAATTCGATTTTTCACGATTTTTTTAAATGCGATAGAAAATGTTTATAAGCGATTAAAATTGGGGATAAGTTCAAACACGATTATCTTAAGAACGATTTGACATTCTTAAGAATGGCTTCATTCTTGAAAAAGGAGATACCTTTCTGTATAAATCGGTAACATATTATTCAGATATCTGAAGAATTCGATTTTTCAGGATTTTTTATGTTTAAAAGAAAAAAGATCCTAAGGAATTAAAACTTGGGTTGAATTCAAAAGCAATTATCTCAAAAACGAATTGAGATTTTCAAATACGATTTGATTCACGAAAAAGTGCACACTTTCATTTATAAATCAACTCCATTCTATCAAGATATCTTAAGAATTCGATTTTTCACAATTTTTTATATGCGATAGAAAAAAGTTCATAAACGACTAAAATTGGGGATGAGTTCAAACACGGTTATCTTGAGAAGGAATTGAGATTCTCAAGAATGGCTTTATTCGTGAAAAAGGAGATACCTGTCTGTATAAATCGGTAACATATTATTCAGATATCTTAAGAATGCGATTTTTTACGATTTTTTATATTTGAAAGAAAAATCATTCATAAGCAATTAAAATTTGGGTTGAGTTCAAAAGCGATTATCTTATAAACGAATTGAGATTTTCAAATACGGTTTAATTGATGAAAAAGTGCACACTTTCATCTATACGACAACACCATTTCACCATGATATCTTAAGAATTCGATTTTTCACGATTTTTTTAAATGCGATAGAAAAAGTTCATAAACGATTAAAATTGGGAATGAGTTGTAACACGATTATCTCAAGAACGAAATGAGATTTTCAAGAATGGCTTTATTCATGAAAAAGGAGATATCTCTCTGTATAAATCGGTGACATATCATTCAGATATCTTAAGAATTCGATTTTTCCCGATTTTTATATTTGAAAGAAAAAAACTCATAAGCAGTTAAAATTTGGGCTGAGTTCAAAAACCATTATGTCAAAAACGAATTGAGAATCTCAAGAATGGTTTTATTCATGAAAAAGTACACACTTTCATCTATAAGTCAACACCATTTCATCAAGATATCTTAAGAATTCGATTTTTCACGATTTTTTAAGTGCGATAGGAAAAAGTTCATAAACGATTAAAATTGGGGATGAATTCAAAAACGATTATCTCAAGAACGAGTTGAGATTCTCAAGCATGGCTTCATTCATGAAAATGGAGATACTTTTCTGTATAAATCGGCAACATATTATTCAGATATCTTAAGAATTCGTTTTTTTACGATTTTTTATATTTGAAAGAAAAAAGCAATTAAAATTTGGGTTGTGTTCAAAAACCATTATGTCAAAAACGAATTGAGATTCTCAAGAATGGTTTTATTCATGAAAAAGTGCACACTTTCAGCTATAAGTCAACACCATTTCATCAAGATATCTTAAGAATTCGATTTTTCACGATTTTTTAAATGCGATAGAAAAGAGTTCATAAACGATTAAAATTGGGGATGAGTTCAAACACGAATATCTCAAGAATGATTCTCAAACATAGCTTCATTCATGAAAAAGGAGATACTTTTCTGTATAAATCGGTAACATATTATTCAGATATCTTAAGAATTCGTCTTTTTACGATTTTTTATATTTGAAAGAAAAAAGCAATTAAAATTTGGGTTGTGTTCAAAAGCGATTATCTCAAAAACGAATTGAGATTCTCAAGAATGGTTTTATTCATGAAAAAGTACACACTTTCATCTATAAGTCAACACCATTTCATCAAGATATCTTAAGAATTCGATTTTTCACGATTTTTTAAATGCGATAGAAAAGAGTTCATAAACGATTAAAATTGGGGATGAGTTCAAACACGATTATCTCAAGAATGAATTGAGATTCTCAAGAATGGCTTTATCAATGAAAAAGAAAACACCTCTCTGTATAAATTAGTATCAATTTCATTAAGATATCTTAAGAATTCGATCTTTCACGATTTTTTGTATGTGATAGTAAAATGTTTACAAATGATTATGATTTGCGTTGTGTTCAAAAGCGATTATCTCTAAAGCGAATTGAGATTTTCAAGTACGATTTTCTTCATGAAAAAGTGCACATTTTCATTTATAAATCAACACCATTTTATCAAGATATCTTAAGAATTCGATTTTTCATGATTTTTTTATAATTGATAAAAAAAAATTCTTAAAGATTAAAATTCGGGTTGTGTTTAAAAACGATTATTTCAAAAACGAATTGCGATTCTCAAGAATGACTTTATCCATGAAAAAGAAGATACCTCTCTGTTTAAATTAGTATCAATGTCATTAAAATATCTTAAGAATTCGACTTTTTGCAATTTTTTTTGTAAAAAAATGTTAATTTTATAAGACGATTAAAATTTGAGTTCGATCTAAAAACTTCTATCTTAAGATCCTAATAAGATTTCCAAGTACGGGTTTTTCATGAAAAGGTTAATCAAAATATCTTAAAAATCTCAGAATAAGATTCTGTTAGATCTGATAGATTACGTAGGGGGTGATTTGGGTTAATAATAAAAAAAAATCTTACCGTGAATAGGTGATTTTATGATTTTTCTGCGGCACTAATCGTTGGTCATCCTTATACCAATGAATAAGTGGCGTTGGGAAACCCTTGGCCTTGCACGTAATCTTGTGCTTTCTCTTCTTGTACGTCCTGTCTAGCGTCGGCTTCTTCAGCAACTGTGCTGGAAGAATACAGAAATAAAGGGGTAAATCGACGTCAGGAACTGTTCAATGTATTTCTACGTAAACGGAAAGATAAATCAGCGTAATGGGTTGAGTGTAAACAAGGTCTAGGTTTTTCGGGCGTTCGACTTGAAAGGAGGAGGGTAAAAAATAGATGCCCAGAATAGAAAATATATCCATCAGAGGTGGACGAAGAAATGTTTATTATGTAAATAAGGTATTGAGTTTTAAGATGTCAGTTAGCCGGCAAGTTTATTAGTCGGTTTTGCAGTTTGTGGAACGGTGGTTTTTGGGCAGCAGGAGGGGTTCGGCGAAAAAAGCGATTTGAAGTGGGTTTTATAAATTAAACATGGTGGCCGGCGCGCGGGGCATAGGATTCCACGAGACGGACCTTTTTTTATAACGGTCCTCGGCGGGCGCATTGTTTCATTATAATTTCTACTTATTCCGGTCCAGTTCCACATTTGGAATGTGAAAATAAAATAAGGACAGCAGGACGATACTCGCGCCCGGCTCTCTTTTTGGAGCGCGTTCGTGTTTTGGTAGAAAAGTGATATTACCAAATAAACGGCCGATTCCAAGAATGCATTTTAGCGGCGCACGCGTGCTGAATATTAAATTTTAAACAATGCATCGGAATCCGTTAATAGTTCGGGCCAAATATGTACAGATGCGGCCGAAATATGCGTCCAAGCCGAAATGGGCAGAAGGTCTGGATTGTATTTTAATTCGATCCCCCTTTAGTATGCCGTTTATCTAATGCGACAGATTTTTTCCCTTACCATCCCACCATAGAAGGTGAACGGACACAAACAGAAAATAATTTACTACTTTTACCATATACCATATTAATTCAAATCTAATTACGTAAGACGCACCCCATTATTAGGAACATTCTCTGAATCTCACTAAAATAGTTAAATATGATGTAACATGTTTGTATCCTGAATGTATTTAGTCCTGGGTCTAATGTTATTTCAATGCAACATATACATTCTAACATTGAATAACAACTACTATCAGAACTAGCACTAGCATTAAATCTGACACTAGATCTATAACTAGAAACATTCGTACGGCCTTTAAGACGGTTAATCCCGAATGTTTCTAGTTCTAAGTCTAATGTGAATTCTATTTTTACTTCATTAAACATACTGACAAATTCTGAAACAAACTTCATGTAACGCTAGATCTAGAACTAGAAATATTCGGATTAAAAAAATATTGGTTTGGGTTGGGGTTTTTAATTAAAAATGTTCAGAAAATAAGAATTTTGTAAAGTGTACTGTCAGAAATGTTCGTAAAAAATATAATTCATAAAGAACTATTATCCGTGCCAGATATCAAGGCCCCTCACTTTAGAGATAGATATCTTCGAAATCACTCCATAAAAAAATTGCGATAAAGTTTATTGTAGTTAATGAACATATTTGTATACCATAGTTTAATTTGGAACAACGAATTCGACATACAACATTATTAAACATATTTTGATAAAAATCGCATTAAAATCAGTTCGGTCGTTTTCGAAATAACGGCATGTTACTAAACCGCGATTTTCATCAAAATATTTTAAGATTTTCCACAAAACTATATGGAAAATCGTTAGAATAAAATATGCCCCACATTAAGCACACATTGGGTTACCACCAGTTCAAATTTGAAATGTTTTCGTCAAATAGTTTTTGACATAAAAAAATTGCAAAGTAGATAAAGTTGTCGGTACTTTCAAAAATCGGGTACTTTTTTCAATTAACTTGCGTTAGAAGAAAAACCGCGGATTCGAAGCCGCAATTTTTTTCATCGAGCGATTTCGAAGATATCGTGATATATAAAATGAGGGGCCTTAACTTCTGGCAAGGATAATAGTTATAGAGCGCTCTGTACAAGCTGTGGTGAAACAGATTCCAAAATCGTTTTTCTCATGCCAAAAAACCAAATTTTAACAAAATAGCTTGAAATACACGTGTAATATAAACCCTTCATTTGTAAAGGATCTTTTAGCACTTTTCAGTTGCAAATGTGGGTCAAAAAACTCTCAACAAGCATAAAATTATCAAAAAAATTATTTTAGTATAAATATTTTTTTACACAAATGAAGGAATTCAATTAATAAAAGTAATTATTAAAAAAAAATATTTTTTAACATCGAAATTTTGAAAAAGAATTTCAAAAATCGGTATAATAAAAAAAATACTTTACTCAAAACTTGCTGCAAATTCTATTTAAAACTAACTTTCTGAATATAATAATTTAGTATCCATGTTAAATTGGGCTGTGTATAGGTATAACGACTTTTTGTACGCCTGTATACATGATTGTCAAAATTTGTTGTAGTCCAAAAATTATTTTAATCATAGTTTGCCACAAATTTAAAAAAAATTAATATCTTCGTTTTGACAAAATCCACAGCTCATCAAATCCACATTTGACGAATCCACAGCTCAATTTGTTGAGCTGTGGATAGGTGTAACAACTTTTTGCACGCTTGTACACATAAATGTTAAAAATCGTTGTAATCAAAAAATACTTTAATCAAATCTTGTAAATTCTATTTTTGCATAAATTGTTGTTAACAGTTTTATTGAATTTAACGGGTACTTTTGGGGAGCACTGTACAACAATATACCTTTCTAATGTATTTTCCTCTGAATTCGAATGCTTTTGTTGTTTGTAAAATGTAAGATTGGCTAAATCAAATAGATTCCTAGATCTTCGACAATAACTTTCATTTTTTAGACATTTGCGTCTGAAGACGGCAGTCTGCGTTGGTGTGACTAGTTTCCTGTTGGATTAGATCGGCTCTGCTCTCTCATGATTACCTTCTGATTGAGTTACTTTGGTTTCTAGTTTGGGACATTATGCATCAAGGGACTATAAAGTTTTACCAGCTAACGATTTTAATGTTAAATCGGTCCATTATAATGCGTTATTGATGGTATTTGAGAAGGCAAAAGATCTAATTAATGCTGGCAGAAGCTGCAATGTTGGTGGAAAGAGAAAAAGAGAAAAATTTTTCTCAATCATACTGCTGTGGGCCGTCAGACTAGATATTGTCGATAAAAGACCAAAAATGGCTAAGTTGATCTGGCTCTGATCGCGTTGGGTTTATTTACTGTTGGGTTGCGTTAGTTTCCGGCTGAGTTGGAATGGCTTTGGTCGAGTTTGGTTCGTATTAGTTTCTGGGTAGATTGGGTTGGGTTGGTTTGGTCTCTGGTTCAGTTAAGTTGTTTTGATTAGTTCCAAAAACAATATATTGATAAAAGAAAACTTGATGTTGCTGCCAAAAGGTAACTAGCTGCTTGAGAAAACTTGAATACTACTCATAGAAAACTTGATTCTGCTCATAATATTAGGCTACTGTACCACTACTGACCATCAGACTAGATACTGTCGATAAAAGACCAAAAATGGCTACGTTGAGTTGCGTTAGTTTCTGGCTGGATTGGAATGACTTTGGTTGAGTTCGGTTCACTTCTGGTTGAGTTGATTTGCTTTCAGTTTAGTTGGATTGATTTCTGGTTGGATTTAGTTGAGTTGTATTAATTTCTGGTTGGGTTGGTTTGGTTTATGGTTCAGTTGAGATGTTTTGATTAGTTTCAATAACAATACACTCATAAAAGAAAACTTGATATTGCTGCCAAAAGCTGACTAACTGCTTGAAAAAAGGTGAATACTGCTTGTAGAAGATTTGATGTTGCTTATAAATGATAAGGCAGCTTAATATAGACTCTTAATGTTTATATTATGAGTATAAAGTTTTATCAGTTAACGATTTTGATCTTAAATCAATTGCATAATGCTTTATCGACGATGTTTGAGATGGAAAAAGACAATTAATGCTGACAGAAGATACAATGTTGGTGACTACAAGATTACATAGTTAGGTAGAACGGGAAAAATTCTTCGGAATCATTAAAATATCATTGCCAAAATGGTCTAAAAGACTAAAAATAGCTAAATTCGAATGGTGTAACTGGGTTCATTTCTGTTGGGTTGAGTTGGCTTAGTTTGATCTCTGATTGCGTTCGGTTAGGTTAGTTTCTCGTTCAATTGGATTGATATAATTAGTTTTTGGCTGGGTTGGAATTGCTCCTGTCGAGTTGGGCTCGTTTCTGATGGAGTTGGATTGCATTAATTTCTGGTTAGTTTAGTTTCTGCTTGGATTGGGTAGGTTTGAGTAATTTCTGGCTGGGTTAGAATGGCTTTGGTTAAGTTCAGTTAGCTTCTAGTTGAGTTGATTTGATTTCTAATTTGGTCTAATTAGTTGGGTAGCATAGTTTCTGGTTCGGTTGCGTTGGTATGGTTTCTCGTTGAATTGGGTGATTTGATTAATGTCAAAAACAATATACTGCTCATAGAAAATTTGATGCTTTCAATAAATGATAAGACAGCTTATTATAAACATTAAAGGACTAAAAGTTATAGTAGCTTTATAACAAAACTTTTAGCTAACGATTTTAATGATAAATCAAAAACAAAGATGCAATGTTGGTGGCAAGATTATGTACTTGGTTCACAAAGAGAGAAATTCTTCTCAATCGTTGAAATACTGCTGCCAAAACGGTCAATCGTAGAAGATAATCTCGATAAAGGACCAAACATTTTTATTAACACTCAGTATCGCTTAAAAACGCCTATGTACTTATAAATATAGAGCAAATATTGCTATCAGAAAGTCATAACCACTAAATAATGCTTGTAATAAACAGAAATGTATTAAAAAAAATAAACATTACGATTTAGTTTTAGAATTCAATGATTTTAAATTACAGAAAGAATTTGTTAGTGATAAATTCAACCATACCATACTCAACATGTGGAGGCACATTTTAACCGTTTTATTTTTTTAGTCTTCCGCCAACACTGAAGTTATTAAGCTTTCGTCCTCTTCAACGGCTGCCAAAAGTGTTTATTCGCCGAAATCCGCTGAACGCTAAATAGCCTTCAAAATAATCCCAACCCCAATTATTTATTTTTAATCTAATAATAATCGAATTCGAATTTTCTCGCGAAATTTATATTCATCACATTCCGATTAATTTCCTACCAGTAAGGGTCGAGTTTACAACCACACTACAATCTCAATATAACGTTATTTTGGGAATAAAAAAATGTCTTTTACAACTTGGTATTAGTAGGGGAATCGGAAAGTTTGATACAAAGCCCGGAATAACGTTAAACGGGCAATGAACGAAGGGGTTAGGACTTATTTAACGGGTTGTAACGACGTCTAATTTTAATTTAGCTTGTATTTACGTGATACGTTCAACCGATTTTAACCATAATAAACCGAAGGAATTAATAATAAATTGATTGAGGACATATGTTAAATTAAGTTATAAGTGAGGTCAATGTCAAATTATTTGATTTGTTATGTTACTAAGAGTTATTCGGAATTACCATTGAGACATTGCAGATGATTTATATTATAGTATTTAGTATGAATTTTTTTTTTGGTATTCAATTCCTTATTTTATATAATTTCTGAAAAATGTTATTCTCTGAAGAACTTTGATTGTCAAAATTTCATTGTAAACTAACTTTAGAATAGATAAGGCTCTACGATGAATGCAATGGATTAGATTCTAATTGGGTTAGGTTAGGTTCGTTTCTGGCTCAGTTGGATTAGGGGTAGGGTGGATTGGAGGTAGTTTGGTTGAGTTGGTTTGGTTTCCAGTTAGATTGGATGAGTTACTCGTTGAATTGGGTAAGTTGCATTAGTTTCTTGTAAGGTTGGGTTAATTTGATTTCTGGTTCGGTTGGTTTTTGGTTCAGTTGGCTTGGTTTCTGGTTTTGTAGGGTAGCTTCATTAGAGTCTGGCTGTATTGAAATGATTTTAGTTTAATTAGCTTTGTTTTTAGATAGGTTTGAACGACTCTGGTCGAGTTGAGTTGGTTTGGTTTCTGGTTAGGTTCAGTTAGGTTGATTTCTGGTTCAGTTGGGTTAGTTTAATTATTTTATAGCTTTGTAGAAATGACTCTGGCTTAATTGGGTTCGTTTCTGGCTTGGTTGGAACAGTTCTAGTCAAGTTAGGTTCGTTTCTGGCTTGGTTGGAATTGTTCTAATCAAGTTAGGTTCGTAAGAGGATGGTAGCCAGGTTTAGGGATGGCAAATGAAGACAGTAACAATAGATATTGGATGGAGAATGTGGACGGGGGTTGCAGATTATGTGGGATGAAAGTCTTTACACTATCTGAAGGCGAAGTGTGATGCGTTGATGGAGGAGGTAATGGATTGGAAGCGGGTGCATCATTAGGATTAGTTTGGTTGAGTTGGTTTGGTTTCCAGTTAGGTTGGATTAGTTTCTCGTTGAGTTAGGTAAGTTGTATTAGTTTCTTGTTAGGTTGGGTTAATT
This sequence comes from Onthophagus sagittarius, assembly GCA_036711965.1. NCBI lineage: Eukaryota > Metazoa > Arthropoda > Insecta > Coleoptera > Scarabaeidae > Onthophagus > Onthophagus sagittarius. The sequence goes on from JASERS010000004.1 coordinate 17,611,035, forward strand.
TGATTTCTGGTTGGGTTGGTTTCTGGTTCAGTTGGGTTGGTTTGATTAGAGTTTGCCTAGGTTAAAATGGCTCTGGTTTAATTAAGTTTGTTTCTGGCTAAACTAGAATGACGCTGGTCGAATTGGGTTCGTTTCTGGTTGAACTGGGTTTGTTTGTTTCTGTTTAGATTCGGTTATGTTGATTTCTGGTTCAGTTGGGTTAGTTCATTACAGTTTGCCTGTGTTAGAATGGCTTTGATTTAATTAGGTTTGTTTCTGGCTAGGTTTGAATCACTCTGGTCGATTTGAGTTGGTTTGGTTTCTGGTTAGGTTCGGTTAGGTTGATTTCTGGTTCAGTTGGGTTGGTTTAATTAATTTATGGCTTTGTAGAAATAACTCTGGCTTAATTGGATTCGTTTCTGGCTTGGTTGGAATTGTTCTAATCAAGTTAGGTTCGTTTCTGGTTGAGTTAATTTGACTTCTAATTAGGTTGGATTGATTTCAGGTCGAATTGTGTTAGTCTAGTTTCTGAATAGATTCTGAACAGGTTGGATAGCTGTAATCGAGTTGGGTGCGCTTCTGGTTGAGTTGGTTTGGTTTGACTGATTATTGGCCGAATTGGAATGACTCTAATTAAGTTACGTTTGTTTCTAGTAGGGTTGGTAGAAAGAGGATGGTAGCCAGGTTTAGGGATGGCAAATGAAGACAGTAACAATAGATATTGGATGAAGAATGTGGACGGGGGGTGCAGATTATGTGGGATGAAAATCTTTACACTATCTGAAGGCGAAGTGTGATGCGTTGATGGAGGAGGTAATGGATTGGAAGCGGGTGCATCATTAGGATTAGTTTGGTTGAGTTGGTTTGGTTTCCAGTTAGGTTTTATTAGTTTCTCGTTTAGTTGGGTAAGTTGTATTAGTTTCTTGTTAGGTTGGGTTAATTTGATTTCTGGTTGGGTTGGTTTCTGGTTCAGTTGGGTTGGTTTGATTAGAGTTTGCCTAGGTTAAAATGGCTCTGGTTTAATTAAGTTTGTTTCTGGCTAAACTAGAACGACTCTGGTCGAATTGGGTTCGTTTCTGGTTGAACTGGGTTTGTTTGTTTCTGTTTAGATTCGGTTATATTGATTTCTGGTTCAGTTGGGTTAGTTCATTACAGTTTGCCTGTGTTAGAATGGCTTTGATTTAATTAGGTTTGTTTCTGGCTAGGTTTGAATCACTCTGGTCGAGTTGAGTTGGTTTGGTTTCTGGTTAGGTTCGGTTAGGTTGGTTTCTGATTCAGTTGGGTTGGTTTAATTAATTTATGGCTTTGTAGAAATAACTCTGGCTTAATTGGGTTCGCTTCTGGCTTGGTTGGAATTGTTCTAATCAAGTTAGTTTCGTTTCTGGTTGAGTTGATTTGACTTCTAATTAGGTTGGATTGATTTCAGGTCGAGTTGTGTTAGTCTAGTTTCTGAATACATTCTGAACAGGTTGAATAACTGTAAACGAGTTGGGTGCGCTTCTGGTTGAGTTGGTTTGGTTTGACTGATTATTGGCCGAATTGGAATGACACTAATTAAGTTACGTTTGTTTCAAGTAGGGTTGGTAGAAGGAGGATGGTAACCAGGTTTAGGGATGGTAAATGAAGACAGTAACAATAGATATTGGATGGAGATTGTGGACGGGGGGGTGCAGATTATGTGGGATGAAAGTCTTTACACTATCTGAAGGCGAAGTGTGATGCGTTGGTGGAGGAGGTAATGGATTGGAAGCGGGAGCATCAATAAGATTATTTTGGTTGAGTCGGTTTGGTTTCTAGTTAGGTTGGATTAGTTTCTCGTTGAGTTTGGTAAGTTGTATTAGAATCTTGTTAGGTTGGGTTAATTTGATTTCTGGTTGGGTTGGTTTCTGGTTCAGTTGGGTTGGATTGATTAGAGTTTGCCTAGGTTGAAATGGCTCTGGTTTAATTAAGTTTGTTTCTGGCTAAACTAGAATGACTCTGGTCGAATTGGGTTCGTTTCTGGTTGAATTGGGTTTGTTTGTCTCTGTTTAGATTCGGTTATGTTGATTTCTGGTTCAGTTGGGTTGGTTCATTACAGTTTGCCTGTGTTAGAATGGCTTTGATTTAATTAGGTTTGTTTCTGGCTAGGTTTGAATCACTCTGGTCGAGTTGAGTTGGTTTGGTTTCTGGTTAGGTTCGGTTAGGTTGGTTTCTGGTTTAGCTGGGTTGATATAATAAATTTATGGCTGGATAGAAATGACTCTGGCTTAATTTGGTTCATTTCTGGCTGGGTTGGAATTACTCTAGCCAAGTCAGTTTCGTTTCTGATCGAGTTCGTTTGTCTTCTAATTAGGTTGAACTGATTTCTGGCTGAGTTGGAACGCCTCTAGTTAAGTAAGGTTCGTTTCTAGTTTGGTTGTAAATGAAGAAGATGTAAATGAGAGGGGGTGCAGATTATGTAGGAGGGACAACAAGTCATTACACTATCTGCTCATGGAGTGTGAAGAGTTGGGGGGGGGAGGTGAATGAGGAAGGTTTTGACTTTGAGGAAACGTAGGGAGACAGGGAAGGCGACGGAAAGGAGTAGAATTATATAATATGTTTAGTTGTGATAGAGTTTGGTTGGAATTGTTCTAATCAAGTTAGGTTCGTTTCTGGTTGAGTTGATTTGACTTCTAATTAGGTTGGATTGATTTCAGGTCGAGTTGTGTTAGTCTAGTTTCTGAATAGATTCTGAATAGGTTGGATAACTGTAATAGAGTTGGGTGCGCTTCTGGTTGAGTTGGTTTGGTTTGACTGATTATTGGCCGAATTGGAATGACTCTAATTAAGTTACGTTTGTTTCTAGTAGGGTTGGTAGAAAGAGGATGGTAGCCAGGTTTCGGGGTGGCAAATGAAGGCAGTAACAATAGATATTGGATGGAGAATGTAGACGGGGGTGCAGATTATGTGGGATGAAAGTCTTTACACTATCTGCTGGCGAAGTGTGATGCGTTGATGGAGGAGGTAATGGGTTGGAAGCGGGTGCATCATTAGGATTAGTTTGGTTGAGTTGGTTTGGTTTCCAGTTAGGTTGGATTAGTTTCTCGTTGACTTGGGTAAGTTGTATTAGTTTCTTGTTAGGTTGGGTTAATTTGATTTCTGGTTGGGTTGGTTTCTGGTTCAGTTGGGTTGGTTTGATTAGAGTTTGCCTAGGTTGAAATGGCTCTGGTTTAATTAAGTTTGTTTCTGGCTAAACTAGAATGACTCTGGTCGAATTGGGTTCGTTTCTGGTTGAATTGGGTTTGTTTGTCTCTGTTTAGATTCGGTTATGTTGATTTCTGGTTCAGTTGGGTTGGTTTACTACAGTTTGCCTGTGTTAGAATGGCTTTGATTTAATTAGGTTTGTTTCTGGCTAGGTTTGAATCACTCTGGTCGAGTTGAGTTGGTTTGGTTTCTGGTTAGGTTCAGTTAGGTTGGTTTCTGGTTTAGCTGGGTTGATTTAATAAATTTATGGCTGGATAGAAATGACTCTGGCTTAATTTGGTTCATTTCTGGCTGGGTTGGAATTACTCTAGCCAAGTCAGTTTCGTTTCTGATCGAGTTCGTTTGTCTTCTAATTAGGTTGAATTGATATCAGCTTCAGTTGGGTTGGTATGACTAGTTTCTGGTTAAGTTGAAATGACTCTGGTTGAGTTGGGTTCGCTTCTGGTTGAGTTGGTTTGGTTGGACTGATTTCTGGCTAAGTTAGAACGACAGTAGATGAAGTGACAGTAGATATTGGATGGAGGATGAGGAGAGGGGGTACAGATTATGTAGGAGGGACAACAAGTCTTTACACTATCTGCTCATGGAGTATGAAGAGTTGGGGGGGGAGGTGAATGAGGAAGGTTTTGACTTTGAGGATACGTAGGGAGACAGGGAAGGCGACGGAAAGGAGTAGAATTATATAATATGTTTAGTTGTGATAGAATTTCTCAATTCTCTCAATCTTGTTACTGTAACTATCGTAATTATTCTTCTTCTCCGTCCTTGTCGCTTTCTAGCATAATTTTGATACAATTTTCTGGTGTCTCAATTCCTCCCAGATTTCCTCTCATCTTTCTTTCCATCTCTCACATACAAGGAACGTGTGCTCCGCGTTGTCTATTACTTTACCTCCGCAATAATCGCACATTTCTTCCTGACTTCTCTTATATTTCTAGAGGTAGACTTTATATCAATCCTGACCACTCAAAACACTTTTAAAAAACAGAACACTTCTATGGTGTTCTATTCTTCCTTTGTTGTCTATGCGGCCATTCTCTTTCTTGCCATCAATTCGAACCAAACCTCGCCTTCCAGAACAATCATTAACAAAATTAATAACGAACAAGTAATTCATTTCAAATATCATAAGATTTTTTGACACGCTTCACAAATGAGAATTTTCCAACATTAATTCCATCATATAATTTGCATTAACCGAATCTCCTTTTTAGCTAATTTCAAATTTTTGCTGGCCCATACACTGTAATGGAAAACTGCCACATTTGCACGTATAGCTAATAGCATAAACGATCAAATATGATCGTCTATGCCTCAAACTGAAAGAAGTGCTAGATGTAGACATTGTTCCACATTTGTAGGTATGCAAATGCTTCAGTTTCGTTCATTATATCTTATAACATATAATCATTAACGAACAGGATTACGAATAAGTAATTCCAACATAGACTCAACCTCAAAACAAATACTTTTCTCGATAAACAACTTAGTGACCAATCATCAAGATGACTTAAAGATTTTGCTTCGCCTTAACAGTGAAGATTTGATTTGGCTAATTGTTTTGATGATGAACTTGGAATCACAAAAAGGCTTCACTCTACTTAAATGTTTTACGCCGTGATTTAACCATGCTTATCATTCATTATTAATTAATTCAACGTCTGCGAAGAAAAATTCTTTATTAATTTTTCTGAACAGTATAAATTTGAATAGTATCATGATTTTGTTTGAATGCACACCGAGTGCAATAAACTTATTTTTGTGTTGTTCCTGTGCCAGGAATGGTTACGACAAACAGGTTTCGTGTCAAAAACCTTTATCGGAAAAACGAAACTCCACAAGGGAGACGGGGGAGGCGTCGCGACGTGAATATTCGAAATTTTGTGGTGTGGGGCTTTAGGAGTGGCCCACCATATCCTAAGGTAGTGAATCATTTGGCTTGGAGCCATCACTTCCAGACGCCGGGAAATTCTATCTTGCTAACTCACTCGAAATCCGCGCCAAATTACTATTTGCCCATTAAATATGTTACATTGTATTTAATGGTTTAAAATTTTATTTTATTTTAAATAAAATCTTTAAAAAATCGAATTAATTGAATTAATACTTGATATTTTAAAATATTTTTTGTAAAAATTAGGTTTAGATGCCAGAAGTAAGATCTTTCGAAACTAGGATGAGAACTAGAGACAGATTTAGCTCGAAGGTCTTCTCTCAGGTGTTGTTTAGGAGAGCCTGGTTTGATCGAAACCCACCTTATTACGCATCGTGACCGCATAAATTTGGGTTACATCCGGGGGCAATATTTGGAATCGAAGAAATTTCCGTGTAAAATAGACGAGTGCAAGTGCAAGTGGCTAAATGCGTTGCCCGTGTACATCACCACGACCGACTATTAACGCTTTCGGGTTTCGCTTTCTTCTCAACGTTGCCAATTTTCGAGACACTCGCTTTCCCACCCGAGAAATTCGCGTTAATGGTTTTCCAAAAATACAAATTTACTTTTTTTTTTTTAAGTAGAAGTGAATTAAATTTTTCCTTATATTAATGAGTGTATAATGTTTAGACCCACATTAATGTGGTAAAAAATAAGCATTAATGATTTAGCCATCTGTCTGGTGGCGAAATGTGGGTAATAAATGGAATGATAGGTTTGTTTCGATAACTTATCGCGTTCGTTTGAATTTAAAACGCAATATTTTTTCTAGTTTTTATGTTAGTTCTAGTTATTCAACGTTACATTGTACATTTTCTAATGAAATAATACTGGGACTCACACTAGACATAGAACTAGAACCATTTGGGTTTAGCCGTCTTAGATGTGCGGCTAAATCCGAATGTTTCTAGTTCTAAGGTTAGTGTCAGCTTTAATGCCAGTTAAATGTTAGTGTCAATGTTAGATCGTACATTGTAGAGGCCTTCCTTAAAAAATGTCTTCACATGCATGGCTAAATCCAACCCAACCCAACTCAATCTTGCATGTTTGAACTGAAGTAAAATTAGAACTGACAGAGTATCTAGAACTAGAATTATTCGGGTTTAGTCGTCTAAATGTACGGCTAAACCCGAATAGTTCTAGTTCTTGATCTAGAGTTAGATCCAATGATATAAAACTAGAACTTACACTAGACCTAGAAGTGGAAAATTTTGGGTTTAGCCGTGCGTCTGAAGACGCACGGCTAAACTTGAAAATACGATAGTTCTGCGCATTACGTCACAAGGAGAGTAGTTTTGGCGGTAATTATATTTTGATTAATATTTGATATATTTCAGTATACACAGTGCTTCCCAAAAGTAACGAATATATTTGATAAATTCATTAAAACAATTTATAGAAAAATCGCTGAGACGGATCTAAAGATTTCATCGTCATGATCGTTCGAAATCAGTAATAAAAAAATATATATTGTATTTAAAAAATACATCTATGAAGTAATTTCTCGTTCAAAAATGGCAAAAAAATTAAAGTTAACTACATTAAATTTTTCCATAAACTGATTTAGGAATTCATCATACTTTAAATCGTTGATACCTCACATTTTTTGGTCTTCTTTTATTGTCATTACCAATCACTAGCCGCGATGAACAGATTTTGCTTAAAACAGTATGATTAACAATTTCCAATGTTGGAGTCTCCCTGTAATCTGTAATCTGACCTTGGTCTTTAAGAGGGTCTTTTCATTTTCATGACTGTACTCGCGATAGCAGTGATGAACGGTTGATTCAACTGGAACTTTTAGATAGATCTCTCTAATTGCCAGTTTATTTTTCTTCACCTCGTTTAATTGAGGATGTCTAAGGAGTTCATCTTTCAAATCACAATTGACTACTGGTAGGCAAGGTTTATTAGCCTTGCCCAAAGCCTAGTTACTTATTGGGTGTCAGCTTGACCGTTTTCTGTTAAAAATTGTTTGATGCTGCCATACTCGCAAAAACCATGCATTCCTTCAATTCACCAGATGCACTTTTTGGTCTTGTTGAACCAACTGATTGCGCCAAGTTCTGTTTCTGCAAAAGATAATAAGCAGAGCGATCTAACTATAGCTTTGGTCATTTCAGGATTCGCAGTGAAATTTTTATTTAATTTTCAAGTCTTAGTATTTGCAGAGAATCTTGTTAATGGTCTTAACAGTATTTGGAATTAGTTGTAAAAAGGAAAAGATTGCCTAATTCTTTGTCTCAGGTATGAACTCTTCGGAAATCCTCGGTTTTTATCATGAATGAATTAGTTTCATCGAAGACTTCTCATAATGTCTCCTAAAAATCTTCATCCAATTGTTAATAATTGATTGACTTTGCCTCTTGAACTGTCAATTCCTCGTTTTAAGCCCTCTCATCTTGGTTAATAAAATTGGGTACATGTGGTAAATGATTCACTGAGGCTGGGGCTGGAATGCACAGATAAAGTTGTCTATTGTTATAATGGAGCCTAATTGAATCTTAGCAAAGATTATGCTTTCTTCAAATGACTCTAGTTTATACTTTAAAATTGAAGAAATATGTGTCTCAAAAACTTCCTCACTTAAAGGGGTGTTGGTCAGAACAATAACTCAGCAATAATCTCCAAATACTTGATAAACTTAAACTCATCTTAAACATTACACTGGTACTTTGATTACACAGTTATAGATAGTTATACATCTGGAATAATATTTTTTGAGTTCTAGTTTTAGTTCAATTGAAATATATAGGGTTACCAAATCAACTTCTGGTTTCTCAGAAACTATTCATTGTAGAGGCCTTCGTTAAAAAATGTGCACGTCTAGATGCACGTCTAACCCAACCCAACGCTATATATTTCAATTGAAGTAAAACTAGAACTAACACTAGCCCTAGAACCAAAATCATTTGGGTTTAGCCGTCTTGAGGGATTTACGGCTACACTCGAATGTTTTTAGTTCTCATCAGTTTGAAAAATAGTCTATTTCATAAACTATTCATTGTAAGGGCCATCGTTAAAATTATCTTCAGATGCACGGCTTAACCCAACCCAATCCAACCATGTATACCCGAACCAGAGTCGTCCTGAGATATTCAGCACCTGTGAGGCATTTTTTCACAAGACCACAGGGTACATGTATGATGGGGACACCAAAACATGCAGCCCCAGATGGTTGCACCCAGGGCTGTTGTTTAAGATGGTGTTGGCATTAGGTGTTTCCGTTCTAGCAGTATCGATTCTTTTCCAAATAGTAATAAGTTTTCTGTAATTCTCAACGATATTTAACAATTCCATCTTATGGCAAAAAGAAACCTGCATTATGTAGTAACTTAATGCATTGATTGTCTAGAAGCAGCAATTCATACTTTGTCTTTGTTGGTGTTTTTCCAACAATCTTTTAATCCCCTTCATTATAGACCACTCTTAAAGCACCCCTTATTACTTATATTTCAAATAGTGTTTAAAGCTGCCTCTTATGCAAAGAAGATTTGGGTATTTTGAGATTCGTTCAGATCACGTTACGCTAGTATATTCGCCATCAGCCAATCTGAACAAATCTCAAAATACCTAAATCTCCAAATCTCACTCGCATAAAAGGCAGCTTAATTTGATGATGTAAAAATTTAATTCTTATGCCACTAAATTTAGACATAACAAAAGAAAGTTCATTTATGCTTTTTTTTACCCATCCTTTGAATAAAGATTTGTACGAAGCCCGTAACAAGACAAGTTTTTCTTAGCTTTCTTGTATTGTTCTTTTCTCTCTCTTTTTTCCTCTTCTTCCGCACTTACTCTGTTTGCTCTCTGCATTTCCCTTCTCTTTTTTATACATTCTATACTCTCTTCCGCAATTTCCCTCGTTCATCAGTATTTTGGTCTTTTACCATCATTTCGCCCAGTTCTTACTTTAATTCTATTAAAGTCTTCGGTGTTAGAACTTTACGAGGGTAGTTCTTGAATCTATCTTTTAAGACACTCAATTTATCTATAGTAATCTTCTATCCTTTTCATTTATTTCTTCCTTCCTTACTTGATTGCCTTCTTTCTACAACGAAGGATATTAACATATGATCGTTCAGATTTTTATATCTTCCCTCACTTCCCATTGAATCTACCATAGTTTCCGTTGCCAATGTCAGGTCAATTACAGATGATTCTCTTGGGCCTCTATACGTTGTTACCCCTATTTCATTTGTTAATGCTAGCCTATTTTTTGCTGCATATTATTCCAATAATTTACCCCTGTCATTATAAATGCTGCCTCCTGCAATCATCATTCTTCCATTCAAATCTCCTCAGATAACAATCGGTTTGTTGCTGATAACAGTCATCAACTAGGTGGTCAAAATCTTCATCTGCTCTATTTGGAGAAAAATACACTGACCACAGTGTGAAGTCATCTAGTTCTAACCCCAAAAAAGCTTCACCTATTTCCTATCTTTTTGGTGTTATAGAGCTCGTTATTGCTTGTATAAAAGCAGCTGCCCTTTTTTCAACCCAATCTAACCCCACCCAATCCAATCCGACCCAACTCAACTCAACTTCACCTTCTAATACAATCATTAGCGAACTGGGTTACGAACAACTATTCGTTTAAGATGTAGTATAAATTCAGCAAGTTTTTCTTCGACAAAATGTTAAGAGAGGAAATGACATATATGCATTTGTATCGATATTCAAGTTCTTTAAATAAGAGATCTTAATGTAGCGCCTCGATCACAAGACTCTGTATTAAAAATGAAGTAATTGCTCTTAATGATTGGCAGTCTCGAAGTTTTGTGTAGAAATTAGATGGTAATTCGATTTATAAAAATGGGGCAAATAATACTAGGTTAAAATTTTTTTGGGATTGAAGTGATTGGAGGTAGAGATGTGTGCGTGAGTGACTTTTTATGCCCACTCCCGATTTAGACCCACGTGAAAATCATTCATGAATCACGTGAGTCACGCGTGGGTCACGTCCATTCACGTGACTCACGCTCGATCAGGTGATCAAAAGTGTGAATCATGTTTGATTACTTGTTAATTTGATTATTAATTAATCGTGCTTGACAGAAGTAACAGAGTGTTTAGTTTTATTTATCATATTATCACTTAGTACTTGATTGTTGTAAATATTTCTGAAACTAGAAGTATAATTAATAGTAGACCTACAACCTATTTATAGTATTGACACTAGACCTAGAACTAGAACCATTAGGATTTAGCCGTACGTCTCTTTAGACGGCTAAACCCTAATAATTCTAGTTCTAAATCTGGTGTTTATTCTGAAGGTAGGTTAGGTTGGGTTGGATTGAGTTCCATCTTAAGAGAGGTACGACTAAATCTAAATGTTTTTCGTTCTAGGACTAGTATTAGCTCTAGCTCTAGCGTTAGTGTTGGCTCTATTTTTAATTGTTCTTCAGTCTTAAATTGTTGTATACCTGTATCAAAGTAAAACTAGAACTAACACTAGACCTAGTACTAGAAAGTGTCGGTTTAGCCGTGCGTCTTCAGACGCACGGCTAAACCTGAATCTTTCTAGTACTAGGTCTAGTGTTAGTTCTAGTTTTAATTGCCGTTCAGCGCTTGATTGTTGTAAATTCTTCTGGAACTAAAAATATAACTAATACTAGACATAGGAACTTTTGGCATTTCTATACTTTTCTTTACTAACCACTCAAATTGATATTTTTGTTTCTTTGTAAATAAATTAATTCATTCCAATTAAAAAATATAGTTATTCATTTATTACCATAAATTTTTGAAATTGATTAAGCACCCACTGTTTGGGTAAGTATCCGTATATCCCTATCCGGTATTTATCTGTCGCCCATCACTGATTGCATACATTCGAGAAACACAAATTTTAAATAAGCTGTTGTAAATATTGTATTTTTCGTTAATGTAGACCTCAACAAATTCAATATTATTATTAAAGAAATATTCAAAAATTGTTCCAACCAGGTCATGCACGTTCACGTGAGTGGTACAACAATTGATGCCCGCTCACGATGGGTCACGCATTTCATTTCATGCACATTTCTAGTTGGAGGAGATTTAGTTGGTGACTGATACTGAGTTGGGTATTTGATAAAAATGGAGAATAGTTCAGTGGGTAGACCTAGAACTAGAACCATTAGGATTTAGCCGTACGTCTCTTTAGACGGCTAAACCCTAATAATTCTAGTTCTAAATCTGGTGTTTATTCTGAAGGTAGGTTAGGTTGGGTTGGATTGAGTTCCATCTTAAGAGAGGTACGACTAAACCTAAATGTTTTTCGTTCTAGGACTAGTATTAGCTCTAGCTCTAGCGTTAGTGTTGGCTCTATTTTTAATTGTTTTTCAGTCTTAAATTGTTGTATACCTGTATCAAAGTAAAACTAGAACTAACACTAGACCTAGTACTAGAAAGTGTCGGTTTAGCCGTGCGTCTTCAGAGGCACGGCTAAACCTGAATCTTTCTAGTACTAGGTCTAGTGTTAGTTCTAGTTTTAATTGCCGTTCAACGCTTGATTGTTGTAAATTCTTCTGGAACTAAAAATATAACTAATACTAGACATATGAACTTTTGGCATTTCTATACTTTTCTTTACTAACTACTCAGATTGATATTTTTGTTTCTTTGTAAATAAATTAATTCATTCCAATTAAAAAATATAGTTATTCATTTATTACCATAAATTTTTGAAATTGATTAAGCACCCACTGTTTGGGTAAGTATCCGTATATCCCTATCCGGTATTTATCTGTCGCCCATCACTGATTGCATACATTCGAGAAACACAAATTTTAAATAAGCTGTTGTAAATATTGTATTTTTCGTTAATGTAGACCTCAACAAATTCAATATTATTATTAAAGAAATATTCAAAAATTGTTCCAACCAGGTCACGCACGTTCACGTGAGTGGTACAACAATTGATGCCCGCTCACGATGGGTCACGCATTTCATTTCATGCACATTTCTAGTTGGAGGAGATTTAGTTGGTGACTGATACTGAGTTGGGTATTTGATAAAAATGGAGAATAGTTCAGTAGGTGTTGGAGAAAGAAAATGAAATCGTCAAAAGATTGAAAACGTAAGAATAAATAAAAAAAGTCGGGTGTGAAGCGGTGGCTTTTGATTATTTCGAAATTAACCATTTAAAAGTAATCAAAAGAGGTTCGCGGGTTATTCATATTAGGCGGTAATCTATAATTAATGCCGAAACGTAAATAAACAGACCCCGTCGGCTCCGGTGGTAAAGTGATCAAAAAGAAACGAACAGGCGGCGGTCACTTCTTTTGATGTCTCGGCCGAACGGCCGACGAAGGATCACGCACCGCACACAAATACACGAATAATTGCATTTGCATTTCCCCGATAGAATTATTTAGTAGAAAACCATGTGCCGCGGCAAAGCGGAGGAGTGCGAGTGTCTCTCGAGTTATCGCGTTTACGAGCATTTGAAAGACGCTCGTTTTCGACTACATTGTGGCCGTGGTTGAGGTGATACGGCCTCGCGACGGTGGTTTTACGGTTAAACGAAAGAAATGATTACCGCTTGAGCAAGTACCGTCAAAGGTGACCGCCGGCACCAAGAGGGGTTTTAATGTAATTAACGCGTAGGCTATATAAATCTCGGAATGACTACCATTTTCAACTGCGGATGGGCAAATATTTGTCGGCCGTTTGAGACGCTTAACGAGTTTATGGTACATTATCATTTTAATCGAACGTGTAAACGTTCAAATTGTAATTTTCGCCGGGTGATAACTACGTGATATGAACGAATCAGGTGTGAATCGAACGAATCTTCCCCCTTTCAAGTTCCGCCATCCAGGAATTTCATTTCACATTTTTCTCCATTTCTTCATTTCAGAATTACTTAAATTACTTATTAAAACTTGTTGAGAAGTGTTTATATTAATTATTTTAACGCGAAAAGAACCCCACTTGAGAGCTGATGGAGTCGCTTAAGATTACTTTGTGGACTTAATAAAAGATTAATAGCTCACTTAAGCGTTAAACGAAGAGATCATATTAATTTGTAAAAAAAATTTAATTTAAAGATTTCAAATTAGACCAAGAATTTGGCACAAAATCAACAAAACTTTCGTTGGCAATAAAAACTAATGTACCCCCTTAAATCAATGCCTATGACATTTAAAGGGCAAAGTACATCGATTGGTCCTAAATTCAAACGGTTTCGACGTCATTAACGTTTAAAAGCCAAACTTAATTTAGTTTGATGATCGATTCAAATTTCTTTCTTGAACTAAATTGTTATTATTTATTATTTTTGTTCCCCAAGTGAAATGAACGTTTATAAAGAGTGCTCGTCCTCGGTCCGGTGCATCTTCACGGTAGGTTTGTCGTTGTTTATTAGATCATCATCACGTCGGCGTGCGCCAATTCCGCGGTTGACACACATTCTCGGATTCGTCGGCGAAGGCGTTATTTTAAACTTTTGTCTCTCGAGATGAGATGAAGATGAGAGCCCTCTTATCCGCGACGAGATGCGAGGAGGTTCCGAAGTGGAGAGAGTGATGACCTCTCACTCTAATAGTCTCTCAGCTCCTAACCCCGATGATTCTAAACTTAAAACGGTTCTCCCGACTCATCCAGATGTTACTGATCGATGACGTTCCGGACGCTCTCTCGTATTCTCGTCTTGTTACGCGCTTCGTACTAATCTTTATTCAAAAGGTGGTAAAAAAATGTATAAATGAAGATTTTTTTGTTATCCCTAAATTTTGTGGAATAAGAATTAAAATTTTGCATCATCAAATTAAGCTGGCTTTTGTGCGAGTAAAATTTCGAGATTCAGTTATTTTGAGATTCGTTCACGTGATCGCCATCAGCCAATTTGAACGAATCTCAAAATACCCAAATCTCTTTCGCATAAAAGGCAGCTTTAAATGCTATTTGAAATATAAGTAATAAGGGGTGTCATAAGAGTGGTCTATACTGAAGGTAATTAAAATATTGTTGGAAAAACACCAACAAAGACCTTATGAGTTGCTGTTTCTGGACAATCAATGCATTAAGTTACTACATAATGTAAGTTTTTTTCTGCCATAGGATGGAATTGTTAAATACTGTTGAAAATTGCCGAAAACTTATTAGGCCTAGAGCTGCCAGAATGCCAGCACCGTCCTGAACTTAAGGACTAATAGGGATGTAGCTCTGGGGTGCAAACAAGGGGGAGGGGGGCATGGTTTTTGCAATAAAATGCATGATGTCCCCGTCATATCAGAGATGCCTCAGATGTGTCGAATATCTGAGGACGGCTCTTGCTCAAGTATACATGGGTGGTTTGAGTTGGGTTTAGCCGTGCATCTGAAGACATTTTTTTAACGAAGGCCGTACAGAGTTTTCCGATAAGAGGTGTTATTTTGAATAACCCGTTATTTCGGTAGATGTCACATTTGAAGCTGTCATTTTTAACATTTGACAAGTAGAAAGTGCGTCATTACTAAAAATAGAACGATACATGCTTCAACAACGCATTGGAATTATTAAAATTCACTATAAAAATGGTGAAATTTTGGCAGAGACGGTTCGTAAAACTCGAACATTCTTGGGTCGTCGTGAAGCATCTTCGTACAGAAGTTGGTGGAAAATTTCGAGCTGTTGGGACAAGTTAGTGATGTGAAGAATAAAACCCGTGCACATCGCTCAAGAACATCCCAGAATATGTATATTCTGTAGCCGAAAGTGTTGAAGAAAACCCAGGTTTGTCCATTCCTCGTCGTTCTTTGGAATTAGGCATTCCACAAATGTCATTACACCGTATTTTGCACCAAGATTCTTAAGACTTATAAACTTCAGTTAACACAAGAACTCAAGCCGTCCGATCATCAACAACGCCGTGTCTTTGCTGATTGGGTCGTTGAAATGCATGAAAATGATCCGAAATTCCATCAAAAATCATCTTGAGTGATGAGGCCCATTTCAACTTCGGAAAACCAAAGAGTTATTGTTCAAAAGCCTTTTTATCCTCAACGTGTGACTGTTTGGTGCGGTTTATGGCCTGGCGGAGTCATTGGACCTTACTTTTTCAAAAATGAGGCTGGAGCAACAGTTATGATTAATGATTTTTATGGCCGGTATTGATGTGGACAATCTTCACCACTTTCAACAAGACGGCGCTGCGTGCCACACAAGCAATGAAACCATTGATCTTTTACGGGAAAAAATTCCGGGCCGTGTTATCTCTCGAAGAGATCTTGTGATTTGACACCTTGCCACTTCTTCCTTTGGGGCCACGTGAAAGAGAAGGTGTACGATAACAGCCCAGCGTCGATTCAAGACCTCAATGATGGAATTCGTGAGGCTATTAAGGACATTGGGCAGCCCCTTTGCAATTTGGTTGTAGAAAATTTCATGGAAAGGATATTGTCCAGAAATCATGGTCGTGGTGGTCATTTTCCTGATGTTATTTTCCACTATTAATGGCATACCTTCCTCTTTATAATGAAATAAACATCCGATCATTTATATTAAAAAATGGCATTTTTAAGAGGCCTCTACAATGAAGAATTGTTGAAATAAAGTAAAATGAAGAATTGGGCAGGGTTTGTTATCCATGGAAGAACAGAAGTTGCATTGACAAAGATTTGCAAAAACAGGTTACCAGGTCCAGATGGTATTACTACAGAAATCCTTATTGCGACAATTGATGGTAACAAAGATACTTTCTTAAAAGTGTATAATGCCTGCCTCACACGAGAATACTTTCCGAGACAGTGGAGGGTAACACACAATCTGATAGTGGTGGAAAAGCCAAGTAAAGGTATGAATTGCGAGATTTCTGGAGAATACCATGGAAAATCTACTGGAACTATCACTAAGAGCACGACTTAAAATAGAAATTGAAAAAAGGTAGCTGTACAAGGAGCAGTTTGGTTTCAGGGAGGAAAAAAAGAAGGCAGATCAAGATACATGTGTTATGGTTACCCTGGACATACAAAACGATTTCAGCTCTGCCCCATGCTTGGGAATTATTAGAAGTATTTATTAGAATGTTTCGAGATTACGTGCGAAGTATCTCCAAGCTTAATTGTAGGTCTTCTACACTGCGGAATGTCTTCCATAATAATAAAATAGGAACGCAGGTTGAAAAAGGTTTAAATCTGATTGTATATGCCAACGATCTGGCAGTAGCAGTAATGGGAAGAATACAAACAGCGGTGGAGGAAAAAGCCGGTTACGCAAAAGGCAAAGTCGTGAAAAAGCTGAACATGATGGGTACAGAAATTGCTCCTCATAATACGAAAATCGTGTCGCTACAGGCGAGAATAAAAGCCAGAAACATGAAGGTAAGGATAAGTATTCAGCTAGTGGAATGCAAGAATATGGTCAAGTATCTGGTACGTTACTCCTCTGATACTTTCTTAATGCAACAGTATATTCCATAAATGGAAAATGTTAGGAAAGTAGTGGAAAAGGCGGCAAAAATGTCCAACATGCTGCGACGAATATATAGAATAATAAAAGAATAAAGAGTAATAATAATAATAATGTATATTTATTTCCAACAGGTTCCACACCCAATTACAGAAAAACAAAATTAATAACTTAAATTAAGGTTGAACGGTATCAAATGAAACAAAAAAGTGATATCAGCAAACATGATAAAGACCTACAAGAGAAAAAAGAAGAAAAAAAATGGATACAGACCACAAACTGGTCTGTCAAGTCTCAAATTGGTTGACAAGTCGATCATCCAGAAACGACCAAGAATCAAGAAAAATATCGCATTCATCAGAAATTTGATTAAAAAAGTTACACATCAGAATCACAGGTGCACGCTGAGCCACCGTTGTTCTGTTAAAATTATGATAGAATTGTGCCAAATATCGGAAGGGGAAGAAGTAGTAAAAGGAGACTCATGTCAACACAGTGCTATCAGCAATCCTGTATGCTGCACCCACCTGGGGACGCACATTAAAGTAGGGTTCGTACAGAAATCTGTTGCAATCAATCAATCGATCGGTATTACTTCGGTTTCCTGTTCGGTATCGGCCATCAGTGTAGAAGTGATAGCGGCCATGCCTCTGCTTACTCTACTGGTGGAAGAGCGAACGATGTTATTTGAGAAGGGAAAGGAATACGGGGAAGAAGCACGAGTAAACCTGTGACATAGATGGCTGGAAATATGGGAGGATTAAGACAAATGGGCAAAGGTATTCATAGAAAACGTGGACGCTTGGGCAAACAGGAAGTGGTGTGAGGTAGACTATTATATGACCCAGGATTTCATGGGGCATGGCATGTTTGGAACCATACTTCCAAAAAATCAAGATGGCTGAGACAGCATAATGCAAACATACTGTGTTTGTGTGTGAAAAGTTTGAAAGGGAAAGAAAAGTATGTGCAGAATAGTGCAGGGAAGCGCTCTCAAAGGGAAACGTAAGTCGGTTGTTATTGCAAAGGGGAGAGAACTGAACGGCAATAAAGACTCTATGAAAGGAGTTCTTCACAACAAAGCAAAAGGGTTTAAGTGAGAATAGAAGAGGAAAGTGGAGAGGACCAATCCTCTCTTCTCCCAAGTAAAACTCAAAACGTCTAGATCAGAGGCGCCCAAACGTTTTTGTGTCGTTTGCCATGTTTTTCTGCTTTCGGTAGACCCCATACTTACCTTATATTGTTTTTTTAAATAAATTTGCAACTGTTGTGAATTCAAATATACAGAGTTAACAAATCAGCTTTAAAGTACTTTATTTCAGAAACTATGCACAGGCTTGTTGAAAAATGTCTTCAGATGTATGGTTAAACCCAACCTAAACCAACCTTGTATATTTGAACTGAAGTAAAACTAGAACTGACACTAGACCTAAAACTAAACTCATTCAGGTTTAGCCGTCTTGACAGCTGTACGGATAAACCCGAATATTTCTAGTCCTAGATCTAGTGTGAGATCTAATGATATAAAACTAGAACTAACACTAGACCTAGAAGTGGTAAATTTTGGGTTTATGAACCCGAATCTTTCTACTTCTAGGTCTAGTGTTAGTTCTAGTTTTACTTCAATTGAAATATAAAGGATTGGCAAACCTATTTGTAAAGTAGTCTATCTCAAAAACTACTCATTGTAGAGGCCTTCGTTAATAAAAATGTTGACAGATGCACGGCTAAACCCATCCCAACCCAACCCCTTTTCATACAAAATTCAATACCAAAAAAGGTCCACACCTGAGAAGGAACATTGGGTACATGTATGATGAGGACACCATCAATTTCCCTAAATTTTAGCCCTTTAGGTTTAGGACAACGCCTGCAATATTTTTCTTATTCTATTCCCTTTTTGTTAAATTTAGTATATTTTGAGTAATTTATTGAATCAGTCAGAAAGTTTGTATTTGTAAACATATAGCGACACTGTTCTAGTTGAATGTAAACTCTTGATTTGTACTAAAGTATCTATTACTACCATATTGAACTGTTTCTTGAACACCTGAGCCACAAGCACTAACACAGATCGTTCGCCTAAGGCACTATATTGTTTATACGTCTGCGAAGAACTTCCTCGTTGAGATATATATGTAATGGCATGCGAGTAACCGGCAATTAAAGCGGTACGCTGTGTGTGTAGACCACCAGTAAAATAAAGAGGCAATTATTGAAAATGCTAGACTACTTAAGCCATCAATTAGCTGTGGGCACGGCGCGTCACTGATGCTATCTTAATTGGCATTATGTTCACCATCGCCACCGCTCGGCCGAGCAAACGAAACGCGTAGAAAGAAAGAATGAAAGAAAGAAAGAAAGAAAGAAAGGGGGAAAGAAGCGAAAGAGGAGGAGGAAAGGGCGATCTTCCGAATCTCCGAAGGGAATATTTTCGTAGTTTCCATTTTTATAAGATCGCGTCTGACAAGCGTCGTGTCTTGAGGTATTTCCAGACGGCTAAAAATAGGGCACCGTTCAGACGCACGGCGTTCCGTCTTAAAGCGCGGGGAAATTATATTTCATAATATTAAGCGAATGGTATAGAAGAGTAGCTCCACTCATTCAGTCGTCCGTCGAAAGCGACTTTCCGAATATACACGCCACGATGAGAGCCGTTTTCAGGGGGGCGAGATCCAACGAAAACCGATCGGTTTTAATCACGACGGGAACGAAAGGTTTTTAAAAAAAGTTTACGAAGAAAGGTGGTAGGAAAATGTGTCGGCGACCAATTTTTCTAAATGCGGACCGTTCGGTCGTGTCGGTTATTAAACCCTGCCGCAATACGCGAATATTTATAGCGTCTATATTTGCAATTACTGGACTCTCAGACGGCTACGATTCCGTTTCGTACAGAATGAATCAAAATCCAATTTGAAAAATCTAATTCTAGATTTTCATTTTCGATACAAACCGTTTCTTCGTATATTAACGAACACTTTATATTTAATTATAAATTATCGTTTTCACAATGCTTACTATTAAATAATTTATTGGTCTTATACTGGTTATTATATTGTAGCTCCTCGGAATGACCCTATATCTCCTAATTAAGCCGAGGTCGCTTGCGACCGAGGCAGTAGTTTGATATATACTACTTGACTGCTTTTTAAATTTATAAATTACAGTCATAGTAGTTCAAAGCCGAGGTCGCTTGCCGCCGAGGCAGTAGTTTAGCATACACTTCTTGACTGTTATAAATGAAGATCGTAAAAGATTAAAACCGAGGTCGCTTGCGGCCGAGGCAATAGTTTGATATATACTATTTGACTGTTTTCTAGTTTATAAATTAAGAAGTCATAATAGTTCAAAGCCGAGGTCGCTTGCGGCCGAGGCAGTGGTTTAGCATACACTTCTTGACTGTTATAAATGAAGATCGGAAAAGATTAAAACCGAGGTCGCTTGCGGCCGAGGCAATAGTTTGATATATACTATTTGACTGTTTTCTTGTTTATAAATTAAAAAGTCATAATAGTTCAAAGCCGAGGTAGCTTGCGGCCGAGGCAGTAGTTTGATATATATTATTTGACGGTTTTTTAATTTATAAATTATAGTCATAATAGTTCAAAGCCGAGGTCGCTTGCGGCCGAGGCAGTAGTTTGATACATACTATTTGACTTTTTTTAATTTATAAATTACAGTCATAACAGTTCAAAGCCGAGGTCGCTTGCGGCCGAGGCAGTAGTTTAGCATACACTTCTTGACTGTTATTATTGTAAAAGATTAAAACCGAGGTCGCTTGCGGCCGAGGCAATAGTTTGATATATACTATTTGACTGTTTTCTAGTTTATAAATTAAAAAGTCATAATAGTTCAAAGCCGAGGTCGCTTGCGGCCGAGGCAGTAGTTTGATATATACTATTTGACTTTTTTTAATTTATAAATTACAGTCATAATAGTTCAAAGCCGAGGTCGCTTGCGGCCGAGGCAGTAGTTTGTTTATACTACTTGACTGTTTTTTAATTTATAAATTACAGTCATAGTAGTTCAAAGCAGGCAGTAGTTTAGCATACACTTCTTGACTGTTATAAATGAAGATCGTAAAAGATTAAAACCGAGGTCGCTTGCGGCCGAGGCAATAGTTTGATATATACTATTTGACTGTTTTCTAGTTTATAAATTAAGAAGTCATAATAGTTCAAAGCCGAGGTCGCTTGCGGCCGAGGCAGTGGTTTAGCATACACTTCTTGACTGTTATAAATGAAGATCGTAAAAGATTAAAACCGAGGTCGCTTGCGGCCGAGGCAATAGTTTGATATATACTATTTGACTGTTTTCTAGTTTATAAATTAAGAAGTCATAATAGTTCAAAGCCGAGGTCGCTTGCGGCCGAGGCAGTGGTTTAGCATACACTTCTTGACTGTTATAAATGAAGATCGGAAAAGATTAAAACCGAGGTCGCTTGCGGCCGAGGCAATAGTTTGATATATACTATTTGACTGTTTTCTAGTTTATAAATTAAGAAGTCATAATAGTTCAAAGCCGAGGTCGCTTGCGGCCGAGGCAGTGGTTTAGCATACACTTCTTGACTGTTATAAATGAAGATCGGAAAAGATTAAAACCGAGGTAGCTTGCGGCCGAGGCAGTAGTTTGATATATATTATTTGACGGTTTTTTAATTTATAAATTATAGTCATAATAGTTCAAAGCCGAGGTCGCTTGCGGCCGAGGCAGTAGTTTGATATATACTATTTGACTTTTTTTAATTTATAAATTACAGTCATAATAGTTTAAAGCCGAGGTCGTTTGCGGCCGAGGCAGTAGTTTAACATACACTTCTTGACTGTTATTATTGTAAAAGATTAAAACCGAGGTCGCTTGCGGCCGAGGCAATAGTTTGATATATACTATTTGACTGTTTTCTAGTTTATAAATTAAAAAGTCATAATAGTTCAAAGCCGAGGTCGCTTGCGGGCGAGGCAGTAGTTTGATATATACTATTTGACTTTTTTTAATTTATAAATTACAGTCATAATAGTTCAAAGCCGAGGTCGCTTGCGGCCGAGGCAATAGTTTGATATATACTATTTGACTGTTTTCTAGTTTATAAATTAAGAAGTCATAATAGTTCAAAGCCGAGGTCGCTTGCGGCCGAGGCAGTGGTTTGGCATACACTTCTTGACTGTTATAAATGAAGATCGGAAAAGATTAAAACCGAGGTCGCTTGCGGCCGAGGCAATAGTTTGATATATACTATTTGACTGTTTTCTAGTTTATAAATTAAGAAGTCATAATAGTTCAAAGCCGAGGTCGCTTGCGGTCGAGGTCGCTTGCGGCCGAGGCAGTGGTTTAGCATACACTTCTTGACTGTTATAAATGAAGATCGTAAAAGATTAAAACCGAGGTCGCTTGCGGCCGAGGCAATAGTTTGATATATACTATTTGACTGTTTTCTAGTTTATAAATTAAGAAGTCATAATAGTTCAAAGCCGAGGTCGCTTGCGGCCGAGGCAGTGGTTTGGCATACACTTCTTGACTGTTATAAATGAAGATCGGAAAAGATTAAAACCGAGGTCGCTTGCGGCCGAGGCAATAGTTTGATATATACTATTTGACTGTTTTCTAGTTTATAAATTAAGAAGTCATAATAGTTCAAAGCCGAGGTCGCTTGCGGTCGAGGTCGCTTGCGGCCGAGGCAGTGGTTTAGCATACACTTCTTGACTGTTATAAATGAAGATCGTAAAAGATTAAAACCGAGGTCGCTTGCGGCCGAGGCAATAGTTTGATATATACTATTTGACTGTTTTCTAGTTTATAAATTAAGAAGTCATAATAGTTCAAAGCCGAGGTCGCTTGCGGCCGAGGCAGTGGTTTGGCATACACTTCTTGACTGTTATAAATGAAGATCGGAAAAGATTAAAACCGAGGTCGCTTGCGGCCGAGGCAATAGTTTGATATATACTATTTGACTGTTTTCTAGTTTATAAATTAAGAAGTCATAATAGTTCAAAGCCGAGGTCGCTTGCGGTCGAGGTCGCTTGCGGCCGAGGCAGTGGTTTAGCATACACTTCTTGACTGTTATAAATGAAGATCGGAAAAGATTAAAACCGAGGTCGCTTGCGGCCGAGGCAATAGTTTGATATATACTATTTGACTGTTTGCTTGTTTATAAATTAAAAAGTCATAATAGTTCAAAGCCGAGGTAGCTTGCGGCCGAGGCAGTAGTTTGATATATATTATTTGACGGTTTTTTAATTTATAAATTATAGTCATAATAGTTCAAAGCCGAGGTCGCTTGCGGCCGAGGCAGTAGTTTGATACATACTATTTGACTTTTTTTAATTTATAAATTACAGTCATAACAGTTCAAAGCCGAGGTCGCTTGCGGCCGAGGCAGTAGTTTAGCATACACTTCTTGACTGTTATTATTGTAAAAGATTAAAACCGAGATCGCTTGCGGCCGAGGCAATAGTTTGATATATACTATTTGACTGTTTTCTAGTTTATAAATTAAAAAGTCATAATAGTTCAAAGCCGAGGTCGCTTGCGGCCGAGGCAGTAGTTTGATATATACTATTTGACTTTTTTTAATTTATAAATTACAGTCATAATAGTTCAAAGCCGAGGTCGCTTGCGGCCGAGGCAGTAGTTTGTTTATACTACTTGACTGTTTTTTAATTTATAAATTACAGTCATAGTAGTTCAAAGCAGGCAGTAGTTTAGCATACACTTCTTGACTGTTATAAATGAAGATCGTAAAAGATTAAAACCGAGGTCGCTTGCGGCCGAGGCAATAGTTTGATATATACTATTTGACTGTTTTCTAGTTTATAAATTAAGAAGTCATAATAGTTCAAAGCCGAGGTCGCTTGCGGCCGAGGCAGTGGTTTAGCATACACTTCTTGACTGTTATAAATGAAGATCGGAAAAGATTAAAACCGAGGTCGCTTGCGGCCGAGGCAATAGTTTGATATATACTATTTGACTGTTTTCTAGTTTATAAATTAAGAAGTCATAATAGTTCAAAGCCGAGGTCGCTTGCGGTCGAGGTCGCTTGCGGCCGAGGCAGTGGTTTAGCATACACTTCTTGACTGTTATAAATGAAGATCGGAAAAGATTAAAACCGAGGTAGCTTGCGGCCGAGGCAGTAGTTTGATATATATTATTTGACGGTTTTTTAATTTATAAATTATAGTCATAATAGTTCAAAGCCGAGGTCGCTTGCGGCCGAGGCAGTAGTTTGATATATACTATTTGACTTTTTTTAATTTATAAATTACAGTCATAATAGTTTAAAGCCGAGGTCGTTTGCGGCCGAGGCAGTAGTTTAACATACACTTCTTGACTGTTATTATTATAAAAGATTAAAACCGAGGTCGCTTGCGGCCGAGGCAATAGTTTGATATATACTATTTGACTGTTTTCTAGTTTATAAATTAAAAAGTCATAATAGTTCAAAGCCGAGGTCGCTTGCGGCCGAGGCAGTAATTTGATATATACTATTTGACTTTTTTTAATTTATAAATTACAGTCATAATAGTTCAAAGCCGAGGTCGCTTGCGGCCGAGGCAGTAGTTTAGCATACACTTCTTGACTGTAATTGTTGTAGAAGATTAAAACCGAGGTCGCTTGCGGCCGAGGCAATAGTTTGATATATACTATTTGACTATTTTCTAGTTTATAAATTAAAAAGTCATAATAGTTCAAAGCTAAAGTCGCTTGCGGCCGAGGCAGTAGTTTGATATATACTATTTGACGGTTCTTTAATTTATAAATTACAGTCATAATAGTTCAAAGCCGAGGCCGCTTGCGGCCGAGGCAGTAGTTTGGTATGTACTTTTTGACTGTTTGCTAGTTTATAAATGAAGATCATGAAAGAGTAAAGCCGAGGTCGCTTGCGACCGAAGAAGTATTTTAGTACAATAAAGCTCCGCAAATGCGAACAAACTCAAATCCGAATTCCCTTATAATCCAAACAAAATGGAAAGACAATATAAAATTTACAGCACAGTTTTTTTGTCCGGATTGGTAAAAATTTCGCCAATCGTAATTAATAGATGTTTCGTTCAACCTGTGGAATAAGATGATATCTCCAAAGCACATTTCTATTAAAAATGTTAAGTTCATTCTTGCCAATGTTTGTCAATTTTTGCAAACCATCAAAGAATTTAATTACAAAATGCTGGTGACATGTATTTGTATAATAAGACGAGGAAGAGGAAATCGATTACTACATTTCACTGTCAATTCAACAATTAAAAGAAATCGGTATTATGCTGCAGGAAATAAGGCAGTTTTCTCCATGAAAGTGCAGGAACAACGAATTAAATGCGAAACATGAGGAAGGTAGTAAAAGGTTTAGTGCAGATTATTATTATTATTATCTAGAACAATTAACCTATAAATATGTATTTATAAGATTTTATTTTGATAATATGATTTCAATAATCTGCAAACTTCCATAATCTGAATTAAGCTAGCTTTAATTGATTCTGATTATCGAAGCTTTACTCTATATACTATTTGACCGTTTTCTAGATTACAAATACGATCATGATAGTTTAAAGTCGATGTTGCTAATTTTGTATACGAACTTTAACGGTTTTTCTGATTTATAAGCAATGATTAGAAAAGTTTGAAACCGAGGTCACTTGCAGCAAGGCAGTAATTTTGCATAGAAAAGTCTACTGTTTTAGGCTTAATACTATTGTTGAAAAAATTTATGAAACAAAATTGATTTAGCACCGTTTCTTAACTTTAATATAGAGTCAGTTTATCACAGGTTGCTTTCGGCTGAAGCATTAGGCTTAATGCCAAAATTTCCCAATTAATTCCAAGCCAAAAGTGATCAATACGTTACATTGCTTCGGCTTAATAAAGCTTGGGTGTCACTTGTGGCCGAGGCATAATAATAATAATAATAATAATAAGTTTATTGCAAAATAAAACCTTCAACAACATGTTAATTAAAAAAAAACTAATAAACAAATCAAAGTTTTATAATAAATTGTATCATAACGAAATTAAACATATTCTACACAGAAGATTTTCTCCAAATATTCTTGAATTGTATAGAAGGCGTTTTGACCGAGGTAGTTCTTTACAACGTTCCTCATTTTTGCGGAGGGTAAATCTCGCACCGACTTAGGTAGATGGTTGTAGAATTTAATGCCCCAATAGGTAGCATTATTTTGGATTTTAGACAAACGATGTGTGGGGATGCGCAGTTCCTCCTTGTTTCTAGTGTGATAGTTATGGGAATCACAGTTTTTTGGCAGAAGGTATAATTTCTGGTGAATATTCTTTATACAATTGAATATATAATTGAAGGTAAGGGAAGTATTTTATACTGAGCAAAGTAACTACTGCAACTTTCTCTGCTTCCCAGCTTGAGCAATGCCCTTATCGCTCGTTTCTGAAGTACGAATGCTCTTTCTGCTGCCGAAGAAGCTCCCCAAAAGAGGATACCATTAAGCTATGGAAGTTGGTGTAATAGATAAGTTTAGCAGCTTCTAAGGTACTAATACTACGTATTCTACGAATGCGGAAGATCGCGCCATTAAGTTTCTTCGACATATGTTCAATATGTGATGACCACTTTAGTTCATCGTCACGATGAATCACCAGAAACTTCAATGATCTGACATGTGAACTGCCGATTTCTTTGTGAAAAGTAAAACATTGAGTCTTGTCCTCATTTAATAATAATCCATTGTGGCGAAACCATCGTTTCACCTTACACACCGATTCATCTGAAGTATTATTCAAGTCTAAATTCGTAGCACCCTCCGTAACTATGGTAGTATCATCGGCATACAGACAAAGTCCACTTAGGTACGTTGTTAGGTACGTTAGGTACGTTGTTAGGCATTATATGAGCATATAATGAGTTAATAAGATTCAGGTTGATAAGATTAAATTGTAGATTTCCATAATCAGTGCCATTCTAAACTTAAGGGCTAATAGGGCTACAGCCTTGAGGAATGCTCATTTTTGCAATGATATGGTGTCCCCATCATATTAGGTTCTCTTTGAGGTGTGGACCTTTTTATTGGCATTGAATTTTGTATGAAAAGGAGTGGATTTGTTTCATTCGTCTAACCTAGGCCTGGCGCGCTAAATATCTTAGGACGGCTCTGGTTTAAATATACAGGGTTGGGTTGGATTGGATTTGTTCGTATATCTAAAACATTTTTTTAACGAAGACCTCTACAATGAATAACTTCTACAGTAGAGTACTTTAAAAACTGATTTGGCAACCCCATTTCAATTGAAGTAAAATTAGAAGCGTCGAAGACGCATAGTTAAACCCAAATGTGAAAAAGTGAAAAGCCATTTCTAGGTCTAGAGTTAGTTTTAGTTTTATATCATTGTGTTATGTGGTCTACCTTCAGATACCAAATTTTTTTATCGATAATAAGGAAAACAACTCAAATAAACAAACCAATAGCTTTTGCTAAAATTCAAAAGCAGATGATTGTAAAAATGAGATTGATCATTCAGATGTTTGAATGGTAAAATCGTACCTGAATATAATAAAAGACGACTTATCGGTGTATAATCGAAGTGTAATCGCTGTTCCTTATTCTTTCAATAAAAGAAGGGATGAGTCTCAATCAATATATAACATCACATCTGACAACATTTAACATTGTCCTTTCCGCGTGGATAACCGCGAAAGATGTAAAGGACGTAATTGTTACAAGAAATATCGGACAATGTATGAGAAATATTCTACACAGAAGATTTTCTCCAAATATTCTTGAATTGTATAGAAGGCGTTTTGACCGAGGTAGTTCTTTACAACGTTCCTCATTTTTGCGGAGGGTAAATCTCGTACCGACTTAGGTAGATGGTTGTAGAATTTAATGCCCCAATAGGTAGCATTATTTTGGATTTTAGACAAACGATGTGTGGGGATGCGCAGTTCCTCCTTGTTTCTAGTGTGATAGTTATGGGAATCACAGTTTTTTGACAGAAGGTATAATTTCTGGTGAATATTCTTTATACAATTGAATATATAATTGAAGGTAAGGTAAGTATTTTATACTGAGCAAAGTAACTACTGCAACTTTCTCTGCTTCCCAGCTTGAGCAATGCCCTTATCGCTCGTTTCTGAAGTACGAATGCTCTTTCTGCTGCCGAAGAAGCTCCCCAAAAAAGGATACCATAGGAGATTAAGCTATGGAAGTTGGTGTAATAGATAAGTTTAGCAGCTTTTAAGGTACTAATACTACGTATTCTACGAATGCAGAAGATCACGCCATTAAGTTTCTTCGACAGATGTTCAATATGTGATGACCACTTTAGTTCATCGTCACGATGAATCACCAGAAACTTCAATGATCTGACATGTGAACTGCCGATTTCTTTGTGAAAAGTAATACATTGACTCTTGTCCTCATTTAGTAATAATGCATTGTGGCGAAACCATCGTTTCACTTTACACACCGATTCATCTGAAGTATTCTTCAAGTCTAAGTTCGTAGCACCCTCCGTAACTATGGTAGTATCATCGGCATACAGACAAAGTCCACTGTTAGGTACGTTGTTAGGCATTATATGAGCATATAATGAGTTAATAAGATTCAGGTTGATAAGATTAAATTGTAGATTTCCATAATCAGTGCCATTCTAAACTTAAGGGCTAATAGGGCTACAGCCTTGAGGAATGCTCATTTTTGCAATGATATGGTGTCTCAATCATATTAGGTTCTCTTTGAGGTGTGGACCTTTTTATTGGCATTGAATTTTGTATGAAAAGGAGTGGACTTGTTTCATTCGTCTCACCTAGGCCTGGCGCGTTAAATATCTTAGGACGGCTCTGGTTTAAATATACAGGGTTGGGTCGGTGTATAATGTGAATTTGTTCGTGCGTCTAAAACATTTTTTTAACGAAGACCTCTACAATGAATAACTTCTACAATAGAGTACTTTAGAAATTGATTTGGCAACCCCATTTCAATTGAAGTAAAATTAGAAGAGTCGAAGACGCATAGTTAACCCAAATGTGAAAAAGTGAAAAGCCATTTCTTGGTCTAGAGTTAGTTTTAGTTTTATATCATTGTGTTAAGTGGTCTACCTTCAGATACCAATTTTTTTATCGACAATGAGGAAGACAACTCAAATAAACAAACCAATAGCTTTTGCTAAAATTCAAAAGCAGATAATTGTAAAAAGGACATTGATCATTCAGATCTTGTTTGAATGGTAAAATCGTACCTGAATATAATAAAAGACGACTTATCGGTGTATAATCGAAGTGTAATCGCTGTTCCTTATTCTTTCAATAAAAGAAGGGATGAGTCTCAGTCAATATATAACATCACATCTGACAACATTTAACATTGTCCTTTCCGCGTGGATAACCGCGAAAGATGTAAAGGACGTAATTGTTACAAAAAATGTCGGACAATGTATGAGAAATATTCTACACAGAAGATTTTCTCCAAATATTCTTGAATTGTATAGAAGGCGTTTTGACCGAGGTAGTTCTTTACAACGTTCCTCATTTTTGCGGAGGGTAAATCTCGTACCGACTTAGGTAGATGGTTGTAGAATTTAATGCCCCAATAGGTAGCATTATTTTGGATTTTAGACAAACTATGTGTGGGGATGCGCAGTTCCTCCTTGTTTCTAGTGTGATAGTTATGGGAATCACAGTTTTTTGGCAGAAGGTATAATTTCTGGTGAATATTCTTTATACAATTGAATGTATAATTGAAGGTAAGGTAAGTATTTTATACTGAGCAAAGTAACTACTGCAACTTTCTCTGCTTCCCAGCTTGAGCAATGCCCTTATTGCTCGTTTCTGAAGTACGAATGCTCTTTCTGCTGCCGAAGAAACTCCCAAAAGAGGATACCATAGGAGATTAAGCTATGGAAGTTGGTGTAATAGATAAGTTTAGCAGCTTCTAAGGTACTAATACTACGTATTCTACGAATGCGAAAGATCGCGCCATTAAGTTTCTTCGACAGATGTTCAATATGTGATGACCACTTTAGTTCCCCGTCACGATGAATCCCCCGAAACTTCAATGATCTGACATGTGAACTGCCGATTTCTTTGTGAAAAGTAATACATTGAGTCTTGTCCTCATTTAGTAATAATCCATTGTGGCGAAACCATCGTTTCACCTTACACACCGATTCATCTGAAGTATTCTTCAAGTCTAAGTTCGTAGCACCCTCCGTAATTATGGTAGTATCATCGGCATACAAAGTCTACTGTTAGGTACGTTGTTAGGCATTATATGAGCTCATTAACTCATTATATAATGAGTTAATAAGATTCAGGTTGATAAGATTAAATTGTAGACTTCCATAATCAGTGCCATTCTAAACTTAAGGACTAATAGGGCTACAGCCTTGAGGAATGCTCATTTTTGCAATGATATGGTGTCCCCATCGTATTAGATTCCCTTTGAGGTGTGGACCTTTTTATTGGCATTGAATTTTGTATGAAAAGGAGTGGACTTGTTTCATTCGTCTAACCTAGGCCTGGCGCGCTAAATATCTTAGGACGGCTCTGGTTTAAATATACAGGGTTGGGTTGGGTTGGATTTGTTCGTACATCTAAAACATTTTTTTAACGAAGGCCTCTACAATGAATAACTTTTACAGTAGAGTACTTTAGAAACTGATTTGGCAACCCCATTTCAATTGAAGTAAAATTAGAAGCGTCGAAGACGCATAGTTAACCCAAATGTGAAAAAGTGAAAAGCCATTTCTTGGTCTAGAGTTAGTTTTAGTTTTATATCATTGTGTTATGTGGTCTACCGTCAGATACCAAATTTTTTTATCGATAATAAGGAAGACAACTCAAATAAACAAACCAATAGCTTTTGCTAAAATTCAAAAGCAGATGATTGTAAAAAGGACATTGAACGTTCAGATCTTGTTTGAATGCTAAAATTGTACCTGAATATAATAAAAGACGACTTATCGGTGTATAATCAAAGTGTAACTGCTGTTCCTTATTCTTTCAATAAAAGAAGGGATGAGTCTCAGTCAATATATGACATCACATCTGACAACATTTAACATTGCCTTTTCCGCATGGATAATCGCGAAAGGTGTAAAAGACGTAATTGTTACAAAATATGTCGGACTATGTATGAAAAATGTAAAATGCACTTCTGTTTTCACAAAGACAATAATTGTATTAAACAATTTCATTTTAGTTATGCCATTAACCACCAATATTACGTTTATATGTTTATCTTATTCATTTCTCATTTTAAAAACTGTACTTTTTAGAAAATAAATGTTTATAAATATCGTTGTTTTTGCTAATACTCAACTATATTAAATATAATAATACTTTTTTTTTCTTGTATAGTGTAATAAATCGTACAATAGAGGTTTGAGATATTTCCTTTTAAAATCATTAAATTGTTTTTTGCAAAAATTAAATTGTAAAGCAAATATCTCAAGAACGAAGACAGATACAAAAAAAAATCATCCTTCATTTTCGATTTTAAAATTATTTTTCTCCCTAATTAACATATAAAATCTGATGCAAATTCTTTATTTTCTCAGCATAAATAACAAAACGATTTCTTTTTAATTTTATTCATCCCTTTTCTATTAGCCTATAAATAAATATAAACATAGGTTTAGAGCGTGTCGTATTCGTCGAGGTTATTAGTAAGCGAGATGAAAGCGTGCCGTGTTATCTTTTATATCCCAATTAAAGCGTATAAAATGCACCGTGAGCCCTAAATCCGTGCCGACTCCGTGTAGGGTGATGGGCTTAATTAGAATACGCGTCGCGACGCCGTCGGGTTTAATAATAAAACGGTCGGACGCGCGTAATAACCCGCCGTCGTTTCAACTCTGTACGCGAAAACCCACAACGACATCTTCGTCTTTGACGGTCAATGCCTAATCGAACTCGCGGAAAATATCATAAACCGTCTTCGCCTTTCGAAACCGCGTAAGAGTTACGCGCGTAAATTTAGAATTATTGCCACCGCGTTGGTGGCATTCTCAGTAGGGGCGACACACAATGTCTTTAATGGCCCTCTTGTTACCTGTCCGACATAGAAACGCTTCTTACGTTACGGGCCGAACGACAACCCGTTGAAATCAAAGAAACACTTAATATTATCTTTTATTAGATATTATGACGGTTTATTACTCGAAGATAGAACGCGTCTAACGGAGTTATATACATTTTAACAATGTGTTAACTTCCCAAGTAAGTACAATAATTATTATTTAAAACGTTTGCACCGATCTACATTTAAGACAAATGTAGTGTAGTGTCGTGGCAGAGGTAATTCCGTTCACCGCTAACTATAGAAGCGTCAGGTTGAGTGACTAAGAAATCAGAATTGTTTTTAAGCTTGGCACCGTCTAAATCACCAATATAAATATAGTTGCAGTCAGTGGCACACGACTCTGACGAGGACTCTGCAAATTGCCGATCTCTATTGGTGGCGCGGATTTAACGCGTCCAAGTTTTCCGCGACAACATCTTTTCCACGAACGAAAGAAACCGCAAACTGTAAACTGAACGGCAAAACGTGGCGAAGATAGATATCGATGCGGTACCGAATAAATCGCAGACGAGCTTCCTCGCGGTCCGCTGCCCCTTTTGTACATAGGTATGCGCGTGTAACGCGGAATTCCCGGCTCAAACAAAACGGGCGAAAAAGGGCCCTAGATGTGATAAATGAAATAGGAACCGAGACACATATAAATAATGCATACGCAATTGTTAAATACGGCTGCGGCGGCGGCGACGGCGGCGGCAGCGGCAGCGCGCTCAGCCTCACACACATCTTTATACATGTAAACTTCGATAGCGGTCGCTGGCCATTTTCTATTGAGGCTCAATTTTAAATAGTCCAAATACAGCCATTTCCCCATATGGCTCTGTGTGAAAGCTGGCCTGGCGCAATCCAAGAAAGTACGCATCAATAAGTTACGTGGCTTTATGTGGACTACGGTAAATGAGTTATTGCGCGTATTCTAAAGACACTATAGAAAATAAATCGAAAATCTACATTTAGAAATACAAATATACAGGATATTTAAAAAAATCTAATTCAATGTTTACTGGAGAAAATGAGCGAAGTCGACTTTTTCCTCAAACAATTTCCGCAAATAATAAAGTCGATGAGAAACAAGGTTATTTTTCGTTCAGCAACAGGAATGAAGATTGTATATTAGGAGGAATAAAGAAGTAAACAACCGTGTTACCGTCTTGAACAAAAATTCTAGGTTTGCTTTATCTGAAATATACAGGGTTTTCTAATCAATTTGTAATGTACTCTATCTCAAAAACTATTCATTGTAGAAGTATTCGTTTAAAAAAATGTCTTCAGAACAAAGCTAAACGTAACAACAATATCTACAGCTCTGCTAGCAGTTTTTCAGCACCTTTTTTTAGCAACCCAACCCAATCTTCTTCAAACAGCATCCAGATATCTTTCAAATGTATTTATCTTTTATTAGCAATATTCAGTCTTTTTATGAGAATTACTGTATGAAAATAATATAGTCTTCAATTATCAGGAACTCGTTTTTTGCTAACAATATCTACACTTCTGTCTGCAGTTATAATCTTCTACAAGCAGTATCCAGATGTTTTTAGTCTTTTTATAGCAGTTAGTCTATTATTTTGTCAACAATATTTAGACGTTTGTTAGTAGATTCTGGTCTTTCCGAAGTATTTACCATATATACCATAATACCATATTTCCAAGTAGCAATACTCAAAATTTAATAGCAGCATGCGAGTGTACCCTTTCTCATACAAAGTTAAAAAAAAATGTTTTAAGTCTAGTTTTACTTTATTTGCTAAATCAGTTTGTAAAGTATTCTATTTCAGAAACTATTGATTGTAGAGATATTCGTTGAAAAATGTCTTCAGATACACGGCTAAAACCCAACCTAACCCAACTCTGTATATTTGAACTGAAGTAAACCTAGAACTAACACTAAATTTGGAACTAGAATCATTCGGGTTTAGCCTAGCTTGAAAGATGTACAGCTAAACCCGAATGTTTCTAGTTCTAGATCTAGAGTTAGAATTAATAATATAAAACTAGAACTAACACTAGACCTAGATGTGGAAAGATTCGGGTTTAGCCGTGCGTCTGTCAAGACGGTTAAAATTGAATGAGATTAGTTCTAGGTCTAGTGTCAGTTCTAGTTTTACTTCAGTTCAAGTATACAAGGTTGGTTTGGGTTGGGTTTAACCATACATCTGAAGACATTTTTTAACAGGCATGTACATAGTTTCTGAAATAAAGTACTTTAGAAGCTGATTTGTTTGTTAATCCTGTATATTTGAACTGAAGTAAAGCTGGCACTAACACTAGATCTAGAAGAGGAATGTTTTGGATTTAGCCGTGCGTCTGTAGACGCACGACCGTCTTAAGCTTCACTACAATTGGAAATTTATTTAAAAAAAGCAATATAAGGTAAGGAGGGTTCTACGACACAAGAACATTTGGGAACCTCTGATCTAGACGTTTTGAGTTTTACCTGGAAAAAGAGAGGATTGGTCCTCCCCACTTTCCTCTTCTATTCTCACTTAAACCCTCCAACCTCATTTATACTTGCACATTCCCTTGCGATTTCTTCCTTTTGCTTTGTTGTGAAGATCTCCTTTCATAGTCTTTATTGTCGTTCAGTTCTCTCCCCTTTCCAATAACAACCGACTTACGTTTCCCTTTGAGAACACTTTCCTGCACATACTTTTCTTTCCCTTTCAAAATTTTCACACACAAACACAGTATGTTTGTGTGAGTCCTCCTGATCGCGAAATCAGCACTCTGCTGTCTCAGCCATCTTGATTTTTTGAAAGAATGGTACCAAACATACCATGCCCCGCGAAATCCTGGGTCATATCATATAATAGTCTACCTCACACTACTTCCTGTTTGCCGAAGCCTCTACGTTTTCTATGAATACCTTTGCCCATCTGTCTTAATCCTCCCATATTTCCAGCCATTTATGTCACAGCTTTACTCGTGCTTCTTCCTCGTATAAGGAAAGGGAAAGGAGTAGTATAGGGAAAGGATTCCCTTCTCAAATAACATCGTTCGCTCTTCCACCAGTAGAGTAAGCAGAGGCATGGCCGCTATCACTTCTACACTGATGGCCGATACCGAACAGGAAACCGAAGTAATACCGATCGATTGATTGATTGCAACAGATTTCTGTACGAACCCTACTTTAATGTCCGTCCCCAGGTGGGTGCAGCATACAGGATTGCTGATAGCACTGTGTATGACACGAGTCTCCTTTTACTACTTCTTTGCCTTCCGATATTTGGCATAATTCTATTGTAATTTTAACAGAACAACGGTGGCTCAGCGTGCGCCTGTGATTCTGATGTGTAACTTTTTTAATCAAATTTCTGATGAATGCGATATTTTTCTTGATTCTTGGTCGTTTCTGGATGATCGATTTGTCAACCAATTTGAGACTTGACAGACCAGTTTGTGGTTTGTCCATTTTTTTTTTCTTCTTTTTTATCTTGTAGGTCTTTATCATGTTTGCTGATTTGACTTTCTTTTTGGTTTTATTTGATACCGTTTAATTTTTCTGTAATTGGGTGTGGAACCTGTTGGAAATAAATATACTTTCCTAATATATTCTATTTATGGAATATACTGTTGCGTTGAGAAAGTAACAGATGAGAAAAGCACCAGATACTTGACCATATTCTTGCATTCCACTGGCTGAATAACTATCCTTACCTTCATGTTTCTGGCATTTATTCTCGCCTGTAGCGCTACGATTTTCGTATTATGAGGAGCAATTTCTGTACCCATCATGTTCAGCTTTTCCACGACTTTGCCTTTTACGTAACCGGCTTTTTCCTCCACCGCTGTTTTTGTTCTTCCCATTACTGCTACTGCCAGATCGTCGGCATATACAATCAAATTTACACCTTCTTCAACCTGTGTTCTTATACTACAACAGAAGACATTTCACTGTGTAGAAGACCTAGTATTAAGGTTTGAAATATTCCGCACGTGATCTCGAATCTTGCTAATAAATCGTTCTAATAATACCCAGCCATGGGGCAGAGTTGAAATCGTTTCGTTTTTGATCTGCCTTCTTTTTAATGTCATCCACTATTTTCTGTACCCTATTAATAGCATCGTCTTAAGACGCACGGCTAAACCCAAAACTTTCCACTTCTAGGTCTAGTTTTACTTCAATTGAAATATACAAGATTGTCAAATCAATTTCTAAAGCACCCTATTTCAAAAAGTATTCATTGTAGAGGTCTTAGTTAAAGAAAATGTCTTCAGATGCAGAGCTAAACCCAACCCAACCCAACTCTGTATATTTGAACTGAATTAAAACTAGAATCATCCGGGATTAACCATTTTGAGAGATGTACGACTAAACCCAAATGTTTCTAGTTCTAGATCTAGAGTTAGATTCAATGAAATAGAACAAGACCTAAAAGTTGAAAGATTCGGGTATTGAAACCAACATTTTATGCAAAATCGATGGAATAAATTAATTTTCCCTTAAAGCTATGTATAATAAAATTAAAATACAATATCTTTGTAATTGTAACAAATCTTAATAATTTACCTTTGGTTAAATTTAACTACTGCATATTTTCCATGGTTACTGTAATTTTAATTGCTTTGATCGGCTATTTGACCTGTAATTATGGTAAATATCTAGTAGTTAAATTTAACCAAAAGTGAATATACTGGGCCTTAGTTATGTAAAGTTGAAGGCATGGAATAAAAGGCACGTTTAAGCAAGGAGTCTTTTATTCTAGTGTTAAAATATTTCAATGGAATATCTTTTAAGTCTTGTGGCAATTTGTTATAAAGTGATGTCTCAAAATGGTTGACAGCATTTCGAACTCTATCAACTCTTCTAAAAGGAGTTCTAATATTTTGGTGTGATCCTACGGCATAATTATCCAAATTATCTTTGAACTGTGTGAAAAAAAATCCTTAACATCATCCCTATACTGGAATCCCATGATAATACGTATAGCCCGTTGTTGCAATTTAAAGCTTTTGTGGATGTGGTAAGAATTAAGGAAAATAAATCAGCATCATCAGTTTTGTACTGATTTTACTAAATAGATTTCTTACGAGATAAATCGTTTTGCATGTTTATCTCCTAATAATGTGGAATACCAAACAAATGTAGAATCAAGATGAACTCCTAGGAGCTATATATATCTACATATTCGCCGGGAGCATACAATTTTCTCTACTAAATCTAGCACAGTTGATATCTTGTTGAATTTTTATTGGGGGATAATGGGCTGCAAGAAATTTATATTATGGAGGTTGCAATATTTTAATGATATTTTTTGTAGAATCGTTTTAGTAGAATCAATAAAAAAATTATAAAATTTGAAAAATCGTGGGGGTCTTATTTTTGAAAATGAAGAAATGCCCTATATATCAAATTGAAGGTTGAACCTTCCTTTTTCAAATGATCTATAACTCGTTGTTTCAATTTAGAATCGACTTCACCTCGGATATGTTCAAAGGTGATGTAATTTTGACGTTTTAGTAGAATCATGGAACAAATTAGAAGAATTGTGGACGATTTATTTTTGAAAATGAAAAAATGAATTGTATACAAAATTGAAGATTGAATCTTCCTCTTTCAAGTGATGTATAACTCGTTATTTCAATTTAGAATCAGTTTCATCTAAGAAATGTTAAAGGGGATGTGCATTAGAAGTTTTAGTAGAATCACGAAAAAATGATAAAATTTGAGTGATCATGGAGGTTTTCATTTTGAAAATGAAGAAATGACTTGCATATCAAATTTCATGTTGAACCTTCCTTTTTAAAATGATATATAACTTGATGTTTCACTTTGGAATCGATTCCACCTAAGAAATGTTAATAAATGATGTGCTTTTGACGTTTTAGTGAAATCAAAATAAAAATGATAAAATTTAAAAGATCGTGGAGGTTTTATTTTAGAAACTGAAGAAATGCCCTATATATCAAATTAAAGGATGACCTTTTTCAAATGATGTGTAACACGTTGTTTCAATTTGAAATCGATTATACCTAAGAAATGTTAAAAAATGATGTGTTTTTGAAGTTGTAGAAGAATCAAAATTGAAAGTTAATTGAAATTAGAAAGATCGTGGAGGTTTTATTTTTGAATATGTAGAAATGACTTGCATATCAAATTGAAGGTTGAACCTTCGTTTTTCAAATGATGTGTAACACGTTGTTTCAATTTGAAATCGATTTCACTTAAGAAATGTTAAAATATGATGTGATTTTGACGTTTTGATAGAATCATGGAACGAATTTGAAAGATTGTGGATGATTTATTTTTGAAGATAAGAAAATAAGTTTCATACAAAATTGAAGATTAAACCTTCCTCTTTCAAATGATGTATAACTCGTTATTTCAATTTAGAATCAGTTTCATCTAAGAAATGTTAAAGAATGATGTGTTTTAGAAGTTTTAGTAGAATCACGAAAAAATGATAAAATTTGAATGATCATGGAGATTTTCATTTTGAAAATGAATAAATGACTTGCATATCAAATTGCAGGTTGAATCTTCCTCTTTGAAATGATATATAACTCGTTGTTTTAATTTGGAAACGATTCCACCTAAGAAATGTTAAAAGATGATGTGTTTTCGACGTTTTAGTGGAAACAAAATAAAAATGATAAAATTTAAAAGATCGTGATCGTATTTTTTTGAAAATGAAGAAATGACTTGCATTTCAAACTGCAAGTTAAACCTTCCTCTTTAAAATAATATATAACTCATTGTTAACAAAATCGGAAACGAAAAATGATATTTTAATGTGAGTTATTGAGATATTTGTTTAACAATTTTTCATTTTTGGAAAAAAAATATCGACATTGATGTGTTAAGATATCTTAAGTATGAAGCTAAGATTATTTTCTAGTAAAATACTAAATTTTTAATCCAAAATAAAGAGTGATATTTCCTCGTATTCATCTTTGTTCTTGAGATATTTTCTTTTAAAAAATCAACAATGTCGATGTTTTCTACAAAAATGAAAAATTGTGGAGCGAATATCTCAAAAACAAGGAGATATTACTCTTAGTTTCGTAGAAAACCCATCAAATATGATCAAGAAATAAAAGTAAACTTGGTAAAGCTCGCATTTTTATGTGGTTTCGAAATCTTGATGGTCAGTAATGATCTTTAACAAAAAATGTTTATCTTAGCTAAAAATAAGTTTAAAATCGAAAATGAATGATTTTTAATTTTTGCTTAAAACGGTAAAAAAATCATTAAAATGAATTCAAATCTGCAGAAATAAAAGTGTCATTATTAAGTGCTTTTAAAAATTTTGATGATTAATAATTATCTTTAAAGAAGTATTCAATTAATTTTAAAACCGAAAATGAAGAATGTTATTCTTTCGCGCCTTCGTTTTTGAGATATTTGTTGTGCAATTTTCAATTTTTGCAAATAACATTAAAATTGAGACTAAACAAAGAATATCTTAAGAACGAAAATATACTATTTTATTATATTTTATTATTATATTTTCGAAAAAGCCATCAAAATTAGTTAAGACGTGAAGATGTAAAAACTTAACCTGAAAAAACCAACATTTTTGTTTATATTTCCAATGTTTTATTTTATTTTTTTTTAAGATTTTGTTTATTTAAATAGAAAAATAATTTTCAAATTGAAAGAGAGAAATCACTTTTTTCCATATGTATCTTCGTTCTTGAGATATTTGTTGTGTAATTGTTAATGTTTAAGAACGAAAAATTAAAAATTTTAAAAAATTTTTGATTAAATTAAAAATTTTAAGAACGAAATTATAAACGAATAAATACTACTCCATATTATTCAATTTAAAATATATTTTTCTTTGAAAATATCTAAAAATTTTCAAAAAACCATCAATTCTTCATCAAAACCTTTTTATTTATCTTCCTAAATGTGGAGGATTAACGATCATTTTTAAAGAAGAAGTTATAAGTTATAGATTTTAAAATCGAATATCTTAGGAACGAAAATAAACGCGAAAATTTTAGATTTAATTTCGATTTAAAATTTATTTTTTTAATCGAAAAGAGATGTTAAACTTGTAGAGAACCGACTGAAATCGTCCTGTAATCCCTTATTTTGAACATGTATATTCGCGGTAAGTATTAAAAAATCGTGTTGGTTATTTATAAAAGTTTCTGAAAATCGCAATAAAAGAGCTGTGGCCCCCGAAAATCCGCGTCTAAATATAGGCCGGTCAATTAGTTTAGAGTCGCGGCGACTAAAAAATGGGGTTGTTTCACTCGGACGATTTATATTCGGAGAGAGAGAACGCGCCGAGTCAAATTCAGTTTGATTTACGCCTATAAATTATCTGAAATGAAACGGCCGGTTTACTGGCCGCCCTCGAAATGAGTCCCTAAGCCGAGATTTACGCACTCGCCGTGTTTACGCGGACATTATATTCTCTCATCTTCGTTTTGCGATCGTTCCGTTTGTGTATGTATCCTGTCGCTAAAACGTTTAATTTACATCTTTCGAGACTCTTTGTAGGATTATTAATTTCACGCGTCGCGCCGAGGCATGATAGGTTTGGTATATTGAGTCATTTTGGAGGGATGATGAGTCGCGTGGGGTTTATTTTGAGTATTGAAGAAAATGTTAAAATTTGTCTGTAAAAGGTGAGCAAGAGAGTAGTAAAAAGGCGGTGTCTTGGCCGGTGGTCCGCCTCCTGCATCGGTTTACATATGAAATTGTCCGGCGGCCGCGGTCACGTTAACGGCGGTAGATCGAATTATCAAAGTCGGCCTCTCTCTCCGTTAAGTTAAGCGGCCGCCGCGGCCACCGCGGCCACCTATGTGACGTCAGTGCGGCGCGCCATTGTGTTGTTGCAATTCATCACACACATGCGCCTTCGGACGCCAAATACAGAGAGCCCTCCGCGAACGAACAGGATTAAACAGGACCAGCCGCCGTCCGAGACGTCGACGCAGCCCGCGTGCCTTCTCGCATCCCCTTTCTTGGATTGAGATGTTGCCTTCCACTTTTGCCAGAAC
Source organism: Onthophagus sagittarius (assembly GCA_036711965.1). Lineage (NCBI taxonomy): Eukaryota > Metazoa > Arthropoda > Insecta > Coleoptera > Scarabaeidae > Onthophagus > Onthophagus sagittarius. The sequence goes on from JASERS010000004.1 coordinate 17,651,553, forward strand.
CACCTTCTTCTTTTTCTTCTTCTTCTTCTTCTTCTTCTCTTTCTCTACCTCTTTATGCTCCGTTATATTGTATTCAGAAACAACATCCATACTTGTCTTGATACTAACTTGTAATCGCGATTATTACTCATTAAAAACTCTGAAGAACACAAATTTTGAACAATCCATAATTAAATCTTCATTTTTGAAGATAGGTGTAGACAACAATTGTTTGTAAAAAATTGATTTATAATTGTAAAAAACTAGATACTGCTTGCAACACATTAAATACTGCTGCTTGAAGTCTAAATATTGCTGACAAAAGGCTAATTACTAATAGTGTTGTTAAATACTCGGGTATTTATTTTGAAGGGAATATACCTGGGCGTTTTTAGCCACGATAGGTATTTTGAGGTTTGAAGAGGCTAAACCTGAATATTTTAGTACTAGACTTACCACCTAACTTTAGTATTAACGCTAAACTTAGAACAAGAAACATTAGGATATAACCATCATAAAACATCTCTTTAGACGGCTAAATCCTATTGTTTCTAGTTCTAAGTCTAATGTTAGATCTGAAGCTAAGTTGGATTGGATTGGATTAGCTAATTCTAGAATTAGCTCTAGTGTTAGTGTTGGCTCTATTTTTCGCTGTTATTCAGTCTTAAATTGTTATATGCCTTGCCCTGCATGACTGCCTTGTCTCATTCGACTGATGATATTATTTCTGCATGGGACGAAGGAATGATAACAGTTTTGGTTCTTCTTGACTTCAGTCGCGCATTTAATACTGCTGATCACCTTACCTTAGCATCTACAATGCGATTAATGGGAATGTGTGGCTCGGCTGTGGACCTAATTACGTCTTATCTACAGAGAAGAACTCAGAGAGTAAAGCTTAATAGTGAAACGTCTACTGCGGCGGTCCTCACCCATGGAGTACCACAGGGTGCTATTTTAAGCCCATTATTATTCTGTCTATATACAACTTCCATCTCGAAGATAAATAGTTATTGTAATTACCACCTTTACGCTGATGACACTCAGGTGTATTTGTCATTTAAGCCCGACGAGTTCGCACATCCTTAAAAAATCTAAATGAAGATATTGATAGATTGTTTTGCCATGCAACTACGTTAAATCTTACAATAAACCCTGCTAAATCTCAGTTGATAGTTTTTGGCCCTAAACAAATCAGAGAATCTCTTTTACCGTCTGTAGTTGTGTCTGTTAATGGCGAACAGATTCCCATGGCCTCTACTGTATCTAATTTGGGCCTACTTTTTGATAACTCTCTTCGATTTGAGGAACACTCGTCGTCTATGATCAGAAAGGCGATTAGTGCATTAAAATCAATATTTATAAATCGACTCTTATTTGATTCCGAAACCAAGCGCCTGCTTTGTGACTCTTTAGTATTATCGAAGTTCTCATACTGTGATGTAATTTACAATAATTGCATAACCAATCAATGTTCGAATCGCATTCAACGCTTGCAAAATTCTTGCCTAAGACTAACGTATGGTATACGTGGAAGACGTGGTGTGTCAGAGGCCCTTAGGCGATCTGGTTCTCTAAATATGAAAAATAGACGACTGGTGCATGAAGTATCGTTTTATTTGAACATCTTGCGTACAAAGCAGCCTCCGTATCTATTCAACAGGATTCAGTTCCGGCATCAACAACATTCACGAAACATAAGACACCCTAACTTGGTCTCCATACCTAGCCACAAATTGGAGTTGTTCAAACGCTCTTTTTCCTACAATATGGCCAATAAATTCAATAAATTAATTTATCCGGTAGTGCCGGATAATCACAGTTTAAGTGCCGTTTCATCAATCAGTTACTTGACAATCAGTGATTAACTGTTGTGTAGAAGACTTGGAGATCTTTAGTATATTAAGTTGTTTATCCATTATTTACATTAATCGAATTTATAAAATATTATTCATTTTTGTTATTTTTTTTTCTCTTCATTTAATCTTAATTCTATCTTTTCTAAATCTATTTTGTATTTAATCAGCGGCTTAGCACTTTAATGAGTTTACAATTTATCATTAATACTTTTCTTGTTTTTCAATTAGGATTAAGAAACTTTTCTTTTGTTTGTTATATACTTTTGTTATTATTAAAAAGGCTAAAGGAAGAGCACCGAAATGCCTATGGCATTGGCGATTTAGTCTTATTGGTACAGTTATCTATCGCAATTTACTAATGCATGAGTAGTGTACTATAAATTTACAACTGCCAATAAATTTTATTATTATTATTATATATTTGTATCAAACTAAAACTAGAACTAACACTAGACCTAGTACTAGAAAGTTTCGGTCCGAAGACGCACGATTAAACCTAAATGTTTCTAGTACTAGGTCTAGTTTTAGTTCTAGTTCTAATTTCCATTCAGTGCCTGATTGTTCTAAATTCTTCTGTAACTAAAAGTATAACTAATACTATATTTACAACCTAACTTTATTATTAACAGTAAACTTAGAACTAGAAACATTTTCACTTAATTTGGCGGTACTAGATTCAATATTCATCGTGAAATAGATTTATACCTTCCTACACTTCATATACCTCTATTTCGCTTTATGGTCTAACCTCAATGATAGTACACTCAAACAACTCTAACCACTTTTATAATATCTCCTTTTAGAATACCTTTGGAAGACACGATTTAAATCAAAAAATGTTGCTTGTCTTGGATAACACTCTCGGACATCCCACTATTATATTGGACCTGCTTGAAGATGTGTGAAAGAAGCATTCATAGCAAATTGTCTATTAATGAGTTTTGGAACCAATTCAATGAAAAAGATGTTGTCAATAATAATGGTAAATTATGGGATGAGCTGAAATCAACAACATTAATGGAAACAAATTTTCCCGGATTGTATTAGTTGCGCAACTGACAACATCAGCCCTGACAAAATATATTACGATTAGCAAAAGAAATTGGTTTTTAGTATTTGGAAGATGATGCCATGATCTTGTTGGATATTGATAGCTAGCCACATACTGAATTATTTGAATTTGCAGAGAACAAGTAGTTGCGAATGTGCCATAATATGAACAAGTTCAATTTACTCAGCATGTGGCTAGCGATTAGTATCCAACAAATTCATGACATCATCTTTCAAGTCCTAAAAATCAACTTCTTTTGCCAAAACAGTTGCGCAACTAACACAATCAGAGAAAATTGTTTTCCATGCTCGGATTAATGCTGTTGTTACATACATACATTAACATTGTTTAACATTGTTTTTAACAACATTTCTTGCATTCAGTTGTTCATTAATTGAAACACTTCAGACGGAAGATATATATAGTTGACATCACAATCCCACAATTGACCTTAAAAAAGTTATCCGGTGCATTTATGCATTTTGAACAGGGAATATTCATCTTTTTTCAAAATGATCACAAATGAAAGAGCATTCATCATGATATTACTACAGTTGTAAGCGATTACCAAGAGTTAAAAAGAGAAAAGTATTTCTATGATGGTCTATAAACAGCATAGGTGCTGGATACGTGGGTTCGCTGGGTACCCAAGCACCTGTACATTTCACCTTACATAAAAGACTTGAAATGGTTCCAGAAAACTTATACTAATTCTAAAAAACTTGAAATGATTCCAAACGATTTGGAATGATTCCAGAAGATTTGAAATGATACCAGAAGATTTAAAATGATTCCAGAAGATTTAAAATAATTCTAGAAGATTAGAAATGCTTCCAGAAGATTAAAAAAGCTTTCAGAAAATTAGAAATGCTTCCAGAAGACTTCAAAAGCTTCCAGAAGACTTCAAATGCTTCCAAAAGATTCTGCTTCCTGAAGACTTGAAATGCTTCCAGAAGATTTGAAATGCTTTCAGAAGAGTAGAAATGCTTCCAAAAGACTTGAAATGCTTCCAGAATACTTGATCTCCTTCTAGAAGATTTGGAATGCTTCCAGAAGATTTGAAATGCTTTCCGAAGAGTAGAAATGCTTCCAAAAGACTTGAAATGCTTCCAGAAGGCTTGATACTGCTTCCCGAAGACTTGAAATGTTTCCAGAATACTTGATCTCCTTCTAGAAGATTTGGAATGCTTCCAGAAGATTTGAAATGCTTTCAGAAGAGTAGAAATGCTTCCACAAGACTTAAAATGCTTCTAAAAGACTTTTAAAAGCTTTTACCGTCGCTAATGAGTCATAAAAAAGAAAAGACCCTCTTCTCCAACAAAAGAAAAACTGCAACATTGGAAATTTTTTGATGATATGTACACATTTAAGCAAAACATATTTATCTCAGCTAGTGATTGATAATCAGCAGCTACAAAGAAAAGAAAAAGAATGTGTAGATATCGCCGATTTAAAGTATGATGCATTAGAGTACTTAGAGTACTTTTATTAATATGTGTCATAAACAAACCAACAACTTTGGCATAAACTCCTACTTTTACATGGACAGATCAAGTTTCGGAAAATGGATTAATAAAACACTCTAAACTCATTTGATTTTGATATGGAAATATTGCTGAGATGGATTTAAAGATTTAAAATTTTTGCAATTTTTTGCAATACCATTTGTTCTTAAGGTAGTTAAAGACGTAGTCGATGCTTTTTTTAATACAATACACTATTTTTTAATTTTAACCTTTAAATCCGTTTAAATGATGTTTCCATATTTGCTTATGGATTTATGGAATTAATTTTTTTAGGGAACACTGTACATACTGAAATATAGTTATACTTATTAAAATTTCGTAATTGCAGTCAAAATGACTCTCTTTGTGACGTCATGCGTAGAACTGTTGCATTTTCAAATGGTTGCATATCCTACCTTATATTCCTAGTATCATGAGCAAGTACTCTACTGAGAGTTATCCTTGTTCGTACATCCTCCAGCAATCCTAGTTCTTTCCATCATGAAACACTCAAACGTTACGTTTCTGTTTTCTTATACCCTATCAAAAAGTCTCTCCTTCTATCTCAAAGCATAGCCCATTACTGTTTATTTTATTTACCATAATTTAAGTCAACCCAACCCTACCCCCGAGAACCCATATCTCAAGTGTCACTCTTTTACACCCTTTTTATCTGTTCCCTGCCAAATTTTTGCCTCATTTCAGATATTCATGAGCTTCAACATCTCGACGTTCAAAACCTCGATAGCAACTTTTAACTTGATGTTTGAAAAATAAAAAAAAAGTGTTGATATTGATTCCAGAATACTTTAGGAGACTTGATACTGCTACTAGAAAACTAAAATGTTTCCAGAAGACTTGATATTGTCTCTGAAAGACTTGAAATGATTCCAGAAAACTTGATACTGCTTCTAAAAGATTTGAAATGTTTACAAAAGACTTAAAATTCTTCCAAAACACTTGAAATGTTTCCATAAGATTTGATACTACTTCTAGAAGACTTGATATTGCTTCCAGAAGACTTGATACTGTCTCTGTTTCTAGAAGATGTGAAATATTTTCACAAGACTTAACATTGTCTTTGGAAGATTTGAAATGCTTCCTGAAGTCTTAAAACGCTTCCAAAAGAGAAGCCATACCAAACTGTTAATGTTTTTATCTAGATTAAAGTTATCATTTTAAGTTAGCACGTATTTTGCTAACATTTTCAGACCCACTTCAGACTTTTTCTTTGAAAGCTGTCATTCATCGTTTGAGTTTATTCCCAATTCGGTTTTTCTGCAGCACCCAGAACCTTTACGTATTTTCAAAAAATTAACTAGACTGTTCCTTCGAATCATAATAAATTTATTTTAGGGTTTTTCATGTCATATTCATCATATTCTTAGTTTTTAGACTATGGTATATCGTTTATTTAATCGTCTACAAAGCGATTTATTATTTAAAATGATGAAATAAATCAAAAAATAGTATTTTAAATAAAAATTGTACATAATTGAGTTTACACAGACATATTACAAATAAATGTAGTTTCGCTATATGGTATTCCGATTTTTGAAGGACGTATAACCAGGTATGGGTGGATATATAAAATAAATATTAATAGAGAACGATGAAATTTATTCTTCTATAAGTACTATATGTTTCAGGAAAATATTTTCCAAAAATTATAGGACATTAGAGAAAATTGTGTTTATCGAGATGAAGATCATAATAAAAAATTTAAATACAAAAAGTTATTTTAAAAAATTGATAAGACCAATAGGCAGTAAAAATTAAGGAGTTTAATAACCGAACATAATAATACATAATTCCCTAAGTGCTTGATACTAATATTTACTTCCATCGTTTTACCTCTTCTTGTTTTAAATAGTGATGGTTATTTTTATTTCAAACGCTCTTATTGGATGCTAAAGAAACAATTGTGAGTTTAGCTGATTCAAAAAAGAAGTCGATGTCCAATAAGAGTCATCAGCAAATCCCCACTACTATATTAAACAAGTAGAAGTGGAAGAAGGGAAGTAAGCATTGATATGAAGCCCTTGGGAAAGTATTTTTTTATGAACCACCTTTTTTGTTCGCTCGGTATATTATACTATATCAATTTCTTTAAATAACTTTTTGAATAAATAAAAATCATTATAATCTTCATCTTGATAAACACATCTAATATTCTATAACTTTTCGTTCTTTAAGAATATTTATTTTGTATCCAGTTTTAATTGTGATTCAGTGCTTGATTGTTGTAAATTCTTCTGGAACTAAAAGTGTAACTAATTCAAGACTTACAACTAGTTTTAGTATTAATACTAGACCTAAAACTAGAAACATTAGGATTTAGCCGTACGTCTCTTTTGACTGCTAAACCCTAAAGTTACTATATTTCTAATTTTCTACTGCCAGTTCTGAAGCTAAGTTGGGTTGGGTTGGGTTCCGTCTTAAGAGAGATACGACTAAACCTAAATGAATCTTTCTAGTACTAGGTCTAGTGTTAGTTCTAGTTTTAATTGCCATTCAGTGCTTGATTGTTGTAAATTCTTCTGTAACTAAAAGTATAACTAATACTATACTTACAACCTAACTTTAGTATTAATACTAAACGTAGAACTAGAAACATTTTTATTTAATTTAGCAGTAGTAGATTCAATATTCATCGTGAAATACATTCATACCTCCCTACACCTCCCCATTCCTCTGTTTCGGTTTACGGTTTAACCTCGATGATACTACACTCAAACAACTCTAACCACTTTTAACGTGAAACGAAAGAATACCTTCGGAAGACATGATTTAAATCAAAAAATTTAGCTTGTTTCAGATAACATCCTCAGACATCCCACTATTATTTTTTCCTGATGATGTGAAAATTAAATACCTGCCTAAATATACAACTGTCCTAATTCAGCTAATGGATTAGGGTGAAAAGATTCATAGCAAATTGTCATTTAATGAGTTTTGGCAGCGATTCAATGCAAAAAATGTTGTCAACAATAATGGGAAATCGTGGGATGAGCTAAAATCAACAACATTAATGCGAGCATGGAAAAAATTTTTCCCGATTGTGTTAATTGCGCAACTGACAACATCAGCCCTGACAAAATATATTACGATTAGCAAAAGAAGTTGGTTTTTAGTATTTGGAAGATGATGACGTGAATTTGCAGAGAACAAGTAGTTGCGAATATGCCATAATATGAACAAGTTCAATTTACTCAGCATGTGGCTAGCGATTAGTATCCAACAAATTCATGACATCATCTTTCAAGTCCTAAAAATCAACTTCTTTTGCCAAAACAGTTGCGCAACTAACACAATCAGAGAAAATTGTTTTCCATGCTCGGATTAATGCTGTTGATTTCAGCTGATTCCATTATTTGCCATTGTTGTTAACAACTTTTCTTGCATTGAATTGTTCATTAATTGAAACACTTCAGACGGAAGATGAAATAGTTTACTTTCAAAAAAGTTATCCGATGCATTTATCCATTTTGAACAGGAAATATTCATCTTTCTTCAAAATGATCACAAATGAAAGAGTATTTATCATGATATTACTACAGTTGTAAGCGATTACCAAGAGTTAAAAAGAGAAAAGTATTTCTATGATGGTCTACAAACAGCATAGGTGCTGGATACGTGGGTTCGCTAGGTACCCAAGCACCTGTACAATTTTTTGAATAGGTATAGAGCACACATAAGAATAGGTACCAACTATATGGTTTCTTTGGGTACACAAGCATACTGGTACTACTTCTAAAAGATTTGAAATTCTTCCAGAAGACTTGACACTGATTTCAAAAGGTTTGAACTGCTTCTAGAACACTTGATCTGCTTCTAAAAGACTTGATACTCCTTCTAGAGGACTAAAATGTTTCTATTATTATATTAAATCCTTGTACATATGACTTTATGTCTTTTTATTGTGTCTTGGGGCAATTTGTCTGCTTTTTCTGTTAAGTGTAATTTGTACGTATTCTTAATTTTTGTAAGGTTAGGTTGTTTAACAGACAAATTGTTCCAAGACACAATAAAAAGACATAATATAATATCTAAAGGGATTTAATATAATAATAAGTGATAGATTTTTCATTAAGAAATGTTCGACACTCTAATAAAATAATGCTTCTGATGATGGCAGTAAGCCGATACAGGTAAAGCTTGCTATAAACAATAAACCAGTTAAAAGTACAAAATAAAATGTATTTTCTTTATTAGCATTCAATTTCTTTCTATCTCTCTAACTCAACCTAACCCAATCTTAATACTCTCTGAGAACCCACATTTCAAGTATGTGCATTCTTTTACACCCCTTCTATCCGTTCCCCGCCAAATTCTTTGCCTCATTTCAGCTATTCATGAGCTTAAACTGCTCGACGTTCAAAACTTCGGCAAAACTTCGGCAACTTTTAACATTATGTTTGAACAATCAAAGAAAGTTGTTTGATATTGATTCCAGAATACTTGAAATACATCTAGAAGATATGATATTGCTACTAAAATACTAAAACATTTCCAAAAGACGTGATATTATCTCTGAAAACTTGAAATGCTTCCAGAAAACTTGATACTGAAAAGATTTAAAATGTTTCCATCAGATTTGATACTGCTTCTAGAAGATTTGAAATGCTTTCAGAAGATTAGAAATACTTACAGAAAACATGAAATTCTTTCAAAAGACTTGAAATGTTTCCATAAGATTTGATACTATTTACTGAAGACTTGATATTGCTTCCAGAAGACTTGATATTGCTTCCAGAAGACTTGATACTGTCTTTATTTCTAGAAGATGTAAAATATTTTCACAAGACTTAACATTGCCTCTGGAAGATTTGAAATCCCTCCTGAAGTTTTAAAACGCTTCCAAAAGGGAACCCATACCAAATTGTTAATGTTTTTATCTAGGTTAAAGTTATCATTTTAAGTTAGCACGTATTTTGAATTTTTTCAGACCCAATTCAGACTTTTTTGTTGAAAGCCGTCATTCATCGTTTGAGTTTATTCCCAACTCGGTTTTTCTGCAGCACCCAGAACCTTTACGTATTTTCAAAAAATTAACTAGACAGTTCCTTCGAATCATAATAAATTTATTTTAGGGTTTTTCATGTAATATTCATCATATTCTTAGTTTTTAGACTATGGTATATCGTTTATTAAAATCGTCTACAAAACGATTTATTATTTAAAATGATGAAATAAATCAAAAAAATAGTATTTTAAATAAAAATTGTACATAATTGAGTTTACACACACATTTTACAAATAAATGTAGTTTCGTTATATGGTATTCCGATTTTTGAAGGACGTATAACCAGGTATGGGTGGATATATAAAATAAATATTCCTAGAGAACGATGAAATTTGTTCTTCTATAAGTACTATATGTTTCAGGAAAATATTTTCCAAAAATTATAGGACATTAGAGAAAATTGTGTTTATCGAGATGAAGATCATAATAAAAAATTTAAATACAAAAAGTTATTTTAAAAAATTGATAAGACCAATAGGCAGTAAAAATTAAGGAGTTTAATAACCGAACATAATAATACATAATTCCCTAAGTGCTTGATACTAATATTTACTTCCATCGTTTTACCTCTTCTTGTTTTAAATAGTGATGGTTGTTTTTATGTCAAACGCTCTTATTGGATGCTAAAGAAACAATTGTGAGTTTAGCTGATTCAAAAAAGAAGTCGATGTCCAATAAGAGTCATCAGCAAATCCCCACCACAATATTAAACAAGTAGAGGTGGAAGAAGGGAAGTAAGCATTGATATGAAGCCCTTGGGAAAGTATTTTTTTTTATGAACCGTCTTTTTTGTTCGCTCGGTATATTATACTATATCAATTTCTTTAAATAACCTTTTGAATAAATAAAAATCATTATAATCTTCATCTTGATAAACACATCTAATATTCTATAACTTTTTACGTTATAAATAAGTTAATAAATTTTATCGTTCTTTAAGAATATTTATTTTGTATCCAGTTTTAATTCTGATTCAGTGCTTGATTGTTGTAAATTCTTCTAGAACTAAAAGTGTAACTAATTCAAGACTTACAACTAGTTTTAGTATTAACAATAGACTTAGAACTAGAAACATTAGGATTTAGCCGTACGTCTCTTTTGATTGCTAAACCCTAAAGTTTCTATATTTCTAATTTTCTACTGACAGTTCTGAAGCTAAGTTGGGTTGGGTTGGGTTCCGTCTTAAGAGAGATACGACTAAACCTAAATGTTTTTCGTTCTAGTTCTAGAATTAGCTTTAGTGTTAGTGTTAGCTCTATTTTTCGCTGTTATTCAGTCTTAAATTGTTATATATTTGTATCAAACTAAAACTAGAATTAACACTAGACCTAGTACTAGAAAGTTTCGGTTTAGCCGTGCGTCTGAAGACGCACGGCTAAACCTGAATCTTTCTAGTACTAGGTCTAGTGTTAGTTCTAGTTTTAATTGCCATTCAGTGCTTGATTGTTGTAAATTGTTCTGGAACTAAAAGTATAACTAATACTAGTCCTAGGAACTTTTGGCATTTTTCTACTTTTCTTTACTAACTACACAAACTGATATTTTTATTTCTTTGGGAATAAATTAATACATTGGAATTAAAAAATATATTCATGTATTATTATTAATTTTTAATTGGTTAAAAATTGGGATAAATACCCAATTTATAAACACCTACCCATTACTAATTATGAAACACTAAACACTAAAAACCGGATGTTAAGAGATGTTTTTAGAAGAAAATATTTGAAGTGCGAAGATTATATAACAGTTGTTAATAATATTATAATATTTATTATGATAGTATTCCTTATTTTCGATTGGAAACTTAATTGTCTACAAGAAAACAATCTTGTATTGAATTATACCAGATAAGATATTTAAAGAATTTTTAAAAATCATCCTTAAAGAAGAATTTATATATGGGTTAGGTAGAAAAATAGTTCAAAATTTAAAATAAACAATTTTTACATATCTATATTTATTTTTGAGATGTTTACTTCAAAATTTTTAATTTTTGCAAAAAAGTCGACATTGATAACTTTAAAAGAGGATATCTTAAGAACGAAGATAAATACGAGAAAATATTATTCTTTATTTTCGATTAGAAACTTAATTTTCTACCAGAAAATAATTTTAAAGATTTCGAAAAAATCATCACAATGAAATGAAAGGTCAAGAAGTAAAAGTTAACCTGATAAACTTTCATTTTTATGTGCTTTTCGAAATCTTGTTGAATTTATATATTAGTTAGGAAATCAATTTTAAAATCGAAATTGTAGAAAGATATTTTTTGTATCTATGTTCGTTTAACAATTTTGCATTTTTACAAAAAAAGTCGATGAACATCGATCGAAACATTGATGAGTTTAAAAGATTATATCTTAGGATCAAAGATTATAAATTTAATTTGCCACTAGAAGCTAATTTTAAAGTTTCTGAAAAAGCCATCAAACGAATTAAAAAGTCACGAAAAAAGTTAACCTGAAAAAATGACTTTAGTATAACCAAAGACAATTAGCTTTCTTAAGCCCTTATTATTTCAAAACTAAAAAAGCGCCTTTCAAAACTAAAAAAATCTAAGTAATTCAAGGTAATCAATTAATTAATTGCTTACAGTTCTGTGTACATTTAATAAACATCTTTTTGTTGTTTTTCGTTGAAATCCCTTTTTTATTATTTTCCTTCTTGTCATCAGTGTTGGGTTTGTTTCGAGGATTGGCAGTTGAGAGAGGAGACCTTGAATTCTAGATGATTTGGGTGGCTGGTTTTTGAAGTAGCGCAATTTTTAGCGTTCCTATATTTGCCGCGGCTCCATTTCGAGTGTAATACGACCGCGATTTTCTGCGTGATCAGAATTTTGCGGTCCCGAGCCGGCCGTCCTTTAGGACTATAATGTATTCGGGCCGGCAGACACACAATGCATATTAAATGAACGCGAGCCCGTATACGATTAAACGTGCAGTCATTAAATGCACACACGGCTACGATATAAACGCACATAAAACGTCAAAGTGCAATACATATCCGCATTGGACAGTGTGTACCCGAAATAGTTCATAATCGAGTTTACAGCAAATTTAAATACTTAGTTAAACGTTGGATTATGTTATGGTAATTTCTTTTGTCTCTCCAAAGTCAGATTTTTTTATTACTCCTATTATTTTATAAAGTCGTTTGCATGTACAAAATGAATTCGATCAAGACAACTTATGCAGTGGTCATAAATTTTCAGCGGTGATAATAAAAACAGATGGACGTTACACGTTACATTTGCTCGTCGTCTGCCAGTTTTCTATTACCTTGACCATACGTGGAGGATGCGTTAAGAATAATGAGACTCAATTAAGGGATTAAATTAAATATTTATCGAAATGAATGTATTTTGAGTAGTAAAAGGGGATGGATGTTGGCGTGAAAAGGAAAAGTAGGGGAGCTTTCGTTCAGTTTGTGGTTTAATGAGTGAGTGAGCTTTTACGCGTACTATTCTAAGCTCGGAGGCGTGGACCACGTGGCTCTCCGACTACGACCGAACGAGTTATTACACGTCCCGTACAGTCAGCGAAACCGGCTCATTTCTTTATTCCCTCTCGCGATCTCGAGAGTCCGATCAGCTGTTCCCTTCGATTCCGGTGTTTGCCCAACTGTTAATTGCGCGGAAAATAATCTATTATTGTTCGGGACGGAGTAGGAAGTGCCGCTGGGCAATTACCGCCGACTCGGCCGTCCGATTTTCATCGGCAGATTAATGGGCTCGATATTTCCGAATGAAAATGAACCCGGAGGCAACGGCGCGATTTTCTAATTAAACGCGTTTCGAAACATCACAATGATACACATTGAGAGTTAAAAGAACACGTTTCAAGGAAAAAAAATTTAACGCTACTTAATCGTTTTTATTCAAAATATTCAATGTTTAACTTATATCTTTCTATTGTCGACATTTTTCTTCAATTTGGCATATAAGAAGCCTTATCACATAAGAAAAACGCTTGTTGATGAATTTCTGATAAGAGAATTTTTTATTGTTTGATCTAAACCATAGTATCCCCGAAAATCCCATTACTTAGGATACTTTTAGAGGACATCTTTATCTGAAGATTGGTAATAATATCACCATTTTAATTAAAATCTCCACATATTCTAGCATATTTCCTTCAATTTTCATACTTTTAAACTATCTTGTAAAGAAGTTATAAAATTTTTTTATATCTTAACTCCTCAGTAAACGAAGCTCTCTGGAAAGCTTTCTAGAGTGTATCTTATCATTGCAACATGTTTTAGTTTTAGTCATAGTCTTAAACGTTTGCTTAAGTAGTTATAAGGAAAAGTATTGTTTCATGCAATGTTTAAGCACAGTGCATTAAATGAATGTTTTGACTTATACACAGTCGTACCAAATTAAAAAAAAAGAAATCTGGAGTGAAACCGTTTTGTTTATTAGAAAATACCTTGCTTCTCACTACTAGGCGAATTCGTTCCTTCTATATCTTAGTAAACACATAAAATCTTCTATAAGACGATTTTGTTCTCACTCTGAATTTATTTTGTGAGGCGCTGGATATGAAACATTGACTAAAAATTTGGAGGTAGTGCCTCGTCCGTTAGCGACCTCGGCATAGTGAAAATAAAATCGTCTTATAGGAGATTTTACAAATTTACAAAGATATACAAGGAACGATTTCGCCTCAAACCGCTGACGTCGCTTGAGGACGAGGAGCTGGATACCAAATATTAATACAAGAACGTTTATTTTGGAAGATTGTAGCGCCTCGCCCGCAAGCGACGTCGACGAAATGAGTAAAAATCTTCTTATAGAAGACTTTGAGTCTTTATCAAAATTTTTGCAGGACGGTTCCACCTTAAATCGAAGAGGACGCTTGCAAGCTTACCTGTATGTGAAATATTAATACAAAATCGTTCATTTTGAAAGGTTGTAGCGCCTCGCCCGCAAGCGACCTCGGCGGAGTGAGAGTAAAATCGTTAACAACTAAGATATACAAGGAATGATTTCCCCTCAAATCGCTACAATCAAAATTACAGTGAACCATCAGTTAACACCATCAGCATGATTCCATGTATATTTACAATATACTGTTATTAATTTCGAATTAATTAGTCTTCCCGTTAATATGGAAAAAGTGCTAGATACAAATAAGTGCGTACAAAAGGAACAAATAGTACTAAATTTAGTACAATTGTGCTAACTGTAGCAACCCTGCTCATATTACAATGACACGAAAGAGAAAAGTGCGCATGCGGAATTCTTAGAACTAGGTCAAAAACTGTTTTAGTCGTAATTTGGTGCGTGAATAGTACTATTATAACATAATACCTTAACTTTATACTGCTACGACTATAACCAAAACTAAAACACGTTGCATGAACCAACCATTTGCAGCATTTTATACATATATTGTGATTTGTGATATACATATAAGTACAAAGGCATTCACCATCGGTGTTAGTCGAACTAACACTAGCACGAGTACTAGAACTATCACTAGAATTAGTATTTATACTAAAATTAGAAGCTTTCGGGTTTTGTCATGCGTTTTTTCAAAAGGTATTTGACGTTTAGGGTGCTATATTTCAACTATTTACAGAAACTAGTCCGAAGAAGGTAGAGAGGGTCTCATTCAAAGCGACAATTTTAAACCAGTTCCTGAAGAAGGTTACAATATGGCATCGACACGTCAAACCCCTCTTCAAAAGAAGCATAACAAGATCCAAAAGTTTCTCTTTCTAGGGATAGCTCTGGTGTTAGTTCTAGCTTTAGTTCAATGTATATCACACAACGGTCGTAAGGTGCAATTTTGTAGTAATGGGAGACTACGAGAAAGGTCACTCAAGTTTGTATAGGAATGTGCATTTGACGATAAAATCCATACAACCGATTTTGCAACAGCTGACCAAGAAAATGAAATTATTAAGACCTATGCATCTTCTACAAATTTGGAAACATTTGCTATATGAAAAAATGATATCTTCACTGAACCACTATCATAAAGTTGCAAGCTTTTATTGGATTATTTTATGATGCTGTAAGATTTAAAGTGAATAGACACATTATAATAAGAGTTTATGGCGAACAGATGGTGGTGGAGTGGAGATTTTTCGTCTCACCTCAATCTAACTATCAACAAATTTGATTCTTACCTAGGTGTATAAG
The DNA here is from genome assembly GCA_036711965.1 of Onthophagus sagittarius. NCBI lineage: Eukaryota > Metazoa > Arthropoda > Insecta > Coleoptera > Scarabaeidae > Onthophagus > Onthophagus sagittarius. The sequence goes on from JASERS010000004.1 coordinate 17,667,124, forward strand.
GTTTGACGATAAAACTGCACATGCAGAAAGACAAAATTTTGTAGTAAGCTAGCACTTACGCTTCAATGAAGTCAATACCGTCTATTTAAAAATATTTTCTATAATGTAAAAAAATCAGAGTATAGTCTGTACCACGAAAAGTGAAAGTGATTCATCGATTTCCATAAAAATTTTGCGCATACGTTACAAATATTATATCCGTACGTTGACGTGTGTTAGAGTGAAATGATTTTTGGCGCGTACATCTGTACCGTACAATCTTAGGCGATGTGTCACTCTCACTTCTCGTGGTACAGTATGTAACAGATCACACCAATAAAACTTTAACGTTATGTTTTTATGTCTTTTTGTTACATAAATGTCATATTATTTTATCCCAATAAAAACATTCGTGAGCCAATGTAATCCTATTTACGAATACCAGTCTCTCAAACGCGAGTGTGTAATTTTGTTTGATAACTTAACCTTTTCATACCAAAACTCACTATTTTACATATATTACCTCTGGTGCCACACTACCAACCAACCAGTTGAAGCTTATGCAGAAAGCATAATAATGAGCTATATTTATGATGGATGACTGCAAAAAAAAGGCAGCCTGAAAATTTCCATTTTTCAGACTGCATTAGATGTGACATGCTAACTGCAAGGAACAACAAATTCCAATCCGGACAGACCTCCAAAAAGAAGGATAGGTAACATAAAGAGAATTACTAGAACTAGATGGGTTGAGGAGGCCCAGGAGAGAAAAACATGGAAGCAAAGTAAAAAAACCCTTCGTCCAAAACTCCTCTTACTTACAAAGATGAGGTGCTTTCTTAAATTGGAAACATGGAATAATTCGGTCTTGTTACCTAAATAGAACATGAAGAGATATTGGCAAATTATTTAACAAAGAAAACTGTCTTAGCACATATTTTTTTATAGCAACCCAATTCAATTCAACCAACATTCATCCAAGAAAATTCATGTGTACTACCAGTGACGACGAACAGACTAGGAATTATGGTGATGACAAAAAAGTCACAAATTGAAGATCAATGGATGACCATCCGTTATCTAACTAAATAAGACTACGTTAGATGTGACGTGTGGCTGAGAGGAATAACAAAAAATTACGGTCTTCGAAGGTTCTTAACCATTTCCTACCAGACTTAATAAATTGATTAAACGTCATTTGAAACTTAGTAGTACTTTTAAGTCCTCATTTAAATTCTTATAACAATCACTATTTTGCACCTTTTACATTGAGTACATAACTTATAAACTTTTATTAACAATTATATTTAAAATTTGGAAGACTTCTTTGTACCGCTGGTTAGCAAAAAGTTAATGCATCTACTGAAGAGTTAAAAATCTAAATTGTAATTACTTGAATTCCTTCATTTTAACCCCTTAAAATATGTGTTTATCTCACTTATTTTATTTGAATTTACAATGTTTTTGGTACATTTCCTGATTCCAATTAGGTTATAACAATTTCTGGAATTAACAATTGTTCTTAGGACTTGGATTAAAGATCCCGAAATTCTTTGGTATTACGGTAGAACTTATCCATAGGCGCCAAAAAATTGTTATCTGGATTGAGGTTACCAAGGTGTTTTTAAATTAAGACTTGATACTGCTTCCAGGAATCCTGAAATGCTTCCAGATGACTTGATATTGTTTTTAGGAAACTTGACATTGCTTGCAGAAGACTTGATATTGCCTCTGGAAGGCTTGAAATGTGGCCAGAAGACTTGATACTGCTTCTAGAATAGTTGAAATGCTACCAGAAGACAAGAATTTGTTCCAAGAGAGCAAGAAGTTAATTAACTTCTTCTTTTAAAATCCCTGAACTTTTTAGTGATCTCAGACCTATTAGTTCTTTCATGAAATCCCGAGATGACTCCGGAAACAAATACCGGAACTGGACACCCCAATTCCAGTTCAATATTTGTAGAAGGCATACTTTTTGATGACTTATAAAGCCTTCATTTTGGTCGATTTTGGAATCTTTCATTTGATTTAACCACCTACAACAGCTAAATCTGGATTTTAATAACAATTTCACCAATGTTCTTGAAATTTTGTATACTTTCAAACATAATTCGTGAAAGTTTAATATTTGAAAAAGGCGCAAATTTTGATAACTCATAAAGCCTTCATTTTCGGCGATTTTAGAAACATTTAGATTTAACTACCCAGAACATCTCGATCTGAATCTTAGTAATATTTTCAACATTTTTATTACTCTCCAACATAATTCCTGAAAATTTCATTTCAAAAAGATTATTTAAACCGTTATTTATTTTTTCTTACTTATATAGCCTAATTTTAAATATTTTTATTATATTTTTAATATATAGCGTATATTTTATCGAAATATACGCAACCTTTTGTACAATCCTTGCAAATTTCATGATTCTAGATCTATTTTGAGAGATGTTATGAATTTTTCAAAATTTAAAACATAGATTTCTTCTTATTTTTCAGTACTTTTTATTTTGACTACCCAAAACATCTATATCTTGATTTTTCAAAATGTAACTGTTTTTTTATTCGAATCTGCAAACAAAAATATTGTGATTTCAACTCAGTTTTTAGAGAAGGTATAATAATAAAATACATATTTTGATATAATATATGCCAATACTGGATAGTTTTAGATTGAATCACCCAGAACATCACCATTTGAAATTTAATGACAATTTCAACATCTTTATCGGAATTTGCATACTTTTCAGTGTAATTTCTGAAAATTTCGTGATTCCAGATAAATTTTTTAAGAAGCTATATTATTTTCGTGATTTAAATTTTGAATATTTTTCAGTTTGAAATCCCATAACATTTTTATTTTAATTTTAAAATTCTTAGTATATATTTTATCGAAATCTACGCCTTTTTTGTATAAGCCCTGCAAACTTCATGATTCCAAACATATTTTTAGAGAAGTTATGAATATTCCAAAAATGAAACTCTACTTTTTTTTATTTTTCAGTTTTCAGCTTCATTTATGTCTTGATTTTAGTAACCATCATTTTCTCCAAATCTGCATACTTTTTAGTGTATCTCCTAAAAATGTTATGATTCCAATTCAGGATTTAGAGGAAGCATAAGTCTTGGTAACTCAAAACGCCTTCATTTCTGGTGATTTTGGAAACTTTTAGATAATAACCCAGAACATCTTAATCTGAATCTTAGCAACAATTTCAACATATCTATTGGAATATGCATATATCCCAATATAATTCCTGATAATTACGTGATTTCAAATAGATCTTTTAAGATACTATGTAAATTCCTTGACTTACATAGCGTATTCTGAATATTTTTCAGTTTGACACTCCATAATATTTTATAGAAATCTCTAACCTTTTTCAACCCTATTTTTAAATAAGTTATGAATTTTTATATGCTTTAAAATAAGTTTTTCATTTTTCTTATTTAAATAATAACAATCTTTTGATACGAATTTGCAATCCTTTTACTGCATCTTCTAAATATTTCGTGATTCCAATTCAAAATTTACAGGAAGCACAACTTTTTATAACTACAAACATCGAAAGTGTGCTGAAATTACCAAAAATAAATTCCGATAGTTTCAGCATACTTTATAATATAATTCTTGAAAATCTCGTGATTCCAATTGAATTCCGTACCAGATTTATCTAAACACTTTGTAAACAAATCGATTTCACATCAATCACTCTGATTTTCACTTTCTTTAACTTTCAATGCCAAGATCTACATACAAAGTATTTAAAAGTACAAAACGCCGGTTTTGTTCTTCTTTTTTTTAAATTTAGTATTCTGGTCTTTTAGAGTTCTAGGAATGAAAGATAAGTTATGCGATTAGGTATGTCGTTGACTTTATTGGTACGTATTTAAAAACTGAAAGAAGAAAACTGTCAACCGTTGCACAAGTAGTATTATTTATAGCGAAATAATACAGATCTATTACGCGTATTACTTATGAAACGCGCGCCGTTTAGTAAAACTATACTCGCCGACAGAATTCTTTGCCATTTTGGTCACGCGGTCACGGACGTTTTTCAACCGACCGCCAGCGCAGAATAAACGACTTGAGATGGCTCAATTTCGTTTTTACGCGGTTCGTTCTCAAGAGCAAAGTGCATCGCCTATAATAAATCGTTATAAACGTGTACAGGGTGTTTAATGAATCTCGCATATTTTACATCAAAATGATTCATTCTATTAATCCCTGAAAAAAGCGTTTAGACGGGATCAGACGGATTTTGAAGATGACACGAAATAAAAAAAAACGCTAAAAATAAAAGGAGTATATATCATTTATATCTATTCGTACACGCGCCCGCCGTTCTTTGCCAATTTTTTCTGTCACATTTGTCTGCTGACCGTAGACAAAATAATAATAAACGTTCGCGATACTGCAGACAGCACGGCTTTATCTGTTTTGGTGTAGGTGCATTCTGAAAATATTTATCAACGTATACTATGTCTAACGTTAGAACATCCAACAGTGTTTAGATTAAGCCGTATCTAATCAATTTCGTTTTTTAAAAGCCATTTTTAAAGTGTTAATAGTTACGAAGTTGGAGTGTTAGAAAATAATGTGCAACAAAATTTATTATGATGTTATCACACTTAAAGTAGAAATTATTAAAGATTATTTAAGATTATTATATTATAACCTTTTTGAAGAGTGCGATTTTCTTTATTATCTTAATTAAGAACGTCGCAAATTTCTTTGAATCTCTTGAACATCGTCCTATATGTTTATCATGGTCATCCTTCATCTATTTGTCAAAAACTATTATCTAAAATATTATTTCTTATCTCTATCAATATCACGTATGCAGTGCCGTCTGAGACTAAACCTAAACATTTCTACTTCTAGATTTAGTGTTATAGGGGCCGTTGTTAAAAGAATGTCTTCCAAAACCCAATTAAACCCAAACCTGTATATTTGAATTGAAATAAAACTAGGGCTAGCACAAAACTAAGATCTAAAATCATTCGGGTTTAACTGTCTTGAGAGATATACGGCTAAATCCGAATGTTTCTACTTCTAGATCTAGAGTTAGATTTCATGATGTAAAAGTAGAACTAGAGTTTAACCCAAAACTTTAAACTTCTAGGACTAGTGTTAGTTCTACTTTTATTTCAATTTAAATGTACACGGTTGCCGAATTAGTCTGTAAAGTCCTCTATTTCAGAAACTACTCATTGTAGAGGTCTTCGTTAAAATCGTTAGATTCGTTAGATCTTGTTTCTGGTTCTAGATTTAGAGTTAGATCTGATGACATAAAACCAGAACTAAGTAGAGAAGAGAGAAAACCAGAACTTAGTTCTAGTTTTACTTCAATTGAAACATACGGGTAGGATATGAAGAATATATCGATATATTAATACAAAGAAAATATCAATATCGATACAAAAAAATACAGTTATAATCGTATCTAAGCAGTATCTAGACTACTTTGAGAAGTATTTTGTCTTAAATTATCAATATTTAGCTTTTTAATGACAGTATCTTCTGTAAATAGAATATAGACTTTAGTTATTAGAATCTACTTTTCTGCCAACAATATCTACAGTTCTGCTAGCAGTTTTTCAGCACCTTTCTTTTAGCAACCCAACCCAATCTTCTTCAAACAGCATTCAGACATCTTTTAAATGTATTTATCTTTTATTAGGAGTATCCAGATGTTTTTAGTATTTTTATAGCAGTTAGTCTATTATTTTGTCAACAATATTTAGACGTTTGTTAGTAGATTCTGGTCTTTCCAAAGTATTTACCATATATACCATAATACCATATTTCCAAGTAGCAATACTCAAAATTTAATAGCAGCATGCGAGTGTATCGTTTCTCATACAAAGTTTTAAAAAAATGTTTTAAGTCTAGTTTTACTTTATTTGCTAAATCAGTTTGTAAATATTCTATTTCAGAAACTATTCATTGTAGAGATATTCGTTGAAAATGTCTTTAGATACACGGCTAAAACCCAACCTAACCCAACCCTGTATATGTGAATTGAAGTAAAACTAGAACCAACACCAGATCTAGAACTAAAATCATTCGGGTTTAACCGTCTTGAGAGATACATGGCTAAAATCGAATATTTCTAGTTCTACATCTAGAGTTAGACCTAATGATATAAAACTAGAACTAACAGTAAACCTAGAAGTAGAAAGATTCGAAGCTTAAAGCAAACCATTCTAAGATATTCAGTCATGGGCTGGGTGGAACAAACGAAACGAGTACGCCCCTTTCCATACAAAATTCGATAATGTCCGCACCTCAGAGGGGACACTGGGTACATGTATGATAGGAACACCATGCATTACATTGCAAAAGCAGGCCTCCCCAGGGCCCTATTAGTCCTTAGGTTTAGGATGGAGCTGCTTATATGGCCTAGTATAACATCTCCGACAAGTCTTAACACCATCCTTGATACACAGGGTCAAATGCCTGGGATACAACCAACACAACAAAATAATAACGTCACCATTCGTGATATTGACTCTGAAAATGACAATAGAGGCTACCATTAGCAAATAAACAAACAACAGTGCAAATAATCAAATTTCTCCTGAAAATGTATTACAATTAATAAAGAAACTTTTGTTTGAAACATTTTTCTCTCAATGAGTTTTCTCTTTATAATATACCTTAACAATATTCTGATTTATCTCGCATATGTTGGGTTGGGTTGGATGTATGATAGATTGGGTTGGGTTGGATTAGTGGTGGGTCGATTTTAAGTAGACGTTTTTAATATGTCCGTTCAGTATTCTCGGTGTCATCTTTCTAGATTATAAGAAGTGTCTATCTTCTTTCAATATATGTTGGGTTGGGTTGAGTTGGATTAGTGATGGGCTAATTAGAGATTTCACCAAACCGAGTTGATAGTTAAAATCCAAATCTCTCTGTTTTAAATTCATAGATATAAGGGTCTGTTTATGTTGAAACTGCGATAAAAAATACTAGAGCAACAATACTTTGAATACTTTCCTACTAAGAAATTGTAAGAAATGGATCATTTTTTCAATCATTTCCTACAATTTCTTTCCCGCGACATTTCTTCTGTTGTATTCGGACTACCCCTACGATTTTATTTTTCTAAAACATCCAGTTAATACCTTTAGAATTTTTTATTTTCTTCCCTTCCATTATTGCAACTTTGTTTTCTTTACCTATCCAGTTACTTATCCACTTCCTTTCATTTGGTTTTTCCTTAACTTCAAAACACGTTGTTGGTTACTTTTACGTAAACCTATATTTTATTTTAATATGTTATTTTTTCTAACATGTTTGTACCCTTCAGCGTTTTCATACATATAACGTCGTGCCTGATGACGTGTTAATTAACACGAAACGTACATTACACCAAACTCCTTATAATTATAGTCTCATCATTTTTAAACACTGTTTTATTTTACTTATTTGAAGTTCTTTCTTATTCTTTTGTATCTTAAGTTAATAAACTGTTGGTTTTTTAGATCGTTCCGTCAGAAGAATTTTACTCGCCAATCTGAAGTCCCAGCCATACAAATTGATAATTGAGCAAGAACTTATTGAAAGGGACTTTAAAAATCGTAGAGCATGTTGATGACAACGGACAAAGCTCATTTCCATTTGTCTGTCGAATTTTCGCTACTGGGCACTAGAAAATCTGCGGTTGCTCCATGAAAAGCTACTTCACAATCCCCGTGTTAGCGTTTGGTGTGCTATGCAATTTTTTTGGAATCAAAACATACAAATCTAGAACATACGGATGTACGATTTCAGCAGGATAGACCTGCTCATACGGCCAGAATCTTGTTACGTCGACACGTTGGGTGATCTGCGCATTCACACATCATGACGACTTTTTTCTTTGAAGTTATCTGAAAGCGAAGTTTTTTCAACACCATCTCCGAACCATTGACGAATTGAAAGCAGCGATGCACCAAGAAATTACAAGAATATTACCTCAAATTATTGCTCTAATTATGGAAACTTCCAAAAATTAGCTTCAGATGGGTATTGAGAAAACTTAATAAAAATTTGCTGGGGATCTACTTTTCTGTCTATATATGGTAAATCAATGTATATTTTTATCGTCGTGGTTGCTGAACAAGTTGTAGTTGAGTTGGACGTCCACATTTGTGTGTTGCTTTCTGCGTTGAATGTTGATTTATTAATGTGTGGATCAAGGAATGTTGCTTTTGCTGCTGTTTTATTAATCTCATAAACCCTCAATCGCGCTTCTATTATACCAGAAACAGTTGTTTGTAAGTGCCTGCTTGGCTGTAACAGTCTAACTCAAATTGACATAAAATAATCTCAAGTAAAGTTACCACAGTTTGATAAGTCGAGTTAATCCATGTCTAGGTTGGATGTATGATAGGTTGGGTTGAGTTGTTTGTATGATAGATTGTGTGTATGATAGATTGTTTGTATGATAGATTGTTTGTATAATAGGTTGGGTTAGATTATTCGCAAGATAGGTTGGGTTGGATTATTCGCATGATAGGTTGGGTTGGCTGATAATAGTTTGGATTGGGTTTTGGCTGTTCTAGATTTGAAAGAGAGAGAAAGATGCTAGAACTAGAAATAAACCACAAAATTACGAAGGACACTGTAGCAGAAATTCTAGTGGAAACTAAGAGAAGAGCAGCAAGGGGAATGGGCAAAAAAAATGGGAAAAATTTATCGGTTTCTTTTTCCTTGAAAACGAGACCAAAGGACTGAAAATGGAGAGCGAACTGTGCAGGGAGAGAGGACTACACTGGGGAGGAGTACGAATGAAGGATAGGAAGAAGAACGAGGGAGGGGTCTGTCCCCTCCCAACCGAGTACGTAATTACAAAATAAGCATTTCAAAAAGTTAATGGTTTGCTTTTTACTCCATAACGGGAACTGAGAGCTGGTAATGGAGCGAACGGTGTAAAGTATGTGGATAAGACTGGAGAGGAAGAAGGAAGATGGACAAGAAGAGAAATGAGGGAGGGGTACTTCTCACTCCCAACCGGGTATGCGGAAGATTTTTATAATTCCAAAAAGTTTATAATCATTTTTCCCCCATAATGAAAATGGCAGCATTGCAACGGTGAAGAAGAAGAGTAATATTAGAGAGAAAAGACCAAATGGATGGAGTGTTTTGCTGTTTGTTTACTCTGAAGAAATGCCATTTGGCAGTTCCGGAGTAGGAAGAGAGGGGGGATTTTTAGTGGGTAATCTTTGGGGCTAGAGAAGATCCAAGTCCAAACATCTGAGGCGCCAACACTAAGTGCGTAACGCATTTTCCCCACCTCTGCGCAAAAAACAAGTTTGGATCGGGTTGATTATATGATGATTTGAATTGGATTGACTGTATGATGATTTGGATTGGGTTGACTGTATGATGAATTGGGTAAGAAGTGTGTGGGTTGGGTTGGATTATATATTTTTGACACAGCATCTTCCAAGAACTCATTTCTTAAGCCTCTCAACGGACTATCACTGACACAGTCGCAATAATATGGTATTTAAGATCTTCCAATACTATTATCATTACAAAACACGTCGTTCCATTAACCACGTTACATTATTTTCCACCCTCCTCTAATACAGTTCATATCCTCCTTTCATCTCACATCTTCTTGGCTTGCTCTCTGTCTTTAATTTCTTTCGATTTTAACGTTACATCTCTCGTTGAGATCTCTCATGGTTGCATTTACTCTTTTAGATACTCCACTTTGATACTTAGATCTGCTATGATAACTGTTCCATGAAACATTTTTCATGCAATTTCACAATTTCCGATAACATAGGAAGACCTTAACTTTTTGTTTGTTCAGTATTAAATTTAGTAGCTGCATGAATAAGTCCCCGTCGTATCTTCGTTCCATTTCCTCTTCCCTTTTCTTCACATTCTCTCTTCTCTTGTATTCTTTTTCCATCTTTCATCCTGTTTCATCATTTCATTCAAGTTTTTTCTTCTCTGTTTTCATGATTTATTATAATATGATATTTGACACATTTTTATATCTCACATACGTGATCCATAATTCTTCTTGAAGCAAATATGGTGGAGTTGCTGATATCTGTGATCTCAATCCAGATATTCTAGACGATATCTTTTCACAACTGTTATGGTAATTCGATTTTATAATATTGTCATTAAAATCACGGCATTTGTGTGGTGCATCTTCTTCTTGATTCAGATTGTGTAATGACCAATTCAAGCCGAAATGCTTCAATAGCGCCAAGGGCACGAGCAACATAGCAAATGTTCCGTCCATCTTTCATCAACACCAATGAGCAACTTCTGCAAGACTCAAAAGCATTTTTCGTCAATTTTCATGGTGCTGTTGAAGAAGCTACGTTATGCCTTAGAATTTGTAGTTTGGTATTAAGAACAATAAAAAATTGAACAAAACGCAGGCAGACTATTTCACTGATGTTAGCTAAAATAGATAAGGTACCTACAGAAATATTAGTAATTAAATACAAAAAGCCTTATTGAAATCGATCAAAATGTTTAAAAGTTATTGTACTTTGAATCTGATCATCACTAAGGCGATGCGTTTTTTATGCCACTGAGTGTATTTTAAAATTAAATCCCGCGAGGATGTAAAGTTTACTTCCAAAGCTTGTAACACTTTAAGTAAACCAATCTGGAGAAATAAATTGTTGAACAACTAAAACACTTCTCGGAATTTAAAACCCATTTCGTCAGTCTTCCATTTCATTAAAAACTTAAATATCGATTAATTTTATTTTCGTTTCGCGTTAGAAAATGATTTTTGTTAATTTTTACGTAAAATTTGAACTGGAGAGGATTTGTTTACTCTAATCTAACTCTTATGACCTGGCAAGGGAACATTGTCGCAGTCAAAAATAGTCCGCGTGCAGGTTGGGCTGTAAGATTATACGGTTATTATAGCGAGAGCGGTTCGTTTTTAGTGTTTTAGATTTACGGCGGAGCCTAAGAATACGCCGTTGTCCACTTCAATTTTCTTCTCCTTTCAAAAAAGAAAAACAGTGCACTCTTTGTAAAATATCACATTAGCCCGCATTATTCTCAACTTACCGAAACCACGGGTTGTTCCAAGATTTATTTTTACGCTAATCCAACGACATAAATCAACCGAAAACTACTTCACCTACATAATATTTTAGCTTTACTCTCGTTGAAGTGACATTTAAAAATTAAATTTTTTTTCCCTATTAGAATTGGTTATTTTTAGACGAACTTGGCAGATCTATTAAATCCGGATGTTTCATCGAGAAGATATATGCCAAGAGTTGAATTGAGAAAAGTCATTGTGTTAATAATAATAAATCATTAAAAAAAATTTTTTTTGGAAAGTTCCACACTAGCAAGTAGAAGAAGATCGTGGAGACGTTCTCGGATTCACGATGGCCGCGTAGTGATTCACGGTTGTGCCTTAAATAAAGAGAGACCTGCGCAGATCGGTTGAGACTGTTAAACGCCGCGACTACAATGCGCCGTCTATTTTGGGGTGTCTGCGGTGCGCGTTGCCAACTGTCGCCCTGACACAGTTCATTTCGCCACCCTCCCGAAGAAGCCACTTAACGCACTCTTCTCGAACGCTTTCTTCTAGAATAGGATTACCCAGCCGGCTACTTGTGCTTTCTCTATGACCCGATTGATGGTCGCTGACGAAGATAAATAAGCACAGCAGACACAACAAACGCAGACGAAGTTCATCAAGAATGTTTCTCGACGTAAATCTATTTAAATAAAAATAAAACTAGGTGTGCTTATTTTACTCCATATACATAAACATTCACAAAATAATTTAAGAGGACTTTATAAGAAAAAAATAATGTTAACGAAGCTGCATTTAATATAATAAGATATTGGGGTGATGCTGAATCATATCGATGTTGAACTTTGACGATTATTAAAGACTACGTTGAAAATACTCGAAGATAGAGTTGGGGGAAATTAACTTTGAGAGATTTTAAAAGGTTGAAACGATGATTTATAAGATATTCGGGTTAATGATGAATGTCGAGAATATGTTTGGAAATGTCTTGACAATTGTCCTAAGATATTTCTACGTCTAGTCTTAGTTCTAGTTTTACTTCAATTCAAATATACACAGTTTGTAAAATATTCTATTTTTCAAACTATTTATTGTAGAGGTCTTCGTAATAAAAATGTTATCAGAAGCATGTCTAAACCTAACCCAAACTTTACTAGCTAAAATTACAAACAAAATTACAAACAAACTAAAATTAGAACTGACAGAATACCTAGAACTAGAATCATTCGGATTTAGCCGTCTTGACATATGTATAGTTAAACTCGAATGTGTTCTGGTTGATCCGAGGTATCATCCGTTCATCTTCTTGGTTGTTTCTCAGGCCTCTTTGGTTGAGGCTCAGTCTGTCAACAGGAGACTACGACAAAGCACTGAAGATGCCAAGTGAGATCTTGGCGAAACGTCTGCCCCTGTCCACAGGGAACAACCAAGAAGATGAAGGGATGATACCTCGGATCAACCAGAACATATACTTCTCCATCCGTGAAGCACTACGAATTACCATTAAACTCGAATATTTCTAGTTAGAAAATAGATCTAGAGTTAGATCTAATGATATAAAACTAGAAGTAACACTAGACCTTTCCACTTCTAGGTCTAGTGTTAGTTCTAGTTTTACTTCAATTCAAATATGCAGGGTTGGCAAATCAGTTTGTAAAGTACTCTATTTCAGAAAATGTTCATTGTGGAGGTCTTCGTTAAAAAATATCTTCAGATGCACGACTAAACCCAAACCAACCCAAGTCATAGTTAGCTCCCCAGAGCTGTAGCCCTATTAGTCTATGGTTAAACTAGTAGAACGATCTGAAAACGTAAATTGTATTGACGTTTATGTTAATAAACAACAACAAAAAAAAATTACGTGCCCTGGAAATATTTCCTTTAAATCGTCCATTCTTGCTATATATTCTTGTGCCGACCCGTTACCGACCCATTGCTATTATAAATAACTTTGCGAAGTTGTTTGAGCAAGCCATTGTTAAGAAAATGGAATTTAACCTAAATGCACGAATATCGACAGCTCAACACGAATTCTGCAAGGGTCGTTCCACTACCACCAATTTAACAGTTTTCACACAAAACGTTTGCGAAGCCTTGATTGTCGTTTACAGACAGACGTTATTTACACCGATTTTTCACGTGCATTCAATCAACTCAACCATGATATTCTGTTTCTTAAAATTAAGGGATTTGGCTGCGATCTAAGTCTTTCGTTGCTTCTGAAATCGTACCTATCAAATCGATCGCAATATGTCGAGATGTCCGGAATCAGGTCAAAGCAAATAATGGTCACAAGTGGAGTGCCACAGGATTCATGTTTAGGACCTTTACTGTTTACGATGTTTGTCAATGAATTGCCAAATTTGTTCAAGAGTTCAACATTAATGTATGCCGACGATCTGAAGCTTTTCAGAACAATTGAATCGGACAATGATTGTACCATCTTGCAGGAGGACTTGCCCAAATTGTGTTCATGGTGCCAATCAAATGGGTTGTTGTTGAACGTTGTAAAATGTCAAGTCATGACTTATACAAATAAAAGAGAAGTTATTCATTATGATTATATGAATAACTTCTCTAGAAGATACAAGTCTCGAACGTGTGTCGGAAGTTAAGGATCTGGGGGTTTGGTTCGATAGTAAATTACTATTCAGCGGCCACATAAGTAAGCTGTCTTCTGATGCCCTGGAAGTCCTCAGATTTATCACTCGAAACTGCTGGGAGTTGTAAAGACTGCTTTCAGGAGTCTTTACAAGGCGTTTGTGAGGATAAATTGGAGTATTGTGCAACAACTCAGTATAACATCTCTGCAATAGAAAGGGTGCAGAGGAAATATATCAAATATATACATTTCCTGGAATTCGGACATTATCCTCCTAGAGGAAGTGACTACTATCATGAATTACTTCAGCGATATGATTTTAGTTCTCTTGAATCAAGACGACAGCAACTATGCGCTTCGTTTGTAGACAACTTATTGCTTGGCCGTGTGACAGCACCTGAAATTCTATGCCGATTAAATTTCCAAGTGCTAAGGATTGAGTCCAGGAACACTAAGACTTTCTTACCGCATAGGGGTAAACACCAATTGGGGCCTACATTCGCCTATCAGTAGAATCATGCGCACTGCCGATTTTGTAGATGATGGATTGTGTTAATTTTAATTTTGTTTATACATTCACTTATTAAATTTAAAAAAAGTTCATGTAAATAATTTTTGTAACTTTTATAATATTACCTTTCTTATAGTACTTATGTCTGTTGGGGTAATAAAGATTATTATTATTATTATATAAGTGGTAGTTCCATCATGTTGAAACCACACACCTGTACGTTTAAGTTAATTAACTTTTGATTTCAACAAATTACGTACCATCTCAACATATCACTTGGCGTTAACCCAAACGTCAAAAGATCCAACAGCACATCAAACGATAATACATCACTGGTGAAGTGATCTTTCATTAAGCAGCAATCAATTTTTGTGATTTTCGTTATTAAAAGAGCATCTTGTGGGAAGTTTTGAAGAATAATTGAAATTTTCTTTGCGATTTCTAAAGTCATTTTTTTTAATTATCATTTGGGTGGGTGGAACAAAATAAATCGTATTGATGTCTATGTTGGAGTTCAATAATCGACAAGAGCAGCGGCAAAAGCACTCGCATTCAAAATAATGTAATCAGTTTGTTTATTGTGTTAGCATTGTCGTTTTTCGCTGCTCGACCATAAACGGACCCTTATATCCATCAATTCAAAACAGAGGTATTCAAATTTTTGCTATCAACTCGGCTTGAGTATCCCGGTTTACGCAAATTTTCAACTCAACTAACTCAGTTTGGTGAATACCTCGGGTGAACACATCACTAATGCAACCCAACCCATCCTATCATACACCCAACCCAACTTATAGCGAAAATAAGTCGGAATGTTGTTAAGACAGTACTAAACGGTATTAAAAAATTTGTTTAAAATCAATTTTATGTACAATTTGTGTCAAATGGTTGGAATATAGTCAATAACTTCGCCTTTTCAGGTTTTAAGGAATAATGTTTCAAATAAAAGTTTCTTTATTACTGATTTTTGTTTCGCTGCTATGGCAGCCTATATTGTTATTTTCAGTGTCAGTGTCATGAATGGTGACGTTATTGGCTGTATACTAGGCATTTAACACTCCTTGTGTATAAAGAATGATGTTGAGACAGCTCAGAGATGTTAAATGAGGCCATACATGCAACTCCGTCCTAAACCTAAGGCTAATAGGGCTATGGCCCAGGTGGACATCTGTTTTTGCAATGAAATGCATGGAGCACTGAATATCTTAAGACGATTCTGATTCAAATATACAAACGCCTGTACAATAAACAGTTTCCGAATTAAAGTACTTTGCAAACTGATTTGACAATGCTATATATTTCAATCGATGTAAAACTAGAACGAATACTAGATCTAGAAGAAGACGCACGGCTGAATCTAAAACTTTCCACTTATTCAAATAGAAACTATTGAATTCAATGCAAAAAAAAGATGCACACCTCAGATGAGACACTGTGGTATTTCGTCTGCGGTAAAAGAAAAATATGTAGTTACCTTTTATCAATCTTAATACGAAGAAGATGCACCACAACCAAACTAGTATCTCTTTAACGTTCTATCCAAAATATCTCAAAATATCTGCTGCAACCGTGCGTCTAAAAGATAGAGTTGGTAAAATTTTATTGTTAGGAGGTGACGCATTAAAAAAATTGATACCATAATAATTCAGTCCATCTCTTGCTCTTGCCGTTCGGCTGTAATTTATAACAAGATCATTTTTATTTCGGGTATTTTAATTGTGACAGTCATTGTTGTTTAATTTTAAGTGAGAAGGAAAGACAGTGTCAAAAGTTTGTAATCAACTAGGTTAGGGTGGAAGTACTGGTTGCATTTGTTAAGAATTAAGTGTGAAGTATTGGGAATTCAACCAAAACGGTTTACATAATACTCAGTAAAACCTATGCCAGCCTAAGATAAAAACAGCCATAATAGGCCCAAATGGCAAAATGTACGGGGAGTTTAGCTTTGTTATGTTCTGAAATAAACGAGACTGTACGTCGGTTGACAGAATCAATCTTAAAAGCATGCTTTTACGTAAATAAATACATGTTTTAAACTTAGACAAAAGATTTAATTGGAGGAACATATAGTATTACGGCCAAAAAATTTAAAAGATATCACTATTAAATAGAAAAATTGAGATATTGTGGACAGAACGTTAAAGAAAACACCACACTAGTTCTTGCGTGGTGTATCTCTTCCATATTAAGATTGATAAAAGGCAATAACACATTTTTCTTTCATCGTAGACGATATGATGTAAAACATTCTAAACCTCAAAGAAAACTATAGTTTGGGGATTCTAGTAGGGCTACAGCCCTGGGGCGCCAACTCTTGGGATGGCGCTTGTGTTTGCAATGAAATGCATGGTGTCCCCAAAGTCCACTGAGGTGCGGATCTTTTTTTTTCTGGGAATTTTCTGGAACGTCGAATATATTAGGACGGCTCTGGTTCAAATATATAGGATTTGGTTGGGTAAAGCTGTGCATCTGAAGACATTTTTTTAACGAAGGCCTCTACAATGGTTTCTAAAATAAAGTACTTTACAAACTTTTTTGGCAACCCTGCATATTTTAATTGAAGTAAAACTAACCAACCCAACAATCCAAAACTTTCCTCTTCCAGGTCTAGTATTAGTTCTAGTTTTATGTCATTAGATCTAACTCTAGATGTAGATATATTCGGGTTTAGTTGTACAAGGTTGGGTTGGTTTGGGTTTAAGTGTGCATCTAAAGACAATTTTAACGAAGGCCTTTACGATGAATAGTTTTTGAAATAGAGTACTTTATAATCTGATTTGGCAACCCTGTATATTTGAATTGAAACAAAACTAGAACTAGAATTTTTTAAAATATAGTATGAACAGTAATATACTCTTTTTGTTCATCCAACCCAGCTCTGGGACGCCAAATATCTGCACTGGTCTGTCCGGTGTTCAATAAAATATTGTTATTAAAAAAAATTAGTCCATCGGGTCACCCCGGGTCTGATCGACTAAAAAATGTTGCTCACGATCACGTACGCGATCGTGAGCCGGTGTGACTCACGTAATTTTCACATCTCTACTTCCGAGGTATCTGCGGATGAATGGGAATGAGGAGCGGAAGAGAAGATTTTCCAGATTTAGAAATTTCATTTAAAAATAAATATTGGACGGACGATATGGAGAGGTGGTGTACGCTATGTAAGATAATAATGGGAGATCCTGGACCACCAGCTAAGAGGGTGTAGTGAGTTGAGGGAGGCGACGATGGACATTATTCAGATTTTGGGTGAGACGAATGTTTGTATTATTATTGAATGCATTGTGTTTTAGTTAAAATTATAAACGTTTAGTATACAATAAACGCTTTATTAATTTATTAAATTTCATGGACATCAATGACTTCCTTTAATTTAAGGTTAAGCTCTCGAACACGTCGAGAGCATTATCGTTTAGAGCTTATATCTTTGGTATTAACAAGAATAGAAATGAGATGAGATTAAAAGCTCAACCAAGAGAAATTGAATTGGTGACATTGAAGAGGGCCAAAATGAGGAAGACACCTACAGAAATATTGGTTAAAAGTAAAATCTTCTATAATTGACTTTTTAAGTTTTTCTTTTCTTGGAAATGAATTAAAAAAATCTTCAATTGATTAATTTGTACGACCACCAACAAACATAGTATGTACACTATTTATCACCAAGTCGTTGTTTCAAGGTTTCGATTTGTCAACCGCGAGTTTGTGTAATTAGCGAGTTCAATCTGTTTGTGGGAAGAAGATACGTTTAAGTACATAATAGGATCTTTTGTCGGGGAAAGAATGCAAACAGGTGCGCAAAGCACATCTTCATGCCGCAACATCACTCCTTTGTGATGAGCATATAGTCTCTTCGTCGTCTTCGACAACCGATATTAATCACTCCTTTACTTTTTCTCAACAAAAACGTTGGTTTTTGCGTATTTCCCAGAGATTGTCATCGTTGTCAACCGTTGTCATCGGCCAATGTCGCAATGCGAGCGTCGACTAGACGCCAATTGCCCGAGAAACTGAAACGCCCTTCATGCTTAATTGATTCCTTCTTTCGAATGGGTTCATGAACTTTTCTCTCGTTACACTCGGTATTTATTAATTTGGATCTCGCGAATTTTTTTTACGTTACAACGACCATCAAAAAATTAATCTCGTTATTAGAGGAGTTAAAGAATATAAAGGTGTAGAAATTTTCATCTTTTACAATTGGCTTGTACAAGCTCCTCGCTCGCAACATTAAGATACCATTCCGGTCGTAAGTATGCGAGCGTGGAACAATCGCTGAGAGGCATTATCGAGTCGCGACCTTACAAGGCCCTTTCGGTCGAAACTAACTCCCATTACGCATTTGGTTTTAGCGCTATATAAGAATAAAGATCGAGTACATCATATATGGTCGGAATCACTGTAAATGGAAAACCGGGTAAGTTGGTGGACGCGGTCGGCGGCCGCGTCGCTGGAATTCGCTTTTTTAAACAATTATTTTCAGCCATCCCCTTTTATTCGAAAACGCTTCTGCTGCCGCCGATGAAACAAACGGACTGCTAAAGCAAAAGCACCAAAGGTAGTAGCAAAGGCAATAAGGGGAGCAGCGAACAAGAAGAAGATATAATCCGCGGCCCCGCGGCTAATTCAATGGAAATCGTATGCGACTCGCACATGACCACCGACGATTCCCTCTTCTCTTTTATATACATATATCTATACATAAATGTGTGTGTGAATCTGTACGAGAGCGTGTGAATGCTTTGAAGTAATTAAAAGGAAAACTAAACCCAAAGCGGAAACAAACTGCCTTAATACAATTTTAATATATTCAGATTGCATTATATATAAAACTCCGTATGATTCGCTTCAAATTATCACTAAAATTAAAACCAAGAATACCTTAGTTTGCAAGGCTTCTAATTTCATTTTGAGCGTAATTTCTTCGAAACGTGGTTTAGTGTTTATAATGATCCTTCTTTAGTGAATAAACATTGCATGCCAGGGAGTGGCATGGTTAATTTCCTATTTATTGGCCACCTTCTTACGGTTCCTATTTCCGTACCTGAGTATTTTGATTTTGCATACCAAATTACTACTACCACTACCACAGCGGGATTATAAATACATAGTGTATCATAACTTGAATCTGTAATCATAATGTAAGATGTCGAACATTTAAAATTGAGAAATTAATTTAATAACATCCAGACACGTCGATGTCTTATCAATAAAGTATGGTGTAATAATATGGAATACATCATTTTAAAACTTGTTAGATCGTTATAATAATTAATAAACTAGATCGAAAATAAGTCAATCTGATTAAAATTGGCATTTTCTATTTTAGGATATCACATCGATAAAGAATCATAGATACATCATTTTAAACCTAAAATTTTATATATTAATTAAGTCCCAATAAATTTTGTTCCAACATTGTTAGATTTTGAGATAATAATAAACCCGCTTGAACTAAGTTAATCAGATCCAAAAATAGCATTTTTAAATTTTAATATATCTCATCAATAAAAATAGCTACAATGATACGAAATTCATTATTTTGCAACTAAAAATTTATATTTTGTTTTATTTCATATAAATACTTTATCAGAATATCTAGATCTTTATGACAAGAATTAATAAACCCAAGCAAAATTAATTTATTTCTAAAAATGTCATATTTGGAATTAACGATATCTCATCAATAAGGAATGATAGAGTGATATAGAATATATCATTTTGAAACTAAAACTTTATATCTTATTTTGATTCTAATAAATGTTATTCCAAAATGGATTTTGTAGACTCAGTCGAAATGAATGAATTTTGCGATAACAATGAAATAAAAAAAAAATGTTACATTTGAAATTAAGTATATCTAATTAATAAAGATTGATATAATGATGTGGAATATATCATTTTAAAACTAAGACTTTATATTTTAATTTGTTTCCAATGAATATTGATACAACATTGTTACATTTTGATATTATAATTATTAATCCGATTTGAAATTAAGTAAATCATGTCCAAAAATGTCATTTTTAAATTTTAAGATATCTCGTCAATAAAGATAGTTGTAATGAAATGGTTTATATAATTTTAAAATTAAATGTTTATATTTTATGTTATTTCAAGTAAATATTGTTCCAAAATTATTCCGTTTTATGATATGATAATAATTAATAAACCTAACCCAAATTAATTTATTTGCAAAAATGTCATATTTGAATTTAAGGATATCTAATCAAAAAAGACTGATAGAGTGATGTAGAATATATCATTTTTAAATTAAGGCTTTATATTTTAATTTGTTTCAAATAAATGTTGCTCCAACATTGTTACATTTTGAGATTATAATTAATAAACCGGCTTAAAATTAAGTTAATCATGTCCAAAAATATCATTTTTAAATTTTAAGATATCTCAACAATAAAGATAGTTGTAATGATATGCAATACATAATTTTAAAACTAAATGTTTATATTTTATTTTATTTCAAGTAAATATTGTTCCAAAATTATACCATTTTGTGATATGATAATAATTAATAAACCCAACCAAAATTAATTTATTTACAAAAATGTTAAATTTGAAATTAATGATGTCTACTCAATAAAGATTGATATAGCGATGTGGAATATATTATTTTTAAACTAAGACTTTATATTTTAATTTGTTTCCAATTAATGTTGCTCCAACATTGTTACACTTTGAGATTTTAATTAATAAACCGACTTGAAATTAAGTTAATCATGTCCAAAAAATGGCATTTTTAAATATTAGGATATCTTATCAATAAAGATAGTTGCAATGACGCGGTATACATAATTTTAAAAGTAAATGCTTATATTTTATTTTATTTCAAGTAAATATTGTTTCAAAATTATTGCATTTTGTGATATGATAACGATTAATAATCCCAACCGAGATTATTTTATTTGCAAAAATGTCATATTTGAAATTAACGATATCTAATCAAAAAAGATCGATATAGTGATGTGGAATATATCTTTTTAAACCTAAGACTTTATATTTTAATTTGTTTCTATTAAATATTGCTCCAACATTGTTATATTTTGAGATTATAATTAATAAACCGACTTGAAATATAGTTAATTACGTCTAAAAATCGCATTTTTTAATATTAGGATATCTCATCAATAATGATAGTTGTAATGATGTGGTATACATAATCTTAAAAGTAAATGTTTATATTTTATTTTATTTCAAGTAAATATTGTTCCAAAATTATTGCATTTTGTGATATGATAACAATTAGTAATCCCAACCGCGATTATTTTATTTGCAAAAATGACATATTTGAAATTAACGATATCTAATCAAAAAAGATCGATATGATGATGTGGAATATATCTTTTTAAAACTAAGACTTTATATTTTAATTTGTTTCCAATGAATGTTGCTCCAACATTGTTACACTTTGAGATTATATTTAATAAACCGACTTGAAATTAAGTTAATCATGTCTAAAAACTGGCATTTTTAAATATTAGGATATCTCATCAATAAAGATAGTTGCAATGACGCGGTATACATAATTTTAAAAGTAAATGTTTATATTTTATTTTATTTCAAGTAAATATTGTTCCAAAATTACTGCATTTTGTGATATGATAACAATTAATAATCCCAACCGAGATTATTTTATTTGCAAAAATGTCATATTTGAAATTAACGATATCTAATCAAAAAAGATCGATATAGTGATGTGGAATATATCTTTTTAAAACTAACACTTTATATTTTAACTTGTTTCCAATTAATGTTGCTCCAACATTGTTACACTTTGAGATTATAATTAATAAACCGACTTGAAATTAAGTTAATCATGTCCAAAAAATGGCATTTTTAAATATTACGATATCTCATCAATAAAGATAGTTGCAATGACGTGGTATACATAATTTTAAAAGTAAATGTTTATATTTTATTTTATTTCAAGTAAATATTGTTCCAAAATTATTGCATTTTGTGATATGATAACGATTAATAATCCCAACCGAGATTATTTTATTTGCAAAAATGTCATATTTGAAATTAACGATATCTAATCAAAAAAGATCGATATAGTGATGTAGAATATATCTTTTTAAAACTAAGACTTTATTATTTAATTTGTTTACAATAAATATTGCTCCAACATTGTTACACTTTGGGATATTAATTAATAAACCGACTAAAAATTAAGTTAATCGTGTCAAAAAATGGCATTTTTAAATATTAGGACATCTCATCAATAAAGATAGTTGTAGTGATATAAAATACTTAATTTTAAAGCTAAATGTTTATATTTTATTTTATTTCAAGTAAATATTGTTCCAAAATTTTTCCATTTTATGATATGATAATAATTAATAAATCTAACCTAAATACATTTATTTGCAAAAATGTCATATTTGAATTTAAGGATATCTAATCAAAAAAGATTGATAGAGTGATGTAGAATATATCATTTTTAAACTAAGGCTTTATGTTTTAATTTGTTTCAAAAAAATGTTGCTCCAACATTGTTACATTTTGAGATTATAATTAATAAACCTGCTTGAAATTAAGTTAATCATGTCCAAAAATGTCATTTTTAAATTTTAAGATATCTCATCAATAAAGATAGTTGTAATGATATGAAATACATAATTTTAAAACTAAATGTTTATATTTTATTTTATTTCAAGTAAATATTGTTCCAAAATTATACCATTTTGTGATATGATAATAATTAATAAACCCAACCAAAATTAATTTATTTACAAAAATGTTATATTTGAAATTAATGATGTCTACTCAATAAAGATTGATATAGCGATGTGGAATATATTATTTTTAAACTAAGACTTTATATTTTAATTTGTTTCCACCAAATGTTGCTCCAACATTGTTACATTTTAAGATTATAATTAATAAACCGACTTGAAATTAAGTTAATCATGTCTAAAAATGGCATTTTTAAATATTAGGATATTTTATCAATAAAGGTAGTTGCAGTGATGTGGTATACATAATATTAAAAGTAAATGTTTATATTTTATTTTATTTCAAGTAAATATTGTTCCAAAATTATTGCATTTTGTGATATGATAACGATTAATAATCCCAACCGAGATTATTCTATTTGCAAAAATGTCATATTTGAAATTAACGATATCTAATCAAAAAAGATCGATATAGTGACGTGGAATATATCTTTTTAAAACTAAGACTTTATATTTTAATTTGTTTTCAATGAATGTTGCTCCAACATTGTTACACTTTGAGATTATAATTAATAAACCGACTTGAAATTAAGTTAATCATGTCTAAAAATGGCATTTTTAAATATTAGGATATCTCATCAATAAAGATAGTTGCAATGACGCGGTATACATAATTTTAAAAGTAAACGTTTATATTTTATTTTATTTCAAGTAAATATTGTTCCAATATTATTGCATTTTGTGATATGATAACGATTAATAATCCCAACCGAGATTATTTCATTTGCAAAAATGTCATATTTGAAATTAACGATATCTAATCAAAAAAGGTCGATATAGTGATGTGGAATATATCTTTTTAAAACTAAGACTTTATATGTTAATTTGTTTCTATTAAATATTGCTCCAACATTGTTATATTTTGAGATTATAATTAATAAACCGACTTGAAATATAGTTAATTACGTCTAAAAATCGCATTTTTTAATATTAGGATATCTCATCAATAAAGATAGTTGCAATGACGTGGTATACATAATTTTAAAAGTAAATGTTTATATTTCATTTTATTTCAAGTAAATATTGTTCCAAAATTATTGCATTTTGTGATATGATAACGATTAATAATCCCAACCGAGATTATTTTATTTGCAAAAATGTCATATTTGAAATTAACGATATCTAATCAAAAAAGATCGATACAGTGATGTGGAATATATCTTTTTAAAACTAAGACTTTATATTTTAATTTGTTTCTATTAAATATTGCTCCAACATTGTTATATTTTGAGATTATAATTAATAAACCGACTTAAAATATAGTTAATTACGTCTAAAAATCGCATTTTTTAATATTAGGATATCTCATCAATAATGATAGTTGTAATGATGTGATATACATAATCTTAAAAGTAAATGTTTATATTTTATTTTATTTCTAGTAAATATTGTTCCAAAATTATTGCATTTTGTGATATGATAACAATTAATAAACCCAACCGAGATTATTTTATTTGCAAAAATGTCATATTTGAAATTAACGATATCTAATCAAAAAAGATCGATATAGTGATGTGGAATATATCTTTTTAAAACTAAGACTTTATATTTTAATTTGTTTCCAATGAATGTTGCTCCAACATTGTTACACTTTGAGATTCTAATTAATAAACCGACTTGAAATTAAGTTAATCATGTCCAAAAAATGGCATTTTTAAATATTAGGATATCTCATCAATAAAGATAGTTGCAATGATGTGGTATACATAATTTTAAAAGTAAATGTTTATATTTTATTTTATTTCAAGTAAATATTGTTCCAAAATTATTGCATTTTATGATATGATAACAATTAATAATCCCAACCGCGATTATTTTATTTGCAAAAATGTCATATTTAAAATTAACGATATCTAATCAAAAAAGATCGATACAGTGATGTGGAATATATCTTTTTAAAACTAAGACTTTATATTTTAATTTGTTTCCAATGAATGTTGCTCCAACAGTGTTACTCTTTGAGATTATAATTAATAAACCGACTTGAAATTAAGTTAATCATGTCTAAAAAATGGCATTTTTAAATATTAGGATATCTCATCAATAAAGATAGTTGCAATGACGCGGTATACATAATTTTAAAAGTAAATGTTTATATTTTATTTTATTTCAAGTAAATATTGTTCCAAAATTATTGCATTTTGTGATATGATAACAATTAATAATCCCAACCGAGATTATTTTATTTGCAAAAATGTCATATTTGAAATTAACGATATCTAATCAAAAAAGATCGATATAGTGATGTGGAATATATCTTTTTAAAACTAAGACTTTATATTTTAACTTGTTTCCAATTAATGTTGCTCCAACATTGTTACACTTTGAGATAATAATTAATAAACCGACTTGAAATTGAGTTAATCATGTCCAAAAAATGGCATTTTTAAATATTACGATATCTCATCAATAAAGATAGTTGCAATGACGTGGTATACATAATTTTAAAAGTAAATGTTTATATTTTATTTTATTTCAAGTAAATATTGTTCCAAAATTATTGCATTTTGTGATATGATAACGATTAATAATCCCAACCGAGATTATTCTATTTGCAAAAATGTCATATTTGAAATTAACGATATCTAATCAAAAAAGATCGATATAGTGATGTGGAATATATCTTTTTAAAACTAAGACTTTATATTTTAACTTGTTTCCAATTAATGTTGCTCCAACATTGTTACACTTTGAGATTATAATTAATAAACCGACTTGAAATTAAGTTAATCATGTCCAAAAAATGGCATTTTTAAATATTACGATATCTCATCAATAAAGATAGTTGCAATGACGTGGTATACATAATTTTAAAAGTAAATGTTTATATTTTATTTTATTTCAAGTAAATATTGTTCCAAAATTATTGCATTTTGTGATATGATAACGATTAATAATCCCAACCGAGATTATTCTATTTGCAAAAATGTCATATTTGAAATTAACGATATCTAATCAAAAAAGATCGATATAGTGATGTGGAATATATCTTTTTAAAACTAAGACTTTATATTTTAACTTGTTTCCAATTAATGTTGCTCCAACATTGTTACACTTTGAGATTATAATTAATAAACCGACTTGAAATTAAGTTAATCATGTCCAAAAAATGGCATTTTTAAATATTACGATATCTCATCAATAAAGATAGTTGCAATGACGTGGTATACATAATTTTAAAAGTAAATGCTTATATTTTATTTTATTTCAAGTAAATATTGTTCCAAAATTATTGCATTTTGTGATATGATAACGATTAATAATCCCAACCGAGATTATTTTATTTGCAAAAATGTCATATTTGAAATTAACGATATCTAATCAAAAAAGATCGATATAGTGATGTAGAATATATCTTTTTAAAACTAAGACTTTATTATTTAATTTGTTTACAATAAATATTGCTCCAACATTGTTACACTTTGGGATATTAATTAATAAACCGACTAAAAATTAAGTTAATCGTGTCAAAAAATGGCATTTTTAAATATTAGGACATCTCATCAATAAAGATAGTTGTAGTGATATAAAATACTTAATTTTAAAGCTAAATGTTTATATTTTATTTTATTTCAAGTAAATATTGTTCCAAAATTTTTCCATTTTATGATATGATAATAATTAATAAATCTAACCTAAATACATTTATTTGCAAAAATGTCATATTTGAATTTAAGGATATCTAATCAAAAAAGATTGATAGAGTGATGTAGAATATATCATTTTTAAACTAAGGCTTTATGTTTTAATTTGTTTCAAATAAATGTTGCTCCAACATTGTTACATTTTGAGATTATAATTAATAAACCTGCTTGAAATTAAGTTAATCATGTCCAAAAATGTCATTTTTAAATTTTAAGATATCTCATCAATAAAGATAGTTGTAATGATATGAAATACATAATTTTAAAACTAAATGTTTATATTTTATTTTATTTCAAGTAAATATTGTTCCAAAATTATTCCATTTTGTGATATGATAATAATTAATAAACCCAACCAAAATTAATTTATTTACAAAAATGTTATATTTGAAATTAATGATGTCTACTCAATAAAGATTGATATAGCGATGTGGAATATATTATTTTTAAACTAAGACTTTATATTTTAATTTGTTTCCACCAAATGTTGCTCCAACATTGTTACATTTTAAGATTATAATTAATAAACCGACTTGAAATTAAGTTAATCATGTCTAAAAATGGCATTTTTAAATATTAGGATATTTTATCAATAAAGGTAGTTGCAATGACGTGGTATACATAATTTTAACAGTAAATGTTTATATTTTATTTTATTTCAAGTAAATATTGTTCCAAAATTATTCCATTTTGTGATATGATAACGATTAATAATCCCAACCGAGATTATTTTATTTGCAAAAATGTCATATTTGAAATTAACGATATCTAATCAAAAAAGATCGATATAGTGATGTGGAATATATCTTTTTAAAACTAAGACTTTATATTTTAATTTGTTTCTATTAAATATTGCTCCAACATTGTTATATTTTGAGATTATAATTAATAAACCGACTTGAAATATAGTTAATTACGTCTAAAAATCGCATTTTTTAATATTAGGATATCTCATCAATCATGATAGTTGTAATGATGTGGTATACATAATTGTAAAAGTAAATGTTTATATTTTATTTTATTTCAAGTAAATATTGTTCCAAAATTATTGCATTTTGTGATATGATAACAATTAATAATCCCAACCGCGATTATTTTATTTGCAAAAATGACATATTTGAAATTAACGATATCTGATCAAAAAAGATCGATATAATGATGTGGAATATATCATTTTAAAACTAAGACTTTATATTTTAATTTGTTTTCAAAGAATGTTCCTCCAACATTGTTATACTTTGAGATTATAATTAATAAACCGACTTGAAATTAAGTTAATCATGTCCAAAAATGGCATTTTTAAATATATCTCATCAATAAAGATAGTTGTAATGATATGGAATACATAATTTTAAAACTAAATGTTTATATTTTATTTTATTTTAAATAAATATTATTCCAAAATTATTGCATTTTGTGATATGATAACAATTAATAATCCCAACCGCGATTATTTTATTTGCAAAAATGACATATTTGAAATTAACGATATCTGATCAAAAAAGATCGATATAATGATGTGGAATATATCATTTTAAAACTAAGACTTTATATTTTAATTTGTTTTCAAAGAATGTTCCTCCAACATTGTTATACTTTGAGATTATAATTAATAAACCGACTTGAAATTAAGTTAATCATGTCCAAAAATGGCATTTTTAAATATATCTCATCAATAAAGATAGTTGTAATGATATGGAATACATAATTTTAAAACTAAATGTTTATATTTTATTTTATTTTAAATAAATATTATTCCAAAATTATTGCATTTTGTGATATGATAACAATTAATAATCCCAACCGCGATTATTTTATTTGCAAAAATGTCATATTTGAAATTAACGATATTTGATCAAAAAAGATCGATATGGTGATGTGGAATATATCATTTTAAAACTAAGACTTTATATTTTAATTTGTTTCTATTAAATATTGCTCCAACATTGTTTTATTTTGAGATTATAATTAATAAACCGACTTGAAATATAGTTAATTACGTCTAAAAATCGCATTTTTTAATATTAGGATATCTCATCAATAATAATAGTTGTAATGATGTGGTATACATAATTTTAAAAGTAAATGTTTATATTTTATTTTATTTCAAGTGAATATTGTTCCAAAATTTTTCTATTTTGTGATATAATAAAAATTAATAAACCCAACCGAAACTAATTTATTCGCAAAATTGAAATTAACAATATCTAATCAATAAAGATTGATATAGTGATGTGGAATATATCATTTTTAAAGTAAGACTTTATATTTTAATTTGTTTCCAATAATATGAATAACATAATTTTAAAACTAAATGTTTATATTTTACTTCATTTTAAATAAATATTCTTCCAAAATTATTGCATTTAGTGATATGATAACAACTAATAAACCCAATCGAAATTAATTTATTTCTAAAAACGTCATATTTGGAATTAACGATATCTCATCAACAAAAGCACTTATTATTACCTGGAATATGTCATTTTGGATCTAAAAGTTCACATTTTATTTTGTTTCAAATAAATATTATTCCGAAATTATTCGATTTTGTAATAGCAGTTAATAAACCTAATCAAAATGAATTTAATTCTAAAAACGTCATATTTGGAAATAACGATGTCTCATCAATGAAGAAACTTATGAAATTTTTTGTAACTTATAATTTTAAAAATTCGGTTTTGAGATATGACGTTCTGAATTCGAGCTAAATATATGGCATGTTATTATTTAAGAATAATAACATGCCATATATATATATATATATATATATATATATATATATATGCCATATAAGATGATTTAAGAATCATCTTCAAAAACGTCCAATCCAACTCGAATATTTTTTATTCTAGGTCTAGAGTTGATAATATTAGTTTATTTGCTTTTGCGCAATTTATTTTAGGGGAATTCCCTGTATACATAAATTTGACATAATATATATTTTAATCTCGTTAAAATTGTTTTTTATTCTTTGTTTTTTCTCTAAGTGACCCTGATTTTTTTTCAATTTCTTTTTCGTTTATTTATTTATTTCTATCGTCGGAGGAATTCCTTTTGTCGTGGGGTTTTAATGAGGAACCATCTTCCGCTGATCTACATAAATATTTAAAATACCTGCTGGTCGACCGCCGAGGTGTGGGTGTGCTATGCAAAATAACTTTTCTTCTCATGCGCCGGCACAATTGTTTTCTCAAACGGCGCCGTCCGACCCCGAGAACAAAACGAAAATGCCGACCGAAAATTATACAAAACTCCATTATTCCAACCATCATCTTATTCGATTCAAATAAGTTTATGTTGAAATTAATTTCCCTTCGAAATGTTTACATATCTAATTAATTGAGTTTTTACCCGTTCGCTTAATTAGTGTGAGTAAGCAACTTCACGGTATTTTACTCGTTCTTTTGAGGGGTGCATAATTCATCACAATTCTCCCACCTCATATGGTGTTTTATCGTTACAATCTAATTGAATATAAAGAAGGGGTCAGCTCGTAATAAAATATATAAATACTAAGGGGAGAAAGTCTTTATAAATTTGCAGAACTCTCTTAATTCTCAATAATCAACCGATATGTATAAAATAATCCCGTTGCGAACAGGAAATAATTGTTGATAAGATAGATAGAGATATATGTAGGACACCACATGGCTTCAAAACGAAAAATGTTATCAATGAAATTCTCCATCGCATTCCAATCCTGCCGTCGTATAAAGGTCGATTGTCGCTAAAGCTGTAAGTAGGTAATAATTTGCTTACGATGCGAAATCAACGCAATTATTATAATAATGCTATTAATTATTATAATACCTCCATTTGTTTCGATTCAAATTGAATAATTTTAAAACATAAAAATAAATTTAAAAAAATGTTTACCTCTACATTTTCCCCGAACAGATAAAGCGATTAAAAACAAACACGCTAAATTTATCCTTTAGATCACTTTTAATTACTTTTTTTTTCTCAAAATTATTTTAATTCTCGCAACAATAAAAACAAAAATTAATCATCTATTTTATCCTTGATGACCACTCCTCGAACAATTGTATTAATGGAAACGGTTATAAAAGTTATTGGAACGTTACCAAGTACATCACATAATATCGACGTCTTTATTATATTCTCTCTACTGTAACCTCAGCAATAAAGTCGTATTTCATCTTATCACATCTTATCCTTTTTTAATTATGAAATATCAGTAATTTATAAATTTGGCCATTCGTCTATTGATATCTGACATAATGGTTTGGTTCGGTTGTTAGTAATAGAATTAGTTCAATTATTGTTGTAACCTAAATTTGGAATTTAATATCCTTTCCAAGAAGCCCGAGGCAATCTTATGTTTGATTGACCGGGAAATCACAACAAACTAACAATTTTGAAATGATACTTAGTTGCAAGAAAATAATTAATACATTTTTGCTTCAAAATGATATACAGTATCATTTTATAGCATTAGAGATATCTTTATTTACGAGATAAAGGGAACTCTAATGTTGAATATTTTTTAGTTATTGAATTTGTAATAAGTAGAGTCGGTGATACTCATAAAAAGTAAGCTTTTTCAAGAACTATTAAGAAAACTGTTATTTTTATGAAATACTACAAATTAAAATACAAAGCTTGATACTTCAAAAACGAAGCGAGATACTCAAGTAAGGTTTTATTCTGAAGCAAGTACAAACTTTAATTATAAACCACAAAAAAAATCATCATAACATGTTAAGAACTCGATTTTTTGCGAGTTTTACAAAAATGTATACAAAAATTTTAATTTTTGTAAGTTTAGTTTGAGCACAAAACTTAATATCTCAAAAAGGAAGTGAGATATTAATGTATGGGTTTATTGTGAGTACATACTTTCCTTTATTAATCACAAAAAAAAATTCATATTAAGAATTCGATTTTTAAGATTTTTTCGCAAATGACGAAGAAAATTGCCATTTTATAAAATGCTACAAATTTAGGTCGAGTTCAATTCGGTCGTATTTTGAAAAAAGTAAAAATTTTCCTTTATAAATCACAAAGAAATTTATAGTGATTACTTAAGAATTCGATTTATTACGATTTTTTTAAGTGACTAAGAAAATTCTTTTTTATGAAGTGTTTCAAATTTAGGTTGAGTTCAATACTTGGTATCTCAAAAACGAATTGAAATATTCAAGTATGATTTTGTTCAGATTGAACCACAGACCTTTCTTTGTAAATTATAACAAATTTTATCAACATATCTTAAGAATTTGATTTTCTGCGATTTCTTAAAAATATTTGTCGATAATTGTCGATTTTATTAAATCTTAAAAATTTAGGTTGAAATTTAGAATTTTTATCTGAAAGATGAACGAAGATTTTCAAATTTTGCTTAGTTTAGAAAAAAATACACATCTTCTATAAATTCCTGATGTTTCATCAAGATATCTTAAGAATTCGATTTTTGGCGATTTTTTAATCAAAAAATGGTAATTCATAAAATCTTAAAAAGTTTTCATTGACTTCAACAGATATTTTCTCAAAAACATAGACAGATATTGAAATTTGGTTCAGTTCATAAGAAAATACATATATTCTTTTACAATCAAAATATTCTTCATTAAAACATTTTAGGAATGTATTCTGTATTTTAAATATAATTATCGAAAATTGAAATTTTGGTTTGCTTCAACAACTCATTATCTCAAACACGAACACAGATTTTCAAATTTTATCATGATATCTTAAGAAGTCAAATTATTACTATTTTTTAAAAAAATGATGTATTTATGATTTATTTATTTATGATGTATTTATGTATGAAGTCATAAAAGTTTAGGTTAATATTAAACAAATTATCTCAAAAATGAAGAAAGATGTCCAAATACGGTTTCCTTTATGAAAAGGATTATATATTCTTGTGTAATTTCCCAATATTTCATGATTATATGTTAAGAATTCGATTTTCTACGATTTTTCAAAAATAATTAAGGAAATTGCTATTTTTATGAAATGTTACAAATTTTTCTCAAAAGATATTTACTTTCCTTTATAGATCACAACAAATTTCATGATGATATCTTAAGAATTCGAGAATTTTGGATTTTTTCAAAAATCATTCAGAAAAATGTTATTCTCATGAAGTACTACAAATTTAGATCGAATTCGAAACATGATATCTCTAAAACGAATTGAGATATTCAAATATGGCTTATGCGAATAAAAGTACAAAACTTTCTTTGTAATTACAACAAATTTCATCAAGATATCTTAATAATTCGATTTTTTAAAAGTATTTGTTGATAATTGTCCATTTTATTAAATTTTAAAAATTTTGCTTGAATTTCATAATTTTTATCTTAAAAGCCAACGGAGATTTTCAAATTTGGTTTAGTTAACAAAAAAGTATATATCTTCTTCTATAAGTTCCTTATGTTTCACCAAGATATCTTAAGAATACGATTTTTAACGAATTTTTTAAATTCTCAAAAATTGGTAATTCACAAAACCATACAAATTTTTGCTGACTTCAACAACTATTTTCTCAAAAACAATCTTGAAATTCGGTTTGGTTCTTAAGAAAGTACATATATCCTTCTATAATCTCCAAGTTCTTCATTAAGATATTTTAGGAATTCTATTTTCCACAAATTTTTAAATATAACTGTAAAAAATTGGGATCTTACAAAATCATAATAATTTGGATTGGCATCAACAGCTAATATCTCAAAGACGAATAGAGATTTTGTAATTAGGTTTGTTTCATAAAAAAGTATATATCTTTTTGTATAATCTCTGAATATTTTATTATTATATTTTAAGAAGTAATTTTTTTACGATTTTTTAAAAAGTGATCTTGAAAGCCTATTACCTTTATAAAGTCATAAAAATTTGGGTAAATTTTAAAAAGATTTGCCCAAAAACGAAGAGATATATCTAAATACGGGTTCTTGCATGAAAAAGAATATATCTAATTGTATAACTTGCCAATATCTCATCAATTTATGTTCAAAAATCGATTATCTACGATTTTTCAAAAATAAGTAAAGAAATTGCTATTTCTATGAAATGCTACAAATTTAGGTTGAGTTTAAAACTTGATATCTCAAGAACGAATTGAGATATTCAAATATGCTTTTATTCTGAGGAAAGTGCATACTTTTCTTTATAAATCACAAATTTTATGAAGATATCTTAAGAATTAGAATTGTTCAAAACGATTAAGAAAATTATTATTTTTAAGAAATGCTACAAATTTAGGTTAGCTTCAAAACTTGATATGTAAAAACGAAGCGAGATACTCTAACATGGTTATATTTTGAGGAAAATACATACTTTTCTTCATAAAATACAAGAGATTTCATGAAGATATTTTAAGAATTAGAATTTTTCAAAATGATTAACAAAATTGTTATTTTTGTGAAATGTTACAAATTTAAGTTCAGTTTAAAACTTGATATCTCAAAAATGAAGCGAGATACTCAAATTTGGTTTCATTTTGAGGAAAATACATTATTTTATTTATAAATCACAAAATATTTGAAGAAGATATCTTAAGAAATAGAATTTTTCAAGAAAATTAAGAAAATTGTTATTTTTAAAACATGTTACAAATTTAGATTCAATTCAAAACTTGATATCTCAAGAATGAAGCGAGATACTCTGGCATGGGTATATTTTGAGGAAAATATATACTTTTCTTTATAAATCACTAAAAATTTCATGAAGATATCTTAAGAATTAGAATTTTTCAAAAAGATTACGAATATTGAAATTTTTAGAAATGCTCCAAATTTAGGTTCAGTTCAAAACTAGATATCTCAAAAATGAAGCGAGATACTCAAACATGGTTTCATTTTGAGGAAAATACATTGTTTTATTTATAAATCACAAAATATTCGATGAAGATATCTAAAGAAATAGAATTTTTCAAGAAGATTAAGGAAATTGTTATTTTTAAAACATGCTTCAAATTTTGGTTAAATTCAAAACTTGATATCTCAGAAACGAAGCGAGATACTTCAATATGGTTATATTTTCAGGGAAATACATAGTTTTCTTTATAAAACACAAAAAATTTCAAGATGATATCTTAAGAATTAGAATTGTTCAAAACGATTGCGAAAATTATTATTTTTAAGAAATGCTACAAATTTAGGTTAGCTTCAAAACTTGATATGTAAAAATGAAGCGAGATATTCTAACATGGTTATATTTTTAGGAAAATACATACTTTTCTTTATATAACGCAAAAGATTTCATGAAGATATCTTAAGAATTAGAATTTTTCAAAAAGATCAAGAAAATTGTTATTTTTAAGAAATACTACAAATTTAGGTTCAGTTCAAAACTAGATATCTCAAAAATGAAGCGAGATACTCAAATATGGTTTCATTTTGAGGAAAATACAATGGTTTATTTATAAAAATCACAAAATATTTGATGAAGATATCTAAAGAAATAGAATTTTTCAAGAAGATTAAGAAAATTGTTATTTTTATGAAATGCTACAAATTCAGGTTCAGTTAAAAACTTGATATCTCAAAAACGAAGCGAGATACTCAAATATGGTTTCATTTTGACGAAAATACACACTTTTGTGTATAAATCACAAAAAATTTCATGAAGATATGTTAAAAATTAGAATTTTTTAAAACGATTAAGAAAATTGCTACTTTTAAGAAATGCTACAATATAAATTGAGGTTCAGTTCAAAACTTGATATCTGAAAAATGAAGCGAGATACTCCAACATGATTATGTTTTGAAGAAAACATATACTTTTCTTTATAAAACACAAAAAATTTCATAATGATATCTTAAGAATTCAATTTTTTAAGATTGTTTCAAAATGATTAAGAAAATTGTTATTTTTATATAAAGCTACAAATTTAGGTTGTGTTCACAACTTGATGTCTTAAAAATGAAGCTAGATATTCAAGCATGGTTTTATTTTGAGGAAACTACATACCTTTTTTTTATAAACCATGAGTAACTTTATGAAGATATCTCAAGAATTCGATATTTTTAAGATTGTTTTAAAAACGATAAAAAAATAGTTATTTTTATGAATTGAAATTTAGGTTGAGTTCAAAATTTGACATCTTTAAAACGAAGCCATATTCTCAAGAATAGTTCTTTTCTGAGGAAAGTACGTGCTTTTCTTTATAAATTACAAAAAATTTCATTGAGATATCTTAAGAATTCTACTTTTATGATTTATTCAAAAATAATTAAAGAAGTTGTTATTTTTACAAAATGTTACAAATTTTTGGTTCAGTTTAAAACTTGGTATCTCAAAAACGAAGCGAGATACTCAAGCATGGTTTTATTCTAAATAAAACTGCATACTTTCCTTTATAAATTAGTAATATCTTCATCAAGATATCTTAAGAAATCAACTTTTTACGATTTTTCAGAAATGATTATGGAAACTTATAATTTTATAAATTGATACAAATTTTTCTCAGAAGATATCTCAAACACGAATTGAGGTACTCAAGCATGGTTTTATTTTGAGAAAACTCTATACCTTCCTTTATCAATCACTATAAATTTCATGATGATATCTTAAGAATTCGATTTTATACGATTTTTAAAAAATGATTAAGGAAATCTTTGATTTTGTGAAATGCTATAAATTTGTCACAAAAGACATCTCAAAAACAAATTATGATATTCTTGTATGGTTTTGTTCTGAGAACAGTACATACTCTCCTTTTTAAATTACGAAAAATTTGATTAAGATATATTCTACATCTGTATATACCTCTGATTCAGAAGATACCAGATACCTGTATATAATATAAAAATGATGTTGAACCTAATAGTTACACATAATGGGTGGATAGATATGCCGGATAATCGAATATCCGGTAAAAGATGATGATATCTGCATCCCTAATAATTAAGAAAATATTTTGAAATTACATTTCTGTACTATTCATAGGGGAACTTTAAAAATTGTTTTTTTAAATGGTCCAAATAAAAGTTGTTCCTTTTGATTTCTTAAGAAGTTTTTCTCAAATTTCTATGCTATCTTGCTATAGTTCAGTGGGAAATTATAAATAGATAACTTTCAAAAATAAAAGAAAACATGTGTTATTTAAAAAATATTTCAATACAAACGATAATTAGGAAGATAATCTCGATTTCCATCCAAAAGATCGATAATTTTCAAAAATGTTTTGATAAAAGTAATTACTCTTCCAAATGCTATTAACAAAAATCAAATTGGCACTGCATCCTAAAAAGTTTGACAGCAAAACAACTGAAAACTTTGCTAACAAAAGATTTTGCTTAGTAAAATTCTACTCATTTATGAATACATTTATATGTATATTAAAAATGTGGTGAAACTTTTAAGTTTAAAACAAACTCTTGCATATCATTTGGTCGTCACCTGATAGACTGTGACATTTGACTGTCGCCATTGTCATAATTGGTGAATTCGTCCTTGTACCCTACCCATGAAACCAACGGACTGTAACTTATTATATGTAAATTGTAACGTGGCCGAAGAACACAACCGGCGCGGCGTGGCGCGTTGGAGCTGCGAATCGATATAAAAGTTTTGAAATGATTTTTCCCAAAAACCACAACAAAACTTGTTCGATACTCAATTCATTGAACGCTTAAAGATAATGATTTTTATTTGCGGTGGATAACAAGAATTCGATATCGTTTTAATCAGTTGAGTGTGTCGTATACACATTGCGCGAATCGTGTGTAATTCTAAAAGAAAAATTGTTTGGAATGATTGGAATTGAAGTAATAAAATGATGAGGTTTATATTATATAAATGAAGATAGACTTACCAAATCCTTTTTTGCACACCCTCTCAATTTTGGCTTCGATGCCTTCGCGCGTTTGCCTAACGGGCACTGGAAGTCCGTAAACTGTATAGTTGTAAGATCCGTGACTATTGAGGAAGAGATAGTACTCCTGCGATTGCTGGAGCTTGGCCTGAACTAATCCGTTCCGGCCGAGGTCGGATTCGCAATTGGACGGGTTGCCACCGTAAGCGAACGCAAGCCTAATCGTATCGTGGTTCGAGGGCTCGCGACTCTTGTACACCTTAAGGATGTTGAACGTAACGTTGTACGTTGAATTTGCCTTCCTGGAGGCACTTTGCGTTTGCACCTTAACCCTCATCACCGTGTTCGCCATCGCGGCCTTCCTGAAGCTGTCTTGCAGTTGACATTTCGTGTTGCGTCTTTTTCGTCGATCTCCTTTTCCTCTTCGTTGGTTTCGTTTTGAAAACGATGACGACGATCTGTGGGATCTTTGGATGCGCGAAACGAGTTGGATTGGATTAGAGGTGGAAATCGAGAGGGACGTCGTCGGTGGCGGTGAAGTAACGTGTGGAGGCGATGTGGGAATTTGGACGAGATGTTCTTCGGTGGTCGGTGGTTGGAGGTGGAGGTGTCGGTGTCGAGAGTGTCTTATTTTGTGGGTGTCGGGTAGGAAGGTGTTGGGGTTGATTGTGTTTGGGGGGGTTTGGCTTTGGAGGCGCTGCCTCCTTAGGTCGGTCATGGCGAGTACGTTATCGATGCGGTAGCCGGAACAGAAGCTCAGGAACGCGATTATCACAACGAACATTACAGATACACATCGTGCGAGTCCATACATGTCTTAGTGGGGCAAAAGGGGGGCGTATCGTTTTTTGGGGGCACTGCTCACCCTACGGCCTCATCGGTCGTCATTTTTGCGTTCGTCTGCTGGTTACGTCTCGCCTTGGTGCACCGGTTCGCGGGAACAGCGCTCACATCGCGCGCGTCCACTTCAAGATGCCTTATAAGCAGCTCTCACGGCATGTGTATATACGGCAGGTCGGCGAGTACTTCACTATCCTTGCGATGATAATAGTAGTACTATTAGTAGTAGTAGAAATCCACGGTGTACGAGTACAGTTATAGTTACGTCGCGGCGCGACGAAATTCGAAACGACGACGACGGTGGCGTCGAGCCGGTTGTTTTCACCAGCAGCACTGTAAGTAAGGTAGCACTTTTCCCGGAGTACTTTCGCAGGTTCCAATTTTCAAAATAAACTGTTTAAACCTCGATTAATGAAATTTGTTCAACTGAGTAGTTAGAAAAACGAACTGGGCCGAAAATCTGTGAATCGTTTGATGTTGGTTTGGGGGAGAGTGAGAGAGAGGGACGATTATATCGCCGTCGGTTCGTCGGTTCGGAAAAGAGAGGAGATACGCCGGGCGACGACGCAATTTCGAATGCACTGCTCGCGCTATCGCAGTCGAAACTGAACTGAGCGTCGGTCGAATCCTGTAGGCGAGCATCTGGCGGCGGTACGCCTGAATGTAGTGTGTGCCGCTCGGAGATTAGTTGATGTGTAGATAGAGGTTGTTTCCGCGGCGACCGAGCGCGTCGCGACGCCCGTGGACGCCCGTGGACGCCCGTCCGAGCTGCTCCCTTTTTAGCGTCGTTTTCGCCGTTTATTTCCAGACTTGATCCGCCGCGCGCCCCGTTACTCCCAAGACTTTAACTTTACACACACCAAGCACACTTTCAACCAACTCTTCTTCATTTCACCACTGATTTTCATTTCATTTTCATATCAAATTTTATTCTTAATACAAATATACAGGTGTTCCTGTAAATCGTAGTTTTACCAAAATACTACAGATAAAATGATAACAATTCCTGCTAATTTTTTTATCAAAACTAGGGTTGTACCGATTAATCAACGACTAATCGGAAAAGCCGATTATTCGGCCACTTTTTAGTCGACGATTAGTCGGCGATTAATCGGCGATGAAACAATAAAAGACCGATTAGTCGGCATTTATTATAATGCTACAAATAACATACTAATGAAAAATAATATAAAAATAATATAAGTATTTATTTATTATAAAGTGAACAATTACTAATTTTTGATGTCTTGAACGGGATTGTCCCGTTTATCTGTGTAGCGGATAACCGACCAAACGGTCAAATACTAGACAAATTAGTTGTTTTATGATCTCACAAGTATTTACATTTGATTAACAAAATGGAATCATGTGTAATACACGTTTTTAAAGCTTGTGTCTTCCCGTTTAATTTAAAATTTTTTAGTATTTGACCGATTTTTTTCACTTTAATAGTATGATATAAGCAGTTTAAATATGCGGTCAATTATTGGTTCTTCTGTTCTGCTCAAACACTAATATTTTTAACAGATTTTAAAATTTATAAATGTTTAAGCCTAAAATAAATGTAAGTGTAAATGTTCGATTCTTTTGTATTTTATAAATTTTTTTTATAATAATAAATGTTAAATTAAAAGGATAAAAGGTTGGCTAAATACCGAATTCTACATATAGTGCTTAACTATCAAAAAAATGGGATTAAATGGGATAGAAAATTTAACAAATATGAATAAGGTTAAAATTTTTGAATAAAGTCTATTGAATAAAGTCTATTGATGTAAAAAGTAGAGATGATGTTTTGTGGTATGCAAAATTCAAAAATCAATACCAATTAAGAAATGGGGAATTTATGAAACATGTCATGTTAAATAAACATATTCTGTTGCTACACTTTAGTTTATTTTTTCCAAGTTTTGCCAAAGATTTATTTATTTTATTTATAAACCGGCTTGTATATTATATTTTTGCATTTTTTCTTAAATAAAAACGGGTATAATATTTTGACATCTATTGTTTAAAATATAATTTCTTGCATTAACTTGGGCCTCTTAAAGAGTAAAAAAAATATTTTTAGAGAACAAAATAATATGTAAAAATAATGATAGTGTATGTAGCGGATCCCGTTTCCATTTTTCATTATTCATTTATTTTAAATTTAAAAATATGATAGTTGTCGGTTAAAGAAAAACAAAAGAAAAATAAATAAATAAGACATAGAAGTAGTATGTCGTTTTTATAACAGAGTAAAATTACAAAAAAATAATATTAACAAAAATATTGTTGGCTACAACAGCCACATTTTGGTGACCCCGAGAAGAAACACGAAACAACATCAAAACCCCGACGAAGAAACACAAAACAACATCAAAACCCCGACGAAGGAACACGAAACAACATAAAATCCCCGACGAAGAAACACGAAATAATATAAAATCCCTGACGAAGAAAAACGAGACAATATAGAAATTCCGGACGAAGAAAAATGAAGTAATATAAAAATTTTCAAGATGTTTGGTTATTATTTTTACTGAACATCGTGTTTGTTAGCAAATGATTAATATTACTTTACTTTGTACGATGAACTTTATTCATTAAATTAACTCTACAATTGTTTCGAGGATCCAGTCCTCATCTTCTGGAGTACCTACAAAGAGCATTAACTAAAAATTTTTTCGTAATTTCCACTTAAATAACATTAATGAAATATCGTATTTCTAGGTTAACCCTCGTATTCCGGTACCTGGGTCTATTTGGACCCAAATAAATTTTTGCGAGAAATTGTAATAAATAGATTTGTCGTTACTCAAGGAGTGCGTTAAGTTAGATCGGCGTCAAACGGACGTCCCGACGAAAAAACGACGAAAAAATATGTCTCGACCGTTTCTTTACAGCGCCAGGCGTCTGTCTGTGTAAGAGGCTATAGCGACAATACAATTGCCATTAAATTCTTGATTTAGTTCACAGAAGGTGTATTTTAGAGCAACGATCTACATCGAAAAATAAAATGTTTGCTAATTTTGTAAATAATAATGATGATTATAACAATGAAGTGTCTTCTGATGATGAATGTGCGTCATTGACTTTTAGTGATGCAGTACCAGAAGAAGAGGATTATGAAAGTGATGAGTTTAGTGGTGAAAATAGTAATAATATGTCACACTGTAAAGACCAAAATGTTTGTGGACGAACATGGAGATATATTTCCCCCACAAACAGAGATGCAGAATTTGGTAAATATGATGCTACACTCACAGCAAATTCTGAGGGTGTAGAAACCATGGAACAATGTTTTGATTTATTTATAAATGATGAAATCATGGACATTATAATTACTTATACAAATGAAAAAGCGGTTAAATATTATGAAATGTTTTCAAATAATATATGGAAGCCGGTAGACCGTGTTGAATTGAAGGCATTTTTTGGGATTTTACTAATTACTGGCCGTTTTCGGGAATCACGTGAAAGTAAAAAAGATCTATGGAAGAAAAAGATTGCTTATAGTCGACAAATTTATCGAGCATCTATGTCTCGTGATAGATTTACAAACATTTTACGATTTTTGCGTTTTGACGACTTTCAGACACGAGAAGAAAGAAAAATGACCGATAAGTTGGCAGCTTTGAGAACCATTACAAATATTTTAACAAGAAATTGCAGAGATAATTACCGAGCGTCTAATGTAGGCACTATTGATGAACAATTAGTAACATTTCGAGGAAGATGTCCATTCAAGGTGTATATGCCGAGCAAGCCGGGGAAATATGGGCTGAAATTATGGGCCCTATGTGACGCTACTACATATTATTGTTGTAATTTTGAAGTGTATTTAGGAAAATGTGGAAACACACCGGAGAAAGGACAAGGACAACGAGTAGTTAGAGTTCTTTCAGAGTTTTGGAAGGGATCTAATCGAACTATCACAACCGACAATTTTTTTACGGATATCTCAC
Source organism: Onthophagus sagittarius (assembly GCA_036711965.1). Classification (NCBI taxonomy): domain Eukaryota; kingdom Metazoa; phylum Arthropoda; class Insecta; order Coleoptera; family Scarabaeidae; genus Onthophagus; species Onthophagus sagittarius. The sequence continues at coordinate 17,709,228 of JASERS010000004.1, forward strand.
TTGCAGAGGATTTACTCAAAGATAACATATTTATAGTGGGAACAATGCGGAAAAATAGAAAGGATTTACCAAAATCTTTGATAACAATATCCGGAAGAGCTCAATTCTCTTCCGATTTTATATTTTCTGAAAATCTAACACTTGTGTCGTATATCCCAAAACCAAGAAAATGCGTAGTTTTACTTTCGAGCGTTCATCGAGAACATGCTATTTCTGACGAAAATAATAATTACAAACCTAATATTATCAATTATTACAATTCAACAAAAAGTGGAGTGGATGTTTTAGATAAAATTCTAAGAGAATACACTTGCCGGAGATGTACACGACGTTGGCCTCTGTCGCTTTTTTTACATTATATAGATATTGCAGCCTATAATGCATTTGTACTATGGCAACTCAAAAATCCGGATTGGGCAACTGGTAACATAAAATCAAGAAGAAAACAATTTATAGAAAATTTGTCTGAACAGTTAGTTGCTGCAAACATAGATTCTAGAGCTAGAGCATTTGAAACCAATGCAGTAGTATTTTCGAGACACATTGTGGACGCCATCGAAAGTACAGGCCGAAAAATAAATAAACAAATGAGTACAACATTAGAAAAACGCTCAAGATGCAGCTTGTGTATTGGAAATGACAATAAATATAAATCAAAATGTGATGTTTGTCATAAATATGTATGTAATATACATTCAACATGTACAAAAAATATTTTGTGTACAAATTGTAATGATTTAGAATAAATATTTTTTATGTAATTTTTTTAAAATTTTATTTTTATGTATTATTTTATATCCCTAATAATAGTTCACCTTTAAAATAAAATAAGTCAAAATCATAATGGCAAAAGCTTCATTTTTTATATTCTACGTAAACAAAAACTGTTCGGGTCTCGGTTGACACAGGCACCGTCCGCAACGGTTGGCGAAACGTCAGTACTGCGAGGGTTAAGTCAGTTCATCCTTAATAATCTATTGAAATTAACTATGTTAAACTTATTACTTACGTCAATTATGAGTATATAAATGATAAAAACATGTGGTGTATTATATTTTTCTTTCTCATTTGCCCAATAATGATTTATTTCTACAAATTTTTTCTGTTTAATATTGTTAGTTCGAGACGTGACAGCGTGTTTATCGATAATCGTAATACTTAGTGGTTGGTCGGTCTGCATTGGTTGGTGACATTGGTTTATAAATGTTGGGAGTTAAATCTATTTAAATTTAAAAACAAGTCATTATTCTTTCATCTATCTTATACTATTGTTAATTTTCAAAATTATATCTTGGGCTATATTCTGTTACATTTTACATTTGTTACTGTGAATAAATAATCCAATCGAGTAAAAACATTAACAACAATTTAGAACTTTTTTAAAAAACTGAAAATAGACAATAAACAGTAAGTTATCAAGAAATGGCTTTCAGTCAGAAATTTTAATTTTTGTCTCGGTATTTGGTTTTGGGTGGGGTGAACGGATTTTTTAGGGATTGGTATATAGGTCTGTTGTTAGTATAAAGTTGTTCGTTTAAGCAGGTTTTTTCTGGGTTATTGTTTATGAATTTGGCTATTTCATATCCTTCCAACAGTTCCATAAGGTAACCTTTATTGATGTTGTGTATGATAGTGGCGTCTTTACTTTCATCAAATTGGTGGTCTTTGTTGAAGATCAAATGCTTGCCAAAGTTTGAGTTGTCTTTGGTTTTGTGCTCCCTTATGCGTGTTTTTAAGGCTCTCCCCGTCTCGCCTATGTAAGTAGCTGCGCAGGTGGCACATTGCAATTTATAAACTCCATTCTTCTCAAGAGTGTCGATTGGTAATTTATTATTGTTTAGTGTGTTTGAGATACTATGTTTGGTTTCAAAGGTGATTTGTATATTATTGTTTCTGAATATATTTTTGATCTTTGTTGCTATGGTGCCTGGATATTGTATTGCTTTACAAAACTTGGGTTGTTCTTTTTGTTGGTTTAGCGATAAAGTGGTTATTGCATTATTCTGTGTTTTTTGTTTGTGTTTACCAATCATCTTTTCAACAATAATTTCTGGAAATTTTTGTTGTTAGTAATTTGTTTGATAATGCTTAATTCTTGTTTTAGGTTATCTTGGTCAAGGTGTGTATTAAAGGCTCTGTTCAAAAGTGAATTTATTGCTGCGAATTTATGCTCATTACAATGAAAAGAATCAAACGGTATAATGGCATCCGTTTGAGTGGGTTTTCTGTAAATTTTGTATTTTAATTCATTTTCGGATTTATAAATTGTAAGGTCCAAAAAGTTAATTGAATTATCTTTTTCTATTTCTGATGTAAATTGTATTTTGGGATGTAAAGAGTTGAGGTATAGTTGTATTTTGTTAACTGAGTCCTTATCTTCGGTATTGAGTATAATTAGGACGTCATCAACATACCTTTTTCAAAAGATTATTTTGTCATAGTGGGGGTTTTTGTCGTTCATTATTAGTCCATTTTCTAGCTTATTTAGAAATATGTCTGCAATGAGACCGCTAAGAGGTGAGCCCTCTTTGTATGTATAAATTTTTCCATTGAAAGTACAAAAGTTTTGTTCTATGCATAATTTAAATAAGTGATGTATTGTATTTATTTTCCTTTGGTCCTTTAAGTTTTGTTGAAGTATGTCTTTTCATCATAAAAATTTTCGACGACGAAACGCGAAATATATAAATAAATTTTCAAAACCTGGAACACCCGGAATACTTTCAAAATTTTTAATTATCCTATTGGAATATTCTGCTGTTTGAAGATTTTTTAGAAGATTTCATATTATTTTCGTTTAAGGTACGTGCATTTTTCCCCTTAAATATTTAAAGAAAGAACTATAAATATTTAATATAAAAAATCAAATTAATATGAGCAAAAAAAAATAACGTTATTAACTACATTATTTACAAAATTAAATTTATCATTGTTGGTAGCAGTACAAAAAAACAAATAAAATATCAAAATTAAATATAAAATGACATCGGAAAAAGGTGACGTTGGCTGTCATACAGAACTTGAGCAAATTTCAAATATAAAACTACCACCTCTCTGGGCGAATAACCCAGCCCTTTGGTTCGCGCAAGTAGATGCACAATTCTCTATTAAAAGGATAAAGACGGAACAAACTAAATTCACGCACATTTTAGCAAATTTACCATCGGAGTTAATTACTACGGTATCTGATCTAATTCATTCGCCACATCCAGATACCCCTTACACCGCGATAAAAGACGCGTTAATTCAACGATTATCTCCAAGCGAACATAAAAGGCTTGATGATCTTTCGGGCAGACAAATGGGGAACCAGCGACCATCCGAATTCTATCGTGAACTTGCTGCAATGGTCGCTGATTCACCCATTGTTACACCAGATTTACTTATAAAAATATGGGAACGTCGCTTACCCCAATCTATCCTTATCCCGCTTCTCTCCTCCGGAAAAAAAGATCTCCATCTCGCTGATAATATTTGGGACACTACTTCTTCCTTTGATTTTCCGTACACCGATCCGTGCACCACACAATTTGCACGAAAACCCGACACCTTCTTTCAGACGACCGAAAAACGTTTACCGACATCTGAATTAAAATCGGTTGATTTACAACAGTCGATTGATAAATTGACGTTAATGTGTCAAACATTGTTAAACACGGTAACAAAAAATAAACAAACACATGACGAAGCCATGAGAAATTTAGAACAGCAAATTTACTCTTTAGATATGAAACTAAAAAATAATTTACCTAATAAATATCAATCTCGTTGTTGCGATCATAATTGTAACCAATTTATTTTTTCTCATCGCTCAAGAACTACATCTAGAAACAGTTCTAGAAATAGATCTTCTTCGAACGAAGAGAATCTAATATGTTGGTATCATAATAAATTTGGGGGCAATTCAAAAAAAATGTAAAGGTCCTGAATGCTCATTTTATAAATTTTTTATTGCCCAACAATCAAACGTTTCTCAAAAAAACGATTAAAAGTCCCAAATAAAAAAATCCCATCTCAATTTTCCAAATTCCAAATTAGAGATAAATTCTCATCAAATACACACCACACCTTATCACCCACAAAGTAACGGCATGATTGAAAGGTTCCACAGAACCCTTAAATCAGCTATGATTTCACGGGGGAACACCAATCGATGGAACCACGATTTACCGCTCATACTTTTAGGTATAAGATCATCTTTAAAAGAAGATTTAGGTTGCTCACCTGCAGAATTGGTTTATGGTCAGCCTCTTAAACTTCCAGGAGAATTTTTTATTCAAACCGATAAAAATCCAGAACATGAACCTTTTCTTTTAAATCTTCGTTCATCATTCGCTGACCTTAAACCAATTCCAGCAACTTCGCATGGTAGTCAAAAGCCGTTTGTGCATAAAGAACTCTCATAAGAAATTTCAAGAAAAAACATAGGAGCTACTTTAATTTGCAAACATATTGAAAGCTTGGGACAAAATAGATCATTTTTGGATTTATTTATTTATCATTGTTCTTTACATATAGAAAATCTATGTGCTCAGTCATTAAATATGCCTCACGTGATGTCAGTTGTCATGAATATTATTAATAAAATAAAAAATAATTCATTAAAACACCGCTAGTTTCAAGAATACTTTCGCAAACTGGAGTCCGAGTACTGTGACCTAATATATTACGCCAAAATACGATGGTTGAGTCGTGGAAAATGTTTATTAAGATTTTGGAACCTCGGGGAAGAAATTAGAGTTTTCATGAATGAGAACGGCGAAGACGTTCCACAATTATACGATGAAAATGGTTGTTGGATTTGTATTTCTTAATAGATATCACAACTAAATTAAATGAACTAAATCAGAATGTTCAAGAAGAAAATAAATTAATTACGAATTGCTATCAAGACATAAAGACATTCATTGCTAAATTAAAATATTTTCAAAATCAACTGAAATCGAATAATGCCACCCATTTCCCTCACTTAAATGATTTCGAAATGGAAAATAAACCCATTTCTGAATATTCGCATAATATTAAAGATTTGCTTGAGGAATTTGAAAAAAGATTTGCCTACCTAGAAAAATTTGAACAAATGTTCAATATTTTTAATTGTCCATTTAATATTGATGTGAATTCAGCTCCAGGTTATTTACAACTGGAACTTATCGATCTGCAGTCCAACTCAGAAATGAAATTAAGGTTTGAGGACATCAATATTGTCGACTTTTATGGAAAATATATCCAGGAAGATAAATTTCCTAACTTGAAAAAATTAGCTATGTGTATTGTGGCAGCAAACAGCACAACATATCTCTATGAGTCATTTTTTTCTAGATTAAAATTAGTCAAAACTAAAGACCGTAACAGACTCACCGACGCAAATTTGACGAATCAGTTACGTTGTGCCACAAGAAAATTAGAAGTTGATATTAAAAAAATTTCAAATAAAATAAATAAACAAGTTTCACATTAAATATCTGTTGTAATTTACTGACATTTATTAATTTATGTTAGAATTTTTTATACATCTGACAGTAAGTTATTTTATTTTTTAATTCTCAATTTTAGTTTTATTTTAAATTTTATTTTTTTTTATCAATTATTCAAAATTTGTTGTTATCATTTAATATTTTTGTAGATTCAGCTGATGATGGCTTATTAGCCGAAACCGATACTGAATATATTTTATTTTATAGCGTGATTATTTATTTATTTTTTTCCGAAATTTATATTTTAACACGCAATATGGATTTCCAAAGATTTATTTTTTTTTATTTATTTGCAAAAACAATGATACATACTTAAACAATTAAATTTTAATGGTATGATGAAAAATATGATTAATTAAAACAAAACATTAAGTTTTTAGAAAATTAGGGTCTTTTTAAAAAATTTACTTCTGGTGATAATTAAAATTTATTTTTCCTAAACTAGTTTCGAGCCTTGCTCTTCTTCAGTAGATACGTAATTATTAACAAATTAGAAAAATTAATTAAAATTTTTCAAAATTTACGTCAAAAGTTATTGTGTGACGTTAGGTTTTTTTTTTGTTTTTGTTTTTTATTTTTGTGTTTTAGGTACGGATCTCGCAGGCAACTATAGATTGGTTTTTGGGTTGGGATAATTTGTTCATTAAGGCTTATAATATTACTGTTAATTTCAATAAACTTTATATATAGATAGATATTTCTCCTGGGTAAGTTATGGATCTGTACGTTGTTGGTGTATCAGGTTTTCGGTCGGATAGGGAAGTTGTTTCTTGAAGATTATATTTGTTTTGTATTTTCGAAAATATTCGTTGGATATATGTCGGTGGGAAGCTGTTTTCGTTTGCCATTGGGTGGATAATTTCGATCTCTTTGTCTAGGTCTTGTTGTTCCAATTTTGAATGGAAAGCTCTGTGTATATAAGCCCGGTATGCTGCCATTTTATGAGTTTCATCATGATGAGAATCGAATGGGATGGTAGTACTAGTTTGTGTAGGTTTTCTGTAGATGTCATATTTAATTTTGTTTGCCGGACTGTTGCACTAACCTCTATGCTACGCTACAAGGTGTTGGAGGGTTATTAAACAAGTTTTCCTTTCAAACCTGTACATTTCTGGACCGATTTAATGTCATTTACATGCACAATTAAAGGACCAACGTCACAAGGTTTTAAATTCCGCAAAAGTTGGTCGGTATCGCCCAAGTCGCCCCAGCGCTGCTATCATTTCTTTTCATTTATTCTTGTCTATACGTGTGTTAGGTAAAATTTCTTTCCTTCTGTTTTCATGTATATGTGTCACTCGTAAATAAATTAATTCCACTTATTGTTTATTTTTTTAATTTTGTTGTTTGAATGTCGTAGTGTATAATCTAAGAAATTTAACTTTTGATTGTTTTCAGTTTCGATAGTGAAGTTAATATTGGGGTGTAAACTGTGAATGTATTTATGAAGATTATCAATATGTTGGTCGTCTTTAATCAGTACTAAAATGTCGTCCACGTATCTTGTCCATAGGATAATATCGTCTCATAAGGGTTTTTGTCACACATAATTTGATTTTTTTCTAGGTTGTCCATGAAAATATCTGCCATCACACTACTCAATGGTGATCCCATTGGTAATCCATCTAAATATTGATAGTATTCATCGTTAAAGATAATGAAATTTTAGAAAATGTTCAAACTGTTGCCCTTGTACTTCAATACATTTTTCTATTCTTCTTCTTAATGATTGACGGCATCTTTGAAATATTCCTGGGTTATTACGAAATCCATCTGCCGACTCCATAATTCTAATCCAAAATTGTTCTTCATTATGTATTTCTACAGCATAAACTTCATTTTTCATAAATCCCCAAAATGAAAAATCGAGGGGATTAAGGTCGGGACTACGAGCTGGCCAGGGTACAAGTCCACGTATTTCGAAATCTCCTGTCCAAATATTCCCATGACACTCGAGAAAGGTCAGCTGGCGCCCCATCATACATTTAATATTAAAATAATAATGGCCAATGGGACATCCTCCAATAATGTGTCAATCGATTGGGCAATCGAAATGGGCCAATTAAATAATTGTCAATTATACCGGCCCACACATTAATGTATTGGTGACTTCGAATTACAGTTTGATGAGAATTTTCATCACTCCAATGGTGCATGTTATATAGGTTCAGAATACCATCACGAGTAAAACCAGCTTCCTTAATAAACAAAATTGATAATATAATGATTTGTCTTTAGTTTTGCAATCATTCGCAAAATTGTACACAAGGAAAAAAGTCATGTTCCAATAGTGAATGAATTTTTTGGAAATGATATGGGCGAAGAAGTTGTTCATTGAAAATTTGTCTAACTGATTCGCGGTTAAGGTTTTGCATTGCTGAACTTGTTTCTCTAGTACTTGTTCTTGGATTATTTTCTACCATTAGTAAAACAGTTTTTTCGGTTTGCACAGTGCGAAGAGTTTTGGAAACCTCACTATTCAATTTTGGTTTTTTAAAGCAACCATCTTCTCCCAAACGCCTATGCACATCAATAAATGTTCGAACATTAGGAACTTGTCTTAAAGGATATCTTTCTCGATAGACACGTTGAGCTTCGTAAGAATTTGATTTAGCTTCGCCGTAACACGTAATCATGTACCTGCATTCTTCAAAAGTGTAACGAACCATTTTTGAAAGCAATTTTGAATAATCAGTGAGAAAGCCAATGAAAAACTTAATCTCGAACACAATATACCTCAAACAATTATTACATTAATTTGACAAAAAACCCTGTATACCATATTTTATACATTTTTTGCGTCTCTGGCTAAAGATATTCAAAAAAACCCTAAAAAAAAATAAAATTCAACACCCCGTATCTTTTAACCGAAGCCTTGCGGAAATATGTTCATAGGAACTTTTTTTTTGTTTTAGTGTTCTCTATTGTGTGGCACTATGCAATGTACTTTTTTATATGTGACATATAAATGTGTATATTTTCAATATGGTTTGTCTTAGAAAGATAAAATTTGGTAAACAGAGTAGGGGGAGGTGAGGCAGCTTCATACAGCTTTTACATTTCTTCTTATAGAACTCCTTTGGGTATTGACCGTTATCTCGATTCATCAAAAGTTAATAATTCAACTATCTGTCTTTATAATAAAGACATAACATTTGCCTAAATTTACTTATATAGCTTTTTGTAACACTTTCTTAAAAATATTAAAAATGCATAAAAGTACCCATATACGGGACACTTTCATACAGGTATGAGTTAAATTTACACAAGTGAAAAAACGCTGCACATAAACTGTTTATTTTACTTATCAAAATTAATGTACGGAAACTAATTCGTATAGTTAAGCATCCAATCGACATCGAAATTGAGGAAGAGTTCAAAACGAAATCGTTCAATGAACTAGAATTAGAACTAACACTAGTACATGGACTAATACTAGAATTATTTTAGACAAGCTTGGCCAGGAAAGTTTTAATCACTCGACGCTACGCGGACCTGTTAATAACGTCCCTTGAGCAATGTTTTGAACTTACACCGTTGTCTTGTTATAACAACCAATCCTGCCCCATGTTTTCGCAATAATTTGTGTTCGATTTGTGGGCGGTTTGAAGATAAACATCTTCTTATAACAAATTGTGTCTCTTCCAGAACACATAAAATAATAATAATAATAATAAACTTTATTTCCATAAATACTAAAAAGTACAGAAAACGTCAAAATAAAAGATTGCACAATTGGTAATTTGACAGCAAAGAATTCGTTCACTGTATACATGGTGTTTTCTAAAAGATAGCGCTTTAAACAATTTTTGAAAGTAATAGATGGTTTCGATTTTAAATTATTAGGTAGGTGACTTTGATACAAAAATGAAATGTACTTTTCTGCACTTTTGTGAATTGAGTTTTAGATGGTAGCAAATAACACTTTTCTATAGCTCTTGTTCCATAACAATGTTGTTGTTCATATTTTGAAAAAAAATTATAATTATTCTTTACAAACATTGCAGACTCAAGGATAATAATTGATGGAAGTGTTAGAATTTTCTGATTTTTGGAAACCGGTTTACATGATTCTCTTATTTGAAGACCGTAAACTGCCCTCACACACTTTTTCTGAGCAATGAAAGCACGCTCCATTTCAACCGAGTGTCCGCAGAAGATTACGCCATATCTTAGTCGCGACTCCACACATGCATAATATGCACCTACAGCTGCACTGATCGATACTAACCGCGCAATTGTTCTCAATGCAAAACATAGTCGATTTAACTTAAGGGCCAGATCGTTGATGTGATGTTTCCACGACAGACTGGAGTCAATCTTCACTCCCAGAAACATAATTGCTTCTTTTGGAGTAATTTGCATATCAGAGTATTGTACATTTATTGGTTTGGTAGTCTTCACATTCCCAAATACTATAAAGTTAGTTTTTTCAATATTTAGCAGTAAATTGTTACTAGCAAACAAAACTAGCTAGCAGTTGTGGAGAAGTTTAAGGTTATTTACGGGTAACTGCGGTGGAGTCATCAACAAGCAATACTAAGTGATCATCTATTACTTCAGGCAAATCATTAATATACAAGATAAACAGAAAGGGTCCCAGTACAAAACCCTGCGGAATACCATGTAGAACTCTCATCCAGTCTGACGCCACTTCAGTGCCAGTACAATCGTAGGAGATTACCCGCTGTTCTCTGGTAGACAAATAAGACATAAACCAGTCCAGTGCAAGTCCCCTTATCCCCATAGCTTCCATTTTGTCCAATAGAATACCATGGTGAACCATATCAAATGCTTTTGACAGATCCATCATCATACCAACAGCCTATTTGGATTCATTTATTCCAGCCACTACTCTTTCCAGGAACTGATAAATTGCTCTTGTTGTAGATCGTCCTTTTATGTAACCGTTCTGTGTGTTGCTGAATATTTGGTTTCTATTCATATATTGAACTAACCTCTTCAATACTTTCTTCTCAAATACCTTTGCGATATTAGATATTAGCGCGATCGGTCGGTAATTTGTAAAATCAGCTTTATTACCTTTTTTATATAATGGTCTAATGATGGTCTTTTTCAGATAAAATACGATTTAACGTCAAATCATCGAGTTCACCTGCAGGTAGAAGTATTTGAAAGCATGTTGATCAGTCTTGATGATGATGAACCATCCTACACTATAATGGTTATATCGCTGTGCTATATAGTTGTTATGTAATCACGACGTATTATAACATGCCATCATGACAAAACCAGTCAACTTGGCCTCGTTGCATCGACAATTTGCTCCAACAGCTGTTTGGTCCAGTTGGGAGAAGAATTGGTTCATTTGATCCAGTTTCTGAAGAAGGTTGCAACATGGCATCCGAAATGTCTAATATTTTTTCAAAAGGTATGCGGTAAACCCCGAAAGCTCCGGGATTTACCAGCGTTTTAGTCCTAGTAGTAGTTTTAGTATTACACCTTTTTTTGTAATTTCTGGCAATAATCATTCAGCGAAACATAATTATCGCATCGCTTCAACATCAGAAACAAAAATAGATTAATGGTACACATACATACACAGAAAGCTGTCGGATATATGTAGTATTGTATACAGATTAATTCACAAACTTGAACTCTCTAGCTATTAAGTAGAATAATATTGAATATAATTAATTAATGCAGCTAAGAATAGGTGGTCAAAGTGAAGCTAGAAATTTAGTAACGCGTGGTTGATTCACGTTTAGTATCACATAAGCACGCATTTCATACTGACTGCTGTTAAATTCCATCAGCAACTACATACATAAGATATGGGACACAAACACACGCAAACCTTATCCTATTTATATGCGCCTAACATAAGATATATCTAGTGAATGATCGCGCCCTTGTATGAATCTGTCCCACATTCCCCGTAAAATTGTAATGAAAAATCGTTTAAGATCACATTTGAAAATACAGTAATATCTGGTAATTTCACGACAGGTAGGACCCTTGTTATTCGAATTGGTAAAGGATTCGCTAATGAAAATTAACAGATTCTTCATTCTATCTGTAGAACAAGATGATATTTAAAAACACTTAGGAGCTTCTATTAAAATTGCCGACTTAATACTTCCCAATGTTTGCCAATCCTTGCAATTTATTAGCAAAATGTTAGAAAAATATACTTGAATGGTTAGATGAAGAAGAGGAATAGTGCCATCCTAAACCTAAGGGCTAATAGGGCTACAGTCCTGGGCGCCAACTCATAGGGAACGCCTATTTTTGCAATAAAATGCATTGTGCTCCCATTATACATGGGAGTATAATGGCATTGAATGTTGTATGAAAAGGGGACTAATCATTTCATTCCTCCAACCCAGCCTTGGGGCCGAATATCTTAGGATAGTTCTGGTTCAAATAGAACTAAATGCGTCTGAAGACTAGAATAGTTTCTGAAATACCGTACTTTACAAACTGATTTGGCAACGTTGTGTTGAAATACACAACTCATTCAATGCTATTGAATTGAAATATTGAAATAAAATTAGAACTAACATAGACCTAGAAGTAGGATGTTTTGGGTTTTGGGTCAAGATTTGTGTTAAACCCGAATCTTTCCACTTCTAGGTCTAGTGTTAGTACTAGCTTTATATCATTGGATCTAACTCTAGATCTTGAACCAGAAACATTCGGGTTTAGCCGTACATCTCCTAAGATGGCTAGGTTCTAGTTTTACTTCAATTTAAATATACAGGGTTGGAATGGGTTAGGTTTAGCAGTACATCTGAAGACATTTTTGAACGGAGGTCCCTGCAATGAATAGTTTTTGAAGTAGAGTACTTTACAAACTGATTTATCAACCCTGTCTATTTGAATTGATTTTGTTAAACTTTGTATGAATAGGGGCGCAATGAATAGGACTGCAGTGATGAGGAACCTGACCATTCAAAAATTAAAATAAATCGGTATTTTGCTGCAGCTAATTAGGCTATTCTCTTCATGAAGACGTGTGTTTATGTGATTATAAGACTTTCTGACAACATCTAAATATGACTTCAATAATCCGCATGTTTCCGTAATATGGATTTTCCTGGTTTTAATTGAATCGGATTAGCGAAGCTTCTTGTCCATAACATTTTTTCATTACAAGCTAATAACTTTTTCTATATCTTCCAAAATTGTCAAACCATTCTCAATTGAGCCCAAACATTCTTGATTAAACTTGCAATTGTCGTTTGTTTGTCCACTTGAGGTGCATAAGGACTGACCTCTTCACCTGCATTATTTTCACGCATTTCTATAAATTAATCAGTCGTTAATTCATTGTTATGAAAATTTAATAGCTCGTGAATATCGTTCCTGTCAACATCCATATCTAATTTTATCGCAAGATCGATTCTGTTCCGTCGTTGAAAAAATGGACAGATTTTCTTCCAAACATTACTCAATGTTTTCTATGAAACTTCGTCCCAAGATTTTGCAATCATTTAAACAGCATTTAAAACGGAGAATTACTGCCAAAAATCTTTAACGGAGATTTGATCGTTCTGTCTTATAGCATAATTCAAGTGCACAAATGAACGTTGCGTGTAATGAGCCTTAAATATTTTAGTGGCTCCTTGGTCCATTAGTTGAATCAGGCTGGTTGTGTTTGGTGGCAAAAAGACAACTTAAGTATGTGGGTTAAAATCAAGTAGAGCAGTTGGCGGATGACTAAAGGCATTGTCAATGAGAAGTATTACCTTAATAGGAATAAAGTTGTAATCAAACCACTTTTCGAAGATAGACGCTATCATCCATGGCTTAAGATTTGATTTCCAAATTACGAGGAAGCCATCTTTACACTTATTTTTTAAAGCTCTTGGATTTTTTGATTAATAAATTAAAAGAGGCTTTAATTTACGTCATCAGCTGCATTTACACCAACCATCACGATTAAACGGTCTTTAGATGCTTTAACCCCTGAAAATGTTGGGGTACGGGGACACATAAGACGAGGTCGAGTAAGTAATGCTAATGTATAGGATGTTCACAAAGGTTGTTTCTTAAAAACTGTCTTGTTTAAATTTAAATTTGGCTCCTTAGGGGTGGGTTGGACGACGTTCATTAAAAATTTTTTTAGGTCTAGTGTTAGTTCTTTGACACTTAGAATGTCTTTTCTTAATTTTGTATGAAAAGGGCCACACCCGTTTCGCTCGTCCAACCTAGCCCTGGGGCGCCAAATATCTTAAGACGACTCTGGTTCAAATATACAGGGTTGGGTTGGGTTATGCATGCATCTAATGACACTTTTTTTTTATCAAGGTCTCCTCAGGCCTTTTAATGGTTGAAATTTGGCAAATCTTTCCACTTCGAGGTCGAGTGTTAGTTCTAGTTTTACTTCAATTCAAATATACGGGGTTTCCAAATCAGTTTGTAAATTACTACATTTCATAAACTTTTAATTGTACAAGCCTTCGTTAAAAAATTTTTTTCAGATGCACGGCTAAACAAAATTCAATGCCAAAAAAATGTTTGTACTTTACAGGGGACAAATATATTTCATTGCAAAAAGAGGTGCCTAAATCTAACGACCTCTGTTAGCCGTTAGATTAGGACAACGTTGCTTATTATGTTGTTAAACTTTAAGTTTTCCAACTCATTCTAAAAGCATATTTCAAAGTGATGGAACCGATAGAGATTTTAGAAAAATTCGGATATCCGCTTATCCGTCATATCTATTCGGCCATACTATAGCTTTCAATTTCAATATCAGTTTGATACCATATACAGGTGTCCGGAATCTTCAGGATCAGAGACCGGCTACAGAACATATCTTGATTTTTCTCAGAATATAACCATACATGCATATATTTCAATTTGTTTTCGAGATATCAATTTAAAAGAAAAATTTACAATTTCTTTTCGACCAAAGCCTGGCCAAAATCTGGTTGCATTAAAGAAAATGGTAGGATAGGCCAGATACTCGGATAAAATAAATGTTAAATTATTATCGATCATTACTGACTAATAGTTTTTTTAAAGTAGCAAGTTATGGCAGTTTTAGGACATGTTTTTAATATTAGAAAAATGTTTAGGAAATTTTACTTCAGTGGTAAAACAATATTGGGTAAAATTTCCCAGCCAAATTATAAAATAAAATATCAAAAAATAAATATAAAAAGACATTCATTTGAGGTGCGAAATTTAAGACTCGAATTGAAAGAAAACATTTTTTATTTTGTGGCAGATGTTAATATTGTTGATAGCAACAGTTCAGATATTCCGAAAAGTTGAAGAAATTATTTGACTCACCACTTTTTATTACCTAAAAATATTTTCACTTATACAGGATTCAACCAGCACATTATATACAGGATATTCCGTTTAAGAAGCTTGAGAAAAAGCCATTTGAAAGACTTTAAAATAACTGAGCTTTATGAACACGATGTATGTTCATCAGTATATGTAGTACATTTATGCACTATGAAAAAATGTTTTTTTCTATGAATGTTTTTTAAAAATGTACAGTTGTATTAACAAATTTAGTAGTATTTATAATATGATAAAATTACAGGTGTTCCATTTAAAAAGATCAACATACTTTCCATTACGCTTATATAGAACATCCTGTATAGGTGAAAATAATTTTAGCTAATAGAAAGTGGTTAGTCAAACAACTTTTGTATAAAACATTTTTTCTTTCTCAAACGGGTTAATGACTATAGTCCGAAAAGGTTACCAATAACTCGCACTGTATATATACAAGGTGTCACACAAAAACGCCCCAAGCTGTAACTCTATCATTTACATTCCGATTTTCATGAGCCAAGCATCAAATGAAATGGTTTGACGAATTTGAGGCATTTGTGAGTCCTGTTCTAGAAGTCTGTCGATGATTTTTTGAATGACTCTGCACATATTATAATAGTTAATACTGCAGGGACGGAAGAAACAATAAAAATCATCATACATGTCATCATAAATTACTATCTCAAATTGCATCGATTACATTTATTTTCAGCTATACAGGGAGTTCCTCTATTCTAAGACAGGAACTCACTTAATAATAAAACAGGACTCTACTTAATTCTTTTATACGGAACCTTATGTATCATCTTTTTGCAGATGCCGATTAATCATCTTTTAAAATGTTGAATGCAAAGTTGCCAAGTTATTAATCTTTTTGTAAAAAGTTTTAAAAAATCATGCAGGCACTTGACATTCGTTATTAGTATTATTATTAAATATTGAAGATTACAATTTGGCATATTGATAAACAAAGCTTGGGTTTTTCGAACGCCTAATATTATTTGATAATATTATGGAGGTTTATCATGATGTTTACCAGGACCGGTTAATTTACGCAATATTTGGGGAACCATAACATTGTTATTTTAAATGGAACACCCTGTATTTTTACAATTCTTTCAATGCTTTAAGTGGATGCGTATATTTATTTATAAATATTCCAAATTTAACCTATTTGAAATATTTCCCCCCTGTATATGAAGAAAATTTGATCTGAAACTGTTTTGGATAAAATCGATGGTTTATGAGATGTCTTCCCAATTTAATGTAAGTTATACACGAATATGTATAACATACAAGATTTATTAGTTTGACGTTACAGAACTAATAATTTCAATTAGAAATAGAAATAAGCACACCAATTCAAATTTAAATTAAATTGTAATCTACATAAATTTAATTAATAAGCTACCTATAAGGAGGTTATCCTCTTAAATATTTATTTAAAAAGAACCTAATTTTTTTAATCGTAGTATTAAACTCGACCTGTTGAATTAAGTCATCTTTAAGAAGATAAATCATTTTATTTTGATATTAAAATAATCTTATAATTTTCATGAATAAGGTGATTATTGCCTTAATTGGAGATTTATACTTATTTATTAGTAAAAATATGAAAAACAAATTTTCGGATAAAAAATATTGATAATTTCGTTCTAAATAAAACTAAATTAATAAGACATCTTTTTTATACTTAAAAAATGTATGAATTATAAATTCCAAATTTATAATAATTATTCCATTTAAAATTTTTTAGCAAT
Source organism: Onthophagus sagittarius (assembly GCA_036711965.1). Taxonomy (NCBI): domain Eukaryota; kingdom Metazoa; phylum Arthropoda; class Insecta; order Coleoptera; family Scarabaeidae; genus Onthophagus; species Onthophagus sagittarius. Next base: position 17,725,726 of record JASERS010000004.1, read on the forward strand.
AAAAATTAGAACAACGAAGTTATTCAGCAAGATTTATAACTTTCCCAAATAACTTTGATTGATTGATTTATTGGTCTTTAAAGAATGTCTTGCGATGTCAATAGAATTCTTGTTTGTTGCGAATACTAACATGTTCCCAATAGTTTCAGTCAGAAATAGAAATGAGTCACTTATAGTAGAACAGAGAAACTCCAATTTTACTGAAACATCCTTAGAAATTAAAAAAAAATCATTTTTATGAAATTAAAATAATATGATAATAAAAAAAAAGATGAAACAACGATTAATGATTGCACTAAATAATCGAGAGAGTTTTTCATTAAATACGTTAAAATCGACCACGAAATGGTTACTATAACAGACTGAAAGTTAAACTGTAATGATGATATTAACTCACAGAACACGTGTTTAGTTGGAGTGCATTTAAGAGAAGCATGCGCATTGTCGGGTCTAAAACGTGCCAGATGTTAAAAATCATTTTTTCGTTTTACCCAAATATAACTAAATTTTTAAATATTATCTATATTAAAAAATTATCTTTTCGAGTTTTTATTAGTCACTTTTTTTTTATCTTGTTCGCATCAAAGTAAAACTTCGGAGTTATTTATAATCTGACACAAGTCCTTAACGGTACCAAAAAACATAATCGAAGATATTTTATTATTTAAGTTATCTTTTTCGCGACTTGAACGTCAAATTAGTGTGTGCGAGAAGAGAGTGAAAGGTTTTTATCGAGGGATATTTCTTTTTCTTAATGCGATTATGAGGTAAAGCTGCTTTTCTGTAACAATTAGCGAATTTTTCGTTTTATTTACACCGTTATTATATTCCCCTTTAGCACATACGAACATTCTCGTTGATTACATAGTGATTGCTCCACCTGTTTTTCTTGGAATTGTGTTTTGTTTGGCGATTCCGATACACTTATCGATAACGACGGCGCCAAATATTTTTTTTATCTCACCAGAATCGGTCAATTTTATCAAAATTCTTTAAGTCAAACACCAATCGCACGCGCTCAATCAATAGCTAAGTTTATTTCTAATACATTTTTTTTTTAATTCTTGGAATTAAATTTAGAGATAACATTTATTGAATTTAGAAAAATTTGGTTTTATGAGTAAATTCAAATAAATATTTGTTGATAGAGCACTTTTAGGAGCATTTAGTATCACATAAAAATAAGATAACATACTGTGGAATTACTTTATTTAAAATAAAATACTTGGGAATCCCAGATTTAATATATTACTCACAAAATCATCAATCAATTTTGACAATTTGATCATCAAAATTACTCCTTCATTTTAATAATTGACTCTTCAGCAAACTTTTGTGTTACCATTTGCATTTAGAGATCGAGATGAAAACTTAAAGAAAATTACGCCATCTTTTTCTAAATATCTTTCATATTTCGCAAAAGTTGCCACACTTATGATTTTTTTAAAAGTTTTCTTATCGACGATGTTTACTTTTTCTAATGATCTAATAGATTTATCCCACTTATGTCATGCCAATGAATTATATTGGGCTGAGTTGGGTTGGGTTGGGTTACCTACAGAACTGTCTCCCCAAAAGCACTGTATCTGATGGCAAGCTCACTACCAATTGAGCTAATGACTAGAAATAATGATCGAAAGGAAAATGTTAGCGGCCAGATTCTGTTGTGGCAATGAGTAGAGACTGGATTAGGTTGGATTAGGTTAGATTGAGTTTGGTTGGGCTTCAAAGACAAGATTAAGATAAAAGAGACGAATGTTAAAATAGAAAATATCTTTAAAACGAAAAAAAGCAACACTAAAATTGAGATTATTAAAAGAGAACCGGGTATAGGAAATGAACAGCCTTTGGCAAACCACTGAGAGAAAGACGTCATAAAGTTACCATAAAGCAAGATCTAAAGAGGTATAATAAGGTCGTATATTCCACCATAAATAGGGAAGATGCAAAAAGTTTGACAGAGAAGGGGAGAATAAATCTTCAACATATAATCAAAGATTGCAAGGATAGCAAAGCGAGAGAAGCAGATCGCTCCAATAATTGTCAGGGGATTGGGCACAAAAAAAACTAATATCAGCACGAGAGCTATTATATACTCAATGAAATGTCCAAAATATAGGAAAGCAATTGGTAAAATAAGAACAGAGAAGCGAATGAAAAAGTTGTATGGTCGTTGTGAATAGAAAAGAAATCAGAAATGAAAGCAATGACAAATAAGAAATTCACAAAAAATCGGTGGAAGAAGTCGAGGGAATAACTTCCTCCTTCTTTTAATTCAAACGAACGCAAATCGAAGAGTTGAGGCAATGAACGTGATTGAAGAGGCAGCTAAAAGGAGGAAAGCAGATGTGCTTGTAAGGTCTGAGCCAACTAGAAAGAAGTTGGAATGATGAATCAGTAATCAGTAACAAAGACATTATAATCAAAATAATAAATTTAAAAATACGAATATAAAGAGAATTTTTTTTGACTTTGGACTAATAATGGGTTATTGTCTGTCACCGAACGAGAAATTAGCAGCATATAAAAAGAAATTAGACGAACTTACGATAGTCTTAGATCAAATAGCAGAAGCAGACGTCATTATAGTAGACGACTTTAATACCAAATCTCTAGCATGGGGATTTGGGATGCATCAAAATCCTTACGATGTCGATGATAAAGTCTTGTAACCGCCAACGAAGGCACTGAACTAACATGGAAGAGAGTTGAGCAAATATCATTTATAGATGTGGCAATGTATAGAACGGGAAAAAACTCTAGAATAATTTGGAGACATTTTTTTTGACTTTGGACTAATAATGTCCTAATAATGTTGTTATCTGTTACCGAACGACGAAATAGCAGCATATGAAGAGAAACTAGATTAACTAGTGAAAGTCTTAGATCAAATGGTAGAAGCAGACGTCATTATAGTCGGCGACTTTACTGCCAAATTCCTAGCATTTGGGAATGTGGGAACGCATCAAAATCCTTGCGATGTGGATGGTAAGAGTGGGGTCATGTAACCGCCAACGAAGGCACTGAACCTTCGAACATGGGAGACGGTTGAGCATCATTTATAGATGTGGCAGTGTATAGAGCGGGAGAAAACACTAGAATAATTGGTTTTGAGGTATGTACAGAGGAAAGTCTCAGTGAGCCAACATCTTCATAACAATCAAATCTAAGGGGCAACAGAATTTAGTAAGACAATGAAAACGGTGAACAATCCAACACCAAAATGGTTGATTGAAATTACCACAGAAACCTGTAATAGAATCGATGGACAAAAGAGAGACGAAAACAGTTTTTCTGGAAAAGTATGTTGATAGACGGAGGAAGTTAAAATTGCAAAGACAAGATCAACTGCCTGTAGAAGGAAGTCAACAAAAAGAAGAAGGAAAGGCGGGAAGGAGAGGGAAGGGCTTAAAAAGGAATACGAAAAGCAAAGAAGAGTCTCAAAAAAAATCTAGCAAGAAACCAAAGAGAATTGCATGGACGAAACTATGCGAAGAACTAAATAATGACATTTAGGAGAATGCGTACAAGATAATTTTGAAGAGAACAAGAAATATAACCCTTATAAAACTATATAAGGAAGAAATAAGAAGCTTCATTGAAAAGTTGTTCCGTGAAAAAAAGGAAAGCGTATAGAGAAATCATGCTAAAGAAAGGAACATCAGTAGAGGAAATTACTGCGTAATCTAGGTGAATAAAATAAAAATCGTAAGGTCCTAAGAAAAAATGTAACAGCAGAAATGATTAAGGACGCCGTTAATGAGGAACCCAAGATCCTTGCAGATATTTTCAATAAGCTAATGGAACATAACGTATTCCCTAGGACATGAAGGGGAGGAAGACTGGTATTAATAGAAAAAGCAGGAATTCAATCTAGCCAAGATAAAAGATATAGACCACTGTGTATGTTGGACACTTATGCTGTATAAGCTGTATGAGGCAATTATTAGGGAGTGGCTAGAGAAGGAAATGGAAGATAAGGGTGTAGCCAAAGGATATAAAGAATTCAGAAGGGGGAAAAAGAAAATTGTATCCTGATCACACTTGATATTAAGAATGCGCTTGGAGTGAAATTAAAATTGTTTAGAAAAGAAGATGATATCAACAAATCTGATAAACATAATTACGGATTATCTTAGTGACAGATTTGTAATATATGAGGATAATAGATTTGCCATCCATACTTTTCGACGATGAAGATGACAACATTACGAAGTGCGTATATACCAATTATCTAGCAATAGCGGTTGCCGAATAGAATGTGGAAAGGTTGATTGAAACAACAGAAACATCATTAATGAACATTATAAATAAAATAGAACATAATTTCTGGAGCTTACTGAAGAGAAAAAAGAAGCGGTGCTGCTTAAAAGTAGGAAACATAAAGGCGAAATCAATATTTAAGTGGGTCATTGGCAAGGACCTATAATGGGGACACTATTTTGAGGCTGAGGTTAGAAAGACAGAGAAAACCTCTCACTCCCTTTATAGAATCATGGGATCAACATATGGCCCTAGATATTCAACATATGACCTCTGTACTCATCAGTATGATTAAAGCATACTTGAGCACGTGATATGTTGAATATGGAGAGATTCCATAGCGAGATTTATCGTCTTTAAATGTTATTTTTCATTTCATTTACACTGTAATGACGCTCAATTCATAACATATGCAGATCGCAATCATAGTGCCAGGCTAGAGCAATGAACAAATTGAACAAAATGCACAGCTAGCGGTAGATAGGATCGTGGAGAAAATGGAGGGCATGAGGCTGCAAATCGCTTTAAAAAAGACAAAAGCAATAACATTATATTGTAGGAAGAGTGCCACACAAATTAAATTGACTGCGAAGGATATGGAGATAACAACAAAGTCCTCTCTCAAATACTTTGAAATCACTCTAGAGAGGTACCTAAAATGGAGCAACCATAGCTATTACGACGAAAGCTCAAAAAATAGTACACGCCCTGCATAGAATCATGGGATCTACGTTTGGCCTTACGGCGGAATAAAGAAAACTAATAGGTTCAACAATTTATGCTCAACTTCTATATGGATGCAGGGTTTGGAAAGATACGTGCCATGTTAAAAAAACTTGTCAAAGATAACCCGTGTACGGAGGGGAATCTTACTAACAGCACTAAGCGCCTACAGAACTAGCTCTACATAAGCACGCAGGCAGTATGAAACTTGATGCCTTTAGACCTTCTCATTGAGAAAAGGGCAGTAATCTGGGGAAATGATGGAGAAGAGTGCTGATACGGGCAAAGCGGTATGGACGAAGGGAATTCTGTATGACTTGGAGCGATGAGTAAGATTCCTGATATGTCTTACTTACATAAGAGACCCACAACTGACTAGTCTGATTACTGCGGAAAAGGGATGACGTAGAACATACCTTCTATCATTGCTCCAGATGGAATCAAGAACGGTTATATATATGCCACCTACTGGGAACCCTAACAAGTCCAGAAAATACGGACTATATACTTACCAGTGCTGAAGGATGGGATGCCATAGCTACGTACGTCAAGAAAGTTCTGATGTAGAAGAAAAAAGAAGAATAAAATAGACACATGAGCGCAGGGCACGCGTCGATAAAAAAGGATCATGATAGAGGGGGCTTCGTCCTGGTATGTAAAGTTTATTTAATACATTAAAAAACTTTCGTATGGCGTGTTGTTTCTTTTATCGATGGATTCGCGATGTAATGAAGATAACTCTCACGGAAGGATATTTGGATGAAGTTGTGAGTGGACGGATATGGCTCCCGACATTCGGAACTTGGTTGAAAAGGCTTGACGGCGAAGAAGAGTAAAGACCAGAAGAAGGAGTAAAGTTAGAAGGGTAAGTTAACGGTCAAAAGTTTTTCGTATGTTATGTTTTTTTTTGTTGGTGGACAAACGTGCAGAGCTCGAGAGGAGAAAGGACGAGAACAGGGCGAAGTGAAAATGGGATTGACAATCTGCGGTGGTCGATGGTTAAAACGCAACAGTGTATTCCGATTTCCGTCGATAGCTGAGAAAAGGAGTTTTTAGTCGAATAAGATGGATACCAACCTGATCGACCAACGCCACAGCTTAGGTGTTTGATCACAAATTTTCCCCGACCTTCCAAAACAAGAAGGATTGGATTGGGTTGGGCTATGATTTTTATTTGGAGTGCCGATATTTCGAATCTTCGGTCAGATATTTATCTTCCCGTACTTTCAATTGCAATGTTTATACTATTTGCTATTCCTTTTTCATCTTTTTCAATATTTGATTTTTGGTGTTATATTTAAATCGGAGTGCAAACATTTCCATTCCAAATTACAAACGCATTGTATGCCGTAGTCTTTAAATATATGTATGACCTCTTCTAGTAAGTTTATGGCAACTATGATTTTGAACATTGGCACCGGATACGTGGGTGCTTTGGATAGAAAGTTCAAGACTTGAATAGCTTCCAGAAGAATTGATCTGCTTCCAGAAGATTTGATATTGCTTCTACATTATTTGATGCTCCATCCAAAAGAATTGAACTGTTTAAAGAAAACTTGAAATGCTTTGAGAAGACTTGAAATGCTTTTAGAAGACTTGAAATATTTCCACAAGTCTTGAAATGCTTTCACAAGACTTGATTCACGAGACTTGATACTGCTTCCAGAAGACTTAAAATGCTAAAACACAACTCAAGTCTTCTCTGGAAGAAGACTTGATAGTGTTTTATCCGGATTGAAGTTACCATTTTCAGTATGTATTATATTTTCATCATTTTAAAGAAGATATCTCCATCCTTAACATGATATTATAACCCTCCCACGATTTTTTGATTTTAATTCTTCATTTTTATATCCCATTTTTATCATCCAACCCAATATGTATTGTATACCACTTTAAAGAGCAAATCATTATTTTTAACCTGTTGCTAAAATCATTTAATTTTCATAAATAACTCTCCCATGTTTTTTTTGTATTAGTTCTGTGCAAATATTTTAATAGGTTTACCTATTAGGAATTTGATTAATCCTAACAGACTTTATATAGAAACCTATCATCGGGGGTCATAATAACAATAATAATAACAATTTCATTTTCATAGCTATACACTGCGAACCCATTTAGAAAGTTCCGTTGCGAAATATCGATACAATTACCTACACTATAACCCACGTCCTCTAACGAAATATCCGCGTTTCGTTCATTTTTAGTATATCTTCTGCATTCGAGGAAGTTCATTTTCGAATGAAAAAGGAAAGGAATCTAACCGTGACCGCACACCGACCAACCCTAAACAATGGGGGTTAATCTTTAAACGTAGAATTAGTGAATTACCTTTTTATTACGTTTATTCAGCAACACGTAATTCCCGGTACGAAATTGTTAGGGAAAAGTCGAAAAACGTGCCAATGTCACGTTTTCGAAGTTTCCGGACGACAATAGGGCGAGTTCTCAGGTAGGTGCAGGTAATTCGCATTGTGGCGACCTCACACCGCCCCCGAAAACGATTTTAACCGGTCACACACAAAAAAAGAAGCCTGTTAAATTGAAATTAATTCGGGATTAGCACGAAATAATATGAACCGGAAGTCGGCTCGTTCGGACGGAAATTGTCCCGACCAGTTGTTGTTCCCTCCTTTTGATAGTGACTCGTCACTTTTTATTCTTCGCCAGCCGAAATTATCCATCACGTTATTGGGGTTGACGCACGTTTTCTCATTTTCGATCGAAAGTGATGTTAAAGTTTTTTTTGTTGAAATAAAAAAAGGGGGAACTTTTACTATTACTACGTTCTCGTTACGAGAATGTCATCTGGAGTATAAACGGCGGTATCGGACACATAATACGACCTCAAGGTCCGATCCAAAGGCATTGAGGCTAAAAATAAAATTTTGCGTGCTTCCACTCCGTTTTGTTTATTATTGCACTCTGTAACTTTAACTCTAGGGGTCATCTTTTAAACCACTTTGCGTTTCGAAATTCATTAATTTTGAAATAACCAAATGAATCATAGAAAAAAATCAGGTAATATTTTTGTAATTAAGTTGGAATGAGTTATTAAGAAGCTGATTGATACTGAAAAGTTTACTTAATAATAGTTTACTAAATAAATTCGAGTAAAAAAACATTTTCGAAATAATTGTATATGAAAAGTGATAAAGATAAAACGAAAAATCATTCTGTTCAATTAGAGACGTTGAGATGATTAGGAAAGGTTTTCAAATGAATCATAGAAAAAAAAATCAGGTAATATTTTTGTAATCAAGTTGGAATGAGTTATTAAGAAGCTGATTGATACTGAAAAGTTTACTTAATAATAGTTTACTAAATAAATTCGAGTAAAAAGACATTTTCGAAATAATTGTATATGAAAAGTGATAAAGATAAAACGAAAAATCTGTCTGTTCAATTAGAGACGTTGAGATGATTAGGAAAGGTTTTTCTAAATATAGTAGACACCTTTAATTAAATCCAGAGTATTTATTTTGGGTGAAGAGGGCCGGACTAACTGTGTATTACGCAAACTTATAAACACGAGAATATCGACCGGAATCGTATCGGGGTGAGCACAATGGGCCCCCTCTTTTGATGTTGGTTCATAAACAAACTGCTTGTTTGGAAAATCGAAATTCGGTATAAAATCGAAGATGAGTTTTGAGTCCAAACATGGGAATGAAGGTGACGGGGAAAAAGAAATAAAATGACCAGGAGTTTCATATTTTCCTACAATGAGGAGTCAGCGATGGATTTTAAAGATTATCTATATTGATGGATTTGATTGATTTAACGATGGATAAAGATTTGACAAATCGAAAGTCAATAAATTTTTATGGTTTTGTCAGGATACCTAGTATGAAATGTTAGTTTTTTAATTATCGAAATCGAGTGTTACATCTTTTAGTTTTTGAGATATTTATTCTTAAATATCAGAAAATATTTGATCGAAAAATGAGTATATGGGCTTTCCAATTACGGAAACAACTTTTAAATATCTAAAAAACCAAATGGTAAGTTTGTTTTTTTTTAATATTTGGGTTTAAACGTCAGCAAACATTTTTTTTATTAAGTTGTATTTACCTTCATTTTCAAAAATTATGATAAATTCAAAGGTCACTACCAGAACTTATAGTACATATTATAAGCTTTTCAATGATGTAAACGGATTTTGAGAGTTATTTTTTATGATATTTATTTTTTTCCTTAGTCTTCATGTTTACTTGTTTAGTTTTTAGGTATAATCAAGAACCATTAATGATTTCTAATTTGATTTTTCAGCAAAATTTAAGCTAAGGCTTAAATAAATAATCTGTATTAATAGGTATATCATCATTGTCATTAGTTTCTATGTCATATCTAAGATCAACTTGTGAGATTACTGCTGACCTTACTATACATTCTGAAAAATTTTCATCCTGAGAATTATCCATGTCTTCGAAAACATGCTACTCAACCACGTCCTCATCAAGGATATGATTCATTATTTAAGTCATCATCTGTACTAGTTCAGCAAGCAAGCCACTTAATCTGATGAACAAAGCGAACGATACATAATAATAATCCTTTATTGTGCTGATAAGAAAGTACAATCCTTACACTCGTCAATTCAAAAAAACAAATACATGAGAAAAAAATAGAAAACCTCGTTAATCAACCGAACAAATCGCTAAACTAATCTTTACAAATTACATAAAAATGAATGGATTTGATTAAATTTATAAAAAAATGTTAAGAATCCTGAAGCACTAACAATGTCGACGGAGGTCCGCAGAAATTCCTGAATAGTATAAAATGCTTTCCTCAGCAAGAATCCCGTCAACTCCCCAAGTAACCCATCCGCTGGAAGAGCTCTCATATTATTTGGCAGGTGATTATAAAATGTTTGTCCCATGTGTATGGGACCTGACTTTGTTTTGCATAACCGCACAAAGTCTGGGCAGAGGTCTTCTCTCCCACGTGTGTTATAGGTATGAACATCACCATGTTTTTTTAGAGATTTCATGCTCTCCAAGGTGTATCCCACGCACCGGAGGATGTATAGAGAAGGAATAGTGAGTATTGACTGTGTAATAAAAGCATTTCTGCAATCATCACGATAACTTAAACCCGCCACTATTCTCACTGCCCTGCGCTGCGGCCCGAATATGCGAGCAGCTTCAGGGGTCGCTCCCCATGCTAGTATAGAATAGGAAAGTATGGAATGAACGAATACAAAGTATGCACTTCTTACTACTTTTGTCATTACAGTTACTGCAAGCCGTCTCAAAAGAAATATATTACGGTTAACCTTTTTGCTCATTTCCACACTATGCTCATTAAAACGCAGCGCAGGACTAGTTACGTAGAGGTTCAAAAACTGGGTTACACTGGGACAAGGAGTCTCAATCTGCCTCAATGTAAACGGAAGTTTGACTGTTTTATTTTCATTAAGGCAAAGTTCGTTCGCAAGGCACCAATCACGTACCCTCGACAGCGCCATCTCAACCCCCCTATCAATATCATCCTTATTTCTACCCCGTATTAAAATTGTAGCATCATCAGCATATAGGATGCACTCACAGTTATTAAGATTTGCTTTTATGTAGTAAGCAAAATCATTGAAAAACAACAAAAATAAGAGGGGACCCAAGATTGATCCCTGTGGTACCCCTCTCATTAACTAGCTAGAGTAACTGGTGTGAGTTATCCATAAATCCCAGCCATAAACGTAAGATATTCATAACGCCGTTTTTAAGATTTTAATCACCAAATTTCACATAGAGGACTCTCTTAACCTCAAGAACAAACCACAAGCAAACCCCATTTTCGAAAAAAATGGGGTTTGGAAAAAGGAGTATCGAAGAATTTATTACTTAAATCACCGAAAAATCTAAATTTAGACGATGCTGAAGGGAAAGATCAATTTCGCAATGAAGAGATGAAAAACGTCGATATAAAGCAGTTTAATGATAAAAATAAAACCAAAACTAGTTAGGAGCACAACGTTGAGAGCCTAAAAAAGAGCGGAAGCATTAAAATTTACCATCAAACCAAAATTGTTGATGATCATGATAATCAGACAAACACCCAAAACGATTTGGACCAGGAATCGAGTGCGAATCAACAAGTTTTTAATTCAGTTAATTCAAATAACGATATTTTTATTAATAAAAGGATTGTTGGCGAAGATTTAACATCGCCAATTAAAAGAACCCAATTTTGTGATCAAGACGAAGAAACAACAAATGTTAATAAAGAGGTAACAACAATCATTGATGAGTTTCAACGAAAAATCAGGAATCTAAAAGATTAATTAAATTTGATGATTCAACCAGAAAAATGGAAGATTTAACAACAAACGATTATTTAACAGATTCTATCACATAATCGAACACAGTTTTAAGTATTTTTATCACAACACTTTGAAGGTCTTATTAAACTGGGCTAGCATATTTAACCCTGACTTAGAATTTCTGACCCCCCTGAATGGCTGTTATACTATATTATCAACCATATTATCAACTATATTCCAGTGATATCAACGGATTTTCAAAATATCTTTCAGTTCTTGAGATATTAAGTTTTAAACATCAGATGACGAGTAGCCCATTTTTTCAAGATATTTAAGGAATGAATTCGTCTGAAATCGTTGAAATTGTATGCAAGGGAAGGCGGTGAATTTGAGGTAGTAATAAGAAATCGTCTATTTGAGATGTAACGCCTCGTTCGTAAGCGACATCGGCGGAGTGAGATAAAAGTTCTTTTAAAAGACTTAGTATCTTATTGAAGATGTTTAAAGAATACATTCATTTCAAATTATCAAGATTGTATGCAGGGGAAGCGCTGAATTTGAGATAATAATAAGAAATCGTATATTTAAGAAGATGTAGCGCCTCGACCGCAAGCGACCTCGGCGGAATATGATAAAAAATCTTTTAAAAAACTTAATATCTTATTCAAGATATTTAAGGACTGAATTCATCTGAAATCATCGAGATCGTATGCAAGTAAGGTGCTGAATTTGTGATAGTATTAAGAAATCGTCTATTTAAGAAGATGTAGCGCCTTGCCCGCAAGCGACCTCGGCGTAGAGAGATAAAAGATCTTTTAAATAACTTAGCATCTTATTGAAGATGTTTAAAGAATGAATTCATCTTAAATCATCAAGATTGTATGCAGGGGAAGTGCTGAATTTGAGATAATAATAAGAAATCGTCCATTTTGGAAGATGTAGCGCCTTGCCCGCAAGCGACCTCGGCGGAGTGAGATAAAACATCATTTAAAAAACTTGGTATCTTATTCAAGATATTTAAGGACTGAATTCATCTGAAATCATCGAGATCGTATGCAAGTGAGGTGCTGAATTTGTGATAGTAATAAGAAATCGTCTATTTAAGAAGATGTAGCGCCTCGCACGCAAGCGACCTCGGCGTAGTGAGATAAAAGATCTTTTAAATAACTTAGTATCTTATTGAAGATGTTTAAAGAATGAATTCATCTTAAATCATCAAGATTGTATGCAGGTGAAGTACTGAATTTGAGATTATAATAAGAAATCGTCCATTTTGGAAGATGTAGCGCCTTGCCCGCAAGCGACCTCGGCGGAGTGAGATAGAAGATCTTTTAAAAAACTTAGTACCTTATTCAAGATCTTTATGGACTGAATTCATCTGAAATCATTGAGATCGTACGCAAGTGAGGTGCTGAATTTGTGATAGTAACGAGAAATCGTCTATTTGGGAAGATATAGCGCCTCGCCCGCAAGCGACCTCGGCGTAGTGAGATAAAAGATCTTTTAAATAACTCAGTATCTTATTGAAGATGTTTAAAGATTGAATTCAACTCAAATCATCAAGATTGTATGCAGGTGAAGTGCTGAATTTGAGATTATAATAAGAAATCGTCCATTTTGGAAGATGTAGCGCCTTGCCCGCAAGCGACCTCGGCGGAGTGAGATAGAAGATCTTTTAAAAAACTTAGTACCTTATTCAAAATCTTTAAGGACTGAATTCATCTGAAATCATCGAGTTCGTATGCAAGTGAGGTGCTGAATTTGTGATAGTAATAAGGAATCGTCTATTTAAGAAGATGTAGCGCCTCGCCCGCAAGCGACCTCGGCGTAGTGAGATAAGAGATCTTTTAAATAACTTAGTATCTTATTGAAGATGTTTAAAGAATGAATTCATCTTAAATCATCAAGATTGTATGCAGGTGAAGTGCTGAATTTGAGATTATAATAAGAAATCGTCCATTTTGGAAGATGTAGCGCCTCGCCCGTAAGCGACCTCGGCGGAGTGAGATAAAAGATCTTTTAAAAAACTTAGTATCTTATTCAAGATATTTAAGGACTGAATTCATCTGAAATCATCGAGATCGTATGCAAGTGAGGTGCTGAATTTGTGATAGTATTAAGAAATCGTCTATTTAAGAAGATGTAGCGCCTCGCCCGCAAGCGACCTCGGCGGAGTGAGATAAAAGATCTTTTAAAAAATTTAGTACCTTATTCAAGATATTTAAGGAATGAATTCATCTGAAATCATCAAGATCGTATGCAAGGGAAGTGCTGAATTTGTGCTAGTATTAAGAAATCGTCTATTTAAGAAGATGTAGCGCCTCGCCCGCAAGCAAACTCGGCGATTTGTGTGAAAATCGTTCATTACATATCTTAATAAAGATACCAATTCTTTTACACGAAGAGATTTACAACCATATCGCTAGGGAAGCGCTGGAGTTTTAGATCTAGGGTGGTATTCAGACTACAGATGTGTAAGTTACGTTACGTCGAGTCACCATGGGTCTTGCGTGATTCACGAGATTCCTGTATGTTATTTAAATGAGTGGTGTGCGTGATCATCGTAGGATCCAAGTTTTAACGAAAGAGATTCAATTGATATGCTTATTTGGGGCAGATGTATTTTGAAAGATTATATATATAAGATTTAGATGGATACTGCATGAAGTTGCATCAAGATTATCTCACATAGGATATGTTTCTAGTACCGTTTTGATTACAAATGAAGATCTTCGCGATTCTTTATCAAAATTTTGGAATTTGGAACATAATTTGGAACAAAATATATAAGAAAGATTTCTTTTAGCAACGAAACATGTTAGACAAGACATATATGTTAATGATATCAAGAAGGACCTAACACATTAAAACAGGCATTTCAGTTACAGCAAGAAATCATAGACATGTTTAATACCGCAGGATTTATATTACATATGATGATAAATTCAAGCTGAATATACCCTATCTCCTTTCATTTTCAAAAAATTCATAATAAATTGAAAAGTGAATGAATCATTTTAAAACTATGGACACTTATAGCACAAATTATAAGCTTTACAATGATAGAAACGTTTTTTCAAAATGTCTCTTAATTTAGTAACCGATTGTTATGATTCCCCTTTTTTGTCGTCCGTTCATAAACAAACTGTTTGTTTAGAAAATCGAAGATGAGTTTCGAGTCCAAAGATGGGAATGAAGTTAGTGGGGAAAAATAAATAAAATGACCAGGAGAGTTTCATATTTTCGAACAATGTCGCCGCGATAATTAAAAGACCCCGCGACCCCTTCATTTCACAAATAACGCCGCTTTAATTGCTAAGCCGGCCTACAACGGCTGACAGTGTTTTAGTGCTAATGCAGCTTGCAATTATCCGGCGACTACTTCAGCACGATTGGAATCCATGGCGAATTTTAGCCATCTTGCACCTTAATCAAACCAACAGGAGTTTTATAATATTGTTTTTCATGGCGTTCCGTTCGTCTCGAACCTTAACCTAACCGTGTGAACCGTACGAAGAGTCGAGTCTTTGTCGCGTCCGAGATAAATATTAAATACTAACATGAACCCCTTCAGTTTCATTTTCATCGTATCCATTCAAAAAATGCTTCTAAATTTGATTTTTAATAGATTTGTCGGCATCACGTTTGTCATTTTAAAGGGGTGTTAAATTGACAGGTAACCCTCTTGGTTAATCTTCTAAAGTAGCTCTTGGACACGATTCACTAATTCTTAGGATTCCCACCACATTCAGAACTACAACCGATTCACTCTTCGAATGAAGAAAAGAGAACATCCATCCATCCAGTGGGAACCTTCCTTCATTTCTTTCACACATCGTTGTTTATCGTTCGGTTCTTAGCGGCTGTCGTCCTTTAAGGATCAAAGGCGTAATCCCTAATCATTAGTAGGGATTTTAGTAATCTTTATCGTTTTTGACTACCTGTATGTTATTGTAAAACTTTCTTCACTAGCACTAAAAAATATTAGTACAATGTTGAAATGTATAAACATATTTATATAGTTATTTTTTTATTATTTTTGTTTGAAATTCATGTGAGGGAGTTAAGAGAAAAGCTGGAACGGTTTTTTCTCACGGATTCCGCTCCTATACAAACAAGTAGTTAAGCGTTTTTAAAGGGGGTCCGCGGCCGACATGTCCAACGATCGGCCTCCTAATAGTATAAACCAATATTTTGCTGTCTAAAGATCGCGGCTCTTGCCTTCCCGGCCCGTTCTCATTATTGCCTTAAAGATATAATTAACGTGAGAATCTATTGCACTTTTATTGCTCGACATCACTACCATAACTACGTGTCCATTCTTTTTCGATCAATTTAGAAATTCTCTATCATAAATTACAAGAATTTTTATATAAAATAAATTATAAAATAAATATTTTTTGTCTTTTAGAGCTAGAAATCGAAGATAAATTAAAAAGTTCTAAATGGTAGAGAGAAGAAGAAAGGTTCAAAAATTTGAGAAAAAATGAGGGTTGTGGAAAATCCAAACGGATAAGGAAGATGTTAAAGAACATAGAGATCGATGCTGGATGATATTGGAATCTACAAGGTGGTGGAGAACCAGGGATGGATTTTAAATATGATGTTTCGTTTATTTTAAAAAATCGTAACATCGGGTTTTAGTGTTTTATTTTTTTGATGATATCGATGAGTCTAACTAACTAATATCCAATCAGTGCTTTATCAATTAAAAATTTATAGTAATACATGGATATATTTTCTAATTCGAATGTATTAATTTATTTACGAAGAAATAAAAATATCAGATTGTGTAGTTAGTAAAGAATAAAAATGGCAAAAGTTCCCAAGACCAGTATTAGTTATATTTTTAGTTCCAGAAGAATTTATAACAATTAAGAACTAAATGGCAGTTAAAACTAGAACTAACACTAGACCTAATACTAGAAATATTCGGTTTACTAATTTTACTTTAATACAAGTGTACAACAATTTAAGCCTGAATTACAATCTAAAAATAATGCTAACACTAACGCTAGAGCTAATACTACACCTACAACAAAAAACATTTAGGTTTAGTCGTACCTCTCTTTTTTTTTTTTTCTTTATTAAAAACCAGCTCAACAATTAAAATATGTTATTTCATGGCTTAGATCTTATTGGATTACACTTAATTAACACATCACAGGAGGAAACACTTCACCATCTGTTATTCCGACTCATCAGTCAATAGATCTTGAGGCAGTTTTCTTTTTATTCTGGAGTGAATGTTACGTTGCCCAATGTGCAGTCTGGTCGCGCTAGGACACTTGTTGAGGTTACTGTAGAAGTTTTTGGTCAACATTTTTATAAAGTTTGCTATATATTCTATACATAATTCATCATGCAATTGCTCGTTTCTTATAAACCAAGGGGCATCCACTGCGATCCTTAATATTTTATTTTGTAATGTTTGAATTTTTTTAATGTTAGTAGTGGAAGCGTTACTCCAAACTGGACAGGCATAAGTGACCAAGGATCTGATTAGTGCTTTGTATAGTAGAAGTGTGCATTCCATCCTGAGGGGAGTTTTTCTGTTAATCAGGGAATATAGTTGTTTTAATCGATCATATGCCTGATTTACTCGTGTGTTGATATGGATACCCCAAGTTAAACGTTGGTCAAGATGAACTCCCAAATACTTCACCGCTTTGTCTTTTTGATTCCAAACTATAGGCTTGTTGTTTATTATTATGCACGGTGGATCAATCACTCGTTTCAAAGTAAAAATTTTTGTTTCACACTTATTTGCATTTAAATGAATACACCACTTTGAAAGCCACTTCTGTAATATATTGATTGAATTTTGGAGTTTTTCAATGGCGTCTTTTAAATCATAACTTTGTGTTATAATGATCATATCATCTGCGTACATAGCCTTATCGTTGCCGGTTTGTAATGGAATGTCGTGCATGTAGATATTAAATAACGTAGGTGATAGTATACCTCCTTGTGGCACTCCACCTCGGATGGGTTTAGTAGAAGAATAGCAGCCATTTATTCTAACACTAAATGTTCTCTCTTCAAGGTAGGATATCAGAATAGCGCAGAGATACCTGCTTAAACCCACGTGGTGCAGTTTGTATTTAAGACCTTGTAGCCAAACGGTGTCAAATGCTCTTGCAACGTCTAAGAAACCAGCTGCGGTGTATTTTTTATCTTCAAATCCCTTTTCTATGATTTCTGCGACTCTTGCAAGTTGGTGTGTCGCAGAATGGTTTGCTCTAAATCCAAATTGTACATCGGGGATAATATCAAGATTCATCATTTCATCTTGCAGACGAGTGAATATTATTTTTTCAAATAGTTTTGACAGAGTTGGAAGAAGACTAATGGGACGATAATTTTGAATTTCGGATTTGCATTTACCGGGCTTTGGGAACAGTAAGATTTCAGCTTTCTTCCATGCAATGGGAAAGTAGCCTATTTGTAAACAACTGTTGAAGATGCTTTTAATGTGATCAATGATATTATCGGGAAGATATTTCAATAAAATGTTTGGTATCAAATCATGTCCTGGAGCTTTGCGATTGGGTAGACGTTTAATTTGCGCCTTAACGTCTTCTGCTGTTATTGTCTCGGTATAGTTTCCTTCGCTTAGTAGGTGTGATTCATTATATCGTTGAACTATAGCCGCAAAATCCGTGTTTTTGTCCGTAATAATTGGACTAAAAGAATTTTCTAGGTAATCAGCAAAAGCATGGGATTTATCATGATCTGTATTAATATGTATGCCGTCAACTATTAACGTTGGGAGTTCTTCATATTTTTTTAATATTCGTCTAGTGGCTTTCCACATTCCAGGGTCTGATGTATCTAAATTATTTAACATGTCATTGTATTTTTGAATTCGATGAGCATCGAGTTGCAGAGTTATTGTATGAGTCAGTTTATTTAATTTCTTCTTAGTAAAAGGATTTCGAGTACGTTGCCATTCTCGTCTAACTATACGTTTTTCTTTAATGATTTCAAGAATTCGTGTTGGTGGAATATTATAATTTACAACGGGTTTCTTGGTTGTTGGTATTGTAGCATGCCTGATTGCCTCTGTCATATTTGTGGTAAGTTGTGTTACTTATATGGTAGGATCTCATAAGGTCTTGAAATTCATTCCAGTTGACAAATCCATTTATAAGTTTTGGTACAGTTGGAACGTACAATATCTGTCTTGATAAGTTGATTAAGACTGGCAGGTGATCTGAGTTTAATTCAGTTATGACTGTTTGAGTTAATGGAAGATGAAAGTTTTTAGTAATAACAATATCTAGGATGTCTGGTAGATGATCATTACGGAATGGGTGATGCCAGATTTTCTAATTGAGATCCAGAAGGATTGTCTGCACGGCATCCCCAATGTTTTAATTTACTGTTGAGATCTCCAATTAACATCACAGGTTCTACTGTTTGAAATATTTTTTTAAAATCATTATTAATCAACGATTTGTTTGGCTGTTTATAGGCACATATTAAAGTTATCGGGGCGTGTCCTTTTATCTCATATTGGATAGCAACAGTTTCTATTGATGAGGTGGTAATACTATATAAGTGATGTTTAATTTGGCGTCTAATTATGATTGCGACGCCACCAGCTGCTGTTTGAGAGTTTCTATCATACCTGTATATGTTATAACCACCAATTCGGAGATTTTCTCCTGGCGCAAGATGTGTCTCCGAGATACATGCTATGTCTATGTTATATCTCGCAAGAAAAGCAATGATAAGAGCTTTTTGCTTTTTTAACCCATTTGCATTATAGTTTAAAATTGTGATATTTTCTAAACGTTGTAGATTTGTATTATTTGACATGAATAAGGGAAGGTAAGATCTCGTTGATTAGGTGTGATTTGATTTCATTGATAATTGGGATAAGGACCTGTTTCAGGAGATTTATAATGACTGTCACCAAAGGAGAGGAGGTTTGAGTTTCATTTTGGGATGTGAAGGAAGGAATATTATTGGATTTATTAGCTTTACCTTGAACTGCGTTAGCGAAAGAAATTTCAGGACTAAGAGTGCGGAAACTGGGTTGTGAATCTTTTCTTTGGGAATTAATATAACTGCGGTCTTGATGTCGGGGATTTTTGTTTTGTAGATCAGTGTGACTCTTACATCCCCTATAATTAGATGGATGAGGTCCATCACAGTTCGCACACTTAGGAGGGTCAGCTTTGTTTTTTGTACATTGAGTGTGGTTGTGTTGCTCTCCACATTTGACACACCTCGGCTTTAATGAACAATAATTCTTTGTATGTCCAAATCTTTGACAATTATAGCATTGAGGAACATTATTTGGCTTTCTTCTCATCTCAACTGTAACTATTGCCTTAGAAATTTCTTTGATTTTAAATATCTCCTTCGCTTTTTCGCATGGAGTAAGATCAATCGCACACAGAGGTATACGATATTTTTCTTTGTTAACTAATCTAGTTATTTTTATTATTGGAAGGTTATATGGTAATAATTCAGAATTTATTTCATCTTCCGAAAGTGATATGGGAACATGACGAATTACTACCGATAATGGTTTAACAGAAGGATCTTGAAATGTATAAAATTGCGCATTATTTTCTTTGTAATATTTAGTGACCGTTCTATAGTCGTTGCTATCTGTCAAATTAATTTTTAAGTTTTTATTATTATACGTGGTGGTGAAATCATGAACGGTTAAGGCCTTGAGATCATTGATGGTTTGTTGATGATTAAGAGCATTTTGTAGGAATATAGGCGGAATTTTTATTTTTTGCTGAGATGAAATATTTTGTTGTGATGTATCTTATTGTTTGGATGATGCTTTGGAATGTGAGGCTTGTTGCTGTGAGCTTTCGCCATGTTCATCAGAAATATTTTCTAAAATTTGAAAACGGTTTTGACTTAATATATTTGGAGGATCCCAAGAATATTTTTTCGATAAATCATCTGTGGGAGGTGTTAAATGATCTGCAGATCGTTTTGCGTTGGACATAACGTTTTAATTTTACTTTGCTCACCCTAAGGCGGCTTTATTTCCCGTATTACAACAGAATAAAATCGTCAATGTATTCTCGAATTTTGCAGAAGAACGTGTTTTTATACGAACGCACAGCTGTAAAACTCGCTAGGCTACACACGTCCGACGCGGTTGAGCGCTGTCTTCGAACTCGTACCTCTCTTTCTACTATGGCAAAAGCCTAATGTTTCTAGTTCTAGGTCTAGTGTTAATACTAAAAGTAGGTTGTAGGTCTAGTACTAGTTGTACTTTTAGTTCCAGAAGGATTTACAACAATCAAGCACTGAACGGTAATTAAAACTAGAACTAACACTAGACCTAGTACTAGAAAGATTTGATTTAACCGTGCGTCTGAAGACACTCTGTTAAACCTGAACCTTTCTAGTACTATGTCTAATGTTAGTTCTAGATTTAGTTTGGTACAACTATACAACAATTTAAGGTTGAACAATAACTGAAAATAGTGCCAAAACTAACGCTAACACTAAACCTAGAACGAAAAATATTTAGGTTTAGCCGTACCTCTCTTAAGATGAAACCCAATCCAACCCAACCCTTCTTTTTATGAGGTCGGGGAAAATCTGTGAAGATACATCTGGTTTATGGTGTTGGACGGCCAAATAGTATGGGGTTGGAGTACAAAGACCTCGACCCACTAAAAACTCCTTTCCTCGTCTTCTCCGTAATCCGTCTAAATGGCGTTTCTTCAAACCTTCTTCCTTCCGGAAGGCACAAGCAGTATTATTTGATAAATTGGAATTAAAATGAATTTCTTCGTTTTTTTAACTTTTACTCGATGTATTTAAAATATATAAAAATATATGTCTATATAAAATATATCTAAAATATATGTATATTAAAATATACATCGATTAAAAGTTAAAAAAAACGAAGTAATTCATTTTAATTCCAATTTATTTAATACATCGATGAAAAATGGATAAAAATAAAAATAAATATTCTGAAGTATTATTTGAGATAAACCCCCCTTGATCCATTTCCTATTCGCTTCATTGCAGTCCTTGCATCTACTTTCATCTTTTGTTTTCATTACAGTTCTCAAAAAAACGGCGATTGCATTTCATTTTTCCTCTGTTTCCAGCACACTTCTTACCAAGTTCTCCGTTTGAAGCTTACAATTACATATCTCTTCTGCGATTATTCTTTCCGTCCTGAATTTCTTGCAGACAAATTTTCTATGTTTTCGTGTGTCTCTACATTGATAGTATCAGCAGAGGTCAGAGTCACATTTTTTTAATATTCCCGTAAAAGCTTGGGTCATATAAAAATTCATAGCTCCCCAGGATCTATTTGTGTAGGATTTTACATCCTTCATCAGCTGACCCGACCATCCGTCATAGGTTTACCATGCTTCTTGTCATTTGGAAAATAGTTCTTTTCTTGCTTCCATTTTAAACTCTGCCCGCCTCTATATGGTAGATCTTTCCTCTGCCAGTAAGTGTAAAGGAGGCAGACCCTCCAAAACTTCAGCACTAGCATCCAATACTATTCTATACGCTCTAATACATCCAGTTGCCAGTTTCCAATTTAAGTTTTGCAACTTTCACTTATAGAAGTCAATTTTCAATGCTTCTTTCCATGTTGGAGCCGCGTAGAATACAACCGAGACCACTACCTGGTAGAGTATTTTCCATTTACAATGTGTAGGCCCTTTGGTTCTAGGCATTATCTTATTTAATGTAGTTCTAATTCGTTCTGCCTTGCATAGTATTTCCATGATATGAGCTATGAATCTCATGTTATAATCCAGCACCACTTCGAGGTACTTCATCATACGGCGTGGAAATCACTTCCAGTATCAGGTTCAGCAATCTTCTCCGTCCTTTAAAAATGATCGCTTCCATCTTGTGCAGTGCCAGTTCCAAGCCCTGTAACTAGTAAGTATCTTCCATCCAGTATCCTATACGGTTGTAAGTATATTCGATGGTCTCTCTAAGTTCGTCCTTGGTTTTTTTGACCGTTATTACAGTCAAGCCGTCCGCATAAGCTATAAGCGTAACGGCCTGAGACTCCAGCTGCAGCACCATATCATATGTGATGTTTCATAACAGGGGCCCTAGAACTGAGCCTTGTAGGACTCCTCTATTTATTTTATACTCTTTCCCCTCATAACCAACCATTCTGTCAGATAGCTAACGTTAATAATAATATTTACAAGATACTTCAATTATCTTGCACCATCTCAAGGAATTGAAGGCATTTTTCACATCCAGTGATATCATGGCCGCAAGTTTTCTTTTCCCTCTGATGAACTTTTTACTCTGTTCGACGACCTCCTTGATCTTTTGGTTTGCGTTTAGAATAGACTTACCTTTCCTGAACTCGAATTGGTTTTCTGAGAAAAAACGACTTGTATTTGTTACCTGATTTATAATATTATTTTTGATGATAACTTCATATAACATGGCCCAAGCATTAAGGAGGCAAATCGGTCTATATGATGAGCCTAGCTATTTTCCATACTTAGGGGAATACTTGTGTTGTTATTACCCGATTTAAAACCTTCGCTAGCAATTCTGGAACCTTCCCCGTTATTGCGATTACCAGGTTCGCTGGTATGCCATCTGGCCCGGAAGCTTTTTTCTTTCGCAGGGATCTTACTGCGTTTAAGATTTCTTCATTGCTTATTTTTGGTGGACTTTGATCTAGCTGAAAATTCCATTTTTGGGAAGTATCCGCCGGAAACAAGAAACTTGTTAACTTGAATTATCATCTCCATTTCATCGCTCGCATTCGTGGATGGTTTTGCCGTAAAAAAAATTTTTTTTTGTTGCGATTTTATACCCGTCTCCCCGTCACCCGTCTCCCCAAATATCGTTTTCTAAATCTTAAACTAGATTATTCCAGGCTTTTTTCTTGTCCTCTCTTATCGGTTTTGTTAAGTGTCTTTTCATTCTTTAATCCAACCCAACCCAACCTAACCTAGTTTCAGAACTAACAGTAGACTTGGAACTAGAAACATTAGGGTTTAGCACTCTTAAGAAATGTACGAAAAGATTTTCAATCATTCAAAAAACTTTTAAAAAACCGGATGTATTTAAGGTACCGCAAAAAAATTCCGATTTTTTAGGGAGCTGCAAACAGCAACATTCATAGAAGATTAAGAGAATCACGTAAGTCTGATGAAATTGTATCCTTGTCATTTCAAACGTATTCAACATTTACTCAATATTTGGACAGTCCAATGTTTAGATTACCCACCAAAATTAGAGTGGTCAGGATGATTACTTGGTAAGCTGTAAATCACTCAAAAATTATTGCCTTAATCAAACATTTCTAGAAAACCAATTGATAGATAATTGACCACTTTACACGAAAATTCAGCCCGTTTGACAAAATTTGCAATGGAGTGGATACTAGAGAGAGTTTCAGATGTTTAAGAAGAATCTTTAACGCTCTATATCTCGATAAGGAGGTAATTAGGAAGTATTTTAAGACTATTCATTTCCATTTTCATGTATAGAAAATAGAAATCGGTCAGCGATTTTTTGAATAACCCGGTATAAAAAAAATTGAGTTTTGAAGAGCAATTTTTGAGTTCCAGTTTTGGAGAGCAAAGAAAACTAACCATGAAGATTCAGTCACGCATACATGAATAATGTTTTCTTTTTAAACATCATATCATGATTTGAGGTAATAATATTTTGTGTATAGTTGATGTAGTTTAAGTTTCTTGATGGTTTTTGTGGATATGGTTGTGATTAAGAGTAAACTAGATATCGTTGTGGACTGAAGTTGGGAAGTGATTCCGAAACGTCTCAAACTGTTTAATATAGAACATTTTGAGAGAAAAAGGTCTTTTTGGTCTTTTTTAACCTTTTATGTAAGCTTATTAAAAAAATGAAGAAGGAATTTGTCGAAACAACTTTTAATTTTTGAAATATTTATTCTGAAACGTCAGGAAATATTGAACCATTTTACTATAATAACCACTTACTACATATTTACTATAATAAATTGAGAATTGAATGAATCATTATGAAACTGCTACCATTTCTTGAGCAAAATATCCAATGATAGAAGCAGATTTTCAAAATATTATTTAGTTTTTGAGATATTTGCTCTTAAACGTTAGAAAACATTTTCATTTTTGCGATTAAGTTCATTTATTTTTTAATAAATAATTAATCGTAATAAATTAAAAATTCAATAAATGACTATGAAGCTTATTAGCGCCTATAATAGAAATTATAAGCTTTTTGGTGATAATAACGAATTTTCGAAATATCTTTTACTTGTTAAGATATCGAGTTTTAAACTTCACAAAACATTTATGATTTTTTTTGAATTAAGCAAGTATTTTCATTCATTTTCAAAAAAATCGCAATAAATTGAAACATCAACAAATCATTGTAAAACTAACAGCACATGTAGTACGAATTATAAGCTTTCCAATGATAGAACCGGATATAAGAAATATCTTGTCGTTCTTGAGATATTAATTTCTTAACATCACAGGATATTATTTTTGGGGTTAAACAATTATTTTCATTACTTTTCAAAAAATCATAATAAATTGAAAATTCAATAAAATATTATGAACCTTTCAACACCTATAGTAAAAATTATAAGCTTTTTAATGACAGTAACGGATTTTCAAAATATCTTTTAGTGTCTAAGATATTAAGTCTTAAACGTCAGACGACAATTACCCATTTATGGGGTAAATTATTAAAAAAATCATAAAAAATTGAAAAGTCAATAAATTATTATCAAACAATGAACATTTGTAGTACATATTTTAAGATTTTCAATGACGAAAACGAATTTTGAGAATATCTTTTACTTTTTGAGATATTAAGTTCTAAACGTCAGACGACAGTTACCCATTTATGGGGTTAATCATTAAAAAAATCATAATAAATTAAAACGTCAATAAATCATTATGAAACTATTAGCAGTTATAGCACAAATTTTAAACTTTTTAACGACACTAACGAATTTTGAAAATATCTTTTAGTTCTTGAAATATCGAGCCTTAAACATCACAAAAAATTTTACTACTAAAATTTTTATGTTAACCAATTGTTTTCATTCATTTTCCAAAAATCACAACAAATTGAAACGTTACTAAATCAGTCTGAAAATATGGGAACATATAGTCCAAATTATAAGCTTTCCGATGATAGAAACGGATATGCAAAATATCTTTTCGTTCTTGAGGTAGCAAGCTTTAAACATCAGCGTATATTTGCCCATTTTTCGGGTTAAGCAATTATTTCCAACCCAAGAAATCATTATGAAACTATTTGCACTTATAGTATAAATTATCAGCTTTTCAATGTTATGAGCGGATTTTCAGAGTATCTTTTGGTTCCTAAGATATTAAGTCTTATACGACAATTACCCATTTATGGAGTTAATCATTAAAAAATCATAATTGAAAGGTCAATAAATCATTATGAAACCATTAGCAACTGCGGTACAAATTATATGCTGTTCAATGATGGAAACGAATTTTCAGCATATCTTTTAGTTCTTGAGATATTAAGTTTTAAAGTGACACTATATTTATCCGTTTAAGGGGTTAATCATTAAAAAATGATAATAAATTGAAACGTTAATAAATCATTATGTAACTATCAGCACTTATAGTACAAATTTTAAACTTTTTAATGGCACTAACGAATTTTGAAAATGTCTTTTAGTTCGAGATATCGAGCTTTAAACATTACAACAAATTTTTAAATTTTTGGATTAAACAATTATTTTCATTCATTTCCAAAAAATCACAACAACTTGAAACGTTAATAAATCATTGTGAAACAATCACAGCATATAGTCCAAATTATAAGCTTTCCGATGATAGAAACGAGTATGCAAAATATCTTTTCGTTCTTGAGATAGTAAGCTTTATACATCAGAGTATATTTGGTCATTTTTGAGGTTAAGCAATTATTTTCTACCCAACGAAACATTATGAAACTATTTGCACTTATAGTAAAAATTATCAGCTAGAGCGGATTTTCAAAGTATTTTTTTTTTCCCAAGATATTAAGTCTTAAACGTCAGACGACAATTACCTATTTATGGAGTTAATAATTAAAAAATCATAATAAATTGAAAATTCAATAAAATATTATGAACCTTTCAACACCTATAGTAAAAATTATAAGCTTTTTAATGACAGTAACGGATTTTCAAAATATCTTTTAGTGTCTAAGATATTAAGTCTTAAACGTCAGACGACAATTACCCATTTATGGGGTAAATTAATAAAAAAAGTCATAAAAAATTGAAAAGTCAATAAATTATTATCAAACAATGAACATTTGTAGGTCATATTTTAAGCTTTTCAATGACGAAAACGAATTTTGAGAATATCTTTTAGTTTTTGAGATATTAAGTTCTAAACGTCAGACGACAGTTACCCATTTATGGGGTTAATCATTAAAAAAATCATAATAAATTAAAACGTCAATAAATCATTATGAAACTATTAGCAGTTATAGCACAAATTTTAAACTTTTTAATGACACTAACGAATTTTGAAAATATCTTTTAGTTCTTGAAATATCGAGCTTTAAACATCAAAAAATGTTACTACTAAAATTTTTATGTTAACCAATTATTTTCATTCATTTTCCAAAAATCACAACAAATTGAAACGTTACTAAATCAGTCTGAAACTATGGGAACATATAGTCCAAATTATAAGCTTTCCGATGATAGAAACAGATATGCAAAATATCTTTTCGTTCTTGAGATAGTAAGCTTTAAACATAAGCGTATATTTGCCCATTTTTCGGGTTAAGCAATTATTTCCAACCCAAGAAATCATTATGAAACTATTTGCACTTATAGTATAAATTATCAGCTTTTCAATGTTATGAGCGGATTTTCAGAGTATCTTTTGGTTCCTAAGATATTAAGTCTTATACGACAATTACCCATTTATGGAGTTAATCATTAAAAAATCATAATTGAAAGGTCAATAAATCATTATGAAACCATTAGCAACTGCGGTACAAATTATATGCTGTTCAATGATGGAAACGAATTTTCAGCATATCTTTTAGTTCTTGAGATATTAAGTTTTAATGTCACACTATATTTATCCGTTTAAGGGGTTAATCATTAAAAAATGATAATAAATTGAAACGTCAATAAATCATTATGAAACTATCAGCACTTATAGTACAAATGTTAAACTTTTTAATGGCACTAACGAATTTTGAAAATGTCTTTTAGTTCGAGATATCGAGCTTTAAACATTACAACAAATTTTTAAATTTTTGGATTAAACAATTATTTTCATTCATTTCCAAAAAATCACAACAACTTGAAACATTAATAAATCATTGTGAAACAATCACAGCATATAGTCCAAATTATAAGCTTTCCGATGATAGAAACGAGTATGCAAAATATCTTTTCGTTCTTGAGATAGTAAGCTTTAAACATAAGCGTATATTTGCCCATTTTTCGGGTTAAGCAATTATTTCCAACCCAAGAAATCATTATGAAACTATTTGCACTTATAGTACAAATTATCAGCTTTTCAATGTTATGAGCGGATTTTCAGAGTATCTTTTGGTTCCTAAGATATTAAGTCTTATACGACAATTACCCATTTATGGAGATAATCATTAAAAAATCATAATTGAAAGGTCAATAAATCATTATGAAACCATTAGCAACTGCGGTACAAATTATATGCTGTTCAATGATGGAAACGAATTTTCAGCATATCTTTTAGTTCTTGAGATATTAAGTTTTAAAGTCACACTATATTTATCCGTTTAAGGGGTTAATCATTAAAAAATGATAATAAATTGAAACGTCAATAAATCATTATGTAACTATCAGCACTTATAGTACAAATTTTAAACTTTTTAATGGCACTAACGAATTTTGAAAATGTCTTTTAGTTCGAGATATCGAGCTTTAAACATTACAACAAATTTTTAAATTTTTGGATTAAACAATTATTTTCATTCATTTCCAAAAAATCACAACAACTTGAAACGTTAATAAATCATTGTGAAACAATCACAGCATATAGTCCAAATTATAAGCTTTCCGATGATAGAAACGAGTATGCAAAATATCTTTTGGTTCTTGAGATAGTAAGCTTTATACATCAGAGTATATTTGGTCATTTTTGAGGTTAAGCAATTATTTTCTACCCAACGAAACATTATGAAACTATTTGCACTTATAGTAAAAATTATCAGCTAGAGCGGATTTTCAAAGTATTTTTTTGTTCCCAAGATATTAAGTCTTAAACGTCAGACGAGAATTACCCATTTATGGAGTTAATAATTAAAAAATCATAATAAATTGAAAATTCAATAAAATATTATGAACCTTTCAACACCTATAGTAAAAATTATAAGCTTTTTAATGACAGTAACGGATTTTCAAAATATCTTTTAGTGTCTAAGATATTAAGTCTTAAACGTCAGACGACAATTACCCATTTATGGGGTAAATTATTAAAAAAATCATAAAAAATTGAAAAGTCAATAAATTATTATCAAACAATGAACATTTGTAGGTCATATTTTAAGCTTTTCAATGACGAAAACGAATTTTGAGAATATCTTTTAGTTTTTGAGATATTAAGTTCTAAACGTCAGACGACAGTTACCCATTTATGGGGTTAATCATTAAAAAAATCATAATAAATTAAAACGTCAATAAATCATTATGAAACTATTAGCAGTTATAGCACAAATTTTTAATGACACTAAAAAATTTTGAAAATATCTTTTAGTTCTTGAAATATCGAGCTTTAAACATCACAAAAAATTTTACTACTAAAATTTTTATGTTAACCAATTATTTTCATTCATTTTCAAAAAATCACAACAAATTGAAACGTTAATAAATCAGTCTGAAACTATGGGAACATATAGTCCAAATTATAAGCTTTCCGATGATAGAAACGAGTATGCAAAATATCTTTTCGTTCTTGAGATAGTAAGCTTTATACATCAGAGTATATTTGGTCATTTTTCGGGTTAAGCAATTATTTCCAACCCAAGAAATCATTATGAAACTATTTGCACTTATAGTATAAATTATCAGCTTTTCAATGTTATGAGCGGATTTTCAGAGTATCTTTTGGTTCCTAAGATATTAAGTCTTATACGACAATTACCCATTTATGGAGTTAATCATTAAAAAATCATAATTGAAAGGTCAATAAATCATTATGAAACCATTAGCAACTGCGGTACAAATTATATGCTGTTCAATGATGGAAACGAATTTTCAGCATATCTTTTAGTTCTTGAGATATTAAGTTTTAAAGTCACACTATATTTATCCGTTTAAGGGGTTAATCATTAAAAAATGATAATAAATTGAAACGTCAATAAATCATTATGAAACTATCAGCACTTATAGTACAAATTTTAAACTTTTTAATGGCACTAACGAATTTTGAAAATGTCTTTTAGTTCGAGATATCGAGCTTTAAACATTACAACAAATTTTTAAATTTTTGGATTAAACAATTATTTTCATTCATTTCCAAAAAATCATAACAACTTGAAACGTTAATAAATCATTGTGAAACAATCACAACATATAGTCCAAATTATAAGCTTTCCGATGATAGAAACGAGTATGCAAAATATCTTTTCGTTCTTGAGATAGTAAGCTTTATACATCAGAGTATATTTGCTAGAGCGGATTTTCAGAGTATTTTTTTGTTCCCAAGATATTAAGTCTTAAACGTCAGACGAGAATTACCCATTTATGGAGTTAATAATTAAAAAATCATAATAAATTGAAAAGTCAATAAATCATTATGAAACCATCATCAATTACAAGTACAAATCATAATCTTTTCAATGATGGAAACGAATTTTCAACATAGCTTTTAGTTCTTGAGATATTAAGTTTTAAAGTCACACGATATTTATCCGTTTATGGGGTTAATCATTAAAAAATCATAATAAATTAAAACGTTAATAAATCATTATGAAACTATCAGCTCTTATAGTACAAATTATAAGTTCTAAACGGATTGTTAAAATATCTTTTAGTTCCTGAGATATTAATTTTAAAATTATCATTGATTAATTTACTCCAATAATTTTTTACGAGCTTTTCGTTATTATCTTGAGCTTTTTATGATTTATGACATTTCAACTTCTTTTAACATCAATTGAAGAAATAAAAAAGACAGACAAAGCGATGTCTCGTTGAATGAAGCCACAAAATCTATGGAATGAATAAACATTCGAAAAAATGTTCAATGTGATTAATAAAAGATCCAATCTCTTAGATGCGAGTAATAATAACTTTGCGGATGGTAAAGTGGGCTATAAAAGTTATTTTTCACGGCATAAACAAAGAGAAGAAATTAAACTGTAGTGGACATTAAAAAAATCTAGTACTAGATAAAACTGTTTACCTATTCAAAAACGTTTCCAGGGTCGTTGACTTGAAAGTGTTTTCATACCATTGCAAATTTTCAGTTAATTAATTTGGATAGTTTGATGTATTAAGAGTTGTTTGTTTTAAAAGGGGTCGAGATGGTTGATATGAAAACATGTTTTTTTTTATTATTTTTGACTGGAAAAGCTTTCAAGGGAAAGTTTCGATGGAAATCCTCGCCAAGGTCCTGCAGGACAATGTAGTCCTCCCCCTCACTGTTTTCTCTTGGTGAGATGTAGCTTTTCGGCCGCCGTCTTTATTGAGCGCCTGTGGCGCCACTAGCAAAGCACGGCGGCGCCTGCGAATACTATCAATTTACGACGTCTTCCAATGTCGCCTAAAGCTTTATGTAATAAAAATTCGATATTAACAAAAAACAATTCTATTATAAAAATATTAACTTTGGCATTAATTTATTAATAAGTGAATAAATTTCCGTGGATAGGTGAAATAGTAAAATTAATTAGGTAGTAATTATGTCTGTTTTAAAATAATTGCTTTGGCTACGTCGCGTCGGGTTGTAAGTAACAAAATGATCCAGTTTCGTTCGTGACGGCGGGCGTCCTGGAATTAACGCAGAAAATAGCAGCGGAAGAAGAGCGGCGTCGCGGCGCTCTCTCGAAGTGTGCAAAGGAGAAGCAAGGGAAGAGAGTCTACTTCTTGGCATCCCGAAAGATAATTTATGTTATTATATTTACGCGCGCGGGACTCTGTTTTCCACGAACTATTTTCAGTCGGTACACAAGTTTCGAAACGCCACGGCGCCGTCGCTCCTCCGTGACCGCCGGAATCTTCTACTCTTTTTTCCTTCATCTCTTCACTTTTGTCTTCTTGCCTTTTTTTCTTCTCGTCCCTCCCGGACGATTCGATTTGTAAATCGAATTAAGACGCTAAAATCTCAACGTCGAAAAAACGGTACCGTAAAGAAACGTAGAGAGACCGCAGCGCGGGAGGGGTGCTAGAAAAAGGGGGACCCGGCGAGACGGTTTGTTGTTTTCGTAGGTCCCGGTTCTTATCGACTGCTTGTTCCCACGGAAACGCTATACCATCGTTTTGCTCTACTATTTTCGTCTAGTTTTCACTTTTATTTAGTTCAAATGTTCGTATATAAAAATCTTTCATCTTAAAACTAACATAAAAACCACCTAAAAATTATATCAATAAACAATTTCTAGTAATATAAGTGAAGAACAACATCAAAAGCTACTGACTAAATGATAGGAACTTGCTAAAATAGGAAAAGATCTAAAAGCTAGATATCTGATAGCAGCCTATAGTGAGGATTATCTCCTGCAATAAGCTAAGATACTATGCAATGAAGATCACTTTCTTCTTGCAAAAGGTTTTCTGGCTTTTGGATTCGTGGGATTATCTATTACAGCACTCAAGTCTCAGCGAGCCCTTTGTACATCCCGACAGTTGATCGTTTATTCAAGGATTAGAAAACCAGCCCAATACTTTCAAGAACGTTAAGATGGAACAGTCAGATGGTCATGGTATTCTGAAAATTTATTCCTATAAGTACGTGAGTTTGGGATAGTCACAAACAATACGACTTACCGTCTCGTCTTCCATTTCACACTCTACAAAGAGATGTGTTTGCCAGCTTCATGTAGAATATATGCTTATGATTAAGATGCGTTTCGAAAGTGGGTGAGGAGCCTCAAATCACTTTTTGATTTTCCAAGAATCTGAGTAGATCCCTTTCGGCTAGGGTAGAGCAGAGTTTTCTTTGTAAAAGCACCTGCTGGTGTCTCATCTCATCTATCGTAAAAAGCCTGATATGGGATGGAGCTTATCAACTTTGATACTATATTGACGGCTAGAGAGAAAACAAACAGAAAAGAGAAAACAAAAGAGAAAACAAACATAGAAATCCATTACCTTCTTAAACTGTTAATAATTTAATACGTACCACAGACGATTTAATACTCTTCGCCCATCTCTCCTACGAATCATCTTCCCTTCTTCTTTGTTCCTCTCATTGTCCAGCTTAAAGGGAGGTTAGTTTCCCCTCTGTTTTCGTTTATTCCTCTTTTCTATCTCGCAAATCTTCATTCCTGCATAATAATTCGGAACATGCTGGTAATGTCTTTCACATTGTGCACTTGAAAATTATCAGTTATAATATTATTAAATATTATTAAATTATTAGTTATCCTGGTTTTGCCAATTATTTTTAGATAATTGCCAAAGGCGCCATGGCCCGTCAACATTTTGGTGTTGTAAATATCCACCTTTACCCGACCACGCTGTCAGATCCGAAATCAACACCTTGGTAAAGCATTCATGTAGAATATATGCTTATGATTAAGATGCGTTTCGAAAGTGGGTGAGGAGCTTTAGTAGAGTTTAGTAGTAGAGTTTTCCAAGAATCTGAGTAGATCCCTTTCGGCTAGGGTAGAACAGAGGTTTCTTTGTAAAAGCACCTGCTGGTGTCTCATCTCATCTATCGCAAAAAGCCTGATGTGGGATGGAGCTTATCAACTTTGATACTATATTGACGGCTGGAGGTACAAACGATTCAGAGGAGATCGGTGATTGTTGGTGAGAATCTCACCAACGACGATGTGGCTCGGTGCCTACCAATTGGCAGTATATTCTGTCTGCTATTAGTACAGATCATAACGTTTTGACCGACTTTCTTAGAGTCTATAATCGCATTGGCTACTATCTTTATAACAGTTATTTCTACTTGAGGCGTCGTACAATACGACCCCAGCGAAGTGGTAATGTGCAGCTTTAGACCTTACGAGAATATCCTATAAGCGGAACCTGTAGCTTTCTTTGAGCCATCAGTATAGATGGTTAGTGTTTTGCCCAAGCTTATGTTGCTTTGGGATTCAAAATATGGCTAGGTTAAGAAAGTAAGCTCACTCCGTACTATTCCCATTTTAGCTGTCTGCTAATCGTTAGTTACTTGATCGTAATCGGAGCCACCTCCCTGATAAAAATATCTAGGGGCATCTCCATTGCAATTTAGCTTTGTATGCATGCTTCAGTGCTGAGCACCATACTATGGCTCCGTGGACTACCATCGGTCTTATCACAGAAGTGTATATCCACATAGCAACCCTCGGATTCTATCCCCATGTATTCCCAATTGCCCTTCAACACTGGGCTAGTGCAATCGTCTCTTTTTGGTTTTGTAGCTGATGTGTTATGATCAAGTCAAACTAAGATATTTCACTTCTGGAGCAAAGATTAATGGATTATTGCATAAATTGGCGAAGAAATTAAGTGGTTAAGAAATTAGCTTTTGTTAAGTGTCCCTGTTTAGTGAGAACCATCGCAGTCTTTTCAGGATTGATAGAAATTGTATGTTCTTCACACCATTTTTCGACAAGTTTAAGCGCCTGCTGAATTCTGTAAAAAAGAAAATCGTCAGCTTTATATTTCAATAGAATAGCTACGTCGTCGGCGTAACCAATGGTGAAAAGATGTTTATCGTTTATCTCACGAATGAGATCATCAACTGTTAAGCTCTTGAGAACTTAACAAACAACTCTTGCCTGTTGTTTGTTTATCTTTATGATTTTGGATTAGTGTAATCTCTCCTTCCAGGTTTGGGGATGAAGACTACCTTTACTTCTTTTCAGGATAAGGGAACACAGCGAAATACTAAACAATCTACCTATGTTATTAACTGGTATGGTAATATATGCGCCATACACCACTGTAGTAGTCTTTAACGACAGTCCTTCGCCGTTTGATTCCGTACAGGTTCTTCCTGCCATACCCAGTTGCGAAAGGCTTGAAGCTGAGTTAAAATATTAGAAACAACTGAGAAAATGCTGGACATTGCAAGCAATATACTACCTAATACTGGCAGAATTTTAGAAATTTAGAGTAGAAGACAAGATTCTGAAAACTCAGGATTAAATATTGCAAATAGAGGGCTACATATCACTGTGTAGCAAATAATACTTACTTAATACTTATAACAGGTTTGGTACTATTAGCAAAATACCAGAAATTGTCGCCAAACTGCAAAATTTTGCTATTTGGAAATAGCTACTATCAGAAGACAAAATATTGAAGGAAAAAGCCTAGATGCTGCAATAAAAATGTTATAAAAATGTTAGACTGATAAAAGTACAACTAAACTGGGCAGGAAAGAGTCACTCAGTATGTTGATAATACAAGGACCAGCCCAACCCAAACTTACTACTTGCAAAATACTTGCCAATAGAATACTAGATGCTGCAGGAGTGACACTAGATACTGATGGCAGAATATTTTGACATTGTTGTAAAAAAGACCATACACCCTACAAAGAAATTTACTTACTGGTACAGCAGAGAGACTGCTTGCAATACATCAAAACCTAAAGAAATATTGTTTGCAAAACATAGCTACTGTTAAAAGTATAACAGACCTGAGCAGGAGGAAGAAGTTAATATATTGATAATAGAAAAAGCAACTAAACCCAAACTTACTACTTGCAAAACACTAGAA
The DNA here is from genome assembly GCA_036711965.1 of Onthophagus sagittarius. Taxonomy (NCBI): domain Eukaryota; kingdom Metazoa; phylum Arthropoda; class Insecta; order Coleoptera; family Scarabaeidae; genus Onthophagus; species Onthophagus sagittarius. Next base: position 17,760,855 of record JASERS010000004.1, read on the forward strand.
ATAATCAAAGAAATGCTAGGTGCTGCAGAAATGAGACTAGATATTTCTGGTGAAAGATTCGTTCGATACTGGTAGAAAAATATTAGAATTTGTATACTAGATGTTGTAGGCAAAGGATCAACCTACTATTTGTAGATGGCTAGTGTAAGATGCGTAAATACTGAAATAAATGCATTGAAAAGATAAGATACCTTTTACAGAGGACAGCAAACGTTTTTTAGAACAACTTAGGTTGCTACCAGAAAACTATAAAATGTAAAAGTAAAATGACGTACGCCGATAGAAAACTAAATGCCTCTCTATATCTGAAGATTATTTACTGCTAGTGAAACACTAGATACTGCGGGGAAAACACTAAATACTGCTGAAATAATGCTAAATGCTGCAAGAAAGTGGCAGATTGTGATGACTACAGATTAAACATTACAAATAGGCAGTTAGACCTTGTGAACAAAATGAAGAATGCTTTATATTTTGCAAAGAAAGTAAGATGTAGGCTGAAAACTAGGCTAAATACTAGGCTAAAAAATCTCTTGGCTACTACAGGCAGAGAACTACCAACTTTTTGTAGAATATTAAAAATTGAGTACCAAAAATCAGACGTTACGATAGATTGAATACTATATATGGTTGGATAAACATTTTTTGCATAAATCTAGAAAGTCAACTCAATCCAACACTTTTTTCACTAGGTCGGGGAAAATCACCAAACAAACATCTGGCCTAAGATGTTGGGCGGCCAGATAGTGTGAAATAAAAGTCCCTTTTCTTTTTTTCTTCCGGGACCGCCGGTAAGCATACTTCGGAGATCTTCGATTACACTCTTCTCTCTTTCTCCTCACGGACTACCATCCTCTTCCATTCATTCTCCTAGTTACCTTCGTTTCATCACCTCCTCATTCACCATGCTGAGAGAAAAGAGAAAATAAACTCCATTACTAAGAGAAAACAAACATAGAAATCCATTACCTTCTTAAACTGTTAATAATTTAATACGTACCACAGACGATTTAATACTATTCGCCCATCTCTCCTACGAATCATCTTCCCTTCTTCTTTGTTCCTCTCATTGTCCAGCATAAAGGGAGGTTAGTTTCCCCTCTGTTTTCGTTTATTCCTCTTTTCTATCTCGCAAATCTTCATTCTTGCATAATAATTCGGAACATGCTGGTAATGTCTTTCACATTGTGCACTTGAAAATTATTAGTTATAATATTATTAAATTATTAGTTATCCTGGTTTTGCCAATTATTTTTAGATAATTGCCAAAGACCCCATGGCCCGTCAACATTTTGGTGTTGTAAATATCCACCTTTACCCGACCACGCTGTCAGATCCGGAATCAACACCTTGGTAAAGCATTCATGTAGAATATATGCTTATGATTAAGATGCGTTTCGAAAGTGGGTGAGGAGCCTCAAATCACTTTTTGATTTTCCACGAATCTGAGTAGATCCCTTTCGGCTAGGGTAGAGCAGAGTTTTCTTTGTAAAAGCACCTGCTGGTGTCTCATCTCATCTATTGCAAAAAGCCTGATGTGGGATGAAGCTTATCAACTTTGATACTATATTGACGGCTAGAGGTACAAACGATTCAGAGGAGATCGGTGATCGTTGGTGAAAATCTCACGATCTCACGACGATGTTGCTCGGTGCCTACCAATTGGCAGTATATCCTGTCTGCTATTAGTACAGATCATAACGTTTTGGCTGACTTTCTTAGAGTCTATAATCGCATTGGCTGCTATCTTTATAGCAGTTATTTCTACTTGAGGCGTCGTACAATACGACCCCAGCGAAGTGGTAAGGTGCAGCTTTAGATCTTACGAGAATATCCTATAAGCAGAACCTGTAGCTTTCTTTGAGCCATCAGTATAGATGGTTAGTGTTTTGCCCAAGCTTATATTGCCCTGGGATTCAAAATATGGCTAGGTTAAGAAAGTAAGCTCACTCCGTACTATTCCCATTTTAGCAGTCTGCTAATCGTTAGTTACTTGATCGTAATCGGAGCCACCTCCCTGATAAAAATATCTAGGGGCATCTCCATTGCAATTTAGCTTTGTATGCATGCTTCAGTGCTGAGCACCATACTATGGCTCCGTGGGCTACCATCGGTCTTATCACAGAAGTGTATATCCACATAGCAACCCTCGGATTCTATCCCCATGTATTCCCAATTGCCCTTCAACACTGGGCTAGTGCAATCGTATCTTTTTGGTTTTGTAGCTGATGTGTTATGATCAAGTCAAACTAAGATATTTCACTTCTGGAGCAAAGATTAATGGATTATTGCATAAATTGGCGAAGAAGAAATTAAGTGGTTAAGAAATTAGCTTTTGTTAAGTGTCCCTGTTTAGTGAGAACCATCGCAGTCTTTTAATACTAAATAAAAATAATACTAAACAATCTACCTATGTTATTAACTGGTATGGTAATATATGCGCCATACACCACAGTAGTAGTCTTTAACGACAGTCCTTCGCCGTTTGATTCCGTACAGGTTCTTCCTGCCATACCCAGTTGCGAAAGGCTTGAAGCTGAATTAAAATATTAGAAACAACTGAGAAAATGCTGGACATTGCAAGCAATATACTACCTAATACTGGCAGAATTTTAGAAATTTAAAGTAGAAGACAAGATTCTGAAAACTCAGGATTAAATATTGCAAATGGAGGGCTACATATCACTGTGCAGCAAGTAATACTTACTTACAAGTTATAACAGGTTTGGTACTGTTAGCAAAATACTAGAAATTGTTACCAAACTGTAAAATTTAGTAGACAAAATATTACCTGCTAATTGGAAATAGCTACTAGCAGAAGACTAAATACTGAAGGAAAAAGGCTAGATGCTGCAATAAAAATGTTATACTGATAAAAGTATAACTATACTAGCAGAAAAGAGTAACTCAATATGTTGATGATATAAGGACCAACCAAACAAAAATACTTTTTACAGGAGACAACCAACGGTTTTCAGAGTAACTGAGCTTGCTACCCGAAAACTGTAAGGTGTTAAAATGAAATGAAGTACGCCGGTAGAAAACTAATTCCTCTCTATATCTGAAGCCTATTTACTGCCCCTAAAACACTAGATACTATGAGAAGAACACTAAATACTGCTGAAATAATGCTAAATGCTGTAAGAAACTGGCAGGTTGTGATAGTTGCGGATTAAATATTACAGACGGTTAGACGTTGTAAATAAAATAGTGCTTCATGAAACCTTCCTACAATTTTGAAAACTTAAATACTAGAATCTGTTGGCAAAATAGTGGCAGAGAACAGCAGGAAAAGAACTATCAACTATTTGTAGAATATCAAAAATTGTTTGCCGATAATTAGACGCTATAATAAAGAGATTGGGTACCAAAATCCAACTCAACCTCGCTAATCGCTGGTAAGCATACGTCGGAGATCCTCGGTTACACTCTTCCCTGTCCCTCCTCACGGACTGCTTTGCTCTTCCCTTCATTCATCCAGTTATCTTCAACAGGGTTTTGCTGTTAAGAGAAAACAAACATAGCAACCCATTAGCTTCTTGAACTGTTAATAATTTAATACGTACCACAGACATCATCTTCTCTTCTTCTTCGTTCCTCTCATTGTCCAGGATAAAGAGAGGTTAGTTTTCCCTCTGTTTTCGTTTATTCCTCTTTTCTGCCTCGCCAATCTTCGTTCCTGCCAGCTCCATTTTTTTTCTCCACATCTTCATTAAAAAGCATAATAATTGGAGACATGCTGGTGATGTATTACCAACATGTGTGTGTTTAAATTGTATACTTTAGACCTAACTTTAGAATTAAACTTAAGCTTCTCACCATACTCTGTTTTGCGTATCTTCTTTAACTCGTCGAGCATTGTGCACTTGAAAATTGTATACTCAGCAGTATCAATTTTTTCTCAAAATTAGCATTTATCTGTCCTGGTTTTGAAAATTCTTGTTAGATAACTGCCAAAGGTCCCATGGCCCGTCAACATTTTGGTGTTGTAAAAATCCACCCTTACCCGACCACGCTATCAAATCCAGAATCAACACTTTAGTAAAGGTGTTGATAAATTCGTTCACCAACTCGTGTACAACTCATGTACAACTCTTCTATAATCTCCGTCCTTATCTCGGCCTTAGACTCTTTTCTTCCACTAACAAGTCAATTGGTAGGATTCTAGTTGAAACCCCCACCGTCTGTGCTGAAATAGTTCTATGTCTATTTTCCATTCTAGGCTTTTGATCTTCCTCCCACCAAGAAGAAGAACCAACTCCTTCTTACCAGCGGTAACAACCAAATCTAACCCAACCCAATATAACCCAATCCTCTCTTTACCGAGGACGGGTTGGCTTAGGTTGGGTTGGATTTGGTTGTTGCTGCTGTTAAGACGGAATTCGTGCTTCTTCAGAGTGGAAGGAAAATCAAAAGTCTAGAAAGGGAAGATCTGCTAAACAGATTTTTGGTCTAAGATGATGGGCGGCCAGATTGTATGGGATTGGATCAAAGACTTCGGCCCACTAAAAACTGCAAAACAATTTCGCGAGCTTTCTTTGGAATTGTGATGAGAGGCGAGAGTAGGACGTCTTCTTCGTTTTATAACAACCTTCCTGTCCTCCGTCTCGTTATTTGATTGACCATGAACAATAAAAGTACTCTTTAAGCCGTCAATTATAGTTCTTAATCTAACGTTATCCACGCTCAGTCTTCTTCCTTCTCCTGCTTTCCTCCAGTTCATGGGACCAGCTCTCCTCTTCTCGACTCTCTCCTTCCGTGGTGCTCGAGTTTTTCCGTTCTCTTATTGGATTCGTCCGTCTATAAAGCATCAAGTCACATTGTTAACTTTTTACAATAAGTATTTATTTAACGTACCAGATGAAGGGGTTGCAAGACCCGTTCTTTTCCTGTCCTGTCCTCACAGTGACAGAGTCCCATCTCCTCTTTCTTCTTTTTCTTTCATGGTCACTACTTCTCTAATGTAGACTTCTACAGCCACCTAGTATTTGTCGTTTTCCAGCATAGTCAATCCGCAATTCTTTGGGCTTAATTGACGTCCCACTTTTTTTTCCGTTTCCACACTTATTTCTCCTTACCGTTACACTGGAAGACAGTATTCTCTGCGCGTCTTGGTAGACCTCATCGCAACCCATCATCCAACCCTAAAGGCAGCTTATAGAATACTAGCTGCTGCAGCAATATGACTACACTCTGCTGACAGAAGATTAAATACTACATATTCAAGTTTGGACATTGTATATAAAAGACTATACACCATTCAAAAAAGATTAGTTACTAGTACAATAGTAGAAATTGCTTGCAATACATTAGAGCATAAAGAAAGATAGTTTATGAAATATAGATACTGATAAAAGTATAACGAACCTGGCCAGGAAAGAAGAAGTCAATATGTTAAGATTAGAAAAATCAACCCAACCGAAACTTATTACTTGCAAAACACTATTCTATAGTGTTGACAAAAGACTGTATATCACGCGAAGAAGCTCTCTTACTGCCACAACAGCAGAGACTACTACCAACACACCAAATCATGAAGCAATATAGTTTACAAAACGTAGATACGGATAAAAGTATAACGAACCTGGATACTAAAGAGGAAGTCAATATCTTAATAATAGAAGAACGGACCCAATCCAGTTCAATCTTACTATGTATTTGCAAAATACTAGGAATAGCCAATAGGAGCAATACTAGCAGAAGATTAAATACTACAAATTGACGTAGATACTGTTATGGCCGATCAACAACAGCAAGTTTTTGAGATAAGCTTGTAAAATAGCAGAAAGAGCTTGAAGCTAAAATATATCAGATTTTATAATATCAGACTTTGGAAGGTAGATAAGAAAAGTATTAGATGTTGTAGGCACAGTATTTGCAAATGGTTGCCATCAGAAGACCAGATACTTCTTACAGCTGACTACTGACTGTTTGTAAAATATTAGACTGCTAGCAGGAAACTAAATACTACACATGGATACTGCTCAATAAAGTGTATCTACTATATGCAAAAAAACTATCAACCAGAATGATGAATAGATGATCGATAAATAGACAATCGATTTATTTGCAGTCTACCAGTATAACCAATCATCTTAACACTATCTTTATCTAAATCTATCTAGAATGGAAGGATGAAGAAATAAGATGAACAGATTGAAATTTGCTGTTTTAAACGAATATTTGTTAGTTATAAAATATAAGATCTCGCATGGACAATAAAAGATAATTATAGAAATATCGATGAATAGAAAGAGGAATTGAAATAATGATAAGAATTTTAATTTTCTTTAGTAAAAACGTGAGTTCATCAATTAATTTACAAGTTTAGTATGTTTAGAATCTTTCTAGACAGAGCTAGAGGATAATAAAAAATGTCTAAACAGAAGCTGACGTGTCAATATTTAGACCGAAAAGTCATCAAATAATTTAGTTGGAGATGTTATTAATAGATCGCGTAGGAAAATGTACATTGTGCCGTGTAGCGTTACGGGATAAAACCGGTGTCTTTTGCTTCTCTCTATACGATATTTTCATTCATAATTACACGCCAGTGAGTTTCAGTTGACACAGTTCCCAGTTATTTTTATGTGTGGAGAGGAAGGTTTCGTCATTCTAAGCTTAGGATGCGGTCGTTTCGCGCACCATATAATTAGGCAAAACTATGACTGTTGGGTTCAAAAACTAAGTCGCGATTTGTTTAAATTTAAAACAAACTACATAAGAATGCTTAAGAACACGCAAGAATAGAGAAAAACGGGGTACATGATGTTGGAGGCGGAAAACACGCCCACGCTTCAAGAATAGATTCTTATTGTTGTCTGTCGTCGGTCTGTTAGTAAAAGAACAGGAAAAAATCTGAAATAACTCAGTTTTGGTAAACACGTCATTTTTTTTTAAACTGTTTTGAATCAGTTTTGTTCGAGATCGGTGTAACTTTGTTATTTTGCTTTGCGATGCGACCCGAATGCGACGCTGGGTTTTCAATTAGGTTTGATTTCACGGTATGAAATAATGTTAAGACGTTTCAATAAACTCGTCGTTAAATCGGAAGTCGGCGTTAATTAATAATAAATGATCGGAGAGGAAAACGACGACGAACGGGGGGGCAGTCAGATATGTGGAATATCACTCGTCCGTTGGATCGATAATTGCCACACTTAAATTGGCGAGTGAGTCCAATTTATTACTTCTTAATGCAATTACTTTATTAAGGTTTATTGCACCGGTCTTGTATCGGGACTCAACCGACGAATGTTGTTATTATTCTCACTATTGCATAAAATATAGCAAAAACAACTCTTTTTTTGCTTTTCGGACAACTTTTACCTTCCAAAAATTATATAACAAAAAGTTAAATGCATATATAATTAATTTTTCGATATTCATTATCATTTATTTTTAATATGATTTTTTTAAATTTTCATTGATTACTTTTAAGCTACATCATTTAAGCGCCATCTATAAATTGCGAGTTATATTATAAATTATGTTGGGAAGTTTACTTCAATTCGCAGTGTTGGTTGCCTGCTCAAAATAAATTTAATATTGACGAAATATTTGGGTAACTTTATAGTTTCCATTTCGAATTAAATTGTACTATAAATAGATGGCGCTGTAGAACGATAAAGTAAAATAATTTTAATTTTTCGTATCCTCAATAAATTAAAATATTGTAGTAATTGTATTTCCTGCCTTCTGATCATAATTTATTGAAATGATCTACACTCAACGATTTCATTTATTTGCAGATTAGTGTGATGCCTATTAACAAATTTAGTTTGCTACGCTATGTTGCAGAAAAAAGACTAGATTCGGCATTATGAAGTCTAACGATTAAGCACTGCTGCACATCTCAGATACTGTTCAAACATTACCTTATTGCCGATTAATAACAGCTACTTTTTGATATAAGCTTGAATCTGTTGGTAAAATACCAGAAACTGCCGGAAATTGTAAGCAAGGAACTGTCTACTACTGATAAAATACTAGAAATTGTTAGTATAAGATCAGATACCTATAAAAGACTAGATGTCGCTTAGGATCATAGATAAATAAAGTATTAGATTTTGGTAGGAACTCACTACCATCAGAAGAATTGATACTGCAGGAAAAAATCAAATCCTTTTTTATAGATTACTATTTTACAGAATACTAGAGACTGTTAGCAGACCCCTAAATGTTACATATGGATGCTGCTCAATGAAGTATGTTTACTACGTGCAAAAAGCTATAAGCCAGAAATTATTAGAAAAATGTGATATTTTAAGCACAGAACGACTTACTGCTTGCAGAATGCCACAGATTGCCACAGATAGCCGAAGCTTGGTGGTGAAAGGAAATATACTCTTACATACTGTACGATCATTATCTTATGGCCGATCAATAGCAGTTACTTTTCTATATACGCTTGAACCTGTTGATAAAATACTAAAAGCAGTTGTAAACTGCAAACCAAATAACTATCTACTATCGATAAAACATTAGGAACTGTGAATAAAAAATCAGATACTGCAGCAGAATGGCTAGATTCCATTTTAGAAGATAGATAGGTAAAGTATTAGATTTTGTAGGCAAAGGATAACTGACCATTTGCGAATGGCTACCATTACAAGATTAGATACTGCAAGAAAAAGACCCGATACGTCTTACAAATGATTGGTAACCGTTTTGCAGAATACTATAAGAAAAGCTATCAATCAGAAACTGCTGGAAACAGATTAGATATTGTAGACAATTTATGACTTGCTACTTGCAGAATACCATATGTTACAGAGGAAGATTAGCTATTAAAGAAAAAATTGCTGCAAGAGAAAGTTATGTTGCTTACACAGAACTTGATTTAGTAGTCAGAAGATTAAATCCATATACTGAAAACTAAATTGATTGAGAGGTATTACCGGATTCTTTTCAATATGTCTTTGGTATTTCTCTGGAGGTTCGGATACTTTTGCAACTGGAAGCATATTCAAGGTTAAGGTTCCGACAGATTTCTTAGTTATGGCAGATAGATCAAGATTTGAAAAATGTATGCAAATAAACGAGATATCACTTCTTGTCATGCTTTGAAAAAATGTGTTATTGATGCCTACACAAACTGTGATGCGTGGAAGACCTGTTAAGAGCTTCTGGTGTGAAAACTTGTAGTATACCACAAATTGCTAGTCCAAGTGTCAAAAATCTACATGTAGCAGGAAAAAGTTATCCATTGCTTATACAAGATTTTGGGAGAACCTGCTGATTGATACTTCTGGTGTGAAAACTTGTAGAATACCTCAAATTGCTGCCCAAGTGTTCCTATTGAAGTAAAAATGCTAGATACGGCAGGAAAAGGGCAAGGTGCTGCAAGAAAAATTTATATGCTGCAGGAAAAAGTTATCTTATGCTAATACAAGACTGAATTTTGAGAAATCCTGTGATGTGTGAAGGACCTGTTGATTTCTTCTGGTGTGAAAACTTGTAGTATACCACAAATTGCTAGTCCAAGTGTCAAAAATCTACACGTAGCAGGAAAAAGTCATCCATTGCTTATACAAAATTTTGGGAAAACCCCTGATGTGTGAAAAACCTGCTGATTGATGCTTCTAGTGTGAAAACTTGTAGAATACCTCAAATTGCTGCCCAAGTGTTCCTATTGAAGTAAAAATGCTAGATACGGCAGGAAAAGGGCAAGATGCTGCAAGAAAAATTTATATGCTGTAGGAAAAAGTTATCTTATGCTAATACAAGACTGGATTTTGAGAAATCCTGTGATGTGTGAAGGACCTGTTGATTTCTTCTGGTGTGAAAACTTGTAGTATACCACAAATTGCTAGTCCAAGTGTCAAAAATCTACATGTAGCAGGAAAAAGTTATCCATTGCTTATACAAGATTTTGGGAAAACCTGTGATGTGTGAAAAACCTGCTGATTGATGCTTCTAGTGTGAAAACTTGTAGAATACCTCAAATTGCTGCCCAAGTGTTCCTATTGAAGTAAAAATGCTAGATACGGCAGGAAAAGGGCAAGATGCTGCAAGAAAAATTTATATGCTGTAGGAAAAAGTTATCTTATGCTAATACAAGACTGGATTTTGAGAAATCCTGTGATGTGTGAAGGACCTGTTGATTTGTTCTGGTGTGAAAGCTTGTAGTATACCACAAATTGCTAGTCCAAGTGTCAAAAATCTACATGTAGCAGGAAAAAGTTATTCATTGCTTATACAAGATTTTGGGAAAACCTGTGATGTGTGAAAAACCTGCTGATTGATGCTTCTAGTGTGAAAACTTGTAGAATACCTCAAATTGCTGCCCAAGTGTTCCTATTGAAGTAAAAATGCTAGATACGGCAGGAAAAGGGCAAGATGCTGCAAGAAAGATCTATATGCTGTAGGAAAAAGTTATCTTATGCTAATACAAGACTGGATTTTGAGAAATCCTGTGATGTGTGAAGGACCTGTTGATTTCTTCTGGTGTGAAAACTTGTAGTATACCACAAATTGCTAGTCCAAGTGTCAAAAATCTACATGTAGCAGGAAAAAGTTATTCATTGCTTATACAAGATTTTGGGAAAACCTGTGATGTGTGAAAAACCTGCTGATTGATGCTTCTAGTGTGAAAACTTGTAGAATACCTCAAATTGCTGCCCAAGTGTTCCTATTGAAGTAAAAATGCTAGATACGGCAGGAAAAGGGCAAGATGCTGCAAGAAAAATCTATATGCTGTAGGAAAAAGTTATCTTATGCTAATACAAAACTGGATTTTGAGAAATCCTGTGATGTGTGAAGAACCTGTTGATTTCTTCTGGTATGAAAATATGTAAAATACCACAAATTGCTTTCCCAAGTGCAAATATTGAAGGAAAAATGGTAGTTGCAGCAGAAAAAAGACAAGACACTGCAAGAAAAATCTATATGATGCAGGAAAAAGTGATCCAATGCTTATACAAGACTCGATTTTGGGAAAACTTGTGGTGTGTGAAAGATTTGTTGATTGTTTCAAATGTGAAAACTTGTAGAAAACCATAAATTGGAGCCCAAGTGTAGCTAATGAAGAAAAAATGTCAGACGAGGCAGTAACAGACAAGATACTGCAAGAAAAATCTATATGCTGCAATAAAAAGTTATCCACTGTTTATGCAAGGCTGAATTTCGAGAAATACTGTGATATGTGAAAGATCTGATCATTGTTTTTGGTATACAAATAGCTAGCTACTAATGACAGAATGTAAGAAACTGCTAGTAAATATCAGATGCTGCAGTTGTGTGTAGAAGACTATATAGTAATTTTTGAATATACACAGGCCATGTACTAGATTTTGTACACAAAGGAAGACCTACCCTTTGCAAATGGCTGCTACCAGAAGACTATATACTGCAGGAAAAGACCAGATACTTCTTACAAAGGACTACCAAATGCTGACTGAGATTGCTAATCGAAAACTATATGCATGAATAGGCAAGTATATATGCATATGTAATAGGCAAGAAGTTAACTATCAATTAGAAACTGCTGACAAAATATTAATTATTGCAGACAACGTGCTACTTCCTATATCAATAGTAATACAACACATCAATAGTCGAAATTTAGCTATTAAAGGAAAAAGGCTAGATGCTGCAGGAAACAGTTTTCTATTGCTTAAACAAGACTGGATTTTGGAAATGATTTTGGACTACCTAGTGTAAAAGACAGACATAGTATTTTTTGGAGATACATAGATCATGTACTAGATTTTGTAGATAAAGAAATCCCTACCATTTGCAAATGGCTGCTATTAGAAGACTATATACTACAGAAAAAGATCAGATACTTCTGACAGAAGGACTACTAGCTACTTATAGAGGCTGCTAGCCAAATACTACATATGTATACTGCTCAATTAGGCTTATCTTCTGCATGTAAAAGTATTTTTTGAAGATACCTAGGTCATGTACTTGTAAAGGTATACCTACCATTTGCAAATGGCTGCTATCAGAAGACTATATACTGCAGGAAAAGACTAGATTCTTCCTACAGTAGGACTACTAGCTGCTTATAGAAATTGCTAGCCAAATGCTACATATTATACTGTTCAATGAGGCTTATCTACTGCATGTAAATAGCTGGAAAAAACTGTCAACCAGAAACTGCTAGCAAATATTAGATGTTGTAGACAACATACGACTTCTTGCTTGTAAAATACCAAAAATTGCTAGCCAAAAAATCTATATGCTGCAGGCAAGTTTATCCATTGCTTATAGAAGATTTGATTTTGGGAAATCCTGTGATGTATGAAAGAAGGATGATTGTTTCTGGTGTGCAAAAAACTACCTACTAATTACAGAATATACGAAATTGTTAGTAAAGTAAAGACTGTGTAGTATTTTTTTGAAGATACATAGGCCATGTATTAGGTTTTGTAGGTAAAGGAAACCTAACATTTGAAAATGGCTACTATCTTCTAAATAGCCACAAATGACTAGCCTAAGTGTAGCTATTGAAGGAAAACGGCTAGATGCGGCAGAAAGAAAACAAGATGATGCAAGATGATTACTTATACAAGACTCGATTTTGGGAATTCCCGTGATGTGTGAAAGCCTTATTGATTGTTTCTGGCGTGCTAAGAACTATCTACCAATGACAGAATATAAGAAACTGTTAGTATGCGGAAGACAATGTACAACTTCTTACTTTTTCCAACAGCTGAAGTCCATAATACCGACCTTAGAACCGAGGTTGGTATTATTACCAATCTCCAAAATCGATTACCTTAAATGCTTATTTCCCCGTAGTGCGATGAAATGCCTAACCGCATCTAAAAATCATCATAGAGCAAATTGAGGATTTAAATACCAATGAAGTGTTCAAAAGGACATACCTTAGTTGAGTTAGCTATAAGGTTAGCTACAAGTTCAGGAAAATTACCCTGTGAAACAGCAGCAAACCTCACAGAGAACAGAGTCAAAAACAATGCCAGAACCTTCTAGAACATCCAAAAACCTCAGATAACAAACAAAAGCCCAATAGAAAGAGTAAAGGCAAAATTGCCGCGCCCAAAACTGTTCTCTCAAAAAGATAATGGCGAAAATAGGCAACATCCTGCACTGCAAAAGAGCCTCAGACGTTACATAACTTACGTTACGTTACACTAACTACAAAATTAATTTAGTTAATCTATTGTAGAGGAGATCTATCTTATGAAGACAGCTATTTAATTTAACTCAATTTATTACCAGGGACTAGGTAGTTGTGTTGGTGATACCGCCGATGCATACCTCTCGAATGCAAGAAGCGTCAAAAGAGGTGAAAGACCACGACGAATATAGTAAACAGAATACCATAGATTGCTAGCAAATGCTTAGCTATTGAAGGAGAAAGGTTAAATGCAGCAGGAAATAGGCATAACACTGCAAGAAAAAGCTATATGTTGTAGGAAGAATATATAGAATATATAAAGAGAATATATATATATGTCTTGCTTACACAAGACTGGATTCTGTAGTCTAAGGAATATATAATATCTACTGAAAACTAAATTGATTGAGATGAAGAACGAAATTTATTCAAAATGTCATTTCTTTGTAGGTTCTAATGGTTTTGTTACTGTAAGCTTATTTATGAATAAGATTTCTATTCTAGGTGAAATCACGATTAGTAAGGTGTAAACGAATGAATGAAAAAAAATATATTGATACATTTACAACACTCGAACCATATTTCTTTATGTATGACAATTTACCTTCAGGTCATAATAATTACACTAAAATTAGAACGAACACTAAAACTATCACTAGTACTTATATTAGCACTATCATTAGAAGCTAATACTAGAATTAACACCGGACGTGGAAACTAGAACCAAAAAAAGTATTATATGAGAGATTTATTAATTTCTCAATCAAGGATTTGTGGTTAAAAGTAGGTTTGATAGCCCACCTCCATTAAACTCTAGATTTCCGAATGAAATGATGAAAAATAATGTTTGGGAACAAACTGACTGAAAGTAATTATTGGTGACGTATGTGTGGTGTGCGAAAGACTGTTTGATTGCTTCCAGCTGATTCTGCACATTGGTTTATTGGTTTCGATATCGACCTATTATGCCAACAACAATATTGTTTTGGTTAGGATTACTAAAAGTAATATTTGCAAATGTAGATATTAATGATATCATTCGGATATGTTCCTAAATTGAATTAACCATAAATTTCCATAAATATTATGCAAACCAAATAACTATCTACTCTCGATAAAACATTAGAAACTGTGAATAAAAAATCAGACACTGCAGCAGAATGGCTAGATTCCATTTTAGAAGATAGATATGTAAAGTATTAGATTTTGTAGGCAAAGGATAACTGACCATTTGCGAATGGCTACCATTAGAAGATTAGATACTGCAGGAAAAAGACCCGATACGTCTTAGAGATGATTGGTAACCGTTTTGCAGAATGCTATAGTGTGCTACCACGTGCAAAAAGCTATCAATCAGAAACTGCTGGAAGCAGATTAGATATTGTAGACAATCTATCACTTGACAAGACTGGATTCGGTAGTCTAAGGAATATATAATATCTACTGAAAACTAAATTGTTTGATTGCTTCCAGCTGATTCTGCACATTGGTTTATTGGTTTCGATATCGACCTATTATGCCAACAATATTGTTTTGGTTAGGATTACTAAAAGTAATATTTGCAAATGTAGATATTGATGATATCCTTCGGATATGTTCCTAAATTGAATTAACCATAAATTTCCATAAATATTATGCAAACCAAATAACTATCTACTATCGATAAAACATTAGGAACTGTGAATAAAAAATCAGATACTGCAGCAGAATGGCTAGATTCCATTTTAGAAGATAGATAGGTAAAGTATTAGATTTTGTAGGCAAAGGATAACTGACCATTTGCGAATGGCTACCATTAGAAAATTAGATACTGCAGGAAAAAGACCCGATACGTCTTACAGATGATTGGTAACCGTTTTGCAGAATACTATAGTCTGCTACCACGTGCAAAAAGCTATCAATCAGAAACTGCTGGAAACAGATGAGATATTGTAGACAATCTATCACTTGACAAGACTGGATTCTGTAGTCTAAGGAATATATAATATCTACTGAAAACTAAATTGGTTGAGATGAAGAACGAAATTTATTCAAAATGTCATTTCCTTGTAGGTTCTAATGGTTTTGTTACTGTAAGCTTATTTATGAATAAGATTTCTATTCTAGGTGAAACCACGATTAGTAAGGTGTAAACGAATTAATGAAAAAAATATATATTGATACATTTACAACACTCGAACCATATTTCTTTATGTATGACAATTTACCTTCAGGTCATAATAATTACACTAAAATTAGAACGAACACTAAAACTATCACTAGTACTTATATTAGCACTATCATTAGAAGCTAATACTAGAATTAACACCGGACGTGAAAACTAGAACCAAAAAAAGTATTATGTGAGAGATTTATTAATTTCTCAATGAAGGATTTGTGATTAAAAGTAGGTTTGATAGCCCACCTCCATTAAACTCTAGATTTCCGAATGAAATGATGAAAAATAATGTTTGGGAACAAACTGACTGAAAGTAATTAATGGTGACGTATGTGTGGTGTGCGAAAGATTGTTTGATTGCTTCCAGCTGATTCTGCACATTGGTTTATTGGTTTCGATATCGACCTATTATGCCAACAATATTGTTTTGGTTAGGATTACTAAAAGTAACATTTCCAAATGTAGATATTAATGATATCCCTCGGATATGTTCCTAAATTGAATTAACCATAAATTTCCATAAATATTATGCAAACCAAATAACTATCTACTATCGATAAAACATTAGGAACTGTGAATAAAAAATCAGATACTGCAGCAGAATGGCTAGATTCCATTTTAGAAGATAGATAGGTAAAGTATTAGATTTTGTAGGCAAAGGATAACTGACCATTTGCGAACGGCTACCATTAGAAGATTAGATACTGTAGGAAAAGACCCGATACGTCTTACAGATGATTGGTAACCGTTTTGCAGAATACTTTAATGTGCTACCACGTGCAAAAAGCTATCAATCAGAAACTGCTGGAAACAGATTAGATATTGTAGACAATCTATGACTTGACAAGACTGGATTCTGTGGTCTAAGGAATATATAAGATCTACTGAAAACTAAATTGATTGAGATGAAGAACGAAATTTATTCAAAATGTCATTTCTTTGTAGGTTCTAATGGTCTTGTTACGGTAAGCTTATTTATGAATAAGATTTCTATTCTAGGTGAAACCACGATTAGTAAGGTGTAAACGAATTAATGAAAAAAAAAATATATTGATACATTTAAAACACTCGAACCATATTTCTTTATGTATGACAATTTACCTTCAGGTCATAATAATTACACTAAAATTAGAACGAACACTAAAACTATCACTAGTACTTATATTAGCACTATCATTAGAAGCTAATATTAGAATTAACACCGGACGTGAAAACTAGAAGCAAAAAAAGCATTATATGAGAGATGTATTATTTTTTCAATCAAGGATTTGTGATTAAAAGTAGGTTTGATAGCCTACCTCCATCAAACTCTAGATTTCCGAATGAAATGATGAAAAATAATGTTTGGGAACAAACGGACTAAAAGTAATTAATGGTGTCGTATGTATGGTGTGCGAAAGACTGTTTGATTGCTTCCAGCTGATTCTGCACATTGGTTTATTGGTTTCGATATCGACCTATTATGCCAACAATATTGTTTCGGTTAGGATTACCAAAAGTAACATTTGCAAATGTAGATATTAATGATATCCCTCGGATATGTTCCTAAATTGAATTAACCATAAATTTCCATAAATATTATGCAAACCAAATAACTATCTACTATCGATAAAACATTAGGAACTGTGAATAAAAAATCAGATACTGCAGCAGAATGGCTAGATTCCATTTTAGAAGATAGATAGGTAAAGTATTAGATTTTGTAGGCAAAGGATAACTGACCATTTGTGAATGGCTACCATTAGAAGATTAGATACTGCAGGAAAAAGACCCGATACGTCTTACAGATGATTGGTAACCGTTTTGCAGAATACTATAGTGTGCTACCACGTGCAAAAAGCTATCAATCAGAAACTGCTGGAAACAGATTAGATATTGTAGACAATCTATCACTTGACAAAACTGGATTCTGTAGTCTAAGGAATATATAATATCTACTGAAAACTAAATTGATTGAGATGAAGAACGAAATTTATTCAAATTGTCATTTCGTTGTAGGTTCTAATGGTTTTGTTAGTGTAAGCTTATTTATGAATAAGATTTCTATTCTAGGTGAAACCACGATTAGTAAGGTGTAAACGAATTAATGAAAAAAATATATATTGATACATTTACAACACTCGAACCATATTTCTTTATGTATCACAATTTACCTTCAGGTCATAATAATTACACTAAAATTAGAACGAACACTAAAACTATCACTAGTACTTATATTAGCACTATCATTAGAAGCTAATACTAGAATTAACACTGGACGTGAAAACTAGAACCAAAAAAAGTATTATATGAGAGATTTATTAGTTTCTCAATCAAGGATTTGTGATTAAAAGTAGGTTTGATAGTCCACCTCCATTAAACTCTAGATTTCCGAATGAAATGATGAAAAATAATGTTTGGGAACAAACTGACTGAAAGTAATTAATGGTGACGTATGTGTGGTGTGCGAAAGATTGTCTGATTGCTTCCAGCTGATTCTGCACATTGGTTTATTGGTTTCGATATCGACCTATTATGTCAACAATATTGTTTTGGTTAGGATTACTAAAAGTAACATTTGCAAATGTAGATATTAATGATATCCCTCGGATATGTTCCTAAATTGAATTAACCATAAATTTCCATAAATATTATGCAAACCAAATAACTATCTACTATCGATAAAACATTAGGAACTGTGAATAAAAAATCAGATACTGCAGCAGAATGGCTAGATTCCATTTTAGAAGATAGATAGGTAAAGTATTAGATTTTGTAGGCAAAGGATAACTGACCATTTGCGAATGGCTACCATTAGAAGATTAGATACTGCAGGAAAAAGACCCGATACGTCTTACAGATGATTGGTAACCGTTTTGCAGAATACTATAAAAAAGGCTATCAATCAGAAACTGCTGGAAACAGATTAGATATTGTAGACAATTTATGACTTGATAAGACTGGATTCTGTAGTCTAAGGAATATATAAGATCTACTGAAAACTAAATTGATTGAGATGAAGAACGAAATTTATTCAAAATGTCATTTCTTTGTAGGTTCTAATGGTTTTGTTACTGTAAGCTTATTTATGAATAAGATTTCTATTCTAGTTGAAACCACGATTAGTAAGGTGTAAACGAATGAATGAAAAAAAAAATATATTGATACATTTACAACACTCGCACCATATTTCTTTATGTATGACAATTTACCTGGAGGTCATAATAATTACACTAAAATTAGAACGAACACTAAAACTATCACTAGTACTTGTATTAGCACTATCATTAGAAGTTAATACTAGAATTAACACCGGACGTGAAAACTAGAAGCAAAAAAAGCATTATATGAGAGATTTATTATTTTCTCAATCAAGGATTTGTGATTAAAAGTAGGTTTGATAGCCTACCTCCATTAAACTCTAGATTTCCGAATGAAATGATGAAAAATAATGTTTGGGAACAAACTGACTGAAAGTAATTAATGGTGACGTATGTGTGGTGTGCGAAAGATTGTTTGATTGCTTCCAGCTGATTCTGCACATTGGTTTATTGGTTTCGATATCGACCTATTATGCCAACAATATTGTTTTGGTTAGGATTACTAAAAGTAACATTTGCAAATGTAGATATTAATGATATCCCTCGGATATGTTCCTAAATTGAATTAACCATAAATTTCCATAAATATTATGCAAACCAAATAACTATCTACTATTGATAAAACATTAGGAACTGTGAATAAAAAATCAGATACTGCAGCAGAATGGCTAGATTTCATTTTAGAAGATAGATAGGTAAAGTATTAGATTTTGTAGGCAAAGGATAACTGACCATTTGCGAATGGCTACCATTAGAAGATTAGATACTGCAGGAAAAAGACCCGATACGTCTTACAGATGATTGGTAACCGTTTTGCAGAATACTATAGTCTGCTACCATGTGCAAAAAGCTATCAATCAGAAACTGCTGGAAACAGATTAGATATTGTAGATAATCTATCACTTGACAAGACTGGATTCTGTAGTCTAAGGAATATATAAGATCTACTGAAAACTAAATTGATTGAGATGAAGAACGAAATTTATTCAAAATGTCATTTCTTTGTAGGTTCTAATGGTTTTGTTACTGTAAGCTTATTTATGAATAAGATTTCTATTCTAGGTGAAACCACGATTAGTAAGGTGTAAACGAATGAATGAAAAAAAAAATATATTGATACATTTACAACACTCGAACCATATTTCTTTATATGTTTTTGTTTGTCCTGAAGGTAAATTGTCATTTTACCTTCAGGTCATAATAATTACACTAAAGTTAGAACGAACACTAAAACTATCACTAGTACTTATATTAGCACTATCATTAGAAGCTAATACTAGAATTAACACCGGACGTGAAAACTAGAAGCAAAAAAAAACATTATATGAGAGATTTATTATTTTCTCAATCAAGGATTTGTGGTTAAAAGTAGGTTTATTAGCCCACCTCCATTAAACTCTAGATTTCCGAATGAAATGATGAAAAATAATGTTTGGGAACAAACTGACTAAAATTAATTAATGGTGTCGTATGTGTGGTGTGCGAAAGACTGTTTGATTGCTTCCAGCTGATTCTGCACATTGGTTTATTGGTTTCGATATCGACCTATTATGCCAACAACAATATTGTTTTGGTCAGGATTACTAAAAGTAATATTTGCAAATGTAGATATTAATGATATCATTCGGATATGTTCCTAAATTGAATTAACCATAAATTTCCATAAACATTATTTTCTTAAACTTGTCCCAGTTAAAATTAGAGAACGATTTTGTTCCCCCTCCGATTTCCAGGAGCGGCTTTCGTTCCCCGGCACAACACTGGAATTTTGACTAATTGTTTGAGATTTCCATATGAATGAGATAATGAAATATGGTAGCATTAATATGGATATATGCTACAAAGCGAACTGTAAGCACTCCGTCTGACCTTCTGTAGGTCCAGGGCCGTAATGGCGACATTAGCTCGCCGCGCAATCTGTATGTATGAGATTTTCGCCAATTTGCATAAAATGTGTCTCACTGATTCATATATCTTATTGGGCTTGATATACGATTCGGGGAGGCGGCTGCGGCGGCGGCGGCGGCGCTTGTTTCGCCTGCGATTTGACGCTTTTACTTCGTTACGGCGACGTTTATTGTTTCGGGAAAACAATACGAATTTAAAATCTATCTAAATCGGGTTTTGCGACGAAAAAAAATTTTTTTTTTGCGACTTTTCAATCGGTTTTTTTGGGTGATGTATGAAGATTCAACTTTTATAATAACGGGGAGTGTTTTACATGTTTATTGGGCTGAAATGGAGGCCATTTAAAATCGCCCGAGGGACGACCCTGCGTTCTAAATTTCCCTTAACCCGGTTTGTCGCCTGCGGAACTTTTAATACACAATTAAAATACTGTTTTCCTAACACGTTTACCCGAGCCGAGTTGCCACCAACGTAATTCCATTGTTAAATCTGCAAGTAAACTAGCTGATAATATTCTTGAAATTCCAACACCTCTTGAAAGCGTACCCGGTAGATATTACTTTTGCAAACTGAAACGAAAAAAAAGTTTAATCAGCACAATCAATGTTTCACGCTTATTCGGTTTTGAAATTCAAATGGGCGAAATTAAATCGAATTTCCACTCAATCGATATAAAAGGCATAGTTTGGGAAAAGGAAATTTTCTTAATCCGAGTGGGGTGGCGTCCGAAAACAAATTCAGACCGTCGCTGCGATCTTGTTTTTATGCTCACATCTGCATAATCAGATGATTCCGGGGAATATTTAAAATAACTGCCGTTCCCGGCAAATATTTTCATAAATCTGTCATCGGTGATTGCTTCGGTGGGGATTTATCTCTCCAAGTAGGAAACAACTACACTCCGACGAATAGAGAGGGTAAAATTTTTTCTTTAAGAACAACCGACAAACAGAAACAAAGATATATCACCTCTATACAGTTTCGTTTAACCGAATCGTATTTTTATCTGTGAAATCTTACGGTAAAAAAGGGACTCGGTTGAAACGAGCCGAGATGAACAAAGGGCTGGCTAATGAGGGGTGGCAAAATTGCGTCAAAATTCCTATTCCTGATTCAATGCGGGTCGCGCTTAAATATTAGCCTAAGAAGCGATGTTATCGTAACCAGACCGAAAGCGATACCAACCGGGAAGACTCCTTATAATATAAAGATACCGTCATTTCGGTTTTAATTAAGTCGATGTGCTTAATTACCCCGACTTATCTCTACCCTCCGTCTGTATTTATACTAAGAAAGGGGTCGCGCAAGACTTCCTTACGACACCAACTCATTGAATCACTTACGTTAACATTCAAAGGAGTAATTTTATATTAAACAAAAAAATACAAATTCAAATTTTTATTAAACATTTTAATCTCGAATGTTTGAGTGTTTAAGGTGCGTACAATGATGAAAAATGCAAACGTACATATCCATACATTCGTATGTGTAACTACAACGTAAAGGATTCTTCTTGATGTGCGATCTTATATTTGTTAAACAAGATTCGATGAGGTATATCATGATTAGTAATAGAAATATCTTACAAAAGAAATATTGATGCATTTACGTTGATTGCTTCTATTATTTATGGATAATTGGAAATGAAGTTTTAGGAAATTCAGAGACGTTGTCAACAAATTGACATTAATTAATTATGTGAGCATTCAACGTAGAATTTTAAAGAAGGATTAAAATGTTTTAAATGAATTCGAGTTTTGGGAAGTTTTTTGTTGAAAATTTTAAAGTTAAGAAATATGTTAAAAATTCCAAAAATTTTAAAGATGAATATCTCGGACACAAAGAAAAATTTTGCAAAACGGACGAATCGGTGAAAATTTCGTAATAATATTCCAAGGAAGCGATTTTTTAGGAATAGTTAAAGTTTATTCAGAAAACGAAAAAAGATATTAAAAATTCCGAAAATTTAAGGATAAATATCATGAGAATGAAGAAAGATTTTTCAAAACGGACTTGATTTCTGAAAAGTAGATGGTTTGATTGGTGAAAATTTCGTAACAAAATTTCAAGGAAGCGATTTTTCAGGAATTTGTAAAGTTAGTTCTGGAAAAGATGAAAGGTGTTAGAAATTCCGAAAATTTTAAAGATGACCTCGGAAACAAAGAAAAATTTTGCAAAACGGACTTGATTTTTAAAAAGTAGATGTTTTCGTTAATAATCAGTGAAAATTTCGTAATAATATTCCAAGGAAGCGATTTTTTAGGAATTTTTAAAGTTAGCTCTAAAGAAGATGAAAGGTGTCAGAAATTCTGAAAATTTTGAAGATGAATATCTCGGAAACGAAGAAAAATTTTGTGAAACGATCAAGTTTTTTGAAAAGTAGATGTTTTCGTTAATAATCAGTGAAAATTTCGTAAGAATATTCCAAGGAAGTGATTTTTTATGAATTTTTAAAGTTTGTTCAAAAAATGAAAAAAAGATGTTAAAAAATCCGAAAATTTAAGGATGAAAGGTGTTAGAAATTCCGAAATTTTCAAAGATGAATATCTCGGAAACGAAGAAAAATTTTGTGAAACGGATTAGATTTTTGAAAAGTAGATGTTTTCGTTAATAATCAATGCAAATTTCGTAATAATATTCCAAGGAAGCGATTTTTTAGGAATTTTTAAAGTTACTTCAAAAAATGAAAAAAGATGTTAAAAAATCCGAAAATTTAACGATAAATATCTCGAGAATGATGAAAGATTTTGCAAAACATATATGATTTCTGAAAAGTAGATGCTTTCATTAATGATCGCTGAAAATTTCATAACAAAATTCCAAGGAGGCGATTTTTCAGGAATTTTTAAAGTTAGCTCTAAAGAAGATGAAAGGTGTCAGAAATTCTGAAAATTTTGAAGATGAATATCTCGGAAACGAAGAAAAATTTTATGAAACGGACTAGATTTTTGAAAAGTATATGTTTTCGTTAATAATCAGTGAAAATTTTGTAAGAATATTCCAAGGAAGCTATTTTTTAGGAATTTTTAAAGTTAGTTCAAAAAATGAAAAAAGATGTTAAAAAATCCGAAAATTTAAGGATAAATATCTCGAGAATGACGAAAGATTTTGCAAAACGTATTTGATTTCTGAAAAGTAGATGCTTTTATTAATGATCGCTGAAAATTTCATAACAAAATTCCAAGCAGGCGATTTTTCAGGAATTTTTAAAGTTAGCTCTAAAAAAGATGAAAGGTGTCAGAAATTCTGAAAATTTTGAAGATGAATACCTCGGAAACGAAGAAACATTTTGTGAAACGATCTAGATTTTTGAAAAGTAGATGTTTTCATTAATAATCAGTGAAAATTTCGTAATAAAATTCCAAGGAGGCGATTTTTAGGAATTTTTAAAGTTAGTTCAAAAAATGAAAAAAAAAAGTGTAAAAATCCGAAAATTTAAGGGTAAAAAATATCTCGAGAATGATGAAAGATTTTGCAAAACATATTTGATTTCTGAAAAGTAGATGCTTTCATTAATGATCGTTGAAAATTTCGTAACAAAATTCCAAGGAGGCGATTTTTCAGGAATTTTTAAAGTTTGTTCTAAAAAAGATGAAAGGTGTTAAAAGTTCTGAAAATTTTAAAGATAAATATCTGGGGAACTAAGAAAGATTTTTCAAAACGGATTTGATTTCTGCAAAATATACGGTTTTATTTGACATTTTTATTTAAAGATGGATTTTTCAGGAATTTTTAAAGTTAGTTCAAAAAAAGATGAAAGGTGTTAGAAATTCCATAAATTTCAAACATAAATATTTCGAGAATGAAGAAAGACATTTCCTAAAGGACTTGATTTCTGGAAAGTAGATGCTTTGATTAATAATCGGTGATAATTTCGTAACAAAATTCCAAGGAGGCAATTTTTCAGGAATTATTGAAGTTTAGTTCAAAAAAAGATAAAAGGTGTTAAAAATTCAGAATATTTTAAAGACGAGTATCTTAAGAACGAAGAAAGATTTTTTAAAACGGACTTTGTTTCTGAAAATTAGATATTTTCATTAATAATCGGTGAAAATTTCGTAAGGGGGCGAATTTTTCAGGAGATATTAAAGTTACTTCAAGAGCAGAAAAGTGGTGTTAAAAATTCTGAATATTTCAAAGATGAATATCTCATGAACGAAGACAGATATTTCAAAATGGGCTTGATTTCTAAGAAGTAGATGCTTTGATTAATGTGCACTGAAAATTTTGTAACAAAATTTCAAAGTAGTGATTTTTCAGGAAATTTTAAAATAAATTCAAGAATACAAGAAATGTGTTAAACATTTCGAAAACTTTAAAGAGAAATATCTTGAGAATAAAGAAAGATTTTTAAAAACAGACTTAATTTTTGAAAAGTAGATGGTTTAATTGGTAGAAATTTCGTAATAAAATTCCAAGGAAGCGATTTTCCAGAAATTTTTAAGGTTAGTGTAAGAAAAGATGAAAGGTTTTAGAAATTCCGAAAATTTCGAAGATGAATATCTCGAGAACGAAAAAGATTTTTCAAAACAAACTTAGTTTCTGAAAAGTAGATGCTTAAACTAACAATCGATGAAAATTTTGTAACAAAGCTCCAAGGAAGTGATTTTTTAGGAATTTTTAAGGTTTCTTCAAGAAAAAAGAAAATTGTTAAACATTTCCAAAATTTCTAATGTCAATATGTCGAGAACGAAGTATGGTTTTTCAAAACGAACTTTTTTACTGAATAATAGATGCTTTTATTAATAAGCGGTGATAATTTCCTAACAAACTTCCAAGGAGGTGATTCTTCAGGAATTTTTAAAGTTAGTTCGAGAAAGATAAAAAGCGTCAGAAATTCCGAAATTTTCAAAGATGAATATCTCGAGAATAAAGAAAGATTTTTCAAAATGGACTTGAGTTCTGAAAAGTAAATGTTTTCATTAATAATCAGTAAAAGATTCATAACAAAATTCCAACGAGACAGTTTTTCAGATATATTTAAAGTTAGTGAAAGAAAAGAAGGAAAGGTGATAAAAAATTCAGAAAATTTCAATGATGAATATCTCGAAAGTGAAGAGAGATTTTTCACAACGGACTTGATTTCTGAAAAGTAGATGCTTTCATTAATAAGAAGCTTTCGTAATAATATTCAAAGAAAGCAATTTTTCAGGAATTTTTAATGTTAATTCAAGAAAAGAAGGAAGGTATTAAAAATACCGAAAATTTTAAAGATGCTTTCATTAATAATTGAAGAAAATTTTGTAATAAAATTCCAAGAATGCGATTTTTCAGGAATCTTTACACCTATTATAAAAAAGTTCAAAGATATTAGGAATTCTGAAAATTTTAAAGATGAATATCTCGAGAATAAAGAAAGTTGTTTCAAGATGGTCTTCAGTTCTAAAAAGTACATGTGTTCATTAATAATCGATGAAAATTTCGTAACAAAACTCCAACGAAGTGATTTTTCAGAAATTTTTAAAGTTAGTTCAAGGAAAGATAAAAGGTGTTAGAAATTCGGAAAGTTTCAACGATTAGTATCTCCTAAACGAAGAAAGATATTTTAAAAACGAACTTAGTCTCCGAAAAGTGTGAAATATGTGAAAAAGGCTTTCATTACTAACTGGTGAAAGTTTCGTAATAATATTCCAAGGAGGAGATTTTTCAAGAATTTGTAAAGTTATATCAAGAAATAAAAAAATTAAAGCAAAAAAGACAAAATAAACCAATGATGTTGTTTATAAACTTCAGATTACTAGCATTTATTGTTAGATTTCTTTGGAACCGGTTTCTACCCTACAATGGGTCATCATCAGCCGGATCTGCAAAAATGTCTATGAATTACAAAAAATTCCGAACGATTAAAAATAATTAAGAAAATATAAATTATATAATAATAAATAAACTTACGGTCAAGAATAAAGACTAAAATAAAATTAATAACATTTGTATAATTATTATAAGTAAAATATCACATGTAATGAATGTTTTAAACATAATTTCACGAAATCGACAAACACTTGGTTCGAGATTCAATTCAATAATACTGGTCGTGGAATGTGTATTTAATAAAGGGTTTGAGAATATAAGAGAATATTAATATATCTTGGATAACGAAAGATTTTTCAAAACGGACTTAATTCCTGAAAAGCAGATGCTTTCATTAATAATCGGTGAAATTTTCATAACAAAATTCCAAGAAGACGATTTTTCAACAGATGGGATGTGTTAGAAATTCCGAAAATTTCAAATTGCATATCTAGTTGCAATAAAACTGGTTAAAATTCTCATTCTATTGAGCTATAAGTTTCTAGTTTTGGTTTTATTTCTAATAATACCAACCAATACAAATTACAAAACAAACTTTATCCTGAAAAAAGCTTATGTACCATCAATAAGGATCTATCTACTTGTTCAGTAATCGGCTTTTCAACTAACCGTAATGTCATTAAAAGGAGGAAATCTGAAAATCTGCTGCGCCCGGGGTTGGTAAAGTATCGTGCCAAGTGGCGGATTTCCACCGAGTCCACTTAAATACTCGCGAAGAATTGATTGTCAAGAATTTCGTTACGTCCCTAACAACCTGGTGTTTCTCCGGATAGGGAATGATAGGGAAACCGTAGAATGGTCGCGCAGCCCGAGGGAAAGGGAACAAACGAGTATCGGGAGGAAAACAAAATGCGATCAGCACCCGGTTCGTTATCCCAGAGGCCTCGGGCGTCGCGATGCCACTACCGACGCGTCTCGTCACGTTTCCCCCAAGCGCTAAACGCTTTATAATGGTATAGGGCATTTTTGGTCGTAACCAAGTTGACGGGAGAGAATAGGTTTTGTTTTCCGCATTTCCGGTACATATACGAGATCGGGAAGCGTGGAAAGATAAGGACGTGTCGCGCTAAATCGATTACATTGCATATGCATGGCTGGCAAAAATGTGTCCGAAATGGGCCAGACGAGAGGAATTAGCCGAACGGGAAACCGCGAGATGATAAATATTGATGTCGACTCCAGTTTCGGGTCCTTTTTGCTTTAAAATACTTTCACCATAACCCAACTATCCACTTAGCCGGAGCCGGTGCCGACATATGTGACAACTCTCCATTCCGCTACAATGAATCACAAATTTAATCTCGCAAATGGATGCCGACCGCATTTCTCGACAAACTCACCGTCCGCCATATTGCACGGTCCATACATCACCATCTCATAAGCCGCAACTTATAATTCACGCATCAGTCTGTCTCCAACTACTTTCAACAATCACAGCTTTTCTATCTCCATAATAATTTGTTTTGACAATATGGTTGAACTTCGATATAAAGGATTAGTTATGGTAAAAAGAGTTTACGTTTTAAAGTGTTTGAAGGAATAATTTTAATTCATACAAATTCGAGTATGTAGGTTTATGATAACAAGAGTGTCGACTATGTCAATATAAAAACTAATCAGATTCCAGCAATATCAAGAATGATTTAGCCTAGAGAAGTTGTATTGATACCATGTCATCACAATAATTACCAAATACATGAAGACTGATTAAGCAGAGGTCGCTTGCAGGCGAGGCGCTACAACAATACCATATTGACATGAAAACTAATCAGTATCAGCGATATCAAGAATGATTTAGCCCAGAGAAGTTACATTGATACCATGTCATCACAAAGTTAAGTAGTTTTTATATGAAGTTTGTATGAAGATCGACCTCGGCTTAATCAGTCTTCAAATTATATGAAGACTGATTAAGCCGAGGTCGCTTGCAGGCGAGGCGCTACATCAATACTATATCGATATAAAAACTAATCAGATCAGAACAATATCAAGACTGATTCAACCATGGTCTTTGCATTCTTGCTTAATTTTGCAAGGTATATTTGCATCGAACTAAAACTAGAACTAACACTAGACCTAGAACTAGAAAAATTCAGGTTTAGCCGTGCGTCTGAAGACGCACGGCTAAACCGAAACTTTCTAGTTCTAGGTCTAGTGTTAGTTCTAGTTTTAATTCTTATTTAACTCTAGATTATTGTAAATTCTTCTGGAACTAAAAGTATAACTAATACTATATCTACAATATAGCTTTAGTACTATTACTTGACCTAGAAGGCTCACTTCCTCATGGTTCAATAACAGTTGTTTAGGCACACTACTGTGAATAACTTTCTAAACAAATTCTCTTTTGGCGTAGTAGATTATAGAGTCTTCAGTTAGTTTTAGACGACTTAATGGAATCTTAATAAACATGCGGTGCTGTTAGTTTTATACGCAAAGTGTCTCCTTCTAAAAAAACTATCTGCTATGCAAGGATATGGGAGTTGATTTTGATGGAACCTATAACAGAACTATATTTGAACTCAGAATTGTCAGTTTGATCGATTTGACCAGATTACATGAAAAGTAATTAAGATGAAACGTAGGCCTGAAAAAATGGACTTAAAACCATCTGTAACTGTGTAATAGTACTTTTGCAACAACAATATATGAAGACTGATTAAGCAGAGGTCGCTTGCGGGCGAGGCGCTACAACAATACCATATTGACATGAAAACTAATCAGTATCAGCGATATCAAGAATGATTTAGCCCAGAGAAGTTACATTGATACCATGTCATCACAAAGTTAAGTAGTTTTTATATGAAGTTTGTATGAAGATCGACCTCGGCTTAATCAGTCTTCAAATTATATGAAGACTGATTAAGCCGAGGTCGCTTGCAGGCGAGGCGCTACATCAATACTATATCGATATAAAAACTAATCAGATCAGAACAATATCAAGACTGATTCAACCATGGTCTTTGCATTCTTGCTTAATTTTGCAAGGTATATTTGCATCGAACTAAAACTAGAACTAACACTAGACCTAGAACTAGAAAAACTCAGGTTTAGCCGTGCGTCTGAAGACGCACGGCTAAACCGAAACTTTCTAGTTCTAGGTCTAGTGTTAGTTCTAGTTTTAATTCTTATTTAACTCTAGATTATTGTAAATTCTTCTGGAACTAAAAGTATAACTAATACTATATCTACAATGTAGCTTTAGTACTATTACTTGACCTAGAAGGCTCACTTCCTCATGGTTCAATAACAGTTGTTTAGGCACACTACTGTGAATAACTTTCTAAACAAATTCTCTTTTGGCGTAGTAGATTATAGAGTCTTCAGTTAGTTTTAGACGACTTAATGGAATCTTAATAAACATGCGGTGCTGTTAGTTTTATACGCAAAGTGTCTCCTTCTAAAAAAACTATCTGCTATGCAAGGATATGGGAGTTGATTTTGATGGAACCTATAACAGAACTATATTTGAACTCAGAATTGTCAGTTTGATCGATTTGACCAGATTACATGAAAAGTAATTAAGACGAAACGTAGGCCTGAAAAATGGACTTAAAACCATCTGTAACTGTGTAATAGTACTTTTGCAACAACAATATAAATTTGTGTTACTGCGTAAACACACAATGGGGATGTTGGTTGTGAAATTGCAGCGAATACGCAAGCGTATGTAAATGATTTCAGTCGCGCCGGGGCAATATTTCACGCATTTTCCAACTGAAAATGTCGCCTTTCGGCCCTGGCCGGGTCAGTTGATGCACGAGTGCTATTGAACGAGCGCCGGAACGGAAAGGAAGCTGGGTCATTAATTTTAAAGAGCACAATGGTGGCAGGAAAGCACATGTTAAGTTTAGTTTGTTAATTACGACGTCACACACAATGGGGGCGCTTCCGGTGCCGGGCCGACCGGAAATATGGCGCTCGTTGCCCCGTTTCAACCTCTCACCGTCAGAGCGCAACCATTTTCATTCTTATTAACGACCGAGGCACCGTACAGTTAATTGGACAATTGTTAATTTTCGGATTGTTAATTTACCTATTTTCAGTTATCTCATTTCAATGTATCATCCGTTTTTGTATTCCATATTCTTTTTCAACATGACGAATAAAAAGAGAAAAATAAAAAGAGAAAGTAACACAGTAAGTATCGCCAACCCCAAAGACAGGACAGTTAGCGTTGCGGTTTTAGAATAGAGGGTTCAATCTAAGAGGGTGAATACATTACGTCTCTAGACTATACATATGCATATCTTCAAATTGATTTGTCACGGCGGAGTAAATCCCCAATGTTTCCCGACGATAAGTATCAATTAAACGTCGGTAAATAATCTTGCTTGCGTTCTTATCTGCTTCGACCAAAAAGTGCAGCACAAACGTAAATCACGTTTTAATCTGTAAATCCTTCACAGGAACTTCCCCGATCGTCCGTTCCCATTCAACGAATAATTATTGACGATAAAACCAAATTTACTGCGCGCCCATAACGCGTATATCAACATCGTGAACGAACTTTTTCTCTTCGGAAACATAAAAGAATAGGATATTTATCACCTACTATCGGACCATTACAATGATAGAAAACTCACAGGAAACTAATAATGCGATGGGCAATTTTACTTGTTTTACTATCGATATTATTATATCCTAACTTTTTTATATTATTTTTATACAATTCTTGTGTTAATGTTGAGACAATTTATACACTAAAAGGTTTTTGCTCATTGGGAAGATTTCTTTGTAGAAGAAGATCAACATATTTAGTATTGATGTAGTGCCTCGGCCGCAAACAAACTCGTCTTAATTAATCTTCATGTAATTGTTAACTAAATATTTACAACAATCTAGAGCTAACTAAGAATTAAAACTAGAACTAACACTAGACCTAGAACTAGAAAGTTTCGGTTTAGTGGTGCATCTAAAGATCCAATCGTCTGATAATCCAAAAGCAGTGAGTTTATACAAGATGTCATGATGAATCATATCAAATGCTTTAGAAAAATCCGTCCCCATCCAAAAATTCGCAAATCCAAAGCTTAGGAAACGAGCTAGTGCTTAAGGATAGGTTGCCTATTAAATGAATACCTTTTTTTACGAATGTAGAGTACGCCGACATGATATTTTTGTATGGCTATTGTGGAGAAAATAGTTCAGAAGCTATAAGAAAGTATGGAACCATCATTAACTGTTTCATATCGCTCCGAAAAACAGGATTCTTTCCGAAGAAGTCTATTGAGTGAGAGTTTGTGCGAAAAAAGAAACACATTGAAGCTATTCTTTGTACAATTTCTTAGAATCGGAGAACCAATATAAGAAGAATGGTTGGCATCACGAAACGGAAAAAAGCGTCGATTCACAGGACTTTGTGGGCTACATCCCCATTACCACTTACAAATAAAAAATCTCTTACTAACATAGAGAAGTGTAGTAAAATAGAGTAGTAAAATTATATCAATTTATAACGTTGAACTTACGGAATTTATTTTTTCCTACATCAGAACATTAAAGTCTGCAAATTTCCGTTAATGACAGTATGAAAAACAAAGTCAACGTTGAATACGTTAAAATCAAAAACTCGTATAGTGACGACACCATGCAGGTACAACATAACATAAATGAAGAAAATTTTTCGGGAAGGCAATCAGCCATTCTAGTGACACTAATCCCACACGCCTACGTAATGCCGCCAACCCATAATCCCCAAAACACATAAACTGGCAATATTCAGCAAACCAATTTCACCCAGGAATCAAAATTAATATCAAACATCTTATCCTGATCTCCTTTGTCACCCATAGAAAGCAGAAATGTATAGATGACTCTAAGATTCTCAATGTCGATTCTCGAATTTTCTGGTAAGATGGATAAGTTTTGCTCATTGAAATCAAATTTATGTCCTGTATCAAGATGGTGGTTAACTATCGCTGATTTTTTAGAATGCAGATTCCTACAATCAACTTCGTATTGTATGAAGTGGTCACTACATGAAGCGATCATATATACTACAAGGAATCTTATACACCACATTCGATCTAAGTAATTCAGGTATGGGCTCCTTCAAGTTGGAGAAATTACTTTGGGGAAGCCTGAAATGATGTATTGCAATCTTTACGTTACTACAGTGAAGTAGACCAATTAGCTTAAGAGGAAGAAAAAAAAGCGAAACAATCTAAGTCTATTGTTTCAGTGGGCATAGTTGAGGAAACATAATGTCCAACAGAAGTCGTGAATAGTAGTTCATTGACCAAGGTCTTAAGAAATCCATTATTGCTGAAGATACCTGATGGAAGTCGGAGGATCTTTACCCAAAAACGAGGTTGACTAATCTTTCTAATTCTATCTCTCCATAGCTGTAACTCTGTTATGATTTTGATTTAAGGGATGGCTAGAATAACAATTTATATATCTGCCTGTATGTTGTTTCCTTCTATACCAAATAATGTATGCAGGGTGAGTCAATAGTGCGAGGACGAAAAATTGTGTCATCATACATTATTATCAAAGCTGCATCGATTACAATTATTTTCAACTATACAGGTTGTTTCACAATTCCAGAACTCTACTCAATTTCATTTTTTTAAATGGAACCCGATACATCTGCTTACATATGTTGATTATCTGTCTTAAATGCTATAAATGCGTATCTTGTTTTCAAATTTTGAATGCAAGGTGTGAAAATTTTTGAAAAATCTTGTGGTGACTTAAAATTCATTATCACCATTATTATTAAATATTAGAGATTGCAATTTGGCATATCGTTAAACAAAGCTTTGGTTTTTCAAACCTCACTAATACTATTGGATAATATTATACAGCATAGTTACCAGAAACGGTTAATTTATGAAATGTTTGGGGGACCATAACTTTGTTATTTTAAATGGAACACCCTATATCTTTTCAATGCGTCAAAACGCTTTGTTAGTAACCATTCATTTTTCTTAACCATATGGTGTATCTAACATGTGTACTTTTTGAAATAATTACACTATTTCTAAAATGTCGGCATGAACTTCATTTTTTCACAAGGAATAAACTGTAAAGAAGACATTTTTAAACAAATGCAAGTAAGTTTATTTCACAAAAGATGGGAAAGTATGGATTTGTGCGCAGACAATAGTATTAAGAAAACAACTTTTCAAATATTCTATTTAAATATGTTGCAAAAATACTATCGTGTTGAGACAACATTCTTTGTCAAACATCTAGTGAAATATCTTCTAAAAGGGCTGGCAATTGATTTTTTAAGAAATTCAAAAAGAATGTCCGTTGATGCTACAATGATCCTACAATCCCTGCTCAGATATTTTAGGACCATCGATGTTTGTGGGCTATTTCTTATATAAAATTTGTATTGACAATATGGTAGTAATGAAGAATAAAGCGGTTAACATAGTTATTTTTAGGAAACATCGCTTATTCACTGTATAGAAGATAATCAAAAAAGTTATATTCTTGCTGAACCTTTTCTAATACCCATTTCGAAAATTCTAGTCCTTTTTGAACTGAATATGCCCAGATATATAATTTTTCATCTTTTACGAAATAGACGCACTTGCATTTGTTAAAAATTGTCTTTTTTATATCTTATATCTCGTGAAAATAGCAGGTTTATACCAACATTTTTGAATTAGTCTAATTATCTTAAAAGCTACATATGTTAGACATACCTTATGCTTAACAAAAATAAAAGATAATTACTCTTTCCCCTTAAAATATTAACAACATTAAGCATTTAAAATAACAAAGTTATATTCCCCAAAACATTCCGAAAATGAACTGATTCTGGTAACCACTCTGTATAATATTACCCAATAGTATTAGTGGTGTTCGAAAGACTCAAGCTTTGTTTATCGATATACCAAATTACAATCTTCAATATTTAATAATAATGCTGATAACAAATTTTAAGTAACCACATGATTTTTCAAAAATTTTCACAAAATTATTAATAAATTGGCAACCATGCATTAAAAATTTAAAAACAAGATATGCACTTATAGCATTTAAGACAAATATTTAGCATATGTGAAAAGATACACATAGGGTATCTTATATGATAGAGTTCCATTAAAAAAAAATGATGTTAAATAGGGGCTCTAATAGTGAAACACCCTGTATAGCTGAAAATAATTTTAATTAATGCAGCTTTGAGAGTAATGTAAAACCACATTCTTCTTCTGAGTAAACAGTCAAGAAAGAGAAGTGAAGTTAAACAGGACCTCCTCTAATGAATCCGAGGGGATAGGATAAATGATGTCGTTCACATATTTGTAGATAAAACGGAATCTGAAACTCAATTTTCCAATTGAGGACTAGATCATCCAACCAGGGCTAGAATAAGACTCAGTGGATTGCCCATGGATGTACCAAATTGTTGTTGGTAGAATTATTTCCTGTAAAAGAAGGTGGCAGTAAACAAGAAAGTAATGATTTCTATAAAAGGATGTTTACCAACAGCATTATGTGGGGTCACACGATCCCACTCTCTAAATTATGATAACTAAATACATGGGAATATTGGTGAACAAAACCACCTTGCCTAGTGAAACAAGAACATGGTCTCATGATAGTTTTATTTCAGATACAACCTTCAAAAAAGTATAGGAATCTTAGATGTTAAACCCAATCCATCTTAAGAAATCATCAAACAGAATGTCGGCCATAAACTTCGTAAGAGCATACATGGGGGAATCCACAAAGGAAATAGTGGGTCTTAAGGAGCAATCTTCCTTATGGACCTTAAGTAAACCATAGAATTTTGGGATTAATTTCATTGTAGCACATTAAAGTTTCTGATGTTATGGCACCAATATGATCAAGTTCTTCAAATTTTTAAACAAATCTATTTTCGTGGATTGTGTAGAAAAAGTCCTTTGATAACCTCTTATAAGTGGAACCAAGTGGAAGAAGCAACATGGCCTTATGTAATTAGTGGAAGTTGGCATGGCCTTTATTTAACCTTTATCAACGGTCACAACCAAACGGCCACCCCTCTTCAAAAACCTGGTTGTCCCTTGATCTATATTAAGAGTCACTCTCCTTGAAAGAAGAAAGGAAAACCTCTAACAAAATTGGTGAGGATATTAGTGATGCCATACCTGATTAGATCAGGATCTGGAAACTTGCAAACCTCTAGTGTTTTTCCAATGTCTCCCAAAAAGACGAGGAATAAAAACATGTTTCGCGTCACCAGTTCTTGAATAAGTTCTTATTGATTTTATTCAAGTTAATTTTCTTAACAGTATTGAATAATTGGATGAATTTACTGTACAGACCGTTATTAAATTCTGCTATAACAGCAAGAGGTAATTAGACTTTAGACGTAATAGCAGACTATGTGATACGAGAAGAATTTTACTTGTAAACCCTGGGGTGCTTCACAACGTTTTACTCGAGTA
Organism: Onthophagus sagittarius; assembly: GCA_036711965.1. NCBI lineage: Eukaryota > Metazoa > Arthropoda > Insecta > Coleoptera > Scarabaeidae > Onthophagus > Onthophagus sagittarius. Next base: position 17,796,300 of record JASERS010000004.1, read on the forward strand.
AAGCATGAGTAGAGTCAATATGGCATCGTGTAAACTCGTTGTGTAGCATAATTTTTTTTACTGTCACGAACGACTTGTGTGTATTTGTTATATGTATTACGTCAAATCTAACTTAGTTCTAACCCATAAGATTTATCTTTGCCTTAAAGCAAAGGTTTGTCATCATACTCGAATGTTCTTGGACGAGTCTTTTTTCATTCATAATACAATTACGATACTTATCATATGCAATATTGTTTTCCATTTTTCTGTTATAATTTTTATATAAAAGATAACATACATCAAATAACCTCTAAATATGCTAAATGTATTCCTACAGATTCTAACACTTCGAACTATTGTGAAATCTGACGTTGGCATGTGGTGTTATTTTTACACACCGTCGAGAGATGTGTAGAAAAAGTTTACTCGGTGTTACCTTGCTATGTAGTTGTGAACGCTTTTCCCAAGTAAAAGTGTAAAAATGAATGTTGTTATGAACGACTAGGGTTATATCTGCATTGATCTGGGTGAATCGAGTAATACGTTATGAACGCACCCGTGGAGAACCAAGATCTCTATCAAAATTCCCTTGATTTCTTAGAAAATAGATTATAGAGAAAGGAGGTCATCGAAAATGTTGTCAATCGAAAATGGAACCAGAAATCATTTATGGAACTTTAACCAGTCCTATAGGCGACTCCTAGAAGAAAGCTTTCCCTGAAGATATCCCCATGAATGTGCGTAATGGATGTGATTTGTCCTTGACAGGTGTCCGGGTACGCTATGGAATATGACCCGTTCATTCTTTTTGATCACTGCGTTTCCAAACTATTCTTAACTTTTTATCTTTATGATGTTAAAATCATTTATGGATAAGGAAAATCAGGTACCAAAGAAGAACCGGTAGATAAAATATATCGAGCGTTTCAGGAAGTTTGCTGAATCATTGGTAATGCCACCTGGATACGAGATCTGAGTCGTAGAGTTGCGTATGGCAGTCTGGGGTCACCCTTTTGTGCAGCTTTAATCAATTCATGATCGCTATGTTTTTGATTGGTTAATAATTAAAATCAATAAGACGTAAGACTTTCTGTCAATTATTGTTGAAGTAAGCTTTTTTGTAGCTATATATCAAAAAATAATTGAAAATTGGACTTGTCTTGATCCAATTCTAATTTTGATGATTAAGAAATTATGAGGAGACACTCTACATATCTCAACTCAATTAATACTTAATGGTCAAATATAATTTTTATACTTCAAATTATCTTTTTGATCGTAATATCCCTTGCTGTAATAATATTAAAGACGGTCAACTTTTATGGCATACATTTGTAACTCAATTTTAAAGTCGACCTCGATAATAATTTTTATTACCGGAACATCTTCGGCAATAAACGTCCCTGAGGAGATTATTCAAAATCTTCCCTTGGGACAAAATAATCTTTGAAACGATTGTATGGCCATCCAAATCGAGGCGCCAGCGAACGCTTCGACTCGTCGCAATAGGCTTACAACGGAAATCCCCCGCGTCCAATCGTGTTCAAACCGGAACGGCAGCCATATTGCCTCATAAACCAATAACAATTAACTGTAAAACGTTTATTATCCGAGGACGGTTGAGCATATCGCCGCTATATCGATCGACGAACTTGTTCGCGCAAGAAACTGACTACCGTCGACCGGGCGTTGACTTGAAAACCAACATAAAACACTCAGTTTCGAACAAGATGTTACTAGGGACGCAGTCCAAAGTGTTAAAGTTTAAATTGAATCCAGTAAAAATTCGATGAAAAGAAGAAACTTTTTTGTGTTATTTTATTGTTATGGTCTTGAATTAAGATTTCGAAATGTAAGTGTAATAGAAGAAACTAAAGAATACATTATCTTTTCTTGGATATCGTAATTCCTTAAAACGTCTCTTTCCTCTTATGGTTATCCTTGTAGGTTCGCTATCTTAACAGCGCGGACGTGACGGCGTCGTCTGTTCGGTAGCTGTTTGAATATTCCAAGCTTGCGTCGCGGTTTAGCAACAATCTCGTCGCTTCTCTCCGAGTCTTCTCAGACTAATTGTTCATATCTAAACATTAACATACTAATTGCCCCCTACTTTATAGCTTCCCGAGCGCCGAGAAACGTGTTCGCGACGAGGCTTCCAGCCACCAATTTATTACCAACATGAGAACGCAACGGTTTAAGCGCTATACACAGACCAAACTCACGAAGAGGGCGTCTTAATTGATATTGTTATTATTACGGAAATATTACCGTAATGTTACGACGACGCCTTAGAAGACACCTTTTAAGCGATCTGTTGGCCAAGGAACTCTCTCTGTCCCGTTTAATCACATTAAGAAAATCACGTATTTTAAGAGCGTTTTAAGTTAATGTTAGTATGCAGTTTAAATCAGAATCTTGGATTTGGCTTTAGCTTTGGCTCGAGTAAATAGAGGAGGAAAGAAAAATATCCGCAAGGAAACATCATAAGTAAACGGTCCCTCGGGGTTGACCCGAAAATATGCATGCAAATAGAGGGCAGTATTTCGTAGCAGAGAGGGTTGGTCAGCATGATGAGCCGCGGGGATCCAATATGTGTTAGGAAATAGCTTTCAGGAAAATATGGACGTTGCATCGAACTCAATATTGCCTATAAATATTCGAAAAGTCTTCGAGACACACTAAAACATCTCGGTTTAATAGTAACGAGAAAATCAAAGAAAATAATGTTAACATCATCAATTTGAGTTCGCTATTAAATAAATGAGCTATTAAATCACAAGTCAAATATAATATGTCCTCAGATCGAGTTACAAAGAGGAAAAAAATAATACTAACTAATAATTTTATACTCTAACTATAGAATTTAAATAATTATTCCCATTTTTATGTAATAATTGGATTTTTTTCTGAATTGAAAATGTTTCAAATTCAATATATGATATGTAACCATAAAAACAAAAAAATTAAGGTTTTTTCATATGATTTGACCGTGAACGAAAAAATTTATTATCACTAGAACTAATACTAAAAGTAGAATTATCATTAGATTTAGAACTAGAAACATTTGGGTTTAACCATCCTAAGAGACGTGCGACTAAACCCAGATGTTTTTAGTTCTAGGTTCAGTGTTAGCTTTAGTGTTGGTATTAGCTTTAGTTTTAGCTGTTATTCGGTTTTGCATTATTGTATACTTGTATCGAACTAAAACGGCCAGAAGATTGGCGCCGCGCTGGTTCTGAAGCTGGATTGGGTTGGGTTACGGGATACGGTTAAACCCAAATATTTGTAGTTTTAGTGTTAGCTTTGGTATTAATATTAGATCTAATATAGCTGTTTTGGCCGAACGTTTTGGATTATTTTGTACTTGCATCGAACTAAAACTAGATCTAACACTAGACCTAGAACTAGAAAGATTCACTTGCGGACGAGACGCTACATATCGATTTAAAAACTGATCAGATTCCAACAATATCAACAATGATTCAGCCAACGTCGCTTGTAGAAGAACAGTTATTACATTGATACCATGTCATCACAAAAATTAACTGTTTTACAAATCCATGATGATTCATTAAGCTGAGGTCGCTTGCGGGCGAGGCGCTACATCAATATCATATCGATATAAGAACTAATGAGATTTTAACGATATCAACAATGATTCAGCCAACATCGTTTGTAGAAGAGAAGTTACATTGATACCATGTCATCACAAAAATTAACTATTTTACAACTACATGATGACTCATTAAGTCGAGGTCGCTTGCGGGCGAGGTGTTACATCAGTACCATATCAATATAGGAACTAATCAGATTCTAACGATATCAACAATGATTCAGCCATCGTCGCTTGTAGAAGAGAACTTGCATTGGTACTATGTCATAACAAAAATTAACTAGTTTACAACTTTATGAAGACTTATTAAGCTAAGGTTCCTTGCGGGTGAGGCGCTACATCAATACCATATCGATATAAAGACTAATCAGATCAGAACTCTTGCATCATCTTGCAAGGCCGTCTTCAGACGCACGGCTGAACCTGAATCTTTCTAGTTCTAGGTCTAGTGTTAGTTATAGTTTTAATTCTCGTTTAGCTCCAGATTATTCTAAATTCTTCTGGCACTTAAAAGTATAACTAACCTACAACCTTGCTGTAATTCTATCACTTGACCAGTTCTAGTCATAAATCTAGGAATAAATCTAAGTAAGCTAGAATGGGTTGGGTTGGGTTGGATTGGGTTGGGTTGGATTTAACACTTTTTTAACTCTAGAGTGTTTTAAATTCTTCTGGGACTAAAATATATCTAATACTAGACCTACAACATAGCACCAGAACTAACACTAGACCTATAACTTGAAATATTAGGGTTTAGCCGTCTTAAGAGACGTACGGCTAAAACCTAATGTTTCTAGTTCTAGGTCTAGTATTAGTTCTGAAGCTAGGTTGAGTTGGGTTCGGTTCCGTCTTAAGATACGTCTGGCTAAACCCAAATGTTTCTAGTTCTAAGTATAGTGTTAGCTCTAGCGTTAGTGTTGGCCCTATTCAACTCCAACTTAGTATTGGAACTCAAGAATATGTCACTTTGAGACACGCAATCTTATAAAAAAAATTTGGAAACGAGTTAAATAGTTGCACTGACATACCACTCATCGTTTTCAACCTTCTGATGTTGCTTTCTTCGGCCCATTACAAATTTATTTTACTCAAGGACATTTCTTCGTCAACATAAAGAATACAAGATAAACCAACTGCAAATTTGTACATTGCTAAATGAAGCAAATGGGAAAGCAGCTACATTTGCAACTGCCGAAAATGATTTCCATGCCTCTGATATGTCACCTATTAATCGACATAATCTTTCAAAATACCCAATTTGCACCATCAGATATTTTGCAGTCTAAATCAATCACTGAGTGTAAGCCAAAGTCGATGTCATCACGTGAGAGTGAAGGCGATAAGATTGTTGTTGATGTACGTCAAATTAGAACAATTTAAAATTTTGAGAACGTTCTTCATGAAGAGCCACTCCCTCCAAAATTGCTGAATCCACTGCCTACACCATCATCTTCTCGATGTAGATGAATTGGTCAGAAAGTATTGTATTAATAACCAGCAAGAAAAATCTTTTAATACTACAGCAAAATAAGAATAAACAAACAAAATTAGGAACAAATTTTGTGAGGAAGAAAAGGAATACTTGTTCCGGTGCATCAAATGTCACATTTAGGTACACACAAAATGTGTTAAAGTGAGCTCAAATGTTCTTCAACCTAGAAGACTGATTGACTTGATTCGACCAAAAATACAAATTAATTTTTTTTGTATTATCCTTTATATTTTCAATATTAATAAATATATTTAGATTTTGGTAATGGTTATTCCTGTTATGTCCTATTACCGTTATCATCAAAACTATGTGCATTTTCGCACAAAATTAAAAATCATCAAAACTTACCTTTTAATTCAAAAGGTACCAAATAACGTAATTTTACGATGTATTATGCTTTTTAGGAAGCAAAGCCGAGTTTTCCTAATAAGTTGCACATAATATTTTGTGATATTCGATGAAAACGTTTCTTGCATTTCTCGACTTTAAATTTCTTCCTTTCATTTTTCCACTTTTGTTAGGAATACGCTTTTCATTGCATTTAACAAATCTTTCATATTTTTTCATAAAGATAGGGGATTGCCATTTGTATGATGTATATGTTGTATGATATGATGCCATCATTACTTGGTTAAAAATTTGGAACCACAAAGAATTGCAAAAAGATACTATAGACCCTTTCCAGAGATTTTTCTATGAACTGTTGATACCTGGGGCCGCCCCTAGTTCTGAAGCTAGGTTGGGTTGGATTCAAATATTTCTAGTTCTAGGTCTAGTGTTAGCTCTAGTTTTAATGTTGGTATTGTATTTACCTCTTATTCGGTGTTAGATTATCAAGTATATGATACATGTATATGATACATGATAATCTAACACGGCTAAACATTAATGTTTGTAGTGCTCAGTCTAGTGTTAGTTCTAAAGATAGGTTGGGTTGGGTTGGGTTGGGTTGGCTTCGGTTCCGTCTTAAGATACATTATCTTAAGACGGAACTTATGTATGGGTTGGCCCATATATAACCCAACCCAACCTATATAACCCACTAGACTTAGAACTACAAACATTAAAGTTTAGCCATCTTAAAAGACATATAGTTAAACTCTACTATGTTGGGTTGTGTTGGGTTCCATCTTAAGAGACGTACGGTTACACCTGAATAATTCTACTACTAGATCTAGTGTTTTATCCAGTTTTAGTATTAACTCTACTTCTCGTTGTTATTCAATCTTAGATTGTTGTATACTTGTATCAAACCAAAATTATAGTTCAAAACTACTTGTTATTTTTAGACGCAAGTCTATGCCGAATTTTACTAATTCTAGGTCTAGTGTTAATTTTTATTTAGCTCTAAATTATTGTAAATTCTTCTGGAAGTAAGGGTATAACTTAAACTACTTCAAAAATTAGTATTGCCCCAAAAAAGACCCCAACATATTAGGAAGAAATTTTTAAAATCGAGAACTTTTTTCTAGATAGATTATGTGTATTTATCGTGTTTAATAATAATAATAATAATTTATTGAGTGTTTTATAATACGTCAAAGAAGAAACAAAAAATTTAATACTACGTAACAATTTTATAAAAAATCATTTATGATATAACAGGCTATAACAGGGTAAGATATGTTGATGATGATGAATATCTCACTCTGAGGCACGCAAACTTATAAAATAATTTTGGAAACAGATTAATGTAGTTGCGTAGACATACTACTCATCGTTTGCAACCTTTTAATGTTGCCTTCCTCATTCCATTAGAAATTTATTTTACTTCAGGACAAAAAACTTTTCTTTGTCAACATAACGTTGACAAGATAAGACAAGTGCAGATTTGTATATTGCTAAATGAGTCGCATGGAAAAACAGCTACAGTTGCAATCGCCTAAAATGCTTTCACGTCAATGTCGTCACGTGAGATTGAAGGCGATAACATTGTTGTTGATGTACGTCAAATTAGAGCAATTGAAAATGTTGAAAACGTTCTTCAAGAACTGCCGCCGTCTACAAAACTACTGAAGTCACTGCCTGGATTATCATCATCTCGAACTAGAGCAACTACTCAGATAGCTGCATTAATAACCAGCAAGAAAAATCTTTCAATACTGCAGCAAAATAAGAATAAACAAACACATTTTTCAGTTTTATGTGTGAAGAAGAAAAAGAATACTTGTTCCGGTGCATCATATGTCACATTTAGGTGCACACAAAATGTGTTACAGTGAGCTCAAATATGCTTCAACCTAGGATACTAATCAGATTGCCTTGATTGGACCAAAAATACAAATTATTTTTTTATTATCCTTTATATTTTCAATATTAATAAACATATTTACATTTTGGTATTGGTTTTTCCTGTTATATCCTATTATCGTTATCATCAAAACTATGTGCATTTTTGCACAAAATTAAAAATCATCAAAGCTTCTACCTTTTAATTCAAAAGGTACCAAATAACGTAACTTTACAATGTATTATGTTTTTTAGGAAGCAAAGCCGAATAAGTTGTACATAATATTTTGTGATATTCGATGAAAACGTTTCTTACATTTCTAGACTTTAAATTCCTTCCTTTCTTTTCCCACTTTTGTTAGGAATACGCCTTTCATTGCGTTTAACAAATTTATCATATTTTGTCAAAAAAATAGACGATTGCCATTTGTATGCATGATGTATATGTTGTATGATATGATGCCATTATTACTTGGTTAAGAATTTGGCACCCACAAAAAATTGCAAAATATACTTAAGACCTTTCCAGAGATTTTTCTATGAACCGTTTATACCTGGGGCCACCCCTGGTTCTGAGGCCAGGTTGAACCAGGGCCAACCTTACAAGGCCAACCTTACAACTAGAAATATTTAAATTGTTAAATATTTCTAGTTGTAAGTCTGGTGTTAGCTCTAGTTTTATTATTGGTATTATATTTACCTCTTATTAGGTATTAGATTATCATGTATATGTATCTTAAGATGGAACCGAAGCCAACCCAACCCAAGCCAACCCAACCCAACCTATAGACATATAGTTAAACCCTACTATGTTGGGTTGGGTTGGGTTCCATCTTAAGAGACTTACGGTTACACCTGAATGATTATTCTAGTTCTAGATCTAGTATTTTATTCAGTTTTAGTATTAGCTCTACTTCTCGTTGTTATTCAGTCTTAGATTGTTGTATACTTGTATCAAACCGAAATTATAGTTCAAAACTACTTGTTTTTAGACGCACGTTTATATCGAATCTTACTAACTCTAGATCTAGTGTTAGTTCTAGTTGTAATTTTTATTTAGCTGTAGATTATTGTAAATTCTTCTGGAAGTAAGAGTATAACTTAAACTACTTCAAAAATTAGTATTGCCCGAAAAAAGACCCCAACATATTAGGAAGAAGTTTTCAAAATCGATAACTTTTTTCTTTCATTGCTAAAAATAGGTTATGTAAATTTATCGTGTTTAATAATGATAATAATAATTTATTGAGTGTTTTACAATACGTCAAAGAGGAAACAAAAAACTTAGTACTACGTAACAAAAGAAGATAAGATAAAGATATGTTCTGAGCTATATTTTCATTTTCTTCAGCGGCAGCTGTTGAACTTACTGGCAAGTGGTTGTTAAATTTCGTACACCAGTAATCAGCGTTCTTTTGTGTCTTCACTAATTGATTGAAGTTTAATTCGAAATCCATTTTTTACCAGTGTTGTAAAAAATGGATTTCGAATTAAACGTCAATCAATTCAACAATCTTGGTACTAATACGATAATCCAGAACTACAAGAAATTGACTTTCCAAATTCTACTAATTCTTCAACATATTAAATTTAATAAAATCTGTAAATCAGAAGAGTTAATTCCAAATTATACTAAATACAAACTACCACAACATTTATCAACTTCACAAATTAAATTTATACGTTCCAATCACATAAACAAAGAAATTAAGAAATTTCATCGAAAGATTTACTATTTTTATAACATTCTAACTTCACGACTACATTTTCTAGAATTACAAGAAGTAATCACACAGGCTAAAGTTTATAAAAAGTTGGAACTCGATGCGACATGGAAAAGAAAGATCAAAAAACTTAATAATTTGAGGAAGACTAAACATAGTAACATTCAAGATAATAATTCTCAAATTGGACATCAACATAAGTTTCACCCTCGAATAACAAATTTATCTAACACACAATTTACCGTGGAAGAATGGAACCTGCTCATTAAAGGACATAAATATGTTATAACACCTACACACCACAAGTTGCCCGATTTAGCGATAGACCTAGAAAACGCTGCCCATGGAGTGCCGGAGGAAGACAACTTGAGAAAGGATCTCATTGAACTACTTAAAAGAAAGGAGAGAAGCAACACTTCTAACAATTACAACAAAACTAATTGGAAAGAAAGTAAAACATTAAGTAAGATCAAAAACAAAATTAAAAATAACTCATTAATTGCAACCAATGCAGATAAAAATGCAGGCTTGGTAATTTTAGATAAATCCTTATACTTATCAAAAACTTTAGAATTCTTTAATGAAAACAACTTCACCGAAATTAAAAAGAACCCTACTTCCACATTCCATACCAAAGTTAAAAGAATTGTTAAAGACTCTACAAATTTCTTTAAAGAACAAAACATGTCTACATTCAGAATATTACCAATGAATCCTAAAACACCTTTATTGTATTCATTAATTAAATTACATAAGAATCAATTTCCAATTAGACCTATCATATCTTCAATCGATTCGAGCACTTACAAAATTTCAAAATTCTTAATACAATTTTTCAAGAATAATATCCAATTTAAAGCAGATTTTACTATAAACAACAAACTGAATTAATCGAAACTTTACAGAACATATATTTACCTAACAAGAACTCTCCTTTCTTTCGATGTAACTAACCTATACACTAACATACCTATTCCTGAAACACTAGACATTGCTAAGAATTTACTAAATGAACATTTGAGTCGGGCAAATACTGAATATGTTTACAACTTACTGAAGCTCTGTACCGAACAGAATTTCTGCCAATTTGACCAAAAATTTTATAAATATGAAAATGGCCTTCCAATGGGATCTCCCTTGAGCGGTCTTCTTTCCGACATTTTCCTCAACAACCTTGAAAACAAAATCTTAGAACGTAATAACCATATAAATAAAAATATTATAATTTGGCGCAGATATGTCGACGATATATTGATTATTTGGGACAACGATAGAAATGTTAACATTGGTGATTTTCATAATTATATCAACAACTTGCATTGTAATATCAAATTCACATTAGAAATAGAGAAGGACCATATTTTGAATTTTCTTGACTTAACTCTGATCAATAAACAAAATAATATAGAATTCCAAATTTACAGAAAACCTACACAAACAGATACTATTATTCCGTTTAATTCATTTCATCATAATTCTCACAAAAATGCTGCAATCAGAGCATACTTACACAGATGCTACAAAACCCCACTTTCAGAACAAGAAAGAAACAATGAACTTACTGTAATAAAAGCAATAGGCACAAATAACGGTTTTTCTATGACACATATAGACTCTTTACATAAAAGATTTTTAACTAAACAAAACCATAGATCTTCAACCAGTTTACAAAACACCCAAAATAATCAAAATTTAACTTATAAATCAATTAATTATCCCGGTAAAATAGCATACAATATTTAATCTATTTTTCGTAGATATAATATTAATATATCCTTTAGAAACAATAATACCTTACAAAAAAGAATCTTTAATGCAAAAGACAAAATAAATATATTAGATCAGAGCGGGGTTTATAAGCTGGAGTGTGGTTCTTGTGGTGCATCATACATAGGTGAAACAGGTAGATCAATCAAAGTGAGAATAAATGAACATAAACATAACGATAACTCCAATTTCGGTAGACACATGTTAACGTATAAACATAGCTTTAATATAGCTGATAATGTGTCACTTTTTTTCAAATTGTTAGAAACCTACGAAATAGATAAATTTAAGAAAAATAATGATACTTTGGAATGCCTTAATGACCAGGTTCACATTTACAAAACACCTTTATATACTTTTTTATCCAACCCCTTTCCCCAAAATGCAGAGGCTTGATATATTTAGTCCGCATATATTAAGCGCACTTTTTAGTTTTTAACGCTTTTATTGTAAAACGATTCTTTTCCATACATGCGCATCGAGGTCAAACTAAATAAAGAACTTGTTTTACGTGTCGCCATTACAATTCTTCGTAGTTTGTACCACGTTTCTTGTCAATTAAATGTTAAGTGTATTTTTATCTCAATATGTATTAATATAAAGCCTTCCACATCATCAAAATGTACGTGGGATTGTATTTAGTATTAGCATGCTCTTATTTTCTTGTTTGGCTGTAAGTATTTTAAGTTTTATATTTTCATTTAACTACAATACTTTTGATTGTTAAGATATTTAATTAATACTATAATTTCTTGTAGTTTTATCTCTGAAGATGGCAATAAGGCCGAAACTAGTTAGATAAATAAATATTTTTGAAAAACGACCAGTTAAAGTACAAAAAGTTCGATTCTTCACTAATTGTAAGTCTAATACGTAGATGACTGATTGGATAGTTGTGTTGATCGGATTTTTTTGTTAATTTGGACAGTTTCTCTCTAATGGCTGTTATACAAGTGAAGATGAATACAGAGGGTATGGCAAGAAAAGTAGAGTCTATAGTTGTTGCAGTTTCTCTTGATGTCACATAAAAGACACAATGTAAATTGTGACTTTGTAATACTTCTTATCATAAGATCACTTCGTAGTATTTTTAATATTGAAGTCACCCAGAATGAATACTTTTAATTATCATTTCTTCTTCTATATTGTGTAGTAAATTTTTAAATCTTTCGAAGTATGCTCGTTGGCTCTTGTAATAGTACTCCAGAATATTCCAGAATTGCACTGTTATAAGTCACTAACTGAATTTATATCGTAAATAACCATAACATCATTTTGATTTATCATTAGACGTGTGGAAACAGCAACATGTTTATTAACAATAACTGGTTTTAATATTCTGGTGGTTTGAAATAATATCGTTATATTTGCATCGGGGATGAGAATGTGGGGGGAATGAGAGGGAAGCGGTATTTAGCGCAAATGTAAATCACAAAATGCAACGTAGCCGTGTCATTAAATTTACAAAACGATAACGAATACATTAGCGCTCGTGCGGGCCATAAATTTCTCGCATTATTTCACGTCCGAACATGTTCGCTCAAAACGGCAGAGCATTTTGTTGGGCGCGGGGTTTATATTAAATATGGAATCGCGGAAATCGCCGCCGCGCAGTTAATTAAAATAGGGTAGCGTTCAACCGAAAACGTTTTGTGTTGTCGATCGATTCGGTTAGGACGCTTTTTGCTATTGTTATTAGGGGGTCGAAAAAAAAGGATTTTGTATGGAGGCAAATTAGATTACGTCGGACGTAAACAGATTCGTTCGCACTTGAAGATTATTTAATAAATCTACTAAACGACACTTTATGAAAATGTATTACCGTGCCATATTTCTGTCCGTTATCGACAATTTATCGCGGCCTGAATTGCCCCCTATTCTTCGGCATGATAAGGGTTTTATAGTGAGTTATGACGGTGGCTAAAACATATCTATTAGTTTGATTAAACTGCCGGTCGTCTCTCGACGGATATATTGGTAAGTGAGTTCGGTAAGTGCATGGATTCATTATGATGGGGTAAAAATTTTTTCATATCGACTAATTCAATTATCATATATTAAATCAGACATATTGTTTTTGTAATTAATTAAGAGATAATACTCGTTTATCTTCATTATCATTTTTATATGATAATATTATCTTATTAATTAAATATATGGGATATACAGAAGAATGTATGAGCTTTTTGGTGTAAACCACACTTAAAAAATCTTTTTTTAGTGATTTTAATTTTTTCCTTATAACTACATCTTCGTTTTTAAAAAATTACTAAAAATCGCATTTTTAATATTTTCTGTTGAAACTTATGGAATTTATAGAAGAAAATATAAATTTTGTCATGTTGAAAACCGCACTCAAAGATTCCTATTCGGTTTCGAGATATTAATGTTTTGATTTCTTATGATGTTAAAACCACAACTATTCGTTTTAAAAAATTGGGAAAAATCGAATTTATAATATTTCTTCATAAAATGTTTGTGGTTTATAAAAGAAAGTATGAACTTTGTCATGCTGAAAACCGCGCTTAAAAATTCTTATTTGTTCTCGAGATATGAAGTTTCTATATCTTATGACTTTGTAATCACAACAATATCGTTTTCGAAAAATTTAAAAAAATTGAATTTTATTGATGTAATTTTATTAATGTATTCAAATAATACTATTGGAGTAAAGTAAAACGTATTTTTTATCTGTACTTGTATTGGATATTTATTATAAATAGCAGCTTTACATGTTTCGACTTTTTACGGTCAACTTCAAAAGCTTGGTTATAAAACCAAAACAATTAACATTCCAAAATATCAAATTAATATAATTACAAATTTGTTAGACATAATAATAAACACATTAAAATAAGTAAAATTGAACGTTAAAATGTAAAAAGCACGAACAAGGCAATTTTATCAACTGTATTTAAATCTTTTTAATAATATTGGAGTTTTGAATATTGGATTCTTTGGGTGTCTAATTTTTGTTAGAATTCATAAATATTTCTGTTTGCTTAACTGATTACTTCCTCTATTGGCTCCGAGAAACGTATATACCTTTATAAATCTGTGTCATCGACTTTACAGAAATAGTCCTAACTTTGTAGGTCAGTGCTCAATGAAAAACTTTTGCTCGTCTTGTTACCCCTGTTTGTATTTTTTTTTGTGGTATACTTTGAATTTCATCTTGTTGTCCACGGTTATGCTCAAATATTTAACCAAGTTTGTAGGTTTTGAAATTGATGTACCTGTCGCGATGTGTTTGGATTCATCAGTGATTATGGAATGTGGGATCAATCGTTGAAATTTGTCGGGATTTGGGATGACTCTCCATTTGTGAAAGATGATAATTTTTTTCAATGTGATATTAATGTTGTGTCATTTGCATATTGAAGTATGTAGCTATTCCTATCAATATAGCTGGTGTCTGGATGGGTTGGAGGGTATATGTCATAGCAGTAGACGTTATACAGGGTAGGTGAAATTTTGAATCCTTTAGGTGCTCCTTGGAGAGGGGTAAAAGGAAGGTCGCAGCATGCGTATTTATGCATCTTTAATTTTTAGGTAGGGTGTAGGTATTCCTAATTTTTCCATCTTGTATACAAGGCCCTGGTGGGAAATTTTGTCAAAAGAAACTTTACAAAATTTATGTCCAGAAATAAGATCGCGATTTTTCTGTGATGTAGGGTTATAATGAGTGGATGAATTGTTGAATGTTTTTGTTTAAAGCCGAATTGGTATATAGAGATTTTGTCTTTAATAAGGTGAAGAATTCTGGAGTTAAGGATACTTTCGTAGATTTTACCAAATACGGACTGAAGGGTGATAGGGCGGTAGTTTTGTGTAAGAGAATGGTTTACTGCAAGTTTGGGGATTGTTATAATGTAGCTTTTTTCTATGTTTCTGGAAATATGAGATTTTATATGCAAAAATTGAATATTTTACGGATTATGTTATGTACTTCTGAGTTTAGTTCTCTCAGTAGTTTTTTGGTTATTAAACCCAATCAGGCTTATAACTTTACCTTTTAATACGTATTCAATCTCTATAATTCAGGTATTCAATACAATGCGCAGAGTTTATTTCTAAAGTTGTAAGGTCCATGATTCTTGAAGAATAGTATGCACTGGGTTGGGTTGAGTTGATCTCCAACTTTATACTATCTTTCATATTGAATGAAATACGGTATGAAGTTAGAATGCAACCCAACCTAACCAAACCCAACCAAACTTCACAAAACCAAACGCAACCAACCTAACCCAACCCAATCTAACGAGTCTTCTAAGTTTTTTGGAAATATTCTGTGATTTTTTCTTTTATAGTTAGTCAAATTATGAAGTATGAGGGATGGTATCAAGATGGAGCTCAACCCAATCCATCTGTAGAAGAAAAAATCACGAAATATTTAGATTTTTTCCTTCTATAGTTGAGTTCTTTAACCTTCAACTACATGCCATGCCTCATATAACAAATGATCAAATTCAAAATTCTTCTGTGGTTGGGTTGGGTTGATTTTCAACTTCATACCATTCAATATGAGGGATGGTATGAAGTTGAAGCTCAACCTAACTCAACCATATCATATATGGTATGATATGGTTGGTATGATATGGCTCAAAATTTGAAATAATTTTTAAATTTTGGAAATATGATTTTCATATTTGCATGTTTGTTGGTGATTTTTTTTCCATATTTTAGATTTGATTTTTGCTTCTATAGCTAGGTTGAGTCAAACTTCAACTTCACCATCCTCCAAATCCAAAACCAACTCTAATTTCATACCATACAATATGACGACATTGAAGTTCTACAAAACCCTAATTCATTTCATGATATCAGACTGCTTTCTTTCAATGCACTTTCATGCAATGGGTTGGGTTGAGTTAAGTTCCAACTTTATACTGTCTTTCATATTGAGTGACTAACCCAACCCGTAACATTCCATATATTGAATGATGTGAAGTTGGAGCTTAACCCAACTAAACCCAACCCAATCTAACGAATTTTCTAAGTTTTTTGGAAAAATTCTTTGATTTGTTCCTCTATAATTGGTTTTTTTAAGCTCCAACTTCATGCCATTCAATATGAGGGACGGTATGAAGATTTTGTTCTGTGGTTGAGTTGAGTGGAGCTCCCACTTCAATTTATTAAGTATGAGGGATGGTATGAAGATGAAGCTCAACCCAATCCAACTATAGAAGAAAAAATTTTGCTTCACAATTTAGCTTCATGCCATCCCTCATATAACAAAAACTCAAATCCAAACTTCTTCTGTGGTTGGGTTGGGTTGACCTTTAACTTAATACCATTCAGTATGAGGGATGGAATAAAATTGAGGCTCAACCTACCCGAACCATAATATACCATACCCAAATTTTGTAATAGCTTTTAATTTTTGAAATTAATTTTGATTGATTGATTTAATTTTGAAAAAATATTCCGTGAGTTTTCTTTTATATTTTAGGTTTGATTTTTTCGTCTATATTTAGATTAAGTCAAACTTCAACTTCACCATCCCTCATATAATTAAAAACTAAATCTAAAACAACAAAAGTTTTAAGATCAATTCTTATCAACTTTTAAATTCGTATCCAATTAGGTTGAATACAGCTTCAACTTCATACCAGTCAATATAAAAGAGGGTACGAAGTTGAATCTCTACCCAACCCAACTTGATATCACGGTACTAGATACTGATTTCTTTAAATTTCTTCCCAATTTGCTTAATTTCATTTAATTTAACAATCATTAAAATGATCAATTTAATTTAAATACATTTTATTCAAACCCAACCAAACTACAGAAGATGAGGGATGACAGAGGGATGGCATGAGGTTAAAGATTTTAATAATTTTTAATTTTTGGAAATATTCCGTGATTTTTTCTTCCCTATTTTATGTTTGATCTTTTGTTCAATAGTTGGGTTGACTCAAATATCAACTTTATATGATCCCTCAAATAACAAGAAATTCAAATCCAAAACAACACAACTTTTAAGTTCAATTCAATATGAGAGATGCTGTCAAGTTGGGTCGGGTTAAACTCTAACTTCATACCATACAATATGAGAGATGGTACGAAGTTGAAGTTCTACCCAGCCCAACTTGATACCATGACATTAGGCTGATTTCTTTTAATTTTTCCCCAATTGCTTAATTTTATTTAATTTAATAATCATTTAAATGGTCGCGTTAATTTAAATACATTTATTCATGATTTTTTTGAAATTTTTGCCTATAACGGACTGCAATTATTTCGTTATAACGAATCGATTTTTAAGCCCTTGAGTGTTCGTTATATCGGGGTTCCCTATTCATGCCATTCGGTATTTTATAGAATACCTAGGCAAAGTATAAAATTAATAACGTTTCATAAATTAAAGATATTTTTATTTAATTTTGTATTTTTTATTAAGACGAAATGAGCAACATAGACGTGCTCGAAAGTTCCTGAAGATGGTATAAACAGGGCCGAAACCAGTACAGCTATAACAACTCATTTCGTCTTAATAAAAAGTACAAAATTAAATAATAATATCTTTAATTTGTTCAAGACGAAAAAACATTTCTTTAACAATATTTCATAAATTACCTAAATATTATCGAAAAATTGTGAAAAATCGAACTTTTAATATTTCTTGATAAAACTTTTGGGGTTTATTGAAGAATTTAATATTTTTTTATTCTATATGACTTTATAACCATAATTTTACTGAAACATCGAATTCTTTATATATATTCAAGAAATTTTTAAGGCTTATAGAACAAATTTTGAGGGTTATAAAAGAATGGTCTTTATTATGGTGAAAATCGCAATTAAACACTTCTCTTAATTTTTGAAATTGTAATGTATTATTTATGAAATGTTTCGATTTTATAGAATAGTAGGTATATTTATTGATTGATAATTGCCATAAAAATTAAGGTAGAACAAAACTAATAATTTAAAATAATATAAAAACAAATATAAAATAAAATGAAACATGATTTCGTTGTGGAAATACACAGCAACACGAGCACAAGTGCAATAAATTAAGGACGCTGTCCCGGATGCGTCGGCGATAACGGAACGGGGATTGAAATAATTGATAAGCAGATTTTTTTGTATCCCCGTGCGGGCAAATCGGATTAGTTTTAGTATTTAAATAGCCGGGCGTCGTCATCGCACCCCGCGTCGGCGTCGGCGTCGCCTCATTCCGGGTCTCCGGATCCCGGTCCGGTCTCTCTAATAAATCAGTAATTACACTTATCTAATCTTCTTGTTCCAATGCGTCCGTTCGGATTTTCACTTCGGTTCAATTTACGGCCCCGCAAACTTTAATCACATTTTATAATCTATCGGATTTCTATTTAATACCCTACCTCTTCTCTTCGTGCATCGTCTCGCAGGTTACACCCTAGGTTACACCTTTACTCTATTTTTTGCAACAACTTTAATTAGTTACCCCTTTTTCAATTCCCCATTCCCTTTTAATTTTCTTTCCTCCATATCTTTATAACTACACCGCGATTTATTGGAGCATACGGAAATGAATTAGTGCTTCCCATGTCAAAATTTAAACCATAACGAGACGTCATCATCTTCCTCAAAGCACGGTATTTCAAGAATCATAATGGAGGGGACATATTCTCCCATGTAATCACGTGTTACGGTTAGTTTAGAACACTGATTCAAACGTCGTGCGTTTACAAGGTGTAAAGAATCGATTATTATTCGATGTGGGGGAATCGACAAAGAAGTAAAGGGGCTAACGATTGGTTACGCCACGGCACGTGACTGCTATTTGTTCCGTTTCCTCGTTGGCACATTAATTTTAGATCATTTGATTCGTATGTGTGTACTCGATTGTGAATAGACGATTTATTAATTAACATAATTTTGTTTGTCTATGTTTGATACAGAAATGGTTTCGGAAAAATTAATTTACGATATCAAAACTTTTATGGGTTTTATCGATTTTTGCTAAATTGTTGCAAAAACGTTAAAACCATCATCATTGAGATGTATCAGAAAGCGAATAGATCCAAACAGATTCTGAAGTTTTTCAAAAAATATTTTAGGTGTCATCATAGAATAAAAAGAAATAAGGTAAATTTATTTAGTATGGAACGATTGGAAGATCATTTCTTCAAATCTTCAAACTTGATAATTATGATTTTTTAAATGTAACCTTGTATAACTTAATAAACATAAATGTTAGTCTAATTAAACTTTGCGTATCTCAAAAACTAATTGAGATATCATCATGAAATAAAAAGTAATTTTAAACAAATATATTTAGTATTTAACATTTTGAAGACCTTTTGTTCAAATCTTCAGTTTTGGGAGTTATGATATTTTGAATGTAACCTTGCATGACTTTCAACATAAATAAGTCATTACTTAAAGTTTGCGCACCTCAAGAACTAATTGAGATATCATCATGGAATAAAAAGCAACTTAAAGCAAATTTAATGAAGATCTTATGTACCACATATAATTTCTTATTGTCCATAAATACCGATGGTATGATTCTTTTAATCAGAATTAATTGCATAATCAATTGTTAAAGATGTGAATATAATGTTCAAAAAATCGTATCTCAAGAATTAATTGAGATATCACGATGAAATAAGAAGCCAATTAAACTAAATTTACTTGGTTGCTACAACTTTGCATATCGTTACTTCAAACCTTCAAATTTCGAAGATATGATTTTTTGTTTGCAACCTTCTCTTGTGAAATAAAAAACAACTTAAACCAAATTTCTTGAAGATTTTATGCACCATAAATACTCTTTTGTTGTCTATAAACACCGATAGTATGATTTTTTAAATCAATATGCATAAATTTGTATCTCAAGAACGAATTGAGATACAAATCTTCATTATTTAGCATTATTTTGCTTTATATTAAGTTAAAATCTTAAAATCATTACGCATTTTAATTTTTATCTCAATAATTTGTAGCTAAAAGTCAGTTAAACAGGGCATTTTCTTCATCAATTTGATCCATAAATTATCCCATTATCATCATTATTTTAGCCATCCCCATTTTTTTAGTTCCCATAATTAAGCTAAAACTATCACTAGAAACATCACTAGGACTAATAACAAAAAACATCACTAGAAACCCGAAAGTTTCTAGTTTTAGATCTAGTATTAGTCCTAGTAATAGTTCTAGTGTTAGTGCTTGTGTTGGTTCTAATTTTAATTCAATTAACGCCAGTCATGAAAGCGTTCGTACTTATCCCATTGTTAATGTTGGTGTGTTTATAATCGGATATTTGGGATAATCGTTTTACTGGAATAAGTTGCTTGAAGCCCAAAATTTATATAACCAGACTAACGATCTGATAAAATTGACCGTCATCCACTTTGTTGGTAGTTAAGATTTTCATTTAAGTCTCCATATCTATTTAAATTTTCACAACGTCGATTATCCTTATGTATAACTTGTAGATATCACGATGATACAAGAATCACATTAAAGTAAATTTACTTAGATGTCAAAATTTTGATTATCGTTGGTTCAATCATTCAAATTTCGAAGATATGGTTTATTGCAATCTTGTATAACGTAAATGTAAACGTAAATGTTAATCGTAAACCAATCTTGACGTATCTCAAAAACTAATTGAGGTATCATTATGAAATGAAAAGCAGCTTCAAGTAAATTTAATGAAGCTTTTATGCACTAAAAATAGTTTATTATTGACCATAAACACCGATGGTATGATTTTTTGAATGAACGTCTGCATAGTTCATTGTTATAGATGTGAATATAAACTTTAAAACGTCGTATCTCAAGAATGAATTGAGAAATCGCAATGAAATAAGAAGCAAATTACAGCAAATTTACTCAGTCAACGTTTTGAATATCATTACTTCAAACCTTCAAATTTCGAAGAAATGATTTTTTGATTGCAACTTTGCATAACCTTGAACGTAAATATTAGGTAATGAAACTTTATGTATCTCAAAAACTAATTGAGATATCATCATGAAATATGAAGCAATTTAAAGCAAAATTTTTTAGTATTCAATACTTTGACGACAATTTTCTTATATGTTCAAACCTGGGAGTTATGACGTTTTGAACGTAACCTTCTTCTCAAACATAAATATTGGGGTAATTAAACATCGCGTATCTTAAAAACTAATTGAAATATAATCATAAAATATAAATTCAATTTAAAGTGAATTTAATTAGTATACAATACTTTGAAAATCGTTTTTTCAAATATTCAAGTTTGGGAATTATGATTTTTTGAACGAAGGCTTGTGTATCTTTAAACATAAATGTTGGGGTTGATTTAACTTTGTGTATCCCAAAAACTAATTGAGATATCATCATGAAAAAAAGCAATTGAAAGCAAATTAATTTAGTAATACAACGTTTTGAAGATAAACCTAACTTTCTCTGAAATCTTGATATACCTAGATATCCACGTTTTCTATCTGTAAATAGCAGTTAGAGCACCATGAAGATACCATCTCCAGCTTCGTTAAGTCAGACTGATTTTAGTGCGATTATAGCTTAGTTAAGAGTCTAACTTGTTTTGGCAATGCAACCAAAGGAAGAAGCTAATTAAAAGTAGGTTGCTAATTACACTCAAAGAATGAAGCATATCATAAAAAATCGTGAGGTGTTGGAATTTGTTTAAAAATCACTCAATTTCAATAATATATACTATGTTCACAATGAAAAGAATAATTTCAATAAAATTTTAACATTATATCGGTAAAAATATTCGAACGGATCAATTTTAAATATTGATGGCTCAACCCAACCTAACTACTATTAAGTGATAAACAACTATTTGGGTTGGGATAAAGTTGAATTAATGGCTCAATTTAATCATACTAATATTTAGTGCTAATAATCTAGTTGGATTGGGTAAGGTTAAAAATAATGGATACATCCAACTAATATCTAGTGCTAATTAGCGAGTTGGGTTGCGTTACGGTTAATGGATTAGCCCAACCTAACTGATATCTAACCCAACCAGCTAGTTACTACTAATAATAAATATTAGTTGTGATGAGTTGATTCATTAACCTTAACCTTTCCACCTGATGTTTTTTCTGATCAACCCAACTAATATTTAGTGCTAATTAGGTAGTTCTGATAACTAGAAAATTGATCTTTTCTGACCAATCCAACCACTATATAGTGCTAACTAGCTAGTATAGTTGGGTTAGGTTAAGTTTTTCAACTAATATCTAGTGCTACATCAAAGATTGAAATTGACCAGACCAGCATTTTTGTTGACGACCAATTGATAATAATTTATCGGATTGATTCGAATACACCGAAGAGCTTCTATTAAAATTTCTGAGTTGACAAGTAACTTCCCAAACCTGGGGCACCAATTCTTGCGGGGGCATCAGTCTTTGCAATGAAATGTATGATGTCCCCATTATACATGTATCCAGTGCCGCTTTTGAAGTGCGAACCTTTTTTCTCTTAAATATTGTATAGAAAGGAACGCACTCGTTTCATTTGTCCAACCCAGCCCTGGTGTGCCGAATATTTTAGGATGATCCCGGTTCAAATATACAGGGTTGTGTTGAGTTGGGTACTTTATAGAGTACTTTACAAACTGATTTACAACCCTGTATATTTCAATTGATGTAAAACTTGAACTAACACTAGACCTAAAAGTGGAAAGTTTTAGGTTTAGCCGTGCGTCTTCAGATGCTTTGGTAATCTAATATATTAGAATTGAAGTAAAACTAAAACTAACAGTAGACTTAGAACTAGAATCTTTTTTTTGAGTTTTGTATGAAAAGAGGCGCACTAGTTTCGTTCGTCTAACCCAGACCTGGGGTGCCAAATGTCTTAAGACGGCAGTGAAGAGGAGTCATTCCATTATCCATTCAACAATTAAAAGAAATCGGTATTATTCTACAGCAATTTAAACACTCGTCTTCATGAAGACGTTGCACAGTGGTCTAAATTGGAGAAAACCCGAACAAAAGTATTTTAATACAGTTTAAGTTGAAATAATTGTTTGAAACTGGGTATGTAACTATAAGACTATATGCTCAAGACTTTGTGAACTTTAATTTAGGTCCTCAGAATTGGATAAATATAAAATTTTATACAATTAAATGGTGAAGAATAGCTAATTACTAAATTTTGATAAAATTGAACATCAGATGTGGTACTTTATTTTAAAGCAGATCGAATATATCAAACACTGTTTAGATAATTTAATTCAATGTAATGATTATCATAATATTATCATAATATATGATATATGATAATATCATAATATTATCATAACACTTTGGTGATTGCTTTATTTTCTATTTTCTATTTCTTGTACCTTGTCAATGTTAGCAAATTATTACCAAACCTATAGTTTCTGAGACAAGATTATAAAACATCTTCTTTTAAATGGTACTCTCTGCATATTTTTGCATTTAGAATAAGTTTTTGTATCCTTTATTTTTTTTCATGGTCGTCTCATTTATTGAGGGTCTCCCATTTAAAAAATGCTTTAGAATTTTACCTGGAATTTTTTTTGAAAAAATTGTCAATATTACCGATATAAGATTTAAACATGCAAAATTTTGTGACTAATTTATGTAATTTAGTTAAACTGGCAGCATTTTTTGTGTAGTCATCAAATATTTATCACATTAGGTCTTACAAAACTTTGATTAAAGAAACAATTTTTAAGAAAAAAAAGTTTGAAGATAATATGTAAATTACATTTGTGTAAATTTAAACAGCACAGACCAACAAGTATGGAGAATACTTCACAAACAACAATTGCATCATTTTCAACACGCCACAAATTTATTACCGTAAAAATACCCATCATGAATAGAGTGGTTGCTTTGAATATGGCTGCTTAGAAAAATGTAAATTACCCAAACATTTTTGCTTTAATCAAACATTTGAAAGAGAATTGAGAGATAATTAATGGCACTTTACCCAAAAAATCTGCCTGTTTGACAAAATTAGCAGTGGCGTAGAGGATATTTTAAAAAAGGATGTTTTTATTACAAGTAATGTTTAATTTAAAAAAAAACTTTGACCTCCAATATATCGTAAAAGAGGTATTTACGAATTCATGTATATTAAATTTATTCATCTCAATTTTTCATGAATTATGTGCTCTGGAAGTCTGTCAGTGGGTTTTTGAATCAACCTCTACACAATCTTTTGTCCAAATTAATCAAAAGATTTTTTCATGGTTCCATACTTTACCCACGCACTGTACAATTCGCAGAAAACGAAAGAAGAACTTTCGTTGCTAGAATATTCTTATTTTTTAAGATGTGCTTTAACCACATCTTGTTTTAACTTGCTCCTTCTCAAGATATTGGCAGTCTGATCAGAAGATGAATGATCAGTTAATGAACACGGAAGAATTACAGACCTACAACATGTATGAATAATTCAAATAAAGTTTTAAGAAACTGAAGACCAACAAAGACTTTACACCTTGCCATTCAGTATCATGAAATAAACAAAAAAACTTGACAACCCCACATTTTGAGGTATATGGCTGAAAGGAGCTTATTTGATTTGAAATATATTTCCTTCTCGCAAGGGCGACATTTTCATGCACCTATTACTAACTTCCATTTATTCCAATGAAGCATAAAAGACTATTAAATATATATTATATGGTAAAGCAACCAACCCAACACATTCTGACTACGCGATAGTTTAAAAGTAAATATTTGAGCTGTATTTCTTATAAACGTATCTAAGTTAAAACGCTTCTTTACGAAAAGATTTTTTTTAACAAAAAAGATTCGTTATTTCAAGTGTTCCGGTTTTTCCTCACTGTTTGTAATAACCACTTCCTGTTGTTAAACATACCTGAAACTTTAAGTGCAATTCTATTATTGTTATGCGACTTTACACCAAATATACTGGGTTTATCGTTCAAGAAAAAGAACATAAACATTTTATATGAAGACGGTCAAGGAAAGCACACTCAGAGACTGATCATCTTTGAAACTCAATATATTAGAAAGGAGCAAGTTAAAACAAGATATGGTTATCTTCTTATATAGAGCACATCTCAAACAATAAAAATATTCTAGCGACAAAAATTCTTCTTATGATTTCTGCGTTAAAATAGGTTACTTTTTTAAAGATAAATTATCTTTAAAGTGCGTACGACGTATTTCTGCAAAAATATTTTGAAAATTAGAAAAGTGCCAAATGAAGACCTTCCTATACTGTTTAAGATAGCAACAATGCATTGTTTCGAAAAAGTCAAACACAATATTTTTTTTTTCTTTTTGTAGTATTTTATAGATATTTACGCAAAAATTGTATTACTGTTTTATTGCGTATAGTGGGCACTTAAAGTATATAATACTTTATTTATTTTGCCTCGCAGTCTATTAGAACCTAATACATATATCATGTAAAAAAAGAACTGATTCGGATTAACGAAGTTTTACTGTATTATTACACCCTTATAATATTTTGATTAACCTCCAGTTATAACAGTCTCCTCCAGAATTTACCGCTAGACTTTTAAACAAACCTTTTAGAATTTATAATAATAATAATAATAATATTTATTTGAAAAGACACAATTACAGAATATTATAATACAAAACTTCGAATACTATTACTAGCAAAGAAAACAACCAATACTGTATCCTTCCAAAGGGGATTGAGTCAGCGCACCAGGTCAAACCAGGAATAACTGTTTTTCATCAACCCCAAAATAACAAAATTAAGAATTAATTTATAATAATAATAACAATGGCAATGATCTAAGAAGACTTACGAGACGAAACAGAAGAGAAAAGAAAGAGAAAAACAACAAAAAGGAAGGAAAGCAACATAAGAGAAACATGTACAAGAAAAGAAGGAAAGAGAAAGAAAGAAAACAAAAAAGAACAGAAAAAAAGATAAGAGTCTATTGGCGCTGCTGCTGAAGCAAATGAGATCTGTAAGCTGATCTAAAGGATTGCTCACTCCGCTGCTTAATTTGCTCTGGGATGCCGTTGAGAACTTTGCAAACAGAATACGAAAAGGACCTTTTAAAAAGTTCAGTACGGTGAGCTGGTATCGTAAGCGTGAAACGATGACGAATGTTCAAATTATGAACATCACAGCGAAAGCAAATTTTGTTCCATAAATAAGGAGGGGTTTTATATAAAATGACTCGGTGAAAGAGACAAGCAGCGTGTAGAGACCTCCGATTCGCCATATTAAGCCAGTTGACCCGACCTTGAGCACTCGAGACATGATCTCTCCTTCTCAAACCAAAAATGAAACGCAAGCAAGCGTTTTGAACACGTTGAATACGAGTGGAAGTAAAGTTATCTATACAAGAGCCGTATAAGACATCACCGAAATTAAAGAGAGACAAAACGAAAGATTCACATAACTGTATTTTTAAACGTAAATTAAGTAAGCAACGATTACTGTAAAGGAGTCGAAGGGTAGAGTAAGCACTACGAATAAGGTTTGAAACATGAGATCGAAATCTAAAAGAAGAATCTATAACAATACCTAGATTCCTAGCCTCTTCAGTAAAGTTAAGTGAAACATCACCAATCTTAATAGATAGAGACTTTCGCATAGAATCACGGAAGGATGGACACCCAAACAGCATAACGGAGGATTTCTTAGCATTAATATTTAAACATAGCTGAGACGCACGAGTGATTAACCTTTGCAAATCGTCGTTAATACATTCCTGAGCAACGCAAAGTTGATCTGGAGTAAAAGAAAAATACAGTTGCGTGTCGTCGGCGTACATATGCACAGAGCAGTGCCTCAGAATATCAGTTAGATTAAAAGTATAAATTAAATAAAGTAAAGGACCAAGAACCGATCCCTGAGGCACCCCAGACGTAACGGATGCTTCCACTGATTGCAGGCCATTGAGTGTGACAATCTGCTTGCGATTACATAAATAGTGCTTAAAGAAAGAACACACATTGCGAGAACATCCAATGTAATGAAGAATGGCAAGAAGTATCTCATGATGCACAGTGTCAAAAGCTTTTGAAAAGTCAAGTAAAACAAGAACAGAAGCAGACTTGCCATCAATTTTCCGGATAATGTTATCGCAAACTTCTAAAAGTGCTGTGCTACAACTGAAACCGGATCTGAAACCAGATTGAGTGCATGGTAGAATCTTGAACGTATCTAAATGACTGCGTAGACGTAAACTGATGATTTTCTCCAGAACCTTGGAGAGAACCGAGAGAATGCTAATAGGTCTAAGGTCACTGTAACTTGCAGGGTTGCTGGTTTTAGGAAGAGGCATAACAAGGGCAGTCTTCCAAGCGGAAGGAAACACAGCATACTCCAAGCAAACATTGATAATGTGACACAAGTAGGGTAGAATAAAAGGGCAGCACATAGTTAACATTTTAATACCAATGCCATCAGACCCAATAGCAGCAGTTTTAAAAGACAGTAAAATTTCACCAATCTCCTCCTCAGTGGAAAGAGAAAAGACAAATTCATTGCTGACAGACGGGTGGGTATTGGAGAGAAAATGAGAAATGACATCAGGATCACCGGAAGAATCAACTTGTGAAGACAAAAAAGAAATATTAATAGCTTCAACATCGGATAAAGCTACTGGTACTGACCGCTGTTTAGATTTAATGATTCCCATCCTATTAAAAGACTTCCACAGTTCACGACTATTATTAGAGTTCAAAACGGACTCTATATATGCCCTTTTCTCTCTCTGAATACAAGAATTTGTAAAATTACGTAACTCTTTATAGTACGAAAAGTCCGCAGGAAGTTTGGATTTTTTAAATTTTAGATAAGCCTCATCCCTATATTTCATCAGGAATTTAAGATTATCAGTCACCCAAGGACGGTATCCTCGCCTGGATGAAATAGTTTTAACAGGTGCATGTAAATCGAAGAGAAGTAACATGTAGTAGTTGAAGAGTGAAACCTTATCATCAATATCATTCAGATATAAGATATCAGCCCACGGAGTAGCAGCCAAGTCTCGCTCAAAATCAGCAAGACAAAAATGATTAAAATCTCTGTAACGAATAGAACGAGGTGGTTGATATTGAGACTTAGAAAAATCAAATTTAACAAATATAAGGAAGTGGTCGGCAATATTGTGGACGGGAACCACACCCTTGTCATCAATGTGAGTATCGACAGGAACAATTATGTGGTCAATTAAGCTAGAAGACGTAGGAGTAATGCGAGTGGGAGAATCTATTATTTGAGTAAGCCCAAAAGATGCAAGGAGAGGCAAATAGTGAGTGTAATATATTCCGGAGTTGTTGTGCGCATCAATATTGAAGTCACCAACACAGACAATATCATCTGTGAGAGGGAAAACGGT
Source organism: Onthophagus sagittarius (assembly GCA_036711965.1). NCBI lineage: Eukaryota > Metazoa > Arthropoda > Insecta > Coleoptera > Scarabaeidae > Onthophagus > Onthophagus sagittarius. The sequence continues at coordinate 17,824,400 of JASERS010000004.1, forward strand.
AGACAGAGTGCTATCCAAGCTATTGAAGAAAAGATCCGCTTGCGGACCTGGTCTATATACAGTACCGATTATAACGGTAGAACTACCGAACTGGAGACGAATCCATAACTGCTCAATAAAGCTTAACATTTCTTCAATAATAACCTCAAATTTATACGCGTTACGGACGTAGACACCCACCCCTCCCCCCACACGACCCGTACGACCAACAAAGTAGTGAGCATATCCATCAATAGAAAAAATGGAAAGATCATCACGAGGATACAACCATGTCTCGGTACAAGTAAATATATCAAAAGCCTCCTCAACAACTAGATCCCTAACAGCACCGAAGTGAGCTGGCAATGACCTAACATTCAAATGGCCGATCCTCATTTAACAGCAAGACCACAAGAACAAGAAAAGAAAGAAGAGACAGAGCAAGAAGTAAAAAAGTAAAAGAAGAGAAAAGAATGTGAACTGAAATTTAACAAATTCGAATTTTACAAATTTGACAAGAGTCAAGCGAGAGCTCCTTATCAAAAATAAATCAAGGATATATAAAATAAAATAACTGTGAAATTAGTGTAATATAAAGAAAACTTAATTAGTAGACACAACTATAAAAAAAAAATGTTAACTATGTAAACTAATTTTTTTTTAAACTATGTAAAAAAAATGTATATGAAATTAAATAATAACATAATTATGTATATAAAAAAAAAGAAAAATAAAAACCTTCTGTTTCATTTCTCTCTTTTTAGTATGATTTTAGTATGAAGACGGCTTCTTATTTTAGTACAAGTTAAATTAACGTTGAAAAAGTACTTTCTACTGTAACATCTTTGAATCTTTGCAGTTAATTTTGGAAATTTGAAATAACAATTGTCTAGTTTAATTTTGGAAGCTTGTATCCAAAATTCTTCTATATCTACATCTGCTAAAATTAAAATTACAAAGTTATCGCCGCTCATTGTCTAATTGTTGCTATGCAAGAAATAAAATCGTGAGAGGTACATAGCAAATTGTGAGATCGTGAGATAAAAGGTAATATCATGAGGTTTCACGATAAATGGTGAGACATGGCAACCTTGGTTATAAACTACCCCTCAACTTCTCCAGAATGCCAAGAGATCATCTATTCATCCCTGGTATTAAGGAGATATTGTCCTAAATGTTCAACGTTGGGACATTTCATGCCATATCGAGTTTATGGGTGTTATCTTTAATCCAAATGGCACTATGTGTCATTACTGAAAATGGAACTGAAATTTTTGTTAAAATAACATCTAAATTATTTTGTTTCATTCTTGTGTAACCAAAACCTAAATTTAACGTATCATCACCAACGTTTTAGATTGGAGAGAGCCTTAAAAAAAGGATAATAAAATTTGGGTGAGAACATTGCTCGGCTTATCGTCTCTCACTCGTACAGAAATAAAAATGCATTAAAATATTTACAACAGACAACAGCGACGCTGCCATTGTCGAATATTACCAAGTGCAAGAGGCGCCTTATCGCGAGGTTTGCGCGTCATTAACTCTTTAAAACGCTCGCGAAATGAGCGGCTCTTGATTTCACTGTCCCTCCCCCGTGCGCCTATTGTTTCCCGGGGCGAGAGAGAGAGAGCGGGTTAAATAATTGCGTTAAATCAGAGGGAACGGCGAAACGTCGTTATTCCGTATCGTTTACACTTACCTCATCAGACGATGACAAAAAGTCGAAAAGTGGGGAATATTTTCGGCGAATATGTATAAAAAGTACGTTTCGAAATTGATTTCTCTTTATTTATTGCTTTATTACACATTTTTGTTTTTATTTTCACCTTAATTTTTTAATATTCGCTATTACAATTACATCCTTTATACATAAATGGTATTGCACGATAACAACATGATTAAGATACATTTACATATTTACAAATTATTTACAAGAAAAAATAACAACAAATTAGTAATTAAAATTTACTTATTATAACCAACAGGAAAATTGCTTTTCTTCTCGATTTCTTCGTCGTCGTTATCCTTGTCTTGATGGGCGGTCATGTGTCTCGTTAAATGATGCCGCTCTCGAAACGACTCCTGACAAACGGGACATTTCAATTTCTCCTCGCGTTTTCGCTTGGTGTAATCGCCCGAATCATTTTTGTGATGCGACCTCATGTGGTACACCAAATCGGACGTCATTCGAAACGAAATGTTGCATTTCGCGCAAACGTTTTGTGCCGGTAAAGATAGCGCGGCCAAAGAGGGCGGGAGGAGAGATGTTAAGATAGCGGCGGCTGGGTGTCTCATTTCTGAGGAAAATTTTAAATCGGGTTGGGCTAATTTTAACATTTCTTGGTTTGGGACTTGGTGGTAATAATCGGGGCGGTATTGAGTTAACATCATCGGTCTGATTTTTTGTAGCTCTTGATGGTTGGTTTTCATTAAGAAATGCGGCTCTAACCCGCCTGTTGATTGCGGGAAATTCTCCGGGATGAAATTGTGGTGATATGAAGAGTTCGATTTGAAGATTTGGTTTGGGGAAATCATGTTTGATGGGAAATTTTGGTAGTTTCTGTTAATTGGGGGGGATGGGCTTAATGAATTTTGGTAGGCTATATCGGGGCTGATTGATAAATTGGGGGAGGTGGACATTCTCATTTCTTTCGTGAGACTTACTTTGGTGAAGGCCGATTTTTCTGGGGATATGAGGATGTTTTTGATTTTTGCTTCTGGTTTTGGTTTGCTCAAGTTTGGATCGTCGAAGATTTGCTGCTTTTGCGTGATATATTTCGATGGTAATTTGGTGTAGTCTATAATCTTCGGGGAATCAGGGTTACCCACCTCAATATCTTCATCTTCTGAGTCGTTTTCGTTATTGTTAAAACTACTTATCTCCTCATTACTTGTAATAACCTCGTAGTCTATCACTTTGGTGAATTTTTGTTTCTGCTTCAGCTTTTCATCGGGCAACATTAAGAAGGCAACATCGAAGGAGCGTTTCGTCGGGGACTTACTGCTACTTATTTGGGTTTGTTCTTCGTTTTTCATCGTAATCTCACTTTTGCGATTGTTTACATCCATTGTCATGTTTCGCACAGCACAAATACTACACGTTGTAACTATCTAAATGTTAACGAGTGGAGATGAAGTCAAGAGGTCGCGCAATGTGTTCACCTCGAGGCGAAAATACGTAATGTGTAAAAACATACTTGCCCTGTCTAAATATTGTAATGTTTAGTGCCCCTTCCTACATCGTTCGCCGGTGGTAGTTTGCCAGACAAAGGGGGTCATATCCGAGTTGGATGGTTAAAGAAAGGGATGGAAACAAAGAGTTTGTTGGGGCGGGCATCCTGAGAACTCACGACCCGGTCGAATCCACCCTATAGGGGGTGAATTTAAGTTAAGGGGGTAGTTTCAGGCCAATGGAGCTTTCGCGCAGGGCGTGGTTTCGAAATACGTTCACCCAATACGGTTTTCACTGTACACCAGCTCCAAAATGTGACGGAACGCAGTTTTCCACGGTTTTGGTCTGACGTCCTTCAACCCCTTTCCCCTCTCCCCCACATTTTCCCTGCATCCGAAACTTAAAATAAGAAATTAATTAAAAAATCAAAATTTTCAAAAAAAATCTTTAAACAAACAATTTTTGTCGAAGTCAAACTTAAACTTACCCCCATTTTTTGCGATTCCATCCAAATCAATAATCTAAAAATCAGTAATAAATGATCCACTTAACTCGAAACGAAAGAGACTTTTAAAAATCTCACCACGCTTGATTCGCAAATGAATCCGGCAATTAATAAGCTCCCTCTCTAACAAAAGGCGTTCAGCAAATTACGTTTTCATTACGGGCGATGATTGATGATGCCCGGACTGTATGTTTGCCAACTCACACCATAAGTTGGCGGCGCGAAAAGATTCTCGTGCTTTTTTCGGCGCGATGGACGCGTTATTAACGCCGAAAGATAACGTGATGTATGACCCAAGGATTTAAAATGATTTTTTTTTTTCGAAAAGGGGTGGAGATATTTTTACTAACGCAAAATACTTTGGCTATTCGGATAAATAGGGGTTAAATTGGATGGATTCAGTTTATGTGTTGCATCGGGGAATAAGGCACCTGTCAACTTTATGGTGGTTTGTGCGCATATGGTCCAAAGGTTTTTAATTGTACGGGGTCCCCGTTGTGCTTTCGGATAGGATAGGGGAAATGATTTTAACATATTGCCGAGAGTACTTTGAACCTTTTGAAACAATCTGTTGTTGTTGTTTTGTGGTGTAATCTCATTAAAATCTCATATTTTTACTTTAATGAGAATTAAAATAATTTAAAATGAAGAAATTCTTATTGAAATTGTTAAAAATTGAATGAAAAAATTTCTTAATAAACCCAATAAGATGTCCTTAAAGAAGACACTTTCAATTTTAATTTAACATAAAAATCGTTTATTAGTTCATATAACTAAAGAAGATATGATTTTTAAAATTTGCGTCTTGAAATAAATTTAATTTTATTTAGGTGCCATTACTACATAGGTACATCCCGAAGTTTATGGATCAACTACGCCACCAGGATATGGCTTTAAATAGCTCAATTCAATCTTTAATTTCATATAAACATTTGTTGTTAATTCTTATAAATAAAGGAGATATGATGGTTTAAAGTTGTGCAGTAAAGTTTTTAATCATTTAACCTACAGCAATCAATTTTTAGAACATTTTAAAAACCACTTTTTCTTTTTAATTTTATGAACTAGCGCTTAACTTATAACATCATCTTAAAGCAGATACTTTATGCTTTAACTTAACATAAAAGTTATTTGTTAGTTCATATAAATCAAATAGATATGATCTTTTAAAGTTTTACATTTATCATCAATTTAATTTATTTTTAAATGAAATTACTGCATGGTTATCTTCAGAATTTTATGGATCAACTCAGAGATCAATACATAGTTTTAAAGAGCTCACTTTACTCTTTAATATGACATATAATTCGTTTGTTAATTCTTATAAACAAAGGAGATATGATTTGTTAAAGATTTGCATTATGACATCAATTTAAATTATTTTTAAATGTCATTACTACATGGTTACCTCCCGAATTTTATGGATCAACTAAGAGACCAATACATGGTTTTAAAGAGCGCACTTTAGCCTTTAACAGGACATAAAAATCTTTTGTTAGTTCTTATAGACAAAGGAGATATGATTAGTTTAACATTTGCATTTTGACAAATTTAAATTAGTTTTAAATGCCATTACTACATGGTTATTTTCCAAATTTTATGGATAAAGGAAGACACCAATATATGGTTTTAAAGAGCTCACTTTTGTCTTTAATTTAACATAATTATGTTTCGTTAATTCTTATAAACAAAGGAGATATGATTTTTTTAACATTTGCATTTTGACATAAATTTAAATTATTTTTAGATGCCATTACTATATGGTTATCTTCCAAATTTTATGGATTAAGGCAGACACCAATATATGGTTTTAAAGAGCTCACTTTTGCCTTTAATTTAACATAATGATGTTTTGTTAATTCTTATAAACAAAGGAGATATGATTTTTTTAACATTTGCATTTTGACATAAATTTAAGTTATTTTTAGATGTCATTACTACATGGTTACCTCCCGAATTTTATGGATCAACTAAGAGACCAATACATGGTTTTGAAGAGCGCACTTTAGCCTTTAACAGGACATAAAAATCTTTTGTTAGTTCTTATAGACAAAGGAGATATGATTGGTTTAACATTTGCATTTTGACAAATTTAAATTAGTTTTAAATGCCATTACTACATGGTTATTTTCCAAATTTTATGGATAAAGGAAGACACCAATATATGGTTTTAAAGAGCTCACTTTTGTCTTTAATTTAACATAATTATGTTTCGTTAATTCTTATAAACAAAGGAAATATGATTTTTTTAACATTTACATTTTGACATAAATTTAAGTAATTTTTATATGCCATTACTACATGGTTATCTTCCAAATTTTATGGATTAAGGAAGACACCAATATATGGTTTTAAAGAGCTTACTTTTGCCTTTAATTTAACATAATGATGTTTTGTTAATTCTTATAAACAAAGGAGATATGATTTTTTTAACATTTGCATTTTGACATAAATTTAAGTTATTTTTAGGTGCCATTACTACATGGTTATCTTCCAAATTTTATGGATTAAGGTAGACACCAATATAGGGTTTTATAGAGCTCACTCTTGTCTTTAATTTAACATAAGGATCTTTTGTCAATTCTTATAAACAAAGGAGATATGATTTTTTTAAAGATTTGCATTTTGACATAAATGTCAGTTATTTTTAAATGCCATTGCTACATGGTTACCTCGCGAATATTATGGATTATCTCAGATACCTATATAAGCTTTTAAAGAGCTTACTTTAGCCTTTAATTTGTCATAAAGATCTTTTGTTAATTCTTATATACAAAGAAGATATGATTGTTTTAACATTTGTATTTTGAGATAAATTTAAATTATTTTTAGATGCCATTACTACATGATTATCTTCCAAATTTTATGGATTAAGGAAGACACTAATATATGGTTTTAAAGAGCTCACTTTTGTCTTTAATTTAACATAAAGATCTTTTGTTAATTCTTATAAACAAAGGAGATATGATTTTTTTAAAGATTTGCATTTTGACATAAATGTAAGTTATTTTTAAATGCCATTACTACATGGTTACCTCCTTAATATTATGGACCATCTAAAATATCAATATATGATCTTAAAGAGCTTACTTTGGCCTTTAATTTGTCATAAAGATCTTTTGTTAATTCTTATAAACAAAGGAGATATGATTGTTTTAACATTTGCATTTTGACATAAATTTAAATTATTTTTAGATACCATTACTACATGGTTATCTTCCAAATTTTATGGATTAAGGAAGACACCAATATATGGTTTTAAAGAGTTCACTTTTGTCTTTAATTTAACATAAAGATCTTTTGTTAATTCTTATAAACAAAGGGGATATGATTTGTTAAAGATTTGCATTTTGGCATAAATTTAAATTATTTTTAGATGCCATTACTATATGGTTATGTTCCCAATGTTATGGATAAAGGAAGACAACAATGTATGGTTTTAAAGAGCTTACTTTTGTCTTTAATTTATCATAAAGATCTTTTGTTAATTCTTATAAACAAACGAGATATGATTTGTTAAAGATTTGCATTTTGGCATAAATTTAAATTATTTTTAGATGTCATTACTACATGATTACCTTCCAAATTTTATGGATTAAGTAAGATACCAATATATGGTTTTAAAGAACTTACTTTTGCCTTTAATTTAACATAAAGATCTTTTGTTAATTCTTATAAACAAAGGAGATTTTCAAAGATTTACATTTTGACGTAAATTTAAGTAATTTTTAGATTCAATTACTGCATGGATATCTTCTGAATTTTATGGATTAAGACACCAATGTATGATTTTAAAGACTCATTTTATTTTTTAATTTGACATAAAGGACATTTGTTAACTGGTATAAACAAAGGAGATATGATGGTATAAAGTTTGGCATGTTTAGAACCAATTTTTAGAACATATTCAAAACCACTTTTTCTCTTCAATTTTATGAACCAGCTCTTAACCTACAATATAATCTTAAAGCAGATACCTCATGCTTTAATTTAACATTAAAATTATTTATTAATTCCTATAGATTGAGAAGATATGAATTTCTAAAGTTTACGTTTTCACAAAAATTTCATTTATTTTTAGATGCAATGACTATATGGTTACCTTACGAAATTTATGGATGAACTAAGAAACAAATATATGGTTTAGAAAACTCACTTCAACTTAATTTAGCATAAAGATCTTTTGTTAATTATTATAAACAAAGGAGATATAATGATTTAAAGTTTGCCATTTTTAATTATTTTACTTAAAACAACCAATTTTTAGAACATGTTGAAAACCACTTTCTCTCTTCAATTTTATGAACAAGCTCTTAATCCATAACATGATCTTAAAGCAGATACTTTATGCTTTAATTTAACATAAAAATTATTTGTAAGTTCGTATAAATAAAGTTGATATGATTTTTTAAAGTTTACTTTTTGACATACATTTATTTTATTTTTGGATGCAATGACTACATGGTTACCTCACGAAATTTATGGATCAACTAAGACACAAATACATGCTTTTAAAGAGCTTATTTCAACCTTTAATTCAACATAAAGATCTTTTGTTAATTCTTATAAACCAGCGAAATATGACAATTTAAAGTTTGTCATTTTTAAATGTCTAAGCTACAATAACCAATATTTGAAACATGTTGATAACCACTTTTTCTGATCAATTTTCTGAACTAGCTCTTAATCCATAACATGATCATAAAGCAGATACTTTATACTTTAACATAAAAACTATTTATTAGTTCCTATAAATAAAGTAGATATGATTTTTTAAAGTTTACATTTTGGCATAAGTTTAATTGATTTTTGGATGCAAGGACTACATTATTACTTCACGAAATTTACGGATCAAATAAGATACAAATATATGGTTTTAAAGAGCTTACTTCAACCTTTAATTTAACACAAAGAAGTTTTGTTAATTCTTATTAACAAAGGAGATATGATGATTTAAAGTTTGTCATTTTTAATTATTTTACCTACAACAATCAATTTTTAGAATATGTTAAAAACTCACTTTTTCTCTTTAATTTTATGAACCATCTCTTTACCTACAACATAATCTTTAAGTGGATACTTTATGCTTTAATTTAACATAAAAATTATTTGTAGGTTCGTATAAATAAAGTAATAAATTTAATTCTTTTTAAATGAGAATGCAAAATGGTTATCTCCTGAATTTTTGGATTAAGTAAAAGACTAAGATATGGTTTCAAATGGCATACTTTAAGCTTTTATTTAACATATAGAGCCTTTGTAAGCTTTTATACACAAACGAGTTATGATTATTCAAATTTGCTTTAACTTAACATAACTTAACTTGTTGAAAAATACTTTTTTTTTAATCTTACGAATCAGCTCTTAAACTGTGGTATCATTTTAAAGTTGGTACTTTATACTTGAATTTGACATAAAAATCGTTTCTTAGTCTCCGAAAATAATATATTTAAATTTTTCTATTTTTAAAGATGTATTCACCAATATTTGGTCTTAGTTCAAACAAAAGTCTCTCTTTGTTTTTATACTTTAATTAAGAAATTAATATGTATATGGCATTAACAAGAACACTTTAAATTCTAATTTGAGATAAAAAATTTTTGTAAATTCCTATAAGCAAAGTATATATCATACTTAAAAATTTTAATAATTTTTACTTTTTTAATAATTTCATTTACAAAAGCTTATTTTTACATCACGACCAAAAACATTTTCCTATTTTTTAAATTAATTCTTATAAACAAAAAATTTTTAATTACGTTTTTATTTATAAACAAATTCGTGGTGAGTAACGTTATCCATAACGGTAAATACAAAGGGTCAACTTTCATGGGGGTGAATTTCATGCGTATTGTATTGCGGATAAATGAACATTGACAAGTCCTTGGGGATATACGTAATACCACTCGTCCATATGTTAAGAAAGGACGAAAAGCGATGAATGTGTGGCCAAAACAATATTTGCCCCAAAAAAAAATGGTTTTATAATGCCATAGTTTAAGATGTTTTTTGATTAAAAACGAACAAAGAAAGTTTTTCGGAGAGGATTAATGGAAAATCTGTGCAAGAGAGTCGATTCGTCACGGTTCCGTATCTTTGATTCGAGAAATCCTCAGGAGATCTGAAGACAATTATAACCACATGTGACCTGGACATGACCCGTGATCAATCAACTTCCTGTCTTGGGACAGACGATATCTAAAAGAAGAGAACGAATTTTCTTTTAACTTATTTCGATTACTTTGATGTCTTGGTATCAAATATATCTTTTGGTTGAGTTTCTTTTGATTTTTCATTAATTTTATTTTAAATAATTTTAAATAATATTCATCTCATGTACAGTCAATTTAAACACCAACCCCAGTTTTTGTTCATTACCGTACAAGACGAGTACAGACGAGAGACCCTCGTCCGTAATCCCAACGAATAGTTTTCAATATGAATCGTATAACCTGCACATATGTTCAGTTGCGTACCGTGGAAATAAACTTTGATAGCCCCTCTCTAACACAAGTCCGAACCTAAACGATCCCCATTCGCTCACTATACTTACTTTCTATTTTCGCGAGTCCTTCGCTTCTCTCTCTACGTAGTATTTGGGGCGATTGTTAATGCGGACTGAGTATTTATTCGTTTCATCTACACCCCGAGAGCCTGAGGGGGTCCAGAGTTTTGCTGGTTTGTTCCCCGACCGTGCCATATGCCGCACTCGGCCGCGAACATACGAACAGATGGGTTTTCTACGACGAAAAGTCATTAGGGAGTATTGTACTCGATTGACAAGTGCCCCCATCGAATTCAAGAGAGTGTGTGCACTTGCTAATAAGCGAACCTGTTTCTTTCTGGTTTCGATATTTTGACACCATCATAATATTTATTACAAATAAACTAGTCATAATAATATCTGGAAGAGAAATCTATGAAATATAGGAATTTGTTTTGGCTCGTGAGTCCTACTTATCGCACTTACTCTTGATTTGATAGGTTGATTACCTAATTTCTTCTGAATTACTTGTTTTTTATTTTCCAGTGAGGTATCTATATAATAATAATAATAATAATATTTATTTGAAAAGACACAATTACAGAATATTATAATACAAAACTTCGAATACTATTACTAGCAAAGAAAACAACCGATACTGTATCCTTCCAAAGGGGATTGAGTCAGCGCACCAGGTCAAACCAGGAATAACTGTTTTTCATCAACCCCAAAATAACAAAATTAAGAATTAATTTATAATAATAATAACAATGACATTGATCTAAGAAGACTTACGAGACGAAAGAGAAGAGAAAAGAAAGAGAAAAACAACAAAAAGGAAGGAAAGCAACATAAGAGAAACATGTACAAGAAAAGAAGGAAAGAGAAAGAAAGAAAACAAAAAGAACAAAAAAAAAGATAAGGGTCTATTGGCGCTGCTGCTGAAGCAAATGAGATCTGTAAGCTGATCTAAAGGATTGCTCACTCCGCTGCTTAATTTGCTCTGGGATGCTGTTGAGAACTTTGCAAACAGAATACGAAAAGGACCTTTTGAAAAGTTCAGTACGGTGAGCTGGTATCGTAAGCGTGAAACGATGACGAATGTTCAAATTATGAACATCACAGCGAAAGCAAATTTTGTTCCATAAATAAGGAGGGGTTTTATATAAAATGACTCGGTGAAAGAGACAAGCAGCGTGTAGAGACCTCCGATTCGCCATATTAAGCCAGTTGACCCGACCTTGAGCACTCGAGACATGATCTCTCCTTCTCAAACCAAAAATGAAACGCAAGCAAGCGATTTGAACACGTTGAATACGAGTGGAAGTAAAGTTATCTATACAAGAGCCGTATAAGACATCACCGAAATTAAAGAGAGACAAAACCAAAGATTCACACAACTGTATTTTTAAACGTAAATTAAGTAAGCAACGATTACTGTAAAGGAGTCGAAGGGTAGAGTAAGCACTACGAATAAGGTTTGAAACATGAGATCGAAATCTAAAAGAAGAATCTATAACAATACCTAGATTCCTAGCCTCTTCAGTAAAGTTAAGTGAAACATCACCAATCTTAATAGATAGAGACTTTCGCATAGAATCACGGAAGGATGGACACCCAAACAGCATAACGGAGGATTTCTTAGCATTAATATTTAAACATAGCTGAGACGCACGAGTGATTAACCTTTGGAAATCATCGTTAATACATTCCTGAGCAACGCAAAGTTGATACGGAGTAAAAGAAAAATACAGTTGCGTGTCGTCGGCGTACATATGCACAGAGCAGTGCCTCAGAACATCAGTTAGATTAAAAGTATAAATTAAATAAAGTAAAGGACCAACAACCGATCCCTGAGGCACCCCAGACGTAACGGATGCTTCCACTGATTGCAGGCCATTGAGTGTGACAATCTGCTTGCGATTACATAAATAGAGCTTAAAGAAAGAACACACATTGCGAGAACATCCAATGTAATGAAGAATGGCAAGAAGTATCTCATGATGCACAGTGTCAAAAGCTTTTGAAAAGTCAAGTAAAACATGAACAGAAGCAGATTTGCGATCAATTTTCCGGATAATGTTATCGCAAACTTCCAAAAGTGCTGTGCTACAACTGAAACCGGATCTGAAACCAGATTGAGTGCATGGTAGAATCTTGAACGTATCTAAATGACTGCGTAGACGTAAACTGATGATTTTCTCCAGAACCTTGGAGAGAACCGAGAGAATGCTAATAGGTCTAAGGTCACTGTAACTTGCAGGGTTGCTGGTTTTAGGAAGAGGCATAACAAGGGCAGTCTTCCAAGCGGAAGGAAACACAGCATACTCCAAGCAAACATTGATAATGTGACACAAGTAGGGTAGAATAAAAGGGCAGCACATAGTTAACATTTTAATACCAATGCCATCAGACCCAATAGCAGCAGTTTTAAAAGACAGTAAAATTTCACCAATCTCTTCCTCAGTGGAAAGAGAAAAGACAAATTCATTGCTGACAGACGGGTGGGTATTGGAGAGAAAATGAGAAATGACATCAGGATCACCGGAAGAATCAACTTGTGAAGACAAAAAAGAAATATTAATAGCTTCAACATCGGATAAAGCTACTGGTACTGACCGCTGTTTAGATTTAATGATTCCCATCCTATTAAAAGACTTCCATAGTTCACGACTATTATTAGAGTTCAAAACGGACTCTATATATGCCCTTTTCTCTCTCCGAATACAAGAATTTGTAAAATTGCGTAACTCTTTATAGTACGAAAAGTCCGCAGGAAGTTTGGATTTTTTAAATTTTAGATAAGCCTCATCCCTATATTTCATCAGGAATTTAAGATTATCAGTCACCCAAGGACGGTATCCTCGCCTGGATGAAATAGTTTTAACAGGTGCATGTAAAACGAAGAGAAGTAACATGTAGTAGTTGAAGAGTGAAACCTTATCATCAATATCATTCAGATAGAAGATATCAGCCCACGGAGTAGCAGCCAAGTCTCGCTCAAAATCAGCAAGACAAAAATGATTAAAATCTCTGTAACGAATAGAACGAGGTGGTTGATATTGAGACTTAGAAAAATCAAATTTAACAAATGTAAGGGAGTGGTCGGCAATATTGTGGACGGGAACCACACCCTTGTCATCAATGTGAGTATCGACAGGAACAATTATGTGGTCAATTAAGCTAGAAGACGTAGGAGTAATGCGAGTGGGAGAATCTATTATTTGAGTAAGCCCAAAAGATGCAAGGAGAGGCAAATAGTGAGTGTAATATATTCCGGAGTTGTTGTGCGCGTCAATATTGAAGTCACCAACACAGACAATATCATCTGTGAGAGGGAAAACGGTAGACAGAGTGGTCCAAGCTATTGAAGAAAAGATCCGCTTGCGGACCTGGTCTATATACAGTACCGATTATAACGGTGGAACTACCGAACTGGAGACGAATCCATAACTGCTCAATAAAGCTTAACATTTCTTCAACAATAACCTCAAATTTATACGCGTTACGGACGTAGACACCCACTCCTCCCCCCACACGACCCGTACGACCAACAAAGTAGTGAGCATATCCATCGATAGAAAAAATAGAAAGATCATCACGAGGATGCAACCATGTCTCGGTACAAGTAAATACATCAAAAGCCTCCTCAACAACTAGATCCCTAACAGCAGCGAAGTGAGCTGGCAACGACCTAACATTCAAATGGCCGATCCTCATTTAACAGCAAGACCACAAGAACAAGAAAAGAAAGAAGAGACAGAGCAAGAAGTAAAAAAGTAAAAGAAGAGAAAAGAATGTGAACTGAAATTTAACAAATTCGATAATAAACTCGCTTTTTATAACAAAAAGAAATACTATGTGAAAATAATAAGTCGTACGGTATTCACTCCGCAAAAAGTATATATATTTATCAGCAACAGTGTTGGATTTCTATCCGTCATGTTATTTAGCAGTTAATAGATGTGCTCCAGTATCAAAGGTGTTGATGATCGCCTGAAGCAATGCTCCGTGTATTCTTGACGATTTTCTAATTTTATAAATAATACAATTTTTTGGCATGCTGTAATGTTTAACTCTCTCTTATTGATTTACGGGGTTTGGAGTGTACTTTATTAAAATAATTTATCTTCTTTTACTTTCTTTATTTAATCTTACGCTGACTACATTTCAATTCTACGTTTAACTTACTTCTAATAATTATATCAAATCAAACACCTATTAATTGTTGAATTGGCGAATATCGCACTGCTCGCACAAGTATGCCTACTAGTGCATTTTTTAAGTTTATTGACTTGTTTAAGTATTGTGCAATATTCGCCAATTGCAATTACGTTTTCCATTACACCTTCCTCGCTAACAAAAAGAAAATAATAACTATCGCGAATATTATTATTTTCTTTCTTCACGTTAGTTTGAGGTTTCTTTCCATTACACCTTCCTATTACATCTAATATTCTTAAATCTACATCTCGGGTTTCTAATTACAACTAAATTTATTTAATTATGATACGGTTTTACGCGGTTTTTATGCACTTCCACAGTTTTATTTTTTATTTTAATAATCACATTGGATGAATTTTCACGAATGACTTTATAAGGTCCGATGTATAAAGGTTCTAATTTATTAACACCTTCACTTTTTAATAACACTTTATCGTTAAACTTATAGCTAACACTATTAATACTATTATCTACCCTAAGTTTTCTTTTATTTTTTGACTCAATGAGGTTATTTCGCACATCGTCCCAAGCGCTTTGTAAGCGAAATTTCAATTCGGTTGGGTAATCGTTGAAATTGTATATAGGATCAATTTCTGTAAGTAAATTTGACGGTAAATTACATTTTTTTCCAAATATCAGCTCATACGGCGTATATTTAGTTTCCGTATGCACTGTATTATTAAATGAAAAACACCAAAAGGGCACCCATGTACTCCATGTACAGTGAATCACAGTGAAAATCATATACTTCAGTATTTTTGCTATTATAGCACAAAATAAACAAAACAATATGAGTTATTTTTTTTATACTTTTTCTTTAATAATCAATATAGTAAACAAACTCAAATAAAGTAAAGTGAAAAAATATTACATTCAATTTACAGTTAGGAACATTAATGAAACATAAATAATTCATATATAAGACTCACAGTAAAAATCATACATTAACAAAAATAAATATCAAAAATTAAAGTTGTGCAAAATTAATATTTAGTTGGTTGACCTTTTTGTTTGATGACATCTTTCAGGCGGTTTTGCATCGATTTGACCAGTTTTTCGGTATATTTAGGGCAAATTTTTAACCATTCTTGGCGAAGGGCATTTTTTAAGGATTCTTTGTATGTTATTGTATGTTTTCTAATATTTATTTCTAAAATGTGCCACAAATTCTCTATTACATTGAGGTCTGGCGATTGAGGTGAAGTTTGCATGACCTTTGGACAATTATTACGTCTTTATAAAAATACAAAAATAATTAATAAAAATACAAATAAAAATACAAAAATAATTAAATAATTATTTTAATTTCATTAAAGTAAATAAGTTCGAAAAATTGTACTTTTTTACAGATTTATTTTACAAAACTCTACCTTATATGTTTCAACTATTAGTCATCTTCAGAGGCGTCGTCGTTCAATTAAGAAAGTTGTTCAAACTTTTTAATCTTAAATTATGTTATAATTTAACCACAACGCAAAGGTTTTCTTCGACAATCAAAGTTTTTAATATTAAAATTATGATTTAAAGCTTTTAATGACGTTAAACGTTTTGTTTTATGTTTTACATTTTTTATACTTTAACTTTATAATAATTAAGTTAATTGAATTCAATAATTAATTTAACGTGTTAAATTTATATTATTGATTAAATTTATATTTATTGATTTTAAGCTATATTAAAAACTGTGATTGTCGTAGAAAAGCTTTGCATTATGATTAAACTCTAATATAATTCAAGATAAAGAAATTTAAACAACTTTCTTAATTGAAGGACGACGCCTCTGAAGATGATTAATAGTCGAAACATGTAATCTGAATTTTGTAAAATAAACCAATAAAAAAGTACAGATTTTCACCAATTTTAATATAAATTTCAATGTATATTCGTTAAAGATTATTAATAATTATTAATTATTATTATTTAATTATTAATAATTAAATTAATAAAGATTATTTTAAGAAAAATGTGATTTTTTCAAAAACTTTGACCATGTATAACTCCTAAACGAAATACTTTTTTCTTATACTTTTTTAGACCAATTAATCTTTTGCACGAATAATCTCGTTGTACCATTTCCTGTACTTATTTTCGGAATAGCCTGTATAAAATTCACGTGAAACATTGGATTTGTCTACGGAATGTTAATACAAAATACTTGGACGCTATCCTTAGTATATGCTTAAACCAAAGCACATATAATCAACTCTACCTGAAAGAGGATTTTGCTAATTCAGTTAGTTGATGAAGCTAATATTGAAATAGTTAAGCAACTTACTTTAGTTAGTTAAAAAGTTATATCGACCACTTCTTTTACAAAATCTTCTATGTTGGTTTCCAACATTTTCGACTCGGTCTACGACTCGTCATGCAATTCTCCATAATCATATAGTAATAATGTAAATGATTGTTGTCTTGTAGCAATTCACCCACAAGTCACCTTGGCTACAACTCTAACAATGCATACTGAGCTACAATCTCTTGAACCGAATAGAATCTCTTCACTTAAATTGAAATTTACACTTTTATTTTAACAATATGAGGATTATATCAAAAAATCGAAATGCATAGAATTTGTGTATTTGTAAATGTTTAATAATCATGGCTTTGACAAATTTATCAAAATCTTGAGTATTTAAAAGTTTTGCTTGGTTTGGCAGTTAATGGTGCATGTTGTAGCAGCTTGCCTAATATTTGCGTAACGGTTGATGTAACATATCGGCCGTAGTCGATCTTGGTTACAATTCTATAAAGATGTATATTGAAGCACCTTGACTATTATCTCTTAAAACGAATAGGAGCTAATGCCTCGGCCGCTAGCGACCTCGGCTATAACTTTATAGTGTATACTGAAGCAACTTAGCTTCTATCTTCTCAACGATCAGAATTCAACGCTTCGGCTGCAAGCGACCTTGGCTGTTATCTCTTCAAAGTTGTATTTTTTAGCTCCTCGTCCCAAATAATCTCAGATGTTGTTTGTTTAATGGGGTATGTTATAGCACTTTAGCTACTATCTCTATACAGGAATATAATCTAGTGCCTCAGCCGCAAGCGACCTCAGCAACAACTCTTGAACGGTGTCTATTGAAGCCCTTTGGCTACTATCTCCTGAACGAATAGAATCTACTGCCTCGGCCGCAAGCGACCTCGGCTATTATCTCTTCCAAGCTGGATTTTGTACCAACTTGGCCCCAAATAACCTCGGATGTTGCCTCTTTAGCTGTGTATATTGTAGTACCTTAAGTACTATCTCTATACAGGAATATAATCTAATGCCTCGGCCGCAAGCGACCTCGGCAACAACTCTAGAACAGTGTCTATTGAAGCACTTAGGCTACTATCTCCTGAAGGAATAGAATCTACTGCCTCGGCCGCAAACGACCTCGGCTATTATCCCTTCAAAGCTGTATTTTATGGCAATTTGGCCCCAAATAACCTCGGATGTTGTCCCTTTAACTGTATATATTGTAGCATCTTGACCACTACTTATATATAGAAATAAAATCTAATGCCTCGGCCGCACGCGACCTTGGCAACAACTCTTGAACGGTGTCTATTGAAGCACTTAGGCTACTATCTCCTGAACGAATAGAATCTACCGCCTCGGCCGCAAGCGACCTCGGTTATTATCTCTACAAAGCTGTATTTTGTACCAACTTGGTCCCTAATAACTTCGGATGTTGTCTCTTTAACAGTGTATATTGTAGCACCTTAACTACTATTTATATACAGAAATAAAATCTAATGCCTCGGCCGCAAGCGACCTCGGCAACAACTCTTGAACAGTGTCTATTGAAGCACTTAGGCTACTATGTCCTAAACGAATAGAATCTACTGCCTCGGCCACAAGCGACCTCGGCTATTATCTCTACAAAGCTGTATTTTGTACCAACTTGACCCCTAATAACCTCGGATGTTGTCTCTTTAACAGTGTATATTGTAGCACCTTAACTACTATTTATATACAGAAATAAAATCTAATGCCTCGGCCGCAAGCGACCTCGGCAGCAACTCTTTAACGGTGTCTATTAAAGCGCTTTGGCTACTATATCCTGAATGAATACAATCTAATGCCTGGGCCGCAAGCGACCTTGGTTATTATATCTTCAATGGAGTACGTTTTAGCGCCTTGGTTATTATCTCTTCAATGACTCAATATTATATCTCGATTATTTTATGAAATGGAATCAAATGCCTCGGTCGCAAGCGACCTCGGCTACAATTTACTTAAACTGGAAGCTCCACAAATTGATACTCGTCGCTTTTGTCTCATAAAGTACCTTTTGAAAATATCATTTTATGTTTTATAAAGAAAAATAATGTCTCTTTCAATAATATATCTTTCCATTTGAGTCATATAAAACAGAATACATTTCCTTCTTGGTCTTTTGCAGTTTTCAAAGAACACGAAACATCGCCCCGTCGCCATCGCACCATCGGCGGCGTCTGAATGTTGAATGAAATATAGGAAACCGATGCCCGGATGCCTCCATCGGCATATATTATTGGTCAAAAGGTTCACAGAGCGTATTTCAATTGTGAATTATGACCCGGGACCCAAAGCGAATCATATTTTCTTCGGATTCTCAAAGGTCTTTTTCGTGCCTCCCCTTTTCGCTATACTATCGAACGCGAAGTTCCTCTCTCCGCTGGCCTATTGTAGTGGTTCGGTTTGGATCCGTTTACAAATTATTCGCCTTCTCTTTTTCGTGTGTGCTTTTCAAATGGGACTTTGTGCAATGGGGAAAGAGAGAAAGATCGAGCGTGAAAATCATTATTGAGATGTAACACTTTGAGGGCGAAAAATAGACATGTTATATTCATAAGGAAGTCGAGTGTGGGTGCGTGAAAGTTTTTTTATGTTAAAAAATTCTTGATGTCTTCTTACTTGTCGTATATAAAATTTAATTTCTATTTTTATTTATTTACCTATTTTTGTCAATCCTTTTGTTCATTTCGTTTAAAACCGAGTTATATAGCAATTTCCGCGGTGGGTTCGCAAAGCGGGGTAAAACCAGAGGGGAAAGAAATCAATTTTAGGAGCGAAAGCTAGGCGAAAATTACTGGGAAAAGTAAGCTGCAACCCGACACTTGTCCCCGGACGCTTGTGAAGATCTCTCTCACTCTTCATCTCTCCCTTTCTCGGTCACGCTCATCCCGTTCGTTCTTTTTTTACAAGGCAGGGTGAGCGGGACGCAAACTTAATTTTCCGGGTGGTGAACTGAGCCGTCCGGACAAGGAGCAAGATCTCATCGGATTATTAGGTTAAAAAAATACCGAACGCGAATCTGTCCGCAGGGAATTCGACATTTGTCTGAGATTAGCTTCACTGTGCATTGATTGCAATCTTAATCGCTTTTTTGTCAACATTTCTTTTTATTTTCATCACGTTTATTGCCCGCACTTGATTCCGATTTCACGCTTACGAAATACCCACTAATAAAAAAATCGAAAAGAAAGCCCTCGTCCCCTTCATCTAAAAATATCGAATACTTTCGGGACGACCGAAGGTTTCCTATCTGCATAAGCGTCGCGTTATGCTAATATCATTGATTTACGGTTATTTTTATATGATTCCCGAAATTATTAGATGGACTGTATCCGTATGGGGGCGAATCATATTTTATAACCGAGCCAACTTCTTACTACGATCGATCCCCGAAACCAGTAAGGAGAATTAAAGACGCCAAAAGAAATAAGGAAGATACTAACTAGTGGTTAAGGGGTGCTTTTATTTCCCATTTTTATGGTGTTTATATTTTTGTAACCGAGTATCTATGTTATTATTAGCTGTTTATCTTGGGGACTATAACAACTTATGACAGGTTTAAATTTTTATAGGTTGTGATTTAAATTTCTTTTTACCAAAAGAATGTAAACTAAGAAAGATAAACTTGCGATGCCTACGACTGCAAAAACGATATTCCATTGTTATTCGTTTGTTGAAAATTGTAGCCGAGGCCGCTTGCGGCCGAGGCATTTATTTCCATTCTGTAGAGTAATCGTTACGTTATACTTATGCCATTGAAAAGACAATAACCGAGGTGTTACAACATATATTTTTGAAGAGGTAATAGCCGAGGTCGCTTGCGGCCGAGGCATAGGTTTCTATTCGTTGAACAGACAACAGCGAAGGTGCTTCAATATACACCGTTAAAGGAATACTATCTGAGGTCAATTGGGGCCGAAGTGCTACAACATATACGTTTGAAGAGGCCATAGCCGAGGTCGCTTGCAGCCGAGGCTTAAGTTTCTATTCGTTGAACAGACAGTAGCCAAGGTGCTTCAATATACACCGTTAAAGAGACAATATTCGAGGTCATTTGGGGCCGAGGTGCTACAACATACACTTTTGAATAGACCATAGCCGAGGTCGCTTGCGGCCGAGGCATTAGGTTCTTTTCGTTCAGGAGATAGAATAGCCAATGTGCTACAATATTAGAGGTAATAGCCGAGGTCGCTTGCGGCCGAAGCATAAGTTTCTATATAACTTCTAATAGGTTGGACAGACGGTAGAAAAGGTGCTTCAGAAGGTAGAAGCTAAGGTGCTTCAATATACACCCTTTAAGAGTTATAGCCGAGGTCGCTTGCGGCTGAGCCATTACATACTATTCGTTCAGAATAGTAGTTCAAAACAAGAATACACTTGTTTTTTATTGTTTATTATATGGGGTACAAACAAGGCGGAAATCCCCAATAAATCATCCACGCAAAGAACAATTTAGAACTATGAACAATAATATAATATATCAAGCTAAGTAATAACAAGAAATGATAGCTGCTAAACAAAAGTTTACAAAGGAAAAATAACGAGCAAAATTACATAATTACACTGCATTGCAGGAGTTTTAATGAGCACAACGAGAGTGCAAATAGAGAGACATGATTGAAGTCTTGAACATTGATATTTGATATGTTTAAATGGAATATAGTATTGTGACGAGTGAATCGCTGTTATACATTAAAGTTCAATACAGCCAAAAGGTCAGGAGTGTCCAGCATGCCATTAACGAGTTTGAAAAGAAAGATCAAGTCTGAAATAACTGGACGCTGCCGCAAAGACAAAAAGTTAAGAATCATACAGCGTCTATCATAATCACAATAGCGAAGATAAGAAAACCATATGATAATACACTATTCTCAAATGTCATGTAAAGTAATTTAATGCCTGCAAAATTGAACAACGTTGCAAGACAAATACTTAATTTAATTAAATTACTGAAACATTCTTCAATGATAACATATCCGACAACGAGCTAATCAGTACATTAAAACGATTTAAACTATAATCCATGTTAACCAATAATCAATAATTAAATTAAAAAGTATTTTTTTTTATCTGTACTTGTATTGGTAATTTATTATCAATTGCAGTTTTACATGTTTCGACCTATTATGGTCACCTTCAGAAGCTCTAAAAGAGATGAACAATAAAAATAAAAATATTAAGTAAATCAATAAAGTAAAATGTAAAAAACTATGACATGAAAAACAACATCTGGAAACAGATTTAAAATTACAAAATCACTTACTTGTTAAAAAATTAAAATAATGAACATTCTAAATATTAAATAAAATTAATTACACATTATTTGTTACACATAAAACTAAACACATTAATATAAGATCAAATGAAGAACAAAAAGACTTGTGGTTGTACTAATTAACGATGTATATTTTATTATTTATTTTCTACTAGTTTCGGGGTAACTTCGTCCCCATCCTCAGGAAAATACCTGTATACAGAAAAATTTTTGGTATTGAACCTTATGTGAACTTATTATAATATAAAAAAATAAACAAATTAACAAATTAAAAAAACATTGAATTATTCAATAATAATAAAAATCAATCTTCAACTTCAACTAACATGTTATTAAATAAACTTACGTCAAAAGTTTGAATTTGCGTCTAAAAAACAAAGTTTCATTTCATTCTCTTTAAAAACTAAAAGTTAATCCTTAACACCAATTAAAATACAACTTTTCTTTTATTTGCTAAAGTTTGAATTTGCGTCCAAAAAACAAAGTTTCATTTCATTCTCTTTAAAAACTAAAAGTTAATCCTTAACACCAACTAAAATACAACTTTTCTTTTATTTGCTAAAGTTGTATTTTAGTTGATAAAGTAAATCGCTAGCACTAACCCTCGATTCAATAGGGGGAAATGCTGCTAATTTTTATTGGTTGAAGTTTAACAATCAAAAACAAATAAAAATTATTGAAGAGTTCAGAAGCCTAAGTTGCTGGAAAGACAGATAGTTAGTTCGTGGAGGAACTTAAGAGTGAACACTTGTCCCTTCTTGAAGTTCCAGCTTCGGTTCCAGGACTTCCAAACTATCCTTGAGTTTTTGAGTAAGTCTATCCATTTGCTCACAGAGTATGGCCTGTCTCATCTAAATTAATATATATTTTTTTAATAATTAGGATAATTTAAAAATGTTCAAAAATTTTATTTGCTTTTCTTTTACTATTTTGATATTTGTAGATTTTTTTTCTTTTTTTTTAATGAATTATATTTAAAAAATAATATTTTGTTAAAATTTCAATAAGTTATTATTATTTTTTTTTCTTTTCAACTTTTAATTGTTTCTAACAGCTTTAATGAAGGGTAGAAACACCTCCAGGGGAAATGATCAAACACGAGCTTTATATCATATTTAATTATTATTTTTTTTCTTTGCTAACGACTTCTGGTTACTTCCCCGCCAGGGTTGTTACAGTATATTAGAAAAATCACCCGAAAAACATAATCTCACGATTCTGATCACGATTAAATAATGTTTTGTTTTCGAACTCGTCATATTACTAACAATAAGATATCGTTGGTCTTAAAACTGCTAGATACCCAGTTATAACGAAATTCCTATAACCTAGTTACAACACAATATGTGTTGTCAAAAACAATCGTCACTGTGAAGTTGTAATTTATGTATTTTGAACGATTTTGTTTTTGATTTGACGACGCTTTTGAAGATGACATTTTGTCGAAACATGTAAAGCAAATTTTAATGTAATAAACCAGTAAATAAGTACAGAATTGGAACAGTTTTGATTTTAAATTTCAAAATTTAAAACTATTTGACATTACATATATATACTGGCAAAATGGATAATTTAATCAACATTGAACTCATACTGAGTTTTGGCTACATACCCTTGCCTTATCGTCAGTTATTCAAACAATCGTCTTTGCTTTAGACATGTGATACTAATTGTGGTCGAGACGTTGTCATAGAACATTGAGTTTCAGGCAGATATATTAAAGATTCAGCTTTAATCCCAACCCAACCTTGACTTAATTAGTCAAAAAATTAACTTCATCTGAGAAATCCAAAGAAGAGCATGGTGATTAGATTAGAGGTGACATGATATTAATCATTAGGTTTATGTTGAAAGCAATATTGTCCTAGTTAATCAAAAGAGCAGGTTTACCAGAGGACCGGTTGCTTGCAATCGAGGTGCTACAACCCAATCCATCCCACGCAATTTAGTTAGTAAAAATTTTACTTCATCTGATGAAAGCAAGGAAGAACATAGTGATCAGGTTGAAAGTGTCATGATATTAATCATTGTGTTAATGTCGCAAGCAACCTCGTTTTAATTAGTCAAAAGAGTCACATTATCTGAGCAAACCAAAATCGCGCGTAGGCGGGGTACAATATGATGATCATCTATGATGGACTTAACAAACCACCAGATTTCTTTGGGATTTTCCACATCTCTTGCCTGAACTGAGTTTAAGTAATCTCTATAGTCTATAGTCTCTTAGACCTACAACGCAAAATATAAAAACGATGCAATCTCTGGTATGGTCAGTAGATTTCTATTTTTTATAGCAATGAATATTTGCTTAATAACTCGAACAGTTAAACATCTGTACCAACAAGGAAAACCTTGCTTAGGTAGAACGTACATAGGAACATCTCTCTTAATTACATAATTAACACGGTCATAAAAAATCCCAACCATGCTCTCCACATCTGTCCCAGCAAAAACAGTCTGCCAAAATTTACTTCATCTGATGAAATCAAGGAAGAACATAGTGATCAGGGTGAAAGTGTCATGATATTAATCATTGTGTTAATGTCGCTAGCAACCACGTTTTAATTAGTCAAAAGAGTCACATTATCTGAGCAAACCAAAATCGCGCGTAGGCGGGGTACAATATGATGATCATCTATGATGGACTTAACAAACCACCAGATTTCTTTGGGATTTTCCACATCTCTTGCCTGAACTGAGTTTAAGTAATCTCTATAGTCTATAGTCTCTTAGACCTACAACGCCAAATATAAAAACGATGCAATCTCTGGTATGGTCAGTAGATTTCTATTTTTTATAGCAATGAATATTTGCTTAATAACTCGAACAGTTAAACATCTGTACCAACAAGGAAAACCTTGCTTAGGTAGAACGTACATAGGAACATCTCTCTTAATTACATAATTAACACGGTCATAAAAAATCCCAACCATGCTCTCCACATCTGTCCCAGCAAAAACAGTCTGCCAATCAATATTATTTAAGAAGCGCTTGATAACTATGCATTTCGCATTTTTAAAAAGAAAGTGAACATTTGGACCACTCAAATTAGTTAACATGGTTAATATTAAGAATAATAAAAGAATCTTTGCAGAGATATAGACAAGATCGAGAAATTCGATCGCATTAAACAAGATCTACAATTCTAGCATTAACATCGATATGTAATTAAAATGACTGAAATTACAATATGAATACATGTTAACAAAATTCGTCTGGAATGAGTACATTATCTTCAGAAGTAGTCCAGAAGACAGTTGGACAGATTTTGCGCTTTATTAAGAGAACGTATATATATATATATATATATATATATGATATTTATATACCTATCTAATCCATTTCCCCAAAAACAGAATAAACAGCACAATTACAGTTTTAACGTTCAATTTTACTTATTTTAATGTAAGATGTTATTTTGGTTTTTATACATCGTTGTTATTTTAAGATCAAATGAAGAACAAAAAGACTTGCGGTTGTACTAATTAACGATGTATATTTTTCGTCCCCATTTCAAATTAAAAAAACATTGAATTATCCAATAATAATAAAAATCAATCAACTTCAACTAACATGTTATTAAATAGACTTACGTCAAAAGTTTGAATTTGCGTCCAAAAAACAAAGTTTCATTTCATTCTCTTTAAAAACTAAAAGTTAATCCTTAACACCAACTAAAATACAACTTTAGCAAATAAAAGAAAAGTTGTATTTTAGTTGGTGTTAAGGATTAACTTTTAGTTTTTAAAGAGAATGAAATGAAACTTTGGACGCAAATTCAAACTTTTGACGTAAGTCTATTTAATAACATGTTAGTTGAAGTTGAAGATTGATTTTTATTATTATTGGATAATTCAATGTTTTTTTAATTTGTTAATTTGTTTATTTTTTTATATTATAATAAGTTCACATAAGGTTCAATACCAAAAATTTTTCTGTATACAGGTATTTTCCTGAGGATGGGGACGAAGTTACCCCGAAACTTAACTTAATAAAGCGCAAAATCTGTTTTTATCCAATTTGTTTGCCGTTCAATGTACCAACTGTCTTCTGGACTACTTCTCAAGATAATGTACTCATTCCCAGAGGAATTTTGTTAACATGTATTCATATTGTAATTTCAGTCATTTTAATTACATATCGATGTTAATGCTAGAATTGTCGATCTTGTTTAATGCGATCGAATTTCTCGATCTTGTCTATATCTCTGCAAAGATACTTTTATTATTCTTAATATTAGCCATGTTAACTAATTTATTGGTCCAAATGTTCACTTTCTTTTTAAAATGCGAAATGCATAGTTATCAAGTGCTTCTTAAATAATATTGATTGGCAGACTGTTTTTGCTGGGACAGATGTGGAGAGCATGGTTGAGATTTTTTATGACCGTGTTAATTATGTAATTAAGAGAGATGTTCCTATGTGCGTTCTACCTAAGCAAGGTTTTCCTTGTTGGTACAGACGTTTAACTGTTCGAGTTATTAAGCAAATATTCATTGCTATAAAAAATAGAAATCTACTGACCATACTAGAGATTGCATCGTTTTTATATTTGACGTTCTAGGTCTAAGAGACTATAGACTATAGAGATTACTTAAACTCAGTTCAGGCAAGAGATGTCCAAAATCCCAAAAAAATCTGGTGGTTTGTTATGTCCATCATAGATGATCATCATATTGTACCCCGCCTACGTGCGATTTTGGTTTGCTCAGATAATGTGACTCTTTTGACTAATTAAAACGTGGTTGCTAGCGACATTAACACAATGATTAATATCATGACACTTTCACCCTGATCACTATGTTCTTCCTTGATTTCATCAGATGAAGTAAATTTTTTACTAACTAAATTGCGTGGGATGGATTGGGTTGTAGCACCTCGATTGCAAGCAACCGGTCCTCTGGTAAACCTGTTCTTTTGATTAACTAGGACAATATTGCTTTCAACATAAACCTAATGATTAATATCTTGTCACCTCTAATCTAATCACCATGCTCTTCTTTGGATTTCTCAGATGAAGTTAATTTTTTGACTAATTAAGTCAAGGTTGGGTTGGGATTAAAGCTGAATCTCTAATATATCTGCCTGAAACTCAATGTTCTATGACAACGTCTCGGCCACAATTAGTATCAGATGTCTAAAGCAAAGACGATTGTTTTTATAACTGACGATAAGGCAAGGGTATGTAGCCAAAACTCAGTATGAGTTCAATGTTGATTAAATTATCCATTTTACCAGTATATATATGTAATGTTAAATAGATTTAAATTTTGAAATTTAAAATCAAAACTGTTCCAATTCTGTACTTATTTACTGGTTTATTACATTAAAATTTGCTTTACATGTTTCGACAAAATATCATCTTCAAAAGCGTCGTCAAATCAAAAACAAAATCGTTCAAAATACATAAATTACAACTTCACAGTGACGATTGTTTTTTCGAGTACATTTCAGTATGTCGACTTTTTATATGTGAACCACTTTAAAATTATTCAAAATCAAAAACTCTTTGTTACAAATAATAAAAAAACGGAGCAAGGACTTAAAATGCGTTACAAGAGATATTGAGTTACAACACAATATGTGTTGTCAAAAACAATCGTCACTGTGAAGTTGTAATTTATGTATTTTGAACGATTTTCTTTTTGATTTGACGACGCTTTTGAAGATGACATTTTGTCGAAACATGTAAAGTAAATTTTAGTGTAATAAATCAGTAAATAAGTATAGAATTGGAACAGTTTTGATTTTAAATTTCAAAATTTAAATCTATTTGACAAAACTCAGTATATTTATTTAGATTATGTTAAATAGAATAAGTACGAAGGCTTTCACGACCGGTGCTAATTAAACTAAAATTAGAACTAACACTAGCACTAACAGTAGAACCATTACTAGGACTAACACTAGCTCTAAAACTAGAAACTTTCGGGTTTCGCCGTGCGTTTTTTGAAAAAATGTTTGACGTTTCGGATGCCATGTTGCAACCTTCTTCAGAAACTGGTTTTAACTGACAAAATCGGGAATCGTAAAACAATATATAGGTCGAAAAACTAATTAATAATTAATTTATATTAATTACAAACTAATTACTAACTAATTACTGCGTCGCGTCCGGTTTGGGAGTCGTGTTCGTCTTCACCACCATCTTCGATGTTCTGCTGAGTTCCCAGCCCTCTTCTCTGTCGACGTTGTTTTTATGTCGGTGAATTTCTATGGCTTCTCTTGTCAGCCGTTGATGATATTTATTATTCCTAGCCAGAGCCTTTGTTATGTCGAAGTTTATTCGGTGTCCCTCCGAATGGCAATGTTCCGCAACCGCCGACTGTTGAATCTTCCTCAGCCACACATCCCTCTCGTGTTCCTTGATACGGCATTCGATGTTTCATCCGGTTTGGCCAACGTAAAACTTCCCACAACTGCATGACAGACGATAGACACCCGCTCCTTTTAATAGAGGTAGCTTGTCCTTGGCTTGACTACCGGGAGTGTATTCCGAATTTTGGTGACCGCTCCGTATCGCACCACGATGTCGTTTTTCTTGAGGTGTCTTGCAATTCGTTCCGTTACACCGGAAACGTAAGGAAGACAGATGAAACCAGCTGGTTCTGTACTTGCTGCAGCTTCTTCTCCCTGCTTCCGCTGCTTGGTGGCTCGGTTGATGTCCTTTAAACTATATCCATTTTTCTGTAGTACGTTCCGTAGAAACTGTTCTTCCTTCTTTAGGTTATCTCCTTTACATATTCTTGCTGCTCTCTGAAACAAAGTGCGAATTATGGACCTCTTCTGTTGGGGATGATGGTGCGATGTTGCCTCTAAGTACCTATTGGTGTGGGTTTTCTTTCGATACACCCCCAGTTTCATATCACCATTTGTCGTTCTAGTGACCAATACATCTAAGAAGGGCAACTGCTTGGCGGATTCTGTTTCCATGGAAAAATTTTATCATGGGATGTTGAGGCGTTCCCTACCATGTTGCCAAACCGCAAACGTGTCGTCCACATATCGGAGCCATAGCTTTGGTTTCCATTGACTCTTCTTCAGAACATTTTCGTGAAGACGAACACGACTCCCAAACCGGACGCGACGCAGTAATTACGAAACCCGCGAAACCCGAAAGTTTCTAGTTTTAGATCTAGTGTTAGTCCTAGTGATAGTTCTTGTGTTAGTCCTAGTGATAGTTCTAGTGTTAGTGCTAGTGTTAGTTCTAATTTTAGTTCAATTATGTTAAATAGAGACATTTTCGTGATTTATGTTATAGGTTATAGAAATTTCGTTATAACTGGGTATCTAGCAGTTTTAAGACCAACGATATCTTATTGTTAGTAAAATGACGAGTTCGAAAACAAAACATTATTTAATCGTGATCAGAATCGTGAGATTATGTTTTTCGGGTGATTTTTCTAATAATACTGTAACAATCCTGGCGGGGAAGTAACCAGAAGTCGTTAGCAAAGAAAAAAAAATTAAATATGATATAAAGCTCGTGTTTGATCATTTCCCCTGGAGGCGTTTCTACCCTTCATTGAAGCTGTTAGGAACAATTAAAAGTTGAAAAGAAAAAAAAATAATAACTTATTGAAATTTTAACAAAGAATTATATTTACAAAAAGAAATAAATCTACAAATATCAAAATAGTAAAAGAAAACAAGCAAATAAAATTTTACTGAACATTTTTAAATTATCCTAATCATTAAAAAAATATATATATATATATATATATTAATTTAAATGAGACAGGCCATACTCTGTGAGCAAATGGATAGACTTACTCAGAAACTCAAGGATAGTTTGGAAGTCCTGGAACCCAAGCTGGAACTTCAAGAAGGGACGAGTGTTCACTCTTAAGTTCCTCCACGAACTAACTATCTGTTTTTCCAGCAACTTAGGCTTCTGAACTCTTCAATAATTTTTATTTGTTTTTGATTGTTAAACTTCAACCAATAAAAATTAGCAGCATTTCCCCCTATTGAATCGAGGGTTAGTGCTAGCGATTTCCTTTGATTATTTTTTGCTAATTCAGCAATGTAAGTACTATTGTCGAAGGAACGTTTTCAAATTGCGACACTGTCGATCGCCGAACTATCAAAAGGTGCATCATATTCTGTCTATCAATTTCCACACATCGAGTTATTTACAATCGTATTTCCTGTCTGGTATTAACATTTTATTAACTTGACCAAATTTAAATTATTTATTAAGAAAAAAATACGAAGATAGAATATACATAATAAATTAATAATGCTTAAAATTACCGAATTATTACAATACTGTAAAAAATGTTTTATTCCTGACTGTTAGAACAAATGTCATGATTACTGTTGGGATTATGTTCGTGATATAACAAATATTTTCGTGCATCATGTCTCAAGAAACAGGAATAATACTTAATTCGGCCAATGTCTTCAAAATCGGCCGAAATTATTTCTTCGTAACCATTCAGCAGGTTTAACCTAATTTCAAGTTATGTTTTGATGAAGAACTAGTCCATTTCAAGTTATGTTTGTGATATAAGAAACAATCTCGGAAGACTTCGAAGACGTCGGCCGCCTTAAGTTTATAAACTTAGACAAGTAGGATAGACTTGGTTTCAAGTTGTGCTTATGATGTAAAGTAAATCTCGACTGGCTTCAAAGACTTAGGCCAGGCGCGCACATGCGACTTTGATACGATTATTTGTCGCAGCGACATAAAAGTAGTAGTCGCAAAAAATTTGTATGGTCGCGCATTTGCGACTGATTAATCGTGACTAGAGCCTAGTATCAACATGGACTTCATAGAAACCGCTTGTATAGTGGCTCTGTTCTTACGAAAGAAATTAAGAAACAACGGAAAAGAAAATTTTGGGTGCATCCAATTTTATCTGACAGAGAACATTGGGGTCAATTTTACATTCTTCATGAAGATTTAAGAAAGTATCCTCGTAAATTCTTTAACTATTACAGAATGAGTGAAAAATCTTTTCTTGAATTATTAAAAATAATAGGACTGAAAATATCGTACCAAAATAGTAAATGGAGAAAATGTATACCACCTGAGGAATGTCTTGCAGTAACAATAAGGTAAGAAGGTACTTACCAGCTTTTGTTTTGTGTCGTCGTTCTGCCAAATTAACTAGATATTTTCTGCAAACTACTATTAGACTAGATATATAGAAGTAGATATTAAAAATAAGGTTAAATAATAAATATATGTTCTATTTGTTTAATTTAATTAATTTATTGATTTGACAAGTCAAAATATGCATTGTCACCATCAGAAAAAATGGTTGCTAATGGTGTGGACTGTGCAGAGTTGACCGTTGATGTCGATGGCGCGGAGTAAATACTTTCATTGCCTCCTTGTTGCTGTTGTTGAAAATTTGATCTTGGAAATTGCACTTGGTCTACCGGACGGTTAGGATAAAGATGAGAATAAGATTGTTGCATTGAACTGTAATAAACTGGAGGATTTCCGACATTTTTTGCATTTTTCATGATATTTAAGATTTCAATTTTCGCATAATGTTTTTGGTCATCAGTTAATTTTTTGAACATTGGAACAAGCATAAGTGAAAAATTTTTATCTTCGCCGATTGTTTCACATTGTTTATCCTCCAATATTTTCAGTAACTTTTCTTCATATGGAATTGTTTTAAGCACAGTTTTTCTTGCAGCCCTTCTTTTAGATATGGATGTACTTTCCGAATTTTCTGTATTGGTTGCTAAAGAAGGAGAAGATATCATTTCTTGATTTTCTTGATCAATCTCAATTGATTGAGAAGGTCTGGTGTTGCTGGTAGTTGGTCTATCTTTCATTATTGGGAAAAGGAATTGCAATTGGTCGAAATAAATATATTTTCTTTTTTTTTTTTGCTGCTTGCCCAGACACTGCTTTACGCTGGGCTGCTAATTCCCTAGCGAAACAATCTTTTAAATTTTTCCATTTTTTTTTGAATAATTTTTCCTGCAATAAAAAACAGTTATTATTTATTTTTCAGATACCTTGCTACCGGCAATAGTTTCAATTCTTTACACTTTGAATTTTTACTTGGGGCTACCACGATAAGGGAAATTGTTGAAGACACGTGTAACCAATTATGGAACTATTTACAGCCTTTATACATGCCAGAAAAGTCTGAAGAAGATTGGATAAATATTGCCAAAGAGTTTTACGATAGGACAAATTTTCCGAACTGTATCGGTGCAGTCGACGGCAAGCAGATTAGATTACAGAAACCAAATAATACTGGTTCCGAATTTTATAATTATAAAAACTTTTATTCGACTATTCTTTTGGGTATAGTAGACGCCGACTACTGTTTTACAGCAATAGATGTAGGAACATATGGTGCTGGAAGCGATTCCAGTGTTTTTAAGAATTCGAATTTTGGTCAAAGATTACATAATAACCAATTAAATGTTCCTACTCCACAAAAATTACCAAACAACGAGATGGGAGAACCCATACCTTTCATGATAGTAGGAGACGAAGCATTCGCGTTATCACAAAATGTTTTACGGCCTTATCCTCGAAGAAACTTAACAATGAAATAAAGAGTCTTTAATTATAGACTGACTCGTGCACGGCGTATGGTAGAGTGTACCTTTGGTATTTTAGCGAACAAATGGCGTATTTTGCATCGATCATTATACGTGCGAGTCGAATTTGCCGACCTTATCATTAAAACATGTTGCATTCTACATAACTTCGTGCGAAAGAAAGACGGTGTGCAAATGAAGGACGAATTTTATGAGTGTTTATTACAGAGCTGTCCTCCAGCTGGAATAAGACCTAACAGAGTTGGTCTTAATATAAGAGACTATATGGCAAATTACTTTACATCCCCCGAAGGTTCAGTTCCGTGGCAATATGATAAAATTTAAATACTTATCTGCACAACATTTATTACATAAGATTATTAAAAACTATTAAATAAAAACAATATCACGTACCTCTCTTGTGTTTTTCTTCGGCCGATAACTTGTTCCAAGTGGATATAACTTTGCTATACACTTCTCCCCACAATTTTTCCTTTAAATTTCGGTCACTATACTCTTTCAAATGTTTGTTGTAAAGAGCTGGTCTTTTTTCTACCTCGATAATAATAGTTTCTGTGTCTAAGACACTAGATGTCAAGTCATTGTCACTATTATCAGACACTTCTGAAGATTCAGCCATTTTTAATAAATTTGTTGTAATAATTATCCTATACACCAACTTCGACCTGTGCTGCGACTACGACTGAACAGTCGCATGTGCGTGCATGTTCATTCTTGTTCATGTGATACATTTAAAGACGCGACAATCGCGTTGTTACAAAAATGGAGCAGGTTACATCTTTTTAATCGCTGCTATTATTTAGTCGCATATGCGCGCATTTGTATTTAATGCTATGTGTGTTATTTTTGCGACCAATCAGTCGCGCGACAGAAAATCGCAAGTGCGCGCCTGGCCTTAGACCGCCTCAAACGTCCCAAATCCATAAACTTTCCTAAAACAAGCAAAATTAACTTGGTTTTAAATTATACTTGTGATTATAAGAAATCGACTGTCCTAACTATTGTTTATGATACTTTGCAGCAAAAATGAAGCTGAAGCAAAAATTATCATATGTTCTTTAGGTCAAACTTAATAATAATAGTTGTATATAAATTGGTAATATGAAAGATTATGAGAGATACAAAACAAGGAAATGAAAGAAAAAAAGTCGTATAGCTGTATTCAAATTGCAGAGGGTATTTTACAAGACAAAAGCAACGAGGCGATGTAATACTTTAAAATGCAAGGTACGCCCGTAAAAATATACGTTCTCCTTTCCGTTTTGGAGTAGCTTATTCAGATCTTACTTCCGGTTTTAAGGGGAAAAAGTACGTCTGCTGAAACAACATTGAGCGTACTTTTTTCCTTATAAAAACGACCCTAAATTCCAAAATTGTAACAACAATTTATTTTGATTAATTTTTAATAAATTGTTTATAATTCGAATTAGTTTATTTGTCTAGTTTGGAAGTAGCAATGAGCCAATCAGTATACAGCAAGGCAATATAACCGTAATCCCGTCTGGGGAGGGCAAAGGTGGCGGCGAACCGCACAGGACAGCAGCTTTATCCCGGCATTCGAGCCGCCTCTCCGCTTCCCCCATCACCCCAACCGCCCCCGCCGCTCATTCAATAATCGCGTTACCGCATTGTAGCACAAAGCGGATCAAGTGTTGCCTCTGATTAATGGATACCCAATATGACGTCACATTAATTTAAATTTATCTCGGTCGGAACGGTGCGGTGGCGGTGGCGGTGGCGGCGCCGGCGACATCCAAACGGTCCGTGGACTTTTTTGCGCGATGCCGTCCCCTCGGGAGCCGAAAAAAAAATTTTCGAACGCCAAAAT
Source organism: Onthophagus sagittarius (assembly GCA_036711965.1). Taxonomy (NCBI): domain Eukaryota; kingdom Metazoa; phylum Arthropoda; class Insecta; order Coleoptera; family Scarabaeidae; genus Onthophagus; species Onthophagus sagittarius. Next base: position 17,858,675 of record JASERS010000004.1, read on the forward strand.
ATCCGGACGCCGAAAACAATTTACGACTCTAATCGGATACACACAACCGTTTTTTTATAAATGCGTGTGTCGACTGACATTCGAACGATAAAAGTGTAAAACGGTCGATTAATATTTGAAATGTGTTGAAAACTTCGATAATAAATCTTTTAATCTATGTCATGTTTCATGCAAATCTCTTTGTATTGTATGTTATTATTGCTATATAACGTATTAACATATTATTGTATGAAATATTTTTTTATGAAATGAATCAGGTACACCCAACTCTTTTTTTACACGGTAGATACGTTCCTTAGAAAACAATGCAAAAGAAAATCGTGTTTCTATTTGCTTGTAAACTAAAATTATAAGTAAAAATCAATTTCGCAAGTCTTCATCGTTACTTGATAACAAACGTGTACTTTTATTACGGACTTGACCAAAAGCACTATCATCAGCATCATCAGTAGACATGTAAGATATGTCTTGCACAACTGTCGAATTTAATTCAAGTGAAGAATATCGTTCGTTATTAACGGTCGTTATTAACGGTGCGTTGTTTTTTTGTAGTTGTGAAGTCGATTATTAGCTGCTGTTTTTGTGGTTTCTCAATAAGCTTATATAATTCTTCATATCCAGCTACACATAACTTAAGACTACGTTGAAATTTCAATGCACGTTCCATGTCAAGATCATGAATAAGAAAATGTTGTTCCATACTTATAGCAAATTTCAAATCCGCGCGAATTAAATCAGCCGTTAATAGCTGAACTTAATCTTCTACCTTGTCATTATCGATTTCTTTATTTCCACAAATTGTCATAAATTCGATCAAATCATTTTCATCCAAAGGGCTCTCTCGCATAAATTCATCAATATCAGCCGTTTGAATGTTGTTAAAACCGTTGCCACCAATTTTATTTGATAGAGTTATAATTTCAGAATACACAGCTGATTTTTCTACTACAAAACTTCCACTTTTGACGCATGATGGTAATATTTTTTTCCAGCAAGCGTTTAAGGTTGAATTGCGCAATTATTTAATGGCAACAGAAGCAAGTGTAATGCAATCCATAATCGTAAACTTTCTCCATGCTTCCAAAACAGTCAAATTTGTTTTTTCCACTATATCTAAAATATATTTAAACTTTTTCTTATTTAGTACATTTTAAATATTACTATAATGCCCTGATCAAGTAGCTGAATCAGCGATATTAGGTGGTAAAAATAGCAACTGAATATTTGGGTGATCCCACACTGGGGCGCATGATCAACGAGCAAAAGTATTTTGAAGTCCAAACCTTTTTCTTCCATATATTTCTGGACTTCAGCAACAAAGCAGTTGTTGAACCAATTTGTAAACAGATCAGCCGTCATCCATGCCTTTTTATTCGCCATGAAATTGACTGGATGTTGTTTAATGTTCTTACCTCTTAATGCTCGTGGCATAAGAGATTTGTTGATTAATAAAGGCTTTAATATTTTATCACCAGATGCGTTACTACATAACAAGAACGTCACTCGATCTTTGGCCACTTTAAAACCACCAGCTGATTTTCAGACTTTGCTATATCAGTCCTTTCGGGCATTTTCTTCCAAAACCATTCCGTTTCGTTGGCATTAAATATTTGTTCTGGAGTATAACCACAATCTTCAACGATTTCTGCTAGTTTGCCCGGAATGATTTTTGCAGCATTTTCGTCTGTTGATGCTACTTCTCCCTTTATTTTTACATTGTGGAATGCGTGTCTATTTATAAAACCTATCAGCCTTCCCTCACTTGCATTAAATGCCTGTTTCTTCGTTGTCTGAAGACTTGTTGATGGTTCCAATTCCTGAAGTCGGTTATATATTCTAAGTGCTTTTTCTTTTATATGATTCCCATCAATAGGTATTCTTTTTGACTATAAATCTTCTATCCAAAACACCGTGTCTTTCCGGTTACTCTAAGATAGGATTTCGACTATAAGATGGTGTTTTGGAGCTTACTTTCGAACCAGAAATTACGGATTGTCGAATGGAATTCTCATTTTTTCTAATTGTTCTTATAGTCCCTTCGTTTAAACCAAATGCTTTGCCAACAGATGTGGGACCTTTGCCTTTCTTTAGACAGTCTAGGATTTTTATTTTAGTTTCTAAGAAAATTGCTTGTCTCTTCGCAAGTTGTTGTTTAGGCATTTTATTAAACAATAAGGGTACTATAAAAAGAATCCAAAATAATATTGCTTATAGAATGTTTCTAAAGTGACAATCTAATACAATATTACCATTTTTAGTAGCAAACATTAATTATTTCGTTACATTTTCTTTTTGAACATGGGATCTTTGGGAGATCACACTCGGAATAATAATGAATGCTTTAAGTTGTCGATTTGGCAGAACAACTACTCTGGCTTGAAAATTGTCGAAATTTTTGATTTTAATGTACCTAATCTGAATTTATTGTTATATGTTTATTGTTATTGGCAAATCTAAGTATGAAGAAAATCTTAACTAAACTAATAAACTAAATTCAACCTAACCTAACAATATCTGTATGAGTGAATGAATGATATAATTTTATGAAGAAAAGGTATGTTTCTGGGTAATAAGCGGTTTTTGCCATTAAAAACAATTTTCATCTATCTTTTTTAATACAATTTTTCCAAAACTTCGTTTTTACAACTTTTGGATAGGATAACTCAAAAACTACACTTAACAGCTGCTGATGTTGGTTTTTATTTAAAAACAAAAAATCATTTAAATTGTTAATAAAAACTGTTTATTTGGACCTATACTGGCGGATGTCAACAATTACAAATTGGTTTAAGTGAATGTTGGTGTATCCCTTTGAAGAGGGTTTCTTCGTTTTGCGCATGCTCTTTGTGCAATGCATTATACCATATTAAATCAGAGCATGTTAAATTCAGAAATATACGTCATATATTACATTATTTATATGAAGTGATAATGTTGGTATTGCGGTGAAACCAATAGTCAGTTCTCAATTAAACTCAAGATGGCAAGTGGATCTGATTAAAAGTTTATTGTTCAATCACAATCATTAAGGTCCTTGCAGCCGGGGTCAGTAGTAGCAGCTAGTGTTGGCGTCCACAAGTGATGGCTACTGTATTGTCCAGACAGTGGCAAAACAGTACTGGCTGCCATCAAATCTGTTGTAGTAGCGACCAACGTGACATCATGGTGTGTAGTGTTCTGACTAAAATGGATGAATTTGACGACGAATATCAAAATATAGTGGGTGAAGCTGTTGAAGAAGTTGTTGTTGAAGTAGTTTATAGGTTGAGTGAAGAATTGCAAGAGATACTCTATAGTAATAGGTCTTCTTGGGTTAAGGATTGAATGGGACGTCACACTCCTAATCTCTGAGCTTCATCAACGATTTTAAGATAACTTGCAGACGAGGATCCACAAGAATATAAAATAATTATGAGGATATTTTTTAGCAACTTTTCAGCTTTTTGAGTACCAGCAAACACATTTTCAAGTTTCATGGCAATAAGGAGAGCATTAAACAACTACATAAAGGTAAGTTCAATAAATGTGTTAAACTGTAGTTTACAGTGATTAGCTAGCTATAAAAACATTATCAAAAATGGAAAAAAATGTTTTTTTTTAATTTTTGAACAAAACACCTGTTTTTAATTATTTTAAACAGTTTTCTTGTTTAAAACTTATTTTACGTTGCTGCCAAAAAATTATATTTTAAATCTGTTTTAAACTGTGATTTAAACAAGATGTTGGAAATACTGAAATATTTAAGAAAATTTTTAAATCAAAAATCGAATACGTCCAAATTATGCCTTATATAAACTCTAACTCAAGTGAGATAAAGTATAAACTCTTGTTATTGAGGTTAAATTGAATAATCTAATTTACATCGTCATATCTCAAAGACAAATTGAGATATCGCCATGAAATAAAAATCATTTTGAAGCAAATTTAATCTAGTTTTAACACAACAATTATAATTTCTTCGATTCCATAAATTAGAAAGATACAATTTTTTTAAACCACCTCTCTTATTATTGAGGTTAAATTGAATAATCTAAATTAAATCATCATATCTCAAAGACGAATTGAGATATTATTATGAAATACAAATCATTTTGAAGCAAATTTAACCTAGTTTTAGCACACCATATTATAATTATTTTGTTTCCATCAATTAAAAAGATAAAATTTTTTTAAATCACCTCTCTTGTTATTGAGGTTAAATTGAATAATCTAATTTACATCATCATATCTCAAGGACGAATTGAGATATCGCCATGAAATAAAAATCATTTTGAAGCAAATTTAATCTAGTTTTAGCACACCAATTATAATTATTTTGTTTCCATCAATTAAAAAGATAAAATTTTTTTAAATCACCTCTCTTGTTATTGAGGTTAAATTGAATAATCTATTTTACATCATCATATCTCAAAGACGAATTGCGATATTATTATGAAATAAAAATCATTTTGAAGCAAATTTAATCTAGTGTGTTAAGACTAGATTAAATTTGCCAACCAATTATAATCTCTTCGATTCTATAAATTATAACGATAATTTTTTTTAAAGAACTCTCTTGTTATTGACGTTAAATTGAATAATATAATTTACATCGTCATATCTCAAAGACGAATTGAGATATCACCATAAAATAAAAATCATTTTGAAGCAAATTTAATCTAGTTTTAACACACCAATTATAATTTCTTCGATTCGATAAATTAATAAGATAAAATGTTTTTAAATCACCTCTCTTAGTATTGAGGTTAAATTGAATAATCTAATTTACATCATCATATCTCAAAGACGAATTGCGATATTATTATGAAATAAAAATCATTTTGAATCCATTTATAACACACCAATTATAATTTCTTCGATTCCATAAATTAAAAACAAAAATGTTTTTAAAACGCCTCTCTTGTTTTTGGGGTTAAATTAAATAATGTAATTTACATCATCATATATCAAAGACGAATTGAGACATTATTATGAAATAAAAATCATTTTGAAGCAAATTTAATCTAGTTTTAGCACACCAATTATAATTATTTTGTTTCCATCAATTATAAAGATAAATTTTTTTTAAATCACCTCTCTTGTTATTGAGGTTAAATTGAATAATCTAATTTACATCATCATATCTCAAGGACGAATTGAGATATCGCCATGAAATAAAAATCATTTTGAAGCAAATTTAATCTAGTTTTAACACACAACTTAACAAATTATAAGTAAATACTTTAGAATATTATTTATTGTGTCTTTTAGAAATAATCCTTCAAACAAAGTCCTATGATTTTAAACAGGTTTTAAACATGTTTAAAACAAATAGTTTTTAGCATATCGTTTAAAACTAACAACCCTGGTTTTAGGTGAAGATAGGATGAATGAAAGGAAGTGCAGAAGAATTTTGAAACGAAATGCAAGTTCCCTTCATGTGTAGGCTCAATAGATGGGAAGTATGTGGCTATAAAGCATCCACTTAGAAATTGCTGAGTTTTTTTAACTACAAAGTTGATGTGGAAACCAATGGAAGGGCCAATGGTGGAAGTGTCTTCCGGTTGTTAACACTCAGAGTAGCAATAGTCAACAAGACGTTACAGTACCCTAACGACAACTTCATTGTGACTGAGATGACGTGTTTCCATTAGGTGTAAACCTAGTGAAGCCCTTTTCAAAAAATAATTTTACGTTAGTGGAACGATTGCTCAACTACCGTTTATCACATTCCGCATTTTTGAGAGAGAAATTGAAATCGATTTGAAACCAGTAGATTTGATAATATCGCGTGTATGTACCCTCTTTAATTGGTTATGAAAAACCTCTCAACTATATATTTTGCAAGGGGTTGGATTGACCAAGACGATACTAAAAGTGGTAAACCCTGTATCCAGGTTTTGGTTACCAGAATCATCCTAAGATAAGAGAAATTCGTATTCATTACCATTCGATCTCCAGTTGAATATTTTATTTTGTATCTGTTAATAAAAGGTTAATAAATACTACTATTATATAATAACAACCTACATTAATGTAATAAAGTATTATTTATGCCATTAATTTATATTCTCTTATTAACTTATTGTTTGTAATAATAATGATAAGGCGTTAAAATAATTTTAATCCGCAGTTGACGTTTCCATTTCGGAGATGGTGATAAATTTGCAGCCCCGCAAAGTCTGTAGCTTGCGGTGAAAATCAGCTGGCGCTTATACTATAATTTACGACCGAATCAGACCGGGCAGCCATAAGCGCGAATGGGAAAAAAGATAACAGAATCCGCTTTGCCTCGAACGCGGGTCTTCGTTTCAGGTTCAGTATGCTCACAAACGTCGGAGCTCGATTTTGCCCACTTCCTAAGAACACCGCTACTTCTCCCGGTTTCGAATCAGATTTAATTTTAAAGTACCTATTACCGCTTAGGCGGGGAAAAAATAAAATTGAAAGGAAAACGCAATTTTTGGAAACTGTGTGGAAAACGTCATACTCCGATGTTGGGATAGATTTGATTACACTGGTAGGGGGTGGGTTTCGTAAGCTGATTTCAACGAGAAGATCTCAAAGGTCTAAAGAGTGGCAGAAAAGTCCTTAGCCTCGATAGCCGGGGCTGTCCTTTTAAATTGCTTCCAATAAATGACGTCAGAGAGCATATAGCTCGGGGGAGGAATATGGCTTCCTTTTTCGACGACAGATTTAATACCCATTTATTTCTATCTCTCCCTCCTTCTTCTCGGCGATTTAAGTGAGTTCTCATTTTAATAAAAATATCTCTCTCCATTCTCTTTTGAGGTTACCCGAATAATCCTTACTTTTAATTCATTTCAACACTAATTAAAAACGCAAAAAATCCACTAAAAAGGAAACGATATAAACATGAAAAATCGCCCTAAATTTGATCGTCGTCTCGTAAGCAAATCCCTTGGGAATACCCGGTCGAAGGTGGTCATCTCAATTCTATTACGAGCGAATAGATGGACACACAGTTATTTTATGTCGTGTCATATTGGCAACGTTGCCCGAAGCTATCACATCTCTTATCGCCCCATCCAATAAGTAAGTGGAATTGGGTTTTTTTCTTGTTATATAAAAAATGAGAATTTCATATCTATTTTTATATCGTAATAATTTAGCATGCTATCTTATAGTTGGTCGTAAACGATGGCGATAAATCAGAACGCGTCGTGAATGTTAGTCCATTTGATGATCGTCGTCGGGGCGAGATTCGGACTCGAAACGATGGTGGCCGTTAAGTGTAATATTTGCTTCATTTCAGATGGAACAAATTAATATTCACTACACCTAATAAATCATTGAAGCGATAGCGCCCGTTCTCTGTCTAATCGCCCTTCCCACCGGGAAACTCTGTCCCACTTCGAGAAAGGGTTGGCATAATTAACTTAATGGTCTCGAAACAAGATTGCGTTCGGTTACCAGTTCAACTGTTCCTCTGATAAAATTGTTTCTTTATCTCACCAAGTGGTTTGAATAATAACCCATCCCCCAAATTTAATCACATCCCGTTTCTTATAAAAAAAATATTCTAGTTAGAAATTCAAGTATTTGAGGAACGTTTAAGGTTCGTTATAGGGCTGAAAGAGTTTCGGTAAATTGTGTGGGTTGAGTAAGTTTATCGAGCGAACAATTCCGAGTGAAACTAAGCGAGTCCTTATTGTGGTCCGATAAAACCCTAAGCTCAAGTTTGGCGAGCGGTTGGATTGCGGAATAACGAAACGGGGTTTCGGGGACTAACTCGAGTGGACAGGGACAGATCTGGCATCGTGCGCATGGAATACTGATGTAATCAGGTGTAAATTTTACCCTCGCGGCAACCCTTAAGTACCTGTTAATCTAACTTACGTGACCGGAAATAACAGTAGCAAATTTAGACAATAAATTATTTCTACATTAACTCATCTATGTAAATACATATCCCAAAGAGTATCTATATGAAATTAACAGAATTTGTTATAAAGTCTTAAACCATTGGATAAATAGTTGAAGTGTAACATAAAAATTGCTTGAGAAGAACAAACTATGTATTTAAGATTGTATATTTTGCGAGAACATTTTAAGAATCATTTTATCATAATTGTTTATCATAGTTAAAAGTTTTCAATAATACTTTCTGTTTGGAGTTTAAATACAGATTTTGTGGATTAGGTTGAGTTTTGTTAGGTTAATTTGGGTTAGGTTTAGTCACCAAGGCAACATTCCGACATTTTCTGGACCAGCTGGAGAATCCTTAGTGGATTTTACGGCTGCTTCGATCAACTTAGGAAGAAGAGTAAGAAATTGGTGTGTGGATCTAGAAAATGATAATTTAAGTGACCATAGAACTATTATGTATGAAATAGGAGAGTGTGTTAGAAGTGAAAGTGAAATTAATTTTGGCAGGTGGGTAGCTTCTGAAAGGAATTTGGAGAAAATGATGAAAGATGAAACTCCATTTTTTGATAAGGATGAAGCGAGAACACCAGAAAATTTAATCAAAAATATACAGAGAGTTTGTAATAAGTATTGTGTTAAGAAAAATGGCAGAAATTTTAGCCACAAACCAGTATACTGGTGGAACGACGAAATTGCAGAAAAAAGAAAAGAATGCAATAGAATAAGAAGAAGCTTAACACGAAGTAGAGGGAGGGCTATTTTTGATTTGGAATTAATTGAAAATTTGAAGTTAGAACTAAAAAACAAAAGAAAAGAACTTAAAAAACTCATTGGAAAGAGTACAAAAGATAAATGGAACCAACTATGTTCAGATCTTGAAGAAGATGTCTGGGGAAAGGCATATCAAATAATTACCAAAAGATTGAAACTGAAAAACAGAAAGGTATTGAGGATAAGACGGTAGAAGAACAAGTGAGTAAACTGTTTCCTAAGCATGAAGCTTTTACATGGGAGGCTAGGGATGGTCCACTAAACTCAATTTCCTTTACAGTGGAGGAACTCTCAGTGGCGGTAAGTAATTTAAGAAAAAAGAAAGCCCCGGGACCGGATGCCATTCCATCTGAAATAGTTGGATTGTTGGCATCGAAGTATTCAAAGGATTTTTTAGAGGTATACAATGACTGTGTGTCTAAAGGTATATTTCCGAAGATATTGAAAAGTGCAAGACTTGTACTTATTGAGAAGCCGAAGAAAGCAGGACAACCTTTGGCGTATAGACCTCTATGTCTATTGGATACGACGGGGAAACTTTTGGAAGGATTACTGAGAATGCGATTGGTTGTAGAAGCGGAGGAAAATAACCTTCTACATGAAAATCAATATGGATTTAGGAAGGGAAGATCCACTGTACAAGCGATTGAAAAAGTGCAGAAAAGCATTGATAAGATAAAGGAAAAGGCATTAAAGAATAGAAAATTCTGTGCCTTAGTACTTTTGGACATCAAAAATACTTTTAATTCTGCACCGTGGAAGGAAATAATCGGATCCTTAGTTAGTGGAAATATAAGTCCCTATTTGGTAGAAATGATAAGAAGTTACTTGTCGGAGAGAAACATCATAGCTCCGAATGGGAAAGTTTACGAAATGTCTTGTGGAGTGCCTCAAGGATCTCTATTAGGTCCACTTTTATGGAATCTATATTATGATAGAATTCTAAGAGTGGAATTGGAGTCCGAAGTAGAGATCATTGGTTATGCTGATGATCTGGCATTGTTGGTCATTGGTCGTGATGAGAGTGAACTGCAAGACAAGGCGTCGTATGCGGTTAAACAGATTATTGATAAACTGGAGGAGGTGGGTCTTGACATAGCTGCACAGAAAACAGAAATGGTTTTACTTCAAGGGAGAAGAAAGATAAGATCTCTTAACCTTGAAGTAAATGGGTCTGTAATTGAAAGTGCTGAAAGGGTCAAGTATCTCGGAGTTTTTATCAATAAAGACATGACTATGACGAAACATATTGAAGAGATAACAAGTAAGGCAACATTCATGAGCAATTTACTTTTAAGGTTGATGCCGAACTTAGGTGGACCAAGATCAAGAAGTAGGAAACTTCTTGCATCGACGGTGAAGTCAGTTGTACTTTACGCCGCACCTATTTGGCAAAGAGCCCTTAAATTTAAAAGGTACCGTGATATGTTGACTAGAATGAATCGAAAACTTGCAATAGGAATTTGTTCCGCATATCGAACGGTTTCTGCTGAAGGGATTCAGGTTATTGCTGGTATGCCTCCGCTGGACTTACTTGCTGAAGAAAGAACAGCGTTATATAGGAGAGGTAAAGAAACAAAACGTGAATGTAGAGTAAGTTTATTGAAGGCCTGGCAGGAAAGATGGGATCTATATGAGGGATGGACAAGAATCCTTATCCCGGAAATAGAACCATGGTTTGATAGGAAGTGGGGCAAGGTAGATTTCTACTTATCTCAGGTTTTGTCGGGTCATGGAGTTTTTACAAAGTATCTTTTTAAAATTAAAAAGTCGGAAAGTGAGGTGTGTTGGTTCTGTGATAGTATAGACACAGTGCAACATACATTATTTGTATGTGAAAAGTTTAGTGGTGAAAGGCATATTTGTGAAAGGAAGTGTGGTCGATTATTAAATCGAGACAACATAGTGAAAGTGATGTTAGAAAGTGAAGAATTATGGAACATTGTACAAGAAATGGTTATGAAAATAATGAAAGTGAAGGAAAGCCATGAAAGATTCCTAGAAGGAATTGAAAATGGTGAGGATGAGAACTTGGAGAATGTTGTGGAAAACAACATTGAAGAATAATAAATTGTTTATTATTAATATTCCCTGAAGCTAGTACCTTAGCGGGTGGTTCCGGGAATAGAGGGGGAAGGGTTTTAGACGGTCGAAGTTTACTTGATGTTTGCTTCAACCCGTCACTATCTGGCCACATGATATCTTCGGTCAGGTGTCTGTTTACAGATTTCCTAATCCCCTCTATAAAAAAAAAAAAAATAGGTTTAGTCGTATATCTGAAGACATTTTTTTTTAACGATGGGCTCTACAATGAATAGTTGTGAGTGAAACAGAGCGGTTTGCAAACTGACTTGCCAACCTGTGTATTTGAATTTAGGTTAAACCAGAACTAATACTATACCTAGGACCTCTAGGGCACCAAATATGATTGGATATTTATCTTTGTAACATTTTCTTAATACTAAAACAACTTTCTATAATTTATCATTAGTAACATTATCTTAGAATGAATAGAGATCCTTTACATGAGTTTGTCAATACATATTTTGTAGATACAACATAATGTGTGAATAATATAGGTAAATAGTATAAATAGAAATACTTAATTAAAGTTATAATTTTTGTTTAATTTAACAAGCATTTCAATTATCTTCTTCCTGCTCTGCCATCAGTGCTTCGCATATTATTAAAAGTGTGCGGTTATTGCTACTATTCGATCTTCTTTGACACACCCGGTCCAATATTTGTGTGTTGAGACTTTTACTAATGAATTTCTTGTTTAGTGTCTTATGTCTTAATTGAATTGGTTTTATTTGTGTTATATCGTATAGATCTTTATTGCTAATGTTGTGCAAATGATTGTTTCGATGTCGGATTTTGTTTATGATCATTAAGCATGTTCTTTCGGCTTTGTTAATGATCTCCTTGGTGTTTTTTGTAGAGTTGATTGTGAGAACGTGACCATAATCTAAGACTGGCCTGCATATGGCTTTGTATAGTTTGGTACTGGTATTGATGCTTTGTAGTCGTTGTAAGTTAGCGATAGAAATAGTTTCGCTCTTTTAATTGCCTCGTCTTTTTTATTTTTGAAGTGCTTAGATAGCTTTATGCCATTATCTACCGTTATACCAAGATAAGCATTTGGAATTTTTTCGGGTTAGGTGTGTAACCATTCCAATATTTGGTCGTAGAGTGCCTAAAGGTTATCTGTTGCTTTGTCCAACATGTTGTGTGAAATAAGCGTGGTGTCGTCCGCATACTGCAAAATATACATCTCTGGGTTGAAGTAGTTCGGGTCTTCTGCGTATATGTCATAGCAGTATATATTGTATAGGGTGGGAGATAGTGGGGAACCCTGGGGTACTCCTTGTTTAGGCGAGAAAGGAGACGAGTATGTGTTGTTTATCCTTATTTACAATGACCTATCATTTAAAAATCCGTCAATTAATTTAATCAAGTTGTTTTAATGCCCATTTTTTCCATTTTGAAAAGAAGTCCCAAGTAGAATAGGGTCATTGTTCTTTTGTGTACTTTGTGATTGAATTGTATAGTGTTTATAAGCGTGATTAATGGATGTAATGTGAAGTGTTTGGGTTTAAAACCAAACTGGTAAAAAAGAATCTTTGCGTATTTCAGGATTCGTTTGTTTATGATTTGCAAGGATTTTAGGGATGAATAGAATTTTCAAACTTTTCAAAAGTAATTTTCAGTTACAAAATAATCTCTGTTTAATAAGATTTTTTTATTAAAAACATTTTCTCCAAAATAATTGGGTTTAATTCTTATATTAATTTTTATTGGGAAGTCCCAATCAATGAAATTATTTGCAAACAAACTTGTTTATCGTAAACGATTCAACATTTAATAACAAATCTTTTTATCCCACACATTCTTCTCCATTTCTTTTAGATTTTGAATTATCATCAAACATAGTAGTGAATTTAAATTGACAAAGTTATGGTGTACTCCAACAATAAATGTTAAAGATAATGAAAAATTCTTTAATAATCAAATAACCTGGTTAATAAGAAAACTTTTTATTAAAACCTTTTTTCTCAACGTTATTTCATTTAAGTTATATTAATGTTTATATAGAAATTTCAAAGAAAACCTGTTTCAACTTTTATCAATAAATATTAGAAATAGAAAAAAAATCATTTTGTAAAAAAAATATCTAAATTCTTTTATAATTTTTCAAAACATTTATTAAACAATAAGGATTATAAACTTTGAGTACGTATGCAAGCTACATTACAAAACTGTCAATATGGTTGCCTGTAAACTTCCTCATTTTCAATTTACAATACACTTATTTTTTCATTAAATACACCACCCATTAACAATTAAACTATAATTTTGGTTAAATTTATTTATTTTATTATCAATTAAGAAACATCCCCATGAGAAACTCCAATCCATGAAAAATATAAGCTGAGATAAAGAAACTACAACAAATATTCAACCATTTACATTTAAATAATTTTGAAGGTATAAAGCTTTTCATACTCCTCAAAAAAAAAATACAACTCAAACTGAGATTTGTTTTGTTAGACTTGTTATTCTCTTACATAAATGACTAATTGTAAGATTATTATTAGCATTTCTCATAATTTGTTAAACTATGCATTTTTTGACATTTAATATACAGGCTGGTCCGTTACTAATGGGATACAGAGCAACAGTGAATTCCTTATTTTCGTTTTTCTTGAATAATTTCCATTTCTCTTACATTATGAATGGTACATTAGCATTTTTTAAGACGGTAAATAATTATTTGTTATTAGTTTCAATCTGTTGGAAAGATGGCGGTATCTTCTATAATAAAACTACTTTGAAGTGGTTATATTAGCGGTTAAGGAATTTACTGTTGCTCTGTGTCTCATTAGTAATGAACCACTCTGTATGCAATTGGGAAGAAAACCACAATAATACATTAAAATTAATAGAAACTTGTAAATCCAATCCAGATAAATCCATTAACAATTTTGTATTGGTACTCATAGAAGAATTTCAAGTCTTCTGGAAGTACTTCTAGCCTTTTAGAATCAGTATCAAATCTTCTGGAAGTAATATCAAGTCTTTTAGAAGCAATATCAAGTCTTTTACAAGCGATATCAGGTGTTCTGGAATCATTTCAAGTCTTCTGGAATCACTTAATATACTTCATTAAGTTTTTTGAAAGTAATATTAATATCAAGTCATCTAGAAGCAGTGTCCAGTTTTCTGAAAGCATTTCAAGTCTTTTATCAGGTCTCCTAGAAGCATTTCAAGATTTATGGAAGCATTTTAAATTTTTAGGAAGCAGTATCAAGGCTCCAAAAAGCAATTCAAGTCTTATGGAAGCATTTCAAGTCCCTTGGAAGCATTCCGTCTTATTTCATTGCGATTTTTCAATTAATTCTTGAGATGCAATTTTTTGAAGATTGCTTGGTTTTTATCTAACCCATATACTTCAGTCTGCAGACTTTTAATTAAAAAATCATAACTCAGAGGCTTAAAGATTTGGAGACGTTCTTTAATACATTAAATACTAAATAAATTTGCTTCAAATTACTTCTTATTTCATGGTGGTATTTATATTAGTGCTTGGGATAGAAAATTGCTTTATTTTTACCAAATACATGGAATAACGTTTTTGTTCAAAACATAGACGACTAAAAAGTATCGACTAAAAAAGATACATAGGTTAAGTTGAGAACCTGCTCCAAAAACATTTTTGTAACCACAGCAGTACAGGGTCTTGCTTTATCCTGTTGGAAAGTAGCATTCTGCAATGTTTGTATGAAAAGTATTAACACCGGTTTCAGAATGTTGTTAATGTTACGATGTTGATGTTTAATGTGCTTGAAATGATCATAAAGGATGACTTTCGTCCAGCACATAACGCCCTTAAAATGATAAACGTAGGTGTTAAGGCTGTGTGTTGTTTTTGAACGAACTCCAAATTCCTTCTTTTCCCTCGGAGTCGCAGCACCCTTTTACGACCATCATTCAACCTTAAACAAAACATTAATTAATCACTGAAGACAATGTTATTCCATTGATGGACTTACCGTTCTTACCATTCTTAATACTTGCTACTTTGAATGCTTTATGGGGAAGTGTTTATGGAAGCCGAAAGTAAGGATGGCATAAATGAAGCCCAAATGAACAAATTCTTTTGTAAAGAATTGCCATGGACAAGTATCAGTTCAAAACTGTTATCATCTCTACAATATAGGAATACCTTCCTCGGACCATAAAACCATGTCATCGGCATCAGTGTAGTCCGATTTAACATTCTCCCAATCTCTTGGAATGAAGAAACCTGTATCAAAGTCATTGATATGGGTAAAATTTCCACGACGTCACACTGGGGGCAACACAAGACGTCTATTTGACAGTTTGACAACCAAATAAACCAATACGTTGTGGGCAAAACTTTATTAATTGCTAGAATGATAATATTGAAAGTTGGAGATAACAATGATGCCCCAAGTCTGGGTTGGACGAACGAAACGAGTTCGATGCTATTCATACAAAACTAAAAAAAAGATTCTACTCCTAAGTCTAGTGTCATTTCTAATTTTACCTTAATTAAAATCTACAGGATTGGCATATTAGTTTGTGAAGTACTCTATTTCAGAAGCTATCTATTGTAGGTAGATGTCTTCGTTAAGAAAATGTATTCAAATGCATGGCTAAAGCCAAAGCCAACCCAACCCTGTCTATTTAAATTGAAGTAAAACTAAAACCAATACTAGATCTAGAATCATCAATTTTAGCCGTCTGGAGAGATATACGACCAAACCCGAATGTTTCCAGTTTTAGTTCTATTGTTAGTTCTAGTTTACTTCAGTTCACATATACAGAGTTGGGGTGAGCTTGGCTTTAGCCGTCTATCTGAATAATTTTTTTTGACAAAGACAGCTACCTGTAATGAATAGAGTACTACCTTCAGAAATAGAGTACTTTCCACTTCGAGATCTTGTGTTAGTTCTAGTTTAATATCATCAGATCTACCTCTAGATCTAAAACTAGAAACATTTTGGTTTAGCCGTACATTTTTCAAAATATAGAGATGTTCTCAAGAGGTTGGGTTTCAGCCATGCATCTGAAGAAGTTTTTTTAACGAAGACATCTATGTGCAATGAGTAGCTTCTGAAATAGAGTACTTACAAACTGATTTGGCAACCCCGTATATTTGAATTGAAGCAACACTAACACTAACACTAGTCCTAGAACTGGAAAGTTTTGGGTCTTTTCACTTCTAGGACTAGTGTTAGTTCTAGTTTTATATCATTAGATCTAGTTATGGATCTAGAACTAGAAATATTCGGGTTTAGCCGTGCATCTCTGAAGATGGCTAAATCCAAATGATTCTAGTTCTAGGTCGAAAGTGAGTTCTAGTTTTACTTCAATTCAAAAAAAAAAAGGTTGGGTTGGGTTAGGTTTTAGCCGTGCATCTGAATACATTTTTTTAACGAAAACAGCTACCTACAATGAATAGCTTCTGAAGTAGAGTACTTTACAAACTGATTTGGTAACTCTATATACTTGAATTGAAGTAATACTATAACTAACACTAGACCTAGAAGTGGAAAGTTGTGGGTCTTTTCACTTCTAGATCTAGTGTTAGTTCTAGTTTTATATCATTAGATCTAGCTATGGATCTAGAAATATTCGGGTTTAGCCATACATCTCTCAAGATGGCCAAAGCCGAATGATTCTAGTTCAAAGTCGAGTGTTAGTTCTAGTTTTACTTCAATTCAAATATACAGGGTTGGGTTGGGTTGGGTTGAGTTTTAGTCGTGCATCTGAAGACATTTTTTAATGAAGGCATTTACAAAGAATAGTTTTTGAAATATTTTATACTTACTGATTTGGCAATCCTGTATATTTGACTAGAAGTAAAACTAGTACTAACACCAGACAATATTAGAATCTTTCTTTTTAAATTTTGTATGAAGAGGGTAACAAATTAAATTACTTGGGGGAAAATGATTTTAATAAAAAATGTTTCATTTTAATTTCTTACTCAAAAAGTTTTTCTCTATCATTATTGTTTATTTTTGTAGTGCAACAAAAGAATTACCTATTATTAATTCTAGTTAATGAGTATATTTAATTAAAATTCAAGCATTAAATGGATTAGAAAATAAATAGTGCATCTTTTGTGATAAAGATTTTTTCTATTTCTTATAGTTATCATCACAACCGAAATTAATAAATATAACTAGGAAACCCACAAAGAATAATGATTTTGGTGAAATCAATCACCAAAGAAGTTTTTTATTAAACAAAAAGTATTTTATAATTCAAAAATGTTGTTCTAACATCAGTGAAATATAACATTTTAAATTTTAACTGATGTCTCAAAAACGAAACGAAATGAAAGAAAATATATTGAATAAATAAAAACTTGCATCTGTTTTAATAAGAGGATTTGTTTCTATTTTGATAGAAAATATAACTTTTTTTATTAACAAGGTTATTAGTATAGTATAGTAATTTTGAAAATAAAACTTCATTTTTTGTATAAAAAGTCGATATATATATTTATCTTTCTATATATACACGAACATAAACTAAAAATACGCGGTACATCATCTGTAAAGTAGAACAGAAAGAAAAATTCGTCTCCAAAGCGACCCTTTTTCTCATTTTATTTAAACTTCTTGTTTTCGCCGGTGATTTGTACAAAAACATGTCTAAAATATCTAGAAAACTACTTTTGATTCTTTCATCTTTTTCTGTATAAAACTCTACAAGTATTTCGACAATTATTTAATCCACGATTCATTTCATCTCGTTACACACTAAAAACTAGTACGTTTCTCATTCGCATTTTTGCGATTACAAGGAGTTAAGAGAATTAATTTCCTTTATTCGTTTATTATTATTTTAGTATTCATTTTTCGATTCTTTCTCTTGTTTTGGTGCCTTTATTTAACAAGTGGTGAATAGTTTCGATTTTCAGCTTACACGTTGTTTTTGTTTTCTTTTAATCAATATCAATTATTATTTATTTCATTGTAAGTTGTAATACAAGTAATATACATAATTGCACAATTAATTCTTTTACATAAACTATTTAATTTTTTTTAATTCAATTTTTTCGATTCTTTTTTTGCATAAATATCGTTTATAATTATCGTAATTTTTAAAGAATAACGTAATTGGCAAATAGTATTGTTATATTTACAATGAATCAACAAAGTTACTTATTCGTTAATAAATTGAATCAAATTTTATTTTTAAATTTTTTTATTTTATAGCCAATTGGGTCCTAAAATACTTTCCATAACTTTCACAGCATCCATTCGTTCCATATCTTTAAAAACGCTTACTAATTCAGTCATAGCGTTGCTTTGCCTATTTCTGGCCTCCCAAAGATCCAAAATGCAGTCGGTTGGGGAGGGTTTGGTGGCGAAAAAATTTATGTATCTATCGACTGAGAGGGCATGGGCCAACATGCGCCAATCGTTTCCTCTTTGAGTGGGGGGATCTAAACATTGACATAATTGTTTGCGAATATTCCTATCTAATCTAAACACGAAATCATCACATGTCGATACACCTCGATCGGTTAGTATTAAGTTTTTCAATTTTGGCGCTTCTAAGTTTTTGGCACTTCTTAGGTCCTCGTTTGGTTGATTCTTGAAACCACGCGGCATATCGTTGGCGGATCGTGTCGTTTCACTTTGTATCGTCACTTTTGGCAAAAGTTCATTGTAGGTTTTTGCGGAATTGGTTCGATTGGACATTTCGGTATCGTCCCGGCAGGTTATCTCGAAATGTTGGTAATGCTCGGACGATTTTTGATTTACCCTGATTTTGAAATTTAAAATTCTCGTAATTTTCATGGCCTCCAACGAGAACGAACAGTGCAAACTGTTGCTGTTCGCTTGCCATAAATGTTTGAACGGGATCTCTTGGTAATTAGAGCTTGGCTTGGCTTTCCAACCTTCGCTGATGTTTTCTAAATGCAAACATAAAGCGTTTCCGCCGTCTTGAAAGTTTATTGACTTGGGTTCTTCGAGTAGGTAACCCCCGAGTCGTTTTTCTTGGCTAAAAACGGTCTCCATGGAGCTTTCGGTGTCTTCTAAAACGTAAACTCTTACGTTGTAATCCATGCAGGATTGCGTACAGAGTTTGGGGGCGAAAACGGCTAATTTTAGGCGTTTTGTTGCGTATCCGTTTACGGAATGCCCCACTATAACAAATCGGGATAATGTATCGGTAACGAGATAGACTTTATCTCGGTCTAATTGGCAGAAAAGCTCCGTATTGATGGTTTCTTGACCTAAAGTTACCGCAGTTTGCCATTGGGAATCGCTGCAATCGCTTTGCAAAACGATTATGGACCAGTTATTCCGGGATAAATCCGCACAATGAGGGATTTTTATGATTACAGATTTATTTAGGGATATATTTGGCCCGCAGGAAATTACAGGGCTTAGTTGCGTTACAGTTTCCGCCACTCTTGGTCGGAAGCAGTCTTCGTTTAAAATCGATAGGAACAGCTCCGATTTGCGCCCTCTTCCAACGGCGCCCTCTGGTATTAAGAGGCTTATTTCATTCCCAGGGAGGTTCAAATGTGTTCCTGCTGATGTTACGGTCGCTACTGTATATGTCCCACTTGTAGCAGGACTTACAGCGTAAGCTGTTGGAAGGGATGGTAGTGGTAAAGTTACAGATTCAGTTGCTACTTCATAGGTGGAGTCAGCTAAAATTAAAAAATAAAATCATTACATAATTAATTTATGATATCAAAAAATCTTACAATTATTAGTAAACCCGCTTAGTTGACTTCTTTTTCCACTCGACGACTCCAAAGTAGAACTTGTAGCTGGAGACATTTGTATATCGCTCCCAGAAGCTAAATGAGGCACATCATAATGATGTTCCGATACCGATCTCGTCACAGAAGATGCTGGATACGGATATTCATAACAAGGTGGAACCGTTTGTGTTAGATCCGGTTGTAAAGCGAGCGATTTCTTATCGTGTTCCGGGAAGAATTCGGGGTGATAATCTAAAAATAACAATGCGTTAATATTTCCGTGCACGATAAAAAATTAAATTGTGTGAGAAGCGGATGGCGGGGTTAAAAAGAAGTTTTAAAGGTGGGTGGAGGCGAGGCGTGGTAGTTATGAAACCGATACTTCCTCCAACAAAATTTATAAAGCCGCATCAAAAATTCTTTGGATGGCTGTGGCGTTTCCCACGGGACTGTAACGTCTTAAACAAATATTGGGGAGTTGTTCGAGTTACCCCGGACACTCGAAAATAGTTTTGGAATAAACCACTAATTAAATTCATTTACAACTTTATTACAAAGTTAATAACACAAAATATATTTTAATTAAGATATCAAGTAAATTAATTTGCAGATATCTTCGTTATCTTTAAAAAATTTTGTAGCGATTCTATATGATTAGGGTTTTTTGTAAGGACGACTACCATATAATGTATATTTTATAAATGAGTTTTATCCACGACTATCATACAATGTATGTATTATAAATGATATGAATCATTATTCACAAGGGTTGTTAGTTTTAAACGATTTGTTAAAAACTATTTGTTTTAAACATGCTTAAAACACTAACATATAAAACCTAACATGTTTTAAACTAAATTTGTTTTAAACAGTTTAATTTTTTAATTTTGTAGTGATTCTATATGATTAGGGTTTTTTGGAAGGACGACTACCATGTAATGTATATTTTATAAATGAGTTTTATCCTCGACTATCATACAATGTATGTATTATAAATGATATGAATCATTATTCACAAGGGTTGTTAGTTTTAAACGATTTGTTAAAATCTATTTGTTTTAAACATGTTTAAAACACTAACATATAAAACCTAACATGTTTTAAACTAAATTTGTTTTAAACAGTTTAATTTTTTATTTTTGTAGTGATTCTATATGATTAGGGTTTTTTGGAAGGACGACTACCATGTAATGTATATTTTATAAATGAGTTTTATCCACGACTATCATACAATGTATGATATCTCAATTCGTCTTTGAGATATGATGATGTAAATTAGATTATTCAATTTAACCTCAATAACAAGAGGTGCTTTAAAAAAATTTTATCTTTTTAATTTATGGAATCGAAATAGTTATAATTGGTGTGTTAATAGATTAAATTTGCTTCAAAATGATTTTTGTTTCATGGCGATACCTCAATTCGTCTTTGAGATATGATGATGTAAATTAGATTATTCAATTTAACCTCAATAACAAGAGGTGCTTTAAAAAAATTTTATCTTTTTAATTTATGGAATCGAAATAATTATAATTGGTGTGTTAAAAATAGATTAAATTTGCTTCAAAATGATTGTTATTTCATGGCGATATCTCAATTCGTCTTTGAGATATGATGATGTAAATTAGATTATTCAATTTAATCTCAATAACAAGAGGTGCTGCAAAAAATTTTATCTTTTTAATTTATGGAATCGAATAAATTATAATTGGTGTGTTAAAACTAGATTAAATTTGCTTCAAAATGAATTTTATTTCATAACAATACCTCAATTCGTCTTTGAGATATGATGATGTAAATTACATTATTCCATTTAACCTCAATAACAAGAGAGGTGATTTTAAAAAAATTTTCTTTTTAATTTATGGAATCGAAGAAGTTATAATTGGTGTGTTAAAACTAGATGAAATTTGCTTCAAAATGATTTTTATTTCATGGCGATATCTCAATTCGTCTTTGAGATATGATGATGTAAATTAGATTATTCAATTTAAACTCAATAACAAGAGAGGTGATTTAAAAAATTTTTCTTTTTAATTTATGGAATCGAAATAATTATAATTGGTGTAAAATTAGATTAAATTTGCTTCAAAATGATTGTTATTTCATGGCGATATCTCAATTCGTCTTTGAGATATGATGATGTAAATTAGATTATTCAATGTAACTTCAATAACAAGAGAGGTGATCTACAAAAAATTCTTTTAATATATAGAATCGAAATAATTATAATTGGTGTGTTAAAACTAGATTAAATTTGCTTCAAAATGATTTTTATTTCATAACAATATCTCAATTTGTCTTTGAGATATGATTACGGAAATTAGATTATTCAATTTAACCTCAATAACAAGAGAAGTGATTTAAAAAAATATTATCTTTTTAATTTATGGAATCGAAGAAGTTATAATTGGTGTGTTAAAACTAGATGAAATTTGCTTCAAAATGATTTTTATTTCATGGCGATATCTCAATTCGTCTTTGAGATATGATGATGTAAATTAGATTATTCAATTTAACCTCAATAACAAGAGGTGCTTTAAAAAAATTTTATCTTTTTAATTTATGGAATCGAAATAGTTATAATTGGTGTGTTAATAGATTAAATTTGCTTCAAAATGATTTTTGTTTCATGGCGATACCTCAATTCGTCTTTGAGATATGATGATGTAAATTAGATTATTCAATTTAACCTCAATAACAAGAGGTGCTTTAAAAAAATTTTATCTTTTTAATTTATGGAATCGAAATAATTATAATTGGTGTGTTAAAAATAGATTAAATTTGCTTCAAAATGATTGTTATTTCATGGCGATATCTCAATTCGTCTTTGAGATATGATGATGTAAATTAGATTATTCAATTTAATCTCAATAACAAGAGGTGCTGCAAAAAATTTTATCTTTTTAATTTATGGAATCGAATAAATTATAATTGGTGTGTTAAAACTAGATTAAATTTGCTTCAAAATGAATTTTATTTCATAACAATACCTCAATTCGTCTTTGAGATATGATGATGTAAATTACATTATTCCATTTAACCTCAATAACAAGAGAGGTGATTTTAAAAAAATTTTCTTTTTAATTTATGGAATCGAAGAAGTTATAATTGGTGTGTTAAAACTAGATGAAATTTGCTTCAAAATGATTTTTATTTCATGGCGATATCTCAATTCGTCTTTGAGATATGATGATGTAAATTAGATTATTCAATTTAAACTCAATAACAAGAGAGGTGATTTAAAAAATTTTTCTTTTTAATTTATGGAATCGAAATAATTATAATTGGTGTAAAATTAGATTAAATTTGCTTCAAAATGATTGTTATTTCATGGCGATATCTCAATTCGTCTTTGAGATATGATGATGTAAATTAGATTATTCAATGTAACTTCAATAACAAGAGAGGTGATCTACAAAAAATTCTTTTAATATATAGAATCGAAATAATTATAATTGGTGTGTTAAAACTAGATTAAATTTGCTTCAAAATGATTTTTATTTCATAACAATATCTCAATTTGTCTTTGAGATATGATTACGGAAATTAGATTATTCAATTTAACCTCAATAACAAGAGAAGTGATTTAAAAAAATATTATCTTTTTAATTTATGGAATCGAAGAAGTTATAATTGGTGTGTTAAAACTAGATGAAATTTGCTTCAAAATGATTTTTATTTCATGGCGATATCTCAATTCGTCTTTGAGATATGATGATGTAAATTAGATTATTCAATTTAACCTCAATAACAAGAGGTGCTTTAAAAAAATTTTATCTTTTTAATTTATGGAATCGAAATAGTTATAATTGGTGTGTTAATAGATTAAATTTGCTTCAAAATGATTTTTGTTTCATGGCGATACCTCAATTCGTCTTTGAGATATGATGATGTAAATTAGATTATTCAATTTAACCTCAATAACAAGAGGTGCTTTAAAAAAATTTTATCTTTTTAATTTATGGAATCGAAATAATTATAATTGGTGTGTTAAAAATAGATTAAATTTGCTTCAAAATGATTGTTATTTCATGGCGATATCTCAATTCGTCTTTGAGATATGATGATGTAAATTAGATTATTCAATTTAATCTCAATAACAAGAGGTGCTGCAAAAAATTTTATCTTTTTAATTTATGGAATCGAATAAATTATAATTGGTGTGTTAAAACTAGATTAAATTTGCTTCAAAATGAATTTTATTTCATAACAATACCTCAATTCGTCTTTGAGATATGATGATGTAAATTACATTATTCCATTTAACCTCAATAACAAGAGAGGTGATTTTAAAAAATTTTTCTTTTTAATTTATGGAATCGAAGAAGTTATAATTGGTGTGTTAAAACTAGATGAAATTTGCTTCAAAATGATTTTTATTTCATGGCGATATCTCAATTCGTCTTTGAGATATGATGATGTAAATTAGATTATTCAATTTGAACTCAATAACAAGAGAGGTGATTTAAAAAATTTTTCTTTTTAATTTATGGAATCGAAATAATTATAATTGGTGTAAAATTAGATTAAATTTGCTTCAAAATGATTGTTATTTCATGGCGATATCTCAATTCGTCTTTGAGATATGATGATGTAAATTAGATTATTCAATGTAACTTCAATAACAAGAGAGGTGATCTACAAAAAATTCTTTTAATATATAGAATCGAAATAATTATAATTGGTGTGTTAAAACTAGATGAAATTTGCTTCAAAATGATTTTTATTTCATGGCGATATCTCAATTCGTCTTTGAGATATGATGATGTAAATTAGATTATTCAATTTAACCTCAATAACAAGAGGTGCTTTAAAAAAATTTTATCTTTTTAATTTATGGAATCGAAATAGTTATAATTGGTGTGTTAATAGATTAAATTTGCTTCAAAATGATTTTTGTTTCATGGCGATACCTCAATTCGTCTTTGAGATATGATGATGTAAATTAGATTATTCAATTTAACCTCAATAACAAGAGGTGCTTTAAAAAAATTTTATCTTTTTAATTTATGGAATCGAAATAATTATAATTGGTGTGTTAAAAATAGATTAAATTTGCTTCAAAATGATTGTTATTTCATGGCGATATCTCAATTCGTCTTTGAGATATGATGATGTAAATTAGATTATTCAATTTAATCTCAATAACAAGAGGTGCTGCAAAAAATTTTATCTTTTTAATTTATGGAATCGAATAAATTATAATTGGTGTGTTAAAACTAGATTAAATTTGCTTCAAAATGAATTTTATTTCATAACAATACCTCAATTCGTCTTTGAGATATGATGATGTAAATTACATTATTCCATTTAACCTCAATAACAAGAGAGGTGATTTTAAAAAATTTTTCTTTTTAATTTATGGAATCGAAGAAGTTATAATTGGTGTGTTAAAACTAGATGAAATTTGCTTCAAAATGATTTTTATTTCATGGCGATATCTCAATTCGTCTTTGAGATATGATGATGTAAATTAGATTATTCAATTTGAACTCAATAACAAGAGAGGTGATTTAAAAAATTTTTCTTTTTAATTTATGGAATCGAAATAATTATAATTGGTGTAAAATTAGATTAAATTTGCTTCAAAATGATTGTTATTTCATGGCGATATCTCAATTCGTCTTTGAGATATGATGATGTAAATTAGATTATTCAATGTAACTTCAATAACAAGAGAGGTGATCTACAAAAAATTCTTTTAATATATAGAATCGAAATAATTATAATTGGTGTGTTAAAACTAGATTAAATTTGCTTCAAAATGATTGTTGTTTCATGGTGATATCTCAATTCATCTTTGAGATATGATGATGTAAATTAGATTATTCAATTTAACCTCAATAACAAGAGGTGCTTTCAAAAAATTTTATCTTATTAATTTATGGAATCGAAATAATTATAATTGGTGTGTTAAAAATAGATTAAATTTGCTTCAAAATGATTTTTATTTCATGGCGATATCTCAATTCGTCTTTGAGATATGATGATGTAAATTAGATTATTCAATTTAACTTCAATAACAAGAGAGGTAATTTTAAAAAAATTATCTTTTTAATTTATGGAATCGAAATAATTATAATTGGTGTGTTAAATATAGATTAAATTTGCTTCAAAATGATTGTTATTTCATGGCGATATCTCAATTTGTCTTTGAGATATGATGATGTAAATTAGATTATTCAATTTAATCTCAATAACAAGAGGTGCTTTAAAAAAAATTTATCTTTTTAATTTATGGAATCAAAATAATTATAATTGGTGTGTTAAAAATAGATTAAATTTGCTTCAAAATGATTTTTATTTCATGGCGATATCTCAATTCGTCTTTGAGATATGATGATGTAAATTAGGTTATTCAATTTAACCTCAATAACAAGAGAGGTGATTTACAAAAACATTCTTTTAATATATGGAATCAAAATAATTATAATTGGTGTGTTAAAACTAGATTAAATTTGCTTCAAAATGATTTTTATTTCATGGCGATATCTCGATTCGTCTTTGAGATACGATGATGTAAATTAGATTATTCAATTTAACCTCAATAACAAGAGAGGTGATTTAAAAAAAATTTATCTTTTTAATTTATGGAATCGAAATAATTATAATTGGTGTGTTAAATATAGATTAAATTTGCTTCAAAATGATTTTTATTTCATGGCGATATCTCAATTCGTCTTTGAGATATGATGATGTAAATTAGGTTATTCAATTTAACCTCAATAACAAGAGAGGTGATTTAAAAAAAATTTATCTTTTTAATTTATGGAATCGAAATAATTATAATTGGTGTGTTAAAACTAGATTAAATTTGCTTCAAAATGATTTTTATTTCATAATAATATCTCAATTCGTCTTTGAGATATGATGATGTAAATTAGATTATTCAATTTAACCTCAATAACAAGAGAGAGGTGATTTTAAAAAAATTTATCTTTTTAATTTATAGAATCGAAATAATTATAATTGGTGTGTTAAAAATAGATTAAATTTGCTTCAAAATGATTTTTATTTCATGGCGATGTCTCAATTCGTCTTTGAGATATGATGATGTAAATTAGATTATTCAATTTAACCTCAATAATAAGAGAGGTGATTTAAAAAATTTTTTTCTTTTTAATTTATGGAATCGTAATAATTATAATTGGTGTGTTAAAACTAGATTAAATTTGCTTCAAAATAATTTTTATTTTATGGCGATATCTCAATTCGTCTTTGAGATATGATGATGTAAATTAGATTATTCAATTTAACCTCAATAATAAGAGAGGTGATTTAAAATTTTTTTTTCTTTTTAATTTATGGAATCGAAATAATTATAATTGGTGTGTTAAAACTAGATTAAATTTGCTTTAAAATGATTTTTATTTTATGGCGATATCTCAATTCGTCTTTGATTTATGCCGGTGTAGATTACATTATTCAATTTAACGTCAATAACAAGAGTTTATACTTTATCACTCACTTGAATTAGAGTTTATATAAGGCTTAATTTGGACGTAAGAGTTCGATTTTTGGTTTAAAAATATTCTTAAATATTTCATTTATTTCCAACAGCTTGTTTAAAACACAGTTTAAAACAGGTTTTAAAAAAAAACTTGTTAAAAAAACTGTTTTTTTTTCAACCCTGTTATTCACTAACAATGAGTGAACAATAGCGGTGAAAAATGATTATTAACAGGATTTATAGACTGGAGGGCGACCAAAACAGTCTCTTATTGGTACATTTTATGAAATTTCTTGCAAAAGATAAGCCATCCATATATCATGTATCATGAAGACATTATGTTCTTTTCTTAAGAACATTTCAAAAGGTAAAAATAAAATTTAGAATTTAAAATCAATTTATCAATAAATATATAAAATTCGTTTTTCTCATTTCACATATTTACGTGAAATCGAAATTAATTAATTAAAAACATAAAATAATTTAATTAATTACTTCGATGATATTAGATAGTAATTTTAATTTTTTCGAGGTTGGCAGTAAAAAAAATCCAACGTCAACACATAAACGTCAAAGATTATTTAAACGTTATAAATACGTTCTTTTACTTAAAATAATCAAAAGCAAACCGATTTTGTTAGCAAATTAAGTAAATGTAAGTTAAATGCATTTATTCAACGACTTTTTTTAGTTCAAAATATAATGGTATTAATCTTGTGGACAAAAAACAATTTTGAGGTTACGTTTACATGTTAAAGTTTTACTTTATTATTTTATAGGAAAACGGAGCTCGTGCCAAAGTGCTACGTGAATATTATGTACCATTGTGTAGAACAGAAAATTTCCTATTGATTTTATAAGGTGAAGGAATGTTGTTCGTATCATGTAAGTATGTTACAACCACGTAAATGTTTATATGTGAACGTTATAAGAGGTTTTTTGTGGATTTTAAAGAGTTGAATGCTTGCACAAACAAGTATTTATCTAAACAAGTATCTAGTAGAGTAAATAAAAGTAAAAGTTAAATGTTTTTGTGGTCTTAGAAGAAACAGATACTTGTGCCAACTAGCGATAGATGAATATTTTCCACCAGTGTGTAGAATAACAAGTTTCTTATCGATTTTATATGATAAAGGAACTTTGCTCGTATCCTATAAGAGTATTACCTTGTAAATATCAATATAATATAATATTGTAAAATATAATATAATATATTGGTTCTCGTGGGTTTAGAAGAATTAGGTGCTTGTACAAACAAGTGGTAGATAAATATTGTATACTATCCTGTAGAGCAGAAAATTTCCTGTAGATTCTACATAATGTGAGAGTTTTGTCTGTATCATATAAGGAAGTTATAACATCGTATATTAGGCTAAACCCCGATTGTACCTGGACAAAAGCCTAATTACATTAAAAAAATATTGTTATAGCGAGAAATTGTGTGTAAGAACTTACTTTGAAAACGGTTAATGACCAAGAGAGCGTCGGACGCTCTTATCAAACATTAAAGTGGTCATCCTCTATATTACGTCTTTGGTGACATGATTTGTTTGTATAGAAAAAACAAACTTGTTTAAATACCTTTTAAGAACAAGTTTCAAGCACTGAGATCGTCTAATTGACAAAGGTATGTTCAAACCACTCAAAGAGAGTGTGAATTGAAAAATTCTTTATATTTTAACGCACAACTTTTTTTCATTGCATAATATTGGCTTAAAATTGTGAGAATTTCTTTATTATCATATAATTAGTGATATGTTCCAAGAATGTACTATAATAACATAATACTAACCAAAATAACCATAATTTGAGATATAACAAAAATTTTTCAAGTAAAACTGATTACACTTTTTCATTTTCGCTTGATTTTTTGATAAAAATTAGAGGTAGTGAGATCTTTTGGGGTACTAATTACGAATCTGAAGGGTGGGAATTATGAACTTTTCAAAAATTAAGATGTTGGATACAACATAGAGAACTAAAATTGCTAGAAACAGGATGATTTACGCAAAGCTTGATATCTGTGGGTTTTGTTGTTATTTATGGCAAGTACAGGAAGCCTTTCGGTGCACGCTAGGCTGAATCCCGATTTTACTTAGACAAAAATCAAAAAAATAATGTCAAAACGTAGGGTTTACAAACATAAGGCCTCAGTAAATCTAATTCCACAAGAAAAATATCATCATAACAAACAGTAGCGTGTAAGAAGTTACTGTTCAGCTTTCAGAGCATAAAAACAAGCAATAAGGATGTGAAGGATTCAGAGCGCAATGTATTAGAAAGTCCTTCTTATATTTTGCTTGCATCTAAATATATTCGTGCAAAAAGAGTCTCTATCTGTTTTTGACTTATCGTTGATTTTTATGCAGAAAACTCAAATAAATGAAATTTTCGATTACAGTTGCTGTATTCCTGCAAATTCTTTAAGTTAAGGTTGTAATTAGTTATGGATTATACATTTTCACATCGTTATGAACAATCTTAGTAATTGAAGTCTGCGAGAATCCATTTTGATTGTTGAATTATGAAAGAGTTTTGCAATAAAAATCATGAATTATGATATTTTACAGATTTTGGCGTTACTGCTGCAAAACTAATAGCCAAGTTTTAACGACCTATGGATTATGAATCCTTAGACTATAATGAATAACTTTCAAAAATAAGACTTCACCGTGGATTTTAATTTTAGAGTTTTACTTAATTTTTATAAATCTCTTTTAACATTTTGAAAATTTTTATTATGTTTCATTACAAATTATGATATCTTAAAAATATTCGCTATATTCCTGCAATTCTCTTATTTCTAAGTTGTAACTAGTTATGGATTATGCTTTTATTGTTTATTACAAACAATATTCTTTTAATAGGTTTTCTCCAACTCTTGTGATTGATGAGTTATGATCGATTTTTCAAAAACCAAAGAAATTTTGAATTTTTTCACATTATTCGAAAATTTTCGAAACTTGTTATGGATTATGCAATAATGAATGATTATCGATAATCTTGTTATCTGATTAGTAGCTTACAAATGTAACCTTCTTGTCCTTATTAAGCTCATAAAATAATTTTGTCCAGCTAGAATTGGGATTTAGCTCAGAATGTGCCGTAGATATTTAAATTAAAAACCTTGTAAATACCAATATATGACAATATAAGTTTTCATGGATTTCGAAGAATTAAATGCTTTTGCAAAAGAGTGATAGATGAAATAGTGCAGGCTTTAACGTAAACCAGAAAACTTTCTGAATATTCTACATATGATGTGAGAGCTTTATTTATATCATATTTAATAACATTTATTTATTTATATACGAACATTACATGACGTTTTTCTTCGTTTTAAAAGAAATAGATGCTTGTGCAAACAAGTTACAGACAAATATTTTACACCATTGTGTAGATTTGAAAATTTCTTATTGACTTTATTCGTACCTTATAAGAAAGTTATAACCTCGTAAATATCTACATATGACAACTATAAGAGATGTTTTTGGTTTTAGAATGATTAGATTCTTGCACAAACTTGTGATTTTCTTATTAATTTCCTATTAATTTTATGTGGTGAAAGAATTTTGTTCATATCATATAAGAATGCACCTTATAAGTATTTATATATGAAGATTTATAAAAGATTTTCTTGTATTTAGAAGAATTATGTGCTTGTGTAAACAAGTGATTGATGAATATTCTAAATCATTGTGAAGAATAAAAAAATTTCTTATCGATTTTATATTATAAAAAGGGTATAATTTTATATTATAACCTCGTAAATACCAATATATGATACCAATATAAGAGGTTTTTGTTGGTTTAGAAGAATTAGGTGCTTGTGCAAACAAGTGACAGATGAATATTATACAACATCGCATAGAGCAAAGAATCTATATGATGTAGGAAGTTTGACTATATCATATAAGAAAGTTATAATGCCATAGTTATTTAAATGTGACCAGTATATGACATTTTCATAGTTTAAAAAAAAATACATTTGTGTGCAAATAAGTGATAGCCGAATATTATGCATCAATGAGTAGAACAGACTATGTTCTATCAATTAATCCTATCTATATGATCTGAATGTTTCGACCGTGTCATACAAGAAAGTTATAACATTATCACCATAGGCCTAGAATATGGGCTCATCTACAATTTTTCGTACTCTTGGCTGTAGTGGATATGGTTTTAGTTCAGATAATCCTTTTTTTTTTCAGAGCAATATCAAGTTGAACCAAATTAGTTCTTCTAAGTTGGTTTGAAAATACTTCAGGAAATTTCAAATTAAATACTTCAAGTACCTTCTTAGGTCTTATATAAATTATCCATTAACATTATTACTTCGTTTCATTTACAATTTTTCGTACTCTTGGTTGTAATACTCGAAGAAATTCTCAAATTAAATTCTTCAAATTTCTTTTGTAAATTGTCCATTAACATTATTATGGAAAGGTGTCTCAATAAGAACGCCCGATTTAATTTAACAATAAAATGGTAAGTTTATTAATGAGCGATGTTATTTTTACTGCATTATAAAGGAGACCTGTTACTCTAAACAGAGTTTAGCTATTTTCATTAAATTTTCAATATCGTTTCTGCAAAGTTGCAGCTCTCAGTTTACTCATTAATGACGAGTTGTGTCTCGTCCTTGAGCTCGGGAATAATCCGTGGCACACTGGTAAAATCGTGGGATTTCACAAAACCCTACAGGAAGAAATCCATCCAGACCAGTTGATATCGGAATGTCACGAGATGATTCGACCTGGAAAATGTTCCTCCAATAAATGGATGATTACACACGCGAAGTGGAAAGTTGCGCCATCCTGCTCGAGCCACATGTCTTGGAGAACCATACCCTCCAGATGAAGCTGTAAAGCACTTTCATGGCTCAAAATGTCGTAAAGTTTGCGGGCGGATTCAGCGCAACACTCTTCATATGAGTGATGAATTTTCTCAAAGATAACGGGTTGGTCTTTTGTGTACCGCTTCATAATTAGTAATCGGAAAAATTGTAGATAGCATATTACAATTTTCAGTTCTGTTACTTACATAAAATCGGGCGTTCTTGTTGAGACACCTCTATATTAATTTACATATACAAGGATTTGTTTTCTTGTTCCAGTTAGTGTTTTTAGTATGTAGTTGGTATTTGATATTTTCTTCACTACTTTCTTTGGACCTCCTCATTGCACTTGTAATTTATTCGTTCTAAATGATTGACATATCATCAGTTCATCTCCTTTTCTTAATAAAAATAACTTCTTTTGTACTTTTATTATAATATTTCTTTGATGTGTTTCGTGCATCTTGCATACTAATTTCTTCAATTTCTTACATGTGTTTCAATCGTTCCAGTAGTTTCAAAACATAATTAAGTGAAGTATTGGTTCATTAATATCTGCCATTCCAAGAATCTGCAAGACTAAAACCATTTGCTTGAAATATTGTTTGATCATCGCCGTCCTAAACCTAAGGGCTAATAGGGCTACATAGGGCCCTGAGACTTCTAGGGGTGCCTGTTTTAGCAATTAAATGCATGGTGTCCCCATTATACATGTACTTAGTGGTATGAAAAGGTCACTCATTCCGATCGTCCAACCCAGTTCTGGAGCGCTGAATATCTTAAGACTGCTTTGGTTCAAATATATAGTGTTGGGTTGGGTTGTATTTTAACCGTGCATTTGAAGATATTTTTTTAACGAAGGCACTTTCAAACAACGAAAGTGTTTCAACGAATAATTTTTCAAATAGAGTACTTTACAAACTGATTTTGGCAACCCTGTACATTTCAATTGAAGTAAAACTGGAACTAACACTAGGTTTGAAGACGCACGCCTAAACCCAAAACTTTCCACTTCTAGGTCTAGTGTTAGTTCTAGCTCTATATTATTAGATCTAACTCTAGATCTAAAAGCATTCGGGTTTAATCGTACATCTCTCTGATGGCTCTTAGGAAGGCACTGTGCTTGATCAAAATACTCGTCCCACTCTTTTCCTTGCTCGTAACTCTAAGCTCTGAGTATTCTCTCAAACATTCCACGAAATCTTTATACTGCATTTGACTGAGGATGGTATGCAGATCTTTGCATTACTTTAATACCACTGATTCTGAGTCAGCTGCTTGTAATGGTGTTTTGTCATACGTCTGGGGAAATATGGACACCCTCCGTATGTAACGGTGCCCACTGATCACTCTCACGGTTTAAGTCCACAGTGATTGGGATAAAATGGCCACCGATCACTACGTTCCTTAAAAATCTCGAGATCGTTCATCTATAAAACAGATACTGTAGAACTGTTTGTCTGACCCCAAATAGTGGTTTTATCAAATAAACAAAAAACCAAAATTTTTAGAAAAAAAAAACCTTTTTGTAATCTCCAAAGGAAAGATATGGGCTAAAGTAAAAGAACAAACGTAAAAATTTATAGTTGAGAAGTTTTATATTTAGAAATTTTTAAGTAACCACAAACAATTAAAATCAAATATAAAAATAAATTGTCCAAAACCATAACACATGGTTTGAGTTTGTCTACGCGTCCTAATTAATATTAAAAATGAACTCTATGAGCGTTGAAAAAGAGATGCGCGACGTGACATATGGTTGTCGGAAGGGGCTACAAGGAGACGTTGTCGGCGAATGTGTGAGAAAAACCCATTTATTCAGTGTGCGTCTTTGTTCCAAATCCGGCGGCGACGGGCATCCAATAAAGACCAAAAAGCGAAACTCACAGGAAACGCGCCAGCAATAAATAACACGGGCAATTAGCAACTCGCGGGCGCCCAGCTCATTAATACGCGGGATGAAAATCTCACGTGACGAATGAACTTTGCCGCGTGATTAGTCACGTACCGTACGATTTATCATGTCCTTTAAGGGGGGCGAACCTTTCACCCCCTTAAAATCAGACGGCTTCATCTGAAATGTATTTCTGTACGTTCGGAATTTACTATTAGAACTTGTTAGGAACTCTTCTTAAATTCCAAATAAATTCCGAAACGAGTAACCGGGGGGGTTACGTTCGTTTTTGGACAGTTTGAGATTAATGATTTTCATGGGGACCAAGTCGTATTTACCTACTCTAAACATCGACTCTCTTTTTTCCAACTTGGAAATCTTCAAGTTAAAGTTCACGAAACTTGTTTGAGAGTTTGAGTCGTATCCTATTTTAAAACACCTTCAGTTAGATCTGGCCTGATATACGACCGTCGAGGTTGAAGTGTCAGGCATAAACTAGCCTAATTACAGAATGAAATTTCAGTTTCCCAAAATATACGTCTTGCTGAACTGACAAGTTTATGGTTTTTTCCTTTCGATTTTCATTCACACGTGATATCTGGTTTCTCATAATCCGACTCATAAAATTTTTACTTTAACTCATAATTTAATAAAACAAAATTGAATCAATCCGAATATTAATCGGAAAATTCAAGTTTACTTGGATTAAAATGTCGGCGGATTGACGGCAAATTTCGGTACCATTATGTTGATAGGATGTAAACCAAACATTGGAAGGCAAACACGATTGTTATCGCATATATAGCGCGTTGTAATTACGACTGATGGTTCTGCCGTTCAATTTCGGACCCACCAGAAGCTAGAGGTTCTCGTTGTCTGCGTTATTTGCGGAATAAATTAAATGTGCCGGATTCATCGAGATCTGGTTTGTTTTTTTTTCTTTCCTTTTTTTCGATTAAACCCTAATAGGTTTCTCCATCGCACCGCCTCACTTCAGTTTTAATTGAGTGTCAGATACAAATAATCCTCATTAGTGATTTTTTTTATCAACAAACTTGTTTATTTAAGAGATAAAAATGTAATTATGTTTTTCAGGGCGTATATGAAGAGTTGAGCTTTGTATATAAACTGACGTGTGGGTTGTATTGTGACCACCTCTGGAGTGTATCCGTTTCAATCTTTCAATTACCGTCCTCATGCATTTCCAAGCAGCACGCTTATTGATTCCGGGCAAGGCGAATTAGCAAGAAGACCGCGGCAGTGCCATCTGGCGTCTCAAGAAGGGGTCCTTGTTTGTCCTCTCCCGGCCCCACAACGCAATAAATTAAGCGCACGACAAACGGTTCTCGGTAACGTTTAAGGGCGACTTTATGGAGAGAGGCCGGCCTCATAGGTATGTGTGTTTGTGGCCATTAATATTGATATTCCTCCAACCTTAACCACATACATTTACCATGCAAATGTAAACCAAACCATAAAGAGATAAAATCGTAAAAGTAATATGTTTTAAGACTTGAATTACTTTATAACCTGCGTCTAAGGTAAAAATAAATTTCATTACGTGGAAATGAAATTGGGACAAAAGAGTTTTAAATTTTGTACGCCCACACGTGCGTTTCGTAATTAAAATTTACGATAGCAGATAAGTCGTCGTGCCGCAGGAAATGTCGCCGGTCCTTTAATTGGGCAAGGATAAACAAATGTTCCTCATCGTCTTGGGATTCTTGGGTTCCTGCGAGGACCACCGCTGCGGGTAATTGAGTCATTCGCCGGAGTTAAGCGGATGCCGGAGCAGTTTACGTCTCGGATAACAAGGCTAACCAACTGGTGACCTGTCGACCCGTCGAATGTAAAGTCGCTTTTTTAATGCCTGGGCCGGTTTGATTGGCTGATAGGAGTCCGGTTACGCGAATTTCATGGTTCAACCAGTATGTACGACGATTGTCGTGTGCGTGACATCGACCAGTACATAAGAAAGTATTTCAATTTACTACTCAACTTACTCAGATAACAAAGCAAAGAAGGAACATTGATTATAGAAGAATGTGATTGGACAACATAATAATTGAAAATAAACTGAAACGACAAGAAGCTAATTTAGAATGAGGTAGTGCAAGGAATAGACTCGGCATGGATAAAAAAATATGATTAAGAAAGTGATGAAAGAACGATACAGAAGAGCAAGATAAAAAGATGAGAATTAGCTTAATAATAATAGAACGAGACCAATCAGAATTTGGAAAAGCAGATAATGCTAAGTATATGAGAAGCAAAATGGGAATTGATAACAAAAAAAGGAAATTGAACAGAGATGTAGGTGACTGAGCAAAAAGGATGGAAATTAGAAAAAGAAGGTAATGGTGTTGGAATGAGAATAAAAGGGTTGGGTAGAAAGGAAGAAAACTGGAAAACGGTTGCAATTGGACACAAATAAGTCTACATAAACACTAGAATGTGCATAACAACAGAATGAGACTTAACAGACACAAGAGAAATGTTGAACGCAGTGCCAAAGACTGGAACACTCGGATACGAAACGGAAAAAGAGTAAGAGCCTCCTCAGAGAAAATAGAAACTGGAAAAAAGAGTATAGAGCAAAAAATTGATATAATTCGGGGTTTTAATGCAGTTTCAAGGTGATTAGTACCCATGCTTATAAAACAGCCAATTTAGGCCTTCGTTTAAAAAAATGTCTTCACATGTACGACTAACCCAACTCAACCCTGTTGATTTGAAGAAGAAAAATATAAAATCTTGGGCAGATAAACCACAATTTCCGAAATCCCAGGATCAACCAGAAACTCATCCTCTCACAATTACCTTTTTATTTTTAAGGCCATCCAGATATTGAATTTTTTGGAATGAACACTCTTTGATTGCAGTTGAAACCATTTGAAATTGGACAACCAGACAGATCAGAAACACCAATAATACAAAAAGACACTGAGCAGATATAAGCGAGGAAATGGTTAAAGACCAAGGTCGCAATTTTGGATGTTTACAGCTACGTTTCCTCTTCTTTTAAATAACAGTGGTAGTTTTCGCATCTCATCTCCATCATTATATCTCATCTCTCGTTGTCTTTTCACACATAATTTTCCAACTTCTGGAATATAATCTTCCAGAAATCTAAATCGAGGCTTAGATCTAATGGTATAAAGCTAGAAGTGATACTAGACCTAGAAGTGAAAAGATTTGGGTTTAGCCGTGCGTCTGAAGACAAGTGCTCCCTTTTCATACAAAATTCAATGCCAAAAAAAGGGGACACTGGGTATCCATTTCATTGCTAAAACAGGCGCACCCCTGTTATCCTATTAACCCTTAGGTTTAGGACGGCGCTGTTTGTTGGTGCCCAGATTGGTGGAACTTTACCAAAAACTATAAAAAAAACTTAGGTTCCTCAAGGTCACAAAATTTCAAATTATTATAATGTACAACCGACCAAAACCATATTGGTCCTTTAAGGTCAGATGTGCAGTGGCAAACGATAGACGGAGCTTATAGCATCTTTAAAAGAATGAAGATCATGTACAGTTGAAAGCAAAAAATGCTTTCAACTGTATATGATGAAGTGTGTTGAAGGGTGTGTACAAATGAGTGAACTTATATTTATTACCTTATTTACTTGGGCGTCTCCCATATTTCCCAAAAGAGTAAACAAAACAGACAATACAATTTGTTGAAATACTATTTAAAAAACTGTTATACTTTTGAAAACTGTTACACTATACTCTTGCTACATCTGCTCCCGGATACAACCTTCTTCTGCGCAATTGTTATGACCTTAAAGAGCCAATATCATTTGAATCAGCTGTAGTTGAGTCTAGTGAGATTATTTCTAAAACCAGGCGGATATTGAAACTTATGTTATATGACTATAGTTGAAATTAGACAATCACCCTTATATTTATCACATATAAAGTCTGCATCAGAAATACAAGAATGGGACTGAATACACACAAGATATACTGATTATTGGTACCCACATTTGAAAAACTTGAACAAAAACTACAAGAAACTTAGGTTCTCCAAAGATCGCAGAAGCTCAAATTGTTATAATGTAGTTGAAAATAAAAAATCATGGGCAGATACATCAGAATCCCGAAAAAGTTACGATTAATCAGAATCTCATCCTCTCAGTTCATGATGTATATGATACAATCTTATTATTTTCAAGACCAGCCGGATATTGGATCTTATGCAATAAACACTCTTTGGTTATAGTTGAAACCAATTAAAATTGGATAATCGCTCTTATATTTATCTCGTAGAAAGTCTACATCAGAAACACTAGAAACACAAAAATGAGACTGAACAAGAGAGATACTGAACAGAGCGCCAACGACTCGAAGCAACTGAAAAAAAATATGAAGTTCGATCAGAAAAAAAGCTAAAAAATGTTAATAACAAAAACTTCTTTATTTTTATTTGTGCTCACATTAGGAAAACTTGAACAGTTGAAATCGTTTGTAATTGGACTACCAGAAATATCCCAAACACCAGTAATACAAGAATGACTAGACAAGAATGCAATACAGAAAGACTCGAAGCAGTCTGGAATGAAACCGAAAAAGAATATGAAACTCGATCAGAAAGAATAGCTACAAATGGATAGAAATCCGGTTTATAATGGAATTCCAAGGAGATTGGTATCCGTAATTATGGCCATGCTTATGAAACAGCAAAGTTAATAAACTTAAAAATAAAAAATATATTAGAAAAACTTGATCAAAAACTACAAGAAAGTTGGATCGTAGAAGCTGAAATTATTACAATGTAGTTGCGCCAGATGTAAAAAACTACCCATTAATCACATTATGGTTTCTTTGGATGTAGTCAGTCTTTTTACTGATATTCTCCTTGAGTTGGTACTGAACTTCATAGTTGAATGTTGGGAATTTCGCATCAATAAGTCTCTTTTCTAAGGGCTCTCTCCATTATTTTTAACAGTTCTTTTCAATTTCAGTGGTAAAACTGATCAACAAATGTAAGAGATATTAGAGAAATTTATTTTGGCGCAGATAATAATGGATTTGCAATTAAACAAAATATTACCATCTTTAGATTTTGAGGTACATTTGTAAAAAAAAAGTGTGTTGATGATATCATCATGTCGATTTCCGAAGGTTCCTGGGAGAGAGTTCTTGATAAGATTAATTTCAATTCACCAATACAGTTTACTTTATAAAGAGAAAACGAAAATTATGTTGCATGTTTGAACACCAAGGTTATGAGAGGTCCTGAAAACATTTTAATGTTTTCAGGACACAAAACCCACTTCTTCATGTAGATCCCTATCTTTTCTTTTCACAAATTAAAACTCAAAATCAATACAGTTCTAGCTATGAAATAACGTATCACTAGCATTTCTGAAACAAGTTTGATTAACTCTTTGTCTACAAGCGGCACTTAGAAATCTTTAAAATATTGAATAAAATTAAATAAATGAAAGTTTATAAGTTATGTAGCACTTAATGTAATAAATGCAAAATAGTGATTTTTATTAGAATTTAAATGAGGATTTAAAAGTGTCACTCGGAAATGGTTAAGGACCCAGACTTGAATTTTCGAAGATTCCAGCTTCGATTCCTCTTCTTTATAAATAATAATGAAAGTTTTCACATCGTGTCTCCATCATCATACCTCATCTCTCTCGCTCTCTTTTCAGGCATCATATTTCCAATTCTGTAATATAAGCTTCAATATCCTTCTTTCCTGGACACCTCAAACCATCTGCTGCTCGTAATTTTCTTTATGCTATTTTCTTGAAAGACCGTCCGCATTAGGCTTTGTTATACTTGGCAGCTAGCATCCATTACCAATGTTGCTGTGTCTTGTGCTTTCTGTATTATTTTCAATTGGTTTGTGCCTTTTTTCATCACCATGGTTTCCAGTCTGTGCGTTCTTTCAGAATACATGAATTGTCTTTGATTAATGTAGGTTGGTTTGAGTTGGGTTGCTTTAAAAAATATATTCTGAAACAGGTTTCGTTATGTAAACAGTTTATCAATATCTTTTCACGTTCGTTTTAGATACCAAGACCGAAATATTCCCTGTTTCTTCCAAATTTGTTTCCTCATCTTTGTAAGTAACAACGATACATTTCGCATCTCATCTGCATCTTTATATCTCATCACAGTCGTTCTTTTTTGAGTCATCATTGGTTCACTTCTGGACTAAGTCATCTTTAAAATGGTATGGATTCATTTCTTCTCTCCTGGGCCATCTTGCCTCATCTACTTCTCGTAATTCTCTTTATGTCATTTATCTCTGTTTGTCTCATTTATCTGTTCCTAGCAGCCAGTATGTCACATCTAAAACAATCTTGTCTGTCTAGGAAATGATTAGCCATCCATTACAAATGTAGCTGTTTATAGTGCTTTCTGCATGGTCTTCAACTGGTTGGTAGTGTGATACAAGGTGTAAAATAGTGAGTTTTGGTAGAGAAAGGGTTAACTCAAATTTGAATAAATTCTTAATAAATTTTTTCATTGAATTGCATTAATATCGATGAATTGATAGCATTAATATCGATACACTCATAAAGATCTTTAAAGACAATTACTATCTGAATATGATTGGATAGTATCTCCTCAAATTAACTTCAGTTTTTTTCCAATCTTAAAGATCCCACTCTTGTGGACTATCTTTTACCTTTCAAAAGTGCTGTACCACATAAAATGTCATGCTTGCGAGACCTGCTATGTACACACAAATCAGTGGATAAAGCGAAGAATCTCTTAACATGAAAGTGATATTAACACAAAAAAGAGAGTTTGTGCTTTATCGGAACGATCACGTCTTCGACTTTGAAAATGTTAAAATTCTCGACACAGAAAATAATTATCATAACAGATTATTTTTTAGAAATGTTCCACATCACTAAGGTTTTCGCTTAGGTTAAGCCATAATATCAAAAATACTATTAAATTCAGAATTGCTATTAGCTCTCTTAGTAATATTTATTCATCTCTTCTGCAATTTACGATGATAAAATTTAAAAAAATAAACAACACAATTAAAGCTCCTTAGTTCACTGTTTTAAATAATTTGAACTTGCCGCTTTAAGCTTTACATGACGTTTGGTTATTTAGTTTTTTGATCATGCCCGTAACATCGCAGTTTGGCCATGTTAAAATTTTCCTTAACTTATTTCGACGAAAATAATTTTGCAATTTTATTTGTATTGGCAGTTGCTTATAAAGTAAATGATGTCATCTTCCTCATCTGATTATCCAAATATATTTCTCTAGCACTTTGCTAATAAATAGAAATGTTCTTCAAGACCACTTTTACCAACTCTTATCACAATCTCACAGTCAATGGGAGCGGTTAAATTCGCGGTAACCATAGTAATTATCCTTTAGATAGTTTAACGAGAGGTTCGTAAAAGTGAGCCTCAATGTTTAGGAAAGATCTTTCTCTACAGATAGAACGAAAAATCTGTTAATTCCAATTAGCGAATCTTTTACCAATTCGGCCAACAATGCAAATAAAATTACGTTTTCTGATGTTGTTCGGATTATAAAATTCGAATTTTGGGGTGTGCAAATTAGCGTAGCTTTACTGTATCTATAAAAGTCCTTAATAACTCGGAATTTATTAATAATGAAAAAGCGGAAATATGAAATGATATATCCGAAATTTTATTGTTTCACCGTTTGTGATCCAGTAAACACAGAGATATTTTATTTATTTTTCAGCGTTTTATATCGATTTCTAGTAGTAAACGGCGTCTTTTACGATGCACTGTCCGTCGACCTATAAAACTCGGTCGGCGTCGTAATAAAACAAGTTTCCCAGCGGCGCGGGTAGGAAAAAAACTAACGCTTCATTATACGCCAAGCCATAGATCAAAATTAATGAACCTTATTTCGGAGGGCATATCGAAGGGTACCTACCGTTGGCTGTCATGTTGTACAAAGATTGATGTTGCCCCTTCTTCCGCCATGCCCTCAGCAGCAGGAAAGAGAGCAACGTAACCAAGAAGACTGCGAGGGTGAGGCCGATGTAGAGGGCGAGGTCCGTCTGCGTGTTCGCCAAGTTCGCTGCAACGAAAACAAAAATATGCAAAATGAGACGATAGATTATCGTTTTCAATCAAAGCACAATTGAAACGCGGTATGGGGGCTGAAACTTTAATTCCTCAATCGTCCGCGCTCGTCTTTTTGACGTATCTAAGCGGAACTAGCTCGGAATTGGCTGGTACTCCGTCTGTTGACTTTAACAGACAGGGCTGGGTTTGCGTATATAATATTCATAAATCCCTAGACACGGTTAGCTGGCGGGGCTTCGCAAATACACCACGAACCGACTGCGCTCCGCGAAAATTACCCACATTACTCATATTGCCCCGTATGCAGACGCAGATGTAGTTGTTACTACAGCCGCAGTTGGTCTAGAGTAGTTTATATTAGCGGTAGCTAAACCCATTTCTCTACGCAAATTACCTTTGGGCAACCGGGCAATTGTCCAAACTATTTCACTTTTAATAATTTTTATTTAAATTACTTTAAACACGCGTTTTTAAAAACAATTCACTTATTTACTTTTATTAACAGAATCAATTTCTATTGAATTAATTACTTCTGGTAGAAAGGGCTTAACAGCCGTGTGGCGACTGCAAATAGAACCCTTCGCGACCAATACGGGGTTAAACCCCTAATTGAGACGCGGTCCTAATCTGGATTACAGATTTGACCCGCTCCCGTTACCATTTACAAAAGCATCTTGTTCGGCTTAGAGATCACTTAACACCTTCAATACAACGTACACAACAACTCATCAACTTAGATAATCTATTTATTAAACAATTCGATTTATACGTTTTATTTAATATCGTTTCTTCGGTTTGCTTTAAACTTGGCAAAGAGGGTTTGTTTGCTTTTAAGGAAATTGGATCAAAACTGTCACGTGCGACAAAGTACATAGAACTTGGTAGTAAAATCCCCCTTAAAGTGTGAGGCTCCAACCCTCTTTATTGACAAATATCCACATCCGCCTTTAAGTTTAATGTTACTTAAATCTGGTCACGAAAAAAAAAATTAGATTATTTTTCTATCGACACGTCGCGACGTGGGAAAGAACTCTAGAAGCAATAATAATAACTATGAACAGATGGATGATAACGTTTGAAAGCAACAGGCCGTAAAAGTACGATAACGCGAAGAACCACTTTTCTATAAGATCGGAAACTAAATTTATAGTTGAGAGGTAATTAGGTCTATTAAATCTGATGTTAGTTGGGTTCATCATAAACAGTGCTCATCAAAAAGTCGGTGAGATAATAGATATTAACTTTAATAAATATTTTCTGAAAATTTTAATAATATTATCTTATATTTTTTTTTCATTTTATAAAATAGAATCTTTAAGGTTTATTAATTCATCATACATGATTCATATCATGATTCTCAAAAATGAGGACGATTTTTTGAAAATTCATATTTTGGATTTGTAGATGAAATTGAAACCAACCCAACCTAAATTCAGAACCAATACTAAATCTAGTGTTAGTTCTGAAGTTGGGTTGTGGATCTAGTAT
The DNA here is from genome assembly GCA_036711965.1 of Onthophagus sagittarius. NCBI lineage: Eukaryota > Metazoa > Arthropoda > Insecta > Coleoptera > Scarabaeidae > Onthophagus > Onthophagus sagittarius. Next base: position 17,901,808 of record JASERS010000004.1, read on the forward strand.
TAGTTGTAATTCCAGAGGAATTTAAAACAATCTAGAGATAAACAAGAATTAAAACTAGAACTAACACTAGACCTAGAACTAGAAAGTTTTAGTTTTAGTCTGAAGACGCACGGCTAAACCTAAATCTTTCTAGTTCTAGGTCTAGTGTTAGTTCTAGTTTTAGTTCGATATAAATATACAATAATCTAAAATCGAATAACAGCAAAAAGTAGAGCTCATACCAATACAAACGCTAACAGTACACCTAGAACTAGAAACATGTGGGTTTAGCCGTACATCTTTTAAGATGGAACCGAACCCAACCTAAATTCAGAACTAACACTAGACCTAGAACTACTAGGAACATTAGGGTTTAACCGTCTTAAGAGACGTGCGGCTAAACCCTAATGTTTCTAGTTCTAGATCTAGTGTTAGTTGTGAAATTGGATTGTGGTTCTAGTATTAGTTATACTTCCAGAAGAATTTAAAACAATTTGGAGTTAAACAAGAATTAAAACTAGAACTAGCACTAGACCTAGAACTGAATCTTTGTACTTCTAGGTCTAGTGTTAGTTCTAGTTTTAGTTCGAGACAAGTATACAACAAAATAATCTAAAACTGAATACAGTAAAACCTCTTTTAGACAAACTCGGTTAATGCGAACTATTCATTACCAGGACCAAAGTACTGTTTCTTTTTGCAATAGAATAGTTATTAACACAAATTGTCGTCTCCGAAGCAAAAGAAAGGATGCAATTAATGTAAAAAAAGCTTTCGAAGAAAATGCTTTTGGATGAAGTAGATTAAACTGGGTTAACTAAAAAAAATAGCAAACAAGTTAGAATTTCCTTAATAAACTCTTTCTACAATCATAAAAAACCGTGAAGAATTATTATTGGATGCATTGCCAGCTGTTTAATTTCAACGAAATCGCAGCGAATGTGAACTGCATAATATGAAGACGTAGAATATGAATTATTGGAATGGTTTAATCATATGAAAGCTTCTTTTGGCTATGGCTTTTGGCTATATATTTCTTGGCTATGGCGTGGCAACGTAGTTGGTTTAGGAATGTGTGGTGAGTCAGGAAAATGAAAATTCCATAAATTTGTAGTTATCAAATTTTATAACTGTTAAAAAATCATATGTCCCACTAGATGTGTTTAATATGGATTAAAGGGAATATTTTACAACTTAATGCCCAATTATACCTTACATTTTAAATGAGAACGTGCTTTTTGTGTTGTAATTCAGATGGATACGATGCTTTAAAAATGTTGATAAAGCACATTGATTGAATGCACGTGGATAGATACTCAACCGTTTCAAGAATGACTATTCAAACTAAATCAAAAAATGATTGTTCGACATCGTTATATTCTTTTAAATTTAGACAACTGTGGTGCACATAAAACTGAAAACCTAAGCTTATCCACCATCACTTTTCTTTCATTCCAACAGTACAAGTCGATTACAACCAATAGAATGAATAGCAAGTGAAATTTGCTATTCTATTATATGCTTATTAAAAAAATATTACTGATTTTTCGAACTTATCTACGCATAAATAAAGCCTCGGACATGTTCAAACCACCAAATCGCGCAAATTGTATATGCTAACTACAATAGTTAATTTATTATTCCCATTTTTCTCTAAAAATTGAAGTTTTTTCAAAATTAAAAATTTTCTAGTTGACACTAGACCTAGAACTAGAAACATTTAGGTGTAGTCATACGTCTCTTAAGATGAAATCGAACCCAACCCAACCTAATTTCAGATCTAATACTACTTTTAGAACTAAAAATATTAGTGTTTAGCCGAACGTCTCTTGAGATGGTTAAACCCTAATGTTTCAGGTTCTAGATTTAATGTTCGTTCTAAAGCTGGGTTATAGGTTTAGTGTTAGCTAGACTTTTAGTTCCAGAAAAATTTTAAACAATCTAAAGCTAAGCAAGAACTAAAACTAGAACTAACACTAGACCTTCTCTTCTAGATTGTTAAAGGAATGTTTTTCGTCTTGAACAAATGAAAGATATTTTTATTTAATTTTGTACTTTTTATTAAGACGAATTTTATTTGTTATATACCGGTTTCGGCCCAGTTTAGGCCATCTTCAGGAACTTTCGAGCACGTTTATGTTGATCTTCAGATTATTTAAAATCTATTCAAAATTTGTTGGTTTTATAATGGCGTGTTTTATTTTATGACGTTATGTGTCATTGTTTCACAATGACAATGAAGACAATGAAGATGGCCTAAACAGGGCCGAAACCGGTATATAACAAATAAAATTCGTCTTGATAAAAAGTACAAAATTAAATAAAAATATCTTTAACTTCTCTTCTAGAATTCTCCGTTCCGATGAGATTATATTTGCTAAATTTAGTTATTAACTTTGAATAATAACTTTTTTGCTAATATTATAGATAAAGTTCTAAACTGAAATGTTCGAATGTTGTTTATAAGATCCCTTGTAGTCAATGTGAAAAATCGTACATTGGTACTACTTCTCAATATCTCAGTTGTAGGGTCCATCAGCATAAATATGATTGTGTTGTTATGAACAATAAAAATTCTAATAAAAAGTGCGTTAGTCAACCCTTATTTACGTCACTTTGACTTCAAAATCGCAATGTGTTTGGCACTTCATTATAAACTGTAAAGGCAAAGACTGTTGATTTCAATGCCCCTCAGAGAAATCAGTACCAATTATGATAAGATTTTGTAATTGCAATGACGTAAAAAAGAGCATCATCAACTTTCTGGTCACGATTTTAAATTTGGTAATGTTTCAATTCTTGAAAAAGAACCTAATTATTATAAACGCATATTTTTAGAACTGATATTAAAAATCTTAGTTCGTTTTACGGATTTTTGCTTTCAGCGACTTTTTCTGGTGATACGGTGGGTGATTCATTGCTCTTTTTCTAGTTTGGAGTTTCCAAATCTTAAACTTCCCTCCTTTTTGAGGTTTTGGTGATTAGTTATGGTAGTTATGGTAGTTAGTTATCATTTAATATTTTAACAATTTTCATCGTTTATATCAGAGTGTTTGTTTTAATTAAAGGTAACCAATTTTTTGTTAGAGATTTTATAGATTTTTATCGATTGGAAAAATTTTTTCCAATCGGGAATTTCGGTTAAGTACTCTTAACCGAACGTCCCCATTTAACTCTATACGTTGGTTTTCAAGAAAAACTACAGGATGATTAACGTTTTTAAATGATGTTTGCGAGTTTTTCGATTTCCACTGTGAGTAATTTAAAAATTTTTGTTTTTAATCTGGTTACATAGTGTTAAAAATTTGTTTGAATTTGTGCTATTCAATCTTTGTAGTTTTTGCCCTGATGAAGAATTCAAATAAATTCGAAAGCTTGGTAATGAAAAAAGGAAAACTTTTTTATAATTCTCTAGCAATTTGGTAAAGAAACAAAAAAGTTTCGACGAATGAAATTTATTAATTTCTTATATTTAAATCGATGCGATACGTATTTGGAGCTATGAGCTCTTTATTAGGCACGACTTAAATAGATAATAATTTTTGTCAATAGATGTAACAACCTATGTGATTTAGAGATCACTAATAAGCTTGAGAAAGAAGGACAATTAAACTTTTTTGACTTGCACATAAGAAGAAATTCAGTTAAAGAACGTCTCGACTGTAATATTTACAGAAAGGACACATTCACTGACACCATCATATCATCCGCTTTATACAACTGCTTACAGCATAAAAGGGACAGTTTTAGATTCGCATCCCATCGATTCTGTAATACTCCATTAAATAAATGTAATTATATTTCAGAACTCAAAAATATTATAAAGATAGGCCTTAATAATGGATTTAAACTTAAAGACATACAGAAGATTTACAACACTGTTCACTACAACCACATTAATAAACTGCTATATACTCACTACAGAAGACCAGCTAAATACATTTCAATTCCGTTTAACACTACATTGCAATTTAAATTTAAGAAAAACCTTTTAAAACACAATTGCACACCAGCTTTTACCTCTAATTACAAAGCAGGTCAGTTAATTACTAACAACAAACACAAATTCAAACCGCTAGAACTCAAAGGTGTATATGAATTGAAATGTAGAGATTGTGATCAATTTTACGTTGGCCAAACTGGTAGATGTCTGAAAACTAGAATTAAGGAGCACTTTACCAAAGTGTTTTCTATAAACATTTAAAATGCAACTATCATAAATCTTCCTTCGATAATGTCAAACTTCTCAAGATAATTAAAAAAATCAGAGAATTGGATCTATATGAGGAATATTTTATGTATATATTAACAATAAAGACGATAGTAGCTCACTATTGAATGAAAATATAGAACTTAACAAATACAGGAACTTTCTTAAATTTGTCTAACAACCCCACTCTTAACGCCATACGCACGCGCCAGTCCTCACCTTCATGTTATCTCAGTCCAGTTTTGACTTCCACCCATGCATACGCTCAATGTAACAATTTTGTATGTCCTTTGTCCCGTTTTATTTATGTAATTTACTTTTAAATAGAACACTTTAATCTTAGTTGTTCCTAATGTTGTCTTCTTATAATGTGTACTTGTTAACTTATTATTATTATTATAATCTTTAATTGACGGTGAATATTAATTATTAACTATTTCTTATATCTATTGATTAAAACTATTATCTATTTTAGTCGTGCCTGATGAAGAGCGTATAGCTCGAAATACGTAGAAATTAGTAAATTTCATTCATCGACATTTTTTTGTTTCCTTACCAATACTTTTACGATGAACCCGGAGAGTACTATTGCAAAATCCCTAGCAATTTGGTCGCTTTCCTCCGAATTTCCTTTCGTGTCTAACATTGTATCGACCGATACTTCTTTCCACCCTTACTTAATTTTATCGTTTCTATGGTTACATATCATAAATTGAACTTAATTAGTTATCTTCTATAGTTAGAGTATAAAAGTCGTGTCACTTAGTAATTTGAACATATCTAACGCAATATTTATGTTTATATCTTTAAAAAATCAGTAATAAAATTTTAAGCACATACTAGGTATAAGATATATTTAAACATGTATTTATTTAAATTTGTTTATATATTTTTATTTTGATCCAGTTTTTGTTGACCACTGTACATTTGTTCCGATTTCGGTAATAAACCATATCGACAAGTCGAAATTAGTAATAAAGCTGTTAAGATTGCGGCCGCGGCGTTATCGTATAACGAGAAGACAACACAAACGCATTAATGCATTACAAAATACGAGATGGAACGGAGCTATCTGAAAGGATAATTGTGGTCGGAAAGATTCTTTTTTGGTCGTTAAAGTCGTCCCGAAGTCAGATTAAAAATAACGACTGGTGTTCGACCATATTTTTCAGAGAGTTCCAAAGAAAAATCGAAAATAAAAGGGTACTTTTAATCCTTTAAATTTGAGAGTGGATTTTGTATAGTTGCATTAGTCGGGGTGAGTTGATGAAATTATTACACCGGAAGTGCCTCTGGCAGGTTTGCAGTGAGACCGCTTCGCGTCGCTATGGGCGATATGAATAACAATGTAGATACGAGAGTGTGGCGCTGTCATACGTATTAGGGAATTTATATTTTGCATAATTATTCGACGTGAACAATAGTTTGGAATTCGCGAGGTGCTCGCCGTCTAGGTGCTTTAAATAGATTGAATAGTTGAGATGTGCCGGTTGGGACCGAGTAAACTATTATTAACGCCTCGCCAAGTTTCTATGCCACGAAACAGTTTGTGTGTTGAGTTTCTACAATGGTTGACGTGGCGTTTACAACTTTTTGTAACAACAACAACTCTATAATACTACATTAAACGTAAATTTAAAAATTTCTATCGTAATTTAAGGTGGAAAAAGAAATCCTTTTACCAAGGTTGAGGTAAAATTTCATTAACATTTAATCCGCTCCCCGTCCAATATTTCACGAGAAGATTTACTCCTTCGGTTCACATCTAATATTCGCGGTCGCCGGGAAAAACGACCTTTGACCCTCCCATCCTCTCTCCTCTTTCCGTAATGGCCTCTTGGTTCTACCCTCACGCGTCCTCCGGCCACACATGCACGATGCCGCCACCATATGCGGTACGTTGGTGAATTTATGTCGAAGATGGTTCGGTATTTCGTACAATTTTTAGGATCCCGTACACAGGAAGAACCGCCCAACCCGTAACACAATATTTCCCACGCGCTACTCCCGGCTATTACCTAAATTGGTAATCGCACATTCACTATTAGACACTTAAGGCGATCTTAATATAAGAAACGTGCTCGCTCATTAACGACCCTTTTCCTCTGTTAAAGATGAAAAATCGCACTTTCCACGAAAATGGTCACACGTGTGTCCGCAGGTAACAAGTTGATAAATATCTTCAAAGCTTTCATCTTCATATTATTCACATCAATTTATAAATGTTAAAAGGATAAGTATGTCGCCGATGACAGTCTACTTAACTGGGGGAAGTTAAATTTAAAACGAAATTCGGTCATCAAAGGATCCTTCCGGCAACAACGTAACGCGGCGCAGATCGCATCCCACGCAAGCGACATCCGTAACTCAGTCCAAGTGTAAACAATTCCCGGGCAACTGTTTGAAATAAACATGTAATCATGAATCGGTAACAACAACGTCGGTGCGTGCATCTGTGAACTTGAACGGTGCTGTTTGGGCGACGTTACAGCCCGGTTTACGACGTATAAGTTTATATCTCGCCGAGAGTCGTCCTACGAGGCATATTTACGCATTGAATTGTGCACTTAACCGGCGTCGGGCCGCTATAAATTCCGAAATAGCTCGTATCTTTCGACGACCGTCGACAGAAAAATCACGTCTGTATGGGTTTCTCTTCTCCGCACAACGCATTACTTCAGTTGTAAAACTCGAGCTTTAACTAAATTACTAGTATATCTTAAGAAACAAGATACAACATTTCAATTTCATATCTTTTAAATTATAATAAAAAGAAAACCAGTATAAGAGCAAAAGGACATCTTTAATTATATTAAAACATTCTTTGAGGATAACATCTTATTTATGTTCGGAGATTTAAAAAGCTTTTATTTCTCAACAAACCGTGTATAATTTCAGTTAAGAAAGGCTGTAGGAGTGTAGGTGTAGTATCTAGCTTTCTAAATGGAGAATCTGGTCTTCAATTTGCATCATCTAGTTCTCTGTAATCAGTAAATTTTCCTCTACTAGCAGTTTTTAGAGTTTTTATACTAGTCTTCTTTACAACTTGATGTATTGCAAAGAAAATTTAATTTCTGAATAAAACCTAATTTCTGCAAAGAGGAAACCAGAATTGTGTCCTGGTGGGAGAATTAGGCCTACGCTATGTAGCCTCAACATACTTAGGACTATACAGAGTCAGGAAATATACAGTTTCGATTAAACAATATCCACCTTTCTATCTGGAGAATTTGATCATAAATTAGCATCATATATTCTTCTGTACTCAGTTAATTATCATCTGCAAGGAATCTTTAGTTTTCTGCCAGCAGTATTTGGTCTGTTTTCATCAATTATTTCTTGTATTTAAACAAAGTTTAGTCATCTGCAAAGAAGAGACCAGAATTGTGACCTCGTCACAGAATAACGATATTATTTTGCAACATAAAGCTAAATCTGTCGTTTCTATGCTTATGCAAGCTGAGTCTATTTTTCTGCTAGAACTGTACAATTTCGTTCAAGCAATATTCAGCTCTGTATATGGAGAATCTGATCTTTTATAATCAGTTTATTGTCATCTGCAAAGAGTTTCTAGTAATCTGCCAGCAGTATCTGGTCTTCTTCCCTGATTATTTGTTGTATTGAAAAAAAATTAGTCTTCTGTAGAAAAGAGACCAGAATTGTGACCTGGTGGGAGAATAACGCAATTATATTGGTAATGCAGATATAAATAGCTTTACTATCATCCTCGATATGTTCCCTAATCTCCTAAATGGTCCTTTCATTATCATTGGAAAGCTAAAATTCATTTTGCAACATAAAGGTAAATCTATCGTTTCTATGCCTATGCAAGCTGAGTCTATTTTTCTGCTAGAACTGTACAATTTCGTTCAAGCAATATTCAGCTCTGTATATGGAGAATCTGATCTTTTATAATCAGTTATTTGTCATCTGCAAAGAGTTTCTAGTATTCTGCCAGCAGTATCCGGTCTTCTTCCCTGATTATTTGTTGTATTGAAAAAAAATTAGTCTTCTGTAAAAAAGAGACAAGAATTGTGACCTGGTGGGAGAATAACGCAATTATATTGGTAATGCAGATATAAATAGCTTTACTATCATCCTCGATATGTTCCCTAATCTCCTAAATGGTCCTTTCATTATTATTGGAAAGCTAAAACTCATTTTGCAACATAAAAATAAATCTATCGTTTCTATGCCTATGCAAGGTGAGCCTATTTTTCTGCTAGAACTGTACAATTTTGTTCAAGCAATATCCAGCTCGGTATATGAACAATCTGGTCTTTTATAATTAGTTATTTGTCAACTGTAAGGACTTTCTAGTATTTGATCTTCTTCCCTGACTTCTTATTGTATTGCAAAAAAAATAGCTTTCTGCAAAAAAGAGGCCAGAATTGTGACCTGATGGGAGAATAACGTAATTATATTGGTAAAGCAGATATTAATAGGTTTACTATTATCCTTGATATGCTGATTAGCCTCCTGAATAGGGCTTTCATTACATAATCAGAAGTCTTAAATTCATTCTGCATTATGCAAGCTGAGTCTACTTTTCTGCTTCAGCTAAACAGTCTTGTTCAAGCAATATCCTTCTTTATGGAGAATCCGGTCATAAATTAGCATTATCTACTCTCCTGTAATCAATTAATTATCATCTGTAATAAGTCTTTAATCTTCTGGCACCAGTATCTGGTCTTTTTTCTTCATTATTTGTTGTATTGTAAACAAAGTTTAGTCTTATGCAAAGAAGAGGCCGGAATTGTGACCTCTTGGGAGAATTACGATATTATATTGGTAATATAGATATTAATAGGTTTACTATCATCCTCGATATGTTCTCTAATCTCCTAAACTGTCTTTTCATTATTATTGGAAAGCTAAAACTCGTTTTGCAACATAAAGATAAATCTATCGTTTCTATGCCTATGTAAGCTGAGTCTATCTTTCTGCTAGAACTGTAGAATTTCGTTCAAGCAATATCCAGCTTTGTATATGGAGAATCTGGTCTTTTATAATCAGTTATTTATCATCTACAAGGAGTTTCTAGTATTCTCCCAGCAGTATCTGGTATTCTTCCCTGATTACTTATTGTATTGCAAAAAAATTTAGTCTTCTGCAAGAAAGAAGCCAGAATTGTGACTTGGTGGGAGAATAACGCAATTATATTGGTAATGCAGATATTAATAGGTTTACTATTATCCTTGATATGTTCACTAATCTCCTGAATAGGTCTTTCATTACAATCAGAAGTCTTAAACTCATTCTGCATTATGCAAGCTGAGTGTATTTTTCTGCTTGAGCTAGGCAGTCTTGTTCAAGCAATATCCAGCTTTCTATATGGAGAATTTGGTCATAAATTAGCATCATTTACTCTTCTGTATTCATCTGCAAGAAGTATTTATATACTTCTTCTGGCACTACTTGATGTATTACAAACAATTTTGCGTATTCTAGGATCTAGCCTTAAAATTACCACCATCTAATTTTCTATTAGCAGTGTGTAGTCTTCCATTAGTAGTATCTCATCCTCTGTTAGATATATCTATTTTTTTAACTGTCAGGAAATATGACTGTACCTTATGAGTAGTATCTAGCCTTTAAAAAGGAGTATTTAGTATTAATTTAGTAGTAGCTAGTCTTCTATTAAAAATAATCCTCTAATATTAGTATGTAATCTACCTTCGGACTATCTTGTCTTCTGCCAGTACTATACTACTGTTTTGCCAGCATTATATAGTTAGACAATGGTTTCTATTTTTCCAAATGGAGGATCAAAACAAAAATTAGGAGTATCTACACTTCCACATACTTCCATAAAAAGAAAATAGTCACCTACTAACAGTGCCTAGACTTCTTCCAGCAGCATAAACTGTTTTACCAGCGGAATACAATCTCTATTTTCGCCCCATCTTACATGTGCCCAGTGTCTCCTCTGACGTCGGACCCTTTTAGTTTGGTATTGAATTTTACATGAAAATTGAGTGCTCATTCAAATATACAGGGTTGGGTTGGGTTTAGCCATGCATCTGAACACATTTTTTCTCGTCTTCAGACGCACGGCTAAACACAACACTTTCCACTTCTAGGTCTAGTGTTAGTTCTAGTTTTATTTCATTAGATCTAACTCTGGATCTAGAACTAGAAATATTCGGATTTAGCCGTGCATTTCTCATGACGGCTAAATTCCAATGATTCTATTTTAGTTCTAATTTTACTTCAATTGAAAAAGGATAGGGTTGGGTTGAATTTAGCCGTGTATCTGCAGGCATTTTTTAACGAAGTCTTATACAATGAATAGCGCTAGATATTAATTAATATTGGTTATTAAATGGGTTGGGTTGAACCATCAACCTTATCTAAACCCAATCTAGCTTAACTACTTAGTTAGTGCTACATATTAATTGGATTGGGTTGAGCCACTAATGTTAACGCAACCTAACCCAACCCAATTAGCTAGTTGGCACTAAATATTAGTTGGGTTGAGCCATCAACTTGATCCCAATTAGTTAGTTAGTACTAGATAGCAGTTAGGTTGATGAACCTCTAAATAGTATACAGTCTCATTAATAGTATCTAGTTTTTAGTCAAATGATAGTGTTAATTCATTTTTTGTTGATCAAAATTGTCAAATTCATTATGAGAAATTTCAGACAATCACGTATTATGGCGAGTGCATATTCAATTTTTTAAGAAAATTTTCTCAAAGATAATTCTAAAAACGTTTTACGAAAATCCCCCTTCATTCTTCATGCACAATTTCCACAGTTGGTTGAACTTGTGAGCACTACATTTCGGTCGTCTCGCAATTTCGGTCGAGTTTATTTCGCACTTGCCGAGGTCTACGAGGCGATAAACCGGGTGAGATGCGTTTTTTCTTCGCGCCCATCCGCCCAGGAGTCTCGGAATAAATTGAAAATTTAAATTGCACGGCGCGAAGACATCCTGCAGGGGACCATGAACGGTCATTACGGCTTCTCGGATCCAGGGGAAGAAAACTCTTTCGCCCGAAGGGTGTGCTCCTCTAAACGTAGTAGTACTACGAGTTTGCGGCGGAACCCAACCGAGCATCGTGACTCTCTCGAGAACCGTCGAACGCGTAGAGGCCACTTGTATTAATTGTAGAGCCATTGCGTGCAGCACGTCAGACAAGAAGTGGTTCAATCTCAAGGAAAATTTCATATAAAAATTGAATCAAAATAAGTAGTCGAATTGAATGTTTTAATCGTAAAGTCGTTCAATAAATTACTCGAACCCCGTTCGAAAAATAGTACATTACGGTGAAACAGTACAAGGGTGGAAACTGTAAATTACGAAGCTGACCACTAAACGGCCCGCCCCATTCTACCTTTCGGGCTTTAATCTTTTATTTCCACTCGGAGGTTTTTCCCGCACGAACCGACCCGGCCGCTTTTAATTTAACCCATAAGTCGTCGCGGCGCCCGATAATTGAGCACCGAATTGCAAAAGGACGAAAAGGCTACGAGTCGAGGTTTCCAAAGCGAAATGGGGGACGTTTAAATTGTTCTAATTTGTCGTTTGCAGTTAACAACTACGACAGAGTTATTAAAAGTTAGGTGTTTATCAATCCGAATTGAAAAACCGCTGACCGCAAAAAGGAATCTCTTTTTCGTTGCGACGGACGGCTTCTTAGAACACAAGTTTTATGATGCTGAAACATTAATAAGGACGGCCCCGGCTATAAAAGCTCTCCGGCTGTTCCGGTTTTAAAATTTAATTGCTTCTTATTGGTCCTACACTGCCGGTTTCTTTGATAATTTTTTGTTTTATTTTCAAATCCAAGATAATCACTTAACTTTGAGACGTAAAATATAATTTTTAACAAATCATAACATCAATATAAGTAAGAAAGCTTTCACGGACGATGTTAATTGAACTAAAAGTAGAACTATCACTAGGATTAATACTAGATCAGCCCAATGGAGCCGTACCTTAAGACGATTTTGTTCTCCTATGAGACGATTTTATCCTCACTTCGCCGAGGTCGCTTGCGGGCGAGGCACTACAATCATCCAAAATGAACGATTTTATAAAAATATTTTAAATCCAGCACCTCGCCCGCAAGCGACCACGGCAATTGCAGGGGAAATCGTTCCTTCTATATCTTAGTAAATATATAAGACCTCCTATAAGATGATTTTATCCTCACTTCGCCGAGACTGCTTGCCGGCGAGGCGCTATAATCTTCCAAAATGAACGATTTTATATAAATATTTTAAATCCAGCGCCTCGCCTGCAAGCGACCTCGGCAATTGGAGGGGAAATCGTTCCTTCTATATCTTAGTAAATATATAAGGCTTCCTATAAGATGATTTTATCCTCACTTCGCCGAGATCGCTTGCAGGCGAGGCGCTACAATCTTCCAAAATGAACGATTTTATATAAATATTTTAAATCCAGCGCCTCGTCCGCAAGCGACCTCGGAAATTGGAGGGGAAATCGTTCCTTCTATATCTTAGTAAATGTATACGGCTTCCTATAAGATGATTTTATCCTCACTTCGCCGAGATCGCTTGCGGGCGAGGCGCTACAATCTTCCAAAATGAACGATTTTATATAAATATTTTAAATACAGCGCCTCGCCCGCAAGCGACCTCGGCAATTGGAGGAGAAATCGTTCCTTCTATATCTTAGTAAATGTATAAGGCTTCCTATAAGATGATTTTATCCTCACTTTGCCGAGATCGCTTGCGGGCGAGGCGCTACAATCTTACAAAATGAACGATTTTATATAAATATTTTAAATACAGCGCCTCGCCCGCAAGCGACCTCGGCAATTGGAGGAGAAATCATTCCTTCTATATCTTAGTAAATATATAAGACTTCCTATAAGATGATTTTATCCTCACTTCGCCGAGACCGCTTGCCGGCGAGGCGCTATAATCTTCCAAAATGAACGATTTTATATAAATATTTTAAATCCAGCACCTCGCCCGCAAGCGACCTCGGCAATTGGAGGGAAAATCGTTCCTTCTATATCTTAGTAAATATACAAGGTCTCCTATAAGATGATTTTATCCTCACTTCGCCGAGGTCGCTTGCGGGCGAGGCGCTACAATCTTCCAAAATGGACGAGTTTATGTAAATATTTCAAATCCACAATCTCGCCCGAAAGCGACCTTGGCGATTTGAGGCGAAATCGTTCTTTGTACATCTTACTAAATACATACAGTCTCTTAAAGATGATTTTATTCTCACTCTGCCGAGGTCGCTTGAGGGCGAGTTGCTACAACCTTCCAAGATGGATCAAATCTAGCGGCTGGCCGCAAGCGACCTCGGCGATTTGACAAAAAATTCTTCCTTATATATCTAACGAAATATATAAAAGATGGGATGGCGGCTGATAACAGCTGTGGACAATAAATCGTTTAACTCAACATAACCTAACCCAATCCAGCATAATCCAACCCAACCCAACCTAATGGTACTTATGGCGGGACGAACTTGCCCCATTTAGTTATCTCTTCCAGAAACCTTCATTTCGTTTGTTCTCTCAGCTCTCTTCATCATTCTTACACAATGTTCTAATGTTTCCGAATCTTCTCCACACAGTATACACTTTCTATCCACATCGTACGCCCAGTACATGCGTGCTCTCTTCTCATTGTTACAATGGTATCTACAGCGCTTTCCTAAACCTAATTTGGCTATAGCTTTGGGGTGCCAAATCCAGGAAGGCGCCTGGAAGGGTTGGGTTTAACCGTTCATCTGAAGGCATTTTTTAACGAAGGCCTCTACAAAGTTTTCGGTTTAACCCAAAACTTTCCACTTCTAGATCTAGAGTTAGTTCTAGTTTTTTGTCATTAGATCTACCTCCAGATCTAGAATTAGAAACATTCGGGTTTATCCGTACATCTCTCAAGACGGCTAAACCCGAATAATTCTAGTTCTAGTTTCAGTTAGTTCTGGTTTTGCATCAATTCAAATATACAGGAATATTTTCACGTCTGAAGACATTTTAGAAATATTTTCACATCTGAAGTCCCTGAAGCTTTAGGATGAATTGGAATTTCGAAGTCCAATTCAACCCCGTGATACTTTGCATTCATATCACAAATTTGGACTGGGTTGGGTTCGATTTCGAACAACTCTTCGGCCATCCATAGAGTTGTCCATGATACTTGGGTTAGCCGAAGTCTTCGAAGTTGGCCTTCGAAGGTGGTGAGATACAAATGCAAGACTATTAAAATAGGGTGGAGGAAAAATTTTTGTAGCAAAAGATATAATTCGCTGGATTTTAATACGTATCGGTATTAAAATCTATAGGAGGTTCAAAGAAAGTAGTAAAGTAAATATCAGATACCAACTAAAAGAGCTAAACTGAAACTATGACAAACCTAAAGTAGTTGAGAGGTATGTAACATCTATATTCATTCATATGAATTGCAAAAGCAAAAGTAAAAAACTTTTCTGGCTACAGAAGTTTTACAACAAGTAAAAGGAACTAGACAATTTACAAAAGAACAAAGGTGGATTATTTTGGATTATTTTAATCCACTATAACAGTGAAAAATCGCTGTTATAAATCGAAATGTTACTGATATATTGCTCATTTCTGGTCTAGCCATACATCTTTCAAGATGGCTAAACTATTCTGTGATTCTAGTTATAGGCCTAGTGTTCTTCATTCTAGTTTTAGTTTTAGTTATTCTAGTTTTACTTCAATTCAACTATACAGGGTTGGGTTGGGTTAGATTTAGCGGTGTATCTAATGAATGATTTCTGAAATAAAGTACTTTAAAGTACAAATTGATTTAGCTAGAAGATCTACAATTAGAAACATTCGGGTTTATCCGTACATTTCTCAAGACGGCTAAACCCGAATGATTCTAGTTCTAATTCTAGTTAGTACTAGTTTTGCGTCAATTCAAATATACAGGAATATTTTAACATCTGAAGACATTTTTAACGAAGGCCTTTACAATAAATAGTTACTGAATAGGTACCGACTGCTTTACAAACTGATTTGGCAACCCTGTATACAGCATATCCTGTTTAAACACGTAGATCCGGGCGGGGTGTTAATAAATTCTGGATTGATATATCATTCATCGCAAGCGACCTCGGCTTAATCACGTGATGGAATCTCCACCAAATGTTAGGTATACATTAAATATTAGCTAGGGTTGCTTGCGGGCGAGACACTATAGGAGATTAACTAACACATAATCATGTGAAGCTATTTTCTGTTACTAGTTCGCAATAAATCCAACATGAATCTATCAAAACGAAATTGAGTTAAAAATAAGTTTTTTAAGAATTATAAATAATTTATTTCGGTGCGAATTTGTGAAACATTCCAAAACAATTTTTTAAACCACAAAGTTAGGTAAATTAGTTGAAACATAAGCTAATTTAATATGGAACTGAGGGCAACAATTAAACCCCAATAACGAGGGAAATTAACTAGGCTTTGTAAGGTTTGTCCGAAAGGTGTAACATTCATTTCGACTACGTGGGGATGGAAGCTTTTTATTAGGGCATTTGTCCCCTCTTAGCAACGGCGCGTGGCGCCCTTGTTACAAAGCTCAAACTGACGTGTCGTTTAAAGCCCGCTACGAATCGAGTAGCTTTGACAACTGCCAGCAGCTTTTTCCGGAAAATTCCCAACATTCCCCCTTTAATTATCAACACGCAGCTCAGCTTAATGACGAACCGGGTCCGGTCACACGTCTGTTTTGTATTTCCCAGAGAGACGACAGAAGGAATTTTGTATTCCCGAGGCTGGGTTTTTAATTCGTAAATGGTACACGACCTACCAGTAAGCAAGAGGTACACACGACCATTACCGGTCGAATTTACGACACGTACGTGGCCAATCATTTTTGCGTTACTTGAAATTGCGGAAGCCAGCTGTTGCGGCAATTAATTCCCCGGGGTGTACCTCTTTAATGTTCGTTTTTTACGATTAATTTTGGATTTTCTTCAAAGTTACGTCGACGGACTTCGTGTTTGCATTCCGGAAGACGAGACGGACTCTTTATCTATCGAACCGAACTTTTAGCCTCAAAAGCCGTCTTTCAACGAAGGCGAGTTTGAGCAAGTGCTCGATCGTAACGCAAGAACTTTCGGTCGTCTCGGCATTCATCGGATTTTAGCGGGACGTGTGCGTCCGTATTCGAGAGAGCTTTTGCAATAAGGGCGATAGCTTTTGCACTAAACATCAAAGTTGCCCATTTCCCCGGCCGAACCTTACGCTTATCCAAGGATCTTCAAATACCACCCTGCCTATTTCAGATGCCCATTAAATAAGACCCGGTGACGGAAACTCCATCTTATACGATCTTTTACAGCTATATTACCAAGTTTTCTTTCATACAAGAATATCTAGCTAAACTCATTTATCTTTATCTATTTTATTAATGATTACTATGAGGGATTACAAAGTCTTTCTCATGAATAGGGACGATTAAATAAATTTATTAATTAAAATGTCGACGGGTATTAATTAAATTGTAGTTATTTAATACGGGCTGACAAAGGAGTGTAAAATTTGACCAATTCAAAGTTTGTAAAGTAGCAATTTGAAAAAAATATCAATGACGGAATAACTTGGTTAAAATGACGAAGCAAATTTGAATCCTACTCTAAAAAATTGCAGAAAATTTAAATCTTTAGAAATTTTACCATATCCCGTTTATAATGATTTTATCAAGCCACTTTATCTACTTTCCGATTTTTTTCTTCCAAAATTATTTCACGAAAACATTTCAAATTTGAACTTTATTACCAGTTCATATAACGGAATCTGATAAACAATATTTTATGACATATTTTGAAAAAAAAATGCGTTGAAATTCGTGAAATCGTTTTCAAAACAACTGCTACTAAATCGCGAATATTTGCGAAACTATATGGAATATGTTAGGGTGGAAGTACTGGTTGCACTTGTTAAAAATTAAGAACATTTTATTGGGAATTCAACCAAGACGGGGAAGAATTAAAAAACCTCCTTCAATCAAGACCAAGCTTTCGATAATTTATTTTTATCTTCTGCAGGGTATGCTACAACGATAACCATTAACAATTTTTAATATAAACAACCGTAATTTAATTTACATTTAGAGTTTACAATGTATAACAATACATGGTGTTAATATTTAGAGTCCCCAAAAAAAAAACATCAGAGGTAGAAGCAATATATATTTCTCTTAAATTTATCACGAAAAGACAACACCAACAACCAGCATGGGTAGCGATCAAGAATCGATAAACTTTAAGGAAAGATAAACTGGGGAAAACTTTAAGGCAAGAAAATCACCAGGTGTACATTCCAAGAGGAAGAAGATAAAGGTTCAGTAAACAAAGATGGAACAAGTTGTTGACAATGACAGAGACTTGCAAACTGTTCTTAACCTCAAATCTAACTATAATGAAATTGAAATTAAAGATTTTTTTTTGTAAAAGATTTTAATTAGGGAATCAACTTTATGGTGCTAAAACCGAACAGAATACCATGAGAGCTCTGGTAAAACCGAGTTGTTGTTAGGTTTTTTGGTCAATTTGATGAGGTGGCAATAGATTTGACTTAACCCCTGTGAATCAGTCCTAAAGTTGACTGTGTTCTCCAAAGACACAATGTGAAACAGTTCCATAAATAATCTCCTACTGTAAATCTTTCCTTTGCACAGAATTTTTGCATCATCAAAATCAAAACTATGACCCGTGGTAACATCTCTGCCAGGGCGGTACCACCTGATTTTTTTGTGGCACAGTCTCTTGAATGTTGAGACAACCGAGACTTTAGATATTGGGATGTAGTTACCCACATAGCAACTGTCACAACCCTTACAATCAATTCTGTACACCAAATTTGATTGTAGTGGTAGTAAGTGGTAGTAAAATATTTCTAAGTGATGTATTTAGCAAATTTTAAGGGACAATCTCGAAAAATCCTGATAAGATTCTGAGTAAAACCCGGAATATAGGAGACCTTAACGAATGCAGGTGGAGAATCAAGTAAGGAATCATCTGGAGGATGAGTCATCGACCAGTCAAAAGAAGATGTTGACACAGCGACTGGCTGCATAGGAGAGTCTTGATGGTAAATGATTTGGGTGACTAGGGATTTCTAGAAGGCATTATTACAGAAGATATTTATTAGGATCTTAAGTCCTAAGGGTCCTAAGGGTGTTGATCTTCATCTGGGTAGGATGGCAAGAATAGAAATTAATGAAACGACCTGAATAGGTCGGTTTCCTATACCAATCTAACAGGACTCGTTGGTCAAGTTTTCTGAAGACTTGAGTGTCAAGAAAGGGTACACAGTTGTTGGTTTCGGTCGCTATGGTAAACTGTATATGATGGCATTGAATTCCTTCTGAACAAGAAGGAGTTTGTCATAAGGGACAATTAGTCATATTTATATATGAAGGGGAGGTTGAAAGGCAATCTGGGGACGCACATATCAAGAGTCCAATCCATGACAATAGTAGCCAAATATATGGAATATCGATAAAATAAAATATGCCCCATATTAAGATCACATTATGTTACCACCAGTTTAAATTCAAATTTTTTTTGTTAACAAGTTTTTGCGAAAAAGAATCATAAAGTAAGAATCGAAGATATAGATATCTAAAGTGAGAAGCCTTGACTTTTTGCACGGACTGTTGTTTCTAGTTAGTAGTTAACTTACTTAACTTTTGAACTGTTATACACAAATTGTGCTTAAAAAACAGATTAAATTATAAAATTATTTAAACATTTTAAGTTGTTTAAAAAAAAAAAAAATAAATAAATAAGTGAAACCAGAATCTTTTAGCTATGAAAGCGACGTTTCATTTAAGTTAGGTTGGCTTTAAAAAATCGTCTGCTCAAGAAATAATATGTCGTTTTGATGATTTAAGCAAGATTGCAAATTGAACATATGTACGTTAGTCTTAAAATTTATGAATAATGGTTTAATTAACTTATAATCATCGAGCATTTCTTTATTACTTCTTTTGTCCTCAAAGTACTGTAATAACTACCTCCAATTCATTCTTTACTACTCCTTTTTCTGATTCGGATGTTTTTTGCATCTATCGAAATTTTATAAATTTTTAACTGTTTTAAAAGTAGTCAAATGACTTAAAAAGGATTAAAATAAACAAAAATTGTTAGAATACTTAAAGTAGTTAACAATGAGGAGGTAACTACTTTCGTAACTACTTTACACGAATATTTTGTGCAAGCAGGAAATAATTGAGTATAATTACTCATAGAACTAAAGTAATTAGGATACAGCTGTTTTGCAACGAAAAGTAGTTGACTACGTTGTTAACTACTAACCAGTTCTGGATCTAATGATATAAAACCCAACCCAACCCTGTTTACTTGAATTGAAGTAAATTTTGGATTAACACTAGAACTAGACTCAGGTTTAGCCGCCTTGAGAGATGTATAACTAAACACAAATGTTCTCTTCAAAAAATCTCTTCAGATGCACGAATATACTCAACCCAACCCAACCCTATGTATTTGATCTAAAGCAGAATCAGCACTGACATAAGACCTAAAACTAGAATCATTCTAGTTTTAGATGATGAGTTAGATGTAATGATATAAAACTAGAATTAACACTAGACCTAGAAGTGGAAAGTCTTGGGTTTACTCTTTCCACTTCTAGGTCTAGTGTTAATTCTAGTTTTACTTCAATAAAATATATAGGGTTGCTAAATTAGTTTGTAAAGTACACTATTTCAGAAATTATTCATTGTAGAGGCCTTCGTTAAAAAATGTCTTCAGATCCACGACTAAACCCCACTCAATCTAACCTTATATATTTGAATTAAAATAAAACTAACACTAAACCTAGACGTAGAAAAATTGGGTTTTAGCTGTGCTTGTAATTGTATACAGCTGCTTGTTTGTAATTGTATGTAATTATGTGTGTTTGTTGTATGTAATTAGGATACAGCTGCTTTGCAACGAAAAGTAGTTGACTACGTAGTGAACTACTAACCAGCTCTGGATCTAATAATATAAAACCCAACCCAACCCAACCCAACCTGTTTACTTAAATTGAAGTAAATCTAGGATTAAAACTAGAACTAGACTGAGGTTTAGCCGCCTTGCAAGATGTACTACTAAACACGAATGGTCTCTTCAAAAAATCTCTTCAAATGCACGAATAAATTCAACCCAACCGAACCCTATGTATTTGATCTAAAGCAGAACCAGCACTGACATTAGACCTAAAACTAGAATCATTCTAGTTTTAGATGATGAGTTAGATGTAATGATATAAAACTAGAATTAACACTAGACCTAGAAGTGGAAAGAGTCGGGTTTAGCCGTGCGTCTTTAGAGAGAGAGACTTTCCACTTCTAGGTCTAGTGTTAATTCTAGTTTTACTTCAATAAAATGTATAGAGTTGCCAATTAGCTTGTAAAGTACTTTATTTCAGCAATTATTCGTTGTAGAGGCCTTCGTTAAAAAATGTCTAAAACTCTGTATATTTGAATTAAAATAAAGCTGACACTAGACCTAGAAGTGGAGAAAGTTGGGTTTTAGCTGTGCTTAAAAAACCCAACTTTTTGTAAAAAATGTCTTCAGATACACGGCTAAACCCCACTCAATCCAACCCTGTATATTAGAATTAACGAATGTTCTAAAGCTAACACTAGATCTAGAAGTGAAAAAAGTTGGGTTTTAGCTGTGCTTCTGAAAATTAGAAGACGATTTCTAAACTTAATCATCTTTATCTAATTTATTAATGATTACTATGAGAGTGAAAGATTAAAAAAGTCTCTAATGAATAGGGGCGACTAAATAAATTCATTAATTACAAGTTATTAATTAAATTGTAGTCTTTTTGATAAGGGCTGTCAAAGGAATGTAATGGGGTGAAATTTCTCGTATGGGACCGATTAAAACAATAAATTTGACCAATTTAATTTACCCTCTAATTTATAGTTGTGTGTAGATTAGAAAACGTTTTGTCCCGAATACAAAGTTGTTTTAGTAGTTCTTCCAAAGGGGGAAAAAGGCCAACAAAGTTGCTGGTACCATGATTCATCGGTTGTGTTTTTCTACGCTCCCCTTCGTAGGCTGTCATTCGCGTCTTTGCGGAGACTTTAATAGTTATATTATGCAAGCGGCGCCAAATTAAGCCGTTACTCTTCCATTATTTCGGGCAATAACTCTTGTGTATGCCTCGGTTGTAAAGATTTTACGGTTTCGAGGGGAAGGAACGAAATTATCGCCA
The DNA here is from genome assembly GCA_036711965.1 of Onthophagus sagittarius. Taxonomy (NCBI): domain Eukaryota; kingdom Metazoa; phylum Arthropoda; class Insecta; order Coleoptera; family Scarabaeidae; genus Onthophagus; species Onthophagus sagittarius. The sequence continues at coordinate 17,923,203 of JASERS010000004.1, forward strand.
GGCGAATTAGAAAATGAGTCCTGGTCTGGCGGATCGAAGAGAAGTCGATGACATAACTAATTTAAGAAAATAGGTTCCCGATAAATTCCCCTAACATTGTGCCATAACAAAGTATTAAATGAGTCCAGATTTACCGAGTTTCTAATCCGTTGATGGACCCTTAATAGCATGGGGACGTTTACGGTCGGATTTAATCGTCCACAATCGAATTAATCGGATTAATACCGTCATAAACGTTTCGTAAAACTGAGACGAATCGTTTGTTCGAAAGAATGGAGACTCGCGCTTGACCTTTCTCGCCTCGGCAACTTTTCTCACTAAATTCCAAAGACGTTACGGATTAGAAAGGCACGTGTTGCGACAAGTGTGTCTAGCGCAGAAGACTTGTAGACGCTCATTTTAATAGGTCTTCATAGTATTTCGCGTCTAGAACTCTTCACGGTTCGCTCACGCGAGTCGTCTTCGTCGTCTGGTTTATAATTCGCCTACGGTCCGAGTTTAACATTTTTTTACACTTCGCTCGCCTGTTTTCCTCGAGGCATAGCTTGAGTTAAGTTGAGTTGAGAGACGACATTGCGGGCCTCAATTATTCTCGGAAACGCATTTGCATATTGAAGTATTTTCCCTGTCGCAAATTGTCCGCACTTTATCGTTATTACTACCGGGCTGCGGCGAGTTTTTCTTTTCTATGGCTTAATGGTAGGTCATTAATATAATCAACGCTATAATACTCAAGCTATATTTATCTATTTTTGATTTTGACGATATAAAAATGAAAAGTTTAATAAAGATTTCTTATATCATGTAACAGACACCTGAGTAACATTAGATTAATGGTGGGCGTCGTAGACGTCAAGGTAAAGCGAACCTTAAAAAGGTTAGCAAACCGACCCATTCGGACGGGTCACGATTTTCATTAATGCATTCTGGGACTTTCGTTGTTATTATTGCTACACCGAAGTGCGGTGTCGAAAGCCAGGCGATTGTTGATGCAAAAGTTGGCACGAAAAGGATCGTTCTTAAAGTGGGGGCGGCGAGAATGGATTAAAATGACGCATTCTTGCCCCCTTTCCATTCTCCGTGTTCTTCCTTTTCAGCGAAATTCTACAAAAAGAGTCCGGATTTATAAGAGAAGCCCGTGTTGAAATTCAAAATAGCCCAGTAGTATTTCCACGTTTTACTCTTGGACGGTTCGCAGCCGTTCAGATTAAACGTAATCCGTCCGAGTTTCCACAAACAATCCAATGACGGCGGACGCCCGAGTTATAAATACCATACCAGTTCGGATTCACGTTCAACAAACAAATCCACTTTTATTTCTTACGTAAGTTTTGCAACCCCCCATAGTGCATTTCCTTGTTTTGAACGAGTAAAAAGCATTAGCCAGGAATTTACGAAACAAAAAATAAATCACCTCACGGTAGTCGAGGGGGTAATTAAAATCTAATAGTAATCGGGGGCTGTGATCTGATAAGGCTTGAATTAATCGTCCGCATGCACTAATACTATCCACATAAAACCCCTCGAATTTATCTCCAAGAACTTAATGAAGGAGGGAAAAATATTTCGTTTGTATTTTTTTAATATTTATTAGTGTCAGAATTCGAATACACTCCGTGCGGTTTCAGTAATCCAATTAACTTTGCCTCCTTTAATAAATCAACTCGCAGTTCGGAAACGCAGAGTTTTTAATTAGGCGCGGTCGACTTCAAGTGGTAATAAGTTGGAGCCCGGCCAGAAGAAGACCATCCTGTGCCGCCTGACCTCGTCATATTTACGTCTCCAGGTGGCCCAAAAAGTTTCCAACATCACTTTCTCATCGCACTCAACGATCTAAAACTTAAAAATCGTTCCTCGACGCTGTGACGCTCGTTATTGGTATCTCTCGACTCCGTTGTTATGATGGATGAGCTGGTATCGTTTAGTAACCAGTTTGAACGTGACCTTTCCGTGTAAGTACACGCCGGAACGCGTACAAGAAACAACCTCGGACACCTCGCCACGACTGTTTTGATTGCCGTTTAGTTTCAAGATGCTCAGATGAGAGCGTTAGATGGCCACCCTCGTCGAGTATGATAGATCGTGCTGACCGTCTGTATACAGATGAAACAGTCAGATAATCCAGCTAACGTTTACTTCTTTTTTTCTTAGTTTAATGCTAACCAGTTATACCTTTCACGAAATTAACATAATCTTAAAGAGAGAATGGATAAGAATTATATGACACAATTAAATTGTTTTTAATTATAATAGATTATGTTAAAGAACATAAATGTAAATAACGGTGTCTATGAAACTGTAGAAATGTTGAGATCTATCAGTATGATGCTTAACATTTTCAAAAATGATGGTGATAAATTAAGTAGATATTAAGGAAAGCCTAGATACAATTACGATATGATAAGAGTTATGTTGTGATATGATTTTGATGTTAAAGAAAGCCAGGAATAATGTGTATTGAGGGATGTTAGAGATGATATCAATATCTAATAAGAGAGTAAATGATGATGTTGATTTTGTAGCGATAACTCGATATATTAATGGAAAGATATTTAATGGATAATCTTTAAAAAGGCTAGGAATGAATGTTCGAAAATATCGGGGACTATGTTGCGTAATATCTTAAGGATTTTATTGACAGATTCTTAATTATTGACGAAAATTTAGTGATAGAAAAAATTATGTCGATAAATGTTGGAAAGATGTGATTAAATAATCTTTAGAAAGATGAAGAACGAATGTTCGGAAATATTAGGAACTATGTTGCGTAGTATTTTAAGGATTTAGATGCTTTGGAAAATGTTGAAAGAACTAGAGATAGTATTGAGAGATGTTAAGTGTTGTTCTAAACGATGGCAGTATTTGAAAAATGTTAACTGTGATGTTGGTGGCTCACAAAAATGTTGGGCTGGGTGTCATCATACATGATAACAGCAAATGCAGAGATCATAATTGGAGAAGATATTAAGGAAATCTTGAATATAATTAAGAAATGACAGGAATTATGTTGAGGTGATTTTGATGTCACAGGTGGTGTTGAGGAAAGCTAGGAATTATATGTATGTTGATGGATATCGGAGAGGATGTCAAGGAGTGTAAACGATAATGTTGAATCTTCAGTGATAGAGACGATCATGTCGATGAATGTTGGAAACATGTTATTGGACAATCTTTAGAAAAGCAAGGAATGAATGTTAAGAAATATCAGGAACTATGATGTGCAATATTTTAAAGATTTAGATGTTTGGATAATGCTGAAAGAAGTAAGGATAGTACTAAGAGATGTTAATCAATGTTTCAAACAAAGGCAATATTTGAAAAATGGTAACAATGATGTTGGTGGCTAACAAAGATGTTGGGTTGGGTGTCATCATGCACGATGACAGCAAATACAGAGATCATAATTGGAGAAGATGTTGAGGAAAACTAGGAATTATATGTACGTTGAGGGATATTAGTGATAGAGAGGACCATGTCGATGAATGTTGGAAAAATATTACGAAACAATTTTCTGATTTTGTTGATAAATGCTGAAAAAATGCTGAAAGAACTAATGATAGTATTGAGAGATGTTAATTGATGCCTCTAACGAATTCAACAACAACAAAAATGTTGGGTTACTAACAAATACAGAGGCGATAAACGGAGAATATTCAGTATGTGTCAATAGTGCGGAGGCGGAAGATTGTGGCTTTAATGTTGAAAATAAAAAAAATATTTTTTTCCATTAAAAATCATTGCATCGATTAATATTATTTTCAACTATACATGTGTTTCACTATTCCAGGACCTTACTCAACTTAATTTTTTTTAATGGAACTACTAATGATAATTAATTACTTGTTTTAAAAGCGATGTTTCTCAAAAATAACTCTGCCTTAATCTTCATTACAACGACACTTTCAACACTAATTTTGTACAAAAAGTAGCCCATTAACATTGATTGCTCTAAAACACCTGGACAGGAATTTAGGACCTGATTTGATCGGACCGTATTTTTTCGAGGAATCCGTTAACTTTTTGGGGAATCTTTTGAAATTTTTTAGAAAATCAATAACCAGTCCTTTTAGAAAACGTTTTACTAAATGCTTGACGAAGAATATGGTCTCGATACGATGATGTACCTATTCATTATGATAAGATTTTTATAACATATTTAAATAGAATTTAAAAAAAATTGAAATTGAAGTTTAGAGTTTAAAGAGTAATAACCAAAAAGATGTTACTTCTGGTTTTATTTTTAAAAATTTATTAGATATGCTTTACATGTTTCGGTCTGGGGACCATCATCAGAGGCGACGTCAAATTAAGGAGCGTACAGGGATTGTAACATTAAAAGTAATATAAGATGTTGATTGTTGTAAAATTTAATGCAAACATTGTTTTTTTTGTGATAGAACGAAAATCAGAATCGTAAAAATGCAAAGACACCAAAACTTTTAAGCTCGTTATGTCCATGTAGCTTAAACATTCTTTTGGATATTACTCTTAAAAATTGTTTTCTTAATGGATGGAGCACAAATCTACACTCTTTCATCCTTTACAATATAAACTTACTTGCATTTGTTTAGAAATGTCAATGATATTGAAATTATTGAAATCTTCAAGATTTAGTAACAATGTTGGTAACGAATTTTAAGTAATCACATGGTTTTTACAAAAAATGTTCACAAAATGATCAATAACTTGGCAATCTTGCATTCAAAATTGAAAACATGATATGCGCCAATAGAGTACGATCCTGGATTAATGAAACAGCCTGTATAACTGATAATATAATAGCTGATAATATTTTACTCCATACAGCTTTGATGGTAATGTATGATAACATAAAGATATTATTTTTAACAGTAAGTAACCCAACCCAACCTTATATGAAATAAGGCTAGACAGAATTAATATAACAGGAATTATATTGAAATATGATTTTGTTATCATAAGTGATGTTGATTAAACTGAGTAAGCATGTGAATGTTGAAGGATATCAAAGATGATTTCAAGAAGTGTAAAAAACGATGATGTTGGATGTTTAGCGATAGAAAAAATTGTGTTAATAAATTTAGTAAGATTTTAGTTCCCAATTTTTAGGAACCAATGATGAACAATATCAAGGATTATGTTGAGCAATATATTATGGATTTTGTTGATATATGATTCGTAAAATGCCAAAGTAACGAAGGATTATATTAAATAATTAAAATTGATTTTCCAAACGAAGGTAGTTCATCGTTGCATTGGGTTGACTCCTAGTTAGGGCTTGCCATACCGGACCAAAATCTCAATACTGGTATTCGGTATTCAAAATTTTAAAATACCGGATACCGGTATTAACTGAACAATATTTGGTTATGAATTATATATTCTTACATCAATGTGAACAATTTTTGTTCAATATTTCTTGTTATTTTTTGAGTTATAGTCGACTTTAGTAACGAAAACGATCTATATTGATATATTATGGATTTCCAAATTTTAGCCAGAATATAATCATAATTATCATTATCACCATTATCAACAATTTATGCAGTCTTTGCTGCAACATTGTTACTTTTTGATGATCGAACTTTAGTAATGAATACCATCAATTTTGACATGTTGCGGATTTTCAGATTTTAGCTAAAACATCATCATCATAGCAATATCTGCTTATTGATTATATATTTGTTAGACGGAATGAACTAAGACTGGATCTACAACTAGAATCATTCGGGTTTAGCCGTACCTCTTATGAGACAGAACCCAACCTAATCCAACCTAGCTTTAGAACTAACATTAGACTTAAAACTAGAATCATTAGGATTTAGCCGTCTAAAGGGACGTAAGGCTAAATCCCAATGCTTCTAGTTATAGGTCTAGTGTGAATACTAAAGCTAGTTTGTAGGTCTAGTATTAGTTATACTTTTAGTTCCAGAAGAATTTGCAACAATCAAGCACTGAGTAGCAGTTAAATGTAGAACTAACACTAGACCTAGTACTAGAAATGTTTCGGATTAACCGTGTGTCTTCTAGTTATATATATTTCATACCAGTATACAACAATTTAAGACTGAATAACAACTAAGGATCTGGCCAACACTAACGCTACAGCTAATACTAGACCTAGAACAAAAAACATTTAAGTTTAGCCGTACCTCTCTTAAGATCAACCCAACCCAACCTAGTTTTAGAACTAACACTACATCCAGAACTAGAAACATTTAGGTTTAGCCGTCTAAGGAGACAGACGGCAAAATCCTAATGTTTCTAGTTATAGGTCTAGAAATATAAATATAGCTAGGTTGTAGGTTTAGCATTAGTTGTACTTTCAGTTCCAAAAGAATTTGCAACAATCAAACCTTGAATGTTTGATTGTTCTAGGTACTAGGTACTAGAAAGATTATCTGAAAACGCACGGCTAAATCGAAACTTTCTAGTACTAGGTCTAGTGTTAGTTCTAGTTTTAATTTGATACAGGTATATAACAATTTAAGACTGAATAACAACTAAAGTTTGATCAAACCAACCTAGCTTTAGAACTAACACTCATTTTAGAATTAGAAACATTAGAGTTTAACGGCCTTAAGAGACTTACGGAAAGTTTTCCAATTTTTCAAGAAAGTTAACGACTTAAAGGAGTTAACGATCCCCGGATATTATATCCAAGGTATATTCTCTTAAAAATAAATACTAAATAAATACTAGTATGTAACAACACTTTTCCTTAATACATCATCAGCTTAAAGGTACGTTTGTGACGTCAACGCTGATAAAAAAAAACAGAATTATTTGAAATTTCTCGTACAACTAAAATCGCAAGTTATAAATAATAAATTTAAGCTATAATTGTACATACATATTTCATCATTTCATAATAAATCCGTATGCTTAATAAATTTACATAAATACCAACCCTTTAAAACATAAAATCGGCTACGAATATTCCCTAATGAGTGGCTCATAAAACAGTAACGTCCAGTTTATTGCTTATAAATCCCTTCCTTTCGGTATTTCCGTCCATTTTTTTTACTGCTGTACGTGACTCACTCGTCGTTTGCGTACGCAATCGCAATTAAACGCTGAATATAAATGATAGGCGAACGAATTTTTTTATTTTTGAACGCACCCGAATTGTTGTTCAACGGTCAACGATCCTTCGTCGAAAACGTCAATTATTTTTTTTCCAAATAAATTACAATGGCCTGATTAGATTACGTAATGACTTATGCATAACGAGTTATAACGTTTGTGTTGGATAATTGGAAATTGGGGGATATTTAGATGTGGGGGAATAGTTTATGTAGGTTTCGGGATTCGTGTTATTGCAATTTCCTTTTAATATCCGTACCTAAACCCTTCATCTGAGTAACTAGTAGGTATTCGCTCCCATTGTCGCTCCTCGAACTAAATTAACTATTAAACCCGCACGTTCGATGGTAGATGGTGGGATGGTTACTTCGCCACCCGAATGTTTCTTATTCAATATTAAACACATCTAAAAGCTGGAGCTATCCATAGTGGAAGTATTTGTAACGGAGATTATTACATAATGCATTTTCCCTGTTTGCTTTACCCCCTTTATAAGAGCACCCTTTTCGATGATTTATTTATGTTTCTTTTAAATAAACCAAAGCAACGAAAACGTTCTTTTTTAGAATTTCCTTCTTATAGTAATTTGAAGTTATCGTGACACAAACGCGTTTCAATGTAAAAACCAACTCCCACGACACGCTAGAATATTAATGTCTCATTTCCTGTTAACACCGAAAAGAACGATAACTTAATTAAAACATAAAAATACGTTCAAAACAAAAATCGACACCGAAACTGATTGAAATCGTGAGGTTTGTTTTCGGTGTAAATTGATCGATCGGTGTGTGTTTGTACACAAAACCGAGTGGATTCGTATGGCGGAAACCGGAAGTAGACGGATTCGGCGTGTGATTGACGTGCGGTGTACTTTGAAGACGACGGCGAAGTCGTATTTATAGTGGCAACTAGAGCAACGTCGTTGCGCAAAGATTGACACTTACAAACTGGGAGATCCTCGGGATCCTTATAGGATCCGTTGTATCCTGTTGAGCTCGGCGGGGGCCAATTAGAGAATGCCCGGAATTTCGTGAAATTAGCCGTCGGCCGATTAAATTACGTCCCGGTTTCTCGTTTAAATTAAATTAAATTAAAATCCGCAACAAATGAAAATAAATCTTTTTAGATATATTAGATTGTTGGGTATTTTAGATGTTGATGTTATGATTTGAATTAAAATTAGAACTAAATTAGATTCGGGTTTAGTCGCGTGTCTGAATACATTTTTTAATGAAGGCATCTGCAATTAATAGTTGAAATGAAGTATGAATGATTCTCGTTCTAGAGTTAGATTTAATGATATATATCTGAAGACTAGTTCTAGGTCTAGATTTACTTCAATTTGAAGTAAACCTAGAACTAACTAATCTAGAACTAATATAGATCTAGAATTAGATGTTGTGATATAAAACTAGAACTAACACTAGACCTAGAAGTGAAAAGGCTAAACCCAAAACATTTCACTTCTAGGTCTAGTGTTAGTTCTAGTTTTACTTCAATAAAAAATATACAGGGTTGCCAAACCAGTTGGTAAAGTGCCTTCAAAGAGTTCGTAAGAAGCCTTCGTTAAAGAATGTGTTCAGATGCACGCCTAAACCCTACCTAATCCAACCCTGTATACTTGAATTGAAGTCAAACTAGAACTAGAATGAAAAACACTGCACCTACAATTAGAATCATTTGGGTGTAGGCTTCTTGAGAGATGTATGGCTAAACTAGAGATGAGCGATATTTCAGTAACAGTGATTTTTCAACGTTATGGTGGATTTGAAAATGATCCAGGAAATTCCCCAATCAAATTCTTCAAATCCCTCCTTTGATCTTTTGTAAATTGTTTTTTGCCTGATGTAAAACATCTATAGCCAGTAAAGTTTCTTACTTTTCCTTTTCCAGTTCATATACATAGATTCATATATATTTCATCATTTTTATTTCAACTTCATGGTTTCAGTTAGTTCTTTTAGTTGGTATCTGATATTTAGTTAATACTGTCTTTGGACCTTCTAGAGCTTATAATACTAATATTCCGGGATTCGAGATACCAGTATTCCGGGTGAAATATGAGCGGTATTGAAAAATACTGGTAATACGTACTCAAATCCGTCGAATTATTTTTTTTTTTTGATACAAAAAATCGTCTTGCATTTGTATCTCGACCGACCTTGAAAATGACGGCCACCGAAAGTATCATAGGGTTGGATTGGACTTCGAAATTTCAATCCAACCCAAAGCTTCAAAGATTCGGCCACCCCAAGTATCATGGACAACTCTTTGAATGACCGAAGAGTTGTTCGAAATTAAACCCAACCCAATCCAACTTTGTGATATGAATGCAAAGTATCACGGTGTTGAATTGAACTTTGGAATTCCAATCCAACCTAGAGCTTCAAAGACATCGGCCAACCCGAGTATCATGAATAACAATTTGGATGGCTCAATGTGTTTTTTTTTGCGATGTCTCCGAAGTCGAGCGAGATATGAGTGCAAAGTATCACGTAGTTGGATTCTACTTAGAATTTCCAATCTAATCCAAAGCTTCAAAAACTTCGGTTACCCAAGTATCATGAATAACAACTTAATAATGGTTTGGGCGGATGACGTCTTTGAAGGCTGCTGAGATATGGATAAATGACGATTATGAACTTCTGGAGTATATTCAGGTTGAGCAAGAATTTTTATATAAACAAAATAGCTCATAAAATTTGGACGGCAAAAGTATCATTGAATTGGATTCGGTTGGAGATATGAATGAATGACGATTATGAGCTTTTGGAGTATATTCAGCCGGTGCTGAAGCACTTTCGCGCATGATGGCCCAAAATCTATTATTTATCCTATTACATCATCACTTTATCCCTTTTTTTGTAAATAACTTTTTTTACTATTTCTTCATAATACACTGCTCTCCAAAATTATCGCACCACCTAAATTATGCATTAAGTTTAAAGGTTTTTTTTTTTGAATCAACGGATGTATTTTGATGATTCCTCTTTTACGGAATAGGTTGATTTTTAAGGAAGAAATGTGTTGGTGGTTTCCGACAATTGTCAACGTTTTATCCATATATGCCCCGTATAAAAAGAAATTTATGTTTTTTCTTATAATTTTGCAACACCCTGTGAAATTTATCAGAAAGAATGGCAACCCCTCTCTACATTTTCGTTCAAGAATCATTCTGATATCTCTCTTATCGAGGAAGATACACATTTTTTAAGATTGACTTAATTTTGTTGAAATGTAGTCCTTACTAATGAAACAAGCAGGCTATGAAATATTAAACAGTTTCACAGAAGTGCTTATCAATTTTATTTACGTATTTAGCAAGTTTCTGCTTTGAGTTGTTAAGTGTTTATTTGACATGGATCTTATTTCAAGATATTTAAACCGCGATGAGTGTGTGGAGGCAGTTACTTTAGCCAATGTAGGAATAAGTTATCGTGAAATAGACTTGGATTAGGAGTTTCTCATACAACAATATCACGTGCCGTTCAACGATCTCAAAAAACAAATGATTATAAAGACAACCTGGACAAGGAAGAAGGAGAGTCACAATATTACAGATCATTTTTTAGACTTCGTGCTTTACAGGAACGTTTTGTTGCAATGGGAAACTTACAGATACAAATAGCAGATGTTCATAATATTCGAAATAGTACTAACACTGTACAAAGTCGTCTCGCCGAAGATGATTTGCATGCAAGGATTTATGCCAGAGCACCAAATTGCAACGCCAATCATTGTAGAAGGAGATTGGAATTTGCTAGAGAACATCTTGATAGGAATGCATATGACTGGGAACAAGTAGTGTTCAGAGATGAATCAAGGTTTTGTTTATACAGCTCAGATAGACGTTTAAGGATAATTCGACGACCCAATGAAGTCTATGCAACATACGACCGACAACATTATTTAATGGAGGATCTGTAATGGTTTGGGGTAGAATTTCGCTTACAGCACGAACAGACCTTGTTTCTTTACGAAGAGATTCATTAACAGGTAAAAGGTATATTACAGACATTTCATCAGAACACGTGGTATCCTTTGCTCTTTACATAGGAAATAATTTTTTATGAATGCATCATAATGTAAGACCTCATATTGCCGTACGATCCGTGACTATTTGGATGAAGTTGGTATATAAACCATAGACCGGCCACCCTGTAGCCCTGATGTCAATCCAATAGAAAATTTATGAGAACATTGATGTCACTGAAGAGGCCGACATCCACCACTTTTGAGGTTTGGGATGCAATTGATCAAGATCAAATTCGGCGCTTGATTTCAAGTATGTCTCGTCGCAACTAAGAAGTGATTCGTAAAAGAGACGGAAATACACGTTATTAGGTGATTTTGAGAGAATTGATTAAGGTTTATGTAGTGCTTTTTAGTTTTCACCCACTTGTGTAAAATGTTAATAAAAATTCGTTACATTTAAACTTATGTATCTTCCTGGATAAAAGAGATATCGAGATGATTCTTGAACAAAAATGTAGAGAAGGGTTGCCATTCTAACGTAATGTAAATAGAATATAGCGGTTCTTTCTGATTAATTCCACAGGGTGTTGCAAAATTAGAAGAAAAAAAAATCCTGTTTACACCCTGGATATGGGTAAAACTTTGACAATTGTCAGAAACCATCAACACATTTCTTCCTTAAAATCAATCTATACCGTGAAAAAAAATTATCAAAATCCATCCGTTGATTAAAAAAAAATCCTTTAAACTTAATGCATATTTTAGGTGGTGCGATAATTTTGGAGAGTAGTGTATTTTTTGATGTGTTCTACGTTTTTTGTATTCTAATTTCTACAATTTCTTGCGTGTTCTTCAATCATTGCAGTAACTTCAGAACATAACTAACGACTGGTTCATTAGTATCTCTGCCATTCCATAAATTCTTTAATGTAATTAACGGAGATCTAATTTGCCTCCAGTAGGTCTGAAACCATATACTACTTTTTATGGCAAATATTTATTACATATTTATTTATTACGTCATGACATCTCAATTAGTTCTTGAGAAAAAATTCTTGTAACAATAAAAATTCTAATCTTTGAATTCTTAGTAAGAAAAGATGCAGTTACCTTTAAAAAATGATTATATGTAATCACCAAGAAGTAGTAATGTTAGTACACTTAAAACATAAATGGCAGTTATTACACGTGCAATACTAGTAGCATTTCAAACGCGTGTCAAATGTCGATCATGGGCGGTGCCGCAATTGCCGTTAGTTGACTTGAGGCGTCATAGAGCCTCCACGGCGCCGTTACTAATTCAAATGATTTCCATAACTGCATCGGCCGCGGGCGCGGAAGCTATTATGGCCGGGAAATCAATACCGAAGCGTTCGGCCGGGACTCCGGACGGGGAAGCCCCCCGAAGCCTAAAGTCATACCGACCGACATAACTCCGGATTACCACCGACATTTGCCAGTCGCTTATGACACCCAGAAATGTTAATATTGACTGTCGCGGGAGGGCGCGCTAATCCCACGCGACTTCTGCGCCCCCTATCGATACCATGTCCCCTGTTGACCAATCTGTGAATTAATTCTCGAGGCCCCCCGTGACGGTTTTTCGCTGCCTGCACGTGACAACTTTACCAGTCGGATTTATGATTTTGATGTTGATGATCAATTATTTTAGTTCTAATTTCTTTCTTCATTACAACTTTTATTACGGTATGTTATAGCGCAATAAAACATCAAGATTTATTTCGTAGCTAACTAGTAAACGTCTAAATTATTGAAAGTTTTACGATGAGGTTTTAATTACAGATCTCAATTGAGTTAGATGATTATTGGGGAATTGGTACAATTAAAGCGTCCATGTGAACACACAATTTCACACGAACACTTCTTTGATTGCCCTAAATTTCTTTTACATTGAAACAACCCACACTTAATCCCAAGAGATTCGATTCAAAGGGGGGTTTAGTCTTTAAAGTGATGCTCAAAAGACGTTTCCATTCATTGAATTGTTTTGCATAAAATATCCGTGTTCTAGGAGGTGTTCTTTTTGAGGTGGATGAACGAACGCCTCAGCTGCGGCAATTTGCGTAACAAGGCTTTAATTTTCCACTAAAGCGGTATTTCAAACGTCAGAAAATCGAGTTAGCTACTGCCCTTTAGTTTACACAGACGTCTTCAATTATAAATGCACCCCGCTCGTCCTGGGAGATCCTGCAAAGACCTTCCCCATCCTGTAACTAACTTCCTCCGGGCGACGAGCATTTTCCTCCCAACAACTTATGGCCGTTCTTAACTTGTAACTTCTTCTACGGGTAGCGAGAAAGGAAGTTACGCAAAACTTTTTTTTAACACCCGACTTATTTTTTTGATTTTCTCATTTTTCATAGTTGGCAGGCGACCAACTTTACCGCCGATATTTACCAATACCTTCTAAGTAGTCAACGATATTTTCCGAGAGTAATCCGGGAATCAATGAACTGCCGTAAGCTGGTGGAAAACGGGAAAATGCGCCCATATTACCATAATCATTGGACAGAGGGCTTATTAATATTTATCGATCCTATTTCCGGAAATATCTAGTTTTTAATGGGTTTGCTTCGAAATTGGTATTGACTTTTAAGCGGTTAAGCGTTTATTGCAAAACTTTTTAAAGTACTTTCAAGGATTTAATTTAGTGTGAAAATATTATAATTAAAGTAATCTTTTCGTTAATTCTTTTGAGTTACTTTCTTATTGTTAGTAGACACATAAACCAACATAAAAGTAATCGCCAAAGTCAATAAATACGCCATTATACGGGTTTTATTAGACGTGTAAATTTACGATAGTCGGCATAAAACCGCCCTAATATATTTATCCGGTTCACTATTAATAGCGGGTGCTGAACAAACCGTCGAGACCGCGGACAGGTCAGTGACAAGAACCGCCTTTCTTCGAACCACCTATATTCTGTATAAGCTGTTCAAGTAAATGTGTTAAGAGGAGGAAAAGAGAAAGACGGATGTATGTATGTACAGACATATGACCGAACATGTGTGTGTGTTAACTTACACATATGTCGTATCGTGGAGTAGTGCACAATATGTAATTAGCGTGGTTATTGCGTCGGGACGCCAGACTAAAAGACATCGGTGAATGTCGCCGGTGAAATCTTTGCCCGTCACTCTGACCTGGTGACGTGTAATAAGCCACGGAGGGAATTTTTATTAACGTTTCGTAAGGAGATATACGGGTCTTTTGATGTCGTTGCGTTTGACGACGACAACGACAACCACGACCCCGGGAGCTTTTGATTAACGTTTCCTACAGAAAGGAGAAAAACGGTTTTTGTTATTCGTCATTTTTGTGTACATCTTTATTTTTAAATTCTCTCGCTACCTTTTACGAAAATATTTATATTACATAATCAAATTACAAAGTGCCAATTATATAACATCAAAAGGAAAATGTAGCTCAGGTTTCTCATTTTGTTCAAGTGTGTTCTAAAAGTATACGCTTTTAGTTTTATTAAGTTTTTCTATAGTTTCTCGTTTATATTTGCTTTTCTTTGTATATTTATTTTGTTTTCGAAGTGGATAGTTTATGTTTCATCTTTTTCACCCATAAAATAGCAGATAATTATGCTTGGCTTTTAGAAAGAGGTTTGTCATAAATTTGCTTTCAATTTTGTTATGATACTATCTGCATCTCAATATCGTCTTAGATACCCCTTAATTTCATTCTTGGCAAAATTTTGTATTAACTTTCTGCCATAGATTGCATAACTTTGCTCTCAGCGAGACACCATGGTGTGCTGCTCACGAATTTTGGATTAATACATCAATCATTAAACCATAAATTATTTACCTTAAGTTAAGCATAAATTGGACATCAGCCAAAGTCGCTTATGAACAAGACGCTGTAGTTTGCTGACGACATTTGTATTGTTATGATATTAATCAGTGCCGTCTTAAGATATTTGGTGCCCCAAGATTGGGTTGGACGAACGAAATGAGTGCGCCCCTTTTCAAACAAAATTTAGAAAAAAGATTCTCGATTTAGGTCTAGTGTTAGTTCTAATTTTACTTCAATTCACATATACAAGGTTGACAAATTAGTTTGTAAAGTTCTCTATTTTAGAAACTATTCATTGTAGAGGTCTTTGTTAAAAAAATGATTTCAGATGCACAGCTAAACCCAACCCAACCCAACCATGTATATTTGAATTGAAATAAAACTAGAATATTACGTTATTTTAGTCATCTCGAGAAATGTACGGCTAAATCCGAATAATTCTTGTTCTAGATCTAGAGTTGGATCTAATGATATAAAACTAGAACGTTAGATCTAGAAGTGGAAAGCTTTTTTCGTTCGTCCAACCCAGCCCTGGGGTGCCAAATATCTTAGAATGACACTGCCCACACGATGGCTACCATTTTAAAGATTTATATTAATACGATTATATCATAAGAACTAGTTGAGATATTACGATGCAATACCAAACATTGCCAATCCAAATTTAATGTACCAAAACTCTCATCTTGTTTTCCAGAATCTTTCTCGTTATAATATTTTAAACTCAACCCAGTACGATTGACGGTTACAATTTTAAAACAATCATGTTAAGACTATTCTATCTTAAGAACTAATTGAGATATCACGATGAAATATCAAACATTTTAAAGCTAATTTAGTCCAGATGTGATGTGCTAAAACTCTTATCTTGTTCTCCAGAATCTTTCTTGTTATGATTTTTTAAACTCAACTCTACATGATTGATGGCAACAATTTAAAAAAAAATTATAAGAAAACGATTACATATTGAGAACTAATTGAGATATCACGATGCAATATCAAACAAATAACCATTTCTTCTTTTCCAGAATCTTTCTTATTATGATTATTTTAATTAAGCTGTCTATCATTGATAGTTATAAATTTAAAGATTAGATGTTAAAAGAATCATATCTCAAAAACCAAATAAGGTATCGCGATGTTGTAACAAACATTTTAAAGCTAATTTAATCCAGATATAATGTCCCAAAACTCTTATCTTGTTTTCCCGAATCTTTCTAGTTACGATTTTTAAAATTTAACCCTGCACGATTGACGGTTACAATTTTAAAACAATCATGTTAAGACGGTTATATCTAAAGAACTAATTGAGATATGACGATGAAATATATTTATTTAAAGGTAATTTAATCCAGATATAATGTGCCAAAACTCTTATCTTGTTTTCCAGAATGTTTTTTGTTACTTTTTTTTTAATTTAACTGTATAATTGCTGGTTATAAATTATAGTTATTCTACTTTTTAAGTAGATGTTAAAAGACTCATATCTCAAGAACTAATTGAGATATCACGATGTAGTAACAACCATTTTAAAGCTGATCTTTCTTATTGTGACTTTCTAACTTAACCCTGCATGATTGATGGCTACAAACTTTAAGAATACTTGTTACAAGAATGATATCTCAAGAACTAATTGAGATATCACGATACATTATCAAACGTTTTAAAGATAATTTAGCACAGATTTCATGTATCGAAAATCGTCTATTCTTTTCCAGAATCTTGCTAATTATGATTTTTTAAACTCAACTCTGTATGATGAATGGCTACAAACTTAAAGAATACTTATTACAAGAATGATATCTTACCAACTGATTGAGATATCACGATACATTATCAAACATTTTAAAGATAATTTAACACAGATTTAATGTATCAAGAATCATCTATTCTTTTCCAGAATCTTGTTAATTATGATTTTTTAAACTCAACTCTGTATGATTAATGGCTACAAACTTAAAGAATACATTTTACAAGAATGATATCTCAACAACTAATTAAGATATCACGATACATTATCAAACATTTTAAAGATAATTTAACACAGATTTAATGTATCAAAAATCGTCTATTCTTTTCCAGAATCTTGCAAATTATGATTTTTTAAACTCAACTCTGTATGATTAATGGCTACAAACTTAAAGAATACTTATTACAAGAATAATATCTCAAGAACTAATTAAGATATCACAATACATTATTAAACATTTTAAAGATAGTTTAACACAGATCTAAGGTGTCGAAAATTATTTCTTCTTTTCTAGAATCATGCTAATTATGATATTTTAAGCTAACCCTGTATGATTGATAGCTACGAATTTAAAGAATACATATTAATAGAATGATATCTCAAGAACTAATTGAGATATGAGTATGAAACAAAAAACATTTAAGAGCAAATTTAATCAGCAAATAAAGATTTAACATGCCATAAACAATTTGTTATCATCCATAAACTATAACCGATATGAGATTTTAAATCCAACACTGCCCAATCCGACCTAATTTGGGGTGCCGGATATCTTAGGACGACTCTAGTTCAAATATATAGGGTTGGGTTGGGTTTAGCTGCACATCTGAAGACATTTTTTAATAAAGATCTCTACAATGAATAGTTTCTGAAATAGAGTACTTTACAAATTGATTTGGCAATCCTGTATATTTGAATTGAAGCAAAATCAGAACTAATACTAAAACTAGAATGTTTTTATTTTTGATTATTATAAATCAATATAAAATAAGCAATATTTTAATCCTATTTAATATCTTTCTAAGAGGAATTATTTATGATATACCTATCTTATTTTGATCTGGTGTTGAAAACGTAAATACGTAGTTAGTTTGAATTTAAATGTGATTAATATGAGCCACGTTTAAGACTAATGATACGTACCACAAAGTTTAATATTAAAACGTACCCGAGAGGGTGTTACTGAAAAGGAAACGGTGGAATTCGTCACGGGAAAAGTGACGTTTAGGGGAATTAGAAGCGAAATTGCCACCCTCTTGGTTGTTAGCCAAAATATAAAAGCCTCGAAGATCCGTTTAGTATGCTCGAGATGATGGTGACAAGATTTATTTGAAGTCGTCCGCACACCGGTAGGCGTTTAAATAACGATTTTCAACTTGCGTATATCATCCTACAAAACGCAACATCAATATTACATTAGCAAAAAAATAACAAACATTAATCTTATTTATTTCTTTCGCAATAAATGTTATAAGTGTTGTGTTTAACGTAAGCGACGACTACGAGATATTGCGTAGAAGAGCGATGAAATTTTTAATATCCCACTAAAGTTGTGCACCACGGTTAATAATAAGAAGAGTGCGGTCCCAAAACAGCACCGGGCGCTAAATTTAAATTCTCCGCCGACAAGGCCGACTATGCAAATTTCTTTTTGATAAATTTTTGCGGCGCTGCGCAATATGCGGGGGCGGCTTATGAAGTTATTACCCTGCTGCTGATGGCGGCAGCGCTGCTGCGTGAATGAGGATCTCGCAAAAACTTGCTTAGCAATATGAAAAATGCACGCGTCTCTAGTGGTAAACGTTTTGCATACAATTTGTCCCCCCAACAATTCCGATTATTAAGACTCATAAATTCATAAAAATAGACTATAAAAAAAGGGAGCTTTGTAACATTTGTCATCGTAGTAAAACAAACATATATTTTTTTGGTTCATATCAACTTTATAGTTACATAGTAACCTCGTCCAGTCGTTGTAGGTTGTAGGCTAACGTGTAATTATACACTTTCGTCCAGACATCCATAAAAAATGTAAGAGCTCTCTCGTAAAAGGTACTGTAAACGCGGCATTACGTGATGCCGTGGTTAAACTGGCCGTTTTGCTCGGACGAAGTCTGTTCGGGCAGTAATTTCCAGAACTATCTTTGAGATGAATCTGATAAAAGTGGCGCCACACAACCTCCCCAAGTATATACAAAGATAAGGGAAGCCAGACTCTCTAAAAGATGCTCTATGCAAAACAACAAAATCTATTCCTTTTAATATAAGAGAGTACACTAAAATCTTGATTTGATTATCTGTCATCATTCACTTTCGTTCGAGTCTGAGGTACAAATTTTTCAAATAACTTTCTTTTGAAGGTGTTTAAAAGTATGTATTTTTTACCTATACGAAGAAGAACGTCGTAATCGTATTCCATAACTATTCACCCTTGTCACATATGGAAATGCCGTACGGTTTTCGGGTGGCTCCCCAAATCACAAAGGATCCTATACTCCCTTTATGTCCTCGGGGGACTTTTTATTTAAATCTCGCGAAATTCCTACTCGCGCGCCCCTTCAACGAATGAAGGGAGCACCTGAATAATACACGGTATTTGAATATTTAACGTCTTTAAGCTTGATATTACTTCGCGCTCAGGGCTGAAAATGGGGCTGAAATACGCGGCGCGTTTTAACTATATCACTGGATCTATGGGAATAAATTAATGTTTAAAGTAGCCGAGTTAAATTACTCGCAAAAGGAGTTGACTTTGTAATGGAAAATTGAATGCACTTTTTAATTGAATCATCTAGATTTATGAATAAGTAATTTGAGTCAACTGTGTACAAAGTAAAGATACAACAAAGAGTAACCTTATAACCCTTCTATGTAATATCGTTTGGGTGACCACTGACCCCAGCTAGACGATCCGCCACTGATCCCACCGTAATTACATTTACAGGCGAATTGAATATTTAATTGTCCATTAGCCGTATCCCCATCACCCCGGCTAACTGCACCGAAACAGATCACGTTTCAGGCCGTAATAACGTGGCCTGAAATTCGTGTTTCAGAGTTAGGCAGCAGCATCTAACGATTACAGAAGCATCCTGAAGAACCGCACGGTCCGGCATCGTCGGTGTCACGTTGCTCACGCAATTACGCTTTAAATTAACCTTAAACACGTACCGGACCTAATCGTAACGGAAACGTCCGTGTCTGTATCTTTAATCAGCGCAGATAACGGAGGATTTTGGGTTAATGACTCTCTTACCTTCTCGCACGCTGTTTAATTGTGTGGTAGGACAAAGTTCCGATGTGCATGGTCCGGTTTGGGTGTCTTTGCCGAGACACGATCTTGGTGGACCTGTTAAACATTGACGTCTTCTTGTACGGGTACAATCCGGGGTGCAATCTGACCAATCCGACCATTGAGACCATTTCGGTTCTAGATAAATAAAAATTAAATGAGTTAAATTTTGATGATTTGCTTGAAGATTTTTGAAGGCACGCTATTTAATCCTTACCATACGACAGATCAACGTCGTTAAATTCGTTAGGAGCGTCCACGACCACTTCTTCTAGCAAGTACGTAAGCATTGCGGGGTAGAAAGCTTGTTAACATTGACGAACACTACATCGAAGAAAGCTCAAATTTCTTTGAATTTGATGATTTAGTTTGAACTTTCTTCCATTGTATAAATAACAACTACTTAATGCGCGTTCTTTTAAAATCTAAAGCGACAAGAAGGTTGTTTTGGACGGGAGGCGAAGGGGCTGGAGGATTAGATGGATATTCGAAAGGGGGGCGGCCCCAGATTGGAACCGTCACTTTACCTGGGGGACAGGGCTGGCATTCCTTGTTCCTCTGGATCTCCGGCCCAACGCAATTACTGCCTCCGTTGCTCGGTGTCGGCTGCGTGCACGTTCTTGTCCTCATTTTTCCTTTAGGCAGGCTCGCTCCGGGACAGCTACACTCCTTCCAGGGCGACCAAGCCGACCACCCACCGTTCACTGCAAACGAAAGACGCCCATTAGCACATGCGGTCCTCGTTAGCACCAGTTTCAGAACGAATGACCTCAGACGACAACATAACTTTTTCGTAAAGATTATATTAATGACAAAAAGTTACAACTCAGGTATTATTAGTTTAATAATTAATATCTCAGTAATTGTTAAATTAAATACATTCGTGTCTTGATTGTGTATTGAATAAAATCAACAATATCCTATCAAGGGCTTAGGTGGACCTATTGACTGAAAAAAATTAAAAATTAAGATTTTGTTGGTTAAGAATATAAAAGACGAAGTCAAAGACACAAAGATTGGCATCATCGAAATTATCAGTACAACAATTAACTAGTGCATACTATTATAATTAAAAGTTTACAGTTAAAGAGTTAGAAAAAGAAAGAAGTGAGTATGTAATCGAAGGAAAACCCCCAAAGTGAAATTGATGCTATGCAAAAAGATAAAAAAGATACGTAAAAGATGATATTAAAGTAAAGTGAAATCTTTAGAAAATATATTTGAAAGGTAAAATGTAGTTTCGACGAACTGCAGAATCACTTTATGAAGGTAGAGAGTTTATTGCAAGAATTGAAAGTAGCTGGAGCGAGACTGAATTATTCTGATAAGGTGTGTTATCTACTGATGATGATCCCTGAATCGCCAACACGGCGATTGAAGCGGTTCCAACACCAATTACAATGGAAACTGTAAAAGGCTGTCTTCTAGATACAGAACTAAAACTTAAAGATGGTCAACCTCAAGACACCGAAGATCAGAGCTATGCATTTTGTTCAAACAAATTTCAAAGAAAATGTTATAAATTGATCATTTTGCAAGAGATTGTCGAAAGAAAAAGAATTAACGCAAATAGATCTACACAAAGAGGATTCTTTAGAAGCAGAAGAAATTTAAATCAAGGAAGAGGTTTTGGGCGAGGTTTGAATAGACAAGCAACAATGACATGGAAAGAAAGTCATGAGGGAAGTAAGTACAATAAACATGGAAGATAGAAGCAAGAAGATTGAATTTGTATTAGATAGTGGGGCAACAGACCACTTGGTAGCTGAAGCTATGGAAGAATTTACGTTTTTATATAATAGAATGGAGTGAGTGAATCAAACTCTTTTAGATAAGGTAAGGACATTATTTGTCGATATCAAGTTAACAAGATATTTGTGGGATGAAGCATATTAAACAAATTAGTCACCAACAACTGCTTTAAGAAACAAGATAATAGCAGAAATATTTCAAAGAAAATTAAAAAAGAAACATTTGGAAGTAAAGCATGGATAAGTCATTTAAAGCTTCCAAAACATCCTCTGCTTTTACCTATTATAAAGAACGACGTAATTTCACCAATAATGCACGTCAACGTGAAGAAAATAGCTTTTTTGTCTCACATATTCAAGTGTAGTGATTCCAGGAAATCATGGGATTGGGTTGAGTTTGGTAGTATTCATAGCAACATTGGTAATGCCGATTTGATTAATAATTCATTTTTAACATTTCAAATTACTAACTCTGGTGATGTAGAGCTTATTAAATTCTATAATTCTAAAATTCTCCCTTAGATCAGTTCTACTGCATCCTTTTCCTTAACCTCAGTATACGAAATCTGTCGTGTGATGCAATCTATTAAAACCAATGCAGTTGAAAGTGATGGCATTAGGGTAAAGATGTTACTTTTGTGTTGCCCTTTCTTATTAATGCATATTGTAAATTTTTTTCTGATCTGAGTGTCTTTCCTGATCAATAGAAGATCAGGAAAGATCACGAGATTTGATGAAACTGATGTTATATATAAAGAAAAAGAAAATATTCCTGTAGTGTGGTGAATTAGTACTGATGGAAACAGAAGAGAACTACAAAAATTAATAACGGTAATGGATGATTGATTGAAGATGAACCTAAACAGGAGGAACATAAACGAAAAGTAAAATTACTAAGAAGAATAAAGAGAAGTTAAAGAAATACCGATAGATTATGAAGAAACAATTAAATCGGAAGAGGGAAGAGGATATTCTAAAGAGATATTAACTGAACCACAACAGGCAATAGAAGTAAAGTGTATTTTCAAATAAAAGGTGATAGCACAAAAAAGGTCACATTATAATAGCCTTTTTAGTAAAGGATATTAGATTTCTGAAAATAGTGAAGAGTTTAGTTATGCACCTTTGTGTAGATTGCCTACAGTAAGAATCTGACAAACTGATTTACTGACTGCATTTTTGAATGATAGGACTACACATAAATTCATAATACTTGAAATTGAATAACCGATTGAGGATTGCAACAAAATGCTGGAATGAGAATTTAGACGAAGTTATGATAAGCTTCTAATTCAAACGAATTGACTGCGACTATTGTTTTTATGTTAAAAATATTGTATATTAGGTTTTGTTGATTGATGATGCATTAATTGCTGGAAACGAAGCAGGAGTGAACCAACTCATAAACAAACTCTATAAAGAATTCCAAGAAAAAAAAGCCTTAACACAATGATAACATTTCTAGTAATGGAAATAGAGCGATCAGATTAATGATTAAAGGTCAGTCAAATAAAATTATTAGAGATTTTGGTATGTGTTAAAGTAGAACAATGGGAACGCCAATGGAAGTGGATGATTGTGACTAAATAATTATTTGATTGTGATTAATAATGTATCATACAGAAAACTTATTGTTAACTGAAAACTTATTATAATTAAGTTGTTTAAGGTACTTATCAATTGTCATAAGACCAGATTTATCATCTAAGGTATTAAAGTATAGGTAGTACTCGAGTTAAATCACTGACTTCGTCTAAGTCTATTTTGTCGTAATTCGAGAATTTATTTGAATTATTAATTTTAACGAAAGCAAATGGTACAAATGTTATGAAATGGTTTTACATGTCTAACCGTCAATGAAATACTTTAAAAAAATCCTAAAAATCAATAAAAAAATGTAGATATTGCACAATAAGTCTAGAATGTCAACGTAGGAATGGTATCTCAATTTTGAGATACTTGTATATTTC
Organism: Onthophagus sagittarius; assembly: GCA_036711965.1. Taxonomy (NCBI): domain Eukaryota; kingdom Metazoa; phylum Arthropoda; class Insecta; order Coleoptera; family Scarabaeidae; genus Onthophagus; species Onthophagus sagittarius. Next base: position 17,946,837 of record JASERS010000004.1, read on the forward strand.
AGTTTTGTTCAGGATGTTCCGTCCCAGTATTTAGTACCATGTCATAAGACCAGATTTATCATCTAAGGTATTAAAGTATAGGTAGTACTCGAGTTAAATCACTGACTTCGTCTAAATCTATTTTGTCGTAATTCGAGAATTTATTTGAATTATTAATTTTAAAGAAAGCAAATGGTACAAATGTTATGAAATGGTTTTACATGTCTAACCGTCAATGAAATACTTTAAAAAAAAATCCTAAAAATCAATAAAAACAGACAATACAATAAAAACTTATTGCACAATAAGTCTAGAATGTCAACGTAGGAATGGTATCTCAATTTTGAGATACTTGTATATTTTAGTTTTGTTCAGGATGTGCCGTCCCAGTATTTAGTACCGGGTCTATTCCGGCATTTCATGAAAGAAATGATAAATCTGGGACCACTAAGAAGTCCCAGGATTCTGAAAGTCTCAAAATTAAGCAAAAATTCAAAGACCTGGAATGAAAATGAAATGATTTACAATGAAAATACGCCCCATAGCAATGAAAAGTCTTTTAGAAGCATTTCAAAATCTTCTAGAAGATCAGTATCTAGAAGGCTGGTATCAAGTCTTCTGGAAGAATTTCAAATTTTCTGGGAGCATTGCAAATCTTCTTCTGGCAGTAGTAAAATCTTCTAGAGGCAGTAACGAGTCTTTTGGAAGCATTTTAAAGCTTCTAGAAGCAGTATCAAGTTTCCTGAAAACTTTTCAAGTCTTCTGGAAGCAAGGTTAAGTTTTTCAAAGGTAATATCGAGCCTTTTGGAAGCATTTTAAATCTTTCTGAAGCAATAACAATATTTCTGGTAGTGTTCAGAATGTTTTAAAAGCAGTATTAAGGCTTATAGAAACAGTATCTTTAGGAAGGATTTTAAAACTTCTAGAAGTAGTATCGAGTCTTTTGAAAACAGTATCAAGTCTTTTGGAAACAGTATTAAGTCTTACCAGGGCAGTATCGAGTCTTTTAGAACTATTTTAAAACTTCTAGAAACAATACCAAGTTTTCCGAAAACATTTCAAGCCTTCCAAATGCAATATTAAGGCTTTTGGAAGCATTCTAAATCTTCCAGAAGCAGTATCAAGTCTTCTGGTAGTTTTTAAAATGTTCTAGAAGTACTATTAGGTTTCACAGGGGCAGTATCTTTTGCAAGTATTTTAAAACTTTTAGAAGTAGTATCGAGTTTTCTGGAAACAGCGTTAAGTCGTTTGGAAATATTTCAAGTTTTTTAGAAGCATTTCAGGTCCTCTAAAATCAGTATCAAATCTTCTGGAAGCAGTATTAAGTCTTACCGGGGCAGTGTCGAGTCTTTTGGAACTATTTTAAAACTTCTAGAAGCAGTATTAAGTTTTCCGAAAACATTTCAAGTTTTCTGGAAACAATATTAAGTCTTCCGGAAGCAATATCAAGCCTTTTGAAAGCATTTTAAATCTTCCAGAAGCAGTATTAACTCTTCCGGTAGTATTTCAAATGTCCCAGAAGCAGTATTAAGTTTTACAGGGGCAGTATCTTTTACGAGCATTTTAAAACTTTTAGAAGTAACATCAAGTCTTCTGGAAACAGTGTTTAGTATTCTGCAAGCATTTCAACTCTTTTAGAAGCATTTCAAGTCTCCTGAAAGCAATACCAATTCTTCTAGAAGCAATTTTAAGTCTTACAGGGGCAATATCGAGTCTTTTGGTAGTATTTTCAAACTTATAGAAGTAGTATCAAGTCTTCTAGGAACAGTGCCAAGTCTCCAAGAGGCATTTAAGGTTTTCTGGAAGCAGTACCAAGTTAGCTCCCCAATAAAAAGCTCAATAGTAGAATCCAAAATTAATTGAAAATGGCAACTTTCAAATATAAAATCAAGAATAACTAATAGTAAGTAAGAAATCGAGATAAAATCAATAACAATTTCGTTCGTGTTTGAACAATCAGAGAGAACCCATGTAGTTGGTGCCTAAGGATAAATCCTTTAATTAAAAAAATAGCAAATTTAATAAGGTAATCAATTATTGTTTCCATTAAAAAAATTAATTGCTCATAATATCTAAAACCGGTCTTTTTTGCTATATCAAATTCTCTGCGACAAAGTGCCCGTATAATATCTGAGGAATAATACTCCATCTATAATTATATCCACGATAATTGCACTTATCGTTTGTATACAACTGTATGTGTATGTATACAACATGTTTTTGTTGATTGTCGTAAGTGCGAGTCGTAGTAAGTCGAGTTGTCGTAAAACTAGGTCTACATGTATTTAGTCATTAGGAGTGTTAAGTTAACTAATTTACCAACTAAGAAGACAGGTTAAGAAGAAAAAGCAAGGCGTCAGTTTAATATACAGTTAAGAGATGACGATGTATTAAATGAAACCAACATAACTTTATTAATATTATTTATAATATTTAACATTAATAAAGCTATCTCTTAATAAGGTCATCTCTTAACTGTGTATTAAACTGACGCTTCGCTAAAGTAATATGTAATTATTTTTATACTAAAGCTTTATTATACTAATCTTTATAGAGTATTTATAACAATTTCTATGTCTATGTATTCAATTGTTTAGAAGATGCGATTTTTTAAAGACAATTATACTTTTCTTATATAAACGAGATGAAGAGCTTTCAATATCCCAGAATATCTCGATAACTTTGTCTCCATATATTATATTTTGAAACTACTTTCTTAAAAATAAAGGATGTGTATGATAGAATTCTTATAATAAATTACAATTACGAAATAAACTTCTTACATGCCATAAATACCAAGTTAGAAATCATGATTAATTATAAATAATAATTTCTCGGAATCATAAATGAATAGTAATTATTCAATTAGACAGTGATTACTATATTTTACAACAGACCCGTAACTCTTAAGCAACACCTTGTATACATAAATACAGACATTAACATTATTATTAACATTAAATACTAGAAATTTCTTATAACTTTTTTACTAGGAACCCATTAGCACCCGACCAGTTCTTGTTACAGCGTTTCTTTTTTAACTCGTTGAAACGACACATCATCAGGCCATAAACTTATCTCAAACTGGAAAACTTTCTGAATTTAACTTTCCCTCTCCGAGTAAGCGAACGACTTCGGTTTCTCCACTTCGCCAACCCCGCTCGCCGGACCAGAAGTTCTTTCGCCCCGTACGCAACGTCGGAAACAAACTTAAGGAGTTAATAAGTTGCTGCGCGGACGTTTCAAAACGAAACGGGGCTTGTATTTTTTCAACAACGACTCTTTCACTTCTTTCAAGAAAGTTCGAAAACAAAGAACGAGATTATCCGAGTGTCCCGGTGTCGTTTTAGGAGAGACCGCGGAGAGGACATCGCGAACACTTAACGTGATGTTTACACGTGTTCTACCTTCGGCGAGCCTTCTTTCGTACAAACACGGAGCTGCAGATGTTTTCTCAACAAATAACTTTCGGAAATCACCGAGGACGTGTAAATATTGTGAGTACCTCTTAGAAAAGCAAATACGTCGGGATAAATTTCCTGTTTCTCGCGATAGATGGCGCCAAGAAATTATATTAATCCGACGTAAAAAAAATCTTTTGACGTTTTAAAACATTCAAAATTTCTCCACAATGTTTAGCTGGTTAGCCAAAGAGAACAAGGACGACCAAGAGGTTTTCGATAATGTCCTCGAAGGCTTGAAGAAGATCTACAAAAACAAGTTGCTACCTTTGGAGGAGCACTACATGTTTCACGAGTTTCATTCGCCCAAGTTAAACGATGCCGATTTCGATGCGAAACCCCTCATTCTCCTCGTGGGACAGTACTCGACCGGGAAAACGACTTTTATTAAGTATTTATTGGAAAGAGAATTCCCAGGAATGAGGATAGGACCCGAACCGACAACCGATCGTTTTATAGCGGTTATGTATGGAGAAAAAGAAGGTGTAATTCCGGGTAACGCTCTTGTGATGGACCCCAAAAAGCAGTTTAGACCACTCTCGAAGTTTGGTAACGCGTTCTTGAACAGATTTCAATGTTCGCTAGTCAAGTCCCCTGTTCTTAAAGGGATCTCCATTATCGACACCCCAGGAATCCTCGCAGGAGAGAAACAACGTATCGACCGAGGTTATGATTTTGCCGGGGTTCTAGAATGGTTCGCAGAACGAGTCGATAGGATCATTTTACTCTTTGACGCCCACAAGCTTGACATATCCGACGAATTTCGCAGATCAATCGAAGCCCTCCGCGGACATGACGATAAAATCAGGATAGTTCTAAACAAATCAGATATGATCGATCATCAACAGTTAATGAGGGTGTACGGAGCTTTGATGTGGTCCTTAGGAAAGGTTTTTCAAACCCCCGAAGTCGCCAGAGTGTACATAGGATCCTTCTGGGATCACCCGCTCAGGTTCGATATTAACCGAAGACTGTTTGAAGATGAAGCTCGCGATCTATTCCGGGATATTAAGAGTCTCCCGAAATACGCCGCTTTACGTAAACTCAACGATCTAATCAAACGAGCTCGTCTTTGTAAAGTCCACGCCCACATCCTATCCGATCTTAAAAAAGAAATGCCAAATTTATTTGGGAAAGACTCGAAAAAAAAGGATTTGATTAAGAATCTCGCGCGAGTATACGAAAAGCTACAAAAAGAACAACAAATCTCCTCGGGAGATTTCCCCGAACTTTGCCGAATGAAAGAGAGCTTATCGAAACACGATTTTACAAAGTTCCATTCGCTAAAGCCGAAATTAATAGACACAGTTGATACTATGCTTGCCCAAGATATCGCGCAATTAGTGGCGATGATTCCCCAAGAGGAATTAAAGTACGAAGAGGAGCACAATTTAACCGGGGGCGTTTTTGAAGTGATTGAAGATAAAGCATCTCCGTTTGGTTACAAAAGAGGTGAAGGAATCGATGCTGGATACGGCGAGATTGAATGGATCGTCGGGAGGGGTAGGGAAAAATACGACGATCTTTTTGAATCATTAAACCCAATCGATGGGAAATTATCGGGAGGTGCTGCTAAAGCCGAAATGGTCAAGTCTAAATTACCCAATGCTGTGTTGGGGAAAATCTGGAAATTGGCTGACGTCGATAAGGACGGGTTTTTGGATAAGGACGAGTTTGCGCTTGCTCAATACTTGATTAATGTTAAAATTGAAGGTTCCGATTTACCCGAAGATTTACCAATACACTTATGTCCACCATCCAAGAAGAAATATTTACTTGGAGTTTAAAAGAAAATATTTTAGTTTAATTTTTTGTTTAATTATTGCAAATTGTTCGTTTTCGAAATAGATTTAATTAAAACTTGATTGGATCAAAAAATAAATTGTGCGAATGTTTATTACTTAGTTATCTGTTTAATTAATATCGTCCTCGCATAAAAAATCACGATCATTTTTGATCTCACGATGTAGCAAAAAAGTTTTGTGGTAATTCAATTTTTTATGGGTTGGGTTTAGTTGTGCATCTGAAAATATTTTTTAACGAAGGCCTCTACGTATAATGAATAGTTTCTGAAATAGAGTACTTTACAAATTGATTTGGCAATCTTGTATATTTTAATCGAAGTAAAACCAGAACTAACACTAGGTCTGGTGTTGGGTTGGGTTAGGTTGAGTTGGGGTTAGCCGTGCATCTTAAGACATTTTTTTAACGAAGGTTTATAGACTTAGTTGGCAACCCTGTATATTTGTATCGAAGTAAAACTAGAACTAACACTAGACCTAGAAGTGGGAAGATTTGGGTTTAGCCGTGCGTCTTCAGACGCACGGCTAAACCCAGAACTTTCCACTTCTAGGTCTAGTGTTAGTTCTAGTTTTTTATCATTAGATGTAATTCTAGATCTAGAACTAGAAACATTCTAACTACGGATTTTTTTGAAAAAAGTGGTATTAAAATAATCCACAAGTCTGCATACCATACTCAGTTAAATGTGGTAGAAACGATTCATGAAGTGTTTAAAAGATTACTCAACTTAAAATTTTGAGTAATGAATATTAAAAAGAGTGGGACGAATACATTGATAAAACAATATTTGCCCTAAAAAGTGCACCAAATGCAGCATATGGTTTCAGACCTGATGTAGGCAGATTAGATCTCCATTAAGTACATGAAAGATTTTATGGAATAACAGAGATACTAATGAACCAGGCATTAGTTATGTCCTGAAATTACTGGAATGATTGAACAACACACAAGAAATTGTAGAAATTAGAATGCAAAAACAGTTATTTACAAAGGAGGGGATAATGTGTTGACGTGATGGGATAAATAATAAATCTTAGGCACCGTGATCTATCATGCGCGAAAGTTCTTCAGCACCGACTTAAGTTAAGATTAAAATATGGAGTCGGAATAGCGCAGAAGTAGAAAAAGGAGAAGAAATGGTGAAGCGTTGTTAATCTTTCAGTCTAAAAGAACCATGGAATGCTGTAGGCTCCTCCAGGAAAAAGCATCATGGGAAGCGATGATTACTCCAAGAAGAATGCGCAAAAAGATAAGATGATGAAGGACGGTTGAAATAGATGGTTTCCCCGAAGTTGCCCTTCGAAGACCAACCCAATCGAATCCAATTCAATGAAGTTTTTACCGTCCAAATTATATCAGTCAAGATCTTTTTTACATAAAAATTCTTCCTCAACCTGAATATTCTCCAGAATACACAAAAAAGTACCATATTCAGTCAAATGTGGTAGAAAGGATTCATGAAGTGTTTAAAAGATTACTCAAAGCTTTGAGTAATGAACATTAAAAAGATTGGGACGAATACATTGATAAAACAAAATTTGCCCTAAAAAGTGCACCACATGCAGCATATGGTTTCAGACCTGCTGCAGGCAAATTAGATCTCCATTAAGTACATGAAAGAATTTATGGAATGGCAGAGATACTAATGAACCAGTCATTAGTTATGTCCTGAAATTACTGGAATAATTGAACAACACACAAGAAATTGTAGAAATTAGAATGCAAAAAAAGTTATTTACAAAGGAGGGGATAAAATGTTGATGTAATGGGATAAATAATAAATCTTAGGCCACCGTGATCTATCATCCGCGAAAGTACTTCAGTAGCGACTTAAGATGAAATTAAAAGATGGAGACGGAATAGCGCGGAAGTAGAAAAAAGGAGAAGAAATGGTGAGGCGATGTTAATCTTTCCGTTTAAAAGAACCATGGGATGCTGTAGGTTCCACCAGGAAGCAGCATCATGGGAAGCGATGATTGCTCCAAGAAGAATGCGCAAAAAGATAAGATGATGAAGGATGGTTGAAATAAATGATTTCCCCGAAGTTGCCCTTCGAAGTCCAACCCAACCGAATCCAATTCAATGATGTTTCCATCGTCCAAATTATATCAGTCAAGATCGTTTTTACATAAAAATTCTTCCTCAATCTGAATATTCTCCAGAATACACTATTCATAATCGTCTTTCATTCATATCTCGGCAGATTTTGAAGACGTCAGCCACGCAAAGCTTCATTAAGTTGGATTGGACTTCGAAATTCCAACCCAAATTTATACTTGTGGTGGCCGAAGTCTTTGAAGCTTTGGGTTGGATTGGAATTTTGAAGTCTAACTCAACCCCGTGGTACTTTTCATTCATATCTCGCCCGATTTGGAAGACGTTAGCCGCCCAAAACATAACAAAATTAGATTATGTTGGATTAGATTTCAAAATTCCAACCCAACCCAACCCTTCGTTCATCCAAAATGTTATCCATGATAGTTAGGGTGGTCGTAGTCTTTGAAGCTTTGGGTTGAATTGAAATTTCGAAGACCAATCCAACCCCATGATCCTTTGGGCGGTCGACGACTTCGAAGAAATACAAGACGATTAGAGGCAGTGGATTTGGGAGAAAATTAAGGTTGAGGAAGAATTTTTGTATCAAAAGAAATAATTCGCCGGATTCAAATACGTATACCAGTATTTTAAAGATAATAGTGGTCTTCAGTACTACTCACATTTCATCAGGAATCTTGGTATTTCGAATTCCGGAATATCGGTATTAAAAGCTCTAAGATATTTAGGATATCCAAAGAAAGTAGTAAACAAAATATCAGATACCAATTAGAAGAAATAACTAAAAGCAAACTGAAATAGTTGGTTCAATTCAAATATACAGTGTTGAATGGGGTTGGGTTTAACCGTGCATCTGAAGACTTTTTCTTAAAGAAGGAATCTACAACAAATAGTTTCTGAAATAGAGTACTTTGCGAACTTATTTGGTAAACCTACTTACTTGAACTGAAGTAAAACTAGAACTAACACTAGACCTAGAAATGGAAAGGATCGGGTTTAACTGTACGTCTTCAGACTTAATTTGGTTGGGTTGGGTTGGATTAGGTTAGGTTGGATTTGGCTTAATTTAAATATGATGGGTTGTATTATTAATTTTTGGTGGGAGGTAAACTACAAAGACGTCCAAAGACAGGAAAAAATGCCGAAGAGATATGGGGACATATATGTGAATAGACTTCCAAAATAATCTGTGAAGGAAGAGAATAAGCAAGGGAAGAAGCTGTATTATTAATTTTGGGGGCAGGTAAACCAGTAGTTTAACTCCCTCCAAAACGATATCCAGAGACAGGAGAGGATGCCGATAAAGAGTGAAAAGATATGGGGATAGAATTGCAAATAGATTTTCAAAATAATCTGTGAACGAAGAGAGTAAGCAAGGGAAGGGACCGGGTGCCATTGTAGTATGAAAAGTGGTGTTGATTATGCGAAAAGAATTGGGAAATGCTAGAATACACAGAGTGAGTCAGAAAAACCTTGACAGGCTTCTAAAGCATGAAAAACTAAATAATCGTAATATGCATGAGCTCGTAAATGCGTTAAAATTTAAAATTAAACATGATCTATAATAAAAAAAGCCTTTTTTAAAATTTGTTCCTACACCACTGCTAATTTTGTCAATCGGGCAGTATTTTTGTGTAAAAGTATCATTTATTTATGAAGTTAGGTCTTACAAAACTTTGATTAAAGCAACAATTTTTAAGAAAAACAAGTTTGAAGAAAAGTAGTTAATAAAATTTCTGTAAATTTAAACATCATATTTATCTGTATGGACAATACTTCAGGAATAACAGCTGCATCATTTTCAACATGTCCAGCATTTATTGCCGCAAGAATACCCATTAAGACTAGAATGGCTGCCTGGAAAACTGTAAATTATTCAGAAACTGTTGCCTTCATTCAAAATTGTTTATTCAATCTTCTTAAGAGCATTTAAACGCTAAAATGGAAAATCTCAAGTCAAAAACCATGAGGTTAAATGGAACCAACATGTCAAGTTACAATGAAAAAAAAACAACTTTTTATTAATTTTACTAATTCTAGAGAAACTTAGTTGTTATACGAAGCTTGAAATTATGAAAATCGCCACAGCATTACTTAATCGTATCGAACACATTAAAATATTAAAACTTTTGAAAAAAAAAAAAAATGTTGGACAAACAAATGAACAATGCAAAATTTTATAAACGTGTAAAAAAATTTTTTTTAAGAAAAAAACTTGTTCGTGACTGCAACCCAGTTTGAAATAAAACACAATGCGCATGACACAGAATGAGACCAATGAAACGAGCGATACAATAAAAGCGGTAAAGTTTCAAAATTCAAAGATTACAAAAATTATGACTTTCTAAGAATTTACAAAGGCAAAGCCGAAAATTAACAATAGGAAAAATTTAAATTTTTACAAGATATTAATTTTCAATTTTTAAACAAGCTAAACCACCAATCTTCAGAATATCATGTCTGTGGAGTAATTAGACACTACAACTATGGAATCATCATAATGTGGGTTTGAATTAAAGTTTTGGTTAGTTTTGTCCTTGTAAATAAGTAAGCATAAACATTGCTCAAATTCTGTGTATCCATCTTAAAATTGATAGCATTTTTTGTGTAATTGATATGAATCATTTCGAGAAAAAGTCTATTATGATAGTTCATTTCAGTGTCTAAAATCTTGACCTCATCGAAATTAAAGGTGTGTATACGGTCATGAACACATATCTTTAACAATTTGAAAACGATTTTTTAAAGGAGAACTTAGAATTTCTTAGAAGTAATTTTATTAACAACGGTTATCCACTAAAACTAATCAATAAATTTTTGTTTTCAACTTCTAATATCAATATCGCAGTTTAACAAATCCAACTTTATTAGAAACTGAACCTTTAGTATATAAAAAGCTTCCTTTTATTGACAAACTAAGTGAATCCTTAAAGAAAACTCTCACAGTCATTGATAATATAAAGATTACAGACTGCTATGAAAATAAATTAGGAAACCATTTCACTAGATTAAAAGATAAAACCGAAGACAAATACAAATCGAATTTAATATATTGCATTTCTTGTAATGACTGTGATGGTAGATATACAAATATAGAAATAAACAATCAAATAGAAATAAACAATCGAAATATTAGCAATTAAAAAAGTTGTTTTAATTTACGTACTCTTTGGACCGTTCATCCCGAATTAAATAAATTCATTCAAAATGACACTTTACTCAATAACTCCTGTCCGTTTGACAAAATTAGCAGTGGCGTGGAGAATATTTATAAAAAGGGATTTTATATTGTATATAATGGCAACCTTAATCAACAGAATCTAAAAGACTATCTTCATCATTTTAATTTTTCAAATATTATCTACCCTAGAAGTCTGTCAAAGGTTTTTTGAATCACCCTGTATATTATTTCTGAAGGCAGATTCTGGAAGAGGGGATTAATTGGACAGATTAATTCATCCATCGGGTTGGGTTGGGTTGGGTTGGATTGAGTTGGGTTGTTCAAAACTGAACGCGCGTCTAAGCCAACAAAACTGAACGTTTCGTGTTTAAATGTAACTACAACTGGTTGTTATTATTATTTTTTTTTTTTTTGTAATTAATTTAGATATAATTCTAATATTAAAATACCGATATTTTTGGGACAATACCGATTTTCGATACCGCTTTCACATCTTTATAGACTACTTATGAGTAGAACATGTGTAAGTAGAAAATACTCAACCTAACCTAATTAAACCAAACCCAACCTTGAAAGGTTGGGTTTGCTTCCACCACTATATTCGTAATAACATTACTCACCCATACCTTTAGAAATAAAATAGGCAATAAAGTAACAACAGTAGATATGTTATGTCCTTTTCGAAAAAAAGTTATCTTAAATATTCCAAATCAGATACAAATTAACACAACATTAAGAGATTTAACGAAGATTTAAAATTAATGTAGCGAAAATCAATAAATAACCGAGTACTTTATGAAAAGAATCTTTATGTGATGTTTAAAATGAAATTTAGAGTGTTAAGCTTTTGTTGACAAATTTTAAACGTATCGAATCAGTTGTGCGCGAGAAAGACGTGAGTCATATCGAATCGCCTACACAGAACAACCTAAAATTCCTTTTGTAGCACAGATGGTATTGTATTCAAAGATCGTTTCAGACGCAGCAGCATCCGAGTCACGTTCTGCGGTACACCCCGATAGTTAAAACGCAATAAATCGCAATTAAACCGCGGCCGAGCCCTCTTTGTTTCGCGTAAACCGGACGGATCGTCGCGCGGCGCCGCCGCTTCCAAAACCGAACCAACAGCGGAAAATAAACCGGATTAAGCGCCAATATATTTATTATGACGCCTCGGCGAGTTCCCGAGTTTTAATTGGATTGAATTCGTCGCGTAAATCGCACCTAACGCCGACGGTTAATTGTATTAGGACGATTTGCCGCGAGTTATGCGGGTAAACATTTAATCGTGTTATGGGGAAAAGTAACCAGGCGCGTTGTGAAGACAATATCCAAACGCCGTTCGGTCGTTCGAATCTTCTTTTGGAGAAGTGAAAATAAACAATGCGGTCCGCTTTGTTGGGGAAAAAGGAGCGGGTTTACAAGGACCGTAAAGTCCGTCCTAGTTACGACCTTAACTGATGAATTAAACTTAAGGACAATAGACAGCTGCCCGGAAAACTTTCTTGGCGTAGTAACTCTCTTCGCCGAGTTTCGACTCCAACTTTGACGTATTGATTGGTCCTAGTCACTGGGAAGGATCAAAGTGCAATTGTTCAACTTTTTGTTAGCAGTGTTCGTCTGGAAGATTTCTACTTCAATTTAAACTGAAACGAAACTCCTGTTACTACCCGTTTGTCTTTCAATTAAAACAGGAAAACGTCTTTATACACATCAGGAATGGGATGGGATGGATTTTTAGAATTTTAATTTTCCAAACAGATTTGGAATCTTTACACTCGTAAATTAGACAAGGCGAGATTCGAATATAAAACGAAGAACGCCCTTCTACTTACAGTCCGTTCATTATTATCAAAACACCGAATCAACGCCACTGGTAATTCTACATCAAAAGGAAACAGACAAAAGCCCTCGTTGAATTTTAAACGTAGACCACACCTCGGGGCCCCTGCCTACTAAACCGTAAACACACACAAGGCAAATAATAAATAGACACTCGGAAAGCATCAAATAAAAATAAACTCAAGCCAGGGACTCTATTCCTTCGTCTTCCCTACCTTTTCTTTTCTCGTGGAAGCCCTTCACAGTCGGGGGGCTAAAGCGCCAGCCATTGTTTTGAGATGCTACAAGAATTTTAAACGGAAGAAAAAGAGACTTGGTCAAACTCAAATCGATGCTTAATAATTCAGTTAATACAAGCCACTTTATTACACGCAGCGACGATTAAATTAATGACATCGCCGGTGAGTGTGAATCGATTCGGGAAAATTCCTCGGCAGCCGCATTGCTAATTTCGCGGACAATTTAAGGCTCCGTTGTCTGGCTCAATTAACACATTGATCAATCAGTCGGAACATCGCGTGCACCGCAAGCCACGGGGCTTCCGAACGCCGATAATTAACAAAACCGCCAGAAATTTAGTTCCAATTTTACCCCAACAGGACGCTTATAAAAACGGATCAAGCTAATAAGACTTAATTGGCCCTAATTGCCTCACTCATAATCTGTTAGAACTCCTACAATTTCTTCTTCGTACAACTTACAATTACATAACGAATGTACTCCTTAATTACATTTTGTCATTCATTTAAAGAGTTTCATTTAAACAGTCGAAATTATAAAGAAGCGCATTCTTCGTTCGAGGTGGTCGTAAAATCAAAAAAACGAGTCCAGACTAACGTTAATCAGACGTATCTCATTAGTAAAGACAAAAGGGAACGTCCACAATCAGTTTCTTTATGACGATGCCAAATCGCTTCGGATCTATATTCATTAATTTCTTCTTGTATTATAAGGCGAGCATATTGATGAGACCCGGACAAACGTGAATGTTAATCTAGATATTTAACATTCTAAGAGGCCATTCCATTCAAATTTTATTTACTGTCAGTGCCGTCCTAAGATATTTGGTGCCCCAGTACTGGTTCATACAAAATTTAAAAAAAGAAAATTTTAGTTTCCGATTAGTTCTAGATTTACTTCGACTCAAATCTACAGAGTTGCCAAATCAGTTTGGAAACTACTCTATTTCAGAAAGTATTTATTGTGGAGGCCTTTATTAAAAAATGTCCCAACCCAACTCCGTATATTTTAATTGAAGTCTTGAAAGATGTACGACTAAACCGGATTGTTTCTAGTTCTAGATCGAGAGTTGGATTGAATGATATAAAACTAGAACTAACACTAGACCTAGAAGTGGAAAGATTCGGGTTTAGCCGTGCGTCTTTAGACGCACGGCTAAACCCAAAACATTCCGCTTCTAGGTCTAGTGTTAGTTCTAGTTTTACTTCAATTGAAATATACAGGGTTGTCAAATCAGTTTGTAAAGTACCTTATTTCAGAAATTATTCATTGTGAAGACCTTCGTTAAAAAAAGTCTTCAAATACACGACTAAACCCAATCCAACCGAACTCTGTATAGTGACTTGTAACTAGAATCATTTGGGTTTAGCTATCTTGAAAGATGTACAGCTAAATTCGATCTAGAGTGGCAAGCAAGAAACTAGTCTAGAAGTGGAAATGGTTGATTAAGTGAGACTTATTCCAAACATTCGAATTTGATATATGGAACATCGTAGTAATGTTTAAACTACAATGTTTTACATAATTTACTAAGAGCTTATCTTCTAAATATAGTTGGCGTACCATCTGGTTTAGTTTTGTATTTGAAGTAATAAATTTAAATTGTTCTTTTTAAACTGAAATACATACTTTCGCGCATGACAGCTCGCGTTGGCCTATTACTTATTATCATTTATGGTTACATTTTGGACGAATAATAAACGAAAGTACTAGCTGTGATTAATATAAAGCCGCAAACTGAGAGAAAAGAAATGTCTTCTTTTGGAACATTTTTATCTTTCAAGGTTGGGTTGAATTTACTTTGAAATGGTTATGTTTTCACCAGAAAGTGATTAGTCTATAAGACTGTGATTAATATAGTACCGAAACTACAACAAAGTCTTGTTTTGGGAACATTGCTATCTTTCAAGTTTGGGTTGGGTTTAATTTGGGTTGGTTAGGCTGGGTACTTTCTCACCAACAAAATGATATAATATGAGTAGTCTACAAGACTGTGACTAATATAATGCCGAAAACTACAAAAGTCTTGTTTTGGGAACATTATTATCTTTCAAGGTTGGGTTGGGTTTACTTTGGGTTGATTAGGCTGGGTACTTTCTCACCAACAAAATGATATAATATGAGTAGTCTACAAGACTGTGACTAATATAATGCCGGAAACTACAAAAGTCTTGTTTTGGGAACATTACTATCTTTCAAGGTTGGGTTGGGTTTACTTTGGGTTGATTAGGCTGGGTACTTTCTCACCAACAAAATGATATAATATGAGTAGTCTACAAAACTGTGACTAATATAATGCCGGAAACTACAAAAGTATTGTTTTGGGAACATTACTATCTTTCAAGGTTGGGTTGGGTTTACTTTGGGTTGATTAGGCTGGGTACTTTCTAACCAACAAAATGATATAATATGAGTAGTCTACAAGACTGTGAGTTGATATAATGCCGGAAACTACAAAAGTCTTGTTTTGGGAACATTACTATCTTTCAAGGTTGGGTTGGGTTTACTTTGGGTTGATTAGGCTGGGTACTTTCTCACCAACAAAATGATATAATATGAGTAGTCTACGAGACTGTGACTAATATAATGCCGGAAACTACAAAAGTCTTGTTTTGGGAACATTACTATCTTTCAAGGTTGGGTTGGGTTTATTTTGGGTTGATTAGGCTGGGTACTTTCTCACCAACAAAATGATATAATATGAGTAGTCTACAAGACTGTGACTAATATAATGCCGGAAACTACAAAAGTCTTGTTTTGGGAACGTTCCTATCTTTCAAGGTTGGGTTGGGTTTACTTTGGGTTGATTAGGCTGGGTACTTTCTCACCAACAAAATGATATAATATAAGTAGTCTACAAGACTGTGACTAATATAATGCCGGAAACTATAAAAGTCTTGTTTTGGGAACATTACTATCTTTCAAGGTTGGGTTGGGTTTACTTTGGGTTGATTAGGCTGGGTACTTTCTCACCAACAAAATGATATAATATGAGTAATCTACAAGGTTATGGCTATTATAGTGCAGGAAACTGTAAGAAATGTCTGCTTTTGAAGATTACTTTTAGAATCGTTTTTACCTTTCAAGGTTAGGTTTAGAGATTGCAACAAAGATGGGGAGAATATACATGTTGAGCAACACAAGCTATAACAGAACACAGCACAATCGAGCTATGTTAGTTTGGATGCAACAAATTCTTTTTGAATCTAAGGAATGTCATCAAAATATTAATATTATTATTATTATGGGCCTATTGGGATTCATAATGAAGAAAAAAGAGGAAGAAGAATGACAACGACTGTATGGAGCTGAAGCGAAATCAGAACAGTGAATGAAATGATCAAGAGGAGATGTTATAAAAAGAAGAACCACGAGGATCGATTGAGAAAGTGGAGGGATGGGTAAAAGAACACTCAGATATGAGTCAAATAATGAACATATTCAAAAACTTAATCAATAACTATGTTCTAAGCTGGAAAACAATTGGCGATAGACGAGAGACAAACCAAGTCGAAAGGATGAGAATCAAAGAAGGCAATATTGGCAAGCATTTATTTTGGATTTGAGATGTCGTATGAGCAATCAAAGGTTAAAGTAGGTAATAAGGATGACTCTGTTAAGGGCAATCCTAAGAAACAAGGAGAGTAGCATGAAAATATTCAACATTTGTATTTGTGGCAGTCTGAAGAAACGTATAAGAAATATTCGAGTATTAACACCAAATATATGCGAAAAAAGTGAAGAAGGTATTCCTGGCCAATGATATATAAGAGAGAAGAGTTCGCCAGTCACTCTCGGATTAGTCTTTTATCCAGGCGCCATATTTAAATGGGGCTCAAAAAAGATTGGTTTTGCTTTGAATTGGTTATGCTGGGTTCTATACACTTTGGGTTGGTTAGGTTGGGTTGAGTTTGCCTTGGGCTCTAGCTTTGGATCCACACCTAGAATTAGGTTTGTTTTGATTTCAAACACCTTAACTTACTCTTTCTAATTATAACATACTCGAGGTATAAAGAACAAGAGCACAAATAAAGTTAAGAAGCAAGACAACAAGGAAGACACCAACTCTTTCACAAAAAAAATCTTGTTTATCTGATTTTATATTTTTCAATTTGCATTTGAATCAAAGAAATTGATAAAATCTTTATTGACTACTGTATGACGTTAAAGCAAGTCGATTTGCATGCGATGACAGAAACTAACTGTACGTTCGTCAAAACAGAGTCCATTATTAAGATTACAAATCTCTCATTAACGGTACGTGATGTTTGCGGGCCCGTTTATACCCAGCTTTCAATTATACGGACGTAAACAGGCGTCGGACGCAACTGTCGCAGTAGATAGAAACGGGCGAATGTCAGATTTGCATGGACTGTATTTCTGGAATAATCGCACAGAGCCCGTTCGAACCCAACTTTGCATATAGAGAGGAGATAGTTCGTTTAAAATGCGCGCCGTTCGCATAACAGTACAGGGGGCGTAGATGCAACATTAAAATTTCGTCTGGGATTTATCACTTCTTTTCAAGTTGATATTTTAGTCGTCCGTTGAATTTTAAGCAACACCACCTGTAAGGCAATAACATTGAGTTTGCGAATGAAGTTTGTAACTAGAAAGTACGGACGAACAAGCTAATTGTACGTAACGGAATTATGGTAATTGGATTGCAGGTGAATTTTGTTGCATCCGGTCTCGCAACGATGATATGTTTACGCTTGCGCATTGCGTATTTATGGCCGCCGGTAGATAATTATCATTCGCCGGGGACCGGACGGAAAATTAATCGCGAGTAATGTCCGCGAAAGAGGGTTTCCGCTTATTTTTAAACTGACGATGCCAATTAAAATGCCGGTTAGAGTCGCGGGCGTGGAGTGAGGCGAAATCGAGTCTTTCCCACTCGGCACACGTTCCTACTTAAAATAAGCCTCTGACTCAAAGGTGGCGGCGGTTCGCAGAAGTGCTTCGCTCTTCAAACGCGAGTGCCACTCCAAGTCACGGTGGTCGACGTGCGGAGAGACTAAGCTGCCGAAACTAATTATTTTTTTTTACAACTATGCTAAAACGGGGAGTTACAGTCCTTATCTGATCCAATTTAAATTGGGTTTTAACGTTACCCGCTTTTTAATAATTGAATTTTTTTCCGAGCGCGAGCTACAAGGGGGTTGAGTGCATAAATGAAATATTGGATTTACTAAATTGAAATGTTACAAAGGTTTATCAAATTTTATTCATTCGTTTTTTAATCGTTTTTGAAAAATGTCACTGAATAGAGGTGAACGATTTTGTTGTTTATAGGGTTATCCGATTTTAAAGGGAAATGTCCATCATTTTCTACTTTTACTTTTGACAAATTAAATGAATCAATAAATAGATTAAGAGATATAAGAGGAAAGAAAGTAATAAATTAAAGTGCGCTAGCTATATTAAGATGCATAATTATGCCAAGACATCATCTTTCTATGTATTAAATTCCCTTTATCTTGTATTCCTTAATTACCATGTCTATGCAAAACACGAATGCACAAACTCCCATACAAAAGCTTTAATAGGTGCAGACCACCCGTGCTGGATAGGCGCTGAATACGTGAGTACTCTGGGTGCAAAAGCTCCCATGCAAAGTTGTTAATGGATTTATCTGGATTGAACTTGTAGTTTTCAATTAATTTTTAAATTTTAATATACTCTTGAGTTCTTTCTTCTCAATTCGATCCCAGCATCTGCTTCAAACGTTTCTTTTGGAGAGCGTGCACTTTGAATAGCTTCCAAAAGACTTGGTACTGCTTCTATAGGACTTAAAACTGTTTCTAGAACACTTGAATTGCGCTTTATACTGGAAATGAAAGACCATTGCATATTGGATTTTTTCTATCTTAAAATTAAAAGGAATCTTAACACTAGCCACTTTGAGTATTTATCTTATTAATATTATTAATATAGTTATGTTATTTATATAACATATCATAAACTTAACAAAGCTTTCACGCCTTCAAGATAACACACACAATCAATAACACCTGAAATAAATAATAAAATAAGCACAATTATAACAAGTGACAAAGAAAGAAGAAAAACAGTATAATAAGATGATCATTGAAAAGAAAACGAAATCGAAATAACGTGGTTTCCTGAAGATGGGAATAAAGTGCTGAAACCGATAGAGACCGAAAAATAAATAAATAAATTTAATCCTCGTTAAGTACGATTTTAATTTTCCCTTCACATCATAACATTTTGTTAAATATTTTGAAACGTCTGCAATTCACCCACTAACATCATAAAATTCATGACGGTAATTTAGTTTTATCATATTTCATAGCAGTGTAACACAATATTTCAAACATTATTCATGTTTTATGTTAATTTAGTTCTGTTAAGAAGAAAAATCATTAGATTTGAAACATATGTTGCACTGATTTTACGAAAATAAAGAGATTTATACATCATTTCAATTCTTGATCTGGAAGGCTTAATGCTGTTTCCGAAAGACATAAACTATTTCCAGAAGACTTGCTGCTGTCCCTGAAAGACTTGATACTGCTGTTAGAAGACGTGATATTGCGTCCAGAAGATTTGAAATGCTTCCAGAATATTTGAAATGAAAGCCAGAAGACTTAAACTATTTCCAGAAGTCTTGCCACTGTCGCTGGAAGACTTGACACTATTTCTATAAGATGTGACTTGCTTCTAAAACACTTGATATTGCCCCTTCAAGACTTGAAATCTTCCAGAATATTTGAAATGCTCCCGGAATACTTAATGTACTTCCAGTAGATTTGCTACTGCCCCTGGAACACTTATTACTGCTTCCAGAAGACTTAAAATGCATTCAGAAGACTTAAAATGCTTCCAGAAGACTTGTAATACTTCCAGAAGACTTGAAATATTTCCATAAGACTTGTAATACTACCGAAAGATTTAATACTGCTTCCACAAGACTTATAACGCTTCCAAAAGACCTGACACTGTTTCTAGAAGATATGAATTTCTTCTAGAACACTTGATATTGCCTCTGAAAGACTTGAAATGCTTCCAGAATATTTGAAATATTCCCGGAAGACTTAATCTACTTCCAGAGGACTTGCTACTGCTTCTAGAACACTTGATACTGCTTCTAGAAGACTTGATATGGCATCCAGTAGACTTGAAATGCTTCCACAAGACTTGAAATGCTGCCAGAAGACTTATAATGCTTCCAGAAGACTTATAATGCTTCCAGAAGACTTGCAATGCTTCCAAAAGACTTAACACTGTGTTTAGAAAATGTGAGCGATATTCAGCAGATTTGATATTGCCTCTAGAAGAATTGATATGCTTCCAGAATATTTGAAATGCTCCTAGAAAACTTAAACTGATTTCAGAAGGAAGACATACTACTGCTTCCACAATACTTGTAATGTTTCCAGAAGACTTGACACTGTTTCTAGAAGATATGAGTTTCTTCTAGAGCACTTGATATTGCCTCTGAAAGACTTGAAATGCTTCCAGAATATTTGAAATATTCCCGGAAGACTTAATCTACTTCCAGAGGACTTGCTACTGCTTCTAGAACACTTGATACTGCTTCTAGAAGACTTGATATGGCATCCAGTAGACTTGAAATGCTTCCACAAGACTTGAAATGCTTCCAGAAGACTTATAATGCTTCCAGAAGACTTGCAATGCTTCCAAAAGACTTAACACTGTGTTTAGAAAATGTGAGCGATATTCAGCAGATTTGATATTGCCTCCAGAAGAATTGATATGCTTCCATAATATTTGAAATGCTCCTAGAAAACTTAAACTGATTTCAGAAGGAAGACATACTACTGCTTCCACAATACTTGTAATGCTTCCAGAAGACTTGACATTGTTTCTAGAAGATATGAGTTGCCCCGAGAAGACTTGAAATACTTCCAGAATATTTGAAATGCTCCCAGAGAACTTAAACTACTTCCAGAAAACTTGTTATTGCCCCTGGAAGATTTGATATTGCTTCTAGCTAGCTTTATTGAGAACAAGTATTTTGAATTTTTTGAGACCTTTTCAAATTCAATTTAGATTCGACCCACTTAGCAACCACACGTGTTTTCAAAAATAGGCGTTAAAGAGTAATAAACTCTGGGAAGAAAGAATATAAAAGCTCAAACACTCAAAAATTTTTGTAAAGAAACAACAAAACCTAATTACCTTAATGCTTGTAAATAAAATGTTTGAAAATGCAGTCTCGAATATAACATCGCTTCAAAACTCTGGACCTATATCTTTAGTAACGACATTAAACAAGATATGTGAACAAGATTTGAATCGACTACAGATACCATCACAAACTTAACAAAATGCCTATATTCTCTGCTTCGAAAGGCCAACTCCAACATTAGCAATATTCTTGGATCTAGCACAAGTATTTGACTCAGTAAACCATGAGCAATTGTTGAATACTCTTGATGTCAACCCAATTCAACCCAACGTGTTTGCCAAACGCAAACAGTCAGAGTTAGTGATAACAGCGTGCTCCAGGGAACAGCTCTGGGGCCTTCGCTATTTGTTAACTTTCCATGTTGCGAGAGATATGAGAAGCTTTACTGATGATAATGTTATGGATTACTCAAATACAACTGGGGATGCAGTAAAATTTAAGGTAGATATTAACGTAATTAAAATATTTCATTGGCTTTCTTATAATCGTTTAGCAATGAATTTAGATAAAACTTTTCATGCAGTTTTAATCAGGAGCCAGTCTACGATGAATTTTCTGTTAATTTGACAACAAATAATATATGCATTAAATGTTCACATAGTTTTCGTTATGTTGGAGTGATAATTGATAGTCACTTGAGGTAAGACGACAAGCATGTTGAAAGTACATCACGAATATTGAGAAATTATTATCAAGTATATGGATTAAAATACCTCATATATCGTTGTTTAGTAGAGTCGAGGCTGCATTTTAGATAAATTGTGATCTAAATAGCTCTAATTATGTTATATTTTTTGGAAAGCAACTTTCTTCGATGAGGAAATAATATTTTTTTTCGAAATGCACCTTTTTGTTTGAAGAGCAACTCTTTTAGACAAGATATACACAATTATTTTGTCCGAAAAGAGGTAGGAGTAAGCCCTGATCTATATCATACATACTAAAATCTCATAGAGATATTACAACGTAAGATTAAAAAGAATCGCACGTACTTCAACTTAAGTTTGCTAAAAAAATAATTGAACAATGTCTTTCAGTTTTCTTGCACAAATTTTTTAGCAGACTCACTAATATTACCTCATAGAGCCAATTGTTTAAATTTCAAATTAATTTTTAGGGCTGAAATTGATATTAAATAATAATCCTATTCTTTAAACCCACAAAGACATTCACCCAAACTTCCTGTACATAATTATGATATAGTGGCTCAAAAAGACGATGACCAATTTCGATATTCTTGAGAAAATTGATGACATTGATAATGGTTGGTATTCCTCGAATCATTAAAATTATGAAACGTTTTTTTTTGCAAGAACTATATTAACTCCCATTGATGGATCTTTTGTCGACCACTCAATTTATGTTCATTTATGTTCATATTGTACTCATTGTATATGAAATTGATTTTTATCCACATACTTTTTCATAACTAATCGAAATCAATGAGAACGTCATGTCGATTTGTCACGGACGAAAGAAAACACCGCAGTCGACAGTTTCGCGTACAATGGAACCGCCGATCCAGACAATGACGCCGAAAAAGCGGTTTCCCAATATCGTGGCGACCGGAAGGGCCTCCGGCAATGATTTTCCGTCCATAATTCACAGGGGTTTTTGTTGCCCGAAAACAATTCGCCGCGCCAATCGGAAGCGTTCGACAATGGGGGGCCAATTAATCTGGGCAGGAACGCGCGCCCTATGAACGCCGCCCCCTTTCACCTCGCCGTTGAAACGCTCTCCTCTCGGAACAAACTATGTTTACGTTATTTTCGTGGTACAAAGGGCGCGATTTATGCCGCCGTAGAAAATGCAGGCGGCGGTGCTCGTACATCTGGAGGTGAAAAGGAACCCTCTGCCGGTGGAAACGAGTATAACTCAAAGTAAAGGCCGCCTGTGTTGAATAGGAGAAAGGCCAATCCTATAGCCACAGCAGCAGCTCTTTGAAAGGGCTTTCTTTTCCGTTCTTGCCGTTTTCGACTGCCGCAGGAATCTATTTAGACGCAGTTTTAGAGAAGTATGCGCTTAGCCAAAGCATTTTCGGATTTCCTCATAAAATAACTTTTTTACAGAGTATCTTTTTTAATCTCTTCTTTGTTGAATAGAATTTTTATTCGAATGTTTATCGCTAAAGTTGCCTCGATTTCGCGATTGTTCGGACCATATTGTGAATAGACGTGATTATATAATAGTAAGTTAGAAAGTTTCAAAGTGAAATACATGACCGGCATATGGAGTCATGTCTCGGAGGGTGAATTAGATAGCGTGGTTTGTAGGATTTCGTTCTCTGAGAATTGAACTTTGGTCATAAAACTCGAATTTATGTCACCGTACGTTGTCATGATTGTGCCCGGTAATAGCTCCGTTATCGGTTCTGGTTGATGTAACGCAATTAACGTCGAGTCTTGTGCGCGCATCGCGCAAATGCATCCTTGTCCTTAATAAATTTAATCCATTAAGTACCGTAAAAGGACCAGTGAAAAGGCTTAATAGGCTCACAATAAAGCGGATAATTACTTTCGGACGCTTTTGTGTACTAATTCTTTAATGGGAAGCCATGTAACTCTGCGGCATTGCAAAGAGCTCAGAATGTTTTAAGAACATTAAGTATTTATTATACTGATGAATAACTCAATACGGGCAATTAGGAAAAGGGGGTCCAGAAACCAACAGCTGATGTTCATCATGAAAGAAAAAAATGAAAACCATATGGCGAGTTCATTAAATTCGCCTATTGTCACGGTTATTCTGTGCTGGTTATATTGTGGCGTTAAAACAGGCGTTAATCGCCGGGAAATAATTCATCATTAGCCGGTCTTTAGTTTTAATGACACCAGACCAGCTGTTGATGAATAAATATTGCTCGCCATAAGCTATATAACGCCTTCACTTAGACAATTTAAACTGTGCCAAAACATCTCAGAATTTAACATCGACTAGAACTTAAGTCTCGTCCTCGTCTATAACCCTCGTTATGGCGCCGTTCTTGGAACTGTACGTGTCGGACACAATGGAAAATTGAATTAATGGCCGGCACTGGGCACGCACCGCAGGAAATTTACGTCCACCGACCAGGAGTTACAAGCAATGTGACAAGAACTGCCTGCAAGTGTATTCAAATTAAGCTTAAAATACCTTCACGGCCATTTCTTTTTAGTATTGTGTGTCAGCAGGGTGAATCATCAGGGAAAATTTATTCAATCGGATGTTTCAATCAAAGATCGAATCTGGAAAAAAGAAGTGAACTTTTTAACAGGATGATGTATTTAGGTGCACCGGTAATTCGTTTGGAAATTATTCGCCCCCGAGCTTTAAGTTGATCCCATTGATGAAGTACCATAGGCCTGAAAATAAATAGGCCGACCGCAGCCCAATATAAATTTCAACTAAGGCACGCCATCGACGGATTTATGAAGTCGCTTTGAAGTCTCGTTACTCGCGCCACGATATACACAGGTTTTTCTAATTGAAGTTGAATTCCTGTGCTGGCGTAGTCATCGCCTCAGGGGCTTTTATTTCGTTTTGGTTTATTTGTTGGTCTGCTTTTCTCTTTGGTTTTTAAAACGATGAATATAACGGTGTGGTTTTTGTTATTATCAAAATAGATTTAACAGTTTATTTTGTAAATATATCTGTGTATATCTACATAATGTTTTTTTTCGATGTTATTTTCAATCTTATATTCTAAAATAAGGCCGTTGACGTGTTACTCGACGGGGAGGCTCTCTTCGGGCACCAAAAAGGTGGAATAAAAGAGAGAACCCTGCATGTCCCATTTGCATACTTCACGACACGGAACGTCTGGAACCGTAAGGTCTATTTTACGTCCTTCCCTCGACGGTCGTCTGGCCAACTTCTTCTTTCACCTGCTCTTCGGTTATCACCCTTTTTTCTCAACGTATTTTTTTTCATTTTTTTTTAAGTGGGTGTCAAAAATAATTTATTGCCTAAATGGTTTTGGTTCTCAGGACGTCTGCATCAAGCGGACACCTGTCCGTTAGATTAGTACCTGATTTCGAAATGGGGATGTATTTTTTTGAAACCCAAAACCATCAATTTATTAAACTTTTGTAAACGTAAATTTTTTATTCCCGCTTTTGTTCTAAATTAAGTACATCAAGTTTTTGTTAGTGATAAAAATAAAACCTCTCTCTAAACGTATTACAACGGAGCGGGGAAAAAGTGGTCCATTGAATTCCAAATTGGCGAGTAGATTAAAAAGGACGCGGCCGGTTTTGGTTCGCGTGCAAAATAAACCGATTACGCCGGCTTGTTTTCGTGCTATCCGGCTAGGTTACAATCAATTTTGGTCCGTTTCGTTGTGTTGAAAGCTCGCGAGGATACCGTTTCGTTTCACGAGCATGATTTCGCACCCGTTTTCCGTATTTGTCTTTCATCGGGCGTCGCAATGGCCTCGGAATAGCAAAACTACAACTCACACTCTGGGTGGATTTGCAGAATCGTCGATCGTCTAACGGCCGAATGGGACTCCTTGTGCATGACTTAAATGTTAAAATGCATAGAGGTACAGCATAGAATTGAAACGAAGAAGAATGCGCGTGCACAAAAAATTGCCCGGCTGATTCCCATTCTAAAAGCTGATCTATAACGATTAACTTTCCTACACGCATTTGGTTTTATTTCGCTAACGCTGAGTGACACTCGTTGACGAAAAGCGAAGGGAATCTTGACAGCTATTCCCATTGTGCTTTTGGATTACTCGTCATTCCTCACAAAGGATTTGCAATGGATATCAAACATTTGTCCTAGATTAAATTTACGGGTATATTGTTCAATTCCCCTAACTACAGTTTTAACTACAGATATTGAAAAATTGGGACTGGTTGATTTTATTTAAAGAATCATATCTTTTTTGTTACAAATATTAAAGAATCGAAGTTTAACATATACCAGGTGTCCCATTTAATTTGATAAAACGAAATATCTCAAAAACTGTACATTCGCTTAAAAAATGACAAAGATGAACCTATCTCTCAATCTGGTGGTGGAATGGGAAACAACTTTCAAATTTTAAATGCGAAGCTCCGAAAAATGTACGTTAACTGAACTTATGGCTTTTATACTAATAATGTGTTTTATGTATAACTAAATTTTTGTCTTGTATAAATATTTGGGGAGTACATAAGTTGTACAAATATCATCCATATCATGTGTCTATGCATCAAGATCTGTCTGGCGAAGTGGAGTGTCGCCACTTCGAGCATTTAATGTAATCCATTGATGAATTAGCACAAATTAATTTAAAAATATAAAATCCGTAGGTGAACTAAATGTAATTTTTCCTAAACAGTTTCATTCAGCTTTTAAAAAGGTTGCTAAAATTTTTTGAAATCGGGTGGTCCCAAAGACATTTTTTTAAAGATTAATTTAATTGATTTTATTTAAAAAATCATACCTCCTTGGTTATATCTATCAAAGAATTGAAATGTACCATAAATGTTTCTCTAAACATTGATCTTTAATTTGAGCCATAGCTAATCGTCCTATCTACATTAGAACCAATGCACAATGTTAGAAAGTTATAAATATCTCGTCAAAAATCTAATAATCAACTAAATAAAGTTTAAAACGTTTAATATCATTATAATATCTCATTTGTGGTTATCTAAGCTTTATTTAAACTATAAACAGTGCTTAAATCAAAAGATTTGGAAACGGTAATTTGTTAATAAAAGGATAGGAAAGATTTTGTTGTTGGTTGGGTTAGATGTTTGAATGAACACCGAAAACATGGTACATTTATTTCATATACCCTAATAATAAGTATATAATCTTATGTATATGTACACATAGAATGTTTTTAAAATGATGCAAATGTTTTCAAGGGATGATTTTTTTTTGCAACAACTTTTTGTTGAAAACCTCTGCTCTTCAAAGTTGCAGCCCACTAAAGTTAACATTTTTAATGAACAAACTAAGAATTTTAGGAGAAAATTCGTGTTAAGAGTGACACTGTTATTAAACACAGGGTGTTTAATAGTATATATGCAAATGTTTCATATTCGCTAAAAACCATTTTAAGTTTAAATAAATTAAAACAATTCAATTTATAGTATTTATAGTAGTACTGTTTCAACATTTTTAATACTTATACAGGGTGTCTTACGTAAATGGCTTGTTAAAACTTTTTTAAGTTCCATTATTCGTAGAGGCTTGAAATTTTGGAAACAAAGGTTGTTGATTAGGATATTGAAAATATTTTAGATTGAAAAATCGGAATCAATAACCCATGTTAGCAAAATTTTAAGCATCTACGAATAATGGAACTCAAAAAAAGTTTTCTTCTAAGAATCTTCTTCTATTGACGACAAAAACTCATTTCTATCTTTGTAATTTTGAAAGCAGAGAAACCTTATAAGATCTTCAGAGATGTCTGCATTATTCCTTAATTTCTTGCTATGAAATATTACAATTGGGTTTGAAGATATTAAATATCTCCATTATTATATATTTTTTCAAATTTCTCGAAAAGTTTTCTCTATATCTTCTAAGATCTGTACCATATTGCTTATGCAAAACCAGACATGATTTGAAACGTTGAAAATTTAACATTTGATTCCGAAAAAATTTTTAAAAAATTTAATCTACAAAACAAGAAATTCTGTTTCGTGAAACTTTCTTGGAATATTCGACAGTTAGTTCTAGTTTTATATCATTAGATCTAACTCTAGAACTATAAAAGTATTTTTTTTTCCAGTTTTACTTCAATTCAAACATACAGTTTGTTTTTTTAGTGGTATGAAATGGGGCGCACTCGTTTCGTTCGTCCAACCCAATCATGCAGCGCCGAATATCTTCGGTATATCTTCAGCAGATTTTCGAAATGTCTTTAAAGACGGCATTGGTTCAAATATACAGGGTTGGGTTGAGTTGGATTTTAACCAGAATAAAGTTACACTACCCATAATTCGAAATTTTTAATACTGTTAGTACGTCTCATTCTCTTTTTGCACAAATTTAATTTAAAAAAGACGTTTAGGTTGAGTTAAACACTTGATATCTCGAAACCAAATTGGAATATTCAAGAATGATTTGGTTTGCTAAGAAGGATATATCTTCCTTTATAAATTCTAACAATTTCGAATTAAGATATGCAAGTATGGTGTTATTCGCAAAAATCTATACATTTTGTTTATATGTATATTACAAAAAATCAAAAGATTAGCAATGCTATAAGTTTAGATTGAGTTTAAAACTGAATATCTCAAAAAACAATTCAGATTCTCATGCGCTTGTTCTCGAAAAATTAATTCTTTTCTCTATAAATGATAAAAACATTCATCAAGGTATCTTAAGAATTCGATTTTTTCTTACTCAAAATAAAAATTGATTTTAATAAAAAGATAACTTTTTTGATGAAGTTGATTGATTAACTTGGGTTTAATTTAAAGCTCAATCCTTGTAGATAGTTCTCATTTCTTTTACATTTCTAGAACAAAAGATGTGATTTTCACCGAATTTTGTTAAAGCGCAATGTTAACACCAACCAATTTTAATAAGGAGATAACTTTTTTGTTGATGAAGTTAAAGCGATTAACTTGGACTTAAATTAAAGCTTAATCCTTATAGGTTACTTATAGCCATCTTCATTTCTTCACAATGTATAGAACAAGAGATGCGATTTTCCAAATGTAACACAACCCAACTTTGTTAAGACGTAATTTCAATTAATTTTAAAGAAGTTGATGTCATTAATCTTAATGAAGACGCAGCGATTAACTTTGGCTTAAATTTAAGGTCAATCCTTACAGAATATTTATGGCGAATTTCGTTTATTCAACATTTCAAGAAAAGAAGGTGTCACTTTCGAAAAACAATCCAACCCAATTTGTTTAAAGCGCAAAGTTAATACCAATCAATTTTAATAAAGAGATAACTTTTATTGTGATGGAGTTGAAGTGATCAACTTGGGCTTAATTTAAAGCTTAATCCTTGTAGAAAGTTTATGGTGAATTTCATTTCTTCAACATTTTTATAATAGAAGATGTGATATTCTAAAGACAACCCCACCGAATTTTGTAAAAACGTATCGTGTTAACACCAATTAATTTTAATAAAGAGATAACTTTTTTGTTGATGAAGTTGAAGCGATCAACTTGGGCTTAAATTAAAACTGTATTCTTATAGAATAGTTATAGCTATTTTCATTTCTTCAAAATCCATAGAACTTGAGATGCAATCTTTTAAAAGTAACACAATCCAACTTGGTTAAGAAATAATGTCAATTAATTTTAAGGAGGTTAATATCATTAATCTTAATGAAGATCTAGCGATCAATTTTGGCTTAAATTTAAAGTTAATCCTTACAGAATATTTATGGTGAATTTCATTTTTTCTGCATTTGTAGACCAGAAGGTAAAGACAACATAACCGAATTTTGTTAAAGCGCTATGTTAACACTAATCAATTTTAACCAAGATATAACTTTTTTGCTGATAAAGTTGAAACGATCAACTTGGGCTTAAATTAAAGCTGAATCCTTATAGACTAGTTATAGCCATTGTCATTTCTTCACAATCTATAGAACAGGAGATGCGATCTTCTAAAAGTAACACAACTCAACTTTGTTAAGACGTAATGTAAATTAATTTTAAGGAAGGTGATATCATTAATCTTAATGAAGATGAAGCGATGAACTTTGGCTTAAATTTAAAGTTAATCCATACAGAATATTTATGATGAATTTCATTTTTTCTGCATTTGTAGAACAGAAGGTAAAGACAACCCAAGCGAATTTTGTTAAAGCGCTATGTTAACACAAATCAATTTTAAGCAAGAGATAACTTTTTTGCTGATGAAGTTGAACCGATCAACTTGGGCTTAAATTAAAGCTGAATCCTTATAAACTAGTTATAGCCATTGTCATTTCTTCACAATCTATAGAACAGGAGATGCGATCTTCTAAAAGTAACACAACTCAACTTTGTTAAGACGTAATGTAAATTAATTTTAAGGAAGGTGGTATCATTAATCTTAATGAAAATCCAGCGATCAATTTTGGCTTAAATTTAAAGTTAATCCATACAGAATATTTATGATGAATTTCATTTTTTCTGCATTTGTAGAACAGAAGGTAAAGACAACCCAACCGAATTTTGTTAAAGCGCTATGTTAACACAAATCAATTTTAACCAAGACATAACTTTTTTGCTGATGAAGTTGAAACGATCAACTTGGGCTTAAATTAAAGCTGAATCCTTATAGACTAGTTATAGCCATTGTCATTTCTTCACAATCTATAAAACAGGAGATGCGATCTTCTAAAAGTAACACAACTCAACTTTGTTAAGACGTAATGTAAATTAATTTTAAGGAAGGTGATATCATTAATCTTAATGAAGATGAAGCGATGAACTTTGGCTTAAATTTAAAGTTAATCCATACAGAATATTTATGATGAATTTCATTTTTTCTGCATTTGTAGAACAGAAGGTAAAGACAACTCAACCGAATTTTGTTAAAGCGCTATGTTAACACTAATCAATTTTAACCAAGACATAACTTTTTTGCTGATGAAGTTGAAACGATCAACTTGGGCTTAAATTAAAGCTGAATCCTTATAGACCAGTTATAGCCATTGCCATTTCTTCACAATTTATAGAACAGGAGATGCGATCTATTAAAAGTAACACAACCCAACTTGGTTAAGAAATAATGTCAATTAATTTTAAGGAAGTTAATATCTTTAATCTTAATGAAGATCTAGCGATCAATTTTGGCTTAAATTTAAAGTTAATCTTTACAGAATATTTATGATGAATTTAATTTTTTCTGCATTTGTAGAACAGAAGGTAAAGACAACCCAACCGAATTTTGTTAAAGCGCTATGTTAACACAAATCAATTTTAACCAAGACATAACTTTTTTGCTGATGAAGTTGAAACGATCAACTTGGGCTTAAATTAAAGCTGAATCCTTATAGACTAGTTATAGCCATTGTCATTTCTTCACAATCTATAAAACAGGAGATGCGATCTTCTAAAAGTAACACAACTCAACTTTGTTAAGACGTAATGTAAATTAATTTTAAGGAAGGTGATATCATTAATCTTAATGAAGATGAAGCGATGAACTTTGGCTTAAATTTAAAGTTAATCCATACAGAATATTTATGATGAATTTCATTTTTTCTGCATTTGTAGAACAGAAGGTAAAGACAACTCAACCGAATTTTGTTAAAGCGCTATGTTAACACTA
The DNA here is from genome assembly GCA_036711965.1 of Onthophagus sagittarius. NCBI lineage: Eukaryota > Metazoa > Arthropoda > Insecta > Coleoptera > Scarabaeidae > Onthophagus > Onthophagus sagittarius. The sequence continues at coordinate 17,977,789 of JASERS010000004.1, forward strand.
ATCAATTTTAACCAAGACATAACTTTTTTGCTGATGAAGTTGAAACGATCAACTTGGGCTTAAATTAAAGCTGAATCCTTATAGACCAGTTATAGCCATTGCCATTTCTTCACAATTTATAGAACAGGAGATGCGATCTATTAAAAGTAACACAACCCAACTTGGTTAAGAAATAATGTCAATTAATTTTAAGGAAGTTAATATCTTTAATCTTAATGAAGATCTAGCGATCAATTTTGGCTTAAATTTAAAGTTAATCTTTACAGAATATTTATGATGAATTTAATTTTTTCTGCATTTGTAGAACAGAAGGTTAAGACAACCCAACCGAATTTTGTTAAAGCGCTATGTTAACACAAATCAATTTTAACCAAGAGATAACTTTTTTGCTGATGAAGCTGAAATGATCAACTTGGGCTTAAATTAAAGCTGAATCCTTATAGACTAGTTATAGCCATTGTCATTTCTTCACAATCTATAGAACAGGAGATGCGATCTTCTAAAAGTAACACAACTCAACTTTGTTAAGACGTAATGTAAATTAATTTTAACGAAGGTGATATCATTAATCTTAATGAAGATGAAGCGATGAACTTTGGCTTAAATTTAAAGTTAATCCATACAGAATATTTATGATGAATTTCATTTTTTCTGCATTTGTAGAACAGAAGGTAAAGACAACCCAACCGAATTTTGTTAAAGCGCTATGTTAACACAAATCAATTTTAACCAAGACATAACTTTTTTGCTGATGAAGCTGAAACGATCAACTTGGGCTTAAATTAAAGCTGAATCCTTATAGACTAGTTATAGCCATTGTCATTTCTTCACAATCTATACGTAATCTACGTAATGTAAATTAATTTTAACGAAGGTGATATCATTAATCTTAATGAAGATGAAGCGATGAACTTTGGCTTAACTTTAAGGTCAATTCGTATTCTATAATTCTTAGAGTATCTATTGTAAATTAGTTCAATTGGTTTTGCATGGAAATTGGCGACCCATTTCAAGTATTTCGTGACACAATGTTGGGTTGTATATTTAAATTGAAGTAAAACTAGAACTAACACTAGACCTAGAAGTGGAAAGTTTAAGGTTTAGCCGTGCGTCTTCAGACGCACGGCTAAACCCGAATCTTTCCACTTCTAGGTCTAGTGTTAGTTCTAGTTTTATATCATCAGATTTACTTCTAGATCTGGAACTAGAAACATTCGGATTTAGCCGTACATTTCTCAAGACGGCTAAATCCGAATGGTTCTAGTTCCAAGTCTAGTGTTAGTGCTAATTTTACGTCAATATTCATATCTCCTGTGTCGCATATATTAAAGAATTGAAATTTACTACAAGTATTCTATAAAGATCGATCATTAATTTGAAGCATAGTTGAATGGAGAATACCCCTTCCACCTTCATTCAAACCAGAGGGTTTGAATGATTGATTGATGATTATTTTCTCTAATCGGGTGAGCTCAACGACATTTTGTAACCAAGTTGGATATGTTTTATTTTATTTAAAGAATCAAATCTCTGTGTTATATATATTACAAAATTGAATGGATTGGATTAAGATCTCTTATACCATAATCATCACCACTTCTACAAACACTCAAAATGCACCAAAAATTATCATATCGACATAGAGATCCTATTTTATTTTCATTCTAATCACAATCGATCGAGATTTCCGTCTTTGTTAAGGATCAAACAATAATGCACTTCATTCATCGTGCATCCATTGTGAATACTGAAATCTGGGAACTGTAAATGGTTTGGATACTGATGAGTGCATGGAGAATGTACAGTTTGTGACGTTTTCTGGTCATTGTCGATTCTTTAAATGCAAGCAAAACCCCAACACACTACAAATATTTTATTAACAAAAAAAAAACATTTTCAAATTGTATTTAAATGACCAATAAAAATAGCGTTATAAAAACTCAAACATCTAACGCTATAATTAAATCAAAAATAACAAAAAACTTTTAGAGTATTTCACAGGTAAAACGGCCTCCTCAATTTGGAATTCAAAAGAGTCCCATTTCCCTTTTAAAACAAGCCCGGTTTTATTTATTCTGTTTTAATGCATTTTGGTGGTTTTGTTGTTTCACGTACCGAAACGTAGTTGTGTGTTTATTTTGTCCGGTTCGTTTTCAAATTCAAGTATATGTTTGGACACATCGCAGTTGATGTAGGACTGTTTTTTATTTATGTATTTGGTATTTTTGTGTGTTATTATGTTAAGTGGTCGAGTAATTACGATTGAACATAAAAGAAACCTGTAGTAAAACGAAGAAGGTTACAAATCGAATGAAACAGTCCTTTTGCCCTATGTACTTCCGGTGCAGCTGCGGCAAGGCTGTAAACCAATTAAAACAAAGAACAACGTCGCTTTTGTCCTAATTGTGTCCGTATTAGCCGAGCTTAATGGGGCCCCTTTGCCCGGATTAGTTCCGGTTTTAAACGATAGTTGAAGCGAGAAGAACTCTAGGAACTACTCCAACATTCTTTGTCCCTTTTCATGCAATCCCTACTTCTAATATGTGCCCGAACCTTTTTTTTAGTCGCTTCGAATCAAGGGGGATTGGGTTCGGGTATAAAAGGAATTGGCGGTGTGTGTGATTGACACTATCACGGATTTTTGACGTACGTCACCCCACAAATCTTTTTAGGGAGATTTTACACCCTTCTGTTTGCGGATGGGGGCAAAAATTTTTTATTAAAAAAAACTCACCGAACACAGTAATTTGCACGGGGGGTGCCATCCTTTTCGCGGCCAAATTTTCAGCAACGCAAGTGTAGTTTCCGGTGTCTTGGGCACGTGCCTGTCCTATAAGGAGATGTCCTTCGCTGCTCACTATCACAGATGTGTCGGATTGCAGAGGCATATCCCCTCTGAGCCAGTAAACCCTTGGGGGCGGTAAACCTTGGGGTGGCACACAGCTTAACTCCATCTGTTGACCGAGTTCTACCTTCATCGAAGGTGGACTCAGACCAAATTGCTTCTTTAAATCTAAAAATAAAATATTAAAAACTGAATCAATCCCAAGAAATATTTATTCATATAAATGTATGTCAAGGATTTCACTTCAATATTATTAAATCCTGAAGGGGTGGCGAAGTGAAGGAATAAAGGGCCGCATTATAACCTAGAAGTCGACGCGAAAGTAGGTCAAAGACGGAAGTTGCACACGCTGAGAACGGGCGTAATCCCATTATAAATTCAGGACGACATGCTTCGAGGTTAGGTTATATCCGTGTATACGATCAGATATATAAAAAAATATTAAGTGCTTAGTTGTGTAAACGCGTTGAAACTTAGGATCCTCTAGATATAAGTCTTTATATACGGTAAAGAGCGGTTGTTGTTGTTGCACGGCGAAGGAGGAGCAAGTTTTAACATCGGTTAGGTGAAGATAACGGGAATCGATAAGTTCGGGAAGTTTAGATCGAAGTAAATAAACTGGCACCGTTGGAAAAGATTAAAATCTCGCAAAAACCGTAGAAATACGTAAACATATTTGATTAGGTGTTTAGAGATTACAAGAAATTTCGTAGGAAAAGGATGTTATTTGTTTGCGAAATAAAGTTTTCGTTGTCAAAACAACTTAAAATTATATGCGATGGTTTTAAAACTAACATAATCTAATTTTATTACTTCTATGTAGTCGAAGATTAAATAGAGTTAATATATTCGAAACTTTATATATCTTTTTTGTATATACAGGTGATCAATTTAAAATTTGAAACAAATTTTTGGTTGAGTAGAAATTTTGATCAATTTATTTTTGATTTCTTCGTATTCTTTGCTATAAAAACTATTTTTGAGGTTTCTTGATGAAATATAATAATATAATAATAACATAATCTCCTTGGGGTTTTTCGTCATCTTTAAATTAGCAAATATGAAACAAGCACTTTTAGCCATTCTCCATTTTGCAAGGACAACTGAATTTCTTAATGCTTTTGCATATATCGGATTGAGCAGAATGTTGAAGCATTTTACCTTAAAGAACTGTATTCCTCATGCTTTAAAAATAACAAGTACAGCAGCCAAAACCTCATATCTTCTTTTCTTTATGCAGAGTGACCAATTTAAAATTTGAAATGAATGCAATGTAACCTTAGTAAATCAATAAATTTTCGGTTGAGCAGAAATTCTGATCAATTTATTTTCAATTTCTTCGTATTTTTAGCTATCAGAAAACTATTTTTGCAATTTCTTGATGAAATGCCTCCTCTTTTTCAAATTCTAGATTGAGGCATCTCTTTGGAGTTTCTCGCCATCTTTAAATTAGCAAATATATAACAAATACTTTTAGACATTTTCCATTTTGAAGGATTACTGGGTTTCCTACAGCTTTTGGAAACTATCACACTTGGCATATCCAGGAGGAGGGGGAGGCAAAAGGGGCAATACTGTTTCCAAGAGCCTTGATACTGCTTTCAGAAGAGCTGAAATATTTCGAGAACACTTGATACTGTTTCCAAAATACTTGAAATGCTTCCAGTCCCTGAAATACCACCAGAAGACTAGAAATGTTTCCACAAGATTTGAAATGCTTCTAAGAGACTTGAAATAATTCTAGGAGACTTGATACTGCTTCCAAAAGACTTGAAGTGTTTTTTCCAAAGAACTTGAAATGCTATCAGGAGAATTCAAATGCTTCTAGGAAAGTTGATATTGCAGTCAGAAGACTTGATACTGTTTTCAGAGAACTTGATATTGCTTCTAACTGGCTTTATACTGCTTCCAAAAGACTTGAAATACTTCCAGAAAACTTGAAATGCTCCCAGAAGATTTGAACTGCTTCTATAAAACTTGAAATACTTCTAGGAGACTTGATACCGCGTCCAAAAGACTTGAAATGCGCCTAATAAACTTGAAATGCGCCCAAAAGACTTGAAATGCTTCCAGGGAATTTGAAATAATTCTAGGAGATTTGGTACTGCTTCCAAAAGGCTTGAAATGTTTTCAAAGGACTTGAAAAGCTTCCAGAAGACTTAACATGGTTCGTTGATATTGCTGTCAGAAGACTTGATACTGTTTCCAGAGGACTTGCTACTGCTTTTAGCTGACTTTATACTGTTTCCAAAAGGCTTGAAATACTTCCAGAGAACTTGAAATACTCCCCGAAGACTTTAATTGCTTCCATAGAACTTAAAATGCTATGGATACTTAATACTGCTTTCAAAAGACATGAAATGCTTCCAAAAGACTTTGAATGCTTTCAGGAGACTTGATATTGCTGCCAAAATACTTGAAATGCTTCAGAGGCAATACTGTTTCTAAGAGATCTTGATACTACTTGCTTCTAAAAGAGTTGAAATGCTTCCAAAAGACTTTGAATGCTTTCAGGAGACTTGACATTGCTGCCAAAATACTTGAAATGCTTCAGGGGCAATACTGTTTCTAAGAGATCTTGATACTGCTTGCTTCTAAACGAGTTGAAATGCTTCCAAACGACTTTGAATGCTTTCAGGAGACTTGATATTGCTACCAAAATGCTTAAAATGCTTCAGGGGCAACACTGTTTCTAAGAGATCTTGATACTGCTTGCTTCTAAAAGAGTTGAAATGCTTCCAAATGACTTTGAATGCTACCAGGGGATATGAAATGCTTCTAGGATAGTTAATATTGTTGCCAGAATGCTTGAAAAGCTTCTAGGAGACTTGATACTGTATTCAGAAAACTTGAAATGCTTCCAAAACACTTTAAATGCTTTTAGGAGAATTGCTATTGCCGCCAAAACACTTGAAATGCTTCCGCAAGACTTGGAATGTTTCTAGGAGACTGATTTCTTGATGATATGCTAGTCTTGTTCAAATTTTGTTGGTTGAGCAAGATCTCTGAACAATCTCAAAGTGGAATTTATTGACATCTTCTTGGAGTCTATCTTTAAATTGGCAAATATATAACAAATATTTTTAGCCAGTCTCGATTTTGCAGGATTATTGGGTTTTCCAAAGCTTTTGCAAATATCAGATTTGGCAGACAGTAACAATATCCAGGGAGGGACAATACTGTTTCTAAGAGACTTGATACTGCTTCCAAAAGACTTGAAATGGGTCCAAAAGACTTGAAATGCTTCCAAAAGACTCTAAATGGTTCTAAGAGACTTGCTATTCTTGCCAGAATACTTGAAAAGCTTCTAGGAGACTTGATACTGCTTCCAGAAGACTTGACATACTTTCAAAAGATGTTTAATGCTGTTAGGAGACTTGCTATTACTGCCAGAATTCTTGAAATGCTTCCGCAAGACTTGAAACGCTTCTAGGAGACTTGATATTGCCTCCAGATGACTTGAAATGCTTCCAGAAGACTTGAAATCTTTTTACAAGATTTGAAATGCTTCTCGGAAACTTGATGCTGCTTCTAGATGACTTGAGATACTGCCGAAAAATTTTGAATGCTTCCAGGAGACTTAATATTGCTTCCAAAATACTAGAAATGCTTCCGCAGGACTTGAAATACTTCCAGAAGACTTGAAATATTTCCACAAGACTTGAAATGCTTCTGGGAAACTTGATGTTGCTTCCAGAAGACTTGAGATGCTGCCAAAAAATTTTGAGTGCTTCTAGGATACTTAATATTGCTTCCAGAGTTATTGAAATGCTTTCGCAAGACTTAATAATCCTTGTAGAAGAGTGAATATTTCTTCCAGTAGACTTCCAAATACTGGTTCTAAAATACTATCAACACTTCCAGAAGACTTGAAATGCTTACAAAAGAGTACTAATACAAAATTGTTAATGATTTCATCTGGATTGAAGTTACTATTTTCAAAAAATGTTACATAACTTCAAATGCCGCATAAAAGAGCATGATAGGGATGTGAGTTTGAAGGAGATCCAACAGTCGGCGGTTGCAGAACATTGGCATGCAGAGGGATACTTAGGACTAACAAATATCACCAAGAGTTGACAAGAAAAGAAATAGAAGTCCACCACCATAAAAACAACATCAGCAGAGAGCATGGAAGATGGTGGTACACGGACATAGCTTCCTCCCCCTCCAAAGCAGTTGAGTCGCAGTAATTTGTGTCAATTAGTTTCTGAAAACGATGGCATACATTAAAACCCAAAAACTTTTATTGTTAGTTCTAAATTTAATTGAATCATCATCAAAAGCTTTGAAAAAAAGAAAGATTTCTCAATTTTTTTTGCAAATAACAAAATTACGTAGAAACCAATTATTATAATCCAGTACCCTCATTTCAAATAAAATTATCTTCGCATCTGCTCCTATTTCTAAAGTCTAGAAAAGTATTTCTTACTCGACTGTAACGTTGAAATGGGGTTGGTTGGATGGGACCGGGGGGTGACGACGAGACGAGAGTAAGACGGTGAAATTGAGAAACGGGAGCCCAGATGCGCCTGAAAAAGAGTCTGACAAGAATTTAATGAAGGTTGTTGATTCGGTAACACCTACATGGGGGGTAGACATTGTTGTCCGGGGTTAAATTGCTACGGTGTTACCTTACACCAAAGCTTGGTTCAGACGATATTATATACGAAGAAGAGAATGTAACTCTTGTGGTGAAATTTTATGACGAGAGTGGTAAAGGTCGTTAAAGGAACATCGGCGCCGTCTTATTTAACTACATAGTGTTGAAGGCAATCGATTACGAAAACTGTTTCGTAACCGCGCATCGATTCCGCGTTAATCATTTGTAATTCATCGAGCCGAATAGCCAAGGATCCCGAGGTGTAGAGCGTAATCCCTTAATCTCCCACAACAGGCTCGTCGTCTACTCGTAACATTTGCACAATATCCCTCCCTATGTGAAGGTTCGAAATGAATACGTACCAGGTTTATTTATTAGTCTACATTTGCATGTAAGCCAGTTTCGAACAATGTAACGCGGTCGACGTCCTTTTTCTCTTCTTCCTTTTCAAAACTAAATAATTGCCTCTTCAATAAAAAAACAACTTCTTTTCTTTTTGTGATGTTTCTGGGTCAACGAGTCAACGTGGGTTTCACGTCGAAAAAGCCTCAAAACCAATTCCAGCTTCTGGGCTTCGTAATTCGATTTGTATTGCGTTTTTAATAAAAGTATCGGTGAGGGAAACGGGGGCTAAAAGGGGAGGAAATCGTCCCCATGGTATTGGGGGAGGGGGGACGATCTCACCAACGTAAACGGATTCGCGTTTTGAATAAATTTCACGTTTCATTTCCTTTGATGCTCTAATAGAAAATACAATTTCGCCTCGGCAACAACCCGAGGCGGTGTTGATGGCATTGTAAAACAAAAGCCAAACGGTTATCGAAGGGAGGAAACGACCCTAGACGTCCAAAAGTAAAGATATTTTACATCATTCCTTCACAAACGTTTCTTTTTAGAAAATTTCTATTTAGATAACAATTTCGAAACTAAAATTCGAAACGTTGAAAGTATGTATGGTTTCCATCCGAAACTAGGAGCCATTCGTAAGACATCTTCAAAAATAACACCCGTCTATACAAAGTTTTTGAAAAAAGTTACTTTCTGGTTGCGGAGGAACGTTTCTCCGCCATTCGATATTCGCTCGTCTATCTCGGGTCTTGGGAACCCTCTTAAGTGCAAGTTCTCTTTTCATGAATCACGAACGCGTAACTGGATATTGCTTAACTGGAAAATCATAACGCATTTAAGACACGGTATACTAAGTCAATAAGGCGGCTTCACTTCGTCTCCCTAAAAACCTCTTTGAATTACTCATCACGCTTCGGAAACCTGATACGGCCCATTTCAGAACCACTCGATTGTAGTCAAATTCCAAGGAAAAAGCTTTGATAAGAAAATAAGAAAAAATTAAGAGATTTCGTTTATTTGAAAAGGGGGATGAGGTAAATAGATATTTGTGTTTAAATATTTGTATCTCAAGAACTAAACGAAACTGTTTCATTAAAAAAATAGATCCTTTTGTTAATATGTGGTGTAATTTTTAAAATGACTAATTCAAAAATCAATTTCTTAAAAGCAATACGATTAAACACTGTTAACTGAAAATTGTGGGATTGAGCTTAAAACGGCACATCTCTGGAACCAAATCAGATTTTTTAATGTGGGTTGTTTTATCAATAATTAAATTCTTTTCTTAATATGTGGTGCAATTTTCAAGAACATTAAGTCAAAATTCGATTTTTCACAATTTTTTGAACTAATACGATCAAAAAACGTTAATGTAAACCTGAAAGATTGAGTTTAAGAGAGCATATCTCTGGAAATATAGCAGTTTTTTCAATGTGAGTTGTTTCAGTAAAAAATAGATTCTTTTATTAAATAGATACGTAATTTTCAAAGAGATTCATACAAAAACCGATTTTTTGAGATTTTTTAAACTAATACGATCAAAAATGGTTAATGTAAAACTGTAGGATTAAGTTTAAAAGGAAACATCGCTGGAGTCAAAGGTGATTTTTCAATGAGGTTGGTTTAATTAAAAAATAGATTCTTTTGTTAATATGTGGTGCTTTTTTCAAATAGATTAAGTCAAAAATCGATTTTTCACGATTTTTTGAACTAATACGATCAAAAACAGTTAATGGAAACCTGAAGGATTAAGTTTAAAAGGACATATCTCTGGAACCAAAGCAGATTTTTCAATGTGGGTTGCTTCATTAAAAAATAGATTCTTTTATTAATTTGTGATGTAATTTTTAAAAAGATTCATTCAAAAATCGATTGTTCATGATTTTTTAAACTAATACGACAAAAAATGTTAATGCAAAACTGTAGGATTGAGTTTAAAAGAGCATATCTCTGGAACCAAAGTAGATTTTTCAATGTGGGTTGTTTAATTAAAAAATAGATTCTTTTATTAATTAGAGACGTAATTTTCAAAAAGATTCATACAAAAACCGATTTTTTGAGATTTTTTAAACTAATACGATCAAAAATGGTTAATGTAAAACTGTAGGATTAAGTTTAAAAGGGGATATCGCTGGAATCAAAGGAGATTTTTCAACGAAGTTGATTTAGTTAAAAAATAGATTCTTTTGTTAATATGTGGTGCTTTTTTCAAATAGATTAAGTCAAAAATCGATTTTTCACGATTTTTTGAAGTAATACGATCAAAAAACGTTAATGCAAACCTAAAAGATTGAGTTTAAAAAGGCATACCTCTGGAACCAAAGCAGATTTTTCAATGTGGGTTCTTTCATTAAAAAATAGATTCTTTTATTAATTAGAGATGTCATTTTCAAAAAGATTCATTCAAAAATCGATTGCTCATGATTTTTTAAACTAATACGATAAAATATATTCATGCAAAACTGTAGGATTGAGTTTAAAAGATCATATCTCTGGAACTAAAGCAGTTTTTTCAAATAGGGTTGTTTCAGTAAAAAACAGATTCTTTTATTAATTAGAGATGTAATTTTCAAAAAGATTCATACAAAAACCGACTTTTCGAGATTTTTTAAACTAATACGATCAAAAATGGTTAATGTAAAACTGTAGGAATAAGTTTAAAAGGGAACATCGCTGGAATCAAAGGAGTTTTTTCATTGAGGTTGATTTAATTAAAAAATAGATTCTTTTGTTAATATGTGGTGCTTTTTTCAAATAGATTAAGTCAAAAATCGATTTTTCACGATTTTTTGAACCACTACGATCAAAAACAGTGAATGCAAACCTGAAGGATTGAGTTTAAAAGAGCATATCTCTGGAACCAAAGCAGATTTTTCAATGTGGGTTGTTTCATTAAAAATTAGCTTCTTTTATTAATTTGTGATGTAAGTTTTAAAACGATTCATTCAAAAATCGATTGTTCATGATTTTTTAAACTTATACGACAAAAAATATTAATGCAAAATTGTAGGATTGAGTTTAAAAGAGCATATCTCTGGAACTAAAGCAGTTTTTTCAATGTGGGTTATTTCAGTAAAAAATAGATTCTTTTATTAATTAGAGACATAATTTTCAAAAAGATTCATACAAAAACCGATTTTTTGAGATTTTTTAAACTAATACGGTCAAAAATGGTTTACGTAAAACTGTAGGAATAAGTTTAAAAGGGAACATCGCGGGAATCAAAGGAGATTTTTCAATGAAGTTGATTTAATTAAAAAATAGATTCTTTTGTTAATATGTGGTGCTTCTTTCAAATAGATTAAGTCAAAAATCGATTTTTCACGATTTTTTGAACTAATACGATCAAAAACAGTTAATGCAAACCTGAAGGATTGAGTTTAGAAGGGCATATCTCTGGGACCAAAGCAGATTTTTCTATGTGGGTTCTTTTATTAATTTGTGATGTAGTTTTTAAAAATATTCATTCAAAAATCGATTGCTCATGATTTTTTAAACTAATACGATAAAATATATTAATGCAAAACTGTAGGATTGAGTTTAAAAGAGCATATCTCTGAAACTAAAGCAGTTTTTTCAAATTGGGTTGTTTCAGTAAAAAACAGATTCTTTTATTAATTAGAGACATAATTTTCAAAAAGATTCATACAAAAACCGATTTTTTGAGATTTTTTAAACTAATACGATCAAAAATGGTTAATATAAAACTGTAGGAATAAGTTTTAAAGGGAACATCGCTGGAATCAAAGGAGATTTTTCATTGAGGTTGATTTAATTAAAAAAATAGATTCTTTTGTTAATATGTGGTGCTTTTTTCAAATAGATTAAGTCAAAAACCGATTTTTCACGATTTTTTGAACTAATACGATCAAAAACAGTTAATGCAAACCTGAAGGATTGAGTTTAAAAGGGCATATCTCTGGAACCAAAGCGGATTTTTCAATGTGGGTTGTTTCATTAAAAAATAGATTCTTTTATTAATTTGTGATGTATTTTTTTTTTAAAAGATTTATTCAAAAATCGATTGTTCATGATTTTTTAAACTAATACGACAAAAAATATTAATGCAAAACTGTAAGATTGAGTTTAAAAGAGCATATAAAATAGATTCTTTTATTAATTAGAGACGTAATTTTCAAAAAGATTCATACAAAAACCGATTTTTCGAGATTTTAATGTTTAAATGTTAACGAAAAATTGTAGGACTGAGTTTAAAAGGGTCGATGAGGTGGGTTGTTCATCAAAAAATATATTCTTTTGTTAATAAGTGACGTAATTTTCAAAAAGATTAATTCAAAGTTCTTGATATTCTTTGGAAACAATTCCAGAAATAGAAATTCGAATTGAAAGAAGAATAGTCAGTATTAAATACTGCATAAAATTGTTTCAATTGTAACGTTGGCGATTTGTAGAAAACCCAATTTACTCGGTTACTGAATTTATCAGAACCACCTGTTCTCGCAACCCCAGATAAGGAAGGTTCAAACAGTTTGACGGATAATCCTCTCACCCCATAATGTTCCTATCTGATGAGTAACAAACCATGATCTAAAGAATCAAATAACTTTTTGTCGGGGAATTTACTTTTGAAAATGTAAACCTAACATAGTCTAAGTAAATTCTCGTCTTAATAACCTGTATATAATAATTTTAAGTCAACATTTTTAGAACGACCTGATTGTAGTCAAATACCAAGGAAAAAGCTTTGATGAAGAAAAAGGAATAAGAAAAGGAGGATGGAGATATTTAATTTGTTCCGAAATGGAGAAATGCGCCAAACAGGAAAAGTAATGAGAAGCGACTCGTAGGTTGGAGGATGGACGTTTAGTAGCTGTAATAGTGACGTTAATTGGACGAGGATATAAACATAGAACGGAAAGGACCTGGGGGCAATCGAAGTCAGCGCTGTGCTGTCAATAAGAACGCCATTGCAATAAGACGAATTCCGGGTCAGATTAATCGGCGATCGCTTCGCCTTGATCTTACTATTCGAAATTCCCTCGTGGCCAGTAAAGCTGGATAAGTTTATCTCAGCTTTGCCAAATCTCCTCTAACTGCCCCTTGGATCAGGACTTAATGACGTATAATAATCAATTAATATTATATAAAATATATCAGTAATTTTCAATTTCATCCCAAAACATATCCAATTAGTTAAAAAGCAATCAATCGGTTGATCGAGTGTTAAAATCCGCTTGGTCACAACGCGATTATTAAAATAATTTAATGACGCGGACTGACACGGTATAGAGGCAATAGAGCGGCAAATTCAATTACTATAGAGCGCGCAAAGCGGCTCGGTTTTCCCATTGCACACGGGGTCCAAGCATAATTCACCGTGAAGTTTGATTTAAACCGATAACAACGCGTACAATTGTTAATCCCCGTTGACGTTTTAATTGCACGATTACGTTTAATTTATAATGAGGTACGATCGGATTGTTAACACCACGCGGATGCTTTACCACTGCGTATATATTGTAGATGCGTGCATTCAAGCTTTAAGGGAAAACTTGTAAAGATCTAAAAATATCATGCACGCTACGTCGTCTTTCGTTGGAACAGTAGCGTCGCGACGCACCGTTGCACGTTGCATGCGAAGGAATCCTTTTGAAATGTATTTTTGCGTCTAAAAGGCAAAGAGCAAAAAGGTCAGAGGCGCGTCAGTCACCGGGAAATTGGCCCGCTTTGTAGCTCGTAGTTCTTGACAAATGTGGCAAAATACGCAGAAAGATATTTTTCCGGAAATACGATTTTCCTTTCGCGTACTATCACTCGCCCGGTTTCGATTTCGAAACGCAAATCGACGTTCTCTATTATTCCTGGAAGTCCTTCGGACTATTTATAGGAGCGGCGCCTCGCGGTTGTTCGGTTACCATCAATTTTATTTAGATTAGCAGAACTCGTGTTTCTGCTTACCCACTAAACATCTTTCGGACGATGATTCATAATAGCCGTTTCATGGAAATGTTTGTAGATTAAGTTTCACTTACTTGGAATTTGATTACCACATTTGAAACGAAACGTTGATATCATTTTTCTTTGATTTGGATAAAAAGTAATAATTTTAGATATTTGCACATCTCCTGGAAGTTTCAGATTCATAGAATTTATAAGTTTTTATTTAAATCTCGTCCCAACTATCTACACAATGTCTCCAGATCGAGTTATATACAGGGAATAATGTTTTATTACTAAAACTATACTTACTTTATTACTATTATTATGAATTTTATACTCTAACTCCACTGTTTCTAAATTGAAAATTTGTCAAGTACAATTTATATGATATATATCCATAACAACTATAAAATTAAATTTCTCCATACGATGTGAACCGTGAATGACTGTGCAACTTACAATTTTGTTTTACAATGCTTCTAGAAAACATTTATATTGCCTCTGGGATACTTGAAATGTTTCCAAAAAACTCGATACAGTTTCTAGAAGATTTGATATACTTCCAGAAGACTCGATATTGCCTCTAAAAGACACTATATTGTTTCTAGAAAACTCGAATTACATGCAGACGATTTGATGCTGTTTCTAGAAGTTTTGAAATGCCTCTGAAAGACTTGATACTGCTTCTTAAAATTTTATATTGTTTGCAGAAGGCTTGAAATGTTCCCAAAAACATAACAAAACCATAAAATAGTAGATTTTCCAAGTTGCTTTTAAAGATTTATCTCCCAATCTCAAGCGTATTTTCATTCCAAAACAACAGGCGGTGAAAGAAATTTCGAGATTTTTTAAATCCCGCGACTTTAATCTAACAATAATCTATAATTTCTTTCAAAAAAAGAAAGAAATCTCGGGACTTACCTGGGAAAAAATACCTGAACTGGATCACCACGTATTTTTTTCAGATAATTGAGTTGTATAGAAGGCTCAATAACTGGTATACAAGAAAAATTTTCAAAATCTAATATACAATCTACAAATTACCAAAACATGCGGGATTCTAATTAAGATCATCAGTTTAGGCATAATATCTCAAATTTGGGATACCTGCATATTTCAGTTTTATCTTAAATTTTTAAACTTGAATTACATGCAGACGATTTGATGCTGTTTTGAGAAGTTTTGAAATGCTTCCAGAAAATTAACTACTGCCTCTGAAAAACTTGATACTGCTTCTTAAAATTTGATATTGTTTGCAGAAGGCTTGAAATGTTTCCAAAAACATAACAAAACCATAAAATAGTAGATCCTCCAAGTTGCTTTTAAGATTTATCTCCCAATCTCAAGCGTATTTTCATTACAAAACAACAGGCGGTGGAAGAAATTTCGAGATTTTTTAAATCCCGCGACTTTAATCTAACAATAATCTATAATTTCTTTCAAAAAAAGAAAGAAATCTCGGGACTTACTTGGGACCAAATACCTGAACTGGATCACCACGTATTTTTTTTCAGGTAATTGAATTGTATAGAAGTCTCAATAACTGGTATACATGAAAAATTTTCAAAATCTAATATACAATCTATAAATTACCAAAACATGCGGGATTCTAATTAAGTTCATCAGTTTAGGCATAATATCTCAAATTTGGGATACCTGTATATTTCAGTTTTATCTTAAATTTTTAAACTCGAATTACATGCAGACGATTTGATGCTGTTTCGAGAAGTTTTGAAATGCTTCCAGAAAATTTACTACTGCCTCTGAAAGACTTGATACTGCTTCTTAAAATTTGATATTGTTTGCAGAAGGCTTGAAATGTTTCCAAAAACATAACAAAACCATAAAATAGTAGATTCTCCAAAATGCTTTTAAAGATTTATCTCCCAATCTCAAGCGTATTTTCATTACAAAACAACAGGCGGTGGAAGAAATTTCGAGATTTTTTAAATCCCGCGAATTTAATCTAACAATAATCTATAATTTCTTTCAAAAAAAGAAAGAAATCTCGGGACTTACCTGGGAAAAGATACCTGAACTGGATCACCACGTATTTTTTTCAGAAAATTGAACTGTATAGAAATCTCAATAACTGGTATACATGAAAAATTTTCAACATCTAATATACAATCTATAAATTACCAAAACATGCGGGATTCTAATTAAGATCATCAGTTTAGGCATAATATCTCAAATTTGGGATACCTGCATATTTCAGTTTTATCTTAAATTTTTAAACTCGAATTACATGCAGACTATTTGATGCTGTTTCGAGAAGTTTTGAAACGCTTCCAGAAAATTTACTACTGCCTCTGAAAGACTTGATACTGCTTCTTAAAATTTGATATTGTTTGCAGAAGGCTTGAAATGTTTCCAAAAACATAACAAAACCATAAAATAGTAGATCCTCCAAGTTGCTTTTAAGATTTATCTCCCAATCTCAAGCGTATTTTCATTACAAAACAACAGGCGGTGGAAGAAATTTCGAGATTTTTTAAATCCCGCGACTTTAATCTAACAATAATCTATAATTTCTTTCAAAAACAAGAAAGAAATCCCGGGACTTACCTGGGGAAAAATACCTGAACTGGATCACCACGTATTTTTTTCAGATAATTGAATTGTATAGAAGTCTCAATAGCTGGTATACATGAAAAATTTTCAAAATTTAATATACAATCTATAAATTACCAAAACATGCGGGATTCTAATTAATATCATCAGTTTAGGCATAATATCTCAAATTTGGGATACCTGCATATTTCAGTTTTATCTTAAATTTTTAAACTCGAATTACATGCAGACGATTTGATGCTGTTTCTACAAGTTTTGAAATGCTTCCAGAAAATTTACTACTGCCTCTGAAAGACTTGATACTGCTTCTTAAAATTTGATATTGTTTGCAGAAGGCTTGAAATGTTTCCAAAAACATAACAAAACCATAAAATAGTAGATTCTCCAAGTTGCTTTTAAGATTTATCTCCCAATCTCAAGCGTATTTTCATTACAAAACAACAGGCGGTAGATGAAATTTCGAGATTTTTTAAATCCCGCGACTTTAATCTAACAATAATCTATAATTTCTTTCAAAAAAAGAAAGAAATCTCGGGACTTACTTGGGACCAAATACCTGAACTGGATCACCACGTATTTTTTTCAGATAATTGAATTGTATAGAAGTCTCAATAACTGGTATACATGAAAAATTTTCAACATCTAATATACAATCTATAAATTACCAAAACATGCGGGATTCTAATTAAGATCATCAGTTTAGGCATAATATCTCAAATTTGGGATACCTGCATATTTCAGTTTTATCTTAAATTTTTAAACTTGAATTACATGCAGACGATTTGATGCTGTTTTGAGAAGTTTTGAAATGCTTCCAGAAAATTAACTACTGCCTCTGAAAAACTTGATACTGCTTCTTAAAATTTGATATTGTTTGCAGAAGGCTTGAAATGTTTCCAAAAACATAACAAAACCATAAAATAGTAGATTCTCCAAGTTGCTTTTAAAGATTCATCTCCCAATCTCAAGCGTATTTTCATTACAAAACAACAGGCGGTGGAAGAAATTTCGAGATTTTTTAAATCCCGCGACTTTAATCTAACAATAATCTATAATTTCTTTCAAAAAAGAGAGAAATCTCGGGACTTACCTGGGAAAAAATACCTGAACTGGATCATCACGTATTTTTCTCAGATAATTGAATTGTATAAAAGTCTCAATAGCTGGTATACATGAAAAATTTTCAAAATCTAATATACAATCTATAAATTACCAAAACATGAGGGATTCTAATTAAGATCATCAGTTTAGGTATAATATCTCAAATTTGGGATTCCTGCATATTTCAGTTTTATCTTAAATTTTTAAACTCGAATTACATGCAGACGATTTGATGCTGTTTCGAGAAGTTTTGAAACGCTTCCAGAAAATTTACTAATGCCTCTGAAAGACTTGATACTGCTTCTTAAAATTTGATATTGTTTGCAGAAGGCTTGAAATGTTTCCAAAAACATAACAAAACCATAAAATAGTAGATTCTCCAAGTTGCTTTTAAAGATTTATCTCCCAATCTCAAGCGTATTTTCATTACAAAACAACAGGCGGTGGAAGAAATTTCGAGATTTTTTAAATCCCCCGACTTTAATCTAACAATAATCTATAATTTCTTTCAAAAAAAGAAAGAAATCTCGGGACTTACCTGGGAAAAGATACCTGAACTGGATCACCACGTATTTTTTTCAGAAAATTGAATTGTATAGAAGTCTCAATAACTGGTATACATGAAAAATTTTCAAAATCTAATATACAATCTATAAATTACCAAAACATGCGGGATTCTAATTAAGATCATCAGTTTAGGCATAATATCTCAAATTTGGGATTCCTGCATATTTCAGTTTTATCTTAAATTTTTAAACTCGAATTACATGCAGACGATTTGATGCTGTTTCGAGAAGTTTTGAAATGCTTCCAGAAAATTAACTACTGCCTCTGAAAGACTTGATACTGCTTCTTAAAATTTGATATTGTTTGCAGAAGGCTTGAAATGTTTCCAAAAACATAACAAAACCATAAAATAGTAGATTCTCCAAGTTGCTTTTAAAGATTTATCTCCCAATCTCAAGCGTATTTTCATTACAAAACAACAGGTGGTGGAAGAAATTTCGAGATTTTTTAAATCCCCCGACTTTAATCTAACAATAATCTATAATTTGTTTCAAAAAAAGAAAGAAATCTCGGGACTTACTTGGGACCAAATACCTGAACTGGATCACCACGTATTTTTTTTTTCAGATAATTGAATTGTATAGAAGTCTCAATAACTGGTATACATGAAAAATTTTCAAAATCTAATATACAATCTATAAATTACCAAAACATGCTTGATTCTAATTAAGATCATCAGTTTAGGCATAATATCTCAAATTTGGGATACCTGCATATTTCAGTTTTATCTTAAAAATTGCGTTTTAAAATATATATCATTGACGTTCAAAACTTTTTATTGCTTATATATTTCCAACATTTATATCGAATTGATTCTATATTTTATGTACAGAGTGGTTCAAATTCGATGTCTGAATGGGCTAACTAGGAGAAAAACAGAAGACAATATCGCAGTTAGGTTATCAGCATTAGAATTTTTTTTAAGAGATCATTACACGTCAGCTACTTTTTATCTAACTCGTATAGTTTTCGAGATAGCCTATTCGGACTTAGAATTTGAACTACCCTATACACAGTATATATGAATATAATGCTGTATGTACAGGGTGGGCCAAATTGGGCACCTTCAAACTTCCTTTTTTATAAGGGATAGAGGAAACATATCATTTTTTGAGGCTCGATATTTCTTACGGTTTCAGAGATACAACTTGTTTTTCAAAAACATTCATTATCGAGAACTTGTCGCAACTTTTTGAAAATTCTTCCTTACTTTTTGTTTTACTTAATGATTGTACTGAAGCACAAATAAAACTAGAACTAACACTGGACCTAGGATTAGAAACATTTGGGTTGGCCGTGCGTCTTCAAACCCAAATATTTCTAGTCCTAGGTAGACCTAGAGTGTCAGTTCTAGTTTTAGTTCAATGGAATATATACAATCTTACATTGAATAACAACTACAATCAAAACTAACTTTTTCTGAAAAGTTAGTTTAGCCGTACGTCTCTTAAGACAGCTAAACTCGAGTGTTTCTAGTTCTAAGTCTATTCGAAATAGGTTCGAATCTAAGAATCCCATTATCAGGAACAAAATTAATGTCTTAGATTCGAACGAATACGATAATTCTCCTGTTACTGTTAATTCTAACGATTTTTTTATCCATTAGCTCATTTTTTTTCGAATTACGGGAATATAACCGTATTTAGTAATTTAAATGCCATTAGCTTTTCTTGTTGATATTCAGAAGTCATTTATAGTGTCTGACCAGTAAATTAACTGATCTGGTTCTACTGTTCACTGGTCGATCCCCGATCGGTTGCGCCCAACTGTCAAGCAATAAATAACAAAATATCGAATGGATCTCGATAGTTTGCGGCAGCACAGCTATTTGTGCCTCTGGAACGGTTCCGAGTGCTAATTGGGTATTATGCCAGGGAACGAGGACCGTTCGCTCTCGGTTTCAATTTGCACCCGGGGAAAATAGCGAGAAATGCGGCCCCATTCCAAGCAAACCATCTCCTCTCTCTCTCTCTCTCTCTCACCATGAAAGAGTAACTCAACCGATACCACGCGGTTCGTAGTCGGTTAAAATGTATGGAGCTTACGTGGTTTATTTACACCTCCACGAAACCGAGGCGGGGTTTTTAATGTTTCACCAAATTAAGTTTGATTAACCAAGTTTTGTATGTAACATTTTATATCCTCCAACTTGAAAATTAAAATCATTCTGAAGACTTGAAATGAAACAGCTTTAATTAAAAGAATCGGAGATAATCTGATTTCTCAAGAGATTAATTCGAGCTGTCTAGAAAACATCTTCTTCGTCTTATGATCGGATTAGTTTGCGGTGAAATTTTGCGTAATCAGGAAGCTGAATACGGCATCAGCGGCGTTACTAATTACCCCATCCTGTGGGATTTCAAAACCGCTCCGTCTCTCTTCCCGTATTCCCCCCAACCGGGGTAACGGCACCACCAAAATTATCTCTGCAGCAATCTCAGTTGGCACAAAGCAAACGCGACCATCCGACCAGTTACATTATAGGCACAAGGTGAGATTTGGTAATCAAATCATAATTGGCGTGTTCTAACGTTTTAATTGCCCCTAATTACTACTTGGTTGTAAAAAAAGTGCAATTAGCATCGTTGCATTTCCTCTTCTTTTATTAAAACACAAAAATACAAAAAAGCGGATATTACGGTCCGATTCATTATCAACAACAACAGATTCGTAATCAATGTAATTATCGTCATCTACAATACATAAAGGAGAAATATACGTTCTGAAATGATATCGAAGTGCTAGAGATCAGAGAGCACACCATGTCACTTTGCTACCATTAGCATAACTACTTCGAGTTGTGTTTTAGCACATCCCGAGGACTGGTGACGTTTTAAGGGCGTCGTATAAACGTGTTCTCGCAGTTAACGATGTTAAGTTGACTTAAATAAGAAGGGCAAATAAGCGTGTAGTTGAGTCTACCTTTCTGGCTTTCGTCTTAGCACGTACCGATTCCTTCTAAAACACGTCTCAACCCTTCAAAGTGTTGTGTTTGGACGTTCGAAAATGTTTCAAACACATATACTAGCCGCGACTGTGTACATAACAAGAATGATGTATTGGTCGTAAATCATAGGTCAAATCTAACGTTGTATGTATTGTTTCGAGTCGATACGCCGCTATTTTCTCCTTGTGGGGTATTACACGCAAAAGAAACTCCCGAAAGAAATCGAAAGAGACCATCAATCTTCTTTAATTGAGCGTAGTTACAAAAAAAAATCTCACTTTTCCGTTATCCTACGATCGGTCACCTACTCGCGACGCATAAATCATAGTTACCTCGAGCGGTAATTAATTAGTTCTAAGTCGTAATTAATCGCCGTAGTCTCGTGTGAAGACTAAAAATCAAACAGTCTCAATGCTCCGGCAACTTTCGGCCTCGACGCTAATTAATGGGAGACACAAAAAGGTCCAACGCTGATGTATGAGGGTCGAAAAGTTTCTGTATCGTTGTAAACCTGAGTTAGTTTACCACGGTGTTCTGCATTTTGTAATTTAATATTGATATGGAAGTTCTCTTTGAATAAACGTTTCTGCGAGTGTAGTTTTAATTTAATTAGTTGGAGAGTTCCAAATTTCTAATTGGCTGTTTTAAATTATGATAGAGGATGAATCGTTTTAATTCTTTCTTAGTAACATGTGTCTACAAAGTAGTCAATCTCGTTCTTTGTTTTGCATTCATTTTCCCTGCTTGAGTTTTTAAAGGAAGGTTTTGAGGTGCAGTTGGTTTCTAGTACCAAAATAGGTCTTTGAGAAATGCTTCCTTCTGGATGAATGAATCCTTAGATGAATCAGGCGCTGTGTTTCTTCTTTAGTTTGATCACAATGCCAGAAATTCTGACAGAGATAGATTGAGTCGGTTTTACACATTTCCAGGATGTACCATTTAATGAGACCAAGTTTTTTCTTTAATTCGACCAGATGTTCTGGAGTTTTCATCCCATTATATCATAAGCACATACAAGATAAGATTTAGTAATTAAATCAAAATTGGAGTAAATTAACGTTTTAATTGGCTATAATGTAGGAGGTAATCTTATTCTTTGTTTTGTCATGCATTTCTCTGTGCAGTTTGAGATAATTTCTCAAAATCCCTTCACGTTGGTTTTTAGTACCAAAATAGATCTTTGACAAATGCTTCTTTCTCGATGAATGAATCCTTAAATGAATTAGGATCTATGTCCCTTGTTTAGTTTAATCATAATCCTCTCTCCTATTATTCTTGTTTTGCACATCCCCAGGATCCCATTTCATCAGGCAATCCTCATTGAAGTTATGTTACGTACTTGTAATCGAATTTTTGTCTCCTGTCAGAATTGACACAAATGTAAGATACTGTTTGGTTTTTCCTCGTCCTTGAGGGGTTTTTCTTGAAACTCGACATCTTGATTTACACCAATATGGTCAAAACCGTCGTACTTATGTAAGAACAATTATCAGCGTCGTCCTAAACCTAAGGGTCAATAGGGCTATAGCCCTGGAGCGCCAACTCCTGAGGGTTTTTGCAATGAAATGCATGGTGTCCCCATCACACATGCCTTAGGAAGGCTTTGGTTCAAATGTGCAGGGTTGGGTTGGGTTTAGCCTAGCATTAGAGGACATTTTTTTAAAGAAGGCCTCTAAAATGAATAGTTTCTGAAATAGAGTACTTTACAAACTGATTTGGCAACATTGTGTATTTGAATTGAAGCAAACTAGAACTAACACTAGACCTAGAAGTAAAACTAGAATTCTTCTCTAGAATTCTAAAACTAGAACTCTAGAATTAGAAACATTCGGGTTTAAATAAGGATTTAAACCCGAATGTAAAAATTCTTGTTTTCTAGCAAGAAAGAAACAATTCATTTAATTATCAAAATGTCAAAAAAATCTTTTGGGCATCAAATGTCTTCTTCCAATCTCTTGTTATGTTATTATTCTCAGAATAACATCTCGGAATTTAGGTTGAGTACAAAACATGATGTCTGAAAAATGGATTGAGATATTCAAATTTGGTTTTGTTCTCAAAAAAATATATACTTTCCTTTATATAAGTTAGAAATGACAAATTGGTGAAATTATTATTTTTATTACCTCTGTACTTCAAAATGTATATCCTGATTAATTTGATTTTTTTGATTGGCTCAATTTTATCAAAAATCGTACTGTTTTTTAATTTTTGATAATAACTTTATTAAAATAATAATTATCTCGGGAAAAAAATAAAATAAAATCATCGAGTTTCGCTCTTTTCAAAGAAAATTCATTTTTGTTTCGTTTAAAATCAACTTCAATCCGAGTTTTTTTATTATTATTACCTTTTTTAGGATGTTTTAAAGTAAAGAATATTTCTATCTATACCGAAATAATCGATTTAGTACCAAACTATTCATAATTTTATATTAATTTTAGTCATTATTACCAAAATTATTATTTTTATTACCATTTTGCCCCACCACTTCTTACCATTGAGGATATAAATTAATAAGATTTTGAATTCTGATTAATTTGATAACCAAATTGGGAATCATATTATTGTTGATTGTTAATATCTATATAGAAGAGTGTTTAGATATTACCAAAATCGTTATTATTATTATCTTTTTTTCTTCAATTCCATTCATATTATCGTATTAAATCGAAAGGATTTTAGGTTTATTTTAATTTTATGACAAAGTTTACATGTTCACAATACTAGTTGGTGAAGTTATTATTTTTATTACCTTTTGCTTCATCACTTATTATCATTGTGGATAAACAAGTTTAAAGAAATATATTCTGATTAATTTGACAACAAACTCGGCGCAATTTTATCAAAAATCGTAATTTTGTAATAAAAAATTAATAATGTGGTAATAATCTGCCATGTTTGATAATAATTGTATTAAAATAATTATTATCTTCGAAAATAAGCGAGGTAAAATCATCGAATTTTGAAGAAAATTGACTTTTGCTTCGTTTAAAATCAATTTCATTTCAATCCGAATTATTATTATTATTACCTTCATGATGATGTCTTAAAATAAATCGATTAAGTACCAAACTATTAGTGATTTTAAATTAATTTTAATCATTATTACTAAAATTATTATTCTTATTACCATGTCGCTTGGTTACTTATTAACATTGATTATGTAAATCATTGCATTTTGATCAAAAATCGCAAAATCTAATAAAAAAATAAGGTAATAATCCACCATCTTTGATAATAACTTTATTAAAATAATTATTATCTCAATCAATCTTCGAATTTTGACTTCATTCCAAGAAAAATAACTTTTACTTCGCTTTACTTAAAATCAATTTCTTTTCAATCCGAATTATTATTATTACCTTTTTGAGGATGTTTTAAAATAAATCGATTTAGTACCAAACTATTAATGATTTTGTATTAATTTTAATCATTATTACTAAGCTGATTATTTTTATTACCTTTTTGCCTCATCATTTATTACCATTGAGGATGTAAATCAATGCATTTTGATAAAAAATCGTAAATCTAATAAAAAAAAAGGTAATAATCCACCATCTTTGATAACAACTTGATTAAAATAATTGTTATCTCGAGAAATAAGCGAGATAAAATAACAAATTCATCAAGATATCTTAAGAATTCGATTTCTTTTTAAATAATTATTTAAATGATTAATTTTGTGAAATACCGCAAATTTAGGTTGACTGATAATTTGATATCGCAAAAACGAATTGATATATTAAAATACGGTTTATTTCCTGAAGAAGTGCATACTTTCCTCTATAAATGGCAGAATATTTCATGAAGATATCTTAAGAATTCGATTTTTTACGAATTTTTCAAAATGATTAAGAAAATCTGTGATTTTGTGAAAAATGGCTACAAATTTAGACTACGTTCAAAACTTTATATCTCAAAAACTTATTGAGATATTCAAATATGGTTTTGTTCTCTAAATCGTAAATACTTTCCCTTATAAATGACCGGCTATATCTTCAAGATATCTTAAGAATTTTTTCAAAATGATTAAGGAAATCATTAATTTTATGAAATGCTCTAATTTTACTTTTCATTTCAAATATATCTCAAAAACGGATTGAGATATTAATATATTGTTTTGTTCTCGAAATAATACGTACTTTCCTTTAAAAACGACTGAAAATTTCATTAAAATATCTTGAAAAATTGATTTTTTACGATTTTTTCAACATGATAAAGGGGAAATCGTTAATTTTATGAAATCCTCTTATTTAGGTTGAGTTCAAAACATTATATCTCAAAAACGTATTGAGATATCAAAATACTATTTTCTTCTCCAAAAAGTAGATAGTTTCCTATATGAGTTACTGTAAATTTCATCAAGATATCTTAAAAATTCGATTTTTTTCTATAAATACAAGTATTTATCTTAGGCTGGGGTAAATATTCGGATAAATACTCACTTTATAAATACCTACCCACCAGGTATTTACCTGGCGCCCACCTTCGAGTGTTAGCTCTAATTTTACTTCAATTCAAATAAACAGAGTTGGGTTGGGTTGGGTTTAGCTGTGCATCTGAAGACATTTCTTTAACGAAAATACAAGGAAAAGTTTCTGAAATAGAGTAATTTACAAATTAATTTGGCAACCCTGTACATTTGAATCCAAGTAAAACTACAACTAACACTTCAGACGCACGGCTAAACCCAAAATTTTTTTCGTTCGTTCCCTCCAGCCGTGGGACGCCAAATATCTTAGAACGGCACTGACAATTACTTTATCTGAGTATGAAGTGACGCAGCAACAACCCCTATAAAACCTGAATAATTCAAACTTTCTCATCTTAAATTAAATTTAGCTGTGATTATAGAATAAGAATTTCATTTAATTTCCTTCTTTGATCAAGTTAGGTTTTGTAAAGCTGACCAAAAGTGTCAGATAGCAAAAAAGGGGTGAGTGTTCAGAGAAAAACCGCAACTGCCCTTTTAATTTCGAGTTTAATTAGAGACATCGCAACCCCGAAACGTCCCTGTACAAGGCCGTATCCGCTTTCTAAGCCATTATTTCCCTACGCGGTGCGGTTTCGCTCGTCCAAATTCACTTAGAACTGTACGAACGCTCCCATTTCCGTTCTGCCGCGAATCCCGGTCTCTTTTTGCGTCGAGTTTCCGCTAGGAAAGTTGAAATTGCCGAGTTAATTGAATCGAAGTTCGTCGCGATAACATCAAACCGAAATAACTGATGAGCTCATTTTTCATTTATTCTTCTTTTTCGCTTTTCTGTTGTTAATCGTCCCGCTCGTGCGCTACAAAAATATGCAAAACTTGTACACGAATGCGAGAGAGTTCGCGTGTCCTGAAGGACGTGTTTTGATCTAGGACCTAATTTAGGGGACACGTTCTCAAAGGCGGATCCCACGCGAGAATGTATATAAAGGACGCGAAGTCTCGACCTTAATTGGAACGCTCCCCGGGTTGATTATGCAAACGAGGAACCGTCTTTAATTGACAATGCGCACGGTGACACATTTTTTAA
Source organism: Onthophagus sagittarius (assembly GCA_036711965.1). NCBI lineage: Eukaryota > Metazoa > Arthropoda > Insecta > Coleoptera > Scarabaeidae > Onthophagus > Onthophagus sagittarius. The sequence continues at coordinate 18,004,197 of JASERS010000004.1, forward strand.
CTCATCACCCAACAACGTTGATTAAGACTTGGGAAGTAATGGGGATACCTCCGTGATGACAACGATAATTAAATACAACTCCTGACAACTCCATTCCGTAGGGGGTACAAAAAGAGGATCGGAAATCAGTTTATACGCCGGCTTCTCTCGTAAGATGAAATAAAACTCGACGTTTTGATCGCCACTCGACCAGTTTGGGCATCGGTATAAATTACCAACAACGTCATAATTAACAATTTTTTTTCTTCTTATTCCCTTACTCAAACACTTATCATTAATCTTAAAATAGTTTTTGTTAATGACCCATCTTTAAAGTTCCTCAATAAAACTTCAAAGTTCCATTTGCATCGGTGAAAGATTGAATTCTGGGGAGTTAAAACTTGCATTAGGGCAACAATGACGCGTCGAGACCATTGTTATAAACGCCGGAGTCGGACGATGAATCAAATTAAATTGGGATTTCTGAGTGCCTCGCGAAGTCTCCCATAATGGCCGACGGATTAAAGCGACCGGAACGGGGAAAATTGCATTCGAAATTCGCATAGGTTCGGCGCGGACCGCGTCTTCCTCCAATACAACCCCTAAAACGTAACAGTAATCGCGCCGCAGGAAATGAAAACAATAACAGGACCGGACCGCGAGGTCCCCCAGGAAGTGGCCGCTAAATTAAAAATTCGCGCGCCCTGGTTTCATGTATTTCTAGCGGCCGTTAATTCCCACGGACGATTTCGCTGCAAAATGTATTTTCGCGCAGTTGAACTCAAAAGGTTCCCGGGACAAAAGGTCTTTATGTAAATAAGTCGTCGGCGCTTAATTGCTCGGTATTTATTTAGGATGGGGAGACAATATTGAGCTTAAATCCGTTTTAAGTAACCGGAAATTATTCTATAAAGAGTTTACTGATTTTCACTGCTAAATTATAAATAAAGTCCGGATTTGTATGCCATAAAAATAAGCAATGCAGTAATATCTCGGAAATATGGATAATATTATGCGGTAAAATTTAAAAAAAGTTATTTACCACTTAAAAAATAAAGTAGTAATAAAAAATACTATTTTTATTTAATACTGTTTCAAGTTTTGCTTGTAGGACTTTAACAGATTCAAATATACAGCGTTGGGTTGGATTTTATTTAGCTGTGTATATGAAGTGATGTTTTAACGAAGGTCTCTACAACGAATAGGTTTCAAATAGAGTATTTCAGAAACTGATTTGGCCATCCTTTATGTTGAAGTAAAACTAGAACTAACACTAGACCTAGAAGTGGAAAGTTTTGGGTGTCTTTAGATTCTAGTTCTAGGTCTAGTATCGGTTCTAGCTTTACTTCAATTCAAACACACAGAGTTGGGTTGGGTTAGGTTGAGTTGGAGTTAGTCCAGCATTAAGATTTCTTCATTTCTTTCCAGCAGAAAGAAGCATCATGGGAAACGATTTCGCGAAAAGATGAGCTGATGAAGGACGTTTAAAATGAATGGTTTCAATTTAATTCAATGATGCTTTAGCCGTGCAAATTGTTATCAACTATTCTTTTTACTTAAAAATTCTTCCTCAACCCGAATATTCTCCAGAATACACTGTTCTCTTTCTGAATCTTCTTTCATTTATATTTCGGCAGACTTCAAAGACGTCATCCGCCCAAAGCTTGATTAAGTTGGATTGGACTTCGAAATTCCAACTCAACTCAAAATTTTGAAGATTTCGGCCATCCAAAGTGTTTTTCATTAACTTGGGGTGGAAAATCTTTGAAGCTTTCGGTTGGATTGGAATTTCGAAGTCTAATCCAACTTTGTGATACTTTACATTCATATCTCGCCTGACTTCGAAGATTTCGCCGCCCAAATCATTATAAAGTTGGATTGGGTTGGGTTAGATTTCGAAATTCCAACCCAACCCAACCCTTCGGATATTTGGGATGGCCGAAGTCTTTAAAATTTTAGGCGGGATTGAAATTATTTATCGAAGTACAATCCAACCCCGTGATACTTTACGACGACTTCGAAGAAATACAAGACGATTAGAAGCAGTCGATTTGGGAGAAAATTATGGTTGAAGAAGAATTTTTGTATCAAAAGTAATAATTCGCCAGATTCGAATACATATATCGGTATTTTTAAGACAATACCAGTCTTCATTGCCACTCACATTTCATCAGGAATCTCGGTATTTCGAATTCCAGAATATCGGTATTAAAAGGTCTAGGATGTTCCAAGAAAGTAGTAAACAAAATATCATGTACCAACTAAAAGAACTAACTGAAACCAGAAAATAAATCCTTGTATATGTAAATCCTTATGAAGTTACGTCTTACAAAACTTTGATTAAAACAACAATTTTTAAGGAAAACAAGTTTACAATGTTTAAGGAAAACAAGTTTGAAGAAAAGTTAAAAATATACTGTTCATAATCTTCTTTCATTTATATTTCGGTAGACTTCGAAGACGTCTGCCGCTCAAAGCATCATTAAGTTAGATTGGGTTGAACTTTTATTCCAACCCAACCTAATATTCCCAAGATTTTGGCCATCCAAATTGTGATTCATGATACTTGGGGTGGCTGAAATCTATGAAGCTTTAGGATGGATTGGAATTGCAAGGTTCAATTTCGAAGTCAACAAAATTGGATTGGGTTGGGTTCGATTTTGAATAATTCTTCGGCCATCCATAGAGTTGTCCATGATACTTGGGGTAGCCGAAGTCTTCGAAGTCAGCCAAGAGATACAAATGCAAGACGATTAAAAGTAGTAGATTTGGAAGAAAATTAAGCTTGAGGAAGAATTTTTGTATCAAAAGATATAATTCGTCGGAATTTAATAAGTATCGGTGTTAAAATCTTTAGGAGGTTCAAAGAAAGTAGTGAAGAAAATATCAGATACCAACTAAAAGAACTAACTGGAACTATGACAAACCTGAAGTAATTGGGATGTATGTAACATCTTCGGGGGAAGAATGATGGAATAAATAATAAATTTTAGGCCATCGTGAGCTGTCATAGGCGAAATTACTTCAGCACTGACTTAAGATGGGATTGAAAGATGAAGATGGAATAGCGTGGAAGAAGAAGAAAGGAGAAGAAATGATGAGGGCGTTCTTAATTTCCCCATCTAAAAGAACCATGGGATATTGTATGTCCCAACAGGAAGAAGCATCGTGAGAAGCGATTTCGCGAAAAGATGAGACGAAGAAGGACGCTTGAAATAAATGATTTCAATTCAATTCAATGATGCTTTTGCCGTCCAAATTATTATCAGTCAAAATTTCTTTTACATAAAAATTCTTCCTCAACCTGAATATTCTCCAGAATACACTGTTCATAATCTTCTTTCATTTATATTTCGGCAGACTTCAAAGACGTCATCCGCCCAAAGCTTGATTAAGTTGGAATGGACTTCGAAATTCCACCCCAACTAAAAATTTTGAAGATTTCGGCCATCCAAAGTGTTTTCATGATACTTGGGGTGGAAAATCTTTGAAGCTTTGGGTTGGATCGGAATTTCGAAGCCTAATCCAACCCTGTGATACTTTATATTCATATATCGCCCGACTTCGAAGATTTCGCCGCCCAAATCATTATAAAGTTGGATTCGGTTGGGTTAGACTTCGAAATTCCAACCCAACCCTACCCTTGGGATATTTGGGGTGCCGAAGTCTTTAAAACTTTAGTTTTTTAAAACTTTGGAATATTCTTTCATTCATATCTGCAGACTTCGAAGATGTCATCCGCCAGAAGCTTGATTAAGTTGGATTGGACTTCGAAATTCCAACTCAACTCAAAATTTTGAAGATTTCGACTGTCCAAAGTGTTTTTCATGATATTTGGGGTGGAAAATCTTTGAAGTATTGGGTTGGACTGTTGAAAATTCTTCCTCAACCTCAATATTCTCCAGAATACACTGTTCATAATCTTCTTTCATTTATATTTCGGCAAACTTCAAAGACGTCATCCGCCCAAAGCTTGATTAAGTTGGATTGGACTTCGAAATTCCAACTCAACTCAAAATTTTGAAGATTTCGGCCATCCAAAGTGTTTTCATTAACTTGGGGTGGAAAATCTTGGAAGCTTTCGGTTGGATTGGAATTTCGAAGTCGAATCCAACCCTGTGATACTTTACATTCATATCTCGCCTGACTTCGAAGATTTCGCCGTCCAAAACATCATGAAGTTGGATTGGGTTGGGTTAGATTTCAAAAATCCAACCCAACCCTACCCTTCGTATATTTGGGGTGCTCGAAGTCTTTAAAACTTTAGTTTTTTAAAACTTTGGAATATTCTTTTATTCATATCTCTGCAGACTTCGAAGACGTCATCCGCCCAAAAACTTGAGTAAGTTGGATTGGACTTCGAAATTCCAACCCAACTAAAAATATTGAAAATTTCGGTCATCCAAAGTGTTTTTCATGATATTTGGGGTGGAAAATCTTTGAAGCTTCGGGTTGGATTGGAATTTCGAAGTCTAATCCAATCCTGTGATACTTTACATTAATATCTCTCCTGACTTCGAAGATTTCGCCGTCCAAAACATCATAAAGTAGGATTGGGTTGGGTTAGATTTCGAAAATCCAACCCAACCCAACCCTTCGGATGTTTGGAGTGGCCGAAATCTTTAAAACTTTAGGTTGAATTGAAAATATTTATTCGAAGTACAATCCAACCCCGTGATACTTTGGGCGGCCGACGACTTCGAAGAAATACAAGATGATTAGAAGCAGTCGATTTTGGAGAAAATTATGGTTGAAGAAGAATTTTTGTATCAAAAGAAATAATTCGCCAAGAATCTCGGTATTTCAAATTCCGGAATATCGGTATTAAAAGGTCTAGGATGTTTAGTATGAACTTTGATTAAAACAACAATTTTTAAGGAAAACAAGTTTGAAGAAAAGTTAAAAATATACTGTTCATAATCTTCTTTCATTTATATCTCGGCAGACTTCGAAGACGTCAGTCACTCGAAGCATGATTAAGTTAGATTGGGTTGGATTGGACTTCGAAATTCCAGCCCAACCCAAAATTTCGAAGATTTCGGCCATCCAAACATGTTATTCATGATACTTGGGGTGGCTGAAATCTTTGAAGCTTTAGGATGGACTGGAATTTCGAAGTCCAATTTTGAAGTCAACAAAGTTGGATTGGGTTGGGTTCGATTTCGAACAACTCTTCGGTCATCCATAGAGTTGTCCATGATACTTAGGGTAGCCGAAGTCTTCGAAGTCGGCCGAGATACAAATGCAAGACGATTAGAAGTAGTAGATTTGGAGGAAAATTAAGCTTGAAGAAGAATTTTTGTATCGAAAGATATAATTCGCCAGATTTTAATACCGATACGTATTAAAATCCGAAGCTTCAAAGATTTTCCACCCCAAATATCATGAAAAACACTTTGGATAGCCGAAATCTTCAAAATTTTGAGTTGGGTTGGAATTTCGAAGTCCAATCCAACTTAATCAAGCTTTGGGCGGATGACGTCTTCGAGGTCTGCAGATAGGAATGAAAGAATATTCCAAAGTTTTAAAAAAATTAAGTTTTAAAGACTTCGGGCACCCCAAATATCCGAAGGGTAGGGTTGGGTTGGAATTTCGAAATCTAACCCAACTCAATCCAACTTCATGATGTTTTGGACGACGAAATCTTCGAAGTCAGGCGAGATATGAACGTAAAGTATCACAGGGTTGGATTAGACTTCGAAATTCCAATCCAACCCATAGGTTCAAAGGTTGGGTTCGATTTCGAACAACTCTTCGGTCATCCATAGAGTTGTCCATGATACTTAGGGTAGCCGAAGTCTTCGAAGTCGGCCGAGATACAAATGCAAGACGATTAGAAGTAGTAGATTTGGAGGAAAATTAAGCTTGAAGAAGAATTTTTGTATCGAAAGATATAATTCGCCAGATTTTAATACGTATCGGTATTAAAATCTCTAGGAGGTTCAAAGAAAGTAGTGAAGAAAATATCAAATACCAACTAAAAGAACTAACTGGAACTATGACAAACCTGAAGTAATTGGGATGTATGTAACATCTTCTGAGGAAGAAGATATAAGAATGAATATAGGTATGTATACGAACTAGAAAAGTAAGAAACTTTTCTGGCGACAGAAGTTCTATAACAAGTAAAAGGAACTAAACAATATACAAAAGAACAAAGGAGGGATTTAAAGAATTGAATTAGGGAATTTCTTGGATTATTTTCAAATCTACTATAACACTGAAAAGTCGCTGTTAAACTCAAATATACAGGGTTGGGTTGGGTTAGGTTTAGCCGTGTATCTGATGAATGATTTCTGAAATAAGGTACTTTACAAATTGATTTAACAACCCTTTATATTTCAATTGAAGTAAAACTAGAACTAACACTAGCCCTAGAAGTGGAAAGTCTTGGGTTTAGCCGTGCGTCTTCAGACGCACGGCTAAACCTAAATCTTTCCACTTCTAGGGCTAGTGTTAGTTCTAGTTTTATATCATTAGATCTAACTCTAGATTTAGAACTAGAACGATTCGGGTTTAGCCGTATATCCCTCAAGATGACTAAACCCGAATGATTCTAGTTCCAGGTTTAGTGATAGTTCTTGTTTATTCAATTCAAATCCTATACATTTAAATTGGGTTGGGTTGGAATTAGCCGCGCCTCTGAAGACTTTTCTAACGAAGGCTTCTACTTTCTGAAAGAGAGTACTTTACAAATTGAATTGGCAACCCTGTATATTGAATTTTATGTGAAAATGAGCACACTCGTTTCGTACGTCCGACCCTGCTCTGGGGTACCAAATATCTTAGGACGACATTGTATATAAGTAATTAAATTTATAAGCGGTAATAATACAAAAGCTCTCTAATTATAAATTATTAAAAAAATCACATTGTTAAACATCAGATTGTTAAAGTGAAAAATCTTTGCATTAATTATTATAATTAATGTTACATAACAAGTTTTAACAAGGAAGAAACGACTTCCTCATTATGGGGAAACAGTAAAAAAGAAAGCCCTCTTGGTGCCATTTGAAAGTTTAATGCAGATTTACGAGTCCGTAAAACAGGTTATAATTTTATAGTCCCGAGTTAGAGACCAACGCGACGTGCCGTTTTACGACTGCGGCATATTTATTTGCCAATTTGCATTAATTACAATAATGGTCGTGTTATTAACTTGTTATTAAACCGAAGATCGTAAATAAATTTTTCTTCCATTCGAAGCGAGCTTTTTTCGCGAAACCGCGGTCATTGTTATAGACAATACATTAAACGCGATCCTAAAATGTCGTTAATGACCGAAATGAATGGAAATGAAAGCGAGATGACGGTCATTAAGCCAAGTCGTAATCGTTTCGTTATTGAAATTTTAATACCTACTGAGTCGTGTTTAAATTTAATTAATACGGGGCACCCATACGTCGCGACGCCTTCTTTGCATACAAATGCTCCGCTTTAAATATTTAATTTTACACGCTCCCTCACTCATTCAAAAAGTCGTACTTTTTTCCATATTTAAAGCGATATCGCGAAAAATATGTTCGACAGATGGCGACGCAATCGAATAAATCCCTACAAGGATCTCATTATGAGAAGTTAATGAGATAAAAAGAATGCGATATCCCCGGGAAATAAGAGCCCCGGCGTCTTATCCAATTACCTGAAGGAGGCGATGTCCGGTTTGTGGGGAAACCGCCCTCCTCCTTCGTCCGATTTACTGTAATCCTTGAGGAGGACTAAAGGATAATTTCAAGGGTTTCATCCGGACCGCTAATAAGCGGTTCTTTAAGTTTAGTATCGGTTATATCTGAACTAAACGAATTATCGTTGTATTTAATAACTTATGTCTTTGTTTTGTATTTAGATGTAATCCTATAATTGAAAACTTACAAATTCAACTAAAGGAGAAATTTTTTTAGTTATTTTCAATAAAATAGAAAAGAGTCCTTTGAAGCTTAATGTTTGTTTTATCGAGACGATGTTGAATAAGACATCCCAACGTGGTAATCCCCGTTATTTGTGCTATGAAAAATCCTTGCAATTGTTTTCAGAGGGGTTCTTTTATGCTTTATATTTGATTTTGGATCAGGTTAGCTTGTTTTGAAGGATCAATATGAATTCCAATCTTTGTAAGGTATACCGTGACTCAACAACTAAACTAACAAGCTTGTGACCATGGAGATAATGGTGTTTGTGTCGGTTAAGGTTTGAAAAACTGATTACATGGTTTAGTAAAAAAAGAGAATATGCTTTGCTTTTTAATGAAACACACCGCTTTTAAAAATCTAGACTTTTGGATATGTGAATTCAAATAGATGTTGCTAATAATGGGCAACATAAGTTTCAAATAGACAAAACTAGAGTATTCGGGTTTAGCCATCTTAAGAGACATACGGTTAAACCCGAATGATTATAGTTTTAAGTCTAGTATCGGTTTGAACTTTAATGTTACTTCTAGTTGTTATTCAACATTACATTGTATATTTTCCATTGAACTAAAACTAGAACTAACACTAGACCTAGGACTAGAAATATTTGGGTTTAGCCGTGCGTCTGAAGACGCACGGCTAAACCCTAAATAATATCTAGTCCTAGGTCTAGTGTTAGTTCTAGTTTTAACAGTGATTCAGAACAAACATGTTAAGTATTTTTAATGAAGTAAAAGTAGAGTTCACACTAGACTTAGAACTAGAAACATTTGGATTTAGCCGTCTTAAGAGACATACGGCTAAACCCGAATGTTTCTAGTTCTAGCTCTAGTGTCAACTTTAATGTTAGTGTTAATCTTTGTTGTAGTTGTTATTAAATGTTTGATTGTATATATTCCATTGAACTAAAACTAGAACTAACGCTAGATCTAGGACTAAAAAAATTCGGGATACGAACATGGTGTATATCGTACAATCCATGCAATACTTTTAAAAAATCATGAAAAATCGATTTTTTTATAAATATTTTTGATAATGACACCACCTATTAACAAAACAACAGAATCTATTTCTAATGAAACAAGCCTCATTGAAAAATCTGCTTTAGTCCTTTTAACCTTAACCCTACAATTTTGCGATAACAATTTTTGAACGAACTAGTTTAAAAAATCGTGAAAAATCGATTTTGAAATTAATCTATTTGAAAATTTCACAACCTATTCATAAAAGAGTCTACTTTGTAATGAAAAAAGTTAAATTAAAAAATCTGCAATGGTTCAAGAGATACAGTACCCTTCATAAGTATATGATAATTTGATTTTTCCCACATAACTTTTTTGAAACATTATGGATTTTTTCACCATAGCTGTTGCAACCTACTTCACATGACAAGGACTTGTATTTCAAATAGGTTGAACTTGGTTGGGTTGGATTGGGTTACTTACTACGAGTAGAAGCAGCACACATTCTTTGGTGCTCAACTTGAGCATTTATCTGGTAAGCTCAAAAGTTAAAGAAAATTTAATTACCAAAGCAAGAACGGAAGAAAATTTTAAGTCAGTTGCAACTGGTGACGATCTGTAGCTACCTTTTATGCAAGGGACATTTGGATCACTAACGCCACCTGAATTCCTTTTTGAACATAATCGATTTAATATTTATTGTACATTATGTCAACATTTGCTTTGACGCTCTCATAATCATCATTAACCATTTTTATTAACCATCATTTTGCGTCATATTTCATATTTCCAGAAGAATAACGGATGGAAGACTAAGATGTAGGTCTCGAATGTATAGAAATTATTAAATAAGCAATTATCATGGTACTATTCTGATTTCATCTGCTGGGAGTAATACGTATTCAAAATTACTATGAATAATTCTATGATAATAAATAAGGTAATCTTTGGCAAATGAAATATGAGATTCATGTTAGAACCTGAAAAAATCATAATGTCATACGCCAAATGTTATCTCATAGCCAAGTCCTAACAAATACCTACAAGCATGTTATACTTTCTTAAATATAAAAATTAATCATTAATTTTATTCCTGTACCAGACAAATTCAAGGAAATTAAACAAAATTATCAAAGTCAAGAGACATCACTAAAATATTTTAAGACTTTAATACGATGGTGAACAGGGGAAGATATGATAAGTACTTAGGTATTATGGATAAGAAATGAAAGAGGCACCCTATTAAGATAATTTTACCAAGAGAAAGAGATGATACTAATGCAACCCTCTACCAAACTATTATCGTTTCATGAGGACCATCATTGTGAGGATAATTGATAAGAAATCAACTAGACATCATCAGGGAAACTAAGCTTCCCACATTACTTTTCATCTTCACTTTAGATTTATTAATTAATTTCTACTATTTTATATAATTTGATTAGAAATGTCTGTCCACAAAAGAATTTTTCAATTTTGACTTTCATTTATCTATTCATGACAAGCTGGCATCTATTTGGCATGGAATCAGACAATACATCGACAGTGGGCTGGTGGATCTGTGTCTACTCCGCTTATAGTTGTTGGAACTTGTCCTTCAATGTCCTTCAAATTGCGTCTCAAAGTTGGCCACAGCAGTTCGATGATATTCAGATTCGGGCACCTTTATTGTTCCTTAACGCTGCGCGAATCAGTTAACATCGTCCCTAGATAAGTGCTGGAGGCCATTGTCTTTCTGGAACATCCGATTCCAATTTTTGCATGTCATCCTGCAAAATATATTGACACCCTTTCTTGTCGTATTCCATGTTAGCAATAACACTGAACACACTGCAATAACACCATGACAGAAACACCACAGTACTTTCTCGTGTGAAGCAGGTATCCACAATATATCAGTTCCAAATTCATTGCCATTGGATTCAGTTGAAGTGCGCTTTCGCCTAATCTATGTCTGTCTTCCTGTTCTTAGCTAAAACGAGTGGTTTTTTTACCAGACGTCGACAAATTTCTCTTGCATTCTTTAGCCTCATCTTAATAGTTGATTTAGACGGTTAGAGGCGCAGAACACCACAATTCTCTCCCAATGTCCACTGCTATAAGCAATGAGTTCAATAGATCGACAGTAGGCTGTTGGATCTTTGTCCACTCCGCTTACAGTAGTCGGAACTTTTCATCGCCGGAATGCCCTTCAACTTGCATTTCAATGTATGCCATAACAGTTCGATGATGTTCAGACTCGGGCTTCTTTATTGTTCCTTGACGCTGTGCGTGAATCAGTTAGCAACGTCCCTAGATAAGCACTTGAGGCCATCGTCTTCTTGGAACATTCAATTCCATCTCCCATTTTTGCATTTCATCCTACAAAATATCCCCATACTTGTGAGGTTCCATGTTAACAATAACACGGACCAAGGTGGCGATGTCATCAACGTTGAAGCATCCTCCATTACGACCACTGAAGTGCTTTATCGTGTGAATCAGGTATCCACAGTATATCAGTTCCAAATTCTTTGCCATTGGATCCAGTTGAAGTTCGCCTTTACCTAATCTATGTTTGCCTTCTTGTCCTTAGCGTAAACGAGTGGTATTTTTACCATACGTTGACAAATTTTTCTTGCATTCCTCAACTTCATCTTAATAGTTGATTTAGATAGTTGGAAGGAGTTGCACAGAACTCCACAATTCTCTCCCAATATCCACAGCCATGAGCAGTGAACTCATCTTACACAACTTCACAACGTTTGTGTCCTCTAGCCGTATGGTAACTCCGGGTCTATCAGTCTCTTTCTTCTTCGCAAAACCCCCGAGTGCCCTCCACGTCTTCAGTTCCAGCGAAATCGTTAACTATGCAAGCAAAAACTGCATGGCGAGCTGCTTCTGTGTACGTTCTTGTCGGTCATCACTTCTGATAGTCTTCTTTTAGACAATTTTCTAATCTTTCTTTTTCATGCTTATTAATTCAGTTTACTCATTATGCTTATTATTTACTCATTATATTATTTATATTGTCTGAAAGTTGCATGAAAATATGTAGAGTATTAGAAAAGTTATGCGAGAAAAACAAAATTATCATATACTTTTGAGCGGTATTGAGTATTTTGTATTAGTAATTTTCACCTCACTAAAAAATTTACTTCAATTTTTCTTTATAGAGGGAAATATTTATAAATATAACAAAAAAAATTGTGTTTTTATTAAAAAAATTAAATTAAGTAAAATAAAACTTTTACAACAAGCACTTATACAGAATTATTTCAGAAACTTATCATGCAAAATAATGCAGATTTATGAAACTACCTACAAGTGAACGACATATCATTATGTTATTAAGCGTAAGCACTGTGGCACGATAGTGAAATATCATTGACCGAAATGATCAGGTTCGTTCTCGGTAATTTCAGATCGTTCTCTTGGGAAAGTCAAATTTCCTGGATAGAATCAACCGTGTTACGATGTGTGATAACATTCGTAATTTATACGGGCAAGTCGAAACGAAGGCGAAGATAAATCGTACTTCAAATATCTTTTGTTGGCAAAAAAAATATTATTCTGGAATTATCTACAATTGAATCGGAGCGTGGGCGCTGAAAATGATCACTCTCTAGCAGGAAGTCTCGCCGGGCGCGATGTTAAACGTAACATCTAACACGGCCCGATTTGATTGATTGGTACGCGGCTTTAACGATCCTTTGATTGGCAAAGCGAATCAATCATTGAACGAATTAGTCTAATTCACTCAGAGGCGAGTTTATTTTTCAATTACACCGATACACGACCCTCGGACCATTAATATTTATTATGATGCAATTGCTTTGAGCTTGGAGAAAACGCAAAACAAGACAAGCTAAAAAAATAGTTACGGATAAACGATGGTTAACGAGTTAACTGGCAACTCTCGTAGGTGATTGATAGATTGCGACAAATGATAAATTGACGCGTCTATTATTTAATTTAATGGCGCCGGGGTTTCGATCTTTTATTCCAACTTTACTTTTGCTTCTTTTTTTATAGTAATGATGCGGGGGGTCGCAGAAACTCCCCTCTCATTGTCGAACCGAAGAATAAAAATGACAAACGCAGGCGAAAAACGTAAAAAACAGCGAACACTCGCAATGGCCAATTTATTATACAAACAAACGAATACCGCGACCGGTGACTGTCGTAACTCACCACCCGGCAATAAAACGCCTTTGTTCTCGACACGGAGCCGACTTCGACGCATTATAATATTTTCCGATGCCGCGAGCGCGCGGTCTCGTGGGGAGTAAAATTTACGGCGATTTTCTGGGACCACGCGTGAGGCCGCATTCAATTTGCGGACTTTTGTCGCAAAAACACCGTCGCTCTCTCGCTCGCTCTCGATCAACGTTTCGCACCCTTTTTCGCTTTACTACACCCCCGTTCTTTTCGCCGAACGCGATTAATTCACGGCAAAAACAAAAGCTCGACATCCGGCGGTAAATTCGAATTTACGAGAGCCTGTTCCGTTACCCGAAATCAGTTTTAAAACGATCGCACCACCATGAAAGCCATCCCTTACTATGTACGAGAGTTTTATCGGCGGGGTAGTAGGTAGCTTAATAAGCTTTTAACGCGAATTTATACGAGCCTGAATGGAGGCGATCAGTTTCAGTTATGTGAAAAGATCATGTTTAAAACTCGTAAAGTGTCGGTACAAAATATTTGGCATAAAGATAAAAGGAAAAATGAGTGTAAAATTAAGTAGTTTTAACATAACAGCATCATATTTCTCATCAATTCTCATTTCTCATCAAAAAAAGATTGAGAAATTGGTTTCATACAAATTGTCAATAAATGGTATTTACTAAGGCTGGGCAATGCCTTAAATGAGGTATCGAGTATCGATACTTTTCAAAATATCGAAGTATTGAAAGTAACGAAGTATCAAAGCATCGAAAGTACTTCTTTTCGTAGATTTTACTTTTGAACACTGTACATTGTTTTAAAGACTACTAATATGTTTGCAGTTTGAGTGTGTATATCCCCAAAGTCCTACTCATTACTTTGAAGTCTGCCAACTGATTGGCAGCACGAGCTATTACAGTTCCATAGACTATACATTATCCTAAAGACTGCCAACTTGTTGGCGGCATGAGCTATTGTGTTTACAAAGTCCAGCTCATCAACCTGAAATCTGCCAACTTATTGGCAGCATGAGCTAATACTGTGTCAAACACTGTACATTAGCTTAAAGATTGCCAACATGTTGATAGTATGAGTGTTTATATCTCCAAAGTCCTGCTTATCATCTGCCATTTTGTTGGCAGCATGAGCTGTTACATCGCCAAAGTCCTGCTCATCATTTTGAAGTTTGCAAACTTGTTGACAGCATGAGCTATAACTGTTCCACATTATTTTAAAGACTGCCAACTTGTTGTCACGGTGAGTTATTATGGCTCCAATATCTTGCTCATCAGTTTGAATACTTCAAATTAACGGTGAAATTTAGGTAATTTTTTTGTAATTTGATAGCCACGCTAACACAACATAACCTATGATTTTCTTTTGAAATTAAATATTTTCCTGTTCGATTTTGTTTTTCTGTTTCCCTTGACTTTGAATTTATAATACAAATGCATGTTTATATTTGCCTTTAACATAGCCTATCATCAAATTCTTTAGACGGTAAGATTTTTGTTCTGTTTGTAATTGGGATGTTAATAATCTTTTCCATTGTGTCCGTAGTCGTGCTAGAAGATGTATTTTTTTGATTTCGATTCGATCTATGTTAATCGAATCGAAACATAAAATTATTTAATAAATTCATTTATCGTTTTTATTTTTTCATTATTTGCCAATTTTTACGATAAATTTGGAGGCAACCTTAGCTCAGCTGTACATTATCTTAAAAACTGCCAACATGTTGGGAGTATGAGAGTTCATGCCTCCAAAGTTCTGCTCATCAGATTAAAGTCTGCCAACTTGGTGGCAGCATGAGCTATTACTGTTCCACAGACAATATATTATTTTAATGGCTGCCAACTTGTTGGTAGTATTAGCTATTCTGTCTCCAAAGTCCTGCTCATTAGGTTGAAGTCTGCCAATTTGTCGGCAGCATAAGCTACTACTGCCCTGCTCATCATTTTGAAGTCTGCAAACTTCTTGACAGCATGAGCCATAACTGTTCCACAGACTATATATTATTTTAAAGACTGCCAACTTGTTGGCATGGTGAGCTATTATGGCTCAAAAATCTTGCTCATCAGTTTGAAGTCTGTTAACTTATTGACGACGAGCTATTACTCATCCAAACATTATACATTATCTTAAAGACTTCATACACCATAAGCTATTATGTTTTCTAACTCCTACTCATCTTGTATTAGCTTGTAAAAAATGATAGATTCTAGATTACGCAACGTGACAATTAATTGTGAACTTATACCATATTTTGTCACAACTCGAACAGTAAACATAAGAAATAAAATTTTTTAATATGATATGGATAAGCATGGATATAATTTAACCTAACTTTAAGTAATGTGTCAATTGTTTATTAATACGGGATTATACCAAACAAAATTAAAAATAGTATATCAGCCCCTTGAAGCATTTTAGGATACATCTCGATCTAAATTTTTCTTAATAATTTCAAAATCAAAAAATATACTGTATACTCAATTTCCTGTATACATAAAACAATTTTCGACACTTTCGATGTTTTGATACTTTTGATATTTTGATACTTCGATACCGATACTTTACCGATTAAGGTAAGAAATAGAATCAACAATCGATTTTAACCCATCTCTAATTATTACCAACTTAGAGACAAAAAACGTTAATGTATCAACTTCAAACGTTTTGGCAGAAAAACATCATATTTCCGAGTAATTAAGAAGATGGAAAACTGCGTTTCATATAAAGAGTGTTCCTTATTAAGGTTCAAAAAATAATCAATAAACGGTTTTAACCCATCTCTCATTTTTACCAACTTGGGCGCAAAACAAACGTTAACGTTTAAAAATCAAACGATTTTGCCAGAAAAGTATCATATTTCTCAATTCTTTGTTTCATACAAAGAATGCTCTTTATTAAGGCAAAAAATAAAATCAATAAACGATTTTAACCCATCTCTCATTATCACCAACTTAGAGACAAAAAATGTAAAAGAATCAATATTAAACGATTCTTGGCAGAAAAGTATCATGTTTCAATTAAAAAAGATGGCAAAATGCGTTTCATACAAAAAATGTTCTCGATAAATGAATTTAATTTATCGTTTTTATTTTTTCATTATTTGTCAATTTTTACGATAAATTTGGAGGCAACCTTAGCTTAGCTGTACATTATCTTAAAAACTGCCAACATGTTGGGAGTATGAGAGTTCATGCCTCCAAAGTTCTGCTCATCAGATTAAAATCTGCCAACTTGGTGGCAGCATGAGCTATTACTGTTCCACAGACTATATATTACTTTAATGGCTGCCAACTTGTTGGCAGTATTAGCTATTCTGCCTCCAAAGTCCTGCTCAGTAGGTTGAAGTCTGCCAATTTGTTGGCAGCATAAGCTATTGCTGCCCTGCTCATCATTTTGAAGTCTGCAAACTTCTTCACGGCATGGGCCATAACTGTTCCACAGACTATATATTGTTTTAAAGATTGCCAACTTGTTGGCATGGTGAGCTATTGTGGCTCAAAAATCTTGCTCATCAATTTGAAGTCTATTAACTTATTGGCGACGAGCTATTACTCATTCAAACATTATACATTATCTTAAAGACTTCATATACCATAAGCTATTATGTTTTCTAACTCCTACTCATCTTGTATTAGCTTGTAAAAATGATGGATTCTACATTACCCAACGTGACAATTAATTGTGAACTTATACCATATTTTGTCACAACTCGAACAGTAAATATAAGAAATAAAATTTTTTAATATGATATGGATAAGCATGGATATAATTTAACCTAACTTTAAGTAATGTGTCAATTGTGTATAATCCGGGTATAATCCCGTATTAGGATTATACCAAACAAAATTAAAAATAGTATATCAGCCCCTTGAAGCATTTTAGGATACATCTCGATCTAAATGTTTCTTAATAATTTCAAAATCAAAAAATATACTGTATACTCAATTTCCTGTATACATAAAACAATTTTCGACACTTTCGATGTTTTGATACTTTTCATACTTTCGATATTTTGATACTTCGATACCGATACTTTCCTGGTAAAAACATCATATTTCACAGTAATTAAAAAATATGGAAAATGTGTTTCATACAAAAAATTATTTTGAGTTCCAATTAAGGTAAAAAATAGAATCAACAATCGATTTTAACCCATCTCTAATTATTACCAACTTAGAGACAAAAAACGTTGATGTATCAACTTCAAACGTTTTGGCAGAAAAACATCATATTTCCGAGTAATTAAGAAGATGGAAAACTGCGTTTCATATAAAGAGTGTTCCTTATTAAGGTTCAAAAAATAATCAATAAACGGTTTTAACCCATCTCTCATTTTTACCAACTTGGGCGCAAAACAAACGTTAACGTTTAAAAATCAAACGATTTTGCCAGAAAAGTATCATATTTCTCAATTCTTTGTTTCATACAAAGAATGCTCTTTATTAAGGCAAAAAATAAAATCAATAAACGATTTTAACCCATCTCTCATTATCACCAACTTAGAGACAAAAAATGTAAAAGAATCAATATTAAACGATTCTTGGCAGAAAAGTATCATGTTTCAATTAAAAAAGATGGAAAAATGCGTTTCATACAAAAAATGTTCTCTATTAAGGTAAAAAATGGAATCAAAAGCCATCTCTTGTTATAACCAACTTAAAGACAAAAAACGTAAAAGTATGAAAATCAAATGTTTTTGGTATAAAAGCATTACTTTCCTCAGCAAATAAAAAGACAATATTTACAATATTTACAACATTTTCCATCCTAGTTAGTAGTTTACATTTCCGAAAAAATTTTCAATTTCGTAAAAGGGTTCGCGTTTTATAATTTCCCATATGCTCTTCAAGTCAGTGAACCTCTAGCGTCATTTGCACCGAGTTAGTTTCTTCTTGATCCTGTGTTTTGTATACAATTCAGTTTTTTTAACGCCAGTTTGAATTCGCATCATGGAATCGACTTCAACTAAAGGATTAAAACGGAAGCATACATTCTTGATGATTGGGACTAAATTGGAAATTTTGAGTAGACTTGAGAAAGGTGAAAGTGCAAAAGGACTGCAAAAGACAAATCGTTAGAGGATGCTATATTTTTGTGGTTTAGTCAGAGGAGAAGTTTAGGTGAACACATATCAGGACCCTTGCTATGTGAAAAAGCCCTTTATTTTAATGAACAATTAGGAGGTCCTACTGACCTTAAAGCTAACACCGGTTAGTTAAAAAAATCAAATTAAGACATGGAATAAGAAAACTTACTGTTCAAGGGGAAAGTTTATCTTCGGACAATTCTGCTACAGCGTTTTTCAAAATTAATTTTTTTAATTTTATAACTAATAATGGTTTTGTTAGAGAAGACGAAGTTTAATAGTTTAAGAAAAATTATTAGCTTGCTGCCGTGAGAAAGCGGCTCTAGGATTTGAGGTGAGTAAGAGGTGTCTCTATTAGTATGTAATTGCAAAAAGAGCACGGATGTATTTTAAGATCATAACCCAACTTCCAGTGACTTATAGAGCACAAAAAAGTAGCTGGATGAATAGCGACAGATTTACAAATTGGTATAAAAATGTGTTTATATCAAATGTGAAAAAATTTCGAAAAGAAAGAAAACTTCATCGAAAAGTATTGTTGATTATGGATAATGCGCCAACACACCCGTCTGGAGACATGTTAAACGCGATCGATGAGAATTTGAGGTGATTTTCCTCTCACCTAATGTCACCTCACTAATTCAACCAATGGACCAACCAAGGTATTGAAGCGAATGTATAGAACACAAATCTTACATAGGGTTCTTTTAGCCGAAACTGATGATGAGGGTGTTGTGGACTTTTGCAAAAAACTAAACTTAAAGGACTCGTTCTATATGCTAGCTGACTCATTGAATTTACTCACTGATGAAAATTTGAATAAAGCATGGCTTAAGCTTTGGCCTGACAACCAAGAAATTGGTGAAACGTGTAATGAAAATAGAAATGAAATGCTTGAAATGTAAAAGAAATGGCAAAACCATGCCAATTAATTCCTGGTCTTCACGAATGTGATGAATTTGATGCTGCAGAATGGTTGGATATTGACAAGAATGATCTGGGCTATGAAATCCTCAGTGAAAATGACATTATTTCTTCACTTAAAGCATCTGAAGATTAAAATAGAAGTGAAAATGAAGAAAATCCTGCAGATGACAATTGTCATAACATTGTTCCTTCGCCCTCTGAAGCGTTCATTGCGTTGGAGACAGTAAAAGTTCAACTTTAGCTATTAAAACGATTGAAGGACTTGGCAGCTAGAAAAAAAGTTTCGAAGCTCACTCAGACAAAGATTAATGATTTTTTAATATAAATACGAATTTTTTTAATTTATAAATTTTAATATAAATACGACTGATTTTAATTGAGTTGTATTGTTAAATCTCTTCTCTTTGTTTTATGCGATTTCTGCGAAAAAGTAATAAGACAATTGACAATGACCTTTTTGTTCAAAATATTAACAATACTTTGTATTATTGTTTTCAGCCTCATGAAGATATTGACGTCGTTGATTTGCTAAAAACCACACAAAATACGAAAAGTGATTCTGCGAAAAACGCTTTCAAATTGTGGAAGAAAAATCAATGCGGCAACAATAACAACAAAAAAGGATCTAGTGAAAATAACAGCAAAAAATTGGATGAAGAAATGTCGATGTTACAATTTTTGGCGATCGTAAGTTTCATTTTTATTTCATCATTATTATTTCTTAATTTTATATAAATAATTACTTCGATAAAAATATAATTAAACGTGATAAAGACGTTATTTAATTATTTTAATTTATCGATCGTTCGTTTGATTTAAAAGACAGTGATTATTTTTTTTTGCAATTTCCATATTTTCCGGATAATTTCAGGAAGTCAAAGGTTAAAATTGTACTATCATTGGCTACAATTTTTTTTATATATTTTACTGTAATGACTTTAATTTACATTTAAAATGATTGCCATTACATTAAAAGAAAGTCTCAAAGCGTAGTATGTAACAGTTTTTTTATAGCTGTATGTTATTATATGTTTACTTAACCGATTGAAGTGAAGTTTTTAGACCTATAAATGCAATTTCTTTGGTTATGTTCGAAAATCCGAACTACTTATGGTCTCAATTAGTTTAGATTTTTGATGCTCTACTATAATGAAATTTTTTTTATAAAGTTGATAGTGTACACAAAAGTAATGCTATATCGACACTAAATTAACAACAAACTGAAAAAATGGTTTAGACACAATTTAACAACAGACAATTTTCAAAACGTTCAAAACAAACAGCTATTGTGACGTATCCAAGTATTTCCAACAAGGTGTCTTTTTGGGGTTACCCCCTTTACCATCATATCTGCAGTCCAGCTATGTCGATGTATGAATCCATTTCTCATTAAAACAAACTTAGAGACAAAAAAAACGTGAAAATATCAAAAGCAAACGATTTTGGCAGAAAAGCATTATATTTCTGAGCAATTAACCTCTTAGCAGTGGCGTATGTCAGGTAGAAAACAGCATTCAGGTAAAAAGTCGGTCTGTGAGACCATACACTACTAGAGGAATATTAAAAAATGGAAAAATATCTTTCATATAAAGAATGTTTTCTGTTAAAGTAAAAAATATAATCAATAAACGGGTTTAACCCATCTCTGAAAGTACGAAAATTAAATTTGGTTGGTTGACATGTTATTACAACTATAATCTTAACTTAATTTTGTAGCGAATAATAATCACTAATTTTGCACAAATTTATTCATGTTTCAAATGAATTCGCTACCTTCATTTATTTTTTAAGAAATAAATTGACATAAACAATTTAACTTTTACTTTTTAATCAAAATGAAGTAAACTAAACGGATTAAGTTCATAATCGTGTTAATTTTAAACACTTTCCGTACAAATAAAAGCCTTGTTTGACGCACGAAATCTAAAATTAAATTTCAAGGAAACTTTTTCAATACAACCACGAATAACACCGTGTTATATACAAACTATCTTTTCCGAACATTTTTCTGAAAGATAAAATAAACATCTTCCCTTTACCTACTACATAAATAAATTACTATTATTAACATATCTCTTTTAAACGAGTTAGCGTAGGTAACTTACATCGAAGTGGTACCTACGAAGATGTCACCGTGATTTAAAGAAAATACTCCGAGATTACGTTTCTTGTAGTTGTCGCGAGTAGGCGAGATAAAACGTTATATCAATTTGGTTTCTTTGAATGTTGGTACGATGCGAACCCGGCAGTGTTGTTATTCATATTAGTTAACTGATGGAACGTAAAATAAATGTTTTCTGGTATCAGTTACGTTATGTCAACCGCACTGATAAATCGAATCTACATATAATCCCGCCTCCGCATGATCACTTATACAACGGTCCACGTATTACGTGCGCACACACGATCGATCATACATGCTAATACATGCGTACTTTATTAATAGGCGGTGGGGCCGATCGCGCACATAAACGGTCTTCTCAAAAAGTAATGGGCTCGGTTAGGCCAGAACGGCGCCTTGCTATGTGGGAAGGATCGCGAAAAATCTTTCACTAAGCTATTTCCACGTGGGTGTGCTCCGGGAACATGTAGGCGTTAACCCGTAATTGCAACCATTTACTTGTAGTACTTAGTACCCATGTTCCTACTTCTGTTATGGTTTCTTAAGTTTCACTGCTTCACCTTTATCCAAGTCAAAAATAATATTGCCGTTTTTGTAAAGTTATTAATTTATTAAAATAAATTGGAGTAATTATTTCCATTCCGTAATGAACGGGCGTTACCAAATGGACCATTGATTCAAATCTCCCGCCTCGTCTAGTTCTCTCGGGGGACACGTGTCCCCTTCAGTGAAACCCCTTTGAACATTTGCGACGTTGCCGCTATTTCGAGACTGTATCAACGTGTCAACCGCTCGCATTAATTATCCGTAATAGATCGGGTTATTAAGCCTATTATAATATTACGAACAGATGACGATAAATCAATTCGAAATTAACTCGAAATAGATTCGGTTTTGTTCGTAAGTTGGAAATTGCCCTGCGTTAAAGATTTCAGCGAAAGTACGGTTCTATAGAAACGTACAAAGGCACTTTTATGGAATCCCCGGCGCTTTTCAGAGGGCATTTCGGAGGGGTTGGGTTGGGTTTTTAAATTAGGCGCCGGCGTATCGATGAATAAGGGATATTTTATCCCAAAACACGGTTCACGGCAATCCGAATTCTTCCATTCAGTGATTTTAATTTTGGAAAAATGCCTGCACGCACCGAAAACCTTCAATACACCCCGAACGGCATTCATGGAAAATTCAGTCTGTGCCAGGAGGAATAGAATTCCCAACCGAAAGATAGAAAAAGATGAAGAAAAGACGACGTACGTCGAAGACGCTTCGCTATTGAGAACCCGAGAGGGTTCCCTATCCCGAATTTATCTCTATCCGATTTCATATTTAAATGAAGGAGTTTAGAATTTATGTAACCATAAATTTCGACTTTGTATAGTCGAGTGAGCTACGCGGAATTCCCAGTTGTGGGGGGTACGTTGGGATGATTAATGCTTTCGAAGCATTCTTGAACACTCGGAAAGACTCCCTGTCATGATTTGTCACGTTAGAAAATCTGGTTTTAAATATACAACTTAAAATGTACTCCTTGTAGAATAAAGTGTACCTACACGGAATATCCGATGTAAACCAGAATTAAACCGACGTTCAACCACAATGGATATTATGTTGCTAATTGATGTTGAAATAGACTCCGCTGCGTTTGCATCCTCGCTGAACGCGTCCTGAAAATTATAGACCGTAAACTTCCACATAAAGTTTCACACGTTTTCTGGCAAACTTGCACCTCGTCAGCGATTCTGCGGGTCGCGATAGCAGCTTTAATTGCCGTATAAGGCGGTTTAATTGGTAATTTACCCGTTCTCGTAGTTACATTTTCAATAGTTGCGACGTGCCTCACGGAAATTGATTCCCCGGAAAATTAACTTTTAATTACGTCACGTACATGGCAATTACAACTTTTATGGCCGTTTCGAAAGGTGTTTTATTGATAAACACTCAAAATACACATTTTTTTTATTAACTTGTTTTATCAATAAAACAGTCAAAAAAGAAAATCATTTCAACTTAATGTTAAGCAAAAATTTTGTCTCCTTCATCTTCAGGAATTTATTTCTTAAAAATAAACGAAGATGGCAAAAAAAGGAGGTTGGAGTATTAAATTCATCAAAAAGTAGCAATTAAGTAACCAAATTTGGTTGTTTCAACTTTATTAATCACTTAGACAAAACGATTTTAAGTTAAGCTTTGAATGAAAACTCGAGTCATTTTAAGATCATTTTAAAGAAGTTATTTCTTAAGAACAAATGGAGATAGCTGAAAATGGGTTGCAGCATCAAATTTATCAAGTAGTACCAAATAAATTTCAACATTCTTAATCGCAAAAGTACCAAATTTTTAAGTTACGCCTGAATAAAAACTCAATTCAATCTTGATTGAATTAAGTTTTTGATTGAATTGAGAAACAAATGGAGATAACCAAAAAAGCGTTGCAGCATTAAATGACCAATTACATAGGCACAATACCAAATCGTTATCAACTCTACCAAATTTGGTAGTTCTACTAACTTTATTTCTTCTATGCTAAAAATTTCTTAAAATCAAAAAACTGAAATTTTAAAATATTAGAAAATTTATGAAAAAGCTGAAAATTGGAGAAAAATTTAATACTTTTGCGGATGGTTCAATTTGATTTGATCCTCTTATAATAAAAACAAGTCGTTCATCAAATAAGTCCACCAAATTTGATTGTTGATAACTTTATGAATCACTAAGATAAAAAAATTAAAGTTAAGCCTCAATTCAACCTGATTTATTGGATCATTTTACAGAATTTATTTCTTAAGGGCAAATGAAGATATCTGAAAATGGGTTCAACATCAAATTCATCAACTAGTACCAAATAAGTTCACACAATTTGGTTGTGTCAACATTATTTATCGCTAAGATAAAAATTTTATAAGCTAGGCTTGCAATCAAAACTTAATTCAACCTCGATTTTTTAGATCATATTCAGGAATTTTTATTATTTCTCAAGAACAAATGGAATTCGCAAGATATAGGTTGCAGCATCAAATTCATTAAAAAGTAGCAAACAAGCCCACCAAATTTGGTTGTTTCTATTTTATTAATCACTAAGATAAAAGAATTTTGAGTTAAGCCTACAATAAAAATCCAATTAAATCCTGATTTTCTAGATCATGTTTAGATCAGGAATTTATTATTGAAGAACAAATGGAGATAACAAAAACTGGGTTATAGCACCAAGTTGATCAATTAGTACCAAATAAGTTTCCAATGTTTCTAATTCTAGGTCTAGTGTTAATACTAAAGCTAGGTTGAAGGTGTAGTATTGGTTATAGTCTTAGTTCTAAAAGAATTAACGCCAATGAAGGACTGGATGGCAATTAAAACTAGAACTAACACTAGACCTAGTAGGATCAATCAACTCTACCAAATTTGGTAGTTCTACTAGCTTTATTTCTTCTATGCAAAAAATTTCTTAAAATCAAAAAACTGAAATTTTAAAATATTAGAAAATTTATGAAAAAGCTGAAAACTGGAGAAAAATTTAATACTTTTGCGGATGGTTCAATTTGATTTGATCCACTTATAATAAAAACAAGTCGTTCATCAAATAAGTCCACCAAATTTGATTGTTGATAACTTTATGAATCACTAAGATAAAAAAAATTAAAAAAAGTTAAGCCTCAATTCAATTCTGATTTATTGGATCATATTACAGAATTTATTTCTTAAGGGCAAATGTTGTTGTGTCAACATTATTTATCGCTAAGATCAAAATTTTATAAGTTAGGCTTGCAATCAAAACTTAATTCAATCTCGATTTTTTAGATCATCTTCAAGATTCTTTTTATTTCTCAAGAATAAATGGAAGTCGCAAAATATAGGTTGCAGCATCAAATTCATCGAAGAGTAGCAAATAAGCCCACCAAATTTGGTTGTTTCAATTTTATTAATCACTAAGATAAAAGAATTTTAAGTTAAGCCTACAATAAAAATGCAATTAAATCCTGATTTTCTAGATCATATTTAGAAGATTTTTTGGATCATCTTTAGTTCAGGAATTTATTATTAAAGAACAAATGGAAATAGCAAAAACTGGGTTGTAGCACCAAATTGATCATTTAGTACCAAATAAGTTTCTAACGTTTCTAATTCTAGGTCTAGTGTTAATACTAAAGCTAGGTTGAAGGTCTAGTATTGGTTATACTCTTAGTTCTAAAAGAATTAACGCCAATGAAGGACTGGATGGCAATTAAAACTGGAACTAACACTAGACCTAGTAGGATCATCAACTCTACCAAATTTGGTAGTTCTTGTAGCTATATTTCTTACTATGTTAAAAAATTCTTAAATTCAAAAAACTTAAATTTTAAAACTTAAAAATTCTATGAAAACTGGAGAAAAATATAAAACTTTTGTGGATGGTACAATTTAATTTGACCCACTTATAATAAAAAAAAGTCGTCTCAACGACGACGCCCTAGAATCCTAACGAGAAGCGTCGCGACGCTTTTCCATGACCTGGGGCGAAATGCGTCCCCTCTCACTAACGAGAACACTCGGTGCTAAACGAAGCGAATCGCGTGTCTTTGATACCGTCAATAACACCACCTGGCAAAATTGCAATTATTTGGCGTCGCGACGCTAAACGACGCCCCCACACTACCCTTGGAGAACCCTAATTCTTCGAAAAAGGGGGATCGCTAAACTCTTTAATAAACGTGTAGACAAGCCGGTTTATGGGTGCGTGTCACCTGAAAATTGGAAAAATTGCCGAGGAGGGTAGAAATAAAATTACTTATCATTAAATTCAGGTCGATTTTCATTTCGATGTAATGATACATTATTCGTTTTAATAAAAATTTTATATGAATAAAATTTCTTTCGGATATTTTTAAAATTAAAGCGTTATGTTCCGTGGTGAAAGAGTTAAAACTGTGCCGGAAAAAAAGATTCTTTTTTGTTAGGTCGGATGAAATATTCTGACGATTAATAGCGGGGAGCCATAAGCACTTTGCCGCAGACAATTCCACCAACATAAATATATCAAACATCACTAGCAATGACAAATAGTACCGAGGGTGGCACCCCTGAATCCGGACCTAGCACGCGCAGTTATGCGTACCCCCTTTTTACTGTGAAGGGGGGACCCCGTTTTCTAAGAGGCATCTTGCGGCAAAGCACTACATACTTTGTCCGAGAGTTGTCCCATCCTTAGATGACATTTTGATATGTACAAAGCTTTCTTTATCTTCGGGGAGGGTTGTATTGATTCATTTCTTTGACGAGAGGGTGAAGTGAAATGACGCGTATCTCCCTTCTTGCACTTTCTTAAGTGAAAAGAATTGAAAATAATTTATTCTTATCAATGATTGTTGTTATACGCGGGTATTTATTTTCAAGGGAATATATCACATCTCGAAATTTAGGTTGAGTTCAAAACATATCTCAAAAACGGATTGAGATATTCAAATATAGTTTTGTTCTTGAAAAAATATGTACTTTCGTTTATATACGTTAAAAATGCAATTACTTCATTATTTATTATCATAGCGGACACAAATTAAAGAAAAAGTATATCCTGATTAATTTGATATTAAACACGGCGCAATTTTATCAAAAATCGTAAATCATTGATAATAACTGTATTAAAATAATAATTATTTTGAGAAATAAATGAAATAAAATCATCGAGTTTTGCTCTTTTCAAAGAAAATCCATTTTTGCTTCGCTTAAAATCAATTTTATTTCAATCCAAGTTTTTATTATTATTATTATTACCATTTTAAGGATGTTTTAAAGTAAAAAATATTTCTATCTATACCGAATAAATCGATTTAGTACCAAACTATACGTAATGTTGTATTAATTGTATTAATTATTACCAACATTTTTGGGTTACAATTTTGCCCTACCACTTATTACCAATGAGGATATAAATTAATAAGATTTTGAATTCTGATTAATTTGATACCAAATTGTGAATTATATTATTGTTGATTGTTAATATCTATATAGAGGAGTGTTTAAATATTAACAAAATCGTTATTTTTATTTTTTTTTTCAATTCCATTCTTATTCCCATGTTAAATCAAAAATATTTTAAGTTGATTTTAATGGTATTACAAAATTAACATGTTTACAATACAAATTGGTAAAATTATTATTTTTATTACCTTTTTTATTTCATCACTTATTATCATAGTGGATAAACAAGTTTAAAAAAATATATATCCTGATTAATTTGATACCAAACTCGGCGTAATTTTATCAAAAATCGTAATGTTGTAATAAAAAATTAATAATGTGGTAATAATCCGCCATCTTTGATAATAATTCTTTAAAATAATTATTATCTCAGAAAATAAGCGAGGTAAAATCATTGAGTTTTGACTTTATTCGCTTCGCTTAAAATCAATTTTATTTCAATCAAAGTTTTTATTATTACCTTTTTGAGGATGTGTTAAAACAAAAAATACTTTACGTGATTTTGTATTAATTTTAATTAATAAATTATTATTTTTATTACCTTTTGCCCAATCACTTATTACCATTGATGATGTAAATTAATAAGATTTTAAAATCCAGAATAATTTGGTACCAAACTCAGTG
Organism: Onthophagus sagittarius; assembly: GCA_036711965.1. Lineage (NCBI taxonomy): Eukaryota > Metazoa > Arthropoda > Insecta > Coleoptera > Scarabaeidae > Onthophagus > Onthophagus sagittarius. Next base: position 18,031,926 of record JASERS010000004.1, read on the forward strand.
CATTTTGATTAAAAATCGTAAATGTTTTAATAAAAAAAAATAAGGTAATAATCCACCATCTTTGATAATAACTTGGTTAAAATAATTGTTATCTCTGGAAACTAGAGAAATAAAAATAAAAATAAACGAGATGAAATGACAAATTCATCAAATTATCTTAAGAATTCGATTTTTTCAAAATAATCATTAATTTTGTGAAATGCCACAAATTTTGGTTGAATTCAAAATTTGATATCTCAAAAACGAAGTGAGATGTTCAAATATGGTTTTGTTTCTGAAAAAGTACACACTTTTATCTATAAACGACAGGCTATTTCATAAAGATATCTTAAGAATTCGATTTTTTAACAGTTTTTCAAAATGATTAAGGATATCGTTGATTTTATGAATTGCTACAAATTTAGTTTGAGTTTAAAACTTGATATCTCAAAAACGGAGTGAGATATTCAAATATGGTTTTATTTCTGAAAAAGTACACACTTTTACCTATAAACGACAGATTATTTCATAAAGATATTTTAAGAATTCGATTTTTTAACGGTTTTTCAAAATAATTAAGGAAATCGTTTATTTCGTGAAATGCTACAAATTAGATTGAGTTCAAAATTTGATATCTCAAAAGCGGAGTGAGATATTCAAATATGGTTTTGTTTCTAAAAAAGTACACACTTTTATCTATAAACGACAGATTATTTCATAAAGATATTTTAAGAATTCGATTTTTTAACGGTTTTTCAAAATAATTAAGGAAATCGTTTATTTCGTGAAATGCTACAAATTAGATTGAGTTCAAAATTTGATATCTTAAAAACGTAGTGAGATATTCAAATATGGTTTTATTTCTGAAAAAGTACACACTTTTATCTATAAACAACAGATTTCATAAAGATATCTTAAGAATTCAATTTTTTAACAGTTTTTCAAAATGATTAAGGATATCGTTGATTTTATGAAATGCTACAAATTTTGTTTGAGTTTAAAACTTGATATATCAAAAACGGATTGAGATATTCAAATATGGTTTTGTTCTTAAAAAAATACATCCTTTCACCTATAAATGACAGATTATTTCATAAAGTTATTTTACGAATTCGATTTTTTAAGGATTTTTCAAAATGATTAAGGAAATCGTTTATTTCGTGAAATGTTACAAATTAGATTGAGTTCAAAATTTGATATCTCAAAAACGGAGTGAGATATTCAAATATGGTTTTGTTTCTGAAAAAGTACACACTTTTATCTATAAACGACAGATTATTTCATAAAGATATCTTAAAAATTCGATTTTTTAACAGTTTTTCAAATTGATTAAGGATATCGTTGATTTTATTAAATGCTACAAATTTAGTTTGAGTTTAAAACTTGATATATCAAAAACGGATTGAGATATTCAAATATGGTTTTGTTCTCAAAAAAGTACATCCTTTCGTCTATAAATGACAGATTATTTCATAAACGTATTTTACGAATTCGATTTTTTAAGGATTTTTCAAAATGATTAAGGAAATCGTTTATTTCGTGAAATGCTACAAATTAGATTGAGTTCAAAATTTTGTATCTCAAAAACGGATTGAGATATTCAAATATGGCTTTGTTCTTCAAAAAATACATCCTTTCGTCTATAAATAATAGATTATTTCATAAAGGTATTTTACGAATTCGATTTTTTATTGGTTTTTCAAAATAATTTAAGGAAATCGTTTATTTCGTGAAAAGCTACAAATTAGATTGAGTTCAAAATTTGATATCTCAAAAACGGAGTGAGATATTCAAATATGGTTTGATTTCTGAAAAAGTACACACTTTTATCTATAAACGACAGATTATTTCATAAAGATATCTTAAGAATTCGATTTTTTAACAGTTTTTGAAAATGATTAAGGATATTGTTGATTTTATGAAATGCTACAAATTTAGTGTGAGTTTAAAACTTGATATATCAAAAACAGATTGAGATATTCAAATACGGTTTTGTTCTTCAAAAAATACATCCTTTTGTCTGTAAATGACAGATTATTTCATAAAGGTATTTTACGAATTCGATTTTTTAAGGGTTTTACAAAATGATTAAGGAAATCGTCTATTTCGTGAAATGCTACGAATTAGATTGAGTTCAAAATTTGATATCTCAAAAACGGAGTGAGATATTCAAATATGGTTTTGTTTTCCGGAAAAAGTACACACTTTTATCTATAAACGACAGATTATTTCATAAATATATCTTAAGAATTCGATTTTTATGTTTTTCAAAATGATTGAGGATATCGTTGATTTTATGAAATGCTACAAATTTAGCTTGAGTTTAAAACTTGATATATCAAAAACGGATTGAGATATTCAAATATGGTTTTGTTCTTCAAAAAATACATCCTTTCATCTATAAATGACAGATTATTTCAAAAAAGGTATTGTACGAATTCGATTTTTTAAGGGTTTTTCAAAATAATTAAGGAAATTGTTTATTTCGTGAAATGCTACAAATTAGGTTGAGTTCAAAATTTGATATCTGAAAAACGGATTGAGATATTCAAATATGGCTTTGTTCTTCAAAAAATACATCCTTTCGTCTATAAATGACAGATTATTTCATAAAGGTATTTTACGAATTCGATTTTTTAATGGTTTTTCAAAATAATTTAAGGAAATCGTTTATTTCGTGAAAAGCTACAAATTAGATTGAGTTCAAAATTTGATATCTCAAAAACGGAGTGAGATATTCAAATATGGTTTGATTTCTGAAAAAGTACACACTTTTATCTATAAACGATAGATTATTTCATAAAGATATCTTAAGAATTCGTTTTTTTAACAGTTTTTCAAAATGATTAAGGATATCGTTGATTTTATGAAATGCTACAAATTTAGTTTGAGTTTAAAACTTGATATATCAAAAACGGAGTGAGATATTCAAATATGGTTTTATTTCTGAAAAAGTACACACTTTTATCTACAAACGACAGTAAGGATATCGTTGATTTTATGAAATGCATCAAATTTAATTTGAGTTTAAACCTTGATATATCAAAAATGGATTGAGATATTCAAATATAGTTTTGTTCTTCAAAAAATACATCCTTTCGTCTATAAATAATAGATCATTTCATAAAGGTATTTTACGAATTCGATTTTTTAAAGGGTTTTTCAACATAATTAAGGAAATCGTTTATTTCGTGAAATGCTACAAATTAGATCGAGTTCAAAACTTGATATCTCAAAAATGGATTGAGATATTCAAATATGGTTTTGTTCTCCTGAAAGTACATACTTTCTTAGGTTGGAGTAAATACCGGGATAAATACTTACTTTATAAATATTGAGTATTAGTTCTAATTTTACTTCAATTCAACTATTCGGGGTTGGGTTAAGTTGGATTGGGTTAGGTTGGGATGAGTTTATTTGTGCATCTGAAGACATTTTTTTAACGAAGATCTCTACAACGATTAGTTTCTGAAATAGAGCACTTTACAAACTAATTTGGCAAATATTATAAAAAGAAAGCATTTATAAAAATGCGCAAAACGAATCGCGCAATACGAATCTGATTGGCTAATTCTCAAATCTGTTAATATTTGGAAATCCTTCTCCACTAATTCTTCTACCTGTTCTACTTCTTTAACATCTAGAATGTTTATTTTGAAACCTCCAATAAAACAACATTCAGGCCATCATTTTTCCATACTACATTCATGGTCGAATGATTTTCCCATATTCGCGAACTATTAATTTTATTAACATTTATGGTTATATATTTTAAAAGCGACTATAATACCTGGGTCCACATTGGTTGAATTTTTAAAGTCGTATTAGGTGGGAGAAAAATAATTTTAGCAGTGGATAGGTAGATTATTTTTGCAATTCCTATAAAAGTACCCGGATTTTCCGCAGAATATATTACAAGAGGTTTATACTCGAGGCTACCCCAGCATTGTCGCAAAATAAGAGTGTTAACCTTTCCTTTGCAACTTTGTGTCCCGGGGCGATTTTTTTTCTTTGGCAATGAGAGTCCTATTGGTATTCGCTCCCAGTATAAAATCGTTTCTTCCGCATGAAAATCCTGGCTTGGTAAATATCTACCATTGGTAATAATATCCTTAAGGGTGTTTGGAAACGCAGATGCAGCTTCAACGTCAGCGCTAGCTGCCTCACCAAATACCTTGATATTTCGTAAATTTTGACGCGACTTGAATTTTTCAAACTATCCCTTATGAACCAGGAAAACATAATCGTCCCTAGGACCGGCCTCTTCTTCTCGCAAACCATTAAAAATTAGTCGCGCTTTTGTGTAAATAATATTAAGTGCCAATATTATTATAATCGCACGATTTTTTAGTATTCGTAAAAACGTACATATCAAAATATTCACCACGAAATCATCATTCCATCAACTACTTAGTTCTTAAGTATATTTTTAAAATGTTCTAAGCATTTAAAACAGTTTTTAACAATATAACTTATCATTTTATTAACAATACGTTGTTTCAAAATTAGATGATTGAAGAGTTACCACCGATTAATCATGGTGGTATCTTGGTCGGCCCGTTTGACAATTTCATCAAGAAGTACCGGTCGGCTTTTTCTTTTAATTAACGATGATTTATTGACGTACCGACAAGGGTCAACAGAGAGTTCCCCCCGTTTTTAGTCCAATTAGAGCGTTCAATTTGAAAAGTAAATATAGTTATGCATCTATTTTTCATAGTCAATTACAATCCCTCTTACGTCTTTAGTTATTCTTATTTAACTAGAGGGAGAAATTTTGATTAAATATGAATTGTTAAGATTTCAGCTTGAAGTTACGTCATTTAAAAATCCTTGATCCGTTAATTCTTAAGAAGGAAACGAAAGATTAAAGCTAATCACTTTAGGAAACCGGTAGGCGTTGATTAATAAACGGAAATCGTTCAACTAAGAGACACCAAAGGGAACGATCGCGGCGCGCCGGGGTCAGAATCTTTCTTGTAGGTGTTATTACGGTACAAGAGAGAAAATGATGAAAAGCAAAGGCGGAGTCGGTGTTGTCAAGCAAATTGAGGAGGTCTGAAAAGAGCTGAAGCCCTGAAATATTACAGGGTGTGTTGGCACCGCCTATGGTAGGCTCGAAATAACAGATCTCACGAACGGTCCGGTTATAAATCGCCGAATGAATTCCGGGAGACAGAGAACGCGGACGCAAAGAGGAGGCGGTATTCGTTGAATTTAGCGAACGCGCGTCATAATAAAACGAGCCTCGATGACAAGCGGGCCCAATTAAACGCTTTGAATCGGCGCTGGCGTTAATTGAAACTATAAATTAGAGGGAGGGGTCCGCGAGACCGCGTTCCGCTCGGTTCACCTTTTGTTAAAATAAGCCGGTCGTTTCAGTATTTCGGTCGGGACACTGCGCTCTAGGCTCACATTGTTTCGCGGGACCGAGCTTTTCAAACGACGGGAATTATCGCAAAGCTCGATTATCACGATTTCAGTCGGACGGTTTCGGGGTACGAAACAAAATTCCATTTCACTCCCCCCAAAACGCCAAATAAACGGTCGGTCCGTTAATTAATTAATTTATAGAAACGAAGCCGTAAATGTTTATCCATAATTCTCGTATGGCACGGTAAACTGACTCCTTTCTGGCCGGTTGCAGTGTTCCATTGGGAGATTTCTACGTGCGCTGGGATTTGAATTTCAAACGAGGCGCGAGACAATTGAAACTCGACGGCAACTGTTTCTTGGTCTCGGCCCGATAGTGTTTTCCAATCGTTTTTAAATCACCTCTTTCTCTCGGCGCGTAAAACTTTCCTTAAACGATCAAATTTTATAGTTCCCCCGGGATTCTTGTTATTTCAATGCTTACTCGGCCCGTTTTGTTTCCGTATATCGATGTGTTGATATCAATAAAATGGATATACCATCGATAACGGTAAACTTTTTCCCCTTTTACAACAAAGTTCAAGAACACTATTACGTTTATGTCTCTCTACGTGATTAATCGCCAAAGCATTATATGGGCATTAAGTAACCACTGAAACGAATAGATCAAGGTTTCGACTCGGAATATTAACACGGATTATGAGTTAATAAAAATGGATTAAAAGTAATTCAACGCATGTTCTATTATACACAGTAGCACACGAGATTGAATATAACGTTAGTTGAAATTAATCGACTAGTAATGTAACAATACATTTTAAAATGAGAATAAAAATTTGTAAACAAAGTTGCCTACATAAGAAGAGAAATAATGCAATGAAGATATTCATTGAATAAAAGACAGTTGTAACTAATTAATTGGCAGATTTGAAGAGATATCTCAATTTGTCTTTGAGATGTAGCTTTCTAAAAATTGATATTGTTTAACGCAAAATCAATGGTAGCTGTAGAGTTGAATTTAAAAAAGCATATCTAAAATTACTTAAATTTGTTACAATTTTCTTTTTATTTCATGATGATATCTCAATTAGTCTTTGAGATATGACTTTCTAAAGATATTTTAACTCAAAATCAGTTATGATTGAGCAAAGTTGTGTTTAAAAAATTGTAGCAGATAGATTTGATGATTTGAGGAAATGAGTTGACTTAATGAGTTTTAATTGACTTAACACCGCTTAAATTTGTTACAAAATGCTTTTTATTCCATGGTAATATCTCAATTTGTCTTTGAGTTATGACTGTTTAAATTGATGTATTTTAACAAAAGATTAACTGGTGTCATTAAGCAGGCCTGTATTCAAAAAATTGTAAGAATCACATTTCATTATTTAAAGAAATGATTTTCAACGTATCCAAAACCATTTAAATTTGATACAAAATGCTTTTTATTTCATGATGATATCTCAATTTGTCTTTGAGTTATGGCTGTCTGAAATTGATGTTTTTTAACAAAAAATTATTGGTATCATTAACCAAAGCTGTATTTAAAAAATTGTAACAGCCACATTTAATGATTTGAAGAATTATTCTAAACATCCAAAATCATTTACATTTCCTACAAAATGCTGTTTATCTAATGGTGATATCTTAATTGGTCTTTGAGTTATGGCTGCCTGAAATTGATGTATTTTAATAAAAAAATTAATTAGTATCATTAAGCAGAGCTGTATTTAAAAAATTGTAACAGCAACATTTGATGATTTGAAGAAATGATTCTAAAATCCAAAATCATTTAAATTTGTTACAAAATACTTTTTATTTCTAGACTTTCTAAGGATATTTTAACTCAAAATCAGGTATGATTGAGCAAAGTTGTGTTTAAAAAATTGTAACAGATAGATTTGATGATTTGAGGAAATGAGTTGACTTAATGAGTTTTAATTGACTTAAAACCACTTAAATTTGTTACAAAATGCTTTTTATTTCATGGTAATATCTCAATTTGTCTTTGAGTGTGGCTGTCTGAAATCGATGTATTTTAACAAAAAAATTAATTGGTATCATTAAGAACAGCTGTATTTAAAAAATTGTAACAGCAACATTTGATGATTTGAAGAAATGATTCTAAACTTATCCAAAATCATTCAAATTTCCTACAAAATGCTGATTATTTCATGGTGATATCTTAATTGGTCTTTGAGTTATGACTGTCTGAAATCGATGTATTTTAACAAAAAAATTAATTGGTATCATTAAGAACAGCTGTATTTAAAAAATTGTAACAGCCACATTTGATGATTTGAAGAAATGATTCTAAACTTATCCAAAATCATTTAAATTTCCTACAAAATGCTGTTTATTGCATGGTGATATCTTAATTGGTCTTTGAGTTATGGTTGTCTGAAATCGATGTATTTTAACAAAAAAATTAATTGGTATCATTAACCAGAGCTGTATTTAAAAAATTGTAACAGCGACATTTGATGATTTGAAGAAATGATTCTAAACTTATCCGAAATCATTTAAATTTCCTATAAAATGCTGTTTATTTTATGGTGATATCTTAATTGGTCTTTGAGTTTAGGCTGTCTGAAATCGTTGTATTTTAACAAAAAAATTAATTGGTATCATTAACCAGAGCTGTATTTAAAAAATTGTAATAGCGACATTTGATGATTTGAAGAAATGATTCTAAACTTATCCAAAATCATTTAAATTTCCTATAAAATGCTGTTTAGTTTATGGTGATATCTTAATTGGTCTTTGAGTTATGGCTGTCTGAAATCGATGTATTTTAACAAAAACATTAATTGGTATCATTAACCAGAGCTGTATTTAAAAAATTGTAACAGCGACATTTGATGATTTGAAGAAATGATTCTAAACTTATCCAAAATCATTTAAATTTCCTACAAAATGCTGTTTATTTTATGGTGATATCTTAATTGGTTTTTGAGTTATGGCTGTCTGAAATCGTTGTATTTTAACAAAAAAAATAATTGGTATCATTAACCAGAGCTGTATTTAAAAAATTGTAATAGCGACATTTGATGATTTGAAGAAATGATTCTAAACTTATCCAAAATCATTTAAATTTCCTACAAAATGCTGTTTATTTTATGGTGATATCTTAATTGGTTTTTGAGTTATGGCTGTCTGAAATCGTTGTATTTTAACAAAAAAAAATAATTGGTATCATTAACCAAAGCTGTATTTAAAAAATTGTAACAGCCACATTTGATGATTTGAAGAAATGATTCTAAACTTATCCAAAATCATTTAAATTTGATACAAAATGCTTTTTATTTCATGATGATATCTCAATTTGTCTTTGAGTTATGGCTGTCTGAAATCGATGTATTTTAACAAAAAAATTAATTGGTATCATTAAGAACAGCTGTATTTAAAAAATTGTAACAGCCACATTTGATGATTTGAAGAAATGATTCTAAACTTATCCAAAATCATTTAAATTTCCTACAAAATGCTGATTATTTCATGGTGATATCTTAATTGGTCTTTGAGTTATGGCTGTCTGAAATCGATGTATTTTAACAAAAAATTAATTGGCATCATTAAGAACAGCTGTACATAAAAAAATTGTAACAGCCACATTTGATGATTTGAAGAAATGATTCTAAACTTATCCAAAATCATTTAAATTTCCTACAAAATACTGTTTATTGCATGGTGATATTTTAATTGGTCTTTGAGTTATGGCTGTCTGAAATCGTTGTATTTTAACAAAAAAATTAATTGGTATCATTAACCAGAGCTGTATTTAAAAAATTGTAACAGCGACATTTGATGATTTGAAGAAATGATTCTAAACTTATCCAAAATCATTTAAATTTCCTACAAAATGCTGTTTATTTCATGGTGATATCTTAATTGGTCTTTGAGTTATGGCTGTCTAAAATTGATGTAGTTTAACAAAAAATTAATTAGTATCATTAAGCAGAGCTGTATTTAAAAAATTGTAACAGCAACATTTGATGATTTGAAGAAATGATTCTAAACTTATCCAAAATCATTTAAATTTCCTACAAAATGCTGTTTATTTCATGGTGATATCTTAATTGGTCTTTGAGTTATGGCTGTCTAAAATTGATGTAGTTTAACAAAAAATTAATTAGTATCATTAAGCAGAGCTGTATTTAAAAAATTGTAACAACAACATTTGATGATTTGAAGAAATGATTCTAAACTTATCCAAAATCATTTAAATTTGTTACAAAATACTTTTTATTTCATGGTGATATCTCAATTTGTCTTTGAGTTATGGCTGTCTGAAATTGATGTATTTTAACAAAAAATTAATTGCTATCATTAAGGAACGCTTATTCAAAAAAATGTAACAGCCGAAATGGTGCTCAATATATCCAAAATAATTTAAATTTGTTACAAAATGATTTTTATTTCATGGTGATATCTTAATTTATCTTTGAGTTATGGCTATCTGAAATTGATGTACATTAACAAAAAACTTAATTGGTATCATTAAGCAGAGCTGTATTGAAAAAATTGTAACAGACACATTTGATGATTTAAAGAAATGATCCTCATCATATCCAAAAACATTTAAATTTGTTACAAAATGCTGTTTATTTCATGATGATATTTCAATTTCTCTTTGAGTTATGGCTGTCTGAAATTAATGTATTTTAACGAAAAAATAATTGGTATCATCAACCAGCGCTGTATTCAAAAACTTGTAACAGCCATATTTAATGATTTAAAGAAATGATTATCAACATATCCAAAATCATTTAAATTAGCTAGATATGGCTTTCTAAAGATTGATGTCTTATAATACAAAATCAATTATTATGGTAACAGAGTTGAAATCAAAAAATTGTAGCAAGCCGATTTACTAATTTGAAGAAATTAAATTCTCCATTTTTTTTCTGTCTGAAATTGATGTATTTTAACAAAAAAATAATTGATATTATTAAACAGATCTGTATTAAAAAAAATTGTAACAGCCTCATTTGATGATTTGAAGAAATGCTTCACGACATATTGAAAATCATTTAAATTTGCTACAAAATTCTTTTTGTTTCATAATAATATCTCAATTTGTATTTGAGATATGCCTTTCTAAAGATTGATGTCTTTTCACATACATTTAATTGTAATGCTTATGCAGAGTTGTATTTAAAAGATTTTAACAGGTAAATTTGATGAAGTGATGAAATGATCCCTAACATAACCGATATCGTATAAATTAACTACAAAATGCGTTTTGTTTCATGTATATATATGAATGTGTTCTTGAGAGATAGCTTTTTAAAAATTGATGTCTGTTAACATAAAATTAATTACCGTGACGGTTATGCAGAGTAGTATTCCAAAAATTTTAACAGCCTTATTTGATGATTTGAGGAAATGATTCATAACATATTCAAAATCATTTAAATTTGCTACAAAATTCCTTTTGGTTCATGATAATAACTCAATTTGTCTTTGAGATATGACTTCCTAAAGATCGATGTCTGTTAACCTAAAATTAATTATCAGGTTACGCAGAGATGTATTCAAAAAATATAACAGCCACATTTAATGATTCGAAGAAATGATTCAAAACTTCCAAAATCATTTAAATTTGCTTCAAAATTACTTTTGGTTCATGATGATATCTCATTTTGTCTTTAAGATATGGTTTTCTAAAGATCTTTTAACCCCAAACTGATTGTTATGTTTACACTGAATTAAAATTCAAGAAGCTGCAAGAGATTGATTTGATGATTTAAAGCAATAATTCTCAATGATGTCCCAAATCATTTAAATTTGCTACAGAAGCTCATTTTGTCTCTGAGATATGGTTTTCTAAAGTTCTTCTAACCCAAAATCAATTTTGTTTACACAGAGTTGAATTCAAAAACTTGTAAAAGATAGATTTGAAGAAATGATTCTCAACATGTCCAAAATCATTTAAATTATCTACAAAATGCTTTTTGTTTCATGATGATATCTCAAATCGTCTCTTTGAGATATGACTTCCTATAAATTGATGTCTGTTAAGATAAAATTAATTATTAGATTATGTAGAGTTGTATTCAAAAAATTGTAACAACCACATTTAATGATTTGAAAAAATGATTCATAACATATCCAAAATCATTTAAATTTGCTACAAAATCGTTTTTGTATCATGATGATATCTTATTTTGTCCTTGAGATATGGTATTCTAAAAATTGATGTATTTTAACCCAAAAATCAATAGTTATGATTATGCAGAGTTGAATTGAAAAAATAGTAATGGGCATTTTTGATGATTTAAAGAAATTATTCTCAAGTTGTCTTTGAGATATGACTTTCTAAAGATTGATAATATAAAATTAATTGTTACTGTTATTATGCAGAGTTGTATTCAACAATTTGTAACTGTCGCATTTAATGAATTGAAGAAATGCTTCTAAGTATATCTAAAATCAATTAAATTTGTTACAACATCTTTTTTATTTTATGATCATATCCTGATTTGTCTTTGAGATATAGCTATTTAAAGATTTAAGTCTATTTACCCAAAAACAATTATTGTGCGTAAACAGAGTTGAATTCAAAAAAATTTTAAAAGGATCATTTGAAAACTTGACGAAATGATTCTCAACACATCCAAAATCATTTAAATTTGCTATAAAATGCTTTTTGTTACCTTTGAGATATGGCTCTTTTTATATCACAAATTAAAATCTGCTTTATTATCAAAAAAAAAGCTATACAGTAAAGTACACACTAGTACTAATAAAGATTCTTAAGATATCTATTTAAATCTTTCTCTTTGTGTTTGGTGTTGATAAAAAAAGTTTGTTTTTTGCCTACGCTGACAAAGATTCTGAAAGGAATTCTTAACGATCAATTAACGAGATATTTCTCGATGGCATTCTTTGAAAAAGCAAACAAAGAAAACATTTTTGGCAAAGTTCTTTACGTTATTTGTCCTTGCTAAATTTATAACTAAAACTATATGAGATAACCTCCATAATGGACAAGTTATTTAACACTATCCCTGGTAGAGAATTGTGAATCGTTATGAAGTTGTAGTGTTCTGTTTGGTAACAGCGGCCCCAATGGCGAACACGCCATGGTACAACACACCCGGTACACGTAGGGTTCGTACTGATAACATTATGATGAATAGCGAACTGCAGCTGCGTTTTAGAAGCGGTGTGCAAGTCGAGCATCGAAATTGAGTACGCGAAGTGGCACGTTACGTGCATGTTACCTTCGAAATTTCATTACGGTGACAGAACAAACCGTGCGATCAATTAATAACGACGTAGCGCTGAAGTAGGGTGGAGTGTAGAAGAGGGTTTAATTGGTCGCCGGAGAACAACGTCCGATATATAAATTTATCTCCAAACTTTAAGGGCGTAAACTATATCAAACGCGCATTAGCGAGTGCCCTCCCGACTACTATTTCAGCCGGCAAGTTTACTCTTGCATGAGCCATTTAACACGCATCTTTGGCGAGAGTCGACGCCCTTATCTGTAATATACTCTCTGTAAAGCGAGCTTCGCGGCTTTGCTATCTTCGTACAGCGTACGCCCGATTTCGCTCAAACAAATGGGACAGGTGCAGGTAGTGTTTACAAATTGTTGACGAACAAAAATGATACGTTATCCAACCGAACCGTAAATTTGGTAGAGCGGAAGTTTGCGTTTCCACAAGTAAGATTTCGAGACTTTCTTATTTGATGTTAACATGTAATAAATAAACATTATTTTATAGCCGAATTACAAAATTGATCTTTCTTTGTCTGAGGTAAAAAACAAGTTGATTTAGATAGGATCCACGAGGGAAAGGAAGAGGACGCTTAAAGAAATTCAAATGGAATGCGCATAAATTCCAAACGACCCTCTCTAATATGATAAAGTAGTTTCCGAGAGGGAATGAGAACGGAGACATGCCGAGGTATTTGTTACCGGAAAGATGGGCTGACAAACAGCGTCGAGGACGACATCTTCAACCAACGTCCCTGATGCGGTTGCGATTGTTTTCCTCTTTTCCCCGGTTTTCTTTTTTAACCCCCACAGAATACCCGACCGGTAAACGTGCCACTTTAAATTCTGCAGCTCACCGAAGTGAGACGTTCACTTCCCGTGCGAAACCCACCGATTGGCGAGAAAATTAAATGTAAATAATACATGGACCAAGGTTTGAGAAGGCGTCGGTTGTGGACGACAACGACGTCGAAGACATCGGATCGATAAGTCGTTCACAACCCCCCTTGATTGGGTTGGATGAAATTGAAAAGTTACGAAAGGATAAAACCGCGATCCGGTATCTCTTCTAACTTCACGGAAACCGGGCAATACATCACCTTCTTTGACGCAAATGCATAACATCCTGCGATGTCTCAAAAGCAAAATTGCACGCCGAATTGATTTACGAGATGTCCTATAAATTTTATGCGTGAAAGTTTCGAAGCTTTTGTTTGTCGTTTTAACGTTAGAAAGTGCTTAATTATTGTGAGATGTGCACTTTTTGTGTCCGCTCACGATATAGGCACGATTAACTAATCGCGTGAGTCACGTCAATTCACGTGACTCACGCTCGATTAAGTTATTAAATGTATGAATCATGTTTGATTACTTGTTAATTTGATTATTAATTAATCGTGCTTTTTTTGATTAGAATTTTGACCTCAACATTTAGTTACTGAAATGTAATAATGTAATATCTAGCACTATTTTCTAAAACAAACCAGAATAACAAAGAAAATCTGAAAAAAAATCAAAAATGGGAGGCTATTTTTGATTCGAGATATTTCCTTTCGAGAATGGAAGTTGGACGAGAACAAAAAATTTTTAGTTATTCTTTAGTTTTAAATTGCTACATCCTTGTATCATAGTAAAACTAGAACTCGTCGAAAACCGAATTGATAATTTCTGGCTGGCATTTATTTTTTTCCTTGGAGGAACATTTTCACATTTTCTTGGTTTTGGTGTATATGATACCAGTGTCAGATTTTGTGTAAATATAAAATCAGAAGAATATTGGGCTCTCCCGGACATAGTTATCAACAATTATGGTAAATCTATTCTATTTAATCGCAAGCGAAATGTCAGTGAGAAAATTATCTGTTGTGATCATCAGATCCTTTCTGAAACTCTGAAAAATCTCGAACCACTCGTTGTTCTTATCCTTTCTCCGAGGTGTTTCAACTTTTCCCTAAACAAACTTGAAAATTACAACAATAAAATTATTAAAGTTACAATTTCAACCCATCAACCCACATCTTCCTCGAAATACAATTAATTGTTCATCACCAGTACCTACGTTAGACACTTGATAATTATCTCTGCAATTTTTTGCTAAAATATCGGTAATAGTTCTCAAACCTACCAACTTGTCGGTTATTTTTCTTTGTTCTCGTATTTGAAAGTCGTCAAAACGCAGAAATCGCAATATGTTCGTGAATCTATCCCGAGACATGGATACTCGATAAATTTATCGACTATAAGCAATCTTTTCCTTCCATAAATCTTTCATACTTTCACATGATTGTCGAAAACGGCCAATAATTAGTGAAATACCAAAAGATGCCTTCAGTTCGACACCGTTCACTGGCTTCCAATTATTTGAATTCACTTTGTAATAGCTACCCGCTTTTCCATTTGTATGAGTAATTATAATGTCCATGATTTCGTCATTTATAAATAAGTCAAAACATTGTTCATTCAGGTTTAGCCGTGCGTCTGAAGACGGATACTGAAGTGAAAGTTTAAGAAATGTAATGGTAGTTTAAATAAATGAATAGATGCGTGTATGTAATATATTTATTTGTATACTTTTATTTATTTATTTTTTATAGAATAACAATGTATTTATATATAGTCACTTATATTTATTTTGAGTATAGTATTTCTCCCAACAGTCCCCGATGTGAAGACCAGGTTTTTTGGTACAAGCATCGCAATAATTACGTGTTTCCCGCCTTCCTCCCGGCGTTTTTCTATGGGAACAAACAGCACAATCTTTTTTTGTACCTGAACGTATGACATGAAATTTTCCGTCCAGCCTGTTTTCTGCTTGTAACTTCGACGCCCGACGTGAGGGTTGTGCTGGTGTTCTAAATTTACCTCTTAATTGTCCAACCAATATTTTTCTATATTTCAAATGCGAAACTGGGTTCAAATTCATCCGTTGTCTTTGTTGTCAAGCAAATTTCCAATCCCCAGAAGAACATCTTTCTCCACCATTTGAGAGATTTCCTTAGGAAACAATATGACGCTGCATAATGATCTGCATGGTCAACTCCTCCCATAGATTTGGTGTGGTTTGTTGCAATATCTGGCTTGTCAATCGATACTGTTCGACCACCTTGAATTTTTTTGTTTACTTGGGTAATTTTTGCTGTATCCCAAGTACTCAGCATAGTGACAACCCTCTTATCTTTTTATGATAAGACTAACGTGTTACGTTTTCTCAAAGAAATTCTATTTTTTAGAGTAAATTTAGGTTTTCTGATTTCTTCAGGTAATCTTTTTCGATTTGGTTTTATTGTGCCTGTAAGATGGCATTTTAGTTTTAGCAATTCGGTAGTTAAAGGTAAACTTGTATAATATCCATCTGTGAACATATGATATCCTTCTGCTGATGGAACATTTTGTAATAATGTTTTATATAAATATATTGGAATTCTGGTAGTTATTGGAAGCTCCAGATTTGGAAGATTTTCCTTTGTTATAGAACCATAGTACGGTAGAATAGAATAAACATAAGCAGATTTTGAATCGGCTAAAACATAAATTCTTATACCCCATTTAATTGGTTTTATGGGGTTATAGGTAATAAAACCAACTTTACCTTTAAACTGAACTACTGCTTCATCTACCGAAATACATAGTTCTAATGTAAAGTGCTCTGAAAACTTGGAATCTATGTATTCCAAAAAATTACTAACTTTTTGTATTCGCGTCTTGAGAGTGGATGGCCAGGCGAAATTTCCTTCAAGTGCAGCATCCAAAATATTTGATTGAAACGATCCCTTGTAAATGTATCCGAATAGAATGGAATTCTGCTAATACTGCTTATTGAGCAATATTCAAATTTATTTTCTCACGGCATTGTACCCATATTGAAAATTACAGATAAAAAAGCCCAAAATTCTTCCTTTTCTACGTTTTTCCAATTATTCCAAATTGATACCTTTGTCAATCTCTTTGCACTTATTTTGGTATTTGCATATTAGTTTCTTTTATTATATTATCAACTAATTCATCTATAAAAAACAACTTGAATATATCAATAGGCTCAATAATATTTGGAGAAATCTGTGGCCCTGTAACTTTTGGAGATACTGTAAATTTTATTTATTGAAAAATATCATCTCTTTCAGTAACATTTTCGCAATTGCTTGGCTAGTCGTCCATTTGTATTTTCATTCTCGCTGAGTTCACCATCACTATCACTATCCGTAATAGGCATAACACGTTTTTTTTTAGGAAGTAAGACACTATCAGAACTATCGTAATCATCACTTTCATCTTCATCTACTACATTTCTCCAATTTTTCTTTTTCAAATACGTCATGCCACTCGTATGGCGGCATTCGTTCGCTAAGGGTTAACACTAGATCTAGAAACATTAGAATTTAGCCGTACGTTTCTGTAGACAGATCCTAAACCTTAATGTATCTAGTTCTAACTCTAATCTTAGTTCTAAAGCTAGGTTTGGTTGAGTTGGATTAGGTTCCGTCTTAAGAGAGGTACATTTTAACCTACATTCTTTTCGTTATAGGTCTAGTATTTGCTCTAGGGTTAGTGTTGGCTCTACCTTTAGTTGTTATTCAATCTTAAATTGTTGTATACTTATATCAAAAAAAAACTAGAACTAACACTAAACCTTGTACTAGAAAGTTATATAATTTGCACATCTCTAATTCATATCGTCTAATTACAAGATTTGAAAACGTTGCATGTCATCATTATGATCAATTTAGCAAACAATTCAGCGTATCAGCAGTAAATTCCGGTTTCCACGTGCATGGTCATGACTCTGTGCGGCACTCCGATGCCGGCGGTGGCCATATCGAGCGTCATATCGCGTTCAGATGCAACTATAACAGTAAACGTCGTCGTAATCTAGATCGTCCTCCGATGTAGCTGCCCGCGTAACATGTTCATACAACGGACAGGCCGCCCCGTTGATTATATTAAATTGAATAACGGGGGAGTGTGTGTTCGTACTCGTTCTTGCGCGAACAGGAAAATGAAAATCTAGGTTAACGTTATGCGTGGGCGTAAAAAGCGTAAAAAACGTAAAAAACGTCAGTTTTGACGTGCGTTTTAAAATAAATTTTTTTACTTACAAGCAACTTCTATGGTGGCCGGCTGGCTTTTGCTGGTACCTCTGGCGCCGTTATAAGCGTGGCACTCACATTTAAATTTGTCTTTACCGAAGTATTCTTCGACCATATCCCTTGTTACGTTGATTTCCGCTTCGACTATTCGCACCCCGCTTTGAGGGTCGACAAAACTCATCGGGATCGTTTCCAGTCGTTCACCGTTACATTTAAAGTATACTTGAAGAGCGTGTGCCGCTTTGCATCGTAAAGTGGCCGGTCTCGTTTTAACAACAAATGCATCTGAGGGTTCTTGAAGAAACAGAGGTTCTGAATCTTGGATTGTGAGGAGAGTGTCTTCTGGTTCCTCTGAGGACTTCGTTGGTGCTGGATCTTCGATTTTATCGTCAAGAATGTGATCATCTGCAAGAAAATAAAATTAAATAGTAATTAAATTCGATAAAAATTTTGAAAATTTTGGTAGGATTTAAGGAAAAATACTTTATTAGGTTATGATGCAACTTTTGAGGATAGGTTATACCAAATTTTATGTATACAGGATAAATCTATAATTTAATACCGAATTTTAAAAATCTATATTATTAACGTTTGATAGATGTTTAAGAAATAAAGAGTTTAAATTGAATTAGAACAAAACACCGACGAAAGCACTTACTATTTTATAGAATTCGAAAAACTGATTTAAGAAAAATGAAACTTGAATTTTTGGGTGAATAAACGAACTTTATTAACCAAGAAATTCGAGAAATTGAATTCTGTACAAAAATGAGTTTTTTTTGAAAACGAGCATCTCTCTTTTTCAAGGAAAAGAGAGAACAAAGAACTTGCTCGATCGATTTTTGAGTGAACAAAATGCAATAAATTATAGTTAATGAATTTAAATTATAGCTTGAAGATGGAACAAATAAAATTAAACAAATTAAAATAAAATAAAGAAATAAATTAACATTTTCAACAATAGAAGTGTTATTCGAGAAAAAAAAACTGTTTTTTCCAAAATCGATACAATTTAAGAAATGAAACCATTTGAAGTAATAAAAGAACCATTGAGGTGAGGTTGTACCAAATTTTAAGTTTCCAGGCATTCGATAGAAGTGAGGTTCAAGAAAATTTTCTCCAAAATCGTTAGGATTTAAGGAATGAAATTTTTTGTGGTTGTCAAAAAATGTTTGAGATGTAGCTATGCCAAATATTAAATTTCCAGAACGCATCAACAATTTTATATCGAATGTTAAAAATCAGCAATATAATTTGACACTTGACTTGGGAGCAACATTCTTATCTTCAAAATCGTTAGTATTTCAAATACGAGACTTTTTAGATTATAAAAGAATGCTTTAGGCTTGGCTATACCAAATTTTAAGTTTAAAGGATGAACCAACAATTTTACATCAAATTTTATAAATCACCGATACAATTCGACATTTGTTAGAAGTAAGGTTAAAGAAAACAAACTTATCTTCAATATCGTTAGGATTTAAGTTACGAAACTTGTCGAGATTATAAAAGTACGTTTGAGGTTTAGTTGTACCAAATTTTAGGTTTACAGGGTGAACTACCAATTTTACATCGAATTTTAAAAATTGGGTGTAATTTGACATTTGG
The DNA here is from genome assembly GCA_036711965.1 of Onthophagus sagittarius. Classification (NCBI taxonomy): domain Eukaryota; kingdom Metazoa; phylum Arthropoda; class Insecta; order Coleoptera; family Scarabaeidae; genus Onthophagus; species Onthophagus sagittarius. The sequence continues at coordinate 18,051,198 of JASERS010000004.1, forward strand.
TAGAAGTGGGGTTGAAGAAAAACATTCTTATCTTCAAAATCGTTAGTATTTCAAATACGAAACTTTTTCAGATTATAAAAGAATGCTTTAGGCTTGGCTACACCAAATTTGAAGTTTCTAGGATGAACCAAAAATTTTACATTAAATGTTATAAGTCACCGATACAATTTGACATTTGATAGAAGTTAAGTTAAAGAAAAAAAACTTGTCTTCAAAATCGTTAGGATTTAAGTTACGGAACTTGTCGAGATTATAAAAGAATATTTGAGGTTTGCCTATACCAAATTTTAAGTTTCCAGGATGAACTAACAATTTTACATGGAAGTTAAAAATTAGATGTAATTTGACATTTGGTAGAAGTGAGGTTGAAGAAAAACATTCTTATCTTCAAAATCGTTAGTATTTCAAATACGAAACTTTTTCAAATTATAAAATAATGCTTTAGGCTTGGCTATACAAAATTTAAAGTTTTCAGGATGAACCAAAAATTTTACATTAAATTTTATAAATCACCGATACAATTTGATATTTCATAGAAATCAGGTTAAAGAAAAATCTTATCTTCAAAATCGTTGGGATTTAAGTTACGAAACTTGTTGAGATTATAAAACAACGTTTGTGGTTTCGCTATACCAAATTTTAAGTTTCTAGGATGAACTAACAATTTTACATTGAATTTAAAAATTGGATGTAAATTGACATTTGATGGAAGTCAGGTTGAAGAAAAATATTCTTTTCTTCAAAATCGTTAATATTTCAAATACGAAACTTTTTCAGATTATAAAAGAATGCTTTAGGCTTGGCTATACCAAATTTTAAGTTTCTAGGATGAACCAAAAAGATTACATTAAATTTTATAAATCACCGATACAATTTGAAATTTGATAGAAATCAGGTTAAAGAAAAAAGCTTATCTTCAAAATCGTTAGGATTTAAGTTACGAAACTTGTTGAGATTATAAAAGAACGTTTGAGGTTTGGCTATACCAAATTTTAAGTTTCCAGGATGAACTAACAATTTTACATCGAATTTTACAAATTTGATGTAATTTAACATTTGATAGAAGTGAGGTTGAAGAAAAGCATTCTTATCTTCAAAATCGTTAGTATTTCAAATACGAAACTTTTTCAGATTATAAAAGAATGTTTTAGGCTTAGCTACACCAAATTTGAAGTTTTCAGGATGAACCAAAAATTTTACATTAAATTTAATAAATCACCGATACAATTTGAAATTTGATAGAAGTGAGGTTAAAGAAAACAACTTATCATCAAAATCGTTAGGATTTAAGTTACGAAACTTGTCGAGATTATAAAAGAACGTTTGAGGTTTGGCTATACCAAAGTTTTAGTTTCCAGGATGAACTACTATTTTACATCGAATTTTAAAAATTTGATGTAATTTGACATTAGATAGAAGTGAGGTTGAAGAAAAACATTGTTATCTTCAAAATCGTTAGTATTTCAAATACGAAACTTTTTCAGATTATAAAAGAATGTTTTAGGCTTGGCTACACCAAATTTGAAGTTTTCAGGATGAACCAAAAATTTTATATTAAATTTTATATATCACCGGTACAATTTGAAATTTCATAGAAATCAGGTTAAAGAAAAAAGCTTATCTTCAAAATCGTTAGGATTTATGTTACGAAACTTGTCGAAATTATAAAAGAACGTTTGATGTTTGGCTTTACCAAAGTTTGTTTTCAGGATGAACCAACAATTTTACATCGAATTTTAAAAATTGGATGTAATTTGACATTTGATAGAAGTGAGGTTGAAGAAAAACATTCTTATCTTCAAAATCGTTAGTATTTCAAATACGAAACTTGTTCAGATTATAAAAGAATGCTTTAGGCTATAACAAATTTTAAGTTTCCAGGATGAATCAAATATTTTACATCAAATTTAATAAATCACCGATACAATTTGAAATTCGATAGAAGTGAGGTTAAAGAAAAAAACTTATCTTCAAAATCGTTAGGATTTAAGTTACGAAACTTGTCGAGATTATAAAAGAACGGTTGAGGTTTAGCTATACCAAATTTGAAGTTTCCAGGATGAACCAAAAATTTTACATTAAATTTTATAAATCACCAATACAATTTGATATTTGATAGAAATCAGGTTAAAGAAAAATCTTATCTTCAAAATCGTTAGGATTTAAGTTAGGGAATTTGTCGAGATTATAAAAGAACGTTTGTGGTTTCGCTATACCAAATTCTAAGTTTCCAAGATGAAATAACAATTTTACATTGAATTTTAAAAATTGGATGTAATTTGACATTTGATAGAAGTGAGGTTGAAAAAAAACATTCTTATCTTCAAAATCGTTAGTATTTCAAATACGAAAATTTTTCAGATTATACAAGAATGCTTTAGGCTTGGCTATACCAAATTTTAAGTTTCCAGGATGAACCAAAAATTATACAGCAAATTTAATAAATCACCGATACAATTTGAAATTTGATGGAAGTGAGGTTAAAGAAAACAACTTATCATCAAAATCGATAGGATTTAAGTTACGAAATTTGTCGAAATTATAAAAGAACGTTTGAGGTTTGGCTATACCAAATTTTAAGTTTCCAGGATGAACTAACAATTTTACATCGAATTTTACAAATTTGATGTAATTTGACATTTGATAAAAGTGAGGTTGAAGAAAAACATTCTCATCTTCAAAATCGTTAGCATTTCAAATACGAAATTTTTTCAGATTATAAAAGAATCCTTTAGGCTTAGCTATACCAAATTTGAAGTTTTCAGGATGAACCAAAAGTTTTACATTAAATTTTATAAATCACCGATACAATTTGATATTTGATAGAAATCAGGTTACAGAGAAAAACTTATCTTCAAAATCGTTAGGATTTAAGTTACTAAACTTGTCGAGATTACAAAAGAACGTTTGAGGTTTGGCTATACCAAATTTGAAGTTTCCAGGATAAGGATCTACAAACATTAGATTGTGTTGATTGTGTTGACTATTAATTTATACTCAGCTGAGTTTTCTCTGATCTTATGTTCTTCGATCTGCTGTTGTTAAGTTAGGGTTTAACCATCTTAAGAGACGTACGGTTAAATCCCAATGTTTCTGGTTCTAAGTCTAGTGTTAGTTCTGAAGCTGAGTTGTAGGTCTAGTCTTAGTTATACTTTTTTCCAGGAAGATTTAAAACAACTTAGAGTTAAGCAAGATTTAAAACTAGAACTAACACTAGACCTAGAACTAGAAAGTTTCGGTTTAGCCGTGCGTCTTCAGACGGCTAAACCTGATAGTTCTAGCTTCAGTTCGATGCAAGCATACAATAATCTAAAATCAAATAACAGCTAAAAGTGGTGCTAGTGCTAACACTAAAACTAACCCTAGAACTAGAGACATATGGGTTTAGCTGTACGTCTCTTAAGACGGAATCGAGCCCAACCCAACCTAGCTTCAGAACTAATATCAGACCTAGAACTGGAAACATTATAGTTTAGCAGTTTTAAAAATCGTGTAGCTTCAGAAGTCTAGAGTAGTTTAACGTCTACAGTAAATAATCTAGGGTTAAACAAGAGAAGTCTGAACCTTCACAGTTCTGAAGTTGGGTTGTAGGTCTAATTTTAGTTATACCTTTAGTTTCAGAAGAACTTAAAACCATCTAGAGTTAAACAAGAATTAAAACTAGAAATAACACTCGACCTAGAACTAGAAAGTTTTGGTTTAGCCGTGCGTCTTCAGACACCAAAACTAACCCTAGAACTAGATACATATGAGTTTAGCTGTACGTCTCTTAAGATGGAATCGAGCCCAACCCAACCTAGCTTCAGAACTAATACCAGACCCAGAACTGGAAACATTATAGTTTAGTAGTTTTAAAAGACGTATAGCATCAGAAATCTAGAGTAGTTTAACGTCTATAGTAAATAATCTAGGGTTAAACAAGAGAACTTCGAATCTTCACAGTTCTGAAGTTGGGTTGTAGGTCTAATTTTAGTTATACTTTTGGTTCCATAAAAATTTAAAACCATCTAGAGTTAAACAACTCTCTGAAGACGCACGGCTAAACTAAAACTTTCTAGTTCTAGGTCTAGTGTTAGTTCTAGTTTTAGTTCTATGCAAGTATACAATCTTACTGAATAATAGCTAAAAGTGGAGCTAATACCCACACTAAAACTAACATCTTGTTTAGCCGTCTCTTAAGATGGCTAAACCCAAATGTTTCTAGTTCTAGGCCTAGTATTAGTTATGAAACTAGGTAGGTTAAACCCAAATATTTGTAGTTCTAAATCTTACGGAAGTTTAAGGTATGAAAAAACCTGATTTTATGATTTGTATGGTTATTTTATGGTTCAATTAAAACAAAGTCCAATTCAAATGGGTATAATTAGTTAGAGTACAAAATTCGTTTATTTATGTCGAGATAAGTTTGAAAAATCAGTAACTTTTATCCCTCTTTGTAACTCCATCCGGGGATATACTTTATATAATGTGACATTTGATATGAGTGATGTTAAAGAAAATATTATGTTCTCCAAAATCGTTAGGATTTAAAAAATGAAACCTTTTGAGGTTGAAAAGAACGTTTGAGGTTAACCTATGCCAAATTGTAAGTTTCCAAGATGAAGCAAACAAACTCTTTTATGGTAACAACACAATTAATAGAAAAGGAGTTTCCTTGACAATGTCCACCTTTGAAACTTGTTGTCATTACTTAGGATAAAGGATTTTGCAAGAAGTCGCAAGCCAAATTGTATTACCATGTCTTCATAATTACGAAAAAGCATTTCAATTCAAAGTAGTACCATATATGCGAGAAAGTAAAATGTTCTGTTGGATAAACGTTGTTTGTGAAAAAGTTCTGAGAATAGTTTGAGGCAAGAACAAAGCTACCGTGTCGCTGTTAAAACGTCTAAATTAATATTAACGACCTACGGACCTAATGCAAATGGCTTGGGTCGTTCCAAGACTGGTTGTCCTGCGAAGCATTGTCTTCTCCTGTAGTGGTGTAGCGGGATGCGTGCGTCCTTTCGGATGTTCTTTTTTTCGGGTCCGAATTAAAATTCAAGCCCGCTAATGTCGCATCTTCTTTTTTGCGGCCGGTTCTGCCCGTTCCGTTCGTCGACGGTTTTGTAATAAAAATGCAAATCCGGAGGAGTTTGTACAAAACCCTCCTTCACGCTCGCCGACTCTCCGCCGTGTATCTCTGTGTATTTTAGCGATGGTGTTCCGAAATTAACCGTGATTTTTTTTTCGGTAGGCAACAGACAATGGACCTCTGTCGTATTCTAAAAATATCATTACAACCCCAAACGGCAATATATTTCCGTCGAAATTCTTCTCTCCAGACTTTGTACGTTCCCGGTGAAATATAACGGCTTTAAAATACCTCATTACGTTCGTTGAGCTGGGATTTACATTGTATGTCACCGCGGTTTAGTGTCTGGGCGAGGCCGATTCAGGTAGTAGCCAAACTGCAGTAATTTCCGTTGATTATAGCTGCAATAAAAAAGTTCCTTCTTGATCGCGGCGAAAAACCCTACCTGGCATTCAACTTTCTTGCCAAATCCATTTATCTTCGGAGATATTACCCCGGCTTTGGTTTCGGCCGCGAACCTAATTAACACTTAAGTGTTTCAGAGAAAAATCATGTGAATAAGATTCCTCTTGATACTATAAGAGTATTATAAAAGTCCCACCCATGAGACCAACGCCGTGAACTTTAATCCCCAATAAATTTGGATGTTTATAATGCTACTTATTTGTTAACTCAACCTTAATTCTTTAACACTTCAACCACGCTCCTTACGCTCAATCTCTTGAAACTATAATTAATTACGTTCTTTAAAATTCCTGCCGTAACGTACCAGATTAAATAACGCGCATATCTGTTAACGATTTTTCATTGTGGACGTATGCGGTTCGCCAGCAAACAACGCTGATGCAGAACCGACCATCAATTATCAGAAGAGTAATAAAAAATCGTAACGCCCACGCGGCCATAAAGTTGCTAGGCCACTAAAAACAAACAGTTTCAGAGGCCACTTGCTGACCGTTCCTCGTACGAGTTTGAAAAATCGCGTTCCGGAATCCACGTGAGAAGACGACCCTTTAACACGCAAACTTCTTCGTATAACTAAGAACTAACCAAGACGTATCCGGGCAGAATCCAAGAAATATCCACGAAACGAATTTATCAAAAGACGTATCTTAGAAAGTGGTTGTGTTGTGGTGCGAACAAGTTTATACCAGGCGGCGAGTACCGCAAAATAAATTAACGTAATTAAGAGAATCATGTCAGCAGATACGTATTTAATGATATGTTGGACCAGATGAATCTTCGGCCATTAATTATTCCAGTTCAACTGGCCGTCCCGGCGTATTAATATGTCGTTAAGCTCCGGTGCCTAACACGGCGTATAATGCTCGAGGAACGCTGATTACCGGCGCCTTTTTGCGCTTGTCCGCCTGTCGTCGTTGACTCTTGCGAGTTTATTAAATCGAGCAATTATTAACTGTCGTTTCACGGTGATAACTCTAATCTGGTATTTTGTCACCTTCATACTTCTTAACTTTTTTCACAAAACAACAAACACTTCATTTCATCTTAATCTTTATCTTGATGGAACCGACTGACACAGACTTCTAAGGGGACATCCCTGCAATAAGACCATAACTAAAGACCCATTCGTGACGTCACATCTTTTGGGTAGGCAACCACAATTTTACACTTTAAATTAGTATATGCTTAATTCAGTGCCATTCTAAGATATTCAACCCTCAGAAAAGTTATTATGGGCAACAAGAGTGATTCAGATCCCATTCATTGGGCAAAGAAGCACGAAAAGAAATAAGCCTGAAAACAAAAATGGAAGTAATTACACGCATTGAAGATGGCCAAAGGTGACCTTTTGTCTGCAGAGCTCTAAATTTACCACCGGCTGCTGTGACAACAACCTATTACAACTTACAGCCGGAGCAAAAATATAGAGAAAATGAAAAATTGTTAGCATTGTGGGTTGATAATGCTAATCAAAAAAATATTCCTGTCTTATAAGCAATCATATGCGAAAAGCACTGTTTTTTTTCTGATTTGAAGGCGGAAGAAAACACTGACAAAATTTTCTTGGCGAGCATTGGTTGGTTCACGAGAATAAAATCTCGAACCAATATCCGTAGCACTAAACGAAGCGGCGAAGCAGCGAGGTGTCTGAAAAAAGTTTCAAGAAATTATGGAACAAGGGAACTATCCATCACAACTTCAATTTTGATGAAATAGGGCTCTATTGAAAGAAGTTTCCATCAAGAACGATTATTTCGCGAGAAGAACGTAGCACTGCAGTATTTAAAGCAGCCGAGGATAGGTTCACTGTTCTCTTGGGATCAAATGCTTCTGGTTCCTTAAAATTTAAGCCAATGGTAGTGTACTTGACAAAGGTCCCTGTCAGTTTTTTGGAGATGGAATAAAAAGGGCTGGGTTACTCTCAAGATATATTCATAGACTGTTATAAAAATTATGTTTGCCCTACTGTGCTTAAATTTCATGACAGGAATAATCTTTCAAAAAAGCAATCTTCCTATTACACGATGCCCCAGGATATCCGCAAAATTTTGCTATCTTAAAAACACGGGATTGAACGTTAAAGTAATGTTTATGTCTCTAACATAACCTCCGTTTTATACTCCATGGTTCAGGAGGTAATTTCTACCTTTAAAGCTTATTATTTGCGTATAATATTAGAAGCAATGATAAGGCCATAGATACCGATTTCAATTAAAAATTATTTTATTTTCAATATGTGCTGAGAGGAAACTAAAAGCGACTGGCAGAGAACTACTCACTGCTTGCAGCAAATTAGATCTTGCTTCCAGAAGAATAGATACTGCTTGCAATCTACTTGCTGCAGCCAGATTATCAGAGATAACTTGCTACTGACATGGTATGACTGGAAGAAGACTATTTACCGAATGAAAAATAGTACTGACTGTTTTTTGAAGCTAATTTACTGCTTGTAAGAAACTACTACAATATACAGAGGCCTCCTTATTGCATCCAGAAGAATAGATAGGCTTTGCAGTGTCTTAATTCTCTTTCCAGAAAACTAAATATTGCTGAAAAAGCTTCTACCTGCCGCTGTAAAATCATTAGATATCATGAGCACTAACTTAGATACTCTGCCAGGAGAAATACTCAGATATAATTTGCCAAAAACGTGTAATTAATGTCAAACGGGTGATTGATGCTTTGCAAAGTCTAAGCTCTGCTCCCATAAATCTAAATATTGAAATATTGTTGAAAAAGCTATACCAGAATAAGTTTAGATACTTCTGGTAGAAGAAAAATTATTTTATTGCTGAGAAGAAACTAAACGTGACTGGCAGAAGACAACATACTGATCCTAAGAGATTAGATACTACCTGAAATCTATTAATGCATGCAGATAATTAGATATTGCTTGCTAGTACATCGTATTGACATGGTATTACTGGAAAAAGGCTATTAACTGCTTGAAAAGTGATAAATAATATAAACGAAGACATAATCAAGTTTGCCAAATGACTGATTGATACTTGCAGAGTTTAAGTTCTGCTGCCATAAATCTAAATATTATTGAAAATGTTATACCAGAACAAGTTTAGATACTTCTGGAAGAAGAAAAAATATTTTATTGCTGAGAAGAAACTAAACGTGATTGGCAGAAGACAACATACTGATCTTAGGAGATTAGATACTGCCTGAAATCTACCGAATGCATGCAGATAATTAGATATTACTTGCTAGTACATCATATTGACATGGTATTACTGGAAAAAGGCTATTAACTGCTTGAAAAATGATAAATAAATCCATAAACGAATAACTAACATAAATGAAGACATAATCAGGCTTACAAACGAATGTGGAATCGAAGACGTAACAACTGAGACCGAATTGTTAAACGTGCATGACTAACCACCCTCAAATCAAGAATTGGAAGAGTTGATGGAGGCATATCATTGCCCTCTATATGAACATCTTGAAGAAGAAGAGGAGGATAAGAAAGAAAATTATAGGAAACTCCTAATAACGACCGATATAACTCGTATCCTTTCCTCTATAGAAAGGAAGTGCACGACCTTATGCTATGAGTTTGCACTAAAGTAAGCAACAATCAAAGCAAATGGAATTGGACACTTTTTGAGATATAATTCAACCGACTTACTTCTACTAATTTTACAAAAAAAAAACCGACCAGAGAGCGCTTAATATTCAACACCTTTTCTCCCAGCTAATAACTTATAAATCTAATCTATTAGCAAGTTTTTTAATTGTTAAAGAACTTCTCAAAGTAGGAGTCGCAATTTTAAGAGATGTTTTTTCTGGAATAGTTTTAGGATTTTGTGTAGTAGATAGTTTCAGTTCATTTCAATCTGCCCCAATATCTGTGATTTGCGGTTCTGATTCCTGTTGAATTAACTCATTCTTGTTTTCTTCTTGCATATTTCAAGGAGGGTAAGGAAATTTCTTGTTTATTGCATCAACACTTATTTCTACTCTCGTTTGTTTCAAATTATTAACCCTTTTCCCCGAATATATCAAATACGTTAGGTGGCTCAACACTATCAAAATCTTACCTGGAATTAATTTATTTTGTTTCGCGAAATAAATCGATACATTTTTGCCTTTTACGTAAATTGTTTTACTTCTGCTTCCTTTATATTCGTATTCCTTTACTTTTAATTCTTTTTTCTTCTTTCCTTCATCCCCGCACATTTTGGCTTAAGAATATTCAACCTACTTCTTGGTACTTGTTTTAGCATCATTTTAACTGGACTTATCTTTGTTGAGGCAATCTTTGGAAACGATTTATTCGGGGTAAATTGTTATTAAATTGCAGGAACAACTTTTTTTTTAATTTGCTTATATTTCGGTTCTTTGATTTCAACCTTCATTACAGCAGAAATGTATTATGGTTCAATGATGATATTTCCTTGTACGTATGTATGGAACGGGGAGGGCATGCAAGGCATGCAGCACTTAGGCCTCTCAACGGGCCCCTTGTACAACCTCCCTAGGAGACTCGAGGTGTTTTTCTGAGAAAGATCTTTGTTGATATTTCCCTGTGGAGGTGTTGAATATTTTATGGTTAAGTAATAATACAACACCTGACCTCTAATACTAATTTATTTTATTATAAATCGACGTTAAAATGTCAACTATATAATTTAAAATTGAACATAACAATTAACTATAGTACCAAAATTAAGCCAGATTAAAAACGGATTTTTTATATTTGTTTCAATATCTCTTCTTATTGTTCACTCCATAAATTAATCTATTATGTCGTCAATCATTTTAAGCTTCAAGCCGTGTTCTTTAAAGTCTGAAGTTTTGTACTTATGTAATGTGGTCAAACCTGTTTTTCATGATGTGGAATTTTTTAAAATTTAAGGTCGCTTAATATCTTTGAATAAACGGTGCCAATTTTCCCCGAATCTGTCTTAAAATTAATTGTTTTATTTATGTTTTTAGTGATATAAATTGCTTCTAAATTTTTTCTTTGAATCATATTCGCACTCGTTATTAAGATTTATGGCTTTTTGAAATTAATTTTGTGATAGTGTTTATGTGAGTGTTGGCAAAGCACTGTTTTATATAATTTTTTTGTTTGTTTAGTGTCGTATTCACCATCAACGATGTGACTGACTATACAGTTGCCAAATCAGTTTGTAAAGTACTCTAATTCAGAAACTATTCGTTGTAGAGGCTTTCATTAAAAAAATATCTTCAGATGCATATCTAAACCCAACCCAACCCAACTCTGTATATATGAAGTGAAGTAAAACTAGAACTAATACCAAACCTAGAACTAAAATCATTCGGGTTTAGCCGTCTTGGGGATGTGCGGTAAACCTGAATGTTTCTGGTTCTAGAGATCTAGATTTACATCTAATGATGTAAAACTAGAACTAACACTAGACCTAGAAGTGAAAAGATTTGGGTTTAGCCGTGCGTCTTTAGACGCACGGCTAAACTCAAGGCTTTCCACTTCTAGGTCTAGTGTTAGTTCTAGTTTTACTTCTATTCAAATATACTGGGTTGCCAAATTAGTTTATAAAGTAGAGATGTGCATATAAACCCGAATGTTCTAGTTTTAGATCTAGAGTTAGATCTAATGGTATATAGTTAGAGAAGTGAACATGGATACATGGGTATATGTATAATGGGAACACATTCATTTCAGTGCAAAAATTGGTGCCCTTCAGGACTTTGCCCCAGGGGTGTAGCCCAATTAGCCCTTAGGTTTAGGACGACACTGGCTTAATTTATTGTATTCCTTCTACATGTATACATTGATTGAGATATGAATAAGTATGATGAGTACATTTTTTGTAAAGATACAAGAAAGTAAATAAATATATAGAAGTAGCATCATTGATTTTATGTAAAATAGCCAATCAAGAGAAGCCAACCTCCTTTGAAAGTCTAAACGCGTCGCGGCAGCTACCGGAACGAAAAAGCGTTTTAAATTGAAAAACATAAAGATCGTATCAGTCTTGATAGAGGTACCACCGGACTCTCTCCGAAGAAGGGGGTCTATGTCGAGCGTTTACGACGACCGGGCCGCGGTGATCGAAGATACGGTGAATTGCGAGAGATGCTACGATTAGCTACTCCTTTTTCCTTCAGTGGTCGGGGACCGCGGGCGAAGAGCCTCTCCGTGCGCCGCTCGAATACCAGTAGTAGCCGTCGAGGAATGCGCAATTTATCGAACTCATAACACTAAATAACCTGGCGAGTACCTGCGGGCTAAAATTAAGTGACGCCCACGCGGCGGCCGCGAGAGAAGAAGCCAATTTATTGCGCGAGCCTCCGGTACCGTCGCGGCCACTAAGCGCTGCTTAAATAATATTTTAGCCGAGCTGAGTATAAACTAAGGCATAACGATAAATCGGGGGCTTTTTCTCAACTTTCGATGCTACCAAGTCTTAATCTTAATCTTCTTTAATCTGCCTTTTCGTTGAAAGTAAAGTATTTTCGAAATAAAAATTTCTTCTACAAATAATAGTGCTCATTCATTTCTAGAAATCAATGAATTTCGCGTAGATGCTTGTTCAAATATTGATCGTGCACTCGACAAATTGGCCTCTCGACCGATTTTTGCCCGATTCGGAACGTAGCCGTTCAATCGTATAACGGCAAATAGAGATATCGACCTTATCTCGCGCTTTGCCATTTCCGATTGAGACGTCCATTGTCGGCACGTCTCGTGAGAGAGTCTCCATCCTAGAGAGTTATCTCTTTCGCGGTCCACCGGGCTGTGGTTGGCGCCAAATACGACTATCTAGAGTTTTGTCGAGAGCAGGCAGATCTTTTTCTTATCAAGAATAAATTCAATCATACAAACAATAACATTGGCTTAAGCTGAATTAAGGTTTATCAGCTAAACCTTTATAAGAACACGACAAAGTCTCGTTACAACGGATTTCGGATAAAACAGGCAAAATAATTTTATGACATATTATTAATATTATGTATTTAGTACATTTTAATCGAATCAAACCCCGAGCTGTGTATATTTTGTATAAATGAAGGGCGACAGATCTAATTGCTTAAAACTTTTTGCATTATATGTTATGTACCTTTCAAAAGACGGTATTTTCACCTTTAATTTGACTATACATGAGTGATTCCGTGATTTTTAACGAACGTACTGATTTTAGAAAATCTCAGATAGCAATTACATACTAAAAGAACTAACTGGAAGAAGAAAATTGTATATGTAAATTTATTGAAAAATTATGATGAAAAACTTGAATTAATTGAAATGTATGTAATATCTGCGAGGGAAGAAAAGATGATTTGTAAGTCGATAAGATATAGGCCTTCAAAATTAAGACATTTTTAATATTTTCTTAAATATTTTAAATATTATTTGTTTTAGAAAAATAAAATTTGGTAAATAGTGCAATATTATCATGAAAAATCGTTTAAGATCACTTTTGAAAATATGCAAACCCTGTACTTAGTTAACGCTGTACTCAGTGCTGTACAGGATGTTTACAAAGGTTATTTCCTCAAAACATTTTTTTATATCGTTAACTTTTAAAGTTTTTAAACCTCAATCTGAAAGCCTATTCCATTCTAAAACTATTTTCACTCTTTAAAATGTTTGATTGATGATGCATTCTTTTTGCATTTTTCACAAAAAAATACAACCTTGTTTTTGAGAATTGACGTGAATCCTAAATCAAAATAAATTCAAAGAAAATCAGTAAAACGGTAGTAAAATTATTACTGAATGTACGAGTGACAAATAGTTGTCTAAAATAGCAAATAATTACTGTTTTGAGACATAGTTTTCATATTAGAAGAAAGTTTAAGTAACGTTAATACAATTGCAAGGCAATGGTGGTAAAAATTTGTCAACTGCAGATATCTTGATAAAAAGAAGATATGACAACTTTTGTGATCATAAGCAACTTGTCATGATTTCATTGCTCTATTTAGCAAGGTTTGTCTTTCTAAGATAAACGATATTGAAAACATTTAAAAAAATGTTTAAAAATTTTTTAACTTTGATCTTCATCGTTTATAAGGTTAGATCAAAAAATTTTACACCAATCTTCATCCTTTTCTCTGTTTAACTTTCCGATTAAAATTATGCCACAACCTACAGGAACATTCTGTGTGTGAATTAGAAAAGAAAAAGAAAGAAACCGTACTGGTTTTACAACAAACAAAGGGAATTAGACAATTTATAGAAGACCAAAAGACGGATTTGAAGCATTTCCTCAATTATTTTCAAATCGACTTGGAAGATCCAGGTAGAACATGTCATAGACACCAGTTTTGAAAATACGTCTGGGTGTTGAAAAAATAAATTTGAATTGGGAATAGACTCAAATGACGAATAACGATTCTCCAAAAAATAAAGTCTAACATGGGTCTGAAAAAATGCAAAATTAAATTGGGAAAAATAAGCTCAATAGTACAATGGCAGTTAATATTAAAAAATTAATTAAAAATGATAACTTCAATCCAAATTAAACCATTAACAATTATATATGGGTGCTCCTTTGGCATTTCTAGTCTTCTGGAAGCACTTCAAATTTTCCAGATACAATATCAAGTCTTGTAGAAGTATTTGAAGTCTACTAAAAGCAGTATCAAGTCTTCTGGAAGCATTACTAAGTCATAAAGAAGCAGTGTCAAGTCTTCTAGATCAGTTCAAGTCTTTAAAGGGCAATATCAAGTCTTTTGGAACTATTTTAAATCTTCTAGAAGCAGTATTCAAGTCTTTCTTGGAGCAATATCAAGTCTTCTAGAAGTTTTTTAAGCATTCCAGAGGCAATATCAAGTCTTTTAGAAACAGCAATACATCTAGAATCATGCCAAGTCTTCCAAGGGCAATACCAAGTCTTTTGAAACTATTTTAAATCTTCTATAATCAGTATCAAGACTTTTAGAAGCAGTACCAAGTCTTCTAGAATCATTTCAAGTCTTCCAAGGGCAATATCAAGTCTTTTGGAACTATATAATATCTTCTAGAAACAGTATTAACTCTTCTGGAACCAAAGTCAAATCTTTTAGAAGCAGTATCAAGCCGTCTGGAAATACTTCAAGTATTCCAGAGGCAATATCAAGTCTTGTGGAAGTATTTCAAGTCTTCTAGATGAGTATATCAAGTTTTCTGGAAGTCAAGTTTCATTATAAGTCAAAATTACAATAATAAGTTTTCTTGAAGCAAGATTAAGTCTTCCAGTGGCAGTAGCAAATCTTCTGAAAGCAGGCCAAGATTTTAAGATGCATTTCAAGTCGTTTGGAAGCAGCATCAAGTCATCTAGAAACATTTCAAGTTTTCAGGAAGCAGTATTAGGTTTCAATTTAAAATACGTGTTACCAATAAAATACCAATAAAAACATTTACAGCAGATATTGGGCCTGCAATGGGAATAAAATGCTCAATAGTACATTAAAATATTGATTGGAAATGACAACTTCAATGCAGATAAAATTATTAATAACTTTATATGGGTGCTTCCACTCATGCCGGATGCATGGGTGGTGTGCTCACACAAAAGCTTTGATGGATTCAGAGGATCCATACAAAATTGTTATTGGTTTCATCTGGTTTGAAGGTTGTTTTCAATATTTTTCTTAATTTTTAGGTACTATTGAGCTTTTTCTTCCAGTATCTGCTGCAAACGGTCTTTTTTGTAGAGCACGTATTTTGAATTGAGACTTAATACTGCTTCCAGAATAACTGAAATGCTTTCACAAGATTTGATACTGATTCTAGAAGACTTGATCTCCTTCCAGAACAGTTGATACTGTTTTTAGAAAACTTGAATGTGTTGCAGAAAACTACATTATACTATTTTTAAAAGACTTGATACAGCTTTCAGAAGACTTGATACTGCTTCTAGACAACTTGAAATGCTTCCAGAAGACTTGATATTGTCCCTGGAAGACATAATATTGCTTTCAGAAGACTTGACGCTGCTTCTAGAAGACTTAATATTGCTTCCAGAAGACTTGATACTGCTTCTAGAAAAGATGATATTACTTGAAATTTGATAATACTTTCAGAAGACTTGAAATGCTTCCGGAAAACGTGAACTGCTTCCAGCTGACTTGCTACTGTCACTGAAAGACTTAATATTGTTTCTAAAAGGCTTTATATTGGAAGGCTTGATTCTAATTCTAGAAAACTTGCAACGCTTCAAGAAGACCTGACATTGCCTCTGAAAGATTTGAAATGCTTCCAGAAGACTTGATACTTCTTCTTAAAATCGTTAATGGTTTTATCCAGATTGACGCTACAATAAGCTTTCTCTTCCCAATTCAGTCCCAACATTTGCAGCAAACATTTCTTTTTGAAGAGCACATATTTTGAATTTTTGTTGGACCCAATTCAGACTTTTTTGGCTCTCATTCATCACTTGAGTTAATTCCCAATTCAGTTTTTTTCAGCACCCAGCACCCATACCCATATGTATTTTCAAAAAGCGATAACTATGGCCAGAAGAACATTCAAAAAGGTGCTAGATGATTTGGATAACGCTTACCCGTACTTTCGAAGGAGATATTTGATTTAGCGTGTGAATTGTAAGTAAATTTTTGAAGAGACTAATACACAGTATGCATTTGGTTAATGTTTAAATTTTCTATGGTATGGTGGCAGAACAAAATGAGTTCTGGAACCATGTCATATGATTGTTCACATGTATGTTGCTTTTCTCTTTTATTATTAATGAATAAGTAAATAGATTCATGGAATTAGTTTTTGTTTATAATGATTTTCTTTGCATGTTTTGAGAATAATAAAATCTAAGATGGTTTTAATCTATGGCTAGTACCCTGCAGCGACATGGGATGGTGCTGTACTCAGGGTACTATTTAATAAGGTAGAGTTGGCCATCTATATCCTTCCTTAGAATATTATTAGTAGTCCATTAAGCGGTTGATCTAGGCCAGGAGTTCTCAAAGATTTTCTTATGCGAGATGTAATTTAATATTACACGCTAAACAAAAATTAAATAATGACTGACTAAAAAAGGTGGCACGGGTTATAACGCGGGTTATAAACGGGCCACATTTGGAAAGTATTTGGGAACCCCTTATTCAGAGAATCCACATATTTGGAGTCTACTCAGAGTGCCTATGCAATATGATATTGATCTGAAAGAAGAAAGGAGTATCTGAATCAAACCATATTCCCAATCTCCAAGAGTACGAGAAATTACAGACGAAGAAATAGATAAAACTCTTAACTTAGGCGTGACTAAACCAAGTGATAGTCCATATTCTATGCCTATGACGATAATGGAAATAATACCGGGATGTATGGACACCATACATGAAATCAAATTTGTTGAAATTCCCTTACTATTTAATTACCTAAAAAACAGAAACTTATACGTTAATTATTTCCGAATATTTTCTTTTATAAACAATAAAACTTCTTAATTAACAACTATACAGATTTTGAGAAAATACATCTTCAGCTACAATCACTTCAAGACTCCTTTATTTTCACAAATATGAAAGATACCAGATTTTAGAGCTTAATTAAAAAATTAATTTTTAAGGATTTTTAGTCCTTTTTATGGTCAGTAATAAACATAACTTTTTACCATTTTTCTCAATTTGTATTCTATACAAAATGTATGAATGTTTCAAAAGAAGACATCATCACCTTTGTGCTATGATTTTTTGAAATTCATCTAAGTTTTTTTCTTAAAATTTTCTTATTACATGTTCAGCTTTAAGATATAAACTCATCCTTTAATTCCATAAACATAAAAGATA
This sequence comes from Onthophagus sagittarius, assembly GCA_036711965.1. Classification (NCBI taxonomy): domain Eukaryota; kingdom Metazoa; phylum Arthropoda; class Insecta; order Coleoptera; family Scarabaeidae; genus Onthophagus; species Onthophagus sagittarius. Next base: position 18,068,470 of record JASERS010000004.1, read on the forward strand.
CGATCCTTTATTTTTAAAGGACTATTTTTCATTTTTATGTTAAGTAATAACCATTTCAGTTATTATCATGTTTTTCAAATTTTTTTATATGAAATGTATAATTAAAACAGTTACATTTTTTTAAAAATTTACTATTTATAAGCATTTCAAGAAATGCAAATAATGATATTAACATTAAAAGGGAAAATATTAAATCCATCCCTTATTCAAAGCAGACAAAAATATTTCGTAAAGCTTTTAAAATAATGAAAACGTATAGGGAAAGTATAGCACGTACACATTCGACTCCGAAAGCAGTATTTCACAATTTTTCAAACTCGAGGTTGATGTATATGCATCTACGGCGTTACACACGCTCGGATTTAGGCCCAGCGCGCAAACTGGACCATAAATTACACATTATTTTTTTATTTCGCCCGCATTTTTCAGTTTTCGACGACGTCACTGGCGCAGGACGTCATTATAAGCAATTTGCGGTTGATTTAGGGAAATCTCGGCGCCGGGAAAACCGTAATTTGAGATCGCCGAGACAATTTGTGGATAATGAAGCTATGGAAACCCGCAATAAACGTGTATACGCGTAGCGAGACCCTTTAGGGGGCGAACCGGATTAATCTCCGTTATTAAAATAATTGAAGAGTTTGCTATGAAAGGAGAGGATTACGAGATTGTGCGAGTTAAAAAGAAAATAATCTGTAACTACTTTAACGACTTACTGTTTGAGTGTGTTGGGTTAAATGGAATCGTATTATCGCAAAACAAACTTGAAACGAATTTAATTAAAGCTTAAGCGCAACGTAAGTTTCGCGAGACTTAACCTAAAATTTTCGCTGAAGTTTTAAACGGTGCCATTTGAAGGCGTGAATATTTGATGAAGGAAAACTGGAATTCGCGCAACACGGTTAATATTTAACGTAGTCGTCGAGCTTTCGGGGCTTTGCCGGGCGCTGGTTTCAATTTCATGCACTGAAAGCGTTCAATTTCCTGTTTTACAGCGAATCTCCCGGCGCAAATCGAAGCAACCAAACCACCAATTAATTAAATAAATTCAAACGTAGTCGATTAAAAGCTGGGACGGTTAACCGAAAAAGTCGAATGATTTAGAGAAACTCTTTTATCGAACTTTGTTTTTCCATGAATGGAAACCAAATATTTACCCGCTTTTAGCTTTCAATAGGTTCGAATGGATTTTCAACGAAAAGTTTCACGACTGAATTCGCACTGTAAAGTTCCGTATTTAAATTCTAATTCGACTTAATTGAGAAGTTTAAATACGACTCAACAACAAATAAAAGCTTAAAAATTAAAACTCTTTTCTAACAAAAGAATTTTTAATATTGGGAGTGCTCCCGTATATTGTTTTGTTGTTTTAAAATCCGCATTAAAAAAGATAGTGCAAGTATAAAATCTCCAGACAAAAATAAAGCACCATGACATCTGTGAAATACGTCAAAAATCTCTGTTACCGCATATCCTTTTCAGCCCGTTTCGTAAACCCCTCAAAAGACTCTGTTTCCCCGTCTATTCTGGCCCTGAAATATTTTTTCCTAAGCTGATCGCATTTGCATCTTTTCCCGGGGCGTCGAGTTCTTCCGGCGTAAAAAAAAGCTAATAACGTGTATTAAATTTATGTCGCCCGATATTTCCTTGTAGACAGACAGTTTCTTGGTGGAAACATAATGGAATTTTCGACCCAACCCCACCAATAAACCCATTGACTTTTATTATCGGGAGCAATTTCTTTCTGACGGAGGAATGCGCGAATTACATCGAATATCCCGTCAACGGAAAAATTTTAATTACAAGAATGTAGGTCGTGTCCTCCTCTTCACCACCCCCTCATCCAACAGGATAATTACCGAACGCGCCCCCCGGTGTTAGAGACGTCTGGATGGCGAGAATTCCAACGACAAGTTTGACGGAGTCGTTCCACCTTATGAGATCTTCATGAGATCAAGACTTTATGAGATGAGAAATATAGAATTTAGGAATGGGCGAAATTAATTCCACATATCAAAATAAGAAATAAAAAAAGCTAAAATAACAATGAATAATCGTTGGACGTTAACCAGAAACATTGTAGTTGTGTTACGCGGTGGAATCTCACCCAAAACGGGACGACGGGGAGGGTAATTAGCGTCGTTAATTTTCGAGAAGTATAACGTAACGCTTAACGATCCGTTTAAACGTCCCTCACGGACGGAGAAGTCGGCGTTCGTTCATAAGCGGCCATAAACAACGACGAGAAAGAGGCAAGTGGAACTTGCGAATAAGAGACAAACATCTCGACGTCGGCTCACCCCAAAAAAGGGCACCAGCAATGACCCTAAATGCGCATTATGCATGTGCGACGTCGAAATTTCTCGTGTACCGCTCGGTGGACATGTAAATTTATGCAAAGGCATCCGCGTTTTTTGTTCCGGCCAGTTAATTGTTATATATACAAGTGAAGGATGGCCCAGAGGATTACGGCGGCAACCGCTCGGGGACGACGGTTGGTGAGGATTTTTAAAATTAATGCCGGCTCTTTTAAATTACAAGACCGGACTGAGATCTCTCTGCGGTTACCAACGGTTAGTATTGAGAAGATTGCTACTTTTACACGATGTATACCACGATCGTATTAATCTTAATTAATTGGTTTTTATTTGCAAATGTAAGTTCTTCTTTCTCTAGAACCTCTATTTGTTAATTTTGAAGTCAATGTGGAAACATCTGCATCATCAGCTGTTCTGGTATTTATTTTTGTTTTCGACTTCCTGCTTGTTGTTCTTCCATTGCAACAGGAGGTTATGTGTATTACTGTACTATTCATTCATCCTTTTAGAAATACAGTTGTTCCTAATTTTTCTGTCAAATATCTGTCAAAATTTGCAAATAATACAATAAATGTTGGGTTGGATTTGAGATTGAAGATCGAGCTAATATCTCTCTTCTGGTACTTTTATGGGAATATACACCCTGGGTATATTCCTTTGGTTATTTATAGTTGTTATTCAGTCTTAAATTATTGTATACTTGTATTAAACTAAAACTAGAACTAACACTAGACCTAGTACTAGAAAGTTTCGGTTTAGCCGTGCGTCTGAAGACGCACGGCTAAACCTGAATCTTTCTAGTACTAGGTCTAGTGTTAGTTCTAGTTTTAATTGCTATTCAGTGCTTGATTGTTATAAATTTTTCTGGAACTAAAAGTATAACTAATACTAGACCTACAACCTAGCTTTAGTATTAACACTAAAACTAGAATTAGAAGCATTAAGATTTAGCCGTATGTCTCTTTAGATGCCTAAACCCTAATGTTCTTTCGTTCCAACACGAACTAACACTAGCACTAACACTAGATCTAAAACTAGAAACTTTCGGGTTTTGTCGTGAGTTTTTTGAAAAAATGTTTGACGTTTCGGATGCCATGTTGCAACCTATTTCAGAAACTGGTTCGAAGTGACCGTTCTAGTGCTAGTTCTAATTTTAGTTCAGTTAACACCGGTCGTGAAAGCCTTCGTACTTATAAGTCTAGTGTTAATTCTGAAGCTAAGTTGGGTTGGATTGCGTCTTAAACACAGGTTCAAGTCCTACATTGAGAAGAGAGAACCAAGAGTCCAGGATCGACGTCACGATGGGTACACTTAAGATGACAGGGGAAATCAGGGAATTAGTGGTTGATGTGGAGAATTTAAGCAATCACCTTTTGTCTGGATGATAATATCGAGTGTGGGAAACAACATAATATGAGCAAACCAAAGTGGAAAAGATGGGTGGACAGGCTGAAATGCTTCCAGGAGGAATTCCTAAACAGAGCCTCATATAAACAACTTTTTGACCCTGTATGGCTGGCAACTGTGCCCAAAAAAACCTGCAATAATGCGTACGAGAAGAAGAGAAGCGAAAAAGTAGGTAAAGTGGTAAAGTAGTCTTCAGACGCACGGCTAAACCGAAACTTTCTAGTACTAGGTCTAGTGTTAGTTCTAGTTTTAATTGCTATTCAGTGCTTGATTGTTATAAATTCTTCTGGAACTAAAAGTATAACTAATACTAGACCTACAACCTAGCTTTAGTATTAACACTAAAACTAGAATTAGAAGCATTAAGATTTAGCCGTACGTCTCTTTAGATGCCTAAACCCTAATGTTCTTTCGTTCCAACACGAACTAACACTAGCACTTAACACTAGATCTAAAACTAGAAACTTTCGGGTTTTGTCGTGAGTTTTTTGAAAAAATGTTTGACGTTTCGGATGCCATGTTGCAACCTTTTTCAGAAACTGGTTCGAAGTGACAGTTCTAGTGCTAGTTCTAATTTTAGTTCAGTTAACACCGGTCGTGAAAGCCTTCGTACTTATAAGTCTAGTGTTAATTCTGAAGCTAAGTTGGGTTGGATTGCGTCTTAAACACAGGTTCAAGTCCTACATTGAGAAGAGAGAACCAAGAGTCCAGGATCGACGTCACGATGGGTACACTTAAGATGACAGGGGAAATCAGGGAATTAGTGGTTGATGTGGAGAATTTAAGCAATCACCTTTTGTCTGGATGATAATATCGAGTGTGAGAAACAACATAATATGAGCAAACCAAAGTGGAAAAGAAGGGTGGACAGGCTGAAATGCTTCCAGGAGGAATTCCTAAACAGAGCCTCATATAAACAACTTTTTGACCCTGTATGGCTGGCAACTGTGCCCAAAAAAACCTGCAATAATGCGTACGAGAAGAAGAGAAGCGAAAAAGTAGGTAAAGTAGGTAAAAGAAAACTTTATCAGTGGAGTGAGGAGGGGAATAAGGTAAGAGAGTGACCAAACAAGTGTCGCAGAAAGATGACGAGGGAAAATCGAAGAATTGGTAACGAGAGGGTGTGTGCAGAGGTAACGGAAGAATATGCAACGCCAAAAAGAAAGCTGAGAGACATGATTAAAAAGGCGGAGAAAGATGCCTAGAAAACCTTTATACAAGGACAGATATTGAAATTAAGAGATTCAATTAAGAAAATAGGAAATATCAGGAAGACCGAAAGGAACTCATAAAGGAGCTGTTCCCGGAGAATCTAGAGGCCACGGGAAGCCGAAGAATTGGTGACAGCAGTAACAGGAATTTTTGTCGACATGACAGAGGGGGAAGTTACCACGATCGTGAAAAGTTTCAAGATTGGAAAGGCCCTTGGGCCAGCCCGTATTACCCCAAAAATTGTAGAGGGTGTTGTCATAATAGTGCCGACGAAGTTGGGCTATATGTATAGTGACCTACTGAGACAAGGCATTTTTCCCACAGAGTGGAAAAAGCAAACTTGACTAGAAGAAATATAGACCAATCTGTCTTCTGCGCGTTTTTGGTAAGGTCTTTGAGTCCATCATTAAGGCCAGAATAAATAAGGAACTGTTTGAGTCGGAAAGACCAGCATGATTTCACCAGGAGAAGCTCAACGGTCCATGCGGTTGAGGTCATTAAAGAGGCCCAATTATGTGACAGATTTAATAGGGGGAAAAAAGAAAATGCCTCCTGATCACAGTGGACGTTCGAAATGCCGGTAAAAAAAAGAATCCTATCGTCGAATAATGCTGCTAAAATGAAGGTGGAGCGGATTTGTGGTGATGTAAATGATGACTAAGAGGTGATAAACACAAAAATAAGTCGTCCGACTCAAAATGCAATCATATTTTGAAGAAAATGACGTTTTTAGATGATAGGTATACAAACATACCGTTATTTTTTGCTATAAGACTGGTGAGATTAAGGTGTAAGTAGGTACTACTCTGAGAATTCTTGCCGTATGAGCTAAACCCAATCCATTCCAACCCAACTCAACACATAGCATATCCTGAATGAAATGAAACTTTTGGATGATGTACACAAATAGATATGTTTGTATAGTATACAAACAAATCGTAATGTTTGGTTCTAATACTGATGAGATTAAGGTGCAAGAAGATATTAAGCTAAATGTGTTTTGAAAATAAGAGATGTCTACTATATGGTTCCAAGCCAACTCAACTTAACTCAATTCAATCCAACCCATCTCATATCAAGTCATATCCTGAAAGAAATTACACTTTTGCACGATGAATACACAAACATACCGTTATTTTTTGCAATAAAACTGATGAGATTAAGGTATTATGATAAAAATTCTTGCAGAATAGACGATGTCTATTACATATGTTTCCAACACAACCAAACCTAAATCAACTAAGACTAACCCAATCCTTGACTAACAAAACGATATTATATATACTTGTATCAAATATCAAATAGGCTCAAGTTACCATTGTCGATAAATTGAAAGCAATATACAGTTGAAAACACCTTCAAAATAAAAGTATCTCAATTAAGAGAGAGCTGTATCAACTAGGGGTGTACGATACAGCATGAAGTGTATCGAGTATTGTATTGATACTCTTATCGATAATCATTGATTCTCTTATCGATAATGATTGATAATCATTGTATCGATATTCACCATTAAATTTGATTCACCATTGAATTTCTGCCATTAAAAATTTAAATATTGTTACTTAATCGATAAATACTTCTGAAACAGCTGTGACTATTACATGTAAACGATTATAACTACTGGAAGAAGTCTACAAACTGCTACCAAAAGTCTAGATATTGTTGGCAGAATAATAGATCCTGCTAAATGAAGATTATATTCTATTTACAGAGTAACTATCATAAAAAGACTAAAAAGGTTTGGATACTGCTTGTAGAAAATTATAACTGCTGGCGGAAGTTTACTGTTGACAGAAAACTATGTCCTGGTAATTGAAAACTATATTCTCATTACAGAGTAACACCTTATTGCTGAAAAAAGCTAAATACTTCTGATTGATGTCTGGCTGCTGCTTGAAGAAGATTATATCTGCTGGAAAATGTATAAAAACCGCTACCAGAAGCCAAGATACTATTCGCAGAAAACTGGATTCTAATAACTGAAAACTACATTCTCTTTACAGATGTTACTGCTATTAGGAAACTAAATATTGATAATTCAAAGCTAAACACATCTGAAAGAAGTCTGAATACTGCTGGATAAAATTATAACCGATTTCTTCGTGTCGGTATCGATATTTTCTTCATATCGATATAAATATTTTCTTTGTATCAATATGTCGATATTGTCCTGATGTGTGTACCGAGTATTCGATACGCACTACTGTATCGATACGTATATATATATCGATACATAACCCAGCTCTAGTATCAACATAAAAGTACATCCTTGGTCACCACCCTTTCCATTATTAGGTTGAATTCTATCAGCATTTTTCAATCTCTCTTCCAACAGATGCCATATTTTCTAAAAATTATCTTGGTACCATTATTCTTCTAAAAATTCATTAATCTCCCAAAAATTTTATATACCACCATTTAGATCAAAACTTGTTCATTAAGATTGCGTTTAGATTAATTCCGGTACTTCATATAACATATTTGGGTAATAAGTTGAAGAATATGGGTGTTGACTTCTGATATTCACTCTTTTGCCTTTTTGATATTCTTATTCTCTTCCTTCCCTTATAAGACTAAGAGAGAGCAATGAGAATAAGAGCAAAGAAATGAAAAGAAGATCGGGCAAAAACCCATCTTGCTGCTAAAATCTTGAGAAGTCTTAATTTTTGCTACAAAAATAATAAGATTAAGGTGATAGAAAGAATTAGGCCATAAATTCTTGCAAAATACGAGATATCTATTACATATGTTTCAAATCCAACTCAACAAAATCCAACCCACCCCAATTCGACTAACACTAATCCAACCATAATATGTATTCTTGTACAATATCAAATACGCTCAAATTACTTTTGTAGACAAACTAAAAGTAATATACAGTCGAAAACATCTTCAAAATAAAGAGGATATCTCAATTAAGAGCTGTATTATCATAGAACTTCATCATTACTCATCACCCTTTCCAGTATTTGGTCGAGTTCTATAAACATTTTTCAATCTCTCTTCCAGTGGATTCGATATTTTCCAAAAGTTATCTTCAGTACCATTATTAATATGCCAAAAATGTTATATCCTACCATTTGGACGGACTTGTTCATTATGATTGCATTTGGATTCTATCAAATATTTTTTAAGCTCTTCTTTCCCTTACAATATAGAAAAAAATCAATATTTTCATAATTATGTTTGGTAACAAAGAAAAACGTTTATCTGCCTAAATAAATTAGAGAGGAAACCAGACGGAAATTTTCGCTTATTTAGTATAGTACATAGGTGACGTTATCGGTTTGAATTTCGAGCCGACGCTCACCTGATTTATTGCCAGCAATAATAAATCGAGTGGAACGGTTTAAAATGAATCACGAACGGTACCGCGCAGATCAAACGCAGATTTCGGCTAATTGAAATCGGCCTAATGGTATTTCTATGTAGCTAAACAATACCAGGGTTTCGGCGAAATTCATTCGGGAGCGATCTGTCACTTATGGGGAGGAAGCGTTCCGGGGACACAGAGAAGGCGGTCCCCGACATTTATTTATGCCCGGCCCTGTGGGAAGAACACGCTCAAGTGACATCTGTGGGAGGCGATACGCGGAAAAATCGACAACCGTACAGAGTCCGGGTTTGTTTTCGTCCCACTGTTTGATTTAGGACGATGTACGGCGGCCCGGATTCAAAAAATCCGCTCTCTCTCTTTGTAGAGAGATACGTGTGTACGCAGAGGATTTTCCGCGGCAAAGAAACGTGAACTCGCTTTAATCTGACCGCTTTAAGAGAACACCACCGCGGATTCGTCCTACGCGCGTCTCGACGCTATTCTACATCGCACACGATAAATCATACACGTTGAACACTTCCCAATAAACGTGCCGGTTCGGAAACGTTTGCCCCCAAGCACTTTTTAATGGATGTTTGTTCGTACTACCTGGAGTTTACTCCTGTATGCTTGCGAAACCGGCGAGACTAATGCTTCCTTTTCGCATAAATACCTAAACGTATGTGATGGCATGCAAAATTGGCTTCTGAATAATAGTGTTGAAGTTGTGGATATTCCAACGGAAATAAACCATAACTTTTTTATGTGCATTTTTTCTTTTAATTTTTCAAACACATTTATTAAAAGGTGACTAACAAGAAAAGTTATTATATAAAAAGTTTTAGAGATTCTCCACAAAAAGAATCTAAAGAGAATTAAATAATAAACTCATCGTGTACAACAATGTCGTCATATATCAGCGTTAAATCAGTGTTTTGTTGTTTGACTTGACATGAACGATTGCATTTCCGGTATAATATTTAAAAGGACTTCAACAACAGTAATTTGTTAAATTTATTAAACTAAAATTAGAATTAACACTAGAACTGTTACTAAGACTAATACTAGATCTAACACTAGAAACTTTCGGGTTTGCCAAGCGTCTTTTGAAAAACTGTTTGACGTTTCGGATGCCATGTTGAATTTGTGGGCAGCATAAGCTATTAGTGTTACACTGTACGTTATCTCAAAAATTGCCACTTCTTAGCAGCATGAGCTGTTTTGTCGTCAAAGTTCTGCTTATCAATTTGAAGTCTGCCAACTTGTTGGCAGCAAGAGCTATTACTGTTTCAAACATTATCTTGAAGACTACCGACAGCGTGATCTGTTGTATCTTCAAAGTCCTGCTCATCAGTTTCAAGTGTACCAACTGGTTGGCAGCATGAACTATTATTGTTGCACAGACTATATATTATTTTAAAGCCTGCCAACTTGTTAGAAGCATGAGTTACCAGTTGTGTAAGTATAAAATCGGAATTTGCCCATCGGTGGTGCTAGATGTCGATGAAGTTACCGACACATCACGTCAGCGGTGTCTTGTTATTGTATTGATATCCGACAAAGATTTCCAACTCATAGTAGCATTAGTTTATTAGAGACAAACATGTCAAGTTTTGTGCGAACAAATTACGATTTGCGGACAGCATTACTTTTCTGTTTTCATCTGAAGAAAACCGCAGCTGAATCGCATCGAATGCTTCTGGACTCATTTGGTGAGCACAGTGCTCGGTAAAACACAGTGTTTCGGGTGGTTCAAACGGTTCAAAAGTGGCAATTTTGACGTGAGGAACGAAGAACGTGGAAGATCACCGAAAAAGTTTGAAGACGCTGACCTGCAAGTCTTGTTTGATTAGTTAAAGGTGACCCGAGAAGCCATCTCCCTTCGGTTGAAAGCCATGGGAATAATACAAAAGGTGGGAAAATGGGTTCCACATGAACTCAACGAAAGACAGCAGGAAAACCGCAAAACATCATACGAAATGCTGTTCGCCAGGTTCAAAAGAAAATCATTTCTCCATCGAATTGTGACTGGCGACGAAAAGTGGATATATTTCGAGAACCCTAAGCGTAGAAAGTCATGGGTTACTTCTAGTCGACCATCAACATCGACGGCAAGACCAAACCGTCACGGACGAAAGACAATGCTTTGTGTTTGGTGGGATTAGGAGGGGGTAATCTACTACAAGCTGCTGAAACCTGGGGAAACTGTCGATTCTCAACGCTACCGACAACAAATAACCGATTTGGATCGAGTTTTACGTGAAAAGCGACTAGAATAGCAACAAAGACAACACAAGGTGATTTTGCTGCATGACAATGCACCAGCACATAAAGCAAAACAGGTCCAGGAAACGATAGAGTCATTCCGTTGGGAGATTCTTCAGCACGCGCCTTACTCACCGGGCCTTGCCCCATCCGATTATTACTTGTTTGCATCTATGGGACACGTACTTGCTGAGCAGCGCTTTACTTCTTACGAAGATGTACGAAAATGGCTCGATGACTGGTTTGCCTCAAAAGAGCAACAAGTTCTATTGGCGTGGAATCCACAAATTGCCAGAAAGATGCGAAAAATGTATAGATAGTGACTTACTTTGAATAAGTTACTTTGTATCATATCATTACAATAAACGTGCTTTTCTGTACGAAAACTGTCAACTTGTTGGCAGCATGACCTATTATGTCTCCAAAGTCCTGTTCATCAGTTTGAAGTCTGCCGACTTGTTGGCAACATGAGCTATTGATGTTCTACAAATGATATATTATCTTAAAAATGGTAAACTTGTTGATAGCACGAACTACTATATTTCCAAAGTCCTGCTAATCACATTGATATCTGTTCCAAACACTATACATACATAGTAATGGACTGTATGTTAATGTTTACTGCTGTTGTTTTTCTTGTTTGTTATTGTTCTGATTATATTCTTTAATGGCGAATCCATAAAATATTGCACGCAAAAAGGTTTATGCTCAGAAAAATGTATCATAAAAATGTAACGAAAACCCCTCCAAAACTTTTTTCTAGATTCGCCCTTGGCACAGAATATCTAACAATCAGAAGATCAACTCAGCCTTGCCAAGAAACGACTGCGCAGCTTACTGCGCATTGTGATCCACCATATTGGCCGGATAGATTTTCTTCTAAATAAATTTTAATGCAGGCAATAAAAAAATATTGTATGGGAAAATCAATAAATAAAAACAAATAATAAAATTATATCATTGATTTATTTGTTACCTACCTTTAAAAAAATTATTGATAATGTAAATTAATAATAAATACTTATAAACAAATGTTCTGTAGATTACCAGTTAGTTTTTTATAATATTTATATCCTTTATTTATTAGTACATATTATTTTACTTTGGATCATTGCATTTCATATTTAATTTCGTCATCATACTTATTTACATCATAAAAAAAGATTTTTACGTTTAAAGTAATTACTTTAAAAACTAAGAATCCATTGTTATAATAATTAGATACCATACAATAAATAATGTGTAAATTCGTTTTTGGAAATTACCAGTTAATGCGGCCCTCATATTAAATTTAACTGAATCTAACCTGCTTTCTCTCCGGAGAAAATGGCGTCAAGATCACCCTACTTTGATTTATACACATGAAAGGTGCCGACAGAAAGATTGTATTCTGATTGTTAGATATTCTGTGCCCTTGGGTTACACCGTACGTCTCTTAAGACAGTTAGACCCTAATGTTTCTAGTTCTAGGTTTAGTGTTTAGTTCCAGAAGATTTTAAAACAATCTGTTAAACCAGAAATAAAGCTAGAACTAACACTAGACCTAGAACTAGAAAGATTTAAGTTTAGCCGTGCGTCTGAAGGCGAATGAATCTTTCTAGTTCTAGGTCTAGTGTTAGTTCTAGTTTTAATTCGATGCAAGTATACAATAATCTAAAGCATTCAGCTTTAGATAACAGCTAAATTAGAACTAATACTAACACTAGTACAAGAATTAGGTGTAGCTGTACGTCTCTTAAAGAAAACCAGACCCAACCCAACCCAACTTAAGAATTAATACTACACCTAGCATTCAAAATATTGCGTCTGAAGCCGCACGGCTAAATCTGCATCATTCTAGTTCTAGGTCTATTGTTAATTCTAGTTTTAATTCGATACAAGTATACAATAATTTAAAGTATTCGGCTTCAGATAACAGCTAAATTAGAGCTAATACTTACACTAGTACAAGAATTAGGTTTAGCCGTACGTCTCTTAAAGAAAGCCGAACCCAACCCAACCCAGCTTCATAATTAATACTAGACCTAGCACTAAGAATATTAAGGTTTAGTCGTACGTCTCTTAAGACGGCTTAATCCTAATATTTGTAGTTGTAAGTCCGGTATTAATTATACCTTTAGTTCCAGAAGAGTTTAGAAATAGAAGGTTTACGATCAGAAAAATTTAACGAAATCGCCCCCCCCCCCCCCCCGCCCAAATTTCTCTCTAGAATATTAGGGTCCATCCCTAATATTCTAGAGAGATAATATAATAATAATAATAATTCATTATCATCTATGTTATTCTCCAACAACAAAGCTTTCTAAACCATCCTAGGAATGTATATCATTAATAATATTAGCATATTGTTGAAAGTTGGTATTTGTAATACAGCAGAGAATTATATCTTAAAAATTAAAGATGTTGATTCTGAGTGGAGAATGAATCATTTGAGACAAAAACTGATCATACTGATACATATTAACAAAAATTTTGGTAATAAATATATGAAATGTTGATTTATTTCAGCTGTATGTTAAGCAGAAAAGAAGCAAAAGAAGATTTAAAAATAGTTGATGAAAATCTGATAAATTTCAATTCCCTCATCTGGCAGCATTGCATATATATAGATTTCAAACTACAGCTATGTTCAGATCGTTACAGATTGTATATAAGATATTAATGATGGAACGCATTTGGTAACAATAATAACAATAAACTCGAGCGACCTGAAATTAATAGTAATATTACATTAAATTATTGAAATCTCTCATAAACCAATTGTTGATAAATTGTAATTATATCATAATTTATACAGAAAAACTGAAATACAGTTCGTTTTTATTCTATAATACTGGTCAAGTTGTTATAAAGCTGGTGGAATTCATGGAGTTATGTTTTATTATGTTTTAAAATGTCTGCGATGTTTGTTTGACCTTTCATTATTCAAAAAGTCAAAAGTAATAAAAATGAAATAAATAATAAAAACTAACATATTTATATGGATAACATTGCCTTATAACTTTGAATCTCAAAATCAACGACGAAGATTCTGGTTCGAAAGGAAATAAACGTATTTCAGTAATAAAGATACAAGTTAAAAAATACTTTGGGGTATGTATTTACAATTAGTTTTTGGAAGCTTTAATTGTTAGCAACACAATTTGCTACACCTGTCCTTTTTAAAAGTTTTGTATAACATGCTCCGATTCCCAAGACTACCATTAAGATCTTGTAAGCAACATCAATTTTTAATTTTTGTAATTTTTTCATTTCAGGATTCATTTTTGGCGTGATGAGGGCAATAGTAAACCCACTCTAGATTATATGTAAGATTACAATTTGTTTTTGGAAGTTTTACTTGTTAACATTACAATTTGCCACACCTGTTGTTCTAGAAGTTTTTCATAACATGCTCCGATTCCCAAGACTTATCATTAAGATCTTGTAAGCAACATCAATTTTTAATTTTTGTAATTTTTTCATTTCAGGATTCATTTTTGGCTTAATGAGGAGAATAGCATACCCACTCTAGATTACATGTAAGATCTCAATGTATAAAACTAAATAATAGTAGACGTTGTAGTAATGGAAGATATGAAAAAACAGGGTTATTATCGGTGTGTATTTATTTTAGTTGCCATGTAAATCACAAGAACAAATCACAGGTTAAACTTGTTGAAACTTTTATTAAAATAAGCTGTTTACTATAATCTGTCAAGAATTGAGTAGGAGAGATTATAACTTAGAGATAAGAGGAAATAGGGACATAATTCGGGGATTAATTTACGTCACACGTGACAGTAGAAATTTGATACTTCAACTGGGAGGATAGTGCATGATTTACGGCGACGAAGCGGATCCAGACGCGATGTACGGTGGCATTGTTGAGATTAGCCGTAATAACTTAATGCAAACGTCACCTGTTATGTCGTCCCAGATAGCGTAATAACCGGTATAATTCACTTTGGAGGGTGGTGGCTAACGTTAATTTACCATACTGAAACTGTTATTATTATGCTAACTGAGTCGGTCGGCGGCTGTGGTTGGCTATCTTGACTTCGACGGTGACTTTCACTTTTAAAAGCGTCGCGCTATCAAATTATTGAAATCGGCACGTAACATTGTTCCACATGAATACCTACAGCTGGTATCAATTAAGTGGCATAATAATTTTGATAAAGAGTTACGCGCGAGCCGGTTCTCGGGAGACGTTTATTGCGGAACGTTGCGCAAACATTTTATTAGCCGATCTTGTTTCGGACCGCGCATTAGTAATAACTATTTCGACGTTTATCCCTGGATTTATGCAAAAACTCACGCCCCGCTCGATCTGCATTTCAATTTTACGATTAGATATGTTTACATTCAATTTTACTAGTAATTATTTACAGTGGGACGTCCAATTTATTCGACCAATAACATTTTAGTATCCAGACGTCGATTTTATATTACACTAAAATCTGGATGTAACGCATCAATACGCGGAAGCGAATGTCCGTTATACTCAAACGTCCGTGATACGACACATTTAATTTGCATTTAAAACTGTTTAAATGAGGGACTACTCTACTACGGGAATAGGTGTTCAGCTGGAAGGACAGTTCGTGACGTTAGCGCTGAATGATAATTACAAATAGAATTAACTAGATTTTCTAAATTTCAAAATATATCTTCTTTATTTATGAAAATGAAGAATGGCGAATATTTTAAATTAAAGCTGATGATGTGTTCTTTCGAAACCTCTACTTAATAAGAACTAACACTAGACTTAGAGTGAAAAACATTAGGGTTTAGCAGTACGTCTCTTAAGACTAATGTTTCTACTTCTAGGTCTAATATTAATTCTGAAGCTAGGTTATGTTAGATACGTTTCCGTCTTAAGAGTCGTACGACTAAATCCAAATGTTCCCAATTCTAGGTCTAATTGTAAGTCTTCAGACGCACGGCTAAATTTATATTCTTGTAACAAACTAAAACCAGAACTCACACTAGACGTAGAACTAGAAAGTTTCGGTTTAGCCGTGCGTCTGAAGAAGTCTTGTTTAACTCTAGAATGTTTTAAATTCTTCTGGCACTAAAACTATAACTAATACTAGACCTACAACCCAGCTTCATAACTAATATTAGCCCTAGAACTAGAATCAACCCAATCCTAATGTTTCTAGCTCTAATTTAGCTGTTATTAGGTTTTACATTATTGTAATCTTGTATCGAACTAAAACTAGACCTAGAATGTTACGATGTAGCCGTGCATCTGAACACCTCAGATTGAGGACCTTCGAGTAGATATGGCCAACCACTGATGACCTCCCAGGGAGACGTCTAGGCCTTAGGCTGGTTAATGTGACTGGAAATTGTGTTGGAAGTATGCACAAGAAGTCCAATATAGAAATGTGCGCGTGAGTGACTTTTTGTGCATTTATGCCCGCTCACGATTTAGACCCACGCGGGTCATGCACGCCACTCACGTGAATATCATACATGAATTATGTGACTCACGCGTGGGTCACTTCAATTCACGTGACTAACGCTCGATGAGATAATCAATTAATCGTGTTTTAAGAAAAAAGTCACCAGATTTTCACCAACTATTTTCAAACTTTCTTTTATACATTTTGAAGAAATGTATCGATTTAAAGCAGAAATAAATTAACATTTTATTTATTTATTTCCAACAACTTTTGTTAATGTGTATAATCAGTGTTGCCAGTTTTTGAAATATAATTCTCTATTGTATTTTAAATAACAATTTTTCAAACTATACAAATATTATTGCGAGGACATAGAACTTTTGTAACAAGACGATACGATTTCCTCCCTCTTCGTATTCTCCATGACGTCTTAAAATTAGGAAACAAATCGGGTTTGTGTCAACTGATGAGCATAACATTGAAGACATAATAGCTCATGCTGCCACCAAGTTGGTAGTCTGTAATATAATGTACAGTGTTTGGAACAGTAACAGGTCCTGCTGGCAACAAGATGGCATACTTCAATATGATGAACATGACATTAGAAACATAATAGCACCTGCTCCCAAGAAGTTGACAGTCTGTAATATAATGTACAATATTTGAAATAGTAATAGCTCATGCTGTTAACAAGTCAACAAGTTAGACTTCAAATTAATGAGTCTATCATTCGAATATCATTGAGACAATGCACAAAAAATTGTGTTGATTTTCAGTCTCATGAATTTACTCGGAGAGGTTTTGATATTACAAAATTGTGGGTCAGACGTGGAATGATAAGTCTTGGTTATCTGTATAAGATACTAAACAATAAAGTGGATGCTCTATCAATTTTGAGAGATATTGGTTTATATGCCTCTGAATATTCTAGTACCACATTTTTTGTATTATACAAGGAGGTCAGAACTAAATGCTTTATGGCGCTCAATGGTTGTTAATTACTGTTTTTTATTTCGGCTTGATTTTAGTAGATATTGTTTTAAGAGATTTTAGATGTTCTACTCTAAAACTAGTTGAAACATGTAATTAAGTTAACCCGTTTGTTTCAATAAATAAATAATAACTGATGCTGCCAACAAATTGGCAGACTTTAAACTGATGAGCAGGACTTTCGAGATATGATAGCTCATGCTGCCAATAAATTGGCAGTCCAAAATAATGTGTTCGAAACAGTAATAGCTCATGTTGCCAACTAGTTAGCAGACTTCAAACTGATGAGCAAGATTTTAGAGAGAAAAAAGATTATGCTGCCAACAAGTTGGCAGACTTCAAATTGATGAGTATGACATTGGCGATAGCTAACTTGTGGCAATATGAACTATCATAGCTCATACTGCCAACAAGCTAGCAGGCTTTAAGATAATATACGTTGTTTGGAATTTTAATGGCTCATGTTGCCAATAAGTTGGCTATCTTCAAATTAATGAGCAGGAGTTTGGAGAAAAAGGAACTCATGCTGCCAAAAAGTGGCAGTATTTAAGATAATGTACAGTTGTTTGGAACTGTAATAGCTCATGGAGTTAACAAGTTGGCAGACTTCAAACTGATGAGCAGGATTTTTGAGACATAATAGCTCATGCTGCCAACAAGTTGGCAGATATGTTTTTGTTTATCTGATACTTTATTTGAAATTTCAATCAAAAACTGAATCATCCGAAATTTGAAATTTCGCTAAAATTTTCACCATTTCACTAAATCACAAAAAAGTTATCAAATATGGTGAAATTTCAGCAGATCTGGAAACAATGTTAAGACTTATTGTAACATATGATATACTAACCAACTCATTCGTAACAAATGATTCACAATCGACATTTACAAGGTTTCTTTAACCAGTTCCAAACTTCCAATTAAATCGATATTGTTTGAAATCGTGTTATATACTGCCGATATTTTTGGATGGTTGTTCAATCGTGAGGTATAGCACTAAAATGATCAAGTGTACTAACAGCAAAAAATTCGCACAAGGAGCTTCTTTTCTACTGCTTTTTTATTTTATGCAGATACTTATTTTACGCATAAAAAGCAAAAAACACTTAAACAGTTATAATAATAATTAGTACTTACTGTATACATTCGAGAAACACAAATTTTAAATAAATTGTTGTGTTTTCACACATAATATTTACATTGTTAAATATTGCGTTTTTGTTAATGTGGAGCTGAACAAGTTCGATATACCGGTCTATCCGGCGTTCGGTAAAATATTATTATTAAACAAAAATTGAAAACTTCAGGATCAAATGAACACAAAAACTTGTGGTTGCACTACTGACGGTGTATATTATATTATTAATTTTCTCCTTTTCGGGGCTTTGCTGTCCCCATCTTCAGGAAAATACGTCAATATTTTGAAAATGCGCTCAAAAAACAAAGCTTCATTCCAATTTCACGAAACGTTTTAAGCAAATAAATATTTGTGTTACATGTTAGTGAAATATAAAAAAATTACATTTAGTTTATGTTAAATTTAACTTTAGTTTTCGTGAAATTGGAATGAAGCTTTGTTTCTTGAGCGCATTTTCAAAATTTTGACGTATTTTCCTGAAGATGGGGACAGCAAAGCCCCGAAACTAGGAGAAAATTAATAATATAAAATACATCGCCAATAGTGCAACCACAAGTTTTTGTTTTTATTTGATCCTGAATTAACAAACGATGTATACAAACCAAAATAACACATCTTAAGAATTGAAAAATCGAACCAATCGGTTAACACCGGGTCACGACAAAACCAAACTTGCTCATGCCAAACTTGGTCACGCATGACACATCGTGACCCGGTGGGGCTAATGTAATTTGCATATTTTTAGCCCAATAGGGCTGTATGGCACTCACACTCTGTTCCATACATACACACAAAAAAAATCGTAAATCTGGACACTATGTGATCACCTAATCGGTTAAATTACTTTTTCTAAGCTTGTTCTGTGCAAAATTTTCCTTTACATTACTTCATTTTAAAGACGATCAACAATTTTTGCTCGTTAAAATAAGTTAATTTTGAAATTTTAGTCTGTAACAAAATCTGCTGTCCTTCAATTCACCACAATAGAACGAATAATTCTTAGTAACAATAAAATAATTCATTCAATCAATGTGATATTTGATAGCAGTTGAGAGTTACTCAATCAGTTACTTAGAAAGCAATAATGAAACGTAAGTTATACGATACCTTGCTATCAAATTAACGATTTTTGTAGGAACGATGAACATATTGTTGTAATTTCGTAGTATTAAGGCTGGTATGTAAAATAACACGTTGGGTTTCGTGTAATCGAGGTGCAATTTTCACTGCATTAAGCCAGCCGTGATGTATGCATGAAGTATCGACGCCGGGCGTCGTTTATGCAAATTCTCTGGAGCATTTGGAACCGTTCACTCGCTTTTATCTACAATACGCTCCCATTCTACCAACAATAATCGGCATTTCCCTAAAACTTCCATTTCGTCCCTTTTTTAATAAATTTCGTAAAGTCTTTGTTTTGAAATTAATTGTCGTTATATACGTTTTAATGTGCCTTAATAAACAGGGTGAGCGGTTGTAAAACGTAGTTGGTGTTATAGTCGAGACTCTTTGGATCCAAAAATATATCGCAACACGTGCGCAGAGGCGCGAACAGAGGTCGGTTTTTCTTCGTTCCCCTCGGGTTTGAGAATTCAGTGCCGGCGAGGCGCAAACACGAAACCGAGGTAGTAGATTATCTGGCGACAATTACAAGCGAAATAATTAAGTCGGAGTCCGCAGGCGACGACCGATTTACACAATCGCTGAACGCGGATGAATAATTTATGGTATACGCGTGCCTTCGTGTCCATTAACGCACGTCGACGCGTGCGAAACAAAGAATGAAAAAGCGAAAACCGGCGCCGCCAGGTTATCTGGACAATTTGCGTTTTATCACGATCACCACCAAATTTTGTTTTGCCTACTTTTTGCTTTAAACACCGCTTTTATAATTGTAATTATCTTCTTTGAGTGGCGTTAGCAAAGTTTTACGAGAGGTTCAATTATAAGATATCTATGTTTGTGAATTGCGGCATGAAATTAAAATGTTCATCTGCTAAACCGTTCCCGAGCGTGACTTGACGCAATGGTCGCGATTAAGCCATGCCGAAATATCAATAACGCGTCGACGTACAGTGTCCCTTCAACCGAAATAATCCGGGCTCCGGTCACAAATGGTTCTCTCCGAGTCATACCCGAAATTGCGTGGACGTCCCGCAAGCCGGTTTCTTTCCGGATTAAAATAGCGCCGACGTCGACCGCCGGCTTGAGGATCGTCATCAGAGACGTCGAGGATGATGACGACGACGGATATGTCTCTTCCTGCTCATCAAGGATTTAATTAGGGAAGAATGCTAATCGGGGAAATTTACCGAGTTGCATCCCTACAGTTTATTAAAATGAAATGGATGTTGGGTGGATTGGGTATTGTATAATCTCGATATAACGGACCTTATTAAAATGGATTTAAGATACAATTTTATCTATAAAATTTAATTGATTAAATCTAGAATTAGAAACTTTTAATTTTAACCATGAGTCTTTTAAAACGGTTAAACCCGAAGTTCGGCGTTTTTTCTAAGCCCTGTAAATAATTGAGCTTTCTGTCCCACCTGTTTATGAATTTTTTTGACTTGATCATTTTGATATGAGTAACTACTAACTAAAGAAAAGGCCGTTTTAAAAAACGTACGGCTAAACCCTAATTTTCATTGAGTAGAAAAGAAATTATGATCGCTCCTGTGATGAAGGGATGAGAAAGTGGAATTTTGTACAAAGTTGAAGTGTGCAAGAAAGAAGATTACGCTTAATAATTGCTTAGGAAAAATGCCAAAACCTTTTCCTTTTTTGCATATAACAACGAATAAATGCTGAGCGCTCCATTACTGATAGGATGAAAAGGCGAAATTGACATAATGCTAGAAAAGTGTGCAAAAAGAAGATAACGCTAAGAAACTTCTTAGAAGATGCATCAGATGCGATTAGATAATCAAAAAGTGTCGAAATTCATGATTTTTGGTATATGATGCCAGATTGCTTCTGGAATCATATACATAAACAAAAATTTGTTTTAAATTAACTTGAAAAAAATAAAAAAGAAAAGGTGTGTAAAAAGGTGTGAAATGGAGAATTAAAACATTCTATTTCCATTAAAAAAAAATAATTAAGTAATTATTTTAAAAAAGTAGCTGTTACATTGGAATTTTAAATTTAAAATTTTAATCGTTATTATTAATATTTAATTTCATTTGTTTTTGAAATTAGGGTGTGAATCCACTCTAATTGAGATATGAAAATGTCATAGTCATATTACCCATACTTTTTATGCCACTATTTTATTTGACAGTCAATGTTTTCTAAAGTCAGTGGAAATGAAGTCTTTACATCAGTAATACATCAGGTTATAAAATTAAAAGAGTTGGAATGATTCATGATAAACCGTGCCAGATATATTAAATAGAAGTGAAATTTTGTGATGTTAATTTTTAACTATAAAAACTAAAGCTTAATAAACTAAATAGGCGTACCTATACATTCTAAATGTATTTTACATATAGTAAATAAAGGTGTCGACTAAACGATGTTTATTCATTACACTTAAAATACTACAATATATTATAATTAACATTACAAAAATCTCCGAATAGTGGTAAATATTTCTATATCATATCCCTATATCATGCAGTGAGCCAGCTCTCATATTATTATACCATAAAAAAACGACCAACTCTTGTATTTTGCGCACCTAAATTTGAGAAATTGACCACTGTGCAGCGTTGTGTCACATTCTCATCTTTCCGTGTTGGGGCGGTCAACATTTATTTATTGCTATATAAAAAAAAATTGTTATTTCTGACACATTAAAAAGTGTTTATTGAGTCTACTGGGACACTTAACATTGTTTCTTTTGCACCTTTTAACTATCTAATCGGTTTTGACACTTTTCCTAAGCAATTTTTAAGCGTAATTTAGTTTCTTGCACATCTAGCTTTTTATCTTTCCTATCTCATCATTATATGAGCGATCTGGACATCTTTTGTCATCATATACAACAAAATCGTAAATTTCGACACCTTTTGCTTATCTAATCTGGGCTAGATGTATTTTCTAAGTTGTTCTAATCGTTCTCTTATGTTATGCACACTAATAACATTGTGCATAATTTACCCCTCCCATATCTTCAGTATTAGTGTACTCAGCATTTATTCGTTGTTTCATGCAAAAAAATGTGCCGAGCCGATGATCATTTCTTCTTTAGTTAGTAGTTACTCATATCAAAATGATCGAGTGTACTAACAGCAAATAATTCTTAAACAAGTGAGACAGAAAGCTCAATTTTTCACAGGGCTTGGAAAAAACGCCGAAATTCGGGTTTAACCGTTTTAAAAGATTCATGGTTAAAATTAAAAGTTTCTAATTCTAGATATAACCAATTAAATTTTATAGATAAAATTGTATCTTCAATCTTTTTAATAAGGTCCGTTATATCGAGATTATACAATACCCAATCCACCCAACATCCATTTCATTATGTTAAAAACATTATTATAGGTTATAGTTATAAAGTTCTTTTTACTTCGACTGTATTCTTCAATTTTTTTTTAAAAGCTTTTAAGTCAGCATTTATTAATTAAGTCCAGAATAAAGCTTTATCGATGTAATTTTCAAGTTAAAACATCCTTTTTACAGACATTGTTAATACTGTGTAAATTTTGTTGTTACTATCTTTCATTTTTGTGTTGCTATCTTATTATTAGTAGTTATTATTAGTTTAATGTTTCTAGTTCTAAATCTAGTATTAGTTCTGAAACTATGTTGGGTTGGGTTGAGTTGGGTTCCGTCTTAAGTGAGGTACGGCTAAACCCAAATGTTTTTCGTTTTAGGTCTAGTGTTTGCTCTAACATTCTTTCTAGCTCTAGGTCTAGTGTTAGTTCTAGTTTTAATTCGATACAAGTATACAACAATTTAATACTGAATGACAACAAATAGAGACACCACTAATGTTAGAGCAAACACTAGACCTAAAACGAAAAACATTTGGGTTTAGCCGTACCTCACTTAAGACGGAACCCAACTCAACCCAACCCAACATAGTTTCAGAACTAATACTAGATTTAGAACTAGAAACATTAAACTAATAATAACTACTAATAATAAGATAGCAACACAAAAATGAAAGATAGTAACAACAAAATTTACACAGTATTAACAATGTCTGTAAAAAGGATGTTTTAACTTGAAAATTACATCGATAAAGCATTATTCTGGACTTAATTAATAAATGCTGACTTAAAAGCTTTAAAAAAAAAATTGAAGAATACAGTCGAAGTAAAAAGAACTTTATAACTATAACCTATAATAATGTTTTTAACATAATGAAATGGATGTTGGGTGGATTGGGTATTGTATAATCTCGATATAACGGACCTTATTAAAAGGATTGAATATACAATTTTATCTATAAAATTTAATTGGTTATATCTAGAATTAGAAACTTTTAATTTTAACCATGAATCTTTTAAAACGGTTAAACCCGAATTTCGGCGTTTTTTCTAAGCCCTGTGAAAAATTGAGCTTTCTGTCTCACTTGTTTAAGAATTATTTGCTGTTAGTACACTCGATCACTTTGATATGAGTAACTACTAACTAAAGAAGAAATGATCATCGGCTCGGCACATTTTTTTGCATGTAACAACGAATAAATGCTAAGTATACTAATACTGAAGATATGGGAGGGGTAAATTATGCACAATGTTATTAGTGTGCATAAAATAAGAGAACGATTAGAACAACTTAGAAAATACATCTACAGATTAGATAAGCAAAAGGTGTCGAAATTTACGATTTTGTTGTATATGATGACAAAAGATGTCCAGATCGCTCATATAATGATGAGATAGGAAAGAGAAAAAGCTAGATGTGCAAGAAACTAAATTACGCTTAAAAATTGCTTAGGAAAAGTGTCAAAACCGATTAGATAGTTAAAAGGTGCAAAAGAAACAATGTTAAGTGTCCCAGTAGACTCAATAAACACTTTTTAATGTGTCAGAAATAACAATTTTTTTTATATAGCAATAAATAAATGTTGACCGCCCTAACACGGGAAGATGAGAATGTGAAATTTTGCACAACGCTGCACAGTGGTCAATTTCTCAAATTTAGGTGCGCAAAATACAAAAGTTGGTCATTTTTTTATGGTATAATAATATGAGAGCTGGCTCACTGCATGACTGGGATATGATATAGAAATATTTACCACTATTCGGTTGGTTTAATAACCACTATTCGGAGATTTTTGTAATGTTAATTATAATATATTGTAGTCTTTTTAAGTGTAATGAATAAACATCGTTTAGTCGACACCTTTATTTACTATATGTAAAATACATTTAGAATGTATAGGTACGCCTATTTAGTTTATTAAGCTTTAGTTTTTATAGTTAAAAATTAACATCACAAAATTTCACTTCTATTTAATATATCTGGCATGGTTTATCATGAATCATTCCAACTCTTTTAATTTTATAACCTGAAGTATTACTGATGTAAAGACTTCATTTCCACTGACTTTAGAAAACATTGACTGTCAAATAAAATAGAGGCATAAATTAAAAATTTTTGTATTTTGATATTTTGAATGTAAAGTATGGGTAATATGACTATGACATTATCATATCTCAATTAGAGTGGATTCACACCCTAATTTCAAAAACAAATGAAATTAAATATTAATAATAACGATTAAAATTTTAAATTTAAAATTCTAATGTAACAGCTACTTTTTTAAAATAATTACTTAATTATTTTTTTTAATGGAAATAGAATGTTTTAATTCTCCATTTCTGTTATCAAAGCTCATCAACGAGGTATCTTTATATAAACATTCATTATAACCTATAGAAATACTTTAAATCAATCGAATGTAATGTTGCGTTCATTTTGAAAAGTTCATAATATAATCACACCTCATTCGAAATTGGTTCAATTAAATTTTTAGTCGTTCTTACAATTATTTTTAGCCTACACACCTTTTCTTTTTTATTTTTTTCAAGTTAATTTAAAACACATTTTTGTTTATGTATATGATTCCAGAAGCAATCTGGAATCATATACAAAAAATCATGAATTGTCGAAATTCTTTTTGATTATCTAATCGCGTCTGATGCATCTTCTAAGAAGTTTCTTAACGTTATCTTCTTTTTGCACACTTTTTTTAGCATTATTCAAGTCAATTTCCCTTTTTCATCCTATCAATATAGGAGCGCTCAGCATTTATTTGTTGCTATATGCAAAAAAAAGAAACGGTTTTGGCATTTTTCCTGAGCAATTATTAAGCGTAGTCTTCTTTCTTGTACACTTCAACTTTGTACAAAATTCCACTTTCTCACTCCTTCATCACAGAAGCGATCATAATTTCTTTTGTACTCAATGAAATCGTGAATCAGTTCTAATCGTTATCATATTTTTTGCACACTCTACTAACATTGTGCATAATTTAACCCTTCTATCTCTTCAGTATTGGTATGCTTATACAGATCCCCTTATGAGACATTGTAAGGTACGGACGTAAGGAACACGACGGAATTGTCAAATACATCTTGTGTAATTGCCCCTCGCTGACGGATCTCGGATTGAGGACCCTCGGGGTCCTTCACTGATGAGTTCCTAATCCTAAAAATTCTAATTCTAAATCCTAAGGCTGGTTAATGTGACCGCAGGTTGTATTAAGAGCGTGCACAAGTGGCCTAATAAGGTCCTACAAGCACACTGCCTTGTCCATTTTGCAAAAAGCCAACAACCAACCACCAACCATTTTGGTTTTAGCCGTACTTTTCTTAAGACAAAATCCAACTCAACCCAACCCAACCTAGGTTCAGAACTAATACTAGACATAGAACTAAAACATTAGAGTCTAGCCGTTTTAAGAGATGTACGGCAAAATCCTAATGTTTTTAGTTCTAGATCTAGTATTAGTCCTAAAGCTGGATTGTAGGTCTAGTATTAGTCTGACCACACACAGCTCAACAAAAACTTTCTAGTTCTAGGTCTAGTGTTAGTTCGATAAAAGTATACATCAATTTAAGACTGAATGACAACAAAAAATAGAGCTACCACTAACGTTAGAGCAAACACTACACCTAGAACGAAAAACATTTGAGTTTAGCCGTATCCTTCTTAACACAGAACCTAACTCAACTCAACCAAACCTAGCTTTAGCACTAACACTAGAATTAGTTCTAAAGCTGGGTTGTAGATCCAGTAGTAGTTATATTTTTGAGTTCCAGAAGGATTTTTAAACAATCTAGAGTTAAACAAGAATTAAAACTAGAACTAACACTAGACCTAGAACAAGAAAGATTTAGGTTTAGCCGTGCGTCTTCAGACGCACGGCTAAACCAAAACTTTCTAGTTCTAGGTCTAGTGTTAGTTCTAGTTTTAGTTCGATATAAATATACAACAATTTAAAACTGAATAACAACAAATAGTGACACCACTAATGTTAGAGCAAACACTAGACCCAAAATGAAAAACATTTGGGTTTAGCCGTACCTCAATTAAGACGGAACCCAACTCAACCCAACCCAACATAGCTTCAGAACTAATACTAGATTTAGAACTAGAAACATTAAACTAATAATAACTACTAATAATAAGATAGCAAGACCAAAATGAAAGATAGTAACAACAAAATTTACACAGTATTAACAATGTCTGTAAAAAGTCGAAGTAAAAAGAACTTTATATCTATAACCTATAATAATGTTTTTAACATAACAAAAATTGGTATTGGTTTTCGTGTTCGAATGTTTCCTTCGTTGAAATATCGACATAAAAAGACAAAAGGGGAGGGAAAAAAGGTATCATGGCACACGGTATTTCATGTTCTATCTTAATCAATATTTCATAATGCGATACGAACCTTGATTAGGACGGACGGCCGCCAGAAAAAACGCCAATATCAATGTGAGTGACAGGGCCACGCCGGGGGCCGCCATGGCAACTCGGGGGGGCTCGATTCTCTCTCTTCGCAACCGGCAACCAACACTAGGGGCCAACAACACCGAACGGCATCACAAAACCCGCACCACTACACGATCTGTCACATCTCCTTGTCCTTCTGTCACAACGTTTGATTCACTCCTTTTTGTCTTGCACTAAACTTGTAATAATATTCGTTTGAATCAACCTGAAACAATCAAAAAAAAGCTTTAATTTTATCAAATGAATCCCATTAAAAGTACTTAAATAACAATTTCCTCTTCATTTCGAAACTCCTTCGTTTGAAAACTCTTTCATTTCAAAACCCTTTCATTTCTTTTATGATATTGTTAAGAGCTAATAAACCGAGTGAACTTCCTCCCCCAATAACAATTTCATGTAACCACCTGGGATCGAACACGACCAAAGGGCATTACCCTAGGAGGTTGTGCTGTATAGAGAGGCTCTTCGATCTCAATTACGAACGTGAATAGGTACATAAACGTCAGCCTGAACTACACCCGTATGATTGATAAGTGCAATAAAAAAAGACTTGTATATGTACATATTTGCCTCAAAAAAAACTTACACTTCTTTGACATACCGCTTTAAACATTCTAATCGGCCACACAGTCCGGATAATTTATAAGCATACCGTAGAGAATTACGTTTTTATAACCGTGAAAGGGTTGAGAGCAAAGCAAATACAACTCTCGCTGACGAACGCGAAGCACACGAAGTCGTGCGGAGGAGCTTTTCCTATTTAAGCGTAATTTATAACGGGGGGAATCTATCGGATTCGAGCTATCACGGTAAATTTACGATTGTTTACAATTGATTTTAGAGAAGGAATGTGTTGGTGCACCATAACCGTAGATTTTGGGTTTACATCAAAGTTTGTTCGAGGTCGATTTGTTGTTATTAAAAGCAGGTGCTTAATTATGTTAGAACGTGCGTTTTCGAGAATTCAAATAGAAAGTCGAGGTAAATAGTTGTAGCATTATTTACTTTACGCGAAGCGGCGTGGATTAGAAAATAAATTAGTTGGAAAGTTTAATGTGATTTCTTTTTATGTCGTATTAAAACTCGAAATTAAAACGATTTGTGTAATCTTAAAGTTCAACGTTTTTATAAACCCAATCATAACAAAGATAAAAAAACAGATTTACAAAATATATAATCATAATAGTAATAATTATAATTATAATTAAAAGGTGGAATTTTTTTACTACAGTTAATGATTAAAGAAAAAAATTAACAAACAATACTCAATTCCAGTTTCAACGTTTTGAATACTAATCACTTTGCGTAAAGGAATGCTTACTCGTTTTATTTTTAAACCTCGTTACGATAACGACTTAACTGCTATTTAAAATACAATACAGTACAACTTTTATAATCCAAACTATAGTAATCCGAACTTTCGCTTATTCGAACGTCCAAAAATCAAAAATTAAATTAAAAAATTTTATTTTTTACTTAATTTTAATGAATTGATGTTGCAAAGGATTTTATTTTTTGCTTATTAGCCGTAATTGTTAGTTTCTTAGAGAATAGTACAAATACTTCTCACTCTGTGAGAATGAAATTTTTATAAACGAATTTTTGATTTGGCTGCGAAGAAAAAATTAATATTATTTTCATTCTGGTAACTAAAGTTGTGTATATATGTACAGGGTGGGCCAAATTGGACACATTTAAAAGGAAAGTCCTTTTTCTATAAGAGATATAAGGCTTGATTTTTTTTATAGAAAAACTTAATGGTGAAAACTGCATATCGATGTCTCTTACGGTTTCAGAGATACAGCATATTTTTCAAAAAAGTACAAGTCAAAAAGTCGTTATAACTTTGTTCTTATTGAAAAATCTTTATGTAAAAACATTTACAAAGCAACCTTTTACGTAAAATTCCATTTAATAAATCAGATTTCCCTTCACGGCAATATTTTAATAATTATTGATACAAAAATGATTTTGTTAAACGGAACACCATATACATTTTTGTAAATTCCAGGTGTGCATAAAATTTCCTTTCCAAAAATATAGCACACTTTATATTTTGCTCTAATCCTCTTGGATATATACAACTTTAAAACTTATATGTGGAGATTTTGAAAAAGTAGGCTTTAAAAAACAAAAGCGAAATTATATTTATAACTAGTACCAAGTTAAACAACAAATTTAAAAAAAAATATGTGCAGGTTGTCCCAAAATTGAGAAACTATAAGTAAGTTGATATTTTTAAACAGGGACTCCCATTTTCTGTTGGATTTATGATTTCTACGTTAAATTCTGAAGAATCTATAAATACAACAAAAAATGTGGGTTTCTATTTAAGAATATCAACTTAGGTATGGTATCTTAATTTTGGGAGACCTGCACATTTCAATTTTATCCCAAAAAATGTGCATTAAAGAATAGAATATAGATATCCTTGTCGGTTTTTTCTAAGAATATCCGCTGAATTTATGTCGAATTTATTCTCTGCTTTATGTACACATACACACACTGCCTTTTTTTCAAAGACAGCTGAATATCAACCTAAACTGTGTTACATAAAAAATACTGAGTATTTTTGGATAAATTTTTGAACAAATGGAGGTTTCTATTTAAATATGTCAACTTAGGCATAGTATCTTAATTTTTCTGACACCTGTACATTTCAATTTTAACTCGAAAAATGCGCATTTATATCAAATTGATTCCATACTTTGTGTACACACTGTATATGCCAACATATAATTATACTATAATCATACGTCAAAACACATAAATTTTTAATATTTATTAAGTGAAATCGATTTCAAATTGAAACGAGTTATGCGTTATTAGAAAGACGAAGGTTCAACCTTTAATTTGATATACAAATCATTTTTTCATTTTCAAAAATAAGACCTTCACGATCTCTCTCAAATTTTATCATTTTCCTTTCGTGATTCTATTAAAACCTCAAAACACATCATCCTTTAACATTTCTTAGGTGGAATTGATTTGAAATTGAAATAACGAGTTATACATCGTTTTAAAGAAGAATGTTCAACGTTCAATATGGTATGCATGTCATTTCTTCATTTTCAAGAATAAGACCTTCATCATCTTTTTCAAATTTTATCATTTTTTTTCGTGATTCTACTAAAACATTAAAAACACATCATCTTTTAGCATTTCTTAAGTGAAATCCATTTCAAATTGAAACAACGAGTTATACATCGTTTTAAAGAAGAAGGTTCAACCTTCATTTTGATATGCAAGTCATTTCTTCATTTTCAAAAATAAGACCTTCACCATCATTTTCAAATTTTATCATTTTTTTTTTTCGTAATTCTACTAAAGCATTAAAAACACATGATCTTTTAACACTTCTTAGGTGAAATCTATTTCAAATTGAAACAACCAGTTATACGTCGTTTTAAAGAACAAGGTTCAACCTTCAATTTGGTATGCACGTCATTTCTTTATATTTAAAAATAAGACCTGCACGATCTTTTTCAAAATTTATTATTTTTTCGTGATTCTATTACAACGTCAAAAATACATGATCCTTTAACATTTCTTAGGTGGAATCAATTTCAAATTGAAACAACGGGTTATATATCATTTAAAAGACGAAGGTTCAACCTTCAATTTGGTATGCAAGTCATTTCTTCATTTTGAAAAATAAGACCTCCACGAACTTTTTCAAAATTTATTATTTTTTTCGTGATTATGTTACAACATCAAAAATACATCATCCTTTAACATTTCTTAGGTGGAATCAATTTCAAATTGAAACAACGGGTTATATATCATTTAAAAGACGAAGGTTCAACCTTCAATTTGGTATGCAAGTCATTTCTTCATTTTGAAAAATAAGACCTCCACGATCTTTTTCAAAATTTATTATTTTTTTCGTGATTATGTTACAACATCAAAAATACATCATCCTTTAACATTTCTTAGGTGGAATCAATTTCAAATTGAAACAACGGGTTATATATCATTTAAAAGACGAAGGTTCAACCTTCAATTTGGTATGCAAGTCATTTCTTCATTTTGAAAAATAAGACCTCCACGATCTTTTTCAAAATTTATTATTTTTTTCGTGATTATGTTACAACATCAAAAATACATCATCCTTTAACATTTCTTAGGTGGAATCAATTTCAAATTGAAACAACGGGTTATATATCATTTAAAAGACGAAGGTTCAACCTTCAATTTGGTATGCAAGTCATTTCTTCATTTTGAAAAATAAGACCTCCACGATCTTTTTCAAAATTTATTATTTTTTCGTGATTATGTTACAACATCAAAAATACATCATCCTTTAACATTTCTTAGGTGGAATCAATTTCAAATTGAAACAACGGGTTATATATCATTTAAAAGACGAAGGTTCAACCTTCAATTTGGTATGCAAGTCATTTCTTCATTTAGAAAAATAAGACCTCCACGATCTTTTTCAAATTTTATCATTTTCTTGGTGATTCCACAAAAGCAATAAGAACACATAATCCTTTAATATTTCTTAAGTGGAATCAATTTCAAATCGAAAAAACGAGTTATATATCATTGGAAAGAGGAAGATTCAAGCTTTAATTTAATGTACAAGTCATTTCTTCAATTACAAAAATATCTGACGATCTTTCAAATCTTATCATATTTTTCGTGATTCTGCTAAAACGTCAAAAATACATCATCTTTTAATATTTCTTAGGTGGAATCAATTTTAAATTGAAACAACGAGTTATATATCATTTAAAATAGGAATGTTCAACCTTCAATTTGGTATGCAAGTCATCAAGCGACCTTTTTCAAATTATATTTTCTTTGTGATTCCACAACATCATCAAGAACACATAATCCTTTAATATTTCTTAAGTGGAATCAGTATTAAATCGAAAAAGCGAGTGATATATCATTGGAAAAAGAAAGATTCAAGCTTTAATTTAATGTACAAGTCATTTCTTCAATTACAAAAATATCTGACGATCTTTCAAATTTTATGATTTTTTCAAGATTCTACTAAAGCATCAAGCACACATTATTTTTTAACAATTCTTAGATGGAATCGATTTCGAATTGTAACAACGAGTTATATATTATTTGAAAGACGAAGGGTCAATCTTCAAAAGCCAACAAATTTTCTAGGTTCACCATTGTAGAAATGTAAATAAAAGAATGATTGAATGATGAAAGTATATTAAATAGAAATATCGGTGCTTTTGTGTAAACGCATTTTACAGAATTCTATAACATATGTATAACATATGTAATGTATTTTACAGAATTCATAAATGATATCGTTCTTTGGAACCCGTTTATATACACAATCCTTACATCATCCTTTTAACATTTCTTAGGTGGAATGGATTTCAAATTGAAACAATGAGTAATTCATCATTTTAATTTTCTCATAATCTTTTATCATTTTTTCTACTAAAATGTTTCTACAAAACAACATCATTAAAAGATTGCCGTCTTCATAGATATTGTTATGATATAAATTTCCTGCAACCTTTCTGTTATCTTGCTTTAGCTCTACTTTTAGATGTTATTCCGAACTAACAAACTTTTAAATTATTAAGATTTTATTTTAATCTAATTAAAAAAATAAAATTTCTTTGAAACGTTGTTATCATAACATTGCCATGTATATCAGAGTGAAAATATCATAATATTATAATTAATCAATAACAAATAATTTGAAATACGTAAATAAAATTTATTATTATTACAGAAAGTTCTTTACAAGCGATCAATTAGTTCGTTTTGATAAAGTAAGGAAAGGTCAACAAGTCGTTCGTTCAATGAAAGAGTACCGACGACTGTTATCGCGCAAAGTGGTCTTAAAAAAGAAAACATCACAAACGGCAGCATCGCGTCGAGCTCTAGAAACCCGGAAAAGTCAACAATTCCTCGAGCTTATCGCCTTGTCGCATCCGAATCTGCAATTTCTACGCGAAGCGGTAAACTTCTTCACCCAGGTCTTTGGGAAAATGGATTTTTCATCCTGTACTTTATATACTTTCCGTTCCCGACGCCAAACTCACCGAGAATAATCAATAGATTACACCGATCCAAAAAACAAAATAAAACGAAATAATCCAAAACGCGAAGTGACTTTTCGTGTATTACAGAAGACTTAAGACCCCCGACTTTCCAATTACGATAACGCGAACGTATATCTGCGAATGATTGTGTATGTGTACCTGCAGCAATTAGCACGGTTATCGTGTTTACAGTTATTGTCGGTTAATAATAAACCCGGGTAGCTTTAAACGGACGTGCCAGGTTGTGCTTTACGAACGCGCCATTCAATTTGCGAAATGAACGCTTACAACTTACACGTCCGCTTTAATGCGTTGTAAATTCATTAAGTGCCGTTAACGGTCTTAAATGGAGAATGCTTAAGTACCACTCGATGGGTAAAATATCAATGCGCTGGATATAACATAAATGGATTGTTGTTGGCACAAAAGATAATCTTCATTTGAATTTTAAATGAAAAGCAAATGGTTTTAATTGGCCAGTTTGCTAAAACTTTTTTCCTCTCTCGCATCAAACATATTAAGAGAAAGGTTCTAAATGTTTCATTAAAATTTGCATAAAGAATATTAACAACCTCTACTACTACTATTTCTAAGCTATTTGATATCAACCAGTCAAATAACTCGAATATAACGAGCCATATTTCGTTGAATTTATTATTAAATAAGCTTTATTTTAAGATATTATTCTTGGCAATATCTTAATTTTCTCAAGAGTTGTCTTAAGAAATGTGAACGTCACGATTTTCTTTATTAGGAGCAATAACGAGCAATTTGGTTATAAACGATATATTTATAGATGCTCGGTGATAACAAGATATATTACGTTGAAATCCTTATTGATTAAGTTTTCTTTTAAAATATAAAGCATCAAAATATCTGAATCTATTCAAATGATATAAAATAAATAATTCATTTTGGTGTCAAAAATTTGAAGCTCATCAATGCTCGATGAGAAACGTTTCGAATATTAGATTAGCAGTTATATTGCACTCAAATTCAACATTTAAGCTATCTTTTAAGATATACATAATAATATCTCAATTTGTCTAGACGATGTAAAGGTTACAGTCTAAACTTGATTTTTACTGATTCTAGCACTTCTAAGCAACTAGACATCAACTAGACGAGTGATTTAAATGAAACGAGCCATATAGTGTTACATTTCTTATTAAATAAGCTCTCTTTTGAATATATTACTCATTAAAATATCTTAGTTTTTTGAAAAGTTATCATAAGAAATATCATCGTAACGATTTTCTTCATTAGGAGCTTTAACGTGCCATATAAACGTTGTAAATATTCAATAATTCATTTTGGTATCAAAAATTGGATGTCCAAATCCTCGATAAGAAACGTTTCAAATATTAGATTGAAACAAGTTATATCACAGTAAAATCTTCATTATTTAAGCTGTCTTTTAAGATATCATACATATTAATATCTCAATTTATCCAAACGATTAAAGGTTTCAGTCTAAATCTGATTTTTGTGATTTTAGCAATTGTAAGGAATTTGATCTCCACTAATTAAGTGATTCAAATATAACGAGCAATATAGTGTTGAATTTCTTATTAAAGAACTTTTCTTCGAACGTATTACTCATTGAAATATCTTAATATTCTCAAAAGTTATTATAATAAATATCAACGTAACGATTTTATTAATTAAGACCAATAACGAACAACTTGGTTATGAAAGGCGTTGATGTTGGGTAAAAACAAAACATATTGCGTTGAAATCCTTCTAAAACAAGATTTCTTTTAGGATATAAAGTATCAAAATATCTCAATTTATTTAAATGATATAAAATAAATAATTCATTTTGGTATCAAAAATTTGATGTTATCCAAATGCTCGATGAGAAACGTTTCAAATGTCTAATATTTGCAATAAGTTATATAACAGTAAAATGTTCGTTAGTTAAGCTATCTTTTAAGATATGATTCATAGTAATATCTCAATTTATCCAAACGACAAAGATTACATCTAAACCTGATTTTTTGTAATTCTAACACTTTTAAGCCACTTGACTTCAACTAGTGGAGTGATTCAAATGAAACGAACCATATAGTGTTGAATTCCTGATTAAATAAGCTTTCTTTGAACGTATTACTCATTAAAATATCTTAATTTTCTCATGATTTATCATAATAAATGTTAATGTAACGATTTTCTTCATTAGGACCAATAATGAGCAATTTGGTTATAAACGTTGTAGATGTTGGGTGATAACAAAATATATTACGTTGAAATCCTTCTTAATTAAGCTTTCTTTTAAGATATAAGGCATCAAAATATCCCAATTTGTTCATATGATATAAAACAAATAGTTCATTTTGTGTTAAGACATATGAAGCTGCAACAAACGCTCGATGAGCAACATTACGAAAATTAGAATGAAACGAGTTATATCATATTAAAATCTTCATTATTTAAGCTTCCTTTTAAGATATCATACAAAATAATATCTCAATTTAACCAAACGATACAAAGGTTACGGTCTAAACTTGACTTTTACTGATTATATCTAAGCAACTTGACCTCAACTATCTGAGTGATTCGAGATTAACGAGTCATATTGCGTTGAACTTCTTACTAAATAAGCTTTATTTTAAGATATAAAACATTAAAATATCTTAATTTACTCAAGAATTATCATAAGAAATGTTATCGATGTCGATTTCCTTCATTACGAGCAATAACAAGCTACTTATGTATAAACGTTATAGATATTCGGTGATAACAAAACATATTACGTCAAAATCCTTATTAATCAAGCTTGCTTTTAAGATATAAAGCATTACAATAACTCAATTTATTCAAATGATATGGAATAAATAATTCATTTTGGTGTTAAACATTTGAAGCTGCACCAAATGCTTCATGAGAAACGTTTTGAATATTAGATTAAAATAAGTTATATCATATTAAAATCTGCATTATTTAAGCTATCTTTTAAGCTATTCTACATAGCAATATCTCAATTTATCCAAACGACATAGAGATTATAGCCTATATTTGTGATTCTAGCACTTCTAAGCAATTTGACTTCAACCAGTCGAGTGATTCAAATGAAAAGAGCCATATGGTCTTGAATTTATTATTAAATTAGCTTTCTTTTAAGATATAAAGTATCAAAATATCTCAATTTATTCAAATGATATAAAGCAAATAATTCATTTTGTATTAGACGTCACCAGATGCTCGATAAGAAATGTTACGAACGTTAGATTAAAGCGGGTTATATCGCATTAAAATCTTGAATGTTTAAGCTATCTTTTAAGATATTATCCATAATAATATCTTAATTTATCCAAATGATATAAAGGTTACAGTCTAAACTTGATTATTACTGATTATTTCTAAGCAAGTTGACCTTAACCAGCCAAGTGATTTGATTACATTGAGCCATATTGTCTTGAATTTCTTATTAAATAAGCTTTCTTTTAAGATATATAACATTGAAGTATCTTAATTTTCGCAAGAGAAATACCATCGGTGTTAATTTCCTTCATTACGAGCTATAACGGGCTACTTGGGTATACACGTTGTAGATGTGGGGTTTATAACAAAACATATTACATCGAACTCCCTATTAATCAAGTTTCGTTTAAGATATAAAGCATCAAAATATCTCAATTCATTCAAAGAATATAGAATAATCAATTCATGTTGATGTTAAAGATTTGAAGCTGCAGCAAATGCGCAATGAGAAACGTTTTGAATATTAGATTAAAATGAGTTATATCATATTAAAATCTTCATTATTTAAGCTATCTTTTAAGCTATCCTACATAGCAATATCTCAATTTATCCAAACGACATAAAGATTATAGCCTATATTTGTGATTCTATTTGACTTCTAAGCAATTTGACTTCAACCAGTAGAGTGATTCAAATGAAAAGAGCCATATGGTCTTGAATTTATTATTAAATTAGCTTTCTTTTAAGATATAAAGTATCAAAATATCTCAATTTATTCAAATGATATAAAGCAAATAATTCATTTTGTATTAGACGTCACCAGATGCTCGATATGAAATGTTACGAACATTAGATTAAAGCGGGTTATATCGCATTAAAATCTTGAATGTTTAAGCTGTCTTTTAAGATATTATCCATAATAATATCTTAATTTATCCAAAAGATATAAAGGTTACAGTCTAAACTTGATTATTACTGATTATTTCTAAGCAAGTTGACCTTAACCAGCCAAGTGATTTGATTGCATTGAGCCATATTGTCTTGAATTTCTTATTAAATAAGCTTTCTTTTAAGATATATAACATTGACGAATCTTAATTTTCGCAAGAGAAATACCATCGATGTCAATTTCCTTCATTACGAGCTATAACGAGCTACTTGGGTATACACGTTGTAGATGTAGGGTTTATAACAAAACATATTACATCGAACTCCCTATTAATCAAGTTTCGTTTAAGATATAAAGCATCAAAATATCTCAATTCATTCAAATGATATAGAATAATCAATTCATGTTGATGTTAAAGATTTGAAGCTGCAGCAAATGCGCAATGAGAAACGTTTTGAATATTAGATTAAAATGAGTTATATCATATTAAAATCTTCATTATTTAAGCTAACTTTTAAGATATCACTTTATCCAAACGACATAAAGATTACAGCTTATACTTGATTTTTTATTGGTTCTAACACTTCTAAGCAATTTGACTGCAATAAGTCGAGTAATTCAAATGAAAGGAGCCATGTGGTCATGAATTTCTTATTAAATAAGTTTCTTTTAAGATATAAAGAAATATCTCAAATTATATTATATGATATAAAACAAATAATTCATTTTGTGTTAGACATCGAAGTTGCACCAAATGCTTGATGAGAAATGTTACAAATATTAGGTTAAAACGATTTACATCACATTAAAATTTTGAATGTTTAAGCTATCTTTTAGATATTATTCATAATAATATCTCAATTTATCCAAACGATACAAAGGTTACAGTCTAAACGAAAATTTGCACTGATTATTTCTAAGCAACTTGAGCTTAACCAAACGAGTGATTCGAACGTAACGAATCATATTCCGTTGAGTTCTTTATGAATGGGCTATCTTTTAAGATCTATGACATGGAAATATCTTAATTTTGGCAAGATATAAGAGTTGGCATCTATGACGATTTTCTTCATTACGAGCAATAACGAGCAACTTGGGTATAAACGTTATAGATGTTGGGTGATAACTAAACGTATTTCGTCAAAATCGTTATTAATCAAGTTTTCTTTTAAGATATAAAGCATCAAAATATCTCAATTTATTTGTATGATATAAAACAAGTAATTCATTTTGTGTTAGACATGTAGCTACAACAAATGCTCGATGAGAAACATTACTATTAGATTGAAACGAGTTATATCACGTTAAAATCTTTATGATTTAAGCTATCTTTTGAGATATCATACAAAATAATATCTCAATTTATCCAAACGATACAAAGGTTACTGTCTAAACTTGACTTTTACTAATTATTTCTAAGCAACTTGAGCTTAGCCAAGCGAGTGATTCAATTGTAATGAACCTTATTGCACCAAAAGCATTAAAATACCGCAATTTATCCAATTGATAAAGAATAAAAAAATTATCTGTGGTTCGATGAGTTATGTCACATTAAAATCTTCATTATTTAAGTAATTTTTTAAGATATCTTACATGAAAATATCACAATTTATTTTAAAGATATAGAAGACTGATTTCAATTAAAATTGTTCTGTATAACTTGACTTTATTGATACAAAGTGATTTAAATATATTAAAGAGGAAATTAAATTTACGAAATTTTTGCAAATATAAAATTAGAAATGTTGATTTTTAAAATAATGTTTACATAGTAATATATCCCTGTGGATATGAAACGATTAGAAATTCAAACTTTCATGTAGTTAACTTAAAATCTATATAAGGATGAGAAATTATTAATAAATCATATAGATTGTCTAAGATGAATAAGTAGGCAATTATGCCGGAATAGAGATAATCATAGGGATAATATTTATCTTAAAGCGAAAGATTAATATGTCGGTTATAGCTCAAAATCGGCTGCATAAATAACGACTAACGAGGGCAATACGGTCCTAATTCATTACAGCGCCGACAGCGTATAAACGCGCAGAGAGATAAGAAACGTTAAAATTTTTAAGAAAGAACACATAGAGTCGCCCACCGAGATCTCGGTGGCCGCCAGCAGCAAAAGGTTGGAACCGTAGACCCAACATCAGAAGACATCAATCTCCCCATTTATCGTTTCCCGATAACTCCACATATTAATTACGCCGTCCGCGAGATAATTGCGGACAACATCCTACTCTCCTGGGTATTTTAAACTTTCTACCGAGCTTTAAACGTTCAATCTATATGGTAATACACTTTTGCCGAGAGAGCCGCAATTGGGCTAAGAAATAACTTTACCGTTGCCTTTTTCCACTTCGAAAACCACTTTACTTATTCTTTTATATAAACGCTTAAATGGTAGTAATCAATTTATTTATTTACCTTTAAAAGTACTCAATCGTACTCGTTCTGTACGTATCCAAAAAGACACTTTATAAAGAAAATTTAAATCTTAAACTAAGAAACAGTTTCAATTCGATAAAAAATATAACTTCACTTTTAAATAAAATTGATTTATAAAAATTCTTGAGATAATTTTCGTTAGATTATTTATTTATTTAACACAGCTACTGTTAAGAATCCGCGAAAGAATGAGTCAAATGTTAAAATGTTGGCTTGTCAACAAACGCAGTCCGAGCACGACACGTGCGCGTTACGTCTGCGGAACTGTTGGGAGCACGTTCGTGCTCACCATACGGCGGTTCACGACAAACTGAATGGTTGAGCCCTCTGAATACGCCTGTAAGCCTGAACGGACAGGCGTGCTGCAGCCGCTTCCAGATGTTGGAGAACTTTTGACTCTGTCCCACACCGAAATTCAACTCACTACTGAAAAATGAGTAGCTTACTGAAATCTACTAAATCTTACTATGATTATAAGCACATCGTAAGGTATACATGCCATTTCATCTGTTCAACACATAATAAACAGTATTCTTGGATTAATTAAATCAGACTTTCAAAGATTATAACATCAATTTAAAGTTGGTTAAAAAATTTTGAGAATGCAACCAAGAAGGGGGTAGGAATTATGAACCTCCTTTAATAGAATCAAGTTTTCAATTGTATGTATAAAATATAGGAAAATAATTACCAAGATCAGTTAATAAAAGCGAAATTAGATTTAGAGGTAAAAAATTTGATAGTAAAAAATATGGTCCCACAAAAGTACATCTAAACTACTACTTTAGATGGTAAATATTTTTTTTTTTAATTTTATACGAATGTTTTTCGTCTTGAATTAAATGTTTATTTAATAATTTTTTGTACTTTTATTAACAAGATGATAATATATAGTATTTTACACAATGTTACTACCGGTTTCGGTTACGTTTAAACCATCTTCAGGAATATATTTTAAAGAAAATTGTTGATGTTATTGACATTTTATTTTGTGATTAATGTCATGTTGTGTCAATGTGAAAAATTAAAATAGGATTAAAATAAAATAAAATTAAAATTGAATATTTCCTAAACCAAAAGTTCAAAATATCTATTATAAATTTGGGAAGGGAAATATGGGAAAATGTTATTGCGGTTTGAGTTCATTGTATATGTTAGGGTTTTTTAATTTTAATTTTATTTTTAGGTGGAGTAAAAGGATTTTTCAAATACATATATAAAGGTTTTTCTGTGTAGTTAATTTGGTCATTCAAACATAAAATTTGTGGATGATTATGTTTAAATTTTCTAATTTCATAAAGTTCAAGTATTTCTAAAAGGTTACTTTTATTTTTCTTATGAAGTAATGTTGTGTTTTTTGTTTCATTAAATTGGTGTTCTTTGTTAAATATTATATGTCTTCCAAAGTTAGATCTCTGTTGTGTTCTATGTTCTTTTATACGAGTTTTTAATCATCTCCCTGTTTCACCAATGTAAATGGCTTTACACGTATCACATTCTAATTTGTAAACTCCATTATCGTTCATTTTATTGATTTTATCTTTGTTGTTAATTAAAATTTTATCTAGTGTGTTGTTGCTTTTGGATGTTATAACTATATTGTGTTTCTTAAAAATTTTTTTGATTTTATTATGTATGTTACCTTGATATTCTATTGTTCTATAAATATTGTTTGTGTTATTTGTTATATTTGTAAGAGTGGTAAGTTTTATGTGATTCTGTTTGTTTCTGTATTTGTCAATCATTTTGCTGATGATTTGTGGTTTATATCCGTTATTTTGGCCAATTTGTTTGATAATGGATATTTCTGTTCTAAGTTCTTTTTCACTAAGTTTTGTGTTGAAGGCACGGTGCACAGTGGGCTGAATTACGATTCTAGCTGGACAAAACCAAAAAAACAAAAGTTTAAATTTGGAAATTCCAAGTACATAAACTCTTTCTGAAAAGTCCATTTACCTAAACAGCACATATCCTAAACCGATCAAGTAAACTGTTTTGCCGTGAGGCTGCCTTCAAAACAAAATAATTAACTTAAGTCGTACACTCTCATTAAGACCGGTAACGCGTCATATTTACAGGTGTTATTTTCAGTAAGTAGTTAATTTTTCGTTGCAATTAGTTTGTGCTGTGTGTTTTTACAACTGTCAAGAACAAATTTCATCCAGTATCATCAAAATATATCCAAAAGTAAGTGAACACCACCCGTATTTCGTGCACTCAGTTTTTTTCTAAAAATAAATGAATGTGACATTTTTGTAGAATATAACTTTTAAAGTTCGACGAAGTTCGCTTTCAAATTTTGTACAGCGTTTTTATATAGAGTATTAATTACTATACTAAAAAATTGAGAGCCACAATTAACCACTCTACGAGTAATAACGAGTAGTAACGAGTAAAAAAAATAATTCAAGTTCAGTATGACTGCTGAAGTTATAATTACGAATCGTATGTTATACAATGTTTTGAAAGACAACAGATCATCTTTTTGGAC
Organism: Onthophagus sagittarius; assembly: GCA_036711965.1. Taxonomy (NCBI): domain Eukaryota; kingdom Metazoa; phylum Arthropoda; class Insecta; order Coleoptera; family Scarabaeidae; genus Onthophagus; species Onthophagus sagittarius. Next base: position 18,110,501 of record JASERS010000004.1, read on the forward strand.
CAAATCAGTAATAGAAAATGAACATTTTTTACTGGGACATATAGACAGTCTCTTAAAAATGGACAATAATCTTCGACCTGTGATGGATAGTCGAATTCATAGTTTTGTGGTAAATTTAAAATCTAAATTGATACTATGTAGACATAGATTGGATTATTTCGAAGCTAAACATCAAAGTTGGTTAGACCGAGCCTTTAACACTACAAGAGGAGATATCGAAATAAAGTCTTCTAGCGGTAGACCGTTAACAAAGTAAAAGAATCACTAATAATTTCCTTAATCCGTAGTTTGTTTACTCTACTTGCTTTTATTCAACTATTCATTAATTTTTCCAGTGGATGAAGTATATGCTCAACAATTTGAAAAGTTCGAATTTTTATTTAAATGGGGATGTGATGGAACTTCTGGTGTTAATGAATACATGCAATTGTTTCACAGAGAAGACTCAAATATTTCGGAAGAAAATGAAGAGGAAGTAATAGTTTACTCCAACAATAGTATTTTTATGTTTTCTGCAGTGCCTCTTCAATTTCTTGCAATTGCAAATGGTACCCAAGAAAAAGTGATTCAATGGGAAAACCCACATCCTTCCTCGACTAGATATTGTCGTCCCATAAAGTTTCTCTTTGCAAAAGAAACCAAAAATTTAACAAAACAAGAGATAAACAAAATGAAAGAAGAAATCGCCGCCCTTCAACCATTAGAATATCTCGTTAACGGTAACACGGATAAAAATTATTTTTGGTCCTCTTGTTTCATTATATTTTTTTGCAGGAATACCAATTAAAATTCATTTTAAATTAGTCTTAACAATGCTTGACACTAAAGTCATAAATGTCCTTACGGATACCTCAAGCCAAACTTGTTATCTGTGTGGCTGTAAACCCACAGAAATGAATAATTTAGACCAAGTAAGGAACCGAAATGTTAACACGGATAACCTCGAATATGGACTAAGTACTTTACATGCTTGGATAAATTCTTGGAGTGTATTCTCCATATAGCCTATAAATTAGAAATTAAAAAATATAGTTTGAGGGGTACTTCTGAAGAAGAAAAAAAAATGTGTGATTTAAGAAAAAAAGAAATACAAGAAACCTTGTGGAAATCCATAGGCATCAAAGTGGATAAAGTGGTGCAAGGAAGTAGCACGTCAAATACCGGGAATGTGGCTCGTAGATTTTTTAAAAATGCTGATGAAGCTGCTGCAGCTACGGGTATTGACAAACAATTGATTTCAAAATGTTCGACGATTCTTCAGGTATATTTTGTCTGAAAAAAAAAACGTTTAAAATAACTTTTGCTTTTTTTCGGAGGTAGGTTATTTCCAGCGGATATCCCATAGATGAAAAGAAATATAACGAATTTGCTGTTAACACCGTCCGACTATTTGTCGATTTGTATGGTTGGTACAGAATGCCACCTACTGTACATAAAATATTAGTGCATGGGTCTCTTGCTATAAAACACGCGCTTGTGCCTATTGGGCAATTATCTGAAGAAGCTCAAGAAGCAAGAAATAAAGATTTTAAAAGATATCGTCTGCACCACACAAGAAAAACAGCACGTAGTACCACATCTGAAGATTTGTTGCACATGCTCCTTATTTCGTCGGATCCTGTAATAACCAACCTCAGATCATTTTCTGGTATACCCCCTAAAGAACTTGATCCTGAAGCGCAACAACTGCTTCAAAAAGAAGAAAAAGCACGGGATTATACCAATAAAAGCCCGACAATTTCGAGTAGCAACACAGAATCATCGGAAGATGATTCCGATTTTGAATTTCCGTCGGTTTAAAAACAAAACGACCAATAATGTATAAAGTTAATGTTGAATCTTCTTTTGAACTCAACAGATTTAGTGCGACGGAATTTTGAGACATAGATCTGTATTATTTTTAACACTAACTGTGATAAAATGCATTTAATTGTAATATTAATATCAAATACTCAATATGTATGCACTCATTTTTCTACATCAAGAAATAGATCAAAAGAAACAATTTAAATACCGAAAAAATTAACGTTGAATTTTGTTAGCACTTTTTTGATGTTCTCAGATGTCAAATATATCCGTTGAACACATAAAATAATTTTGTCCATCTAACATCCTAATCCAGCTCACTGTGCGGTGTATATATGCGTTGAAAGTTGCCATTTTATGAGTATAATCATGAAAAGAATCATTTGGGATGATAGTATCTGTTTGCGTTGGTTTTCTATAGATACTGTATTGAAGTCCGTTGTCTGTTTTTAAAATTGTTAAGTCTAAAAAATTTATGCGGTTGTTATGTTCTATTTCGATTGTAAATTTGATGTCTTTATGTAAATTATTAATGTAGTTGTGTAAGTTGGTTATTGTTTCTTGTCTGTACTTGTCGATAAAAACGATATTATCTACATATCTTAACCATGTTATGATGTTGTGTCTATATGGGTTGTTATTGTTTATTATAAGTTCTTTTTCAAGTTTGTCTAAGAATATATCAGCTAGTAATCCACTTAGTGATGATCCCATTGGAAGACCCTTATTGTAGGTGTAGTAAGTGTTTTTAAATTTACAAAAATTTTGCTGTATGCAAATTTTAAAAAGGTTAAATATATTTTTTCTGTCGGTTTCATTATTAATTCCATCTTTAAGAATGTTGTTTAAAATTTGAAGGGTTTCATCAGTTGGAATGTTAGTGTAACGGTTAGTGATGTCAAATGAGATCATTATGTATTTGTCAGGAAAATTAATTTTTGTAAGTTTATTAATTAAATCGTATCTGTTTTTTATGGTGTGTCTAGTTTCAAATCCTGTTATATCTTTAAATATGTTGACCAAAAATTTGGCTGTTTTGTAAGTGGAAGAATCGATTGAGGAAATGATAGGGCGAATCGGTATGTTTTGTTTATGTAATTTCGGCAAACCGTATAATCTTGGTGTTTTGGGATTCATTGGTAAAATAGAATAAATGTTTTTGTTAAATTTCTGTAGTGTTTCTTTGGATTCAAATATAATTTTTTTAGCTGTGTTGTGGAAACTTGTAGTTGGATCCTTTGAAACAGTTGTAAAGCCGTTTTCTTTTAAAAAATCTTCAGTTTTCTTTATGTATTCTTCTTTGTTCATTATTATTAACCTGCGTTTTTATCAGCTTTGGTGATAGTTAGATTGTTTTGTTTGATTTTATGTTTTATGCTATTAATTATTCGTTTTTCTTTATTAATTTTTCGTTCTTTCAGTAACTTTATTTTTTGTTGTTCTTTTTGTTTCTTCTTTAATTAATAACTGTTGAAGTTCTCTATTAATTGTTTCTTTGGTTGCCATTTTCTTCGTTATTGCTTCCAATTCAATAGCGGTTTTTCGCAAATTGGGTTTAGTTGTTAATGCATATTTATGGCCTTTATTAAGCATTTCTAATTCTTCTGGGTTAAATGTTATGTTCGTTAGATTAGTTATCCGTTTATAAAATATATGTTGTTTCATGTTGTAATCTTTAGTTATCTTTCTATTTTCTTTTATTATTTGTGTTTTCTTTTCTTTTCTAAGGTTATCTAATTTCCTTTCTTTTGATGTCCATTTTTGATTGATTTTATCTTTATTCCAAATGGTTTTGTTGTTTATTATTTCTTGAATTTCTATATTGTGGTAGGACTTTGTTAATTCTTGGTAGACGTAATACATCTCAAGATTAATTTTGTCAATTTTCTTGTAATGTTTCTTAATTTCTGTTTTAATTGTTTTCTTTATAACTTTTTGCACTTGATTCTTTGTCATGTTGTTGGGATATTTGTGTCTTGTGAATTTAGGTTTTAAATTTTCATCTAGACAGGTTTTCAAAAAGGATATATGTTGTAGTTCAGATATTAGTTTGAGATGTAGATCTCTAAAGTTATATAAATATGGGCAATAACATTTTCCCATATTTCCCTTCCCAAATTTATAATAGATATTTTGAACTTTTGGTTTGGGAAATATTCAATTTTAATTTTATTTTATTTTAATCCTATTTTAATTTTTCACATTGACACAACATGACATTAATCACAAAATAAAATGTCAACAACATCAACAATTTTCTTTAAAATATATTCCTGAAGATGGTTTAAACGTAACCGAAACCGGTAGTAACATTGTGTAAAATACTATATATTATCGTCTTGTTAATAAAAGTACAAAAAATTATTAAATAAACATTTAGATGGTAAAGTTTGGTTAAGTACATTAGTTCTATTATATGTCTAAACTACTAGTTAGGATGTCTTTTTATTGGGACCATATCTTATACCATCAAATTTTTTATCTCTAAATGTAAGTTCATTGTTGTTAACTGATTTTGGTAATTATTTTCTTATAATTTACTGTGTACCCGATGAAGATTACAATAAATAATCGAAAGCTTGGTTTTATTAAAGGAAGTTCTTAATTCCTATCCCCTTCTTGGTTGCATTCCCAAAAACTTTTAACCAATATTATATTACACAACCAATAATTTTACAACATTATCAATTTAAAACTTTATTACATAAATATTGTTTTGAATTGTATTAAAAAGATTTCAAGTTTTTTTTTAATTTATATTTTTGAGAGCTTGAGATTAATTTTTATATCAAACGAAAACTTGAGCTTTTTTTCTTAGAAAGCATTAAAGTAAAATTTTCTCTAATGATTTAATTTTATACATAAAAATTTTTTAAAATTTCTTTCAGAAAATATAAAAGATGGTAACGATGTTACTTTGGGACTATTTTGTAATCTGGTGCAATTAGTAGATAAATTTTTACAAGCAGTGCTTAGCTCTCTCTTAGCAAATTGTAGTTCTCTACAAGAAATTTCAACATTTCTATTAGAAATGCAGCCCATCTCAACCCAACCTGACTTATACAACATTGTGTATTTTACAAACTTTTCTATTCTTTTACCAAGATTTTATTCAAGACAACTCTCCCCTCATTGGCAGTATTTAGTTCTCTGCCAAAATTCGCAATTCTACTGGATTCGGTTGGGTATTAGTACCCAACCCAATCTAAACTTGTCGGGACGGATCATCGCATCCAAACCCCAACTGACTTCAGGAAAATAATTACCAAAATCAGCTAATAAAAGCGAACTTAGATTTAGAGGTAAAAAATTTGATAGTAAAAAATATGGTCCCACAAAAGTACATCTAAACTACTACTTTAGATGGTAAAGTTTGGTTAAGTACATTAGTTCTATTATATGTCTAAACTACTAGTTAGGATGTCTTTTTATTGGGACCATATCTTATACCATAAAATTTTTTATCTCTAAATAAAAATAAATAAGTTCATTGTTGTTAACTGATTTTGGTAATTATTTTCTCGTAATTTACTGTGTACCCGATGAAGATTACAATAAATAATCGAAAACTTGGTTTTATTAAAGGAAGTTCTTAATTCCTATCCCCTTCTTGGTTGCATTCCCAAAAACTTTTAACCAATCTTATATTACACAACCAATAACTTTACAACATTATCAATTTAAAACTTTATTACATAAATATTGTTTTGAATTGTATTAAAAAGATTTCAAGTTTTTTTTTAATTTATATTTTTGAGAGCTTGAGATTAATTTTTATATCAAACGAAAACTTGAGCTTTTTTTCTTAGAAAGCATTAAAGTAAAATTTTCTCTAATGATTTAATTTTATACATAAAAAATTTTTTGAAATTTCTTTCAGAAAATATAAAAGATGGTAACGATGTTACTTTGGGACTATTTTGTAATCTGGTGCAATTAGTAGATAAACTTTTACAAGCAGTGCTTAGCTCTCTCTTAGCAAATTGTAGTTCTCTACAAGAAATTTCAACATTTCTATTAGAAATGCAGCCCATCTCAACCCAACCTGACTTATACAACATTGTGTATTTTACAAACTTTTCTATTCTTTTACCAAGATTTTATTCAAGACAACTCTCCCCTCATTGGCAGATTTAGTTCTCTGCCAAAATTCGCAATTCTACTGGATTCGGTTGGGTATTAGTACCCAACCCAATCTAAACTTGTCGGGACGGAGCATCGCATCCCAACCCCAACTGACTTCAGCAACATCGAATATTTTACAAGCTTTTCTATTCTTTTTACTAGGATTAGGATTCTACATTCTATTGGCAGTATCTAGTCCTCTGTAAAAATTCGTAATTCTACTAGGTTGAGTTAGGTATTAGTATATCCACCCTTTTTTTTGCTTCTCCCTCTTGGCTGCTTGTCTCCAGGCTGGTCTCTGAATGATCCCTCTTCTCCCTCTCAGCTGCTATCTTCTCCATTCGTTGTTTGTCGGATATAAACAATAATACCACTCTTTAAGCTTTTTACTACTTTTCCTAACCCAACGTACCCGGTGGAGGTGGGACCTACCGAGACCCCCCTCTCCTTCTTCACTATTCTCTCTTCCTTCGTCTTCGTCCCGGAAACCGGTCCCTCTCTCCGTCCACTAGTATATCCACCCAACCCAACCCAATCCAAACATTTCTTGACGGAGGATAGTATCAAGTCTTCTATAAAAAATCTCTAGACCTATATTAGTAAACTAACGCAACCCAACTTGATTTATTTCAGCTGGAAAGGTGTTGTACCATGGACTTATCTGTAACTTGGGTCACATAACATAAAACTACAGTTCGTGCGTATATTGATGTATTAGTGGGTAAGTATAGTTGAGATACGTTTTCATATATGAGCATCGAGTCTCTGGTGACTAATCTACATAGATAGGATTTTAAGTTGCGTTAGTGTGATATTCATGATTCAGAGTCAGTACTTTTAGTTAAAGTTGTCCATTGCCATATTGTAGCATATTCAAGTTTATTATTATTTTATGAGTAAAAGGATAATTGAGTATTAGCATCCCAAACCAACCCAATCCAATCCAGACCTCTCGAAATGAAGCCTCCTAGCCCAACTCAACCCAACCCAACATCAGCAATATCGAGGATTTTACCAGGATTAAGTTTTCTATTATTTTACCAGGATTAGATGAGTTTGTCCAAGACATCTATCCCCTCCATTGACACTATCTAGTCCTCTGTCAAAATTCATAATTCTACTGGGTTGGGCTAGGTATTAGCATCCCCACCCAGCCCAACCCAACCCAATCCATACTTCTCTTGACGGAGAATTGTATCAACTCTTCTACAAGAAATCTCTAGACCTGTATTAATAAACTAACGCAACCCAACTTGATTTATTTCAACTGTGTCTAGAGAAAGGTGTTGTACCATGGACTTATCTGTACCTTGGGTCACATAACATAAAACTACAGTTCGTGCGTATATTGATGTATTAGTCTGTAAGTATAGTTGAGATACATTTTTGTAGATGGGCATCAAGCCTCTGGTGACTAACATTCAGAGATGGGATTTTTTGTGGCGTTAGTGTGGTATTCATGATTTAGAGTCAGTACTTTTAGTTAAAGTTGTCCATTGCCATACTGTAGCATATTCAAGTTTATTATTATTTTATGAGTAAAAGGATAATTGAGTATTAGCATCCCAAGCCAATCCAATCCAGACTTCTCGAGATGGAGCATCCTAGCCCAACCCAACCCAACCCAACATCAGCAACATCGAGGATTTTACCAGGATTAGGTTTTCTATTATTTTACCAGGATTAGGTGATTTTGTCTAAGACATCTATCCTCTTCATTGACACTATCTAGTCTTTTGTCAAAATTCATAATTCCGCTGGGTTGGGTTAGGTATTAGTATGTCCACCCAACCCAACCCAACCCAATCCAGACTTCTCAGGATGCAGGATCAAGTCTTCTACAAAAAGTCTCGAGATTTCTATTACCAAGCCCAACCTAACCCAACCCAGTCTTTTTCGTTTACTTGATCCTATATCGTATATCGTATATAGTATCTGCCGTTTTTGTTAACTTTGAATCGTGTAATTTTAATTAATTCACTGTAGTAATATCTATTTGATTATGATCCTATTTTTTTTTCTTTTTTTGATAAATATTCGTTACTTTCTCAACATTATGCTAAGTAGGACAGAATTTATTAATTACTATCTAAAATAAATGAATCTGTGACCACGTAAAACGTATTCCTATGAATTTTACCTCTTAATATACCTTGACGATTCAACCCAACCTACTCTGACTTAGGAAATATAAGCGATGTCGTAACTTTCGTAACACAATTCTTAATTCTGTTGCCAATGGACTAAATACTGACCCAATCCAGACTTCCCGGAACAGAGGATTGTATGTAGTTTTCTACAAGAAATCTCGAAATTTCTACTAACAATCCAGCCCAACCCAACCTAACCTTGCTTAGTAAACATAAGAGATGATGTTAACGATGTGACTTTAGGACTTTATACTATTTTTGTCTTCTACAAGTGTGTCTAGCTCTCCTTTAGCGGATTCTAATTCTTTACTAGAATTCTTAATTCTGTTACCAAAGGACTAATGGAGGATGTTTAATTAATGGAGGATTAGACACTTCATGGAAAAGACTGGTTTTGAGAGAAGCAGCAATACTGATTTTTCTTTAATTTTCAGAGATAATAAACAATAATTTATAATGGTGTTATATTAATATTATTTTCAATTATGTTAAAAAGATCTTAAGTTTGATTAAAATTTTACCAAGTTATATCCTGTAAGTATTATTTTGAAAGTTTGGGATTAATCTTCATATAAAATGAAAACTTGATCTTTTTTTCTTAGAAAAGATTAAAGCTATGCTATGTTATGTTATTTGAGATAAAAGTCAGTCATAAAAATGAAATGATATCAAAAATAATCGTATTCTTATAAGTACATCAATTTTTTCAAATTTCTTTTTACAAGAAGTGCTTAGGAAATTGCTCTTTGTTTCGCTTTGCTCTTAGGAAATTGTCCAGCCCAACACAACCCAACCTGACTTCAGAAACTTCAGAGTATTTTACAAACTTTTCTATTCTTTTACTAGTATTAGAAGATTTTGTTCAAGACATCTATCTCCTCATTAGCAGTATCTAGTCCTCTGTTAAAATTCTCTTTTCTATTGGGTTAGGTTGGGTATTAGCATCCCAAACGGAGCATATCAGACTAATCCAACCCAACCCAACCTGACCTCAATAATGTCGAGTATTTTACAAACTTTTCTATTGTTTTACTAGGGATAGGTGATTTTCTCCAAGACATCTATCCCCTCCATTGGTAATAGCTGATCTATCAAAATTCGTAATTCTACTTTCCTAAGTCAGAGTGGTTTGAGTTGGGCTGTGTTGCTAATAGAAATTTCGTGACTAATTATAGAAGAAATACAGTTTGGATTAGGTTGGATTGGGTGTGGATGCTAATACCCAACCCAACCCAACCCAAACTTCTCACCATCTATTGTAGAAGACTAGATATACTCATCCGTTCCAAGAAGTCTGGATTGGGTTGGGTTGGGTGTGGATGCCAATACCCAACCTAATCCAACCCAAACTTCTCACCATCTATTGTAGCAGACTAGATATACTCATCCGTTCCGAGAAGTCTGGATTGGGTTGGGTTGGGTTGGGTGTGGATGCTAATACCCAACCCAACTCAGACATCTCGGGGCGAAGTATATCTAGTCTCCTACAAAAAGTCTTCAGATTTTTATTAACAATCAAACCCAACCTAAATTATTTCAGCTGTATCTAGCCTTTTGGAGAAGTTTCTATCATTCTGTTGGCAATATGTACTCCACCATCCTCAGAAGTTTTGTGATTGGACTAGGTAAGACTAGATACAGTTGAAATTTAGTCGTGCAGGCTAAACCCAACCCAACCCAACTCAACCCTGTATTTTTGAATTAAAGTTCATGCGGGTTTAGCCGTCTTGAGAAATGTATGGCTAAACCCAAATGTTTCTAATTCTAGATTTGAAGCTAGATCTAATGATATAAAACTAGAACTAACACTAGACCTAGAAGTGGAATGTTTCTGGTTTAGCCGTGCGTCTTCTAGGTCTAGTGTTAGTTCTAGTTTTACTTCAATTCAAATATACAGGGTTGCTAAATCAGTTTGTAAAGTACTCTATTTCAGAAAGTACTCAATATAAAGGAAAAATGTCCTCAGATTCACGGCTAAACCCAACCCAACCCTATACATTTGAGTGTAGAGCTGTATATAGATAAGACATTCGGCGCTCAAAGTTGGACGAACGAAGCGAATCAGTCCCATTTTATACAAAAATCAATGCCAAAAAAATGCTTCGCACCTCGGAGGAGACACCATGCATTTCATTGCAAAAACAGCACCCTCAAAAGTTGGGCTGTAGTCCTATTAACCCTTAGATTTAGAACGGCGCTGCGTAAGAGATTACTATTTAGATACATTTCAAATAAGCTAAGTTAGGTTGGGTTGCTTCTTGCAGATGATAATAAACTGCAAATAAAATACATGAAACGGCTAATGAAATACTGAATACACAAACCATAAATACTTGATAGAGGATTAGATCATAAAACAATTTGAGTCAAATCAGATTGATTTCACTTTACCAAATCAAATTGTAAAGTATGTATTCTCTCGAGTGTATTTAAATCGCCACAAAATATCGATTTAAATTTTCCCGCTAATTATAAATTCATAATTAGGTTAAACCGACGCGGGAAATTCTCAACACTTAAAGAATATTAAGAGAAATCTCACGGCGGTGACTTAATGAATTCAAAACGTGATTAATTTATGTTTAATTTTTTTTAAACGCGGTATAATTAATTATTGTTCCCAACCCAAGCAAGAATGAATTTTGCTTTTGTTAAAAACTAAAAATAACTCTAACTAATTTATTTACACAATTTGATTAATTATTTTACATCACTCCTACACATGTAGATTACATCAGATAATAATTTCCAGCTACACATTCTATCATCAATTTGAAACTACGATTTACATGTACCATAAGCGATACACCCATATCTACGTATATCAGTAGCGATTACTACAATTGTGTTTACATTATCTATATATACATGAGGTACACACCGGTCTGTATATTGACACAAATTGTTAATTATTCAAGCGCTAGTTGTTACTGGCGCCGTGCAGTAGCCAGTAACGAGAATATGATACCGAGTTTCTTGCTCTATTATGCTAATACCCTTCCATGAATATGCATACGGAAAAGGAAAAAGCCATGTAGACACGTGAAATGAATCGCTGCGAAATGCGACGCGATTTCTCTCAATTTTAATCGTCTCGTCGATTCCTCAGGTTGCTCATTGTTTCACGTTTTGTTTGTTGTACGTTTGCAATTTAATCGAACGGGATGATGATAAATAAAGCCATCAACGGGGTTGAGTGCCGGCATCCGGGGGCCATAAATCACGGTCACAATAACATAAATCAAATTATTAATTACGGTTTGGTTTATAAATCGGCGGTCGGTCGTCGAGACAAAGAAGAGAAGAAGTGGAAGAAAAGGAGGAGATCTCGCGGTCGGTTAGTTTGTTTGTTGATGTCTTGGTCTTTTCATTTTTTTTTTCTGCACCCGGCGACTCTGCCCGTAACGCGATATGTTATTCGAAATGTCTTTTGACGAACGCTGAGGTCGGTAGTTTCGCTCAAGTCTTCTCTAACTATATTAAATTTCAGTGATAGAACCTTATTTTTTTCTTTTTCTTTTTTTCGATGCGAACAAAGTGGGAGGGGAGGAATCAGGCAGGTAGATTCTTTTATTTTTTTTAATAGGTTTTGAATTCCTTTCGTATGGGAAATATTTTTTAAAATAAAAATCAATCTTTGATTAAAACTGGATTAAAAGGGAATAATGATCATAACATAATCTGACGAAGTAATAACTTCTTCGAGTATGGTTGGTTAGGGTTTTGTCGAGGAGTATTTGAGCATAGCCGACCCCAATATCCCCGTCTACAACCCTCTGGGGCATTTCACAGCTGCGCAACTGGTTAGGGTTGCGAGAAAATAGGGCACAACATGTGTACAGGTAAAATAAATCTTCTTGAGAGACTTATTAAGATGGCTAGCTTGAATTATTGCCACGTGTGCTCGTTTTTCGACAACAACCGCACGTTTTCTATTATTGCTTCAAAATTGTTTTTTAAATTTTTAGGTCAAAATCCTTCTTAAATAGGTAATCACTAGAAACCGGATTTATATGCTTTTGCATATTTTGCATTTTTACTGTATATGAATTTAGTTATCCATATATAGCGTCGTCTTTCCAAGATATTTGGTGCTGGGTTTGTAAAGTACACTATTTCAGAAACTACAATAAAGCTGGTTTACCTAATACAATAATTCGCAATTTTTGAAGAGCGCTTAGCGGAGTGGGGTTTTTCATTTATTGAATTAGTTAGTATGTATATATGCATGACATCAAACCAGTTGTTTGCAATTCTAATAAAATTGCTAAGTGCTAGAGCTTCTTTACTGTTACTATAATAATGTCTTAAAGCTATAGCAGAGGAATGTGACTAAAGTTTTGAAGCTAATTTAACAATTTGCCCTCTATAGTACCTTCACAAAATTTGTTCTGGAGTTAGTTTGAAACAACTGCTTATTTCTGTATTACATTCAGTTATTAGTTATTCATGGTAATTTTTATTTATGACGGTATCTTCAACTTGAAGTTCTGAATCTAATGATCAATTTCTGATTAATTTTAGAAGATGTTGATAACTAATACTTAATTCTCGCTACAATCCAATATTAGAGAATTCTCAGTCTACCAATCTCGTATAATTTATGAATTAATTGGTTTAACAAATCTGAACTCATTCTGACGTCAAAGTCGGCAAATGAAGGCTGTTTCCATAACTCAAAAATTCTCCTGACATTCAAAACCTGCATCTGGGAATGCGGACCAATTATTTGGTCAGCCTTAATATCATATTCATACAATTTCTTCACACTCGTTTCCTGTTACTAACAGTAAGAGTAACATGTGCTGTATAATTTCCTGCCTCATGTCAATTTTGACACACCAAGATTTAAGAGTATATATATATATATATATATATCTAATAGCAGAAAGAAATAATATGTATATGCAATATGCACGTAGTTTCTATAATAATTTATCTGGTAGTGGATAATTTAAATTATTATGTAAACATAAATAAGATCTCTTACTAAGGTATCGAAGAGTGAATACAATAGCAATATATTCTTCACCTCATTTTAGAGCATGTTAGAGATAATCTTTTGCAGCTGTTTTTTGTTAATAGATTTTTAAATTGATTATTCATTATAATGTTTAGTTTTTTACTATCACCATGTTCAAAATGCTTCATAAAGCGTTTAAATTTTATGTTTACCCAATTATATTGAGCTGAGACATTTTTTACAACAAGGTTATTTTTCAGTACCTTGGCTTTTAGCAATTCATTTTCTGTCTTTAAGGCACTTATTTTTGATTTCAAAACATTTATTATATCATTAGGTATTTCAATATATTCTGTTTGACAAAAAGCACTACAGTTGCGGCGATTATTTACTTCACATAAAGCTGTATCATCAGCAATCGTTTGTAGTGACGTAGATTGCAGTGTTCTCACTACCATGTACTACAATGCCTTGGGTTGTACACAACCTCATAGTGGATACAGTTTCTCTTTTTAAAAGCAATCTTGGTTTCAAATCTAATAATTTTGCACGAAGGTCACGCTCAAAATCATCTGTTGGGAAATGTAATGAACAAACTCGTGCAGTACTAGCTTTAGTGTCCTCATTACATTCCTGAAGTCATTATCTACGTATGTTTTCGTCCTTCGGAATAGAAAAGAACGGTACATTTATCCCAATCACCCTTAACACATGGTAAGTTGAACAACAATTTTTAATTGCGCAAGAAATAGGCATCTAAAATTACAAATTTATGCAATTTTATAACAAATGCTTATTATCACATTTAAACTTAGTTTGATATAGAAAAATTATTGAAAAACAGTCACCAGTTATTAAATGTTGTGTTTTTGTATTTTTCGTTAATGCAGACCCGAAGAAGGTCGATGTACCAATCTGTCCTTCGTTCGATAAAATATTATTGTTAAAGCAAAATTAAAATATCTATACAATCGGATTACGCCGAGTCTTGTCGAAATCAAAGTTGTTTCAAATGTTTCTAGTTCAAGATCTAGAGTTATAACTAATGATATAAAACTAGAACTAACACTAAGGTTCTATTAGTAAGTCACTAGGGTTGGCTTACTAATATTCAGCCCTACCAAACCTGATGGCAACCTGTTGGAAGACAATAAGAGGGAACCCAAAATGTCACAACAAGAAAGATGAAAGACTACATGTTGCTATAGTATCCAGCTCTCCCTTTAGTATTATCAAGTCCTGCATCAAAGTTTTGAAAAATTAGGTTGGGTTGGGTTGGCTTGCTAGTACTCAACCCAATCCAATCTGATAACAACCTGTTGAAGGACAGAGCATTATCAAATCCTCTGTCATGATTCTCAAAAATCAGGTTGGGTTAATTTGGGTTGAGTATTAGCAAGCCAACTCAACCCACCTTGACTTTTGAAGTCAATTTTATAAAGTCAGGTTGGGTTAGTAAGTTGGAAGAGACCATAAGAAGAGGACATGAGAAGAGGTTATGAATCGATGGTAAAGTAGGAGCAGCGGTACAACTAAAGATACAAGATCTAAAGACACGGACAAAGCGGGATAGGTGGCAATTAATTCACCAACTAACATAATGACATCTGTTATCATCGCACGGTGTATTTAGAAGCTTTCTATTTAAAATCAAAAAAACAGACTCTGATCAGCGTTGGTTCTGCGAAAAGACAGACAACCCTCAACATAAAGTCTTTGTATACAAAAGATTCAAAACAATAAGAAAAGTGTTCGAGATAGAATGTGGAGTGCAGTTGAGCGTTAATAAGCAAATCCCAAGAACAGATATCTAGAATGACATCGAGACTTTACCACAAAGGAAGATGTTGAGAGACAATGGAAGGATGGAGGAATGGTGGTCAAATAGATAGAGGAAGCGTAGTCGGATATACCAAAAAATAGAGACACCTTAGAACAAAGAAAGAAGGTAGGTTCAGGGGGGAGATAATCTCTCGCCGGAGTACGTATGTAATAAAGAAAATTCAAAAATAAATTTTTTATACGTCCATATGGCGGGGACATATAAAGGGACATGAAGGAGGGGGCACGTTTCCCCCGTTCCATGTATAATAAGGAAAGTAATAAATTTAAAAACCAACGAATCCTATTTTCCTCAAAATGAAAGAGAGAGAATGGTGAGTTGGGAGACGATGATTGTAGAAGGGGGATACCATCGAGGAAGAAAGGTGAATAAGACGAAAAGAGTAAAGACCATAGTCCAGATGTAATGGTCGTTTGGATACTCCATAAAAATATCCTGATGGGGGGTTCCGGGAAAAGAACAGGAATTTTTAGTGCGGTAGTCATGACCAAGAATACGGAGAGATATTTCGACCGAATCAGTCAAAGCGCCATATTCGGTCGAAGATCAGTCTTAACCAATCCACACAAATTTTATCCCAAATTTTGACAGAGGACTTGACAATGCTAAGTAGAGAGATAGGTACAATAGCACTATATAGTCCTCCATACCTGTTATTGGATCAAGTTGCGTTAGGTATTAGCCGCTTAAAATCTTAATTCTACTGGTAGAGGACTAATTACTGAGGATTGAGACTTCTTGCACAAGACTAAATCATGCCTAACCCAACCCAAACCAAACCAACCCAACCCAACCCAACCCAACCCAAGAAATATTTATCCCTGCATTAGCAATATCTAGTCCTCTGTCAAAATTCTCAATTCTACTGGCAGATGATTAATTGCTGTTATTAGAGGTATACAAACTTCTCGCAGAAGAATAAATACAGATAAGATAAATAAGAGTGGGTTGGGTTAGGTTGCTAATACCCAATTTAGCTGTGAGTACAATTGTAAATTGTGACAGAGGGCTAGATACCGCTAATGAAAAGATAGATAGAAATCTTATGATTTTATTTCTTAAAAAGAAATATGTGAAAAGCTATTAATAGTGGCAAAATCCTCGAGGTTGCTTGCAAAACAATTAATACTTCTGGTAGTAATCTATCTCTTAATAGTATCTGGTCATGTCCAAGAATGATCTAGTCTTTAGCCAGAATTCTCAATTCTACTAACGGTGGATTATATACTGCTAATGGAGAATAAGGAATATAGTGATAGAATAATACAGTATTAAGTATTTGATAGCAATTTCTTATCTTTTACAAAAAATATCTAGTCTTTCTGATCTATCTCTTAAGTGGTCATCAGGTATAAATCCAAACTTATAAGAACATCAGGATTTAATTTTGCAACAACTAAAGTGCGTGTGCTGTTTGGTTTAGATCCTGCCTGGATTAACACCCTGTCTTGTTGGATTATTGTTGATTGGAGCAACATTATTAAATGCACTTCAAAGACCACTCGGATCAGCTAAATCGCCCAAATTGGTTTCTATCTAATTTCTGATCCATAAGCTAAAGGATTCGGGATTCGAAGATCCATAAGCTAAAGTATTTGTATTGGCTCTTTGAGGCAATGGTTGCTGATTAGAATTTAAATCGTTTTTCATTCTTAGCAAGATGATGATGACGAAGGAGGTTGTTGATTAATACTTTTTAATCCATTTGGTGCAAATCCTCTTAGAGTCAGCGGGAAGCTGAATATTATAAACCAACTTTCTTCTCTTCTGGAATGTTATAAATATAATGTCCCTCAAATTGATTTGATGCATCTTCAGATTTCATGGCAGCAACTCCATTCCCATACTTACATACATACTGACTGGTTTCGCGTACAACGTAAAATTCTGATCTTCTACATACCCTAATTCAATAAAATTAATAGATGCAATGATATATTTATATTTACTACAATAGAAATATACAGGGTTGCAAAATTAGTTTGTAAAGTACTCTATTTCAGAAATTATTCATTCTAGAGACCTTCGTTAAAAAAAATCTTTTCAGTTACATGAATTAACCCAATCCAATCCAACCCAACCCAATCCTCTATATTTGAACGCAAGTAAAACTGAAACTGACACTACACCTCGAACTAGAATCATTCGGATTTAGCCGTCTTGAGAGATTATTACATATATTAGATTATACCACATAATATTGTCCATATTTCCGGTATATTACTGCATAGTTCGACCAAATTAAAACACATATAAAGAACTCATATTTACTTATTTTTATCCCATATAAATCCGAACTTTAGTAAGTCATGTTAATTATTGGTTGTTAAGTATACCGATTTTGAAAAAAAGGGTTCTTTATAATTACACTAAGAACATGTGTTATTGAGAGTTTGACCACCCAAGAGGTGAGCGTCTGAGTCAAGTTTTGCCTTGGGGGGCTATTATTAGTACTTTAAAAATGCCCTTTTAATTCCCCACGGTATTAACATACCTCCGACTATAAGGAATTTTTATCGTCGAACTAAGAAGTCAAGGCCGTGAATTTCACTCCGTTTCCTTTACATGTAAGCCTGGATCGTTCGTCTCTTTGTTTACCGTCGAATAAGCGCAATCAAGTCATTCGTAAATCTCGTATTTACGGATTTATACCCGACGGCGTCCCAACGGACGATTTTCGGATTTAATTGGCGTATTAAAGGTGCGTCTCGATAGGATTTCTAATTAGCAAACTACGTTATTTCCACCAAACGAAATTCTATTTTACGTTCTTAAGTACTGAAAGGAATCGTTTCGTTTTATAATTAATCTAAAAAGAAATCATGATAAATAAAATTTCTTTGTTTTAGCTGCTTTTAAGGTTAAAATGATATAAAGTTGATGGTGGTTAGGGATGCATTATTCAAAAACCATAAAATTTTACGATCGCTCGTTTCCCCTTTTTTTCTATTTTTATTAGTCAGACCCCACAACAAATTTGCCGTTATATCTCTTGTCTTGGACTTTTGTTACCTGGTTTCCACGTTAGCGGTTAATTATACAAACGACGCATTTAAATGCATCTAGATTAGCTTTTCTTCGGTGTTAATGGGTGCTCTTCTCAAGCGGTTATTCCCATTAGACACATTAAACAACAAAAAGAAGGGAAATAAAATTTTTTAAGATCTCTAAAATCTTCTAAAAATCATAGATTTTAAAATCGTATACTAAATATAAATAATCCTGAAGATGGTTGTCTAAGATAGAATCGGAAGCGCTAATTATATATAATAGGATTAATAAAAGATTCAATTTGTGTATTCAATGTATTTCTGTGTTAAAGATGATCCTGTGATCCTTAATATACAAGATCGGACAACGCCTGGTAAATTCGTCGAACGAAAGATGAGATAGATCTAGATGTTGCTGCGAAAATATTCGAAACTATTTATAGAGAATTAGATTGATACCAACCAGACTTATTACAGCTATATTTAGTTTTCTACAAGTGATTAGACCTCTACTACCAACCCAATCCAACCCAACCTAACCTGTGTATTCAGATGCATTCTGATATTTTTTTAATGAAGACTTCTATAATGATTAGTTTCAAAAGTAGATTAGTTTACAACCTGATTTGGCAACTGTGTATATTTAAATTGAAGTTAAACTAAAACTAACACTAGAACTAGAATTAGCATAATTTTTTGTCGTTTTAGGACAAATCAAGTCCTCTATCAGAATTCTTATTTGTCTGATTGGGTTGGGTTGGCTTACTAATACTCAACCTAACCCAACCTAATTAGTTCTGTGTAAAAATTCTCAGATGTTATGTTGGGTTGGGTTAGGTTGGTTTAATACTCAACTCAATTCAACATGATAGCAACCTGTTCAAGGACAAAGCATTACCAATTTTCTGTTAAAATTCTCAAAAATCAGGTTAGCTTGAGTTAATTAATAAGCCAACCTAACCTGACCTTTGAAGACAATTTTATGAAGTTAGGTTGGGTTGGTTTCTCTAGTTAATCTCAACCAAACCCAACCCAATCCAACCTGATCTTTGAGAATTTTGACAAAAGACTTGATAATGTTATACGATATAGTGAGAGAGATATTATAGGAATATGTAGTTTTCTATCCCTGTTGTTGGAACAGCTTGCGTTGGGTATTAGCTGCTCAAAATTCTTTACAAAGGAATAAAGACTTCTCGCAGAAGACTAAATAGGGCAAAATAAGTTACTTTGGGTTGTTAATAGTGAACCCAACCCAAGAAGTATTTATCCTTGCATTAGCAGTATCTAGTCCTTTGCCTAAATTCTCAATTCTACTGGAAGAGGACTAATTATTGTTTTTAGAATTACAGAAACTTCTCACAAAAGAGTAAATACAGCTAAAATAAATCAGACTGCACTAGTTCCGTTCATCCAAATCCAGCCCTGAGGTGCCAAACACCTTAGGACGGCACTGCTCTTACAAGAGTTGCTTAAGTACAAATCAAGTCGTCTATCAGAATTCTTAGTAGTCAGATTGGGTTGAGTTAGCTTGCTAATACTCAACCCAATTCAACATGATAGCCACCTGTTGGAGGACAAAGTATTACCAATTTTCCAACCTAACCTGATTTCTGAAGTCAATTTTATGAAGTTAGGTTGGGTTGGATTTTCTAGTTAATCTCAAACAAACCCAACCCAATCCAACCTGATCTTTGAGAATTTTGGCAGAAGACTTGATACTAACAGACTTCCCGCAGAAGACTAAATAGGGCAAAAATAGTTAGTTTGGGTTACTAATACCGAACCCAAATCAAGAAGTAGTTATCCCTGCGTTACCAGTTTTCAGTCCTTTGCTTAAATTCTCAATTCTACTAGAAGAGGACTAATTACTGTTTTTAGAAGTATAGAAACTTCCCGTAATAGAGTAAATACAGCAAAAATAAATCAGACTGGGCTGGATTGGGTTGCTAATACTCAACTTAACACTGTGAATAGAAATAAAATTGTGACAGAAGGTTAGATACTGCTAATAAAAAAAAAATCCTCGAGGTTGCTGTCAAAAAAGCCAATACTTCTAATAGATTGGTAGCAACCTATCTCTTTTAATATTGTCTGGTCATCTACAAGAATATCTAGTAATCCATTACCTCAGTTCTACTAACATAGGATTATACCATGGTAATGGAGAGCTAGATACTTCTTGTAAAATATTAGATACTGATAGAATAAGATAACTTGTTATGATTCTAACCCTCTGTCACCAGTATTAAGTATTTAACTAGAGTATTTCGCTAGCTGTATCAAGTATTCTGATAGTAACTTCTCATCTTCTATAAGAAGTATATGGTCTTTTACAAATAATATTTAGTCCTCTTGATTCAACTAATTCTCCTGATTGAGTGGCCATCAGCTTTAAATCCAAACTTATAAGAGCCATCAGTATTCAAAGACACATAAGCTAAAGTGATTGTGGTTTAGCGATCCAGCTAGATTAACACACTGGTTAATCTCGCTGAAAGACACTTGAAAGAACACACTTGAAAGATCATCAGAACAGCTAAACTCCTCTTAATTGATTTAAATCCTATGTCAGATCCAGGAACATAAGATAGGTTATGAAATTCTGTGGAATTCTTGTAAGAATAGATTCTTTCAACATTATTAATAGTACCATCTGATACATCTCTTGATTGGTCATCAGTTATAAATCAGGATTAAAAGATTCATAACTTTAACATTATCATTAGCATCGCCTGATTTATTAATTGATTGGCCATCAGTTTTAAATCCTAACTTATAAAAACCATCCTGATGGTTCATAACAACGATCCATAACAAAGATCCATAAGTTAAAGTATTTGTATTAGTTCCTTGAGGTGATGGTTGCTGATTAGAAGTCAGTGTTTTCTTAGCAAGGAAATGATGACGAAGGAAGTTGTTGATTATCACTTTTAATCCATTTAGCACAGATCCTTCTACAGTCAGTAGGAAGCTGAATATTATAAATCAACTTCCTTCCCCTCCTAAACTTAATTTGCTGAATTTCCAGATTGCTTGGCAATAATTCCATTCCCATACTTGCTTTTGTGTACAATATAAAATTCTTATCTTCTCTCAGTTGGAATTTCTGCGAGATGTTCCCGTTCCAAGCTTGCATAGAAAGTGATTGCGAAACTAACAACAAAAATGCTGTGATAGCAAATTTAGCCGTGCATATGAAGACATTTTTTTAACGAAGGCCTTTATAATGAATTGTTTTTGAAATAGAGTTCCTTACAAACTAATTTGGCAACCCTGCATGTTTGAATTGATGTAAAACTACAACCAATATTAGCGCTAGGATTCTTTTAAAATTTTGTATGAAAATATGGCGCCAAATATCTTAGGACAACACTGAATATCTGGTTTTTTACAGAAAATATCCAGTCCTCCAATAGCAGTAATCTATGCTAGAATTCTCAAATCTGCTGGTAGATATAAAATGCAGAATAGATACTTCCTTTACAAGACAAGATATTTCTCGCAAGAGATGAGATTAGGCTACATTGCTATACAGATATTTATTAATATTGCTGAAAGAGGATTAAATTCATAACAACTTGTCTTATTCTAACAGTATCTAGCCTTCCATAAGAAGTATTTAGTCCTCTGCAATCAGAATTGAAGTTTCTTTATCTTTATTTAAAGCTATCTGGGAATAATATTATTGCTATTTGCTTATAAAGAGAATATATTTGTATTTAACAGATTTTATTTTCTATAATAAAGTTAGGAATGAAATTATACACCCTATAGATGGGTGTTTGTGCTTGTAAGGTTACAGGTTAAGTGTCACGTCATAATTTAACTCTGAAAGAAATAGAAGAATATAAAAGACAACAGGCAAGTTTATTCGGGTAACATAGATAGATACAACGGAAAGAGGAGAGAAAGAGTGTCGTGACGGCCACAATCTCGAAGAATTATAGAGGGTCCAACACCGAAGATAGAATGATAAATGCATCGAGAATGACTCTCAAATGCAGCACTGCCTAAAAGTCCGGACTGGTTTTTCTTTCAGATACCCCCTTATCTGGTTCGATAGTATGTTAAAGAGGGTTTATATTTAAATGGATCGTTGACAGTACCTTTTAAAGAATTTTAAAAACCTTATTAATGTGATATATTGTACACCTGTAAACTCAAAGATTATAACAAGATTTTTTCTTTTTCGTTTTATTTTAAGTTTTATTTTCACCTTTACCCTTTTTAATAAAGAACACATTTTACACATTTACAAGTTTTATTATTTCATAACAAGTGGTTTTCTTCTTGTATAAGTATCGCCTCGAGTACGACGATAATGTATTTTTAAAAGCAGGGCACGACAACATACAGCCCATATCGAATAATTTATCGCCTCCAGCGTTCCATAAAGACAATGACGAAATACCGACAAAACGACAAGCAGCACGAAAAATTGTGCGGAAGTGAAAGCGCGCTGAAACTAAACTGTTAAAAAAAATGCGGTTTTACCATGGCGCGTTATTGTTATTATGAATCTGAGGGCGCGCGAGCGACTTTGTACCGTGAAAAAACTAAATAATTTACGACGTCATCAACGCATACCAGAAATATTCCACTTAAGTCAACCGTATTTCAGCCGAAACCTGAAAGAGGAGTCCCGAGGCAAGTTTAAAAATAAACTTCTTATTTTTATTGGGAACATGTGTTACATTGATACGAGCTTTTTTTCTCCATTTTTTTTGCCCTCTAACAGGGAAAAAGTGATTAACGACCAAACCGAACGAAAAGCCGAGCTCTTAATGACGATTTGTATGAAGAGGCTAAAAGAACAGACAGCTGTTGTACGACAAAATAATTGCTCCACAATCGGATTGATTTCCTTAATCGATTTAAATTACATAACGAATCCTAAACAACATTTAAATAAATTTAATAACTATAATTTAAAATAATTCGCATAAATATAGGTTGCACTTATTTTTAGTTTACTATAATAGCCGGTTGAATGATGAAAGTTCCTCTAGATGTTTATTAATTTAATAGTGACGCGCATGGTGTTGTGTAACGGCTCCAAATCCGGCGAGTGTGACATTTACTTGCATAGATCATGGTTATTATGACACAAGTCGGTACAGATTTAATAAATGTGTAAAACGCCGTTCGGCTCTAAAAGGATAAACGAAGATAAAATAAACTGAGGAGTCTAAAACGAGAAAGATGTATCGTCTCTCGGCATTCCATTAATGTGAATCAATTCACGTTGACATTTTAAGTTGGTATTTACAATCTTCCCTTTAAATCATGAAAGTGTTGCAATAATAACAATAATAGCTTAGAACACTATTTCAAAGAAGAATATGTTATTAACAGAAATTATAATTGCTTACAGAGGTAAAATATCTTGGTATTATGTTGGACAAAGGATTAAGTTTGAAATGACACATTAGTTGTAAAATCAAAAATGCATCGATTGTAGTAGCCCAATGTCGAAGAACAATTCATTTCTGTGAGTGTATAAGTGTTTTGCTCAGCATACAAAGTTGCATACAAAGCTAAATTGTTGCATCGATTACAATGACTGGTCTGCCTGTTATTCATGGGCGCCGTGAGATCTACATCTACGATAGTGATGGAGACTATCCTGAATGTGTTGCCCCTAGATATTTTTAGGCAGGTATGTTTAGGAGATGAGAATAGTGTGGAGCGAGCTTTTTAGTGAGACTTTTGATGAATAATCCTTTTGTGAAGTTCTCACAAACTACATCATACCTACTATGTTAAGTAAGCCACACTAAACCCCAGGGTAATATAAGCTCACTTAAAAAGCTGATCCATCAGTATGAATCAAATAATGCTGTGCGTTTTGATTCGAGGCTCCCCACCCATTTCCTGGTCGGACACTGTAAGTTATGTAAGTACATGTTGTACATGAAGCTGACAAACACATCCTTCTGTCAAGGGCATGTAATGGAAGACGATATGGTAAGTTATATTGTTTGTGACAATCTCAACTTAGAGAATCCATTTTTGGAATGCCATGGCCCCAAGTCACGGTTATGAGAAGCTTGCCTCTCTATTTTGTGTTAACGTTCATGAAAACATTGGCCTGGTTTTCTAACCCTTGAAAGAACTGTTAACTATGGGGATGTACTGTAATTGCTTAAGAACAGTCATTTTAAAAATATAATTACTCAAAACTGCCTGTTATATTCCAGCACAATTTAGGATTTTACACAAACTATATATCAATTCAGTCAATTTGCAGTATCTAGTTCTGCAAGATAGACTAAACTGGTTGATGCTGGAAATGATAGGTTGCTTACAATTTTATCTCTATCAGCAGTATCCAGTACTTCACTAGTAATATCTAGTATTTTGCTAGCTCCTAATCGTCTTCAAGTAGCAATAATAATCACAGTAAATATGTAAGTGATATTGTTTGTGTAAAAAGAAAGTACCTTTTCGCGTGTAATATTGCAAAAATCTCAAAATTGTCTAGCAAATGGGGGATATGTAGTATCGGAGTCAAAGCTATTGTTTTGACACGGGATGTATACGGAAGTATACGGTGTAATGGCACGTATAAAGAAAGTACTTAGTGGTTAGTTCTAGGCATCAAGGCTAGCCATTGCTACCTTCTTCACCATGCACCCGCTGTTAAACGAATACCAACTGGTTTGCACGAATTTGTGAAAATGATTATTTTTATCAAATTCAGATATTCATAAATGCTAAGATGCTTTGTATGAAGACCTACCTTTTATATAGCTTATATAAAAAATTTCCTTCTTCATATGTCATGATGTAATCTTACATCATTAGCTATCGAGGGCATAAGTTGGTCTCTTTACTTAACCTTCTTAATTAAGTAAAGAGAGCATCTTTTAGTACATTATGGTATTGATCCCGTTTTGGATAAAACTAATGGAAGCAAGGAAATTTTCGAATAAATTTATAAATATAGGTTGAAAAGTTAAAAATATCCATTCTACCAGTATGTCAAATTTGAAAAAAATATGAAAGTTGGTTCACTACTTTTAACTGGTTTTATTGGTTAAATTAGTCTGACTATTCGCTTTTTACAGCATCTTCCTAGACTACGTGTGAAATGGTTTAAAAACATGTTGATAATACTTAATTATATCTTACTTTTAATACATCTGTTAATACTTTTATAACATCGAACCAATTAGACTTAAAAGTTAAAATTTATAAAATATAATATCTTTACATCACATCAACACGTTAAAATTATGAAGGTCGAGAAAAAATACATTCTATTAAAAAAATTTATAAATGTTCTCCTCAAATCTGAGTGCCTTATTGAACGAAGGGTTCCATAAAAAAATTGTCTCGAAAAAAGAGTAATAAAAAAGCAATAATAGTAATGTAGAGAAGAATGTTAAAGAATTTATTATTAAAAATTACAACTTCTTAAAAGTTAGCCATTTTTAAAATATGTAGCAACATATAACATATACAAAATTTGTATGACGTGTGTAGTCGGAATACTCGCTGAAATATGATTGTAAATCTTGATACTCCGGTATAGCGTAGTCTAAAAGTACATTTTTGGTGGCACCAAATAGCAGTTCACCTTTCCGTGTGTGTTTTGAGAATGTGATACTTCATATTTTTTGAAAAATTCAAAGTAATTCTTCTTAACCAATATGCCCCATTCCAGAATATAAATTCCATACAAGATAAGTATTTTATAGTCTGTAAACTAACTTCGACAGCTATCAGTATTTTTTGATCAAAAATTGCCTTTACACACCTCTTCTGTAATATGAAGATAGTGTCTATAACAACATCACGGGCCTAAAAGAGAAGTCCATATATTAGCAAGGAATCTATGCCTTGCTAAGATTCTTCTAGTAAGGAATATCTTAGCAAGAACTCAGACTACACTTAATTCAAATTTAGCAGTGGTAAAAAAGTTACAAATAGTAATTTTATAAGCTCAAAATTTGCAAATTTGTATTCTTTGACAATTTTTTTATCCTAGTATGTTCAAATTAAGCCAAGGAACACGATAAATACCCTCATTTTAAATTTGGCAGTAGCAAAAAGAATTACACTATTATAAAATGTGATTTAGTTAGCTCTAAATTTGCAAATTTGCATCTTTTGACAATTTTGTTACCTTAATATATTCAAACTGACCTGAGAAATGCGATGAATACATTTAATTCAAATTTGGCAGTGGCAAAAAAATTACACTGTCACAAAAAATAATTTGATAAGCTCTAAATTTGCAAATTTGCATTTTTTGACGATATTTTTAAACCTAATATATTCAAATTAAGCCAAACAACACGATTAATACTCTCATTTTAAATTTGGCAGTAGCAAAAAAATTACACTATTATAATATGTGATTTGGTTAGCTCTAAATTTGTAAATTTACATCTTTTAACAATTTTGTTATCTTAATATATTCAAAATGATCCAACAAATGCGATGAGTACACTTAATTCAAATTTGGCAGTGGTAAAAAAATTACACTGTCACAAAAGGTAATTTGATAAGCTCTAAATTTGCAAATTTGTATTCTTTGACCATTTTTTTTATCCTAGTATGTTCAAATTAAGCCAAGGAACACGATAAATACTCTCATTTTAAATTTGGCAGTAGCAAAAAGAATTACACTATTGTAAAATGTGATTTAGTTAGCTCTAAATTTGCATCTTTTGACAATTTTGTTACCTTAATATATTCAAACTGACCTGAGAAATGCGATGAATACATTTAATTCAAATTTGCCAGTGGTAAAAAAAATTACACTGTCACAAAAGGTAATTTGATAAGCTCTAAATTTGCAAATATGCATTTTTTGACGATATTTTTAAACCTAATATATTTAAATTAAGCCAAACAACATGATTAATACTCTCATTTTAAATTTGGCAGTAGCAAAAAAATTACACTATTATAAAATGTGATTTGGTTAGCTCTAAATTTGTAAATTTACATCTTTTAACAATTTTGTTATCTATAATATATTAATATATTCAAAATGATCCAACAAATGCGATGAGTACACTTAATTCAAATATGGCAGTGGTAAAAAAATTACACTGTCACAAAAGGTAATTTGATAAGCTCTAAATTTGCAAATTTGCATTTTTTGACAATTTTTTTATAATAATATATTCAAAGTAAGTCAAGGAACATGATGAATATTCTCATTTTAAATTTGGCAGTATCAAAAAAAATTACACTATTACAAAAGGTGATTTGCATCAAGCTAGAATTCTTAAGTCTGCTGTTAGATGACTAAATATTACAAATTAAGCACTAGAATTTTCTTGTAGAGGGCTAAATACTACTAGAATAACACCTTTCTGTTCTTATCTTAATAGAGTCGATTATTTCAATAGCACAATCGGCTATTTTGGTGGTACTTCCTAATCATTTGCAACAAGTAGGTAGTTTTCTACAAATAGTGTCCATCCCTCCTAGCCCTTTACCAAAATTCTTAATTTTCTTGGCAAAGGACTAGATGCTACTAAAACCAAGCAGATCGACGAAGACTTCGAGTATAGTTTTTAATATATCATCACTCAATCTTCATTATCGTAAGAAAACGCCGATAACATTCAATTATAATCACATTTTGCCTTTCAACTTTAAAGTCGCTCGTAAATTAACGTTTTATAAGAAACGATTAACTGAAATTTATGCTCGACATATTTTATCAATACGCCGTATGGCAGCGTGCGGTGCACTTCTAATTCTGAATGGGGTAATAAAATTCTTATTAGCGGTGCAAAAGCTTAGGTAGGCATCCACTATTGTACAGGATCACAATGGGCCCCAATCAGGTAAGTGCTCCATGGCTTGACTAACGCTAAACAATGTGTAATTTACAATTCTAAGAGTTATCTTTATATGCAAACGGCGGCGGCGCCGTCCGATCCGCGTCCGCTCAATTATAAATAAATTATCGGCAATTTACTCGAAACGTTTAGGCGGGAAAAACGAATCGTAGACTATCGTAATTAAGCGCATTCGCCGCTTCCTGGCGAATATAATTAAAACGCTTAATAAGCGTGAAATTTAGTCCCGGATTGAGTAGGGTGTCAACCCGAGAATGGACGCATTGTCTGACGTTTTCAATGGAACTCGAGACGATAAAAATACCATGGACTCGGTTACTACGGCTTGGGTAATTTGAATTAAATGAAGTTGTGGGTTGAGTGAATGAATGAATTGAGGTGTTGGTGTTCTATGACAGTTTAAAAAAGCTGAATTAAAATTCAAACATAAGGAGAATTAACTGCTTAAAAATAGTTATATTGAAAATATAAACACTCAAAACATCTCTCCCAGCAGAGTACAAAATTCTGACAGAGTACTAGATACTGCAAACTGATGACTGAAAACTTCCACTCAGTTCAAGAAGCAGATAGCGTTCTATAATTCAAGTTAATCCTGTCTTAGAAGCATCAACTTTTCTGCCCGAATTCTTAATTGTTCTTCTAGATGGCGATAGTGATAATGAAGCACTAGAATTTTCTTGAAGTTGTGGGTTAAGTGAATGAATGAATTGAGGTGTTGGTGTTCTATGACAATTTAAAAAAGCTTAATTAAAATTCAAACATAAGGAGAATTAACTGCTTAAAAATAGTTATATTGAAAATATAAACACTCAAAACATCTCTCCCAGCAGAGTACAAAATTCTGACAGAGTACTAGATACTGCAAACTGATGACTGGATACTTCTACTCAGTTCAAGAAGCAGATAGCGTTCTATAACTCAAGTTAACCCTCTCTTAGAAGCATCAACTTTTCTGCCCGAATTCTCAATTGTTTTTCTAGATGGCGATAGTGATAATGAAGCACTAGAATTTTCTTGAAGTTGTGGGTTAAGTGAATGAATGAATTGAGGTGTTGGTGTTCTATGACAATTTAAAAAAGCTTAATTAAAATTCAAACATAAGGAGAATTAACTGCTTAAATATAGTTATATTGAAAATATAAACACTCAAAACATCTCTCCCAGCAGAGTACAAAATTCTGACAGAGTACTAGACACTGCAAACTGATGACTGGATACTTCTACTCAGTTCAAGAAGCAGATAGCGTTCTATAAGTCAAGTTAACCCTCTCTTAGAAGCATCAACTTTTCTGCCCGAATTCTTAATTGTTTTTCTAGATGGCGATAGTGATAATGAAGCACTAGAATTTTCTTGAAATTGTGGGTTAAGTGAATGAATGAAGGTGTTGGTATTCTAAGACTTTTTTAAAAAGCTTAATTAAAACTCAAAAATAAGGAAGATCTCGATCGGAAACGTCGATTTCCATGGGTTAAAACCATCACCTTTTAACTTAGTGTCGTTTTTAATGGGTTTATTTATTGCCAGAGTCTCTTTGAATAATTACTTTATTAAAAGATAATCATCGGGCCTCGGCAATTGCCTTCGGGACGTACGTAGAGATAGAGTCTGGTAAAAATCCATCGTAAATTATCGACGTTGTGGAGAAATAAAAGTAGTGGAAAATAATTACACTCTTGTACGATCATTAACGAGCTGCTTAATGGCACGTAACTGGGAAACGAATGAACAATGCAAGTTAAACATCTCAAGGTGTAGACCGACCCAACCTGTTTTCTCTT
Source organism: Onthophagus sagittarius (assembly GCA_036711965.1). Lineage (NCBI taxonomy): Eukaryota > Metazoa > Arthropoda > Insecta > Coleoptera > Scarabaeidae > Onthophagus > Onthophagus sagittarius. The sequence goes on from JASERS010000004.1 coordinate 18,139,990, forward strand.
CTTCTTCGGCACAGAGAGAAAGACGCCACACGCTCCTAAACCCACGCACGTTTTCCCCACAACAGTATTTACGCTTAACACGAAGGCATCTCGGATTTATTGGAATTCTTCACTCGTTTGGTTAGTTCGGTAGATAAGATAGGCGATAAGCAGGGCGCATTGGACAGGTAAATCTCGACGGTTTGTTCTCCGACTTAGGAAAATGACGTGGATATCGGGCTGCCGCCGCTTATATTACTATTTTCGAATAACAAAACGAACCCATGGGGCACACGTCCCGAGACCGAGTTATTTATTCGCCACTAAATAACAAAATTTTATCAACGTGTCTTTCGAAGGATAATATACACGACCCGAATGAATCACCTATTATATGCAAATCGGCCGTTTAGCTATTTTTACCTTTTGTCGGCGGCCGTTGATTGGGAGACAATGACTGGTCGCTTATTTTATAATTTGATAAATATTTAAAATTTATTGTTGTGGTCGTCGTTTCTGTGTGGGTGGAAAACTGGGATCGGTCTCCTTCTTGATTTCCTTCTAGATATCTTCAGTTCAAGTCTAACAGTTTTATCAACACATTTTTATTAAAATTACTAATAAGCACAAACGATGCAATTATAACATAATTAATGGTGTTGTTTAAACAAATAAATATATCTTGTGACCTCCATTAAATAAAGGACCCATAACCTCAATACTAATTATTCAGCGATATTTGTATTGTCATTACAAAATTATCAGTTGCATTTTTTATGATTGTCTGTCATTAATTCTAAAGAGTTGTTTAACTCGAATTACATATACTTTACGAACCTCCTTGGGAGCTTAAAAGTTAAGTTTATGTATTGTGGTTTTGACCTTGAAGTTCTTGGAGGATTAAATAGAAGTGAAGATTAATTTGTAATTTTACACCTTTATATGTAAATATACTTCATGACTATATCGTGAGACTTAAATTCTGTTATAACTTTAATTATGAGATCGCTTCAAGGTTAAAACGCCGTTGATTGTGAACAGCAAACCAAATCATCTCCGGATTAACGCCAATCTATCCTCAAATCAATTCAATTTGAATGTAAGCTAATTAAAAACGCGAAATATTCTCAAAGAATCTTAACTCCAAAATGAAACTTTAAATAAAGTTCGCCTAACCCCCAAGAATGTTATGCCATAAACTTGTTATCTTAAAGAAGTTTAGTCAGAAACTAAGTCAAGCTTAAAGAAAGTTGACTCTACTCCAAAAGATTGTAAACGGAAAGGAAGTGAAGATTTATTTTCTAACATATACAGATGATATGGTTGTGGTGAAGAATGTGGAAATAAGAGGATGGTTATATATATGGATGGTGACATACATGGAGAGGTATTTCAGAGTGAAAGAATTGAGGTGAATGTGGCAAAGATAAAAATGGCAAAGTTTTGCAAAATGGGATGATAGAGTGTTTAAACATTAGAAAGAGAAAGATAGTGTTTGATGGATTGGCAAGGATTGGTGAATTGGTACATGTGATCGGTTCTGGGTTTGGTAAGGGAATGAAATGAGGTTGAAGACGAGCAACTAAATATGAAGAAATGATAAATAGAAAACCATAGTACAAGATCCTGGGGGATTAATGGAAAGAATCTATTGAGGGGAGGATTAGATATGGTAAAAGAGAGAGGACGAAATATTATAAAAAGGACGTAAGTGAGGGAGGTAAGTGACATAGGGGCTCCCAATGATGAAGGAAGGCAGTAAGAAAAGCAAAGAAGGTGATGGCCATATTCCATCATGGCAATGAGTAGAGGTCGAACAAGTACTGCGCTAACGACGTGGAGAGGATTGAGACAGTCTGGAAAACATGGTAAGAGTACTTCATAGATGCGATAAACAAACCAACTCTATCAAATCCAAGATTACAACCTAATGCTACTCTAACACAACTCAACCTAAACTTTAAAGAAATTTAATCAGAAAGTAAGCCAACAAAGAAAGTTCATTCAATTCCAAAAGAATACTATGCCGTAAGCTGTCCAATCCAAATTAGTAACCTAATGTTACTCCAAAGTAAGCCAACCCAAATACTTAATCAGAAAGTTAAGTTTCTTTAGTTAAATTGAAGTAAACCACATCTACTTGAGATCTATTCTACATAATCTAAAGGCAAACCTCATTAATTAATAAACGTAAATGGATCACAAAGTAAATCAACTGCAAGGATCGTTGATCCAACCTCAGAGAAATGTTACTCCAAAACAAATTAACTTAATGCAAAATGGAGATTTTAGGAGTTTGGTTGCTGCGTGGTGAAATGTGATTGGATTGGGATTGTTATAAGCAAGTAAACCAATCGTTTTAGTGAATCCAAAGCACACAATCTAATCCCAAAGCATTTTTGGATTGTCTCCAAAGATCAAGGAATTCTAATCAGAAAGTAATCCAACTTGAAAACTAATTATCAATAAGCCACCAACGTAAATTTCAATCACAACATTTTCATAATTCTTTTTCTTGCCATCCCGAATATTTCTCAAAGTTTCCTATCCTGCATTTATCTTTTTTTCATGCAAACTTTAATCTTCTGCTGTTTCGGCATTACCTCTTAAATTATTTCTTATAATCAAATCCATGCTTTGTCTGGGATTGGGTTAGGTTAGGTTGGGTTCTTTGGATCCATCCCACCTAGGAATGGAAGAAGAGGAGACGAAGTACCTCTACCCATCGCTATCATGGTACAAATAAGAATTAGTAAGAATTAAGTAAGAGTGACGGAGAGGAGGAAATAGAGAAGGAACGAATTAAGAAGTAATGTCCGAGATCACCTAGAGACACCGAAGAGATGGAAGTATAGGAAATAGTTATGTCTAGAAAGAACGAATGAGGAACGAAATGACTGGTAGCTCTGAAGAAATGCCTAGTGATGGTTCCAAAAAAGGCAAGAAACGGATTGCTTTGGGTTGAGTTAGGTTGGGTTGGATTGGGTTGGGTTGAATTGCAAGAAAGCACAGAATACGATACAGGAGATGCATAAAGTTGTGGGATTCACATAAGGACTCAAAATGGAGTAAAGAAAGATGGTAGAAACGGTGATGTTATCCGCCGGTGGACCTTATGGTCAAGAGAAGGATGGCTGGAAGAGAAGACATGGATGACCTGATTGCAGATGAATGGATAGATAGATGGAGAAGGGGCTCAGGAAAGGCAGCCTGAACTAAGGTTGATACCAGACATTAAATCATGGCTGAGAAGCAAATGTGGAGGCGTAAACTACCATATGGCGCAATTCCTGATCAGACATGGGTATTTTAAAGCCTATCTATACCTTTATAAGAGAGCGGAGGAAAATAAAAGTGTGTTTTGTGGACAGAAGGATGATGTGGAACACACGTTTCAGCATGGTCTGAGGTACTGATGTTAAACATTAAATCATTGCTGGGACGCAAATAGGAAGACGTGGACTATGGCGCAATTGCTGAGCAGGCATTGGTATTTGAAATACCAATGCTTGCTCAGCAAGAAGTTTTGAAAACTTCTCTGTAGCTCCACAAAAGAGCAGAGGAAGATAAATGTGTGTTTTGTAGACTGTAGCAATAAAAATACAAAACTGAAAAGGCTGTTAACACCGTAGAATACACTGGAGACGTTACTGGAGAGCGAGGAAAAATAGAGAATTGTCGAGGAATTTATGAGAGAAGTAATACGACAGGTGAAGTGTCCAATGGTGAATGAAAGGAACAGAAAGGAGTAAAGGAAGAAGGAAAATAGGGAAGGAAACGGAAATCTCGAAAGTAGCAAAAATCAAGAGGAGCGAGAGTGTTACATCCCCCGATGAGAAACATCGGACAGACCGAGGAGATAGGCGTTGGGAACGGAGGGGAGCAGAAGGATAATAGAGAAAGAAAAATATAAAGAAAAACGCTATGGATGAGAAAATACACTTACAGAGACATTGGCCAAAGTACAAAATGCTCACGTGTATTTCAGCATGTCGCTGGAGATCATGGAGGTTTTATAAAGGGTGAGAGTCCCTCACTCTAGAACCCAGGTTTGCTGGGTCCGAGCTTATAAAGGGTTGGATTAGGTTGGATTCTTTAGGTTATTTGGATGGCATAGAATCAGAACACAAACTAACACAAACCTAGAGACAATATTGACACCTGAAAACTGTATTAATATAATGATAGAAAGCGAGATTAAGTAGTATGTGGTAAAGGGTTGCGTCAGGTAGGTTGTTCAAACCAAGGAAAAAAGGGTACATAGAAAAAAATAAAGAGGCGATTGTCTAACCCTTCTTCTAAGTACGTTTAAATAAAGATATACTTTACAAAGTTAACACGGTTTTTCTATTTTAGAGATATCATGGAAAGGAGTATGAGGAAGACCTGTACAGAAATCCAAACAAAGGAATACAAATTTTCTCCTATCTCATTAAAAAAGTAGGGTTTTTTACATTGATTCAAATTCAACCCAACCTAAAGAACACTTTTTTGAACGAGGATGTGGATGAGAATATTGGACAAACTTCAACACATTTATTACATATTTTTGAATTCCAGGAATGTTAATCTGCAAGGAGTTGATATCATCGAATTTCAATGTGATTCGTTGAGTCTCTAGTTATTGAGAAACTAATTTCTAAGTATGCCGTTGAAAATGCGGAATATTCAAAATTTCACCCCTGTACGCTAGAATGACACAAGAGGACCTAATGCAATAATCTAGACTAGTAGGTGCTGCAGCATCAAGTTATTGAGAAAATAATTTCTACGTGTGCCTTTAAGAACGAAGAATATTCAAACCTGTAGAGGGTCTATTCGAATTATCCACGGCAGACGCAGCTTCCTATAACGTCTGTAGTTTTAGAAAACGATTTTTCAATTGGTAAGTGCAAGACTGATCTGACCAACTGTAATTTTGTGAATCTGAATCTAACTTCAGCTACATACAATCAATGTAAGTTATTAATAAACAGCGCAAATATTTCTGTTTATAATTCTAAAAATTTTTTTTATCCATGAAATAGTCTACCCGTATACAACTCGACAATCGAAAATACCCAAATCCCGACGTATTACCTTTTTGAAATACCACTCTAACTTCGGTCTCGTGTTATTTCAGGCAATACGTTTCGTATTATCGGGTATTTTCGATCGTCTTGTTGTATAATATATGAAAATGAGTAAGCAAGAGAAGTTAGCACATGAAATTATTATTTGGAGGATTATGTTTTTCGAATAAACAAAAAGTTCATGATGACTTAATTTGAGTTATCCATATTTATGAATTCGGTGAAACAACATAATTTGTTGATAATTTGTTGGTTAAAATTTCCCAGTAAAACGTTGATAACAGTTTCTTGTAATTAAAAATTCTTCAATAATTCTTAAACCATCATCATTTAGATAAGTCTTTTTAGCCAAATAACTTTAAATTAAAGCGCAGTATCACCGACTTTCGAATTTTCCATTAGTAATGAATCGCTCTGTATATTTTATGTATGGGAAAAGTTCAATTTAAAAAAAGCTCGGTAAATTATGTGTTAAATGGTTGAATGGTTATCTTTTAGTAGGTAGATAGAAACAAAAACAATCCCGTTTCCATTTGAAAAATGGCGTAGTAACGTTATTTATCAAAACCGAGCAACGAGCCGAAGCCGGCGGTCATTCCTGTTCACCACTAACAGATAACAGAAAACTGAGCCACGTTATTTATGACGGGGGCCCGACGTTGATTAGTTTTACTTTTGCGGACTGGCGCCCGGATGATTCATCGGTTCGAAATGCGCGACATTTTTCGAAACGCGAAACGCGAGCCGCTTTTTTTCCAAATCGTTCGTTCCCTCGCGAATTAAGGCGGTTACACTTAACGGGGTAGAACGGCGCGTAATTCGCCCGGCGATGCGAATAAATAAATAAAACCGAACGCGGCATTGTTCGGATCGCCGTATTTGGACGGTGAATTATGTTTACTGCGCGCCGCTTTCAATTCGAGGCGATTACAGATATTGTTACAAATTTGATATAATTTATGGCCCCATTCCCGGGCCGATATCGACCGTGGAGGTTGCCATCTACGTAACAACGTGTTCACCTCCGGCCGATTTCAACGTTTATGTAAGAGCTCAAGCGACGCCGGACCCACGTTTGACAGATAACTACCAAAGAGCTGAATAATACTGCAAATTCAACACTCATAAACCAAATGGGATAATGCAATATCTATTTTATAACTTACATGTTTTCAAATTGAATCGCATAAGAAATAAATCTTATAATATAGTGGAATGATTGATTTCTACCTGTTCAAACCCCCCAAAAGTAGTGAGTAAATAAAAAAGAAATTTTGGGCGGATGCAGACAGGTCGTTTTGAAAACATCCACTAATTCACCATTCCTTTTAACCCGACTGTCTATCTTAAATAGCGGTACAGGCAGTAGTTCTCTTTGGGGGAAAACAGTCCGGGTAACATTAAAACGCACTTAAGGCTACATCTAAAAGGCTGCCTGTCCGTGAGACGTAAATATATTGTAGATTTCCGAACATGTGGCCGAGTACTACGCGAACCATCCTGAAGAGAGTAAGTTCCTCTTCTTCCAAGAACTGACGGTTTACAATGACTTTCAACCGACTTCCTTAAACGCCAAACAACGACCCCTAAAACCCAACATTTCGCGCGCAATCCTCCTTACAACCATAGTATAGCCGCCGATGAGTGACGATAAAAATCAAAGAAGCGTTGTTTGCTCGCAGATGTGCTAATAAGTTCTGTTATTTATCTTAAGCGTTGACGTGTTTGGTCCGTTGAGGTCAGTTCGCGATGCATGATCGTATCGGGAAAATACTGCGTTGTTAGTTTAGAAACTGGGAATGTAAAACAAATTGATACGGTCGCGGTTTTGATTTGTTTATTGGCGAGAGCGGTTTTACAACGGTTGAATTCTATTTATGAGCTGTAATGAATATTTACTGCCGGGCGCCGGATAATTGTTGCAAAACCGACAGAACCTTGAGAGTGCTGACAGTTAACGTGTCGCCGTTGGCCTCTAAACAAACAACGCAATACTTTTTTTCACTTACAAGTATTTCCTCATGTCTAGACTTTTAAAGTACAATTAAAATTTTTTTGTTTGTAGAAAGTCATTTTAATCAATTTAAGTGAAAGCAAATTGAAATATAATTTCTATTGTTTGCATCAATTAGGTACCAAAAAATATGTCCTTAAAAACTGATATTAGATCCTTAAAGATTTGAGATATCTTAGACAGCCCCTGGAAACGCATTTATATAACAGTTTCGGTCTTGTCGTTTGATCCTGAGCCTGGTCCGATGTAGAATAGATGGTATTTAAGAGTACAGGAAACCTGAATTATCATACTTTTGCTTATCTGTGAGTTAGAAGTTCTTTCCAGCGTGAAGCTACTTTTGAGACTATTGATTAACTTTTTCATATGACTTTTTTGCAATCCATAACCAGACTGAAATCCTAGGAAAGGCTTTTTAGCTCTTTAGCCAGCTTACTGGCTAATACAATCTTTTTATTTATGTTAAGGGTAATCTCGAATAAGAAGAGAACTTCGCCTCATTCGGCACTTGAGTAAAAAATGTTTTCTGTTGTTAAAACTAGCTAACCATCAGAGCATCTCACGGTGACCAGACCGTCTTCAAAATCAAAAAATTGATGATAGCTAACCTTCAACAGAAGGTTAGCTAGTTTTAACAACAGGAAACATTTTTGCTCAAATCGAATGAGGCGAAGTTTTCTTCAGCTTCTTTTGATGTACATCTGGCGATTTTCCGAAAGTTTTTCCCCAGAGACAGTTGGCGTATTCCTAAGTGACATCAGAGCATCTCACAGCGACCAGACCGCCTCCAACATCAAAAAATTGATGAGGGTCAACAGAAGGTTAGCTTGTTTTAACAACAGGATACTTATTTTACTCAAGTGCCGAATGAGGCGAAGTTCTCTTCTTCTTCTTGTGATGTACACCTGGTGATTTTCCTTCCCGAAAGTTTTTCCCCAGAGACAGTTGGCGTATTCCTAAGCGACATCTGAAGACGCACGGCTAAACCCAAAACTTTCTAGTTCTAGGTCTAATGTTAGTTCTAATTTTATTTGTTATCCGTTACTTGATTATTTAGATTTAAGAATGATTCAAGTTCTAAGTCTAGTGCAAATCAAATTTTTATACCATAACGGAGATTTAGCTAGGAAGTTTACCCCCTCCCTTTATTTAGAATCAAAAAATTTTGAAAAATCTGAAGTCGTCTTTTATTAGTTCTCATACAATATAAACATTTATATTTTGGTAAACTTTGTAATATTGTAAAAGATCTAGTTTGGTATACTTGATGAACTGAGTGAACCTTAATCTCCTCAGCTTGTTCAATATGGAAAAAATGTATGAGGGGGCATGGCTTATCAGGAAACCTTTCCAGCATGAGGCTAACTTTGAGACCTCCCAACTGTTGATTAACTGTTTTATATGGCTTTTTTGTAGTCCATAACCATGTTGAACTCCAAGGAATATCGTTTCAGCTGCTTCTTTAGCCAGCTTGTGCGTCTTCTCATTGCTTTCAATATCATTGTGTCCTGGAACCCAATATAAAGTAAGATCATTGCTTTTAGCGAGTTCTCTCAGGTTATTGGTATACTCTCTGATCAGTGGAGAGTAACTCGCAAAGAACTTATCGTGCCTTATTCAAAGCCTTTCCGTAAAGAACTGTTTATGGTTAAATTTTTCAGCTTCTTTAGAAAGTTCAAAACGATTCAGAAGTTTACCAGGAACATTACTTTCAATTTCAGTGTGGCTTGGAATCCAGCATAAAGTAATAGCATTGCTTTTAGCAAGTTCTCTCAGGTTATTGGTATACTCTTTAATCAGTGCAGAGTCACTATAAAAGACTGAACATGGTTCTCATTGCTGTCAATGTCATTATGTCTAGGAACCCAACATAAAGTAACATCATTGCTTCTAGCGAGTTCTGTCAGGTTATTGGTATACTTTCTGATCAGTGGAGAGTCACCCGTAAAGAACTGGTTTTACCAAGAACATTGCCCTCAATTTCACTGTGACTTGGAACCAACGTCATAAAGTAACATCATTGCTTCTAATAGTTCTCTTAGGTAATTGGTATACTCTCTGATAGGTGCAGAGTCACGCGTAAATTACAGTTTATGGTTGCACTTTCTTTTCCTTTCGTAGCTTTAAAGCAGTGCAGAAGTATATAGCAAGAGCTTCTGAGTGAAAATGATTATTCTTAAGCTGAGGAGCAATTTAATGAGGCGAGCTACTCTGGATCCTAGACCCTTTGAAGCATCAGTATGCTTTAGAACCTTTCGTCCAATCATCCCTGTTTCTAAATATGACCTTATTTGTTCCTTAATATGACAAATTTCGACCAACCGTGGTCGAAATTTGTGGGAATAAAGTTCATCTTAATTTCAATCAAGTGATATAGACTTGAGTCCTTGAAAATTTCCAGGTGTCCTCTGAGATTACGTTGTATCAACTTGAGTAAACAGCATGTTTTCAGTGATAAGGCACTCAAAGATGTCTCATTTTCTATATTTATATAAACGAAGTGGTGTGAGATTGAGTAAGGTTTCAAGATCAGCCGCCGAATAAGATCTCATTGTTGTTGTGCTGTTTTATGATTGATTTTTGGGCACCAAACCTGTGAAGTAGGGGTGGAACAGTTATCCAGCAACTATCCAGTAACCGGTTTATTCAGCCACTTTAAAAATCCGGCCGGATATCAGATATTCGCTGAATTTTCCGAATTTTCATACAAATCCGGAATGAATTCAATAATTCATATCTCAGAAACCAATGAAATTTTTTAAATGCGATTTTTTTGTGAAAAAGTACACACTTTTCTGTACAAATAGCCATGATTTCATTAACATATCTTAATAAATCGATTTTTTATGATTTTTTCAAAACTTTTGGAGCAAATGTTTATGTTGGTAAATTAACAAAAGTTCAGATATTCATATTTTAAAAACGAATTGATTTTTTTAAATGCAGTTTTATTCATAAAAAGTACATGCTTTTCTCTACAAATAGCCATTATTTTATTAATATATCTTAAGAATTCGATTTATTACGATTTTTTGAAAATCATTAGAGAAAATTTTTGTATTCGTAAATTAATAAAAATTCGGATTAAATTCAACAATTCATATCTCAAAATCGAATGAATTTTTTTTATACGATTTTGTTCATGAAAAAGTACATACTTTTCTTTATAAATAGCCATGATCTCATTAACATATCTTAACAAATCGAATTTTTATGATTTTTTGAAAATCTTTGGAGGTAATCATTATATTCGTAAATTAATATAAAACTTCAGATATTCATATCTTAAAAACGAATAGATTTTTTTAATTATTCATAAAAAAGTACATGCTTTTCTTTACAAATAGCCATTATTTCATTAATATATAATATAATATTTATCTTTGAAAAAAATTGGCATCTTCGTAAACTAATTCTTCGTAACTTGATCTCTCGAAAATGAATTGGGATATTTAAGTATGATTTTGTGCATATAAAACAACATTCTTTTCTATATAAATTGTAATAAATTTGATCAAGATATGCTACAAAAACGATTTTTTACGATTTTTTCAAATATGATGAGAAAATATTTAGTGAATGGCTACAAATTTAGGTTGAATTCAAAACTTGATATCCCAAAAACAAAGAACTCAAATAAGATTTTATTCTGATGAAAGTAAATCCTTTTCCTTTATAAATAATGAAAAATTTCGTCAAGATATCTTAAGAATTTAAAGAGATTTAGATTTTATGGAATGCTACAAATTTATCTTAAAAGATATCTTAAAAACGATTTGTGTTGTTCCTGTGTGATTGTGTTTTGAGAAAAATTACAACCTTTTTTTATAAATCACGAAAAATTTTATCAAGATATATTCAGCTAGATAACGAACACCTGTATATAATATAAAACTTATTCTAAAACTGACAGTTACACATAATGGCCTGATGGATATGCCGGCTAACCGGATGTTCAGCAGAATATGATCCCGGATATCCAGCTTTTCGTACATCACAATCCATTCGATCACTACAGTGTAGTAGAGTGAACGATTGGTCTGATTATTGCTATCTAATCACAATGAACCATTCGTGATTTAAGACTTCAGCTTAAAGCTTTTTGGGTAGATGGACGTCCCAGACAAAAAACTTATGCAGTTGCAACAAAGAAGCAAATAAGATATTGTTAATGCCAAAATTATTTCAAAGCGATTTAATGAATAATATTTTTAAAAAACTGAATTTGAGGAAAATTTTACTGGTTACCTTCATTCCTTGCTCATTTCACATCAGATTGCTTGTGTATCAGCCGCAATCTGATTCAAAAATTTGCAACTCATCATCAGATAGATTTTTGTTAAGTTGATTGAATCAATATTCACTTTAACCAACTTACTTTAATTGGTCTCTTCATGTTTTTAGTTATTGTTATGAATCCAATAGGGCAGATTTAATAAAAGAATTATCAAAATTTTCTTTGAATGAAAGAGTTTTTCATTTCTTACAAGCGCAGCTTCATAGGTTGTCTCTCAATCTTTGTAGTTGTTGGTTTGTAATGTTATTTATATTTATTGTTTAGTGGAAGTTTAAATAATTGCAATCATTATTTAAGTAATGCTGGTAAATATGTCTTAGTAAATTTTCGAAGGCATATTCAAAGATTTGTTGTAACCCGTGACCAACAAGAGCCCAAACGATAGCTAAACCACGTCCCGACGATGTCTATCTCGTAAACAATGCGGCCACGCTCGTCATAGTTATAGATAGATACGGACCTCACGCTGTTTTGCGTCGTTCTTATCTGTTTGGTATTTTTTTTCTGTTCTCTTATTTCGTCCCGTTCGTTCTGGGCGGCATGTCCGACCTTGTTCGGAAAAAATCCAACTAAGCACAAAGAGCGCCGATATCACACCGCGAGATAACCTCATGATGCAGTTACGGGAACTCATCTATCGTGTAATCCACTCATATACTCGATTTCTTTCAGCGTTAAATTCCCCGGGGCCTATTTACAACCTATTTATAAATTTATTAGGCGATTTCTTATTTTGACGTCTCCTTTAGATCGGCTCAAAGGAGATGTGTCGCTTAAACATGTAAGTTTACTGCGAATCGTAACAGTTACAATGTAATGTACGTTCGAATAGCGACAGCACTCTCGTCGAAAAGGGGTGAGAGGGAATTAAAGGCCTCCACTATGGCATATATCGGAATTTAACGCGGCAGTAAACTATTTCTGTCCTATCTCTCTATTCGCACGTCGGTCGCCGTGCATGGCCGACACGGAACTTAGTGCCCTAATACATTTAAATGCTTCGTAAGTAGGGGTATTACTATTCATGGACAACATATTGATCTGATCCGGGACCCCCATTATACGGCTGTAGATGGTGCGGGGGCGCGTCGATTGACTATTGTGCCGAACCACGCACGAATCTGAAGACCGCGAGAGTTAAGTTGTTCGTGTGGGACGTTAAATCTAAATCGAAACGGAAGAGAGTGTATTAAACCTTGGGTTTGCTACATGAGAAACTATTAAATGTATAAATAAAATTACTTTATTAATAAGGGACACCTCCATTATGGCCTTGGAGTTAGTTCCCATGCTAGTGTTAGTTCTAGTTTTAATTGTAAATCATCACTAAACTATTTAGATTTAAAAGTAGAACTTAAACTTAGGCAAAACCTGAATGATTCTAAACTAAGTTTAGTGTTAGTGCTAGAGCAAATTAAAATTTTTTATATAACGGAGTTTTGACTTCAAAGTTCACTTTATTTAAAGATAAAGAAGTTAAAAAAAATCAAAAACCGTCTTTCATTAGTGCTCATAAAGCATAAACGTTTAAATTTTTTGGTAAAGTTAGTAATATTGTGAAAGATCTCGTTTGGTGTGTAAACTGGGTGCTGAAGGGAAGGTCCCTTTGAGAGTTTCCCCAGTAATTATTTTCGCAGTTAATGTTCCGTGGTCGCATAAAACCAGGTTTACGCGGTTGCTCGCGGAAAAAAACGCCGACAGCGGCGTTCAACGACGGGTCGGTCCGGGTCTATAAAATTTCATACGCAAATAACAAGTTGGAGAGCCGGGCCTCTGAGTCGGGCGTGCAATTAAAATAATAACATAGCCACGACCTGACCGCCTTGTATTTTTCGTTCGTACCGCTCTGGCCGTATTAAAACATATATTATGGGCAATCGACTCCAAGAGGCCCCAGTGATCCTCGGAATTTATTATGACGGTAGACGTTGAATAAATTTCTACCCGATATTTTCGGTTCTCATAACCAATCCGTTTCGAATCGAAATGTGTTCTCTCAAAACAAAAATTTTATTTGCCCGAATCAATCTTGCGTTCATCTCAAATTGTTCTACACAAGTTATTCAGTTTTATCAGTAATCAGTTATTCAGGCGAGGAATATGTGTTATTGTAAAGTACCGAACTAAAATTAGAATTAACACTAGATTTAATATTAGAAATTCTTCCAGCGATCTTCTTTATTAACGTTGTTTTTATCCCAGTGAATTTCTATGGCTTCTCTTATAAGCCTTTGGTGATATTTGCTGGTCCTAACCAATCCCTTTGTTTTGTTGAAATCTATTCGGCGTCCATCTGAATGGCAATGTTCCGTAACCACTGACTGTTGAATCCTCTTCAGCTTCACATCCTTCTAATACTCCTTCACACTGCATTCAACGTTAAGTCCCGTTTATCCAACGTAAACCTTCCCACAACTGCATGATAGCCGATTTTTTAATAGAGTTAGCTTGTTCTTGAGTATCGAGAATATATTCCGAATTTTGATGACTGTTCCGTATCGCAGCATGATGTCGTTTTTCTCGGATATCGTGCAATTCGTTATATTACACTGGAAACATAAGGATGACAGATAAATCCAGCTGGTTCCGTACTTACTGTATCTTCCCTCTGCTTGATGGCTCGGTTGATGTTGTCAAAGTGTATCCGTTCGTCGTTTTTTAGATTGTGTTCTTCATAAATTCTTGCTGCTATCTGAAACAAAGTGCGGATCTCGGACCTTTTCTGTTGGGAATGATGGTGTGATTTTGCCTCTAGGTACCAGTTGGTGTGGGTCTTCTTCCGATACTCTCCAAGTTCCATGTCACCATTTGTCATTCTAGTGATCAATACATCTAGGAAAAGCAATTGTTTAACAGTTTCCGTTTTCATGGTAAATTTGATAATGGGATGTTGGGCGTTTAAGTTATCTAAGAACTTTTCGAAGCGTTCTCTGCCATGGTGTAATACCACAAACTTATCGTCCACATATCGAAGCCATAGTTTCGATTGGTTCTTCTTCAAAACATCTTTTTTGAATAATTCTATGTAGAAATTATATATTGCTATAACCGGCGACAATGGAGTTCCCATGGCTATCTCTTCAAACTGCTCGTAAAACTCTCCTTTGTAGTTAAAATACGTCGACGATAAACAGTATTCTACTAGATCTGGCACTTATTCCGGAAATCCCTCCGGATTCAGTTTCTGGCCCTAGTATAAGAAGATTCCACATCGAAACTAACCAAAATATCTCCAATATTTTACCGATTTCACAAAATGTGTAGAATCCCTTACATATAACTCCGTGTTGCCATTAAATGGAGAGAGAATCTTCACGAGATGTTTAGCCAATAGCTATGTTGGGGAGTTAATGGCACTGACGATAAGGCTAAGAGGGACGTCTGGTTTATGGGTTTTCGGTAGTCCATAAATTCTTGGTGGTACCGGCGCCTGCATTAACAATCCTTTCTGGTAGAAGTCCTATGGATTTTATCAGGTCTTTTATTTTTCTTTCTTTTCATCTTGTCTGTAGGATTTTTCTTGATCTTCCTATAGGCAGATGGGTCCAGCAGGTCGATCATTTTGGCGTCATATTTTTCTTTGCCCATAACAACGTTGGCATTCCACTTATCTACTGGTAACACGACGATTTCAGATTTTTCTTTAATAGATCGGAGTGCCTTCTTTTCACAAACTATCAACTCAACCCAACCCCCGCAACTTCTTGTCGAATTTCTTCGACTTTTAGTGCAGGCATCCCTCGAACAGCTACTTCCACTTTAGCGCAGACTGCATGATAGTCGATTTTTTAATAGAGTTAGCTTGTTCTTGAGTATCGAGAGTATATTCCAAATTTTGATGACTGTTCCGTATCGCAGCATGATGTCGTGTTTCTCGGATATCGTGCAATTCGTTCTATTACACTGGAAACATAAGGATGACAAATAAATCCAGCTGGTTCCGTACTTACTGTATCTTCCCTCTGCTTGATGGCTTGGTTGATGTTGTTCAAAGTGTATCCGTTCGTCGTTCTTTAGATTGTGTTCTTCATAAATTCTTGCTGCTATCTGAAACAAAGTGCGGATCACGGACCTTTTTTGTTGGGAATCATTTTGTGATTTTGCCTCTAGGTACCAGTTGGTGTGGGTCTTCTTCCGATACTCTCCAAGTTCCATGTCATCATTTGTCATTCTAGTGATCAATACATCTAGGAAAAGCAACTGTTTAACAGTTTCCGTTTTCATGGTAAATTTGATAATGGGATATTGGGCGTTTAAGTTATCTAAGAACTTTTCGAAGCGTTCTCTGCCATGGTGTAATACCACAAACTTATCATCCACATATCGAAGCCATAGTTTCGATTGGCTCTTCTTCAAAACATTTTCTTTGAATAATTTTATGTAGAAAATATATATCGCTATAACCGGCGACAATGGAGTTCCCATGGCTATCCCTTCAAACTGCTCGTAAAACTCTCCTTTGTAGTTAAAATACGTCGACGATAAACAGTACTCTACTAGATCTGGCACTTATTCCGGAAATCCCTCCGGATAGAGTTTCTTGTCCTAGTATAAGAAGATTCCACATCGAAAGTAACTAAAATATCTTCAGTATTTTTACCGATTCCACAAAATGTGTAGAATCCCGTACATATGACTCCGTATTGCCTTTAAATGGAGAGAGAATCTTCGCGACATGTTCAGCCAACAGCTATGATGGGAAGTTTATGGGTCTTCGGTAGTCCATAAATTCTTGGAGGTATCGGCGCCTGCATTAACAATCCTTTCTGGTGGAAGTCCTATGGATTTTATCAGGTCTTTCGTTTTTCTTTGTTTTCATCTTGTCTGTAGGATTCTTCTTGATCTTCCTATAGGTAGATAGGTCTAGCAGGTCGATCATTCTGGCGTCATATTTTCCTTTGCCCATAACAACGTTGGCATTCCACTTATCTACTGGTAACACGACGATTTTAGATTTTTCTTTAATAGATCGAAGTGCCTTCTTTTCATAAACTATCAACTCAACCCAACCCAACCCCCGCAACTTCTTGTTGAATTTCTTCGACTTTTAGTGCAGGCATCCCTCGAACAGCTACTTCCACTTCGCTTCCACTTCACTTTCATTATTTCTTCCTTCGGGACCTTCTTTGGAGCGATTGCGTAGTTTAGTCCTTTGGTCAGTATCTTGGTTTCTTCCTTTGTAACTGGGACAAGATGTTCTTCTTCATATGTATTCAGTGTTTCAATGATTCGAACTTCTTGATGTGTGTGTCACTGGTCCTCCTATTCACGATCAGCCTTTTCCATTGTTAATCTGTCCACCAGAAGAGTGGGATACTCTTCTGTGGTCATACTATTGGAAAGTGAAAGGTGGAATAAAGTCTTATTTATTTTCTGTAAATCACTGTAGGTCTGGTGGTCTGTCCTAATCAAGATCCTACGAGCTGAAGCACAGTCGCTGTGATGCTTTATTTTACATAATTTTTTTAAATATGTTTTACTGAACTCTCTATCAAATTGAAACGATGAGGTATATGTTGTTTTAAAGAGCAATCTTTTATCTTTAATCTGATGTAAAATCCATTTAAAAAAATAGGACCTCAACGATTTCTTGAATGTTATTTAATTTCTATTATTAATATCCTCCAAAAACATCACAAATAAACTTCTTTTTCAAACACTTATAAATGCTGAAGAAATCCCGTTTATATTTCCAGAAAGTAAAATATTTAAGCTTTAATTTGATGCAAGAATTGTACTTAAGCTTTCATAGGTATGAGCGTTTATTTAAAAATCGACGTTATAACCCCAGTTTAACCTTAATATACTATATTTATCATATTATTTTTACATAATTCTTAACAACCAAGATAATATCTTATTTATTTATTATAAAAGGAGAATTTAAACCTTAATTTATTATTTCTCAACTTTAAACTTTAATACTCCTTCACACTGCATTCAACGTTAAGTCCCGTTTATCCAACGTAAACCTTCTCACAACTGCATGATAGCTGATTTTTTAATAGAGTTAGCTTGTTCTTGAGTATCGAGAGTATATTCCAAATTTTGATGACTGTTCCGTATCGCAGCATGATGTCGTGTTTCTCGGATATCGTGCAATTCGTTCTATTACACTGGAAACATAAGGATGACAGATAAAGTCCGTACTTACTGTATCTTGCCTCTGCTTGATGGCTCGGTTGATGTTCTTCAAAGTGTATTCGTTCGTCGTTCTTTAGATTGTGTTCTTCATAAATTCTTGCTGCTATCTGAAACAAAGTGCGGATCACGGACCTTTTCTGTTGGGAATGATTTTGTGATTTTGCCTCTAGGTACCAGTTGGTGTGGGTCTTCTTCCGATACTCTCCAAGTTCCATGTCATCATTTGTCATTCTAGTGATCAATACATCTAGGAAAAGCAACTGTTTAACAGTTTCCGTTTTCATGGTAAATTTGATAATGGGATATTGGGCGTTTAAGTTATCTAAGAACTTTTCGAAGCGTTCTCTGCCATGGTGTAATACCACAAACTTATCGTCCACATATCGAAGCCATAGTTTCGATTAGCTCTTCTTCAAAACATTTTCTTTGAATAATTCTATGTAGAATATATATATCGCTATAACCGGCGACAATGGAGTTCCCATGGCTATCTCTTCAAACTGCTCGTAAAACTCTCCTTTGTAGTTAAAATACGTCGACGATAAACAGTACTCTACTAGATCTGGCACTTATTCCGGAAATCCCTCCGGATAGAGTTTCTTGTCCTAGTATAAGAAGATTCCACATCGAAACTAACCAAAATATCTCCAGCATTTTACCGATTTCACAAAATATGTAGAATCCCTTACATATAACTCCGTGTTGCCTTTAAATGGAGAGAGAATCTTCGCGAGATGTTTAGCCAATAGCTATGTTGGGGAGTTGATGGCACTGACGATAAGGCTAAGAGGGACGTCTGGTTTATGGGTCTTCGGTAGTCCATAAATTCTTGGTGGTACCGGCGCCTGCATTAACAATCCTTTCTGGTGGAAGTCCTATGGATTTTATCAGGTCTTTCGTTTTTCTTTGTTTTCATCTTGTCTGTAGGATTTTTCTTGATCTTCCTATAGGTAGATGGGTCCAGCAGGTCGATCATTCTGGCGTCATATTTTCCTTTGCCCATAACAACGTTGGCATTCCACTTATCTACTGGTAACACGACGATTTCAGATTTTTCTTTAATAGATCGGAGTGCCTTCTTTTCACAAACTATCAACTCAACCCAACCCCCGCAACTTCTTGTCGAATTTCTTCGACTTTTAGTGCAGGCATCCCTCGAACAGCTACTTCCACTTCGCAAATTATTTCTTCCTTCGGGACCTTCTTTGGAGCGATTGCGTAGTTTAGTCCTTTGGTCAGTATCCTGGTTTCTTCCTTTGTAACTGGGACAAGATATTCAGTGTTTCAAAGATTCGAACGTCTGGATGTGTGTGTCACTGGTCCTCTGGAATTCACGATCAGCATTTTCCATTGTTAATCTGTCCACCAGAAGAGTGGGATACTTTTCTTTGGTCATACTATTGGAAAGTGAAAGGTGGAATAACGTCTTATTTATTTTCTGTAAATCACTGTAGGTCTGGTAGTCTGTCCTAATCAAGATCCTACGAGCTGAAGCACAGTCGTTGTGATGCTTTATTTTACATATATTTTTAAAAATATGTTTTACTGAACTCTCCATCAAATTGAAACGATGAGGTATATGTTGTTTTAAAGAGCAATCTTTTATCTTTAATCTGATATAAAATCCATTTAAAAAAATAGGACCTCAACGAGTTTTTAAATGTTATTTCATTTCTATTATTAATATCCTCCAAAAACATCACTAATAAACTTCTTTTTCAAACACTTATAAATGTTGAAGAAATCCCGTTTATATTTCCAGAAAGCAAAATATTTAAGCTTTAATTTGATGCAAGAATTGTACCTAAGCTTTCATAAGTTTATTTAAAAATCGACGTTATAACCCCAATTTAACCTTAAAATACTATATTTATCATATTATTTTTACAAAATTCTTAACAACCAAGATAATATCTTATTTATTTATTATAAAAGGAGAATTTAAACCTTAATTTATTATTTTTCAACTTTAAAAATCATAATTTTTCAAATGTTCCATATTTTTTTAGATGTTTTGATTTACATATAAATTGGCATGGCTGTTTCAAAATATTTTTTGATGAACTCTTCATCAAATTGAAGCGATTAGTAATACCTGGTTTTAAAAAGAAATCTTTTATCTTTAATTTGATATAAAATCAAATTACTTAATATTTAAAAAAATAAGATCTCCACGATTTTTTGAATATTATCGTTTTATTTCTATTATGCACATAACTTTGCAAAAACGCATCACTATTAAAAAAATCTTCTTTCAAAAATTTTTAATACTGAAGCAATATCGTTCATATTTCTTAAAAGTAGAATATTTAAGCTTTAATTTTAATGATGCAAGAATGGTACCTTAATTTCCATAAATATGGGATGAGAGTTTATTTAAAATCGACGTTTTTACCCTAATTTAACCTTAAAATGCTATAATGATCATATCTTTTTTTTAATCCTTAACAACGAGATAATATCTTATTTACTTATTATAAAAGGAGAATTTATGTTTTAATTTGTTATCTCTCAACTTTAAAAATCATATTTTTCAAAATTTCCAAATTTCTTTAGATATTTTGATTTACACTTAAATTTGCATGGTTGTTTTTAAATATTTTTTGATGAACTTTCTATCAAATTGAAACAATGAGTTATATGTTGTTTTAAAGAGGAATCTTTTATCTTTAATTTGATATAAAATCCATTTAATAATTTGATAAAATAAGATCTCCACGATTTTTTTAATATTATCGTTTTATATTGATTATTCATATAATCTCTCCAAAAAGCATCACTAATAAACTTCTTTTTCAAAAACTTTTTGATGTTGAAGAAATCCCGTTTATATTTCCTGAAAGTGGAATATTTAAGCTTTAATTTGATGCAAGAATTGTACATAAGCTTACATAAGTATGGGATGAGCGTTTATTTAAAAATCGTCGTTTTAACCCCAATTTAATCTTAAAATGCTATAATTATCACATCGTTTTTTTTTTAATCCTTAACAACCGAGATAATATCTTATTTATTATAAAAGGAGAATTTACACTTTAATTTGTTATCTCTCAACTTTAAAAATCATATTTTTCAAAATTTCCAAATTTCTTTAGATATTTTGATTTATACCTAAATTTGCATGGTTGTTTTTAAATATTTTTTTGATGAACTTTCTATCAAATTGAAACGATGAGTTATATGTTGTTTTAAAGAGGAATCTTTTATCTTTAATTTGTTATAAAATCCATTTAATAATTTGAAAAAATAAGATCTCCACGATTTTTTTAATATTATCGTTTTATATTGATTATTCATATAATCTCTCCAAAAAGCATCACTAATAAACTTCTTTTTCAAAATCTTTTTGATGCTGAAGAAATCCCGTTTATATTTCCTGAAAGTGGAATATTTAAGCTTTAATTTGATGCAAGAATTGTACATAAGCTTACATAAGTATGGGATGAGCGTTTATTTAAAAATCGTCGTTTTAACTCCAATTTAATCTTAAAATTCTATAATTATCACAACGTTTTTTTTTTGAATCCTTAACAACCGAGATAATATCTTATTTATTATAAAAGGAGAATTTACACTTTAATTTGTTATCTCTCGACTTTAAAAATCATATTTTTCAAAATTTCCAAATTTCTTTAGATATTTTGATTTACACCTAAATTTGCATGGTTGTTTTTAAATATTTTTTGATGAACTTTGTATCAAATTGAAACGATGAGTTATATGTTGTTTTAAAGAGGAATCTTTTATCTTTAATTTGTTATAAAATCCATTTAATAATTTGAAAAAATAAGATCTCCACGATTTTTTTAATATTATCGTTTTATATTTATTATTAACATATTCTCTCCAAAAAGCATCACTAATAAACTTCTTTTTCAAAAACTTTTTAATGCTGAAGAAATCCCGTTTATATTTCCTGAAAGTGGAATATTTAAGCTTTAATTTGATGCAAGAATTGTACCTAAGCTTACATAAGTATGGGATGAGCGTTTATCTAAAAATCGTCGTTTTAACCCCAATTTAATCTTAAAATGCTATAATTATGACATCGTTTTTTTTAATCCTTAACAACCGAGATAATATCTTATTTATTATAAAAGGAGAATTTAAACTTTAATTTGTTATCTCTCAACTTTAAAAATCATATTTTTCAAAATTTCCAAATTTCTTTAGATATTTTGATTTACACCTAAATTTGCATGGTTGTTTTTAAATATTTTTGATGAAGTTTCTATCAAATTGAAACGATGAGTTATATGTTGTTTTAAAGAGGAATCTTTTATCTTTAATTTGATATAAAATCCATTTAATAATTTGAAAAAATAAGATCTCCACGATTTTTTTAATATTATCGTTTTATATTTATTATTCACATAATCTCTCCAAAAAGCATCACTAATAAACTTCTTTTTCAAAAACTTTTTGATGCTGAAGAAATCCCGTTTATATTTCCTGAAAATGGAATATTTAAGCTTTAATTTGATGCAAGAATTGTACATAAGCTTGCATAAGTATGGGATGAGCGTTTATTTAAAAATCGTCGTTTTAACCCCAATTTAATCTTAAAATGCTATAATTATCACATCGTTTTTTTTTAATCCTTAACAACCGAGATAATATCTTATTTATTATAAAAGGAGAATTTAAACTTTAATTTAATATTTCTATACTTAAAAAATAATAATTTTTCGAATTTTCCATTTTTTTAGATATTTTGATTTACACTTAAATTAGCATAGTTGTTTTTAAATATTTATTGATGAACTCTTCATCAAAGTGAAACTTTAACTTATATGTTGTTTTAAAGAGGAATCTTTTATCTTTAATCTGATGTAAAATCCATTTAAAAAAATAGGACCTCAACGATTTTTTGAATGTTATCATTTCGTAACTAATAAACTTCTTTTTGAAGAACTTTTAAATACTGAAGAAATCCCATTTATATTTCCTGAAATTGTACCTAAGCAACATTTTCATAAGTACTGTATGAGCATTTATTTAAAAATCGATGTTTTAACCCCAATTCATTCCTAAAATGCTATAATTATAATATTATTTTTTTTAATCCTTAACAATCGAAATAATATCTTATTTATTTATTATAAAAGGAGAATTTATACTTTAATTTATTATTTCTCAACTTTAAAAATGATAATTTTTCGATTTTCCCATTTTTCTTTTAAATTTTTTGATTTACACAAAAAGTAGCATGGTTGTTTCAAAATATTTTTTGATGAACTCTTCATCAAATTGAAACGATAAGTTATATGTTGTTTTAAAGATGAATCTTTTACCTTTAATTTTTTGAATATTATCGTTTTATTTCTATTACTCACATAACCTCGCAAAAACACATCACCATTAAAAAAATTCTGCTTTTAAAAACTTAAAAGTGAAGCAATATTGTTGATATTTCCTGAAAGTAGAATATTTAAGCTTTAGTTTGATGCAAGAATGGTATCTTAATTTCCATAGATATATGGGATGAGCAATTCTTTACAAATCAATGTTCTTACCCTACGTTAATCTTAAAATACCATAAAAATTATCATACCAATTTAAAAAAAATCTTAACAACCCAGATAATATCTTATTTATTTATTATAATAGGAGAATTTAAACTTCTTTTAAATTTATTATTTCTCAATTTTAAAAATCGTAATTTTTCGAATTTAGAATTTCTTTTAATATTTAGATTTACACCTAAATTTGCATGTTCGTTTTTAAATATTTTTTGATAAATTCTCCATCTTTTATCTTTAATTTGATATAAATTCCATTTAATAATTTCAAGAAATAAGTTCTTCACGATCTTTTATATAGTATTATTTTGGTGTTTAATCCCTCAAAAATCCAACAAAAATTTTTAAAAAACCTTTTAATATCCAAGCAAAATCTTTTATATTTCCTAAAAATAACAAATTTAAACAACATTTTTTAAAATCATCGTTTTATTTCATTTTAAATTCTTTCCAATTCAACGGTTTTTTTTCTTTCTGAATTTTTTTTTAGTTCTAACCGCAAACTTTGGGTTGGGAGGAGGCACTTATCTCGTTTCTGGGAGAATAGATACAAAAGTCGTTAGGGGCGGCATTAATTGTTACTTTTCAACGGGGGCCATCTATCTTACGCCCTACGGACCCTTACGATTTCTGCCCGTCTACCTGATTTTGACCCCTGAGGGTATCACTTCATCTGGCTTCTTCGATTCCCCCTCGATTCTAACTTCAAATTTACAACAAACTTACACAATCGCGTTCCGATAAATACAAAAACACAAATTTTAACAAGAAATAATTTACGTTATTTTTGTAGAAATTTAAATTCTCATTCGAGAAAAGTAATTATAGAGACCATTCGTTTAAACTAACAAAGGTTAAGTCTGTCAGCTCGAGTAATATATCGCGATATTAATCGATGTCGTTCCTTTGGCGGGTTTGTAAAATGGCTAAAGGACGGTGGAACACAACATAACTTGGTGTAATAAAAAAAAATAACGTTTGGAGAGAAAGAGTAAAGGCCAAGACCGGCAAGGCGCGTATGGATTCCCGTAAACGTCTCGCCGCACAAGAAACCGTTAAAATTAACTGTTCAATGTTCCGGCAATCGCACGTCCCGAACTATGGAAAGCGACGTGATTGAGTCGTAATTTTTATGTCCTTTTTATGACCGATCGTTCTTCCGGGAATCCAAACGATTGTTTGAACGCGATTTTAAGCATAATTTTCTCCCCACACTTCCATAATACATGAAACAAAATTAACAAAAACGAAACTAAAAATTCTTTAATAGAAAACCACCTACATAGAAAATCATCCCAACGTTTTAAAGACAATACCCCGATTTCAATTTGCTTTTATTTTGCCGCAAAACCCTGCCTCCGCTTCGTTTCAGGAACAAAAGCTCATAAAATTATCAATTAACCCATCGCCTTCGATGTGAAACAATGGATTTTTCGAAGCAATCAAAAAACAATTCGCCAAGATTAAGATAGCCATTTTTTTAAACAAATTTGTTTAAATTTGATTCCGGTTGTAAACCGATTAATTAGTTTATTTCAGAAATTCGAATCGTGACATGGACTACCAACAACGACTACGACGGTTGTTTATCGTCGACATTCTACCACGGGTCATTTAACGTATAATTTAAATTGGTTAATTTAGTGAGCCGTTTACCTCGATGTAATACAAGCTTACTGTTAAACGTTAGCTTTACTTGTAAGCACTAGTAAAAGGGGGCGTAGTGATTGTTAACCTTGTTTGAGATTTACTCCGTTAACAAACTAAATTTACGTAAATAATTACATCTATTTCTCTTTTTTTAATCGTGTAAACACCGCAAACGAATGTTAACAGCGACTGTAAAGGTGGGCTTTTTCGAGATACCCGCCTCGTTAAGGTTAAATTATTCAGAACGTTGCAGCGATTTTTTGCGCCTCTCCGAAAGTTTCTTCTGGTATCTCGACCAATTCGAGAGAGAACTATATCCAGAGCGTTACTAATGAGAGCAATTTGTACACCGAGTCCGGCTACCTGAGTCCGAAAATACCGCCAAAACAACCTCTAATGAAATTAGCCCATCAAATAAACATCTCCGCTGCCGCCGCGTCGAAGAACGCGTAGCTACTAACAAACGATCCGTGATTTTACGAATTGCAATCCAGAAATAACGACCCGTTAGAAATAACCGAGCTCTCCCTCTCATGAATGAAACAGTACTTTGAGTTTAGCTCTATGGCCTCTCTTTTCCCCTCTAAACCGTCCAGACTCAATCAATATTCCTTCACATTAATACAAATTGCTCATTTCAACGATGGCGCCGTTAGATATATACCGATCGATTTTTCGTTTTTAAACCCTGTTTATTATTAGACACAAATTATACTTCAAAGAAAAAAGATTATTTCAACACAATAATCTATAAAATTACAATAGCTTGATACTTTTTCAATAATAACGCCATTTATTTAATAAATATATCATTTCATTTTTATCGTATGTAAAGACGAGACAGTTTTTGGT
Organism: Onthophagus sagittarius; assembly: GCA_036711965.1. Classification (NCBI taxonomy): domain Eukaryota; kingdom Metazoa; phylum Arthropoda; class Insecta; order Coleoptera; family Scarabaeidae; genus Onthophagus; species Onthophagus sagittarius. Next base: position 18,165,520 of record JASERS010000004.1, read on the forward strand.
CGAGGCAAAGTTATTACGGCATTGATACAATAATAAGCATGATATATTGCGAAAAATCGAGTCCAAGCGAATTCGCCTTAAATTAAGGCGACGATGAAGGTCTCTGTCGCCACCCAATTTTCTTCGCATTCCACAATCGTCATTACACAGTCTTCAAATGGGTAATTCGTCTGCCCACCGTCTTCTCCATTACCGTTCTTGCGGGGTCTCTCCTACCACATTGAAAAAATGTGTGTTCAGCATCATCGATCCTTTCGCAATAGCTACACTTATCATCTACTGCACACTTATACTTATGAAGGTAATTTAAAATATCCATGACCACCGATAAATAGATTGATGTGGTAGTTTGACTCGTCCCATTTCCATTACAGCCACACCGATATATTTGGTACCAGTCTTTTGCTCTCTCGGTAACTCTTATGTATATAGGAAAGAGAAGGGTACGCTAAAGCATACAGCACCTAGGCCTCAACGGACCCCTTGTACAACCTCCTACACTCTCTCCGGCTACATCAACCAGCCTAAGGAATTTCCAAAGGCTAGGATACAATTCAGAGGTGTGTTGAAAACTTCTCCAAAGTCTCTCATTCTGAGGTCTTGTAAGGTGGGGCATTCACACAAGATGTGTCGAATAGTCTCCTTGCTCTCTTGACAAAAGCGGCAGAGAAGACTAGTAGCAAGCTTAAGGTTGTAAAGATGCTTTTTACCTTACAGTAATCCATGATGAGTCCCGTTAAAATACGTAGGGCGCTTCTACCAAGTCTTACGAAAGACAAGGCTGTCTTTGCTGAAGGATAACACAGCAGTTCTTTGTCCTATCCCACCAGTCTGTTAATTTCCTGTGGGTGAAATCTTTAATAAGCTCAATTTGAATTGATACGGACGGAGCGATTAACGGTTCAAGTGAAAGATAGTTCGCTTGGCAGCTCTTTTGGCAAGCCTATCAGCGTGCTTGTTACCTGAACAAATTGAGTGTCCCTTTATCCATTGAAGTGAAATACAGTTATGTGCTGCTGCCTTCTCCAATGTTAGGTGACAGTCCATAACAAGTGCTGAGGTAATAGCTATTCTACTCAGGGCTGAAATAGATTCTCTGCTGTCAGTATAAATTGTGAAAGTCTTACCTTGCAAGTTGGATCCGACAATAAACTCAGCAGCAAGTAGAATGGCGATTAATTCTGCCTGTATGATGGTGGTACCTTTACCTAATGGAGTGGACATGTGGAGTTGGATATCGTACGAAAAAACTCCAGTTCCAGCTCCTTCCCGTCTAACCGAACCATCAGTGTAGATTTTGTTACTTTTATTTACTTCTACTTCTGTGGAACTTAGGTAGGTGAGATAACTCTTAGTAAAAATGTGTTGTAAGGGTATGAAGTCCCTCTTACGTTCCAGAATTGGCGAGTAACCAACCATTTCATTCCAACGGCATTTTTACTGTTTCTCTCACCCTTAAAAATTCTTGCTGTACGCAGTTGAAACATGTTCACCATTGCTACTTCTGGAATGAACAAATGAACTAGCGTTAGGTTCAACATGCTTTCCATGGCTTCGGTGGGGGTAGATCGCAGCGCACCTGTAACATACAAACACGCAAGTCTTTGTACTTTATTTAGTGCAGCAGTGGAAATAAATTTTAAAGTTTTTGACCAGCAGACTACTGCACCATATGTAAGCATAGGTCGAATTATAGCTGTGTAGATCCAGAGGGTAGTTTTAGGTGACAGCCCCCATGTCTTACCTATAGTCCTCCGGCACTGGCTGAATGCAACATACGCTTTCTTCACTCTATTGTTTGTCTAGGTGAGCCTTCCATGTCATTTTGTTGTCAAGTATAATGCCCAGATATTTGACTTGTTTTGACAAAACTAATGTAGTATTAGCAAAAGATGGCAAACTGGGCTTGCCAACCTTCCTCAATCGTGTGAAAAGAATCAACTCTGTCTTCCGAGGATTCACAGAGAGCCCTTGTCGGTCTCACCAAGACTCAATCAACTTGAGAGTCACTTGCCTATCAAATCCTATCAAAAAGTACATTTATGTGCTTACCTTTGACAAGGATGGTTAGATCATCTGCATAACCAACTGTTGTGAAGTTGGCTTTAGCGAGGGATTTCAAGAGGCTGTCCAGGGTGAGATTCCATAACAATGGGGAAAGTACATCCCCTTGTGGACAGCCTCGAGTAACTCCTCCATGAAGACTGACATCGCCAGCGCTAATCTTAACTATCCTATGTTTGAGAGCGTTCTCAATCCAACCACAAAGAGTCGGTGGAACTTTATGCTCAAGCGTTAATACATCGTTAATACCAGAGAAAGTTGCTTTATCAAAAGCTCCCTCTACATCCATGAAAACACGCAGGGCGGACTCTTTTGAGTCCAGCGTCTCACCAACAAAGCTGATCACCGAGTGAAGAACGAAAATTGTGTACTTGCCCTGAGTATAGGTATGTTGATTAGGATTTACTGGTGCATTTGGAAGACAGAAATGACTAATATAGCGACCACATAGCCTCTCCAAAGTTTTCATAAGAAAGGAGGAGAGGTTAATAGGTCTAAACGATTTCGGTGTGAAATAATCTAACTTACCGGATTTTGGTATGAAATTGACCGTAACCTCACGCCACTGATTGGGAATATAGTGTGGTGCTAGGCAGACCTGGAAAATTCTCACCAGGTGAGCTACAAGATCCTCCAAGCCCCATTGTAGAAGAGCTGGTATAGTACCATCTGGTCCTGATGTTTTGAACGGCGAAAAGCTATTAATTGCCCACCGTATCTTTTTCTCCCTGCAAATTTCTTCGGCTAAGATGCAATCATTTGGTGTCCTGAAGTGAACACATGGGACTTCTGGAACCTGAAAAATGCACCTCCAGTAATAGATGAAGACTCTCCAAAAGGTTTTCGGTAAAAAAACCGTCAGACTTTTTTAATAAGCCAATTCGTCGTTCAGGGTCAGATGAATTGGTAACTCTTATCAGGACTCCTCTTTAACTCAATGCAACCTAAACCTTTTTTTGCGCAGATTAGGGAAAAATGCGTTACGCACCCTGAACTGCAGTTGGCGTCTTGGTTTTTGTAGGTGGTGGAAACTTCTGATCTTCGGCCAGGAGTGTTGGACTATTCTAGCCCCTAAACTACCCACTGAAAACACGCCCTCTTTTCCTTCGTTGTTGATAAACGAAAAATCAAAACCGATAACATCAATTCATCTTGATACCTTCCTTGTTCCTTCTATTTCCCCCCATTAGGCAGTGTTATATATTAAAAATACATACACATAACTTTTTGAATTATAGTACAACCCGCCCTTTTCCTCTTCTCTTAGTCCTTCCGTCCTAAGCTTGGACCTTGCCTCCTACTTCACTATCCCTAATAGCATTTGCTTCTTCATTCCTTCGCATTTAGTGTGGACCGCATTAGGCGATGTTGGATATTACACAATGCAAAACATTCCATTAACTTTTTGTATATAAACACATCTCATCCCTTCTCCTCTTCTCTACAGTTCTACTCTGTTACATTATGGCTGGTATACCCCTGCTTCTCTCTTCTTTCCTCTCCATTAAGGTCCTCTCACTTTAGGCATGATTCCTGTCATGGCGTTTATTATCTTTCCTGCTTTTTCAAATACCTTTTTTATGTGTATAATCATTTTGGTATCTTTACCTATATTTACACCTAGGTATTTTACAGATCTTGCACTTAATATACTACTATTGTTTATATTTATCTCTATGGTCTTCATAGTTCGCCGTTCCTTCTAGTATTACCACCTCCGATTTTTTGTGGTGCTAGTTGGAGACCCATATGGCTCAGTTCTCTACTTATTGTTCTAATACAGTATTCGCCCTTATTTTTCACCTCTTCTGGAGTTAGTACTTGACTACCACTACTAGGTCGTCAGCGTATCTTATAATTTTTGCTTCTAATTCTGTTTTGAAGCCTAGAACCCTATCATAGAATGCATTCCAGAGGGTTCCCCTACAACCGCACCGTGAGGAACTCCGCACATCATCTCCTTCTCTCGTCCATCCGGTAGAATCACCCTCCTTTGGGAAAGGTAAGATGCAATTACCTTTCTTGTTCCAACCGATATCCTACAATCTCTTAAGGCTTTTCTTATTTGGGACCACGGCGCTGATTGAAGGTATTCTTTATGTCGAGTAAAATCATTATACGGTATCCTCTATTTGTTAAAGATGCCTTTTTCCTTTCTCTCACTTCTGAAATTATTCCCATCACCACGTCTGTTGTGCTTAGTCCTCTTCGTACCCATGCTGCGTATCGCTAATTACTCTTTTGTCCTCCAATTCTTCCATTAATCTATTGTTTATTATACGTTCGAGTTTACCCACCGAACTTATTAGGCATAGGGTAGGTAGCTTCTTCGTTCTCTTTTTTGGGTTTCTCGACTAGTACCAACACTGTCCTTCTCCAGATCTTCGGGAATACTCCTTGATTAAAGCACTTAATTCATTCATCTAATTCAATTCATCTAATGATATTTTTAATAAATAGCTTTTAAAATTGATCATCAATGGTTTTAATGTCGATTTCTTGCCTTTTCTTTATTCCAAGCCTTTTTATGGCCACCTGGTACGCAGTTTCCCATACATCCTCTTCCAATTCTTTGCATATCTCAGCCCATTTCTGTTCCTTGCTCCTCTTTATTAATATACTTAAGTCTTTCTTTTTTCTTTATATACCATATTCAAACTTTTCTCTATTACGGGAGTTTCCTGCGACGTTTCCTGCCTCTTTGCAGTTGTCTTCTGTACTTTATACATCATACTTTAGCTTGTGCTACTTCGGTGTTCCACCAATAAACATTCCTTTGTTCCCTGAATCTTCTTTTTTTTGTGTTTTATTACATGCCGTTGTTATCGCATCCATAAGATTTTCTTCATCAGGGTATCGTATTTTTTCTGTTTCCTTCTTAAATTGGCTTTCTAATAATATTAATTTTCCTCGTATTGTCATCCACCCTCTACTTTTACATACTTTTTCTGTTTCCTCAGGATACTTCCCCAAATCGTATCGTATAAGTTGATGGTCGCTTAGCAGTTCAGTATCTACTGCTACTTTCCAGTTCATTTTTGTGGGTGCCAATTTTTCATTTACTATCGTCAAGTCGATTACATCCTTGGGCTATTATAGGTGGGGGTATTTTCTTTATTTGCTATGAATAATTTATTTTTCGATCTGTTTTCCTCCTTGTTTCCACTATTACTCTCCGTATCTCATCGATCAATTTTTCAAAGTCCTCGTTTTTGCGGTTTGGCGAAACGTACGTTGATATTACCGTGTATCTATTCAGTTCAAGTCCTATATAACCGTGACCCTTATACCACTTTATTGGCCTGCCTACTTCTCTATCAATTTGTATGAAGTAGTCTCCATCTTTATCTGGCTCCAAATTCTGCGACCTTTTCGCGTTTGGCTCTTGTACTAATATTACGTTTATTTTGTTTCTCTATTTCTTGTTCCATCAGTTCGTGACAGATCCTTCTCTTATTACAATTGAGTTGTGCAAGTTTTATTTTGTTCGACATTTCGCATATTCACAGCCGCCGACAAAAACGCCTGTCACATGAGACTTTGAATTTCTGTAAGAAACTATACATATAAATAATGAGTAAATGTATAACAGGTATATAGACAATAAATAAATTTATAATAAATACATCTACAATAAATTAATCCATAATAAATACATCTACAATAAATAAATATATAATAAATAAATCCACAATAAATAAACAAATAGTAAATATCTCCAAAAACAATCCAAGACAACTCTATCTAACCCAACCCAACGGTCAGTAATTCTACTACGTTATCAATTCGTATTCTTTTTCTAATCCTTGCTTCAGATGGCAGAAACTTTTGGCATTATCCAACTTAACCTAACCCATTTTTTTAGAGAGAATTGATGAATCTGTTAATCAATCTATCTCTAGTATCGCCTATTCAGGCATTTCTTCAGAGTTATCAACTTACAGTTTCACTGTTCACTCCCTCTCCATTTCATCCAATTCGATCAGCCTTCTTCCTTACACTTTTTTGTATAACATGGAACAATACAAGGAAAACCATCAACTTTTTGAAATTCAGAAAAAGTTAAATTTAATATTCAACCTACCTACCTCTTTTTAAGCTAAGTTGAAGTACTTCGACTTATTTATTCTAGAAAATTTAAAAAGAAATGGTTAATTTCTGCAAAAAAGTAAATTATGACGTTTATTTGAAATTTTTTTGCTTTAATCACTTTTTAGAGAAAAAAACTCTATAGGATACGTCCATGTTGAACCGTGCACATTCAATTTTTGTCGTGTCGTAATAACCTGATAGATACATGGAACGCGCTTTCGAATTTAATGCGATCAGAGGGCGTCGTAATGGAAAGCAAATGAATAAAAAAAAAATACAACGAACAAAAACAAATGAAACGGCGGTGTCGGCGGCGAAAGCAATTATTTCTCGTTTTGTTTCGTCCCATTTCTGACACGTCTCATACTTTATCGGATTTGCGCACTCGGCAAGCGTTTTCGTTGGAATTTTCGCATTTTCCGTCGAGGGCTTTTCGGCGTTTCGTGATGGAGAATAAAAACGACTGTTTGCGCGGAATTAAACACGCCGTAATTTACCGGGATGGCTCTGCCGTCGTTTCGAGAAGTAAAGAACAAAATCATTTTCTTACCCCTTCGATTTATTTAAATTTTTATTCAAATTTTTATTTAATCTTTTTTTATTATCGCCTTCTGTACGTTTAATGATTATTCCTTTCGTTTATTATCGTTGACCCTTCCTCAAATTTAATTGCGGGGACACCCTTTCGTGCCTTCGGGTTATTGGAACATGAAAGGATCTCGTGTCTAGTGATGACCTATTGGTAATTGACAGTACCGTCCTAAGATATTTGGTGCCCCAGGGTTGGGTTCGATGAACGAAACGAGTCCCCTTTTCATACACAGTTAAGAAAAAATGATTTTAGCTCTAGGTCTTGTATTACTTGAATTCAAATATAGGTGGTTGCAAAATCAGTTTATAAAGAATAAAGAAGAGTTCTTTATTTCAGAAATAATTTCTTTAACCCAACCTTGAGTGTAGCTATCTTGAGAGATGTACGGCTAAACCCGAATGTATCTAGAGTTAGATCTAATGATATAAAACTAGAACTAACACTAGACCAAGAAGTGGGACGATTCGGCTTTAGCCGTGCGTCTGAAGGCGCTACTTAGTTCTTCTAGTTAGATCTAGATGTTAGTTCTAGTTTTACTTTAATTGATAGATAAGATATTTTTCTTCAAAAAGATATTTTTATTTATTAGTGGTAAAAATTAGTGGAAATTAAAAAAATATCTACACAATTAACAAATATGAAGTACTTTATGATCTACCTACAAGTTGTAATACTTATGTACTGAAAGCTCTAGTACGCGGAATCCCGAACTTAACTTCTTTAAACCTGCATACACAGAAAATAGCCAGGATTACTATTTACAGATTTAAGTAATGTGCTTAAAGCTATTTCAAATTGCTTTACCAATTGGTTGCGGAAGATACTACAAGTACTAATATTGCGCTATCAATATCGCCAGATATGATGGCAGCTCTGGTTTAAAAGCGAATATTGATTGGTTCATGCAGATATTTGTTTGTTCACAGATGAATCAAATACACCAGATGGAGTCAGTTACAGCTCTAGCTAATGACTGTAAGAGTGAGAACAAAGTCTCTCTGAACTGCTTTGACATCTTTGCTGTCAAACCCGGAAACATTTTAGAACTTGCGCATGGTGGTTTTAGAGTTCTAATGGGTGACTTTATTGGGCACTCTCGATTAAAGACACGTCTCAACCTGTTGGGTCTAGCCGAAGAAACTGCCCTGCTATCAATAAGTTTTGGAGAGCCACCCTCGTTTAGTCTCACAGATTGTTTGGATAGCAACTTTTTTTGGAAAAGTATTTTTATAATTTAGATACAAATTTGAATAGTGACCTTTTGCCACACTTTTCATGACATTGTACTGAAATTTTCGCTTATACAAAAATCATATTTTTCAAAGAAATCTTTGACTAACACAAAACCTAACCTTGAACCTTGATGCACGAGTGGGAGTAGAAAAAACTATTTGCTTTATTACATCTGCTGCATCTAATTTACCTTCCGACCTAATCCAGTCCATTCGTGCAGCATATGTAACTTCTTCAAGAGAAAAATTAAAAATAAGGTCTTGTTTTTATTCTTTTGGTTCATTCGCTACAACCTGGAAGGAATCTTGTGGTCTTCCGCCATCATCCTCCATCATTTTACCTCTGCTGAACCTAATTTTTGTATATGTTCAATAAAAATTAATGTAACTTTGGTTAAAAACTTCTTAAAAACTTTTCTATAGGCACCTTGTAGTATCAATTTTTGTAATGAGATGGTTCCCTTGATATCTATTTTCTATCTGTAGATACGCTTCCCAAACAAAAAAAAATATAGCAAACCTATAATTTTTTTTTCACAGTGTATAATAAAACTTTATTGATGGAAAAACCGTAAAATACCGCAAGAAATTTTAATAAAATCTATAATAGAGTGCCTTATACTACAAGATGTATACAATATTTCTTTTGAGCAATGTTAAACAAATTATGTTTTGCCTATCTAAATATGGGAAAAACATTATGTTCTTAATTTAACATATGATGAAGTCAAACAATATTATAAAAAAACTAATTATCGAATTTTGGCATTATATATATTATAAAATACTACTTATCACCAGCACCAGTTTCCATGATAAATTTTAAAAATACTTTGAAATAAAGTAAAGGAAAAAATTAATCAAAAATCACTTTTTTTTATCGACTTTTTATTTACGTAATAACTGTTTACTTAACAATCAATTGTCAAGTAAAATATTTCAGCGACGATTATTACAATAATTATAAAGAAGGTGTTTCAAGATACCTTAATGCTTACATAATCGAATAGTAATAATTGCATTTCGAATCTTACTCCTTAATTTTTTTCAATTTTGACCGAGATTTTAAAAAAATCCGCCTGTGTGGAGCGTTCTGAATTTCGGTAAATATCTCTGTCACTCTGTTTTTTCCCTATAGTCTTTCCTTATCCTTTTCTTCCTCCATCATCATTCCTCTTCATTCCCAACGCCTACCTCCTCGTTTAGTCCGACCTCTCTCTTCATCCGTGCTGGGGCACATTGAAATATAAACCCATTACTTTTAGATATATTTTACTTATTATACACTCCTGATAACTCCCCTCGTTCCTCTTATTTTCTGATACTTCCGAGATTTCCCTTTCCTTCCTTCTCTCTATCCACCCTGCTGTTCCCTTCATTCATCATTGGATACCATTCATCTGTCCATTTCTTCGCTGCTTCTTTTCACCCAACTCGTACAGGAGGACATAGAAATCCGCTACTTTTTGAAATTTCCTCTAAATTATACATTACCGGTCTGTGAATGCAGACCATTTTCCCCTCGTTCCACCTGTTTTCGCAAAATTCCTGTAGCCCTACCCGCCTCGCGAAATCATTATCAAAAGAGAAAAATTTACTTTTTGAAAGCTATCCTTGTTAGTACATATTGTAGCAATGGTTCTCTCCAGGTTCATCGTAAATAATTTTTACAGTGTAAATAAATCTTGACGATGAAATAAATATTTATTGTGATATCAGTGCATAAATGCTATACAAAATGTATTTCGAACTTATATGGTTCGTCCTCAGGCACGACTAAAAATAATATTACAATAAAATCAATCTTTTGACATAGTAATTACGAATCTAAAGAATATTAAGATAAAAAATTCACAATATATTTACCGTCAATTCCTAGAACATAGGTGAAGTATTTAAGTATTTCATAAACGTTAATGCTATCACAACAATCGACCATAAAAACATCCAAAACAAGATAAAAAAGAAAATTTAAAACAGAAAAACTGAAAATTGTTCAGGCTGTAGTAAAAGTTTTACTAATCATATATATTTAGGCGGTTGAAATAGGCAAAAGTAAGGTTAAGCGAAACCTGTATTGGTAAGAGATAACATGCGCAGGACGCCTTTAACCGGGTTATTTAAAAGTTCAAATATATATAAAATAAACAATAAACGAAAAACGACGGTGCAAAAAACTTTTTTCTATCTTTTTAATATCTAAGAAGTAGGTGAAAGCGGAAGAAATCATCGAAACCCAAAAACCAAAAGCAATTCAAAAATATTTCTACCTTACACTAATATTGTACTTACATGTATTTTTGAAAAATTCTGTTATTATTAAAATCAGAGATATCATTTAGAAGCGAAGTTTCGTTATTGGTTTTTTAAGAATGTATATACATTTCTTCATAAAGAGTAAGTTCCATTGACTTGTTCAGATTCCTAAGTAATTTAATGTTATCTTCGGTGGATGTGTGGTTGTTGTCTCTTAGATGTTTAAAAAAGTGGAAGAACTCTTAGTTAGGTGCTCCCTAGCTCTTTTCTTTAGGTTTCTGCCAGTCTGTCCAACGTAGACACCACTACAGTCATTTTAAATATATGTTTATTGTTTAATAGTTGGTTTATTATCTTTTTCCCCGTTTTGAAAGTAGGTGTGATATTGTATTTAGCTAGGTTATTTTTGAATTTATTCTCCAATAAAAGATTATATGGAATTGATATATATTGTGGTTTGGCCTTTATATGTGGATACAGAAGTTTATTAAGATAACTTTTTTGAGTCTTATCGAATATCTTTTGCAAATCATTTATAGAGTAATCATTATTTAAACCTATTTTTGCTATTACACATATCTGGATGAGAGGGAGTTGGTCCCCCTCATCAGGTATGAATCTTGGAACTTAGGAAATACCTTAGTCAAGGCTACCTTTCTTGAGTACTTTCTCCACTGCTTTGGACAAAATAACGGCAGAAATTTTAAAGATGACAGAATGACAGAGCCAACAATAATGACGGATGTCACTTCCCAAAACCTTGGAAAACAGGGGTAGTAGTACTGATAGAAAAACCACAAAATCAGATAAGAAAACCTACATGCCAATCTATCTGCTGAACATTCTGGGAAAATTGTATGTAGCAATTCTAAGGAAAAGGATTATAGAGGAATTGTAAAGGAAGCGGGGGACTTGGTAAAAATCAGTTTGGTTTCACAAAAAAAACGACATAACGGATGCCATAGAGGTAATAACTGCAGCTAACTGATGGGACAAATACACGAAGGAAAAGAGGACCATGGGACCAAATTATTGAATGCATACAGGACAAAAGAAATATCAACACTAGTAACAACTAGTAAACCGTATTAAGGACTCCCGGATAGATTTGTTGAGTGTAATAGTTTGCAATATGAAGTGACAAGAGGAGTAGCATAAGGATCAGTACTAGGCCTAATCTTGTGGGACGTGTTTTTGTGGAACCAGATGATGCGGGAAAATGACGAATATCGAAAGAACGTAGATTTTGTGGAATTTCAGGAAACCGCACAGACAGTCACGGAAAAAGTCTTACAGCAAATGAAAAGCATGGACCTGAAGCTGGTTCCACAAAAGACGGAGGCTGTGTTGGTGAGAAGCAAAAGGTATGGTTGACAGATTGTCTTTAACGCTAGAGGCCATCTAATTTAATTTAAAAATGACGTGAAGTACCTAGGAGTTATGATTTCCTTATCCTTTTCTTCCTCCATCATCCTTCCTCTTCATTCCCAACGCCTACCTCCTCGTTTCGTCCAACCTCTCTCTTCATCCGTGCTGGGGCACGTGGAAGTATAAACCCATTACTTTTAGATATATTTTACTTATTATACACTCCTGATAACTCCCCTCGTTCCTCTTATTTTCTGATACTTCCGAGATTTCCCTTTCCTTCCTTCTCTCTATCCACCCTGCTGTTCCCTTCATTCATCATTGGATACCATTCATCTGTCCATTTCTTCGCTGATTCTTTTCACCCATACTCGTACAGGAGGACATAGAAATCCGCTACTTTTTGAAATTTCCTCTACATTATGCATTACCGGTCTGTGAATGCAGACCATTCTCCCCTCGTTCCTCCTGCTTTCGCTAAATTCCTGTGGCCCTACCGGCCTCGCGGAATCATTTTATCAAAAGAGAAAAATTAACTTTTTGAAAGCTATCCTTGTTAACTTTGTACATATTGTAGCAATGGTTCTCTCCAGGTTCATCGCAAATAATTTTTACAGTGTAAATAAGTCTTGACGAAGAAGTAAATATTTATTTTGATATCAGTGCATAAATACTATACAAAATGTATTTCGAATTTATATGGTTCGTCCTCAAGCACGACTAAAAATAATATTACAATAAAATCAATCTTTTAACATAGTTATTACGAATATAAAGAATATTAAGATAAAAAAATAGATAAACATAGGTGAAGTATTTAAGTATTTCATAAATGTTAAGGCTATCACAACAATCGACCATAAAAACGTCCAAAACAAGATAAAAACGAAAATTTAAAACTGAAGAACTGAAAATTGTTCAGGCTGTTGTAAAAGTCTTACTAATCATAATATAATAGGCAAAAGTAAGGTTAAGCGAAACCTGTATCGGTAAGAGATAACGTAAACATGCGCAGGACGCCTTTAACCGGGTTATTTAAAAGTTCAAATATATATAAAATACACAATAAATGAAAAACGACGGTGCAAAAAACTTATTCTTTCTTTTTAATATCTAAGAAGGAGGTGAAAGCAGAAGAAATCATCGAAACCCAAAAACCAAAAGCAATTCAAAAATATTTCTGTCTTACACTAATATTGTACTGTTAATCCTTACATGTATTTTTGAAAAATTCTGTTATTATTAAAATCAGAGATATCATTTAGAAGCGGAGTTTCGTTATTGATTTTTTAAGAATGTATGTACATTTCTTCATAAAAAGTAAGTTCCATTGACTTGTTCAGATTCCTAAGTAATTTAATGTTATCTTCGGTGGATGTGTGGTTGTTGTCTCTTAGATATTTAAAGAAGTGGAAGAATCTCTTTTCTTTAGGTTTCTGCCAGTCTGTCCAACGTAGACACCACTACAGTAATTTTAAATATATGTTTATTGTTTAATAGTTGGTTTATTATCTTTTTCCCCGTTTTGAAAGCAAATGTGATATTGTGTTTAGCTAGGTTATTTTTGAATTTATTCTCCAATAAAGGATTATATAGAATTGATATATATTGTGGTTTGGCCTTTATATGTGGATACAAGTTTGTTAAGATAACTTTTTTGAGTCTTATCGAATATCTTTTGCAAATCATTTATAGAGTAATCATTATTTAAACCTATTTTTGCTATTACACATATCTGGACGAGGGGGAGTTGGTCCCCCTCATCAGGTATGAACCTTGGGACTTAGGAAATACCTTAGTCAAGGCTACTTTTCTTGAGTACCTTCTCCACCTCTTCCCTGTCTTCCCTGCGAGCCAACCTTCTCTCGATCATGAAGTCCATCGGCGGTGAGTAACTATGCGGATTAACATTTGTCTTTGAACAGTTATTAGGTGCTTTTTTAGCTTCTCTTTTTCTAGTGCCTTGTGCCAAGTGATATGGTCCAAGGTATGGTATGCATGTAGAACGCACACCGCTCCTACCATCTTTCTTTCTTCCATTCTGGGTCCATACGCCGATCTCATAACCCTATACATCGCTTGTATCGTCTTCTGCGTTTTCCTGCAGATGTACTGTATGTGTTGGTCCTATTTCATATCTCTGCCGATCATAACTCCTAGGTACTTCACGTCGTCTTTAAATTAAATTAGATGGCCTCTAGCGTTAAAGACAATCTGTCAACCATACCTTTTGCTTCTCACCAACACAGCCTCCGTCTTTTGTGGAACCAGCTTCAGGTCCATGCTTTTCATTTGCTGTAAGACTTTTCCCGTGACTGTCTGTGCGGTTTCCTGAAATTCCACAAAATCTACGTTCTTTCGATATTCGTCATTTTCTCGCATCATCTGGTTCCACAAAAACACGTTCCACAAGATCAGGCCTAGTACTGATCCTTATGCTACTCCTCTCGTCACTTCATATTGCAAACTATTATACTCAACAAATCTCTCTGGGAGTCCTTAATACGGTTTACTAGTTGTCACTAGTGTTGATATTTCTTTTGTCCTGTATGCATTCAATAATTTGGTCCCATGGTCCTCTTTTCCTTCGTGTATTTGTCCCATCAGTTAGCTGCAGTTATTACCTCTATGGCATCCGTTATGTCGTTTTTTTGTGAAACCAAACTGATTTTTAGCAAGTCCCCCGCTTCCCTTACAATTCCTCTATAATCCTTTTCCTTAGGATTGCTTCGTACAATTTTCCCAGAATGTTCAGCAGATAGATTGGTCTGTAGGTTTTCTTATCTGATTTTGTGGTTTTTCTATCAGTATCACTACCCTTGTTTTCCAAGGTTTTGAGAAGTGACATCCGTCATTATTGTTGGCTCTGTCATTCTGTCATCTTTAAAATTTCTGCCGTTATTTTGTCCAAAGCATTATTGTTTTTTAAATTTCCTTCGTGTTTTTTCAACCCTTCCTCCAACCCAATCTCCAACCCAACCCAACCCAACTCAACCTTCTATATTTGAATTGAAGTAAAACAAACCTAGACCTAGAACTAGATACATTTGAGTTTAGCCGTCTTGAAAAATGTACGGCTAAAACCAAATGTTTGTAATTCTAGATCTAAAGTTGATCTAATGATATAAAACTAGAACTAACACTAGACCTAGAAGTGGAAACATTCGGGTTTAGCCGTGCGTCTTTAGACGCACGGCTAAATCCAATACTTTCCACTTCTAGGTCTAGTGTTAGTTCTAGTATTACTTCAATTGAAACATACAGGGTTACCAAGTCAGTTTGTAAAGTACCTTATTTCAGAAATTATTCATTGTAGAGGTCATCGTTAGAAAAATGTCTTCATATGCACAGTTAAACCCAACCTAACAAAACCCTCTATATTTGAATTGAAATCAAACTAAAACTAACACTAGATATAGAAGTGGTAAGATTCGAGTTTAGCCGTGCCATCTTCAGACTAAACTCATCATGCAAAATTCAATGCCAAAAATAGGTCCTCACCTCAGAGGGGACATTGGGTACATACATGTATGATGGGACACCATGCATTTCATTGCATGATTTGGGGTGTTAGCAATTAGGTTTAGGAGGGCGCTGGTAATTGATAAGGAAAGGATATTGTCGAACCATTTAAAACGTTATTGAATATTTTATTTTATTGTATTAATTGATATTAAACGAGAAATTAATTTTGAAAATATTTCAAAATCAATTGGAATGGAATTCAACTATAAAGGTGCAATCAATTAAAGTAATAAAATTTTTTGGTCTACACTTTTTGACATTTACAGTCCACAAATTTCCCGACGAATAACAATAAAAAAATACTGTAACTAGCGGTGCGAATCGTTAGCAGTAGTCGGTGAATCGACAACACTGGCATTGTTCCAGAATAAGTGCCGTCTAGTTTCGATAATGCGTACAAAAAACGTTAATTAATAAAAACACAATCACCGAACACGGGCGGCCGTTTTTGTGCGGGCGAAATCAATTCTGTAGCTGGGCAAACATCCATTACAGAGCACGTAAAACGGTCGTAAACTTTTGCAACAGTGATAGAACGTTATATCGCATACGTTCAGCTGCAAAAAAGGTCATCGACACGCATACACACAGTGGAACATCGTTACATGATAAACGCGACCGGGCGCAATTTATTCACATCATTTCCCGGCACTTAAGACAATCACTTGCCGGTGGAATCCGAATCACATAATACATGAGCATCTCTTGCTGTGTGGAACGCATAAATATGAAATATGGGAGGAATACTTTTTGGGCCAATGATAAATTTACCGGCACATTTACCGACCACGTATCGTCGACGTTTGCGCCATCTTCACCTTCGTCGTCTTCTTGTTCTTCTTTCACGACATTATACGCGACCTTATACCTTATACTCTTATAGTAAGAACCCAACCTTTGACCTACACCGTTTCCGCGTCCTTTTGCAATTCACGTTTGTTTCTCACTTGCACGCTATCGGTTTGGTGTCATCAGCATACATAACGCCGTTTGTTAAAATGCGCATAAAAGCCGAAGGTTTGCAATCATAACCCATAAACGGTCTTTTCCATTGTTTGCCGGTGTCGTCCGAGTCGGTTTAGTTTTATTACGTTCAAAACGGTGAAGTTAAGCCGTTCTTTTTCTGTTGGCACACCTTCAAACATTGTAATTCCTCAACAATTGTTATACGAATCCCTCTGTGCTGTGCTCTTCCTACCGGCATTACCATGCCGTTCGACGGACACCAGCTATTTATTTATGCCCTAACACATCCTCTCCGCGACGACGTTTTGCACGTAACCAAGAGATGTATTGGTTTCGTGTCTGCGAATTTTCATGCGACGTTATATTGTACGTGGGTTCTTTAAAAAATCGAATTTAAATTGCTTTTTCTTCCTGTTTTCCTTTTATCATTTCAATCGTAAGAAGTCGACGACTCTAGCACAATGATTTTAATTAAGATTCAATTTCATTTATTCGATTTCAGACGAACGTCGCTTTTCAGTCCGATGATGTATATGTAGTCTATAAATAATTAGGAATGTGGCGTAACATATCCGGATAAACTTACAGGTGAAGGTAATTAACACTTAAAGAGTACTTATTCACGGTAATAAAAAAGTTTTTAATTTATAATAAATAAATAAGGAAATACAGTTTACTACATTCTCTTTCTTTTTAATTCTTAGTCTAAAGCAAAATCAAAACCAATGCTGTTCGGCTTACTGCATCCTTTTGTCATAATTTAAGCTTAATTAAATAAGCGACCTCTGCACTTTTGCCTCTCACTTATAAGCCAATTCAGCTTAAGTAACCAATTTCACATATTGTTGCCTAATTTTAAGTCTACAACATATGATATGATACCCTTGTAGTATCGATTTTGCCTAGACCACAAACGACATCGATTTGAGTAGACGATATCACAATATATCAAACCTTGTATATTGGAGTATATTAAAGCTCTTTTTCTAGAAATTGGTTTTCCCCTGTGTTCCTTTTTCACCTCTCTTCAATGTGGGGATCGCCCCATCTTCTGATCTCGTCTCAAATCAGCGCCGTGATACTAAATCAAAAGACTTACATACCCGGATTAGGGAGGTCTAACCTCTCGAGTCATCTTCTTCCCTATTATGTCCCATGCGCCTCTTTTTGGTACTTGAACTTCTGTTTATATCCCATGATCTTTGCAAACATAGTAACGATGGAATTCCATTTGGACTCTGAGCTCAACATCGTCTTTTCAACATTACCGTTGTTTATTTCATCCTCGCAAACTGTTCAACATCCCTGCCTTATTTCCTCAAACTCTACACAGCGAAAGTACTTTGGCAAGTTTTTGCTGTAAAATGTCCATTAAATCTTACTTTGCTTAACTGCACTATGTTCATCGTTCACTTATGGTTCATGTCCTCTTTCAGAAGTAGCCATAAATGGTTTTTAAATATATTTTGTTTCTATTAGGAAATGATGCCCAACAGACCTTTTCTGTCCTATTCAGGTGTTTACTTTGTCCAATGATCTGATAGATTAGTCCCATTTTAGTCGTATCATTGGGTTGGGTTGTATTAGGTTAAGGAGGAAGTACAACAGACATGATAATGGGAATACTTTCGGAAGTTAGAGAAAGGAAGGGACAATCTTTGAGAAATAGAGGATATCGATTAATGATGACCTCATGATTACAAGTAAAAATGCTTTTAACTCAGTACCTTGGTCACAAGGTAAGATAAGGTATGCCTTAAGAGAATGTAGATATCGGTCGAAATAAGAAGGATAATTGCATCTTACCTCTTTCAGATGAACGGACAAGAGATGGAGATGACTTGTGGGGTTCCTCAAGACTCAGTTGTAGAAGACTCTTTTAGAATCTGAATACGATTGAGTTCGTTGTAGAAAAACAGGATTTGGAGTAAAGATTGTAGGATATGCTGATGAGGAGATATATAATATTAAATACCTAATACAATATAATGTCATAATATTAAGTACCAGTTTTCTAATAAAAGGTTTGAGGATTGAGTTGGGTTAAACTCGATTCTTCGTACTATAACATAGATGTTATTGTATTAATGTAGTAATAACTTTGTCTTTGTCACAAGCTCTCTTGTCTTCCTCTTTGCAACATGGCATCTTTCTGCTACTACCTCTATGCCGATTACTGCAATTATACGATAAGCGGAAGCAAATATTGCTGGTATTTCAGAACCTCCGTTCACGTCGGCGTGGCATACAGTCAAAGAGATATTGCTGAACTTGCAATAAGCTTTCTTCTGTTTGCTCTTGGGCCTTGCACATTTGGCATTAATCTTAGGAGTATGTTAGACATACGTCACGTCATTGTCATGTCTTTATGACTTGGTGCGATCAGAATAGACTCGACCTTAATGAAGAAAAATGTGAAAAAATTACTTTTACATTAAAGAAAGTACCGATTGTTTTTGAATATTACATCAATAACCATAAACTGAAAAACGTTGCACGGAAGAAGGATTTAGGGGTAACATATACACAGAGGTTTAACTTTGATGAGCATGTAAGCGCTACAACTGTATCAGCACTAATGTTGTTAGGATTTATTATAAGAAGTTGTCACCCCTTTTCCAATATTTACACCATGAAGTATCTGTATAACTCATTAATCAGATCAAAATTGGAATATACTGTTGTGCTATGGCACCCTGGAACAGTCTATCATTTGCATATAATTGAAACAGTACAAAATAAATTAATATATTTTCTACAAAAAAATACAATAGGTTTATTGGTTTTCAATTCTACGAATTCGCTCGTAGAGGTTTTGATGTGACAAAATTATCGGTCAGACGGGGGGTGATAAGTCTTGGTTATCTGTACAAGATACTAAACAATAAGGTGGATGCTCCATCAATTTTGAGAGGTATTAGTTTGTTCGTCCCTGCATATTCTTGTCGCCCTAGGGCTTTATTTAGTGTAAGGCGTTTCTCTACGAAACTTAAAATAAATTCACCATTAAAGAGAATGGTCTCATTACATAATAAACTATCAGAAGAAAAACTCACTACCAATATTTTCAGCTTTATAAAAGGAGTTTAGAGCTAAATGCTTTGTAGCACTTGATTGATTGAGTATTGGTTGTATTTACTACTGTATTTTGGCCTGATTATAGTATTGTTTTTTGGGAAATGATTTGTTTTATTACTATTAGTTGAAACATGTAATTAGGATTCTAATCTGTTTGTTTCAATAAATAAATGGTCTTTAAATGATCTTATTATGTGCACATCCAGATAATTCACGCATTCCAATTCAATCCAATCCAACCCTACGACACAATTTTTACACTAAATTCTCGTTTAGCTTTCTTTAAACTTCATTATTTCCAAAACTATATCTTTCACAACATTCCACATGCCTTCAGATTCTAGCATTACCCTAATACTTCTTCCTTTTTTGACAACTTACCGCATTTTCGTTCACAGATAGTTTCTTCTCTACTAAACTTTTTACGCACAGACAATGTGTGTTTCACTGTGTCCACATAACCACAAAATTAATAGATCTCTGATGTTGTCTCAGATCTTGTCTAGCCTTCAACATGTTCTCTCTGCTTTTACATTTCGCTTCTCTGCCTTTCCTACACAAGTCTGTTCTTTCTTCAGCCAGGAAATCCATCGGAGGCAATCCAGAAATAACTTGTATGTCTTTTACAGACATTGATTTTGATTGATTTTGTATCAAATGGGGCTTGCTCGTTTCGTTCGACCAACATAGCCTTAAGCGCTGAATCTTAGGACAGTAATCTTAGGACAGCTTTGGTTCAAATAATCAGGGTTAGGTTGGGTTGTGTTTAGCCGAAGACATTTTTATAAGGTAGGGGAGGATAATAAAGCCCACCTAAAATTATATTGCATTTAATTTGGAAACTAACAATTTGCACTAATAACATTTTTAACAAATATAAATTTGGATATATTCTCTTAAATATAAGATAACAAAATAACGTATTTATTAAAGCCCTGTATATAAAATTTATTAGTTTTCACACCGTGGGCAAATAAACTGTTCTTTATCAACTGCAACCAAGCCAGCACACTCTTCAGTATTGGCTCTCCTCGATTACTTGTTCTCTTTGTTAAATAAACTTCTCGTTATATGTTGTGATTTATAATTGAAGCCTTTTCTTCTTTTGGTCAACGTTTTTTCTGCGAAAAATCGGGGATCTTTAAAATTTCCTTAAAAGTCTTGCTTCGAAGTTCGAATGATTTTTCTAGGTATTGTTATTTGGTGCTTGCATTGAATGCCTGATGCTCCAGGATTGAGTTCTATGACTTGCGTGGGTTTATTATTGGACCCAAAAATTTTCAAACGCAATTCTGATAATGGTATGTCTTCATCAGAAGACGTATCTCCTTCGAAAATTCTTCTTGATACTATTGATGGGGCAAAGGCTCCGTCTGATATAGCGCTGGGATTTTATAGGTAAATGCCGGTACTTCTAAATCCACTTGTTATGTTTCCAACCGTCATACTTTTTTCCCAAACGGGTGTAAAAACAGCGGAAAATCTATCTTTGCTTAAACGAAGATCTGGCTTTTGGTCCTAATATTGTAATAACTCATCGTCCCAGTAGTGTTCGAATGATCTAAATACCGCTTTGTCGAGAGACTGGAGCTCGTGTCTTGTATTGCTACAACAGTACAATATCATTTTGTTCAGCTTTGTCTACAATTATAATATTAAGATGGTAAGCGGCACCATCAAATATGAGCAACATTTTTCCAACAGGTTTATACTTAACAAAATGGTCGAGCCATTTGCAGAAAAACTCACTTGTCATACTTCCTTTTGGGCTCATGGAAACTGTTGATCTAACGGGTAGTTTGTCAGAAAATGTAGGTTTTTGACGGACGCCTTTAAATAATATCTTTGGCGGTATTACATTACCTGAAGCATTAACACAAGCTACAATCGTGAAATTTTCTGCATGTTCTTGTGACACCAAGTGGTCCCTTTTTGCTTCTTTTAATGCCAATACTGACTGTTGATGATATAAAGTCAAACGCCAACCCTTTTCATCCATATTGAATATCTTTTCGGGTGCATATTTAAAATCATATTTTTGAAGTAAGTCATTTAGTTTTGAGAAATAATGTTTTACTCTAAAACTAGTTTAATTTTTGAGACCTTCCTGTATTCATTGATTGTGCTTTTCGTTTTGAAATGTTTGGATGATGCTTTAAAAATGCAGCGTACCAATCTTTACCAACGATTGCTTTCCTCTTTCGTTTTTGACGTTAATTCGATTGGCTTATATAAAACTAAAAACACTTCCTCTTAGAGCTTTTGGGGTAAGAGGAATACCTATAGCTGCTAATCGAATTATTCCCTTTTCCAAATCACCTTCTTGTCCTTCTGTCAAAATTGGTTTACGTCCAAGGTTTCTCGAGATTATTCCAGTATTCATGTGATTTCTTAAGGTACGTCGCGAAATTCCAGTTGTAAACCCTCTTCCATCATCTCGCTGTCCCAGGTTCCTCGTAATCCGCGATATTTATATTTAACCATCTGAAATATAATTACCTTAAAATAAGGCCCACGAACGAATGTCGGGTAACAAGGCCCGGCCCTTATTTTCTGGAATGCATACTCGTTGCAAAATTTCATAATTTGTACCAAATAGCAACATAACCTAAACTTAAACATGCAGATGTATCATGCCCACAAAATGAATATTATATTAATATAATCAAAAACAATGTACC
Organism: Onthophagus sagittarius; assembly: GCA_036711965.1. NCBI lineage: Eukaryota > Metazoa > Arthropoda > Insecta > Coleoptera > Scarabaeidae > Onthophagus > Onthophagus sagittarius. The sequence continues at coordinate 18,187,374 of JASERS010000004.1, forward strand.
ATATACCCTAACAATAAACAATTAAAGTTACCTTTAAGTAAAGATTATACGTAAGTGCTATTTATTGTGCAGTACAAGACTATAACACTTTTAAAACGGTAAATACATAAATATATACATAATGATATATATACATCATTTTAATTGAAGTAAAACAAATGATTAAGTATACGAATTAAACGAATGATTGGAGATTACATATCTTTTAAGTACTTCCTGAAACCATCGAAGCATGAAATAACATTTTAACATTAAAATTTTCGATTCATAATCGAGCAAAGAATGTCACTACGTAATGATTATCCAATTTTTGAACACCCTGTATGTGCATAAACAACGATTCGAACACGGAATCATTCCGAGGACTATATACGGTTAACGAGAGAGAATTGAGATCGAGGATTCTGTAATTTTAACAGAAGAAACTATGACGAATCGAAACACGTATGGATCTTGATGATTGGGTTGGGTTGGGATATTTTTGTGTTATCTTTGTGTATCTTCGCAAATTTTGGCATTTGAGCCGGAAGAAACTTCAAATCGGGTATTTCAACTTTCGTACTTACCAAGCATTAAGCTTTCAAATGAGAAAATTCTGTCAAAATTGGTTTACGTGCAAAGTTCCTCGAGATTATTCCAGTATTCATGTGATTTCTTAAGGTACGTCGCGGAATTCCAGGTCGTTGTTCCAATTCTCTCTGCGAATACCCTTATTTTAATCTGTAAACCCTTTTCCATCATCTCGTTGTCCCAGTTTCCTCGTAATCCGCGATATTTGTATTTAACCACCTGAAACATAATTACCTTAAAATAAGGCCCACGAACGAATGTCGGGTAATAAGGCCCGGGCCTTATTTTCTGGAATGCATACTCGTTGCAAAATTTCATAACTTGTTCCCAATAGCAACATAACCTAAACTTAAACATGGAGATGTATCATGCCCACAAAATGAATATTATATTAATATAATCAAAAACAATGTACCATATACCCTAACAATAAACAATTAAAGTTACCTTTAAGTAAAGATTATACGTAAGTGCTATTTATTGTGCAGTACAAGACTATAACACTTTTAAAACGGTAAATACATAAATATATACATAATGATATATATACATCATTTTAATTGAAGTAAAACAAATGATTAAGTATACGAATTAAACGAATGATTGGAGATTGCATATCTTTTAAGTACTTCCTGAAACCATCGAAGCATGAAATAACATTTTAACATTAAAATTTTGATTATTATCCAATTTTTGAACACTCTGTATGTACATAAACAACGATTTGAACACGGAATCATTCCGAGGACTGTATACGGTTAACGAGAGTGAATTAAGATCGATGATTCTGTAATTTTAACAGAAGAAACTATGACGAATCGAAACACGTATGGATCTTGATGATTGGGTTAGGTTGGGACATTTTTGTGTTATCTTCGTGTATCTTCGCAAATTTTAGCGTGTGAGCCGGAAGAAACTTCAAATCGGGTATTCCAACTTTCGTATTTACCAAGCATTAAGCTTTCAAATGAGACATTCTTCATCGAAATCGGTCGAGTTACAATCAACTATAACTTGAGGCTGAATTCACATACCATGAAATATAAGTAGTTATTATTAGATAAGATGTTGAAAAAAAATAATAAGCATTTTTGAAACAAGGAGTTTTGCAATAAACATGACACGAATGCATAACGATTACTCCATCAAAACGCCAATATCCAATATGACATTTCAAACGGTTCAACCTCTTCAATAGCTCATTACTGAAGTTTCGCAACGATCATCGAAGCGACGACGACGAACGGCGCTCTTCTCGTAAACTCGAAACGACAACCAACTAAATATACCGACGGCCAATTTCCATACAAGGCGATTGATAAACGCGCGTGTATTTCAACAAGTTTGAACAAGCGAAATTGCGCAAGTCCGTCACCATCGCGGCAACGTCGGGAAAATTAACGAAGCTAACTGCCGCGTTCAATGAGTCATTAGAAAATTAAGGGCCATTCACCGATTACCGAGTGAATTATTAATCGGGCTTTTATACGCGAAAACGAACTCTATTACGACTCTATCAAAACGATGGGGCAGGTGTTGACGACGTGAATGACCAATCAGCATTTTTTTATTCTCGCCTCCACGTTGGCGTCGGGTTCGTAATTGGAAACAAACGATGAACTTATCCCGGACGCGTTCGTTAACCCACTTTTCGGGACAAAGACGATCATCTAATGTCTCCGATAAAATCCGTTTAATAACAATCGAGGAGGTCGTAAAAACCGTTTTAGTAGGTGTTTTTCTTTATGTCTATTTCCGATGTAGGCCGACTATTCGACGTTGTTTGTTTGGATCGGAGTGAATTTGAAATGGTCCGCTTTTAGTGTAGTATACAACGAAAACATTAATCCCAACTTTGAATGGGTCTACATCTGCGAAATGTTTATAATACCCCGAATATACATCATCTTCTTTGAGCATCATTTCAACACTACAATAAGATACACCGGTTGATAGTTCCAGGTCAACGCATTATTTTAGATTTTTCTCTTCGAACGGTGATGTTTTCGGGTCAGCAAAGATCATAAAACGCGATATTTCAACTAATTAAATATTATCTGGTGTATCTATAAAGTTGCTGTATCATAAGTGGAAACAAATCGAATCGATCTATCTTTAATTTGCAACGAGTAATTGTTCTACTAGGTCAATAACATTTGATGACGTTGGAAGTTGTTTATCTAGATTGTCTTCATTTAAATTTCACAACATCACTTTGTCTTATTCAACCATAAATTCTAATCAAGTTCGATGCTAACGTAAATTATTATTGTAAACAACCCAATAATTACTAAGTAGGGATAAGCTTAATTCTCATACACGTCAATATTATTGAAATACCCAATATCCATTAACCAAGCAAACATCATCTTGCATAAAATCAACTTGAATCAAACTATGCATGAAACTCAATTTGTAAACTCGATAATTACTAACACAATTACGAACACAATTCCCCAAGAAAATAGGGAAAAAATTCCGAAGCCGTACCAATTTTGGGGAAACTTAAATTAATTTATCTCTTACCAGTAGGGTGAAACGGTTCTTGTAGTAAAACGTAAGGGGTGCGACGGCGTCGGCCGTCATTTTCGCGGGGTAGCAAGGGGGATTGTTGAATCGCGCGCTTTTAAAAAGAGCCGGCACTCAAGTGCTTCTGCCATTTGGTTCCCATTCTTCGACACGCAACGCTCTCGAGTCGCTGAAAGAACTCTTGTCGCTTTGTGAAGTACAGACGAGAGATAAATAATACGAGCGAAGGAGTTTGAGATGCGTCGGGAACTGGAAGAAATAAAAAACGCGAACCGATTGAAAGAAAGAGAAATAACCGAAGGAGGAAAAAGGAAGCGAAAAAATTTAAGTTAAGAACTCGTGTAGTATAGGATGTAATCCGGCGGCAATTCGTTTTCGTATAAATCGAGTAAGAACACGCGAGAGATATTATCGGTTCGCCGGCTATTATTTCGACACGCACGACTCTGTTATGGCGGATGCGAAGGGATTACATTAAACACCGCTGAGTTTTAATTGGCACGTATATCACCCTGAATTCAACCCCTTTCTATCGTTTTGTAAGAACCGTCTAAATCCACATAAAATTCTCATAAAACTCACACCTTCTTGATAAGCTTAGAAAAATATTCTATAAAATATTTCGTGCGAATCTAAGACACACTAATTCATATTTTTGTCAGACAGATGTTCTTAATAATGGGGTGCGTCTTATTGTCAGATTCGAACCTATTTCGAATAATTAAAGATACACTCAGCAGCAGAAGTCTGCGTACAAAAAACTTGTAATACTTTAATTGAAAAAATAAGAGTCATAATCTAATGTGATAAACTTGATTTTTTTTTATTTTGTATATTAACTACATATAATTCTATTAACAAAATATGCTTCAACAAAACAGAAACAGTAGTTAGAGAAAAAAATCAAAACTAAAAATTCTACAAATAACGGGTATGCAAAAATCTGCGTACAAGTCAGGACAGTATTTATAAAAAATTCATAAATGAGATCATTGTTTCTATATTAATATGAGGTCGGATAACCTTTACGTTTAATGACCTCCCTTAAACGTTTAGGCATGGAGTGCACTAATTTCTTCGTTTCGTCCGAACTGATTTTGGCCCATTCCTCAATCATAACATTTTTTAACGTTTCCTTCGGCGTTATGTTGCGTTGCCGAATCCTGCGTTCCAGTAAATCCCAAAGGTGTTCGATGGGATTCAAGTCCGGCGATTGTGGAGGTGTTTTAAGTTGCTTTGGGGTATTGTATAGTAGCCAAAGCTTAGTGTTGTGGGCGCAATGTTTGGGGTCATTATCTTGTTGAAAAAAAGTATTCGGGTCCCAAGCCCAAGTTTTCGATGCTATACTTCAAATTTTCTTTTAAAATGTCTATATACATTTTATGGTCCATTGTCGATGTTATGGAAACCAACCTTCCCACCCCTTTGGTGCACATACACCCCCAAACCATAACTCCACAACCTCCGTGTTTTACAGTCGCTTTCAAATTTTCGGGATTAAGGGCAGTATTAGGTTTTCTCCATACAAGTTGTTTACCCTTAATGCCGAAAATGCAAAATTTGCTCTCATCTGTAAAGAGAACTTTCTCCCAGAATTCAATGGGCTTGTCTAAGATTTTTTTTGCAAAGGCGATCCGCTTCTGACGATTGACCTCTGACACAAGTGGCTTTTTTCGTGCAACGCGACTGTGATAGTTAGCATTTTTTAACGTCCTTCTCACCGTATCTTTGCTGATAGTTTTATGAAATTCTTCTTGTACATTTTCTACTATTTCTTTTGCCGTCAGCCTAGGTTCTTTTCTAACCTGCTGTACAATTTTTCGCTTCTCTCGGTTTGTTAAAAGGGGTGGTCTACCAGATCGCGGACGTGAGAGGTAATCTTCAGTGTCTTTATAATTATTAATTACTCTTTGAATGGAAGAGTGTGACCTGCCGACAGTTTCTCCTATTTTTCGAAAAGATTTTCCCTCTTTCCATAACTTTACAATAATTTTTCTCTCTCGCAATTCAATTTCCTTTCCTTTCGTGTCCATTCTAACTTTTAGCTTCTAAGCCTCTGCTAATATAATTGACACCGATTATCTTTTATTTAAATCGGAAAGCGTACTTCGCCAACTACGTATTTAAGTAAATAAGTATATTTTGGAGAAGGCGTCTTTATTTGTACGCAGATTTTTGCATACGCATTATTTGGAGAATTTTTAATTTTAATTCTTTTTGTAACTAATATTTCTGTTTTATTGATGCATATTTTGTTAATAGAATTATATGTAGTTAATACACAAAATAAAAAAAAAATTAAAGTTTATCATATTAGATCATGACCCTTATTTTTTCAGTTAAAGTGTTAGAAGTTTTTTGTACGCAGACTTCTGCTGCTAAGTGTATATTTATTTAATTTTGTACTTTTTATTGAGACGAATTTTATTTTTTATAGTTCCACCGGTTTCGGCCCTGTTTAGGCCATCTTCAGGAACTTTCGAGCACGTTTATGTTGATCTTCAGATTATTTAAAATCTATTCAAAATTTGTTGGTTTTATAATGGCGTGTTCTATTTTATGACGTTATGTGTCATTGTGAAGTTAGCTATATTTTATGTAATGTGAAATAAAATTAGGATTAAAATTAAACACATATTTACTATAAAGTTCTTAAATATTAATATGTTTCTTTATTAAATTAAATGAAAAAGAGGCAAAAAAAGGGAATTTGAATTTGGGAAGGGAATATGGGGATTTGTTGTTACTGTCGCTTGAGGTCCTCGTATATGTTGGGTTTTTTCTTATTTTTATTTTTAGATGGAGTATATGGATTTTTCAGATACATATATAGAGGTCTTTCTGTGTTGTTTATCTGGTCATTCAAGCATAAAATGTGTGGATGATTTCTTTTGTGATAGTTAGATTGTTTTGTTTGATTTTATGTTTTATATTATTTGTTATTCGTTTTTCTTTCTTAATTTTTCGTTCTTTCATTATCTCTTTTTTCTTTCTTGTTCTTTCTGTTTCTTCTTTAATTAATATCTGTTGAAGTTCTCTATTTATTGTTTCTTTGGTTGCCATTTTCTTCGTTATTGGTTCCAATTCAATAGCTATTTTTCTCAAACTGGGTTTAGTTGTCAATGCATATTTGTGGCCTTTATTAAGCATTTCTAATTCTTGTGGGTTAAATGTTATGTTCGTTAGATTGGTCATTCTTTTATGGAATACATAATATTTCACGTTGTAGTCCTTAGTTATCTTTCCGTTTTTCTATTTCTATTTATGTTTTCTTTTCTAAGGTTATCTAATTTTCTTTGTTTAGTTTTCCATTCTTCATTGACTTTATCTTTATACCAAGTGGTTTTGTTGTTCTTTATTTCTTGGATTTCTATATTGTGGTAGGTCTTTGTTAATTCTTGGTAGATGTAATACGTCCCTAGATTAATTCGGCTAATTTTCTTGTAATGTTTCTTAATTTCTGTTTTAATTGTTTTCTTTATCACTTTTTGCACTTGATTATTTGTCATGTTGTTGGGATATTTGTGTCTTGCGAATTTAGGTTTTAAATTTTCTTCCAGACAGATTTTCAAAAAGGATATATATTGTAGTTCGAATATTAGTTTCACATGTAGGTCTGTAAAGTTGTATAAATTATAGGTCGTACAAATCTTGTTCATATCGTTAAACGAATGTTTTTTTGTCTTGAACAAATTAAAGATATTTTTATTTAATTTTGTACTTTTTATTAAGACGAATTTTATTTGTTATAATTCTATCGGTTTCGGCCCTGTTTAGGCAATCTTCAGGAACTTTCAAGCACGTTTATGTTGATCTTCAGACTATTTAAAATCTATTGAAAATTTGTTGGTTTTATAATTGTTTAATAATAGTATTTCGAATAGACTTAGTACTAGAAACATTCGGATTTAGCCGTCTTAAGAAACGTAGAGCTAAAGCCGAATGATTGTAGTTCTAAATCTAGTGTCGGTTTAACTCTAATATTAATTCTAGTTTTAGTTGTTATTCAACGTTACATCGTGTATTTTCTATTAAACTAAACCTAGAACTAACACTAGACCTAGGACTAGAAATATTCGGGATTAGCTGTGCGTCTTCAGAAAACCCCAATATTTCTTGTCCTAGGTTTAGTGTTAGTTCTAGTTTTACTTGTGGTATTCTAGTTCTATATGTAGTATCAGCTTTTAGGTACTGTTAGTTCTGGTTGTAGTTGTTATTCAATATTAGATTGTATATATTCCATCGAGTTAAAACTAGAACTAACACTAGACGTAGGACTAGAAGCACTTGGGCTTATATTCGGCTAAACCCAAATGTCACAAAAAAGGACCTCCCATCGTGCTTTTTCTATTTCCCTATTAGTTGAAACAATGTTTCCTGTATTCTCGTATCCTCGTATCTTCTTCTTTCGATTATTGAACAGGCAAGCATCCGAAACAAAATAGAAACTTTCCCAATCATTTTAAGCTTACTTTACCTGTTATTTGGGTGAGGGGAGGATTACCGTCTCCTCTTTTCTCTTCTGATACTCCACCTCACAACTACAGTCGCCGCTTCCACCCCTTCTCTCCTAAATTATTCTTCTTGTTTCGTTTTAAAGATAAACGTTATTACGTAGATGATTTCATCGATGTTGTCTTTGGTCAAGTTTCTGCGAACGTTTTGAGAGCAAACCAGAAATAGCTAGATTATTTCTGTTTCAAGTTTTAGGTTATGAAGGTTATTTTTGTGATCAGCACCATCAGCTTACATTGCAAAGAAAAAAATCCAGTTGATTATGGGGACTTGTATCCCATCGTATTTTGCCAACTATGTCTAAAATCTTGGAAAGTAACGAAAAATCAATTAATCCCTTATATTGCTTGTTCTTAATTCAGCTATCCGGTTTTCGTACTGATGATTCAGCTATGCTAAGATTCACTGGTGATATCTTAGGTGCAGCTGATAAGTCTGAGGTCTAACATTTGATAATAGGTTTAGGTATCGTGGCCTGATTAATGATTACAAAGAGAATGCATATTTCTATCTTATGTAACTATATCCTCATAAAGCTTATCTGACATATAACATCAAAAAATAATTATGTGATACTATTGTCTTGTCACAATTTAATTATATGACACCACGCAGCGATCAACATGGATACATCTTATCGTCTTCAGTAAGTGCAAAATTGCTGTCTACATTACATATTTGAAATCAGGAAGTATGACCGAGCATCGTATAGGCTGAGGTATGTGACATTTGCAGACAGTCAGCTGGCCTGGGACGATAGGCAGACAGGGGTTGGGGCTAAAAATCCTGACCCACCAAAAATCTTTTTCCTCGTTTTTCCCCGGAAGATTGGCTGCCATCCTCTCCCCTTCTGCTTTCTAGTTACCCTCCATCCATCTTCCCACCACTATATGGTTTTATTGCAACCTCTTTTTGAAGTCTTTCTTTAATTATAATCTCGAAATTCTGCCAAGTTTTGCGAGTTTTGCCAAATTAGAGCCAAAAATCCTGACCCACCAAAAATCTCTTTTCTTGCTTTTCTCCGGGAGATTGACTGCCTTCATCTTCCCTCCTTCCATCCAGTTACCTTCCTTCCATCTTGTCACCATTATATGGTTTTGTTGCGACCTCTTTTTGAAGTCTTTCTATAAATATAATCTCGAAATTCCGCCAAGGCTTGGTTCTTTTATCTTTAATATAAAGGCATTTCCGTCTCTACCGATACAATCCCATTCCACAATCTCGCATCTAAGCAACAGATTCTCTATTTGCCCATCAACCTCTTTTTTTCTTATATGTCTTCTCTGTCGAAACTCAAACTTACTGTTTATTATTCAGTATGCTTTACCCCGCACATTACCATCTTGCTCCTCAAGGAGATCTTTTCATATCTTTTCTCCTTACTCTCCTTTATTTTTAGTTTCAATGTTTGTTTCTTTGTACTGAGAGGCAGGGAGGTTGAGGAGGTAAAAGAATTTACATCTGGGATACAGGTTCAGGGAGAATGGTAAGAATGCTGTGCACGAGAAGGTCTGGGGATGCGGTGGGAGAGTATTTAGAAGGGACATCAGGAAAAGAAATATCATACTTGATGTACGGGGTAGAGATTTGGGTGAAGGATATTCTGGAGGATGTACAGAATCGGTACTGAAGGTGGATTCTATGCCTGGCGAGAAAAACACCGGGATTTATTGTGAGGGAGGCAGTGAAGGTGGATGAAATAGAGGGGAAGGTAGGCAAAAGAGCAGCTAATATGAAGAGAGGATAGATAAAAGACCATGCTGCAAGATCCTGGGGGAGTGTTGGAAGGAAGTTAGGGAGGGGAGGATTGGATTTAGTAAAGGAGAGAGAGAAGGAAATATTAAAACAGAACAGTTTATTCGAAGGTAGAGAAAACAACAGATGAAGGGTAGAGATGGAGATCTGGGGGGAGGTAAGCGACAGGCATACGGACATACAGAAGAAAGAGAGAAAAACAGCGATAGGGCAATAAAAAAATATATAAATATAAGGAAATTCTAACGGAAGAGATAGCAAAGTACTTGATGAAGGAGGGGACGAGGAGAAAAAGAGGATGGTAGCTGTAGAAATGTAGGGAGACAGGAAGATTTCTAATTTTAAATGAAATGGACAAATAATTATCATTTTTATTCCAGTATTTGTAATTAAAATTATGTCATGCTTGCTGAAACATCCTGTGTATTGAAAATCGTGTTAAAATCAAACAACTTGTGTAAAAAAAAATATTTCTATTAACCTGTCTTAAATTAAATTCGTGGAAAAAAGTTGTGTAAAGAATTCCCATATAGGAACTTGTCACACTTCATTCCGAAGAAGAAAAGTCCAAGGAAAACATTTGAAAACCATGGTGAAATTCAGAATCCTCTATGAAGCTCCTGTTTTGTTTTATCCAGGTATGTAGGTAGAAATGAAAGATTGATGGGAATTTTTGGTTTTGTTGGAACTTGTGTAGAACGACGATCAGAAGGGAAACCAAAAGAAAAAAGTGTAGAATGGCACCAAATGGACCTGAGTGTCCGCAGTTATTTTGCGCATTAAATTCGTGGAAAAAAGTTGTGTAAAGAATTCCCATATAGAAGAACTTGTCACAATTCATTTCGAAGAAGAGAGGTCCAAGGAAAACATTTGAGAACCATAGTACAATCCAGAATCCTCCATGCAGCTCCTGTTTTGGAAGTAATCATGAAGAAGGGAGGTTCACTCCCCGATCCAGGTATGTAGGTAAAAATGAAAGATTCACCTTCAGAAACTCGTGAGATCCTTATGACTACTGAAGAAGTTAATTGAATTTTTTTGGTAAAACCGCTTTCATATTAAGTTAAGTCCAAGGAAAACATTTGAGAACCATGGTGAAATCCAGAATCCTTTATGCAGCTCCTGTTTTGTTTTATCCAGGTATGTAAATAGAAATGAACGATTGATGGGAATTTTTGGTTTTGTTGGAACTTGTGTAGAACGACGATCAGAAGGGAAACCAAAAGAAAAAAGTGTAGAATGGCACCAAATGGACCTGAGTGTCCGCAGATATTTTGCGCATTAAATTCGTAGAAAAAAGTTGTGTAAAGAATTCCCATATAGAAGAACTTGTCACACTTCATTTCGAAGAAGAGAGGTAGTACAATCCAGAATCCTCTATGCAGCTCTTGTTTTGGAAGTAATCATGAAGAAGGGAGGTTCACTCCCCGATCCAGGTATGTAGGTAAAAATGAAAGATTGATGGGAACTCTTGGTTTTGTTGGAACTTGTGTAGAACGGCGAACAGAAGGGAAAACCAAAAGAAGAAAGTGTAGAATGGCACCAAATGGACCTGAGTCTCCAAAGTTATTTTGCGCATTAAATTCGTAGAAAAAAAGTTGTGTAAAGAATCCCCATATAGGAACTTGTCACACTTCATTCCGAAGACGAGAGGTCCAAGGAAAACATTTGAGAACCATGGTGAAATCCAGAATTCTCTATACTGCTCCTGTTTTGGAGGTAATCATGAAGAAGGGAGGTTCACTCCCCGATCCCGGTATGTAGATAAAAATGAAAGATTGATGGTATCTTTTGGTTTTGTTGGAACTTGTGTAGAACGGCGAACAGAAGGGAAAACCAAAAGAAGAATGTGTAGAATGCCACCAAATGGGCCTGAGTCTCCGAAGTTATTTGGCGCATTAAATTCGTGGAAGAAAGTTCTGCAAAGAATTCCCATATAGAAGAACTTGTCACACATCATTCCGAAGAAGAGAGGTCCAAGGAAAACATTTGAGAACCATGGTGAAACCCAGAATCCTCTATGCAGCTCCTGTTTTGGAGGTAACCATGAAGAAGGAAGGTTCACTCTCCGATCCAGATATGTAGGTAAAATGAAAGATTGAAGGGAATTTTTGGTTTTATTGCAACCAAAAGCAGGTATCTTCAGGATAGGCGAAGTAAAGAATGGCATCAAATGGACCTGAGTCTCCGAAGTTCATCTTATCTGTATATGCCTGTATAGCAGATTTTCCCCGACCTTGTAAAAAAAGGTTTAGTATGGATCGGGTTGGAACCTCAACTTACGCAGACAATATCTCTCTTTCTGCAGACTTTTGCTAAAAAGTATTGGAATAGACATTGATAAATATAGGATAAATTGCAGTATATGTAAATTGCAATAATCAGCAAATAACTGAAATAACTAAATATGTTGCATTAATTGTAGCTCCTTGATCGCAAACAACCTCGGCTTAAATTTACAACATAACTCTCATTTTAAGTTTTGGCACCAAATCGCTTCATTAATGAATATTTTCCACCAATGATTGATTTACTTGAGTGTTAAAAAGCTGTTATGAAAACTATGATTATTTATTATAACAAGACCTAGTTAGGACGAAACACTCATTATTTGAACAAATTGTAATTCGTTTCGAGCAAACAAGCAATTACGCGAACTCGAAATTAACCGGTGACATAAACAAGAAGTTTTAATTAACAGTAACGTTTGGAAATTTAACAACTTTTTACTTGGGCATTCGACAAATGCGCTTTGTATTGTTCCGATACAAAATGAGCGATGGTCGTGTACGTTGTGGTAATGGAAATACGTTTAATTGGGTTGATTCGCTTAGTATTGGCTTGTTATTGCAAGCCATTAGTACGCGAAGTTTATTTATCGTTTATCATATATCGGTTACATTACGTTGATAATTAATTTCGCTAATAAGCTAATGTTATTGTTACATTATGATTATAACCGACTGAAACTATTACACATATTATTATTATTGTGTTAGTTTTGAATGGAATTGGAATTTTCAATTTTACTTATCTTTTTTTAGTTTAGTAACTAAGGATTATCCTTGTGAAGTTTTACGATAATAGAGGTTTGTAATCCCAACAGGAGCGTACCCAAGCCATTGTCCCCACTTAAAAGGATTTGCGTGTTTGCCAAGTGGGGAAAAACGGGCAATTTTAATTTCAGCTGAGATACCCAGGACATTCTCCGGCTACTTCATTCTCTTTGGGACACTTTTTCCTCAGACGCGGTTCTTCTTAAGTATCCCCTTTTTCGTCGCGGCACTTAATAAAACGTCGATAAAACAACGCAAAAACCGGGTGGATGCGCGGGAAGGTTGTTTCGATTCATTTTTTGCGCACAAAATAAGAATTAAAAAGAAATGGCTTTTTTAACTAATAAAGTATAACTTGCTATTCCAAACGCAACTCGCATCCACGAGAATCACGGTGTAGTTAAAGAAAACCGGTTGCGAAACCCATAAGAACGTAAAACACTAATCCTGCAATCATAATAACCGTATATTATGTGGGGTGTATGTTTACATTTGTAGTGATACGCTTGTATAAAACTGAGCTTGAAATTTACGAGTGAATATTAAGTAAACAGCAATCAATGGTGCTGGGTTGTCTCGTCCGGTTATAAATTTGCATCTCCTTTTCAAGGAGGAGGGATATTACCATCTGTTGCAATAACTGATTTTTATTACGTTTGTCTCACTGTTATTAATTTTAATGAACACTCTTCTTTATTGCTTGTTTTAGAAAGTGAGTTAATTATTGCTTTTCAATATCTGCATTTTTATCGTTTCACCTTCAGAAACTCGTGAAATCCTTATGACTACTGAAGAGGTTAATTGAATTTTTGTGGTAAAATCGCTTTCATATTAAGTTAAGTCATTTTATCAAAATCTTTCTAGTTCTAGGTCTAGAGTTAATTCTAGTTCGATACAAATATGCAATAATCTAAAACCAAGAAACAGCTAAATTAGAGCTAATACCAACAGTAAAGCTAACACTAGACCCAGAGTTAGAAACGTTTGGGTTTAGCAGTATGTCTCTTAAAATGAAATAGAACTCAACCCAATCTAGTTTCAAAACTAACACTAGACCTAGACCTTGGACTAGAAACATTAAAATTTTGCTGTCTTAAGAGACGTACGGCTGAAGGAACTCTTCACCGCGAGCTATAAGATTTATAATAAAGTTATTTCTTCTAAGGTTTTGCACTAAAGTCTTGTTTCTTTATGTTGGTGGGTGTCAAAAGGCTGTGCCAAAATTTTTGCTGATTCTGACTCATCGTTGCAAAGTCAACAAGTTTGATCGTCAGCTTGTCCAATATGGAAGAGGTGGTATTTGATGCCTGGCAACGTTCTTACATTTGCTCGGGCATAATCATAAATCTAAATACGCTAGGTAACAATTTATAATACATATTTTTATAAAATCTAAAGGCAACCAAGAAAAATTTATGAAAATCTTTTCTTGAAGTATTTAAATTGACTTGCTTGGGCTCATGACGATATCTTGCCCTGTTTTCAATTTATACAATGTCTGGGGTTTCTTATTAGCGAATTGTATATTATCCAATGGAAATTTTTTCTTTTTTTTTGATTTTACTACTTTTCATAGCTATTTTAATTATTATCAATAAAGTATAATATAAATGCAACATGTCTAACCTAGCATGTCTTAATATAATGGGTGTCTCTATACTATGCAAAAGATGGTAGCTTTAAGTGCCTTATCACAGTGCATTAGAGGCAATGAAATTACTCCGTGTCACAAAGACCTTAAAGTGTAGTCTTGTGCTGGAAAGAAGTTCCAGGCATAGACATGCGAAAATTAACTCTATCCTAAAAGAAACCAAAAGCTTTCATATCTCAGCAAAGGTGACCCTAAAATATCCATCTCTAAATACTACCTATCCCACATTGGATAAGCTTAAGATTGGTCGATTTTCAACTTTTCAACGACGGATCAGAGCTCACAGAACTTAGTTTGGATGAATGCGACCGTCTAAGACACGAAAAGGCGTTCAGCGAAGACCTCATTTTCCATAAATCTTTAAAGATTTCAAGATTTAATTCAATTATTACACGTTTTATTTCGAGTTTGTAGAAACCACTGATTTCAAAAAAAAAAAAATTACTAGCACGATGTTACTTTATAATAATAATGTAAAGATGTAATTAGTTTATTGCCCAATATCTGAAATCTTAAAACTTCTCGTCTTTCTGTAATTTCTTTGCTACAAAAAATTATTCGTATTTCTTGTACGAAGTGTAAATAAACACGTCTAGAAGACGAAATATTTGATGTTCTTTACGGATGAGGTGTCGAGCTTAATAGAAAATAATCTTCGCCTTTTTGCTTCCGAATGTCCGTCGTCTGCACCCCTCAGAAACTAACCGACCTGGTAAAGTAGCCTCTTAACTTCTATACTTAGAGTATAAAATTCATTTGTACATAATTTTGCGTAAATGCTTCAGCCACAAAGTTAATACTTTTTCCTCTTCTTGATTTAGAATGATAGATGGCCCCATAATCATAGTTCCCATTTTTTCTGCTTTAAAATCTGTCTATCAGGCTAGTTTTGGGAATATGAATATTTCGAGATGCTTCTCTTGTCTCGATACCATTATAACTTGCGCCATAACATCTGAAATGATCTATATCACAGATGTTTCTGCATATTTATAGAATACTTTCCTCTTTTGTTTTGACATTTTTCTAATAAAGCGCACATATTCCTATTAATCAAGTTAAGAAGAATCGACAAGATTCATATACAAAGAAGTCTTCTTACAGCTGTTGTAAATTTTGAATTTTCAGTAATTTTTACGTATTTTGAAAAGCGATCCACAACTAGATAACTAACTTATTTATAAAACATGTCATGTTAAGTAAAAATATAAGTTTACTTACCTCCAACTTTTAGCTCAGTATGTACTTTTCTCCACTGACAAATCGTTAGAGTACTAGATCACCTAGTATGTAACAATTACTTATAATTTAGGTTTGAGTTAATAGTTGCAGATTTTCAACTACTAGCACAGTTGTTGGCACTATCAACGTGATGAAGACGAAAAGCTTTCGAAGAAGAGAAGGTGAGAACAAGACGCTACAAGCTGGGTTGAAAAAAAAAACAGTTTTTTTTAATTTTTGAACAAAACACCTGTTTTTAATTGTTTTAAAACAGTTCTTTTTTTGTTTTAAACTTACTTTACGTTGCTACCAAAGAATTGTATTTTAAACCTGTTTTAAACTGAGTTTTAAACAAGCTGTTGGAAATAAATGAAATATTTAAGAATATTTTTAAACCAAAAATCGAACCCTTACATCTAAATTATGCCTTATATAAACTCTAACTCAAGTGAGATAAAATATAAACTCTTGTTATTGATGTTAAATTGAATAGTCTAATTTACATCATCATATTTAAAAGACGAATTGAGATATTGTTATGAAATAAAAATCATTTTGAAGCAAATTTAATCTAGTTTCAACAAACCAATTATAATTATTTCGATTCCATAAATTAAAAAGATACAATTTTTTTAAATCGGCTCTCTTGTTATTGAGATTAAATTGAATAATCTAGTTTACATCATCATATCTCAAAGACGAATTGAGATATTATTATGAAATAAAAATCATTTTGAAGCAAATTTAATATTGTTTTAGCAAACCAATTAGAATTATTTCGATTCCATAAATTAAAATGATACAATTTTTTTAAATCGCCTTTCTTGTTATTGAGGTTAAATTGAATAATCTAATTTACATCATCATATCTCAAAGACGAATTGAGATATTATTATGAAATAAAAATCATTTTGGAGCAAATTTAATCTTGTTTTAACACATCAATTATAATTTCTTCGATTCCATAAATTAAAAAGATATTATTTTTTAAATCGCCTGTCTTGTTATTGAAGTTAAATTGAATAATCTAATTTACATCATCATATCTCAAAGACGAATTGAGATATTATTATGAAGTAAAAATCATTTTGGAGCAAATTTAATCTTGTTTTAACACATCAATTATAATTTCTTCGATTCCATAAATTAAAAAGATATTATTTTTTAAATCGCCTGTCTTGTTATTGAAGTTAAATTGAATAATCTAATTTACATCATCATATCTCAAAGACGAATTGAGATATTATTATGAAATAAAAATCATTTTGGAGCAAATTTAATCTTGTTTTAACACATCAATTATAATTTCTTCGATTCCATAAATTAAAAAGATATTATTTTTTAAATCGCCTGTCTTGTTATTGAAGTTAAATTGAATAATCTAATTTACATCATCATATCTCAAAGACGAATTGAGATATTATTATGAAGTAAAAATCATTTTGAAGCAAATTTCATCTAGTTTTAACACATCAATTATAATTTCTTCGATTCCATAAATTAAAAAGGTATTATTTTTTAAATCGCCTGTCTTGTTATTGAAGTTAAATTGAATAATCTAATTTACATATACAATTTACATACACACACGTTTTTGAGATATGATGATATCTCAAAAACGAATTGATATATTATTATGAAACAAAAATCATTTTGAAGCAAATTTAATCTAGGTTTAACACTCCAATTATTATTATTTCGATTCCATAAATAGAAAAAGAAAATAGTCTTTTAACCCTCAACCCCTACCTAGCGGTATGTCATACCGCTATAAACGTTTATGAGCTTGTATCTTTTATAAATCTTTTCCTGCGCAGTTCATAGTCCGTCTACCTTTAAAGTATATTAGTGTACATATAAGCAGTCATCGGTGGGAGATATGCGTTAAACGTGTACCAACGTGTTACAAGATTTTTTGGATTTAGCGGTATATGGTACCGGTCAGTAGTCTCTACGTTG
This sequence comes from Onthophagus sagittarius, assembly GCA_036711965.1. Taxonomy (NCBI): domain Eukaryota; kingdom Metazoa; phylum Arthropoda; class Insecta; order Coleoptera; family Scarabaeidae; genus Onthophagus; species Onthophagus sagittarius. The sequence goes on from JASERS010000004.1 coordinate 18,204,630, forward strand.
CGTTTTTGAATTGTAGTAAAAACTGTTACTAGTGAAAAATATTGAAAATATTAACTGAAATATTGAAACTTCGAATAGTGCTTAGTATTAGTTTGAACAGTGAGTTGACAATTAGTTTATACTTCTGTTTGGAACTTTGTAAAATGGCTCAGAAAGTAGGTCCGTCTTGTATGAGATCTGATGATGAAGAATTTGAAGAATATTTGATGGAAGAAAGTAGTGATGAAGATGAAAATATAGATGTAAACAATTTTATTGAAATGGATCACGATAGTGAATCAGAAATATCTGCAGCTGACAATGATGAGGACGAAGACAAGGAAAATGAAAATAACTTAATAAATTTTTGTGCAGAATCAGAGGAAAGAAATGTTTATTACGGTCGCGAAAAAACAAATAAAACTAAATGGTAGGTGCAGCCATGGTATTTTGTCGGATTACTTCCAAAACTTCCTAAGTTCAAAAACAACCTCAACCCATTTCCATACCCATTAGGCCCATAACATAATATGTAAATAGTAAAACGATTTGAAAATATTAGTTCAAATGCCTTTGTAGGTCAAAACGTGAACCACCTCGTAATGTAAGAACAAGGAAGCACAATTTGATTACACATTTACCAGGACTAAGAGGACCTGCTGCTTTGTTAGGAGATAATTCAAAGCCAGAAGAATTATGGAATGTATTATTCAGTGAGAACATGTTGCAGGAAATTATCCGATGGACACATTGTAAATTAGGACTAGTTCGACTAAAATATAAAAATAAATCGCATGCTAGCTTATGTGATATTGACGTATTAGAACTAAAGGCATTTCTTGGTTTATTAATTTACACTGAAGTGTTCAAATCAGGCAATGAAAATGTGGATTGTTTATTTGCAACAGATGGAACAGGGAGAGATGTTTTCCGATGTACGATGTCTAAGAGAAGATTTGAGACGTTGCTCTGTGCTTTAAGATTTGATGACTTTCAAAACAGAGGTAAGAAAATGAAAGATGATGTTACAACTGCGATAAACGGATTGTTCCAAAAATTTATTGAAAATTCTCAAAGAAATTTTTCGCTGGGGGCTTATGTATGTGTAGATGAATCTCTTGTGGCTTTTCGAGGTAGATGTCGGTTTAAAGTTTATATGCCAAAAAAGCCTGCAAAGTACGGCATAAAAATTATGTGTCTAACAGATGCACGAAATAATTACTTATATAATGCTTATATATATAGCGGCAAGAATTCAGACGGAAAAACTTTATCTGTTGAAGAAAAACATTTAGGCATTCCTACACAATCAGTTCCCAGATTGGCAAAACCGATTGAAAAAACAAATCGTAATATTACAGCCGATAACTGGTTTGGCACATTGCATCTTGTTTGTGAACTAAAAAAACGAGGACTCACATTCCTAGGAACAATGAGAAGAAACAGGCCGGAGATTCCCTGTTGTTTTTTGCAAAATAAAAATAAAGATATCGGCAGCACTCTTTATGGTTTCAAGGAAGATGTTACGCTAATGTCCTATGTTCCTAAGAAAAATAGAGCCGTTATATTGATATCTTCAATGCACCATTCTATTGCAAATGACAAAGAAAGTGGAAAACCGGAAATTATTGCCGATTATAATTTGACCAAAGGGGGCGTGGATAGTTTAGATAGAAAATGTGCAAACTATTCACCTAGTAGAAGAACCCGTCGATGGCCTATGGCAATATTCTTTGTTCTTGTAAATATGTGTACTGTAAATTCGTATATATTATATCAAAGTTGTAAGAATTCAGAAAAAATGGAACGTAAAGACTTTTTAAAATTATTGGCAAAAAGTTTAACAACACCTTTCATGTACACTAGAAAAAACAAAGTATCAAAAGAATTAAGATCAAGAATATGTGGTATCCTTCAAATACCTGACATCAATGATCCCAGCCAAACGATTCGCGACGAGCGAATGGATGTAAAAAAAAAAACTGTTATTTGTGTGATTATAAACTAAAAAGAAAAACATTTTATGTTTGTAGAATGTGTGGAAAGCCCATTTGTTTAGAGCACGCTAAAAAATGTACGATCCATGCATTAAAGGACTGGATAAATAATGTTTTCTTACTATTTATTGTTATTATGAGTCTTATAACATAAACTAGTATCGTAATAAAGTAATATAACTAATTCTTTTGCAATTATCTACTATATAAACTGATAATCCCTTACCGGTATCACATACCGCTAAATACCGTTTGCGTCACAGTTTTTAATGGTAGCGGTTGAGGGTTAACAGACATCGTTTGAATTTGAGTACTGCAACAGCTTCAAACGATTATATAGGAAACCACCACCAGTGATCAATAATATTCGGGGATTCCCAACGTTTCTTGTGTGGGCTGGGTTTCGTTCTCGTTGGTGCAAGAAAACATGTCTACTACGGGACGTAAGAAGGAGCCCGTTTGGTCTTTTTTCGAAGAAATTAAAGGACCTAACAATAAAATAACTTTCAAGCAATTATTGTACACTGTTTAAAAAATACATTTGTTTTCTAAACAACTAATGCGCAACGTCAAGCCCTTAGCCTGGTTTAGATCCAGTTATTTTAAATTTGGTTCAGCAATTGCATACTGCAGTAGCATCGTCAGCAGATATAGAAAAGATTTTTTCGTATTTTGGTTTAGTACATTCCCATATCAAAAATAGATTAGGGAACGACAAAGCAGCAAAATTAGTTTCCATATTTAAGGAATTAAATAACATAAAATAAAAAATGCTTAAGTTTTAGAAATTTTAGTTATATATTAAATGTATTAGAAATTACAAGTAAATACTTTATAATATTATTTATTGTCTCTTTTAGAAATAATCCTTCACACAAAGTCCTATGATTTTAAACAGGTTTTAAATTGTTTACAACCAATTTAATTTAAAACATGTTAGGTTTTATATGTTAGTGTTTTAAGCATGTTTAAAACAAATAGTGTTTAACAAATCGTTTAAAACTAACAACCCTGGCTACAAAGATACTCCAAAGAAATGCCCCCCTGCGGATTCCGAAGACGAGGAAAGCGGTTCTTAGGCAACCACTCATGATCCCAGTCCATATGTTTGTATAGCAGATTTTCGCTGTACTCTAAAAAAAGTTGTGGGGTGAGTACAATTGGGTTAGGTTGGAAACATCCAGTAAATTTTACAATGTTGTGTTAATTATTGAAAACATGATTTCTTGTATGTGGATATCATCAATACCTTTATACTACAATCGTCACATAGTCCAAGAATCTTCAAGAATAACTAAGTAATTTACCTTTCTTGACTTGACGAAGTACTTTTCAGAATAGTCCATTATATCGTGGTTTTATTGTATTTGTGAAAGTACAAAAGTTTTAATTAAAATATTCAGAGGGTTGCAGAAGGGAAGTAGGTAGCGTGTGTAAATCACACCGAAACTTTCTCGCCGATTACAGTTTGCGTTTAATATCTTACGCCTCCGATGTTTCCGTTTCGCCCGGAGGATTCAACATCGTCGTTGAGAAATTAACTTCCTCTCTTTTGTCTAAGAGGCGCGTGATCGACCTTTTGAAGGAGGGAAAATGAAAGATTTATGTTCCAATACCGCGGTCGCGCTATTAATAATAATCGATCCGAACGCGGGTGCCATTATTTTACAACGAAAAATGAACGAGCATAACCCCGTTTGGAACGATCGCTTCTCTTGTAGTCGTTTGCCGGCAATCTATGATTCTATTTCAGGGCTTTAATTATTGAAGTTATGGAGCACGAGGTTCAGTTACTAACGTTTAGTCGGCGCAATTTGCCCCCGTATTCTCTCGTATACATAGAATGAAATGAAAGCGAAAAGGCGATCCAAAAATAACTCGGCTTTTTTGCTTTCTAACCCGGCTTTCCGCGCAATGCGCATATTGTTCATCAGCGTTTTTTTTTTGAACCAGCGATTATTTCCTGTCCGCGTAATCCATAATGGAAATCTTTCATTACTCCTCTCGGTCCTTCTCCGGTGCGTTTTAAGCATTGAAAGCTGTCGTTATTGTTTAGCAGGGATCCCTTCTGTACTAAAGAATGGATCTGGAACGGCCCCTTTTAATAGCTTTTCTCATTATGGGTCGATGGTGAACATCTGAGATCCGAAAAATTTTTAAAAGGGAACATCGAACGATTTTTACATAATCATTAAAGTACTTACTTCAACTTTAAGCGCTTTCCACTGACACAAAAACAATTTGATTACAATCTAATTGTAATAATAAATCCGTGTTAGTTTTTATTGTTGTTATTTTTATAATAATCTCCCAAGCTTTTTATCGCCAAATGATGGACACAACAAAAGCTTGTTCTCCTCGAAATAGCATTGACATTCGACACGATTTGTTTGAACACAACGCTACAGGAAAAGAAATAGCGCTGAGTAATGTTATGGCATTTAATATAACGCGATGACTTGCGAATGTATCTTTGTCGGAGTCGAACACGGTCATTGTTTAAGAGTGTTTCGATATTTCTCAGAATGAATTAAATCTAAATTTCCCAAAATAACTTGAGCTTTGTAATCATTTAAACTACCATTCCGTGGCTAGTTGAAAAAAATTCATTAACAATTTTTCTTTGGCGACATAAATATTCAAACATCGAGGATTAATTATTCATGCGACGCCCGGAGCGCTTCGCCTCTTAAGCGGCAATTAATCATCGCTGTTTACGTTATTATCCTTGTGAAAAGCTCCCTGGACATCTTTGCGGGTTTCCGAAAATATTCCTCGAAAATACGTCGAGAAATTCAGCTTAATTACGAAAAAAAGTCCATTGTCAGCCGATTTCAATTGAATATAGCCGAAGGATTCGTCTTCGGGGATGGGGCGAGTATCTCTTCGTCAGACTTCCCGGGCAGCGAAACAATGCGAGGAGCTCTAATTTATCACCCAGTGGGCCATTTCCTTCCTTCCACAATCGAAGTCGCCCCGGATTGGACCCACGGTCGCCTGTCATCGCTCTTCTTTCAGAATGGATCGAAAAGGCGCTTGGAATCCTGCACACTTGTCCGGAAACGGTTTGTGGCGAACTCGTGACAGGACGAAAGTGGGATAAATAGCGAAGAACTTGCCAGAAATAAATAAGGAAACGGGTTTTTGGAACGACTTTATCATTTCAATTCGCTTTATTTCAATATATTTTCATAAAAACACTAATCCAGTCTTTCATTCCAAATAACTCATTCGGAGAAAATTAAGATGAGTTGTCAAATCAGGTTATACTTGGAGTTTCATGGACTATGTGGGCATTGTAGAATAAGGGGGTGATGGTGACTCCTGAGCTGCAGAGATAATTCTGGGTTTTATAAATACAAATGGATTAGTTAACTGTGTTTATCATACATACAGTTTTGCAAAATTTACTTGATATTTTTATACCCACCCAACCCAGCCTCTGGGAATATTGAGTATTAAGCATGACCGATTTCAGCATCCAAAAGTTGAAACATTGGACTTAAAACAATTCAGGTTGGTTTGGGTTAGGTTGGGTTAAGTTGGGTTGGTTTGGGTTGAGATGGAGCAGAATAGAGAGAAGGAGAGAGGAATAGAGAGAGGAGAGAGAAGTGAGAATAAATAGTTAACGAATATCTTTTTTTATCATCCCGATTATGGATGGCGGGAAAGTGAAAGGAAAGGAAGAACGAGGGAATGCTAAGGATGAAGAAAATAAATGACAGAATAAAATGGAGAACGAGAGAGAGCTTTCCCGCCCTATCAGCTATGTATAAAGTATAAATAAGATACGAAAAGTGAGGGAGTTTTTTACAAGGAGACAAAAGTTTTTTATGATTTATTTTACTTTCCACCTTATCAACATCTACAGTACCAACAGCAAGCCGGGTTACATAACGCATTTTTCCTTCCTCTTAGGCCCACTTTTACCAACCTCCAGTTAATCTAACTAGCGGTGGTTAGAGCGATCTTAAGCGCTCTCATTGTTAGATAAATGTATCAAGAGGTGGTAAACGTGGCCGTTAGTCAAACAAGGATTGGGTTGGGTAAAGTTATAGGATGGAGGATCGAGGAGGAGGAAAAAATAAGTGACCATGGTACAAAGAAGACAAATAAAGCTGGGAAACCGTTTACTGGTGGAATGTCGAGATCGCTTCTTAACGTCATGAGTGCATGAAATTGAGAGAAATGGTAAGAAAGAAGATACATCCTAAAGTAAAGGAAATTCTAACGGGAAGGATAGCAAAGTACTTCATGAGGGAGGGGGACGAGGATGAATCATTCCACGACTTACAGAAACACTCCGTATAAGCACGAAACAATTCTTAAGTGAACTCTAACAAGAATTTCTTAATACCTTTCCAACTCTTATTTCGATGCTGTTCATTTTCCTTCTTCCTTCTAATATAACGACTTCGGTTTTCTTTTCTGCCATTTCCAGCTCTAAGTATCTCATCGTTTCTGTTACGCTATTTATGCAGTACTACGATTTGTCCTTTACCAATTTCGGTATCTTGGCCTTCACTGTCACGGCTAAATCGTATGTATACGTAATTACTGATTTGATGACAAAAAATGTTCCATAACGTCACTCCTATAACAGAACCTTGAGGTACCCAACATCTCATAAACTCTCCGTTTCCGCCTTTCCTTTTCGGAGTATTGTCGTTCTTGCTGATAGATATGATCGAACAATTCATTTTATTTCTTTTGAGCATTCTTGCTCCTCCATTGCCTTCATTATTCTTCTCAATGGTGCTGAGCTGAATACATTTCGTAAATCTAGCATTACCGTTATAGAGAGTTCTCTATGTGTTAAGGAGATCTTCTTTAGATCAGCCATTTTGGCATCTACTATTCTTCTCCATTTCCTGTAGCCATACAGCTCCTGCCTTAATATTAATAATATTTTGCCTTAATATACTTATTCTTCGATTTATGAAGCTTTCCAATATTTTTTCCAAAACACTAAACAGACGCTGAGGTCTATATGATCGTTTGCTTCCATACAGGTCTTTGCTATTTCGTTGGTTATGCGATCATCTCCACATGCTCTTTCTATTTTAAGCTGACTAGTCGCATTTTTAAGCATTTGCGATGTAAAAGGCTTTATCTTGCCTTTCTTGCTCCACCATCTTCGCTTCCTTTTTCCTCACTGGGAATAGCTTCTTGAATTGGTTCTGCACGTTCTCTAGGTCTATTCCTTCTTTAGCTCTAATTTTGAATCACTTTGTTACTATTTGCTACGCCGTACCCCAAATATCTTAGTCCAGTTCTTCGCACAATTTATTCCATTTCCTTTCGTTCCTCTGCTTTATTACCATAGTCAGGTTTTTATTATTTTTCCTGCACTGTTCCAACGCTGTTTTGTGTTCCTCCTCAGTGTGAATTCTTTCTCTTATTCTCTTACACTCTTCACACTCTATCTTGATAAAAAGATTTGTATCTTATCTATACATATCTTTCTTGCCCCAACCAACCGTTCGTAACCAATCTAAGCTAACGCAACCGAACCCAACCCAAACCTCTTTTTTAATGGACATCCGGCCTGAAAGTCTTCCCACTAAAAATCCCATTCTATACTGCAGAAATAGAAGACAGTTTTGACAGACGGACGCGGGTGAAATGAGGGCAACGATACGGTCGTTGGAAGTGTATGTTGGCAAGACGAAAATGATGAAGGGGTGTCGAAAAAAAACTGAAAATTGGAGATGGAAGGGCAGCGTAATCGAAAAAGTGAGGTAGTAGGCACACTTGGGGTATGGAATTAAGGAGAACAACAAGGAGGGAGAACATATTAGAATGTTGGCAACGAGGGCAAATACGATTATGAGTCAGGTTTGAGGATAAGTTTAAAAGGATTTTCGGGAGAGATGTGGGTGGAAGGTATAATGTTTGAGAGCTTAGTAAAAAGTGTAGTTATGTATGAAGGTGGGTATTGGGATAAGCTAGGCAGACTCCAGGGAAGAAATGAAGCTAAATAATTTGGGGGTGGAAGCGGGTAAGCAAGCGGTGCGTTTTGAGGAAAGAGTGGTAGGTAGAGGACATTGTAAGCTCTTGAAGGAATGCTGCAGACAGATTGAACCAGGCAATGGGCATTATGGGAAGCAAGAAAGGGAAGAGTATTATAGAACGGTGGAATACTCAATTAAAGGGGTGATCAGAAAAAGAAAAGAAGGGATTGAAATATGGAAATAGTTGGAGAGCACGGGCATGCAAGAGAGAAGGACGAGGATAAGGGAAAGTAAGTATAATTAGAAGTATTAAAAGGTGATATCGAAGAGGGTACTAAAGTACCTGATGATTAAGGGGGTTGAGAAGGGGATGAGGGTGGTTACCAGGTTCAGATGTAGGAATGAGAAGATGGCCAACAGATATTGGATGGAGGATGTGGAAAGGGGGTGTAGATTGTGTGGGGAAGGATGGAAGTCCGTACAGCATCTTCTCGTGGAATGTAATGAATTGAAGGAGGAGGATATGGATTGGGGACGAGGATGCATGCGGGAGGTTATGGAAGTGAGGAGTAGGGGGGTATAGAGATTTAACAGAATGGTTGTTATAATGATTGGGGCATTAATGTGGTGGTGGTGTAAAATTGTAATCCTTTGGGAAACAATGAATTATTATAGTAAAAACACCATTCCTCGTTTTCACTATGATCACTATCACGTGTTTTCTTCAATGTTTGTTGAGCAGAGCGTCCCTCTACTTCCTATCTTTCTCTTCCCAAGTTGTGTTTTCGAAATCCTTCCTCTTCTCGATGGCCAAGCTAAATCCGTGAAACAACATTCGTTTTACATTTTAAACACATCTCCTTTCTGTTATGTACCCGGTGGAGGGGGTGTATGAGGGCCTCCTCTCTTCCTTTCCTCTTCCAAATCCCCCCTTCATTCCATTGCCTTTTGTGGATTGGATCTACGAAGCGCTCTCCCATTTTCACACCGCAATTTTCAAGTTGTTCATCCAACTCGTATTCTGCCATCCCATGAAAAGCATCATAACGTTCATTCCCTTAGCTTTTTCTAGTCTTTTCTTACCTATGTATCTGTCAGAGGGAGCTATTAAAAGGGGGGCCTTCTTCTTCACTCTCTGCCCTCTGCCGTCTTGCTGTACCCTGGACTTCGTTCAACATATTCTTCTCAATCTCTACCCGCCTCGTGGTTATTGGGTAAATCTATCCCGTCTCTGTTGTATCTTCTTATTCGTTGGTCATCCATTGTTGCAAAGAAAAACAATAGAAACAATACACTTCTTAACGTTACTTTGAGTCTTCATCAAGATAACTCATCGAGACAGTACTCCTCTGTCCCCTCTGTCCGCGTAGAAGGCCCCTTCTCACCCTTTCTTCTCCTCCTGTGTCCTGTCATCTATCTTTTTTTTCTCCATTTCTCTAATTTTGACGGTCTCTTTTATCATCTCAACCCAACTCAACTCAACCTAACCCTTTCTTTTAGCAGATATCCGGCTTAAAGTCTTGAGCGATTACATGGAATGGGGTCACTAAAAGCCCTTATCATGTTAACGTCGTAAGTCGTCGGGAGGCGTTGCTTTGAAGAGTCTCTGCAAGGTTGCATTCTTCCTGCTCAGTCTCTCCTCTCTCTTCTTAACAGTAAGGAGGCTCTCCTTTTCTAAGCCTAATCCAACCCTTTTTTTTATGAGGTCGGGGAAAATCTGCTAAACAGACATCTGGCCTTGGATGATGGGCGGCCAGATAGTGTGGAGTTGTGGCTAGAAACTAATCCCGACCCACTAAAAACCCCTTTCCTCGTCTTCTCCGGTAACACTCTCACGAGCTTTCTTCGGAGTTCAACTTCTAACCATTATATTACTTCTAACCACAATTTATTACCTGAAGTCCCGGGTACTCTGGTGATGCTCTCTGACTGAGGGGCTGGACAGGCTCCCCATATTATCCTCAATTCCTCTTCTCATTTCTCCCCGATGACGCTCACCAACGTCATGCAACGAACGAAGCCTAATCCAACCCAACTCAACCCAATCCAACCCAATCCAACCAAGTCCACCTTCGTACATAGAATATTGGTCGTTAGTTATTTATTGTCTTTCAAATTTCAATGAAATGCCTATATTATAAACTCATTTTTAGTTGGTAATGTTTCAATTCGTGTCTTTGGAGTCGTATACCATTTCTCTCCTTTTCGTTCAGTTCTTTTTTCGTTATAATTGAATAAGCACGATCTAAATAGTATACTGTCTAAATACAGTATACTATTTAGAGTATTAGAGTACGAACTTTATATTGGAATGTCACACCAGTTTTAAATTCTTAAAAAAAAAAAAAATGCTGAAGGTGAGGTATAAACCCAATCAAACCAAATTCAACCCAACCCGACTTAACCCAATCCAAAGTATGAAGATCTAGAAAATTGTACTCTAAAATTGTACTCTATACATCACGCAGATTATGTTATAATGAAAGTAAAGTATGAAAAAAAAAACTTTTTCAGTCTATCTTTTGTTTTTTTTTGTTGGGACAAAGTTAATAGGAGCATATACATGTGTGAGTATTAAATAAATTGTTTGAAATTCGATTGGAATGTTAATTAAGCTGGTAATTTCGGTTGAAATTTAATTAAATAAAGAAAATTAACCAATTGAAACCTAATTGTTCCGTCCCCACAATTGAACGCAGCAGCATCCGAAATGGAAGCTAATAGGGCAATTTAATAATAAAACGTACTCCCTGCAAAAGTGCGTGGGCAAATGATTCGCGTTAGAGCGTTGACATTTTTGAAGAGACCACGTGATCATTAAAATTTATTGCCTTCCTTTTCCAGGGGAATCACCGTTTTTCCGTTGTGAAAAGAATCGCGCGGCCAAAGTGTTACGAGTCTATGAGGGAGGGAGTGCGAGTGGAAAAGTCCGTGAAAGCCGCGGTGTCAATTTATTAAAAGATGGCAGTCTCCGCCGCGAAGTTTCAGACAAAAGTCTGAAAGGGAGCCACTCACTAACGCGGCATGAAAGATTAAAAATTTTAATTATCACGGTAATGAAAATTTTAATGAAAGGCCGGCGAAGTTTCCGGGGAAGGGAAGTTTTCGGACCCCTTGTCTTCCATAAAGTTGTCGTTTCTGCGCTGTGGAGGGGCCCAGTTTAGTGCAGTTGAAACTGTATCAGTTTTTCAGTTCAAGAGATTTCAAGGAGCGAAAACTTTTAAGATTTTCTAATTTGTTAATGAAAAAATAATACAACGCGTTAATAAATCTTTATTCATTTCTTTTTTATAATAAAAAAAATTAAATAAAATTGAGATGGTATCGAAAGAGTGTGAGATGGACGGCACACAAAGGTTAAAAGCATCAAAGGGAGAGTCAAATAACGAAAAAAATCGAAACAGCACTAGCAAACAACCCCCGCGCGCAAATTGGAATATACACTCCAATCACATTTCGCATGCCACAAAAGAGTTACTTTTACATTTATGATTGGCATGGAGGCGGCACAGAACATCAAACGAATCACTCTCACGTTTCTTTTAAAAAGGAAACTCCACCGGGAAAGACATTGTTCCCAAAAACGGGGAGACGCCCATTCTGCGATAAAAAACAATTGAGCGCATACTATCATTCTTTAAGAAACTTCTTTGAAAAAAAAAACACAATCCATTTTTGTTCATGAAACAAAACGAACAAAGATAAATTAAATTATTTTTTAAATTATTAAGCTATATGAGATCTTGGAAACCCTCAGCCCCGCTTGGAAGAGAAAAATGGAAGCGGCTGTTTGACGGCAGCGTATTTAAAACGTGGACCCCCAGTTTAATCCCTAAAGTGGATTCAAATCCGACAAGTAATTCCAGGGTAGATCGTGCTCTGTGTCACTTCCAGCGTGGTCGACGAAGAGGAGACATCCACTAAGATGTTAAGGAGAGGCAAAATCGCCAGGACGTAGGAAGAACCGTTCGGGGTGCTCAAACCACGTCCCGACGGAATTAGAGCCACGCTAAGCTGATTTTACATCGCTTTCCGCTGAATTGTAAATGCAAGTTTTGTGTCGGAACGAAATGCGGAATAAAAGGGAAGTTTTTAAAAATTTTTCTCCAAAGAGTATTAACTCATATTGTGTACTTACGTACTTTGTGTGCTTATAAAAAAAGTTGTTTTAAAAAGGAAATTCCTAATTTCTTTTTTTGGGATAAAAAATGTTGAGTGCCAATTTGTATTGAATGAATCAATTTTCAATACAATTTTGTAAGTAATCATTTTGAATTTGTGTGTAATTATAAAGCAAAGAGCCAGTTTTTTTTTGGTAAAATTAATTTTTAAAAATCTCATTTAATTTCCGAGAAAATACTTTTACCACAAGTACGCGTTTAAAGGGTATTGGTGAAAATTTTAATAAAATTACGAAAAATCGATTTTAAAGGCGATCGTTTTGAAGTTTGGGATACTAAAAAAGAAAATCATTTAGTTTCTAAGATAAGAAATTTTAAGCACAAAATGGGTAACAATGAAACCAATAAAATCGTGAAAAATCAATTTTTAAAGCAATCACTTTGAGTTGGTGTCAAATTATAAATAAAGGAGTCGTCTTTTTTATGGTATAATTCGATTTTGAAAATCTTATTTAGTTTCTGAGATAAAACGCTTTAATTAGAAACATCCGTTTAAAGGGAAGCAATGAAAACTTTAAAAAATCGAGAGAAATCGATTTTAAAGGTGATCGTTTTGGAGTTTGGGATACTTATAAAGAAAAGTGTAATCTTGTTAATGGTAAAATCAGTTTTTGAAAATATCATTTAGATTCTGAGATACGAAATTTTAACTACAAATTTGCATAAAAGGGTAACAAAAAATCAATAAAATCGTGAAAAATCAATCTTTAAGGCAATCACTTTGGTGTCTAATTATAAACAAAGGAGTCGTCTTTTTTATGGTATAATTCGATTTTGAAAATCTTGTTTTGTTTCTGAGATAAAACGCTTTAATTGCAAACGTCCGTTTAAAGGAAAGCAATGAAAACTTTAAAAATCGAGAAAAATCGATTTTAAAGGTGATCGTTTTGGAGTTTGGGATACTTATAGAGAAAAATGTAATCTTGTTAGTGGTAAAATCCGTTTTTAAAAATCTCATTTAGATTCTGAGATACGAAATTTTAACTACAAATTTGCATAAAAGGGTAACAACGAAATCAATAAAATCGTCAAAAATCAATTTTTACAGCAATCACTTTGAATTGGTGTGTAATTATAAACAAAAGAGTCATCCTTTTTATGGTATAATTCGATTTTAAAAAGCTTATTTAGTTTGTGAGATAAAATGCTTTAATTACAAACATCCGTTTTCAAAGGGAAGCAATGAAAACTTATAAAATCGAGAAAAATCGATTTTAAAGGTGATCGTTTTGAAGTTTGGGATCCTTATAAAGAAAAGTGTAGTAATCTTGTTAGTGGTAAAATCCGTTTTTGAAAATATCATTTATATTCTGAGATACGACATTTTAACTGCAAATTTGCATAAAAGGGTAACAATGAATCCAATAAAATTGTGAAAAATCACTCTTTAAAGCAATCACTTTGAATTTGTGTTTAGTCATAAACAATAGAGTGACCTTTTTTTAAGGTAAAATTGGGCTTTGAAAATCTCATTTAGTTTCTGAGATAAAACACTTTAATCACAGTTAGTTTAAAGGGTAACGATGAAAATTTTAAAAGATCGTTAAAAATTGATTTTAAAGGTGATCGTTGTGGAATTTGGGATACTTATAAAGAAAAATGTAATCTTGCTAATGGTAAAATCTGTTTTTGATAACCTCATTTAGATTCTGAGATACGATATTTTAACTACAAATTTGCATAAAAGGGTAACAATGAAACCAATAAAATCGTGAAAAATCACTATTTAAAGCAATCACTTTGAATTTGTGTTTAGATATAAACAAAAGAGTGACCTTTTTATGGTAAAATTGGATTTTGAAAATATCATTTAGTTTCTGAGATAAAACACTTTAATCACAAGTGTGAGTTTAAAGGGTAACGATGAAAATTTTAAAAGATCGTTAAAAATTGATTTTAAAGGTGATCGTTTTGAAGTTTGGGATACTTATAAAGAAAAATGTAATCTTGCTAATGGTAAAATCTGTTTTTGAAAACCTCATTTAGATTCTGAGATACGACATTTTAACTACAAATTTGCATAAAAGGGTAACAACGAAATCAATAAAATCGTCAAAAATCAATTTTTACAGCAATCACTTTGAATTGGTGTTTAGTTATAAACAAAAGAGTGACCTTTTTTATGGTAAAATAGGGTTTTAAAAATCTCATTTAGTTTCTAAGATAAAACAATTTAATCACAAGTGTGCGTTTAAAGGGTAACGAAGAAAATTTTAAAAAATCGTAAAAAAGGAATTTCCTGATAATCATCTTGAATTTTTAACCAATAATAAAGAAAGGTATCGCCTTTTTGATAGTAAAATCCATTTACAAAAATCCTGTTTACTTTCTGAGATAAAAACAAAATCAACAAATCTAAGCCCAAGCATTCTTAAAAAGATAATTATAAAAATAATAATAATCGTGAATAATCAAATTTTAAGACAATCATTTTAAATCATCAATCGCTAAAAACCAATTTATGTCTAATTATAAACAAAAGAGTCATCTTTTTAGTGGTAAAATCCGTTCTTGAAAATCCCATTTAATTTCTAAGATAAAGCTTTTTACGCACGAATATGTACTTAAAGAGTAACAATGAAACCAAAAAATTGTTAAAAATCCATTTTTAAAGTTATCATCTTAAATTATGGATTATTTTATAAAGAAAAGGGCCACCCTTTTTTATGGTAAAATCAAGTTTTGAAGAAAATTTAGTTTTTTTTAAATTTTTATTAATCTAAAAATAATAAAGTAAGAAAAATCATGAAAAATTGACTTTTAAGGATATCGCTTTAAATTTGTGACTAATTATAAATAAAAGACCAATCTTTTCGGTGGTAAAATGCGTTTTTAAAAATCTCATTTAGATTCAGAGATAAAACACTTTAAGTGTAATGATGAAAACAAACAAATCGTGAAAAAAAAACCATTTTGAAAGTTAACGTCTTCAATTTTGGATTAATTATATACCGTATGTCCCTGGATCAAGTTATAAACAGGAAAACAAAGTGATTACTGATTTAATAACCGTCATGCTGAAAGTACGTTGACAGCATAAAATTTAAGGATAGTTCATTATGTTGTTTGTTAAAATAATTTTGTAACGTATACAGATATTTGTTGATTCTGTTCATTCACATTGATGTTTCACCATGATATGTTTTACCCCACAAAACATTGACTTTGCTGGGAAGATGCAGGGAATAAGAAATATCATTAGTTGAAAAAATGCTTCCATCAGAAAATGCAACATATTTATGAAAATTTCGTTATTTAATATCTTATTACCAATCTGAAGATAGAAATGCAAACGTTTGGCATCATCGCTAAATGGTTAAATTTTTTTTACTTTTTTACTTTTCGAAAATTCTGGCAAGGTGTGATTTACGAATTTCATTCTGTAACGCTCTACTCTTCAATTAGTTCCTTTTTCTGCTTCTTTATGGTTAGTACAGAACCCGTTTAATTTCATATTTACTGGAATTTTTGTCTAACTATACGAAAACACGATTCATCAGTACCATAGCACTGTACACTGTACAACTCAAAATAGAGCCAACACTAACGCAAAAGCTAATATTAGACCTAGAACTAGATGGAATCAAACCCAACCCAACATAGTTTCAGAACTATTACTAGGCTTGGAACTAGAAACTAAGACAAATCTCAATGTTTCTAGTTGTAGGTTCTGAAGCTAGGTTGTATGTCTAGTATTAGTTATGCTTTTAGTTCTAGAAGAATTAAAAACAATCCAGAGCTTATTGAAAATTAAAACTAGACCTAAATCTTCGTAGTTCTAGGTCTTGTGTTAGTTCTAGTTTTGAATCGAACCCAACCCAATCTAACTTCAGCACTAATACTAGACCTAGAACTTAGAACTAGAAACATTAAGCTTTAGCCGTCTTAAGAGACGTACGGCCTAATGTTTCTAGCTGTAGTGTTTGTTCTGAAGTTCGGTTGTAGGTCTAGTATTAGTTAAACTTTTAGATCCAGAAGAATTTAAAACATATAAAAATTACACAAGAGCTAAAACTAGAGCTAAGACTAGACCTAGAACTAGAAAGATTTAGGTTTAGCCGAAACTTTCTAGTTCTAGGTCTAGTGTTAGCTCTAGTTTTAGTTCGATACAAGTATACAATAACTAAAAACTCAATAACAGCTAAAAGTAGAGCTAATACCAACACTAAAGCTAACAATAAACCTAGAATTAAAAACTTTTGGATGTCTCTTAGGATGGTTAAACCCAAATTTTTCCAGTTCCAAGTTTCTTCTCAAGTTGAAGTCTAAATTCTCTCTTTCATGGTCATTCACGGTTAATATCGTATGAAAACTGAAAAAATTGAAATATTTTCAATTTTGAAAAAGTCCTATTTTCACTTAAAAATGGGAACGATTAGTTAACTTCTTTAGATAGAGTATAAAGTTCGTGCAATTTAGTAATTTATTTTGAAAAATCAGTAATAATTTTTTCCCCTCTTAACTCCTATTTTAGTGGTAAAATCCGTTATTGAGAATTTCATTTAGTTTCTAGGATAAATATTTCCATGTTTCTGAAAATACATTTATAGTTTGTTTTGAGTAATGTTATTAAAAGGGCAATAAATTCAAAAATATTACAACCTATCCCATCCATAAATCCAATATTTTAAAAGAACACATTTTAACGATCCTAAAACTAAAAGTAGGGTGAACTACAGTACTTAAATCCTTAATATCTTGAAGTAAGAGCATGCGCCTCGCAATAACTCACCGGCTTAATGACGCATAACTTGCTTACCGGCGATACCATTTAGCTCATGCCGAAGATTAATTTTAGCACCTTTCAAGTGTTCTATTTCGGAAGGGGCACAATGCGGCCAGCGAGCAGAGTGGAGCTGCACACCACAACATGTCCTCCCATAATTTCCATCGGAGCAAATTCGCCGTGACTGCACTTCCTCCCCGTTTTCGTTCTCGCTCACGTCACTTTTACGGGACGCGCTCGTTTTTCTCGCTAATTCAAAACAGTTCACGACGAACACATGGTCCTCGTTTGAGGACCTTCCGACCCGCGTTTCTACGACGACATTAAAAATCGTGTGACGTCTCTAATAACATTTCCCCCTAACAGTCTAAGGGGAGAACCTTGTATAAACACACGTTTCAAACAGGAAGCGAATTTCGTGAGTTCGAGGTGCGAGTCTATCTAATTATTTCAAGTGTCGACCCTGCGAACTATTGCAATATTGTTTCCGAGGCGTTCCATTAAGTTGGAACATTAGAATCCATTGCTTCCGAGGATCTTGAAAGCGGGATTCGAGGTGATTTCAGAAAAGGGTGGGCTTGATGTTTTGACAAGGGACGCCTTTTATATAAATTATCACACAAGGGATGTTTAGATATCTGATAAGAGGTTTTAGGGTTGTCAGGTCGTTGGAGAGCAGCTGTTAGAGTGTCACTGGGTAACGGTCAGCTTATTATATATAAACAAGGGGGATGTGTGAATCCTTTCAAATCCTTTTGCGCGTGCTTTCCGAAATCTGATAGTTCGCAAATAATGAATGATCCATTGATTCTTTCAATTTTAAAATAAAAAAGATTTTAAGATAAGTTTTCTTAGTTATATGGTGAAATGAAAAGAAATTGGGAGATGTGGTTTCAAATCAAATCTAATTACACCTCTGAAGATTACACACTATAATTACAAACCATTATTTACTTTTGTAGATTAGGTACATCTATCAAAGTATTAAATATTAAATTCTATCATTTGTTGAAATAGTGCTTCTATTTTTCATTTTCAGTTTCCTTTTTATCTTTATATTCTCTTAAAAATCTAATCTGCGTCTTTCTTCTATTACGACTCTGTTTTCAATATCGCTTTTTTTATCCATTCTTTATCTTCTCTTTCTCTTTATGCAGTTTCTATTGTGTATTATTGAAATTTTCATAGACTTCTTTCGTTCTCTTCCTGCAAAACATCCCATTTTATCAAAAGAATAAATAAATAAATTATTATATTTTTATATTAGTTCTTAGATCGTTGGAGAGCAGCCCTTAGAGTGTCACTGGGTGAACAAAGAAGACGTCTGTATCTTGTCGAATTCTTTTGCGTGAGCTTTCATAAACCTATAATATAAGATAATTCATAATTTAATAATATAAGTCACAACCAACGGATGATTCAAACAATCATAATGTTTACATAAAATGTTTTAAGAAACAGATTTTAAGATAATTTGTCTTAGTTATAAGTGGCGAAATGAAAGCGAATGGGAAGTTGTGTTTTCAAATTAAAGCTAACTGTACCACCTCTGAGGACTAGGTACTAATACCAAAAGCAATTACTTGCTTATATATACTAGATACTTCTATTAAAATATTATATACTGCTACAGAACCACAAGGTGCAGCTGCTTAAGCAATAAATATTACTGGCATAACACCATCAATACTTGTAGATACCGCAAGAAGGAGAAAAAGCATCCATTGGTAGACAGCTATTGGATTTAAAGACTCGCAGAAGATTAAATACTGCTCGCTAAAGACATAATGTTACTGAACAGAACAGAAGAAAATAGAAAACTAGGAGGTGATCCTGCAGATATATACTAATAGAAAACTAGATACTACTGCCAGAAGATTAAATACTACTGCATGTGAACTAGATATCACTATCAAAACCAAATTATTTGCACGAGGGACTAGATAGTCTTACCAAAAGGCTAGATTCTGCTGAAAATAGGTTAGATTATACTAATTGAGTGTCAGATGCTACCGTTGACAACTGCTAACTCATATATAAGTTAGATGTTGCTACCAAAAACCAGATATCACATCAATAATACTAATTGTAAGAGATACTGCTAGAAGACTTGGTATTGCTAGTAGTGAAAACTATTGATAGAGGACAAGATATATTTACAAACACAAATATATTTTATATATTTTTTATACAAGATAGGTCTAATATTGTAAGAATACATACTTCTGCCAAAAGACAGTTAACAACTTGTAGATACTGCAAAAAGATGACAAAGTAACAATGTAGACAACTGCTAACTGCATATACAAGTTAAATATTGCTGCCAAAAACAAGATACCACATCAAAAGGGCTAAGAACTGCTACTAGAAGACTTGGTATTGTTAATAATGAATACTGTTGATAGAGGACAAAATGTTCCTATCATAGGGCTAAATACTTCTGCCGAAAGATAATTAACAAGTTGTCGATACCACAAAATGAAGACAAAGTAGCAATGTAGACGACTATTAGACTCAGTCTCCTCCGCTTTCTGCAAAGCTTTTAGCGCCTTTCTTCTATTACAACTCTGTTTTTAACGTCGCTTCCTACCGCCTAATCTTGTTTTTCTCTGTCAAATCTCTGTGAAGTTTCTATTTAATATTATAGGAAATTTTTATGGCCTTCTTTCACTCTCAGCGCCCTTAAACCTAAGGGCTAATAGAGGTACAACTGTGGGACGCTAACTTCTGGAGACGCTTGTTTTTGTAATGAAATGCATTATGTCTTCATCATAAATGTATCAAGTGTCCCATCTGATGTGCGGACCTTTTTTTGGCATTGAATTTTGTATAAAAAAGGACCGCACAAGTTTCGTTGTTCGCGCCGAATATCTTAGGACGGCTCTGGTTCAAATATACAGGGTTGGGTTGGGTTGGGGTTAGCCGTGCATCTGAAAATAATTTTTAACGAAGGCCTCTACAATCGAAGATCTTTTTGTTTATTAAACATGTTATTTAAAATCCTTCATAACTGAACCCCAATGTATTTATTAGATTGGTTCCAGCAATTATTATCTCATGAGTTTGCTACTCGTTCGTGTTCTGATAGTATTCTTACATTTTCCGTCCATAGCACTGAAATTTATCAAAGATCATTGAATCAAAAAAAGAATGGACTGCCATCTAAAACTCGTAATATTACTACCATTAACAATTTTAGTTTAATTTCAATTGGTCTCCTATTTCTTTCTCCTTTGTTTTTCTTTTTTATTTTCCTCTCCTCAACTACCCTCTCTCACTTGTTGGCAACTGATATCCAGCAAAGTCTTTTGATTTCTCTTAGCTTCTCTCACCCTTTTCGAGTGTTTTCTTTATGTTTCTCTTTTTTCTATCTTGCTTAACCTTATTTGGCGATAAATGTTAATAATAGCTAATTATCACTACTTGCCATATCCATCTTAGTAAAATTTTGCCTCAGTAAATATTATTTTAAATAATCCAGTCGCTTATATTAAGTTTAAGTCTTAAGTTTAAGGTTATCAATTTTTTTTTGTTTAATTTTGTATTCTTATCTTTCGCAATAAATAATAAATAACAATGAATAGTTTCTGAAATAGAGTACTTTACAAACTGATTTTGTCAACACTAGACCTAGAAGTAGAAACTTTTGGGTTTAGCGATGCGTCTTTCAACCCTAATCTTTTCACTTCTAGGTCCAGTGTTAGATCTAGCTGTATATCGTTAAATCTAATTCTAGATCTGGAAACATTCGGGTTCAGCCATACATCCCTCAAGACGGCTAAATTCCAATGATTCTAGTTCTAGTTTTACTTTAATTCAAATATACAGGGTTGAGTTGGGTTGGGTTTAGCCATGCATCTCAAGAAATTATTTTAATGAAGGTCTCTACAATGAATAGTTTCTACTTTTCACCCGGTACATTTGAATTGAAGTAGAACTAACACTAGATCTAGAATTAGAATCTTTCTTTTTCTTTTTTCTTTTTTTTTTAATCCAGCCCTAAGGCGCCAAATATCTTAGGGAAGCACTGTTCATCCTCATCATAAAGTCTCACTTTTTCTGAAATAAATCCATAAATAATTATTATATTCATCATCGAGTAATGATTAGCTTTTTATATACAAATAAACAAAAAGGATGTGTGATGATTTCAAATCCTGTTATTCGTACATTTCTAAATCAGATATCTCACAAACAACGAATGATCAATTGATTCTTTCAATCCCAAAGTTAGCATAAAACGTTTTAAGGAAAAGTTTTTAAGACAATTTGTCTTAGTTATAAGTGGTGAAATGAAAAGGAATGGGGAGTTGTGTTTTCAAATCAAAACTAACTACACCTCGAGGTAATAAATAACACACGATCCGTGTATCTGATCTGATATTTAAGGGGCTGTTGGGTTTTCTGTTATTTTATAGCCATGCGTCATCACCGCGGCCGAAGTCATAAATTCCCTTTTCCCCAACGCTGTCTAGTTGTTACTCACTTCCGTTTTCGAACCATTAGGTAGAGTTCCGGTCATTTCCTTCCCGATTTCACCCTCCTACTTGCGATTTAAACACGACCTTTTTTTACTTTTTACGTCCAACGGTAGATTAGTTGAGAAATAAAGTGGATAATTGGATTGAAAGATGAAACTTTATCACACTCATTTACGTGTTAATAATTTATTTTTTTTGTCAGTTACTGGCAGAACTAATATTTTATGTTTGCCCACGATCTTCCAATATTTACAAATAAAATTTTATTTACCCAATGCCGTTTGCATCGCGAACGTGCAGTGCAGCTGCACGGTGTAGCTCGAAAAATATAGACGTGTCATAGCCAGAAGAAATTATTTATTCCCATTTTTTCGTATTAATGTGTAACGAGCCCATTCGGTTCGATTACGAAGAAAAATACGAGGATATCCATTAAAATTATATTTGGAAAGGGCACGACACCATGAATATATTGATAATATCCTGAAATATGTACAACATGAATCGTCCGTACAATGCTTGCGATTCGGCAAAATCACGATGATATAAATATTTCGACGCTAATTGAAATTAAACATTTACAACATATAAATAATGTAGCGTGCATTTTAGAGCTGATAAATTATGTAAGCTTTAATTAATACAGATATATACGGTTCTGTTTACATTCGTAGACACGAAATCACATACATATAACAGGAAGTGCAATAAATACAAATAAAAATGTTAAATATACACATGTTAAATCTCCTAAAAGAGAGAAATATTTGGAGAGAGGAAACTCACGCAATCTGTTTGCTTAATAAGACGTCTGGTATAAACACAAACTATTTGCTCCGAAATTATTTGATTTAAAATTGTTTCTCTTGGAAGACCGCGCCTTTATTTAGCCTTCCTAAATTGAAATCGCACTTTATGCGCCGTAGTTCCGGACCTTTCCAAAAAGCGGTTACGGAGGACTTACCGTAAGCCGCTTTCTCTCTACTGAAGCCTTCAGCGGCTCCCGGTGTGTTTCCAATTTATGAATTAGTCATGTAGGAAAGTGCCAGATGTAGCGGTTCTACGTGCGGACGAACCCCCTCATTTCGCGCATCAAACAGTACTTACCTTTGTGTTTCTTCGCACGAAATCGAGTCATGCAAAATGTGGTTGGTAGATAAAGAGGAACGTTTCGGTTTGTTGTTTCTTTAGGCCAGAGTCTATCTAAAATTCCGAAGGATACATGGTTCTACATACTAAATTATATAGAATTTAATACTGAGATTTCCTGTAGACTTGGTGGATATGTGATATCCTATAATTTTTCTGGTGGAAACCTTTCATTTTATATCTTTTTCCATTTATATTCAGATTTAGAAACCTTTTGTTTCAATTTTTCGTAGAAATTCGGAGTAAATAAAAACCTTTGTTGAATTGGATTGTGCCCAACCCAACTCAAAATTTAAATGAAAAAAATGGATATGTTTGGGAGTATGTGTTGCTGAAATACGAACAAGTACTAATTATAGAAGACCAGATTTTATAACCAGAGGATATAACTCATGGAAAATAATTATGTCCTTGCATAGACTAGTTGCCATTGCTAAAATGCTAGATACTACTGAAAAAGAACGTGCAAAATGTTAATAAGCGCTTATAGTACCTACATCATATAATAAAAAAGATTTTGCGAGATTTTGATTGGATGGTTTGATTGGCAAAATATTAATTACAGCTAGCTGGGATATAATATTACTAGCAGAGGAAAAATGTAAAGTGGTAGATTATACTTCTAGCAGATGCTACTCTCAGAACATTAAATACTGTTGGATGTAGACTAGATACCACTACCAAAACCTAATTACTTGCATGACGGTCTAGGTGGTCCTATCAAAGGGTGGATACGTGTGAAGAAAGACTAGATAACACTAATTGAGTGTTAGATACTACTGTCAAAAATCACTACTTGTATTTAGAAATTAGCCACTAATTAGAAAAACCAAATATTACACTAAATGGACTAAATACTAGTTCCAGAAGAACTAGATACTACTGTCAGCAGATGAAATACTGCTGGATGTGGATAAGATACCACCACTAAAACCTAATTATTTCCATTAGTCCTACCCAAAAACTTGAATACTGCTGAAGAGGGATTAGAAACTATTAATTAAGGATTACATACCGTCAAAAACCTCTAACTGCATGTAGAGTTTAGACACTGCTAATAAAAGCCAGATACTACAGAAAAAATAACTATTGCTAGAAGACTTGGTATTGCTAGTAGTAAGTACTGTTAACTGAAGACTAAATAGTCCTATCATAGCGATAGATACTACAAAAGAAGGACCAGGTACAACTGGTTGAGCACTAGATACTATCCCTGGTAGACTACTATAGGACATGAACACAATAAACTACTGACAGAAGTTTAAATACTACTAGCTGAAGGTATAATGTTACTAACAGAAGAAAATTGTTAACTGGAAGATGATATGCAGTAGATATCTGCACTTGACAGAAAACTAGCTACTACTGTCATAAGATTAAATACTGTCCGTATACAAGGACTGTATATGGATACTACTACCAAAATCTAATTATTATCATGCAGGACTAGCTAATCCTACTAAAATGCTGGATAATTCTGAAGAAGGACTCGATACTAGTAATTTAATGCTAGATACTACCGTCGAAAATTACTATATGTATGAAATGATCAGATACTGCTTACAAAATCTAGGTACCGCCCTAAGAGAACTGAATACTATTGCCAGAAGGCGTGATATCCCTACTAGACGACAAAAACTATTATTATCGTTAAAAAATATCTCTGTTAATTGAGGATTAGATGCTCCTACCAAAGGAACTTATCATATGGTTACCAGAAAACTAGATATTGTTGGAAAATAATTATATTGCTTGAGAAAGGGTAAATACTACAAATAGTACACAATATACGGTTGGTAGAAGACTTAATTCAATTAGCAGAAGACTATATATTATTGGAAGATGGTTATATTGCTTGAGAAAGGCTAGATACTACAAATAGAAGACAATATACGGGTGATAAAAGACTTAATACAATTGACAGAAGATGATATATTATTGGCAAATGATTATATTGTTTGAGAAAAGCTAGATACTTCAAATACAAGACTAAATAGTGTTGACAGAAGACTATATACTGTTGACAGATGACTATGCTATATACAAAATCATTTGCAGTTGCGACTCCAGAGAAACTTATGACTTATAAACAAGAATATTTAACTGTTAGGTTCTGACGTCTTACGCCATAGCTTCGAACGACTTCGAAGACGTCAGCCGACCTAAAGATTGTTCATAAGACTCGGAGTAGCCCCAACCATCATCGTCACTATTCAGGTTAAATGCAATACTTAGAGTGTCCAAAGTATTCATAATACTTGGGTTGGGTTGGGTTGATTTGCCTAACCCAACCCTTTCTTTATCGAGGTCAGGGAAAATCTGCACAGCAATCACGTTATCAAATACCCGGCGGTTTTGATTAGACGGGTACTGTGGAGATGGAGCCCATCTCTGGGTCTCCGACCACCTAAAAACCCCTTTAATCGTTTTCCTCCGGAACTGCCGGGTAGGCATATCTTCGAAGTCATTCTTTTCCCTTATTTCCTTTGATCTTTTGACTCTACTTTGAGTTACTTTCCTGGCTTCCCATCTTCTTCCTGTCCATTCTTCGCCGCTTGCCTGTCTCGTCCATATCAGACAATATCGAGAAAAGGAAAAACCAAACGTTACTTTTTGATATATAATGGTCGATATTCATACTTCGATGATGGAAGGTCTGAATCAAACCAACCCAACCTAATACAATACTTAGAGTGTCCAAAGTATTTATAATACTTGGGTTGCGTTGGGCAAACCAACCCAACCTAACCCAACCCAACCCAAGTGCTGCTATAAGTACTTTGGACATTCTAAGTATTGTATTGGGTTGGGTATTGGGTATTTAAAGTGTCCAAAGTAGTCATAATACTTGGCTTAGGTTAGGTTGGGTTACTATACCCAACCCAACCCAACTCAAGTATTATGACTACTTTGGACACTCTAAGTACCATAAACAATAATTTGGACGGCCAACGGCACTTAAGTCGGCCGAAGTTAACTTTCTTAATAAAATTTTTTTTTTTAATTTTTCGCAGAAATAATCTCGGCTGACTTTGAAGACGTTCAGACATCATGGTCAATACTTAGGTTGGGTTAGGATCACCCTAACTGTTGACTATGATGCTTTAGGTGATCTCAAGTATATATACCCCAAAATTAAAAATTGTTGGCAAAAGTAATCTTGGCCGACTTCAAAGACGTCGGTTGCCCTTAGCTATCAATCCCATATCTGAGCTTAATGATTCGATGAGGGACTTATTAATTATAAAGGGGAATACTGAAGTATTGGGTTCTGGCGTCAAACAACATCGAAACTCTGCACTTACCAACTCAACATGAACAATATTTAGGGCGGCCGATGTCTTTGAAGTCGACAGACATTATCATACTTGACCTTTTTAAAATTTTTCAGAAATAATCTTGAACGACGCAGAAGACGGCCATAAAGATTGCTCATGATACTCAGGGCCGTCTCAAGCATCATGGTCAATACTTAGGTTGGGTTGGGGTCGCCCTAAGGGGAGCCCGAATCACCCATGGTTTATATATGAGAGTACCCTTAAAATTTGGTGAAAAATCAGTCCCTGAAGTTTGGGAACATCATTCAGATACACCCTGTATATACCAAGTATCGTCTTAACCTTTCTAAAATTTGTTGCAAAAATAATCTCGGCTGACTTCGAAGACATCGGTTGCCCTTAATCATCAAACCCATATCTAAGCTTGATGATTTGGTGCGAGACTTAGAGAGGGGAATGTTGAAGAAATTTTCGAAATTCCAGATGTTCTAACAAAAAATTGTTCTTACAGATACTAGATGTCGTTACAAATAGCTAGATACTGGTGAAAAAGAGCGTGGAACTGCTGATTAAATAGGAAATACAACTATCAAAATGCGATTCACTGCTTATAGCAGCTACATCATATAGTTAAGAAGATATAACAACATTTTGACAAAATATTACCGATAGAAGACCATATATTACTAGCAGAACATCAAGAAATACTCCTGGTTGGAATATTATGTTACTTGTAGAAGAAACTTGTAAACTTAGTACTTATAAAGGAGAATGTTGAACTCTTGGGTTCTGGTTTCAGACAAGATCGGCCATTCCAAGTATCAGAAATAACACAGTAAGTACCTAGCACAAACCAACCCAACCCAACCCATGTATCATCAGTACTTCGGCCACCTAGTATCATGAACAATGTTTATGGCAGAAATTTTCATACTGGAACATTCCATGTAGTTTTTCTAAATTGTCCTGTTTATTAATAACATTCGTTATAAAGTTTTTGTGGTTGTAACTGTTCGAAACAAAGTTTTTATGCTGTATAATCTCAAGTAACACGTGCAAGACTTCTCTAAAAGACTTCTTACAAGCAAGAAGTCTGTTAGATTTCGAAACATGTTGCTTCGAAACTGAATAAAATAAGAAATTTTTTCATCGTTTTTTATTTATTTTTATTATTCATCATAGCGATCAAACATTTTCAAAATTGGACTTGAAGACTAGACACTACTAGCAAAATATCAAATATTGCTGGCTGGGGGTATAATTTTACTAACAGAAGAAAATTGCAAACTGATGGATTATATTACTAGTACAAGACCAGGTCAAAAGACTGCTGTATATGCATTAGATATCAGTACCAAAACCCAGTTATTTGTATGAGGAGCTAGATGTTCCCACCTAAAGGCTGGATACTGCTGAAGAAGGACAAGATAATACTAATTGAGTACTAAATGATACTGTACTACTTAATACCGTCACTGGTAAATACTGTTGACTGAGGACTAGATAGAGCTAGATATTGTAAAGGAAGGACTAGGTATAGCTTATTGACCACTAAATATTACTGCCAAAAGACGATTAACACTTGTAGATACCGCCCAAAGAAGACTTTGTACCACTTCTAGACAATTATTGAAGAACAAGACAATTGGCAGAATATGATGTATATCTGTATTATCTTAACCACTCTCAACTTAGTCAACTCCACAGTTTCTGTTCAATCTCCCTCCTTTCTGCAAAACCTTTTCTGTATTCTCTTCAGTTTCTAGTCAGCGTGTTTCTTTTATTACAACACCTTTTTCAATATCGCTTCTTTCTGTCCGGACGTTTTCTTCTCTTAGTCAACTTTCTAGTTTCTGCTTAATCTCCATTGTTTCTGCAAAACTTCGTTATATTCTCTTCAGTTTCTAGTCAGCGTCTTTCTTCTATTACAACTCTGTTTTCAATGTCTCTTTTCTTCTCTTTCAAATCTCTGTACAGTTTCTATTTTGTATCATCGGAATTTTTACAGTCTTCCTTGGTTATGCAATTCCCTTTAAGTTTCTGTGTAGATTCAATTCTGCATCACCGGAATTTTCATCATTTCCCTTCGTTCGGCAATCTCTCGTTATCTTCTCTCCAATGTCTGTTCAGTCCCATTTTTTACATCAAGTGCATTTCCAGCTTTTCTTCTTTCTGCTCTGTCGAGTCTTTGTCGTTTCTTGCTATTATTGTTAACCCTAAAAGTATTATTTATGGGAACTTCTTTATTGGGAAACTTAGAAGAAGGAAAAAGAAATATCGAAAGCAAACATAATCACAAAACTGAAATGGAGTTTCTAAATTTATCATCCCCCCAAGAATTTTTTTCCCGTCTGAACTTTACACTTCGAAAATTGAAACAATACGGTTTTCATTTGTCCTGTAAATAACTTTAACAAGAATAAAAGATATAAAAGAAATCCCTAACTGGATTTGTCTATAAAACAAAAACCTGGATATAGGATAGATCGTAGAAGAGAAGAAGCAGAAGCAACTGGGAAATCAAGATAAAAGTTTTGATGCGAGTATCATGGAAAGTTTTGGAGGCAATGGGGAAATGATTTAAATTTTGTTTTTGCCGGAAGGCGGTGTTGGTGGTGGTGGTGGCGCCGCGGCTGCCACCGGCACCGCACCGTCATAAAACGAACGACCGCATAAAACTTGCTCCAAAAACTTTGTTACATAAGTGAAAAAGATCCGAGACGCCGAAGGGACGACCCTGCGGACGTAATAAATGCCCGCGTTATCCTCCCAATGTTCGGTAATGAATCCCTATGAAAACGTCGAAACGCTAATCGCGGCGAGCTTTACGACTGATAAAAGCACAATTTGATTTCCCTTTTAAGCCGTTAAACTTACCCCTCGAGGGAATGGTTAACGCAATCCAGAACGCGACCACTTCAAAATATTATCGATGGTGCTCTTAAAAGAGCGCCTATCCCTCTGTGAAGAGCGATATTTTAAGTTGAGAGAACATCTGCGGACGAAACGTGTACACTTTTCACTTCCTCTCCGATTTGTTTTCACGTTGCACATCATAACATGTTGTCCTAGGCTCTCTCTTTACACATGCTAAGTGCATATGTGCGTCCCATATCGAAATATTTACCGTTCCTATTCACTCAAAATGAGTCCAAACAAACAAACAAATACGAGTAAGTTAGTTTTGAAAAAACAAAACAACAAAAAGTTAGCTTTACTTTACCACTAAAGGTACCTGAAAGGTAAATTTTAAAAACCGCCCTCCTTATTTAAATCTGAAAAAGCATTGTCCTTAGTAACACAAAAGTCCGGGGCAATTAGCATAATATCGCAATTCCTTTACAAGGGGCGAACGTGGGGTATCAGGAAGTCATTATTAATATTTTCCCATGAGTGCGACAGCATAAAGGGCCTGGGCCCATTGTAAACGAAAAGGGGAAGGGTTCTCGAAAGGTCATACGGGAGGTATAAGGTTACCCAGGCAGCAGACGATTGTTGGCGTCTTAAAACGTGAGGTTTACTATTAATTCGAGGTGAACCTCGTGTAGGGTTACGCCCGCATCGGGGCGGGTATAAATTTGAAGCAAAACGTCTTTCGAAAAGGGCAAGAAGGAAATTCGAGATGAACGTATTGAACGTGTATCTTTAAACTTAATTATCAGATTATTTTTTTCTCATCTTTAAGTATAATTGTCTTGGAACAGCTGCGTTTAAGATATTTCAAACGAATGCGCCGAGCCTTGAAAGCAACAGAAGACTTGTGGGGGTAACACGTTATTTTGGAGTAATGTTCTGACGCTATACATCACTTCAATTAAACTGTGACAGGAACCGAGCCGCTACGAAAACTTTTAACTAAAGGAATTAACTAAAGGAACTTTACACCAAACCAAAAAGGAAAGTTTCATGTCATGTTAAGTTTTCAAAAGTTTTCGCATCTTTTAATGTTAAAATATTAATTACTTCAGTTTATTATTTAACCATCTCTTCGTTTTTAAGTTTTTGTTAAGTTTTTGCTATTTTTATATATCTCATGAAGAAAGAGCATCATCGGATGATATCTAGATGCTTATTTTGAAACTTACACCTGATTTGCTACAGCGAGAAGAAAACCTACGTGAGAAATTCCCGAATTTGGGACACTTGTCGAATTTGGCACATTCACTACTTGCAAAAAAACTAAACATAATTTGATATATAATAAATATTGTTGAAAAAGTCCAGCTACCTCTGCAAAATGATTAGATATCATCAGAATAAGCTTCGAAACTTCTGACAGAAGAAAAATTATTTTATTTTCAATATTTGCTGAGAGGAAGCTAAACACGACTGAAGACAACTCACTGCTTGCAGCAAATTAAATCTTGCTTGCAGAGGAATAGATACTGCTTGCCATCTATTTACTGCATGCAGATTATTACTGGAAGAAAACTATTTACTGAATGAAGAAGTGTATTGACTGCTTTTTGAAGCTTATTCACTGCTTTAAGAAACTACTAATGTATACAGAGGCCTCCTTATTGCATCCAGATGAGTAAATAGGCTTTGCAGAGTCTAAATTCTGTTTCCAAAAAACTAAATTTTGCTGAAAAAGTCTACTTGCTGCTATAGAATCATTAGATATCATGAGCACAAACTTAGATAGTTCTAGTTCTTCTAAGAACTCAGATGTAATTTGCAAATACCTGCAATTATTGCCAAATGACTGATTGAGGCTTGCAAAGAGTAAGTTTTGCTTTCAGAAACATAAATATTGTTGACAAAGTCACTCTAGAACAAGCTTAGATACTTCTGGCAGAAAAAAAATATTTTATTTTCAAAATTTGCTGAGAAGAAACTAAACGTGACTGGCAGAAGACTACGTACTGATGCTAGAAGACTATATACTACCCGAAATCTACTTATTGCATACAGATAATTAGATATTACTTGCTAGTACATCATACTGACATGTTATTACAAGTAAAATACTATTAACAGCTTGAAGAAGAGTATTGACTGCTTTTTAAAGTCTATTTACAGCCTTGAAAAGACTATTACTATTAACAGAGGTCTCTTTATTGCATTCTGATGACATAATACTGCTTGTATAGTATAAATTCTGCTACAAGAAAACTAAATATTGTTGAAAAATCTATCAACCGTCGTCAAATGATTAGATATCACCAGCTCAAATTTAGATACTACTGGCAGAAGAAAAATTCTTTTATTTTCAAAATTTGCTGAGAGGAAACTAAACCTGACCAATAGAAGACTACCCACTACGTGCAGAAAATTAGATTTTGCTTGCAGAAGAATAGATACTACCTGCAATCTACTTACTGTATGCAGATTATCGGAGATAACTGGCTAGTACATTATACTGACATGGTATTACTGGAAGAAGGCTACTTACTGAATGAAGAAGAATATTGTCTGCTTTTTAAAGCTAATTTACTAAATTAAAATAAACTTCAACTGTACACATAGGCGCCCTTATTGCATCTAGATGAATAAGTAAGCTTTGCAGAGTCTAAATTTTGTTTCCAAAAAACTAAATAATGCTGAAAAAGTCTACCTGCCGGTGTAAAATCATTAGATATTAGAAGCAAAAACTTAGATATTTCTTCTGCCAGAAGAAGAACTCATATGAAATTTGCTTAAGACCTGCAATTATTGCCAAATGACTGACTGATACTTGGAAAGTCTAAGTTGTGCTTCCAGAAACATAAATTGTTGCAAAAGTCACACCAGAACAAGCTTAGATACTTCTGGCAGAAGAAAAATTATTATATTTTCAAAATTTGCTGAGAAAAGACTAAACGTGACTGACAGAAGACTACATACTGATACTAAAAGACTAGATACTGCCTGAAATCTACTCATTGCATACAGATAATTGCTAGTAAATCATACTGACATGGTATTATTAGAGAAAGACTATTAACCGCTTGAAGAAGAGTATTGACTGCTTTTTGAAGCCTATTTATAGCTTGAAAAAGTCTATAACTATTGATCCAGGCATGATAGATGCCTCTGTATGATGACAATGACATGACAGTGCTTGTAGAGTATAAATTCTGCTACAAGGAAACTAAACATTGTTGAAAAAATCTATCTACCGTCGTCAAATGGTTATATATGACTGGCAGAAGACTTTTTACTGCTTGCAGAAAATTAGATCTTGTTTGCAACAGAATAGATACTACCTGATATCTACTTACTACATGCATTTGTACTAGTAAGTTACCAGAGATAACTTACTAGTACATTATACTGACATGGTATTACTACAAGAAGACTATTTCTGTTTATTTTTATAAGAAGACTATTTATTCAAGAAGACATGGTATTTATTTAAGAAAACTAAATATTGCTCAAAAAGTCTACCTATCGCTGTAAAATCATTAGTTATCACGAGCACCAGCTTAGATACATTTGCCAGAAGAAAAACTCCTTTATTTTCAAAATTTGCCAAGAGAAAGTGAAATATGACTGGTATTGCCGGAAGAAAAGTATTTACTGAATGAAGAAGAGTATTGACTGCTTTTTGAAGCCTAATTACTGCTTGCAAAGAACTACTACTGTTTGCAAAGACCTCTTTATTGCAATCAGATGCATAGATAGTATTTGCAGAGTCTAAATTCTGCTTCAAGAAAACTAAATATTGTTGAAAAAGTCTACTTATCCCTTTAAATCATTACATATCACAAGCACAAGCTTAGATTCAAATCCTGATTAGACCTTCAGATGAGATTATTAAAGAATTCTCTCGGCCCTTCAACACTATCGCCTTAACACTATTACATACGGTAGTTCATCGGTCCGTTTTTGTCATTGAGAACTTTAAAGGAATTGGGCAAGCTGGTATCTGCTGATTTCTCTTTTGCAACCGTGGATTTGTTACGGCATATACGGTGACGATATTGTTAATAATTTGAAATTTACCTTGTGGCTTCAAAGAGATTTAATAGATTTATTTGCTCAGGGTGTTGTCGTGTTGCGAAAATGAGTAACTAATAGTCGAGATATAATAATATTGTCATATGTTTCCGAGTTTACTGTTCAACTACCTGCTTCTGTCAATAATGAATTTACTGTCTTTCTTATGCTGATCATAATATATCCATCCTGTACGTATAGATCAGTTTTGCCTGAAATTGCCAGAATCTATGATTCAATGGGTTATATACTCTACTTTCTGCATGCACATACCTGTATATAAGTTGCTGCTACATTATACTGACATGTTATTATTGGTAGAAAACTATATACTGCTTGCAGAAGATTGTTGACTGCATTTGGAAGCTTTTTTACTGCTTGCAGAAAAGTACAACTGTTTATAAAGATTTCCTTATTACATCCAGATGAATAAATAATCTTTTCAGAACTTAAATACTGCTCCTAGAAAAGAGAATGTTGTAAAGTCTAATTAATAACTTACATATGACTAAACAGATATGAGTTTCAAAAAATTACATATTGAAGTCAACACAATCAGACATTAATTATCTGACATTAAGTAGATTTTTCTTACCAATTTTATAAAATGTTAAAAAATTAAATAAAATGTTACCAATTTTATATGAATCACCGAACAAAATAGATAAGTAAATTTTGATTTGATAACACTCAGGATGTACTAAAATAAGATTTAGATTATTTTAGTTTTATTTTACAACTAATATTACCTTTAAACCAACAAGTTTATGACCTGTTCGGAAATTATTTTATGAGAAACATTTACATCGTGAACAAAGGTAATCTTTCAAATTTATGGGTACCATTAAAATTAATATGAGTCAGTATCAAAAATTACACGATAACCATAATACGTTTAATCCTTCATGAATTAAAAATGCGACTCAAAACGTTTATATTATTATTATCACCATCGGTGATTTAAAATCCGATGGAAATGTTCTCATTCTAATTCAATAAATAATCGTAAAATACTCCATAAAATAAAAAAAAACAACACCGGAAAGAACGAAAGAGTACATAAAAAAAGATGAAATAACCGTCAAATTAAGGATGTATAGTGTTTCGAAGAAGACTGTTTCGTTCCGCTATAAAAGTCTCATAAAAGAGAGGAACACACGAGTACCTTGTACGGAAACAAGTGATAAAAAGTTCTCTCTTGGGCGTCGTTAACCCTAAACGCACCTCGAAAATGTCGCAAGCCGTCTCACTTCATTTTGTTTATAAACATTTTAGAGATCGTTTCGTTTCGTCTTTAATTTATGCGGATTTTATGGAGTTTTAATCAGTACCACCTGGACGTTAAAATTGTTTCCCCCTTAGAAATTCCTTTTGATTTCTCGGTGGGAAAGAGTTACAAGAAATTAGAATCTACGAACTTAAACAAATTATAACAGGAGTACTTATATATACTTCTGCAACTGAGAGTACTTATATATACTTGTACTTTTAATACTGTTCTAGTAGTAATCTCGTACAAGTATTAGATAGTATTCTATGTGGCATTTAGTCTCCTATTCGTCGTGTCTCGTCTTTCATTAGCACTATTTAGCATTATATCAGTAATACTATTCTTCTTTCCTTCTACCCTTTTCCACGTAATGACTACTAATCTACTAACAGTATTCAGCTTTTTCTGACGCAGTAACGTTCTGCTAGCAATATTCATTCTTCTATCGAGTGTTCGTTCATTAATTATCGTACCCGAAATTGGCTTGTAATATTGGTTGTCTATCTCAATAAGTAGTAGCAGCATCGATGTTTTTAAATTGGTAACCAGATATTGACAACAAATCAGTTGTTCGATCGAACGTTATCATAGAAAAATATAATATCTTATTCTTTTATGCTGATCTAGAACTTTCACCTTGACTTGGAATATCTCACCCCCAGAATGACTTATACTATGTTATTAGCATAGTGTAGCTAGCTGTTCGTCTGTTTAGATGGCTAAACCCGCAAACTTCTAGTTCTAGGTCTAGTGTTAGTTCCACAACCAGTTCAATAAAAATATACAACAATCTAGCTATGATTAACTAGAACTACCATCTTCTTCTTCAACTTCATTTCAGACCACATCATAGGAAAAGTGTATGTACTTATCATGTAGATGTAAATTAGATAGACATGTTAACATAACTTTTCTAGATAGACCTGAATAGACCCGAATGAAGTTAATAATTGTAATGTATGTTTCTTAATTCCCAAAAAAAATAAATATTAAAAAATCATGACAGACATATTTACTAAGGAATTAAATAGAGCCAAATCCCTACCCTACCAAAAAGGGAAAGAAAACAACTTAAAAAAACAAAATAAAACAAGATTGTTCATTAAATAAGTGACCTCTCAACTTAGTCCTTAAACTCCAGCTTCCCATAATCCGAAATCGAGTTATATCTAACACCTACATATTAGAAGACTTCTTAAACTTTAACCCGAAACGTACTTTTATTGGAACTGACTGTTGTTAGTTAAAATGGATTATTTTTTGAAAATCAATTTTCATTCCTTTTATAATTCACATACATTAATTAAATTTCCTTAACGGACACAATCAAACTTACAAAAAAGACGCACAAGGAAGAATTGGAAAGAGGAAGTGAAGGAAGAGAGAACGATGTGGGATTCGAGACATTCTGGGTCCCTTGGCAACTAAAAAATCCTTCGCTTATCCCATTTTCTTCTCGCTTCATTCACATTCCCTGTCCTTTCCATTTCTTCTCCGCTTTCCTTGTTGCTTTTAATTCTCTCTATCAAATCTCTTCAACCTTAGGGACCGATTTTTTAAAATACCAATAGGTGCTGGGTGTTCAAAATGGGAGAACACTCAAATGAATACTTGAGTCTGAAAAGGTCCCTTGGCAACTAAAAAATCCTTCGCTTATCCCATTTTCTTCTCGCTTCATTCACATTCCCTGTCCTTTCCCTTTCTTCTCCGCTTTCCTTGTTGCTTTTAATTCTCTCTATCAAATCTCTTCAACCTTAGGGGCCGATTTTTTAAAATACCAATGGGTGCTGGGTGTTCAAAATGGGAGAACACTCAAATGAATACTTGAGTCTGAAAAGGTCTAAAAAAATTCGAAATACGTACCAACGAAAACCGAAAGAAAACCTTAAAAAAAGCGTTGGCAGCAGTTTATGGCTTTGTAAGAAAAAGATTATTGAAACTTAAAAAGCGATTAAACAACTTAAAAATACAAAATAAAACAAGATTGTTCATTAAATAAGTGACCTCTCAACTTAGTCCTTAAACTCCAGCTTCCCATAATCCGAAATCGGGTTATATCTAACACCTACATATTAGAAGACTTCTTAAACTTTAACCCGAAACGTACTTTTATTGGAACTGACTGTTGTTAATTAAAATGGATTATTTTTTGAAAATCAATTTTCATTCCTTTTATAATTCACATACATTAATTAAATTTCCTTAACGGACACAATCAAACTTACAAAAAAGACGCACAAGGAAGAATTGGAAAGAGAAAGTGAAGGAAGAGAGAACGATGTGGGATTCTAGACATTCTGGGTCCCTTGGCAACTAAAAAATCCTTCGCTTATCCCATTTTCTTCTCGCTTCATTCACATTCCCTGTCCTTTCCCTTTCTTCTCCGCTTTCCTTGTTGCTTTTAATTCTCTCTATCAAATCTCTTCAACCTTAGGGGCCGATTTTTTAAAATACCAATGGGTGCTGGGTGTTCAAAATGGGAGAACACTCAAATGAATACTTTAGTCTGAAAAGGTCTAAAAAAATTCGAAATACGTACCAACGAAAACCGAAAGAAAACCTTAAAAAAAACGTTGGTAGCAGTTTATGACTTTGTAAGAAAAAGATTATTGAAGCTTAAAAAGCGATTAAAACAGTAAAATATATAATAAATACCTTAAATTTAGTTCAAAATTAATTAGAAACTTCCTCCAAATCATTCTAATTCGATCAAATGTCTTCGATTTCAATTAAAAATCGTTGAAGATTTCGGCTTTATTGTCATTTTCGTTATTATGGTCAGGGTTTATTAGAAATAAAACTGAATAATTACATATTGTATTAAAAGTAGATCATAAATAATCTTTTGGTTTTATCTTTAACTAAGAAAAAGCACATTAAAATTAAAAAAATAATTGAAAATAGTAACTTCAACCTGGATAAAATCATTAACAATATATTATGGGTGCTCTTTTGAAAGCATTCCAAGAGTTCTAGAGGTATATCAAGTCTTCTGGAACCATTTCAGGTCTTCTGGAAGCAATATCAAGACTTATAGAATCAGTATCAAGTCTTTTGAAAGCAGTATCAAGTCCTTTGGAAGCATTTCAAGTCTTTTCATGGTAATATCAAATCTTCAAGAAGCATTTCAAATTTTCTAGAAGCAGTATCAAATTTTCTAGGAGCACTTCAAGATTCTAAAGGCAATGCCAAATCTAATGGACGAATTTCAAGTCTTCCAGAACGAGTATCAAGTTTTCTGGAAGCACTATCATATCTTTTGGAAGCATTTTAATTCTTCCAGAGACAATAACAAATCTTCTGAAAGCATTCCAAATTATATGGAAGCAATATGAAGTATTCCAGGGGCAGTAGCAAGTCTTCAAGTCATTTCAAGTTTTCTGAATGCATATCAAGTCTTTTGGATGCAGTATCCAGTATTGTGGATGCAGTTGAAATCATCTGTAAATATTTCAATCCAAATAAAACCATTAACAATTCTGTATGACTGCTCTACTTTACAAGTATAATTATTAAATTATGTCTGTTAACGAAATTTTATTAATGTATATGAATAGGAGTTGTAAATTGATTGATGATATCTGATTAAACACATTATTTTATAATTATCATAAAATATTATGTTTAAATACTAAAGCAAACAAAAAAAATTGATGAAAAATCTTTATTTTCCTAAATCAAAAATTTTCATAGACTGCCTTCTGGTTATACAGTAATTTTATGAAAACCAGTCATCATACAGCATTAATGTTCTTACATGACCTATAAAGAATATAGCACTCCACTTACATCCAAAAAGATAAAGAACTGTTTATTTTTCTAACATATTATATATTTAAAAATGTTACGATAAGGATTAAAGTAAAAGCTTAAAGATATTTATGAATTATTTATTTATTTATTTAAAAAAATAAATTTAATAAGAATCATTTATCGTTACAGTTCAAAAATTTTAATTAACATCATATTAAACAACATCAAATTATTTATTCTTATAAACGCTTAAATAATCTTATTTTAATGTTAAATTATTTTCACGAATATTCTATTTATATGTATAATACAATAAAAATACATAGCAGGTTAAGATATGGAAGGAATTAATATACTTTACACGGTAACAGACATTACCGATAAAGTATACTTAGGTATTTGTGGATAAATAACCAAGATGAGGATATCCCGCACTTCGTTGACACCCAGGATGGGTTGTAAGCCTCGCTAACAAAATGCCTCCATGCAAGCATAACCAGCATCATGATTCCCACGTGAAGTAATAGGGTTGATATGTAGTGTGCACTAATAGATTGATTCTCATTCTATCAGCGTAACGACCCCATATCAAAAATAGGTTGGACAAACAATTAACACTATTTTAATACAAAATTATTTCGAACGAACATCCTATTTATACAAATTTATTAATATGAAAACCTAACAGTTTAAGGTATGAAAGGAATCAATATACTTTACACGGTAACGGACATTACCGATAAAATATACTTAGGTATTTGTGGATAAATAACCAGAATGAGGATATCTCACACTTCGTAGACACCCAGGAGGGGTTGTAAGCCTCGCTAACAAAATGCCTCCATGCAAGCATAACCAACATAATGATTATTTCCCACGTGGAGTAAATAGGGTTAATATGTGTTATCCACTAACAGAGCGAGTTCATTCTATCAGTGGAAGGACCCCATATCAAAAATAGGTTGGACAAACAATTAATACTATTTTAATATAAAATTATTTGGAACGAACATCCTATTTATACAAGTTTATTACTATGAAAACCTAGCAGTTTGAGGTATGGAAGGAATCAATATACTTTACACGGTAACGGACATTACCGATAAAGTATACTTAGGTATTTGTGGATAAATAACCAAAATGAGGATATCTCACACTTCGTAGACACCCAGGAGGGGTTGTAAGCCTCGCTAACAAAATGTCTCCATGCAAGCATAACCAGCATCATGATTATTTCCCACATGCAGTAATAAGGTTGATATGTGGTATGCACTAATAGAACAATTCTCATTCTATCATTGCAAAGACCCCATATCAAAAATAGGTTGGACAAACAATTAATAATATTTTAATACAAAATTATTTCGAACAAACATCCTATTTATACAAATTTATTAATATGAAAACCTAACAGTTTAAGGTATGGAAGGAATCAATATACTTTACACGGTAACGGACTTTACCGATAAAATATACTTAGGTATTTGTGGATAAATAACCAGAATGAGGATATCTCACACTTCGTAGACACCCAGGAGGGGTTGTAAGCCTCGCTAACAAAATGCCTCCATGCAAGCATAACCAACATAATCATTATTTCCCACGTGGAGTAAATAGGGTTAATATGTGTTATTCACTAACAGAGCGAGTCTCATTCTATCAGTGGAAGGACCCCATATCAAAAATAGGTTGGACAAACAATTAATACTATTTTAATATAAAATTATTTGGAACGAACATCCTATTTATACAAGTTTATTAATATGAAAACCTAGCAGTTTGAGGTATGGAAGGAATCAATATACTTTACACGGTAACGGACATTACCGATAAAGTATACTTAGGTATTTGTGGATAAATAACCAAAATGAGGATATCCCACACTTCGTAGACACTCAGGACGGGTTGTAAGCCTCGCTAACAAAATGTCTCCATGCAAGCATAACCAGCATCATGATTATTTCCCACATGCAGTAATAAGGTTGATATGTGGTATGCACTAATAGAACAATTCTCATTCTATCATTGCAAAGACCCTATATCAAAAATAGGTTGGACAAACAATTAATAATATTTTAATACAAAATTATTTCGAACAAACATCCTATTTATACAAATTTATTAATATGAAAACCTAACAGTTTAAGGTATGGAAGGAATCAATATACTTTACACGGTAACGGACTTTACCGATAAAATATACTTAGGTATTTGTGGATAAATAACCAGAATGAGGATATCTCACACTTCGTAGACACCCAGGAGGGGTTGTAAGCCTCGCTAACAAAATGCCTCCATGCAAGCATAACCAACATAATGATTATTTCCCACGTGGAGTAAATAGGGTTAATATGTGTTATCCACTAACAGAGCGAGTCTCATTCTATCAGTGGAAGGACCCCATATCAAAAATAGGTTGGACAAACAATTAATACTATTTTAATATAAAATTATTTGGAACGAACATCCTATTTATACAAGTTTATTAATATGAAAACCTAGCAGTTTGAGGTATGGAAGGAATCAATATACTTTACACGGTAACGGACATTACCGATAAAGTATACTTAGGTATTTGTGGATAAATAACCAAAATGAGGATATCCCACACTTCGTAGACACTCAGGACGGGTTGTAAGCCTCGCTAACAAAATGTCTCCATGCAAGCATAACCAGCATCATGATTATTTCCCACGTGGAGTAATAGCGTTGATATGTAGTGTGCACTAATAGAATGATTCTCATTCTATCAGCGTAACGACCCCATATCAAAAATAGGTTGGACAAACAATTAATACTATTTTAATATAAAATTATTTCGAACGAACATCCTATTTATACAAATTTATTAATATGAAAACCTAGCAGTTTGAGGTATGGAAGGAATCAATATACTTTACACGGTAACGGACATTGCCGATAAAGTATACTTAGGTATTTGTGGATAAATAACCAAGATGAGAATATCCCGCACTTCGTAGACACCCAGGAGGGGTTGTAAGCCTCGCTAACAAAATGTCTCCATGCAAGCATAACCAGCATCATGATTACTTCCCACGTGGAGTAATAGGGTTCATATGTGGTATGCACTAATAGAACGATTCTCATTCTATCAGTGCAAAGACCTCATATCAAAAATAGGTTAAATTATTTACACAAATTTATTAATATGGAAACCTAACAATTTGAGGTACGGAAGGGATTAATATACTTTACACGGTAACGGACATTACCGATAAAGTACTTACACATTAGTGGTAAATAGCAACTTGCATATCGGCTGACTGGAGAGTGTAAGCTTCACTATCGACAATGTCTTTATGAAAGTAATAACCAGCACAGAGTGCGCATATCACCATGATTATTTCTTACGTGGAATAATGGGGTTGATGATATGTGGTATGTACTAGCTGAATAGGATAGGTATTTGAGACGTGGAGTAGAAGGATTGATATGTAGTATGCACTAGCCGAATGACCCTCATTCTATCAGTGGAGGGACCCCATATCAAAAATAGGTAAGGTTGAAATAAGGAAGATTGAGATATGGAGGGAACCAAAAAATTTGTGGATAAATAACCAACATGCGATTATACCCACTGCTGGAAGGTATTATTCCATCAACAGTGTCTTCATGACAGCATTAATACTCTAACTAGAGCGTATAACACCATGATTATTTACCACGTGTAAATTAATATGTGGAGAGACCCTATATAAGAAAAGAATAGGTTACGTAAAAATTTAAATAATGATATTTTAATAATAAATTATGAGTATTAATATTAATCTATCCGACGCGAATCTATGGATGGTGTCCTCATTTCCTCAGGTTCCAACTGGGACATTCTAGAAAAATCAGAAACGAATAAGTTGGATTTCTGAATCCGTGGAATTATTCGTTTCATTCTTTATTATTTTAATGCATTTAATCGAAAACTGCTATTAAAAGTTAACTTTTGCGTGGTAATTAGCAACCGTAAAAATGTTAAAAAACTAAAATTTTTCATTAATGGTGAGTTCATGCAACATCTTTTAGTTTTAGTCGTAGTCATAGTCTTAATTGTTTGCGTTAGCTTTAGTTCTAAGGAAAGGTATTGGCTCATGCAATATTTAAGCACAGTACATAAAGCAACATTTTGACATAAATAGTCGTTCCAAATTAAAAATACAAAAAGAAATCTGTCGTGAAACCGTTTTATTTATTAGATATATTTTGTCTAACATGATTTGATGTGATTAATAAAATTTAAAAAGAAAAATTGTTGCCACTGCTAGCGTAATGTGTTTGACACCAAAATAAAGTTGCCAACTATTTACATGTTACAACAAAAAACGATCTTCTTCCAAAATATGTGAAAGAAAAACACGGAAAAGAACTGAAACTTCAACTTGACTGCAAAACATGATGGAACAGCCTTTTAGTCATGTCAAAGCGATATAACAGCCTCAAAAACTTATTATAAAAGCAATGATTGATTTGCGAAGTTGCATTATTAGTGACAATAAATTTCAAGTTATTAGGAGTTGGTTTGCCTTTTAGGTTCGATCAAGGTGGAATGCATGCTTCAAGTAATTAAATAAATTATTGTTGTTTTAGGAATGCCCTTAGAGGATTGTTTGATTGTTTAACCCAAACTGGATTTCCAGTTACAATGAACTTTTGCTCAATAAAACAAAGAATAATAAGAGTAAAGGAGACTTACTGGTGAAAGAGATAAAACATATAATAAAAAGACTTAGAGGAAATGATGATGAAGATGACAAAGTCGACCATGAAGACGCAGGCGATATTTCATTTGCTGAGTTGCAGAAGAAAGTTGACCAGGGGAAACCAAAATCTTTTAAAAACACCCTTGAAAACGCATAAAAATCAGAAATCAATCCCGGGATTGATTATCCCAAAATCCCCGTTATTGTGTATTTGCTTCAGAATTGTAATACCTAGTTTGAATGCATTTTTTGTTAATCGCACAAAGATCGAAGAAAACATTAATTTAGTTTTATGATCTTTGTGTCCTGTATTATAAAGATGTTGGTACACTTGTACCATTAATTTCGAATCAATTTGATCTGGGTTTGATTCCATTGAAATTATTATTTATTTATTTATTTATTTACATTTTATGGGTACACAGACAGGATTTGTCCTGTCTAAAACTTTTGGGTTTGCCCAAAAGTTCTGTACCACTAAAAAATTATAATAACAAAGAAAAAGAAAACGTGTAACAAAAGAAATCAAAAATTGCCTTAATTAAACAATTAAAAATCAAATTAAACTTAACAGTGGACTTAAATGTCATTAAGAAAAAAGAAATTATAATAAAATAAAACAAACAAAATAACATAGCAAAACTAAAAAACCTTTGAAACAAAATAAACAATGCCTACTAATAAAAATAACGGCTAAATTAAAGTACTTCAATTAATAAGAGTCTCGAGCCATCAAAACGTAGGAGGTAATTCGTTGACGGTATCAAGAACTAATCGCCTGAAGGTAAAAAAGGAGTGCTGAAATAAA
Organism: Onthophagus sagittarius; assembly: GCA_036711965.1. Taxonomy (NCBI): domain Eukaryota; kingdom Metazoa; phylum Arthropoda; class Insecta; order Coleoptera; family Scarabaeidae; genus Onthophagus; species Onthophagus sagittarius. Next base: position 18,247,839 of record JASERS010000004.1, read on the forward strand.
TCAATATTAAGTTTGTCAGTCAGGCGAGCCATTCGCAACATAGGAGAGTTCCGAAAAGCATTGGTGCGCGGAATAAGCGTACAGAACAAGAAATTAAAGCGAAGTAGGCGGGGAGGAACATGAATATTAACCGACTTCAAAAGAACTGAGGAATCACACATATTGTGTAAGACCTTGTAGAAGAATAGTGCGTCATTACACAGACGACGCTGGCGAAGAGGCATTAAACAAAAAGATCTGCAAGACGAATCGTAATTAATGTAAGGTGTGAAAGATTTAAAGTTTAAATATTTCATAAATCTAGAATGAATTTTCTCAATTCGATCAATATAAATAAGGTATTGGGGTTTCCAAACTACAGTGCAAAAATTGAGAACACTGAAAACATAGGCAAAATACAAATTTTTGATAGCGTCAACGCTTGTAAAGGACGAAGTGGATCTCATAATAAAGCCAAGCATACGCCAAACCTTATTAACAATGTTGTCAATATGCTGAGCGTAGAGAAGCTTGTAATCGAGAGTTACACCAAGATCTCTAATGAAGGAAACGCGTGTTAAGTTTTCGCCAGCGACGCTGTAATCGTAATGAAGAGTACTCTTTCTTCTCGAAAAAGAAATAACGTTACATTTAGATAAATTTAATGTCAAATAATTCTCAGTGCAAAAGTCAGAAATCCTGGGAAGGTCAGTCTGTAGCTTTGAACAGTCCAACGGAGAGGAAACACGCAGATAAAGCTTAAGATCATCAGCGTACATAAGACATTCACAATGTTTCACAACCTTGAATATATCATTAATATAGATGTTAAATAGCAAGGGACCGAGGTGGCTGCCTTGAGGAACGCCAGAGGGAACTGTAATAGGGTCAGAGCAGTATCCATTAACAGAGACAATCTGGCTCCTACCTCTCAAGTATGAATCAAACCAGCGCACAGTGGGGTATTTGACCCAAAAAGTTGGCCAAAATTATTTTATGGTTTTATTTTATATGTTTTGATATGATAAACTTGAAAAAAATGTTTAAAAAAATCTAGGAGCGAAGTAATGTGAAAATAAATAACAAAAAAGATATATTTACGAACAAAATCGCTGTATTAATTAATTGTTCTTTGGCTATTAATTGTGCTTGTATAAACCTGACCTGAAGGTAGAGATGATATACTTGAATACCTACTTTAAACAAATAGGTCCTTAATTATTTTCTGTTATAAATTTTTAAGGATAGGAAATACCAAGCTAATTTGTAAAGAAGTTCCGGATACAATAGATTGCTATTATTTTGTGGTACCAATTATTTTAAAATTGAACTGCAGGTATATATGGGAAATGTAAACAAAAAAATGCTATAAAATATTTTGTGACAGAACCTACCCTTTTGAGAAGTTCTAAGAAAAATAACTCATTACTTTTACTGCTCCGTTTTATTTTGAGAAAAGCTAAAAAAGACACTTCACAATAAATACTTGTTTAAAAATCTACTCGGAAATAGCAGGTATGAGAAGTAGCTCTAAAAAATATAGGTAAATTAAGATATTAAATTATTTACAATATAAATTACAAATAGGTTATTTATTTACAATATAAATTGGTTATTTACAATATAAATATTGTTTACAACATAAACAATATTTTTTTTTTGCAATATAAATCAATATACATTTACTAATCAAAATCTTCTTCTATTTCTTCTTCATGTTCTTCTTCATCATCATCTTCTTCTTTCTCATCGGGAAGCAACATTTCTACAGTTTCTTTCAGAAATGGCTTTGAAAGAGTTTTTCTTTTTTGTCTCATCGAAGAGAGCAGCGGATCTGAAGTTAATAATAAGCGATTTAATACATCTTCGTTACATTTTACTCTCGAATATTTCCGCGCAAATTTTTCTCGATAATTTCGAAAATGTTTGTTTCTGCATTCCGCTGCCTCTTCTGATAATTGCCCTATAGGTAACAGAGCATTTTTTAAAATTTCTGGTCCATGGATCAAAATTTTATGGAGAGTTGGAGACATTGGGTACCATGGGTATAAATTAATGTAAAGTTGAGCCGTCTCGAAAGTGTAAGCCTCAAACTTTTCTACATTTACTTTTTTTCCAGACGATATTACTTCTAAGATTACTTTAATACGAAATATAAATTCTTGATTTACACCAGTAATCTTAGCAGCAACTTCAGGGTCGTTAAAAAATCTTCTGCTGGTATTGCCATCATTAGTGTTACCAAAACCGGGTTTAGGTATGTCCACTAATAATCCCATTTCCGTTTTAAATAATTGTTTAATTTTTTGTTTTGTGTTTGCTACAATTTCAGTATCTTCTTTTGCTTTGGCCTGCCACTTTCCTATGGGAATTTTGTATGAAATGTGCAAAATATGCTCGAATAGACGAATTCTCGCATGGAGAATAGATAACCCGAATTCTAACGTGTCCTGCTTTATGGGTTTTTTCTGAGCGATGTTATTAAACTCTTTTGATGTTGCGCCACAAATATAACACCTCATGGTTGATGTAGTATGTGTAACGGAGTTACATACTTTGCCATCGACCATACAAAAAATTAAAGTGTGTTTAATTTTTCCATCGATTCCTTGGATTGCAACATTAGTCGGGTTTAATTCTCTAATTTGGTCATTAATGTAATCTACCTCTTCTGTTGTGACGTCCACAGTTTCCTGTAGATATCTAATCCTTATAGGTCTACAATAATGGGCAGAAGATGGTTTAGGATTCAACCAAATGGTTTTTTTCTTGGCCAACAATTTTAATGGCACCATGGAACTTTGGAAAATATGTGCATCAGAAGACGTGGTATTTTCAAATTTTTGTTGATATTGTGACTGATGAGAGCCGTCACATCCCCATTTATATATTAATTCTAAGCTTTTCATTTCCTCATCGCTTAACATTAGTAATACGTCTTTCAGATATTCGCATAAGCGTGAAGACGTGTGGTCCAGTAAATTTTGTAATTTTATTTCAGCACTAGTTTCGCTGACAATTATCGCATCCTTGGATGGATAGCACGCTTTCTTTTCTCGTTGCAATATACTATAGCAAGGATATAATGTCTTGTCAGCACTCCTATAAATTTCGTACTCTCTTCGAGATGAACCTGCTTCTACAAATATTGCCAAAGCTTCTAGCGGTGACAATCCTCTAACGTTACTTTTTGCAGTTTGCGAAAATGCAGCTTGATATTTTTGTCCTCGTGTTGGAGAAACTGTAACATCTTTCACTACACGAGAAGCAGCTACATTGCCAGATTCCCGTAGCTTCATTTGTGTAGCATAAGTTAATTCAGCTACCGACGAACTTCTCAATTCTTTAGTTTTTCTCCTCTTTGTTCGTTCGCTTGATTCATCAAAATGTATTGTTGGTCGACCAACAGTGCCTGAAGTTTGTCTTTCAAATGGTATGCAGATAGTGCCATCTAGCCAAGCGGCATTATTTTTTAAAAACACTTCGTGTTTTTTATGAGCAGCTTGCCACTTAGTTCTAAATTTCGATTTTAGAATTCTTATTTGTAGATAAACATTTTCACTTTTTTCCTTGGTAAAATTTGTATCTTCAACTAAATATTTCTCCATAAAATCTAATTTTTTAGAGAAATTTTTTTCTGGACAATTTCGCATGATTTCGTAAAGATGCCTACGGGTTACTACTTTCATCCCAGATGAACCTAAAATTATATTGAAATTATCTATTAGATAGATTTTACAGACTTTATATTTTATTAATTTATAGTAAATTTTAATCGTTTTATGTCAAAAGCCTACCCACAATGCAACGCAAGAATATTAAATTTTTTTTTTTAAAGGTAGGTGCTCAAAGAAAAATTCATAAAAAGTGGATCTGCGAATTTCCGCGAGAAATTCTTGATTAAAATTGTCGTAGATAAGTTACTGAACAGATTAAAAAAATATATACTGCGGTACATAGGGGTACACTACAACAAAAATCATTTTGAACATAAAAATTGATCACAGAAAATGGTTTACAATTAAGATTTTTTTTAACTGGTAATAGCGTTAATAAAAAAATGATTTTAATGGACCAGATAGTACACATTATAACTTACCTTGTTCCGAAAATTCCATGACGTGAAGAAAAAAATACACAATTGATAAATAAAACTCAGAAGCACAAAATATCACGCACCGAAGTGATGATTCGAAAGATTAACTTTGAAATGACTTCACGCCGTGGGTTTTATAGGTACAGTACCTGAAATGTTTTTCTGGTATTCCCTATCTATTGTACTACAATATTTGCCGCTTTTTACCTGTTTTTATAAAACTTTGGAAATTTGAATTTTGACCAGCTTTTTAGGTCAAATACCCCACTGTGCAGCGGAACAACCCACCATGAATACCAATACCATGAAGTTTAGTTAAAAGGAGGCTATGATCTACACGATCAAAAGCCTTGCTAAAATCTGTGTAAATTGAATCAACTTGACAATATTCGTCAAACGATTTTAAAATATAATTAGTGTATTCAAGTAGGTTGCTCTCCACTGACCGATTCGTAAAGAAACCATGTTGTAGTATCAATTTTGGATTTAAGAGTAAAGAAAAGTCTAGTATAAACCAGTTTCTCCAAAACCTTACCAAACACAGGCAATATAGATATCGGGCGATAGTTAGAAATAAGGTTACGACTACCGGATTTAAAAATTGGCAAAATATAGGCTTGCTTCCAAAAAGTGGGAAACGCACCTTCCGTTAAAGATTTATTAAGTAAAATGACAAGAGATAGAGAAAGAGATTCAAGACAAGATTTTATTAGAAAAGGAGGGATTCCATCAGTGCCCGGACCTTTATTTATATTCAAGGAGGAAAGTGTCTCCACAACCTAAGACTGCTCAAAGCGCATCGGACCCAAAAATGTAGTATCATTAAGGCCAATGTTAGCAGAATTAAGTGGATTAACAGAGGGCGAAATATACACGGAAGAGAAATATGTTGCGAATAGCGAGCAGATACCCTTACCGTCCCCGGCAATAGTACCATTTAATGACATAGGTGTGGGAATTGTATCCGCACCTCTCTTATTTTTAATATAAGACCAAAAGTATTTAGGATCAGCCTTAATACTGCTCTCGACACCACCAACATACTGCCCATAGTCGCGCCGAATGAGAAACTTGGAACGCCCTCGCAGTAATGAAAAGGACAAGTAGTCTATTTGTTTACCATACCGTTTCCACTTAACATGAGCTCTTCGCTTTTCTTTGATCACTCTGATAGTATCCCGCGAAAACCACAAAGGAAAACTACTGGTGATTTTACGCCTAAGCGGAGTAAATTTTTGAATGGCAACATTTAAATGGTAATAAAAGAAGTCAACAGCAGGGTCCATTTCGCGAGTATTTAGCTCTGTATCCCAGTTAATAGTAGATAGGTACAAATCAATCTCAGAAAAGTTAGCACGTTTGAAGTTAAACACATTAGATGATTCAGCAGGAAGGCGGCGTGGCATTTCAAGCGAGCAGAAGAATTCCAAAGCGGTATGTGCACCATCCTCAGGAACCAGAGGATGGGTGCTTAATGTAATATAAGATATATTAGAAAAATTAGCAAGAATTAAATCAATAGTATTATGAAAGACATTCATGTGAAAATTAAGTTGGTTAAGGCCACATAAGGCAAGGGCATCCAAAAACTCACCCGAACGAGCAGAAGATGTGGAGGCGCCGGTGGCGAGATCGGCTGTCCAACGAATATCAGGTAAGTTGAAATCACCACAAATCAGAAATTTGTCGTTAGAGTGTCTTTCAATAATTAAATTAATTTCATTAATAAAATTAAACAAGGCATTTTGATCTGAAGGAGGTATATAAACGCAACAAATGTGTAAGGTAGTAGAACCGGTACGTAGGGTAACGCAAACTGCCTCAAGGTCCACAAACCATGTTGGCTGCGGAAGGACAAACAGTGAGGATGCCACCGCAATCAAAACACCACCACCTCGTACACTATTATCGGGGACGTTCGGGCGATCATGTCTGAAAACTCTGTAACATTTGGGAAAGCCCTCAGTAGAGTGAATACCTTGGTGAAGCCAGGTTTCAGTTAAGCAAATGATGTCTAAATCAGTGTTTAAAAGGCCGTTATATATATCAACCAGCTTAGTGCGAAGACCTCGCACGTTTTGGTAGTAACACGAAAGAGGAGCCATTGATCATAAACAACTAATACATAAAAAAAAATAAAGAATGATAAATGGAAGCCTATCATATTAAAGCTTATCAATGTCACCCGTGGATCTTATTAAAATGGGGCGTGTATCATCCCCCTTCGTACAAATATTTTGCAGTCACGAGTCCATACATATTTGTACTTCTTCTCCCTGGCCACCTTCTTGGTTCTCCCAAAGAGGATTTTGTTCGCCTGGGTAAGATGTTCATTGATGAAAAGTCTATCCGAAATCCCTTCAATGGAGACACCAGGCCCAGAATCCTTCGGACTCTTTCGTCTCCGAAACCTGACTGCAGCGAGTAGCTGATCACGAACGATGCGACTACAAAAACGGACAACAATTATTATAATTATAATTATAATTATAATTATAATTATAATAAAGTAAAATACAAAAGCTAATCAATTTAACCTCAATTTATAAAATAAAACAAATACTGCGATTAAAGGTACGAATACGAAAGTGTACATGCGTCAAGTTGTGACCCATGGTTTTAGCTTTAAGAAGTTAAATGTTGGGCAACTCTTATGACTAGGATAAAAACCGTTTTAGTCGTAGGGTGTTGCATGAACAGTACTACTAAAACATAATACCTTAACTTTTCACGCTTATGACTACGACTACGACTTTTACTTTCACGTCCAGTTGTGAAAATCAAAGAATTTGGTGTATATAAATTTTTAATTGTTATAAACGAATTACAAACACAATATAACTAATATTAATAAAATTTTTTGTTATCCGCGGCGGTAATGAAACCTATTACAGTACTCAAATGGATGCAGTAATGAACATAATACCTACAGTGTCAAAAGAAACTTTCGTTCTTAAATCAAAAAGCGTTATTTTGCTATCTATAAAAATATGAAATTATAATTCGTTTTTTTATAATACACGCCGAATTGTTGTAAGTTAGTAAAATTAACTGCAAATTTAGAAAAACAACCTTAAATTTTATGCAACCTCACGGTTAACAGAAACCGTAAAAACTTTGCGTCGAAAGATATTATAGAAAAAAAAAATAAACTAAAAAAGGTTTTAGTTATTACATTATTTGCGGGAAAATCAAGTCGAGTCACGTCGTAACCAAAGTTACTCACGATCACGCGCATTCACGACATGACTCATGTTACTTGCACTTCTCTACAATAAAACGTCAGGTCTTGAGCACCTTTAGATAACAAATGTGATTATCGAAAAAACGTATAACACTTACATGTTATTTAGCCCGCTAACGATAGAAGTTGATGTCCAACTGAACGATTTTGCTTGAGTGGTTAGGTAGATTTGATAGGCTCCTTTCCCCTCTTCTTCTTTAATAAGTTATTTCATTTCCACTCAGGTCAACCTGAAACAATTAAAAGGAAATATGTAAGAGTCGTGTATAAATTAAAAGAAAATGATTACTTTTGATATTGAACGGCTTTATGATAAATGAAATTAAAATTAAATCGGGGTTGAACGTATTTCTAACGGTTGAACGTCTTTGGAACGCAACACATGTTTACTCGAGTAAGATCAAAAATCAAAAAGGAAAATTTCTTGTCGATTTATACCTGCTCATCCATCAAAAAAGTAGAAACCGGTCGGCTTGATACGTCACGCGAAAATTCATTACCAATCAAAATAAAACAAATTAAAAATAATAGAATAATATACAAAATCGATGAAAGTAAAATCTCTTCTTCTCCCTTTTTCTTTAATAAATAATTTCATGAAACGAAAATCTGAAATAATTAAAAGGTAATGCGTGAGATTCGTGTAAAAATTAAAAAAGAATTAAATTACCTTCGATATTGAACGGCTTTATGATAAATAAAATAAAATTTAATCGGAGTTGAACGTATTTCTAACGATTGAACGTCTTCGGAACGTGACACATGTTTACTCGAGTAAGATCAAAAATCAAAGTGGAAAATTTCTTGTCAATCTCTCTCTTTATTCCTACTCGTCCACCAAAAAACTAGAAATCGACCTGCTTGATACGTCACGCGAAAATTCATTACCAACCGAAATAAAATCAAATTAAAAATAAAGTTATAATAAACAAAATTGATAAAACTAATAATGACAAATGATTTTGAATTTGAATCAAATAGCAAATTGTATACTACTCGTTCATGTATTTTCAAGATTTATTAGAACGCAATTTAGAAGGAGATACCAAAAATATTGTTTGTCTATCTCTATGCTTTTTGAGTTTCCGTATTTTCTTTGTTCTTTAACCGTGTTTAAATAAAATAAGTAATTTTATTTTTCCAAACCGTTCTTTTTAGAGCTATCGTTGTTTCTAGGGACTGCTTTAAGCGGTAAGTCAATGAGCAAATTAAAATAACGTAAACATTCACTGTGAATTACTTTTAGATTTTTATATCCGTTACAGCATTCACACCGGAAGGAACATGATGCTTTTATTTTAATGGCACATTATCGAAGAGGTACACAGGATGCAAACGGTGATTGGGTTTATTCATTCCTTTTAAGCATAGGAAACTTGTAGTTGTAAAACGGTTTTAAGAGCGAAATTGCGTTTGCAAACAAAAACCTGGTGGTAGGAAACCTACAATAACTGATGATGTGGAAGACATTCATGAGCGAATGGACCACAGTCCTCACAAATCAATGAGAGGGTTATCTAGCGAAACAGGTTTGTTAATCCTTTTTAAATTAAAACCTAATTACATTACTATAATACAGGGTTGAATAAAACAGTTTTTTTTTTAAATTTTTGAACAAAACACATTGTTTTAAACAGTTTTTTTGTTTTTAACTTATTTTACGTTGCTACCAAAACAATGTATTTTAAACCTCTCTTAAACAGTGTCTTAAACAAGCTGTTGGAAATAAATGAAATATTTAAAAATATTTTTAAACCAAAAATCGACCCTTACGTCCAAATTGTGCCTTATATAAACTCTAACTCAAGTGAGATAAAGCATAAACTCTTGTTATTGAGGTTAAATTGAATAATCTAATTTACATTATATCTCAAAGACGAATTGAGATATTATTATGAAATAAAAATCATTTTGAAGCAAATTTATTCTAGTTTTAACACATCGATTATAATTATATCGATTCCATAAATTAAAAAGATACAATTTTTTTAAATCACCTCTCTTGTTTCTGAGGTTAAATAGAATAATCTAATTTACATCATCATATCTCAAAGACGAATTGAGATAATATTATGAAATAAAAATCATTTTGAAGCAAGTTGAATCTAGTTTTAACACACCAAATATAATTATTTCGATTCCATAATTTAAAAAGATATAATTTTATTAAATCGCCTCTCTTTTTTTGTGAGGTTAAATTGAATAATCTAATTGACATCATCATATCTCAAAGATGAATTGAGATAATATTATGAAATAAAAATCATTTTGAAGCAAATTTAATCTAGTTTTAACACACCAATTATAATTATTACGATTCCATAAATTATAAAGATAATTTTTTTTAAATCGCTTCTCTTATTATTGAGGTTAAATTGAATAATCTAATCTACATCATCATATCTCAAAAACGAATTGAGATATTATTATAAAATATAAAACATTTTGAAACAAATTTAATCTAGTTTTAACACACCGATTATAATTATTTCGATTCCATAAATTAAAAAGATACAATTTTTTTAAATCACCTCTCTTGTTTCTGAGGTTAAATAGAATAATATAATTTACATCACCATATCTCAAAGACGAATTGAGACATTATTATAAAATAAAAATCATTATGAAGCAAATTTAATCTAGTTTTAACACACCAATTATAATTATTACGATTCCACAAATTATAAAGATAATTTTTTTTAAATCGCTTCTCTTATTATTGAGGTTAAATTGAATAATCTAATCTACATCATCATATTTCAAAAACGAATTGAGATATTATAAAATATAAAACATTTTGAAGCAAATTTAGTCCAGTTCTAACACACTAATTATAATTATTTTGATTCCATAAATTAAAAAGATACAATTTTTTTAAATCGCCTCTCTTGTTATTCAGGTTAAATTGAATAATCTAATTTACATCACCATATCTCAAAGACGAATTGAGATATTATTATGAAATAAAAATCATTTTGAAGCAAATTTATTCTAGTTTTAACACACCAATCATAATTATTTCGATTGCATACATTAGAAAGATACAATTTTTTTAAATCACCTCTCTTGTTATTTTGGTTAAATTGAATAATCCAATTTACATCATCATATCTCGAAGACGAATTCAGATATTATTATGAAATAAAAATCATTTTGAAGTAAATTTAATCTAGTTTTAACAAACCAATTCTAATTATTTCGATTCCATAAATTAAAAAGAAATTTTTTTTAAATCGCCTCTCTTGTTATTGAGGTTAAATTAAATAATCTAATGTACATCATCATATCTCAAAGACGAATTGAGATATTATTATGAAATAAAAATCATTTTGAAGCAAATTTAATGTAGTTTTAAAACACCAATTATAATTATTACGACTCCATAAATTATAAAGATATTTTTTTTTAATCGCTTCTCTTATTATGGAGGTTAAATTGAATAATCTAATCTACATCATCATATCTCAAAAACGAATTGAGATATTATTATAAAATATAAAACATTTTGAAACAAATTTAATCTAGTTTTAACACACCGATTATAATTATTTCGATTCCATAAATTAAAAAGATACAATTTTTTTAAATCACCTCTCTTGTTTCTGAGGTTAAATAGAATAATATAATTTACATCACCATATCTCAAAGACGAATTGAGATATTATTATGAAATAAAAATCATTTTGAAGCAAATTTAATCTAGTTTTAACAAACCAATTATAATTATTTCGATTCCATAAATAAAAAAGAAAAATTTTTTTAAATCGCCTCTCTTGTTATTGAAATTAAATTGAATAATCTAAATTAAATCATCATATCGCAAAAACGAATTGAGATATTATTATGAAGTAAATATCATCTTGAAACAAATTTAATCTAGTTTCAACAAACCAATTATAATTATTTCGATTCCATACATTAAAAAGATACAATTTTTTTAAATCACCTCTCTTGTTATTGAGATTAAATTGAATAATCTAATTTACATCATCATATCTCAAAGACGAATTGAGATATTATTATGAAATAAAAATCATTTTGAAGCAAATTTATTCTAGTTTTAACAAACCAATTATAATTATTTCGATTCGATAAATTAAAAAGAAACAAATTTTTTAATCGCCTCTCTTGTTATTGAGGTTAAATTGAATAAGCTAATTTACATCATCATATCTCAAAGACGAATTGAGATATTATTATGAAATAAAAATCATTTTGAAGCAAATTTAATGTGGTTTTAACACACCAATTATAATTATTACGATTCCATAAATTATAAAGATAATTTTTTTTAATCGCTTCTCTTATTATGGAGGTTAAATTGAATAATCTAATCCACATCATCATATCTCAAAAACGAATTGAGATATTATTATAGAATATAAAACATTTTGAAGCAAATTTAATCTAGTTTTATCACATCAATTATAATTATTTCGATTCCATACATTAAAAAGATACAATTTTTTTAAATCACCTCTCTTGTTATTGAGATTAAATTGAATAATCTAATTTACATCATCATATCTCAAAGACGAATTGAGATATTATTATGAAATAAAAATCATTTTGAAGCAAATTTATTCTAGTTTTAACAAACCAATTATAATTATTTCGATTCGATAAATTAAAAAGAAACAAATTTTTAATCGCCTCTCTTGTTATTGAGATTAAATTGAATAATCTAATTTACATCATCATATCTCAAAGACGAATTGAGATATTATTATGAAATAAAAATCATTTTGAAGCAAATTTATTCTAGTTTTAACAAACCAATTATAATTATTTCGATTCGATAAATTAAAAAGAAACAAATTTTTTTAATCGCCTCTCTTGTTATTGAGGTTAAATTGAATAAGCTAATTTACATCATCATATCTCAAAGACGAATTGAGATATTATTATGAAATAAAAATCATTTTGAAGCAAATTTAATGTGGTTTTAACACACCTATTATAATTATTACGATTCCATAAATTATAAAGATAATTTTTTTTAATCGCTTCTCTTATTATGGAGGTTAAATTGAATAATCTAATCCACATCATCATATCTCAAAAACGAATTGAGATATTATTATAAAATGTAAAACATTTTGAAGCAAATTTAATCTAGTTTTAACACACCAATTATAATTATTTCGATTCCATACATTAAAAAGATACAATTTTTTTAAGTCACCTCTCTTGTTATTGAGATTAAATTGAATAATCTAATTTATATCATCATATCTCAAAGACGAATTGAGATATTATTATGAAATAAAAATCATTTTGAAGCAAATTTATTCTAGTTTTAACAAACCAATTATAATTATTTCGATTCGATAAATTAAAGAGAAACAAATTTTTTAATCGCCTCTCTTGTTATTGAGGTTAAATTGAGTAATTTAATTTACATCATCATATCTCAAAGACGAATTGAGATATTATTATGAAATAAAAATCATTTTGAAGCAAATTTAATGTGGTTTTAACACACCAATTATAATTATTACGATTCCATAAATTATAAAGATAATTTTTTTTAATCGCTTCTCTTATTATGGAGGTTAAATTGAATAATCTAATCCACATCATCATATCTCAAAAACGAATTGAGATATTATTATAGAATATAAAACATTTTGAAGCAAATTTAATCTAGTTTTATCACATCAATTATAATTATTTCGATTCCATACATTAAAAAGATAAAATTTTTTTAAATCACCTCTCTTGTTATTGAGATTAAATTGAATAATCTAATTTACATCATCATATCTCAAAGACGAATTGAGATATTATTATGAAATAAAAATCATTTTGAAGCAAATTTATTCTAGTTTTAACAAACCAATTATAATTATTTCGATTCGATAAATTAAAAAGAAACAAATTTTTTAATCGCCTCTCTTGTTATTGAGATTAAATTGAATAATCTAATTTACATCATCATATCTCAAAGACGAATTGAGATATTATTATGAAATAAAAATCATTTTGAAGCAAATTTATTCTAGTTTTAACAAACCAATTATAATTATTTCGATTCGATAAATTAAAAAGAAACAAATTTTTTTAATCGCCTCTCTTATTATTGAGGTTAAATTGAATAAGCTAATTTACATCATCATATCTCAAAGACGAATTGAGATATTATTATGAAATAAAAATCATTTTGAAGCAAATTTAATGTGGTTTTAACACACCTATTATAATTATTACGATTCCATAAATTATAAAGATAATTTTTTTTAATCGCTTCTCTTATTATGGAGGTTAAATTGAATAATCTAATCCACATCATCATATCTCAAAAACGAATTGAGATATTATTATAAAATGTAAAACATTTTGAAGCAAATTTAATCTAGTTTTAACACACCAATTATAATTATTTCGATTCCATACATTAAAAAGATACAATTTTTTTAAGTCACCTCTCTTGTTATTGAGATTAAATTGAATAATCTAATTTATATCATCATATCTCAAAGACGAATTGAGATATTATTATGAAATAAAAATCATTTTGAAGCAAATTTATTCTAGTTTTAACAAACCAATTATAATTATTTCGATTCGATAAATTAAAGAGAAACAAATTTTTTAATCGCCTCTCTTGTTATTGAGGTTAAATTGAGTAATTTAATTTACATCATCATATCTCAAAGACGAATTGAGATATTATTATGAAATAAAAATCATTTTGAAGCAAATTTAATCTAGTTTTAACACACCAATTATAATTATTTCGATTCGATAAATTAAAAAGAAACAAAATTTTTTAATCGCCTCTCTTGTTATTGAGGTTAAATTGAATAATCTAATTTACATCATCATATCTCAAAGACAAATTGAGATATTATTATGAAATAAAAATCATAATATAAAAAAAAAACATTCTCGCAAAAGTGCTATTCGAAAATAAATTTTCGAGCAAATAGTACACCGTTTAAAAAATATATATGTTTTCTAAACAACTAATGGACAACGTTTAGATCACCCTTAGGCTGGTTTAGATCCGGTTATTTTATAATTGGTTCAGCAATTGCAAACTGCAGTAGATATAAAAAGGGTTTTTTCGTCTTTTGGTTTAGTACGTTCCCATATCAGAAATAGATTAGGGAACGACAAAGCAGCAAAATTAGTTTCCATATTTAAGGAATTAAACAACAAATAAAATAAAAAAAATGCTCAAGTTTTAGAAATTTTAGTCTAAAGTGTTATTAAATGTATTAGAAATTATAAGTAAATACTTTATAACATTATTTATTGTGTCTTTTAAAAATAATCCTTCACACAGTCCTGTTTTTCAACAGGTTTTAAACTGTATAAATCAAATTTAGTCTAAATCATGTTAGGTTTTATATGTTAGTATTTTAAACATGTTTAAAACAAATAATTTTTAACGAATCGTTTAAAACTAACAACCCTGCTATAGATCAAGAACTAGAAACATTCGGGATTAGTCGTACATTTCTCAAGATGGCTAAACACGAATGATTCTGGTTCTAGATCTAGTGTTAGATTTAGTTCTACTTCAATTCAAATATACAGAGTTGGGTTGGGTTGGGTTTAGCAAATCTGAAAAACATTTTTAACGAAGACCTCTACAATGAATAGTTACTGAAATAGAGTACTTTACGAACTGATTTGGCAACCTTATATATTTCAATTGAAGTAAAACTAGAACTAGCACTAGACCTAGAATCTTTTAGAAGAAACGGCACTGGAAGACTGGATGGTCCATATAAGAGACTATCTAATGGTTGTAGAAGACAACTCTTGACTATTGACAGATACTGTTGACAATAAAACAGGTATAGTACTAATCAAGTACTAAAACAAGTTTGCAGAAGGATACATAGATAGCCCTGAGAGAAGAAATAATATTATTGCAGTATTAAGAGTTCGAATTCTTTTTGTACCATTCTTTTTAGTATTTTTTAGTTAAAAAAGCAAAAAAAAAGCCTCCCAGACGGGGAATCGAACCCCGGTCTCCCGCGTGACAGGCGGGGATACTGACCACTATACTATCTGGGACTTGTAGTAATACTTCAGATTATTATCGTCACACTTACTTTGTCAGCATATTTATTAATTGAAAAAGTACTTGATATTTAAAAGGTAATACTTAAGTATAAGTAAATAGATAATATTTCTAAGTATTATTTTGTCCATATAGAAATTATCTAAAAATATCAAGAGCTAGTTCTTATTTATTTAAATTTATTTTATTTATAAGCAATGATAATGAACTTCATTAAAGATTATTTGTCAAGTTATTAATCAAAATACATGCCTATAAGGTGAAGTATTCCCCCAATTAATTTCAATCAATTAATTTTTAATCGTCCCAATAAATATAGTTGAGCATGAGTGCAATGAACAAAAATTTTCATTGTGCGTTGGTGAAATCAATTTAATTTTTGATCGAGTTTATACACGCCCCGTCATCCGGATTAAAAGAGGGCCAGTTGGCACGTAGATTCGGAAATCGATTAAAAAAAAATTCGATAAAACCCCGTTCCTAAAAAACATGTAAATAAATAACGACAATTTGTCGGGAAGAATGACTGTATCAAATGAGCCGCCCATTTAATGCCGTAGTGTAACTCGACGGTGTAAACAAATTTCAATTAATTTTTAAATTAATTAAATCCCGGCCGAAAACACTCATTTAAATTTCGAGTACTCCTCCCGTACGGGAAATGCAAAACAATAGCAAAATGCTCATAAAATAACCGTTCGATTTGCGAGACCGGATAATATCGCAATTTAACTTCATTGTTTAAAACCCGTTCGCAATTTTGCGCTAATTTATGGCCTTCTATGCCGCAACATGTAGCGCCCGATCGTGACAAAATCGCGGTGAAATTAAAACGAGTGCGCATGCAAATTAAATATGTTAATTCACTTTTGGTTGTGGCCGCCTCTCTGATTTCCGTTTTAACCGGAATTACGCAATGGTTCAATAGGGAAAAGGTCGTTACCATTTCCACGGAACAAAAGTTTAATTGACCGGTGATAGTTTATTTTAGATCAATCAATTAGTAATAAAATTCATTTACATCAACCAAAAGAAAAATAATTAAATAAATACACAAATAAAGCTGTCACATAAGAAGATGGAAATCTTTTAAAACCACCATGTGTTTTATATTAATTAAACCGACGTTAAACCATTTCGTCCCCGTTAATTAAAGCTAAGGGCCCTGAAAAAAGAACGAAAAAAAAAATACAGAAAGAAAAGAAAATTGGGGTGGAGTTAGAAGGGAGATAATGAGTTCTTTTAGAGTCTTCCTCAAGCCACAAAATTGACTCACCACTGTATAAGAAGGAAAAACGATGTCGGCTAATTTAAATTATCTAACGCAACGGGCGTCTTAATTCGCCGTTTAATTTCGTTGTTTCTAATTCCTTGTTGTTCTTGCTTACCGAGAAATCAAAAAGAATTTCGAAGGGGCGAAGCTATTTTAACGTTCAGGTGGTATTAATTAAAAGTCGATAAAATCAGGATAAATTAAAAAGTTTATTGTTGATTTAATGTTAAACGGTGGTCATGAATGCTTGAAGTGTTACCTTTTTTTTTTCTTTTCCTATTTTGGATATCCCTTTCCTTTTTTTAAATTCATTTTGGAGATGCAAATAAGTTGTAAGGAATGTTCTTTAACTTTTTTTAGTTTTGTTACAGTATTACCAATGACGATCTTCACAGCAATGCAGAATCCTATTTTCTAGTTGTCTCTGATGTAATTTTTGATAATTTCAATTATTTAAACAATAACTTGTTTAATTTATTTCTTTTACTTCTCAATTTCATTTAATTAATTTTAGTAGTATTTTACAACTTTTCATAAATTTCATATAGTAATTTTATTAAATACATATATTTTGGATATATTTTGATCTTGTTAGTAGAGGTATTTAAAGAAATCCGGATATCAGAGTTGTTCTCTTTTATCGAGTCAGTCGTTAGAGGCGTATCGAGTGAATTTTTGCAAAAGTTTTCGACGTTGTAAAATTTAGTTTTGAAATTTTGTGAGCAAATCCGCTGTTAGCGAAGTCATCACGAAGATACTTATTTTGTTTATAATTCCTGAAGGAATATAAATTTACGGATTTATTCCGGAGTAATTTATTTAACGAAAAAAAATCTTTATTAACTGACTAAGGCCTCGACGATCAGAGGTAGGTTTGATATAATTTTCTTTAATAACATTTTCTTTTATCACATTTATCCATTCATTTAGTAAGTTTTTTTTTGAGCGATTTAAATAATTTTTTTTTGCTTTACACAGAGAAAATAAAAATCTAATACTTTTGTTTTCGATTTTCTTTCCAATTTAGACCTTTTCTTTTTGGTTATTTTTTCACAAAAAAAAGGAGCAAAAACTGATAACCTTGTCAAAAACCAGGACAGCATTTTTGACCAACCTAAATCCCTTAAAAGAGAATTGTTCGGATGCAACAGCTGTGAGGATCTTCATTGGACATTTGGTTTTCATTTTTTTTGAAAGGATCGTCTTGAATCCAATTAAAGGTCAGATCGTAACAATTTTTTATTTAATTTCATTTTGTTATTTGTTTGTTTTGAAATCCTTTTCTTAATTCCTACCAACCCACTTCACCATTACTGTGGGTCAAGGGTATCAATGGTGTGACGCCATATAAATGAACCACCCCTCCAACCCTGCGTTAGCCGAGGGCCCCTTGACTGTACTTAATTTTTTTTAAGAATTAGGAATAATAAATAATTATATTTAGTTTTTTTTTTGTTTGGAGATTTCATCTCGTCTTTTGTGTTGTTTTTTTCTTTTTTGGCGTAACAGAAGCTTATAGAAAATTGATCGTTAGTGCTGTCTTAAGATATTTGACGCCCAGGATTGCTTGGACAAACGAAATAAATGCGCAAGAATAGTACTAAAAGTAACTTCTGCAAAAAGAATTCAATCTCAATAATATACTACTTCTGTCATTAGTATCTATGTATGCTTCTACAAACTTGTTTTAGTACGTGATGCCTATTTTGTTGTCAATATTATCTGTCCAATCTAGTTCTAGATCTAGTGTTAGTTCTAATTTTACTTCAATTCAAATATACAGGGTTGCCAAATCAGTTTGTAAAGTACTCTATTTCAAAAACTATTTCTGGAAGATACTTTTGTTAAAAAAAGTCTTCAGATGCATGGCTAAGGCCCGCTTTTACCACCTCTAGTTAAACTGGTTGATAATCTAACTGTTAGATAACGGACAGATTTATCTAGGAATTAACTCTAAAATGACTTTTACTACTTCGATTTATCAAGCGGATAGGCTCTCTGTTAGCGTAAAATTTTAGGGGAAAAATATCTATCTTCTTTGTCTGAGCAAAATGCGTGGAGTATATGGACTCCACAAAATTTGCGGAAACGCAAAGCAAGCGTTTTGCAAACGAAAAAATGTAAAAATACAATGACAATACTTATTAACTATGTATCTATAATCATCTATATATTGTAGAATCCAATAAAACTGTCCACGACGCCTACAACGATTTATTAAGGAATAGGTCAGAATTAATCAGATTGATGATTGAAAATGAAAAGGAACGGCATAAAGCTGAAATTGAAGTAATTCAATTAAGAAAAGAATTGGAACTAGAAAAATTAAAAAGAGAAAGACAAAGTTAATTTTTTAAATTATTTATTACAATTATTTTATAAATATAAAGATTTTTTTATAAATTGCTAAAATAATTTATTATTTCTACTCTTCTATTGTTGATGTCCATGTCCTCTACATTTCGTTGTACATTGTACTGGATGTCTTCGAATGGTTCATCATCTTCAGGTAAAACTTCATTCATATCGATGCATATATTATGCAAAATTGCAGTTGCTACAATAATCGGTTGTATCATAAGGATGTAAACCTAGTAAATAATGATACATGTTAAAAGTACATTAGTGCTTACCTATCTATTGCGACTCGCATTTCAAATCTTAAAATTTGTTTCCAAACCCCATATTGTCGTCCCACCACATTCCGACTTCTCATTTGGACTCATTATAGAGTCTTTCCGCCTGTGTTCTTAGCATGTCTAGTGGAGTCAGCAAATAATTCCTGAAATAGGTCAAATTATTAACTATTATAATTTCAAAAATTAAATGGGTCGATATGACATTCAATACTAACATATTTGGATATCCGCTATCCCCAAGCATTACACTATTTTAAAAATCCTGTTGCTCTAATCTATTTTTAATTCTGGAGTTGTTAAAAATAGTTTGATCATGAGTTGATCCAGGCCACCTAGCGACTATGTCCAAAATTTTCAATTTTACATCGGGAACAGTTTGAACATTGAATGAAAAATATTCAATGTCTAAAATAAAATATTAGCTAATAATTTTATTAGCTAATAAAATATTAGTTAGTTTTATAATCTAGCTAAAACTAAAAAAAAATGTTTATAACTTAACCTGGTTATTGATTCTTATATGAGTACAGTCAATTGGGCCAATAACTTCTGAAACCATGCAATTTCATAAAATGCTACCTGATTTTTCCTAACTTCTTCAGCATTACTAGGCATTCTTATATACTGAGGCCTTAAATTGGCAATAGCTTTTAATATTAATTTTATAATAACTGAAGCAGATGCTTCTCTTATTCCACAAAAATCAGCTACAGCTAATAGCATATTTCCCGTAGCAAAAAATCTTAATGTTAGTAATAACCTATTTGATGCTGGGATTGCAGAATTTCTAAAAAGAAATTATTATTAATTCTATTGTTGGTAAGGACTACTAGATATAATACCTCTTTGTTGGTGGTTTGATGTCATCATTGATTTGGGCCAAAATATGATGAAAACATTCTTTTGATGACCAAAATTTTTTAATAAATTCGTCATCAGATGCTTCACGGATGGAGAAGTATGTGTTCTGGTTGATCCGATGTATCAACCGTTCATCTTCTTGGTTGTTCCCTGTGGACAGGGGCAGACGTTTCGCCACGATCTCACTTGGCATCCTCAGTGCTTTGATTAGCACTTGGCTTGATCTAGCACGGTTCACAGTATACTACTAGTATAAAGATCTGGAAAATATTTCACGAAAAAACCATTCTACTTATATACTTAAATATATTTCCGAATTCTCTCCTCAATTTTTGATCTTTCTTTAAACTTTTAAAATGATAATAAAGGTAAACATTGTAAAAATACATGTGAATTAATGTGACCAAAAAGTCATTCGTAATTCTTAATAAAAGTTAGACTAAACGGTACGCCATCTAGTGAAAAATATCTTGAAGCAAGTATATCTGATAGATAAATTTTTAACCTAATCCCTAAACCGATAGGCAAGAATTGACCGAAAATATCTATTAGTTAGCGCTATCAACCAGTTAAATATGTTGTTAAAACCCGATTTTTGCACTAACCGTTAGTTAAAGTTATCAAGCACTTTAACTAGAGGTGGTAAAAGCGGGCCTAAGCCGAATCCAACCTTGTATATTTGAACTGAAGTAAAACTAGAACTGACACTGTCCTCCAATTAGAATCACTTGGGTTTAGCCATCTTGAGAGATGTACGGCTAAAACCGAATCTTTCCAGATCTAGAATTAGATCTAATAATTTAAAACTAGAACTAACAGTAGACCTAGAAGTGGAAAGTTTTGGGTTTAGCCCGGGTTTAATCCAAATCTTTCCACTTCTAGGTCTAGTGTTAGTTCTAGTTTTACTTCTATTTAAATATACAGTGTTACCAAATCAGTTTTAAAGTACTCAAATTCAGAAACTATTTATTGTAGAGGCCTTCATCAAAAAATGTCTTCTGATACAGGATTGAAACCAACCCAACCCACTAAAAAAATCCTCTCTTCCCGGAATCACCCATCAGGGCATATCTTCGGCGTATCAGCACACACCTAAATGGTGCAGATATTTCATTTCTCCATCGTCCATTTCTTCTAACTGAACAGCTTTCTACTCATCTTCTTATTCTCATTCCCTCCCTCATCCTTTTCCTCCTCTTTTCCCTTCCTTTCTCATCCGTTTCCGAACCGTGATATACATTTTGGATGACAAACGATAAATTATTTTTTTGAATAAATATATGTTTATTTCGTACCTGAATGAGGGGGAGAATTCGATTTAGGTCTGATATAATCTACCTTACCCGATTTTGGTATGAAGTTCACCGTAATTTCACCCCACTGATTGAATATATAGCGTAGCGCCAGGCATGCCTGGAAGATACCCACTAGGTGAGGTATTAAATCCACCAAACCCCATTGTAAAAGGGTTGGTATAATACCAACTAGTCCTGATGTTTAAAACGTCGAAAAACTATTAATTACCCATATTTTTCTCCCTGCAGCACGCTCCAAAATGGCTTCTGATCGGAAGGGATAACCTTTATAAGCTTTAATTAAGGAATCACTAATGGCAGTTAAGTACTCTTCAATTTCAAAACTTTCAGTTGACTTAGGTGAACCAATACCAAAGTCCCAGTTAGTTCCATAGATCTGAACGTGTCCATATATGTATATACGTCTGGGGTTACGTTTTACATTCTTTCCAATCTTAATGGTACCAAGTGCTCCGACATTGAAACCTTATCAAAAAATATCCAATTGCGGATTGAGGACGTAATACCCACCGAAGCGAGAGTTATGTCAATAACTGATTGACGTCTAGCGGTTACAAAGGTCGGCCCAAATAAAGGCAGTATTTAGCATTTTCCATAAAATGTGTGGAAAAGTCTTTTTCTTCTTTTTCTATTGCACTAATAGTCTTCCACAAGCATTAGATAATCTTCTGCGTGAAGGGTCCAATTTTGTATAAGCTACTTCGAGGTCTAGTGTTAGTTCTAGTTTTACCTCAAATTCAAGTATACAGGTTTGCCAACTCATTTTTATAAAGTAGTTTATAAAGTAGCAAAAAATATCTTTAGATGCACGGCTAAGCCCAACCCAACCGTTTATAGTTAGTGTTAATTATAGTTTTGCTTCAATTCAAATATTCAAGGTTGCCAAATCAATTTGTAACGTACTCTATTTTAGAAACTTTTCATTGTAGAGACCTTCGTTAAAAACATGTTTTCAGAAGCACAGCTAAACCCAACCCCACACAACCCAGTATATTTGAATTGAAGTAAAACTAGAACCAACACACTTAGAAGTGGAAAGGTTCTGGTTTTTCTATTTAGAGTCATATCATCAGTATTTTTCTGCTAGCAGCATTAATCCCTCTCCACACAATATCTAATGTTCTGAGTCTTCTACATGTATCCAGTTTTCCATTAGCTGTCTCGAGGTGTCCTAAATTCGTATTGCACATTGGTTTTATTTTGTGCCCTAACTAAAAATAGAAGTGGAGAAATATTAAGACAGGTAATTTTTTTGACATTTTATCATCCTGGAAAAGAAAGTTTGGTAAGATAAAATTTTCAATCTCCTACAAATGGGTAAAAATAACATATTTTACAAAAATATATTAAGAGATTTGATAAAATTAAGTTATTAAAAAACCCAAAGTATTATATACATTTTAATACAGCGACTTCAAACTCTTGTGATGCTACTTTTCGACCTCAACTTAACAAAACAAATCCCCAGATTTTCTTCTTTTCAAATAGTCTTAAAAGTGTTATCGTATTACTATTTTTAAGAGCAGATGCATCCATTGAAGATTAAAATCTCCGCATCAGGTTTTATGTTTTTTTTTCTTTTTGGCTTGAAGAGGCCTCCAGCATTGTCACGGTATTTGCCATCGATCTTAACAAAGGTAGTTAGCAGCCAGTAGAGGTCGAGTAGCACTACTATTGTGTGGAGGCTTAAGTCGTCGTAAAGCACTACTTAAAAGCTCCTACGTGAAAGGCGGCCCATTCATACCGAGGGGCCCCGTAAACGGCCAGTCGTTGGTCCACAAACGGTTCAATCCGGACGAATAACTAGCCGGGGAGGAACAAGAAGAGAAGAAGAAGTAGGTTTACGATTCGGAATCTATCCGACAGGAAGGATTCAATACGCGGAAGTCTGCGATCTTGGGGGAACATTATTTATATCACCGTTTCCGGGTATAAAATACGTCCACGAAGTAAGTTCAAGGATATATTATTATAATATACTTCCTATAAGAATTGATTGCTGGCGGAAATGGTGGACGTACTATACGCACGTCGCTTCGTTTATTTATAACGCCCGAAAACGCAAACTCGGCAAAGTCGTGACGTTATCTGTGGTAAACACAACCTTCGGTGGCTTGTTTACAGCCCAAACAATCTCGCGTATGATAAACCGCAACGTGGAAATATTCCCGGAGATATTTCTTGGCAAAAGACTTAAAATCAAAACTAAATTTCAATTATAAACGAAAACGAGTGGTCGGCTTGAGTCTGAAGCGATAGAATCGCAAGATATGCAAGATAACTTCGGCCGGCTATTGTTTTGTTCTTTGTTTTTCGTTCTCGTTCGTTGAAGGAGTTCGTGCTGCATGGAGCGGAGGAGACGTTATCTCGAATCGGACAATTGAGTTTTCTCGTAATAAGGAAACTTTGTTAATTAATTTAGCGCTAATTGAATTTGACGAAAATTTCATATTCATGGGTTTGATGGTCGCTTGCTGTTTCCGTTTGCGATATAATCGCGTTTTCGACAGCGAGATGATTTTAATTTAACGCATGGATCAACCGTTTAATGATGGACGACGTTTCACAATTCAACAGTCCTAATTTCATTTCGATATTATTAACCAAATCGCATAAATCACAGATTTAATATAGCCAAGTGTTTACTTTAAATTAGGATTAAAGCAAATTTAATAAAGATTTCTGAGCACCATAAATAATTTCGTATTTTTCAAGATATCAGTTGTTGATTACAACCTTAACATAACCTTAAACATAAATGTTTAGGTAATTAATATTGAAGTATCACAAGAACGAATTGAGATATCGTTATAAAATAAAATGCTGCTTAAAGTAAATTAAATGAAGTTTTGATGCACCATAAACAATTTCTTACTCGTATCTTAAGAATGAATTGAGGTATCACGATGCAATAACAAGCAAACTGAAGCAAATGTACTTAGTAGTCACAGTTTTGAATATTATTTCTTCAAATCTTCTAACCTCGAAGATATAATTGTTTGATTGCAACCTGAAACCTAACTGTTATGGTAATTCAGCTTGAGATTTCTCAAAAACTAATTGAGATATTGTTATGAAATAATAAGCAGAAAGCAAATTTAATGAAGATTTTATGGATCATAAATAATTCCTTATTTTCCATAAGCAGCGATGCCGAGATAAGTTAAATCAAGCCTGCATATTTAATTGTTGTAGATGTGAATATAAACTTTAAAAAGTCGTATCTCAAGAACGAATTGGGATATCACGATGCAATAAGAAGCAAACTTAAAGCAAATTTACTTGGTAGTCACAATTTTGAATATTATTTCTTCAAATCTTCTAACCTCGAAGATATAATTGTTTGATTGCAACCTTGCATAACCTGAAACCTAATTGTTATGGTGGTAATTCAACTTGAGATATCTCAAAAACGAATTGAGATATAGTTATGAAATAATAAGCAGCTTAGAGCAAATTTAATGAAGATATTATGGATCATAAATAGTTCCTTATTTTCCATAATCATCGATGCCATGATTTGTTAAATCAAAGCCTGCATATTTAATTATTGAAAATGCGAATATAAACTTTAAAAAATTGTATCTCAAGAACGAATTGAGATATTACAATGATATAAGAAGCAAATTAATGCAAATTTACTTATTAGTCGAAATTTTGAATATACTTTTTCAAACTTTCAAGTTTCGAAGATATGATGTTTTGCTTGTTACTTTGCAAAAACTTAAAAGTAAATGTTATGCTAATTTATCTTGATATATCTCAAAAACTATGTGAGGTATCGCTATTAAATAAAAAGCAGCTTAAAGCAAATTTAATGAAGATTTTACGCACCATAAATAATTTCTTATTTTCCATAAACACCGATGCAAGAATTTTTTAAATCCACGCTTGCATTGTTAATTGTTATAGATGTGAATATAAAGTTTAAAAAATCATATTTCAAGATCGTATTGAGATATTACAATGAGATAAGAAGCAAATTGAAGCAAATTTACATAGTAGTTTACACAGTTTTGAATATCATTTCTTCAAACCTTCAAATTTCGAAGATATCAGTTTTTGATTGCAACCTTAATCGTAAATATTGTAGTGATTAATATTCACGTATCTCAAGAACGTATTGAGACATCGTTAGAAAATAAACAGCTGCTTGGAGCATATTTAATGCATATTTTATGCACCATAAATAATTGCTTACTTTCCATAACAAGCAAGTTTAACAAGTTGTTTACAATAATTCAAAATTTGTATAAAATATATCTCTAATAGCTAAGCAAATTAAAGCAAAATTATACAATAGTTTACACAATTTTGAATATCATTTCTTTAAACCTTCAAATTTTGAAGATATCAGTTTTTGATTGCAACCTTAAACGTAAATGTTGTAATAATTAATATTGACGTTTCTCAAGAACGACTTGAGATATCGTTATAAAATAAAAAGCTGCTTAAATTAAATGAAGATATGATGCATCATAAATAATTTCTTAGGCATATCTTAAGAATGAAGTGAGATATCACGATGCAATAACAAGCAAACTAAAGATTTTATGGATCATAAATAGTTCCTCATTTTCCAGAAGCACCGATGCCATGATTTGTTAAATCAAAGTCTGCGTATTAAATTGTTGTAGATGTGAATATAAACTTTAAAAAATCGTATCTCAAAAACGAATTGAGATATTACAATGATATAAGGAGCAAATTAATGCAAATTAACTTAGTAGTCGAAATTTTGAATATACTTTTTCAAACCTTCAAGTTTCGAAGATATGATGTTTTGCTTGTTACTTTGCAAAAACTTAAAAGTAAATGTTATGCTAACTTATCTTGATATATCTCAAAAAATAAATGAGGTATCGCTATGAAATATAAAGCAGCTTAAAGCAAATTTAATGAAGATTTTATGCACCATAAAAAATTTCTTATTTTCCATAAACACCGATGCAAGAATTTTTTAAATCATCGCTTTCATTGTTAATTGTTATAGATGTGAATATAAAGTTTAAAAAATCATATTTCAAGATCGTATTGAGATATTACATTGAGATAAGAAGCAAATTAAAGCAAATTTACATAGTAGTTTACACAGTTTTGAATATCATTTCTTCAAACCTTCAAATTTCGAAGATATCAGTTTTTGATTGCAACCTTAATCGTAAATATTGTAGTGATTAATATTCACGTATCTCAAGAACGTATTGAGACATCGTTAGAAAATAAACAGCTGCTTGGAGCATATTTAATGCATATTTTATGCACCATAAATAATTGCTTACTTTCCATAACAAGTAAGTTTAATAAGTTGTTTACAATAATTCAAAATTTGTATAAAATATATCTCTAATAGCTAAGCAAATTAAAGGAAAGTTATACAATAGTTTACACAGTTTTGAATATCATTTCTTTAAACCTTCAAATTTTGAAGATATCAGTTTTTGATTGCAACCTTAAACGTAAATGTTGTAATAATTAATATTGACGTTTCTCAAGAACGACTTGAGATATCGTTATAAAATAAAAAGCTGCTTAAATTAAATGAAGATATGATGCATCATAAATAATTTCTTAGGCATATCTTAAGAATGAAGTGAGATATCACGATGCAATAACAAGCAAACTAGAGCATATTTACTTATTAGTCACAGTTATGAATATTATTTCTTCAAACCGTTTAACCTCGAAGATATAATTGTTTGATTGCAGCCTTGCATAACCTGAAATCTAACTGTTATGGTGGTAATTCAGATTGAGATATCTCAGAAACCTATTGACACATTGTTATGAAATAATAATCAGCTTAAAGCAAATTTGATGAAGATTTTATGGATCATAAATAGTTTCTCATTTTCCAGAAGCACCGATGCCATGACTTGTTAAATCAAAGTCTGCATATTTAATTGTTGTAGATGTGAATATAAACTTTAAAAAATCGTATCTCAAAAACGAATTGAGATATTACAATGATATAAGGAGCAAATTAATGCAAATTTACTTAGTAGTCGAAATTTTGAATATACTTTTTCAAACCTTCAAGTTTCGAAGATATGATGTTTTGCTTGTTACTTTGCAAAAACTTAAAAGTGAATGTTATGCTAATTTATCTTGATATATCTCAAAAAATAAGTGAGGTATCGCTATGAAATAAAAAGCAGCTTAAAGCAAATTTAATGAAGATTTTATGCACCATAAATTATTTCTTATTTTCCATAAACACCGATGTAAGAATTTTTTAAATCAAAGCTCGCATTGTGAATTGTTATAGATGTGAATACAAACTTTAAAAAATCGTATCTCAAGACCGTATTGAGATATAACAATAAGATAAGAAGCAAATTAAAGCAAATTTACTTAGTAGTTTACACAGTTTTCAATATCATTTCTTCAAAACTTCAAATTTTGAAAATATCAGTTTTTGATTGCAACCTTAAACGTAAATGTTTTAGTAATTAATATTGACGTATCTCAAGAACGAATTGAGATATCGTTAGAAAATAAACAGCTGCTTGGAGCAAATTTAATGCATATTTCATGCACCATAAATAATTGCTTACTTTCCATAACAAGTAAGTTTAATAAGTTGTTTAGAATAAGTCAAAATTTGTATAAAATATATCTCTAATAGCTAATAATTGTCTAAAGATGTCTAAAATATGACTCAATCGTCTATAATTGTCTAAAGATGTTTAAAATCATTAATAAGCTTCTAAAATCACTCAAAATTAGTTTAGAATCATTCGCAATTGTCTAAAATCATGCAATGTTATCTGAATTAATCCAGTTATCAAAAGTTGTTTAAAATCATCAAAAAGTGTCTAAATCATCCAAAATTCGTATATCTGTATATCTTTAATAACTAATAATTTCTAAAGGTGTCTAAAATGATTAAAAAGCCTCTAAAATTAGATTCTAATAGTCTAAATATGATTAGCATTATCTAAAATCTCTGAGAGTGTTCTAAAATTGTTATAAATCTTAAAAATTTGGATTTTTTCGATTATAGCCGAAAGTGATTGAGACATGAACTACCCTTAAAAAATTGATTTCTTTGGCCTATTATCGAGGTGCCAAATATCAAATCAATTGTAAGATATTTGTCAATTTGATCAATTGTAATCAAGATATTAATACAATTATTGCAAGAAAATGAGGTTGTTGACGCAACATTAAGATACTCTTGTTAATATATAATATGTGGCTTTTCTTCACTCAACAAAATGATCTTGTGGATATATATGTTTAAGAATGTGATAAATAGAGCTATGAATCATATGCGCGAAAAATCAGAGATATATACGCATATTATGTTAATTATATACATTCCTTATTACAAAATATGCACACATATGCAGAAAATTGTCAAGAAATAATAAACTTCCTTCATTCATTTATAATTTTGTTTTCAAGCATTTAGTTCATGCCCATTCAGTTCTAAATTTTTTGTCTTTTATATGATTTTTGTTGCTTATGTGGTTATCACAGAAAATCGGTTTTTTAAATATCTGCAGGTCTTATTTATGTCATTTTAATTGCAAAAGCTTGTTCAGATGATGGTATTTTGTAGTTGAAATGACGTAACTAAAGCTTGCATATATTGAAAGCCTTTTTTTCTGGTTACATACGTTGTTATATGTAATCAAAACATTATAAGAAATAAAACAGTTTCAGAACTAAATGGGCTATTCAAAAATGATAAATAATGACGCCCACCGAGCTGATTTCGGAACTTCAAATAACTTTACTCAACTAGAGGTAAAGCTATTTGAAGTGTGCACTTAGTTTTTTTACAGATTTCATTAACTTTTCGAAAATTATTTGGCAGCGAGATACTTTTTGCATGAACACTGTTTGTAATGAAGCATAAACGCAAATCCATAACCAGACTTAAACTAAATATGAAGGCTGGAGGAATTGGCAAAAACCTCATCATGTTCAAGTCTGTCAAGAGTCTTACTACAAAAATTAATAGAAAGTGAAAAGAAATCGATGGAGAAAAGTGTTATACATAAAAATTATTCGTTATGGTCTAAGAAAGCGTAGAATTTAGCTAATACATTTTTGCAGTAATAACGCCAAAATCTCAAAAATATTATAATTGATTGATTTTTAATGCAAATTTTTTTCCTTACTCAACAATCAAAACGTATGGTCGAAGACCTCATTCACTAAAATTGTTCATAATAATGTGGAAAAGCACAATCCACAAGTTACAAGCTAGATATGAGAAAATTGCATGATGAGTATAACTTGTTATGGCTACAAATCGTAAGGCTTGACATTGTTTTTTTAACTTTTATTCAATTGGAGTCTTGTTTCAGCCTAGCGTACGCTGGAAGGTTTCCTGTATCAGCGATAAACGACATAAATCTCTCCTGAATATCAAACTTTTCATAAATTATCTTGTTTCTTGCAATTTTAGTATGTTTTATCTGCCATTTTGATTTTTGAAAATCGTAGAAGTCTGACCCCAGATTCGTAATTAGCGCTCCAAAAGAACTCACAATGGAGCTAAACAAGAATTAAAACTAGAACTAACACTAGACCTAAGACTAGAAAGATGCAGATTTACAGAATGGAGATGTTACGATGAAATTAAAGCCCATTTGCTTAATAGTTACAGTTTTGGAATATCAAACTTTATTCAACCCTTCTGTATTCAAATATTTATGTTTCAAAAATATGATTTTTGATTGCAACCTAGCATTACCATAAACATAAATCTTATGGTAATTAATCTTTACCTTAAATTAGGATTACTTTCATTGCTTTCAGTGCTTTTAGGATAAACATTTGTTTGGAGTATCAAATTGAGTTTGCCGTTTAATTATAAATCCCTTTTGAAAGGTTTCGAATTTAAAGTTAATTCTCGAGTTCGGTTTACAAGACTTGACGAGAGGTCTCGTTTCTTGAGGTAAGAAGTTACGGCACCGCTTTAATTATTTGTACGCAAGCCGCAATTACGTCTTATGCAAGTCCCGTAGCTCACTCCTGAGGAGCGTTGGGTATAAATCGCGAAGTTAGCAGACGCATGAAATACTATCGCGTCCAAGGAAACGTATTAATCTCCGCGATCAAACTAGTAATTGCGGGATTATTTGAGTTTCAAGAAGTTCGCAGATACGGCTCTGCCATATCTCAAAGTTCCCGGTCGGGGATCGCCATATTTTACTCGCCGGGTTACTTAACGGCGAGGCACGAGCGCCTCGTAAAATCTCAAAAACTCTCAAAAACGTTCGTTGCGGGAGAAGTCGGAATCGTTCATTCTTTGCGAATCCTTTTTCGTACGCTTACCTAATTATCGCGTATCGTTTCTGACCGCTACTAAATTATGCGCGGCCGTAAATCAAGCAGCGAAAGTTCGAAATTTATTACTTAATATGAATGGGCTTTTAAAAACTGTTTAAAATACTCGGGCGATAACTCATCCTGTCCACCTTTTAGTTAATTGGTTACCTTCGCGTTTCCTCTTTTCCGCATAAATTTAATTACAACCTTTAATTTTCACACCATACAATCAAAATAACCCATAAATTTCTAAGTACATCTCAAATTAGCCCTCTGACCACCCTTCTCGGTCATATATTCCCTTTGTACTACCCCAAGAACATCCGGAGGCATAAAAGATGTCATCCCACCCCCGTATTATCGGTCGAGGCAGAGCGAAGAAGCCGCTTTAGCTCCGGATTCTACGTATCTAACGACGCACACGTAATTGTTGCGACCCCCAAGAGGCCTCCGGCACCCCCTCACTCGACCAGTTCACTTTTTGAGTCGACCATGTTAACGGGAAGCTCACAATCAACATGGGCGACAAACGACGGTCTTCGACAAGAGAACTGATTGCGGTATTTCAATTCACCCCATACAATGTATAATGACAAGATGGCTATCCGATTGCGATGGGCCACACAAATACCGGCAAATATGTGCGCAATTATCCATTACTTGTGTGTAATTTAACCCTCTTTTGTGATGCAACTACAAAAGCTCTCGATTGACGTTCAAGCAAAGTGAGTTGTTTGACGAAAACACGTAATAAGAGGATTCTATTCATTCGATTGAATAGTTGATGTAATTTACTTCAATTTTGTTGTATTAAATTTATATCAACGATTCACAATATCTATTCATGTTAAAATTAATTCCAAGTTCGGTATGATCCTATAATTTAGTTTGAAAGTTGATTGAAAATTGCATAACCTTAAATGATGTGGTAATTAATCTTGATGTATCTCAAAAACTAATTGAGATGCTATTATGAAATAGAAAGCAGCTTAAAGTAAATTTAATGAAGATTTAGTGCGCCATAAATAGTTTCCTATTTTCTATAAATACAGATGTTATGATTTCTTAAATCAAAGTCTGCATATTTAGTAGTTATACATGTAAACATAAACTTTAAATAGTCGTACCTCGAGAACGAATTGACATATCACGATGAAATAAGAAGCAAATTAAAGCATATTTTCTTAAACGTCACAATTTTAATCACTATTTCTTCAAACCTTAAAATTTCGATGATATGATTTTTTGATTTCAACCTTCTATAACCGTAAATGTGAATGTTATGGTAATTAACCTTCATGTATCTCAAAAACTAACTTAGATAGAGTTATGAAACAAAAAGCAGATTAAAGCAAGCTTAATGAAGATTTTATGCACTTTAAATAATTTCTTACTTTCCATAAACACGGATGTTATGATACTCTAAATCAAAGCCTGTATATTAAATTGTTATAGATATAAATATAATTTTTAAGAAATCGTATCTCAAGAACGAATTGAGATATCACTATGAAATAAGAAGCAAATTAAAGCAAATTTAGATAGTAGTTACAGTTTTGAATATCATTTCTTCAAACCTAATATTTCGAAGATATTAATTAATGATTGAAATCTTGCATAATTTTAAACGTAAATGTGCCAAACCTTAAAATTTCGATGATATAATTTTTTGATTTCAACCTTCTATAACCGTAAACGTGGATGTTATTGTGAGTTATAAAATTATATTATTTAACGTATCTCAAAAACGAACTGAGATATAGTTATTAAATAAAAAGCAGCTTAAAGCAAATTTAATGAACATTTTATGTGCCATAAATAATTTCTTAATTTCCATAAACACCGATATTATGATACTTTAAATCAAAATCTGTATATTTAATTATTTTAGATATCAACATAATTTTTAAGAAATCGTACCTCAAGAATAAATTGAGATATCACGATGAAATAAGAAGCAAATTAAAGCAAATTTAGATAATAGTTACTGTTTTGAATACCATTTCTTCAAACCTAAAAATTTCGAAGATATTATTTAATGATTGAAATCTTGCATAATTTTAAACGTAAATATGATGGTAATTAAGTTTGAGGTAGCTCAGAAACTAATTGAGATATCGTTATAAAATAGAAAGCAGCTTAAAGCAAATTTAATGAAGATTTTGTGCGCCATATATAGTATTTTGTTTTCCATAAATACAGATGTTATGA
The DNA here is from genome assembly GCA_036711965.1 of Onthophagus sagittarius. Classification (NCBI taxonomy): domain Eukaryota; kingdom Metazoa; phylum Arthropoda; class Insecta; order Coleoptera; family Scarabaeidae; genus Onthophagus; species Onthophagus sagittarius. The sequence continues at coordinate 18,280,784 of JASERS010000004.1, forward strand.
TTTCTGAAATAAAAGTCTGTATATTTAGTTGTTATAGATGTAAACATAATCTTTAAAAAGTCATATCTCAAGAACGAATTGGGATATCACGATGAAATAAAAAGCAAATTAAAGCATATTTACTTAGTCGTCACAATTTTGATTATCATTTCTTCAAACCTTAAAATTTCGATGATATAATTTTTTGATTTCAACCTTCTATAACCGTAAATGTGGATGTTATGGTGATTAACTTTAACGTATCTCAAAAACGAACTGAGATATAGTTATTAAATAAAAAGCAGCTTAAAGCAAATTTAATGAACATTTTATGTGCCATAAATAATTTCTTAATTTCCATAAACACCGATATTATGATACTTTAAATCAAAATCTGTATATTTAATTATTTTAGATATCAACATAATTTTTAAGAAATCGTATCTCAAGAATAAATTGAGATATCACGATGAAATAAGAAGCAAATTAAAGCAAATTTAGATAATAGTTACTGTTTTGAATACCATTTCTTCAAACCTAAAAATTTCGAAGATATTATTTAATGATTGAAATCTTGCATAATTTTAAACGTAAATATGATGGTAATTAAGTTTGAGGTAGCTCAGAAACTAATCGAGATATCGTTATAAAATAGAAAGCAGCTTAAAGCAAATTTAATGAAGATTTTGTGCGCCATAAATAGTATTTTGTTTTCCATAAATACAGATGTTATGATTTCTGAAATAAAAGTCTGTATATTTAGTTGTTATAGATGTAAACATAATCTTTAAAAAGTCATATCTCAAGAACGAATTGGGATATCACGATGAAATAAAAAGCAAATTAAAGCATATTTACTTAGTCGTCACAATTTTGATTATCATTTCTTCAAACCTTAAAATTTCTATGATACGATTTTTTGATTTCAACCTTCTATAATAGTAAACATGAATGTTATGGTAATTAAGCACGGCGTATCTTAAAAACTAACTGAGATATAGTTATGAAATAAAAAGCAGCTTAAAGCAAATTTAATGAAAATTATATTCATCTTAAATAATTTCTGACTTTCCATAAACACCGATGTTAAAATACTTAAAATCAAAGTCTGCATATTTAATTGTTATAGATATCAATATATTTTTTAAGAAATCGTATTTCAAGAATGAATTGAGATATCACGATGAAATAAGAAACAAATTAAAGCAAATTTAGATAGTAGTTACAGTTTTGAATACCATTTCTTCAAACCTTAAAATTTCGAAGATATTAATTTAGTATTAAAATCTTGCTTAATTTTAAACGTAAATGTGATGATAATTAAGCTTGAGATATCTCAGAAACTGATTGAGATATCGTTATAAAATAAAAAGTAGCTTAAAGCAAATTTAATAAAGATTTTGTGCGCCATAAATAGTTTTATTATTTTCCATAAATACAGATGTTATGATTTCTCAAATCAAAGTCTGCATATTTAGTAGTTATAGATGTTTGTGTGTGTCACAAACTTTAAAAGTCATATCTTAAGAACGAATGGGGATATCATGATGAAATAAGAAGCAAATTAAAACATATTTAATTAGTAATCACAACATCATTTCTTTCATTTCACCTTAAAATTTCGATGATATGATTTTTTGATTTCAATCTTCTATAACCGTAAACGTGAATGTTATTGTAATTAACCTTGACGTATCTCAAAAACTAACTGAGATATAATCATGAAATGAAAAGCAGCTTAAAGCAAATTTAATGAAGATTTTATATTCCTTAAATAATTTCTTACTTTCCATAAACACCGACGTTGTGATAGTTTAAATCAAAGTCTGTATATATATTATATCAATTGAATATTCAATTGATATAAATATCAATATAACTTTTAAAAAATCGTATCTTAAAAACGAATTAGAATATCACGATGAAATAAGAAGCAAATTAAAGCAAATTTGCTTAATAGTCACTACTTTAAATATTATTGCTTCAATCTGTGATGGACATATGTTATATTCAAATTACGTAAATTATTATTGTTGTAACGTATAGTGTTTGTATAGTATAGTGTTTTAATATCAACAACCTGGAAACCCAAATGGGGTCAATACAAATCAAAGAACCTGGATGTGTTGGTAAACGTCGAAAGGTGATAGATTTAATTCCCAAATGCAATATTATTTTTAATGGCTCCACCAGGATGTAACGACAATCTGTTACCAAGAAGGAGGGTATACCATTTCTATCAGCCGTGTATTTGTTAGGTAACTTTACCGTAATCAAAAAAGATACTCTTCAGTAACAATAGGCAAAGAAAAAGCAGAATGAAGAAAGAAATCCATACCATAAGCTATAGGATTCTCATAACGATGATGTTCTCACACTTTTGAAAGAAGCATCTAAAGTTATTTGTTTTAACTTTTGCTTCCTTTCTTGCAGAATCGTAACATAAGGAATCATATCACAAGGAAGATAACATAGGCAATCATAAGGAACAATAATTGGTTTGGATTGGGTTGGGTTTCCCATCACAAAATTTTCCTATCATTTATCTTCTCATCATCTTCTTCTTCGGGATTTCGTGATTGAGGGCGATCTCACCTACCTTCATCAAGTCTTCTAATTCTTGATTTAAGAGGTGTGGGTCATGCACGTCTAACAGTTCCATCACATCTTCAGTTGTTACGGCTTCGAATTTACAGTCGAGTGTAAAGTCTAATGATATCTTCATTTTTGTCTTCGTATCTACCTCTTATACACCTGCATCTTGTATAAATCCAGGCAGATGTTAACGTTAAATACCATTTAATCAGTTGTTTTTCACTTCATTCTAAGCTGAATTCAGATATTTATTCCTTCTAAAATGTCATATGATCGCCAATAATCTTTAACGGTCTGATTGGAATGAGTACCTTAATCATTGCTCTTAATGATACGTGACTCTTGGTGGCTTTAAATTCAGGAGTGCTATATTCTTCTCGCAAAATAAACGTTGTCGATGACAACTTCTTCCAATAAAGACTTGTTTCACCAAAATTGAAGACAATATGGAGGCTGCTACATGATATGCAGTTGGTCGAACTGGGGAATCATAATTGTTAATCGGCGTAAAACGACGTTTACCTTTAATTAATACAAGAGCATCTATTGCTAACAGAAGACTATGTATAGATACTGATGACAGAAGTCTTAGACTAGATACTGTTGAGAGAGTAGTTGTGATCATCTTGCATCTATTTATATCCAACCTTAATTTATGCATACTATTTCAATTCCCTTTTTCTCCTCTGTATTATTCAGGTCTTAAAAATTCTTGTCATTTTCTCATCGTTTCGAAACTCAATCATCCCATCATTTTCATCCACTTGATTCTGATTTTGATCTGAGTTATGTGGTGAAGCGTGTAATTTGTTAGACGCTTCACCACATAACCCGAAATTAAAAGAGAAAATTTGATTCGCCCAAAAATGTTTATTGATCGTATCGAATATGAAATTGCAATTTGAATAAACAAAAATAAAATTTACGATTCTTTTCAATACGAATCTTTTCTTGTAGGTTCGTTCTGAAGCGCAGATACGTCTCGTCTTCTCATACATCTAAAGGTCTTCACGCTGAGCGTGAAATATTCCGTACACGGTCCCAGTTCTCGTGCCCCCGCGTCGGACAAGAATGGGCCAACTCGACCATGGTGTCCAGGAAACCCACATTACTCAGCCGACGGGCCCCATTATAACTCGGCCGTGCCCTTAAATTAGGCGAATTGAATCTCGAGTCTCGTCGGCGCAGCGGGACATCTCAAAATCGCGCGGGTTTAATGACGCATTATATTTTAATGGGGCGAACCGCGTTACTCCCGGCCCCGTGATCTCCAATAGGATAGTTAAGCATATTGAAGGGAAAAATACTGTAATTCTGAAATTAACATCATTTCATTCATTTTCTTTATAACATAATATCGAGGCTTCGTTTTATCTGTTAGGCAGTTTATCAACGTTTGGAACGAGTAAATGGAGTGTGCTTTGAGGTAAGTACAAAACGTGGGACGTATAGCGAATGTGGCGACATTTATCTTGGAGGTTTCGTTGTCGAAAAACCGGACGCATTTTATAAATCTCCCGATCTTCCGTCGCCGCCGGATAAATCTATCCGTTTCCGGCGTTCAGCGGCGACAACCGCTCGTTTTTCTCTTGGATGCGGTTCTTCCCCGGCGAGGTCTCTCTTTTTCTGTGCCCGTAGGCGGGCCGAACCTTCTCCTTCGGGCGGAGGAAAGAGGCTTTGGCGTGCATCAAAGAAACGCGCCGGAATTGTTCGGGCGGACGTGACGAATAAATCACGCGCGTTCTCCAACCGCTGCTTGTAAACATCCCATTGTTTCCATTTTCTTCCGGGGTGGAAGGAAAAACGACTGATTCGTAAGAGCTTCATTCTCTACTTCTTCTATGTGAGGACATCATCAAAAGAAACTTTAACTCACAATTAGATTTATTTAAAATCTCCGTCTGCAATGAATGTTATAAATTAACATTGTAGGTTCGAGCAATTACTTTGAGTGGATTCCTCTTCGAGACGAAAAGTAAAGGAACGTCCATAGGTCTCAAAGAAGCCGAGAGAGGCTCGCTTTGAAATTTACGATGACTTTGGCTCTAAAACAAAACAGAATTACAGCAGCCGGCCGGTCGTATATCTCTCGGTTCAGCGCCGGTGTACGGTGTGCATGTGCGAGTAAGACGTTTTAATTGGTTCATCACGTGGAAATGTTGTTATTAACATTGCTGGTAGCAGTCCAACAGCCCGCGCCGAATGACAAATGTATTTTGTTCAACTTCTAATTTACTTTCGCCAATTTAATTACGCGAACAGATATATGGACTCTTCCTATTTATAGAGGGAGAGCTCTCAACACCACGCGAACGGAACGCGTCTGTGATGTGCGCACGAGGAGAGTGGTTATTGTCCTTGGAACGTTGATGAAAAAGGACGGACTCCTCCTACTCCTTCGACGTAAATGTCGTCCTGGTATTTGCTTATTTTGACGTGTCTAAACCCGCTTCACGGATCAACGGATTCTTGTCAATACCTTTAACACCCAACGTACCTTACCGAACCTTTATTTGAAACAACAACGCCAACAGTAATTTCATTTCCAGCTGAATAACCCGAAAAGATTGTTTTTGTACAAATTTTCCATCGTCCACACCCTTTTTACTAGATATATCGCGTCATCACAAAGATGTACGATGCCTACAATGGATACAAATTGCTGCAAATAAACACACATTTTCTTTAGATGTTTACGACAAGAATGTAATAAATGATACAGTGATGTGGTAATTACACCAAATTATAAGGAATTTTTGGAATTTTTTTAAATAACTTTGAATAGTCCTTCATATCTTGCAGAAAGACAAGATTTTTTACCTTCAATATGAACAAAAACGAAATCTAATTTCTCTAAATCATTATGTAAGTATGGTTTATGTAAGCACATAGTGACTGATCTAAAATTTTTTAAAATGGTTTCTTATGATCAGGAGTGGAGAAGTGTCCATAGAATTGAAGGAATTTAAGAAGAATTCACTTGGGAGTCTTAAGGATTGAGCATAAAGTAACCAAACAAACGAATAATCTAAGTCTCCTATTATTGTTGAACGTAAACCAAGAAGACAAAATAGTCTTTAAAGCTATATCAAATTTTTCGATAGTACCATTACTTTGAGGATGGTATGTTGAAATGCGGATTTGACACGAACCAAAAATGAATAATTGAGATTCAAATTGTGGACCTTGATCATGCGGTATTCAAAGTGGAATACCAAAACGTGAAAAATAGTGAATGTAAATTATCTTAGAATTAATTGATAAAACAGGACCCAAGTTATTTACACGTCAATTTTTAGTTGTAATTCGTCAGCGACGTCTTAGGTCCAATAATATACGTGATAATTGGCGTCATTTTTGCAGTTTTGAGATGGTTGATAAATGATATTATGATTATGATATATTACCACATTTGTATTGTAAATTTTGTACTGTAAATTTTTGTATTACACAGTTTTGTAAATTTTTGTATTACACTGTTTTGTAAGTTATTGTATGTCCAGAAATGTTTTTGTAAAAAGTCCATGATATTTGAAGAATGTTATGGATTGAATTGGGTTGAGCTCCAACTTCATATTATCCATCATATTGAAAGGTGCAAAGTTGAAGTTCAACCCAACCTAACCAAACCAAATCCAACTTAACCAAACCAAATGCAATCAACTTAATCATCACTGATCAATCAACCGATAACATTCTTCATATTGAATGATATGAAACTGCAGCTTAACATAACTAAACCTAACACAACATAAAAAATCTTCAGTTTTTCGGAAAAATTCCATGATTTTTTCTTCTATAGTTAGAAGAAAATGAAGGAATATGAAAGTTTTCTTCTATGGTTGATCCCTCATATAACAAAAAATCAAATCCAAAACATCAAACCTTCTAAGTTCAATTCAATATGAGAGATGAATTTTGGGTTTGATTTTTTCTTTTACGGCTGGATTGGATTGAGGTTTTCTATGGTAAAGTTGGGTTGAGCTCCAATTCCATACCATTCATTATGAGGGATGGTATGAAGTTGAAGCTCTACCCAACACAACCATAGAAAGACAAAATCAATCCCAACATGGCAGATGGTATGATATTTTTCTTCTTTGGTTGGATTGGGTTGAGCACCAACTTTATACCATTCAATATAAGGAATGGTGTGAAGTTGAAGCTTCACCCAACCCAATCATAGAAACAACAAATCTTTTAAGTTCAATACAACATGAGAGATGGTATCAAGTTGGGTTGGGTTGAGCTCCAACATGATACCACCAAGATGTTTTGCGCCTAAACATCTCGAAGATTTTAATACATTAAATAGTTATAATTAAATAAATATATAACATATTAAATATACAATGAAAGAAGGAATATGTTTAAAGAACATTAATTAAAAGTAACGTGGCTTCGTGAGGATGGCCAATAAAGCCAAAACCGGTAGAAACTAAAAAAAAGGAAGTAAAATATTAAAAATCATCGTTAAATTACAAAATATTAATTTTGTTATTTTTTAATAACACTTCTTGCAATAGCATCTTCTAAGTTCAATTTAACATGAAACACTTCCTGCGGATGGCCAATAAAGCCAAAATTGGTAGAAACTAAAAAAAGGTAATAAAATATGAAAAATCATCATTAAATTACAAAATATTAATTTTGTTATTATTTTAATAACACTTCTTGCAATAACATCTTCTAAGTTCAATTTAACATGAAAGATGGTAACAAGTCGGGTTAAGTTGAGCTCTATGGCTGGATTGGGTTGGGTTGAATACCAACTTCGTACCATTCAATATGAGACATGCTATGAAGTTGAAGCTCAACCCAACCCAATCATAGAAAAACAAAATCAACATCTTCTAAGCTCAATTCAACATGAGAGATGGTATGAACTTGCGTTGAATTGAGGATTGAGCACCAACTTCATACCATTCGATATGAGGGATGGAATGAAGTTTTTCTTGTATGGTTGCGTTGGGTTGGGTTGAGTACCAACTTCCCAACTTAACCATAAAAAAACAAAATCAACATCTTTTAATCTGAATTCAACATGAGAGATGGTATAAACTTGCGTTGAATTGAGAGTTGATCACCAACTTCATACCATTCAATATGAGGGCTGGTATAATTTTTTTTTCTATGGTTGGATTGGGTTAGTTTGAGTACCAACTTCCATAAATTAATCATATAAATACAAAATCAACATCTTCTAAGCTCAATACAACATAAGATTTCAACCCAATCCAATCAAAGAAGAAAAACTTTTAACATCCAACGTACCTTAGCGAACCTTTATTTGAAACAACAACGCCAACAGTAATTTCATTTCCAGCTGAATAACCCGAAAAGATTATTTTTGTACAAATTTTCCATCGTCTATAACCCATCTTAGTAGATATATCGCGTCATCACAAAGATGTACGATGCCTACAATGGATACAAATTGCTGCAAATAAACACACATTTTCTTTAGATGTTTACGACAAGAATGTAATAAATCATACAGTGATGTGGTAATTACATCAAATTATAAGGAAATTTTTGACATTTTTTAATAACTTTGAATAGTCCTTCATATCTTGCAGAAAGACAAGATTTTTTACCTTCAATATGAACAAAAACGAAATCTAATTTCTCTAAATCATTATGTAAGAATGGTTTATGTAAGCACATAGTGACTGGTCGAAATTTTTTTAAAATGGTTTCTTATGATCAGGAGTGGAGAAGTATCCATAGAATTGAAGGAATTTAAGAAGAATTCACCTGGGAGTCTTAAGGATTGAGCATAAAGTAACCAAACAAACGAATAATCTAAGTCTCCTTTTATTGTTGAACGTAAACCAAGAAGACAAAACAGTCTTTAAAGCTATATCAAATTTTTCGATAGTACCATTACTTTGAGGATGGTATGTTGAAATGCGGATTTGACACGAACCAAAAATGAATAACTGAGATTCAAATTGTGGACCTTGATCATGCGGTATTCAAAGTGGAATACCAAAACGTGAAAAATAGTGAATGTAAATTATCTTAGAATTAATTGATGCAAAAATTGATAAAACAGGACCCAAGTTATTTAGACGTCAATTTTTAGTTGTAATTCGTCAGCGACGTCTTAGGTCCAATAATATACGTGATAATTGGCGTCATTTTTGCCGTTTTGAGATGGTTGATAAATGATATTATGATTATGATATATTACCACATTTGTATTGTAAATTTTGTACTGTATATTTTTGTATTACACTGTTTTGTAAGTTATTGTATGTCCAGAAATTTTTTTGTAAAAGTCCATGATATTTGAAGAATGTTATGGATTGGATTAGGTTGAGCTCCAACTTCATATTATCCTTCATATTGAAAGGTGCAAAGTTGAACTTAATCATCACTGATCAATCAACCAATATCATTCTTCATATTGAATGATATGAAACTGCAGCTTAACATAACTAAACCTAACGCAACATAAAAAATCTTCAGTTTTTCGGAAAAATTCCATGATTTTTTCTTCTATAGTTAGAAGAAAATGAAGGAATATGAAAGTTTTCTTCTATGGTTGATCCCTCATATAACAAAAAATCAAATCCAAAACATCAAACCTTCTAAGTTCAATTCAATATGAGAGATGAACTTTGGGTTTGATTTTTTCTTTTACGGCTGGATAGGATTGAGGTTTTCTATGGTAAAGTTGGGTTGAGCTCCAATTCCATACCATTCATTATGAGGGATGGTATGAAGTTGAAGCTCTACCCAACACAACCATAGAAAGACAAAATCAATCCCAACATGGCAGACGGTATGATGTTTTTCTTCTTTGGTTGGATTGGGTTGAGCACCAACTTTATACCATTCAATATAAGGAATGGTATGAAGTTGAAGCTTCACCCAACCCAATCATAGAAACAACAAATCTTTTAAGTTCAATACAACATGAGAGATGGTATCAAGTTGGGTTGGGTTGAGCTCCAACATCATATTATCCTTCATATTGAAAGGTGCAAAGTTGAAGTTCAACCCAACCTAACCAAACCAAATCCAACTTAACCAAACCAAATGCAATCAACTTAATCATCACTGATCAATCAACCGATAACATTCTTCATATTGAATAATATGAAACTGCAGCTTAACATAACTAAACCTAACGCAACATAAAAAATCTTCAGTTTTTCGGAAAAATTCCATGATTTTTTCTTCTATAGTTAGAAGAAAATGAAGGAATATGAAAGTTTTCTTCTATGGTTGATCCCTCATATAACAAAAAATCAAATCCAAAACATCAAACCTTCTAAGTTCAATTCAATATGAGAGATGAATTTTGGGTTTGATTTTTTCTTTTACGGCTGGATTGGATTGAGGTTTTCTATGGTAAAGTTGGGTTGAGCTCCAATTCCATACCATTCATTATGAGGGATGGTATGAAGTTAAAGCTCTACCCAACACAACCATAGAAAGACAAAATCAATCCCAACATGGCAGATGGTATGATATTTTTCTTCTTTGGTTGGATTGGGTTGAGCACCAACTTTATACCATTCAATATAAGGAATGGTATGAAGTTGAAGCTTCACCCAACCCAATCATAGAAACAACAAATCTTTTAAGTTCAATACAACATGAGAGATGGTATCAAGTTGGGTTGGGTTGAGCTCCAACATCATACCATCAAGATGTTTTGCGCCTAAACATCTCGAAGATTTTAATACATTAAATAGTTATAATTAAATAAATATATAACATATTAAATATACAATGAAAGAAGGAATATGTTTAAAGAACATTAATTAAAAGTAACGTGGCTTCCTGAGGATGGCCAATAAAGCCAAAACCGGTAGAAACTAAAAAAAAAGGAAGTAAAATATTAAAAATCATCGTTAAATTACAAAATATTAATTTTGTTATTATTTTAATAACACTTCTTGCAATAGCATCTTCTAAGTTCATTTTAACATGAAACACTTCCTGCGGATGGCCAATAAAGCCAAAACTGGTAGAAACTAAAAAAAGGTAATAAAATATGAAAACTCATCATTAAATTACAAAATATTAATTTTGTTATTATTTTAATAACACTTCTTGGAATAACATCTTCTAAGTTCAATTTAACATGAAAGATGGTAACAAGTCGGGTTAAGTTGAGCTCTATGGCTGGATTGGGTTGGGTTGAATACCAACTTCGTACCATTCAATATGAGACATGCTATGAAGTTGAAGCTCAACCCAACCCAATCATAGAAAAACAAAATCAACATCTTCTAAGCTCAATTCAACATGAGAGATGGTATGAACTTGCGTTGAATTGAGGATTGAGCACCAACTTCATACCATTCGATATGAGGGATGGAATGAAGTTTTTCTTCTATGGTTGAGTTGGGTTGGGTTGAGTACCAACGTCCCAACTTAACCATAAAAAAACAAAATCAACATCTTTTAATCTGAATTCAACATGAGAGATGGTATGAACTTGCGTTGAATTGAGAGTTGATCACCAACTTCATACCATTCAATATGAGGGCTGGTATAAAATTTTTTTTTATGGTTGGATTGGGTTAGTTTGAGTACCAACTTCCATAAATTAATCATATAAATACAAAATCAACATCTTCTAAGCTCAATACAACATAAGATTTCAACCCAATCCAATCAAAGAAGAAAAACTTTTAACATCCAACGTACCTTAGCGAACCTTTATTTGAAACAACAACGCCAACAGTAATTTCATTTCCAGCTGAATAACCCGGAAAGATTATTTTTGTACAAATTTTCCATCGTCCATACCCTTCTTAGTAGATATATCGCGTCATCACAAAGATGTACGATGCCTACAATGGATACAAATTGCTGCAAATAAACACACATTTTCTTTAGATGTTTACGACAAGAATGTAATAAATCATACAGTGATGTGGTAATTACATCAAATTATAAGGAAATTTTTGACATTTTTTAATAACTTTGAATAGTCCTTCATATCTTGCAGAAAGACAAGATTTTTTACCTTCAATATGAACAAAAACGAAATCTAATTTCTCTAAATCATTATGTAAGAATGGTTTATGTAAGCACATAGTGACTGGTCGAAATTTTTTTAAAATGGTTTCTTATGATCAGGAGTGGAGAAGTATCCATAGAATTGAAGGAATTTAAAAAGAATTCACCTGGGATTCTTAAGGATTGAGCATAAAGTAACCAAACAAACGAACAATCTAAGTCTCGTTTTATTGTTGAACGTAAACCAAGAAGACAAAACAGTCTTTAAAGCTATATCAAATTTTTCGATAATACCATTACTTTGAGGATGGTATGTTGAAATGCGGATTTGAAACGAACCAAAAATGAATAATTGAGATTTAAATTGTGGACCTGGATCATGCTATAGTCAATGTGGAATACCAAAACGTGAGAAATAGTGAATGTAAATTATCTTAGAATTAAATTGATACAAAAATTGATAAGAGAGGACCCAAGTTATTTCGACGTTTATTTTTAGTTGTAATTCGTCAGCGACGTCTTAGGTCCAATAATATATGTGATAATTGGCGTCATTTTTTCCATTTTGAGATGGTCGATAAATGATATCAAATTTTATACCACATTTTTTTATAAAAACCGTAAGTTTTGTATTACACTGTTTTGTAAATTATTGTATGTCCTAAAATGTTTTTGTAAAAAGTCCATGATATTTGAAGAATGTTATGGATTGAATTGGGTTGAGCTCCAACTTCATACTATCCTTCATATTGAACGGTACAAAGTTGAAGTTCAACCCAACCTAACCCAACGTAGAGAGAGATTTGCTTCGGATTAACTTGACCACTTCCACCCGTTTATTTTAAATAACCCTGCGCACAGGCGTTGCTCATCTTTTGAGAAAAAAAAAACCTATCCAGTTTGTTGGAATCTGTAGATGGTGTAAGTCTCTCACTCTGAGTTTCACGATTCGTTGTCGCCATTGATTTTTTTTTGTATTTTTCATCCTTTTGACGGTATTTATATACATAATTATATTTTTAATATGTTAATTACATGTTTGTACCTTTAGTCGTGTCCGTCGAAGATTGCTAGGCAATCGAAACAGTGTCGCACCGATTTAAAAAAAAAAGAATATCATCGTTAATTTTTTCTTTTATTTATTTATTAAAGATTTATGATCCGTTAAAATTGTAAATTGATAATCTTCCAAGAAATTATGAAAATGTTTAATTGTTAAATACATTGCTAAAAGCTCATGATCATAAGTTGAATGTTTTAATTGACTAGGGAAAAGTTTTATTTGAGAAAAAATGCAATTTGTATAGTTAGAAGCAACGGTGGTAAGAATCAATTTAGCAGATGGATTATTATATTTTACTTTGTAGAAACTTTTTGATATTCATTTAAGCAGGAGGAAATGTTTTTTTTTTAAGATTATGAGGTGATGTCGAAAAAATTGAAGAATTAACTACTTGAGAAAATTTTGGAATGAAGCTGGGATAAAAATTTGTCATGTTTTAAAGATTTTGGAATTGAAAAATCATTGATAATTATTATTCTCTCGTTTGAGGGAAGAATACCTTTTAAACAGGTATCGTGGCATAAAAAATTTAATTGTGAACTATACTCATATTTCGAAAATTAGAATTGGTCTAATCAATCGAATAGTTGTTTGTGATTCAAATATGGTCGTCTTTATTTGTAACTAATGCATCATAAAGATACATGAAAATAAAATCATTAATCACTTACTTGATAAACCTTTGGAATGTTCGAGCGGCATTACGTAAGCCAAAGGGCATTCAAATATCTTTTTCCTGCAAGAACTTTTAATTTTATTTTATCCTTTGGGTTAGCTCGTAATGATTTCTCTTGACAAACCTTTTTTAAGCCATTTTTGAAGTATTTATAGAGTCTAAGTTAAATTCTGAGTGCATGTCTTTCATGTAACATACCCTATCTCAACATCATTACTAAAAATATAATATAGATAAATAGAGATTACTAAATATTTTTCTTGTAGTATTTCCAGAAAATATATCGATTTGATTTCATACTTAATGTATACCTGTGTTTGTTTTAATATCTAAATAAAATCGATAACATTATCGACTAGCCATCGATTATAAATCGTAAAATCAATTTAAGATAGTTTCAGTTCGAAAGCAGACAGAATAATTCTTCATAAAAAGATGCGTGCCTTAACGATTGGGTTAATCGTTTACTTTTTTATAAAGTATTCTAAAGGTAAGTAATAATTAAAAATTATTTAATCATTAAATCTCAACCCCGATTAATTAATTTTTATTTTTAAAAGGTGAAAATTGTATTTTGGATGGAGGTACATACGACAGAACAATAAGTCTTTATAATAAAGTAAATGACAACGAGGAAATTCTTTCCACAATAAGCACGGAGAATGTGGCGAGTGTTAAGCTAAACCCAGATCAAGACATTTTTTACGTTGATGTCGAACTTAAAGATAACCAATTAACGTTTAAGGCTAGGCAAGAATTTAAAGATTTTTTCGAAATAAACAGTAGTTACACAACAAACCCACGAGTATTCACAAAAATCATCTTGACTTGTACTGATGGGGATAGCTACGATGTGGTAAGTTACCGTATAAACTAATTGAATTAAAAAGTTGAGTTTAAGTTATTATTTTTTATAGGATTATTATCAAAGTATTAATGACCTCAACACGTTTGAGCCATTCTTTGAGAAAACTACTTATGAATTTATTGTGCCAATGCCTATCGGTGGGAACGTAGATCTCACAATTTTCGGGGAAGCTTTCTTCGTGACAGATTATGATGTTTCAAACGGCGGAATCGATTTTTTGATTGAAGGGGATGGTGCGGAATCAATCGAAGTGGAATACATTGGGCGAATTGATTCCACAGCTTCTGAATGTGAACCAACCTTATCGATGGGTAAAATGCATAAAGGCGTCTTAAAGACAAAAAATCCTTTGAGATTGGCTAAAAATACTCAATTCACTCTCACCGCCACGGTAAGATAAATTAATATTAGAATTAAGATGCTGAAATTAAAGCGATTTTTATAGGATAAAGGTAAACCGGGGTCTAAAAGTGCTACAACAATCGTTAATATTATAATCGATGAGAGCACAAGTGTTCCTCGTAGCCCTTCTTTTGAAGCGGGGTTTTATGAAGCTGATTATGATACACGTAATGGGGACCAGCATAGAATTATTCTGAAAAACCCGATTAAAGTAACTAAAGGGGTAATAACTGAAAATGTTAAAATAATTGGAGGTAATGAATGATTAAGTAAGAAATAAAAATCATAAATAATTATTATTTTTAAGAATACGCTGATTTTTTTGGGCACATTATTGAAGACGATGTTTTGGAAATTATCTTAAATCAAAATTTACCCCAAGTCGTAATTAATTCTCAATCGTTTATCGGGATAAGTATCACCGCGTCGATTGATTACGCCGAAGTTTCGGCCACTACATCCTTAATCATCAATTTGAGCAAGGTGTGCAAATAAGGTTGGTATTTTGAATAACTAACTTTTAATTGTGTGTTAGGCTAACTCTTGACTCATTTTTCTAGGCATGGAACTTTGCAATCGATGAATTTACCAAGAGGTGTCTATAACATTGACTAATAAAGATAAATAACAAATGTATATTCAAAAAGTTAAAAAATGTGTTATATCTTTGTTAGGTTGAGGATTTAATAATTAATTTTGTTTGTAACTGTATTCATTTAGAAGAGAGAGAGAATCAATTCTTTATTGGCTATCGACCATGAGTTGTTGAGCTCTGGTCTTTCTGCCCTTTTTTATACAGTATATATAAATAAAGTAAAATATATGTCTCAGGTTCGAACTTACACTGGCAAGTCTGTTCCTATACTTATTTTTTAAATAAGTATAGGACGAAAAAGCTCCGTCCACTAGTCCGGTGCTTGTGAACGGTAACAAAATAGTTATTGCTTTGTTAAATAATTCAGGATATTCTTCTTTCAAATCAGCACAGTATGAAATGAGGGATTCTTTTCAAATTCTTGCTCAAGTGAAGAATCCGTTTTCGCTTCGATCAACTTAACTTGTTCTTGAAGTGGTAGAGATGCACACTCGAAATACTTTTCACTGAAAGGGTACGCAATCCAGTAATCGTCTGTTCTACGTTTGGGGAAATATATATTTGTCGAAAGCTGTCTTCAGTCCATTCAGATGTTGCATAATTTGCTTCTTAATTTCTAGAGAAAATCGTGTAATGTTTCAAAAACTTCAGATTAGTTTTTCTCAATACATAATTTCCAAAATTCTAGTTTTCTAGTTTCTTCGAAAGACTCAATTATGTCTTTAACTTGGAATATACAGTAAGGCCCCAACATTCGCGAGGGTTAGGTTCTAAAAATACGCCGCGAATGTTGAATCCGCGAATATTGAAGCACTAGATATTATGAAGGATAAACTACTACTTCTATGTTCTTTTAACACGTTAACCGCCAAATGGTCACCGACGCCAAAAGTTTCATTTAATTTAATTTTAAAAATTAAAAATTTCAAAAATTAATAAATTATACATACTAAATAAAACGCTTAAAATTGCAAAATAAAATGACTGGTCTTAAAACTTTTGTATTCGGAACTAATACAGATATTAAAATAATTACAATTGTTTAAAATATAAAAAAACCTAAACTCGATAGCAATAACAAACTGCAACGAAATAAACTAAAAAAAGAAATAAAAGTTAACATTTCTACTCATCAATAATAATTGCTTTAGAACACGATGGTTTAAAAAAATGAAAGGATAGTAGGTTGCAATGCTTTGTGTTGCATATCCTTTTGAAGCTCTTTGTAAGGAGCAAGAAGAGTATTCAGACCATTTTTAAATTTTGTGCTTCGTTCCGTTGATGGATCATATTCTACTATTTTTTCAGCAAGATTATTTGCTTCTTGTATAAATAAATTAAGTTCCTTCAACGTTAATTTATTACATAGGGAATTACTATTATCTTCTTCATCCGTTCCTGAAACATTTTCTATTAGTAGCCCTTCTAAGTCTGCACTGGACAACTCTTCCTCTTGCTCATTGACGAGAGATTCGATATCAGCTGGTACAATGGTATGAAAATCATCTCCCGGTAGCAACCGTGCAGAAAGAACAGCTCTCTCTATTGCCTCATCAATTTCGCTTACACTTTGCGCAGTGTCTTTTTTCAACAGTTTTTT
The DNA here is from genome assembly GCA_036711965.1 of Onthophagus sagittarius. Classification (NCBI taxonomy): domain Eukaryota; kingdom Metazoa; phylum Arthropoda; class Insecta; order Coleoptera; family Scarabaeidae; genus Onthophagus; species Onthophagus sagittarius. The sequence continues at coordinate 18,297,547 of JASERS010000004.1, forward strand.
CCATGCATTGCTTACGGTTGATACTTTAATGTCATTTAAAGCAAGTTTTATAGATGTAATCGCATGGTCAATATTGTATAATTTCCACACATCTTTTATTGAGAAAACACTATCATTTTGTATTTTCTCATGTACAAAATCGAACATGTGCCGGATATAATGACTTTTAAAAGCTTTTATAACACCTTGATCTAAAGGTTGTAATAAGGATGCTGTGTTGGGCGGAAGAAATACCACCTCGACACATGGATGAGCTAATTTGAGAGCATCTACTGGATGAGATGGGGCGTTATCCAATATCAATAAAACGTGAAATGCTAAATTTTTAGATTTTAGGTAACGCTCCACTTCTTTAACAAAGCACTCTTTAAACCACTCTATAAATAGCTGAGAAGTCATCCAAGCTTTTGAATTAGCTCGCCAATAGACCGGAAGAGCTTCTTTGTCCTTGTTCTTTAAAGCTCGTGGATTAGCTGCTCGATATATTAACATTGGTTTTGTAATAAAGTCTCCGCGTGCATTTGCACAAAATAAAACTGTAACTCTATCCTTAGCCGATTTAAAACCAGGTGCTGTCTTTTCATTTTTTGAAATGTATGTCCGTGTGGGCATTTGTTTCCAATAAAGCCCGGTTTCGTCCGCATTAAATATTTGTTCAGGACGGTAACCTTTTTCTTCTATTAATTTTATTATTTCATCAGGAAATTTTGCAGCCTGTTGATGATCTGTTGAAGCTGATTCTCCACACAACTTAATGTTATGGAGATTAAAACGAGTTTTGAATCTTTCGAACCATCCTCTGCTGGCTTTAAATTTACAATCGTCTTCAGCACAGTCCATTCCACACGAAAAATGTTGATAAAGTTCCTTGGCTTTATCCATTAATCTAGCCCTAGTTAATGGTATATTTTTGCGACCATGGTCCTCAATCCAAAGATAAAGAGACTTCTCCATTTTTTCAATATTAACATCACGAACTTGTGACGTTACCTTTAATGATGACGGTATGCCACTTTTTACGCTATTTCTAATTACCTCTTCTTGTTTCTTTATAGATCTTATCGTAGATTCATTGACACCGAAGACCCGGCCTACTTCGGTAGCTCTTTTCCCTTCCCGGAGCATATCAAGAACTTGAATTTTTCTTTCTAGAGTCATAACTGACTTTGCACGTTCGGCAATTAAATTTATTTCCATCGCAGACCTTTTTGTACCCATTTTGAATACTGTTGTGAGATTAATTTATTGTTTATAAAATTATAGTTAAAAAGCGGGCGAAACACTAACCTGAACGAAATACAGAACACAAAAATAAGCACCTAACACAAACATTAAAATCGATCATAAATGAGGGATTCCCAGAGAAACGCATATGTGAAGCTGGTTGCTTGTACAGTAAACCTACGGTAAACTTCGTTTTAAATTTTTAAAAAATGACCTACATACTTGCTATGTATTCGCGAATAATCGAGTCGTGAATGTTGAAAAAGGCAGCAAAATTTAAAACGCGAATATGCGAATCCGTGTAATTTGAAGCCGCGAATGTCGGGGTCCTACTGTAGTTGCTGCACTATTTTGAAGGGACAAATTTAGCTAGTTTAATTTCGAAAAGATATCGGACATGTATGCAAGGCTTTGAAGCCATTCATGATCATCAAATTTAGATGAAAGTCGGAAAGGGTGGTTCTCAAGGAACATTTTAAGTTCATGCCTAAGTTCAAGCAAACGTGTTAGAACTTTTCCCCGAGATAGCCATCGAACCTCAGTATGAAGGAGTAGGGTTTTGTGAATAATGCCCATTTCTTGACATAATGAAGAGAATAACCTTGAATTCGTGTAGTGGGATTTGATTTGATGAAATTGACCACTTTTACTGAATCGTCCAAAACATCGTTCATACTAGTAGGAAGGCCCTTTGATGCAAGAGCTTGTCGATGAATGCAACAATATGTCCTGTACTAAAGGAGCTACTGCTTTGACACATCCCAGGAGACCAATATAACAACCTGACATAGATTTGCAACCGTCAGTACTTAATACACAACACTTTGACCACTTTATTCCCTTTTTAGTAAAGTAGGAATCAATGGCATGAAAAATATTTGCACCTGTCGTGCGTTCGAAAAGAAGATGACAAAGCAAAAGTCCTTCTACAAATTCATTTCCTTTCAAGTATCTTGCAATAACCATCAAAACAGCAAATTGTGCAACATTGATTTCCTTTATCAACGTTTCCTCCATATTATCAAAAATTTCCTTGATTCTACGAGACACTGTGTCATTGGAGAGAGGAATAGCATTAATTTTCTGAATATACTCATTAACGAACATGCAGAAAACCGCGTCCTTAATGCTGGGCAAAATCAAATTTTCACCAATCGTGTGATTTTTACCATTTCTGGCGATACGGTAATTGATGCGATAGCAGGCCTCAACAGCATCTTCATTAGTACAACCAGAAGTTAAGTACGTGTCTATATTCGACTTATTTTTATTTTCGAGCAAACGCTTAAAAAAGGACAGATCTTTATTTTTGAAATCTACGTGCTTGGTTTGCAAATGGCGACTAAGTTCCCCACAAACAACACACTCAGGTCTAGGGATGCTATCAATAATTACGAATGAAAATCCATAAGACAAATACTCTTCACTATATTTTTTTACTTTTGTCCGTTGGAGAACTGGAACTAGAAGCTTAATTTCGCTGACACGCGGCAACTTCTTCTTAGGTTGCTCCTCACAAGGACTGATACTCGATAATGGAGGATCACTTACCAAACCAGTAATTTTTTTTTAAGAGTGGCAAATTTTAATTTTTGATCCATGTTTAAAAAACAAGTTACAATAATTAGAAAAGTAAGTAGAGCACTCTTCACGTTGAGAGCAAACTGGGAGCTGATTCAAAAGAATATTACGATAATAAAAATACAGAAACAGTTCGGGGACTACCCTTCCTAACACACCAGGATAAATACTTTAATAATTGTTCATCCACCGCTTAGGCTAGCCATTGTTAGATGGTGGCGCAAGTAGTTTTTCAAATTATAATTTTATGGTAATGTTTCAAGATTTAAATAAAGTAGGTTTAAGTTATTGTCGTTTTGTGTAATAAAAATACTCGGCATCATTCAGAAAACAATTACTTATTTTGATTTGTCATAATTAAATGTTATTTGGATGGAAATGCCATTTATTACAACAGTTTTTTATCTTTTCTCTTTACTCAGTCTGCCATTACATCTTTTTTTACGCGTACCCCTTGAGACCATTTCTCGTACCCCTGGGGGTATGCGTACCACAGGTTGTGAAAGGCTGGTCTATTAGAATGATTATTTTTCTTTTGATGCCGATTTTTTCATTTTAAATAACAATCCTATATGCCAAACTGAATCGAATGCTTTATTAATGTCCAGGAACAATGTAATAGTTCTTGCTTAATTTGTGATTCAGTTGGATGTTGTTTGCAAGCAGAACTAATGGGTGTATGGTAGAGTTGTTGGGTTTGAATCTAAATTGGTAATTTGGAATTGAATTAATTGCGCATTTATGGATTTATTATGCTTTCCAGGATTTTGCCTATGTCCGGAAGGAGTGTAATTGGTCCGTAATTTTTGGGTTGATGATCTGAATTGGGTTTGGGGATAGCAATTATGCTACCGGGTTTAAATATATTCGGTATTTGCCTCAATTTTATACAATAATTCATTGACACACTTATGAATTTGTGCGTGTTGGGATTGAGGTTCCTTAATAGGTGTTTTGTTACTAGGTCTTCGTATTCGTCTTCTTCTATATGTGTAATTGTTTCCGATTCATTTGTATTTTTGGTGAAATCTTTGTACCAATCGTCGACAATATTCTTGTTGTTGACGTCAAATAAAATATTTTCGTTTGGGCTAAACGCGATGCTGAAGTATTTTGTTAATACATAACATTTTTCTGGGGTTGTATTGTATTCTTTGTCTTCCCATATTAATGGTGGAATTGTCCTAGGTTTGAGTTATTTAGTAATTTTCTTAACTTTCTGCCAAAAGGATCGACTTTGGTCTTCGTTTATTTCATTACAAATCTTCAAACATTGATCTAGTTGGAATGTTCTGAGATCTCTTTGAATCTCCATGTTGGTTTTGTTAAATTCTGCTTTTTAGTTGGATCTTTCAATATGATGTACTCTCTGTATATTTTTCTTTTATTTTTAAGCATATTGACGATCTCACTTGACAGATAGTAGAGGAAGGGCGTATTTTTTATTTTTGGTGAGTACGTAATGATTGATTTTGTGACTCCTGTTGAAAGTCAGTGATGTTTTTCGTGGTTAGTGGCGAGTACTGTATGGATCTTAGATAATTGTCCATGTCCTTATCACTTCATTTATGTTGGTACGTTTTAGGTCGTATTTTATTTTTTGTTCATTTAGTATGGGAAGTGTTGGCGTGTCGGTTTCGATGTTGAAGGTCTGAACACATATCTCCAGTTGTGTCTATGTTGCTGATGACATCTTTTAAATTAAATAGATGTATTTTTCCATAATCCTTCTTTATAAATATGTGTAAATAGAAAACACGTCGTTTTGAAGGATTAATAAAAATTCTTTATTGTTCTTAGCACTACCGGTTTCAACCTATAATTTTATTCGTCTTCAGGTGCAGCGTCTATTGGAAAATAATGGACAAGTGGCATAATGCGTGTAACTTAACATTGATGAATAAAAAACACAAGATACATATCACTAAAAATACAACACTTAATCGTTTTTTCTGTATTTTAAAAATTACTGTAGGGGGAAAAATGTAAAAACATTTAATAACGATTTTTGCCCGACTTTTGACGATTTTTGTGGTACGATGCAGTGACCAGTTCCAACAAGAACGAGTTGTGTTAGAGAACTCGAACCATGTGCGTTCAGTTTATATGCGAATACTGTAGCAACCATTAAATATTTAATACATACTTAAACAAATTAGTTTTTTTATTTGATAAGAACATATCAGTGTTTGCAATAAAACTACGCGGATTATGCTCCAACAATCTTGATATACTCTACAGTTGGTACTTGATCCTTATTATAGTATACAGGGTGTTTCAACATTGCACGGCACTATTTCAGGAATATGTTCTCCAGCATGAAACAAACAAGAAAGTTTATATAGACATAAGTCTCAAATTAATTTTTTACCGAGATATTGAAAAGTTAATTTATTTAACAATAAAACATTAAGGGTAACTGTTCAAAGTGTCCTCCGTGTTTGTTATTCAGCACGACGTATTCATGATTCTCTTGCACGGCTTAGAACATCGGGACGACACCTCATAGTAGCTGCTGATTCAGATGCTGCTGATTCAGATGCAAAATAATCTAACGGCGTTAGATCAGCAGATCGTGGTGTCCATTTAACAGGTCCGTTTCGGCCAATCCATCGCTTGCCATATGGTGTATTTAAATAATCGGTGACAATATGAGAAAAGTGAGCAGGGACTCATGCATAAACCACACCCCCTGCCTGTTGGCAATCGGAAGATCTTCTAATAGCTCATACAGATTATATTGCAAAAAATTCAAGTAAGATATTCCTGAAAGCCTTGTTGGCAAAAAGATAATTGTTGGCCGGCGAAATTATCACCAAGAAGACCACACGATCTAATGAAAAGATATGTTGGTAATGTGTAATAGCAGTCGTATCAGGGTTGTCGTCGCCCCAAGTAAGAGTGTTTCGAAAATTAGTAATTCCATGTCTGGTAAAGCAAGATTCATCGGTAACTAGCAAGCAGTTCAGGAAGTTAGGATCTCGTGTGCATTGTCGAATCAACCACTGGCAGAAATTTATGCGCTTGTTATAATCCTCTGGTAACAAATGTTGCACACACGTAACGTGATATGGATACAATTGTTGCTCGCACAATGTTCGCCATATGCTTGCAGATGAAACATTGAAACGAGGTGACAATTTTCTGGTGCTAGTAGGAGATAGCTGAACAGCATTGAGTATCCCTACTTCAACGTTAGCAGTTTGTCGAAATCTTTGTCGACAAGCGTTCTGTCGTTGTGGTTTTAGCGTGCCAGTTTCCCTGAGGTATGTTCAATGGCTTCAAACGTTTTTCGATTTGGTATCTTCCTAGTGGGAAATGTTTCATGATATTTTCGAACAGCAGCAACGCCATTTTTACGTACCTCGCCATAAATTAAAACCATGTCTGTTTGTTCTTCAAAAGTGAATACATTTGTGGTGTCTCCAATGATATACAAAATGGAAGTAACTCATGCGAAAACGTGCAGAAACAGTAACATGGTTACTTATTTACACGAACAGTATTTAATACTAATCATTAATTTTTATTATTCTTTTTGTTTAATTATTTGTCAAACACTAAAGCGCTTTGCAATTGCAATCCACGTCAATCTGATTAAATTCAAGACATTTAGATATTTATCTTTAACTTTTCAATATCACGATAAAAATTAATTTGAGACTTATGTTTTTATAAACTTCCTTGTTTATTTCGTATTAGAGAACGTGTCCCTGTAATAGCGCCGTGCAATTCTGAAACACCCTGTATACATACTTAAATTCAAGCCTCAGTAACAAAACTTGTCCAGTTTACTTCAACCTGTCATATTTGAAATTCACCTTGATAACATTGAATTTCAAACTTTTATATTGTCATAATCGCAATAAACAGCAATAAATATCCTCCTAAAAAAATGTTCGTATCGTCTCATTGCAAACACTTTGATAAGATTTTCTTCCAATTAATGGATTTATACAGAGATAGCGGATTTATCACTTAAAGCATTGATAATCTTCATTGTTTTTATAAAAGATAGTGATCATATAAGTCTGACAAATGAAAGTAGATGGCTCAAATTAAAATAAGTTCTAATTTTAGCAAGTTTAGCATTCCTTTATTTTGCACCGAATCTTTTAACATTGTGAATAAAGATACAGAATTACTCCAAATAAAATCGGTTACATCATCTGATTGCATGCAATATACTCCGATTAGGAATCAAAAACAGATTAGATACAGTGACGATTTTTTTAGTTTGCAAACAGACTGATTAATACTCTACAAAAAGATGCGTGTGTTAGTGATTGGGTTGTTCGTTAGTTTTTTTATAAATTCTTCTAAAGGTAAGTAATAATTAAAAATTATTTTATCATTAAATCTCAACCTCGATTAATTAACTTTTATTTTTAAAAGGTGAAAATTGTATTTTGGATGGAGGTACATACAACAGAACAATAAGTCTTTTTAATAAAGTAAATGACAACGAGGAAATTCTTTCCACAGTAAGCACGGAGAATGTGGCGAGTGTTAAGCTAAACCCAGATCAAGACATTTTGTACGTTGATGTCGATCCTAAAGATAACCAATTGATATTTAAAGCTAGGCAAGAATTTAAAGATTTTTTCGAAATAAACAGTAGTTACACAACAAACCCACGAGTATCCACAAAAATCATCTTGACTTGTACTGATGGGGATAGCTACAATGTGGTAAGTTACCGTATAAACTAATTAAATTAAAAAGTTGAGCTTAAATTATTATCTTTTATAGGATTATTATCAAAGTATTAATGACCTCAACACGTTTGAGCCATTCTTTGAGAAAACTACTTATGAATTTACTGTGCCAATGCCTATCGGTGGGAACGTAGATCTCACAATTTTCGGGGAAGCTTTCTTCGTGACAGATTATGATGTTTCAAACGGCGGAATCGATTTTTTGATTGAAGGGGATAGTGCGGAATCAATCGAAGTGGAATACATTGGGCGAATTGATTCCACAGCTTCTGAATGTGAACCAACCTTATCGATGGGTAAAATGCATAAAGGCGTCTTAAAGACAAAAAATCCTTTGAGATTGGCTAAAAATACTCAATATACTCTCACCGCCACGGTAACTTAAATTGATTTTAAAATTAAAATGCTAAAATTAAAGCGATTTTTATAGGATAAAGGTGTACCGGATACTAAAAGTGGTACAACAATCGTTAATATTATAATCGATGATTCCGCAAGTCTCCCTCATAGCCCTTCTTTTGAAGAAGGGTTTTATGAGGCTGATTACGATGCAAGTAACGGGGAAATGCATAGTATTATTCAGAAAAAAGTGATTAAGGTAACTGAAGGGGTTATAGCTGAAAATATAAAAATAAGTGGAGGTAATCAATATTAATTAATTATGTAAAACAAAAATTCTGGATGATTAATTTCTTTTTTAAGATTACGCGGAATACTTCAATCACATTATTAAAGACGACACCTTGGAAATTATCTTAAACAAAAATTTACCGAACGACGTAATTAATTTTCAATCTTTTATCGGGTTAAGTATCACCGCGTCCATTGATTACGCCGAAATTTCGGCTACTACATCCTTAATCATCGCTTTGGGCGAAAAAAATGGTTTCAATTTTGGGAAGGTATTCTATGAAGGTTCGTATTTCGAAGAGGATGGTGAACCTAAAATGACCGATGTAAAAATCGAGGTAAACGAGGAGGCGGAAATTGAACTTCTAGGAGGTAAATTTAACGATATAATCAATACTTGGTTATTAAGTTGTAAATTTTTTTTAGATTATAAGGATTATTTCAGTTATGATAAAGATAAAAAATTAATATCAGTGACTAATTTTTTGCCAATAAATTATTTTGAGAAATGGTATATTAATGTTATGATTCGAGCGAGGCAAGGAACGATGATAGCTGAAGCTGTTTTGGTGGTATCACCAGCGGCTGTGATCGTTTTTGATGGTCCATTGGTTTTTGAGGGTCAACCTGATGAAGATATTAGTGGAAACATAGTTGCTAAATCAACTATAGAAGAAGATATCATATTTAGATTTGCGGGTATTAATTTTTCTCTTTCATTTTATTCAATATCTTTAATGTCATGTTATTATGAACTTAAGCACACTGATGATGAGCCTTGTTAATGCCTAAATTAGGAATTAGAAACATCCGATTATAGAGATGTTATATTGATCAACTGTAGGTGCTAGAGACCTCCACAGCTGATGATTTTATGATTTATTAAGTATAAAGCCTTGTTTGCAAATGATCTTGGCGATTTTAGGTGACATCGTTCATTTGATATCTACAATCTTCCAAATCTGACGATTTTGTGTTAACATAGATTTGTTCAAGTAGTGGCAAAATAAATTTGTAAATTGAGAGAAACAAGCGCAGTATGGTAACGCTGTTCGAGCAGTTTCGATTACCAGTTATGTGTTCGATCAGTCTTATAATTTTCTGACTTTGAAAAAATTGTTGATGAATTGTGTACTATCATGTGCTGCATTTGCATCTTCTTCATCGACTTTAAACTGTAGTTAAATACCTAGTACAAATAATCATAGACCTATTCTAGTTCCATCAGTTCAAATTTGAAAATTTTTCGTCAAATAGTTTTTGAGAAAAATCGCTAAGTAGTCGGCACTCTCAAAAATCGGGTACTTTTTTTAATTAACTCGCGATAAGAGAAAAACCGCAGCTTCAAACATTTGCAAATTAAACTGTGATACACAGAAATGTTCACTGATTACAATAAACTTTATCGCAATTTTTTTCATCGAGCGATTTCGAAGATATCGATCTCTAAAGTGAGGGGCCTTGACATCTGGCACGGATAATAGATATAAAATGCCTTTACTTCTGACGTCATACCAATCAGCGTTTAACATTTTGCTCGTGAGCGCGGGAAATTCAAACTCCGGAAGTGGGCGTGTCAAGTGTTTGATGGGAGAACCTGTTTGATGAAGGTGGTGATTGATGATATAAGTAAAATTTGTTTAATTCGGGATGAACGGTCCAAAGAGTATGTTAATTAAAACAACTTTTTTAATTGCTAATATTTCGATTGTTTATTCAATCTTCTTCAGAGCATTTAAACGCTAAAATGGAAAATTTCAAGTCAAAAACCATGAGGCTAAATGGAACCAACATGTCAAGTTACAATGAAGAAAAAACAATTTATTTTATTAATGTTACTAAATCTAGAGAAACTTGTTATACGAAGCTTGAAATCATGAAAATCGCCACAGCATTACTTAATTGTGTCGAACACATTAAAATATTAAAACATTTTGTTAAAACTTTAAAATTGTAAAAAGGACATCACGAAATGTTGGACAAACAAATGAACAATATAAAATTTTATAAACATGTAAAAATTTTTAAGAAAAAACCTGTTCGTGACTGCAACTCAGTTTGAAATAAAACACAATGCGCATGACACAAAATGAGACCAATGAAACGAGCGATGTAATAAAAGCGGTAAAGTTTCAAAATTCAAAGATAACAAAAATTATGACTTTCTAAGAATTTACAAAGGCAAAGCCGAAAATTAACAATAGGAAAATTAAAATTATTACAAGATGTTAATTTTTAAACAAAAATCAATGATTATATTAAAATGTTGTATGCAAAACAGTACATAACTGAAATAGAAAAAAGAAAACTTATCTGTAATAATTTTGTTTTATCTAAGGCATATTTTTTACCTAAAATTCATAAGAAGGGTGTACCTTTAAGACCTATAATTTCCTCAATTGGTGCTGCATCATACGAACTGTCTGGGTATATATCAGACATTTTGAGCCGTACTTTTAGCAATAAAACGGATTATAACATCACCAACACTTTTCAACAAAGTTTAGCATAAATTTCATTAACAAATATGTAGATGATTTAATTTTGGGAGTTCACAAAGATGATGTGATTTGCAGTCTTTTAATAATTTTTGATCCGAGCATTCTTCATCGAACATTTATTCTTGTTCTGGCTGGTCGTTTTAGAGAAAATAAAGAAAATCCTCATAGCTTATGGTCAGTTACCAACAAAGCATTCAACAGACCTATCTATCAGGCAATAATGTGTAGAAACAGATTTTTATCTATTATGAGACATATTAGGTTCGACGATCTTAATACCAGACCTGAAAGAAAGAAAAAAAATAAATTAGCTCCTATTCGTGAGATGTCTGATATTTTTGCTCAAAATTGTAGAGATAGTTGCTATCCTTCACCTTGGGGAACCATTGTTTGAACAGTTAGTATCTTTAGAGGGCGATGTCCTTTTCGAATCTACATACCTAGCAAACCCGGCAAGTATGGGATAAAAATTTGGGCACTTTGCGACGCAAAGACATTTTTTTGTTGCAACTTCGAAGTGTATTTGGGAAAAGTAGGAGATATAAGTGAAAAAAATCAAGGTTCAAAAGTTATCAAGACTTTAGCACATCACTGGCATGGAAGTGGGCATAATATTACGACTGACAACTTCTTTACAAGCACTCCTTTAGCACAAGAATTACTCAGAAAAAAACTCACGTTGGTTGGCACCTTGAGAAAGACTCGTAAAGATATTCCAAAGCAATTATTGGACGTGAAAAAACGAGCGCTGTATTCGTCTGATGTTTTGTTTACCAAAGAAATGACTTTAGTGTCCTACATTACAAAACCCAGAAAATTTGTCGTACTGCTATCATCTTTACATTATCAGCATGATATATCCACTGCAGAAAATAAATTCAAGCCAGAAATGATTTTGACATACAATAAAAGAGAAAGTGGTGCTGACGTTTTAGATAAACTAGTGAGAGAATACTCATGTAAGAGAAGCACGAGCAGGTGGCCCTTCCGATTGTTTTTCAATTTTATTGACATTGCGTGTTACAACAGTTTGGTGATATGGCTTTTGAAAAATCCTGAATGGAACTCAAATTCATCAATAAAATTTCGAAGAAAACTTTTTCTAGAAGAACTAGGAATTGAGCTTAGCAAACCCCATATCTCTAAAAGGTCTAATCAAATTATAGACGATGGTCGAGGATTTTCAAATACAGTGTGCGCGGCCATCGAAGCTTCAGGTGTGGCTGTTCGTAAAAGGCAGGAAAATCCTGTATCGGGTACCAAACGTGGCAGATGTCATACCTGTCGCGGCAACGACAATAAGTACAGCACCAAATGTAAAGGTTGTGGACGGTTTGTGTGCCCGAAGCACAGCAAAACGACTCAACCTGTCAAAAGATGATGTCCTTTTTACAATTTTAAAGTTTTAACAAAATGTTTTAATATTTTAATATGTTCGACACAATTAAGTAATGCTGTGGCGATTTTCATGATTTCAAGCTTCGTATAACAAGTAAGTTTCTCTAGAATTAGTAACATTAATAAAAGAAATTGTTTTTTCTTCATTGTAACTTGACATGTTGGTTCCATTTAACCTCATGGTTTTTGACTTAAAATTTTCCATTTAAGCGTTTAAATGCTCTGAAGAAGATTGAATAAACAATCGAAATATTAGCAATTAAAAAAGTTGTTTTAATTAACATACTCTTTGGACCGTTCATCCCGAATTAAACAAATTTTACTTATATCATCAATCACCACCTTCATCAAACAGGTTCTCCCATCAAACACTTGACACGCCCACTTCCGGAGTTTGAATTTCCCGCGCTCACGAGCAAAATGTTAAACGCTGATTGGTATGACGTCAGAAGTAAAGGCATTTTATATCTGTTATCCGTGCCAGATGTCAAGGCCCCTCACTTTAGAGATCGCTATCTTCGAAATCGCTCGATGAAAGAAATTGCGATAAAGTTTATTGTAATCAGTGAACATTTCTGTGTATCACAGTTTAATTTGGAAATGTTTGAAGCTGCGGTTTTTCTCTTATCACGTGTTAATTAAAAAAAGTACCCGATTTTTGAGAGTGCCGACAATATTGTCTACTTAGCGATTTTTTTCTCAAAAACTATTTGACGAAAAATTTTCAAATTTGAATTGATGGTAACCCAATGTATTCTTAATGCAGGGCATGTTTTAATTTATCGATATTCCCTACAGTTTCGCGGTATATCTCAATTTAGTAAGATGTGGTTATTTCGCATACGAAATGTCGGATTTCAACGCGATTTTTACCAAAATGTCTTTAATAATGTTGCATTTTGGATTCCGTTACCAGTTTTTCAAAATAAGGGCTCCCTAATTCTTTAGGTGCGATTTAATGGGAATGCAAGTTAAAGAGAAACAGAAATAACGCTCCTAGGAAAGAAAAACTTGATGAAAAACTGATTACGAAATCCTACAAAACCGCTATTTCCCACGAAACTGTATGGATATTTTATCGTTAAAAGAAAATACGCCCCACAACTAGAACACATTGGGTTGCCACCAATTCAAATTTGAATTTTTTTCGTCAAATAAAGTCTCTATATTTGTTTTGGTAAGTAATTAAACTATGATACATAGAAATGTTCATTGGTTACAATAAACTTTACCGCAATTTTTTTTCATCGAGCAATTTCGAAGATATCGATTTCCAAAGTGAGCGGCCTTGACTTCTGGCACAGGTTATAGTACTGCATATTAAATGCATGTACAGAAAAGTTTAGAACTATGAAATTTTTGAACCAAAACAGGCCTTATGTCTGATATTTCATCGTCAAATAAAGATGTGTCTTTCGTAAATTTTGGCTCAAGTAACGATGATCTAAATGATGAATTACTTTATACGCCAGTGCGAATAAGACCAACGGATAAAGAGTATTTTTAAGTAACAGTATAACAGATCTAGTAAAATGACTTAAAGCCAGCTTCAGATATTATTAGAGTTAATACCACTAGAAACATTTGGATTAACCGTTTCTAGTTTTAGGTCTAGTGTTAGTTCTGATGCCGAGTTGAAGATATTAGTTATACTTTTAGTTCCTGAAAAATTTAAAACAATGTAGAGTTAAACAAGAATAAACAACTAGAACTAACACTAAACGTAGAACTTGACAATTAGAATTGAAACGTTGTTGAAATTGACATGTCATGTAACATTGACCTTGGGTCATGAGATATAGCCAAAACGCGAAATGGGTCACCAGAATAAGCACGAGATTTGGATGAGTTGAAGGATGCCATCTGGTAAGAATTGCTCACGATAGATTAATAGCTCTTGGCCTGAATGATAGACGATTAATGGAAGATTGAAAACTGTACTCAAGAGAATAATCATGTAGGTGACACACGACACTATTTTTTTACACTTGAATCAAATAGCACATCTTGACTTTTATTTTTATAGAAATAAATCCATTTGAAATTAAAAATTAACCTATGTCTGCTGCCCTGTATGATACGATTGATATCTAGATATGATTTTTTCTTAACACTTTAAACAATATCTTATTTTCGCTTATAACAAAAGACGTTACATCTTCGTTGGAATCAAAAATTAATTTAATAATAAAATTAAAAATAAATTGATCTTTAATTGAACTTTTTTTAATGGTGATTATTTTAGGGATGACGGTATCTTTGACAACTGATTAATCTAATATTACGGCAATAGACATGGTATTTTTCAATTTTGACAGTCAATCAGACGAAGTAGATATAGAGACAAAGAGATATAGAGATAAAAAAATTACTTTAATAAAAAAAAGTTGTGTTTAATTGTAATTATCAATTACTTTTTAACTAGGAATTACCCAGCTCTGGTACTGGCTAGCTTTAAATTAATTTGGTAGAACTATTGTACTGTTATTTCGAAATACTCTTGACGCCTTTTAGATCATCATGACATAAATCAAAATTTATAAAAGATTTCTTTATTTGATGGTGAAATATCAGACATAAGGCCTGTTTTGATTCAAAAATTTCATAGTTCTAAGCCTTTCTGTACATGCATTAAATATGTAATGTATATGCGCAGGATGGTTCGGAACTACAGACCTCTTTAACCAAAATAGGTCTATCTGATTATTAAGTCGATGAAGAAGATACAAACGTAGTACATTCATAAGCATTCGGATTGGACGTCTAGTTTTAACTTTCAAACACAAACACCGGTATTTCGGCATTAGTATTATCAGTTTAGTGAAATAAAAATCATCGAGTACTGCAACTTCTTGGAATCATAGCCTAACCCAACCCAGCAACTGTTTGCTCTCTACTCACTGCCACAACAAACAAAATCTGGTTCCAACAATTTTCTTCCTCATTCCCTTCTTTCACAAGGTTTCTGGAAGCCACTTTCTAATTTTATCCCCATATCTTTCATTGCATTATCCTTATCTTATCGGCGTCCTTTTCGTCAGTCTTTCTCTTTCCCACTCCATCATCCACTATGCCATCATTTTATCACCATACTAGATACGGTTTAATTTCAATTGGTAGTGAGCTTGTCATCACTTGCAGTGCTTTCGTAGAAGCAGTTGTGTAGGCAACACTATCCAAATCAACACAATCCATCCTAATCCAACTCAATGGCACGATATAAGTGGGCTTAATCTATCAGATCATTAGAGAAAGTAACCATCATGGTTAAGAAAATGTATTTGGCATCATTTCCCAATAGAAACAAAATAATATGTACTACTGGACTACTGATCTATATACATATTTAACAATCATTCATGGTTACATTTCTAAGACATGACTCATATGATACAACATGTATGAATGACAAGAATAGTGCTTCTGAATAAAGTACAATCGCTAATAAAATACATTAAAGTAATACTGGTATCCCGGTTTTAAAAATTTTGAATACCGAGTACCGGTATTGAGATATTGGTCTGGTATTGCAAGCCCTAGTCACTACGTGATTATCCGCCAATTTCTAAAGACCTTGATATTAAGATTTCTGTAGTTTTCTGATCGTGCATTTCAGATAATCCCATATATTCATATGGGAATAACACCTGACATTCACTGCTTAAAGTTAGGTTGCATCATATCATCAACAATTGTTCTTTCTATTTTTACTGTTCAAGCTGACAAAGTAGGGTAATAATTAGTAAATTCACTTTTAGTAATAATCACTTGCGTATGCGCACTCAAGAATTCATAATTTCTTGCAAATTAGTATGTAATTTTCTGCTCGAACAAATCTTTATATCTTCTATCTTTTATACTTGTATCTAGTAAGACCATAATTACGTCACGTGCTAACGAGGAGCTAGAATCTTTCAAATTTTACAATTTTATGTTAATATAACAAATGAAGAGCCTCGCCCGCAAGCAACCTCCGCGGTTGTGAAGACAAACTTATTCTCATAGAAGTGTTGAATAGTATGTATCTTCAACAAGATAGTTAAGGACGGTTTTTTCTTTCTCTCTCGCCTTCATAGTCACTCCAATGTGTGGAGTGGTGATGGTGGTGGAGTCGACTTTCACATTAATTTTAAGCTTTTATTTCAAAAGATAACTCCTGTTACCAAGCATCCTTGGTGTGAAATTATTAATATTCTTGTTACCATGGTTATTGGCATTGCTTATCAGCCTCATATATGGCTTCTCTCCCATTTTCTTGCTCTTCATCTCGTCGTCTTTTGCTCCAACTTCGGAGCAACTTGCCTGTATGGATGATTTAAACATTAATGGCTTAGATATTAATGGCTGTTACGGCAATCAGTTTATTCCTACTATTGATGACTATCATGGAGACAATGATTTTAAATATACATGATACTGATCTTCAATCTTTTCTTCAATCGACTCTCTTCATACTTTATCTTTTGATTTGCCTGGTTCCACAATTAAACATTACTTACTTACAGAGTTTAGAAACTTTAACTCTGAAATTTTTCTGAATGAGCTGAGGGGATCTATCATGCATCACTTAATCTATCAGGACATCGGTTGTAAATAAGCACAAAACTTCTTATAAAACTGAGAGATACAGCTTATAAAAGGTTTAAATTCACTAAGTCACCATCGGATTTTATTTACTATAAGCAACTACGTAATTTCAACAATATTGCATTACAACATGAAAAGAAATCCTTGTTGTTTCATGTATTCAGGTATTATCATTCAAAAACACTATGGAGTGCCTTCAGGTCTTTGGGAACCTGAAGGAATAAGACTGGAAATATTCATGGTGACATTGGCAAAGCTTATTCTATCAACAATTTGTAAGAACAAATGGTTGAAGGATAAGAATCTTCTCAAAATAACAACCCTAGTGATGCAGATCTTATTAGGCTTACTGTCTCAAGCCCCAGTACATTTTTCTCACCTCTGAAGAGGAAGTCCTTACTGCGTTACAATCTACTAAAACTATCTATTAATGCAATGGATATGATGATATTAGCATAAAATTTTTATTGTTGTGCTGCCCTGTTATTGTTCCTTATTTATGTCATATTATTAAGTGTTGTTTGGAACTTTGGGACTACCCTGATAAATGGAGAACTGCAATGATTTCTCGAATTCCAAAAGAAAAGAAATCCAAATGCTTTTATTAGTATTTTAAATGTTACCTCGAAAGTTCTGGAGAGGATTATGGCAGTGAGGATTTGGGGCCATTTTAATAAATTCAATATATTACCTACCATTCAATCAGTCAATCCACCATTCAATCAGATTTCGCCCTGGTTTCAGTTGTACAACGGCTGAATCTCTATTTTTTTGAAATGGTGTCTTACCTCCACTTATCGGCTTCTCTCCGGCTGCTGTTGATTTCTTTAAAAATTATTTTTAAAGACACACAGTATATACTCAAGATATATCGATCACAGACTGTTAAATTTCAGGATGCCTAATTGAGGAGAGGCCTTACTACTTCTGGGGTACTTTAAGGATCGATTTTGGGACCTATACTTTATCTTATCTGCATAAATAATCTGCGTTCTAAACTTAAGAACTGCAAAACCCCTATGTATGCTGATGATACACAAGTGTATTTCCGCTTTAATGGTGATTTGAAATTATTTGTTTTCACAACGCCACACGTCATTGGTTATCTATTAATACTTCGAAACCATCTATCATTATTTTTGGTATTGGTGCTCTTGAGAATGAGGCTACACAACCCTTCATTACAGCATTTTTATTAATGATGAACAACTAAAATCTAGCCCTGTTGGTCGTAATTCGGGTATTGCTAAGAACGCTGATTTGAGATTCAAGGGACATGTCAGTAATCTCCTTCAAAGAACCTATTCCACCCTGAAGCTGTTGTAATCAAATAAAAGCATTTTTCATCAACAATTAAGAAATACCACTCTTGGATCGATGCCGCAAATGAATCTCGTATTCTGCAAGTGCAGAAAAGATGTCAATATGTCACGATGTAGAATATTACATTCTGCCTATCTGTATCACCAAATTTTTCTTAGCAATACTTGACTAACAAATCGTTTATGTTCAATTCACCAAGGTCGCTTGCGGGCGAGGGGCTGCAATTAACCAAATGTGAAGATTTTGTGTTAATATATCGAATGAAGCGACCTCGGCAATGTAAAGACAAAATGTTCTTATAAAATTGATAAATCTTTGTTAAAATAGCTAAGGAACAATTTCTTGTCAATTTTCGTTTTGAATTTTCTAATCCGAACGTTCTTGTGTTGACAAATCAAACCTAGCAAGCGACCTCGGCGATTTTTGATGATACTGCTGATGTTCAGGCTTTAGAAATCTCCAAAGTTGATGATTTTAATATTGTATATCCATATTGCGAGGAAATTGATAAAATAAATTAAAAATTTCTTTCGCACTTAATAATTTTAATTTACTCAAATAACCAGTTTACAGCCCTAATCAGGCCATCATCAGTTTGAATAGTCAAAAATTAAAAGATCGGTGAACAGCAATAGAATATATTAACATAAAAACGAGTAAAATATCATACAATACATCGATGTTCAAGTCGACGAAAATATTTGATTTTTTGAGTAAATTAAAATTATTAAGCGAAAAAGAAGTTTATATTACCTTCATTTATTTGATGATTTTGGGTTAATATATCGAATTCAGGCTTTATCCAACATCTTTAAGTCTTCCTATTTGATGAGGATCCTTAATTTGAAGTCATCCAAGATTCCTTTTTTCCAGTTCCTTCGGATTAACTCTTAAGTGCTTTGTCTGGTTTTCTTTTTTAATACTAAATAATATCTTTTTTTAATTCTAGATAATGTACCAGCTGATTTACTTCAATATTTATCATTAACTGAAGATGGGACTTTGAAATCAATGAATTTACCAACAGGGTCCTATAACATTGAAATTTTAGCAACGGGGTTAAAAAGTAAAGTCACCGCAACGACTTCGGTAACATTTTGATAAAAATCTGATGTTTTTATTAATCAAACATTTTTAGATAAAAATACGAATTGGAGCTGGTTTAACATGCCCTGATAACACCGTTTGGAACCCTTACACATTCCTTGCAACTAACGTCAAAGAAAATGAAGAAGAATCCGTCGTTTTACCTCTAAATGAGGGTAGTGAATATCATTATGAAATTGTAGACATTCAACCGAATACAGATAATATCAGTTTGAAAGACAATGGTGATATTGTGGCGAAATTATTAGACAGAGAATCTGAGGAGTTTGGGTCTGGAAAAGCGCAATTCATCGCGAGAATTAATTTAATTTCTAATGATAAACAAAGACATATCTCTCCAAAGAGCACTTTAAAAACGTTGTTTGTTGCAAAAGATGAAACTACATCCGGGGATGATAAATGTTACTCAATAACTAAAATAGGTAATGAACCCAATCAAATTATTCTTGGAATTAGCGTCGAAGATGTAAATGATAACTACCCGATATTTGAAAAGACGGAAGTTGTTGTTGGTTACCCCGAATTGGATTTATTAAAAACTGTTTCACCTCCTTATTTATTCATAGCAAAAGCAACCGATAAAGATATTGGGGATTACGCTTCATTAAAATATTCAGTGACACATCCTAAAGTTATCATTGATGAAAATACTGGGTATATTTATCCCACTCATGATATTTATGATAATGATGATGTCGTGGTAGTATACGCAACAGACGATAATGGGAAAGGAAACGGACCCAATGAACCCTTAATGCTCACAATAAAAATTTTACAAAAAGATCATTTATGTATATTGAGATATCAAGATAAACATTTAGAGGACCTCGATGCCATAATGGATAATCTCGCAACTTACGCTGATGTTAGATATCTCTCAGCTTCAGTTCTTCCTAATTCTAATTTTAAATCTAATTCAAAGAGTAGAAGTTCAAATGATAGATCGTTAGTAATCACGGCATACGCCTTTAAGAAAGGAACAGAAAGTCTTCTTACAGCGAATGAATTAATCGATATATTAGGAGACGTTGGAGTCTCTATAGAACCTCTTCCAAATCCAGGAGAAGATTGCAGCACAGAAAATCCCCCAGAATGTACAACAGAAATTCCCCAAGTATGTACCACAGAAGCACCGATTGATTGTGATTGCGACGATGAATGTGCTAATGGAGGATTAATAGCCGGGGTGATAGTTCTTGCAATTCTATTAGCTTTATGTATTGGTGGATTTATTGGTTTTTACGTTTTAAAACTCAGGTAAGATGTTTTTTGATGATTTTCAAAGTAAACAATTTTTTATAATTTCAGACAGTTAAAATCTTATAACCAAATGAACGAAGAAGGGAGTCCTGAAGAAATAAAGAAAGATGCTAAACTTGAGAGTCCGAGATTTATAAAGAACCAAGTACAAAGGTAATTAATATTATGAATTATTAATCAAATTTGAGTGTAATTTTGATTTTAGCACAAAACCTGAGATGGATTTAAACACAAGAAGACCAACCGGGTTTGTTTATGCGACAGATTTGGAGGTAGAAGAACCCTCAAGTCCGACAAGCCCATCAGCACCCGCAGAAATAGTTAATAATGCGTTGAAAGAACGGCGCAAATCTGTGGTGTTTAATACTGAGATAGAGGAGATTGACATCGAAAGGAAAGCTGATGCTGAAGATGATAAATCGAGTCTCGCTGATGAAAATGATGGAAATAGTAAATTATAATTAATTAATTAGGATGAAGTTGATATTTAATAATGTATAGTGTGATAAAAAATATTTTGTGTATTAATATAATTGTATAATATTTTGATTCATTTTTCATTTCGATCTTTTTTCAATCTTTTGTATTATATAACATTTCGTGAGTGAGTAACGGCGAAGGACGTGTTTTCACTGTGTGCTAGACTTACTGAGTTTTCAATCATATTTTCTGTTCGGTGATTATCGTTTTTGCCCATCTACTACGGATTATCCTTAATTAATTATTTTCGCTGTTTAATTTGTTTATGATAAAAAGTGGTAATATCGAGTACGTGCGAGCACTGTGGTCGTGTGGTGGGGAAAAGAACGGGTGTCCTGTGCACGGGGTCCTCTCTCTGGTTTCATATCAGATGTGCTAGTACTGATGCGATGACGAAGGGGTCCATATCGATACAGGATGAAAGCTGGAAATATCCAAAGTGCAGATCATCTGTTAGAAGAGGTTAGTCTCGCATATCAACTGGGACCACTTAAATAACTCCATCCAGTTCTGCGATCACCCTGAAGTCGGTATATGATATGGTTAGCGATATGCACTCGGCGATGCGATCAAGTGAATTTCTTGATTCAGTCGACTTTTGTAGGAATCGTATATCTGATCTTGAAAAGGTTATGAATGAGTTAAATGAAAAGATAAAAGTTATCGATAAATTAAAGATGGAGAATGTTAATTTGCGTGAGCAGGTTGCAAATCTAACTTCCCGAGTTGATGATCTGGACCAGTATTCCCGCCGCAACAATCTAGAGATACAGGGTGTTCCACAGCGAAACGGCGAGAATTTATTGTATGTGCTGAATGCTGGAAGTTGATGCCATCCACCGGGTTCCTCATTACAATCATCAGAATCATGCACCTAGGTCAATAGTGGTGCGTTTGTGTGGTCGTCTTAAACTGGATTCGTTTCTCGCAGACTGTATCCAGAAAAGAAGATCCCTACCCTTTGGCTCTTTACCAGGTAGGAAAATTGATGGCGTTGGTGAAAGATATTTGTGAATGAACACCTTACTTCTAAGAACAAGACGTTCTTTTCACGTGCCAGAAATATATGTAAAAAAAAAACTACAAATATGTATGGACCCGTGATTGTAAAATTTTTGTACGTAAGACCCACATGATTCAGATAGGGAGAATGAGAAGGATCTTTCACGTATGTAACTTGTGCGCGATTGGGTCAATTTTCTTCAATTCTTCAATCCTTTTTCTTTTTATTATCAGAATATACGCAGTATTCTTGATGGGCTACCTATCGTATTCAATAACTCATTAAGTGTAGAGTTTGACGTGATCTGTTTAGCGGAATCTTGGCTTCACCCCATAATTTTTCAGCTGAAATTCTACTTAACTCATATGTTGTTTATAGTCGAGATCGTGTCTCTGCTACAACGGACTCTCTTGTTCGGGGTGCTGGAATGCTTGTTGGTGTCTCGACCTCTATTTCTAGCTCCGAACGCACTGATTGGTTTTCGGGTGTGGAGGCAAATTGCGTAACACTGCATCTTGGTGTTAATAGATTACATGTCTGTTGCATGCTACGTTCCGCTCACGACAACCCGGAAGATCGATTTATTACCTAAGCAAAGGATTTAACTACGCCTTAACCTCCAGGACCATTCCAGATGAAGAAATCATTGCCAGCGTGGAATCCAGCTTAACTTCAATGGAGAAACAAAAAGCCGAAATTTTAAGAATGGACATCTCCAAGATGTTACGTTTAGCTAAATCGCTATAAAATACAGGCCCTGAAGCAACTCAGAAACAACCACATCATCATACTTCCGGCGGACAAAGGTAACGCCACAGTGGTTATGGACTTGGTGGACTATAAACAGAATATCATGGACTTACTCAACGATGCGGCCTATAAACCAGCAGCAAGAGACCATACAACTTACCTGGAAAAGACGACCAAGTCGAAAATAGAGGCAGCTCCAATAGATCCGGATATAAAGAAAACTCTAATTTCTCGAGAGAAATCAAACAGGTACCCTAAACTTTGTAGATACACAAGCCGGATGTCCCGCTTCGACCCATTGTGAGTCCCTTCAACTTACCGGTACAAAAGCTTGAAAAGTACCTAGCGGAGATCATGCAGCCTATAGCACAACAAGCCGACTTCTACGTACGAAATTCTGAACATTTCGTTCAAATCTTGGACAACGTCCGAATTGAAGAAAGTGACATTGGCTTCAATGTCAAGTCTCTTAATGAACTATTCACGATTTATAGAGGAAAGTGTCTATTTTCTGGTAATGAAAGCGGACCTTGAAAATATTTATTCATTTTTAATCATTAAATTGAACGTGAACATTTACGGCTATCTCAAGTTAATTAAAAATAACCAAAAATCGAATTCTGAGATATTTTAATGATAAATTCAAAATTTATAGAGGCAAGTGTCTATTTTGTCATGGTGAGAACCAAATTAGAAAAACTTTATTCGTTTTTGAGATAATAATTATTTAAGTTAACCTATTCTTTAAGATTTTTTGAAATTAATAATCTTGATTTAAAAAATCAAGAAAAATCGAATTCTTAAGATATCTTAATGAACTATTCATGATTTATAGAGGAAAGTGTCTATTTTCTGGTGATGATAGCGTATCTTGAAAATATTTATTCATTTTTGAGATATAAATCATTAAATTGAACCTGAACATTTATGGCTATCTCAAGTTAATTAAAAATAACCAAAAATCGAATTCTTGAGATTTTTTAATAATAAATTCAAAATTTATAGAGGCAAGTGTCTATTTTGTCATGGTGAGAACGTCGTTTTTTGTCATATAAATCATTAAATTCAACGTGAACATTTATGGCTACCTTAAGTTAATTAGAAATCATCAAAAATCGAATTCTTGAGATATTTTAATGATAAATTCAAAATTTATAGAGGCAAGTGTCTATTTTGTCATAGTGAGAACCAAATTAGAAAAACTTTACTCGTTTTTGAGATAAAGATTATTTAAGTTAACCTATTTTTTAAGATTTTTTGAAATTAATAATCTTGATTTAAAAAATCACGAAAAATCGAATTCTTAAGATATCTTAATGAACTATTCACGATTTATAGAGGAAAGTGTCTATTTTTTGGTGATGAAAGCGGATCTTGAAAATATTTATTCATTTTAGAGATATAAATCATTAAATTGAACCTGAACATTTATGGCTATCTCAAGTTAATTAAAAATAACCAAAAAACGAATTCTTGAGATATTTTAATGAAACATTCAAAATTTCTAGAGGTAAGTGTCTATTTTGTCATGGTGGGAACCAAATTAGAAAAACTTTATTCGTTTTTGAGATAAAAATTATTTAAGTTAAGCTATTTTTTAAGATTTTTTGAAATTAATAATCTTGATTTAAAGAATGACGAAAAATCGAATTCTTAAGATGTCTTAATGAACTATTCATAATTTAGAAAGGAAAGTGTGTATTTTTTTGTGATGAAAGCGGCTCTTGAAAATATTTATTCGTTTTTGAGATATAAATCATTAAATTCAACGTGAACATTTATGGCTACCTTAAGTTAATTAGAAATCATCAAAAATCGAATTCTTGAGATATTTTAATGATACATTCAAAATTTGTATAGGCAAGTGTCTATTTTGTCATGGTGAGAACCAAATTAGAAAAACTTTATTCATTTTTCAGATAAAGATTATTTAAGTTAACCTATCTTCTATGATTTTTTTTTAAATTAATAATCTTTAAAAAATCACGAAAAATCGAACTCTTAAGATATCTTAATGAATTACTCATGACTTATAGAGGAAAGTGTACTTTCTTATGATGAAACCGGATCTTGAAAATATCTATTCGTTTTTGAGATATGAATCATTAAATTCAACGTGAACATTTATGGCTATCTCAAGTTAATTAAAAATAACCAAAAATCGAATTCTTGAGATATTTTAATGATACATTCAAAATTTATAGAGGCAAGTGTCTATTTTGTCATGGTAAAAACCAAATTAAAAAATCTTGATACGTTTTTGAGATAAAGATTATTTAAGTTAACCTATTTTTTAAGATTTTTTGAAATTAATAATCTTGATTTAAAAAATCACGAAAAATCGAATTCTTAAGATATCTTAATGAACTATTCATGATTTATAGAGGAAAGTGTCTATTTTCTGGTGATGAAAGCGGATCTTGAAAATATTTATTCATTTTTGAGATATAAATCATTAAATTGAACGTGAACATTTATGGCTATCTCAAGTTAATTAAAAATAATCAAAAATCGAGTTCTTCAGATATTTTAATGATAAATTCAAAATTTATAGAGGCAAGTGTCTATTTTGTCATGGTGAGAACCAAATTAGAAAATCTTAATACATTTTTGAGATAGAGATTATTTAAGTTAACCTATTTTTTAAGATTTTTTGAAATTAATAATCTTGATTTAAAAAATCACGAAAAATCGAATTCTTAAGATATCTTAATGAACTATTCATGATTTATAGAGGAAAGTGTCTATTTTCTGGTGATGAAAGCGGATCTTGAAAATATTTATTCATCTTTGAGATATAAATCATTAAATTGAACGTGAACATTTATGGCTATCTCAAGTTAATTGAAAATAATCAAAAATCGAGTTCTTGAGATATTTTAATGATAAATTCAAAATTTATAGAGGCAAGTGTCTATTTTGTCATGGTGAGAACCAAATTAGAAAAACTTTATTCGTTTTTGAGATAAAGATTATTTAAGTTAAGCTATTTTTTAAGATTTTTTGAAATTAATAATCTTGATTTAAAGAATCACGAAAAATCGAATTCTTAAGATATGTTAATGAACTACTCATGATTTATAGAGGAAAGTGTCTACTTTCTGGTGATGAAAGCAGATCTTGAAAATATTTATTCATTTTTGAGATATAAATCATTAAATTGAACGTGAACATTTACGGCTATCTCAAGTTAATTATAAATAACCAAAAATCGAATTCTTGAGATATTTTAATGATACATTCAAAATTTATAGAGGCAAGTGTCTATTTTATCATGGTGAGAACCAAATTAGAAAATCTTGATACACTTTTGAGATAAAGATTATTTAAGTTAACCTATTTTTTAAGATTTTTTGAAATTAATAATCTTGATTTAAAAAATCAAGAAAAATCGAATTCTTAAGATATCTTAATGAACTATTCATGATTTATAGAGGAAAGTGTCTATTTTCTGGTGATGAAAGCGTATCTTGAAAATATTTATTCATTTTTGAGATATAAATCATTAAATTGAACCTGAACATTTATGGCTATCTCAAGTTAATTAAAAATAACCAAAAATCGAATTCTTGAGATTTTTTAATAATAAATTCAAAATTTATAGAGGCAAGTGTCTATTTTGTCATGGTGAGAACCAATTTAGAAAATCTTAATACATTTTTGAGATAAAGATTATTTAAGTTAACCTATTTTTTAAGATTTTTTGAAATTAATAATCTTGATTTAAAAAATCACGAAAAATCGAATTCTTAAGATATCTTAACGAACTATTCATGATTTATAGAGGAAAGTGTCTATTTTCTGGTGATGAAAGCGGATCTTGAAAATATTTATTCATTTTTGAGATATAAATCATTAAATTGAACGTGAACATTTATGGCTATCTCAAGTTAATTAAAAATAATCAAAAATCGAGTTCTTAAGATATTTTAATGATAAATTCAAAATTTATAGAGGCAAGTGTCTATTTTGTCATGGTGAGAACCAAATTAGAAAATCTTAATACATTTTTGAGATAGAGATTATTTAAGTTAACCTATTTTTTAAGATGTTTTGAAATTAATAATCTTGATTTAAAGAATCACGAAAAATCGAATTCTTAAGATAACTTAATGAACTATTCATGATTTATAGAGGAAAGTGTCTATTTTCTGGTGATGAAAGCGGATCTTGAAAATATTTATTCATTTATGAGATATAAATCATTAACTTGAACGTGAACATTTATGGCTATCTCAAGTTAATTAAAAATAACCAAAAATCGAATTCTTGAGATATTTTAATGAAACATTCAAAATTTATAGAGGTAGGTGTCTATTTTGTCATGGTGAGAACCAAATTAGAAAATCTTTATTCGTTATTGAGATAAAAATTATTTAATTTGACCTTATTTTTTTATGATTTTTAGAAATTAATAATAAATATAATTTACCTGCAACTGTTCTCTGTGTAATTGAGCCTTTAAAATGTTTTCTTATTTGTTAATTATGTTCTTTTACTAATCATTTTCGTTATTATTTGATTTTCTTTTGTTAATTTTCATTATTATTAATATCTTTTGTTAAGAAATTATTTGTTTATGTTATTTATTGTTATTTATTACTGGATGCTTCGCTGGGCTTGTCCAGTTTTCATCTCAAATATAATAAATAAATAATTTTACAGATTGTTATTCAAAATTTTTACCGCCACCGATCGACAGGAATAAACAAGTAATCGATTTTTTGACGATACTGTCAAAAACCGTTCGATAACTATTGTGTGCAATATCTGTCGATCAGTTCCTACCAGAACACCAATAGGCGATATCGACTCGATAAAAGATATCGATCCAATAACTGTCGCTTCGATATCTACTCAATACTATAGCGTACGAGAAACCGGGCATAGGACTGAATGAATCATATTAATTAGGTTCAATTAGATTTAGACCAAATAATTAGAGAGTTATTACAGTAGACGTTAGATTGTTGTTGTTTAACATTCAACTAGTGATCTAATCTAAAAAATTGAAATAAATAATTTTAATTTGAAGCTATTAATTTCTGTTATACCTAGTCCCGTGAACAATTAACGAGGGTCCTCTTCCAGGATATAAACTCGAATAATCCTGTAAACTCACAGACTATTAAATACGGCCTCGGGGCGCATATTCAAATACTTCCATCGTTTGCATCACAATGGACCTCTACGTCGGGGGATGATAAGGGTCAGAACGGGCGCTACCTTAATCGCCTGATGAGTCGCTTTAACTGCGAAATTCACCGACGATGCAGTCCGCCCGTTTTGTTTCTGTTATTAAATATTAAAAGGGGGCAATTTGTCGGCGCCGGACAAATAATTAAAACCGGACGTCAGCTTAATTTGGTCGGCGCTCCTAATAGAGCCGTACAAATTGGCGTATTAACCGGTAAGGAATATTAATGTGAGGTGGCAAAAGAGAAAACTCAAATTTAAAGAGAGCACTGACCGCATCGCTTACCCGAGAAAATTATGTTTCTGGTTGCGAAAGCGGCGATGCTCACATTTATCAGATTACCAGAGATAAGTGTTTCTTATTGCTGAGTATGGAAGCAAAGGAGCT
Organism: Onthophagus sagittarius; assembly: GCA_036711965.1. Taxonomy (NCBI): domain Eukaryota; kingdom Metazoa; phylum Arthropoda; class Insecta; order Coleoptera; family Scarabaeidae; genus Onthophagus; species Onthophagus sagittarius. Next base: position 18,325,693 of record JASERS010000004.1, read on the forward strand.
TTTTTATTTCACGGCCGGGGCAGATATTGCGAGTTCTTGTCTTGCGGAAACAAATCGCCGCTATTTGGGTTGTTGTCTGTTCTCACGCACAATGACATATCTCGCCATTTCTAATCCTATTTATGTAGGTACCTACAACAAGAAAAAAAGAATAAAAACATCTTAAAATAATTTATTTACCCAAAAAAGAAAAGCTTTTAATCTTGTCACCTCCAAATTATCCTCACTTTAACATCATTAGACATAGTTTCCAACAATTTGTCGGATACGGTTTGTAGAGAGGTGCCGATTGATCAAAGTTGCGAGCACGACAGACAACATTGTCTGAAATTTTCGCATAACGAACCGGTTAAAGCGGAATTTCGTCACTCTCTTCTCTTTACAGAAGAAGGGTTCCGAAATTCAGGAAGCAACGGAGAGGGTGCTTATCTGGGCGACCAGCTGCAAACTTGTTTAATTTCGTCCCTCTTGTTCGACCGATTTGTTCAAATTCCCCGCGATTAATCCCGCGAGACGCGATTGTTCGATTTGAAATGGATTCTTTGAGGGTCCAGGTACTCATTGTTTCCTTTCGCACCCCGTCTAGACTCGACTAGAATCGAATTTGATCTCATTATCGAACATTTTAATTAAACTCAAATCCATCACCTTTAATTCCTTTTTTATTTTCGAAAATAATTTTGGAATAATTTTCCAACAATGGATCGTTTTAAGTTAATTTCAAAGCTGGAGAGGGTCTCTATCCACAATGCAAACATTGTGTAGGTAAAAGCGAGACTAAATCTGCTCAAGAAACTTAATATCTCGTAATCTCCGAAACGGGGAGAAACCGGCTTTAATTGCGGAAATTGAGCTTAAAAAGTTAAACAATGGCAGAAGGATTATTTGATATTGCCTCACGTGTGTGTAAACGAAGAAGCGTGTATTAATTTGAAAAATGTTTTGTTTTTCTTCGTATTCGTTGCAAAGGAATCAATAACTAATAACAAAGCCATTACGGGTAGACATTCAAATTATAGCCCCATTTCTCCACGCTTTGTTCTCCCGGTAATCCAAAACTTTTCCAATTCTGTTTCCCATCTGAATTCTTTGCCGGAGCGTTCAACCGACTTGTTTGTCGTAAATATTAAAGCGCTGTATGTGTTTGAAAGCATCTTTCAACGGTTACAAAGGACCACCGATTTCGTGGCAACGCTTCGTCCCCTAAAAATCAATAAAATCGCGTTTAAAAATGATCTGGTCCGCTACTTCCTCATCCTTCCGACTATATCGCTTAACTTTTTTGAATCGGTCATCAAATTCCGGGCTCCCCTAATGACCCGCTCTTGAGTCATCACATTTTCTTTCACCCGCAATGATAATCGACCCAGTAGAGAGAGCATTGATTTGCGCATCATCTCCGTCCAATCGGATTTAATAAGCGGAAGAGGAAGCGAGAGAGTACCCCCTAAGCAAATTAGCAAGGTGCAAGGAGAAAAGAGGGTGGGAGATGTGTTTTAACAAGTTTCGCTTGGCTGTCAACTGCAGAAACAGAATAAAAGCGCCCGCTGAAGTACTCGAAATAATTGTCACTTCATAAATTGGCCCAATTCCGTTTAAACATGTTTCGGCCACGGAGAAACTTACACTGTATCCATTAATGCAATTTCCGTTCGCGGAAAAAGCCCAATTAGAAACTAGACGGATCATCTTTTCGTTTCCTCATTTAATGGTCGCAACGCGGGACAAACATTCTGTTGAAAGCCTAACGACGCGCTTGAACAAACAAAATTCCAATTTGGGGCGTCTTATTAAAGCCGGATTCGCGGCGCGAAACAATCACTGTAGACTCGCTCCTTCAACACATGTTGCAAAACCGGCACCGACCAGATTTTAATAACGTTCTGCCGGTTTGCAAATCACCCTCGAGTACTATTCACTACAACCTCGCCTTCAGTAGACCTTCAAGTACGTATTCAAAGTTTCATTGTTCTGTATCGACTCAATCAAATACAAACCCTATGACTCCAACCAGTTTGTATTTACGATAAGCACATGGTATTATGGAAGATAGAGCATGAAAGTAGATGGGGTGGAGTAAATCTTTGTTTGGTTTTAGGGATTAAATGTTTTTTAAGATTAATTTTAAATAAATTGCGATAATTTGTGAGTGAAATAATAAATATAATTGAGCGATGGTTTGGTGAATAAACTCTTCAAAGATGGTCAATATACTATAAGTCATTATTTATGTGGTGAGTTGCTGGATATTGTAGTTCAGTGTTACAACTGTTTTTCCTACACTTAATTTAACATTTTCCGAAAACTTTTCTCTATGTTACGGTGTTGTCATTCGCGTTGACCTTTGATCCGTGAAACCAGTCTTCTCGTGCCGGTCGTGGGTGTGTGCGACACTTCCATGCCAAATGCGTAAAAATTTCTGCCGATGCGCTCGAGCAAATTAAATCGGGCGGCGTCTTTTGGAAGTGCGCCAAGTGTCGGGGTAGTTTGGACAAATCCGTCATTATTGACGATGAAAATTTTGATTCCAACTCTTTTAATGGCCCAACTAATGCTCAGTTGTATCGTATCTTGTCTTCCATTCGGGAGGACGTGAGAAATTTAACTAGCAAATATGATGAGATTCTGAAGTCTGTTTCCTTTTATGGAGACAAAATCATCGATTTCGAGCGTTCCCTGAATAACTTCAGTGATAAGATAAAGCAAGTCGACGTACTGACCGCTGAAAATGCCGCCCTTAAGGCTGATTTGGTTATGGCCGAGAGTCGCCTTGATGATCTTGAACAGTATTCGCGGTACAATAATCTGATTATCTCGGGAGTTCCTAAACGCGTTGGTGAAGATCTACCCGTTATATTATTAAACATTGCTGCTGCCATAAACTCTCCAATTACTACTTCCGACATCGATGCTATTCACCGTCTGCCTCCTAAGCCATCGCTAGGGAAAGAGGGTCCGCGCACTGAGGCCATTATTATCAAATTCTTATCTAGAACGACACGTGACCGCCTTCTTAGTGCATACAAATTATATCGTCGTAATTCCAGCAGCCGAGGTATATCTGTGCCTAATGTCGGGGATAATTTCTTCATTAATGAACATTTAACACCTAAAAATATGGATCTCCTTAATAAGGTCCGGGCGACTGCAAGGGAGAAAGGTTATAAGTACGTTTGGACGAGAAACTGTGTACCCCACGTAAGAAAAGATGATAGAGCTAAGATCTTGGTCATTAAGTCTATTACGGATCTGAAGAAGCTTTAAGATTTTCTCTTGTTGCTTGTCATATTTCTTGATACTACTATTCCGTCTATGGGTCTAAGTTTTTATTATCAGAATGTTCGCGGCTTGCGATCCAAATTGAGCACTTGTTTCTTAAATTCTCACACCTTATGCTCGGACTTCATCTGTCTTACGGAGACATTTCTTAATAGTACTGTATTCGACGGGGAACTGCTCAACTCTTCATACGCCATACATCGCCGTGATAGAGAATCTACGGAATCAGTTAAGAAGGACGGTGGTGGGGTTCTTGTCGCTGTTCGGCATGGCGTTCACGCTATTCCCATGCCGACTCTGCATAGTGATGCTGAGGACTTGTGGTTGAGGGTGCAGTGCGGTCGGGTGCATTTTCTGTTGTGCTGCGTTTATCTTCCGCCCTCTGCTGATGGGGCTCTGGATGTATTCTTGTCTAGTGTGTCAACTGTGCGCGATACTTACCCTGACCTTATGATCATTATTGTCGGTGACTTCAACCTACCAACCATCTCATGGTCTGCCTGCCTGGATGACATCACGCTGAATCCCACAGGAAGTTTTGATCATCGCGCGGTTGAGTTTCTTAACGTTTTTTCATATTGTAATTTTAGTCAATTTAATAATGTTGTAAACAATAACGCCAGAATTTTAGACCTTGTGTTGTGTGCTAACGGACGGGTTCGGGGGGTGCATCTCAGCAATAATCCACTATTGGATCCTGACGGCCACCATCCACCCTTTGTATTTTCTTTATTATGTGAAACAACTTTTTTAAGAGATGGTCCCAAGCTTAACCAAATTTTTTCTAAGGCAAATTCTGTTAATATTCGGAATTTCTTATATAACATAGATTGGCAGTCTTTATTTGCTGGGATGTGCGTCGAGAGCATGGTTGAGGCTTTTTATGATCGCCTTTATTTTGTAATTGATAGAGATGTTCCTAAGCGCACCCTGCCCAAGAAACGATTTCCTGTTTGGTATAAACGGTCTACTATTCGAGTAATCAGCGAAAAGTTGCGCTTTCATAAGAAATGGAAATCCACTGGTTCCAACGGTGATTATTTAACGTTTTCTATTTTACGTTCAAGATCTAAAAGGCTAATAGCTGCTGATTATAAAGCTTATCTAAATTCCATTCAGGTGGAGGTTCCGGAAAACCCTAAGAAAATCTGGTCTTTTGTTAAATCGAAAAAAGGTTCAGCGTCTTGCTTACCTGCTACCATGATAACTACCAATGGGTTAAGCGTAAGTTCGGGTACCGACATATCTTGTGCGTTTGCGGATTATTTTTCGTCAGTTTTTGTGGATGGTACCATTGACAGCTCTAAAATATCTAGTGGCTCAGGTGTTTCACCTTGGTTTTCTGTGGACGCGGTTTATAAAATTTTGATAAATATTGCCCAGTCTTCTACCCCTGGTCCTGATGGTATTCCATGCACCTTCCTCAAAGAATTTGCTACTGAACTATTTGAGCCTCTGTTTTTAATTTTTTCGAAATCATTACGTGAAGGTATTTTCCCATCTCAGTGGAAAACGGCTTTTGTCGTGCCAATCTTTAAAGCAGGTGACCGACAGGTGTTATCTAATTACCGTCCGATATCCATTCTTTCGTCTATTCCCAAAGTTTTCGAAAAAATTGTATACGAATACCTTAGCCACTCGATTAAACACATTCTTATTAAAGAACAACAACGTTTCGTGTCCGGGCGATCGGTTGAATCCAACCTGGTGTCTTATGTTACTTTCTCCAATCTTCCTTGAATGGGGACTGCCAGGTCGACGCCATTTACACTGATTATTCTAAAGCCTTTGACAAAATTGACCATACTATTCTCGTGCAAAAACTTTTATACTTAAATATCCCAAATGGTATTATTCACTGGATCATATCATATTTATCGGATAGAAGTCTGGCGGTCAAGATTGGTGGCTGTCTCTCCGGTTATAGACCTATCACATCAGGAGTACCTCAAGGTAGCCACCTTGGTCCAACATTATTCTTAATTTATATAAATGATATTGCTTCTTGTTTCAAATACTCCAAATTCTTGTTGTATGCTGATGACAATAAAATATTTACAAAAATTGGCTCAAATCTTGACTGCCTACGGCTTCAGGAGGACCTTGACCGGTTGCATGATTACTGTGTAATCAATAAACTTCACCTTAACTATGACAAGTGTCAAAAAATATCGTTTTCGTGTAAGCGTTATCCGATTAATTTTAATTACAACTTTAACGGTCAAGCTATTGTGGCCACTGATAGCGTTAAGGATCTCGGCATTGTGCTTGACTCCAAACTGCGATACCACTTGCACATCGAATTTATGGTGAAAAAAGCTCTCCGCAATCTGGGGTTTGTTATCAGATTGAGCAAGAACTTCTCCAACTTGAAGTGTATTAGGTCTCTTTATATGGTATTTGTTAACAGTGTGTTGAGCTATGGTTCTGTAGTGTGGAATTCCTTGTATGCAGTTTATCGTGACCGTATCGAATCAGTTCAACGTCCATTTGTCCGTTACTTAGCGCGTAAGTATTATCTTCCGCACTGCGATTATATTATGCGTTGTTCAGCTTTTAACTTACTACCCTTGGGTCAGCGCCGTCTTTTATCTGATCAGATTTTTCTTTTCAAACTTGTTAATGGCATGGTTGACGCTCCTGATCTGCTATTTGTGGTGAATTTTAATGTACCACAGCGATTTACTCGGAACAATACTACTTTTCGTTTACAAACACCTAACACAAACGCTTATTCTAACTCTCCTATTATACGGATTCTTGACACTTATAACCAGAGGCTCAATCATGTTTCTCTATTTGCCATCCCGTTGCAATCGTTTAAATGTATTTTATTCAGACTCGTTAGTAGCGGAACACTTGGTAATTAATTAGATTTTTTAATACTTTTTAAGCATTATTATTTTGTATTGATTATACTTGTTCATATTACTTGTTTTTAATACTATACTGTATTAATAGTATTGTATTCTTGTATTTTGTAAGTGGATGCTTTGCTGGGGATGTTCTCCCTGTTTGCGTCCCAAATTGTATAAAATAAATAAATAAAATAAATAAATTGGGATATAAGTAACATCGAGGATTATTGCAGAAGTAGAAGATTACAGATTACAGCAACTCACGTCATAATCAAACTTATCCGGGACAAGATCCGTAGAAATTCGATTACGAGAAGAATGACTAAGGAGCTGAGTATCAGCCTAAAAATTTATGCGCGAGATCATCAGATGTCTTTTGGGGCTTCATTGCATCTAGATGCTAAAAACTCAAGCTTTGAATTTGAACTACCCGTACTTGCTGCTCAGGTCATAGATAATACCTTGATTATGACTCCCAGAGAGTACTTCTCAAACTGATTTGTAACACTAGATCTAGAACTAGAACTTTTTTTTTTAAATTTTGTATTAAAAGGGGCGTACTCGTTTCATTCTTCCAACCCAACCCAGGGGCGCCAAATATCTTAAGACGGCACTGCCCGTTGGACATTCCCATAGAAGGGTAAAGTGATCGTATTCGCATGAAAAGCCATAATGTTATAAAAACGATAAATAATAAATATTGTTGAACGATGAGTGCAACAACTACACTCTTCAAAGATAGCCAAAAATGGACAACAACTAATCATTGGTAAGTAATGTAACTTATTTACGAAGATTATTTCAAAAGTAAAAAAAATCAAAGATATTGTCGCATTAGGGAAAGACCAGGAACATGTGTAAATAGACACCCAGAGTCCGGGCATCGACACCTTGTAGCGGTGTCGTCCGCGGATTCGTCAACGGGACCGTCCGGGCGCGGGAGGGAACGTCACCGTCGCCAAGATGTAAAATGATGAATCGTAATAAAGCAGTCTGTAAATGTCTTTTGTTAAAGTAACATCTGTAAACCGAAATCGAAATAAAAGAATTTGTAAACCCCCCAAACAAGTGAATAAGTTTTATTTTCCATATTTTTAAACGAGTAAAAAACCCCTTTGTAACAATATCAGTGATTCCCATCTAGATCGATTTTGTTCGGGAGAAGATTTGCAATAATTCGAAATGGAAGAAAAATGGCCAAGGAGCTAAGTATCACCTTCATTTTATCAAGATGCTAAAGTCTTAAGCTTTAAAAACTAAATACTCGTCAACATCGTCATCATTTATGAAAACAAAGTTTGTCTAAAGGACCCATGCTGCAGAGCTCATAAATAGTACCTTGATTTGGATTCCCACAAATTTCATTGATAAGATTTTGATGCAGGAAGTTCTTCTTTAGAGATTCCTAAACGTTCCCATAGAAGGGTAAAGTGATCATATTCGCATGAAAGATAATAATATCGGCGACGAAATTATTTGTCGATCTGTTTGGGGACTAGGTTGAGTTGCTTTGGAATTAGATTCGGCTGGTTTAGAAGTTGAGTTTATTTTTGAGTATCTTTGAAGTTAGGATGAATTGCTTTGAGGTTAGAATAAGTTATTTTAGAGGTTGAGTTTCGTTTTGAGTTGCTTTGAAGATTGAGTAACTTTTTAAACATCTTTGATGATTAGGTTGAGTTGCTTTTTGAGCTGTTTTGGGATTAGGTGGGGTTGTTTTGCAGTTAGATTGAGTTATTTTAGAGAAAGAGTTTCGTATTGAGTTGCTTTAGGATTAGATTGAATTGGTTTGAGGTTTAATTGAGTTATTATGGATGTTGAGTATCGTTTTGAGTTGCTTTAAGATTAAGTTGAATTGGTTTGAGGTTTAATTGAGTTATTTTGGAGGTTGAGTTTCGATTTCAGTTGCCTTGGGATTAGGTTGAGTTGCTTAGGGATTAGGTTGAGTTGGTTTGAGGATTGATTGAGTTATTATGGAGGTTGAGTTTCGTTTTGAGTTGCTTCAGGATTAAATTGAGTTGCTTCAGGATTAAATTGAGTTGCTTAGGGATTAGGTTGAGTTCTTTTGAGGTTTAATTGAGTTGTTTCGCAGGTTAAGTTTCGTTTTAAGTTGCTTTGGGATTAGGTTGAGTTGCTTATTGAGCTATTTGGGAATTAGGTTGAGTTCCTTTGAAGGTTGAGTATCATTTTGAGTTGCTTAGGGATTAAGTTGTGTTGCTTTGAGGTAAGATTGAATTCTTTTGAAGGTCGAGTGTCGTTTTAAGCTACTTTAGGATTAGGTTGAGTTGTTTTGCGGTTAGATTGAGTTATTTTAGAGAAAGAGTTTCGTATTGAGTTGCTTTAGGATTAGATTGAATTGGTTTGAGGTTTAATTGAGTTATTATGGATGTTGAGTATCGTTTTGAGTTGCTTTAAGATTAAGTTGAATTGGTTTGAGGTTTAATTGAGTTATTTTGGAGGTTGAGTTTCGATTTCAGTTGCCTTGGGATTAGGTTGAGTTGCTTAGGGATTAGGTTGAGTTGGTTTGAGGATTGATTGAGTTATTATGGAGGTTGAGTTTCGTTTGTTTTTTCGTTTAATTGAGTTGTTTCGCAGGTTAAGTTTCGTTTTAAGTTGCTTTGGGATAAGGTTGAGTTGCTTATTGAGCTATTTGGGAATTAGGTTGAGTTCCTTTGAAGGTTGAGTTTCATTTTGAGTTGCTTAGGGATTAAGTTGTGTTGCTTTGAGGTAAGATTGAATTCTTTTGAAAGTCGAGTGTCGTTTTAAGCTACTTTAGGATTAGGTTGAGTTGGTTTGAGGTTTGATTGACTTATTTTGCAGGTTCTATTTCAACCAAATTCTCAGTAAGAATTAGGTTGAGTTACAGATAGATTAGATTGAGTTACTTTGGAAATTTAGTAGCTTTTTTAATTATTTTGGGATTAAGTTGAATTCCTCTGAAAGATGAAAGTTTCTTTCCGAGTTGCTTTGGGGTTAGGTTGAGTTACCTTGAGGTTAGATTGAGTTGTTTTGGAGGTTGTTTTGGTTTTGAATTGTTTTAGGATTGGGTTGAGTTGCTTAGGGATTAGGTTGAGATGGTTTGAAGTTTGATAGAGTTGGTTTGAGCTTTGATTGACTTGATTTGAAGTTTGATTGAATTGTTTTGGAGGTTGTTTCGTTTTCAATTGCTTTTCGAGTTATTTTGACGTTAGGTTGAGTTGATTTTTGTGATGTTTTGAAGTTATGTGAAGTTGCTTTGAAATTAGGTTGAATTGCGTTACAGTTAGGTTGAGTTATTTTGGAGATTAAGTCACTTTGGGATTAGGTGGAGTTGCTTAGGGATTAGGTTGAGATAGTTTGAAGTTTGATTGAGTTGTTTTGGAGGTTGACTTTCGTTTTCAGTTGATTGGATTGACTTTCTTAGAGATTAGGTTGAGTTGCTTTGGAAATTCAGAAGCTTTTTGAGTTGCTTTGGGGTTAGGTTGAGTTAGTTTTTGATTTGTTTTTGGGATTAGGCTAAGTTCCTTTGAAGGTTGAGTTGCTTTGAGGTTATTCCGACTAGATTAATCCAGAAGTAGAAAACAGTCTCAGAGAAATGGTCAAGAAGCTGAGTACCAGTATTGAATTTATGCGCAAGGCTTCATTGCATCAAAATGCTAAAGACTCAAGCTTTGCAGATGAACTACTCGTCAATAACCTTTTTATTGATAAAAACAAATCTAAAAGACCTAAAAGAGTCGTGCTGCTCAGGTCATAGATTAATTTGAACTCTCAGATGTACCTTGATGAGATTTTGATGAAGGAAATTCTTTTTTTGAGCTGGTCTTGCTTCAACCGATCCCATTGGACTTCTTAAGACGCTCCCATAGAAGCTTAAAGTGGTGACATTCGTCTGTTAATAAGAATATGTCATAAAAACTATAAATAATAAGTATCGTTGAACGATGGTGTGGCCAATACACTCTTCAAAGACAGCAAATGCACAATAAGTTATTATTCAAAGATGAGTATCAGAAAAATGGATAAAGAGCTGAGATCAGTCTTAAATCTGTGCGCAGGATAATCACACATCTTTAATATCAAGGTTTGAAGATTAGAAACCTGAGTTATACTTTAGCTTCAGAGGAATTTATGACAATCTACAGCTAAATAAGTATTAAAACTTTCTAGTTCTCGATCTAGTGTTAATTCTAGTTTTAGTTCGATATAAGTATACAATAATTTAATACTGAATGACAACAAAAAATAGAGCCAACATAATTTATAACACAACCCAACCCAACTTAGATTCAGAACTAACACGACTTAGAACTAGAAACAATAGGGTTTAGCTGCCTTAAGAGACGTACGTCTAAACCCTAATGTTTCTAGGTCTAGCGTTAGTATTAAAGCTAGGTTGTAGGTCTAGCACTGACGTTAGAGCTAACACTAGACTTACAACAAAAACATTTGGGTTTAGCTGTAAATTTAGCTGAAATTCCACGATGCAACAAAAAGGAAAAAACAGGGAAGCTGCCTAAGCCCTTTGAAAAAAAGCTCTTTTTATTGTTCACGTACCCAGGTTTTGGGAACAGCTTGTTTATCTCCTAAACCCTTGGCCCACAAAACATTATAATCAACATACCTCCCTAGACCTCCCTCTCCCTTTTTTCCTCCGGTGTCACTGCCTTGATTCTGCAGCTTCCTTTCGTGTCTTTCTTTTTCTTGCATCATTTCTCTGATCATTTCTTTAATAGCAACCCATTTTTCTTCCGTTTATTGCATCTATCCTCGCCTTTTTCTCTGTACATGTTGAAATTTCTGCATTCGAAAAACGTGTGCTAAACACTGTCCCTCCCTGCGCAGAACCAGCAGGTTTCAGTTTCGGATTTCCTTATCCTGTATAGGTACATTCTAAAGAGCCCGTGATCAGTCAGGAACTGCGTTAGGAAATGATCTGTTTTTTTTCCATTTTGTATCCAGCTATGTAGAGATATCCGGAATCAGTTTCCTCGTCCATCCCGTCTTTCGGTTCCATCTTTCTTGCCACGAATGCATTAAAACCTCTCTATTGGCACTTTTGCTTCCCTTTTCAAGGAGCACGTCTCGCTCCTCTCTTTTATCAGTAGATCAATAGGTGGAAGTCCGGCAATTACTTCCACCGTTTCTGTCGGTGTTGTTCGATAGGCAGATGTTATACCTGTAGCTAGCTTTCTGTTTACGCTAGTTAACATATCTCTGTATTTTTTAAATTTCAACGCTTTTTCCCACGTGAGCTCCGAGTAAACGATGATTGATGTTGCCGCCGTGGCGATTGTTCGCTGTTTACTAGCTACTGCGTTTATCTCCTACTTTTATCATTAATCTGTTTGTCATTTATGTTGTTTTATTAGCTATTTCCACCACGTGTCTAGTCATTTTGGTATCTTTATCGAATACCACACCTAGATACTTGATTTCACTCGAACTGCTTATCGTTGTTTAATGTTTAAGTTTTCCACTTTGTGACGTCCTTGTAGGAGTACAATTTCTGTTTTCTACTGTCTAGAGCTAACACTACACATAGAATGAATAACATTTGAATTTAGCTGTAACTCCCTTAAGACGGAACATAGCCATCCCAACCTAACTTAGCCTCAGAACTAACACTCGACTAAGAACTGGAAATATTAGGGTTTATGATGTTTGACAACAAAATGACATGGAAGGCTCACCTAGATAATAGAGTAAAGAAAGCGTATGTTGCATTCAGCCAGTGCCGGAGGACTATAGGTAAGACATGGGGGGCTGTCACCTAAAACTGCCCTCTGGATCTACACAGCTGTAATTCGACCTATGCTTACATATGGTGCAGTAGTCTGGTGGTCGAAAACCTTAAAATTTATTTCCACTGCTGCACTAAATAAAGTACAGAGACTTGCGTGTTTGTATGTTACAGGTGCGCTGCGATCTACCCCCACCGCACCCATGGAAAACATGTTGAACTTACCGCCACTTCATTTATTCATACAAGAAGTGGCACTAGTGACCATGTTTCGACTGCGTACAGCAGGAATCTTTATGGGTGAGAGAAACAGTAAAAATGCCGTACTCTGGAATGAAATGGTCGGTTACTCGCCAATTCTGGAACGCAAGACGGACTTCATACCCCTACAACACATTTTTACTAAAAGTTATCTCACCTACCCAAGTTCCACAGAAGTAGAAGTAAATAAAAGTAACAAAATCTACACTGATGGTTCGGTTAGTCGGGAAGGAACTGAAGCTGGAGTTTTCTCGTACGATCTCCGACTCCACATATATACTCCTTTAGGTAAAGGTACCGCCGTCATACAGGCAGAATTAATCGCCATTCTACTTGCCGCTGACTTTATTGTCAGATCCAACTTGCAAGGTAAGTCTTTCACAATTTTTACTGACAGTAGAGAATCCATTTCAGCCCTGAGTAGAATAACTATTACCTCAGTACTTGCCATGGACTGTCGCCTAACATTGGAGAAGGCCGCAGCAAACAACTGTGTTTCACTTTAATGGATAAAAGGACACTCGATCTGTTCAGGTAATAAGCACGCTGATAGGCTTGCCAAAAGAGCTGCCAAGCGAGCTATCTGTTCACCTGAACCGTTAATCGCTCCGTCCGTAGCAACTCAAATTGAGCTTATTAAAGATTTCACCCACAGGAAATTCACAGACTGGTGGGATAGGACAAAGGGCTGCTATTTGTCTAAAAAACTGTTGTGTTATCCTTCAGCTAAGAAGGACGTATTTTAATGGGACTCATCACGGGTCACTGTAAGGTAAACTTGCTACTAATCTCCTCTGTCGCTTTTATTAAGAGAGCGAGGAGACTGTTCGACACATCTTGTGTGAATGCCCCACTCTACAAGACCTCAGAATGCGAGACTTTGGAGAGGAATGGCCGAGCACAGATGGCATCAGGAACACACCTCTGAGCTGTATTCTAGCCTTCGGAAAATCCTTAGGCTGGCTGATGTAGCTAGAGAGAGTGTAGGAGGATGTACAAGGAGCCCGTTGGGGCCTAGGTGATGTATGCTTTAGCGTATCCTCCGCTTTCCTACATACATACACATGATGTTTGTGGTAGTGTAATTTGGTGGTAGAACAAAAATGCCCAACCCAAATAAGAACAAAGTTCGCTTACAGGAATCATGCTGCTCACGCTGTAGATAGGGTCTTGATTTTGACTCCTAGAAAAAAAGAAGATTTTGATGAAGTACTTCCTTTGAGCTAGTATTACTTCAAAATTGGGCATTTGATGAAACGTCTCCATAATATTCAAAAGTATTTGTCTGAAAAACAATAATATTTCATAAAAACGATAATAATTGTATAGGAATAAATCAAATTGACGCAATAAAAATAATTTTCAATCAGGAAATAATTTGTCGATACCCGTAATTCAAATTAAATAAATCAAAACGATTTCAGTCACAGACGAGAAAAAAAAACACAACAGTACGGTTATAATCAAACTCATAACTCAATTACACAAAATATTTTAATCGGGTCGCAAATCATATATACGAGAATCGCAGCCCATGGCTTTTTAACAATGGATCGGGGCGGAATTAAAGCTCGTCGCAAAAACGCGCCCAACGGATAATTTACAGCTGGATTCAATATAGGGCCATAATTTCAACTGCAGTTTGCTTTGGCCCCTCCGGACGGAGGCGGGGGATGGTTTATGGCGGTCGGGTTCCTTCTGTTGGCGCTTCGCCGGTCGGTATATGCTCCGGTATAAAAATCTCGAGGCTCCGGACTCGGATATATGACCCCTTCGTCGACTCGCGTACATATAAAGCAGTGCTGAAACACACGATCGCATTATCGCCGTATTCTAGGCGATTATCGTAATCGCATCGGTACGTCTTCCACGTCGTCGTAAGATTTCTACACTTTCTACGCCATGGTTCTTCTTTGTCTCGCTTCCACACGGTCACTGTATCTCATGAATCCGTTTATACTTTAGACGTGCCACACGATCAACACCTTTCATATTATTTCTTATGTGTCAATTTAAGAAAAAAAAGAAAAACGAAATCATTATTTACTCGACAATCCCCCCAAATAAAGTCCGCGTATATTGAAAGTAAATGAACGAAACGTAATTACTTAACCCCTTTCTGGAATCGCCAGAAAAATCGCCAACCACTTAACGTAGTTTTATCACCCCTCGATTTCCGTCTCTTTCTTCAATACTCCTCCCCAATAAACCGAGAGAAGATAGAAAATAGGGTACGTGGTTCATCGCACCAAGGGAATAATAGAATTTTAGTGTAGCAGCCGTCCCATTTCGTGTAGCTCAGGCTTCGAGGCGTTTATCTGGAGGTCCCATCTTTGTTTTGACGAACTTGTATTAAATTTGTACTATCGGTCCTAATGTCTACTATTGAATTTTCGGCTTCGGAGTGTTGACAGTTCCGGTTTTGGGCGTGAATAATTCATTGCGGTCCGCGTAAGGAGAGGGCAACAGCTGTCGCGGTTGATCAGATATAAAGCTCTTGAAAGCTCGAATTCTCGGTCGCCGAGGGATTTACATCTTAAACGCCGGGGGTTTCATTAATATTCAATTTAGCAAGGTTAAAGAAGTTACAATTTTATCTTAAATTTTCTTAGTCAACGAAAAATAACAATAAATCATTTATGCCCGATTGAAAGTTGCGTAAAAGTTTCTGTTTACACAAAATAACACTTCAAATGCAGCTCTCGACCGAATAATGATGTCACTTTCATGTGTTTACAGAGCGCGGCGCGTATATGAAGTTATTACAAAAACTTTTCAATCTGGCGCGCTGTCAATCCTTGCGTAGTCGCGGCACAATAGAGGGCCGGATACGACTTCCGTCAATATAGGCTACCGTGCCGTTGACAGCTTTACATTTCTATACGGACTTACTTCGTAGCTCGCCGCGGAAATAGGCGGGATTTTCCGGGATTTCTTCCACCTTTTCAAAGCGAACTTCCCGATGGCACTTGATTCACTCTGGCGGGTCTTGTTCGGGAACATTATGATCGCACAATGACACCACTGAAATTGCCATCTCCATTATATCGAGTCATAGAAAAATTTTACCAAAAAAAAAGATGCAATTCATGATGAAATTTTATTAAAGATTGAGAAAATAATTATTTCTTTTCGTCAATTATCATCAATTCTTTCGCCAAATTATCAATGAAATTAATTGTTCCTTTCATAATTGACTTTAATTCTGATCTGCTTGATATTATTCCTTCTCTTGCAGCTAATGTCATTTTTAGCAGACCATTGTAAGTGAGTATTGATAAAATCATTCCTGTAACAAAGAAAAATTCAAAAAAAAGGTTATTATTATAAATTTTAAGATTAAAATTGACTGAAATTTGTACTTTCTTGACTGGTTTATTATTTATAAATTAGGGTCTTTTTTAAAAAATTTACTTCTGGTGATAATTAAAATTTATTTTTCCTAAACTAGTTTCGAGCCTTGCTCTTCTACAGTAGATACCTACAAGCTTACAACATACGAAAAATGAACATATTAATATAAAAATTAAATAGTAAAATCTTACGTAATTTTTAACGGATAAGAAAACAACTTCCTTTTTCGCTATCCAAGCTTTCGCAATTATTTTATTCCTTCATCAGGGAAACACTACAATATTAAAATAGATTGGCAACGTTACAAAAAATCTTTAAATTAAAGTCGACTTACAATGGAAGTAAGAAGGTTGACTTCAAAAATTAGATACAAAATTTTAAAAACTTATTTTTATAAAATTAAAAAGAAAATTTTCTTGACACATCAGTCAAAGTAGAGGACAATGACAAGGTTAAAAATAGAATGATTTTTTGTTATTTTTTGTTTTTTTGTTTTTCAAAAAACAAGAACAAAACAGTAAATTTTGAATTTTGTTAAAGAGGAACGCTGGAGGGGCAAAAAGGAAAAAAGCGGCTCAAAAAGTTAAGGACGTAACTCTCGTCGTGTGAAGTCGTTGTTAATTATAAAACTATAGATTGAACTTATCCCTTCTGTATCAGTTCTGAAATTCACTGAATTTTTGTCTTTATTAATGTAAACCATTTCAAGGAAAAGACGTTTATTATAAACCGACTCTCTGTCTAAAATCTTAGCGTTGCTAAAATCAAGATGGTGACCTTCCTTAACATGATGGTAAACAAGAGCACTTCTATTCTCATTTCTACCCCTATAATCATTCCGATGTTGTTTAAGTCTATTCCCGAAATACTGCGCTGTCGTACCAATGTACTGTAACGGTTCAATTTTTGTTTAAGATTTAATGTTCATTTTTCGTATTTGAATTTATATATTTTCTTTTCCAATTTCGTTGCGAGGGGTTTGTAAACCGGTTTCGGCCGTTTTCGGGAAGAACGATCCGTCGAGTTTTGAGAGTAGAGCGTGCGAGCGAGTGGGTGACACCAAGAAAATTGTTTCGGCGCGTTAATAATTTTCCTAAAATTGAGGGATTTCTCCCGAAATAATATAAACTGGGACGTTTATTGGGAAGCACAAGGTGCTAAATTGGGAAAACGGACCCATTTTTACCGGATTCCGGGATTTTAAGCTCGTAATAGCTCTGAATTTAGTCTTTTTGGTTTGGTCGTACATTTCGTTTTTTTTGAGAATAAGCCCTGACATCAATCAGGTACGTGTCGCCATCATGGTTAAACATTTAGTTTATTGTTTCTTTTGTTTTTGTTTTCGTTTTAAGGGTTTTTAGTATAGATAATTAAATTTGGTTATTGAATTGGGGGAATAAACGAAATTTTATTTTATTGGAAAGGCGACAATTCTTCGGCGGACCTCGTACATTGGAAAGGGAAAAATAGAATAAAGCAAACAAAGAATTTGGGAAAAATTAAAGAGAAAAGAAAGAAATAGTGTAAGTAGTTTTAAGTTTTTTTTGTTTGTCAGATTTCTCCTGTTTTCGAACAAGTTTTTGTTTTTTTATTTATAAGTTCTAAAGATTATTTTTTTGTTGTTGTTTGTATTATATCATAATACCGTTGATTTCTTTTTGTATTAAATTCATTTTTTTTGTAATTTTTTTTGTTATTTTCACCAACCGTCCAACCACGTTAAATACGTACAAAACTGAGTATTGTTGGTTTTGTGTTTGGAAATCAGGACACGCCCTAAGATCGGCGAAGTATTCTTATTTGTACTTTTTTTCAAATAAGTGGCGCCCACCCCTTTTCCGGGAATAATTTTTTTGTGACGTTTCCTCTCCTGATTGCCAGACGCAAGATTTTGGTTTTTTTTCTACGTCACAGTACGTTCCTTCACAATTAACGCAAGGAATAGAGTAAATGATGTTAGATTGTTGTGAAATAGGAACGTTGTCCTTGGTTTTTGAACAAACTCTATTAAGTGGTAAGTAATTATATTTAGCAAATTTAATGTTGAACTGATCGAAAAAGGATATAAACCTAGATGTAAAGCCTTTGATGAAGGGTATTTTTACATATTTAAACTGTGTTGTTTCTTCAACAATATCAGACCTTTGGTCACCATCAAAAGGACTTATGGAAGTTACTAAAGAATGGTTGAGAATTCCTTTCAAAAGACGCGGAGGATAACCGTTATTAACAAAAACATTCATCAGTTTTTTTAGATTATGTTTATGAAAGGAAGGATGAGAGAGTTTCAGAACTCTATGCTTCATCCCCACAACAGTATTAATTTTTTGGTTCATTGGATGATTAGAAAAGAAGTTGATGTATCGACCCGTGTAAGTTGGTTTAGTATACCAATCCAGGAGGATCATTTGATCCTCACTTCTTATTACTCGAGTGTCCAAGAAAGGTACTGAACCATCCGTCTCCATCCTCTATTGTAAATCGAATATTAATACTATAACTATTGAAAACATCTAATATAGTATTAAGATGATCACATGGTACTGAACAAATTATGTCATCAACATATTTGAAAATGAAAGGTAATTCAAACGGTAACTTAGGAATACAATAATCCAGTAAACTATCCATCACCATAGTGGCCAAAATTGGATTAAGAGGACTTCCCATAGGCGTACCAAAAATTTGATTGTAGAATACACCATTAAATGTAAACGACAACGTATCAAAAAGGAAAGTAATTAAATCAATAAAGGTTGTAATGTCTAAACTTGTGTTATTTTCTAGATAGTTCCAGTTATCAACTATGGTCTGTTTTACCAATTCTAAGGGGATGTTTGTAAATAAGGAAACAACATCAAGAGAAATAAGCACGTAGGTGGTTCTATTTTTTACCTTGTCATTGTCCTCTACATTGACTGATGTGTCAAGAAAATTTTCTTTTTAATTTTATAAAAATAAGTTTTTAAAATTTTGTATCTAATTTTTGAAGTCAACCTTCTTACTTCCATTGTAAGTCGACTTTAATTTTAAGATTTTTTGTAACGTTGCCAATCTATTTTAATATTGTAGTGTTTCCCTGATGAAGCAATAAAATAATTGCGAAAGCTCGGATAGCGAAAAAGGAAGTTGTTTTCTTATCCATTGGTTGCTTTTCCCAAGATTTTTTAATCTTTGTATAGATTACAACCGGTACTCCATTTGTAATTATTAACATATTAGAAAAATTAATTAAAATTCTTTAAAATTTACGTCAAAAGTTATTATATTTAGGTACGGATCTCGCAGGCAACTATAGATTGGTTTTTGGGTCGGGATAATTTGTTCATTAAGGCTTATAATACTACTGTTAATTTCAATAAACTTGTTGATTTCGTACATTTCCATTATTTCCATAAGGTTGCTTTTATTAAGTTGGTGTAGTAATTTAATATTTTTATTTTCGTCGAATTCGTGGTTATTGAAAATTAGATGTTTTCCGAATGGATACTTGGATACTTCTCCCTGTTTCACCTATGTACGTGGCTGAACAGATCCCACATTGCAATTGGTATATGCCACTTTTAGCGAGAGTTGTAGTCTTGTTTTTCATATTAACTAATAATGCCTCAAGATTGTTTTTGTTTTTAATTGTCATTGTTATGTTGAACTTATGGAACATTCTCTTGATTTTATGGGATATTTCTCCTGGGTAAGTTATTGATCTGTACATTGTTGGTGTATCAGGTTTTCGGTCGGATAGGGAAGTTGTTTCTTGAAGATAATATTTGTTTTGTATTTTCGAAAATATTCGTTGGATATATGTTAGTGGGAAGCTGTTTTCGTTTGCAATTTGGTGGATAATTTCGATCTCTTTTTCTAAGTCTAGCTGTTCCAATTTCGAATGGAAAGCTCTGTATAGATAAGCCCAGTATGCTGCCATTTTATGAGTTTCATCATGATGAGAATCGAATGGGATGGTGGTACTAGTTTGTGTAGGTTTTCTGTAGATGTCATATTTAATTTTGTTGTTTGAATGTCGTAGTGTATAATCTAAGAAATTTAATTTTTGATTGTTTTCACTCTCGATAGTGAAGTTAATATTGGGGTGTAAACTGTTAATGTATTTATGAAGATTATCAATATGTTGGTCCTCTTTAATCACTACTAAAATGTCGTCTACGTATCTTGTTCATAGAATAATATCGTCTCTATAAGGGTTTTTGTCACACATAATTTGATTTTTCTCTTGGTTGTCCATGAAAATATCTGCCATCACACCACTCAATGGTGATCCCATTGGTAATCCATCTAAATATTGATAGTATTCATCGTTAAAGATACAAAAATATTGCTCTTGGCATAGTTTTAATAGCGTTAAGATAGAGCGAGTTTTGTCTTTGTTTTTGAGGTCAGTCTTTAATATTTCTTCTAATATCGTTATTGTGTCGGCTATGGGTATGTTTGAATATAGGTTATTGACATCAAATGAGATAATTTTGAATCCTACTGGTAGCTGTATTTTGTCAATTAAATCAGGAAGTTGGTAACGATTAATTATGGTATATTTTGGTTTAAAATTGATGTCATTTATTATAAATTTTTGTAAAAGTTTTGTGAGTTTGTATGTGCTGGATTCAATGGAGGTTATAATGGGTCTTATTGGTAATCCATTTGTGTGAACTTTAGGTAGTGCATACAATTTAGGAGTTTGCGGATTCATAGGTAACAGGCTGGTTAAGGTACCTCCAATTTCTGTTATTGTCGTTTTGTTTTCTTTAATTATTGATTTTACTTTTTTATGAAAATTGTTTGTGGGGTTTTTATTGATATTTTTAAAGTTATTGTCTTTTCTCTTATCTCTTATTTATGTAGAGATCTTTGGTTAAAATTATCATTCCTGCGTTTTTGCCTGCAGGAGTAACTATTAATTCGTTTTCTTTAATTTTCCGCTTGATGTTCTTAATAATTTTTCGTTCCTTTTCCTCTTCTCCATTTCTTATTGTTTGTTTATTTGTTTTCTTCTTTAGTTAGGATTTGTTGAATCTCCTTATTCATAATGTTTTCCTTTGATAGCTGCCTGAAGTTCCATTGCCAGTATTGGGAGGTTGATTTCTCTTTTTGGAACATATTTCAGACTTTTTTCCATTAATCTTCTTTCTTGTTCTGTGAAAATCACGTTTGAAGTATTTGTTACTTTGGGAAAAAATTTATGAATTTCTCCTAGTTTGTTTGTTTGATATTTATTCTTTTCTCTTTCTTTTTCTGTTCTCAATTTGTTCAGTTCTTTTAGTTTCTTTTTGTGAATTCCATTAAGAATTATTGTATCATGTAATTTAGCTTCTTTGATAATTTCTTCGATTTCGATATTGATTATTTAAATCCTGGTAGCATTTATAAAGTTTAATGTTGAGTTCGTTAAGTTTCCTATAATGGTTGTTTAGGGTTATACGTATATGTTGAATTTTCAATTTAATAACCATATCCTTTTTATATGTTGTGGATATTTCTTGTTAGTAAATTTTGGAAATAATCCCTCTCTTAAGTAGATTCTTAGAAATTTAAGTGGCCGAAGTGATTGAAGTGACTGGTTCGAACTGGTTCGAAGTGGTTCGAAGTCACTTCGAACCAGTTTCTGAAGAAGGTTGCAACATGGTATCCGAAACGTCAAACATTTTTTCAAAAAACGCACGGCAAAACCCGAAAGTTTCTAGTTTTAGATCTAGTGTTAGTCCTAGTGATAGTTCTAGTGATAGTTCTAGTGATAGTTCTAGTGTTAGTGCTAGTGTTCGTTCTAATTTTAGTTCAGTTAACACCGATCGTAAAAGCCTTCGTACTTATACTTTCCTTGTGTTGACCAAAATCTTCAGAAGCATTATAAAGTTGATTCTAAATTATTTTGTTGATTTATTGTTTTGTTTTGACGAGTGTTGAACTTACTCGTCAAGGCAATTAAGATAGTTGTTCAAAATTATACTCATCTTAAGCATAATGTATTAAAGCACAATTTATTTATAATAGGTTTTTGTATGTAAATATAAATCTTTGTATAAATGGATAAGTAACATGTTAAAATTACATTTTTTATAAACGTTGCAGTACAAAGTTAAATTATAAAATGGATGAAAAGCAAGATATAAAGCAATCTTTTTTATATTGAAAAAACGACAAAATCAATAATACAGAATCACGCAGTTAAAAATTCGGTGAAAATAAAAATGTTTATATAAAAATATAAATATTTAAAAAAGGAGTTGAGGAATGTAGGATTTCAAAGTTGTATGTGAAATTATTTTTGACAATTGGAAATAGGTTTATAATGAAAGGAAAGTGGATGGGAAGTGTGGGGGAGCGTCAAGAACCCAAAATCTGCGACCAGCATGTGCGGCTAAATATGCTGATCCTCGGAATTTTGCGGAAAGAAGTTACGTCGACAATTGTACAGTGGAATGTTGGAGTTATAGACTAAAATAGATTAAGGCATTCCAGTTGTGTGTTATTTTTAATAAATTTTTCTATTTTATACGGTTCTATAAGTACTAGTTCGTTATCATTTTTTATTTTTTATTGTCATCATTATTTGAATCATTATTTGTTTATAATGCAATCACTCCCTCATCAATCTCCTGTCCTCACCTCCCTATCCCAGAACCCGCTTGCGGTCTAAACTCCCGACAATCCACATCAAAAGCTTATTCTTCCGCGCTCCCACCAATTTTGTATCTTCTCACATCCACAACCTTTCTGATTTATAGATTCCCCTCTCCCTCTCCCCCAAAATCCGCTCTTGGTCTATCTCTTCCTCCCTCAATGTTTCCCATTCCTCCCTGCACAGCATACACTACCTCTCCTCATCAGCCATCGAGTATCCATTAGCTCTCTCCTCATTGCTACATCGGAACCTAGCCACTAATTTCTCCCCTTCCTCATCTCCTTCCAATACAGTCTGTATCAGGAGAAGTGAAAGTGACTCATCGATTTCCGTAAGAATTTTGCGCGTACGTTACAATACTATATCCGTGCATCGACGTCTGTTAGAGTGAAATGAATGTTCCGTACACTTTTAGGCGATGAGTCACACTCACTTCTCGTGGTACAGACTATAACAAGAATTTAGGCAGCCCCTCCGTAATTATGTCCCTGTACCCTTCGTTATATCTTCCCTATCCCCCAACTCCCTCCATATATCCCGACCTTATCTTTGTCTACCATTTATATCAGTTACCGAATGTGGGCTATTCTTCTGTTATAATTGAGTTTGTCTCTTTTCCCATATCTTCTCCTGGCCCCCTTCTATTCTTTCTTCATATTCCACTACTCTCCTGTCCGTTTCCACTCTGACCTGCTATCTTTAGCTATTCCCTCATTATATACCCCGGCTTTCCAATATCCGATTTTATCTCCAATATCTAGCTTGCACGTCCTCCAGCATTCCGTGTTCCCTCCATCTTCATACCTCTGCGCCATATATCATTACACTGCTAACCAGACCTTCAAACATAATCTTTCTCGTTGTCACATTCCTTCCGAAGACTCTCCCCCTAACCACATACTTGTCTTATCACCTTATTAGCTTTTTTGCTCCTTTCCTTCCCATCTCCAGTTTTCTGCTTTTTTCTCCCACTCATCTGCCCCTTCCTCAATCAATCTTCCGAGTCCGCCGTATACAATGTTAACAGACTTGGGCTCAGTAGATAGCACTGCCTCAGTCCCTTCGTCGTCCAGAACAAGTCGCTCAGCGTATCCCCTACTTTAATCCTAGCCATAATGTGTAGTCCCTGCACTTGTGGTGTGAAGATTACGGCGGAACTACCGCCGTGCTTCATCGTAAGAAACAGCTATTTGGGATTGAACAAGTGCTCGTAGGAGAACGTATCAGACAACTGGAGGACTATCAGATAATCATAGATAACGATATTCATCATCTATCAGTTGTCAACCTCATGAACATGCTTTCGTCTTTCTATGGGATTTTCTCTCACTGCTCTTGGATCCAGTTGAGGCACATTTTCGCTCATTCTTTGTGTGCCTTTCAGTTCTTAACTGAAACAAGTGGTTTGTATACTGGACGTTATCCAATAAGTCACACTCATCAACCTCCTATTGATCGTCCATTTAACAATTTCCTTCCAACGTCTATCGCCTTAAGCTGTGGGTTCGACGTGCTTAACCTTGAGTCGGTTTCTCCTCTAGTCAATTCAAGGTCTACCAATCCGTTTCTTCATCCTTAACATTCATTTTTAAGTAAATGTTCATCTTTTGATGCGAATTTCAACTCATTTAATAAATTTATATGAGTGTCTGACCTTCCTTTTAGAAGCCAACCCTTACACCATAATTTTCTTTTCATATCGCACAAAATAAGCAAGCCTTAGACTGCAAGTGCGTCATCGTTTTTCATCGCGGATGATACAATGTATATCCTCGTCTAAGTCTCTGAGAAGAACTGAAAGTCGATCGTAGACGTGTGGAGGCAATAGAAACTTTCGATAAAACTGTGCAAACGGACTGTGCAGTTTAATCGCTACGATAAATCGTTACGTGTGTGGCCGGCATAAACAATTTGCCCCTTTTCTTATCCAGCTCCCTTTCTGTCAAATGCTTCAACATATACACGTTATCGATTGGTTTCTCCTCAATTCTTACCAACAGTATCTTCGTGTATACCTTGTATGCCGTGTCAAGTAGGTTACTTCCCCTGTAGCGATCTACACTTCCCTTATTACATTTTTTTATATACTGGGTAATTTACCCCCACTTTCCATCCCACCGGAATCCCATCCCAACTCCATACGCTATTCATCATTACCAAACTTTGAGAAATTTGAAATTTTTGAGTTAAATCTCTTTATGTGTTTTTTGAACCAAAGTTAGAATTAACACTAGCACTAACACTAGAACTATCACTAGGACTAGTACTAGATCTAAAAAACTAGATCTTTTACTAGGTCTTTTAAAAAAATGTTTGATGTTTGTTGCAACCTTCTTCCAAAAGTTTCAAACCAGTTTCAAATCCAACATTGCAATTTTATCCTTTGCATTATGTAAGATTTTTTGACTTCGTATTTTTTTAACATATTGTAAGCTATTTTTTCAAGGAAACTTATCATTAAATTGGCAGAAGTTTTGTTCTGTACAATTTTTTTTACAAGCTTAGATCATGTTCAACGTTTACTGGGTTTATTTTATCCTTAATTAGGTCTTTGGTTACCGTAAAACTATGCAGCTATGGGCCTGGCGCGCAACTATGGACCAAATGCACCTTCAAACCAAAATAAATCTAATTCAGTTCCTAGTGGCATCTAGTGTTTATCAATTAAATGTTGATGGGTTATTATGTGAAGCTGTTAGTTCCATAACTTTGCCACTAGCTGGCTTCTCTTGTTATGGTTTTGTAGATGTTGGTTTAACATCAACAAAATCGGGTTAGTGCATTGTCTGATAACTTCTATTTATATCTATTTCTTCAAGGTAAGTTCTGTTATTGATCTTGCTATATTTAAAAATGTAATGATAGTGTTATGTTTTAAAGACATAGTTAAGTTTACTATAGTCCAAACATTTCCTTGAACCATTCTTGAAAACCTTGTTATTTTGTTCCAGGAATTTGCATGTCGCGTGATAATGTGTCTAGAATTATGTTGAAGTGACAAAAAAAGAATATGCTTATACAGCGCAGAATAGGCAATGTTTATCCGTCATGCAGAAGAAATGTGCAATTTCGGACTTCCAATAACTATTTTCGATTAAAGGTATATCGTAAAAATGTATCTAGACAAAAAAGCTGTTAGTCATAACTACGATGAAACGAACCGGGTAGATGACCCAGGCAAAAAGAAAGTGTTGATGAAACGTGGTTGTAAATACCCTCAAGTGATTAAAAACTCAACAACAGTCGCTACAACAGGTCGAAATCAGGATGGTTCGACTCAAACAGCTTCGAAAATTGGTTTTTCCATTCAGTTTTACTAATTCTACGTAGAGAAGAAGGGAAGAAACTGCTCAACGGTGACAATTTAAGCTCGCATATTAGTCTTGATGTCCTGAAAGCATGCAGTAGCATAACATTTCTTTTGTGGCTCTCCCTCCAAATGGCACCCACTTGTTGCAGTTGTTCCTATTTTAGGCCACTAAAATTATAATGACACCTAATACTAGACCAATGGAAAGCATCTCCTGAAGTGCACAAGTTACCCATTACCCCTAAAATTGTGCTCTCTTTCCAAAATCGAAAAACTGTTTTCAAGAAAACTGATATTTTCCCCACCAATGCTATTCCAGTTCTGCAACGATTGCCTTCGTTCAAGAATGTATAACACATTCTTTACAACACATAATGATAAATTTCAGGTAGTTGTGTTCATCAACCGGTAGCCGGAGAGAGTGTAGGACATACATACATACATACTGCTTCTAGAAGATTTGAAATACTTTCAGAAGACTTGATACTGCTTCTAGAAGATTTGAAATGCTTCCAAAAGACTTGATATTGCCTCTGGAAGACTTGAAATGATTCGAGAAGATTTGATATTGCTCCTAACATACTTGATACTGTTTCTAGAAGACTTGAAATCTTTTATGTTAATACATTATCTATTTAATATTCAATTTGAATTACTTACTTGTATATTAATTACACTAAACGTGCACTCGTTGTGAATGTCACCACTGTATGAATCACTATCGCCAGGCATTTTGTATTTATAGCTGAAGTAACAGAGCGTGGGGAATCCTTTTCACATAAGAATTGTGGGAACACATTTTCTTTGATATTAATTAATATTACAACATTATTTACATTCTATCAGAAGACATCGATGGGAAGACACTTGGGAGGAGGTTGCACATTAATTGAAACCTCATAAATTGGAAACTCCTCCCATATTGCAACCTTTAAGAGGAGTAGGTTTATACCAGTTAACCGATTCTAGAACCTCCTCCTCCAACAATTAGCCGATTCTAGAACCTCCGCCCGGACGCAGGTTCGAGGAGGAGGTTCTAGAATCGGCTAATCTATACTACTACACTGCTTCTAGAAGATTTGAAATGAAAGATTAAATTGTAACTCTTTTGGCTACCCAAGCCGAGATACCATATAATGACAATTTTCAGATTGATGTGATATTAAATACTGCGCCTCAGTGGGAAGCGACCTCGGCTTGAATAGCTATAGGATAAAATGATCACGATTTAATATGTAAAAAAAAACAACATTTCCATCTGCTAAAGCCAAGGCCACAATGTCTAATAGTCTGAAATGGTTTGCGACCGAGGCAACCTAATCTTGTTAATTTAAACACACACTACACAAAATGTATACTATTACTTCTTCATTCTTAAGGTTGTAACAAAATTAGAACTAAAACATGACCTTGAATGAAGTCGTCACAACAATTTTTAACTGCAAATTAACCACTTCCAGTTAAATGCTTTGATTAATCAAGTCACACACAACCTAGTAATACATCTCAACTTATTGTGCTAATAAAATAATTTTAGAATATTTCTTACCTTTACTACAAAACAACGGCATAAAACTAAAAACATCAACAATCGTATTCCCAAAAATGCTCTCCTCCTTAATTTCAAACATATTCGAAAAATGCACTATGTTCCTCGTAAAACAATCGTATTCATACGGCTTCTTAATCAACGGAATGGGTAAATAATTCCACACATAATGAGCTAAAAACTCCACTAACTACAAAAAAAGATAAAGAAATTAATTAATCCCAAAACAATAAAATTCACAAAATACTTGTTCCCCCATTGATTCTCTACTATATCTATATTCTTGATTAACATATTTAACAATATTCGCCAAAGATGCATGTTTTTTCTTCAACGCCAAAACAACGGAAAGTATCGTGTAGCAATTTTTTAATTCGCATTTATAATGTCCTTTCAAAATTTCTTCAGTTTCCGAAAAATCTGCGCGAAGATTTTGGAAAATATCGATCCTATCCCAGCCGCAACATTTTTCTTTCATAAAATCGGCGATTGCGGAATAAATCCCCGCTATTAACACAATCGAGAAAGTCACGTGAGTATATCTTTTGATTTGCTTTATAATAGGGACGTATTTAACCGATCCTTCGATGTAGGTCGTCACAAATTGTCGGGGCCACGTTCTCAAAACGATATTCGGGGATGCTAAGAATTTTATTGGGTTATCGAGGATGTAAGCTTCATCAAGATTTAACTTCCTGCTTTTGCACCCACACGAAATACATCGAATGGGGGTATATTTAAAATCGAATAAATATTTTTGTAATAAACCCATTAAGTGATAACCGTCCACTAAGCAATGGTTAACTCTCAACATTACTCCGAATGATCGATGGGCAACTTTAAAATCCCACGCTATGGGTTGCTTAAAAATCACAACCTCCCATAATTTATCAGAAGCTATCTTATAACTTTCTAAATAATCCATCAATTTATTTCTGGTGATATACTTGCATCCAAGTACATTAATATCGTGTAATATGTCTTTAGAAGTAAAATGTTCGTCCAAATAATATTGGTAACCGCAACAAACGCACACTTTACTCGATAATTTTTTGTTCTCAATGCACATCCGGTCAATGGTTGTTTTAAGGAGCTTATAAAAGTCGTGGTATCTCCCGTGAATATAAACAATCATCATCGTTACGATTCCAACTTTTTTATGATCGTAAGCCTCGAAAATTGCGGAATGCCCATCGAGCATCCCCCCATATAAGGATCCATGCGTCGTTTTTAAATGAAGATGAACGAAAAATTTAAACAAAATAAACGGACTTATACACAATTGATATAAAAGCAAAGTAATAACGGATAAGGTCACGAAAACAAAGTTGATTAAAATTTTGTAACCCCAACAAGTATCGATTCTTTCCAAAGTAACCGGTGTCCAAATTAAATCCTTAAAACATAATTAATAAAATTAATATTTTAATTAATAAAAATTTACCTTTAAGATTGCGTAAAATAATAGAATTGAAGTAATTATAAATCTCATCATGATTACTTAAATTTGGTGATTAAATGAGGCTGAATTTTTTTTAATGAGTATTAATCAAAATGATTAAAATGACACAACTAAAAGTGAGATGTCAAAAATATGAGTTATGCACGTGAATTTATTTATTTTGAATTATTTTTCGGATTAAAAATCGGAAAATAATAATCCGACGTAATCTATGTTGCCTTTTTCCCTTTTGTAGCATTGAAGCTTTCGCCGTTTCTTGATTTCTTTGAACCAAGCCTCCCAAGTTTTGCAAGGAGGTAGGCGCAATCTTTTCCTTAAGACGCTCTCTCTCAAATGAAGATTATGAGTGCCGATACCTTTGTAAACGGCGCAGGCATAAACGGGAGAAATCTAAAACAAAAATATGGAAAGATTTAAAGTAAATAGAAATAAAGGTTGTGTTTGTAAAGTATTAAATATAGTGTTCTGAGAGAAATTTTAACGGTAGTTTTTTTAAACGTGTTTTGACCGAAAATTGCTAATCATATCACTATTACTTATAATACTTATAATATTACATGAATTCAAAAACTAGTTGTTATAAGGTGAACAGATAATTTCTTCAATTAAATTTCAAGAAACATCCGCTAAAAGGGGATCTAACATTTAGAAGACCTGAAATGCTTATAGATTCTTTGACACAGCTCCCACAAGACTTGAACTGCTTCCGGAACACTTGAAATGCTTCCAGAAGAATTGAAAGGCTTTCACAAGACTCGATACTTTCTCTGGAAGGCTTGATATTGCTTCCAAAGGGCTTGAAATGCATCCAGAAGATTTACTATAGCCCCTCGAAGACTTGATACTGCTTCTGGAAACATTGACATTGCTTGCAGAAAACTTGAAATGCTTCCACAAGACTCAACATTGCCTTTTTATGATTTAATATTGCCTCTGGAGGAGTTGAAATGCTTCCAGAAGAATTGCTTCCAGAAGACTTGAATTGCTTTCAGAAGACTTGAACTATTTCCACAAGACTCGATACTATCTCTGAAAGGCTTAATATTGCTTCCAAAGGCTTGAAATGCATCCAAAAGCTTTACTACAGCCCCTCGAAGACTTGATAGGAATAGAAATAAATGTTTTGTTGGTAAAGTTTTAAATGCCTTGTCCCGAAAGAAATTTTAACGACAGTTTCTTTCAAACATGTTTTCACCGAAAATTGCTAATCATATCACTATTACTTATAATACTATTACTATCTCTTATAATTTTCCAGAAAATATTACATGAATTCAAAAACAAGTTATTATAAGGTGAACAGATAATTTCTTCAATTAAATTTCAAGAAACATCCGCTAACAGGGGATCTATAATTTAGAAGACCTAAAATGCTTATAGATTCTTTGACACAGCTCCCACAAGACTTGAACTGCTTCCGGAAGATTTGAAATGCTTTCACAAGACTCGATACTTTCTCTGGAAGGCTTGATATTGTTTCCAAAAGGCTTGAAATGCATCCAGAAGACTTGAATTAGTTCCAGGAGATTTACTATAGCCCCTTGAAGACTTGATACTGCTTCTGGAAACATTGACATTGCTTGCAAATAACTTGAAATGCTTCCACATGACTCAACATTGCCTCTTTATGATTTAATATTGCCTCTGGAGGAGTTGAAATGCTTCCAGAAGAATTGAAATGCATCTAGAAGACTTGAATTAGTTCCAGAAGATTTACCACAGCCCTTCGAAGACTTAATACTGCTTCTGGAAACATTGACATTGCTTGCAGAAAACTTGAAATGCTACCACAAGGCTCAATATTGCCTCTTTATGATTTAATATTGCCTCTGGAAGAGTTGAAATACTTCCAGAAGAATTGCTTCCGGAAGACATGAATTGCTTTCAGAAGACTTGAACTATTTCCACAAGACTCGATACTATCTCTGAAACGTTTGATATTGCTTCCAAAAGGCTTGAAAAGCATCCAGAAGACCTAAATTAGTTCCAGAAGATTTACTACAGCCCCTCGAGGACTTGATACTGCTTCTGGAAACATTGACATTGCTTGCAGAAAAATTGAAATGCTACCACAAGACTCAATATTGCCTCCTTATGATTTAATATTGCCTCTGGAAGAGTTGAAATACTTCCAGAAGAATTGCTTCCAGAAGACTTGAATTGCTTTCAGAAGACTTGAACTATTTCCACAAGACTCGATACTATCTCTGAAACGCTTGATATTGCTTCCAAAAGGCTTGAAATGCATTCAGAAGACCTAAATTAGTTCCAGAAGATTTACTACAGCCCCTCGAAGACTTGATACTGCTTCTGGAAATATTGACATTACTTGCAGAAAAATCGAAATGCTACCACAAGACTCAATATTGCCTCTTTATGATTTAATATTGCCTCTGGAGGAGTTGAAATGCTTCCAGAAGAATTGAATTGCTTCCAGAAGACTTGCATTGCTTTCAGAGGACTTGAATTATTTCCGCAAGACTCGATACTATCTCTAGAAGGCTTGATATTGCTTCCAAAAGGCTTGAAATGCATCCAGAAGACTTGAATTGGTTCCGGAAGATTTACTACAACTCCTCGAAGACTTGATACTGCTTCTGGAAACATTGACATTGCTTGCAGAAAACTTGAAATGCTTCCACAAGACTCAATATTGCCTCTTTATGAATTAATATTGCCTCTGGAGGAGTTGAAATACTTCCAAAAGAATTGAATTGCTTCCAGAAGAATTCAATTGCTTTCATAAGACTTCCACAAGACTCGATACTATCCCTGAAAGGCTTGATATTGCTTCCAAAAGGCTTGAAATGCATCCAGAAGACTTGAATTAGTTCCAGAAGATTTACTACAGCCCCTGGAAGACTTGATACTGCTTCTGGAAAACTTGATATTGCTTGCAGAAGACTTGAAATGCTTTTATAAGACTCAATATTGCCTATTCATGATTTAATATTGTCTCTGGAAGAATTGAAATGCTTCTAGAAGATTTTATACTGCCCCTAGAAAACTTAAATTACTTCCAAAAGACTTGAT
Source organism: Onthophagus sagittarius (assembly GCA_036711965.1). NCBI lineage: Eukaryota > Metazoa > Arthropoda > Insecta > Coleoptera > Scarabaeidae > Onthophagus > Onthophagus sagittarius. Next base: position 18,357,149 of record JASERS010000004.1, read on the forward strand.
ATTGCTTCTGGAAGACTTTAAATTATTTTAGAAGACTTGATATTGCTCCTAGCGAACTTGATATTGCTTCTAGAAGACTTGATACTCCTAAGATACTCCAAAGTGTGTCTAAACAATTTTCTTTTGTTGCAATCTACTTTGCATTTACTATTTTAGACTTAATTATATAGATAGAAGTTAGAATAGAGATAAGAAGTTGAACCAAAGCAATTTCATAAATTTTTTTGAAATTTAGACTCTTCCCAAAGTGTGTCTAAACGATTTTTTTATTACCATCTGATTTGGATTTGTAATTTTATGTATCATTATGAAAGAAGAAGCAAACCTAAAGTATTTCCAGACTTTTTTAGCAAATTAAAATCGTTCCAAATACATTTTAGACATTAAATGGAATCTAGACTTTGCCCAAAGTGTGTCTAAACGATTCTTTTATTGCCATTTGCTTTGGATTTGCAATTTTATGTATAATTATGAAATAGGAAGCAAACTTAAGGCATTTCCAGACATTTTTTAGCACATTAAAATCGTTCCAAATCCATTTTAAACATTCTATGGAATCTAGACTTTGCCCAAAGTGTATCTAAACGATTTTTTATTGCCATCTGATTTGGATTGATAATTTTATGTATAATTATGAAATAAGACGTAGACCTAAAACATTTCCAGACCTTTTTTAGCAAATTAAAATCGTTCCAAATCCACTTTAGACATTCTATGGAATATAGACTTTGCCCAAAGTGTGTTTAAACGATTCATTTATTGTCATTTGCTTTGGATTTGCAATTTTATGTATAATTATGAAATAGGAAGCAAACTTAAAGCATTTCCAGACATTTTTTAGCAAATTAAAATCGTTCCAAATCCATTTTAGACATTAAATGGAATCTAGACTTTGCCCAAAGTGTGTCTAAACGATTCTTTTATTGCCATTTACTTTGGATTTGCAATTTTATGTATAACTATGAAATAAGAAGCAGATTTAAAGCATTTCCAGATTTTTTTTAACAAATTAAAATCGTTTCAGATCCATTTTAGACATCCAATGGAATTCAGACTTTGCTCAAAGTGTGTCTAAACGATTCTATTATTGCCATTTGCTATGGATTTGCAATTTTGTGTATAATTATGAAATAAAAAGCAGACCTAAAGCATTTCCAGCCTCTTTTTAGCAACTTAAAATCGTTTTAAATCCATTTTAGACATTCAATTGAATCTAGACTTTGCCTAAAGTGTGTCTAAACGATTCTTTTATTGCCATTTGCTTTGGATTTGCAATTTTATGTATAATTATGAAATAAGCAGACCTAAAGCATTTCCAGACATTTTTTAGTAAATTTAAATTGTTCCAGATCCATTTTAGACATTCTATGGTATCTAGACATTGCCCGAATTGGGTCTGAAAAAATTCAAAATGAAGGAACGACTGAATTGGGAAGAAAATGCTCAATTATACATTAAAATTAAAAAATTAATTGAAAATGGTAACTTTAATCTGTGTATAACCATTAACAATATTCTTTTCAAGTCTCCTGGAAGCATTTCAAGCCTTCCAGACGCAATATCAAGTCTTCTAGAGGCAAAATCGAGTATTTTGAAAGTAGTTCAAGTTTTCTAGAAGTCTTCTATAGATAATATCAACTCTTCTAGAATCATTGCAAGTGTTTTGGAACCATTACAGGGGCAGTAGCAAGACTTTTGGAAGCAGTGTCTCATCTTCCAGAGGCAGTGTCGAGTCTTCTAAAAAATTTTTAAGCCTCCTGAAAGTAGTATCAACTTTTGGAGCAAGCATTATATGTATTTTGGAAGCATTTCAAGTCAATTTCATATTCAACCAAAGATCGATTTGAAAATAATCCAGAAAGTTTTCTAATTAAATTCTTCAAATCCCTCCTTTGTTCTTTTGCAAATTGTCCAACTCCCTTGACATATTGTAAAACTTCTATAGCCAGTAAGATTTCTTTAAAGTTAAAGTTTCTTTCTTTTCCTTTTCCAATTCATTTCTATCTCTTCTTCCCCCGAAGATGTTGCATACATCTCAACTATTTCAGGTTTTTCATAGTAAGGTTTTAACAAATTTATATATAAAAGGATTTTTTCTTCTACCCGTTAGTTCTTTTAATGTGCAGCTGACACCCCCATTTAATTTGTTATTTATTCGTTCTAACTGGTTGACATATCATTACTGTATCCCCTTCTTTGGAAATAAATTCTTTTGCCCTTTTGTCATAATATTGTGAACACTTTGATGTGTTCTGTACTGTATCACTAATTCTTAGTCAGCTACTTCTAATGTTCTTATTATACATTTGGGAAAATGTGGACACCTCCTATTTGTAAAAGGTAAACGGTGATCACCGTTTACCTTTTACAGACAGGGACAGATGAATAAAAAGAACGTGACATGTTACAAAAGAATGGAAGGCATATTTGAAATCAGCAACCCAAAATTAACTGAATACATTCAACTGATCTACTGTATATAAAAAAGTTAAAGTTTGATATTGATTTCTATATGTTTAGAAATAAAATTTTAAATTCTGAATTTCAAACATTCGGTAAATGTATGCAAATAAAATTTACCCCAAACCGACGTCACATTTCGAGGTACCATTTGATGAAAAATTTACATATGCCGTTAAACAGGAAAAAGACAGCACCTGCAGGCCCCGAAACGTTTTATTAAATCGTCCTCCATACACACACGCAATCGCACTTCAAAATCCAATCTAACGAGACTGTAATCGGTTCTCCCTCGAGCCTCGACCAGTAAATTGGTTTACATAGCAGAATTAACCGGCTAAACTTTTACTATTCGTTTTAAAATGCTCACTTAAAAAAGTAAAACGTCATGCGCGAAATCATGGTAATCTGTATCCGGGGACGACCGAACCTTTCGTACGCAAATTCCGAGTTTCATTTAAATATTAAATTTGGGTCCCGATGGTAAAATCCATCTTGCAGTCCAAAACGCGAAAGCCCTCCTCTTTCGCATCACAGAAACTACTACCTTCCATCATTTATTTACGCGTTTAATTCGGACTATTCCGTCCTTAGGGACCATCCTTTACATCATCAACATTTTAGGAAGACACTTGGCGCGCGTGCAACCTTTAAGGAATAGGATTCGTAACCTGGATACAAACATCCGGAGATAATGCATTATTTAATCTTAAAGGAGGGAATAAAAAATATTTCGACGATAAATTATGAAAATAATAATTTGATGACAAGATAAACATAATAAAAGAAAAATAATTTTTGATAAATAACTTAAAGCTTTATGTTAGATGTAGTCGAGGCCCATTTCAATTAAACAGTAGAGGTTTTCACCATAAATCTCGGTGATTTACTCGATCCGGCTCGCAGGAACGCGCCTGAATCATTTATTTCTCGCCAGCGCAACGTTTGAACTACGTGTATTCGCGACCTTTAAAGGAGCAAAAACCAAGAAGAAAGAACACCCTCTCCCATCCACGAAAGGAGAGATGCGGAAGGAGATATCTCGCGCATCGGTTTCTCGCCCTTCTTCGAGAAATTCGCCCTCCGGCGGCCGGCAAATGGAAAACTTCGGGGAAAACTTCATCTTTCCTCTCATTGTGCGCCCTCGACGATTTGTTACAGCCGATAAACACAACTCCGGCTGTTTTTACTGTCGACATTGCGACGTCTTTCGGCCAAGTCGACTCTAAGTACGTGCGGCGTTCGGTCGACTTTCGATTACTCGGGGGAGCTTTTGTCATAGTTCCATCCGCCCGGGGGATAGTTAGCGACTTTTCCACGATGATCTCGTAAATGCCTACTTTGACTGACTGTTGTCGTTTTTACTGTTGTCGTCGTCGTACTGATTCTTTCCATGCTCCGATGACAACAACGACAGAAGGGATGCATTTGACGACTTCCAGTTACGATTCCCGATGCCGGAAGGGTGAATGAATCACCCCCTGTGTGTGTCATTTGCAGAATACAAAGCTCATTTGCTGTGAAATATGAATGTATTAGAGAAACAAAAAGTTCCATAAAAAGAAAAGTTTTTTCGTCGTCTTTAATTTATAATCATTTTCAGTCAATACAAAACAAGATGTAATTTATGGAGTAAGTTTCGTAATACTTCGTTCCTTGTAACCTCGAGGGATACGCGTTACAATTACACCTCTTGCCGCTGTCATAGAAGAGACATTTTGTTATCTTTGTGGTTTTTTTTATGCAAGAGACACGCACGCGATGGATGGCGCCGCAGACCACCTGATGGTTGTCGGTATTAAATTTTAAACGGCTGATGAATTGGGTTTCAATAGACAACATGCGATGTGATTTCCAATAAGACAACTAAAAGTAACACGCGATTTTTTATTAAATCCAAGAAAACTAGAACATTCATTTCGTTCATAATATCCATATTTTTTTATCATTTATTATTTATCAATAATTATGTTTAAAATTTTAAGTTGAACGTGTTAACCGTTATACTATTAGTTCCAGAAGAATTTACAATTATCTAGAGCTAAATTTGTTTGTAGGAGAGTATCTACCAGTTGCAGCAGTTAATAAGTAGCTGAAATACCGTTTGCAGAAGTCCAAACATTGTTTGCAGAAGACTGGAAGCCACTTGCCGTTACTAATACTATTTGTGAGAAATTAAATTTTGTTTGTAGAAGTATATCTACCGATTGAAGGAGTTATTACTGCTTATAGGAACCAAAACACTGCTTGCAAAAGATCAAATGTTGTTTGCAGAGGACTTCATACTACTTGCAGTAGTTAATACTGCTTGCAAGAGTCTAAATTTTGTGTATAGATGAGCATCTACTGGTTGTGGAAGTTAATGAAGCTAGCAGTAGCTGAAGTACTACTTGCAGAAGACCGAATATTGTTTGCAGAAGAAGGCAAAAAGACTTTGTTTGTAGAAGAGTATATACTGGTTGCAGCAGTTAATAAGTAGTTGAAGTACTGTTTGCAGAATCCCAAATATTGTTTGCAGAAGACTGCAAGCCACTTGCCGTTAGTAATACTGCTTGTGAGAGATAAAATTTTATTTGTAGAAGTGTATCTATCGATTTCAGGAGTTAATACTGCTTATAGGAACTAAAACACTGCTTGCAGAAGATCAAATGTTGTTTGCTAAAGACTACATACTACTTGCAGTAGTTAATACCGCTTGCAAGAGTCTATTATTTTTTTGTAGATGAGTATCTACTGGTTGTAGGAGCTAATAAAACTAGCAGTAGCTGAAGTACTGCTTGCAGAAGATCGAATTTTGTTTGCAGAAGACGGCAAGGAGATTTTGTTTGTAGAAGAGTATCTAATGGTTGCAGTAGTTAATAAGCAGCTAAAATACTGTTTGCAGAAGACTACATACTACTTACAGTAGTTAATACTTCTTGCAAGAGTCTCAATCTTGTTTATAGATGAGTATCTACTGGTTGTAGAAGTTAATGAAGCTAGTAGTAGCTACAGTACTGCGTGCAGAAGACCGAATATTGTTTGCAGAAGACGGCAAAGAGATTTTGTTTGTAGAAGAATATCTACTGGGTGCAGAAGTTAATAGGTAGTTGAAATACTGTTTGCAGAATTCCAAATATTGTCTGCAGAAGACTACAAACCACTTGCAGTTAGTAATACTGCTTGTAAGAGAGTAAATTTTGCTTGTAGAAGTGTATCTACCGATTGCAGGAGTTAATACTGCTTGTAGGAACTAAAACACTCCTTGCAGAAGATCAAATGTTGTTTGTAGAAGACTATATACATATATTGCAGTAGTTAATACTACTTGCAAGAGTCAAAATTTTGTTTGTAGATGAGTATCTACTGGTTGTGGAAGTTAATAAAGCTAGCATTAGCTGAAGTACTGCTTGCAGAAGACCGAATATTGTTCGCAGAAGAAGGCAAAAAGACTTTGTTTGTAGAAGAGTATATACTGGTTGCAGCAATTAATAAGTAGCTGAAATACTGTTTGCAGAAGCCCAAATACTGTTTGCAGAAGACTGCAATATGAGAATGATATCCATATTTTATACCATTAATTATTACGTTCAAAGTTTTAAATGATACGTGTTAATCGTTATATTTTTAGTTCTAGAAGAATTTACAATAGATCTAATACTAATACTAGAACTAACTAACTAACTAATATCCTAATTTATAGAAGAAGATCTCTACCTTTCAATTTAGCCCCTTTTGAAAATTTTCATCAATTTTAAAGATAATAATTTTTGAACGCATAAAAAATTATGACATCTATTTCCCACAACCATCTTTTGAACATCTTTAAAATCGAACTCTTAAGAACATTGTTTGTGGAAAAGTATCTACTGTTTGATCTTATTTCTAGAAGAGTATCTGGCTGCAGAAGTTAATAATGCTGATAGTAGCTGAAATACTGATGGCAAAAGACCAAATATTGTTAACTTGTTAATATAATATATATGTTTGCAGAAGATGGCAAAGAGATTTTGTTTGTAGAAGAGTAACTTCTAGTTGCTGCAATCAATAAGTAGCTGAAATACTGTTTGCAGAAGCCCAAATATTGTTTGCGAGATTATTTAATTGCTTGTAGGAGATTAAATTTTGTTTGTAGAAGTGTATCTACCAATTGCAGGAGTTAATACTGCTTGGAAGAGTCTAAATTTTGTTTGTAGGTGAGTATCTACTGGTTGTAGGAGTCAATAAAGCTAGCAGTAGCTGAAATACTGCTTGCAGAAGACCAAATATTGTTTGCAGAAGACGGCAAAGAGATTTTGTTTGTAAAAAAGTATCTACTGGCTGCAGCAATTAATAAGTGGCTGAAATACTATTGTATCTACCGATTGCAGGAGTTAATACTGCTTGTAGGAACTTAAATGCTGCTTGCAGAAGACTACATACTACTTGCAGTGGTTAATACTGCAAGTAGTACACATTTCAATCTTCCAAAGAGAATTCAAGTCTTTTGGAAGTATTTCAAACTTTCTAGAAGTAGTATCAAGTCTTCTGGAAGTAATAGCAAGTCTCTTAGAAGCAGTATCTTCCAGGGACTGTAGTAAATATTCTGGAAGCAGTCCAAGTCTTTGCAATAAGTCTAGTCTTTTGGAAGTATTGCAAATCTTCTAAAAGCAGTATCAAGTCCCCTGAAAGCAATATCAAGTCTTCTAGAAGAAATACCAAGTCATCTAGAAGCATTTCAATTCTTCCAGGTGCAATATCAAGACTACTGGGAGAATATGAATTCTTGTAGAAGCAGTAGAAGCAGAAGATTTGAAGTACTTCCAGAGACAATAATAAGTCTTCTGGAAGCATTTCGAGTCTTCTAGAGGCAAAATCAAGTGTTCTAGAAGCAATACCAAGCCTTCTGGAAGCATTTCGAGTCTTCTAGAGGCAAAATCAAGTGTTCTAGAAGCAATACCAAGTCTTCTGGAAGCATTTCAAGTCTTCCCGGTGCAATATCAACACTACCGGGAGAATATGAATTCTTCTAGAAGCAGTAGAAGCAGAAGACTTGAAATGCTTCCAGATACAATGCTAGGTATTCTAGAAGTATTTCGAATTTTCTAGAGGTAAAATCAAGTCTTCTGGAAGCATTTCAAGTCTTCTGGGAGCAATAACAAGTCTTCTAGAAGCAGTATCAAGTCTTCTAGAAGCTATACCAAGACTTCTGGAAGCATTTCAAGTCTTCCAGAAGCAATATCAAGACTACTGAGAGCATATGATATATTCTAGAAGAAGTATCATGTATTCTGGAACCATTTTATGTCTTTCAGAGGCAATATCAAGTCTTTTGGAAGTATTTCAAATCTTCTAGAAGCAGTATCAAATCTTCCAGAAGTAATATCAAGTCTTTTAGAAGCAATACCAAGTCTTCTAGAAGCATTTCAAGTATTCCAGATGCAATATCAAGACTGCTGGGAGAATATGAATTCTTCTAGAAGCAGTAGAAGCAAAAGACTTGAAATGCTTCCAGAGACAATATTAAGTCTTCTGAAAGTATTTCGAGTCTTCTGGAGGCAAAATCAAGTCTTCTAGAACCAATACCAAGTCTTCTGGAAGCATTTCAATTCTTCCAGGTGCAATATCAACACTACTAGGAGAATATGAATTCTTCTAAAAGCAGTAGAAGCAGAAGACTTGAAATGCTTCCAGATACAATGTTAGGTCTTCTAGAAGTATTTCGAATTTTCAAGAGGCAAAATCAAGTCTTCTGGAAGCATTTCAAGTCTTCTGGGAGCAATATCAAGTCTTCTAAAAGCAGTATCAAGTCTTCTAGAAGCTATACCAAGTCTTCCAGAAGCAATATCAAGATTACAGAGAGCATATAATATATTCTAGAAGAAGTGTCATGTATTCTGGAACCATTTCATATCTTTCAGAGGCAATATCAAGTCTTTTGGAAGTATTTCAAATCTTCTAGAAACAGTATCAAATCTTCTAGAAGTAATATCAAGTCTTTTAGAAGCAATACCAAGTCTTCTAGAAGCATTTCAAGTCTTCCAGATGCAATATCAAGACTACTAGGAGAATATGAATTCTTCTAAAAGCAGTAGAAGCAGAAGACTTGAAATGCTTCCAGATACAATGTTAGGTCTTCTAGAAGTATTTCGAATTTTCAAGAGGCAAAATCAAGTCTTCTGGAAGCATTTCAAGTCTTCTGGGAGCAATATCAAGTCTTCTAAAAGCAGTATCAAGTCTTCTAGAAGCTATACCAAGTCTTCCAGAAGCAATATCAAGATTACAGAGAGCATATAATATATTCTAGAAGAAATATCATGTATTCTGGAACCATTTCATATCTTTCAGAGGCAATATCAAGTCTTTTGGAAGTATTTCAAATCTTCTAGAAGCAGTATCAAATCATCTAGAAGTAATATCAAGTCTTTTAGAAGCAATACCAAGTCTTCTAGAAGCATTTCAAGTCTTCCAGATGCAATATCAACACTACTGAGAGAATATGAATTCTTCTAGAAGCAGTAGAAGCAAAAGACTTGAAATGCTTCCAGAGACAATATTAAGTCTTCTGGAAGTATTTCGAGTCTTCTGGAAGCAAAATCAAGTCTTCTAGAAGCAATACCAAGTCTTCTGGAAGCATTTCAAGTCTTCCAGGTGCAATATCAACACTACTGGGAGAATATGAATTCTTCTAGAAGCAGTAGAAGCAGAAGACTTGAAATGCTTCCAGATACAATGTTAGGTCTTCTAGAAGTATTTCGAATTTTCTAGAGGCAAAATCAAGTCTTCTGGAAGCATTTCAAGTCCTCTGGGAGCAATATCAAGTCTTCTAGAAGCAGTATCAAGTCTTCTAGAAGCTATACCAAGTCTTCCAGAAGCAATATCAAGATTACCGAGAGCATATAATATATTCTAAAAGAAGTATCATGTATTCTGGAACCATTTCATATCTTTCAGAGGCAATATCAAGTCTTTTGGAAGTATTTCAAATCTTCTAGAAGCAGTATCAAATCTTCTAGAAGTAATATCAAGTCTTTTAGAAGCAATACCAAGTCTTCTAGAAGCATTTCAAGTCTTCCAGATGCAATATCTAGACTACTGGGAAAATATAAATTCTTCTAGAAGCAGTAGAAGCAAAAGACTTGAAATGCTTCCAGACACAATATTAAGTCTTCTGAAAGTATTTCGAGCCTTCTGGAGGCAAAATCAAGTCTTCCAGAAGCAATACCAAGTCTTCTGGAAGCATTTCAATTCTTCCAGGTGCAATATCAACACTACTAGGAGAATATGAATTCTTCTAAGAGCAGTAGAAGCAGAAGACTTGAAATGCTTCCAGATACAATGTTAGGTCTTCTAGAAGTATTTCGAATTTTCTAGAGGCAAAATCAAGTCTTCTGGAAGCATTTCAAGTCTTCCAGAAGCAATATCAAGATTACCGAGAGCATATAATATATTCTAAAAGGAGTATAATGTGAAGTCTTCCAGGGGCTGTAGTAAATATTCTGGAACCATTTCAAGTCTTTCAGAGGCAATATCAAGTGTTCTCTAAGCATTTAAAGAAACAGATCAAGTTTTCTGGAAACGATTAAGGTTTTGTGGAAGCAGTATCAAATTTTCTAGCCGTAGTATTAAGTCTTAATTCTAAGTCTTAAACGTTCGCAGCAGATGATGGGATTGAATTGGTAAGGAGGAGCTTAATAGTGAATAAAAAAAAATAATTGAAAATGAGAACTTTAATCCAAATAAAACCATTAAAAGATTGTGTAGGTTTTTGCGTACTCAGAGTACACACGTACAGTAACACTAAAGTAAAAAAAAACAATATACGATTTTAAACGTATCTTGATTTTGGGAATTTCGGAACATATTTGGTTTTAGGAGGGGAGAACTTGAAAATCTTTATCCTCTTTTGAGATAACAATTCTTAAGCTCAACCTGAAATATGACGTTATCAATTTAAATTCAATTACAAAACAAATCAAGATTGGAAAAAAAATCAACTTCTTAGTACATCTTTTCACTTTTACAGGAACCAAATCGCATTTAAAAATATCTATTCGACTTTAAGATGATAGTTTTCGAATCAACAGTTGAATAGGAATTTAATTACCATTTTTATTAAAATTAACATTAGCAGTATCATCGTTGTTGTTACTTTGTCGTACTTTGATAAATTGAACGAATTTTGCGTGACGGTTCTGAAATTGAAAACGACATCGCAAACCGTCCCACAGAATGAAGCAATATCAATTAATCTGATAGTCTCATATAGAACAGGGATATCAGTGCCAGCGCATAGCTCGGTTAGAGGCTATCTCTCGCACGCCAGAAGTAATGTGCCAATCGTACAAGCATTTATCGAATGCAAAACTGAATTCTCTTTGTAAATCTAAAGTTTATTTGCGCCACTTTGATTCTTCCGGGATAATAGAGTTTTTTTTGTTTTTGTTAACTCAGGTAACTACATCTCGGTTGAAATTGCTTCAAACATTATGTCGGATAATTTGATAACGTTCCAAGGCCGGAAAGGATATAGGATGTAGGATACAGGACACGTTAAGCTAACGGCAACAATGCCCTAGTGGCAAAATAAGCGCAGTAAGCCGACGCCGTCGTCGTCGTCGCCACAACCGCCAGGCGAACTATAAAGTTTAACAGCGCCACTTCGATGGTCGCTAAGTGCATTTCCGGCCGGATAAAATCAATCGCCGTTTCCGATTTGCTGGCCCAATCAAATCAACACACTCCCCGAGGGTCGGCCAGCATTTGGGAATTAAAATTGTCCGCGGCCGACGGAATTCGCCCGCCAATTTGCTAAAACTCTGTTTACGTGTTTACCGAATACGATTTTGACATACGTACCACGTTTCTACGACCCATAAATAAGAGGATTATACATTTAACCGAATCCTATTAAACGTATTTTCGATATGTATATACAAATAACTAAATTTAACAATCGTGGCATTTAATGATTAAAACTGATTAATCTTTTTCAATTATTTCGGTTAATCCGGCGGCGTGTAGATCCGTTTGAAATTCGTGCACTAATGAGAGCAAATATAACAACATAACTTCGCGGAGTTAGCGGTGGCAGTTTAACTCGCACAAGACGGGCCCTGTAGTTGTGTCTTTGCTTCATTTGCCATCTCCGAGAACTAACTAAGTAGTAAAGTCAACAGCGCCCCTCGGGAACATTAATACGCGGTGGCCTAAGGGCCGCAGTCCTCTCCGCACCGCGTATTTTGGTTAGAGCTCCAAGCCTAACACTTAGGACGTGTTCCAACTTGCGCGACGCCGAATTCGCAACCACATTAAAACCAAATCACCAATTAATTAAGGTGTTACATCTTGTAATCGGTTTCTACTTCATTAATAAATACTATTAATTAATTAATAAATAAATAATTTCAAGTCGAAATTTAATTCAATTACGCGTGTCTTTCAAATTTATTACTAGAAATGTCCTGACGTTGGGATTTACAATATTTGTTAAATTGACGGTATCCGGTTATTAATTGTCGATGGATAAATCACCTGCCTAAATTTATTATTTTTCAGCTCGCCGGTTTTATTGATTTTAGGATGTAGAGTGCCGTCGAATAATATTGTAGTTGAAATTGGATCGTGGATGTATGTTTATTCGTGGGAGTGTTGGAAGTAATCAAAACTAATGGAAAATGTTGATTGAAATTTATATTTAAACTTTTTGAATTATTTTCTAAATTTTCATACATTTTTGAGGTAAGAACCACCTTAATTATACATCTTAATGAAATATTCGTGATTTATAGAAGATGTCTACTTTTTCCTGAACAAAACCATACTTGTAAACTTTATTCGTGTTTGAGATAACAATTTTTGAATCCAGCCCAAATTATGATGACATTAACTACTTTCCACAACGATCTTTAAAAAATTGTAAAAAATCGAATTCTTAAGATATCTTATGAAATATTCACCATTTATACAGGGTTTTTTAAATCGATTATTTTCAAACCACCTTCTGTTCATTTTTAAGAATTTTCTCAGAATCAATTTGCATATTAACTTCCAGTAGAAATAAATTAACATTTCATTTATTCATTACCAACAATTTTTTTAATATGCCAATTTTTTGTCTCAAAAGATTCTTTCTATCGGTTTGTATTTTTTAATATAATCCTTATTTGTATTGCAAATACCAACTTTCAACAATATGCAAATATTATTTATTACTGCCATCCATACTTGGAATGATTTAAAAAGCTTTGTTGTTTGAAAATAACAACGAAATAAGAATAATAACAAACAAGAAAAACAACAACACTAAACCTTAACCTACATTCCATTATTATACAGTGTATATCAGGTATGAGTAGGAAAAATTAAGAGATTATAAATCTCTTTCTAAATAAAAAATATTTTAATAAATCCATACTTGCTGAGGTGTATTAAGTAAGATAAGGTAAAAATTAAAAGAACTCTCCCTCAATTTTAATTATATATTCTTAGAACCGGTTTCGATATTAATAAACCATCATCAGCTAAATCTACAAGCGAAAATATAATTAAAAACAATAATTAAAAATAGTAATTAAATAAATTTTAAACTTACAGTTAAATAAAATATGTCACAATATATAAAATGATTTAAAAACCATAAAAACAATAACAATTAAATTGTAAAGTGGACGACACGAGACGACATTACAGGTCAAAACGGCACGAGTACACAAGATTATAAAACAAGTTTCACTAAGATGCCAAAAACTAGAATTTTAAATAAGAATATAAATGTTTATATATGGAGCATAGTTGATCGTTCATTAATTTTTGTTTTTTATGTTTATGTTTGTCTATTTCGAGTTGTTCAATGAGAGATGCATTATTATAATCAACCTTATGATTGTATTCCATTTTATGTTGATAAACATTTGATGAGGATGTTTTTTTATAATAATAATAATAATAATAGGACTTTATTTCCCACAGGTACCACCCAATTACAGGAAAAAATAACATACATTATTTAAATTTAAATTTAAATTAACTAAATGAAAAAAAAATATAGCAATAAGCAAAATTAATAGCTAATACAACTACATAATCAAATCCTAAACATGACCACTAACAATTTACTGCGCGCCAAAGTGATCCAAAGTCACCCTAACCACCGTGTTCAATGAATCAAAAAACATATCGCAATGCGGCGAAACACGATTGCCGTAATCGGACATCAACGATACAGGAGATTTTCGTAAAATATTACTATTACTACGGTAGATATAGAACATGAGGGGACAGCGTGAGCCGAGACGTGGCACAAGAAAGGTTAACCTTTCCAACAACCAACCACAATCAATATCGTAATGCAACAGTTTATAAATAAATTTAACTATGTAAACAACTCTGCGCTGTTCTAGTGAAAGAAAACTAAATCGCGAAAGGAGAGAAGCGTAATCAGCACCCCTGGGCGGATAAACACGATCCAGTCGAAAGCATAGATACTTTAAAAATGTCTTTTGTACAGATTCAAACGCATTCGCGTAAAACTGATAGAACGGATACCAAACAATTACCGCATACTCCAACCGCGATCTGATCAACGCAAAAAACAACGTACTTAAACATCTGATGGATAGACCTTTACAGTTCCGAACAATAAACCCGTAAATTTTATAACACTTAGCAACTAAGTCAAGAATGTGTTCGTTAAATGTCAGACCACTGTCAAACAGCACCCCAAGGTCACAGCATTTACGTTCGGACATTAACGGTTGACTGGCCAGGTGATATGCCCAGTCGATTGTGTTTAATTTTTTAGAAAATGTCATGGTAAAACATTTAGAAACATTAAGTGATAAACGGTTGCTAAGGCACCAATCCTCAACACGAAACAAGTTTTCCTGCAAGCGTTCACAATCGCTGAGTTCCCCAACAGCCGAGAATAACTTCAAATCATCGGCAAACAGCAGCTTCTCACAATCCAAGATCTCAGTTACGTCGTTAATAAAAGCCAGGAACAGCAATGGACCGAGGTTGGATCCCTGGGGAACCCCTGAAGTTGGAGAAAATCCTCTGGAGGTAAAACCGCCATAATTAACGAACTGCTGCCGACCTAGCAAATAAGATTTCATTAACGACAACAGAGGGGCACTTAATCCAAAGTTACTCAGCTTTTTTAATAAGATAAAGTGATCCAGCTGATCAAACGCCTTCCGAAAGTCGAGATACACGGCATCCACCTGTCCTCTAGCGTCGATTACATCGGCAAGAAATTGGGCGAAGCAAGACAGATTAGTGACGGTGGATCGACCACAAACAAATCCGTGTTGGGCTGGGCTTATGGTCTTATTTAAATGATATGAGATATGCTTGAATAGAACGCTTTCAAAAATCTTCGAGAAACCACACAGCAGCGATATAGGCCTGTAATTCTCAATCTCCGCAGGGTTGCCCTTCTTCAGAATTGGACAGACGTATGACTCCTTCCATAACGACGGAAAGGTAGAAGTAGATAGGATTAGATTGAAAATCGAGAGCAACGGGGCGGCCAGAATCGAAGCACAGTCTTTCAGTAAGAAGCTCGGTATCCCATCTACTCCCATCGTAAGAGTATTCTTTGCACGCTTCAACGCACCCTCGACCTCCTCCAAGCTGAAGTTCTCCACAGACAAACAAAGACTCTGATTGGGGAAACCAGACCCCACAACAACCGGATCAGATTGAATATAAACGGACTCAAAATAATCAGCAAAAGCGTCCACAATACTTCGACCCGAACTGAACTCCAGGCTTCCGTACGTCATAAGGCCTGGAATGCGAGTACCTCCCTTCCGTGACCGGACATAAGCCCAGAAGGTACTGGGATCAGAAATCAAAGATCGCTCTACACTGATCATGTGCGCACTATATGCATCGGTAATAAGGTGTTTCGACAGAGATCTGTAGCGTTTAAATTCATTGAGGCAAAACAGTGAACCAGTTCGCTTATGCTTTGCGCGCATATTCTCCTTCATGCGAATACAATCTTTTATCTCCTTCGTGAACCAGACAGGCCAACGACGACTTGTAGAATCTCTCACAGTTTTAGGCACTGCTAAATCAAAAACATCGTGTAGCTTGTTATAAAGAAGCCGACATGCATCTTCTACCACTCCAATACCATCCAGGTCAGACCAATTCACCTCTCCCAACATCCGATACAACAAAGGATAGTCTGCGCGCTTAAAGTTATAGGTGGGTAGGCCACGATGCTTAAACATAGAAATCTGCGGAGCATAATGCAGAACAACTGCTAAAGCGGGATGATGGGAATCCTCAGCAAGTAACGGATCGAGATCACGAGTGACTTCGTAGCTCAAATTGGCAAATATCAAATCAAGTAAACGATTGTTGACATTCACAATTGAATTGTATTGACGAAAATCATGGAAATATCGGAAATTTGTTAAGGTCACTTTAAATCTATCGTTGGTATCAGTACAAGTATAGGAGGGGACATTAAAATCACCAAAAAGAACAACGCATTCATTAGCCAGATATTCAAGCGAATTAAACGTGTCAAAAAATAGTTCAAAAGCATCAAAAGTGACAGAAGGTGGTATATATAAAGCAAATACATATATTATTTTCCCACGCAAACCCTGAATCTTTACTCCCACTACATCAATTACTGGTACCACTCTGGATAAATCAGAGAGATTAAGCTGACATGCTTTTAGGGTGTTCTTAAGACAAATCAAGACGCCACCGCCCCTAGACAGGCCAAGCGCAGCGAAGTTACGATCCCTCCGAAACGTAATCCAATCACAGGGACAAAATTCCGCATCAAAAATGTCATCGGATAGCCATGTCTCCGACAAGACCACAACATCAAAACAAGACTCACACAAAGCATTTAGAAGAGTAGGTGTCTTCGTGCGAATACCTCTGACATTTTGGTAATAACAAGACAGGACATTATAACTGGGTGGTATATTCAGTTTAAAGTATTTTTTACGATTCTCGGGGTGCCATTGGTATAGCGTATTCGGAGGTCAGGTTCACCGTTAGCAGTACGCTGCTCCAACTGAAGCTTGAGCTGATTGTAATATTTTATCTGCCTAGGAGTTCGATCATAGCTAATTCTTAAATTTGAGTAAGCAGGAAAGTTTTTGAGCTTTTTAGCCTCACGAATATACCGGACCACACATTCGTCCGAATCAAAGACTACCTTAATTGGACGACCCCTATCGTTAGCTGTATTAAAACGACCCAGTCTAGAAACTTTAAACGTATCAGCATTGGTAGGAATAAGACATTTGGTAATGTTAGTCACAATAACATGATCAGAAGCAGCCGGCGATTGGCCCCCGGAAGGTACCGGTTCGGAAACACCGAATATAATAAGATTCTTTTTTCGGTTCTGGCGATCGACCAATTCCTGATGTACCTCCTCGAAAATGCTCTCATTAGAATCACTCGGCCGCTGGCCAGCAAGATCCTCACGCAAACTCCGCAACTGTTCGCAGAAGTCCTCACGCAACTTGTCAACCAACGCCACGAATTCAGCTTTCATTGCTGACAATAAAGCTTGTATATCTTTATGATGGGACATATTCCCAAAAAGATAAAAATATATAACTCACACTCTCAATGCTGAGAAAGGCAACGCCCGCGTGCCGCCCGTTCCACCCCGAAATGGACAGGTCCTCCCCGGTCAACCCGTCGGAAGAAAAACCCGTCCGCAACGGCACGGCTTGAGACACGTTAACCAAAAATCAGGAAAAGACCCGCACTATGAGGAAACTTAAACACCAAAAATACAACCGATACACGCGAAACTATGGGTGAAACCAGTAGTAAACCCAAAGTCAAGAATCCGGAGAATAACACGGTACAAACAAAACAAATAAAAACTCGGCAAAAGCTATCTAAACACCGTAAAACAACGGAGCTCGAAGCGAGCCGCGGTGATACGTAGATGACGTGTGTTTTTATGTTCATTAATCCTTTTTGAAAGTTTTCTACCTGTTTGACCAATATATAGAGCACCACAATCTTCACATTTAATAGAATACACACCATTTTTATTTAAATTATATTCTTTGCTTTTGTAATTTGATAATAGATCTATAAGTTTGTAGTTAGTGTTGAATCCAATATTGATGTTATTTTGTTTTAAAATATGTATAATTTTATAAAAAAAAGAACAAAGTGTCTACATTTATTATAATAGTATAAAGTATTTTGTTAATTGTATTTGTAGTTGTTTTCTATGGCAAGTGTATTTATGAAATTAAATTCGTTTTGTATTGAAGTTGTATTAATAGGGTATCTTATTATTCTGTAGATGTACGATTGGAATACGGAGAGTTTATGATTGTGAGGATGGTAAGAATCATATGGTATAATGGTGTTTAAATTAGTTGATTTCCTATATATATCAAAATTTAGATTAGAGTCATTTCTATTTATAATTATATCGAGAAAACTAATTTTTCTATCTTTTTCAATTTCTAAAGTAAAATTCAATCCATTTTTTGATGTTGCTACAATAAAGATTAGGTTTGTTTAAAATATAACTTTTTTCCATATAATCTAGATATATATCTGCGATAAATCCAGATATAGATAGCCCCATAGGTAAACCATTTTCAAGTTTATAAAATTTGTCGTTAAATTTGCAATAATTTTGTTGAATAATAAATATGATAAGTGATGTGATATCAGCAGCTATATTGATGTCTTTATAATGGTCTTCAAGTAATTTATAGATAATATCAATTGTAAAATCAGTATCAATTGTGTAAAGATTAGTTACATCAAATGGGATCAGAATATTGTTGTTTGGGTTTATGTGTTTTATTTTATTAATAAAGTCAACTGAGTTTTTTTACTGTAAATTGAGGATTAAAATTTAATTTCTTAAAAATATCATATATAATATTAGTAATTTTTGATGTAGGTGATTGGTAACAAGCTGTGATGGGTCTTATAGGTAAATCGGACTTATGAAGCTTTATCGTGGTAATATATTTGTAATTTTTATATTTGTGGAATAAATGAATTCATAGGAACTAAATTATAAGTGCTTGTTCCAAGTTTGACTAGAATATCTCTAAGTTCTTTAATTATATTTTTAGTTTTAGTGAGGATTAAATTTAAGGGGTATTTGGGTACTTCAATATAATTTATTTTTATTGTTTTGGTTCTTAAATCATTTTATGCATTGTGACATCTTTTATTTGACTAAGTTTAAAATTTATTTAATTACTATTTTTAATTATTGTTATTAATTATATTTTTGCTTGTAGATTTAGCTGATGATGATTATAATAATTATATTAATATCGAAACCGGTTCTAAGTATATATAATTAAAACTGAAAAAGAGTTCTTTTAATTTTTACGTTATCTTAAATAAAAAATACTTATAATACAATGTCCCATTGTTTGTCCTTCTTAAGATATGATACGATGAAGTGAAGACTTCCAAAGTTTGAATACTGCTACATAATCAATGGCAGTAAGCAGACTTTAGTTATGTACATCCTTGTAATTTGACATATAAGCGTCATTTTTGAAATATTTTTTGATATATTTTTTATTTTATACGAATAAAAATTTTTATCATTTCTCTTTTATCATTTCTTAAGGTGAAAATTAAAAAAAAGTTTTGATAATAAACCTAATGCTTATATTAAAAACGATGGAATTACTACACTCCGTGCCAAAAATCAGGGGCCCTCACTTTAAAAATCAATATCTTCGTAACCAATCGACAAAAAAAATGTGCTAAAGATGATTGTAATCAGTGAACATTTCTGCGTATGTTAATTTGGAAATTTTCTGATCTGCGGTTTTCCTTTTATCGAGTTTTACTTTTAGCGAGTCATGTGAAAAGAGTACCCGATTTTTGAGATTGCCGGCAACTTTGTCAACTTTGCGATTTTTTTTCTCAAGAACCATTCGACTAAAAAAAAATCAAATTTCAATTGGTGATTATCCGAAGTGTTCTTAATGTGAGCCATATTTGATTTTATTGAATTCCAAGTAATTTTGCGGAAAATCGCGGTTTAGTAGTATGCGGTTATTAGTAGTAGAAACCAATTTTGCTCAAAATATCCTCCATCACTTTGAAAGATATTCACATCTTGCCTTGCATTTATAAAGATATTTTTTACTTTGTACACGCATATCCGTAGGATCTTCACTTTTTCACTTTTCTTTATTTCTTCACCGTACACTAAAGAATTTACGTAACTTCAGAAAACAAATCCATCATATTTCATCATGTTAAGCTTCCCGTAGGCCCATTTATAGGCTCTGATGTCTAATACTAACTGTCTAATATCTTTTTCAATGAAAATCTCAAATCGGCAGTAATTAACAATTAACGAATTAACAAATACGGCAAAAGCAATAGCACTGACATCGCTTCAATAACAATAACAATCTTTATTTTCAAAATGTACAAAACATGGTACTAATACGATAACTATACAGCAGTACTATGTATATATGTGTATGCATGGTTTTACACAAGAAAAAAATCAATAGAATTTGAAATGGAGGTAGTACGTAGGCAAAGCGTGCCTGAGTATATTTCATTGAATACTACTGATAGTAGTATTCAAACTTCTGAACCCCTAACTTTATCGTAATATATTTTAAAAAGGACAATGAATGTAACATTGTATTATAAGAATTTTTTATTCAGAAACAGGAAATCTATTGACACTCAAAATTTTTGTACCTTTGGAGATATAATATTCATGCTGCCAACAAGTTGGCAGTCTTTAAAATGATATATAGTCTATGAATAGTAATAGCTCATGCTATCAACAAGTTGGCAGTCCTTAAAGTAATATACAATGTTTTGAACAGCAATAGCTTATGCTGCCAACAAGTTGGTAAACTTCAAACATGTGGGCAGGACTTTGCAGACACAATAGCTCATGCTGCCAACAAGTTGGCAGTCATTAAAATAATATATAATCTGTGGAACAGTAACAGCTTATGCTGCCAACAAACAAGTTGGCAGACTTTAAATTGATGAGCAGGACAAGGAAATTTGCAGATTTCAAAGTGATAAACACGACTTTGGAGACATAAGAGCTGATGCTACCCATAAGTTGGTAGTTTTTAAGATAATATACAATGTTTGCAACAGTAACAGCTCATGCTGGCATCAAGATGGCAGTCTTTAAAATAATATACAATGTTTAAAACAGCAATAACTCATGCTGCAAAACGAGCAATAACTCAATCTGCAAATTGGCAGATTTCAAAGTGATAAGCTAAACTTTGGACACATAATAACTCATGCTGCCAACAAGTTGGCTGTTTTTAAAATAATATATAATCTGTGGAACAGCAATAGCTAAAGCTGCCAACAAGTTTGCAGACACCAAATTGATGAGCGGGCTTTGGAGATATAACAGCTCATACTGCCAACAAGTTGGAAAACTTCAAACTTATAAGCAGGACTTTTCAACAGAATTTTTCTTGGGAGTTCAACAAATAAGAGGAAGGAATGAAAAGAATTTTGTTTGAAAGAATGTCGAGAGGACACGATGGAGAGGATCAAGCTCAAATTTTAATTCTAGGGTTAAAATTCTTAAGTTCTTAAGCCATTTGTAAGTCTTTGTCCTTGCCAACGGCTGATTCCATCCTTATCTATTAAGCGATGTTCTCTTGTTGGAAACATGAGTTATTGCGTCTCCAAAGTCCTGCTCATAAGTTTGAAGTCTTCCAACTTGTTGACAGTATGAGCTGTTATATCTCCAAAGCCATGCTCATCCATTTGATGTCTGCAATCTTGTTGACAGCTTGAGCTATTACTGTTCCACAGATTATATATTATTTTAAAAACAGCCAACTTGTTGGCAGCATGAGTAATTATGTCTCCAAAGCAATGCTTATCAACGTGACATTTACCAACTTGTTGGCAGCCTGAGCTATTGCTGTTTCAAACATTGTATATTATTTTAAAGACTGCCAACTTATTGCCAGCATGAGCTGTTATTGTTGCAAAGATTGTATATTATCTTAAAGACTTGTGGGTAGCATCAGCTATTATGTCTCCAAAGTCCTGTTTATCACTTTGAAATCTGCAAATTTGTTGGCAGCATGTGGTATTATGTCGTCAAAGTCCTGCTCACTAATTTAAAGTCTGCCAGCTTGTTGGCAGCATAGGCTGTTAATGTTCCCCAGATTACATATTATCTTAATGACTGCCAACTTGTTGGCAGCATGAGCTATTGTGTCTCCAAAGCTCTGCCTATATGTTTGAGGTTTGCCAACTTGTTGGCAGCATGATCTATTGCTGTTCAAAACATTGTATATTACTTTAAAGACTGCCAACTTGTTGATAGCATGAGCTATTACTGTTTCATAGACTATATATTAATTTAAAGACTGCCAACTTGTTGGCAGCATGAGGTATTATGTTTTGTTGTATACCTGGTTACTTTCTTTCCTGAAAGTTTTCCCCAAAGACAGTTGGCGTACTTTCTTCGACCTGTTTGTACGCCTTTATCGATTCCTGATCGCAAATCACGAACCATGCCGTTTTGTGGAAGTTTTCTCGGAAAAATCTTTTGTTGTTTCCTCTTTTCGATCTCATTTTGGGACATATAAATTTTCCACAACATGTATTTTTATACATCTTAACCTCTTTAGTTAGATTTAACTATCAGATATTTACCATAGTTACAGTTAATATAACCAATCATGGCAAGTGAAATTACAGTAACCATGGAAAATATCCAGTAGTTAAATTTAACCAAAGGTGAATAAATCGGCCCTAAGTGTAAGTTTAGTTGGGTTTCTTTTTTAATTGTTAACGGTCTCTCGGTTGTAGTGTACCCTGATGAAGATAAGAATATATTTATCGAAAGCTTGGTCTAATTAAAGGAAGCTTTCCATTCCTTCCCCTTGTTGGTTGAACTCTCAAGAAAAATTCTTTAATTCATAATATACAATGTTTGGAACAGTAATAATTCATGCTGCCAACAAGTTGGCAATCTTTAAAATAATAGACAATGTATAAAACAATAATAGCTCATACTGCCAACAAGTTGGCAAACTTCAAACTTATGGGCAGGACTTTGGACACACAATAGCTCATGCTGTCAACAAGTTGACAGTCATTAAGATAATATATAATCTGTGGAACAGTAATAGTTGGCGGACTTTAGATTGATGAGCAGAACTTTGGTGACACAATACCTTATGCTGCCAGCAAGTTAGCAGATATCAAAGTGAAAAGCATGACTTTGGAAACATAATAATTTATGCTGCCAACAAGTTGGTAAATGTCAAATTGATAAGCATGACATTGAAGACATAATAACTCATGCTGCCAACAAGTTGGCAGACTTCAAACTTATAAGCAGGTCTTTGGGGACGCAATAGCTCATGCTGCCAACAAGTTGGCAGACATTAAATTGATGAGCATGACATTGCAGATATAATAACTCATGCTGCCAACAAGTTGGCAGATTTCAAACTTATAAGCAGATCTTTGGAGACGCAATAGCTTATGCTGCCAACAAGTTGGCAGTCATTAAGATTATAAATAATTTATGGAACAGTAACAGCTTATGCTTGTTGGCAAACTTCAAAATGACAAGCTGGGCTTTGGAAACATCATAACACCTCATCGAATGTTTAGGATATTGTTATGAAACATTCGTAATTTATAGAAGACAATATCTACATTTTCCTAAGCCAAACCATACTTCGATTTCCTCATCCACTTTTGAGATAACAATTCTTAAACTCAACCTGAATTTTGAAGTTATCAATTTTCCACAACAATCTTTAAAAGATTGTGAAGAATCAAAAAGTGCTCACAAACAAATCCTATCTCTATGTCAAGAGCATTGATTTTGAAATAAATGACGAATAGACGGTAAATACGTGAATGAGAACAAGAAGGAATATAAACTAAAATTCGACCATGCGAAAAATGACGTATCACTTGGGAGTTAACTCAATACGGAGAGACTGGAGGAAGGAGAAATAGAATACCGACCAAAACTTAACATAGACATTCAAATATACTTTTGACAGAAATAAAATATAACAGAAAGCACAAAAAAGATGAGATATTTGAAAAATGAAATTAAAAAATAATAAAGGGACGGCAAATTTGAAATTTGTCAAACAGCAAGCGATTGTAATAAGCTGGCTAAGTAGCATGAATGAGAGAGAAATGAATGCTAAAAAGGCTCTTAAGAAGCAGAATGAACAAGAAGAAGACCACGAAGTGAATATAAAATGACTCATAAATGTCAGGAAAAAAGTAGTATAATCATTGAATTATTTATTTTTATTAGATAACTAAATAAATTCTGATGTTTTAAATTTTATGGTTATTATTTAGAAGATGTAACAAGCAGTTTTAGTTGAAACATAGCCATTAAATATACATGAACTCCGGAATAATCCAGAAACTCCATGGGAATGGATAGTTCAACGGTGCGTGGAACGGACGCTTCGGCGTCGGTTGTAGAAGTCGCGTAATTTATAGAAGTGGACCATCGCAATGACAAATGCGAACGCCGATAGCAGAAGCTGCAGCCGTAGCTCTCGAGTAGGCAAAAATGAGGGGGACCAGGGGCAATTATCCTTGAGCCGGGAGATCCTCGAGAGGACGTCGAATTAATTCGGGCCTAGTTTACAATTTCTGTCGGAACACGACGGCGATTTTCCCGTCGCTTCGTCCTAGAACTATTACGCCGGGATAAATTGGAATCTCTTTGAGATCCTTCAAGATCCGGGAGTCGGCGGACTCGTTATGTTTTAATCTTTAAGCCGCCTCTTTGATCCGGCTCCGGTCTATTATACGTCGGCCGCGATCGATCTAAGACCCCGGGAAATCCAGAAAAGTCCCTTTTTCGGAGAAACGAGAGGACGCGTGATCCGGAGCCATATATCAAATGTCACCTTCACTCCGGCGACGTTCTCGAGGGCCCCCCATCTGATGAAACGTTCGCAAATTAGAAACCGCGCTACTCCCGCGGATTCACTCGTCTAAAACAAGCACCGTAATCCCCATGAAAAGCTTTCGAAGTGCTTTGCATATCCTTGTAAACCACCCCCATACCGACTTTTAGGGCGACATTTTAAGCGACGAAAGAGGCGGGTCCAACTAAAAATCGTTTCGAACGCGTAAATCACGCTTAACCGAATTACGTTCACACCATAAATAGACTGTATATCACAGGTTAAGCCACCGTAGTAATTGGTCGTGAGTCACGCGATCAGAAACACGAGCAAAAAGTACGCTCACTCTAATTGATTTAAAATAAATGCTTTCATCTCAATTCTTCAGTTAATAGAAAGAAAATTAACTTACAGTGTACGCTCCAGGTCCGGGTAAATCATCGAATTTTTCACGAAACCTCAATGCGGTACCGAAAGACCTTCCGTGTCCGTACATATCGCCTTGTTTGTTGTAGTCCGCGGGCCCTGAAACGAAAACAATGAAAGATAACAAAAATCGATGTGTCAAGACGTAAAACAAAACCGCTCGCTAACTAAGCGGTCCTGTTTGTTTTCAATTCCGCTTCAAGCCGTCTTCGGGCTGCGCTTCCGGCTCGTTTGCTCCCTGAAATGCTGAAAGAGCCGGCAAACACGATTACCAACGTCGATTCGCAGCCCCAATTACGCCAAAAACATACGCTAATTGGACGTCAGCTACAGAAACAATTAAAATTTTAATTCTAACACTAATTAAGGTATGATTACCTAATTTACTAACGCATTTTACGCCGGGACATTTCTCGCCGGTTGTTAAAAATGGAACGTTTTTAACGTTGTACGAGCATTTTTTGTGCATCTTGTTGTACGATTCTGTGATGTTGTAAGAAGCCGGTCCCGCGTCATACTGAAAAAAAAGTATTGATAATAAAATTTCACCGAGAAAAATTACCAGCGAGAAGTGGTAGTATAAGTAGATGTGTTTCTTATGTAAATTGCAAACAGTGCCCGGTTAATGAATAGGGTATGGTGTGTGGAAAATGTGCGCTTGATTTACACGGAACGAAATTTTATGCAGCTCCCCCTATAAATCGTTACTTGAGCACCGTTTGGTGTTGAACGCAAACTTTCTTAACTTGTATAATACTGTTTTAGATGACCCTACTTTAGTTTACTTTAAATAATTTAGATTTTATAAAACATTGACTGCCATGTCATTTATATGTTTAAAATGAATATAATAATAGTACCCAAAAGTAACAATTACGCAAGACTAAATTATAAAACAAAAAAATAATAAAATAAAAGCTAACAAAATCAGAATATTAACGGTTTTGTAATCCATTGTTTTCGTCGTAAAGTTTTCAAGGATAATTACCCAATAAGGCCCATAATAAGTTCTCATAATACATCTACCCACACAACTAGCAAATTTATCAATAATTTCTTGAAGAACTTTGTAATAAAAGAAACAAATTACAGCATAAAAATAGAGAAGAAATCATAAAAGAGTTACACAACGAAACTCTACCAGAAAAATTCTTAATGGCATCTCTGGACATAGTAAACCTATATACTAACATACCGGTTACTGAAACCTTTAACATAATATCCAACCAACTATCACCTGAACTCAATAAAGAAAAAAAGTCAGCAATTTTAAAATTACTAACATTTAAATTTACTGTATTAAATTTTCTAAACTAAGGACTGGTTTATCAATATCGAGTTAAATCTGTTAGGTATGCAACTGATAGATAAACTTGTCTAACAGTTAACATCAGTGAAGCGTTTATGCACGCACTTTCAACCCGACAGGTAGCAAGCTACAAGATAAAAAGAAGTTAGTACCCCTGAGTGTTAACTTTAGAAACGGAAATGAAATGTGATTAGTTAAATTTAAATAATGGACATTGTTGATCGTGTTTAGAGGTTATCATTGTCTACATTATTACCGAATAATGTAATAATAATAAAGTATCCGTGTACAGGTATTGTGCGATGATTACAAAAATCTCTTTTATAATGGAATTCCTACATGAGTATTTATTAGACAGCGATAAAGATGAGGATATTGTCCAACTCTTAAATTATAAACGACGACAATATTATAAAAGAAAGACAAAACCACTTTCAGGAGTTGGACGGGGACGATTTTTTTGTTAGATTTTGGTTAAAAAAAGACACAGTTTTGTCAATCTTGGTTAAAATTGAGTCGAAATTGGAATTCCAAACACAACAAATTGGAACATTTTTTTTCGCTGAATGTTCAAACTGTGTCATCGGTAAACTTTAAAAAATTGGACATTGTTTCTCGTTGGCCAGGTTCGACCCATAATCAAACTATTTTTGATAACTTATTATTAAAGTAAAGGTTTGAGAATAATGAGTTTGGTAATGCATTACTTGTAGGTGACAGCGGATACTGTAATACCAAATATTTAGTAACATCTTTGCTGAATACCCGAAATAAAATCGAAGAACTATTAATGAATCATTAATAATAACTAGAAATCCAGTGGAACGGCAATATGATGTATTTGAAGTCTCCATTTGGAGTATACAGAAAATACACTTAATTTAAAACAAGCATTCGCCTTTTTTCTAAATTTAAAAAAACCTAAGTCACTATCATGTTTACTTTTCAGTCCTGTTACGGACAACAAAATTGTTTCTGTAAGTTATTTTTCGTTTTCAGTGTATGGAGCTGGCTTTTAAAAAACTTTTATGTGCTGAATAATTTTTTTAAATTCCATCATACTTCATTCGAAACTGTTTTGTAATTCTTGGCGAAAACAATAAATTCAGATTATTTTACATGTTTGATTTCAAAAGTTATTACTGTTCCAATACTACAACTATTAAATTTTGAACTAATTTTTTCCCAACATTCATCTTTCTGCCTTCACGTTACGGCGTTAGTTCTCTTATTTTCAATTACATTTTTGTATTTGTTTGCCAAATCAATTAGCAAATTTTTTTCAGATGAACTAAAATTCGACGACTGTTTTAATTTATCTTGTTTGTTCATTTGAAATATAAGAAACATTTAAACTGGGTGTCTCCACAGTTACAGTAACCTTTTTTGGGTTATATTTTGGTTTTTTTGTCATTTCTATCTAACAGGTAAATCCTTAACCTGTAGTTCAAACTGGTTGGTATCCAAATGTCATACTTACCTATAGGATAACTCTAAACTTCGGGTGGATAAACGAATCGTCGACGTTAACTATCAGTTAAAATTTTAACTGACAGATAAATCATTCTAACTAGATATTGATAAACCGGCCCTAAGTAAATTTTCTGTACAAAACAAAATTTTGGATCCATTGATTGGTGAACCTATGGGTTTCTTGCGGACATTTTTATGAATAATTTTGAAAACAAGTTTTTAAATACACAGGACCTAAATAAAATAATTATATAGAAGAGATATGTCGATGACATTTTATTGATATGGAACGGTGATGATAAAAATGAAATAGAATTATTGAAACAGGAATTAAATAATAAACACCCAAACATAAAATTCACACTAGAGATGGAAGATGAAGAAAATAAATTAAACTTTCTAGACATATCATCGAACAGAAATAAAAATAACA
This sequence comes from Onthophagus sagittarius, assembly GCA_036711965.1. Lineage (NCBI taxonomy): Eukaryota > Metazoa > Arthropoda > Insecta > Coleoptera > Scarabaeidae > Onthophagus > Onthophagus sagittarius. The sequence goes on from JASERS010000004.1 coordinate 18,385,125, forward strand.
ACTCATTCAACATCTTTAGAAAACGAACACAAACAGATGCGATCATACCGTATGATTCCTATCACCACATTTCACACAAGAACGCGGCATTGCATAATTATTTACACAGAGCTTACAATACGCCTATGACAAAAAATGATATGAATGCAGAATTAAGCATTATAAAAAATATAGCAACTAATAATAATTTTCCAATACGATACACAGATAAACTTATAAAAAAATACGAAAGAAAGAGAAATAAAATAAATAATACCACACTCACCTTGATAAACAAAGAAAATACAAAACCATACAGGGCAATACCTTACTGCGGAAAACTTGCACACAACATTAAGAAGATATTTCATAACAATGAGGTAAATTTAACATTCAAAAATAATAACTCCATTGGCAAATCAATAATCAATGCAAAAGATGTAGAAAATAAACTTTCTAAAAGCGGTGTTTACAGCCTACAATGCAGCACTTGCAAAGCGACCTATATAGGGGAGACTGGTAGAGCAATAAAAAACAGGATAAATGAACATAAGAAAAATCCTAAATCAAACTTTGGAAGACACATGTTACAAACAAAACATGATTTTGATATAAATACCAACTTTAAATTGCTACATAATTTAGAAAAAACCCACAGACTTCCCCTATATGAAGCATATGAAATCGACAAATTTAAAAAGAAAGAAAAAGACATATATTAAATGATTTATGACGTAATTTTTTTAGAAATTAGTTACCTTTTGAGTTTGTTTTCGATTTTCGCTAAGTAATGTAATTTGTTTTTAATTTTAAGATTGAGATTGTGAAAATTTTATGTTTATTAAGTATTCTCTAATTTTATGCTTATTAAGTCACTATCATGTTTACTTTTCAGTCCTGTTACGGACAACAAAATTGTTTCTGTAAGTTATGTTTCGTTTTCAGTGTATGGAGCTGGCTTTTAAAAAACTTTTATGTGCTGAATAATTTTTTTAAATTCCATCATACTTCATTCGAAACTGTTTTGTAATTCTTGGCGAAAACAATAAATTCAGATTATTTTACATGTTTAATTTCAAAAGTTATTATAGAAAGAAAAAGACATATATTAAATGATTTTTGACGTAAGTTTTTTAGAAATTAGTTACCGTTTGAGTTTGTTTTCGATTTTCGCTAAGTAATGTAATTTGCTTTTAATTTTAAGATTGAGATTGTGAAAATTTTATGTTTATTAAGTATTCTCCTGATGATGCCGTGTAGAAGGCGAAACCGGTAGAGAAAAATAAAAATAAAATCCATTTAAGTGCAAAACCATTAGTATTTAGAAAAAAGACATATGTCTCAAACTCGAACTCCAAAAAAACACCATTATATAAAAAACTGAAATCCCCATTTAACATATAACATCTAATGCATTAAACCTTTTCTCCCCCCCCAAATTATTCGAGAATTGTAATAAATCAGCCACTTTATTAATTTTGCAATAATTTGATCCTAAGTGGCTAAAACTTAGTTCCTCTCCTTTTTCCTTACTTCTCCTTATATACAATACAATGGTCTTCTTTCTGATTTTCTCGCACAGACGTAAAGAATTCAGGTTTAGTGTCTCATACAACAACGTTAATAACGTACTAATGTGTTTCATTTTATTTTCTGATAATTGTAATTATTAATGAACCGTACCTCGAGATTAAAATTTACTTTTAGAATTTCTCAATTTTTATTTGACAATGTAAGGTCTTTAAATTTTATATTTTGAATAAGTTTTTATTAATATAACCTCATTATCAAGTAAATATCATTTCACTGTTATTTTAGAATCCTCCGAAGAAGACTGATAAGGTCGAAACATGTCAGGATTGAAATAAATAATTATTAAATTTATCAATTAAATACGTCGTTTTAATAATGAATACTTTTTTCGATTTTTACATTATAAAAAATCAGAATAGTTAATCAGAGAAGTGGATGCCAGAGAAATTAGTCGCTTAAATTGCTTATAAAAATTAGAAAAAATTATCGCAAGTGCGAGCCATTCTCAACATAGGAGAATTTTGAAAAACGTTTATACCGGAAATTGGAATAAAAAACAAATAATCTAATCTTAATAGTTGGGGGTGGGACACGAATATTAACACTCCCCAGTAGAGTAGCACAATCAATTAAGCTATTAAGCAATTAGCTGAATTGTAGATTGAAGTTACGACAAGCAGATTCGTAATCAATGTACGCATGTGAATCCTACTACTAAATCATTTAAAAATTTTTTTTGAATTCCTTCAATTCTGCTAATATTATGTTGATATTGGGGGCTACAAACTGAGCTACAAAAATTTAATACACTGTGAACATATGCAAAATATAATGTTTTAATAGCATTAATAGCATCACTCCGTCAACGTGATTCTCAAGGCTAAGCTTTTGGTCAAATGTGACACCAAGATCCCTAATATGAGATACACTAGACACGGCTGCGCCACCAAGACCATAGTCAAGTTTAATAACATTCAATTTCCTTGTAAAGGAAATTATATGACATTTGTCCTGATTGAGCCTAATGTGATTCGAATCTCAGTACTGTTGAAGAGCATCAAAGTCACGCTGCAACGACGAGCGATCGAGAGGTGATTCCACGCGCGTATATAATTTCAAATCAAGCAAATATGTCATTAATGTAAATATTGAACAAAAGGGGTTTTAATTCTCGAAGCGGTACTCCCGAAGGCACTGAAAATGAACTTGATTTGTGCCCTCTAATTAACACTGTTTGAGTTCTTCCGCCCATATAGGAGGATAACCATCTGATCAAGTAGTTATCGATACCAAAATGGTGAAGTTTAGAAATTAATAGATTATGGTCAACTCGGTCAAACGCCTTGCTAAAATCTGTGTATATAGCATCTACTTGGATAGATTTATCCATAGCATATAATGTAATTACTTACACACATTATTAAATATTGGAAGAACATGTGCCTGCTTCCAGACTGAAGTAATTTATTAAACGGTAACATTAACGAAAGTGATAATGAAATGAAACATCGGCAAGAGAACCATTACAAGATGAGGCAACAGCAACTCCAGACTGTACGGTATTGAAGACCGAGTTGAAGTAAGTTGCAAATAATGAACACAGACTATCAGCACCAATGGCAACCAAGCCGTTATACGAGACAGTGGCGGGAATATCACAACCAGGCTTCCTTTGCTTGACAAATGACCAAGAACACCAAGGATTGGAAGATATATTAGATTCCGAACGCTGTACATAACGTTATAACCGCGATCGATTAAAAACTTTGCCCAACTCCTCAACATGGAAAAGGAGAGGTAATCAATATGACAATGATGACGTTTCCATCTTTTATGAGCCCTTCTCTTCTCATTAATATTTTTTATTGTAGATGATGAAAACCACAAAGGGTATTCTTTAACATACTTCCAAACCTTAGGAACAAATTTTCAATGGCATTATGTAATATGAATGTATTCCAATGTGTTAATACAATTAATGATAATAAATAGCTGTGACTAGGATTTAAAAGGACTCGCTTCCAGATCCCATTGCCCAACTTGATACACACAAGAAGAAGAAAAAGAAGAGAAAGTTTAACTTTTCTCAGGACTGATATATTGATATTAAACAGGGTGAATCAAGAGTGATGGAACAATAAGATTTTATACATAGTACTTGGCACCTGAATTTTTGCTATTTAAGAAACAACCTGAAATTCGTTATTAAGGAGGGTATTTATTGCGTATTAGGGTATGTCCCACCGTTGCGTATCTGTATGTACGGGAACTTCGTATCAAAACATTATACAAAGGTACACAAAAATTCCGATCGTTAAATCGTATTTGGACGAGTTCAATCCTGTTCTGTGGACGAATCCTACGATGTGTTGGTATGTTAATAAACAGGTTATGTAAATAATAACAGGTGTTGAGGATATTAGATTGTGTTAGTTGGGTTGAGTTAGGTTAGTTAGATAAGTTTAAAATTCAGTATCCTGGGATACCGTCAACAAAAGAGGACATGTGATGAGAAAGAACATGGCAAAGCGATGAGTGGACGAGTGGACTATGGATCAAGCCGAGGGATGAAGAAGGCATGCGCTCCCTTCCTCAGGTATAAAAAAAAAACAAAATTTCATAACGTAACGGAATGCTTAGATGTGTGTTGAGATATCTCGAGAGATGCAAGAAGGTGAAGTCGACAATAAGGACGGCTGTACTAAATGGCAGTATTTAACATCTTTCGCACACAGACTGAAAACATGCACAAGCGATACCAAACCGTCAAGATCTATTAGATGCGAGTAGGATGGAGATATTTTAGTGAGGTAGGCCTGGCCAGGAACACCTTATGCCCAGAGAGTCACACACTACCGATTGGATATGGTCCCCAGAAGCCATATTCAATCATATTCAGTCATAAAGATAAAGGAAATATCAAAATGTCAAAATCGAGAATTTTGGAAAAAATTAAATATGCTTAAATATGAATTCTTAAATATGACAAAATGAAAGAAAGTGGTGTTTATTCTCTTACATGTTTAGAATGTGATTCTATATACATACAAACAGGAAGAAAACTTGAAACACGCATCCATGAACACAAAACAAAAGAAAATTCAAATGTCTACAAACATACAATAGAAACAAATCACAAAATAGATTATGAAAATGTGCATCTTGTTCACAGATGTGGAAAAGGTTTTAAATTGGACTTATTGGAATCATTAGAAATCCACAAACATAAAGTTAAATATAAAAAATCATTACTAAATGAACAAATTCAATTATATGAAAGACCTATTTATACATATTTAAAGGACATAACAGCATAATACTGGTTTTCAAAAACAAGTTTTCTTCATTCATTCCCAACAGGACCAGTCTTTCTGTATTCGTCATATTATCTGTTTGTAAAATGTCAATTTACAGTAATTTTAAAGTGTTGTGTTCGTCTTTTATACATTTTTTATAGTTTTATTAACTTGACAGTAAGTTCAATTCAATTTTGTTTATATTTGTATTAGTTTATTTATTTATTGTTTTAACCATTTTTTGTATATGCAGATTCGGCTGATGATGGGAAACTAGTTTTCCCGAAACTAGTACCGTTAATATAAAAATATAAATAGCAAGTAAGAAGTTTCATTTATTAAAATTTAACATATATTAAAAATTTTAACTTGCAACATGGATTCTCAAATTAAATTAATCACTATTTGGTCGATGAGTACCCATATCCAACCCAGCCCAACCCAAACGTCTTGAAAGCATCTGTGCAGGAGGCACGGGTACTATTCCTTCTCATCAACCAGACTTTATACGGTTAGTTAAAAGTATTTTTTGTCGGAATAAGGTTCGAATTAATCCCAATCAAAAAGTTTAGACAAGATTCTTTAAAGACTATGAAGTGTCCTTTAACCCTCCAGTACACGCGCATTTTTTTTTGACATGAGTGCTCGCACCGGACTTAGAGTCCGGGTTTCTTTGCCAAATAAGAGATGGTGCTGATGTGTAATTTGTATTAAACTCCCTAGATTACTAAAGTACCGCGGTTCATGATATCTATGTATTCAAACGATTCGAGCCAAAATGGTGATTTGACAGCATGTCAGTGACCAGGTGTACGAATAGGGAGTTTATGTGTGAGAAAAACGTTTTGCTCCGCCCCCGATTCGAGACCATTATTAAACTTCACCTTTCGTTTCTTCGGTGGCTGATACTGCTTAAAACAAACTTGATAAGCTGCCAGGAGCCTTGAACTACTTTCAAAAATGTTGATACTACCTCTGGAAGACTTGATAATGCTTCTAGAAGCCTTAACATAGCTTTCAGAAGGCTTGAACTGCTTCCACAAGATTTTATGCTGCAGCTGAAAGACTTGATACTATTTCTAGAAGATTTTAAATGATTCCAAAAGACTTGATACCGTTTGTAAAACTACTGGCAAAAAAATGTTTGAAAATGCAAAGTCTTAAAGAAGACATTTTTATTGCAAAAGGCACGAAATTGTTAATACAATTTGATTTTGCTTCCAAAATACCAAATACTGCTAGGATACAAAATGTTCATTTCAAAAGTTCAAAAAATTTCAATTATAGACTAAATATTGCTTGTGAAGGTGTAAGCACTGTTGATATAAGGCACTTCTATTGCAAATTAACCATAGGCGCCAGATACATGGACGTTTTTCATGTCACTTTTATTTTGAGAACAGTCATTCGTCGTTTGAATCTTTTCCCAATTCAGTTTTTTCACTATCCAGCACCCATACTTATTTTCAAAAACCGGCGCTTATGAAGCTACGAAGATTGTGTTAGATGTACCACTGACGATCTAAAGATAAATCAGTTAGTTGCAGAATTCTTCGAATCCTCTATTTGGGCATCGTAAATCTTATACAAATTGCTGGTTCTGGTCCTAAAAACGCTTTAGCACTAGCTCATCTGCCGTTTCATTGGCAGCACTTCCAGAGTGACCTCAGTGTAGTTAAAACGACGAACCGTTTGAGCTATCTGTATTTCCACATAAATTTTGATAATCCTCTACTTGATTTCGAGCTTTGTGGAGATGAGTTACTCAGCTTGTGTTCTCATTTAATCCCAAGATTATTCCTCACTTGCGCAATCAGTAATAAAATGTCCAATATAATTATATTTACAAACTCACTTCTACAGTATTATATATTTAGAAATCTGAAACTAGCAACTAACGCCATTAACAACGACAACATTCTGATCTGAAATAATACTTTGACGTCCTTCAACATCGGCAAATACAGAAAAAAGGGATTAACTAACTAGAAACTGACGAAATGACCTATTTACCTTTATTAGCTGTTTCCACCAAAACTTATTTTCGAAAGTAAGTCCTTTTTTCGTAGACAAGAACGGATGATATATTAAAAAAAATGTTAACTTGAATGGTTGCGGTCCGCCGAACCAGCGGTTGCAAATTGCTAAAAGACTCTGTAAGTCGATAGTTAAACTTGCAGGAAAAGATTTTATTAATCATAAAATCGTGGCTAAGAGAAAATACTGGAAATTATTTTCAGGATTCTGAGATGACCGCTAGGAGGTGCAAATACCATCTTTAATGCCTTGAAATCTTAACAATTAGTCATTAGTCATCTTAGGAATGGTATCTCAATTTTAAGATACTTGTACATTTCAGTTTCAGTCCAGTCCCAGTATATTCCGGGTTCATGCCGGGATTTCATGAAAGAAGATTTATGGTTTAGAAGTTTGGGAGCATTAAGAAAGATTTGCAATGAAAATACGATTGGCACCAAATAAATTAATTTTCTGGAAGCATTTCAAGCCTTATAGACGCAATGTTAAGTATTCTGACAGCAATATCAAATCTTTTGTTAGCATTCCAAATGTTTTGGAAGCAATTTAGATCTTCTAGAAGCAATATTAAGCCTACCTTAGCCAATATCGAGACTTTTGTAACCATTTTAAATCTTCTAGAAGTAGTATCAAGTCTTCTGGAATCTTCTCGAGTCTTCTGAAAGCATTTCAAATCTTCCAGAAACAGTATAAAGTCTTACAGGAGCTATATCTAATCTTTTGGAAGCATTTTAAAATATCTAGAAGCAGTATCATGTCTTAATTATTAAAATCTTCTAGAAGCAGTATCAAGTCTTTTGGAAACTTCTCAAGTCTTCTGAAAGCATTTGAAATCTTCTGGAAGCAGTATAAAGTCTTACAGGGACAGTATCAAGCCTTTAGGAAGCATTTTAAAACATCTAGAAGCAGTATCAAGTCTTCTGGAATCTTCTCGAGTCTTCTGAAAGCATTTCAAATCTTCCAGAAATAGTATAAAGTCTTACAGGGGATATATCTAATCTTTTGAAAGCATTTTAAAATATCTAGAAGCAGTATCGATTCTTAATTATTAAAATTTTCTAGAAGCAGTATCAAGTCTTTTGGAAACTTCTCAAGTCTTCTGAAAGCATTTGAAATCGTCTAGAAGCAGTATAAAGTCTTATAGGGGCAGTATCAAAGCTTTAGGAGGCATTTTAAAACATCTAGAAGCAGTATCAAGTCTTCTGGAAGTAGTATCCAGTTTTTTGGAAGCACTTCAAGTAATTTTGAAGTATTTCAAGTCTTCTAAAAGTAAGTATAAGGTCTTCTGGAAACATTGTAAGTCGTCTGGAAGTATTGTAAGTCATCTGGAAGTAGTATTCTGGAAACCATATCAAGTTTCTTAGATACAATATCAAGTCTTCTGGAAGCATCTTCAGTCTTCTAACAGCGACATAAAGTACTTTGGAAGCATTGTAGGTCGTCTGGACACACTTCAAGTCCTCTAGATGCAATATCAAGGCTTCTAAAAGCGTTGTAAGTCATCTGTAAGCATTGTAAGTCGTCTGGATGCATTGTAAGACATCTGTAAATTCATCATTTTAAGTCTTGTAGAAATATCACTCTAGAAATTCAAGTCTTCTGAAAGCAATATAAAGTTTTCTTAAGACAGTATCAAATCATTTAGAGGTAACAACATCACGTCTTCTGGAAACATTTTAAGTTTTCTAGATGCTATATCAAGTTATCTGAAAGCATTGTAAGTCGTCTGGAAGTATTTTAAATCCTCTAGAAGCAGTAACAGTCTTCTGGAAACCGCGGTACTTTATAAATCTAGGGACTTTAATTTGTATTCTTTTTAAGACAATAATTAAAAAAATTTTTTTATTATCATAAAATTTGCGATAGGCAAATAAATGCCCGCGTTGAATGCGCTGCACATTTTTCGGGGCATTTATGTTCTACAGCTTTCATTATCTTCTTCGTTTCTTCTAATCAGATAAGAAGCCATTTTGAACGAAAAAAAACATCTACCGTCTGCAAAATTTTTTGAAAAGCTTCAGTCTTCATCTTCAAAGAGTATTTTTCTTCGCTATCGTATTCATATTCGTATTTTACTGTGTTGTACACTAAGAAAATTTTGACACTAAAATGACATAATTATGTCGGTAAAAAAGTTGCCTTTTCTGTTAAACAATAGAGGGTGCAGAACCCGGAGTGAGAGTCCGGTGCGTGTATCGAAAGGTTAAGGTTTAGGATCAACTAAATTAAAAAGACTATAATTGATTAACCAATTATTTAATTTCGTGATAGTTGTAGTGCTACTATTAGCTTTAGTTGTAGTTAATCATCATCAGATTGACCCCAAAATTAGGTGATCTTGACTTTTAGCATAGCTAAATAGGAAAGTATCCTTTTGTGCGAGAAAGACTTGGATATTTGGAGATACGTTCAAATTGGGTCATGGTGATCCACTTCCTAACACTACTTGTGTTTACTCATCGTTGTGTCCACTTATCGCTCTTCCATATTCTTCCTCATCAGTTCTCATGTTTCGTTGATAGTACCCCAGGATGCATCTTAACCTAATCTAACCTAACTCAACTCAACCCAAATCAACCCAACCCAACATCCTCAACACTTGTTAACGCCTATTATTATTGATGTATCTTAATACAACTTTCTCGCATAACAAGCAGCTTAATACCAAAAGACTAAAAAAAGATAACATAATTCCAACACATCCCCATCCACTTTATAAAGTAAATGTATCGTAATATTGTCAGCACTTAATTAGTTTATAACCCGTCCGTTATAATCCTAGTCCAAAAACCGGTCCCTCCGGTATAACAACTCCGGTGATAATCCCTAACGGCAAAATCCGTACGACCACAACCGCCGGAATATTACTGTTGGGGGCGTCGCCGTCGACATAAAGTCGAGACGGCCGCGATGGCAAAAACAATCGCGTTTACGGCGCCGCCCTAAAACAATTGAAACACGTAACTGCCTGCGGGAACTTGAACGGGCCGCATAATCCGGTGGCGCGGACGTAAATATCGGACAAGTAGCCGACTGACAACGTTAACGTTTAACGTCCACCCTCCCGCCGCCGCCGCCGCCGCCCCCGCCCCCGTTTGCAGAGAGCACCCTAGTTAATTGAAATATATTGTCTAAGCGCTGATTGTTTACCCGGTCGCGCAGCAAGCTGCGATTCAAACGTTATGGGTTTGAATGTCGCCAACATGAAGTACGTATTGAATGGATATGTGTGTAGGGGGAAAACTGGTGAAAATCGAAAGTTTATGGTCTTCGAATTGAATTGCGTTTAGGGGAATGGTTCCGATAATCTATTTTATTTATAAATTACAAGACACCCGATTATTTATAGAATGAAAAGACGACGAAAATAATACTCATAAGTTACTTTCGTGCAAACCTTTATTACCGTCGACCGTGATGTATGAGAGGTGGCCAATAAATCAATGTTTTTCGATGTTTTTCGGCGTTCCATTACCGGTATTGGACATTAAAATTGATCATACCGGTGTTTCATCAATCAAAAATAAATCAACACGCAACCAAACTGAAACCCGTAACCCACTAACTAACTCACCGCTCTATTCATCCGTGTATATAAATCAAATTTGCACAGCAAGAAATGTTTCTGACAATGTTTGCTTATACCAGGTTTACCGACTACACGTGCGCGTAATCGGAACCGAATTCGACTTAAACCTCCGTCGCTTTATTCGTATGTTTGTGTTTAAATTGTTTCTCACGGGGGAACATTTTTCATTTAACGGTGCCGTTAAAATCGACCTTTCTCTCGAAATCATTAAAGTGGATATTGGTTCGGTCCGAGGAGGATAACGATTAACGCACCAATGAAAAATCACTCTTCTCTAAGACCCCCATGATAAAATATGCGCGGAATAAATTCGCCATTCATCTTGCTTCAGTTCAATTAGTAACGTGAAAGGGCAGAGCGATTCTCCTCGAAGGAGAAGAGGATTTCTGCCAACGAGCAACGGGGACTTTATTAAGATGTATCGTTGCCAAGGAAGAATCGTGCTTAAATAATTATGTAATGAGATGGGATAAAAAAATCTAAATAATTACCGAACTTTCTACGTCTTTAAATCGGCGGGATGTTGATCTAAAATTACAACCGGACGCTTCTTCTGGAAATTTAGGGCGCGATTGTAGGTCGTAATCGGCGGAACTTGGCATATTGTAGCTGTCGTTAGAAACAAATCCCATTTTTCTTTCTGCACTATTATTGAATGGAACTTGAACGATTCCGAAGTATTGGCGTTTTTTTGCGATTTTATCTTGAATGGTTCCTTGAATTATATTGTAGTCGGCAGCACCTAAATTTAAATTATTATAACAAATAATTTTTTATTATTTATGATTAATTTTATAATATTACATGGAGATTGAGTGACTTTATCAACGAATCTTGGCGCATCAACTCCAAACGGGGTTTTATTAACACGAACCCTTTTGTTTGATGAAACATCGTAAGTTCCTGGGGCAGGGGTGTCACATACAATTTCTTTCCAACGTTTCGATCCTGATATAAATGGTTGAGGATTAATGCTCATACTCTTCTTTTGCTTAAGGGATGAAATATCTACGTCGTATGTCCCCGGACCTGGTTGTCCCTATAAATAAGGAGATTTTAAATTGTATCGCGCCATCTATTAAACGGAGTCTCACCTCTTTAATCATTCTCATTTCGATGGCGTCTAGGTAGCGCGGAACGTATCCGAATAAGCGCGCCATCTCCCGCACGCGCTCGTCTCTCTCGTTAAATACACCGATTGTACAGGGAATATTGTATGATCCAGGTCCAGGAACGCCGTTATCAAAACAGGTGTCGCGTCTTGAATATCTTCTAGACCAAGCGCATCCTCTGTAATATTCCCCGAAAAATTCGGTATTCTAAAATAACACTCACATTATAAACAAATATTTTTTATGACAAATTATTGTATATACGCAGTATGTCTCCGAATCGAGTTATAAAGAGTTTTATACACACAAATTTTATACTAAAGTTTACTAAACATTTTTATTTTTATGCAAAAATTGGACTTTTTTCTAAATTGAGAATTTTTCAAGTTCAATTTATGATATTTAACCGTAGAAAACATAAAAATATATTTTTATTACGATGTGAACCGTCAATGATCGTGAGAAAACTTTTTACTAAAACTATAACTAATACTAAAATTAGAATTAACATTAAACTTGGAACTAGAAACATTTGGGTTTAACCATCCCAAGAAACGTGCGACTTAACCCAAATGGGTTTAGTTCTAGGACTAATGTTACCTTAGATTATTGTGTACAGTATAGTCGTCCACATCGAGTTTGGTTTTTATTACCCTGTCACTTTCCTGCTGTAGTTGTAAAACGAACAAAGACGGGGGTGCAACAGGTAATTTCCCATTGAAGAATTTTGGGATTCCTCACTCAGGGCCGCATTAAGGAACACACTTTTCCTTTCCTTCCAAGTTTTAAACAAATAATAGGGTGATTTTATATTCATTATTAAATTAAGTACCTACTTATTTTTTCTAAGAAATGTTTTGCTGTTTCTATCACATTTCGTTATTCTATTATTTAGATATTCCTGAAAATATACTTTTTTCTAAGAAACACCTAGAAATAGCTTATGGAAACTACTTATAAGAGAGGACAGGCGAAATTCTTGATGAGTATTTTGTTAATAGCCACGTGAAAGGTCAGCATTAAGCAGCTCCTTCCTATTTTGGATGTAATCATTCCTCCACTACTCCACATATTTAACTTCTCCATTGAGACATCGACCTTCCCCTCTATTTGGAAACTAGCTTACGTTGTACCCATACCTAAACTTAAATGTCCCACTTGTCTGAGTGATTTTCGTCCTATATCCATTATTTCTGTAATTTCTAAAGCACTAGAGCGCTTGGTATATATGCAGGTGCAGCAGTATTTTGATGAGCATAAAATTATCACTGATTTTCAATCAGGTTTTCGGCCAGGCCATAGCACGACATCGGCGCTCATCAAGATTACTGATGATATTAGACGTGGTTGTGATGATCGGCGTTTGACCTTATTGGTCTTGCTCGATTTCAGCAAGGCATTTGATTCTGTTGATCATGGTTTGTTGGTGGCAATTCTTTCTTCTGTGGGTTTTTCGTCGAGCTGTGTCGCGTTGTTTCAATCGTACCTTTCTAATCGTTCGTTGTGTGTACGTGACTCCTCATCATCTTCGTCTATAGTTGCAAGCCACTGTGGTGTGCCCCAGGGCAGTGTCTTGGGTCCACTCCTATTTTCAGTATTTATAAACTCCATTTCTAAAATAATTAAGTGCAACTTTCACCTATATGCAGATGACCTCCAAATTTATACAACTGCAGCTGTGGATGCACTTCCAGCAGCGGTGATGCGGCTTAATAGGGATCTTGCTAGCGTTCTGGACTGGTCTAGATGCCATGGCTTGGGTTTAAATGTGGCAAAGACTCAGGCTATTGCTTTTGGATCAAGGCCTCTGGTAACAAAATTTTACTCCCTTAACAATACCTATTTGTCACTTGACGGTAATATTATACAATTCTCTCGAACTGTTAAAAACTTGGGTGTGATGATGGATTCTGCATTGTCCTGGCAGCCCCAGATTCAGTCTATCTGTAGGAAGGTCTATTTCTGTTTCTACTCCCTACGCAAGCTTGGTTGTTTCCTTCCACCTACTGTTCGTCGTAACCTTTGTTACTCTTTAATTCTTCCCCATTTGGACTATGCCGATACCGTATACCCGGACCTTTCGATTGGTCTTCGTAACAAATTAGAGAGGTTACAAAATAATTGTGTGCGCTTTATCTTCGATCTGAGAAAATGTGAGCATGTTACACCTTATCGTAATCACCTCGAAATGCTTACCGTTGAGAACCGTAGATCTTTCCGTATACTAACTACCTTATACAAGATTCTTTCTTTTTTTGTTTTCGATTCATCGTACCGAAATATATCACGGGTCATACACAGTGCAAGCTATAACTCTCTGGAATAACTTACCCACTGAGTTGCGGGAAGCCCGTAGTTTTTCTGTATTCAGAGCATCGCTTAAAGATCGCTTGTTGTCACAACAGTTGTCTCAGACTGTTTCCTGATTTAATCTGCCTCTTCTCTTTCCTTGTCTCAGCTGACAGCTTTATTTCTTCTTCTCCAATCATTTTTTTTTTTGTTTAATTCGAGTCTCTTTCCTTCTTGTTCTTGCGTACTCTTTTTCTAATACTTTATACATAAATTTATTATTTTTTTTTACTTATATTCGCCATATCAATTTATTTTTTTTTAACATACATTGCTGATTGGGTCGTTTTGAAAACATCGCCTCTGGCGATAAATCGACCTTTTGTTAACCTTGTACCAATGTTAAGGAATGATGTGTACATTTTCTTTTTCTTTTATTGTATATCTTGGTGGCAATAAATTGTATTGTATTGTATTGTATTGAAAGGTATCGTAACAAAAGAAAATGTTTCGTCCCTGGGAAAACGAGTCACCATATTCGCCAAAACAATATTATTCCGAAGATAGTAAAAGAATTATTGTTAACGTTTTCGTTAAATAGCAAGAAAAAGATTGTTCTGCTGCCTGTAAAGTTACCAGTGAATTGACAGGGGTACCTGTAAAACAGTACGTAAATTCATTGCGCAGTTGGAGAATAGAGAATCTACAAGTGATCATCCCACCAAAGCTTGTCATCTTTTCAAAAGAATTCCAGATAGTTACACAACGGGAATAAAAACAGTTATTTACGATATGTATTCAAAAAATATATGCTGTCGCCTCTTTAAAGATAAGATTACAAGAACTTCATGTAGAAATACCTTATTCTGAAGAGTACTTTCGACGATATCTTCGAACAATTGGATTTCACTACAAATCCCTGGATGGAAGAGCTCATATTACCGAAACTCCCCGGCTAAAAAAATGGAGGTGGGAATTTATTGATCAAATTAGAAAATATCGGGAAGAGAAGTGGAATATTGTTTATTTAGACGAAACTTGGTATGATACCCATGATGTGAAAAAAAGGGCCTTTCCAATGGGAGTGATAAATGTGCATTGAAGATACCGTGTTCAAGAGGAAAACGAATTATTATTCTTCATGCAGGGGGAGAAAATGGGTTGGGTTCAAAATGGATTACTTTTATCTGCAAAAAATATTAAGGACTGCTCTGCAGATTATCACCAAGATATGGATGCTGCGTTGTTTGAGACATGGTTTAAAAATTAGTTATTACCAAATTTAAACCAGCGCACAGTGGGGTATTCCACATAGAAACATGATTAAAAGTCGGGAATACAGATACACAAAAATCAAGGCGGCTGCTGTCACTTAGCCTCACCAAATATTCAGAAAACAATTTTCTGCATATTTTATTGGTGCCCGGTTCCTTAACACTGCGTAATCAGTTGTCTTTTACGCCCTTTGATGTATGCGCGTATTTCGTCAAATTATTGCAATAAATCAACGGCATATATTTATAGGTGTTCCTGTGTATTTTATTGTGAGCAGTTGAAATTTTTGTAATGGATGTTATATACTCAGGTATGTATAAATAGAATCAAGTACTTTTATCAAGTTTAATTCTATAGTCTTTGTAATTTTTTATTTATTCTATTTGCACATATTTTGTATTTACTTTTGTTTTTCTTCTATATTATGAAGTGTTTTTTTTTATTTCCGGATTCTTCCCGGTTTTATTTCTTTTTACATCTTTTTGTTTGAAGAATTTACTCTACTATACTATAAAAAACTATTGCCAACAACTGCCTAATATATAAAAAAAAATAAATTAAACTAGTGGTATGTAGGCAAGGCAAACTTAGTTTTGCTGCGTTCTTTACTATTCTAATCTTTTCTTCGGTGTAGGTTATTCTGGTTTGAATGTCATGACCCGAGAAGGCATATATAATCTTACAAAACAATGTAATGAAAGAGATTTTGCGAAGAAACTGGATATAGTGGAAAGAAACATCATAAAACAGAGAAAGTTCTTGGATAATCAAAAGCAACAATTTTTGCGAACATTTTCGCGACTTAAGTCGGAAATGAAAAGTAAATGGCAAGCTGCAAACCGTACAGAAAAAGCGTTCTTAGAAAAAAATCGTAATTGGTTGCAAGGGACTGTTAAAATAACACAGAAATGTATGTCGAATATAGGTGGTCGTCCGGAAAGCGCATTTGAAGATTTAAGCGATTGCAGTAAACGCCGCAAAACAACACTTCTGAGGAAGGAAAATGAAGCTGAAGCTCTCTTGTTTGCTGGTCAAATGGCACTTCGAAAATCTGGAAATGTGAGTGGAGCACAAGTGTTAAAGGACATCATGTCATCGCCGTCACGTGGTAATAAATATAAGAAAGCTTTTAGAAAAAGAGACACGGTTGAATCAGAAAAGTTAACACCAACACAAGCGTTATCAATGTTTGTAGAAGCGTCATTGACACGAAGACAATATGAAATTATTAGAGAAAGCTCAAGAAAACTATATCCCTCTTATTCACTTTTACAGGGAGTAAAACAAGATTGTTATCCAGACTCGAATGCTTATCAAGTTACTGAAACTTGCGCGGAAATTAAATTACAAGCCTTAGCAGATCATACTGTAAAACGATTTATTATATACCTAGAGGAAGTATTGATATCTCTCACACAAAAAGAATTGGCATCCTTGGAGTTGACGTATAAATGGGGTTGTGATGGTTCCCAACAAGCACAATTCAAACAAACATTTTCAAATAATAACGATTCCGATTCTAACATTTTCCAGTCATCACTAGTACCTCTTCAGCTTATATGTAAGACAAATAAGAAAATAATTTGGCAAAACCAAACGCCCTCCTCACCACGTTTTTGCCGACCAATGAGAATCAGATTTATTAGGGAATCGAAAGATGTGACAAATGAAGAGATAAGTTATCACAAAGATCAGATAAAACATTTAACTACAACCAAGAATAATATCGGAGATAAAGAAGTGACGGTCACCCATAGAATGTTATTTACCATGGTAGATGGTAAAGTCTGCAATGCCGCTACCAATACAGGCTCGAGCATGCGATGTTACATATGTACGCTTACTTCAAAAGATTTTAATGATTTGGAAAAATGTGAAAAAGCACCTATAAACTCAGAAAACTTGGAGTTTGGACTATCGATTTTACATGCGCGAATAAGACTGTTCGAAACATTACTGCATATTTCCTATAAAATTACAATAAAAAAGTGGCAAACAAGAACAGAATCAGAAAAGAATATTATAAAAGAGCGCAAGCAAACTATTCAAGAAAGGTTTAGAAATGAACTTGGTCTAATCGTTGACGTACCCAACGCCAACTACGGCAACAGCAACGATGGAAATACCAGCAGACGATTCTTCTCTAACGTAGAAATCTCGGCATCTATAACAGGAATCGATCAAGCGCTAATTGAAAGAGTGGCTACAATTCTGGAAGTAATATCCAGTGGTCATAAAATTGACATAAATAAATTTTCAGAGTACTGTCGAGATACGGCTAAGCTCTACATCCAATTGTATTACTGGTACCCAATGTCACCAACCCTCCATAAAATTTTGCTACATGGCCCTATCGTAATAGAGCAAGCACTGCTGCCTATAGGTGCTCTATCAGAAGAGGCGGCAGAGAGCAGAAATAAACATTTACGTCAATACAGGGAAAAATATGCACGAAAATTTTGCCGGGTCCAGTGCAATATGGGTGTAGTCAATCGGCTTTTGTTAACATCAGATCCATTTTTAAGTTGCAGTAGACCTAAATCTATTAAAAAATCAAAACCGTTCAGGCCGGAGACAATTAAAATGTTACTTCCATGGGATGCGTATGACAAAGATGAAACTAG
Organism: Onthophagus sagittarius; assembly: GCA_036711965.1. Taxonomy (NCBI): domain Eukaryota; kingdom Metazoa; phylum Arthropoda; class Insecta; order Coleoptera; family Scarabaeidae; genus Onthophagus; species Onthophagus sagittarius. Next base: position 18,402,859 of record JASERS010000004.1, read on the forward strand.
CGAAAGTGATGAGCAGTTAGATGGAAATGAATGAAGTGCGTCATAATTTATCGTTTTATTAAAGAAATACGTTATATTAATTACTTTTGTTACTATATAAAAAATACGATGTCATATAAATAACGCTCAAAGCTGTACATTCCGATTTTCATGAACCTAGAATTAAATGGAATGGTATGTTTTATGATACAAATTTTTTTTTCCGACACCATCTTCAATTTCAAGCGATTGTCAACTTTTGTTTTTTAAATTGCTCGGTATATCTTTCTTTATGTGATTAGATAGAGATTTCAAGACATGGTGACATTGGTTACCAGTAATACAACTACATGTAGAGCTTAGCCATGTCTCTGCTTCGTGAAGAAAAATATACCGAGCAATTTGAAAAACAAAAGTTGAAATTGCTGCAATTTGAAGATGGCGTCGGGAAAAAATATTTGTAGCATGTTAGTATTCATTAAACCATTTCATTTGATACCTAGCTCACAAACATCGAAATATAAATGACTAACTTACAGATTGGGGCGTTTTTTGTACGACACTCTGTATTAATTACCTATTAAATATTTTTGTTTCATTCTTCCATTTTTAGATAATTTCCAACCCCATTTCAATGAGCTTTGCTTTTGATGACAATAATTTATCACTATAGGTTCAAATAAAAATAAAGTAATGCACATATAGTTTTGATCGATAATTTGGGTCAAATACTCCACTGTGCAGCGTTCGGTAATCGTTCTTGACAACGCAAGTTATCACTCACGAATTTTACATCCCAAACCTGCAAAGAGGCATAAGAAACAATATATTTTAACATACATGGAAGAACATAATATTACCATGCCTGACGGTAAGATCACAAAAGACAAATTGTAATCGAAAGTCAATGAAGTTGAGATTCCAACCGATTACATAATCGATGGTATGGCAAAAGAAGCGGGACATATAGTTCTACGATTACCACCGTACCATTGCGTTTTGAACCCCATAGAATTAATCTGGAGCAATTTAAAGCGAAATATCAGGAAAAATAATTCAGCTCCAACCTTAAGCGCTAAAGTGGTGGATTTAATTCGGCAAGAGGTTGACAACATACCGACAGAATTATGGGGAAATTGCGTAAAACACATAATCAACGTAGAAAATTCTTATGTATCGCCAAATAATCAACGGTTTATTACAGATATCGGAAATGATAGTTCCGATGAAAGCAACTTTGAAAATTCTGATAGTTGTGATAGCGACGACGAATAATTAAATTTTTTAATATAATCTTTGGTGTTTTATTTAAGTTCGTCCTTGTCCCTGTCCTTGTCACACTGTCATAAATCTTTAAAGCTACTCGAGCGGGTAAAACTCACCCCGGGTTTTATTTATGACTGTCATAAAAACCAAACTCGATGTGGACGACTATACAATCCCGATTATCCGAAATAATGTAGACCAAAGTGATTTCGGAAAATCGAAATTTTGGTTAATCCGAATTTTTTTTGGAAAATAGGAGTTTAGGATGCGTATATCATTAGATCAACTTAAAAACATTTATGAAATATTTTACTTGAATTTGTGTATTAATTTAAAAATAACATCAACAAATAATTTGTTTACTTCTTATTACGTACTTAATTTTTTTAACATAGTATGTACATAAATGTCTAAATATGTACATACATACATAGTATGTACATTCATAAACAACATGTTAAATGTAACGTAAAATGTAAAATATATACATACATATATATCCCGTGCTACACTTTACTGTTTAAAAATGAGGTCCTTTTTAACCGCACTCGTTTAGCACTACTCCTGTTTTTGGCCGCAATGTCTCTCCAACGTTTTATTAAAAGAACATCCACGGCAGTTGCATTTTCTTGTTGTTCTACATATCTTAACGCTTTCTCCAAGACTTCTAGTCCTTCTGAATATGATATTTTTACTGGAATATTGTCAGTGCATTCTACATCGTTATCATCATCACTTCTTATTTCATTAGCATTTTTGCAACCACTTTCTATTAATTCTTGGTCAGTCATTTCATCTTCTATATTATCACTGTTTAATCATTCATTAACTTCTGTTTCCATAACATTTTCACATCCTGGCATTTTCGTGAAAATTTGCTATAAAGTTTCTTCATGGTCGAACTCAGCTTCTGTGATACGTCCCTCCTCGTGTTGAATCAATTTTGACCAAGATTTTTCCAAGCCCTTTTACTTGATTCCAAGCTGAAGCTATCCAATATACAACATTTTTCAAGTTTATCTTCTTTAGACATTCAGTGAGATTGGCACCGTCATCTACTTGTTCCAAAATATGCTCCAATAGCAAACGCCTGTAATTTCGTTTTCAATTTTCCAGCACACCCTGATCCATGGGCTGAATAAGATTAGTTACAGCAGGAGGCAAAAACATTACTTTTATTTCCCTACTTTCAAGTTGCTCCGCACTTGGGTGAGTGGCAGCATTGCCTAGTAACAAAACATATTTTCTGGGGTATCCATGCTTTTTTAAAAAAGACTTTACTTTTGGTACGAAATCCTCAAAAAACCAATTTTTGAATAGATTTGCGTTCATCCAGCCTTTTTTTTATTTTTATACATAACAGGACGAATATTCTTGAAGGCTCGTGGTTTTGCTGACTTACCGATACATAATAATGGAAGTTTGTGTCTCCCAGAAGCATTAGCGCATGCAAGAATAGTGATACGTTCTTTGCTACGTTTGTAACCAAGTACTCCAGCTTCTGTTTTTTGAAGCTAAGGTACTTGAGGGCAACATTTTGTAGTTCAAGCCGGTTTCGTCACAATTGTAGATCTGGTCTGGTTGTAAATCATTTTCTTTCATAAGCTCCATAAAATTATCTGCAAATTTTTTTGCGGCAGATACATCGGCAGACAACTTTTCCCCACAAACTTTCAGTTGACGTATACTATGTCTTTTTTTCCATCGGCCTAGCCATTCATCACTTGCAGGCACTTCAATTCTTCAAAAGGCAATTCTTCACTTAAACTCACTGCTTTTTATTTTAAAACGGTCCCCGAAATTGGCATTCCACGTTCTCGATTCTGTGTAAACCATAAAAATAAAAAATCATCCACTTTTTCATATTCACCTCTTTTCATACTTTTTCGTGCCGGAGTCGGCGATAACAAAACACTTCACCATTTTTTAAGTTTTTCGCGATTTTTTCTCCATTCTGCAACCGTACTCACGCCTACGCCTAAATCCTTTCATATATTTTTAAGCAATTCACCATTATCTAATCGTCGAACACGTTTACATTTATTACTCTGACATCCGCGGCAGTTGCATTTTCTTGTTGTTCTACATAACTTAACGCTTTCTGCAAGGCTTCTAGTCCTTCTGAATATGATATTTTTACTGGAATATTGTCAGTGCATTCTACATCGTCATCGTCATCATTTCTTATTTCATTAGCATTTTTGCAACCACTTTCTATTAATTCTTGGTCAGTCATTTCATCTTCTATATTATCACTGTTTAACCATTCATTAACTTCTGTTTCCATAACATTTTCACATACTGGCATTTTCGTGAAAATTTGCTATAAAGTTTCTTCATGGTCGAACTCAGCTTCTGTGATACGTCCCTCCTCGTGTTGAATCAATTTTAACCATGATTTTTCCAAGCCCTTTTACTTGATTCCAAGCTGAAGCTATCCAATATACAACATTTTTCAAGTTTATCTTCTTTAGACATTCAGTGAGATTGGCACCGTCATCTACTTGTTCCAAAATATGCTCCAATAGCAAACGCCTGTAATTTCGTTTTCAATTTTCCAGCACACCCTGATCCATGGGCTGAATAAGATTAGTTACAGCAGGAGGCAAAAACATTACTTTTATTTCCCTACTTTCAAGTTGCTCCGCACTTGGGTGAGTGGCAGCATTGCCTAGTAACAAAACATATTTTCTGGGGTATCCATGCTTTTTTAAAAAAGACTTTACTTTTGGTACGAAATCCTCAAAAAACCAATTTTTGAATAAATTTGCATTCATCCAGCCTTTTTTTTAATTTTTATACATAACAGGACGAATATGCTTGAAGGCTCGTGGTTTTGCTGACTTACCGATACATAATAATGGAAGTGTGTGTCTCCCAGAAGCATTAGCGCATGCAAGAACAGTTGTGATACGTTCTTTACTACGTTTGTAACCAGGTGCTCCAGCTTCCATTTTAGCAGCTAAGGTACTTGAAAGCAACATTTTGTCGAGCCGGTTTCGTCACAATTGTAGATCTGGTCTGGTTGTAAATCATTTTCTTTCATAAGCTCCATAAAATTATCTGCAAATTTTTTTGCGGCAGATACATCGGCAGACAACTTTTCCCCACAAACTTTCAGTTGACGTACACTATGTCTTTTTTTCCATCGGCCTAGCCATTCATCACTTGCAGGCACTTCAATTCTTCAAAAGGCAATTCTTCACTTAAACTCACTGCTTTTTATTTTAAAATGGTCCCCGAAATTGGCATTCCACGTTCTCGATTCTGTGTAAACCATAAAAATAAAAAATCATCCACTTTTTCATATTCACCTCTTTTCATACTTTTTCGTGCAGGAGTCGGCGATAACAAAACACTTCACCATTTTTTAAGTTTTTCGCGATTTTTTCTCCAGTCTGCAACCGTACTCACGCCTACGCCTAAATCCTTTCATATATTTTTAAGCAATTCACCATTATCTAATCGTCGAACACGTTTACATTTATTACTCTGACACTGCATTTGGAAAATACTTGAGAATAACACATATGAATGTACTTAAGCTAACAAACTATGCTAAGCAAACAATGCGCAGTTTAGACCGTCGTATTGCCGTGAAACCCCGAGGGGAACCACCTAGCAGTATAGGGGAATCCCAGACGCGTTTCGTATAATGCGAATTTTTCTGGTTAACCGGGATTTTTTTGAAATTGTAGTTTGTTTCGGATAAACCGGATTTCAGATAATCCCGATTCGGTTAATTGTACTATCCTTGTATCGAAGTAAAACTAGAACCACCACTAGATCTAGAACTAGAAAGTTTCGGTTTAGCCGTACGTCTTTATTTCTAGTTTTATTTCTGGTCTTTTCTTGTCCGCTCGAAAAGCCAACCGGAAAAATTTAAAATTCCAATTAAGATGCCTTTAGTGTGTGGAAGAATTGGGTATTTATTTGGTATTTGTTGTGTTTGCAATACTCAATTCTCCCTCGCACTAAAGGCAGCTTTAAGGGTTATTTAATGAAACAATATAAACAACCAATCAAGTAAATTCCCTAGATTTAATTAACGCATTTATTAAGAGTTTATTAACAATAAACTCACATCATAAAGCCTTTTCGCAACTCTGAAAGGTAACAAAACAGCATATTACAAGAGAAATTTTGAGTAAAAAAGAAATGACATGCTGACAAACAATGACATGCACTTACAAGCTATCAAGCCGCCAATTTGGCTCGAATTGTTTGAATAAATAGGCTTCATGAACCCCGGTACTTTAGTAATCTAGGGACTTTAGTTTGCAGCCGACAACTGATAGTCACTTATTTATTGCTAGTGCTAGTATTTTCACAGCCCTTATTGTTTACCTACATATACATATGAGTTTTTGTAAAACAGTAGTGTTGGTAAAGCATTCCTCATCGCGGATAGATAAAGTACGCTTTAAAAAATGGATCGTTGGTTGTAAAGTGGTTCATTAAAACGATACAGGCCTGCAGATGAAGAGATCGAGCCTGACAGTGCCTATTGAACCTACCCCGTCGGCGTCCCTTGAACCTAACTACTCCATTTTCAAGATCAATGTTAAACTTACTGGAAAAGTTTGAAAACATAATTCTGATTTCTTGGAAATCGGTGTGTAATTTGCTACGAAACCTTTAATGTATGAAACCAGCTAAACTCTGGCGCTGCCTTAAAACAAAACGGCAAGAAGTATCCAACGACCGTACGTGGGCAATAAGTATAAAAATGATTTATTCAGGATAAACGGTCCACAAAGTAATTAATGAAACAACTTTTTAAAATTGCTAATATATTTCGAATGTATTTTTCATTCTTCTTCAGAGCATTTATGTTGCTAAAATGGAGATTTTTTTATTACAATTAATGAAAAGGTTTTTTAACATGAGCATCCAACATATGTTGAAGAGGCCAAAGAACAAAATAAGATGAAATTAAACTTACTTGTTTTAAAAAGCATGAAATATAAAAATCGTCTTGGTCATAGTAGAAAACACATTAAAACTGAGTATCGGTAAATTAAAATAACAAATTAAAAGTTCAACAAGAACGTGTAAAATTTAACAATACAAAATGGACTCGATGAGAACGTTAAAATGTAAAAATTGATATGAAAAAAATTGATATGAAAAAAAAACCTGTTTTCGATCGCAAACACAACCCCGAAAAACGAAACTGCGCACAAATCGAAATTTACCAAAAACAAAGCGGAAACTTTAAAAATTTAAATTTCAAAAATTCAAACCAAAGAAACGATTTATCAAATAAAAACAATAAAACGTAATCAGAATAATTAATACAGACTATGTAAATAAGAAAATGCAATTAACAATCAAAAATGAACCTACTAACTTAAAAACTAGAAAACCATATCATTAGAGAAAGTAGAAACATTATTAATATCATGATTATGTTGGGTTGGTGGATTATAGTTATGGTTAGTCTTGTCCCTAGTAAACAAGTAAGCATATATGTTACTTAAATTCTGAGTATCTGTTCTATAGTTAACAGTATTACTAGTGTAATTTATATGGACCATCTCTAAGAAAATTCTATTGTAGTAATTAGATTCAACATCCAAAATTTTAACGTTATCAAAATCGAAGGTGTGTTTGCAATCCTGAACATGTTGGGATAATGCACAAACGGTCTTATTCAACCGGCAGTTACTTTTATGTTTAGAAATTCTACTTTTAAGCCATTGAGAAGTCTGACCAACATATTTTCCACTACAATCGTTGCATGAAATGCAGTAAATTAAATTGGATTTAAATTTGTTTTCTGTAGCGTCTTTAAGTTTTGTGAAATGGTTACCAAGTTTGTTATCGTAGCGCTCAACTACTACTATCATTAACGAACTGAAAACAGACACCAAGAATGTGGTGAGAGGCAAAATCACTAATATTATCACTAACTATATGGGTACCGGCAGAACGTGTGCTGGGTTGCACAGTATTTTACGTAATTATTTAAAAAAAAAAAAAACAAAAATTTTTCTAAAGGATAACCCTTCCGTAATGATTACCAAGGCAGATAAAGGTTCAACAACAGTTATTATTGATAAAACTGACTACATAAACAAATCAAAAGGTATGCTCGACGATATAAATGTTTACAAGGTGTTAAATTCTAATCCGTTATTAACGGTCCAAAACAACATTAACAGTTTTATCAAACAACTACAGGAAAAAAAAATTACATAACTTTTTCTAAAAAGAAAAAGTTAACAACTAATAATTCTATTTTAGCCAAAGCATACTTTCTGCCAAAAATTCTGTTACATGTTTTTTTTTTGTATTTGTATATTTGTACACAACTGCAACTTATGGCATTTGACTGTTTAATATTAATTTTTTTTACAGCGACTAAACCTTAAAACAGCTTCCAAATTATCCTCGAATATTACTTACTTTTGTTTCCTTCTTTTTGCTTTTTTATATATAACTTTAATATACACTTTTCTTATTTTGATGGCTTAAATTTTAAACAATTGTTGTTTGAAACGTGTTTTGAGGGAATTTGGGCAAGGTGCGCGAGAGATCACTCTCTTTTCCGCTTCAGATTTCGAAGAACGCACGTGTGTAATTTGAGTTTTGAAGGCGACGTTTTGGATTAATTTGGTGATTTTGGGGTCGCTAACAAATTATTTTCCTATTTTAGGGATTTTCACCGCGTGCTTGATATTAATTACGTATTGTAATAACGGATTTTCCGGCTTTGTCATTTCTTCGAAAACAGGAACATTATTTTTTTTCTGAAGTAAAGTCTCGACCAACTGAGGTAGGCCTTTTACATTTTATTATTTTGTCATTTTGATCTTTTGCAAAAAAAAAAAAAATTTAATTAAATTATATTTAGTCCTTTATTATATTCTTTTAGACTTTCTGTGGGAGCTTAATTTTCGGAACATTTAAATTTGAAGATAATTAATAAGGAGACACAGTTATCGTGGCTTCTTTCAACCAAAGAAAACAACCTGTTTAATTTTTTTTCCCTTTTCTTTGGAGCTGTTTTTGGGTGAGGTTGCTGAATGGACATCGAATTGGTGCCATATTGAAAAGAAGGTCAGAAATTTTAATTTATTTAATTCCGCCAACATTAATCGAAGAAACCCTTCAAATTCATCATTGTTTTATAATATTAAAACCTAAATATTACCAGAAATCTCACATATTGTTTATCGAATATAAAGAATATTGTAATTTTTTTTAAATTTATTATTTTCATTTGTTTTATTTATAGAATTTAAGAATATTGTATTTTTTTTAATTTTAAGAAAAAAAAAGAACATTTTTCTTTTGAGATTTCGGTATCGATAATTTTTTTTTTTTAAACGTTTAAATCTTTAGAACAAGTTTGCTCTTACGAAGGCATGTTCACTTTCTTTTCATTTACTTAAATTAATTTTTTTTTATTTTCATATTATCAATTTTATTTTTTTTATTTAAATAAATCTCAGTTTGCCATACAGTTGAGTTGTTGCGTGTATTTCTGTTTTGTCTTGTTTTGTCGCTCGGTGAATTGTTTTGATTTCGATCCTGAATTTACATATCAAATAAGATCTTCACTTCGTAATCAGTGGGTGTCGTGGGTTTGATTACGTGGCGCCTTATAAATTTACTCAGCCCTTCTCCATTGGGTCAGCCGAGGTCCCGCGACCGGATCATTTTAAAATTGAGAGATCGCGAATCAGATAATTTTGTTTTGTTTCTTAATTTTATAATTTTATTTTATTTTTTTTGGCGTAAAAAAAGGCGTTATAATTCATAAGGAAGGAGTACCTTTAAGACCTATCATCTCTTCCATTGGTGCGGCATCGTACGATTTGTCGGGTCACATTTCTGATATATTAAGTCGGACTTTTAGTAACAGAACTAATTATAACATCACTAACACTTTTCAATTTGTTGAAGAGTTTAGAGGTTACAGCCTCCCTGAAAATCACATCTTAATTTCTTTAGATGCTGTTAGTTTGTTCACCGTTATCCCTTTGGATTTGGTTAATGAGATAATTAAGGAAAAATGGAATTTAATTGCTGAACATTGCTCATGGGATAGGGATACCTTTTTAACAGGTTTAAAGTTGATTTTTGACACTTCAATTTTTACATTTGGTAATGTTATTTATCATCAAGTCGAAGGTACACCTATGGGATCTAAAATATCACCTGTCTTGGCTTTGATTGTGATGGACTATGCGTTGGACGAGATTTTGATTAATAATGGTTCAGTTTTTCGTATAAATTTCATTAAGAAATATGTTGATGATTTGGTTTTGGGGTACACAAGGATGATGTCAATACAGTGTTAAATTGTTTTAATGATTTTCATCCGAGCATTCAGTTTACAATGGAGTTGGAAAGTAATAATAGCATTCCTTTTTTGGATACTAAAATAATCAGAGACGGTTTCAATAAGATTAAGTTTGATTGGTACATTAAACCGACTTACTCAGGACGTTATCTTAATTATTTCTCAAGTAATAGCTTTAAGCACAAACTTTCAACTGTACGTTGCATGAAGCACAGAGTCTCCAACATTTGTGATAAAGAATTTCTTCGTGAAAACTTTGAATTTCTACAAAAAACTTTTGTTAATAATGGTTACCCAAGTAAATTAATTAATAAAATTTTATTTTCAACACCGTTAATTAATAATAACATAAACCAGGTCAGTTTAACTAACCCATCTTTACTTACAACTGAACCTATCATTTATAAAAAACTACCTTATATCGAGAAGTTACGTGATTCTTTGAAAAAAAAACATTACCAGTGATTGACAATTTAAAAGTAGTTGAGCGCTACGATAACAAACTTGGTAACCATTTCACAAAACTTAAAGACGCTACAGAAAACAAATTTAAATCCAATTTAATTTACTGCATTTCATGCAACGATTGTAGTGAAAAATATGTTGGTCAGACTTCTCAATGGCTTAAAAGTAGAATTTCTAAACATAAAAGTAACTGCCGGTTGAATAAGACCGTTTGTGCATTATCCCAACATGTTCAGGATTGCAAACACACCTTCGATTTTGATAACGTTAAAATTTTGGATGTTGAATCTAATTACTACAATAGAATTTTCTTAGAGATGGTCCATATAAATTACAATAGTAATACTGTTAACTATAGAACGGATACTCAGAATTTAAGTAACATATATGCTTACTTGTTTACTAGGGACAAGACTAACCATAACTATAATCCACCAACCCAACATAATCATGATATTAATAATGTTTCTACTTTCTCTAATGATATGGTTTTCTAGTTTTTAAGTTAGTAGGTTCATTTTTGATTGTTAATTGCATTTTCTTATTTACATAGTCTGTATTAATTATTCTGATTACGTTTTATTGTTTTTATTTGATAAATCGTTTCTTTGGTTTGAATTTTTGAAATTTAAATTTTTAAAGTTTCCGCTTTGTTTTTGGTAAATTTCGATTTGTGCGCAGTTTCGTTTTTCGGGGTTGTGTTTGCGATCGAAAACAGGTTTTTTTTTTATATCAATTTTTTTCATATCAATTTTTACATTTTAACGTTCTCATCGAGTCCATTTTGTATTGTTAAATTTTACACGTTCTTGTTGAACTTTTAATTTGTTATTTTAATTTACCGATACTCAGTTTTAATGTGTTTTCTACTATGACCAAGACGATTTTTATATTTCATGCTTTTTAAAACAAGTAAGTTTAATTTCATCTTATTTTGTTCTTTGGCGTCTTCAACATATGTTGGATGCTCATGTTAAAAAACCTTTTCATTAATTGTAATAAAAAAATCTCCATTTCAGCAACATAAATGCTCTGAAGAAGAATGAAAAATACATTCGAAATATATTAGCAATTTTAAAAAGTTGTTTCATTAATTACTTTGTGGACCGTTTATCCTGAATAAATCATTTTTATACTTATTAAAACAAAACATCCAGAGCACAAGAGTAAGTAATTGGATTTTTTTTAAAATGAATTAGCGGAGCTGAAAAGATATCGTAAAACAATTATCAAACATTCTGGTACCAATGTGATTGAAAATGCAGCCCTTGCATATAAAACCACACAATTGCTGAGGAACTTATATTGCATCCAGATAATCCTCTGCAAGAGAAAGGTGATTCAGCTGCTAAGCTAATGGGTAAGGTTCCGCTCTCTAACAATTATGTGTTCGTCTGATCAAAGACGAATTACTAATATGGCTGTTAACATTGAAGAAACATTGCTGGCTAGACTATTCATGAGTAACATGTCCGCTTTACAATTGGATTACAGCACAGACACATCAAAAAAAGCTATAATGTTGGTGTTCACACGATTTTTGTGGGTGGACCAGATCTTCGAAGATTTTTTTTTCGTGCGTACTCCTTCATACAACAGCAGAATGTATTTTTACTGAACTAAATGATTTTCTCAATGAACGCGGCGTCACTTGGGCAAAATGTGTAGGCTTATCTACGGTTGGAGCAAAATTTTACTAGCAATGACTGACAACAAAATATTACTTCAAACTCGCATTAAAGCAGTAGCCCCTGAGGTGAAATGGACCCACTGTTGTATTCATCGTAAAGATTATTTTCTTTGTTGTGCAAAGAAATTAAGACGGCTTTCTCGAGGTAGGATCTTCTCAAGAATTTTTGAACTCAGAGACGAAGTTCGAGTCTTCCTTCTTGATACTAAGTACGCAAATTTTCTTACTAACTATTCTTGGCTTTGCTCAGTTGCCTACTTATCTGATGTGTTTGAACACTTATGTTGTGATGATTATGTTGTTTAATGATGTATTAAACTTGAGTTTGCAAGGAAACAATGTTGACATGTTCAAAGTTGAAGATAAGATGAGTGCTATGGTCAAAAAGTGTCAAATCTGGGCAGCAAGGATTGAAAATGAGTCACTTAGTAACTTCCATACTATGAAACAATTCTTTGAGTTTTCAGAGGAGGGTTTGCCTGACCAAATTAAGATTAACGTAGCCGAGCATCTACACAGCTTAGTCACTACTTTTAGGGAGAATTTCCCAGCACCTGACCCAAACGATAGTTAGATTCGAAATCCCTACAGCTATCAAGGAATAAAAAATATCCAACTTTACGCAGAAAAAAGAGCAAGATCAGCTTGTGAACTTGTCTGTGGTATAATGAAAAACATTTTTAATTGAGAAAAAATTGCAGACTTCTGGGCAACAGAATGCAAAGACCACAAAGAGCTTGGAGATAAGGCAATGAAAATATAACATATAGGTGTGAGCAAGCATTTTCTTCCATGTGCTTCATGAAAACTGGTACAGGAATCGACTCGCCAGGCGGTCGGATTTCAGTGTGAAAGTTTCAAGATTGAAACCAAATATTTCAGAAATAATGGATTCAAAACTCAGATTCAACTTAGCTCATTAAGAACTGAAAATTAAAATAAACTGTGTACTAATGGTCTTACGCTGTACTCACTGCATTTTTACAAATAAATAATAACTTTTATAAAATTAGTTTTTATTATCCAATTTCACTTATCGGTTGTGCAATTGTTAGGAAGGTATTTCTTATTATTGGGAATTCAACCAAAGGTTGGGTAAATTAACCTCTTTTTCTTGTAACCTTGGCTTTCGAATTTTATTGAATTCTTCATCATTCTTCATCAAAGCAAGGTGTTAAAAACGTAAATTCAAAATAACATACAATTACAATTATAACATAACCTAATTTACATAGGTTAAAATTGGTAACAGAACCAAGGACGTAAAAACATTCTTGTATGTTATACCCAGAGTAATGGCCAAAGTTGGGATGGCAGTTTAACACACCAAAAACAAACAATGAACGGTGAACGAGCCGTAAAAACAATAAAATTATATACACTTAGCAGCAGAAGTCTGCGTACAAAAAACTTCTAACACTTTAACTGAAAAAATAAGGGTCATGATCTAATGTGATAAACTTCAATTTTTTTTATTTTGTGTATTAACTACATATAATTCTATTAACAAAATATGCATCAATAAAACAGAAATATTAGTTACAAAAAAAATTAAAATTAAAAATTCTCCAAATAATGCGTATGCAAAAATCTGCGTATAAATAAAGACGCCTTCTCCAAAATATACTTATTTACTTAAATACGTAGTTGACGATGTACGCTTTCCGATTTAAATAAAAGATAATCGGTGTCAATTATATTAGCAGAGGCTTAGAAGCTAAAAATTAGAATGGACACGAAAGGAAAGGAAATTGAATTGGGAGAGAGAAAAATTATTGTAAAGTTATGGAAAGAGGGAAAATCTTTTCGAAAAATAGGAGAAACTGTCGGCAGGTCACACTCGCGAAGCGAAAAATTGTACAGCAGGTTAGAAAAGAACCTAGGCTGACGGCGAAAAAAAATAGTAGAAAATGTACAAGAAGAATTTCATAAAACTATCAGCAAAGATACGGTGAGAAGGACGTTAAAAAAAGCTAACTATCACAGTCGCGTTGCACGAAAAAAGCCATTTGTGTCAGAGGTCAATCGTCAGAAGCGGATCGCCTTTGCAAAAAAACTCTTAGACAAGCCCATTGAATTCTGGGAGAAAGATCTCTTTACAGATGAGAGCAAATTTTGCATTTTCGGCATTAAGGGTAAACAACTTGTATGGAGAAAACCTAATACTGCCCTTAATCCCGAAAATTTGAAAGCGACTGTAAAACACGGAGGTGGTGGAGTTATGGTTTGGGGGTGTATGTGCACCAAAGGGGTGGGAAGGTTGGTTTTCATAACATCGACAATGGACCATAAAATGTATATAGACATTTTAAAAGAAAATTTGAAGCCTAGCATCGAAAACTTGGGCTTGGGGCCCGAATACTTTTTTCAACAAGATAATGACCCCAAACATTGCGCCCACAACACTAAGCTTTGGCTACTATATAATACCCCAAAGCAACTTAAAACACCTCCACAATCGCCGGACTGGAATCCCATCGATCACCTCTGGGATTTACTGGAACGCAGGATTCGGCAACACAACATAACGTCGAAGGAAACGTTAAAAAATGTTATGATTGAGGAATGAGCCAAAATCAGTTCGGACAAAACGAAGAAATTAGTGCACTCCATGCCTAAACGTTTAAGGGAGGTCATTAAACGTAAAGGTTATCCGACCTCATATTAATATAGAAACAATGATCTCATTTATGAATTTTTTATAAATACTGTCTTGACTTGTACGCAGATTTTTTCATATCCGTTATTTGTAGAATTTTTAGTTTTGATTTTTTTCTGTAACTACTGTTTCTGTTTTGTTGAAGCATATTTTGTTAATAGAGTTATATGTAGTTAATATACAAAATAAAAAAAAAATCAAGTTTATCACATTAGATTATGACTTTTATTTTTTCAATTAAAGTATTACAAGTTTTTTGTACGCAGACTTCTGCTGCTGAGTGTACATCAATCACAAGCACCTCACGAGGCAGCGAGACAATGTCATAACACGGCATGAAACGAGCAAGAGAAGAGGCAGTGGTACCAATCTCCAAGACAAGAAGAAGAACCCGAGAGAGAGAGAGAGAAAGAGAGAAAACCGGGAAATTCAAAACCTAACCCGTATATAAGACAATGTCAGAACCACACCGCACCAATGGAATGGTCGTCGCGAGGGGAAGGGTGGTACTCGTCACAAGAGTTGATTAAATTGCAGTAGATGTCACTCACCCCATCTGAGCGAAAATTGATGGAGTTATTTTCTTTACATATGTAGAACATTTCCAGGAATCTACGTCTGTAATACGAGGGCTCACAACAGAATATAGAGGAATTCTCAAAGTCAAAAGCGTGGCCCGTAGAGATGTGATGTTCAGCGAGGGCTGTAGAGTTCGACTTTTTTAACCTGTAGTCTCTCATATGCTGTTTAATTCTATTTTTTCGGTATTGGCTGGTCATACCTATATATGAGCCCGAACAACCCTTGCAATTGATTCTGTAAATCAAATTTGACTTAACATCGTCAGGAATGCGGTCTTTGTGGTTGGAGAAAGCACGCCGCTGAACCCTCTTCAGGGTATATTTTGCCCATCGAAATTGTTTACCACTGAAGGTCTCTATTAAGTTTTTATTATCGTTTAATTTCTTTCATTAATTTTCAGTTCTAACTCAGTTTTTTTAAAGAAGTTTGTTACCAAAACACCCAGATTTGAAGAAAACAGTTTTGTATTACTTAGTAGGTTTGTAATATCGAGTTTAGCATTTAGCACCCTTAAGGGAGTGGTGGTAGGGGGACACTTTTTAATTTTACGATTAGGAATTAATAGGGGGTCCTTGTCATTATAACGACTGAATAAATCTTTGAACTCCTTGGGAAAATTTTGTTGGGAACCCCTGTACACTAGTCCTACAATCCACTAGATGTAGAACTAGAATCATTAGGGTTAAGCTGTACGTCTTTTAATCCCTAATATTACTAGTTCTAGGTCCAGTATTAGTTCTGAAGCTAGGTTAGCTTGGGTTCATTTCCGTCTTAAGAGGCGTACAGCTAATCCCAAATGTTCTAGTTCTAAGGCTAGTGTTATCTTTAATGTTTTGTGTTGTTTAGTGTTTGTATACTTTTATCGAAGTAAAACTATAACTTTGGGATCTAGTCTGAGAACCTTCTTTCACCTTCTTTTTCAGATCTGAAGACAAACAGCTAAACCTAAATTTTTCTAGTTCTAGGTCTAGTGTTAGTTCTAGTTTTAATTCTTGTTTAACTCTAAATTGTTTTAAAGTCTTCTGGAACTAAAAGTATAACTAATACTACACCTACAATTCGAAAAATCGTTGAATATTTTTTTTCGTCTTTGTAACCCCATCCGTGGAAATACTGCTGAAGCAGTTGTAAACACTAAAACTTGAAACCAACCTTTTAAATAATAAAAATAAACCTTTTCGAAGGTTTATTTACTAACATCCTTAGCGAAACCGAGAATCTGAACAGATCGGACTATCAATCCGGCCGATTATCGCCGAACATTCTGATAATCTTCTAATAATAAATCCAATAGTCCGATCTGTGCTCGTTCTCGGTTGCGCAAAATTTGCTGAGGATGTTAATAAACAAAACGTTGACCTCAAACTGATATACAGCCGAATATAGGTGATACAACAATGTATATATACAATTTTTTGGTAATAACACTCACCTGAACATTATAATATGCTGGTCCTAAAGTTGTATCATGTTCATCAGGGGGATTTTTTATAACCTCTCCATTATCCTCAATATAATATCCATTTTCGTCGATTTTCGTGGGAATTGAAGGAACTGTTAATTCTGCTTTAGGAGGGGTACACAGGTATAATCTTCCTCGGCATGGAGGTCGTGGATCTGGGGCTGGTTGTCGCTTGGCTAACTTGGGATCATAATCTCCTGGTCCTGGACCGAAATCGGAGGTACTTTCTTCTCCTCTTTTAGCTCTATTTCTAATCGAACTTCCACCCTGATTAAATTAAACCTGTTTACATTAATTTAAATCTATTAAAAAGTTAAATACCTTTATATGTCGAGGTATAACAACGTTATAAAAAGTGTCGCAATAATCACTTTTTTTCTGTTTACTTCTCTCGGTATCACTTAAAAACGGCGCCACATTTTCTACAAAAAAAATTAGTTTAAGTAAATAATTAAATAACTTAAGAGTGTTAATTTTTTACATCATACATTTTCTATAAGACTGAGATTCTTAGGAGGTTGTGTTAATTTTTGCAATACGTACGTTTAAATGTTTTGTAGGAATCAAAGAAGTACGTGCTAGGACCTACATTATCAGGGGTTTCACCAACTTTTTGCATAAACTTTCTTTTCTCTAAATTATACATAGTGATTTACTTGATAGCAGGAACAAGCTTATTCGTTTAAATTGGACAGCTTTCAATTATGATTGACAGTATATGATTGTTTTCAATCATATCAATGATGATATAAATCGACAGGTTAAATATTTTTCAATCAGTACGATTTAATTAGTTTCATTTTCCTTCTCATTTTTTTCATCTGGATGTTGGCGCATTGTAGACTTCTATACATAAAGCTTGTCGATAATAACTCTAATTGAGATCTCAAAGATTTCGAAGTATTTCGCACAAATAGGTTAAATTCAGTAAACAAGAACGTGCACAGATCGGATTATTGATTCGGCCGATTATCGGAATGCTCGGTGATAATCGGGCATGAATTTTTGTAGCACTCACGTGAGTGTGCGTGATGGTGAGTGATAGTGGAAGTTTCAAACGAGTTTCTTCCTTGCAAATGTTGATAACACTTTTCTCCTGTTTATCAATCCACGAAAGAATATTACACGACGTAGGTTAGTTTCATTTACAAACATTAATTATACTGCAATGATTTCTTTTGATTGATGATTACCCCAATTAAAGCGTGAAGTTTTCTTTTGACCTAAAAATCATCTCCTGAAAGAATGTTAAGTCTGAAGAATTTCTTCGAAAAGAGAATTTTAGTGAGAACTAAAATAACATTGCAGATTCTGTAGAGAGGGTTGGAGGTCAAAGATGTAAGGTGGTGTACAGACTATAAATGTGCAATTTATGAGTCTCGCGTGATTCACGTGATTCCTGTATGTTGTTTACATGAGTTATGTGCGTGACCCACGAGAGGTAGCTCATAAGAGGGCACAAAAAAGCACTCACGCGCTCAACCTTTACAACAAACACGCTTTAGACCACTATATTAATATAGATTTATTGGGAGATATTTTTCTCACGTCTCACATCAATAATTGGGTCGACCATGCATTCTAACATCCCAAGAGAAGGTGTGAGAAGGTCATAGGCTAACATTGTGAATAATATTATCGAAACCCAACTATCAAAGTCATGTTGCACGAAAGAAATCACTGGTATCAGATGCCAATCGAAATAAAGATTAAAGAACACATAAGTAAGCCTAAAGGGTTCTAGGTGAAGATTCTTTTTATTGATGCGAGTAAATTTTGCATCTTCAGCACTACACGCAAAACTTGTGTGGGGAAAACCTGCTACTGACTTTGCATTTGATGTAAAATGATGCTTTGGGGGTATATATCCGCAAAATGAGCAGGCAATTGCAGCATTCATAACATCCACAACAGACCATAAACTTCATACAGGGTGAATCATACAAAAACAGAGCAGGAATCAGGGTTGTCACATTACACACATAGAATGTTGTGAGCCATATCATAAAAAATCGTGAGATGTGGAAATTTGTTTATAAATCGATTTTAATAATATGTGGTATATGTAGACATAGGATTGCAAAAGCGATATAATTAAAAGGAAATAACAACAAAACGCAATAAAAGGTGCTTCAAAAGTTAAAAATATATTTTAACACTGACCATTAAATAATATTAAATTAATACTTCTAGAATGTTAATATTAAGGCAGCTTCTCATTTTTGTAAAAGTTAAATTGAGGTTGGAAAAATCCTTTCTACAGAAGCATTGGAATGAATGATGAAAGGCACAATAAATTAAATGGTTCTACAGTTGATTTTGAATATTTGAAATCACCATTGTCTAATTTAATATTGGAAACTTGTATGCAAAGTTCGTCCACATCTACATCTGATTTAAAATTACTAAAAATCAAAATTACGAATTAAATACAAGTTTATTCAGATTTCAACCAATAACAGGACGGAATTAAAAAAACCTCCTTTAATCAAAACCAAGCTTTCGATAATTTATTCTTATCTTCTTCAGGGTATGCTACAAACGAGAGACCGTTAAAAAATTTTTTTAAACCGTAACTAAACTTACATTTAGAGTTTAAGATGTATATAAATACATGGTGTTATAATTTGAAGTCCCCAAAAACATCAGAAATGGAAGTGTCCGTTTCCATGTAAGTTTAGTTACGGTTTTAAAAAAATTGTTAACGGTCTCTCATTTGTAGCATACCCTGAAGAAGATAAGAATAAATGATCAAAAGCTTGGTTTTGATTAAAGGAGGTTTTTTTTTAAATTTTTCCCCATCATTGGTTGAATTCCCAATAAACTTTTACTTAATTTTTAACAAGTGCAACCAGTACTTCCACCCGAATCAAAATTACGTTGTTGTTGCCAGTTATTGTATAATGCTTGCATACTATCTAGTAAATTTGGAAAATTATCAAATATATCGGATATAGATACATAGGAGCTTCATACTGCTTCTAGATGATTGATATTGATTTCAACAAACTTGAAATGCTTCCAGAAGACTTGGAATATTCCCACAGGACTTGATACTACATCCACAATCCTAATAGTGATTCCAAAACGCTTGAAATGCTTTGAGAGAGCACGATACTGCTTTTAGATGACTTGATACTGCCGCCAATACAGTTGAAATGTCCCCACAAAATTGTAAATGATTCTAGAAAACTTGCTATAGCTTCCAGAAGACACGATACGGCCTCTGGAAGTCTTGATATTGCTTCTAGATGACTTGATACTACCTCCAAGACACTTGAAATGATTCCCCAAAATTGAAAATGCCTCTAGAAAATTTGATACAGCTTCCAGAAAATTTGATATTGCTTCTAGAAAACTAGAACTACTTCCTGAAAACTTAAAATGCTTTGAAAAGTTTAATATTGCTTTCAGAAGACATGAAATGCATCCAAGAGATTTAATACTGCTTCTAGAAGTCTTAATATTGCTACCAGAAGACTTAAAAAGCTTTCAGAAGACGTGATACTGCCTGTAGAAGATTTGAAATACTTCCAAAAAACTTGATATTGCCTCTGTATGACGTGAAATATTTCCAGAAAACGTGAAGCTTGTAAAACTACAAAAATACTGTTGACAGAAGATATTTTTGTTGCAAAAAGCAAAAAACTGTTAATAAGATTATTTTTTCAAAATACCAAAGACTGTTGGCAAAATGTTCATGTGGAAAGTTTAAAAAATGCTAATTTAAACAAAGAAAACAGTATACTGCTTGAAAAACTGTAAACACTGTTGACAAGTTTTTATTTTGCCCTGTCAATCATCCACCGAAAAAATGTTAAGTAGGTCAGTTTTGTTTACAAACATTAATTAAAACGTGAAGATTTCTTTTGTACCCAATTAAAGCGTGAAGAAATCCCCTTTGTAATATAAAAAGTTTTAATTTGAAAGACTTTCCGTTTCCATCTTTATATTAATTGAATTTAAATAAAACTATGTTTTTTTAGATGGATTTGTTTTTTATTCTTGACTCTACTGGTTTCGAGTGATTGTTCCACTCATCTTCTAGAGCATGCCACTTGTAATCTTCAGGTTGAGAATAAAAAAGAATAAAAAACAAATCCATCTAAAAAAACATAGTTTTATTTAAATTCAATTAAAAAGCTATAAGGCAGGTAGATTCCTTTTGTTCCCCAATTAAAGCGTGAAATTTTTCTTTTGACCTGTCAATCATCCCACCAAAGAATGTTGAGCAGGTCAGTTTTGTTTACAAACATTAATTAAACCGTGAAGATTTCTTTTGTACTCAATTAAAGCGTGAAGTTTTTTACATTAACCTGTCAATCATCTTCCGATAAAATGTTAAGTAGGTCAGTTTTGTTTACAAACATTAATTAAACCGTGAAGATTTCTTTTGTACCCAATTAAAGCGTGAAGAAATCCCCTTTGTAATATAAAAAGTTTTAATTTGAAAGACTTTTCGTTTCCATCTTTATATTAATTGAATTTAAATAAAACTATGTTTTTTAGATGGATTTGTTTTTTATTCTTGGCTCTACCGGTTTCGAGTGATTTTTCCACTCATCTTCTAGAGCATGCCACTTGTAATCTTCAGGTTGAGAATAAAAAAGAATAAAAACAAATCCATCTAAAAAAAACATAGTTTTATTTAAATTCAATTAAAAAGTTATAAGGCAAGTAGATTCCTTTTGTTCCCCAATTAAAGCGTGAAATTTTTCTTTTGACCTGTCAATCATCCCACCAAAGAATGTTGAGCAGGTCAGTTTTGTTTACAAGCATTAATTATACCGTGAAGATTTCTTTTGTACTCAATTAAAGCGTGAAGTTTTTTACATTAACCTGTCAATCATCTTCCGATAAAATGTTAAGTAGGTCAATTTTGTTTACAAACATTAATTAAACCGTGAAGATTTCTTTTGTACCCAATTAAAGCGTGAAGAAATCCTCTTTGTAATATAAAAAGTTTTAATCATTTGAAAGACTTTTCGTTTCCATCTTTATATTAATTGAATTTAAATAAAACTATGTTTTTTTAGATGGATTTGTTTTTTATTCTTGGCTCTACCGGTTTCGAGTGATTTTTCCACTCATCTTCTAGAGCATGCCACTTGTAATCTTCAGGTTGAGAATAAAAAAGAATAAAAACAAATCCATCTAAAAAAACATAGTTTTATTTAAATTCAATTAAAAAGTTATAAGGCAAGTAGATTCCTTTTGTTCCCCAATTAAAGCGTGAAATTTTTCTTTTGACCTGTCAATCATCCCACCAAAGAATGTTGAGCAGGTCAGTTTTGTTTACAAACATTAATTATACCGTGAAGATTTCTTTTGTACTCAATTAAAGCTTGAAGTTTTTTACATTAACCTGTCAATCATCTTCCGATAAAATGTTAAGTAGGTCAGTTCTGTTTACAAACATTAATTAAACCGTGAAGATTTCTTTTGTACCCAATTAAAGCGTGAAGAAATCCTCTTTGTAATATAAAAAGTTTTAATCATTTGAAAGACTTTTCGTTTCCATCTTTATATTAATTGAATTTAAATAAAACTATGTTTTTTTAGATGGATTTGTTTTTTATTCTTGGCTCTACCGGTTTCGAGTGATTTTTCCACTCATCTTCTAGAGCATGCCACTTGTAATCTTCAGGTTGAGAATAAAAAAGAATAAAAACAAATCCATCTAAAAAAACATAGTTTTATTTAAATTCAATTAACACGTTGAGTGCCATATGAGATCGCGTTGGTCTCATGTTGTATTGGAACGTAGAGACTGCGCGAGTCCACCCTGGTCTCATATTAAACAATTTTACATTTGGCCGTGTGTAACCACGGTGGTATCACGTAATGCATTGAAATACATGTGGTAGCAGAGTAGACGGCCAGAAGAAACGATTTATGTCATTGGCCTGTTATATTGTGAGACCAATATGTCACCACGTGGCATAGGGAACTGTAATATGTAAATAATGCAATAAAGTTAGAAAAAAACAAATAGAAATAGAAAAATAAATAGATCAACTAGGCTATCTATCTAGTCTATCTATTTATTTTACCTTTTATAATAATACAAAAAAATATATAATTCTTAATACATTAATACAACATAGATATAATCCATAAGAAAACAAATATCACTCGAAAACATGGATATAAATGTTAAAAAAAACAGAAGATATGGTGTGTGTATACTAAATTTTAGAAGCTGTATGTGCTTTAAAAAAACAGTTCAAACAAATATATTGATCGCAAGCACTACATTTCAACGTGGTTTGGGGAGTTTTCCTCGATGCTTGTTCTCTTCCAGATTCGTTTGAAATTTTCTTGTAGCATATTACACACCGACGTCTTTTAGAACGACCAACATCTTCTAATTTATGCTCTATTTCGGTCATGTTTTCAGATATTTCTTCCTGTCTCGCTGTTTTCAACAGACCACTTATGACTTGTTTTTTGAACGCAGTTATTGATATTTTATTATTGGTTATTTCTTTATACGCAATGTAGGCATTTACTATTGCACTTCCAGTTAATAACTCGAACGCCAATTTCCTATACCATTTCATACTACGGCGAAGGCAGGTATTATAAGATTTTAACTGATCAGATATATCAATATGTGATTTATATTTGTTGTATTCAACCACATTTTTGGGCTTTTGTATTTCTTTACCTCTTTTGATTAAAGTAACCATTTCATTTCCATATCTAGTGCTCAATACTAATACGTCCCTTTAATCTCTCCATTTTTCAGCTGCTATTTCTTGTTTACATTCTTCAGCTATTACTTCTCCAACTTTCAACTTTTTATCTACAACCCTTTTGGGGTTATATTTTCTATTAGATCGTAATGTTCCAATAAGATGTGTTTTTCTATGTAATAGTGCATCAGCTAAACTCACTGATGTGTAATAGTTGTCAGTGCATAAAGTACGTCCGCTGTCTAAAAGATTTGTCATCAAATCCATTACAACTTTTGTAGGCACTGACACATGACCATCCTTCGATTTGCCGCAGTATACTTGGAAATCATATGTGTACCCATCTTTTAGGCACAGCTTAAATAATTTGATTCCGAACTTATGTCGCTTATTGGATATATATTGACGAAATTTCAGTCTTCCTCTAAAAGGTACAAGAGTCTCATCTATACAAACGTACTCGGAGGGTGTCATTTGGCACTGAAATGATGTCCGAAACTTGTTCACAAGTGGTGTTATCTTGTGTAATTTATCATCACTAATTTCCTCATTATTACTAAAATGTATCATTTTCAGAAGTAACTGAAAACGATTTCTGCACATTACACTTGGGATTGCATTTTTGTACAACCGTTTCGTTGACCAGTATGAAGAAAGTTCTGGGAAAGAACACAACCCCATCCACAAAATAATACCAATGAAATGTTCTATTTCTGTAGGGTCTGTGGGAGTCCATTTCAGAATACGTGCGTTTGGTAGAATATTACTTCGTTTACACTGTTCAGCGTGTCTGTTTGTTTCTTCTACCTAAAATATATATTATTATTATGTTATTTTAATAGAAGATTTTTTGACTCACGATTAAGCTTATGATGTCGTCATTCACAAAAACTTTGAAAAAATCATATGGCAGTTTGTCGTATTGTTCATGCAGAGCAATACTAAAACCAGAGTTTGGGACACTAAACTGTAAGTTTTTTAGATTTTTCCCAGTTGCATGAGCCCACTCAAACTCATTACTCTGGTTATTTGCTTCTTTTTCAATATCATTATTATTTTCTTCATCACCCAAGTCGTCATAACGCATGTTTCTTATAACTTCTTCTATTATTTCATCCATGTAATTGGGGCTTTCTATAATTTTTTGTGAGGTAGACGGTTCTGGTTTTTGCGAAGATGGTGTACAATTATTTTTTTTGAACCGTTTAGATTTAGACCGATAATCGTCCTCGGATTCAGAACTTTCTGTAACCGGTTCGTATATTTCGTCGTCGTCAAAAATATTTGCCTCACTTTCTTCATCAGAAAGCAACTCTTTCCATAACTTCTTCAAACGTGCTTGTTCTTTTCCGTATGACATATTCACATTCACAATTACACTCACAACATCCAAACAAAGACTGCGAAAAGTAATACTCGATCGCTTTAAACACGTGTATGAGAGATTTTACAAGTTCAGACGTGTCACCATAAAATAAAAGTTTAAAATAAATATCAAAAAAAAAAATTATAATAATAATTTATGTTAATTCCTGAATCCGTAGAGCAATAATTACAAGATTCTAAAATAAAAAAACTATTGGCCAGTGGGACCCCATTTGTCGAATATATGGTGACATTCAACGTATTAAAATGTTATAAGGCAAGTAGATTCCTTTTATTCCCCAATTAAAGCGTGAAATTTTTCTTTTGACCTGTCAATCATCCCACCAAAGAATGTTGAGCAGGTCAGTTTTGTTTACAAACGTTAATTATACCGTGAAGATTTCTTTTGTATCCAATTAAAGTGTGAAGTATTTTATTTTAACCTGTCAATCATCTTCCGAAAAAATGTCAACTAGGTCAATTTTTTTACAAACATTAACTATATCGTAAAGATTCCTTTTATGCCTCTGATTTGTCAATCATCTCTCGAAAAAATGTTAAGTATGGAGTTCAAAGTTTCTCGATTTCAAGAAGAATTCCAAAATGGAAGTCTCGCTTGGAGTGTTGAAAGAATCTCGAATCTAATGCAAAAGAGTTTAGCAGCTCGAGGAGAAGTAAGTAAGTCCGTAACAAAAGAAGGTTGAAGATTTGGAAGAGCAAAATTCATCTTGAGTTGGAGTTTAAGATCTAAGGTGGAGTTCATAGTAGAGATGTACAATTTACGTGAGTCACGCGTGATTCATGTGATATGGGTGGTATCAGTGAGAGAGCTCGTGAGAGAACCTGAGCGAGCACAAGAAATCACTCACGCGCACACCTCTACTATACATACAATTTCTTTGGTATAACCTGTGATACCAACATTTGTTCTTTTCGACCACTTTCTCACCAGATAAATTTTTCCGTCCAAAGATACATATATACATGGTTACGTTATAGATGGAGGTTGTATCGATAAGATATAATAGGGTAAATAATAATAATATAGTAATGATGAAGTAACGAATATGAACTGTATTTATCAAAAGTATATTTTTGCTTTTCTTCTCCCTATTTAACCCTCGCAGTACTGACGTTTCGCCAACCGTTGCGGACGGTGCCTGGGTCAACGGAGACCCGAACAGTTTTTGTTTACGTAGAATATAAAAAATGAAGCTTTTGCCATTATGATTTTGACTTATTTTATTTTAGAGGTGAACTATTATTAGGGATATAAAATAATACATAAAAATAAAATTTTAAAAAAATTACATAAAAAATATTTATTCTAAATCATTACAATTTGTACACAAAATATTTTTTGTACATGTTGAATGTATATTACATACATATTTATGACAAACATCACATTTTGATTTATATTTACTGTCATTTCCAATACACAAGCTACATCTTGAGCGTTTTTCTAATGTTGTACTCATTTGTTTATTTATTTTTCGGCCTGTACTTTCGAAGGCGTCCACAATGTGTCTCGAAAATACTACTGCATTGGTTTCAAATGCTCTAGCTCTAGAATCTATGTTTGCAGCAACTAACTGTTCAGACAAATTTTCTATAAATTGTTTTCTTCTTGATTTTATGTTACCAGTTGCCCAATACGGATTTTTGAGTTGCCATAGTACAAATGCATTATAGGCTGCAATATCTATATAATGTAAAAAAAGCGACAGAGGCCAACGTCGTGTACATCTCCGGCAAATGTATTCTCTTAGAATTTTATCTAAAACATCCACTCCACTTTTTGTTGAATTGTAATAATTGATAATATTAGGTTTGTAATTATTATTTTCGTTAGAAATAGCATGTTCTCGATGAACGCTCGAAAGTAAAACTACGCATTTTCTTGGTTTTGGGATATACGACACAAGTGTTAGATTTTCAGAAAATATAAAATCGGAAGAGAATTGAGCTCTTCCGGATATTGTTATCAAAGATTTTGGTAAATCCTTTCTATTTTTCCGCATTGTTCCCACTATAAATATGTTATCTTTGAGTAAATCCTCTGCAAGTGAGATATCCGTAAAAAAATTGTCGGTTGTGATAGTTCGATTAGATCCCTTCCAAAACTCTGAAAGAACTCTAACTACTCGTTGTCCTTGTCCTTTCTCCGGTGTGTTTCCGCATTTTCCTAAATACACTTCAAAATTACAACAATAATATGTAGTAGCGTCACATAGGGCCCATAATTTCAACCCATATTTCCCCGGCTTGCTCGGCATATACACCTTGAATGGACATCTTCCTCGAAATGTTACTAATTGTTCATCAATAGTGCCTACATTAGACGCTCGGTAATTATCTCTGCAATTTCTTGTTAAAATATTTGTAATGGTTCTCAAAGCTGCCAACTTATCGGTCATTTTTCTTTCTTCTCGTGTCTGAAAGTCGTCAAAACGCAAAAATCGTAAAATGTTTGTAAATCTATCACGAGACATAGATGCTCGATAAATTTGTCGACTATAAGCAATCTTTTTCTTCCATAGATCTTTTTTACTTTCACGTGATTCCCGAAAACGGCCAGTAATTAGTAAAATCCCAAAAAATGCCTTCAATTCAACACGGTCTACCGGCTTCCATATATTATTTGAAAACATTTCATAATATTTAACCGCTTTTTCATTTGTATAAGTAATTATAATGTCCATGATTTCATCATTTATAAATAAATCAAAACATTGTTCCATGGTTTCTACACCCTCAGAATTTGCTGTGAGTGTAGCATCATATTTACCAAATTCTGCATCTCTGTTTGTGGGGGAAATATATCTCCATGTTCGTCCACAAACATTTTGGTCTTTACAGTGTGACATATTATTACTATTTTCACCACTAAACTCATCACTTTCATAATCCTCTTCTTCTGGTACTGCATCACTAAAAGTCAATGACGCACATTCATCATCAGAAGACACTTCATTGTTATAATCATCATTATTATTTACAAAATTAGCAAACATTTTATTTTTCGATGTAGATCGTTGCTCTAAAATACACCTTCTGTGAACTAAATCAAGAATTTAATGGCAATTGTATTGTCGCTATAGCCTCTTATACAGACAGACGCCTGGCGCTGTAAAGAAACGGTCGAGACATATTTTTTCGTCGTTTTTTCGTCGGGACGTCCGTTTGACGCCGATCTAACTTAACGCACTCCTTGAGTAACGACAAATCTATTTATTACAATTTCTCGCAAAAATTTATTTGGGTCCAAATAGACCCAGGCATCGGAATACGAGGGTTAATTTCCTAACATGCAAGATACTTTATGTATTGTTATATGACTAGATTTGTATATTGGGTTGCATACCAATCATGGTTATATCCTTATTTCGCAGATTTAATATACAGGTGTTTCTGAAATGCGTGTACAACGGAATACCGCAGATTCTTTAGCTCAAACTAGGCCAATTTAAGTTAACTTATTTATATCAAAAGTTGCTTTGTTTCGCCGCTAGAGGACTTCAAAGTTAGCAAAAAAAAATTCGTTTATTTATTATAATTCGAGAACACGTTAATGAATCTAAACCATTTTTAAGAAATGAGTAAAAAATGCAGAAATAATGGAAAAGCCATGTGTTTGGCGAATATTAGTCCTTTTTTTTCTGAGTAGGCGGCGCCTGCATAATTATAATTTCTGAATTGCCCATTTAGTTCAGAAACTTTTTTGTCTCTTATAAGATTTTGATTACGTAAGTAGTTAAGCCAGAAAAAAGCAATTTTTGAGTAACTGCAACCCTTATTTACGTCATTTTAACTACAAAATCATTATGTGTTTGGCACTTAAATAAGGAATTGAATACTAGGGAATTTTTTCCTCATAATTCTTGTTCATAATTAACTATAGAGCCAAGGACTGTAGATTTCGATGCCCCCCAGAGAAATCAGTACCAATTACTATAAGATTTTTTAATTGCAATCACGTAAAAAAAGCTTGCAAATGTTCAAAAAATCCAATTTTCTAATGTAATCAAAATCTTATAAGGGACAAAAAAGTTCCAGAACTAAATGGGCAATTCAGACATTTTAATTATGTAGTCATCGCCTACTCAGAAAAAAAATATGGAGTAACAACTGCTTCACCTAAAACCATAAAAAGACGTCAATTGAACCTAGGAACTTACATCTCAAAAACGGTTTTAATTGATTACCGCATTTTCGAGTTATGAGGAAGAAACGAATTTTTTTGCAAACTTTGAGGTCCTCTAGCGGCGAAACGAAGCAACTTTGGATATAGATAAGTTAATTTAAATCAGCCTATTTTTAGCTAAGTAATCTGTGGTATTCCGTTGTACAAGCATTTCAGAGACACATGTATAATCTCATAACAATTATTTAGATCCATTAATTAAAACAAATTTATCGACACGATCTCCACAAGATAATAAAGTGAAAAATGCTTTTTTAATATAAATTTCTTCGATGGCTTCTCTAAATCAATTTAAAGGATTAAAAGAATACTTTGAGGAAAAAAACAGAATAGGATTATAGCAATAAAAATTTTTGGACGGAAGCAAAAACCTTCAATTTAACTTTTTATTTCGGAATTTTTATTTGAGTGGCGATTTATCTTTCTTCAATCAGAACAATGTCATCCATAAAAACACACTCACTTAAATTTGTTATCTAATCGCAGCATCGCAAATTTAAAAAAATATATATATATACAACTATAATTTTAAAAGATTACTCACGTTATTGCAAAATATTTCTTTTTGTTTTTGACATCATTTATCGAATGATTTATAAGACGAAACCTAATAAAACTTAGTATTCACAGATATTATTGGTAATTCTAAAATCGATCCATGTCATTTTGGGATAAATTAAAAAGTTTTTTCTCGAATTTTCGTTTTATCTCGCGACCCTCAAACAAACGGATTGGACTTGATTAATAATAGCTGAATGATATTTCACAACTTAAGTTGATTACAATTTATCTGAAGTCAACAATGAGTCAAAATGGATCTAAAGTTATCAATTTTTTATTTTTGTTACGAAAGTGATATGATGTTATTGAATTGGGGGATTATGTTTCGGTATTTTGCTAATAGCAGTTTATGGTTAAATAAAGTATTGAGATTGAAGCGGCGGAAATTGCATGTAATAAAGAAAATGCACGTAAAAAGTGTACCCATCATAAATTAGATGTTTTTTAGGTTTATAGAACTTAGCTGAGTCAATTCTCATTTTTTACAATTTTTTTTTATCTTGTTTGTATGATCTCATTCCTCCTTTTTGTCGATAAGAAAATATTTTTGAAACATATCTTTTAATATACCATCTCATGCCTCTTAGTTTAGTTTATTACTCAACTTCTCTACCTCCCTCTTTTTGAGTCTTTACTATAAAGTATTGAAATATTCTAAAAATAAAAGTCATCACATGAAATAATTCTCTTCTAGAAAGAACCTTATCTCAGGTTCAGGGCAAGCTTCTGACTAAGTGAAGTAGGATATTTTACAAACATAGATGGCATTGTTGTATCCACGAATATATATCACACTGTAGTATTGAAAATTGGATCTCATCAACCATAGAACATTCCTCACTTATCCTATTAAGTAAGAGGCTTGTTCTTCTTTCTCTTTCTTTACATCATACAATATTTATTAATAAAAACACATTCGAACAAAATGATCATCCGGTAGTTAAAACCTTACCTCAGGTTCAGGGCGAGCTTTTGACAAAGTAAAGTAGGATATTTTACAAACGTAGACGGCATTGTTTTAGGTTCACGAATGTATATGACAGTACATTGAAAAATTGGCTTTCATCATCCATTGAACTGAGGAATGTTCAGTGGATGATGAAAGCCTATTTAACCTATTGGGTAAATTTTGTACGTTTGACGTCTTGTTCTTCTTCCTCTACCTCTTCTAGTCAGCTCTATCCTAAACCTAAGGATTAATAGCATTGGATCGCCAACTTCTGGAGGTGTCTATTTTTGCATTGAAATGTATGGTGTCCCCATTATACATGTACCAATGTCCCCTCCGAGACCGCCCTCTTTTTAACGGAAGCGTCTACAATGAATAGTTACTGAAATAGATAACTATCACACTGATTTGACAACCTTGAATATCTGAATTCAGGTAAAACTAGAACTAACACTAGACGTAGAAGTGGAAAGTTTCGGATAAGTTTTTTTACATCATTAGATCTAGTGTTAGGTTTACTTCAATTTAAATATACAGAGTTGGATTGGGTTGGGTTGGGTTTAGCTGTGCAAAACCCAACCCAACCCAGCTTTTTACGCCGTACAAAGCATAACATCGGAACTGACAAGCATGGGACTAAAGATAGCGGCACAGAAGACGGAAATAGTGCTTTTGCAAGGAAGACGGTTAGTGAAGTCAATCAAGATAAACGTGGGCACGACTGAAGTCGAAAGTATAAGAACTGTAAAGTACCTTGGAGTCTTTCTGAACAAGGATATGAGTATGACAGATCATGTCATGAATATTACAAAGAAAGCGGCAATAATGACAAATCTAGTCATGAGACTGATGCCTAGACTGGGAGGTCCTAAGGCAAGAAGCAGGAGGCTAATAGCATCAGCGGTGATATCGGTCATTTTATATGCCGCACCCACTTGGCAGAGATGCCTAAAGTATAAAAGATACAGGGGCCTGCTAACCAGGACGAACAGGAAGATTGCCATAGGGATCGCTTCCGCGTACCGTACGGTATCAGCGGAAGCAATCGAAGTTATAACAGGTTTACCTCCTTTGGACTTGCTTGTGAATGAGAGATGCGAAATATATAAAAAAGGAAAAGAGGGAAAAGAGGAATGCAGGGCGCGTGTGTTGGATGAGTGGCAAGCTAGGTGGAATACCAATACCGGGTGGACAAGGATGCTGATTCCCAATTTACAAAAATGGATCACAAGAGGATGGGGGGAAACAGACTACTATCTGTCACAGGCACTCACAGGACACGGAGTGTACGGAGCATATCTGTATCGAATCAGAAAAGCCGAAGAGGATTCTTGCTGGTTTTGCGGAGAAACAGACACACCTGAGCACACATTCTTTGAATGTGAAGAGTTCAACGTACAAAGAAGCAGATGTGAAACGAGATGTGGAGTACGAATAACTAAACATAACATGGTGGATCAAATGTTACAGTCCAGCAATAAATGGAGAGAAATACAAGAAATGGTAACATCTATCCTTAAGAGCAAGGAGGATTATGAAAGAGAAAAGAAAAAGAAAGATATGACGCAAAGCGCTGGTACTTCGGACCGGTCGATTATAGGTGGAGGGAGGCGGCTGAGGGGGGGGCTGTGCCCCTCCCCTCTTCCAGGAAGATGATCGTGAACGTGGAAAAGAAGAAGGAAACTGGGGGGAGGGCTCTCTCCCCTTTTCCAGGTACGTTTTGAGGTAAAGATATTTCAAAAGGTGATAGCAAGGTTTTTGTTTTGTTGGTGTCACGGAGGAGTCGAGAGAGGACGCCAATCGAGGACGACAGGAGAAAGAAGGCGGGGGAGGGGGCTCCGCTCTCTCCCCTCTCCCAGGTCGCCGATCAAACCGTCCCGGGGGAAGAGAAGGGAAAGGAAAGGAAGGGTTGGGAGAGGAAGCAGTAAGAAAAGAAGTATAAAAGTAAAAAAACGGAAGCATAGGGAGGATAGAAGAGGATGGTAATTGACACTCCGAAGTAATGCCTTTTTCTGGCGGTTCCGGAGCTGAGGGGGAAGGGTTTTAGTCGGTCGGGTATCCTAAGAAGGCTCCCAACCCGACACTATCTGGCCGCCTGACAGCTTAGGCCGGGTGTCTGCTTGCAGATTTCCTAATCCCCTCACCAAAAAAACAAAAAAAAAAAACTAGAACCATCCAATCTTTAAAATTTTGTATGAAAAGGGGTCTCATATATATTTATTATCATATAATCCTACATATTTTAGGACCGCACTGCTTCTAGTGATGGTATTCCAGCTAATATCTGCATCATACAACACTTATTAGTAACGACCACTTATTAACAAAAGCTTTAGACCATAGCTTAAAATTGTTATATTATCCATGGTTATGTAGGGTGCAAAGATTTTCAAAATTCAAAACATTTTCAAAAGGAAAATCCTTCTCACTATTTTCAAAGAGAAGTTAAAGAACGGAATATCGCACAGTCAATATTAATGCTACAAGAAAAATTGAAAATAGAAGTGGGGAAGACCTCAACTCATATATACAGTGCGTTCATTACTAAATTCATTTTGAATTGCTCATTTGGTCAATTTTTAATTTTGATGGCTCAACTCAACCTAAGTAATATCTACTGCTAACTCGCTAATTAAGTTAGGTTGAGATCAAGATGATGACTCAACCTAACTAATATTTAGTGCCAACTAGCTAGTTGAGTTGGGTTAAGATTTTTGACTCAACCAAACCATATTAATATCTAGCAATAACAAGATAATTGGGTTGTTTTGGGTTCAGATAAGATTGATGGCTCAATTCAACTCAACTAATATCTAGTGCTAACTCGTTAATTAGGTTAGGTTGAATTGGAAGATATGGGTCTGAAAGTGGCAGTTCATAAAACAGAAATGGTCCTGCTTTCCGGATGTAGGCAAATGAGGGAAATGAAGATTAGAATTGGAGAAATGGAAGTCGGAAGTGTGGACAAACTTAAATATCTAGGATTTGGGGTGGTGTACATGAACAGAGATATGTCCATGACGAAACATGTTGTAGAGTGTACCAAGAAGATGGCCCAAATGTCTAACATCTTGAGAAGAGTCATGCCAAATGTAAAAGGAGGCCCCACTGTACGAAAAAGAATACTGCTAGCATCTGCGGTTACGTCGGTCTTACTTTATGCGGCACCGACCTGAGAGAGATGTATTCGATTTTAAAAATACAAAGTGATGCTGACGAGCGTTTACAGAAGATTGGTAAGATTGGCGACAGCTATTAAGGTAATCGCGGGTGTGTCCCCAATGGATCTGTTAGTAGAAGAAAGAACGCGGACCTATATAAATAGCAGAGAATACAACTGAAGGAAGAAAAACGTTCATGGAGGAGTGACAGACAAGAAGGAATAGGAAGGAGGGTTGGCCGAGAAAATTGATCCTGAACATTGAACAGTGGATGTTAAGAAGCTAGAGAGATTGACTATCATCTGACACAAGTATTGACGGAACACGAGGTCTTTAAGGCGTACCTACACAAAATCAAAAATCAAAGTTCGGATAGATGCTGGTTCTGTGATCTGGAAGATACTGCGGAGCACACGGTTTTTGTCTGCGAGGAGTTCAGAGAGGAGAGAGAAGTCTGTGAGCGGAAATGTGGAGAGGTCCTAAGCCGGGAAAACCTCGTTCAACATATGCTCGACAGAGAGTACAAATGGATGACCATTAAAAACATGGTTACCGTAATAATGAAAAAGAAGGAGCAATATGAGAAAGAATTGGAGGAACAGGAAAGGAGGGGCATACCACAACCCCTCTCCAGCCAGGTATGAACAATTAAATGTTATAAAAATGTAACCATTTTTTTGTTAGCTTTTAACGACCAATAACGAGAATGGGCTTTTTCGCGGGGCGGTGGAAGCTTCCAGTACTACTCCAGGAGGTAGAGGATGAGTAAATAACGAGGAAAGAAAGACTACAAAAAGAAGTCACGGAAGGAGAACCCCTCCCCCCCTCCTTCCCTTCTCCAGGTACATAGTAACATATATACTTTTCAAACAGTAACACAATATCTGGTTTCGTGGTTCACCATGTGACCGAGAGGAGGTGCAACGTGGCAGAAACAGTAGATGAAGAGATAAGAAGGAGATACTCCGAAGAAGTACCATTGTAGTGGTTCCGGAGAAGACGTGGAAAGGGGTTTTAGTGGGTCGGGGTTTCTGGCCCAAACCCCGCACTGTCTGACCACTTATCATCCCAGGCCAGATGTCTGTTTTGCAAATTTTCCCCGACCTCGTAAAAAAAAGATTGATTGCTCCAACCCCACCCAACTAATATCTAGTGTTAACTCGCTAATTAAGTTAGAATGAGATCAAGCTGAGGACTCAACCCAACTGATACTGAACTAAATGATTGAACTCGATATTTGGGTTGGGTTCAGATAAGATTGATGGCTCAACCCAACCCAACTATATTTAATGCTAGCTAACTAGTTAGGTTAGATTTGAATAAGATTAATGGTTCCATCTAAGCCAATTAATCACTACCACTAACTTGGTAGTTAGGTTGAGTTGGTTTCAGATAAGGTTAGTAGTTTAACCTAACCCTACTATATATAATGTTAACTAGCCCAGTTAATTTAATATTCTAAGGGTCACTTTTATCACCTCTTGATAAATTTATCTAACAATTAAAAACCGGCTCATAGCCAATGAGAACGCTTAAAATTGCTGTAACCACCGCTACTTAGTTTATCTGGAAGTAGGTAAAAGTGGGCCTAAATTAATATTCTAGGGTGCTATGGTCTTCAAGTAATATATAATCCATCGTGAACTTACTGTATAGGAGATGTTAAAGAATTGGATGTATGATTGACATAAATATTTTCTTGCCTATGAGATGAAGGGATAACAACATACAAAATAAAGATAGATAAAGCAAAAAGTGGGGTTGATCATGAAATACTTTACGACACCACAATCTACAAAGAATTATACTATCAAAAATGATATTTGTCTTTTTAGGGGTTGAATGAATATCCGGTAACTATCCGACCATTTTTTAAAATACGGATTCAGAAATTGATTGATATCTCGAAAATGAGTGAGATATACAAGTATGGTTTTGTTCTTGTACATACTTTATAAACTACAAGAAATTTCATCATGATATCTTAAGAATTCGATTTTTCACAATTTTTTCAAAAATTATTAACGGAATTGTTATTTTCATGAAATGCTACAAATTTAGGTTGAGTTCAAAACTTGTTATCTCAAGAACGAGTTAAGATACTCAAGTGTGGCTTTGTGCGTATTGAAGTACATACTTTTCTCTATAAACCGCAGCAAATGTCATAATGATATCTTAAGAATTCAATTTTTTACATTTTATTTTAAATTATTATGGAATTTTTATTTATATTAATTTTTATTTTTATTCCTAAGAATTCGATTTATTATAAGTTTTTCAAAAATTATTAACAGAATTGTTCAAATCTCGATATCTCATGAACAAATTGAGATACTCTAGTATGGCTTTGTGCATACTGAAGCACATACTTTTCTTTATAAACTACAGAAAATGTCATCATGATATTATAAGAATTCGATTTTTTACAATTTTTTCAAAAATTATTATAAAATTGTTATTTTCATGAAATGCTACAAATTTAAGTTCAAAACTTGATATCTCAAGAACGAATTGAGATACTCAAGTATAGCTTTGTGCGTATTAAAGTACATTCTTTTCTTTATATACAACAGAAAACTTCATCATGATTTCCTAAGAATTCGATTTCTTATAAGTTTTTCAAAAATTATTAACAGAATTGTTCAAATCTTGATATCTCAAGAACAAATTGAGATACTCTAGTATGGCTTTGTGCGTACTGAAGTACATACTTTTCTTTGTAAACTACAGAAAATGTCATCATGATATTGTAAGAATTCGACTTTTTACAATTTTATCAAGATTTGAACAATTCTGTTAATAATTTTTGAAAAACTTATAATAAATCGAATTCTTAGGAATAAAAATAAAAATTAATATAAATAAAAATTCCATAATAATTTTTAAAAAAATGTAAAAAATTGAATTCTTAAGATATCATTATGACATTTGCTGCGGTTTATAGAGAAAAGTATGTACTTCAATACGCACAAAGCCACACTTGAGTATCTTAACTCGTTCTTGAGATAACAAGTTTTGAACTCAACCTAAATTTGTAGCATTTCATGAAAATAACAATTCCGTTAATAATTTTTGAAAATAATTGTGAAAAATCGAATTCTTAAGATATCATGATGAAATTTCTTGTAGTTTATAAAGTATGTACAAGAACAAAACCATACTTGTATATCTCACTATTTTCGAGATATCAATCAATTTTTGAATCCGGATTTTAAAAAATGGTTGGATAGTTACCGGATATTCATTCAACCCCTAAAAAGACAAATATCATTTTTGATAGTATAATTCTTTGTAGATTGTGGCGTCGTAAAGTATTTCATGATCACCCCCACTTTTTGCTTTATCTATCTTTATTGTATGTTGTTATCCCTTCATCTCGTAGGCAAGAAAATATTTATGTCAATCATACATCCAATTCTTAAACATCTTCTATACAGTAAGTTCACGATGAATTATATATTACTTGAAGACCATAGCACCCTAGAATATTAATTTAGGCCCACTTTTACCTACCTCCAGATAAACTAACTAGCGGTGGTTAGAGCAATTTTAAGCGCTCTCATTGGCTATGAGCTGGTTTTTAATTGTTAGATAAATTTATCAAGAGGTGATAAAAGTGACCCTTAGAATATTAAATTAACTGGGCTAGTTAAAATTATATATAGTTGGGTTAGGTTAAACTACTAACCTTATCTGAAACCAACTCAACCTAACTACCAAATTAGTGTTAGTTATTAATTGGTTTAGATGGAACCATTAATCTTATTCAAATCCAACCTAACTAGTTAGCTAGCATTAAATATAGTTGGGTTGGGTTGAGCCATCAATCTTATCTGAACCCAACCTAAATATCGAGTTCAATCATTTAGTTCAGTATCAGTTGGGTTGAGTCCTCAGCTTGATCTCATTCTAACTTAATTAGCGAGTTAACACTAAATATTAGTTGGGTTGGGTTGAGCAATCAATCTTTTTTTTACGAGGTCGGGGAAAATTTGCAAAACAGATATCTGGCCTGGGATGATAAGTGGTCAGACAGTGCGGGGTTTGGGCCAGAGACCCCGACCCACTAAAACCCCTTTCCACGTCTTCTCCGGAACCACTACAATGGTACTTCTTCGGAGTATCTCCTTCTTATCTCTTCATCTACTGTTTCTGCCACGTTGCACCTCCTCTCGGTCACATGGTGAACCACGAAACCAGATATTGTGTTACTGTTTGAAAAGTATATATGTTACTATGTACCTGGAGAAGGGAAGGAGGGGGGGAGGGGTTCTCCTTCCGTGACTTCTTTTTGTAGTCTTTCTTTCCTCGTTATTTACTCATCCTCTACCTCCTGGAGTAGTACTGGAAGCTTCCACCGCCCCGCGAAAAAGCCCATTCTCGTTATTGGTCGTTAAAAGCTAACAAAAAAATGGTTATATTTTTATAACATTTAATTGTTCATACCTGGCTGGAGAGGGGTTGTGGTACGCCCCTCCTTTCCTGTTCCTCCAGTTCTTTCTCATATTGCTCCTTCTTTTTCATTATTACGGTAATCATATTTTTAATGGTCATCCATTTGTACTCTTTGTCGAGCATATGTTGAACGAGGTTTTCCCGGCTTAGGATCTCTCCACATTTCCGCCCACAGACTTCTCTCTCCTCTTTGAACTCCTCGCAGACAAAAATCGTGTGCTCTGCTGTATCTTCCAGATCACAGAACCAGCATCTATCCGAACTTTGATTTTTGATTTTGTGTAGGTACGCCTTAAAGACCCCGTGTTCCGTCAATACTTGTGTCAGATGATAGTCAATCTCTCTAGCTTCTTAACATCCACTGTTCAATGTTCAGGATCAATTTTCTCGGCCAACCCTCCTTCCTATTCCATCTTGTCTGTCACACCTACATGAACGTTTTTCTTCCTTCGGTCTTGTATTCTCTGCTATTTATATAGGTCCGCGTTCTTTCTTCCACTAACAGATCCATTGGGGACACACCCGCGATTACCTTAATAGCTGTCGCCAATCTTACCAATCTTCTGTAAACGCTCGTCAGCATCACTTTGAAAATTATTATAAAATTGTTATTTTCATGAAATGCTACAAACTTTAGTTCAAAACCTGATATCTCAAGAACGAATTGAGATACTCAAGTATAGCTTTGTGCGTATTAAAGTACATACTTTTCTTTATAAACAACAGAAAACTTCATCATGATATCCTAAGAATTCGGTTTTTTATAAGTTTTTCAAAAATTATTAACAGAATTGTTATTTTCATGAAATACTACAAATTTAAGTTGAGTTCAAATCTTGATATCTCATGAACGAATTGATACACTCTAGTATGGCTTTGTGCGTACTGAAGTACATACTTTTCTTTGTAAACTACAGAAAATGTCATCATGATATTGTAAGAATTCGATTTTTTACAATTTTTTCAAAAATTGTTATAAAATTGTTATTTTCATGAAATGCTACAAATTTATGTTCAAAACTTGATATCTCAAGAACGAATTGAGATACTCAAGTATAGCTTTGTGCGTATTAAAGTACATACCTTCCTTTATAAACAACAGAAAACTTCATCATGATATCCTAAGAATTCGATTTTTTATAAGTTTTTCAAAAATTATTAACAGAATTGTTATTTTCATGAAGAAATGCCACAAATTTAAGTTGACTTCAAATCTTCATATCTAATGAACGAATTGAGATACTCTAATATGGCTTTGTGCGTACTGAAGTACATACTTTTCTTTATAAACTACAGAAAATATCATCATGATATTGTAAGAATTTGATTTTTTACAATTATTTCAAAAATTATTATAAAATTGTTATTTTCATGAAATACTACAAATTTAAGTTCAAAACTTGATATCTCAAGAACGAATTGAGATACTAAAGTATAGCTTTGTGCGTATTAAAGTACATACTTTTCTTTATAAACAACAGAAAACTTCATCATGATATGCTAAGAATTCGATTTTTTACAATTTTTTCAAAAATTATTATAAAATTGTTATTTTCATGAAATGCTACAAATTTAAGTTCAAAACTTGATATCTCAAGAACGAATTGAGATACTCAAGTATAGCTTTGTGCGTATTAAAGTACGTACTTTTCTTTATAAACAAGAGAAAACTTCATCATGATATCCTAAGAATTCGATTTTTTCAAACATTATTATAAAATTGTTATTTTCATGAAATGTTACAAATTTAGGTCGAGTTCAAAACATGATATCTCAAGAACAAATTAAGATACTCAAGCATGGTTTTGTGCGTATAAAAGTACATATTTTTCTTTGTTAATTAAAGTAACGTTCATCAAAATATCTTAATAATTTTATTTTTACGATTTTTCAAAAATAGTTAATAAAATTGTTACTTTTGAAAAGCGCTACAAATTTATCTCAAAAACGAATTCAGATATTCATATAAGGTTTTGTGCCTGTACATACTTTTCTTTGTGAATCACAAGAAAGATCATAAAAATACATTAAGAATTCAATTTTTTACGATTTTTTAAACATAAATGACAAAATGTTATTTTTAAGAAGTGCAAAGAATATTTAGAACGAATTCAAAACATGATATCTCAAAAATTAATTGAGATATTCAAGTATGGTTTTGTTAAAATAAAATTACAAACATTTCTTTGTAAATTATAATAAATTTCATTAAAATATCTTTAAAATTCTATTATTTACGTTTTTTCAAAAATTGTTGATGGAATTCTACAAATTTATCTCAAAAGATATCTCAAAAACTAATTGAGATATTCATGTCTGGCTTTGTGCGTATAGAAGTACATACTTTTCTTTGTAAATCACAAAGAAATTCATAAAGATATATTAAGAATATGATTTTTCAAAAATTATTAAGGAAATTGTTGTTTTTATGAAATGCTAAAAACTTATCTCAAAGACGAATTGTAATATCATGTATGGTTGTGTTCTGAGAAAAAATATAAATACTCTGTGTTATAAATCACGAAAAATGTCATCAAGATAATAAATTTCGCATCAGTAAATATCTGTAATCCAGAAGATATCGAACACCTCTATGTTATAAAACTGATTCTGAAACTGACAGTTACACATAATGTTCGAAAAGATACTTTTCGAACATTATGTGTAACTGTTTGGCTTTTTGCAAAATCACTCTTATTTCCATCACTAGTTATTTTGCTTTTACATGCAGACTATGTGATGTGCGATCTCTCAATAAATTTCGCTTGATATTTTCTCATTCCCTCCTCAAATTGAGAGTACTTCGAATCGTGCTATAGAGATTAAAATAATTATAGATAAGAAATTATTGAAGTAGACTTAATGTTTTTAGCCATTGTTAAAACGAATAGTTCTCAAAACGCAATTAATGTAATTCATTAATAATCCTAGATAATTATTACGATAAATTAAATATACTAGGTAATTAGGGCGGACGAAATCGATTATTTATACCGACAACAATCTTATCTAAAAATAACAATTTATTTAGCACTCCGTCAAATTGATAATATTTTTTAAAAGTTTGATTAAATCTACTAAAAAGAAACATTAATTAATTTCACGAGCTTCGTTTGTTCCAAGCTACCGGAATTAATTTTAAATTGCCATGGCGCAATTTTGTTAATATCCATAGCTAATTTCAATTACCACGTAATCAACCCACAAGGTCAATTTGCTAAATAAATTTAAGACCCTTCTGGTTCATTTTTTCTTTCGATTTGTAACGAGGATGTTGATTGAAATTTTGTGGGTATTCTTTTTGGTTGAAAACGCCGTTTCAATCGAACCAGACGAAGTTTGTAATGTTGTAAATGGATGTTCGATTGTTGATAAAATTCGCGGGGAATTCCACAACGTTCTTTACGAACAACGGCGAGAAATCGTTAGTTTGGAGCGATTAGTTCGATCGTTAGATCAGATAAGTAAGTATTAGAAAAAGGGGATTTACCGAAAATAAATTTGGGTTTATCAAGCATGGAAAATAAGTTCTGAAGAGAATAAATGGTTAGAATGTACGGAAGGACCTTGTAGATGTATGCCGGAAACTAAAAGCTTAAGCTGTTGGAATGATAACATGGAGAATTTACCAGCCAAACAAGTTTTGCCGATTGATATTCACGCGATGTATTAAATCTTAATTAACTTAATCCAATTATTATTACTTATTAATTGTAGCGATCTTGGAATGAATAGGTTAAGGACTCTAAATAAGCGAGTTTTCGAAAATTTGAGTCACTTGACGGAAATTGATTTATTCAATAATGATATAGATTATTTGCCAGCTTCGTTGTTTCAAAATTTGGGAAATTTGAGATATTTGTAATCTCACAAAATCAATCAATTTTAACAAAATTAATTAATCTTGTTATAGGCGTATACATAAAAACGAACTTGAAGAGTTATCGGAAAAAATTTTTACAAATCTGATTCGCTTGGAGAGTTTAGATTTATCAAACAATAACCTGTCCTTCCTTCCCGACACATTATTCCGAGACACGTTTAATTTAAACATTCTCCATTTATCGGGGAATCGAATTAAAAATATCCCGGAGAGTTTGTTCCACGATCTTAGTAAATTGGAAGATTTAGATTTAAATCAAAACGACATTGTTAAATTGCCCAAAAGCACCTTTCGCGATTTGTATTCTTTGCGATTATTAAAATTATCGGAGAATGATATTTCTGAATTGCCCACTGGTAAAATTATAATATGATTCATTCACAATTTTTATCAATTTATTAATTAACTACGATTAAATGCAGGTATTTTTAGTAGCTTGCGTCAATTGCGATCACTCAATCTCAGAAAAAATAAACTGACAACAATATCTAATTCGTTATTCGACAGCTTAAAACAATTAGAGATATTGGACTTAACATCCAATAGGATTCAATCGGTAATTTAAAAAAATACATTTATAATAATAGGATTAACGAAATATTTGCTTTTAGATTGATGAATCAGACTTCGCCGGATTGGACAATTTGAAAGAATTGTGGCTCGATCAGAATTATTTATCTGAAATTCCTGAAGATATTTTTAGAAATAATATCAATCTACACACGTTGATGCTGCAATCGAATAATTTGGTCGAATTGAAGGAGAAGGCTTTTTATGGGTTAACTAATTTGAGTTCTTTGCTGATCAACAAAAATATTATTGAAAATATTCATCCTAATGTTTTTGCATACGTCCCGAATTTACAAAAATTGTAAATTTGATGAATTTTTGGTACCAAATGATTCTTTTGATTTATTTTTAGGAACATTGATAGCAATCAATTTCAGTTTTTACCGCCGAAATCTTTGGATAGCTTGAAACATTTAGTGTACATAATGTTGGCGAAAAATCCGTGGCATTGTGATTGTAATGTGTTGTATTTAACAAGGTAGGGATTTTTGAAAATATCTCTTAGATGTTTTTTAATAAGACGAGAAGATTTATATTCAATAATCTATCACTACTCATTATCTATGATCGATCTACTAAAATTATTTGCTTTGAATTCAATAACTTTAAGTTATAAGCAATTCGAGTAAGACTATCATAACCATTTAGAATAAAGTGCAAAAATCACATACAAAAATCTATAGAGTATGATACTCTATAGATTACATTTATGATTACATTGATGAGGGCATTTGCAAAAATTGTTGATGTTCAATCATCAAAATCACCAAAATATCATTTATTGATTGTTTATACATTGAAATATGTACCACGATTCAAAATCTAGGATAGATAGGACATTATGCCATAATCAAAAATAGTTCATACGAAACTAGGAGAGCATGACCCATAACCAGGTTCATCCAAGCTATTATCATTTTCTTGGAATTACTCATGGAGTGTCATGTGTGAATGTAATGACATTTAAGTGTCATCACATTTGCAAAAATTGCTGACTTTGAACTCAAGAATCATAATCCATAATCAGTTCGAACATGGCTATCACCATCTTTTAGGAAACAGACCAAAAATCGCCAAAATCTCATTAATTGATGGTTTACATTGAGAAATGTGTCATAACTCAAAATCTAGGATAGATAGGGCACCATGGTATAATCAAAAATTGTTCATACTAAACTAAGAGAGCATGGCCCATAACCAGGTTCATCCAAGCTATCACCATTTTCTTGGAATCACTCATGGAGTGTCATGTTTAAGTGTTATCACATTTACAAAAATTGGTGATATTGGATTATTGAGTCATAATCAATAATAGTTCGCTCAATAGGTCAAAAACTAGGATAGATAGGGCTCCATGGCATAATCAAAAATAGTACGAAACTTGGAGAGCATGGCCCATAACCAGGTTCATCCAAGCATCACTGTTTTCTTGGAATTAGTCATGGAGTTTCATGTGTGTCATCACATTTGCAAAAATTGCTGATTTTGAACTAAAGCATGATAATCCATAATCAGTTCACATATGTCTGTCATCATCTTTTAGGATGATGACCAAAAATCACCAAAATCTCATTAATTGATGATTTACATTGAAAAATGTAAAAAGGTACCATGACTCAAAAACTAGGGTAGATAGAGCACCATGGCATAATCAAAAAT
The DNA here is from genome assembly GCA_036711965.1 of Onthophagus sagittarius. NCBI lineage: Eukaryota > Metazoa > Arthropoda > Insecta > Coleoptera > Scarabaeidae > Onthophagus > Onthophagus sagittarius. Next base: position 18,446,784 of record JASERS010000004.1, read on the forward strand.
TTTGTATACTAAACCAAGAGAACATGGGCCATGACCAGGTTCATCCAAGTTATCGCCATTTTCCTGGAATCACTCATGGAGTGTGATGTGTGAGTGTTATGACATTTGAGTGTCACCACATTTTCAAAAATTGCTGATTTTGGACTAAAGAATTATAATCCATAATCAGCTCGAATATGGCTATCACCATCTTCTAGGATAAAGAGAAAAAATCGCCAAAATCTCAATAATTGGTGGTTTACATTTAAAAATGTAACATAACTCAAAATCTAGGATAGATAGGGCACCATGGCATAATCAAAAATTGTTAATACTAAACTAAGAGAGCATGGCCCATAACCAGGTCCATCCAAGCTATCACCATTTTCTTGGAATCACTCATGGAGTGTTATGTATGAGTGTCATCATATTTGCAAAAATTACTGGTTTGGAACTAAAGAATCATAATCCATAATCAATTCCAATATGGCTATCACCATCTTTTTGGATAAAGACCAAATATCGCCAAAATCTTAATAATTGGTGGTTTACATTAAAAATGTACCATGACTCAAAATCTAGTTCATCAGTTCGCATATGTCTGTCATCATTTTTTAGGATGAAGACCAAAAATCACCAAAATCTCATTAATTGATGATTTACATTGAAAAATGTACTATGGCTCAAAAACTGGAGTAGATAGAGCACCAACGCATAATCAAAAATTTTTTATACTAAACCAAGAGAGCATGGGCCATGACCAGGTACATCCAAGTTATCGCCATTTTCCTGGAATCACTCATGGAGTGTGATGTGTGAGTGTAATGACATTTGACTGTCACCACATTTGCAAAAATTGCTGACTTTGGACTAAAGAATTATAATCCATAATCTGTTCGAATATGGCTATCACTATCTTTTGGGATAAAGATCAAAAATCGCCAAAATATCATTAATTGATGGCTTACATTGAAAAATGTACCATAACTCAAAATCTAGAATAGATAGGGTACCATGGCATAATCAAAAATTGTTCATACTAAACTAAGAGAGTATGGCCCATAACCATGTTCATCCAAGCTATCATTATTTTCTTGGAATCACGCATGGAATGCCATGTGAGAGTATCATCACATTTGAGTGAAATCACACTTGCAAAAATTGTTAATTTTGAACTAAAGAATCATAATCCATAATCAGTTCGAATATGGCAATCCCATCTTTTAAGATAAAGACCAAAAATCGCCTAAATATCTTTAATTGATGGTTTACATTGAAAAAGGTACCATGACTCAAAAACTAGGATAGATAGGGAACAATGGCCTAATCAAAAATTATCCATACTAAGCTAGGAGAGAATGGCCCATAACCAGGTTCATCCGAGCTATCACAATTTTCTTGGAATCACTCATGGAGTGTCATGTGTGAGTATAATCACATTTGAGTGTTATCATATTTGCAAAAATTGCTGATTTTGAACTAAAGAATCATAATCCATAGTCAGTTCGAATATGGCTATCACCATCTTTTGGGATAAAGATCAAAAATCGCCAAAATCTCATTAATCTATGGTTTACATTGAAAAATGTACCATGACTCAAAATCTAGGATAGATAGGGTATCATGGCATAATCAAAAATTGTTCATACTAAACTAAGAGAGCATGGCCCATAACCATGTTCATCCAAGCTATCATTATTTTCTTGGAATCACGCATGGAATGCCATGTGAGAGTATCATCACATTTGAGTGAAATCACACTTGCAAAAATTGTTAATTTTGAACTAAAGAATCATAATTCATAATCAGTTCGAATATGGCTGTCCCATCTTTTAAGATAAAGACCAAAAATCGCCTAAATATCTTTAATTGATGGTTTACATTGAAAAGATACCATGGCTCAAAAACTAGGATAGATACAGAACAATGGTATAATCAAAAATTATCCAAACTAAGCTAGGAGAGAATGGCCCATAACCAGGTTCATCCGAGCTATCACAATTTTCTTGGAATCACACATGGAGTGTCATGTGTGAGTATAATCACATTTGAGTGTCATCAAATTTGCAAAAATTGTTGATTTTGAACTAAAGAATCATAATCCATAATCATTTCGAATACGGCTATCACCATCTTTTAGGATAAAGACCAAAAATCGCCAAAATCTCATTCATTAATGGTTTACATTGAAAAATGTACCATAACTCAAAATCTAGAATAGATAGGGTACCATGGCATAATCAAAAATTGTTCATACTAAACTAAGAGAGCATGGCCCATAACCATGTTCATCCAAGCTGTCACTATTTTCTTGGAATCACGCATGGAATGCCATGTGTGAGTGTCATCACATTTGCAAAAATTGCTGATTTTGAACTAAAGAATTATAATCCATAATCAGTTCGAATATGGCTATCCCATCTTTTAAGATAAAGACCAAAAATCGCCTAAATATCTTTAATTGATGGTTTACATTGAAAAAGGTACCATGGCTCAAAAACTAGGATAGATAGGGAACAATGGCCTAATCAAAAATTATCCATACTAAGTTAGGAGAGAATGGCCCATAACCAGGTTCATCCGAGCTATCACAATTTTCTTGGAATCACTCATGGAGTGTCATGTGTGAGTATAAGCACATTTGAGTGTCATCATATTTGCAAAAATTGCTGATTTTGAACTAAAGAATCATAAACCATAATCAGTTCGAATATGGCTATCACCATCTTTTGGGATAAAGATCAAAAATCGCCTAAATATCTTTAATTGATGGTTTACATTGAAAAGATACCATGGCTCAAAAACTAGGATAGATACAGAACAATGGTATAATCAAAAATTATCCATACTAAGCTAGGAGAGAATGGCCCATAACCAGGTTCATCCGAGCTATCACAATTTTCTTGGAATCACTCATGGAGTGTGATGTGTGAGTATAAGCACATTTGAGTGTCATCATATTTGCAAAAATTGCTGATTTTGAACTAAAGAATCATAAACCATAATCAGTTCGAATATGGCTATCACCATCTTTTGGGATAAAGATCAAAAATCGCCTAAATATCTTTAATTGATGGTTTACATTGAAAAGATACCATGGCTCAAAAACTAGGATAGATACAGAACAATGGTATAATCAAAAATTATCCATACTAAGCTAGGAGAGAATGGGCCATAACTAGGTTCATCTAAGCTATCACAATTTTCTTGGAATCACTCTTGGAGTGTCATGTGTGAGTATAATCACATTTGAGTGTCATCACATTTGCAAAAATTGCTGATTTTTAGCTAACAAATCATTATCTATAATCAGTTCGAATATGGCCATCAACATCTTTTAAGATAAAGACCAAAAATCCAAAAATCTTTAAAAAGCCAAAATCTTTCAAAAACTTGGGTAAAGAGGGCATCATGTTATCACCAAAAATTGTTTATACAAAACCTGAAATCCATAATCCATAAACAAGTTCATCCAAGCTATCACCATTTGCTTGGAATAATGCGAATATCACCAATATCTCGACTATTTGCGATTTACGTTAAATATTCTGTCTTCACTCATTATCTATGATCAATGAAGCGTCATGGTATTTAAAAAATTGCTGATTTTGAGCCAATAAATCATAATCCATAATCAGTTCGAATATGGCTATCACCATCTTTTAAGATAAAGACCAAATATCGCCAAAATCTCTCAAAAACTTGGGTAGAGACGGCGCCATATTATTACCAAAAATTGTTTATTCTAAACCTAGAAATCATAATCCATAAACAGGTTCATCCTAGCGATCACCATTTGCTTGGAATAATGCGAACGTCACTAAAATCTCGACTATTTGCGATTTACGTTAAATATTCTGTCTTCACTCATTATCTATGACCAATGGAGTGTCATGACATTTACAAGAATTACTGATTTTGAACTAATAAATCATAATCCATAATCAGTTCGAATATGGCTGTTATCATCTTTTAAGATAAAGACCAAAAATCTCCAAAATCTCTCAAAAACTTGGGTAGAGAGGGAACCATGTTATTACCAAAAATTGTTTATACTAAACCTAGAAACCGCAATCCATAATCAGGTTCATCCTAGCGATCATCATTTACTTGGAATAATGCGAAAATCGCCAAAATATCGATTATTTGCGATTTACGTTAAATATTGTCTTCACTCATTATTTATGATCAATGAAGCGTCATGACATTTACAAAAATTTCTTATTTTGAAGTAAAGAATCATAATCCATAACTAATTGAATATGGCTATCACCATTTTTTAGGATAAACTCAAAACATTGCCAAAATCTCAATTACATTTAAAAATGTACAAACGCTAAGATAGATAAGCAACCATGTTGAAATTAAAAATTGTTCGTACTAAACTAAGAGATAGATCCCAGCTATCACCATTTTCTTAGAATAATGCGAAAATCACCAAAATCTCTATTATTGGTGATTTACATTAAGTAGTCTGCCTTCACTCATTATCATCGATGGAGAGTAATACCATTTACAAAAATTACTTGTTTTGAACTCAATACTCATAAGCTATAAGCAGTTAAAACATGGCAATCACCATCTTTTAGGATAGAAAACAAATATTGATAAAATTTCAATGATTGATGGTTTGCATAAAAAGATCGTGACACAATGAAAAATTATTCTAAATTTTGATTTCACTCCTTATCTACGATTCATGGATTTTTATAACATATATAAAAATTGTTTAAACCTGTTTTGAACTCAATCCTCGTAAGTTTTAAGCAGTTACAACATGTCAATCACTATCTTTTAAGAGAAAAAGCAAATATCAAGAAAATCTCAATAAACTCGATAGATAGATCACTATGACAAATGTTTGATATTGAAAATATAGATTTCTTTAATACACTATATTGCAAAAGAAATAATGAATGTTGATGTCAAAAGAAAAACATCTAGTTTATCATAAATCTGTTTGATTAGGTATCATAAAGTTTTCTATCTAAATCGATAAGGAAATTTAATTAAGTGATCCATTTACATTGAAGTGGGAGATAACTTCTAAGCGATAGTTATATGGAATAACTTTGCATATACAAACACGTATTATATTTTTAGATGGATTCAAGCTCATAACAGTAAAGTATGGGATACTCAACCTTCTTGTAGAGGACCTGGAAACTTGGGAGGAAGATATTTAAAAGATATGCATTTCGCAAATTTGTGCGATGGCCAATGGGCCAGTATGACCAATTTATATCCCAGGTTACCGATTAAAGACGTCGTATTAATTCCCGTAACCACAACTGAACCATCAACGGATAATATTCAATAAAAATTATAACCATTATGTATTAATAAAATTTCATAAATTTTGATAATAATTTTAATTTCGACATTTTGCGTTGTACGAGGCAGATAAATCTCGTTATCAATTGATCCTTTGATAATTCTTATTGGTAATTAATAAATTTTACTAAATTAGGTGTTTAATTAATTGTATACGGTAAGGAGTGAATTATTTTTTGTGCGTATCCTGAGATCGACTCAAAAAAATGTAATAACATAATCGATCATGGCACAATGATTGCATACGACATAGAACGCAAATCGAGATAGCATTTTTCTATCGAAATCGATTAGATAGATATCCGGCGGGTGATCATTTGCTCAGTTTGCAACAGTCCGTGGACAATACAGTTTGTGTGAAGAATTGGATAAGCGTGCAATGTACCAAGATGCGATTACTAACGATAGGTTTAATCGTTAGCTTGATAATTCATTATTCTGATGGTATTTCTTATAAATATCTTTTTGATCGTTAAGTTTTAATTAATTCATTTCATTGTTATTTTAACAGCGAAAAATTGTGTTTTGGACGGCGGAAAATATGACGGAACAATTAGTATTTTTGACCCAAAGCAAGATGATAACGCGGATGTGTTTCTCGTAATACCAACCGAGAATGTGGAAAAGGCAGAAACTCATCCAACTCAAGCCAATTTTTATACTGACGTCGTATATTCGGAGAATACTTTGACGTTTAAACCATCAGCAGAATTTAAAACTAATTGGGAAAAAGACACTGCATACAGTACTAATCCTCGGGTTTACACCAAATTTATAATTACATGTACAGATGGTGATAGTTACGACCTGGTAAGTTACGTCCTGATTTTGAACCAATTTATCAATTAAATTATTATCTTTGAAAGGATTTCTACCAAAGTATAAATGATCTCAATACTTTTCCACCAACTTTTTTGAAAACCACATATGATTTCAAAATCCCCATGCCGGTCGGTGGTAACGTGGATCTTACACCTTTCGGCGAAGCAATTTTCGCAATGGATTACGATGTTGCTAATGAAGGAATGGATTTTAAAATCGAAGGGGAAGATGCCGATTTACTTGCAGTGGAATACGTCGGACGTAGCGACCCAACAGATAACAATTGCGATCCAGCAACTTCAACTGGTAAAACACACAAAGGAATGTTAAAAACAAAGTCTCCGCTTCGATTAACCAAAGATACAACGTACACCATTACGGCAATAGTAAATAAAATATAAAGAAGTTGATTTTAAATGAATTAATCGTTTTCTTCTTTTAATAGGATAAAGGAAAACCGAATACCCTAAGTGGCACAGCTCAGCTTAATATCATAATAGATGAGTCAGGAACGTTACCATCCAGCCCGTCTTTTGAAACTGGGTTCTATGAGGCTGATTATGACAAAAGTAATCCCGATCAACATTCGATTACTTTAAAAAAAGTAATTAAAGTTACGGAAGGGATCACGACTGAGAATATACAATTGAGTGGAGGTAATATATTAGTTAAATTGTTATGATGGATTTGTAACTATAACAAATTTTGTTTTTTTTAAGAACACGCCGAAAATTTCGAACACACCGTTAAGGACAATACTTTGGAAATAACTTTAAAAACAAAGTTACCAGATGATGTAATCAATTTCCAGCCGTTTGTCGCTTTAAGCATCAGCGCGTTGATTGAAAATGCTGAAGTTGCGGCGACCACATCGTTAATCGTAATTATGCCTGAAAAAGATAGTGTTAGTTTTACAAAAGTATATTATGAGACGCAATATTCCCAAATAGAAGGAAATCCTCAAATTGATAGAGTTGATATACTGGTAACAGAGAATGCTGATGTTCAAGTTATTGGGGGTACTTAATGATTGTTTTGTTAACTTTTAAAATATTAATAATTACATTTTGTAGATTACATGATGAATTTTAAATATAATCCGACCGAGAAAATTATTGAACCAACGGATCCGTTATCTGAAGATATTCAGTCTAAGAACGACTTTATCCATGTCACGATAAAAGCAACATTGGGAATTGCTGAAGCTGAAGCAGTTTTGATTGTTAAAATGCCTGATGAGGAAGTCGTTAAATTTGGGAAGATATACTATGAGGCGACTTATTCTGAAGAAAGTGGGCCTACGATTACAACAGTCACATTGGATGTAACTGATGGAGCAGACATACAGCTCGGTGGAGGTGAATACATAAAATTTTTCTATATGATAGGATTAATATAAAAATGATTTGCAGATTTAGCAGGTTCATTCAGATATAATCCTACGGATAAGACGATTACAGTAGATGGACCTTTAAATTTGGAAAGTCAAATCAATAATTACATCCACGTCACAATAACTGCAACACTTGGTGATAATACAGCGGAAGCTGTCTTGATTGTAAATTGGGAAAGGGAAGAAATCGTTAAATTTGGCCAAGTATATTATGAAGCTACATATTCTGAAGAAGAAACTGGACACACGATGACATCAGTTCAATTAGACTTCACCGATGGAGCAGATATACAACTTAGTGGAGGTAAGTACATACATTTTTATGTGTGATAGAATTAATATACAAATTATTTGCAGATTTAGCAGGTTCATTCACATATAATCCTACGGATAAGACGATTACAGTAAATGGACCTTTAGATTTGGAAAGTCAAATCAATAATTACATCCACGTCACAATAACAGCAACACTTGGTGATAATACAGCGGAAGCTGTCTTGATTGTAAATTGGGAAACCGAAGTAACCGTTAAATTTGGCAAAGTATATTATGAAGCGACCTATTCTGAAGAAGAAACTGTACCTACGATTACACGAGTTGAATTAGACGTCACCGATGGAGCAGATATACAACTTAGTGGAGGTAAGTATATACATTTTTATATGTGATAGAATTAACATACAAATTATTTGCAGATTTAGCAGGTTCATTCACATATAATCCTACGGATAAGACGATTACAGTAAATGGACCTTTAGATTTGGAAAGTCAAATCAATAATTACATCCACGTCACAATAACAGCAACACTTGGTGATAATACAGCGGAAGCTGTCTTGATTGTAAATTGGGAAACCGAAGTAACCGTTAAATTTGGCAAAGTATATTATGAAGCGACCTATTCTGAAGAAGAAACTGTACCTACGATTACACGAGTTGAATTAGACGTCACCGATGGAGCAGATATACAACTTAGTGGAGGTAAGTATATACATTTTTATATGTGATAGAATTAACATACAAATTATTTGCAGATTTAGCAGGTTCATTCACATATAATCCTTCGGATAAGACGATTTCAGTAAATGAACCAATACCTTGGGAAGATCAACTTAATAATTACATCCACGTCACAATAACAGCTACTCTTGGTGAAAATACAGCGGAAGCTGTCTTGATTGTAAATTGGGAAAAGGGACAAACCGTTAAATTTGGCCAAGTATATTATGAAGCGACCTATTCTGAAGAAGAAACTGTACCTACGATTACACGAGTTCAATTAGACGTCACCGATGGAGCAGATATACAACTTAGTGGAGGTAAGTATATACATTTTTATATGTGATAGAATTAACATACAAATTATTTGCAGATTTAGCAGGTTCATTCACATATAATCCTACGGATAAGACGATTACAGTAAATGGACCTTTAGATTTGGAAAGTCAAATCAATAATTACATCCACGTCACAATAACAGCAACACTTGGTGATAATACAGCGGAAGCTGTCTTGATTGTAAATTGGGAAACCGAAGTAACCGTTAAATTTGGCAAAGTATATTATGAAGCGACCTATTCTGAAGAAGAAACTGTACCTACGATTACACGAGTTGAATTAGACGTCACCGATGGAGCAGATATACAACTTAGTGGAGGTAAGTATATACATTTTTATATGTGATAGAATTAACATACAAATTATTTGCAGATTTAGCAGGTTCATTCACATATAATCCTACGGATAAGACGATTACAGTAAATGGACCTTTAGATTTGGAAAGTCAAATCAATAATTACATCCACGTCACAATAACAGCAACACTTGGTGATAATACAGCGGAAGCTGTCTTGATTGTAAATTGGGAAACCGAAGTAACCGTTAAATTTGGCAAAGTATATTATGAAGCGACCTATTCTGAAGAAGAAACTGTACCTACGATTACACGAGTTGAATTAGACGTCACCGATGGAGCAGATATACAACTTAGTGGAGGTAAGTATATACATTTTTATATGTGATAGAATTAACATACAAATTATTTGCAGATTTAGCAGGTTCATTCACATATAATCCTTCGGATAAGACGATTTCAGTAAATGAACCAATACCTTGGGAAGATCAACTTAATAATTACATCCACGTCACAATAACAGCTACTCTTGGTGAAAATACAGCGGAAGCTGTCTTGATTGTAAATTGGGAAAAGGGACAAACCGTTAAATTTGGCCAAGTATATTATGAAGCGACCTATTCTGAAGAAGAAACTGTACCTACGATTACACGAGTTGAATTAGACGTCACCGATGGAGCAGATATACAACTTAGTGGAGGTAAGTACATACATTTTTATGTGTGATAGAATTAATATATAAATTATTTTGCAGGGTTAGCAAGTTCATTCAAATATAATCCTTCGGATAAGACGATTTCAGTAAATGAACTAATACCTTGGGAAGATCAACTTAATAATTACATCCACGTCACAATAACAGCTACTCTTGGTGAAAATACAGCGGAAGCTGTCTTGATTGTAAATTGGGAAAAGGGACAAACCGTTAAATTTGGCCAAGTATATTATGAAGCGACCTATTCTGAAGAAGAAACTGTACCTACGATTACACGAGTTGAATTAGACGTCACCGATGGAGCAGATATACAACTTAGTGGAGGTAAGTACATACATTTTTATGTGTGATAGAATTAATATACAAATTATTTGCAGGGTTAGCAAGTTTATTCAAATATAATCCTTCGGATAAGACGATTTCAGTAAATGAACCGATACCTTGGGAAGATCAACTTAATAATTACATCCACGTCACAATAACAGCTACTCTTGGTGAAAATACAGCGGAAGCTGTCTTGATTGTAAATTGGGAAAAGGGACAAACCGTTAAATTTGGCCAAGTATATTATGAAGCGACCTATTCTGAAGAAGAAACTGTACCTACGATTACACGAGTTGAATTAGACGTCACCGATGGAGCAGATATACAACTTAGTGGAGGTAAGTACATACATTTTTATGTGTGATAGAATTAATATACAAATTATTTGCAGGGTTAGCAAGTTTATTCAAATATAATCCTTCGGATAAGACGATTTCAGTAAATGAACCGATACCTTGGGAAGATCAACTTAATAATTACATCCACGTCACAATAACAGCTACTCTTGGTGAAAATACAGCGGAAGCTGTCTTGATTGTAAATTGGGAAAAGGGACAAACCGTTAAATTTGGCAAAGTATATTATGAAGCTACATATTCTGAAGAAGAAACTGGACACACGATGACATCAGTTCAATTAGACTTCACCGATGGAGCAGATATACAACTTAGTGGAGGTAAGTACATACATTTTTATGTGTGATAGAATTAATATACAAATTATTTGCAGGGTTAGCAAGTTTATTCAAATATAATCCTTCGGATAAGACGATTTCAGTAAATGAACCGATACCTTGGGAAGATCAACTTAATAATTACATCCACGTCACAATAACAGCTACTCTTGGAGAAAATACAGCGGAAGCTGTCTTGATTGTAAATTGGGAAAAGGGACAAACCGTTAAATTTGGCAAAGTATATTATGAAGCTACATATTCTGAAGAAGAATCTGGATATACGATGACACCAGTTAAATTAGACTTCACCGATGGAGCAGATATACAACTTAGTGGAGGTAAGTACATACATTTTTATGTGTGATAGAATTAATATACAAATTATTTGCAGGGTTAGCAAGTTTATTCAAATATAATCCTTTGGATAAGACGATTTTAGTAAATGAACCGATACCTTGGGAAGATCAACTTAATAATTACATCCACGTCACAATAACAGCTACTCTTGGTGAAAATACAGCGGAAGCTGTCTTGATTGTAAATTGGGAAAAGGGACAAACCGTTAAATTTGGCCAAGTATATTATGAAGCTACATATTCTGAAGAAGAAGCTGGACACACGATGACACCAGTTGAATTAGACTTCACCGATGGAGCAGATATACAACTTAGTGGAGGTAAGTACATACATTTTTATGTGTGATAGAATTAATATACAAATTATTTGCAGGGTTAGCAAGTTTATTCAAATATAATCCTTCGGATAAGACGATTTCAGTAAATGAACCGATACCTTGGGAAGATCAACTTAATAATTACATCCACGTCACAATAACAGCTACTCTTGGTGAAAATACAGCGGAAGCTGTCTTGATTGTAAATTGGGAAAAGGGACAAACCGTTAAATTTGGCCAAGTATATTATGAAGCTACATATTCTGAAGAAGAAACTGGACACACGATGACACCAGTTCAATTAGACTTCACCGATGGAGCAGATATACAACTTAGTGGAGGTAAGTATATACATTTTTATATATGATAGAATTAACATACAAATTATTTGCAGATTTAGCAGATTCATTCACATATAATCCTACGGATAAGACGATTACAGTATATGAACCTTTACCTTTGGAATCTCAACCTAACAATTTCATACACGTCACAATAACAGCAACACTTGGAGAAAATACAGCGGAAGCGGTTCTTATTGTAAGTTGGCCAAAAGAAGGAACGGTTAAGTTTGGACAAGTATACTATGAAACGACATATTCCGAAGAAACAATTACACCAGTAAAAATAGACGTTACCGATGGAGCAACAATTGAAATTGGTGAAGGTGAGTTAATAAATTATTTTAGTTGATATTAAACGATACAGCATTAAATTAATAATAATTTTCAGATTATGCAGATTATTTCAAATATAATTCTGTTGATAAGACCATTGAAACCAAAAATCCACTACTATCCGATATCCAGGCTGACAACAATTTCATTCATGTAACAATAAAGGCTACACTTGATGGTGATATAGCAGAAGCGGTTCTCATTGTAAATATCCCCAACGAAGGTAACCAAATGAATGGTATATTCGGAGAGATATATTACGAAGCATCATACTTCGAAGAAAATGGAGACCCTAAAATTACGAATGTGTTAATCGATGTGATTGATGGAGCTGAGGTGGAAATTGTAGGAGGTAAGAATTTGCAATATTAAAAATGTTGTGATTTTTATCGACATATTATTTTCTAGAATACGATCAACACTTTGAATATGTCGCGGGCGATAAATCTATCAAAATCCTCAAAGCCCTAGATATAAACAGTTTTGAAAAATGGTTTATTCACGTGACAATTCGTGCCACGTTCGAATCATCTACAGCAGATGCAGTTTTAGTTGTATCGCCCACAGCTATTATCACTTTTGAAGGCGAATTAGTTTTCGAAGGTGAACCTACCGTTGGTATCAATGAAAAGCTCACAGCCAAATCTACAATTGAAGAAGAAATCGTGTTTAGATTAACAGGTATTATTCGATTTAAGTAATTAATGTGTTATAACATTGGATTAAATTGTAGATAATGTACCTCAAGATTTGAAGAATTACTTGTCTTTAACTGACGATGGAACTTTGAAAACTTTGGATTTACCAACTGGTTCTTACGATATTGAAGTATTAGCAAGAGGAACTACAAGCAAAGCTACTCAAATTGCCTTGGTAATATAATTACGATTTTAATTAAATGTATTTCTTATTTATAAAAAATTTCAGATAAAAATAAGAATCGGTTCTGCAGAAACATGCCCCGATGGCACAATTTGGAATCCTTACACATTCATTGCAGCTAACGTCAAAGAAAATGAAGAAGAATCCGTCATTTTACCTCTAAATGCGGGTAGTGAATATCATTATGAAATTGTAGACATCCAACCGAATAAAGATAGATTTGAGTTGAATCTAAAGGGCGATTTTGTGGCAAAATCATTGGATAGAGAATCCGATGAATTTGGATCCGGTAAAGCGCAATACATCGCAAAAATTAATCTAATTTCGAAAGAAGTACAAAGACATTTCTCTCCGAAGAGTACCTTCAAATCGTTGTTTATCGCAAAAGATGAAACGACATCCGGCGATGATAAATGTTTCTCAATAAATAAAGTAGGAAATGAACCGAATCAAATTCTTGTTGGAATAAGCGTCGAAGATGCAAATGATAACAAACCAACATTCGAAAAGACGAAAGTTGTTGTTGGTTACCCCGCATTGGATTTATTAAAAACCGTTTCACCCCCTTATTTGTTCATAGCAAAAGCAACCGATAAAGACATTGGGGATTACGCATCATTAAAATATTCAACTACAAGCGCTAAAGTTATCATTGATGAAAATACTGGATATATTTATCCAACTGAGGAAATTTACGAAAATGACGACGTTGTGAAAGTAATTGCAAAAGATGATAACGGAAAAGGAAACGAATCCGACGAACCTTTATCACTCACAATAAAAATTTTGCAACAAGATCATTTATGCATATTGAAATATCAAGATAAACACTTAGAGGACCTCGATGGCATAATGGATAATCTTGCAAAATACGCTGATGTTAGATATCTCTCAGCTTCAGTTCTTCCAGGTTCCAACCCATTTAGTAGAAGCGCAACTGATAGATCTTTAGTTATTACGGCTTATGCTTTCGGTATCGGCACAGAAAACCTTCTTACCGCAGAACAATTAATCGATTTATTAGAAGATGTTGACGGTTTGACCACGGAACCACTTCCAAATCCAGGAGAAGATTGCAACACAACACCTCAAGAATGCACCACTGAAAAACCAGATGAATGTGACTGCGGTGATGAGGAATGCTCCTCCAACGGGGGATTAATAGCCGGCGTAGTAGTTCTTGCAATTTTATTAGCTTTATGCATCGGAGGATTTATCGCTTTTTATTTGTTAAAATTCAGGTAATAAAATTTATTTTTTAATCATTAATTCATTAAGTCTAATATGATTAATTTTAGAAAAACAAAATCATATAACCAAATGGAAGAAGAAGGACTCCCAAATCCCGCCACTAAAGAAACTCCATTAGAAAATCCGAAATTTATAAAAAACCCGGCTCCACTCCCAGTAAGGTAATTATTGAATCAATAAATAATCCTTAATCAACAATAGATTAACCTAATTTTATTTATTTCAGCAATAAACCTGATATCGTTGAAAGGAGGCCGACGGGGTACCTTTATCCAGCTGATTTAGCTGAAGAAGAGCCACCAATAACAGGGCGACCCTCCGAAGTATTTAATAACGAAATGAAAGAGAGACGCAAATCCGTAGCGTTTAACAATGATATTGAAGAGGTCCATATCGAAAGGGAAGCTGAAGATCAAGACGGAGAGAAAAAAAATCTTCCCGATGAAGCTGAAAATACTAAATTATAAATAGTTAGGTTAATGTTAGTACTTATTACGTGTACATAAAAACGCAAATAAAATTATTTTATTAATTAACTTCTAAGTAATTTGTGTTATCTAAGCGGTTGAGATAACATAGAAACTTTATAAACGTTTAGTAGTGGATTCTTATTTGCTCGTGTCGTTATTAATATCTTGGGATTACTGAGTTAATACCTCGTTTCATAGTAAATGGATTTTTAAAATTATCGTGAATTTAAGTTCTAAAATCCTTCAAAATTTTTTATCCGTTGTTTTGATGAATTGCGACGAAATCGTTCTTTATATATTTCGTATAAAATCGTTTATAAAAATAGGTTTAGTATTAAATCATCATTGTCATTTGTGAGCGGGACATTTGATTCCTTCAAAAAAGACGATTTTAAGTTGAATCATCAAATGTACATGATTTGAGAGAAGATCGTTTCTTGGGTATCTCAGGAATCATACAAAGTATTCTATGAGAATATGTTTACAGTCAAATTGCCGAGGTCGCTTCTGCTTTTGTGTTGATAGATCAAGCTTAGGAACTCCCCCGTAAGCGACCTCTGCGAGTTGGGACAAAATGGTCCCTTGTATATCTCGGAAATTATACATAGTCTAGTGTCCGATTGAAACTCAACTTTGAGCCAAAAACGAAACCGAAATTCGGCCATAGTTGTAGACCGAAACCGAAACTTTCCATTCTTGTAGCTGTTATTCGGTTTTAGATTAGTGTATAGTTGCATTGAACTAAAACTAGAACTAACACTAGACCTAGAACTGGAAAGTTTTTGGTTTAGCCGTGCGTCTTCTGAGTTAATACCTCGTTTCATAGTAAATGGATTTTTAAAATTATCGGGAATTTAAGTTCTAAAATCCTTCAAAAGTTTTTATCCGTTGTTTTGATGAATTGCGACGAAATCGTTCTTTATATATTTCGTATAAAATCGTTTATAAAAATAGGTTTAGTATTAAATCATCATTGTCATTTGTGAGCGGGACATTTGATTCCTTCAAAAAAGACGATTTTAAGTTGAATCATCAAATGTACACGATTTGACAGAAAATCGTTTCTTGGGTTTCTCAGGCATCATACAAAGTATTCTATGAGAATATGTTTATAGTCAAATTGCCGAGGTCGCTTCTGTTTTTGTGTTGATAGATCAAGCTTAGGAACTCCCCCGTAAGCGACCTCTGCGAGTTGGGACAAAATGGTCCCTTGTATATCTCGGAAATTATACATAGTCTAGTGTCCGATTGAAACTCAACTTTGAGCCAAAAATGAAACCGAAACTTTCCATTCTTGTAGCTGTTATTCGGTTTTAGATTAGTGTATAGTTGCATTGAACTAAAACTAGAACTGACATTAGACCTAGAACTGGAAAGTTTTTGGTTTAGCCGTGCGTCTTCTGAGTTAATACCTCGTTTCATAGTAAATGGATTTTTAAAATTATCGTGAATTTAGGTTCTAAAATCCTTCAAAAGTTTTTATCCGTTGTTTTGATGAATTACGACGAAATTGTTCTTTATATATTTCGTATAAAATCGTTTATAAAAATAGGTTTAGCATTAAATCATCATTGTCATTTGTGAGCGGGACATTTGATTCCTTCAAAAAAGACGATTTTAAGTTGAATCATCAAATGTACACGATTTGACAGAAAATCGTTTCTTGGGTATCTCAGGAATCATACAAAGTATTCTATGAGAATATGTTTATAGTCAAATTGCCGAGGTCGCTTCTGCTTTTGTGTTGATAGATCAAGCTTAAGAACTTCCCCGTAAGCGACCTATGTGAGTTGGGACAAAATGGTCCCTTACACATCTCAGAAATTATACATAGTCTAGTGTCCGATTGAAACTCAACTTTGAGCCAAAAACGAAACCGAAACTTTCCATTCTTGTAGCTGTTATTCGGTTTTAGATTAGTGTATAGTTGCATTGAACTAAAACTAGAACTAACACTAGACCTAGAACTGGAAAGTTTTTGGTTTAGCCGTGCGTCTTCTGAGTTAATACCTCGTTTCATAGTAAATGGATTTTTAAAATTATCGTGAATTTAGGTTCTAAAATCCTTCAAAAGTTTTTATCCGTTATTTTGATGAATTACGACGAAATTGTTCTTTATATATTTCGTATAAAATCGTTTATAAAAATAGGTTTAGAATTAAATCATCATTGTCATTTGTGAGCGGGACATTTGATTCCTTCAAAAAAGACGATTTTAAGTTGAATCATCAAATGTACACGATTTGAGAGAAGATCGTTTCTTGGTTATCTCAGGAATCATACAAAGTATTCTATGAAAATATGTTTATAGTCAAATTGCCGAGGTCGCTTCTGCTTTTGTGTTGATAGATCAAGCTTAAGAACTTCCCCGTAAGCGACCTCTGTGAGTTGGGACAAAATGGTCCCTTACACATCTCAGAAATTATACATAGTCTAGTGTCCGATTGAAACTCAACTTTGAGCCAAAAACGAAACCGAAATTCGGCCATAGTTGTAGACCGAAACCGAAACTTTCCATTCTTGTAGCTGTTATTCGGTTTTAGATTAGTGTATAGTTGCATTGAACTAAAACTAGAACTAACACTAGACCTAGAACTGGAAAGTTTTTGGTTTAGCCGTGCGTCTTCTGAGTTAATACCTCGTTTCATAGTAAATGGATTTTTAAAATTATCGTGAATTTAGGTTTTAAAATCCTTCAAAAGTTTTTATGAATGAAGTTTTTATGATGAATTACGACGAAATTGTTCTTTATATATTTCGTATAAAATCGTTTATAAAAATAGGTTTAGTATTAAATCATCATTGTCATTTGTGAGCGGGACATTTGATTCCTTCAAAAAAGACGATTTTAAGTTGAATCATCAAATGTACACGATTTGACAGAAAATCGTTTCTTGGGTATCTCAGGAATCATACAAAGTATTCTATGAGAATATGTTTATAGTCAAATTGCCGAGGTCGCTTCTGCTTTTGTGTTGATAGATCAAGCTTAGGAACTTCCCCGTAAGCGACCTCTGTGAGTTGGGACAAAATGGTCCCTTACACATCTCAGAAATTATACATAGTCTAGGGTCCGATTGAAACTCAACTTTGAGCCAAAAACGAAACCGAAATTCGGCCATAGTTGTAGATCGAAACCGAAACTTTCCATTCTTGTAGCAGTCATGCGGTTTTAGATTAGTGTATAGTTGCATTGAACTAAAACTAGAACTAACACTAGACCTAGAACTGGAAAGTTTTTGGTTTAGCCGTGCGTCTTCAGACAAAATGGTCCCTTGTATATCTCGGAAATTATACATAGTCTAGTGTCCGATTGAAGCTCAATTTTGAGCCAAAAACGAAACCGAAATTCGGCCATAGTTGTAGACCGAAACCGAAACATTCCATTCTTGTAGCTGTTATTCGGTTTTAGATTAGTGTATAGTTGCATTGAACTAAAACTAGAACTAACACTAGACCTAGAACTGGAAAGTATCGGTTTAGCCGTGCGTCTTTAGACGCACGGCTAAACCAAAAACTTTTCAGTTCTAGGTCTAGTGTTAGTTCTAGTTTTAATTGTTGCTTAGCTCTAGATTGTTTCAAATTCTTCTGGAACTAAGAATATACCAAATACTAGGTCAACAACCTAGCTTCAGAACTAACCTAGACCTAGTACTACAAACATTAGGATTTAACCGCACATCTGTTAAGACGGTTAAACCCCATGAATAAAAAAATACCCCATGTAGGTTCGTCGAATATCAAGCACATTACGGAGTCAATTATTGTTGAGAGAATTGAAAAAGCCTGAAGGGCGCGTTATAATGGCAAATTTAAAGCTTGAAGAGCGCGTTAACAAATTATAGTGGTAGGATTTTTTATGCTAAATGTTGAAGAGCACGTGTTCAATAGTTATAAACTAAACTTCATAGTAAGATTTTTAACTGTTAACTGTCGACCCTTTGTTACGACTGACTTTGTAACGACTGTCGTTCCAAAGTCAGACAGACTCCATTTTTGTTAATGTTTGTAATTTTTGCATACAATTTTAATTTTTTGTGTTTTTTCCGACATTTTGTTTTTTAAAAAATCTTACTATGATGTTTAATTTATAACTATTGAACACGTGCTCTTCAAGCTTTTAACATAAAAAATCCAACCACTACAATTTGTTAACGCGCCCTTCAGGCTTTTTCAATTCTCTCAACAATAATTAACTCCGTAATGTGCTTGATGTTCGATAAACCTGCGTGGTGTATTTGTTCTTTCGAAACAATGTCTTCCTCAACTTGACGTCGTGCCTGAAGAAGGTGTATCTGTACACTGAAACAGCTTTAGCACCGAATAGCCGTTTATAATAAACTAAACTTCATCGTCTAAACCATTACGAATTTTATTTTCATACCTTACGATGAACTTAGAATCAAATTTGTCAAAATTAGAAGAAGTTAGGTTGGGTTTGTTTCGGTTTTAGTTTGTTTCTAGTTGTTAGCTCTAGCGTTAGTGTTGGCTTTAGTTTTAGTTGCACAGTGCTATAGTACTGGTGGATCATGCTTTCGTGTGGTTCTACAAAAATTCCAGCAAAAATATCCGAACACAAAAATATCTCACGTTGGAGTACGCAAAATTGTAAAAAATGTTTGGCAACGAGTTTTAAACAGCAATTATTCTGCATATTTACCACGTAGATTACATAATATCTGTTCTGCATAAATTTAGCCTGTTGCCTGAAAAACTGTTCACTAAGAACACTGGTAAGTAGTAAAGAGAGATATTTCAATACAACTTCTCGCAAGATAAGATACCGTTTTGAATCCCAACATGTGTATAAATCGACATCCGCTGAACTTTTGGTTCAAACTAGAGATGTTCGCGTGACTGACTTTTATGCACGCTCACGTGCGCTCACGATCTAAACCCACGAGGGTCACGCACACCACTCAGGTGAATATCATACTTGTGATATTCACGTGTGGTGATCGTGTTTGACAGAATGGCAGAATTAACACAGTGTTTAGTTTTATTTAACATGTTCTGAAACAATTGAAACTGTTATAAAATAAATAGGAAGCCTAGCATACTCTTATTAGTGATGTTACGAATGTGGGTTTAGCGGATGCGGAACCGGATTTTTTTATTCTAATTTTGCAGATGTGGATGAGTAAGCGGTTGCGGATTTAACGGATACGGAGTTATAAAAAAAGTTACATACCAATATATTAATAAAAATAATATTTCTACAGCAATTTTCAATTTTATATCTGTATGTTACCTCCGGTATTCTAT
Source organism: Onthophagus sagittarius (assembly GCA_036711965.1). Taxonomy (NCBI): domain Eukaryota; kingdom Metazoa; phylum Arthropoda; class Insecta; order Coleoptera; family Scarabaeidae; genus Onthophagus; species Onthophagus sagittarius. The sequence goes on from JASERS010000004.1 coordinate 18,466,877, forward strand.
GCAATACTTAGGAAATTTACGGAATACCTAAAACGTTTAGGTAATAAATGAAATGTTATTAATTTTATACTTTACCTAGGTATTTTATAAAATATCGAATGCCAAGCAGGTATTGTGTTTAAAACGCGCGAACAGGGAACCCGATCACAACGAACCCTCAAGGGACCTCAAAATCGAAGTTAGTTCGTAGTTCTAAAGTTCGTAATAGGCAAAAATTTTTTAAAAAAATCATAAAATAAAGGTATTTAAATTAACTTGACCATTTTAATAATTAGTAAATTGAACGAAATTAAGCATTTTGGGAAGAAATTGAAAGAAATCTGTTTGATATCATGGCATCAAGTTGGATTGGGATACAGCCTCAACTTCCACCATCCTCATTTTAAATGGTATGAAGTTGGAATTCAACTCGACCAAACTTGATACCATATCTCATATTGATTTGAACTTGGAAGTTTTGTTGTTTTAGATATGATTTTTTGGTATATAAGGAATGGCCTGAAGTTGAAACTTGACTCAACCCAACTATGGAAGAAAAATCAAGCATAAAATATGGAAGACAAAATTACAAAATATTTCCAAAAATTTAAAATTATTCCAAATTTTGGAAGTAATGCAACCAGTATGTTATGGTTGGGTTAGGTTGAGCTTCAACTTTATACTATCCATCATAGAAGAATTTTGGATTTGATTTTTTGTTATATGAGAGATGGCATGAAGTTGAAGATTAGCACAACTCAACTATAGAAGGAAAAATCAAAAAATTCCTTGTTTTTTTTCTTCTATATTTGGATTGGATTCAGTTTCAACTTCATCCTTAACAATTTATTAATTTATTCAAGTTGGAGCTCAACCCAACTTAACCATAGAAGAAAACCTTCATACCATCCCCCATATTGAATGGTGTAAAGTTAAAGCTGAACTCAGTCCAACTATAGATGAAAAAGTCACGGAATATTTTCAAAAAACTTCTCTTCAACTTCATATCAGTCGATATGAGGAATCTTGTGGGTTGGGTTGATTGCATTCGGTTTGGTTATATTGTGTTGGGTTTGATTAGCTTGGGTTGAACTCCATCATACCGCCTTGATTCTCCTAGACATAGAAAACGCGTTTAACTCTGCATCGTGGAAAGAAATTGTGAAGGCCCTGACTGCTGGAAGAGTTAGCGCTTATTTGGTACAAATGATCAAAGGATACCTATCCGAACGATGTATAATAGCGCCAAACGGCATTAAATACAAGGTGACCTGTGGAGTACCGTAGGGCTCCCTACTGGGCCCATTATTATGGAATCTGTTCTACGACAGAATACTTAGACTGGACTGGGAGGAGGGGACAGAACTGTTTGCATACGCGGATGATCTCGCTCTGGTGGTAAAAGCCAAAACCCGGGAACAGTTAGAAGACAAAGCTTCTTACGCCGTACAAAGCATAACATCGGAACTGATAGCGGCACAGAAGACGGAAATAGTGCTTTTGCAAGGAAGACGGTTAGTGAAGTCAATCAAGATAAACGTGGGCACGACTGAAGTCGAAAGTATAAGAACTGTAAAGTACCTTGGAGTCTTTCTGAACAAGGATATGAGTATAACAGATCATGTCATGAATGTTACAAAGGAAGTGGCAATAATGACAAATCTAGTCATGAGACTGATGCCTAGACTGAGAGGTCCTAAGGCAAGAAGCAGGAGGCTAATAGTATCAGCGGTGATATCGGTCATTTTATATGCCGCACCCACTTGGCAGAGATGCCTAAAGTATAAAAGATACAGGGGCCTGCTAACCAGGACGAACAGGAAGATTGCCATAGGGATCGCTTCCGCGTACCGTACGGTATCAGCGGAAGCAATCGAAGTTATAACAGGTTTACTTCCTTTGGACTTGCTTGTGAATGAGAGATGCGAAATATATAAAAAAGGAAAAGAGGGAAAAGAGGAATGCAGGGCGCGTGTGTTGGATGAGTGGCAAGCTAGGTGGAATACCAATACCGGGTGGACAAGGATCCTGATTCCCAATTTACAAAAATGGATCACAAGAGGATGGGGGGAAACAGACTACTATCTGTCACAGGCACTCACAGGACGCGGAGTGTACGGAGCATATCTGTATCGAATCAGAAAAGCCGAAGAGGATTCTTGCTGGTTTTGCGGAGAAACAGACACACCTGAGCACACATTCTTTGAATGTGAAGAGTTCAACGTACAAAGAAGCAGATGTGAAACGAGATGTGGAGTACGAATAACTAAACATAACATGGTGGATCAAATGTTACAGTCCAGCGACAAATGGAGAGAAATACAAGAAATGGTAACATCTATCCTTAAGAGCAAAGAGGATTATGAAAGAGAGGGCTCCGCTCTCTCCCCTCTCCCAGGTCGCCAATCAAACCGTCCCGGGGGAAGAGAAGGGAAAGGAAAGGAAGGGTTGGGAGAGGAAGAAGTAAGAAAAGAAGTATAAAAGTAAAAAAAAAACGGAAGCATAGAGAGGATAGAAGAGGATGGTAATTGACACTCCGAAGTAATGCCTTTTTCTGGCGGTTCCGGAGCTGAGGGGGAAGGTGATTAAGAAAATAACAACAAGCCTGTGTTGGTGCGGATGTGCCGTGGTGGATGACCCTGAGCATACGATATTTGAATGCAGAAGATTTGAGGCGCTAAGAAAGGGTGCAGAATTTGAGATTGGCGGGGGAATTATTAAAGAAGTCATAGGCGATATGCTATACTTGCCCTCGCCCAAGTATGTTTTACAAAACTATATAATAAAAGTTAATAGATTCCTATAATATGAATAGATTCCCATGATATATGAATGCCGTACCTAGAGGTAGGAACGAGGTACGAAAGGATGAAGAATAGGAGGTGTGTTTTAAAAAGTTATAAGACTGGCCGTCCAACACCCTAGGCCAGGTGTCTGTTAACAGATTTTTCCCGACCTCGTTAAAAAAAAAAGAAAGGTTGGGTTATTGAAGGCCTGGCAGGAAAAATGGAATCTATATGAGGGAAATAGAACCTTGGTTCGATAGAAAGTGAGGCGAGATTGACTTTTACTTGACTCAAGTTTTGTCTAGTCACGGAGTGTTAAAGAATAATTTATGTAAATTTAAAAAATCGGAAAGTGAGGTGTATTGGTTTTTGGGAAAACATTAACATATTGAAAAGTTTAGTAGTGAAAGAAAATGTGGTCGGTTGTTAAATCGAGAAAATATAGTGAAAGTGATGTTAGTATCAGAAGATTGTTGAATACTGTGCATGACATGGTGGTAAAAATAATAAAATTTAAGGATTTTATTTTTTCTTCAACCCGTCACTATCTGGCCACATTTATATTCGGCCAGGTGTCTGTTTACAGATTTTCTAGTCCCATTTATAATAAAAAAAAGGTTGGGTTGGGTTTGATTAGGTTGAGTTGAACTCCAACATCATACTATTCAACTTAAAAGATAATATGAAATTGGAATGTTACGGGTTGGGTTAGGTTGGTTGCGTGTGGGGTTGGATTGGGATAGATTTGGTTTAGTTGGGGTTTGACGGATCACTCACGGTTCCATCGAAAACAAAGTTGCTCACGATCACGCACGTTCACGTGAGTGGTATAAAAATTGATGACCGCTCACGATGGATCACGCGTGACCTTTCATGACCCAACGGGACTCACGTAATTTGCACATCTCTACTTCGTACATATCTCAACCCGCCAACCTTCAGGTTGCGGAGTTGCGAACTTGCGGGGCGTAGATTCGGTTTCGGCCATGTTTGACAATAATTCAGTCGGACTCTACATAGTCTCCTGTAAGAACATGTTTATAGTCAAATTGCCAGGGACTATTGCGAACGAGGCGCCAAATTTCTTCAAAGCACACGCTTTTGTGTTAATACATCAAATCCAAGTCCCCGCCCGCAAGCGACCTCGGCGATTTGAAACAAAATCGTTCCTTGTATATCTCCAGAATTATATAGTCTCCTATAAGCACATGTTACCATAAAATCGCCAAAGGTACTTGCGAGCGAGACGTTATATTTTTGCAAAACAAACGTTTTTGTGTTAATACATCAAATCCAGTGTCGAAAGCACTGGATTTAAGATGAAATCGTTCCTTATATATCTTGGTAAACATACAAAATATCTTATCAGAATATAGTTATCATCACACCGAGACGCTAAAATTCACAAATTCCACGATTTCTAGTTGATATGCCAAAACGGTATCTCCCAAAACTGCTTAAGCAAATTTGATGATTTGAGACTAAACCAATCATAAGTATATCTTGATCAAGATACGAATTCGAGGTAACTTGCAAATCTTCCAAAATTACTGACTTCGGGTTGATGAAATACATTTTATATGAAGTGTAAATATTAAATTAAAGATTAATGTTCACTGCGCATACATAAAGAAGCAAATAAAATTGTTTTATTAAATAACTTCTATTTAATTTGTATTATCTAAGAGGCACAGATAACGTAACAACGTTTAGTCACCAGATAAGATAACCAAAGATAACCACACTGGAGTCATTCTCAACAATTAACAATTTGTACGCGGTTTTGTCTTGCAAGGAATGACACTCCTCGATTCTCGCTTTGTCCGTTCAATTTAGCCCCATTTATCTAAACGTTCAGTAGTGAATGCTCACTTGCTCGTGTCATTGTTATGCCTCGGTATTACCGAGTTTGTTAATGCCTCGTCCCACAGTGCATGGTATTTTAAAAATTATCTTATTATTCGCGTCGACGTTGGATTATTAAATCGAAATCATCATCGTCATGGATATTAACAAGTTGAAGCGGTTTTTCTCGGTTCCATCATCCGAGGAATCAAACGATGTTGGAAATGCTCAACCGGAAATCGGTTTTAAGTTAACATACTTTGAGAGAACTCAACAGTTGGTGGTTAAAGTTATAGGTGCGCGCAATCTTCCGAAAAGTTACGGAACTTTAAAACCCGAAGGCTATTTAATTAAGGTAATTAAGATCATCCTCAATAAATCGTAATTTGAAGGAAGACGTAGCGAAGTGCGTTCTCGTTTAGAGCAAACAAACTAATTGAGCTATTTCTAGAAATTAAAATTAATTAAGATGTCCGTTGTAGGTAACTATTTTTCCGGGGAAAGATAAGCTGGAAACGGAAATTTCTCCACATTCTTGGCCAACGTTTAATCAAGAGCTTACATTCAATTTTAACCAAAACGCGCCGACAATTAAGGACCAATTTTTAGGGAAATTTATAACATTAACGGTGTACGCAATTCTTGATAATCCAAAACAACAAAAAACCAATCGATTAAGCCGAAGTCAATCGCTTAGAAAATCGTTCAAACTTCTTGTCGGTATAGGAGATGACGTTCAGCTTAGAAACACCGGAAGTTCGAGATATAGTTCCAATAGGTTCACTTTTAATAATAGAAGAACAATCGGAGCTGTTACTTACAGTTTGGACCACAAAAAATTCACGCAAAAAGGTTGCTCAACACATGCAACTCCAGATATATGGAGAATACTACAAAGTATAACCAGCGGAGTGGACACGGAAAAAGTAAATAATTCATTTTAATCATCTAATTTAGTTTTAATTATTTAATTCTTATTACAGAAAGAAGCTCGTTGTAGCCTCGAAGTTTTGTTATCGTATTATAACAGCGAAGATGGCAACAACGATCGCATGGAAATATCCCTAACGAAATTAAAATGCAGCATGCAAGCGATGGAAGAACACGAAAAGCTGGGAGGTAATCGATTCCAACACGTGCATCAATTTATATTTATTTCAAATATTCTTTTTAGGCTCTTTGTATTTAAAAATAACAGCCTTTGAATATGGGGTACGCATCGCCAGTTGGAAAAGCGACCGATTCGACCCCACCATCAGCATGAAAATAGAACCGTCAACCGCGACGTTACAAGCAATATTCCAGTATTACAACCTGTCCAATGTTAAGATCGTAATTCGCTTTATATGCAAGAACTTGCTCGCCAAAAAAATCGTCCTGGGGAAAGTGGAATTGGGCCAAGAGAGTGAGATATTTAAAGAGGCGGTCAATACACCGAGTGTAGCGATTACCAAAACGTTGGTATTGGCTCATTAAATGATTAATTTTTTAATTTTTATTGAACGGTATTGATCAATATTTATATTATGATTTCTTTGTGTATGTATTGTTAATATTATATTATTATTTATAGCAAAAATTGTATTTATTATATTGTGGATAGATTCAAAACTGATCATTTTGTGTTGATATATTAAGTATACTTTATTAAGTATAGCGCCTCGCAATGCAAAATAATATTTGATGATTTGTTTGATAATAACACATCAAATATAGTTTGTCCGAAATGAGTTTGGTGTTTTGAGGTGCAACCATTTCGACATGTCTTGGTAAAAATACAAAGTCTACAAATTTGGTGTATCATTTTGTACTGATACACCGAATTCAGCACTTTGTTCGTAAGCGACCTCATTGATTTGAGGGGAAATCGTTCCTTGTATAACTTAGGAAGGATACAAAGTCTCCTATAAGAACACGTTTATATTCAAATCGCCAAGATCGCTTGCGAGCGAAACATTACATTTCTCCAAAACAGACGATTTTAAACCAATATATCAAATCCAGCGCCTCGCCTGCAAGCGACCTCTGCGATTTGAGGCGAAAATCGTTCTTTATATAGATACAGTCTCCTATAAGAACACGTATATTCTGAAAACGCCGAGGTCGCTTGAGGGCGAGGCACTTTATTTTCCCTAAAGAGACGATTTTGTACTAACATACCAAGTCCTGCGCCTCGCCCTCAAGCGACCTCGGCGGTTTAAGGCGAAATCGTTCTTTATATAGATATAGTCTCTTATAAGAACACGTATTTCCTCAAAACGAAGAGGTCGGTTGCGGGCGAGACGCTATATTTTCCCTAAACTGACGATTTTGCACTGACATACCAAGTCCAGCGCCTCGCCCGCAAGCGACCTCGGCGGTTTGAGGCGAAATCGTTCTTTATATAGATACAGTCTCTTATAAGAATACGTATTTCCTCAAAGCGAAGAGGTCGCTAGCGGGCGAGGCGCTATATTTTCCCTAAATTGACGATTTTGTACTGACATACCAAGTCCAGCGCCTCGCCCGCAAGCGACCTCGGCGGTTTGAGGCGAAATCGTTCTTTATATAGATACAGTCTCTTATAAGAACACGTATTTCCTCAAAACGAAGAGGTCGGTTGCGGGCGAGACGCTATATTTTCCCTAAACTGACGATTTTGCACTGACATACCAAGTCCAGCGCCTCGCCTGCAAGCGACCTCGGCGGTTTGAGGCGAAATTGTTCTTTATATAGATATAGTCTCTTATAAGAACACGTATTTCCTCAAAACGAAGAGGTCGGTTGCGGGCGAGACGCTATATTTTCCCTAAACTGACGATTTTGCACTGACATACCAAGTCCAGCGCCTCGCCCGCAAGCGACCTCGGCGGTTTGAGGCGAAATCGTTCTTTATATAGATACAGTCTCTTATAAGAATACGTATTTCCTCAAAGCGAAGAGGTCGCTAGCGGGCGAGGCGCTATATTTTCCCTAAATTGACGATTTTGTACTGACATACCAAGTCCAGCGCCTCGCCCGCAAGCGACCTCGGCGGTTTGAGGCGAAATCGTTCTTTATATAGATACAGTCTCTTATAAGAACACGTATTTCCTCAAAACGAAGAGGTCGGTTGCGGGCGAGACGCTATATTTTCCCTAAACTGACGATTTTGCACTGACATACCAAGTCCAGCGCCTCGCCTGCAAGCGACCTCGGCGGTTTGAGGCGAAATTGTTCTTTATATAGATATAGTCTCTTATAAGAACACGTATTTCCTCAAAACGAAGAGGTCGGTTGCGGGCGAGACGCTATATTTTCCCTAAACTGACGATTTTGCACTGACATACCAAGTCCAGCGCCTCGCCCGCAAGCGACCTCGGCGGTTTGAGGCGAAATCGTTCTTTATATAGATACAGTCTCTTATAAGAATACGTATTTCCTCAAAGCGAAGAGGTCGCTAGCGGGCGAGGCGCTATATTTTCCCTAAATTGACGATTTTGTACTGACATACCAAGTCCAGCGCCTCGCCCGCAAGCGACCTCGGCGGTTTGAGGCGAAATCGTTCTTTATATAGATACAGTCTCTTATAAGAACACGTATTTCCTCAAAACGAAGAGGTCGGTTGCGGGCGAGACGCTATATTTTCCCTAAACTGACGATTTTGCACTGACATACCAAGTCCAGCGCCTCGCCTGCAAGCGACCTCGGCGGTTTGAGGCGAAATTGTTCTTTATATAGATATAGTCTCTTATAAGAACACGTATTTCCTCAAAACGAAGAGGTCGGTTGCGGGCGAGACGCTATATTTTCCCTAAACTGACGATTTTGCACTGACATACCAAGTCCAGCGCCTCGCCCGCAAGCGACCTCGGCGGTTTGAGGCGAAATCGTTCTTTATATAGATACAGTCTTTTATAAGAACACGTATTTTCTAAAAACGAAGAGATCGCTTGCGGGCGTAGCGCTATATTTTCCCTAAACTGACGATTTTGTACTGACATACCAAGTTCAGCGCTTCGCCCGCAAGCGACCTCGGCGGTTTGAAGCAAAATCGTTCTTTATATGGATACAGTCTCTTATAGGAATACGTATTTCCTCGAAGCGAAGAGGTCGCTTGCGGGCGAGGCGCTATATTTTCCCTAAACAGACGATTTTATACTAACATACCAAGTCCTGCGCCTCACCCGCAAGCGACTTCGGCGGTTTGAGGCGAAATCGTTCTTTATATGGATACAGTCTCTTATAGGAATACGTATTTCCTCGAAGCGAAGAGGTCGCTTGCGGGCGAGGCGCTATATTTTCCCTAAACAGACGATTTTGTACTAACATACCAAGTCCTACGCCTCGCCCGCAAGCGACCTCGGCGATATGAGAATAACTGTGTTTTTATAGTAGACTTTGTATCTTTCCCAAGATATACAAGGAACGATTTCGCCAAAAAACATCGAGGTTGCCTGCGGGCGAGGCGCTGTATGTTCCCAAAACTGACGATTTTGTTCGTGTTGTAAGTTTAATAACAATTTAGTTAATGTAAGATAAATAAGTTATTAAAAAACAAAATCCAAAATGAAGATTTAATTGTAACACAAGAAGATACAAACGCAAGGATTGTCATTCTCAACAAAAATCCATACATAGAGAAAACTTGGAATTTTTTAAAGACAACTGTATTAAAGAAATAAAACTCAACCCAACCATAAAATTTAACAACAAATTGAAAAAAGCTATAAAGGAAGAGGGTAACAGCTTAAGTATTTTCAATATCAACAATTTCAACTCCTTAGAAATGAACCCTCTCGTCCCTACATTTAAAAGTTTAATTAAGTTATATAGGAAAGAAAACGCATAAGACCTAGAATTAATAATCATAATACACTAACAGTTGAAAAGGCTACACAAATAAATAGTTTTCTAAAAATAGTATGCGAACAGAATTTGTTTGAAGTTTAACAATAAATTCTATGATATCGAAGATTTTCGAATAAATACGAAACCTTCACCACAGATATTATAAAATCGCAAATTTATAATAGAAAATTTGTGACATTTATAACATCTGACGTTCCAAAAAAAATAATGGTGGATTGACAAAACATTAACCCAAATGTCATTAATTAATTTGATTATTTTATTAATTTTTAATGTTTAAAACACGCAGTTTTCGAAAAAATCTTGATACACGATAGCGAAATTCTTTTGCATTCTCGAACGATTTCGAGAATTACGAACGAAACTTCTCTCGAAACTTCGTTCTCGAATGCAAAAGTGTCACTCGCTATCTAGAATCAAAAATAACTATTACAGGTGAACTTATAGTCTGAAAGTTTTAACACGATTTTCTAGATTATATTGTATTTTGACTTAGCTCATTTATTCCCTGTGCCCTTCATTTATATACCTAACGATGAACCTGGAATCAACTTTATCAAAAAATTAAATATATATATACTTTTCGAGCACTTAATCGTATTTATGATAAGTGAAATTTTAAATGAAATAAACGAATAATAACAGAAATTGAAAATTATACGCTCAGCAGCAGAAGTCTGCGTACAAAAAACTTGTAATACTTTAATTGAAAAAATAAGAGTCATAATCTAATGTGATAAACTTGTTTTTTTTTTATTTTGTATATTAACTACATATAATTCTATTAACAAAATATGCTTCAACAAAACAGAAACAGTAGTTACAGAAAAAAATCAAAACTAAAAATTCTACAAATAACGGGTATGCAAAAATCTGCGTACAAGTCAGGACAGTATTTATAAAAAATTCATAAATGAGATCATTGTTTCTATATTAATATGAGGTCGGATAACCTTTACGTTTAATGACCTCCCTTAAACGTTTAGGCATGGAGTGCACTAATTTCTTCGTTTCGTCCGAACTGATTTTGGCCCATTCCTCAATCATAACATTTTTTAACGTTTCCTTCAACGTTATGTTGTGTTGCCGAAAATCCTGCGTTCCAGTAAATCCCAGAGGTGTTCGCTGGGATTCAAGTCCGGCGATTGTGGAGGTGTTTTAAGTTGCTTTGGGGTATTGTATAGTAGCCAAAGCTTAGTGTTGTGGGCGCAAATCTTATTGAAAAAAGTATTCGGGCCCCAAGCCCAAGTTTTCGATGCTAGGCTTCAAATTTTCTTTTAAAATGTCTATATACATTTCATGGTCCATTGTCGATGTTATGAAAACCAACCTTCCCACCCCTTTGGTGCACATACACCCCCAAACCATAACTCCACCACCTCCGTGTTTTACAGTCGCTTTCAAATTTTCGGGATTAAGGGCAGTATTAGGTTTTCTCCATACAAGTTGTTTACCCTTAATGCTGAAAATGCAAAATTTGCTCTCATCTGTAAAGAGAACTTTCTCCCAGAATTCAATGGGCTTGTCTAAGAGTTTTTTTGCAAAGGCGATCCGCTTCTGACGATTGACCTCTGACACAAATGGCTTTTTTCGTGCAACGCGACTGTGATAGTTAGCTTTTTTTAACGTCCTTCTCACCGTATCTTAGCTGATAGTTTTATGAAATTCTTCTTGTACATTTTCTACTATTTTTTTTGCCGTCAGCCTAGGTTCTTTTCTAACCTGCTGTACAATTTTTCGCTTCTCTCGGTTTGTTAAAAGGAGTCGCTTCTCTCGGTCAGATCGCGGACGTGAGAGGTAATCTTCAGTGTCTTTATAATTATTAATTACTCTTTGAATGGAAGAGTGTGACCTGCCGACAGTTTCTCCTATTTTTCGAAAAGATTTTCCCTCTTTCCATAACTTTACAATAATTTTTCTCTCTCCCAATTCAATTTCCTTTCCTTTCGTGTCCATTCTAACTTTTAGCTTCTAAGCCTCTGCTAATATAATTGACACCGATTATCTTTTATTTAAATCGGAAAGCATACATCACCAGCTACGTATTTAAGTAAATAAGTATATTTTGGAGAAGGCGTCTTTATTTGTACGCAGATTTTTGCATACGCATTATTTGGAGAATTTTTAATTTTAATTTTTTTTGTAACTAATATTTCTGTTTTATTGATGCATATTTTGTTAATAGAATTATATGTAGTTAATACACAAAATAAAAAAAAAATTGAAGTTTATCACATTAGATCATGACCCTTATTTTTTCAGTTAAAGTGTTAGAAGTTTTTTGTACGCAGACTTCTACTGCTAAGTGTATATTCCTTAGATATTTTATCACAATCATAGAATATATAAAATATATTCTTTTATGACCATATAATTATTTTCTTATATTAACAAATTTAGGAGAAAAATGTTTCCGAAGAAATTGCTGTAAATATGATTTTGGGTTAAAGTAAATGAAATTGAAAAAAACATATCTACTTTAATTGTAAGAGATATGAAATGAGTTATACTTTAAATGAAACTTTAAAGAGCCCTTATTAAAATGATATAAAAAACGGTATATGTTTAATTTGAAAATTTTTAAGAAGAACGCTTTCGAAGAAAATGCTTTAAAAATAAGTATGGGTTAAAGAATTCAATCAAATTTACAAAATCATATCTACTTTAATTCTAGGAGTAATGACATGAATTACACTTTACATTAACGCATAAGAAGTCTTTTTCAAAATGATGTATTAAATGTTATATGTTTAATGAATAAATTAAGGAGAAAAATGTTTCCGAAGAAATTGCTGTAAAAATGAGTTTAGATTAAAGAATTGAATCGAATTCAAAAAATCATATCTGCTTTAATTGTAGGAATTTTGAAATGAGTTGTACTTTAAATTAAACCGCAAAGATTCATTATTAAACTAAGATATAAGACGCTATATGTTGAATTAGCAAATTTAGGAGAAAAATATTTTCGAAGAAATTGCTGTAAACATGATTTTGGATTAAAGAAGTAAATGAAAATCAAAAAATCGTATCTACTTTAATTGTAGGAGATATGAAATGAGTTATACTTTACATGAAACCTTAAAGAGTCCTTATTAAAATGATATAAAAAACGGTATATGTTTAATTTGAAAATTTTTAAGAAGAGCGCTTTCGAAGAAAATGCTTTAAAAATGAGTATGGGTTAAAGAATTGAATCAAATTTACAAAATCATTTCTACTTTAATTCTAGGAGTAATGACATGAATTACACTTTACATTAAAGCATAAGAAGTCTTTTTCAAAATGATGTATTAAATGTTATATGTTTAATATATCAATTTAGGAGAAAAATGTTTCCGATGAAATTCCTTTCGTGTCCATTCTAACTTTTAGCTTCTAAGCCTCTGCTAATATAATTGACACCGATTATCTTTTATTTAAATCGGAAAGCGTACATCGCCAACTACGTATTTAAGTAAATAAGTATATTTTGGAGAAGGCGTCTTTATTTGTACGCAGATTTTTGCACACGCATTATTTGGAGAATTTTTAATTTTAATTTTTTTTGTAACTAATATTTCTGTTTTATTGATGCATATTTTGTTAATAGAATTATATGTAGTTAATACACAAAATAAAAAAAAAATGAAGTTTACCACATTAGATCATGACCCTTATTTTTTCAGTTAAAGTGTTAGAAGTTTTTTGTACGCAGACTTCTGCTGCTAAGTGTAGTTGTGTCATTACCGTCATTACTTAGTTGCGGCATTACTTACTTCTATTAATATTTTTGAATATCATGGCAAATTAGAAGAAGATTACGTAAAACGACAAGAATTTTGCGAATTTATATTAATTAAAATTCAAGAAAATCCTTTATTTTTATCGCGAGTTATTTGGACGGATGAATCAAAATTTTCGAGGGAGGGTATAGTCAATAGACAAAACTTACATATTTGGGCTATCGAAAATCCTCACGCTGTGAGAGAGGCAAATTTTCAACAAAAATTTAATTTGAATGTTTTTGTTTTACCAATGGGAAACAAACTTCGTTTTGAAATTTATAATGAAATTCTCAACAGTGAACGCTATTTAGAAATTTTAAGAGGTACTGTAACTAATTTTTGTGAAAGTTTGCCTCTTGACACGTATACCAATTGTTGGTATCAATTAGATGGCGCTCCGGCGCATTCATCATGGCAAATCTATCAAGAACTAAATAATTTGTTTGATGATCGGTGGATTGGAAGAAATGGACCATGGCAATGGCCCCCACGATCTCCAGACTTAACACCAGTGGATTTTTATTTGTGGGGTTATTTAAAAAATCAGGTCTACAGTTCACCTGTTAACACACCACAACAGTTATATGATAGAGTGGTGAGAGCCATAAACACTATTGACGGCGACCAACTTCTAAGAGCCACAACCTTAGAGGTCGAGAAAAGGGTTGAAAAATGTTTAATGATGAATGGTCATCATATTGAACAGTTTTAATTTATAATTTTAAGTTTTTGTTTCTTTTATGTGTTATTGATTTTAATTTTTGTTATTAAATTGTTGTGTTTCATTGTTTCATTTATTCGTTCTTCTGTTCGTTATTTTTGGCAAATAAAAGCTTGCAAGCTAGTTTATTCGATCGTAGTTCATTGTAGAAATAATGCCAATAATAATTTAAATACATTAAACGATAAACTGTCAAAATATCATGGCCATCTAACAAAAACGCAAACGGTTTCTACCTTTTTGTGTATATTTTTGATAAATGTCCTAATATCAAGAAAACTATAATAAATAGGAATAGGAATGTTTATAGATAATTTGCAGAGAATTAAATTCCCTTTCTGATAGGGTAAAGAAATATGGGGTGTTCCATTTAAAATTTTTGACTTTTTCGCATTTGAATGCAGAGAAACGGTAATTCAATTTTTGACCACCCTGTATAAGATACACTGATACAACACATGACAATCTATTTGATAGCATATAAGGAATTATCATGCCAAGGCAAAATCTTTTTGAAAGAACGTTGGCTAAGATATAGGCCTTTAAAGAGCGTAGTGATATTTACCAAAAAACATTTAAAATCAAAATAACTCGAAAACAAAAAAACGGTAGGTACCAATAACTATTATCAAAGTCAACATATTTTTCGACGTACAATTGAATGGCGTAATAAAAACTATAGCATTCCATTTAAAATAACGAAGTTGAGGTCTACTTCCGGTAGACCGGAAATAGTGGCCATCTTGAAAATATTTTAGATTAATAGATTGGAATGAACAACCCATGTTACCAAAATTCCAAGCCTCTAGGAATAGTGTAACCCAAAAAAGTTCTAATGAACCAGTTACGTGAGACACCCTGTATATTTTAATATATTAATATACAGGGTAACACAAAAGTCTGTAATATAGGAAATAACTTCACCATTTTTACATTTACCAAAAAATCTTTTTCATAAAAGTTTTTAGGTTTATTATAACGCATATTATAAGCTTCATATAAGTTTGATTGTTTGTATTATTTATAGTTTGGTTACCATAGTAACAAATGTTTTTATGTGAAGTGGAACGAAATTTTTATCGTATCTTTTTGATAGAGCATATTTTTCTCTATGTGTTGAGCATCTTATATCATAAGGTTACATAATAAAAAAATCAGATAAATGATGTCTTTTTAAATTATTAAGACGTACATTTTAATCAAAGTAGGCACTGAAACAGCGTTAATATTTAAATTAATACAGTAAAAAGTATCGAAGTAAGCGTTAACAATTGAATTAAACGTCAAAAAGTTGTGGATTTATAAACCACAACTTTTTCACAAAAAATTGAAATTTTGATGATGTACGGATTTGGCGATAGTACACGAACGCAACTGGAAGTGTTTCCAATTTAGTTAAAATTGGACGACCTCGAACGGCCACAAATGAACAAAAAATACAATTTCTTTGCATGGCGATTCAAGAGTAACCCCAAAGCTTAGTTCGCAGCATAAGTTAGGATGTGATGATTAGCCGCGAAGAATGGAGTTTTGTCAAAAAATGATCGGCAGGTGTGACGATAATCAAGAATTGCCGTTTAATTTCTTTTTTCCGATGAGGCAACATTTACGCTAAATGGAGCAGTAAATCGTCACAACTGCCGATATTGGAATGATGCCAATCCACATTGGGTTCAAGAAAGTCACACCCAATATCCTCAAAAAATAAATGTATGGGCTGGAATTCTTTGTGGCCATGTTATACGACCTTTTTTTTGAATAGCGCTCTGAATGCAGATAGATATTTAGATCTCCAAAATTTAATTCTGCCTGTTGTTAAAGCATTATATCCAGGACAGGATGGAAGAATACATGAAAATATATTTTTTCAACAAGACGGAGCACCTCGAGATTATGGATTGAATGTGCGAGAATATTTGCACTTACATTTTCTACCAAGGAGTCCCGATTTGACACCTTAGGGTTTTTAATGTTTTTTTAAGACAAGATTTATAAGAATAGACCTCACAATCTAGAAGAACTCTGTGAAAGAATAAGTGCTGAAATACGAGAAATTTCAGTTGATATGCTTTCAAACTGTGTACATAATTTTAAAGGTGGCCAATTTGAACATTTGTTGTAGTTTTATTTGTTATTTTTTAAAAAGTTCCTTTTGATTTTTTTTGTTAACACATTAGTTAATATTTTCATTTTCTGTAACTAATTCGCCATGATTATTGCAATAGAAACGGCGCTTTAATGGATAATTCAGTAATTAATGCCATTCCACCTACTTCGATCCTCCCAGTAGCTTAATTTAGGTATTAACGCTGTTTCAGCGCCTACTTTGATTAAAATGTCTGACTTAATAATTAAAAAAAAATCTACCAGGTTTTTCATTATGTAACCTTATGATATAATATGCTCAACACACACATCGAGAAAAATGTGCTCTATAAAAAAGACAAGAACAAAATTTCGTCCCACTTCAAATATAAAAACTTGGCACCATGGTAACCAAACTATAAGCAATACAAACAAACAAATTGGACAATATTCGCTTCAATATTATTGGCTTTCTATGTTAATATCGCCGCTCTTATCGCTTATCGCAGCTCGAACATAAACCTACCCTTACACGAAATATGCGTTATAATAAACCTAAATGCTTTTTTAAGAAAGATTTTTTGTTAAAAGTAATAATAGCGAAGTTATTTGCTATATTCCAAACTTTTGTGTCACCCTGTAGATCATGCTTGTTACTAAAGTCAACCATAACTCAGAAAATAACGGTTTTGTCTCTAAAATGCTTGTACAACGGAATCCACAGATTCCTTGGCTCAAAATAGGCCGATTTCAGTTAACTTATCTATATCCAAAGTTGGCTTAACTACTTACATACATAAATATTTACTTAATTAAACATTGTGCATTATTTTGAAATTTAAAAAAGGAGGCTTCCTTGCCTATCGATGAGAATGTGATTAAAACGTAAGACGATTTACTTTTCAATCAATTTCTGCATGTGTAGTATCATACAGTATCTATATTGAAAATAATGCCATATTTGAAAAAGGAATCGGGGAAAATATTAATGAATCCCTTATTAAATCCATTTGAATCTTTTAAAATTGAAGGAATTTTTTGGGACTTTACTAATTACTGGACGTTTCCGGGTATTACACAAAAACAAGAACTATCTGTGGGAGGAAATATTTCTTGATAAATTCACTGGCATTTTACGACTTCTGCGTTTTGATTGCTTTTTAACACGGGAAAAAACAAAAAATCCTGGAAGGAAGATAAAAATTGGCAAAAATATAATTACATGTATAAGGTAAAATTCGAACATCTTCTCACACAATTGTATCTCAAAAGAATTCAGGTCGATTTTATCAATTTCAAGTTCATCTAAACACTCATATTCTAAAAATTCTAGACCTAATTTTTTTATGATTTTTTGAAATTAATAATCTTGTTTTAAAAAACCACGAAAAGTCGAATTCTTAAGATATCTTAATGAACTATTCATGATTTATAGAGGAAAGTGTCTATGTTCTGGTGATGAAAGCGGATCTTGAAAATATTTATTCGTTCTTGAGATATAAATCATTAAATTCAACGTGAACATTTATGGCTACCTGAAGTTAATTAAAAACCACTAAAAATCGAATTCTTGAGATATTTTAATAAAACATTCAAAATTTATAGATGTAAGTGTCTATTTTGTCATGGTGAGAACCAAATTAGAAAATCTTTATTCGTTTTTGAGATAAAGATTATTTAAGTTAACCTAATTTTTTTATGATTTTTTGAAATTAATAATAGTCTTGTTTTAAAAAATCAGCAAAAATCGAATTCTTGTGATATTTTAATGAAACATTCAAAATTTATAGAGGCTAGTGTCTATTTTGTCATGGTGAAAACCAAATTCGAAAATCTTTACTCGTTTTTGAGATAAAGATTATTTAAGTTAACCTATTTTTTTATGATTTTTTTGAAATTAATAATAGTCTTGTTTTAAAAAATCAGCAAAAATCGAATTCTTGAGATATTTTAATAAAACATTCAAAATTTATAGATGTAAGTGTCTATTTTGTCATGGTGAGAACCAAATTAGAAAATCTTTATTCGTTTTTGAGATAAAGATTATTTAAGTTAACCTATTTTTTTAAGATTTTTTTGAAATTAATAATAGTCTTGTTTTAAAAAATCAGCAAAAATCGAATTCTTGAGATATTTTAATGAAACATTCAAAATTTATAGAAGCTAGTGTCCATTTTGTCATGGTGAAAACCAAATTCGAAAATCTTTATTCGTTTTTGAGATAAAGATTATTTATGTTAACCTATTTTTTTTATGATTTTTTTGAAATTAATAATAGTCTTGTTTTAAAAAATCAGCAAAAATCGAATTCTTGATATATTTCTAATGAAACATTCAAAATTTATAGAAGCGAGTGTCTATTTTGTCATGGTGAAAACCAAATTCGAAAATCTTTATTCGTTTTTGAGATAAAGATTATTTAAGTTAACCTATTTTTTTAAGATTTTTTTGAAATTAATAATAGTCTTGTTTTAAAAAATCAGCAAAAATCGAATTCTTGAGATATTTTAATAAAACATTCAAAATTTATAGATGTAAGTGTCTATTTTGTCATGGTGAGAACCAAATTAGAAAATCTTCATTCGTTTTTGAGATAAAGATTATTTAAGTTAACCTATTTTTTTATGATTTTTTTAAAATTAATAATAGTCTTGTTTTAAAAAATCAGCAAAAATCGAATTCTTGATATATTTCTAATGAAACATTCAATGTTTATAGAAGCTAGTGTCCATTTTGTCATGGTGAAAACCAAATTCGAAAATCTTTATTCGTTTTTGAGATAAAGATTATTTAAGTTAACCTATTTTTTTAAGATTTTTTTGAAATTAATAATAGTCTTGTTTTAAAAAATCAGCAAAAATCGAATTCTTGAGATATTTTAATGAAACAGTCAAAGTTTATAGAAGCTAGTGTCCATTTTGTCATGGTGAAAACCAAATTCGAAAATCTTTATTCGTTTTTGAGATAAAGATTATTTAAGTTAACCTATTTTTTTTATGATTTTTTTGAAATTAATAATAGTCTTGTTTTAAAAAATCAGCAAAAATCGAATTCTTGATATATTTCTAATGAAACATTCAAAATTTATAGAAGCAAGTGTCCATTTTGTCATGGTGAAAACCAAATTCGAAAATCTTTATTCGTTTTTGAGATAAAGATTATTTAAGTTAACCTAATTTTTTTATGATTTTTTGAAATTAATAGAAGAGAAAAATTATTGTATAGTTCTTCTATAACTTTAACTAAAAGATGGTAGTAACGGGCCTAAGTGTATCTTACAATTAACTCATCTTGTAGATTTTTGAAGTTCTCGATTAAGGAAACTTTGAATCTTCATGGGACGGCAACAACGATAATTTTCTTTTTATTATTGTTAGGTAATTAATTTTAATTTGAATAACCTTCTTTTCTTCTTAATTAACTTGTTCAAATAATAAGTTTACTATTTTTGAGGTTATGTCACATTGGCGGATGAGTAACCTAACCTTTGTTTTAAATTTTTCTGATCGAGGACAAAAAAAATTAACGTACCTTCCTCGTCACGCTCAGAATTCTTCAGATTCAGATTAAATCAGGTTTAACTCAACTTAACTCGATCAATTTCACTTCATTTTTGCTAAAACAACTTTAAGAACGCTTTTTGTTTGGCGAATTCTTCAACATGAAATTCGTAATTTAAATTTCTCCAATATTACCAACTTCGAAATGTCAAATGTCACCATTTAAATTTGTATAAAGATTATTGAAATTTTTATTATAAGATTATTTATGCATGAGATGTTGTTGTTTTAATGCTTTTTAGCTTTGTTGTGCAGATTTTGGAACATTTTTTTTAGATTTCAACGTTCAACTTCAAAAATATATTCTACTATTTAAATTACGGTTTCTATCCAATTCGTCATAAAAACTCTCAAATGATGGATGGTTTTTATTCTTTATATGCTAAAATTATCGTTTTTAATGGTTTAAATCGGACAAATATGAATTATAATAAGAAATTAATAAAAATAATAAAAAATGAAATTTGAGATTATTATTATATTATTATTAAATAAATCAACGGATATGATTTATTTTCTGGTCTATATAAGAAGCTATTATACACTGATAAAATATCTTGCAATTGACTTTTATACACTTTTTTAATTATTTTAAGCACGACTTTAATTCATCTTTGTTGAATGGGGATATTGGTTGGTCTTAATTATCTTCCTCGTTCTCTTCTCTTTCCGGCTGTATCAGGGAAAGAATCTTAAATTCCTCATCTATTGTCTCCCCATCGATCTCTTCTCATTTTCTCCATCCCAATCTTTTTATTGGTATTTAAAAAGTAGTTAAAAAGCGATACAACAAATATCTTGGTCTAGCTCATCGCAAAGTATTTTCATTCCCCTTTACTTGTTCTTATTAGCAGTGTAGTTGTTTCCTTTTGAAAAGAATATTCTTAAGCATTATGCAGTTGTTAGACGGATATAAATAAAATTAAGTTTAGATCTGAATTAGCTAATTTTCGATATAACAAGGATATGGTCAAGAATTATTTCATGGGACGGACACAATTCCATGGTAATTGGCAGTTCTGTTAATCGAAACTTTCTAGTTCTAGTTCTAGAGTTAGTTCTAGTTTTAGGTCCATACAAGTATACAACAATCTAAGACTGAATAATAACGACAAATAGAACTAACACTAATCACTAATCTTCATGGCTAAACCTGAGTCTTTTTAGTACTAGGTCTAGTGTTAATATTCTTCTATAATATATACCTTTAGTTCCAGAAGTATTTACAATAATCAAGCACTGAATGGCAATTAACACTAGAATTAATACTAGAACTAACAGTAAAGCTAGTATCAGAAAGTTTCGGTTTATCCGTGCGTCTTCTTCTTTCAGAACTTTGTTTTAGAATTTCCATTTTACAATTTCTATTTGTAAAGAAGATGTAATTGAATCAGATGTTACATTATACGGTAAATCATCTTCATATTTCCAATGTACTCGTTGTTTTCTTTCCCGAATGTATGATTCTAGGATATTTCTCCAGCTTATCCATCAATATGTTATGGTCCACTAAATCAAAAGCTCTACTTAAATGGCAGATAGCAATCTGAGTATAGTCTTTATCATCAAAGTCTTTGACAATTTCACGTATGACGTTCCTTACTTGATTTTTGTTTTTGATAACCAAGTTGATATGGCTTAATAAGTTGTCCATTACATAGATATTTAAGGATTCTAGCCTCAAAAACTTTAGATATGGTTAGCAAAGTCGACATTAGCGTGTAATTCTTACATTCGTTTTGATCACCTGTTTTATATATTGGGATAATTTCAGTCCGTTCGGAAAAATTCCTTCTTTTAAACATTTGTCAATGATCTCGCATAAATATTTTAATATGAACGATTCTATTTGTTTGAGCCATTTTGAGATATCTCTTTTACTACTGAATGTCATCTTCATCTGAGCTTAGTTTTTATCAAATCCACCGGATCCGTTGTATTTTCTTGTGAGTTTTTAATTGATTCAAAAGAACCACTGTCAATAAAAAAAAGCATTCAAGTCATTTGCATGTAAGGCACTGTTGTTTGCCTACTTAAGTTATTAACTTGTTAACTATCTTCCAAGCAGCAGATGCTTTATTCTGTGCTGTACAAATAAAATCGCCGTATGCTTCCCGCTTGATTTGCCAGTATTCTACATTCTGTTATTAACGTTGTTTAACATTTCCTACTGATTCATACACTGCCTTTGCTCACTCACTTCAATAATGGTATAAATTATTTTATTAATTGTTTTAGAATTTCCATTTTACAATTTCTATTTGTAAAGAAGATGTAATTGAATCAGATGTTACATTATACAGTAAATCATCTTCATATTTCCAATGTACTAGTTGTTTTCTTTCCCGAATGTATGATTCTAGGATATTTCTCCGGCTTATCCATCAATATGTTATGGTCCACTAAATCAAAAGCTCTACTTAAATGGCAGATAGCAATCTGAGTATAGTCTTTATCATCAAAGTCTTTGACAATTTCACGTATGACGCTCCTTACTTGATTTTTGTTTTTGATAACCATGTTGATATGGTTTAATAAGTTGTCCATTACATAGACGTTTAACGATTCTAGCCTCAAAAACTTTAGATATGGTTAGCAAAGTCGACACTAGCATGTAATTCTTACATTCGTTTTGATCACCTGTTTTATATATTGGGATAATTTCAGTCCGTTCGGAAAAATTCCTTCTTTTAAGCATTTGTTAATGATCTCGCATAAATATTTTAATATGAACGATTCCTTTTGTTTGAGCCATTTTGAGATATCTCTTTTACTGCTACTCTTCATTGATCTTATTATTTCTCTAATGTCATCTTCATCTGAGCTTAGTTCTTATCAAATCCACCGGATCCGTTGTATTTTCTTGTGAGTTTTTAATTGGTTCAAAAAAACCACTGTCAATAAAAAAAGCATTCAAGTCATTTGCTTGTAAGGCACTATTGCTTGCCTTCTTATGTTATTAACTTGTTAACTATCTTCCAAGCAGCAGATGCTTTATTCTGTGCTGTACAAATAAAATCGCCGTATGTTTCCCGCTTGATTTGCCAGTATTCTACATTCTGTTATTAACGTTGTTTAACATTTCCTACTGATTCATACACTGCCTTTGCTCACTCACTTCAATAATGGTATAAATTATTTTATTAATTGTTTTAGAATTTCCATTTTACAATTTCTATTTGTAAAGAAGATGTCATTGAATCAGATGTTACATTATACGGTAAATCATCTTCATATTTCCAATGTACTAGTTGTTTTCTTTCCCGAATGTATGATTCTAGGATATTTCTCCAGCTTATCCATCAATATGTTATGGTCCACTAAATCAAAAGCTCTACTTAAATGGCAGATAGTAATCTGAGTATAGTCTTTATCATCAAAGTCTTTGACAATTTCACGTATGACGCTCCTTACTTGATTTTTGTTTTTGATAACCATGTTGATATGGCTTAATAAGTTGTCCATTACATAGATGTTTAACGATTCTAGCCTCAAAAACTTTAGATATGGTTAGCAAAGTCGACACTAGCGTGTAATTCTTACATTCGTTTTGATCACCTGTTTTATATATTGGGATAATTTCAGTCCGTTCGGAGAAATTCCTTCTTTTAAGCATTTGTTAATGATTTCGCATAAATATTTTAATATGAACGATTCTATTTGTTTGAGCCATTTTGAGATATCTCTTTTACTGCTACTCTTCATAGATCTTATTATTTCTCTAATGTCATCTTCATCTGTTTGTTCCATTTTCATAACCTTCACGAGCTTAGTTTTTATCAAATCCACCGGATCCGTTGTATTTTCTTGTAAGTTTTTAATTGGTTCAAAAGAACCACTGTCAATAAAAAAAAAGCATTCAAGTCATTTGCTTGTAAGGCACTATTGTTTGCCTTCTTATGTTATTAACTTGTTAACTATCTTCCAAGCAGCAGATGCTTTATTCTGTGCTGTACAAATAAAATCGCCGTGTGCTTCTCGCTTGATTTGCCAGTATTCTACATTCTGTTATTAACGTTGTTTAACATTTCCTACTGATTCATACACTGCCTTTGCTCACTCACTTCAATAATGGTATAAATTATTTTATTAATTGTTTTAGAATTTCCATTTTACAATTTCTATTTGTAAAGAAGTTGTAATTGAATCAGATGTTACATTATACGGTAAATCATCTTCATATTTCCAATGTATTAGTTGTTTTCTTTCCCGAATGTATGATTCTAGGATATTTCTCCAGCTTATCCATCAATATGTTATGGTCCATTAAATCAAAAGCTCTACTTAAATGGCAGATAGCAATCTGAGTATAGTCTTTATCATCAAAGTTTTTGACAATTTCATGTATGACGCTCCTTACTTGATTTTTGTTTTTGATAACCATGTTGATATGGCTTAATAAGTTGTCCATTACATAGACGTTTAACCATTCTAGCCTCAAAAACTTTAGATATGGTTAGCAAAGTCGACACTAGCGTGTAATTCTTACATTCGTTTTGATCACCTGTTTTATATATTGGGATAAATTCAGTCCGTTCGGAAAAATTCCTTCTTTTAAGCATTTGTTAATGATCTCGCATAAATATTTTAATATGAACGATTCTATTTGTTTGAGCCATTTTGAGATATCTCTTTTACTACTGAATGTCATCTTCATCTGAGCTTAGTTTTTATCAAATCCACCGGATCCGTTGTATTTTCTTGTGAGTTTTTAATTGGTTCAAAAAAACCACTGTCAATAAAAAAAGCATTCAAGTCATTTGCTTGCAAGGAACTGTTGTTCGCCTTCTTATGTTATTAACTTGTTAACTACCTTCCAAGCAGCAGATGCTTTATTCTGTGCTGTACAAATAAAATCGCCGTATGCTTCCCGCTTGATTTGCCAGTATTCTACATTCTGTTATTAACGTTGTTTAACATTTCCTACTGATTCATACACTGCCTTTGCTCACTCACTTCAATAATGGTATAAATTATTTTATTAATTGTTTTAGAATTTCCATTTTACAATTTCTATTTGTAAAGAAGTTGTAATTGAATCAGATGTTACATTATACGATAAATCATCTTCAAATTTCCAATGTACTAGTTGTTTTCTTTCCCGAATGTATGATTCTAGGATATTTCTCCAGCTTATCCATCAATATGTTATGGTCCACTAAATCAAAAGCTCTACTTAAATGGCAGATAGCAATCTGAGTATAGTCTTTATCATCAAAGTCTCTGACAATTTCACGTATGACGCTCCTTACTTGATTTTTGTTTTTGATAACCATGTTGATATGGCTTAATAAGTTGTCCATTACATAGATGTTTAACGATTCTAGCCTCAAAAACTTTAGATATGCTTAGCAAAGTCGACACTAGCGTGTAATTCTTACATTCGTTTTGATCATCTGTTTTATATATTGGGATAATTTCAGTCCGTTCGGAAAAATTCCTTCTTTTAAGCATTTGTTAATGATCTCGCATAAATATTTTAATATGAACGGTTCTATTTGTTTGAGCCATTTTGAGATATCTCTTTTACTACTGAATGTCATCTTCATCTGAGATTAGTTTTTATCAAATCCACCGGATCCGTTGTATTTTCTTGTGAGTTTTTAATTGATTCAAAAGAACCACTGTCAATAAAAAAAAGCATTCAAGTCATTTGCATGTAAGGAACTGTTGTTTGCCTTCTTATGTTATTAACTTGTTAACTATCTTCCAAGCAGCAGATGCTTTATTCTGTGCTATACAAATAAAATCGCCGTATGCTTCCCGCTTCATCTGCCAGTATTCTACATTCTGTTATTAACGTCGTTTAACAATTCCTACTGATTCATACACTGCCTTTGCTCACTCACTTCAATAATGGTATAAATTACATCTAGCTAATATTTCATTTTGCAAAGTTTTTCAGTATTCCTCATATTCTTTTAGTTCCAGAAGTATTTACAACAATCAAGAACTGAATGGCAATTAACACTAGAATTAATACTAGAACTAACAGTAAAGCTAGTATCAGAAAGTTTCGGTTTATCCGTGCGTCTTCTTCTTTCAGAACTTTGTTTTAGAATTTCCATTCTACAATTTCTATTTGTAAAGAAGATGTAATTGAATCAGATGTTACATTATACGGTAAATCATCTTCATATTTCCAATGTACTAATTGTTTTCTTGCCCGAATGTATGATTCTAGGATATTTCTCCAGTTTATCCATCAATATGTTATGGTCCACTAAATCAAAAGCTCTACTTAAATGGCAGATAGCAATCTGAGTATAGTCTTTATCATCAAAGTCTTTGACAATTTCACGTATGACGCTCCTTACTTGATTTTTGTTTTTGATAACCATGTTGATATGGCTTAATAAGTTGTCCATTACATAGACGTTTAACGATTCTAGCCTCAAAAACTTTAGATATGGTTAGCAAAGTCGACACTAGCGTGTAATTCTTACATTCGTTTTGATCACCTGTTTTATATATTGGGATAATTTCAGTCCGTTCGGAAAAAATCCTTCTTTTAAGCATTTGCTAATGATCTCGCATAAATGTTTTAATATGAACGATTCTATTTGTTTGAGCCATTTTGAGATATCTCTTTTACTACTGAATGCCATCTTCATCTGAGATTAGTTTTTATCAAATCCACCGGATCCGTTGTATTTACTTGTGAGTTTTTAATTGGTTCAAAAAAACCACTCTCAATAAAAAAAGCATTCAAGTCATTTGCTTGCAAGGAACTGTTGTTCGCCTTCTTATGTTATTAACTTGTTAACTATCTTCCAAGCAGCAGATGCTTTATTCTGTGCTGTACAAATAAAATCGCCGTATGCTTCCCGCTTGATCTGCCAGTATTCTACATTCTGTTATTAACGTTTTTTAACATTTCCTACTGATTCATACACCGCCTTTGCTCACTCACTTCAATAATGGTATAAATTACATCTAGCTAATATTTCATTTTGCAAAGTTTTTCAGTATTCCTCATATACTTTTAGTTCCAGAAGTATTTACAACAATCAAGAACTGAATGGCAATTAACACTAGAATTAACACTAGAACTAGTAATAGAAAGATTCAGAAACTTTAGTCCTAGTTATAGTTCGATACAGGAATACACCAATTTAAGATATACAGTAGAACCCCTCATATCCGACCTCGGGATATCCGACTCCTCGGGATATCCGTCACCCCTCCCTACTCCCAATTTTGTTCAAATGCTCTAATGTACGTTTTTATGAATCCCAAAAGACCCGACTTTCCGTCGGGGAATTACTTGATTCGCTCAATCTTGATGTTTGCCAAGGGTTGCGCAACTGTGTTCATCATTGTGAATATCAATTGTATGCATATTTACAATTGTTATAGTAAAAGTGATTATGGCTACCCAACAAAAACGAAAACGTATTGTATGTACACTACAGAAGAAATTGGAAGTTATTCAGAGGCTAGACAATGGCGAGTCAGTTCAAAAATTATCTTCTGAATTAGGAATAGGCGTCACAACTATTAAAGACTGGAGGAAAAACAGAAAGAATATCGAATCGTACTCTATGACAGTGGAAGGGGAGGAGGGTTTAAAAAATAGAAAGATGCTTAAAAAGCATAAATTTGATGTTTTAGATGATGCTCTCTGGATATGGTTTTGCCAAGAAAGACGCAAAGGAACTCCTTTGTCAGGTCCTATAATTAAAGAGAAGGCAGCGATTTTACATAAAACAATAGTAGGAGAGGAAGGGGAAAATTTCAGTGCAAGTGAAGGTTGGCTTCACCGATGGAAACGTCGCCATGGTATACGTCACGTTGTTATTTCTGGAGAAAAGCTATCAGCTGATGATGACGCAACCAAAGAGTTCGTGAAGAAATTTGAAGTTTTTATTAAAGAAAACAATATGCATCCGGATCAAGTGTATAATATTGACGAGTCAGGGTTAAACTACAAGATGCTCCCACAAAAAACTCTTGCTGCAAAAAATGAAAAAGTAACAGGGACAAAATTATCCAAGGATAGACTAACTTTTGCAACTTGTAGTAATGCAAGTGGAAACCATAAAATGCCATTGTTTGTCATTGGAAAATCTAAAAAGCCCAGAGCGTTCAAACATGTGAACATGGCATCATTGCCTGTTTATTATAAAAATCAAAAATCTGCTTGGATGGACAGTTCTTTGTTTAAACAGTGGTTTTTTGAAGAGTTTGTACCGGATGTAAAAAACACTTGAAAATGAAAAATCTACCACTCAATGCAGTCTTGATTCTTGACAATGCTCCCAGTCATCCTTCGGAAAACGAACTAACAATGGGAAACATCAAAGCTATGTTTCTACCTCCTCGTGTGACACCTTTAATCCAACCTATGGATCAAGGGGTTATTGAGTGGTTGAAGAAAAGATACAGGCGAAAATATGTCAGCTTCTTATTAGAGCAAACGGAAGGAGGCAGTAACCTATTTGAGGCAATGAAGACTTTTAATACAAAAGATGCCATTTACATTGCCGCACAAGCCTGGGACGAACTCAATCACACCACTCTACAAAAATCTTGGAGAAAACTATGGCCAAGTATTATTGAAGGTGAGAGCGCAATCTCTAATGAGTCTGAAACTTTAAATACAGATGAAGCAGAAATTCTACAAGATTTACAGACCATCGATGCCCAAATCCAACCAGCGGATATAGAAGAGTGGCTATTGGGAGGGGACATAGTTGAAGTCACTAACGAGGATCTGAACGACGAACAAATCGTATCCGCAGTTTTTAAAGTTGAAACAGAGGAAGATGAAACGGATGATGAAAAAGAAGAACCTGAAAATATCAGTCATACGACAGCTACAGAGGCTTTCGAGATTGCAATGAAATACGTCGAGCAACATCCAGAAGCAACACCGATGGATGTGCTGTGCATTAAAAAGTGGAAAGATATCTCAGCTAAAGCAAGATTTGGTAGATTAAAACAAAAAAATATAACTGATTTTTTTAAATAAATTTACATGTACATACATGGATTTGTATACATAATTAAATATATGTACTCGTTTATGTTTGTCTTGTTCATTTTTGTTGTTCCTCGGATTATCCGACCTTTTTTGGTAACCGACCATGCTCCGGTCCCATGGGTGACGGATATGAGGGGTTCTACTGTAATAACAACTAAAAATAGAGGCAATACAAACGTTAGAGATACAGATCCAAACCCAACCCAACTTAGCTTCAGAACTAACACTAGACTTAGAATTTGCATCATTAGGGCTTAGCCTTCTTAAGAGACAAGCAGAAAGTTTTACAAGTTTCATAAACCATAACAACAATCACTACGTTGAAATACACAAAACATAGTTAGAAAATAAAGCACTTAACAAAATAAAATAAATTTTGTAATAAGTCGCTCTCACGTCACCATCTACAACAGATGCAGTACAACGCAAAAACATTCAAAAAAACAGGTTTCAAATTCTCAGAATTAAAACAAAACCTTGTAAGTTTAATATTTAGATACGTTTGTTTAACTACAATTAATTAACAATTAATCACTCTCTTAAATTACTATTTATCTAGCCGCATAATTACCTAAATATCATAGATCGTTAACTATGCCTGTCATCTCGTTTATTTTAAATAAAATTGGCGATGAATAATTATATAAGAATTAATTAAATTTGAATAAAAATGTGTATGTATGAAATATTTGCTTATATTACAGATAGAAAGTGGTTTTGCTGATCGTATTTCAAAAAAGCTCGTAATCACATATCGAAACTCATTTCGTTCGATGCGTGTCTCAGTCAGAGTACAGACTACAGACGGGGACCACTATCATTTGCTTGGTCACAATGAAAAACCAGTCTACGGTTCACGCTCGAGCCGAGCGCGCACAGAGGCAGTTTTAGTTAAAAGTGAGAGTGAACCGGAGGAGGAGTTGAATCCGTGCGCACCGACGAGAACTCGTTGTCTATTTAAACGCGAAAAAATCGCCTTGTTTTTAATGAATGAAACTTAACTTCCATCGCGAAAACGGAGACTTCTTCATCAATGAGAACCGTTTAAAATTCGATTATCAACTATGAACGGACGCAATTTGTTATTGTTCGCCTTTTACTTTATGCTACACGGTTGCAAGTGCCACAAGGTAAGTGACCCGCGGCGGTTGCTTCTCATCAAATTTTCATAAGAGATTCAAACGAAATCCATTGTAATATCGATCCGATAGGAGAAAACTAAGAAACTAAAACAATGCAATGAAATTAAACAATTGTAATTAAAATCTAATCACCAAATAATTCAATTGAAAACAATTCGTATTGTTTAAAAATTCTTATAAGATCTTGTCCGAAGTGTGGTTTTATCGATAATTACATTATAATTTTTAATCGTTTTATAAATGATTATGCCTTCTTCGTGCGATTTTAAATTACGTTACTTGCCGTGTTAGGAAAATTGCGGTAATTTTACCATTATACTAAGTACTTAGTTGGAGTGAAGTAATAAGAATGAATAATTTATAAAATTATTTATCGGGTGAAAATGATGATGATTTAAATAATAAGAAATTATAAAATCATATAGTAATAAATAAGCTTTATCAATAATATGAATTAAATTTCAACAGTTAACGGTTATTGCTTGAGTATGTGAATTTATCGATTCAATTGCTTGATTCAATAATAATTCATTGAATAAAATACTCAAAACTAAATGGGAGAAGATGTAGAGAGATTGATTAAATAAATTCTTTAACGTTTATATATTTAGCTATCTCTGACTTATCATGTTTAAATAAATGAATAAACAAAATTTTTCTTTTAAGTAGTGAATAGAGTCTTTGATAATCTTAGGTAGGTGAAAATGTGGCAGAGATTGTCAAATCAGCTAGATAAAGCTGATGTTGTTTGCGAGATTTTGCTAAAACTAACATTTTTTTTAGTTGGAATGCTCTAAAATTGATGATTTAGTATCATTATGTCAAATATAGTGCCTCGCTCGTAAGCGACGTCGACGATTTGAGGCGAAATCTTTGCTTGAATGTCTCGGGAAGGACAAGTACAAGTTTATCCTCAAATTATCGAGATTTGAGGACAAACAAGTTCTTATAGAAGACTTTGTACCATTCTTGAGATATACAAGGAAATATTAATACAAAAGAGTTTATTTTGAAGAAATGTAACGCCTCGTCCGCAAGTATTCTTGGCGATTGGACTATAAATATCTTCTTATAGGAGACTTTGTATAATTCTAGATATATTCAAGGAACGATTTTGTTTCAAATCGCCGAGGTCGCTTGCGGGCGAGGCCCTGGATTTGTTGTATTAACACAAAAGCGTCTGTTTTGAAGAAATGTAGCGCCTCGCCCGTAAGCGACCTCAGCGATTTGAGGCGAAATCGTTCCTTGTATGTTTGAGTTGGATACAAAGGCTCTTTTAAGAACCCATATATCCTAATATCGCCGAGGTCACTTGCGGGCGAGGCGCAACATTTACCGAAAATAAACGATTTTCTAACTAGAATACCCTAGAGTCGATGGTTATATATTTTATACCATTGTATAAAATACAATGCCTCACCCGCAAGCGATCACGGCGATTGTATACTACCAAAACATCCAAGGAACGATTTTGCCTTAAATCGCCGAGGTCGCTTGCGGGCGAGGCCCTGGATCTGCTGCATTAACACAAAAGCGTCTATTTCGAAGAAATGTTGCGCCTCGCCCGCAAGCGACCACAGCAATTTGAGGCGAAATCGTTCCTTGTATGTTTGAGTTGGATACAACGGCTCCTTTAAGAACCCATATATGCTCATACCGCCGAGGTCGCTTGCGGGCGAGGCGCAATATTTAGCCAAAATAAACGATTTTTTTAACTAGAATACTCTGGGGTTGATGATTTAGTACCATTGTGTGAAATACAACACCTCGCCCGCAAGCGACCTCGGCGATTGTATACTACCAAACCATACAAGGAACGATTTTGCCTTAAATCGCCGAGGTCGCTTGCGGGCGAGGCCCTGGATTTGCTGTATTAACACAAAAGCGTCTGTTTTGAAAAAATGTTGCGCCTCGCCCGCACGTGACCTCGGCAATTTTAGGATAAACGTGTTCTTATAGGAGTCTTTCGTCTCAAATCTCAAATATGTTTTGGCAGGATACAAAGGATTCTATATAAATCCAATTATGCTCATATCGCCGAGGTCGCTTGCGCACGAGGCGCTACATTTCGACAAAATTAATAACTATTAACCAGCATACTCTAGAATACTCTAAAATTGATGGTTTAGTACCATTGTGTAAAATACAGCGCCTCGCCCGCATGCGACCTCGGCGATTTGAGGATAAACGGGTTCTTATAGAAGGTCTTGTATCCTATCTAAACATACAAGGAACGTTTTCGTCTCAAATCGTCGAGGTCGCTTGCGGACGAAGCGCTGTATTTGCTACAATGGCACTCAGCTATCGATTTTAGAGTATTCTAGTTAAAAAATCGTTAGGTTTGGCGAAATGGAGATAAAAATCCAGAAAATTTGGAGATAAACGTCTTCTTATAGGAGCCTTTGTATCCTATCCAAATATACAAGGAACGATTTCGCTTGTATTTCGTCCTTTTCGCCTGAAATCGTTCCTTGTATGTTTCGAGTAGGATACAAAGGCTCCTATAAAAACTCATTTATCCTCATATCGCCGCGATCGCTTGCGGGCGAGGCGTTACATTTGACCAAAATTAACAACTATTTATTAAAGTCCGTGCCAAAAGTCAAGGCTCCTTAGTTTAAAGATGGACATCTTCGAAACCCCTCGATGAAAACCATTGCGGTAATGCTTATTATATTCAGTGAACATTACTGTGTATCATATGTTAATTTGAAAATTTTCACACCCGCGCTTTTTCCCTTACCGCAAGTTGATTAAAGAAAGTACCCGATTTTTGAGAGTACCGGCAACTTTATCTAA
Source organism: Onthophagus sagittarius (assembly GCA_036711965.1). Taxonomy (NCBI): domain Eukaryota; kingdom Metazoa; phylum Arthropoda; class Insecta; order Coleoptera; family Scarabaeidae; genus Onthophagus; species Onthophagus sagittarius. The sequence continues at coordinate 18,499,374 of JASERS010000004.1, forward strand.
TTTGGATTTATTTTTCTCAAAAACTATTTGACGAAAAGATTTCAAATTTGAGCTAGTAATAACCCGATAAGTTCTTAATGTGGACCATATTTTATTTTATTGATATTGCATATAGTTTTGCGGAAGACCGCGAATTAGTAAGATGCAATTATATCAAAAACGACCGAGCCGATTTCAACCCAATTTATACCAAAATGTGTTGAATAATATTGTTCATTGGATTTCGTAATCAATTTTAGAAAATTAGGTCTTCTTAATGAGCACCTCTCTCCGGAGTGTTATTTCTCTTTAACTTGTATTCTCATTAAGTCACTCTTAAAAAATTATTTTAAGAGTATTTATATTTGAAAAACCGATAACGGAATCCAGCTGTAGCCTGCAGTGCACACGATATGTACATATAGTGATTGTGTTGCCAACCTATTTTATTATTCTGTCATTCAATTTGGATTAGTCAATCGTTATTAACGTTCACACGGGTACGTAAAACTACAATATAATTATTTACCTAAAAGTAAATTGTTTTTACTTTTTATTGTGGACTAAACCCACACTTATTAAACAAATTTTGGAAAAAACCGCGATTTTCGGTGAAACTCTTTGCAATATCCACAAAATAAAATATGCCTCACATAAAGAACACATCGGGTTATCACTAATTTAAATTTGTATTTTTTTTGTCAAATAGTTTTTGCAAAAAAAATCGCGATAAAAAACGCAGTTCCGATAATTTATAAGAAAATTAATGAATGATATGTAGAAATGTTCGCTGATTACAATAAAGTTTATCACAATTTTTTTCATCTGGCACGCACAATAGAATGCTCTAAAATTTATGGTTTAGTACCATTGTATCAAATATAGCGATTCGCCCCCAAACGACCTTGGCGATTTGAGGCGAAATAGTTCCTTGTATGTTTGGGTAGGATACAAACTCTCCTATAAGAACCCATTTATCCTCATATCGCCGAGATCGCTTGCATTTCGCCAAAATTATCTTTGTATCTTACTCAAACATAGAAGGAACGATTTCAGGTAAAAAGGACAAAATACATTCGAAATCGTTCCTTGTATGTTTGGGTAGGATACAAACTCTCCTATAAGAACCCATTTATCCTCATATCGCCGAGATCGCCTGCGGGCGAGGCGCTACATTTCGCCAAAATTGATCGTTATTAACATCGTATTAAAAACAACTCCTCGCCCGCAAGAAATTTCAACGATTTGAGACAAAATCACTCTTTGAATGTCTTGGGAAGGATACAAAAGCTCTTTTAACCCTTGTATGACTAAAATGATTGAACGAACATTGACGACACTAACGGGTCAGTTTAGACCCATGCATGGACCTATACATCTTAGGTTGCGTTTATAGCATTAACACCAGATATTGTATTTGAAATATTTATAAAATGGTTTGAGTCACTTCCTCGGCATTATGAGGACTTCGGTTACATATTTAGAGACTTTGGTGAATTAATTTTCTTCTTTTTCATTTGCAACACTTATATTATTTGCTATTCCTTTTTTATCTTTTTGTATATTTGAGTTTTTCCTCTTCAATTTAAATCAGATTGCAAACATTTCCTACCCAATTTGGACTTTTTTGTTCCAAATCATAAAGGCATTGAATGCCGCAATATTTAAATAATTGATAAACACTACATATGGCCATCTTCTTATATCTAGTACTAATATCTAGTAATCTTCTCGGAATAAGAGCACATATTTTGACTTGATACTACTTTCAGAAGATGATTTCAGAAGGCTTCATCTTGCCATTGAAAGACTTGAAATGCTTCCGGAGGACTTGATACTGTTGTTAGAAGACTTGATCTGCTTCCAGAAGAATTGATATACTTCCAGAAGACTTGATATTGCTTCTGAAAGACTTCAAATCCTTCCACAAGACTTGATACGGCTTCTAGAAAATTTGATTTTGGTTACAGAAAACTTGAAATGCTTCTAGAAGATTTAATATTCCTTCTGGAAGACTTCAAATCCTTCCATAAAACTTGACACCGCTTCTATAAGATTCGAAAATTTTCCAGAAGAGTTGATATTGCTTCTAAAAGACTTGAAATACATCTAGACGACTTAATACTGCTTTTAGAAGACTTGAAATTCTTCCACAAGACTTGATATTGCTTCTAGAAGACTTGAAATGCTTCCAGAAGAGTTAATATTGCTTCTGGAAGACTTCAAATCCTTTCATAAGACTTGACACCGCTTCTATAAGACTTGAAAATTGTCCAGAAGAATTGATATTGCTTCTTAAAGATTTGAAATGCATCTAAACGACTTAATACCGCTTGTAGAAGACTTGAAATTCTTCCAGAAGAGTTGATATTGCTTCTGGAAAACTTAAAATGCATCTAGAAGGCTAAAAAGCTTGAAATACTTCCACAAAACGTGATACTGCTTCTAGAAGACTTGAAATGTTTCCAGAAGACTTGATATTGCTTCTGGGCGACTTTAAACTCTTCCACAAGACTTGATACCACTTCAATAAGACTTGAAATGCTTTCATCAGAGTTGATATTACCTTTGAAAAACTTGAAATGCTTTCAGAAGACTTGATATTGCTTCTAGAGGACTTGAAATGTTTCCAGATGACTTAATATTGCTTCTGAAAGACTTGAAATCCTTCCATAAGACTTGACACCGCTTCTATAAGACTTAAAAATTTTCCAGAAGAGTTGATATTGCTTTTAAAAGACTTGAAATGCATCTAGACGACTTAATACTGCTTCTAGAAGACTTGAAATTCTTCCAGAAGAGTTGATATTGCTTCTGGAAAACTTAAAATGCATCTAGAAGGCTGAAAAGCTTGAAATGCTTCCACAAGACTTGATAATGCTTCTAGAAGACTTGAAATGCTTCCAGAAGACTTGATATTGCTTCTGGACGACTTTAAATTCTTCCACAAGACTTGACACCGCTTCAATAAGACTTGAAATGCTTTCATAAGAGTTGATATTACCTTTGGAAAATTTGAAATACTTTCAGAAGACTTGATATTGCTTCTAGAGGACTTGAAATGTTTCCAGATGACTTAATATTGCTTCTGAAAGACTTGAAATCCTTCCATAAGACTTCATACTGCCTCTAGAAGACGGGAAATTCTTCCAAAAGAGTTGATATTGCTTCTGAATGACTTCAAATTCTTCCACAAAACTTGATACCGCTTCAATAAGACTTGAAATGCTTCCATAAGAGTTGATACCTCTGCAAGACATGAAATGCTTTCAGAAGACTTGATATTGCTTCTAGAGGACTTGAAATATTTCCAGAAAACTTAATATTGCTTCTGGAAGACTTGAAATCCTTCCATAAGACTTAATACCGCTTTTATAAGACTTGAAAATTTTCCAGACGAATTGATATTCCTTCTAAAAGACTTGAAATGCACCTAGAAGACTAAATACTACTTCTAGAAGACTTGAAATGCTTCCAAAAGACTTAAAATGCTTCCAAAATAGTGCACATACAAAATTGTTAGTGGTTTCATCTGGATTGAAGTTACCATTTTCAATATTTTTTTGAATTTTAATGTACTGAGAGTACTTTTTTGAATTTTTTCAGACCTTTTCAGATTCAATTTGTCGACTTCTCTTTTTGCCATTTCAGATATTTTCAGCATCCAAATTCGTATATTTCCAAAAATCAGCGCCTATACTCTTGAATGAGTTTGTCCAAAACACTACTCCTTGTTTTGTTCTATTCCAAGATAATATTTGATTTGTAACATACTTTGCAATTGCTTATTTCTTTTGTGTACTGGATAGATGATAAAAATACTACACATTTCTTTGGTTACAGATGTATGTTCTTTGCAGATTATAATCAGGATGAATAACGAGCTCGGTTTCTTATTGCAAATAATATTTGTAGCAAAATTTTCTATTTTTTCGAATAGTTCTAAGTAATATTAAATTTTTTGCGAGAAATTCTTCAGCTAACAATAAGTCTTTGATTTTCCCTATTTTTATAAGCCTTTCTTCAATTTTTCTGAAAAATATTGGTAACTTCTCCTAGAGGTCTGCTAGAGACTGATATCATCAAATCGTAAGAAGTCTAAAATATTGATTGAGTGCATTATTCTGATTCCAAAACTGTCTGATAATCACAATCTTTATAGTATAAGCTTGCATATCCTCAAACCCGAAAGAGGCCCCAAATCCCTCCAAAAATAACGAATTTCTTGCGAAACTTAATAGAAATTAAAAAACAAATATGAAAAGCTATAATAAATTTCGCAAAACTTAAGAATTTTGCATGGTTTTCAAAGCCATGTCTGAAATACTAAGTCTATCGACAACATTTTCTTAGATACTTGTAATAACGGCATTCAGAAAGGCGAGTTTCGTAAGCATTGAATATTTCGCCTTATTTAGTTTAATTTATCATACTCTCATACAAGATTTATTTCTTTCTTCAGTTTCCACATTTCGTGCCTAAGATGATCATTACTTAAGCTGATATTTTTATTAGAAACTAGCTTCTAAGGACATATCATAACATCATTTATACATTTTAAGTTTGTTAATCTCTTTCCCTCTATATGTAGCCAGGTTTAATTGCAATTAACTTATATGCATGTTTATAATTTGAGTAAGTATCGTGCTTCCTTAGAAAAGATCGTTACATCCATACAGATACTTCTTCTTTTAAATAATTTCAAAATAAATTATGGAAAGCCAAGACAAAAAACTTATATAATATAAATAACTTTTGGGGCCCTTTTTTTCACCAATTATTGATTAGAGGTTTAAAAAATTTACTTTTGGTGATATTAGTTATAAATAAATATACCTAATATCACCAAAAGTAAATTTTTTAAACCTTTAAAAACTTATATGTTGGGATATTCCGAAATCATAAAATATAATACAAAATAAATTTGTTTGTGAGAACCATGTCGAAATTATGAAAATATTGATCTATGATTTCATAGTTTGATAAGATAATCTCCATTTTATAGCTCTTTGTATATTGCTAAAAATATGTTCGTCGATATTGTTCACTATTAAATTTGTTATCTAAAGGTTTTATCTTTCAAATCTTTTTTTGCAATATTGATATTTCGTTTCTAAACGAAAATAGAAAAGTAAAGTGTTTAAAGAAATAGATTAAAAAAATTAAATAAATCATCAGCATAAAAATAACGTTAATGCTAATCTTGTAATAAAAGTTTCGAAGAAGCAAAAACAAATTTTTCGCAATTAATAAATATTCAGTTTTGTATGACTCAATTAATCAATTTTCGATAAATATTGAATCGAAACTGAATCGGTAAAACTATCTGTGTAATTATGCCAATATTGAAAGTTTAGGATTGCAACAAGATCTACATGTTGTCATAAATCTAATCGAATTTAATCAGAATCGTATATATTCTATTTCCGTTTAACTACCTTAAAAAAGAGTCTCCATATATAAAATCTAACAGGAGTTAAAATGGGCGGGTGAGTTATGGGTAGTTATTTAAAGAACAGGTAACGTTAGACTAAAGAAAGGATACGTGGTTTTAGATGTTGGGCAGGTAGAACAGGTTGTCAAAAGGGGACAAGTTCATTTTCTTTTTATTTGAAAACCTACACCTTCCTTATTTCCAAGAAGAAACAAAGAACGTGTCAATCAGCCTTTTTTATTACTTTTTTTTTTCTACAATTTATTGCGAATTTGTGTCAGTAACTACATATTAGAAATCTGATATCCATTATATGTCAGCACATGCCTCTAAAAACATGACATACTTCGTTTCGGGCTTCAAACTGGATGGGATTCGATAAGTTAAGTGCCAGATATAAACTGCAGATTGCGCGTATGTATGGACGCTATTAAGTGGGCCCTCATTAATACTCTCTGCCACCATTTACATTTAATAGGAAGAAGCATGTGGTTTTGTCGATGGGTTCACTGCCGGTTTGACACAGTTTTGAATTGCACAACGTTATTGTTTCATCTTGTCATTAACGTCGATATAAAGGCAAATAGAAATTTCAGAATAACATTTTTAAGACCTTGTTTTCTTTAATCATATAATAAATTTAACATTTATGGCGTTTGCGAGATCGTAATATTAATTTATTACTACACGTTAAGGCCAAAACGTACATTAAAATGATTCAACATTTCTTTACATAGATTACTAACATTAAAGAAACATTTCGATAAAAAAAACAACGTTTAATTGATAAGATAGTATTCTTTGAAGAATTAGACTTAAATAGCGGAATATTAAAACGAAATATTTCGCCTCCTTAAATATTTTATCCGTATTTGTTTAAAAATGTTGAAAATTCCTTTAAAGCTATCACCCAGACTGTGTAAACTTTTTCTATAAATACAAATTTTTTATCTATACAAACATACGCTTGACCGAATCAAGGTCCTAACTAGATAAATTTAGATGTAAATCTATGCTCAATTAGACTAGGAGAACATGGGAAAACGCTCATATCAATGGGATTCCAAGCCGATCAATAAGGCTCATAAAGTTTAATACAACCGAAACAGAAAACAATCACCGCCCAACATCCGGTCCCGATTTTAGGCCAACCATATCCAAATTAAATCAACTTAACCTTTATGTTACTCTACGTAGAACGAATCGACAATTATCCTTACAAAAAAAATTTTTTTTTACAGATCAATAATAAAATGCAAATAATTCGCGATAAAGACATAGAAACCCTCTCAAAATCGAATATCTCACACATATTTGAAGACGAAATTACCAAAACACCCGGTCGAAACGAAACTAATTATTGGAATTGGTCCCCTTGGACGAGATGCGAAAACTGTATGCAAACGAGGTTTAAAAAATGCAAGAACGACTCTTGCGATGGTAAAAAAATTTTCGAAGAGAAGTTTTGTAAAAAAAAACGGTGCACAAGGAAAAAGCACATGTTAAAATCGTACTACGATATGCACATAATCGAGGAAGTTCGGGTAAATAAACGTTTGCGTTTTTAAAGTCTCTTTCTTTTAATCTTTTTTTAGAATTCAACTGATTTAATTTTAGGAGAGCAGATTATCGACGCGCACCATGGTCTCAAAGATATGGACCAAATGGTCCGATTGGAGCCCGTGTTCGAAAAAATGTAGAACGAAGCGGTATAGGACGTGCAAAAAGCCTGGGAGGTGTAAAAAGAAGAGACAGTATCAATCGGCTTTTTGTTATACTGTTAAAACGATTTGTGAGAAATATGTTTTTCATCTTATTGGTAAACAAAAAAATGGTAAATTATTATTTTATTTTATTGTCAATTTTCTATTACTCAATTTCCTTATCATTATCATTAGATCAACAAAATATTGTAGATTTTTATCTTTATCATTTTAACCACATTGGGTTAATAAGCATTATTCAAAATAGGCAGTTTTCAAGGTCATCCTTCATTTTCTTTATTGCCAACATTATTCAATATCGGTCAAAACTTATTTTAATATTGAATCTTATATGGGTTAAGTGCTAAGTCTAGTATTAGTTCTGAAGGTAAGTTGGGTTGGGTTGGATTCCGTCTTAAGAGATACGACTAGACCCAAATGATTTTCGTTCTAGATCTAGTATTAACTTTAGCGTAGTACTGGTTCTATTTTTAGTTGTTATTCAATCTTAAATTGGTGTATACTTGTATCGAACTAAAACTAACACTAGACCTAGTTTTAATACTTATTCAGCTATAGATCGTTTTGAATTTTTCTGGAACCAAATAACTATACTAGAACCTAATAACTAATACTAGACCTACAACCTAGTTTTAGTACTAACCCTAGACCTAGACCTAGAACCATTAAGAGACGTCTTAAGAGACGTACGGCTAAACCCTAATGTTTCAAGTTCCAAGTCTAGTGTTAGTTCTATAGCTAAGTTGAGTTAGATTGGGTTAGATTCTGTCTCTAAATCTCAAAGTATCCTATATCCAGAAACTTTTTGCAATATTCGAATACTTTTTAATTACCCAGGTAGCAGTCCCAAGTTATTTTGACGTCTATTTTTAGTCATAATTCGTCAGCGACGTCTTATGTCCAATAATATACGTCATTATTGGCGTCATTTTTTAAACCATATTGAGACAATTGATAAGTGACGTGATTTAGACGTTCGAAATGACCTCAAATTTTATACCACATACTTTATAGAAACCGTAACTTTTTGTATGACACTGTTTTGTAAATTATTATATGTCCTGAGGTGTTTTTGTAAAAAGTTATATTGGTTCATGATATTTGAAGAATGTTATGGATTGAGCTTTACCAAACCAAAAGCAACCAACTTAATGCAACCCATAACATTCATCATGTTGAATGATATGAAATTGCAGCTTAACACAACTAAACCCAATCCAATATAAAAAATCTTCTAAGTTTTTCGGAAATATTTCATGATTTTTCCTATAGTTGAAAAAAAATGAAAGAATCTGAAGGATGGTATAAAAGTTTTCTTCTATGGTTGAGTTGGGTTGAGCTCCAGTTAAGTTTCAACTTCATACAATCCCTCATATAACAAAAAATCAAATCCAAAGCAATAAACCTTCTAAGTTCAATTCAATATGAGAGATGAATTTGGTCTTTAGAGATGTGGATATATGATAGAGGTGAATTTAGTTAAGCTTAAACTCCATACCATTAGTGAGGGATGGTATGAAGTTGAAGCTCAATCTAACCCAATCATAGAAAAACAAAATCAATTTCAAAACAACATCTTCTAAACACAATTCAACATGACAGATGGTATTAAGTTAAGTTGAGCTCCAACTTCATACCATTCAATATGAGGGATGGTATGAAGTTTTTCTTCTTTGGTTGAGTTGGGTTGAGCACCAACTTCATAACATTCAATAGAGCCATAATATAAAGTTAAAGCCCAACCCAACCCAGGTATAGAATAACGAAATCAATCCTAAAACAATAAATTTTCTAAGTTCAATACAACGTGAAAGATGGCGTCAAATTGAGTTGGAATGAAGTCTAACTTCATACCATTGAATATAAGGGAGGGTATGAAGTAGAAGCTCAATTCAATATGAGGCATGATATGAAGTTGCAGCTTAACCAAACCCAATCATTTAAATACAAAATCAACCCCAAAACAACTTCTTCTAACCTCAATTCAACATAAGGGATGGTATCAACTTGGGTTGAGTTGAGCTCCAACTTCATACCTCCAACTATATTAGAGATTGTGTGAAGATGGTGGTTGGGTCTGTTTGGATTGGATTGAGCACCAAGTTCATACCATTCAATAGAAGGCATGATGTGAAGTTGAAACTCAACCTAACCCAATCACAGAAAAAACAAAAACAACACCAAAACAACATCTTCTAAGCTCAATTCAACATGAGAGATGGTATCAATTTGGGTTAAGTTGAGCTCCATCTTCATACCTCCAACTATATTAGAGATGGTGTGAAGGTTTTCCTCTATGGTTGGGTTTGTTTGCATTGGATTGATCACCAACTTCATACCATTCAATAGAAGGCATGATGTGAAGTTGAAACTCAACCTAACCCAATCACAGAGGAAAAAAATCAACACCAAAACAATATTTTCTAAACACTATTCAACATGAGAGATGGTATTAACTTAGGTACAGTCGAGCTCCAACTTCATACCATTCAATATGAAGGAGGATATGAAGTTTTTCTTCTATGGTTGGGTTGAGTACCTACTTCATACCATGTAATATGAGGCAAGGTATGAAGTGGAAGCTCAACCCAACCCAACCATGGAATTCAATTCAATATGAGAGATGGAATCAAGTTGAGTTTGTTGAGCTCGAACTTTATAATATTCAATATGAGGCATGATATGATATTGAAGCTCTATTCAACCCAACTTGATACCATGATATCGCACTGATTTTTTACAAATTTCTTTCGAAATTGCTTAGTTGCATTCAATTTAACAACAATTAAAAGTCAATTTAATTAAAATGCAATTGATGCATGTTTTTGTTTTTAATTTTGCCTATTAGGATTTTTATACTGTTGTACAATATTAAATTTAAGTTTTAATGTACATGGTATTCCTATTTTCGGAGATTCAAGACCGTCATTGGAGTACCGGATACAGATCAGGTAGTCCAATGCTATTTTCCGATATCCGGTCCAGCTCTGGTCCTTGACAAACCTCAAATCGTTCTACATCTCTTAATATCAAACCTGATCTCCACATCGTTTCAAACATATCCCGAGAGCCAACGATATTTCTTGACACTATCTCTCTACATCATCAATATTGCATAATTAATTAATAATATTCCTGAATATTGTCCTTAGCAAAGCTCCAATCATCCCAGGTACCTCTTAATACCATCCCTAACACCTTCCTACATTGTTTCAAACATCCCTCGATAGTTTGTCATTCTAAACATGCCTCAAAATTATATAATTAATAGATATTATCCCTGAATATCGTCCTTGGCAAACTTCAAATCGTCCTAGATCGCTTAATACCATCCCTGATTTCTCTATCATTTCTAACATATCTCGAGAGCCAGCGATATTTCTTGACACCATCTCTCCACATCGTTCCAAACATGTTTCAATATTGCATAATTAATTAATAGTAAATCTAAATATCGTCCTTGGCAAAGCACAAATCATCCCATGGATCTCTTAATACCATCCCTAACACCCCTACATCGTTTCAAACATCCCTCGATAGTCAGAGATAATTCTTGACATCATCTCTCAACATCGTCCTTGGCAAAGCTCAAATTATCCCAGGCATCTCTTAATACCATCCCTAACATCTCCCTAAATTGTTTCAAACATCCCTCGATGGTCTGTCGCTCCAAACATGCCTCAATATTGCATAATTAATTAATATTATGCTTAAATATCGTCTTTGACAAAACAAAAATCATCCCAGGGATCTCTTAATACCATCCCTAACACCCCTACATCGTTTCAACAATCCCTGGATAGTAAAAGATATTTCTTGACATTATCTCTCAACATCGTCCTTGGCAAAGCTCAAATTATCCCAAACGTCACTTAATACCATTCCTAACACCTCCCTACATTGTTTCAAACAGCCCTCGATGGTGTGTCGCTCCAAACATGCCTCAATATTGCATCATTAATTAATATTATGCCTAAATATCGTCTTTGGCAAAGCACAAATAATCCCAAGGATCTCTTAATACCATCCCTAATACCCCAACATCGTTCCAAAAATCTCTGAATAGTAAAAGATATTTCTTAACATCATCTCTCAACATCGTCCTTGGCAAAGCTCAAATTATCCCAAACGTCACTTAATACCATTCCTAACACCTCCCTACATTGTTTCAAACAGCCCTCGATGTTGTGTCGCTCCAAACATGCCTCAATATTGCATCATTAATTATTATTATGCCTAGATATCGTCTTTGGCAAAGCACAAATAATCCCAAGGATCTCTTAATACCATCCCTAACACAACTACATCGTTTCAAAAATCCCTGGATAGTAAAAGATATTTCTTGACATCATCTCTCAACATCGTCCTTGGCAAAGCTCAAATTATCCCAGACGTCACTTAATACCATTCCTAATACCTCCCTACATTGTTTCAAACATTCCTCGATAGTCTGTCGCTCCAAACATACCTCAATATTGCATAATTAATTAAAAATATGCCTAAATATCGTCTTTGGCAAAGCACAAATAATCCCAAGGATCTCTTAATACCATCCCTAATACCCCAACATCGTTCCAAAAATCTCTGAGTAGTAAAAGATATTTCTTGACATCATCTCTCAACATCGTCCTTGGCAAAGCTCAAATTATCCCAAACGTCACTTAATACCATTCCTAACACCTCCCTACATTGTTTCAAACATTCCTCGATAGTCTGTCGCTCCAAACATACCTCAATATTGCATCATTAATTAATATTATGCCTAAATATCGTCTTTGGCAAAGCACAAATAATCCCAAGGATCTCTTAATACCATCCCTAACACAACTACATCGTTCCAATAATTTCTGAATAGTAAAAGATATTTCTTGACATCATCTTTCAACATCGTCCTTGGCAAAGCTCAAATTATGCCAGACGTCTCTTAATACAATCCCTAACACCTCCCTACATTGTTTCAAACATTCCTCGATAGTCTATCCCTCCAAGCAAACATCAATATCGCATAATTAATTAAAATTATGCCTAAATATCGTGTTTGGCAAAGCACAAATAATCCTAAGGTTCTCTTAGTACCATCCCTAACACCCCTACACCGTTTCAAAAATTCCTGAATAGTGAAAGATTAACATCATCTCTCAACATCGTCCTTGGCAAAGCAAATAGCACAAGTTTCAAATAGCCCTCGATGGTGTGTCGCTCCAAACATGCCTCAATATTGCATAATTAATTAATATTATGCCTAAATATCGTCTTTGGCAGACCCCAAATTATCCTTGGGATCTCTTAATACAACCTCTGACGTCTCTCTGTATCATTTCAAACATCTCTCGATGGTCAGAAATATTTCTTGACACCATTTCTCCACATCGCTCCCAACATGCCTTAATATTGTTTAACTAATTCATATTATCTCCTTTGCAAGGCTCAAATTATTTCAGGCATTTTTTTAATGCCATCTCTGACACCTCTCTGCATCGTTTTAAACAACTGTCGATGGTCAGATACATTTCTTAACACCATCTCTCCACATCGTTCCCAACATTCCCCTATATTGCATAAATAATGAATGTTATCCCTCAATACTGTCCATGGCAAAGCCATCTCTTAATACCATCTCTGATACTTTCCTGTATTGTTTCAAGCATCCTTAGATGACCTATTGTTTCAAACATTCCTCAACATTATAAAATTAATAAATATTATCCCTAAATATCACCCTTGTCAAAGCTCAAATCACATCAGGCATCTCTTAATACCATTCCTAACACTTCCCTACGTTGTTTTAAACATCCTTTAATGGTCTATTCTTCCTTAGAAAAGCTCAACTTATCCTAGACATCTCTTAATAACATCCCTGACACCTAACTACATTATTTCAAGCATGTCTCGATGGCTCAGCGTTCCAAATATGGCTCAATAATCGTCTTTAGCAAAGCTCAAACTTGTTGACCAGCCCAGGCATCTCTTAATATCAACCTTTGGTATCTTTTTTAGAATTCTCCCCAAAATCAATATCATTTGAGTTTGTTTAATGTATAATCTTTGAGTATTGAGTACAATATTATTCTAAACATTTTCAAAAATGTTATGGCATCACTAAAAATGTATATTAATTGGCAATAATCACTAAACATTTTTTTAACATTTTTTTAACATTTTTAGATCCTTCTAATAAATACCTTTACGATTCACCAAAACATACAATAAATTATAACAATAAAAAGAAAAAATGCGGAAGACCATTCAAAACGACAAAAATGTTAAAAATAATCGGCGGAACTGAATCGGAAAAGAATAAATGGCCATGGCATGTAGCTTTACAAAACTCTTTTAAGGTAATTAACCACCTTAACTTGCTTAATAAATTAATACTTTGCTTAAATTAGGAAACGTTTTGCGGTGGGACTTTAATAGCGCCAAGATGGGTACTAACGGCTGGTCATTGTTTAAGAAAATATTTGAGAGTAAGACTTAACGAGCACGATCTAACTACCGTTGATGGCAGAGAAAGGGACATTACAGTGAACAGAATGTTTTTGCACCCGGAATTCAATCACATCACCGTTGATAATGATATAGCTTTACTTCGCTTACCAGAACCCGTTGTGCAACCCGTCGCTTGTCTGCCTACTTCAAATCCTATCCCGAAGGATTTATGTTACGTTATGGGTTGGGGGAAAGAAAAATCGCACGATACTTTAGGTACAAATACTTTAAAAGAAGCACAAGTAAGGAAATTAAATCATATTTTATTCATGCTATTTATTAAATTTTGACTTTTTTTGATTATTTTCAGTTACCAGTTGTGAATGAAGGAACTTGTAAACGATCTTATAGAAACTACATCATCACCGATAACATGTTTTGTGCCGGTTGGAAATCTGGGACGGCGGATACTTGCGCGGGTGATAGTGGGGGCGGATTAATGTGCAGCTTAAAAAGAAAATCTTCAGAAAAAGTGTACGTAGTTCAAGGAATAACAAGTTTTGGAGACGGTTGCGGAAGAAGAAATAAATACGGGATTTACACGAAGGTGAACAACTACCTGCAATGGATTCAATTAACTATGGACATGTACTCGTAATCATTTATATTTAGAAAATGAAATTTCGTAAAAACGGGTTTTTTAACTGCAAATTTATAACGTTACGTAAATAATAATAATAATAGTACAAAGGTTGTTTTTGTACCAACGGCGCCATTAACCAGAAACATGTTCACGTACTAATTAAGATCTATTATTAAGTATTTCATTTAGGTCATTCACTCGGCTCGACACGAATTGTAAATAGTATAACCGATTGAAGAAACATAACATTGTGATTTCTAATCTTTAATATTTTTATTATTACGATTTACTACGTAAATGTTTAGTTTTAATGTTAAATCAACATTAAATGTTAAGGAATACACGCTCCTTGTTTTCTTTTTGTTTTATTTGCTGTCTGCATTCTTCGATGAATCTGTTTGAATCAAGTTTTAATTGTAATTAAACTCAAGATTGTTATATATTTTGACGACTTTAATATTAATTATTTTGAAAATTGAGGAATTTTGAAAATAATTTAAATTTGCAGAATTCTGTATATGAAATTATTTAATTGTACTGTTTTTCCAAACGATGGCAGCACCGTGAAACGTCACTTTAGGTTTGTTAAACGTCAAGTTTCGCAAAATTTAAATCGGCTGTGTAATTAAACTCCACCCGTTTTATCGCGAAAATGGTGCACAATGCTGTTGCCGAAGACAGCCTCTTGGAGTACATACAAAAATTAGCCAAACCGGATACGTGTACGGTCGGATTAGTTTTAGGACAGGTACGTAACCTCAACTTTATTCTGGATGTAACATATGTCAAAAATTAATTTATTAATAAATATTAATCGTTCGAGATATTCGTACAACTAATTCTGTTAGTTACACGATCGATACATTCTTAAAAGATTCGTGTAAAAAAATTCGTACAAAAAGAGAATTGCAGTTTAGAAATAGTAATAAAGAGTTCACTTAAGAATGTTATATGTGCTATTTTTGTAAGTCGTTGGATAATTTTGACCACTAATTCTAGAATAAAAATGATAACAATTCTCAAAATCGTATTTGACAAAGCTCAAATCATCTCTTAATACCATCCCTGACCTCTTTCTACATCATTTCAAACATCCTTTAATGATCAAAGATATTTCTTGACACAATCACTTAACAACTTTTAATACCATCTCTGACACCTTTCTGCAAAGTTTCAAACATCCGTCGACGGTCTGTCATTCAAAGCATTTAATATTAAATAATTAATTATCTCACAATATCGTCCTTGATAAACCTCAAATCATCTTAGGAGTCTTTTAATACCACCCCTGACATCTTTTTACACTATTTCACACATCCCTCAAAGATATTTCTTGACATCATCACTTCACACCGTTTCAAACATGCATCCCAGGTAACTTTTATCATGTTTGTTTAATAATTTTTTTGCACTTTTATTAACAAGACGATAGTATTTTACACAATGTTACTACCGGTTTCGGTTACGTTTAAACCATCTTTAGGAAATACAGGGTGTCTCACGTAACTGGTCCATTAGAACTTTTTTGGGTTACACTATTTGCAGAGGCTTGAAATTTTGGTATCATGGGTTGTTCATTCCGATCTATTAATCTAAAATATTTTCAAGATGGCCACCACTTCCGGTCTACCGGAAGTAGACTTCAACTTCGTTATTTTAAATGGAATGCTATAGTTTTTATTACACCATTCAATTACACGTAAGAAAATATGTTGACTTTGATAATAGTTGCTGGTACCTATCGTTTTTTGTTTTCGAGTTATTTTGATTTTAAGTGTTTTTTGGCAAATATCACCATGGTCTTTACAAGCCCATATCTCAACCAACGTTAATTCAAAAACGTTTTGCATTGGTACAATAACTCGTCATATGCTGTTAAATAGATTGTCACTTGTTATATCAATGTACCTTATACAGCGTGGTCAAAAATTGAATTGCCATTTCGCTGTATTCAATTGCGAGAAAGTCGAAAATTTTAAATGAAACGCACCGTATCCTTTTAGCCTATCTAAACGGGAATTTAATTCTCTACAAATTATCTATAAATATTGCTATACCTATTTATTATAGTTTTCTTCATATTGAGTATTTTATCAAAATCCTACACAAAATGCTGGAAGCCGGTCGTGTTTTTATTAGAAGGCTATGATATTTTGACAGTTTATTGTTTAATTTATTTAAATTATCATTGGTACTATTTCTAGAATGATATGCGATTGAATAAACTTGAGTTTGTTAGCTTTTATTTGCCAAAAATAACCAGCAGAAGAACGCATAAATGAAACAATGAAAAACAATGATATGGTGTAATATTCGACGTAATGATGCGCGAGATGTTTCTAGAGAGTTCAGTTTATTTATTTACGGTGCTTTTTTGTAAAATATTATTCATCTAAATCGACCGAAGCACCTCTTACCGAAGAATTTGGTAAAGCAATAAAATATGACAAAACATTTATTCTATTATCTTAAGCTGCTGGTGATAGAAATTTATGTTTTCTTGTTATTTTGATATTTCCGAAACTAAGAGATACGTATCTTATCCTATCCAAAACTTTATTACACCCGCCATGAATATAAGACGAATTTAAAATGTTGGCGTGGGAATAATTCGCCATGATATTCAAAGACATTAACAGCAGTAAGTGATGACACAACTAAGTAATGACAACAATAACATAAATATGGTTGAAAAGCTATCAAAACTCCATGGCTTTCTAACATAAAAACAAGAAGCTTCCAGCATTGCATGCGTCCATTAATTTCCAAATATGAGGGCAACTACAAATAGGCGCAGGAAAGTATCTAAATAGTTTGTAGAGAATTAAATTCCCATAATTTATTTTTGTAATTTTCAGTTTTTCATTCTTTTATGTTATTGATTTTAATTTTTATCATTAAATTGGTGTTTTTCATTGTTTCATTTATTCGGTTTTCTTTTGGTTATTTTTGCTAAATTACAGCTAGCAATCTAAAGTTTATTCAATCACAGTTCATTGTAGAAATAATACTAATAATAATTTAAATAAATTAAACAAAAAACTGTCAAAATGTCATTGCCTTCTAACAAAAACAAACAGACGATTTCTAGCATTTTACCTACGATTTTGATAAATTCCTCAATATCAAGAAAACTATAATAAATAGGTATAGGAATGTTTATAGATAATTTGTAGAGAATTAAATTTCCTTTCTAATAGGGTATGAAAATATGGGGCGTTCCATTTAAAATTTTCAACATTCACGCAATTGAATACTGAGAAACGGTAACTCAATTTTTGACCAGCCTGTATAAGATATACTGATATAACAAATGACAATCTATTTAGCAGCATATGAAGAGTTATCGCACCAATGCAAAACGTTTTTGAGTTAACGTTGGCTGAGATATGTGCTTGTAAAGAGCATGGTGATATTTGCCAAAAACACTTAAAATCAAAATAACTCGAAAACAAAAAACGGTAGGCACCAACAACTGTTATCAAAGTCAACATATTTTCTTATGTATAATTGAATGGTGTAATAAAAACTATAGCATTCCATTTAAAATAACGAAGTTGAAGTCTACTTCCGGTAGACCGGAAGTGGCGGCCATCTTGAAAATATTTTAGATTAATAGATCGGAATGAACAACCCATGTTACCAAAATTTCAAGCCTCTACGAATAGTGGAACCTAAAAAAGTTCTAATGAACCAGTTACGTGAGACACCCTGTATATTTTAAAGAAAATTGTTGATGTTATTGACATTTTATTTTGTGATTAATGTCATGTTGTGTCAATGTGAAAAATTAAAATAGGATTAAAATAAAATAAAATTAAAATTGAATATTTCCCAAACCAAAAGTTCAAATATCTATTGTAAATTTGGGAAAGGAAATATGGGAAAATGTTATTGCGGTTTGAGTTCATTGTATATGTTAGGGTTTTTTAATTTTATTTTTAGGTGGAGTAAAAGGATTTTTCAAATACATATAAAGGTTTTTCTGTGTAGTTAATTTGGTCATTCAAACATAAAATTTGTGGATGATTATGTTTAAATTTTCTAATTTCATAAAGTTCAAGTATTTCCAAAAGGTTACTTTTATTTTTCTTATGAAGTAATGTTGTGTTTTTTGTTTCATTAAATTGGTGTTCTTTGTTAAATATTATATGTCTTCCAAAGTTAGATCTCTGTTGTGTTCTATGTTCTTTTATACGAGTTTTTAATCATCTCCCTGTTTCACCAATGTAAATGGCTTTACACGTATCACATTCTAATTTGTAAACTCCATTATCGTTCATTTTATTGATTTTATCTTTGTTGTTAATTAAAATTTTATCTAGTGTGTTGTTGCTTTTGGATGTTATAACTATATTGTGTTTCTTAAAAATTTTTTTGATTTTATTATGTATGTTACCTTGATATTCTATTGTACTATAAATATTGTTTGTGTTATTTGTTATATTTGTAAGAGTGGTAAGTTTTATGTGATTCTGTTTGTTTCTGTATTTGTCAATCATTTTGTTGATGATTTGTGGTTTATATCCGTTATTTTGGCCAATTTGTTTGATAATGGATATTTCTGTTCTAAGTTCTTTTTCACTAATATTTTGAAATGAGATCCATTGTTTAACCAGTTATAGGATTAGATTAGTTTAATTAAGTTTATACTACTCTGGTTTTGTTTTTAGTTTTTATTATTGTTGCCTGACTAGTTTCGGCATAGGAGCCATCATCGGAGGCCTACAAACAATTAACATGGTTGTGAAATCAGTAAAACACACATAAAAAATAAGCATAAAGAAGCTTATTGGCTAAAGAATCGCCAACAACTCATTGAAGAACTGACGAACCTAAACATTTCCAGCAAATTTGAATTAATCTCATATGACATCACCAATTTATACACAAACATCCCAGTTTCTGAAACCCTTAAAATCACATATAAATTTTTTCAAGAAAAACTCCATCTAGAAGACGCCAATCATTTACACAATCTTTTAGAAACCTGCCTAGCCCAAAATATCTGTCGTTTCGACAACAAATTATATAAATATACAAAAGGTCTACTTATGGGTTCTCCTTTAAGCGGAATACTAGCAGATTTTTTCCTAGATAAACTTGAAAATGAATTACTCCAAAAAAGAAATGAAATAACCAAAAACATCATCTTCTGGAAGAGATACGTAGATGACATCCTGATCATTTGGAACACTAACACACAAAGCAATCCTGAAGATCTACATATTCTACTTAATGATCTTCATCCGAATATACACTTCACAATGGAACATGAACAAGATAATACTCTACCTTTTTTGGACCTAAAATTAATTAACAGGAATGATAATATAGAATTTGACATCTACAGGAAGAAAACACAAACTGACGTTATAATCCCTCATGATTCATATCATCATCACTCGCATAAAACCGCAGCATTTCACGCATACATTAATAGATTATTAACAACTCCTATGAACGAAGTTAATAAAAACAAAGAAATAACAACAATCAAAACAATAGCTTACAATAACGGTTTCCCAAAAAACTTCATTACGAAACTGATAAGAAAGCTGCAAACAAGAAACATCAATAAACAAATGACAACACTCAATAATAACATAATAAAATCAGAACCAACGTATAGATCAATCTCATTCCCAGGGAAACTAGCAGCTCCAATTCAAAAGATCTTTAGAAGATACAATATAGATATCAGTTTCAAAACCAACACCTCAATTCTAAATCTTCTAAAACACAAAGATGAATATACAAACCACCTTACTAATAGCGGCATTTACAAACTAAATTGCGACACCTGCCGTGCGGTATATATAGGAGAAACGGGAAGATCTATCAAACAAAGGGTTAAAGAACATATCAACAACGATCGGTCTAATTTCGGCAGACACCTCCTAAATACATCACACAAATTTGACCAAGAAACAGGCATAAAAATTCTACATAAAATGGATAAAAGCATAAGAATGTCCATCACCGAAGCTTATGAAACAGAAAAATTCAAATATCAAAACAAGCACATCGAATGCCTTAATGATCAAATAGACTTACTTACACCACCACTATACAGGACTCTAAAACAACCTTTCCCAACAGAACCTACTTAACATAACTATGAAATAACCCACTTGCATCCATTTTCCCTCACCCTTTTCCTAAACAGAAGAGAGCTCTAACTAAAGATTGTATATTTAGAGCTGCACTGATTGAGTTCCTTGACAATCAAATTCCTTTCTATATTTCTTTCACGACATATTTTTCCGTTTTTCTCCTTTCCCTATTCCTCTTTATCCTATACTAATATTTTAAATTTAAAATTTTCCCTACCCCGTTCATTAACCACATGATATGAACATGCGCACAAGACATAACCTTAATGCTCAACAGCCACATTGCTCATGATAATAAGTGTATTCCATCAGAGTAAAATTACATTCATTCTGTTATTGTAAAATCAACACATCAATACCTAACATCATTTATACTGTCGACAAATTTTGTAATGTTATTTCGCCTTTCATTAATTTAATACTGACGCTGTGAGTATTGTTTCTTTTTAAGATCTAACTATATTTGATATTCACTAACTTTTATTATGCTTATTTTTTATGTGTGTTTTACTGATTTCACAACCATGTTAATTGTTTGTAGGCCTCCGATGATGGCTCCTATGCCGAAACTAGTCAGGCAACAATAATAAAAACTAAAAACAAAACCAGAGTAGTATAAACTTAATTAAACTAATCTTTTTCACTAAGTTTTGTGTTGAAGGCACGGTGTATATATGCGTTGAAAGTTGCCATTTTATGAGTATAATCATGAAAAGAATCATTTGGGATGATAGTATCTGTTTGCGTTGGTTTTCTATAGATACTGTATTGAAGTCCGTTGTCTGTTTTTAAAATTGTTAAGTCTAAAAAATTTATGCGGCTGTTATGTTCTATTTCGATTGTAAATTTGATGTCTTTATGTAAATTATTAATGTAGTTGTGTAAGTTGGTTATTGTTTCTTGTCTGTCATTGTCGATAAAAACGATGATATCATCTACATATCCTAAACATGTTATGATGTTGTGTCTATATGGGTTGTTATTGTTTATTATAAGTTCTTTTTCAAGTTTGTCTAAGAATATATCAGCTAGTAATCCACTTAGTGATGATCCCATTGGAAGGCCCTTATTGTAGGTGTAGTAAGTGTTTTTAAGTTTACAAAAATTTTGCTGTATGCAAATTTTAAAAAGGTTAAATATATTTTTTCTGTCGGTTTCATTATTAATTCCATCTTTAAGAATGTTGTTTAAAATTTGAAGGGTTTCATCAGTTGGAATGTTAGTGTAAAGGTTAGTGATGTCAAATGAGATCATTATGTATTTGTCAGGAAAATTAATTTTTGTAAGTTTATTAATTAAATCGTATCTGTTTTTTATGGTGTGTCTAGTTTCAAATCCTGTTATATCTTTAAATATGTTGACCAAAAATTTTGCAGTTTTGTAAGTGGAAGAATCGATTGAGGAAATGATAGGGCGAATCGGTATGTTTTGTTTATGTAATTTCGGCAAACCGTATAATCTTGGTGTTTTGGGATTCATTGGTAAAATAGAATAAATGTTTTTGTTAAATTTTTGTAGTGTTTCTTTGGATTCAAATATAATTTTTTTAGCTGTTTTGTGGAAACTTGTAGTTGGATCCTTTGAAACAGTTGTAAAGCCGTTTTCTTTTAAAAAATTTTCAGTTTTCTTTATGTATTCTTCTTTGTTCATTATTATTGTTTTAGACTTAACTCTTAGATATGTAGATGATATCATCGTTTTTATCGACAATGACAGACAAGAAACAATAACCAACTTACACAACTACATTAATAATTTACATAAAGACATCAAATTTACAATCGAAATAGAACATAACAACCGCATAAATTTTTTAGACTTAACAATTTTAAAAACAGACAACGGACTTCAATACAGTATCTATAGAAAACCAACGCAAACAGATACTATCATCCCAAATGATTCTTTTCATGATTATACTCATAAAATGGCAACTTTCAACGCATATATACACCGTGCCTTCAACACAAAACTTAGTGAAAAAGAACTTAGAACAGAAATATCCATTATCAAACAAATTGGCCAAAATAACGGATATAAACCACAAATCATCAACAAAATGATTGACAAATACAGAAACAAACAGAATCGCATAAAACTTACCACTCTTACAAATATAACAAATAACACAAACAATATTTATAGAACAATAGAATATCAAGGTAACATACATAATAAAATGAAAAAAATTTTTAAGAAACACAATATAGTTATAACATCCAAAAGCAACAACACACTAGATAAAATTTTAATTAACAACAAAGATAAAATCAATAAAATGAACGATAATGGAGTTTACAAATTAGAATGTGATACGTGTAAAGCCATTTACATTGGTGAAACAGGGAGATGTTTAAAAACTCGTATAAAAGAACATAGAACACAACAGAGATCTAACTTTGGAAGACATATAATATTTAACAAAGAACACCAATTTAATGAAACAAAAAACACAACATTACTTCATAAGAAAAATAAAAGTAACCTTTTGGAAATACTTGAACTTTATGAAATTAGAAAATTTAAACATAATCATCCACAAATTTTATGTTTGAATGACCAAATTAACTACACAGAAAAACCTTTATATATGTATTTGAAAAATCCTTTTACTCCACCTAAAAATAAAATTAAAAAACCCTAACATATACAATGAACTCAAACCGCAATAACATTTTCCCATATTTCCCTTCCCAAATTTACAATAGATATTTGAACTTTTGGTTTGGGAAATATTCAATTTTAATTTTATTTTATTTTAATCCTATTTTAATTTTTCACATTGACACAACATGACATTAATCACAAAATAAAATGTCAATAACATCAACAATTTTCTTTAAAATATATTTCCTGAAGATGGTTTAAACGTAACCGAAACCGGTAGTAACATTGTGTAAAATACTATCATCTTGTTAATAAAAGTGCAAAAAAATTATTAAACAAACATGATAAAAGTTACCTGGGATGCATGTTTGAAACGGTGTGAAGTGATGATGTCAAGAAATATCTTTGAGGGATGTGTGAAATAGTGTAAAAAGAAGTCAGGGGTGGTATTAAAAGACTCCTAAGATGATTTGAGGTTTATCAAGGACGATATTGTGAGATAACTAATATTAAATGCTTTGCATGACAGACCGTCGACGGATGTTTGAAACTTTGCAGAAAGGTGTCAGAGATGGTATTAAAAGTTGTTAAGTGATTGTGTCAAGAAATATCTTTGATCATTAAAGGATGTTTGAAATGTAGAAAGAGGTCAGGGATGGTATTAAGAGATGATTTGAGCTTTGTCAAATACGATTTTGAGAATTGTTATCATTTTTATTCTAGAATTAGTGGTCAAAATTATCCAACGACTCATTGACACAACATGACATTAATCACAAAATAAAGTGTCAATAACATCAACAATTTTCTTTAAAATATATTTCCTGAAGATGGTTTAAACGTAACCGCAACCGGTAGTAACATTATGTAAAATACTATCGTCTTGTTAATAAAAGTGCAAAAAAATTATTAAACAAACATTTAATTCAAGACGAAAAACATTCCTATAAAATAAAAAATAACTTTTATCATGTATTACCATCAAAATGTAAGTAGGTAAGGTTGGAAGTGTCTAGATACACGCCATCGTGTACTCAAATCACAAAATTTCGTACACGCTAAACGTAATGACTAGAGTACGGAACTTTTGTAACAAAACGAGACGATTTTCCCTCCTTTATTTGTTCTCAGTGAAACATGTCGTACCCCATATGACATGTCTCACTCATTTTTTAAGTCAGTATACATAATTTTTATTACTACGTCACCAAATTCCTATACTAATACTAAGAGCAATTGCCTTTGCTTGTTTTTCGATATTTTCAATTTTTGTCTTAGGAGGAAAACAAAAGACAATAGTACTTTAAAGTTTTCGACATTGAAATTTACTTCAAAAGAGGGATCGAGACATATAAACTACTTTCTTCTAACCCTTATACTTTATGAGATAAGCAATTCAAACTTCGAATTGAACCACCCTATACAGAGTTAGCCAAATAGGATACTTTTAAAGGGTGACTCTTAACTTTTAAAGGGTGATATTTTATATTTATATAAAATATTAGAACCCATTTTTCATTTTATTCTATCGTAATATACTTTTTTTCAATTTGTATAAGGCACATGGAAAAATATTTTGCGAGGAATTCCTTTTTTCTCTATAAGCAACTTTTTCTATATAAGAAACTTTTTTAAATAAATTGATTCACATGAGTTGCTTATATAGAGCGTTCACTGTATAAACGTGACGTCATTGTTGTGATGACGTTTAGCCTGTAGCTAATTTTATGATAATTTAGGACAAATTGTATTGAAAATAATGAAGAAAATGTTTAAAGTTTCTTATCTTTGCCCATTTCTAAGTTTAGACCAAAAATCTTTACACAAATCATTTTTAGTCTATTATTTGTAATTAAAATTATACCATGACTTACAGAAATATCTTGTGTATATATAGAAAATCGTATTTAATTAGGTGTACTTTATAAAATATTCTTATTTGCAGCCTTCAAGCACCAAAGATTACATAATCCATTTCGCAAAAACACCCCCATGCGAAGAAGATAGCAAATCAAACATAAAACTAAAAGAAATCAAATCGATTAACGACGTTTTCGACGTTTGGGTTGCGGATCATGCGAAACACGCAACGCGGATGCTGCCGGGTGGAATGTACGTCCTCGGTATCTTCGTCGTATCAAACGAAGATTTATTGACCCCATTTTCCAACAAATTAAAATCGATACTACAACAAGTCCACCGGCAACTTAGCGCCAACAGTTATATGCACGGCACATCGACCAAAAGCGAAAAGCTCGTTTTAAATTATTGCACAAAAACGCAATCTTACAGTTGTAAGAGTTATGATGTCGTTAATGCGAGTGTTAAGCCAGCCGAGATTAAGTTCGTGTCAAAACCGATCGGGTGGAGGCAGTTTCAATGCAAATATGAACTTGATCGGATTTATTCGATACCGATTGATAAAAGCGATTTGACTTTAAGAAGACATATGAATGTAAGGGGATTATTTAGATTGTTAATTTTGATTATTATTTTTTTTTGTTTATTAGGATATTATTGAGAAGACTGCGGATTGTTTAAAACCGGCCGTTTTTGCGTTTGATGGAGAAATTCGGAAAAATGACGCTGCTTTAGAGAGTATGGATAAAAAAATTGGCAAATCTAGTGGGGGTAATGACCATTCTGGTCCTACAATGGTTTCTATTTATTTACCATGTGTAAGTTACTCAAAAAAAGATTTTTTTTACCTGTTAACAATTTTCTTCAAATTAAACGAGATAAACTAGCTCCTTTTCGAAGACTTATTGATTTGTGTGTTAATCTGAAAATAATAAAAATAATTGATTTATCTGATTCTTTTAGGAAATATATAAATCTACGAAACCAATAGACATGTCTAATTGCGCCGGTCACATCAAACTTACAGGACAAATCGCAAGTAACGTTTGGATGCACTTAAAAGCGACTGTTAAGGATGTCTGTGACGCAATTCTCGAAGATATTATAAGAAGTTTGGCGGCGAGATTAGACATGCATTGGGATTCGCTTATTGAAGAGGAACATGGTTCACCTGAAGGTGAGATTTGCTTTAATTCCGTTAAATTTTAAATAATTTGATCAAATTTAGATACAAACAGCATACATGAACCGCCTAGAAGAGTATTTATTCACTTACCTCACACAGAAGTCACTCTTTCCGATTATTTATTCCCTGGGGAAGGTCCTCAGGATGCGCAAATTTCTTTACAGGAATTACTGGATATAACTGTTGACGAAAAGGATGGTGTTATGGATATTGAAGGACAAGCAGGTAAATTTTAAAAACTAAATCAATTTTTTTATACTAATTATAATTTTATACCTAAATTAGATTTAGTTGATGTCTACAGCAACAGCATAGATTCCGACGAAACTGATGGTTCTTTAAAATCGATACAAACGGACGCGAACAAGTTGATGTACAGTTTGGGAATAGGAATAGCACTTCTGGTATTGTTGATATCGCTGGTGGTGCATTACTTCAGATTTATACCTTAATTAAGGAAACTGCTTCGGTTGTGGACGTGGTTTAATTGCATTTATTTTTTTATACAATGCAAAGCGGTACATAATAAAACGATATATTTTTAACCTGAAATTGAAAATTATAAGGAAAGCGTTTTTCTTTTTTAATCCTTTTCAATCTCAACTCCACACAAACTATCTGAGATTAATAAAAAAATTAAAGTGAATAGTGGAAAATAATTATATAAAATAAAAAAAAAATTAATTAAATTTGCATTTGGAGAAATCCATTTCTGGGTGTTGCTCCATAAATCTAAAAGAATAAATTAATTTGTTTAAATAATATATACAAGGTGTTAAAAAAAGAATGTAAAATATTTAAAGAGAAAGTTAGACTAAAAAAAAGTTTTAATTAATATTAAGACCAAAATTATGGTTTTTATAAAAATTAATCATTTTGACGAGGTTAGTTTAGATTAAAGGAAACAAATGTGGTTTTAACACGATAGTGCTAACAATAGTAATAGACTCTTACGAAAAAAATTGTTTGCATTTTAATTACTTTTTGTTGATCCAAATCAACCGCCTCACATTATAAGAAAGAAACTTGATTATTATGCTCAAAATCCTTCTTTAATTCAAGATTATTATTAAGAAAATGAATCATCAATGCATTCATATCCTAATCAGCCGCGAATGAGGAGGCAACTTCTTCTGGACTACGCCGCCAAGTAATCGAGATGTTTATTAAGATTAGATAAAACAGTTTTTACCTTATTCATTTAGACTTAACATTCCTTCGGAGGGCAAGTCAAAAGAAAAACTTTTTAAAACCTTTTATCTATTACAATGGGGGATTCTTCACCGTTAATGTTTGTAAACAAAACTGATCTACTCAACATTTTTTCGGAGGATGATTGACAGGACAAAAAAAAACATCACCCTTTAATTGGGGTATAAAAGAAAACTACCTGCCTTAACCCTTTTCATATTACAATGGGGATTTCTTCACGCTTTAATTGGGGTACAAAAGAAATCTTCACGGTATAATTAATGTTTGTAAACAAAACTGACCAACTTAACATTCTTTCGGGGAATGATTGACAGGTCAAAATAAAAATTTCACGCTTTAATCGGGGAACAAAAGAAGACGGCCTTCACGGTCTAATTGGAGAGCAAATACAAACTATATAAGGGCTTTGGATAAGGATAAGTCAAAGTTGTTATTTTTTGATTTCATCAAGACTCGAAACAGATTAAAAACTCGAAATGGAGAAAGCTACGCGGTGAGGTAAAGGATGAGTATAGGGTAAGGCCTACAAAATCGCAATGAAAAGTACAAAAATCTATCAAAGGAGGAGATTAAAGAACGGACAAGCTTATAAAGGATTTTCCTCAGAGGGAAAGAAAATAGTGTGGGTTAAAGAACAGATACTACGCAGAAATGCGCAGAGGTGATACCAGAAGGATTACACGACCTAGTTAAAAGCGTCAAGAATGGGAAAGCACCTAAGATGGATAGAATACCTCCCGAAATTATTAAAGAGGATGCCAATACTTAGCAGCGATGTATAACAGCCTCTTAAGCGATGGTGGCTTCACGAAATTGTAGAAAGTAGGAAGACTCGTACTAATTGAAAAGCCGGGGAAGGAAGTAGAGGGGAAATATAAACATTTATGTCTGTTATCGAAAACGTTATGAAGCAGTTAAATTTTTTTTGTCGAAGAGATTTTCTCTCATTTCGATGTTTAATTATCAGTTGACGTACTTCTAAACTAATTTCTTTCCCTTTAGCACTCATATTTTTAACAATAAATAATAATATAAATATTATGGCAAGCAAACTTTTGACATCAATATTTTACAACTCCACGCAACAGTTGGCAGCACCGTTCTTCATCAACGCTTATATACTTCAAGTTTCTAGTATTTAAAAACTAGCCGTATGTAGACTTTTCTGTGTTTAAAAAATGAATTTTATTTATTATTGTTAATAAAATGTTGTTCAAAGCGCAATTAAGTCTTCAGTTTCCTTTATTATACTTAGTACTAATACATTTAATATGCGTTATAGTTCCAACTTGCATAAGTTACTCAAAACAGAGTTTTACGCGGGGGTATGTAGACTTTTCTGTGCCACTGTAGAAGATTCACTTACAAATAAAGAAGAAATTGAGAAAAAAGTAATAAATGACAGGAATATGAATGGTAACAATTCGAGTTTGAAAGAACTGGAGGTTACTGAGCATCACTTCATTAGAAATCAATCAGAATTAATTGAGATAGATTAACCAATTGTAGCAGAACATAAAGCAATGGTTAATCAACAAGAGGAAATAACAAGATTGAATGCAAGTATAAATAATCCTATATTTAGTAGTTACACAGTTAATATTTATGTTAAGTAATTGTTTAACTTTTTTATTGTATGTCTAGTTTTTTTTCGTTATAAACGTTATGTTTAATTATTATGGTTGTTTCTTTAAATGTTGTATTATTTATCTATGAGTGGTTTAAAAAAATTAGAGTGGGTGAAAAATGTTATCACTCGCTCATTGCTATGAAAGTCAACAGAGTGAATGCAAACATGCAAATAACAACTTTCAACACTCGTATCTATGCTAAAACCGAACAACTTCAAAGGCAGGATTGAACAAAAATTTATTACCATCCAAGTATCTAAAGCGTTTTGAAGGTACTGTGAGCGTCAAAAGAAAGTAAACACTAGCTGTTTACTTCTAAAAACCCTTTTTACTACGATTCTGTTAACTTACAATAAAAATTCGTAAAAAATAGTTAAGCAAAAAACCCCACAAATATGGTAAATCCCCTTTAGAGTAAAAATACCCCGATTTGTACGCGTCAAAAGAAAGTAAACAGCCGGTCCGGTTGTTGTAAATTCATTTTAGATTTAGGGGAAGTACCATACTTTTCGTATAAATACTTATAAACCCCTCCCAGGACAACTTCAGAACATTTTAGAAGAAACAACAAGTGGTTGAACGTCGAAATTAATTATAAATACCAAAAATCATCATGGGAAAACAAACAAGTATAGAAACGCGTAAAATTATATTAAGTTTAAATAAAAAAGTAAATCCTTACGCGAAATAGCTAAAATAATGGGACGAAATCACTGCACAATAAAAAAAATTTTGGATACACAAAACATCATACTGTAGCCGATTTACAACGCGTTGGACGTCCAAAGCGCCTTACAGAAGCACAGGCTAGAGCAGTGGTAAGAGAAGTGAAGAATAATCCATGTTCAAGTGCGGTTAAAATAGCAAACGACATATCGCAGATAGCAAACACAACCATAAGTTGGGTTTAGTTTTTTTACCATACGAAGAACACTCCATAGAAGTGGCCTGCATGGAAGAATACCCCGTAAAAAGCCTTACATATCGAAAATAAATAAACAGAAACGTCTTGATTTCGCAAAAAAAATATCAGAACGAAGCTCCAGATTGTTGGAAAAATATATTATTTACAATACAATACAATTTATTGCCACCAAGATATACAATAAAAGAAAAAAAATGTACACATCATTCCTTAACATTGGTACAAGGTTAACAAAAGGTCGATTTATCGCCAGAGGCGATGTTTTCAAAACGACCCAATCAGCAATGTATGTTAAAAAAAAATAAATTGATATGGCGAATAAAAGTAAAAAAAAATAATAAATTTATGTATAAAGTATTAGAAAAAGAGTACGCAAGAATAAGAAGGAAAGAGACTCGAATTAAACAAAAGAAAAATGATTGGAGAAGAAGAAATAAAGCTGTCAGCTGAGAACGGAAAGAGAAGAGGCAGATTAAATCAGGAAACAGTCTGAGACAACTGTTGTGACAACAAGCGATTTTTAAGCGATGCTCTGAATACAGAAAAACTACGGGCTTCCCGCAACTCAGTGGGTAAGTTATTCCAGAGAGTTATAGCTTGCACTGTGTATGACCCGTGATATATTTCGGTACGATGAATCGGAAACATGAGTGAGACACCAGATTGTGCTCTAGTAGGAAGACCGCGAGAGGCCATGAACTCAAATGTAGTGAACAGATAGATTGGAGACTGAGAGGAAAGAATCTTGTATAAGGTAGTTAGTATACGGAAAGATCTACGGTTTTCAACGGTAAGCATTTCGAGGTGATTACGATAAGGTGTAACATGCTCACATTTTCTCAGATCGAAGATAAAGCGCACACAATTATTTTGTAACCTCTCTAATTTGTTACGAAGACCAATCGAAAGGTCCGGGTATACGGTATCGGCATAGTCCAAATGGGGAAGAATTAAAGAGTAACAAAGGTTACGACGAACAGTAGGTGGAAGGAAACAACCAAGCTTGCGTAGGGAGTAGAAACAGAAATAGACCTTCCTACAGATAGACTGAATCTGGGGCTGCCAGGACAATGCAGAATCCATCATCACACCCAAGTTTTTAACAGTTCGAGAGAATTGTATAATATTACCGTCAAGTGACAAATAGGTATTGTTAAGGGAGTAAAATTTTGTTACCAGAGGCCTTGATCCAAAAGCAATAGCCTGAGACTTTGCCACATTTAAACCCAAGCCATGGCATCTAGACCAGTCCAGAACGCTAGCAAGATCCCTATTAAGCCGCATCACCGCTGCTGGAAGTGCATCCACAGCTGCAGTTGTATAAATTTGGAGGTCATCTGCATATAGGTGAAAGTTGCACTTAATTATTTTAGAAATGGAGTTTATAAATACTGAAAATAGGAGTGGACCCAAGACACTGCCCTGGGGCACACCACAGTGGCTTGCAACTATAGACGAAGATGATGAGGAGTCACGTACACACAACGAACGATTAGAAAGGTACGATTGAAACCACGCGACACAGCTCGACGAAAAACCCACAGAAGAAAGAATTGCCACCAACAAACCATGATCAACAGAATCAAATGCCTTACTGAAATCGAGCAAGACCAATAAGGTCAAACGCCGATCATCGCAACCACGTCTAATATCATCAGTAATCTTGATGAGCGCCGATGTCGTGCTATGGCCTGGCCGAAAACCTGATTGAAAATCAGTGATAATTTTATGCTCATCAAAATACTGCTGCATCTGCATATATACCAAGCGCTCTAGTGCTTTAGAAATAATGGATATAGGACGAAAATCACTCAGACAAGTGGGACATTTAAGTTTAGGTATGGGTACAACGTAAGCTAGTTTCCAAATAGAGGGGAAGGTCGATGTCTCAATGGAGAAGTTAAATATGTGGAGTAGTGGAGGAATGATTACATCCAAAATAGGAAGGAGCTGCTTAATGCTGACACCATCAGCACCAACACTAGTGGACTTAGAATGACTGAGAGCCTGGCGGACTTGAAGCTCGTCAAACAGCTCCAAGGAAAATTTAGAATTGACATTAGCAGAGGCAATAATAGCGGTAATAGTTGATGCCTTAACTTATATTATTTAGTGATGAAAGTAAATTTGAAATTGTTGGTAAAAGAAAACCACCAAAGATATGGCGGCCAAAAAATGAGGCCTTCAAAGAGAAATTTGTTACCAATACCATCAAACACGGTGGAGGCTTGGTTATGGTCTGGGGCTGTATGGCGGCGTCAGGGGTCGGTAATCTAGTTTTTATTGAATCAACAATGAATAAAATGGACTATTTAACCATTTTAAAGAACAATATTTCCCCGAGTATTAATGAACTGGGCTTATCAGAGAACTGGATCTTCCAACAGGATAACGATCCAAAGCACATTTCCAAAATTGTGAAGGAATGGATGCTATACCGAGTCCCTAAAACCCTTGATCATCCACCGCAGTCCCCAGACCTTAATCCTATAGAACATCTGTGGGATCACCTTGACAGGAAGATCAGAGAAAGGACAATTTCAAATAAAGACGTCCTTAAAAAAGCTTTAACTGAAGAATGGATGAAAATCCCTCAAAATATTACAAAAAACTTGGTGGAATCCATGCCAAGGAGATTAAGGGAGGTGTTGAAGGCCAAAGGAGCTCAAACCAAGTATTAAAAGTTAATATTATATTTATTTTTGTACTTAATACCTATTAGTTCTGAATTCTGTTTACTTTCTTTTGACGCGTAAATTCGGTAGATATTTACAATAATCTGAATTATTACGGGTAATGATTTGGTTTTTTTTTTCATGTTTCTATTGATTTAAATATAGTATAGATGAGTTGTGAAGACTGCAATAAAACTTTTTGATTTTCGTTATTAACTGCATTTTTATTAACCTTTTAATTGAAAAACATCAGCTGTTTACTTTTTTTTTGACGCTCACAGTATATACACTTATTTCAAACATGGATTTCATTTGAAGAAATAATCGTTGTCAATTTGAACAATTTTTATTATTTTCCTAGGACAATAATGAATATTAAGTTCCGTTGTGAAGAGAAGTTATGATGACCAAAGAATATGTCAAACTTGGGGTATATGTAATCATGAATGCAACTGCAACTTAAGAGATTTTTGGTGGGAAAAATATGTTGCTAGTAAGCTAATTGACGTCATATCAGAACGTTAAAATGATTTTCGTTAAGTTTAACACTCTGCCATACTATCATTAATTTTATCGTGCTTTCAGATGATTTTACATATATGCCAAGAATAATGAGATGAGTGGAACTTAACAATATTTTTAGGAAAAGCATTACTTTGAACTCATTGATTGTTTAATAAGTTTTTTATACAAAATTGTTTAGATTTTTGTTTTTATCATATTTCCTTTTAATATTTTTGAATCATATCTTATTAATTTACTTCAAGTGTACTTTAAGTTGAGTTAATACACTTTAGCCATTATTTTGACAAATTGTTTTCTTTTCACATTATAATACGGAAAAATGGTTCTAAAAAACTGAAAACTATCGTTAATCCATTTTACCCTCGTTAATATTCTAATAAATTTGTGAATTGTTCAAAATCCAAAAATGAATTCAAAACCTAAAAAAGTTATTCTTAAAAAATCAAAAATATTGATTGTCTTCACCGCAAATTGCAGTCTTTTTTTTATTTTAAAAATTAATTTTCCTCCATACTATAACCTCTTTAAATATTTCCCATCTATTTTTACCACCCTATATTAATTTTAACTTACTTTTTAAGAACATCTTGTTTTTTCTGTTCATCACTAGTGGGTAATCCTAACTCCCTTTGTTTTTGATCGTACATCATCTTCTCAACGAGCCCCCTAGTTTCACCATCCAAATCGGATAACTTCGACGGTTCCGGATTAATTTTTCTCGTGCTAATTTCCGGATCAGATACGACCAATTTCGACCACCAATTCATTTTATTTACCTTCACAAATTTAAATGAAACGTTAAAATACCGCATTTCAAACAAAAAAATATATAACCTTTTCTAAATTGAGTAAGATTAATTTCCCATCTTCAATAACCCACGTTGACTCCTCCAATTTAATTTCATGCGGAAAATCATCGTCTATAATCGGCGGTTGTCCTTTAACGCCGCACGTAAGATGTTTTTTCGTGATATTAACGACTAGGTCTTTTTGTTTTGCTCGGAATGTTATATTTAAAGGGATACGAACCTGGAAAGAAAAAAATTAATCAATAAAGGAAATAAATAATTTTTTGCTTAATTATCGTAACTAATTAACCTTTACTATGTAAAGTGGAATCACGATATTAAAGTAATATTATACATGTGACTGAATAATTATGAAAAACAAATATTGAAACGGAACAAGAAGTAATAATAATAATAATAACAGTTCAAGGATGTTTTAATTCGTCTCTGGCTAATTGGGTTATGAATGAGATTGTTTGTAAGAGAACAAATAAAAAATAGATTTCTTAATACCCTTTCAAAACAAGTACAAATTACTTAATAACCAAGTC
Organism: Onthophagus sagittarius; assembly: GCA_036711965.1. Taxonomy (NCBI): domain Eukaryota; kingdom Metazoa; phylum Arthropoda; class Insecta; order Coleoptera; family Scarabaeidae; genus Onthophagus; species Onthophagus sagittarius. The sequence goes on from JASERS010000004.1 coordinate 18,533,659, forward strand.
TCGCTTTATCTCCATTTGAAACGCTATCGTCCGATTCCATCTCGTAATGATTTTCGCTCGCAATTTACCTACTGGCGTTTGATACGCTCTATTTACCTCACCTTAGAAAGGTCAAACAACGAGCCACCAGAGATTTTAAAATGCAATTATCCTCACGGATGCAACCTTATCCTTCCTACGCGATCAATTTATTCTTTTTTCATTACACCTTGCACAACTCTACAATACAGAGATTGACAAATTAGAATGAAGAAATGGAATCGTCTTAGCGAAATAAAAACTTGTTTTCATGTTTATTATTTCTAATAAAATGTGTGGAAATGTATAAAAAGAATTTTTCCGCATACGCATAGATTATGACATCTGCAATGTTCGAACACCTCAAGGCGTTCGCAGTAAAAACCCGTATAAATAGCCGAGGTACAGTAAAAACCTTGGCAGGATGAGTACACTCCGGAATGTGACACATTAAACGCGTCCTATTAGGCAATAGCCGTTATAGACGCGAAAATGCGGAATCGTACCAACTCTCGAAGAGAGAATTAATTGCCGGCGAGGCGAATCGACGCCGTTGCGTAAGCGAAAGGATTGTTATTAATAATTCACGGTGTTGTCGACGTATTCATTGTCAAGTTTAAGGGGTCATTGTTAATCGATGTACCGTGATGTTAATAAATAATTTCAATCATGTTCTAAGGATTCCTTTGGAATTTTAAAGACGAACATTTCGTAACGAGCCGTTTCGGTGGTGACATAGCGAAAGTAAACAAAATAAATTTATATTTTCATTATGTTTGGGTCATTTGAGTGGTGCACTTCAATTAATTTGTTCGATTCAAAATTCAAACAAAAATGGTAAGTTACGAATTATATTAATAAGTTAAAGAAAATTTAATGAATGTAGATCGGAAAGTAGATCATTTTCGAGGTATTCAAGGTTTTTGTTTCACAAGTTGACCTATTATCATCATTAATGTTAATGATTTAAAGGTAATCATTAGTACGGATTAAAAAAATTGTCAATTCCTTGACTTAAATTACTTGACTTAATAAAGCTATTAGGTTGGTGGGTAATTATATTATCGTTTTTATTAATTACTGTGTATTTGATAGTGGTAAGTGCAACATAATTACTCAAAATGTGCACTAATACTAGAACTAAAACTAGAAACTTTCATATTCTTGTTTTGATTTTTGTTAATATCGTGAATGTTATTGTAAGATTGTTATTAAAATAATAACGAAGATATTATACTTTAACGATGAAATTTGATGTTTTTATTGTTTAGTTTCAACCGGATTCGGTCTCATTGGCCATCCTCAGGAAACCACGTCAATTCTTAAATGATTTTTAAACATATTCCTTTCTTAAATTTTTGTTTGTTTGTTGTAAAAACTTGTAATAAATTTATTTATGATGTTTTAAACAATGTAACATTATTTAAAACGAAAGTAAATGTTAAAATTTAAGGAAGGAATATGTTTAAAAATCATTTAAGAATTAACATGGTTTCCTGAGGATGGCTAATGAGGCCGAAACCTGTTGAAACTAAAAAATAAGAACATTAAATTTCATGTTATTATTTTAACAACAATGCTACAATAGAAACCTTCAGGTTTTGCATGAAATGTTTAACGTTTTAGATGCCATGTTGCAACCTTCTTCAAAAAGTGATCCTAAGTAAATTCCTGGGAATTTTGCTAAGTTCTTCATTCTCTTTTTGATCACATCTGTGGCGTCAATACAATTTTTGAATTTTATTAAATAGATCTGAATATTTTCTTTTCATCAACCCTCATAACTTCTCGGATCTCTTCAGCTTTCAGTACTGGCATTCCTCGAACAGCTGCTTCCACTTTGTAAATGATTTTCTCTTTCAGGATTTTCTTTGAGACGATTGCATAGTTTACGTAGTTTATCTATGTAATTATCTCTCGTAAATAACTGTGAAAACCTGTGCAGTTATCTAAACTGAAGATGTGTAATGTACTTTCAATTTCCGTCTCAGATTCAACCGATTTTTATTGTATTCTCCCGTCACTTTCGACACGTTTGGTTTTAAGTGTATTCTAAAATAATGCAAGTTTAATGGGTGGCAGAAGAAGAAGAGCCGTAATTTTTTGCATAGTTACAGCAGTCATGGTAGAAGAAGAAAAAAGAGGATATACGCCGTGTACGTTGGTGTAAACCTTTTGAGTTACAAAAATTTGCCGAAGAAATTAAGTTTCAATTCATTATAAATGGATTTCAAAATTTATTGGGCAAAACCTCCTCTTATTGAAAAGAAGAATAGACTTGAAGGAAGCAAAATCAGCGCATTTGAGAGGTACTGCCATTCTTCGATTTCTACCAGCTGGGAAAAGTTTTCAAGATGTCTGATTTTTAATGAGAACATATCCTCAGGCTCTTGGAGAGCTAATAATAGAAACAATACAAAATGCGTTGAAAAATTGTGTTATGGTAAGTTTACTTTAATTATCAGATAAGACCACACTGAACTGAACTGAATAAAATATATTCCGAAAATAGGAACCATACTTTATTACTATGACTATAACTTAACTACGATGAGACCACAAATTCGAACACCAACAAAGAGATGGTGATGGAGTGGATAAAAGCCCAGAGGAGTAAAGCAAACAGTCGTCTTTGCTTAAAACATTCATTTGGCCATCAAGCAATGTTTCATTGATTAGTTTATCAGCGATATTTGCTGACATCAAGCATAAGAAGTTTTTGTTCTTCAATTAAAATGTCGTATGGTGTCACTTTCATAACAAGATTAGGATATCATCACACCTCGTTCTCTTTTCACCCATTATTTTTCCACTTCTGGGCGAAAACATCTAGAAGAATTGATACTGCTTCTCGAAGACTTAATACTGCTTCCAGAAGACTTAATATTGCTTCCAGAAGACTTGAAATTCTTTCACAAGATATGAAATGCTTCTAAAAGACCTGATAATGCTTTTAGAAGACTTGATACTGCTTCTAGAAGACTTGATACTGCTTCTAGAAGACTTGATACTGCTTCCAGGAGACTTGAAATCCTTCCACTTAATATGAAATGCTTCTAGAAGACTTGATGCTGCTTCTAGAAAACTTGATGCTGCTTTCAGAAGGCGTGAAATTCTCTCACAACAATGGCATATTCCACGGAAGACTCCGTACTGTCTCTGGAAGCCTTGTAACTGATTCCAAAAGACTTGAAATACTTCCAGAAGACTGGAAATGCTTCTAGAAGAGTTAAACTGCTTCCAGAAGACTTGATACTGCTTGCAGAAGACTTGAAAATTTTCCACAAGATATGAAATGCTTCTAGAAGACTTGATACTCCTTTTAGAATACTTGATATTGCTTCTAGAAGACTTAATACTGCTTCCATAAGACTTAAAATTCTTCCACAAGACATGAAATGCTTCTAGAAGACTTGATACTGCTTTTAGAAGACTTGATACTGCTTCTAGAAGACTTGATACTGCTTCCAGGAGACTTGAAATCCTTCCACTTAATATGAAATGCTTCTAGAAGACTTGATGCTGCTTCTAGAAAACTTGATGCTGCTTTCAGAAGGCGTGAAATTCTCTCACAACAATGGCATATTCCACGGAAGACTCCGTACTGTCTCTGGAAGCCTTGTAACTGATTCCAAAAGACTTGAAATACTTCCAGAAGACTGGAAATGCTTCTAGAAGAGTTAAACTGCTTCCAGAAGACTTGATACTGCTTGCAGAAGACTTGAAAATTTTCCACAAGATATGAAATGCTTCTAGAAGACTTGATACTCCTTTTAGAATACTTGATATTGCTTCTAGAAGACTTAATACTGCTTCCATAAGACTTAAAATTCTTCCACAAGATATGAAATGCTTCTAGAAGACTTGATACTGCTTTTAGAAGACTTGATACTGCTTCTAGAAGACTTGATACTGCTTCCAGAAGACTTGAAATTCTTCCACATGATATAAATGCTTTTAGAAGACTTGATACTGCTTCGAGAAAACTTGATACTGCTTCCAGAAGACTTGAAATTCTTCCACAAGATATGCAATGCTTCTAGAAGACTTGATACTGCTTCTAGAATACTTAATACTGCTTCTAGAAGACTTGATATTGGTTCTAGAAGACTTGATACTGCTTCCAGAAGACTTGAAATTCTTCCAAATGATATGAAATGCTTCTAGAAGACTTGATACTGCTTCCAGAAGACTTGAAATTCTCCCACAAGAATGGAGTCTTCCACGGGACGCTCCATACTGTCTCTGGAAGACTTGTACCTGATTCCAAAAGACTTCAAATACTTCCAGAAGACTTGAAATGCTGCTAGAAGAGTTGAACTGCTTCCAGAAAACTTTAACAGCTTCCAGAAAAGGGCATACTGGCCCTGGAACACTCGATACTGTTTCTAAAATACTTAATATTGAATCCAGGAGATTTGATACTGCTTCTAGAATACTTGAAATGGCTCCAGAAGACTTGACTTTGCTTATAGAAGACTTGAAATACTTCAAGATCACTTGATACTGCATCTACAAGTGCAGAGTTGGTACTGCTACTAGAAGACTTAAAATGCTCCTAGAAGATTTGATACTGCTTCTACAAGACTTGAAATACTTTCTGAAGAAATACTTTCTCTCGATACTGCTTGTAAAAGTGCTGGCAGAACATTTTCATCACAAAACCCAAGATACTTGGTCAACAATTTGAGTTTGCTTCGAAAATATTACAAAATATTAAATGCAATCTATTGACGTAAGTAGTTCAAAAAGTGTTAATTAACGAGTAAAATCTGCTAATCAATAACATTTTTATTGCAAAATGCGATAAACTATTAAAAACTACAATGTTGCTTCCAAAATACCAAATACTGTAGACAAAATACAAAATCTTCATGTCAGAAGTTGAAAAAATGTTGGTGTATACATGAATTATCTTTTATGGATGTAGGTTGGGTTGAATTGGGTTGGTTTAAAAAAATAGTTGAGGCCGTTCGTTTAAAGTACCAAGACCGAAATATTCCATGTTTCCAAGCTTGTTTCCGCATCTTTGTAAGTAACAATGAAGGATTTCGCATCTCATTAATATGTTTTCATGTTTTTCTCTCCTTGATCACCTCAACATGATTTCTCATCTAACTCTCATTATTTTCTTTATGTCGTTTATTCATTTTCTTAGAGGTTTGTGGGTATTGGACTTTGTTGTTCCTAGCAGACAACATGTCACATCTAGCGAAGTCTCGTCCGTCTAGTTTTCCGTAAATAATTTGATAATAATTTCGGTAATAATTTGAAATTGAGAAGTTTCATTAATTTGATGATATTAATTTCAGTGATATTAAATTAATAGACCCGTGCGCTAATTTTAAGGGTACTCTCTTATATAAACCATGAGCAACTTCGCCTCTCCTGAAGAGCTACGCCCCACAAAAAATAGCGAAAAGTTTTGATTTATTCCATTTATCTCGAAATGTATAAACGCCAGGAAAATTAAATTTGAGTTGTAGCCGAAGAAGTGCATAGCTCCTTAGAAGAGTCGAAGTCGCTGATGTATATATAAAGAAGTACCCTTAAAATTAGCTGAAGAATCAGCCCCTGAAGTTTGAGAACATTCAAATACACCCTGTATGCTATTATTCGCAAATCAATTCACAAACTTGACGTCTCTATATTTTCAGTAAAATAATACTGATTGATCTGGAGAGTAGCACTTAGCAAGAAAAGGCGTCGAAAGTGAAATTGATCAATATCAAATCAACAAAATCCTGTTGATTTGCGCCTAATTTCAGGGGAAGTATCATACACTAAACTGTAGTTCCCCTTGTATGAATCGACTGATTTACGACTTTTCGTAAATAACAACCCATTCCATCACTAGTTCTTTTCCTTCATTTCTTGAATAATCGCGATTTTATAGGAAGGAACAAATATTGTTCCTTGGTTGGGTTGGATTGGTCCCACAATTTCTTGTTCTACATTAACTGACATCATGATTCATCGTCTAGTTGTCATCACCAAGTAGTGAAGTGTTTCCCTTCTAAGGGACAGAAGTCTCCTGCGAAGATTTCTATCTTCCTCTATTAAATGTTCTATTGTTGAATAGTTCCATGAGACAGCATTACAGAGCCAACGAAAGCTTTAAGCAAGTTTTCTCATCGTTTTCATAAACTACAATAAGCCTGATCTAGCGATTTGTTGTGTTCTATATTTTTTTCTTTTTTTTTTAGTATTATCATAATCAGATTATTGAGAGAGAAAGTCGATAGATCCACAATTGTGTACTTTTTTGGTGTAAGAGTACCAAAAGAGTACAATTTGGTCATATGTTGATTTAGCCGAATATACCAATTTCAGAAACGTAACACCTCCCTGATTTACCCTGATTATCAATGCAATTAAAAATCATTATTTATGAGTGCAAGGTATTATTCATAGTCAGTTTAAATATAGTTCAAAAAATAATTATCAAAATACATTAAGAATGATTAATCCTAAAAATTTGAGCCTTATTTGTTACATACATAAGAAACATTTTCATTAATTAATGAGAATCATTAAAAACCAATCTTAGATGAAACAATAACCCAGCTAACAAGAAATTTATTTACTCACATTGTATTTTAATCTACTCCATTGTCAACGTTATTTATTGTAAGGTTACATTATGTAGATAAAGTACATTGACATTTTTTTTCGAATATTTCTTAACATTCAATATAGGAAGACGCTCCATAATAACAACTCTGCTAAGGTCACTTTCAATTGTCACATAACGATACAAAAGGGTTACTTTTAGTCGCTAATTGGTCAATTTTCCCACACGTGCACCGTTTCGGCGGTAAAATTCCGCGAAGATTTCATCCTTGAATATCATTATCGGGTGCTCCTCGTCTTATATCATCACGACTTCGCGGAAAACTTGGATGTATCGATTGATCGCATGTGTTTCTCAAGCGATTTTATTTCAAACGATTTAGAAACAAGAGTCAGATGAGACCCAACGAAGAAACATGATTAATCCGGCAAGGTTGAGTTGAGTGAGTTCAGTTGGCAATCGCAGGGCGCAACGGGAAATGTCGACGTATGTCGCAATCGTGCGATTTAAATTTCGAAAGCGATTTTACGCAAACTGGGGCCGATCACTCATAATTAGAAAATGCCGAGTTGAAGGATTTCGCTGCGTGATTTGGTCTTTGTTTTTAAAACTTCCTTAATTTTATTAAATCATTTTTGTTTTCGTTGTGTTAATAGAAAGTAATGTAATCTTTGCTCGCGTGATTTAATCTTTGCATAGCAATGCCACTTTATTTGACAACTCTTACTTAATCGAGCTTTAATTGTGTGCTAATCAGATTTCAAATCCCCTTTACGTTACGAAAGTTTGTGTCACTATATATTTTTCTTATCTTTCTTTTCTTAGCGTAGTCTAAGAGGTGGTTACGCGAAGCAACCCACCGTAACAAAGGCAATTTATTCGCTAATTATCGCGTTTAAGCGTTAATTACTCTTTATCTGCTTTAAGACGTCTTTTGGGGGATTGTTGGGAAATTATTTTTTTTGAAACTTTTTATTTCAAAAGGATTCTTGTAATTGTTTACGAATAACGTTTCGATTGTGAGAATCGATTCAACCTTGGAATTACAACCAAAAAATTAATTATTAATGTATTTTTGTTTTTCTTTTATGATTATTAAATAAAATAAAAAAAATTAAAAAATAAACAATCATTACATGGGATTTCGATTAACAGTAAATTAAGGATTTTTATACAGTTATAGCTTCAAGCCGGATACAATTTTTGGGTGTTATTACGTAACCTTCCATTACTTCACTTTGATTACATGATGTAACGAAATTTCTTTTATAAAAACAGGCTCATCGACCTTCTTTTAATATTAGCCGATGGAGGCTTTTTCACAAATATCTTTGAAACGTTGGCATTTATTGCTTCTTAGGTGAAATAACTATATTTTTCACATCTTTTTAATCACTGTAAACGTTTCCTGTAAACCATTACTGCCGTGGACAAGGCGAGGTCACGGCTTATTACATCTATTTACGTTAAACACGTACGTAACTAATCGAAAATTTCGCTTATTTGCTCATTTACTGTTTTGTCTATTTATATTTTATTACACTTCTTAGTTAACAAGAACAAATTTTGCAAATTAATCGGCGGAAAATGTCTATTCGTTGAAAGGATCCTCACAAACAATAATTTAAATAATGTTGACGCCTACCCACGACCTTCATCAATGCGAAAAACTAATTTGACGTACATTTTGGAGAATCTTGTTTGTTGTTTTGAAAAATACCGCTTTAGGCAAAATGTGGCTCCAAGAATTTTACTATTTTCGTATAATATGTTAATTTAATTACAAATACTACTTCACTAGACAATTTAATCCGAAATCCTTGACTACTGAGGTAAATCAGAATCAAAATTGGTATTAAAAATAATTGGGTGTAAATCTCGCTTTACTCATAATTTATCCCGACAACGATTTATCCTTTTTTTCCTCTTTATTTTGGTGTGTATGTGACACTTTGAATTAAACCGATGAAAATAAATAACGTCAGATTTTCCTTTTCATGGCAACTTACAACCAGTTTCTTGCTAAATACGCAGGGTTAAACTTATGTGCGTCATTTGTAATGAATGCGCCGAACAGAAGATTGTAAAGAGTCAAATCGTTTTAAACGGATTTACTCATACGATTAAAATACATAAAAATGGATTAAAGGAAACGTGCTCAAAATAAATCGGTTAACCCTTTCTTTTCGATTCTCCCGCTATAAATCTCGAGATCCGACCGCGAGATACCTTTACCAGCTTCGTAATTGTGCTGAAAAGTGTAACGAGAAGCGAAAGATACTCGATGTAGGTGCACGTAGATCACTTTATACTGTATCGTGTTGAGGTCGATCGCCTATTGCGGATCTACACCGACACAACCGACAAGCCTCGAACAGGATTTCAGGTTTTAAATTTAGTCTGAGTCGGATAATTATCCAATGGTATGCCAACTAAAAATCCCCAAGCGATATTTATGACGTGTACATTGACCACTTATCATTTAAAAATAGAATTTTTTTGTATTCTAAAAAAAATCATAAGGAAATGCAGGAAATATAAAATTAGATAAACATATTTTTATAAGATAAACCGAGGTCGACGTCGACAAATAAATTGAATTAATTAAAAATATTTAGTCGATACCATAAAATATGATTTAATACAATTCTGATTATATTTAATCCTTTTTAAATTGCATATTTTATTGAGGCAGGTTTAAACACGGTAGTTGTGAAGGTTCAGTAATTTTCGAGAATTTATTGGTGATGTAAACACGTTGAACTCTTAATATAAATGAATAATGTAGTTGGTTATGATGAAAAAATATAAATATGGTAATTTTTTCCAATTACAGGTTTATATTTTCATAATTCAGTTGAATCATTTGAATTTAATAGCTTATCTTCCTATTCGATTATATTTTTAGGTCTTTTAAGCTCAAGAAAAAAAATGATTTTGGTGTTTTGGCCATTTTATATATTTAACCCAACTGTTTCATAACGAGTTTGAAAGTTCCCAAGTATTCTAATTAATCACGATCTTATAGATTATAGAGTTCAACACCTTCCTCTAATTTGCAAATGTCACAAAATAAAGAAGCTAATTTGATTGGCACTGCATACTAATTACGAGAATGAAGGTTTATTTTGGGTGTCATTGATGAGTAACCTTTTACCATCTCAATAATGAAGCATCTATCCAATTCCAAACCAACGCAAATTTGTTGGTTTGATCTTTGATTTGTTCTCGATTTTGCAGGAATTAACGCAAATGATGGAAAGACTGGAAAACTTGACGAAGCTTCAACATAACATTTTGTGGCTAATAACGCTTCAATAAAATCATTACAAAATAAAAGTTGCAATTTGCTCGCCAGGTATTTGTACCTCCCATGCTAATTAAGCTAGGAATTTCTTTCAAACGCATTTTTCTAATATATATATATATGAGTGTGTTTTTGGAAAATGTTTTTGCATTTACGGGGTGGTCCAAAAAAGTGAGACGCGGACCCTGCCTAAAGAAGCATCATTCCAACCCAAGCTTGTTAATTTGATCTTTGTTTTGTTCTTGCAGCAATTAAAACAGGTGTTAAAAAGACTGAAGGACTTGTCGAAGCTTCAATATAGCAATTTGTGCCAAATAATTGTCCAATGAGGTCTTTATTGGATTGACGCTACATTTCGTGTGTCATTACGATTACGACAAGCTTCCTAGTATACATGATTTCATAGAGTTGATATCCATAGTATGGTATTAACGTGTTTTAATACCATGCTCTAATTTGCAAGCATCACAAAAGAAAAAAGCCTCTTTGATTGGCATTTCATACTAATTCTTTTAACTATTAGAAGAATTTAGTCAATAATTTCAAACTTTTTAATTTGATATTTTGTTTTAAAATAATTACAAGATAAAAGCTTCATTTTTGACGCCACTGATAAGTAAACTTCTACCATTTATATAAAGAAGCATCATTTCAACCCAACCCAAGCTTGTTGATTTGATCTTTAATTTGTTCTTGCAGCAATTAAAGCAGATGTTGAAAAGACTAGAGGACATCAATATAACATTTTGTGAGAAATAATTTTCGAATGAGGTTCTAACCGGATTATAGCTACATTTTGGGTGTCATTACGAGCTTGCAAGTTTCCAAATATCTTAGTATAAATCTAGCATATGATTAGCTAGATTTGACATCGTAGTCATTTCAATGCCATGCTCTAATTTGAAAAAGATACACTTCTACCATTTATATAAAGGAGCATCATTCCAACTCAACCCAAGCTTGTTGATTTGATCTTTAATTTGTTCTTGCAGCAATTAAAGCAGATGTTGAAAAGACTAGAGGACATCAATATAACATTTTGTGAGAAATAATTTTCGAATGAGGTTCTAACCGGATTAAAGCTACATTTTGGGTGTCATTACGAACTTGCAAGTTTCCAAATATCTTACAAGTATAAATCTAGCATATAATTAGCTAGATTCGGCATCGTAGTCATTTCAATGCCATGCTCTAATTTGAAAAAGACACACTTCTACCATTTATATAAAGGAGCATCATTCCTACCCAACCCAAGCTTGTTGATTTGATCTTTAATTTGTTCTTGCAACAATTAAAGCAGATGTTGAAAAGACTAGAGGACATCAATATAACATTTTGTGAGAAATAATGTTCGAATGAGGTTCTAACCGAATTAAAGCTACATTTTGGGTGTCATTACAAGCTTGCAAGTTTTCAAATATCTTAGTATAAATCTAGCATATGATCAGCTAGATTTGACATCGTAGTCATTTCAATGCCATGCTCTAATTTGAAAAAGCCACACTTCTACCATTTATATAAAGGAGCATCATTCCAACCCAACCCAAGCTTGTTGATTTGATCTTTAATTTGTTCTTGCAGCAATTAAAGCAGATGTTGAAAAGACTAGAGGACATCAATATAACATTTTGTGAGAAATAATTTTCGAATGAGGTTCTAACCGGATTAAAGCTACATTTTGGGTGTCATTACGAGCTTGCAAGTTTCCAAATATCTTAGTATAAATCTAGTATATGATTAGCTAGATTTGACATCGTAGTCATTTCAATGCCATGCTCTAATTTGAAAAAGACACACTTCTACCATTTATATAAAGGAGCATCATTCCAACTCAACCCAAGCTTGTTGATTTGATCTTTAATTTGTTCTTGCAGCAATTAAAGCAGATGTTGAAAAGACTAGAGGACATTAATATAACATTTTGTGAGAAATAATTTTCGAATGAGGTTCTAACCGGATTATAGCTACATTTTGGGTGTCATTACGAGCTTGCAAGTTTCCAAATATCTTAGTATAAATCTAGCATATGATTAGCTAGATTTGACATCGTAGTCATTTCAATGCCATGCTCTAATTTGAAAAAGACACACTTCTACCATTTATATAAAGGAGCATCATTCCAACCCAACCCAAGCTTGTTGATTAAATCTTTAATTTGTTCTTGCAGCAATTAAAGCAGATGTTGAAAAGACTAGAGGACATCAATATAACATTTTGTGAGAAATAATTTTCGAATGAGGTTTTAACCGGATTAAAGCTACATTTTGGGTGTCATTACGAGCTTGCAAGTTTCCAAATATCTTAGTATAAATCTAGCATATGATTAGCTAGATTTGACATCGTAGTCATTTCAATGCCATGCTCTAATTTGAAAAAGACACACTTCTACCATTTATATAAAGGAGCATCATTCCAACTCAACCCAAGCTTGTTGATTTGATCTTTAATTTGTTCTTGCAGCAATTAAAGCAGATGTTGAAAAGACTAGAGGACATCAATATAACATTTTGTGAGAAATAATTTTCGAATGAGGTTCTAACCGGATTATAGCTACATTTTGGGTGTCATTACGAGCTTGCAAGTTTCCAAATATCTTAGTATAAATCTAGTATATGATCAGATAGATTTGACATCGTAGTCATTTCAATGCCATGCTCTAATTTGAAAAAGACACACTTCTACCATTTATATAAAGGAGCATCATTCCAACTCAACCCAAGCTTGTTGATTTGATCTTTAATTTGTTCTTGCAGCAATTAAAGCAGATGTTGAAAAGATTAGAGGACATCAATATAACATTTTGTGAGAAATAATTTTCGAATGAGGTTCTAACCGGATTATAGCTACATTTTGGGTGTCATTACGAGCTTGCAAGTTTCCAAATATCTTAGTATAAATCTAGCATATGATTAGCTAGATTTGACATTGTAGTTATTTCAATGCCATGCACTAATTTGAAAAAGACACACTTCTACCATTTATATAAAGGAGCATCATTCCAACCCAACCCAAGCTTGTTGATTTGACCTTTGATTTGTTCTTGCAGCAATTAAAGCGGATGTTCAAAAGACTAGAGGACATCAATATAACATTTTGTGAGAAATAATTTTCAAATGAGGTACTTACCGGATTATAGCTACATTTTGGGTGTCATTACGAGCTTGCAAGGTTCCAAATATCTTAGTATAAATCTAGTAGATGATCAGATAGATTTGACATCGCAGTCATTTCAATGCTATGCTCTAATTTGCAAAAGACACAAAAGAAAGAAGCTCCTTTATTATAATAATAATAAGGTTTATTGCCTCAAATACAAATATTTACATAAATATATATGTACAAGGTGTCCAAATTTCGATGGATTTGCAGGGTATCTTGGTAATTATGAAAGATAGAAAGTTGTAGTTTTCACGAACCTGAGCTACTTTTTCGTGAAATTTATGTTGTCAAACCAAATTTTTAAAGCCCTCTTCGTTTTTGATATACAGGGAGTTTTCAAAATATACGATTTTCAAACACCCTCTGTATCCTGGCTATCTAGAAACTTAACAAAAAAGTAATAACTGGATCTACTAGATTTTTCACGTAGAATTTAATAATGTACGTAGTATTTTAGTCGTCACGGTTTTTGAGAAATCCATTAAAACCAGTTTTTACTTTTTTGCTAAGTTTCGTGATAGCCAAAATACAAGGGGTGTCTGAAAATCGTATATGTTCAGAAACTCCCTGTATATCAAAAACGAAGAGAGCTATGAAAATTTGGTTTGCGGCATAAGTTCCACAAAAAAGTAGCTCAGGTTCCTGAAAATCGCAACTTTCTATCTTTCATAATTACCAAGATACCCTGCAAGCCCATCGAAATTTGGACACCCCGTACATTCATAAAAAGTGTGGAAAGACAAACAGATGGCTATGTAATTTTAAATAAATAATTATGGTTACCTAAAATGAAATAATAATGTTCTAGTAAAACAGAACGAATGAGCATATTTGAATTATGTAACGAATCGACAAATAGTCTCAGACTATAAGGAAGGGAAATAGACACAAAATAGTGCAGTAAAAGATAGATGAGAGGCAGACGAGAAAAAAAAAATCAACACGTATAGGTCAAGAAGAAAATTGTTTATGAGATAGCAGATGGCGCATCAGGGCATTTTTAAATCTTATTAAACTAACTGCATTGGGAACAGCGACAGGCAAACCATTCCACAACGCCATTGACTGCACCCCAAAAGACTTATAAAAGATTTCAGTACTATGGTCTGGAACCATGAGTATAGTGTTTTTAGTATCATGTGATGTTAAAAAGTGAAAGGCACCTGATAAATAATCGGGAGTGTGACTATGGAATTGGCTATGGATAATTTCTGGATAATTCTGCAGATTCTTACAATATGGAGTAATGTGCTGACACTTTTGCAAATCAAAAATGTTGCGCATAGAATTGTCTGACCTCTTTCTAGTCTACCCCGAGGGGTTACGGATAGATTGGGATAATTGGCGAAATCGGCATAATTAATCTGTGGGAAAATGAGAGGATAACAAATATTGCATTAGGGCGAAAAACAAAGATTACGACGGTCAACAGGAGGAAGGTAGCAGCGAAGTGTTTTCAAAGTATGGAAACAGAAGTAACTCTTCTTGCAGACTTCTTGAACTTAAGACCGCCAAGATATCGTTGAATCCATTACCACACCAAGATTGTCACCAAGTCTCAGTTGAAGGGTAATTAAAGAATGAAATTGTGGATTTGGATTAAGTCCATGACGTCTAAACCAGTCAAGCACGCTCGACAGATCATTGTTAAGATGCAACAAAGCAACTGGGAGGTTGTTATACTTGTTGAAGTATAATGTTGAAAGTCATCTGCATATAAATAGTAGTTACACGAGGTACAATCACTAATACAATTTATGAAAATTGAGAAGAGCAAAGAACTCAGCACACTGCCCTGAGGAACTCTACATTTGATGTCTTAATCAATGTTGTAGTAGTAAGTACCATGCCCTTCATGAAAGCCATACTGGAACTTGTTAATCAGATTAAACTCCTCAAGATATTTCTGAATCTGTAAATAAGCTAATTCAAAGCTCAAGTTCAATAGCATTTGACAACGTAGATAGAAATGGGTCGAAACTCACCAACATCTAACGGAACTTTAATTTTTGGGAATATAGGAATAACACGGACGATTCGCCAGATTGACGGAAATATAGAGTGGTCAAAAAAACAGTTCAAAATATGTGTTATGGCAGTAATAATTATATCCAGAATGAGTAAGAAGAATTTGAGTCTAATACCGTCTACACCGACACTAGAAGACTTGGAGTAAGTTAAAGCATCGCAGATCTTAGCAGCTGTAACCAAACTAAATGAAAAGGGAAGCACGTTGGATTTCATTTCAAGGTATTCTGTGTAATTACGTTATCAACCACCACAGGAAGATCAAAAAAATACTCCGCTAAAGCAGCAGCATTAAGAGTAGGTCCACAGAATCAAAGACCTTACTAACATTAAGTAACACTAGCAAGGTAACACAACGCTTATCACAAGCACATCTAATATCAACGGAGATCTTAATCAATGCTGTAGTAGTAAGTACCATGCCCTTCATGAAAACCATACTGGAACTTGTTAATCAGATTAAACTCCTCAAGATATTTCTAAATCTGTAAATAAGCTAATTCAAAGCTCTAGTTCAACAGCATTTGACAACGTAGATAGAAATGGGTCGAAACTCACCAACATCTAACGGAACTTTAATTTTTGGGAATATAGGAATAACACGGACGATTCGCCAGATTGACGGAAATATATAGTGGTCAAAAAACAGTTCAAAATATGTGTTATGGCAGTAATAATTATATCCAGAATGAGTAAGAAGAATTTGAGTCTAATACCGTCTACACCGACACTAGAAGACTTGGAGTAAGTTAAAGCATCGCAGATCTTAGCAGCTGTAACCAAACTAAATAAAAAGGGAAGCACGTTGGAGTTCATTTCAAGGTATTCTGCGTAATTACGTTATCAACCACCACAGGAAGATCAAAAAAATACTCCGCTAAAGCAGCAGCATTAAGAGTAAGTTGATCTTTAAGAAATTCTATAACACCAAGTGATCGCATTGTCATCCAAAATGTCTTGACCTCTGATAGAAGCACAATTTTTTAGCGTCTTTGCATTGATGATGTTGTGCAGCACATGATAATGTTCCCGATTGACAGCAAAAGGGTTACGTTTGAACAACTTCCCGCATGGAAGACCTAATCTCATCATTTAGCTAAGGTGCCAGCATGTGTCTAACTGCCTCTCCGGATCATGTTTATTATAGAGGTCAAGAACCTTGGAATTAAAATATCCCACCTTAGTATCTATGTCAGGCAATCGGCAAATTGCTGCCAATCCATTTCACTCGTATCACACATCTATAACTTGTAATATATACTTTGAAGATCATGGTGAAGCACAAGCAGCCTGACGTCATAACTGCAACTTACATGTGTAAGAATATTGTCCGGACGAGTCAATAAGGTCGAGGAGAGAATATAAGAGTCATCCTCTTATAAAACAGTGAGTTGGCAGAAAGGGTAAGATCGATAGATTTAGTGTCGAACTTATGAATCGTAGCTTTTCATAACGTGCATCATTTTTTTAATAAGAAAGTGTTGAAATCATCCTTTAAGAGGATTGTATCAAAATAAAGAGTGTCTCTCAAGGATCCCCTCCACTTGATCAAAGAAATTGGCGAGAAGAAGACAATAAAAGGCGCCAAATAAAACCATATTGCCCCCACATTTTATCTCCACAAATAAGATCTCGTCACCGTCCGTTGACCCGTCAGAAGTTTTAGCAACAGTAGCATGTAAATTGCTTTTAATGTACATAGCTACCCCCCCACCACACAAGAACGTACGATCACTTTTTATAAGTAACGTTTCGCTCACCATTATAACATCGAAGATATTAGATCCAAATGTTATAGGAAATCAGCAATGTCCGCGTTTAAAGATTGCGAATTTATATGGCAAATAGAGACGAGATTGGTTAATTCGAGGAAAAGGTCATTCGGAGGAATCCTCGTGAAATTCTTTGATTGGCATTATATACTAATTCTTTCAACTAATGGATGAATTTTTTGCATCAATTATAGCTGGAGTTAAAAATACTGGATAGCTTGATGAAGCATCAGCATAACATTATGTGGCTAATAATTTGCAATGAGGTCTTTATCGGATTGAGTATGTATTCTGAGCGCCATTGATGAATAACCTCCTTCATCTCTATAAAGCAGCATCATTCCAATTCAATCTTCTCGATCTTCTTCGATTTGTTCTTGTTCTCGCAACAATTATAGATGCGGTTGAAAAGATTGATGCAGCATCAACATTTTGCCAAGATCCAATCAACTACTTAGAATATAATAGATATTCCATGTTGATTTTTTTAAATATTAGCTTTAAGAATTATCACTTTGTTAAGTCAATTATGAACGCCTTAATTTCTCTAACAGTCGATATCAATCATATTGTAGTTAAATTAGATTGCATAATTATCTCCGGGACACACATAACCGTATTATTTATTTATAAATTCATTCATTAATAATATTATACCGTTTTGACATTTCGTTTACCAGGAACAAGAACCGAACCTAAGTTCACCTACTAAAGCGCCACTAAATATCCTTATCAAAGCCGTGAATTAAATTTAATGAGAATACATTCTCGATATCGTAACATAAGAATCTTGTTCGGTATACAACCCCGCCTCATGTGCCGGCTGCCGGATGCAGAACAGGATCTGATCTGCTTGCAAAATTTACTTTCTTATGGTAGCAGGAAACTTGTTCGAGTACGACTCGGTCATCAATGTGCATTGATTCTTATGCAAAGAATCAATTTACTTACTTTGCGGTCTCACATTTTTTCTACACGTGTACTCCAATTACGCTAACCTTTTTCTTGATTGCGGTGGGCTTTCAATGTCACTCTGAGGAGACATCCACGTGGACGTTAAAATTATGACCTGAGTGTAAATAAAGCCACAATTTAAATTTATTACAATTCGAAAATGTCCGCGTAAATCAACACAAACTCTGAAAGTGAAATAAAACGCGGAATACATTCCAATTCAATATCGAGACTTGCGGGATTTACATAAAATAAAATAACGACTTCTTACTTTAAACTACCGGTTGTAGTTGCTATGCGAAAAGTAAACATACAAAGCGAAATCTAAATACGGTCTACAACAAGAAAATACCACATCTACTTGCATAGATACATCGTAAAGTACTAAGTAAGCACGCACACGTACGCGTGGTATGCTTTAGAGCGCATTCCTAAATGGTATAATGAGAAGTTTCTTTAGAAGTTTCCATTTCAAGTGGTTCAATGACGAATTTATGGACGCATTGCTATCACAAAATACTAAGGTGCAATCAAATTAGGCGATGTAGGAACGAAACCGAATAAAGAGATACAAAGTGAACCGATCAAGACATATTTTATTGCTGTTTTGTTTTTATGAAGAACAATACAATTTGATTGAAGGCGAGAATACCAAAAAAAAATAAAAGAGTACAAATCGAATGATCCAGATCGCAAGCGGAGGTCAGCAAGTCGTATTTAAAGAGACTGTTTAAAATTGTTTCGGCGACATGATGAATGTGTCTGAGTTTTTATCGCATTAACGAAATTAATCGGCGCGGTGGTCGGTCTTCGTCGGTGCATTTTCTTCACGGTCAAGTTATCGAAATGAACAAATTCGCTTTCACTCATTTAAGATATGACACTTCTTCCCATTGTTTTTTTCCCAAGAAGTTTTGCTTCGCTTTCCTACGCTTAATTAACGTTTTAAATATATACGGCACTGACCTACAAGCAGCCGTTGGACTCGTAGCCGTTGTGAGAAAAACCTAAACACTTCCATTAATATTTAGAACGCGTTCATGCTAATGGACGGTCGAAACGGTCCGGGCGTAACCTTGACACCTCCAAGTTCGTTCTTATCGGTAATCATTTAATACCCGTTGCAATTCATTCATTAAAACCCGTTTGTATTCAAATGTAACGACAAAGTTGTTGTAATAAGAATTTGGTTGCTTAATTAGTATTAGTCATCCGAATTTATTACGCACGAATACGCAAAATAAATCGGAGAAAGGATATATTACAAAATCGGGGAGTATGTAAATTGGACGCGAAGGCTGCTGTGAGTAAACACGGGAAATTACTTTCTGGTTTCATGCGTTATTTGCTAAGTGCAGAGGCTTTAAATTAATGAGATAAAGAAAAGAGTTATTCGGTAATTCCAACATGATTAAGTAAAATTTTTGACGGCCAACTTAGAACACCCAGACTAAATTAGTAACTTCATTATAGAACTCAAAACGATGACTAATAAACGACCTCAAAACTCCTTAAAAAAGACTAGAAAAAAATAAATGTTTTCATAGGAACTATTCCATTCCAATTAATTTCAATCCAATAATTGTCTATCCTTGCATACCAGCCCAAAAAAACTACTTAAGCAGTGATTATTTTATTTTACTTCCTTCCTCCTCCAACCAAAAATCCAGCCTCCAATAATCAAGCGTTTCTTAAAATCATGACGACCTTTAACCAAATCCACCTAGCGGTCGACCGGATTTGATTAATCGCGCGAATCGTTCTTCGGTAGATAAAGTGACCAAATGGGGTCCAAAGCAACCAAGGACTCCTCACACGAAAAAAATCACATTAGCGAATTCATCCGTTTCTTTTACGTTCACTCCAAATTGCCGCGGCGGCGGCCTTCAAGAGCTCCGCGCTGAAGCCAAATACACATAAAGATGACATTTTTTAATAATTAACTTGACCCTCCCACATTGATTCTCCACCGAGCACCATCATCGTCATCGCCATCGAATTGAGTTCCATTCATCTCACTTAATGTGAAGTTTTGTGTGCTACCGCCGACAGAAATATACGACAGTCATTGCATTCTTGGCTACCAACTCTGAGATGACATGCTAAATTAAATATGTATACTCACTACCGAGACGGTAGCCAAAGAAGTTTCTCGTCTTGACAGACTGGACAGACGACGTATTGATTTTAATGGTGGACTTTTCGAATCAAGTCAATATTTGCGTTATTGTAACTCTTTTTTTACTATTGACGTCATTTGGGATACAAATTGGATATAAAAGAAAATGAAAAACCGCAAATAAAAATGTTCTCGGCGGCAATTAAACGCTGGACACGTACGCCTTCTGGGTAACAATCGAAAAAATCCAAGCTGTCTCGAGCGTTTGTGGTTTTCACTTGAAAAATGTTTTTTAAAAAATAATTTTATTTTACTCGCTTGAAATAAATAAGTAAAAAGAAAAGATCGAAATAAAGTGTGGGATTGAGATTAGCTGGGAATCCCTCCGTGAGATTTTTTTTTATTAAAGAACCGTAATATACTTAGGTTTTTCCAAAGACCATTATAACTGTTGATAAGTCATAGTAAATGTATCAAAAAAAAAAAAAAGGTTAACCCCAAATAAATTGCCTATTATGGTAAGATTAATGACGTCTGTTAGACAAAGATTTTGTCCCGCTTCGCCGAGGCGCCAGATTTGATAAATCGACACAAAAGCTTTAATTTTGAAGGAGTGTAGCACCTCGTTCGTAAACGACCTCGAAATTTTGGGGGAAAATCTTCCAGAAGATTTTGTATCTTTACTAAGGCATGTAAGGAACGATTTTGTCCCACTTCGCCGAGGTCGCTTGCGGGCAAGGCGCCAGATTTGATAAATCGACACAAAATCAACAATTTTGGAGGATTGTATCACCTCGCCCCCCAACTACCTAGGCGTTTTGGGGGAATATCTTCTTCTAGAAGATTTTATATCTTTACTAAAGCATGTTAGGAACGATTTTGTCCCACTTCGCCGAGGTCGCTTGCGGGCAAGGCGCCAAATTGGATAAATCGACACAAAATTTGTAACTTTGAAGGAATGTAGCGCCTCGACTGCAAGCGACCTAGGCGTTTTGGGAGAAAAACTTCTTCTACAAGACTGTATCTTTACTAAGATATGTAAGGAACGATTTTATCTCACTTCGCCTAGGTCGCTTGCGGGCGAGGCGCCAGATTTGATAAATCGACGCAAAATCTTTAATTTTGGAGAATTGTAGCGCCTCGCTCGCAAACAATCTCTTCGTTTTGAGAGAAAATCTTCTGCTAGAAGGCTTTCTATCTTTACTGAGGCATATAAGGAACGATTTTGTCCGACTTCGCCGAGGTCGCTTGCGGGCGAGGCGCCAGATTTGATAAATCGACGCAAAATCTTTAATTTTGGAGAATTGTAGCGCCTCGCTCGCAAACAATCTCTTCGTTTTGGGAGAAAATCTTCTGCTAGAAGGCTTTCTATCTTTACTGAGGCATGTAAGGAACGATTTTGTCCCACTTCGCCGAGGTCGCTTGCGGGCGAGGCGTCAGATTTGATAAATCGACGCAAAATCTTTAATTTTGGAGAATTGTAGCGCCTCGGTCGCAAACAATCTCTTCGTTTTGGGAGAAAATCTTCTGCTAGAAGACTTTGTATCTTTACTGAGTCATGTAAGGAACGATTTTGTCCCACTTCGCCGAGGTCGCTTGCGGACGAGGCGCCAGATTTGATAAATCGACACAAAGTTATTAATTTTGAAGGAATGTAGCGCCTCGCTCGCAAACGACCTCGACGTTTTGGAAGAAAATCTTCTTCTAGAAGACTTTGCATCTTTTCTAAGGCATGTAAGGAACGATTTTGCTCCACTTCGCCGAGGTCGCTTGCGGGCGAGGTGCCAGATTTGATAAATCGACACAAAGTTTTTAATTTTGAAGGAATGTAGCACCTCGCTTGTAAACGACCTCGACATTTTGGGAAAAAAGACTGTATCTTTACTAAGACTTATAAGAGACGATTTTGTCCCACTTCGCCGAAATCGCTTAGGAGCGAGACGTCAGATTTGATAAATCGACACAAAAATTTTAATTTTAGAGGATTATGACACCTTGTCCGTAGGCAACCTCGGTGTTTTAAGAGAAAATCTTCTTTTAGAAGACTTTGTATCTTTACTAAGGCATGTAAGGAACGATTTTGTTCCACTTCGCCGAGGTCGCTTGGAAGCGAGACGTCAGATTTGATAAATAGACACAAATTTTTTAATTTTAGAGGATTATGACACATCGTCCGTAGGCAACCTCGGTGGTTTAAGAGAAAATCTTCTTTTAGAAGACTTTGTATCTTTACTAAGGCATGTAAGGAACTATTTTGCTCCGCTTCGCCGAGGTCACTTGCAGGCGAGGCGCTAGATTTGACAAATCGACACAAAATCTTTAATTTTGGAGAATTGTAGCGCCTCGCTCGCAAACAATCTCTTCGTTTTGGGAGAAAATCTTCTGCTAGAAGACTTTGTATCTTTACTGAGGCATGTAAGGAACGATTTTGTCCGACTTCGCCGAGGTCGCTTGCGGGCGAGGCGCCAGATTTGATAAATCGACGCAAAATCTTTAATTTTGGAGAATTGTAGCGCCTCGCTCGCAAACAATCTCTTCGTTTTAGGAGAAAATCTTCTGCTAGAAGGCTTTCTATCTTTACTGAGGCATGTAAGGAACGATTTTGTCCCACTTCGCCGAGGTCGCTTGCGGACGAGGCGCCAGATTTGATAAATCGACACAAAGTTATTAATTTTGAAGGAATGTAGCGCCTCGCTCGCAAACGACCTCGACGTTTTGGAAGAAAATCTTCTTCTGAAGACTTTGCATCTTTTCTAAGGCATGTAAGGAACGATTTTATCTCACTTCGCCTAGGTCGCTTGCGGACGAGGCGTCAGATTTGATAAATCGACACAAAATCTTTAATTTTGGAGAATTGTAGCGCCTCGCTCGCAAACAATCTCTTCGTTTTGGGAGAAAATCTTCTGCTAGAAGGCTTTCTATCTTTACTGAGGCATGTAAGGAACGATTTTGTCCCACTTCGCCGAGGTCGCTTGCGGGCGAGGCGCCAGATTTGATAAATCGACGCAAAATCTTTAATTTTGGGGAATTGTAGCGCCTCGCTCGCAAACAATCTCTTCGTTTTGGGAGAAAATCTTCTGCTAGAAGACTTTGTATCTTTACTGAGTCATGTAAGGAACGATTTTGTCCCACTTCGCCGAGGTCGCTTGCGGACGAGGCGCCAGATTTGATAAATCGACACAAAGTTATTAATTTTGAAGGAATGTAGCGCCTCGCTCGCAAACGACCTCGACGTTTTGGAAGAAAATCTTCTTCTAGAAGACTTTGCATCTTTTCTAAGGCATGTAAGGAACGATTTTGCTCCACTTCGCCGAGGTCGCTTGCGGGCGAGGTGCCAGATTTGATAAATCGACACAAAGTTTTTAATTTTGAAGGAATGTAGCGCCTCGCTCGCAAACGACCTCGACGTTTTGGAAGAAAATCTTCTTCTAGAAGACTTTGCATCTTTTCTAAGGCATGTAAGGAACGATTTCGCTCCACTTCGCCGAGGTCGCTTGCGGGCGAGGTGCCAGATTTGATAAATCGACACAAAGTTTTTAATTTTGAAGGAATGTAGCACCTCGCTTGTAAACGACCTCGACATTTTGGGAAAAAAGACTTTGTATCTTTACTAAGACTTATAAGAGACGATTTTGTCCCACTTCGCCGAAATCGCTTGGGAGCGAGACGTCAGATTTGATAAATCGACACAAAATTTTTAATTTTAGAGGATTATGACACATCGTCCGTAGGCAACCTCGGTGTTTTAAGAGAAAATCTTCTTTTAGAAGACTTTGTATCTTTACTAAGGCATGTAAGGAACTATTTTGCTCCGCTTCGCCGAGGTCACTTGCGGGCGAGGCGCTAGATTTGACAAATCGACACAAAATCAACAATTTTAGAGGATTTGGAATCGTTTTGGGAGAAAATCTTCTTCTAGAAGACTTTGTTTCTTTACTAAGCCCTGTAAAGAACGATTTTGTCTTATTTTGCAGAGGTCACTTACAAATTGAAAATTGCGTGCATGCAATAGGTATATACCTAGATATAAGAAGATTGCAGAAATACCGAAAAACTCTTCAAAATATCATAATTTTAGTGATTCAACATAATAAAATACTTTTTGCATGAATGCAGTTTGTAAAGAAACATAAACACAGCCTAGATAAGGAGACTTTGAGCGGTCAAATATTTCCAAAATATCCTCATTGACCAGTTTTATTAGACAAATTAAGCAAAACTCTCAAATTAAAGTCCATAGAGTCATATACAGGAGTTTCGTTGACAATGATGATGATTCGTGTAACCATTTTTGGTCTAAACCAATAAATGACGAAGTTATAGGTCGTGATTTTTTTAAATATTTTCAATATTGTTAAAAATAGAGCGATGAAATTTGGTACAGTGTAAAACAGTAGCAAGTAGAATCATTAGTCTGGGTATGTAAGAGAATTGTACTGACCATGGGAACCATACTATACAGGTGTTCCTAAAATGTATATGCTCAGAACTTTTTTATTCGCTCATAACCTGTATATAGATATCAGATGGTTTTTATTGGAAAACTCTCAATAACTCAAAAATCATAATGGATGGTAGAAGACTTGATCTACTAATATTATTAGCAATGAATCATAAACCATAACCCACAACCAGATACAACCTAGATATAAGGACTTTATAGTATACTGCACTCTGAATCGATCAAATCTTTATTGCTTATCTTCTATGCTTGCTCTGGAAGCTGCACAATAATTTCTTACGAGCTTTTTTTTTGCTATAATAATATTTTTTGTGGAATTCGATTTCCAGAAGCCATAAATAACAACAAAACCCTTCAAATATCAATGTCAGATATCTGTATGTTGCATTCACCATCTTATTTTTTATCCAGATTTTATCAAAAAAAATCAAAAAAAGATGAAAAAGTGTTATCAGTTATCAAAGTTAATTGAAGAATTTTTATTATATCTCAAATTATGGTTCATTATGGTTCACTCAAAATATTAATATGCAACGACAGTCTCGAAAAAAAATTTCTATACTTGAAAACACCAAATTTGATCGATTTTTTACTTTTATCCAGCTAGAATCTGGCGTTAGTCCAAGATGTGTCCCTAAAATACCATATATTCAACAAGCTGTGGATCAAACTAACTATTTTGCAATGATAAATCAGAAACAGTTGCCAAATACCTACTAACAAAAAGAAACAAAACCTTAAAATAATCCAAAGACCCAGATTTGCCCTAAATCATTGGAAGACCAGGTGATAAGAGAGTATGGTGTTAAGATATGATAGGTCTAGGACCACTAAGAAGTCCCAGGATTTTGAAAGTCCCGAAATTAAGAAAAAAATGAAACATCCGAAACGATTTTTCTACCATCTGTTATTTTGGAATGAAAATACGCTCGGTATTAGAACATAAATCTTTAAAAGCTTGGAGAATCTTAAAGCGCGGGGTTTGATAAAAGCCGGTAAATGACGGATCTCAAAAAAAAAGATTGAATTAGGTCTGAAAAATATCAAAATAGCATACGTGCTCTAAAAAAAAACGTTTGCAGCAGATGCTGACACTGCATTGGGAAGAACAAGCTTAATAGTACATTAAAATTAAAAAAATAACTTCCAACTAGATAAAATTTAAAATAAATTAAATAATTTTATGTAGATGCTATTTTTAGAAGCATTTCTAATCTTTCTCAAGTCCACCAGAGGAAGTGTCATGTATTATGAAGCGTTCTAAAAGCAATATCAAATTTTGTAGACGCATTATCAAGTTTTCTGGAAGCATATCAAGTATTCTGGGAGCAGTTCAACTCTTTCAGAGGCAATATCAAGTCTTTGGATGCATTTCAAATCTTCTATAAGCAGTATCAAGCCTGCTGGGAGCAATTCAAGTTTTCCAGAGGCAATATCAAGTCTTCCGGAGTTATTTCAAATCATTCAGAAAGAGTATCAAGTCTTTTGGAAGCATTTCAAATCTTTCAGAAGCACTAGCAAGGCTTCCAGAATTACTTGAAATCTTTTAATAGCAGCATCAAATCTACTAGAAGCATTTCAAATCTTCTAAATAAAGTACCAAGTCTTCTGAAAACATTGCAAGTCTTCTGGAATGATTTCAAGTCTTTTGGAAGAAGTGTCAAATCTTCCAGACGCAATACCGAGTGTACTGAAAGGAACTCAAGTCTTTTAAAAGCATTTCAAGTCTTTTGGAAGTAGTGTCAAGTCTTCCAGAGGCAATACCGAGTATTTTGAAAGGAACTCGAGTCTTTTGAAAACATTTTAAGTCTTTTGAAAGCATTTTAAGTCTTATGGAAGCATTTCAAGTCTTTCAGAAGCACTAGCAAGGCTTCCAGAATTACTTCAAATCTTTTAATAGCAGTATCAAATCTACTAGAAGCATTTCAAATCTTCTAAATAAAGTACCAAGTCTTCTGAAAACATTGCAAGTCTTCTGGAATGATTTCAAGTCTTTTGGAAGAAGTGTCAAATCTTCCAGACGCAATACCGAGTGTACTGAAAGGAACTCAAGTCTTTTGAAAGCATTTCAAGTCTTTTGGAAGTAGTGTCAAGTCTTCCAGAGGCAATACCGAGTACTTTGAAAGGAACTCGAGTCTTTTGAAAACATTTTAAGTCTTTTGAAAGCATTTTAAGTCTTTTGGAAGCAGTTACAAGTAATATAGATGCAGTATCCCGTTTTCTGAAGGCAGGTCAAGTCTTTTGGAAACATTTCAAGTGTTTTGAAGGCAGTATTAAGTCTGAAGTCGCAACTTCAATCCAGAAAAAATAATTAACTATTTTGTATGGGTATTTATACACCCCAAAATCCACGTATTTGATGAATAGCGTATATCTTTTAAATATGTTGTATTTGGCGCCTATGGATAATATACATTATTAATTTTTTTTCGGCCCCAGAAGTGTCTACTTCCGGGGCCGAAACACCTACCTACATCGGTAGGTGCCTACAAGAGAGACACCTACCGATGCTCATATTAGGCGATTATTAATAAAAAATGCCACATAATGTAATTACTTAACCATTACAAAAAAGTTCGTTTTTATTGGTTAATCTGTACATTGGAGTATTAACGATTAAGAACCAAAATAATCCTAAGAGTTAAAAGCAATTTACTCAACATAAAAATCAAATGCATTAGAAATATTCCATAAAATCAAAAACATTGACAGCATAATTATAGTGCCACCCATACAATTATAATACTTGTTCTTCGTTACACCGTTAACAACAAAGTAATGAAACCACAAGGTAAAAGAAAAAACTTAATTATCCAAGCCGCAAAGTAGCATTATCAAATAAAGTAATAGGCATTACTTTACAGCTTTTGTACGGAATCCGCGATATATTTTACGACCAATCAATGTTTAAGAATTTGTTGTAGTAATCTTCAATGCCGATTTTCTAAAAACAAAATATTCAAAGGCGTGGTAAGTAACATTTAAAACAAATAGATCTACTTTTTTCAATCAAAAAAACGTCAAATTCCCAAGGTAACCGGACGTTGAGGTTTCTATTATTTGTAAATCGTCGTTGTAACGTCACTTTTGATATATGGAATAAGGACGTATATGAATAAAATCAATAAAACCTTTTCTTGATACATAAAAAAGATAGGAAATGATAATAATATATCACGACAAGTAAGGAAAAAATGTATCAATTCTCGTAAGTGACCGGAATATGTCCTCAATAAACGATATTAATAGTGTCGTTAAGAATTTGAACGATAATGAGCAATAACAGGCGAATTATAATGATTAATTTCTTAATAATACGACAAGATAATAAATTTTTTAAAAATTAAATTATCGAAAAAAAAATAAATAAAAACATACAATTCGTGTATGAGGGAAAAGTAGATGTCCTACAAAATTAATTACGATAAATCATCTCTGTTATGCATCGCGTCTCGTTTCGCGGTATAACGAAACAGGTGCGAGAATATTTTCTGTCTTCGGCCGTTAAAAGAGTTAAATCCGGGCGTCGAGCTTATTTAAGAAGGCGACACGAGACCAAGAATCAGTAGTACACGTGCTCGCAAACGAGCAAGAGAGTGGTGCTTTGGTCAGTGAAGGTGGGACGCGATTAGTTTCAGTTTCCGTACACATCAAACAATGGAATCGAAAAATTTCGCGCCAGCTAACAATTCCAATCCGAATCCAATCGTAAGTTTCCCTTTCATTTCGGATTGCTATCTAGCAAATAATTCTTTGAGCTTTGATCGAATCTAAAATCAAATAGTCTAAGTAAATCATCCGGTTACCCTTCCAATTGTGGCGTTTTGCAACGGAAGATGTGAAATTTGCTACGTGAGACTTTGCATGTAGGGAATTGTGATGAAAGAAGTTTAGTATTGTATTAAAGTGGAAACAAAATTTGTTAATTTTTATGTAATCGTTAAATAATGAACGTTACGGAATGTTTTGATATAATAAATTTTTTTAATGAAAAGAAATATGTTAATTATATGTGAATAGTTCGCATTTTTGCCAACAGAAAGACGTCAAAACAAATCATAAAAGTAACAAATATTTGTTAGAATTTACATTTTTAAGATTTACGTGTTTTCGTTCAATTAACATAGAATTTTGAGTTTTAATTAATACGGCAACTATTCAGACAGCTATCCTCATTAAGTGATCTCAGATGAATGAGAACAAAGGCAAATACATAAGAGGGGCTAATTAAGATACCAAAAATATCGCAAGATATATCACTGCTATAGATATGTGCATTTTGACATTGATCTTCAACAGCAAGTTTAAATATATCAAAATATGATACAGATCTTGGATTGAACAAAAAATAAAATGAAGTGAAAATTAGATTATTTCCAGTTTTAGTACCAGTGTTAGTTGTAGACCTAATTCCAGTTTGACTTAAAATTCAGCTTTAGATTGATATGCACATATTTTTATTGAACTATTTGGAAGTGAATGTAACGGTTCAAAAAGCTGAAAATTAACTGAAAGGAAATGCAAAGTCATAGCTAGAATTGAAAAGCTGGAGGATATCAAAGCACAACTTTAATTTTTAAAAATTGATGATTAGTATTGCGTCTGAAGATGAGGCAAGAATTTGAAATCAGCAAAAATTAAAAGATAATTTGAAAACTTATAATGACATAAAAAGTAATCAATTTTTAGAAGTTGGGTTCAAAAAATTTTGGGTTTATTGACACATTCCAAATATATTGACCTTAATACTTCCTCTCAACCTTACTAAAAAACATCATTTTAAGCCCAACCCAACAAAAACAAAGTCTAAGATATTAAATCTAATTATACACAAACGCGCTATGTTTGTTTTTATTTCAACGAAATTCATTAGTATTCTAGTCGAGTGAATAAGATTCACCCAAAACAAGAAACAGTACAAGCAGAAACATTCTTCCTGGTTCTCGTTATGAGCATACTACGTCAACGGGACAACCAACATTCAATTAGCATTTAGCAATCTCGCAAATCTGAGTAAGTCGCCGGTCCGCGTACGCTCTAAAAGAGAAGGTCAGGACAGGTTCACGAAACGTGATTTTTCAACAGGTTCAATCTCGTGCACGCCATTAAGATAATTTTTATTAAAAACGACCGGATAAACGTAAGCGATCGATCACTTATTTCGCATGCGATCATTATCTTTGTTAAAACGCAAACAACGACACTTTTTAATGCGAACTTATCTATTTTGGTCAAGGTGTAATTTACGTTTAAGAATTAAAGTGCATTTTCTAATTAACAATTAAAATCGTCGATAAAACTCAAAGCTCCAACGAGGAAGTTTTAACAAAGACAAATATTTCTTCTTTTAAATGCCATATACAAGACTTCCTGAAACCGAACGCGGCGCTGAAACGGAGTGTTTGATTGACGGACAATTATAAATGTTCTGATCATAATTAAAAGGAGCGCGCGATTGCAAAACATTGAGCCAGTATATAAATACTAACAATAACAATAATAATACACCTGCGCAAACTGATAAGGTCATCCAGAAGCATTTTTACGAGCCGACAACAACTTCTTGTAGGTTAAATCCGTAACGAAAGAAAAAAAGATCTAAATCTACCAAAGCCTCTAACAATCTAAGTCGTTCGAGCGTGTATAGACGTAGATATCTATCTTGACACATCATCCTTGACATATATTTAAGCGCAGAGCTTTCAATTCCGTCGAAAAATTAAAACTAAATTATTTCGGAAATTAATTCGAAAACAATAATAAAAAAATATTCCAACACAACATAAAATAAATGAAGTCATAATGGAATTTATTGCACTCTGATGTAATCTGTTTTAATCGTATGCAAAGGAAAAAACAAACATCGATATTAACTAATCGGTTTTTCTTTTTTAAATTATGTAATTCCGAGATTTATCGAGAAACATCTTCGTGTCGATATGTTAGACAAGATAATTACATTCTTTTCGCTTACAAAAATTTTCTTCGCTTATTAACGCTAATGATGCAAAGTGATAATTAATCAATGTATGTTAAACAAATAACCTTCGGGGAAGACAATTTGAACTTACAATGTGTACAATAATCGGTAGGTTGGTAAATCTATCTTGGGCAAACGTGGTGTAGCAAATCGTGGGATATGTAACATGTATAGTGTTCAACAAAAGGATTAAAACTTGCGATAGTATTCCAATTAACACATTTTCAAGAAGTTACAATTATGAAAATTCAAAATAATAGGTGTGTTGGATTGGGTTTGGATTGAGTTTAATTAGGCTGGGTTGAATTCAATTTGTTTGGTTTGGATTGAGTTTAATTGTCATTTAGTTGAAATTTTAGAATTTTTGGACTTTAAACTAACTTAAAAAATAAAATTTTATTATTTAAATTAATAAGATATTTCATTTATTTGCGATAATGTCAAATCATACGTCGATGAGATGATGAATCTTTTGAATTTAGCTACCTATAAAGAAATTGTGAAGATAAAATTTACAAAAATTCTAGCAAATTAATGGATAAGTTTGTTTGTATCAGATTCAATACCACTAGGAACCAGTAAAACTCGAGCTGTTTAGCTTCAGTTTTTGTTGGTATTCAGCCTTAGATGGATCTATATTCTGATTGAACTAAAACTAGAACAAACACTAAATCTAGTACTAGATACATTCATGTTATGGCACAAGGTTACCACGTCTCACAATTTATCCAGCTTAAATGATTTTGCCTTTAATTTCACGATCTCACGATATGACATGCATCTGTTAATAAAATCTAATCCGAATAATTTTTTAGAACTGATCAAAATGTATTATTACTTTAAGTACTCAAAACTTTACTATTTTACAGCCAGTAAAAGCTAAAATGTTAAATTTTTATATTGGAAATGCTAATTAGATTATAAATAATAGAATAATAATTTAAAATAATAGATAAAAGCAAATATTAATTATATTTCCGTTAATAACATCCATTTTGAAACTACGTATGGGTGCTGGGTGCAAAACAACAGAATTGAGAAAAGACTCAAACGACGAATGATGGTTCTCAAATAAAGAGTGAAAAACTGCCCATGTATCTGAGGCGTGAGGTTCGTTTGCAATGAAAATGTCTTCTGCCAGCAGTATTTACAGTTTTACAAGCATAATCGAGTTTCGAATTAGCATTTTTTTTAACTTCTGGTATGAACATTTTGTATCAAACAGTATTTGGTATTTTGGAAGCAAAATCTTGATAACAGTTTCTTGAAGTCTTCTGTCAACAGTATTTAGTCTTTAATTAACAGTTTGTTGGCTACTTACGTCAACATTTTATATTTTAAATAAAATACTATGATTTTGCACTTCAAACGGATCTTTGTTTTATTTTTTTCTCTTACCGTTTTCACCACATTTTACATGGCATCATCTGGAGAATACGTCAGAATTCGCGAAAACCTGCATCTTAAAATAATCAAAAAGTCAATAAAAAATCTCTGGAGAACAATAAGAATAAAAGGTTGGTTTAAACACACAGTGTTTTAATGGGTTAGGAATGGTGCGTTTTTGACATTTTTTTAATATTTTTTTTTTCTAAAACGCGTGATGAAAAAACTCCTGATGATGCAATGTAAAATGTAGCGAAACCGGTAAAGAAAAAAATAAAATAAAGATCCATTTGAAGTGCAAAATCATAGTATTTTATTTAATATAAAATGGAAAGAGAGATGTTAACTAATATTTTACATTTTGTTCAATAAATTTTTCTCCTAACAGTTTTACAAGCCTCCTAGAAGCAAAATTAAGTCTATTGGGAGCATTTCAAGTCTTTTGGAATCAATATTAAATCTTCTAGTAGCAGTATCAAGTCTTCTAGAAGCATTTCATGTCTTCAAGAGGCAATATCTTATCAATAGTCTTCCAGGGAGAGTTACAAATCTTTTGGAAGCACTTCAAACCTTCTGGACGCATGTAAAATTTTTTCATTGACTTTCAAGTCTTTTAAAAGTAGTATCAACTCTTCCAGAGGCAGTATAGAATCGTCAGGAAGCAATTAAAGTATTCTGGAAGCAATATTAAGTCTTCTAGAAGCATTTTCAGTTTTGTGGAAGCATTTCAAGTGTGTTGAAAGTAATATCAAGTATTCTGAAAGTATTTCAAATCTTTTAAAAGTAATATCAAGTCTTCCAGAGGCAGTATTGTCTTCTGGAAGCTGTATCATGTTTTTTGAAAGTATTTCAAGTTTTCCAGAAGTAGTATCAAGATTTCTGAAACTTTGTAAGTCTTCAGGAAACAAAATCAAGGCTTCTAGAAGCAGTATCAAGTAGAAGCACTGCAAGTCTTCTCTAATTATTCTGGCATATCAAATTTTCTGATTGAATTTCAAGTCTTTTCAAAATAGTATCAAGTCTTCCAGAGGCAATATCGAGTCTTCAGGAAGCAGTTAAAATATGTTGAAAGCAGTAAAGCAGTAAGTCTTCTAGAAGCAGTATCATTTTTGTGGAAGCATTGGAAGTGTGTTGGAAGCAATATCAAGTATGCTGAAAGTATTTCAAGTCTTTTAAAAATAGTATCAAGTATTTCAGAAGCAATATAGAAGCTATATGCCTCTGAAAGCATTCCAAGTCATTTGGAAGCGGTATCATGTCTTGTAGAAACATTTCAAGTTTTGTGGAAGCATTTCAAGTGTGTTGGAAGCAGTATCAAGTCTTGTGAGAACATTTTATGTCTTCTAAAAGCAGTATCAAGTCTTCCGTTATGTTTTCTGAAAGCTATACCAAAATATTTCAAGTCTTTTGGAGGCAGATCAAATCTTAGAGAAGCAGTATTAAGTTCTCCGGTTGTGTCAATTGTACAGTACAAGCATTTGTACTGTACAATTTCGAGGTTAATCAAAATTTTAGAAAAAAATGTAATACGCAGATAATATGTATAGTATCCAACAAAAAGATATTGAAATCATGACTTAATTAGTTATATCTAGAATTAAAAATCAATTTCAATTTAGCCGTGAGTTTTTTAAGATGGCTAAAAAACTAGCATTAGTATTAGAATTAATACTAGACCTATAACTAGATATATTCGTCAACATCAACAAATATTAATTTTAAGAAGTTACAATATGTGCATTAAAAATAGGTTAGGTTGGATTGAATTTAGTTGGGCTGGGTTGAATTGTGTTTGGTTGGATTTAGTTGGGTTGGATGACAAATATATCACGTAATCCTTAATTGTTGATATCTATCGTTAGATGGGTTTATATTCAGATTGAACTAAAAGTAGAATTAAATACATTTAAGTTTAAGCGTCTTAAGAGGCGGTCAACTAACCACTTCCGTGATTGATTTATTATCCAATTCGACCTAACCAAATCCAAAGCAAATAACCAAGTCGAACCGTACCCAACCCAACCAAAATTACTCTCAGTTAACGTAATTGTAAATGTTCAGACGCACATCCAAATCAGAATGTTTCATGTACTCTATATTCCGAGTCCATATTCTGATTGAACTAAAACTAACTCTAGATCCAGAACTAGATACATTCAGGTTTAGGTGTTTTAAAAAATTTCGGCATACCAATAACATTTATTTATGATTCAACCCAACACAATCAATATGTTAACATATTTAAATTAATAAATTTGTGGCATTGTCAAGTCATAGGTAGACAAGATGATAAATCTTTTGAAACATTCGGGCTTTTTCGCTTCAGTTTTTGTTGGTATTCTACTTTAGATGCATCTACATTTTAATTGGACTAAAACTAGAACTAACACTAGATACATTCTTGATTAGACGTCTTAAGAGAAGTTTGGCGTATCAATTATATGATTAATTTGAGATGCAATGCAATCTAACCAAGTCCAACGCAACCCAACCTATTTGTGACATTTGCAAGCCATTCTCGACAAGATGATAACTCTTTTGGATTTAGTTGCTTATAAAAAAATAAACAAGATGACATTTACAAAAATTGCAGCAGATAAATAGAGAAAATTGTTTGTATAGGATTCAATATCACTAAGAACTGAAAATATCCGAGCTTTTTAGCTCCAGTTCTTGCTGGTATTCAGCGTTATATAGACTCCATATTCTGATTGAACTAATACTAACACTAGGTCTAGAACTAGATACATTCATGTTAAGGTGTCTAAAGAGAAGTTTGGCTAACCAATTATGTGATTGATTTGTAATCTAACCCAACCCAATCAAGTCCAACGTAACTCAACTCAATGAAAATATTAAAATAATTAAATTAACCGATTTGTAACATTTGCAAGTCATTTATCGGCAAGATGATGAATCTTTTGGATTTAGTTGTTTATAAGAATATCAAAGATAAAATTTACAAAAACTCCAACAAATCAATGCAGAAATTTGTTTGTATAGAATTAATACCACCAAGAACTATAAACTTTTGAACTATTTCTCTTCAGTTTTTATTAGTATTCAATGTTAGATAGTTCTATATTCTGATTAAATTAAAACTAAATCTAGAACTACATACATTCATGTTTAGACGTCTTAAGAGAAGTTCGGCTTACCAATTATGTAATTTATTTGTGATTAAACCCAACCCAACGAAATCCAACGCATCCCAAGCCAACCCAACCAAACCAAATCCAACACAACACAACTTACTCATCGTAAAAATAATTATAAATCTTAAAACGCGCATCCAAACCAGAATGTTTTATGTAACTCTGTCATTTATATTCAAATTTCAAAATTCAACGCATCCCAGCCTAACCCAACCAAACCAAATCCAACACAACCCAATGAAACCAAATCCAACACAACCCAACGAAACCAAATCCTACACAATTCATGAAAACCAAATCCAACACAACCCAACCAAACTAAATCGAACACAACCCAACCAACCCAAATCCAGCACAACCAAACTTACTCGTTGTAAAAATAATTGTAAATCTTAAAACGCGCATCCAAACGAGAATGTTTTATGTAACTCTGTCATTTACCCAAGTCTCAACTGAAATGGTTTGATTAATTCTATGTTTCATGCTACATATAAATCTTTTCCAACGTCATCTTCAATTTCAAGCCATTATCATGTTTTATTTTTTAAATTACTTGCTATTTTTGTCTAAACGTCATTGGATAGAGATTTGTTTTGCGAATCCCTGATATACAATTCATTAACACAAATTATTTTGATCGAACTAAAATTAGAACTGACACTAGAACTGGAATCATTCGGGTTTAGCAAGTTGAGAGATGTACACAGCTAAACCTACTCTATTTAAAATACTCTAAATTATTATATCAGAAACCATTCATTTTAGTAAAAAAAATGTCTTCAGATTGCTAAACCCAACCCTGTATATTTCAACTGACGTAAAACTAGAACTGACACTAAGCCTAGAACTAGAGTACTTCAGGTTTAGCCGCCTTGAGAAATATACGGCTAAACACGAATATTTCTAGTTCTAGAGTTAGATCCAATGGTATAAAACTAGAACTAACACTAGCCTGAAGACGGACGGCTAAACCCGAATCTTTCCACTTCTAGGTCTAGTGTTAGTTCTAGTTTTACTTCAATTTAAATATACGGGGCTGGGTTGGGTAGGGTTTAGCCGTACATCTGAAGATATTTTTTAACGAAGTCCTTTTCTGAAAAAGAGTACTTTACAAACTGATTTGCCAACCCTGTATATTTAAATTGAGGTAAAACTACAACTAACACTAGACCTTTAACTAATTTTAATCATCATTAAGCGCTCGACTTTTTAGATTTTGATGGAACTAACACTAAACCTAGAACTAGACCCATTCGGGTATAAAACTCACCTCACTTATTAATTTTAATGATACAAAGCAATAATTACTCAAAGAATCTGAAAGAAATAACCTCGAAGAAGAACAACTTGAACTCACAAACGAAGTATAAGTAACCAAAACAAAAAAAATAATTAAAAGTACAACCAAAACAATCACAATAATCAGTACTCCAATTCAAAACCGCCTTGAACAAAACGAAACGAAAATGACGAGAAAAAAATCAAATAAATATTTCACGAACCTTGGGTAAAAAGGAAACAATCAAATCGAACGACTTTTCTAAGGTAATCACAACCTATTGAATTTTGCAAACTCCAATTTGCCCGGTTAAGGTCGCGCGTGAAACAAGAACGGCGTATAAGAATAAAATAAAAATAAAATTAAACGGGAGAGAAAAAAAATGCGAGCACGAGTAGTCGTGCGGCATTGGGGAGTGGTTGAATTTAAAATTTATCGTTTTTTTTTCTGGTCACGTCAGATCGGGAATCAAGTGTTATTGAGGCGGCGACAACTTTTTCACGCGTATCTCGCCTTTAGGTACAATATAATTAGCCTTATTTGGAGGATTAAACAAACCGAAGAAATATTTTTTTTTTACTTTCATCCTGTTAAAATCATTTTAATTACGCCTTTTTAAACATTTCTTTTTCGTTTCAGATATCCGCAGAACTCGAACAGAGTTGGCATATACCAAGACCAACACTAGCTCGGCCCTCAAAGAGTAGTCAAGGATCATTATCCAGTAAAAACAGTACTCAAGTAAGTCGAGTAAGTTAATTAAAAAAATTTATTATTAATAAATATTAATGTTAATATAGAGCGCAAGGTCCGGGTCTTTATTATTAACCGCGGCTAATTTAGCGCAAATCCATAACGATGAGATTCAAAACACAACGAAAGAAGACAATCTCAGGCTGTATTTGGAACGACACGGACACGATAATCCGTTATTTTCGTTGGGTTCTCAAGACCGATTGAAAAAACCCGACCCGGATAGCGTGTCGGTTGCCAGTTCGATGCATTTTACGGTGATTAATGTCGATACGAGACCGGCAGTTAAACCAAGAAGTTTTTGCAAAAAACATCGACTGAGCGTTCTTGTACTGACTATGTCCGCCCTCATTACCTTAGGCATTTTAGGAGGTATCCTGTTTATGGAGAGTAAGTTTCATTATTTCATTTCATATAAACAATAAAATTAACTTTATTTTTTATTTAATTTAGTGAGAGCCAGAAGACAACAGTACTGATAACACGGCCATGAAGCACGTACAAAACAACCAGTATATTTAATTAAATTTTTATAAGTAGTAAATATATTATTAATTTTACGTTTTTATGCATTATTCAGAATTATTTTTATTTTAAATTATTTAATTTCTATTTAATCGATTAATATTGTGGATCTTTTATTACCAAAATTTTAAGTATGACTATTTATATTTTGTAAATAATTAAGTTATTACTTGAGAAAACAATTAAATATTTCCTGTGATAATTAATAAAAAATTGGAAATATTTAAATCAGTTTTTTTTTATTTACACAATCTTTTGCTTATACAAAAAAAGTCAGTAGGAGGAATAGATTATCCCACGTTAACCAGTTGATTCTATTTTCTAATCTTTATATTATTTCTTAGTACATTTTTATACACAAAAGTAATTCCTGTTGTAAATATTATATACAGAGAGCTTATTAAAGCTTGTGTCAAACGAAGAAGTCTTTTTAACATTTAATATACAAAAGATTGTTACAAGCAATCTTCAAATAATCGTATCTCAAGAACTAATTGAAATAGCGCAATGAAGTATTTATCATTTGATATGACAATGATCGTTTCTTTAAATATTTAAACTTCAGAGTTATAATTTTTTGATTAAAACTCCGCAAAAACGTAATTAAGAGTGAGTGAGAAATCAAGCAATATCCAAAGAATTGTATCTCAAGAACTAATTGAGATATCCCAATGATATAAGAAGCAATTTGAAGCAAATTTATATATCATTTGATGTGACAATGATCGTTTCTTCAAATGTTTAAACTTCCGAGTTATGATTTTTTTTATTAAAACTGCAAAAACGTAATTATGTGTGAGGGAGAAATTAAGCTATCTTCCAAAAATGGTATCTCAAGAACTAATTGAGATATCCCAATGAATTAAGAAGCAATTTGATGCAAATTTATTTAGTACTTAATGTGCCAAATATTGTTTCTCCAAATCTTTAAACCTCCGAGTTATGATTTATTGATTAAACCTCTTCATAAACGTAATTATCTGTTAAGGAGAAATCAAGCAATCTTTAAAGGATCGTATTTCAAGAACTAATGAAGGTATCAGAATGAAATAAGAAGCAATTTGAAGCAAATTTATATGTCATTTGATGTGACAATGATCGTTTCTTCAAATGTTTAAACTTCCGAGTTATGATTTTTTGATTAAAACTGCAAAAACGTAATTATGTGTGTGGGAGAAATCAAGCCATCTTCCAAGAATGGTATCTCAAGAACTAATTGAGATATTCCAATGAATTAAGAAGCAATTTGATGCAAATTTATTTAGTACTTAATGTGCCAAAATTGTTTCTCCAAATCTTTAAACCTCCGAGTTATGATTTATTGATTAAAACTCTTCATAAACGTAATTATCTGTTAAGGAGAAATCAAGCAATCTTTAAAGGATCGTATTTCAAGAACTAATGAAGGTATCAGAATGAAATAAGAAGCAATTTGAAGCAAATTTATATATCATTTGATGTGACAATGATCGTTTCTTCAAATGTTTAAACTTACGAGTTATGATTTTTTGATTAAAACTGCAAAAACGTAATTATGTGTGAGGGAGAAATCAAGCCATCTTCTAAGAATGGTATCTCAAGAACTAATTGAGATATCCCAATGAATTAAGAAGCAATTTGATGCAAATTTATTTAGTACTTAATGTGCCAAATATTGTTTCTCCAAATCTTTAAACCTCCGAGTTATGATTTATTGATTAAAACTCTTCATAAACGTAATTATCTGTTAAGGAGAAATCAAGCAATCTTTAAAGGATCGTATTTCAAGAACTAATGAAGGTATCAGAATGAAATAAGAAGCAATTTGAAGCAAATTTATATATCATTTGATGTGACAATGATCGTTTCTTCAAATGTTTAAACTTCCGAGTTATGATTTTTTTTATTAAAACTGCAAAAACGTAATTATGTGTGAGGGAGAAATTAAGCTATCTTCCAAGAATGGTATGTCAAGAACTAATTGAGATATCCCAATGAATTAAGAAGCAATTTGATGCAAATTTATTTAGTACTTAATGTACCAAATATCGTTTCTCCAAATCTTTAAACCTCCGAGTTATGATTTATTGATTAAAACTCTTCATAAACGTAATTATCTGTTAAGGAGAAATCAAGCAATCTTTAAAGGATCGTATTTCAAGAACTAATGAAGGTATCAGAATGAAATAAGAAGCAATTTGAAGCAAATTTATGTATCATTTGATGTGACAATGATCGTTTCTTCAATGTTTAAACTTCCGAGTTATGATTTTTTTTAGTAAAACTGCAAAAACGTAATTATGTGTGAGGGAGAAATTAAGCTATCTTCCAAGAATGGTATCTCAAGAACTAATTGAGATATCCCAATGAATTAAGAAGCAATTTGATGCAAATTTATTTAGTACTTAATGTGCCAAATATCGTTTCTCCAAATCTTTAAACCTCCGAGTTATGATATATTGATTAAAACTTTTCATAAACGTAATTATCTGTTAAGGAGAAATCAAGCAATCTTTAAATGATCGTATTTCAAGAACTAATGAAGGTATCAGAATGAAATAAGAAGCAATTTGAAGCAAATTTATATATCATTTGATGTGACAATGATCGTTTCTGCAAATGTTTAAACTTCCGAGTTATGATTTTTTGATTAAGACTGCAAAAACGTAATTATGTGTGTGGGAAAAATCAAGCCATCTTCCAAGAATGGTATGTCAAGAACTAATTGAGATATCCCAATGAATTAAGAAGCAATTTGATGCAAATTTATTTAGTACTTAATGTGCCAAATATCGTTTCTCCAAATCTTTAAACCTCCGAGTTATGATATATTGATTAAAACTTTTCATAAACGTAATTATCTGTTAAGGAGAAATCAAGCAATCTTTAAATGATCGTATTTCAAGAACTAATGAAGGTATCAGAATGAAATAAGAAGCAATTTGAAGCAAATTTATATATCATTTGATGTGACAATGATCGTTTCTGCAAATGTTTAAACTTCCGAGTTATGATTTTTTGATTAAGACTGCAAAAACGTAATTATGTGTGTGGGAAAAATCAAGCCATCTTCCAAGAATGGTATGTCAAGAACTAATTGAGATATCCCAATGAATTAAGAAGCAATTTGATGCAAATTTATTTAGTACTTAATGTGCCAAATATTGTTTCTCCAAATCTTTAAACCTCCGAGTTATGATTTATTGATTAAAACTCTTCATAAACGTAATTATCTGTTAAGGAGAAATCAAGCAATCTTTAAAGGATCGTATTTCAAGAACTAATGAAGGTATCAGAATGAAATAAGAAGCAATTTGAAGCAAATTTATATATCATTTGATG
Organism: Onthophagus sagittarius; assembly: GCA_036711965.1. Classification (NCBI taxonomy): domain Eukaryota; kingdom Metazoa; phylum Arthropoda; class Insecta; order Coleoptera; family Scarabaeidae; genus Onthophagus; species Onthophagus sagittarius. Next base: position 18,574,451 of record JASERS010000004.1, read on the forward strand.
TGACAATGATCATTTCTTCAAATGTTTAAACTTCCGAGGTATGATTTTTTTTATTAAAACTGCAAAAACGTAATTATGTGTGAGGGAGAAATTAAGCTATCTTCCAAGAATGGTATCTCAAGAACTAATTGAGATATCCCAATGAATTAAGAAGCAATTTGATGCAAATTTATTTAGTACTTAATGAGCCAAATATCGTTTCTCCAAATCTTTAAAGCTCCGACTTATAATTTTTTGATTATAACTCTTCACAAACTTAATTATCTGTTAGGAAGAAATCAAGCAAGCTTCCAAGAATCGTATCTCAAAAACTAATTGAGGTATCGCGATGAAATAAGAAGCAATTTGATGCAAATTTATTTATCATTTGATGTGACAACGGTCGTTTCGTCAAATGTTTGAACTTCCGAATTATGATTTTTTGTTTAAAACTCCGCAAAAACGTAATTATGTGTAAGGGAGAAATTAAGCAATCTTCAAAGAAACTTCAAAAGTATTTTAATTAACGTTGACTGAGATATGGGCTTGTAAAGAGCATAGTGATATTTGACAAAAAACACTTAAAATCAATATAACTCGAAAATAAAAAACGGTAGGTATCAACTGTTATCAAAGTCAACATATTTTCTTATGTATAATTGAATGGTGTAATAAAAACTATAGCATTCCATTTAAAATAATGAAGTTGAGGTCTACCTCCGGTAGACCGGAAGTGGTGGTCATCTTGAAAATATTTTAGATTAATAGATCGGAATGAACAACCCATGTTACCAAAATTTCAAGCCTCTACGAATAGTGTAACCCAAAAAAAGTTCTAATGAACCAGTTACGTGAGACACCTTGTATTTGTTATAGTAATGCAACGCAATTGGTTGCAGAATATTTTGTTTATATTTATTTTCATATTCTTTTAAATTTGCTTTGTATTCACTTGATATGAATAACACATCTCTCTTATCTTTAAATTTACCTATCATCACATTGTTTTTGAACCGAGAAATTACTTCATTTTTCAACAGATTTTTTTTTATTACTTCCGAATTGTCTCTCTTCCTTGTCAATGTTCCCGTACAGTAACTTTTGTAATGAAGCAATTTTGAAACTAAACCAAAAGAACTGTAATAATTGTCCATGAAGGCAGAATTTCCCTGATTTAGAAAATCTTTCATCAAATGAAAGACAACTTTATCTACATGTCCTTTTCCACTTATATCGTCACCACTTCCCGTATATACTTTTATTCGTAACGCAATACCAGAACTTTCGCACACAATGTATAACTTTACACCATGTTTGTGTTTTTTACCGGCAATATATTGTTTAAATATTAATCTTCCTCTCCAAGGAACTAGAGATTCATCTATTTATAATTCTCTGTGAGGATAATATATTTCTCTCATTTTATTATTAAAATAATCTACTACTGGAATTATTTTCCGTAGGCGATAATCACTTTCATTATCAGAAATCTTTGAAATCTTTGTCTACTCATATGTTGGGAAAAATACTGAAAACTAAATTGTTCGCTCTTACTCCAGTAGTTATCTCAATTCTTAGGCATTTGATAGTTCTCATATGTAGTAATAAACTTAAAAATACCTTAAATTCAGAAATGGTTAAGTCCTTCCATTTTTCCTTTAAAATCTTTTCGCCGTACTTGTTTGTTTCATTCACAATCAAAGAGAAAAACGTATTATCAAATAAAAGTTCAAAAAAATCATTTGGACTACCTCCGCTTGGTAACTTTTGGAGACCTGGTTTGCCCTCAAAAGGAATTTTTGTAAGGGGACAATCATCTTCCCACTCTGTATCATCAATAAGTTCACTTTGATGCTATTCAATTTCACTTTCAGTGTCAGTACAATCGTCACAATCACTTTCCTGAAAAACCTCATCCTGTGTATCATCTAAGAGCTCAATATTCACATTTCTGTTATCCTCATTTTCTAAATCACTATCACTATCCATAATAACAAAATTTCGATTCTTTTTTCTATTTCTTGCAAGCATGAAATCATCACTTTCATTATCACTGGTTGCTTCTTGCATTCTTGATGTTCTTGCTTTAGGATCTATCATTTTAGGGGCTAAATTTAAAACTGTCTTCTGCTTGAGAATTTTTCTGTACGACTGAACTGTTACGCGTTGTCGTTAATGCTCGAGTGTTTCGGGTAAAAAGTGTACCTTTTGTTTGAGTGGTGGAAACAAAATTCTTATATATTTACGGATAAAAATGGGTCAAAGAAAAGAAAAAATCTTATAATGAAATTTCTTACATTATAAGAAATTATGAATACGCAATATTCAATGTAAGACATTATTTCTTACATTATTTGATTAGGCGGTATATATAAAAGGCGGTACTATTGCTATTAGTGATAAATTTGAAAAATAGAATTGGATAAATACAGTCATGCTCATATGTATTAGACACCCCTGCGAGAACTCAATATTATTATATCTACTAAAGCTGTAAAATTTTAGGCACAATGATATGTTGGCCTAGGTTGTTTTAACAAGATTTTTGTGGTTTGTTGGGTAATATAAACCATGAACAGGTGAAGATGAAATTATTTTGTATTTACCACTTTAGTCCCTTTCGAGCGCTCCGCCAAGAAAGTGTCATTGTTTTCATTTGTGAGCATTAGTCGGTGTTTTTATTTTTTGTGTTATCATACAACTGGAGTGTTTTAAATAATGCCAAAAACACGTGAATTAACGGAAGCAGAACGTGCCCAAATCGTATTGCTGCATTCGCAGAAAATAACTTTAAGTGCTATTGCTAGACGAATGAAATGTTCGCGGTGTGCAGTTCGCACTGCTATTAAACTCTTGCAGAGGATCTCTCTTCGCGTCAGACGAAAAACGTCCAAAGAATTGTCCAGCGAACTCCACATTGAACACAACATCTCCATTTCGGCACAAACGGTGAGAAGACGACTTGCCAGTGTGGGTTCACATGGACGTATAGCACGCCGCAAACCTCGCTTGACAGAAAACCATAAGAAGTTGCGTTTATTGTAGGCTAAAAAGTACAGGCATTGGACAATTGATGATTGGGCCAAAGTCATGTGGTCAGATGAAAGTAATATAGAGGTATGTATAAATGAAATGTCTACTATTCTAATAAATCTAAAAAATAATTTTAGTTCGAGTATTTGTCAAAACAAGGAAGAAAATAATTACTTCTAATTTGTACTTTAATTTCGTAGGTTTTTGGGCAGGCAGGTAGTCAGCACGTTCGGCGAAGAAAGGGGGAGGCATATAACCCGGATTGTATTGCGCTAACTGTGAAATTTGGTGGGGGTAGCATTATGGTGTGGGGTTGCATGTCTGCGTCAAGAGTGGGAGAACTATTTTTGTGCGAAGGTCGCATGAATACACGCCGGTACATCGGCATGTTAGAGGAGGTTTTGGAGCCATCGGCTTTAAAATTATTTGACGAAGAAGTGCCGGATTATTATTTCCAACAAGACAACGCACCCTGCCATAAATCACGCGAAGCAATGAGCTGGTTTACTAAAAACCGTGTAAGGGTGTTAGATTGGCCAGCCCAGTCCCCTGACCTCTCACCAATAGAACATCTATGGTATAAATTAAAGCTTAAAGTAGCAAAATTTAAATGCACATCAAAAACAACTTTAAAAAATAAAATTCTTGAAGCTTGGGATACTTTATCCCAAGAAGAATGTCATAATCTTGTAGCAAGCATGCCAAGAAGGGTGCTTGCTGTAATTAAAGCAACGGGTGGTATAACTAAATATTAAAATTCTTAAAATAAAGACTTTTAAACCTGTTTCCATTGATGTAAATTTATTTAATACCTTTTATTTTACCTGAAATCGATAAACAGGGGGGTGTCTAATACATATGAGCATGACTGTATGGGTTCTTACATCGATATTTTCTAAAAATGTAGATTTTGAAACTCCAAACAAAATGTTTTGTTTTGGTACGCAATAAAACCAATGCCAAATTTTGTTTTTCTATACTTAGGCATATAACCCGGATTGTATTGTGCCAACTGTGAAATTTGGTGGGGGTAGCATTATGGTGTGGGGTTGCATGTCTGCGTCAGGAGTGGGAGAACTATTTTTGTGCGAAGGTCGCATGAATACACGCCGGTACATCGGCATGTTAGAGGAGGTTTTGGAGCCATCGGCTTTAAAATTATTTGACGAAGAAGTGCCGGATTATTATTTCCAACAAGACAACGCACCCTGCCATAAATCACGCGAAGCAATGAGCTGGTTTACTAAAAACCGTGTAAGGGTGTTAGATTGGCCAGCCCAGTCCCCTGACCTCTCACCAATAGAACATCTATGGTATAAATTAAAGCTTAAAGTAGCAAAATTCAAATGCACATCAAAAACTACTTTAAAAAATAAAATTCTTGACGCTTGGGATACTTTATCCCAAGAAGAATGTCATAATCTTGTAGCAAGCATGCCAAGAAGGGTGCTTGCTGTAATTAAAGCAAGGGGTGGTATAATTAAATATTAAAATTCTTTAAATAAAGACTTTTAAACCCGTTTCCATTGATGTAAATTTATTTAATACCTTTTATTTTACCTGAAACCGATAAGCAGGGGGGTGTCTCATATGAGCATGACTGTATGGGTTCTTACATCGATATTTTCTAAAAATGTAGATTTTGAAACTCTAAACAAAATGTTTTGTTTTGTTTTGGTACGCAATAAAACCAATGCCAAATTTTGTTTTTCTATACTTTATAGATACTATTAATTCAAAAAAAATCTTCTCTCGACGATTATTTTACTCAGAATAACTGATAATTGCTAATTATTATTATTGCACACATGGTGTGCAACCCGTCTTTTAGCCTCGGAAAGCAATTGCACACATGGTGTGCAATCGGTCTCGAATGGGTTAATATTGCACTCAACATTTTAATAACAATCCAAAATAACACTTACCTCGATATCTTGCAAACTTTGAGTCCATTTATATTTTTCCAAATCACACCCATTTCCAGAGTTAGGTTTTAACTTTCCGATTTCGGATTTTTCCTCATCCTCTTCAATCGTTTCAGATATCTTTGGAGGGTCTGTCACTTTATTAATCTTCTCAGCATCTAATTCTTTCTGTAATTGATTCGCTTCTTCATCTGTTAACTCCTTAATTTCAGCTGGTATAACGACGTTTTGTTTTTCCTTCGCTGCCTGTTTTCTAGCCTCGCATTTCTTTTTCTCTTTTATTAATTCTTCGTGGGCCGCTCGACTTATTTTTTCGTATTTTCGGAAAGTACTCATAACTAACTAAATTTTTAATTTTTTTTTAAATTTATTACTTTATTAATTAATTTGTTTAATAATACCTTTTCCCATGCTCCTTCAGGACCCCCGGTGAAAAAGTCACTTTTTCGCCCCAAAAAGCTCACGAAAGTATCTAAAAGCTAAACGAAAATTTGAGGTTAGGATATCGTTTTTGTCATTTTTTTCTTACTTCTGGTCCTCCGGAATGATGTTGCGCTATTTTAATTAAATATGCGTCGAATAGTTCCGATTTATCTCCGTCGCCACTCATTATTTAAAGCTGATTTGCAGAAAAAAATGTAAAAGTAAAAGTGCCGATACAAACACGAGCAATCGTTCTGTGGGTTGTTTAAACTTCAGTGTTGCCAACTTCATTAAAATAAATTGATTTATTAATTTTTTTTGTTAAATAAATTGGTTTAGTAATGAATAATTATAAATAAATAAGAAAGAATGTATTAATAAATTAATTAATGAGATAATTCCTTAATTTTGCATATAAATAAAAATAATTTATTATGAAATGAAACGTAGGCAACCCAATATGCTTTAAATAAAGTTTTAAAATTTATTATAATTTCTTTTAAATTAAAAAATAACGAGATTTAGATAGATGATAAATAAAAGGCGTAATTTTTCCAATAGATTTTTTTATTAGTTATTCTTGTCATAGTGACAAATCTCTATCAGAACGTATTATGTTTAAATGCATTAAATTATTAAATACTCCCAGCAAATATGCCTAATAGAGCAAGTAGAGCATTTTGCCATCCCTTTTTTAACTAACAAACCTACAACAATAACGTACTTTCGTTTTTCTCTATCCGTTTTTTTTTCTGTCGATACCCACGGTTATGGCCCGCAAAAAAAAGAAACGCCCGAGCAATCATCCGGTTGCAGTCACAGCTCAATATGCACAAATATTCACCATTGATTTACAGGTTAATTAATCATTATTGACCGAACTCGTCTTTCTCTCTAACGGCAAAGCAAACGTTCATTACAAGAAGATTCATTTTCGAACACTTCGACACGGTTCCGTTAGAATAGGCACGAATTTTCTAACCATTATCACAGGGAGTATACGCATCTTAACACAATTCATAACTAATTTTTAATCAAACCAAAAAGAGAACAATTTCTATGGACGATTCAAAGGGGTTTTAAACCTTCCACGCAATTCTTTTCATTTTAAATCCACACTATTCAATTGATCCTCATAAAAACGCTCATCACTCGATTCAATCTGTGGTGAATCGAAAAACTTTTAGGAAGGCACTAAAAGTTTTCAACGAGTTAATTTTTTATAAATAAAAAATAAATATGTGTATTAGAGGCATAAAAAATAAACAATAAAAAAACTAATCTATATCTACAAGGCTATAAATAAACGTTATAGCCCATTTTATTAGAGAACTGCTGTGATTCGAGATAGACTAGTCCGAGAATTGCAATCGAAATTAACACTTTTTATTTTAAGCTTTAGTTGTAAATAATGATAAAATGAGGGGAATCACAGATGCAGAAATACACATAATTAAATAAATAAAGTGCTAATGAGGATCAAACTTTAATTATAATAATCAGTTTTTTTTTTTGGGAATAATTAGTTTGTAAAATTTAACTAACTAAAAAAATATAAAGAAAAAATATGATTTTCTTTCTTTGTTGTTAATAATGACTAATTTATAAAAGAAATTGTCATTATTTACAATCACTGGTGGTTCTTAACATGAAATTAAGTGATTCATATAGATGTAAAGAATTAAACACTAGAAGAATTTGTTTAATGAGGTTTGGCAGTCTTTGAGAGTGCTAAAACTATAATATTCTCTCAATTCCATGAAGCTATCTGTCATTGGGGTGTTGTGCCTCTAAAAATATTTAATTCTTTAACATTTAATTATAAATCACTTCATATCAATAAAAAAAACTAAAATAAGGCACAAAATAGGTGCCCACACTAACTCTTTTTTAAGAACATTGATAACAAGAAAATCCGTTTTATTTTATTTACCATATTAATAATTATTTATATTGATTAAATTTTTGTTCCGTCCTGTAAAAAGGATAATCCTATTTTAATTCTCATTAATTTCCCTTTTTAATTTTTATTTCATTGTATCAAATTTAAACGCCTCGCGCTAAGAAGGTTTCCGTAAATTAAATCACGGATCGACTGCCATCAGTAACAATCGTTATAACTAAGCTTTGTATTTATTTCTTTATCTTTTTCGGACCAGCGCGGTCCATAAACCTCATTATTTTTTTTTATTTTTTTTACAACTACATATACGTAATTATAAGATCAGTTAATATCACAGTCGTGCGTTTGCAGAATTTCCTTAGCGCCTCTGTACGTCGAAACAGCTGTAACTGCAACTGTGGCGGTCATAAATAAGATCCCACGTCTTACACTATTTTATTTTTTTTTTTTTTAATACATTTTTTATCGCGGTTCGGTTCGGTTGGAGGTGGATTATTAAATCGTTATTTAAGGAGCGATTTGTCGCGTCGCAGTCGATTTTAAATCATTTTTTTGTATTAACTTCTCACTATTTCGGCAATTTTTTACCGAAAATTTTCGTGTTTTCGCTATCGTCTTCTTTGAGGGGATAGCAAAATATATCATTCATTTTTGAAACGTAACAAAGAGAAAGAATCGTTTAAAATTAAACTTATGAAAGAACGAAACGCAAAATCTAAATTAAAAAGAAGAGGGGGGCTGATATTGTATATGTTACACTTAAATCGTTTATGTATGTTTTATGTTTGTGTGCGCAAAAGGGAACATAATTTTTTTTAAATCGTTACGGTTTGATTACTTTTTAAATTTTTTTTGTTACTAAAATTACGATGATTTCCGTGACTCTAATCACCTACAATTACAATAATTATTCCGTAAATATTTTTTTATATTTTCTGGATGAGGGGCCTCCTACATCGTTTTGTTTCCCAAAAAAATCCAGGATTAACTCAAAAATAAGAAAATTCAAATCAGATAAATAAAGTCGGCTTTTTATCATTTTTAAAAAATAATTATAATGCCCTAAAATATAACAAGTTGCATTGGGGGGTTCGTTCTAACTTTAAAATCAATTGATACATCCTGGATCGTTTCCATTTCTTTTCTTTCAAACTAAAGGGGAGTAGTAATAGAAGTTTTGTTTTGGTATTTTTTAAGTTGTTATTTAACTTGTTATTTTATGTTGTAATAGCAGGCGTAATGTTGTACATGTGTATGAGTTATACGAGAAGGGGAGCTTCAAATGTACGTTTCAATTAACGGCGAGAACTCGCGTTGTCATCACCCGAATTATCCCACCAGTCTTGTACGGTGCTGTTCGAGTTGTAGTTTCCGCCATAATTTCCACCTCTATCGCTTCCATAATAACCTACACAATAAAAATTATTTCTTGCACAATTAATTAATAACAAAACAAGTTACCTCCTCCACCATTGTACCCGTCATGTCCATATCCTCCACTATTTCCATTTGATCTTTGACTTCTCGTGTTTGAACCACCCCCTGATTGTTGACGATAATCTCTTGACCCGAATCCTCCACTACCGAAACGGCCCTTGCCGCCCCTGCGTCCGGAACTTGTGCGTCCATCTGCTGCTACACTCTCCAACCAATTCGGAATTTCTTGTTTCGCTTCAGCCAATAAATCCAACAAAGCCGACGCAAGATTGTGATTGCGCGAATTAAAGAACGAAGTCGCCAAACCTAAATTAATAAAAACGTAATAAAAATAGTTATTTTTAATTCTAGATAGCGAAATGACACTTTTGCATTTGAGAATGAAAGTTTTGTTCGAGAATGCAAAAGAATTTCGCTATCGTGTATCAAACAAGATTCTTTCGAAAACTGCGTGTTTTAAGAAATTTAAAAATTTTACTTTAAAAAGTAATAAAAGAACCAAATTAATTAATGGCATTTGGAATTATGTTAAATTGTTTTCTACATTTGTGATTATAATATTTAACACCCCTCCTTAACCCTCCGTTAGGAGCGCGTGTATCCAGCAGATACATGCATAAAATTCCTTCTCGTCTGTTTAGAGGTTGATATCTTTAGAACGGAAGAACAAAAAAATTTGCAGTAAACCTTGTTATAATTATTGGACATTTGTGCTATACTACCGTAAATTAAGTCCTAAAGATTTTCAATCTTTGGCCCCTCAGTGATTTTTTTTATAGCGAGTTAAATATAAAACATCCGATTTTCGAGATTTCCGTACATACCATCATTTTATGAATTTTTTTTCTCGAAAACTATAACATGAAAAAATTTGATATTTCAACAGTTGATAGCTTAATTCTGCATAGTTTCGCGGATTTTCGCGATTTAAGAGAATGTTGTTATTTCGAAAACGGCTGGACGGATTGCAATGTGCGTAATAAATCTGTATGTCGAATTTCGATAATAGTTTTTCAAAATAAAATTTTTCAGATTTTTTAACGCGAGTAAAGTAATTGAAAGAAATGTGAAATCGACAGGTTACGCGATGACGGTGCAAAGTGCGGGGAGAACCCGAGAAACCAGAATCTCCGTGACGACTGATTGTCTGCTTCAGACCTAAGAAGCCATTTTATATACATAACGTAACCGTTTTTATTTCGACTGAAAACGGGATAAATCTAAAATCTAGGTACTTTTGTCGATAATCAGGTGGTCTAAAATTATTAAAATTTGGTTTTAAGTTAAACTTGATACAGCTTATACAAAACTTGATACAGTTTCCTAAAGACTTGCAATACTTCTAGAAGACTTGTTATTGCTGCTAGAAGTCTTGATATTGCTTTCAGAAGACTTGAAATGATCTCAGACGACTTGAAATACTTTGAGAAGACTTAGAATATTTCTAGAAAGCTTGACACTACTTCCAGAGGACTTAATATTGCTTATAGAAAACTTAATACAGCTTCAAGGAGATTTGAAAAGCTTCAAGGAGATTTGAAAAGCTTCCAGAAGATTTAAGATGCTTTTAGAAAACTTGATACTGCTTTCGTAGGACTTGAAATGCTTCTAGAAAACTTGATATTGCTTTCAGAAGATTTGAACTACTAGATGGCTTGTTATTACTTTCAAAAGACTTGAAATACTCCCAGAAGGCTTGAAATGATTTTAGAAGACTTGGAATGCTTCAAGAAAACTTGATACTACTTCCGGAAGTCTTGATATTGCTATTAGAAGACTTAATACTACTTCAGAAAATTTGATACTGCCCTTGGAAGACTTGAAATACTTTCAAAGGACTTGATACTACTTGTAAAACTGTTTGTAAAAACTGGATACTATTGATAAACCAATTGACTATGCTTTGAAAATATTAAATACTATTGAACAAAATGCACATCCTTTGGCTTGTTATTACTTCCAAAAGATTTGAAATGCTCGCAGAAGACTTGAAATGCTTATACAAGACTTGAAATGCTTTTAGAAGACATGAAATGCTTCTAGAAAACTTGGAATACTTCTAGAAAACTTGATATTACTTCCAGAAGACTTAATACTGCCCTAGACGACTTGAAATGAAAAATTTGGATACTATTGATAAACCAACTACGTATGCTTTAAAAATATTAAATACTATTTAACGAAATGCACAATCTTTACGTAAGTAGTCCATAAACTGTTAATTAAGGCTAAATACTGAGGCAGAAAACATTTTTATTGTAGAAGGCGAGGAACTGTTAATAAAATTTAATTTTGTTTCCAAAAATACCAAATACTGTTGGAAAAATAGGATGTCCATCATATTAAAAGTTTAAACTGACAATTAAAGACTAGATACTGCTTGTAAAACACTTTCTTCCCAATTTAGCCAACCCAACTCATCCCATACGTATTTTCAATAACACCCTGATGATTATTTTTATAGGTTTTTGTATTTTTAAATCCTTCCCAATGGTCTTTGCCTTTGTACAGATTCTAAATTTTATAAATTCCTTGAAATAATCATCTTGGGTTTTGTTGGGTACATACCCAGGGAATTTTCAATTGAAAATAAATACCCGGGTATTTAATAAAGTAAATATTTATAAAATACAACATCAACATACCAACAGTTGAACGAATGTTCACCTTTACATCCTTGATTAATTCATCAAGAAGACATGCTACCTCTGACAATCTTTTTGAGCAGTTGGGGATACAGTTTCAATGCGTTGTATGTATGTATGTATGAAGTGAGGAGTGCGTATTCTATACGCGGCACCTAGGCCACAACGGGCCCCTTGTACGCTGGCTCCCTCTAAGAGGTTTGAGATGTTAAATGCGAATATATAACTCGATTTTTGGCTGATTCCGCTTCCTGACCGACTCCCCACCAAACCGGGCGTGCTATGGCACAGGCCCAGTGTGGGTTCGTCCCTGTCAGGTGCCGCTCCAGGATACCACCACATCCTCGTGGGGTCCCACGAGGTGCCGGTGGCCTCCAGGGCGCTAACGCGCATTCAGCCATTTTTGTTCAAACCCCTTACACACATAGTGATATACATAGTGACGCTGAGCCATTGTGCCCCCAAAATTTCAATGCGTTATTTTTCATACAATGTTGTTTGCAGCATTATATTAAATGCCAACTAATCGGTGCTTTTATTGTTTAATCGCCGACTAATCATGCACTGAAAAGTGGCCGGATAATCGGCTTCTTCTTTGGAAAGTATAGACTAACAGACTGTAATTGACTAAATATGTAAATTTACTGTATATATCTCTTATATAATATAAAACAAAATTAAAAATGGTTTCTTAGGTCTGAAGCAGACAATCAGTCGTCACGGAGATTCTGGTTTTTCGGGTTCTCCCAGGACCCTGCACCGACGTCGCGTAACCTGTCGATTTCACATTTCTTTTAATTACTTTACACGCGTTAAAATATCGGAAAAAATTTATTTTGAAAAACTATTATCGAAATTCGACATACAGATTTATTACGCACAGTTTCCAGCCGTTTTCGAAATAACAGCATCCTCTTAAATCGCGAAAATCCGCGAAACTATGCAGAATAGGAAAAAAATAAAATATGCCCCATATGTAGAACATATTAAGCTATTAACTGTTGAAATATCAAATTATTTCTTGTTATAGTTTTCGAGAAAAAAATTCATAAAATGACGGTATGTACGGAAATCTCGAAAATCGGGTGTGTTTTTATGTTTAACTCGCTATAAAAAAATAACTGAGGGGCCAAAAATTTTCAAATTTACGGTAGTATAGCACAAATGTCAAGTAATTATAACAAAGTTTACTGCAAATTTTTTTGTTTGTGTTGTTTAATCTAATATTATTCCTTAATTTTTACAAAACAATTTAAAATCTTTGGATATATATTTTCCTCCGTTATCACAATGACGTTTAAATATCCTCAATCCAAACTTTGACCTGGTCATTTGAAAATATTTTTTAAATTTATAAACTAATCAAACACCTTTCCTTGTGTTTTATCAAATTAGTTGCTGTAAAATGTAAAGAGTCGTCAATAAATGTTACACAGGGTATGCTTTCTTGATAGGTATAAAATAACGACGGAATTTTATTTATTATTACAATCCATTAGATGGTGCTGCCTACACAATTCACCAGCAATTTGCAATCTACGCTAGCAACCGTTAATAATTAATTGTCATAATTGACTTTTATTTTATTTTGTTTATGTCTACAGTAATTGATAGAAGTGTGGAAAGGTAATATCATAGAAATTATATAACTGGAGGTGCATATAAACAATCAACGATCAACGAGTAATTGCGAAGAGGTGAATTGCTTGCAAAAATTTTGTTACATACTATGGAGGCATGTGATAAAAACAGCGTGTCCAAGAATATGACAATGATTTTTCCAGTAATCGTTGTTAATCATTGTTCTTTAAAGAGAAATAAAATAAAACTTATTTAATAAACCATTGTTGGTTTTTATCAATCAAAGTTAGAAGTAGAAATCTAAATATTCATAAATATGTAAGCTATATAGCATTCAAATTTCGTTTATTGAAATTACTTTTATAACAATCCCCTTGGCGGCGCTGCTTTCAACTTGGTCGTTAAAATAGAGGGGAGATATGCTTCTATATAAGTATTAAATATTTTCTATGATGTTACAAAATATTTGTGACCACTTGATTCTGGTGTTATAGGACCACAAACATCCTAGTAGTCTCGACATTTTGCCCGCAATACATGGTTCACAAAACTTTATTTCTTCTATTGACAAATCATTATTTATCCCTTTCAAATAATTTCGTATTATTAATTTATTTAAACCTAAATAGTTTAAGTGCGCAAATCTACGTTGCCATTTTTTATACTCATCACTCTTTTGAATGTTATAACATTCTCCCCTTATTATTTCAAAATTTATTTCATATATAATATAATTTTTTTCATTCACCTATTCCTATCAATTTATTATCTTTATATAATTTTACCTTGGCCTTTTCAAAAATTATTTTCAGACCGCCAGTTTCAAATTTTTTTTTACCGATAATAAATTTTGTCTCAAGTTAGTAGTAAGTTTTGACAGTCGCAGAGTATTACGCAAAAGTGAATTCTTAATAGCAATTTTCAAAAAAATATAATTATTAGATTTATTTTTTTACCTAGATTTCCCATACGACCAGTTCGACCGATTCTATGTACGTATTCTTCAACATCAGAAGGCAAGTCGAAATTGATCACGTGCTTAACGTGCGGAATATCAAGACCCCTAGCGGCCACGGATGTCGCCACTAAAATCGGGGTGTTTCCAGAACGGAATTGGCGCAGGGCGTCTTCGCGTTCTCGTTGCGAACGATCTCCGTGGATCGATGTAACCGGATACCCGTCGTTGTGCAGGAATTCTTCCAAGGAATCGGCACCTTTTTTCGTTTCTACGAAAACAAGCGTTAAACTTTCGGCTGAAGGTTGCGTTAACTCCGCTGCATTTAACATGTCTAGCAGTACAGAACGTTTATCATGTTCTTCTACCCAAAAAACCTAAACACAAAAAGATTATTAATATTTCATTTATTAACTTGAAAGTGATCATCAAAATAACGACGCATAGTGGGGCTACATATCACTCTTATTCGATTCATCAATAGATATATAAGAAGAATTGCGTACATGGGCATGGGATATGTGAGTGGATTTGTTATTTTTAATGAACTGTTCAGCTTATTGACTTGATTTGCTTCTAGAAGGCTTGATATTGCTTCTAGATTACTTGATACTGCTTCTACGATGACTTGGTACTGTTAATAGAAGACTTCAAACATTCCTAGAGAATTTGAACTACTTCTACAAGATTGGATACTGCTCCTAGAAGACTGTATGTTGCTTCCAGAAGACTTAAAATTGCTTCCAGGTAACTTGCAATGCTTCCAGAAAATTTAACACTGTTTCTAGAAGACTTGATATTGCTTCCAGAAGAGTTGATATTGCTTCCAGAAGACTTGATATTGCTTCTACAAGACTGGATACTGCTTCTAGAAGACTGGATGTTGCTTCCAGAAGGCTTGCAATGTTTCCAGATGACTTAAAATGTTTCCAGATGACTTAAAATATTTTCAGAAGATCTAACACTGCTTCTAGAAGACTTGAAATGTTTTCAGAAGACTTGATATTGCCTCTGGAAGATTTGAAATGCTTCAAAAGACATGATACTGCTTGTAGAAGAATTAAATGTTTGTAATTGACTTGAAACACTTCTAACTGACTTGAAATGCTACCAAAAAGCTTTATACTGCTTCTAGAAGACTTGTAATGGTTACAGAAAACTTGACACTGCTTCTAAAAGACTTGAAATATTTCCAGAAAACTTGATATTGCCTCTAGAAGAGCTGACATTGCTTCCAAAAGACTTGATATTGCTTCTAAAAGAGTTGATATTGCTTTCAGTACTTGATAATTCAACTTGATAATGCATTTATTGTGGAAATCACGTATAAAAATAGAATACAATTCAAAACAACAATAATACTGTAATAATAAACAAATCTAGTGCTATTAATACATGTTGCGATAAAGAAAAAGAAAAGAAATGAGAATTAGATGTCCAATTTCAAGTATTTATCATTATTCAAATGAACATTATAACAACAAAACAAAAAGAAGAAGGAATGAAAAAAAACACATGAAAACATGACTGTTAAAAATCCCAATCCGCTCTACCATTTTATACAATCACCCAACACATTTAAATTCCGACCCTGTTCAATAATTAATAATGAATCAAATATAAAGAAATCTTTGCTTTGTACTTTAACTATTCCTTTATTTTAAAAATACTGTCTCGGTTAATTACCATCCTCAGAGACAAAGTCAACATAAGAAATTAATTTGTAAGATGTAAGTCGGTTTTCATTATCACAATTAGTATAAGTTAAATAAAATAATTTAAAATATAATAAAAACGTGGAACACAAATTAAAAAGTTGACGAACTTGAATTAGATAGAATCTGATTTTATTAATGAATTAATGATTTTATTAATGATAGATGTTTATTAATGATCTTTTATTTTCGGCGATTAGCTGAAACTAGTCAGACAGTGTTTTTAAAATAAAGGACAAAGCAGTTAAAGTACAAAACAAAGATTTTTTATATTTGATTCATTACACGTTACTGGTAAAATGGATATTCAAACTAATTTTAATCAATTCAATAATTAATAGTTAGTTTTCGAACATTTTAGCAAATAGTTGGCTCCAAAACCCTGCTGGTCCAGAGGCTTTGAGATCGTTGGGTGAGTCATTATAAGACTTGTACACATGATATGAGAAAGAGCGCTAAAACATTGATGTTCTGTGATAAGGATATGATTGAATATGATGCTCCATCTAGAGTCACGATCGTGTGTATTGAAAAATTAAAGCGAATTTCTCAAATAAATATTTTGGCGTTTTGGATGTGATTAACTCATCGACAACCAACAATGCTTTTATTGTAAATATATCTGGGACAGTTGTTTTGTACTAACTGAATTGTTTTAACATTTAAGGTAGTGATGGCGGGGTGGTAGAGTGGAGTCAGATAATGAAGAAAATGCGATAACACAAGAGTATTACATAGTTGCCTTTTTAGTCGAGCTGAAAGGCACGACTTGTGCCGGCTTATATTATCCTTAAGGCTTATATGCTTATAGTATCTGTAAGGCTGTGTAAGAGTTTCTTATGTAGTAACTTTGTGTAATTTGTGTATGATACCTAAAGTCATTCGATAGTGAACTGAGCTCCTCAACAAAAGCCAGAGTACTTTCATTAATGTTTATGTTAATGTACAGATTTAGATGGATTAAGTTTCAGGTGGTGCATATTTGATGTGAACCATAAGGTTTGGAGATCAGAATTAATTTTTTCCTGCGCTGTAAAATATTCATCACGTTTAAAACTGAAATAAAGCTGAATATCATCTCGTTGATGATGACGTGATGTATAAAACATATATAAAATAGGAACAATAATTAAACCTTGAGGAACGCCATGCTCCACTAGTCTAGCAGCAGACCTTACACCATCAATCTGCTATCGATTAGTTAAAAAATCAGCAAATAGTAAAGTAAGGGAGATTCACTGAGACCAAAATAATGCCATATTTTTAACAACGATGGGTGATTGACGGTATCAAATGCCCTTCTGTAGCCTAAAAACGTTACCATAGTAATATCGCCTGTGTTAGAAGCCATCATAATATCGTCTGTGACTGCTATCATTGTCGGCGTACAACTATAACCCTCCCGGAACTCAGACTGAGTAGGGAGAAATATGTCGTATAAGGCAGCAAAACGAATCAGATGAGTCAAGATGACTCTCTCAAACACCTTCAAATAACAGGAATAATGTAGATAGGTTTTACTAAAGCACACTTCCAGCAATCTGGAACAGTATTCAGCAATAAACACGAGTTAAGAACGTGTGTTGCAAAGGGGAGGATAGTGGGGCAACATAATTGCAACATATGGGAGCTTATACCGTCAACACCCGCTGATGATGATTTGTAGTTACAGATTATGTCTTTTAAAGTATCGACAGTAATCGTTGAAAACTCAAAATTTTTGTTGGAGAAAGGAGTTTGGTCATATAGATCAGTTCCATCATTATTTAGTTGAATACCATTAACCATCTCCCAAACACCATCAACAAAAAAATCATTCATTTCATCAGCCCGCCTGGGATGAACAAGCAGCTCATACGTTTATTCCGTTTAACTACTAATGTTTCCAAAAGACTTACATATTGTCTCTAGAAAACTTGAAATGGTAACAGAAGATTTGATACTGTTTCTAAAACGCTTTATCTGGTACTGCATTATTGTTAATCTTATTTGGACTCATTCTTTAGCCATGAAATCAATTTAAATACAGTTTTGTCCAAATTTCTCCTTGCTTAGCCCCCCTATGCGTCTGCTCAAACGCAAACAAACTCGAAAGATAATTAACTCTTTGTCATAAAGAGTTAATTATCTTTTAAACTGAATCCACTTGCAGTTTAAAGATTAAATTAACTTACTTTTTGAGTAATATTTTCGGACGTAGAACCGACACGACCGACGGCAAGGAAAATATAATTATCCAGGAAATCCCTAGCAAGCATCTGAATGGGGTGGGGAAAAGTGGCCGAAAACATAAGAGTTTGGCGATCGCCAGTGCGCGGCATCGGCTCCTTTTCGAGAATATTTCTGATCTGAACCTCAAAACCCATATCCAACATACGATCGGCTTCGTCCAATACCAGGTACTTGCAGTAATCTAACCCAATTTTACCTCGCTCAATCATATCGAGAAGACGACCTGGAGTCGCCACCAATAAGTGACACCCGCGGTCTAAATCCTTCATTTGGTCGCTTACATTAGCTCCACCATAACTACAACAAATAATGTTTTATTAAAATATTAAATTAAAAATCACTAATTTTAATTTTATTAAGAAAAGAAGGTTTAAGATTTAATTTTTGATCAACTTACACTACACATGGTCTGACTTTGGACCTATAAGCGAATTTCTTGCTTTCATCATAAATTTGTGTGGCTAATTCGCGCGTCGGCGCTAAGACGAGTCCAAGAGGGTATTGTTTACGGCGGTAACTGCGTGGCAAGTTGTTCGGGGGTCCACGTTCGTACATTTGGTTGAGTATGGGCACAAGGAACGCGGCCGTTTTTCCGGAACCGGTTTGCGCGCACGCCATCACATCTCTTTTACTCAAAATAATCGGGATTGCGTATTTTTGCACAGGAGTTGGTGTATCATATCTTGCCATAACAATGTTTTGGCGAATTATTTCTGTCAACTGTACTTCCTCAAACTAAAAAAATAATGATGCATAAAATAGTTTGTGTTATAATTTATTATTATTATACTTACAGATGTAATGTGTCTGGGGACTTTATCGCCGGTCGCCTCGACGGGTATATCCTCATATTTACTAAAGTTGATGCCCGTGTTTCCAGAGCCAAATAATTCGAGTTCAATACGTTCGTCGCGCGCCGACGGCACCGTCCAGTCGTGGTCGTTGCGGCGTCCGCCGTCTGACCAGCGCGAATTGTTCTCGCGGCGGTCATCGCCCCAACGGCCGTTGTCTCGTGAGGGTTGTTTTTCCGGTTCCTGCCAGCGATCGTTACGGGGCAGGTCGCGCTCGCGGTCGGGATACCGTCCGCCTCCAGCGCCGCCACCGCCTCCTCCGCCACCGCGATTCCAGCCATCGCGACTCTCGTACACATCACCATTCTGGTAATGATCACGACCACCGCGGGATCTACCAAAATCTTTTCTATAAATTCATTTGTTCATATACAATTAATAACTATAATGTAGGAGTAATAAAGTGTAAGTGCGATTTGAATTAAAATACAAACCTAGTGTTAAAGCTGGAGAAATCGGCTTGACGTTCGCGATTGTCACGTCCTCCTCTATTACTATACGAATTTCTACCACCGCTATTGCGAGTATCTCCACGATCCTTGTCGGAGTTATTGTCCGGCTGACTTTGGAGCTTGTTGCGCAAATGCGGGGGTATGTACCTGCCGCCGCCGCTGCGGCTCTGCAAGTCCAGACCAGCAAACTAAAAAATTAAAAGTCAAATTAATCTTTTGTGTTAATAAAATATACATACTAATGGCAAAGAATTGAACAAAAAAATTATTCATCATATTCATACAAATTGTAGCCAATATTAACATCTAATAAGTAAAGTAATGAGTAAGTGAAAATGCAG
This sequence comes from Onthophagus sagittarius, assembly GCA_036711965.1. Taxonomy (NCBI): domain Eukaryota; kingdom Metazoa; phylum Arthropoda; class Insecta; order Coleoptera; family Scarabaeidae; genus Onthophagus; species Onthophagus sagittarius. Next base: position 18,593,923 of record JASERS010000004.1, read on the forward strand.
GAACAATAAGAAGATTCAGAACTCGAAATAATCAATCTCTAACTTTCGATTTTGTATAATAAAACTGCATTACTCAGGTGGAAAATGTACTGGGATATTTCAGCATAAAATATGAAAAGTGTGATCGCGATGCTGAGAATAGAAGTGTATGCATGAGTGATTTTTTGTGCCCGCTCATGATGAGTCACGCATGACTAGCACTTTTAATATCGATATTCCGGTATTCCAAATATCCGGAACCCGGGCAATTTATGAGCGGTATTGAAAACCGATATTGTCCTATATATATCGGTATTTTGATATTATTTCTAAAGCATTTACAAAAAAAAATTGTTACCAATTGTAACTGATCTACACTTTGGCTTAGAAGCACGTTCAAGTTTGTTCAATCAGATGTATTAACTGAGCTGTTAACAATTATATCGTTTATGTACTCCTTAGTAGTAAAATATATGTAAGTAATTGAAAATTAATACAACCCAACTTAACTCAACCCAACGCAATGGTACGACTTCAAGAATCTGTATTCGTTTCCTTTCACCTCTTATTGCTTGCTCGATACATCCTATCAACATATGTTTGAAACATATAATTTCCCAATCCTCTCTGCACAGCCAACATCACCACAAACTCTCCACATCTCATTGCCACAATAGCCAGCTTCTTTTATTTCTCACTATCTTCCTTCAACAAGACATTTTGGAAACTTCTCGATCATTATGTCATTATCTTTCATTGCACCTTCCCTTCTCTTATCAGTATTCTTCTCTCCTATCACTGGACGTTCCTATATCTGTCCCTTACCTCCTCCCACTAACTAACAATACAAACCAACACAACTCAACCCAATACAACACAACTTAGCCCAATCCAACCCAATGATACGACTCTTAAACACCATGTATAAGAAAACCTTTAGTGATCACAGAAATGAGAATGATGAACACTCTGTCTTCTTGATGAACAGTCAGATTTTCAGTACCACATCAAAAGTCAAAAGCTTGCCGAAGTAATTTAGCACATGATAGCCCGCCATGACTGATCATTTACCACAAACTATATTTGCATTTTGGACAAGCCAAAAACATTAACAGGAATACCGAAAACTGATACTAAGATTTTGATCCTATATTGAAAGCAATACGCATAATCCATTCACATAAATTGCACATCTCTAGTCCGAACATCCCTAGATCTCCAACTCCAACATTAGACGAATTTCGCTTTTCCGAGTTTGTAATCTTTTACTTCTCTTCCAAATTCCATCGGCCTAGTTAGGAGACTTCACTTACTTTTCCTCAAGCTCCATGCTAATATCCTCGGCAGCAGGTTCCACTCTTTTCCAAAAACTCACCGATTCACTCCAGACTTAACATTCTTTCGGGAGATGATTGAAAGGTTAAAAGAAAACTTCACACATTAATTGGAGTATAAAAGAAACTTTCACGGTATAATTAATGTTTATAAACAAAGCTGACCTACTTAAGATTCTTTGGAAGGGGATGATTGACAGGTCAAAACAAAAACTTCACGCTTTAATTGGAAAACAAAAGGAAGCTACCTGCATTAACCCTTTTTATATTGCAATGGCGGTTTCTTCACGCTTTAATTAGGGTACAAAAGAATTCTTCACGGTATAATCAATGTTTGTAAACAAAACTGACCTACTTAACATTCTTTGGGGAATGATTGACGGGTCAAAACGAAAACTTCACGCTTTAATTGGAGTACAAAGGGAGCTACCTCTTTTTTCTTTCTTTTGTCTTACCCCTTTTTTCTATTACAATGGGGATTTCTTCACGCTTTAATTGGGATACAAAAGATATCTTCACGGTATAATTAATGTTTGTAAATAACATTCTTTCGAGGGATGATTAACAAGGGAATTGTTAAATAGTGTTGTTAACATTTGCAAGGAAGAAATTCTTTTGGATCTTTCATTCTTAAACCAAACAGACTTTTATTTATTTTCCAAACTAAACTTTTTACAGTAAAAAATTCATTAATTTAATCATTATTTAAATGCAAGATGCAATTAACTGACTGATTTTTGTTAAATTAAACCTAGACTGACTTGAAATTTTATACATCAATTAAAAGTTTTGTGAAATTCAATAGCTTTCATCAAAATTGATAGCTATTATAGGGTTGCAAAGAGGGAAAATTGTATTTATCGAATTCTTACTGTAGCTTCATTTTAGATTAATTCATACAAAACTACTTTATTTACAATACTACTAAATACTGCTGTAAAAAGTACAATATCATAAAACTTTTTTATACACTGTATTATTGAATTGTTGTTCTTCTTCGTTAAATTTCTCTTCTTGTGGCCAGATCTTTGCAACCATGTATCACTACTATAAAACTGCTTGTTGAATCCATTGAATTTTGTGTTCTTCCTTTAAAATTCTCGTAAATCTTTTTTTCATTTGGTTTCAGTTAAAACAGCTGCCAATGTCACTTTTATAATCAATAACGATAATTGACATGTTTCTTTTTTGTCCTTCTTTTAAGTTACTTAAATCAGTGTTAATAGCAATTAATGGCATCGTTTTACTATGGCTTATCATGGGCCACTGCAAGTCATCACCAATCATGGCGACCATTCTAATGGCCTATCATGAACCATAGTGAAGAAGACCACAAGACATCAAAAGATTAAAATAAACAAAACATAGTTTATTTTAGTTTCAAATTAAATCAAAAATTGGAAACAAACCATCATAAATGGAGAGCCAAAAGAACACATTGTTAAGGATTTTATTTACTTATTCTTTCTAAATCAGCGTGAAATGTCTCTTTTATAACCAGAAAAACGATAATTGAGGTTTCCTTTTTGTTCTTTTTCTGATATTAAGTAACATTTAAATTACATTATTATCTTTCCTCACTTATCCGTTTTTACAATTAATCAGTATTAATAATTTATTTTACTATTAAATTGGATCAAAAGTTGGAAATTTACCTTCAAGAATATTGAGACTATAGCATTGTTCGTTAGCACTAATACGGCGTCATACTAAGTCTAAGTAAGTGGAAGGTTATGTCAGCTTAGTGCAGGTTAAAAAAGCGTGGTTTTGCAACGAAAATGTTTAATATTTGAAATAGACCAGCAGGAGATTGTCAGCAAAATAGCACGACTATTTTGGAAAATATCATCCCAGACGAAGACACAACATCTGTACTAAACTGCTAAGTGCAAACAATGTAGTCCCGAATAAAGCTTACTTCAACAAAATCTGCACTAACTTGCACCAGCTGTACGAAATTAAATGCAATGGCCGAACAAACAGTATGAGTGCAACTGCACTAAACTACACTACCCCAACAAACACACAATATATGTACTTAACTGCTTGGTGCAAGTAATGCAGTTCCAACGAATAAACCTTATATTTCTATGACTTGTAAATTAAGTATACATATTATTACAATCCAGGATATTATACTTTATTTTTAAAGAAACATGTTCTTAAAGAAATTGCTTCTTATTCCGCCATTCTTATTACACTAAATTACACTCCACCTGTTGAACTTAACAGATTCAATAAAATCAGCACTAGCTTGCACCAGTAGCACAACATTGTACTGCACATGGCCCAATAAGCAATATTTTGGATTCGCGGGAAGGCAGGCTTTATTACCGCCTACAGCATTTTGACCTCAGCAGATCCCTTGTACTCACTTACCTCTTTGGTCAGCTTTAGGGGCCTTCCAGCCATTTTGTCCTGGAGACAAAGGCTAGAATTTGTCATGGTTGTACTGCCCCGATTTCACTCATCCCAATTTGGATATCTCCAAAAACTGGAAAACCGTCATGATTGGGGGGCCACACAGTCGCATAATACGTGTTCCGCCCATTTTTCCTCCTTACCACATCTTCTGCAGATGTCGGTGTCATTTATTCCTATGTACCGTAAGTACCTCTGTAGATGCCAGTGTGTAGTGATTAGACTTATGACCAAACGTAAGTTCTTCCTGGATAGCCTCATAAATAAATGTGGTCGTTTGGGATCTAGTAACATCAGAATCTGATGTTACTAATAACTTAACTTTGCGACATCCTAGTGTCGCAAAGTTACACTCTATTAAAGAGCTTATTGTTGGGGTGATGAATGGTTCATCCCGGAGGTTCAATAAACAGTACGAGTTAAACTGCACTAAACTATACTATCGCCAAAGAAGATACAACATCTGTACTAAACTGCTAAGTTCAAGTAATGCAGTCCCAACGAACAAAGCTCACTTCAACAAAATCTGCACTAACTTGCACAAGCTGCACGAAATTGTACTGCGTATGGCTGAACGAACAGTAGACACAATAGATATGTTTCTTTAAAAAAGCAATATCTCTAAAAACATGTTTCTTTTAAAATAAAAAATAACATCCCGAATTGTGATAATATGTATATGTGATTACACTTAGTTGCACTATGACGTCATAGAGCTATATCGTGCATAGTAGAGAAGATCTAATGAACAAAGCTAACATCTACACCAAACTGCTTGGTGCAAGTAGTGCAGTCCCACCAAACAAAGGTTTGAATATCCCATTATGTATGGAACATAGCAGATCTGAATAATATTCGGATACTAATGTACGCACTAGCTTTTTTAATTTTTCCGGTTGATGTCAGTGGATGACCTTCACTCATTAACCATAATTCATATTCCTTTCTTAAATATCTTTGAAGGGCTTATTAATTGAAACGTTCAATGGCTGTAATACACTTGTCATACCTCCAGGTATAACCACCAAATCGCCGTTGTTTCGTTTAAGTTTAGCTTCTACATTTTCTGTTAAATGGCCTCGAAATCCATCTAGTACTAACATATTTAGGCCCGCTTTTACCAACCTCCAGTTAAACTAAGTAGCGGTTGTTATATCGATTTTAAGCGCTTCCATTGGTTATGAGCCGGTTTTTAACAGTTAGATAAATGTATCAGGAGGTGACAAAAGTAGCCCTAAATGGTTTACTTAGATATCCGCGACGTCTGTTCCATACCACATTCACCCAGTCTTCCATAAGGTCTGCCGTCATGTACCTTTCTTTTGCGTTTGAACTATAACATCATACGAAATTTTTAATTTTTCGATATATTTTACCATCAGTAGTTATCAGTTTTATTTCCTTTTGTCTTTTCTCATTAACTGTGTAATTACGAGGCATATCGAAATATATCAGGGTTTCATCAGCGTTACCAATTTGACTAAATTCATAATTTTTTGTCTTTCCACGTTCAATTACGTATCTTTGAAGATTTGTTAATTTGTGTTCAAAATCTACTGGAAGCTGTTGACATATTAATGTACGCCGTCATAACGAAAATCCACCACGGCCCATTAATCTTCTACACCAACCTTCGCTTCTTTTAAATTTTCACGTTTCTCTTTGACAAAATCAATTACAGCATCATCAATATGTGAAATTTTCCTCGTTTAGGATCAGTGAAAGCCTCTGTCGTTGCTTTGCATAAGAATATTGCTGAGCGGTGAGCTTTCCAACGCCGAATATTATCGTTACTTTCCGCAAATACTGTTGTATTCCGCTTTAATGCAGCGTCGTAATGAACCCTTTTTGTGATCATAATAGGTAGTTAAATTAATAAAACTTCGATCGAATTTACGTGACACACTGTTTAGGTAACAGAACCTATATGGCAAACTGTGCTGGGGATACACCCAAGTGAATTAGGTAATAACCAACATAACTCGAACAGTAAGTTAACGCGAAAAATAGGAATTTTACATCTTAAATTTGTATTTTTTATTATATTTTATCATGGGAAAATCGAAGGTTCTCTCTTACACTAAAATTTGTACACAAAATGTAGAAATTTTTTTAAAATTTTCCCTTTTAGAACAAATTCCAAGAACTCATTTCCTAGCAAGTATATACAAAGCCCCCAACGATAGACCTCTCAGGATAAGCATAACAAAATATATATTACTAACATATTACTTTAATAAAAAGTTAGGTCATTTCAAGTTATCCGAAAAAGTCTATGGACAAAGTCTAAGTACTTTTTCAAAATAACATCCGGGTATATTGTAAGTATCCTGTATCCAATACTCGAATACTCTTTTCTGGTATCCGGCCCAGCTCTGGAATAGAGCATGTACCTTTTCATTAAGTTCATTCCGTAGATTTTTTATCTGTTTACGACGACGTAAAATGTTAGTACCCTTACGCTAGAAATTTCATTTAATAATTAATTTAAATTACGCTCTCATATTTAATAGCTTACATTCAATTGTGAAGACAAATAAGATACTTAGATTCATATATTGGTGAAATTAACTTAATTTTGCATTTTTTTGCAAAGATTTTCTAACGTAAGAGTGCCAATATTTTACGTCATCATAATGAGTATAAAAATTTCTATCAAATGAGTCTATTTACTATATAAAAAAATCAAGTGTCATTCGTTACTCATTTGTTTTTGAAAAGATTTGAGTTCCATCTTATCAATCGTTTTTTTATTAGCAAATAAAATACTGAACCACTTTTATATAAAAAGGTTTTTTTATAAAATCGATATTTACGGAGATATATGCTATAATCCAAAAAATATATTGAGCAAATCAATTAAATGCATTAAATTTCATAACGTAAACGTTTGGGGTGGTATTTTAAACCATTCTTTGCTACCTTTATATACAACATCGTTCAAAATATGTAGTATCAGCACGATGGTGCAAATGTTCATGTGGTTACATGAACATTTTGCAAACAAATGGATTGGCAATGGAAGTCTAATAGTCTGGCCATCAAGATCCCCAGATCTAAATCCGCTAGATTATTATTTCTGGGGACACATGAAGCAGCTTGTGTGCCATGTAGAAATTACTACCCGTCAGCAACTACTGGACAGAATTCAAGATGCAGTTAATAGCATACGGAATGATCCAAATATCATATGACGAATGACAGAATCTTTACTTCGTCGATGTGAGGCGTGCATTCAAGCCGAAGGCGGACATTTCGAACAATTTTTGTAATTTTTAAAGTTATTTTTTATGTTACATTTTCAGTTGCCTATTAAACTGTGTAAAATTTTCAAAGGCTAATGAATCACCCTGTATATTGAAGCTATAGCTGGTTATACGGATACTATAACTGGAATTTTTCTGTCTTTTTGCAGAAAAATAGCCTGAATTATTTTTTTTAATTAAGTTTTTAATTTTACTTTTAATTAATTAAAAATGTCACTTTTATAACCAAAAAATGATTGCTTCACCTTTATCTAGCCCTATCTATTAATATTCTGTAATGGAACAATAATTAAAACCTTCCAAGCTAGTGTTTACACACTGGAAGTTTTTCGATTATAATGCGCACATTTAGCGGTTTTAAATCGCTTGCAATAGCTATTTTAGTAATTACATCTTCGGAATTGTGGTGGCCATAAACAACAAGTCTATCAGAGTTTTTAGCGGCAAATGCGCTATTCTAGGAATCACTGGTCAAGCAAAATAAGTTCTAAATGACACATGACATAACAATAGGAAGGAATATTAAGTTACAACTCTCCATGGTGGGATAATTTAAAAAAAAATGTTTGCTGGTATTAAATGTTAATCCTTTTCAAAGTTATTTTTCCTACATTTTTACGTGGATGTATAATAGAAAATTTGTATTGAAGCATCAGCTACAATTTCAAACTAGATAAAACAGGTAAACAAGATAAATACTAGACGTAGAACTAGAATCATTCGGGTTTAGCCGTTTTGAGAGTTGTACGGCTAAACCCGAATGATTTTGGATCTAGAATTAGATCTAATGGTTTAGAACTAGAACTAACACTAGACCTAGAAGTGGAAAGATTCGGGTTTAGCCGTGCGTCTTCAGACGACAAACTCTGCTGGGTAAGGCTGCTGGTTACAATGAGCGTACGCCATGTATAAAGCCGCTTATAAGTGAGAAAAATCGGAGGAAGCATTTGGAGTTCGCAAGAAAATACGTAAACCATGGCACCCAGTTTTGGTCAAAAGAAATCTTTAGCGATGAAACCAAATTTAACACTTTTGGGCCAGATTGTGGTAATAAAGTTTGGTAAAAAGTGAATACCGAAATGCACCATAAAAATACAGTATCTTCAGTTAAACACGGGGATGGTAATGTAATGCTGTGGGGCTGTATAAGTGCAAATGGTTTCGGAAACATGCAATTCATTACTGATAAAATGGATCACCGGTTCTACATCCAAATATTAAAAGACAATTTGTGAACGCTAGCGGCAATAAACGTGGACTTTCGGGTCGTAACATCTTTCAACAAAACAACGACCCGAAACATACAGCCTACAATACAAAACTATGGATTTTGTACAACACCCCAAGTGTTTTAGGAATACCGCCTCAGTCCCCGGACCTTAAGCCGATTGAGCACTTGTAGGCAGATTTGAAGCATGACATCAGAAAACATGGAATTACATCAAAAGATAAACTTAAAATAGCAACAGTCGAAGAATGGGAAGATATATTAGCCGAGAGAACTAGAAAACTAGCGTTTCGATTCAATACAGATTAAGAGAAGTTATTAAAATGAAAGGACATGCTACTCGATATTAATTAATTAAAAAAACAAGTTTTACTGAACTAGTTTATTTTTTTACGAATACTTTTGTGACGTGATTCAACCTCATTATTTAGTTAAACTGCTGTTTTTTTTTATTTTTTTAATTATTTTTAATTTATTAATTTTTTATTTTAAATGAAGAGTTAATGAAGTTGTTGTTACTCTCCGGCCCTATAAACTGATTTCCGAATACTTTTGCGAGGCACTGTATATATTGAAGCTATAGCTAAGGCTATATGGGTACTATAACTGGGATTTTTCTATGTCTTTTAAACAATAGCCTGAATTCCTTTTTTTAATTTCACTTTTGATAAAGTTTTTAATTTTATTTTTAATTAATTAAAAATGTAAAAATGTAGTAAAAATATTAAGTTACAACTCTCCACGGTGGGATAATTAAAAAAAAATGTTTGTTGGTATTAAATGTTAATCCTTTTCAAAGTTAATTTTCCTACATTTTTACATGGATGTATAATAGAAAATTTGTATTGAAGCATTAGCTACAATTTCGAACTAGATAAAAGTAAAAGTCTGAAGACGCACGGCAAAACCCGAATCTTTCCACTTCTTGGTCTAGTGTTAGTTCTAGTTTTACTTCAATTAAAATATACAGGGTTACCAAATTAGTTTGTAAACTACTCTATTTCGTAAACTATTCACTGTAGATGTCTTTGTTAAAAAAATGTCTTGAGATACAAGCTATCTATAAGCTATATTTATACAAGCACATAGAGCTATTTCTTTAGATGCAATTGTCACATATGTGGTGTTTGTTAAAGCATAAAGAGCAGTAATTGTTAATTTTGTTTTCTGGTAAACATATTGACTTGGATGGAGTGAATTGATGACAAACCCTCCCTTTCTAATGTATTGGTTAATTAACTTTTCCATCCCTTTTAGAAGAAAGGAAGTTCAACTGATTGCTCTGTGTGCCTTGGGGTCAGCGTTTGATCACTTAGCGCCTTTGGGTATGAAGACCAACTTTATTTTCCTCCATAACGTAGGTATACACCCAACTCTTTTTTTACATGGTAGATACGTTTTAAGTATAAGACATATTTATAAAAAAAAGCTATTTATTACTTAGAAATTACTTAAAAATAGCGTAGTCAAAATTCCAACATAACAATAAAAATGTAAACTAAAATTAGAAACAAAAATCAATTTCTCAAGTCTTCATCGCAACTTGATAACAAACGTGCACGTTTATTACGTACTTGACCAAAGCGCTATCATCAGCATCATCAGTAGATATATCGGATATGTCTAGCACAACTGTCGGATTTAATTCAAATGAAGAATTGCGTTCGTTTTTAAGGGTCTGTGTTGTTTTTTTGTAGTTGCAAAATCGGTTATTAGCAGCTGTTTTTTTGGTTTCTCAATAAGCTTATATAATTCTTCATATCCAGCTACATATAACTTAAGACTACGTTGAAATTTCAATGCACGCTCCATGTCAGGATCATGAGTAAGAAATTGTTGTTCCATACTTGTAGCAAATTTCCAGCCATCGCCAATTAAATCAGCCGTTCATAGCTGAACTTCATCTGCTACCTCTTGTCATTATTGATTTCTTTATTTTCAAAAACTGTCATAAATTCGATCGAATCATCTTCATCCAAAGGACTTTCTCGCATCAATTTATCTATATCAGCAATTTGAATGTTGTTAAAACCGTTGCCACCAATTGTATTTGATAGAGTTATAATTTCAGAACACACAGCTGATTTTTCTACTACAAAACTTCCACTTTTCACGCATGCTGGCAATATTTTTCCAACAAGCATTTAAGGTGGATTGGCGCAATTGTTTAATGACAACAGAAGCAAGTGTAAAGCAATCCATAATCGTAAACTTTCTCCATGCTTCCAAAACAGTCAAATTTATTTCTCCACTGAATTTCAAATATATTTAAATGTTTGCTTTATATAGTACATTTTAAATGTTGCTATAATGTCTTAATCGAGTGTCTGAATCGGCGAGGTAGACGGTATTAGGGGGTAAAAATAACAATTGAATATTTGGGTAATCCAACACTGGGTAGCTGGGCGCATTATCAATGAGCAAAAGTATTTTGAATTCCAAACCTTTTTCTTCCATATATTTCTGGGATATTTCTGGAACAGATCAGCTGTCATCCATGCCTTTTTATTCGCTATGAAATGGACTGAAAGTTGTCTAATGTTCTTACCTCTTAATGCTCGTGGCATAAGAGATTTGTTCATTAATAAAGGCTTCAACATTTTATCACCAGATGCGTTACTACATAACAAGGACGTCACTCAATCTTTGGCCACTTTAAAACCACGAGCTGATTTTTCAGATTTTGCTATATAAGTCCTTTCGGACATTTTCTTCCAAAACAATTCCGTTTCGTCGGCATTAAATATTTGTTCTGGAGTATAACCGCCCTATTCAACGATTTTTGCTAATTTACCCGGAAAGATTTTTGCTGCATTTTCGTCTGCTGATGCTACTTCTCCATTTATTTTTACATTGTGAAATGCGTCTTCTTATAAAACCTGTCTCATCCATCACTCACTTGCATTAAATGCTAGTTTCTTCGTTGTCTGAAGACTTGTTGATGGTTCCAATTCCTGAAGTCGGTTATATATTCTAAGTGCTTTTTCTTTTATATGTTTCCCATTAATAGGTATTCTTTTTGACTGTAAATTTTCTATCCAAAACGCCATGTGTTTTTCCGTTTTCTCTGAGATAGGATTTCGACTATAAGATGATGTTTTGGAACTTACTTTCGATCCAGAAATTACAGATTGTCGAATGGAATTCTCATTTTTTCTAATTGTTCTTATAGTCTCTTTGTTTATACCTAAAGCTTTGCCAATAAAAGATGTGGGACCTTCGCCTTTCTTTAGACAGTCTAAGATTTTTACTTTAGTTTTTAAGGAAATTGTTTGTGTCATCGAAAGTTGTTTAAGCATTTTATTAATCAATAAGGGTACTACAAAAAGAATCCAAAATAATATTGCTTATAGAATGTTTCTAAAGCGACAATCTAATACAATATTACCTTTTTTAGTAGTAAAGTATTATCACCATTACAAATAATACACTGAAAATTTCTGAAAAAATATGGACATAAACCAACCGACTTCTGACCACGGTTTTCCCCATTGTATTTACTGTATACATACTGTGAGCGTCAAAAAATAGTAAACAGCTGTTGTTTTTCTATTAAAAGGTTAATAAAAATGCAGTTAATAACGAAAATCAAAAAGTTTTATTGCAGTCTTCACAACTCATCTATACTATATTTAAATCAATAGAAACATGAAAAAAAAAACAAATCATTACACGTAATAATTCAGATTATTGTAAATATCTACCGAATTTACGCGTCAAAAGAAAGTAAACAGAATTCAGAACTAATAGGTATTAAGTACAAAAATAAATATAACATCAACTTTTAATACTTGGTTTGAGCTCCTTTGGCCTTCAACACCTCCCTTAATCTCCTTGGCATGGATTCCACCAAGTTTTTTGGAATATTTTGAGGGATTTTCATCCATTCTTCAGTTAAAGCTTTTTTAAGGTCGTCTTTATTTGAAATTGTCCTTTCTCTGATCTTCCTGTCAAGGTGATCCCACAGATGTTCTATAGGATTTAGGTCTGGGGACTGCGGTGGATGATCAAGGGTTTTAGGGACTCGGTATAGCATCCATTCCTTCACAATTTTGGAAGTGTGCTTTGGATCGTTATCCTGTTGGAAGATCCAGTTCTCTGATAAGCCCAATTCATTAATACTCGGGGAAATATTGTTCTTTAAAATGGTTAAATAATCCATTTTATTCATTGTTGATTCAATAAAAACTAGATTACCGACCCCTGACACCGTCATACAGCCCCAGACCATAACCGAGCCTCCACCGTGTTTGATGGTATTGGTAACAAATTTCTCTTTGAAGGCCTCATTTTTTGGCCGCCATATCTTTGGTGGTTTTCTTTTACCAAAAATTTCAAATTTACTTTCATCACTAAATAATACATTTTTCCAAAAATCTGGAGCTTCGTTCTGATATTTTTTTGCGAAATCAAGACGTTTCTGTTTATTTATTTTGGATATGTAAGGCTTTTTACGGGGTGTTCTTCCATGCAGGCCACTTCTATGGGGTGTTCTTCGTATGGTACTGGAACTTATGGTTGTGTTTGCTATCTGCGATATATCGTTTGCTATTTTAACCGCACTTGAACATGGATTATTCTTCACTTCTCTTACCACTGCTCTAGCCTGTGCTTCTGTAAGGCGCTTTGGTCGTCCAACGCGTTGTAAATCGGCTACAGTATGATGTTGCAGATTGTGCAGTGATTTCGTCTCATTATTTTAGCTATTTCGAGTAAGGATTTACCTTTTTTATTTAAACTTAATATAATTTTACGCGTTTCTATACTTGTTTGTTTTCCCATGATGATTTTTGGTATTTATAATTAATTTCGACGTTCAACCACTTGCTATTTCTTCTAAAATGTTCTAAAGTTGTCCTGGGAGGGGTTTATAAGTATTTATACGAAAAGTGTGGTACTTCCCCTAAATCTAAAATGAATTTACAACAACCGGACCGGCTGTTTACTTTCTTTTGACGCGTAAAAATCGGGGTATTTTTACTCTAAAGGGGATTTACCATATTTGTGGGGTTTTTTGCTTAACTATTTTTTACGATAGGATTGCTCACAAATAAAGTCGTAAATTTTGGTATATAAATTTTTATTGTAAGTTAACAGAATCGTAGTAAAAAGGGCTTTTAGAAGTAGGCAGCTAGTGTTTACTTTCTTTTGACGCTCACAGTAGGTTTCTGTAAGACGCTATTAAAATTAGAATTAAGAATTTTTTCGGGATTCGAGCTATAACAAATTCGTGTAAAAAAAATTTATTGGTGAACCATGTTATTTCAAAATCGCGTTAAAAAAGACCATGTAAAAAAAGTGTTGGGTGTATATGGATATTTCTACGTCTTTTTCCAGAAAAATAGCTTCAATTCCCTTTTTTACTTTTGCTTTTGATTAAGTTTTTAATTGAAGACATAAGTGGATAAAGGTGTCATGTCTCATTTTTTCAAAAAATGACTTTATGCATTTGTGGGCACCCCCTGATATTGATCTAACCTTTAATAAACAGGGATTCCTTATTTCCGATATTTTCTGGTAGTTTTCAGATGATAAAGGTGTCATGTCGCACATGCTACATATATTATCTAGTGGAGAAAGGTGTTATGTTACGTTTTTGTTACATGACACCTTTATCAGCTCAAAATTTGAAGGGTTCAGGTTAGCTGTGAAGTATCATGTCATATTTTGAGGTTATGTTCCTCTTGCGTAACATTATTTTTAGACAGTGTTTATAGAGTGTTTCATTTAAAAAGCGATTTTTATTAGCAAATATAAGTAAACCATTATGGGATCTAGGGGTAAACGGATGCTGGAATTAGTACAAGCGATAAATAATCAAAACTCGGATGTCAACTTGCAGCAGAATATTAAGAAAAAATTATTAAATACAGAATTGAAACTAAAAGAAATCGAAGCAGAAAAGGAAGATATAGACTCTTCTAACAGACAAGAAACAAGTAATGCTATTCATGATATTGCTGAAGGCCCAGAAGTTAAAAAATTGAAGATATTTGAATTGCAGCCTAAGGTTTTCAAAAAAAGAACCCGTAATCCAGAAAAATGGAAACGGAAAAAAGCTGCTCTATTAAGGCAAAAGGGTCAAGAATATGTATCACAAACTGGAAGAGTTATGGAAAAAAAGACAATAAAGGAAGGAGTACTCTGCAAACAGAAATGTCGCATGAATTGTTCTGATAAATTCAACATTGAAGACAGAAAAGCAATTTTGAAGAAATTTTACAGCTTAGATGTAAATAGTAAGAGTATCCTGATTTTCAAGAGCGTCGAAATTAAGTCAGTTCTTCGTCACCGATTAGGCAGAAAGACATCAAAAAATTACTCATTTAAATATGCAATTACTTATGATAAGCAGCTGATACCAGTGTGTAAAGATGCTTTATGCTCTCTATATAAAATAGGAAGAAAAAAAATTGAAATAACACAAAAACAGTTAAAACTTGGCCAGTCTGCTCCTTCTCCAGATAAGCGAGGGCATCATATAAATCGCCCTCATAAGATAGGTGAGGATGTTATCAACTACATCATTAATCATGTTAATATGTTTCCTGCTGAACAATCACATTACTCCCGTAACAAAAATCATAACAAAAAATATCTGTCCTCTTTACTTAATGTGAATCAACTTTACCAGCTTTATATACAGCATTGCAAGGAGAACAAACTGGATGATAAATACATGGTCAAAATTTCATTCTATAGACATATTTTTGAAACAAAGTTTAATTTGTCTTTTGGTCACCCAAAAAGTGACACTTGCAGCATATGTGATGCTGGAGAAAATTCAGTTGAACACAAAAACAACTGGGAATATGCCTTTTATTCCCAAAAAGTAGACAGGCAAATACCAACAAGTGATAGAACAAAATGTTACATAACCATGGATTTACAACAAACTATGCCATTACCCAAATTATCAACATCAAAGGCTTTCTACTTGAGACAAATGTGGCTTTACAACTTTGGTATTCACTGCATCACTCATTCAGACCACAAGTCATATTTTTTTAATTGGACAGAAGACATTGCCAATAGAGGCAGTAACGAAATTGGAAGTTGTTTATTAAGGTTCTGCAAATTACTCAAAAAAGAACACCCTGATGTCGATCACTTGATAATTTGGTCTGATTTATGTGCAGGGCAAAATAAGAATTTCTCCATCCTTTGTCTTTACCAGTATTTTATTCTAAACAAGATTTTCAGAGTCATAGATCATAAATTTCCTGAGGTTGGCCACAGCTACCTCGACTCAGATCGAGATTTTGGTCGTATTGAGAAAGAACTCAGAAAGCATCAAAATATTTTTATTCCGGACCAATATCGGGAGATTATCAGATCTGCAAGTACTAGACATAGTTTATGTTTAAATATGGAAAATTTTTTTTATAATTTAGAAGAACTTCCAATGAAACTTCATTTATATAAAAAACTAAGAACACTATTAACGGGAAGATTAATCTACGAGACAGTGTCAAATGGATTAGAGTAGACAGTTTTGGAGTTTATTTATATAAAACAAATTTAGGCTCTCATTCACCGTTTCTGCAGGTTGATTTACATAAGAAAGGTGCAAGGAAAATTCAAACTGGGGTTACTCTAAAAAAAGTTAAAGTTACTCTAAGCGTATTACCTAAATGTGGGGGTTTAACTACCGAAAAAATTGCCAACTTGAAAGAACAAATAAAGTTCCTTGAAGAGGATTACAGATGGTACTATAAAGATGTGTTGGAACAAACTAGTCTAAATCCCAAGCAGAAAAGGAGAACATCATATTAGTTGCTTATCTATACCTATTTACTTTAAATTTTTTATTTGTTTCATATTTTAAGTTCATAAGCAGTTTTTAAATTTCTATAAATAAAATAGTTTAAACTATAAATTGAAGTGTTTTTCATTCTGTCATCTTGCTTTTTTTCTATATCTTCAAAAATATATAGATTTAGATGTTACATGACACCTTCATTCATGGTAAAAGAAATAACATTTCAAGCTGAGAGTTGGTGGATAAAGGTGTTATGTACACTATATCTTAATTTTTCCAGAAAAGGATGTTTTTCTTTAATAAGAAAGTACGTGATAGGAAATATTCTATTTATTACTATTTTTTGAGGTTACAATAAATTGAATCCAGAACTTCACAAGAAAGTTCCAGTTTAAGATGTGTTATGCTAGTTTACTCAAAAGTTTAAAAATGTGACATGACACCTTTATCCACTTATGTCTTCAATTAAACTTTTAATTAATTAAAAATATCATTTTTATAACCAAAAAACGAGAATTGAGGTTATGTCTGATTAAAAAATGACAGCGTATGTCAAAAAAAATCAAATTTGATTTTCAATTTTTGAATTATTCAATAAATCATTAAATTCCATAAAAATTATTAATTTTGTGTGAATTAATGATTCCTTTAATTCATATTAATCATCCCGGTTTGTATAAAATCGATAAAGTAATCGATACCTTTACTTAAATCCAAATCCTAAACAACATCTAATATCAAATAACTCGAAAATGATTGCTTCACCTTTATCTAGCCCTATCTATTAATATTCTGTAATGGAACAGTAATTAAAACCTTCCAAGCTAGTGTTTACAGAGTGGAATTTTTTCAATCATAATGCGCATTTAGCGGTTTTAAATCGCTTGCAATAGCTATTTTAGTAATTACATCTTCGGAACTGTGGTGGCCATAAACAACAAGTCTATCAGAGTTTGATAACGGCAATTCCGCTATTCTAGGAATCACTGGTCAAGCAAAATAAGTTCTAAATGACACATGACATAACAATAGGAAGGAATATTAAGTTACAACTCTCCACGGTGGGATAATTTTTAAAAAAATTTTTGCTCGTATTAAATGTTAATCCTTTTCAAAGTTATTTTTCCTACATTTTCGTTTAATTTGTTAAGGTCAAAGGGAGGATGTAACGATTAAAACGCATACGATCGATAACGTGTGCTATAGCCGACCTCCATTGTTCACATTTTCCGGAACGAAATCGACAGAGAATAACTTGAGAAAAATCATTTAAACGGCGCAAATAAAGACTCGGAATCAAATTAAATGAATCAAATGAAATGTTTGTTTTAAAACGTACCTGCTGCTCTAGACCTGATCCATTGTGGTTGGGTGCATTACTCATATTACTTCAAATCAGTACTTTTTGTGTTGTGGGTCGTGTACCCTGGGCTTCTACTGGGTTTGGCGTTTGCTTGCTCTTTTTTTTAATAGAATCTTCTTTCCACACGATCAAAACCAACAAACTATTCCGTGCTGTCTCTATGTCTCAAAATTAGTTACGAAGCGCGTGTCTCGCACTCGAAAACGTTTTAACGATTCTTCTCACAAAAGGCGACTCGTGTTTCGCAAAAACTCGTCGTTGTCGTGGTGGTAATGAAGGGAAGAGCGTGAGCGTGAATCAGTTTTGGGGCGATCAGTGCGCAGGCGCCGAAGTAAAATGGCCGATCGTCGGTTTAGTTTCGCTCGTTTTAACGCAAACGCGAGCAGATGGCGCGCACGTTGTTTACCGCGTTTATTCAAAAAAAAATTAACTTTTTTTTTCGAAAAAAAAATTAAACTTTGCAACTTTTAAACGAGTTCTCAAACGATTTTTTTCAAGTTATTTGATTCTTGACTTACTGATGACCGATTGATGATCACGAAACGACAAAAACTGTGTGACTTGAACGAGTTTTTTTCAGGAATACAACTGAAGATTTTTTAATTTGTGATGAATGAGAGAAAATGTCATTTGGGATTTTTATGGGGGAATGACAAGGAATTGTCAGATTTTTCTTTTGTTAATTTCATTTTTATTATAATTATTTATTTAAATCGGCTATAGCTTTTTGTACATTCGATAACTTTTTTTGGGGAATAGCCCTGCTTCTAAGCTCCTCTTCAGCGGATTTATTCACCGTTTTCGTTACCATTTTCTTCAATTTATTCAACTCACTCCCTTTATTCTTTTTTGGCTGTATGGGGCAATTATTTCTCTTCGTTACAGCAACCCCTTTCGCTTGCTTTTTCTTTTTTTGAACTTCCTTAGGTACTTTACATTTCACCTTTAATTTCCCTTGTGCCATTATTATAACAATTATCTTATATTTCCTTAAAAATCTTATTAAATTTTCTAAAATCACATGACATCATAAATTATAGGTTATGTTATTATGTCGGTAAAACAGAAATTTTTACTTACTCATGTAAGATAAATAAAATTAAAATGATTAATTTAATTTTTTTTTCATAAAACTAATCATATAGTATTTTATTATAATTATTTAAAATCAACAAATTAATTTAATGCTTATTCATATTTAAATCACCAAAAAATTGAACTTTCCTATTACATAGTAGATGGCGCTTCGGAGAGGGATTAGTTAAACTTCTCGAAGTTTCATCGCGTGTGTCAAAATTTGGTTAAGTTCTCAATCCTCAAATTTAATTATTTTTTAAATAATCTATCAACAAAGTAACCATGGTGAGTGCTAATAAATTGAAATTTTCACCTTCCCCGTCAATTTTGACAATAATATTTGACGAAACCCCCCCGATTAAGTAATTAAAACGATGCTGCCCGTTCAGGTGTGTCATGAGACTATTCACGCCGGCTTTTTTATAAAACCGCGTGGGTTTACCTCTTTTTTGCTTTAATCTTTATTAAATCCCCTTTTATTTGCTTTAGGTTTCTTTAAATCCCGTCAGGGTACTGAAACATGAAGCGGAGGAGGAAAAAGGAGAGATCGCTCGTCTTTCAAGTTTCGTGGGGGCTATCGCTATAGGAGAGTTAGTTAAAAGCACCTTGGGGCCTAAAGGGATGGATAAAATCCTTGTTTCCTTTGGGAGAAGTGCTGGGAATGTGGAAATTACCAATGATGGAGCCACAATATTAAAATCCGTAGGGGTTGATAACCCGGCTGCAAAGATTTTGGTTGATATGTCTAAAGTTCAAGATGATGAAGTTGGGGATGGAACCACTTCAGTTACAGTATTAGGTAAAAAGATCTTCATTATGAAAAACACTGTGGTGCAAAATTTAATTGTTTTGTGTATAGGGTGGTTCAAATTTGATGTCGTAATGAGAATGGATATCATTTTTAGAATGCACTTTATTAATAATATTCATGTATTATTCATTGTTACCTAACCTAACCCAACCCAAGCTTCACATAAATGATCGGACACTAAGCAATACCACAAAAAAAGTACAAATGCTAAATAAATAATCAGCAAAAACGAAAAATGTTTATTATAAAGAATTATAAGTCAAATTATAAGATGCAGAAGTAATTGGACAGAACTTTGTAAAGTTATTTGATCATATTTTAATATTTTGTGGGATTTCTCTCTTCTAATAAAACAGCTGCCAATCTTTTCGGAATTGAATTGACCAAATTTTGTGTGATAGTTGGGGATATAAATAAAAATCATTCTTCTTTCAAAGCTATAATGAGCTCTAGTTTAGAGGACATGGTTAACAATGTTATTCGTCGATTTAATTCTTCCAGAATATGTTTGATTGGGTTTAGGTCAGGTGATTTTAGAGGTGTTTCAATAACTTTTGAACGGTTGTAAACTAACCATAGCCCTACATTATGGGCCTTATGTTTTGGATAGTTGGACCTGCAAAATTGAAAGTTGTTTTAAAGGACAATTTTATTTATAGAGGATTTTAAGTGGTTATATTCACTCACTTATAACCAATATCCTTTTCAATCATGTTTTTTGCAAACTGTAAGCGCAGTTTATTATTTTTTTTGTTTAAAAATTTCTGTCAAGCATTTCTGCCATTATATCCTGAACTTTCGATAACATGGCGTATAGTTTCGAGGTGTATACATTTTCCTCCATCATTTTCTTCAATCTTGCCGCTAGTTTAGGGGCACTCAAGCGAGCGATTTTTTTAAATTTCTCGCACAAAAATCTTTTTTTTTGCCTCATTTAAAATATTTACTGTGAGCGTCAAAATAAAGTGTACACAAGCATTTGTTATGATATTGTTTTTATTTCAGTCTTTTAATACACGACTAAATTTAACGTTTTAAATTTTTGAAATCATTATTCAATTCTCTACTTAATTGTAAAAGAGCAGCAAAAAATTCTTACAACAACAAAAGTTATACAACAAAAAGTAAACCTGGTCGATATATCACGCGTCAAAAAAAAATGTACAGCTGACTTCTCTAGCGTTTCAACGATGTAGTACTGTCAAGAACGCCGTTATATTTGGTTGTTTACGTGCTTTTTGCATTTTATTTAAACATTGTTAACGTTTTATTTTAATTATTGGGATTACCAAAATAAGATTTCAAGTAAATTATTATTTGTTCAAAATGGTGAAACAAACTTCGACTGATATTAGAAAACTTGTATTAAAGCTTCGCAAGGAAGGTAAAACTTTTCGTGAAATTGGTTCTATTATTAACAGAAGTCATAATAGTGTGAAGAAAATAGTTGATAAGTTCGAAAAAGTCGGTAAAATAGAAAATTTGCCAGGTGCAGGCCGACCAAAAGTTTCAAATAAGGCTGAAATTAGGTCTATAGTGCGTGATATGAAGAAAAATCCATTTAAAAGCGCTGTTAAAATATCACAAGAAGTTTCAATTACATCAAGTAATAACGTAGGTGCCAGCACAATACGACGAGCATTACATGCAAATGGGTTACATGGTCGATTTCCACGAAAGAAGCCGTTAATCTCGACAGTTAATCAGAAAAGACGTCTTGATTATGCAAAAAAATACGAAAATAAAGATGTTTCCTTCTGGAATAATGTCCTTTTTAGCGATGAGAGTAAGTTTGAGGTATTTGGTCAGAAAAAACCCGTAAAAGTATGGAGAACCAAAAATAATGAGTATGCCGACCAAAATTTAATATCCACGGTCAAGCACGGAGGGGGTTCGGTGATGGTGTGGGGATGTATGGCGGCAGGCGGAGTCGGGAATTTGACTTTTATTGAAAGTACTATGAATAAAATGGACTACCTGAATATTTTGAAAAACAACTTGCTAACCAGTGTGGAGAAATTGGGCTTACAGGAATCTTGGATATTTCAACAAGATAACGATCCTAAGCATACTGCAAAAATAGTGAAAGAATGGCTTCTCTACCGTACTCCGAAAACATTGGATCATCCTCCCCAATCACCGGACTTAAATCCAATCGAACATTTGTGGGAGCATCTAGACCGGCAAATCCGTAAAAGAACAATTAGCAATAAGAATATGCTAAAATCCGTTATAACAGAGGAGTGGGAGAAAATTTCATCCGATATAACAAAAAAACTTGTAGAATCAATGCCCCGAAGACTGAGTGCCGTTATTAAAGCAAAAGGAAAAGCAACAAAATACTAAATCGTTTTCACTTTTATAAAACGAATATTTGTACACTTTTTTATGACGCGTAAAATATGGATTAGATTTTGTTTTTGTTCTATAACTTTTGTTGTTGTAAGAATTGTTTGCTGCTCTTTTACAATTAAGTAGAGAATTGAATAATGATTTCAAAAATTTAAAATGTTAAATTTAGTCGTGTATTAAAAGACTGAAATAAAAACAATATCATAACAAATGCTTGTGTACACTTTATTTTGACGCTCACAGTATATGTCGATTTATTATGCCATGTTTTTCCTTCTTCACGATGAAAAAATATTCAACAACAATCAAATTTATAATTAGTGGTGCCATTTATCTCTATATACAGGATGTAATGATATGCGAATATTGAAGGGGGTGAAATTTAAGATGTAGGGATTGTTAATAAAGACACATATCTTTCAATACAAATCTAATCTCTGTTTTTAACAGTGGCTTGCGTACCAGCACTGACTTTAATATTTTTAAAGAAAAGAATGGTACGCCAATGGTTTTTTCCCAAATAAAAAATATTTTTGAACTCCCCCTTCAATTTGACAAATAAAAGCCCTCTTGAGTTTTTGGACTGCAATGCGCCGTTTATGAGAGAAAAATTAAAAACCGTCGGTTGCTCAACAGAAATAATACGTATTGTAATTATTAAGGATACAATTTTGCAATAAATCTAGGTGGCTGAGCCTAAATGTATGTACATATCATTTGTTGTTTTCACAATATGCCAAATTTTATAAAAATACCTAAAGCGATTCCGAAAATATTAATTAATATCCTTTTTTTTTAACTTTACCACCCTGTATTTTAATAACGGAACTTTTTGGGAGCATAGTTTATATAAGAAACTATCATTAATTTTCGATGTACAATCACTCCCTTCAATATTCGCATTTCATTGCGGAACACCCTGTATAAGTACAAAGGCTTTCACAACTGATGTTAATTGACCTAAAATTAAAACTAACACTAGATATTACTAGAACAATAACTAGGAATACTGTTATATCTAAAACTAGAAGCTTTCGGGTTTTACCATGCGTTTTTTGAAAGAATGTTTGATGTTTCGGATGCCATGTTGCAACCTTCTTTAGAAACTGGTATGAAGTTATGTTATACTCGAGTTATATCTGAAAATTTCTATTAGTGCTAGTGTTAGTTCTAATTTTAGTTCAAATATCTATGTAGTTAATTAAATTTAAGTAGTATAACGACTATTTGATCATTTATGTGGGGGTACTTCCACAATCTACCTACTTTATTTTATTTATTTTGAAAATGTGTGTAGGTTTACAGAAAATTGTACTATATTATTAAAGTAAATGTCTCTAAGAATATACTAAAGACAGTAAAGGAGTGTTAATGTAATACATAAGTGTTAGATCACTTATGTGAGTCACTGTATCTTAATAATTAAAAGTGATACAAAGAACTTTTTGAGACAAAAAATTTTTTAAAGAATAGAAATCATTAATTATATTTACTAACATCATTCATTATTACCAGTTTAAGATTGAATAATTGTTAAAAATTAAAAATTGAGATTTTCAACATGATAGAGATTGTATTATGAAAATTAAACATGATAGGGAGAATCTTCTCAGACAAAAAGCTTTTCAAATCGTCCTTAGAACGTATATTATTAATAATATTCATGTATTATTCATTTTTACCAACCCAAGATTCAATAATTGTTAAAAACTTCTATTTTAACATATTTCACATCAACGGTTTGTATCTCAAAAATTAAAAATGATAGAGAGAACCTTTTGAGACAAAAAACGTTTAAAATCATTCTTAGCATGCGCATCATTAATGATATTTGTGTATTGTTCATTGGTACCAACCTAAGATTCAATAATCATGAAAAGCCTCAATTTTATCATATTTCATATCAATATGGATTGTATCTCAAAAATTAAAAATGATAAAAACAATCTTTTGAGGCATTAAAAAAAAACATTGAAAATCATTCTTAGAATGAATATTTATTTATTTATTTAAGTATATTTAACTGTTATAAGTACAATAAAAATTACCAATTAGCAAGAATTTAGTAATAAACCAATTAACAAGAATTTTTAACAAAAGTAAATAATGCTAAAAACCAGAGCAATGATGGTTGAAAGTTGACATAAGGTGCACGGCACAAAGAATAGCAATGGGTCATGAAACGGTTGAGCAGGAACCTTAAACTGCAACTCTGATAGTGTCATAGAGCAGTCAACAGTACTATTACTTATTTTATAGAGAAATAAAATAATATAATAATAAATCATTTATATTGCGCCTGGAGGAAAGCTGTGGGATGTTGAAAACTATGCACCGCTGTGCGTGGGCACATTAAGGCGAGAAAAATTCGTGAGCAAGGTACCTACGAAAACGCTTTTGTACTTGCTCTAAGCGATCAATATGAATGTGATATTGAGGGTTCCAAACGATGCATAATTAAGTACAGAAAACACATAGGCAAAATTTAGTGATCGAATACTTGATAGATCAGCGAAGGGGCGGAAATTACAACATCTAAATCCTAGCATTCGTGAGGCTTTGTTAACAATGTGATCAATGTGGGCGGAGAAAGTAAGTTTGTAGTCGAAAAGAACACCAAAATCTCTAACTCATTCGGATTGTTTAAGAGTATTAATACCAAGCAAATAATCAAAAGTAATAGGATAGCGTTTACATGTAAATGTATTCTTGCTGGATTTGCCATAGTTGATATAGAGATTATTAATTGTACAATATGCTTGTAATCGCGAGCATATAAACGAGTAAATAAGGGCAAACATTTCGTTGTCATCGACGTATAAAAGAAATTTTTAGTGGTTAAACCATTGATGTATAGCAACAATAATAAGAGGTCCAGACGATGATGGTGACAGATGGCTCTGTTGGGCCACTCCGGAAGTAATGTCTCTGATTGTTGAGCTATTAGAATTATTATTGTTGAGAGGATATGTACGCAAAAATCGAGTAAATTAAGCCATTGGGAATGTCATAGTCCAAAAAGTTTTTTCAAAAGAATCCCATGGTCTATCCTGTTAAAAGCCTTACTATAGTCAGTATACAGGATGGGCGGTATTTTCCGGATCTGAGATATATAGCGATATTATATACCTCTTATAAAATCATCTCATTATTTTGGGACGATTTTTCAAAAAAAATTTTTTATATATTGTCCATAACAACCGCACGAGAACTGTTTAAAGGCGTCCCGGGAATAGCGACTCCCGTGAAACGACTGAGGAGGTCAAAATCAATCTTAGGTAATCAGTCCCCACCTATCATCCATTTCTTACGCGTTTATTTCTCATAAGAATTTGTTTATTGATTTTTCTCTTTACTATGTTCACAATTTAATTGTTGTGTCTACGTATCGTTAAATGTTAAAGGAATACAAATGAACATGTTTCAATTTTTTAATTACAATAGTTCAGTAAATTATATGATATAAATATGTAAGAGCAAAATAAACATGTAAGAGATGAGTGATAAGGCGGGGCCGGGGACCGATTACCTGAGATTGATTTACGACCTCCTCAGTTGTTTCGCAGGAATAACAATATGAAAAAACTTTATTAGAAAAATAGTCTCAAAATAATGTGAGATGTATATAACATCAACTTGGCTGTTGTTATCAAAGGTATTTAATAAGAAAATTGAGAAAGGAATGTTAGATTCTACCCTTAAAAAAGCCATGTTGTTCAAGAATTAAGGATGATTGATGTTAAACATAAGTAAATAACAAATAAGACCTTCAAAGACTTTTGAGACTATTGACAGAATAGAGATGGGTCTGTAGTTGGCTATTAGGTTTCGCGCGCCCCCTTTACGAATAGGTATAATTATGGTTTTCTTCCATTCGGATGGGTAAGTTGCTATGTAAGAGAGGTTTCAAAAAATCTCTTCGCGGTAAAATAAGCCAGGCAGGCCATCTGGATTCACCCCAGCCCTGGGGCTTAAGATGACAATTCGCGCAAAATGTCGTCCCCCAGTAAACCAGGGCTCAATACACAGGGAAGAGACCCCACGGCTGCTGTCCAAACATCCATTAACAAATACAGATCCGAAATAATCAGTGAAAAGGTCGCAAATATCCTGACTGCCTTCAGCCACTCGATCACAAAAAGACAACTTACCTGGAAAAGATGTGCTACAATTCTTTTTCAATTTAGTGAAAGATCAGAAACCACTCGGATTATCGCACATGTTAGATTGTATGGTACCTAGAAACAGATTGTAATCAGTTGTGATTAAGGCTTTGGTACGTTAAAATACGAATAAGTTTGATTTCCCGTGGTCTTCAACTTCTTATCAAATTTAAGTTTTTACCAACCCAAAATTCAATAATTGTCAAAAACTTCAATTTTAACATATTTCACATCAAAATGGATTGTATCTCAGAAATTAAAAGTGATAGAAACAACGTATTGGGACAAAAACCTTTAAAATCATCCTTAGAGTGAGAAAATCATTAATGATATTCATATATTTTTCATTGTTACCAACCCAAGATACAATAATTGTCAAAAACCTCAGTTTTAACATATTTCCCATCAAAACGGATTATATATCAAAAATTAAATATGATAGAAAATACCTTTTGAAATAAAAAACATTTAAAATCATTCTTAGAATGCATATCATTAATAATATTCGTGTATTATTCATTGTTACCAACCCAATATTTAATAATTGTTAAAAACCTTAATTTTAAGATAATTCACATAAATATGGATTTTATCTCAAAAATTAATAATAATAGAAACAACCTTTTGAGACAAAAACATTTAATATTATTCTTAGAATGCATATCATTAATAATGATTGTATCTTGGGTTGGGAACGCTGGTACTGTTCCCAACCCAAGATTCAATAATTATTAAAAACCTCAATATTTTCTATCAAAACGGATTGTATCTCAAAAATTAAGAATGATAGAAAGGACTTCTTGAGACAAAAAACATTTGAAATTATCTCTAGAATGCGTTTCATTATTAATATTCCTGTACACCTCACTTTCCGTTGAGGTTACGTTCCAAAAAACAAAGTTGCAAAGTGAATTAAGTTTTTCTTTAGCAAACCATGTAAAGATCAAAGATAGGTTCCAGGATTATGAATATACTACTTTTAAAAAGAAAATTGAAAAAATAAACATTTAAAAACAAAAATAATATAACATTTTATTACATACATACAAAAAACAAAAAAAAAACGTTTTCAATTAAAACAAAATAAACCATGCAATTAATTTATGAAAAATAAAACTATAATTAATCACTGTCTGATGAGTAGTGCCTGTTGTCGTAGATCGGCTTTCTTTCACAAAAAATTGGTCCAATGTTTGCTGAACAGCTTTTTCCCAACATAAGATAAGTTTCCTTGTGACTTTCGCTGTCAGGATCGTTTTTTAAAAAATCTTCATAGCATCGTCAACCAAAAACATCGCTTTGAAAATTTGTTTTAAGATTAAATTTTGTTTTTCGCAGATTTCTATTGAACGGCGCTTTGTCACCTTCATTAACAAATTGCAATTCCAGTTGCAATAGTACTTCATCATGCAATTCTTGGTTGTGCGCGGTTAGCATCTCATTTATGTCAGTCTCCTCTATATCTTCAAAATTAGACCCACGAATCGGAAATAATTTCTATGGCTTTCATAATATTGAACCTTTTCCAAAATTTTAGCATGGTGGGCTTATTTTGTCCATTAGTCTCACTTAAAAGAAGTTTGAATGTTCATCGAAGGTAATAACTTTTAAAAGTTGATATTACTCCCTGATCCATCATCGGAATAAGTGGTGTCGTATTAGGCGGCAAAAATACAAATTTCACGTTTTCTGACTCATTAACATAAACTGGGTGGCCAGGAGAATGATGTAGTACGGCCTTGAAGTTTATGTTTTCCTTGTTGCAATAAACTTTAATTTCTGGAACAGAACGTCGAAACCCAGTTTTTAAATAATTTCTTGTTTACTCGCCAATGGACAGGAAGCAGTTTCTTGAACAACATTTCATATCCCTTGGATTTTTTGACTGATAAATGAGAAATGTAAATAAATTTAAATTTGAAATCGCCATTTTCATTACCACCAAGAAGAAGAGTCAGTGTATCCTTGCTAGCTTTAAATCCTGGCGCAGATTTTTCTGTTTTAGATATGAAAGTTCTGTTAGGTAGATGTTTCCAAAATAATCCAGTCTCGTCAACATTAAAGACTTGTTTCGGATCATAACTTCCTTTCGTGAAGTAATACTTTTAGCTCTGTCGGGTACTGTTCTGCAGCAGTTATATATCAGCGTTATCTGCTTTGCCTTTAAAAGCAATTTTGTGTAGATTTACTCGAACCTTGAATCTCTCAAACAAGCGCTGACTAGTTTCAAATGTTTAATTCTTGTCTGTTTTACTTGCACTAGCATTATCGTTCGATGCTGCTTTACTTTTTATGTCAACAGATAAGCTTTTTGCTTTCGTCTAAATTGCCATTTTACTTAATGGTACGCTCTGCACAGCTTGATTTTCAATCCAAATAGAAAGCAAAGACTCCATTTTGGTCGTCAAAGCACTCCTTTTACGGGTCATCGTTTTAGCATCTAATGATGTTACAAATTTTGCAGCCTTTCTTATTTTATCCTCATCTTGATCTATAATAGTTCTGACAGTTGTTCCATCCAGACCAAGAGCTTCTCTCTGTTATCAAGTCATCGCAGAATATCTAATTTTGTCTCCAAGCTGATAGCATTTTTTTATTTTTGGTAATTCTACCAGCAGCGCCTTTCTATTCATTTGGCTAAAAAATTGTAAAAGTGTATTGGAAGTATACAATTAAAAAATGTTGGCAATGATTTCTCGTGTAACCAGAAATAGTACAAATATGACACTAAACTAAAAAGTAGATCTCTGCACCTTATATCAAGGTGCCAAATATAAAATTCATTACATCTATAGTTATCTTATAAAATCCTATTTCCAGCAGCTGAATGTTGACAACTAAATAAACAAAAAAAAAATCATTTCTAAGATCAGCACCCCAAAATTTACTAAAAATATCTCCACTAAATCATCCACTATTTAAATTTCTTGTGCACAGTGTTATTTGTTAAAATTTCAAATTAATAATTACTATTAATATTATTAATAATTATTATATTTAGCTTCGGAATTATTAAAAGAAGCGGAACGAATGATAGAGCAAAAAATTCATCCACAAACAATAATCGCCGGTTGGCGTAAAGCAACAGATATCGCAAGAAATGCTCTATTAGAAGCTTCAAAAGATAACAGTAGTAATTTGGAGGCGTTTCGTGAAGATCTGATGAACATAGCACGTACAACGTTAAGTTCAAAAATTTTGTCTCAACACAAAGAACATTTCGCTAAATTAGCGGTCGACGCAATTTTGCGTTTAAAAGGATCCGGCGATTTAGGCGCCATCCAATTGATCAAAAAAAGAGGGGGAACTTTAGAAGATTCATTTTTGGACGACGGATTCTTGTTAGATAAAAAACCTGGAGTGCATCAACCCAAACGTGTTGAAAATGCGAAAATTTTAATCGCAAATACCCCTATGGATACCGATAAAATTAAAGTGTTTGGATCTCATATTAAGGTTGATTCAATGGCGAAAATAGCCGAGTTAGAGGTAGCGGAAAAAGAAAAAATGAAAGACAAAGTTAGTAAAATTCTCAAACATAATTGTAACGTTTTTATCAACCGTCAACTTATTTATAATTACCCTGAGCAATTATTCGCGGATGCTGGAGTTATGGCGATTGAACATGCTGATTTTGATGGGATCGAACGTTTAGCTTTGGTTACCGGAGGCGAAATTGTTTCAACTTTTGATAACCCCGATTTAGTTAAATTGGGAACTTGCGATGTTATCGAACAGGTTATGATTGGGGAAGATATTTTGTTACGATTTGGGGGGGTTGCTTTGGGCGAAGCTTGTACCGTCGTTATCCGCGGGGCTACACAACAAATTATTGACGAAGCTGACAGATCTTTACACGATGCTTTATGCGTTTTGGCTGCTACTGTTAAAGAGAGTAGGATCGTTTATGGCGGGGGATCGAGCGAAATGTTAATGGCTGTTGCTGTTAATGAAGCAGCGGGTAAAACTCCAGGAAAAGAATCTGTCGCTATGGAAGCTTTTGCAAGAGCTTTACAACAATTACCTACAATCATTGCTGATAATGCAGGTAAAATTGATTTTGTAATAAATTTATATCTAAATATATTAAAAAAAATTTTGTTTAGGGTACGACTCCGCGCAATTAGTAAGCGAATTAAGAGCTGCTCACGCTTTGGGAAAACGCACATATGGTTTAAATATGGATAAAGGAGTCGTCGGAGATATGAAAGAATTAGGAATAACTGAATCTTTTGTTGTTAAACGTCAAGTACTTCTTTCGGCGAGCGAAGCCGCCGAAATGATTCTACGTGTTGATAATATTATCAAAGCCGCGCCTAGGAAACGAGTCGAAGATAGAGGACATTGTTAGATTAACTTTAAACGATACATTTCGCGATTTAATTTCGATTACTTGTGCTTATTTAAATATTTTTCATTAATGATTGTTCACCAAGATTAATCGGCTTGTTCATTTTTTTATACCACGTGAATGTAACTTTTGAACAATAAAAATCATATTTAACAAGCTTTTATTGATTGTGTATTAATTTTTTATTAAATTAAAAAATAAATTTTATAACGAAATTTGTAATTTTTAATGATTTCGCAGAGAAAAGACGTACAGATGGTGCTGATGGTTATATAAAAATATTATATCCTTGTTTATAGATATATATAGTTACAGTAAGGCCCCAACATTCGCGGGGGTTAGGTTCTAAAAATACGCCGCGAATGTTGAATCCGCGAATATTGAAGCACTAGATGTTATGAAGGATAAACTACTACTTCTATGTTCTTTTAACACGTTAACCGCCAACTGGTCACCGACGCCAAAAGTTTGATTTAATTTAATTTTAAAAATTAAAAATTTCAAAAATTAATAAATTATACATACTAAATAAAACGCTTAAAATTGCAAAATAAAACGACTGGTCTTAAAACTTTTGTATTC
Source organism: Onthophagus sagittarius (assembly GCA_036711965.1). NCBI lineage: Eukaryota > Metazoa > Arthropoda > Insecta > Coleoptera > Scarabaeidae > Onthophagus > Onthophagus sagittarius. The sequence goes on from JASERS010000004.1 coordinate 18,624,612, forward strand.
GGAACTAATACAGATATTAAAATAATTACAATTGTTTAAAATATAAAAAAACCTAAACTCGATAGCAATAACAAACTGCAACAAAATAAACTAAAAAAAGAAATAAAAGTTAACATTTCTACTCATCAATAATAATTGCTTTAGAACACGATGGTTTAAAAAATGAAAGGATAGTAGGTTGCAATGCTTTGTGTTGCATATCCTTTTGAAGCTCTTTGTAAGGAGCAAGAAGAGTATTCAGACCATTTTTAAATTTTGTGCTTCGTTCCGTTGATGGATCATATTCTACTATTTTTTCAGCAAGATTATTTGCTTCTTGTATAAATAAATTAAGTTCCTTCAACGTTAATTTATTACATAGGGAATTACTATTATCTTCTTCATCCGTTCCTGAAACATTTTCTATTAGTAGCGCTTCTAAGTCTGCACTGGACAACTCTTCCTCTTGATCATTGACGAGAGATTCGATATCAGCTGGTACAATGGTATGAAAATCATCTCCCGGTAGCAACCGTGCAGAAGGAACAGCTCTCTCTATTGCCTCATCAATTTCGCTTACACTTTGCGCAGTGTCTTTTTTCAACAGTTTTTTCCATGCATTACTTACGGTTGATACTTTAATGCCATTTAAAGCAAGTTTTATAGATGTAATCGCATGGTCAATATTGTATAATTTCCACACATCTTTTATTGAGAAAACACTATCATTTTGTATTTTCTCATGTACAAAATCGAACATGTGCCGGATATAATGACTTTTAAAAGCTTTTATAACACCTTGATCTAAAGGTTGTAATAAGGATGTTGTGTTGGGCGGAAGAAATACCACCTCGACACATGGATGAGCTAATTTGAGAGCATCTACTGGATGAGATGGGGCGTTATCCAATATCAATAAAACGTGAAATGCTAAATTTTTAGATTTTAGGTAACGCTCCACTTCTTTAACAAAGCACTCTTTAAACCACTCTATAAATAGCTGAGAAGTCATCCAAGCTTTTGAATTAGCTCGCCAATAGACCGGAAGAGCTTCTTTGTCCTTGTTCTTTAAAGCTCGTGGATTAGCTGCTCGATATATTAACATTGGTTTTGTAATAAAGTCTCCGCGTGCATTTGCACAAAATAAAACTGTAACTCTATCCTTAGCCGATTTAAAACCAGGTGCTGTCTTTTCATTTTTTGAAATGTATGTTCGTGTGGGCATTTGTTTCCAATAAAGCCCGGTTTCGTCCGCATTAAATATTTGTTCAGGACGGTAACCTTTTTCTTCTATTAATTTTATTATTTCATCAGGAAATTTTGCAGCCTGTTGATGATCTGCTGAAGCTGATTCTCCACACAACTTAATGTTATGGAGATTAAAACGAGTTTTGAATCTTTCGAACCATCCTCTGCTGGCTTTAAATTTACAATCGTCTTCAGCACAGTCCATTCCACACGAAAAATGTTGATAAAGTTCCTTGGCTTTATCCATTAATCTAGCCCTAGTTAATGGTATATTTTTGCGACCATGGTCCTCAATCCAAAGATAAAGAGACTTCTCCATTTTTTCAATATTAACATCACGAACTTGTGACGTTACCTTTAATGATGACGGTATGCCACTTTTTACGCTATTTCTAATTACATCTTCTTGTTTCTTTATAGATCTTATCGTAGATTCATTGACACCGAAGACCCGGCCTACTTCGGTAGCTCTTTTCCCTTCCCGGAGCATATCAAGAACTTGAATTTTTCTTTCTAGAGTCATAACTGACTTTGCACGTTTGGCAATTAAATTTATTTCCATCGCAGGCCTTTTTGTACCCATTTTGAGTACTGTTGTGAGATTAATTTATTGTTTATAAAATTATAGTAAAAAAACGGGCGAAACACTAACCTGAACGAAATACAGAACACAAAAATAAGCACCTAACACAAACATTAAAATCGATCATAAATGAGGGATTCCCAGAGAAACGCATATGTGAAGCTGGTTGCTTGTACAGTAAACCTACGGTAAACTTCGTTTTAAATTTTTAAAAAATGACATACATACTTGCTATGTATTCGCCAATAATCGAGTCGTGAATGTTGAAAAAGGCAGCAAAATTTAAAACGCGAATATGGGAATCCGTGTAATTTGAAGCCGCGAATGTCGGGGCCCTACTGTATATATATTTTTTTTCTCGTTTGTGTTCATTTTAAGCATTTGCTTGTAGATTTAGCTGAGGATGATAAATTTTTTTTAAACCGGTCCTAAGTATGTTTAATTTTTAACTGAGCAAGAGGTCTATTATTTATTTATCAACCCAGTTGAAGTTATTTTAGGGCATCAAATTCAAAAAAAATATTATATGTATTGTATTATTTTACGTCTTATCCTTATAATTAAATATTTTCTTTAACATCCCTCAGAGCATATATTGCTCAATCTTAAATAACATGTATTAAATGTTTAGTTTTATTGTTACTAATAAAATATATATAAGTTAAATATTCTTCTATATATAAAGCAAAATTGTTGTTATTTATGTAATAATGTTTTAAAGATATTTATTATTAATATCTTATTATTATTACAAATCTTATTATTTATTACTTTTAAAAGGAAATCATATAATTCATTTGAGATGAGAAAAGAGTGGATAGATGGCGCTACTATTTATATATTTCTTTTAAATGAAGCAAATTAATTATAATTAATAAATAAATTTATTCTTATTAAAAAACCAACCTTATTTATTGTATTTATTTATATATTTATAACAAAATTTATTTAAAAAAAAACTTAAAATAGCTAAAGCGCATGCGTCACATAACCTCAATTAACTGTCAAAGTTTTCCCGCTCAAACAAACCGTTTATTTTATTCCCTTTAATTCGTTTTCGTTTGTGGCGTTTAAAACATTAAAATTACAACTTATTTTAATAATAAAATCATTAAAAATGGTTCGAAGAGACTACGACAAAGATAAAGGTAAATTAAAACCAATTAATACAACTTAAACTTTCATAAAAAACTTTTTGATGCAGAAAACCTAAAAACTTTCTTGACGGAATTTTGTTCCCAAGACGAATTTGGAAAGAAAAACTTTAAATATTGCGAGCAATTAACTAAATTAGCACACAGAGATGAAGTGGCAATGTACATTGAGCTGGATGATCTCCACGAATTTAACGATACTTTAGCCGAAGCCGTAATAAGCAACACCCGAAGATATTTGAATCTTATGGGTGATTTAGTTTACGAGTTACTTCCTACATTTCGAACTCACGAAGTTATCGCTAAAGATTCTTTGGACGTTTACATAGAGCATAGGATCATGATGGAAAGCCGAGTGAGACAACCAAACGAGCAAAAGGATCCTAGAAATAAATTCCCACCAGAATTAATGAGAAGATAGTACGATCATTTTTTTTTGTATCTAATTTTTTTATATTATTTATTTTTTGTCTTAGTGAAATATACTTTAAAGATATGTCCACTTCGAAAAATGTTCCAATTCGGGATGTAAAAGCTGATCATATCGGGAAATTAGTAACAGTGAGGGGTATTGTGACGAGATGTGGAGATGTTAAACCGATGATGAGTGTTGCTACTTACACTTGTGATCAGTGTGGGGCTGAAACTTATCAACCGATCGCTGGGTTGAGTTTTATGCCAATAACTAAATGTCCGAGTGAGGAATGTAGGGTTAATAAATCAGGGGGGAATTTATATTTGCAAACGAGGGGGTCGAAATTTATTAAATTTCAAGAAATTCGTATGCAGGAATTGGTAAATTATTAAAAATATTAATAAAATACTTAATTAAATCTAATTAAATTATTTTTAGAGTGACCAAGTTCCTGTTGGGCACATTCCCCGATCTCTAACAATCTTTTGCCGTGGAGAAAACACCCGCCAAGCTTTACCAGGCGATCACATCGCTGTTACCGGCGTTTTCTTACCATTAATAAGAACCGGATTTCAACAAATTTCTGGGGGACTCTTATCGGACACTTATTTAGAAGCACATGTAACTTCTTTTAACAATCAAATTAATTTTTTATTGACTTAATCATTTTTAGCGAGTAATTTCTTTAAATAAAAGCACCGACGATGAAATCGCCTCTCAAAATTTAACCCAACAAGAATTGGATACACTTACAGAAAACGATTTTTACTCAAAATTAGCACTTTCTTTAGCCCCTGAAATTTATGGACACTTAGATATTAAGAAGGCACTTCTCCTCTTGTTAGTCGGAGGGGTTGATCGGAGACCAGATGGGATGAAAATACGAGGGAATATAAATATTTGCTTAATGGGGGATCCTGGAGTCGCCAAATCTCAACTTTTAGGATATATTAATCGTTTAGCTCCAAGAAGTATGTTTTAAATTATTTGTTTAGGGTGGTTTAGGTTTTAATTGAAGAAATTTTATTGTTTTGTATGAACTTTGGCTTTAAATAACAGTTTTTGGATTATTTACGTCCAGATTTTGCATTTTGTCTAATAATATTTAATATTTTCTTGTTTTTTACGATGAAAATGATTTCTGCCAACAATTTAACAAGAAGTTGAACACATGCATCATTGAAGTGCTGAGTTTCCGACCGTTTTATCAAAGACTTTTAGCAGATTGTAATTTAAAATAGTAATCACGTAAGTGAATCAGCTTACTTTGCATGCTTACATGCTTTTTTTAAGCATGTATCCAGCAGAGCTTGCCTTCTGTTTAAAGATCGATATCTCCGCAACTGTTCAATGAAAGAGTGTGCAGTAAACTTTATTATAATAAGTGCTCATTCTCATCACTTAAGATTACTTAAGATCACATAAAGAAACACCAGATTTTTGAGATTTCCGTACATGCCGTCGCTTTATGATTTTTTTTATCAAAAACTATAAGTAATGTGTAATATATTCTGAATGCAAGGTATATTTTCGCGGTTTAAAAAGATGCAGTTATTTCGGAAACGGGTAGACGGATTTTAACGAGTTTTGCACTAAATTATGTAGAATAATTCTGCATATCGAATGATGGTAATAGTTTTTCAAAATTAAATTTTTCTGATTTTTTAACGCGTTTAAAGTGTTTGCAAGAAAACTGCGTTACACAGATTACGCGACGCTGGTGCAGGGTAAGGTAGTTACGCGAGCGATAACCGCTCTCGGAGAACTCCAGAAATCAGAATGGCCGTGGTGACTAAATCTAAATATACTTCACAGCCGTAGATACATACCATATCTATTTTGTATAGTATAAACAAAAATTACAACAAATTATATTTGTATGTTTAACATTTAGACCAATGTAAGCAATATTTATCAACAAATTAATTTTATGCTGTGGAAAATATGCATCTCCGACACTCTGAGAAAAAAAATCATAAAGTGACGGTATGCACAAAAATCTCAAAAATCGGGTGTTCTTTTTATGTTTGCTATAACAGAAAAATTGAGAAGCCAAAAATTTTCAAATTCATGTCAGTATGCTAGAAATGATCACTGATTATAACAAAGTTTACTGCACATTGTTTCATCGATCGGTTGTAAAGATATCGATCTCTAAACAGACGGCAAGCAATTTTATGCGTGTATCTGCTGGATACATGCGCGCCTAACGAAGGGTTAAAACGTATTAAAAATGAAAACGTTAACCATTTTGTAAATAATGTTTCTAATGGAAAAGAAACAAATTACTCAATCTGGAAGTTAACAAATAAACTTCAATGTCAACAAATTGTTAATGCGCCTATTAGAAAAGCTGATGGTTACTGGGCGAGAAGTAACGAAGAGAAAGCAAATACCTTTACAGAACACTTGAGTAACGTGTTCCAAACATATCCAGAATTACCCAAGTATAGCGAACCAAATAAAGCCCCATTGAGCACCTCTTATGAAACACCAATAGAGAAATTTATTTTATCAGACTTAAAACACTCATTGATTCCCTAAAAGTTAAGAAATCACCCGGTTACGATCTAATGACTGGATTGGTTCTTAATAGTGATGGGGCGGTATTTCGGAGCGGTATTTTTGAGGAGCGTACCGATTCCACGCGATTTTAAAATATTCGTTACAGAACGTAACGAGTTACAAATATTCCATCGCTACAAGATGGTACAGTATTTGAAGGACGATATTTTGGAGTATTATTTCAATGGAACGTAACATCTAGCATGATTATTAAAATACCCAATTCTGATCGTTACTATTATATCCTACATATTTATAGTGATGATACGTTATTTGAGGAATGAAAAACGGATTGTCGCAATTCTGAACGTTTATAATCTTTTTTCAAGTTTGGGATAGCGTGTAATTTTTAAAAATTATGATAATTAGTGATAGAATGCTACGAAACCAGCTATGTTCTTGATTTGAGAAAAGCTGACGACATATTCTATTGATAATAAATCAATAGAATATGCCGTATCGTACAATAAATCGCCTAATAAAGGCGATTTATTGTACGATTTCTTATGCGACAATTTCCTATGAACTGTCCCGTTCTATCCATCATCTATCCATACAGGTACATTATATTGAAACTGTTGCAACTTGTTCAAGGTTACGGTATTTTGGAACGGTATTTTTGTGTAGCCGCCGTTCCTGGAGCGCGACATGGTTAGGAGCGGTATTCCCATCACTAGTTCTTAAACATATTCCTGAGCATGGATTACGTATGATACTACTCATTTCAATGCAATATTAAACAAGGCTCATTTTCGATCCAATGGAAGGTGTCACAGATAACTATGGTGCTGAAACCAAATAAAAATGTGAACGACGTAGTTTCCTAGCGTCCAATAAGTCTTCTTCCGTTGTTGTCGAAAGTGTTTGAAAAGCTTCTATTGAAAAGGTTTCAAGATATCATTGTAAATAAAAAATTAATTCCGAACTATCAATTTGGCATTTCTAGACGTGTCACAAGCTTTTGACAAACTGACATACCTTCCATACACAGCAGATACTTACGCGGATAACACTGTAATAATGGCTACTCACGCATTACCTGAAGTAGCGTCCCAAAACCTACAAAACCACTTATTATTGCTGCAAAATAAATCCAAATAATTCCACTCATATTACATTCACTCTAAAAAATGAAATTTGCACCACTGTTACATTAAATAATGTTCCATTACCTGCTCAAAAAAAAGTCAAATACTTAGGAATTTATCTAGATCACCATCTAACCTGGAAAAAACATATGTGGACCAAACTGTCTTCATCTAGGACTTTTATACAGGAAAATGTACTAGTTCAGGAATAGAAACTCAACTCAGTTTGGACAATAAATTGCTTATATCTACTTCTGTGCTGAAACCTGTTTGGGAATACGGAATTCAACTATGGGGCACCGCTAGCGAATCAAACATTTTACAACTGCAGCGATTTCAGTCTAAAGTCCTGAGACAAATATGCAATGCACAAGACCTCGATATGCTTATTGTAAAGGAAGTATTTGTCCAACGAAGTTCTATGTACCTGCAAAGGCTGCAAATTCACCCAAAAAACGACAAAACGAAAGAACCTTCTGGAACTATCCAAGATTGCATAAAGGCATAATGGATATCTTTTATCCATTTATTATACAGGGTGTTCATAAACGACAATGTACATATCTCAGAGGGCGGTAGTTCTCGATAAAATAGGAAAAAAATGCTAATAACATGTGGTTAAAATTGCGTTATGTGGTCATTACAGAGCGGTAAAGTTTCAATTTATTTTTCTAATTTTGCATTTTTCTTTACGATTAGTCGGAAATTAAACAGTAAAAGCACCGATTAGTCGGCATTTATTATAATGCTACAAATAGTATACCAACGAAACATAAAATAAAAATAATTTTATGTATTTATTTATTTCAAAGTGAAAAATTATTAATTTTTCAATGTGGGAGTATTTTTAAAGTACCCATTTCTTTCTCAGCTTTGGTCAGAAGTTTAAAATTCTCTTTCTAAATATAGCACTTTACCACAAATACCTGTATTACAAAAGAAAACAAAATATACCGTGTTAAATAATTGAATGAGTACTGTAATTTTGGTTATTTATCTCAATGTTTAGTGGCAGAACAGATATTTTTACATTAAATCATCGATCAAATGTTATTGTTATGATTTTTTAGTGCCTTTATGTTTCGAAACAGGTCTACGAAACAGAATTTTCGTTCTCGTATAGTAATATAACTATTATTAAATAATAGGAATTTTCATCACGTGCAATACCAATCCTGTATTGGTATTGCAGGCGACGGTTGGTATACTGTACTGATTGTTTTATCTATTTTCCGTAAATACACCATATAGTCTGTACCACGGGAAGTGAGAGTCATCATCGCCTAAAGGTGTGCGGAAGAGACGTACGCGCTAGAAATCATTTCATTCACGTCAAAGCATTTGTTACGTATGCACAAAATTCTTAGGGAAATCGATGAGTCACTTTCACTTTTCGTCGTACAGACTATACATGCGATACATTGGTAAGCTAAAAATGTGCTCTTTTTAGTAACATCATAATCAACTATTGGTTGTATTGAAAAATATATAACTTTGTGTTATATCTCAAAAATTAACAACTTTATTTACTTTATTATTATAAAAGTGTCTCAAGAATGTATTAACCGCTTTTCTTCTATTTCAAAAATAAACGAAATACGAGCATTTCTTGAAATAGCGATAATGTGACTTTTTGGCTATAACTTAACCCTTCGTCTGTAAACCTGGGTATTTCGTGTCCGACCTAAACTATTTAAGTAAAAAATTGACTAATAAGTTGATACACATTGTGTGGACCCCCACTTAAAACGAAGCTATAGTCTGTACCACGAGAAGTGAATGTGATTCATCGATTTCTGCAAGAATTTTGTGCAAACGTTACAAATTTTATGCCGCGCGTAGACGTGTGTTAGAGTGGAATGATTTCTAGCGCGTACGTCTGTTTCGTACTCTGTTAGGCGATGAGTCACCTCCACTTCTCGTGGTACAGACTATAATATGAGATAGAACAAGAACTCACGAGATTAAAGTAATGAATTGAATCAATTGTTTTACATTTTTTTAAATGCATAACGCCATAAAAAATCGGCTGAACTTGAAAGACCCACGTTTATAGACGGAAGGTGCTAAAAAACATTTACAGACAAAGGGTTAAAAACAAAAGAAGAGGTTTTGTCTTTGTGGGACTGAATTTGTCTCAGAAAAAGAGACCGGGACATGGCACCTAGCCTATAATAACACCAAAATTTGCCTAATCACACATCTCAACATTTATTGATTATGTGCTTTCAAAAGTATCCCAACGAATGTTTCCAAACACGTTCAAATTTCGATCGAAATGATCAGCAATGGCCGATTAATCGGCCGACTAATCGTCCTTTTTAGGGCCGATTAGTCGGATAGTCGTTAGACGGCCAAAATCATAGTCTGCCCATCCTTAGTTCTTACAGTTTTTTTGTTCCTGTTAAATGAGTAGATTTTCTGAATCGAGGTTACTCGATGTGGATATTTATCTTGATACATTGTATTGGTTTCACGGAAATTGCCATTAAGAGTCCATACACAAAATACATTTCTGCATATTCTCGATTACTAAATTCAACCATAATTTATTTTTTACGAAGAATTAAAAAAAGGTTAGACACTTTATACGTTAACGACGCTAACTGACGCTAAGCAAATAAGTTTATATACATTGTCGCTGAACAAAATTAATAGCGACTATTCTTTTAACAGATTTTGTGTTTTAAGCTTGTTTGTATTTGTGATTCTTTTTCTCAGATATCTTGAAAACGGTGGCAGACACGAAAATAACGTATCAGACCAAAAAGTTGAGGAAAAATACGATATCAATATTCATACTAGACTAACGACTATCCGACTAATCGGCCCTACAAAGGACGATTAGTCGACCGATTAATTGGCTATTGCCGATCATTTCGATCGAAATTTGGACGTGTTTGGAAACATTCGTTGGGATACTTTTGAAAGCAGATAATCTTGTAACAAGTATGATGTTGAGATGTGCGATTACGCAAATTTTGGTGTTATTATAGGCTAGGTGCCATGTCCCGGTCTCTTTTACTGAGACAAATTCAGTCCCACAAAGACAAAACCTCTATCTTCTTTTGTTTTTAACCCTTCGTCTGTAAATGTTTTTTAGCACCTTCCGTCTATAAACGTGGGTGTTTCAAGTTCAACTAATTTTTTATGGCGTTATGCATTAAAAAAAAATGGGAAACAATTGATTATAAATTCATTCTCGTGAGTTCTTATTCTATCTCATATTAGCTTCGTTTTAAGTGGGGGTCTACGCAATGTGTATCAACTTATTAGTAAATTTTTTACTTAAAATAAAAGGAATACAGGATTGGTATTGCACGTGATGAAAATTCGTGCAATACCAAATATTTAATAAAAGTTATATTGCTATACGAGAACGATAATTCTATTTCGTAGACCTGTTTCGAAACATAAAGGCACTAAAAAATCATAACAATAACATTTGATCGATCAGCTATCAACAACTGGATACAATCCACTCATTAATGTAAAAATATCTGTTCTGCCACTAAACATTGAGATAAGTAACCAAAATTACAGTACTCACTCAATTATTTAACACGGTATATTTTGTTTTCTTTCGTAATACAGGTATTTGTGATAAAGTGTTATATTTAGAAAGAGAATTTTAAACTTCTGAGCATAGCTGAGAAAGAAATGGGTACTTTAAAAGTACACCAACATTGAAAAATTAATAATTTTTCACTTTGAAATAAATAAATACATAAAATTATTTTTATTTTATGTTTCGTTAATCGCCGACTAATTGTAGACTAAAAATTAGCCGAATAGTCGGCTCTTCCGATTAGTCGCCGATTAATCGGTACAACCTTAATTTTCTCCTATTTTATTGAGTACTACCGCCCCCTGAAATATGTACATGTCGTTCATTAACACCCTGTATAAAATAATAAAAATTTTATTGTACTAAAACCATACATTTCCTTTTGGACTTACTATTGAGTGGGTACCTACTATGTTAGTGTAGGTATCGTTTTATTTTACTCTATTTTTAAAATGATACCCTTACTACTTATTGTTCTTTTTACGATAGATTGTAGTAACATTGGAAAATAAAAAAAAAATGTTTTCCAAGGACAATATCAAGTTTTCTGGATTTCATTCTAAATTTTGTTGAACCATTTCAAATCTTATTACTACATAGTCAAAAATAAGAATTTCGGCCCGATTTTCATTTCCAAAACAACGTAATAAAGTTTTCCGATTAAAATCTGAACCACTCTGCATATTTATGAATGCTAATTACAATTTATATATTTATAAAATTAGGTCAATATACAACAGGACGTGGTTCTTCCGGCGTTGGTTTAACAGCCGCCGTTATGAAAGATCACACAACCGGCGAAATGATGTTAGAAGGGGGTGCTTTAGTTCTTGCCGATCAAGGTGTTTGTTGTATAGATGAATTTGATAAAATGGCTGATGCCGATCGTACCGCTATCCACGAAGTTATGGAACAACAAACAATTTCCATTGCTAAAGTACTACCCAAAAGTCAATCTTTAATTAAACATAATCAAATTTTTATATTTTAGGCCGGAATAATGACGTGTTTAAACGCTAGAGTATCAATATTAGCCGCCGCAAATCCGGCATACGGCCGTTACAACCCAAAAAGGACGATAGAACAAAACATTCAACTCCCAGCGGCTTTATTATCGCGTTTTGATTTGTTATGGTTAATTCAAGATAAACCGGATAGAGATAATGACTTAAGATTAGCTAAACACATCACTTACGTACATCAACACAGCGAACAACCCCCCATGGAAACCCCACCTTTAGATATGTCGTTAATGAGAAAATACATTGCTTTGTGTAAATTGAAAGAGCCAACAATCCCGGCCGAATTAACCGAATTTCTTGTTTGTATGTTAATTTATTTATTAAAAAATTAATTTTTATATGAAACATTTTAGCCGCTTATGTAGAATTAAGAAAAGAAGCTCGCAACTCGCGAGATATGACATTCACCTCAGCGAGAAATTTATTGGGGATTTTACGTTTATCAACAGCTTTAGCAAGATTAAGACTTTCGGATGTAGTCGAAAAGGATGATGTGAATGAAGCGATTCGTTTGATGGCGATGAGTAAAGATTCGTTGAATCATTCGATTGAAAATAGAGGAACAAGGTTTAACTTAATTTTAAAATTTATTTTTTTTTAATTATTAATTTACTCTTATTTTAGACCAATGAATGTAAACGATAAAATCTTCGCGATTATTGGCGAATTAGCTGGCGATAATAAAACGGTTAAAGTTTCCGATATATTAGAAAAATGTGCCAGTAAAGGTTATAACCCAGATCAGGTCGATGCTTGCATTGAGGAGTACGAGGAATTAAACGTTTGGCAAATTAACCAAACTAAAACTAGAATCACATTTATTTAAGATCTTAAAATTAGAAATTAATGTTTTTGATTATAATCACATTTATGTCGTAGTTTGTAGTTAATTAAAATTAAGAACTTTTTGTACCTACTTTAATAATAATTAAAATAAATAAAAGTTTTCTTTTCAGTATTAACTCCTCAACGATTTAGAGAATTTATCCCAAAGAAATTTGAAAAAAATTAAATTTGCAGTAATTTTTATTCTGTTCAAAGTTCTAACTCGCACAACTTGCAATCGATTTAATTAAAATGTTATTTGTTATTTCTTTGCATCTTGTTAGTACAACAGGAGCAACTGAAGATCATAAAAATAACTTGATGACAAATGTCTTAATTTAAAGACATTTGTTTACAGTTTTTTTTGTACTATTTGTTTTTTCTTGTCGGATAAGATGCCTTATATATAAGGGTTATAATTGTAGGCACTGTAAGCCATCGTTATAAGTTGTATAACGGGATTTTGGATGCTTAGTAATCAACTTATTTGATAAATTTTGATTTATCATTAAAAATAAAGTAAAATATAAATTTTCAATTTTTTATAGGTATTAATGCATTGTACCCACAATATTTTCTTTCTATGTAAAGATATAGAACTAAAAACACTCTCAATTATGGACATTAAAAATAAGTTGCAATTGGTTTGGTTGGATTGAGTTACTTTGTGGATTGTTGGAATTGGTTGGGTTATCAATTGGTAGAATAGCCATAATGTTATTCTACCAATCGAAAATCCAACCCACCCAAACAGCATGTCAAAGCCATAATGTTATTCTATCAATTGATCACCCAACCCAACCCATCCACCAAGCATCTCAACCCAATCCAACAAATTTCAACTTATTTCTGATATACGTGATTGTTTTATCAGCATAGATTCCACACAAGACAGAAACGATTGAAGGAACGATTAAAAAGATTGAAGAGAAAGAGGCTAAAAAAAGGAAGAAAGGCATACAAATTATCACACGAAGTTTATGAGATCTATCTGAATATAATAAAGGAAGAATTTACTGAGTGCTGAGAAGCTGACTTCCCTCGGTACAAAATATTTGTAGGTGCTCCATTTGAGAGAAAAAGACACGAATTGAAAATGAAGATTTAACTTGAAATTTGAGGAGAACGCATCTATTGGTGAGAAATGAGGCTTTGTAGAAAATATTGATAATTTCAAAGACGTAATTAATTTGTTTTCTATCACCACGATGGCAATGACGAGAATCTAAAAAGAGATGAAGAACGAAAAATGGCGAGATATGCAGAGGATAAATGAGTGGGAGTGAAGAGAGTAAGAAAAACAGTTTCAGGGAAGACTGGCCAAAAATTTGATGGATTGGGTTGAGGTGCTTTGGGTTGGTTAACTTCAAAAAGTTTGCGAATTTCTTTGTTATCCCCACGACGGCAATGACAAGAATCTGAAAAGAGAGGAAGAACAAAAGATAACTAGAGGATAAATGAGTGGGAGTGAAGAGAGTAAGAAAAACAGTTTCAGGGAAGACTGGCCAAAAATTTGATGGATTGGGTTGAGGTGCTTTGGGTTGGTTAACTTCAAAAAGTTTGCGAATTTCTTTGTTATCCCCACGACGGCAATGACAAGAATCTGAAAAGAGAGGAAGAACAAAAGATAACTAGAGGATAAATGAGTGGGAGTGAAGAGAGTAAGAAAAACAGTTTCAGGGAAGACTGGCCAAAAATTTGATGGATTGGGTTGAGGTGCTTTGGGTTGGTTAACTTCAAAAAGTTTGCGAATTTCTTTGTTATCCCCACGACGGCAATGACAAGAATCTGAAAAGAGAGGAAGAACAAAAGATAACTAGAGGATAAATGAGTGGGAGTGAAGAGAGTAAGAAAAACAGTTTCAGGGAAGACTGGCCAAAAATTTGATGGATTGGGTTGAGGTGCTTTGGGTTGGTTAACTTCAAAAAGTTTGCGAATTTCTTTGTTATCCCCACGACGGCAATGACAAGAATCTGAAAAGAGAGGAAGAACAAAAGATAACTAGAGGATAAATGAGTGGGAGTGAAGAGAGTAAGAAAAACAGTTTCAGGGAAGACTGGCCAAAAATTTGATGGATTGGGTTGAGGTGCTTTGGGTTGGTTAACTTCAAAAAGTTTGCGAATTTCTTTGTTATCCCCACGACGGCAATGACAAGAATCTGAAAAGAGAGGAAGAACAAAAGATAACTAGAGGATAAATGAGTGGGAGTGAAGAGAGAAAGAGAAGCGGTTCCAGAGAAGACTGGCCGAAAAAGACTGGGTTGGTTTGAACCTATTCAGGGGGAAAAAAAATTGATGGAGGAGTGCAGCAATCTGCTTTCAGCATATAGAACATCTTCTACGGAGGCCGTTGGAACCCTGGCAGGATGCCATCGTTGGTGGCGTTGGTGGCGATTTGAAGCAGATTGGAAAAATGCAAATTGGTGACTGTTGGTATAGATGTGGTAAAGAGCACACCATATTTGAGTGCGAAAATTTTTTCTCAGCTTGCAGAAATACGGAGTACAGAATAGGTAAACAAATCTAGAAACGATCGCAGAAAAACTAATTGGAATGGAAGAGCCGGGAAGAGCCAAGAGACGGGGAATGAGAAGAGGATAAATTTTACATAATTATGTTACAAAAAGTAATTTCCATAATTTTACAACTCCAACGACGCGTAGGATGGATTCTACTTGAGGAAGGACAACAGAATCAACCAAAAGGAAAATTGTGAAGAGGATGAAAGAGGGGATAATCCTCTCTTCTCGTTCAGATATGAATTTTTAATAAAAGTATTTAAAAAAGTAACTTTTTCACGTGATTCATAATCCATAACGAATGGCTAGATTATACTCGCACCGAAGGCCAATAGACAGTGAGCCAACCAAAAGGATTGCATAGAAGAGGAAGAAAGAAGAGCGATACTTTTCCGTCTTCTACAGACTGCTGGATTGTATTAAAAGCGAAAACCAATGATAAAGCAAGGACGAAATGGGGGAGGTTATTTTTCCATCAAGAAAAAAAAGTATTGAAGGAAGTAATTAGTTACTACGAATGAGGTTACTTTTGTGATGCCGGAGAAGATTGGAGCTGATGGTAGCCCTCACTGTCGACCAAAATGACATTTTTATTATTTTCAATCCAAATGCGCCAATCAGTAGGAAAGGGTCCGTACGGCATTTTCCTTTACTTAGAATAAAAAAAAAATAGAAAAATAGAGTTCGGTTGGGTTGGATGGAGTTTCGAGCGGTGAGATTTTTATGAGGCGAAAGATAGAATGAAGAGAGCGATAGGAACAAGAGTAACAACAGAGAATTAGAGGATTATCACGTACCCTAATGACACGGAAAAGGAAATAGAAGGTTGTAGATTTTTTGAAGAACGTGGTAATGACGAAAGAAGAATGAAACAAAACAATCAATTTGAAAATGTGTGGAAACACATCAAGGAGACATCAAGAATGTATGATAATAAACCCGCTCATGGGAAGCGTAAGCTGAAAGCACCGCGTTCTGGTTATTACTACAATAGATCTAGAACTAAAAACGTTCAGAATCATGTACATCAAACATAAGTTTAATATTTAATTTATTGGTATATTAATAGCCATAAATGTGATATCTCCATAGAGGACCATTTTCACAGAAGCAGTACATAGGACAGGAGCGAAAATTGAACAGGGAAGGTCACTAAAAGGAAAGAAAACTTACAAATCATTTTTGCTAAATACCAGAAAAGATGGGATGCACATAACGGATGGATTAAGACTCATTAAGATTGTCAAGAAGAAAAGAATGACATGAAAAAGGAACCCAAGGGGATTATTACACTATGAAAGCGAATAGGAGAGGAGAGGGGCATAATCCCCTTTGTAGGTATGAAATTGTTATTATATTGAAAAGTAAAAGTATTATTTGTTTTTCAAGAACTTAATGCGCTAGTGGAGACAAGCAGTGGACAAAAATGGAGAAGAGTTTTCGCAACTCGCATCTGAAAATCGTGGAAGGATAGGAAAGGGAAGATCTAGGTATGAAATTTATATTCTTATCATGTTGAAAAGTAATGTGATATTTTGTCTTTCGAGAAATTAATGGGGTATTACAGCGAGAGTCAGTGAATGAGAATCGAAAAAAGAAAACTCTGAAGAAATGCTTAATAATACAATATTATTATCCAACAGAAGACTCAATTACGGGATAATTTACAATAATAATAAGAAAAAAAGACAAAGTAGGAATGAAATGAAATAAATTTGTAATAATATGTCATAATAATGATATATACAGTTTAATCTTCATTGCTTGCATTCCGTGCCTTATGTGTCAGAGGCGCCCATACCAGAGCGTTGGTTCTAACGATCGGTACTCGGTATGTGTTACTGTTTCTGGTATCCGGTTTGGGTATAATGAGTCCAATTTGAGCAAGAAATGAAGGCGAGACAACAGTATAATTAACGATGTTCGTTAAAAAATTTCTACTAACATCTTCTCTACGATTGCTCAAAGATGAAAAGTTAAATTCTTCCAATAACACAATATAGTCAACACTTCGCTTCGAATATTGCACTAAAGAACCTCTTCTTTTGTACTTTGTCGAACATTAGCTAACGAAAACTATAATGTGGATACAAAAGTACGGAACTAAATTCCAATTTTGTACGAACTAACGCAAAGAAAAGTAGTGTTAATGCGGCTAAGTTGTTATTTTTTTACAAATTCTGGTTATAATACCCAATGCACCAGAGGCTGACTTTACTATTGCGTTAATATCAAACTTAATCAAATTTTTTGATTTGTTGTTAATACATAGTTTTACACCTTGTGTAAGATACGACATCGATTTTGCTAGATTAAGAGCAATTCCATTATACAGACCATAAAGTGATAATGTTCAGATTACGCTGTAAGATAATACAGTCTTCAGGGGATGTTACGCAAGCATATGTCTTTAAATCATCGGCGTAAGCAAGCATATTATAATCAAGTTGTTGTAATAGATCATTCAGGTAAATATTGAATAGAATGGGACTCAGGTTGGAATCCTGTGGAATACCAGTGTTGCAGTGAAGATATTATATATGAAATCATTGTAGTTCACAAAGCAGTAGCAGAGTCTTTTTGGAGAGGTAAGATAAAATTAAATTGACGAAATCATTGATAACAGTGCCGTCGTAAGATATTTGGCGCCCAGGGCTGGGTTGGATGAACGAATCGAATGCGGTCTTTTTCTTACAAAACAAAAAAAAAGATTTTAGCTCTAGTTTTATCACAATTTAAATACATTTATGCCAAATCAGTTTGTAGTACTCTATTTCAAAAACGTCTTCAGATGCGCGGCTAAACCTAACCCAACCCAACCCTATATTTTTGAGTTGAAGTAAAAATGGCGCTTTCTGCCCTCCTTGTTGTTGCCTCTGGTGTTTTTCCTTCCACTACCAAAGCAAGATCATCTGCATATCCCAGCACCTTTACTCCTTCTTCATGTGTTTGTACAAGAATCTTGTTGTAATACCGATTTTACAGTGTGCCTTCCAGGACAGATCCCTGCGGAACTCATTTGTCTTCGCTCTCCATTTGGCAGTAATCTCCGTGTTAAATATGTGTTAATCAGGCTTCTTATCAGTATTGTAACTTTAGTTCTCTCCAATGCTTTTTTTATTTCTTTCCGAGGTACTGAGTTGAATGCATTTTTAATATCTATTAAAATTATTACACTAAACCCTCTATTAGTTAAAGATATTTGCTAAACCCAACCCAACCCAACTCTGCGTATTTAAATTGCAATAAAACTAGAACTAACACTAGACCTAAAACTAGAATCATTCGGGTTTAGTCGTCTTGAGAGTACTAAACGAAACTAGAACTAAGTAACCACTAGATCTAGAAGTGGAAAGATTCGAGTTAGCCGTGCGTCTGAAGAAATTTTACTTCATTTCAAATATAGAGGGTTGCCAAATTAAGTTGTAAAGTACCCTATTTCAGAAACTATTCATTGTTGAGGCCTTCGTTCAGAAAAAAAACCCGTACCTCAGAAGGGATACTGGGTACATGTATTATCCCCATCACTCATCGTCATGCATTTTATTACAAAAACCGGCTTTCCTAGGAGTTGTTTTGGCGGCCAATGGTTATAGCTCTTAGTATTCCATGATCCAATCCACCAAATGCCTTTGTAAAATTTGTGGAAATGATGTCAACTTATTGCCATTTATCCATGTGCTCGCTAATGAACTGCGTTACCTCAGCTAGATTGGTTATAGTTGAACGACCAGTCATAAATCTGTGCTGAGGTTTCGAAATATATGGGCGGACACGGTAGCACTACTTATCAGTACTTTCAGTTCAATGAAAAATATAATTCGATCATCTAGCTAGGCTTGCAATCCCGGACAAAAATCTCAATTCGGTATTCAAAATTTTTAAAACCGTATTACATTAAAGTAATACCGGTATTTTAGTAGTGCAACATTAAAGAATGATGATAAATAATAAATAATAGGCCATCGAGAGCTGTCATGCGCGAAAGAATGAATTTATCATCACATGATCTTACAATACATCTCAGAAATATGACTATGATTCTTATATTATTTTGTTGCTTATTTTTTTGCATATTATTTTGTTTCTGATGCCAAATAAACTGATCATCGTGTCTTTTTCTGCGTTTATTACAGGTTTTATTATCAATGATGTTTACTTTGCTAATGACGTGATCTGACAGATTAGTCCCCTCTTATGTCGTAGCATTAAGTTGGATTGGATTGAATTGGGCTATGTTGGGTTAGACTGTGTTGCGTTGTCTACAGAAGTGTCACCACAGAAGTACTACAAGTGAAGGGTGTTCTTGGGAGCAGCAAAGGAAGGTCGGACCTCCCTGGAGGAAGAAATAGACCATGGTTTGAACAACCGATCAAAAGGCCAGATGGACTACACGGATAATACTTGGATTCGAAGCATGGCTATCTTAACGAAGGGAGAAGCAAACTGCTTTATCAGTTAACTGTGAGTGAACATCTCTTTAACACAGCACAGACGATGTGGAGCACACCTTGTTTGAATATACAAGAATAAGGTGAAATACAGGAAACACGGAAGTATTAACAGTATTAACCCCAAGAAACTGCATTAAAGTTGTGGTGGAATGTTAGGAAAGGTGGAATACAGTAGAGATGTTTGTGAAGGAGGTCATAGTTGCGAAGGAGACAGAGGAGAGAGCGTAACATAACAGTATGTAGGTATGGTGATGAAATGATAATGGACGATGGGGCGGGAAGGAGAGGGGGTATCTCGAAAAAAAGGGGTTATGTAGGGTTATATTATTTATTACTGGGGGAGGTAAGCGACAAGGATATGGATGTCCAGAGACAGAAGAGAAGGACGTCGATAAGATAAGGAAGATGCAGCGAAAAATATGAGGATATATTACATAAAATATAATTACAAAAATTGGAATCCCGATATTGCAAACTCTACATCTAGCGCTGAAAAATACTTAAAACTATAACTTCTTGTTTCCAATCAATTGTAACAAATAAAACTGAATATTGAAGGAATATTTTGATTATAAATATTCATCAAGATTGAAAATGAAAATTTATATTTTTAATGATATCTCAATTAGGAAAGTTACTTTTGATTTATCCAGAATGTTGGCTTTTCCCCCTTTTCTAAGTGTATGGGGCGTGCCTCCCATCGCCATTTTACGGCGATCGGTGGGGAGATCGGAACAAAGATTGGTTGCAACGGTTGGGCCCACTTGGTGGGAAACCGTTCGAAATTTATGTGGTCAATTAATCGAGCTCGTTAGGTTCGTGGGACGCCCGGGTATTCCCCCTTCGCTCCCCCCGATTGATTTACTCCTGTAATTGAGCTGTTAGTAAATCCGGTTGATTAAAATATATTTACAAAACAAACTTCGCGACTATTATAAAATATAATTAAACATAATATTTCTTACAAAATAAGTGAGATCCAATTAAAATATTTCTTTAAGAATAAATAAATAAATCGAGTCTTAAATAATATTTCTTTTTCTGTGGTGGTGATATTTTCCAATGAGGGCGGAAGCGATTATAATATGACTGCGGGGAAATTTTTTTTTAATTTAACAAGATCTCAAACTGAATACCCATTATGCTGGTAATCATCGACCTTCAACGAGTTAATTCGACGTCATTTGACGTCTTAGTCTGCGTACCTAATTATATTTATTTTATTATCGCCAAACATCTGCTCTTTCTTATTTATGTATTTCTGCGCGGACGTCTGAAAGTCGCTTCGTGTGTTGGAGTCGAAGAAAGGAAACTCGATCGTAAACGAATAAAAATAACTTCATCACACAAAAATTAAAAACAAGAAAAACAATCATAATTTGTGTATAAACCGTATTTTATAATTTTATATCTTCCGCAACATGGTGCTTATGGCTAATAATTTTTGTTCGGAAATTAAAATCGAACGCATTCCAGCAACGACCGACGTTAGTACTCGTATAATATACAGTTAATATAAATATAAGTAAAGGATCTCTTTTTTCAGTGAAAACACCGCCAAGACCAGCCGGTAAATACTCGTATTCGTTTTACGACGTCTATAATGTAGGTAATTTAAGGCGAGCGCACGGTCAATATAGCGTAATATAATGCGATATATGTCGATTATTTCTTCAACGTCCCACACTACTGAAACTTGCCCCCAACCAATATATTATTGTTTTATTATTTTATTGATTGAAAAAATTGTTTATGCTATTTTATAATAATATGTAAAGTATATAATATAAATAATTATTTCTTGTATTGACTCATTTATTATCTAATAGAAGTATTAGAACTAATAATAGACCTAGAACTAGAAAAATTTCATTTATATTTAACTATTATAGATTATTTGTATATCTTGGACTACTTGTAGTTATAGTCCACGGTGTTGCTGTATAAATGTTTAGTTTTTCCAAGATATGGCACAAAAATCTTGTGTCCATAAAATTATAATCACATAAAAGTCTTAAAACAAGATGGAAATCTTCCCAGATAAGAACAAACTTTCCAAATGTGAATACGCATCTCCACAAACTGGACATCACTGGATTCAAGGTTATTCCAGATATGGATGATACCGAAAAAATTACCTTTAACATGATAATACTCATCATTTTTTACGAAGCATGATGTGATGGCAAACATGAATATGAATATGCTCAAAATGTTCAAATTCAAGCTAGAGCAACATCGTTTGCGGGCCATTGAGATAGATTTCATCAAATTGTGATCACCACAAATACCACATCTGCCCCATTAGACAATTGCTTGTGAAGACATCAACGCCATTATTACCACATTGTCATTATATATTATTAAAGAAAACGAAGAAAAGCTGTGAACGTAGAACCAGACAAATTAACCCTCATTTCGATCATCATAAGCTGCAAGCTAGGCACTGCATTTATTTTGCATCGTATACAAAAACTATGATGATACAAATCTTTTTAATGAATTTCAGGGATGTGCCCCTTGATTGTTTCAAGGTCAACATACATCAATGTAAAATTAAAGTATCCTTCAAGTATGCATCATATCTATCTCTTTGCGGTCTCATCAATATGGTAAAATTTTAAAGAATTGAACTTGTAAACAAACGAAATTCAATAAACTTTAACATTTTCGAGTTTTGCTCGATATCTGAGAGTAATATATTCTTGGATAAATACCCAAGTGTTTAACAACACTCTTAACAACTTATAAGACAACAAAATCCATGAAATTTAGACATTTTACGTATTTTTGTCATTTTTGAAGACCTAAAAGTTTACTACATTTGTTCTAAAAGTGTTTTTGTTGTATACTTTGGAGATATTAAATCGGTGCTATGCTTAATGAACACTTGTATAAGGTGAATCAATCTGACCCAAGCCAACCTAAATCAACAAAATTCACAATTCAACCAAACATTTTTAATTTACATCATTTTGACTCCTTGATGTGTTCAGAATATTATACGTTTAGCAATAAGTCATTTCGATAGATATGAAGAGATAAAAGAAAGAAAAGAAAAGGAGGGAAGCTAAATCGTTTCAAAATAATACTTTAAAGTCGAGCTGATATTACCAGTTCATATACAATCCAAAAGCTGAGAAAAAAAAAGTTTGCAGGTTGATAAAGTTGGGTTGGTTTGGAAGAGTTAGGTTGGTTTGAGATTCTGGTTTCAAGATAGTTCTTCATGCAAAAAGCTGTCAACGTAGCAACAGATTGATACCTATTACGTCATTAAATTGCGATCCAATCTACACCAACTAAAATCAACCAAATTCAACCGAACCCAATCCAACCCAACCCATCTTATTATTCATTTAGATGATTGTAACATCTTGAAGCTGACGTTTTTAGAGTTTTGTAAGTTTCATAATGGGTCATTTCGAAAAATATGATGATAAAAGAAAGAATAGAAGAGGAGGGAAATCGTTTCAAAATAATACCGTAAAGTCAAAGAGATATTATCAGTTCGCATATAATCCGTAAGCTGACAAAAGATGTCTGCAAATTGGCTAATCACCTCCATAGAAAATGATCAGGTTGACTAAGATTGGGTTGGTTTAGAGATATGAAGGTAAGAAACTTAACATAAATTGGGTTGGGTTGGTTCGAGTTTCTAGTATCAACGAAGTTCTACCTCCAAAAAGCTGTCAATGTAGATATAGATTGATACTGATTACGTCACTAAGTTGTAATCCAACCTAAGCCAACAAATCAACCTAATTCAACGCAACCCAATCTCGAACTTATTTTTGATTTAGAAGATTGTGACTTCTTGAAGCTGAGGTTTTCAGAGTTTTATAAATTTCACAATGAGTCATTTCGAAAATATGAAGGTAAGAGAAGGAATAGAAAACGAGATAGGTTGACTTAGGTTGGGTTAGTTTGGGGAGGGTTGGTTTGGGTTGAATTTCTAATATTAAGAAAGTTCTGCTTACAAAAAGCTATCAACCTAGAAACGGATTGATATCGATTATCGATTACATGATTAAGTTTTGGGTTCAAATTCAACCGAACCCAACTCAAATTATTTTTAATTTAGATGTCTGACTTTTAGAAACATATGTTTTCAGAGCTTTACAGTGACCAGAATGGGTTATTTCGAAAGATATGAAGATAAAAGAAAGAATCAAAAGGAAAAGCTAAATCGCTTGAAACTAATGCTCTAAGTCAAGGTGATATATAATACCCGACACGTTACGACTCTTAAGATGGAACCGAACTCAATCCGACCTAGCTTTAAAAGTCGTTTTAAGAGACGTACGGCTAAACCCTAATGTTTCTAGTTCTAGGTCTAGTGTTAGTTCTAAAGCTGGGTTGTAGACCTGGTATTGGTTAGACTTTTAGTCCCAGAAGAATTTAAAACAAGCTAGAGTACAACAAAAATTAAAACTAGAACTAACACTAGACCTAGTTGAGAAAAGAAGTATCTATAAACTGAGAGAAAAATATTCTTGAACGAGGATTTTTACTCTTAGCTCAAGCTTATCATATTCTTATATATCCACAAGAAGATCATTTTGTTGAGTGAAGAAAAATCATATATTCTCAAAGCATGCATATAAGTATTCTTGATAATCTAAGATACTATATAGATGTTGCATCAACATTCTCAGTTTCTTGCTATAAGAGTATTAAGGTTTTGAAACTAAGAATATGTTGGTTTTGTACTAACAATTCTATTGTCTTGCAAAAATATATCTCGAAAATTGAGAGATAATAGGATTAAATAATTTTAGTTTCAACAAATATTAATTTGTTCCTGCTTATTACTATCATAAAAATCTGATAGGAAATTCACAAGGCGCTGTGTTCTTTAACGTAATATATTTGAAAAAATATTACTATTGGGCATAAATTAATACTATTGGGCAAAATGCAAAGTCCTGACGTAAGTAGTCCAGAACCTGTTAATTAAACTATAAATACTGCTGGAAGAAGATAATTTTAATACCAAAGGCAAGAAGCTGTTAAAAAAATTAGATTTTGCTTCCAAAATACCAAATACTATTGGCAAGATACAATATCTTCATCTGAAAAGTTGTAAACTTGCCAATTCAATGCTAAATACTGCTTGTAAAACTCAAAACACTGCTCGTAGAAGACATTTTTTTTGCAAACCAACCATTGGCGCAAGATACGTGGTTGTTCATAATACTAGACCTACAACTAGAAACATTTGGGTTTGCTAAACCCAAATGTTACGACTCTTAAGATGGAACCTAGCTTTAAAAGTCGTTTTAAGGGACGTACGGCTAAACCCTAATGTTTCTAGTTCTAGGTCTAGTGTTAGTTCTAAAGCTGGGTTGTAGACCTGGTATTGGTTAGACTTTTAGTCCCAGAAGAATTTAAAACAAGCTAGAGTACAACAAAAATTAAAACTAGAACTAACAGTAGACCTAGAACTAGAAAGTTTCGGTTTAGCCGTGCGTCTTCAGACTGCTGTTAGTTCTAATTTTAGTTCGATACAAGTATACATTACTTTAAAACCGAATAACAGTTAAAAGTAGAACTAACATTAAACCTAGAATTACAAATTTTGTTAAGGATTTTTTTCCATCTATATTGTAAACAATGAAAAGTTAGTTATTTTTGTATTTTTTATTTGAAGATGGATTAAAATGTTTTCGGTCTACCGGTTTCGATCTTGTTTAGGTCATCATCAGGAAATTTCGAATACCTACAAAAATTTTTCTCTTAATTAAATAGTACAAGAAAAGAACGTACAATCAAAAAATTTAAATCATATAAAATTTAAAATTAAAAAATGTGTGTTAAAATTTAAGATTAATAAAAAATAAAAATGAGTTTATGCTTTTACAAACTTTAAAAACTTAAGTTAATTATATAATTTGATTTAGGGAGATATACAGTATGTACATATACAGTTGGATGAGTTAATTTTTATTATTTGTTGGTTCAACGTATTCAATGTCTAAAATTCATCAATTAAATTATTTAGATTCTATAAAATTGTGAATTTGTCTAAAGTTCTTTAAAAACGTAGTATAAACTCGATAATCAAAAAGCATAATATTAAAATTAATTAAAAAATAACTTAAAAATCTAAAAAGTTTTAAAAAATCGCAGAGACACTCTTGATAGTTTCAAAATGTTTTCATATAGGGGAAATAAGAAAATTAGAAAAAGAACCAAGGAAATAAAATTTGGGTGGGAGTTGTTTATGGGGAGGTAGTTAGATTTGGGTATGAGAGGAGTAAAAAGGGAAGATAAGAATAAGAATACAATTGTTTCATCATGTTCATTATCGATACTTCTTCTTTTTTTTTCTTTTCATCTTCATGTTTAATTGTAGCAATTATTATTGATTCCATCTCTCCACTTCCTTCTTCAGTCGATACTTTAGATCTTGTTTATACTTTCTGCCATTTCATTTTCCTTTTGAACATCTGTTGTTTACTTCCTTTGTTTGGAGCCTTCTTTATTTTGCCTGTACCACGTTGGGCGCCAAAAATTGAAAAATTTATTTAATTTAATTTATAACTTTGTTGAAAATGTCAAAAATCGATCGAGCAAGTTGTTTGTTTTCTCTTTTCCTTGAAAAAGGAAAGATGCTATCGCTAATCTCTCGAAAACTCTCGCTCAATAAAGTTGATTTGTTCGCTCTAAAATTCAAGTTTCATTTTTCTTAAATCAGTTTTTTTTCTAATACTATAAAATAGTGACTGCTTTCATCAGTGTTTTGTTCAACAAAAAAAGGAAAAAATAAAACAATCTTCTCTAATTCAATTTAAACTCTTTATTTCTTAAACAAACTTAATTACCTATTATATAATTTAATAACTTTTCATATGTCTATGAACCTAGACAAGGGTAATTATGTGGTTGGTCTTTTCTGACCTTTCCCGAGTTTTCAATTTGTTGCCTCCACAGTTCATTAAGCAAAAGCTATACAATTTGGTATTCGTGGAAGTCTGCTTAACCCTCGCCGTCCCAAAATAATAAACTTACATGAAATCCCTAAACCGGGTCAATGCTGACCCACTTAATAATTAAGGTTATATGATTTGTAAATATTCAGTAAACTTTAATTTTATTTAAAAACTGTTAATGTCAGAATAAGATATCAAAATTTGTGATATTTACTGAATATTTACATTATAGTATAGATAAATTTTGAAACGTTAAATACATTTTATATCTATTTATTATTAAAAAATTACAAACTTAGTGCAACATACTTAGCAGTGGCAAGCTTCCTGTATTGAAGCTAACTGTTTGAATGTGATCTCCAAAAAAAGTCAACTTGACCTCTTATTGTCGAAGGATAAAAAATCTTAAATTTAAACTCAAACAGAAAGTAACAATGGAGGTCAAATTTACTCGTAAACAGTGGCCTAACTTAGAAAGCGGTCTAAT
Source organism: Onthophagus sagittarius (assembly GCA_036711965.1). Classification (NCBI taxonomy): domain Eukaryota; kingdom Metazoa; phylum Arthropoda; class Insecta; order Coleoptera; family Scarabaeidae; genus Onthophagus; species Onthophagus sagittarius. The sequence goes on from JASERS010000004.1 coordinate 18,651,450, forward strand.
ATATGCTATTGACGTTCAACATCAAAAAATTTATGCTTCACCATCTTCGTCAATATCTGTAGATCTTCGTCGACAACGATTACAATTTGTTCTTTTGACAGTTTGAGTCGTTTTGCTGTGCTTCGGGCACACAAACCGTCCACAACCTTTACATTTGGTACTCTACTTATTGTCGTTGCCGCGACAGGTATGACATCTGCCACGTTTGGTACCCAATACAGGATTTTCCTGCCTTTTACGAACAGCCACACCTGAAGCTTCGATGGCCGCGCACACGGTATTTGAAAATCCTCGACCATCGTCTATAATTTGATTAGACCTTTTAGAGATATGGGGTTTGCTAAGCTCCATTCCTAGTTCTTCTAGAAAAAGTTTTCTTCGAAATTTTATTGATGAATTTGAGTTCCATTCAGGATTTTTCAAAAGCCATATCACCAAACTGTTCTAACAGGCAATGTCAATAAAATTGAAAAACAATCGTAAGGGCCACCTCCTCGTGCTTCTCTTACATGAGTATTCTCTCACTAGTTTATCTAAAACGTCAGCACCACTTTTTGTTTTATTGTATGTCAAAATCATTTCTGAATCATTTCTGATTCAAATTTTCTGGGTTTTGTAATGTAGGACACTAAAGTCATTTCTTTGGTAAACAAAAAATCAGACGAACACAGCGCTCGTTTTTTCACGTCCAATAATTGCTTTGGAATATCTTTAAGAGTCTTTCTCAAGGTGTCAACCAACGTGAGTCTTTTTCTGAGTAATTCTTGTGCTAAAGGAATGCTTGTAAAGAAGTTGTCAGTCGTAATATTACGCCCACTTTCATGCCAGTGATGTGCTAAGGTCTTGACAACTCTTGAACCTTGATTTTTTTCACTTATATCTCCTACTTTTCCCAAATACACTTCGAAGTTGCAACAAAAAAATGTCTGCGTTGCAAAGTGCCCAAATTTTTATCCCGTACTAGCGGGGTTTGCTAGGTATGTAGACTCGAAAAGGACATCGCCCTCTAAAGGATACTAACTGTTCATCAATGGTTCCCCAAGGTGAAGGATAGTAACTCTCTCTACAATTTTGAGCAAAAATATCAGACATCTCACGAATAGGAACTAATTTATCTTTTATCTTTCTTTCAGGTCTGGTACTAAGATCGTCGAACCTAATATGTCTCATAATAGATAAAAATCTGTTTCTACTCATTATTGCCTGATAGATAGGTCTGTTGAATGCTTTGTTGGTAACTGACCATAAGCTACGAGGATTTTTTTTATTTTCTCTAAAACGACCAGCCAGAACAAGAATACCTATGAATGCAAACATTTCAGTGACATCGACGTCATTCCATGTCATCCTATTCGGATTTTCTGCATTTTGTTGTTCTTCATTGTAGACATCCACAAATTCTCTGGCTCATTTATTTATATGTTTCACAATAAGATCTATGATATTGTCTGATATAAGAAGTCTGAATGTATCCAATATAGAAGAAACATTCTTGCTTCTTTCGGTAAGACATTTAACTTTACGAAGGAATTCGGTGACTCTTATTCTTCCCAATTTCGGCGCTATGTATCTCCAATTACATACGGACTCATCTTGAACTTCATCGTCGCTAGATTCATTAGTGCTTTGCGAGTCGTTGTCAACTTCGATTTCGTCAGTTTTTTCGGTACACACTTCAATGGCGTCCTCAGTTTCCGGCACGTCACTAAAAGCTTCGTCTAGCGGTAACTCGCGATAATTTTCATCATCTGAATCATTCAGAAGAGCGTTGAAAAGCTCTACATCCGTGAGAGTTTCCTTATTAGAAGATATAATGAGAACTTGTCCACAAGAACACGAGACCACACAAGACAATAATGTTTCTGCATCAACTTTGCTCTAAACAGATGCGTGCGCAACTAAAAAGTACAAGTTTTTAGTCAGTATCTTGTAGGTAGTAACCATAACACCAACACCCAGAATCGGGTCAACAGTGACCCAATGTAAAGTAATTGCAAATTGCACTTTTGTTAATTTTTAATTTGATGTGAAATATAGGAAAAACTGTTTGTGAATACTAAATAGTAGAATTCACAAGAGGAAATCGCAAGGAAAATAATTATGAGAAAATGCTAGCCTGAAAACATGTTTTCGGGTCACGAATGACCCTCTTTCGGGTCGGCGAGGGTTAAATGGTTTCTTTTGTTACAAATCGTAGTTTGAGGGTGGTTCTATCGGGCATAGCCTCGGAGGACTCACCTCTAAATCTTGGTGTACCTCAGGGTTCCATACCGGGTCCCTTACTGTTTTTAATTTTTGTAAATGATTTTTTCCAGAATGTTCATGTGGTTATGTATGCAGATGACACCTCTATCGCTATTGCTCCTCATGATCGGAATGAGCTTGATGGGTTGATTTTGTGGTTTGGTGCACCCGAAACACAATAATCTTGAATGTACAGAAAACAGTCTGCGTAAATTTTCATGTTCAGCGACCGCTTGCCATAAAACAACTTGCTGGGATTCCTTTACAGAAGGATGCCAACTTTTTGAGCTTGAGCATTGATACCGAAATGAGTTTTCTACCACATATAAATAATGTATGTAAAAGATTAAATTCGTCGTATTTTGCGTTGCTCAAACTCAAATATTCGTTGGATAGGACGCATATTACGTGCTTTGCTACTCACACATCCCATACAATATTTTTTTGTAGGCCAGAAGTTCTCTGTGGCGGTGTGTATTTATGACTCAGAAACGAATAATCAGATTAATTTTTCAGTTACAATGTGGTGAGTCCTGTAAGGAAGTTTTTAGAAATAATAGTGTTCTTACCTTCCCTTGTATCTATATTCTCAAAGTTGTGGTGTTTCGTGAACGATTTTTGCGCTCTGTTAGCCAGAATGAGACGAGACGTTGCTGCGACACAAAACAGCATTTCTCGAGAAAAGTCTGCAATACAATTTTGTGAAACTATACAATAAAGTTAAGGTTAAAGTTAAGGCGTACTTGATCGAAAATGTTTTTTTATAGTTTACGGGAGTATCTCTGTGTGGGTCACTTTTTTCTTTTCTTTTTTGTGTATTTTGTTATATGTAATTATGTACTGTATGACTTATCTCCATCTACAGTTATGTAGCACTGAGACTAACAAATTATTATTATTATATATAATACTGGGAAAGTGTCTTCGAAATGCGTGTACAACGGAAGGCCACAGATTCCTTTGCTCAAAATAGGTTGATTTAAGTTAACTTATCTATATTCAAAGTTGCTTCGATTCGCCTCAAAGTTGGCAAAAAAAATTCGTTTATTCTTTGTAACTTAAAAACGCGATAATCAATCTAAACCATTTTTCAGAAGAGAGTTCAGTTAACGTCTTTTTATAGTTTTTGGTCATCCTGTAGATGCAAATTCATGTTCCTTTCTTCTATTATTTCTTCTTTACTAATTCGTTTAATATTAATAATTCGTTTTCTTTGTTCTGTTTATTTCTTTTAATTAAATTCCTCCGTTTTACAGACCGTTTTTTTCTTATTTACCAATATCCATTCTTTTTTTTGTTTCTATGACTGTTTTTGTCATTTTTTAGTAAACTATTCTATTTTTTTTATTATTATGTTTTTATATAACTATTTTATAACTATTTTTATTAACATTGAAAAATCTAAAAGTAAATATTATAATATACATACAATATCGTACATACAATATCCTAAATTGAACTTGAATAAATTTTCAATTTAGAAGAGTCCAATTCTTACATAAAAATGGAAAAAATGACTTAACTTCTATAGTTAGAGTATAAAATTCGTATGATTTAGGAATTTGAACATATCCGATGCATTATTTATACTGACAATGAGATAAATTTGAAAATCAATAATACCATTTTTTTCTCGCTTTGTAACTCGATACACAGTTTTAGATAAAAGGATGAAAATAATTGAAAATTTTTTGAACTGTCTGAAAAGTCGAAGTCTTTATATTATTCATTGAAATTAAGTAAAAAATAAAATCTCATAATTTTATTTTAGGTTATTGGGCGTCGAATTAGCGAACGTTCGGATTATCGAAGTTCAAAATTTGATAAAACAAGTTCATCGAAATAGACTAACATATATCTACTACACAAAAATCATTTTTTTATCTTTTTTGTTACAACAAATTAGGTTGGCTTAGGTTTGGTGTCTAATAATAAGGAAGTTCTGCCTCCAAAATATGATTGAGATAGAACCACTCCCAAATAAACACTTCTGCCATCTATCGCCATTTAAGGTTGTAGACTCACGATCGAAAAAGTAATTGGAAAAAATTTCCTTTATGAGTGAAGGTATCCAAAAACTTTTCAAATGAAAAATGTTTACGATAGCAAACTTTATGCCACCAAGGTCATATTTTTAAATAATTACAAATAATTACAGAGATTGTTAAGAAGCATTTATAATCCGACACCTTGGTGGCATTGATAAATATTTTGCAAACATTCTTTGTCTATAACATTTTTCAAAATTTCTCCCAATTAATAAGATTTATTCCAAATTCCCACGGTAGAAAGATTGGAATTATTTCCTAATTTTTAAATTACCTCCGCCTACAACTGAATGTGACGTCACGCAGCTTTTATCTACATTGATTCTTTTACGACGACTTTTATGATTTCGTAGAAATAGTCTTTTTGTTTACTTAGGATCGTGGTGTATATTTCTACAATATTCATCATTTGGGGTGGAAAATAATTTTTTAAAAAAAAATTACAAACTTTTTAACCCATGAAGAATGGCTATGTAGGTTAGCTTACTTAAGTGACTTTTTTCTTAAATTAAACGAGTTGAATTTAAGTCTTCAAGGTGAACAATTAAATATATTCGTGGCCAAAGATAAAATTAAAGCCTTTACAAAAAAATAGATTTGTGGTGCTCATACTGCAAGGAGAATAATTTTGCAACATTTCCAACATTAGAATGATTTGTTATAGATAACAAGTTCAAAGTTATTCATTCAATCGATTGTTAAAGATAAAACATCTCACTTGACAGATTTAAAATGTCAATTTAGTACTTATTTTCCGGAAGATTTTTCTAACTTTGAGTGCATTCGAAATCCCTTTCAATGTAAATTACCCAAAAATGTGTCATTTCATTTTAGTGAAAAACTAATTGAGTTATCGTCTGATGGCGAATTGAAATTAATTTTCAAAGAACTAGAATTGAGCAATTTTCGGCTTAAAGTTCGAAATGATTATCCAGAACTGTCTGATGAGGCTCTGAAGATATTATTACCATTTGCGTCATCTTATATGTGCAAGTTGGGATTTTCTCAATTTCTCTACCTAAAATCGAAATACCGAAACAAATTAGCAATAGAGCCACCCTTAAAACTCAAATTGAGCATAATAGAGCCAGATATATCAGCACTTGTAAATAAGAAACAGGCTCACACCTCTCATTAAATATTTCTCTGTTGTATTAATTTTTCTGTTGTATTTTTTTACAAAATATTGAGTCTCCTATAAAACGATTTTATTCTCACTCCGTCAAGGTCATTTGCGGGTGAGGCGCTACATCTTCCAAAATGGACGTTTTTATGTTGTATGTTACGGGCAAAGTTAGATAAGCAATTAAACCTAGGTTTACCCGGGGGTAAACTGCGTAATACCCAAGAAACATGGGTATAGTCCAGAATATGATTGAAATTGTTCACGTTTCGGGCTTTACCCAGGTAAACCGCGTTCTATCCGTTTTCTTTGGCTAAACTTGGGTGTACGATTTTATTATTGCATCATCTTACAACAGGCTACCGCCACGTGCAGTTCGAAAATGGCAACCAAAGAGAGTGCACATGCTCGTCTAAAACAACGTTTCTGTGAAGTTTTCAATGACTTAATATTTTCAAAAAGTACAAACAGTTTTTATTTTAATAATGAACAATACCAAGAAATGTTGGAATCAGTTAAGTTAGCAAAAAATACTAAAACCAAGTCCACTCTACAATATCGACGTTTCAAGATGTTCTGTTCGAGGCGTCGAAAAGCTTATTGCTCGTGTATCATCAGGTGTATCCAGCATAAAATACTACGTTACAAACGACGAAATGTTTGATATTTTGCATGATACACATTTGTCTATTGGTCACGGTGGTAAACATCGTATGGAAAGTGAATGTAAGAAAAAGTACAAGAATATAACTTAAGATGTTATTAAGCTATATCTGCGCTTGTGTGAAGGGTGTAAAAAAAATTGAAAGCTGTCCAAAAAGGACTTGTAGTTAAACCAATGCATTTTTCGGAGATGAACAAGTGGATCTTATTGATATGCAATCCCATCCAGATGGAGAACACAAATTTATCATGGTATATCAGGACCACTTAACGAAGTTTGTTCAGATACGTGTATTAAAATCGAAAAGAGCTGAGGAAGTTGCTAAGATACTGATAGACATATTTTGTATTTTTGGCGCCCTATCTATACTACAATCGGACAACGCGGGAGTTCGCGAATCGTGTCATTGAAGAGTTATATTCCATGTGGGGTGGCCTTAAAATAGTACATGGCAAACCGCGTCATAGTCATCATAAGGCAGCGTGGAAAGAGCATATCAAGATATACAGATAAGTTCCTATAGTACGCCATATTATAATTTTAATAGTTATAAATCGTTAAATGTTGATTTTGAACCTAATATATGTTAATTGCAAAGTTGATATTATGTTTATTGTAAGTACTTGTCTTAACATAATATATTTGCTATGTATGAAACAAAAGAAAATAAAAACAAATTAACATCTTCTTGATATAATACCTCTCCCAATTTTTGGAACAACTAGAATTAAATTATTATTTTAAGTTCAGGTCGGCATGTCACCTCAGTGTACTATTTGGAGTCATGCCGCCAAAATGTTTGAATACCACTGGTGTTCAGGGTAGTTTAAATTCGAAGTCCGAATAGGCTATCTCGAAAACTAGAAGAGTTAGCTAAAAAGTAGCTTACATCGCATGTTCTCTTTTTGAAAGAAAAATCTAATGCTGAAAACCTCAAAGCGCTATCGTCTTTTGGTTTTCCGCTTTTGTATCTCCAAAAGTGAAAATATCGTAAAATCAGCAACTGCAATTGTCTTGGTTATTATTATTGGTAGAGTATTATAACTAAAACATTATATGGATACTTTTTTTACGGAGAATTTGATGGTGTAGTTGAAAAATTGTTTTTGCTTGATTTTTGGCTTATTAAATTTGTTATTTTTTTCTGATTCTAAAGATATAAGGTTCGACATGTATATTTCTTATTGTTTCAGAATAAAGCTAAAAATAAGCTTTTTTTTACAATTTTCAAATACCGCCATCAAGTGTTATTAAGCGTAAATATTTTATTAACGTAAAAAATAGTAATTTAACACAAAAAATCAATAATTTTGTGGTGGTGGATTTGAGCATTTTTTTATAGCTGTTTTTGAGCACTATTTCAACATTTTTTGAGAAGTAAAATGGTTAATAATAAATTAATTAAAAAAAAATTAAATCAAACAACGCCGTCACTAGATGTTGTCGAAGAAACAAAATTTTCCAAAATATATTGTGATAGTGCTAAAGAAAATGCGAAAATTCACCACCTGTGGGGTGGATATAATTAGTTTTTATTGTTAAATGACTATTTTTTGTTAATAAACTATTTACGTTAAATAACATTAGATGGCGGTGCCTGAATATTTTATAGTCATGTTAATTTTTGGCTTTATTCCACAACAGTAACAAAAATAGCTATCATATATAGCTATCAATCCATATATTTTTGAAATCAGAAAAAAATAACAAATTCAATAAACCGTAAATCAGCGACTGTTTCCATTCTAAAAAATCTAAAATTGTTATATCTCAAAATCTCCGTAAAAAGTGTCCATATAATGTCTTAATTATAATACTCTATCAATAATAATAACCAAGATAATAGCAGTTGCTGGTTTTACGATATTTTCACTTTTGGAAATTTAAAAGCGGAAAAACAAAAGACGATAGCGCTTTCAGATTTTCAGCATTGGATTTTTTTCTATAAATGAGATCATGACATGTAAGCTACTTTTTATCTAACTCTTCTAGTTTTCAAGATAGCCTTTTCGGACTTCGAATATGAATCACCCTGTACAAGTCAGCAAAAATATAAACAATATTTGTTATTATCAGTATTTTTAAATACAATATAATATCACGTTTTATATAGAATTTTAAAAGTTGAGTTTGTCTTTTAACGATGAAGACCCACATACTATTCCCGTTTTTTTTCTATAATGTAAACAGACTGAGAGCATCCAAAAGTCTATTGTTCATTATTTAAAAGGGTCCGGACATATCGAAAAATAAGGCCAGCCTTCTTGCTTCCGGACGTCCATCTCCTGCGCCCCTCAGAAACTTTGTGGCCGTGAGACTACAGCCTTAATAAATTGTTTCCCAATATCCTAATCCTACATGGTGCGTGAGATTTAGCGTAGAAATGGCCAGATCTTAAATTCATAACACATTAGTACCCATATATATGGCATTTATATTATTATGTGGCATTTATGTGTGTAGGTGGTCTGCAAATATTAAAAATTTGCTAAAAATGAAAAATAATGAGCCAGCTTTAGGGCCGGTTTATCAATATCGAGTTAAATCTGTTAGGTATGCAACTAATAGATAAACTTGCCTAACAGTTAACATCAGTGAAACGTTTATCCACGCACTTTCAACTCGTCAGGTAGCAAGCTACAAGATAAAAAGAAGTTGGTATCCCTGAGTGTTAGCTTTAGAAACGGAAATGAAATGTGATTGGTTAAATTTGAATAATTGACATTGTGGATCATGTTTAAAGATTACCATTTCCGTGTACATTGTGCGATGATTACGAAAATCTCTTTTATAATGGAATTCTTACATGAGTATTTATTAGACAGCGATGAAGATGTCCAACTCTTAAATTATAAACGACGACCATATATTATAAAAGAAAGACAAAACCACTTTCAGGAGTTGGACGACCACGATTTTTTTGTTAGATTAAAAAGTTGTTGGTTAAAAAATGACACAATTTTGTCAATCTTGGTTAAAATAGAGTCGAAATTAGAATTCCAAACCGATAAGTTTGTATTTCATAGTAATAATTTAATAAGACTTATAATTTATAAATAATTGAATGTTTAGGAATCACAGCATCTTTCCTATCGATCAATTGCTCCTTGCACTAAGATTCTACGCTAAAGGAAAAGTTTTTGCTTTCATGTGGCAATTATTTTAATGTTAGTAAAAGTGGTGCCTGTAATATTGTAAAAAGGGTATCTACTGCCCTTGCAGAACTGGCATCAGAATATATATGTATGCCTACTGGTTATCAAATAGGGATATCTCAAGAACAATTTTATGTAAAGGTGAGATTTTCATTGATGATAGGCCATATCGACTGCAGTCATATTAGTCATATCGCCAGGAAAAGAATCGAATAGAAGAATTAATAGTAATGAGTATATAATAACTATAGGTGGGCCAGGTGCAGAGACATTTCGCAATCGAAAAAGCTTTTTTTCGTTGAATGTTCAAACTGTGCCATCCTACTGAGTTTGGTAATGGATTACTAGTGGGTGACAGCGGATACCGTAATATCAAATATTTAGTAATACCTTTGCTGAATACCCGAAATAGAGTCGAAAAACTGTATAATGAATCATTAATAAGAACTGAAGTCTCCGTTTGAAGTATTGGGACTTCAAAATTACTCCAATGGCACATAATTTCTTCTTCCTCCTTTGTTATGTTCGGATTGATGTTTGCAATGTCCATACCATTCATAACTAACGAATTAATTTTAGTAAAATACACTTAATTTAAAACAAGCATTCGCCTTTTTAGTTCTTTTTCGATTTCAGTCCCTTTTAAAAAACTTTTGTGCTGATTTTTTTTTAAATTTCTTTTTAAATTCCATCATTCTTCATTCGAAGCTGTTTTGTAATTCTTGGCTAAAATAATAAATTCAGATTAGGTATTTTACATGTTTGATTTCAAAAGTTATTACTTACTGTTCCAATATTGCAACTATTAAATTTTGAAGTAATTTTTTCCTAACATTCATCTTTTTGCCTCCACGTTACGGCGTCAGTTCTCTTATTTTCAATTATATTTTTGTATTTGTTTGCCAAATCAATTAGCAATTTTTTTTCAGACCAACTAAAATTCGACGATCGTTTTAATTTATCTTGTTTGTCCATTTGAAATATAAGAAATATTTAAACTGGGTTAAATTGATGGTTGATTTTGATTTTTTTGTCATTTCTATCTATAAAAAAGTTGTGTTGCGGTTACCACCATACCATGCGGAGTTAAGTCCCATCGAATTAATATGGGCTCAAATAAAAAATAAGGTGGCTTCTAAAAATACTACATTTAAATTGGTAGATGTTAAAAAACTTTTATTGGAAGCTATTCAAGAAGTCACCATTAACAATTGGAAAAATTGTGTCCATCACGTAATCAAAGAGGAGGAGAAAATGAATGATTTGGACGGAATTATAGACAAAGTTGTCGAACCATTATTAATTTGTGTAAATGGCGATAGTGATACCAGCATGGCTGAGACTTCAGACGAGGATGATATTTAGACCACAAAATTGGAATACTTGAGCTTTCCGTTTTGCAACTAATTTTATATTATATACTTTTGTAAAACTATGTTTTAAAATAAATACACTCATAACTTCATTGTTAACTTGTATGTTTAGAGTTGATGATAACAATTAAACGATAAATAAATACAATAAAGCAATAAAATAAATAATAATAATTGTTAATTTAAATTTACCGCTAAAAATATCTAGGGATATTTTCTGGTGATATTTCCTAGTGTAAATCTGACTTTCGGATTCACTCCTCCTAGTTTAAAAACAGAGTATAACAGGAAAATCCTTAACCTGTAGTTCAAACTGGTTGGTATCCAAATGTCCTACTTACCTATAAGATAACTCTAAACTACGGGTGGATAAACGATTCATCGACGTTAACTACCAGTTAAAATTTTAACTGACAGATAAATCGTTCTAACTAGATATTGATAAACCGGCCCTTAAAGTGTAATCCAGTTAAAGAAATGAATGCTTATCAGCTACACTCAGCAGCAGAAGTCTGCGTACAAAAAACTTGTAATACTTTAATTGAAAAAAGAAGAGTCATAATCTAATGTGATAAACTTGATTTTTTTTTATTTTGTATATTAACTACATATAATTCTATTAACAAAATATGCTTCAACAAAACAGAAACAGTAGTTACAGAAAAAAATCAAAACTAAAAATTCTACAAATAACGGGTATGCAAAAATCTGCGTACAAGTCAGGACAGTATTTATAAAAAATTCATAAATGAGATCATTGTTTCTATATTAATATGAGGTCGGATAACCTTTACTTTCGGTTTAATGACCTCCCTTAAACGTTTAGGCATGGAGTGCACTAATTTCTTCGTTTCGTCCGAACTGATTTTGGCCCATTCCTCAATCATAACATTTTTTAACGTTTCCTTCGACGTTATGTTGTGTTGCCGAATCCTGCGTTCCAGTAAATCCCAGAGGTGTTCGATGGGATTCAAGTCCGGATTCAAGTCACCGATTGTGGAGGTGTTTTAAGTTGCTTTGGGGTATTGTATAGTACCCAAAGCTTAGTATTGTGGGCGCAATATTTGGGGTCATTATCTTGTTGAAAAAAGTATTCGGGCCCCAAGCCCAAGTTTTCGATGCTAGGCTTCAAATTTTCTTTTAAAATGTCTATATACATTTTATGGTCCATTGTCGATGTTATGAAAACCAACCTTCCCACCCCTTTGGTGTACATACACCCCCAAACCATAACTCCACCACCTCCGTGTTTTACAGTCGCTTTTAAATTTTCGGGATTAAGTATTAGGTTTTCTCCATACAAGTTGTTTACCCTTAATGCCGAAAATGCAAAATTTGCTCTCATCTGTAAAGAGAACCTTCTCCCAGAATTCAATGGGCTTGTCTAAGAGTTTTTTTTGCAAAGGCGATCCGCTTCTGACGATTGACCTCTGACACAAATGGCTTTTTTCGTGCAACGCGACTGTGATAGTTAGCTTTTTTTAACGTCCTTCTCACCGTATCTTTGCTGATAGTTTTATGAAATTCTTCTTGTACATTTTCTACTATTTTTTTTTGCCGTCAGCCTAGGTTCTTTTCTAACCTGCTGTACAATTTTTCGCTTCTCTCGGTTTGTTAAAAGGAGTCGCTTCTCTCGGTCAGATCGCGGACGTGAGAGGTAATCTTCAGTGTCTTTATAATTATTAATTACTCTTTGAATGGAAGAGTGTGACCTGCCGACAGTTTCTCCTATTTTTCGAAAAGATTTTCCCTCTTTCCATAACTTTACAATAATTTTTCTCTCTCCCAATGCAATTTCCTTTCCTTTCGTGTCCATTCTAACTTTTAGCTTCTAAGCCTCTGCTAATATAATTGACACCGATTATCTTTTATTTAAATCGGAAAGCGTACATCGCCAACTACGTATTTAAGTAAATAAGTATATTTTGGAGAAGGCGTCTTTATTTGTACGCAGATTTTTGCATACGCATTATTTGGAGAATTTTTAATTTTAATTTTTTTTGTAACTAATATTTCTGTTTTATTGATGCATATTTTGTTAATAGAATTATATGTAGTTAATACACAAAATAAAAAAAAATTGAAGTTTATTACATTAGATCATGACCCTTATTTTTTCAGTTAAAGTGTTAGAAGTTTTTTGTACGCAGACTTCTGCTGCTAAGTGTATATTCCTTAGATATTTTATCACAATCATAGAATATATAAAATATATTCTTTTATGACCATATAATTATTTTCTTATATTAACAAATTTAGGAGAAAAATGTTTCCGAAGAAATTGCTGTAAATATGATTTTGGGTTAAAGAAGTAAATGAAATTGATAAAATCATATCTACTTTAATTGTAAGAGATATGAAATGAGTTATACTTTAAATGAAACTATAAAGAGCCCTTATTAAAATGATATAAGAAACGGTATATGTTTAATTTGAAAATTTTTAAGAAGAACGCTTTCGAAGAAAATGCATTAAAAATGAGTATGGGTTAAAGAATTGAATCAAATTTACAAAATCATATCTACTTTAATTCTAGGAGTAATGACATGAATTACACTTTACATTAACGCATAAGAAGTCTTTTTCAAAATGATGTATTAAATGTTATATGTTTAATGAATAAATTAAAGAGAAAAATGTTTCCGAAGAAATTGCTGTAAAAATGAGTTTAGATTAAAGAATTGAATCGAATTCAAAAAATCATATCTGCTTTAATTGTAGGAATTTTGAAATGAGTTGTACTTTAAATTAAACCGCAAAGATTCATTATTAAACTAAGATATAAGACGCTATATGTTGAATTAGCAAATTTAGGAGAAAAATATTTTCGAAGAAATTGCTGTAAATATGATTTTGGGTTAAACAAGTAAATGAAATTCAAAAAATCATATCTACTTTAATTGTAGGAGATATGAAATGAGTTTTACTTTAAATGAAACCTTAAAGAGTCCTTATTAAAATGATATAAAAAACGGTATATGTTTAATTTGAAAATTTTTAAGAAGAGCGCTTTCGAAGAAAATGCTTTAAAAATGAGTATGGGTTAAAGAATTGAATCAAATTTACAAAATCATTTCAACTTTAATTCTAGGAGTTATGACATGAATTACACTTTACATTAAAGCATAAGAAGTCTTTTTCAAAATGATGTATTAAATGTTATATGTTTAATATATCAATTTAGGAGAAAAATGTTTCCGATGAAATTCCTTTCGTGTCCATTCTAACTTTTAGCTTCTAAGCCTCTGCTAATATAATTGACACCGATTATCTTTTATTTAAATCGGAAAGCGTACATCGCCAACTACGTATTTAAGTAAATAAGTATATTTTGGAGAAGGCGTCTTTATTTGTACGCAGATTTTTGCATATGCATTATTTGGATAATTTTTAATTTTAATTTTTTTTGTAACTAATATTTCTGTTTTATTGATGCATATTTTGTTAATAGAATTATATGTAGTTAATACACTAAATAAAAAAAAATTGAAGTTTATCACATTAGATCATGACCCTTATTTTTTCAATTAATTGGATCCATGTTGCAAGTTCAGAAAATATATAAAATAAAAATCAAAAACTTCTTTCTTGCTAAAAATTGTTTAATTTATACGGAACTAGTTTCGAGTTATTAGCTCATCATCAGCCGAATCTAATAATAAAGGAAAAAATCATGTAAATCCTATTGTGTAACATATACAGGTTATTAAAAAGAAAATAAATGAACTTACTGTCTATATCACTATAAAAATCTGGAAAATCATTATTTAAAATATATTTGTAGAACACTTAACATTAAAAATTATAATTTTTACTATTTAAATATATAAAACAGAACAACACAACGGACTGCACGAATAGCGAATGTTAAAATCTTTTTAAAAAACGGGTTGACAGAGAGGGAAGGAATGTGGTCCGAGGAAAACATCTTTTTAAACAGAATATACAAAAAATGAAATCACGAAATACATTAACTTATATATACGGTTTAAATTTAAATTTATATAAATATGCGAAGAGAGGTTTATAATAATTACTGTTTAGTTGGTCGTTTAGTATTTCAAAATTCTTATCTGAGTCGTATTTATTAATTTCCATCAACTCCAATAGATCCATTCTATAACCCTTATTACACTTGTGTACTAATTCGGCATTTTCGTAATCAAATGTATGTCCTGTAGCTTATGTATGTTTATAAACATTGGATGTAGCTTTAGTTTTATGTTCTTTTAGCCGATTAGATAGTTTTCTACCCGTTTGTCCGACATAAATAGAATTACATTCTGTACATTTTATTGTGTATACACCGCATTTATCATGTTTGTTGTTAGAAGTACCAATATGATGATTCGATAGTAAGTTAAGAACTGTGTTTTTGTTTGAAAAAGCTAAAGAGATATTGTATTTATTGAAGATTTCTTTGCTTAATAGAGTAACATGGTTGTATGGGATGGGTTTGTATATTTTACTTAAATTTTTAGTTTTCGTATATAAAGGTTCATATTGGATTTTAATTTGCTTAGTAAGCTTATTAATAAGTCTTGAAGGAAAACCATTATCATGCGCCAGTTTATTAATGTAGTCAAATTCAGAAGTGAAATCATTTTGGGAGAGAGGATATTGGAAGGCTCTGTTAATTAGATATCGAAAATTTGCAAGTTTTTGCGATAAAGGGTGGGCAGAGTCGTAAGGGATGGTTGTAGGCACTGTAGTGGGTTTCCTATATATATTGTATGCAATGCTATCTGATGAAGTATTTAGAGAGAGGTCAAGGAAGTTAAGGTTGTTATTTTCCTCTATTTCAATGGTGAACTTTATTTTATCATGTAATTTATTGGCGTATTCATGAAAAGCGTGAAGGGAGTCGATATCACCCTCCCAAATTATGAAAACATCGTCAACATAACGAAACCATTTTATTATAGATGAAACCTTTTCACTACAGATGAAATCCTTTTTCTGAACAAAGGTAAAAAATTTGCTTTATCACCCAAGATAAATCTACCTCTCACGTCCATAGATATGGATATATGTATTAATAAACACCCAGAACTTAATAACATAAAAAATGAATTGATCTGTCTTCTGAAGAAAACCGAAAAGAATGTTCACCAACATAAAAATAATTCCCAGATACAATACTGGAAATTAATAAACTCTATTCGTAAAAAACTTACCGACAATAAAGCCATTCTAATTAAAGCAGATAAGGGAGCAGGCATGGTGATCATGGACATGAACACCTATATAGATAAAACATTAAAATTTTTAAGAGATAACAATTACACCAAACTGGAAAAAAACCCTATAGATGCTATAGTCAGGAAAACCAGAAATATTATTAATAAATGCAAAAGTACATTAATAGAATACACTCCTTTCCTAAAATGCTCCACCAATAGTTACTTTAGTAGTAATCTTTTCATACATATGAACCCTACTATTCCTATATTATATTCCCTCCCAAAGCTCCATAAACACGACATTCCAATTCGCCCAATTACGGCTTTCAGAAACTCTCCGACCTCAAAACTTGCAAATTTTATGTTGAGAGTTTTTCAAATGATCGATTATAAACCCAAGTTCTCTATAGACAATACTAAACATTTTATCGATTTGACAAGAGACATCAATCTAAAAAACAGAATTCTAGCCTCGTTTGATATAGTTAATCTATATTCCAATGTTCCCATAAAACCCACAATCGACATAGTAATGAAACTTTTTAAAGACCATTTTGTTGATCCCTCAATAGTTGAGCATCTCCACACCATATTGGAGCATATCGTTACTCAGAATTATTGTTCTTTTAATAATGAAGTATACAGTTTAACCGATGGTCTACCTATGGGAATGCCATTATCAGGTATTCTCTCTAATATTTTCTTAGACTACATAGAGGAGAAATATATTATCAATAATCACAATCCTTTCAACAAATCTATAATAAAATGGTTTCGTTATGTTGACGATGTTTTCATAATTTGGGAGGGTGATATCGACTCCCTTCACGCTTTTCATGAATACGCCAATAAATTACATGATAAAATAAAGTTCACCATTGAAATAGAGGAAAATAACAACCTTAACTTCCTTGACCTCTCTCTAAATACTTCATCAGATAGCATTGCATACAATATATATAGGAAACCCTACTATATATACTACAGTGCCTACAACCATCCCTTACGACTCTGCCCACCCTTTATCGCAAAAACTTGCAAATTTTCGATATCTAATTAACAGAGCCTTCCAATATCCTCTCTCCCAAAATGATTTCACTTCTGAATTTGACTACATTAATAAACTGGCGCATGATAATGGTTTTCCTTCAAGACTTATTAATAAGCTTACTAAGCAAATTAAAATCCAATATGAACCTTTATATACGAAAACTAAAAATTTAAGTAAAATATACAAACCCATCCCATACAACCATGTTACTCTATTAAGCAAAGAAATCTTCAATAAATACAATATCTCTTTAGCTTTTTCAAACAAAAACACAGTTCTTAACTTACTATCGAATCATCATATTGGTACTTCTAACAACAAACATGATAAATGCGGTGTATACACAATAAAATGTACAGAATGTAATTCTATTTATGTCGGACAAACGGGTAGAAAACTATCTAATCGGCTAAAAGAACATAAAACTAAAGCTACATCCAATGTTTATAAACATACATAAGCTACAGGACATACATTTGATTACGAAAATGCCGAATTAGTACACAAGTGTAATAAGGGTTATAGAATGGATCTATTGGAGTTGATGGAAATTAATAAATACGACTCAGATAAGAATTTTGAAATACTAAACGACCAACTAAACAGTAATTATTATAAACCTCTCTTCGCATATTTATATAAATTTAAATTTAAACCGTATATATAAGTTAATGTATTTCGTGATTTCATTTTTTGTATATTCTGTTTAAAAAGATGTTTTCCTCGGACCACATTCCTTCCCTCTCTGTCAACCCGTTTTTTAAAAAGATTTTAACATTCGCTATTCGTGCAGTCCGTTGTGTTGTTCTGTTTTATATATTTAAATAGTAAAAATTATAATTTTTAATGTTAAGTGTTCTACAAATATATTTTAAATAATGATTTTCCAGATTTTTATAGTGATATAGACAGTAAGTTCATTTATTTTCTTTTTAATAACCTGTATATGTTACACAATAGGATTTACATGATTTTTTCCTTTATTATTAGATTCGGCTGATGATGAGCTAATAACTCGAAACTAGTTCCGTATAAATTAAACAATTTTTAGCAAGAAAGAAGTTTTTGATTTTTATTTTACTTATTTTTTCAGTTAAAGTGTTAGAAGTTTTTTGTACGCAGACTTCTGCTGCTAAGTGTATATTCCTTAGATATTTTATCACAATCATAGAATATATAAAATATATTCTTTTATGACCATATAATTATTTTCTTTGTGCAAGTTAAACCTATGGAATAAAAAAAGGAAATCACGAAATCAACAAAATACCATGTCATTACTTACACACTAACCACCAAGACAAAATCGTAAACAAAAAAGGAAAAAAAAGTAAAATGGGCATATCTCAGAAACAATTAATACTGGTGGCGTATATCATTTTGCGGGCGGCGGGCTGCGGCGGGCTGCGGCGGGCGGCGCACGGCGCGCCTTAAGTGGACGTCGTTTAGCGCACGTTCGAACCACGCCCCGGCGTCCTTTAACCAGGGGGCCCTTAACGAGCACGTTGATTAATGAGCCCGGGGCGCCGTCTACGCCTCTCGGGCGTGCTCAAAACAAGCCTCTGCCCACCGCTACCTTTGCAGCCAGGTAACCCAGTGCTAGTTGGTTCACGCCAATACACACCTGCACACTTCTGCGTCGTAGGCGCCGAACGGACACGCTCTCCTTTTACAAATCCTTTTACAAATCCGGTGTCCGGGGACTCGAAAACCGTACCCGATCTCGTTCCCGGTTACTTTCTACATCGCAGCGACGGTTTTCTTCTCTATTCAAACAAAAAAAGAAAACATTAATAAACAAAAATTTAATTATTTTTTTTCTTCCGGGTTTTTGTGTTGATTTTAAGTGCCGATATTACAAAATTTGTTTGTGCTTGATTTTTTTTTCAATAATAAGTTTGTTTGTTTGACTAGATTTAATAGTTAATAGTGATCATTTTTTAGTGTTTAAATCATTATTTTGTTTGTGAATGTTTAATTGTTTTTGGTGGACTAAAGTGAAGTTCGGAACTTTATCAAGGTAAGTGTTTTATTATTAATTCAAAATTCATCAATTAGATACTTTTACTAATTGGCCATAAATTTAGACAACCCAGTATAGTACCGATTTCGAAAAAAAAAACATCATCAGCCTGACATGATAAAGTCCAAAAATGTATTAATCTTTGATGATGGTAAAACTTGCAGTTTTGGTTGCAGACCTCCTAAGTTCTTGTCCCATAAAAAAAAAAAAATATAATCATATTAAATCATAAGGAGAAAGGGGCCTTTTTATTTTCGGTTTCAAATTATGTAGAATCTTAAAAAATTGAATTCTTAAAGTGTAATAAAATTGATTCTCATGCCTCTTTGATTTGTGATTGCGGATAAGGGATTTCAATATGATGACCAGTTTTAAATTGATATAATCTTAATTACCAAGTCTTAGCATTAAGCAACCTTAACTTTATTAATAAAAAGATCTATAAGTTTAGCTGATAAAGCCAAGGCGCCATCATATGATGATTAATATCAAGATAATAAAGTATCACCAGAAAACTCACTACCGTTATTTTCTGTATTATAACTCTCAATTGATTTAATATTGGTTGTTAATTACTGTTTTATATTTCCGGCTGATTTTAGAAGATGTTGTCCTAAGAAATTTTAGTTGTCCTACTATAAAACAAGTTGAAACATGTAATTACGGCAACCTGTTTGTTGCAATAAACAAATGAATAAGTATTAGGTTGATTCAATGAATTGGAAGCAAGCAAAACCAGATTCATCACATGAAGTTGTAAATTCTTTGATTAATGATATGATATAAGTTAGTCAATATGATGACTAACTTCAACTTGGTATAGTTTTAATCACTGAGCTTTTGCTGTAAGACTTATCAGATTATTTAATCAATAGATACTATAGACGTTTCAGATTGATGTAATGTTAATCACTACGCCATCAACCTGAAATTGGTTATCATATTATGGCGTCTCGGCTCTATGATGTGAAATTAAATCGAGATCGCTTGCGACGCAGACTCAGGAATTGTATCAACCTGAGATAACTTGAGCATATAAGTGGAAGTCGTTTGGTTCTAAAGTTCGTTTTAAGATGATGCATAAAATATTAGATGTTTAATGCATAAATTTAGGAGAAAAATGTTTTTGAAGAAATTGCTGTGAAAATTAGTTTGGGTTAAAGAATTAAATCAAATTCAAAAAATCATTTAATTGAAAGAATTATGAAATGAGTTAAAGTTTAAATTAAACCCTAAAAAGTCTTTTTCAAAATTATGTATAAAATGTGATATGTTCAATGGATAAATTTAGGAGAAAAATGGTTTTGAAGAAATTGCTCTAAAAATGAGTTTGGGTTGGGTAATTTAAAATTAATTAAATTAAAAAAATCATATCTACTTTAATTCTAGGAGTAATGACATGAATTACACTTTACATTAAAGCATAAGAAGTCTTTTTCAAAATGAGGTATTAAATGTTATATGTTTAATGTATCAATTTAGGAGAAAAATGTTTTTGAAGAAATTACTGTAAAAATGAGTTTGGGTTAAATAATTGTATCAAATTCAAAAAATCATATCTGCTTTAATTGTAGGAGTTTTGAAATGAGTTATACTTTAAATTAAACCTTAAAGATTCGTTATTAAACTAAGGTTTATATGTTTAATTAGCAAATTTAGGAGAACATTTTTCCGAAGAAATTGCTGTAAATATGATTTTGGGTTAAAGAAGTAAATGAAATTCAAAAAATCATATCTACTTTAATTGTAGGAGATATGAAATGAGTTATACTTTAAATGAAACTTTAAAAAACCCTTATTAAAATGATATAAAAAACGGTATATGTTTAATTTGAAAATTTTTTAGAAGAACGCTTTCGAAGAAAATGCTTTAAAAATGAGTATGGGTTAAAGAATTGAATCAAATTTACAAAATCATATCTACTTTAATTCTAGGAGTAATGACATGAATTACACATTATATTAAAGCATAAGAAGTCTTTTTCAAACTGATGTATTAAATATTATATGTTTAATGTATGAATTTAGGAGAAAAGTGTTTTTGAAGAAATTACTGTAAAAATGAGTTTGGGTTAAAGAATTGTATCAAATTCAAAAAATCATATCTGCTTTAATTGTAGGAGTTTTGAAATGAGTTATACTTTAAATTAAACCTTAAAGATTCGTTATTAAACTAAGGATTATATGTTTAATTAACAAATTTAGGAGAAAAATGTTTCCGAAGAAATTGCTGTAAATATGATTTGGGGTTAAAGAAGTAAATGAAATTGAAAAAATCATATCTACTTTAATTGTAAGAGATATGAAATGAGTTATACTTTAAATGAAACCTTAAAGAGTCCTTATTAAAATGATATAAAAAACGGTATATGTTTAATTTGAAAATTTTTAAGAAGAACGCTTTCGAAGAAAATGCTTTAAAAATAAGTATGGGTTAGAGAATTGAATCAAATTTACAAAATCATATCTATTTTAATTCTAGGAGTATTGACATGAATTACACATTATATTAAAGCATAAGAAGTCTTTTTCAAACTGATGTATTAAATGTTATATGTTTAATGTATGAATTTAGGAGAAAAGTGTTTTTGAAGAAATTACTGTAAAAATGAGTTTGGGTTAAAGAATTGTATCAAATTCAAAAAATCATATCTGCTTTAATTGTAGGAGTTTTGAAATGAGTTATACTTTAAATTAAACCTTAAAGATTCGTTATTAAACTAAGGTATAAGATGCTATATGTTTAATTAACAAATTTAGGAGAAAAATGTTTCCGAAGAAATTACTGTAAATATGATTTTGGGTTAAAGAAGTAAATGAAATTGAAAAAATCATATCTACTTTAATTGTAAGAGATATGAAATGAGTTATACTTTAAATGAAACTTTAAAGAGCCCTTATTAAAATGATATACAAAACGGTATATGTTTAATTTGAAAATTTTTAAGAAGAACGCTTTCGAAGAAAATGTATTAAAAATGAGTATGGGTTAAAGAATTGAATCAAATTTACAAAATCATATCTACTTTAATTCTAGGAGTAATGACATGAATTACACTTTACATTAACGCATAAGAAGTCTTTTTCAAAATGATGTATTAAATGTTATATGTTTAATGAATAAATTAAGGAGAAAAATGTTTCCGAAGAAATTGCTGTAAAAATGAGTTTGGATTAAAGAATTGAATCGAATTCAAAAAATCATATCTGCTTTAATTGTAGGAATTTTGAAATGAGTTATACTTTCAATTAAACCTTAAAGATTCGTTATTAAAATAAGGTATAAGATGCTATATGTTTAATTAGCAAATTTAGGAGAAAAATGTTTCCGAAGAAATTGCTGTAAATATGATTTTGGATTAAAGAAGTAAATGAAATTCAAAAAATCGTATCTACTTTAATTGTGGGAGATATGAAATGAGTTATACTTTAAATGAAACTTTAAAGAGTCCTTTTTAAAATGATATAAAAAAAGGTATATGTTTAATTTGAACATTTTGGAGAAGAACGTTTTTGAAGAAAATGTTGTAAAAATGAATTTAGATTAATTAATTGAATTTAATTCAAAAAAAAAAATTGTTGGAGCTTTAATTGGAGGAATTTTGGAATAAATTATACTTTATATTAAAGCTTAAGAATTCTTTTTCAAAATGATGTATTAAACGTTATATGTTTAATGGATAAACTAAGGAGAAAAATGTTTCCGAAGAAATTGCTGTAAAAATGAGTTTGGATTAAAGAATTGAATCGAATTCAAAAAATCATATCTGCTTTAATTGTAGGAATTTTGAAATGAGTTATACTTTCAATTAAACCTTAAAGATTCGTTATTAAAATAAGGTATAAGATGCTATATGTTTAATTAGCAAATTTAGGAGAAAAATGTTTCCGAAGAAATTGCTGTAAATATGATTTTGGATTAAAGAAGTAAATGAAATTCAAAAAATCGTATCTACTTTAATTGTGGGAGATATGAAATGAGTTATACTTTAAATGAAACTTTAAAGAGTCCTTTTTAAAATGATATAAAAAAAGGTATATGTTTAATTTGAACATTTTGGAGAAGAACGTTTTTGAAGAAAATGTTGTAAAAATGAATTTAGATTAATTAATTGAATTTAATTCAAAAAAAAAAATTGTTGGAGCTTTAATTGGAGGAATTTTGGAATAAATTATACTTTATATTAAAGCTTAAGAATTCTTTTTCAAAATGATGTATTAAACGTTATATGTTTAATGGATAAACTAAGGAGAAAAATGTTTCCGAAGAAATTGCTGTAAAAATGAGTTTGGATTAAAGAATTGAATCGAATTCAAAAAATCATATCTGCTTTAATTGTAGGAATTTTGAAATGAGTTATACTTTCAATTAAACCTTAAAGATTCGTTATTAAAATAAGGTATAAGATGCTATATGTTTAATTAGCAAATTTAGGAGAAAAATGTTTCCGAAGAAATTGCTGTAAATATGATTTTGGATTAAAGAAGTAAATGAAATTCAAAAAATCGTATCTACTTTAATTGTGGGAGATATGAAATGAGTTATACTTTAAATGAAACTTTAAAGAGTCCTTTTTAAAATGATATAAAAAAAGGTATATGTTTAATTTGAACATTTTGGAGAAGAACGTTTTTGAAGAAAATGTTGTAAAAATGAATTTAGATTAATTAATTGAATTTAATTCAAAAAAAAAAATTGTTGGAGCTTTAATTGGAGGAATTTTGGAATAAATTATACTTTATATTAAAGCTTAAGAATTCTTTTTCAAAATGATGTATTAAACGTTATATGTTTAATGGATAAACTAAGGAGAAAAATGTTTCCGAAGAAATTGCTGTAAAAATGAGTTTGGATTAAAGAATTGAATCGAATTCAAAAAATCATATCTGCTTTAATTGTAGGAGTTTTGAAATGAGTTATACTTTAAATGAAACCTTAAGCAGTCCTTATTAAAGTGATATGTAAACTGTAATATGTTTAATTTGAAAATTTTGGAGAAAAATGTTTTCGAAGTAAATGCTGTAAAATCAATTTACGTTAAAGAATTTAATCAAATTCAAAAAATCATATCTACTTTAATTATAGGAGTTATGAAATGAGTTATACTTTAAATTAAACCATAAAGATTCGTTATTAATCTAAGGTATAAGACGCTATATGTCGAATTAGCAAATTTAGGAGGAAAATGTTTCCGAACAAATTGCTGTAAATATGATTTTGGGTTAAGGAAGTAAATGAAATTTAAAAAAATCATATTTACTTTAATTGTAGGAGTTATGAAATGAGTTATACTTTAAATGAAACCTTAAAGAGTCCTTTTTAAAGTGATATGTAAAACGTTATGTGTTTAATTTAAAAATTTTGGAGACAAACGCTTTCGAAGAAAACGCTGGAAAAATGAGTTGGTGTTAGACATAAATCGAATTGAAAAAATCATGTCTCCGTTAATTATAGGAATATTAAAATGAGTTATTAAATCAGTTTTTTTTTCAAAAAATTTTTAAAACTTTGTATGTTTAGTGTATAAATTTGGGGGAAAAACATTTCCGAAGAAATTACTACAAAAATCTGTTTATTAAGGAATTAAATCAAATTGAAAAAATCATATCTACTTTAATTGTAGAAGTTATAATTTAAATTAAACCTTAAAGAGTTCTTATTAAAGTGATATATAAGACGTTATATGTTTAATTTATTTATCTTGTCTATTTTGAAGAAGAACCCTTGCGAAAAGAATGCTGTAAGAATGAGTTTAGGTTAAACAATTAAGTCGAATTCAAAAAAATCATATTTAATTCATACTTTAATTATAGGAATTATGAAATGAGTTATACTTTAAATTAAACCTTAAAAGTCTTCTTGAAAATGATCTAAACATATTATATATTTAATGTATAAATTTAGGAGAAAATGAAATTGCTGTAAAAATGAGTTTGGATTAAGAAATTGAATCCAATTCAAAAAATCATGTCTCCTTTAATTATAGGAACTATAAAATGAGTTATTAAGCTTCAATCTAAAGAAATTAAACTTTAAGAAGTCTTTTTCAAAAAATTTATAAAACTTTATATGTTTAATATATAAATTTGGGAGAAAAACATTTCGGAACTAAAATTACTATAAAAATTAGTTTTATTAAGGAATTAAATCAAATTGAAAAAATCATATCTTCTTTAATTGTAGGAGTTATGAAATAAGTTATACTTTAAATTAAACCTTAAAGAGTCCTTATCAAAATGATATATAAAACGTTAACTGTTTAATTTGAAACTTTAAGAGAAAAACGCTTACGAAGAAATTCTTGTAAAATGAGTAAATCAAAATAAAAAAAAACATATCTGCTTTAATTATAGTACTTCTGAAATGAGGTATACTTTAAATTATACCTTAAAGAGTTCTTATTAAAGTGAAGTGTAAAACGTTATACAGGGTGTGTCACATGTTTGGAATAATGTGAATAACTTCGCCATTCGTGGTTTCAGAGAAAAATGCTGCAAATAAAAGTTTGCATTTTCAGACGATGTTTACTTGTTTGTACTGTTTTTTGTTTCGTTACTATGGCAACTAATATTGTTATTTTAAATGGAATGCATATGTTTTTTTGCATATTTTGATAAATGATAAATTCCTGTATAGAGAGATTTGTCGGATAAATTGTAAATTTTGGATTAAATGTATTTGATTTATTTCGAGACCATATCGCTCATTTTCGAAAAAACTGAGGAAAACGAGTCAAAAAATTTGGATGTGAAATAATCGAGTGTAAAAATTGTTGATTTCGGTATGGTATATGGGCCTTTACACTTTTTTATGGCTTCTTTGCCAGTAATTACCGTAGGTTTGAAAGTGTGAATCTCAAAATTGACAGATTTTGAGATGTTCTGGTATTCTAGCAAATTACAAAAACGAGTCAAAAAATGTCGATGTGAAATAATCGAGTTTAAAAATTGTTGATTTCGGTATGGTATATGGGCCCTTACACTTTTTTATGGCTTTTTGCCAGTAATTACCGTAAGTTTGAAAGTGTGAATCTCAAAATTGACAGATTTTGAGATGTTCTGGTATTCAAGCAAATTACATTAAAAATTAATTACAAATTGCATTAAAATTTGTAATAAAAATATTATGTTCTTGTGGATTTGTATTGATTCAAGACAAAATATTTTTGCTTAAATCATAATGAAAATATTTTATTGTTTATAGATTGAGAATATAGATAAAGAATGTTTCAGTTCATCGACTTTGATCAAACAAATGCATGTTTTATGTTGCATGTTTTGTGTCGTATTCTTGGTGCAATAGTTATATTTTTAAACGAAGCACACATCTTCTTGAAATAAAAATCTGTTATTACTAAAATAAAATATTTTATCTACCGTTCTTAAAAACTAGTATTTTTTGATTCAATATTTTCTGTCTTAATTCAAAACGTTCATTATTTATGGGCGAAAGATTGCGGCTTTTTTGTTGAAGATTAAAAAAATGTTTTTATGTTGTTATATATTACAATTATAATTGCATCGATTAAAATTATTTTCAGCTATACAAGATGTTTCATTATTTCTATAAGAGCATATCTTGTTTTCAGATTTTAAATGCAATATTGCCAAGATATTAATCATTTTGTGAAATTTTTTAAAAAATCGTGTGATCACTTGAAAATTGTTATTAGCATTGTTACTGAATATTGAAGATAATTCGGCGTATTGATAAACAAAGCTTGGGCCTTTCGAATGCTACTAACAGAATTGGATAATATTATACAGGCTGGTTAATAGAACCGGCTAATTTACGCAATATTTTCGGAACATTTTTTAAATAGTTTAATTATCTCAAAAAGTACACGTGTTAGATATACCATGAGCTTAACAAAAAAGAAAAGTAATTAATTAATAAAGCCTTATTAGGCGTCGGAAGAATATAAGGTGTTCCATTTAAAATAAAGTTATGGTCCCCTAAACATTGCCTGAATTAACCGGTTCTTGTAACCAGCCTGTATAATATTATCCAATAATACTAATAATGGCATTCGAAAGACCTAGGCTTTGTTTATCTATATGCCAAATCGCAATCTTAAATATTTAATAATAATGCTGATACCTTAACAACTGTGCATCCAAAATTTGAAAATATGACGCTGTTATAGCATTTAAAAAAATTAAGTTGAGTATGGAAATTTAATCAATACAGCTTTGATGGTAATATATGATGGCATAAAAACATTTTTTTATTTTCAACAGGAAATCTTCAATCTTCCGTCCCCGCACTATTGACTCACCCTGTATACTTATTGTTAGTTTAAAAAATTTGGCAAACATATTTTATTGTTATATTAATATTCTTTCTATTTCAAATTAAAACACATTTGTTTTGTAGTAATACCCATTTGCTAACATTTGTTGTAGTTTCTATATCTCAACTTAGATTTTTTAAAGAATTTAGTTATTGTGATCAATAGCGTTTTAGGCAGTAAACTTTTGATTATCCGCGTAAATATTATTGAACACATAGGGCTGGGCAATACCTTAAATGAGATACTTTTGTGGTATCGATACCATTCAAAGTATTGAAAGTGTCAAAGTATCGAATAATTGGAAACAATATTTTAATAAAATAGAAAGTACATAATAGCTGACGAAATTCCGTTATAAACACTAAAACTTGAAGCCAACTTGAAGCTAAAATCCAATCTATTTACTAAAATTATTAGCGACCCCAAGAACGTGCACAGATCGGACTATTGATTCGGTAAATTATCGGAATGCTTGGCTATAATCGACCGAACGTGAATTCAATTTATTTCAAAATGAAGCCAATTCAACCGGGGTTATCCGCCGCTACTTGATGGTGCAAACCAATACATCTTGTTTCAAATTGAACCCAATCGAATCCAAACCAACACATCTTGTTTCAAAATGAACCCAAATAAATACAATGCAACTAATCTTATTTGAAAATGAAGACAACCCAATCTAACCCGTTTCATCTTGTATCTAGATGAACCTAACCCAACTTATCTTGTTTCAAAATGAAGTCAACCCATCACAATCCAACCCAATTCATTTAATTTCAAAATGCCAATCTAACCGGGGTTACCCGCCGCTACTTGATGGTGCAAACCAACACATCTTGTTTGAAAATGTACTCAAATGAATTCAATGCAACTAATTTTGTTTGAAAATGAAGACAGCCCAGTCTAACCCGTCTCATCTTGCATCTAGATGAACCTAACCCAACTTATCTTGTTTTGAAATGAAGCCAACCGATCACAATCCAACCCAATTCATTTAATTTCAAAATGGCAATCTAACCGGGGTGACCCGCCGCTACTTGATGATGCAAACCAACATATCTTGTTTCAAAATGAACCCAAATGAATCCAATGCAACTAATCTTGTTTGAAAATGAAGCCAACCCAACTCATCTTGTTTCAAAAGGAAGCCAACTCTACCCAACCCGTCTTAGCTTATATCTAGTTGAACCCAATCATTTCATTTCAAAATGAAGCCAACTCAACCCAATCCAAGCCATTTCATTTTGCGGGTAACTGCCTGTTATTATTCGTCATTTGCAGAGTGTAATATGTTTATTTTTATGTATTTTTCTTCGCAGATTGTAATGTTGGGGTTAAAATGGTGAAAAAGATAAAGGTAAAAAGAGTTCTTGAGAATTTCGATTATTGTATTCGTTGCGTAAGTCCAAGTGAATATGTAAAATTTCATACTTTAGGTTTTGAAATAATGAGGAATATAGCCACACTTTGAATATTATTTTCGAACTATTTAAAGAAGCATTTTAGGACACATCTCTATGTGAATTTTTTTAAATATTGTTTTATGTAGGATCTTCTTTAAATATATTCCAAACGCAATTTCCTGTATAAAAAAAAAACATGCTCGATACTTTGATACCTGCTATACTTTCGATTCTTTGATACCGATGCTTTGCTGGATATCTATACTCCATATCGATATCAAGGTAGGTATCGATACCATCGACACGTATCGATACTTTGCCCAGCAGTATTGAACAATGTACAAATTTAAACAAACATCATCATTAATATTTCGATTCTTAGATATTTGCTTACTTATGACAAAAATGATATTGGCTATATTTTAGAAATTTGACACACTCCATTTGTTTAATATATAAATTTAAAAAGAAAACATTATGGCTCCTATATTTTTTGACTATATATGTATAAACTGAGGTCATTAGCATACTCCATTTTATTGTAGAGGTCTTCGTTAAAAGAATATCTTGAGATGTATGGCTAAACCCTAAATTAGCCGTCGTAAGAGATGTACGTCAAAACCCAATGTTTCTAGTTCTAAATCTACAGTTAGATTTAATGATATAAAACCAGAACTAACACTAGACCTAGAAGTGGAAAGTTTTGGGTTTAGCCGTGCGTCTAAAGACTAGTTCCAGTTTTACTTCATTTCAAAAAAATTGAAGTTGCCAAATCAGTTCGGTAGTACTTTATTTCAAATATTATTCATTCTAGAGGCTCTCGTTAGAAAAAGTCTCCAGATGCACGACTAAACCCAACCCAAACCAATCCTGTATATTTAAACCAGAGCTGTCCTAAGATATTCAGCACCCCAGGGATGGGTTGGGTTGGGTTGCGCCACTTTTCATACAAAATTCAATACCAACTTCAACCTCAGAGGGGATATGTAATATTACATATAATATACAGGTTGTCCGGAAATTGCGTCTATGTACTAAAAGGGGTGATTCTACATCTGAAATCTTCTTGATTCTACATCTCAAATTTGGTATGCAAGCATATTTTTATGTGAATGTTAATAAAGAAAATAAGTTTTATTTTGTACTTTTTTAGTTAAAAGTACTGGTTTATTGTTTATAACAAGCTTTACCGGTTTCGGCTTACTGCCATTATTAAAAGCATTATTTTATTAGATCATCGCACTTTTCTTATTTATTTAATGAAAAATCTATCCTCTGTTATTATATTAAATTTAAAATTTAAATACGATATTATGTCTTTTATTGCGTCTTGAAACAATATATCTGTTTATTTCCGTCAAATGTGAATTTTCGTGTTCTTAATTTTTGTATAGTTAGGTTATTTTACAAAAATTAATTTAAAAAATTAAGTTAATTTTTTTACAAAAATAATATTAACAATAATATTAGATTTTTCAATAAATAAGTAAGAAAAGTTCGATGCTCTAATAAAATAATGCTTCTGATGATGGCAGTAAGCCGAAACCGGTGAAGCTTGTTATAAACAATAAACCAGTTAAAAGTACAAAATAAAATCAAATTTCTTTATTAATATTCAATTAAGAAAACTGGTGACATGCATTATAAATTCGAATATTTTTATGTAACAAATAAGATAATCAAATGAAAAAAAATAAATAATTTATAGGTTCCAAGATAACAGGTAGGGGGCGTGTTTAAAGTACCATAACTTTTTTGTTATTATTATTTCTGTCGTTTTAATTACATCAATCTATTCAGCGGAAAAAACTACATAAAAAAGGTACCATTTCAAAATTTACCTAAAATCAGTGGTTTACAAGAAAAAGTGCATTAAACGGTTTATGGTATTAAAACAAATTTTAAAAAATTTCCAAAATCCTAGTAGGCTTCTATCACATTACAATTTTTATATTTGTGACGATTTATCTTTGAATTCAAATTGCTACTAAATTAACAAAATTACTAAAGTATTTGTTGTACTTTCTTCATAAACATTACTAGTACTTCAATAGTAACTTTAATTAAAAAATTAATGATAAATATTATTTTTTGATCGTGTAACAGTAGAAATTGTAATGTGACAGAAGCCTACTAGGACATTTGAAAAATATTTTAAAATTTATTTTCATACAAGAAATCCTTTAATGTGATTTTTCTTGGAAATTACTGGTTTTAGGCAATTTTTTTATGTAGAATCTTTTTTATGTATTTTTTTAGAAATGATTGATGTAATTAAAATGGCTAAAAATCAGAAGATAAAAAGATATGGCACTTTGAACACACCCTCTACCTGTTACCTTGGTAAAACAACCTATAAGTTGTTTTATAAGTACGAAGGCTTTCACAATCGGTGTTAACTGAACTAAAATTATAACTAATTTTAGTTAGTATTAGTTCTAATTTTAGTTCAACTATAAGTTATTTATTTTTTTTCCTTTTGATCATCTTATTAGTCACGTAAAAATATCGAATTAAATATCATTTTCGGGCCGGACATTTTTCAGTATATAGTCGCAATTTCCGGACAGCCTATATAATACTGATTAGTTTCAGTATGATATAATTTTAATTACTGAGCCTCCACCGAAAACGATTTCTGCTTATTTACTCAAAAAATAATGTAATTACGTATTTCAGATTGATATAATATTAATCTATCAACCTAAAAGTAGTTCTCATATTGAGACGTCTTGACTCTATCATATTAAATTAATAGAGATATATAATACATATTATATCGATTTAAGGTAATATAACTCAAGGATCTAAGCACAAATCTAAAATCGTTTAGTGACATAAAATTACGTGTATCTTAATTGATTTATTACAAAGATTAAAAAGAATCATATCAAAATAATATTCTTTTTAATGCGAAAATAATTTAATTAATCCTACAAAAAAACGTCAATCAGTCTAATTCATTTCGAAACCAATTAACATTATGCAAATTTCTTTGAGTAAAACACCACAATCTTTATTTCTACTCATAAAAGTTCTTTTAGATTTTAATTATTTAAAAGCATTTTAAATCCGTTTAATGAAATGTATTTATTTTATTAATCCATGCTTGCGTTATACCAACATATTTGTATTAAATAAAATTTGTATAACGCACCAACGATTTCCGTCGACAGACATAAATAATAAAAAGAAACCGACGGAAAATAATGATGCAAAATAAATTCAGTCGCCTCGCCCCATTTAGGAGTTTATTGTTGCCTTATTTACATTTGCTTTTAAATTACCGTCGGTGTGTAAATGCAAAACGACCGCTTTTTAGTAGATAAACAACGCACTATCCGTCGTATAATTTAAATTAATTAATGATATTCATTACGGTGACAAGTATGTTTTTCCATTTTTTAACAATTAGCGTGTTTTAATTGCTTTCTATAAATTTATCTATTCGAATGTTTAAAATTATTTTTAAAAAAATTGTAATGGTGTATAAAATAAATTCTTTAATAATAATTTCAATAATTCAAAGTGGGTTTGATTGCCGTAAACAAGGCAAAAATAATATCGTAACACGTGAAGACAACGTGTATCAGCAAAAATTAAAATTGTATATATAACATGTATAGAGGCCAATATCCTGCATAATTTTTAATATATTCCACTCAGCGCGCGTTATCGTCGCATAATTACCCTCCCTCAATTTACTTTATCGCAACTTTTGTTACCTTTAGTAATTGGCACGAATTTTACTATAATTACTACCGATTTTTAAATAACCTTAAAACAACCAACAACATATACTTAACTACTTAGATAAAGAATAAATAGATAAATAGTTATTAATATTTTTCATTTTATTTCTTATTTGTTTCGAACGCACATATTAAAAAGATGTGTAAAAGTAAGAAATTAAATTTAGATTAATTTAGTTTTTTATGATTTATTTGTTGTTGTAGGGGTGGAGGATTCATTTCGGATATTAAGAGATGGAAGGAGGAGAATGCTTAGAAATGGATTTGAGTACTAATAGGCAACGAGAACAGCAAGCTCCGGATAGTTGTAAAGTTAGGGTGGCGAAAAGTGTTTTTTCTATAAGAAGCCTAGTCGATATTGGGGAAGGTGCGGAGAAATCGGAGGAGGAAGTTAACCAAAATAGTTCAATTAATACTGTACAAGGTAAGTTTTTGTTTTGGCACAAAATGATTATTTGTTTTATTTACTGTATGTCCGTGGATCGAGTTAGAAAGAAGGACAATAATTTTTTTTTCTTGTATATGGAGGCTTATTATTAATTTAGAATAAACAATTATTGACCAAAACACCTCCAACAGTTTACCATTATTTATTTTATTTTTGACGTTTCAGGACTTTTTCCATCATTAGGTTTAAAATTTTTAAGAAATGTTCACGATTAGATATTATACAATACAAAAAACACTAAATAAATCATATTCTACATAGTCATAATCATATTCTGGTGTTTGTTTTTCCATCAAACATTGAAACATTTTGATCTAAGATTTTAATCTAAATTGAAAATGTTTTAACCCTCTATTGCATAATTTATTTTATAGTTTGAAAAAAATTTTTTTTTGCATTTTTTGTGATAAATGTGCATAGAAATAAGACACCTATGAGTTTTTTTTTTCAAAATTTGTATTTGTAGAGAAAAAAAAATGTGTTCCCAAATGGGCACATTGTGGGCTCAAAGTACATTTTTTTTACATGGTGTGAAATGACTTGAAGCAATTATTTACTTTATTTAAACACAAATGTATTCCACATTTTTCGCACATTGTTCTGGATTTACCCTTGCAGTTAGGTTTTTTGCATCTTTCTCGGTTTTCTGTCTGTAAAGGCCAATGTCCAGTATTATCCAATATTATGTTTCTTGTTGGACATGCTTCCAAACATTTTCTTTTAGGTGTGAAAGGAATGGGCGAGTCGATGGGCGTATTGGCGCCACTAGTGTTAGGTCGGCCTCTCTTTTTTGCCTTTATTTTTCCCACTAGACATAGATCTTGTGCTAGTATTGTTTTGAATTCCAATAGAGAAACCTTCTCATTCTTGTTTAGTTGTTTATTGATTCTTCTTGAAAGTAACCATGAATTTACTACCACAACGTCAAGCATGTGGCAAAATATGCGCATATACCATTTGCGGCTCTTCAATTTTATGGGATACAATCCTAATAGAGAATCCTGTAAATCTACCCCTCCCATGTGCATGTTGTAGATTGAAACAATGTCGGGACGATCAATTTCTTTCTTGCAGTTCTCCAACTTGAAAAAACGCTTTACTTTGGTAAGTGGAAATGTACCAGAGAATGTAGAAACTAATGTAACTAATCGATTATCATACCACTGCACAACATGAACATCTACTCCAGCAACATTTGCAGTTTTCTCAATGTGTGAGCCTCGTCCCTTTTTTTTCATTTCTTTTTCACTAACCATTTTTAGGCCCTTCAGCCGATTAGATCTTATTGTTGCCACACTTTGTATGCCTAATTTTCCCAGATAGAATAACAAATTTATACCAGAAAAATAATTGTCATAGTAAACCTTATGATTTTTGTCTCTCGGAATTGGTCTACATAAACGGACGATGATATTGCTGGCAGCTCCAAGATTTGGTTCCCCTGGCAATAGAATTTTGTCAGCTTTACTATTGCAAAGCTCAAAAATTGTACTGAAGCCACTTACTCCTGATAAGACATACATTTTGTAACCCCATTTGTGTGGCTTTTTGGGATTATATGTCTTTAAAGATGTTCTTCCCTTGAATGGAATAATTTGTTCATCACAGGATAAATTTTCCTCAAAAGGGATTTTTTGGCAGGATTTCTTTATTTGATTCAATACCGGCATAATTTTATGTGTGCTTCCAGTGGCTAAGGTATTATCTGAGAAATGCAAAAAACGTTTCAGCTCCTCAAATCTATTGAGAGGCATGATGTCTGCTATTTGTGGTCTTCTAGTATTGGCCGACCAGTACCTACGCGTTGAGTGCTGCCTTATCAAAGACATCCATATAACTATCCCCAAAAACTGCTCAATTTCTTTAGCATCAGTTCTCAAAGGCCTGTCAGGTCTTCTTTGTGTGCTGTACAAATATGTTTGCTCAACCACCATAGATATAAAATCATCAGACATAAAGAATTTGAATAGACTATATGCACTTTGTAATTCTAAAATATATTCTGGAAAATCGCATTCTCCAAAAAACTTATTACCCTGTGGATCTCTATTAGTTTTTGAAGATTTCCAAGTAACATTTTCAACATTTGAAAAGAAAAATCTCGTATTTGGGGGAAGATCAAATAACTGCGTCAAAGGTATGTCGTCTTGGTCCTCAATATCCTGGGATTCAATCTCGTCATCATCTAAGTCGTGAGGAACCTGTACTTTCACTGCAGAGAAAAATATGCATATGAACATCAAGACCAAACTATTTTTACTAGCATAAAATTTACCTTCATCATCATCTGATAGCTAAGAATCCTCGCTATCTGAAGGAATATCTCGAATTGCATCAACTTGAACTTTTTTTCTTCCATAAAAAGCGCTTGGTCTAATTGTTGGAAAATCGCCCGGAAAATCCATTGTGGATCGTCTGTGTGTAGAAATAAGAAATAATTGCACACTTTAACTTTTTGAGCATAATGTTCCCAAATGGGAACAAACAAGTTATGACCTGCTGCAAAAAAAGGAACGAACGAAATATATCGAATTATGCATTATTCTACTCCTAACACTTGAAACTAAGTATAAAAAATACATACTTACCAGAAAATAACCCTAGAAACTAGATTTGATCTTCTAAAATCAATCAAAATGATCAAGTGGCCATTGATTCGACGCGAATTGTATATAAATGCAACACACCAACACAAACACCACCTCTCGGACAAAAAATTTACGAAAGGTAGAAAACTATACTAGATATTCATAATGTATCTATCAGTTTCGCCGCTTAATACAACATATGGCCACTTTATTGGCTTAGAATGTTGTGTTCCCGAAAGGGAACATTATGCAATAGAGGGTTAAGTTCAATATATGATATGTAACTATAGAAACCATAAAATCAAGTTCTTCTATACATTAGACTTGGAACTAGACATATTTGGGTTTAACATCCTAAGGAGCATGTGGTTAAACCGAAATGTTTTAGTTATAGGTCTAGTGTTAGCTTTGGCGTTAGTATTAGCTCCAATTTAACTGTTATTGGGTTTTAGATTATTGTATAATTATGCCGAACTAAACCTAAAACTAACACTAGACCTAGAACTAGAAAGTGAACTTTTTTTGAACTTTTTTTGAAGAAATGAACTGAATCATTCTAGTTCTAGGTCTAGTGTTAGTTCTAGTTTTAATTCTTGTTTAACTCTAGATTGTTTCAAATTCTTTTGGATTGTTTCAAATTTATTCGGTCTACAACGTAGCCTCGGCACTAACACTAGATCTAGAAAGTCTAGATCTAACACTAGCTGTCTTAAGAGACGTATAGCTAAACCCTAATGTTTCTAGTTCTAGGTCTAGTATTAGATCTGAATTTAGGTTGGACTGGGTTCGATTTCGTTTTAAGAGACGTACGACTAAACCCAAATATTTCTAGTTCTAGATCTAATGTTAGCTTTAGTTTTTTAGTTTCTTTTTAGTTACTAGTTTTTCTAGTTTAGCTGTTATTCGGTTTTAGATTATTGTATAATTGTACCAAACTAAAACTAGAACTAAAATCATGAAGAAAAGTTTACATAAAGCCCGGTCCGAAAATGCTTCTTAATGGCGTTAGAGTTCGTTAAAGATGGCACTGAGAAAGTACTTTTTTTGTGATTTCTGAAAACGGGAAGGTTTAGGACGGTTTAGAAATTTAGTTTGTAGGGATGTTTTCACATGACAAATAAAATAATCAAAAGGAAAAAAAATTATAGGTTTCAAGATAACAGATAGGCCCCCTATCAGTTATCAAATCTTTTTTATCTTTGGGCTTTCTGCTATTTTAATTGCATCAATCATCAAAAATAAAACCAGTAGTTTCCAAGAAAAATAACATTAAAGGATTTATTGTATAAAAATAAATTTTAAAATGTTTTTCAAATATCCTAGTAGGCTATCAAAAAATAATATTTATCACTAATTTTTTAATTAAATTTACAAAAAAACAAAGATAAAAAAGTTATGGTACTTTAAACACGTCCCTTACCTGTTATCTATATCTGTTACCTGCTATCTGTAACCTATAAATTATTTATTCTTTCTCATTTGATTATCTTATTTGTTACATAAAAATATGCTTACATATCAAATTTGAGATGTAGAATTATCCCTTTCAGTATATAACCACAATTTCCGGACATCCTGTATATTAGCCGTGTATATTAGTCCGGACCTTTCTTTTTGGCATTGAATTTTGTATGAAAAGTGGCGCAACCCAACTCAACTCAACCCATTCCTTGGGCGCTAAATGTCTTAGGACAGCTCTGGTTCAAATATATAGGGTTGGGATGGGGTGGTATTAGTCGTATATCTGGAGACATTTTTCTAAAGAGAGCCTCCACAATGCATAATATCTGAAATAGAGTTCTTCCGAACTGATTGAGGAACCCTGAATATTTGAATTGAAGTAAAACTAGAACTAACACTAGACCTGGAAGTGTAAAGATTCGCGTTTAGCCGTACATCTCTTAAGACGGCTAAACCCAAATGATTCTAGTTCTAGGCTTAATTGTAGCTTTAATTGTAGCTTTACTTTAATTCAAATATACAGGGTTGGGTTGAATTAGGTTTAGCCATACATCTGAAGACATTTTGTTAATGAAGACCTCTGTATATTTGAATTGATCAGATTAAAACTAAATCATACTGAAACCAGTCAATGTTATAAGGCGTCGGTTTTATAAGCTATACTTGCTAACTTACTAATCATCGCATTGTATGTTAATGACTTTGGTTTATATATTTAGTTAAATATATAGGTGCCACAATGCTTTTTTTCTAAATTCCGAAGCTCGGTTGGGTTGTATTCGGTTCCGTCTTAGTGTTAGTTCTACTTTTAATCCTTCTTTAACTATATTTAGATTATTTTAAATTCTTTTGGAAATAAAAATATAATTAATACTAGACCTACTACCTAGCTTCAGAACTAACACTAGACTTTGCCGTACGGCTTTTCATTAGTTCTGAAGCTAGGTTGGGTTGGGTTCTGTTCCGTTTTATGAGGCGTGCGGCTAAACCTAAATACAGAGCTAGGCTAACTACTTAAAAAAAGTAGTGGTGTATAACTAACTACTTTCACCAAAAATATATGACTTTTCATGGTCAAGATCTAGAATAACAAATAAATGAATAGAAAATAAAATAACGTAAATAAAATAATGTTAACTACTAAATTATTAATAAAATAAGTTAGTAGTTAACATCTTTTAAACTGTTACACTACTGTATACAAAAATTATTAAAATGCTTAAAAGTCAGATTAAATAAAGATTATTTAAAAATTTTAAGTTTGGATTTACAAAAACCAACTGCTCAAGAAGATTGTCAGAGATAGCATGTCTTCCTGATGATTTAAGCCATATTGCAAAATTCAACATCCGTTCATTGGTGATGTAATTTAAAAACATTCGTTTAATATTATAATTAAACTCCAATTATTTTTTACTAAATCTTTATCTGATACAGATGTTTCTTGTATTTACCATAATTTTTTAATTTTTCAACAGTTTTTAAAGTAGTTAAATTACTTAAAAGAAATTAAAATAAACAAAAATAGTTAGAATATCTAAAGTAGTTAACAATGAGAAGTTTACTTTTTTAACTTTTCTCCGAAAATTTTTTATACCAGCCTAAATAATCGAGTACTTATAACAATTCATAAAACAAAAGTAGTAAAATATACAGGGTTCTTCAGCTCAGCTCCCGTCTTTTATAGCTCAGTTATTAATTAAGTTAAGAGTTTGATATTTTGCAGACTTGTACTCTATCTCAGACCGCATTTCAGGAAATTATTTTTGATTATACAAAAAATCAATCTTTTCCCAAAAAAGCGTAGCTCCATAGTGATATATTTTTTGAAATTGTACTATATGTATTTATTCACATTTCTGGGCGTCTTTTATGGATGTACCCTCTACACCCACTAAAATAAAAATGAAAAAAAATCGTATTTGCATCGCTGGTTTTAAAAATTGATTAAAATTACAAACAGTGTTTCATGAATAAAATTTTATGACAAACTTATTAAGTTTTTGTAATTAGAAAATATTTTTGTTTTTTAATTCTGGTTCGATTGTCATAAAAATATGTAGGGGGTACAATTTAAAATAAGAAAGATAGGAAGAAGATTTGACACTAGATTTTGGCCACCCTGTATAAATTTGAACCAATAAAACTTGGTCAACGAAATCACTAGACCTTACTTAATTACGCAATTGTAATTAATTTTCAAAACCAGCGATGCAAATACGATTTTTTTCTCGTTTTTATTTTTTTTGTCATTCAGCCGATTTCAATAAAATTTTAGAAGGTTGTAGGCACCCATAAATGACGTCCAGAAATGCGAGAAAATACATATAGTGCAATTTAAAAAAGAATATATTACTATGGGGTTACGCTTTTTTGGGACAGCCTGTATAATCAAAAATAATTTCCTGAAATGCGGTTTGAGATACAGTTTAAGTCTGTAAACTATTAAATTCCTAACATAATTAGTAACTAAGCTACAGAAAACGGGAGCTGAGGTGAAGGATCCTGTATAACTACTTTTAGGCAAAAAGTAGTTGACTGCAGAGTTAACTACTTTTGTAATTAAATACAGCCCAACTCTCTTCAAATGTTTCTAATTCTAGGTCTAGTGTCAACTTTAATGTTGGTATTAGATCTAATTTAGCTGTTATGCAGTTTACAAGAAAGTGTACAAGAAAGATTTAGGTTTATATTAATACCTTAATACAAAATTATTAAGCGTTATTGTTAAGCGTTATTTATTCCTTGATCTTGTCTAAATCTTAATTTAAGTGATGCTACAGAGGTCAAATGTAGAAAAATTTTTGAAATCAGTGTGACAATTTCTTGTCAAACATTTACCTAATTTAACATTGAAAACTTTATGTTCTACAAGATGCGAACGTAGGATAAATGCGATCAGGCCCATTACATTTCAAGTTTTTAAAATTTAAAATGCACTCTTTCGGTATTCCGAAGATACGTGCTGGGTTCTCATAGAAATAAAACCAAAGTGAAAGCAAGCAATATACAAAGCCCAAAGATCACCATTTGCGTAGCAGTTGAAATAATTGAACAGGTCACAAATAATTTTAGACAATTAAGAAATGATTATGATATGATTGTGAAGATTATGAAAAATTGTTAATTATAGCATCTCTAATTATTTGTTCAGCGAATGTCAGTAAACGTGGAACCAAACTTTTATTAAAATCGTCAAAATCGCAATTTTAATCATGAAACTTTTGGCAATACAAAAGTATCCATCATAAAAATTTAAAATCGATATGTACTTTAATTTACTTAAGGTATGGTATGTAACCATAAAATTAAGTTTTTCCATACGATGTCAACCATGAATGATTGTGAAAGAGAGAATTTATTAATACTAGAATTAATACTAAAACTAGAATTAACATTAGACTTGGAACTAGAAACATTTGGGTTTAGCCGTCTTAAGAGACTTACGGCTAAACACAAATGTTTTTAGTTCTAGGGCTAGTATTAGCTTTAGTGTTGGTTTTAGCACTAATTTGGCTAGATTCCAGTCCAAATTCGGCTTTAGATTATTGTATAATTGTGTCGTACTAAGACTAGGACTAACACTAAACCTAGGACTAGAAAGTTTCGAACAAGTTTTCTGAATTTTTCTAGTTCTAGTTTTAATTCTTGTTTAACTTTAGATTGGTTTAAATTCTTCTGGAACTAATTGTATAACTAATACTAGACCTACAACCCAGCTTTAGATCTAACACTAGATCTAGAACGAAAAACACTAAGGTTTAACCGTCTTAGGAGACGTACGGCTAAATCCCAATGTTTCTAGTTCTAGGTCTAGTATTAGTTCCGAAGCTAGCTTGGGTTGAGTTCGGTTCCGTCTTAAGAGACGCACGGCTAAACCTAGATATATCTAGCTCTATGTCTAGTGTTAGTACTAGTTTTAATTCTTGTTTAAAATTCTTGTTTCTAAATCTAGTGTCTAGTGTCAACTTTAATGTTGGTATAAGGTCTAATTTAGCTGTTATGCGATTTTAAGTTATTGTGTACTTGTATCGAATTAAAACTAGAACTCACACTAGACTTAGTACAAGAAAGATTTAGGTTTATATTAATACCTTAATACAAAGTTATTAAGCGTTTGTTAAGCGTTATTTATTCCTTGATTTTGTCTAAATCTTAATTTATATGATGCTGCAAAGGTCAAATGTAGAAAAATTTTTGAAATCAGTGTGACAATTTCTTGTCAAACATTTACCTAATTTAACATTGAAGACTTTGTGTTCTACAAGATGCGAACGTAGGATAAATGCGATCAGGCCCATTACATTTCAAGTTTTTAAAATTTAAAATGCATTCTTTCGGTATTGCGAAGATACGTGCTGGGTTCTCATAGAAATAAAACCAAAGTGGAAGCATGCAATATACAAAGCCCAAAGATCATCATTTGCGTAGCAGTTGAAATAATTGAACAGGTCACAAATAATTTTAGAAAATTAAGAAGTGATTATGATATGATGGTGAAGATTATGAAAAATTGTTAATTATAGCATCTCTAATTATTTGTTCAGCGAATGTCAGTAAACGTGGAACTAA
This sequence comes from Onthophagus sagittarius, assembly GCA_036711965.1. Classification (NCBI taxonomy): domain Eukaryota; kingdom Metazoa; phylum Arthropoda; class Insecta; order Coleoptera; family Scarabaeidae; genus Onthophagus; species Onthophagus sagittarius. Next base: position 18,692,832 of record JASERS010000004.1, read on the forward strand.
ACTTTTATTAAAATCGTCAAAATCGCAATTTTAATTATGAAACTTTTGGCAATACAATAGTATCCATCATAAAAATTTAAAATCGATGTGTACTTTAATTTACTTAATGTATGGTATGTAACCATAAAATTAAGTTTTTCCTTACGATGTCAACCATGAATGATTGTGAAAGAGAGAATTTATTAATACTAGAACTAACACTAAAACTAGAATTAACATTAGACTTGGAACTAGAAACATTTGGGTTTAGCCGTCTTAAGAGACTTACGGCTAAACTCAAATGTTTTTAGTTCTAGGGCTAGTATTAGCTTTAGTGTTGGTTTTAGCACTAATTTAGCTAGATTCCAGTCCAAATTCGGCTTTAGATTATTGTATAATTGTGTCATACTAAGACTAGGACTAACACTAAACCTAGGACTAGAAAGTTTCGAACAAGTTTTCTGAATTTTTCTAGTTCTAGTTTTAATTCTTGTTTAACTTTAGATTGGTTTAAATTCTTCTGGAACTAATTGTATAACTAATACTAGACCTACAACCCAGCTTTAGATCTAACACTAGATCTAGAACTAAAAATACTAGGGTTTACCCGTCTTAGAAGACGTAAGGCTAAATCCTAATGTTTCTAGTTCTAGGTCTAGTATTAGTTCCGAAGCTAGCTTTGGTTGGGTTCGGTTCCGTCTTAAGAGACGCACGGCTAAACCTAGATATATCTAGCTCTATATCTAGTGTTAATTCTTGTTTAACTCTAGATTGTTTTAAATTCTTCTGGAACTAAAAGTAAACTAATACTAGATCTACAACAAAGTTTCAGAACTAATACTAGACCAAGAACTAGAAACATTAGGATTTAGTGTTTCTAGTTCTAGATCTAATATTAGTTCTGAAACAGGTTGGATTGGGTTTGTAACGTGTTAAGAGGCGTATGTCTAAACTCACACGTTTCTAGTTCTAGGTCTAGTGTTGGTATCAGCTCTAGTTTGGCTGTTAATGTTATTATTCGGTTTTATATCATTGTATGCTTGTATCGAACTAAAATAAGAACAAACACTAGACCTAGAACTAGAATGTTTCAGATTCAGACGCACTGTTAAACCTGACATGTCGAGTTTGGACTCATTTTAATTGACCATTTGTCTCTACATAAATCTACATAAATGTTTAAAAGTCATCCTTGGTTGATCTTGGAATTCATAAATATTAATTTTTTTCAAAGAAACTACGATTTTTATTATACAGTAGAACCCCTCATATCCGTCACCCATGGGACCGGCGCATGGTCGGTTACCAAAAAAGGTCGGATAATCCGAGGAACAACAAAAATGAACAAGACAAACATAAACGAGTACATATATTTAATTATGTATACAAATCCATGTATGTACATGTAAATTTATTTAAAAAAATCAGTTATATTTTTTTTGTTTTAATCTACCAAATCTTGCTTTAGCTGAGATATCTTTCCACTTTTTAATGCACAGCACATCCATCGGTGTTGCTTCTGGATGTTGCTCGACGTATTTCATTGCAATCTCGAAAGCCTCTGTAGCTGTCGTATGACTGATATTTTCAGGTTCTTCTTTTTCATCATCCGTTTCATCTTCCTCTGTTTCAACTTTAAAAACTGCGGATACGATTTGTTCGTCGTTCAGATCCTCGTTAGTGACTTCAACTATGTCCCCTCCCAATAGCCACTCTTCTATATCCGCTGGTTGGATTTGGGCATCGATGGTCTGTAAATCTTGTAGAATTTCTGCTTCATCTGTATTTAAAGTTTCAGACTCATTAGAGATTGCGCTCTCACCTTCAATAATACTTGGCCATAGTTTTCTCCAAGATTTTTGTAGAGTGGTGTGATTGAGTTCGTCCCAGGCTTGTGCGGCAATGTAAATGGCATCTTTTATATTAAAAGTCTTCATTGCCTCAAATAGGTTACTGCCTCCTTCCGTTTGCTCTAATAAGAAGCTGACATATTTTCGCCTGTATCTTTTCTTCAACCACTCAATAACCCCTTGATCCATAGGTTGGATTAAAGGTGTCACACGAGGAGGTAGAAACATAGCTTTGATGTTTCCCATTGTTAGTTCGTTTTCCGAAGGATGACTGGGAGCATTGTCAAGAATCAAGACTGCATTGAGTGGTAGATTTTTCATTTTCAAGTGTTTTTTTACATCTGGTACAAACTCTTCAAAAAACCACTGTTTAAACAAAGAACTGTCCATCCAAGCAGATTTTTGATTTTTATAATAAACAGGCAATGATGCCATGTTCACATGTTTGAACGCTCTGGGCTTTTTAGATTTTCCAATGACAAACAATGGCATTTTATGGTTTCCACTTGCATTACTACAGGTTGCAAAAGTTAGTCTATCCTTGGATAATTTTGTCCCTGTTACTTTTTCATTTTTTGCAGCAAGAGTTTTTTGTGGGAGCATCTTGTAGTTTAACTCTGACTCGTCAATATTATACACTTGATCCGGATGCATATTGTTTTCTTTAATAAAAACTTCAAATTTCTTCACGAACTCTTTGGTTGCGTCATCATCAGCTGATAGCTTTTCTCCAGAAATAACAACGTGACGTATACCATGGCGACGTTTCCATCGGTGAAGCCAACCTTCACTTGCACTGAAATTTTCCCCTTCCTCTCCTACTATTGTTTTATGTAAAATCGCTGCCTTCTCTTTAATTATAGGACCTGACAAAGGAGTTCCTTTGCGTCTTTCTTGGCAAAACCATATCCAGAGAGCATCATCTAAAATATCAAATTTAGGCTTTTTAAGCATCTTTCTATTTTTTAAACCCTCCTCCCCTTCCACTGTCATAGAGTACGATTCGATATTCTTTCTGTTTTTCCTCCAGTCTTTAATAGTTGTGACGCCTATTCCTAATTCAGAAGATAATTTTTGAACTGACTCGCCATTGTCTAGCCTCTGAATAACTTCCAATTTCTTCTGTAGTGTACATACAATACGTTTTCGTTTTTGTTGGGTAGCCATAATCACTTTTACTATAACAATTGTAAATATGCATACAATTGATATTCACAATGATGAACACAGTTGCGCAACCCTTGGCAAACATCAAGATTGAGCGAATCAAGTAATTCCCCGACGGAAAGTCGGGTCTCTTGGGATTCACAAAAACGTACATTAGAGCATTTGAACAAAATTGGGAGTAGGGAGGGGTGACGGATATCCCGAGGAGTCGGATATCCCGAGGTCGGATATGAGGGGTTCTACTGTAATTAGAAAATTTTAACCTAATTTTAACACTCAATATCTGTTATAAAATTTACTTTTTACAAACTTGGTGACAAATAATCAGTGTTTAGTTTTCAACCATTATTAAACCATTTAATTATTAATTATGGGTATTATAAAAACCAGATTTGTTGAGTTTAAACTAATTTTTATTAAATTGTAATTATTTGCATCAATATTTCAAAAATCTGCATTTTTTGGACATCTTGGATTTCACAAATATTAAAAAAAATCATAAATATTAAATTTTTACGAAAATACTACAATTTTCGCAATAATCAGAAATTTTTAAGCTAATTCGATATGTCACACTTTATATTTGTCTTTAAAATTGACTTCGAAAACAAATTGACGACAAATAATTAGTGTTTTGTTTTCAGCCATCTTGATTTTACAAAAATAATGATATCTTGGTACTCTATCATTATCAGTTATTGTTTGCCATCTTGGATTTTGTAAATATTAAATTTCATCAAAAAATAATTATATTTTCGTAATAATCAGAAAATTTTTACTTAATTTCATGTATCACAACACATATTTATCATAAAAAAAATATTTTAAAACTATAGATGGCGCTCTTATCGAGTGTTTTGTTTTCGGCCATTTTGATTTTATTACAATAATCATATCTCGAGAATTATAATACTTAGATATAGCGAGTTTGGACTCATTTTACTCGTTACTTAATTATCTAGCGCAATATTAAAGAATCATTTTATTCCAGCTATCTTGGATTTATCAAAAATAAAAAAATCAAGATATCTCAAAAAGTTTAAAATATAAATATATCGTATTTGGATTCATTTTAAAGGATTTTTCATGATTTATAATCAAAAATCGTTCATTCTATGTTAAAATCGAAATGAAATAAGATTCATACATAAGTATGTAGAAACAATCAATAAATTTTAATTAAAAAATAATGTAGGCTTATCATTTCAATAAGACATATCCAGTTAGAAAACAAATCCAATAGGAACGCACTCAACGGATTTATTGGTAACACGCTCTCGAAGACATTAAGCTTATCAATATACGAGCCTGATTTGTGTATAGTACCCATGTTACTTACGTATATTAAATAAGGAACGAGAGAGCTCATTTAAACTAGCACTATCACTATAAACGCGTTTGCTTTTGCTACCTGCTGCATTCCGTAACTTTAACAAACTCTCCGAATGCATAAGTAATACGTTACTCTTAAACTATCATACTTGTGAGTGTCTATGTTGGTATATAAGCTGTATCGCCCTCTGTTCGAATTAATAAGTGAAACACTGACTACGGTATACGGGTAATTTGTAACGACCGCTACAGTTGTTATACGACTATATTTTATGCTATCGGTTTTTTATGTAAAATATATCCCGTTTTCGCAGTCTTCAGTTTATGTTATCGCTATATCGATAATGATTGTGATGAAAAAAAATGTGTGTAGGTATTATACTTTTAAATAAACACATCACACTCGATAATAACGATAATGATTGCATAAAAGATTTCTTAAAAGATGTTTAAAGTGTATAAAAATCGTAAACGGACGGTGATGCATTCAAAAAGCATTTATTCAAAATACTATTCACTACTATAATCGTAAATACAAACCGAGAGTTGACTGAAATTATCTTGCGTTATCCGGAATAAATTATTAACTAATCTACATACTAATGATACATACTTGTTCTTTTAAAATTTTTTGTTTTGTAAAAAAAGTTCTTGGAATATATCATAGCTAAGCGATTAAATTAAAACGAAGTTTATGTGGTCCGAGTGCTGGAGGACGATTGTTTCGACCAATCAGTCCATATAATTATCATCATAATGATCTTTGCGGAGCTGCGCCCTACCCCATAATAACCATATTTATGCGCAGTAAATCACAATTAAGGAATATAATTGAAAATTCATTCGAGAAGAAATTAAAAAAAACCTTAAAAAATAAAAAGAATTAAAAAGAAACGATGAAAAAAAGGAGAAAATGCTGATAGTCGCCTCTTTAGTTGTAAATTTTGCTTTTAGACGTTAACGATTATCGCCTTTTGTTCCCTCTTTGACCCCACTCTAATGCATATTAAGGTGTATAAGATATTGAAACGAAAGAAAAGAAAGAAAGAAACGCGATTTCGTTGAGAGCGAGATGGATAAATGTAAATGTTGGTGTTTTGGTTCGGGGTTCTGAAGAGCACATTATAAGAGCGAATTGCTGGCTATAAATTCTAATCAAGAACTTCGTCGATGTCTTGACCATAAGAGACTTTGCCTTAAGGGAGGAACGAATTGCCGATTAATAATAGTTGGGTTGAGGATGGTTGAAATAAACAAATAATCATAAATAAAATTATCATAATTTTACACATTTTTTAATAATTAAAGCATATACGAGGTTTCTTCGAGATTGAGTTTAATGTAGTTCTTTAATCCAAAAAATCACTTTAATAAGGACTCATTAATTTATGATTATGACAGATATAGAGTGTGATATATCAAATTAGGTCAAAATTTTCTGATTATTACGAAAATTGTATTTTTTTTTCTAAAAAGTAGAATATTTATAAAACTCAAGATAACCGAATACAAAGGATTTTGTTACATTGATGTAGATAATTACAAGCCAATTAAAACGAGACCAAACTCGACATATCTGGTTATTATAACACTCAAGAAATCTTCATTTTTATAAAACCAAGATGGCGGAAAACAAAAGACTAATTACTTGTCAAATGGTTTTTAAAAAGTAAATTTTATGATAGATATGGAGTGTGATACATCAAATTAGGTTAAAAATTTCTAATTATTACAAAAATCGTAGTCTTTTAAAAAATGAATATTTATAAAATCAAAGATGGCCAAAAATGCTGGTTTTTGAAACGTTGATGTAATCAAGTTTTTAAAAAGCAAATTTATGACAGATATGGAGTGTAGATACATCAAATTAAGTTCAAATTTTCTGATTATTAAGAAAATGTTCTGATTAAAGCAAAAAATCATTGTTTTTTTTTTAAATTTGAGTATTTATGAAATCCAAGATGGCAGAAAATAAATGTTTTTGGAACATTGATGCATATAATTACAAACCAATTAAAATGAGTCCAAACTCGCCATATCTGGTTATTATAATATGCAAGATATCATTATTAAAAAAAATCAAGATGGCTGAAAACAAAACACTAATTACTTGTCATCAATTTTTTTAATTGTATATTTTATGACAGATATGGAGTGCGATATATCATATAATGTTAAAATTTTCTGATTATTACTAAAATTGCACTCTTTTCGATGCACATTAATGTTTGTAAAATTTAATAGAGTCGAACATAAATAACTTGTGATAAATAATTGAAAAAGAGGTCAAACTTCACACAGATCAGTGTTGTTAAATACTCGGGTATTTATTTTCAAGGGAATATAGTCTGGTTATATACCCGAAGGTATTTAGACAAGAATACCCATCTTGTTCGGGGTATTTATAAAATTCAAAAAAAAAGTACAACAAAGACAAATACCACCAAACAGGTAACCATGTTTAATCCAAAAATACGAGTTCCTTTTAAATAAAAAGTAATAACAATAATTATTTACACATAAAGTCAAAAATAATATAATAATCTCTAATTTAGAGGTTCTCAATCTTCTTCGATTTGTGGTTTCTTAAATAATTGGATTTTTTTCCGCGACGCCCTACATCTGATTTTTTAAATTGTTATCTTTTTTAAAAAATTGGAAAACTTTCCGTACGTCTCTTTAGACGGCTAAATTCTAATGTTACTGGTTCTAAGTCTAGTGTTAGTTCTGAAGCTATGTTGGGTTGGATTGGGTTGGGTTGGATTGGGTTAATTTGATTGTTAATTAATCGTGTTTGACAGAATAGTAGAATTAACAGAGTGTTTAGTTTTGTATATCATGCTCTAAAATAAATGAAACTATTATAAAATTGAAATAAATAATAAAACCTGGAATATTCTTATGGGGAATATTCTTCTTATATTCCTTTAACATTTTAAAGATTTTCCTCCATTCATCATAAATTTATATATTTTTTTACACTTCGCTGTAATTGTATTTACTTAAAAATTGATTAGAATTTTGATCTCAACATTTAGTTACTGAAAATGTTACTAATAATCTGGAAAACATCAGATTTTCCTTGTATCAACAAATATTATAGAAAAAAATCACGTATAGTGCGGAAGTTTACAACTTTAAAAATTATGGTATAGATAAGCATTTCTCAACCTTTTTTGACTTACGGACCTATAGAATTTGTCCAAACATTGCACGGACCGGTTAACTATTTTGAACAATGTTCAGTTATTTGAATATTATATAAAATGAAACGAGATTAATTTTAGAATAATAATAATAATAGTGTCTTCATGATGAAAGGAATATATCAATAAAATTTTCAATGCTCGTCTGGTCAATTTTTAATTTTGATGATTCAACCTAACCCGAGTAATATATTAGCACATTAGGATCAAGTTGATGGCTCAACCCAACTAATATTTAGTGCCAACAAGTTAGTTGGGTTGGATTAAGATTAATGGCTTAATCCAGTCCATTTAATAAATAACAGTAACTAGCTACTTACGTTGGGTTGGGTTCAGATCAGGTTGATGGCTCATCCCAACCCAATTCATATCTAGCACTAACTGGTTAGGTGGGTTGGGTTGGGATCAGTTAAGGTTGATGGCTCACTGTAATTAATATTTAGTGCTAACTTGCTAGTTGGTTTGGGTTAAGATTAATGGCTCAACCCAACCCAATTAATATACAGCATTAACAAGAGTGGGTTGGGTTGGGTTCAGACAAGGTGAATGATTGAACCCAACCCAATTAATATTTAAAGCCTAATTAACTAGTTGGGTTGAGTTCAGATAATGTTGATGGCTCAACCCAACCCAACTAATATTTTATGCTAACATGGTCCTATGATCTTCAACAAATATTTATTGTTAACGTACAGCATTTAAAAGTTAATTAATAGCAAATTAAAAGTTTTAATTGCTCAGCTGCATTATTTCTGTCAAAGAGCAATTGCCTCAAATTTTCTGAATTAGTTCCTTATATCGCGAACGCACTATGTATAATGAATAAATACTACCATAGATGATCACCCTAAATATGATAAAAATTCGGTCCAAATAGCTAATAATTTGTTACCTTTTATTTTACCAAATGTCTTAAGTTGATGTCTTTAGTTGTATGTTTTACAATTAGTAAAAACTTTTTAATAAGGATGTTATAAATTATAAATTTATTAGATTGTATTGATTTGTCTAATTTCTACCCCATTTTAACATTTATCATTCGATTCGCAACAGATTTCCTATTTCCTCAATTTCCCTTAAGATTTAGAAATTTTTTTATAAAATGAAATTTTTTTTTTGATTTTTTTTTAAATTTGTCTATATTTTATACTTTTATAAATGGATGATGACCTGAATGATCGAAACCGTTAGAACCGAAAGTAGTTTTTATTAATTCCATTTTTTTAGTCAAATCAGCTTGATCAATGAAATAGTTATTTTAACAGCGAACTAGGCTGTTCAGCAGCTGTTCAATTTGATACTTTAAGCAGTATAATGTTATTGTATTACTTATAGTATTTTGCACGCCTACCATAATCTTAGCCAAATGACGTTATTAATATCATGTTAGTTTTAGAAAAGCTTTAGTTTAGCAAAAACAGAAACACTTTCCGTTTTTTTAGTAAAGGAAAATGGACTGTATAATGGAATATATTTTTTGACATTCTTCAGAATGCAAAATAATCTCCTTAATTTCGTTGTCATAAGAGAGACCCTCTTATATTTTTAGAAAACATTGGCCAACCACTTACACTGCATTCACGAGGTTGATGAACCTAACCCAACTAATACTTAATACTAGCTAGCTTATTGAGTTGGGTTGCATTCAGATATGGTTGATGGCGCAACCCAAACCAACTAATATTTTATGCTAACGTAAAATTCGTAGGTAAATCGTAAATCAAACGTTAAAATTGATCTGGTGCATCATTTTTATCCAAGAGCAATTGCTAAAAATTTTGCAAATTTATTCCTTCAATTGCGAACGCACTTTATATTCAAAAAATTAGCAAACTAGCAAACTAAAATTAGAACTAACGCTAGACCTGGTACCAGAAAGATTCAGGTGTAGTGTTAGTTCTTATTTTTTATGCCATTCAAGTGCTTGATTGTTGCAATTTTTTCTGGAACTCAATAAATAACTAACACTAGACCTACAAGTTAGCTTCAGAACTAAGACTGGACCTAGAATTAGACACATTACGATTTAGCCGTATGTCTCTTTAGACGACTAGACCCTAATGTTTCTAGTTCTAAGTCTAGTGCTAGTTCTGATGCAAAGTTGGGTTAGGTTGGGTTCTGTCTTAAGAGAAGTACGACTAAACCTAAATGTATTTCGTTCTAGATGTAGCATTAGCTCGAGCGTCAGTGTTGGCTCTATTTTTAGTTGTTATTTAGTCTTAAATTGTTGTATTCTTGTATCAATCCAAAACTAGAACTAACACTAGACGCACGGCTAAACCTGAATCTTTCTAGTACTAGGTCTAGTGTTAGTTCTAGTTTTAATTGCAATTCAAGTGCTTGATTGTTGCAAATTCTTCTAGAACTATATAATTAACTAACACTAGACCTACAACTTAGCTTCAGAACTAAGTCTAGACCTTGAACTAGATACATTAGGATTTAGCCGCACGTCTCTTAAGACGGCTTAAACATTAGGGTTTAATGTTTCTAATTCTAAGTTTACTGCTAGTTCTGAAGCTAAGTTGGGTTAGGTTGGGTTCCGTCTTAAGAGAGGAACAATTTTATTACTAATATCATTTATTGGTTTAGAAGTGAATTTCGTGATAGATATAGAGTGTAATACATCAAATTAGCTTAAAATTTTGTGATTATTAAAAAAAATTTAGTTCTTCTGATTAAATTAATTATGATTTATGATATCTAGTACTGAATACGGTTCTGCATGTAAATCGTTTACATCTCGTTGAGTTCTCCTTGTAAACGATGAAAAGTACAAAATTAATGCTCGGTTTCAAATCAACTATCCATATCCATTACTCGCTTTTCTTCGTCCATTTGTAGTAATCTCTGTTAAGAGAATATTTTTGACTCAACCTTTTTTAATACATTACAAAAAATATTTCCGTTTTATCAAATCAGCTTGATCAGTAAAATAGATATTTTAGCAGCGAATTTGGCTGTTCAGCAACTGCTCAATTTGATACTTTAAGCAGTACAATGTTATTGTATTACTTATAGCATTCTGCACGCCTACCATAATCTTGGCCAAATGACGTTATTAATATCATGGTAGTTCTAGAAAAGCTTTATTTTAGCAAAAACACGAACACTTCCCCTTTTTTCAGTAAAGGAAAATGGACTGCATAATGGACAATATTTTTTGATACTTTTCAGAAAGCAAAATAATCTCCTTAATTTCGTTGTCGGTCTCTCTCATGTTTTTAGAAAACATTGGTCAACTTATACTGCATTCACGAGGTTGATGAACCCAGCTTAATTAACATTTAATACTATGGTTGATGGCGCAACCCAAACCAATTAATATTTTATGCTAATTAACTAGTTGTGTTGGATTCAGGTCTTCAACTAATATTTAGTGCTAACGTAAAATTCGTAAATAAATCGCAAATCAAACGTTGAACAAAAAAATTGATTTGGTACATCGTTTTTGTCCAAGAGCAGTTGCTAAAAATTTACCGAATTTATTCCTTCAATTGCGAACGCACTTTATATTCAAAAAATTAGCAAACTAGCAAAATCCTAATGTTTCTAATTCTAAGTTTAGTCTTAGTTCTGAAGCTAACTTGTAGGTCTAGTGTTAGTTATTTATTGAGTTCCAGAAAAATTGCATCAATCAAGTACTTGAACGGCAAACTAAAACTATAACTAACACTAGACCTGATACCAGAAAGATTCAGGTCTAGTGTTAGTTCTAGTTTTAATTGTTATTCAGTCTTAAATTATTGTATACTTGTATCAAACTAAAATGATGTGTCTAAAGATGCACGGCTAAACTTGAATCTTTCTAGTACTAGGTCTAGTGTTAGTTCTAGTTTTAATTGCCATTCAAATGCTTGATTGTTGCAAATTCTTCTGGAACTAAGTAAATAATTAACGCTAGACCTACAACTTAGCTTCAGAACTAAGACTAGACCTTGAACTAGATACATTAGGAGTTAGCCGTACGTCTCTTTAGACGGCTAAACCCTAATGTTTCTAATTCTAAATTTACTGCTAGTTCTGAAGCTAAGTTGGGTTTGGTTGGGTTCCATCTTAAGAGATGTACGACTAAACCTAAATGTTTTTCGTTTTAGATTTACAATTCTATTACTAATATCATTTATTGGTTTAGAAGTGAATTTCGTGATAGAGTGTAATACATCAAATTAGCTTAAAATTTTGTGATTATTAAAAAAATTAGTTGTTTTGATGAAACCGAAAATTTTCTTCTGATTAAATTAATTATGATTTATGATATCTAGTACTGAATACGATTCTGAATGTAAATCGTTTACATCTCGTCGAGTTCTCCCTGTAAACGATGAGAATTACAAAATTAATGCTCAGTTTCAGATCAACTATCCAGATCCATTACTCGTTTTTCTTCGTCCATTTGTAGTAATCTCTATTAAGAGAATATTTTTGACTCAACCTTTTTAATACATTACAAAAAATATTTCCGTTTTAACTCTAATAAAATTATCCAACATCTCATGCATATCTACAACGTTAGATGTCGTTTCTCTTTTTATATTATTATCCTTTCTTGTTTACTCAAACCCCATTCATGCATGTTCCTTCTTGGTTCATAGAATGTAAAAAGAGAGAAGACGAGATGTTTGAGATTCAACTCTTTGGGTTTTCTTTAGCAATGTAAATTGTCGTGAGAGCACACGACCGTCATTAAAACGAAATAACATTATCGCCGAACGATAACCATTTAGAATGTTAACTTATAATCCGGTTCGAGACCGGGGCCAAAGAGGGAAATGGGCGAAACATTTCAATTTCAATATTCGACCGCGTGCTGCTTTAGTGCTAGTATTTCACTCAACCAGAAGAGGCACTCGCCGCTGGGCGGCAGTTAAACGTTGTAATTGATGCCCTATCCAGTGTCAATCTTTCCCTCATTACCATTTTTAATTCATCCACAAGGACTTTACTGACTCCATCATTATATTGATCGTCTACAAATTAATATTTTTATAGAAAAATTAATCTCTATTTATTAGTTTCAATTGTAACAGGCTAAAAATAAATAATAAAGAAAAAAATAATAAAAAGATTTATTATCTTGTGTAAAAGTGAAAAATGAGAAATATGTGGTGCGTATAGAACGTTTAACTTTGACGTGGTACGTAAAGATGGAATTTTTATGTTTCGGGATGATCCGGAATAGGAATAGGTTTAAAAATAACATCGGAATATATTTAAAACATCCATCGACTTACTAACGTCATTTACGGACGTAGGAAACTACGGTGTTGAAAATAGCGCGCGTTTCTGCCTAATCTCGGCATTCCAATTAGTCATCCAGTGTGAAAGTTGATGAATTGTAATAGTTCAGGGCTTACCCCAAGTATGTAGTTGTGATAAAATATAGAACTCGGTGAATTACAGGATTTTTCTTTTTTTTCGCAACGATTTTTTAAACCGACTCGTTTATGCTCGTGTTGCTTTTGGTATTGGTGATGATAAAAAAATACAAGAAAGAAATCAACCCCTATTTAAAGGTTGGGCGCCGAAAATAAATTAAAAAACCAACAAGGCGTGCGACCCCACAACATGTGTTCCCTATTGATATAAAAGGGATTCTTCGCTATTTAACGTTTTATTGGTAGATTCGGCACGCTACACGGTCGAAATGCAATTTAAAAAAGGCCGTAAACGACACGAAATCTAACTTATCGAAAAATACCAATTCTTATAATACAATCTCCAACAAAAAATGGATGAGAGGTATTATGAGAAATTTTTTAAGATCACTTTTGAAAATATGCTAAATATGTTTTTATTAAAACGTTTTTACTATTAATTTTATTATAAATATTCCAATTGATTTTAAAAGCAGATTTCTGTTACTTTTCGATTTTCCATGATTTTTTAAAATCAATTAAGGAAATTGTTATTTTAATAAAATACTATAATAAAGATATGTTAAGAATTCGATTTTCTCCAATTTTTTAAAAATGATTATGGATATTGTTGTTTTCATAAAATGCTACATATCTAGGTTGAGTTCATGAATTGATATCTCGAAAACGAGTTAAGATATTAAAGTATGGCTTTGATCTCAGAAAAGTGCGTGCTTTCCATTATAAATTCCAGAAAATTTTATCAAGATATCTTAAGAATCCGATTTTTAACGATTTTTCAAAAATGATTAAGCAAATTGTTATTTTTATGAGATTCTACAAATTTAAAGTGGGTTTAAAAACTGATATCTCGAAGATGAGTTGAGGTATTCTAGTATGGCTTTGATTTCGCAAAAGTGTATACTTTGCTTTATAAACCCCAGAAAATTTCATCAAGATATCTTAAGAATTTGATTTTAACGATTGTTCAAAAATGATTTAGTAAATTGTCATTTTTATAAAAAGGCTTCAAAGTTAGAGCGAGTTCAAAAACTGATATCTCAAAAACGAGTTTAGATATTCAAAATGACTTTGATCTCAGAAAACTGCCTACTTTCCTTTATAAAACCCAAAAAAAATCGTTAAGATATCTTAAAAATTCGATTTTTCAAAAATGATTAAGAAGATTGTTATGTTTTTGAAATACTACAATTTTAGGTTGAGTTGAAGAACTGATATCTCGAAAAAGAGTTGAGATATTCAAGTTTGGCTTTGAAGTTGCAAAAGTGTATACTTTGCTTTATAAATCCCAGAAAATTTCATCAAGATATCTTAAGAATTCAATTTTTAACGATTTTTCAAAAATGATTAAGTAAATTGTTATTTTTATGAAATGCTTCTAAGTTAGAGCGAGTTCAAAAACTGATATCTCAAAAACGAGTTGAGATATTCAAATACGGCTTTGATCTCAGAAAAGTGCGTACTTTCCTTTATAAATCCCAAAAAATTTCGTTACGTTATCTAAAGAATTCAATTTTTAAAAAATGATTAAGAAGATTGTTATGTTTTTGAAATATCACAAATTTAGATTGAGTTGAAGAACTGATATCTCGAAAACGAGTTGAGTCATTCAAGTATGGCTTTAATTTCACAAAAGTGTGTACTTTGCTTTATAAATCCCAGAAAATTTTATCAAGATATCTTAAGAATTCGATTTTTAACGATTTTTCAAAAATCATTAAGCTAATTGATATTTTTATGAACTACTACAAATTGAGAGTGAGTTCAAAAGCTGATATCTCAAAAACGAGTTGAGATATTCAAATATAGCTTTGATCTCGGAAAAGTGAGTACTGTTCTTTATAAACCCCAGAAAACTTCATCAAGATATCTTAAGAATTCAATTTTTTACTATTTTTTAAAAATGATTAGGCAAATTGATATTTTTATGAAATGTTACAAATTTAGAGTGAGTCACAAACTGATATCTTGAAAACGAGTTAAGATATTCAAGCAGGGCTTTAATTTCACAAAAGTGTGTACTTTCCATTATAAATCCCAGAAAATTTCATCAAGATATCTTAAGAATTCGATTTTAAACGATTTTTCAAAAATCATTAAGTTAATTGATATTTTTATGAACTGCTACAAATTGAGAGTGAGTTCAAAAGCTGATATTTCAAAAACTAGTTGAGATATTCAAATATAGCTTTGATCTCGGAAAAGTGAGTACTGTTCTTTATAAATCCCAGAAAACTTCATCAAGATATCTTAAGAATTCAATTTTTTACGATTTTTCAAAAATGATTAGGCAAATTAATATTTTTATGAAATGTTACAAATTGAGAGTGAGTTCAAAAACTGATACCTCTAAAACGAGTTGAGATATTCAAGCAGGGCTTTAATTTCACAAAAGTGTGTACTTTCCTTTATAAATCCCAGAAAATTTCATCAAGATATCTTAAGAATTCGATTTTAAAAGATTTTTCAAAAATCATTAAGCTAATTGATATTTTTATGAACTGCTACAAATTGAGAGTGAGTTCAAAAGCTGATATTTCAAAAACTAGTTGAGATATTCAAATATAGCTTTGATCTCGGAAAAGTGAGTTCTGTTCTTTATAAATCCCAGAAAACTTCATCAAGATATCTTAAGAATTCAATTTTTTACGATTTTTCAAAAATGATTAGGCAAATTAATATTTTTATGAAATGTTACAAATTGAGAGTGAGTTCAAAAACTGATATTTTGAAAACGAGTTGAAATATTCAAGTATGGCTTTAATCTCGGAAAAGTGCGAACTTTCCTTTATAAATTCCAGATAACTTCTTTCAAATACCTTAAGAATTCGATTTTTATGATTTTTCAAAAGTGATTAAGTTAATTAATATTTTTATGAAATGCTACAAATTTAAAGTGAGTTCAAAAACTGATATCTCGAAAACGAGTTGAGATATTCATGTATGACTTTGATGTTGGAAAAGTACGTGCTTTTCCTTATAAATCCCAGAAAATTTCGTCAAAATATCTTAAAAATTCAATTTTTTACGATTTTTCAAAGATAATTAGGCAAATTGTTATTTTTATGAAATGTTACAAATTTAGAGTGAGTTCAAAAACTGATATCTCTAAAACGAGTTGAGATATTCAAGTATGGCTTTAATTTCAGAAAAGTGCGTACTTTTCTTTGTAAATCTCAGAAAATTTCATCAAGATATCTTATGATTTTTCAAGAATTATTAAGCAAATTGTTATTTTAATGGAAATTGTTATTTTTTTTACAAATTTAGAGCAATTTCAAATACTGATATCTCGAAAACCAATTAAGATATTTTAGTATGGTTTTGATCTCGCAAAAGTACATACTTTTCTTTGTAAATCCCAGAACATTTCATTGAGATATATTAAGAATTCGATCTTTTACGATTTTGATGAGTAAGAGCATCAAAGATGCTCTTACTTAAGCAAATTTCCAATCCCTCCTCTTACCCTATTCCCAATCCCATGTCTTCCAAGTTCTTCTCCCAGATCTGTTTCACCTTCTCCTCTTCCATCTTCCCTAGGTACACCTTCTTTGTCTCCCTCGTAAGCCATCGCCCCCTTTTCTCTGTCTCTTCCCTTACCATAACGGCAGCGCGCTTCGATGCCCCCTCACCTTATTTCCTTTTGTCCTTCATATCGCGTTCACCTTCAAACCTCCTTCCTTCCCTTTCAGCCTTTCCAATACCTCCGCCTTAAGGTCTCTTCCTCCTGCGTCTCCTTTTCCTTCCCTCTTCTTGCCTTCAATAACCACTATTATCCCCTTTACACCCTTTCAATCTTTATTCTTTATTATTTTTATTTAGCGATTCGTCCTCACTCCATGTTTCCCTTCCGGTTGTCATACTTTTATCTTCTGCATCCTCTTCCTAATTTCCAAGTCTAGCTTCTGCCATCTACCTTTAATGCTCTTCCTTTGCTCCAGTTCCCTAATCTTGATCTCCATGTCTATTATAATTTCCTCCATTCTACAGAACACTCCTATCAAACTCTACCTTAACCCTTGCAGTCCCTCTCTCAGCTCCTCGCTCAAGCTACTTTCCACCCTTCTCGTTTCCTCTCTTACCAGCTTCAATCCCCTGTTAAATTGTTATTTTTATGAAATCTTACAAATTTACTGTGAGTTCAAAAACTGATATTTCGTAAATGAATTGAGATATTCAAGTATTAAAGTACTTTCCACAATGGCACAAAATTTCGGTTTAACCATAAAATTGTTGGCTTCTTCTGTTGTGGTCGCTAATCGTGTAGATAAAGTAATTCGTGATGTAATGAGTAGAGAAGATTTAGGAATTGTTGAAAAGGACAAGAATGATTTACAAGCTGAAGCATATCGTTCAGCCCAACGTTGTATAATAGTAACATTATTGCAATAAATTCTTGATGTAGTCATAGTACATGAAGAAGGTACTCAAAATCCAGAAGTACCAAGTGATTGGATTCTTATTGATTTGGACGACTTTATCTTATCAATGCTATGTCTAAATGATTATTATAAGAAAATTGAAGCTAAAGACATTATGGTTTGAGGGTTGTTCCTTGAGATGGAAGTTCAGAATATGTTTTTTACATTATGTTACTTATTGGACTTTTAATAAAGACTAAAGCTTTAGGAGGTATTACTCATCAACCATACTACAAGGGGTGTTTTAGCAACATCTAAAGAGACATTTTTTAATACCACACCTCGTTTTTGATATATATTTATCTCAAGCTAAGTTTCTAATATTTCATAAACAAAATTAAAATTTAAGAATTAGGTGTAGTAAGTAATCTAAGAAATGGAGACATGTTTGATATTTTTTTTATACAGGATGTGGATAAATTTAACATAACGAATAAAATGGAATAAAAAAGTAACCGTTTTCTTTGTTGCTATTCTTTCACGGTCCATTGTAAGATCGTAATGAAGTTGAGTTTTGAGGCGGAACACAATTGAATGAAAAACGGTTTAATTACACGATTTAAGTCAATAAAAAATGTAACCTTCCAAGTTGTTCGAAAAGATCGATTCTAGTTTCATCTAGAACGATATTAATTTAATTATACACTTTTTAATGAAATCGTGTACTTTTAAAAAGTTTTGCAGTCACTTAATCGCGTTACAATTAAGCAACTTGCTTCGTGATTTCGTTAATTGCTTTATTATAAAATTTAATAAGCCCTGAAGACAAGCTATGGTAGGATGAGTATTTTTTTTTGATGCTACTTTTAATTGAAGAATAATGAATTAAAGGGAGGAAATCACATGTGTTCGTGTTAAAAATTAAAAGAATAATCATAATCCATTCATTAATTAAGTTGTTTTATGGGGATTTTATTTTAATAAGTTTGTATCAATACATATTAATGTAGCATATCTTTTGGGAAAATAAACAACGCAAAAGTTGAAAGCTAAAAAACTGTCAAATTATTTGATAGACAACTAATAATAATTAATTTGAACATTTAATAAAAAACCGTCACATAATCGAAGAAAAAAAAATGACTAAATTTCAAGTTCCCTACAAAACCGTATAATTAATAGAATTTTTTTGTCAAATGACGAAAACGAAACGTGATAATAACGAGAACGATCCCTGGAGGTCGACGAAGAAAGAGACGAAGAAAAGGAAACCGAAATTGTGCGCATCTCGCGACCGTAAGATAAATTTCGACGTTTTCGCCAAAAAATACCACAAGAGAAACGTTTTGTACAAATTGGAGCCAATTAAAGATGAAGAAGCGATAATGAACGATCCGGAAATGATGAAGCGGCGCGAGGAATTTCGGAGAAAACGGAAACTTTTTTACAGTGATTATAGTAAAGTGAAATTGGCACGACAATTAATTGCCGAAGAGGAAAAACTGTTGGAATTGAATAAGGAAAATGAGCGGAATCAAAAAATTCAAAACTGCGTTATGACGAATAACAGCAATAATTCGGCGATATCGAGTACATGATAATCAATAAAATCAAGAAATTTTAAATTTTTATGTAGATACTTATGATGTGAGTTCTTTCAATGAGTATGTTTCATGATTTAGTGAATAAAAGTAAATCCGTTTTTTCTTTATCATTTTTTTAAATTCCATTGCAAACTCTTTTCTGAAATTTCTTTTCTTTCTTTTCTTGTCTGAATTTCTATCAATCCAACCCAAAGTTAATTATTAAAGCCGATGCAACTGAAGAAACGAATCTTAAGATATCTTGATGAAATTCTTAGTTATTTATAACGGAAAGTATGTACTTTTCCGAGAACTAAACTATGCGTGAGAATCTCAATACCTGAGTGTCTCGGAATATCTTTGTAGTATCTTGAGTATCTTTTACAAGTGATTCAAAAATGAAAGTTGATACCTCAAAAACGAAGTAAAATACTCAAGTATGGTTTTGTTCCTGAAAACGTGCATAGTTTCCTTTATAAAACATAATAAATTTCATTAGGATATCTTAAGAATTCGGTTTTTTACGATTTTTAAAAATTATGTTTGGGTTTATAAAATGCTACAAATTTAGGTTGAGTTGAAAAGTTGATATCACAAAAACGAAGTGAGATACTCAAGTATGGTTTTATTCGCGAAAAAATACATACCTTTCTTTATAAGATATAAAAAAATTTCATTAAGATATATGAAGAATTCGATTTTTTACGATTTTTCAAAAATGATTAAGAAGTTTGTTATGTTTATGAAATGCTACAAAATTAGATTGACTAGAAAAATTGATATCTCAAAAACAAAGTGAGATAGTGAAGTATGGTTTTGCGCACGGAAAAGTGCACACTTTTTTTTATAAATCACAATAAGTTTCATCTTGATATCTTAAGAATTCGATTTTTAACGATTTTTCGAAAACGAATTGATATGTCTATGAAGTGCTACAAATTTTGGTTAACTTGAAAAGTTGATATCTCAAAAATGAAGTGAGATGCTCAAGTATGATTTTGTTGTCGTAAAAGTGCATACTTTTCTTTATTAATCACAATAAATTTCATTAAGATATCTTAAGAATTCGCATTTTCACGATTTTTCAAAAATTATTAAGAAGATTATTATGATTATGAAATGCATAAATTTAGGTTGAGTTGTAAAGTTGATATCTGAAAAACAGAGTGAGATAATCAAGTATGGTTTTGTTCTCAGAAAAGTGCATACTTTCCTTTATTAATCTCAATAAATTTCATTAAGATATCTTAAGAATTCGAATTTTCACGATTTTTCAAAAATTATTAAGAAGATTGTTATGATTGTGAAATGCATAAATTGAGGTTGACTTGAAAAGTTGATATCTGAAGAATGAAGTGAGAAAGTGCAAAATTTTTCTATAAAATTAATTTCTTTTTCTTCAAGTTTTCAACTAATTATCGTTCATCTTTCTCAATGTTGATCAAAACTTCATAATCATTTTAATTCTAACATTATATCTTTAAATTCATCTTTTCAAATTTTAAATTAATTCTTTAAGCTACAATTGTAGTATTTAATTCATAATTTTACAAAATATTTTTTTTGGCTTATAAACGTTTCATGATTTTAATGGTTTTTCTATAAATTCAAACAAATTAAAAAAAGATTTGTTTCTTTCTTTAATACAATGTTTAATGAAACTAAGAACTCAAACAGGGCCTTTATAATATGTTTTTGTATAAACGACGTCGAGCCTGAAGATGATTTATTTAAATGGAAGCAATTGTAGCATAAAAATCAAAATAATAAAGACTTTCATTCTAATTTTTCAATTTATTAATTTCTTCATTTAACTTATGGTGAACCTGGAGAAATCTCTATCTATTTTTCCCAAGTATTGTTTTATTCCCAAAAATGTACACACCTTTCTTTATAAATCATAAAAAATTTCATTAAGATATCTTAAGAATTGGATTTTTAACGATTTTTTTAAAGATAATTAAGTAGATTGTGATATTTATGAAATGCTACAAATTTATGTTGAGTTTAAACGTTGATATCTCAAAAATGAAATGAGATACTGAAGGATGGCTTTATTCTCGGAAAAGTGGGTACTTTCCTTTATAAATTACAATAATTTCATGAAGATAACTTAAGAATTCGATTTTCTACGATTTTTCAAAAATGATTAAGGAAATTTTTAAGTTTATGAAATGCTACTAATTTTGGGTTAAGTTCAAGAATTGATATCTCAAAAACGAATTGAGATACTCAAGTATGGTTTTATTCTCGAAAAAGTGTATACTTTCCTTTATAAACCATAAAGAATTTCATGAAGATATCTTAAAAATTCAATTTTTTACGATTTTTCAAAAATGATTAAGATTATTATATTTGTGAAATGCTACAAATTTAGGTTGAGTTGAAGAATTGATATCTCAAAAACGAAGTGAGATATTTACGTATGGTTTTATCTTTCCTGTATTAATCACTAAAAATTTTATCAAAATATCTTAAAAATTTGATTTCCTGCGATTTTTTAAAAGTGATTAAGGAAATTTTTAATTTTATGAAATGCTACAAATTTTAGGTTGTGTTCAAGAATTGATATCTCAAAAACGAATTGAGATATTCAAGTATTGTTTTATTCTCGACAAAAATGTACACTTTCCTTTATAAATCATAAAGAATTTCATGAAGATATCTTAAAAATTCGATTTTTTATGATTTTTCAAAAATGATTAAGGAAATTTTTAATTTTATGAAATGCTACAAATTTTGGGTTGAGTTCAAGAATTGATATCTCAAAAACGAAGTGAGATACTCAAGAATGGTTTTATTCTCGAAAAAGTGTATACTTTCCTTTATAAATCATAAAGAATTTCATGAAAATATCTTAAGAATTCGATTTTTTACGATTTTTCAAAAATGTTAAGGAAATTATTATATTTGTGAAATGCTACAAATTTAGGTTGAGTTGAAGAATTGATATCTCAAAAACGAGTTGAGATATTTAAGTATGGTTTTATCTTTCCTGTATTAATCACTAAAAATTTTATCAAAATATCTTAAAAATTTGATTTCCTGCGATTTTTTAAAAATGATTAAGAACATTTTTAATTTTATGAAATGCTACAAATTTTGGGTTGTGTTCAAGAATTAATATCTCAAAAACGAATTGAGATATTCAAGTATTGTTTTATTCTCGACAAAATGCATACTTTCCTTTATAAATCATAAAGAATTTCATGAATATATCTTAAGAATTCGATTTTTTACGATTTTTCAAAAATGATTAAGGAAATGTTTAATTTTATGAATTGCTACAAATTTTGGGTTGAGTTCAAGAATTGATATCTCAAAAACGAAGTGAGATACTCAAGAATGGTTTTATTCTCGAAAAAGTGTATACTTTCCTTTATAAATCATAAAGAATTTCATGAAGATATCTTAGGAATTCGATTTTTTACGATTTTTCAAAAATGATTAAGAAGATTATTATTTTTGTGAAAGCCTACAAATTTAGGTTGAATTGAGGAACTAATATCTCAAAAACAAATTGAGATATTTAAGTAAGGTTTTATCTTTTCTGTACACATCATTAAAAATTTCGTCAAGATATCTTAAAAATTAGATTTTCTGCGGTTTTTCAAAAATGATTAAGGAAATTTTTAATTTTATGAAATGTTACAAATTTTGGGTTGAGTTCAAGAATTGCTATCTCAAAAACGAATTGAGATATTCAAGTATGGTTTTATTTTTGATAAGTTATACACGTTTCTTTATAAACCGTAAAAAAAATCATCAAGGTATCTTAACAACTCTTCAGAAGAAAATTATTAAAAATAATAAACGTTATTAGACAATTTAGGTTGATATCTCAAAAATGAATTGAGATATTCAAGTACGGTTTTAATTGCAAAAGAAGTGCATACTTTCCTTTATGAATCACAATAAATTTTATCAATATATCTTAAAAATTCGATTAAAAGTTGTGCTTTTTATGAAAAGTTTACGATTTATATCATGAATAAGCACGAAAGAGTGAACTTTTAGAAGGTTTTTTTAATATTGTTTACACCAAATCCTCTTTTTAACGATTTTTTTGGCCACATACAAAAAGAGAATTAACTGTATTAGTTCTAATATTTAACTTTTTAAACACTTAATGTGGATGAAAATTAATCAAATGTGACAATAATGTGGGCAAACATTTTCTCATTGGATTAACTAATACCCACGATGATCAAAAGAAACGTATTATTTATTAAAATAGTGCCATTTAATGTGTAGGTTAAAAAGATAATGCCACCTTCATGAACCTAATCACCTACCCCACGTTAATTTAACCCGTATGCGTTACAAATACGGACAGGATACAAGACGAATACACGTCAGATGCTCACCACATTAATAATTCGTCTTCTTTTACACCACGACAACACTTAACAGCGTTGTTTTCGTTATTGTATCGAAAATGATGATTCATTTCAGTACATATTCTTTGTTCGAATAGAAATGTACATAGTAAAAGGTGTTAGATGTCAATAAGAAAATGATAAATATAGGACATATTTAAAAGATAAATTACTTTATCAATTCGAACGTTATAAATTTGCGCATAAATAGCTCAAAACTGTGCCGGATTTTAATCAAACATGTCCTAATTAGATAAATTTTCCTGCAATTAATACCCGAAGCCCGGCAATCAGCTAATAACTCATACCGTCACTACGACGTTTAATTAATGTCAATTGCAACCGCACTTACGCCTCAACTAATAACTAACGTTAACTTTCGAGTCGATTAAACATGCATAAATTCGGTGCACGACAATAATCTAATCAATTACCGACTTATTATAGCACTTAAATTATAATTGAGATTTATTCGGAAACGTACAAAACGAACGGTGATTTCTAAAGTTCGTATTTAACTGATAAAAAAGAATTTTATTAATAACAAGATTAAAAAAGAATTGAATTGGTTTTAATGAGTTAGTAGGTAGTAACGAGAAACATGTTGTTGCATGAGCAATGATGAGGTAATTTTAAGTTGATAGCTAAAATCGTGATGATACGAACACTCTAAACGGTTAAGTTGATTGTTTCCCACAATTATAATATCGTTATGGGGTAATGAGATTTTATAAAAAAAATATTTTGCAAAAAATTATTTTTAACACAATAATTATTCGTTTACAAACGTTTTATGAGTTTGTAATTTTTTCGATTTATTCGACAAATTTGATTTAAAAATATTTTTCATTTCAAGATAATTGCTCAATTTGTTAAGTAGAAAAGAAAGAAACAAAATTTTCTATAAAAGAAAAATTGGCCAAAACGTTTAAAAGAAAGTTTTATTATTTAAATTGAATTTAACTTTTTTATTTATTTTGTTATTTATTACCTCATTAAATGTATATGGTAATGTATCATTGATTAAGAAGAAGTATATGGATCTATATTTGATGGATTTTGAATTATATCAACCACAACTGATAAAGTACTGCATTATATTTATTTTTTTCACTGTTAATTAGGTTTAATGCGAAAGTGCTTCAACTTGTTTAAACCAAATATCAGAATTAGAACGCTAAAAGAGTGGAAATTTAATTTTTGTAATATTTTAGGAACTGATGAAAATTTGTTAACTTGGAACTGTTCAATTAATTAAAATGAAGTAGATGTAATTGAAGTTGACTCTGAACTTGTCTTCAATTTCTCCAATGTTCAACTTTGATTTTTTTCTGAATATGTTTCAGTTGGGTTGGGAACATTCTAACTTCAAACTTCTAATGAAATTTCTTTGAGATTCTTTTTTTAATGTTTCTTGAACTTTTGGAAATCTTTATAGTTTATAGCGTACAATGTAGTTCTATCTCGTATCTCTTACTTTCGGGGTCAATAAAAGATAAAGCTTTGGATATGTTGGATTTTTGAAGTTGTTCTTATGATATAAACAAAAATAATAATAACATGATAACATGATTTTTGTTTCATAACGATATCTCAATTCGTTCTTAAGATATGATTTGTTTAAATTTATTTTATATCAATGAAATCGAAAAACAAAAATGAAATTAAATAATGATGTATGGCATATTCAATCTGTATTAAATTTACTTTAAAATGATCTTTGTTTCATAGCCATATCTCAATTCTAAAATCTGAACACAAGATGAGAACTCGTGCCTTCAAAAGATAACGAGAAAAATGTTATAAAGCAAATTAATTGCACGAAATACATTAATAGATAAAAACGAGAAAGAAATGGGAAAGACATAATGATAGAAAAAAATAACTAAAACAATTTAAGTTTCGAGAAATCAAAATAACGTGGTTTCCTGATGATGACGATACGCCGAAACCGGTAGAAACTGAAAAATAAAAATAAAATCCTTTTTGTCGTTAAGTACGAAAATCAAAAAACAACTATATGTCAATTCGTTCTTGAGATACGATTTTTTTAAATCTTTTTATACGAATAATAATAAAAATTGAAGAATTGGATTCTAAAGTCCTAACAACGATGTTTATGAAAATTAAGAAGCAATTTATGGCATACTTTATCTCCATTAAATTTGCTTTAAAATGATTTTTGTTTCATAATCGTATCTCAATTCGTTCTTGAGATACGATTTTGTCAAAATAATTTTATACTGATAAGAACAAAAAATGAACAGTTGGGTTCACAAAATCCTGACAATGTTTATGGAAATTAAGAAATTATTTATGGCACACACAATCTACATTAAATTCGCTTTAAATAATCTTTATTTCATAACGATGTCTCAATTCGTTCTTGAGATACGATTTTTTTTAAAATATTTTTATCGACAACAATAAAAATAAAAAGAGTTGGGTTCACAATATCCTAATAAGGATTATTATGGGAATTAAAAAAAACAATTTATGGCACAATTGTAGATTAATTGTATAAAATCTAATTTAAAATGATTCTTGTTTCATAATTATATCTCAATTCGTTCTTGAGATACGATTGTTTGACATTTATATATCATGTTTGTAATGATCAAAAATGTATTTATAATGTTTGTAATGGATTTAAAAATTATTACAACGATGATTATGGAAATGTAAGAAATAATCTATGGCACACTTTATCTACATTAAATTAAGTTTAAAATGATCTTTATTTCATAGCGATATCTCAATTCGTTCTTGAGATACGATTTTTTTAAATTATTTATACCGAAAACAATAAAAAATGAAGAGTTGGGTTCACTAATCCTAACAAGGATCTTTATGGAAATTAAGAAACAGCTTATAGAGCACTTAATCTACATAAAATTTGCTTTAAGATGGCCCTTGTTTCATACCCATATATCAATTCGTTCTTGAGATACGATTTTGTAAAAATCATTTTATACCAGTAGCAATAAAAAAATTAAGTTGGAGACACAAAATCCTTACAATGATGTTTATGAAAATTATGCAAATAATTTATGGCACACTCTATCCACATTAAATTTGGTTTAAAATGATGTTTGTTTCATAACGATATCTGAATTCGTTCTTCAGATACAATTTTGTAAAAATTATTTTGTACTAATTACGATAAAAAATGAAGAGTTCGGTTCACAAAATCCTAACAACGATGTTTATGGAAATTAAGAAATAATTTATGGCACACTCAATCTACATTAAATTTGCTTTAACATGAACTTTGTTTCATAACGATATCTCAATTCGATCTTCAGATACAATTTAGTAAAAATTATTTTGTACTAATTACGATAAAAAATGAAGAGTTCGGTTCACAAAATCCTAACAACGATGTTTATGGAAATTAAGAAATAATTTATGGCACACTCAATCTACATTAAATTTACTTTAAAATGATCTTTGTTTCATAACGATATCTCAATTCGATCTTCAGATACAATTTTGTAAAAATTATTTTGTACTAACTACGATAAAAAATGAAGAGATGGGTTCACAAAATCCTAACAACGATGTTTATGGAAATTAAGAAATAATTTATGGCGCACTTAATCTACATTAAATTTGCTTTAAAATGATCTTTGTTTCATAACGATATCTCAATTCGATCTTCAGATACAATTTTGTAAATATTATTTTGTACCAATTACGATAAAAAATGAAGAGTTGGGTTCACAAAATCCTAACAACGATGTTTATGGAAATTAAGAAATAATTTATGGCACACCCAATCTACTTTAAATTTGCTTTAAAATGGTCTTTGTTTCATAACGATATCTCAATTGGATCTTCAGATACAATTTTGTAAAAATTATTTTGTACTAACTACGATAAAAAATGAAGAAATGGGTTCACAAAATCCTAACAACGATGTTTATGGAAATTAAGAAATAATTTATGGCACACTTAATCTACATTAAATTTGCTTTATAATCATCTTTGTTTCATAACCATATCTCAATTTGTTCTTCAGATACAATTTTGTAAAAATTATTTTGTACTAACTACGATAAAAAATGAAGAGTTGGGTTCACAAAATCCTAACAACGATGTTTATGGAAATTAAGAAATAATTTATGACACACTCAATCTACATTAAATTTGCTTTAAAATGATCTTTGTTTCATAACGATATCTCAATTCGATCTTCAGATACAATTTTGTAAAAATTATTTTGTACCAATTACGATAAAAAATGAAGAGTTGGGTTCACAAAATCCTAACAACGATGTTTATGGAAATTAAGAAATAATTTATGGCACACTCAATCTACATTAAATTTGCTTTATAATGATCTTTGTTTCATAACCATATCTCAATTCGTTCTTCAGATACAGTTTTGTAAAAATTATTTTGTACCAATTACGATAAAAAATGAAGAGTTGGGTTCACAAAATCCTAACAACGATGTTTATGGAAATTAAGAAATAATTTATGGCACACTCAATCTACATTAAATTTGCTTTATAATGATCTTTGTTTCATAACCATATCTCAATTCGTTCTTCAGATACAGTTTTGTAAAAATTATTTTGTACCAATTACGATAAAAAATGAAGAGTTGGGTTCACAAAATCCTAACAACGATGTTTATGGAAATTAAGAAATAATTTATGGCACACTCAATCTACATTAAATTTGCTTTATAATGATCTTTGTTTCATAACCATATCTCAATTCGTTCTTCAGATACAGTTTTGTAAAAATTATTTTGTACCAATTACGATAAAAAATGAAGAGTTGGGTTCACAAAATCCTAACAACGATGTTTATGGAAATTAAGAAATAATTTATGGCACACTCAATCTACATTAAATTTGCTTTATAATGATCTTTGTTTCATAACCATATCTCAATTCGTTCTTCAGATACAGTTTTGTAAAAATTATTTTGTACCAATTACGATAAAAAATGAAGAGTTGGGTTCACAAAATCCTAACAACGATGTTTATGGAAATTAAGAAATAATTTATGGCACACTCAATCTACATTAAATTTGCTTTAAAATGATCTTTGTTTCATAACGATATCTCAATTCGATCTTCAGATACAATTTTGTAAATATTATTTTGTACCAATTACGATAAAAAATGAAGAGTTGGGTTCACAAAATCCTAACAACGATGTTTATGGAAATTAAGAAATAATTTATGGCACACTCAATCTACATTAAATTTGCTTTAAAATGATCTTTGTTTCATAGCCATATCTCATTTCGTTCTTGAGGTACGATTGTTTGAAATTTAAATATGATGTATATAATGATCAAAAATGTATACTTTAAAAGATTTTCACAATGATGTGTTTATAAAAATATAAGAAACAATTTATGGCACAAATAATCTACATTAAATTTGCTTTAAAATGATGTTTGTTTCATAACCATATCTTAATTTTTGTAAGGGTTGTTATTAAAATAACAACAAAAGTATAGTTTTGTACTTTAACAATGAATTTTAATGTTTTTAATGTTAAAAGTGATGTCTTTATGGGAATTAAGAAACAATTTATGGCGCACTAAATCTACATTAAATTTACTTTAAAATGATCTTTATGGAAAATAAAATGGTCCATAATACTTGGCTGGGTTGACATCGACCATACCAAATTAAATTCCGATATAAGATATAATCTTGATCCACTTCGAAGACATCGTCCCCAAGTATCATAAATCATGAACATTACTTAGCTAAAACCGAATCTTTCTAGTTCTAAACTCAATCTTAGATCTAGAAACAATCAGAAAGGTTTAGTTCTGCATCTTAAATCCGTTTTGAGAGACTCTTGGCTAAACCTAAATGTTTCAAGTTCTAAATTCAATCTCAGAATTAGAAACATTCTGGTTTATTCTGAATAAAATGCTTAATTTTAATAAACTTTTGACGCCCTATATCTCATAAGGCAATATAAGGATTATTCATCTTAAATTCGTTTCATCACTGCTATAAACTAATGAAATATAGCAAAATTTAATTTAAATTTATGATAAATGGAGGCAGATCTTTAAAACGTTAAAGGAAGTATTATCCATAAGAATACGTCAGCTTCTATTATTTATTTTAATTTTATATCAACCTCATTTATTTCAGAACATGATAAATAAAACTAAACTCTGTTAAATCTGCCATTCTATCAAACACAACATGAGTCATACATGTGATCACCTGATGGAGTGTGATAACGTAGAAACCGAAAAATAAAAATAAAAACCCTAAGTACGAAAATCAAAAAACAACTATATCTCAATTCGTTCTTAAGATACGATTTTTTAAAATCTTTTTATACGAATAATAATAAAAATTGAAGAATTGGATCCTAAAGTCCTAACAACGATGTTTATGAACATTTAGAAGCAATTTATGGCATGCTTTGTCTCCATTAAATTTGTTTTAAAATGGTTTTTGCTTCATAATCGTATCTCAATTCGTTCTTGAGATACGATTTTGTCGAAATAATTTCATACTGATAAGAACAAAAAATGAACAGTTGGGTTCACTTAATCCTGACAATGTTTATGGAAATTAAAAAATTATTTATGGCACACACAATCTACATTAAATTCGCTTTAAATAATCTTTATTTCATAACGATGTCTCAATTCGTTCTTGAGATACGATTTTTTTAAAAATATTTTTACCGATAACAATTAAAAAAAAAGAGGTAGGTTCACAAAATCCTAATAAGGATTTTTATGGGAATTAGAAAACAATTTATGGCACAATTAGTCTACATAAAATCTGCTTTAAAATGATTCTTGTTTCATAATCATATCTCAATTCGTTCTTGAGATACGATTTAGCGAAAATTATTTATACCAAAATGTAGAGTTGGGTTCACAAAATCTTGTGAATGATGTTAATGGAAATTAAGAAACAATTTATGGTACACTCAATCTATATTAAATTTCTTTTAAAATGATTTTTAAATCATAACCATATCTCAATAAAATTTATACATTATCATCATAATGATCAAAAATGTATAGCTGGATTTAAAAGATTGTCACAACGATTTTTATCGAAATATAAGAAATAATATCTGGTACACTCAATCTACATTAAATTTACTTTAAAATGATCGTTAAATCATTACCATATCTCAATACATTCTTGAGATACGATTGTTTGACATTTATAAATCATGTTTGTAATGATCAAAAATGTATAGTTGGATTTAAAAAATTATTACAACGATGTTTATGGAAATTAAGAAATAATTTATGGCACACTCAATCTACATTAAATTTGCTTTAAAATGATCTTTGTTTCATAACGATATCTCAATTCGATCTTCAGATACAATTTTGTAAAGATTATTTTGTACTAATTAAGATAAAAAATGAAGAGTTGAGTTCACAAAATCCTAACAACGATGTTTATGGAAATTAAGAAATAATTTATGGCACACTTAATCTACATTAAATTTGCTTTATAATGATCTTTGTTTCATAACCATATCTCAATTCGTTCTTCAGATACAATTTTGTAAAAATTATTTTGTACCAATTACGATAAAAAATGAAGAGTTGGGTTCCCAAAATCCTAACAACGATGTTTATGGAAATTACGAAATAATTTATGGTACACTCAATCTACATTAAATTTACTTTAAAATGATCGTTAAATCATTACCATATCTCAATACATTCTTGAGATACGATTGTTTGACATTTATAAATCATGTTTGTAATGATCAAAAATGTATAGTTGGATTTAAAAAATTATTACAACGATGTTTATGGAAATTAAGAAATAATTTATGGCACACTCAATCTACATTAAATTTACTTTAAAATGATCTTTGTTTCATAACGATATCTCAATTCGATCTTCAGATACAATTTTGTAAAGATTATTTTGTACTAATTACGATAAAAAATGAAGAGTTGAGTTCACAAAATCCTAACAACGATGTTTATGGAAATTAAGAAATAATTTATGGCACACTTAATCTACATTAAATTTGCTTTATAATGATCTTTGTTTCATAACCATATCTCAATTCGTTCTTCAGATACAATTTTGTAAAAATTATTTTGTACCAATTACGATAAAAAATGAAGAGTTGGGTTCCCAAAATCCTAACAACGATGTTTATGGAAATTACGAAATAATTTATGGTACACTCAATCTACATTAAATTTACTTTAAAATGATCGTTAAATCATTACCATATCTCAATACATTCTTGAGATACGATTGTTTGACATTTATAAATCATGTTTGTAATGATCAAAAATGTATAGTTGGATTTAAAAAATTATTACAACGATGTTTATGGAAATTAAGAAATAATTTATGGCACACTCAATCTACATTAAATTTACTTTAAAATGATCTTTGTTTCATAACGATATCTCAATTCGATCTTCAGATACAATTTTGTAAAGATTATTTTGTACTAATTACGATAAAAAATGAAGAGTTGAGTTCACAAAATCCTAACAACGATGTTTATGGAAATTAAGAAATAATTTATGGCGCACTTAATCTACATTAAATTTGCTTTATAATGATCTTTGTTTCATAACCATATCTCAATTCGTTCTTCAGATACAATTTTGTAAAAATTATTTTGTACCAATTACGATAAAAAATGAAGAGTTGGGTTCACAAAATCCTAACGATATATATGGAAATTACGAAATAATTTATGGCACACTTAATCTACATTAAATTTGCTTTAAAATGATCTTTGTTTCATTACGATATCTCAATTCGATCTTCAGATACAATTTTGTAAAAATTATTTTGTACTAATTACGATAAAAAATGATGAGTTGGGTTCACAAAATCCTAACAACGATGTTTATGGAAATTAAGAAATAATTTATGGCACACTCAATCTACATTAAATTTGCTTTAAAATGATCTTTGTTTCATAACGATATCTCAATTCGATCTTCAGATACAATTTTGTAAAAATTATTTTGTCCTAACTACGATAAAAAATGAAGAGTTGCGTTCACAAAATCCTAACAACGATGTTTATGGAAATTAAGAAATAATTTATGGCACACTCAATCTACATTAAATTTGCTTTAAAATGATCTTTGTTTCATAACGATATCTCAATTCGATCTTCAGATACAACTTTGTAAATATTATTTTGTACTAATTACGATAAAAAATGATGAGTTGGGTTCACAAAATCCTAACAACGATGTTTATGGAAATTAAGAAATAATTTATGGCACACTCAATCTACATTAAATTTGCTTTAAAATGATCTTGTTTCATAACGATATCTCAATTCGATCTTCAGATACAATTTTGTAAAAATTGTTTTGTCCTAACTACGATAAAAAATGAAGAGTTGGGTTCACAAAATCCTAACAACGATGTTTATGGAAATTAAGAAATAATTTATGGCACACTTAATCTACATTAAATTTGCTTTAAAATGATCTTTGTTTCATAGCCATATCTCATTTCGTTCTTGAGGTAGGATTGTTTGAAATTTAAATATGATGTATGTAATGATCAAAAATGTATACTTTAAAAGATTTTCACAACGATGTGATTATAATATATTTTCATAATCACATCGTTAAAAATGATGTCTTTATGGGAATTAGTCCGTAGTAATCCGTTTTGAGAGACTCTTGGCTAAACCTAAATGTTTCAAGTTCTAAATTCAATCTTAGAACTAGAAACATTCAGGTTTCTTCTGAATGAAATGCTTAATTTTAATGAACTTTTGACGCCCTATATCTCATAAGGCAATATAAGGATTATTCATCTTAAATTCGTTTCATCACTGCTATAAATTAATGAAATAGAGCAAAATTTAATTTAAATTTATGATAAATGGAGGCAGATCTTTAAAACGTTAAAGGAAGTATTATCCATAAGAATACGTCAGCTTTTATTATTTATTGTAATTTTATATCAACCTCGTTTATTTCAGAACATGATAAATAAAACTAAACTCTGTTAAATCTGCCATTCTATCAAACACAACATGAGTCATATATGTGATCACCTGATGGAGCGTGAATTGACGTGATCTATGCGTGAGTCACGGGATTCATGTATGATATTCACGTGAATGGTGTGCGTGTGTCTAGATCGTGAGCGGGCTCATCTATAATTTCGACTAAAATACAGCCGAAACCGAAAATCTCTATTTTACGACGAAACTGGCCGAAACCGAAATTTCAGTTCTATATGAACACACCATTGACCATTTAGCCAATAACCCAAGTTAAATCCATTAATATTTCAAAATTCTTAATGAGATTCATTATATTGAAGTTTTACTTCATTTTTTATTTGATTATTTTAAACTCGTACGTGACCTAACTTAAAATATATAACAATAGATAACTGAACACGGTATCCACAACGAATCTCCGAAATTGCTCTTTTGAAAAGCATCAATTTGCAACATTCCGAATAACAATAACGCGCGATACCTTCCATAATATTCCGATACAATCCGATACAATCGGATACAATCCGAACAAAGCAGGATTATTTTCTTCCTGTTAACCAACTGTCACGTCGACAAAATTGAAGAGACACTCTTTCTCAAGAAGAAAACTTTTCTCTCTCCATCTAACAATTTTCTTTCGACGCTTTTTTTCCGTTACGGTTTTACCATCAGTTTTACGGTGTGACAACGACATTAATCAAAAACGTTACATCTACTTACTGGTAAAATAGAATTTAATACGTTAGTCGCGACATAATTCCATACCATTTCGTTATACAGCATACGTTGTAACTGTTAACGTAATCAACGATAAGTGATCAGAAAATCGATAAATAAACGCGTGAACGGTAATTTCGAAAATTAGAACGATGATTTTACCCAATACGTCGACGATGATTTGGTTAATGTGCGGTTTCGGCGCCGTCTAACCAATCATTAAGTTCACTTAACCAATCAGAAACATCGATTAGGATTATTTCGATTTTGCAGAACGATTTTGTATCGTGCTTTTGCTTAGTGTCTATTTCTGTGTTTCTTTGTTGACTGTGCCATTTGGAACGTGAGATTTCAAACCGAATCAGAGGTGTACTAAAAATTTTTTTTGTTAAAAATAAATTAAATTAATAATTTTTTAAAGACACAGTTACATCCGGTTTTAATCTTTCGTTTAGGTGCTTAACTCGCATAATTCAGTTCGACGAAGGTAATCCATTTTTAATTGCTCTAGTTAGTTAGAGCAGGACGCGTCTTTTGTTTGGGTAATTACGTATTTAGATAACCGAGCACGTGAGAAAAATTAATATCTCTTCATTTCCTACTTAAATTTCCTCCTTCCCGTCGGTTTCCCCGTTTATTTCCCTTTTTTATTGTCTTTTTAATAGGCCGTTTTGTTCATCAACCTAATTATATCTCCCCAAAAAAAATATATAATTTTATGATCATCATGCGTAACTCAAAACTATTGTTCCTGCGATAATTTTTTTTGCGTCACGATTAAAACTTGAAAACAGTAATGGTGATTAGCAGGTTTTAATTTCTTGGAATTAGTTGTAGATCGTTTCACTTGAACGACATTCCCTATTGTTAATCTTCTCCACGGTTCGTACAGTTAATTAACTAAACACAGTCGGTTCTAATAGGTTACCATTTTTTCTTATTTACTGCTTCGTTTTTTGTTCGAATCTTTCTGGTTGTTAATTGTCCCCGCAAATAGAAAGTGTATCATTGTATAACAATTGGTGGGAAGTGCGCTCATTAGCTCATTTTACGTTTATTCTACAACTTTTCGTTTGGTTCAACAACAGAAAGTTCAACTCAAAATAAATCGAAAGATCAAATGCCTTTTTATGAATTTTGAAGTCCTTCTATCATTTTTTTAATTCTGATTAACTGTCTAAAAAACTGGTCTTGTATTATGATGCCTCGGCCTCGGTTTCAACTTTATTTGCGGCTGAGACTGTGATTTAAATGATAGGGTAAGTGAGTCTTTCAAAAGCACCCTGCACAACTCACAAAAAGACTAACTAGTTTTAAATTCAAAACATATCTGAATCACCAGAAATCAGCAAAAATTTTTGCATATTCTGGAATAAAAATACAAGCGATTTAAATCCTTTAGTTACTGTTGGAAATAATTCACGGCCACACCCTGTATAATCTGAATGTGTACGTAATGAAATTTGATATGGAAGTAGTGCTGAGGTAGTATAACTTATCCTCACATGAAGAACTCCGTATCATTGGGCGGAAGAGCAGATCACCATGTAGTCTCTGACCGATCTCATATCTCAAACATTTTCGATCGGACTCAGATTTGGAGAACAAGTTGGCAAAAAGCTGTTTTATGCAATGCTCTTCCACAAAGGTCTGTACATTGTATACAAGACGTAGGCGCAGCCAAAAGTAGGGAAGCACAACAGGCCACATCACCTCATTAAACTCGGCATTCTCTGCTATACATACAACAGATGAGTACGTCCACCATGTGCAATCATACCTCATACCACAACACCCGAATGAAGGTATTATAAGGGACTACCCACTGAGCTTTTGTATATTCAGCAGCGCCCACGTCTTCTATACATAGAAGTACAGACCTTTATGGAAGAGCACTGTATAAAAATGTTCTATGCCTAGCTCATTCTCCGGATCTGAATCATGAACTATTACTGAACATATCACAAACATGTTCGGTTTGGGATATGATGGATCAGAGACTTCAACGCTATCCGGGTCGAGGATACTTCGCCATTGCTACATCCCAATCCAGCATTGGGATGTAGCAATGGGTTATGTTGCTTTCCATGTGAGGGTTAGTTACACAACTTAAGTACTACTTCGTACCAAATTTTATTGCACTAGACGCACACGTTTATATCATACAAGGTGTGCTTGTGAACTATTTCTAACAATGTAGTAATGTCTTACTTGTTTTTTAATTTAATATTATGATATTAACAAATGCATATTTTATTTCATTTTTCGTGTAAATATGTTCGTTAATAATTAGATTTAAACTTGCCTCATATAATTTTGTTTTAAGATTAAAAACAAAGTTGATATACAACTTGAACCATTTATTATATTCCATAAACATCAACAATAAAATGGTCCTCCAAAGTTGATTATTGCAGTATATGAGAAAGAAGCAAAACATGATATTAAATTTGGCAAATGAGCATGAAAATAAGAGTAATTGTATTAAGTCTAAGATTGCTGTAGGCATTAACTGATGATCGGTGATCACCGTGATGTATGGAATGTTGTGAAATTGTAGAAATTAGCATGAAAAAAAGCATAGAATACGTAATAATAAAGAGCTGGTTTCAAAAAATGATAACAACGATGTTTATGGAAATTAAGAAATAATGTGTGGCACACTTTATCTACATTAAATTTGTTTTAAAATGATCTTTGTTTCATAATCATATCTCAATTCGTTCTTGAGATACGATTTTGAAATACTTATTTTATATCAATAACAAAAAATTCATGGTTGGGTTCAAAAAATCCTAACACGGATGATTATAGAAATTAAGAAACAATTTATGGCACACTCTAGCTATATTAAATTTGCTGTAAATTGATCATAGTTTCATAACCATATCTGAATTCGTTTATGAGATACGATTTTTTAAAAATGATTTATACCAATAACAGTAAAAGAACGAAAAGTTGGGTTACAAAATCCTAATAATGATGATTATAGAAATTAAGAAATAATTTATGGCACACTCAATCTACATTAAATTTGGCTTAAAATGATCTTTGTTTCATAATCATATCTCAATTCGTTCTTGAGATACGATTTTTAAATATTTATTTTACATCAATAAGAACAAAAAATTCAGGGTTGAGTTCAAAAAATTCTAACAATGATGATTATGAAAATTAAGAAATAATTTATGGCACACTCAATCTACATTAAATTTGGCTTAAAATGATCTTTGTTTCATAATCATATCTCAATTCGTTCTTGAGATACGATTTTTAAATATTTATTTTACATCAATAACAACAAAAAATTCAGGGTTGGGTTCAAAAAATTCTAACAATGATGATTATGGAAATTAAGAAATAATTTATGGCACACTCAATCTACATTAAATTTGTTTTAAAATGATCTTTGTTTCATAATCATATCTTAATTCGTTCTTGAGATACGATTTTTAAATATTTATTTTATATCAATAACAACCAAAAATTCAGGGTTGGGTTCAAAAAATCCTAACACGGATAATTATGAAAATTAAGAAACAATTTATGGCACACTCTAGCTATATTAAATTTGCTGTAAATTGATCTTAGTTCCATAACCATATCTGAATTCGTTTATGAGATACGATTTTTTAAAAATGTTTTATACCAATAACAGTAAAAGAACGAAAAGTTGGGTTACAAAATCCTAATAATGATGATTATAGAAATTAAGAAATAATTTATGGCACACTCAAGCTACATTAAATTTGGCTTAAAATGATCTTTGTTTCATAATCATATCTCAATTCGTTCTTGAGATACGATTTTTAAATATTTATTTTACATCAATAACAACAAAAAATTTAGGGTTGGGTTCAAAAAATTCTAACAATGATGATTATGGAAATTAAG
This sequence comes from Onthophagus sagittarius, assembly GCA_036711965.1. NCBI lineage: Eukaryota > Metazoa > Arthropoda > Insecta > Coleoptera > Scarabaeidae > Onthophagus > Onthophagus sagittarius. The sequence continues at coordinate 18,730,665 of JASERS010000004.1, forward strand.
AAATAATTTATGGCACACTCAATCTACATTAAATTTGTTTTAAAATGATCTTCGTTTCATAATCATATCTTAATTCGTTCTTGAGATACGATTTTGATATATTTATTTTATATCAATAACAACCAAAAATTCAGGGTTGGGTTCAAAAAATCCTAACACGGATAATTATGGAAATTAAGAAACAATTTATGGCACACTCTAGCTATATTAAATTTGGTGTAGATTGATCTTAGTTTCATAACCATATCTGAATTCGTTTATGAGATACGATTTTTTAAAAATGATTTATACCAATAACAGTAAAAGAACGAAAAGTTGGGTTACAAAATCCTAATAATGATGATTATAGAAATTAAGAAATAATTTATGGCACACTCAATCTACATTAAATTTGGCTTAAAATGATCTTTGTTTCATAATCATATCTCAATTCGTTTTTGAGATACGATTTTTAAATATTTATTTTACATCAATAACAACAAAAAATTCAGGGTTGAGTTCAAAAAATTCTAACAATGATGATTATGGAAATTAAGAAATAATTTATGGCACACTCAATCTACATTAAATTTGTTTTAAAATGATCTTTGTTTCATAATCATATCTCAATTCGTTTTTGAGATACGATTTCTAAATATTTATTTTATATCAATAACAACCAAAAATTCAGGGTTGGGTTCAAAAAATCCTAACACGGATAATTATAGAAATTAAGAAACAATTTATGGCACACTCTAGCTATATTAAATTTGCTGTAAACTGATCTTAGTTTCATAGCCATATCTGAATTCGTTTATGAGATACGACTTTTTAAAAACGTTTTATACCAATAACAGTAAAAGAACGAAAAGTTGGGTTACAAAATCCTAATAATGATGATTATAGAAATTAAGAAATAATTTATGGCACACTCAATCTACATTAAATTTGGCTTAAAATGATCTTTGTTTCATAATCATATCTCAATTCGTTCTTGAGATACGATTTTTAAATATTTATTTTACATCAATAACAACAAAAAATTCAGGGTTGGGTTCAAAAAATTCTAACAATGATGATTATGGAAATTAAGAAATAATTTATGGCACATTCAATCTACATTAAATTTGTTTTAAAATGATCTTTGTTTCATAATCATATCTTAATTCGTTCTTGAGATACGATTTTTAAATATTTATTTTATATCAATAACAACCAAAAATTCAGGGTTGGGTTCAAACAATCCTAACACGGATAATTATGGAAATTAAGAAACAATTTATGGCACACTCTAGCTATATTAAATTTGGTGTAGATTGATCTTAGTTTCATAACCATATCTGAATTCGTTTATGAGATACGATTTTTTAAAAATGATTTATACCAATAACAGTAAAAGAACGAAAAGTTGGGTTACAAAATCCTAATAATGATGATTATAGAAATTAAGAAATAATTTATGGCACACTCAATCTACATTAAATTTGGCTTAAAATGATCTTTGTTTCATAATCATATCTCAATTCGTTCTTGAGATACGATTTTTAAATATTTATTTTACATCAATAACAACAAAAAGTTCAGGGTTGGGTTCAAAAAATTCTAACAATGATGATTATGGAAATTAAGAAATAATTTATGGCACACTCAATCTAAATTAAATTTGTTTTAAAATGATCTTTGTTTCATAATCATATCTTAATTCCTTCTTGAAATACGATTTTTAAATATTTATTTTATATCAATAACAACCAAAAATTCAGGGTTGGGTTCAAAAAATCCTAACACGGATAATTATAGAAATTAAGAAACAATTTATGGCACACTCTAGCTATATTAAATTTGCTGTAAACTGATCTTAGTTTCATAGCCATATCTGAATTCGTTTATGAGATACGACTTTTTAAAAATGATTTATACCAATAACAGTAAAAGAACGAAAAGTTGGGTTACAAAATCCTAATAATGATGATTATAGAAATTAAGAAATAATTTATGGCACACTCAATCTACATTAAATTTGGCTTAAAATGATCTTTGTTTCATAATCATATCTCAATTCGTTCTTGAGATACGATTTTTAAATATTTATTTTACATCAATAACAACAAAAAGTTCAGGGTTGGGTTCAAAAAATTCTAACAATGATGATTATGGAAATTAAGAAATAATTTATGGCACACTCAATCTAAATTAAATTTGTTTTAAAATGATCTTTGTTTCATAATCATATCTTAATTCCTTCTTGAAATACGATTTTTAAATATTTATTTTATATCAATAACAACCAAAAATTCAGGGTTGGGTTCAAAAAATCCTAACACGGATAATTATAGAAATTAAGAAACAATTTATGGCACACTCTAGCTATATTAAATTTGCTGTAAATTGATCTTAGTTTCATAGCCATATCTGAATTCGTTTATGAGATACGATTTTTTAAAAATGTTTTATACCAATATCAGTAAAAGAACGAAAAGTTGGGTTACAAAATCCTAATAATGATGATTATAGAAATTAAGAAATAATTTATGGCACACTCAATCTACATTAAATTTGGCTTAAAATGATCTTTGTTTCATAATCATATCTCAATTCGTTCTTGAGATACGATTTTTAAATATTTATTTTACATCAATAACAACAAAAAATTCAGGGTTGGGTTCTAAAAATTCTAACAATGATGATTATGGAAATTAAGAAATAATTTATGGCACACTCAATCTACATTAAATTTGGCTTAAAATGATCTTTGTTTCATAATCATATCTCAATTCGTTCTTGAGATTCGATTTTTAAATATTTATTTTACATCAATAACAACAAAAAATTCAGGGTTGGGTTCAAAAAATTCTAACAATGATGATTATGGAAATTAAGAAATAATTTATGGCACACTCAATCTACATTAAATTTTGTTTAAAATGACTTTTGTTTCATATCCATACATCAATTTCTTCTTGAGATACGATATCTTAAAATTTGTTTTTATGTCAATAAAAATGAAACATACAGAGATGGGTTCAAAAAATTATAACATCATATGAAAATTAGGACATAGTTTATGGCGCACTCAATCTACATCTAACTTCCTTTAAAATGATCGTTGTTTCTTAACGATATCTCAATTCGTTCTTAAGATAGGATAAATAATAATGAAATATGCAGAATTGTGTTCAAAAAGCCATAACAACCATGTTTATGGAAAATAAGAAATTATTTATGGCACTCTCAATCTACATAAACTTTACTTCAATAAGATCTTTGTTTCGTAACTATGTTTTATTTCGTTCTTGAGATACGATCTTTATACGTTTATTTTGTACCAAAAACAATGCAACCTATAAAGTTGTTTATGAAATTTAAGAAATAATTTAAGGCATACTCAACCTACATCAAATTTATTTTAAAATGATCGTTTTTTCATAAGGATATCTCAATTCGTTTTTGAGATAGCATATTTTAAATTTTATTTTATGTCAACAACAATGAAACATACAGAGTTGCGTTTAAAAAACTGTAACAACGATGTTAATAGAAATGAAGAAATAACTTATGGAACAGTCAATCTACTTTGAATTTGCTGTAGAATGATCTTTCTTTCATAATCATATCTCAATTCGTTTTTGAGATATGATTTTCTATAAATTTTGTTGTATCAACAACAATAAAAGCTGAACAGTTGAATTCAAAAAATCATAACAACGATGTTTATGGAAATTAAGACATAGTTTATGGCACAATCAATTTACATCAAATTCCCTTTAAAATGATTTTTGTTTCATACCGATATCTCAATTAATTCTTGAGATACGATATTTTAAAGTTTATTTTATATCAATAACAATGAAACGTGCAGAGTTGTGATCAAAAAATCATAACAACGATATTTTTAGAAATCCAGAAATAATTTATGGCACTCTAAATCTACATTACATTTACTTTAAAATGACCATCTGGAGTAGGGGTTCCCAAACTTTTTCTTAGGTGGACCAATTTAATATTACCGAAAATTTTTTGCGAACCAAAAAAAAACTTTTCTTTTTTAAAGAGACACCCTATATAATTTTACATTTCTAAGAGATATTACTATTACATATTCAGTGATTTATTTGTGTATCTAGGAATTGCTTAGAAACTATGACTTACAATTTTCATTTCCTCAATAAATGACGGTCATGCAAGAACCATAAACGATCCGAGAACTTGTTTTTGTAACAAAAACCACTTTTGATAGACTACTGGTGTGTATGAAAATAATATAATATGTGTGAACTTACATCTTCATTATTTAAAAAGAAAAGCGATCACAATTCCTGTAACCCCTCAAAGAGTAGATTTCTGCAGAGTTCTTACTGAATCTCGTACAGTCAATATTAATATTGATTACATAAGATAAAATTTTCGAGAAAAATTACCTTAAAGTTTCTAAATGTTTCATTCATTTCAGATAGAAAAGTAGCAGTGCTTAACCATGTTATAATCAATCCTTTACTAAGATAACGATTTATTTTTGACATCTGAAATAGTTGGTCTATCTTAAACGAATAGAAAATCATGAAACTTTAAGGTAATTTTTCTCGAAAATTTTCTTATGTATTTTCGTAATAAATAAGAAAGATTGCAAATTGAAAAAAAATTGAAACCTACTTTAAAAAGATGCAAATAATTTCAAACTTTAGACACCTTTCAGATATTTGTCAACAATTTATACTGATTTTGTCGCCTATATCTGTTACTTTACGGGCACACTGTATAATAATATAAATATTTAAGTTTTTATTTTATTTTATCATTTATTATTTACTTATTAATTAAGTAAATAACCCAACATAAATGTTGAGGTAACCAACACAGAACGTAACATTGTAAAAAATTATATGTGTAGATTTCAGAATTAATATGCAATAAAATTATTTATTCATACAGTTTAAAATGCTTTGTTTTAATCCATAAAATCACAATTTTACTACATTCATTATAATTATACATAAATTTTTTTAATATTAATAATTTTTATTTATCGATGAAAACGTTTCGATTAAAAGTAATTATATTTCGATAAATAGAAGCCTATTTAAAATATTTTTAGCGATTTTGAAAAGAGCGTGCGCTCATACTATTACCGCTATTTTAATGGCAATAATTGCGCCGCAACAGTTAATCACTGTACACAATAGATAAGGACGTTAAGGCGCTATCAGTTCAATTAGTTTATGTGCAGGAAAAAATAAACTGCCATTATGCCGCGACTAAACCGAACCTAATTATGACTCGATATATTAAGCTAAAACCAATTACGGACTTGTAATTTTAATACGGTTCGATTTTTTTACTTTATTATTTATTAAGCCCACAAGGAGACCTTGAAAATATTATGAAAAGAAACCTCATTATTATCGCAACCTGCAAACTAACAACACACCCATAGAAATACTTTGTGACTCTTAATAAGTGATTATGAAACGTTTTAAACTTCATTTCATTTCAATTTCAGGTTTAACCGTTAGCGGTTATTAGATAAATTTTGCGTACACACTCGGGTTCTTGGTGATAAATCAAAAAGGTAATAATGATGTGCTCTGCGTAATTCTGCGGGCCATAATTACTGTGCAGCAACTTCTAAGTTGATGGAAAAAGAGAAAAACATCAAGTTTTACCGACGTTTACGTTAATACACGCTGTGTGCATAAAGGTTTTCTTTGCTAAGGCAACAATATCAAAGAAAAGAAAATGTCGACTAGGTCATATGGGCGGTTACCCCTATGGTATCTCTACGTGTACCAGGTTAAACAAATTAAGTCTTAATTAATCCATTTCATGGATTAATTTAAAAAATCATCGGCTATAAATTATATTAATGTAATGACTATGTTAATTTGCTTTCATACAAAGGTTTTTGATCAAGTTTTGTAGAAAATTTTGTATGAATTTTAGAAAATAACTTTATTTTTATGAAATCTAAAAATTGTTTTTAAAAGCAGCATTAAAAAGCTGATAAAATGCTTATTGCACTTTTAAGGAAAAACGATATCATAGTCTGAGGCTCGATTTTTATAAGAAAGTTAAGACGAAAACCGTCTTTCGATATCTTTTACGAATTTAGAGATACAGCATGTTCTTCAAAAAAGTGCAAAGTTCATAGAGGCGTGATAACTTTTTTTAATCGTAAAATCTTTTTTTGAATATGATAGTTTATTTTATATAATTTGGGAAGAATGCGGAGGCTGCAGTAAATTTATATCATGAACGATATCCACAAAGGCGGCAACCTTTTAATGATATTTTTTGTAAAACAGGTTTATCTTTAATGTTAAAGATTAAATGATAAAATTTGGAAAATCGTGGAGGACCTATTTTTGAAAATGAAGAAATGACTTACATAACAAATTGAAGGTTGAACCTTCTTCTTTAAAATGATGTACAATTTGTTAATCCAATTTGAAATCGGTTCCACTTAAGAAATATTAAAAGATAATGTGTTTTTGATGTTTTAGTAGATGCACGAAAAAAATGAGCAAATTTGAAAAAGATAAGACCTCCACGGTCTTATTTTTGAAATGAAGAAATGACTTTCAAACCAAATTAAAGCTTGAACCTTCTTCTTTATAATGATGTATAACTTGTTGTTCCCAATTGAAATCGATTCCACCTCAGAAATGTTAAGGGATGATGTGTTTTTGACGTTTTGGTGGAATCAAAATAAAAATGATGAAATTTGAAAGATCGTGGAGATCTTATTTTTGAGAATGAAGAAATAGCTTATATATCAAATTGAAGACTGAACTTCCGCTTTCAACTGATGTATAGCTCGTTGCTTCAATTTGAAATCGATTCCACCTATGAAGTGTTAAAGAATGATGTGTTTTCGACGTTTTAATAGAATCACGAAAAAAATGATAAAATTTAAAAAATCGTAGAGGTCTTTTTTTTAGAAAATGAAGAAATTACTTGCGTACTATATTGAAGGTTACAACCCACTCTTTCAAGTGATGTATAACTTGTTGTTTCATTTTGAAGTGGCTTCCACTTAAGAAATGTTGAAAAACAATGTGTCTTTAAGGTTTTAGTACATTCCGGAAAAAAAAAAATGATAAAATTTAAAAGATCGTGGAGATCTTATTTTTGAAAATGAAAAAATGATTTGCATACCAAATTGAAGGTTGAACCTCGCTCTTTCAAATGATGTATCCACTTAAGAAATGTTAAAAGAAGATTCGTGGGAATTTTCATTCAAATCGTTATTGAATGATCTTTTTGAGAATAACGAACTTAACTCAATATATTAAAATCTAATGATTACTTTAAAAAAGTAAACAACATTGAAAAGCTGAAGGATTATTTGATAGTTCGTGAAACTTAAGAAACCTGTTTTTACACAAATTTTGTAAAAGAATGTTTATTTTATTAAATCCTAAAGGTATATTAAAAAACGGATATTTTTCGTTAAAAAGAAAATATTTTAGTTAACAAATTATGAAAATTTCGTAAGAATTTTCATTCAAATCATTATTGAGCATCTTTTTTTGAGAATAAGCAATTTAACTCGATAACCTTTAAAGAGGTAATTAAGTTTGAAAATTAATATCTCAAAATGCAACGATTATTTTAAAAAATGGTAAAAAGTATTGAGAAGCTGATATAATCTTTGATATTTTGTAAAAAATGCATAAATTAATCTTAAGAAATCGATTTTATACGAATTTTTAAGAACGTTAATTTTATTTAATGATAAATGGCGTATTTAATTTAAAAAGAATTTTCTGAAAATTTTGGAAGTATGTTGAAAAACGAATTTTTTTCGTTAAAAAGAAAATATTTTGTTTAACAAATTGTGAAAAATTCGTAAAAATTTTCATTAAAATCGTTATTGAACAATTTTTTTTTGAGAATAACGAATTCAACTCGATAACGTTTAAAGAGGTGATTAAGTTTCAAAATGATATCTCAAAAATTAATGATTATTTTAAAAAAAAATGGTAAAAAGCATTGAGAAGCTGATATAATGTTTGATATTTTGTAAAAAATTCATAAATTAATCTTAAGAAATCGATTTTATACGAATTTTTGAAAAGAATGTTAATTTTATTTAATGATAAATGTTTTGTTCATTTAATTCAAAAAGAATTTTCTGAAAATTCTAAAAGTATATTGAAAAACGGATCTTTTCGTTAAAAAGAAAATATTTTGTTTAACAAATTGTGAAAAATTCGTAACAATTTTCATTAAAATCGTTATTGAACAATTTTTTTTTGGGAATAACGAATTCAACTCGATAACGTTTAAAGAGGTGATTAAGTTTCAAAATGATATCTCAAAAATTAATGATTATTTTACAAAATGGTAAAAAGCATTGAGAAGCTGATATAATGTTTGATATTTTGTAAAAAATTCATAAATTAATCTTAAGAAATCGATTTTATACGAATTTTTGAAAAGAATGTTAATTTTATTTAATGATAAATGGCGCATTTAATTTAAAAAAAATTTTCTGAAAATTCTAAAAGTATATTGAAAAACGGATCTTTTCGTTAAAAAGAAAATATTTTGTTTAACAAATTGTGAAAAATTCGTAAAAATTTTCATTAAAATCGTTATTGAACAATTTTTTTTTGGGAATAACGAATTCAACTCGATAACGTTTAAAGAGGTGATTAAGTTTCAAAATGATATCTCAAAAATTAATGATTATTTTACAAAATGGTAAAAAGCATTGAGAAGCTGATATAATGTTTGATATTTTGTAAAAAATTCATAAATTAATCTTAAGAAATCGATTTTATACGAATTTTTGAAAAGAATGTTAATTTTATTTAATGATAAATGGCGCATTTAATTTAAAAAATTTTTTCTGAAAATTCTAAAAGTATATTGAAAAACGGATCTTTTCGTTAAAAAGAACATATTTTGTTTAACAAATTGTGAAAATTTCGTAAAAATTTTGATTCAAATCGTTATTGAGCAATTTTTTTCTTGACAATAAAAATTTCACTCGATTACGTTTAAAGAGGTGATTAAGTTTCAAAATTAATATCTCAAAAATTAATGATTATTTTTAAAAATGGTAAAAAGCATTGAGAAGCTGATTTAATGTTTGAAATTTTGCAAACGCTTTGTTAATCTTAAGAAATCGATTTTTATACGAATTTTTGAAAAGAACGTTAATTTTGTTAAATGATAAATGGCGCGTTAACTTCAAAAAGGATTTTCTGAAAATCCTAAACGTATATTTAAAAACGGATTTTTTTCGTTGAAAACAAAACATTTTGTTTAACATCGCGAAAATTTCATAAAAATTTACATTCAAATCGTTATTGAGCGATTTTTTTGAGAATAACGATTTTAACTCGATAACGTTAAAGAAATGATTACCTTTAAGAATTAATATTTCAAAATTTAATGATTATTTTTTAAAACGGTAAAAAGCTTTGAATAGCTAATAGAACGTTTGATAACTCGTGAAAAAATCGTAATTCAATCTTAAAAAATCGATTCAATTGAATCAAATTCAAGTTTATTTTTATTCCAAACTTGCGATCACATTTTAAATTAATCTTTCTTACCGGATACTAAGCTTCATTCAATCGCATCGCAATTCCCAGAAACAATCATTCGGTAAAAATTGTTAATGTGATATTTTGATCGATGATGGTCTTTTCAAGTTGTGCTTTTTTTAGATTGGTCTTTTCGGTTTGGTGCTTTTCGTTTCTTTTATGTCTTTTTGTGACGCGTCGTAACATTGTTAGCCCGGCTGCTAACAAGCTGTTGTATCGCTTTATTATACAACGTTACAATGTGCCTAGTTTATACGTTTTAAACCATCTACGCGTTTCGATGGGTCCTAGAACTTAATTGGCCGTATAAAATCATTAGCCGGTGATTAACGATGGTTATGTGCTTTGTTAAAAAAATTAGGTTCGTTTGTTATGTTTATTGTTTTATGGAGTTTGAATTTATGCGGTATAAAAATTTTCTTTAATGTTAGAAAAATGTATGTACTAATTGATTAGGTTACAACATAAACATGATCATTATACATTAGAAAATTATACTTTCTAATTGTTGGAGTGAAGTAACGAGATTGTACCAAAGCTTCGGGGGGCTTGTGCTTAATTGTAACGTCCACAATTGGAAACGCTGTGTGCAACGTAATTAAACAAGGCTTAGTCCTTATCTGTACACATGAAAACAGGATGCTTTTACATGGGGGTCATTTATTACGTTCGTTGTGTGTGGTAGCCCAAAGAGTTACGTCTCTAATTAGATCGAAATCATTTTTAAAAAATTACAAAATTATTTTATTTCCTTCTTTTAATTAAAAAAAGCTTTGACAACTCCATCGAATAATAGGTGACTCTTCGTTTTAAATTTCGTGGTACCAACCCATTATCTTCTAATAGGGCACTTCAAACAACTTTTTGCGTTTCATTGAACGCAACGGTTTCGGGACGATAAATTGAAATCAGTTCTGAGAATTATTAACGTCTCAATTGTCGGGATTGAATTGGAAAACAAAAAAAAATCTTGTCGAATTCTTACATCCTAAGCTTCGTTGTAATAATTGATACATTTTATTAGAAGTTGGAACAAAGGAAATTTTGCGCAAAAGAAACGCTAAATAAAGAGAAAGGAAATAAGTTAAAAATTTTTATTTGAATTTAAATAATACTAGAAAGTAATTTAAAGTAATTACGCTCAGTTATTACCGGAGGAGATAGTCGTACAAGAAATGTTTAAGTTCGCGACGCAAAACCAAAACCGGAATAGCGTTAAATTATTGACACAAAAACCGTTTGACATAGATCTATAACATTTTAGAAAATGACACGATTCATTAAGCTTACGGAAAACGTTCGGTTCTTTCAAAGGTGTGTTCTTAAAAATATAAAATTACTCGTATCTAATTGGTAAGTAAGATCGATGGGATTAAGGATTTTGCATATAATTAATTAATTTGAAAAACTTAAATCATAGAGAAAGCTTATTAAAAAATTTGCGATTAAAACGTTTTATTCGATTTTTGAATTGAATGAAATTGTTGAGGAAGAAAAAGTTTTCTCGAACGAGAAAAACTAATTCCTCTTAAAGAAAAAGTGACGTTACCGTCCGGGAATTTGAAAAGCACGCGCTATCGTTCGGATTTCTATCCGTCCCATAATGGGCGGTTATCGACAACCGTCGGTTTTACATCAATTAAAACACTTAGGCCACCGATACCATCATCGTTCCTCTTCTTCATAGTTCGAGGAAGAGAAGTAAAGTAGAGAAGCTCTTTCTCCTCCGACGACTCGGACGAGAAAGATTCCCGGTAAAGACCGGCAAAAGAATTTTATCTACGGGCGCCGAGTTCGACCCCGTTGGAATTTTTACATTAAACGGGAGACTGTTTAAAAAACATAAGACATGTTAAATTAATTAATCGATTAGAAGGTATTTTGATATTAAAGGAATTTTTTCAATAAACAGAAACAACAAGAAATCTACAAAAACAGATTCTAAGTCGTACATCTTAAAAGAATCTTAAGAAGAATCAAAAATGATTTAATTTGATACCAAACAAGATATATTTGGGTTAAAAAGTAAAACAGCTAGTTTAGAAATTATAAGTTAAATTATAGTTTATAATTATTATATATTATTAATTTATTTAGAAATTAAATATATTATAATATTATAAAGTCAAAATTAGTTTTAAGATTTGATGATAAATATTCACGTTACATTAAGAGCTTTGATATCATCCTTTTCATGCTTTTTACCGTTTTTTAAAATAATCATGGGACATTAATTTTTAAACTTACTATTTTTCTAAACATTATCATGCTAAGGACGTTATTTTCAAAAAATCGCTCAATAACGATTATAACAAGAACACCATTACGTAAGTTATATTATGGGAGATAAATTGGATATCCATTAAATGTGTTAAAAGATTTATGAAATAGCTGAGGTACTGTTGTTCCAAAATATGTTTCAAAAATAAAAAAACATGCAAAAAATTATGGAAATTAGTATGCAAGAATTTGTGCTTCTTGCACATCAAAAAAGTATTTTGATAATACATTAAACGAAGTTGTATAAGAAGGGTATAAAGCGAAGATATATCAACCCAATCCAACCCAACTTTATTTTAAGATATCAATCATGGAAATATCTTTATTTGCTCAAAAGATATCAAAAAGGAAGATAGGTTTTGATTGTAACTAATGGAAGCTATACTAACTCATATCTCATATATAGGATCTCTTATATCTGCATATGAGAGATCCTCTGAATTTGATCAATATGCGCAAAATTGGCTTTAAATTGATCTGAATTATATCTTATGAATAATATCTTTATTTACTCAAAAGCGTTGAAATAAGTGTGTTTTGAAATATAATGAATTCAAGTTAATTTTGTGATTAATGTGATTAATATGCGCAATAATGGCTTTAAAGTGATGTGAATTGGGGGTTCTTTTGAGATATTAATCATCCAAATATATTTATTTACTCAAAAGTTCTGAAATATAAAGAATTTAAGTTAATTTTGTCAATTTCAAGTTCATCCAAACACTCATATTCCAAAAATTCTATACTTTGTAATGAAGTTTATTAGTTTGGAGTGAAATTCTTCTTAATCAAACATTATTTTAAGATATCAGACATGAAAATATCTTTATTGGCTCAAAAGATATCAAAGAAAAGATAGGGGTTGATTGTAGCAAATCGAACCTGTACTAAGAAGCAGGATTGAGAGATTCTAATAATGTGATTAATGTGCGCAATATCGGCTTTAAACTGATGTAAATTGGGGATTCTTTTGAGATATTAATCATTAACATATCTTTATTTACTCAAAAGTTCTGAAATATAAAGAATTTAAGTTAATTTGTCAATTTCAAGGTCATCCAAACAGCCATATTCCAAAAATTTTAGACATTGTAATGAAGTCTACTAGTTTGGAGTGAAATTCTTCTTAATCAAGCTTTATTTTAAGATATCAGACATGAAAATATCTTTATTGGCTCAAAAGATATCAAAGAAAAGATAGGGTTTGATTGTAACAAATCGAACCTGTACTAAGAAGTAGGATTGAGAGATTCTAATAATGTGATTAATGTGCGCAATATTGGCTTTAAACTGATGTAAATTGGGGATTCTTTTCAGATATTAATCATTAACATATCTTTATTTACTCAAAAGTTCTGAAATATAAAGAATTCAAATTAATTTGTCAATTTCAAGGTCATCCAAACAGCCATATTCCAAAAATTTTAGACATTGTAATGAAGTCTACTAGTTTGGAGTGAAATTCTTCTTAATCAAGCTTTATTTTAAGATATCAGACATGAAAATATCTTTATTGGCTCAAAAGATATCAAAGAAAAGATAGGGTTTGATTGTAGCAAATCGAACCTGTACTAAGAAGCAGGATTGAGAGATTCTAATAATGTGATTAATGTGCGCAATATTGGCTTTAAACTGATGTAAATTGGGGATTCTTTTGAGATATTAATCATTAACATATCTTTATTTACTCAAAAGTTCTGAAATATAAAGAATTCAAGTTAATTTGTCAATTTCAAGGTCATCCAAACAGCCATATTTCAAAAATTTTAGACATTGTAATGAAGTCTACTAGTTTGGAGTGAAATTCTTCTTAATCAAGCTTTATTTTAAGATATCAGACAAGAAAATATTTTTATTGGCTCAAAAGATATCGAAGAAAAGATAGGGGTTGATTGTAGCAAATCGAACCTGTACTAAGAAGCAGGATTGAGAGATTCTAATAATGTGATTAATGTGCGCAATATTGGCTTTAAATTGATGTGAATTGGGGATTCTTTTGAGTTATTCATCATTAACATATCTTTATTTACTCAAAAGTTCTGGAATATAAAGAATACAAGTCGACCTTATCAATTTCAAGTTCATCCAAACAGCCATATTCCAAAAATTTTAGACATTGTAATGAAGTCTACTAGTTTGAAGTGAAATTCTTCTTAATCAAGCTTTATTTTAAGATATCAGACATGAAAATATCTTTATTGGCTCAAAAGATATCAAAGAAAAGATAGGGTTTGATTGTAGCAAATCGAACCTGTACTAAGAAGCAGGTTTGAGAGATTCTAATAATGTGATTAATGTGCGCAATATTGGCTTTAAACTAATGTAAATTGGGGATTCTTTTGAGATATTAATCATTAAGATATCTTTATTTACTCAAAAGTTCTGAAATATAAAGAATTCAAATTAATTTGTCAATTTCAAGGTCATCCAAACAGCCATATTCCAAAAATTTTAGACATTGTAATGAAGTCTACTAGTTTGGAGTGAAATTCTTCTTAATCAAGCTTTATTTTAAGATATCAGACATGAAAATATCTTTATTGGCCCAAAAGATATCAAAGAAAAGATAGGGTTTGATTGTAACAAATCGAACCTGTACTAAGAAGCAGGATTGAGAGATTCTAATAATGTGATTAATGTGCGCAATATTGGCTTTAAACTGATGTAAATTGGGGATTCGTTTGAGTTATTCATCATTAACATATCTTTATTTACTCAAAAGTTCTGGAATATAAAGAATACAAGTCGACCTTATCAATTTCAAGTTCATCCAAACAGCCATATTCCAAAAATTTTAGACATTGTAATGAAGTCTACTAGTTTGAAGTGAAATTCTTCTTAATCAAGCTTTATTTTAAGATATCAGACATGAAAATATCTTTATTGGCTCAAAAGATATCAAAGAAAAGATAGGGTTTGATTGTAGCAAATCGAACTTGTACTAAGAAGCAGGTTTGAGAGATTCTAATAATGTGATTAATGTGCGCAATATTGGCTTTAAACTAATGTAAATTGGGGATTCTTTTGAGATATTAATCATTAAGATATCTTTATTTACTCAATAGTTCTGAAATATAAAGAATTCAAATTAATTGGTCAATTTCAAGGTCATCCAAACAGCCATATTCCAAAAATTTTAGACATTGTAATGAAGTCTACTAGTTTGAAGTGAAATTCTTCTTAATCAAGCTTTATTTTAAGATATCAGACATGAAAATATCTTTATTGGCTCAAAAGATATCAAAGAAAAGATAGGGTTTGATTGTAGCAAATCGAACCTGTACTAAGAAGCAGGATTGAGAGATTCTAATAATGTGATTAATGTGCGCAATATTGGCTTTAAATTGATGTGAATTGGGGATTCTTTTGAGTTATTCATCATTAACATATCTTTATTTACTCAAAAGTTCTGGAATATAAAGAATACAAGTCGACCTTATCAATTTCAAGTTCATCCAAACAGCCATATTCCAAAAATTTTAGACATTGTAATGAAGTCTACTAGTTTGAAGTGAAATTCTTCTTAATCAAGCTTTATTTTAAGATATCAGACATGAAAATATCTTTATTGGCTCAAAAGATATCAAAGAAAAGATAGAGGTTGATAGTAGCAAATCGAACCTGTACTAAGAAGCAGGTTTGAGAGATTCTAATAATGTGATTAATGTGCGCAATATTGGCTTTAAACTGATGTAAATTGGGGATTCTTTTGAGATATTAATCATTAACATATCTTTATTTACTCAAAAGTTCTGAAATATAAAGAATTCAAGTTAATTTGTCAATTTCAAGTTCATCCAAACAGCCATATTCCAAAAATTTTAGACATTGTAATGAAGTCTACTAGTTTGGAGTGAAATTCTTCTTAATCAAGCTTTATTTTAAGATATCAGACATGAAAATATCTTTATTGGCTCAAAAGATATCAAAGAAAAGATAGGGTTTGATTGTAGCAAATCGAACCTGTACTAAGAAGCAGGATTGAGAGATTCTAATAATGTGATTAATGTGCGCAATATTGGCTTTAAATTGATGTGAATTGGGGATTCTTTTGAGTTATTCATCATTAACATATCTTTATTTACTCAAAAGTTCTGGAATATAAAGAATACAAGTCGACCTTATCAATTTCAAGTTCATCCAAACAGCCATATTCCAAAAATTCTAGACTTTGTAATGAAATCTACTAGTTTGAAATGAAATTTTTCTTAATCAAGATTTATTTTAAGATATTATTATAAAAATATATTCGCTCAAAAGATATCAAAGAGAGATAGGTTTTAATTGTAACCAATGGAATCTTTAATAAGAAGCAGATTTGATAAATTCTAGAAATTTGATTAAGATGTGCAATATCGTCTTTAAATTAAATTCTAGGTTTAGCGTTAGTTCTAGTTTTATATCATTGGATCTAACTCTAGATCTAGAACTAGAAACATTTTTTTGCTTTACAGCTCTCAAGACGACTAAACCCGGATGATTCTAGTTCTAGGTCTAGTGTAAGTTCTAGTTCTAGTTTAGCAGTACATCTGAAGACATTTTTTAACGAAGGACTGAACAATTAATAGTTTCTGAAATAGAGTACTTTACAAACTGATTTGGCAACACTGGTAATTTGAATTTTGTATGAAAAGGGCCCCCCCCCCCACTCGTTTGGTTCGTTCAACCCATCCTGAAGCACAAAATATCTTAGGGCTACAGTATTATATTGCAGTAAATTAGGCAGTTCTATAAAAGTTACAGGTTAAAAAGTGAGGAAGTTAGTAAAAGCGTCAGTGTTTCATATACCGCAATATAAACTGTAGATATTGTTATTATCTAGTACAATAAATCTATAAATGTGTTTTTTAGGCTTTTTGACAACATCTAAATATGACCTTAACGTATTCGTTTTAATGTATTCGCATTAACGAAGCTTTACTCTATTAGGTATTTTTGACATCAAATACATGTTTATGTTAAAAAAGAATAAAAAAAAGGCTTAGTAACTCTCAAATGTTAAAATGAAACTTAATGATTTGTTGATATATATTAACATTATCTTAATAAAAATTAAAAATGCTTTAGTTTGGTACCAAACACGATATATTTGTGTTAAAGAAGAGAAAAGTTAGGTTATAAACTATCAAATGTTAAAATAAAACAACGATTTTTTGATAATTATTGGCATTATCTTAATAAAAATCAAAAATGCTTCAGTTTGATACCAAACTCGTTATATTTGGGGTAAAGCATAGAAATTTTGATTATAAACTGTCAAATATCGAAATTAAAGATAACAATTTTTTGATAAACAATGCAAAGATATTAATATGTAAGTATCAAAAATGCTTTAATTTGATACCCAACACTTTATATTTTATCCTAAATATATATAAGCATAGAAAAGTTAGATTAGAAATTGTCAAATGTTAAAATTAAATGTATCAAAATAATGATTTCTTTATATCTCGATGTATTAATAAAACTTATTTTTGTACTTACATGGATACAATCTTTATTTTCGGTTTTTCGGTTCTACCGGATTCGATCACTCAAATCATCTTCGGAAACTACAATCGCGATAACAAAAAACCAATAACCTCTAAAAAGTTTTTTAAAAGCTATTATTTTACATATTCTTACAAATTTATAGGCCAATAAAATAAAATAAAAGAAAAATGAACGTATAGTTCCCATTATCTTAAATTGACACGATTCCTGAAGATGATCAAAGTGATCGAAACCGGTAGAACCGAAAATAAAGATTATATCCATTTAAGTGCAAAATTGAGTTTTATTAAAATTAAATGCAATGAACTTTTAATGAACATTGAAATGGTATTAATAAGAACCAAAAATGCTTTAATTTGATAAAAGCACGTTATACAATGCGTTTTAAAAGTAACGGATAAATTCGATAAAATCATTACAAATAATTTATGGTAAAATCGCTGAAAGATTCAATTTTTTTGGTGTACAATTAATGTTTTCCATCTTTCATGTTATTTTTGTAAATTTAAAGTAAAAAAATTGTTTAATTTTTGATATCTTATTTCCTGTTTGATTTATGCGTTTGATGCAACATTTTAAAGAAATGTAAAGAATAAAAACGCTAAGTTATAAACTGTCAAACAAACCAAAACCAGAACTAACACTGGACCTAGAAATGGAAATGGAGATTAGGATTTAGCCGTGTACGTGAAGAGTTCTATATCATTAGATTTAACTATAGATCTAGAACTAGAAACATTCGGGTTTAGCCGTATATCTCTCAAGACGGCTAAACCCGAATGATTCTTGTTCTTGGTCTAGTGTTAGTTCTAGTTTTACCTTAATTCAAATGCACAAGATTGCCTAAATCAATTTGTAAAGTACTCCTTTTCAGAAACTATTCATTGCAGAGGCTTTCGTTAAAAAATGTCGTCAGATGCACGATTAAACCCAACCCAACCCAACCCTGTATATTTGTTGGAATAATTATTTTTATTCATTTTTCATCGATATAGCTTAAGGAAATTAAAAATAAAATGAATTTCCATCCCTTACATGTTTCGATTTTTTCCAACCATCATCAGAGGGTTCTCTCCAACAATTTGACAATAAATTTGATTTGGGTTTAGCTAAACCCAAATCTTTCCACTTCTAGGTCTAGTGTTAGTTCTAGTTTTACTTCATTGAAATATACAGGGTTGCCAAATCAGTTTGTAAAGTATTCTATTTCAGAAACTATTCACTGTAAAGCAGCGTTTCCCAACCTATAGGTCTTAGATCTAACATTGAGTCACGAAATATTTGAAATGGGTCGCCAATTTCCACAATGATTTGAAGACATCTTTATAATGTAGGCCTCTACATTAAATAGACAACAATAATGAACGACAATGAATAGATACTGAAATAGAGTGCTTTATAAACTGATTTGGCAACCCTGTTTAAATTGAGGTAAAACTAGAACTAACACTAGATCTAGAAACACTTGGAATAACCGTCTTAAGAGACGTATGGCTAAAGTCGAATGTTTCTAAGTCTAGTTAGTAATTAGTTTCGGTTTTGGCTCTAATGTTAGTTCTAGTTTTTGTTGTTTTTCAACGCTGTATATTTTCCATTGAACTAAATCTAGAACTAACACAACACCTAGGATTGGATAGGACTGATTACACATACTAATGTTATGGATCAAAATCGAATCAATTTCGAGATAACTCACTCTAATAGAACAGTTATTTTTTGAATTGATAAGAAAGTATTGAGATTTTTTTTGCAGAAAAGTTTCTGTCATTCTTCCATCATCATTTCACCAAAACCAAGCGTCCAATCGGATGACATAGTTTCATTTGCCTTTAAGATTTCAAAGCAAAAAATTTCTTATTCAACTATTAAGTGAAAACTTCCTAAATTGGAGTTAATTTTGGTGAACAAAAAAAATTTGTTCTATAAATTAATTTTCTTCCCAAGTGAATTGAATGTTATAGAAAGTTTTTTTGCTTTATTTACCGTTACCATAAATAGTTTTCTTTTGTATGATGCAAACTTAACAATACCCGTTTAATTTGCTTTATTGATATTAGAAAACATTTAAAGGCAATAGTATGTCAACGATAACCATTTATCACGTACGAATTTCAATAGGTTTTAATTAGACAATATGCGTAGTACGCAATAGTAGCCATTGTGTGTTTGGGCCGATCGCGAGTCAAAGGTGTAAAACGTTATATACTGTAATTAATAGCTGTTTATTGTCGATGTTACAATACCCAAAGGAATGATATTGTAGACGGAGAGGTGAATAGATATTAAAGGAGGAGAATGGGGAAATTTAAATTATTTCGAATTTATTTATTTTTAATTTATTAAGAATGCATTTCCAGTAAATGATCGATTAATCATTTTTGGGGGGTACATAACGATCTGTCTGCATGATATAGCCTCACAAAGAGTTATTAAATTTTCGGTCCTTCCACAGTAGCCGTGGTATTAGATCGATACAACTCCCGCTGCGTTTCGAGAATCGGTCTTAACAAATCGAATTTTCATCAACAAATAAACGACTCAGCACGAAGTCTCCGAATAAATTGAATTATACTTCGACAAATCTTTAAGTATACAAATTATTATTACTTTTCCATAAAATATACTATCCTCATTGTTGGTTTTGTTAGATAAATGTAAATAATATCATTTTCTTTGTGACATAACGACTCCATTTTCATCGATAAAGATAAAATAACTACGTAATTTTTAGAGAGCTCTCTATAATTTACCACCGTTTTTAGTGAGAACGTTATCATTAGAACCTATAACGTATGTTTATTATCACTTTTTTTAACAAACTTCATTTATGGTTATTTGAATCGTTGAAATATTTTCGCGTTTAAACTTGTGCTTATATTTAAAGGTATGCATTTAAATTGTTATGTTTAAATGCATCACTAGTTATTGTTATTATGGCGAAAAAACAAGTTAACGAAAATCGATCGAGCAATTTTTTTACTCGATTTCGAATAATGCATATTAATATACATCATTATCGTCTTTATTAATGTTCTTTTGTTGCGGGGTAATACTAAAATTGTTTCTTGGAGCGGAACAATACAATTTACACAATTTTATAATGATACTGTAGCGAGAGGTCTGTATTTAAGTTCATTGCTACAATTTACTCATGTTTCGCTGCGGCAGGTGCATTAAAATATGTAACTTAGAGCCCTACTGTTAAAATTATGGCTGTAGGTACGCATCTGTCGACGTTATACCACGGTTGCGACGGCGTATATACGGTTATATTTAATAAAGAAGAAAAGGTAAATGACCACTAAATAATTTTCTTTTTCGGAAAGCTGCACTTATTATTTAAATTAATCATCGTAAAACATCCGTTATGAGGTGATTCAATTCGTATCATTTAATTTTCTTTAATTCTGAGAAAGAATCATTGATTGATAATTGATAAATTACGTAAAAATTTTCGTTATAAACAAGTTATTTGTTGAACAGAAATTGATAGGATTTTAAAAATCCTTTAAAATCTGTCCAAACTCGACCTGTAATGGCATTTTTGATTCTTATTAATATCATTTCAATTTAAATGTTTTTAATATTGATTTGCCATAGCTTTGGCAAATATCAATAAAATGTTTCTTTTATTTACTGTTTTAGAAATGAAGAATAATTATTTTTTAAATTTTCTGTTCAAGTCGATTCACAAGAAAAACTGATTTTGTGATTTTCAAGAAAAGTGTGCTAGCAAAATAATATTTTTGCATTCTTGCTGGTTTTCAAATCAAATTAATCTGAGAAATTGAAATCAATTTGAAAATTGTAAAAATACCAAATCTATCCTTCAAGGAAATAGACAATAACTAAATAATTTTTCTTTCCATTTCATTAAAAAATCGCTAAAATCGATATCTCGAGAACCATCCGTTAAAATATACATTACATATTTTGAATCTCCTCATTAAGAACACATCAGAGCACCTGTTCAGAGCTGAATTTTTTCCATCAGATAGATTTTGAGGAAAGAAAATCGGGAAGTGGAGAAGTAGTGAAAAATAGATTACTTTTTCATTTTACTCGCGGTTTTATGAAAACCCCGGAGTAGCAAATCTCAAATTAACATGTAGGGTGATTTACAACGTACGGAAGAGACTAAAAAAGTAGGCAATTTTTTTGTGGTATTAAAAAACCGGTACTAATGGCCAAATACTAATATTTCAGTATTGCTATTAAGAAAATAATCTTTTAATCGATTTTTTTGCATCACATTCTGAAAAAAATATCTGGTTACATTCAAAAATGAAATAGTTTAGAGCAAAGAACTTTGTGCATCAATTGTTTATAATGAAGTAAGATTTATATTCAGCTATTGCTTAATTATGATTATATTCTAAATGGAATCTAGAAATTCACAATATATCAAAATTGATAACGTTCGTTACTAAAGTCGATCATAACTCAGAGTGCAACGGTCTTAGCACAAGAAATCTGAACATAAATTGTTTATATCGGCGTAAGAATACACAATGCATATCCAGACATGGCTTAGTTATGATTGTATTTTAACTAGAATGTGGATATCTACAATACATCAAAATTGATGGTGTTCATAACTAAAGTGGAAAAAAGGTAACAGTGTTGGAACAAGAAATGTTGAACATAAATTGTTTATATTGGTATAAGAATACACAATCCATTACCATAATTATGTTCTAGCTAGAATCTGGAAATCCACAACATATCAAAATTGATGGAATTCGTTACTAAAGTTCGATCATAACTAAAATAATAACGGTGTTGGAAAAAGAAATGTTGAACATAAATTGTTTATATTAGTGTAAGAATTAGAGATGTGCAAATTATGTGAGTCCCGCCGGGTCACAATGGGTCAAGCGTGACCCACCGTGAGCGGGTATCACTTCTTGTACTACTCACGTGAACGTGCGTGATTGCGAGCAACTTTAATTTTGACGGGACTCGATTGGTTCGGTTTTTTTGTCAAGTTGAAGTTGAAGTCGTGATATGGCTTCAGAAGAGTTAAAATGCTTCGAAAAGGCCTGATTCTGCCCCTACAAGACTTAATACTGATTTTAGAGAACTTGATATTGCTTCCAGAAAACTTGAAATGCTTTAAGAGCATTTAAACTTCCAAAAGACCCGATGCTGCTTCTGGAAGACTTTATACTGGCTTTAAAAGACTTAAAATGCTTTCAGAAAACTTAAAATGCTTGATACCGCTTGTAGTACACCTGATGTTGCTTCCAAATGACTTGAAATGCTTGCAGAAAACTTAATGCTGCTTCTAGAAGGCTTGGAAAACTTAGAAAGACTCGATACTGCTTCTAGAAGACTTGAAATGCTTCCAAAAGACTTGTACAAGATCGCTTGTATTAATTCTGAATTTTCTTAAATAATTTGACTTAAAATCTAAATAATTTGACTTTTTCATTGCCCCACCCTATAGTTAAAATGTGTAAAACTCGAGTAAGACGTACTTTTATGAAGAGAAAAATTGGTACAAATAATTTAACAATTTTTTAAAGACTTTTTTTTTTAATCTTAAAGAGATAAAAATTGTCCAAGTTTATATTTTATATAGATATATTGATAGAAATTATATATTTAAGAATAAGCTACAATTTTGCTGAAGAGTGAAATATGAAATCATCAATGGTTTTTGAGTTATAACTGAAAATCTAAGTAAATAAAGAGCAAAATAGGATTATAATTTAAAAGGTCATTAAAAACAGTCTGGTCTGACAATAAACCGGAGTTATATTGGCTTAGCAATCAAAACATGATTCATACATTTGATCACGCGATCGAGCGTGAGTCACGTGAATTGACGTGATCCACGCGTGAGTCACGTGATTCATGTACGATATTCACGTGAGTGGCGTGTGCGACCCACGGTGGTCTAGACCGTGAGCGGGTATAAAATGTCACCCACGCGCACACCTCTAGTAAGAATGCATCATTTATAAAAAAATATTGGTCAGTTAATATCGGTACTTGACTTTTTAATAAAGTTCTAGTTTTAGGTTTACTGTTAGTCCTTATTTTAACCTAAGTATACATAGAACAACAAACACTTGGGTTGAACCGTATGTCTTTTATCACGATTAATGCCAACCCAACCTAACCCACCTCGAACATTTCTAGATCTAGATCTAAATCTTGGATTAATACTTGAATAGGGTTGGGTATGGTTGATGTCTTAAAAGACTCAGATTTATTTAACGGGAATTTATCTAGCTACTATATAGGGTGTTTCGGTGACTCAGGGAACAATTTTATACAAAATGAAACAATTCATGTAAAAAAATGGTCGAATTTCAACAAAACTTTAAAATTCGAGAGAGTATAAACAAATTTCAAGATAACATCACTAACCAATTTATGAGTTATTTAAGTCCGCCAGAACAAACTTATACAGAGAGATTTTAAAATTTGTTGGCTTAGAACTTTTTTATTCGATTGTAACTCTATATTTGTATACAGAATCTGAAAGATCTCCCGTCTTCTATAGCTCAGTTATTAATTAAGAGTTTCATTCTTTGCAGGCTTGTGCTGTATCTCAGACCACATTTCAGGAAGTTATTTTTGATTATTTTGACTGTCCAAAAAAAGGCGTGACCCTATAATGATATATATATATTTTTTAAATTGCACTATATGTATATATTTTCTTATATTTTTGGGTATCTTTTTTATTAGTGCCTACACCCCTTTACAATTTTATAGGAATCGGTTCCATGAAACAGTGTATCATGAACAAAATTTTATGACAAATTTATAAAGTAAGGTCTAGTGGTTTTCTTAGCCAAGTTCTATTGGTTAAAATTTATACAGGATAGCCAAAATGTAGTGTCAAAGTTTTCAAACATTAAGGCATATTATCTTTCTTATATTAAATTGGACCCCCTATTCCAACTGCAATTTTAACTAATAAAAAACGATAGTATGCAAAATAATTTATTTCATAAAAAATACAACATAAATAAACATTAATTTAGTTTGAATGTACAGCCATTGAAATAAATTTTCGATATATCTGCCATTTCGTCAATGCACTAACTTGAAGACTGAAGAAAGAAAAGAAAGACTGGAGAAAGTTCAAAAGAAGTTCTTGAAGTTTCTTTCTTATAGATGTAGTGGTAATTACATAGATTACAATTCCGCTTGCAGATTGTACGGCTTGCTCACCCTCCGTCAGAGACGAGTACTTACTGATGCTCTATTCTTGTACAGACTGTTAAATGGCCACTGTGATTCATTCTATCTTTTATCACGTGTCGATCTCCATGTTCCTCCTCGTCAGCTTCGGTATGATTTTCTTTTTTATGCGCCCACGATGCGCACAAATGCATACAGAAACTCGCCAATCATTAGAATGGAGAGAACGGTGGACCGTCTCGGCATTGATTTGTTCCGGTTTAGCAGACAACTATATAGGTCCCTTATCCGTAACGCCATCGTCTCTACTAGCGAGTCTTTACTATAGTAATTATTTATTTTTAGGCTTACGTAAATATGGATAATTTTATTGTAATTTAGCATGCTTTTTCGTTTTCGTTGTTTTGAATTTGATTTGATTTTTATTTCGCTTTAATTGTATTATTTTTTTGTTAATTTTTTATTATTTTTTTTTAATTTTGTTAATTTTCTCGATGTAGACCTTAAATAAATATTTGTTGTTTTTTGTATTAATTTCGTGGAGCCACGTTTTTTGGGTTCGTCCCGTGTTGGCTCCCTACTTGTATAAAATAAATAAATAAATAAATAAAACTTAGACAACTTTATGATCTCGCCACTGTTCTTAATAGGTCGAGGGTGTAATGTGTAAATAACTATCACTAGGACTAAAACTAGATCTAAAACTAGAAACTTTCGGGTTTTGCCGTGCGTTTTTTGAAAAAATGTTTTACGTTTCGGATGCCATGTTGCAACCTTCTTCAGAAACTGGTTCTAACTGATGAACTCACTGATGAACTTAGTGATAGTCCTAGTGATAGTTCTAGTGATATTTCTAGTGTTAGTCCTAGTGTCAGTTCTAATTTTAGTTCAACTATTTTAGAACAGTCTTATTTATTTCAGAATATAATAAATAAAACTAAACACCCAATTAATTCTGCAATTCCGTCAAACACAATTAATTAGTAATCATTTTAACAAATTCTAATTAATTAGTTCATTTCGTGAATTGGCGTGACCCCCCCCGTGAGTCACGTGATTCGTGTGTAATATTCACGTGAGTGACGAGCGTGGCCCACGTGGATCTAGATCGTGAACGGACATAAAAAGGCACTCACGCGCACATCTCTAGTTCTGAGTAAACAAATCTTAGGAACACCTGTATATTATACCCATTCGACTTATAAATAGTCCATTGATTTTATTTGATATTGGTTTATCTGTACCAAATGTGAAAGCTTTTCCATGAATAGTGTTTAAGATATTTGTAAAAATGTGTTAAAATTTTTTAACGTTGATACAGGCCATCTCTTCTATTTGAGGACTCTTAATTTGTCTTTAAGAGTTTTCCAAATTTTACTGACTACAGTAACAATACCTGTTCTCTATTTTCCTCCTGCTTGCGTTGTTTGGTAAGTTTAATACGTATTTAAACCACAAAACCATTCTTCAAATTCTTTCCATACTGCTAGATGGCAAGTAAAGAAGCCATAGCTTCGGCTTTCAAACATCTCCACATTGAAATTGGTGATAATTCAGAAATGAGTTTCTGGCTAATTCGGCCATAAAATCGAAAAGTTCAAATTTAATTTAATTTTTCCTCATTCTATCGTAATCAAAATCCTATGGGCTATAACAAACTTGATATGGTATTTTACCTTGAAAAAGGATGTGTAATTTTCTTCTCTCTCCATCTTGATAAGAAGGCTAGATCGCTTAATACCTTGCGTTGTCTAAACTGTAAATCATAAAATTCTTCGATTTATTTTGGCATTTCAAAATAAAAATTATTTAATTTCTAATTTTAACTAGAAAACTCGCATTGATTGTTCCTTTTTTTAAACGTTTCAAAATAAATCCCTTGATGGCTTGTTACGATGAGGATAACCATATTTGGCCATAAAATGGGAACGTTCGATATGGAGACATCATTATTCATTCCATCCTAATCAAAGTCCTATGGGTTGTAGCAACGTTGATATGGTACTTCACCTTCAAAAAGAATGTGCTATTTCTTTCTCTCTCCATCTTGGTAAAAAAGCCAGATTGCTTAATATTCTCCAGTATATAAACTATAAGTCATAAAATTCTTTGATTTGTTTTGGCATTTTAATTAGTAAAGAAAATTTTTACGGTTACGGTGAGGGTAAACATCTTTAATCACAAAGTGGGAACATGCAAAATGGAGTCCTTCATTCAAAGTCTTATCAGCTGTAGCAGGGTTGATATGATACTATATGTATATATTTTCTTATATTTTTGGGTATCTTTTTTATTAGTGCCTACACCCCTTTACAATTTTATAGGAATCGGTTCCATGAAACAGTGTATCATGAACAAAATTTTATGACAAATTTATAAAGTAAGGTCTAGTGGTTTTCTTAGCCAAGTTCTATTGGTTAAAATTTATACAGGATAGCCAAAATGTAGTGTCAAAGTTTTCAAACATTAAGGCATATTATCTTTCTTATATTAAATTGGACCCCCTATTCCAACTGCAATTTTAACTAATAAAAAACGATAGTATGCAAAATAATTTATTTCATAAAAAATACAACATAAATAAACATTAATTTAGTTTGAATGTACAGCCATTGAAATAAATTTTCGATATATCTGCCATTTCGTCAATGCACTAACTTGAAGACTGAAGAAAGAAAAGAAAGACTGGAGAAAGTTCAAAAGAAGTTCTTGAAGTTTCTTTCTTATAGATGTAGTGGTAATTACATAGATTACAATTCCGCTTGCAGATTGTACGGCTTGCTCACCCTCCGTCAGAGACGAGTACTTACTGATGCTCTATTCTTGTACAGACTGTTAAATGGCCACTGTGATTCATTCTATCTTTTATCACGTGTCGATCTCCATGTTCCTCCTCGTCAGCTTCGGTATGATTTTCTTTTTTATGCGCCCACGATGCGCACAAATGCATACAGAAACTCGCCAATCATTAGAATGGAGAGAACGGTGGACCGTCTCGGCATTGATTTGTTCCGGTTTAGCAGACAACTATATAGGTCCCTTATCCGTAACGCCATCGTCTCTACTAGCGAGTCTTTACTATAGTAATTATTTATTTTTAGGCTTACGTAAATATGGATAATTTTATTGTAATTTAGCATGCTTTTTCGTTTTCGTTGTTTTGAATTTGATTTGATTTTTATTTCGCTTTAATTGTATTATTTTTTTGTTAATTTTTTATTATTTTTTTTTAATTTTGTTAATTTTCTCGATGTAGACCTTAAATAAATATTTGTTGTTTTTTGTATTAATTTCGTGGAGCCACGTTTTTTGGGTTCGTCCCGTGTTGGCTCCCTACTTGTATAAAATAAATAAATAAATAAATAAAACTTAGACAACTTTATGATCTCGCCACTGTTCTTAATAGGTCGAGGGTGTAATGTGTAAATAACTATCACTAGGACTAAAACTAGATCTAAAACTAGAAACTTTCGGGTTTTGCCGTGCGTTTTTTGAAAAAATGTTTTACGTTTCGGATGCCATGTTGCAACCTTCTTCAGAAACTGGTTCTAACTGATGAACTCACTGATGAACTTAGTGATAGTCCTAGTGATAGTTCTAGTGATATTTCTAGTGTTAGTCCTAGTGTCAGTTCTAATTTTAGTTCAACTATTTTAGAACAGTCTTATTTATTTCAGAATATAATAAATAAAACTAAACACCCAATTAATTCTGCAATTCCGTCAAACACAATTAATTAGTAATCATTTTAACAAATTCTAATTAATTAGTTCATTTCGTGAATTGGCGTGACCCCCCCCGTGAGTCACGTGATTCGTGTGTAATATTCACGTGAGTGACGAGCGTGGCCCACGTGGATCTAGATCGTGAACGGACATAAAAAGGCACTCACGCGCACATCTCTAGTTCTGAGTAAACAAATCTTAGGAACACCTGTATATTATACCCATTCGACTTATAAATAGTCCATTGATTTTATTTGATATTGGTTTATCTGTACCAAATGTGAAAGCTTTTCCATGAATAGTGTTTAAGATATTTGTAAAAATGTGTTAAAATTTTTTAACGTTGATACAGGCCATCTCTTCTATTTGAGGACTCTTAATTTGTCTTTAAGAGTTTTCCAAATTTTACTGACTACAGTAACAATACCTGTTCTCTATTTTCCTCCTGCTTGCGTTGTTTGGTAAGTTTAATACGTATTTAAACCACAAAACCATTCTTCAAATTCTTTCCATACTGCTAGATGGCAAGTAAAGAAGCCATAGCTTCGGCTTTCAAACATCTCCACATTGAAATTGGTGATAATTCAGAAATGAGTTTCTGGCTAATTCGGCCATAAAATCGAAAAGTTCAAATTTAATTTAATTTTTCCTCATTCTATCGTAATCAAAATCCTATGGGCTATAACAAACTTGATATGGTATTTTACCTTGAAAAAGGATGTGTAATTTTCTTCTCTCTCCATCTTGATAAGAAGGCTAGATCGCTTAATACCTTGCGTTGTCTAAACTGTAAATCATAAAATTCTTCGATTTATTTTGGCATTTCAAAATAAAAATTATTTAATTTCTAATTTTAACTAGAAAACTCGCATTGATTGTTCCTTTTTTTAAACGTTTCAAAATAAATCCCTTGATGGCTTGTTACGATGAGGATAACCATATTTGGCCATAAAATGGGAACGTTCGATATGGAGACATCATTATTCATTCCATCCTAATCAAAGTCCTATGGGTTGTAGCAACGTTGATATGGTACTTCACCTTCAAAAAGAATGTGCTATTTCTTTCTCTCTCCATCTTGGTAAAAAAGCCAGATTGCTTAATATTCTCCAGTATATAAACTATAAGTCATAAAATTCTTTGATTTGTTTTGGCATTTTAATTAGTAAAGAAAATTTTTACGGTTACGGTGAGGGTAAACATCTTTAATCACAAAGTGGGAACATGCAAAATGGAGTCCTTCATTCAAAGTCTTATCAGCTGTAGCAGGGTTGATATGATACTTCAAATGGAAGAAAGATGTGTTATTGTCACCTCTCTCCATCTTGGTAGGAAACCTAGATTGTTTAATGCGTTCCGTTGTCTAAACTGTAAACCATAAAATTCCTTGAAACTTGATATGGTAATTCACCTTGAAAGAGGATACGTTATTTTCTTTTCACTCCATCTTGATAGAAGTACCATTTCTTAATACCTTCCAATGTCTAATCATAAAAATGTAAATCATAGAACTCGCATTGAATATTACATTTTTTTAACATTTCAAAATAAATCTTCCAGATTCATTCTTTTTGCTCAATACAACCAAATTGGATTGGCAAAGAAAATTTATCTTCTCCCCCTTGATAGCTTGTTACGGTGAGATCGAGATTATTCGCGCCACGTTTACCTCGACTACGTGCAGAAGATTACACCCGTTGGATTATGTAAGCAATTCCGACCCGATTGTCTCGGGGTCCAATTTGCCGCACAGCTTCAAAGTATATGCTTCGCCGGGAGATCGCGGTCTGGGATGTTTGTTTTGCGATTTGCTGCGGTCTGATCGAAGAAAGAGTTTTCATCAGGTATATTAGAACCACATCGTCTTGTTCTTCTATGGTTATTCTACGGCCGATGATAGAACGAAATTGATGCTTAAACTACGTCTACCCGATTTCTTTTTTTTTAATATTTTAAATTTTTTCCTTTTTTTGATTAAATTGATTTTCTGGTTATTATTAGCTTAAGTTTGCTTCTTTTACAACGTCTAATGGCACGAAATCGGTGTATCGATTAAACTTAAAGGTAGGGTATTTTAAATTCTTTTAAGTTTTTCTTTTATTTCGTGAAGGGTTTTTATTACTTTTTCGTTGGTTTGGTTTAAAAAAGTTGGGCGACTTCCAAGTCTGTTGGTTTTGCGGTTTGGGGGCCAATTAAAACCGTGAATTTTTAGA
This sequence comes from Onthophagus sagittarius, assembly GCA_036711965.1. NCBI lineage: Eukaryota > Metazoa > Arthropoda > Insecta > Coleoptera > Scarabaeidae > Onthophagus > Onthophagus sagittarius. The sequence continues at coordinate 18,761,070 of JASERS010000004.1, forward strand.
AGAAATAATGAGATTTTTTGTAAAATAAACTGGTATAAACCGGATTTATAAAAATAGGAATAGAACAAAATAAAACACCAAAAGAAAATAATCGATTTGATTTCTTGTAATATTTTTTTAACGTTACAAATGTAAACTTCTTTCTTAGGCTCATTTTATCGCATTGAAAGATCTTCGCCTTGAAAGTAGATTAGTGAAAAGTTGCCTTATCTCCTCATTAAAATATTTATTGACTCCGCATCGACTAATCATTTCAATAATAATCCATTCGCCATTAAAGGTATCGTTCTATCTATCCATTTCGAAAGTACAACAACAAAATCTCGTCAGAGGATCTCAATCCTCAAGTAGTTTCCTCGAATAATGGGTCCTTAATTAACAATAAGACGGTTCTAACGTCCAGTTAGAATCAAAGATTAAAAAAAAATTAATGGACAAAAAACATTCCCATCGTTTTAATTTAATTGGTTTTTAATTTTTGTAATTTGCAAAAATTGATGGGAAAAAGTGGTATAATTTTCTTTCTCTCCTTTTTGTTGACAGGACAATGTATCAATATAGTCGGGGCTATTATGTGGCAATAAGGCCGGCTAATAGTATTAGCATGACTACCGCTTTTTTGTCCATTCGTCTTACAAAGGTCCGTGAAAAATGCACCGCACCATGTTATGGTCTCGACTTTTATAACAGAAACGGCGCTAAGATCCGTTTGGTGATTTGACACGCCCGCTATTCGCTCTTTGTTTAACAAGAATTCGTATTTAACAGCTCATCAACAGATAAAGAGATACTATTAAAATAATATTAACCCAATAATTTCATTGAATGTATAATAAATAAGATTTTTATAAAAATCAGAGAATTTTAACCCAATTTGATATATCACAACCTCTATTTATCATTAAATTCATTTTTGATTATTCATTACTTTTCGGTTATCTTGATTTCAAAAAAATGATAACATCTTGAAAATTATAACACCTAGATATATAGAGTTTGGGCTCATTTCACACGATCTTTAATTATATATTTTAAAATTTTCAAATTATTCAATTTCGGCTATCTTGAATTTTATAAATATTCAATTTTATTGAAACGGTTAAGATTTTCGTGATGCTCAACATATTTTAACCCAATTTGATGTATCACACTCTATACTTCTCATTAAATTCATTTTTAGAAACATTGTTTATTCGTCATTTGTTTTCAGCCATCTTGAACAAAAATATCAAAAACAAAAATATCTCGAGAATTATAATACCTATATATCGAGTTTGGGCTCATTTTGAATTTTATAAATATTCGATATTATCGAAAAAGTTAAGATTTTCTTGATCTTCAGAAAATTTTAACCCAATTTAATGCATCGCACTCTATGTATATCATTCACTCCATCTTTAAAAGCAAATACAGCACACTTTATTTGTTATTTATTTTCGGCCATCTTGATTTTATAAAAACAAAGATATTTCGAAAACTATTAACACCTAGATATATCGAGTTTGGACTCATTTTACAAGTTTTTGAATTATCTACCCTAATATTTTGAAATTATTAGTTTTCGGCCATCTTGATTTTGAAAAACACAAAAATTACAATATTTTGGAAAGAATAAAAGCAAAATATGTCGTGTTTGGAGTAATTTTAAAGAGTTCTCTATAAAATTGTAAATTCCATTTTATTTAAAAGGTGATGCGCAGAGAATTTTAACCCTATTCGATGTGTCACACTCTATATTTATTATTAATTTCATTTTTAAAAGATTTTTAATTAAATTATTAATTCTTCATTTGTTTTCGGGTATCTTAACTTTATAAAAACGAAAATATCTCGACAATTATAAGATCTACATATGTCGAGATTCAAAATTCGAGATTCGAGATTCGAGATTCAAAATTTACGAATTATTTGTAAATTTTGCTTACCTATCGCAAGCAAAATTTACAAATAATTCGTAAATTTTGAATTTTATAAATATTCGATTTTATCGAATATTTAATATCGAGGTTAAGATTTTCGTAATATTCAGAAAATTTTAACTCAATTTGATGTATCACACAATATATGTATCATTAAATCTACCTTTAAATGCATATACGGCACAGTATATTCGTCATTTGTTTGCGACCATCTTGATTTTATAAAAATAAAGATATCTCGAGAATTATAACACCTAGATATATCGAGTTTGGGCTCATTTTACACGATATTTAATAATATATCGCCAAATTAACAAATAATTCATTTTTGTCCATCTGGAATTTTATAAATATTCGATTTTATTGAAAAGGCCTACATTTTTGTCATCTTCAGAAAATTCTAACCCAATTTGATGTATCACATCCTATATGTATCATTAAATCAATCTTTAAAAGCATATTAGGCACATTTTATTCGTCATTTGTTTGCGACCATCTTGATTTTATAAAAATAAAGATATCTCGAGAATTATAACACCTAGATATATCGAATTTGGGCTCATTTTACACGATATTTAATAATATATCGCCAAATTAACAAATAATAAATTTTTGTCCATCTGGAATTTTATAAATATTCGATTTTATTGAAAAGGCTAACATTTTCGTCATCTTCAGAAAATTCTAACCCAATTTGATGTATCACATCCTATATGTATCATTAAATCAATCTTTAAAAGCATATTAGGCACATTTTATTCATCATTTGTTTGCGACCATCTTGATTTTATAAAAATAAAGATGTCTCGAGAATTATAACACCTAGATATATCGAGTTTGGGCTCATTTTACACGATATTTAATAATATATCGCCAAATTAACAAATAATTAATTTTCGGCCATCTGGAATGTTATAAATATTCGATTTTATTGAAAAGGCCTACATTTTTGTCATCTTCAGAAAATTCTAACCCAATTTGATGTATCACATCCTATATGTATCATTAAATCAATCTTTAAAAGCATATTAGGCACATTTTATTCGTCATTTGTTTGCGACCATCTTGATTTTATAAAAATAAAGATATCTCGTGAATTATAACACCTAGATATATCGAGTTTGGGCTCATTTTACACGATATTTAATAATATATCGCCAAATTAACAAATAATTAATTTTCGGCCATCTGGAATTTTATAAATATTCGATTTTATTGAAAAGGCTAACATTTTCGTCATCTTCAGAAAATTCTAACCCAATTTGATGTATCACATCCTATATGTATCATTAAATCAATCTTTAAAAGCATATTAGGCACATTTTATTCGTCATTTGTTTGCGACCATCTTAATTTTATAAAAATAAAGATATCTCAAGAATTATAACACCTAGATATATCGAGTTTGGGCTCATTTTACACGATACTTAATAATATATCGCCAAATTAACAAATAATTAATTTTCGGCTATCTGGAATTTTATAAATATTCGATTTTATTGAAAAGGCCTACATTTTTGTCATCTTCAGAAAATTTTAACCCAATTTGATGAATCACATCCTATATGTATCATTACATCAATCTTTAAAAGCATATTAGGCACATTTTATTCGTCATTTGTTTGCGACCATCTTGATTTTATAAAAATAAAGATATCTCGTGAATTATAACACCTAGTTATATCGAGTTTGGGCTCATTTTACACGATATTTAATAATATATCGCAAAATTAACAAATAATTAATTTTTGTCCATCTGGAATTTTATAAATATTCGATTTTATTGAAAAGACTAACATTTTCGTCATCTTCAGAAAATTCTAACCCAATTTGATGTATCACATCCTATATGTATCATTAAATCAATCTTTAAAACCATATTAGGCACATTTTATTCGTCATTTGTTTGCGACCATCTTGATTTTATAAAAATAAAGATATCTCGTGAATTATAACACCTAGATATATCGAGTTTGGGCTCATTTTACACGATATTTAATAATATATCGCCAAATTAACAAATAATTAATTTTCGGCCATCTGGAATTTTATAAATATTCGATTTTATTGAAAAGGCTAACATTTTCGTCATCTTCAGAAAATTCTAACCCAATTTGATGTATCACATCCTATATGTATCATTAAATCAATCTTTAAAACCATATTAGGCACATTTTATTCGTCATTTGTTTGCGACCATCTTAATTTTATAAAAATAAAGATATCTCAAGAATTATAACACCTAGATATATCGAGTTTGGGCTCATTTTACACGATATTTAATAATATATCGCCAAATTAACAAATAATTAATTTTCGGCCATCTGGAAATTTATAAATATTCGATTTTATTGAAAAGGCTAACATTTTCGTCATCTTCAGAAAATTCTAACCCAATTTGATGTATCACATCCTATATGTATCATTAAATCAATCTTTAAAAGCATATTAGGCACATTTTATTCGTTATTTGTTTGCGACCATCTTGATTTTATAAAAATAAAGATATCTCGAGAATTATAACACCTAGATATATCGAGTTTGGGCTCATTTTACACGATATTTAATAATATATCGCCAAATTAACAAATAATTAATTTTTGTCCATCTGGAATTTTATAAATATTCGATTTTATTGAAAAGGCTAACATTTTCGTCATCTTCAGAAAATTCTAACCCAATTTGATGTATCACATCCTATATGTATCATTAAATCAATCTTTAAAAGCATATTAGGCACACTTTATTCGTCATTTGTTTGCGACCATCTTGATTTTATAAAAATAAAGATATCTCGTGAATTATAACACCTAGATATATCGAGTTTGGGCTCATTTTACACGATATTTAATAATATATCGCCAAATTAACAAATAATTAATTTTTGTCCATCTGGAATTTTATAAATATTCGATTTTATTGAAAAGGCTTACATTTTTGTCATCTTCAGAAAATTCTAACCCAATTTGATGTATCACATCCTATATGTATCATTAAATCAATCTTTAAAAGCATATTAGGCACATTTTATTCGTCATTTGTTTGCGACCATCTTGATTTTATAAAAATAAAGATATCTCGTGAATTATAACACCTAGATATATCGAGTTTGGGCTCATTTTGCACGATATTTAATAATATATCGCCAAATTAACAAATAATTAATTTTCGGCCATCTGGAATTTTATAAATATTCGATTTTATTGAAAAGGCCTACATTTTTATCATCTTCAGAAAATTGTAACCCAATTTGATGTATCACATCCTCCTATATGTATCATTAAATCAATATTTAAAAGCATATTAGGCACATTTTATTCGTCATTTGTTTGCGACCATCTTGATTTTATAAAAATAAAGATATCTCGTGAATTATAACACCTAGATATATCGAGTTTGGGCTCATTTTACACGATATTTAATAATATATCGCCAAATTAACAAATAATTAATTTTCGGCCATCTGGAATTTTACAAATATTCGATTTTATTGAAAAGGCTAACGTTTTCGTCATCTTCAGAAAATTCTAACCCAATTTGATGTACCACATCCTATATGTATCATTAAATCAATCTTTAAAAGCATATTAGGCACATTTTATTCGTCATTTGTTTTCGGCCATCTTGACTTTATAAAACCAAGGATATCTCGAAAATTATAATCCCTAGATATATCAAGTTTGGGCTCATTTTACAAGTTTTTTAATTATCTACCCCAATATTTTGAAATTATTAGTTTTTGACTATCTTGAATTTTGCAAACACAAAAATCGTAATATCACGGGGAAAATAAAAACAAAATATGTCGTGATTAGACTCATTTTATAGGATTCTCCTTAAAACTGTTGAATATCATAAAATTAACGCAATTAAAAATTATAACCGGAAGTTGGTAGTATTTGATAACCTCTTTTTGTGTTGGTTCCATCAAAACTTGATGGAGTTTTTGAGATAATATTAATTTTTTTCATCAAAATTAAATTGTTTCATCAAGTTTCATGCAGTATTTAACGATTAATTATATATTAAAGTTTATCTTAAGACATCTTAAGAACGGTTTGTGATACAACTTTTAATCAAGGATTCTTTTTTGTGTAAAATGCTTTAAATAATATGAAAAAGCATTCAAAATTATAATTTATTAAGTTGCCCAAATGATATCTGGTATTGAATTACGATTTGGAATCTTTTTAGGACTTTTAACCTTGTTAACATAAAATGTGTTTTATTTCGAGATCAGTTGATGATAGCTTTAAACTAAGAGTACCTGTTTTGTTTAAAATACAAACATAAAATTATTTAGTTGATGGAATAGATGCTCCCGACCGTAAAATGAATTATCTTGTATTTTTGATAATGTTGATAAAATATGATTTATCTTAAGACTGGTTGGTGATGCAATTTTTATCTAAGAGTGTCTTTATGATTTAAAATACATCGAGGAATTCAAAAATTCATCCAAACTAATAATTTAATTGATCATCATTACAGGTAGCAAAATGATTTTATCTTGTATTTTTTGGGAATGTTGGTGTTAGCACAAAATATGATTTATCTCAAGAACTGTTGGTGATTCAATTATTAACTAAGAGTACCTTCCTTATTTCAGGAACATAGAAGAACTCAAAAATGTACTCAAACTAATGATTTAATTGATGTGGTAGATGTTGCAGGCCGCAAAATGAATTTACCTTGTATCTTTGAGGATGTTGATATCAGCACAAAATGTGATTTATCTCAAGAACAGTTGGTGATGTAACTTTTATCTAAAAGTACTTTTTTATTTAAAATATATCGAGGAATTCAAAAATGTAGTCAAACTAATGATTTAATTGATGTGGTAAATGTTACATGCCGCAAAATAAGTTTAGGTGTCTTGTATTTTTAGAGATGTTGGTGTTAGCACAAAATTTGATTTATTTCAAGAACGGTTGGTGATACAACTTTTAACTAAGAGTATCTTTTTGATCTAAAACACATCGAGGAATTGAAAAATATATCCAAATTAATGATATAGCCCATGAAGTAGATAATACAGGCGGCAAATTGATTTTATATAGTTTGTTTTGGGAATGTTGGTGTTAACACAAAATATGATTTATCTCAAGAACTGTTGATGATTCAATTATTAACTAAGAGTACCTATTTTATTGCAAAACCATAGAAGAACTCAAAAACATACTCAAACTAATGATTTAATTAATACGGTAGGTTTTACCGACAGCAAAATGAATTTATCTTGCATCTTTGGGGATGTTGTTATTAGCACAAAATCTGATGTATCTCAAGAACAGTTGGTGATGCAACTTTTATCTAAGAGTACTTTTTTATTTAAAATACATCGAGGAATTCAAAAATGTACCCAAATTAATGATTTAGTTGATGGGGTAGATCTTACAGGCCACGGAATGAGTTTATCTTGTAGTTTTGGAAAAGTTGGTGTTAGCTATCGCAATATATGATTTATCTCAAGAACGGTTGGTGATACAACTTTAAAATTAAGGGACCTTTTTGATTTAAAATACTTCGAGAAGTTGGAAAATATGCCCAAACTAACGATTTAGTTGATGGGGTGTAAATGAGGCAGAGTGCAGATTTCTGTTTTTGAATATAGATCCTCATGCTAGAATTCGTAACATTTTTTTTCCTGATTCCCTGATTACTTCTTCTTTTGACTCCGGAGAATTTATGAGGCGCTGAGAGTAGAAAGGGCGACCTCAATGTTGGACCAATAAATATCTTTTTTTTGATGTATGTATGTATGGAATGATGAGGAATCGTTCTATCTAACAATTATGTTAAGTTTGTCTTTTTTTCCTTCGAAACTTGACTATTACGCAAAATCGGTGTTCGATTGAGAGTACAAACGACCAATTCAGGCATGTTGAGTTCATCTGTATCTCATTGTGTTTCTCGGATTCAAGGATGAACGGCGAATTCCTTAGCAAATGCCTATTCATTTTCTGCACGTAGACCATATTTTTATTTAATTTAGTTGACTGGTAGCTTACAAAAAACATATAGAATATTATTACTAAAAAAAATGGTTATCAAGAAAGATGTATATTGTTGAGTTCGTCCTTATGCAAAATATTGAATACAAGTTTCTCTCTAAATCATATTTTGTTGAATTCGCCCTTTGTATTCTCAACGCCTCATATATTTATGAGATCTCCATCATCGAGGAGTGATTTTAGAGAAATACCCCTTTCTTTGTAGGTCAGTGATCTAAAATGTTTTGCTCGTATTATTACCTCTGTTTGTATTTTTTTGTAGTGTACTTTGAATTTTATCTTGTTGCACAAGATTATGCCCTAATATTTGACCAAGTTTGTACGTTTTGTAATTGATGTGCCTGTCGTGATCTGCTAGGATTAATCGGTGATTCTGGAGTATGGGATACTCTCCATTTGTGATACCATGGTGATATGTTGTTATATTGCATCTGGAGTGATTCTATTACTATTTGAAGGCTTTTTCCATGTGATATTAATGTAGTGTCATCTGCATATTGATAGCTAGCTAGATCAATATAGCTGGTATCTGGATGGATTGGAGAATATATGTCATAGCAATAGACGTTATACAGGGTAGATGAGATTGGAGATCCTTGATGCTCAGTATCCTGTCGCATATACATCTACAACGATCAGGTAGGATGTAGGTATTTCTGATTTATCTATCTGATATAGAAGGCCCTTGTGTCAGACTGTGCCGAAAGCTTTTCTTGTAAAGAAATAATATCGCTGCTTATCGGCACTTTATTGATTCAAAATACATAGAGGAATCAAAAATTTACTCAAACTAACGATATAGTTGATGGGGTAGGTTTACAGGTTGCACAATGAGTTTATCTTATATTTTGGGAGTATTTGTGTTAGCTATCACGAAATATCATTTATCTCAACTTTAACTGAGAGTATCTTGTCGATTTAAAATACATTGAAATACAATGATTTAGTTGATGTATTAGATGTTACAGACCGCAGAATGAATTTATCTTATATTTTTGATGTAACTTTTAACAAAGAGTACCTTTTTTGTTCAAAGCACTTCAATGAATTCAAAAATATCCCCAAAATTATATTTTTAGATTATGATTTTTCAATTCTTTCAATCACCATTATAAAAAAATTACATACAGACCCAAATTAACTAAATCAAAATTTTTTTATTATAAACCATTAAATTTGTCGCCGCCAACACAAAGAAACCGGATGTCACCTAATTTCGCTGTCCCATTATTTCAGTGTCCCCTTTCGGTTTTAGATACATCTACCTGCGATTCGAATAGATGAAGATCTAAGTTTATACACAACTTTAGAGATCGTATCTTGGCCCTATGTTGACACGAAAAAGACTCATTTAGCTTCTGTTGGACACAACCGCAAGCGCCACCAGGTCAACTAAAAACCCAGCCGATCCTAATGTCTTGTAAAATACAGGAAACGATTTGTACCGTTAAACTAGACGTTAAAAAAGGAGCGATCACGTAGGTAACCTTTAAATCGTGTAGAGTGGCGGGTTCTTTGCCATTTCGGGGGGGATTATGGGGTTTTTCTCGCTAAACAAATTCCCGGTAATCAAAAATTAATGACGCGGAAAGTTGGGTCGATATCAAAAAGGACATTAACGATAGGATCTCATTGACAGAAAAAAAAGTTATTACTGCGATTACGTACTGTTAAATTTACTTTTTTCTGCGCATCATTTAGAAATTAGAAAGCTAGTTTTCTATTAGAAATATTATAGTGTAATTATGGGGGTGTTATGAAATTATATGTTTTATATTCGATTTTTGAAACTTTTAGACATTAAAGTCGATAGTTTAATTAATTAATCTTCTCCCTACTCAAAAACAAAATCGTTTCTTAACATACATCTTTTATACATACGGTCATTCTGCAATCACCGCAGTTTCCATTATTTTAATCGCACGAATTCGCCCCTTCCATAGCAAGATCGTCACGCCCGTTGACTGGGCGTAAACGGTTACCTGTCTTTTCTTCCATTGGCTCCACGTTCCCTTTCCCCAGGTGAACAAACACTCACACAACTCACCTGAGACCAGTTTTGCTCAGGTTCTGGCCTCCGACGTAGTGCGGCTCTGTTTGTTTGTCTCCTGTCTCGACCATTAACGCACAAATACATACATGTATATACCTTATATAAATTAAATGTGTATGTATTAAGTTACCTTTTTATTATATACTTATAAAGGTGTACGTATAGATATATGTGTACAAGATAAACACTTCGTGTATACGACGCATCGACGTGAATCTCATTTTACGTGTTTCTTTTTTTTTTGTTGTTTTGTTTATTTTGGGGTTTTTTACTTTTTGGTTTTCGTCGCGATTTTGTTGAACGAGTTTTTTTTTTGGAACTTCATCGGTTCGTTGAATCAAATAGTTGATGGTCGTGACGGTTGTTTTGGATTTTTGTTGGTTTCTTTAACATCACGGCACTGGGTAAGTCCTTTTTAAATTATTATTTTTTTCTTATTTATTTCATTTACTGATTTAACCCAATCTAGAACATAAGATACAAAGAAATTCTCTCTTTTCAACGAGTAATCAAGTCGCGATAGTTAAAGCTAATTGACTTAAATTTAAGCCTTATTTAATTACATTTCTTGATTTGAAAATTTTCGAACTATTAAAGAAATGTTTGAAATTCTTGTATAATAAATTGTAAATTTCCAGGGTTAACAATTTGTGTAATCAATTTTAAACCCTGTTTTTATTTGACGTTTATTCAATGAGAAGTCGGAGAGTTTGTTTTTTCTTCTTTATCTCGTTTTTGTTCAGTATTAAAAAACAAAACTTTTTGCGATAACAAAGAAACCTTTCAAGTTGTGTTATGCCAAATTATACATTTTCCAGGTAAGCTATTCTTCGATTTTTTATTTCTAAAATTGTTGGATTATTCCTACAAAACTTTAAAATTATTTTAACAAAATTATTTTCTCTAATCTTGTTAAGATTTAAATACCTATAACTTTTTTAAAATTTTTTTGTCGCTGGTTTTTTGTTTACAAAACAAATGAAATAACAAATGAAGCTATATTATTGTTTGCAATGGAGTTACTCCCACAGCACGCTACGCGTAATGGAGACAAACATCAAATGAGAGAATTGATACAAAAATACTTTCTCCTAACCCTTTTAATTTACTAAACAAAACTTTATTAAACTATAAAGGTATGCATAAAGATGGATTATGCCAAGGTTGAGTATTTCATCTTATATGTTTAAAATTGCTGATGATATTTATCATTTAGAATATTTTAAGAAGGAAAAACAATTTTTTCAAAATTGAAATATTTTGGGATTATACAGTAATGCTTAAAGCTCGTTTATATTGAATTTTAAGCGGCCAGGATCAATATTTCATTTTGCACATCTCTGTACAACTTCTTTTTTTATTTGAAGTTTGTCGAATAAAAATTTAGAAATCAAAATCGATTTTTCCTAACTGGTTCTGAGTTAATAAATGAAACTTTATAAGATAATAAAGGTAAGCAAAAGTTTGGGTTATCCCAACTTTTATGTTTCCTGGTATTCACTTTGTATGTTTAAAATTGCTGATGATATTTATCATTTCATTTAGAATATTTTAAGAAAAAAAAAACATTTTCTTCAAAAAAGAAATATTTTGGGATTATAAAGTAGCGCATCAAGTTCATTTATATTAAATTTTAAGCTGCCAGGATCAATATTTCATTTTGCACATCTCTGTACAACTTCGTTTTTTATTTGAAGTTTGTCGAATAAAAGTTTAGAAATAAAAATCGATTTCTCTTAACCGGTTCTGATTTAATAAATGAAACTTTATAAAATAATAAAGCTAAGCAAAACTTTTGGGTTATCCCAACTTTTATGTTTCCTGGTATAATATTTCACTTTGTATGTTTAAAATTGCTGATGATATTTATCATTTCATTTAGAATATTTTAAGAAAAAAAAGCATTTTCTCCAAAATTGAAATATTTTAGGATTATAAAGTAATGCTTAAAGCTCGTTTATATTGAATTTTAAGCGGCCAGGATCAATATTTCATTTTGCACAACTCTGTACAACTTCTTTTTTTATTTGAAATTTGTCGAATAAAAGTTTATTAATAAAAATCGATTTCTCTTAACCAGTTCTGATTTAATAACTAAAACTTTATAAGATAATAAAGGTAAGCAAAACTTTTGGGTTATCCCAACTTTTATGTTTCCTGGTATAATAATTCACTTTGTATGTTTAAAATTGCTAATGAAGTTTAACATTTCTTTGAAGAAGACTGTTTTAAGAAAAAATATTTTCTCCAAAACTATTAAGATTTGAAAACTGACTCATTTTGAGATTATAAAGTTGAATTTATATTGAATTTTAAGCTTCAATGGTCGACAAAATCAAAAATTGAAATTTCTAATCGGTTCCGATTTAATAAAAGAAACTTTGTAAAATAATAAAAGTATCCAAGTTTGGATTAATCAAAGTTTTAAGTTTCCTAGTTGAGTGATTCACTTCCTATGTTTAAAATTGATGATTAAATTTGATGTTAAGATGTTAAAAAACTAAGTAATCCCGAAATATTACACTTTTGAAATCTTAACAGTTTATTTTAATCTTCCAAAATCAACATTTTATTTTGTATATCTCTGTAAAAATCCCCTTTTTATTTGACATTTGTCGAATAAAAGATTAGAAATAAATCACCGAACCTATTCTTATTTAATAAATGAAACCTTATAAGGTAATAAACGTAATAACAAGGCTGGATTATGCCAAGTTCTAAGTTTCCTGGTTGTGTAATTATTTCATGTTTTGTGATTAAATTGCTGATGAAATTTAACAATTCTTTGAAGACTGTTCTAATAAAAGAACTGTGAAGATTTTAAAAGAGAAATATTTTTTGAATTGCTTTAATATAAAGTTCGTTTATATTAAATTTTAATCTTCCAAACTCAACATTTTATTTTGTATATCTCTGTACAAATCCCTTTTTTATTTGACATTTGCCGAATAAAAGATAAAAAAAAATCACCGAACCAGTTCCAATTTAATAAATGAAACCTTATAAGGTAATAAAGGTAATAATAAAGTTGGATTATGACAAGTTCTAAGTTTCCTGGTTGTGTAATTATTTCATATTTTGTGATTAAAATTGCTGATGAAATTTAACAATTCTTTGGAGACTGTTCTAATAAACGAACTGTTAAGATTTGAAAAGTGAAATATTTTGGGATTGCTTTAATATAAAGTTCGTTTATATTAAATTTTAATCTTCCAAAATCAACATTTTATTTTGTATATCTCTGTACACATCCCTTTTTTATTTGACATTTATGGAATAAAAGATTAGAAATAAAATCACCTAATCAGTTCCGATTTTAATAAGTGAAACCTTATAAGGTAATAAAGGTAATAACAAAGTTGGATTAAGCCAAGTTTTAAGTTTCCTGGTTGTGTAATTATTTCATATTTTGTGATTAAAATTGCTGATGAAATTTGACAATTCTTTGAAGACTGTTCTAATAAAAGAACTGTAAAGATTTTAAAAGAGAAATATTTTGGGATTGCTTTAATATAAAGTTCGTTTATATTAAATTATAATCTTCCAAAATCAACATTTTATTTTGTATAACTCTGTACAAATCCCTTTTTTATTTTACATTTGTCGAATAAAACATAAAAAAAAATCTCCGAACCAGTTCCGATTTAATAAATGAAACCTTATAAGGTAATAAACGTAATAACAAGACTGGGTTATGCCAAGTTCCAAGTTTCCTGGTTTTGTAATTATTTCATATTTTATGATTAAAATTGCTGATAAAATTTGACAATTCTTTGAAGACTGTTCTAATAAAAGAACTGTTAAGATTTGAAAAGTGAAATATTTTGTGGTTGCTTTAATATAAAGTTCGTTTATATTAAATTTTAATCTTACAAAATCAACATTTTATTTTGCATATCTCTGTACAAATCCCTTTTTTATTTGACATTTGCCGAATAAAAGATAAAAAAGATCACCGAACCGGTTCCAATTTAATAAATAAAATCTTATAAGGTAATAAACGTAATAACAAAACTGGGTTATGCCAAGTTCTAAGTTGCCTGGTTGTGTAATTATTTCATATTTTGTGATTAAAATTGCTAATGAAATTTGATAATTCTTTGAAAATTGTTCTAATAAAAGAACTGTTAAGATTTGAAAAGTGAAATATTTTGTGGTTGCTTTAATATAAAGTTCGTATATATTAAATTTTAATCTTCCAAAATCAATATTTTATTTTGTATATCTCTGTACAAATCCCTTTTTTATTTGGCATTTGCCGAATAAAAGATAAAAAAGATCACCGAACCGGTTCCAATTTAATAAATAAAATCTTATAAGGTAATAAAGGTAATAACAAAGTTGAATTATGCCAAGTTCTAAGTTTCCTGGTTGTGTAATTATTTCATATTTTGTGATTAAAATTGCTGATGAAATTTAACAATTCTTTGGAGACTGTTCTAATAAAAGAACTGTAAAGATTTTAAAAGAGAAATATTTTGGGATTGCTTTAATATAAAGTTCGTTTATATTAAATTATAATCTTCCAAAATCAACACTTTATCTTGTATAACTCTGTACAAATCCCTTTTTTATTTTACATTTGTCGAATAAAACATAAAAAAAATCTCCGAACCAGTTCCGATTTAATAAATGAAACTTTATAAGGTAATAAACGTAATAACAAGACTGGGTTATGCCAAGATCCAAGTTTCCTGGTTGTGTAATTATTTCATATCTTGTGATTAAAATTACTCATGAAATTTGACAATTCTTTGAAGACTGTTCTAATAAAAGAACTGTTAAGATTTGAAAAGTGAAATAGTTTGGGATTGCTTTAATATAAAGTTCGTTTATATTAAATTTTAATCTTCCAAAATCAACATTTTATTTTGCATATCTCTGTACAAATCCCTTTTTTATTTGACATTTGCCGAATAAAAGATTAAAAAAATCACCGAACCGGTTTCAATTTAATAAATAAAACCTTATAAGGTAATAAAAGGAATAACAAGGTTGGATTATGCCAAGTTCTAAGTTTCCTGGTTGTGTAATTATTTTATATTTTGTGATTAAAGTTGCTGATGAAATTTGACAATTCTTTGAAGACTGTTCTAATAAAAGAACTGTAAAGATTTTAAAAGGGAAATATTTTGGAATTGCTTTAATATAAAGTTCGTTTATATTAAATTTTAATCTTCCAAAATCAACATTTTATTTTGTATATCTCTGTACAAATCCCTTTTGTCAAATAAAAGATTAGAAATAAATCACCGAACCTATTCTTATTTAATAAATGAAACCTTATAAGGTAATAAAAGGAATAACAAGGTTGGATTGTGCCAAGTTCTAAATTTCCTGGTTGTGTAATTATTTTATATTTTGTGCTTAAAGTTGCTTATGAAATTTGACATTTCTTAGGGCAAACTGGGGCAAACTTTTAAGAGAAGAGGAAAATTCTCCGAAACTGTTAAGATTTTAACACCGAAACTTTTTGAGGTAATAAAGTAATCTTTGAAGTTTAATTACACTCAATTTTAAACATCCAGGGTAAATGATTCATTTTATATATACCTCTTTAAAAATTCTTTTGGGTTGACGTTTGTTGAATGTGAAGTTAGAAACAAAAATTGTGTTCTTTCAAACGCTTCCGTTTTAATAAATAAAACTTTTTGAGACTACAAAGGTATGCATGAGGTTGAATTACACCAAATTGTAAGTTTGATGGGAAAGCAATTCATTATATATCTTTAAAATCGTACCATAAATTTGACAGCTATTTTGAGATTTGACAGTAAAAAAAATTCTTCAAAACTGTTACGATTTCAGCATTGAAACTTTTTGAGGTAATAAAAAGTAATCTTTGTGAGTGTAACTATACTCACTTTTAAATTTCTAGGATGATTCATTTTATATATCTTCAAAAATTCTCTTTTTGTATTGACGTTTGCTGAATGTGAAGTTAGAAACAAACATTGTGTTCTTCCAAACGGTTCCGATTTATTTAACAAAACTTTTTGAGACTACAAAGGTATGCTTGAAATTGAGTTACACCAAATTGTAAGTTTGATGGGAAAGCAATTCATTATATACCTTTAAAATCGTACCATAAATTTGACAGCTATTTTGAAATTTGACAGTAAAAAAAATTCTTCAAAACTATTACGATTTCAGCATTGAAGCTTTTTGAGGTAATAAAAAGTAATCTTTGTAGTGTAAGTATACTCACTTTTAAATTTCTAGGATGATTCATTTTATATATCTTCAAAAATTCTCTTTTTGTATTGACGTTTGCTGAATGTGAAGTTAGAAACAAACATTGTGTTCTTCCAAACGGTTCCGATTTATTTAACAAAACTTTTTGAGACTACAAAGGTATGCTTGAAATTGAGTTCCACCAAATTGTAAGTTTGATGGGAAAGCAATTCATTATATACCTTTAAAATCGTACCATAAATTTGACAGCTATTTTGACATTTGACAGTAAAAAAATTCTTCAAAACTATTACGATTTCAGCATTGAAACTTTTTGAGGTAATAAAAAGTAATCTTTGTAGTGTAACTATACTCACTTTTAAATTTCTAGGATTATTCATTTTATATATCTTCAAAAATTCTCTTTTTGTATTGACGTTTGTTGAATGTGAAGTTAGAAACAATCATTATGTTCTTCTAAACGGTTCGGATTTAATAAATAAAACTTTTTAAGATTATAAAGGTATGCCTGAGGTTGAATTACACCAAATTTTAAGTTTCATCGGTAAGGAATCCGTTATATATCTTTAAAATCGTACCTTAAATTTGACAGCTATTTTGACATTTGACAGTAAAAAGGAATTGTTATGGTTTGAGGACTCTTTTTGAGGTTAACAATTTATTCGATTATACTCAATTTCAGAAAAATTTTCAGAGTCAACGATTCGTTTTATAATTTTTAAAAAGTTCACCTTTTGATGTGACGTGAAGTTAGTAGTCAACAATTGTGTCCGGAACGGTTGAAATTTACGCAATAATACTTCTTTGGATTATAAAAGCATCTTGAAGTTAAGTTACAGCAAATTATAAGTTACTTTAATGGGTGAGATTCTCTTTATTGTATTTTTAAAATTGATGATTTTGTTGTATTTGACATTGACGTTTGTTGAATGTGAGGTTAGAAATATTGTTTTCTTCCAAACGGTTCCGTTTTGATAAATAAAACTTTTTAAGATTACAAAGGTATGCTTGAAGTTGAATTACATCAAATTCTAAGTTTCAGGGGTAAGCAATTCGTAATATATCTTTAAAATCACATCTTTAATTTGACAGCTGTTTTGACATTTACAAGTACAAAAAAATTGTAACGATTTGAGGACTCAAACTTTTTGAGGTAATAAAATAATCTTTTAAGTTCAATTATACTCTATTTTAAATTTCCAGGCCCAAAGATTCAATCTATGTATATATGTCTTTAAAATTCTCTTTTTGACTTGACGTTTGTCGAATTTTAGGTTAGAAACAAACATTGTGTTCTTCCAAACGATTCGGATTTAAGGAATAAAACTTTTTGAGATTATAAAAGTATGCTTAAGGTTGAATTACACCAAATTGTAAGTTTCGTGGGTAAGCAATTTATAATATACTTTTAAAATCGTACTTTAATTTTGACAGCTGTTTTGATATTTGACAGTAAAAAAATTGTAACGATTTGATAACTCAAACTTTTTTAAATAATCTTTCAAGTTCAATTATACTCAATTTTAAATTTCCAGGCCCAAAGATTCATTTTATATATATCTTTAAAAATCCCCTTTTTGGCTTGACGTTAGATGAATGTGATGTTAGAAACAAACATCGTGTTCTTCCAAACCACTTCGATTTAATAAATAAAACTTTTTGAGATTAAAAAGATGTGCTAGAGGTCGAGTTACGCCAAATTCATTAAGTAAGCAATTAATTATATGTCTTTAAAATCGCACCTTAAATTTGACAGCTGTTTTGACATTTGACGCTAAAAAAATTTCTTCAAATTTGTTACGATTTGAGGATTGCAACTTTTAAAGGTAATAAAGTGAACTTTGAAATTCAGTTATACTCTATTTTAAATTTCCAGGATCAAGAATTCATTATATGTCTTCCAAAAATTCTCTTTTTAACTTGATTTGACAGCTGATTTGACACTTGACAGTAAAGAAAATTGTAACGATTTGAGAACTCAGACTTTTTGAGGTACTAAAGTAATTCTATTACACTCAAATTTTCGGAATCAACGATTCGTTTAACATAATCTTTTAAAAAATCCCCCTTTTGATGTGACTTTGAGGTTAGGAATCAAAAACTTTATCCAGAATCTCCCGAATTGTTAAGATTTACGTAATAATACTTCTTTGGGTTATAAAGGTACATTATAGGATGAGTTACACCTAATTATAAATTATTTTGATGAGCGATTCCCTTTATTATATTTTTAAAATCCATGATTTTGTTGTATTTGACATTTGACGTTTCTTAAATGTGAAGTTAGAGTTAAAAGTTCTTTCGTCTTTCGTCGTTTGTAGAAAAAAGGAAAAAATCGTTTAAAAATCTTTATTTATGAGATTCTTTGGTTGAATAATCAAGCAAAAACATCAATAATAAGCAATTTCAAATTTGCAGAGTCAACAACAAAATCCCCCTTTTACAAATATGATGTTTGTTGAATGTGAGGTTAGAAAAGGAAAAATTTTCCCAACAATTCGGAATTTAGTATTTCTTAAGATTATAAAATTGAGTCGCACCAAATTTTAAGTTTCATAGATGACTGATTCAGTTTATTTATTTTTAAAATCGATTTTCCAAGTTAGCAGTTGTCAAATATATATTTTTTGTTGTGTTGTCGTTTGTAGGAAAAAGGAAGAAATTTACGAGTTTCCCTGATTAAATAATCAAGCAAAAACAAGAATTATACGGAATTCCAAACTTCCTGAGTCGACGATTTCTATAAGCTTTAAAAAATCCCCTCATTATTTGACATTTGTTCAATGTGAGGTTAGGTAACAAAAATTGTGTTTCGAACAATTTGGATTTAAATAACCGTCTTCTTGGGATTATAAAGATATCTTTAAGATTGAGTTACACCAAATTTTATGTTTATTAGGTGTGTAATTCGCTTTATTATATTTTTAAATTCGATTTTATTACATTTCAAATTTGACGTTTCTTGAATGTGAAGTTAGAGTTAAAAGTTCTTTCGTCTTCATCGGATTTAAGAATTATTGGTGATATAAAAGTACGTATGAGGTTTATTTGTGGCAATTTGTAACTTTCTTGAGTGAGTAATTAATTAATCGTTGATTCAATTTGTCATTCGTTGAAAGTTAATTAAATAAAATTCTTCAAAACCGTTATGATTTGAGCTCTGATACATTTTGAGGTAATAAAGCAATGTTTGGAGTTGAATTATTGTTAAAATATGGTTAAAAAATATCAAAACTTATGATTTAGTTTTAAAAATAACATGGATAATAGCGCCATCTATAGGCTAGAATTGTTCTTAATAGTATGAAGTTAGTTGTCAAAAAAATATTTTGTTTTCGTCGTTTGTAGAAAAAAGGAAAAAATCGTTTAAAAATCTTTATTTATGAGATTCTTTGGTTGAATAATCAAGCAAAAACATCAATAATAAGCAATTTCAAATTTGCAGAGTCAACAACAAAATCCCCCTTTTACAAATATGATGTTTGTTGAATGTGAGGTTAGAAAAGGAAAATTTTCCCAACAATTCGGAATTTAGTATTTCTTAAGATTATAAAATTGAGTCACACCAAATTTTAAGTTTCATAGATGAGTGATTCAGTTTATTTATTTTTAAAATCGATTTTCCAAGTTAGCAGTTGTCAAATATATATTTTTTGTTGTGTTGTCGTTTGTAGGAAAAAGGAAGAAATTTACGAATTTTCTGATTAAATAATCAAGCAAAAACAAGAATTATACGGAATTCCAAACTTCCTGAGTCGACGATTTCTAGAAGCTTTAAAAAATCCCCTCTTTATTTGACATTTGTTCAATGTGAGGTTAGGTAACAAAAATTGTGTTTCGAACAATTTGGATTTAAATAACCGTCTTCTTGGGATTATAAAGATATCTTTAAGATTGAGTTACACCAAATTTTATGTTTATTTGGTATGTAATTCGCTTTATTATATTTTTAAATTCGATTTTATTACATTTCAAATTTGACATTTCTTGAATGTGAAGTTAGAGTTAAAAGTTTTTTGGTCTTCATCGGATTTAAGATATAATTATTGGTGATATAAAAGTACGTATGAGGTTTATTTGTGGCAATTTGTAACTTTCTTGAGTGAGTAATTAATTAATCGTTGATTCAATTTGTCATTCGTTGAAAGTTAATTAAATAAAATTTTCCAAAACCGTTATGATTTGAGCTCTGATACATTTTGAGGTAATAAAGCAATGTTTGGAGTTGAATTATTGTTAAAATATGGTTAAAAAATATCAAAACTTATGAGTTAGTTTTAAAAATAACATGGATAATAGCGCCATCTATAGGCTAAAATTGTTCTTAATAGTATGAAGTTAGTTGTCAAAAAAATATTTTGTGTTTTCGTCGTTTGTAGAAAAAAGGAAAAAATCGTTTAGAAATCTTTATTTATGAGATTCTTAGGTTGAATAATCAAGCAAAATAATCAATAATAAGCAATTTCAAATTTGTAGAGTTAACAACAAAATCCCCAAAAAAAATTGTCGTTTGTAGGAAAAAGGAAGAAATTTACGAGTTTCTCTGATTAAATAATCAAGCAAAAACAAGAATTATACGGAATTCCAAATTTCCTGAGTCGACGATTTCTAGAAGCTTTAAAAAATCCCCCCTTTATTTGACGTTTGTTCAATGTGAGGTTAGGTAACAAAAATTGTCCCCCGAACAATTTGGATTTAAGTAATCATCTTCTTGTGATTATAATGATATCTTTAAGATTGAATTACACCAAATTTTATGTTTATTAGGTGAGTAATTCGCTTTATTATATTTTTAAATTCGATTTTATTACATTTCAAATTTGACGTTTATTGAATGTGAAGTTAGGCAATAAAGTTTTTTCATTAATTTTTTCATAATTCGTTGTTATATTTTGAAAATATCTAATTAAATTTGACATCCATTAAATGTGGGTTATAAGAAGAAATTGCCTCAGATTTATAAAATAAAACGTATTGGGATTAAAATATGTATGAGATTAAGTTGTGCAACATTGTAAATTGCTAGGGTCAATAATTCCTTTAAGATATTTCTTAAATCGGCTCCAAAAATAAACAAGTTTCTTCAACTAATTTTATATAAATACTGATTTCCGGTTATAATCTTTTTTGAACCACATTTCCGCTTTATTTCTTATTCATCAACCAACTTTCCATCTTTTTTATACTCCCGGCGATCATCCATATAGGAATTAATTAAATTAACTTCTAAGCCGAACGAAACGTTGACGATTAATTAAAATTTGCTCGTCGGACATTTACGGCTCGCTCTAAAGTTTATTATTTATCGATTTTTTATGGTAAACGTTCGGTCGTAAAACGGCACTAGGAAACCGACCGGGGCGACCTCATCGACTACGAAGAGGTAAATATTATAAATCGATACGCAACACCAGTTGTAAAAGATCTTTTATATCCTCACTTGCATGCTTAACTCAATGCATATGAAGATTTTTATGAAAATAACCCGTAGACAAAGAATTAAACGATTTTTTTTAATTGGCGTCATTCCGAGAATTAGAATTACTTCACGTTATGAAATCTTTGTATAATTAACTTGATCGTTTACGACGCATTTTCCATAAATATTTACAATGTAAACAGATGTGCTAATGAATCAACACTTTGTATCTGAATATTTTGTATGGGTTAGATTGGCGATTGATGAATGAATGAATATACAAGGATGTGTTTAATCTTTATGATTATTTTACGATTCGAAAAGAAGTTTTCATTTCATCGATAAATTTTGTTGTTGTAACTTTACAAAGTCTCATGTACGTCTAAATATTTTATATGTATTCATTTTATTTTCACATAAAGAGAAATTATTAATGTCGTGAAATGTCACGGTAATATTACAAGATTGCCATAAACATTAAATATTGTTGTGTGTATATAGGCACCAGCATCATTTATCATCACATTTACTTCTTTTTGTTTATGTAATTAATATACAGTAATACCTCGATGTAACGGATCTCGTTAGACTAGACTTGAGATATAACGGACAATATATTTTTAATATTATTGTTAAAGGTGTAGTACTAAAGATCTTTTACAACACTTTCTTACAATTAACGGAAGCATAAATCACAAAATACTAAAAAAAAAAATACCGTAAGTACTAATGGTGATGCACAAAAACGTTATGGATAAAAAATGTTCCTCATGCATCAAAAAATCAATAACCAATACTTGTGTCATGTTTAACTATCAAAATTTATAGTGATGGTGGCATAATTCACAGTATATCAAAATTGAACGATGTTCTTAATAAAATCAAATATAACATAGGTAATAAATGTGGTAGAGGAAGGCTTTTTGAATGAACTGCGTTCCTAATGCAGCAAGAAATCTAAATCTGGACTTATATCATATTTATATGTTGCCAGTTTATAGTGATAAAGGATTCCCAATATGTCAAAATTGGATGTTTTTTCTTAATAAAATTAAGTATAACATAAGTACTAATGGTGATGGAAAGAAATGTTATTAAAAAAATGTTCCTAATACATCAAAAAGTCAGCCCAGACTTATTTGATTTTCACTTATCACCCGTTTCTAGTGATATGCCATAAATCACAAAACAAATAAAATCAAATATAACGAAAATACTAACGGTGATGGAGAAAAACGTTCTTGATAAAAAATATTCCTATTGCATCAAGAAATCAAAGCTCACACTTATTTCATGTTCACCTATCACCAGTTTCTAGTGTTATGGCATAAATCACAAAATATTAAAAATTAACGATTTTCTTAATAAAATCAAATGTAACGTAAGTACTAAATGTGATGGAAGAAGACGCTATGAATAAAATACGTTTCTAATGCAACGAGAAATCTTAATCTCGACTTATATCATATTTATGTATTGTCTGTTTATCGTGATAAAGGATAAAACCCCAATATGTCAAAATTGGATGTTTTTTTTAATAAAATCAAGTATAACGTAAGTATTAATGGTGATGGGAAGAAATGTTATTTAAACAAATGTTTCTAATGCATCAAAAAGTCAGCCCAGACTTATTTGATGTTAACTTATCACCCATTTCTAGTGATATGCCATAAATCACAAAACAACAAAATTGGACAATTTTCTTAATAAAATCAAATATACGAAAATACTAACGGTGATGGAGAAAAACGTTCTTGATGAAAAATATTCCTAATGCACCAAGAAATCAAAGCTCACACTTATTTCATGTTCACCTACATATAGTTTCTAGTGATATGGCATAAATCACAAAATATTAAAAATTAACGATTTTCTTAACAAAATCAAATGTAACGTAAGTACTAAATGTGATGGAAGAAGACGTTATGAAAAAATACGTTTCTAATGCACCAAGAAATCTTAATCTCGACTTGTATCATATTTATGTATTGCCAGTTTATAGTGATAAAGTATAAATCCCCAATATATTAAAATTAGATGTTTTTTTTAAATAAAATTAAGTATAACATAAGTACTAATGGTGATGAAAAGAAATGTTATTAAAAAAATGTTCCTAGTACATCAAAAGTCATAGCCCAGACTTATTTGATGTCCACCTATCACCGGTTTCTAGTGATATGCCATAAATCACGAAACAACAAAATTGGACAATTTTCTTAATAAAATCAAATATAACGAAAATACTAACGGTGATGGAGAACAATGTTTTTGATAAAAACTATTCCTAATGTATTAAGAAATTAGAGCCCACACTTATTTCATGTGCACTTATTACCAGTTTCCAGTGATATAGCATAAATCACAAAATATTAAAAATTAACGATTTTCTTAATAAAATCAAATGTAACGTAAGTACTAAATGTGATGGAAGAAGACGTTATGAATACAATACGTTCCTAATGCACCAAGAAATCTTAATCTCGACTTATATCATATTTATGTATTGCCAGTTTATAGTGATAAAGGATAAAACCCCAATGTGTCAAAATTGGATGTTTTTTTTCAATAAAATCAAGTATAACGTAAGTATTAATGGTGATGGAAAGAAATGTTATTTAAAAAAAATATTTCCAATGCATCAAAAAGTCAGCCCAGACTTATTTGATGTTCACCTAACACCTGTTTCTAGTGATATGCCATAAATCACAAAACAACAAAATTGGACAATTTTCTTAATAAAATCAAATATATCGAAAATATTAATGGTGATGGAGAAAAACGTTCTTGATAAAAAATATTCCTAATGCACCAAGAAATCAAAGCTCATACTTATCTCATGTTTCCCCATCATCAGTTTCTAGTAGAGATGTACACGTGACAGACTTTTTGTGCCCGCTCACGCCCACTCACATGAATATCATAAATTAATCACGTGACCCACGCGTGGGTCACGTCAATTCACGTGACGCACACTCGATCAAGAGATTTAATGTATGAATCATGTTTGTTTATTAATTAATCGTGTTTGGTAGAATGGCAGAATTAACAGAGTGTTTAGATTTATATACCATGTTCCGATACAAATGGGGCTGTTATAAAATCAAAATAAATAATAAAGGCTGGCGCTAACTAAAAAAGGTATATAATAACATTTTAATGATAATAATATTTCTATTACAATTTTCTTACTTTATATTTGTATGTTACCTTCGGTATTCTATACAACACCTAGATATTTACAGAATACTTAAAACGTTTAGGTATTATATGAAATATTATTAACTTTATACTTTGCCTAGGTGTTCTATTAATATCGAATGCCAAGCAGGTAATGTGTGTAAAAGGCGCGAACGGGAAACCGCAATATAACGAACCCTCAAGGGACCTCAAAATCAATTCGTTATAAGCAAAAATTTCAAAAAAATCATGTATTAAATGTAGTAGTAGGTATTAAAATTAACTTGACCATTTTAATGATTATTAAATTGAATGAAATTAAGCAATTTGGGAAAAAATTGAAAGAAACCTGATATCATGGTAAAGCTTCAACTTCTTACCATCTCTCATATTAAATGGAGCTTAGAAGTTTTGGTGGACTCAACCCACCTATAGAAGGAAAAATCAAAAGATTCCGTGATTTTTCTTGTATATTTGGATTGGATTGAACTTCTACTTCATACTTAATAATTTGAAGTGGAGCTCAACCCAACTTAACCATGGAAGGTAACCTTCATACCATCCCTCATATTAAATGGTGTGAAGTTAGAGTCCAACCCTATCCAACTATTGAAGATAAAGTCACGGAATATTTCAAAAAATTTAGACGCGTTAGACTGGGTTAAGCTTCAACTTCATAACATTCAAAATGAGGAATGTTATGGGTTGGGTTAGGTTGGGTTGAACTCCAACATCATACCTTTCAATATGAAGGATAGTATGAAGCTGAAGCTCAACCCAACCCAACCCAGTCCATAACATTCTTCAAAATCATGGATCAATACAACTTTTGGAAATAAAGGCTGTGTCATGTCGAGTTCTTTATTAAACATTTCTGCTTCATTGTTAACATAGAATCGATAGATTAAACGGTTGCCCAGGGATTCACTCGAAAACAAAAAAGTGTTAACATAAAATGATAGCAATTGAATCTATACATCTTTAGCTTGCTTAATTAATTAAAAAATGTTTTCCAGAAAATACTAAAATATTTAGTTCTGAAGTCTTGCAGTTCTTTCTAGTAGTTTTGAAGTCGACTAAATGTCTTGATCAAAATAGTTCTAATGCGCTAAATGCATTTCTGAGATATTTATTCAATGTTGAAAAACTTAAAATGATTTTGAGCTTTTTGAAAGAGATTTTAAGAAAGCTAGAAAAGGCGTCTTAGAATGTGTAATTTTGCTAAACAATTAACACTAAATGAGATGTTTTCAAAAAATACAAAAAAAAATGATTTTGTTATCTACTGATTGGTAGTGACCAAACTGGTTCTAAAGCACTAAAATGTGGGATACTTAAGCACCTACTTAATTGGTTAGATACATTTTCATATCATCAGCTCTCCAGAAAATATCAAAATTTTTAATTATGAAATATATTAACCAAAACGGTTCTAATGCACCAAAAACAGTTTTCCAATGAACAGTTAAACCCAGATATTTCTAGTTCTATGTTTAGTATTAGCTGTAGTGATAGTGGTTCTCAAACGATTTAAAAATATTTATTAATGCCGAATGTTGGCCAGACCGGAACTCCGTTAAAGTATATACGGATACTCGAAACAATGCGGATGCGGATATTCATTATATCGCTAATTCTTATGAATTTATTCATCATAAATTTAAATTCAATTTTGTTCTATTTCATTAGTTTGTAGAATATTTTTACAATAAATAAAATCGTATTTACTTAAAAAATTGATTAGAATATATTGACATCAACATTTAGTTACTGAAAATGTTGCTAATAATCTGGAAAACATCAGAAATTCAATTCGGATTATCGGTAACCCTAAAAAATTGTCCGGCGTTCGGCAAAATATTATTATTAAAGAAAAATTTGAAAATTGATTCAATCGGGTCACGCCGAGTCCCGTCGAAAATAAAGTTGGTCACGATCACGTACGTTCACGTGAGTAGTACAAAAATTGATGTCCGCTCACGGTTGGTCACGCATGATCCATCGTGACCCGGCAGGACTCAGTAATTTGCACATCTCTAGTTTCTAGAGATATGGCATAAATCACAAAATATCAAAACTAAACAATTTTCTTAAAAAAAATCAAATATAACGTAGGTAATAAATGTGATGGAGAAAGACGTTTTGAATGAACTACGTTTCTAATGCAAGAAGAAATATAAATCCAGGCTTATATCATATTTATCTACACCAATTTTTAGTTATGTAGCACAAATCACAAAATGTCGAAACTGGATGTTTTATTTAAAATAACATCTATAACGGTAATACAGTATACTTAGGTTATTCTATACTTTTAATTGAATTAAAAGTAAAATTAGAACTAAACCGTTAACATTTGGGTTTAGCCGTCCTAACCGAAACCTTTTAAATGTTTCTACATATAACGTTTACTCTCATTTCCATGTTACTACTCCCTTACATCGAGATTTTACTGTATTAATTAAAAAATCCTCAAACACCTCATCTAGTAAATAAGACTCTTAATTTACAGCACTGACTTAGTAAATGGATGATGCCATTTAGATCCTTTCGTATACCGGTCAAATTAATATACAAGACCCGATGCAAATTAACCTCGAGAGAACTAATTTAACACACCGGTTAACGAACGATCAATTAATAACGGAATTAGAGAGGTATTATACATCTATCGAGATCATTTAAGTCTATTTTTTTTTAATAAATATCGCTTTGTATTCCAAAATGAGAAAGTAAACTCGTTTACTTAATACATAAAAACATTGCAAGAAATTTCCTCGTAAATAAATTATTTATCATGAGTATGATGTAACATTTAAAGTATAAATCACTTTTACATGTAGTTAATTAAGGTAATCCGGTTCCGGTTGGACGATCGTTTATTATCTGTTAGTTGTTATTAATAAAATAATAATATAAATAAATGTCGAATGTAACGATTGTAGTAAACATGTCGATAGAGAACTCAACTTTCTATCCGTAACAGTAAAAGTAATTAACAAGGTGTGTCCCATCGCGGCTTTCATAGAGAGTTATATCAGTTCATTTATAACCGACATACTGCTGCGTCAATTTCCATAATCTGAAATTCAAATGGTCCTTATTCCCGATGCTGAGTTATTACCCTCCTTGCAATTAATTCATTACCTCTCCGCTATATACTTAATAAGTTATTTAACTTGGCAGACGTTAGAATTGGTTTTTCTTGGTTTTACATGGTTTTACTGTAGATTGTGCGACTTATACAAAGTGAGAGGAGATCATTCCTAACTATTTATGTATTAACAAAATTTTTTTTTGAATAATAATGTAGTATTTATATTGTGTCGAGACAGCCTGCTTAATTTCTTGTTTGTTCTTTTGTTGGTCCAATGGCCGATACATGCACTTAACACTATCTGAGGTAGTCGCGACCTGACTAATGGAGTCTTTATCTGTTTTGGC
Organism: Onthophagus sagittarius; assembly: GCA_036711965.1. NCBI lineage: Eukaryota > Metazoa > Arthropoda > Insecta > Coleoptera > Scarabaeidae > Onthophagus > Onthophagus sagittarius. The sequence goes on from JASERS010000004.1 coordinate 18,789,291, forward strand.
CGCTGTACGGTGTTGGATGTTCGGATCGACCAGAAGAAAGGCATTGCAGAAAACTAAACAAAATTATTGTCATATACTTATGGATTATTTCATTTTTGTTTGTTCTTAATGGCTTTTGATTTAAACCTTTTTTTGCTTATTTTAAAAGTGTATCAATGAACTTGAGTTTAATCTGATTAATTATTTTTTTGTGTCTTTCTGGAAGATTTGATGTATAAGGTGATTTCAGAACAATAATCTTTACTATATGAAGAAATCGACTGCAAGATTTTGTCTCGATGGGTATTGACCTGATTTTTTTTTACATTTCTTTTTACTGATTATTCGTTAGACCTTATCTTTTCTCTCATTCTAACCATATGATCTCTTCGTAAACACTAGAACTACGATAATGTCCTTGTAGGTCTTTATAAAAATGATATAATTCGTGGATTTAAATATAGAGGGCAATACGAAAAATGATTTCTCCTTCCTATGCACTCACTCTTAATAATTCCTCCACAAGTTATGAAGAAATGTGATACCTTTTTTTTTGCCGCGTGTAAAGTTTGGATTCATTATGTTTTTATCGCAATAAATACTTCATATCCGGTTTTTTTATTACACCTTATCATCCAGTCTGTTTATGTCCCAGGATTTGTGAGGCCTTCCGTCATCATATATAGGGTTACAAATAGGAAAAAAAATTATTGATTTTTCAAACTTAACCTAAATAAGCATAAATAATGCGGCGGATATGTTCAGATCACAAAATTTCATGAATTTTATAGTCTAACTCTTTTAGATGGTTAATCCTAAGAGGCGTGCGGCTAAACCCGATATTTTTTAGTTCTAGCTGTAGTGTTGGTTTTAGTATTAGTATCAGCTCTTCGTATAACTGTTAGTTGGTTTTAGATTATTGTATACTTGCATCGAACTAAAACTATAGTTGCATAGAACTAACACTAGACCTAGAACTAGAAAGATTCAGGTTTAGCTATGTGTCTGAAAAAACTGGAGCATTGAATTCTTCATATACGATTTTATTATCATATTTTTTATTGCAACTTCTTAGCTAATCGCGTTTTTGGTAAAAATCCCTGGTACGGGTGGTCTGAATCACCCGGTATATCGGCATACCGTTGAAGTTTTGGTTCCAAGCTTCGGTTTCGGCATTGTTTCAGCCGAAATAAGAAATTATTTTGTGTATTTTGTGATCGCATTGTTCCATGTCTTTATTGTTTATGCCTCTACTCCAACTTCTCTATTAGTCCTTGTAGCTCCACGTACATCATATCCTTATCTTGGCTATTCGTATTCGCTTTAGCTCACCTTATGTTTTTATCACATATTCCAACGTAGGAACTATTTCATCTCTGTGTTTTAGTGGTTGATTTGAAAGAGATTACCGTTTTTCCATCTTTCTAGTTGCTTTCTCTATGTTGGCTTCCCAGGTTTTACGAGGTCTTCCTTCAAGTCCTCCTTCTTCTACGATCATCTAATTATTGAGTCATTGACTTTTATCCTTTTCTAAATTTCGGATATTTATGTTAGCTATTGGTAGTTTATGTTGGAACTGAATTCCTCTCTTTTGTTTGTCATAATATGCTGAACTGTATACAATACAGTCAGGCTGTCAGTATTTGCGTCGTCATACGACGCCATCCCAAACCACCATTGTTTCCCAAATATTTAGTGTATTAATATTTGGTTTATTAACTTAGTTTATTGTGAAAAGCCTGTCGATTCGAAGGTAATTAAAATTCCTAATCACTTAGACACTAAGATAACTAAGGTGGATATTATTTCTTAATATAAGTATAAAGATCGAAGATATTAGAAAAGAAGACAAAGCGTGAATCTGGTGCTTTTTATAGAAAGCGTAAGGCGGAAAAGATAAGCAAAAAAGAGTTACGAAATTCTATACTTAAGTTTGTTAGATGAAGATAATAATTCAATTTCGACCTCAGCGAGGAATTTTGCAATCGACGAAGCAACATCTGATAATATTAGTAACATTACTATCCCAACTAATGATATTACCAGTATTGCCACTAGTCCTGCAAGTTCTGCAAATGCTCCCTCTGAAAAAAATACTGAAATAGAAATTGATAATGTAATCTTAGACCTCATCAAATATAAATCTACACGACCCCTCTACTTGGCTAATAATAATCAATACCGATTATTGGAAATTCTCGTTGAAAAAGAACCATCATCGATTCAACAAAACATAAAATTTCCTACAGACACAGACAGCGATGGAAGATCGTGCTCACCGCCACAATACTTTCGAATATTACCAAATGGTGAAAAGATTGAAAGAAAATGGTTGGTGTACTCACTCAAGGTAAACAGCACATTTAGTTATTGTTGCAAATTATTTTCCATTAAATCAATGAAAATAACAGGAAATGACGGATTTTCTGAATGGCGACATTTGGCTACAGAATTATCCCGACCTGAATCAAGTATTGATCATATGCTCAATTATTAAAAGTGAAATAAATTGAAAAGAAGACTTAGTAAGAATTCTACTATAGACAGTGAACAACAACGATATTTTGAGTCGGAGAAAAGAAGATGGCGTGATATTATCACCAGAATTGTTGTACATTTGTAACAATTCTGTTGATAATATCACTATTTAGCATGATAATATTTAGCTTTTAGAGGCGATTCTGATGTATTATATGAACGAAATAACGGAAATTTTCTAAAAGGTTTAGAAGTGCTGGTGAAATTAGATCTAGTTATTTCAAATCATATCAATAATATTCAAAAAAAAAGTACAATTGTTACGCATTATTACGGTAAGAAAATCTTGTGCAGACTTTGATGTAGCTTTGCAAGTTCGAAATAACGATGATATTTTTAGGGATGTTAACGGTGAAGATTTGCACAACGAATTGATAATGTAATTTCATCCGTTTCCAATTTTTCTGTTGCCTTGAGAATATATTTAACACTCAGTTGCAACAGGAGAATCGAGTTTTTCTAAGTTAAAATTAATTAAATCATATTTACAATCATCTATGTGCCAAGCGAGACTTAGTAGCTTAAGTTTAATAGCAAGAAAGAAAAAGAATTGTAAGAAGAAATTAATGTAGAAACCGTTATTGACGAACTTGCAAATAAAAAAGCACGAAAAGTGCAATTTTAGTGCAATATCAATTTTTATTTTTTTTAATTTTTAAACTACCTATTTGAGTTTCAAGCGATAAAATACAAGATCTGTAAAAAGGTGGCTCTGTCGGGGGCGGCTGAAATTAAATGGCACGATAATGACTTAATCCTTAAAACCGGCCCTGTATACAGTCTTAGAATAAATCGGTTACAGGCGAGCTTTTTCAAGAGCAATCATAATTTAAAGCTATTGGATGGATCAAAATTTAGTCAATTATACTTTTGTATTCTAATTTCTCTACTTTACACGTTATTTTATATATTTTGTATGATCGATTCACAATAATCCAAGATAGCAGCTATTTCATCTCGGTGTTTCAATGTGCAATTTGAAGGATTTATTAGATCTCCATTTTCCTCATCTTTCTAGCTGTTTTCTTTGTCATATTTCGAAATTTTAAGTTGTTTTTCCTAGACCTTTTGTCATCATTTACTCAAGGATTCATTGACTTTTATCTTTTTTGGCTTTTGGGTACTGAGTTCTTCTCTTCTGATTACCATTCTTTGTAGGTCACGTTATGTTTTCTTATCACATGTTCCAACCTAGGAGCTATTTCATCTCTGTGTTTTAGTGGGGATTTGAAAGAGATCACCTTTTTTCTATCTTTATAGCTGCTTTCTTCATATTTTCTTCTCATTTAACATTGAGGTTTAAACATTGAGTCATTTATTTTTATATCATTTTGACTTTTCGACCTTCCCAGGTTTTCCCAGGTTTTACGAGACCTTCGCTTAAGCCTTTTGTCATCATTTAATCATGGAATCATTGACTTTTATCCTTTTTTAGCTTTTGGATATTTCTGTTAGCCATTGGTAGTTTATGTTGAAATCCTGAACTCTGCATAGTTTACAGTCTTAGAATAAATTATTTAGTCCATTATACTTTTGCATTCTAACTCCTCTACTTCACACGTTATTTTATCTATTTTATATGATCGATTCACAATATTCCAAGGTAGGAGCTTTTTTATCTCGGTGCTTCAGTGTGAGATTTGAAGGCTTCATCTATGTTGTCTTTTGAAGTTTTGCGAGGTCTTCGTCTAAGCTTTCCGTCATCATTTGCTCAAGGAGTCATTGACTTTTATTCTGTTTGGCTTTTCGATTTTTATATTAGCCATTGGTAGTTTATGTTTGAACTGACTTCTTCTCTTCTCTTTTTATCATCATGATATCCTGAACTGCATTGTCTAGGTTTTTAGAATAAATCAGTTACTCCATCATAATTTTCTGTTCTGCTTTATACGTTATTTTCTGTATTTTGCATGATCCTTCATGTCCTTGTTATTTATGCCTCTCCTTCAACTTCTGTATTACTCTTTGTAACTCCTCGTAGATCATATCCTTATCTTGCCTATTTGCATTCTATGTAGGTCACCTTATATTTTCTTATTACATATTCCAAGGTAGGAGTTATTTCATCTCGATATTTCTGTGTGAGATTTAAAAGAAATTTATATATAACCCTATCTTTCTAACTGCTTCCTCTATACGATCTTTCAAGGTTTTAAGAGACATTTTTTTGCACTTTTATGGCTTTTACATATTTGTATTAGCCATTCATACTTTATGTTGAAACTCTCTTCTGCTCACCATTATATCCTAAATTGCAGAGTTTACATTTAGATCATCATATGTTTGTGTTCTACGTTAATTTATGTATTTTATGTGATCGAATTGTTCCAAGTCCCTACTCTTTATGCCTCTCCTCCAACTTCTCTATTACTCGTTGTAACTCCTCGTAAATCACATCCTTATCTTTCTTACTTACATTTTGTACAAGTCACGTTATATCATAATATATCGCTAGATGATTGTAACGGTAAATTTTCTGCTGAAGCTATGATTAAGCTACTTTTTGAGCTTTTGTTAGAAACAAATTAGAGCTTTGTTCGAAACTATACAAAGACGTATCAAAGAATCAAAGCTAACAGAACCTTTTCATAACAAAAACAAAGTTGGATTAATTTAAAACGTCAAAATTACTTTCAAAATTATTAAACGTAAATAAAATTTATTAATTATTATTGATTAAGTCAATAAATAATCCTTGAAGATATGAATAAATCTTTCTCGGGGATTTAAATATATATATAGAAGAATTTTATTTGCAGAAAAATGTGCGGCAACTTTAATAAATCATACATTTCTTCATATCTATGTTAATCTATTTTATTTATTAATAAAATAACCTTTAGTCATTGCATATATGCATAGTTTTTACATATATTACCCTATTTTTCGATTTACCCAATCTTTTTCGTCATTGCTAACATGTAGTTTTTACTATTTCGATGTCATATTGCTTCATTTTTATTTTGCAGGAAGTTGCACTTGGAGATAATTTATAGGTTTCGCACGAGATATGTGAATAAATATGTCGTTGAAGTTGGGCTTATACATAATTTTCACATAATATTAATGCATTTATAACTTCATAACTACATACCTAGTAATTTAAAGTATAGTGAGTCTAAAATTATATTAAATATTAGGTTAACTGGTTATTATTAAAAAGTAAAGTGGATCTAATCGATTTTGTACAAGGAGTTATTGAGAGATAGATAGATTGCGTTCTCTTCGCGCCGGTTCGTTGGGGAGGGAAGCTACAATCTTCACCTGGATCTAAAACGTTAGGGAAACGCCGGTTATCGTATAAATTTCTAGAAAACCGACCGTAATGAGATTTTCCGCGAAACGCGATGCTATCAATACTCGCTATAATTGCTACTTTGTTACTGTGCGAAGTTAATTAAATGCTGACCCTTCTCTAGTTAGCATGGTTTAATTCAATCTACTTTTAACTTAATTTTAATTTACGCATAACAAGAAAAAATCGTTTTTCATCCCATTAAACCTACATCTTTATATAGAATCCCATTAATAATACAAATTACTTATACAACTATTTGTGTAAAATAAGGCAGGTGTCCAACGCCGGACGCCTTCGAAGAAAGCTAAAATGCGCATATTTTAAGAGGCGTAGTGTAGAATGCTGTAGATACATTAGGACAAGTATCAATTAGCATTTATTTGTACAGGCAAATTTAAGTTGAAGTCTTCCCGTCACGGTTTGCCCACACATAGGTATGTTGTACGACGAAGCTTTTTCCGCACCGAGTCGGCTGAGTGCTTTCATTAATCCCCTCCGATGAGATCAACCATCTTAAGTCGTTTTAAGTTCATTCTTTTTTTATGGCTTTAACTCGTTACATTTCTTTTCTGTCTTCACTCTATCCGACCAGGAAATATCTAAAAACAAAAATAAAAGTTTTTAAAAAATTTTGTCTACATTGATTTCGTCTTGTTTTGTTAAATCCAAGATGATACGTAATTTAAAAGGGTAAAGGACAGTTTACTATCGCGGTTATGACTGCGGTCGTTATAAAATTTTACGATACGTAATGCGACGGTGTTTTTAAAGGCACTTTGACGACGCGACGGCGATTTTAACCGGGCGAAGAGGTCTCCCCGGCGATCCAACGATATTAGCTCCAAGATCCCTTATCTCGACCGGTAATGGCCATCTTCAGTCGTTCTCGGCACGTGTTATTGTCTCTTCTACGAACCGTACCCTCTTTGCAACCACATTTTAGCGAGACGATTAAGTTGTTCTTTGATAAATTTTACTGTGCGATGTACTTAAAAGTAAACTTAAAATAAAAGTCTATCTTGAAAAAATTTTTACCTCAACTAGAAATTCTTTTTTGTCGAATCAAAAACCACAAACAGCTTAACAGCTTTAATAGCTTTAACAGCTTTCTTGTGGGGTTCGTGCTCAGTAAACCAAACGATTTTGGATGTATTGTGTGCAAAGATGCGCTTTTATTAACCTCAATTGAGGTTCGTGAAGAGAACAAGCAGAGCAAGCAGGTGCACATTGAAATTGGTCGTTCTGGGTCGAATCATCAGATACCGGCGAACCTCGGCTCCCGTAAAATGGTAATTAAAATGAAAATCTCTCGCGGCTCGAACAGAACCATCGTTCTCCTCTTTTTCTTCTTCGGCGAACCAAGAGAAGAAAGAAAGAGTCATTGACACCAGATAACAGCGTGTAATTAAATTATATCTTGAGCGACTCAACTCCGCGAGCTCGCAATTAAAGGTACCGTAAGGTACTTTTCTTCTTCTTCGTGGTTGCTCTTACTTCTATAACAATTTTTTTGTTCGTTTAATTTTTTTGTGTACATTCATTTTTTTCTATTAGGTTTTATTGCAGCAATAATTTTTGCAGTTTACATTGTTGAAATCAAAGAAAACACGTTGTTGAGGAAGAACAAATGAAATAATCAACTTAAATAATTGGTATGTTTTTTTTATTATAGATGTTTCTTTTAACCGTTTGAATCTCAGACAGTTTTGAAGAAACACTGCTGAGAAATGCGAAGCAGCGCTGTAGCGCTTGCTTTACTTTATTTCTCTATATCCTATGTAAGTATGATGTTATGACTGTTCCGACTTACATGTGTTGCTCTCCAATTAAAATGATGGTTCATACCACAAGTAGTATTAATTTATTCGTTAGTTTATGAAAGAACTCTGTGACCGCCTGTTCTTGTGAGAAATATGGTGGATTTTCTCGACATAAAATTTCAACTGATTCTGACGATAACGTAACGATAGATTTAGTTTTTATTGCCATTTAGCAATGGTTTTTCTTTATTGATTCACTGGATCTAATAAAATTTGGCATTGGCTCTACTTGCAAATATACGTAAGAAATGACTTACTAGTATCACTATCATTCGGAGATAATTGACGGAGCATTCGGTAACTCAGGAAGCCGCCGCCACCATAGCACCATTGTGTATTTAGTATTTTGTGCAATATGGGAGAAACAGCTTTGGGAAGCTGGGAAGCAGGCCTTGGTTGGACTGCATTTAATGTACTCATGGACTACACGTAACTGCATCACGTGGTTGTAAGTCTTCATTTCCATTGAAAATCACTTATTTGTTGTGCCATAAGTTGCAGATAGAGTACTTGCGTGACTGTTTTGCAACAAGTTTGTTGTTGTACCATCAGTACCAGTCTTTTGCAAGTAGTATCCAGTATTTTAATAAAGTATAGATTCTGAGAATCTTTTGCAAGAAGTATTAAATCTTTTAGTGAACAATCTATTCTTCTAAAGGCCGTGTTCAGGTCGCTCCAAGCTATATTTAATCTTTTGTGTGTTTTATAAAGTACCAAGTTCTCGACTTTACATTCCCAGCAATTTCGGTCACTGTATTTGAAGGAAAATGTGTTTAAGTAATAACGTGCTAGCATCATTCTGAGAGGATTGACGGACTATTTGACAGTCCATAAAGCCTCCACCATAGTCTTCTCAGTAAGCAACTATGTACAAAAGCTTTGAGAAACTTCTTTGGTTTGGACGATGTTCAATTTGATGAAATGATCAAATTGAACGCTCAGCATCACTGATGCTTGAGTATCTCGGAACAGAAAAATGCAAAACAGAAGGTGCCAAAAATTTTAGGCGTTTTTGCGACTCGTCATCATCTGAATAATGTCATCTCCAGGAAGTTCTAATGTTTTGCGAGAAGTATATTATCAGTTCTATAATCATAATCAGTTGTACCATCAGTTCCAGACTTTTGCAAACAGTATCTAGTCTTTTAATGAAGTATACAGTCTTCTGCAAATTTTGTCTAATATGTTGCTAGCAATAACTTATTACCAGTTATCAGCAAAGAGTATCTAATCTTTTGCGAAAATTATCAAATTTTCGGATTTTTCAGTAAAATAATGAAAAATCTGTGTTCAAAAATCGCCAAGCAGCATTTTTTTAAAATCTTTTGTGTACTACAATATATGTTTGTGTACTACTTTTGTGAATTACAGTCTTCTAATAAAGCATCAAGTTCTCGACTCTACATTTTTAGCCATTTCGTTCCCTGAATCAGGAAAACATTTGGCATTTGGTTATATTTGCAAATGTATCTAAGAAATGACTTACTAGCATCATTCTGAGATGCCAGACCATTCGACAAACCAGAATACATCCACCATAATCTTCTCAATAACAACCTACATAGAATAACCTCGAGAAGCCTCTTTACTTTGGATGGCGCTCAATTTAATGAAACGATTTGAAAACGAAAATGAAACTGGTGATGATTCTTAAGTATCTCAGCACTAAGTTTGTTAATGTGAGTCTTAATTTTCATTGAAAATGCTTCATTACTGTGCTAAAAGTTGTAGATGGAGTACATGCGATCCGTCATCATCTAAATAAAGTAATCTCCAAGGAGTTTTAATGTTTGTACAAGTAGTTCCAGTCTTTTGTAAGTAGTAGTCTTTTATTGAAGTGTAGAGTCTTCTAAAAATCTTGCCTAATCTTGTCTAGTAATTGGCCAGTAGTAACCAGTTTTCTAGACTTACTTCAAGTCTTCTGCAACGTATCACTGGTCATTTCCAAACAATATTTAATCTTTTACGTGCTGTATGCAGTCTTTTAATAAAGTACCAAGTTTTGTGCTGCATCTGGAGAAAATTTGGCATTGCCTATATTTGCAAATGTTTGCAAGGGATGACTTATTATTATTTTGGGAGGATTGACAGACCATTGGACAACCCAAAAAGCCATTACCATAGTTTTTTTAGAAAGCAACTCGGTGGAACTGCCTTGAGAAGCCGCTTTGGTTTGGATATCGCTCAATTGGATGAAATGAATAATATATGTTGCAGGTTAAGTACTTGCGATTTTTAATCGTGTGGATAAAGTCATCTCTAAGGAGTTTTAATCTTGTGCAAACAGTTCCAGTCTTTTGTAAACAGTATTCAGTCTTTTATTGAAGTGTAGAGGCTTCTGCAAATCTTGTCTAATCTTGTCTAGTATTTTAGCAGCAGTAACCAGTCTTCTAGTGAGGTATTAAGTCTTCTGCAAGCTGTCTCTGGTTATGTCTAAAGAGTGCCAAATTTTATGCAAGTAGTGTCAAATCTTTTAATGGAAAATCTAGTCTTCTGCATAACTTCTGAAATGATTTACTATTATTCCGATTATTGATTATTATTCCATTCGATAATCCAAAAAGCCGTTAACATAGTCTTCAGGTAACTCGATGGAATTGCTTTAAGAAGCCTCTTTGCTTTGGATGGCGCTCAATTTGATGACATAAACCTGGTGATGCTTAAGTATCTCGGAACTGAAGTTGAGTCTTAATCTTCACTAAAAATGCTTATTTATTATACCATAAAACTACGCAACTATGGTCCTGGCGCGCAACTATGGTTCAAATGCACCGTCCTATTTCTTGCAATTGAGTCTCTCAATTATGCTTCAGTAATGATATAGAATGGGATTTTCCACATGGACCAAAGTTGTTAATTTCATGCACAACAATGGTCTAATGTTTAGTAAAAGATAAGTTTAAAAATATTACCATAGTTGCGTAGTTTTACGGTACCATAAATTGTAGATGGAGTACTTGCGACTCTTCATTATCTGAATAGTCATTTCCGAGGAGTTTTAATGTTGTACGAGCAGTTGCAGTCTTCTTCAGGCAGTGTCCAGTCTTTTATTGAAGTACAGAGTTCTTTGTAAATTTTCCCTAATCTTGTCTAGTACTTTACTGCAGCAAACATTCATTAGTCATCTGGAAAGAATGATCCCAAACTTTGGCAAGTTTTTTGCATGCCGTGGTGAGCCATCTCCAAAAAGTATTTAATCTTTTATATGCTCTATACAGTGTTCTGACAAAGTACCAAGCTCTCGATTCTACATGCATAGCGATTTCATTTACTACATTTGGAAAAGTTTGGCTATACTTGCAAATGTATACAAGAAATGATTTACTATCATCATTCTGAGAGAATTAACAGATCATTTGTCAACGCAGACAGAATCCATCATAGTCTTCTCAGCAAGCAGCCCATTTGATTTGAACTATGAGGTTCACTAAAAAATGCCGCATTCAATTCATACAAAGATTTCCAAAATAATTTTTAAAATTATTAACAGAGATATTTATAACAATCTTCATATAATGGATCAAAAAAAAAGGATTAAGCCATTTGAACTTGCCCAGTGAGTAACAGTGGTAAATATTGGAAAAGCAAAGTAAGGTGCTATAATATAATTTAATTATGTCTTCTGAAAACTAATGGGTAGGCGACCAGAAGATTTATAATTGATCGAGATGTCTCTTTGATTTGGACGGCGCTCAAAGTGTTGTCTTAAGTGTCTCGGTATTGAGGTTGTGAGTCTTAATTTTCATTGTTAACCGCTTATTGACGATGTCGTAAGTCACAGATGGAGTACTTGTACTGCTCATCAGCTGGATAAAGTCATTTCCAAGGAGTTCTAATGCTTGGCAAAAACTATATCATGTTATACAATCAGTTCCAGTCTTCTGCAAGCAATATCTAGTCTTTTGAAAATTTTGCCAAATTTCGTCTAGTATTGGTCTCGTATGTATTAAATCTTCTGGAAGCTGCATCTTGTCATCTCCAAAAAGTACTTAAGTACTTAGTAATTAATTCTCTAGATGTCATCTAATCATCATTTTGGACTTAATTAAATACATTTTGTTTGCATAACACTAGATATTCTTTTCAGAAGACTACGTACTTCTTGTTGAAGACTATGTGGTGATTTTAGAAGACTAATTACTGATTCTAAATAATTATATACATTTTATAAATCAATGCTTAGCCTGAATAACCGTATTGGTGATGATTTATCAATGATTAATACATGATAATTTTGGAAAAAAGTATTAATAAAGTAAAGAAGTGACACATTCATCGAACAAGTAACCAATTATAAAAAAGTTAAACATCGACATCGTACGATTCGATTAAGCCAGTTGAAGATTTTTTTTACAAAGGACACAATTAAGCCGAAATTCTTATTTTTTAACGTACCGATCTACTCTCATCATCTTTTTCTTACATTCATCGTTTACTGAAAGTTTCCGAAGGTCTTCCGATCTACCATCCTTTTCGTTCTCGTCCTTTTACGAGGAACGAATTCGCGTTGGGTTGCTGTCGGGTTGACAAAAAACCAGTTCCCCAGTCCGGGCATCTAGCTATTCGATAATTAAATAATTAACTTAATTATGTCTTCAAAGGCCTAATTCACCGAACGCGCTTTCGCGGTACGCCGCGAAAAGAAGACGGAAGAGGCCTGGGAGGCGAAGGGGAGAAGAAATGAAAATAAAAATGTAAATAAAAAAAATTTGAAACACGGTCCGGTCGTAAAAGGCACTGTGTGCGCTGGCGCTGCAATAAGAGCAATCAGGTGTCAGATTTTTTCGCCCCAAAAAAGCGAGGTGCCCCGTGTGCAAAAGTCGCCGAGCCGGTCCTGACTTTTACGATTCAACGGGCGTAATAATTTAATTGAGCCGCAAAAGGGGCAATTTACGATCGCGGCCAATTGTAAATTTAATTAAGGAAGCCGCTTGAAGATAAAGACAAATAAGGGAATCGCGCAGCGACTAAAAATATCAAAAAATAAATACCACTTAAACAATTATCCATTTGGAAAATATTACGACCTATTCAGTCCGTTTCTAATTAATTTTCTCGTAAACCAACAAGAAAAAATTGATTGCTTAATTTATACCACATAATGCAGTTTGAATGATTAATGATGACATCATTCGTGATAAATTTTCCGGGCGCCCAATTAGCGGACGCCTTAATATAATATTTTTTAAGAGGAACTTGGTAAACGCGAAAACACATAAAGGACCGGCGAATTAATGTACCCGATTAAAACCATTAAAATTATGGCCGTTTATCGTTCGAGTGGAGAGACCGTGTTTGGTTCGAAACCCGTATTAATGTTGTAATTAGTTAACATCAATTTCTCTTAAACCGTTACAGTTATTTAATACTACATTTATCAAGAAAACAGGAAATCAACATATTGTAGCAGACAAAATAAAGACTAGATGCTGTTTGCACAGTATTAGATACTGCTTTGCTTCGATATGATTACTTCGATATAAATTAGAAGAAACTGCAGTTTGTGTGAGGAAGTCTAAATCCTGTTTGCACTTGATTTCGTACTGCTTGGATATAATATTAATTAGCACAAATTGCAAGCGATTATTTTAGCTTGAGATGCTTGTAAACAACTAGATACTTCATTAAACATTTCGATACTTTTTGGAGATAACTAGATATGGTTTGCAGAAAATTAGGATTTCAAGACTGGAAAGATTAGATACTGCTGTAAACAATTGGATACAACTCGAGATGACGAGGTAAGGTTGATAACGTTGCAAAAGACTTGATGTTGTTTAAGGATGTCTATATGTAAATTGCAAAAGACTAAATACTTCATTTCAAGGCTGGATCATTCTTTCAAAAAGATTGGATACTGCTGACAACAATTGGATACAACTTGAGATGACGTGATATGTGTTGCAGAATGCTTGATGTTATTTAAAGAGTATTCAAGACTAGTAGGCCTTGCAAAAGACTTAATACTGCTACAAATAATTAGATATAGTTTGGAGATGGCTATATATGGATTACTAAATACATGATGTTGCTTAAGGATGGCTATGATGAGTTGCTAAAGACTAAATGCTGCATCATATCAAGACTTGATAGTCCTTGTAAAAATCTCGATACTGCTACAAACATTGGATACAGTTTGGATATGGTGTCTAGATATGAGTTCCAAATGGCTAAATACTTCATTTCAAGACTTTAATTGGATACTGTATTAATCGGATACAACTTGGAGATGACTAGATGTGGTTTGGAGAAGAATAGATACTAAGTGTTAACTTTGTTTGCAGATGAGAAGATTTAGGTTTAGGTTGGACTTCCTTTTCATATAGTTGGTATGAATGTTAAGTCTATATTAATATAGATGATTCTCTGTTATGACTATTTAGATATGACTTGCTAGAGACGGCATTAAAAGACTGCATTTTATGCGAGGAAGTCTAAATCGTGTATGGACTAGATTGTGTCCTGCTTGGATATGGCTGGATATGGGGTGGGCTAGGTGATTGCAAGTGACTAAGTTCTGCTTGGATATAGTTAGATATTGCTTGTAAAAAACTAGATACTTCATTAAACCATTCGACATTCCTTGGTGATGACTAGAGATGGTTTGCAAAAAACTACATATTGTTTGAGGATGTTTAGATATGAGGTACAGAGAACTCGATACTTCTAGATTCTAGATACAACTTGGAAATGACAAGTTATGAATTGCAGAAGACTTGATGTTGTTTGAAGACGTTTAGATGTAAGTTGCAAAAGACTTGATACTGCTACAAATAATTTAATACAGTTTGGAGATGGATAAGTATGTGTTACAGAAGATATGATGCTTCTTGAAGATGTCTATATATGAATTGCAAAAACTAAATACTTCATTTCAAGACTGGATAGTTTTTGTAATAGTCTAGTTGCAGTATTAATTGGATACAACTTGAAGATGACGAGATACAGAGTGCAGAAAATTAGATACTTGATTAAAATACTGAACTATGTTTATAGATGAGAAAATAATTCATGAAAATCAATTTAAAGATAAAATTATACTTGTTGGGTTGGTTACCTTTTAGCCTGTGAAATTTTCCATATCCTCTGCAAAATAAAATCATGCTTGGAAACATTTTTCATCTTCCCCAGGTAGGTCAATTTCGTACATCCAACTCTCGTTGTTGTAGTGACCTCAATCTTCTAAGAGCCAAAATTTTTCACACTGGAATCTTTGTACTCGAAGTCTTTATAGTAACTCCTTTACCCTTAAAGTAGATAATCATATAGCTATGGATTCATTACTAAGACATTTTGTTGCATCTGATATGTAAGATTAGGAAGTACCATGATGACATTTCAGCAAGCTATCTCGAGTATTTTTCATGATCTTTGGATTGATTTAGGTTGGGATTCCTTTTGACATAATTTAATGCGGATGTAAAATCGTACATCCAACTCTCGTTGCAGTGCAGACCTCATTGTCCTAAGAGTCAAAACTGTCCACACGGGAATCTTTGAACTCGAAGTCTTGTAGTTACACCACGTTCTCACCTTAGCTATGAGAATGATAAGATTTTATGAATTAATTCCTGTATTCCTCCTCAAAGTGTAGCTATGATAATTTTTCATGCAATCATTCTTTCTTTCATGGAAGACATTTTGTTGCATTCAATCTATAATACTTGGAAGTATTATGAAGACATTTCAATAAGCTTTCTTAGCTATTTTTCTTTTTCTTTCGGTTGATTTAGATAACTTCTTGGGTTGATTTAGATTAGGATCCTTTTGATATGACTTAATGTGAATGCAAAATCATAAATTCAAAAAGAGTTTCGGCTCCTAAGAGCCGAAACTCTCCACGCTGGAGTCTTTGTATTTTGCAAAGTAGATAAAGTGTAATTATAATAATTTTTCATGGAATTATTCCTAAGACATTTTGTTGCATCCAATCTATAATATTTGGAAGTATTATGAAGACATATCAGTTAATTTTCCTAGGTATTTTTCTTGTTTTTTGTGTTCATTTAGGTCGGGATTCCTTTTGATATGACTTAGTGTGGATGCGAGATCATACATTCAGCTCTCTAAGAGCCGAAACTCTCCACGCTAGAATCTTTGTACTTCACAAAGTAGATAAAGTGTAGCTATGGTAATTTTTCATGGAATCATTCCTAAAACATTTTGTTGCATCCAATCTATAACACTTGGAAGTGTTATGAAGACATTCCAGTAAGCTTTCTTAGGTACTTTTCTTGTTCTTTGGATTGATTTAGGCTGAAATTTCTTTTGATATGGCTTAGTGTGGATGCAAGCTCATACATTCAACTCTCTAAGAGACGAAATTCTCCATGCTGGAATCATTCCTAAGACATTTTCTTACATCCAATATGTAACATTTAGGATGCATTTCAGGAAGCTATCTTAGGCATTTTTCCTGTTCTCTGAGATTATTGAGATTAGGATCTTTTTGACATGACTTCATGCATCCAAGTCTCGTTGTTATGGAGACCTCAGTCTTCTTAGAGCCGAACTCTCATGCTGGAATCTTTGTATTCAAAGTCTCACATTGACATATAACGTAATTGATTCTCAATTGAGTGCAATTTCTGACTGAAAAAGTGGTACTAGATGTTTTTGTTAACTCTTTTTGTTATTTTACATGATGTGTTAATAAGAAGCCCTTTTTTCTTCTTCATACAAAATTTTCCAATCATATTTTTTTACTAATAATCCAAATATATGAAAAAATAAAATTTTGTTTCTTTGTTATTAAAAATACAGTAGCAATGTATCGAGGGCACTTAATCCTATTTAGATTAGGAGGATCGGGTTTTAAAAGATACTGAAACGGGATGTGTCGCATGCCTGAAATACCGGCGGGTTGCGATGACGACTCAGACATCAGCACTTCCTCGTTATCATGTTGGTAGCGCCGGACTGTCGCCCTTCTTAGTTTAATCTATCTCAAAAAAGGATACTAAACTTCTTCGAAACCACCACCTTTAAAACACCAGTTATTTAAAGGGGGAATATACAAATTTTTATGTAAAAAAATTTAATCGGTTTCGATGCGCTTTGGAAAGCGTTTTTCTCGTGACGTTGAGCCATAAGATTTAACAGGCTGTGGATCTCGTGATTTGCACTTCTTCGGCGCCTCGATTTGCATTTTTGGTTTATTGGGACGGGTCTCGGAGGTGATCCCATATTGTAAACGTATATTTACGAACTCGTTCTATATTTCTTACTTTTTTAACGGGATCAATAAAATCCGAAGAAATACATTTTATTTAATTCTATTTTATATTTTCGAGTTAAAACCAACTTGATGAACCTACACGGAATTTATTTGTGTATAGAAAAAAAGCTTAATTGATAATTTAAATTTTAAAATTCATTTATGTTTTATGCATTATGTAATTTTTAATAAAATAGCTTTTATCTTGTTTAAAATCTATATAGAGTGTAATGTGAAAACAAAAAAGTTAATAACAGCTTTAATAAAGATACTTTTAATTAAAAATATAATGAATATTAAGTAAGTGTATTGATAGAATTACCTAATAAGTCGGTTATTTCTGAAATGGTGAAGTAATTAGATTATTTAACAGTTATGGTAATTTTATGTGAATAGATGAGGCTCAACGTGGGCGAATAAAGCATTAGATCGGTTTTAATGGATTAAATATACTTCCTCCATTAATTTCGGTGCCTTAGTTAATTAAAAAGAAATGTTTAATGAACTATTTATTGTAATACCTAATTTATGTATGTATAAATTTAACGGATTCGCGTTAAAACCTTAGTTCCTTATTATGGAGACTTAATCCGTTGCTTATTGGAGAGGTTTACATAAATCCTTTTTTAATTACAAGCTCGGAAATCGAATCGGTAACATTCAATCACCTGCCGCTTATAAGCATCGGCGGGCATTCAATTAACGATAGTAGCTACATTGTAGTAGTATGTTGAAAACGGGTTAGTGATAAAGAATACATCTCCTCTCCTCACTTTCCGAGAAACGCACTCTGGGAGGAGTGTGTGTGTGTTGGAAGCCGTTAATTAGGGAAAAAGACGGTAACTGATGGAAAAAACGAGAAGAAGGACCAAAATAAATCGATTCTGAGAATATTTTTGACCGTTCCAGTTACAATTAAAAAGTTTTGTGCAACTTTTTGATTAAATTTTACTAATTACTACTTCAATTCATGAAGTTCTCTTTTTTGTATTTATGTCTAACAATAAGATGATTAGAAGATGACTTGATTGCTTTCAAGAGATTAGATACTGGAGAGGTTGCAGAAAACTAGATACTTAATTAGAAGAGTGGCTACTACTCATACAAGTCTGGAAGATACTTGGAGATGATTGATAAAAAAGATCATCTCATCATTAGATAAACGATCTTCACGATCAGAAGAAGGCACGGTGGGGACGGGCTATAGGTTACAGAAGACGAGGTACTTATGTAAAAGACGAGATGTAACTTGGAGATATGATGATGAGATGTGGCTTGGAAAAGATTATATAGTTGCTTAAAAGCTGAATACGGTTTGGAGATGACTAGATATAGTTTGTAGAAGACTAGATACTTAATTAGAAGAGTGGGTACTACACGTAGAAGTCTGGAACTGCTTTCACAAGATGAAATACTACATGAGGTTGGCCAAATATTTCATGAAGAAAACTAGATACTTAATCAAAAGAATAGGTATTGCATGGGGATGATGATATAATGATTGCAGAAGACTAGATACTTAAGTAAAACATTGGGTATTACTTGGATACTGGTTTCAAATCCTTGGTATATGAATATTTCAAATATGATGATGAGATGTAGGTGGGAAAAGGTTTCTTAAAATGCTAAATACTGCTTGGATACTTAATTAGAAGAGTGGCTACTGCTCGTAGAAGTTTGGAATTGCTTTCAAAAGATGAGATAATGCATGAGGATGATTAGATATTTGTTGCAGAAAATTAGATACTTAATTAGATGAGTGGCTATTGCTCGTAGAAGTCTGGATACTATTGTTAAAAGATGAGATACTGCATGAAGATTGTCAGATATAGGTTGCAGAAAACTAGATACTTCATTAAAAGAGTGACTACTTTGATACAGGATTCTAGTTACTGCTGTCAAAAGAGTAGATATTGCATGGGGATGGTGATATAATAATTGTAGAAGACTAGTACTTAATTAAAACACTGGGCACTACTTGGTAATGATTAAATGTAGGTTATAAAAAAGTAATATTGCTTGGAGATGACTAAATATGGAATGCAAGAAACTAGACACTTCATTAAAGGAGTAATTATGACGTTTGGATACTGCTAAAGATTGATAAGAAATATGAGCACAGTGGGGATGGGCTATAGATTACAGAAGACTAGATATTTATGCAAAAGACTAGATATAGCTTGAAGATTATTAAATATGGGTTGCAGAAAGCTAGACAATTCAGTAGAAGATTGACTAGTTTCAAAGACTTTAGTATACAATGTTACAGATGTGATGATGAGATGTCGATTGCGAAAAATTGGATACCTCCTTGAAAGGCTAAATGCTGCTTGGAGATGACTAGGTGTGCATAGCAGAAGACTTTATTAATTGACTAGACTTGAAAACTACTTGAAAATGATTGAATACTGCTTAAAGATGACCAGATACGCATTGAAAAAGACTTTTCACCTAATCAAACGACTAGACACTGCTTTAGAATATCTAAATACTTGGAGATTATGAAATATAGGTTACACAAATCCAGATAATTCATTTCAAGATTGGATACTGGTTTTAAAGGATGTGGTACACAATCTTAGAGATATGATGATGAGATGTGGATTGCAAAAGATTAGATACTTCCTTAAAAGGGCTGAATGCTGCATGTAGATGACTAGATATGGGTAGCAGAAAACTAGATACCTTAATGAATGTCTGGACACTGCTTGAAAACGATTGTGTACTGATTAAGGATGACCAGATACCACTTGAAAAAACTTTCTACATTATTAAACGACTAGACACTGCTTCAGGATATCTAAATACGTGTAGATGATGAAATATGGGTTATACAAATCTGGATAATTTATTTCAAGACTGGATACTAGTTTTAAAGGATGTAGTACACAATCTTAGAGATATGATGATGAGATGTGGATTGCAAAAGATTAGATGCTTCCTTAAAAGGGTGAACACTGCTTGGAGATTACAAGATATGGGTTGCAGAAGACTAGATATTTTATTGAATGACTGGATACAGCTTGAAAACGTTTGAGTACAGCTTAAGGATGACCAGATACGCCTTGAAAAACTTTCCATCTTATTAAACGACTAGACACTGCTTCAGGATATCTAAATACTTGGAGATTATGAAATATGGGCTGCACAAGTCTAGATAATTCATTTCAAGACTGGATACTGGTTTCAAAGGATGCAGTACACAGTCTTAGAGATGTGATAATGAGATGTGGATTGCAAAAAATTAGATACTTCCTTAAAAGGGTGAATACTGCTTGGAGATTAGAAGATATGAGATTACAAGATTGCAGAAAACTAGATATTTTATTGAATTCTGCTTGAAAACGATTGGGTACTGCTTACGCCGAACACTGCTTCAGGATGACTTAATATGGATTGTAGAAGACTAGATATTGAGTACTGCTTAAGAATGACCACATACGACTTTCAAAAACCTAACCTTATTAAACAACTAGACACTGCTTGAAGATGTCTAAGTACAGGTTGCAAAAATTTACACACTTTCTTGAAATGATGATTACTGTTTGGAGATGACTAGATATAGGTTGCAGAACACCAAACACCATATTAAATGACTATATATTACTCCAAAAAATGTATCACTTTATAAAATGACTAAACACTGCTTGAACGTATCTAGATCTAGATTGCAAAAGATTAGATACTTATTTAAAAGACTGGATATAGCTTGGAAATGATTAAATCTGGATTACAGAAATCTAGATAATTCATTAAAAGACTGGATACTGGTTTTAAAGGATATAATATACAGCCTAAAGATCAGATACTTTCTTAAAAGGCTGAATAGTTTTTGGAGATGACTAGATATTGGTTGCAGAAGACTAGATACTTTATTGAATGATTGGATACTGCTTGAAAGTGATTAAATATTGCTTGAGCATTGCAGAAAACCACCTTATTTTTCACCTTATTAAACGACTAGACACTGCAAATGCCTAAGTAGATGATACAAAAAACTAGATACTTCATTTTAAGACTGTGTAATGCTTGCAAGTATCTAGATACAACTGCAAAGTGATACTATTAAGAGATGACTAACAATCTATTTATGATTTCACAACCCGCATCGCGATTTGGCCTCCCTTAGTCTTTGTCTCCAGTCATCCTTATCCTTGATCTCTCTCCTTCCACTCCAACCACCGCCGTCTAAATCTCAGTTGTCTTTTCAGTGTCACGCCCTGCATTCATCTACCCATCAGCTCCGGTACTCTCTCCTCTCCCTTTCTAATCAAGTGGTCAGTCCATTTTACGTCTCCTTTTCACT
This sequence comes from Onthophagus sagittarius, assembly GCA_036711965.1. Taxonomy (NCBI): domain Eukaryota; kingdom Metazoa; phylum Arthropoda; class Insecta; order Coleoptera; family Scarabaeidae; genus Onthophagus; species Onthophagus sagittarius. The sequence continues at coordinate 18,810,449 of JASERS010000004.1, forward strand.
ATTGCTCATGATGATCCACTAGAATCGTCGCCATGATGGTCACCATTGATGATTGCATGTTGGCTTCTACACAGTAGTACAGTCTAGATGGCCCACCAAATAGACCACTCCAATCTAGTTTGGTCAACAGGTGCTGTTAATGACTGAAATGGTTAAGCAATGATGCATCCTTTGCACCATTATCCACCACTTATGGCCACTTCAGACCATCACCTCATTACACAATGGCGATGACTCGCAATGGTCTATAATAAACCATAGTGACGAGGGGCCATTAGGCGTTGGAGTTTGAGAAACTGCGTCATTAGCGAGTCATTATACATCTAATACAGCTCATCATTGTATCTTAATCTGCATACTCGAGTTTTTAGAAATGACTAGATAGACACTGCGTGAAAGTAATTGAGTACTGTTTGAGGATAGTCAGATACGCATTGCAGAAAACTTTCCACCTTATTAAACGACTAGACACTGCGGATGCCTAAGTAGAACTTGCAGAAGACTAGATACTTCATTTGAAGACTGCATAGTGCTTGCAAGTATCTAGATACAGCTTCAAATTGATGCTATTAAGAGTCAATTTGAATATTTCCTCAGTCTCTGCCTCCATTCACTCTTGTTCAAAACTTTTCTCCTCCAACTCCTACTTCTGATCAGTCCCGGTACTCTCTCATTCTAATCATGTGATCAATCCATCTTATGGCCCCTTTTACTACTTCAATTGAGTTTCGTCTATTGATGACTGAAATGGTTAAGCAATGATGGCATTCTTTGCACCATTATCCACCACTTATGGCCATAACCTCATTATCATTATCAGACCATCACCTCATTACACAATGGCGATGACTCGCAGTGGTCCATGATAAGCCATAGCGTCGAGGAGTTATTGGGCGTTGGAGTTTGAGGAATATGAATAGCGAGCCATTCTAATGTATCTCATTATTGTATCTTAATCTGCATACTCGTCTTACGACCGTTCTCTCGAAGACATTAACGTTTTCTGCCAATACCCTATATATAAAATATTGATTTTTTTTTGATTTAGATTTATTTTTGTGAACGATCACAATGGATTTTATCCAAACTATTTAATATTTAGCTATTAATTTTATTGCAACGCCTTTTACACATAACCTACTAAATACTATATTAACATAGTAATTAAAACGAATCAATTTCTTTTTAATCTACTTATAATGGTTTAAAGATTTAATACTTTAATGCGTCAACGTTAATTAACGTAACTGTACACAAATGCTTGATCAATTATAAATGTTTATCAATTGGTTGTGAAATATAATTACTGGCAAAGAGTCCGGGCGATAATTGTAACCTTAGTCAATGAGTTATTATGCAGATGCAAGTGTGTTAATAACCGTGTGTTGGCTCAGGTGAAACAATTAATAACAACTCCTTCGCGATTTCAGTTCGCGTCGTTCTGCTTTGTTGAGACGACGTTTTTGTGAGTAATTAAAAAGAATCGTTTTATAATTCCAACGAATTCACACTCATTCCGCTTTAGACGAAAGAGGATTAATTCCGAGAATTTCTTATTGTTATTCTGGTGAGTTTCGTTAAAAAGGCAGTTTGCGCACCGTCCTATTACTTTACGCGACTCACTAAGAACATCTGATGATATGTTATTTGAACCGGGAAACAATGTTTAAGAACTTATAATCGTATTGTTCGCATGCGACCGAGTTTAAACGTGCATTAGTCTTATTGGATTACATGTTATTTTCGATTTATTTTTATTTTCGTGGATAGTGTTTACTGTTCCGGAGCTTAAACAGCAAATTAGATTGTGGTTACAACGAGAATGGTATTACAAAACGTTAACAGAGAGAGATAGACGCAACTTTTAAATGCGTTTGAATGGAATTTGATTTGTACAAATTAAGAGAAACTACATTATAAAAACTAATTATTATATTAGATATGTATCGCGTTAAACTCTTTTAGAAATTTATCACTTTCTAAAAAAGATAGATTAATATCATTTTATCTGTAGTAAGATTTAAAAAATGTACTGTTATTAGTTGAAATGTCTTCGGGTTGTAATAATAATAATTTTTGAGATGAGAAAGTCGTAAATAAATTAGTGCAATTTGTATAATATTCAAAAATGACCGGCGGTATTTATTTCGGTCGATTCGATTAAGCTTTAACCACTTTCTACTTAATTCGCAGAATTAACCCACTTTCATAATGACTCTTGTAACAATCAATTATCTCAAACATTGTGTAAAAGAAAAGAGAACGAACGGCGAAGGCGACATAGTTTTAAAAGTAATTTATCGAGAAATAAATCGGCTCGTTTTGGAATACTCTTCTGGAAAAGAATTCCAGAAATCGAACGGACCGGGGAGGGAGAACATTACCGGACCCGGTTGTTCTGACCAAAGACTTCTCCACGGCAAAAGCAATGGCCGCTCTCCTCAATTAATATATTTTATTTAATTACGGCCGGTCGAGCGCCGTTCTCGGTACGCTAGCCACGTGAAAAATGCCGCCAATGTGGGCTTATGGTTATTTTATGTTTTAATTAAGACCAAAAAGGTAATAGACTTGCGTGTCCTTCTCGTGTACGAGAAATTACCTCCTTTTTTTTATAAAGCGCCGGTCTTTTCCTTCGTGTGGTTTACAGGGTTGGAGTTAGCATCCTTCAAAAATAATCTCTTACTACCAATAAAGTTGAGTTAAGAAGGTTGTAACGTCGATATTTATAGAAATGACACATATATGATTTGTAGTTTTCTATAAAATGGTTTTTGAATCATCTAGATAACTCAATTCCTGACAATTTACATTTCTATCTTCTAAAGTTGTCAATAGGTCCCAAGTTGAAGATTCTATCATTGAGATTTATGGGGACGAAACGAATATGTTAGGCAAGTTGAAATCTCCTTAGATTTGACCTAAAATGTTTATTGAATCATTTTGATATCTCAATTCGTTCTTGAAATACAATGTTATATATTGTCTTTTTATCTTGTTAACCTTAATGACTAAATTGCCTTAAAAAGATTGTATCATTGAGTTGTATGGGAATGCAACGAATATGTTAGGTGGATTGAAACTTCGTTAAATTTGTTATAAAATGGTTTTTGAACTATTTTAATATCTCAATTCGTTCTTGAGATACGATGTTGTAAATGAATTGCATTTTTACCAACTTAGGCTCAATAATCACAAGGTTGATTTAAATCGATTGTATCATTGCGATATGTAGGAGCGAAATCAACATCTTTGGTGAGTTGAAACATCATTAAAGTTGATTTAAGATGGTTTTTGAATCATGTTAATATCTCAATTAGTTTTTTAATCCAATATTTTGTATTGTAATTTCTCATATGGCTATGAAATTGTCCAAGTTTATGGAAATAACGATTTGATTTTTAGGGCATTAAATATCAACTAAATTTGCTTTAAAATGATTTTTATTCTATGATGATATCTTAATTCATTCTTAAAATACGATGCTGTAAATTGCATTTTTGTCAACTTAGTTTAAATAACGCCAAAGTTGATTTCAAAAGATTGCTTCATAGGGATTTATGAAGATGGAGCGAATACGTTTGGTGAGTTGAAACTTCCTTAAATTTGAAATAAAATGCTTCTTGAATCTTCTTTATGTCCCAATTCGTTCTATATTTATTATATTTCGTTCTATAACCTCAACAACCACAAAGTTAACTTTAAAAGAGTTAACTGAATCATTGCGACTAATGGGGCAAAAACAAATATCTTTGGTGAGTTGAAACTTTATTAAATTTATTAGAAAATGATTTTTGAATCATCTTGATATCTCAATTCTTTCTTGAGATACGATCTTGTAAATAAATCGCATTTTTATGAACTTAATCTAAATAATTACAAAGCTCACTTAAAGCGATTGTATTATCGCGATTAATAGATGGTGAGTTGAATCTTCGTTAAATTTGCCTTGAAATTGTTTTTCAATTATCTTAATATCTTTATTAGTTTTTGAGATACGATTTTTCCAATAATAATTTGTATAATTTGTCATATAAATCAGAGATGATCTAAAATACTCACATCGTCTAAGTTTATGGAAGCAAAGATTTGATTTTAGAGAAATTAAATATCAATTAAATTTGCTTTGAAACGGTTTTTATTTCACGGTGATATCTCAATTCGTTCGTAAGATACGATGTTGTAAATAGCATTCTTATCAACCTAACTTCAATAATCACAAAGTTAAGTTTAAAAGATTGTATCATCACGATTTAGTGGAGCAAATTGAATATCTTAGGTGAGTTAAAATTTCATTAAATTTTTTATAAAATGCTTTTTAAATCATCTCGGTATCTCAATTCGTTTATAAGATACGAATAAGAATAAGATTCGTTTTTAAGATGCCAAAGTTGATTTTAAACGATTGTATCATAGAGATTAATGAAATTGAAACGAATTCATTTGGTGAGTTGAAATTTCATTAAATGTGCAATAAAATGCTTTTTGAATCATCGTGATATCTCAATTTATTTTTGAGATACGATGTTGTAAATAGTATTCTTGTCAACCTAACCTTAATAATTACAAAGATGTCTTTAAAAACTTGTATCATCACGATTTATAGGAGCCAACCGACTGCTTTTTGTGGATTGAAATTTAATTAAATTTGACATAAAGTGTTTTTTAAATCATCTTGGTATCTCAGTTCGTTCTTAAGATACGATGTTGTACTTTGTATTTTTATAAATTTAATCTCAATAATGACAAAATTGACTGAAATCGTTTGTATCATAGAGCTTAATGAAATTGAAACGAATTTATTTGGTGAGTTGAAACTTCATTAAATTTGCTATAAAATGCTCTTTGAATCATCGTGATATCTCAAGTACGAATTGAGAGATACGATGTTTTAAATAGCATTCTTATCAACCTAATCTCAATAATCACAAAGTTGACTTTATAAGAATGTTTTATCACAATTTGTAGAAGCAATTCGGTTATCTTTAGGGAGTTGAAACTTCATTAAATTTGACTAAAATATTGTTTGAATCATCTTGGTAACTCAGTTCATTCTTAAGATACGATGTTGTACTTTGCATTTTTATCAACTTAATCTCAAACAAGACAAAGTTGATTTAAATTGTTGGTATCATAGAGGTTAATAAAATTGATTTTATTTGGTTAGTTGAAACTTCATTAAATTTGCAATAAAATGCTTTTTGAATCATCGTGATATCTCAATTCGTTCTTGAGATACGAGTTTGTATTTTATCAACTTAATATAAATAGAGACAAAGCTGACTTAAATCGTTTGTATCATAGAGATTAATAAAGTTAAACCGAATTCATTTAATGAGTTGAAACTTCATTAAATTTGTAATAAAATGTTTTTTGAATGATCTCAATATCTCAATTCGTTCTTGAGATACGATGTTCTAAATAAATTGCATTTTTCTCAAGTTAACCTTAATATCAACAAACTTCACTTAAAACGATTGTGCATAGAGATTGATGGAATTGAAACGAATTCATTTGGTGAGTTGAAAATACATTAAATTTGCAGTAAAATTCTGTTTGAATCATTTTGATATCTCAATTCGTTCTTGAGATAAGATGTTGTAAATTGCATTCTTATCACCATTACTTCAAAAACCAAGAAGTTGATTTTAAAAGATTGTATCATCGCGATTTATGGGAACAAAACGATTATCTTTGGTGAGTTGAAACTTCATTAAATTTGCAATAAAATTCTCTTTGAATCATCTTTAATATCTCAATTCGTTCTTGAAATACGATGTTGTGAATATATTTTATTTTTATCAACTTAATTTCAATGAAGGCAAAGTTGATTTAAAACGATTGTATCATCGGAATTTATGAAATTGAAACGAATTCATTTGGAGAGCTAAAACTTCATTAAATTTGCAATAAAATTCTCTTTGAATCATCTTCATATCTCAATTCGTTCTTGAGATACGATGTTGTAAATTTCTTATCAATCTAACCTCAATAATCACATACTTAACTTTTAAACTTAGGGTTTTTAGGGACAATTTCAGGTTTGACTAAATATAAACTTGTATGTTTTATTTTTCTTGTTATTTCTTTTCTATTCTTTTTGTCTTTCACTTTGTTTCTTTTCTAATTTTGTTGCTATATGTATATTTGTAATATTTAAATTAGTAATGTCATATTTACGTAACTGAGAGGGCCAGTGAAAATCAGCAAACCGTGGGAATGCTGATTTGGCTCACTTTAACCCATAACATTTTAGTTCAATTTCTTTTACCTTATACTGTATGTTTGGTTGGGTTAATAAACATTGCTATTAAAAAAGAAGATTGTATCGGCGCGCTTTATGGGAACAAAACGATTATCTTTGCTGAGTTGAAATCTTCATTAAGTTTGTTATAAAATGTTCTTTAAATCATCTTCATATCTCAATTCGTTCTTGAGATACGATTTTGTAACAATTCTTATCAACCTAACCTCAATAAGATAAAGTTGAATTAAAGCGATTGTATCATAGAGATTAATGAAATTGAAACGAATTCATTTGCAGAGTTAAAACTACATTAAATTTGCAATAAAATTCTATTTGAATCATCTTGCTATCTCAATTTGTTTTTGAGATACCATCTTATAAATACCATTCTTATAAACCAACCCTCAATAATCACAAAGTTAACTTTAAAGGATTGTATCTTTTCGATTTGTGGGAGCAAAACTATCCTTGCCGAATTGAAGCTTCATTAAATTTGACTTAAAATGGTTTTTGAATCATATCACTATCTCAATTCATTCTTGAGATATGTTGTCACAAATTACATTTTTATTTTGAACAAATTATTTAACTTATTTTGGATATCTGATAATGTTTGAGATAACACGATTTTGTCAATAATATCCTGAATCCATCCCTGTTGTTGCTCCCGTTTAGATCGTTCCCTTTAACCAGAAGACGCCGCCTTTCCTCTACACGGAATGAAATTGTCATTTTCATTCCTGGCATCGCCGTGCGTTTAAAGAGGTGCTTTTTTGCGTGCGCAAGCCGGAGCGTAGCGGTCGTATTGTGTCCCTTCGCGTTCCACGTGTTTCCCTTCCTCTCCACCGTCACCAATACTCTTCTCTTCACCAGCATCTTCTTCGTCGTCTCTTCTTCTCGGATGGCATCGTCACGGCACAATTACATTAAAATTTTATGGCATCGACAAGTTACAATTTCGTCCCCACCTCTTTTATACCTTTTTGAAAAAAGATACTCGAAATGACGACGATGAGGTAACGAAGACGCGATGAAGTAACGAGTGTAGAAGAAGAAGAAGAAGTTGATGACGAGAACGAGGATGAAGGATAATATTTCAATTGGACCCGTTTTTCTCGGGAACCTCTCTGATGACTTACTGAGAAAAATGCCTCTTGAGAGAAACTTGCGAGCCGGTTTTCCTTTTCTTTTCATAGTCACTTCCAATTATCGCTTGTTTAGGAGTATTCTTTAGATCGAGTTTAATCTTGAATATCAATTATTTTATTTGTTCCCGTATCGTATAATATTAAATATTAATAAAAATTCCTTTTAATTAATTATTGGCGTGTAAGTGACGATGCGACGAGGAATTATAACGAGGCCTCGTTGGAATTGTTTTTAACCAGAACGCCTCTGGCAGATGTTTCATATAATATTTTTTAAAACAGGTGTTAGATATAGTTTATTGAGCCCGTGTTCACGAAAGCGACGATGAAACGATAAAAATATGAATTATTACAATCGATTAACGCAGAAAAAACATTTAAATTGACTCGAAAAGTGCCCGAATAAGGAAATAGTTATTCCCCAAAGTCTTGTTTAAATTTAATTAAACGGATAAGAAAATAATATTATTAATCACCCGCCAGATGTAAAAAAATAATATTTACTCATCGAGAAATTAAAAAAAAGCAATTATGAGTTATCACGACGTTCCCCGCTTGCGCTTATAGACGCTTATAGACAATAATGAAAAAGCAATTCGTTCTTCGCCAACAAACAAGCTTGCTAAAATGTCAAACGTCTAATGCCTACGTTTAACGAAGGTCATAGACTGGGAATAAGAACCGGAGTTCGTTCGAATATCGCAATCCATTTACTATAATTAATAATCGGTCAGATAAATGCGCCGTTAACTTTTATTAAATTACTGGGATCGTCTCTTTAACCATTAAACATTATTGCGCACACCGAGCCATTCTTATCTTTACGTTCTTTATTTCCCATCAAACGATTCAAGTTTTAAATAGATTTGATAATTTTAATGATAATTTAATAATAAAAGGGTTATGCAAATTATTAAGATTAATTATTTTTTTAATCCATGGGAAAATCTTAAAAGATGACAAATTACGAGCGTTTCTTTTCAAACCGGATATACGATAAAAAAATGTAAAAAAAATGTAGTGCAAGTCTTTTTATAGACCGTAAAGAATACAGAGGAATTATCGTCGAGATTGATGAAAAATTACATCACATTATCATTAAATTGATTACGTTAATGGTAATGAGATATTGTGTAAAATCTCTTCATTAATAGTTCTCATGAAATAAAACTCATAATAATGTATTATTTAATTACTTAATAATAAAATAAGTTGAAGTTAAATTAGAATTAACAGTTGAAGTGTTACAGGAAATCGAGATTAATTTGTGATGTAACCCAATTTAAATCAACCCAACCCAAATCAATTCAATATAATAGTCTAGAATGACTTTGTGTTGTATAAGTTTGAATATTTTTTGATTTATCTACAACTATAACTTTGAGTTGTATAACAATTAAGATTTGAACTTATACTAAGTTTAACACTAGAACTAACACTAAACTTGGAAATTGAATCATTCGGGTTTTAAGACTGTTAATCTTGAATGATTCTTGTTCTATCTCCAGTTTAGTTTTTGTTGTGTAATAATATACAACAATCTATTAGTGAATAACGTAGTAGTGAACTAGTAATGGACTAACGACCCAGAACTAGAATTGTTCGGGTTTAGTCGTACGTCTCTTAAGACGGCTGAACACGAATGATTCTAACTTTGAGTCGAGTATTAGTTCTAGTTTTAGTTCAATAACAATATATAAGTTAGTGCTTACTAGCGATGCTAGTGCATGTTAGTAAGCACTAGCATTGTCTAAGACCGTCAGCAAAACTATTTCTGGATCTAGAACTAAAATCATACGGGTTTAGCTGTATGTCTCTTAAGACGGCTAAATCCGAATGATTCTAGTTCTTGGTCGAGTGTTAGTTCTAGTTCCATAAACGTATTTAACCCTCGTATTCCGGTGCCTGGGTCTATTTGGACCCAAATAAATTTTTGCGAGAAATTGTAATAAATAGATTTGTCGTTACTCAAGGAGTGCGTTAAGTTAGATCGGCGTCAAACGGACGTCCCGACGAAAAAACGACGAAAAAATATGTCTCGACCGTTTCTTTACAGCGCCAGGCGTCTGTCTGTGTAAGAGGCTATAGCGACAATACAATTGCCATTAAATTCTTGATTTAGTTCACAGAAGGTGTATTTTAGAGCAACGATCTACATCGAAAAATAAAATGTTTGCTAATTTTGTAAATAATAATGATGATTATAACAATGAAGTGTCTTCTGATGATGAATGTGCGTCATTGACTTTTAGTGATGCAGTACCAGAAGAAGAGGATTATGAAAGTGATGAGTTTAGTGGTGAAAATAGTAATAATATGTCACACTGTAAAGACCAAAATGTTTGTGGACGAACATGGAGATATATTTCCCCCACAAACAGAGATGCAGAATTTGGTAAATATGATGCTACACTCACAGCAAATTCTGAGGGTGTAGAAACCATGGAACAATGTTTTGATTTATTTATAAATGATGAAATCATGGACATTATAATTACTTATAATGCACAGAGTTTATCGAGTCGACAAATTTATCGAGCATCTATGTCTCGTGATAGATTTACAAACATTTTACGATTTTTGCGTTTTGACGACTTTCAGACACGAGAAGAAAGAAAAATGACCGATAAGTTGGCAGCTTTGAGAACCATTACAAATATTTTAACAAGAAATTGCAGAGATAATTACCGAGCGTCTAATGTAGGCACTATTGATGAACAATTAGTAACATTTCGAGGAAGATGTCCATTCAAGGTGTATATGCCGAGCAAGCCGGGGAAATATGGGCTGAAATTATGGGCCCTATGTGACGCTACTACATATTATTGTTGTAATTTTGAAGTGTATTTAGGAAAATGCGGAAACACACCGGAGAAAGGACAAGGACAACGAGTAGTTAGAGTTCTTTCAGAGTTTTGGAAGGGATCTAATCGAACTATCACAACCGACAATTTTTTTACGGATATCTCACTTGCAGAGGATTTACTCAAAGATAACATATTTATAGTGGGAACAATGCGGAAAAATAGAAAGGATTTACCAAAATCTTTGATAACAATATCCGGAAGAGCTCAATTCTCTTCCGATTTTATATTTTCTGAAAATCTAACACTTGTGTCGTATATCCCAAAACCAAGAAAATGCGTAGTTTTACTTTCGAGCGTTCATCGAGAACATGCTATTTCTGACGAAAATAATAATTACAAACCTAATATTATCAATTATTACAATTCAACAAAAAGTGGAGTGGATGTTTTAGATAAAATTCTAAGAGAATACACTTGCCGGAGATGTACACGACGTTGGCCTCTGTCGCTTTTTTTACATTATATAGATATTGCAGCCTATAATGCATTTGTACTATGGCAACTCAAAAATCCGGATTGGGCAACTGGTAACATAAAATCAAGAAGAAAACAATTTATAGAAAATTTGTCTGAACAGTTAGTTGCTGCAAACATAGATTCTAGAGCTAGAGCATTTGAAACCAATGCAGTAGTATTTTCGAGACACATTGTGGACGCCATCGAAAGTACAGGCCGAAAAATAAATAAACAAATGAGTACAACATTAGAAAAACGCTCAAGATGTAGCTTGTGTATTGGAAATGACAATAAATATAAATCAAAATGTGATGTTTGTCATAAATATGTATGTAATATACATTCAACATGTACAAAAAATATTTTGTGTACAAATTGTAATGATTTAGAATAAATATTTTTTATGTAATTTTTTTTAAATTTTATTTTTATGTATTATTTTATATCCCTAATAATAGTTCACCTTTAAAATAAAATAAGTCAAAATCATAATGGCAAAAGCTTCATTTTTTATATTCTACGTAAACAAAAACTGTTCGGGTCTCGGTTGACCCAGGCACCGTCCGCAACGGTTGGCGAAACGTCAGTACTGCGAGGGTTAACAATCCAACGCTGAATAACACTTAAAGCTAGAACTAACACTAGACCTAGAACTAGAAAATTTTCGTCTTCAGACGCAAGGCTAAACCCAAACCTTTTTAGTTCTAGGTCTAGTGTTAGTTCTAGTTTTAGTTTAGGAACAATATACAGTCTAGCACTATCCAGTGCTTGCTAGCTACTGTCTAAAACTACCACGAGAACTAACACCGAACCCAGAACTAGAATCATTCGGGTTTAGCTGTACGCCTCTTAAGACGGCTAAACCCGAATGATTCTAGTCTAGGTCTAGCGTTAGTATTGTTGACAGTGTTAGATAACGCTAGTCTAACATTTATGCTAGATTATATATTGTTATTAAACTAAAATTAGAACTAACACTCGACCCAGAATTAGAATCTTTCGGGTGTAGCTCTTAAGACGGCTAAATCCGAATGATTCTGGTTCTGGGTCGAGTGCAAGTTCTAGTTTAGTTACAGTTCTGGTTTCATTTTAATTCCAGTTTTAGTGTTAGTTCAAGTCTTAGTTGTTATACGATACAAAGTTATTGTTGTAACATATATAAGTCAAAAGATATTCAAACATATACAACACAAAGTTATTCTCAACTGTTAGATTAAGTTGATTTGGGCTGGTTTTAGTTGGGTTGGGTTAGGTTACATCACAAATTAATCTCTAATCTTATGTTCTGTATCAGTTATTGATTAATTTGAAGCATGATTAGTTTGTGATGTAACCCAATCCAATCCAAATCAACTCAATGTAATAGTCCAGAATATACAGGGTGAGTCAATAGTGCGCGGTCGGAAGATTGTGACCCATCGACTAAAATTATTTTTAACGATACAGGGTGTTTCACTATTTTAGACCTGTACTCGACTTGATTTTTTTAAATGGAACTCTATGTATCTTTTTGCATAAGCTAATTTAAACTGTATTAAATGTGCATACCTTTGTATACAACGAAAAATCATGTCAGTTAAAATAAGTTATCACCATTAATACTAAGTATTAAATAATACTATACAGAGTGGTTACCAGAACCAGTTAATTTATTCAAAGTTTGGGGGACCATAACTTTGTTATTTGAAATGGAACACCCTATATTTTTCTAATGCCTCACAAAGCTTTATTAATTACCTTTAATACGACTATTTCAAAAATGTCGGCAAATAGTTGATTTTTTCACACGAAATCAGCTATCAAAATGATAATTTTAAACAAATGCAAGTAAGTTTATTTCGTAATAGATGAAAAAGTATAGATTCCCTGTATAATATTATCCATTAGTATTAGTAGCGTTTGAAAGGCCCAAGCTTTGTTTATTGATACGCCAAATTGCAGTCTTCTTAAAATGAATATTAAATGATAACACGATTTTTCAAAGAATATCATAAAACGATAAATAGCTCGGCAACCTCGCATTTAAAATTTGAAAAGAAGATATGTACTTATAGAATTTAAGAGAGGTAATCATGATATGTAAAAAGATACATAGAGTTCAATTTAAAAATATTAAAAAAGCCACAATCTTCTGTCCCCGCATTATTGACTTACCTGTATAATAGAATATAATAGTTTAGAACGGTTTTTACCAAAATGTTTTTTAAAAATTCTTTTCTACCAAACGATATCATTTCGAAAGATCTTATCACACATCATTTTAAAGAGAACGATTTTAGCTTTTATTTAAGATATAAATATCCCCTTAATTCGCAAAAATACAAAAGAGAAGTGGATTTTTACAAATCGACTAATCAATTTTAATTAAAATTAATATTTTTTTATAAATCATCTTTCTATCTTATTTCCATCATTAACATATACATCTTAATATACAATCTTAAATATCATTTTAAGCTTTAGTTTGAGATATAATTCATTTATCCATTTCCAAAAATGAATAGGGAGTGATTTTTTAAACTTTACATTAAATTAACGTTGTTGATCTAAACCATTTTTTTTCAATATAATTTTCCAATAGCTTATAGGATAAGCCTTTCCAAATAGCTTATCCTATATCATTTTAAAAAGAACAATTTAAGCTTTCTTTTAAGATATAACTCCCAAAAATATAAGAGAAGTGATTTTTTTTATAAATCAATTTCCCTCCTTGTTTCTATCATTATAATATACCCCGTAATATTCCATCTTAAAGTAAGCTTTTTAAGCTTTAATTTAAGATATAATTCATTTCTTCATTCCTAAAAATAAATAGGAAGTGATTGATTAAGCTTTCCATCAAATTAATATGATTAATCTAAAGAATTTTGTTGTACTAGTGTTAGTTCTAGTTTTAGTTCAATAACAATATACATCCTAGCACTATACAGTGCTTACTAGTATTGTATAACACTGTTATTAGAGCTATTATTGGACCCAGAATTAGAATCATTTGGGTTTAGCCGTACATCTCTTAAGACGAAACCCAAATGATTCTAATTCTGGGTGTTAGTTTCAGTTCCATAAACATATTTAACAATCTAGCGTTGTATAACTATTAAAACTAGGACTCACACTGGACCTAGAACTAGAAAATTGACTCACCCAACGAATTCGTTTCAATTTCATAACTTCCTATGATACAATCGTTTTAAGTCAACTTTACCTTCATTGAAGTTAACTTGATAAACATGCAAATTAGAGCATCGTATCAAGACCGAATTAAGATATCACAATAAAATAAAAACCATTTTAAATTAAATTTCAATAACATTTAATTGTCCAAAAATCAAATCTTTATTTCCACAAACTTCAACGTTCTGATTTTTCTAATTATGAAAGTTACATACCAAATTTGAAATAATCATATCTCTGGAGCAAATTGAGATATCAAGATGATTCAATAACCATTTTATTACAAATTTAATGAGGTTCCAACTCAATTAACATTTTAGTTTCACTTCTGTAAATACCAATGTTAGAGTATCTTTAAACCAAATTTTAACTGGAAAAATATTTATGATAGAATAAGTCATTCTTCGTACCTCTACGGTTAAAGGTGGGTATTAAAGTTACATAATGAATACATATTACAAGTTACATTTTTAGCACCGATTACATCAAAAACAACAATTTAATTGCGTAACGTAAACGTTTTTACAAGAATATCCGAAAGCCGATGCACGATTTAACTCGCATAAAAACAAGGGAAATTGAATAAAACAAAAAAAATTAATTGGTATCGTCGGCTCAATTTTCTATCTTGGTGAACAAATAAATTAGTCTCGTAAAGAGGGGCACCTGCCATCGCATGGCGATGCTCTTCGCGGACAGACGTCAGCACTTTTACACGCTTGACAGTTCCCCAACTCTCGAAAAATGAAATAACACGCTCGAATAGACCGCGTAATGGGTCGTTAGTGGGTAGGAAGTACAGTTTATCAGAAGCAACACCCCAAAAATTTAACAAATTTTAATATATTAAAGTATACAACTGCCCCCAATTTTTATTTTTGAACTTATTATGACTTATTTTATTATAAGTATGTACAAAGGTTCTTATTGTTTGTAGTAATAATCTTAATTGTTATTCAGAGTGAAGAAGTTGTATATTTTTCTAAGATTAAAACTAGAACTAAGATTTGACCCAAAAATAGAATCGTTCTTCATCGAGTAAGAGTTTAATAATAATGTACAATCTAGCACTATTGCCAGAACTAGAATCGTTTGGGTCAGCCGTCTTAAAAGACGTTATACCCCGTTAGGCAATGCTAGTAAGTACTAAATTATATATTGTTATAGAACTAAAAATATAGATCTAGAACTAGAAATTTTTGGATTTAGCCATCATGTGGTTAATGCATTCATTATGTAACTTTAATTCCCACCTTTAACCCTAGATCTACGAAGAATGACTTATTATTTCATAAATATATCTCTAGTTAGTCAAAATTTGCTTTAAAGATTGGTATTTACACTAACGAAACGAATATGTTTGTTGAATTAAAACTTCATTAAATTTACAATGAAATGGTATTTGAGCCATCTTGATACCTCAATCCGATTTTGAGATATCATGCTATAAATTACATTTACATCTTCTTAACCTCAAATACTGAGTTGTCTTAAGAGATTGTATCATTAAGATTTATTGGTATGAAAAGAATATGTTAGGTGAGATGAAATTCCATTAAATTTTCTTTAAAACGGTTTTTGAATCACCTTGATATCTCAATTAGGTTTTGAGATATGATTTTTTAAAATTTGGTATGTACAGGGTGTCCACATTAGCAGCAAAGTACATATATAACATTAAGGAACCGAAATACAAAGTTCTTCTTTAAACAAAAGTTGTAAGAAATTTACCGCAGTATAAAGGGAAAATATTTTTATAAATACAGGGCGTCCCTAACGATGTACCGAAATGAACATTTGTTTTTTTAAATGGAATGATATAGTTTTTATTTCATATTCTGATTCTAAACACCAAAATACGTTGAATTCGATAAGATATGTTTAGATATACTTTTGGCTTTTGAGCTATTTTAGTTAGAAACTTTTTTTAGCAAGCACCGTGTCCTTTAAATCAAAATTTCTCAACAACTGATAGAGCTAGAAAGTTAAAGTCTAGCACAGTTGCTGCTTGGATGTCCTTAAATAGAGTGCCATTGGCATCATCAGTCTATCGTATACAGGGTGTTCAACAATGTGACTATTTTTTTACCCACATATCTGATTTATCTATTAAATAGAGGGTGTAATATGACCGAATTAATAAAAATTTCGCAATAAATGACAGATATTGTGTATTAGTGGTTTAAAAAAAGAAAACGATAAATAATTATCATCTAATCTTTAGAAGTGTTCAAATATTTGCCCTGTCATGTATGCATACATGAAACCGATGTACGAATAATGATATTTCAACGCGACAGAGCACCTACATATTATTCCAGCGACATACAAAACTATTTAAATATTCGATATAGCGGCACTGTGGCTCGTGGATGTCCAATACCATAGCCAACAAAATCGCTTGATCTAACATCCTCGGATGTCTTCTTTTGGGGATACTGCAAAGCCCAAGTGTATGCTAATATTCTAACGATGAAAGAAGATATAGTAACTAGTAAAAGGGAAGCTTTAGAAACATCTCTGCTGAAACAGTGGATAATATGCAAGCCGATTTCGTAAATTGGTTTCATCTATTCATAGAGGACATCGGGCTGACATTTAAACACTTATAAATAGTTTGGTTGAGAATTTTTAAATTATTATTAATGCGTTATCATCATGTAAATATACATGAGTTTATTTCATAGTCTATCAATGAAGAAATGAGCAAGATCTGCCATTCATTACATGATTTTGATTAATTCGTCAAATCTCAAGAACTGCAACAGATAGGTGTAGTAATGATTTATAAACAATTAAATTTTCTATCTGATAAGCTAATCAGATATAGGACGTTCCTTTTATAATTTTAATAAACTTTATATAAAAATTATTATTAATGTGTAATCATATATTTACATGAGTTTATTTCATAGTCTATCAATGAAGAAATGAGCAAGATCTGCCATTCATTACATGATTTTGATTAATTCGTCAAATCTCAAGAACTGCAATAGTTAGGTATAGTAATGATTTATAAACAATTAAATTTTCTATCTGATAAGCTAATCAGATATAGGACGTTCCTTTTAAAATGTTCAACTTTTTTGCAATTGAATATGGTAAAATAGTAGTTACATTTTTGGACAGCCCTGTATACGATAGACTGATGATATGTCTATGGATGGCAGTCTACTTAAGGACACTCAAGCAACAACTGTGATAAATTTTATCTTTCTAGCTCGCTCGGTTTTTGAGAAATTCAGATTTAATGGACACAGTGTTTATTGCCAAAAAAGTTTCTGACTGAAACAAATCAAAAATCAAAAGCGCTAGGTTTATAAAGTTATATCATTCCATTAAAAAAAATAGTATATTACAGTACAAGTGAGGAAACTAAGATTCTTCATTAACGCGTATGTCGGACTTCACAGGAGCCGAAGGCGAGTGTAGAAAGACCTCTAGCATTGTTGAACCACCTGATTACCCAAGTCCTATTTCTGCAAAAAAAGTAAGCAGATCGAAGTCAGAATAACCTTGATGAGAATTTTTAAATTATTATTAATGCGTAATCATATATTTACATGAGTTTATTTCATAGTCTATCAATGAAGAAATGAGCAAGATCTGCCATTCATTACATGATTTTGATTAATTCGTCAAATCTCAAGAACTGCAACAGATAGGTGTAGTAATGATTTATAAACAATTAAATTTTCTATCTGATAAGCTAATCAGATATAGGACGTTCCTTTTAAAATTTTCAACTTTTTTGCAATTGAATATGGTAAAATAGTAGTTACATTTTTGGACAGCCCTGTATACGATAGACTGATGATATGTCTATGGATGGCAGTCTACTTAAGGACACTCAAGCAACAACTGTGATAAATTTTATCTCTTTAGCTCGCTCGGTTTTTGAGAAATTCAGATTTAATGGACACAGTGTTTATTGCCAAAAAAGTTTCTAACTGAAACAAATCAAAAATCAAAAGCGCTAGGTTTATAAAGTTATATCATTCCATTAAAAAAAATAGTATATTACAGTACAAGTGAGGAAACTAAGATTCTTCATTAACGCGTATGTCGGACTTCACACGAGCCGAAGGCGAGTGTAGAAAGACCTCTAGCATTGTTGAACCATCTGATTACCCAAGTCCTATTTCTGCAAAAAAAGTAAGCAGATCGAAGTCAGAATAACCTTGATGAGAATTTTTAAATTATTATTAATGCGTAATCATATATTTACATGAGTTTATTTCATAGTCTATCAATGAAGAAATGAGCAAGATCTGCCATTCATTACATGATTTTGATTAATTCGTCAAATCTCAAGAACTGCAACAGATAGGTGTAGTAATGATTTATAAACAATTAAATTTTCTATCTGATAAGCTAATCAGATATAGGATGTTCCTTTTAAAATTTTCAACTTTTTTGCAATTGAATATGGTAAAATAGTAGTTACATTTTTGGACAGCCCTGTATACGATAGACTGATGATATGTCTATGGATGGCAGTCTACTTAGGGACACTCAAGCAACAACTGTGATAAATTTTATCTTTTTAGCTCGCTCGGTTTTTGAGAAATTCAGATTTAATGGACACAGTGTTTATTACCAAAAAAGTTTCTAACTGAAACAAATCAAAAATCAAAAGCGCTAGGTTTATAAAGTTATATCATTCCATAAAAAAAATAGTATATTACAGTACAAGTGAGGAAACTAAGATTCTTCATTAACGCGTATGTCGGACTTCACACGAGCCGAAGGCGAGTGTAGAAAGACCTCTAGCATTGTTGAACCACCTGATTACCCAAGTCCTATTTCTGCAAAAAAAGTAAGCAGATCGAAGTCAGAATAACATTGATGATTTCAAGATCAGCATAGGGATTTTTATATGCGTTCATAATCTTATACATGAAGGTCTTAGCATTTTCAGAGATAATTGTTAATTATAGGGTTATAACGGCTTAGGAGTGTTTCCCAGGTATGAACAAGAGTGGTTTTCTATTTTCTCCTTGGTTTTTATCATGAATATTAATAAATTGAGATACATCGGTCCTAGCATAGAGACAATTTGGTTCTTTCTCTCCTGTTTTTGGCCTTAGTCTCATCCAAAACTGCTCGTAATGTTAAACATCATGTAAAGAAAACCTTAGCTTTCTTCAAATGATGGAGGTTTGTACTCTAAAACAGAAGAAGTATGTGTTTCAAAAACTTCCTCATCCCAAGGGTTGTTGGTCAAAACAATAGATGGAGTTATGTGTTGAAACTCATCAATGATCTGCTAATGCTTGATAAACTGGGACTGTTTGTCATTCATCTTAAACATTACACTGGTACTTTGATTATAGCTATACAATTGGAGCAATATTTTCCTTTATTCTAATTTTTTAACCGTCACTCTCTTAATGACGTCGCGCATGTATTATCCGCCAGTTTAAATATGTGCAATAGCTTACTTCTAGATTCCTAGTATTATGGTATTAACATCGATGGTATTAACATCGTCATAACGTCGAAGTTTGTATTGAATGGTGATATCTCAATTCGTTTTTGAGATACGATACAGTATGTTGTCCACATTAGCAGCAAAGTACATATATAACATTAAGGAACCGAAATACAAAGTTCTTCTTTAAACAAAAGTTGTAAGAAATTTACCGCAGTATAAAGGGAAAATATTTTTATAAATACAGGGCGTCCCTAACGATGTACCGAAATGAACATTTGTTTTTTAAAATGGAATGATATAGTTTTTATTTCATATTCTGATTCTAAACACCAAAATACGTTGAATTCGATAAGATATGTTTAGATATACTTTTGGCTTTTGAGCTATTTTAGTTAGAAACTTTTTTTTAGCAAACACCGTGTCCTTTAAATCAAAATTTCTCAACAACTGATAGAGCTAGAAAGTTAAAGTCTGGCACAGTTGCTGCTTGGATGTCCTTAAATAGAGTGCCATTGGCATCATCAGTCTATCGTATATAGGGTGTTCAAAAATGTGGCTATTTTAAGATCAGCATAGGGATTTTTATATGCGTTCATGATCTTATACATGAAGGTCTTAGCATTTTCAGAGATAATTGTTAATTATAGGGTAATAACGGCTTAGGAGTGTTTGTTAGGCGGAAAAATTACCTAATACATGGTCCCAGGTATGAACAAGAGTGGTTTTCTATTTTCTCCTTGGTTTTTATCATGAATCTTAATAAATTGAGATACATCGGTCCTAGCATAGAGACAATTTGGTTCTTTCTCTCCTGTTTTTGGCCTTAGTCTCATCCAAAACTGCTCGTAATGTTAAACATCATGTAAAGAAAACCTTAGCTTTCTTCAAATGATGGAGGTTTGTACTCTAAAACAGAAGAAGTATGTGTTTCAAAAACTTCCTCATCCCAAGGGTTGTTGGTCAAAACAATAGATGGAGTTATGTGTTGAAACTCATCAATGATCTGCAAATGCTTGATAAACTGGGACTGTTTGTCATTCATCTTAAACATTACACTGGTAGTTTGATTATAGCTATACAATTGGAGCAATATTTTCCTTTATTCTAATTTTTTAACCGTCATTCTCTTAATGACGTCGCGCATGTATTGTCCGCCAGTTTAAATATGTGCAATAGCTTACCTGTAGATTCCTAGTATTATGGTATTAACATCGATGGTATTAACATCGTCATAACGTCGATGTTTGTATTGAATGGTGATATCTCAATTCGTTTTTGAGATACGATACACTATGTTGTCTTCATAAACTATTAAGTTGTCCTAAAAAGATATAAGCTCGAAGGCTTTCATGACCGGTGTTAATTGACCTAAAATTAGAACTAACACTAGAATTATCACTAGGACTAATAATAGATCTAAAACTGGAGACTTTTGGGCTTTTCTTCGAAGCTTTTGCTGTGCATTTTTTGGAAAAATGTTTGACGTTTCGAATTCCATGTTGCAGCCTTCTTCAGAAATTGATTCTAAGTTCAGTTTTTTAAAAAAAATCTATTATTGGGATTGAACCTCATTAAGCGCAAAGTTGACTTATAATGATTGATAGCTTTTCAGTCATGGTTCTTGTAGACATAAGATATTGTGTATTATTCTAGTAATGCATGTAGTACTTAATGCAGCGTCGGTTAATATGACGTCACAAATATGGTAGGGGTGGGTGTAAACATGTTTTAACTTGCATTACTTATCGCTGATGTTAATTAAAAGAAACCTTGTATTGATTTTGATGTTTCTCTAATCAATCAGTTTATTATTCTTATTCTATTTTGACGTCCGTCCGTTATGTATGTTTATGACGCCCCGAATTGACAGAAAAACAAGGACCCCGCCGCGCGGGAACCCCGGTTTTCGGACGTGCGTGTCTTCGGCGTTCGCCGGCAGGTGTCAGCGGGTCGGAAAACCGGCACCAAAGCGGCCCTCTTGATCGACTTTTAGTAGGGCCGGCGCTTCGGCCGCAATATATTACGTTAATTTAGTGAGCCGGGGCGGCCACGAACGTAACTTTCGAATTTTATGCGATGATATGACGTGTTTATGGCGCATACCGATCCTTCGCGGCACTCCTCATCTCTCCTAAAACTCCGCCACCATCCACCATCCATAGCATGACCGAAAGTTATAACAATCCATGGCTCTCCTCCTTTTTATTACTCTTTCTTATATTCGTCTTCTTTTAGGTATAAACCCGACTCGGAGAAAGAGTTTCCTCGAAATCCGATTTATTTATTTATTTATTTCAAATTGATAATTGTGTCAATAAAAATTGCTCATCCATTCTCTTTTAACGTTAACAAGTAAGCAATTTTTATGGGTTTCTTTAAGTACTTATTATCGTTAATTTCTTTTAGCTGATTTAATTTGAAGTACCAGATTGAGGACTAAGTGCAGTTAGACACAATCGGTTTTGTTATTTATCGTAGAAAATTATACTCAATATCAATTTAAAAGGAATGTAAAAGCTCATAAGAAACTCTTTCTAAGAAGGATAAAAAAGAGGCTATAATCCAACCAGTCAGTTAAGAGTAATTGGAATCCATTATTAACCAGCTTTGCTTTCTTACTAACTGAGACAATTTTTTTCGTAACATTATATATTATTAAATTAATCATGAAAAAAATGAAATGTTGTTAGGTTTAGTTGTTATAAAAGCGATGAATAAGATTAAAAATAGCATCCGCGTGCACACACCTAAATGCACTGTTACGTAAACCCTTTTAATTGAGATGTTATGCCCAGGTAACCTTGTCGATCAGATAATACGGTGGTACAACATCTTAAGAGGAACTATATATTGAGGAAGAGTTGTAAAGTGCGACGCCAGAAGCGGCAGATGAGGCTCATTCAGATCATATCACATTTCCACCACGCCATCTGATACGAATCGAAATTACTTCGAGTTTATTTCGCACCTTTATGACAACGTTTCATATTTTTTTATGAAACTCGGCGTTGCTAAAAACTGATGAGATGTTAGTCGACGTTTCTGTATCGACGACTTTAATTGGCGTGGTTGCGGTTACATTTCCACTCCGCTGTTTTTCCTTCTCGCACACGCCACTATTTATTTAAATGGCTTAAGATGGATTTACATTTTGGTTTGCTGCAGATACCGCTAATGCAATTACGTTCTCTAACTATGTTCTCAAACATACTCTGGCATTTAATCAAATCGATCAATTAACATTTACGTGTTAGTTTTAGTATGCGACGTTATTTGCAATTCTTAGAGGAATCATTTTATTTTTAATTAATACCTTAAAAAGTAAAAGGTTTTTTGCGAATCGATTTCCTGCTTTGGAAAGCTTTGAATTTGTATAATATGTGTAGATAATTTCCTTATGATTTATTTAAATACAAATTTATTGTGATTTTATTTTAAATGAGCGAAAATAGTGACTTAACACGAAAAATAAGCTAATCTATAAACGCTGATATCTCAAGAACTAAGAGATATTACAAAAATCGATTTCTTTTATTGAAAACCTTAGAATTTGTTTAATAAGCGCTTTTAATTTGAATAATGATTTGAGAAAATTCCGATTTGTTATGATTTTTTGAAAATGAGCGAAAAATGAGTAAATTTTTAAACATTGATATTTCAAGAACTAAGAGATGTTTTAAAAGTCGGTTTCATTCATTGAGAAGCTTATAATTTCTTTAATAAATACTGATCATAAACATTGAATTTTCAATAAATTGAGAATTTATATATATGTTTTTTCAATATGAGTGAAAGCTAAATCCCCAAAAATGTGTTAATGTTTAAAATTTAATATCTCAAGAGCTAAGAGATATTTTCAAAATCAGATTCTTTTATCGTAAAGCTTCTAATTTCTTTAACTGGTGCTCATAATCTCATAATGATGTATTGAATGCTCGATTTGTTGTGACTTTTTTGAAAATGACTGAATATTCTTGCTAAACCTGAAAAAGTATTAAATGTCTAAACGTTAATGTCTCGATAACGAAGAGATATTTTGAAAATCAGGTTCTTTCTTTGGAAAGTTTCTTTAATAAGTGCAAATAATTTCCTAAGGATTTGTTGAAATCACGACTTGTAATGAAAAATGAAAATTCCAACTATTCCAAAAATGGGCTAATGTTTAAATAAACATTAATATCTCAACAACTAAGAAATATTTTAAAAAATCGGTTTTATTCAATGAAAAGCTTATAAACATGTTTAATAAGCGTTGATAAGTTCATAATGATTTATTCAAATGCTGATTTTTTTATGATTTTTGGATATGAATGAAAATAGTAATGTAATACGAAATATGAGTAAATGTTTAAACATTGATATCTCAAGAACTAAGAGTTATTTTGAATATCGATTTTATTCATTGGATAGCTTATAAAATCTTTAATAAGTGCTGATAATTTCATAAAGATTTGTTGAAATTCCGACTTGTAATGATTTTTTTGAAAATGAGCAAAAATTTCAAAAAGTCAAAAAAATGAACTAATGTATAAATAAAAATTAATAACTCAAGAACTAAGGAATATTTTGAAAATCGGTTTCTTTCATTAGAAAGCTTAATATGTTTTAGTAAGCGGTGATAATTTTATAATGATTTGGTGAAATTCCGATTTGCTATGATTTTTTGAAAATGAGCGCAGATAGACGCTAAACCCCAAAAATGATTTAAAGTGTAAGCTTAAGTATCTCAAGAACGAAAAGATATTTTGAAAATTTTTTTTCATTGGAAGTGCTGATAATTTCATAATCATTTATTCAAATGCTGATTTGTTATGATTTTTTGAATTATTTTCACTCACGTGACGTAACACCAGATATGAGTAAATGTTTAAACAGTGATATCTCGAGAGCTAAGAGAAAAGAAAATGAACGAAATTTCAAAAAGAGGAATGAGATAAACATTAATATCTCAAATACTGAGAAAAAATTTTTTTCGAAAATCGGTTTTGTATAACTAGAGAAGGGATTCAGAAACTGTTCACATGGATACAACAAAATAAAAAAGGATTTGGAGGATTTTGAGAAGACAGGATGAAGAAGTTAATAATATGATATCCTGCAGATACAACTTTCGAAGTAATACGGTGAATGATATGGCGCTCTCTACCGGATGTAGTAAAACGGACTCTGTCTCATTCGAAGTAATCTTCGTCTACAAAATTTGAATAGAATCGATTGAAATACAAGTGTAATATTAAAGGTTAAAAAACCTTCATTTAATTTGAACACCCTGTATCTTCAAAACAAAGCGTTTGTCATCGTTGCGATGTTTCTATGCAGTTTTGAAGACTGTTAAAGTTCTACAAAAACTTGAAACACTTCGTATACTATTAGTATATTGCCCGTTCCGGGATTTCATCAAAGTAATAGTTGGTCTGGATTCGCTAAGAAGTCCCGGGATGTTAAAAGTCTCGAAATTAAGAAAAAATTAAAACATCCGGAACGATTTTTCTAGTGCTTGTCGTTTTTCAAGGAAAATACGCTTGGTATTAGGAGATAAATCTTCAAAAGTAACTTGGGGAATCTTTAAAAGCCCCTAATCTCTGTTTTGAAGTTTCTGTTTTGAGTTTTTGTTATGTTTATCTCATTCTGTATAAATTTAAAAGTATGGGTGTTGGGTATTAAAAAAAAACTCTCATAACTTCAACCTATATACAACCATTAACAGTTTTGTATGGGTCCTCTTTTAGAGGCGGTATCAATTCTTGAAGCAACATGAAATCTTGTTGAAACAGTCTTTCTTTTAGGAGCATTTCAAGCCTTCTATGGGCAATATCAAGTTTTCTAGAAGCAGTATCTAGTTTTTTGGGCCAATAGTAAGTTTTCTGGGAGCAGTTCAAGTCTTTTAGAGACAATATTATATCTGTTTCCTTTTCTCACTCCGCCCTCGTTTTGTAAATTTTAATTAATTTTACTTTTTAACGTTTCATTTTCATCATCAACATTTCAACATTTTCAACATATTATTCACAACGTTTCATACTTCGAAATTCAAAATTAAAATAAAATTTGTATAATTCAAGAATTTGTTAAACATTTCAAAAAATTTTCTTTAATGCAAATATATTCAACAACTTCAATTCTTCTACCTGTTTAGCTCTTTTATGACATTTTTGGCTGATGATGGAATAATATTTCCGAAACCGGTACCGATATAAATATTCTTCAAATAAAGCAAGTTACGAAGTTAGTAAAATAATTTTTAATTTTTATTTCTGATAGATTTCATTTGCAACATGGATAATTTTCCAAATTTTACAATATCAAGACTTTTGGAGGCATTTCAAGTCTTCTGGAAGCAATATGAAGTTTTCTTGAAGCAGTATCAAGTCTTTCTGAAGCAGCATCAAATCTTCTTGAAGCAGTTTCAAGTCTTCCTGAAGCAGTATCAAGTCTTCCTAAAGCAGTATCAAGTCTTCTTGAAGCAGTTTCAAGTCTTCCTGAAGCAGTATCAAGTCTTCTTCAAACAGCATTAAGTTTGCTGAAAGCGTTGCAAGTCTTCTAGGAGCATTTCAAGTCTTCTTTAAGCAATAATTAAGTATTTTTTAAGCAGTATCATGTTATTTAGAATAATTTGAAATCTTCTAGAAGCATTTCAAGTCATCCTGTGGCATTACTAAATTTTCTGAAAGCATTTCAAGCCTTCTGCAAGCAACATCAAGTCATCTAGAGGCAGTATCAAGTCTTTTAGAAACATTTCATGTCTTCTAGAAACATTTCGTGTATTCTAGAAACATTTCAAGTCTTTCAGCGACAATATCAACTTTTTTGGAAGTATGTCAAGTCTTGTACATGCTGTATCAAGCCTTCTGGATGCATTAGAAGTCACATTCTTAAGAATCATTTCAAGTCTTCTGGAAGCATTTCCCTGCTTACCTAGTAAGTGTGGAACCTTATTAACGGTTAGTGTGGACCTAACCAGTACCAAGTATCCCAGCAGCAGTATCGAGTTTTTGAAGCATTTAAAATCTTCTAGAAGCAGTATCAAGTCTTCTAGAACTATTTCAAGTCTCGTAGAGGCAATATCATGTCTTCTGGAAGCATTTCAAGTATTCTAGAAGCAATATCAAGTCTTTTAGAAGATTTTCAAGTATTCTAGATGTAGTATGAAATCTTCTAGAACCATTTAAAGATTTCTAGAAACAATATCAACTCTTTTGGAAGTATTTCAAATCCTCTGGAAGTTTTTCAAGTATTTCCGAAGCATTTCAAATCGTCTGGATGTAATATTAAGTCTTTTGGAAATAGTTCAAGTCTTTTGAAGCATTTCAAGTCTTCTACATGCAGTATCAAGCTTTCTGGAAGCATTTCAAGACTTCTGGAACCAGTAGCAAGTGTCCCAGAAGCAGTGTAGATTTTTTGAAGAATTAAAAATCTTCTAGAATCAGTAAAAGCAATTCTTCTGCAAGCATTTCAAGTATGATGGAAGCAGTATCAAGTATTCCAAAAGCAGTATCAAGTCTTCTAGAAACATCATGTTTTCTAGAAACATTTCAAGTCTTTCAGCGGCAATATCAACTTTTTTGGAAGTATGTCAAGTCTTGTACATGCTGTATCAAGCCTTCTGGATGCATTATAAGTCTTCTGCACGCAATGTCAACTCTTTTAGAAATAGTATCACATTCTTAAGAATCATTTCAAGTCTTCTGGAAGCATTTCCCTACTTACCTAGTAAGTGTGAAACCTTATTAACGGTTTGTGTGGACCTAACCAGTACCAAGTATCCCAGCAGTAGTATCGAGTTTTTGAAGCATTTAAAATCTTCTAGAAGCAGTATCAAGTCTTCTAAAACTATTTCAAGTCTCGTAGAGGCAATATCATGTCTTCTGGAAGCATTTCAAGTATTCTAGAAGCAATATCAAGTCTTTTGGAAGATTTTCAAGTATTCTAGATGTAGTATGAAATCTTCTAGAACCAGTTAAAGATTTCTAGAAACAATATCAACTATTTTGGAAGTATTTCAAATCCTCTGGAAGTTTTTCACGTCTTTCCGAAGCATTTCAAGTCGTCTGGGTGCAATATTAAGTCTTCTGGAAATAGTTCAAGTCTTTTGAAGCATTTCAAGTCTTCTACATGCAGTATCAAACTTTCTGAAAGCATTTCAAGACTTCTGGAACCAGTAGCAAGTGTCCCAGAAGCAGTGTAGATTTTTTGAAGAATTAAAAATCTTCTAGAATCAGTAAAAGCAATTCTTCTGCAAGCATTTCAAGCATGATAGAAGCCGTATCAAGTATTCCAAAAGCAGTATCAAGTCTTTTAGAAACATCATGTTTTCTAGAAACATTTCAAGTCTTTCAGCGGCAATATCAACTTTTTTGGAAGCATGTCAAGTCTTGTACATGCTGTATCAAGCCTTCTGGATGCATTACAAGTCTTCTGCACGCAATGTCAACTCTTTTAGAAATAGTATCACATTCTTAAGAATCATTTTTAGTCTTCTGGAAGCATTTCCATACTTACCTAGTAAGTGTGGAAACTTATTGATGGTTAGTGTGGACCTAACCAGTACCAAGTGTCCCAGCAGCAGTATCGAGTTTTTGAAGCATTTAAAATCTTCTAGAAGCAGTATCAAGTCTTCTAGAACTATTTCAAGTCTCGTAGAGGCAATATCATGTCTTCTGGAAGCATTTCAAGTATTCTAGAAGCAATATCAAGTCTTTTGGAAAATTTTCAAGTATTCTAGATGTAGTATGAAATCTTCTAGAACCATTTAAAGATTTCTAGAAACAATATCAACTCTTTTGGAAGTATTTCAAATCCTCTGGAAGTTTTTCAAGTCTTTCCGAAGCATTTCAAGTCGTCTGGATGCAATATTAAGTCTTCTGGAAATAGTTTAAGTCGTTTGAAGCATTTCAAGTTTTCTACATGCAGTATCAAGCTTTCTGGAAGCATTTCAAGACTTCTGGAACCAGTAGCAAGTGTCCCAGAAGCAGTGTAGATTTTTTGAAAAATTAAAAATCTTCTTAATCTTAAAAATTAAGAATCAGTGAAAGCAATTCTTCTGCAAGCATTTCAAGTATGATAGAAGCAGTATCAAGTACTCTAAAAGTAGTATCAAGTCTTCTAGAAACATGTCATGTTTTCTAGAAATATTTTAAGTCTTTTAGAGGTAATATCAACTTTTTTGGACGCATGTCAAGCCTTCTGAAACCATTAAAAGTCTTCTGCAAACATGAAGTTTTATCATTAGAAGCTATATCTTGTTGACTTGAATTATTTCAAGTCATCTAGAAGCATTTCAAGACTTCTGGAATTTAATATCTTCTAGAAGCAGAGTCATCAAGTTTTCTAGAACTTTTTCAAGTTTTCTAGAAGCATAATCAAGTTTTCTAGAAGCATTTCAAAAGACTTCTGGAATTTAATATCTTCTAGAAGCAAAGTTATCAAGTCTTCTAGAACTTTCAAAATCAAATCTTCTGGAAGCATTTCAAGTATTCTAGAAGCAGTATTAAATTTTTTGGAAGCATTTCAAGTTTTCTAAATGCAGTGCCAAGTCTTCTAAATGTATTGCCAAGTTTTCTAAATGCAGTACTATGTCTGCAATACCAAGTTTTCTGGAAGCATTTCTTGTCTTCTGGAAGTACTATCAAGTTATTTAGAAGCAGCATCAAGTCTTCTGACAGTAGATCAAGTCTTTTAGGAGCAGTGTCAAATTTTCTAGAAGCAGTGTGGACTCTCAATTCAAAATAAAACATGTTTAAAAACTTCATTGAAAATGGCCATCAACCCAACCCAACCCAACCGATTAAAATTTTTTGTGGATGCTTGCGCACCCAGCGCAACAACATATTTGGCGTCTATGTATAAGTCTTAAGTGACAGTAAAGAAAAAGAAAACGAGAAACAAACACAAATACCGGGATTTAGAACTTAGTCTCGAATCTCAATACCATTTTTGGTCCCGGGAATTGCACATTAAAAAGCTTATTATAATTGTCCTTGAGAAGTGCCGATAATTTCATAATGATTAATCGAATCAATTTCTGCAAAGTTTTTAAAATAAGCTGAAATTCTTGCATAAAATTGAGTTACGATTACGATTTCAAGCATTTCAAGTCATCCTGTGGCATTACTAAATTTTCTGAAAGCATTTCAAGTCTTCTGCAAGCAATATCAAGTCATCTAGAGGCAGTGTCAAGTCTTTTAGAAACATTTCATGTTTTCTAGAAACATTTCGTGTTTTCTAGAAACATTTCAAGTCTTTCAGCGGCAATATCAACTTTTTTGGAAGTATGTCAAGTCTTGTACATGCTGTATCAAGCCTTCTGGATGCATTATAAGTCTTCTGCACGCAATGTCAACTCTTTTAGAAATAGTATCACATTCTTAAGAATCATTTCAAGTCTTCTGGAAGCATTTCCCTACTTACCTAGTAAGTGTGGAACCTTATTAACGGTTAGTGTGGACCTAACCAGTACCAAGTATCCCAGCAGCAGTATCAAGTTTTTGAAGCATTTAAAATCTTCTAGAAGCAGTATCAAGTCTTCTAGAACTATTTCAAGTCTCGTAGAGGCAATATCATGTCTTCTGGAAGCATTTCAAGTATTCTAGAAGCAATATCAAGTCTTTTGGAAGATTTTCAAGTATTCTAGATGTAGTATGAAATCTTCTAGAACCATTTAAAGATTTCTAGAGACAATATCAACTCTTTTGGAAGTATTTCAAATCCTCTGGAAGTTTTTCAAGTATTTCCGAAGCATTTCAAATCGTCTGGATGTAATATTAAGTCTTTTGGAAATAGTTCAAGTCTTTTGAAGCATTTCAAGTCTTCTACATGCAGTATCAAGCTTTCTGGAAGCATTTCAATACTTCTGGAACCAGTAGCAAGTGTCCCAGAAGCAGTGTAGATTTTTTGAAGAATTAAAAATCTTCTAGAATCAGTAAAAGCAATTCTTCTGCAAGCATTTCAAGTATGATAGAAGCAGTATCAAGTATTCCAAAAGCAGTATCAAGTCTTCTAGAAACATCATGTTTTCTAGAAACATTTCAAGTCTTTCAGCGGCAATATCAACTTTTTTGGAAGCATGTCAAGTCTTGTACATGCTGTATCAAGCCTTCTGGATGCATTACAAGTCTTCTGCACGCAATGTCAACTCTTTTAGAAATAGTATCACATTCTTAAGAATCATTTCTAGTCTTCTGGAAGCATTTCCATACTTACCTAGTAAGTGTGGAACCTTATTGATGGTTAGTGCGGACCTAACCAGTACCAAGTGTCCCAGCAGCAGTATCGAGTTTTTGAAGCATTTAAAATCTTCTAGAAGCAGTATCAAGTCTTCTAGAACTATTTCAAGTCTCGTAGAGGCAATATCATGTCTTCTGGAAGCATTTCAAGTATTCTAGAAGCAATATCAAGTCTTTTGGAAAATTTTCAAGTATTCTAGATGTAGTATGAAATCTTCTAGAACCATTTAAAGATTTCTAGAAACAATATCAACTCTTTTGGAAGTATTTCAAATCCGCTGGAAGTTTTTCAAGTCTTTCCGAAGCATTTCAAGTCGTCTGGATGCAATATTAAGTCTTCTGGAAATAGTTTAAGTCGTTTGAAGCATTTCAAGTTTTCTACATGCAGTATCAAGCTTTCTGAAAGCATTTCAAGACTTCTGGAACCAGTAGCAAGTGTCCCAGAAGCAGTGTAGATTTTTTGAAAAATTAAAAATCTTAATCTTAAAAATTAAGAATCAGTGAAAGCAATTCTTCTGCAAGCATTTCAAGTATGATAGAAGCAATATCAAGTATTCCAAAAGCAGTATCAAATCTTCTAGAAACATTTTATGTTTTCTAGAAATGTTTTAAGTCTTTTAGAGATAATATCAACTTTTTGGAAGCATGTCAAGCCTTCTGAAACCATTAAAAGTCTTCTGCAAACATGAACTTATATCATTAGAAGCTGTATCTTGTTGACTTGAATTATTTCAAGTCATCTAGAAGCATTTCAAGACTTCTGGAATATAATATCTTCTAGAAGCAGAGTCATCAAGTTTTCTAGAACTTTTTCAAGTTTTCTAGAAGCAAAATCAAGTTTTCTAGAAGCATTTCAAGACTTCTGGAATTTAATATCTTCTAGAAGCAAAGTTATCAAGTCTTCTAGAACTTTCAAAATCAAATCTTCTGGAAGCATTTCAAGTATTCTAGAAGCAGTATTAAATCTTTTGGAAGCATTTCAAGTTTTCTAAATGCAGTGCCATGTCTTCTAAATGTATTGCCAAGTCTTCTAAATGCAGTACTATGTCTTCTAAATGCAATACCAAGTTTTCTGGAAGCATTTCATGTCTTTTGGAAGTAATATCAAGTTATTTAGAAACAGCATCAAGTCTTTTAGGAGCAGTGTCAAAATTTCTAGAAGCAGTGTGGACTCTCAATTCAAAATAAAACATGTTTAAAAACTTCATTGAAAATGGCCACCAACCCAACCCAACCCAACCGATTAAAATTTTTTGCAGTGCAACAACATATTTGGCGTCTATGTAAAAGTCTTAAGTGACAGTAAAGGAAAAGAAAACGAGAAACAAACACAAATACCGGGATTTAGAACTTAGTCTCGAATCTCAATACCATTTTTGGTCCCGGGAATTGCACATTGAAAAGCTTATTATAATTGGACTTCCTTGAGAAGTGCCAATAATTTCATAATGATTAATCGAATCAATTTCTGCAAACTTTTTAAAATGAGCTGAAATTCTTGCATAAAATTGAGTTACGATTATGATTTTTTCAAAACAATTTTATTTCGTGAAATTAGAGAATGTATTTCGATCAAAACGATATTTCAAAAAATCGTTTCTATTTTTAAAAACCTTATAGTGTTTACAACAAGTGATCTTAGTAAAACTTAATGAGATTTCTCTATCAACGATTTCATTTGATCTCATTGCGGTTACATTTCCACACCGATCTTTTTCATTCTTGCTGTTTATTGAAATGCGTTCATTTTAAATAAGTGGAATATTTCGAAAGTATTTGCATTTCTTGGCGGAACGATTTTATTTCCAATTTTGCTACAAAGAAAAATTGTTTGTCGAAGAAAAAACGGTTAAACAACAAAGAAAATTCTTGAATAATGATTCAACGTGGAATAAATTTTATGCCTCCCGAGGAATTCAAGGTAAATATTCAAAAAAATTCTATAAAGATCGAAGGAATTAAAAGAACCAAGTTAACATAAAAAATTATTAAACTAACGCAAATAAACATCCTTAAAGTTCTTTTGTTTAGTCATTTAATTATTATTACACAAACCCACTGACTCCTTTTTATTGTCATCGCGCTCGCCGACCTGTGAAACGAACTTTTAATTGCAAAGTGAATCATCGCATGCAATTAGTTAAAGTGTTATTTTAAAAAGAAACTTATTACATAACCGCGACAATATAATCCGATGTTTTATGGCCAATTATTCATCTTACGTTTTTAGATACATTATAAATTCAAATTTGATTTGACGTCATCGTGGTACTTAAATTTGAAAATAAACTTGTGGGTAGATTTCAACAATGTTTTTTTTTATTAAGAGATCAAGGTCGATTACTAATTACATTATCATCTAAATTAAATTTCCACGCATCCATGAACACGTTGCGGATAATTGGCGAAATATCGATCTATCTTGAAGTCTTGCGGTTCGTCGCATGATCGCCTATTTGGGTCTGTTCTTGCAATTTTCGAATAGTACGTGAAAGACCGGTTATGACAGACGCGTGACTAAGCACCTGCTTCCGGTACGCTGAAAACCAACTAAGCTAATAAACTTTCCCCTACGCTTTAAGTTTCCATTCCCAATACTTTACCGATTCTTGACCGCGTTTACTAAACACACACAAGCCGCTTTTAACAACATTTTTTGAACGGTTTCAAACTATAAGCTGAGTTGCGATTAAAGTTCGTTCCCTTTTCCCCGCCCACGAACTTAATTAACTTAATTATAGCTTATCTGGGAGTGTTACGGTGAAACGCGTCCGTAATCACGCGTAATTGTCCGAAGACAAGGAATCCCATAAGACCAGACGATACTTAAAAAGAAAAAAAGTTTACTTTAGTGGAATTATAGTCTTAGACAATGAACTAAATAGAGTTTGAGTGGTGGTGACGGTAATTCCGTGTTTTCCATTTAAAGTACTGCTATTTTAAACGTTTTATTTACAGTTACATGTTGTACAGCGCGATCCTATTTTATTAAGTTAATTTATTTTTAACTTTGCGATTTCACTTCCTGGAACTTAAATCGTTATGGTGTTTGAGTTCGGTATTTTATTTTTGTTGCAGAACCTAATAGGGCAGAGATTAGTTCGGAGGGTATGGGAGTATCGGAAGAGATGGCACCGAATGCTGGTTCCGAACCAAGACCGACCGTTCCAGACCAAAGCGACGGTAGTGACCCTGAACCTGATGAGTTTGCACCGAAACGGAAACAGAGGCGGTACCGGACGACATTTACTAGTTACCAACTGGAGGAATTGGAGAAGGCTTTTTCTAGAACCCATTATCCAGATGTATTTACGAGGTATGATGCCTATTCGATAATCCTTATGTCCTTTAATACCTTGATTTGGAACTATGGTATGCCATAGATGTAATCCTAAACATGTTTAAGGACGCAAATACGTTTTGATGAGCTAAGCGATGAGCTGCAATTAATTTGAAAAAAGTAGATGTTCTGGTTTAGCGATACACAAATATTCTGCAAGAATTTTCAAAAAAGATTTTCAAGATTTACGCAGTAAATTCGAAACATAAAAAATTAAAATGTTGGTAATTAATAATAAATTATTATTGAACAAGAACTCATAAACATTCAAAATCATCTCTTTGGTCTGCCACTTCACTAATTGCATTCTTATGATTCTTATGATTCAATGATGACTCAACTCAAGCTAATTTTACATTGATCAAATTTTGTTCATTATTCATGGTTCTATGATACCTACTTTGCTTGTTGTATTTCTGATTAGGCATTTGTTTTTTTTAAGTTCAGGTCAAAAAGTATTTTTGAAATCATCTCCCAGAGAAGGTGCAATTATTTAGGGTTGGAGTGGAATCTATCATTCTTTTTGTCAAACAAGCAATAAAATGAAGGTCAAATAGATCAATTCTTGTTCAAAACATAGATGACCGGCGAAGAAATTGTTATAATGAAATTGTTGTTAGATATTGAATCCTAAGATAATTAGCTAGTGTAATGTATTCTGAAGCCTTTTGCATACACAGCATTGTCAAAACCAGACCCAAAATAATTTTAAAATGTTTGCACCCGAAAAATGATTAAATGTTTAATCATTGGTATCTCAAGAACTAAGACGTATTTTGATACTCGGTTTTCTTCACCGGAAAGCTCACAGTTTATGTGATGTGTGCTGTTAATTTCATGGTGGCTCAATGAACTGTTGATTTTTTTAAATTGTGTAAAAATCATTGCTTAACCAGATAAATGAGTCAATATTAAAACGTTGATATCTCAAGAAGTACGAGATATTATGAGTGAGAATCGGTATCTTTCATTGAAAAGTTTAGATTTTTTTTTAATAATTGCTGATAATTCCATAATGATTTGTTGAAAGTCCGAATTGTTATGATTTTTTGAAAATGATAAAAAATTATTACTTAATCCAAAAATGTGTAAATTTTTGAAGATTAATATCTCAAGAACTAAGAGATATTTTGAAAATTGATTTTTTTCACTGGAAAGCTTTCAGATGGTATGACATGTGCTAATAATTTCATGGTAGCTCAATGAACTGTCGATTTTTTTAAAATTGTGCAAAAATCGTTGCTTACCCAGAAAAATGAGTTAATATTAAAAGGTTGATATCTCAAGAACTACGAGATATTAAAAAATCGATTTTTTTCATTGGAAAATTTAGAATTTGTTTAATAAGTGCTGATAATAATTCCATAATGATTTGTTGAAAGTCCGAATTGTTCAGATTTTTAGAAAATGATTGTAAATTATGACTTAAACCAAAAAATATGTACACTTTTAAACATTAATATCTCAAGAACTAAGAAGTATTATTAAAATCGATTTTTTTCACTTAAAAGCTAACAGTTTGTATGACAGGTGCTGATAATTTCATGGTAGCTTAATGAATTGTCGATTTTTCGTAATTTTTTAAAAATTACCGAAAATACTTGCTTAATTTCAAAAATAAGCTAATATTTTAACATTAATATCTCAAGAAGAAAAAGATATTTTGAAAATCAGCTTATTTCATTGGAAAGCTTATATTTTGTTTAACAAGTGATTATAATTTTATAACGATTCGTTGAAATGCTAATTTGTTGTGATTTTTTGAAAATGAACGAAAATACTTAATCCAAAAAAGGGTTAAATATCTAAACGTTGATATCTCAAGAATTAAACATCTTTTGAAAATCAGGGATTTTTCATTGAATAGCCTACAAGTTCTTTAATCAGTGCTGATAATTTCCTAAGGATTTCTTAAAATCACGAGTTGTAATGAGTAATCGAAAATTTACGAAAATTCCCAAAAACTCCAAAAATGAGCTAATGTTTAAATCAACATTAATATCTCAAGAACTAAAGGATACTTAAAAAATCGGTTTTATTCAATGGAAAACTTACGACATGTTTAATACATGCCGATAATTTCATAATGATTTGTAGAAATCCTGATTTATTGTGATTTTTTTAAAATGAGTAAAAATATTTAACCCAAACAAGGATTGAATGTCTAAACGTTGATATCTCAAGAATTAAGACATATTTTGAAAATCAGGTTTTTCATTGGATAGCTTATAAGTTCTAATCAGTTCTGATAATTTCCTAAGGATTTCTTAAAATCCCGCCTTGTAATGAGTAATCGAAAATTTGCGAAAATTCCCAAAAAGTCCAAAAATGAGCTAATGTTTAAATCAACATTAATATCTCAAGAACTAAAGGATATAAAAAAAATTGGTTTTATACAATGGAAAGCTTACGACATGTTTAATACGTGCTGATAATTTCATAATGATTTATAGAAATCCTGATTTATTGTGATTTTTTGAAAATGAGTGAAAATAATAACATAACACGAAAAATGAGCTAATGTTTATTTATTTTAATTGGAAAGCTTATAATTTCTTTAATAAGCACTGATAATTTCATAATGATGTGTTGGGATCCCGATTTGTAATGATTTTTTGAAAATGAGCGAAAATAGTTGCTTAACGCGAGGAATGAGCTAATGTTTAAATATTAGTATCTCAAGAACTAAAAGGTGTTTTAAAAATCGCATTGTTTTATTGGAAAACTTATAACTTGTTTAGTAAGTGCTGATGATTTCATAATGGTTTGTTGAAATGCTGATTGGTGATAATTCTTTGAAAATGAGTGAAAATATTGAAGCTGTACGAGTAAATGTTGAAACATTGATATCTCAAAAACAAAGAGATATTTTGAAAATCGGCCTTTTTCATTGAAACAGCTTATAATTTGTTTTATAAGTGCTGATAATTTTATGATAATTTCTTAAAAAGCTGATAATGAAAAAGGATTAAATGTCTAAACGTTGATATCTTAAAAATTATGAAACATTTTTATAATTATTTTTTCTTTAATCTGTGCTGATTTCAATCAGTTAATTTCTTAAATATTTGTTAAAATCCCGTCATGTTATGAGTTTTCGAAAATCAGCGAAAATTCCAAAAACTCTAAAATAAGTTAATGTTGAATTAACATTAATATCTCAACTATTAAGAGATATCTGAAAAATTGGTTTTACTCAATGGAAAGCTTAAAACATGTTTAATATGTGCTGATAATTTCATAATGATTTGTTGAAATCCTGATTTGTTGTGATTTTTGAAAATACGCGAGATTGTTGATTGAAAATAAGTTCATATTTCAACATTGATATCTCAAGACTTAAGAAATACCTTGGAAATCACTCTTTCATTGATAAGATTATTTCTATGTTTGTTTAATAAATTCTGATCATGTATATTTTACGTTTTCAACAAATCATTATCATTTGTTGAAAACGAGCAAAAATATCTCAAGAAGTAAGAGATACTTTGAAAATCATTTTCGTTCATTGAAAAGCTTATAACTTCTTCAATAAGTGCTGATAAACTCATAATGATTTGTTGAAATCTCAATTTGTTATGATTTTTTGAAAATAAGCGTAAATTGTTGCTTATCTCCAAAAATGAGTTAAAGTTTCAATATTAATATCTCAAGAACTAGAAGATATTTTGAAAAACAGTTTTATTCATTGGAAAGCTCATTCCTTATTTAATAATTGGTGATAATTTCATAATGATTTGTTGAAATCGTAATTTGTTTTGATATTTTGAAGATGAACGAAAATGTTTGTGCTTAACCCTAAAAATGAATTCACGTTTAAACATTAATATCTCAAAAACTAAGAGATATTTTGAAAATTCGTTTCTATCATTAGATAGCTTATAATATGTGCTATAAATGCTGATAGTCTCATAATGATTTATGGAAACGTCGATTTGGTATGATATTTTAAAAATAAGTGAAAATTGTTTCTTATGTCCAAAAATGAGTTAATGTTTCAATATGTACAATTTTTCCAGAACTAGAAGATATTTTGAAAAACAGTTTTAATCATTGGAAAGCTCATTCCTTATTTAATAATTGGTGATAATTTTATAATGATTTGTTGAAATCGTGATTTGTTTTAATATTTTGAAGATGAACGAAAATGTTTGGGCTTAACCCTAAAAATGAATTCATGTTTAAACATTAATATCTCAAAAATGAAGAGATATTTTGAAAATCCGTTTCTATCATTAGACAGCTTATAATATATGGTTTAAGAGCTGATAGTCTCATAATGATTTATGGAAACTTCGGTTTGTTATGATAGTTTCAAAATAAGTGAAAATTGTCTCTTATGTCCAAAAAAGAGTTAATGTTTCAATATGTACAATATCTCAAGAACTAGAAGATATTTTGAAAATCAGTTTTATTCATTGGAAAGCTCATTCCTTGTTTAATAATTGGTGATAATTTCATAATGATTTGTTGAAATTGCGATTTGTTTTGATATTTTGAAGATGAACGAAAATGTTTGGGCTTAACCCTAAAAATGAATTCATGTTTAAACATTAATATCTCAAAAACGAAGAGATATTTTGAAAATCCGTTTCTATCATTAGACAGCTTATAATATGTGGTTTAAGAGCTGATAGTCTCATAATGATTTATGGAAACGTCGATTTGTTATAATAGTTTCAAAATAAGTGAAAATTGTTTCTTATGTCCAAAAAAGAGTTAATGTTTCAATATGTGCAATATCTCCAGAACTAGAAGAAAATATTTTGAAAATCAGTTTTATTCATTGGAAAGCTCATTCCTTGTTTAATAATTGGTGATAATTTCATAATGATTTGTTGAAATCGCGATTTGTTTTGATATTTTGAAGATGAACGAAAATGTTTGGGCGTAACCCTAAAAATGAATTCATGTTTAAACATTAATATCTCAAAAACGAAGAGATATTTTGAAAATCCGTTTCTATCATTAGACAGCTTATTATGGTTTAAGAGCTGATAGTCCCATAATGATTTATGGAAACTTCGGTTTGTTATGATAGTTTCAAAATAAGTGAAAATTGTTTCTTATGTCCAAAAAAGAGTTAATGTTTCAATATGTGCAATATCTCAAGAACTAGAAGAAAATATTTTGAAAATCAGTTTTATTCATTGGAAAGCTCATTCCTTGTTTAATAATTGGTGATAATTTCATAATGATTTGTTGAAATCGCGATTTGTTTTGATATTTTGAAGATGAACGAAAATTTTTGGACTTAACCCTAAAAATGAATTCATGTTTAAATAATAATATCTCAAGAATTAAGAGATACTTATATATATATATATATATATTTTGAAAATAAGCGAAAATGGAGAAGTAACACGAATAAATGTTGAAACTTTGATATCTCAACAACTAAGAGATATTTTGAAAATCAGTTGAAAATCAGAAAATAGTAAGAAACATTTATGCATATATTTCCCTTACTGTTACATTCATGCTTAATAGAAGCTTCATGGAGGAGTAATCTGTCAGATCTATCTATCATTTATAAGTAGGTGCACAGGAATTGAAGTAGTAATCTAGGAACAAAGTATGTTAAACATTAAATCTTTCTTAAAGAATAAACCCAACGCTTAATTAAATAAAGTAAATTTCTCAATCGCTTAAAATTAAAGTAAATAACTTTTTGAAGCATATTTAAATTATCCACCTTAATTGTTCCTTTTCGTACAGTTTATAAACCAAGTAACCAACAACGACCTGTTTCGGTTGTTTTCCAGGAAGGTAAATTTAATTACAAGAAGAAGGTCGGGCACTCAACACACCAGCACCAGCTCCCCTATAATTGGGGAGTACCACACTCGCGACGGCCCCCTGAGTATTATTTCCTTTAGGTAATGACCTTCCTCCTTCTCCTCCCCACTCAATCCTTTACGTCAACAATTAAGCGGCAAACGCTTCGAAAATCACCATTACTTTTGCGTGCCGCTCACTTCCCATACCGTCCCTTACTAATTGGTTCAGACCCGTAACCCGTAATTTCCGACCATTACGACATGTTGCTACTATAACTACTAGTATTAGTAAGTATCGGTAAAGATCTTTATGGAGTTAATAAGGAAAAGGGAATTAAGTGAAAAATTATGAAATTTTTCGCCGAAAATAAAGGATGCAACGAAAATAAATTTTGAAGTGTAGAAGTTGAGTTAACTGTTAACGGGTTAGTACGGTACTGCGAAACAGTTTAACCGGGGTTAATGGATTTCCAGGAGCAACCAACGAGTGGCGCTTTCGCCTCCGGCACCGCAACAAGAACGGCGACGATTAATTCTGGGGGCCCCCTCAGGTTATTTACGCTCGAAATGAGAGGGCCCGCGAGCCATACGAAAATCTGGAGCGTTACCTCGTCGTCGATAAATGACCAGTTTCCGAAAATGGATCGTTCCACGTTTACTCGGAATTTTCTTCACGTGAAGTGCTGGTAATTTGATCGCGCGCAATGTTGTCCCAAGTTTTTTTTGCACTTCTTGGACCTCAATCTAAAAGAAAGGCATTCACCTCTTTAGGTACTCTCGAAAAATTAAAAAACTGATTATTATCTGGAAGTGAAAAAGGCTTTTTAATCAAAGATTGATTAAAAAGATTATTTATTACCTACAATTTATTTTATACACAAAATACTTTCTAAGGAATATTATTAAATAGAAGAAATTCTACGCATGATTTATTAGCGAATTGCTCTATTAAATGATAATTTATTAAGTATTCTTAGTTCAAAGTGATTTATTTTATTATTCTTCCCTTAAGACAGGAGGTTATTAAAGCTACGTTGTACATAAACAGAAAATTAATTATACATAACACACGGTGCGCCCGTTTTACGCCTTGTAATATGCAATTTTAAAAATCGCACATGGAAGCAAAAACTTAATAATTTATAACACAACAAACGACATGTAAATAGATCATAAATGCTCTCAGATTATAGACTGCGAGAACTATCTTACCTATAATTAATGAGAATTAATTAAAATAAGATTACATCTGAATATAGAACGGTTTAATATGAATATGAATAATAATAAAAATGATTGAAAATTACATTACTAGAAAACCACATCCATGTTTTATGTAAGATCTGTTGCAAGTACATATTTACGTAAACCTTGGGAAACTACCAAATATTTGCATAAAATATTATTACTATATCAAGAACACTTTCAATAATAATTTAAAATTAATGACACTATAAATAAACTGTCAATAATATCAACATGTAATTTTCACCTCAAAATTTTCACGATTCATTTTAATTCACAACATTCAAAGTACGCTGAAATGTATCAAATCACGCACGACGGTGACGAAGAATTACCAATTATCGAACACGTTGAAAACGAATTAGACATTATCGAGAGAAAGAAAAGTAAGAGAATCGTTTCGAGAGAATCGAGGAAAAAGAAACACGACGATGGCGGCGATTCAAACAGGATAAATAAAAGGGACGCGTTTCTCTTTGGCAACAAGAAGTTTAAAGTGTTACCATTAACGGCGGAAAAACGGGAAATGTATCGGGGATTTATCGCTGCAATTGAAAAATAAGTATTCTCTTGATTACTATAATTAATTTAGAGGCTCGTGTTGCGTTGTTTTCTATTTGACTTTTATTTGCTTATAATCGCTTTGTAATGAAGAAATTACTCCGATTTAGAAATAAATTTTTTTTTGAATTAATTGGATACGATTAAGTTTTAGTAAAAACATCGTATTAGAAAATGACGATTTTAAACTTTATAACATAAACTGCTTAATTGATTACGGTTTATGCTTTATTATAAACAATTTTTGTTAATATTTTCATCCAGAAGGTTTATTTTTTGTGTAAAATTCTATTTTATTGTTTGTTGGGCCAAATTAGATATGCTTAATATTTTAGGTTCGGTAGATATTAATTATATTTGAATTAAAACCGCTTATAAATTAAGTTTAGATAATTCATTTCAATAATTTTTATTCATAACATTTTTTCTAGCATTAATACTTTTGGAGTTATAACAACATTTTTATTCACAAACGTAATTTTTAAAAATTTTGGGGTTTTATGCACTATGTCTAAAATTTCTTAACAGTTGAAGTCTCTATAAGACGATTCAATTCTCTCTCTTTGTCGAGGTCGCTTGCGGGCGAGGCACTTTGTTTGAAATGTTTACATAAAGGCGTCCATTTTGGATGATTGTAGCGCCTCGCTCACAAGTGACCTCGGCAATTTGAGGCCAAATCGTTCCTTGTATATCTTAGGAAATATACAAAATCTCCTATAAGACGATTTTATTTTCTCTGCCGAGGTCGCTTGCGGGCGAGGCACTTGATTTGAAATGTTTACATAATAACGTCCATTTTGGAAGATTGTAGCGCCTCGTCCACAAGTGGCCTCGCCCATTTGAGGCAAAGTCGTTCCTTGTATATCTTAGTAAATGTACAAAGTCTCTTATAGACGATTTTATTTTCTCTTTGCTGAGATCGCTTGCGCGAGAGGCACTCGATTTGAAATATTTACATAATATCGTCATTTTGGAAGATTGTAGCGCCTTGCCCATAAGTGATTTCGGCGATTTGCGGCCGAATCGTTCCTTGTATATCTTAGTAAATATACAAAGTTTCCTATAGACGATT
The DNA here is from genome assembly GCA_036711965.1 of Onthophagus sagittarius. Lineage (NCBI taxonomy): Eukaryota > Metazoa > Arthropoda > Insecta > Coleoptera > Scarabaeidae > Onthophagus > Onthophagus sagittarius. The sequence continues at coordinate 18,852,998 of JASERS010000004.1, forward strand.
TTATTTTCTCTCTGCAGAGGTCGCTTGCGGGCGAGGCACTCGATTTGAAATATTTACATAAAATCATCCATTTTGGAAGATTGTAGCGCCTCGCCTACAAGTGACCTAGGCGATTTGAGGCGAAATCGTTCCTTGTATATCTTAGTAAATATACAAAGTTTCCTATAAGACGATTTTATTCTCTCTCTGTCGAGGTCATTTGCGGGCGAGGCACTGGATTTAAAATGTTTGCATAAAATTGTCCTTTTTTGAAATTTGTAGCGTCTCGTTCGCAGGCGACCGCAGTTATGTATGATATCGTTCGTTTGAAGTCTTGGAAAGTGTACAATATGGACAAATTATGTATAAGGTATTATTGATCCTCACTTTACCGAGGTCGCCTGCGGACGAGGCGCTAGAACCATACGAAGCTGACGATCTTTTATTAATAAAATAAAATTCGGCATTTGCAAAACACTAAATATGGAAGAAAATACAAAAATATTACACAAGAAAAATAAAGGCTATTTACTAGAAATAGTTGAAATGTATGAAATAACTAAGTTTAGAAAACAAAATCCGAACGAAATAGCACTAAATGAACAAATAAACCATATTAATTACCCCTCCATCATATAATAATTTGAAAAATCCTTTTAAAAATCTTTAAAATCACCTTGCATTTCTATATTTCTTTTGAAAACAAGTTTTATTTGTTCTCGTACCACTTGTGTTGTTGTATTTTAAGAAATGCATGTTTGTGTGCGCTTAGAAATGTGTAGTGATTGTTTTAACTTTTTAAATTATTAATTGACATAAGTTTTAAACTAAACATAAAAATTCTCTATTTTAACATGTAAACCTCTTTATATGTAGGTGTCTTCTAAGGATGGTAATGTAAATACTGAAACCGGTTAAGACAAAAATAAATTAAATATCATTTACTGAATGATATTTAATATGTGGTTAATTATATGGTTAATTTTATATTTCTCTAACTTATTACGTATGTATATCGGTACCGGTTTCGGAATAATTTATTCCATCTTCAGCTTAAAGTGTCAATGGAAGTTATAACGTTGAAATTAAGTACACGTTTATTGATATAATACATCTAACACCTCAGACACTAGATAAAAAGTTGCTTACATATTATGATGTCTTTAAAAAAAATCCAATACTGAAAATCTCAAAGTGCTATCTTCTTTTGTTTTTCTTCTAGACACCAAAAGTGAAAATATCGTAAAACCAGCAACTGCATCTTGGTTATTATTATTGCTAGTGTATTATAACTAAGACATTATTGAAATCAGAAAAAAAAATAACGAATACAATAAGCTGAAAATCAGAGATTGTCTCCATTTAAAAAACGATAATTGTCATAATAACTTAAAATTTAAAAGCGAAAAAAAATTTTCAACTACGTCATCAAATTCTCCGTAAGAAAGTGTCCATATAATGTCTCAGTTATATATAGTTTGATGGTTTGCTTTTTGTCATCGTATAATTGATTAGATAATAATAGATCTTGCACATTAAGACGATGTATCACTTATGAATTTTTCTACTAGTTTCGAAGTATAAACTTCATCTTCAGGAAAAATACGTCAATGTACAGAACAAATTAACATATTAATAACAGGTTACTCAGGTGAATCAATTTGATGAATTTTGTTTCAAAGATCTTTAATGTTATTATTAATAGTTTCGACACAATAGTTTAGTTATTAATATGTTAATTAATTTGTTCTGTACATTGACGTATTTTTCCTGACGATAAAGTTTATACTTCGAAACTAGTAGAAAAATTAATAAATGAAACATAGTCGTAATGTGCAAGATCTTTTATTATCTATTAGTTATAAGACTCTACCAATTACAATAACCAAGATAACAACAGTTGCTGGTTTTACGATATTTTTTGTTTTAGCGTCTAGCGAAAAAACAAGACAATTGCGCTTTGAGGTTTTTAGCATTGGATTTTTTTAAAAGAGATCATGACATGTAAGCTACATTTTATCTAACTCTTATAGTTTTCGAGATAGCCTATTCGGACTTCGAATTTGAACCACCCTGTATTGCTCATACAGGGTTGGGTTGGGTTGGATATGGACATGGATATGGATATGGACAACTTTTGTACAAGGTATCATTGATCCTCACTTCGCCGAGGTCGCATGCGGGTGAGACGCTAGAACCATACAAAATTGACGATCTTTTATTGATATAACAAATCTAACGCCTGGCCGCAAAGGGACCTAGGCGATGTTTAATAACATCGATCATTTGATGTCTTGGAAAGTGTATAATATGGACAATTCATGTATAAGATAACATTAATCCTCACTTCGTAGAGGTCGCTTGCGAGCAAGGCGCTGAATTTGAAATGTTTATATAAATCATCTATTTTGGAATATTGTAGCGCCTCGCCCGCAAGCGACCTCGGCGAAGTGAGAATAAAATCGTCTTATACGAGACTTTCTATATTTATTAAGATATACAAGGAACGATTTCGCCTCAAATCGCCGAGGTCCCTTGAGGGCGAGGCGCTGGATTTGAAATTTTGAAATGTTTATATAAAATCCTCTATTTTGAAAGATTGTACTGCGTTGCTAGCAAGCGACCTCTGCGAAGTGAGGATCAAATCGAGTTATGAGAGACTATATGTTTACTGACAATGAGATATACAACGAACGATTTCGCCTCAAATCGCCGAGGTCGCTTGCGGGCGAGGCGATGGATTTGAAATTTTGAAATGTTTATATAAAATCATCTATTTTGGAAGATTGTAGTGCCTCGCCCGCAAGCGACCTTGGCGAAGTGCGAATAAAATCGTCTTATACGAGACTTTATATGTTTATTAAAATATACAAGGAACGATTTCGCCTCAAATCGCCGAGGTCGCTTGCGGGCGAGGCGCTGGATTTGAAATTTTGAAATGTTTATATAAAATTGTCTATTTTGGAAGATTGTAGAGCCTCGCCCGCAAGCGACCTCGGCGAAGTGCGAATAAAATCGTCTTATACGAGACTTTATATGTTTATTAAAATATACAAGAAACGATTTCGCCTCAAATCGCCGAGGTCGCTTGCGGGCGAGGCGTTGATTTTGAAATGTTTGTATAAATCGTCTATTTTGGAAGATTGTAGCACCTCGCCTGTTAGCGACCTCGGCGGAGTGAGAATATAATCGTTTTATAAGAGACTTTATATGTTTAATAAGATATACAAGGAACGATTTTGCCTCAAATCGCCGAGGTCGCTTGTGGGCGAGGCGCTGGATTTGATATTTTGAAATGTTTATATAAAATCGTCTATTTTGAAAGATTGTAGTGCCTCGCCCGCAAGCGACCTCGGCGAAGTGAGAATCAAATCGAGCTATGAGAGACTTTATATGTTTACTGACAATGAGATATACAACGACCGATTTTGCCTCAAATCGCCGAGGTCGCTTGCGGGCGAGGTGCCGATTTTGAAATGTTTGTATAAATCGTCTATTTTGGAAGATTGTAGCGCCTCGCCTGTTAGCGACCTCGGCGGAGTAAGAATAAAATCGTTTTATAAGAAACTTTATATGTTTAATAAGATATACAAGGAACGATTTCGCCTCAAATCGCCGAGGTCGCTTGCGGGCGAGGCGCCGATTTTGAAATGTTTGTATAAATCGTCTATTTTGGAACATTGTAGCGCCTCGCCCGCAAGCGACCTCGGCGGAGTGAGAATAAAATCGTCTTATCAGAGACTTTATATATTTACTGAAATATAAGGAACGATTTCGCCTCAAATCGCTGAGGTCGCTTGCGGACAAGGCACTGGATTCGGAATCTTTACATAAAATCGTGTATTTCGTAAGATAGTAGCCTCTCGCCCGTAAACGACCTCGGCGGAATGAGAATTAAATCGTCTTATGAGAGACTTTATATGTTCACTAAGATATACAAGGAACGATTTCGCCTCAAATCGTCAAGGTTTTTTGCGGGCGAGGCGCTAGAACCATACAAAATTGATGATTTTTTATTGATAAAACAAATCTAGCATTTTTATGTATAACTTTTTCTCTTAGCATTATTACTTTTTAAGTTATAATAAATTTTTTTTCCTATAAGTCATTTTTAGTAGATTTTTATTTATACATAATGTTTTTACACTTAATTACAATCAATTTATGTTAATATCATTTTCATCCATAAATTTAAATTGTATGTTAAACCCAATTTTGTTGTTTATTACGTTAAATTTGTTACGTTTAAGATTTTAATCCCGTTAGGTTGGTTATAATCATAATTAAGTTATCATCGCTCATAAACAACATTTTAATGGTTTATTGCATGTAATTTTCAGCAATAACGTTTTTTCCTAACATTAATAATTTTTGAGTTATAACAAAATTACTAAAAAAATAACTCAAAAATTCGCATGAAGAGTCTTTGAAAATAATGTTATGCAGATTCCTGCACTAATCGACACATTATGTATTGACTGGGTTGGTTAAGTGTGTAATGAATGGATGTAATCAGTAAGCAAAAAGCTAATTGAATTAACTACTTAAAAGATTAATTGCATCTAATTGAAACTGGATTTTAATTTTTTAAGTGAATTTGAAATTAAGTTTAAACTTGTAAAAACTATAAAATGCATCACTTTGGGTGGTTTCTTTTAAGGTCATAAAACATACAATACGAGGGTAAAATTCCACAGTTAAAACCCATTCTGAACTGGTAGCTTTGTGACCTTTCCAATAAAACTTATCGTTAATTGATAGATTACAAGTTGTTCGTTTTATCAGGTGGTCTAGACATATTTTTAGATTCCCCATAAATGACTCATTGTCGATTTAAAAGAAAACTTTGAATTTCTATGAGTCAATTGAGAAATCAAGGGATTATTTCGAGGCGTTTATATCTATCATTTATATCGCATGTTTATAATTATATATAATTTTCAGTTATTTGTAAATGACCAACAACTTTTTCGCTACGTCTCAATTAAAACTTATTGACATTAAAGGATTAAAGTTTTATTGAGATTTAATTAAATTTTTCGCGAAAATAAAACTTAACGCGAGATGAAATAAAGGAAAGTGAAATAAGAGACGTTTTAAAATGGTCGGTTGCCTTTTTCGGTCTCGGATCCTTCCTAATTGAGGTCCCTTTTACAATGTCACTACAACGCCACGGGGACAAATTACAGGCATTCAGATAGAGAGAATCGGTTTATCTAATTTGCACGACAAAACACGGTCTTCTCATTTAGAGTCCAAGGGACCCCTGGATAATGGATCACTCACCGGACTTTTTCTTTCGCCTTCCGTCCTCTTTTTTTCTTGTCGACCCGTCGTTTAACTCTTGCTCGAAATATGCTAATTTCTTTTACTTCACTTACTCAGTTGAGATTTAACGTCTATTTTAAAATCGATCGATTCAATTCGATTCGTATTTAATTCGTAACTTTTTTTTGTAATTTGGTGGAAAAGGATTCTTGGAAAATCTCTTATAACTTGAATAGAAACCAATTTAGTTGTCGATTCTGATTACTTGGGTTGGGTTCGGATAATGAGATAACGACATCTCAAGTTCTCTTTGAATCGTTTGATTTAACGTTTTAAGAGAGTGTGAAGTAATAATTCTTGGAAGTATTAATGTGATTGGAGAAATTTTCTTGGAATTATTTCGTTAAAGTTAAACTAAAACTAGCGTTTTGATGATTGTTTTTTTGTTACAGGGAGGAATTAGCGATGAAAATAGGATTAACCGAAGCTAGGATACAAGTAAGTACCAAATTTCAATTAATCCATGTTAAAATTGGGGAAAAAGTAAATGGGGTGTTATTAAAACAAATTCATGGTTATGTAGAAAGAGTTAAAGTTTTATTAATCCATTAAATATGGATAACATGCAACCGACCGTCTAAGATTTGTGACGTGTGATAAGGGGTCGAGTAATAAAAGTTTTTCCCTCATCGAGGGGCTATTTCGTGTTGAATATAATAACTAAAACTGGTAATCTTACGATCAGTAACTAATTTGTAAAGTTAATAATTGCACAAGTTTGTGTTTACTTTAAATATTTATCGGTAAGTGGAAAATTTTTAAATTAAAGTATCGAATTTAAATTTTATTTTTACACAAAAAATAAAAAAAAAGCAAAGAAAAATACATGGCGGGATTTAAGAAAAAAAAATTAAAAATAAAATGATTTAATCTGTTAAATTTACTTGTTAGTCACTCTTAAGATGTTAATACATCTTGGGATTCAATAACGAAGTGAATGCGGATTGCGGTGATTTAACGGGCTCATAACAACCGACTTAATTGAAGTTAATTACGGAGTGAAGCACTTAAATCGTTCGGTTTTACAGCAATCGTAAACTAGTCGTAATAAAACTTTAATCAGCCGCGGAAAATACATAAAATCTCAATTTTAAAAATTCTATTAATTAATAAAATGATGGAAATTCAGTTCACTTTGAGTTATTTTAGTAATTTCCTTTAAATCGTCTTCTTTTAATTGGACCATCACCAAACGATGGTAATGTACGATGTAATCTATAATCAACAAAAATTGGTGTTTTTTCACTAACATATCAAATTTGACTAGAATATCAGTAATCTCTTGGGTATTATTTTGCGAAGGAATCAATCATATCATACTTTTTGTTTGTCTATGACCTGGAAGTTCCTTCCAGTGTGAGTTCAACTATTGATTACTTGTTTTTTGTGGTTTTTCTAGTCCAACACCGGGTTGGGGTCCAATAAGACTGTTTCCGCAGCTTTTTTGGCTAGATTGCCTCCCATCTCATTATCTTCAATGTCACTGTGACCTAGAACTTCGACACCATTGATAAACTCTCTCATGTTGCTGGTCACACGTGAAGGAATTGGTTATTGGAGAATTAAAAATTTATAGCAAGATTTTCTGTCTGAAAATGGTTGCATCTGAGCTGAATAGCAATCGGTATTCCAAGCAAATCCTGCTTCTAAATATGACCTTATACGGCTAATCAAATTTATATTGTGTTGGAATAAAATGCGTCTTAATTTTAATCCAGTGATTTAGACTTGAGCTTGAGGAGTTGAAGGTGTCCTCTGATATTACCCTGCATCAACTTGAGCGAAGAGCATGTTTCCTGTTATAAAGCACTCAAAGCTGTCTTGAATATAGATATAATTGAACTAGCTTCTTGGATTGATTGGAGGGGATCTAGTTTTCTGTCTATGCACAGTTTTATCGTCGTGGCTGCTAAACAAGTCGTAAAAGTTAGACTTCGCGACGGCTCTACGACAAAAATACTATATATACAAATTTGGTCGGTTGAGTTCAAGGTTTTTATTGATAAGTAGTCGTTTAGTTCATTTATTGCCTGGGAGCAGTTTCCAATTTTTACAAAGAAGATTCCTGTCATTTGCAATTAGTTTTCAGTCTTAAGGACGAATTTTCCGTATTGTGGAAGCTTCAAGTCTTGTTGAAATAGATCAAAGTCCTGTGCAAACAGCTTCTGGTCTCCTGCAGAATTTTCCTATCATTTGGAAGCAGTTTATAGTCTTTGGAAAGAAGTTTCGCGGTCTTTGCAAACAATGATGTAGTGCAATATTCTGCAAGTTGATTTTAATCCTTTGGGAACAGTTTTCAGTTTTTACAAATAAGATTCGTGTCATTTGAAAGCAATTTTCAGTATTTGGGATGAAGTTCGCCGTGTTTTGGAAAGTTCAAGTCTTGTTGAAGTAGATCAAAGCCTTGTGGAAGCAGCTTCTAGTCTCCTGCAAAATTTTCCTATCATTTGGAAGCAGTTTTCAGTCTTTGGAAAGATGTTTCCCGGTTTTTGCAAACAGTGATCTAGTAGGAGTAGGTTGCAATATTCTGCAAGCTGATTTTAGTCTTTTGAGAGCAGTTTTCAGTATTTACAAATAAGATTCAAATAATAGTAGTTTAAAAAATAAGTAGATCAAAATGTTTTTCTTGCAATGCTTTCAGAGTACTTAATATTGCCTCTTAAACCTCGAAATGCTTCCAGAAGACTTGATATTGCTTCTAGAAGACTTAAAATTGTTTTAGTAAACTTGGTATTTTAATCACCACCCTGATAGCATTTGTTGAAATCAACACTAGCAACGCGTCAAAATAAATTGATAATTTTTTATAAGTTTACTTTAAAGATTGATACCTCAAGAATCAACTGAGATATCAAAAAACGATTTACACCATTAAAATTATCATAGAATTTTAAATAAGTCTACATAGTGTGGATACTTCGATTTTAATCACCACCCAGATAGCAATCAACACTAACTACGTATCAAAATCAAACGATTGTTTGTTATAGACTAACTTCAAAGATTGATTCATCAAAAACCAATCGATATATTAAGAAACAGGTTTCACCATTAAAATTGTCGTAGAATTTTGAATTAATGTTCATAATTTAGTTACTTCGATTTTAATCACCACCCAGATATCATTTGTTGAAAACAACACTAACAATGCGTGAAAACAAATCGGTTGTTTTTGTATGATAACTTTAAAGATTGATTCTTCAAGAATCAATCGAGACTTTAAAAAGCGGTTTTACCATTAAAATTGCCTTAGGATTCTTACTCAATACTCACAATTTGGTTACTTCGATTTTAATCAATACCCTGATATCATTTATTGAAAACAACGCTAACCACGCGAGAAAACAAATCGCTTGTTTTTGTATGATAACTTTAAAGATTAATTCCTTAAGAATCAATTGATATTTTAAAAAACGGTTTTCACCATTAATATTGTCTTAGGATTCTTACTCAATACTCACAATTTGGTTCCTTCGATTTTAATCACTATCCTGATAGCATTTGTTGAAAACAAATCGGTTGTTTTTGTGTGATAACTTTAAAGATTGATTCCTCAAGAATCAATCGAGACTTTAAAAAGCGGTTTTCACCATTAAATTTGTCTTAGGATTCTGACTCAATACTTATAATTTGATTACTTCGATTTTAATCACTACCCTGATATCACAACACTAGCAACGGGTCAAATTAAATTGATAATTTTTTATAGGTTAACTTTAAAGATTAATTCCTCAAGAACTAATTGAGATACTAAAAAACGATTTCACCATTAAAATTGTCACAAAATTCTACATTAGCATCCATAATTTGGTTACTACGATTTTAAGCACCACAATGATATAAATTTTTGTAACCGAAATGTGTGTATTTTTACAATTTTTAGGTACTTCCTCAATTTAACATCTAGAAACATTTTTGTTTCAACTTAAATAACAATTTCATTACTTTCGTGGTAATCTACATCATTTTTAGTATATCTGTTACAAATTTTATGATTTCCAATTGACTTATTAGAAGTTATGAATTTTTTAGTCTCAATATTATTCATATTCGTTGATTTTTAGATACTTTTTGATTTAAATCACTTAGAACTTCTATACATAAATTATAGTAACAATTTGGCGTTTCTTATCGAAATCTACACAGTTTTTACTATAATTCCTAAAAACTCCATCATTCCAAAACAATTTTATAAAAAGATTTGAATTTTTGAATCCGCAAATTGTGCATTTTTAAAGTTACCGTTTTCAAGTATTTCTCAAGTTAACACCCAGAAACATTTTTATTTCAATTCAAATAACAGTTCCGTTGTTTTCATTGTGTTTTGCATCATTTTTAGTACAACTGTTAAAAAATTTTATGATTTCAAACCGACTTCTAAAAAAGTTATGAATTTTTTAGTCTGAAGATTGTTCAATTTTACAGATTCATGGATACTTTTCGATTTCAATCACTTAGAATTTTTTATCTAAATTTTAATTATAAACTATATATTCTTAACAACAATTCCTAAACATTTCATTGTTCCCAAGCCATTTTATTAAAAGATGTAAATTTTCGTAGTCGCAAACTGCGCATTTTTACCATTTCCAAGTACTTCTCTATTTAACACCCAGAAACATTTTTATTTCAATTCAAATTACAATTTCGTTGTTTTCATTGTGTTCTGCATCATTTTTAGTATAGCTGTTAAAAAATTTTATGATTCCAAACCGACTTCTTAAAAAGTTATGAATTTTTTAGTCTGAAAATTGTTCTTTTTTGCAGTTTTTTGGATACTTTTCGATTTTAATCACTTAGAACTTTTTTATCTAAATTATAATTACAAACTACATATTTTTAACTACAATTCCTAAACATTTCATTGTTCCCAAGCCATTTTATGAAAAGATGTAAATTTTCGTAATCGCAAACTGCGCATTTTTACCATTTCCAAGTACTTCTCTATTTAACACCCAGAAACATTTTTATTTCAATTCAAATAACAGTTCCGTTGTTTTCATTGTGTTTTGCATCATTTTTAGTACAACTGTTGAAAAATTTTATGATTTCAAACCGACTTCTAAAAAAGTTATAAATTTTTTAGTCTGAAGATTGTTCATTTTTACAGATTCTTGGATACTTTTCGATTTCAATCACTAGGAATTTTTTATCTAAATTTTAATTACAAACTACATATTTTTAACAACAATTCCTAAACATTTCATTATTCCCAAGCCATTTTATGAAAAGATGTAAATTTCGTAATCGCAAACTGCGCATTTTTACCATTTCCAAGTACTTCTCTATTTAACACCCAGAAACATGTTTATTTCAATTCAAATAACAGTTCCGTTGTTTTTATTGTGTTGTGCATCATTTTTAGTATAGCTGTTAAAAAATTTTATGATTCCAAACCGACTTCTTAAAAAGTTATGAATTTTTTAGTTTGAAAATTGTTCATTTTTGCAGATTCTTGGATACTTTTCGATTTCAATCACTTAGAACTTTTTTATCTAAATTTTAATTACAAACTACATATTTTTAATAACAATTCCTAAACATTTCATCGTTCCCAAGCCATTTTATGAAAAGATGTAAATTTTCGTAATCGCAAACTGCGCATTTTTACCATTTCCAAGTACTTCTCTATTTAACACTCAGAAACATTTTTATTTCAATTCAAATTACAGTTTCGTTGTTTTCATTGTGTTCTGCATCATTTTTAGTATAACTGTTAAAAAACTTTGTGATTCCAGACCGACTTCTTAAAAAGTTATACATTTTTTAGTCTGAAGATTGTTCATTTTTGCTGATTTTTGGACACTTTTTCGATTTCAATCACTTAGAATTCCTTTATCTAAATTTCAACTACAAACAATATATTTTTAACTACAATTGCTATAAAATTTATTGCTCCCAAACCATTTTATAAAAGAATGCGAATTTTTTTAAGTATTTCGTAATTTAACATCCAGAAACATTTTGTTTCAACAACAATTTTGTTGTTTTTATTGTAGTTGGATTCATTTTTAGTATAACTGTTACAAATTTTATAATTCCAAACCCATTTTATAAAAAGTTTTTTAATTTTCCAAATCCATGGTCTTTATCAGAATTTTAGCAACATTCGTATTTTCTTCCAGCATTATAATTTCAAAGCAAGTTGTTTTAATAAAAAAAATTGAAGAATAATAATTGTAAATCTAAAACGCTTCCGTGTCCTATTGATTTGCCAAAGCAAAACTTTCCCCAAAACTTCGCTTGTCTTTCAATTAGTTTAGACACGAAAGCACGATAAATTCGTGTTTAAACGAGATTATAAGAACGTCGTCGGCGAAGTCGTTTGACCGTTAAATAACAAAGCAAAACAAAGCGAAAAAACAGATTCTTAGCAAGAAAAACGACAAGAAACAAGAACGAAAATTCAACCGTCTCTAGAAATGGTGTTAATTAAAATAAAACTAAGAGCTTAGCCGGTCGGGGAGGGCAAAAACGGCGAGGAAATTACATATTTAAAGCGCCTTATTTACGTTGGACGATGTTAACCTAAACCTAGTCGTCATGCAACGTTATTAAACGGGCACTCTCTCCTCCGGATTTTATTCATACTCGCAGACGATAAACCAAACAGCATTAATTAAAAGATTTATACATAAAAAACGCGCAATTAATTGCGATTTAAGGATCACGCAAACCTTCGTCCGCGTTGCATTTACTGTTTATGCCGCACCTTGTAGAACTAGTGATCTTAAACTATTAGACCGGAATTAAATACGACTTCTCGATAAATTGCAAGATTGGATTAATAATTACTATATTTTTTTTATTAAAAAAATAATATGTAAAGCACCAAAGAAACTCCAAAGGAACTTAATCCTTTAAATGTCGCTTGATGTTATATCAATTGTAGCTTCTCGGTCGCAAACGACCTTGAGAGTCGAAGACTCAGACGTATTTTTTTTGCATTTTTTAAACAATATTACCTTAATTTAACCTTAACCTTAATTGCATTCTTTATTTCTTCCTTAATTACATTCTTTATATCAAATTAGCACATTTACACATTTTCCACATAAACTAAAACAATATAATAAAAAAAGATGATGCCGATTATAATGAAAACAATGAAATTGTTATTTGAGTTGAACTAAAAATGTCTTTGGGTGTTAAATTCTAAATCTGGTAATAATGCGCAGTTTGCGGTACGAAACTTCATATTTTTTTATAAAACTGTTTTGGAAAGATGAAATTTTTAGGAATTATAGTAAAAAGTATGTAGATATCAATAAGATATGTGAAATTGTTGCTAAAATGTAGGTAAAGAAGTTCTAAGTGATTGAAATCGAAAAATATTCAAAAATCGGCAAAAATGAACAATTTTCAGACTAATTCTCGACGATAAAAAGTTATAACTTTTTAAGAAATCGGTTTAGAATCATAAAATTCGTTATAGTTGTACTAAAAATGATGCTGATTACAATGATAACAACGAAATTATTACATGAGTTGAAACAAAAATGTTTCTGGGTGTTAAAATGAGAAGTATCGAAAGATGATAAAAATGTGCAGTTTTCGAAATTCATATCTTTTTATAAAATAGCTTTGGAATGATGAAATTTTTAGGAGTTATAATAAAAAATATGTAGATATCAATAAGAAATGTGAACTTGTTGCTAGGTTTTAGGTAAAGAAGTTCTTAATGATCGAAATCGAGAAATAACCAAAATTTAGCAAAAATAGACTATTTTGAGATTAAAAATTCTGAAAATAACGAAATTGTTAGTTGAGTTGAAATAAAAACTAATATGTTTGATGTTGATCATAAAATCCATTTACCAGTACGTTTAAACTCGTATGGAAGGAAACTTATTAACATTTTGGGAGTCACTTTTTTGGGAAATCAATTTTTTGGGAGTTTATTTTTCATAAACTTGTCTATGTCGTAACTTTGCAAAAGTTCAAGTTTGTACCCTTTACTTTGTTTGTGGAACAAGCTAACATTATTTTGATTATCAAAGATATGATTTTGTAATGTTAAATGTTTACCAAAATTAGAATTAGATTTGATTAAATGTTCCCTAATTCTGGCTTTAAGTATGTATGTGGGTCACAGGTGTTCCATTCAAGTTCATTTTGTTCAAATATGTTTTTTACTGTATCTTTGGCGTTGAAACGACGTTTATGTAAAGTGTTATTAGTTTTGTATAATATGTTGATGCACCTTTTAAAAATATTCTAACAAATGTTCTTGAGTAAAGGCTAGTGGTTTTATTGATATTATGTTTAAAAATAATTTTATTGATAATATTATTAAGTAAGAAAATTGAAAACCATTATTTAAACTATATCTTTAATTATATCAAGTTCTCTGTTTCTGTCTTCAGTAGATAAAGGTGTGTTGAAACATCTGTAGAGGTATGAGGTGAAAGCAGCTACTTTTTGTGTGTTAATATAATATAAATTTGAAGGATTTTTACAAGCAAAGGCCTTTTTTTGTGATTAGTATATGCTAAAAACTGTTTTGATTTAAACCTTATATGACAAGTAAGTTTTAAAATAATTCACAAATTTCAATATCAAATGTCAAATTCTTATACAGTATGTACCCGAATCGAGTTATAAAGAGAGAAAAAAATTATTATTACTGATTTTTCAAAGTTATCTCAGCATAAATAATAATAATAGTAATAATAGTGTGCTTTTATTGATAAAAATAACAGAAAAAAGATTACAAATATGCGCAGGGCGCAGTTAGGACCAAATCTTCTCTACCACCCAACCCAGCGTTCAAAAAATTATCAAAGAAGAACAAATTAAAAAAAAAAAATTCGGTCCTGACAATAATACTAAAGCTAACAACACAACCATTTCGAGAGAAAATAATAAAAATAATAACATAGCAAAAAAGAAAATCCTAAATGATATAAATTAATCATTAGCCACATTTTGGTCACAGACAATGATTCCGCTAGATTAAAAGAGAATGACCATTGAAATAAAGCCGAGCGGTGCTCAGGTGGAATGATCAAGCCCTTGGATCTGATGTTCAAAATATGAACGTCAGTCCAGAATGATATTTTGTTATAAAGATAAGAAGGCAACTTTAATAAAAGTAATTTATGATAAAGAGATAACAGATGTAATTTCCTTCTGTTGGAAATTGTAATTTCCTTCTGCTTCTGCCGGCAGTTGGCTGATCCAGAAAAGTGTCGTATAAATTAAATTGGCTGAGTACCACGTCACACAGTTTCGCCCTAATGTCCCTAGATAAAAAGTTTTTAACGTTATAAATGAGCTTCAACGCCGCTACTGATTTAGGGACTTTTAAAGTAACATGATCCCTAAATCTAACATCACAATCCTTCACAAGATCAAGATTATGACAACAACCCGCAACGCATAAGTCGCCACCATCCAACTCAATTCTGAATTGAGAGCAAGCGTCGCGGGCAGTGCGTTGACTAAATAACAATATAACCGATTTTAAGGGATTCAACATTAAGTTGTGACTGGCAGCCATTCTGGTGAACATTACCTGCATTCCTAAGCTGGGCCACAGGAGCATAAAAATGAGCTTTAGAATATTTGAGACAATTTTAAAGACCGAATGTATAAATACTAAATAAGAGCGGACCCAATACCTAACCTTGTGGTACACCGGTCATTAACTCATTTGCACCCGAAACAATCATGCCACACGAAACGATTAAAAAGAAATCGATTAGAAAGAAAATTCAATACTGAGGCAGCAGCATTAGTACTAAATCCAATGTACTCTAGAATAGAATCCAAAACTATATAATTCACTGCATCAAATGCTCATCATCATCAGTTATATGCATTAACGCCGTAGAACATCCATGATTTTTACGAAACCCAGACTGTGTCGCCGGCAGAAACTGCAGCCCTCAACAAAAAGCCATAAGCTTAACTTTATTCTGAAGCAATAAGGAATATACCTGCCAAACCTTATATTTTTGAAATCAGAAAAAATACCGAATTTAATAAGCTAAAAGGAATTGTTTCCATTTAAAAAAATGGAAATTTTCAACTGCGTCAGCAAATTCTCCGTAAAAAAGTGACCATATAATCTCTTATTTATAATACTCTACCAATAATAATAACCAAGCCAACAGCAGTTGCTAGTTATATGATATTTTCACTTTTGGTGTCTAGCGGTTAAACAAAAGACGATAATGATTTGAGGTGTTCAGCATTAGATTTTTTTAAAAAGAGATCATGTTATGTAGCTACTTTTTATCTAACTCTTATAGTTTTCGAGATAGCCTATTCGGACTTTGGATTTGAACCACCCTATACATATGTCCGAAAATTGAGATTTCATGCCTAAGGTGACATTCCTAAATAGAAACCCACATTTTTGTTGCATATATAGATTCTACGTTAAATTTTAAATATTCTTCGTGTATGATAATTAGCCTATGCTGGTTTAAGTATCCTCGACAAAGTGATGTTTAAGAAAATTGTATTTATTTATAAAAAAAATTAAATTATTATAGTTATGATAGGACTAGGAGTATGTACATTATTTCATTTGTTTCTATAGTAATATTAACTTTTTTCATTAATTTTCACACAGTAATTCAATAAGCTTAAAATGTACACAAAGCTATTTTCCCGAAGACATCTGAATATTGAAATACTCAGCTGAAAAATACTCAGAATTTAACTTAGAATCCATAAATCCAATAAAAAATGCTAGGTTCCTATTTTAAAATGTCAACTTAGGTATGTTTTCTCAATATTGTCTATACATTTTAATTTTTTAACAGAAATCGCGTTAAGAAATACAACATAGATGTCCAAGCCTTTTTCTTACAATATTCCTCGAATTTAAATCAAATTGATTTTTTCGAAGATAGCTGAATCTTAGCAAAGGTATTCTACATGAAACATCCTAAGAATTTAGCGTAGAATCCATAAATGTTAGAAGAAATGGGAGTTCCTATTTAGGAATTTCATACATAGATCACCAGGCCTTATTTTCTAAGAATATCCCCCGAATTTATATCGAATTGATTCCATGCTTTATGCACATACTGTATATACATACACCGGGTGTACCATTTAACCTGACAATGCAAAGTATCTAAAAAACCACGCATCGGACTAAAAAATGGTTTAGATAACATTTCTTATGTTTGAAGGTGGATATCAATCGTTGCAAAAATGGACCCGTTTTTCAACGTTTTTCAACCCCTGACGGCGGAACGGGAAACAAAATAAAATTTTAAATGCGAATCCCCTTTTTTTAAAGCAGAATCAGATTTTCCCACGATTAATTTCACCCACGATTTTATGATAATAATAACTACATTCTAAAATGTTTATCAGATATTCAGTTTTATCAGGTTAAATGGAATACCCGGTATAATATATATACATACAGGATGTTTCTAAATTGATACGAATGTTTAGAAGCAGTGTTTTTTTCAGCGAAAATGAAATGGTGTCTTTTATACAACATTTTGCTCAAAGTTACTCTTCCAAGTCCCACTAAAGCAAATATTTCTTATAAACTATAAACTAAAGATTTTAGGAGAGAATATTAAGAAACAAGAACATTGTTGAAGCAATGTTGAAACAAAAAAGTTATATGAATAATTAGTTTTCGACGAATAATCATCTTTTGACATCTTTTACAGTAATTTAGAAACATTCTGTATAATAAGTAAGCAAATGTTTCGTATTCTTTAAAAACGATTTTATGTTTAGAGTAAAGAAATTTTATTTATTTTATTTAAAGTATATTATTAAAGTATATAAGGATTAATTCCTTCTTCTATTAATGATGAAAACTATTTATATTTTTTTTTATCATTTTCAAGGCAGTTGATGCTTTATAAGACCTTCATGGAAATTTACATTATTCCCCCTGTATATAAGTATTCTAAGTAATCGAAGTCAAGATGAATTTGAGTTTTAGTAACTAATCCTCAATGTTATTTAACTGTGGGAAAATAATTTGCGGAAACATAGTAAACAAATTGACTATGAATGATAGAAAAATAATTTAATTTTGCTTAATGAACAGTTAAAGCAAAAATGGTGGTAATTAAAAAAATAGGATTGAAATAAAAACTAAAAAGAAAAAAAAAAGTAATCCGGTTTCTGTGTCATTGTGCAGTTAACCTTCGGGTTTCGTCGCAATCCGCACTGAAATAGAGACATGTAATTTATTTAATTAAGCCTAATCGTCCAGACGCTCCGTGACCGGTACGTTCTTGCTTGTACTTTTCGCCTTTTCCCTCTACCGCTCGCACCGAGATCCTTTTCTCTTTCTCCACATCGCCACATTGCCACACTCGCCGTATCTCTCCCAAAAAAAAATTGGAACCACCAAATGACTTGTTTCCTCCGCGGCACTGTCATTTTAGACACCACTTACACTTCTACTTCTTGCACTGCCCCGGACAACAGGTGACTTGCTTCTTCTTTTATCTTTTTCCCCGTTTTTATTCCTTATTCATTCTTTTCGGGCGCTTTTTTTCGAGTAAGAAAAGCGAAGTGGCGCCCAAAATAAAGAAGTTGTATCTTAATTTAGGGGATAATTTTCTTTTCCAAATGACGACGACGACAACAATGTTTCTCCTTTTTCTTTGTCTTACCTTTTAAAACTTTGAAACTTTTAAAACGTCGACATCGTTTCGGTAATTTCGCAATTATATTTCGTTATCTACAGTTCGTACAAAGGCACAAAAAAAAGTTAGATCGTGGATCATTAAAGTAATTGGGATTAATAGCAACGTAATTGGTTTTCTGTTTTTTAATTTAATTGAATTAAATTAAATTTTTTCCGATGACTCTAATTGATGTTTTTATTAACATTATTATTATTGTTTTGCTTTTTATGGCTTTAGTTGTGCAATTGTGTTCGCGATTTTATAGCCATCTGGCCGAATTACTTGAAATTAATGATTTTCAAAACTTTTTATTGCTCATGTTGTTATATGCTTTAGGATGGTTATGGTTTCTATGTAGATTTGCTATTATGTAGATTTCTATGTAGATTGACATCTACATCAGTAGATGTTCAAAATTGCTTTCGACAATGTTTGTTTGGGGTTGAGTTGGGGTTGAATGGATTAGGTTGAATTAAGTTGGGTTGGGTTGTTAACATCGCATGCTACAAGAAAAAAATGGAGTGAAGAAAATTTATGCGAATGGATAAATTTTGAGGGTTGATTGTACTGAATCGAAAGGATTGCCAACATGGAGGAAAAGAAATTAGGAATTGCTTAATTAGAAAAAGAAACTAGAATCAACAGGAGAAATGACAACAACTAATAAGGAGAAACATTAAGTGGGGAACATGATATGGTTAGAAAGTGTATGAAGAAGGAAATTAAGAGAGTCAAGAGGCAAGCTTGGAAAACACTGTCCGAGGAGCTGAACGAAAACATATGATAGGACGTGTACACCATAGTTAACTATCATATCTAAACTATCATTAGAAAGTTCTTTCCAAAAGGCAACTTGGTACAACAAGGAAAGGCAAAGACTGGAATCTGCTTTGTTGAAAGGAGAATGGATGTGGAGAGGATGAGGGAGATGGTTAAAATCACGAAGACGGTAAGGTACTGGGTTTAGATGATATAATAAATGAGACTGCAAGAGACAAGGTCATAGCGAGTATGGACAAGATTATATCAAGAACTTACAGAAACATAGAAATTTCCGAAGATGTGGAAAGAAGGAAACTTGATTCTGATAGAAAAACTAACGAAAGAAGGAGATACACAGTATCGACCATTATGTCTGCTTAATAGTTATGGCAAAGTATACTAAAAATTACTCAAGAAAAGAATAGTTGCGGACCTAAATCAAAACATGGAAACTTTTACCGAAGCTGTTTAGTTTTACAGAGGAGAAGTCGACGGTGCATACCATCAAAAAGATTTTGAAGATTTCTTGGAATTGTGAGAAGTATATTATTTGTACAAGAAAGAAATTACTGTTGATAACGGTTGATATGAGAAAAACATTTGGAACACTACCATGGAGCAATATTATTGATGCTATGAGGAAAAAGCAAATATCGAGATGTAACTTATGATCAGAAGAAGTTCCAAATCACAAGGTGAGCTCAACATTGATTAGTACTGAGGCATTTGCTATGGAATACAGAATTTGATGATATGCTGGAGAAACTGCAGGTGGAAGGGACGCTTTTTGGTGAAACATGCCGATGATTTTGTGTTTGTTGTAACTGGGTGGAGTGTATATGAATAGGAAGAGAGGGTGCTGTTGGCAATGAAAGAGGTAATGGAAAGAATGAAACATTTAGGATTGGAAAGCTCCAGAAAAAACTGAAGTTGTAGTACTCAGACGTAGATAGAATCAGCAGTCAGTCGTCAATCAAGTATCTCGGAATCCGATTTCATAGAAATGGAAGTGGGATGTACATATGAAGGCAGTTAGTACTAAAGCGCGAAAACAACAACAGCATAGCATCGGTTCTTCTTTTAAGGCTTTAGCCGTACGATTATGTTTATGATTCTATGCTCATCTGACTAAAATGACTTGCAATTAATAATTGGCGCAATTTTTGCCTATAGCTGAAGTGATCTTAAATGGTTTGGTCTGCACTATGACTTTGTCGTGGGATTGTGTTCGCGATTTTATCTCCATTTGGTCGAAATAGTGATTTCCGAAATTTATGTTTTACTGATGTTGAATATTGCATTGGACAATTTTGCTTGGAGTTGGGTTGGGATGGACTTGATTAGGTTGGGTTGGGTTGGATTATGTTGGGTTGGGATGAATTAGGTTAGGTTGGGTTGTCGGGATTTTGAAAAACGAAGAGATATGGAAGATGGAAATAATCCGTAATGAAAAGGAAGTTTATGGAGAGAGAGAAAGATGAGAAATGTTTCCTCTAATTGATGTTTTTGAGAAGTCGACGGTGCATACCATCAAAGAGATTTTGAAGATATCGTGGAATTGTGAGAAGTCTATAATTTGTACAAGAAAGAAATTACTGTTGATAACGGTTGATGTGAGAAAAGCATTTGGAACACTACCATGGAGCAATATTATTGATGCTATGAGGAAAAAACAAATATCGAGATGTGACTTATGATCAGAAGAAGTTCCAAATCACAAGGTGAGCTCAACATTGATTAGTATTAAGGCATTTATTATGGAATATAGAATTTGATGATATGCTGGAGGAACTGCAGGTGGATGAGACGGTTTTTGGTGGAATATGCCGATGATTTAGCGTTTATTGTGACTGGGTGGAGTGTAGTTGGCAGAGAGGGTGCTGTTGGCATTGAAGGAGGTAATGGAAAGAATAAAATTTTTAGGATTAGAAAGCTCCAAAAAAAACTGAAGCTGTAGTACTCAGACGTAGATAGACTCAGCAGTCAGTCGTCAATCAAGTATCTCGGAATCCGATTGGATAGAAATGGAAGTGGGATGTACATATAAAGGCAGTTAGTACTAAAGGGCAAAAACAACACCAGCATAGCACCGATTCTTTTTTTAAGGCTTTAGCCGTGCGATTATGTTTGTGATTCTATGCTCATCTCACTGAAATGACTTGCAATTAATTGGCGCAATTTTTGCCTATGGCTGAAGTGAACTTAAATGGTTTGGACTACATTATGACTTTGTCGTGGGATTGTGTTCGCGATTTTATGTCCATTTGGTCAAAATGGTGATTTCCGAAATTTATGTTTTACTGATGTTGAAAATTGCATTGGACAATTTTGCTTGGAGTTGGGTTGGGATGGACTGGATTAGGTTGGGTTGGGTTGGATTATGTTGGGTTGGGATGGATTAGGTTAGGTTGGGTTGTCGGGATTTTGAAAAACGAAGAGATATGGAAGATGGAAATAATCCGTAATGAAAAGGAAGTTTATGGAGAGAAAGATGAGGTGTCTTTCCTCTAATTGATGTTTTTATTTATTGTAAGCCATTTCAGACTGATGAGCATAAATCGCACTAAACTATGATTAAGTTTATTAAGCATAACCAGTATTGTTGAGATTATATAGATTATTGTTTTAAAGTCTAGACGGAAACCGAAATTGCCCGAAATAGTCAATTCCGAATTGTCATTATCAATGCAATCACAAACCAAAAATTTATTCTACTAAGGTCGAAAATCATCATCAAGCAAACCAAAGAAAAACAACGCCAAAATTAAATCCAACCCAAATTATCTAAATCAAAAAGTAGTCTAAGATAAACGAAACTATATGAGATCCATCCATTCCAAAAACTAGTTTCGATCAATAAAAAGGCACTTAAATCAGATCCATTTCTGATTTAATCTTATTTTATTCTAATGTTAACTGCTCCACATCCAATCTACACCCAAACCGACACAAGATAATCTAGAATCATCTTGGTATATTCGTTATGTTTATGTAATCTTACATAAAGTTAACATGAGAGTTGTCGTTTATAGAGAATTGAAATCAATTATACTTTTAGTGATTAATCTTAATTGCTATGATTGTTTTCAAATATGAAGGAAAAAGCGGAATGTTAGTTAAGAAAGTCCAGGATATAAATTACCTCAGAACATATTCACAGAGTAATTTTACAATTTATACGAGATTGTAGACGGACCCGTTGAATGCCAAGGGCGCAATTATAATCCGAACCAACCAACTATAGAAAATTTAATTTTGCTTTATTGACCGCATCGGTAAATGTCGAAACGACCAACAATTTTAATTTAATTTTAATAAGTAAAAAGTTATCTACTAAAACTATTTTGTTTATTGAATTATTTATGAAACAAGTTATGTATGATATAACTTAATAAACGACAATTTCAACATATTGCATAATTAATTCAGGAATGCTTTAAAAGGAAGAAACTTTGAAATTAATATTTATAACACGTATCGATTGAATTAAAGTCGATTTTTGCTAGGAATGCTTTTTCTCCTTTGGAAATTTTTCTAACCGCAATCGCCACTTTCTAACTTAATAATCATATAAAGTTACGTTAGAGTACTCATTATTAATAATTGAAATTAATGAATTTCTAAGGCGGCGCACATAAAAGCCAATACCGACGTGTATATAAAAGAGTCAGTTTGCGTTAATTAAGGTAACTATGTAAATGATCGGTGAGCGAAAAGTTAAAGTACACACATACATGCTAACCACAAGTCGTGACAAAAAATAATTAAATTATGAGCGCGCTTTTCAGGCATATTCGCGAAATTGCAAATTATTTAAATGCCAAGCGGAGTTAAAATCAATTACGTGACGGGATACGGAGCCGATAAATAATTATTGGGTCGACGATTATTATTATTATTACGAGACATAACTGAAAAATATTATAATACATCGTGATCACGCACTTTAACGACAATCTCGATTTCAATCCGGGTACATTTCAATCCCTTTGTTAGTGACTAATTTCCGAAGAAACCACGCTAATTGAGTTTACGAGTCATTTAAAAGTCGTTTTCGATGTTGTTTAATGGTCCTCCTCTTCATCTCATCTCCGTTTGTTTGGGATAGATGGTCTTGTGAAAATATTAAGTAACGACCGTGATTTATGGATCTAAAGGTTTTCTTGTTTGACTCCCAATCTAAAAGCCGCTAAACTGTTGTTCCAACACTGAAATTAATCTCTCGTTCACGCCTGTCAAACCCGTAACGTTCCCATGATCGGAAATTCGAATACTCAACCAATTAGGTTTGGAAGATTAATTTTCCTCCGAAGCGGAGGAGGCTAAATCACGAACATAATCGCACGACTAAAGGTATATAAAAAACAATAATAATTATGTGGTAATAAAAATATCAATTAGAGGAATGATTTCTTCTTTTTCTCTCTAATAAACTTTCTTCCTTTTGGGTAGGGGTTATTTCATCTTCTTTCTGTCTTTGTTCTTCGTACCCTGACAACCGAATTCAAGTTAATTCAGTCCAACCCAACTCCAAGCAAAATCGTCCATTGCAATTTTTAACATCTACATCAGTAAATCAAAAATATCGCAAATCATAAAGATCAAATAATAATCAAGTAAAAAAGAAATAATAATAATAATGTTAATAAAAACATCGTTAAAGGAATGATTCGTTCCCTCCTTCTTCTTACTCTTTCACTCTAGCCGTAAACTTCATTCCTTTTCTTTACGGATTATCTTCATTTTCCTTATGTCTTCGTTCTTGGTCTTCGTTCAACCCTTTGGACGCGGAGGAGATTCGATCGGGGGTGTAGAACTCTCCTGTGACTGGTGTCAATTTTTTGTGGAAGAACCGTTTAATTTGGAAACTTGAAATATGGCATTATACTTGATTCACCCAGATTTAACCTTAGTCGTTCATAACAACATCTATTCGTACATTTTTACTGGGGCAAATTGTTCACGAATCGCCATAACACAACATTTTCTTGGAAATTCAAAAATTATACAGGGTGTTTCGATGATTTGGGGAATAATCTTGCAAAAAATTGATCAGCCTTTGACCAATTTTTTGCCCAAGATTGCCGACTTGGAAGACGTGAGTTGTCCTAAATATTATCTACAATACTTGGAGCTGCCGAGATTATTTCTTGTATCAAGAATATTACTTAGGATAAAATAATTTCGATCGATTTCGAAGATGTTGGACGCTTCAAATATTGCTTCTGATATAAGTAGTAACCTCGGTCGACTCCAAAGACATCGGCCATCCAAGAATTGAAAAGGCATCGAAGATGACTTGTATTGAAACCCAACCCAACCGAACTAAACTCAATCTTCTGGAAGACTTGATATTGCTTCCAGAAGATTCAATACGGTCTTTAGAAGACTTGATACTACTTTTAAAAGACTTGAAATGCTTCCAGAAGACTTAATTTTGCACCTAGAAAACTTTTTGGGATGAAATAATCTCGGCCGAATTCGAAGACGTCCGCCCTAACTACTGCTTTTGATATAAGAAGTAATCTCAGCTGACTTCGAGGACATCGGCCGCTCAAGAATTGAAACAGCATCAAGGACAACTTTTATTGGACGCAACCCAACCGAACTAAGCTCAATTCAACTGCAAACTACAAAAAACTTTCTTAAAATAGTTAATTAACATATGGGAGGACTTAAAGGAAGCTTCGCTCTAAAGAGAACTGCAAGTAGAATAGATTTGGTTTTATTCATTAACAAATTTAAGGAAGTCTATTCTATTTAAACTTTATGAAAGAAGTATCTCGGCCGACTTTGAAGATATTGGTCGCCTTACATATTATTGACTTAATACTGTTTGCAGAAGACTTGAAATGCTCTGGAAGACTTGATATTGTTTCCAGAAGACTTAATATGGTCTTTAGAAGACTTGATACTACTTTCAAAAGACTTGAAATGCTTCCAGAAGACTTAGTGTTGTATTTAGAAAACTTTTAGGATGAAATAATCTCGGCCGACTTCGAAGACGTCGGGCGCCCCAAATATTACTTTTGATGTAAGAAGTAATCTCGGCTGATTTCGAAGACATCGGCCGCCCAAGAATTGAAAAAGCATCGAGGACAACTTTTATTGGAACCCAACCCGGCTGAACTAAACTCAATCCAGCTGATCATAATAGATGTGGTTGCATCCATTAACAAATTTAAGGAAGTCTATTCTATTTAAACTTTATGAAAGAAGTATCTCGGTTGACTTCGAAGCCATCGGTTGTCTTACATATTATTGACTTAATGCTGTTTGCAGAAGATTTGAAATGCTTCCGGAAGACTTGATATTGCTTCCAGAAGACTCAATACGGTCTTTAGAAGACTTGATACTGCTTCCAAAAGCTTTGCACTACTTCCAGAAGACCCGGTACAGCCATGAAAGACTTGATATCGTTTCCAAAAAGACTTGAAATGCTTTCAAAAGACTTGAAATACTTTCAAAAGACTTGAAATGCTTTCAGAAGACCTACATTTAGAAGACTCCTAGAGACGTAAGTCGGCCGAGTTTACGCCACACGATTTCTTTCTGGTTTGTGTCCATATTTCCTCTTATACTAAAAATAGAGAATAGATTAGTATTAAAAAATATTGGAGAAGGGAGGAAATAGCATGTTAAATAAAGGAACTTCCTCTGAAATAGAGGAAAGTTAGCAACTTTATTCGAGTATCTGACTACAACACTTTGCTTTAAGGCAAAGATAATTTGATAGTTTTGAACTAAGTTAGATTTGGCGTAATACATATAACAAACACACACAAGTTGATCATGACACAATGCCATATTGATTTTACTCATACTCTACTCGAGTAATACGTTGTGAGCGCTCCCCAGACGTTACATCTATAGGTGTTTTAAAACAACGTTTAAATATTTATAGGGGTAGTGCTACAGTCGAAAATAAGTCGAAATGTGTTACTCAACATGTGTAGTGCTTATTGCATTACTAGTTACACAATCTAGTACTGACTAGCATTGCTTAGCACTGTCAGCAAAACGAACACTGGACCCAGAATTAGAATCATTCGGGTTTAGTCGTACGTCTCTTAAGACGGCTAAACCCTAATGATTCTAATGCTGGGTCGAGTGTTAGTTCTAATTTTAGTTCAATAACAATATAGCACAATCTAGTGTTTACTAGTACTGCCTAACATTGTCAGCAAAGATAACACTGGACCGAGAATTAGGATCATTCGGGACATCCGTACGTCTCTTAAGACGGCTAAGCCCGAATGATTCTAATTCTAGGTCAACTGTTAGCTTTGCTAAATATATTTCTAAATATATTCAACAATCTAACGAAGAATAACAATAAAAACTAGAACTAACACTAGACCTAGAACTAGAAAGTTTTGGGTTTAGCCGTGCGTCTTCAGGCGAAGAGCATTTCATAAAATTAACAATTTCTTTAATCATTTTGAAAAAATCGGAAAAATTCGAATTTTGAAGATATCATAATGAAATCAGTCGTTTATAAAGAAAAGCACGTATTCTTTCAAATATAAAACCATATTTCAATATCTCAATCCGATTTTGAGATATCATATTTTGAACTCAAAGTAAATTCAGAGCATTTCATAAAATTAACAATTTTCTTAATCATTTTGAAAACATCATAAAATATGTACTTTTTCAAGAACTAAAACGTATTTGAACATCTCAATCCCTTTTTGAGCTATCAAATTATGAACTCAACCTATATTTGTGTCATTTCACAAAATTAATGATTTTCCTAATTATTTCTCGTTTATTTTCCGAGATTACGTTTTTATTACAACATTACGAATTTTGATAAAATTAAATAATATAATTTTAATTAAAAGAATATAATTTTCTAACTTGTTTATCTATAATGATAATAAGTCATGAAGTATAAAGGTAATAAGCATATTAATTTTGCCATAATATTAAACTAAAGCTAAAATTGTTTTGACTTAACTGGTAATGAGAATGAGATTGAAAGAAGAAGATGATAATAATAATAACGATTTTGATAATATCTAAAACACAATAATTTGATTTCCAATTCGGTATCAAATTAATCAGAATTCAAAATCCTATTAATTTATATCCACAATGGTAATAAGTAGTGGGGCAAAATGATAATTAAAATAATAAATTTGGTAATAATAATAATAAACAAACATTCAAACGTTCTGCTCTGGAGACGTTATGTTGAATATGTTTTTCTCTATGGAAGGGTAACGAAATTGAAGAAATAGAAAACTTTAAGAACGAAATCAACAAGATACATACAAAAATGAATTTTACTCTGGAAAATGAAAGAGATAAAACACAATTTTTTTTGGACTTGACTTTTAAAAGAAACCAACAACAAATAACATACAATATCTACAGAAAACCAACCCAAAGTGACGTAATTATACCAAGAGATTCATTCCACTACCACACACACAAGAATGCAACATTACAATCTTTCATCCGCAAAGCCTTTTCAACAAAAGTGAATCGCGAAGACACAAACAGAGAAATAAACATAATCAAAAATATACCCAAAAACAACGGATATACAACATAACATGTTGATACATTGACTAAGAACTACATATATAGAGCTAAGGAATACCCAGAAAGTTTAACAGCACTTAACGATAAAAAACAAGAACAAAACTTATAATATAGAACACTACCATGGAAACATGACATACAAAATTGATAAGATTTTTAACAGAAACAATATTAAAATATCTTTCAAATCTCATAACAACATAAAAAAACCTCCTGGACAATACATTGCAACACATTGCCATCAAAACAAGAATAAAGGAACATTTAGGAAATACTACACCCAATTTTGGTAAACACATCCTCGAAAATAATCATGAATTTGATAAAGAAAACAATGTTAAGATTTTACACAATGTTGAAAAATGTTATAAACTCCTCATTTACGAAAGTTACGAAATACTAAGGTTGAAATTTAGAAAACTTGAACGATTAAATACAACTCGGATAGAGACTTTTATACAAAAGCTTAAGATTACCTTTCAAAATTAGTTAACTTCCCGATTACACGAGGGTTTCATCGAACTGACCATAACGATGATACCGCAATAATCGGAAACAAAAAAAATGATGGCAACTTGCCGAAACATGTAAGGGAAGAATAAATCAATAAATTTTAACATCGATCGCAAGTTAAAAAGAAAATTTCATTTTCACCTGATTTTCTAAATTAACCTTAATTGATGAAAAAAATGGATCTTTTTAATAATAATATAATTAACACAAAATCGAATCGAAGCCGTCTTAAGAGACGTACGGCTAAACCCAAATGATTCTAATTCAGGGTCCAGTGTTAGTTCTGGTGACAGTGCTAGGCAATGCTAGTAAGCACTAGATAATGTTTGATTATATATTGTTATTGAATTAGAACTAACACTCGACCCAGAATTAAAATCATGAACCTGAATGATTCTAATTCTGGGTTCAGTGTTAGTTCAGTGTTAGTTTTGTAAGCACTAGATAGTGACTGATCATATACGGTTATTGAACTAAAACTAGAACTAACATTAGACCTAAAACTAGAAAGTTTCAGGTAATAATTTAAAATTTAAAATATTTCTAGTTCTAGGTCTAGTGTTAGTTCTAGTTTTACTTCAATAACAATATACAATGTAGCACTATCCAGTGTTAACTTGCACTACCTAAGTTTGTCCAGAACCAACACTGGACTCGGATGAAATGAATTAGGTTTTATGTTTCAATTTAAAAGACTATTGGAGCAAAACTGGTTCTTTAACTTAATTTTTACAAAACGTCGAATTAAAATAAACTTTTTAAGGAATAATTTTTTTGTGTATGAATCAATACTAAATGATGTGAAAAAGGTTTTGTTTCTATTTGAAAGAATTTTTGGGATAAAACATTTTCTTTACACAAATAGTAATTAACACAAATTCTTTTCATTATAATTAGTCGTGATAATAAATGTTTAAATTTAATTTAGTTTTGGATTGCGTCGTTAAATAATTTGCAAAGCAATTTGTTATTCAGACGATAATCAGTGTACCATTCAAAATGAACATCCGCCCTCGAAAAGAAGAAAAGAATGAGTTCATTAATTTTTAAAATTGCCTCTAAAGCTGTGTGCGTTATACAAAAATCGTATTCCCGTCCAATTTTTTTTCCGAGTTTTATCTATTTTGTTCATCGGGTAATGTGCGTAATAAAATTATTTATAATTTTTTTTCGGAACACCGCGCAAAATATAACCGGAAGTGCGAGAACTTATCGCGGGCGAGCATCTGTCCATCATATATAATACAATATCGTTGAGTTTTTACACCAATTATAACTCTCGTGTATTATTTAGAAGTAACGAGCTTCGTTTTTTAATTTAATCCTCTAAATTACGCGATTATAAAAATGATAAATGTTTATTACAATCGCAAGTACATACAAGTTATTATTGAAACGAAAACCGATCTATTCTACGGACGTCCATAATTTAATCTCTCCGCAATAATAAGGCGAGCTCACAAATTGGTGATTTTTAATAGGTCGTGCACACGTTGTATCAGGGTACAGGTAAAGGGGGGCATATCGAACGAGAAGGTGCCCTAGGAACGAACGTGGCGTCCCGTCGAGTCGAAAATTGGCTGAATGCCATCCCGCTGTTCAAAACCCCGCCGCGTCTATTACCACAAACCAACATATTGTCTCAAAAGGCCGCCGTTCGGCATCCTTTTACGATGTTAATAAGGGCACCGCTCTTCTCTGATTTTCTAATTTAATTAAATTTCAAAAACTCATTCGTTCCAAATAAAAATTAATGAAACGTTGAATTATGAAAAATTTTTATATAATGGTTAAACAAATTTTCTTTAATTTTTATATAAAAAATGATAAATGCGAACAGGTGCTGGCAGATCCAGTGAACATACAGAAGGCGTTATTAATACCTCTCAAGATGTATAATATACAATCTCTCTCGGGAACACCGTATGATTTTCTTTAACGATCGGACATACATCAACAACTCCTTACTTGAGAGTGTTCATAATTCTTATTCGCATAAGTCATAATATCGCGAAAGAACGTTTAAGGGAGGTGAATGGAAAATTGATGTTATTTTCTGAACGTTAATAATACGTAATATTTTCACGTGTAAACAATTTTTAAGCATTTATAGAAAAGTTAAGAAGCATTATCGTAATGTTACTCACACCGAATGACCCAAATAGCGACGTATTCGTTATAACGTAAAAATTTGCATTTTAGCATTATAACGAGGTAATTAGGCCCGTATATACTCGATATGCGGGAGCTTGTTCCTTCTTTTTTAACGCACATTTTATAAAATTCATTGTCTGTCTGTCATTTTTAAATGTTTCCTCTTTTTCACTTTTATTGAAAATAAATTATTTTTTAACACGTTTTTTACATTACACTTAGAAATTTTTATCTCTAATACATATTTATAATATAATAATAATAATAGTTATGGTAGGAAGGGAGAGTGATTTTACGAAAATACGCATACCGGATATTCGTCATCTTCAGTTGGATATCCAGTTAAATTGATGAAATTTTTAAAGAAGCGTATGCACTGTTCTTAGAACACTCAATTTGTTTTTGATTGAATTTATCTCTTGAGATAAATTTGTAAAAAATCCAACATATCATAACGATTTTTTTTGCGATTTATGTGGGAAAGTATGTATTTTCTTCAAAATAAAACAATACTTAAGTATCTCGTTTCGTTTATGAGATATCAAGTTTTGAACGCAACCTAACTTTGTAGCATTTCATAAAAATATCAATTTTCTGAATTATTTTTGACAAAATCGTAAAAAATCGAATACTTAAGTCCTCAGGATGATTTTTTTGTGATTTATAAAGAAAACTATGTGCTTTCTTCAGAACAATACCATACTCGAGTGTCTCGGTTCGTTTTGGAGATATAATGTTGAGAATTGAACTCAAATTTGTAGCTTTTCATAAAAATAACAGTGTTTTTATTTATGTTTGACAAAAATCGTAAAGATATCATGATGACATTGTTGTAATTTATAAAGGAAAGTATGAGTTTTCTTCAAAATAAAAACATAGAAAACAAAACCATACCTGAGTATTTAGTTTCGTATTGAAGATATCCAGTTGTGAATTCAACATAACTTTGTAGCATTTGATAAAAATAACAGTGTTAATTATTTTTTGAAAAAATCGTAATAGTTCGAATTCTTAAGATATGATGATGATTTTTTTGTAATTTATGAAAGATAGTATGTGCTATCTTAAGAACAAAATCATACTTGAGCATCTCAATTCGTTTTGGAGATATCAAGTTGCGAATTCAACCTAACTTACAAATCGTACATGTTCCATTTATTAGAAGCAAAACCTATCTTTCTCTTTGATATCTTTTGAGCGAATGAAGATCTTCTCATGATTAATATCTTAAAATAAAGCTTTATTAAGCAGAATTTCACTCCAGATCAGTAGACTTCATTACAACGCTTAGAATTTTTGGAATATGGGTGTTTGGATGAACTTGAACTTAGAGCGGTATTGCACGAATTAATCAAATTTCTAGAATCTCTCAAATCTGCTTCTTAGTACAAGTTCCATTTGTTATAATCCAAACTTACCTATCACTATGATATCTTTGGAATCTTTAATATCTTTGGAATAAAGATATTTCCATGATTGACATCTTAAAGTAAAGCTTGATTAAGAAATATTTCATTCCAAACTAGTAGTCTTTTACAACATCTAGAATTTTTGGAATATGGGTGTTTGGATGAACTTGAAATTGACAAAATCGACTTGAATACTTTATACTTCATAGCTTTTGAATAAATAAAAGTATTTTATTGACAAATATCTCAAAAGGGTCCCCAATTCATGTTAATTTAAAGCAGATATTGCGCGTATTAAACAAATTTTTAGAATTTCTCAAATTTGTTCCTTAGTACAGGTTCCAAATATTATAATCAAAACCTACCTCTTGATATCTTTTGAGCAAATAAAAATATTTTCATGATTGATATCTTTAAATAAAGCTTGATTAAGAAAAATTTCACTCTAAACTAGTAGACTTCATTACAATTCCAGAATTTTTGGAATATGAGTGTTTGGATGAACTTAAAATTTTAAAAACCGACTTGAATACTTTGTATTCCATAACTTTCGAATAAGTAAAAGTATTTTGATGTCAAATATCTCAAAAGAGCCCACGATTCACATCAATTTAAAGCCAATACTGTATAAATTAATTAAATTCTTAGATTCTATGAAATCTGCTTCTTAATACAGGTTACATTTATTGCAATCAAAACCTTATACCTATATTATACACACATTACAACATTTCCATGATTAATATTTTAAAATAAAGTTGGGTTGGTTTGGATTGAGATATGATCACTCTCTCACCTCCTTCTTGCAAACAACTTCTTTTGCTCTGTTATCATATTTCTTTGATGTGTTCTGTGTTTCTTTCATATTAATTTATACAATTTCTTGCATGTTTTTCAATCGTTCTAGAAATTTTGAAATATATCTGACTACTGGTTCATTAGTATATCCGTTGTTCCATCATTTGTTTCAAATCATTTAATATGCTTGACGGAGATAAGCTTGTCACTTTTTATGGCAAGTATTGCTTGACCAATATACTCATTCTACTATTTTCCATGTTAGTAACTCAAAACTCTGAGTATTCTCTTAAATGTTCTCCATGAAATCTATCTACTGCATTTAAATTAGCATGGTATGCGCACTAGAGATGTGCAAATTACGTGAGTCCCGCCGGGTCAGGATGGATCATGCGTGACCCATCGTGAGCGGGCATCAATTGTTGTACCACTCACGTAATCGTGAGCATCTTTGCTTTCCACGGGACCCGCCGTAACAATTTTGTAAAAACGGTTGGAACAATTTTTAAATATTTCATTAATAATAATATTGAATTCGTTGAGGTCCACATTAACGAAAAATACAATATTTACAACAGTTTATTTAAAATTTGTATTTCTCGAATGTATCAATCAATAATGGGCGATCAGTATAATCAGTAAATTTCTGATAATAAATGAATAAATATATTTTTTTAAATTTTGTTCAAAAATTCCTATGTCTCTTATTGATAATAATAGACCTTAGTTATACTTTTAGTTCCAGAAGAATTTACAACAATCAAGCACTGAACGGCCATTAAAACTAGAACTAACACCAGACGAAAACCTGAAGACGCATGGCTAAACCTGAATCTTTTTAGTACTAGGTCTAGTGTTAGTTCTAGTTTTAGTTTGATACAAATATACAACAATTTAAGACCCAATACTAGACCTAGAACGAAAAACATTTAGGGTTTAGTCGTACCTCTCTTAAGACGGAACACAATCCAACTCAACCGAACCTACTTTCAGAACTAACACTAACACTCGCCGGATATCCATTTTCTTAGATGTGTTCTACACCTAAATAATAGTTTAAAAAATTAATTTCTTTCTGATTATCTTTGATCTTTGAAAGTTTATCTTTGAAACCTTCATTATAGAAAAATTTAAAATATAGAGTAACACAACTTCTTTACTTGCTATTGTTTATTTGTTCGGTACCGGTTTCAAGTTTAACAATCTCATCATCAGCCGAATCTACAAATTAAAATTGGAAATCAAATATAATCGTCGATATTTTGTTTATTCAATTATATGTGTTTTTTGCAAAATATTTGTTTAAAATTTAATAAATAATAAAATTTAAATTAAAAACTTACGTCAAAATATTAAAATACTACAAAATGGTAATAAATATATAAAACATTTACACAGAACAATTTACACGAACTACACAAACACAGAAGAAAACTTGAAATGGACAGGTTTTATCAAATTTCCTGTTCTTTTTTCTCAGATCTTCTTGTTTGTGGAGAAATGCCTGTGTTTTTGTTTTATTGATAATCTCATCAATTTCTAGAAAGTGCAGTTGGTCTCTTAAACCTCTATGTATTTTTGAAAGCTTTTCGTAGTAGAAGTTAAGGTTCTTAAAATGTCGTCTTTTTTCATCGCGAAGCAGTTTGAAGAAATGTATGTTTGTGTGCGTTCCTGAGTTTTTTAGATTTAATCCTTGCAAAATTCGGAATTATATTGTGTTTTAAGCATTTGTTGATAAAATTAATGTGGTTCTTCGTGATTTCCATTTTTATGTAGATTTTTTCGAAACCATGGATTAATGATGAAGTTTTATTTTGATATTGTTTGTTTGAATCCATGTTGCAAGTTTATTAAATATTTAAAATATAGAGTAACACAACTTCTTTACTTGCTATTGTTTATTTGTTCGGTACCGGTTTCGAGTTTTACAATCTCATCATCAGCCGAATCTGCAAATTAAAATTGGAAATCAAATATAATCGGCGATATTTTGTTTATTCAATTATATGTTCTGATGATGAGATTGTAAAACTCGAAACCGGTACCGAACAAATAAACAATAGCAAGTAAAGAAGTTGTGTTACTCTATATTTTAAATATTTAATAAACTTGCAAGATGGATTCAAACAAACAAATTATAGAAAAATGTTTAAATTTAAAGATTCCATCGCAAATGATTTTTTTATTAAAGAGATTTGAATTTGACGTTTCTTTAAAATTTTTCCATCATGCCACCTAATTTCGATTCAAAAAAGTATCATCATCATCAGAGGTAGACCACAAAATAAAATTAACAAAATAAAATAATAAAGTAAAACGAATTTTTTTGTTAAATAAAATATTAAAAATAAAAAAAAATTACAAGTGTTAATAACCTCCGGTAATTGTGCAAATTGTACCAATCATTAGAAGTTTTCCTTTCTGTTAAAGGTGTCGTGGCAATTCCGACTAAGAAACGGCCACAGCCGAAGGAATTACCGGAGCTCAATTTGCTAATAATCCTGCGAACGCCAAAGGAAAGAATTACCGTAATTGCACGGTAGCGCTCTTCTTGGAAATGGGGCGAATTATTTCTAGATTTTTTTCTCCATTTTCACGTTACCTCCGCATATACAAAACACACCTGTTTCGATGTACGTATGCACGTACACGTAGTGATACACGACTCGGGACACGACGAATCTACTTAAACCTAATCTTTGAAAATTAAACGTCGATCGGCCATTTGTCTTTTTTAAAAGATCCTTGTTCGTTGTCGGTAGAGATTCCTTCGAAAAGATACACGTATAATACACCGATAATCGTCCAATCACAATGCCGCTGCGTACTCGGCAGCTTATTAATCTAAATCGATAACATCTAAAAGAGAGGAGAAGAAGGGGAACATGTAAAGTACAAGTTTTGTAGAATGTGCAAAGTCATTCGGTTGAGTGGAAGAAAGAAAAGTCGATCGATCTCCTTGTTCTTTTTTGATTTTTTTAATTTTTAAAGGAGGGTTAATTATCATCGTTCCCTACCTGAAGGATACCCTCTGAAACCACAACCTGATTACGCGGCATTATTAAATTTATAATATTAGATACACTTATGTGTGCTCTCTGGTTATTATTATATTAATATTAGCGTATTATAATACGCGGCGGGAGCTAAGCTAAAAGTTGTTGTTAAGGATCTCCCTCGAATTCTGGGGACCGTATAATTTATTTTATAGCTTGTAATGATAAGGTGGCCAATGCCGGGAGTGTTTTTTTCAATGGGGATTGCACCCGAAAATTATTATACGCGAAAAATGAGCGTAAAAGTGGAACCAAAAAAGAATACCAAATCCTAACCGAAAATTTATTGAATATTACTCGTTTAGTTTCCAATTCGTTTCCAAAAAATTAATCCATTTACATCAATGGGAAACTTTCCCATTAATTTGAACTAACACTATTCGAAAAAAAAACCGATTTTTCGATTTTAAGAGACACAAAAAAAGATAACCCAATTTAATTGCAACGTTGCGACTGACTAATAACTAATTGTAAGATAAAGTTATAAATAACTAACATTAGACTTACAATTAGAGTCATTTATCACCCATATCATCAGCCATGTTACACTTAAAGATAAACGTCAAATCCAAACGAAATATTTTCAATTATTTTTAAAAGAGCTACTTGAGCCAGAAGCTTTAAATTTGGTATAACTCAACCTCAATCAATAT
Organism: Onthophagus sagittarius; assembly: GCA_036711965.1. Taxonomy (NCBI): domain Eukaryota; kingdom Metazoa; phylum Arthropoda; class Insecta; order Coleoptera; family Scarabaeidae; genus Onthophagus; species Onthophagus sagittarius. The sequence continues at coordinate 18,888,829 of JASERS010000004.1, forward strand.
TATATGAAGTGAAAAAGCGTTATGTTTCAACTTGAAAGACTTTTGGATAAAAAAATTGTTCTCTTTCTTAATTTTTACTAAACATCAAATTCTGACTAAATTCTTAACCCTTGGTTACTCACGTACAATTTTTTAATGTCTTTAATAACACTAATAGGTCTGCTGGATTTATAACCAGCAATAATATTAATTTTATTGTGTATTAAAATTATGATGGAATTTGTTAGTGGGCATGTTAATAACTATCCACACCTGTCGTAGGCGCCGGTTGTTGAAAATATGCATGGGTGCTGAAAAACAGGAATTGGGAGTAGACTCAAAAGTCTGAATTGAAGCTGAAATTTTTAGTCTTCTGGGAGAATCTTTTACAACAATTTCAAACTATTTGAGAAGTCTTCTGGAAACATACCAATTATTTCAGAGAAAATACAAAAATCTTCTGAATGCATTTTAAATTTTCAAGAAGTAGTATCAAGTCTTCTGGAAGAATTTCAAGTCTTCTGCAAGCAATATCAAGTTTTCTAGAAGCAGCGTAAATCTTCTGCAAGCAGTATCAAGTCTTTTGAAAGCATTTCAAGTCTTTTGGAAGGCGTATCAAGTCTTTCCAGAGGGAGTATCAAATCTGCTGAAAGCATTTCAATTTTTGTAGAAGTAGTATCAAGTCTTCTGGAAGCATTTCCAGTCTTCTGTAAGCAATATTAATTTTTTTTTAAATCAGCATCAACTCTTCTAGGAGCAGAAGTAAATCTTCTGCAAGCAGTTTAAGTCTTTTGAAAGCATTTCAAGTCTCTGAAAGCAGTATCAAGCCTTTTGCAAGCATTTCAAATCCTTTGGAAGCTATATCAAGTTCTTACAGAGGCAGTATCGAGTCTTCTGGAAGCTTTTCAAGTTTTTTGGAAGCAGTATTAAGTCATTTAGAAGCAGTATCAAGTCTTTTGCTAGCATATAAAGTATTTTAGAGGCAATATTAATTTCAAATCTTCTAGAACTAGTTTCAAGTCTTCTGGAAGCGTTTTAAGTCTTCTGCAAACAGTAACAAGTTTTCGAGAAACAGCATCAAGTTTTTCAGGGGATGTAGTAGATCTTCTACAAGCAGTTCGAGTCTTCTGGAAATATTTTTAGTCTTTTTGAAGCTGTATCAAGTCTTCCAGACACAGTTTCGACCTTTCTGGAAGCCCCAACATAAGATAATTTATTTTTCTCTAACTAAATGTTTTAAGCTGGTGAACCACCTGATATTATTGGCGGTAATATTTCTACCAGTTCCAAATATTGGTGCTGACAATCTAATTGTAAATACTATAATGTGCTAGTGACCATCGTGCATAAAGTAGAAGTATTGTAGTTTTTGTAAAGATTGTATTTATCAAACGCCTATATATGGTCATTTTGTAAAAAAGAAAATATATATAAGCATCAGCTATCAATCTCTTCGGAAGAAAAAAAAATGGATCTAACAACTATTCATTTACAACTCCATTTCATATTTTAACACTGAATCTCCATTGATGATGAATTTCTAGTATTGCATGGGGATTTTCATTTACTCCAAATATGTTTCAATTCCCTTTTTAAGCAAATGTTGCTTCATCCACAAATACAATGTTTATGAGAAATTCGACGTTTAGTATCTCTTCTTGTATATGAGTAAGAGTTTTCATATTTCGTCATCATTCTCTGTTAAAGCTTGAACAATGCTGTAGAAATACGCAACAAAAGAAATACGCAAAAATGCAACTTGCTCTCCAAAAAGCGGTGACCGGTTGATTTCTTGATATTTTCTTATGCAGAAATTTTTCTAATTTTGGTGGAGCCATTTTTATCAATTCTTAAAATAGCTTCTTCTAATTCCGCCGACCTTGTGTAATCCTTCCGTGGAATGAATGGCTATGGGTTACACTTCCTGTTTTAGCTCAGTAGTAAAAGAATTATTGAACACATTTTTTTGAGTTGGTTTTCCTTCAGAGATACAAACAGTTATGGGGAGACTGTTTGTTAGTAATCTAACTACGAAATATTTGGAAAAAAGTGGTATTAAAACAATCCGCAGGTCTGCATACAAATGTAGTCCTCAATCAAATGTAGTAGAAATAATTCATAGAGTGTTTAAGAGAATATTCAGAGCTTTGAGTTACGAACATAGGAAAGCGTGGGACGAGCATATTTATTAAGCATTATTTGCCATAAAAAGTGCACCACGCGCAGCACAAGATTTATGGAATGGCAGAGATACTAATGAAGCAGTAGCTAGTAATATTTTGAAATTACTAGAACGATTGAAAAACATGCAAGAAATTGCATAAATTAATATGAAAGAAACACAGAACACATCAATCAAATATTATGATAAAAGAGCAAAAGAAGTTATTTACAAATAATAAATCAAACAAAAAATTATTATTATAATTAGATTAGTCCCATTGGAATGGGATACATTGGACTGAGTTGAGCTTTGGCCGCCCTTAGAATTACTAAGTTGGATTGAGTTGAGTTAGATTTAAGCTTTGGGTTGGATTGGAATTTTTAAGTCTAATTCAACCCGGTGATACTTTGAGCGGACTTGATATTTTAAATTTGGTATAACCTAACCTCAATCCTAAATATTCTCCTAAATACACTGCTCATAGTCGTCTTGCATTCATATCTTGCCTGACTTCGAAGATGTCATTAACCCAAAGCATTATTAAGTTGGATTGGGTTAGGTTATATTTCGTCATTATATCATGAATAACACTTCGGTAGTCCAAAGTGTTATTCATGACACTTGTTGCGGTTATTCATGATACTTGATATTTTTGATACAAAAATTCTTCCTGAACCTTATTATCTTCCTGAATATGTTGGTCCTAATCATCTTGCGTTCATATCTCGAATAACTCCGAAGACGTTGGCCACCCAAAGAATCATTAAGTTGGATTGCGTTAGGTTAGATTTAGAAATTCAACAACCCATTGGTCATCCAAGTTCAAAGTGTCCATGATACTCGTGGTGTCTGAAGCCTTTGAAGCTTTGAACTAGATATAGAATTTCGAAGTCGAATTCAACCCCGGGATACTTTGGCAATTTTGACTTTTGGTGAAAAAATTGTTCTTTCACTTCATTTTTACAAAATGTCAAATTCAAACTAATTTTTAGAGTGGTACTAGACCTAGAACTAAAAATATTTGGTTTTAGCCGTTCTCAAATAGAGTCCTTTACAAACTGATTCGACAACTCTATATATTTGAATTGAAGTAAAACTGGAACTACTATCGGTTTTTGCTGGTGGAAAGCAAGATACTGCTCCTGGTAGACTAGTTATCGTTTGTAGATTACATATTGTTCACAGAAAAGTCAAGTATTATCTTGGGAAGACGGGATATTGCTTGCAGAAGCAGTTTCCTGTTTGCTAAAAACTAGGTTTTACTAACAGAGTACACATTGTTGACAGGAAAGTAGAAGAAAAGCAAGATGTTGCTTCTGGAAGACTGAACTCTGCTTGTAGAAGACTAAATTAAGCTTGCAAAACACTAAATATTGATTGCAAAAGATTAAATACTGCTTACCAGAAGACTACATGCAGTTTATAAAAGTCTCTATATCGGCTATATACTACTAATAGATTATATATTGGTGGTAAAAGACTAAATGTTGCGTTTAGAGGAGTAGATACTGCATTTCGAGAACTAAATACTTCTTACAGAAAATTAAAGTTTATTGGAGAAAACTGTATTACTGGTGGATGGCTTGATAATAGTAGCAAAAGATTTTATACTGGTTATAAGGAATTATACGGCTCTTGGAAGATTAGATAGTGCTTCTGGAAGACTAGATATTACTTCTGAAAGATTAGACATTGCTTCTGGAAGACTGAATACTACTTGTAGAAGATTAAACACTATCTCTCAGAAGACTGCATGCTGTTTGTTGATGACTAGATACTGCCGATAGACTGTATATTGATGGTAAAAGACTGAATGTTGTGTTTGGAGATACTGCATTTGGAGAAGTAAATACTGCCTGTAATAGATTAGAGATTGTTCGAGAAGACTATATTACTGGTGGACGACTTGACAATGGTAACAGAAGACGTAGTGTACTGGATACAAGGAATTATGTTGCTCTTATGATATTGTTTCTGGAAGTTTAAATGTTGCTTCTGGTAGACAAAATATTGCTTTAGGAAAACTGATCAGTGCTTGTAAAAGTCTAAACACTACTTTTCAGAAGGCTACATGCTGTTTGCTAATGACTATATATTGTTGGTAAAAGACAAAATGTTGCGTTTGGAGGAATAGATACTGCATTATGAAAAATAGATACTGTTTGGAAGAGATTAAAGGTTATTAGAGAAGAGTAGATAAGGTTTTGGAAGACTAGAATCTGCTGCTAGAAGACTAGACATTTCATGCAGAAACTATATGCTGTTAGCAGTAGACTAGATACCACTAATAGACTATATAGTGTTGGTAGAAAAGTAGATACTGCTGATTCTGCTTTGGGAAGAATCGATACTGCTTGTAGAGGATTAAATAATGCTTACAAAAGATTAAATACTGCCTGTAGAGGATTAAATACTATTTTTAGAGAAAATGCTGTAGACAAGATATTACCCTGCAAAGAAATACTACATAATATATAACAAAACACTACTGATTCTTGGAACAGACTGTAGATTACTGGTGGAGACTTAATAAATAGAATCGTATATGTTGAAAACACACGACTGCTTATTGCCAGAGTAGCACAATTATAACAGATATAGGCTGAAAACGAACGGCTAAACCCAAAACTTTCCACATCTCAATTCTATGTTAGTTCTAGTTCTATATCTCTCTAGAGCTGAAGGCATTTTTTAATGAAAGTCTCTATAAAGAATAGTTTCTGAAATAGAGTACTTTACAAACTGATGACAATGTATATTTGAATTGATCTAATTGTAAAACTAAAACTAACATTAGATCTAGAAGTGGAAAGATTTGGGTTTAGCTGTGCGTTGTTAGATGTCCGACCAACCCAACTCAACCCTCAGCAGATGCATGACTAAACCCAAGATTTCTCACTTCTATTTCTAATGTTAGTTCTAGTTTTATTTCAATAGCCGTATATAGTCTAGCACTATCTAGTGCTTGCACAATACTATCACCAAAACTAATACTGAAACCAGAATTAGAATCGTTCAGGTTTAGCCCAGCGTCTCTTAAGACGGCTAAACCTGAATGATTCTAATTCTAGGTCTAGTGTTAGTTCTAGATCAATAACAATATACAATCTAGCACTCTCTAGTGTTTACTAGCATTGCACAACACTATCGCCAGAACTAACACTGAACCCAGAATTAGAATCATTCGGGTTTAGCCCTACGTTTCTTAAGACGGCTAAACTTGAATGATTCTAATTATAGGTCTAGTGTTAGTTCTAGATAAATAACAATATGCAATCTAGCACTATCTAATGTTTACTAGCATTGTATAACACTTGGGTTTAGCTGTACGTCTCTTAAGACGGCTAAACCCGAATGATTCCAATTCTGGCTCAAGTGTTCTAGTATTAGTCCTCTAAACGTATTAAACAATCTACCGCTGAATAACATTTAAAACTAGAACCAACACTAGACCTAGAACTAGAAAGTTTCAGGTTTAGCCGTGCGTCTGAAGACGCACGGCTAAACCCAGATCTTTCTAGTTCTAGGTCTAGTGTTGGTTCTAGTTTTAGTTCAATAACCGTATATGATCTATCACTATTTAGTATTTAGTAGGGTTACCTAGCATAATCACCAGAACTAACACTGAACCCAGAATTAGAATCATTCGGGTTTAGCCCTACGTTTCTTAAGACGGCTAAACTTGAATGATTCTAATTCTAGGTCTAGTGTTAGTTCTAGATAAATAACAATATACAATCTAGCACTATCTAAAGTTTACTAGCATTGTATAACACTTGGGTTTAGCTGTACGTCTCTTAAGACGGCTAAACCCGAATGATTCCAATTCTGGCTCAAGTGTTCTAGTATTAGTCCTCTAAACGTATTAAACAATCTACCGCTGAATAACAATTAAAACTAGAACCAACACTAGACCTAGAACTAGAAAGTTTTAGGTTTAGCCATGCGTCTTCAGACGCACGGCTAAACCCAGATCTTTCTAGTTCTAGGTCTAGTGTTGGTTCTAGTTTTAGTTCAATAACCGTATATGATCTATCACTATTTAGTATTTAGTAGGGTTACCTAGCATAATCACCAGAACTAACACTGAACCCAGAATTAGAATCATTCGGGTTTAGCCCTACGTTTCTTAAGACGGCTAAACTTGAATGATTCTAATTCTAGGTCTAGTGTTAGTTCTAGATAAATAACAATATACAATCTAGCTCTATCTAATGTTTACTAGCATTGTATAACACTTGGGTTTAGCTGTACGTCTCTTAAGACGGCTAAACCCGAATGATTCCAATTCTGGCTCAAGTGTTCTAGTACTAGTCCTCTAAACGTATTAAACAATCTACCGCTGAATAACAATTAAAACTAGAACCAACACTGGACCTAGAACTAGAAAGTTTCAGGTTTAGCCATGCGTCTTCAGACGCACGGCTAAACCCAGATCTTTCTAGTTCTAGGTCCTGTGTTGGTTCTAGTTTTAGTTCAATAACCGTATATGATCTATCACTATTTAGTACTTAGTAGGGTTACCTAGCATAATCACCAGAACTAACACTGAACCCAGAATTAGAATCATTCGGGTTTAGCCCTACGTTTCTTAAGACGGCTAAACTTGAATGATTCTAATTCTAGGTCTAGTGTTAGTTCTAGATAAATAACAATATACAATCTAGCACTATCTAATGTTTACTAGCATTGTATAACACTTGGGTTTAGCTGTACGTCTCTTAAGACGGCTAAACCCGAATGATTCCAATTCTGGCTCAAGTGTTCTAGTATTAGTCCTCTAAACGTATTAAACAATCTACCGCTGAATAACATTTAAAACTAGAACCAACACTAGACCTAGAACTAGAAAGTTTCAGGTTTAGCCGTGCGTCTTCAGACGCACGGCTAAACCCAGATCTTTCTAGTTCTAGGTCTAGTGTTGGTTCTAGTTTTAGTTCAATAACCGTATATGATCTATCACTATTTAGTACTTAGTAGGGTTACCTAGCATAATCACCAGAACTAACACTGAACCCAGAATTAGAATCATTCGGGTTTAGCCCTACGTTTCTTAAGACGGCTAAACTTGAATGATTCTAATTCTAGGTCTAGTGTTAGTTCTAGATAAATAACAATATACAATCTAGCACTATCTAATGTTTACTAGCATTGTATAACACTTGGGTTTAGCTGTACGTCTCTTAAGACGGCTAAACCCGAATGATTCCAATTCTGGCTCAAGTGTTCTAGTATTAGTCCTCTAAACGTATTAAACAATCTACCGCTGAATAACATTTAAAACTAGAACCAACACTAGACCTAGAACTAGAAAGTTTCAGGTTTAGCCGTGCGTCTTCAGACGCACGGCTAAACCCAGATCTTTCTAGTTCTAGGTCTAGTGTTGGTTCTAGTTTTAGTTCAATAACCGTATATGATCTATCACTATTTAGTACTTAGTAGGGTTACCTAGCATAATCACCAGAACTAACACTGAACCCAGAATTAGAATCATTCGGGTTTAGCCCTACGTTTCTTAAGACGGCTAAACTTGAATGATTCTAATTCTAGGTCTAGTGTTAGTTCTAGATAAATAACAATATACAATCTAGCACTATCTAATGTTTACTAGCATTGTATAACACTTGGGTTTAGCTGTACGTCTCTTAAGACGGCTAAACCCGAATGATTCCAATTCTGGCTCAAGTGTTCTAGTACTAGTCCTCTAAACGTATTAAACAATCTACCGCTGAATAACAATTAAAACTAGAACCAACACTGGACCTAGAACTAGAAAGTTTCAGGTTTAGCCGTGCGTCTTCAGACGCACGGCTAAACCCAGATCTTTCTAGTTCTAGATCCAGTGTTGGTTCTAGTTTTAGTTCAATAACCGTATATGATCTATCACTATTTAGTACTTAGTAGGGTTACCTAGCATAATCACCAGAACTAACACTGAACCCAGAATTAGAATCATTCGGGTTTAGCCCTACGTTTCTTAAGACGGCTAAACTTGAATGATTCTAATTCTAGGTCTAGTGTTAGTTCTAGATAAATAACAATATACAATCTAGCACTATCTAATGTTTACTAGCATTGTATAACACTTGGGTTTAGCTGTACGTCTCTTAAGACGGCTAAACCCGAATGATTCCAATTCTGGCTCAAGTGTTCTAGTATTAGTCCTCTAAACGTATTAAACAATCTACCGCTGAATAACAATTAAAACTAGAACCAACACTAGACCTAGAACTAGAAAGTTTCAGGTTTAGCCGTGCGTCTTCAGACGCACGGCTAAACCCAGATCTTTCTAGATCTAGGTCTAGTGTTGGTTCTAGTTTTAGTTCAATAACCGTATATGATCTATCACTATTTAGTACTTAGTAGGGTTACCTAGCATAATCACCAGAACTAACACTGAACCCAGAATTAGAATCATTCGGGTTTAGCCCTACGTTTCTTAAGACGGCTAAACTTGAATGATTCTAATTCTAGGTCTAGTGTTAGTTCTAGATAAATAACAATATACAATCTAGCACTATCTAATGTTTACTAGCATTGTATAACACTTGGGTTTAGCTGTACGTCTCTTAAGACGGCTAAACCCGAATGATTCCAATTCTGGCTCAAGTGTTCTAGTATTAGTCCTCTAAACGTATTAAACAATCTACCGCTGAATAACATTTAAAACTAGAACCAACACTAGACCTAGAACTAGAAAGTTTCAGGTTTAGCCGTGCGTCTTCAGACGCACGGCTAAACCCAGATCTTTCTAGTTCTAGGTCTAGTGTTGGTTCTAGTTTTAGTTCAATAACCGTATATGATCTATCACTATTTAGTACTTAGTAGGGTTACCTAGCATAATCACCAGAACTAACACTGAACCCAGAATTAGAATCATTCGGGTTTAGCCCTACGTTTCTTAAGACGGCTAAACTTGAATGATTCTAATTCTAGGTCTAGTGTTAGTTCTAGATAAATAACAATATACAATCTAGCACTATCTAATGTTTACTAGCATTGTATAACACTTGGGTTTAGCTGTACGTCTCTTAAGACGGCTAAACCCGAATGATTCCAATTCTGGCTCAAGTGTTCTAGTACTAGTCCTCTAAACGTATTAAACAATCTACCGCTGAATAACAATTAAAACTAGAACCAACACTGGACCTAGAACTAGAAAGTTTCAGGTTTAGCCGTGCGTCTTCAGACGCACGGCTAAACCCAGATCTTTCTAGTTCTAGGTCCAGTGTTGGTTCTAGTTTTAGTTCAATAACCGTATATGATCTATCACTATTTAGTACTTAGTAGGGTTACCTAGCATAATCACCAGAACTAACACTGAACCCAGAATTAGAATCATTCGGGTTTAGCCCTACGTTTCTTAAGACGGCTAAACTTGAATGATTCTAATTCTAGGTCTAGTGTTAGTTCTAGATAAATAACAATATACAATCTAGCACTATCTAATGTTTACTAGCATTGTATAACACTTGGGTTTAGCTGTACGTCTCTTAAGACGGCTAAACCCGAATGATTCCAATTCTGGCTCAAGTGTTCTAGTATTAGTCCTCTAAACGTATTAAACAATCTACCGCTGAATAACAATTAAAACTAGAACCAACACTAGACCTAGAACTAGAAAGTTTCAGGTTTAGCCGTGCGTCTTCAGACGCACGGCTAAACCCAGATCTTTCTAGATCTAGGTCTAGTGTTGGTTCTAGTTTTAGTTCAATAACCGTATATGATCTATCACTATTTAGTACTTAGTAGGGTTACCTAGCATAATCACCAGAACTAACGCTGAACCCAGAATTAGAATCATCCGGGTTTAGCCCTACGTCTCTTAAGACGGTTTATTCCGAATGATTCTAATTCTGTCTCAAGTGCAAGTTCTAGTTTTTAGTTTAATAAAAATAAGCATCGCCCTACCTGAAAATAATTGAAACTAGAACAAAAACTATCGCATTAACTACCACTAGATCTATATCTAAAAAGATTCGGTTTTTTCCATCTTAAAAATCTCACGGCTAAACCCTAATATTTCTAGTTCTAGTTCTAATGTTAGTCCTAATTTAAATTGAATTAAAAATATATAAAAACTTTAACATCGAATATAATAACATTGATATGATGTGTATTATTTTATAATATTTTTTTGAATGATGCAAATTTTTTAATATGTGTAAAATTTAAAAGTGTATTGTGTAGGGGATTATAATACGTTATATAAAGTTATTACGGATCCCTTGTATACGATAAATTATCCTAAAATTACATATAATTAATCTCCGATGAAAATTATACACGGAAATTACGATATACATGTACACGGTCTTAATAATCGTGTGTATCTTGTATAATTTCAATGGAAATTATTATAATTAAGTTCTTTTTTTAATTTCAGGTTTGGTTTCAAAATCGTCGGGCAAAATGGAGAAAGCAAGAAAAAGTCGGTCCTCAAGCTCACCCTTACACTCCGTATTTGGCCCAATCCCCGGGCGGTCCAACCCCGTCCGTCGTGGCGCCCACCCTTCCGAATCCTTTCAACATCCCGTTCGGGCTTCGCAAACCATTCGATACGCTTAGTTTTCGTTATCCGCCCCATATGCTCCCCAGTTATCTGCCCACGCCCCCGCATTACCATAGAGGCGCGCCGCCGCTTCTTCCGCCCTCGGTAGGTCTTTACCCTTCGGCCAGTTCGTTTCAGACCCTTTTGGCGAACATTTCAGCCGCCCAAAGACCTAAATTACCCACCCCCGAGTTTACGGCGTCGCCGCCTCTCTCCCCCGGCGGCGGTGGAAGTTCTACGGCCGTAACCCCACCGGATGTTGATAGAAGGAGTTCGAGTATTGCCTCGTTAAGATTGAAGGCGAGGGAGCACGAACTTAGGCTGGAAATGTTGCGGCAAAATGGGGATTTAATTAGTTGAATTAATTAATGTGGCTTAAAAAATTACAGTATTTTTTTTGTTTTTAAAATACCATTTTGCAAAATTATTAAAACGATTTAATTTTTCTGTGAAAATATACTTAGTTTTTTTCTGAAATAACTAGATTACGGTGTAATAAGTATTATAATATTGTAGTACATAAAAAATAAATTTTAGCTTCTATATTAAGGTGGATAAAAAATAAACTGTAATTATTTAATTATTTTTTACCACGCGATTTCAAGCCTTCTAAAACATGTATATTATTATCTTTTTAAATAACAAAATAACATAAACACTCAAAAATGTAGATAAATTATTATAATTATAAATAGTTAATTATTAAATCCTTTTAAATTAGTTTTTAGTTTATAAATATGTAAAGCAGAATGTTCTAAATATTTGTAAAAAAGTATGTGTAACCGATTCCGTCCAACTATGCCTGTAAATATTTAATTATTAACATTTAGTATTGTTATTCAGAAATTTATTCGCAAGAAAAAATATTAAATAAAGTATTTTGTAAAAGTTTGTCAATGTTTTAATCCTTCCTAATTTAATAATAAAATAAAAAATTTAAACATTAATTTGATTTTTTAAATTGATATAAATTTAATTTGGATAAATTTTTAAAATTTCTTAATGCGCATTTTGAAAAAAATGGTATTTATATCAAATTGAAGAGATTTCAAACTTTAATTTTATTTATGAATTGTTTTTTCGTTTAAATAAAGTTTGGGTGGATTTTTAAAGTTTAGATTCAATTTTGCTATTTTTTTTCTAAATTTCAAAAACAACACATTTTTTAAATAATGATAACTTATGAACTTGTGCGATTTAAAAAATGATTCTTATATTAGATTAAAAAGAACATTTTAAAGTTTCATTTGCACCATAAATCATTTCTAAACGTCTCTAAATCCGATTTACATAATTACTTAAAAATGACGTTATAAACGAAGTTTCTTGATTAATGTACATTTCAGCGGAATCTTTAATAAAATGTGTCATTTATGGTAACTAAGAAGTGATGTTTATATTAAATTGAAGAGGAGATTTCAAACTTTAATTTGATTTATGAATCGTTTCTTCGTTGCTATAAATAAAGTTTGGATGAATGTTTAAAGTTTTTGTTCAATTTTGCTGTTATTGTTTCATTTGGAAAACAATACATCATTTAAATAATAATAATTTCCGAATTGGTACGATTTAAAAAATGATTCTTATATTAAATTAATAAGGACATTTTAAAGGTTCATTTGCACCATAAATTATTTCTAAACTTCCATAAATCCGACTTACAAAAACATTTAAAAATGACGATACAAATCAATAATTTGATTTATAATGATTAATGCACTTTTCGGGAAAATATTTAATAAAATGTGTCGCCTCAATTTATGATAACTAAGTGGCTCTTATATCAAATTGAAGAGAAGATCCCAAGCTATAATTTGAAGTAAAAATCGTTCCTTTGTTGCTATAAATAATGTTTGGATACGTTCTTAAAGTATCGGCCCAATTTCGCCATTATTCCTCCATTTGAAAATCAATACATTTTTAAAATAATGATAATTTACGAATTTGTGCGATTTAAGAAATTAAATTAAAAAGGATATTTTAAAGATTCATTTGCACCATAAATTATTTCTAAACATCCATAAATCTGACCGACATGATGAATGAACGAACACTTTTAAGTTAAAAATGATGTTTTAAATCAAAAGATTGTTGATTAATACACACTTCGGCAAAATCTTTGATAAAATGTGTCATGTTAATTTATGACAACCAAAAAGTAGGCAAGAATAAGGTTTGGATGAATTTTTAATGTTTTGGTTCAATTTTGCCACTTTTCCTTGATTTGAAAAACAATACATTTCTTTAAATAATGATAATTTGACTGGGTTTGTTTAGCCGTACAGACGAGATGCGTGAGTGACTTTTTATGTCCGCTCACGCCCGCTCACGATGTAGACCCACGCTGGTCACGCACGCCACTCACGTGAATATCATAGATGACTCACGTGACTCACGCATGATGCGTCAAGCCACCCCAATTATTATTTAGCACTAACTAGCTAGTTGGGTTGGGTTCAAACAAAGTTGATGGTTCAGTCCAACCGAATTAATATTTAAAGCTAACTAGCTAGTTTAGTTAGATTACAGTTAATGGCTCAACCCAACCCAATTAATATCTAACGCTAATTAACTAATTGGGTTAGGTTGAGCCATTAACTGTAATCTATCCCAACTAGCTACATACCTTTAACAGATGATGATATTAAAAATTATAAGAATTCGATCCAAATAGCTAATGACTTGTTTCATTACACATCTGAATGATGATAAAGAATTCCCACACAGAATATTTATTAGTTAAGTAAAATCTGACATTAAAATTCGGTCTGCGCAATGTGTGGTGTTACCTCCTTTCACATCATACTTTGAATAATTTGAATCTATCAAAAATGCACCATGACATTATTATGTTTTAGTATAAACATTTTCGTAAGGATGTTATAAATTAGCCAGGTTTTATTTGATTGTGATGATTCGTCTAATTACTACCCCATTTTGAGATTTATCATCTGACAATTGAATTTTTATTAATTCCATATTCAAATCAATTTGATCAGTAAAATCAAATCAACACAATGTTACTGTAATTTTACTAAAAAACGAAACTAAAGAACCATAATCTTGGCTAAAAAACGTTATTAATATCATGTTTTAGTATCCTTAATAGTACTAGAAAACCTTTATTGTAACAAAAACACGAACACTGCCAGTTTTTAGTAAAGGTTTGGTCTTTTCCTAATTTTTTTACGTGATGCACAACAGCATAAGGGGGAATACTTTCTTTAATACTCTTCAGGTTGCAAAATTATCTTTTTCGTTATCTTTCGTAGTCTATATAATGGATGAAACTATAGCTATACCTTGGGAAAGTTATAGCTATCTGTGATTTGTTTTTAGAAAACACTTACAAAGTATTTCTTAAGCTGAAAAACCCAACCATTATTTAACGCTAATTAGCTAGTTAGGTTGGGTTGGATTAAAATTAATGGCTCAGCAAAATTAATTCCTGAGGTTAAATCCAACCCATATAATATTTAGCGTTAACTAGTTAGTTGGGTTGGGTTCATTTTAGATATGGTTGAGCTTCCTGATCTAGACTATATCATTAAATGGAAGCTATTATCAATGGCGATCCATAGTGAAAAAGGCCATATTATAATTATTGATCATTTCTACAATAATCTACCATAATCTATCACGCCTACCATAATCATATTACATTATGACATTATTAATATCATGTTAATACTAGAAAAGCTTTATTTTAGCAAAAACACAAACACTTCCTGTTTCTCAGTAAAGGTTTGGTCTTTTCCTATATTTTACAAGTCGTACAACAGCATAATGGAAAATATTTTTTGATTTTCGATTTCGTTGTCGGTTAAATCGAAGATCTGATTTAATGGATGCAGCTATGAGAAAACTATAGCTATCTCTATCACAGCAGTCCCGAGGTTGATGAACGCAACCCAACTAATATTTAATGCTAACTAGTTACTTAGGTTGGGTTGGATTAAAAGTAATGGCTCAACCAAAGCCAATTAATATCTAGCGCTAAGTAGCTCGTTGGGCTGGGTTGAGCTCGATTCAGATAAGGCGCAACACAACCCAACTAATATTTCTCTGGTGCATCATTTCTGTGCAAGAATAATTGCTAAAAATTTACCGAATTTATTCCTTCCGCCGTGAACGCACTGTAGGTATATTCAAAAAAATGTTAACTGGGATGGATAAAAATTGTCCAGGGATCGGTCAAATTGCTTTATGGAGCAGTGACGGTCCGCCGGACGTTCACGTGTTTTACATCAATATCAGTTTTTATAACTCCATTTCAAAATCGATTCAATCGGGTCACGCCGGGTCCCGTCGGAACCAAAGACGTTCACAATCATTCATGTTCACGTGAGTGGTACAATAATTGATGCCCGCTCACGGCGAGTCACGCATAACCAATCGTGATTCGGTAGGACTCACGTAATTTGCACATCTCTAATTTAAACACATATTTAACAAAAGCCTCTACAATGAATGGTTTCTGAAATAGAGTAGCTTACAAACTGATTTAGTAACGCTTTGATTTGGTAGCTTTACGTCAATTGAAATAAACAATAAATTGAAGTAAAACTAGAACTAACACTAGACCTAGAAAAAAATGAAACTTTTATCGAATAGGAAATTTCCCTCTGCAACAGTGGGACAAACAGTTAAAGTTAAAATCCCCGAAGTAGAGCGTTCTAAAACAAACCAAAAAACTCTACTGGTTATTATAATGGATACTCAAAATGGATCGTCTTGGAACGGGCACAGGAATTCTTGCACAGTTATTTACAAGAAATGAATTTACAATACGCAAGGACATTTTTAGCCCTTCGGCAGATTTAACGACAGTTCCTGCCGTTAAAATAAGTGTAAAAGGTGCAGTGCGAAAAATGTCTTTATCTGCAGGCTAAGCATTCCAAAAATGTAACTGTACTAGAGAATGTTCCACCAAGAAATGTTTATGTAGATCATCCGGCAAGCTATGCAATTCTAAATGTCACGGAAGCTTATCATGTACTAACAAGTAAGCTTCTATCTCTCATTTCGACGGCGTCATATGAATATATTAACAAGTGTAATATTTTACTTGTGTTAACAAGTGTGTAAAATAAAAAAAATACTCATTTTATTTATTTCTGGAAGCTCCCTTAATAATACGTTCCTTATTGACGTAAACTTGCTTTTAGCCATTCGAATTAGTGAATCTTAAGATTGTTTAACGCGACTAATTGTCGAGCTTTTACACTAACATATACATATAGAAGGAATTTGCAGAGTAAACGGACATGGAATTATTTTAAAAGGATATCTTGATTTCGGTATGTGCACGATTCGTTTGTAATATGGCAATAATTCAACGCGTCCAAGAGTTTTTAGAACACTTCTCATGATCTCATGATCAAGTTTACCACGGCGTGAAGCGATTCAAAACTTCTCTAGGAACCCTAACTACGATTAAAGGATGAAGAAAAATGATTATTTAATGTTTGAAAATGTTTCAAAGATAGCGTGGAATGGAAGAAACTTATTGGTGTTTATCGAAATGCTTGTAATCAATTAAAATAATTAAAGGTATAATGATAAAAGAAAAGATAAAATGTATCGAGGATAATTTTCAGAAAATTTGCAAATCTTTAAATTATGAATAATGCTGATTGATATGAGCCCAAATGGTCCTAAATGATTGCAAACATCTCTAGAAAGCTTAACAAGAATGAAAGAAAAAGATGAAGAAAATGATGTTGGTCGTTTTTGAAATTGCTTCAAAGGTATCAAGGAACAGAAAAAGCTTGTTAGTCTGTGTTATAATGCTACTTTTTGGATACAGCCCTGGGATGCCACCTCCTGAGGGAGGGGCTATTTTTGGAGTGAAATTCATTGTGTCCCCATCATACATGTACCCAGTGAGGTGCGAACCTCTTTTTTAATTGAATTTTATTTGAAAACAGGCATATTCGTTTCGTTCGTCCAACTCAGCCCTTGGTAGCCAAATATATTAGAAAAGCTCTGGTTCAAATATATAAAAATGGTTGAGTTGGGTTGGGCTGTGCATTTGACGTAAACTTGCTTTTAACCATTCGAACCAGTGAATCTTAAGATTGTCCTTGGTAAAACCCCAAAATTAAATAACTGATACCATTTTTCGTACATTTACTATATCTGATTGCTAAATCCTTGGTTTAACGCGACTATCCTAGGATTCACTAATTGTCGAGCTTTTACAGTAACATATATACATAGAAGGAATTTGCAGAGTAAACGGACATGGAATTATTTTAAAAGGATATCTTGGTTTCGGTATGTGCACGATTCGTTTGTAATATGGCAATAATTCAACGCTTCGAAGAGTTTTTAGATCACTTCTCATGATCTCATGATCAAGTTTGCCACGGCGTGAAGCGATTCAAAATATCTCTAGGCACCTTAACTACGATTAAATGATGAAGAAAATTGATTATTTAATGTTTGAAAATGTTTCAAAGATAGCGTGGAATGGAAGTAACTTATTGGTGTTTATCGAAATGTTTGTAATCAATTAAAATAATTGAAGGTATGTTAATAATGATAAAAGAAAAGAAAAAATGTATCAAGGATGATTTCCAGAAATTTTGCAAATCTTTAAATTATGAATAATGCTGATTGATATGAGCCCAAATGGTCCTAAATGATTGCAAACATCTCTAGAAAGCTTAGCAAGGATGAAAGAAAAAGATGAAGAAAATGATGTTGGTCGTTTTTGAAATTGCTTCAAAGGTATCAAGGAACAGAAAAAGCTTGTTAGTCTGTGTTAAAATGCTACTTTTTGGCTATAGCCCTGGGATGTCACCTCCTGGGGGAGGGGCTGTTTTTGGAATGAAATTCATTGTGTCCCCATCATACATGTACCCAGTGAGGTGCGAACCTCTTTTTTAATTGAATTTTGTTTGAAAACAGGCATATTCGTTTCGTTCGTCCAACTTAACCCTTGAGCCGAATATATTAGAAAAGCTCTGGTTCAAATATATAAAAATGGTTGAGTTGGGTTGGGCTGTGCATTTGACGTAAACTTGCTTTTAACCATTCGAACCAGTGAATCTTAAGATTGTCCTTGGTAAAACCCCAAAATTAAATAACTGATACCATTTTTCGTACATTTACTATATCTGATTGCTAAATCCTTGGTTTAACGCGACTATCCTAGGATTCACTAATTGTCGAGCTTTTACACTAACATATACATATAGAAGGAAGTTGCAGAGTAAACGGACATGGAATTATTTTAAAAGGATATCTTGATTTCGGTATGTGCACGATTCGTTTGTAATATGGCAATAATTCAACGCTTCGAAGAGTTTTCAGATCACTTCTCATGATCTCATGATCAAGTTTGCCACGGCGTGAGGCGATTCAAAATATCTCTAGGCACCTTAACTACGATTAAAGGATGAAGAAAATTGATTATTTAATGTTTGAAAATGTTTCAAAGATAGCGTGGAATGGTAGTAACATATTGGTGTTTATCGAAATGTTTGTAATCAATTAAAATAATTGAAGGTATGTTAATAATGATAAAAGAAAAGAAAAAATGTATCAAGGATGATTTCCAGAAATTTTGCAAATCTTTAAATTATGAATAATGCTGATTGTTGTGAGCCCAAATGGTCCTAAATGATTGCAAACATCTCTAGAAAGCTTAGCAAGGATGAAAGAAAAAGATGAAGAAAATGATGTTGGTCGTTTTTGAAATTGCTTCAAAGGTATCAAGGAACAGAAAAAGCTTGTTAGTCTGTGTTAAAATGCTACTTTTTGGCTATAGTCCTGGGATGCCACCTCCTGGGGAGGGGCTGTTTTTGGAATGAACTTTATTGTGTCCCCATCATACATGTACCCAGTGAGGTGCGAACCTTTTTTTTAATTGAATTTTGTTTGAAAACAGGCATATTCGTTTCGTTCGTCCAACTTAACCCTTGAGCCGAATATATTAGAAAAGCTCTGGTTCAAATATCTAAAAATGGTTGAGTTGGGTTGGGCTGTGCATTTGACGTAAACTTGCTTTTAACCATTCGAACCAGTGAATCTTAAGATTGTCCTTGGTAAAACCCCAAAATTAAATAACTGATACCATTTTTCGTACATTTACTATATCTGATTGCTAAATCCTTGGTTTAACGCGACTATCCTAGGATTCACTAATTGTCGAGCTTTTACACTAACATATACATATAGAAGGAAGTTACAGAGTAAACGGACATGGAATTATTTTAAAAGGATATCTTGATTTCGGTATGTGCACGATTCGTTTGTAATATGGCAATAATTCAACGCATCCAAGAGTTTTTAGATCACTTCTCATGATCTCATGATCAAGTTTGCCACGGCGTGAAGCGATTCAAAATATCTCTAAGCAGCTTAACTACGATTAAAGGATGAAGAAAATTGATTATTTAATGTTTGAAAATGTTTCAAAGATAGCGTGGAATGGAAGTAACTTATTGGTGTTTATCGAAATGTTTGTAATCAATTAAAATAATTGAAGGTATGTTAATAATGATAAAAGAAAAGAAAAAATGTATCAAGGATGATTTCTAGAAATTTTGCAAATCTTTAAATTATGAATAATGCTGATTGTTGTGAGCCCAAATGGTCCTAAATGATTGCAAACATCTCTAGAAAGCTTAGCAAGGATGAAAGAAAAAGATGAAGAAAATGATGTTGGTCGTTTTTGAAATTGCTTCAAAGGTATCAAGGAACAGAAAAAGCTTGTTAGTCTGTGCTAAAATGCTACTTTTTGGCTATAGCCCTGGGATGCCACCTCCTGGGGGAGGGGCTGTTTTTGGAATGAAATTCATTGTGTCCCCATCATGCATGTACCCAGTGAGGTGCGAACCTCTTTTTTTATTGAATTTTGTTTGAAAACAGGCATATTCGTTTCGTTCGTCCAACTTAACCCTTGAGCCGAATATATTAGAAAAGCTCTGGTTCAAATATATAAAAATGGTTGAGTTGGGTTGGGCTGTGCATTTGACGTAAACTTACTTTTAACCATTCGAACCAGTGAATCTTAAGATTGTCCTTGGTAAAACCCCAAAATTAAATAACTGATACCATTTTTCGTACATTTACTATATCTGATTGCTAAATCCTTGGTTTAACGCGACTATCCTAGGATTCACTAATTGTCGAGCTTTTACAGTAACATATACATATAGAAGGAATTTGCAGAGTAAACGGACATGGAATTATTTTAAAAGGATATCTTGATTTCGGTATGTGCACGATTCATTTGTAATATGGCGATAATTCAACGCATCCAAGAGTTTTTAGATCACTTCTCATGATCTCATGATCAAGTTTGCCACGGCGTGAAGCGATTTAAAGTATCTCTAGGCACCTTAACTACGATTAAAGGATGAAGAAAATTGATTATTTAATGTTTGAAAATGTTTCAAAGATAGCGTGGAATGGAAGTAACTTATTGGTGTTTATCGAAATGTTTGTAATCAATTAAAATAATTGAAGGTATGTTAATAATGATAAAAGAAAAGAAAAAATGTATCAAGGATGATTTCCAGAAATTTTTCAAATCTTTAAATTATGAATAATGCTGATTGTTGTGAGCCCAAATGGTCCTAAATGATTGCAAACATCTCTAGAAAGCTTAGCAAGGATGAAAGAAAAAGATGAAGAAAATGATGTTGGTCGTTTTTGAAATTGCTTCAAAGGTATCAAGGAACAGAAAAAGCTTGTTAGTCTGTGTTAAAATGCTACTTTTTGGCTATAGTCCTGGGATGCCACCTCCTGGGGGAGGGGCTGTTTTTGGAATGAAATTCATTGTGTCCCCATCATACATGTACCCAGTGAGGTGCGAACCTCTTTTTTAATTGAATTTTGTTTGAAAAGAGGCATATTCGTTTCGTTCGTCCAACTTAACCCTTGAGCCGAATATATTAGAAAAGCTCTGGTTCAAATATATAAAAATGGTTGAGTTGGGTTGGGCTGTGCATTTGACGTAAACTTGCTTTTAACCATTCGAACCAGTGAATCTTAAGATTGTCCTTGGTAAAACCCCAAAATTAAATAACTGATACCATTTTTCGTACATTTACTATATCTGATTGCTAAATCCTTGGTTTAACGCGACTATCCTAGGATTCACTAATTGTCGAGCTTTTACACTAACATATACATATAGAAGGAAGTTGCAGAGTAAACGGACATGGAATTATTTTAAAAGGATATCTTGATTTCGGTATGTGCACGATTCGTTTGTAATATGGCAATAATTCAACGCTTCGAAGAGTTTTTAGATCACTTCTCATGATCTTATGATCAAGTTTGCCACGGCGTGAAGCGAACGTTCAAAATATCTCTAGGCACCTTAACTACGATTAAAGGATGAAGAAAATTGATTATTTAATGTTTGAAAATGTTTCAAAGATAGCGTGGAATGGAAGTAACTTATTGGTGTTTATCGAAATGTTTGTAATCAATTAAAATAATTGAAGGTATGTTAATAATGATAAAAGAAAAGAAAAAATGTATCAAGTATGATTTCCAGAAATTTTGCAAATCTTTAAATTATGAATAATGCTGATTGTTGTGAGCCCAAATGGTCCTAAATGATTGCAAACATCTCTAGAAAGCTTAGCAAGGATGAAAGAAAAAGATGAAGAAAATGATGTTGGTCGTTTTTGAAATTGCTTCAAAGGTATCAAGGAACAGAAAAAGCTTGTTAGTCTGTGTTAAAATGCTACTTTTTGGCTATAGCCCTGGGATGCCACCTTCTGGGGGAGGGGCTGTTTTTGGAATGAAATTCATTGTGTCCCCATCATACATGTACCCAGTGAGGTGCGAACCTCTTTTTTAATTGAATTTTGTTTGAAAACAGGCATATTCGTTTCGTTCGTCCAACTTAACCCTTGAGCCGAATATATTAGAAAAGCTCTGGTTCAAATATATAAAAATAGTTGAGTTGGGTTGGGCTGTGTATTTGACGTAAACTTGCTTTTAACCATTCGAACCAGTGAATCTTAAGATTGTCCTTGGCAAAACCCCAAAATTAAATAACTGATACCATTTTTCGTACATTTACTATATCTGATTGCTAAATCCTTGGTTTAACGCGACTATCCTAGGATTCACTAATTGTCGAGCTTTTACACTAACATATACATATAGAAGGAAGTTACAGAGTAAACGGACATGGAATTATTTTAAAAGGATATCTTGATTTCGGTATGTGCACGATTCGTTTGTAATATGGCAATAATTCAACGCTTCGAAGAGTTTTTAGATCACTTCTCATGATCTTATGATCAAGTTTGCCACGGCGTGAAGCGAACGTTCAAAATATCTCTAGGCACCTTAACTACGATTAAAGGATGAAGAAAATTGATTATTTAATGTTTGAAAATGTTTCAAAGATAGCGTGGAATGGAAGTAACTTATTGGTGTTTATCGAAATGTTTGTAATCAATTAAAATAATTGAAGGTATGTTAATAATTATAAAAGAAAAGAAAAAATGTATCAAGGATGATTTCCAGAAATTTTGCAAATCTTTAAATTATGAATAATGCTGATTGTTGTGAGCCCAAATGGTCCTAAATGATTGCAAACATCTCTAGAAAGCTTAGCAAGGATGAAAGAAAAAGATGAAGAAAATGATGTTGGTCGTTTTTGAAATTGCTTCAAAGGTATCAAGGAACAGAAAAAGCTTGTTAGTCTATGTTAAAATGCTACTTTTTGGCTATAGCCCTGGGATGCCATCTCCTGGGGAGGGGCTGTTTTTGGAATGAAATTCATTGTGTCCCCATCATACATGTACCCAGTGAGGTGCGAACCTCTTTTTTAATTGAATTTTGTTTGAAAACAGGCATATTCGTTTCGTTCGTCCAACTTAACCCTTGAGCCGAATATATTAGAAAAGCTCTGGTTCAAATATATAAAAATGGTTGAGTTGGGTTGGGCTGTGCATTTGACGTAAACTTGCTTTTAACCATTCGAACCAGTGAATCTTAAGATTGTCCTTGGTAAAACCCCAAAATTAAATAACTGATACCATTTTTCGTACATTTACTATATCTGATTGTTAAATCCTTGGTTTAACGCCACTATCCTAGGATTCACTAATTGTCGAGCTTTTACACTAACATATACATATAGAAGGAATTTGCAGAGTAAACGGACATGGAATTATTTTAAAAGGATATCTTGATTTCGGTATGTGCACGATTCGTTTGTAATATGGCAATAATTCAACGCTTCGAAGAGTTTTTAGATCACTTCTCATGTTCTCATGATCAAGTTTGCCACGGCGTGAAGCGATTCAAAATATCTCTAGGCACCTTAACTACGATTAAAGGATGAAGAAAATTGATTATTTAATGTTTGAAAATGTTTCAAAGATAGCGTGGAATGGAAGTAACTTATTGGTGTTTATCGAAATGTTTGTAATCAATTAAAATAATTGAAGGTATGTTAATAATGATAAAAGAAAAGAAAAAATGTATCAAGGATGATTTCCAGAAATTTTGCAAATCTTTAAATTATGAATAATGCTGATTGTTGTGAGCCCAAATGGTCCTAAATGATTGCAAACATCTTTAGAAAGCTTAGCAAGGATGGAAGAAAAAGATGAAGAAAATGATGTTGGTCGTTTTTGAAATTGCTTCAAAGTTATCAAGGAACAGAAAAAGCTTGTTAGTCTGTGTTAAAATGCTACTTTTTGGCTATAGCCCTGGGATGCCACCTCCTGGGGGAGGGGCTGTTTTTGGAATGAAATTCATTGTGTCCCCATCATACATGTACCCAGTGAGGTGCGAACCTCTTTTTTAATTGAATTTTGTTTGAAAACAGGCATATTCGTTTCGTTCGTCCAACTCAGCCCTTGGTAGCCGAATATATTAGAAAAGCTCTGGTTCAAATATATAAAAATGGTTGCGTTGGCTTGGGCCGTGCATCTGAAGACATTTTTTAATGAATTTCTCTACAATGGATAGTTTCTGAAATAGTGTACTATACAAACTGATTTGGTGGTAAACCTGTACATTTGATGAGAAGCAAAACTAAAACTAACACTAGATCTAGAAGTGGAAATATTTGGGTTTTGGGCTAAACCTAAATCTTTCCTTCCTAATTTAAATCTTCCTAATTTATATATACGGGTTTTTGTTGGATTTGATTTAGCCGTACATCTAAAGACATCATACATAGTGTTATCTCTGAGGTGTGAACCTTTGTTGTTGACATAGAATTTTGTATGAAAATTTGCACTCTCCTAATCTAATACAAAGGAATATTGTAGGATTGCTCTGGTTCAAGTATATGACAAATTTTAAAGCTTGGTTTCAATTTTACCGTTTTTCCTTCATTTGAAAAGCAATACATTTTTTAAATAATGATAACTTACGAATTTGTGCGATTTAAAAAATGATTCTTATGTTAAATTAAAAAGAACATAACAATACATTTTTTAAATAATGATAACTTACGAATTTGTGTGATTTAAGAAATGATTCTTATGTTAAATTAAAAAGAACATAACAATACATTTTTTAAATAATGATAACTTACGAATTTGTGCGATTTCAGAAATGATTCTTATTAAATTAAAAAGAACATTTCAAAGTTTCGGCTTCACAAACGAAACTTTCAACATCCATAAATCCGACTTATATGATTACATGAATATAAGGTTTTAAATAATTTCTTGATTAATGCACATTTTGAAAAATTTATTATTAAAATGTGTCGTCTTAAATTATGATAACTAAGAAGTGGTGTTTTTATCAAATTGAAGAGGAGATCTCAAACTTTAATTTGAAGCATAAATCGTTTCTTCATGAAGTATTGATATATCAAATTAAGAGATTTTTTAGTTGCTATAAATGCAGATTGGTGAATTTTGAAAGATTAATAAAAATGTGTATCGAATAATAATGAACACCAAAGGAAGTTAGTTGACCCCTTTGTAACATTAAAAACAACACACCGTATCACTTTTAATAACCATAATCATGGTGAATAACCGTAATCGCAACGAAAAGTTTTCGCAAATTTAGAACCCATCAACGGACGCACTTTTAAAGAAAATAACTTCATTAAGAAGCGCCCGATAAAAGTCTACTTATAATGTTCTCTCTAATCTATAATCTACATTTAAATTTTTTTCTCATGCACAAAATTAAAGCGCACCTGCATCAAACATTCTCTACAAAGAATCGTCCTCCTATCGGCGAACACCAACTTTCAAAACGGGTGGCTAATAATTCTCCGAAGAGATCATCCGACGCGATTAATAAGATCAGCCTCCTGTCTCTGGCTCATAATAAGGACAATTAACGGCCTCCAGCGGTAAGTGCGTCCAATATTGCTTTCGCTTTATGATTTGAAGAGAAGCCAATTTGTATATTGTATGGCCTCGTAATCAAAAGCATACTCTTTAGCGGGAGAGAAGTCTTCAACAAGAGCTCCTAATCAGTATGTAATTAGTCATGTTATTAATAAAACGAATTGTGTGAGATGGATATGATTTTCTTTTTTATATTTCCGTTTGAGACTGAGGTGAAGATTTCTTTCTGTGTGTGAACTAATTTTGAATTGATTAAATTAAAAATTCATATTTGTTTGGAAACGGTTCGGATGTAAATGAGCGGTTTCTACCTCCGGACGTGGCGGCTATATTTCACTGCCGGTTCGTTTCTTTTTCCCCGAACGGGGATCGCTTGCCTCCGAGCAATTATCTAATTAAAATTAATGCCCGTTTAAAACCCGAACTCATCAGGACGCAGCGGCCGCCCGAATTAATCATAAAATAATCGAGTTTAGACCGGCGCGCTCTTCAACACAACCAAAAAAAAAAGAATTTAAAGCAACAAAAACCCCTTCATCTTAGAAAAAAAGCTCTGATGGATACTTTTAATTTAATAAATAATGGGAACCTTATTAGGAGATTCTAGTTAACAGAACTATTTAAAGAAAATTAAGATTTTTTTTGGTAAAACTCATTTATACAAGAACAACAATACTTAATAACCGAACCAGCACCGGTTGAAGATCATTCGATTGTAATAAATTGCCACCGAAGAACCGAAGGAACGATCGTGCGGTAGGTAAAGACGGTATTTATCAAGGCGCTAATTACACCAGCAATTAATACTTGTAGAAATAAATCTACCGCCCGAAGCTACCTCGACAATAAGAATTAAAAGAAACGTTTAATAAAAAAATAAATAAAAATAAAAACCACTTAACGAAACTAAGTAATTTAAAACTTAGCGTCACGGCGACGAAACAACTCAAAAGAGAACAACAAAAAAATTGGTAACGAGTTTTCGGTTTTGACCCGATTTATAATTCATTTTGAAATATGTAACGACCATGATTGTTAAAAATTAATGCGATGTGGGTCATTAAATAATGAATTAATTGAATTCGAGACACGTTAAAACGGAAATTTTGTTAATCATTGTCTCATTATGTTCGGATCGAGTCGTAATTAATGATTTTTTGGTCCACTTCTTCCTATTGCTTTTACCACTAAGACAAGTCGATAAGATTGATTTTGTGTTGCCATGACATAACAAACGTAATTCTTTATAAATAATAATGGGTGAAGAAGTCGACCCTGCCATTTAACTTCCACTAAGAAAAAATTCGGAGAAAAATAACACAAGATATTATCAAAAAGTTTTTCTAATGAATCTAATGCATATCCTAGAATTTAAATCCATCCCCAATTATTTTTTTGTCATTAAAATATACCTTTAGTTATTTCTAATTGATTTCCTTGATCCTTGATAATTTTGATGTAATTTGGAAAACGATCAAATTATTTTTCTTCAACTTTTCGTCTTTATTAAGCGTTCATCAACACTTACATCAATCAGGTTTATTCATCGTCCAAAGATTTGAAATCTTCTGGAAATGGTCCCCGATAATGCTATTTATTTCTTTTATTATTGTTAACATACCTTTAATCATATTTAAATTAAAATACTATAGATAGTTCGTTCTTGTCATTCAGCTTGTTCAGATGTTAAATGTTCGTAATATTGTCTTTTACAATTCATGATTTAATATGTAATGTTCAAGACGTTTATTGTTTTCCAATATTTATTCTTTTAAACACGGTTGATGTGCAAAAAAGTGTTTAATTTTACTCTTATTGACGTCGTGCCTGATAACGAATGCTAAGCATTCGAAATAATTATAGCACTTATATTAAGGAATAAAAATCATTGTTGAAAAAACTATATCTATAGTATTTTAATTTAAATACATTTTATACAACAATGAACATTGAATCTACATTGGCAAAATACCTTTAATCATTTTAATTATTTGCTTTTACCATTCCCTGATAGTTTTGCAACACTCTCAAACACGATAATAATCAATTACCTTCATTCTTTAATCCTAGTTGAGATGTTTTGAATTGATTGGAACCATTTTAATTCGAATTCATTAGCTTTTTCCATATATTAAAAGACTGAACTAAAATTAGAACTAACACTAGCACTAACACTAGAACTATCACTAGGAGTAATACTAAATCTAAAACTAGAAACTTTCGGATTTTGCCGTGCGTTTTTTGAAGAAATGTTTGACGTTTCGGATGCAATGTTGCAACCTTCTTCAGAAACTGGTTCGAAGTTTTCAAAATAAAAAGTATTAATATCAACAAAAAAACACAACTATTGTCCTTTGATATAAAAAACTTATATTCAAATATACCTATTATCAAAACTCTAAAAATAACAGAAGATTTTCTCGTCAACAATTACTCTGACTTTGAAAATATAACAAAAACAGATATATCTAGTATTATAACACTTTTAAAACTAGTTACGAGTTAAAACTTCTTTTACTTCAAAGATAAATACTATAAGATGTCTGATGTCCTATCATATGGACTCATCTTTATCTGGACTACTAAGCAGATATATAGTATTGGAAAAAAGTAAAGCAACTTTTAATTTTTGTAAATTAAATTTTAAATTAATGCTTTTTCTTAGGGTTTACATTACTATGGTAGTTTATATTATATAGCATTTATGTAGTAAAGATTTCATAAAGCTAGCCTTATTTCATTAGAAGTAAAATAAAATTATAAAACTTGAGTTGGAAAAAAGTAAAAGAACTTTGCTAAAAAATACAAACATATGGAAAATAAGAACGGGTCTTTGATAAGATACATTCGATAGGAACAGTCTTAAACATGCCTCGCGGGGTAGCTGTTTGTAAAATTCTGAAAGAAATGGTTATTAATGATTTTAAGAAGCATGTTAAACGATGTGATATCGCTCGCAAATTCTCCTTACACAAATGTGTAGTATCGCGAATTATTAAATAATATCGTAAGACGGGACTTGTAGACTTGAAGAAAAAGTCTGGACATTCCAGAAAAACCAATGAATACCTTGATAGAATAATTGTAAGAACAGCTAAAAAAATATCCATTTTATTCTTCAGCCAAAATTAAGGCTGATTTACAAGAAACACACAATTTGGAGGTATCAACTCGTACAATACGCAATAGATTAATTGAAAATAAACTATTTGCTCGAAAACCGGCGAAAAAACCACTTCTATCAAAAAAAAAATAAAGCCCATTAAAAGTGAACATACAACGAATGGAAAAAGGTATTGTTTAGTGATGAATCCAAGTTTAACTTAATTAAAAGCGATGGAGTGCAATATGTAAGGCGTCCAATACGAAAAAGGCTGACTTCTAAGTACATGCAGCGAACATTAAAACATGGAAGTGGTTCTGTGATGGTTTGGGGATGTTTCTCCGGTTTTGATGTAGGCCCTATACACCGTATTATGGGAATAATGGACAGATGTATGTACCGTGATATATTAAGAAATGTTATGGAACCTTATGCTGACGAAAATCTGCCTATTTCTTATAAATTTCAACTGGATAACGATCCGAAACACACATCTAAAGTCGTAAAGGTATGGTTTGAACAAAATAAAATAAATTTGTTGACTTGGCCGTCACAGTCACCAGACTTAAATCCTATAGAAAATCTATGGAAAATAGTTGACGATAAAATTCGGAATACAATTTGCCAAATTGGTGACAAATTGTTCGCTGCTCTTCAAAATGAATGGTGTAAAATATCGAAAGAAACCATTGACAATTTAATACACTCAATGTCACGAAGGTGTTAGGATGTTGTAAATAATAAAGGATATTGTATTATAGTTAAAGTGCTAAAAAATCTTTGCTTTTTATTCAATTTAACTGTTATTTACCTAAAAATTGTTAAGTTGTTCTACTTTTTTCTAACTCAACTTCTGCAAATCTGTTTAATTTCTACAAGAATAGAGCTATCTTTGTCAAACTTCGGCCAAACAATTACTACATAATACACATTACCAGAGTAATATAAATCCTCATGAAAAACATAAACTGAAAATTTAATATAGAAAAATTAAAAGTTGCTCTACTTTTTTCCAATACAGTATATGTCGATCATCTTGAACATATATTTTATTTTAACAAATATAGTCTTTTCACTCGAGATATTATATATTACTATAGATATGGCGACAATATTTTTATAGTTTACGAAGAAAATAATGCAAAATTAAATAGATTACATAATATACTAAACAATCTTGGTAGTTTAGAATTTACAATAGAATGAGAAAAGAATAACAGATTGAATTTCTTGGATTTAAAAATAGAAAAACACCTTCACACTAACCTTATTAACTTCGGCATTTATCGAAAGCCTACGATGACGGATGTTATTTTACCCAAATTTTCGTAATGAATCTAATGCAGAAGAATAGAATTTAAAACTATCCCCAATTATTTTTTTAATCATTAAAACATAGCTTTAGTTATTTCTAATTGATTTCCTTGATCCTTGATAATTTTGATGCAATTTGGAAAACGATCAAATTATTTTTCTTCAACTTTTCGTCTTTATTAAGCGTCCATCAACACTTACATCAATCAGGTTTATTCATCGTCCAAAAATTTGAAATCTTCTGGAAATGGTCCCCGATAATGCTATTTATTTTTTTTATTATTGTTAATATACCTTTAATCATTTTAATTATTTACTTTCACCATTCCCTGACAGTTCTGCAACACCCTTAAACACGATAATAATCAATTTTCTTCATTCTTTAATCCTAGTTGAGATGTTTTGAATTGATTGGAACCATTTTGATTCGAAATCATTAGCTTTTTCCATATATTAAAAGACTGAACTAAAATAAGAACTAACACTAGCACTAACACTAGAACTATCACTAGGAGTAATACTGGATCTAAAACTAGAAACTTTCGGATTTTGCCGTGCGATTTTTGAAGAAATGTTTGACGTTTTGGATGCAATGTTGCAACCTTCTTCAGAAACTGGTTTGAAGTTTACAAAATAAAAAGTATTAATATCAACAAAAAAACACAACTATTGTCCTTTGATATAAAAAACATATTCAAATATACCTATTATCAAAACTCTAAAAATAACAGAAGATTTTCTTCTCAACAATTACTCTGACTTTGAAAATATAACAAAGACAAATATATCTAGTATTATAACACTTTTAAAACTGGTTACGAGTTAAAACTTCTTTTACTTCAATGATAAATACTATAAGATGTCTGAAGGCCTACCTATGGGCTCATCTTTATCTGGACTACTAGCAGATATACAGTTTTGGAAAAAAGTAGAACAACTTTAATTTTTGTAAATTATTAATACAACTTTATATTAATTTTAAATTAATGCTTTTCCTTAGGGTTTATATTGCTATGGTAGTCTGTATTATATAGCATTTATGTAGTGAAGATTCATAAAGCTAGCCTTATTTCATTAGAAGTAAAATAAAATTATAAAACTTGAGTTGGAAAAAAGTAAAACAACTTTGCTAAAAAATACAAACATATGGAAAATAAGAACGGGTTTTTGATAAGATACATTCGATAGGAACAGTCTTAAACATGCCTCGCGGGGTAGCTGTTTGTAAAATTGTGAAAGAAATGGTTATTAATGATTTTAAGAAGCATGTTAAACGATGTGATATCGCTCGCAAATTCTCTTTACACAAATGTGTAGTATCGCGAATTATTAAATAATATCGTGAGACGGGACTTGTAGACTTGAAAAAAAAGTCTGGACATTCCAGAAAAACCAATAAATACCTTGATAGAATAATTGTAAGAACAGCTAAAGAAATATCCATTTTATTCTTCAGCCAAAATTAAGGCTGATTTACAAGAAACACACAATTTGGAGGTATCATCTCGTACAATACGCAATAGAGTAATTGAAAATAAACTATTTGCTCGAAAACCAGTGAAGAAACCACTTCTGCAAAAAAAAAATAATGCCCATCAAAACTGAACATACAACAAATGGAAAAAGGTATTGTTTAGTGATGAATCCAAGTTTAACTTAATTAAAAGCGATGGAGTGCAATATGTAAGGCGTCCAATACGAAAAAGGCTGACTTCTAAGTACATGCAGCGAACATTAAAACATGGAAGTGGTTCTGTGATGGTTTGGGGATGTTTCTCCAGTTTTGGTGTAGGCCCTATACACCGTATTATGGGAATAATGGACAGATGTATGTACCGTGATATATTAAGAAATGTTATGGAATCTTATGCTGAAGAAAATCTGCCTATTTCTTATAAATTTCAACTGGATAACGATCCGAAACACACATCTAAAGTCGTAAAGGTATGGTTTGAACAAAATAAAATAAATTTGATGACTTGGCCGTCACAGTCACCAGACTTAAATCCTATAGAAAATCTATGGAAAATAGTTGACGATAAAATTCGGAATACAATTTGCCAAATTGGTGACAAATTGTTCGCTGCTCTTCAAAATGATTGGTGTAAAATATCGAAAGAAACTATTGACAATTTAATACACTCAATGTCACGAAGGTGTTAGGATGTTGTTAATAATAAAGGATATTGTATTATAGTTAAAGTGAAAAATCTTTACTTTTTATTCAATTTAACTGTTATTTACCTAAAAATTGTTAAGTTGTTCTACTTTTTTCTAACTCAACTTCTGCAAATCTGTTTAATTTCAACAAGAATAGAGCTATCTTTGCCAAACTTCGGCCAAACAATTACTACATAATACACATTGCCAGAGTAATATAAATCCTCATG
Source organism: Onthophagus sagittarius (assembly GCA_036711965.1). Classification (NCBI taxonomy): domain Eukaryota; kingdom Metazoa; phylum Arthropoda; class Insecta; order Coleoptera; family Scarabaeidae; genus Onthophagus; species Onthophagus sagittarius. The sequence goes on from JASERS010000004.1 coordinate 18,920,642, forward strand.
AAAAAACATAAACTGAAAATTTAATATAGAAAAATTAAAAGTTGCTCTACTTTTTTCCAATACAGTATATGTCGATCATCTTGAACATATATTTTATTCTAACAAATATAGTCTTTTCACTCGAGATATTATATATTACTATAGATATGGCGACAATATTTTTATAGTTTACGAAGAAAATAATGCAAAATTAAATAGATTACATAATATACTAAACAATCTTGGTAGTTTAGAATTTACAATAGAATGAGAAAAGAATAACAGATTGAATTTTTTGGATTTAAAAATAAAAAAAAACCTTCACACTAACCTTATTAACTTCGGCATTTATCGAAAACCTACGATGACGGATGTTATTTTACCCAAATCTTCGTAATGAATCTAATGCAGAAGAATAGAATTTAAAACTATCCCCAATTATTTTTTTAATCATTAAAACATATCTTTAGTTATTTCTAATTGATTTCATTGATCCTTAATACTTTTGATGTAATTTGGAAAACGATCAAATTATTTTTCTTCGACTTTTCGTCTTTATTAAGCTTTCATCAACACTCACATCAATCAGATTTATTCATCGTCCAAAGATTTGACATTTTTTGGAAATGGTCCCCCAAAATGTAAGCCTACGTTGACGGATGCTATTTTACCCAAATCTTCGTAATGTCTACAACACAAAGAAGCAGTTTTTCGTTTTCTATTAAATAGAGCCATAAATACTCCCATGTTAAAGAGTGATTTTGACGATGAAATTAGATACATAATAAAGATCGCATTAAATAACGAATACAATATGGAATTTTTACAAAAAGTTTATGAAAAAGTACATCACAAAAATATAATAAAAGAACTATACCTACCCATACCAACATAAAAAACAAAACTATATTTCTATTACATATAACCATTCATTGAACAAGATTAAAGATACTTACAACAAATTCGATCTGGGAATTGTCTTTAAAAACAACACAAAACTAAAAGACATTATAATAAATTCAAAATAAAAAATAGACTAACCAAAAAATGGGGTATATAAAATCAAACCTAAAAAGTAGACTAAAAGAACACCTAAATAACAATAAATATTAATTGGAATTTTTACCTGTGTTACAGGTGAACAGAAGGAACACAAATGAAAACAGAAGGAAAGAAATTTTACCTAACACGTATAGACAGGAATAAATATGAAAAGAAATGATAGCAGCGCTGGGATCTAACTTCATTTAAGTAACAATAATTCGGCCGTATTTAAACATAATAAATCAACAACACATTCTACAAACACAATAACACTTTTAGACAACATTTCAACGTTAAAAAGTTTGGATCTGTATGAAGAATGGGAAATTTACAGACATAAATACTACGAAGAGTTTTGAATGAAATTACCGAAATCAACAAAAACCACATTTTTATAGAAATTTTCAATGAATTAAAAAACCAAGCGCAACAGTTAGAATTTGCGCCAAAATAAAACGTAATTCCTGTTTTTGATTTTCCATCTAATACCGGTTGATATTTTATATACGTAACATCCTTGATAAAAGGTATATACTTTAATTATTGTATACACGATTATTTTAATTTAAAAAACAACCGATATATGTGTATATTTTTAAATGTACGTAAAGTCTTCTTGTTTATGTGAATTTTAATAGTGTTTTAAAAAATAATATTCCTCAATATTGAAAAAACATTTTTATGTAATGATTTTGATCTATCTATGTTTTTTAATTTGTAGCAAACAACCTGATGACAATTAAAAAAGATCTAAACCGGTCGTTGAGTACTTATTCTTTTCAATAAAAGAATTTTATCTTCAGATATACAATTTCGTATTATTTTCATCAATTATCACATTATCTGAAGACAATAGAGGAATTTATTAATTTTACAAAAACTATTTATTGTAGAGGCCTTCGTTAAGAAAAATGTCTGCAGGTGCACAGCTAAAACCCAACTCAACCCAACCCTGTATATTTGAATTTAAGTAAAACTAGAACTAGCCCTTGACGTAGGACTAGAATCATTCGGGTTTAGCCTTTTTGAAAGATGTATAGCAAAACCCGAATATTTCTAGTTCTAAATCTGGAATTACATCTATAGGTGGATGTATGATGGGTAATAAATAAATAAAAGAAAAAATTAACAATGATATTGTTTTTACTTTTTTAAATCGGTGCGACACTGTTTCGATTGCCTAGCAATCTTCGACGGGCACGACGTCAAAAGGATGAAAAATACAAAAAAAAACTAATAAAATAAAATAAAACACAGAAATGGCGACAACGAATCGTGAAACTCAAGTGAGTGAGAGACTTACACCAGATGTATGATGGGAACACCATACATTTCGTTGCAAAAGCTTTATTAGCCTTCAAGATTAGGACGGTGCTATTTCCATTCAAAAAGTAGTATTTTGACACAAACCAATAAGCTTTTTCTATTCCTTGATATCTTTGAAGCAACTTCAAAATCAACCAAAATTATTTTTGTACATCTTTTCATCTTTGTTAATCTTTCTGGAGACGTTTGCAATCAATTAGGACCATTTGGGCACACAAATCAGCATTGTCCACAGTTTAAAGATTTCAAATTTTCTGGAAATCATCCTCGATATATTTTTTTCAGTTGTTCCCAACCCAACCCTGTATATTTGAATTGAAGTAAAACTAGAATTAACACTAAACCTAGAACTAGAATCATTCCGGTTTAGACGGCTTGAGAGATGTACCACTAAACCCGAATGTTTCTAGTTCTAGATCTAAAGTTGGATCTATAAGTACATGTATGATAGGGACACCATGCATTTCATTGCAAAAATTCTATTAGCCCTCAAGTTTAGGACCGAGCTATTTCCATTTAAAAAGTAGTATTTGTCACAAACCAATAAGCTTTCTTCGCTCCTTGTTACCTTTGAAGCAACTTCAAAATCAACCAAAATTATTTTTCTTCATCTTTTCATCCTTGTTAAACTTTCTAGAGGTGTTTGCAATCAATTAGGACCATTAGGGTTCACACCAATCAGCATTATTTATAGTTTAAAAATTCTAAATTTTCTAGAAATTATCCTTGATAAATTTATTAATTTCTTTTATTTTATTATTCCTTATTTTATTATTATTGCAAACATTTTGACAGACACCAATAACTTTTTTCCATTCCTTGGTACCTTTGAAACATTTTGAAAAAATTAAATAGTCAATTTTCTTCATCCTTTAATCCTGGTTAAGGTTCCTAGAGATATTTTGAATCGCTTCACGCTGTGGTACACTTGATCATGAGATCATGAAAAGTGATCTAAAAACTCTTAGAAGTGTTCAATGTCATGTTGCCATATTACAAACAAATCGTGCTCATATCGAAGCCAGACTTTTGGTTCCCACTGGTTCCTCTCCAAAGTATCTTATTAAAATAATTCCATGTCGCAATCGGCGACAATGGAGAACCCATGTCCGGTTCTGAAAACGAAAATACAGTATTATAAAATTTGACTTTGCACACTATTTGAAATGTCTTCGTTCTATAGTCTTGACTTCTTGCAATGGCATAAATATTTGCAAAATAAGGTACTTTGGCCACCTCACGAGACGCAATTTTGCTGAGACGTCTAATTGTAAAAATTGCTGATGTTAATTTTCTACTTATGACCTTAATATGAGATTTCCATGTTATCTTGGAATCGAGAGATAGCCCAAGAACTCCACCGCAGGCAAATTTGAGGTTAAACGTTAGATCGTTAATGTATATCACAAATAGCAAAGGGTACAGTATTGATCAATGTGGTCTGCTATATATACTAGTAATCCCTACGGAATGAGTTTCTGGAGAAGAGTATCCACAGCATCCTTTATTGGTACTGTAGTAGAAAGAGATTCCACATCAACGCTGCCGAATTATCCTCACCATATAACTTTATACTTTTTACCGATTCCACAAAATTTGTAGAATTTCTGATATATGATTCTGTGTTTCCTATAAAAGGAGACAGAATTTTTGCAAGATATTTGGTCAAAAGGTCTGTTGGAGCATTGGTGGCACTGACGATAAGGTGGAGGTGAACGTCTAGTCTTAGATAGTCCATAAATTCTTAATGGTACAAACAATACTGTCATAAGTTCTTTGTTGCATACATAATCCTTTCTCTTGTTATGCTAGAATTCCTGTGGATGTTAGCAAATTCTCGAAGAGTTCACTGCTTAGTTTAATCGAACCATTTCTGGGTTCAAGTTTCTGAAAAGCATCCCCGATAATTTTATTAATTTCTTTTGTCATTATTAACATACTTTTTTTGTTTCTAAGTAATTAGAACCATTTAGACACACACCAGTTTATTTTTTTTAACATTTTCCATTTTCTGTCATCTTTGAATCATTCTCAAAAGCCATCAAAACAATTCATATCCTTCTTTTCATCCTCATTAAACTTCCTAAAGATGTTTTGAATTGATTCGAACGATAGTTTAAAACTTCAAACTTTCTGAAAATCATCCTCAATAATTTTATTAGTTCGTTTTCTCATTATTAACATACTTTTAGCTGATTCTAATTAATTATTAGCATTTTGACTCACCTCAATAACCTTTTTCCATTGTCTGCCACCTTTGAATCATTTTCAAAAACCATCAAAAACACTTATCTTTATCTTTTCATCCTCGTTTTCATCCATAGATTCTCATAACCAGCTTTTTCATAGTTTACAGGTATAAAATTTTCTACAAATCATCCCCGATAGTTTTATTAATTTCTTTTGTCATTATCACCAAACCTTTACTTGTTTCAAATTAATTAGTAGTATTTTGACACACACCAATAAGCTTTTTCATCATCATCATAGTCTAAAAATTTCAAATTTTCTGGAAAAAAAATCTCCAATAATGTTATTAACTTCTTTTGTCAATTCCAACATACCTTTAGTGACATCCAATTAATGGTATGTTAACACCCTAAAATCTTAAAGAAATTAAAGTTTTATTTCCATTAGACGTTTATTTCATTAAATAAGATACAAAAACAATCAAATTAACAACCATAAAACCCAATAACTTTACATTTCCATTTAGAACATTCGCAAAATTACATCCCATTTTGTCATTACACTCACAGACGGTTATCGAAAAAAGTTGTGTTATTACATAATAACATTGCTGGGTGCTTTTATGAAAAGCTGTACACTCTCTGATATACGTTATGGTTGGCGTGTCGTTAACGAATGCGGCTATAATAATAAAAAAGTCGTTAAAAAAGATTTTTTGAAATAAAAAGGATTAATTTACTGTTTTGGACAATTTTTCGACACCACACGTCTTTACTTTTTACGGTCTTATCCATTAATTCCACCGTTTCAATATCATCAAACGACGGGCACGGCGTTAAATAAGCAGCAGACGGTTTGTGCTCGGCGCAACTTCCGTTTAAATCCGATCTACATTGATAACAATCCATGGGAGTGGTCGCATTATCTTCAGAGGATCTCCCGGAAAGAGTCGAATTGATCGGTTTCGTCGAATTAATCGATTTCGTCGAATTCGAAGTCGATTTAGGTGATTTAGTTGTTTTGGTAGAATTGGTTTTGCTAAAACCTTCTTTTAAACCGACTAAAATGATGATTAAAATCATTATTTTTTTAAGAATCATTTTTGACGTTCAATTTGATTTTTCTTTAAATTTTTAATATTTTGATAGATTCAGGTTGGGTAACATAAAATATTGAATATTTTGAAACGGTTTAATAAGGAAATAAAGTATTAAACAAAATGGAAATTCTCATCTCCGCTAAATTGAAGCCCAAGGACCAATTTCCTGATTATAAACTATATTTGATATTCAATAAATTTCGAGATTAAAGCGACCCGAGATAGTAAGTAAAATGAAAATGTAAATTTAGCGGCAAAAACATATAATTATGTACATTTCATTGTAGATCCTTTCAAATTGAAATGTTAACCCGCTTGTGAAATATATTTAATCAATGGCACAATTTACTTTATCTATGATTAATGAGGGTATTTGAATAATTACCTGATTTGAATAATTATTCACTATTTCATCCGGTCCATTTATAATTGATCAATCGAGATCGTTTATTGTCCTCTCACGAAAACAATCGTTTATTATAACCCACAGGATGATTTGCAATTCATATTAAGCAACTTTTTAATTCGCTTTGATTCAAAAGGTTTTGTATAAAATTATGTTAAAAAAATGTTTGTTTGAAATTATAATGTGGTGGTTTTATACAATTTGGGTTGGGTTAGGAAACAATTTATATTGGGATTTGGAAACGAAGCTCTCACAACCGCACAAAATTATTTTAATTAATGAGAGGAAATGTAGTCATACAAAAGAAAACAATTTTCAATCACTACGACAAGATTTTGATGTTAAAGGATTGGTTATCTTGCAAATGTACTAGATATTTGAATTATCTGGATCTACTTGGGAGATAATCGTAATATCTATGAGATACAGTGGCGTTCTAAGATATTTGGCGCCCCAGAGCTGGGTTGGACGAATGAAACGAGTGTGCTCCTATTCGTACAAAGTTCTATAACTGTAATAGTTATAGGTCTAATGTTAATCCTAGTTTCACCTCAATTCAGATATACAGGGTTGTCAAATCAGTTTGTAAACTACTCTATTTTAGAAACTATTCATTGTAGATGTTTTCATTAAACAAATGTCTTCAAATGCATGGCTAAATCCAACCCAACCCAAACCTGTATATTTGAATTGATATAAAACTAGAACATTAGACATAAAACTAGAATTATTCGGGTTTATTCGTCTTAAGAGATGTACTGCTAAATGCGACTGTTTCTAGTTCTAGATCTAGAAGTAAATCTAATGATATAAAACTAGAACTAACACTAGACCTAGAAGTGCAAAGTGTTGGGTTTAGCCGTGCGTCTAAAATCTGCGTCCCGAATCTTTCCACTTCTAGGTGTAGTGTTAGTTCTAGTTTTACTTTCCATCAAATATATAACGTTGCTAAATCAGATTGTAAAGTACTTTATTTAAGAAACTATTCATTGTAAAGGCCTTCGTTAACAAAATGTCCTCAGATGCACGGCTAAACCCAACCCCACCCATATATTTGAACCAGAGCAGTTCTAAAAATATTCAGTCCATATTCGTCCACCCCAGACGAACGAAACGAGTATGCTACTTTTCATACAAAATTTAATACCAAAAAGAAAGGTCCACACCTCAAAGGGGTCACTGGGTACATGCACAGGCTGTCCTGGAATTGTGTCTATATACTGAAAATGGTGAATCTATATCTAAAATCATGAAGAAAAGTTTATATAAAGCCCGGTCCGATAATGCTTCCTAAAGGCGCTTTAAAGATGAATGTAGATTTACCCCTTTCAGTATATAGACGCAATTTCTGGACAACCTGTATAATGAGAACACCATTTTTTGTAAAACAAACGCCCCTTCAGGTATTGACACCTTAGGTTTGTGGCTAAACTCATATGTCTATGTTGTGGTTTGGGTTGGGGCTCATTTAAATGTGTCAAGGGTAAAAGCTTCCTCAAAATTATCGAGGTCTTCAAATTCTTTAAATTAACCAATTTATTATGGGTTGGGTTCAATTGGTATTGGATGGAGTGTGTAACAAACCGCATTACACCTAGTAGATATAAGAAATTGTTCAGTAAAATTTAAGCTATTTAATTTAATCGTTAAACTGATAGCGTTGACTCCACGGTATGGGATGAAATTCAAATCATAAAACTCAACGTTCTTATTATAAGTCGGGAAGCCGTCGCGTGGATGGTGATAAGAATGCGAGAGGAAAAAGAAAGGAACAGAAAGAAAAAATAAGCGGAGTCTAGAAAAAAGGGCGGAGAAGTGGAGGAAGCGAGCTTGAGTGGTTTACCTGTAAAATTTTTTCGAAAAGTAGTATTTCTTTTTTGTTGTTTGATATTCATATAAATTGGATTTAGAAGTTTGGGTTTTGTGCTTGTAAGAAGGTTAAATTTTTCCCTGTTATTAAAATTGATTTCGTTTTTACTGACAATTGCACCTTTGGAAGTGGTTGGACAAAGCCGTAAGTAAATTTTCTCGAGTCCTTGAACATTATCGTCCATTCTCAAATGTTAAAATTGGAAGTTATCATCATTGCTACTATCATAGATAATGATTGGTTTGGGTTGGGTCTCATTTTCATGTATCAAGGCTGAAAATTTCCTCAAAATTAATAGGTAAATTTCTATGTTTGCTACTTCATCCTGGGTTGGGTTGGGTTTTATTTTCATGTATCAGGATGAAAACTTTCTCAAAATTAATAGGAAAATTTATAGCCTTGGTTGGTTTGGGTTAAGTTGGGCTGTGTTGCACAGCAAAGAACTAGTGTGGATTTCTAAACGATCAAAGCAACAATAAGACATGGTGTGTACGCAGCATACTTGACGAAGATAAAGAAGAGCGAGTCGTACAGCTTGTTCGAATGTCAAGAGACGAATACATTATTTGAATTTGTCGCTGCGAAAAGGAAAGGATGGAAATGAAGATGGAAGTTATATATTCTGTTAATGAAGGAAACGTAACCGATCTTTTTATAAACAACGAAAAGTAGCGTAATAGCATTATTTTGAGAGAGGTGGATAAAATACCGATTATGCACAAATTCGACCGAATTTAGGGTCTAATTTTCATATATTAAGGATAAAATCTTTCTCAACATTAATGAGAAAAGTTCTTTCTGCCGCCATCCATGTCACCGTGCCAAAATAAAATTTTGAAAATAACTACCGTCTTCAGAAGTGTTATCAATGGGTCTCTAAAAAAAGTGATTTTTAATCAACATTAAAAGTATTTTTGAATATGAACCATTAAATTTTAACTCTTTTAAAACGAACGGAATCGAACAATTTTTCTAAAACGGAAAAATTTGGATTCCGTTCGTGGTATTAACGTTATATATTTTCGTTTTTTTTAAGTTTTCGTTTTTAATGGGAAAAGTACCATCCTTGCTGCTTGATCCTTGGTTGGATTGGGTTAAGTTGGTTAGGCTTGGGTTGGGACTCATTTCTACGTATCAAGATGAAAACTTTCTCAAAATTACTGTTGGTGCTTGGGTTTGGTCGGGCTAAATTGGCTTAAGTTGTATCATCTCCACGCATTAAGGAAGAAAGCTTCCTCAAAATAAATGAGGTTCTCAAATTCCTCTAATTCGTCAGGTTGGGTATCATCTCTATCTAGCAGAAGAAAATTTTGAAATTTTCATTCTTGCTACACGGAGATGAGCTCCAACCCATCTCATCATCATCCATTTATAACTGATCAAAATCTTGCCTATTAAATATATAGTAATACATATATGGAGATGTAACATGGAGATGAGACCCAGCTCAACACAACCCAACTAAGTTTACCTCAACCCAACAAAACCTAAGCTTCCCCACTAAATTTGAGGAATTTTTCATCTCTGCAACATGGAGATGAGGCTCAACCCACCCTAAGTTACCCCAACCCAACAAAACCTAAGCTTCCCCACTAAATTTGAGGAAATTTTCATCCTTGCTACATGAAGATGAGGTGTAACCCAACTCAATCCAGTTATTTCATTGGTTGATTGTTTTTTTCCCATAGAAAAGGATATTAACACATGATCGTTCAACATTTCCACATCTTCATGCACTTCCCATTTGAATATTGAATCTATCATTCTTTCAGTTACCATCGTTAAGTTAATTACAAAGGATTATCTTGGGCTGTATATAACACTATATGTTGTCACTCCTATCGCATTTGCTAGTGTCAGTCTATTTTTTGCTGACCATTCTTCTAATAGTTATAACCTCTATGATTATACATGTTGTTTCCCGTCATCATCATCCTTGCATTAAAACCCGCACAAATCATTGCTGGTTCATTACTTGCTCTTACCTTTCCCTCAATCTCATCAAGTAGTTCTTCAAAGTGCTCATCTACTATACTTGTAGATGACTGACTTACTTGTAACTGACCACAGGGTGAAGTCCTCTAGTTCTACTCCCCAAACAATCCTCTCCTATTTCTTATTATTTTCTCCCAATTTTGTGGGTACTATAGAGTTCGTTACTATTTGTATAAATGCCTCTCCTCTTATTTGTCCTAAGTTTTTTGCTCTTCTTATATTCGGATCTTGTCCCAAATAACAACCTACACTAATTCACTATTATATTAGCATTGTATTGTTGCGCGTCTACTCGTAATATATCGTGGGTGTCTCATCTATTACAATTCAACTGCATTATTTTAATTTGGCTAGACATTGTTACATTTGATCCACACTCATGGAATCACACTTTTTTCTTTTGCCGCATGGCTTCTTCCCACATCGGAAACATAGTTTCGTTCGGTCAGTTTCCTCACGTTCTCCGTATGTCCAAAATCGTAGCATATATAGCACCTTTTTATTGAAATCCTTTTTTCCACCTCACATCTCGTAAATCCTGCCTTAATGTATCTTTACCTAACCACTTCTTCAGCACCTTTTTGGTCCACTCTGATTGAATGTGGGGGCTTTATCTTTCATCGGCCTGATCTCTCCTAATTTTACGCTGTACCCCTCCCCAATTCCTCTTTCAATCTCCTGTAATAATCCCTTATATGGATTATTTCTGCTTCCTCTCCTAACTGTAACTAAACCCAACCAAATTCAACGCACTATGGATTTGGTTGGTTTCGATTTTCAAAATTCGCAAAATTTTTAATTATTTCAGATTAAATCACAACCAAGTTCATGTAGTTTGAACTTAAGTAAAAAAAATTAAGCATGTAGTTTGAGTATAAGACAATACAAAAAAACTTCAAAATGCGTGAGAGCAGAAAAAGGTTGTAAAAGTCCAAAGCGAGACTACAAACAGAGACTGGAAATAACAGGGTTACACTTTATCGTAACTGCAATAATTTTGTTCTTAGGCGGTGAAGAGAAAAACTGAAATGAGACTGTAAATGCAAGAAAGTGAATAAGTTTGCAAGTTATAAACTGAAAAAAAACTGGATAAGGACACAAAACCAGTACAAGAAGAAGTTTGAGAAGAGACTGAACAAAGAGAAACATCTCTGAAAAATGGTCCAACCAAATCCAGGAAATGATTATAGCTGATGGTTTTTCCACCAGATATAATTGGGCAAAAAAGCCCAATCTCAACCTAATCTTTACTGAAGACATGTAGGAAAAGTAATTACCATTAACCCGACAAAAAACTTCTTATATCCAGCCAAATCCTGAAAAAAACTTAATAAAAAAATTACAGTTACATCATTGTAAGCACAGCTGATTCACAAATTTGTGTTGTTTCTTACAGTTCAATATTAAGAAAATCTTAGTATTATATTTATCTAGACATTAATTTAATATTAAATAAGATAATGCTAAATTTGACTTCAATTTATGCAAGCAATGATTTGGAACTGGCCCTTAATCTCTTACTCAAAGCAGAGTTGCTCACATTGAACTTTTGGCATTCAATAGTGAAAATATCATGGTTTTCAGGCAATTTCAGGAAAATATAATCAGGATAATTGGGCGGAATTGCAGTAATTTTCGTGTAAAATGAAAAAGCATTAAATTTTCTGAAGGTTAGTTTATCTTTTCATTCATTTTATCTGGTTTTTATGCGATATGAATCTTATTCGTTTGTAAAACGGTAGTAGTGGAAATGAAATATTCTTGCCGATACCCAGCACTTAAATTCTCCAAATGGTAATTTGATCTCCATTTTAAATAACCGTTAAATGCGCTGCCGGTAATAAATAACGCGAGATAAGAACTCTCCCGGTGGAGAGAGAATAATTTTCTCGCGCGGACAAAAATAATCGAATTACGGGCCGAAACGAGAGCAAAACGATCATCTTCTCTTGCTCCGCCAACAAGCGGCTTCAGTCCAGGACGGTAGCAGACAGCAGATTTTGCGCCATAAATTCAATCTTTAATAACATCCACGAAACCGATTCTCTTCTACTTCGCCACAGCCCGACCGAAGAAGGACTTTTTATCTTCCTTTCCTATCTTGTTTTTCAAGTTTACTTTATAACTTCAATAACCTTCAATTATATTTCGAGATATTTTTAAAAATTTGAAACAAAAATTCCTTTTTTTTAATTTAAATTAATCTTTTTTAAAGATACTTATTAAGAAAAAAAATTTTAAAATTAAAACGAAATTTTTTATCCCACTTATATGAAGATTAATTAAAAATTGCGTTTCACTTTACTTTAAAAACACCTTTCGCAAACCCCTTTTGCACTGCATCCCATTCCCGGGGGCCGTTTAAAGAAATTTATCGTCGATAAATCATATCGAATAACGAAGTAAAAATTCTAATTTGCAATTTTAATGAGAGCAACCCGAACTTACTTGGAGAGGCGCGCGATCCAGAACTTCGTTCGGAAAGGATATTTCGAGACGAAATGAGACCGGGATCCAATCATTCTGTCAGTGGACTCCTCCCAGTACGCCCCTGATCAAATTAAATTACTTGCCTCCGATAATTACCCTATCAAGTATGCTGATTTTCGTTTCTTGCTCACCTTATCTGGTTATTTTACTACTTATCACTGCGGAAAATGCACTTTTGAATCATCCCGCTAAATTAACGACTTTTTAATTTAACTTGATCATCTAAAATTCAAAACAATTAAATTATGTGTAATAAAAAAGATTATTAATTTTAATTCTTTTTTTTTACTTAACCCCATAATTTGCACTTGTTCTCGAAATAAATTACTATCAGTGTAACTAAAAGTAATTATCAAAATTAAGGGATGATGCATATGTTTTGTATATTCGAGAAATTCGGCATATCATTTTCTTCGCAAACACTTCCGGTGAATAAACCTTTAATTAATTAGCGATGAATCTTGTTATATTAAGGAAGCTAACTTCAAATATGCTGATTTTCGTTTCTTGCTCATCTTATCTGGTTAGTTAACACTACAAAAAATGCTGCTTTGAATCATTCCGCTAAATTAACGACGTTTTAACTTAATTGAATCATTCATTGAATCATAAATTGAATAATGCAAATATTAGAGTAGTTAGAGTAGTAGTTGAGTAGTAGTTGAGTAGTAGCGGAATGAGAACTAAATCGTTTTATAGGAGGCTTTTATAATTACTAAGATATACAAGGAACGATTTCGCCTCAAATCGCCGAGGTCGCTTACGGGCGAGGCGCTGGAGTTGAAATATTTACGCAAAGTCGTCCATTTTGGAAGATTGTAGCGCCTCGCCCGCAAGCGACCTCGGCGGAGTGAGAATTAAATCGTCTTATAGGAGGCTTTTATATATACTGAGATATACAAGGAACGATTTTGCCTCAAATTGCCGAGGTCGCTTGCGGGCGAGGCGCTGAGTTGAAATATTTGAAGCGCTACAATCTTCCAAGAAAGAGCGATTTTATGTAAATATTTCAACCCATAATTTGCACATGTTCCCGAAACAAATTACTGTTAGTGTATCCTGCAATAATTATCAGAATAGTTAAGGGAAAAGAAAATATTTGTACCTGCAAAAAATTCAACGTCATCATTGCAACGTTTTTTTCGTAACCACTTCCAATGAATAAACCTTCGATTAATTGAAGTTAATTTTTTTAAACTAACAATAAGTTACCTAACTTTAAATATGATGATTTTCGTTTCTTCCACACTTTATCTTGTTATTTTCATCATTAACACTGAAGAAAATTCCACTAAATTAACGACGTTTTAATTTAACTTAATCATACCAAATAAAAACAATTAAATGATGCGTAATAAAAACAAATTTATTCACGTTTTTTCTTTTTTTTCTTACTCAACCCCGTAATTTGCACTTCCCGAAATAAATTACTATCATTGAATCCAGCAATCATAATCGGAATCGTTAAGGGATGGCTATACATTGGAAGCGAATATAGTTGTTCCTCCAAGAAATTCAACGTCATCTTTACAACATTTTCTTCGTAAACACTTCCGGTGAATAAAGCTTTGATTAATTGAAGATGAATCCTTTTAAACTATAATCAAAAAATTATTAATACATTATTTCTTGCTTAATTTAGATGGAGAGAACAAACCTTTTTCTCCTTGTTCATCTTGTAGATATGAAGAATATCGTCTATTAAACATTTTTTATATTTTTCAGTCTAAAAGAGACGTTTTAAAATTATAATTTAAAAAAATAAATAAAATTATTACCGGTTTAGATAGCAACATTTTCGTTAAATTATCCCATAAATGCGGAAACATGTAATTGTAAATCGCGGAAAATTCATCTCCGCTGAAGTAAGCTAAAAAGTTGTTTATCTCGCCCACTTTATATCGCGTTAGTAACTTTTTAAATAAAATGTTGTGTTTCCCCCAAACGTTTATCAAATTTAAAACTGCAATCGGCTAAAAATAACTAAATTGTTTTAATTATTTCATTAATTGATTAAAAATAAATACCTCTTTTGATAAGCAAGATATTTCGTCGATAATGCCGTATGAATTGATGTGTAGGCGACAATAACCTGTATCATCGACGTTATAAGGACTTCCAGTTGAAATTAGTTCACCCTAAAAGAGTTATTTTATGTTGAGGTAATGATAAAATGAATTAAAAGAATTTTTGTGATTAAAAATGGTTACACTTTTTGTTTTTTTTAAATTGATGTTGAGTTAATAGGATGGAACATGATATTTGATTAAATTGAGCTAAATATTTATTATCTAAATCAAAATTAGACCATTATGTTTTTCTTCGTCATTTCATTTGCTTCCTTTTCCTTTATCTGCATCTCCCCACATTTACATTATTCGTACTTATACATACGAAACAATTTTGTTGTCATAACAATGGTACAACCTTCCAACATGAGGACGATGGTTTACTTCATATCATCGTTTTCCACTTGGAGTGCAATATCATACCTCTAAGAACCACTTACGCCTCAGGTATTAATGGATTAAATGGAAATATTGGGTTGTTGACTTTATTTTCACATCAATCCAACCTATCTTGGTTATCTGACTTTCGTTAGGTTTTGGAGTAAGAATTCTTTGAGTCCGGTCTGGTTGGGATTAGCCCAACCCAATCCAATCCCTGAACCCTCAACCCAACAAGTATGCAACAAATGTCAGAGATCCTGACATATAATGAGAGACTGACATTCTCATTCATGAGGTAAGTTATTGCAGGGACTGTAAAGAGTAGGGATACATAACAAACAGCATGGAAGGAAGTACAAAAACTGATAGCGAAAAAAGACCACAACAAGAAAACCTACAATAGACCAAGAAAAACAAGACAAGGAGAATAAAGAGGTCAATAAAAGAACCGATAAAGTAGAGGAGCTAGCAGGGCTAGTAGAACAGTAATAAACAAGCAATGGCATCAAACTAATTCAAATAAATGTAAATAGAAACGTGGAAGCAATGAATTTTATTGAGAAACAAGTGAAAGTTAGGGCAATTAGTATGGTTATAATATCAAAACCAAGCAAAAAGAAAATGGACTGTGGGGGATGGTACATAAATAAAGAAAGTAACGTTGCCATAAAAGTATACGATAATAACATCATAGTCAACAGACATAGCCAACAGAATTTCTGGAGGCAAAAGGTACGTGATACTGACAACAAATGTAACGGTATGGCTGGAGTGCTACCTGACACCTAACGAAATTGAACAGGAGTATGTACAAAAACTAAATTAAATACTAAGATGCATCCAAAGATACAGGAAAAGAAAGATCTTCATAGCGAGAGACTTTAACGCAAAAAATGCACAATGGGGCTCAAAGAAAGAAGAGAAGAGAGGGACATTTTTATGTGAATGGATGGTGGAACATAACCTGATGGTGGTAAACAAGGGAAACAAGCCAACCTAGCGGAGGGGTATGCAGGAATCAATAATAGACCTCACAATATGTGATCATAATACAATAGCCGATTTTGATGTATGGAGGGTGGAAGAAGAGGAAAATCTCGGGGAACACCTAAATATTTATTACTGCATCAAGATCAATGAAACAGCTTCAAGAAAAGTTAGTCAAAATTATAAATGGTTTCAAAAAAAGAAATGGTAAACAAATACCAGAATGAGATACTGATCAAATGTGGGAAGAGGCATGCAATTCTTAATTTTTTTTTCTTCCATATAGAATATGGAAGAAAAAAGAAGGTTAATACGAAAAAAGCGGGCATATACTGGTAGAACGAGACAGTAAAGGAGGCAAGAGAGCGAGCCAAGATACAACGCCGTAAGGTAACAAGAATAAATAGAAGGGATAATGAGGAAGAAAAAACCGAAGCCAAGATAGAATACGAAGAGGCAAGAAAACAATATCGAACAGCAATAAAAGCAAAGAGAGAAGCGTGGAGAAAAATATGTTGTGAGCTGGAAGAAAACGTGTGGGGGGACGCGTATAAGATTGCGATGAAAAAGACCAAAAACATATCGACGGTGATGATTGAAGAACAAGAAATGAAAAAACTAATCACCGAACTATTTCCAGAAGGTACAGGAGAAAAATGGGAAAAGAGTGAGATTGGGGAAGGAGAAAGGTGTCGAGTATTAACGGAAGAAGAATTAAAGAGAAACATAGGAAATTTGAAAAACAATAAAGCTCCTGGTCCAGACAAATTACCGGCAGAAATAAATCTTGGAAAATGGGAAAACTAGTGTTAGTTGAAAAACCACAAACTACAGATAAAAAAACCTACAGGCCGATCTATTTGCTTAACAACCTGGAAATACTATACGAGGCAATTCTGAGGGTAAGGATTTTGGAGGAATTGGAAGTAAAAGGGGGACTTGTTAGAAATATACTTGGTTTCACAAAGGTAGGTAGTGCCTACTGATAACGGAGGACGTTAAAAACGCTTTCGGGTCAGCACAATAGGGTCAAATTATTGAACAAATGCAGGTAAAGGAGTATTAACTCAGCTAGTGAACTGTATTAAAGATTACCTAACGGACAGACCTGTAGAGTACAATAGTGTGGAATATGAATTGACGAGAGGAGTGCCACAGGGGTCGGTGCTAGGTCTGATATTATGGAACGTGTTTTTTGATAAGATGTTACGGGAAAATGAAGAATATGGGGAGAACGTCGAACTGGTAGCTTACGCAGATGACTTGGCTATACCAATATACCAGGATGGAAAATAAATGAAATCCAGGAAACTGCTCAAACAATCATGGAAAAGGTATGGTAGAGCAAATGGAAATTATGGGATTACTCCAGAAAAAAACGGAGGCTATATTGGTAAGGAGCAAAAGATGTGGACATCTAACAGAATCAACAAAATACGTGAAGTATCTGGGAGTCATAACCGGCAGAGATATGAAATGGAACCAACATATTAAAGTACATTTGTAGGAAAGCACAAAAGATGACGCAAGCGATGTATAGGATTATGGGAGCAACATATGTAGTGGTGATATGGTCCCGGATATGGTACGAATATGGAACAAATATTAATCCGAACAATAAGTGGATATAGAACCATCTCGATAGAGGCGCTACAAGTACTGGGGGATTCAACGCCGTTGGACCTTATGGCCAAGAGAAGGATAACTCGTAAGGAAAACGTAAGAAAACAGGGAAGAGGTGGATGAAAGTATTGTGGAGGAATGGAGGAAGAGATGGAAAAGGGACTCTGGAAAGGCAGTGTGAGCGAAACTATTGATTACGGACATTAAATCATGGCTGGGAAGAAAGTGGGTAGAAGTGGACTATTCTGTGGCGCAGTTCCTGAGCGGGCATGGGTGTTTTAAAGAATATCTGCACCTCCACAAAAGAGCTGAGGAAGATAAATGTGTATTTTATGGTCAGAGGAATAACGTAGATCATATGTTTTTTCACTGCCCAAGATGCAGGGGAAAAGCAATAGAATTAAACATAAAACTTGGAATGGAGTTAACACCACAAATCATACTGGAGACGTTGCTGGAGAGTGAGGAAAAGTAAAATATAGTGGAGGAATTTTCGACGAGTGATACGGGAGAAGAAGCGAGACGAGAGGAAGAAATGATCTTCACCGATCGGCAAGATCTAGATTGAATGAAGAAAGACAGTGGAGGAAGGGGTATGGAACTGGGCAAATGAAGAGATAACATACTTCAAAAAGTAATATTCTGTATTTCCACCTATGCGCGTACGGCTGAAGAGAAGGTTTTTGGACGCTCCGAGGGGATGGGCGTTGGGGACTTGAGAGGAGGAGAGGGATGATGAAGGAAGAAAAAGATAATGAAATACGTTACGGATTAGGAAACAGAGGTACAGAGACATTTTGCCGAAGTTTAAACCGCTCACTCGTATTCCGGCATATTGGCAGAGATCTACAGGGTTCTTTTTAGAGGGTGAGAGCCCCTTACGCTAGCGCGGAGCCAGGTTGGCTGGTAGAGCTATTTCCTTCTATATAAATAAAAAAAGAGTTAGTTTAGCCGTGCATCTGCAGACCTTTTCTAACGGAGACTTCTACAATGGATCGTTTCTAAAATAAAGTACTGTACAAATTAATTTGGCAACCCTGTATATTTGATCAAAGTAAAACTAGAACTAACCGTAAGAGAACCGTAGAACTAACCGTAGAACTAATCAAAGCAAAACTAGAACTGAGCCATGCGTCTAAAGACGCACGGCTAAACCCAAAACATTCCACTTCTTTGTCTAGTGTTAGTTCTAGTTTTATACCGTTAGATCTAACTCTAAATCTAGAACTAGAAACATTCGGTAGAGTTCGAAGATTTCCAATAAAAATAAGGATGTAGATATAAGATATAGAAACCTTTTTGACAAAGCTGAGTTTGTTAAAAATGATTTTTCCACAACATCCAATCTAAATCTTTAGATAAAATCAAACCAATGATATTTTCAACAATTCTAAATATAACCATCTTTAATCACAACCTTTTTCTTACCTGATTATAAACCCCGCAATGCGATAAATACCCAGGATTTCTAACACACAAATAATTAATTCCACCAGGTAAAATGCAATTAACATAAACAGGCTCAACGTATCCAGGTACATAATAATCATTTTGTTTCGTACCGCACCGATAAATTTGAAAAGGATCACTCAATTTTCCAGTAAGAACATAATTAGATATCATATTAGCCAAAACGCGACCGATTTCGACTTGGCTATAATATTTATGTGCGTTAGTTTCCGCATGATATTTTTTATGATATCTAGTACACGTTCCTGCAGCGAAAATAAACGGATCATTCGTTTGAAAATCGGGTGTTATAACTAAGGCCCCATCGAAAACTAATCCAGCTTTTTGGAAAGCTTGTAAAGATGTTTGGCAAATGTATTTCTTTTCGTACGCGAAAAACGCGACGCAATCCAAAGTGATTCTTCTGGTGCCATTGCTACATTCGAAAGTGGCCGATTTTATTTTATCTAACTCGTCGTAATCCCAAGAATACAAATATCCGCGGTAAATACGCACCCCGCGTTGTTTTAATCCCGCGAGGATAGCATCTTCGATTGCGTGGTCCTTAAAAATCGGTATTCGTCCGGATTCGTATTCATGGGCCGGTACATAATCGACAAAAACCAAATAATTTTCAGGTAATCCCATATAAAGCAACGTTGAAATACAACAATACGCATTTAAAGAATGGCCATAAACGATAACGTTACTTTGATTTCTCGACCACGCTTTTTGAAGTCGTTCCAAGCATAACGACGAATCAACCTCCGTGTTTATGATGAAAACGTTATCAGGATTTTCTATTCGTTTTTTTCTCACCTCCACAACACGTTTTGGAATTTGGAATTGCACCCCGCAAGTTAAAATCAAAACATCGTAACAAATTTTATTATTTGAAACGGTTATCGTTTTCTCGGCACGATTTATCCCGGTCATAACGCCTTCGACAATATCAACGTAAGCGCTTAATCCGTGCATATCCAACGTCCACTTATTTATGTTACTTCTTATTGGAATAAATCTGGTTAAGGTGTGACTGCGATTAACTCCGTGAGCGGAAACGATCGTTATATTATTATAAATTAATTGTTTTCCGGTATTACTTTTTATCAGAAGTGCGATTACAAACGATAAACCAACGTCGCTAGCTCCCACAACAACAATTCGCGTGTTGATTTCGAATTTCGGTCGGCTACACAACGAAGGCGTCGAAATGAATAAAGTTGAAACGGGTCTGCATTCCCTTAAAGAAGCGGGGAACTCGTAATAAGAATCTTTGTTTACTTTTAATTCGCCCATTTGAATCGGTAAAACCAACGTCATTTCAGCGATTATGCACGGAACGAATTTCGGTTGAGGTTCTAATGTATAAAATAACTTTGAGTATTCGCTTAATCGGTGAAGTTCTTGTAAAAAGAACAAAGCCGTTTTCTCAAATATCGGCAAAACAGTAAAATACAAAATATGACCGTAATCCGTGCTTCCCACTTGGATATCCGCCAAAGATTCTTTACAATAAAAATGCGTACGGATGTACTCAACATCGTATTCTTGATTTAAAATTGAAAATCCAATAATTCTCGAATTGCAAAGAAACACGTAAGTTCGTAGAGATGTGTGTTGGTCGTGTATCGATTTTGAGTATAAATCGAGTAATTTCGCTGATTTATGACTACCCATCAATTCGTAAATTAAATTCGTATCCGCATTGTAAGCTTCTCTAGCTGAAAATCGCCCCATTACTGAGAGTTTATGACTGATGTAGAGTTCGTCGGGAATTGTTACATCTCTTCTTGTGTGGGCGCGTATAAACTTTTTTAAAATTGGTGGGGTCGGTTCGTTGCATGGTAAACTGAGTAAACAATAATCGTAGTCTGGGAAACATTCGTAAGAAGCCAAAAATAATAAAGTTACTGCAAATGCGTGTGTTTTTGCAACGGCGATTATTTCGATGGAATAAGCGTTTGGATCTCCGTCTGCTGGTCTCAATTGGGTGCTTGTTTTTATTCTGGATATGTCGTTATATTTTCCTAAAAATTTAAATAAAGAAATTATTAAAATGTTAAGATAATTAACTGAATGTTATTTCAATTGAATCATCACAAGTAGTTGATAAAATTATATCAATATAAAATTTATTTCTTTACTCAAAATGAAATAAATTGATTTATTTCGGAAATAGCTTAATTTCGTATTGGATTAGGACTTTTCATTATTATTATACAGTTTAAAGAAAAAATTTTAAGCTTCAAATTAAAATTCAGAGGATAGTTAGGGGGTGCTTCAACTCTTGTGAAGAGTTAGATGGAATGTATGGGGTCCCCATCATACAAGTACCCAGTGTGTGAGGTGGCCGCACTCGTTTCGTTCGTCCAACTCATTCCTGAGGCACCGAATATCTCAGGATGGCTGGTTCAAATACACAGGATTGGGTGTATCTAAAGAATTTTTTTAATAAAGGCTTCTAAAATGAATAATTTTTGAAACAGAGTACTTTACAAACTGATTAAGAAGCCCTATATATTTGAATTGAAGTAAAACTAGAACTTGTAATGGAATACACAGTCAAGAAATGATTACGAAACTTATAAAATATCAATGCTAACAATTCGGAGGTGCAATATGATAAATGATATAATAATGAATATGCAAATTGGTTTGTGTCTAATTCGCTTAATATAAAGTTTTAAAAATAAAAAAAGTTTTTTAGTCTAGTTTAATACCTGTAACCGTAATAAATAAATGAAATAACTAAAATAAAAACTTATCTTTTAAATTTTATCACCGTTACCTTTGCACAAACATCTAACAACCATAAATGATTATCACATGGCGATCCTGCATTAAGAACCAATAGATAATTAAAAATAAATTTAAGAAGAAAAAGAAATGATTATATCAACAAAATGGGATACAATGAGTCCAAAGAAATAATAATAAGTCAAGCTGGAAATTCTGGAGGAGCAACCACTGCATTGGTTACAATCCTTATCCTGATTTTCATGGGTTTATACATTTGGCGTCGGAGTATGAGGAAGATAGAGAAGAGGATTCGGCTGGAAGTTCCGAGGAGCCAAGAGTAAGTGTCTATGCGCGACAATGTTTAACAATAAATAAGTGCGTACCTAAAGTGCTTTATGGAGACAGTGGATAAAAAGGGGGGAAACCACATTAGTCTTATTAAGTCTTATTTTTATTGTATCTTTAGTATTTTTTTTTTTTGGATGGGAAGAATTAATTAATATTTAATCAAATTTTGGCATAACTCTGTTTATATTTCGAACAACTTTTGCGAATTGTTAGGAATCATTGTATCCTAATAAATCATAACGACGTTATGCACTGGCGTCAAGAACTCTTAGCTTTTCGATTCCGGGACGTGTCGCCATTCCAATTTTCATCTGAATTCAAAAAGCTTTTTATTTTAGATTAACAGCTTATTTTTTAAGAATATGAACCTCAAAGCAGGTGAATATAATGAAAATTAAACATTTTGCAAGTGTTGAAAGTATGTACTTTACACATTATTCTTAACTAAATATGCAAAAAAGCACTCTTAAAATCATGATATTACCTGAATAGTTGGTTCATATTCTTCGTGATTTCATAAAGAATCATACTGTCAATTTCCAAAATGATCGGTTTATTACTTTTTGAAATTCCCGCAAATATGAAAATCTAGATTTTGAGAAACACATCATAGAAGAAAGTCTAGTAAATTAGAAATTGAAAGTAAATTAACAATAATATAAAGTATTTATCAATTAATTTGCGATTCCAGCACCATATATTAGTCCTTCTTCTTCCTGATACGCTTCATTTTGCGCTTGTATGGTCTATACCACGAGAAGTGAAGGTTTAATTTGCATTTTGTGTGTGTCCATCCAAACATCTCTCTAGTAATTCATCCCTTGATAAATCTTCATATATATATATGAAGAATTTCCTTCTATACATCGGGATGCAATGGTAGAGGGTGTGGTATAAAATCCATTCCAAGGGCTTTTCATTTCTGCCACTCGCACCAGCTATCTTGTCCTTTCGGGCAACACTCCCGTCTAGGATTCTCATCTGTTGAGATTAAATCATAATAAGTCGCCATAATTTTTTTTTTCATGTTCTCTACACTATCAATATGTCTTATAATTGCTAGTCCATAATAACTGCTGAGTTTTTTTTACTAATGCCTCTGTAAGTTTGCCTTTTCCACCTAGCTTTTTCGATTTTCGAATGTTTCTGAGTCGTGTTCCTATTCTTTTTTGGACGTGAGCTATATATTCACTTTTTAAAACTTGATACTTAGCACCATAAGGATTTAAATTTAAAATTGCTGCAAATATTTTAGAGTCACCGTCGTCATTATAATTGCCATATTTTACACCTTGCATTGTTTCAGATCTCAAAAACATATTTTTTACAAACTCAACTTCCATGCTTCCAGCAGAACCTTCATGATTTTACAGTCTTCGTCGTCATGGTCGTCTTTCCATTCTAAATATTCTACAGAATTTTTGGATTTATTCTGCCATTTTGCACCAGCATGACAGTAACTGCTTCGCACATCTAAGTCGATGACCTTGCCAGAGTGATGCGCAACGAGAGTTTTAGAAAGATTTAAATCCTATCTTTTTCCAAGTACTGTCTCCAGACACTTTGAAGTTTAATATGGGTCTTTTCATTTTTTCATTCTCTTTTTTCTCTTTTTCGACAGCTTTTTTATAACAATAGTCTAAAACTGTCTTCGCAGCAACATGAATGTGACTGAAAATTCTATTATATGCTTTTTCAGCTATGCCATTGCCGATGTCCATATAATTGCAGATCAAATTTAATCCTTGTCTACCAGCGCCTAACAGTCGCGTAACGAATACTATTCTTCGATTTATCTCAAACCCAGTATTTATGAGAGGACTTGAATTGATATGCCTACATCCATAATCACATTTCACAACGAGTTGGAAACCAACTCCTCGAATTCCAGTTTCTTCAAATTTTATTGCATGCTTACAATTTCGACAAATCAATATGTCCGATAATGTTGTAAATAAAGTAAAAAATTCATTCACCCGATATGAATGTGATGGATTTACTGTTATATTTACAGTGGTAGTACCTTTGAGTTTTTTCGCAATAGCACTTTGTTTGTTAGTGTGTTGATTCCCATGAACACTTCTTTTGCACAATTTACTGCGGCGTTCGTAAATATCTCGATCATCTTTCGAATACGAAGACATTCTCACTCGCGATTTCTAACGTTCTTGTAAAAACTTTCAAATTAAAACTGTAACCGAAGTAAATTCTTACATTGCTCATAAAATCTAAACAAATGCGAATTTCGGTTTGTAATGTTAACAGGGTATTCTTGGATAGTTAAACTAATGATTTATGCAATTAAAAAAAATCGATTTTTTTAACTTTATAATGTGGTTTCCCCCCTTAAGGTAAATTAGTCAAAAATTATTAAAGATAACCAAGAAAGGAGGAAAAACTTAGAATCGACTCATAAAAGGTTAGCAGATTTAGATAGATTTTCAGATAGGTTGGGATCATTAAAATTAAAAACAAGTAAGGATTTCTCGAATTTAGGCGATTTGAATAAAATAAAAAACTGTGTCAGTAAAATAAATGGGGGGAAAATTTTGATATGACAACGGAAAGCGGATAGTTTGTTACCTATTATGGATGGTAGTGAAGATACTATTAAAAAGCTTTTAGATTCAATAGAACTGTACTCTGAATTATTACAAGCTGATGACCAAAAATTTTTAATAAGGTGTGTACCAACCACTAGAATGCTAAAAAAATTCTGCTAAATAAGCAGCACATATCAGTAAATGCTCTTGTAAAAGATATTTAACTTAATCAAACTCAACAACAAAATAAATCCGTAACCGAATTTGGTCAAGAAATCGAACAGTTGCTGAGTGATTTAACATTGGCGGGAGATGATGACAATCTTTTAATATCTTTGCACTTAGTAAATGAGAAGATGGTAATTAATTCTTATTGTGATGGGGTTAGGAACCCTGATTTGCGAACGATATTAAAATCAAGAAATTGCAAATCATTAAAAGACCTTATCCCCGTAACAGTAGATGCAGAACGGAATAAGCGGCCATCTTAAAATATGTATTAAATATGTTTTACTTCAACAAATCCTCAAGTAATAATCAAAAATATCAGTTTAGATCAGGTTGTGGTAGTAGATATAGAGGTCAAAACGATAGGCCTTTTAATCACAATCGCGGTGCAAAGTTCACAGGATCATATCATAATCAAAGCAATAATAGTAACTCAAGTAATCAACCAAATCGATCAAATTTCAATAATTTTAACCAAAGAGGCAATAGAAGTCGTGGAAGATTTCAATGAGAT
Organism: Onthophagus sagittarius; assembly: GCA_036711965.1. Lineage (NCBI taxonomy): Eukaryota > Metazoa > Arthropoda > Insecta > Coleoptera > Scarabaeidae > Onthophagus > Onthophagus sagittarius. The sequence continues at coordinate 18,945,925 of JASERS010000004.1, forward strand.
CAGCAGTCTCAACAGGATCGAGAGAACGTTTGGACCGCAAGTTCGGAAGAAAATTCATCCAAAACTCAGTTTTTTTGAGAATAAAAATCCAGAATAAGGTATATTATGTATGAACGGTATGAATTATGTTTCATTGTATTATAGAAAAAAATTCAAAATTTTTGAAGGATGATGAATTTGTTGATAAAAGTCGTAATATCGTAATAAATGAAATTGTAGGTTCCATTACATCATCTGGTAGAGTAGATTTTTCACTAGAAGCAAATAATCACAAAATTAACCATAAATTTTTAATTATTAATGATTTAGGATCAGGTATGAATTGAGTTATGAGATCTGATTTCTTTACGAAACACACAACTACGATCGATTTTGAAAAATTTTTATTTTCATTTTGGGATAAGTCTTCAAATGTCATTAGATCTAGAGGTGGATAGTTTTGTGTTTAGCCGTGCAGCTTTATATCATTAGATCTACCTCTAAATCTAGAACTAGAATTATTCGCGCTTAACCGTACATCTATCCAAACGGCTAAATCCGGATGAGTTTAGATCTAGTGTTAATTATAGATTTACTTCAATTCTAATATACAGGGTTGGGTTGGGACAGCCCTAGGGAGTCGAATATCTTAGGACGCCTCTGGTTCAAATACACAAAGTTGGGTCGTATTGGGTTGGGATTAGCTGTGCATTTAAAGAAACGTTTTAACAAAAGTCTCTAAAATGCATAGTTTCTGGTATAGAATACTTTACAAACTGATTTGGCAACCCGATACATTTGAATTGAAGTAAACCTGGAGCTTAGGGTTTAGGCCTAGTCCACTTCTAGATTTAGTGTTAGTTCCAGGATAGGATTTATCTAGAACTAGTAATATTCGAGTTTAGCTGTACACTAAATCTCAATAAATATGCCAGGAAACTCTAAATTTGACACTTGCAGGTTATGCGAAAAAGACTGTTCTAACACAACATGTTTTAACACGATACTTTTGTGATCAAACCTAATGATTATTCAATTGAAAGAGAAAACTTTCAGCTTCAATTTAAAATAAGTTTTATTTCTTAATTTCAATAAAATTAATAAATTAGTAACTTTTTTGATACTTTTAAGTTATGCGAAAAAGATAGTTCTAACTAGGGCTGGGCAATACCCTGGGCAATACCCTAAAGAATCGAAGTATCGAAAGTATTGCACACATCATAAAGTATTATTACATCAGTTATATCATCAGTTGTTACGGGTGCTTTGGAACTGATAGCGAATGCTTTCAACAAAAAGGAAAAATTATTACTCAAATGCTACGATCTATCAAAGGCTTTTGATTGAAACTTTGATTTGAAACTCTTCGTAAGATTCGAAGTAGTCGAGATGGAAGCGAAACAGTGGTTCGTTGGCAATAAGCTAAGACTAATGAAAAGTAGACGTAATCACTCATACTCACAAATAAGGAACCAGATATTCCGTATCTGATTGATACGATCAAATTCACTTCTAAACCCAACGCGACCCATAAAGCTGCTAGAACCGCCTATATCAGCTATTGAGTCCAGCAAAAGGAAGCCCTTAAACTTTGGCGTGTGCAGGACCGCAAAATAGCTACAGAAGCATATTTAGTCTACACTCTTCTGCATAAGAACAAAATCAGATATTCATCTTATAGTGATATCCAACCCATGAAACTGCTATAACCGCCTACTTCAGCCATACTTCAATATGGTATCGAGATAGATCATGATGTGGGATTATCGCTTTAAACTTCCAAGCTTTTAATCCAGCAAAAGGAAGTCCTTAGAGATTTGGCGTGTGCAGGATCACGAGATGGCAGCAGAAGCATATTTAGAGCGATGCAAATATTAACTATTCCTAGTGTCTACACTCTTTTGTATAAGAACAAAATCAGATATTCATCTTATAATGATATCCAACCCATGAAGCTACTAGAACCGCCTACTTCAGCCGCTTTAATTTCATACTTCAATATGGCAGTGAGGTGTGGGATGATCGCCTCAAACTTCCCAGCTTTTAATCCAGCAAACGAAGTCCTTAGAGATTTGGTATGTGCAGGACCGCGAAATAGCTGCAGAAGCATATTTAGTGCGATTCAAATATTAACTGTCCCTAGCATCTACACTCTTCTGCATAAGAACAAAATCAGATATTAAACATAAAAGCATTGATCATCTCATAGTGATATCCAACTCATAAAGTTGCTAGAACCGCCTATTTCAGCCGCTTTAATTTCATACTCCAATATGGCCGTGAGGTATGAAATGATCGTGTCGAACTTCCAAGCTTTTAATCCAGCAGGAGGAAGCCTTTAGCGTTTTGGCGTGTGCAGGACAGCGATTCAAATATTAATTGTCCCTAGCATCTACACTCTTCTGCATAAGAACAAAATCGGCTATTGATCTCATAGTGATATTCATGAGCATGGCACTAGGCAGTAGAACAGGATCATCATTCAACAACATTGCATCAAGAAAGCACAACAAAGCACTAATTACACTAGTTTACAAGAAAAATCTCGAAGACTGTGATATTTTTTAATAACGTTAGATGTTTTGCTGATTCTGAAACTGTCTTCAGCTTTTCTCTATCATATCCAGTTTTGAAGATATACTCAAAAATGTGGAAAATCGTAAATTAAAAAAACACGGTAACGGTTCATGTTCAGTATATTTGTTACTTTGTGAAGTGTGCTTCTGTAGCTGTATGGACATAAAAGTGGAGATCCAGACGAACATTTTAGGTATTGATGGCATAAATCGAACTCTCCGTTATTTTGCTACAACCTACAACAACTCAACAAAGTCAGTTTTTTTGGCATTTTTCACAACATTTATTTTCTAAATTTCGAAGCATTCAACTTCATGATCGAATGTATTTTACCAGCGATATCGTTAATTTACGACAAAAATTTACGACGTGATGGAGAAAAACTAAAGACAGTTTCAGAATCAGTACAATATTCTAGGTTATAAAAAAATATTGCAGATTTTGAGGAAGAATTTTATTAAAATTTGTATACTAGTGTTATAGTATCCATTAAATGACCACCAGCCTATTTTGGGTTGTCGTTGGCCATCCTCAAAGAAAAAGTGAAGTGATTATTACTACTATATTCCTACTCAACAGAGGAATATTTAAATTGATTATTTATTGAATTATTGAATATTATTATTTTCTTGTATTGTTGACTAGTGTACGCACATTTCTTTCAATAACTTAACGTTATTATTATTATAAAAATAATTTTAGATACTTCGATACCGATATTTTGCAGGATATCCTCGACAAGTATCGATACTCTGCCTAGTACTAGTTCTAAATCATCTTCTATCTCGATATTTTTGTAACCCAATCAAACGATTATTACATATCATTTTAAAGAGAAAGTTTCAATTAAAATTAAATTTCATTTCTTAATTTCAAAGGGGACACATTCAGCTTCAATTCAAAATAACCTTAATTTCATTTAAATCGATTCGCAAAGTCAATAAATATTCATTAATTGAATCAATTAATTTTAAACAATGAATTGATTTGATTTACCTGAAGCAATTCTTCGAGCTTCCAATAATTTTTGAATTTCTTTACTTGTATATGATAAGACGACACAACTCATATTGATCTCTAGATGACCAATAAGCAAGGAATCTTCCGATTTTTCATCGACAACTGGGTCTATATCGACGAGAGTATCAACCGATTGTTGATCCATATCAAGGTCAAGGTCAAAATCAGCATCGCTAAGTCCAAGTGAAATATTATCCTCGCTTTCATCATGTTTTACGTGTTTAGAAACGGCTCCCGATAATAATCCACTGGGGATTGTGCGGATTGTGAAGTCTGATAAGCTCCTTACTTTAGATAAAGCAGACTCTCTATAAAAAAAGCTTAATTTTAATAATTATTGTCAATAAATTAATTATACTAACATTTTTTGAACATCGCTAACGAGTGTTACATCGGAACTAATTTTCTTTAAACCAGACAATATCTCTAAATGAAACCCCATGTTTAACATCCAATAATTAACGTTGCTGTTCACAATCATAACGGCAACGATTGCTTTGTTATATTCGGCGACGATAACTTCTCGTGTGCTATCACCGCTGCTTAAAATTCCTGCGATATAATGTTTTCCGTACAATTCTTTTAATCTAGGGCAAGTTTTATGGATTAAAGCCACAATATCGTCGTTATCGCCTTCAACTGCTTTTCTCGTCGTATAAGATGAAACAAAATTAGTTCTTCTAAATAATAAAAGTCTTTGAGTCCGACGCGGTCTATCCATTAAAGGACAAGATATCATCGTGCCAAATTCGGCGATCCATTCAAATTGGGCTAAAAACGGTGGGAAAACCATAACGACAAATTTAACGTGTACATATTTTTTAAAGATGTATTTTATAAACGCGTCGGTTATATCACGTCTTATATCGACTTGGAATAAAAATAAATGTATCCATAACGTATTTTCCGGTGTTAAATAAGTAACCTCGTAGTTTCGTTTTAACCAGCTTTCCCAAGAAGATGGTGGAATACTTGGAATGTTTGGATAATTATTCAAGATCATCGTCGCTACAACCGTGTTATTACATTCCAATAAAATGGAAATGTACGATTTCGACCATAATTGTTCGATATCAAAGTTTCCGAATAACATTTTAGCCTGTACAATTCCGAAATGTTGCGCAAGAAGTTTTACGTTTTGTATGTCCACATAGTCCATGGGTCTTATTTTGTGGGTTCCGATTCGTTTGTCGGCGTTTCTAGGCGGTGGGACTACAAAATAAGATCCGCTGCGAGATCGTTTCCTTTCTCGATACATATTGGGTGATTGGGTGATGAAAATTTTTTTGTTAAAAGCCATTCGAAGAAAAGTTAAGTTGTCCCCTTACACAAAAAAAAAATCGTGGGATGGTTAATTCACATTGGATGATCCAAGAAAAATTTGTTATACAAAAAAAACCAACCCGTACACACAAAAAATATATAAAAGGGGGAATAATTATATCACGTCATACATAAAACTGTATGACAAAATTTGTAATTAAAATATGACGTTTTTAATTTGTTGTTTGTTATAAAGTCAAAAAATTAATGTTAACCACGATTTTTTTTTAATCAAATAAAATCCACTAAATGTTATTAATGATATTTATGAAATTGTTTTTGTATCGAAATAGAGTATCGAAACATTCTTCTTTAAAATAATGTATACGTAAATTGTATTGGATTTAGTTATAAAAGCATTGAGGAGAAAACTGGGAAATTTTCTTGGATTTAATATATTAACACAAAATCATCAGATTCAGAATATTCTAGATCCTCGCCTGCTAGCAACCCCTAATTTAGGGCACAATCCTTCTATGTCTATATTGGTAATGATACAAAGTCATATAAGAAGACTTTTAATCTTAAATCGTCAAGGTCGCTTACTGGTGAGAAGTTAGCTATGATACATCAAGGCGAAATCCTCAGCTTTAAAGAAATTTATTAGACCCACACCATATAACAACTTGATAATTTAAGGAAGAATCGTTCTGAGGGGTGCAGTTTATTTTCTATTAAGCCCGACCCTACATACGTAAAAAAACTTCAAATATTTCGTCTTCTAGACGTGTTTATGTACATTCACAGAAATACGAATAATTTTTTGTAGCAAAGAAATTAAAGAAAAATGAGGAGATTTACATTTTGAATGTTGAGGTTTATTTAATCCAGTATACGGTAAAAATCAATTGCAAATGCAATAAACTGATTACATCATTGTATTATTACTATCGCGTAATATTCAGGTGATTCAGAGTAATCGTGCAAGGAATTTTATTTGAAACCAGAGATTTCTACTAACTCGAAATAAAAAATGTATTAACTAAAGTGTAACAAAAGGACCCCTCCCACATTAATCATGACCTATACAATCTATTATAACTTGAACTCTTCAAAGGTTTATGGCAAATTGAAGTCCTCAATGAATGCTTAGTATTCCTGCAAGGTCCTGTATTTTTATGCTACCAACTGACAAACAACCCTTTCCGAATATTTCGTGTCTTAGACGACCTCTGGTCGCAATCACCCAACCTATAAGCTCGAAAAAAGCAAAGTCGACCAATTTGATCCTAAGCTTATCCAATGTGGAAGGGATTATGAGGGTGATTATCGATGTATATTTTAGGGTGACCTTTGCTGAGACCTTAAACCTCTTTGGTTTCTTCTGGGATACAGTTAATTTTCACAAGCCTATGTCTTGAAGTTCTTTCTGGCACAACACTGCATTTGAAGCTTTTTTGTAATTCACTTTAAAGTCTTTGCGACATGGAACCTACCTTAGAGTAAGTATATTGCAAGTATATAGTGAACTATGAGGCACTTAAAGCTACCTCCTTTCGCATAGTACAGAGATGGTGTGATGTAAGGTCGAGTAAGGTGCAACCATAAAATTTAATTACATCCATTACATTAAAGCATGCTAGGTTAGATATATTGGATTTATATAACACTTGATTAATAATAATTTGCATAACTGTATAATATACAATACACTAATATGAAAACTCAGTCGTTGTATAAATTGAAAATAGGGCAAGATATCGTCATAGGCTCATGACGCTAGTCAATATAAATCGCAAGTCTTAATCTTAATTGAAAACAATTTTAGATTTGATGATCACCGTCAATGATTTTAAATTTTATAAAAATATGTATCATAAATTGTTACCTAGCCTATTACTGCTTTTTTCGAAAATGTTTTCCTATACTAAATGGGAAGTTTTTGCGACAACCAGATTTCATTTCTTAATACTTGTCGATGGTATCGATACCTACCTCGGTACGTGATTCGTACAGCAAAGTATCAAAGTATTGAAGATATCGAAGTACCAGAGCTATGGAATGTGTCGAAGTATCGAAACTTGTATTTTATTATACAGAAAATTACGTTAGAGTATATTTAAAGGAGTGATCTTTCATAAAAAATATATTAAGAAAAATTCATATAGAGTATTTTAGAATATATTAAAACGCTTCAAGAGAACTAAAATACTTTGAAAATAACATGCAATATGTAGTTATTCCTCATTATTTCAAAATCTAATAGGATTAAAAGCACGAAACATTACGTACTTACTTGGTTTTGCGCAACGAGTACGATTATCGAGGAAAATTGTCAAGAAAATATGGAGAATAAAAGTTAGGGCGCGGAATTTATTTCTCTTTCTTTTTACCTTTAAGTTTTTCACCATTTTAACCCCCAAATTAAAATCTACGATGAAAACCACATATAAATGTACTTACTTATTGAAATATTATTTCCAATAATTCGATATATTCGATACTTGCGATACTTTGAATAGTGTCAATATCACGAAGGTATCGATAGACTGTACAACGAGATGTGTAATGATTCATCGATTGCCGTTATTATTTTCGTTATATGGTTTTATATGGTATTTTCGTTATACAGATATTATGCCCGTAAGTTAACGTGTGTTAGAATGAAACAATTTCTAGCGAGTACGTCTGTTTCGTACATTTTTATGCTATGAATCACTATCTTTTATAGAGGTTCAGACTATACCCAATGTTTATTCAATTACATTGAGTATTAAATTATCGCTCAGCTCGGACACAACTATTTTCAGATGGGAGTTCTTGCTATAAATCACTGCACCGCTTTGGACCTACAATAGGTACAGAAAGGTGCATCCATAAACATTTTCACAGATAGTCTATGACTTGGCACTGATCAGAGAACGTACCAGGAACATGAAAAAACTAACTAGGAACAATGAGCATGATGTTACTCAATAATCGGTTCTAGGTCACAGTAGAATGGACCAAACAGGCAGCGAAAGCGAAAAGTATGTTTACTCCATCCAAAAAGTTTTATGCCTGAGCAAAGGGACATTCTCAGGCTGGTATTTGACCACCTCTTCCATAGTGGACAAGCTTACAATCAAACTTATTGACTTTTTTAACCAGAAGCAGCAAAAATTTCGGTACAGCCTTTTAAAACCAACCAACATAAAGAAACAAGACTTTGAATCAAAACCTTTGAAGGGCTAAGTTATATAAATAATAGACTTATAGACTCCAATAGACCTTATAGCATGCAGTGACGAGAGTGGCTGCTCCTTTCAGCCCGGCAATAATAATATACAGAGTGTACCTGAATGACTACAACAAACTTTAAGGGGTGATTCTGGCGAAATATATGGGGCGTGGGTGACTTCGGCTCCCTTAAGGAGATACAGCCCTATACCCGATTACCTTGATTAATTACTCAAAACACTCAAATTCTTAGCAAGACACTCAAAAACACTCATAGTTAAATGTCAAAGAACATTTTCCAAAACAAACTAAGATCTTTTCTTAAGAAATTTATTCCAACTTTAGATCGACGACTGGTTGTTTAACGGGTAGTGCTTGCTTTTATTTTTTGGTCAAAAAATAATCGTTTTTGGAACAATTTTACAGGGGCAAAAAAGTTTTAGGATATTTTTATTTATTTATTTAAGGGCACCTTTAGTAGTTTAGAAAGGTGGGTTGAAAATACAAACAGGGACAAAACGTGCCCTATTATGAGTTAAACATATTCATCAAATTTCATTTTCCTAGTGTTTATGGTTTTTGAAAAACAAAAGTAAAACCAAAATTTTCCGATATATTTAAAAGGCTGCAGTTCCTCAGAGTGGTATTCTCTGAGTCGCCCATGGTTCATGTATCAAAGTATTTTTAAAATTCGCTAAAAAATCGCCCTTAGAAGTTTGTTGCAGTCATTCGGATACACCCTGTATAAGTTGATAGTATATATTGATCACCTTGTATATACTGATTTTGTAAACAAAATAGGTCAAATACATAAAATGGCGAAGATACATATCATCAAAGTTAAAAAATTTTAAGACATTTAGATAATTTCTTATTAAATCAAATTAAAAATGAATTTAACTAAATCTACATTTGGAAATATTGTGTTCATAACAATTGGGCCGTTTCAGTTCGATTTTTACTGGTCATTTTCATTTTTAATTTGTTTATAGCATAAGTTGATTAGTAGACCTTTAACATTTTTGCATTTATTACGAAAACGGTGATATTTATCAACATTAAAAGTAATTAAAGTTTCTAAAATAAATTTTCTACCAAAATCTGTGGTAATAAATATAGGGTTACATCTATTAAAAAAGTTCTGACAAATTTTAGTAATATCCTATATTGCATTGTTCTATCAGACAAATTAAACTCATAAATTGTTCAGTGATTTTTTATATTTGTTTAATTTGTACAAAATTTCAAAGCTTTATCATAACTAGTGTTTAAGATATATAAAAATATGTTTTAAAATTTTCTAACTTTGATGGCCGATGCGATTTTGGGTCTTTGACCAATTTCTGTTACATAAATTATCATCATTTTCAGAATTTTAAAGGAAAATATTTAGTTTTACGTTACGTTACTGCAAATTTACCAAATTACAAACTATTCCTATATTAGCAAAAATTCTGAAAAATTTCATGTGAAAAATATTACTATTTTCAAGTATACCATCAGGCAAGCTAAAAAGGAGATGGCAAAATTGTGTAATATAGAAAAAAATGCCTTTCTTTGGAAAATTACAAAAATTTCCACCAAAAATATGTAGAATTATATAGAATTGTTAGAAGCACCTATTTACAAAATTTCATTTCATTATTTTAGTAAATAATGTATGTTTTATGTGTAATTTTTCGAATTGCATGGTAAAGCAGCCTCATAAACACGAAATCGTCAGTTTCAAAGAATTTTAGAGCATCACCAAAAGTAACCTGGCTATTTAGGCAGGGCTCATTATTTGTATATCTTGGTATTAATGCATAGTGTACCTAGTAGTTTAGGGACCAATTGTTCCTTGTCTATCTTGGAAACGATGTAAAGTCATCATCGATACTGAATGATGTAAAGTCATCATCAAGATATTGAACCTCAGGTCACCAGTTTTAGAGAATTCTAGAACCTGGCCAGATAGCAACCTAAAAGTTTGGGGTGCAATGGTTCGTTAGCTATCTTAGTAACGATACAATGTCATATAATAAGACATTGAAACTCAAATCGGCTTGCGACCGAGGCGGTGGATTTAATACATCAACACGAAATCGTCAGTTTCAAAAAATTTTAGAGCCTTGCAAGAGAGAACCTGGCAATTTAGGGAGGAATGATTACTTGTATATCTTGGTATTGATGCATAGTGTACCTAGCAATTTCAGGAACTATTGTTCCTTGTCTATCTTGGAAACGATGTAAAACCATCATCGATATTGAATCAATTTTAGAGAATTTTAGAGCCTCGCCAGATAGTAACCTAAAAATTTGGAGTGCAATGGTTCCTTGTCTATCTTAGTAACGATACACATAGTCATGTAATAAGATATTGAACCTGAAATCGGCCTGTGACCGAGGCGGTGGATTTAATACATCAACACAGAATCGTTAGGTTCAATGAATTTTAGAGCCTCGCAAGAGAGAACCCGGCAAATTAGGTAGGAATCATTATTTGTATATATTGGTATTGATGCACAGTGTACCTAGCAATTTAGGGAGCAATCATTCCTTGTCTATCTTGGAAACGATATTATCGATATTGAACCTCGAGTTACCAGTTTTAGAGAATTTTAGAGTCTCCCCAGATAGCAACCTAAAAATTTGGAGTTCAATGATTCTTTGTCTATCTTAGTAACGATACATAGTCATATAATAAGACATTGAACTTCAAATCTGCGAATGTTAGAGCCTTGGAAGAAAGCAACCTGGTAATTTATGGAGCAATCGTTCTTTGTGTATCTTGGTAATAATGACATTGAACCTCAAATTGATGAGGTCACGAAATCATCAATTTTAGAACAACCTGGATAATTTAAAATAACATTTATTCTCCAATACAAATTTCTTATTTGTTACGTAAGAAGAAACGGTTTTCATGTAAGAAGTAACGGATAAAACTAACAAAGAACACAAATTTTAGCATCCTTTCATATAATTTTTAATCTAATCCTATTTATATTTCCGGTATTTAATCGAACCGAGACCATCGTAGCTCTTCAAATAATATTCCGTCGGTTTCAGAATTCAATTAAGGCCTCAATCGGACGTCGGATACACGATTGCAGTGGGTTCGGTTTTAATTTCGGTTTATTACCGTTTGTAAACACGGTCATTTGGGAATCGTCGGCGAAGACTTGGAAAGGGAGAAATTACGTTAACGGCACTGCGAGCGCCGTTTCTAATAACAGTATAAGGTTTATCCTCCTCCTTCTCTTCGTCTCCTCGTAATCGTTCTCTTCTTGTCGTATAACCTTTTCCGTTTCACTCGCTCCCACACACCCTATGCCCACCACATAAACGAACGTGAGATAATTCACCGATAATGTTTAAACGTGCACAAGAAACGATTACGGGGAGCATTTAGATTATTTGAGATCATTTTAGATTATTTTAGATCATTAGTTTGGGGCAATTGGGAAATCCTAACTAGTTTTAGTTTGTTTGATGTGGTCGATTGAAACTTTATTGATGATATTTAAATCGGTTTAATTGATCGTAAATAATGCGGTTATGAAAACGCAGATTGATTCTTATTTTATTTCGAAATTTTACGATTGTCAAGGGATTGTTGTTTAGTAATTATCGGAGGTTTATTACAAAACTATAATAACTTTACGGCTTCCATCGTAAATTCTTGTCTTTTGCTTGAGTTTATGAATCCGCGTTGCCAATGAATCAGTTAAAAGTTTTTTAGAGCCCGCGGTAATTGACTATAACAACTTAATCCCGCTCCGTCCAACAATTAACCTCCTTAATTTATGTAATACGTGGGTCGTAGTCGTACATTAACGATTACAAATGATCAAAAAATTCGCCCGGAAGCTATACGGTATAAATTTACTTTAACGATCGACGAATATCCTCCAAAACAATTCATAAATGAGAATTAAAAAAAATAATAAATAATAATAGAAATTTAAATCATCCTGATGTTATTTTGAGTGGGAGTTTAAAACACAAACGACAGATTATTTAAATATTTATACGGATATAATAATAATTTGAGGGTTAAATCACCACGAGGACTTTAGTTTCTTCGTCCAGCGTCGTAAAACTGATGGTTTTATGTAAAAGCGCACCGAAAGGCATCCTTGTGTATGCAAGCACCGTTTGATTCGGTTGAGTTATACCGATCGCAGCACGAACCATAGGTGGAGGGACTCTTAACAGCGGGACGTTGGATAAACCCCTTGCTTTACACCTACGGTATAATAAAATCAACTCCAATAAAACTGGCAAAGTGAAGATATAATACTCCTATATCACAGACGCCTATTTACCATTAAAGCACCGTGCATATACGCGAAGACTAAAGACACTGACCACGGCGGTCTTCGAAGTTATTAAAATCCGAACCAACCCAAGTTTTGTTTATACTTGAAACGAGTTTTCGTTTTAAAAAATTTACTTTAAATAAAGAAGTTATTTGATGAAGTTTTTTTGAAGGGTAATTAGAACTTTTGAGATGGACGAGGAAATTGGATGAAAAAGTATTGATTCGAATCAGTGCCGTCCTAAGATACTTGGCGCTCCAGGACTTGGTTGGATGAATGAAATGAGTGCGCGCCTTTTCATACAAAATTAAAAAAAGCCTCTGGTTCTAGTCTTAATTCTAGTTTTATTTTAACTCAAACTAGAACTAGAGCTAGACCTAGAACTAGAATTAGTTGGGTTTAGTCATCTTGAAAGATGTACGGCTAAACCAGAATCTTTTTAAGTCTATAGTTAGATCCAATGACATAAAACTAGAACTAACAATAGACCTAGAAGTGGAAATCCAAAACTTCTCCACTTCTAGGTCTAGTGTTAGTTGTGGTTTTACTTCAGATTAAATATACAGGATTGCCAAATCTGTTTGTAAAGTACTCCGTTTGAGAAATTGTTCATAACATCATTGGCATCACCAAGAAATGACTAGTTCAAATCCATAAAGCAACTATGCTTGACTCACTTAAAATTGCAGGTTGGTGTAGTATTATGTACAAACTGATTTATCCGATGGGCACAATCAAATTGAAATTAAAAGGCAGGGTGGTGAGGATCCTGTGATTATCATGAAAATATTATATTCGAAGTACCTACCCAATCCAACCCAAGCTTGGCAGACCTAGCATCATGAAAATATTAGAGCGGCCGACATCTTCAAATTCTGCCGAGGTTATTTCTTCCATAAATTTCAAGCAGGTTCAAAGAAAAATTCTCCCAAAACCCAACCCAACCTCGGCAGACCTAAAAGATGTCGGCCGCCCGAAGCATCATGAAAATTTTAGAACGGTCGACGTCTTCGAAGTCAGTCGAGGTCATTTCTTCAATAAATTTAAAGGAAATTAAGAGAAAAATCCTCCCAAAACCCAAACCAATCAAACCTAACCTCGGCCGACTTCGAAGACATCGGCCGCCCTAAGTATCATAAATATATGAGAGTGTTCAAGGTCTTCGAAGTCGGCTGTGGTTATTTCCTCCATAAATTTCAAGCAGGTTCAGAAAAAAAATCCTCCCAAAACTCAACCCCACCTCGGCCAACTTCGAAGACGTCGGCCGCCCCAAGTAGCATGAAAATATGAGAGCGGTCGACGTCTTTGAAGTCGACCAAGGTTATTTTTGCCATACATTTTAAACAGATTCACAGAAAAATCCTCCCAAAATCCAACATAAGCTTGGCTGGCTTCAAAGACATCGACCGTCCCAAGAATCATCAAAATATGAGGGCGGCCGACGTCTTCCAAGTAGGCAGAGATTAATTCTTCCATCAATCTCAAGCAGGTTTAGAGCAAAATCCTTCCAAAGCCCAACGCCACCCATCTGAATCTCGGTCGACTTCGAAAACGTCGGCAAGTAACATGAAAATATTAGAGTTTAAATCATATATCACTTCAAATATAACCCTGTATATTTGAACCAGTGCAGTCCTAAGATATTCAGCTCCCTAGGCCTTGCACCACAGACGAGACATAGAGGACATGTATGATGGTTTAGGACGGATTCGATTGTGTTTTAAGATGTCATTTAATAAGACAATGTCATTTCAAGAGAGAAAAGCACAAAAGATGTCACATTGTCTAGGAAACAGAAATGATAATCAGGAACTACCTATGACGATTTTTAACATGGTCAGATGATGAATACACCAAATACATCAAATTTATTAAACATTGATCAGAAGCTATCAATAAGAAATGCTAAAACATGATCAAGTAGTGTAGAATACGCTTAGAACCATAATCTGCCAAAATTAATATATCAACGATTGAGAAGCTCGAAAATTAGCTAGAAACAACACCACATCTAGAACAGTTTGAAGTTCCAGTATATAATGGGATAGCTCTGTACAAAACGAACAGCGAAATTCAGAAATTAAATGACAATGCTCCACAACATGCTTTAATCAGTCGGATATCCCTTTAATCCATTGTTCTTAAACGTTGTGACATCTTCCTTATCAGGCATTTCACAATTCGTTCTGGTACATCTAAAATATAAGTGTTTTGAATTATTTGATCTTCCTCTGGCCGATCCCGATTTTACGTCGGCAAAAAAGATAGATCTCATTCTAGGAGTTAGCTTCTATTCCAGGACAATTCAAGACGAGATTTGTAGAGGGGGAAATGGTTTACTGGTAGCTCAACAGACATCCCTAGGATGGATTATTTTTGGAAGTTTAACTGATCAACCCTCAATTTCAAATTCTAATCCGTTCGCTTTCCAATGTTCTGTTGATCGACAGCTCCTAGAATTAGTTCAAAGATTCTTGGACTCCAGCAGAACTAGATTGTGAAAATCATTTCGTGAACAATTTTTTTAGAGAACGATTTAGATTCAGTTCGAAGGACCAAAATATTTTGAATTAGTTGAATGAACTTTAACTGAAAATTAGAATGTCGAAAAAAAGAACACTGAATTAACTCGAAAACGTGTTTTGGCGGAAATCTTAAATCGAAAAGAAATTAACTATTGTCTTACTTTTTTTTGACATTCTAATTTTCAGTTAAAGTTCATTCAACTAATTTAAAACATTTTGGTCCTTCGAGCCGGATTTAAGTCGTCCTCTAAAAAATGTTGTTCACGATATGATTTTCACAATCTTGTGCTGCTGGAGTCAAACACGACGTTGAAGGCTGCTCTTCAATTTGCCAGATACTTTGAACTAATAAGGAAGGCAGATAAATCCAGCTAATGTAGTACGACTTGCCCAGTCTTCACTTCACTTGCGGAGTTTGAAGATCTCTCTCATCATATACTCGTTCTCCAACAGTACATCTTGTAGGAATCACTTTCTTTCTTTAAGTTTTCTCTATCACACCACTCCTCCGCTCAGAAAATGTCAATAAGAACTACTTAAACATAATCAAGTGAAGTATATGGTTAGGACCATAATCTGCTGCAATGCCCAAGAAATAATGTTCTCATGAAAAAATGAATACTCCAGCAATGAAGCTGCGAGTAGAAAAAATACCAAACCAAGAATACTTTGAGGGTTTAGTACATTATGAGATAACTCCCCAAAAAATGAACTGCCAAATGCACAAACAAACATGTTGAATTACTGAAACATGAGAAGAGTCAGGAATGAGTGATTGAATGAGTCAATCTGTAAAAATAAAGCAATCTGTAAAACTATGGTGTGTTCTCCTTTGTGACAATGCTCCATAAGATGCTTTAATTAGCCCTTTTATCCATTCTTCTTAGAGGCGGTGATATCATTCCTTTTCAGGCATCTCACAATTCGCTTCATTATTAGACCTAAGAAAGCTTACTTCCGCTTGCGAAGTTTGTTGATTTTTCTCATCACATAACTGTTCTTTTGTAAAAATCTTGTAACGATTTTTTTAATGTTGTAGGTTATTTGATATAAACTCATACTTAGCGATGAAATGTTGTTTTATTTTCTCTTCTACATATTTCGGGTTGCAACTGCACACATCTTTCTATTCACAGAAAGGTACACGTGTGATATAACATAAATAACTTGGTGATAATATAATTAATAATATTAACCGGTACTTCAAAACAAAAACGACGAACTTCCTGAAGATGGATGCAGTTGCAACCCGAAACATGTAAAAGAGAAAATAAAATAAGATTTCATCGTTAAGTATGAGTTTATATAAAATATCCTACAACATTGCAAACACGATGATAAAAAGAAATAAATAATAACAAACATATTTTTCTTTAAGTTAATGTTAAATTCTGTGTTATATGTGGTGATGAGATGAAGTTCTATTTGTATGAGGCCCCATTTGATACATTCTCAGTTCTAAGTTCTCATCTTTTTAATGAACAAAACATCTAGGAAGGCCAACTTTTAAGCAGCATGATGATATATAATTAAGAAATACTGAAACATGATCAACTGAAGGATGCGGTCAAGACCATAATCTGCTTCAATGCCCGAAAAACAAAGTAAAAGAATGAATTTGCCAGAGAACAATTCAAGAACACTTTTAAGGTGTTGTATATTAAGAGGTAACTCTGCTCAAAACGAACCGCCAAATGCACAAATAAACATAATAGTATTAATGAAACATGAGAAGAGTCAGAAATGAATGATTGAATGAGTCTAACAAAGCAATCTGTTGAACTTTTACCCATTGTTCCTAGAGGCGGCGATGTTATTCCTTTTCCGGCATCTCACAATTCGCTCCATTACAATAAAAACATAAGGAATGAAAGGTATGTTATTTTTTGAATTTTTTATTAAGAGGGATTTAGGAGGGTTTAGACCATCATCAGGAACCCTCGAACACGTCAGTTTTAATTTAAAGACGTGTATCAAATACATAACCTATCGACATAACCACGTTGATCTAAAATAAATTTCAACATCGTTTAAAGAAATATCTATAAATTACTGTGTATGTCTTTAAATCAAATTAAAACTGACATGTTCGAGGGTTCCTGATAATGGCCTAAATAAGGTCGAAACCGGTAGAACAAAAAACATTTTATCCATCTTAATAAAAATTTTAAAAAACACAACATACTTTTCATTACACAAAAATAGATGAAAAAAGAACCCTTCACAATATAAACCATAGGGAAGGCAGATAAACTGCGCTAATGTAATACGATTTACCGAGTCTTACCTCCGCTTGCAGAGTTTGATGATTTCTCTCATCACATAACCGTTCTTTTACAGTACATCTTCCAAAATGGACTTATATATCTTAGTAAATATATAAACTCTCCTACAAAACGATTTTATTCTCACAGCAAAGAGGTCGCTTGCGGGCGAGGGGCTACAATATTCTGAAATGGGCAGTTTTCTGTTGATATTTCAAATACAGCGTCTCGCCCGCTAGCGACCTCGGCGATTTGAGGCGAAATCGTTCCGTGTATATCTTAGTAAATATATAAAGTCTCCTATAAGACGATATTATTCTCATTCCGCTGAGGTCGTTAGCGGGTGAGGGGCTACAATCTTCCGAAATGGTCACTTTTGGGTTGATATTTCAACTCCACCACATCGCCCGCAAGCGACATCTGCGATTTGAGGTGAAATCGTTCTTTGTATATTTTAGTAAATATATAAACTTTCCTATAAGACAATGTTATTCTCACTGCAATGAGGTCGCTCGCGGGCGAAGGGCTATAATATTCCGAAATGGACATTTTTCTGTTGATATTTCAAATACAGTGCCCCGCCCGCAAGCGATTTGAGCCTCGGCCATTTGAGGCGAAGTCGTTCCTTATATATCTTAGTAAATATATAAAGTCTCTTATAAGACAATCTTATTCTCATTCCGCCGAGTTCGTTTGCCGGCGAGAGGCTGCAATCTACAGAAATGGCCACTTTTGACTTGATGTCTCCTATAAGATGATTTTATTCTCATTCCGTTGAGGTTGTTTGCAGGCGAGGGGCTACAAACTTCCGAAACGGACACTTTTGACTTGATATTTCAAATCCACCGCCTCGCCCGCAAGCGACCTCGGCGATTTGAGGCGAAATCGTTCCTTGTATATATATCTTAGTAAATATATACTCTCTATAAGACGACTTTATTCTCACTTTGCCGAGGTCGCTTGCGAGCAAGGGGCTACAACCTTCCAACATAGAGACTTTTCATTTGATATTTCAAATCCATAATTATTTTAAAATAAAACACAACGACAAAACTCGTCCAAATATTTTTCTTGTTATTAATACAACGTTTCGGGATTTCCTCCCATCTTCAAGTTTACAATCATATCACCCTATTAAACAAGTTAAAATGTTTTAACTTTGTCATGTTGCATGTGTTTTTAAAAATATTTAAAATTGAAATGGACATTCAATTGTTTTAGTGTTATCTAAACAATTGCTATATGTGTGTTTTAATAGGGTGATATGATTGTAAACCTGAAGATGGGACGAAATCCCGAAACGTTGTATTAATAACAAGGAAAATATTGGGAGTTGTGTCGTTGTGTTTTATTTTAAACTAGTAATAAGCTTCGATTTTCAAAATAAGAAAAAATCCATAATTATATTCTCAATAAAGAAAACATGTAGAAAATCCAACTTTTTTTGGAAACTGATGTTAAATGACTTACAAATAAAAGACAGAGTAAAGTATTATCAATTTAGTCAATAACAAATTCTACAAAAAAACAAAATATTTTGATTGTTTTAAGTGTAAACATTTCTTGAAAACGGAAATAACGTCGGCGTCTGAGTCAAACTGTCTCTTACCGCCCGTCGGGTTAATGCGTATTTTTCTGAAAGAAAAAGAGGCGCCCTCTAGGGCGCACGCCTGATAATATTTATTGATGCGCTATAATTGAAAATGGTCTTTCAAGGTAGTAAAATTATTTTTATCGAAATCGACCGCGCGCTCCTCGCCATTGTGTATTCATTCATTCCTATTTTAATTTCTTTCTTCTTCCTTTTTAAGATCCTTTCCGACCTCCATTTACGTACCGAAAACGTTGTTATTCGTCGTATTTTAAAACGGTGCGCGCTTTTAAAATCGGTATTTACTACACGTGTCGCCACGGGATGCAGTATTGTTTCAAAACTGGCCGATTAATGTTATTGAAAACGACAACAACTCGTATATTTAAGGGGTTATTTAACGGTTAAGAAAATTAAAAATTTCTGCCATATGTAGGCTTGACAAGATTTGTTTATTATTTATTGCTGTTTATTGGGTAATAATATATGAGTTATGATTTAATTAGTGGGGTAATTTGTAAAGGTTAATGAGTGATAAAACTACAATTATTGGCACACAATTATAAAGTTTCTTTGTTTAAATGTATTAAAAAAATAAAATCATACGTATTTATGTAACTCTGTATCTGCCACAGGGCACAATAGTAATTAGCTCGATTCTGTGGTCAAGATTTATGTCTCTACTATCATCGCCCAACCCGAAGTAAAAGCTCTACCTTACGACGACCTCATGAGCCGGACTCCTTTGTGACCGACGATGAATGGAAAATAATTGGCCATTGTATTATATTACCCTGACATATTATCACCCAAATTCGCTGTATAACTCAACCCATAGCATTAAAAATACACAATTACTTTGAAATTATTACCTTGAACTCTAAAACAAATAAATCCCCAGTCTCAAATAAATAAAAATCCCCACTTCATTAAGTTTATGCGCTAACAATAGCCTAATTTTATTCGCGGCACGTGAACCTAGATTGTTACCGTGACAAATGGAAATTTTATCTAAGAATAATTTCAGCCGTCGGAAGAAAGACTTTGCAGAAAGCGGCAAGTGAGTAATTGTTCAAGAAATCGTTCCGAAGTAGTGGAGGGCATGCCGTTAATGGCCCGAACCGCGGTTCACTCGTGGTCCTAAGTGATTCGAAACATGCAAATGAAAACGTAATTAAGGTAATTGGGACTTTACAAATTCGCACGCAAATTCACCTCCTCACAGATATTTAGTTGAAGAAAAATACAATAATGATGTAAATTAACTGCATAAAATTATTTTTTAAAAACAATTTTTTTTGGAGCTAACACGAAAAATGAAGTGTGTCATAACACCTTAAAAGAGCTAAGTCAGACACCTGAAATATTATTTTCATTATATTTACATAAATTATATATCAGATAAACGATCAACAAACTTGAAATGCGATCCTAAGGATCTATTGTACTCCGATAATTAACATTATCAAATTTCACCTTCACCTTCAAGTCTTTCTTTAGCCCATAGTCCAAATTTGTGTTTGACCATCGCAAACACTACACCAGTTGACTGTGGTCCCACAAACGGATTATATCTTCTCATCCTAGCTCATCTTACGCTTCATTGCCTGTTACTCTAGGGTGACCCGAGAGCCAGACTAGAAAGAATCTGGTATCACAACTCAGTGCGTTACTCTCTTATTGTTAGTCTTTAAAAAGCCTTGAGAGTGGCTGACTGCTGAGATTGCCTTGAGAGTGGCTTGATTTCTTCATTTTCAATCCAAAACTGCTGTTTAGCCAGCTTAATTTGGTGTCTAGCTTTAAGTAGTGATAATGGTTCCGTCAAATCTGATGGTAGTGATAGCACACTATCAATACCTATAGTATCTTCCGGAACCCATTGGTAAGACATCCCGGACAGGTTTGAGTATATTGCTTAAATATGTAAATGATAGTTCTGGCCACATTCCTTATGCACGTCCAAAGGAGTTAAGCAAAGTGGAACAGCCATTTGTTAGCGGATTATTAACACCATATAACCCTGGGTATTTGGAGCTTGTTAGAAAAGAAGCATCTGTCACAGGAAAACCACGGAAGTTGCTATCAGCATATAGAGGCCCTTACCTTGTGGTGAAGAACCTTGGAAACGATCATTACCTTCTGGGCAACATTCCAGGAGCAGAGCGTACACAGCGTAGCTTCTCTTCCGTGTTTGCAGCAGATCGTATGAAATTATGGTGGTAATTTGACCAAAACAGAAAACAAGAAGGAAGTTAGGGTAGGACAACGAGACGAGGTGCCACGTGAAGAGTGGGATTTTATTCTAACCACAATAACGAATTGTATTTAAAAGTAGTAGTTCTTGTAAATGACCTAACTTTTAAGTGCAAGTGACTTTTATTGAATATAAACCTAACAGTGCAGCGGTGAAGAAGCATGAAAGAAGCATCCGTCACAGGAAAACCACGGAAGTTGCTATCAGCATATAGAGGCCCTTACCTTGTGGTGAAGAACCTTGGAAACAATCATTACCTTCTGGGCAACATTCCAGGAGCAGAGCGTACACAGCGTAGCTTCTCTTCCGTGTTTGCAGCAGATCGTATGAAATTATGATGGTAATTTGGCCAAAAAAGAAAACAAGAAGGAAGTTAGGGTAGGACGACGAGACGAGGTGCCACGTGAAGAGTGGGATTTTATTCTAACCACAATAACGAATTGTATTTAAAAGTAGTAGTTCTTGTAAATGACCTAACTTTTAAGTGCAAGTGACTTTTATTGAATATAAACCTAACAGTGCAGCGGTGAAGAAGCATGAAAGAAGCATCCGTCACAGGAAAACCACGGAAGTTGCTATCAGCATATAGAGGCCCTTACCTTGTGGTGAAGAACCTTGGAAACAATCATTACCTTCTGGGCAACATTCCAGGAGCAGAGCGTACACAGCGTAGCTTCTCTTCCGTGTTTGCAGCAGATCGTATGAAATTCTGATGGTAATTTGGCCAAAAAAGAAAACAAGAAGGAAGTTAGGGTAGGACGACGAGACGAGGTGCCACGTGAAGAGTGGGATTTTATTATAACCACAATAACGAATTGTATTTAAAAGTAGTAGTTCTTGTAAATGACCTAACTTTTAAGTGCAAGTGACTTTTATTGAATATAAACCTAACAGTGCAGCGGTGAAGAAGCATGAAAGAAGCATCCGTCACAGGAAAACCACGGAAGTTGCTATCAGCATATAGAGGCCCTTACCTTGTGGTGAAGAACCTTGGAAACAATCATTACCTTCTGGGCAACATTCCAGGAGCAGAACGTACACAGCGTAGCTTCTCTTCCGTGTTTGCAGCAGATCGTATGAAATTATGGTGGTAATTTGGCCAAAAAAGAAAACAAGAAGGAAGTTAGGGTAGGACGACGAGACGAGGTGCCACGTGAAGAGTGGGATTTTATTATAACCACAATAACGAATTGTATTTAAAAGTAGTAGTTCTTGTAAATGATCTAACTTTTAAGTGCAAGTGACTTTTATTGAATATAAACCTAACAGTGCAGCGGTGGGATACTTAGAATTGGAAATCAATGCAAATGGAATAAAACCAGGAAACGCGAAAATCGATGCCGTAACGAATTTCCAACGATTTACATCGATCCGAGAAGACAATTTCTGGGATTTGCCGGTTTTTTTCGACGATTCATCCAGCATTATTCAAAGATGGATCATGTGGACGCCCTGAGCAGAGGTCCCTACGACCCCTGCAGAGACGTGTACATCACCGGAATTGACGTATTCGCTATAAAAGTTGAAAAAGATGATTGGTTACTGACAACGCAATTACAAGATGACAAATGGCAGAACATCCACCAGATCCTAAAATAAAACCGACGAGTAATGAAGAGAAACAAATACATGTTGAATATGAAATAAACAAAAATCGTCTCTATAGACGTGTTGATAACCAGATGAATGGGTGATTCCAAAGGCAATCAGATGTGATCAAAAGTTGTCACTACTGGTTCCCGAAGATGATGAAAGTTGTGAAAGGGTACCTGAACGCATGCGTGGAATGTGCCTACCACAAATTAAAAGGTGGGAAACGAGAAGCGAGACTCCACAACATCGACCGAGAACCTATTCCCTTCCACATGGTCAATATAGACCATATTCCAACCAGTTTCCAAAAAGTTGTAAGGGAAACATGCACGTTTTTGTCTACGTCGACAATTTTACAAAGTATGTTTACCTAAAACCTGTTAGAGACACGTAGACAAAGAATGTAACACAAGCGTTAGAAGAGATCCAAGGCTTTTGAGCAATACTACGAAGAGAACGACATTATCCATATCAAGAATGCCACAGCAACGGCCAGAGATAACGGACAGGTGGAGCGTTACAACCGAAAAATTACAGACGCCATAACGACATCATGCGAAAGGGAGGACGGTAAGGATTGGGATGCCCACCTGTGTAATATCCAATATGCCTTGAATATAATGTTCAACAAAACCACCGGAAAGTCAGCGCACGAACTATTATTTAGTTTTCATCCACGAAATGCGTCGCAGAACAAACTACTTCTGGCCCTAGCACCAAAAGATGAAGACGCTGTTGATATTCAACAGAACCTCGTAGGCGCTTTCCAGAAGATACACAAGGAATAGGCTGAACAGAAGAGGTATTTCGACGTTCATCATCAACCCCCACGACCATATAAACCTGGAGATTTGGTGCTTGTGAGAAAAGAAACATCCGTCACAGGAGAACCACGGAAGTTGCTACCAGCATACAAAGACCCCTTATGTTATATTAATTTATTTCCACTGCTGCACTAAATAAAGTACAGAGACTTGCGTATGTGTATGTTACAGCAACGCTGCGATCTACCCCTGCCGCAACCATGGAAAACATGTTGAATCAAACGCCACTTCATTTGTTCATTCAAGAAGTGGCACTGGTAACCATGTTTCGACTGCAGGAATTTTAACGGGTGAGAGAAACAGTAAAAATACCGTACTGTGGAATGAAATGGTGGGTTACTCGCCAATTCTGGAACGTAAGACGGACTTTATACCCCCACAACACATTTTTACTAAGAGTTATCTCACCTACCCAAGTTCTACAGAAGTAGAAGTAAATAATAGTAACAAAATCTACACTGATGGTTCGGTTGGACGGGAAGGAGCTGGAGCTGGAGTTTTCTCGTACGATCTCCAACTCCACATATCTACCCCATTAGGTAAAGGTACCACCATCATACAGACAGAATTAATCGCCATTCTACTTGCTGCTGACTTTATTGTCAGATCCAACTTGCAAGGTAAGACTTTCACAATTTATACTGACAGCATTTATACTGTATCTATTCCAGCTCTAAGTAGAATAACTATTACCTCGAGACTTGTTATGGATTGTCACCTGACATTGGAGAAGGCCATAGCACACGACTGTGTATAAAAGGACACTTGACCTGTTCAGGTAATAAGCACGCTGATAGACTTGCCAAAAGAGCTGCCAAGCGAGCTATCTGTTCACCTGAGCCGTTAATCGCTCCGTCCGTATCAACTCAAATTGAGCTTATTAAAGATTTCACCCACAATAAATTCACAAACTAGTGGGATAGGACAAAGGGCTGCTATCTGTCTAAAGAACTGCTGTGTTATCCTTTAGTAAAGAAAGCCTTGTCTTTCATAAGACTTGGAAACGTTCTACTCATTACGGGTCACTGTAAGGTAAACAAGCAACTACAACCTTAAGCTTGCTACTAGTCCCTTCCGTCACTTTTCTGAAGAGAGCGAGGCGACTGTTCGACACATCTTGTGTGATTGCACCACTCTGCTAGACCTTAGAATGAGAGACTTTGGGGAGGAATGGCCCAGCACGAATGGTATCAGAAACACATTTAGCATACCCTTTTCTTTCCTATATGCCCATACCTTGTGGTGAAGAACCTTGGAAACGATCGTTACTTTCTAGACGACATTCCAGGAGCAGAGCGTACACAGCGTAGCTTCTCTTCTGTGTTTGCAGTAGATCGTACGAAACTATGGTGGTAATTTGGCCAAAAAAGAAAAAGAAAACAAGAAGGAAGTTAGGTTAGGACGACGAGCCGAGGTGCCACGCGAAGAGTGGGATTTTATTATAACGACAATAACGAATTGTATTTAAAAGTAGTAGTTCTAGTAAATGACTTAACTTTTAAGTGAAAGTGATTTTTATTGATTGTAAACCTAACACATTACTACAGTTGACCA
This sequence comes from Onthophagus sagittarius, assembly GCA_036711965.1. NCBI lineage: Eukaryota > Metazoa > Arthropoda > Insecta > Coleoptera > Scarabaeidae > Onthophagus > Onthophagus sagittarius. The sequence goes on from JASERS010000004.1 coordinate 18,970,892, forward strand.
ATTTAAAGAAGACCAATTTTTTCCACAAAGTGTACGTCAAGTCAACAAAGATAATCTAAGAAAAACTCTCTGCAAATGATCATTGTATCAAAGACGATTGTCTGAGATTACTCCTAGATATTTGGCTTCCTTTGAGAAAGGAATTTCTTCACCTTGAATGATAGGGAGGTTTAATCTATTGCAACTTTCGTTTCGTAATGAAGGGTACAACGATTGCCTCAAATCTTGTTTAGACAATATTAACCCATTTGTATTCACCACAATGTTTTTTGTCCAGTCTCAAGATGTATGGATCAACCTAAAAGTTATAAGTTCAAGGATAATTTATGGAACTAAAACTAGGACTAACACTCGAGCAAGTACTAGAATGTTTTAGATTTAGCAGCACGTCCCTTAAGAAGGGTAAACCCGAATAATTCTAGTTACAAACTCCTAGTATTACTTAAATAATAAGACATAATCTAACACTATGTAGTGCTCCGGCGGCTAAACCCGAATCATTCTAGTTTTTGATCGAGTTTTAGTTCCATAAAAAGAACCATTTAAAACATGATTAGTGTTAGTTATTAAAACTAGCACTAATCCTTTAACTTGTATTTTTTAGATTTATTGTATTTTTTTTACATTCTCAGACTGGATAACAAAATAATACAAAAAAAAAATTGTAGTGAATACAAATGGGTTAATATTATGTAAACAAGATTTGTGTGGCGCTTAACAGGTTAAACAGCTTGTTCGTTTCGGATAGGTTAGTTATGTTCATTTTTAAAACCAATAAACCAAAATTTACATATTTATAAGTTTGTAGGTTGATTAAACTTTACCCGGAGGGGAAAAACTGTTATTGTCCGATTCTAATATGTCGTATAATAAGTTGCTTTATTTTTCCAATCTCGCCTCAATTTGAACGTCACTTATTTTGTTTAATAAAACGAGATTTCTTTTTGTTTTCGCATTTATTAAAATTGCGCATAATACCCACTTAGGTCCTCAATTTGAAAATGGCTTTTTGAAATTATAAATTCTTTAATGGGTTTAATTTGGTTCGGCGTGTTAAAAAAGAAATGGGAGCACAAAATTATCTCTCTGGATATTATAGGCTAGGTTTTGATGTAATTTATTAAGTGCTATCTTGGAAATTGTACTAAATTGCTCCGGGTAATGTCTGAATTATCTCTTATTTTTCTCTTTTATTAATAATAACATTTTCATTTTGAAACTTGTTGTTGTAATATTTTATTTTTTACTTTCTCCTATTAGTAATAATAATGATAATCTTTTAGGAGTGTTTAAAGGGTGTCAAAAAAATCCGTGAACCATTTAACCCTAAAGTTCGTCGAATATAATTGGGTTCTTTTACGTTGTGGGGCCGTGGGCACGAGAGAAGAAGAGCAGTCGTCGCCTCAGGGCTCGCTTCATTACCGTGATTGGCACTTTCAATTAATATTAACATGAACGGCCGGACGGACAGTGGGGCCCCGGACTGTTAGTCCCGTCTCTCAGCATCTTGATGGCTGGACCCTTCTTCTTCGTCTTGTCTGTTCTCTTCGCGTTTTCGAAACAAACGAGACGAGAGAAGAGAAGAGGCCGAGGCGGATCCGTTAATAAGCCGTCTCATAAATGTGTAAATATGTGGTTAATGTTACGGTCGCGGCGGTTTGATCGTTAAAAGCGCCACGGATGCCAACGCCACACAAAACCAGAACCACGTCCGATCCTCCTGGTGTGTGTGTAAAGGTGGATGTATAAATTGACTGCGAGTGTGGTTTCGAAACCGACACCGTGGTGAATTATTCATTTTCAGTGGTGATGTTAAGAAGTTTAGAAATGTTGGGTGATAGGCTTGTACAAATTTGTTTGTGTTGATTTACATTGATGACAATTTTTTTTATGAATTAAGATAAATAGGTTTTTCTTTGCTTTAGTACATACACCAAGATAATATAAAGTGAAGAGATGAATGCACTCTTTTTTCCTAATATCTTGTTGAAACATATTTATAGAATCAATTTCAAGTGTTTGTTGTAGTTCTTTTTTCTTGTGCACTCCTCCATCCCAGTATTAATCTCCCTGCAACTTTTTTATAAAATCTTAAAAACACTTCTTATGTGCTTCAGCCCAGCTTCTTATACTTCATCACCCTTCCCCATTTTTACCGATTTCTATGTAGCCCTGAGTCTTCCTGCTTATCCCACATTGAATGTCTTTCCTGCATCATTTCCACCATCTTCATGAAAAAATCCGAATGATTCTAGTTCTGGGTCGAGTCTCAGTTCTAGTTTCACAAACATATTCAACAATCTAACGCTGAATAACAATGAAATCTAGAACTAACAAGAACTAAAAAGTTTTGGGTTTAGAAGTGCGTCTTGGTTAGGCCCAAAAGTTCCTAGTTCTAGTTTTAGTTCAATAACTATTATATATAACTTATATGGAATCTAACGACATTTTAGTATCTACTCGCGCTACCTAATATTGTCACCAGAACAAACATTCGACCTAGAACTAGAATCATTCGGATTTAGCCGTCTTAAGAGACGTACGGCTGCGTAGTGCTGATTGTATAATGTTATTGAACTAAAACTAGAACTAATATTCGATCCAGAACTAGAATCATTGGTACCGCGATTTGCCGCCATTTTTGCTCGAAAGGTCACACAGCAAATATAAAATTCCAATAGAGTTATTTAGTGAGACAACAAACAAAATATATCAAACAAATTCAATAGATTCTCTAAATTTCAATTATAAGTCAATGTAGTCAAAGTACTCAACCAAATCCTATTATAAGTATACTTATGGTTTAAATTCACTGTCCGAATAGGCTTGATTATTCTTCTGAATAGGCCGAAGGAGTTAATACTGTATCTAGAAGACTTGATTTGCTACAAGACGACAATATACAGCCTCTAGATGACTGTTTCTAGAAAAGTTGATATTGCTTCCAGAAGACTGATACTGCTTCTAGAAGACTTTAAATGTTTCCAGACGACTTGTAATGCTTCCAGATGACTTAATATTGTATCTAGAACCCTTGACATGTTTCCAGACGATTAACAATGTTTCTAGAAGACTTGATGTTGCTGTTAGAAGACTTGAAATGCTTCCAGAAGACGTGATATTGCATCTAAAAGAGTTGCTATTGCATCTAAGAGACTTGATTTGCTGCCAGAAGATTGAGTACTGCCTCTGAATGATTTGATACTGTCTCTAGAAAACTTGATATTGCTTCCAAACGAGATGCAAATTCTCTAGAAAACTTAAAATATTTCCAGAAGACTTGCAATGCTTCCAGATGACTTGATATTGCATCTAGAAGACTTGATATGCTACTAGCAGATTTCATACTGCTTCTAGATGATTCGATACTGTTTCTAGAACACTTGATATTGCTTCCAGAATACTTGTAATGTTTCTAGACGACTTACAATGCTTCCGGCCGCCTTACACTGCTTCCAGAAAACTGCAGTGCTTCCAGATAACTTCCAGACATTGCACCTAGAAGACTTAAAATGCTTCTAGACGACTTACAATGCTTCCAGAAGAATTGAAATGTTTCCAGAAGTCTTGATACTACTTCTAAACGAGTTGAAATACTTAGAAATTACTTGAAATACTTCCACAAGACTTGATACTGTTTCCAAAAGATTCGATACTGGTTGTAGATGTATTAAAATGCTTCCAAAAGACTCAACACTACTCCTGCAAGACTTGCCACTGTTTCTACAACATTTGAAATGTTTCCAGAAGACTTGATACTGCTTCTGAAGGAATTGATATTGTTTCCAAAAGACTTGATACTGCTTCTAGATTTAAAGTGATAACAAAAGTCTCAACGTTGTCTCCGGTAGGCTTAATATTGCTACCAGAAGATTTGAAATGTTTTCAGTAGAATTGATACTACTTCCAGAAGATTTTAATTGCTTCCAAAAAATTTGAAATTCTAATAAAAGACTTGATATTGCCTCTGTATGACTTGAAATGCTTCCAGAAAACTAATTTATTTGATACCGAGCGTATTTTCATTGCAAATCAACAAGCGCTAGAAAAATCGTTTCAAATATTTTAATTTTTTCTTAATTATGAGATTTCTTTATATTGCCAAACTTATCGTTTCTTTCATGAAATCCTGACTGAAATGTACAAGTCTCAAGATTAAGATACCACTCTTAGGTTGACTAAATTGATTATAATAGAAACATTTTATGAGAAATTTCGATGGATTATGATCGTCTTTTTATCACTTTGGTCAAAACTTTTAGATAAAATACTTCTTCAATTGATGTGAATTGAAAAATTGAATGAAGAAGGCTAGCTGAGATATGGGCTTTTAAAGAGCATGGTGAAATTTGCCAAAAAAACACTTAAAATCCAAATTACTTTTTGAAACTTTCTTTTACCTATAATAAATAGGTGAAGATTAAAAGAGGTAATAAAATCGATAGCATTTTATTTAAAATAATGAAGTTGTGGTCTACTTCCGGTATACAGGAAGTGACGGTTATCAAAATGTTGAATCTCCACGAATAGTAGATCTCAAACAAGTTCTAACGAACCAGTTACGTGAGACACCCTGTATAGATAGTATAAACATGAACTATGATATCTTTTTTATTAAAACTTACACAGTAAAATTGTTAAATTCTTATCATTCGAAGAAAATTGTACTTTACCTAAAATTTTTTAGCAAAAAAGTTTATCGAAATCATCGAATTTTCTCATCAAATCTACAAATAAGGTAGTATTCGTATTCCAAGAAAACGATACCAAACATACTAAATTGCGTTTAGGTATTTTGGAATAATAGGAATTTGTTTACAAATATTTTCAAACACCCTCCACTTCATTTTTAGAAATAGACCGAAAATGGTTTAACAAAAGAAACTATATCTTATTTAACGTTTGAAAAGTATATACTTTTGTATTATGTTAACGCAGCGGAATTCCGAGCTAATCCACATTTTTACAGTCAAGATAGCATTTGCGCCTTCTAGCGGTCATCTTCATCATCGGAAACACTTTAGTCATAAAATTTTTTACTGCAAGTGTTTACAATGAGTAGTTTCCAACAAACGGCACTTTGCACGCTTATTTGGCCACCCTGTACATGTTTTTCTTAATGTTTTTAACGATTCTTTTAAGTATTTTATTCATTTTTAAATATGTAAAACCATTTCATAATAGTTATTTGCTTTCTTTAAATTTTAAACTGTATATGGTGGTTTCATCAAGACAATAAACTAATTTCACAAAGCCTGTTTGCAACTCCAAGGGCAATGAAAGGGCATTATTACAAGTGCAATTTTTTATAAAAAAAAGTAGTGACATACATATGCTAACAAACAGTGACATGCACTGATATGCTGTCAAACCATCATTTTGGCTCGAATAGTTTGAATACATGGGCTTCATAAACCGCGGTACTTTAGTAATCTAGGGACTACTAGAATGTTGTTAAATTCTATATTGTTATTGAAATAAAAGTAGAACTAACACTAGACCTAGAACTAGAGCCCCTTTTTTACGAATTCGGGAAAAATCTGCTAAACAGACATCTGACCTGGGATGATGGGCTACCAGATAGTGTGGGGTTGGAGGTCCTAGACCCCGACACACTAAAAACCCCTTTCCTCATCGTCTTTGGAACCGCCAGAAAGGCATTTCTTCAGAGTTTCCACTCAACTGGAAATTTCTGAATCTTTGTAATCCCGCCGCTTCGTATTTCGTCCTTTACGATTCCTGTCCTTCCTGGTTTCCCTCTCCCGGTCTTCTCTCAGCATTCGCGATGGCCCGGATTTCTCTCCCCTGCTGAATTTCCAGTCCTCGTCCCAGTTATCCCAGTGGATTGAGTAGCAGCAAAAACAAGGAAAACTCCCTAAGCCCATTGAAATGTTACTTACGATACACGTACCTAGGTTTGGCGGAACCTAAAAGGTCTTTAAGAAGACCTTAAAAGGCTTTCTCGCTTATCTCTATAAAGTTGTTCATCCCCCGGGTTAGGAAGGAAAGACTCCTGGCTTTCCTAGGGATTTCCAATCCTCTTCCAAGTTGTCATGGTGGATTGAACGACAGCACAAAAGCGAAGAAAACTCCCTAAATCTTCTTTTTCTTCCGCCATCGACGCTCCTTTGGCTTTGTTGGTCTCTTTCGAACTTCCTTTCGTAGAACTAGAACCCAACCCAACCCTAATACTTCTAGTACTAGGTTTGGTGTTAATTCTAGTTTTCGAGACAGTATTGGGCAATGCTAGTAAGCACTAGACAATACTAGATTGTATATTGTTAGTGAACTAAAACTAGAACGAACTATCGATCCAGAACTAGAATCGTTTGGATTTAGCCGTACGTCTTTTAAGACGGCTTCTATTCTTTAATTCATCTACACATCTATTAGGATGTGTTAGTAAGCACTAGATAGTACTAGATTGTATATTGTTATTGAACTAAAAGTAGAATTAACAGTCGAAATTAACATTCGGGTTTAGCCGTACGTCTCTTAAGACGGCTAAATCCGAATGATTCTAGTTCTGAATCGAGTGTTGGTTCTGGTGACAATGTTAGGTAGCGCTACTAAATACTAGAATATTATTAGATTCTATATTGTTATTGAACAAAAACTAGAACTAACACTAGACCTAGAACTAGAAATGTTTGGGTGTAGCCGTGCGTCTTTAGACAACAAACAACTTCTAGTGTTAGTTCTAGTTTTCATTATTATTCAGCGTTGGATTGTTGAAAGCGTTTATGGAACTAGAACTAACATTCGACCCAGATCTAGAATCACGTACGACTAAATCCAATTCATTCTAGTTCTGGGTCGAGTATTGGTTCTAGTAACAATGTTATATAAAATAATGCTGTTAATGCTTGAACATAAATCGTTTCAGTAGACAATTGTATTGTACTGAAAGATTTAAAAAACGAATAAGATTTCTTGATGAATATAAAAAAATTGGAAATGAATATTTACGGTTGTTTTAGGAGAATTTATGTTGATGAGTTGACCTGACTAGAAGGGATTGAGATAATGAATTAAGGTTTCAAAACCGTGTTGTAACGGGCTACGAGTTGATGGGCCGAGAACGAAGACGGTTGGCAAGCGTGGAGGCAGGTCGTAAAAATGCTTTATTAGTTTACCAGCAGCGGGTGGTTCCAATTTTCCAATTAGCACCGGACGCATAACTTGAACCCCCATTACACTAATCTATTAAACGTAATGAGTTTAACCCACGTTCACTTATTTATTTTATTTGGAACCACACTTAAAAATTATGCACAAAAAAATTACACAACATAAAATCAACTTGAGACCATTTTCTTAGGGTTGAGCGTATCTATAAGGTTTATTAATCACATCGTTAAGTATGCAGGTTTATTTCACAATGAATTTCTAACCCATATGGATTATTAATGATTATTGTCTTCTTGTTTTCTCGCACCGGGATCTGGAGGTGTTAGAATGGACGGCTTCTTGTGGTTGTTTGAATTGGAAAAAAAAATAGTAGCTCGTGTCTCGGCTTGTTAGCGCTCTTCATTACGGGTTTTTGATATATGGAACTCATCGAATTAGCTCGATTGTTCGTGCTGGGTGTATTCGATGATGAAATTGACTAATGATTGACGCTTGTCGTGTGCTGACCAGAAACTATCTATTTCATTACATCAACAGTAAATACCCACCTAATTTACCTTCATGATCTAATTTCTATCCAAAATTCCTCTTTTAATTATTAATACTTAAAAATCTTTTTTGGTTAGCGACATTAATCTAGGTGCGGCATTCCATCGTTAATTACGCCGGCAATTGAGCAATTAAGGGCCCTTAATAAATTCGATACTAAGTCGCCGACAAACGGGGCTCACATCGCCGCTGGGTTTTATTAATTTTTAACGAGCCGAAGACGTCGTATGCTAAATTAATATATAATTGTGCAATAAATTCCGGGCGGGATGTCCGTAAACTAACGCGTGTTTGACGGCCCTTAAAATTAACGATTACCAATTTAATCGGGCTCTTTTTTTGTCTCTTCTACCTTCTCGCCCCCCAAAGGTAGACCAACTAATCAACTTAATTAAAATAAATTTATTCTTATGATAGTTGTGAGAAATTATAAACAATTGGTATTCAAGACATGATTCATTAAATTAGTCACGTTATAAAGAAACATCATGACATTAAACCAATAAGTAATTATGTATCGAGATGATTTAATATATTGTCTTAGCATCATAAGAAAATTGGTTAGTTTTGAATGACATGGTTTATATGTAACACCTCGGCCGCAAGTGACCTTGATTTAGTTAGCAAATAAGCATATCCTTGAAATTTGATTAGTTTTAAATGATGTAGCGTCTCGGCCGCTACCCAAAAAATCATATAATTCCTGATCTTCGTCCACAAGAATTTAGATTTTGAACCATAAAAACAAATAAGAATGAAGAATTTGTACCTTATGCTAATAAAAATAAATAAATTTAACCAACTTTTGTATCACCCTGTATATAATAAAATTACAAAAAAAAACTGAAGTCTTTTGAAGGGTCTCAGAAGGGGGCCCTCCATTACTCACCCGCCGCCCAAGTAATTGCTTGTATCGGTCACTAATTGTGCCCTATGGCCCCCCCGTAGAGTTTCGAAGGACGATAACCGAAGCCCCGACCAAAGAACGAGGAGTAACCGAGATACTCGATATAGATTTTGGTCCAATTTGGTACCCGCAATGCGCGAGCAATCGTAATTATCATTCAGGTTGCGTCTCCTCTTCACGGCACATGATGAATTATGTATTATTGGCGCGCGATGACCGTTGTCGACGACGAGTTGAGGTTCAAAAAGTTGATGAAGCTTTCTTTTTTTGTACAAACGAGTCTTAAGTAATTACAAAAAAAAGATGTCCTTTCGCTCAATTAAATCTCCTTGGAATGTACTTAATTTAAAATGTAGTTAATTACATATTTACGCATTTCTTATCCAACCTAACGCATTTGCTACATGTTTCTAATTTTAGCATTAATTCTTAGCACGTACGAGAAGTGTGGACAGATATGGGAGGATAACGGTAAAGAAGGGGAATAGGAAAGGAAGAATGGGAGAGGACTTTAATTAAATATTTACGCATTTCTTATCCAACTCAAAGTATTTGCTTCATATTTCTAATTTTAGCATTAATTCTTAGATTGTAAGAGAAGTCTGGACAGATATGGGAAGATAACGGTAGAGAAAGGGAATGGGAAAGGAAGAATAGAAGTTTTTAATTAAATATGTACGCATTTCTTACCCAACCCAACGAATTTGTCATATTTCTAATTTTTGCATTCATTCTTATCATATTTTTAGAGAAGAGGAATGGGAAAGGGGAAATAAGAGACGATTTGAATACATAGATGATGATGGACAGAAAAATGGAAGTAAAGGATTTACCAATAAAAGGTCTCATTTTGAAGAGAGGCAGCTAGCACTTTTGATATCTTTTGACACTTGACAAGTAAAAATTGAAATTGTTAAAACTCATTACAACAAGGTGATAATTTTGCCTTACTGGTTAAAAAGTTTGATCTGTTGAGAAAACATAGTCAAGGATCAAAACCGTGTGCTTCGTTCAAGAATAATTGATCATCATCTATGGAATTAGGGATTCCTCAAACTATTTTAAGGCTTTTAAAGTTCAGTTAACACAAAAACTCAAGTAGTTCGATCACCAGCAACGCCGTATCTTCATTGATTGGGTATTTGAAATGCATTAAAATGATACCGATATTCATCGAAAAATCATCTCCAATGATGGGGTCTATTTTCACCTCGCAGGCTAAGAATAAGCAAAATTACAACATTTAGGGATCGGAATCTAAGAATGCTTGTTGAAAAGTCTCTCCATCCTGAACATGTGGCTGGCGGTGTGATTGGATCTTACTTATTCGAAAATCAGGCTGGTGCTGTTAAGCTGCCTTTTGTGCGAGGGAGATATGGGTATTTGTGTATCGGGTACTTTGTTCGGATTGGCTGATGGTGGTCACGTGAACTGTGATTAATGATTTTTTATGCCCGGAATCAGAAGATTTTAATATGGACGACACACAGTGAACAGTGGGGTATTTGACCCAAAAAAATGGCCAAAATTCAAATTTTCAAAAAGTTACTACTAATTAGTTATAGCGTAAATCATTTTTAATTTCAATACGATTTTAGGTTCATCCGGAATGAAATACGAAATATTTTTAAAGAAAGATGTTGCTTGCCTGGATGGCACATTCAACATTCCTATTGAAAAACGATCTTCGGGAATTGGACGAGCAAAAATTTGCGAAGATCGTTTGTAAATGAATTAACATATGCGGAACAAGCTTTAGCGATATTTGTAGACGTTATACCAAATAAATAAAATAAATGTTATCCATCCAAATAAGGAAATTATTCCTTATTGTCACTGAAACTAGTGCCGAAGTAAAACTACAAAATTTACTAGACCACACATTATCTTTTAACAAAAAGATGAGTTGCGAGATGGTTTTCATCAGTCACAATATAAGCAAAGGTTTGAAAACACCACATTATCTAATGGAAAGGTGTTTCAAAGCTCCATTTTTCCGTTAAAATGATTGACAAAGAAAAAAAAACCGTTTGGGTAAATCCAAAACCTTCTTCAGCAGGTTTTTTTTGACCAATAAGAATACGATTTTTACAAGAAACTGTGGACGTCATAAATGAAGAAGTTGAATACGTTAACCAACAAATAGGGATCTAAACCCGACTAAAGTGGCAATTCAGGAAAACCATGCATAAATTAAGCATACACTATTTTTTTCAATCTACAATTTCTCTACAAATTCCTCAACAATCTACAAATTTTTCAATCTACATCTACCATGAGGTGTTATATTTATGGTGCTTCATCAAAAGAATTTAACAACATAACTTTAAAAAAACCTGTAAAGAAAGGATTCTACATATATCTTACAAAATTTCTATCAAAAAATGGCAAACGAAATGTAAAGAGGAGGCCGAAATTGTAAACAATAGAAAAAATGAAATACAGAATATTTTTTAATACAGAAATATATAATGTTATTTAAAGCAGAAATGGGGTTATTAGTGGACACACCTAAGCCCAACTTTGGTAATACCAATGATGGCAATACAAGTCGAAGATTTTTTGCTGATCCGAAACTCGTTTCTAAGATTACCGGTGTAAACAAAAATTTAATATGTCGATTTAAAGTGATCTTAGAAGCAATTTCAAGTGGAGGATAGATTGATGTGCAAACATTTGAAGCATACAATGAAAGGGCTGAAACTTATGTTAATTTATATTCATAGTATCCAACGTCCAACCGTCCATAAACTTTTGGTTCATGAACCAGAATGCAGATATAAACATTTTTGTAATTAAAAATTTGCGCGAACATTTTCAAGAGAGAAGTGTAATGAGAATGTTATTAACCGATTGTTGCTGATTTCAGATTCGCTAATCTCTTTCATAAGACTAAAAAAAACACTCTGAACCCCTTCAAAAGGAGACTATAGAAATGCTGTCACTTGAAGAGGAAGATGAAGATGATAATGAAGAAGAAGTAGTAGAAGAGGAAGACGCCCAACAAGAAATTGAAGACTCCGATTAAAATCTATGGAACCGTGTTGCTATCAATGTAAATATAAGCATAAATGTTACACTGACTAGTTACCTAGTTTTTTTTGAACAGGTCTTCAAATCATTGTTTGTATAAATTGTTATTTCTTTTTGTTTTCATTTCTAGAATTAAAAATAAAAAGAAAAAAATATTAAAAAGTATGACTAATCAGTTATTTTAACTTAAATATTTTATAACACATTTTATAGATTTTAGTGATATTAATAGAGCACATTTCACAAATTTTTCGGGTTTTCAAGGCAAACGACAAAGCTGTTTGAAACACAACAGGAATAAGAAAAGGTTTAAAATTAAATTATCTATAAAGTGAAATAATTATCTATTAAATCCACCAATAGGATAAAAAGTCTGTCAAATTTTAGGGGAGCATTAATTAACCCTTCAAAGTGCTTCAATTAAGCTCTACCTTCTACCGATGAGTACTCTTAGTATACATACAATATATACCAAATTTGGTACTTCGAATATTTACGTTTTTTTCGAAATTTGAGATTTTACTTTGAAAGCTTATAAACTCAGGGATACAACTTAGCATAAGGCAAACCTCTTATTGTAAAACTTTTTATAACATGAAGTATTGCTCTTTCACAATTTGAAAGGTTGAAAGAATTTTTTCATGGCCAACCTCCCTTCAATCGTTATTTCTCAGTGGTAATCATGAAAATAAGAGATGAAAAGTACCGTATTACTAAAAAGTTTACGCTCAACTCAACACTAAATAGACAGAAAAATTAGCAGTTTGAAACATTCACAACTATTATTGCATTCCTAAGTAAAAAAGAAGTTCCAAACGATGATTTTGGAACGAATGAACACAATCCAACCCAAACCAATCCATTAAAAACAAAGTCAAAATGACGTTCTTTTTTTGACATCTCAACATATATAACACTCTTGAAGTAATGATAACTGTAGCATGCTGTGCACAGGACATGGAGAGTGATGTTGTTGCTAACAAAATTTAGTTATTAATAATTGTGTCATTCACAGCAATTGTGTTATATAAATAATTTGTTTTAAATTATTCTTTATTGTGGACAAAACCCACAAACAAATAGGTGTTATTATATTTATTATATTATTATATCCGAAACGTAACCAAGATACCAACCCAAACCTTTCTGCCGCTAATGGTACAACAATTGCTACATACGGTAAAAAAATGCTTACTGTTTCATTAAATCTAAGAAGGAATTTTCCATTCCTATTTTCCATAGCTAATGTTAGTACCTCAATCATTGGTGCAGATTTCCTTCATGCATTTGGTATTTTGGTGGATATTAAAAAGAAACGATTGGTAGACTCGAAAACTAATTTATTTTCTTATTTTCTTTTGAAACTAAATACACAACACTTTTGAAAAAATTTCCAAAATTAACTTCTACACCGGACATTACAAAACCAGTTGGACGTAACGTTAAAAATAAAATAGTTACCAACTCACACATACCGTTTTGTCGTCCCCGACGTTTAGATGTGCACAAACACAACATTGCAAAAAAAGAATTCGAACAGATGGTGGCATTAGGAATTTGCCGACCCTCTGCTTCTTCTACAGCGTCGCCTCTTCACATGGTTCCTAAAAAAGATTCCAACGATTGGAGACCATGTGGAGATTACCGACAGCTCAACAACATCACAATACCAGATCGTTATCCTCTTCCGCACATTCAAGATTTTAATCTACATTTACACAATTGTAAATTTTTTTCAAAGATAGATCTGGTAAGGGCTTATTACCAAATCCCTGTAGAAGAAGACGATATTCCTAAAACGGCTATCACTACACCGTTTGGTCTGTTCGAATTCACAAGAATGCCTTTCGGTTTACGTAATGCTGGCACAAACCTATCAAAGGTTTATTAACGAAGTTCTTTCTGGTTTAGATTTCCTTTTCGTTTATCTAGATGATATTCTAGTAGCCAGTCACAATGAAGAACAACATTATTTTCATTTACAACAATTATTTGAGAGGTTATGCTCCTACAATATCAATATACAACCGACAAAATTGATATTTGGAGTTTCAGATTTAAATTTCCTCATCAAATATCTGCTGATGGCTTTCGCCCTTCGCAATCTAAGGTTAATGCCATAACTGAATTTCCCAAACCAACCACACTTTAACAGTTACAACGATTCTTAGGAATGATCAACTTTTACCGCAGATTTTTACCAAACATTTCAAACATTTTAGCTCCTTTACATCATTTATCAAAAACACTTTATTCACAAAAACTTAAATCAATCATTTCTTGGACACATGATCACGACATTTCTTTCACTACAGCTAAAGAACTTTTATCAAAATCCGTTTCACTTGCACATCCATCACCACAAGCAACTCTTTCACTAACGACAGATTCCTCAAGTAAAGGCTATAGACACAGAGTTTTATCGCAGACTATAGACAACAAAACATAACGTTTAGCATTTTTTCCCAAAAATTATCATCGAGCCAAATAAATTACGCAACTTTTGACAGAGAATTATTAGCAATTTACTCTAGTATCAAATTCTTTAAACATTTTTTACATGGACTTCAATTTATAGTTTATACTGATCACAAACCACTAATCAACATAATTTTTTCTAACACAGAAAAAACTCCACGTCAGACACGATATCTTAGTTACATAACACAATTCACATCAGATATCAGGTACATTAAAGGAGAATCAAACATTGTAGCGGACACGTTGTCCAGAACAAATATTGATTCTCCAAACTCACAATACCCTGACACACAAACTTTAAAAAACTCCCAACTTAATGACACAGAATTAACTCATTTACTAAATAAATAATACTCGAACTCACAAACTATTAAATATAACCTTTCGCAACAATCAACATCACATTCAAATGTAAAGCTTTGGTGCGACATTTCAATAAATAATCCTCGAATATATATACCACAAAAATTTCGGAAAACAATTTTCAACAAATTTCTTAATTTAACACATCCAGGTATTCGCGCTACTATACACAGCATCAAAACACGATTCTTTTGGCCACACATGACAAAACACATTCAGTTATGGACAAAAACCTGTTTGCAATGTCAACAAACAAAAGTTTACAAACACACAAAATCACATATTGGCAAAATTCCGATTCCAAAATTAAGATTTGATCATATTCACATTGATTTGGTCGGTCCTCTCACTCCGTCCCTTGGATGCTCATATGTGCTCACCGTAATAGATCGGTTCACACGTTGGCCAGAGGTTTTTCCTCTCAAAAATATTAATACTAATACAATTGGATATCGGATACATTGTTTCGGCATTATTTCAGCCGATTTGGCATTCTTAGTACTATCACCCATGATCAGGGGCGACAATTCGAATCAAAACTTTTCGCAAAATTTCACACTCTTTTAGGAACGCGTCAAATTCATACATTCACCTTCAACAAGGAATTGGTAATAAACATCGACAACCTTAAACCAGCATTTCTTTTAAACGAAAATTCAACATGTCACCACAGCGAGATTAATTTTAAAATAAATAAAATTCAAAAGAAAGTTACTTTCAATTTTTAAATTTTAATTATTCTTTGATATTACCACCATATTCCTCTTTTTATTAATCCTTATAGGAGGGGAAGTGCCTGTAGCATGCTGTGCACACGATATGGAGAGTGATGTTGTTGCTAACAAAATTTAGTTATTAATAATTGTGTCATTCACAGCAATTGTGTTATATAAATAATTTGCTTTAAATTATTCTTTATTGTGAACAAAACCCACAATAACATTCATCAATCCTAAAACGACGGAGTGATCTATCAATGACTATTTGTAGTATAAATTAAGCAGCAGCAATGAAAAGATGTTCTTCGCCATGTAAAGGTTGTCATGTTGTGTAATTAAAGGTCATCTTTAATTTGTAGCCCTTGTGACAAAAAGTAGTGAATAGAAGGAACATACTTATTGCACACCAAAGACTAGATGCTACTGGAATAAGAGTTGGTTACAGCAAAGTAGATACTTTTAAGAAAACGTTATATCTACCTAATTAACGACCACATTATAGTGTTAATACAGAAAAACATAAGACATGTTCATCGTCATCGTCTAGATCAATTTATTGATTAACTGACACTACTAATGACAATTCAAATTTCTGTTAGTACTGTTCATCCCACTACCCTTTTTTCCCCCATCTCTTCCAGTATTCGTGCAGACACAGATATCGTTACTTTTTGAAATGCTACTTTTTATATGCGTACCTGTACGAGAGGGCGGGAGACCTCTCATTTTCCTCCTCTTCTTATTTGGTTCGCCTATTTCTCTCCCCATTCCAACACTGTTCATGTGGACATAGTAATCTATTAATTTTTTAACTTTCATTATTTCGATTCATACCTGAAGAAGAGGGCCAATCTCCTTCATAATTTTCGTCTGGAGATCCAATACTTCCTCCCCCGCTTCTCTCTAACACCATCTCATGAATATTTTCCATATTGATCTGTTTTTCAATTTTTATCTCTGCTTTTCATCTCAGCAGCTCGAAACGTGCGTACTCAAAAACAGTATGTCTCAGAGAATCCTCCAATCCACAGCCGTCCCAGCATTCACCTGGTCTTCTTTTAATGAAAGGAAATTAAGTTATCCACGATGAAAATTTATTTAATTCTGTATTACAATATTTCGCCCTTTCTAAGAGCATCTTCAGGTACAACGTCAAAAACTAAGAAAAGATGTAAGTGTGACACATGATCTTGTGGATAAATCCTTATAAAATCGAAGTATAAAAACGAACGATGTTGAAAATACAAAAAGATAAAATTTTTAAAAAATCAACGTGTGTTACCATATAAAGGGTTAACACAACGTTGAGCGATAAGTTTAGTTAAATTATATAAATGTTGAAGGCAGGTGTAATTAATGTGAAGGCTGAAGGCTTGTTGAAAATCAAAAAATTTTTTGGCGTTAAAGATCGAAAAGTGAGCCGTGTGCGCACATGGCAATAGTTTACATCAGACTATGCCATAGACTATGCATTTCGTTTTTATACTTCGATTTATAAGGATTTATCCACAAGATCATGTGTCACGCTTACATCTTTTCTTAGTTTTTGACGTTGTACCTGAAGGCGCTCTTAGAAAGGGCGAAACATTGTAGTACAGAATTAAATATTTTTTTTTTTTTTTAGTTATGTTTTTATCCATTATCACTAATATGTTATATAAATATAAAATATTATCTTGTACTAAGTGATATATAAATTTATTTACGTCTTGACCGGTTTCGGTAATTATATTACCATCTTCAGAAGAACATCTACATTAAAGAGGTTTACATATTAAAATAAATAATTTTATATCTACTTTAAAACTTACGTCAATTAACAATTTAAAAAGTTAAAACAATCACTATACATTCTTAAGCGCACACAAACATACATTTCTTAAAATACAACAACACAATGGTATCACGAGGACAAATAAAACTCGTTTTCTAAAGAATATAGAAATGGAAAGTGGTTTTTAAAGATTTTTATAAGGATTTTTAAATTATTATATAATGGAGGGGTAATATGGTTTATTTGTTCATTTAGTGCTATTTTATCCGGATTTTGTTTTTTAAATTTAGTTATTTCATACATTTCGAGTATTTCTAGTAAATAGCCTTTATTTTTCTTGTGTAATATTTTTGTATTTTTCTCTATATTAAATTCGTGGTTGTTAAAAAGTAAATGTTTTCCAAATGCCGAATTTTCTTTCGTTAAATGTTCTTTGATCCTTGTTTTGAAATTACGTCCGGTCTCTCCGATATATGTAGTTTGACAACTATTGCATTCTATTTGGTATACACCGCTTTCTTGTAAGATATCAAATTTGTCTTTACTATTATCTAGAATATTTTGAATAGTGTGAGTAGTTTTAAACGTTAGATTTATGTTATATTTTTTGAAAAGTTTTTTCAATTTGTGTGATATCGTACCTGGATAACTTATTGTTTTAAATTTATCTAACTTGCTATTATCGATAGTCTTTTCTAAGGATGAGATTTGTTTTGAATTTATTTTATTATGTTTTTTGTCTATTAATTTTTGCACTGTATTTTCGGGGAAATAATTATCTTTTGCTATTGTTTGTATTATTGATATTTCCTTTTCAAAATTATTTTGGCTTAGTTCTGAATTGAAATAATGAACAGAATGGATTACCTAACAAAAACAAACGATTTCCTCAAAAGTAACAAATACACACAAATTAAAAAAGATCCTACTAACTCTTTCCATATAAAAACCAAAAAAGTAATAAAAGAATGTAACAACACCTTAACAAAGTTCATTTCCAACACTTACAATATAACACCAATGAACCCAAAAACACCCAGATTGTATGCACTACCAAAACTACATAAAGAAAACATACCCATACGACCGATCATCTCAAGCATTGACTCTAGCACATATAGAATAGCACAGTTTTTGGTTCAATTTTTTAAAAATCATGTTCCATTCAAACCAAAGTTTAGTATTAACAACAGACAAAACGTAATAGAACAACTCCAAAAATCAGCTATACAGAAGGAATCATTAACCTTTTCATTTGATATCACAAACCTATATACAAATATACCCATAAAGGAAGCTTTAACTATAATAAAGGAGTTTTTGCACAGTAGAATGGATAATAGAAATGATGTCGATAATATTCTCAAATTATTACATATCTGCACTGAACTAAATTTCTGTAGATTCGATAATAAAATATATGAATTTAATGATGGTCTCCCAATGGGATCGCCGCTTAGCGGACTTATTTCGGATATATTTTTAAATAAATTAGAGGAAGATCTTATCGTAAATTCAATAAACCCACATCATGAGAATATTATCACATGGTTACGTTATGTTGATGATATTTTAGTTGTAACTAAGACGAATGATATAAAAATGATTAATGACTTACATAAATACGTAAATAACCTCCATAAAAACATAAAATTTACGTTGGAAATGGAAAAAGACAACAAGCTAAACTTTTTAGATTTTACTCTAATCAGAAAAGAAAATAGGATTGAATTCGACATATACCGGAAACCGACACAGCACAACAAAATCATTCCGTATGATTCATACCACGATTATACTCAAAAGTTAGCAGCATTAAGATCATATATACACCGAGCTTTCAATTCAGAACTAAGCCAAAATAATTTTGAAAAGGAAATATCAATAATACAAACAATAGCAAAAGATAATTATTTCCCCGAAAATACAGTGCAAAAATTAATAGACAAAAAACATAATAAAATAAATTCAAAACAAATCTCATCCTTAGAAAAGACTATCGATAATAACAAGTTAGATAAATTTAAAACAATAAGTTATCCAGGTACGATATCACACAAATTGAAAAAACTTTTCAAAAAATATAACATAAATCTAACGTTTAAAACTACTCACACTATTCAAAATATTCTAGATAATAGTAAAGACAAATTTGATATCTTATAAGAAAGCGGTGTATACCAAATAGAATGCAATAGTTGTCAAGCTACATATATCGGAGAGACCGGACGTAATTTCAAAACAAGGATCAAAGAACATTTAACGAAAGAAAATTCGGCATTTGGAAAACATTTACTTTTTAACAACCACGAATTTAATATAGAGAAAAATACAAAAATATTACACAAGAAAAATAAAGGCTATTTACCAGAAATACTCGAAATGTATGAAATAACTAAATTTAAAAAACAAAATCCGGATAAAATAGCACTAAATGAACAAATAAACCATATTACCCCTCCATTATATAATAATTTAAAAAATCCTTATAAAAATCTTTAAAAACCACTTTCCATTTCTATATTCTTTAGAAAACGAGTTTTATTTGTCCTCGTGATACCATTGTGTTGTTGTATTTTAAGAAATGTATGTTTGTGTGTGCTTAAGAATGTATAGTGATTGTTTTAACTTTTTAAATTGTTAATTGACGTAAGTTTTAAAGTAGATATAAAATTATTTATTTTAATATGTAAACCTCTTTAATATAGATGTTCTTCTGAAGATGGTAATATAATTACCGAAACCGGTCAAGACGTAAATAAATTTATATATCACTTAGTACAAGATAATATTTTATATTTAAATAAATTTTCATCGTGGATTACTTAATTTCCTTTCATTAAATTCCACCACGATGACCATGGAGACAGTAATCGCTAATGGTCTTCTTTTCTTCATTCCTGTCAAATACTTTCCAAAAACTTCGTGGCCAAAAATCGCTTGTGTTGCATAGTAATTTGTGCTCTGTTTTCCTCTTTTCTAGCTCCTTTTGATTCCCAATCGCGAGCTCTCTCCCATATTAGAAGGTCATAGGGAGGACACCTGGCCAATACTCCTACTGCTTTGGTCGATGTCATCCTATATGCTGAGGTCACGTGTACAGATGTTTTACGTTTTATAGATCTAAGCATATTTCTATATTTTTTATGCTTCAATACTCCTTCCCATGCTGGGGCATCGCATAGGGTTGCTAATTCCATTACTTTAGCCAGCAGTTTTCTCTTTCTCTGGCTTGGACCTCCTATTCTTGCCATGAGCTCTGCTAACACATTAATTGTCTTTTTGAAATTTGTTTTTTTGATTGAACGCCAGTAGTCATTTCCTTTTCTCTTTCATCTGGCAATATTACAATTCTCTTACACAAATATCTTTCCATTCGTTTAACTATAGTTGCAGACGCGTTATAGCTTTTCAGGACTCCCAGCAATCTCTTCCATGGCACGGAATTGAATGCATTTTTAATATCTAACAGGATCATTACCCTATACCCTCGATGGGCTAGTGAGACATTTTTTCTTTTCTGAGCATCCTACAATCCATCCCAAACAAACTTAACCCAACCTAACCCTATATTTTTCGGGAGGTCGTGGTCTATTCCTCGGTGGTAACTGGGAAAATGTGAGATGCGAAGTACTGCATTACCAAAAAGTATACGCTCAACTCACCATTAAATAGACAGCTAGATTAGCAAGCTTGGAAGCTTCATAGCTTTTATTACATATCTAATTGTAAGTAACAAAGAAGTTTCAAACAATTTTGGACCGAATAAATACAGTCAAAATAGGCTGCCACTACTATGACCACTAAGCTTCCATTAAAGCATAGGTTATCTATTCTAGAATAACCCTATTCTAGAAAAAAGAATAGAAGAATAGAATGATCGGTTGGAGAAAATCTTTTCTAAATATTAAAATATAATTGGAATTTGATTACAAGAACTAAAAATGGAAAAATAAAATTTATATAAAATAAAAAAAATTAAGTTGAACCAACCCCTGAGGAAATATGAAATATGTAAAGGTGCACTCTAAATCGAAAACATATATCTTTCCTCCACAGAGTCTACCTTCAGGCAACATCAATTTATTTCTCAAAGCAAACAAACCTTATTAAGTTAATTCAAATTTCGTAGCTGGAGGCGCCGGACGCGACCAAAAAACAATTTCTTTCCGAAGCGCTTACCTTTTAGCTATATGGTACAAGCTCCTCCATAAGACTAGTTTTTTGCGCGGCGATACGGCACCTTTACAAAGGAGAAGTTCCTTTTTAAACGAGCCGCAAGCTGCGAACGTTTTAAAACGTCTACAACGGGGGGAAGAAACGAATGCGAAGAAACACAAACGCGACGAAGAGGAGGCGTAGAGGCATCCAGGCTTCGTCCGCGAGCAGTAAATCAGCCTTTAACAACGTCGATAAATCACCGGTGGCGAATTGTTTACCAACTAGAATGCATTTATTAGCCGCTTTATGTGTTTCGCCCCGAGGACGCGATACAACACTGTTACAAAAACTTGTTACAATTTTATTAGCCGTCCGCGTTCGCCGCTTTTGCTGCTCTTTGCTTCGGACGTTTTTCGCCTCAAGCCAAAGTATCGAGGATATACCCGGACGATTTATGGGATTATTCGACGAAGATGCGTGAGGATATTGTTTGATATTATCCTTATTAACACTACAAAATCTATTTCAACGAGATTTAAATAGAACGCTTCTAGCTAAGAATAAAATTATATAATTTATTTTTGAATGTTTCGAAATGTTACAACTTGAAAAGTTCTTTTTTCAATTTCTAAGTATTAACTGGTACCAATCAGAAACGTTGACCAACTTCTTCGCATTCCCGATCGTTCGCAATCAAGCAATTAATAACCCCGCCTCGGAGAGAAGGCTATACCGTAGGAAACTACACAGTAGGTAATAAACCGCTTATCTGCCACCTTAATCTAAATTCGATTAAAACTTTCCCGGACGGTTTACCGGGGCCGAAATTCCATTCCGTGCGGCTTCGAAAGCGAAAAAAAATCGAATACAAAAAGAAGGGAAAAACCGTCCGAGATATACCTCTCTAGGAGGAGGAGGCGTGTCGAGGTAAATTCCCTCAAACCACTCCGGGATTTTACACTGTCATTAGCGTTATTAATTAATTAACTTTTTAATGGACCGAACGAACGGTCGTTGAGGTAGCCAGTTACCAGTTGTAATTAATACAGAGTCGAGAGGAGTGGAATTTAGTTCGCGCGGATTCTTCGTCTTTTGATTCTTCCATCCTCCTCCCCTTCCACCTCCTTATTCCCCATAAGAAGAAAACCTGAAGTAATACTTCTTCTCGGGTTGTGGGCCGTGGGGTCGACCACGCCCACAAATGTTTAGTTTATCACGTAACAACATTAATTAAACTCCTAAATAGATGGGCGAGCGAGAAAGAGGGGGACACGAACTCGGGGGGAAACGATGTTCATTAAGATGCCACCGTTGGTAAAAGGGGGACTGACCGATTTTCTAATCCCCCGCTACCGTGTTACGGGAGGCAGCCGGACATTAACGATCCGCAAGGGATTTGCATGTCGCCAATTAACCCAGCTATCGTAAATTTTTGGGTAACCCGCGTGTACAACCGGCTAACAAGGCCGTTTTCGACTTATCTGTAGTAAGTTACAACTTTTTTAACCGTTACCAAAACAAAAAGTAACCTACAATTTGCTCTTTAACGCAGTTAAAAGTGATATATGTAATAGGATTTTAAGATACAGTACTTAACAATTTGAAAAGGATAAGATTAATTAAAAACAAATTTTTTTTTAATCGAAATCTTGACTCGATAATGACTCGATAGCTTGATTAAGTATCGCGGTAAGATTCGCGAGCGAGGCGGTACAATTTTCCAAAATGGACAGATTTACATGCTTTTGGTCAGACTTGATAGGGGAGGGTTGCACACAGTGGGACGCTGTACACAATGAGACACCATTCAAATTTCGCGAACTGTTTGAGTTAATCAATCAGAACCATTCCCATTCAGTGCTGCCAAAGTAACCATTGTTTTTAGTCCAATATTGCTGCAGTATGACCAAGTCTGACAGAAGGGTTTTGTATCCCAAGCAGCAGTCCCACTTTATTTTGACGTCTATTTTTAGTCATAATTCCTCAGCGACGTCTTATGTCGAATAATATACATCATAAATGACGTCATGTTTTAAACCATTTTGAGACGGTTCATAAGTGACGTGATTTAGACGTCCGAGATGGCGACAAATTTTATACCACACTTTTTATAAAAGCTATACGTTTTTGAATTACACTGTTTTGCAAACTATTATATATCCTAAGGTATTTTTGGAAAAAGTTGTATTGGTCCATGATTTTTGAAGAATGTTATGGATTAAATTAAGTTGCGATCCGACTTCATACTATCCTTCATATTGAATCGCATGAACCCAACTTAACCAAACGCAACCCAACCCAATCTAACGAATCTTCTAAATTTTTTGGAAATATTGCATGATTTTTTTTCTTCTACTGATTTTTTTCTATACCATTAAATATGAGAGATGAGTTTAAAAGTTTTCTTCTATGGTTGAGTTGAGTTGAGCTTCAACTTTAAATGATTAAGTATGAAGGATGATATGAAGTTAAGCTTCAAACCATTCTTCATATAACAAAAAGTCAAATCCAAAACAACAAATCTAAGTTCAATTCAACATGAAGGATGGTATGAAGTTGAAGCTCTAATAGTCAGTTAGAAATCAACATTGTTCAGGAAGTCCCATTATAAAACTAAAGAATCATTACTAAAACTATTAAAACCATTTAAAGATGAACTTATTAATGGTGATTTGAACGAAATGGGTGTATAGAAAGTTTAAGACCGTTTAGAAATGGCATCAACTCTCGCTCATTACTTAGCCAGTATACTAGATCATGGATTTTTAGGAGCAAATCTCAATCAGCGACAATTAAATAGTGTAATGGAGTATGTCGAAATGAATTATCCAGAAGCATAGGCGGTAAATGTGTGGATACTTAGGGTATACAAGTATCCATACAAAATTTTTAAAGAGTGCAGAGCACCCATAAACATAATCGCCAAATAGGAGAGTACGCCGAGTGCTCCCAACTTGTAGAAGACTTGATAGTGCCCCTGGAAGACTTTAACTTGCTTCTAGAACACTAGATATTGCTTCCAGAAGACTTGATATTGCTCCTTGAAGAGTTGAACTGTTTTCAAAAGACTTGATACTGCACCTAGAAGACTTGAAATGCTTCCAGAAAACTTGTAATGGCTCCAGAAGACTTGAAATGCTTTTAGAAAACGAGAACCTGAAATGCTTCGAGCAGACTTGCAGTGCTTCCAGAAGACTTGAACTACTTTCAAAGGACTTGATATTGCCTCTGGAGAGTTGAACTGCTTCCAAAATACTTGATACTGCTCTTAGAACACTTGAAATACTTCTAGAACCTTTGATATTGCTTCCAGAAATGCTTCTAGAAGACTTGAAATGCTTCCAGAAAACTTGCAGTGCTTCCAAAATACTTGATACTGCCCCTAGAAGACTTGACACAATACCTAGAAAACTTAACGTAGACGCTCACTTCATTCTTTTACTACAGTAAACGAAAAAGGTGTCAAAGCATCATATTTGGTTAGTTTGAGAATTGCTCAAACCTCAAAGTGCCATACAATTGGAGAATAGATAATAGACTTGATACTGCCTCGAATGGCTTGATATTGCTTCCAACAGACATGATACTGCCTCTGGAAGAGTTGAACTGCTTTCAATAGACTTGATTCTGCCCCTAGAAGACTTAATGTTACCCCAAAAGACTTGAAGTGCCTTTAGAAGTCTTAAAATTTGAAATGCATCTAGAAGGTTTGAAACCGTCCCTGAAAGATTCGATACTGCTTCTAGAACACTTGATATTGCTTCTAGAAGACTAGAAGAAGACTTTCAGAAGATTTGCATTGGTTCCAGATGACTTGAACTGCTTCCAACTGACTTGTAGAGAACTTAATCTGCTTCTAGAAGAAGTGATATTGCTTCCAAAAGACTTAAAATGTTTCAAGAGTATTTGTAATCCCTCAGAAGACTTGATACTGCTTCTAGAAGACATGATACTGCTTCCAGAAGATTTTAAATGCTTTCAGGCGACTGAATAGTTTTTAATAAAAATCCTAAGTTGATGAATCCATCAAGAATATATAACTTAGACGAAACAGGCACAACAACGGTTCAAAACGCCAAGAAAATCAAAACAGAAAAAGGGATTAAGCAAGTGAGTTCCTATACCAGTGGCGAGAGGGGAATCTTAGTCACAACCAGTGCCATTATTTGTGCAACTAGCACATTCCTTCCCTCTACCATCATTTTTCCTCGAATATTTTGTTTCTTTGCTTCGTGGTGCACCTCACGGGGCCCTGGGTTTGGAATCCTTCAGGTTGGTTGACATCTGAGTTATTTCCTAAGGTGATGAGTGACACTTCATCAGTTTATCACATAGCACAAAAGAAAATCCAAGTTTCCTGATTTACGACAACTTAGATGCTCATATGTCCATCGAAGTCATTGATAAATCTCGTGCGGTAGGGGTCATAATCGTAACGCTGCCGTCTCATTGTAGCCATAAGCTGCAACCTTTAGATAAAGCTGTTATTGACCCATTCAAGGCGGCTTAGAATGCTGCTGTTGCCCATGGATGCTGAATCATTCAGGAAATCCAGTAACTGTCTACATCGCAACTTTAGCAAATGTGGCCCCTGATTATTTTCTTTATACTTTGTAACATGTGCTATTTCTTTTTAGTTATGTAATTTTGTCCTATAATTGTACTTTGTTGGGCAATAAAGTTAATTATTATTATTATGCAGCGATGACCCCAAAAAA
The DNA here is from genome assembly GCA_036711965.1 of Onthophagus sagittarius. Taxonomy (NCBI): domain Eukaryota; kingdom Metazoa; phylum Arthropoda; class Insecta; order Coleoptera; family Scarabaeidae; genus Onthophagus; species Onthophagus sagittarius. The sequence goes on from JASERS010000004.1 coordinate 18,996,728, forward strand.
CAACAAGTCTGGTTTCATGAAAACAGCAATTTTTCCGTTCAATGACAAAATCCTCACGGATACAAATTTTGTAGAAGCTCCTGTTACCGACAGACCTTTCACAGGAGAAGTCAACGACGTCCCATCCACATCAAAAGTCCAATCTCCCAAAGAGTTAAGTTCTAAAGTTCCATTGACTGAGTGATGGGCTTTGGCAGAAGCAAATGGAGCACCAATGGAACTGAGTCCAGTGACTGAAGATAACGGCAGTTCCAAAAAAAAAACATCCGAAGTTTTCCCAAAGCTTTGGAAAGAAAATCAAAACGAAAGATAATACGAAAAAAAAGTCAATTATCACTAGTTCGCTAGCGAAAGCTGAACTGGAAAAGAAAATCTAAGAAGAGCACAATATGTTCAAGGTTATGTGTAAAATACAAAAGAAGAACGTCAAAAAACACGTTTTTGAAGAGTCATCGGAGTCATCTAATGAGGAACCCAACTTAGTGGACTACGAAGACGACGGAAACTGGGTTGGATATTCAACTGATGATTAAGATTTAGCTAACTTCATAACGGCAGATGAAGAAAAACAAAATATATCATGCAGTACAGGTTTTGAAAGTGAAAGACGATAACGTGACAGTGAACTTCCTAAAAAAATCAAAGAAACTATATGTATTCCTCATAGTAAAAGACGAAAGTGACATGAAAATTCAGTAAATAATAAAATATTGCCAATCCCAACTGAACGTAGAGGCTACTACAACTTCTCTGTATCATTTCCACAGAATATAAAGTTACTATTGCTTGCAGAGGACTTGCAATACTTTTATAAGACTATTATTTTTCTCTTGATCCTGCTTCTAAAAGACTTGAAATGCAATCAGAAGACTTAGTATTGCTTCTAGAAAACTTGACATACTTGCAGAAAACATGATACTGCTTCTACAAGTTTTGAAATGTTTTCAAGAGACTCGGTACTGCTTCCAAAAGACTTGAATTACTTTTAGAAGAATTACTGCTGCCCCTGGAAGACTTAATACTGCTTGTAGAAACTTGATATTATTCTGCAGAAGACTTGCAATGCTCCCAGAAGACTTGAAGTGTTTCCAGAAACATAAAAAACAAGAAAAAATACAAAATTCGAACTAGAACAAAATAAATTTAAATGCATTTAAAGATTTTTCAAATTGCTTTTAAAGTTTTACCTTCTAATTCTGAGCGTATTGTCATTGCTAAACAACAAATGGTAGAAAAATCTTTTCGGATATGTTAATTTTTTCGTAATTTCGAGACTTTTAAAATTACGGGACTTCTTATTGGTCCCGGATCTATTATTTCTTCCATGAAATCTCAGGACGGACATGGGACTTATCATGCTACTCTCGAAGTAGTGACAACTTTTATCTAAAATGACGATCTTAATGACCATTTCTAGTACAAGTTAAGTAACAACAATGAAAGGGCTGAAATGCTTCTAGAAGGCTTGATACTGTCCCTGGAAGATTTGATACTGCTTCTAGAAGACTAGAAGAAGACTTCCAGAAGATTTGCAGTGATTCCAGATGACTTGAACTGCTTCCAACTGACTTGTAGAGAACTTAATCTGCTTCTAGAAGAAGTGATATTGCTTCCAAAAGACTTAAAATGTTTCAAGAGTATTTGTAATCCCTCAGAAGACTTGATACTGCTTCTAGAAGACATGATACTGCTTCCAGAAGATTTTAAATGCTTTCAGGCGACTGAATAGTTTTTAATAAAAATCCTAAGTTGATGAATCCATCAAGAATATAATTTAGACGAAACAGGCACAACAACGGTTCAAAATGCCAAGAAAATCATAGCAGAAGAAGGGATTAAGCAAGTGAATTCCTGTACCAGTGGCGAGAGGGGAATCTTAGTCACAACCAGTGCCATTATTTGTGCAACTGGCACATCCCTTCCCTCTACCATCATTTTTCCTCGAATATATTGTTTTTTTTTGCTTCGTGGAGCACCTCACGGGGCCCTGGGTTTGGAATCCTTCAGGATGGTTGACATCTGAGTTATTTCCTAAAGTGATGGACCACTTCATCAGTTTATCACATAGCACAAAAGAAAATCCAAGTTTGCTGATTTACGACAACTTAGATGCTCATATGTCTATCGAATCGGTAGGGGTCATAATCGTAACGCTGCCGTCTCATTATAGCCATAAGCTGCAACCTTTAGATAAAGCTGTTATTGACCCATTCAAGGCGGCTTAGAATGCTGCTGTTGCCCATGGATGCTGAATCATTCAGGAAATCCAGTAACTGTCTACATCGCAACTTTAGCAAATGTGGCCCCTGATTATTTTCTTTATACTTTGTAACATGTGCTATTTCTTATTAGTTATGTAATTTTGTCCTATAATTGTACTTTGTTGGGCAATAAAGTTAATTATTATTATTATGCAGCGATGACCCCAAAAAACAACAAGTCTGGTTTCATGAAAACAGCAATTTTTCCGTTCAATGACAAAATCCTCACGGATACAAATTTTGTAGAAGCTCCTGTTATAGACAGACCTTTCACAGGAGAAGTCAACGACGGCCCATCCACATCAAAAGTCCAATCTCCCAAAGAGTTAAGTTCTAAAGTTCCATTGACCGAGTGATGGGCTTTGGCAGAAGCAAATGGAGCACCAATGGAACTGAGTCCAGTGACTGAGGATAACTGCAGTTCCAAAAAAAAAACATCCGAAGTTTTCCCAAAGCTTTGGAAAGAAAATCAAAACGAAAGATAATGCGAAAAAAAAGTCAATTATCACTAGTTCGCTAGCGAAAGCTGAACTGGAAAAGAAAATCTAAGAAGAGCACAATATGTTCAAGGTTATGTGTAAAATACAAAAGAAGAACGTCAAAAAACACGTTTTTGAAGAGTCATCGGAGTCATCTAATGAGGAACCCAACTTAGTAGACTACGAAGACGATGGAAACTGGGTTGGATATTCAACTGATGATTAAGATATAGCTAACTTCATAACGGCAGATGAAGAAAAACAAAATGTATCATGCAGTACAGGTTTTGAAAGTGAAAGACGATAACGTGACAGTGAACTTCCTAAAAAAATCAAAGAAACTATATGTATTCCTCATAGTAAAAGACGAAAGTGACATGAAAATTCAGTAAATAATAAAATATTGCCAATCCCAACTGAACGTAGAGGCTACTACAACTTCTCTGTATCATTTCCACAGAATATGAAGTTACTATTGCTTGCAAAGGACTTGCAATACTTTTATAAGACTATTATTTTTCTCTTGATACTGCGTCTAGAAGACTAGAATTGCTTCCAAAAGACTTGATAATACCTCTGAAAAGCTTGAAATGTTTCCAGAATAATTGATATTGCCTCTGGAAGAGCTGACATGTTTCCAGAAAACTTGATTCTGCTTCTAACAGACTTGAAATGCAATCAGAAGACTTAGTATTGCTTCTAGAAAACTTGACATACTTGCAGAAAACATGATACTGCTTCTACAAGTTTTGAAATGTTTTCAAGAGACTCGGTACTGCTTCCAAAAGACTTGAATTACTTTTAGAAGAACTACTGCTGCCCCTGGAAGACTTAATACTGCTTCTAGAAACTTGATATTATTCTGCAGAAGACTTGCAATGCTCCCAGAAGACTTGAAGTGTTTCCAGAAACATCAAAAAACAAGAAAAAATACAAAATTCGAACTAGAACAAAATAAATTTAAATGCATTTAAAGATTCTTCAAATTACTTTTAAAGTTTTACCTTCTAATTCTGAGCGTATTGTCATTGCTAAACAACAAATGGTAGAAAAATCTTTTCGGATACGTTAATTTTTTCTTAATTTCGAGACTTTTAAAATTACGGGACTTCTTATTGGTCCCGGATCTATTATTTCTTCCATGAAATCTCAGGACGGACATGGGACTTATCATGCTACTCTCGAAGTAGTGACAACTTTTATCTAAAATGACGATCTTAATGACCATTTCTAGTACACGTTAAGTAACAACAATGAAAGGGTAGAGATAGGAAGTCAAAAAAGATGTGCTTTACCTTTACTTTGTAGCCTTTGTGGCATACTGAATAGAAGGAAGAAATAAAGCATACTTATTGCATACAAAAGATTAAATGATGCTGGGAAAGAACTAGATACTGCTTACAGCTAACCAGATACTTTTAGGAAAAGAGTATATTCAGCTAATTTAAGATTACAATGTTAGTACAGAGTAAGATAATCTTGCTCTCAGAAAATAAAAATCTGCTGTCATAAGATTCAAAATATTTTTATACCGTCTCGCCCAATTTATTGAGCCTATGACAATTAATTCAATTGATTTGGAGAAGTAAAGTCTATTAGAAGTGGAGGGGTTCGCTTTTCTTAACGAGACCAGGGAAAATCTGCAATCAGATAGTGTAGGGTTGGGACCAAAAGACCCCAACCCACTAAAAACCCTTTTCCTCGTACACTCACCCATAAGATTTTAGGAAATTCAGACCAGCTCATGCAGTTCTGCAGATTTTCTTGGCAGTTACGTTGCTGTTGTTTCTGCCTTTCCTTGGTTTCTTTTTTCTTTCCTCTAACCAGTTGTCTCACTCTTGTCCTTCGTCCCCGGATGGATTTTCCCAAAAAATGAAAAACATAATCAGAATTAATTTTTAACTATCATAGTTTAGTTAGCATACCTGATGAGGAGGGGGCAAAAAGCATCTTCTCGTCTCATTTTCCGATTTTCTGGTTGTTCTACTCCCGTTCTACTATACAAAAGAACCAACAGTTAATTATTTAACTACATTAAATAAATATTCTGTCGTACCTGAATGGGGGTGAGCAAGATTAAATCCCCGTTTCCTCGTCTTAGTTTTTCCTCCACCACCATTTCTCGTTTCATAGCCTCTTTGACTTAGACTTCATCACCTATCTAAGGAAATCCATCGCAATGGTATCTTGTGATCTAAAGAATATACAGACGATACTACGTTGATTTATTCTCCCAGCCATAACTCAGTTAAAGTTTTTAATTTTTGGAATCTGTCAGATTAAAAGATGGTGTGTAGTGGTAGATCAGGTTTTCTACACCCAAACCAACACTTACCTGATGTGACTTTTTTATCACACCCAACCCAATCTTTTTTATATTGAGGTTGGGGTAAAATCTACAAACTAACATTTGACCTGGGATGATAGACGCCCAAATGCTGTGAGGTTGGGGCTATAGACCCCGATCCACTAAAAATTCCTTTCCTCATCTTCTCCAGAACCGCCAACAGGCATTTCTTCAGAGTGCTCCAGCTCATTATCGCCGACATACAAATAAAAAAGTTCCTCCCACTTTTTGTCTTACTAGCACCATCTTACCTTTTACCTTTTTCCTATGAGGAGAGGAGCTCAACCATATCGTCGGGTTCCTCTTCTGCCTCCCGTCGGTAACCTCGTCAATGGCACCTCTCACTGCTGTTTCTTCTGGACCTACGTCCTTTCTTCCACCCCTCGTTCGCCCATATTTTATTTTTCTGTTACTTCCTTACGTTTTACCTTGAAGAGGGGAGCATAGATCCTCCCCTCTTTCCTCTTCTGACCAAGTCATCGTACCACGTGATCGTGATGACTTGTCCTCTTCTTTTCAAGCTCATCCTTTTGTTTTAACATGAAATCCCAACCCAACCCTTTCTTTTTATCGAAGTCGGATCTGCACAGCTATCTCGCTATCAGACACCCGGTCTTGGGTGTTGATTAGCCGGGTAGTGTGGGGTTGGAACCCACTAAAAACCTCTTTCCTCAGCCAACCACAGAGGTCGGAACAGGCTGTTGCGTTGATTGATGGCTGTTGCGCCATCAATCCCATCACCTTCTTTGTCTTCCCTTAACGGATTTCCCATCGATGAGGGTTGTCCATCTCATCGTTCCTTCACGTAACGTTCCTGTTCTTGAAATTCCTCCATCCATTTGTTAACCAAAAATTAACATTATTTATATATATATTTATTTATATATTATTTATATATTATATTTAATTAACGTACCACACAAAGACTTATATACTTACTTAAAAAATAATTAACAATGTTTACGTACCCGGATGAGGGAGCCAAAAGACACCCCTCTATCTTCGTCCTCCTCTAAGGTCATTTGTCCTGTACTACCTTGTTTATGTCCTTCTTCCTTCTATCCCAACCCAACCCTTTTTTTTGACGCAGAGAAGGGAAAATGCGTTACGCATTCCGGCTTACTGTAGGCGCCTCAGATGTTTGGACTTGTAACTTCAGTACTTCAGCCGGGAGTGTGTCTCAACCCAACCCAACCAAACCAAAATCAACCCAACCCACCGACATGTTAATTTGGTATTTGAAAAGATTTTATCATTAATCACATTCAGCTTTGACCTAGTTTGTCAGAAAATAGATCATTGCAATCCACTCAAATTTCACTTCGTAAGTCGGTTTTATCTTGTTAACTCTTTCAACATTGTTTCGTTTGACAGGTTCCGTTTAGTTTACTGTTACAAACAAATTCCTTGTAAGTTTGAATAATAAATAACTCTTTTTAGTATTAAATAGTAAATTTTTCCTCTTGTAAAGATGAAACCAGAAGTCGTTTCGTTTGTCGGGGATAATTGCCGAAAACTTGGGCGGACAATCAGATCCTCCCTAGGAGATAGGGAGAATCAGGATAGATCATCCCCTATTTCCTCTTCTGATCCTTTCCTCTCCCTTACAAGCTCATCCCTTTGTTTTAACATGAAATCCAAACCCAACTAATCCCAAATCAACCCAACAAATCGACATGTTGATTCGGTATTTGAAAAGATTTTATCATTAATCATATTCAGCTTTGGCCTAGTTTGTCAGAAAATAGACCATAATAATCGACTCAAATTTCACTACGTAAGTCGATGTTATCTTGTTAACTCTTTACGCATTGTTGCGTTTGACAGGTTCTGTTTAGAATGAACAGTTACAAACAAATTTCTTGTAAGTTTGAGTAATAACTCTTTTTAGTGTTAAATAGTAAATTTTTCCTCTTGTAAAGATGAAACCAGAAGTCGTTTCGCTTGTCCAGGATGATTGCCGATAACTTGGCCGGACAATCAGATCGTTTAGGCACGGTCGGGCGCCGGTCGATTGTCTTGTAAAAATTGCATTCTTCGGCCAACAAAGGCCAATGTGAAACATCGATCTGTTCCGCTCTATTGTGCGAGTGAATTGTGTTATCGACGATGACGGTCTCTTCTTCTTCTTCGCTCCCGCTCCGGATCTTCGTTTTTCCACAACTAACGTCTCGTCCCTTTTCTTCTCGTTGTTCCTTTGTCGCTTCGGTCTTCGTTCTTTGCGTTCGGCCTCTTATTAACGGCAACTCCCGATACGGAATCTGTTTAACATCGCATTTACGATCGATAATGGACGGATAATTAATCTAAGAGACTCTCTGACTCGTCACTTTTGTCTCTATAACCTTATAAAGTGTTCCTTGATGGTTGGTAGTGGTAGCTGATCGTTCTTTTTCTCTCTCCTTATTGTCATAACTTAAGATGTTACTTACTCCGAATATAAGTAAATTTGATTCTTTATAATCGAATTAGTAATTTTGTGTCATAGACTGTATCGAATTAATTTTCTATTATTTCAAAAAAAATTAATGGAGTTTAAGTGGTGGTTGGATAACGAAGGTGGTCGTTCAATTATAAAATCTCGTTAAAACACAAAGTCGCCCTGACAATTTACTTATGCATTAATCACCGGTAACTATTCTCTTAATACAAGAAGCCCGTAATTTATAGTAATTGGATTAAAAACGACCTCGTTTCGACTCTTGGCTACCGTTTCTTCTCCCCCATATCAGGATTCCCCGTCTTTTTACATCGCCGATTTGTTTCTTTTTTACCTCGTGCCTTTTTTGCAGATTTTTTTAACCCTCGGGCAGCTGGAGACGCTGACCAATTTTTTACATGAATATTAATGGAGCCCGTTAAACAGTCGTTACAGAAATCGTTTCATCACGCCATTAATCCCAATAAATATTGTAATTACGTCGTCTGAGCACTGGATATCCATTGTCGACCACATGTATTAAGAACCTGAGAGGATTAAGTATGTATAACATTCAGTGTGCAGGTGATTTGATGGTTGTAGTTTATGTGTTAAATCACATAACGATTTTTGATTAACATTTTAATTAAAAACAATAATTGTAAAGGAAAAGTGTTAATCACTAAAACACATTTATATTCTTTATCTACATTAGTTTCAGGAAAAATAAAAAGACATAACCTGTAAGCCTTAAGAGTAGTTTGTAATCCAGCTTTAGATCTTCTCTTCAACTCAGACACCAGCACGGTTCAAAGCTATTATAGTACCATAGGATCACGGAATAGAGGCTCTTCACAATCTAATTAGCTACCGAAACACGTGCGGAACAGAGACGACCGAAGAAGAAAGAAGACGAAAATGGAAAGAAGAGAGGAGAGGTCTTTGAGGAGATTGCCATTCGCCTTATCTTTAATATATCTACTCCTTAACGCCGCTTCGGCACAAGCCATTTCCTACCGAGGCCGCGAAAGACTCCGTGGACACGAGAGATAAACGCTTTGAGAACCGCGGCCAACGAAATTACTATTATGGCGGCTAATTGTAGTGCTGCTAACGTGCGCGCCAAATTGTTTATTTATCAACGTCGAAGGAGAACGGGACCGATGAAGGAGATGAGACGGAAAAGGAAACGGTAGGTAGGTGTGTGGGATGATTAGGGAGTTGGAAGGATGGTTGATGGACGGGGAACGAGAAAATGGATTACGTCGTTGCTGATGATTTAAGGCACAACTTTTAATCTTATTTGCTGTTAATTCATCTTAAGAGAAAAGATTATTTAACATGCTTAACCATCTATTGCATATTGTTCCCAATCGGGAACACATATTTGAAATATGTATAATATAGTAGTTTTGTATCATTGGATCTAACTCTAGATCTAATGAGATGGCTTAATTCGAAATTAGATGGCTAAATCCGAATGATTTTATCACAAACAGTGGATTCAGCCTTTTCCAACTCCGGGGGCGTGAAAGGTTGCTGCTTCAGGGGAAGTGGACATACCTTTCCAATCCCTTTTGTAACGATTCTATTTGATGTCTTGACACAGACAACTTGAGAGATGCCATCTTTTCCAGGATGTAATGTATGGCTGCGTCGTAATCGCCAGTACTGTGGAGGAACGGTTTCTTCCACATCGAACCTCTTGGTTGGTACATTTTCCATTCTTCTTCTATTTAGCCCTTGTTTGTAATGTGCATAGATATTGTTTCGACCAGAGTTTCCAAAATATTTGTGCTTGGTCTTATAATAATTTATAAGTTTTCAGACCACTTTTTGGACATCGAAGTTCCGCGGACTGTGGTAAGGCAGTAAGTGACTCTCCAATAAGGAAATGTCCATGTGTAAGCGCTGACATGTCGTCAGGATCATTGGACTTTAGATATAAAGGACGGGAGTTTAAAATAGATTCTATTTGGCACAGAATAATTGTCAAAGCTTCTATTGTCAGGCACTTTCATGTAATCCACCAAAGTGAGGAGTACGTGCAGGCATGAATCGCCATTTTACATTGTTTTCTATTAAACTTATTACGTCTTCTGACCGATCTTTACTCTGATTAAAAAACGATTGCAAATTTTTATTGGCTGCAACAAAATTCGTACCATTATCAAAATACATGTTAGCAGGAACGCTGACGTTAAATCGCTGACCAATTCCAGATGAACAGTCTTAGAATAAGAGCATACAAACACAGCAATGAAAGATTTAGTTAATCTTTTGTGTCTAAATTTTGACTCCTTTACGGCGAAAAGTCTGGAAAAATCATCATTACATATTTAAAAGGTAAAATCTGCCATTTTCAAACAAAACTCTTTTCCGGGATTGAATTTAAAGCACTAATGATAATTTCTGAGCACTCCCTTGACAGTTCACAAACCAGACGCAGGCCAGAATCTTTCTCGTAGACTAGCTAATAACCTTTGTGCTCCTAAAAGCATGTATTTCAGGTTTTCGGCCTTTATTATCAGCTTTGTTACAAAATGACTTCGGCAAAATGATTGGATATACTTTTTGTCAAAATTGTACTTCAAATTTCTAAAACCTCTCGCGACCCTTAAAAGACTATGTCTGTCCAAAAATTGATCCATTCCCAAGATCTTACTTCTTTTATTAACTAAATCCTTCAAATTGTCAATTTGAAGATCAATTTCAAAATAATATTAAATGCCTTATCTTCTGCATCATGCAATTACTCATTCGCTAACCTTTCCAAAACTTCAAACCTATCATCAGAACATAAAAGTGTTATCACCTATGTCGTGTTTATATCACACAACTCACTGTCATCAGACATCTTTAGTACAGTATTTGGCCAATTTGACTCATTCATTTGAAACTAATCAGGACCAGTAAACCAGTTGAAACATTTAAATTTGATGCTAAGGAAACCCCAGAAAGTATATTAGCAGCTCTATTGAACTCTTTGAATTCTATTCGAAACAAAATGTTAAAACTTGAAAAAAGCAGAAATAAATAAGCGCCACACAACTCAAGTCTAGGAAGCGAACATTTTTTTAAACGTGCAATTGAGTGATCTGAGTGATCTTTAGAACGTAAATAAATCAGCACCATATGCCTTTAAACTTGCACCACAAAATTGATGAATCTCCAAACCAGTACAGTTCTCAATAAAAGTTCACTTGTTTTAAATTTTCAGTGAGTTTGGCAACTTCGTTTTGCATTGCCTTCGGTAAAGAATCATCCCAAGCCAAGTTCAATGACCACAAACTCTACATGAAAAGTTTTGCCTTAACAGTCATCGAACTAACTATCTCCAAGGGATCAAAAATTCTAGAAATCAATTCAAGAAGTTTGTTTTTGACTCCAGATTCAAGTTGATTTGCGAACTTCAATATATTTTCCTGCGAATCCCAAACCAAACAAAAGTTTTTACTTCTGAACTATCTTTAATGAAATGTTTTATCATTTGATTTGCTGCCTCCAAAATCATTTAATAGTTGGTATTAATTACATCGTCACATTTCAGCTCAAAACAACCATTCTTAGAAATATCGTTGTTTTCCGCTTTGAGTTTTAAAGCTTCAGATATGCAGTTAGCTCCAAAGGTGATGACATCGACGCATATATTTTTCAGTATTATATCAGAAGCTATTGAAATTAAATTCAAAAGGTATAGTATTAATGCACCTAGTCGTCGGATAGTACCAGTATTCAGTCTAAATATTCCCATTTTGTCATTTATAGTTTTTCTCCACAGAATCCTTTTCCAATTTCGTTGCTCTTCACTTACTAATACCGGTCGAAACATCTGCTTCTTATCCGCAGTAAATGCTACATTGTATCCTCTAAATTGTAGTAGTATAGCAAATAATTCGCTTGAATTACTGGATTTAATAGACATCATTGCAATAGATAACATTTAACCCGTTACTAATTTTAGCACTGGCATCAAATACTACCCTTATCTTGGTAGTGGAACTATTCATTTTGTGTACTACATGATGTGGTATATCGTAAGCTTCTCGTTTCGAATCTCCCCCAATTGGTATCAGAGTTTTCTCATGCTATTCATCAACTTTCCACATCTGATCAGCATCTTCATAATCTTGCAAAAATTGACGGTATTCAATTTTCAGAGTAAGATTTTCTTCTAATCTTCGTTCTAAATTACGAAATCTTTTTATTGCCATGCTAAGAGTATCTTCTAAAACGAGATCATGATCATTGGGGTATTTAACAATAAGTCTATCATTTTTTTCCTGTTTAATCTTCAAAACTCTTTTCGCGCTCCAACTCCTCCAACTAAAATCCGTTTTCTTCTGTCCACCATTTCTCGACAGTAATTTCTGTATTGTTAACATTATGAAACATTTGGTGGCATGTTACATGACTGTGAGCAACGTTCCAGTCACTAACCATCCGATATGGGATTCTCTCAACAAAATCGTATCCAATTTAATCTGCCCATCCAGAATTAATTCATAAAATATCTGTGTAGCCAACAAAATGTCTCTCTCTTTCGAAATACAAAATTTAGGATTATTTAAATTATTCTGTGGTAGGTTCAGTTCAGATGTGCACAGTTTCAGAGTGGGATTGTTCTCAATAATTTTAATAATGATCACAAAATATAAAGTCAATGAATAATGTTCATTTTCTGAAGCAACTGCAGTAGTTGCGATATTCTTCAACCAAGATGATTAACCGTTAACTCCAGAAATGTTTACAAAATTCTCTTCAGTTTTCAATTTAAGTTTTCTTGTCAAGAATTCAGTACACATACTTTTATTTTGTTACCAAGACATTTTTCTATCAAAATCATCGCAGTACATAATAATATCTGACCGCCGATGTGTTGTTGTGTGTGCCCAGTTAAATCTTCAGTATGTTCAGTATGCAGAAAAATATGTTTCTCAATCCATTTGGAATAATTTTTTGACTTGCAGTCAGCATATCGATGTTGTCTTCCCAAGCACAAAAAACATAAATTTAATCTCCTTGTTCCGTCTCTTCTTTTGTTTATGTTAAATGCCAGAAAATCTCTAATTAATCTTTCTTAAATCTTAATTAAGGTTACTTTCAATAATCTTATTATGTTGATCTGATTTGCTCGTTATGGCTTTCAGCAATAAAAATCTTTGGTTCAAAAATTTATCCAATCTATTCAAGTAAGGTACACTTATTACATTTTCGTATGAAGTTATCAAATCTAAATATAATCAAGTATATCAACAATCTTCCCAAAGAATCTACTGGTTCACCAATTGCTTTAAGGGCTCGGAAATGTTTCCGATATGTGTCATACAACTTTCTCAACAGAATACTATCTTCCTTCTTCCCTCTATTATCAAAGCGATCACTTAGAATCTGCCAAGCAACATCAAATCCATCATTCACTACTTGAATTGACTGGATAATTTCAGCAACCTTACCAATCAAACAGCCTTGTAATTAAATAAATCTTTAAACCTTGCTCAATTTTGGATTTTATGCAACAAATGTATCCTTAAAGCCTTGTCAGTTTTCATATTAACCAGCATATGTTTGCAAATTTAAGGTTTACAATCATATAGAATCATCAGCAATGATATTTGTTGCAGACTCCGACACTCTGCTATCTAATTCCGTAGCTACGCTCTCCCTTTCCAAGAGCACATCACTTTTCAACATTACTTGATAATTTACCTTTCTGCGAATACCATACGCTCTTGTTCATAATTTGAGTCACCATCACTCAATTCAATTTTCAACTGTATATATTCAAACTCATTCAGTAACGTTTAAACCACCCTTACATGTCTTGCTTTTAATTCTCTCAAAGAACCGTTATTTTCCATGAATTTTGTTATATGGTTTTCAAATCTAGTCAATATAGACTTTATAACCGTGCGAATTTTAATTAAAACGTTCAAATCAGCCATCGCAAACCGGTATCAGAAGGAATGCAGCATTCAGTTACTCGTTTTTATAAAACTCTCAGGACCTATATCATACATATTTTACTGTTGTAGTTGAATGATGACATTTTAAAACCAATGATGTGGAATACAAAAAATATAAGATGATTAATAGATAATAAGCGAGTCAACGATGGCTTTTACACATGAATAGCCATGAAAGATGTAAAACCACAATTCTTACCAAAAATCTCGGACTATGTGAAAAAAATATTGAATGCGCCTCTGACAATAATTGTAGAGTTATGAAAAATTACTTTTCAGAAATTTAAAAATTATTTAACAAAAGTTAAAAATTCAGCAGTTATTTTGTCCACAATATGTAGTCTTTTGCAAGATGATTCCAGTTTTAAGTAATTAATAAGTGCATCTGCGTTCATGAACTGAGATGAAAAATATTTTTATACTTGATAGAAGTACTTTTAGTCTTTCGCCAGTTGATTACAGTCTCCTCAAGCAGTACTCAGTTTTTCCTATCACAATATCCAATATTTTGGTAGCAATATGTAGTCCACAAATATAATTCAGTAATATAAATTCAGTTTGTTATATCCAGTATGCAGTCTTCCTTGAGTATTACCAATAAGTAACTTTCCCTAAGCAGTATATAATCTTCTCTGGACCGTATTTAGTCTCCGACGAGTATGTAGTCCAACACTAATAATAACATCTTCTTCACCAAAAGCATCCACGCTTCTCTCAGCAAAACCTAAGCTTCTAAGCGCACAAATAATCTTCTACACACAGAAACTACTAATCTGTCACAGTCACTTATCAGCTGCAAGCAGTTTCATTAAATTAATAAACAACCTCAATTACAATTAATTATGTGATTGGAAAAGAGTTTAACACAACACTTTGTAAAACGAATATAAGATAAGATCTACAGAATATGCAATGATATTATAATAATGGAGAATGCGATTAATTAATCAAATATAGGGCAGCATTTATAATCGAAAATAATTCAGTGTAATGACTTCGCAAATGTAAATGGTAATAAGCGACAAGTAATTATAAATGCAATATATCAACCGTTGAAAATACACGCCGTGTCAATTATAGCCTACATATGCACTCGGCTCATACACGTTAATTTATTAAAAGAAAATCCCAATTAAGAAAGATCAAGGAAAAGATCGGAAAAGTAAAAGATTTTTAAGTTTATTTATTAGATATACCCATAGCCATAAATTTCGAAATATCGACAACTTTTAATTTAAACCGTATCTAAAATTGTAAACGCTTAATCATTTAGAATCGCGACGGCTAATGATTGAGAAAGAAATTGCAAATATTAAGAGATTAATGCGTGCTTCAATTAAAGATTATGATGGCTTTATAAAATATAGTTTTAGGAAATTGGTAAATGGGCCGATTAAAAGAATAAAATTAAAAGTTAAGTAATAAATCAAGATCAATGTGACAGACGAAATTCGATTAAACATTTAAAACGAAAATATTCTCTAATTATATGGGATGTTTCAAGAATCAAGAATAAAATATAAAAAGAATTAAATTAAATTCTTAAACTTATCCTATAATTATTTATTAATTAATAACAAAAAAAGGTAAATATAGCAGTATCTTTTTCTTCTTACAACTGAACGGTTTATTAAAGTAATTTTCCACGATGAAATCAGCGAAAAAAAAATGTTAAAGCTTTCTTGGGATGGTGGTCAAGGTAGAGGAGTTCCATCGAAAAGAAGCAGCATCGGCATAGGGATCGAGTTAAAAGTAGAAGAGTTTTTAAAAGGCGAGGCAACCTGGATAAAAAGGAGGAACAAGGCTACCGAGTGAGTGTAATATCCAATAATGGCGTAATGACGGGCGGCCGATACGTCGCAAGAAGTGTATAATGAATATTGGTATTGCAATTATGAAAATGGACCAATTTAGCTGGGCTCGGGAAGCCGCTGGACCAAAAGGACGACCGGTTCTCCTTCGTTCTTCCTCCGTCTTCGCCGTCGGTCAATTTTTGCAATTTGGGCAATATTCATTTAGACCCCCGTCTTTTAATAGGTGGTTAGGTGGTGATAAACGCATCAACGACGCCGCTATTACAACCGATAGATTAATTTTTAAAGCTATCTTAATTTTTATCTAACCATGAATTCAACTCATAAAGCTAGATAATATTAATATCCGAACTCCATTACATCGATGTTTGATTTTATATTTTTATTACAACCTCAATTTTCTTGCATTACTATCCAAAACAATACGTCATCTTGTTAACTTTCTTCTATACTAAACACTCTTGGCACCTAAATAGAGAGATTATGATGGAGATAAAAGCGTAATTTCACGCGATTTAACTTATTTACCATCCCGGACATTGGATCGAATCGAAACGACTGTTGTCGAGCGTTGAGCTTTCTCGGTTCTTTTTTGGTTATTGTGCTTGATGCTGGTGGTTTTTGTTTGTTTGTATTTTGTCGAGTTTTCCGCCTCGTTCACGTTTTTAATCGACACGCGTTCGGCACCGCGTCCAGCTACGTCGATCAGAACCGTTATTTTATTATTAAAACGATAAGTGGTAATAGCGGCGTAGAAATCAGATCGTACGAGATAATGCTTAATATATTGTAATCGAAAATTAAAGCCCCGCTTCTTGAGTACGTTTTATCTCTTGGTAGCAATCGACTTGTTGGAAGAATGCTGACGATATTAACTAGTATTAAAACCGACCTACTGGGTTTTAAAACGTAGTAGCTACAGGAATTTTTTTTAAATGTCGACTTGTTTTTTCTATTAACAATCCAAAATGCTGTATACGTTCGAATCTAAGATCTCCCCATTATTAGGAATATTTGTCTGACAAAAATAGTGTCAGATAAATCTTCATAATAATGGAATCTGTATCTCTTAAGTATCTCTCTTAACTATAAAAAAATATATACAAAATTGAATAATAACTAGACCTAAAACTAACATTACAATTAAAACCGATAATAAATAATCAAATAATGTTCTTCCCAAGTAAAATGAATAATACTTATCGCAAAAACGATATCTTCCAAAGGACCCAATAAATGAACTGTATACTGTGTTACAAAAAAATAAATTAAATGGTAAGCTTCAACGTTAAATTTATGGTAATTATACTGATACGGTATGTTAGTTGCTAGAATAAGAGAAGAAGAGAAGCAAGAGAAGAAGAAGAAAAGCAAAGAAGAAGAGAAGAAAAGTTAGAAGTTTTCAGGCAGATAATTGGCAAGCAAATAAGGCGCTTTAGATGATTTTTAAATGTCGTAATGTGACGAATATTACGAATATCAGTAGGCAGATTGTTCCAAAGGGTTATCGCCTGTACAGTAAACGAGTTATGGTAAAATTCGGTATTATGGGTCTGAAACATAAGCAGAGAATCAAACTGAAATCTAGTGGGTAAACCATGCTACGACAAGCGTTGAAATATATAGTACAGGTACCTTGGTGATTGATTATGAAGAACATTATGTAACATAGTCAATATACGAAATGATCTACGATTCTGGGAGGATTAGAAAGATCAAGATTGAGTCGTGCAATTGCTTCCGGAAATTTATCAATACTTGTTGTAGTGTAAATTTGGAAGTCATCAGCATACACGTGATAATTACAAGAAATGCAATGGGTGACGGCATTAATAAAAATTGAAAAGAGCAACGGACCCAACACACTGCCCTGGGGTCCACCACATCTAATATCACAAATAGACGAGAGCTCAGAATCAGTACCTACGCACAAAGAACGACAGGAAAGATATGATCAAAACCAAGATAAACATGAAGAATTAAATCCAAGGGCAGCCAGTGACGCTAACAAGAGATCATGATCAACCGAATCGAACGCCTTGCTGAAATCAAATAACACAAGGATGGTAACACAACGTTTGTCACATGCCTAATATCCCAATATCATGACCTAATATCATCTGTAATTTTAATAAGTGCTGTAGTTGTGCTAGGACCCCTGCGAAAACCCGACTGAAACTCACCGCACCGCACAATAAATGATTGGAAAATTGAGGGGCAGGGAGCTGACCATGCGCAAGTATGCTACTTGGACATATCCCAATTAAGAGATCCAGAAGAGAATGCGATGTAGGAAGATGATGAGTTGGTTGCGAAGGCAGCATGGACAAATTTAATGAGGAAGTAATAAAGCGTAGTTTTTCACAGCGTAAGTCATTTTTTAGCAGGCAAGTGTTGAAATTTCCCATTAAAAGAATATTGTTATAATTAAGAGATTGCCTCTCAAGGGTTTCTTCCAATTGATCAAAGTAGTTAACAAGAGGAGGACAGTAGAAAACGCCAAGTAGTAACTTGTTATAGGAACTTTTCAATTCCACAAGCATGAATTCAGCTCCCTAAACCGATCCATCAGAGGTTTCAACAATCGTAGCACGCATGGTGTCCCTGATAAATAAAGTCACTCCCCCACCTCGTGAAAACAAACGATCGTGAGGTTGTGAGACAATTGCTGAGGGGAGAGAAGGTTTAAGCCATGTTTCACTGACCATAACAACATCAAAATGTTAGATTCGAATGTGATCAAGAAATCGTCAACGTGAGCAGTAATACTTTGCACATTAATATGACACATTGAGATAGACTTTGTTAATCCATCAAACAAATCAGCTCGAGGTATCCCAGCATGACTACTAACGTCGTTTTCATCAATCTCCCACGAGCGATCAAGAATAAAATCAGAAGTGGACAGAAGAGGGTCAGAAAAAGAGGGTATTACCTTCCTCTTATCCCTTGACAACGCAACACATATTTGTCCATCTGAAGTCCAAGTGTTTTCAGCGCCCATTAAAGCTTTGGCTTTGAGGTAGAGTTGTAGTCGACGGGCAGTAAGGGATTCAGAAATGAAGATTTTTTACCATTCAGTTGTTTCTTGTTGGCCCATACCAGTCTCCGAATATTATAAGAGATGAACTTTACAATAATCGATCTAGGGGAGGACTTGGATGGCATATTCGGTTTTCTTCTGATAGGGCCGAGACGATGACTTCGATCTAACATATCAGAGGTGAATTTGATATTATTTAGTGCAAGATGTTCATTTAAGGCATCAATAACTAGAACATCGGTATTTTCACGTTCCCACTCAGAAATTCCATGGATAAGGAGACAATTGCGAAGGGAGTAATCTCCAAGTCATCAAGACGATTATCAAGGGTAGAAATCGTAGAGCGCACCTCATTTAAACAAGCGATGATATTTTTGCGGAATTTGTCGAAATCAGCCGCTAATTGATCGAGTGAAAGTTCACCCACCCTGTC
Source organism: Onthophagus sagittarius (assembly GCA_036711965.1). Lineage (NCBI taxonomy): Eukaryota > Metazoa > Arthropoda > Insecta > Coleoptera > Scarabaeidae > Onthophagus > Onthophagus sagittarius. The sequence continues at coordinate 19,015,490 of JASERS010000004.1, forward strand.
CGCATTACGCGCAGTTCGAAGAAGACGCATTTCGACTGAATCCTTTCTCTCTCGAAATTTAGACTCGAGAACAGATAACGCACTAGACCCGGTCTCCCCCATAATTCACCAATGGACAAAGATTAGCCAAGGAGACAGAGAATCTCGCGTAAAATATTACAATAAAACTGATAATTAGCAGTCAATTAAACAGGCAACAAGCCAATCAGCACACATACAATTTTGTATCCGAAATCGAGAGCTTTAACACACACAGAGAAGCACAATAGCGCGAATTTCTACAAGAAAACTAGTATAATAATGCACCGGCAACAAAGCACGACTACATTTTATGCGCCATATTGTATATTTTATACATCTTCCTTAAACAAGAACTGATTAGCTGGGTTGGGTTGGGTGACCTGGGTTGATAGCTTAGTCCAACCCATCAATAACACAATGAATAAGTACTTATAACAGCAATGTTTTATGCTAAATAGCTAGTTGGGATTACATCTTCTATATCATCAACAATTTTAACGAAGAAGTAATCTCAAAGTAAAACGAACGTTTGCGAAGCCGATTGAGATTATATCTTCCATTAATAACTTCATCGAAAAAATAGTTTAAAGAAAAATTAACAATAGTTTAAGCGGCCGACATCTTCGAAATCGATCGAGAGTATTTCTCCCATATGATGATAGGAACAATCCAAACCAACTCAATGCAACCCAACCCACTTTCATTCTGGAATCATTCTTTAGAGTATATCTTTGAAGTTTTAGCACGCACCTCAAACATTTCCTATGTTATCACATCGCACATCTTCTTGGCTTGCTCTCTGACTTCAATTTCGTTCGAATTATACATTACATCTCTTGTTAGGTGGTTGCTTTTACACTTTTAGTTCACTATTAGATCTCGTAGCTGTATGAGAGGAATAAGTCGTCTCCTTTCATTTTCTTCATATTCTCTCCATTCTCCAATCATTTCATTATTTCTTCTCTGCTTGGCCGGAAATTCCTCCCCGGTTGAAACAATAAAAAATAATTACCACATACCTGAATTCCAAATCCATAAAAACTCCCATAAACACTTTTGTCACTCAATCAATGGGCACGAATTTATAGTGGTAGATTTACAAGATTTACATGCCACTTCAATTTTGAATCCGAGACCTCTAACACTTTTTTGGGAAAATACTACGTCACCGTCACATTTTTTGCATTGAACTACGTCGCTGAAAACACGAAACACTGTAAGAAAGTTAATAATTTGGTACCCAAAGTTCTCGCAAACATCAATGTTGATGTTTTCAACAGTCTTTAATTTTCGAGCAAATGTACTGGTGCTGGCACACTCTTGCTCCATTTCAAATCGATTTTTCAGACCAGTTCGATGTTTTACACTAGTTTGTCGTGTATTCTTTTTTCATCTACTACCCTTTCGATCCATTGTAATCATCCGTTTTCTTTTACCACTCAATTTTCTCGCCTAAGTTTTAATATTAATACCTACACTAGAATGCCCATAAACACTAATTATACACTAACTAAACTGAAATAATGACTAAATAACTAAATAAGCACCACAAAGAACATAAACAACGATTCGCTTGTTACTCACTCACTTCGAACGCTGGAACTATCCCTGCTTAATACTTAAAGTTCTTAAATAAACACTTGTAACGATGACGCGTTTTCTTTGTAAGTAATAAACAAATAATAAAATGTTTAATAAACAAAAAGTTGAGTTAAACCTGAGGTTTAGGGGCGAGGCGTCTACCTGCCAAAAATAAAAACTTAATATTTTTTGCTATACTTTTGGAATAACTTCGAATATTGAAAAACTGTTTTAGGACATTAGCTGCCATTAGACCTAGAACTAGAAACATTCGGATTTAGACATCTCTCAAAACGGTCAAACCCGAATGTTCCTAGTTCTAAGTCTATTTGAAATACATTCATATCAAAGATGCACCCCCTTATTAGGAACATTTGACAAAAATAATTTGTATATAATAAATTGATTTTGTACCTCGGAACGTGACAATAGGCCAGAATGTTTCTTTGATAAAAGAAATGAGGGAATACATAAAAAATTCAGATTCTAAACATTCATGTGGTTCCCGAGAATAACCACAAGAAATTATTGAAACTGATAAAACCTAAAATACCGAAGAACCAATAAAAATGTGCAAATATTTTAGTTACCTAACAATTTTACTTTTTTATTCTATAATTGTCAGGTAATTTGTAAAAATTTTTCAAACATTCTTCTTAATATTATTAAGAATTAACAACCAGGTAAAAAATAAGGGAATAGGCTAACATTATTTTATGTTTTCTTAATTTATTTTTATCATATTATAATATATTAATAAAAATAAATAAAACCAAAAATCATTAAAGAAACCCCAACAACCCTAAGACTTTTTAACATTTTCCTCTAAACTGGCATAATATTTTAACATGGCAACATACTGCATTCGGTTCTTATCGGCACTAAATACATTGCACGCGGAAGTTACTTCTTTAACCAGAGTATCATTGAAACAAACCTCCTGTGCTAGCTCGTCAAAACCCTTTTTAGAACAGATACTTTTATTCGATAAAAGTCCATTGTACCCAACCGCTCGAAAAAAATCATAAGTGATTTCAACGAGCTGTTCCGGCGACATATGGTACACAGTCTTACAAATCTCTTTGGTGCGTTGGGCGGTTCTCGTAGCACGATCAGAGAGGACCGAGTCCATAACGAACTTTCTCAAAAGCAACACCTTTCGATTATTCTCATAATTCGCTTTTGCCTCATCCTCGTCTATGTAGGTACTTTTAAAGCGACCGATTATAGCGTTAATATCCAAATCATCATTGTAATTAGGACAATTTACCGGTTTAACGTATCTTCCAGCAACCGGAATTGAATAATTAAAGCCTGGGGGTGGTTGAATAGATGTTGTCGTAGTTGTTGCAATTTTCACAACATGCTCCATCACCCTTTCGACATTTACCACCCTCTCAACGACACCGCCAAACGGTGGTTTAATAAACGGTGGTGGTATCATAGAACTAAATTAAAGAAAAAAAGTTTAAATTAATTTGAGAGAGATTAAATTGGTTAGGATAACTGGAAACTGCAAATGAGTGTCTTTTGCGGCTTACAGTTTTTAGTGCAATTATGTTAAACTTACTTCCCACTTGGCATATATTGATCCATATTGACAATTTGTTGATAGTATTCACCAAATGTTCTTAACTAAAATTTAATTAAGAAAAAAATTTAAAAAATGTATGAAAAATAAAATACTTGGGTCGAACATGGTGTATTAAATTAAATATGTATTATATTAATATATTACACGCCTCCTCTCCCAATTATTTACATTGACCATAACATCAAATTATGGTCAATGTAAAGAATTGGGCATTATTTATAGTGTCCGGATAATTTTAAAAGTGTCCAATGAGATATGATAAATTATATAGAAAATATTATATTGCCCAATTAATATTTAATTCAACCCAACCCAATACATTTAAAAAAATAAAAAATATCCCCACAATACCATAGCCCGCAGCCCATCAGGAATAGTACCTCTGGGGTATTACTTCGAGGTTACTTTTTATTTTTCCTTTACTCCTTTAGTTCTGTTTCGTTCTCCAAGAGTTGATCCTCTTCTGTACTTGCATCCCTTCCCCTTATTGAAATGAAATTTTATCTGCTGTCATATTTAGTATAGCTTCTTGCGCCATACTAATAATGACTTTGTCTTTATATTTAGTGATTAGAAGCTTCCCGCATTTGGTGCTACAGATGCTTTTGCTCGAACTTCCAATTTACGCTTCTTCCAATGCCTTTCTCATGTTTATTCTTTGTTTCTGATTGATGGAATACAATCTCCACCATCAACCTAACCCAAAGTCAATTTAAGATAAACAATTATAAACATTCGTCGTACGTAAGCTGTATAACATCCAAAGAAACTATAGAACTCAAAACAATCGTGAACTTGTTAAAGTGCAAAATGATGCAAGCACCAAACCAGACATACGTTGCTGTCATTAACTAAAGTGACCAAATAAATAATAACACTATTTGTAATGACCAGGCAATGTAATAAATTACCTAGACTGTTGTAAACAAATACGAAATACAATCAAACTTCGATTATCCGTGCGCGGATTATCTAAACTGCGGATTATCCGTACCATAACATGTCCATTGTTTTTTTTACACTGAAGTAATGAGGCAAGTGCACCAAGATAAAAAGAAAGGTAAAAAACGTATAACAGTGTTATCTGGCAGTCATAAACTGAAACTGACACTGATAGAAAAGTTAAAAAATCCACATGCGTTTGAAAACATGAATACACACACTCTCCCAGTTCACTATTACAATTAACAAGCTACTTGAATAACTTGTGAGATCTTCCAAAATTTGTTTCAAAAGAAGATTATTCCTAAAGTCATATTTGAAGAAGGAAAAGTTGCCCTAGAAGGCTGTTCTTCTGGATAGTGCTCATTCTCATATTAATGAAGCAGTGAGGAGGAAGCAACCAAATCTGCATTAACTGCATTAGTGTAGAACGCTTATGAGTTCATGGGAAACGATGATAATGAGATCACAAGACGAAAATAAGCGAAGAAGTTTTGAAGAAATGATAGCATAATAATGATAAGATGGTATAGTAAGTTAGTTGTAGTAGTAGTAGTCATTAATGAGTAACGAACCCGGAAGCTGGAGAAGCTGGTTCTGCTAGGCTACTTTGAACAGCAATACTTGCAAACATTTTAAGCCTGCGCAAAATACGCCAGATAACTGGATTGCGCTTATTAAAACGGAACCAAGCGCCAAATTTAAGTTTTGAGATAATTGCAAATAAAGATTTGGTAATATAGAAAAAATGGTGAATTCAATAAACTTATCCTTATTTTAATTCTATTCTTACAAAAATGGATCCAAAATATTGCCTTTAGGGGGCAAAGACACCCCTTTTTGACGTTGGGTTCTTTTTTGATTAATTATGAAACTCAATAAATCTTCATTTTCAATATCATCTTCAAAATGGTAGGAATTAAAGTTTTAATAAAATATTTTAGCGTCTTTAGGCACTAGGGGAGAAATGCTTTTTAAATTGGCAAGTTTTTTGTCAGAAATTTTTTCCTTTCAGGATGCAAAACAGTCAAGTTTTCCCAAGAATCACTCGTAGAAGACCTTCGAAATATATTATATGGTTGGGATTTTTCTATTTTGATGACTTTGGCAGAGTTAACTAAGCAGCTTTTTCGCCTGTTGATGTTACTATCCTGTCAGTAATGGATTTTTTGATATCCTGTACACTTACAAAATGATGTACTGTAAACAATTTCTTGCAGTATGAAACAAGCTCTCTATTTTGAAATTTTAAAGCTCTTTTTATATTTCCAAAATCAGTGTTATGAGGCAGGTGTAGCTGTGACCAGAGACGAGATATTTGAATAAATTGTACTCGATGATGGGTTAGAGCACAGAACTGCCTTTAAAAGCAAAATAATTCTTATGTTCCGGTTTTGCCCTCCACAGGTCTTAGGCTTAGACCAAAGTATAAATTCTTCAGTATCAAAAGGTAAGTGCTCCTCAGTGTTAACTCATTTTTCGTGTTTAAATCGACGCTGTTGTTAATTTAGTATTCAGTGTCTCATAAATATTACAGCTGTTTTTAATGGGTGGCTATCTTCTTGAATTAAACTGTTTATAAAATATTATAATATAATATATGAATATGATATAAGTCATGCTAAATATAAGAATTCCTTCTTCTTTATTTCTAGTAGTTAAATCATTTTCCCAAGCACTTGTTGTCGCTTGGTCCAGTAGGTGGCACTTAAATTAAGGTAGCCTTTGAATCTTTTTATAGAAGTCTACTTTGTAAAATAACAAATATACTGAACATGAACCGTTACTCTGTTTTTGAATTTACCATTTTCCACATTTTTGGGTATATCTCGAAAACTGGACGTGATGGAGAAAAACTGAAGACAGTTTCAGAATTAGCACAACATTCTACATTATAAAAAAAATCGCAGACTTTGAGGAAAAAATTGATTAAAATTTGTAAACTAGTGTTATTAATAAATTTAAAATTATTAATTGGCTTTGGTTTGAAGCAACCAAAACCAAAGCAACAAAAACTATCATATTAAAACTGATTAAAATCAATAATTTTAATTTGTAAAGTCAATAGAAGTGCTAATCATCTCTTGTTTAGGATTTACTAATGAAAATTATTTTAATTTGTTGATAATATACGGGGAAGGTAATAAAGTAATTAAAGGGCCTGCAAAAAAATCTGTGCGCGTTATCCAGAAAGGTAGATATCCGGCATGAGTAGCAGATTTTTAAGAAGAATTCTTAAATATTTGGAAGTTGCTGGCAACCAGTTCGAACATTTACAATTTTTCAATTTTTAATTTTTATGAAATTAATAAAATTTATGGATATACTCATAAGGGACCGAGAATTGAAAATATATTTATTTATTTAATAAAGAAGTACGAAAAATAATCAGATTTTATTAACTTACTATAATTATATCAATGTGTTTGTTCTTGTTAAAAGTTTTATTCTATTACGAAATTAACAAAATGTGTGAAAATCTGGCTTTGATTTAAAATTCTTTTCTGAGGTATTTTTAAGGCAAGTTTTTGTAAATAATACTACCTCTGTTTCATAATAAGTGAGCCATTAGCGATTTTTATTTTTTCCAAAATAAGTGAGCCATTTTAATATTTTAGAAATACTACTAATATTTATTCTTAAAAATATGTTACAAAATGTTAATACAAACGAATAGTAGGCAAACGATTCTCTCTACGTAGCTTTGCCTTGCTAATATGTTTAAGCTTATAATTATTGTTTCCATCGCAATCTATAATAGATTTCATAACTAGTTGTAAACTTATAAAAACGTTATCTAATGTATGTCCAGTTTCTTCTTCGAAAGATTCTTCAACAACCTTTATTAAATCGTCTATATTTCGCGGTGAACGCTGATGTTGTAAGGATTGAATAGACGCAAAGAAGCCAAGATCGAGAACATTCAAATCGGGACTATTTGCCGGTTGAAAAGTAAAGGAAATGTTCCAACCGTCCCTCCTACACTCTGCCTGTAGTTGCTCATCTTCAATATTGCAATGTGGCCGTGCATTATCCTGCTGTATGATTATATTTTTTGAGGAACTCCTTGGCCACTTTTTTTTTAATTGCCGGAATCAGTTTATCCATTAACATACGTTTGTAAACATTTTTACAGATATCCACAGGTTTGGTAACAAATGCACCTCTAGGTCGATTTTTACTATTTCGCGCGGCTGCTTCTTGTACTACAAATGGCCATATGCCTATTTTGCCGTGAAAATGTTGGTTACTGTAACGATCGTACCGCGGTCGAGCAACAGCTGCTAAAAACATTACTTTGGTCATGTTTGATTTATTTGCCACTTGACGACATGGCTCAATTTCTTCTGGCAGTCAAATTTTTTGATTTACTTTAGTGATATAAAACCACTTTTCATCTATATGGATGTAATTCATCAAATCCTCAAACTCCCCATTCTCTTGCACAAATGATAGACAATAATCCAGGCGTGCTAATTTATTGTTCTCTTTTAGAAGGGGTTTCAAAGAATTGGAGTGCCTTTTAATTTCGCCATTTTTTAGCAACCTCCATAACGAGGTAGGCGGAATACCAGCTCCAAATGATAATGACCGCAGTGTGCCTCTTCTTTTATAAGCAAGTGATGGTATTTTGGCAATTAATTCTGTCCTATCAATTGTTTTTCGACCAGAATTGCCTTGTTTTTTATTCTTAACATTCATAGGCTCATTCGCATCAAGACTACAACTACTACTATTAACAGAATCTTTACCTTGTTTCCAAATTCTTTTTATAGTGGCCCTTGATGTTCTGAATTTTTGAATTGCGGATATAACCGTTCCCTTTGTCAGCCGTCCATTTTTCTGACGTTGCAATAAAAACTGAACTATAGCCATTCGCTTTTCGTTAGTTAAATTCGGTCTAAATTTTTCGGTGTTAAAAAAACTTTCACGTAATTGTTTGATGTTTAATTGTTGTTTAGTGACAAGTTAAACTGTCAAATATTTTGAAATCATGGCATATGTTATTAAGAATATTATGTATATTACCAACATAAAAAATAAAATTAAAAAAAAATTTTATTGGCAATAAGTTTGACAGAAAACGCAAATGGCTCGCTTATTATGAAACAGAGGTAGTATAATTTTTTAAAAAACTTCTTGGATTATGTAAGCTGAGTCCCCTTTGTCCAAATCCTGAGAACATTTAGCCGGACTCGAGTGCAATAACGAAAAATTATTGTTTATTGTTATTGCTGTATCTGTCTATATTTTGGAAATAACTCAAAAATGATTCAAGAATGGTGCATAAAATTTACTGGGCATCTTGAAAATTTAATAAAAATTGTTACATTCCATTTAAAATAACGAAGTTGGAGTTCATTTCCGATATAACCGACTGTTGCAGAAAACTGAAAATATTTTAGCTGAAATGAGCACCTCGTATACAAATTTTCATAAAAATAGAGCTAGTAGTTTGCCATATACAGTGGGTCAAAAAGTGTTTGGACACCTAACATTTTTTAAGAAAATACCGGAAAATGTAAACATTTTTTATTTCCAATAATAAAATATTATTCTGTATAGTATGTAAACACATTGGCAACAAAAAATCAGGCTGAAATCAGAAATATATGTTTATTTTATTCAAAAAACTAAAATTTCAATAACAATAAAGTACTTGGACACTTGCCCGTTTTGCCTCAAAAAACCTTTCCTCGAATAGGATTTTCCCCAACGGGAAACCCCCGACATTTACGTTAATTTAACCTAACCTCAAAAATACTAAAACGTCAGTTGAGTTTAGTTGTTTGCTAAAACTAGTGACATAATGAGTGAAAAACGGCGCGAACTTAGTGTGGACTTGAAAGAATGCATTGTAAATATGCACCAACAAGGAAAAAGTGTCCGTAAAATAGCTGATTTGATAAAAAAACCGCCTAGTACAATACATTTTATCATAAAAAAATACAAAACCACTAATAGTGTTAATAATCGAAAACGTTCCGGACTCCCAAAGGTGTTAAGCGTACAAAATGAGAGGTACATTTTACGCGAAATGAAGAAAAATCGCCGTATTACTCGGCCGTAAACCTCGGAACAATATTAAGAAAACATGTACATTCCGAAACTGTTCGAAAAGTAATGCGAAAAGTCGGCTATCATGGCAAAGTGGCACGAAAAAAGCCATTTAGAAATGAAACCAATAGACTTCGACGCGTTGAATTTGCAAAACAGTATATTGATCAGCCAATAGACTTTTGGAAGAACGTAAGTTTTTCGGATGAAAGTAAATTTAATATATTTGCTTTGGATGGACGAAAAGCCGTATGGCGTAAACCTAACACTGAACTCTTTCTGTAGTAAAACTTGACACCTACAGTCAAATATGGAGGTGGATATGTAATGGTTTGGGCGTGCATAGGGTACAATGGGGTAGGAAATCTTTATTTTATTGACGGTATTTTGGACGCAAAAGGTTACCTAAAAATACTGCAAGGTAACTTACATGACAGTGCTATCAAATTAGGCATAGAAGATAGCTATATATTCCAACAAGACAACGATCCTAAACATACCGCTAGGATTGTAAAGGAATGGATGCTTTACAGAGTTAGAAAAGCCCTTCCCCACCCTCCCCAATCCCGGACTTAAATCCGTTGGAAAATCTATGGCATCAGCTGGATTTAAATATAAGGAAACACCATATAAGAAATAAATATGACTTAAAAATGTACCTGCAAGAAGAATGGAATAATTACCAGGGAAACTAGCAAACTTGTGTCATGCCCAGAAGATTGCAAACAGTATTAGAGCAGTGGTTCCCAAAGTGGTCCATACGGACCCCAAGGGGTCCCTAGGGTCATTCAGGGGGTCCAATTGTTACATCCCAAGTAAAATATAAATATAGAGAGGTGCATAAAATTGTACTTTATTGTACGTTATCGTACTAAATTGTACGTAATTGTATTTTATACAAGTAATAACAGGCATCGCGATGCAGGCTTATGCCTGCTCGATCTTGTATAAACAGGAATAGCGTCGATGCCTGCACCAACTAGTGAATGTATACAACAATTTAGTTCTGTCTTGTGCGCGATGTGAAGTGCAAATAACAAATTTTCCGAGTGTTGGACAAAAAGAAGTATAATTTTTTATTTTGTTACACAGATAGGGTACTTTCGTTGCGTAAGTATATTTGAATAAAACTGATGTCTCTTAAATTTAAATTTATTACAAAAAAATTCAGCTGTAAATTCGTGATTGGACAAAAGATAAACAACGTGTTTACCCAACTGTCGAGTTCTTAAATTTACGACTAAATTTACAGTTAATTTTTTTGTATATACTTGGCTTAAATGAAATTATTGAAAAAATTGTGTATCACAGTAACACTCACTAAGGATTTCTTTTTTAATAAAATTTTTGAAGGAATATCAAGTTTCTTCAGTTATATATATATATATATATATATATATATATATATATATGTGTGTGTTTATGTGTGTTGACAGACAGTCTGTCAACAGGAGACTACGACAAAGCACTGAAGATGCCAAGTGAGATCTTGGCGAAACGTCTGCCCCTGTCCACAGGGAACAACCAAGAAGATGAACGGATGATACCTCGGATCAACCAAAACACATACTTTTCCATCCGCGAAGCATTACGAATTACCATATATATATATATATATATATATATACAGGGTGAGTCAATAGTGCGGGGACTGAAGATTGTGGCTTTACCGTTGAAAATTTAGAAAAAATATTTATGTCATAATACTATCGAAGCTGGATCGATTAAAATTATTTTCAGCTATACAGGGTATTTCACTATTTCAGGCCCGTATTCATCTTCATTTTTTAAATGGAAGCCTATGTATATTTTCATATATCTTGATTAGTTGTCGTAAATGCTATAAGTGCATATCTTTTTTTCAAATTTTTTATGCAATGTTGCCAAGTTATTAATCATTTTGTGAAAATATTGGATGAATCATGTAGTCACTTAAAATTCGTTATCAGCAGCATTATTAAATATTGAAGGATGTAATTTGACATATCGATAAACAAAGCTTAGGTCTTTCGAGCGCCACTAATAGTATTGGATATATAGGCAGGTTACTAGAACTCGTTAATTTATGGAATATTTCAGGGACCATAACTTTGTCATTTTAAATGGAACACCCTACATTTTTTCAATGCCTCAGAAGGCTTTATTAATTACCTTTGATTTTTGTTAAGCATATGGTATATCTAACATGTGTACTTTTTGAGATAATTACACTATTTCAAAAATCTCGGCATAAACTTGATTTTTTCACAAGAAATAAACTATGAAGAAGACATTTTAAAACAAATGCAAGTGCGTCTACTTTGTGAATATGAAGAAGTATACATGTGTGCATATTCAGTTCAAAAAAGAATAGAATTTTCGAAATGGGTATTAGAAAAAGATCAACAACAATATAATTTTTACGATAATCTTCTATACAGCGAATAAGCGATGTTTTGTAAAAATAACTATGTTAACCGCCTTAATCTTCATTACTACGATATTGTCAATAGTAAATTTATATGAGAAGTAACCCACTAACAACAATGATCCTAAACTATCTGGGCAGAGATTCTACAATCTTATTTGATCAGATCGTATTTCTTCGAGGCAACCGCCAACGGATAATCTTTTCGAATTTATTAGAAAATCAATTGCCAAAACTTTTAGAAGATGTTTTACGAGACGTTTGACAAAGAATGTGGTCTCAGCACGATGGTGCCTCCCCACTATGATAGGATTTTTGCAATATATTTAAATAGAATTTTTGAAAAGTTGTTTTCTTAATACTATTGTCTGTGCACAGATCCATACTTTACCATCTTTTACGGAATAAACTTACTTGCATTTGTTAAAAAATGTCTTTTTCATAATGGTTAACAAAAATGAAAGGTAATTAATAAAGCCTTCTAAGGCACTGAATAAATATAGGGTGGTACATTTAAAATAACAAAGTTATGGTCCCTCAAACATTCCATAAATTGAGCGGTTCTGGTAACCATTCTGTATAATGTCATCAAATAGTATTAGTGTGGTTTCAAAGACCCAAGTTTTGTTTATCGATATGCCAAATTGCAATCTTCAATATTTAATAATTATGGTGATAATGAATTTTAAGTCACCACAAGGTTTTTCAAAAATTTTCATAAAATGATTAATAACTTGGCAACCTTGCATTCAAAATCTGAAAATAAGATACGCATTTATAGCATTTAAGACAGGTAAGCAACATATCTAAAAAGATGTATAGGGTTCCATTAAAAAAATTAAGTTGAGTAGAGTTCTGGAATGGTGAAACACCCTGTATAGGTGAAAATAATGTTAGTCGATGCAGCTTTGATTGTAATCTATGATGTCACAAAAACATTTTCTTTATTTTCAACAGTAAGGTCACAATCTTCCGTTCTTGCACTATTGACTCATATATACAGGGTGTCTCAGGTAACTGGTTCATTAGAACTTTTTTAGGTTCCACTATTCGTAGAGGCTTGAAATTTTGGTAACATGGGTTGTTCATTCCGATCTATTAATATAAAATATTTTCAAGATGGCCGCCACTTCCGGTCTACCGGAAGTAGACTTCAACTTCGGTATTTTAAATGGAATGCTATAGTTTTTATTACACCATTCAATTATACATAAGAAAATATGTTGACTTTGATAACAGTTGTTGGTGCCTACCATTTTTTGTTTTCGAGTTATTTTGATTTTAAGTGTTTTTTGGCAAATATCACCATGCTCTTTACAAGCCCACATCTCAGCCAACGTTAACTCAAAAACGTTTTGCATTGGTGCGATAACTCTTCATATGCTGCTAAATAGATTGTCATTTGTTATATCAGTATATCTTATACAGGCTGGTCAAAAATTTAGTTACCGTTTCTCTGTATTCAATTGCGTGAAAGTCGAAAATTTTAAATGGAACGCCCCATATTTTCATACCCTATCAGAAAGGAAATTTAAGTCTCTACAAATTATCTATAAATATTCCTATACCTATTTATTATAGTTTTCTTGCTGTTGAGGAATTTATCAAAATCATAGGTAAAATGCTAGAAATCGTCTGTGTTTTTGTTAGAAGGCAATGACATTTTGACAGTTTTTTATTTAATTTATTTAAATTATTATTAGTATTATTTCTTCAATGAACTGTGATTGAATAAACTTTAGATTGCTAGCTGTAATTTACCAAAAATAACCAAAAGAAAACCGAATAAATGAAACAATGAAAAACAACAATTTAATGATAAAAATTAAAATCAATAACATAAAAGAATGAAAAACTGAAAATTACAAAAATAAATTATGGGAATTTAATTCTCTACAAACTATTTAGATACCTTCCTGCGCCTGTTTGTTGTAGTTGCCCTCCTATTTGGAAATTAATGGACGCATGCAATGCTGGAAGCTTCTTGTTTTTATGCTAGAAAGCCATGGAGTTTTGATAGCTTTTCAACCATATTTATGTTATTGTTGTCATTACTTAGTTGTGTCATCACTTACTGCTGTTAATGTCTTTGAATATCATGGCGAATTATTCCCACGCCAACATTTTAAATTCGTCTTATATTCATGGCGGGTGCAATAAAGTTTTGGATAGGATAAGATACCTATCTCTTAGTTTTGGAAAGATCAAAATAACAAAAAAACATAAATTTCACCAGAATAAATGTTTTGTCAGATTTTATTGCTTTACTAAATTCTTCGGTAAGAGGTGCTTTGGTCGATTTAGATGAATAATATTTTACAAAAAAGCACCGTAAATAAATAAACTGAGCTCTCTAGGAACATCTCGCGCATCATTACGTCGAATATTACGCCATATCATTGTTTTTCATTGTCATTTTCGCATAAATGAAATGCGTTCTTCTGCTGGTTATTTTTGGCAAATAAAAGCTAACAAACTCAAGTTTATTCAATCGCAGATCATTCTAGAAATAATGCCAATGATAATTTAAATAAATTAAACAATAAACTGTCAAAATATCATAGCCTTCTACTAAAAACACGACCGGCTTCCAGCATTTTGTGTAGGATTTTGATAAAATACTCAATATGAAGAAAACTATAATAAATAGGTATAGCAATATTTATAGATAATTTGTAGAGAGTTAAATTCCCGTTTAGATAGGCTAAAAGGATATGGTGCGTTCCATTTAAAATTTTCGACTTTCTCGCAATTGAATACAGCGAAATGGTAATTTAATTTTTGACCACGCTGTATAAGATACATTGATATAACAAGTGACAATCTATTTAACAGCATATGACGAGTTATTGTACCAATGCAAAACGTTTTTGAATTAACGTTGGCTGAGATATGGGCTTATAAAGAGCATGGTGATATTTGCCAAAAAACACTTAAAATCAAAATAACTCGAAAACAAAAAAAGATAGGTACCAACAACTGTTATCAAAGTCAACATATTTTCTTACGTGTAATTGAATGGTGTAATAAAAACTATAGCATTCCATTTAAAATAACGAAGTTGAGGTTTACTTCCGGTAGACCGGAAGTGGTGGCCATCTTGAAAATATTTTAGATTAATAGATCGGAATGAACAACCCATGTTACCAAAATTTCAAACCTCTACGAATAGTGGAACCTAAAAAAGTTCTAATGAACCAGTTACGTGAGACACCCTGTATATATATAAGTACTTTCCTCTATCGTTTTGTGCCCTTTTTTCAGATAACAGTATGAGTAAACCGAAGAAAAAATGCAGAAATATATTGAATATATGTTGTGTTGAATATATTAAATTGGGCTTTATTGCGTCACTAGGAAATAGTACTTTACCTTTCTGTCTTTTATGTAATAAAACGATGTCAAACGGTTCAATAAAACCTTCTAAGCTTAAGGAACATTTAATAAAAATCCATAGTGACAAAAAAGATAAGAATTTAACGTTTTTTCAAACACTCAAAGGAAAATCTTGGAAAACACCGAAATTGCAAGAACTCAGGGACAACATCACAGAGAGATGACGATGGACTGCGTGCTTCTTATAATATATCTTTAATGATTGCGAAGCCCGGAAAGCCGCACACTATTGGCGAACAACTTATTCTACCAGCTATAAGTGAGGTAATACGCACCGTGATGCACAAACCAGCTTACGATATTATAAAAACAATTCCATTGAGTAATAATACAGTACGAAGAAGGATCGACGAAATGGCTCAGTGTGGAAAACTCTATATGTGACTACTTAAAAACATCTCAATTCTCTATACAGCTTGACGAGTCAACATTACCTGGAAATGAGGCTTTACTTTTAGCTTATGTGAGATTTGTGAAAGAAGAAAAAATTTCCGAAGAATTGTTATTTGCTAAATGTTTGGAAACTGATATGAAAGGTGAAAGATTATTTACTGAATTAAAAAGATTTCTTGATGTAGAAGCTATACCCTTGACTAATATCATCTCCGTTGCTACTGATGGTGCTCCGGCAATGGAAGGACGACACCGAGGCTTTTTGGTGTACTTAAAACAAGTCATACTGAATGTACTATCGGTACATTGTGTTATTCATCGACATCATTTGGTGGCAAAAAACCTTTGTGGACGTTTGCATAAATCACTACATTATGTCATTAGAGCAGTTAATAAAATCGAAAGGAATGCCTTAAATGAGAGATTATTTGCTCAACTTTGTTTGGAAAATGATGATGACTATAATCGTTTACTACTTAACACAGAAGTACGATGGTTGTCTAAAGGTGCATGTTTGAATTGCTTCTATTCGCTTTTTGATTCAGTCTTGGAATTCCTGGAGAGTAAAGACAATGATTTGCGTCATAATTTAATTATCTCGAAAAATGACATCGCTTATATGTCTGATTTATTTGCCAGCTAGGAATGGAGCTTAGCAAACCCCATATCTCTAAAAGGTCTAATCAAATTATAGACGATGGGCGAGGATTTTCAAATACCGTGTGCGCGGCCATCGAAGCTTCAGGTGTGGCTGTTCGTAAAAGGCAGGAAATCCTGTATCGGGTACCAAACGTAGCAGATGTCATACCTGTCGCGGCAACGACAATAAGTACAGTACCAAATGTAAAGGTTGTGGACGGTTTGTGTGCCCGAAGCACAGCAAAACGACTCAAACTGTCAAAAGAACAAATTGTAGTAGTTGTCGACGAAGATCTACAGATATTGACGAAGATGGTGAACCATAAATTTTTTGATGTTGAACGTCAATAGCATATATTAGACCGTTTTCTAAGTTAGGCCACTGTTTACGAGTAAATTTGACCTCCATTGTTACTTTCTGTTTGAGTTTGAATTTAAGATTTTTTATCCTTCGGCAATAAGAGGTCAAGTTGACTTTTTTTTGGTGATCACATTCAAACAGTGGGTTAGCTTCAATACAGGGAGCTTGCCACTGCTAAGTATGTTACATTAAGTTTGTAATTTTTTAATAATAAATAGATATAAAATGTATTTAACGTTTCAAAATTTATCTATACTATAATGTAAATATTCAGTAAATATCACAAATTTTGATATCTTATTCTGACATTAACAGTTTTTAAATAAAATTAAAGTTTACTGAATATTTACAAATCAAATTAACCTTAATTATTAAGTGGGTCAGCATTGACCCGGTTTAGGGATTTCATGTAAGTTTATTATTTTGGGACGGCGAGGGTTAATAGCGGCCACAAAAATTTATTGAAAAAATTGCCGTTAAAGGGAGGTGGTCGTTATTGAGAGGTAATAAATAAGTAAATAAATCATGTTGATCATTTCATTTAATGCAAAATTATAAGTATAATGAAATTACATTTTCCTGAAATATTGGTCAATACAGGGTTGTTTTAAGCTTTGAATTTTCGTTTGTAACACCTGAGATTCACATTTAGCTAAAATGTTAACAACTTCTACAGCTAGTTCACCTTTTAGGATACGAAAATTTCTGATTACAAAAACAGATCCCAATTTTATATCCAGCATTATGGGTTATTGTACAAACCTGTTTGGATTTGTAGAATGGGGATTCAGTGCCGTTATGAGCCTCGTCACAAAGAAAAGAAATAGACTAGAAATTAGTAATTTGGCGATTGTTGACTCCAGGTTCATTGTGTATATCAATAACAAAAGAAGAAGGAAAGAAAATCCTTTTTTTCACAATGATATACATATTTATTTATTTCTTTTCAATCTGTACTACACGTGTTTCGCTTTTTTCTTAAAAGCGTCATCAGGTACAACTGTATTAAATTAAAATTAGAAAAGTTAAAAATAAGTTGATTTTATGAAATAAAATATAATTACCGTCAGTTACATCAGAGGTTGCAAGAAATTAAGCGAAGAGAAAAATGCGAAGACATTGGGTGAATCCTGAACTCTCGTCATTAAACGTTGAAGAAGCAAATACCAATCTTTTCTTTAATTTAAAATTATTGAAAAATATGAAATTTTGTTTTTTTGTTTGACATTATTAATGTTGAAATGCAAAAATCTGAATTATAACTAATTATAAAAACATTAATAATGAACGCTGATGTTAACGTTAAATTATTATTAAAGCCCAAGGGCGGCGTGACTGTAATGGCTGAAGGCAAAACGTGGTAATTTCTTTTTCAAGTAACAGTAAAAGTTAGATGAAGAACATTTCTAAAATAAATAAAATATAAAATGTCAATAAAACAAGTTAAAAATGATAGTATCAAAGATGAATAAAAATCAGTCAGAAATTAAAAAATTTTTTAAAAAATTTACCTTAATCTAGAGAGCTGTGTGCTTGTATTTACGTTTCGAAACGGTCTGACGAGTTTATGAAATAATTGAAAACAACAAAATATATCTAGAAAGAGATAACTGTTGATAAAATGTGACAAGTCTCTCAAAGAACGGGAATCTCGACATTACAGGAAACTGGAAGAGTCTTTTATGGAAAAAATCTGTAAATTCATTTATTAAAAGATGTGAATTATTGTTGTTATAGGATCTGATGTAATATTCTTCGTAAAGATCCATCTTTTTTGATTTCTTTAAATGTTTTAAAAGGGATATGTTAGAAAGATTTGACTTATGTCCTGTTTCTTCAAGATGTTTAAAAAATGCTGAATTATTTTTAGAGATGTGTTCTTTGAATCTGGTTTTTATGTTACGTCCCGTTTGACCAATATAAAAACAATCGCAATCCCCACAGTCAAGTTTGTAAATGCCACTCTTTTGGTTAAGATTAAATCTGTGTTTGTTATTAACAATTAATTGACCTAATTTATTATTAGTGGAAAACACAGTTGTAACTTTATGAGATTTAAAAATATTGTTGAAAGTATTTTGAATATTAGGGTGAAATGGAATAGAGATAAATTTAAGTTTTTCATTGATTCTGGGGAAGATAAGATTGTTGGTAAAGTTGTTTTGAGTTTTATTATAAATGTTTTGAATATCTTGAAGAGAGTAGCCATTATTTAAACCAATTTTTATTATGTTTTTTAATTCGGTAATAAAATCAGAATGCTGTAAAGGAAAATTTAGTAATCTGTTAAAGAGAACACGAAATGAAGCATATTTATGTTGTGAACAGGAGAAAGAGGATTTAGGTATAATCGTATCAGTTGCTGTATCTTTTCGGAATACTTTAAAGTTAAGTGATGACTCAGAAATATTTTTAGAAATTGTGATATCCAAGAAGTTAATTTTAGAGTCTTTCTCTATTTCGGTGGTAAAGTCGAGTATGCATATGTTATTAAATACATTAGTAAGGGCAGATAGTTGTGCTTTATTACCATTAAATACTATTAATATATCGTCTACGTATCTTTTGTAGAAAATTATGTCTTTGGTGAACAAAGCGTATTTCTCAGAAAAAAGAGTTTTCTCGAAATTATTCACAAAGATATCAGCCATGATTCCTGAGATAGGAGAGCCCATGGGTAAACCATCGGACATGCGATAATGTTTTCCATTAAAGATGAAGAAGTTCTGTTCACAAACTACCTTGATAATGGATGTGAGTTGAAATATGTCTTTATATTGAACATTGTTAAAATATTGAATATTGTTACAAAGGAAATCTTCTATTATATTAATGCATTCATTGACTGGAATATTGGAATAAAGATTTTTTATATCGAATGAAATTAAAGTTGATTTTTTATTAATTTTTAGTTTTGAAAGTTTTGTTATAAGATCTGATGAGTTTTTAGTGGTGTAAGTGAAATTATTTTGAAAAGTATTGTATAGAAATTTTTGTAAATGTTTTGCAATATTTTCATTTGGGGTGTTAGTATTGGAAATAATTGGTCTAATGCTTTACCTGGTTTGTGTAATTTAATAAGAGATTTGAGAGTGTAGGAGACAAAGGGTTCATTTGAGTTAGGAGATTAGTACTGATGTTGAATTTTTTTAAACTTTCTTTACAAGAATTAATAAGTGTCTTTAAGGTGTAATTATATTTAGGGGTAGGGTCTTTGTTTATAAGTTTGATGTCGTTTTGTTCAAAAAATTTTTGAGTCTTGTTGATATAAGATTCTTTAGTGATAATGACTAATTCAGCGTTTTTGTCTCCTAATGTGACGATCAAATTTTCTGTTTTAATTTTTTAATATCACTTAAGGTGACTGAAGGTCTATTTTTAGAATTTATATTAGATTTCGAAGTTAGATTTGTAAAATTGTTGTGAATTTCGTTAAGAAGGTTTACATTTTCAGAAATTTGTGATTCTAAATTGATGGCAAATTCTATTTTATCAACCTTTCCGGGAAGGGCAAACTTGTGGCCTAAATTGAATATATTATTTTCTTTGTCAGTGAATGCAACATTGCTCAGATTAGTGAAACGGGGCGCAAAATTAATATTATTTAAATCTTGAATAGAAACTTTAAAATTTGAATTATTAACATCTATCTTTTTAATATGGAAATTTTTTTTTTTTTTTAGGTGAATTCTTTGAGAGATTGTCACTTACATTATGTTTATTAAAAAGGATAGATTTGGTATATTTCCTCTTCTTGTCTTCTTGGAGTCGTTTCATCCTGTTTCTTCGGAATTTGGAGAGGATTTCTTCGTGTTCGATGAAATGAAGCTCCTGCTGTAGCTGGAGGTGTAGAAATTTCAAAATTTTATCCTCTTTGGATTGTAAAGAATAGAGTTGACGTAGTCTTTTTTTCATAAGTTTTGCTTCAAGTTCAAATTTCTAATTGTTGAAGGTTTTGGAGACAGAAACTTTAAAGGAAACAGGAGTTACTTGATGTTGCAGTGCTTTGTGGATGAATTCTATATTATCTTTTGTCTTCTCTCGCTTAATCATTGTATTTGCTTCTTCAACGTTTAATGACGAGAGTTCAGGATCACCCAATGTCTTCGCATTTTTCTCTTCGCTTAATTTCTTGCAACCTCTGATGTAATTGACGGTAATTATATTTTATTTCATAAAATCAACTTATTTTTAACTTTTCTAATTTTAATTTAATACAGTTGTACCTGATGACGCTTTTAAGAAAAAAGCGAAACACGTGTAGTACAGATTGAAAAGAAATAAATAAATATTTATATCATTGTGAAAAAAAGGATTTTCTTTCCTTCTTCTTTTATTATAGAAATTAGTAATCGGGAGGATTTGCGGTTGCTACTGACAAAAATCGAGCCGGACGTAAATAAACTCATAACATCCCATCATGTTCATACAAGCCATTAATATTTTATTATATTTTAGTACAAAAGTTATAATCAATAAATACTTCTTCAACAAAATGTTTACTTTATATTTTATTTTTACGTCACCATTTACCATTAACAAAGCTAAAGTCTTCATTTTTCTATTATGTATTTAATGTAGCTTTTCACCCTGGGGGCCGTTGGCAAGGTTTGATTAAGAAAAGGGGTCCATGGGCCAAAAGACTTTGGGAAACACTGTATTAGAGGCTTCTGGAATGGTTACAAAGTACTAAGACTTCGTAAAAATTTGATAAACTAAATGTTCTTTTAGTTAAATTTTAGTGTTCAAACACTTTATTGGAATTAAAATTTAAGTTTTGTTGAATAAACTATACATTTTTCTGATTTCAGCCTGATTTTTTTTGCCAATGTGTTCACATACTGTACAGAATAAGGTGTTAAACACTTTTTTGACCCATTGTACGTACAGACTCAGCTCATCGTGACAGAGCCTGTATATACTTGATTCTCTATGAATAAGAAATTATCTGCAATAATCTGTATTCAATTCAGTTCCGGATTTAGATATGAGCTGCAGTAATTACTAAATCCCATCAAGGGCCCCCTTTCGCATTATGCCAAAAACAAACTTAGCCTAATTAATTTTCCAAATGAAGAGGTGGGATGTGGTAGAGGTAGGCCCCCACTCAGTTTTATAACCTAGTCCTCCAAAATTAAAATGAAATAAAAAGGGGACTAATTAGTTAATGTATTACATAATGATCATATTCGACCCAGGTTGATTTAATTATAAAGTCTATAAACGACAATAAATTGATTAAAAGAATGCCCAATCTAAAAAGTGGAACATGCGCGATAAAATAACAGACAACGTGTTCGAACACGTTTCAAGGTCAATCTCACACCTCAATTTATTTTCGTTTATCATTAAAATAGAATCTAATACATACTTGGAGGATCGTTTCTTGATCTCGGTATCCGCTTCCCCTGATTTGCTTTCCTCTAAACTCGCGGGTACGCAAACATTGGACCGCTTCCTGTTCGGATAACCACCTTTTCTGGGTTAACCATCCCGGTGGTCCCACTGACAGATCCGGCGGAGACATCGAAAACGGGTTACGATTGTTACAATGATAAATTATAAAAATCGATGCGCTGAGATTCGCCTCTAACACTTCTCGAAGAGATTCGATTCGGTTTCGAATTATTTTATAAAATATTGTTGATCTTGGTGCTGTGATTGTTCGAAGAATATTGGCTCTTCAATTGACATGGAAACGTCAACGGTTAGATTTTGTTTTTTTAACAACGCTATTTCGATAATTTAAATATATTTTTTTAATTTAATTATTTACTTTTTTATTATTAGTTATTTATTGATAAATTAAAGTTATTACGTACATTATGAGCTTATTATAAGTTAGAAAGAAATATAAAAAGGATTTAAGAAAAGTTTATAATATTTATTATAATTAATTTATATTTAAGATGCATAGATGGCGATAGTAGTAATGAAATTAATTAATTAATAAATAAATTAATTAATTAAAGTTTTTGAGAAAAACCTTTTTTTAATGAAATTTTAATTAATGCAATAAATTATTTTTAAGTTTTTCGCCTTATTTGCAAAAAAAAATCGATGATTTTATTTTATTCGACAAAAATATAAATTAGTGCTATCTATCGGAAAAATATTTAACTTGAAAAGGGGTAATTCAAAAATTGTTAATAATAAAATTAATTAATAAAAATTAAATTATTGCAATGATACTGTGAGCGTCAAAAGAAATTAAACACTAGCTGTTTACTTCTAAAAACCCTTTTTACTACGATTCTGTTAACTTACAATAAAAATTTATATACTAAAATTTACGACTTTATTTGTGAGCAATCCTATCGTAAAAAATAGTTAAGCAAAAAACCCCACAAATATGGTAAATCCCCTTTAGAGTAAAAATACCCCGATTTTTACGCGTCAAAAGAAAGTAAACAGCCGGTTCGGTTGTTGTAAATTCATTTTAGATTTAGGGGAAGTACCACACTTTTCGTATAAATACTTATAAACCCCTCCCAGGACAACTTTAGAACATTTTATAAGAAACAGCAAGTGGTTGAACGTCGAAATTAATTATAAATACCAAAAATCATCATGGGAAAACAAACAAGTATAGAAACGCGTAAAATTATATTAAGTTTAAATAAAAAAGGTAAATCCTTACGCGAAATAGCTAAAATAATGGGACAAAATCACTGCACAATAAAAAAAATGTTGGATAAATACGCAAAACATCATACTGTAGCCGATTTACAACGCGTTGGACGACCAAAGCGCCTTACAGAAGCACAGGCTAGAGCAGTGGTAAGAGAAGTGAAGAATAATCCATGTTCAAGTGCGGTTAAAATAGCAAACGACATATCGCAGATAGCAAACACAACCATAAGTTCCAGTACCATACGAAGAACACTCCATAGAAGTGGCCTGCATGGAAGAACATCCCGTAAAAAGCCTTACATATCGAAAATAAATTAACAGAAACGTCTTGATTTCGCAAAAAAATATCAGAACGAAGCTCCAGATTTTTGGAAAAATATATTATTTAGTGATGAAAGTAAATTTGAAAATTTTGGTAAAAGAAAACCATCAAAGATATGGCGGCCAAAAAATGAGGCCTTCAAAGAGAAATTTGTTACCAATACCATCAAACACGGTGGAGGCTCGGTTATGATCTGGGGCTGTATGGCGGCGTCAGGGGTCGGTAATCTAGTTTTTATTGAATATTTCCCCGAGTATTAATGAATTGGGCTTATCAGAGAACTGGATCTTCCAACAGGATAACGGTCCAAAGCACACTTCCAAAATTGTGCAGGAATGGATGCCATACCGGGTCCCTAAAACCCTTGATCATCCACCGCAGTCCCCAGACCTTAATCCTATAGAACATCTGTGGGATCACCTTGACAGGAAGATCAGAGAAAGGACAATTTCAAATAAAGACGACCTTAAAAAAGCTTTAACTGAAGAATGGATGAAAATCCCTCAAAATATTACAAAAAACTTGGTGGAATCCATGCCAAGGAGATTAAGGGAGGTGTTGAAGGCCAAAGGAGCTCAAATCAAGTATTAAAAGTTAATATTATATTTATTTTTGTACTTAATACCTATTAGTTCCGAATTCTGTTTACTTTCTTTTGACGCGTAAATTCGGTAGATATTTACAATAATCTAAATTATTACGGGTAATGATTTGTTTTTTTTTCATGTTTCTATTGATTTAAATATAGTATAGATGAGTTGTGAAGACTGCAATAAAACTTTTTGATTTTCGTTATTAACTGCATTTTTATTAACCTTTTAATAGAAAAACAACAGCTGTTTACTTTTTTTTTGACGCTCACAGTATATAGCGATACAGTAAAACCTCTTAACCCTCGCCGTCCCGAAAGAGGGTCATTCGTGACCCGAAAACATGTTTTCAGGTCAGCATTTTCTCATAATTATTTTCCTTGCGATTTCCTCTTGTGGATTCTACTATTTAGTATTCACAAACAGTTTTTCCTATATTTCACATCAAATTAAAAATTAACAAAAGTGCAATTTGCAATTACTTTACATTGGGTCACTGTTGACCCGATTCTGGGTGTTGGTATTATGGTTATTACCTACAAGATACTGACTAAAAACTTGTACTTTTTCGCTGCGCACGCATCTGTGTAGAGCAAAGTTGATGCAAAAACATTATTGTCTTGTGTGGTATCGTGTTCTTGTGGACAAGTTCTCATTATGTCTTCTAATAAGGAAACTCTCACGGATG
This sequence comes from Onthophagus sagittarius, assembly GCA_036711965.1. NCBI lineage: Eukaryota > Metazoa > Arthropoda > Insecta > Coleoptera > Scarabaeidae > Onthophagus > Onthophagus sagittarius. The sequence goes on from JASERS010000004.1 coordinate 19,040,115, forward strand.
TAGAGCTTTTCAACGCTGCAGAAAATCCGAATAGGATGACATGGAATGACGTCAATGTCACTGAAATGTTTGGATTCATACACTCAGCAGCAGAAGTCTGCGTACAAAAAACTTGTAATACCTTAATTGAAAAAATAAGTCATAATCTAATGTGATAAACTTGATTTTTTTTTTATTTTGTATATTAACTACATATAATTCTATTAACAAAATATGCTTCAACAAAACAGAAACAGTAGTTACAGAAAAAAATCAAAACTAAAAATTCTACAAATAACGGGTAAAAATACTCAGAGATATAGAGGATCTTAAAAAATCAGTTCAATTTATGTCAGATTCTTTTGAGGATCAAAAAAAGGTGTCTGAAAATTTGTTTGAGCAGGTGAAGCTTTATAGAGATGAAAATCGTATATTAAAGAAAAGATTGGAAATACTGGAACAAAAAGCAAATAACCAAGAGCAAATAGAACGACAAAGGAATATTATTGTTTCTGGTGTACCGATCCAAGAAAATGAAGATACAAAAGAAGTTGTGTGTAAGGTTTTTGGGACAATGACGCTGAATATACCTATGAATAAAATAACGGACTGCTTTAGAGTTAAACAGAAGAGGGAAGGACCTATCGTTGTCAAATTCTTAGAAGAAAGCCTGAAATTGCAGGTTTTCAAAAAGGTTAAAGAACTTAAAGGTATCAAAGTTGGTGAGTGTGGACTGAATGGAAAAAATGGAAATATATTCTTTAATGAAGATCTTACTATTGCGAATCAGAGACTTTTTAAAAGTACACGTGATTTTAGAAAAGAAAATAACTTTGCAGCAGCGTTCTGTAGAAATGGTAAGATTTACCTTCGCAAAACATTTAAGGATCAGTCTATCAGAATAAGATCTGAATAAGATCTTACTATATAAACTTACTTCATAAAATTAAAATATTAAGTACAAAAATTAGAATTAATGTATATATGTCTAGATCGTAACAGAAATGGATGAAATATTTAATATCTTGTACATAAATATAAGAAATCTAAGAAATAAAGTTGATGACTTGATGGAGATTGTAAATAAGCATGATTTTGAAATTCACATAATTGCACTTACTGAAACATGGATTTATCATAATGAGGTGGAATATTTTAATATACAAAATTATAACGTTGTACATCATTGTAGAGATTCAAGGGGAGGAGGGGTGAGCCTGTTTATAAAAGACAATTTGGAGTATGATCAGAGACATATTCGAGAAATGGAAATTGAGGACTGTAACATACTTTGTGTTTGTCTTATTAAAGTTAATTGCGTAATTATAAATATCTATAGAGCGCCCAGAAACAAAGCTGACGTTTTTTTAGCACAAATAGATAAAATTATGGAAACTCAGAAGTCTCCTTGTATTATTTTGGGAGACATGAATTTAAATTTACTCAGTGAAACTGATACGATTAGAGAGTATAAAAAGATTATCGAAATGAACACATTTACAATACAGATTATTCTTACTACTGAGAATGCTACAAGACAAACGGAAAAAACAGCTACTATTTTAGATCATGTTTTAATGAATAAAAACCTCTACTGTGATATAACCCTTACGGATCATGTGATATCAGATCATAAAGTTATGTATATTAAATTAAACAAAGTAATTGAAAAAAAAAACTAAAGTAGTTATCAATAAAACTAAATTGCTGAAAGGAAAATGGAAAGAACTAATTCAAGTGAAATTGCAACAGGAAGAAATAACTTCCTTTGGAAAATTAGCAGAAATAATAACAAAAACAAAAATTGAGTGTACAAAGGAAAGTAGAATAAAAGTATCCAACAACAACTATTGGATAAATGCTGAGTTTATTGAGAAAATAAAACAGAGAGATAATTCATATAAGCGATGGAAATTAATAAGAAACTCAGAAACCGAAAGACATTTTAAAAATTTAAAGAATGTGGTAAATAATATGAGAAGAAAATTAAAGAAGGAGTATGTGGAAAAAACACTTAATGAGGCTGGAACAAACAGTAAAAAAATGTGGAGGGTCCTGAACGATATATGTTTGAAACGAACAAAAAAAAAGGGCAAAATGGGACAAATGAAAAGTATGACAGGTGCAGTCATTGAAGATGAGCAACAAATAGTTGAGGAATTTAATACTTATTTTTCTGAAATAGGTAAGAATTTAGCCTCAAAAATTAAACCGGTTCTTAATCACCAGTTTAGAGAAGAAGAAACAAAAGAATCCATCTACTTGGAACCAACTGATTTAACAGAAATTAATTCTATCATAAGGGATTTAAATAATAATAGTTCGCCGGGAGAAGATGGTATTACTAAATCTGATATAGTGCTGCTTTTTGAAGTTTTGGGAGACAAAATAGTGAATATCATTAATGATATCCTGGTTACTGGCCTGTTTCCGAATGAATTAAAAACGGCGAAAATATCACCTATTCATAAAAAAGGAGCAAAAACAGAACTTGGTAACTATAGACCAATTTCAATCTTAAATATATTTTCTAAAATAAGAGAAAAAGTTATCAAACACAGGTTAACTAACTTTATACAGAAATTCTTTAACATCGATCCATATCAATATGGATTTCAAAAGAAGAGTAGTACCTTGGGGGCGACAGGGGATTTACTAGAATATATTACAGAAGAACTCGATAAGAAGAGGTATGTTTTGACAGTGTTTATTGACTTACAAAAGGCATTTGATACTGTGGACATAGATATTTTACTCAATAAATTAGAAAAAATGGGAATGCGAGGCATTGCAAAAGACCTCTTCCAGTCATATTCTAAGGACCGTAAGCATTATACTCAAATCAATAAAACCAAGAGTAAAAAAAAAGCCTAAGTATTGGAGTAGCTCAGGGATCAGTACTTGGTCCTTTGCAATATTTATTATACATTCAAAACTTAAAGTATCTACAACTTCAAGCGAGATATTTTGTGTTTGCTGATGACACCGTCTTGGTTATATCATCAAGTAATATAAAGGAACTTGAAAAGGTGGCGAACGACGACTGAAATCTGTATTATACATGGCTATGCTATAATAAATTATCGGTGAACGTTAATAAAACGGTATATATGATTATTAAACAAAAAAATAAACAAAAAAGTGATATAAATGTGTTTCTCAATGGAGAAAAACTAAAAGAAGTGCAAACGTACAAATACTTAGGTTTAAATTTGACAAATGATCTCAATTGGAATGTACATGTGAATGCTATCATTAAAAAAATTGTGCCAATGGTTAGTGCAATAAAAAGGTGTACGGATTGCTTAAATAAAAACTCTAGGCGTTTACTCTATAATAGCTTTATACTGCCACAAATTAGATATTTAATTCCCTGCTGGGGAGGTCTTCCGCTTTACCAGTTAAATAAATTACAAAGAACGCAGAATAAAGCAGTAAAATCTATCTTTCAGTTGAACTATTGTATGTCAACTGATCTTGTGTATGAAATGGAAAATATATGGAACTTGCAGAAAATTCGGACTTATGAGCAAATAAAATATATATATTCTATAAAAAGCAAACTAATAAAGACTAATATAAATACAAAACAAATTAAGAACTGGCATGAATACAGCACCCGGAATGCAAATGATTTTAGAAATAAATATTGTAGAACAACGACAGCACAGAGATCACCATTATATCTTGGTATTAAAGCATACAACAGTGTTCCGATAATAATAGTGGAGGCAAGGATAATGAAAAAATTAGTTAATAATCTGAAAATGTTTTTGAAGTGAATGAGTGTTGATCTGTTTCTGGTGGGTTTGCATTTTTGATGATTTTTATTTTCGTTTTTTATACATAACCTATTGTGTTTTTTTTTGTTTATATATATTTTTTGTGTATTAAGGCTTCGATACCAGTGACATTCACTGTTTGTGAATTCAATGGGCTTGTCTAAGAGTTTTTTTGCAAAGGCGATCCGCTTCTGACGATTGACCTCTGACACAAATGGCTTTTTTCATGCAACGCGACTGTGATAGTTAGCTTTTTTTAACGTCCTTCTCACCGTATCTTTGCTGATAGTTTTATGAAATTCTTCTTGTACATTTTCTATTATTTTTTTTGCCGTCAGCCTAGGTTCTTTTCTAACCTGCTGTACAATTTTTCGCTTCTCTCGGTTTGTTAAAAGGGGTGGTCTACCAGATCGCGGACGTGAGAGGTAATCTTCAGTGTCTTTATAATTATTAATTACTCTTTGAATGGAAGAGTGTGACCTGCCGACAGTTTCTCCTATTTTTCGAAAACATTTTCCCTCTTTCCATAACTTTACAATAATTTTTCTCTCTCCCAATTCAATTTCCTTTCCTTTCGTGTCCATTCTAACTTTTAGCTTCTAAGCTTCTGCTAATATAATTGACACCATTATCTTTTATTTAAATCGGAAAGCGTACATCGCCAATTACGTATTTAAGTAAATAAGTATATTTTGGAGAAGGCGTCTTTATTTGTACGCAGATTTTTGCTTACGCATTATTTGGAGAATTTTTAATTTTAATTTTTTTTGTAACTAATATTTCTGTTTTATTGATGCATATTTTGTTAATAGAATTATATGTAGTTAATACACAAAATAAAAAAAAAAAAATTGAAGTTTATCACATTAGATCATGACCCTTATTTTTTCAGTTAAAGTGTTAGAAGTTTTTTGTACGCAGATTTCTGCTGCTAAGTGTAGGTATTCTTGTTCTGGTTGGTCGTTTTAGAGAAAATAAAGAAAATCCTCATAGCTTATGGTCAGTTACCAACAAAGCATTCAACAGACCTATCTATCAGGCAATAATGAGTAGAAACAGATTTTTATCTATTATGAGACATATTAGGTTCGACGATCTTAGTACCAGACCTGAAAGAAAGAAAAAAGATAAATTAGCTCCTATTCGTGAGATGTCTGATATTTTTGCTCAATATTGTAGAGATAGTTACTATCCTTCACCTTGGGGAACCATTGATGAACAGTTAGTAATCCTTTAGAGGGCGATGTCTTTTTCGAGTCTACATACCTAGCAAACCCCGCAAGTAGGGGATAAAAATTTGGGCACTTTACGACGCAAAGACATTTTTTTGTTGCAACTTCGAAGTGTATTTGGGAAAAGTAGGAGATATAAGTGAAAAAAATCAAGCTTCAAGAGTTGTCAAGACCTTAGCACATCACTGGCATGGAAGTGGGCGTAATATTACGACTGACAACTTCTTTACAAGCATTCTTTTAGCACAAGAATTACTCAGAAAAAAACTCACGTTGGTTGGCACCTTGAGAAAGATTCGTAAAGATATTCCAAAGCAATTATTGGACGTGAAAAAACGAGCGCTGTATTCGTCTGATTTTTTGTTTACCAAAGAAATGACTTTAGTGTCCTACATTACAAAACCCAGAAAATTTGTCGTACTGCTGTCATCTTTACATCATCCGCATGATATATCCACTACAGAAAATAAATTCAAGCCAAAAATGATTTTGACATACAATAAAACAAAAAGTGGTGTTGACGTTTTAGATAAACTAGTGAGAGAATACTCATGTAAGAGAAGCACGAGGAGGTGGCCCTTACGTTTTTCAATTTTATTGACATTGCGTGTTACAACAGTTTGGTGATATGGCTTTTGAAAAATCCTGAATGGAACTCAAATTCATCAATAAAATTTCGAAGAAAACTTTTTCTAGAAGAACTAGGAATGGAGCTTAGCAAACCCCATATCTCTAAAAGGTCTAATCAAATTATAGACGATGGTCGAGGATTTTCAAATACCGTGTGCGCGGCCATCGAAGCTTCAGGTGTGGCTGTTCGTAAAAGGCAGGAAAATCCTGTATCAGGTACCAAACGTGGTAGATGTCATACCTGTCGCGGCAACGACAATAAGAACAGTACCAAATGTAAAGGTTGTGGACGGTTTGTGTGCCCGAAGCACAGCAAAACGACTCAAACTGTCAAAAGAACAAATTGTAATAGTTGTCGACGAAGATCTACAGATATTGACGAAGATGGTGAACCATAATTTTTTTGATGTTGAACGTCAATAGCATATATTAGACCGCTTTCTAAGTTAGGCAAAAATTGTTTCCTGATACTTAGAAATAAGATCAGAATGTTTTTTTAGCTATTAAGTTCAATTTGCTAAAAGAATTAAAACCTATGCAGTTAATTTTTGAGTTATATCTCTAAACTTTGTTTATAAAATTAAATGAATAATATATCATTTTCATAAGGAAACCTCCTTTCTTTAAACTTTGAAAAATGGTCAAAATGATTCCTTAAAGATTATGTTCAATTTATTGAAAATATCAAAAATTACGCTTTTAATTTATAAGCTGTCTCTAAGTGTGTTTCATTAAATAAAAAAAGTGATATATCATCCTTAACAGGAATCTTTTAGCTTTTCTTTATGATATATCCTATCTTTCTTTTCATAAAAATAAACTCAGAATGATTTTTTTTTAAGTTACGTTCAATTTACTAAAAATGATAAAATTTAAAGTTTCAATTTTAAAGTTATATCTCTACGTTTTTTTTTTCATAAAATTAAATGAGTGATATATCACTCTCACAAGGAAACTTTTAGTTTTAATTCGAGGTACACCTTCTTTCTCTTTAAACTTCGAAAAATGGTCAAAATGATTCTTTAAAGATTACGTTCAATTTATTGAATATATCAAAAATTACGCTTTTAATTTATAAGCTCTGTCTCTAAGTGTTTTCCATTAAATCAAAAAAGTGATATGTCATCCTTAACAAGAATCTTTTAGATTTTCTTTACGATATATCCTATCTTTCTATTCATAAAAATAAATTCAGAATGATTTTTTAAAAATTACGTTTAATTTTCTAAAAATGACAAAATTTAAACTTTCTATTTTAGAGTTTTTTCTCTACGTTTTTTTCACAAAATTAAATGAGTAACATATCGTCATAAGCAGGAATCTTTTAACTTTTTTGCCACTGTTTACGAGTAAATTTGACCTCCATTGTTACTTTCTGTTTGAGTTTGAATTTAAGATTTTTTATCCTTCGGCAATAAGAGGTCAAGTTGACTTTTTTTTGGTGATCACATTCAAACAGTGGGTTAGCTTCAATACAGGGAGCTTGCCACTGCTAAGTATGTTACATTAAGCTTGTAATTTTTTAATAATAAATAGATATAAAATGTATTTAACGTTTCAAAATGTATCTATACTATAATGTAAATATTCAGTAAATATCACAAATTTTGATATCTTATTCTGACATTAACAGTTTTTAAATAAAATTAAAGTTTACTGAATATTTACAAATCATATAACCTTAATTATTAAGTGGGTCAGCATTGACCCGGTTTAGGGATTTCATGTAAGTTTATTATTTTGGGACGGCGAGGGTTAATAGCGGCCACAAAAATTTATTGAAAAAATGGCCGTTAAAGGGAGGTGGTCGTTATTGAGAGGTAATAAATAAGTAAATAAATCATGTTCATCATTTCATTTAATGCAAAATTATAAGTATAATGAAATGAAATTTTCCTGAAATATTGTTCTATACAGGTTTGTTTTAAGCTTTGAATTTTCGTTTGTAACACCTGAGATTCACATTTAGCTAAAATGTTAACAACTTCTGCAGCTAGTTCACCTTTGTTGTTACAAAATAAAAAACTTTGTACATCCCTTAGTTTTGCACATACTTCAGTCATGTTCTTAATATTTGACGTACAACTTTCAGATACTTCAACATTTGAATTATTGCCTTTATCGTCACTTAATTCGTTGATTATTTCTTGTTGGATTTTCAGTTAATACATTAGAATCAATAGAGGCATAATTTTCCACGTTTATGTTTGGCATATTATTTAACCCTCCGTCTGTCGGGCGCGCTTTCTTAACACTGTCGATCGGGTGTGGTCTGTGGAGTCCAAAATAGAAAAAACTCTAAAGGACGCCAACGTGTCCTCCAGTGCTAATTTCTCATAAATATGTTTTATATGATGCTTGTACTATATAATAGCCTAATACAGGGCCAATTCCAAACTCACGTTTTAAGTTAATTTGATTTAAAGAAAATGCTTTCAATTTAATCACATATTTTTCAAAATTTGCAAACAACGCCTAAATAAAGGAAAAGAAAATCGATCTATAATAATATTTATTTAAAAATGTATAAAGTGTTATAAAAAATGTCTTAACTAAAGAATAATATTCTATGCACAAACTGGAGGGCTTCAAACTGTGGTCCCCATATTTCCCAAACAATCGTTGCAGCACGCTGTTATGTGCTCCATGCACAACCAACATTTAAAAATTTTGCAAAAATAACGAATTTTTCGTCTTTTGCAATATTTACAGTTTCCTCTTTTCCCTGGTTGTGGCTCTGGAATAATCTCCTCTTCAATACCTGAAAGCCTCAAGGCAGAAGTACGCACACTTTTGGTCAAGTGCTTATCAACGGCTCTTCTTTGCATGTTATTTTGACTAACTCCATACCAAGATTTTTTTGAAACAGTCTGCGAGTTTTAGCAAATTCACCATCTGGTATGTTGCCTTTGTAGATAACAAAAGCGTTAATTGCTGCTATATTGAGGAGGTTATAGAAAATTACCATTGGCCAACGCTTTGTGTTTCTTGCAACATTGTATGATGTGATCATTACATCAACAACATCTACTCCACTTCTTGTGCTATTATAGAAAGTAATTATTTCGGGCTTTTTCCGATCACCGGTAGCTTCATCGATATGATCGTCTCGGTGCGTTGTTGAAACTACAAGCACATTCTTTCCTATTTTGGGTATATATGAAACTGCAGTCATATCATTACTAAATGCGAATAACGAAGAATATACTTTCCTGTTTTTAACTTGCGTTATTTCAAGAGGTAGTTCTCTTCTATTGGCTCTAATTGTACCAACCATAGTAAGGCGGTATTCTCTTAGCAGCTTCTTTACAATTGAATATCCTGTGAACCAACGATCTATTGTAACATTTCTTCCTGATCCTAATAAATGTGAACACATTGTTTCAGTTACTGCAGCGGTAGAGTTGTCAGTTTTATATGGACCATTGGGTTGAACACCAGCGTAAATTTCTATGTGTGAAGTGAAAAATGTTTTGGCATCAACACCGGCGAAGACTTTCAATCCGTATTTGTTTGGTTTACTTGGAATGTACATTCGGAAACTGCACCTACCCCTAAAGGCAAGCAGCATTTCATCTAATGTTACATACTCGCCCGCAGAATAAGTTTTCTTGCAATTGTCGTTGAACTTGTCAACAATAGTACGAACTGCTGCTAGTTTGTCCATTTCTTTTCTTTGACCTCTAGTTGTGGTATCGTCTAAGCGAATACATTTCAATAAGAAGACGAACCTCCGTTTTGCCATTGTAGCAGGAAATATCTCATATCGCATACCGTCTGATGACCAATACTCTGCTAGATGTGTCCTTGATCCATGATGGAGCCCAGCTACATAAAGCAAACCCATCAGCGCTTGGATTTCTACAGAGTCGGTAGGTCTACACTCAGTCTTATCTTCGGTATTTAACAGAAATTTTATCAATAAATAAATTAGTGTTTCCAACTACAATATCAATGCAGTTTCCAAACATGTACATCCAGCATTGAATGGGAGATAATGCGTCACGTGCTTCACCGATGACCCCGTCAGGTGAGACACTATGTTTTCGTTGCGAGTTCTAATATTTCTAGATGGGACAGCCTTTTTCCATTTAGTTCCATCTTTACCAAAAAAATACGGCATCTATCACGAATCACGGGTTGTTCATCTTCATCATCCTCGTCGTCATCCTGATGCATAATATCTGCATCTTCATTTACGTTTTGCTGCTCGGTTTCTGTATCATGATCACTGATACTTACAAAATCTGGATCTGATATCAAACTATCGTCAGACTCTTCTATTTCACTGCCCGTGCTAACTTCTTCATACAGTTCCTGTAATCTTTCTCTCTCTTTTTCATAAGGATCCATATCACAATGCTATCAAATAATAAATCATTTATTATTTTATCAAATCATATCAGAAAATTGTGTGATACTACTTACCTATTTGTAAGTATGCTATTTGTAGATTGCTAACTAGATATTTGATATTAGTTATAAATAATTTTTTATGCACTTTTCTATTCTCAATATTTGTAAAATAAATAGACATAACACAACGCCTCAAAATGGGGTTCAATAGCAAACTGGCGTGTCAACGATACGGTAACCGTATATATAGTAATTATTAAGGGAACTACCGAACTATATTGTGATTACTCCGAGGTATAGTTTTATAACTCGCGGTAATACCCCTACAAACACAAAAAGAACGCATAGAGTTCTAACTGGAATATGATTCTTACAGATTACATCTGCGAATATTGTTACACATTTGATCGGGAGGGGTCTGTCAGGACAAAATATTATGTAGCGACTATTTGAAGTTTTGAAAAACAGTTTTTTATAGCGAAAACAGTTGATATTCAGATACTTGAAAGGTACTGTGACCGTAGAAGTTTTGAGCAAAATAATTTAAAAAATATTTCACATAATCATTTTGTTGTGGACTCGTAGACCACACCCGACAGACGGAGGGTTAAACTTGAAAAAAGCTGGGCTAGTGGAATTTCATCCTCTTCCTCAAAATCGCCTTCTTGTTCAAGATTCTCGAAGAATAAGGCTTTTGCAAAGCATTTTGAAATGGTTGTTGGAGAAATTTTTTTCCAAGCTGTTATTGTCCAAACTAAGGCACTGGTCAAATTGAATCTTTTTTCGGCACCTTCGAAACAACTTTCACTGTTTGTAAATGTTAAAAGCCTTTTAATTAAGGATTTTCTGTAAGCAACCTAAATCTATTGATGATCCCTTGATCTAATGGCTGGCAATGTGAGGTTGTGTTTGGAGGTAGAAACACTATTTTTACATGTTCTAATGCAAGTTTGGGATGGGACGTGGCGTTATTCAGAAATAAGAGTATGTTGTATAGCGCCCTTTGGCCATATTTTATTTTTCTTTTATTAGTTCTTAGTAAATTGTACATGATGTCATACTTAAGTTATTTCTTTGTTTTAAGTAATTTCTTTGTTCATATATTAAATTACTAGATATACTAGATCACGTACATTGCAGACGTTAATAATATCACGTCCGATGTGAACCCTTTTTCATAACAACTTTTTCGCCTTAAATCTTAAGGTGGGTTTAGATTACGCGAAACACGGCGAAACATACTCGCGCAACAGTTTCGCGAGAATGTTTCGCCTGATGTTATATTTAAATAAGAAAAATAAAAAAAACGATGCCGCCGCTGGTGGGCAAAGGAATTGTTTCGTCGGCGATGCGAATATGGCAATCAACTAATGAGGCAAATTACAGTAGAACCCATACAAGATACAATAAGAAATTTCATTCGCATGACTACAGAAGACTTTGAATATCTTGTAACGCTAATTGGTCCAAAAATTGAAAAAATGGACACAAAAGAAGCGCAATTACCGTTAGGGAAAGGTTGGCTGTTACACTACGATTTCTTGCCACAGGTGATTCGTACAAAAGTTTGCAATATTTATTCAAAATGTCGAAGAGTACAATATCAGGAGTTGTCCCGGAAGTGTGCGATGCGTCGATTGAAACACTTCAGGAATATGTAAAGGTAAGAACAATTAAGTACTCATGTTTTAATGTTTTATCAAAGAAATAATGTATTATAAGAGTATTTTTAACATAATGGAAGTATCTATTATTACTATTTTGTAAGATTACATGTTTTGGCTAAAAACGCTGACGTGTACTTCTCCTTGTTGAAAGTCGGGTTGTTGTTGTATTACGGAGAGTAATGGGTGCAGGTCCGAAATAGCAGGACTTGCGTGCCCAGATGTTATTCCAGACCGCAATGTACTGAGACTTGTCTCAGAAGATGACCAGTACGGTTCTTGTAGCTGTACGTTACTGCTATAAGAATGCAATGCAGACATCCTTCCCATATCTGCCTCAAACAAAATGTTTGCTATGGACCTTTTGACGCATGCCAGTGTCTGGGCGTCATATTTTTTTAGGTCATTACCTAAGTTTAAGGCATACATGAAGTATGGGTCATTTGATGAACTGGTAGATAACTTCAAGATTTCTAGTGCTTCACCCATTATTTTATCTGTGTCTGAATTCTCTTGTCTTTTTCGTTTGCGACTTTCCTTATTTCTGCCTTCAATCTCCGGCTGTAATCCAGTGGTTCTTATTTCTGTTTCCAATTGTAATCCAGTAGTCTCTTTTGGTGCGTTAGTCCCCTCTTCCACTTCTACTTGTAACACAGTATTCTCCGTTGGCATCCCCATTTGTGACCCAATAATAACTTCTTGGGACTCCTAGAATTAAAAAAAAATATATATTTTTTTTCCTATCATTCATCCAAAGCAATTTTCATATAATTTATGCCTATTGCGATATTAGCATGTCGGATAAATTGTGTTCATTTTCTTTTAATATTTAGAAAATTGTTGCAATTTAGCTTTATAATTTGTTTTCCTACAGATGCCGTCCACTACTGAAGAATGGCTTCAGGTCGCCAAAAAATTTGAAACAAGATGGTCATTTCCTCATGTAGTTGGAGCAATTGACGGAAAGCACGTTATGTTACAAGCACCAATCCATACAGGCACCGAATATTACAACTACAAACATTTTTTTGGTGTCGTACTGTTTGCTTTAGTTGATGCAAGCTATAATTTCATGTACGTTGATGTAGGTTGCCAAGGGCGAATATCGGACGGTGGCGTAATCAAGCATACAACGCTTTATCAAAAATTAGAAAACCGAAGTTTGAATATTCCCAACCCAAAAATCTTGCGAATCCCATATTGCGTGGAAGTACCCTATATGATATTGGGAGACAAGGCATTTACTTTGAATGATTACATAATGAAACCTTTTGAAGGGGACCCAGATACTGAATCTCCTGAACGTATATTTAATTATCGGCATTCTAGAGCTCGCCGAGTAGTAGAAAATGCTTTCGGTGTATTGAGTGCAGTTTTTCGGGTATTAAGAAAACCAATGCTATTACAACCGGACATAGCAACAAAAGTGACACTAACCACCGTGTACTTACACAACTTTCTACGGAAACGTTCGTCAAGCGAAATTTATTTAGCAGCCGGTATGATTGACTGATTGATTGGGCCTGGAGAACTGATCAACCAACAACGACATTTCTTCCCCTTCGCAATGTTCCACAAAAGGCATTCGAACGAGCCAAAAACATTCGCCGCCATTTAGCAAATTATTTTGTTTTAAATGACACTTTACCATGGCAGAATAGATGTTAATTAAATAGCTTACTTACATTGGTTGTAATGCTGTCCAAAGTTACCAACGGTATATCTTTGTGTTTCAAAAAGTCAAAATATTTGTATGAAAACCATTTAGATTGGTATACATTTTCGCTACCTGCAAACAACATTATTATCAATTTATTAATAAAAGTTCGACATGGCCAAATAAAAAAAGGTCACCAGCTATGTGTGTATTTTCTAAGCTAACTAGTAATGGATAAAATATAGCTACTGAAGGTTCTTATTTGGCCAACTGGTATTCATCATAAAGCTGTAATGTAATGGATGTATGAAATATTATAAAACTTTTATTCTTTACTTTTATTCTCCCTTGACTTCTCGCTCCTGTAAGACCCCATCAATGTTTTTATTTTTGATTTGAGAAGAGAGACCGGCTTCTGAATGCTCTGGCTAATTTCTTTCCAGGCATCCTCTTTCTGACTTAACGAGAGAAACACAGAGACTTAACGAATTAACTATGTAAAACATTATCATACAACTTATGTAACATCGTTTTGTTTATTAATTTCAATTTCTTTTAAAATCATTATGTATTTGTTTAGATCTTTTATTTTAACAGTTATTAATAAAATTTGTACTTGTCAAAAAGAAATTTCAGCTTCCATTTCAGCAGTTCAAAACGATGACTCTCCCGTAGCCGCTAGTTCTCGTGATGAAAATCGTACCTACCGTCGATACAATTTTCAAAAATAGGTGGGAGGTGTTGTATAGCGCCCTTTTGGGCATATTTTATTTTTCTTTTATTAGTTCTTAGTAAATTGTACATGATGTCATACTTAAGTTATTTCTTTGTTTTAAGTAATTTCTTTGTTCAAATATTAAATTGCTAGATATGCTCAATAGATCACGTACATTGCAGACGTTAATAATATCACCCTTTTTCATAACAACTTTTTCGTCTTAAATCTTATGTCAGGCCGTATCTGATTGGGTGGTCTCCCTGACGTCACATCTTTCGATTACGATATTATAAAAAGGCGATTGCAATGCTTTTTTAGTTTAAATTCGATGCAAGTGAGTTAAGCGTGACATCATCAGAATACTTTAATTGTAACACCACTGTAGAAAATAGAGTTAGTGTAATGAATTAAATAAAACAAGCTTGGAATTTCACTCAACGAACCCTACTACAACAAGTACTTTTCTATTTTGCTTTCTCATTTTTTCATCAAATTGTTTTAGCCACGAAGTCATAATCTCTGTTGTCATCCAGGCCTTTTTATTACACTTCCATTTTAAAGGAAGTTTGTTGATATGCGATCCTTTAAAGCAAGGATTGTTTTACTTTTCCCGATGATTAACGGATCCTCCTTGTCTCCTTCCATGTTTGTGCAAAATAAAATTGTCAATCTCTGTTTGGGTTTTTTTTACCCGTACATTGATCGCCTTTTAGAGCAAACGTTTTGTTCGGCATTGCAAGATAAAACAGTCCAGTTTCGTCAGCAGTGTACACATCTTTTGGTAAGTAGTTCTTCAATATCAATTTTAACTTTGTTTTCCATGATTCAACACTGATCAGGTCGACATCAGCTGATTCACCGGAAACGGTTTTAAAGCTTATTTCATGTCTTCGACAAAATTTTTCAAGGCATCCATTTGAAGCTTTAAAACTCAAAAGTTTCAACTATTGGACTGCTTCCATGGCTTTTTCTTTTAATAAATGTCCAGATATGGTAATGTTTCTATTTCTCGCTTTACAGAACCAATTGTAAACTATTCGATCAATAGCCAGTCCTTCGGTTTTAGGAAATTTATCTTTTGCTCTAGATTGGAATTTTCTTCAAACAGCTTTTTAAAATGGGATTTATTATTTAAAATGTCGTTCACTTGTGTTCTTCAAACTCCAAATTTTTCAGCCAACTTTCTAGCACTATTACTGAACTTTTCACTTTCTGCAATAACGTCATTTTGTCTTTAAGAGATAAACGTTTTCTTTTTAGCGACATGTTGATACACTGTAGAGCGTCGACTCATTCAAAATCCACCCGGGATTCGCTTTTTAAACATAAATGACAGGTTATAACCTCTATACAAAACAAAGGTTATTGTTAAAAACAGTTTATGACCGGTATTGAGAGGTAAAAGTGATTTCGTCCGTAATTGTTCCAGGAATTTGAAAGTTGGACATTTCTAGAGGTGACCGTTTTTTAGAGGTGGTCGAAAATAGAGGGTTTACTGTATTATACCTATTTTGTTTATTTTTAACATTAGCATTCAACGAAATAAAAAATTTTGTTGTTACAAAAATTTAGTATTAACATTATTTTTCTTAAGGAAAACTTTCCTTATAATTTTTAGAATTAATGGGAAGGTAATTTACGATGATTCACCCGGCCCCTCCACCATAAATTAAGAACCACGTCTATAATGGATTCATAAAACGTTCTTTAACTTAATCCACCATTAATTTGATTTATTAACATAGAATTAACCTAGTTAATGACGCTACAACCATTAGCTATAGTTAAATCGTTTTAACTTTAATACTTTTTAAATGCACTTTATCTCTAAATATTTAATTTTTTATATCGACTTTAATATAAAGCTACTTCAACACAATTTTATTGGTTATTGTGTTTAATTCGTTTCTTGATATGGTTGAAATGAAGGAAACGTTGGGCTTTTACCTAATAAAAACAGGATTTCAAAGATATAAGTGTTGGCCTTCTCAAAATTGGTTTAGCATTGTTGGTGCGTTAATTTTAATCGGTGTGAATGTAACTTGGGCATTTTATCCAACTTTACTAGAATTTCTAGGTGGGTACTTTCTGTATTAACAATAAAAATTAAACTTTGGTTTAAATTTTAGATTACAAGGCGAATATTGAGATATGTTTTTTTCGTATACAATTTTTAATGATTCTAAATCTATTTATCTCCGGCACTATTCAATTAATGGGAAATCGTAATCTAATATCAAAAGTTATAGAGTTGTTGAGTGATTTCAAACAATTCGGTGTTCCCCCGAAATTTGAATTCGTCGAGAAAAATTTGAAACGTACATTAAAGTTGTTACATTATGGAACGTTGATTTCGACCTGTTTTGTTGTATGGTTTACTTTGTTGGAAGATGATTGCGCTACATTTAAAAATATTAAACATTGTGGGATTACTGAATATTACATTCCGTTTAATTTGAAACCATGGGAAATGACGTTAATAATTTGTTTGCAATTATCTACGGCATTTATTATAGTTAAACTTGTATTCCTGACAATAATAATGTTTCGTTATTGCGTGGAATTATTGGTCGTGCGGGTTAAATTCCTTAATGAGAAAATTGGTAATGTTAAATTAACGAAGAATAAGAAAGAAAATTTCAATGTGTTGAGACGTATCATGTTGTATCACCAAGATATCTTTAGGTGGTTTTATTTCTAATCTTTATTATTATCTTATTTGTAAGATTGATTTTAGGATGTTTCAACTCACTAATAATGTGTACATAAAATTAATTGTTGTTCAAAAACTCTTCGCTTTAGTTGCTTTAACTGCGTCTGCTACAGGATTTATTCTGGTATCAATTTTAAATTAATATACCTACATATACAGGCTGTTTCTAAATTGGTAAGAAAGATTTCAAGGTATGAAAATTTATCCTTCTTATAAGAGATAAAAGAAATGATATTAGTGTCTAAAAGATCATAGAGGTCTTATTTTAAAAAATGAAGAAATGATTTGTATGTGAAATTAAAGGTTGAACCTTCTTCTTTAAAATGATGTTTAATGCACTGTTTCAATTTGGAATCGATTCTACCTAAGAAATGTTAAAGGATGACTTAGACGTTTTAGTAGAATCACAAAAAAATGATTAAATTTGGAATATCGTGAAGGTCTTCTTTTTGAAAATGAAGAAATGACTTGTATATCAAGTTAAAGGCTGAACCTTCCTCTTTAAAATGATGTATAACTCATTGTTTTCATGTGAAATCGATTTCTGTTAAGAAATGTTAAAGGATGATGTGTTTTTGATGTTTTAATAGAATCACAAATAGAAATGATAAAATTTAAAAGATCGTGGAGGTCTTATTTTTGAAAATGTAGAAATGACTTGTATGTTAAATTAAAGATTGAACCTTTTTCTTTTAAAAGATGTATAACACTTTGTTTCAATTTGAAAGCGATTCTACCTAAGAAATGTTAAAAGATGATGTGTTTTTGACGTTTTAGTAGATTCACGAAAAAAATGATTAAATTTAAAAGATCGTGGAGGTCTTATTTTTGAAAACGAGGAAATTACTAGTATATTAAATTAAAGGTTCAACATTCCTCTTTAAAATGATTTATAATTTGTTGTTTTAATTTGAACTCGATTCCACCCAAGGAATGTTAAAAGATGATAAGTTTTTGATGTTTTAGTAGAATCACCACAAAAAAAAATTATAAAACTTGAAATCGATTCCAGCTAAGAAATGTTAAAGGATGATGTGTTTTTGACATTTTAGTAGATTTAGAAAAGCCATCTCCTACTCTTGCTTCCAAAAGATTTGAAATCTTTGTAGAATATTTGTAAAGCTTCAGAAAACTTCAAATGACTTGATATTGCAACTACAAAATTTAATGTTGCCCCCAGATGATTTGAAATACTTTTAGAAGATTGAATGTCGCTTCCAAAAGGCTTGAAATGCTTCTTAAAAGCTTGATATTGCTTCTAAAACAATTGCGATGGTGTGTATCAGAAGACTTGAAATGGTTCCAGAAGACTTGAACTGTTGCATCTAGAGAACCTGATACTGTTTCCAAAAGAGTTATAGAATTATTATTATTATTATTATAGAAGAGTTTAGAATACTTACAATGCCTTAAAAGACTTATTACTGCTTCTAAAGTATTAGATATGCTTCCAGAAAACTTGAAATTCTTTCAGAAGACTTCATAATGCTTTGAAATTGCTTCCAGAACAGTTAATGCTGTTTCCGATAAACCTGATATTGCTTCTAAAAGGCTGAAGCCCCAGAAGACTTGCAATGTTTCCAGAAAATTTCAACTGCTTCTAAAAAACTTAAGTACTGCTTTTAGAGGACCTAATATTGCTTCCAAAAGACTTTGAATGTTTCTCTTTAAGACTTGGAAAGACTTGAAAGGTAAATTAAATTAAAGATCTGAATCTTTAAAATGATGTATAACTCGTTGTTTCAATTTGAAATCGATTCTACCTAAGAAATGTAAAAGGTTGAGGTATTTTTTACGTTTTAGTAAAATCACGAATAAATGATTTAACTTGAAAGATCATATCAAATTGAAGGTTGAACCTTCAATTTGTGTCTTTTAAATGATGTTTAATTCGTTGTTTCAATTTGAAGTGGATGCCACCCAAGAAATGTTAAGTGATGATGTGTGTTTTGACGTTTTAGTAGAATCACGAAAAAATTGATTAAATTTAAAAGATCGTGGAGGTGTTATTTTTCAAAATGAACAAGCGACTTGTATATCAAATTAAAGGTTGAATCTTCCTATTTAAACTGATCTATAACTCGTTGTTTCAATTTGAAATGGATTCCACATAAGAAATGTTAAAAGATGATATGTTTTTGACGCTTTCGTAGAATCACAAAAAAAATGATTAAATTTGAAAAATCGTGGTGGTTTTAGTTTTGAAAATAAAGAAATGACTTGTATATAAAATTAAAGGTTGAACCTTCCTCTTCAAAACGATGTTTTACTTGTTATTTCAATTTGAAATCGATTCCAGCTAAGAAATGTTAAAGAATGATGTGTTTTTGTCATTTTGGTAGATTCACGAAAATAATGATGAAATTTAAAAGATCGTGAAGGTCTTACTTTTGAAAATGAAGAAATGACTTGCATATAAAATTAAAGGTTGAACTTAACTTTAAAGATTCAGAAATGGTCGCGCACAGCAACGCCATCGAATCCACATGGAGAAATGCGAGGAACAGTGTCAATATCCGGCAGAGTTAAAAGCCATCTCTTACTATTGCTTCCAAAAGATTTGGAATCTTTGTAGAATATTTGTAAAGCTTCAGTAAACTTTAAATGACTTGATATTACATCTACAAGACTTAATGTTGCCCCCAGATGATTTGAAATACTTTTAGAAGATTGGATGTCGCTTCCAGAAGGCTTGAAATACTTCTAAAATGCTTGACATTGCTTCTAAAATGCTTGATATTGCTTCTAAAACACTTGCGATGGTGTGTATCAGAAAACTTGAAATGGTTCCAGAAGACTTGAACTATTGCATCTAGAGAACCTTCCAAAAGAGTTGAAATGTTTTTTAAATACTTATAATGCCTCAAAAGACTTATTACTGCTTCTAAAGGATTAGATATGCTTCCAGAAAACTTGAAATTCTTTCAGAAGACTTCATGATGCTGTTTGAGGACTTGATATTGCTTCCAGAACAGTTAATACTGTTTCCAGAAAACCTGATATTGCTTCCAAAAGACTTCATATTTCCCATGGTAGACTTAAACTGCATCTAGACGATATGACGTCGCTTCCAGAAGACTTCAGTTGCTTCTAAAAGGCTGAAGCCCTAGAAGACTTGCAATGTTTCCAGAAAATTTCAACTGCTTCTAAAAAATATAAGTACTGCTTCTAGAGGACCTAATATTGCTTCCAAAAGACTTTGAATGTTTCTCTTTAAGACTTGGAAAGACTTGAAAGGTAAATTAAAGATCTGAATCTTTAAAATGATGTATAACTCGTTGTTTCAATTTGAAATCGATTCTACCTAAGAAATGAAAAAGGTTGAGGTATTTTTTACGTTTTAGTAAAATCACGAAAAAATGATGAAACTTGAAATATCGTGGAGGTCTTATTTTTGTAAATGAAGAAATGACTTGTATATCAAATTAAATGTTGAACCGTCCTCTTCAAAACGATGTTTAACTTGTTATTTCAATTGGAAAAGGATTTCATCGAAGAAATGTTAAGGGATGATGTGTTTTTGATGTTTTAGTAATATCATGAAAAAATTGATTACATTTCAAGATCGTGGAGTTCCTATTTTTGAAAATGAAGAAATGACTTGTATATCAAATTAAAGGTTGAACTTTCTTCTGTCAAATTATGTTTAACTCGTTGCTTCAATTTATAATCAATTCCACTTAAGAAATGTTAAAGGACGGGGTGTTCTGGACGTTTTAGTGGAATCAACGTAAAAATGATTTCAAAGATCGTTGAGGTCTTATATTTGAATGTAAAGAAATGGCTTATACATCAAATTGAATGATTGAATCTTCCTCTTTTAAATGACTTATAACTCGTTGTTTCAATTTGAAATCAATTCCGCCTAAGAAATGTTAAAAGATGGTGTGTTTTTGACGTTTGAGTAGAATCACGAATAAAAGAAAGAACTATACAAACTTCTAGATGAAGGAAGCATCGAAAAATGTGAAGCACCTGTAGTTCTAGTTCCAACGAAAGATGGAAATGTACGATTATACGTAGATTATCGACGTTTAAATGCCATAATGATCATTGATAAGTAGATAAGTATCCTATGCCCAAAATTAGAGACTTGTTACATGAAACGAAGAACATAAATACATGACAACATTGGACATGCGTACGGGTTCTACCATGTGAAAATACGTGACTATGATTGAGATGCCATGATTGAGACAAGAAATTTGAAGCACCTAAATTCTTTCGTACAGACTTGTGCATGATATCGAAGATTCATACGTGGATTTGCAAACGTCGCTAAACCTTTAACGAATTTGATGAAAAAGAATACTTCCCGGATGTGGGGTGATTCACAGAAAAAAACTTTTGAGACACTGAAGTGTTTGGTCACCTCAGCATCGGTACCAGTTTCAAGCAGATGAAATCAAGCTATTCACAATAAACACAGATGCAAGTGATTATGCAATTTGATCAATGACAAAATTTTAGTGATCGTGGACGTGGTTCTCTTGAAAATGAAGAAATGACTTGCATACAAATTGAAAGGATTTTTCCTCTTTCAAATGTTGTATAACCCGTTGTTTCAGTTTGAAATCGATTCTACCCAAGAAATGTTAAAGAATGATGTGTTTTTAACGTTTTGATAGAATCATGAAAAGAAATGATAAAATTTAAAAGGTGGTGAAGGTCGTATTTTTGAAAACGAAGAAATGATTTGCATATGAAATTGAAGGTTGAACCTTCCTCTTTTATATGATGTATAACCCGTTTGAAATCGATTCCACCTAAGAAATGTTAAAGGATGATGTGTTTTTGACATTTGAGTAGAATAATGAAAAATATGGTAAAATTTGATAGATCGTGGAGGTCTTAGTTTTGAAAATGAAGAAATGACTCGTATATCAAATTAAAGGTTAAACCTTCCTCTTTAAATTGATATACAACTCTTTGTTTCAATTTGAAATTGATTCCACTTAAGAAATGTTAAGAATGATGTATTTTTTATGTTTTAGTGAAATCAATATAAAAATGATGAAATTTCAAAGATTGTTGAGGTCATGTATTTGAAAATGCAGAAATGGCTAATATATCACATTGAAGATTGAACCTTCCTCTTTCAAATGACTTATAACTCGTTCCTTCAATTTGAAATCAATTCCATCTAAGAAGTGTTAAAAGATGATGTGTTTTTGACGTTTTATTGAATCAAGACAAAATGATAAAAATTCAAAGCCACGACCTTTGAATTATTGAAAGGTCGTGAAGGTGTTATTATTGAAAATGAGAAAATTACTTATATATTAAATTAAAGGTTGAACCTTCCTCTTTCAAATGATATATAACTCTTTGTTTCAATCTGAAATCGATTCTACCTAAGAAATGTTGAAAGGTGATGTGTTTTTGACGTTTTACGAAACAAATGATTAAATTTAATAAATCGTGGAGGTCCTATTTTTGAAAATGAAGAAATGACTTATATATTTAATTAAAGATTTTACCTTTCTGTTTCAAATGATGTATAACTCGTTGTTTCAATTTAAAATCGGTTCTACCTAATAAGTGTTAAAGGTTCAGGTATTTTTTATGTTTTAGTAAAATAACGAAAAAATGATGAAACTTGAAAGATAGTGGAGGTCTTATTTTTGAAATTGAAGAAACGATTTGTATACTAAATTAAAGCTTGAAGCTTCCTCTTTAAAACGATGTATAACTCTTTGTTTCAAGTTGAAATGAATTTCACTAGGAAATATTAAAGTATGATGTGTTTTTGACATTTTAGTAGAATCACGAAAAAAGGTGATAAAACTTGAGAGATCGTGAAGGTGTTATTTTTGAAAATGAAGAAATGGCTTATACATCAAATTAAAGACTGAACCTTCCTCTTTCAAGTGATGTTTAACTCGCTGTTTTAATTTCAACTCGATTCCAACAAAGAAATGTTAAAGATGATGTGTTTTTGACGTTTTAGTAGAATCATGAAAAAATTGATTGGATTTCAAAGATCGTGGGGGCCTTATTTTTGAAAATGAAGAAATAACTTGTATATCAAATTAAAGGCTGAACCTTCCTCTTTAAAATGATGTATAACTCATTGTTTCAATTTGAAATAGATTCTAGCTAAGAAATGTTAAAGGTTGAGGTATTTTTGACGTTTTATTAGAATCACGAAAGAATGATTAAATTTAAGAGATCGTGAAGCTCTTAATTTTGAAAATGAGGAAATGACTTGTATATCAAATTAAAAGTTGATCCTTCCTCTTTCAAGAATGTTTAACTTGTTGTTTCAATTTCAAATCGATTTCAGCAAAGAAATGTTAAAGATGATGTGTTTTTGACGTTGTAGTAGATTCACGAAAAAAATTATGAAACTTGAGAGATCGTGAAGTTTATTTTTGAAAATGAAGAAATGACATGCCTATATATGCATTGATACCAATTTAAGTCATCTTGAAAAGCAAATTAATTAAATTTGATATTTCCTTAAAAGAACCATTGAATTTCTTATTATTTAAGAGAGTTAGGTTTAAATATTGTATACAAAAAGTGTTGCTTATTAAGGAAGAAACGTAATCTAAAATGATTTTAATCCATCACTCATTAATACCAACCTAAGTTATATAGATTAGCAAATTTATCAAATTTAACATTTTCTCATCAAAACCATTCAATACCTCAATAATTCCCTCAAAAAGAGATCTGAGTTTAAGTGTTTTATACAACAAATTTTTTGAAAACGACACCCCTCTATTTTAAGTGAAAAGTCACCCTAGAAATCTTTCCAATCAACTTAGAAACACCTATCCATTATATTTCAATGACTAAATTTTATGAATTTTAGAGAAAAAATGTCGTCAACTTCTTCATGGTGATTGGAATTTCATTTGGACTATTTTTAACTCATTCGACGGGACAAAGACTTATAACAGCGGTAAGAATAACATTTTTAACCGATACAAATAATCTTTTTTCACTAATTAGGGCAACAGTGTAGCTGAAGCTGTTTATAACTTAAATTGGTACGAAGCAGATGTATCAACTCGTAAAGACATCTTGACTTTATTATGTTTGAGCCAACAACCACTGGCTATTGAGGTCTCATTATTTGGCCAAATGTCGCACGTATCAATAGCCACTGTAATCAATTTTTTTTATCGTTTAAATTACGATAATGCAAAATTACCTTTTTAGGAATTCAAAAAAGTTTGTCTCTTTGTGAACTCGTTACTAACAATTACGAAGAAACGAATGGTTTAAGAATAATTTTCTCTCTTCATTGTAATTTCGTTGCTTATAATACTGATTTATATTAAAATGGGGGAACACGCAGCGGGATACTGCTGTGTCATTGATAGGCAATTAGGGATCGAATGAAGACCTTAACTGGTAAATTGGGCCTTATTTTAACAAAAATACACACGTCCTGTCATTTCGGAGATCGGGATCACAAAAGAAGGTAAGTTCGGAGAGGGATCTCGCATGGTCACGGATCCTTCGTATCATGGCGAGCAATAATGGAGAAAAAGGACCATTTCGAACGAGTTTACCTTCATTATCGGCGCTAATTCCTTAATAATTGTTTTTTATTGCAACGATTGGACGCAGTGAATCGACGATTTTCCACGGCGATTGTAGATAAATTCATCTTTTTTTTAACAAAAAGATTTAGATGCAATTCAATTTTTATTAATAAGTATTGCGCAAATGTAATTTGACCTAATTAGTATGAAAGAAGATTTAAATCTAGTTATTCAAATCTTGTTAATAAGATGGTTTGGTAGTTGGAAGTCTGGCTACCGATTATTAATCTAATGGCTTATTAAAAATAGATTATAAAACCAGTGGCCGTTACAATGGTCGTTTAATCTGCCGATCAGGACGCGAACAATGCCTTCATCTGTTACGGCAAAAACGCATTATCACTCCATATAGATTTCGTTAAAAAAAAAGCGACCTGAAAGTGAGCAAGTTGTTGGTTGCTCATTCAACCAGATCATGATAATATAAAATCTTTTATTAAGAAGAAAAAAATTCTACAATTAGTTCGTATGAGTTGCTTTTATTAAAGGCATCGTTCTGTTTAAATCTTAAATTAACTTAATGTAATGTAAAATACTTCACGATTTATACAGGAAAGTATGTATTTGTTTAAAAAAAAACGTACTGAAAAATTTCTCTTTATCTTTAAGATATTAATTTTTGAATTTAACAAATTTTTAAAAAAAATTTTAAAAATCGTCAAAAATCAAATTCTTAAGATATGTGTATGAAATGTTCGCGATATATAAAAGAAAGTATGTACTTTCTTGTGATCAAACCATACCTTAATATCTCTACTCATTATTGAGATAAAAATTTTTGAAATCAACAATTATGTTCTATAGATTTTAAAAAATTAGAAAAATCAAATTTTTAAGATAGCTTGAACTAATTTTGTCAATCTGTATAAGAAAGTATGTACTTTCTCTTGAATAAAACCGTCCATATCCCTCTATTCATTCTCAAGATAATAAGTTTTGAAGTTAACATTTATTTTTGTATTTTTACGTAATTATTTTCTGTATGTTATAAAAAATTGTGAAAAATCGAATTTTTAAGATATCTTCATGAAATTATCTCTATTTATAGAAAAAAGTGTGCAGTATCTTATAAATAAAACCGTACTTGAATATCTTTGTTCGTTCTTGAGATAATAATTGTTGAACTCTACCCGATTTTTATACCTTTATGTAATTAACAATTTTCCACGATTATCTTAAAAAAATCGTAATAATTCAAATTTTGTAAATATAGCGATGATATTTATCCTATGTATAGAAAGAGTCTGTACTTCCTCATGATCAAAACCGTGATGAAAAATCTCTCTTTGTTCTTGAGATAGTAATTTTTCAAGTCAACCTTCATTTGTTTTTATTACGTAATTTTTTATAGGTTTTAAAAAACTGTGAAAAATCGAATTTTTAAGACATCTAGATGAAATTTTTTGAATCTAAAAAAAAGTGTGTACTTTCTCATTAATAAAACTTTGTCTTTGAATATCTCTATTCGTTCTCAAGATAATAATTGATGAACTCAACACGATTTGGATACCTTTATGTAATTAAAAAATGTGTACGACCACCTTTAAAAAATCTTGATAATTCAAATTTTTGATACATATTGATAAAATTTATACTATGCATAGGAAGAAGTATGTACTTGCTCATGATCAAAACCGTAATTAAATATATCTATTCGCTCTTGAGATAATAACCTTTGAAATCAACCTTTATTTGTGTTTTATGACGTCATTTTCCATCAATTTTAAAAAATTGTGAAACATCGAATTTTTAAGATACCTTGATGAAATTTTCTCAATCAATAGAAGAAAGTGTGTCCTTTCTCATGATTTAAACCGTCCTTGAATATCTCTATTCGTTCTCGAGATAATAATTGTTGAACCCAACACGATTTTGATACCTTTATGTGATTAAAAAATTTGCACGATCATCTTTAAAAAATTTTAACAATTCAAATTTTTGAAATATATTGATGAAGTTTATACTGTGTATAAAAAGAAGTATATACTTTCTCATGATCAAAACCGTAATTAAATGTCTCTATTCGTTCTTGAGATAACTCTTGAAGTCAACCTTTATTTGTGATTTTATGAAGTCATTTTCTAAAGGTTTTAAAAAATTGTGAAAACTCGAATTTTTAAGATATCTATATAATTTTTTCCATCTATAGAAGAAAATGTGCACTTTCTCATGAATAAAACCGTCCTTGAATATTTCTATTCGTTCTCGAGATAATAATTGTTGAACTCAACACGATTTTGATACCTTTATGTAATAAAAAAAATTGCACGATCACCTTTAAAAAATCTTAATACTTCAAATTTTCGAAATGTGTTGATCAAATTTGTACTATGTATAGAAGGAAGTATGTACTTTCTTATGATCAAAATCGTACTGAAATATACCAATTCGTTTTTGAGATTCATTCAATTCGTCTAACTTAATCATAATTCCTGTTCGTTTTCAAGGAGCTTTAAAACCACAAAAAGTTTCAAAATGTCTTGTTCTTTTTGTGATTTACTTTGCAATGATGGACGCCAGGTAAATACCCGGTGGGTAGATATTTAAAAGATGGGTTGGGTTGGGTGTTAGGTAAATACAAAACAGTAGGTACTTATAGAAAAAAAATCGTAAAAAATCGAATTCTTAAGATATCTTAATAAAACTCTTGGTCATTTATAAAAGAGAATATGTGCTTTTTCTCGAACAAAACAGTATTTCAATATCTCAATTCGTTTTTGAGATATCATGTTTTGAACTCAAAGTAAATTTGAAGCATTTCATAAATTTAACAATTTTCTTAATCATTTTGAAAAATCGTAAAAAAATCAAATTCTTAACATATCAAAATGTTATTAAAGAAAAGATACCTTTAGAATATCTGAGGTTTCGGATTTAAAGAGAAAATTCTAAAATTCAACTAAACAAACATATCCAAACCTTAATTAGACAATTTAAAAACAAAAAGTACATTGAAGCTTACAACAACATCAACAAGGCTAAAGGGAAGACGTACTGAAAAGAAGTCTGGAAATTATTATGATACCAGAAGTCTCCTGGAACTCCCCAACTCATTAACCCCTTGGATGGCACATCACACAGTGACCCCGAAGGTATCGTTAATATCCACTGCGATTACTTTCAGCGGGTGTTAGCATTCTCGCAAGATGGTTCTTTCTGCACCACCAACAGGGCTGCAGTAGATGACTGGTACGGGACTGCCTTCATTACTAAGGCTGATACCCCAGAAGATGCTCTAATTGAAGAGGATGAATACTGCTCCAACGTAGGCAAGGGTTCAAGCACCGCACCTGGACATGACCATCTCACCAAAAACATTCTCACAAAGCTAGATCCTCTCATCCATGCCTACATCATAAAGATTCTAAATTTCCGCCTAATCAACCAACATTTTTCTGAAGTTTGGAAGTCATTCGTTATTGTGTTCCCAAAAAAGAGTCTACTCTATCAGACCCATCCAATTATCCGCCTATTTCGGTCCTTCCCGTTATTGGCAAGATCTTTGAAAGCCAAAGCAAAAACAAAGTATTAGAAGCCGTCTCTAAGAAACTACCAAATTACCTATTTGGCTTCCAACCTTGTGGATCCACGTTCCATGCTCTGGCGTTACTCTTATGAAACTTTCAAGTGACATGCCTCCAGAAACGCCACTCTACGGCTCCATTCTTGGATATACGTAAAGCGTTCGACTCAATATGGCACCGAGGACTTCTATACAAACTTAGCAAACTGAATGTCCCACCTTACCTCCGTAAACTTCTTAAGGAATTTCCTCCACTCCTCAGACTTAGAAATTCCTTTTTTTGAAAATTCTCCCCCCAACAAGGCCTTCCCCAAGGATCCCCACTCCCCCACACTATATATCCTGTTTTGTTGCGATATCTATAATTCCAATCCAGATATTTTTTATCTGGATTTATATAAACTCCTCTACGCAGACGACACGACCTTGGTCACGGCCCAACTATCGCATCTACAGTCCAGAAGTTACAGACGTCAGTCCAGAATATCGAGCGTTGGCTGCTTAAATGGCGAATTCAAATTAATCCCTCAAAAACCCAATTTTTTGTTCCATTTCTCCCTATCTATGCCTCTCTAGCTACGGTAACCATCCAATCCACTGTTTTATCACCTATTACAACATGCAAATACTTGGAAATATGGATTGACAAAAGACTTAAATTCTGCGACCACTCAGTCAAGGTAAAAATGAAAGTGGCGAACCCAGCGAAGCACTTCCGTTCCTTAACATACCGGGGTCGTGGCATATCAATAAAATGCGCTTCTCACATTTACAAATCAGCTCGTAGACTGATAATTGAATATGCACCCCTGATCCTAGCTGACGTGTCTTGAGGAACCAAGTACCATCTGGAAGTTGCTGAAAGATCCGTTCTGAGAAGAAACCCACAGAACCCGATCTTCGATCCCAAATCTTTCAACCTTTTCCACCTTACTGAAATAACAATCCATCATCGTATAGAATCTTTAGCTCATACCACTGCCACTAATCTCCCTTTCGACTCATTAAAAAACTTATTTATGACTACACAACATCCCCACCACTCTCTTCATCTTTTACGCAAACTACATCTGGATTAGTACCAAGAACGAACATTCGCAAGAATATTCCGGGCGGAAAGACTATTTTGTTTTACTCTTTTTTTTTAAGTTATTTTATTTGTTTGAATCCATGTTACAAGTTTATTAAATGTTAAATATATAAAATATGTAATAAAAACTTTTTTACTTGCCTTTTATTTTATTTGTTTGGTATCGGTTTCGAGCTTTTTATAAACTCATCAACCGAATCTATAATTTAAAATTGATCATTCAACAGTAAAGGGTGTACCATCGGTTGTGGTATTAGCTTTTTTGACGTCTAAATATCAAAATAGAAACTCCAAATTCGGTATGAATTAAGCCACCCTTCTTGAGCAGGTGTTGATCATGTCAAATATTTTCTTTATTGCACACTTTGCGAAAAATCTGCAAATTTGTCAAAAAATGATAAAATTTATGGTTTTATTTTTTAACAGTTCATATACCATATTGTGTGGGAGTCATAGTAAAGTAAATTCACACAAAAAAAATGAGATTCGTTCATTATTTTGGATAAGAACGAAGAAAAATGAAATGACTTACCAGGAGCCGCCCGTTTATTGCCGATAGATGCAATTTTTATTTTTGGTCTTAACCTGCTGAGGCTTATTATTAAATTTATTTTTAAATAAACATAATTTTTTAATTTAATATTAAGGAATCTAAATGTATTTAAATGTAACAAAATCTTGTTAGAGTTAAAAAATTAACGGTTAAAGGTTAAATTCGTCAGTTTTACCGGACGAATTTTTTACTTAATTAAATGAAAAACAATAATATTATAACAAGAAATATGATGAGTTTGTGAGTTCAATACAAAATTTTTCGGAATTTTCTAGTACCTGAAGAAAATAATTACAAAAATTACGTTTCATAGAATTATTATTTTCTTTTCCTTTTATACCTTCGCAGGTATAATTTTGAGGTGCTTTTATTTTGTTGGTTCAGTTTGCATGTGAGTTTGCACTCATTGTTCAAAATGCCATTTACGTTTTAGAATAATGAAAAACCGGACATGATTTTAATTTACGGCCAGGTAAGATTCAATGTTCGCTTAGCATCGCGGATTTATTCGGAAAGATTTCCGGATAGAGTCATACCTGATCCGAGAACATTTCAAAGGCTTGTGGATGGTCTTATGGAAGCTGGCTCCTTTAAACCTAAGCAGAGAACTGTGGTAGAAAAGCGTGCTACAGAGGAAATTAATCAGGCCTTAGTACTAAATCTTGTGGATAACGATTGGAGTTACGAAGACGTCAGTGCAGAGAGTGCTCACCTTTATTTATAAATGCACCAAGAGTTACATGGTGATGATTTCTTGTATCGACAAAATTTCTCTGTGTGGAGTTTAAATCCAATGGTTATGAATAAGTTCTTTCAAAGCGTATTGTTTACCAATGAAGCAAGTTTTAAATTGTGTGGAAATGTCAATAAACATAACTTATATTGGATGCGAGAAGGAAAACAGAGACATGTACGCAAACTTTATTTGTGGATGCAACAAGATTACTTTAGAAATGCAACAGATGCTATCTATAAAATGAAAGGAAAATAATAATTCTGTGAAACGTAATTTTTGTCCTAATTATTTTCTTCGGGTACAATCTCTAGGAAATTCTGAAAAATTTTGTATTGAATTGACAAACTCATGTCATATTTTTTGTTATTAACATTATTCTTTTTCATTTAATTAGGTAAAAAATTCGTCCGCTAAAATCGACGAATATAACCTTTAACCGTTGATTTTTTAATCTTTCTAACAACAAGGTTTTGTTACATTTAAATACATTTAGATTGCTTAACATTAAATTAAAAATTTATGTTCATTTAAAAATAAATTTAATATTAAGCTTCACCAGATTAAGACCAAAAATAAAAATTGAATTAATTAAGTGGAATAAAATAAATTGTACAATTCAGTGATAAAATCTTTAATCATTCGACCGGTTTCGGTTTCTTAACAAACCATCTTCAGGAAATCGTCAATTAAAAAATATAGGAAAACAAAATGTTAGGTTGTGTGAACATTAAAACAGATAACACTGAACAAAAAAAAATAGAACGCTGATAACTAAACAATCCACTAAAAATAATAAATGTGTAGCAAAACATTAATGCCAATTTAATTAATTTAATTAATGCCACATACCAGATAAAACAACATCTACAACAGCTAGGTCATGAAGCCACAAGTGTGTGAAATATCAAACAATATACAACTAAAAAACCATTACCAATGTTCTTTGTGGATCTAAATAAGAAAATAATAAAGAAATTTACAAGGTTAAACTATTTTTAAATACCAGCGTGGTTTTTTGAACTAGCAAGAAAGAAAAAAACGATACCTCAATGTACGAGATGCCAACGGTTTGGTCACACCAAGAATTTCTGTCAAAGAACTCCAAGATGTGTCAAATGTGCAGAGGCACACCACACTAAGGAATACTTTATGAACTCCAGGAACACGGCTAAGTGTGTAAATTGCTTGGAAAATCATCCAGCCAGCTATAGAGGGTGCTTAGTACATAAACAAATGCAACAAAAACTTTATCCAAAACAAAACGACCAAAGAATAAATTCGCAACAAAATTCCCAAAAAATAAAGCAAAGTATTACATTTGCGCAAGTAGCGGGAAACCCAATCCAACAAAAAGAAAATAGCGATCATACAGAAAAAAACGTAGAAGAAAAACAAACCAGCGACATGGAAGAATTAAAACTAATGATGAAGTCTCTATTAACACAGTTAGGTACAGTCATGAACCTAATTACTACATTAGTCTCTAAGCTATCATAACCTTCCAAACGCTGAATATAGCCTTATGGAATGCCAACGGATTAATCAAACATGTTGAAGAGCTAAAATCATTCATCTTGAATAACAAGATCGACATCATGCTGATAATTGAAACACACATAACCAGTAAAAGATGTCCAAAAATTCCGGGATTTCTTATCTATACTACAAATCAACCGGATGGTAAGGCCCACGGTGGAACAGCAGTTCTTGTAAGGAGTAATATTAAACACCATCAACTTGATGGCTACCAAAAAGACTTTCTCCAAGCTACTACAATTCAGCTCGAAAATCACACTGGAGGAATCAATATCTCATCCGTTTATTGTCCACCAAAACATAATAATAAGAGGCACCACTATGAAGATTTCATAAAAACTATTGGTAACAGATGTATCGCCGGAGGAGATTATAATGCAAAACATACAGAATGGGGGTTAATATATAAAAGATTAATAACATCGAAAGGAAGAGAATTATTGTCCGCAATAAAAAATAACAAATTGGAATGCGCTACGACAGGAGAACCAACATATTGGCCAGGTGATCGCGAAAGAACTCCGGATGTTCTCGACATCTTTATTACAAAAGGAATTAACCGCAAACTACTCAAAGTATCATCTTCCTTGGACTTATCCTCGGATCATACACCGATAATTCTGCAGTTATTCACTGAAATCCCTATTGTAGAAAAAGGGCCTAGACTAACCAATAAAAAAACGAAATGGGACGTTTTTCAACAAGAGCTTCTGGATGAAATTGAACTTCAAGTACCTCTTAAAACTGGAGAGGACGTGGAGAGGGAAACCATGAATTTTACTCGAACTATACAAAAAGCCACCAAAAGTACCAAAAGGTGTACCTGGTACCAAAAGTACCAGGACAGGATCCCTGTGATTATCACGGACAAAATTGAAGAAAAGCGTCGACTACGAAAAAGGTGGCAGCGAACGAGAACGGAAAGGGATAAACAAATGTATAACAAAGCAACAAAAACGTTAAAAAAGCTACTACGAACGTTAAAAAACCAGTCCTTGCAAACATACCTGGAAGGATTATCTGCAACTGGTGATACTGAATACTCGCTTTGGAGAGCAACTAATTATTTAAAAAAAACAGCAACAACATATACCACCACTAAAGCTAAGCGCTGGAACATGGGCTAGAAATGACACAAAGAAAGCACAAGCATTTGCTGATCATCTAGCTATGGTATTAACACCGTATCAAATACCGGAAACAATAGAAGATAAACAAGAAATAGAAAATGGCCTGGCGGAACCGTTTCAGATGGAATTTCCAATTAAACCGTTTACCTTTAAGGAAGTTAGCATGGTCATAACAAAGGAAATCAACCCGCATAAAACACCAGGATATGATCTTATTACTGGACAGGTACTTCAAAAGCTACCGAGAAAAGCGTTAGTATCAGTACTGCAGATCTTCAATGCTGTGTTAAGACTAAAATATATTCCATGTCAATGGAAGGTGGCACAGGTAACCATGATACCAAACGCGGGCAAGAAATCTGAGCTGTTATCCTCCTACAGACCAATTAACCTTTTACCAGTACTTTCAAAAGTACTGGAAAAACTACTGTTAAAAAGACTACGACCGGTGTTAGAAGAAAAGGAACTCATACCACACCATCAATTTGGCTTCAGAAAAGAACACGGAACTATCCAGCAGGTCCATAGAGTCGTAAAGCAGATTGAAGATGACTTGGAAAATAAACGTTATGGCAATACAGTATTCTTGACATCAGTGCAGCATTTGACAAGGTATGGCATACTGGAATAAAATACAAACTGAAAAAAACTCTACCATACAATTTGTACGTAGCTCGTACATAGATGGTCGATTCTTTTCCCCATCAAATCAGGCGTACCACAGGGTAGTGTCCTGGGACCCGTGCTCTATTCCCTCTACACTGCAGATCTACCAACTACAAGTAAAACAAAAACTGCGACCTTTGCAGATGATACAGCAATAATAGCATCTCATGCAAACCCGAAAATAGCGGCCACATATGTACAGACGCATCTAAACAAAATCGACAGTTGGTTAAAAAAATGGAAATTGAAAGCGAACAATGATAAATCTGTTAACGTCATCTTTACAACAAGAAAAGAACATTCTCCTCCAGTTGAGCTGAATGGATGCCAAATCGTTCAATCAGACTCTGTGAAATATCTAGGTATACATTTAGATAAACGTCTTACGTGGCAGAAACATATATTTACTAAAAGAAAACAGCTGGGAATAAAACAGCGAGAAATGTATTGGATGATAGGAAAAGATTCAAAACTAAGTATTGAGAATAAAAAATTGCTTTATAAAACCATTCTGAAACCAATATGGACGCATGGCATACAGTTATGGGGAACAGCAAGCAATTCAAATTTCGAAATACTGCAAAGATTTCAAAACAAGGTGTTACGAATAATAACTAATGCACCATGGTATGTCACTAATAGTATACTTGGAAATGATCTACAAATACCTTCAGTAAAAATGGAAGCTAAAAAATATTCTGTAAGGCCAGGCGCGCACATGCGATTTTCATGCGATTATTTGTCGCAGCGACATAAAAGTAGTAGTCGCAAAAAATTTGTATGGTCGCGCATTTGCGACTGATTAATCGTGACTAGAGCCTAGTATCAACATGGACTTCATAGAAACCGCTTGTATAGTGGCTCTGTTATTACGAAAGAAATTAAGAAAGCAACGGAAAAGAAAATTTTGGGTGCATCCAATTTTATCTGACAGAGAACATCGGGGTCAATTTTACATTCTTCATGAAGATTTAAGAAAGCATCCTCGTAAATTCTTTAACTATTACAGAATGAGTGAAAAATCTTTTCTTGAATTATTAAAAATAATAGGACCGAAAATATCGTACCAAAATAGTAAATGAAGAAAATGTATACCACCTGAGGAATGTCTTGCAGTAATAATAAGGTAAGAAGGTACTTACCAGCTTTTGTTTTGTGTCGTCGTTCTGCCAAATCAACTAGATATTTTCTGCAAACTACTATTAGACTAGATATATAGAAGTAGATATTAAAAATAAGGTTAAACAATAAATATATGTTCTATTTGTTTAATTTAATTAATTTATTGATTTGACAAGTCAAAATATGCATTGTCACCATCAGAAAAAATGGTTGCTGATGGTGTGGACTGTGCAGAGTTGACCGTTGATGTCGATGGCGCGGAGTAAATACTTTCATTGCCTCCTTGTTGCTGTTGTTGAAAATTTGATCTTAGAAATTGCACTTGGTCTACCGGACGGTTAGGATAAAGATGAGAATAAGATTGTTGCATTGAACTGTAAAAAACTGGAGGATATCCGACGTTTTTTGCATTTTTCAGGATATTTAAGATTTCAATTTTCGCATAATGTTTTTGGTCATCTGTTAATTTTTTGAACATTGGAACAAGCATAAGTGAAAAATTTTTATCTTCGTCGATTGTTTCACATTGCTTATCCTCCAATATTTTCAGTAACTTTTCTTCATATGGAATTGTTTTAAGCACAGTTTTTCTTGCAGCCCTTCTTTTAGATATGGATGTACTTTCCGAATATTCTGTATTGGTTGCTAAAGAAGGAGAAGATATCATTTCTTGATCAATCTCTATTGATTGAGAAGGTCCGGTGTTGCTGGTAGTTGGTCTATCTTTCATTATTGGGAAAAGGAATTGCAATTGGTCGAAATAAATATATCTTCTTTTTTTTTGCTGCTTGCCCAGACACTGCTTTACGCTGGGCTGCTAATTCCCTAGCGAAACAATCTTTTAAATTTTTCCATTTTTTTTTAAATTTTTCCTGCAATAAAAAACAGTTATTATTTATTTTTCAGATACCTTGCTACCGGCAATAGTTTCAATTCTTTACACTTTGAATTTTTACTTGGGGCTACCACGATAAGGGAAATTGTTGAAGATACGTGTAACCAATTATGGAACTATTTACAGCCTTTATACATGCCAGAAAAGTCTGAAGAAGATTGGATAAATATTGCCAAAGAGTTTTACGATAGGACAAAT
Organism: Onthophagus sagittarius; assembly: GCA_036711965.1. NCBI lineage: Eukaryota > Metazoa > Arthropoda > Insecta > Coleoptera > Scarabaeidae > Onthophagus > Onthophagus sagittarius. The sequence continues at coordinate 19,075,854 of JASERS010000004.1, forward strand.
TTTCCGAACTGTATCGGTGCAGTCAACGGCAAACTCATTAGATTACAGAAACCAAATAATACTGGTTCCGAATTTTATAATTATAAAAACTTTTATTCGACTATTCTTTTGGGTATAGTAGACGCCGACTACTGTTTTACAGCAATAGATGTAGGAGCATATGGTGCTGGAAGCGATTCCAGTGTTTTTAAGAATTCGAATTTTGGTCAAAGATTACATAATAACCAATTAAATGTTCCTACTCCACAAAAATTACCAAACAACGAGATGGGAGAACCTATACCTTTCATGATAGTAGGAGACGAAGCATTCGCGTTATCACAAAATGTTTTACGGCCTTATCCTCGAAGAAACTTAACAATGAAACAAAGAGTCTTTAATTATAGACTGACTCGTGCACGGCGTATGGTAGAGTGTACCTTTGGTATTTTAGCGAACAAATGGCGTATTTTGCATCGATCATTAGACGTGCGAGTCGAATTTGCCGACCTTATCATTAAAACATGTTGCATTCTACATAACTTCGTGCGAAAGAAAGACGGTGTGCAAATGGAGGACGAATTTTATGAGTGTTTATTAAAGAGCTGTCCTCCAGCTGGAATAAGTCCTAACAGAGTTGGTCTTAATATAAGAGACTGTATGGCAAATTACTTTACATCCCCCGAAGGTTCAGTTCCGTGGCAATATGATAAAATTTAAATACAGTGCACGCCGCTTATTGTGATCACAACGGGACTCGGGGTTTATGATAACAATAACCGATTGATAATAATAGCCGAAAAAACAAAACTTTGTTTTAATTAAAAATAAGTACATATATAACGTAACATAAACTCTTAAAAAATGTTACTACATAAAATATGTATTCCATTTAAATTTGAAACAAAATAAAAAACAAATTCATATTAAAAAAACTCATCTAGCGTTGTTTGTCTCTGATTTTTGATTTTCAATTGATGACGTTGTTACACTTTTGCACATTACACTTTCGCAAATCTCTTCTTCTGTTACGTTCTGTGCAACATTTAACTCGTTATCTATTGCCATCCACTCCTCGAACTCACTTGTCGTCATGTCGGGTGGCTGAATGTTTAGGTGTTCAGGTTCTATGTCATCTTTTGAAAATCCACCATGTTTGAAACAATTCTTTATTGTTATTTTGGAAACTTGGCTCCACGACATGGTAATAAGATGTAAAGCGTCTAATAAATTTGTTTTCTTGGCTAGATCATTTGCGCTCATATTTAGGGTATCCTCCATACTTTCCAAAATTCTAGCACGCATCTCTTTCCGGTAATACGCTTTCATGGTCCTTATAATGCCATGATCACACGGTTGTATTATCGAAGTAGTATTGGCCGGTAAAAAAATAACTTTTATATTTTTTAATTGACAATTTACACAGTATGCAGCGCAATTGTCCACGAGAAGAGCAATTTTGCGATTTACTCTCCTATCCCATTTTAAGAGCCAGTCATTAAAAATTAAGGATGTCATCCAGGCATTTGTATTTGAATAATAATCAATAGGTAGATTTTTGACACTCTTAAAACAACGTGGATTCTTACTTTTGCCGATTACTAAAAGCTGTTCTTTGTCACCAGACATATTTGCACAACACAAAATTGTTATACGTTCTTTCGATGTCTTACAACCCTTTGCATTGTCTTTTTTTGAACATGTATGTATGATCGGGGAGATCGCGATAGTAAAGCCCAGACTCGTCTGCATTAAAAATATCATTAGGAGTAAATTCCCTAGCAATCTTGGTCCATTCATTTTCAATCCAGTGTTCTGCACTCTTAAAATCAGCATCTTTTTGCTCGCCGTGTGTCCGTTTGTATACGATGTTTTCTCTTTTTTTCCAACGGTGAAACCATCCCTCCGTTGCAACAAAATTTTCTTTTCCCATTTTATTTGCAAGTTCTTCCGCTTTTTGTCGCATCAACGGGCCATCTACACGTGCGTCATGTTCGCGGACATTCGCAAACCATAGTTTCAACGCAAAAATGCTTTTTTTTTAGCAGCATTTTCTATTTCCACACGTTTTTTTAAAATTTTACATAAAATTGGTTGTGAGATTTTTAATTGTGCTGCTGCATTTCGTTGACTCAATTTCGGCAACTTGTCATATTTTTCTAAAATGTTAATTTTTTCACTTAAACTAAGATCACGTCCCTTTTTTACGTCAGCCATTACAAAAGGTTAGAATAGAACTGAGACGTAACGTACACAGCCGAGCGTCGCGTGTTCGAGTTTTCAAATGCAGAGTTTGGGGATTCACCGAATCTATGTCAACATTATTTATTTTGCTCGTAAAAATAAAATTTATTGCTCATGTCGAAAACATTTTTAAGAAAGAAATGATAACATAAACCGAAATCATGATTACTATAAGCGAAAATTTTTGTTATTAATATTACACGTCCGGCCCGTTCTTCCCAAAAGTGATAACAATATCCGATTGATAACATTATCCGTGATTCTAATAAGCGGCGTCCACTGTACTTATCTGCACAACATTTATTACATAAGATTATTAAAAACTATTAAATAAAAACAATATCACGTACCTCTCTTGTGTTTTTCTTCGGCCGATAACTTGTTCCAAGTGGATATAACTTTGCTATACACTTCTCCCCACAATTTTTCCTTTAAATTTCGGTCACTATACTCTTTCAAATGTTTGTTGTAAAGAGCTGCTCTTTTTTCTACCTCGATAATAATAGTTTCTGTGTCTAAGACACTAGATGTCAAGTCATTGTCACTATTATCAGACACTTCTGAAGATTCAGCCATTTTTAATAAATTTGTTGTAATAATTATCCTATACACCAACTTCGACCTGTGCTGCGACTACGACTGAACAGTCGCATGTGCGTGCATGTTCATTCTTGTTCATGTGATACATCAGGTGTTACAAAAATGGAGCAGGTTACATCTTTTTAATCGCTGCTATTATTTAGTCGCATATGCGCGCATTTGTATTTAATGCTATGTGTGTTATTTTTGCGACCAAACAGTCGCGCGACAGAAAATCGCATGTGCGCGCCTGGCCTAAGGTACAAAGGGAAAATAACTAACCATTCAAACACGGTGGTGCGAGAGTTATATAATACCGAAAGCGAAGTGCGACAGCTGAAACGCTACAAACCTACAGATCTCACCACAAAATTTAACTGAAGACATTATATAATAAAATAAAATAATTAAATTGTAAATTAAATGACAAAAAAAATAATATAGGCGGGAAACTCTCATTGGAGAATTTCTTACATGAGACGGAATTGTAAATATGTATATATATATATAACACTAACTTATTGTCAATATAGACAGATTGTACAGTTTAAACAATAAAAAAAAATTGATGCCACATATTAACGCTATAATAGTTAGGTTTATTCAACCTTTATGACAAAAGACAGACAATTCTTTATGAAAAGAATTTTTTTGCATACAGGGTATGCAAAAAAAAATTTACCAAAATTGCTGAAACTCATCCCGCAGCCGATGGCACCGTAAGAGTAGTAACTCTCAAGAAGGCAGGAGGTACTACACTAAAACATCCACAATTTGATTCCTCTGCCTACTGAAGATAAAAATCATGAAGATAATCAAATACAGAACATTAGTTGTAACAATGGAAGAATTCACTATCAACCACAAAGGCAAAAATCGAATTCCACGAATGGAATTAAAATGCTAGTAACAATGATGCTGTTATTGGCCACAATCCAAAATGTATTAGCGGCTAACTTTAATGTTCACTACTTGAAATCCGGGTTGTATATCGAAGACATCGGACACGTCAAGATTGAAAGAGGTTTATTTCGCATCGACACAAAAATAAATAAAACAAAAATAACCATTGATATGGAGACAGCTTCAAACGCAGTACAAGATTTTCGTTACTTATGCAACAATGTCACGAGAATGGGGGAAAATTTGTGCGAAAATCTCCTACATCATTTGGATGAGGAAGAAAAACATCTGAATTGGACACACCAAGGCTTAAAGACGATTCTTCATCAGAGGCACAAAAGAGGTCTTCTGGGTAACCTGTTAACAAGCATCTAGTCAACGACGAAGTATACAAAGACATTGACACGCTGGAAGTCAATCAAAAAGAGTTGATAAGAGCATCGAGTCACCAGACCAAATTTATGCTCTCAGCCTTAGCCACAATTAACATTACTGAAGCCAAGATGTATGCTCTGTAAGTTGGATCAAGGTCTACAAGCCATGTACCGAATGGAGAGATGGTTTAGCAAAATAGATATGAATGAACTGAACCTTCACGTATCAAATTCATATCACATCGTAATTAACATCCTCAAGGAAATTAGCGACTACTACACGAAAGTAATGCATATCACCCTAAATCAAGGAAGTCTTTTTGACATCATATCTCCTGCTTCCATCAACCAAGTAATCACCTCCGCAAACGTCAAACTTCCATCCAACATACAAATCCTTCAACATCCAATGATAAAAACCAAAGTTACACACGACCAAGACAACATAATAATACACACCTACTTTCCAATGGCGGAAGTCATCGAGTTTACGCTTATCAAAGTAAATACCGTACCCTTAAAGATTGAAGACACATCATACTGGATTTTAGATGTCGTCAGCAATGTAATAGCGATCGATTACAACACACAACTGTACTTCCAAATGAGCGACCAAGAATTTAAACAATGCATCATGATGGAGGAAACACAATATCTATGTGTACCATCATCGGTGAAGAACATTGAGAATTCACTAAATTGCGTAATAAACGAGATTTATCGACGTTCAGAAAAGACAACATGTGAAACTCGTGAGCACGCAATTAAATCTGTCATATGGAAGCAGTTGTACATGAAAAACACGTGGATGTTTATATTAACTAAGCCATTTAAAGTGGCAGTCACCTGCAACGGCATTAGAGAAGATGTATCTCTGAACACTACGGGCGTTATCCAGATAAGTCAAGAATGCATCATAACCACCAAACAAAGCATCATTACACCGTCAAGAGATAGTTCATTGACAGTTCTACAGAGCTTCAATCATCCGGTGAATCTCTCCTTACACCTTAGTGTTCCAAGATCAAAGATGGCAACAGAAACTAAAGAAGAAACAGTCATCAAAGCGTCAGATGACCTATCGAAGTTAATAGACGAAGAGAAAGAACTTCATGAGTCAACTTGGCACCTAGTAAAACATCACTCTATCGTCTCAAGTTTCACGACAACGGCAATAGTCCTGATCGCAGCAATTCTCACATGGTTAATTGTGCGATACTGTCTAAATTACCGAAAGAAGAAAAATTCTGTTACCAAGAAATCAAAATTAAAGGAGACCGAAGAGGGAATCCCATTACAGACATTGGGTCACTCAGCGCACAATATCAATTTGGAACCAATTTACGCTGACATCCACCACCGCATGAATCATTAAACACCTGCAACCAAATTATGGAAGGGAAGTGAAGAGCCGTCATTTTCTTGGCGTCGCAGCTTGTTTAATCTTAATTAAACAAATAAAAAAATAAAAAATTTAATATTAGAAATAAATTAGGAAACAATTAAAAAGGTGACAACGCATAGTTCGAACCGACCCAGTTAGCGGTCGCAATAACTCCTGACGAAGCGCTGCAACTCAGCAGCGCGATTGTTTTGGAATCAATCGCAAATTTTAGTAATAAGGTTTTATATATAAACTGTAAATTTTTATAATAAGAATCAGTATGAATTAATTGTCTACTCGCTTTACTTCACCACCTTCCTACAACAGATAACCAGGCATAGTCCGGATCTGTTCATGTAAAATTCTTGTATCTTGTTTGGATCTTTTAGAGATTGTTCATATAATTTGTTGGTTTCGTTGTCCCATTTGCGTACTAAAATTCTGCTGATCATCGGACCCCATGCTTCTGTCACAATCCCAATATTACTAATGGCTTGTAAGCATTCTGAAGTAGTATCGTGCAGTTCTTTGATCTTCTCGGATGATTCGATCGATAATTTTGGAAGATCAAGTATTTTATCTAGTAACTTGGACAAAATTAATCGATTATTTTGGTATCGACGTTGAAGTAAAGCCCATGCGGTATCATAGTTTGTTTCGGAAATGTTGAGATGTTGTATTATTCTGCTTGGTTCCCCTTTTAGATGAGTTTTTAAGTACTGCATTTTTTCCACGTTGCTTAAGGTTTGATTATAATGGATTATTTTAAGGTAAAGGTCGTGAAATGTGGTCCAGTTTTCATACATTCTCAGTAGTGGTCCAGCTCATACGTTGTGCTTGTTCGATGTCTTCTTCTTCTTCTTTTGAAGACGGCCTTGCTTGCATGATTTCCTCTTCTTCTATATCTTCTCCCGGGGTTTGCTTGGTTTGTTCTCTTGGGATCTCCTCTAATTGGTTCATGACCTCTTGGTATAGTTTCTTTAGTTGAGTAATATAGTTTGTGGTGAAATATGCGTGAGTCGGAGCATTGAATTCTTCCAACTTATTGTGAGTTTCTTCGATTTTCATCCATAGTTCTTGGAGCCTTTTCCGACGTTGTTGAACGTATTTTTCGGTTTTTCTTGATTGGGAATCTTTCTTTATGTTTGTTTGTAGTTTCTTGATTTCTTGCCCCAAGTCTTGCTGGCGCATTGCATATTTGTTCAACTCTTGTTCGGACATTATGACAGGACTTCTTGAGTTGGTGTAAAAAGCCAACTGCTGATCGATATTGATCCTTAATCGGCAATTGATCGATGGACCTGCTGAGTTGCAGCGCTTCGTCAGGAGTTATTGCGACCGCTAACTGGGTCGGTTCGAACTATGCGTTGTCACCTTTTTAATTGTTTCCTAATTTATTTCTAATATTCAATTTTTTATTTGTTTAATTAAGATTAAACACATTATATATTAAGTCAAAAAATTCTTCAAGATTAATTTCTTAAGAAATCTTGATGAATTATCCTGTCATTTATAGAATAAAGTATGCACTTTTTAGAAACAAAACTATATTTGAATACCGTGCCTTTTTGAAATATCAAATTTTCTACTCACATTGAATTTCATGAAATCAAGGATTTTCTTAATTAGTTTGAAAAACGGCATAGTTATGGTCTAGAAACAATTTATGCAATTTATTATACAAATTATTTATTCAGGTTAAAAATTAAAAGTAACAAAGAATACTAAAATTTATTTTTCTACTAAAGCTTTATTGTATTTAAGAAAAAGAGTTAGAAACCTTACAAATACATATTATTATCGAAAAAATTCATCGTAGGTAATTATAGAAAACTGAACGGATTAAAACTAAAATAATACGACAAAAAATACAATAAAAAAGTACATCTTTTAAACACTTAACGCGGAATGAATAATAAGAGATTACAATACTTCAAAACAATAAACAAAAATCGGCAAAAATATTAAAAATTGAAGCCACCACTTGGAGCATTTTCAAACGCTTGAGGATTGAGTACGATCTGTCCATCTTGATTCGTATGAGGAACTTCTTCTCCTTGCATTCCCTAAACAACAACAAAAAATTAATTAACAAAACTCCAAACCAAAATTGTATTTTAATTAAATTTACATCTGAGAAGTAATTTTCAATCAAAACTAAAGATTTTTCGTAAACTTTTTCGTTCTCATGGGATTGAAGCGCTTCCAAAGAATCCAAACCGCCGCATTCCTCAATCATTATTGCCACCTTCTCGCCTTCCCCTAATTTCGACGCGGCCTAAAATCATTTATTTTCGTCAATTTCAAAAAGATAATTTAAAATTTCCAACTTACATTTAAGATATTATGGAGCCCGTCTAAAATAACACTGACAGTTTTCCAATCTTTAGAATTCAATAGATTACACATCGGTTTTAAAGCTCCCATTTCAACCAATTTTCCTAATTGCTGAGTTGTTCCACCACTTGTATAATTTGTTAAAGCCCAAGCTGCCTCTTTTTGAGATTTAAAATCAGCCTAAATTAAATAAAATCTATTAATAAAAAAATAAATGAAAATTAAATTTAGTACCGTTTGTAAAACATTTAATAAAGGTTTCATAATACCGGCGTCAATAACTTTTTGGATTTGTTCTGAATTTCCCGCCGTGATGTTCGAAATCATCCAAGCGGCTTCTTTAACGATATTAAATCGATTATGTGCTAATAAACGGCTCATACAAGCTAAAGCCCCCGCGTTTATTATTATATCCGTCTAAAATTAATTAAATTAAATTTAATTTAAGCGATTTGAATTTTATTTTACCTGATTATCATTTCCTGTAACAATATTTCCAACTGATCTCAACGCGGGAGTTAAAACCATGATTTCTTGACTGTACAATAATTGGACCAATCTGGGAACTAATCCGGTATCAATAATAGCTTGAATCTTCTCGTTACTACCATCAGTGAGATAACTTAAAGCCCAGCATGTATCGGCCAAAACATCTTTATCATTGTAATGCAAGAGTTGGGCTAATACGGGAAGGGCTCCTTTAACTAATTCAAAATCTGGGGGTGGATTTTTGTTGCGACACAAATTTGATAGAGCCCAAACGGTGTTTCTTAAGAGTGAAAGCTGTTGAAATATAAAATAAATTAATTTATTATTAAGCGGAATAACAAGGTGAATGCGGTAAAAAGAGTTATTTTTTTTTTGTTTCATTCCTACATTGTTGTTTTCGAAATTGAGTTCTATCTTGGTTGTATTTGCCTTACATGTCTGAACTTGTTTGTGTACGAAAAATTACGTTACTGCTTATTCGGTAAGCGACAAGTGAGATGAGAAGTGTTAAGTTAAATTAGTGACATGAGTAATCCAAAAAAAAAAAAATCGAAGGTTTGGTTGTTTTTTAAAAATTCTAAGGAGGGGAATAAAGTTTTTGTTAAAGCTTTTTGTACAATTTGTAACGCTCTTATTTCAGGAGGTGGAAAAGGAAAATTGGCTACAACTAGATCCCTTATAAACCCCTTAAAGGTAAGTACTATATTATATAAATAAAATTATCACGTATCTTTTATAAGTTTCCAACATTAACAGCCATGAAATTAATATTTATATTATTTTCTTCTTCTTTAATTGCAATTTATGTTATTTTCTAATATAATATAGTAGTAAGGTATAGTAGTATACCTTAGTATCTAATACTTTAATGATGAATTTGGAGAAAAATCTTGTATTAATGAAAAAAAATATTTTCATACTTTAGTAATGGAAACTGCATTGACATAATATAAAATATTTTTAACTTATATAAAAAAACGTTTTACGACAATAACTTTAACTTAATTTTAGATAAACATCCAGTAGCTTTTAACCCTTTCGCTGCTATTGACGACTATTGGCGTCCCCAGTATTGCGTGTACTCAATGCTAAGAACGCCTTTTGTTTTGTTTGCTTTACTGTGAATTGCTGTTGACGCCAGTTGTTTTAACGAATAGCGTGTTTACTCAGTTTTGCAGTCGTTTCGTTTCGCATATCGCCGTCAACCCGGTTGGTGGGAACTAAGCAGCTAACGCAGGGATTGTCCAATCGTGTAGGTGTCTACTGAATGTGAGAGAAGAGTGCTTTTTTAACCTAAAAACAATGGATGATCACAACCAGGTCCTTCCAAGGGTATACCACCTCCTAAACGAGGACTTTATTATATGGACGAAGAATTATTAGAAATATTTACCAGAAGTGACAGTGAGAATGAATTTATACAAAATGATTCTGATAGTGAAAGTGATACGGAGGCGGAAACTATGGCTACTAACAGTAACGTTTTTACTTGGGAATGGGAACAAAAAGGACTTGATCCGACTGTGTTTCCTTTTGACAGTACGCGAACTGGTTGTACGATAGATGGACTTACAAATGAAAGTAAATCAGATGAATTTTGCAAGACATTTTTTACTGAAGATATAGTAAATTTTATCGTAACTAAAACTAATAAATTTCATAAATATGTATGCGAAAATAAAGAGTTACGTGATAAGTCGCGTTTGATGAAATGGATCACACTAATGTCAACAAAATGTGGGTCTTCTTTGCTGTGCAATATCTGATGCCACGAGTCAAAAAATTGAGTATGTCTGAATATTGGACAACAGATACATTATTGGCTACTCCAGCCTTTCCAAATATAATTTCTCGTGACCGATTTTTCCTTTTATTGAGAATGTTACACTTTTCGGACAATAACTTACCTATGGAAGGCGATAGTTTGGTGAAGATCCGAGTAATTGTAGATCACATGCGAACACCTTTCATTTATTTACAATAATTGGGCACGGTACAGGACAAACCCAATAAAAACCGTGCCACGGATAATTTAACGGAAACCATAATTAACAGTTATAATATAAAAGAAAAGAAAATAATACAATCCCAAAAAAAAATCTGAAAATTAGATTTAAATGATTAAAGTCTTCAAAACGTGAGGGGCACAATCAATCGACGTAATAGAATTTTAAAAGAAACAAGAGAGCCAGAAAAATTAAAAATATCAAAATTTACGCGATCCGCAGCTCTAGCCATACGTAGCATAGGGGAATTTTGGAAAGCGTTAGTACGTGGTGTAGGAGTGGAAAATAAGTAATCAAAACGCAACAAACGTGGAGGAACATGTACACAGACAAGACTAAGTAAAGAAGGAGGATCGCATAGGTTACGTAGAAGTTTAAAGAAGAAGAGCACATCACTACTAAAACGACGCCGACTAAGGGTCATAATATGATCATAATATGATAATATGAAAATAATTACACGAAGAAACATAGTCAATGTATTGAATAGAACTTTTATAGCAAAGGTATTTTAAAAATTTTGATTGTATTTTTTCAATTCGAGCTATGTATGTTTGATATTGAGGGCTCCAGATAACACTACAATAATTAAGAACACTATGGACAAAAGAAAAATATAAAGTTTGTATTGCATTAACGTTCCTGAATAAGGCAGTAGATCTAATAACGAAACCGAGAATACGCCAAGCTTTAGTAACAATAGAATGTATGTGTTCATTAAATAAAAGCTTAGTGTCAAGAATGACGCCCAAATCTTTTACAGACGAAACACGGGTGAGTGTCTGGTCTGCAAGCAAATAGTTGTAGTGTAAGGTGCTCAATTTCTTAGAGAAAGATATGACGTTACATTTGGATAGGTTTAGAGTAAGACGATTTTTAAGACAATACTCCTAAAGGTTAGAGAGATCACTTTGAAGCCTAGAACAGTCGAGAGGTGAAGAGACACGGAGAAGGAGTTTAAGATCGTCCGCATACATCAAACAACATGAATGTTGGATGACCTCAAATAAATCATTTATGTAAATATTAAACAGTAATGGTCCAGATAGTTTCGGTCAATGGAAACCATTGACCGAAACTATTTGACTTCTATCCTTTAGGTAAGAGGAGAACGACTGAAGCAACCTCCCATGAATACCAAACATTTGAAGTTTGGATAATAATATGCTATGATCAACACGATCAAAGGCCTTACTAAAGTCAGTATAAATAGAGTCGACTTGACAATGTTGATCAAAGGAGCCAGGACAAGTTGACCAGCAAAGAAACCGTGCTGTCTCGGGTCAATTTTAGATTTTACTGCAAAGAAAAGGCGGGCATATATAAGTTTTTCAAATACTTTTCCAAAAATCGGCAATATAGATATGGGACGATAATTGGAGACATCACTACGACTCTCTGACTTATAAATAGGAAGGACATAGGCATACTTCCATACATCAGGAAATGCACCCTGTATCAAAGAATTATTAAATAAAATTTTGAGAGGCAATGAAAGTGAATGTGGGCATTGCTTTGCAAAAATCGAAGGTATGCCATCAGTACATAAAGTATTACTAATTTAAATAGACTTAAGCACGTCCTCCACCTCGACCACCCCAAACTCCAAAGAACCCAAGGGACAAGGAGCATCATTGATAACAGCCTCAGGTAAATCACTGGAGGGAGTGATAAACACGGAGGAAAAAAATCTGGAGAATAGCGAGCAAATTTCCTCACCATCCTCGGCAACTGTACCCTCGAAGCTCATCGTCGACGGAACCACGTTAACGCCCCTCTTATCACGTACAAAAGACCAAAAATGTTTAGGATTCAAAGTAATACCGCTCTCAACACTTCTGATATAGTGGGCATGGTCCAAATCAAACATAAATTTGGCCCTACCTCTCAAAACTGAAAAAGTAACCTCTTCCAGCGACTGTGCGCTCTCATCTTCTCCCGAAGAACTCTGATAGTACCACGAGAAAACCATCGAGGATAGCCCTTGGGAGATTTTCGTTTAATAGGAACATAATTGGGGATCGCATTGTGTAAATGGTTATAAAATAAATTGACAGCGAGATTTACGTCACCCCCACTCAGAAGGGACTTCCAGTCAATTTCATTAAAATAAGAATTAATATCATTAAAACGAGCTTTCGTGAAATTAGGCTCCTCATGGTAAAATCTTGTTGCGTCAGTTCGTAAAGAAATGGAAAGCGAGAATTCTAATGTAGATGTGCACAATCTTCAGGAAGCAGCGGACAGTCACATACAGTAATGAGAGATACTGCATCAGAATTAGTAAGAAGGAGATCGAGCGTGTTACAAGCAGAGTTTTTATGAAAATTAAGTTGGTTAAGACCATAAAAGGATAAGGTATCAAGAAAGTCACAAGAGCGAGCGCTATGTGGTCCCGAAAGAACAACACAATGAGAATCTTCAAGATCAGACCATTTTAGGTCAGGTAAATTAAAGTCACCGCATATTAGAAAAGAATCATTAGGATTACTTTCCATAATGGAGGTTAAATCCTTAATAAAGTTATAAAGAGCAATATTGTCACAAGGGGGTATGTAAACACAGCAAACATGAAGTAAAGAACGGCCCGAGCGGAGAGTAATCCCAACAGCATCAATATCACTAAACCAAGATGATTGTGGTTGGATTGCAACAGCTAGTGACGCGGCAACCCCAAACAGGGCACCCCCACCTCTGAGGCTGTTATCGGTATTATTAGGACGATCACATCTAAATACGATATAAGAGGGAGGGAAAATTTTGCGCGAGTAAATACCTGGGTGTAACCAAGTTTCAGTCAGACAAATGATGTCAAACTCAACATTTAGTAAATTATTATGTAGCAATTGTAGTTTAGTGCGAAGGCCCCGCACGTTTTGATAATAAAACTTAATTGGAGCAATAATAAAATTAAAGCATTAAAGGAAATTAATTCAAAAAAAAAATAACAAATGATTATAATTTTTCAACATCGGCTACATGTTTGATTAATATCGGGCGCGCATCATCACTTTTTCGAACAAACACTTTACAATCCCGGGTCCAAACATACTTGTAATTCCTCTCTCGGGCAGTACGTTTGGCAGTAGCTAGAAGGGTCTTATTCGCTGTTGTCAGATGCTCGTTGATAAAGCACCTCTCAGACACACCGGCGAGTGACAAACCTGGACAGGCGTCGCGAGGGGCAGAGCGCCTTTTCAACTTCGCTGCCGCAAGAAATTTATCCCTCGAGAGACGACTGCAAAATCGAACGATTACGGATTTGGGAGAAGTGCCACGAGGAACACCAGGACCGTGGGGGACCCGATGATAGCGTCAAGGTCACATGATGAAACCGGGACACCCAGGAAACCGCCAATGGAGCCTATTACCGACAGTAGGTCTTCATCTTTTTTTTCAGGAATACCCCCTATATAGTTACCCCAAGTTACTCCTTCGGGAATACTGTTCCAGTTCCCCGACTCGATCAGAAAGAGTAACAACCTGCCTTCTGAGAGCGTCGTTCTCAGCGTTGAGCTTCTTGATTATCTTTAACTGAGATTGAACTTGCTGCAAAGCAGCCTCAAACGCAGTAACCTTATCGCTACAAAAGTTTGTAGAGTCAACTACCTCTTCGAATCTGGTATTCATTGATCTCAAATCAACACGTAACCCCTTAACCATATTAAAAACGGAGTCAAGGGTAGCAGCGGAGTCCCAATAAGCCGAATCAACCACGGAAAGAGATAAAGAGGGTTGCTAAATATAAGAAAAAGAGGTTTTTATTGTGTATGAATGGATTGTTTAAATTATTTAAGCCAAACTGAAACACTTAGTGGGTATCATTGGTTAAATCAATTCAGAATGACCTCCTCTAATACCCTATTCAGTACCCTACACCAGGGGTACTCAAACTTTCTAAATTTCGTACCACATAAATTAAAGACAAAAATTTTATGTACCTTTACCAACAAAACGATTTTCAGTTAAAATAACTTAAGTATAAAAGAAGTTAGTTCAAGTATAAAAGAATTTGAACTTGTTTTATTTATTAATAGTAACACGTAAGCGAACATGAAATTTAAAAAGCAAACCTTGTTAATGCGATGGATGAGCCTTTTTTTCTTTGGGTTCAAGTTTCTTTTTTTTTGGGATATATCAGGTCGACTTTTCATTAATTTTAATCTTAAATCAGGTTCAAGGTGCAACCGTGTTCTATATTTATTTTTTATTATTAACATTGATGAAAATCCAGATTTACACAGATACGACGTACTAAAACGCATTAAAAATTTTACTGCTTTTTCCGAAATGTCTTTGTATTCACTTCGCCTTTGTATCCAAAAATTACATAAGTTTTTGAAATCATTCATTAGGTTCCTGTCACATAAAATTTCTATGAGTTGATATCTTTCTAAAATAGAAACATTTTGTAAGGCAGTATTCGAAATAGAAAACGGATTTCTTATCCAACTTTCGCTTTCTAAATTTTCAGGAAAGTAACAATGAAAGTTACTGACAAGTCTCATGCAATGTTTTTGTATATCTTCAATCAGGTGTTTGTTCGGTTCCTTTCCTTGAAGATACTCTGCTAGTATAGGAAACCCAGCAATTTTTTTATTTTTTAGGTCCTTAATTCTCTATTCTAATTTTTTCACAGTTGCATTTACTTTGTCGTGTACAGGGTGGGCAAATTTGGTGTTATTATAGGGTATCCCTGAAACTATAAGAGATACGAAAAAAATAGGTGCCATGTCCCGGTTTCTTTTTTCGAGAAATATTCAATCCCCCAAAGACAAAATCTCTATCTTCTTTTGTTTTTAAGTTATAGCTAAAAAGTCATATTTTCTCCATTTCAAAAAATGCTCCTATTTCGTTTATTTTTGACACTGAAGAAACGCGGTTAATACATTCTTAAGACACTTTTTTTATGTAACACAAAGTTGTGTTTTTTTTAATACAACCAATAGTTGATTATGGTGTTACCAAAAAGAGCAAATTTTTAGCTTTCCAATGATGTATCACATGTATGATTCTCGAAAAAAGAGACCGGGACATGGAACCTATTTTTTTCATAGCTCTTATAGTTTCAGAGATACCCTATAATAACACCAAAATTTGCCCACCCTGTACAGTAAAAGCAGATACATTGGAACCTTGTAAACTAGAATTTAAGTCGTTCAATGTTCCAAAAATATCTGCTAAATAGGCTAAACGTAAAAGCCAGAGTTGGTCACTAAAATAATCACGGAGATCAAAGTTAGTATCCGACAGAAATATTTGAACTTTGTTACGTAATTCAAAGAGTCGCGTTAAAACTTTTCTCCTTGATAACCAACGCACTTCCGTTTGTAACAAGAGCTTTTTGTGATTACTGCCCATTTCATTGCACAAAATTGTAAACAACCATGAATTTAGAGCACGACATTTCATAAAATTAACTATTTTCACAGCTTCATCTAAAACAATTTTAAGTTCTGTTGGCATTGCTTTGGTTGCCAGTGCCTCACGATGTATGCTACGATGACTAAATTTTGCATCTGGGGCAACATTTTTAATTTTTGTAAAAACACCGCTATGATGCCCAGTTATTGCACGAGCTTCGTCAGCGCATACTCTTACACATTTTTTCCAACCTATATTATTATTAGTTACAAACTCATTGATTTTTCTGAAAATTTAATCTGCCGTTGTATGATGTGGAAGTGCTTCACAAAATAAGAATTCTTCTTCTATTGTTTGGTTTTTATCATATCAAATGAACGGCTTTAACTGCGCAAAGTTTGTGACATCTGTATTTTCATTGAATTGTATTGCAAAATTTTTGCTCTTTTCTATATTTTCGATCAGTGTGTTTTTCAACTGAACTGCCATTTCATTAATTCGTCGCGAAACAGTGTCATTTGACAAGGAAACAGTATTCAACTTAGCTGCTGCTGCAGGTCCTAGAATGCACGTCGCCATGTCTTTAACTGCAGGTAATATTAAGGTTTCTCCAATAGTAGGGCACTTTGAGGTTTGAGCAATTCTCAAACTAACCAAATATGACGCTTCGACAGCTTTTTCGTTTACTGTAATATTTGCGCTGTGCTGAATACAACGGAACACCTGTATATTAACTAGAAACTTTAGGAAAACATTTAGTAGAAAACACCTCATTTACCTCATTTACATTTTCTTATTTTTTGTATACCATATTTCTTTTGACTTTGATCTTTGAATTATCCTATAGATCTGGTTATCTAATTTGATCAATAATAATGTAATCGGCATTGATGGTTATCAAGTTATAGGACATCATTGTGGCACCAAGGGCGGAGGTGTTTGTTTTCGTATTAAAAATTATATTAAATTTTCTATTTCATTTCGTTCGTGGACATTGTGCTATTTTAGGCATTTGTTGCATTTTCATAATGCGGATATTGTTGTGAGAGTTGCATAAAAACTAAGTTGTGTACATTACATCGTGTTTCTGGGCAAGCTGGAACACTGAGCTTACATTCACCCTTAGAAAAATGTTCAGTTTACAGAGTGGACCCTCCCTGGCTAACTGATAATCTGAAATTGATGATAGGACATCAAGATGATGATAAGAAATGATTTAAGTAATCAAATAAATTGATACTTGGGAATTACAAGGAATTGCGGAACTTGATGACTCGTGCAGTGATTGCTGAAAAACGAGCTTACAAATTTAGTAGTAGAAAAATAAATGAAGTGAGCGTCTATTACTTTTCATTTCTGTCCGTTTTCTTTGGAAAAATATAATATCAATTGTTCTAGAAGTAATATTAAGTCTTCCAGGGGCAGTATCAAATCTTCTTAAACCATTGCAAGTCTTCTAAAATCATTTCAAGTCTTCTGGGAGCAACATTAAGTTTTCTAGGTATTATGTCAAGTCTTCTAGGGGCAGTATCAAGTATTTTGAAAGCACTGCAAGTCTTCTGGAAGCATTTCAAGTCTTCTAGAAGCATTTCTGGAAGCAATATCAAAGGTTCTAGAAGTATTTCAAGTGTTCTAAGGGCAGTATCAAGTATTTTGGAAGCAGTTCAACTCTCCAAAGGCAATATCAAGTCCTTTGAAAGTAGTTCAAGTCTTCTGGAAGCACTGCAAGTCTGCTCAAAGCATTTCAGGTTCTCGTTTTCTAAAAGCATTTCAAGTCTTCTGATGTTTCAAATGTTCTAGAGGCGGTATCAAGTAGTTTAGAAGCAGTTTAACTCTTCTAAGGGCATTATCAAGTCTTGCAAAGGCAGTTCCAAGTCTTCTGAAATTATTACAAGTCTTTTAAAGGATTACAATTCTTCTAGAAGCATTTCAAGTGTTCTGGAAGTGCCATCAAGTCTTCTAAAAGCATATTATATCTTCTTGGAGCAACATTAAGTCTTCTAGATGCTGTATCAAATTTTCTGGGAGTATTTGAAGTCTTTTAGGGGCCATATCAAGTCTTCCAGAGCCAGTATCCACTCTTTTGAAAGCAAGTTAAATCTTCTGGAACCATTGCAAGTCTTCTGGAAGCATTATCAAGTGTTCTAGAAACGGTCTTGAAGTTTCTATGAATCCATTTCGTTAAAATCACCATTAATAAGTTCAACTTAAGTGAGTTTAATAGTTTTAGTAATGATTTTTTAGTTTTATAGAGGAATTCTCCAAACAGTATTGATTTCTAACATCAATAAGTGAGCGGTTGCTGGTTTAAATCAAGATTTATTGGTTTAAAACACAATCCTCAAACTATTGCGCAATAATATTTTAAATCAAAGAAAAAAATGCTTTTTTGCAACTCTGACTAAAAGTATGATGACTCACCACAACTAAACTGAAATAATTGCAATGATGTAAATTTTTAAGATCTTTAAAAATTCCTTTTTTTCTAGATTTACCATTTGCGTAATCAAAATCTTATGAGGCAAAAAAATTTTGAACTAAATCAGAAATTATGATGTAATCGTCTGGTTAAAAAAACAAAAATATGAATCTTCTTTCATTTTTGAGCTTCTAAAATTGTAACTCCAAGTTATATTTTACACACAACTGTACCCCTAACAAATCATAGCCCTTCAAAATTAAATCTTCAATTTTTAAAACATTCAGTAATAAATAAAGATAATAAGACCAAATTTGACAAACTCTTTTTACCACATCCACCCCATTATTTCCACCTAATTAATTTAAATTACCGATGTTTCCGGTGTAATTAAAGCAAGCAACATGGGCATGACTCGGGAATGAAGGACCATATCTCTTGTTTCAGCTCCATCTCCGGCGATATTACCAATAGCCCAAACAGCTTGCTCAACGATATCCATTCGTTTGGAAAGAAGTAAAGCTTGGAGTTTAGGTAAAGCTCCTTCTGCAACCACAGCTTGGGTTTGCTCAGACGTGCCAGAAGCTATGTTGGTTAAAGCCCAACAAGCTTCAAATTGAAGAGATGGGCTAATAAAATGATAAAAATTAAATCCCGAAACAATTAATTTTTTATATTAAACTTACTTATTAGTGCGAGTTAAAAAGTCAACACATCTCGGAACGACGCCCAATCGAATCATGTGATCAATCGGGGGGTTACGCTCCCTACTAAGAATCTTGCGGCAAGCTTCCGTTGCTTTGAGTTGTACAGCTTCATCATTACTCATCATACCTAACATAAAAAATTATTACACCCATCATTTCTTTATTAAAAAAATTAAGTTATTACCAAGCAAAATCTCCTCAGTTCGCATTGTAACAGGAGACAACGAATTATTACTCTCCTGCAACGGAGAGGTGGCCTCTTCGGACGCATCTACATTACGTCTTTTAAGCAATTGGTCATCTTTCCTGGCCTTCCTCAATTCCACGGTTTGAGCGATCCTTCTTCGCCGCATTTCCTAAAGTAATCGAAAGTAACCTTAAATAAGTTTTCCTACTTTCAATTAAAAGTCAACTTACTTCGGTGTCTTTCCCCTTGTTCTTAAAAGAACGAATACGATTTTCGTCTGCCATCTTTTCGCTTCGGCTAAATTCCCGTACGAAAGCACGTTAAAAACGGACAAAAGGAAACGGTCGGGTTTTTAGGTTAGGTTCTTGCTAATTTGCGCGTAGAAGGTCGTCGAATATTAAAAAGTAACTCGTGATGTTTTTCGGTGTAATATAGCGGTTAAAAGATGCGGTGAAATTAAGATGTTCGCAAACGATCACGGCGGAACTTAAAAAAGGTGGATATTCGTACAGGTTTTACTGCGTTTGACGGTTGAAGCGGCGGTTTAAATGAACCAATAAACTGTCAATTTGACAAGGTTTTTTTTTAAAGGCGGGAAATTTAAAATAATTTCTTTTTTTTAATAATTTAATTATTTATTTATTTAATTATTATTTAAATTATCAATTATTATTAAATTTAAGGAGAAGTTTTATGTGTAATATAATTTATATATAATATTAATATGTGTTCATTTAAAATGGTAATAATACAAGTTTTAATTTGTGACACCATCTAGTGAGGAAACGCGGAACACGCTCCGAATTGTTAAGGTTATAATCAAGTTCTTGAACAAGTTTGTAAATAACTTTAAGTTAACATAACATTAAGAAGACTTATCATTTTTGTTGTAGCAAGAAATATTTCTATAAAATAAGGTAAATTGATGCAAAAACCATGGAGCACTTCAAAAAAAGTGAGGTAAAGTTAAAATTTTTACTTTCAAATTAAAGTCCATTACTACCATCTTTTAGTTAAGTTTATTCATTTACTAGCCAATTAGAGCGTGTAAAATAGTCGTAATCATGGTAATAATTAGTTAGATAACTTAAATAGAAGATGGTAGTAACGAGCCTAAGTATTCTCTTAGCTTTATTCCAACAAGTGGTTCTACTCGTCTTGTACTCAGTGTTGCCATATTGAAACTCAGGGGATACCGTGCTTTTAAACCAAAAGTTACCGTGTTTGGAGGGATATTACCGTGTTTAATTTAAATAAAACATCTGTTGTTTATAACCATTTATTTAACTTCTTAATATTACAAAACTACAAGTCACTTTTCTTATTCGTGTCGATATCGCCATTTCACTTTTGCATTGTTGTCGATTCATCGCGTCAGTGCTGACAACAGCGAAACTCGTCTTTTGTACATTGTTGATATACGCCATTTAAGGGTGTTATACAGGGTGTTCCCGTGACTCGGGGCATAAAATTAACCACATATACTAGAGCAAAAATGATGATGATTCGTGAAAAAAAATTATTATAAAAGTCTTCAAATGGCCAAGATATGGGCCATCAAAGTTCAGAAATTTTAACACATTTTTCTAAATATTTTCAAAACCATTAATGGTAGAGGGTTGAAATTTGGTACAGAGTAAACAAACATCATGCAAAATCATTGAACCAATTTTGACTTTGGCCAGATGACGGCAACCATGTTATACAGGGTGTTCCTAAAATTTGTTTGCTCAGAACTTTTTTGTTTGTTCGTAACCCTACATTTATTTTTGTAGTTTTTAATAGAAAATTTATTTTCGAAACTTTTTTCACTCTTTGAAAATTTTGATAACATTAACCGTTTGCGAGTTAAACGCGAAAATATTAAGCTTCGATTTCAATGGTAACACTAAACACAATAATTTTCGAAAATGTTGGCCATGGCAATTAAAAAAAAAACAAATTGAGCCGTCAACTTGCTTATGTAGTTTAAACATAAAGTTGTTTGTTAATGAAGTTTTTATTAATTTTGCGTGTTCAAAATGGACAATTACACATTTAGTGAACAAACTGACATGATTTTGACATTGGGAGAATGTCATGGAAACGCCGTAGCAGCCGCTAACCGTTATCGGGAGAAATTTCCGAACCGCAGAGCGCCCAATCGAAAAACATTTTTAAGAATTGAAACCCGTTTAAGGGAAAATGGGACGTTTAAGCCGAATTTTAGTAACAACGGTAAAGTCAGATCAGTCCGAACAACCGAACTAGAAGAAGATATTCTAGACTACGTACAAGAAAATCCTACAGCTAGTACTTTGGATATGGCGAGGCATTTTTTAACGTCAAAAACAACTATCTGGCGTGTTCTTCACGAGCAACAGCTTTATCCATATCATAGTTATAAAGTTCAGGAAGTTCGACAGGCTGATTACCCACTACGACTGCAATATTGTCAAATAATGCAGCACAAAATCCAAATTGATGATCAATTTTTAGAAAAAATACTTTTTGCAGATGAATCGACATTTTCTAAAGATGGAATCATCAATTTGAGAAATTCACATAGTTGGGCGGACGAAAATCCAAGATTTAAGAAAGCTTGGAAATCGCAATGGAGGTTTTCTCTTAACGTTTGGGCTGGCATTGTGGGCGATGTCATTATAGGACCCGTTTTCTTGCCGTCAAGGCTGGATGGCCATACATACAGGGGACATTTAGAGCAATTAAATGATTTTTTAGATGACGTTCCTTTAAACACAAGACAAGAAATGTGGTATATGCATGATGGTGCTCCTGCGCATAGTACACATGCTGTCCAAGAATTTCTATGTGAACGGTTTCCGGAACGGTGGATTGGACGAGGAGTGGATGCACCGATAAGTTGGCCCCCCCGATCGCCGGATCTTACACCTCTAGATTTTTATTTATGGGGACGCATTAAATCGCTTGTGTACTGCGTTGAAATAACTTCAGTTGATCAACTGAGGTTACGAATTGTTGATTCATTTGATCAACTTCGAACTGAAATCAACGTCCTCAGCAGAGTGCGCTTTAATTTAAGACGGCAATATCAGGCGTGCATTGAAGCCGGCGGGAGTGTTTTTGAACATCTGCTTTAGTATTTTTTTTTGTTCTGTTTTATTTATTACCATTTGTTTATAATTTTATTGTTCTTGTTCATATTTTTGTTAGAATTTTTATTATGTTCTTGTTTGTTGTTACCGCGAAAATTAAATTTATTGTTTTGGAAATTACATTCTTTTATTCAATTAAAATAAATTAACACTGGATTTAACTAAATCTACACTGAGAAATTTATGCAAATAATGTTTATTAGATCAGTTCGTTTTTCAATTGTCATCGCCTTCTCAGATCTTGCGGAATTTTTGTTCTGGCCATCCCTCTTTTACAACTTTCAATAACTCTATTAATTCAGTATCTTTTTGTGTTTCTTCTTTGATTTTATCATACCTTTGGGGACTTATCTTTGAATATTGTATTAAATTTAAATGAAGTTCGATTTCTTTTTCTTTAAGATCAAACTGTTCATCATTGTAACTGCTTCTAGATAATGCATCAGCTAAGTATAACAATTTACCCGGTTTATATCTGACTTCAAATTCATAGTTTTGCAGATTTATTAAGATTCTCTGTAGTCTGAGTGGAAAATTATTTAGTGGTTTCTTGAAGATTATTTCTAAGGTTTATGATCAGTTTCCGCTAAAAACTTCTTTCCGAACAAATACTGGTGAAATCTCTGGCAACCAAAAAGAATTGCAAGAGCTTCTTTTTCAATTTGAGCGTATCGCATCTGTGTTTCTGTTAGTGATTTTGATGCATAACTAACTGGTTGGCCCTTTTGTAAAATAACTGCACCCATTCCGGATTTAGAGCTATCAACTGATAATGTGATTAATTCTTTTTCATCAAAGTACGCTAGTACTGGTTCTGTGACTAACAAATTCTTTAGTTTGTTAAATTCTTCATCATGTACCCTTGTCCAATCCCAAATTATATTTTTCTTTAGCAATTGTCTTAAATTGTGTGTAGTTTGTGATAAATTTGGTATGAATTTAGAAACACAAGTCACCATTCCTAAGAATCTGCTTAGTTCTTGTTTATTAGTTGGAATCGAAATTTCTTTGATTGCTTCAACTTTATGGATATCTGGTTGAATACCATTTTGTGTTAGAACATGACCAATATATTTTATTTCAGTTACCGCGAATTTACATTTTACTCTCTTAAATTTTACTCCCATTTCCTTGGCTCTTTGTAAAACCTTATTTAATATTTCATCATGCTCTTTTTTATCTTTTGCAAAAATTATCAAATCATCTATGTAAATGCTTACGCCTTGAATGTCTTTGAATACTTCCGCAAATGTCTTTTGAAAAATTTCTGGTGCACAAGCTAAACCGAATGGTAGTCTTAGAAATCGATATCTACCGTAAGGTGTTGCGAAAGTTGTTAATTTAGATGCTGATTCGTTTAGTGCAATCTGCCAAAATCCTTTATTTGCATCAAGTGTTGAAAAAATTTTAGCTCCATTCAATTTATGTGTCAGTTCCTCAACTTTTTGCATTGTTGTCGATTCATCGCGTCAGTGCTGACAACTGCGAAACTCGTCTTTTCTACATTGTTGATATATATGACAGTATGAACTATATATAAAAAAGACACATTTAGGATTTAGCATGCAAATAGCGAGCTTAAATATCTTGTTCATTGTCAATGAAAAAATCAACATTTTCATTAATGTTTAGATACATATTTGAATTCACGTTAGTGATCATTTCGTGCGTGGGTTGAAAATTAAAACATATTCCTTCTTCTTCCTTAACCATCTGGCTGGCTAATAAACACCCTTTTATCGAATTTGTGACCATTTTATTCCTCGTTTTAGTTTTTATTAAATTTACCTTACTAAATATTCTTTCACACACAGCATTCGAGTGAGGTAATGAGAGAATTGTTAAGACAAACCTAGAAACATTTCTGAACAGAAAAATCCCAGAAGGCTTATAATTAAAAAGGTATATCCAAAAATTATCTATTGTAAAGGTGTCTAAATTTGATTCATTAACCCTGCGGCAGTCGCGTAGGGGAACAGAGGTCCGCAGTGTTGATATATTTTTAAATTGTTTATATATTCATCATTATAGCGAATGATGGCGCTTGGTATGCTTTCCTGAGTAATGTAGGAAACACTTTATACTAACATCACCTAATTAAAAAATTAAGTTCAGTGTGTATCAGTCTTTGACGGCGAGTACTACGTGTTTGCGGTCCTCCGTTCCCTTGCGCGACTGATCATGTAAGTATTTTTTATTATTTTCATCTACTCTTATTTTTCATAAGTCCATGTTCACAATGGACGTAAAATGTTAAATATACAGGGTGTCTCACGTAACTGGTTCATTAGAACTTTTTTGGGTTACACTATTCCTAGAGGCTTGGAATTTTGGTAACATGGGTTGTTCATTCCAATCTATTAATCTAAAATATTTTCAAGATGGCCACTATTTCCGGTCTACCGGAAGTAGACCTCAACTTCGTTATTTTAAATGGAATGCTATAGTTTTTATTACGCCATTCAATTGTACGTCGAAAAATATGTTGACTTTGATAATAGTTATTGGTACCTACCGGTTTTTGTTTTCGAGTTATTTTGATTTTAAATGTTTTTTGGTAAATATCACTACGCTCTTTAAAGGCCTATATCTTAGCCAACGTTCTTTCAAAAAGATTTTGCCTTGGCATGATAATTCCTTATATGCTGTCAAATAGATTGTCATGTGTTGTATCAGTGTATCTTATACAGGGTGGTCAAAAATTGAATTACCGTTTCTCTGCATTCAAATGCGAAAAAGTAAAAAAATTTAAATGGAACACCCCATATTTCTTTACCCTATCAGAAAGGGAATTTAATTCTCTGCAAATTATCTATAAACATTCCTATTCCTATTTATTATAGTTTTCTTGATATTAGGACATTTATCAAAAATATACACAAAAAGGTAGAAACCGTTTGCGTTTTTGTTAGATGGCCATGATATTTTGACAGTTTATCGTTTAATGTATTTAAATTATTATTGGTATTATTTCTACAATGAACTACGATCGAATAAACTAGCTTGCAAGCTTTTATTTGCCAAAAATAACGAACAGAAGAACGAATAAATAAAACAATGAAACACAACAATTTAATAACAAAAATTAAAATCAATAACACATAAAAGAAACAAAAACTTAAAATTATAAATTAAAACTGTTCAACATGATGACCATTCATCATTAAACATTTTTCAACCCTTCTCTCGACCTCTAAGGTTGTGGCTCTTAGAAGTTGGTCGCCGTTAATAGTGTTTATGGCTCTCACCACTCTATCATATAACTGTTGTGGTGTGTTAACAGGTGAACTGTAGACCTGATTTTTTAAATAACCCCACAAATAAAAATCCACTGGTGTTAAGTCTGGAGATCGTGGGGGCCATTGCCACGGTCCATTTCTTCCAATCCACCGATCATCAAACAAATTATTTAGTTCTTGATAGATTTGCCATGATGAATGCGCTGGAGCGCCATCTAATTGATACCAACAATTGGTATACGTGTCAAGAGGCAAACTTTCACAAAAATTAGTTACAGTACCTCTTAAAATTTCTAAATAGCGTTCACTGTTGAGGATTTCATTATAAATTTCAAAACGAAGTTTGTTTCCCATTAGTAAAACAAAAACATTAAAACTAAATTTTTGTTGAAAATTTTCCTCTCTCACAGCGTGAGGATACCCTCCCTCGAAAATTTTGATTCATCCGTCAAAATAACTCGCGATAAAAATAAAGGATTTTCTTGAATTTTAATTAATATAAATTCGCAAAATTCTTGTCGTTTTACGTAATCTTCTGGTAAAAGGCTCTGCAAGATATTGTACGCATAGGGGTGCATCTTGTGTCGGCGTAATATTCGATGTAATGAGGGACCTGAGATTCCTAAACAGTTCAGTTTATTTATTAAGGATGTTTTCTTAAAAAATGTTACTTACCTAAATCGACGGAAGCGCTCCGTACCGAAGAATTTGGATAGGCAATAAAATACGACAAAACATTTATTTCATTATCTTCATCGCTGGTAATAGAGCTGTTACGGTTTCTTGTTGTTTTGATCTTTCCAAAATCAACAAAATTCATTTCTATTTTTCGAAATTTCTTTTTTGTGATAGGCGTTAGGTTTGGATATCTCTCATTAAATGTTCGACAGGTCCTATTCAAAACTTTATTACATTCGCCATGAATATAAAACAAATTTAAAATATCGACGTTGGAATAATTTGCCATGATATTCAAAAATATTAATAGAAGTAAGTAATGCCGCAACTAAGTAATGATGGTAATAACACAACTAAATAATGATAACAATAACATAAATATGAATGAAAAGTTGTCAAAATTTCATAGCCTTCTAATATGAACACCAGTGCATGCTTTCATTAATTTAGCAAAATGAAGTAAACTACAACAAATAGGCACAGAAATGTTTAAAGACAGTTTGTAGAGAATGAAATTCTTTTAATTTATTTTAATAATTGTAAGTTTTTGTTTCTTTTATATGATATTGATTTCAATTTTTGTTATTAAATTTTTGTTTTTCATTGTTTCATTTATTCGTTCTTCTGTTTGTTATTTTTGGCAAATAAAAGCTTGCAAGCTAGTTTATTCGATCGTAGTTCATTGTAGAAATAATACCAATAATAATTTAAATACATTAAACGATAAACTGTCAAAATATCATGGCCATCTAACAAAAACGCAAACGGTTTCTACCTTTTTGTGTATGTTTTTGATAAATGTCCCAATATCAAGAAAACTATGATAAATAGGAATAGGAATGTTTATAGATAATTTGCAGAGTAATTCAATTTTTGACCACCCTGTATAAGATACACTGATACAACACATGACAATCTATTTGACAGCATATAAGGAATTATCATGCCAAGGCAAAATCTTTTTGAAAGAACGTTGGCTAAGAACGCCTTTAAAGAGCGTAGTGATATTTACCAAAAAACATTTAAAATCAAAATAACTCGAAAACGAAAAACGGTAGGTACCAATAACTATTATCAAAATCAACATATTTTTCGACGTACAATTGAATGGCGTAATAAAAACTATAGCATTCCATTTAAAATAACGAAGTTGAGGTCTACTTCCGGTAGACCGGAAATAGTGGCCATCTTGAAAATATTTTAGGTTTAAAGATCAGAATGAACAACCCATGTTACCAAAATTTCAAGCCTCTAGGAATAGTGGAACCCAAAAAAGTTCTAATGAACCAGTTACGTGAGACACCCTGTATATAAGTAATATAAACTTAACACAAAGTTAAATATACAGGGTGTAACATGGTAATTGAAACCATTTTTTCTTATAAAAGCAAGGTCTAATTATGCTCGTAAAAATCACTTTGGGCAGAGACCGTCCCAGTATACGTTAAAAGAACTCGGGGAAGTATACGTTTGCTAACTTGGAATATATTCAACTCCTACGTAAATTTTACGTGTAATTAAATTTTACAATGTTTTTTTTCGTTTACGTTTTTTGTGAACAAGGTACTGGAATAAGAAATGAATGAAACGGTATTATGTATAGATATTATGTAGGAACAGAAAAGCTAGAAATTTTAAGGCTCTACGCCAGAATGAGCTGGAAGATATAGCAGCACATATATGGGAGTGATGACGAAGAAGATATTATGGATTTTAGTGATGAAAGTGACGGTGAAGATGAGGTAATTCATAATAATTCTGATGAGAGCGATTCGGAACAACCCGAAACTGAACTTGAAGAAGAAGTAATGGAGGTAGATGTCGACATGAGATCAAATAAGGCGAATGATGAAAACTATCGATTTTATGTGGGTAAAAATATGGACACAATATGGAGTGGTCAGAAGCTTTTATCAGGTACTAAAACTAAATCTAAAAATATTGTCAAAATATTACCCGGGCCAACTATTCACGCGAAACAAACAAATTCAAAGATGGAAGCATTTTTAAAATTCGTTTCAGTTGACATGATTGACGAAATTGTTATATCAACTAATTTATTTATTCAGGATAAAGTAGTTATGAAGTAT
Organism: Onthophagus sagittarius; assembly: GCA_036711965.1. Taxonomy (NCBI): domain Eukaryota; kingdom Metazoa; phylum Arthropoda; class Insecta; order Coleoptera; family Scarabaeidae; genus Onthophagus; species Onthophagus sagittarius. The sequence goes on from JASERS010000004.1 coordinate 19,103,949, forward strand.
TCCAGGCCGAGAGATTGCAAACCTACCAATCGGGATGAAATTTTAGCACTTTTTGGTGTCCTTTTTTTAATTTCTATAAAAAAGGGAAACCTTGTCAATGTTTTAGAGCTATGGGCGAAAGACGGTACAGGAATGACTATACTTAGAACGGTGTTTAGTTATAGAAGGTTTTTATTACTATTACGATCGCTGCGATTTGACGACTTGAGGACAAGAAAGGATCGGGAATCGTCAGACAAACTTGCCACTATTAGAAACATTTACACAAAATATGTCGAATGATGCCAAAAAAACTATTGTGTCGGTGAGTACATCACCATAGATGAAATGTTACATCCCTTTAGAGGACGTTGTGGATTTATCCAGTACATGCCAAAGAAACCGGCCAAATATGGGCTTAAATTATACGCTTTGGTTGATAGCAAAACGTTTTACACCTGGAATTTTCAACTATATTGCGGCACACAAAAACCTGGACCATATGTAACGTCCAATAAAGCATTTGACATAGTAATGAGCCTAATTGATCCATTAAAAATATCGAATAGAAACCTTACTACAGACAATTTTTATACAAGTTATCCACTGTCGCAGAAGTTATTAGAAAATGGAATTACAACTATTGGGACTCTAAGAAAAAATAGACCTGACATACCAATAGAATTTCTGCAAACTGCAAACAGACAAGTTGGTTCTTCCCTTTTCGGATATCAATATGATACTACTCTTGTGTCTTATGTTCCTAAAAGGAATAAATTTGTTGTTTTACTGTCAACAATGCATGACTCTGGAGAAATTGATTCTGAAACGAACAAACCGGAGATTATTTTAGATTATAATGCTACCAAAGGAGCTGTGGATACGGTTGACCAAATGTGTTCATCATATACCACCCAAAGGATTACAAGAAGGTGGCCATTAGCTTTATTTTTTAAAATCCTTGATATTGCTGGCATAAATTCTAAAATCATCTATGATGCTAATAATCAGCCGCAAGAACCAATTAGACGTAGAAAATGTCTCAACGATCTAGCTTTGGAACTCATGGACTCTCATCTAAAAAAAAGAGCCCAAATGACTAATCTTCCCCGTGATGTTCTATCAGTTTTACAAAAATACAGAGGGAACCTTGAAGACAACACAATACACAATACAAGCAAGAAAGGGCCCTGCCGCAAGTGTGGTTCTCATAAGAACAGAAAAACTACAATTGTTTGCGGCTCCTGTAACAATTTTGTTTGTTTAGAGAGGAACATTGTGCTCGAGCAAGTCTTCGCTAATTCCGGAGAAGGTGGGTTTATCGAAAGCGCCTTCCACGTCGACAAAAACTCCTAGAGCGGACTCCTTGTGTTCTAGTGTAGCACTGACAAAGCTGATCACTGAGTGAAGAGCAGTCAGCGTGGAATTTTCCAAAAAGAGTCAAAGAAAGTATCCATGTTGCAAGTGGATGGAATAGAAAGAAAAAATAATATTTAAACTTCTAAACTTGATTTATTTATATAAATCGGTACCGGTTTCGGAAATTTACTCCATCATCAGCCGAAAGCTACAAATGTAATATAATTTAAATAAAGAGTACAAAAAGACGAATTAAAATTACTTACTGAAGATGTAAGAGAAAAGTTGAAGGAAATCAAAATTTTGTAAAATATGAAAGTTATGAAGAGAAATGTTGTAGAAGTTCCAAAATGTCATTAAGAATGTGGTTAAATTTTATACTACATTTTCCAATTAAAAAATACGTAGAAGCTGAAAATAAATATAAGGTATTGGTCTAATTAAAACAGAGAAAAAATTGTGTAAAAGAAACTAAAATGTGCGTACGACTATGTTGGCGGATGTTTCTTTTCATAACTTTCATATTTTACCAAATTTTTCATTTCCTTCAACTTTTAAAAATTTTACCATTTTATAACATTTCATAATTTAAAAAAACTTATCGACGACCTCCTTAATACAACATGTCTTACATCTTTTCAAACTTTCTTAGTTCTTAGCTTCTTCTACGACAGTAAGTAATTTTAATTCGTCTTTTTTAAAATTATATTATATTTGTGGCTTTCGGCTGATGATGGAGTAAATTTCCGAAATTTACTCCATCATCACCGGCACCGATTTATATAATTAATGCAAGTTCAGAAGTTTAAATATTATTTTTTCATTCTATGTTGATTAGAGTCCAGTGGTCTGCTACTTACTCAAGCAGTGGTCTCTAACGTAACGGTTGCAAAGAATCTAATCTCCATCAATTTAGAAGTTTATATTATTTGAACTTATGAAGTTCGTCCCTGTAAAATCCCCGGTAACAGATGGTCCAATCCCCACTGTAGGAGGATCAATCCCATCTGATCCTGAAGTTTTGAACGAAGAAAACGTATTCATGGCCCACCGTATTATATCCCCCTCACAAATAAACTTGGCTAATCTCTAATCGTCCGTGATTGGTTTGTCGTTTAACTCTTGTTGGGCAGTGTTAACGCTGCCAGAACCTGAGAAATGCAGAGACATTAAAAGCTGAAAAGTAAGTGTCAGAACACTTATGCTGTTGGCCAAACACTACAAGATAAGATGCAATATTACCATTATTGAAGAGCAGAAAATACAACCAAAAGAACATCTAATAAATCAAAAACATTTTTCATCACTCGCAATTTTCTTGTATAACCATTTGATTAAAAAAAGCTTTAACATTAACTAATTAAAACTAACATTAATTAATACACAATTTTGATGTCCTCCAACAAAACTTAATCTGCTTTTATTTATGAGTCTAATTTATAGATATAATTCTAGAATATACGAAAATGTAATTAGAGATTTCTATCTTATCAACAGTTAAAATGTTGGCTGAATTTAAGTTGGTGGTGCCATCCCCCGTAAATTGTAGAACTACATATCAAACTGAGGCAACCGGAGCTTTTCGAAGCTTTCAGTCGAGCACGCGCTTTCCTGACGTCAACATGGATCTTCGTGCGGCTTTTCTCTTGCTGGCCAGCATCGGGACGCTCTCCAGTGTAACCGGAAGAGCTGTAAGTGATGAATTTTCACCCCTCCTTTTACAAATTAACTTTTCACATTACGGTCTTTTCATTGATTCCTATTCGTCGCCCATCTAATTAATTTTGCGCGATGAAAACGAACCGTAACGAAGACGCAAAGTTCGAAACTTGTTAACTTTATCTTTGTGATGTTTGCTTTCGCGTATTTGCAATGAAATTATGATATATGACGATGAGATGATTCGTTTTTCTATCTTTTTTATTTTCGCAGATATTTATATGAAAATTTATTAAAATTTTTTCGCTGTAATGTTCTTTGTTTATGCGGACTTTTGGGATTTTGGGTTTGGTTCTAATATAATCCGCGGATTTGGTTTGCGAGTAGTGTTGGGGAAAGTTTACAACAAGTTAGTTCCCGATATCCGGGAAGCTTTCGGAACGTACGGAGCTTTCGGATATTGCCTTCACGTATCCGGGGGCTAAGTTTGCCGCAGCATATAGACCGTCTTACCCCCTCGGTATATTTCACGATTTACATCTTTTCCGGCAACCGCGGAATTATCGATTCGACCGAGCTTTTGCGCTTTCGCCAAAAGCTCAATTAGTCGCTCTTGGAATAGACCCTGCAATTCTGGATTTTTAATTTTTTTATTTTTTTCTGGAAAACACATATTACGCCAGCATTCGTGCTTTTATCGCTATTTTTCAACTATCCACCGTATAGAATTAAGCTCGAAAAGTTTTTAACGTGTTCAATAAATCGTTATAACGATTTAAAAATTGAATATATTTATTAATTAACTATAATAAAGCTTTCATGATCGCGTTTTTGGTCAAATAATTGTATCTATAATATATTTTGAAATTAATTGCCTGACAAATAAAGCCTACCTATTTTAATAAACAACGAAGTGGGTTGTGGTGGCTTTGTTTATGTTGAACGAGAGTACACATCCGCGTCATTCACGGTTATACAAATTATTAATTAATCTGAAAGTTTATGTACACCGTGAGCTTTTACAAAATTTACGTGAGTACGACCCGAAAATTTACCATAACTTTATTGGAGTTTTGTACAAAGCCTCTCTGTGCCTTCATTATTCACGTTGAAGGTAATTCATATTTCATTTGACTTGTTTAACTAATTTACTCTTTACTTTATTATTAAACTCGAGAAAATTACGTGAAAATGTTTCTGTATGTGGTTCCCTTTGTGCTGCAGGGTGTGGTAAAACATTTCAAACAAGAAATACGTATAAAAGTTTATGATTTTATTTTAGCTAAAGCTGACAAATTCTTTTTATTTATTAGAATTTTTATAAATAATTATTTGATGCGGTAATTTTTAAAGTTATTTTAAGGTTTGGTAAATTTAAAAGCATAGAACAAGGAAGTTTATGACAACTTTACGCAATTAGTTTGTTATTTCATCATATTTCAACTGGTTCTTGAGATATGAGTTTTAAAATTTTTGTTTTTAGAATCTATGTCGATTAATGAGCAGAGGTAAATTTAAAAAATCATATCATTGAAGTGTATGGAAATTAAGAAATTATTTATCGCTCACTAAATCGCTATTAAATTACCTGTATTATGTTTGTTATTTCATCATTATATCTCAATTCGTTCTTGTGATACGATCTTCTGAATTTCTTGTACTTACCAGTAAATTAAGATGCAGAGTTGAACTTGCAAGTATCTTATCATCGAAGTTTATGGAAATTAATAAATAATTCATGGCACTCCCTATCTCTAAATAAATTACCATTACAATGTTTGTTATTCTATCATACTATCTCATTTCGTTCTTGAGATACGATCCTTAACATTTTCAATTCTTACAAAAAAAAACAAGATGTAGAGGTGGACATAAAAAAAATTATATCATCGAAGTTTATGGACTTAAAAAAATATTTTATTGCACATTTAATCGCTATTAAATTACCTTTATAATGTTTGTTGTTTCATCGTGATATCTCTGTTCGTTCTTGAGATATCATCTTCTGAATTTCTTTTTCTACAAATAAATCAAGATACAGAATCGGACTGAAAAAACCATATCATTCAAGTTTATCGAAACTAAGAAGTTATTTATGGTACACTAAATTACCATAAAATTACCTTTGTAATATTTATTTTATCATTATATCTCAATTCGTTCTTGAGATACGATCGTTTGCATTTCTTGTTCTTACAAATAAATCAAAATGCAGAAGTGGACTTAAAAAAATCATATCATCGAAGTTTATGGAAATTGATAAATAGTTTATGGCACATCCAATCTCTATTAAATTACCGTTATAATGTTTGCTATTTCATCATGATATCTTTATTCGTTTTTGAGATACCACCTTTTGAATTTCTTATCATCATAATATTTCAACTGGTTCTTGAGATATGAGTTTTTAAATTTTTGTTTTTAGAATCTATGTCGATTAATGAGCAGAGGTAAATTTAAAAAATCATATCATCGAAGTTTATGGAAATTAAGAAATTATTTATCGCTCACTAAATTGCTATTAAATTACCTGTATTATGTTTGTTATTTCATCATTATATCTCAATTCGTTCTTGTGATACGATCTTCTGAATTTCTTGTACTGACCAGTAAATTAAGACGCAGAGTTGAACTTGCAAGTATCTTATCATCGAAGTTTATGGAAATTAATAAATAATTCATGGCACTCCTTATCTCTATTAAAATACCTTTACAATGTTTGTTATTCTATCATACTATCTCATTTCATTCTTGAGATACGATCCTTAACATTTTAAATTCTTACAAAAAAAAACAAGATGTAGAGGTGGACATAAAAAAAATTATATCATCGAAGTTTATGGACTTAAAAAAATATTTTATTGCACATTTAATCGCTATTAAATTACCTTTATAATGTTTGTTGTTTCATCATGATATCTCTATTCGTTCTGGAGATATCATCTTTTGAATTTCTTTTTCTACAAATAAATCAAGATACAGAATTGGACTTAAAAAACCATATCATTCAAGTTTATCGAAACTAAGAAGTTATTTATGGTACACTAAATTACCATAAAATTACCTTTGTAATATTTATTTTATCATTATATCTCAATTCGTTCTTGAGATACGATCGTTTGCATTTCTTGTTCTTACAAATAAATCAAAATGCAGAAGTGGACTTAAAAAATCATATCATCGAAGTTTATGGAAATTGATAAATAGTTTATGGCACATCCAATCTTTATTAAACTACCGTTATAATGTTTGCTATTTCATCAGGATATCTCTATTCGGTTTTGAGATACCACCTTTTGAATTTCTTATCATCATAATATTTCAACTGGTTCTTGAGATATGAGTTTTTAAATTTTTGTTTTTAGCATCTATGTCGATTAATGAGCAGAGGTAAATTTAAAAAATCATATCATCGAAGTTTATGGAAATTAATAAATAATTCATGGCACTCCCTATCTCTATTAAAATACCTTTACAATGTTTGTTATTCTATCATACTATCTCATTTCGTTCTTGAGATACGATCCTTAACATTTTAAATTCTTACAAAAAAAACAAGATGTAGAGGTGGACATAAAAAAAATTATATCATCGAAGTTTATGGACTTAAAAAAATATTTTATTGCACATTTAATAGCTATTAAATTACCTTTATAATGTTTGTTGTTTCATCATGATATCTCTATTCGTTCTGGAGATATCATGTTTTGAATTTCTTTTTCTACAAATAAAAGAAAGATACAGAATTGGACTTAAAAAACCATATCATTCAAGTTTATCGAAACTAAGAAGTTATTTATGGTACACTAAATTACCATAAAATTACCTTTGTAATATTTATTTTATCATTATATCTCAATTCGTTCTTGAGATACGATCGTTTGCATTTCTTGTTCTTACAAATAAATCAAAATGCAGAAGTGGACTTAAAAAAATCATATCATCGAAGTTTATGGAAATTGATAAATAGTTTATGGCACATCCAATCTCTATTAAATTACCGTTATAATGTTTGCTATTTCATCATGATATCTTTATTCGTTTTTGAGATACCACCTTTTGAATTTCTTATCATCATAATATTTCAACTGGTTCTTGAGATATGAGTTTTTAAATTTTTGTTTTTAGAATCTATGTCGATTAATGAGCAGAGGTAAATTTAAAAAATTCATATCATCGAAGTTTATGGAAACTAAGAAATTATTTATGGCTCACTAAATCGCTATTAAATTACCTGTATTATGTTTGTTATTTCATCATTATATCTCAAGTCGTTCTTGTGATACGATCTTCTGGATTTCTTGTACTTACTGGTAAATTAAGATGCAGAGTTGAACTTGCAAGTATCTTATCATCGAAGTTTATGGAAATTAATAAATAATTCATGGCACTCCCTATCTCTATTAAAGTACCTTTACAATGTTTGTTATTCTATCATACTATCTCATTTCGTTCTTGAGATACGATCCTTAACATTTTTAATTCTTACAAAAAAAAACAAGATGTAGAGGTGGACATAAAAAAAATTACATCATCGAAGTTTATGAACTTAAAAAAATATTTTATTGCACATTTAATCGCTATTAAATTACATTTATAATGTTTGTTGTTTCATCATGATATCTCTATTCGTTCTGGAGATATCATCTTTTGAATTTCTTTTTCTACAAATAAATCAAGATACAGAATTGGACTTAAAAAACCATATCATTCAAGTTTATCGAAACTAAGAAGTTATTAATGGTACACTAAATTACCATAAAATTACCTTTGTAATATTTATTTTATCATTATATCTCAATTCGTTCTTGAGATACGATCGTTTGCATTTCTTGTTCTTACAAATAAATCAAAATGCAGAAGTGGCCTTAAAAAATCATATCATCGAAGTTTATGGATATTGATAAATAATGTATGGCCAACCCAATCTCTATTAGATTACCTTTACAATGTTTGTTATTCCACCATGTTATCTCATTTTGTTCTTGAGATAGGATCCTTAACATTTTTAGTTCTTACAAATAAAACAAGATGTAGAGGTGGACATAAAAAAAATCATATCACCGAAGTTTATGAAATTTAAGAAATATTTTATTGCACATTTAATCGCTATTAAATTACCTTTATAATGTTTGATATTCCATCATGATATCTCTATTCGTTCTTGAAATACCATCTTTTAAATTTCTTTTTCTTACAAATAAATCAAAATGCAGAATTGGATTTAAAAAACCATATCATCCAAGTTTATCGAAACTAAGAAGTTATTTATGGCACACTAAATTACCATTAAATTATCTTTGTAATATATGTTATTTCATCATTATATCTCAATTCGTTCTTGAGATATAATCCTTTAAATTTCTTGTTCGTACAAATAAATCAAAATGCAGAAGTGGACTTAAAAAATCATATCATCGAAGTTTATGGAAATTAATAAATAATTTATGGCACACCCAATCTCTATTAAATTACCTTTATATTGTTTGTTATTCTATCATGCTGTCTCATTTCGTTCTTGAGATACGCTCCTTAACATTTTTAGTTTTTACAAATAAAATAAGATGTAGAGGTGGGCATAAAAAAATCATATCATCGAAGTTTATGGAATTTAAGAAATATTTTGTTGCACATTTAATTGATATTAAATTACCTTTATAATATTTGCTATTTCATCATGATATCTTCATTTGTACTTGAGATAATACCATCTTTTGAATTTCTTTTTTTATAAATAAATCAAGATGCAAAATTGGACTTAAAAAACCATATGATCCAAATTTCTCGAAACTAAAAAGTTATTTATGGCACACTATATTACCATTAAATTACCTTTGTAATATTTATTATTTCATCATTATATCTCAATTCGTTCTTGAGATACGATCCTTTAAATTTCTTGTTCTTACAAATAAATCAAAATGCAGAAGTGGACTTAAAAAGTCATATCATCAATGTTTATGGAAATTAATAAACAATTTATGGCACACCCAATCTCTATTAAATTACCTTTCCAATATTTGTTATTTCATCATGCTATCTCATTTCTTCTTGAGGTATGATCCTTAACATTTTTAGTTCTTACAAATAAAACAAGATGTAGAGGTGGACAAAAAAAATCATATCATCGAAGTTTATGGAATTTAAGAAATATTTTATTGCACATTTAATCGCTATTAAATTACCTTTATAATGTTAGCTATTTCATCACGATATCTCCATTCGTTCTTGAGATGCCATCTTTTGAATTTTTTTTCTTACAAATAAATCAAAATGCAGAAGTGGACTTAAAAAATCATATCATCAATGTTTATGGAAATTAATAAACAATTTATGGGTCACCCAATCTCTATTAAATTACCTTTCCAATATTTGTTATTTCATCATGCTATCTCATTTCTTCTTGAGGTATGATCCTTAACATTTTTAGTTCTTACAAATAAAACAAGATGTAGAGGTGGACAAAAAAAATCATATCATGGAAGTTTATGGAATTTAAGAAATATTTTATCGCACATTTAATCGCTATTAAATTACCTTTATAATGTTAGCTATTTCATCATGATATCTCTATTCGTTCTTGAGATGCCATCTTTTGAATTTTTTTTCTTACAAATAAATCAAGATGCAGAGATGGACTTAATAAATCATATCAAAAAGTTTATAGAAACAAAGAAATTAATTATTGCACACTAAATCACTATTAAATTATCTACATAGTATTTGTTATTTCGTCATGATATCTCAATTCATTCTTGAGATATAATCATTTAAATTTCTAGTTCTTACCAATAAATTTAAATGCATACTTGGAATTTATAAAATTTTAGCAAGAGAGTTTATGGAAATTAAGCAATTATTTATGGCTAACTAACTCTTTATTAAATCATCTTTATATTGTTTATTATTTCATCATATCTCAACTCATTCTTGAGACCAATCTTTTGAATCTTTGATCTTACAAATAAATCAAGATGCAGAATTGAAATCGAGTTTTAAGAAACTACGAAATTTTTTATGGCACATTAAATTAGTTTTAAAATGTTAGCTATTTCGTTTTGATATCTCAATTACTTCTAGAGATATGATTTATTTTGAAGATATTTGTTCTTTTAATGTCTTGTTATTAATATTACATTTATCTTTGAAGAGATTTGCCTTTTTTAAAAAAGATTTTTATTATTCAGCTCGGCAAACTTCCTAAAATTCGTTTACCTCAAGTTTACAAAACAAAATTAACGAGTGTGCTCACTCTGCTACGGTGAAGCATATGAATTATTTAGCGAGAAAATTCGCCAGTGTCTAAAGCTCCCGTTGTGGCGGTGCAACTAGTTTAGGAAGTAGCACAAGCCGTTGTAGTTAAAATAAATGACGTAGTAAAACTACCCTTCAACATTCTTTTTTTGGTTATGTTAATGTTAGCCTGGCAAATTGTTGTACTTTAAATAATTTATCTTAACATTTGATGTTTCGCTATACTTTTATGTGCAGAATTTCGATAAGAACGCAAAATTTAAAATCTTGTTGGAATGTTTGAACAAGAGGCAGTGAAGTTTGGAAAAGCTCTTCTACTGTAAAGTACGATGTAAAGTCTGAAAATCGTCGAAAGACTTCGCACAAATCCCAACCGATTAGGTATTCGGTGACCTGGTTCCTTGTAACCTGTTTAGTTTTCGGGGAACGTACTGCAGAACTTGCAGCACAACTGGAGCCTATCGGTCGTGGCAAGCTTCTGCTGCATTACAATTTGGGTTCCAAAAACTAAAGCTTACATTTCGATTTTTAGAAATTTCGATCCATTGTTTTATCGTTACAAGAATAATGCTTTTATTTGTTATATACTTATTCTATTTAATTTAATTAATATAAACTAAAATGGAGTTGGAGATTTTAATTGAACGTCAAAAGCTTGTTAGTAATATTCACAAAGCTGGAAGTACAAACGGAATTTTAATTTAGTTTCGATGCATAAAGGGGATAAATATTTATGAAATAACGAGAAGCGAAGGGATGTTGTGTTTGAGTAGGGTGTAAAATAAATTTATAGGTATCTATAAAATTTCTATTTACGTTATAAAATGTTTCAATTTAATAATTTTGTAAATGGCAGGGGTTTGGTTAACATTCGGGTCGTGATATATTTTAAGACATCCACTGAATTCAGCAATAAACTTGTAACGATAAAAGTAAATTGAAAACGTAAAGCTTATAGTCGCCATTCCATCGATATGGGTTGGCTTTTATGATTTTATTACATTGCGTTTACACCCTGTATTAAAAATATTTTTTAATCTCATTTATTAGTTAAAAAAAAATAAATTAATTAACATAAATTGCTCCATCCTCCTAAAATTTCCGTTTTATCTAAAACGATCAATCTCCTTTTGAAAAATTCGCTGTAAAAGCAAATCGGGCACAAAGGGCTCCACGAAAAATAATCCCTTTTGTAAAGGATAAGGGGGTGTAAGTTCCATCACAAAGCCGAATCATTAATATAACCCTTTCCCCCCAAAAAAGGATTTCTTTTCTGGAAATGGGACACCGTTTTTCTTAATTCCCCCAAAACAAAATAATAATTTCACAAGGAAATAAGTTTTTGCCCGCATAATATTCTAATAAAAGTGCCATTTTTGTTGAAAACGTAAAGTTTTTGATAAAAAAAATTCTGCTCGGGAGTTAAATGTCTCCGCGAGCTTTTCATCCAGTAATGAAAAACGTTCCTGAGTTCTCTTTGAACCGAACTTTTCCTGTCGAGACAGATAGAAAGGACTCTTTTGCGATGGTTCCAGAAGGACTTTATTGCACGCTTTAATATCAGGATTTATTCCCTTCCGGTGAAAGATGAAATGATACACGAATACTGCCAAAGGGACAAGTATGTATCATTGTACCAATTTAAAATGAGTATAACCAGAAATGTTTGTATCAAAGCGAAACATTTTCGTATTTCATTACGTACGTTTGCGAGATATTCACTGTTTTTGCAATTAGTAGAAAAACAGGGAAAATTAATTTTTTTTTTCATAAAAAACGTTACAATGTCAAGTAATGAAGTTATATTTTTTATAAAAGAGGAAAGTTCAAGTTTAAATTTGGTATAAAAATAATTTTATTAATTTTCAAAATTACATCAGTTTTTTTTTTAATTTTCCATTCTATTTTGGAGGGTCATTTAAAATGTCGTGAACTAATCGTTACTTAATTCTTTTTCACAAAATTCGTAATAATTTGAAGTAATAACGTGTATTGAAGACTCAACACTGCCATTTGGAAGTCTTACCGCTCCTTCCAGAAGACTTGAAATGCTTCCAGAAGGCTTTAAATGCTTTTAGAAGAGTTGGCACTGCTTTTGGAAGACCTGGTACTGTTTTCAGAAGAGTTGAATTGCTTCCAGAAGACTTTGTACTGCCTATGGAAAAGTTAATACTGCTTCCAAAAGACAGAAATGCTTCCAGAATTAAATGCTTTTAAGAGACTTGATATTGCGTCCAAAAAATTTGATGCTGATTTTAGAAGACTTAAAATGCTTCCAGAAGGCTTTAAATGTTTTTAGAAGACTTGATACTGCTTCCAGAATACTCAACACTGCCTTTGGAAGTCTTAACACTGCTGCTGTTATTCTTTAAGAGAAAAGTTCAAGCTTTAATTTGGTATAGAAATAATTTTATAATTTTCAAAAATAAGATTTCCACGATTTTTTGAAATTTACCATTATTTTTTTGACATTTCGTTTAAAACGTCGAAAACGTATTACTTAAATTTATTTCCCCACAAATTCCGAATGGAGGAAGTAATAATGTATATGTATTCTTAAAGAGATAAGTTTTGGCTTCAAATTGGTATAAAAATAGTTTTATAATTTTCAAAATTAGGTCGTCAACGATTTTTTGAAATTTATCATTCTTTTTTTTTATAGATTTATTTAAAACCTCGTCATTACTTTTTTTTTACAAATTTCGTAACAATTTGAAGTAATAAGGTATATGTGTTCTTAAAGAGCAAAGTTCAAGCATAAATTTGGTATAAAAATAAGTTTATAATTTTCAAAAAAAGATTTCCACCATTTTTTTAAAATTTATCATTATTTCTTATTGATTCAATTAAAATGGCGAAAACGTATCATTACTTTTTTTTCACAAAGAAAGTTTAAACTTTAATTTGATATAAATTCTGCCCCTGGAATATTTGATACTGCTTCCAAAACACTCGAAATGCTTCCAAAGTTAAATGCTTTTAAAAGACTTGATACTGCTCTCAGAAGACTCAATACTGCTTCTGGAAAATTTAATACTGTTTCTAAAGGACTTGAAATGCTTCCAGAAGGCTTTAAATGCTTTTAGAAGAGTTGTCACTGCTTTTGGAAGACCTGGTACTGCTTTCAGAAGACTTAAATTGCTTCCAGAAGACTCAGTACTGCCTCTAGAAAACTTAATACCGCTTCCAAAAGACTTGAAATGCCTCCAGAATTAAATGCGTTTAAGAGACTTGATACTACTTCCAGACGACTCAACACTACCTTTGGAAGTCTTAACACTGCTTCCACAAGACTTGAAATTCTTCCTCCAGAAGGCTTTAAATACTTTTAGAAGGCTTTAAATGCTTTTAAAAGAGTTGACACCGCTTTTAGAAGACCTGATACTGCTTTCAGAAGACTTGAATTGCTTCCAGAAGACTCAGTACTGCCTCTGGAAAACTTAATACTGCTTCCAAAAGACTTGAAATGCTTCCAGAATTAAATGCTTTTAAGAGACTTGATACTGCGTCCAAAAGATTTGATGTTGTTTCCAGAAAACTTGAAATGTTTCCAGAAGACTCAACACTGCCTTTGGAAGTCTTAATACTGCTTCTAAAAGACTAGAAATGCTCCTAAAAGATTCAATACTGTCTTTGGAAGTCTTAACACTGCTTCCACAAGACTTGAAATGCTTCCAGAAGGCTTTAAATGTTTTTAGAAGACTTCATACTGCTTCCAGAAGACTTGATACTGCTTCCTAAACTTGAAATGCATCCAGAAGACTTTAAATGCTTCTAGCAGACTTGATACTGCTTCCAAGAAACTTGATGCTGCCTCTGGAAGGCTTAATACTACTTTTAGAAGACTTGCAAATTTTTTTTTTTGCTGTGGTCTCTCTTCTGTGGTATCTGAATATTAACTATTTTCGCTATACAAAACTATTTGTCTCTACAGATCCTACCCTAATCTGATTTGTTTTCCAGTAGATAAGTATACAGTATTTGCTTGCAAGCAAATCTAGCCAGTTTATTGGTATTGGTATTTAAGTATTGATCATAAGACAGTACGTGATATGAGATAATTCTTGCTACAATAGCTATTTCGTCTTGTTTTGTAGTTAAGTTGAAGATTTAGTTCCTTTCCGTGTTCTTCTTTCACATATTTTTGAAGAAAATTGTGTTTTGTTGGAGATTTTCTAAATATTCTGACCATTATTGATCAACGACATGTTAATACTTGGAATTTTTTTTTGGTTTCTTTTGAGAATCATGTTCTTTCTGCGCTTTTTTACTTCTCGGGATGCCGAGATCGGAAACAGATTAAGATAGAAGCTATCACGGGATCCTGGGTTCGGAAAAATTGGTTATTATAGCAACAATCTCAATTAATATTTAATGCCAAATAGTTAGTTAGGTTGGCTTGGGTTAAGATTAATGGCTCAACGCAGTCTATCTAATATCTATCACTAAGTAGCTACTTGGGATTGGGTTGGGTTCAGATTAGGTTGAAGGATGAACTTAACCCACTCAATAATCAATGCTAGCTTAGTTAGTTAGCCTGTTGGGTTGGGTTAAAGTTAATGGCTCACTCGAACCTACATAATTAGTATCTAGAACTGGATGGGTAGGTACGATAGCTAGGTTACTAGCTATCGTAGCTAGGTAGGTGGGTTGGGTTAGGTTAATATTAATGGCTCAACCCAACCCATTGAATATCACTAACAAGCTGGTTGGGTTGGTTCAGATAAGGTTGATGGTTCAACTCAACCCAATTAATATTTAAAGCTAACCCAATGTTAATGTTAATTGCTGAAGCCAACCCAATTAATATCTAGCGCTAACTCGCTAGGTGGATTGGATTCAGATTAGGTTTTTGGCTCAACACAACCCAATTAATACTTTATGCTAATATTACCCTATGGTGCTATGACCTTCAATTAATATCTAGTGTAAATGCAAAATACCTAAGCAAATCACAAATCAAAAGTAAAAATTGGCTTCGAAGAGCAATTGTTAAAAATTTACTGAATGTATTCCTTCAATCGTGCACGCAATGTATGTACTGTATGTCTGTCATTTAAATTCTAATATTCATGGTGTGATGGCAATACTGTAATTTATGATGCAAATAATTTTTTTCTAAAGTCATCTTAATTTAGAGCAATTGTCTATTTTATTTTTACTTTATTACTATATTTACTACATGCCCGTGACCAAAGTTTTTGTTCTGAATCCATTGCTGTAGAGTACATCTATTTCACTGTAATCTTATGAATGTAATCTTAGCAAAGAGAAGACACCTGTATAGAGGGGTTATTATATTTGTCTTACAAGGTGACATCGCAGTTGCTTCTCCACGAATTTGGATCAAAAGCTCTGATAAAACTGATACATATCAATACAGATTCACCATAAAAAGTTTCATTCAAATTCGTGAAGAGTCAACTGCGAGGTCTCCTTGTTAGATAAAATTCAAAATTTGTGCTCTTATTATTAGCCAAAATGTTTGTAAATCAAATGTAGATATAGATAAGATGCTGAAGCATTCACATCAAGTATTAAGCTCTATTTTATACACGATGCATGCTTAGGCATTATTTGTAAATACACAGGAAAAAGATAAGATAATATGAAAATACCTAAAGAATCAGTTAGTCATTACTTTGACAGATATAATAATCACAAAAACTTAAGGTTGTATAAAATTAAATTCAAAAATAAAACCAAATTTTTTATAATCTCGTTACAATATGAAAAAATAAAGTATATGTACTCTTAAAGAGGAACCTTCCATGATATTATGATATCATATAATTTTTGAAATTCATCATTTATCGTTAAACCATATTCTTGTTTTTACTTACCTAACTAATATTAATGTCTTCTCTTCACCCTTCAAGTCCCTTATTTACTCCAATTATGCAGACACAGCGACTGCTCCTCCAACTACCTCCCCTCGTAGTAAATTTTAATTATTTCCTCGACGATCGATATTTCTAGGCGTGTATTCTTGTTCCACAACAAACATAAAATATTTACGAATTTTCCAGACAATTTTACTTTTACGATATGGTGTCTTTTGAGAAGTCGTAAATATTAAAAGTGAATGATAGCAACTTGTGTCATATATAGAGAAGTTTTTATTGAATATTTCAGAGATAAGGTGGACGTAGCCCTCAAAGGAGTCCTATACAAAGACATCGAGCAAATTTTACGGAAACGAACAATACGTAAAATAAGAAAGCCGGGACGTGAAAAGCAATAAATCTCGTTTTCCAACGCGAAAATACCGCGTCCGTTCGGAGCACAAACAAAGTTTCGTAGCGAAGCTTTGGAATTCAAATCTTATTAGGACGGTGTTTTCGAACTTATATTAGTGAAAATGGCGAAGAAATAAGAGAAAGGCGATAAAGGGTAAAAGTAAAAATAAAGCGTGGTTGGAGAGGTTTAGTAATTTGAAGTGACCACGAAGAGCGAGATTTTGCGATGATGTTGCCGCCGTTGGAATGAATTTTTGACGACCAGTCGCGATTAACGGCGCCCTTTTCCGCCCTATAATTGCGTTTGCGGGAGGCAAACAGTCGCGCTTTATTATTCAACCCAGCCTAATTCGGTTTTCCGCTGAAATTCGTTCCTGGTTTGCTGAAATGGGAGCAGACGGCAAAATGAAAAATTCAATCCCTAGGGCATTACATCGTGTCGTAGAGTTGGCAATGCACGGTATCCGAACCGTCTTGGGATTAATTCGCGTAAAAGTCGCCGGTTTACGTGATGGATAAGAATTGGTGGAGGCGGGCGGGGTTATTTTAAAAGATTTACATCATTTACTTACTTCCCTTGTTTCAACCTTGTCGTTACAAAACCAACATTATTTATCAACGGCAAGGCCACGGAAAGGGTGCCGCTTCGGTTTGTTTATTCTGCGGTCAACATCGATTGTCCACGTACGTTGGGCAGGTCGAAAATAACTCGGGCGACGATAAAAAATTCAGAACCGCATCGTTGTGCACGTGTAAACACGGCCGACCCGCTTTCTATTCAACCAACCCACACATTTTCCCCCGGAAAATGGCTCACCGCCCCATAAACCCATTTTTCCGCCGCCTCGACGCCATTTTCCTACTCGCAAGAAACGTATCGATTCCGTCCCTGTCTAAACAACTCCTGATCGCACGTCGCTTGCAACGACGTAATCGCACCTTCAACTGAACAAAAGAATCTCTGAAGCATCTTGTTTACCACGCTGAAGTATACCATCTACAAGTAATTATGCTTTCAAGACTATAGCATTACAGTCGAAATCGGTGTAATATGCTAGATTACGAAATTAATCATTAAAATGGGTTCTTCATCAACTTCTTAACGAAAACCAATTCATTTATCATTCACGCGCAATCTGACTGATTGGATCTTGATAAATGGCCGGTCTTGAGAGTGTTCCAATTAGTGATTTTGGAGGGGCGACGCCGTTGCGTCGCGACGCCCGTTCGATTCAATTTCTTTGCAGGTTTCCGACGAAGTGATGTACGCGTCGAGTCACGTCGGTTAAACATGCCGCACGTATCCGGCAAAAGGGGCCCCCCGCAGCGGGCGACGTGCTCCTAGAAAATTACCCGTTTTGCGCTGCCGACGTGATCCATCTAAAAATTGCGGTGTGGAGCAATTTTGGGATCGGTTTTGCTACTTTGCTGAAACGTGTCTAAGCGAAATGTTTATTAAATTTTCTTCTTGGATGATAAAATTTTACCTCTCCACTTTTATTTGCGTCAAATAAAAAATTTAAATATGACTTTGAACATGTGCTGAGAATTGCAGAAGATAACTTACTCGAATTATCAAACTGTTCGGATTATCAATTGTTGCTGCTAAATATTGGTTACAAAATATAAAATACTAGAACTTAAAAGCAATATATTTTTGTAAACACAAAACTATAATTCTTAATACGTTAATTTCTATACCTTAAAACGGCTAAATCCTAATGTTTCTAGTTCTAGTATTAGTTATACTTTTAGTTCCAGAAGAATTTAAAACAATCTAGAGCTAAACAAAAATTAAAACTAGAACTAATACTAGACCTAGAACTGGAAAGGTCTAGGTTCTAGGTCTAGTGTTAGTTCTGGTGTTAGTTCTAGTTCAATACAAGTATACAGTAATCTAAAATCCAATAACAATTAAAAGTAGAGCTAATATCACCACTAAAGCTAACATAAATCTAGAACCAGGAAAATTTGGGTTTAGCCGTACGACGCTTAAGATGAAACTAGAGTCAGCCCAATTTAGCTCCAGAACTAATACTAGACGTAGAACTTTAAATATTATGGTTTAGCCGTCTTAGAGACGTACGGCTAAACCATAGAGCCTAGGGTTAGTTCTGAAGCTGGGTTGTAGGCATAGTATTAAAAGGCAAAATATTAAACAAATTTAAACAAAAATTAAAATTTGAAATAACACTAGACCTAGAGCTAGAAATACTCAGGTTCAGCCATGCGTGTACATTACTGAAACATGTTTAACAGAGATGTTCATTAAATTTTCTTCTTGGATAATAAAATTTTGCCTCCCCACTATTATTTGTGTTAAAAAAAAATTGTTTAGGCTGAGAATTGCTGAAGATAACTTACTTAGGGCATTAATTTAACGAATGCGTCTTATAAAGCGTTTTTTTATACCAGAATAGTTATTCCGATGATTAGTTGAAGTTGGCAATTCTGAGTACACTAATTTCTGAACCGTGTTATTTATTTTTTTTGTTTTCCATCCTCCACAAATGTTTCATTTTATACAATGTCAATGTGCCCTAACCTACACACTGTCTCTGACTTATTCTTAATACTGCTTCTTAATACTAATTCTATAAGCTATTCTCATTGAATTGTCGAAATAGTTATCCGGCGTCAATATTTTTTCTAGTGTTTATGTCGTAGGCATATTGCGAAATCCGGCTTATTACAATAAGCGCCGTCATTTTGCAATGTGTCCGGCAAATTGGAAAATTATCTCACATTTTGTAAACAGCCTGAAATTTTTTAGGCTTATACGAACCATTAGTCCAATTGAAAAGTGGACAACTGTTTTTTTAAAAAGCCTGGTTTTATTGAGGTTTTTTGCAATTAGCCTTACAGCCGATGGCGTATTAAGAATACGCTAGGGTGGGGTTGTTGTGATTTACGCATTATACTTGTTGAAACGTGTGCGGCACAGTAGCATCGCATATTGTTGTTGGTTTTCTTATAGGTTAGTTTAACTATTGTTGCAGTGCAGTCAAGGACAAACAACTAATAAGGTAAACAAAAGTAGAAGAGCGTGAAACGTAGGTAGAAATGTAGAAAGTTTATCGATTAAAGGGGTGTCTAGCTGTTAATTTCAAACACAATTGTTAGGTATAGTACATAGTTTATTGAAACAAAACGCCGTATTTTATTGGTTTTAACCGTTACACAACTGTTTCCTATGATTTACTAATATATTAGGTAACCAAAAAAAAATTCGTGCGGTTAAATTATAAAGGTTTTATAATTTAAATTTACGATAGTTTTTAATGCTTTCCCTCCTTATAACCCTAATGATGTCTGCAATAATTGTAGATGAAAATTCGGCTGTTTGTTTCTATAAACTGATTGTACTACATCTAACAACTGTGTTTGAAATTAACAGCTGCTTTAGTCGATTAACTTTCTACAAATAAGTACATATTAAATTTAAAGTCGTATAACAGTCGTACTTATGTTAACATAGGTGTTTGCAGTATGGACGACAATATCCAAACTGATGGAACTGATTTCCAGGACGAAAATAACATGAAAATAAACTTTAATGCACGAATGAAAGAATACTGCAATAAGAGTGAAAATGTTCTAAAGAAGCCTTGGACAAAAGCAACTGTAGAAGAAGCAATTCGAGAAATTTTGGATGCAAATAACCCTCAAAAAAAGAAAACTAGTAGACATTATGGATTAACCAGAAAATACGACACAATGAAGATTGGCGAAACAAGAGTTTTAATCAAAAAAAGAAGTAGTAATGAGGATCCTGTAGTAGTAATGATTCCGGTTGAAGAATACTTTAACAGACTTCTTCAATGTCACCGTGCCACTGGACATGGAGGAAGAGTTAAATTGCTGTTTGAATCAAAAAATAAATTTTACATTCCCAGACCAGCAGTTGAAATATTTGTATCGCTTTGTAAAATGTGTAATACGAAGAAATCTCGACAACAACGTAATATTGTGGTAAGACCAATCACAACAAAAGATTTTAACCTTCGCAGTCAAGTTGATTTGATTGACTTTCAATCAACTCCATGTCGTGGATATAAATGGTTGATGAATTATCAAGATCATGCAACTAAATTTTGTCTTCTGTGACCTTTAACAACAAAGCGTGCTGCTGAAGTTCCAATGGAACTGCTGAAGATATTTTTGGATTTCGGCGCACAGCACATTCTACAAAGCGACAACGGACGTGAATTTACAGCTGATGTGGTTAAAGAACTTTCTGGTATGTGGGCTGATTGTAAATTAGTACATGGAAGACCTCGACATCCGCAATCACAGGGAAGCGTAGAGCGCTGCAACCAGGATGTTGAAAATATGTTACCTTCGTGGATGGATGACAATAACAGTACAGATTGGGTGATAGGATGCCGCTTCGTTCAGTGGCAAAAAGCTCGTCAAAGCACAGGATCATAGGGCGCAGTCCATATACAGCCCTTTTTGGAACGGAACCAAAGATAGGACTAAATTCAACTAACATTCCACAGGCAATTCTTGAAAAAGTTTTTAGTGAAAAAGATTTGGAAAAGTTAAGAAATGACGAATAATAAGGGAAAAGTTGGAGAAAATCAAGATAAAAACCAATTCTCTAATGTTCAACAAGAGTTGTGTTTTATTTGTTCGGGATATTTGAATGAAACACCTTTTGTTTCATGCTCTTCATGTTCCATGAAGATTCATAAAACTTGTTTCCAAAACGTTTACTCAATCTCCGATGAAAATGATAAGGAGTATCAATGCGATATTTGTAATAGACAAGAAAATATATCTTCACAATGTCAAAAAGCACACGAAGGTCAAAAACGAGCGGCGGAAAAAATGGTTGAAAATACCGGGAAGTTAGGTTCTTCCCGGTATTTTCAACCATTTTTAGTCGGTCACAGTTGGAAATTTTGTTCTATTAAATGTGCCGAAAGTCGACCGTGGCCCTTTAGACGCACCAAATTGAATTGGAAAAATTCTTAAGATTAATAATGATGTTTATCAGATAGGAACAAAGAGTGGGATTATCAAAACATGGTTTTCTAGAAGTGACTTCCAAATTTCTGGCGCACAATTTGTTGAAGATATCCCCGAAGAGTATATATCTGTTCGTCAAGCCGTAGCAAATGAGTCAATGTTTGGAGGTCAAGGCTATAATAGCTGTAAGTGTACAATGTCAAAAACCCAATGCCAAACAAAAAAGTGCTTGTGCAGGAAAGCAAAGCAAATGTGTTCATCAAAATGCCATAAGAGTTTACCATGTGGAAATAAGTGAAAATAAAATTAGTGTTAATTAATAAAACACAAGTCTAAAAAAGTTTTTGTTCATTTAATTTTCTTTATATTATTATTGTATTATATGCTCTATTTTAACATTGATCTGAATGATCTGTTTAGTTAATATGTGATAAATGTTTATCAATAAAAACTTGTTCATCAAAAATTGTCGTTCAACTTTCTTGCATAAAATAACCTATAATTAGTTCAAATACTTCAAGAATACTTTAAGGTCAGGTAATTTTCTCGGTATAATTTTAGTGAACTTATATTAGCCTAGGTTTATTGCAATAAGACTAGAAATCAGCAGACTTTTTATTTAGTTTTTATTAGACTTTCTAATTAGCCTAACTGTATGTGCGCTTATTATAATAAGAATAAGAAATTTTAGGCCGATTAAAAAATGTAAGAGAATTTTCCAATTTGCCAGGCACATTGCAAAATGACGGCGCTTATTGTAAAAAGCCGAAGCAAATTTGAGATCGGTTTTGCTACTTTACTGAAACGTGTCTAAGGGAAATGTCTATTAAATTTTCTTCTTGGATGATAAAATTTTACCTTTCCACTTTTATTTGCGTCAAACAAAAATTTAATATGATTTTTGTACATGTGCTGAAAATTGCTGAGGATAATATATATTAATTTGACGGCTGGATGAAAGCTTCTTTTTATTACTGCTTGAAAAGTGTCTCTAAGAACCTTTACTTTAAGATCTGGGAATTATAGATTAGCTGATCATTGGACATTGAAAAGAATCCTATCATATTATTCGAAAGTTTAAAGACGATGTTTTCAAAATAACGTTTCAAAAGCTCTTGGATCAATATTACTGAACTTACACTCTAAAATATTAATAGAAACTTGTTGTAAAAATTATAAGCTTTTTAATGGAAAGATGCGATTGTTAAAATATCTTCTGGTTTTTAAGATATTGATCATTAAAGGTCTAAAGGCATTTTTCGTGTTCACTCATTTTCAAAAAAAAAATACAAAACCAGACTTCGATTAATCATTATAGAATAAACAGAACTTGTTTTAAAAATTGTAAGCTTGCTAATAAACTTGATTTTAAAGATATCTCCTAAATCTTGAGATATTTATGTTGAGATGGTTTTCTAATTAAATAATTTGAATATAATTTTTGGAGTTTTGCTTGAAAACTCACTATGAAATTATCAGCACTTGTTCTTCAAACTATAAGATTTTCAATGAAAGACCGCGATTATAAAAATATCTCTTAGATCTTTAGATAGTAATGTTTAAACATTTGCCCATTTTTCTCGATAGAGGAAATCGAGGTTTCGATTCATCATTATGACATTATCAGCATTTATCAAACAATTTATGAGCTTTCCAATGAAATCATCCGCTTTTCAAAATATCTTGAGATATTAACGTTTAGACAATACTTATTTTTCGGATTAATAGTTGCTTAATCCGAAAAATTCCAGTCATTTTGAAAAACCATAATCAATCGAAATTATGATGAATCATTATTATGATATTATCAGCATATGTTCTGCAAATTATAAGCTTTCCAATGAAAGAATCAGCTTTTTAAATTATCTGTTAGATCTTGAGATATTAACGTTTAAACATTTATTCATTTTTCTGGTTAAATAATTGTTTCTATTGATTAAAAAAAAATCATAACAATGAAATTTTTGATATAAGATTATAAAATATCAGCACTTTCTGTACTAATTATATGCTTTTCAATGAAAGAACCCGATTTTAAAGATATTTCTTAGATTTTGAAATATTAATGTTTAAACATTTGTTCATTTTTCGGATTGAACAAAAATGAACTTGTATTCATTATTAATTGTTATGACATTATCAGCCTTTTTTAAACAATTTATGAGCTTTCCAATGAAATATTATATATTAACGTTTAGACAATACTCATTTTTTGGATTAAGCAACTATTTCCAGTCATTTTCAAAAAATCATAACAAATGGAGTTTTTGATGAAACATTATAATATTATCAGCACTTTTTGTATTAATTATAAGCTTTTCAATGCACGAACCCGACTTTAAAGATATCTTTTAGATCTTGATATATTAATGTTTAAACATTTGCTCAGTTTTCGGATTGAACAAAAATTTTCACTTGTATTCTTAAAATCATAACTAATCGAGGTATCGATTAATCGGTATGATATTATCAGTATTTGTTAAACAATTTATGAACTTTCCAATGACGTTTAGACAATACTCATTTTTCGGGTTAGGCAACTCATTTTCAAAAAATCATAATAAATTGAAATTTTGATGGACCATTATAATGTTATCAGCACTTATTATACAAATTATAAACTTTCCAATGAAAAACCCGGATTTTAAAAACATCTCTCAAATCTTGAGATATTAACGTTTAAACATTACTTATTTCTTGGATTAAACAACTATTTTCAGTCATTTCCAAAAATCATAATAAATCGAAATGCTAATAAATTATTATTATGAACTTATCAACACATATTCTACAAATTATAAGTTTTTCAATGAAAGAACCCAATATTAAAAATAACCCTTAGATCTTAAGATATTAAAGGTTAGACGTTACTCATTTTTTCGGATTAAACAACTATTATCACTCATTTTCAAATAGTAATAGCAAATCTAAATCATGATAAATCATTATGAAATTATTAGCTCTTATTTCACAAATTATAAGCTTTCCAATAAAAGAATCAGATTTTAAAAATATGTTTTAAATCTTGAGATATTTGAGAACGTTTAAACATTTACCCATTTTTCGGGTTAAGCAAATTTTTTCTTTCATTTTCAAAAAATCGTAACGAATCACGATTCAATTAATCATTATGAAATTAGCAGCACTTATACAAATTGAAAATGAAAAACCGCGCATTTAAAAATAGCCCCTAGATCTTGAGATATTAACGTTTAGACATGACTCATTTTTCGTGTTAAATAACTATTTTCACTTATATTTAAAATAATCATAATAAATCGAGATTATAATGAACCAGAATGAAATTTTCAAACAAATTATAAACTTTCCAAAGAAATCCACCGATTTTAAAAATTTTTTTTTAAATATCTTTTAGTTGTTGAGAAAACTTTGATATTAAAGTGGATAATTACCAAGTCATTTTTCACAAAGATAACTAAACTAAGAAGGGAACGGTCTGGAGGGTTCGTAATATGGTTCTGAGATTATGTCGCGGTAATAATCGTATATTACCGGAAGTAAGGGTTGGAGTAAAGGGAGAGAGAGAAAACTCGCGGGGTCCAAATAATAGGATGGGCTCCTCTCCCTATGCACCTCTTCGGGTGAGCACAGATTTTCACGACATAAATTCTTCCTGGCCCACTTTGGGGGCGTTGAAAATCGTTCCGGAATCTCGAACCTCGACGTAAACTGCTCTAGTTCCCTTCGGAGACGAATTCATATCGCCGGGCTGAAGGGCGTAGTCGACGCCCACACGGATCGCACGCGACTTTAAAATTCGCGTGCTTTTCAAGGAAAGAAACGGGGTGTATTTTATCAAGCACTGCGGAAATTGCAACCTTGCGGACAACCACCCATATTTTAGGGGTTTTTATCAATACCACTGGAAGTTCCATTTATGCGAATAATTAACCATTGTTTGCGGAGAGAAAAAAAATCTGCAGTACCTGTAATTACAAACTGTTTTGTCAACGATATCGAATAACTGTCATTTCCATCTGGAACGCAAAACCTACTATTTACGTTCCCCCGGTGACGGGTGACGAGCGAATTGCGACCGGATGTAATGTTGTTTTATTCAATTAGTATTGCGGAAATATTTATGTTAACTTTAATATATTACGTCGCTTAATCCCATTAATCCTACGTAATACTCAACCTTACATTATAATCCCTTCTATATAGAATCGATTGCAAAATCCCTCCGTATTAACAGAAACTTCACTTTACATTTTACTTAAAATTTCACTTTGTTTTACCTTTTTGTTTATTTTCTAGGTGAACATAAGCAACACCTGGGTATTACCCGAAGAGGGTTTTCCCGTCTTCTACCGTTACTTCCGAGATCGGATTTCGTGGTACGAAGCGGATGCAGTGTGCCAGTTTCATCACGCCAATCTGGTCACCGGTAAGTGCGCGCCAGAGAGGGAGCAATTAATCGTAGCGGGTGCCGAAACCTACCCCTCCCAGGGAAACCTACACTTAAAGAGCTCTCCTCTTGGATTTGAGCGCGAAAGGTTTCAAACCCGCCTCTTTCTGCTCCTTCTCCATTACAACCCGTCTCTCCACTAATTGCGAGGAATTTTCTTCGGCGTGGAGATTTTAATTGGCGATTGCAGTTCTGTTTGGCCAGCGCTCCTTCGTTATTTCGGCCAGAATTAATGGAAGATGAAAAGTTAACGGCTGTACAAAGTTAATGATCAGAAAGAGTCGGTACATGTTTAATTGAAAAAGAATTTTTATTTCTTTTTTTGGCGTTAATTACTTAAACTGTTTAAAACTTGATAAATTTATATCTCATCTTGGCCGCCGTAGTCATAATTTGGATCGTGGACACGTATATTTCTTAGCTCCTCTTTCGGTTATCCTTTATTTAGAGTATGTTTAATGACATTATCTGTGCTTTACCGTATGACACGTTAATATACAGCGTACGATGGAAAAAGAATCCAACAATCGCGTGCTATTCCTGGACTTAGTCGTCCTCAGAAAAAATAATCAACACATCGTCTTGAAAATGCCAATTAAGGTCGCTTCATCAACTTGTTTTCTTGCCATCCTATTCATATTAAGGTTGACATCCTCAAGGGCATGAAAAGCAGGGTCATTCACGTCTTCAACCATCCAACCACGAATTTAGAGACAAGAATCTTTGGTTTCGTGCGGATGTCTTTTGTAAATCCCAACTGCGCTGACTTGACGCAACTTGATTCATGATGACTCCACATCACCCCACAAGTATGTCAAGGTTGCGGTTTATTCCTGCATTCACTAACAATCTGGTTAAGATTTTGAGTGATTCTTTAAAGATTGGCATTAAAAGACGCCACTCCCTTTGCACAAGATGTATAAGATGTAAGTTATATGGGTTGTGAGACGTGTAATGTAGATACATTCTCAGCACCTCTAAAGTACATCCAGAGGTGGACAACATGGGAGGGTTTGTGCCATGATGAAGTGGGGAAGACTGGTTTGGTGGAACATCATGTTTCAACTTGCCACAAATTTGTGACAAACAAGATCAACATTCTTTGTAGGGAGGATACATATATATAATAGGAGACTCTTTATGGTAATGTTTCATATTGCTTTCATTCCCAACATGATTAATTGTCAAAATGTTATACAGGGTCTTAATGAGGTTTATTGCCATGTGATTGAACTATTCAACAAACCAAATGGTGTTTCGCTTATATCTGATATCTTCCATGGAATCAATACACTTCTAATCCAAATTCTTGATATTTTGTTCTCATTGAATGACATCATTAATACCAAGGGCAGATATTAGTAAGGATTGGATTTATATTATTTAATTATAAGCTTTGTAATGAAAGAACCCGATATCAAAAACACCCCTTATATCTTAAGATATTAACGGTTAGATGTTACTCATTTTTCGGGTTAAACAACTATTTTCATTCATTTTCAAATAGTAATAACAAATCTAAATTGTAATAAATCATTATGAACTTATCAGCTCTTATTCCAGTGTCTTAATACAGGGTCTTAATGAGGTTTATTGCCATCTGATTGAACTATCCAACATACCAAATGGTATGTTTTATACTTCTAACCCAAATTCTTGATATTTTGTTCTCATTGAATGATATCATTAATACCAAGGGCAGATATTAGTAAGGATTGGATTTATATACAAGCAAAATAAGCAACATAAGTTTTTTCTGAAAATATGGACAATATTTTTTTTTCTTCAAAAATATTTCCTATAATATTCTATTGTAACAAATATAATTTTGCAGGACTTTAACAACAACACCTTCGAGTATATATAATATACAGAGCCCACGCTTAAGAGAGCTTGTTTTATTATTAGAATATAGTGTATTATTGTTATTATTATATATTGGAGTAGAATAAGGAGCTAATTTTATTATTTAGCTCGTTCTCAAACCATCTATTATCCATGCCAGATGTTAAGGCCCCCATTTTAAAGATCGATATCTTCGAAATCGCTCGATGAAAAAAATTGCGGTTAATTTTATTGTACTCACAAGGAGACATCGCAGTTAACTCTTCACCAATTTGAACCAAACATAAACTATCACTTTGAATTTATTATTGATTTACAAAAAGATATATATGTATAAATTATAAAAACATTTAATGTTATAGCAAAATAAATCGATTTTTCTTTGCGATATATGAAATTAATTTTAAATACCCTTAAACTTTAAAAATAAATATCATCTCTTAGAAGGGCCGTTGAATCAAAAGCTCTGGTAAAACTAATACATATTCAATACATATTCACCACAAAAAATTTCATCCAAATTAGTGAAGAGTCAACTGCGATGTCTCCTTGTCAGTGAACATTTCTGTGTATCAGACTTTAATTGGAAATGGTCGAATCTGCGGTTTTTCTTTTATCGCGAGTTAATTGAAAAAAGTGCTCGATTTTTGAGAATGCCAACTTCGTCTACTTTGCGATTTTTTTCTCAAAAACTATTTGGCTACTTATTCATTATTAATATATTAACATATTATTAACCCTTCTGTTGCTTTTATTATTTTTAATTTTATTACAGAAAAGTTTGGCCAAAACCTCGAATCTCCATGATTTTACATATTCCTATCATAATTTACATTCTACATATAAAATTTTTTTAATATGTAGAATGTTGATATGTAGAAATTATGTTTAACTTCAATTTTTTTTTTCATTTAAAAAAGAAAACCCCAATAAAAAAAGCATGATTTTCGTATAGTGTATCAGATGAAAATGTTTGTTGTAAAAATATAAGTAAATATGGATATAAATACTAATAACTCTCAGATTTTGAAATGTGATTGTTGTCCAAATCATAGAGATTTCGTTTTTTGCACTGTAATATACAAATACTGTATGAAAAATTACAAAAAAATAAATATATTTATAAATATATTTTATAAAAAAGAGAAACAAAAAAAAACCATGCGGGAAGAGGGAGGTTATGACCAATCGGAACAGTGTTGAAGTGATTGTTCTGTGTAATGTGTCTTTACGTCTACGTCGATAACATTTTTTTTAAAATCGTATATAAAATTGTTTTGTTACAAATTGAATACTATTATATACATTTAAACCAAGTGGTATGAAAATATTGGATACATTACGCAAATATTTTACAGTATCTAAAATTTTAAATATCTTTTTACCTACTTTTTACCACGTCTCGTCTGAAGCGGACGCCACACAGAACGTAATATATGTCGCACCAGCAGTATGTCCTTTCAACTTTGATCGCATTGGCCGGCATCCTCCTCTTACCGCACGGCTTATTTCTGTTTCTATTTACTTTATAAATCCATTAAATCGCTCGTAAAAAATTTGAGAGAGCTAACTGAAAAACTGATTACGGAATCCGGTAAACGATATTAGTTGACACATTTTGTTCAAATTTGAAAAACAATTATTTCTGGTTCTGATAAGATGCATCATAGATCTGCAACTTTCTCGTAAAATCCAAGAAGCGTTGATAATAATGGTCTAGATTTCGACGGTTTCATTAATTGAGGAATGCATGTGTTATTTTGTTTCAAAGTAGAGTGAGCTTCTATGACAAAAGACTCTCTGTCAACGGTAAGGTCGTGAAAAATCTGTCCATGCATGTTCCGACCAGATTCTTTTAAGCGCGTTTTTTGTAAAGGGCTTTTTGTTTAGACCTGTCAATCATCTGTTATAATACAAAGGAATGTTAAGACAGGTAGCTTGCCTTTGTTCCCCAATTGTACCGTGAAGGCCGCCTTCTTTTGTTCCCCAATTAAAGCATGAACTACCTTTTGTTTACACCTGTCAATCATCTATTGTAATACAAAGGAATGTTAAGAAAGGTAGTTTTCTTTGTTCCCCAATTAAACCGTGAAGGTCGCCTTCTTTTGTCCTCCAATTAAAGCGTGAACAGCCTTTTGTTTACACCTGTCAATCATCTATTGTAATACAAAGGAATGTTAAGCCGGGTAGCTTAGCTTTGTTCCGCAATTATACCGTGAAGGCTGCCTTCTTTTGTCCTCCAATTAAAGCGTGAAAAGCCTTTTGTTTACACCTGTCAATCATCATATAATAGGATCTTTATAGTGTGAAAGAATGTGATTTTTTTCTCTAAATTATTTCTCTTATCGGAAAGTTTTAACTAAATTAGATAAAAAATAAAGGTTACTCAAAAACCTTTTTTGCATAGCATCCAAAGACTAATGACTAAAATTAGTTAGATTTCACTAAGTGGGCTATAAATTGAACGAGAACTATGTAACTATTATATACTAAGTAGATTCTCAAAGCTCACATTCTTCTTGCATTGTCCCAACCCGAATTTTACGAACTGCGTCAATCAGGACGCCTTTGCTTCGAATAGCGATAGTGATTGGGATTTTGAAGTTTTCAACTTCAGACGATGCAGAAACTTCAAGTCCAAGTTGCGATTTGATTGAAAAATCTCAAAATGGAGTGTAAATTAGACGAATCGACACAATGATGAATCTGATGTCCGTTTTTGAGAATTCGAAATGGCGGACACAAAATAGGGGGCGCAGTTTTAAAAAATGTACATCCTTGTTAAAACTTGGGCAAAAATATAAATTGATTGAAGTTTAATTCGAAATCCATTTTTTACCAGTGTTGTATCAAATCGAATAAGGTTAAAAGTCATGTAAAAATTTTGTACTTTAACTGGTCGTTTTTCAAAAATATTTATTTATCTAACTAGTTTCGGCCTTATTGCCATCTTCAGAGATAAAACTACAAGAAATTATAGTATTAATTAAATATCTTAACAATCAAAAGTAATGTAGTTAAATGAAAATATAGCTTAAAAATACTTACAGTCAAACAAGAAAATAAGAGCATGTGAATACTAAATATAATCTCATGTACATTTTGATCATGTGGAAGGCTTTACATTATTACATACTGAGTTAAAAACACACTTAACATTTAATTGACAAGAAACGTGGTACAAACTATGAAGAATTGTAATTGCGACACGTAAAACAAGTTTTTTTTTTTTTTTTATTTAGTTTGACCTCGATGCACATGTATGGAAAAGAATCGTTTTACAATAAAAACGTTAAAAAAGTTCTAAAATTTAAATTCAAATCTGAAAAATTTTTATTTTTATTTTCTAAAGTATAAATCAAAATTAATGTTTGGTGAAAACTTAGAAAAGACGAAAATGGTTTGGCAGCGAGGGGAGGGGGCAAAAAGTGTGCTTAATATATGCGGACTAAATATATCAAGCCTCGGCATTTTGGGGAAAGGGGTTGGATAAAAAAGTATATAAAGGTGTTTTGTAAATATGAACCTGGTCATTAAGGCATTCCAAAGTATCATTATTTTTTCTCTTAAATTTATCTATTTCGTAGGTTTCTAACAATTTGAGTTTGAAACCTTTATTTTGTTTATGTAAAAGTGACACATTATCAGCTATATTAAAGCTATGTTTATACGTTAACATGTGTCTACCGAAATATAAAGACATGTAAGAAATGAGGATAATTTTAAGGCGGATTTCTAGAAAAACGGTTCATATCAAAAAGTACTCCTATCAGTAACGAAACATGGAAACTCATCAATACAAGTAGTGATACATATAACAAACTTTTCTTATTGTTTGCACTACCCAGAATGAATGACGTGAACGTGATAGGGTTCTGTTTAAAGATCGGAATGTTACAATTCTTTACATTTTGAATAATTTTCTTGTTTTTGTTTTTTTTGTAAAATCTCGTTTTGCGGCACGAACCAAGAAACCAGATGTATCTTAACCGTTGTATTGAGAGTGACGATTCAGTTAAACCTCTATGTGTTTTATATAAAACCAATCAGTTCTATAATATACTATAGTTTAAGAACTCTTTTTTAATTAAAATCATTTGAGATTCTCAATCATTCAATTCGTGAATAGGTTCTCATCCCATTTTTTTACCTATACCTTAAAATTAGTACAGTAATGTGGAGTGTGCTCGTTTGTTACCGCTAAGAATTGCTGCATGCACATTAATGTCAAACACTAAGTACATTTTATTATTGCAATATCATTGCAGAGTTCACATAAGCTATTGCAGTTTTTGAAGTCCGCAGGGGTTTTGCATTTGTCGGGTTTTTCTGCAATATACCCACATTTTCACCAAGCATATCGAAATATATTCTTAAATCTCGAAGAGAAAAACTGGTTATATATTAATGACTGTATTTTGAGTATATTGTTCCGTAAATGTAAATTTACATCATAATTATACAGCATAACAATATCAGAAAATTGTCCTAAAAAAATTCTTTGAAGGTCTAAAAGCATAAACGTCCAGCGGCTGAATGTTTTCATTGCCGTTATCAATATAGTCAATTTTTTTTCAGTCTGACCAGTCCAAGAATCTCGTAAAAGAAGATCAGCAGCTTTCCTGGGTGTTTGGTAAAAAACGTGTTTGAACCAATTAACGGCAAGATCAGATGTTAATTTACCTGATTTTGTTGCAAATATGGCAATATTGTCTGCTTTGTACAAAGTTTTTTTCAACCGTTGGTCCAAATTTACCATTAGTGTTTTGCAAAATTATTGATAACGGTGAAAAGATTTAAAAGAATTTAAAGATTGCCCTAAACAGTCGACTTTCAATGATCCTTTTATAGTAAGCGTGCGGCCTGATGTGTTTCTAAAATAAATCTCGATTGATCGGAATTATAGACATTACTTTTCAGTGACAAATTTATTTATTTTTCGTGATACAATTCCATGCTTCACTTTAAAATTATGCAACCAAAATGTGGAAGCAGTGAGGAATGTCGGTTGCAAATTGACTTCTTTCCTAGCCCGTAAGGCTCATCTTTTTATATCAAAATCATGAACAGGAAGTATTCTCTCAGGACATTTTACATTGATCCAAAACATACTTCGAAATTTGTAATAATTTTTCATTTTTGGAGCCATATTTTCTAATTTACTCCTTCCACCTATATAATGATTTCAAATCAGGAACTTTCCTAAATCTATGCTGAACTGATCTTAAAGGCAAAATTTTTGTCCTACCGGAACAAAAAATGTAAGTCTTCTTTTTATATTCATTATCAATATCAATAGTTTAGTTTCCTTGTGATCCTTTAGTGATTCTTCGAAATCACTTTCAGAAACATTATTACATTAAATTGTTGTAGGACATACATTTTCTTCATTAAAACTTATAGTATCGATGCTTTCAACAAATATTTCTATAATATCTCTTTTCCTCCTCTGTAATAACTGAATCGACATCATATTCAGGAGAATTAAAACTTCGTTGTAATAAAAGAACAATATTTCTTGGGTTCATCGACATTTTCTTTACAGATTCTTTAAATCCGTAAATCGAAAGTAGCAAAAACATTAATGAATTATTAATGCATCACTACTTGTAGTGATAAGTTTCCATGAGTCATTACTGTTAGGTATAATTTTTGATATGAACCGTTTTTCTAGAAATCCGCCTTAAAATTATCCTCATTTCTTACATTTCTTTTCAATTTTTCGCAAGTTTTAACAAAGGTGTACAATTTTTTAAAAATGCACCACAAACGAACATCAGATTTGTCATCAGCGACCCCAAAAACCCACCAGAATATCTTTAAAATTGGAATAGGTGATTTCTATCCTTAAAACGACGATCGGGCAGATATGACGATATACGTGTCGAATATTTTTCCATACACTACTTGTGTGCCAAGTTTCAAGAAAATCGACGTATGGCACTTCCCTAGTGTTACTTGTAAGTCTGTGTTCCTTCAACTTCTCCCCATCCTGTGTTGTTTATACTCAAATCGTCTAAAAATTGTTGATTTTCCTTTTTAATTTTATAACACCATCTTTCTATTTTGTACGTTTTCTCAACTTGGTGATCTTCAACTTCCGCAAGTTCTCCATTGCGCGTTTATCGCGCCATTATTAACGTGTTTTGTTGTTCATATATTCACCCTGAAGTTATCAATGTGACTTATGTGTTTTTGCGCTTTGTTATTGATTTTGTGTGTTTTTATGGAGACAATTTTATTTACTATTGATGAACATTTTTTGCCTCTAAATATAAGTTTGCTGTTTATTGGCTGATTTTATTAACTTATTTTCCCATATTTTATAATGCACCCTGGTAAAGATTGAAAAGAAAATCGAAAGCTTGATTTTATTCCTACCACTTCCTTGGTTGTATTCCCAAAAGTTTAACTTTGAAATTGTAGCGCCTCGCCCACAATCGATATAACAGCCAAACCCGACGTGTATATGTATATTTCATTTTTAGGAGTATTTTTGAGCCCACAATTCATTTTAGTTGACATTTAAAACATTGTAACCCCTTTTGTTTTGGTCCTAAAATAGAATAAGAACAAAACAGCGAAAAGAATAAGTTCAGAAGACGAGCGGTGCTCGTTCTACTTTTAGTGCCCGCAATGTGTCTCCCAACTGGGGAATTATTTAGCGATTTCGTTCCCCCGAGGGCCCCGGTATCTCTTATTTTACGTCCTGCGGGTCCGACCATAAAACGAACGGGGGTGCACCAGCTCCGCTGTTACTACAACAACCCCTATACACGGTCTCGGCAGACCACACATTAATTAAATATTGATCCCTCCACGAAGCGATACGGTTACGTAAACTGATCTCCACAAAGTCCTCACATCACTTCCGATTGGTTTTCAACCTTTTCCGGAAACTACAAGATTACTTCCGGTCTCTCATTTCTAAGTTAATTTAGACGTTGAAAATAACGAGAAATTTGTACGCGGAGAACAAGGATAATGGAGGGTTGCTTAGGACAAGGGATGAGATTCCGGGTAATTCTCTTCTATTAACGAGAATGCGGGGATGTTTCCCCCCAAGGGGATGTAATGGAAGGAGGGGTAGTTCTAGAGCATGTCAATTGTCCTAGTGGCTAACAGGACATCGCCTAGTGCCGAGAGACTAATGAAGGTGAAGATTGGCAGGATTGAATCGGATGTGGATCGATATTGGAGAATGCGACGGTGTGACCCGTTTTTCCCTATTCTCGTATACAACAAAAGCACGCTTTTTTCTTTTAGCACATAATTTCCGAAATTTAACGTGAAACGTTTCCCTCCCCTCCGGTCGGCTTGAATAATTTTGCATTTTATTACCGGAGGCTCTGGTATCTCCCCTCGCTTTGAACCGTATTTTTGTCACAATAACCCTAAATTATTTCGGAACTATACGAACCAAGCGGACCAGACTCGTATTTTTTCCCCAAAAATTATATATGAATTTAAAATATATCACCCTTTTGGGACGTGCCCTGTTTTCCATCGTCATTTTCAATGCAACCGGCGTAAAATTTTTTCCCCGATTTTTTTTTTGCTCGCCATTTGTCTACTTTATGATAGCAAAACTCGACTCCCGCGTTTATTGGCGTGGAAAGCGATGTATCCCGCTTCCCCTTTAATACCACAAAATATTACCGGCGATAACCTCGAAAAGCTTTTGTGTTAAAAACTTTTTAAACCGATCAAATTGGA
Organism: Onthophagus sagittarius; assembly: GCA_036711965.1. Taxonomy (NCBI): domain Eukaryota; kingdom Metazoa; phylum Arthropoda; class Insecta; order Coleoptera; family Scarabaeidae; genus Onthophagus; species Onthophagus sagittarius. The sequence goes on from JASERS010000004.1 coordinate 19,139,403, forward strand.
ATTTATTAACTGAAAATCGAATAATCAAATAGATTTGATTAAAACTCGCATGCGCAATAATCTATTTAGTCTTAAATTAGATAACACGCTTGCGTAAAGCCATTAAATTCTAAGTTCCACGATAAACCCACAACATTACACAATTACTTCACGACATATTCGCAGTTTAGTATTTACTACCCACGTCGGGTTACCATATAGTTTTTAATGAAATTTCCGCACCTCGGGCTTCGTTACCCCTACTAAGAGAAGGTCCTAAGGCCGTCCAAATGGAGTTTAGTAAAGCGGTGGTGGTCGTCGTGGTAAACTTTGCAAATGGACCGAAACCCCTTTGATCGCGGACCCCTCAAATTGCCGGTACCAGCCCGACCCCGAAGGCACTTCCGGCCTCGCGGGCTAATGGATTATGAAGTCCATTGTGCAATTAGGAACGGGGGCGACCGATTTAATTGCCCTCCCTTGTTCCGCCACGACCGCCATAAATTCGTTAAAACCTGTCCGCATCGAATACGCTTTGATTGCAACTGCTCTCGATTTCGATTTGCACTCGATCAAAGTGTGTAGCGACGCCATCAAACCGAGCCGGTTTGAACATGCTAATTCAAAACCAGCGAGTGTGTAACATCACTTCAAGTATGGAAATGTTATGTTTTTGAATTTTATTTCAAAAATTAAAGATTTTTTTATATTCTTTTGATGATGAAAGATTATTTTAATTTGAATTATACCGAATTTTAAGTTTCTATGATAAACGGTTATTTTTGTGCAAAATGGTATTGCCAAGTTTGAATTTGGCATTTCTTGAAGATGATGTAACAAATCAAAAAAAAGTTTGTGGTTAACTTTTATAAATTGCTTATGGTTTACGTTTGTTGAAGATGATTTAAAACACTTTTTTTGTCCGAAACCAGTTAGAATTTAAACATGAAACTTTCCGGAATTTAGAAATGATGTTTGAAGTTAGATTGTACCAAATTTTAAGCTTTGAGATATATATACGATTATTATTATATACGATTGTGTATATAACAAATATTATAAATTATCTACCTAAATTTGTCATTTTTTGAAATAAAGTAAATGAATGGTTCTTCCATGGTTTCGTTCCAATATGGTTTTAGTCGGCTGTACATGTGAAAATCTTTTTTTCTCTGAAACCATTTAGAATTGAGAAATGAAACTTTCTCAAGCGTTATATTATAGCGTTATAAACGTTATTCTAATGTATTGATGATTAATTAATGATAATAATTGATACATAATGAGAGAAATGTGGATATCCTAAACAATGTTCTGAATAACCTTAGGGATTAGCCTGTGATATTGAAAGATAACAAAAATGATGTTGAGATGCTGTCTTTGAATGATAATCTCTAGGGTCAGGATGTTACTTATTTATGTTTGTTAATTAAAAAAATATTGAGGAATACCAGAACAAACGAGAATACAGATCTTGAAGGATGATTAAAAGAGCCAAGACAATGTTGATGAATGTAAACGATACTAAGAAAAATCAAGTATTTGAATAATATAGTAAATGTTGAGGAAAACCAGGATTGTAAAGCAATATATGATATTGAGAAATCTTAACGACGATGTTAGGGATTGTTAACAATGGAGAGAAATATCAAGTATCAGTAATGATGTTGAGAAAAGATGGTAGATTTTGAAAAATTTTGAGATTTAGAAACGTGAAAAAGGATTCTAATGGAAGGAATAGGAGGAATTTGGATGTAACAGATTTGATCTAACGTAGGCAATGTTAAGGGACTATTAGGAAGATGTTGAAAGACAAATAACTAATTTTGGAAGATGCTAGGGATATGTTTCGGATGATTAGTCATCATCAAATATTCGAAAAATGATACTGATGATAGGAAAAATGTGGAGAGACGATGTTGATTAAATCTTGTAGATATAAGGGACTGACTATGCTTAGAGATGTAAAAGAAAATATTGATATACAGATGTTCCTATAGGATCACTTATAAGTTACGACTTATAAGTCGTAGCATAACTTTAATCACAAATACAAGAAATAAACTGATAATGGTTCGTGTAAAAATTTTTGATCTGAGCTCATATACTGCTAAGATATGAGCCTTCCAAGTGAAGAATTTTTTTCAGATGATAGCTATTTGGAGTTTTCAGCATTTACAGTTTCTAGAAAAATGAGATCATGACATGTAAGTTTGTTTTTTTCTATATCTTTTAGTTTCGGAGATAGCCTATACGGACATTGAAATTGGGACAACCAGTTGCAGGTGCAGGTTATCTTGGTAATTATGAAAGATAGAAAGTTGCGATTGTCACGAACCTGAGCAATTTTTTTGTGAAACTTATCATGGGGCAAACCAAATTTTGATAGCCCTCTTCGTTTTTGAGAAACGAAAAAAATGAAAATTTATAAAAAAAAATTGCAAACGGATTTTAAATAGCAATTATTAATAACTGTATGAATAACTAACCACTATTTACAAGGAACTCGTAGCTAGCAAAGAGAGATTAATGCATTTTATTGTAAGATAGGGTACGATCTGGAATTCCAATATGAGTATATAACGGCATACCACTGAAGTTTTGATTCAAACTGATCGCAAATAACCTTTGATGATTTTTATAGCAATAAGTTCACAACTCAAAAATCAAAATGGAAAGTCGAAAACCTCATTCACTAAAATTGTTCATAAAGATGTGGAAAAGCGTGATCCATAATCAGTTACAACCTAGATATAAGAAGATTGCAGAAACACAGCAAAAATCTTCAAAATATCATAATTACGGGTTTTCAGCATAAATTTTTTGAATGAATATTGTTAGCAATGAACCATAAACGCTTAGTCTATAACCAGGCATAACGTAAATATAAAAACTCTGGGAAAATTGTCAAAAATCTCAAAAAGTATCGCCATTTAAGTCTTTCTATAAAAATTAGACGAAACCTTTTATATAAGGACTTTGTAGTATATTGGGCTATGAATCCCCACATGTCCTTATTCCTTGTCCTTTTTGAAAGTTATACAGTAACTTCTTACACACTACTATTTGTTATAATAAGAAGTGGAATTAGATACCTTGATGTTTTTAACCTTAAGAAAAACTTCTTATGTCTTCTTACCTTTGTCCAAGTAAACACAAGAATCAACCATAGATGGTAGCCATCAGTTTCCACTAAAAAGCTTCCTGTAGCAGCCACAAATGGCTAAGCTTTGAGTAAATCCCATAGTAAATCATCCTATTCCTTACAATTTTAACTCTCTATAAAGCATTCGCCATCTTGATTTCAAAAAAATTCTTAATTTTGAGCCCAAATTCGTAATCAGCACCCCAAAAGATCTCGCCATTTCCAATTTTTATTTAAAAAAACCACAGAATATATAAGAAAATCCAAAATATTCTTACCTTTTGAAATGTTACTAAATCTTCAAATTTGTTTGTATTTTAAACAAAAAATTATAAATTGGGGTTAATTCTTGCTCAAATACGATTTTAAACCAAGTATACTTTAAGTAATTAAGTATATTAAAGAATTATAACTGAAAAAAGAAATTTAAGATGTAAACGTAACCTCAAAGTATATTTCATTCTTAACATTAATACGATTATATTTTGAACTAAAAAAGTTGTTAATTACGTGCATTTAACTTACGTTTACTTATTTTCTTTACCAAAATCGGTTTGTTATTGATTATTTTAAGCAAAAATCGTATTTATAACGTTTAAATAATCTTTGCATTTTTGTCTTGATGTTGACTATTTTTACTGCCAACCTCGAAAAAATTAAAATTACTACTAATAAAATTTAAGTAATTAATCGAATTATTTCTCTATTTTAATTGGTTAATTACGATTTTACGTAAATATTTGAAATGAGAAAATCAAATTTTATATATCTATTACTAAAATTGATTTTAAGTTGTAAAATTTTATTCTTACCCTTTGAAATGTCATTAAATCTTTAAATATTTTTTTTTTATTTTAAACCAAAAATTATAAATTGAGGTTAATTCCTGTTTAAATACGATTTTAAACCAAATTAAAAATACTTTACGTAATTACGTATATTAAAGAATTATAACAGAAAAAAGGAAATTTAAGATGTAAACTTAACCTCAAAATTGATTTCATTCGCAATATTAATAAGATCATATTTTGAACTAAAAAAAGTTGTTAAATAAGTGCATTTAACTTACGTTTACTTATTTTCTTTACTAAAATCAGTTTGTTGTTGATTATTTTAAGCAAAAAACGTATTTATAACTTTTAAATAATCTTTGACATTTTGGTGTTGATTTTGAATCTTTTTTATTGCCAACCTCGAAAAAATTAAAAATGCTACGTAATAAAATTTAAGTAATTAATCGAATTATTTCACGATTTTAATAAATCAATTACGATTTTACGTAAATATTTGAAATGAGAAAATCAAATTTTATATATCTATTAGTAAAATTGATTTTAAATTGCAAAATTTCATTCTTACCTTTTGAAATGCTACTAAATCTTCAAATATTTTTTTTACATATTTTAACCAAAAATTATAAATTATAGTTAATTCCTGCTAAAATACGGTTTTAAACCAAATATACTTTGTGTAATTACCTATATTAAAGAATTATAACTGAAAAAGGGGTATTTAAGATGTAAACGTAACCTCAAAATTGATTATGAAATCAATTTTGACATAATCATATAATCATAATCATAACGTTAATATGATTATATTTTAAACTAAAAAAAAGTTCTTAAATAAGTGCATTTAACTTGCGTTTATTTATTTTGTTTACTAAAATCGGTTTGTTGTTGATTATTTTAAGCAAAAACCGTATTTATAACGTTTAAATAATCTTTGACATTTTTTGTTGATGTCGAACGTTTTTACTGCCATATCATATGAATCATATGAAAATATTTGAAAAATGTTTGATTGTTAATTAGTTTTTTAAACTGTGCCAAACATTCTGCTTCTAATTTTCTTGAGCATAGGATGTACATCCACGCGGCGTGGTCTGTTTTAGGTTTATCTTGATCTTCCTCCTCTAGTAAAATTGTAATTATAGATAAACCTTCCACGGAGAAATTGTTGAAAATATTGGGTAAAATTTTAACGTTATATGTGAATAAGCAGCATATGTCGATGTCTGTCACGGTACGTGTGTGACACATTCGATGAACCTTAATTAGTTCTTTATCTAAAAATCGCCATAAAACGCCAAATTTGTATTAGACGTTTTTAGAAGAATATAGCCGACCCAAAAGATATTGGGCCCTCAAGGTCACGTTAGTTGTGTAGAAGAAGGAGTGAGACTGGACATTCGTTAAAGGGAGATAATTGTGTCCGAGAATATTATAGAGAAACATGTATAATAGTTTTTCTAATAGTATCAGCTTCTTAGAAAAGAAGCGCACTTGTTTCGTTCGTCCACCCAAGCCCTGGGGCGCCAAATATCTTAAGACGGTCCTGGTAATAAATATCACTTGTACACAGAATTTTGCTTTCAACTGTACACGATCTTTACTCTGTTAACCCTCATCCGGACTTGTATCAAATTAGAAAATTGACACAATTTTCAGAATTAATTGATGATATTTTTGTCATTTAGGATCGAATTGACTAAATTCTTTGGCTCAGGGAATAAACTTTTCTTTATTTTCCATTTTCATTTTTGTTTTTGCTATAATTCTTATCCAGAAGGTGGAACGAGCAAAACTCTTAATCCGTACATCATGTGTCAGATCGGGGCCTACGATATTACAGGTCGTACTGTAATGGTGGGGAGGCTCGAATCTCGGGGTACGAATCTGAATCTCAGGGTACCGATCAGTCGGTTTTTAACTGTTGAGCTGTAAGTAGTAGGTACCTCCTCAAAATTCTAAACGTTAGTTATTCTCAGGGTTTTTCTCTGTAGGTTTTCTACGTCATATCTGATATTGGTTTCCGTGAGATTTACCTCTTTTTATAAAGAAAATTGAATTTTTGATTAATATTTTCTCATAATTTTTGTTTTTCTTTTTTCTTATCCACACGTATATGCAATATGTATATGCAACACGTATATGCAATATGGTGTGTAATATCGTAGGCTCCGGTCAGATTGATACAGCGTCGAGTAACACATTTGTCCATTCCAATTTTGATTTCTTGCAAGTAGATGTTATTGTAATGGCATCTGAATTCTAAAGCAGACGTCTAATATTTGTGCTGTGGTGATATAAAGAAATCAACCGTTGACTACGATTCGACGATAAAGAGCAAAGACAAAAAGCCAACAAGATAAACTTGCTCCTATTCGCTTCGTTTTTGATAATTAGGTTCAATGGTTGGAACAGTTGTATCTTTGACTATGTTCTTTGATATGTATAATCAAAGGTTGTATATTCCGGGAGATTTTGTTATTGTTGATGAACAATTGCTTTCAATTTTATGGAGAGCCGCTGATTCTGAAACGTATTATGCATATAGTTGGTAGTGATACAAATTCTGCTCGTAAAAATATCAAGATGAACGTCTTATCCTTGATATGTGTGAAGGTAATTTCATTATATACTATAGTCCTTTTATGTCGATCTTTTTATGTTGTTAAGGCAAAATAGTAGAAATGTCACTTGTGTTAATTTTTTCACATCACATGATAATCGTCGGTACGATTTGTAGAAAAGGAAACGAAACAGTATTTTAATCACTATGAAAAAATGTTTGCAAGAACATTATCTAGTTTTTAATTGCCAGCTTTTAAATTTTGTCAACAAAATTTGATATTTTGGAATCAAAATCAAATTTTATATTTACTTCTGCCACCAGTATTTAGTCTTTAATTAACAGTGTTTGACCTACTTGCGTCCAGATTTTGCATTATGTTCAATACCATTTAATATTTTAAAGCAAACTCAAAGGACTTATTAACAGCATCTTGTTTATTTGCGATGAAAATGTTTTCTGCTATTTCTTCTACAAACAGTATCAAGTCTTTTGGCAACATTTCAACACTTCCAGCGGCAATATGAAGTGTTCAGAAAGCATTTTAAGTTTCCTACAAGCAGTATCAAGCCTTTTAAGGTATCTAGAAATAATATCGAATCTTCTAGAGACAATTCAAGTCTTCTGGAACATTTCAAGTCATCTGGAAGTATATTATGTCTTGAAACACTGTTTAATCTCCTAGAAGCAGTATCAAGTATACTCTTCTTGAAGCAGTTCAAGCATTTTGGAGACATTTCAAACAGTATCAAGTCATCCAGAGGCAGTATCGAAGCATTTGGAAGCATTTATAGTCTTTTGCAAGCAGTTACAGGTCGTCTAGAAGCGGTATCACATTTTTTGGAAGGGGATCAAGTCTTCTAGAAGTATGAAGTCTTTATTTTAAGGCTTCTGGAAATAATATCAAGTTTTCTAGAAGCAGTTCAAACCTTCTGAAAGCATATGAAGTCTTTTAGAAATAGTCTTCTGAAAATAATTTCAAGTCTTCTCGAAATAACATCAAGTTTACTGGTAGCGGTGTCACGGTTCCTAGAAGCAATGGCAAGTCTTCCAGGGATCATATCGATGTAAACGGAAAGTAAATAGGTTACATGTTGCGCTGTTTTGCAACATGATCGACATTCCTGCATACAATTTCGTTTTATTTGAATACCATTTAGAGTAGTACAAGAACGAGTTTTCGCAAAATACTATTTTTGATAAAATTCTAGAAACGAAGTCCGGATGAGGGTTAAAAGTACTACAAAAGTGAGCTCCCTAAACCCGGCTGTCATTTGCCACGGCGCCTCTGACCTTGAGGGGTCAATACGGCTTTGGTCGGCTGTACATATAAAAATCTCTTTTTCTCTGAAACCATTTAGAATTAAGAAATGAAACTTTTTAGAGTTAAAAAAGAACGTTTGAGGTTAGATCGTAATAAATGTTATGCTTCCAGGCTGTAGGGTTCTGTTTATAACTCGTTTTATAAATTATCTATCAAAATTTGTTATTTTTTGCGAATGAAGTAAAAAAAAATTGTTCTTCGGAACCATTTAGAATTGAGAAATGAAACTTTCTGGAGTTAAAAAATAACTTTTGCGGTTAGGTTGTACCAAATTTTAAGCTTTAAGGTTGAAGGTTCTGTTTATAATATTTTCTTTTAATTATCTACCTAAATTTCTCAATGTTTGAGGTTGAAGTAAAAAAAATTGTTCTTCAAAACCATTTAGAATTGAGAAATAAAACTTTCTGGAGTTAAAAAATAACTTTTGAGGTTGGGTTTACCAAACTTTAAGCGTTGAGGTGGGAAGATTCTGTTTGTAACAAATTTTGTATATTACCTACCAAAATTTGACATCTTTTAAGAATGAAGTAAAGAAATAGTTTTAAAACATTGAATTGAAACATGAAACTTAAAAGGGATTAAACAAGAATGTTTAAGGTTAGGTTGTACCAAATTTTAGACATTTAGGTTAATAATAAAGAACCGATCTTTTTATCTAAAAATCGTCATAAAATGCCAAATTTGTATCAAAAGTTTCTTGAACATTACATGTAAAAATCTTTTTTTCTCTGAAACCATTTAGAATTGAGTACAAATTGAATGTTAAGCTTTCATTTTGTACGGTTCTGTTCATAACAATTTTAATAAATTACCTATCTAATTGTAAGTTTGAAATTGTGTGAGGAAGAAGTAAAAGAATAGTTTTCTCCAAACACATTTAAAATTGAAACAGAAACTTAAGAGGTGTTAAAAAAGAATGTTTAAGGTTAGGTTGTACCAAATTTTAGACGTTCAGGTTGACCAGTTCTTTGCGACGTTAACAAAATCAAAATTCTGTATCTGAAAAAAATCAGACAACAATAAAAAAAATAATCGCGTATTTAACACCGTTGGACAGGGTAACAAAATAATGACAAAAATATTTAAATTCAAAATAAAAACCAAATTTAATAATAAACAAAAAAGAAACAGGATTTAATCCTTTACAAGAAAATGAAAAAATAAAAAAATTAAACTACCTTAAAGTGTATCGGAAATCACCCTTTTTGATAAGATTCCTTAAATTATTGACAGAGAGTTTTGGTTTTTCTTTTTTTATGGATGTAACTCAGAATTTGTCGCCAAATCCTTCCAAACCAAAATAATTAAATTTATAAAGTGGTATTTATAAAGCCCTTAAAACGGAAACAAAAAAGATAAAAAGAAAAATAAAATATAAAAAACAATTACACTAAGATAAAATTAAACCGTGACACTTTATCTAAAAATGGTCATAAAACGCCAAATTTGTATTAGACGCTTTTAGAAGATTACAGCCGACCCAAACGATATTAGCCCCTCAAGGTCACGTTATTTGCGCAGAATGAGTGAGGCTATAAATCGTTAAAGGGAGATTGTAAAAATGGTAATAAACAGCGCCGTTCTAAAACTAAGGGCTTATAGGGTGTTGAAATGCATTGTGTCCTCATCATATATGTATCCAGACCTTCTTTTTATGGTATTGAATTTATGTGAAAAGGCGTACTCGTTTCGTACGTTCAACCCAGCCCTTAGGTGCAGAATAACTTAGGACGCCTAGGATATTCTAAGCTACAGTTTAGTGTAGAACTAACACTAGACCGAGAATTAGAACCTTTTTTTAAATTCAGTATGAAAAGGAGCGCACTCGTTTCGTTCGTCCAACCCAGCCCTGGGGCGCCAAATATCTTAGGGCGGCTCTAGTAATAAATATCACTTAAACATACAACTTTGCTTTCAACTGTACACGATCTTCACTCCGTTAAGGATACTACAAGAGTTAGCTCCGCCTGCCATTTGCCACGGCGCATCCGACCTTGAGGGGCCAGTATGGTTTTGGTCGGCTGTTCATCTTTTGAAAATCTTTTTTACATTGAAACCATTTAGAATTAAGTATTAATTATTAACTTTGTGAGGTTAAAAAAGAACGTTTGAGGTTCGATTGTACCACAAACGTTCATTTTTAGTGAGTTTTAGGCTTTCAGGTTTATTGGTTCTTTTTATTTCAAGTTTGTATTTTATTGTATTGAAGAGTTTTATTTCATTAGATCTGACTCTAGATCTCGAACTAGAAACATTCGGATTTAGCTGTACATCATTCAAGACGGCTAAACCCGAATTATTCTAGTTCTAGGTCTCGTGTTAGCTGAAGAGTAGTTTTATATCATAAGATCTAACTCTAGATTTAGAACAAGAAATGATCGCACAAGCCCGAATTAAGTTTCTCCGTATCTTGGCGTTTGTGATGACCATGGGCAGCTGATATCTAAGAGAACGGCTGGGTTAGATATGACCAAGACTTAATTCTTAAGCAGTGTGAGCAATATTAAGCATTTAAAGCACAACAATGTAGTTATTAAAACTGAGTTGGAAGATGATTTTCAGGATTTCAATTCATCTGAAAATTCTATCTTTCTTTCATTTTATCGATTCATAAGAAGACATATCATCTCATCATAACAGTCTTTGAAGCCATCTTCATTTTTCAAATAACTTTTTCCAATTTCTGTCCATTCTTCATTAATTTCGATCATCGCTTTTAAATAATTGCATTATATTCTATAACGAACCACGCTTTGTCTCCTTCTCCATTTTCTAAAGGACAAGTTTCTAAACTTTATAAATTTATCTTCACATTTTAAGTTTCGGTTTTTTTACGTTTCAAGAAATGTTCCTTGTGATTTTTTCTGTTTGATATTTTCGCCTGAAAATGAAGTTGTAACCTCGAAATCGGTAACGATATACATAAAATTTTGCAAGTTAAACATAGTTCAATTTTGTCTTTTATTTACTTATACTTGTTTTTGTATAAATTTACTGTTATTTGTCTTCTATATTCTATCAAAGGTCCCCTTGATGTTATCGCTATTTTTTTGAGGTTATGTCCATTACAAATTCAAACATATTTGTTTTCTTTATTAAATGTAGGTTATTGGATTTTGTATGGAGGAAGGATATTAGTATAGGTATGAAAGGAAAGTTTGGGCTTCCAAGGGACTCATGTAATTGCGGTTATCATACCGCAGTTTGGGCTTTGGGTTTTCTCTCTTTCTGGGCTTTGGGAATCTATCCACTTCTAGGTTTAGTGTTAGTTCTAGTTTTGTATCATTAGATCTAACTCTAGATCTAGAACTAGGAAAATTCGGATTTAGCCGTACATCACACAAGCAAGATGGCTAAACCCGGACAATTCTAGTTCTACGTCTAGTGCCTAAGTTTCATCTACCATTTGTCAAGGGGCATCTGACATTGAGGGGAAAATATGGATTTGGTCAGCTGTACATATAAAAATCTCTTTTTCTCTGAAACCATTTAAAACTAAGAAATGATATTTTTTGATGTTAAAAAAAGAATGTTTGAGGTCGTACCAAATTTTAAATTTTGATGTGTTTACAACAATTTTTATGAATTTCGTTGAAAATTTTCTTCTAAACCATTTAGAATTGAAACATAATACATTTAGTGATTAAAAATGAACTTTTTCTAAAAATCGTTATAAAATATTTATATCAAGTTAATATTTGATGTTTTTTTGAAGAAGATGTAATTTTTTCTCCGAATCCCTTTAGAATTGAATCATGAAAGGGTTAAGTAAGAACATTTGATATTAGGTTGCACCAAATTTTAAGTTTTTAGGTTGAATGGTTCTTTTTCTAAAAATCGTTATAAAACTTTAAAGTTTTTCTTAAAACTTTTTCTCTTTTTAAGTTTCCTGCTTGGATGATACAAAACATTCCAATTTTATTTAATTTTATATAATACAATTAATATTAATATAAAATAACTCATCTTAACACAATTTTTATTAATTATACAAAATCAATAATTTCACTTCATTGTATTTTTTCAAAAAAATTATGATCATTATTAAATAACGACTAGGATAATTCGTGATCTCGTTAAGGAGAAAACTTTTCCAGTAATGAATAAACACGAAAACTTTTAGACGACGTTCGTTTTCGAAAGTTTTAATGTCCCCTATTCACGGGTCTTCCCTTATCTTCCTTTTTTGTACACAATTTAAAAGTTCTTGGGTTTTCGGCCGAAATAGATCCACGCTGGGTTTAATATAACTTTAGAAGTACTAAGTTTTAGATATATGTAAGGAGTCTTCTACAATATTAATCAAAAATAATTTTGCTATCTTTTTTGTTTTTAAATAAATTTGTTTGAATAAAAATAACAAAATTATTTCGTGGTAAATAAACGTTGTTTACATAGCGGGCCCGATTTTTCCAGAAAACCCCTAAAAGAGTAGTCGTGTTATTTCGCTTCACCTTTTTTTTGTTCTTTATTTGTTCAGCCTTTAGTGAAAATACGATCAGAGACCTTTGGGTCTCTTTTATCTACGTTTTCGTAGCCTTACAAACTACCAGCAAAACGAGGAACTACGTTCGAGAGTAAATTTTCATAGCCTTTCAAGGTTTAAATTGCCTCTGGGGTCGGAGTTATAAAACTTTTCCTTTCGCTAGAAAAGATTCAGAAAATTAAAAAGGAAAAATTGTTCCAATATTTTCACGGGTTTTCACTGATAAGATGAACCAGGCGAAATCAATAAAATATGAATTTCAGATTAGGGCAAAGTTCATTTTGTACAGTTCATTTTGTACAGTCCACAACCAGTCAACTAGCAGATTAAGTCTACTATTATTGCGGAAAGTTAATAGTTGAACCTGTGGGGCTTTAAGTTTCAACAACTACGTTTAACTGAAACTAAAATTAACGGGCGAACAAACTTTACGAGTTTACAACACAAAAATTTCGTACTTATTATACGTATTTTCTCCGTCAAATTTCGTACATCGGAATGAAATTTTCTAAGGGTCGGAAACCTTCCTCACTTGAACGACACGTGACGGGGCGAACTTTTGAACGAAAGTTGAGTAACGAACCTCTCCCGCTTTTAGAAACGTCGTCATCGTCGGGGAAAGTGACACGGGCCCGGGGGTCTCGTCATATTAAATTCGTGCCACTGTTTGCTTTGCGATTTAACGTTTTAAACTGTTTAAACTTACCCCTCGTGAGCTTTCCAAGAACGGAAATCGCGAAATTACCGAGCGAAGACTTCGAAATTGCGCGATCAAATGGAACGGGGCAAATATTGGAGTTCGGTTGCAGCTTGGAAACTGTTCGCTTACAAGTTTACCGTTCAAGAAACTTGTATTCCCTTTAATAATCCAACCAAACTCAATTAAATTTTGTTTAAAAAACATGTTTACTAAATTTTCATGGTTTAGATCGGCTAAAAGGATTTAATTCGCTTCGGGTTAAAAGTGGCAGTTTATTTGCCATTTTTGAACGTTTGATTCCGAGTCGGGTTTAATTGAAATCGGCAGTTGCATTGTCGCCCCAAAACCTAATCGGAAACCGACGCTGGGCGTCGCGACGCATTTATTTACTAAAGTGAATTGCGTGCATGTTCCAGCATGAGCAAAAAAATACAAATCACCGAAAAGTCATCAAAGAGTAGAGCTTGATTTGAATTTATTCAACGTAAAATAAATTTAAACCTAATGTAATTTATTAAATTGATTTATTGATTAAAAGGGACGTGTGTTGGAGTATAAGCATTACCTTTTCTTTTCCAGACTCTTTGTTAATACTATAGTGGAAATAGTTCAGTAGTACGAGCTCTTTCTGCTCTCGATCCGTGTGTTGAATCCATGATTCTATTTAGGGCATTGACAATTCTATGCGTCTTCTTTTCTATATACTCTATTTGTGCTTTCCAATTTTAAATTATTTCTTATCATTACACCTAAATATTTTTATTCTTTTCGAGAGCGACTTCTGGATTCAATTCTCCATCTGATTTGCAATATAATCCAACACCAGCTGTGCAGTTTGTTCAATGTCTCCAATTTCGCAGCCACTAACTATGATTGCAACGTTGTCAGCATAAGCGATCAATTTTATATCTTTGTTATCTTACTCTTATTCCAGTATTTGATCGAAAAAGACATTCCATAACAGGGGCAAAGTAGAATCTTTTAAAACTGATGAAAATTTGATGTCTTCGAAAGTAACCCAAGCATACAACATTGTAATTTATCCTCATTTCGCCGAGGTCGCTTGTGGCGAGGCGCCAGAATCTACCAAAATTGACGATTTCTTGTTGATTAAGAGAGATGCCTCTCTCGGCGATGTATATCATTAATTTGAAATCTTGGAAGGTTACCCAAGTAATACATAATATATAATTGTCTGCTATCTCCACTTCGCTAAGGTCGCTTGTGGACGAGACGTGAGAATTTGCAAAGATTGATGATTTCTTCTTGATTAAGAGAGGCGTCTAACCCTCAAGCGACCTCAACGATGTATATCGTTAATTTGATGTCTTGGAAAGTAACCTAAGCATACAACATTGTAATTTATCCTCATTTCGCCGAGGTCGCTTGTGGCGAGGCGCCAGAATCTACCAAAATTGACGATTTCTTGTTGATTAAGAGAGATGCCTCTCTCGGCGATGTATATCATTAATTTGAAATCTTGGAAGGTTACCCAAGTAATACATAATATATAATTGTCTGCTATCTCCACTTCGCTAAGGTCGCTTGTGGACGAGGCGTGAGAATTTGCAAAGATTGATGATTTCTTCTTGATTAAGAGAGGCGTCTAACCCTCAAGCGACCTCAACGATGTATATCGTTAATTTGATGTCTTGGAGAGTAACCTAAGCATACAACATTGTAATTTATCCTCACTTCGCCGAGGTCGGTTGCGGGCGAGGCGCTAGAATCTACCAAAATTAACGATTTTTTGTTGATTAAGAAAGGCGCCTCTTACGGCGATATATATCATTAATTTGAAATCTTAGAATGTTACCCAACCAATAAATAATTGTCTGTTATCTCCACTTCACCGAAGTCGCTTGCGGGCGAAGCGTTAGAATCTGCCAAGAATGATGATTTCTTCTTGAAGAGAAGCGTCTCGCCTGCAAGCGACCTCGACGATGTGTATTGTTAATTTGATGTTTTGGAAAGTAACCTAAGCATACAACATTATAATTTAACCTCACTTCGTCGAGGTCGCTTGTGGGCGAGGCGGCAGAATTTACCAAATCTGACGAATTCCTAATGTAATGAAACGTCTCGTCCGCAAGAGATCTTGGAGATACAAACCGTTTATTTCGATGTCTTGGAAAGTATCTCAAACAGATTGTAACTTATTCTCAATTCGCAAAAATCGCCCTTATTAGATTTGTTGGACACAGTTTGAGAACCTATGTAACCAAAGTAAATATCATGGATCAGACATCATGGACCGTCTGTTTGGTATCTTTTCCTAATAGAAACAAAATATATATTTATTAATACGTATTTAAGAATAATATTTAAGAACTATTCGTGAGCGTATTCTTAAAAGAAAGCATGACCCTTGTGTGAATGATGAACATAGTACATCTACACGCAAGGAATGAGGACAAATTCAGCTAACAAAAAGGTAAAAGCTTGACGAAGTACTTTCGCGCATTACAGCTCGTTATGGCTATTATTATTGAACTGTATTAATGCCGGTTATGAAAATAATAGGAGTTCCGAAAACCGATATTAAAATTTTCGGCTGGTATTGAAAGTATTACCCGTAACACATTCTTTCTAATTTTAACATATGATTTTTGTAGTTTCTATAGTCATACAGAGTCCATATTCCAATCTAGATCTTATCATATTTTTATATAACAACGATAATATTAGCAATGTTTAGTCCCACGTTCATCTTTAATTGTAGAATTAAAGTGGATTGAAAACATATAAAATATTTTCTCATAAAAGATGAAGTTTCTTTATTTATTAATCGGTGCTACAAATTTGTTTCGGTTTTCATACCATCATCAGGACCACGTCTGATTGTCAATAAAATTTCTTTATGAAAAACATAAATAGTAAAGAAATCTAAAAGTAAAGAAAAATTAAAAAACGTTTCTTGATTTATACTTATTCACATTAAAATTGACCTATGCGAAGTTAGCCTCCAATTTTTCCAGCCCCCAATTAGATAGGAGTTTACCGATTTCGTTAAATAATGTCTCATTCGATATCTTAATCCATGGCCAATTCGAAAGTGCAAATGCCCGATTCGAAAACTCTACCCAATTCCGCTGAATCGCAAAAGTGTTGCGAAGGTACACGACAATAACACAAAAATGCCGATTTTTACGTTATCATAACTCGTAAACGACGTATTCGATCATCAAGATCAATACGTCATTCGAATCGGTATAGTTTCTTCTATCATAAGCACATAATGCCCGATCTCAATCGTCTTCCGTTAACCTTGTAAAGCCCTCGAAATGTCGCCATGTTCGGCTCGTTGTTTATGAATGTATGAACGCCTAAAAGTCTAGCCCCCAATATAAAAAATAATTGAAACTAAATCTACTATAATTAGAGAACGGTTAGACCGATTTTAATAGTTTATACCTCAATCGAAAGGTTACATCTGACTGAATGCTGTTGTCGAAATGTCCATTTCAAAATATGTAAGGATTTTGATTGAAATACAAAAAAAAAATTAATTAATCAAATACATCAATTATCTCCGAAATTAATCGACCAATTTCATTCTTCAACATCTCAATCGACAGTATGATCTAAAGTAAACGCGAAAGTGGAAATGCCCGATATCAAAATCTACCAATTACCCTTCTTACGGTTATTGTAATGATCTCGCGAACGTGCCGACTGGGAGGCTAGCCCCCAATATGAAAAAAACTAATTTAAATTAAATCGGCTATAACTAGAGAACGGTTAGACCGAATTTAATCATTTATACCTCAATCAAAAGCTTGCATCCGACTGAATGCCCGATTCAAAAAATGTAAGGGCTTTGATCAAAATACAAAAAACTAATTCATCAAATACATCAATTATTTCCGGAATTAATTGACCATTTTCATTCTTCAACATCTTCATCGAAAGTATGATCTAAAACAAATGCCCAATCTCAAAATTTACTAATTACCCTTCGTACGACTATTTTATTGACCTCTCGAATGTGGAAACTGGAAGCTAGCCGGATAGTCGGATGCAAGCTTTTGATTGAGGTATAAATGATTAAAATCGGTCTAACCGTTCTCTAGTTATAGTCGATTTAGTTAAAATTTTTTTTTTCATATTGGGGGCTAGCTTCCCAGTCGCCACGTTCGCCAGATCATTACAATAGCCGTACGAAGGGTAATTAGTAAATTTTGAGATCTGGCATTTCCACCTTCGCAATTTGTTTTAGATCATACTTTCGATAGAGATGTTGAAGAATGAAAATGGTCAATTAATTCCGGAAATAATTGATGTGTTTGATTAATTAGTTTTTTGTATTTTGACCAAAGCCCTTACATTTTTTGAATCGGGCATTCAGTCGAATGTAAGCTTTTGATTGAGGTATAAATGATTAAAATCGGTCTAACCGTTCTCTAGTTATAGTCGATTTAGTTTCTATTATTTTTTTATATTGGAGGCTAGACTTTTAGGCGTTCATACATTCATAAACAACGAGCCGAACATGGCGACATTTCGAGGGCTCTACAAGGTTAACAGAAGACAATTGAGATCGGGCATTTTGTGCTTTCGATAGAAGAAACTATACCGATTCGAATGACGTATTGATCTTGATGATCGAATACGTCGTCTACGAGTTATGATAACGTAAAAATCGGCATTTTTGTGTTATTGTCGTGTACCTTCGCAACATTTTTGCGATTCAGCGGAATTGGGTAGAGTTTTCGAATCGGGCATTTCCACTTTCGAATTGGTTGAGTGGTTCTCTTCTTATAATCAAAATACTATACATGTGAAGTCCTATCTAATTGGGGGCTGGAAAAATTGGAGGCTAACTTCGCATAGGTTTAAAATTGGTGTAATATTGTTCCTGTTTTAAAAGGTTTCGTTCCATACTTTTTTAAACTTTTAACTATTTATTGTATTTATTGTATCTTTGGTGTGTTCAACGTAGTTTTATTTGCTTTTTTAAAATGTTTTACCATTTATGTTTTTTCATAAACAAATTTTATTGACAATCAGACGGGGTGCCTGATGATGGTGTAAAAACCGAAACAAATTTATAGCACCGATTAATAAATAAAGAAACTTAATGTTTTATGAGAATATATTATATATTTTGAGTCCACTTTAACGATAATATATTCTACCCTACATTACCTAGGCCACTTAATGCCCTTACTATTTTCATTGATATGATTGTTCCATGAAAGTTTATAATTATAATATATACCTAAGTATCTTAAGTTATCTGTGTATTCAATCGCAGCTCCTTCGTAATATGTTGGATCTCTTGTTTGTCTATCTTTTTTAGAGAATATCATTGCGTTAATTTTTTCTGCAGCCAGTATTAAATGTTTCTCCGCCATTCTAATCGTTAATAATAATCTTCTCAAGGCAAAAAAAATGTCTTTCCTCTCTTCTCAAAGACTTTCCTAATCCGTGAGATAAGACATATTGGCCTGTAGCTTTTCGCTTTTAGAAGTGACTTCCTATAGTACTTAGTGAATTTTCCGCTTCTCTTTTCCATTTTTTCCTAATTCTTCTCCTCTCTTCCCTAAAACAGCTTACTCACTTCTATATTAGCATTTATTTTTTCTTTATCGTGACCTCCTCTTGCCAACAAATCGGAACGTTCGTTTCTTAATATACCACAATGACCTTGTATCCAACATATACATATACTCTTGTTATCTCTATATTCTTCATACAACTCTTCAATGATTTTGAATAAAAAATAATGATCGTTCAAGTTAGCATTGTATTTTTCAACTACTACAATTCAACTCTTAGGTTCTGTAGATTTTATAGCTTTTTTCTTATTCAACAATTTAATCGTTCTCAAAATCGGAAATAATTCTGTTTCATAAACAGACATTGACCATCATATGATAAATTTACCTTCAAATTCTCAGAAAAATTCTACATCCTACGTTTATTGGTTGTTTTCTCAGGAAGCCGTCTACGTAGATATAAGAAGCATTAGGCAGCATTTCTGATTTACAAATTCTTCAAACTGTTTATATTATTTTCATATTTGTGCACTATTTCTTTAGGAATTCGAATTAGCATGTGTTTTTTGACATTGGTTTTAAATGTTTTATGTCAAAATCCGTTCTAAATATATTTGGTGTTTATTTAGTATCAGGTAAGATTTTTAAAAATGTTGACAACACTTTAGTAACTTTATTAAGTTGCTATATCATCTGTAATACTGGGTGAGGCATTTAAATTGAAACGACTTTATAACTCACAAACATCATTACAATCATTTTAATTACATTTTAAGAGCCATCTATGTCTTTCAATTATTAAAATTTTGTTATTTAACACGAACAAAAATTCAATGTGCACCCAGCGAACACCATGGAATGGCGGTCATAATAGATGGCAGTTGTTTTTGTATCTATATCTATCAAGATGTCTCTTAGCACCAAATTCTTTAGATACGATTTAATTATTAAGCATGGAAAGAAGACATACAATTGTTGAAAAAAAATTTAATGATACTTTTTTATGGAAATGATTATATGTTGATGCTGATTTATGAGGTGTTGTTATGAGATGTTAAGATATGATAAGCTATGGTTGCTTAACAATGCTATTCTCCAAGACAAAATAAGCAACTTTTATTTCAAACATTTTTCATTTGACCTTAGTCTACCGATAAATATGTCATGTGATTTTTTGAGCAGATGCTGTCGAACCTTGATGCACAGAATGTATCTATCGTGAAATCTACTTTCATATAAATTTTAGACAACAAAGGTATAACTCTGGCTACCCCTAACAAATGTTTCAGATAAATGTTTTGTCATAGAGAGTAGCATAGTAATGGAAAAATATATCTATCGATTTAATAACCTACCTAACTATTGCAAGACAAAGATGGTGATTTTCTCTCTTTATATGATGAAACTTTTACTTTTATATATACTTTTTTCTATAAAATTGATAGTTTATGAGTTATAAGGCCACCTCAATTTAAATGCCTCCCCCGGTATATTTTGGTATTCTTCACCTTTCTAGATTTCTACTGGACTGCTTTATGGTAATCCCCGATACTTATTTTTTTCCTTAGATTTAATCCATCATTTTTCAACTCTAATATCTTAATTGCTATTAAATGTAATACATAAAGTATTGCATTTATCAATGTATTTGGCACTTTAATGTCAAACAGAATATCTATCAGTTTAAGTATAAACACACTTCCATACACGTCCTTTAAATCTAAGACCAACGTTCCTACAGAATGTTAAAAGAAAGCTAATAGTATATTTGTTGTGAGAAATGCGTTGGTATACACTCAATTACCCTTTCTAAATCCAAATATTGGCTTTTCTTGTACCATGGTTCGTTCCAACCACCATTTTAATCTGTTAGTGATAATCTTCTCAAAGACTTTTTCTTCTTAATAAATGACGTAAGAGATGTTAGTATATAGCTCTTCGTCTTATTTGTTTTTTTCTCAATGAATGGGTACAATCATTCAGATTTACCTTTCTTTCGGTAAATCTCCTATCTTCAAAATACTATTGTTTATTCACTTTTCGTTTGCGTTTTCTAACACGTTCTTTATCACTGTGTATGTTAAGGTATCCTTTCCTGACGATGTGTCTTTTCTACCATCTACATATAGTTTAATTACAAATTTTCTTAAATCAATAAATTGTTCTCCGACATTCTTTATTCCACCATGGACATGAGTCTATTTCCCTCTTTTCCCCATATTGCTTCGTTTCATCTTCATTCATTCGAATGAATTTTTCATTTTTTGAATTTTCATTTGATTAGATCTTTTAATTACTTCTTCTTTTCTAATGTTGGACATCTCGTAGTAAACAATAAAGTAATTACTTCTTAACATATTTCAACCTATCAGCTTGTCAGCAATTAAACACATTACCAGATCTATTACAATGGAACTTTTATCATTATGCTCAAAAAGAGTCCCCTTTCCATCATTCATGTCAATATAAGAATATACATTCCTTTTCTATTTATACTTGAATTTTCAAAGAAAATATGATTTGGCTTAAAATCTATTTACTAAGTTTCTCGTATTCGGCCGAATACGACTCATCATAATTTAGGTGCTTTTAAATCGTGTCCTTTTTCAATAAAAAGATTCGAACCGTTAAAACAAAGAAACGAGAATTACGGCACCATCTGCATCTTTAATTATTCATCAAGCTTTTATAACGTAGCGCGAATTTCCCCATTCAACGCTCTTCTTTTCACGTCCCCGCCAGTTTTAATATTAAAATTCTCCCCCCGCGCTTTTCATCAAATATGAATCCAACACGACGACGACGGATGGTCGACAAATGATTTGTACGTTATAAGAGGATTTCAACAAATCCTCCACGAAGATTTACACAAAAATTTTACATCAATATAACATGTATTCCATAATCTAATGGTACAAGGGGTCGAAACAAAATTACCGCGGAAGAAGACCCCAAATTATCTCACCACGAGGAAGGTTGAAAACGTGACCAGGTTACCAGATCTGCCCTCAGATTCCCCGTTGTGAATTTCGAAGGCTTGAAAGTCAAAGGGATTCGATAAATTACGGTCTGCAAAAAAATTCTTTTTTCGTTTCGCCCGGGGACGTCCAATGCGAGAGGGATCGAAACGGACAAAGAAATTGGGTTACAAGATTACACGGTTGCCTTGATGACTGCATTCAATTCGTCGACGATGCACGAAGCACGCGTTGTCTTCACAAAGGACCCTCACTACAAGTAGTACGAGGACCGTTGGAAATCAGTAATCAGATCGGATATTGCCTCCTCCATCGAATTTTGTGGTCTTTTTCAACCCTTTTTCGTTATCTAATTGAAATCAAGTATCTTTAGATAGACAAAATTTCTTTTCTTTTCTCTTCTCTTTATCTTCAAAAATTATTCCATTAATTAGGGTAAAGGGGAAATAGATTTTTTGAAATTACTCTAAATTTATAATTATTACAAAAATTAAAAAATATACACTTTTATCTCCAATTTGATACAAAGATAAAACATTGATGATTAGTTAAAATTTCAAAGATTTCTGAAGCCTGAAAGTTGAAATATCATTTAATATTGGTGTGGTTATTATAAATTGGGTATTTATGTGGGTATTTACCCCGGACTAGGGTACTTTAACAGTGGGTACTTAATCAATTAAAAATTTATAGTAACACATGAATATATTTTTTAGCTTGAATGTATTAATCTATTCACAAAGAAATAAAAATATCAGTTTGTGTAGTTAGTAAAGAAAAGTGTAAAAATGCCAAAATATCTAGGTTTAGTATTAGTTATACTTTTAGTTCCAGAAGAATTAACAACAATCAAGCACTGAATGGCAATTAAAACTAGAACTAACACTAGACCTAGTACTAGAAAGATTCAGGTTTAGCCATGCGTCTAAAGGCGCACGGCTAAACCGAAACTTTCTAGTACTAGGTCTAGTGTTAGTTCTAGTTTTACTTTGATACAAGTATACAACAATCTAGACTGAATAATAACCAAAAGTAGAGCTAATACTAAAACTAGAATAACAATCTAGAACAAAATAGCTAAATCAAAAGAAGTAAACATCCAGAATACCTAAAGAAGTAAAGAACTTTCGCGAATATTTTATGCCTGCATAAAATATTACTCATACAACAAACTCTCAGCATTATTGCTCTTCTCATGGGCTCATTTGAAAAATGTAGGGCAAAAATGAATGAATTGAGAAGAAAAAGCTCAATAATACACTAACATTTTGAAAGTGTTACCACTTTCCATCCAGATAATACCATTAACAATCTTGTATGAGTACTCCGTTGGAAGATTTTCATGTCTTTCAGAAGCAATATCATGTCTTCTGGAAGCAATATCAAGTTTTCTAGAAGCAATGTTAAATTTTCTGGAAGCGTTTCAGGTTTTACAAAGGCAATAGCAAGTCTTCAGGAAGCAATATAAATCTTTTATAAGCAGTATCAAGTTTTCTGGAAGCATTTTAAGTCGTACAAAAGTAATATCAAAACTTCTAGAAGGAGTTTAAGCCTTCCAGAGGCATTATCAAATTTCTTGAAAGCAACATCAAGTCTTCTAGAAGTAATATTAAATCTTCTGGAAGCATTTCAAGTTTTCAAGAGTCAATATCAAGTTTTCTGGAAACGTCAATTCTTCCAGCGGCAATAACAAGTCTTCTGTAAGCATTTCAAGTGTTCTAGAAGCAATATAAAATTTTTTTGAAGCATTCCAAATCTTCTTCAAACAATGCTCAGTCTTTTAGGGGCATTTCAAGTCTTCTGCTTGTATTTCAAGTCTTCCAGAGGTAATATCAATACTTAAAAGTATCTCATGTTTTCTAGAAATAGTATCAAGCCTTCTGCAAGTACTTCAAGCCTTCAAGAGGAAATATCAAATCTCTTGGAAGCATTTTAAGTCTTCTAAAGGAAGTATCAAGTTTTCTGGAAGCAGTTTAAGCCTTCCAGAGGCATTATCAAATTTCCTGGAAGCAACATCAAGTCTTCTAGAAGTAGTATTAAATTTTCTGGAAGCATTTCAAGTCTTCAAGAGTCAATATCAAGTTTTCTGGAAACGTCAATTCTTCCAGCGGCAATAACAATGCTTCTGTAAGCATTTCAAGTTTTTCAGAAGCAATATAAAATTTTTTGGAAGCATTTCAAATCTTCTTCAAACAATGCTCAGTCTTTTAGGGGCATTTCAAGTCTTCTCCATGCATTTCAAGTCATTTCAAGATATTACCTATCAAGACTTAAAAATATCCCAAGTTTTCTAGAAGTAGTATCAAGCTTTCTGCAAGTCCTTCAAGTCTTCAAGAGGAAATATCAAATCTTTTGGAAGTATTTTAAATCTTCCAGAGGAAATATCAAATTTTCAAGTCTTCAAGAGTCAATATCAAGTTTTCTGGAAACATGTCAATCTTTCCAGCGGCAATAGAGGTCTTCTGGAAGCAATATCAAGTCTTCTATAAGCATTTCAAGTTTTCTAAAGGCTATATTAAATCTTTTGGAAGTATTTCAAATCTTCTACATACAAAGTTAAGTCTTCTAGGGGTATTTCAAGTCTTCTGAATTCATTTCATGTCTTTCATAGGCCATATCAAGACTTAAAAATATCTCAAGTCTTCTAGAAATAATATTAAGTCTTCTGGAAGTACTTCAAGTCTTCAAAAGGAAATATCAAGTCTTCTGGAAGCATTTTAAATCTTCCAGAGGAAATGTCCAGTTTTCTGGAAGCATATTAAGTCTTCTAGAAGTAATATCAAGTCCTCTGTAGGCATTTCAAGTCTTCCAGAGATAATATCATGTCATTTGAAAGTATTTTAAGTCTTTTGGAAGCAGCATCAAGTTTTATAAAAGCTATGATTCATGCTTCAAACTGTAGATAAAAATGTAAATTTTTTAATGCTTGTAATAGTCAAACGTTTACTCAAAAAATTTTGAGAAATTTTAAAAATTTTATTTTTCTTTTATCTAACTTTTAAAACAACAAAATTCAATAAACCATTTCTTCCTTGCCCTAAGGAATTAAGATGATTCCTTAAAGCGAACTTGAGAAATTTCAAAAATTCTATTTTTCCTTTAGATTTAAGCTATCTTTTAAAAGAAGAAATTTCAATAAGTCATTTTTTCATTACCTTAACAAATTTAGGTATCACTCCTACCTCAAAATGATGATAAGAATGTTAACTTTTTAATATTTATAATAATTTAAACTAAACGTTTAAAATCAAAAAGATTTTGAGAAATTTCTAGAATTCAAGAAAAAGATTTAACCAAAACTTTTAAAAGAGAAAATATTATTAAGTCATTTCTGTCTTACCTTAAGGTATTAAGATATGATTCTTACCTCAAAATGTAGATAACAATGTCAACTTATTAATATTTTATTTTAATATTTGTTATTTAACACTTTTTTCAAAAATTCTATTTTTAATTCCCCTTTAGATTTTACCTAACTTTTAAAAGAAGAAATATCAAAAGAAAAATCATCGTTGAGAGCATAATTTTTTAATAATATTTCATCTTCAGAAATACAATTTGTATTATTTTCATCGATAAGTCATTTCTTCCTAACTTTAAGGAATTAAGGTGGGATATTTTTTTTATATATGCAATAATTATAAACATTTATACAAAAAATTTGTAATATTTAAAATATTGAGTTCCATTTTCAGATTTAACCTAATTTTTTTAAGAAAACAATCCAAGAAATCATTTCATTCTTACCTTATATACTTAGTGGTTTCGGTAACTATATTATCATCTTCAGAAGACACCTGCATGTTAAAAGGTTACAACACATTAAAATAGAATATTTCATAATTAGGCCCAGTATATTCCTCTACCAGTAAACTATTAAGTAACTACTTGTCGATTAAATTTACTGGTAAGATTAAATCAAATCGGGTATATTCACGTTATTTGTTCTTCCAAGTAGTTACTTACTGGAACCACACGTTTTTAAAACAAGTAGTACAACAGATCGTGTCCCGAGTCAAACAAATATATAAGGTCAATGCGTGCGTACGACAAGGACAGATTATATTTAAACTTAAACGTTAAAAAGTGTTATATTTTTCTCACCCATCATTCTCATTGTATAGTGTTCGCAGTTTTCTTTTCTAGTCATGTATCATTTTTATTGCGAGGTCTAAATATAATTATAATCCTTTAAATATGGATATATTGATATGGTTTTTATATTGTATTATTGAAAAAGCACCTATTTCAGTAGAGTTCGTTAATTATAATAATTCTATAATATCTATAGAATTGGTGCATATCCAAATGCAAAATACCAAATTAGAGAGGGAAATTGAACAATAAGAGTTGCAACTAATTCAAAACCGAAAAAGAACAGGTCCACCAATTGGACATGAAAATTAAAAAGATGCAATACAAAAAATTGTTGGAAGCAGAATTACAGGCATAGTCTTGGATTGAAGGTTGTTTCTTCAATGTGTACTGATTGGTATGTGTATCTGATTTTTAGTATTTTATTATTAATAAACAATATTTTTTTATGTCAGTCATTTTAATACTATTTAATATTTAATTCACAAACCATTCTATAAAGTACTGTTATAAAAAATAGATGATAAAGTAGTAAACTATAAATTTTTAGAATATTGAAGAAATGGTTTACGAGTATTATTGTTCTCAACATTGTTATCTTCATCTTCGTTAGACATTTCATCTTTATGTGAAGCAATGTTGTGAAGGATAGCTGTCGCTAAAATAATTTGTTGAGCTAAATGCAGGTTATAACGAATACCAGAATATATTCAACCTTCTCTTGCAAACTCCAATGTTCTCTCAACAACATTTCATATTGTTATGAGCGATTCTTGTTACCTGTTTTCAGCAACATTTTGCGAATTGTTTATAGGTGTCATTAAATATAGACATTGTGGATATGCACTATCCCCCAATAAAACATCGTCTCCAATTTCACCAGATATAAATCTAGCTTTTATTCTTGAATTATTAAAAATATTTGCATCGAGTGATGATCCGGACTATCATACCATAATGTCGCGAATTTTTAGTTCTGCATCAGCTACAACTTGAACGTTTAATGAAAAAAATCCTTTTCGATTTCTAAAAATTTCAGCATTTTCGTCACCTACAATAATTCGAATAAACATTATTGAAAATTATTATTATTGTTTCACCTGGAGACTTTAGCCGAATATGTGCACAACCTATAGCACCTAAAACTTTTGGAAAACGGGCAATTTGGAAAAATTTAAACCATTCTTTCTTGTTCATTTCTTGCCATATTTTAACTGTTCTCTTAACTGACATATAGCTTCCGTTGTCCGCTTTATAATTAATCGCGCTGTAGTCTTATGTACATTTGCAAAATCGCCCACAACAATGTAAAAACTTCCTGTAGCATAAAACCTAAGAGTTAACAAAAATTGTTCCATTGGTGTAATCAGGTTATTCCTAATATAAAAAAGTGTATGCTCGTTTAAACAGTAAATTTGCTAATATTTAATTAATTGGTTTTGAGTTCAATTTTCGAATGATTTTGAAGACGCACTAAATAAATATCTACTTATCTTGTTGTTCTGTGTTCTAATTGGTGTTGAATATTGCGTAGCAATTCCATTACAGATTTTTTATTTAAGCGATAACGATTAAAAAATTTCACATTATCCATAGTAATGAAATGATCGGAATGGTTGAATCTATTTCGGGTGTTGTACTGACGACGCTCCCGTTCAATATTTTCAATAATACTTATCTCGTCTTCTATAAGAATATCGTCAATTTTTTCTTGCATTTTATTAAAAAAGAACCAACAAATTAACCAAAACTATCAAACCTAACCTTAGTTCACTTTACTCTCACGTATAACTCTTTACAAACATATTCTTACAAGCAAGTCTTATTCTGTCCCGTAAGGCTAACAGACACTTTAATTGAAGGTGAATATACCGGGCCTTAATCATATAAATATAACTTCATAATCATTAATAGTGTAAACGTTTAAACAGTCACAATACATTTTTTAGCAACACACAGTGAGAATTTTGTTTTTTAAAATAACACAAGTGGTGTCACAAGATTTATAAAACTTGTTCTTAAGAAAGATTAAAGAAAGATGAGAACAACTTTAAATCCTTTTGAAGGGATCTTTTAAATTACTGTACAACGAGGGGGTAACTTGATTTATTTGCTCGTTTAGTGTTATTTTGTCAGGATTTTGTTGAATTAAGATATGATTCTTACCTAAAAATGTAGGTAAAACATATATTTGTTTAATATTACTAATGACTATAAACTGGTTTTTGTTAACATTGTTGAGGTAAAACCCTATTTGTTTATGTTAGAAAAAAGAGAGACTTTATATTTTTAAGCCTTCCAGAGGCATTATCAAATTTCTTGGAAGCAACATCAAGTCTTCTAGAAGTAATATTAAATCTTCTGGAAGCATTTCAAGTTTTCAAGTGTCAATATCAAGTTTTCTGGAAACGTCAATTCTTCCAGCGGCAATAACAAGTCTTCTGTAAGCATTTCAAGTGTTCTAGAAGCAATATAAAATTTTTTTGAAGCATTCCAAATCTTCTTCAAACAATGCTCAGTCTTTTAGGGGCATTTCAAGTCTTCTGCTTGTATTTCAAGTCTTCCAGAGGTAATATCAATACTTAAAAGTATCTCATGTTTTCTAGAAATAGTATCAAGCCTTCTGCAAGTACTTCAAGCCTTCAAGAGCAAATATCAAATCTCTCGGAAGCATTTTAAGTCTTCTAAAGGTAATATCAAGTTTTCTGGAAGCAGTTTAAGCCTTCCAGAGGCATTATCAAATTTCCTGGAAGCAACATCAAGTCTTCTAGAAGTAGTATTAAATCTTCTGGAAGCATTTCAAGTCTTCAAGAGTCAATACCAAGTTTTCTGGAAACGTCAATTCTTCCAGCGGCAATAACAATGCTTCTGTAAGCATTTCAAGTTTTTCAGAAGCAATATAAAATTTTTTGAAAGCATTTCAAATGTTTTTCAAACAATGCTCAGTCTTTTAGGGGCATTTCAAGTCTTCTCCATGCATTTCAAGTCTTGCAGAGGTAATATCAAGACTTAAAAATATCCCAAGTTTTCTGGAAGTAGTATCAAGCTTTCTGCAAGTCTTCAAGAGGAAATATCAAATCTTTTGGAAGTATTTTAAATCTTCCAGAGGAAATATCAAATTTTCTGGAAGCATTTCAAGTCTTCAAGAGTCAATATCAAGTTTTCTGGAAACATGTCAATCTTTCCAGCTGCAGTATCAGGTCTTCTGGAAGCAATATCAAGTCTTATGTAAGCATTTCTAGTTTTCTTCAATATCAAGGCAATATCAAGACTTAAAAATATCTCAAGTCTTCAAGAGGAAATATCAAGTCTTCTGGAATCATTTTAAGTCTTCCAGAGGCAATGTCAAGATTTCTGGAAGCATATCAAGTCTTCTAGAAGTAATATCAAGTCCTTTGTAGGCATTTCAAGTCTTTTCCAGAGACAATATCAAGTCATTTGGAAGTATTTTAAGTCTTTTTGAAGTATTATCAAGTTTTCCAGAAGACATGATTGATGCTTCAAAATGTAGATAAAAATGTAAATTGTTTAATATTTGTAAGAGTCAAACGTTTACTCAAATCAAAAAAATTTTGAGAAATTTTAAAAATTCTATTTTTTCTTTAGATTTAACTTAACTTTTAAAACAACAAAATTCAATAAACCATTTCTTCCTTGCCCTAAGGAATTAAGGTATGATTCCTTAATAAAAAAAATTTTAGAAATTAAAGAAAGTGGAGAACAACTTTAAATCCTTTTGAAGGGATCTTTTAAATTACTGTACAACAAGGGGGTAACTTGATTTATTTGTTCGTTTAGTGTTATTTTGTCAGGATTTTGTTGAATTAAGATATGATTCTTACCTAAAAATGTAGACAAAACATATATTTGTTACTAATGACTATAAACTGGTTTTTGTTAACATTGTTGAGTAAAATCCTATATGTTTATGTTAGAAAAAAAGAGAGACTTTATATTTTTTTATGTTAACAACGTTGGAAGTGAACGGAGCGAAAAATGGGGGATGCTTTGTTTACCGCAATTACAGTGAAATTTTTACCAAGCTATAAATTGTACGTAATTGAGTTTACAGTGGGTTGTCTGGAGCATAAATTTTGTGTTAATTCCGCAACGGCAACCCAGTTTAACCGCATACATAAACTTTAGTAAACCTTAGGATCAAAATTCATAAGATTTAAAATATTCGTATTCTCTTTCATTATTCAATATTACTAACATTTACAAAGAAATCATAATAACGTCGCGTCGGAGAAGTCACATCACGTTATCATCTGGTTTTACAAAGACCCATTTTTCAAAACAAAAGCTTGTTTGTTGACATGTGAAACACAATAAAAAGACAATTCGTTATCGGAACGAAAACTCTTTGTCACTTGTTAGTGTTTCGCCCGACGTTTGTAACATTACAATTGGCCGGTACATACACATCGAATCCTTTGTGAACGATCCGTTTGCCTTGTACACTGTGGCAAAACCGACAGGCAAACAGATCACTTCGGATAATGATTAATTAACCCGCGCCGTTTCGATGTTTGACTGCAAACTATCCACAGTATAAACCGAACCATCGACGGCATTAAGAAGACTTTAACTTTGCAAATACTGACATGACGTTTAAACATCCGATTGTGATTGTGTTGGAACTGTTAAACAAGCATTTCGAACCGCTTCAGGGCGATTTGCTTAAGATTTTAATTGGAAAATTGGCCGATTTTTTGATTAAAAGTTGGAAAATGAAACGGAAAAAAGGGGGAAAAATAGAGATAGGGGGAGTTATTTATAGTCTGTTTTTATCACGTAATCGGGCCAACATAGAAAGAGAAATCGATAATAGAGCTCGTTGTCACAAAAACAGAAAAAAATGAATTATCGCCGTGGTATTGTGTTTGTTTTTAACGGCTCCTCGAATATCCGACAATTAAACAATTTCAATTGGCTCGTATTGGATAATTTATATATACATGGTCCACGCACGTCAACTTGTCCTATGTAAACGTTACGGTCACAGTTATTACTGTAGCAATTTGCATGAATTATGAGATATGTGCGTTTGGAAAACTGAAAACGTTGTGTTTTTGAAAACAGATTTCTTTTTGATTAAGGTTGCAAAATATTAAATGAATACTAAAAGTCATCAGACCAGTGTTGTTAAATACCCGGGTATTTATTTTCAAGGGAATATACGCTGAATATATACCCAAGATGGGTATATCGGGGAATCTTGGTATATTTACCCAAGATGAGTGTTTTAAGGTATTTATATAATTCTAATAAAATTACTACAAAGACAAAGATCACTAAAAAATTAACCATGTTTTAGCGTTAATATTGGCTCTACTTCTAGTTGTTATTCAATCTTAAATTGTTGTATACTTATATTAAAGAAAAACTAGAACTAACATTTGACTTGTACTAGAAAGTTTCGGTTTAGCCTAAACCAGAAGATTTGAAATGCTTTCACCAGACTATATCACTTCTGAAATGCTTACAGAAGACTTGATATTGCTTCTAGAAGACTGGATATGTTTCCAGAAAACTTGATATTGCCTCTGGAAGACTTGAAACGCATGCAAAAGACTTGAAATGCCCCTAGAAGACTTGACATTGCTTCTAGAAGATTTGAAATACTTCCAAAGGATTTAATATCGCCTCAGGAAGACTAGGAATGCTCACAGAAGACTTGATATTGCCTATTGAAGACTTAAAGTACTTCCAGAAGACTTGATATGCTCCCAGAAAACTTGATATTTCCTCTGGAAGACTTAAAATGTTTCCAGAATACTTGATATTTCCTCTTGAATGCTTGAAGTACTTCCAAAATTTAGGGTATTTCCAAGTCTTGATATTGCCTCTGGAAAACTTGAAATGCCCCTAGAAGACTTTACATTGCTTCTAGAAGATTTGAAATGCTTCCAAGAGACTTGATATTGCCTCTTGAAGACTTAAAATGCTTCCAGAAGACTTGATATTTCCTTTTGAAGACTTAAAGTACTTCCAGAAGACTCGTTACTACTTCTGGCAGACTTGAGATATTTCCAATTCTTGATATTGCCTTGATATTTGAAATACTTTCAAAGGATTTGATATTGCCTCAGGAAGACTAGAAATGCTTACAGAAGATTTGATATTACCTATTGAAGACTTAAAGTACTTCCAGAAGATTTGATACTACTTCTAGAAAACTTGAGATATTTCCAAGTCTTGATATTGCCTCTGGAAGACTAGAAATGCTTACAGAAGACTTGATGTTGCCTATTGAAGACTTAAAATGCTTCCAGAAGGATTAATATTTCCACTTGAAGACTTAAAGTACTTCCAGAAGACTTGATACTACTTCTAAAAGACTTGAGATATTTCCAAGTCTTGATAGTGCCTCTGGAAGACTTGAAATGCATGCAGAAGACTTGAAATGCCCCTTGAAAAGACTTGATATTTCCTTCTGAAAACTTAAAGTACTTCCAGAAGACTCGTTACTGCTTCTAGAAGATTTGAGATATTTTCAAGTCTTGATATTGCCTCTGGAAGACTTGAAATGCAAGCAAAAGACTTGAAATGCCCCAGAAGACTTGACATTGCTTCTATAAGATTTGAACTGATATTGCCTCTTGAAGACTTGAAATGCTTCCAGAAGATTTAATACCACTTCTAGACTTGATGTTGATGATTTGATATTGTCTCTGGAAGACTTGAACTTCTTCTAGAAGTCTTGATATTATTTCTGGACTTCTTAAAATGCTTCCAGAAAACTTGATTCCGCTTCTTTCTAAAACACTTGTTTGGTTCTTGAAGACTTGCTATTGCATTTGGAAAATCTTAAATGCTTCCAGAAAACTTTACATTGCTTCTAGAAGACAACGCTAAATAAATTATTCCAGGATAGGATAGCGAATTTTTTTTTCGCACCATCTTCTATATGGTTAGGAGTGACCCCAAAACGTCTACATCTGATTAGAAACGTGAGTTGGTTTTTTATTTAAGCTAGCTTGATTTTATTATTTGAAATCGATTTTATTTGAAATCCATAGGAAGTTTTGTGTATCTTCTTAGGATTATAATCCGCTATCCTATCCTGGAATAATTTATTTGACGTTGTTGCTAACGGGATAGAACAAATATCTCCTGCTATGGTTTTTTAAATCTACAGAATTTTTGGGCTAAAATTATCACTTTCAATTAATTGTTTAAATTTAAATGTACTATTGAGCTTTTTATTCCCAATTCAGTCCCAGCATTTTTTCTTATTTCAGTTTTTTTCAACACCCAGTACTCATACGTATTTTTAAAAACTAGCGACTACGAATGACTTCATTAAAAGTTTACAATAATATGAAATAGTTAAAAGACAAAAATATGTTATTAAAGGCAGCAGAATTATTGAGGCAGCACAACATTTTCAATAATAAAACCTTAAATATTACGAAATTGAACGCAAACATTATTTATCGTGGTAAAAAATAGTTATCATATGATCAATGGGTTTTAATATCACACAATTATTATGCATGCGTTATTTATATGAAAGTAGTACTTTTAAGATTGTCCTATTCTCTTTGATATATTATCAGCCTTTCTCTTGTATTCATCTAATCATATGGCCGAGAATTTGATGGATGGTCGTGGAAATAGAAAACTGATTCAGCAAAAAACATTGAATCTGCTGCATCAAGTTCTGTATAGAAAAGTTGTTCATATAACGTCTTACCTATAATACTTCACTTATAAGAATAACCACAATAATTGCATTCGCTGGGTTTACGATATTTTCAATTTTAGCCTCTAGAGGAAAAACAAAAGACGATAATGCTTTGAAGTTTTCGACATCTCTGAATCTGTTTTTAATTCTTACAATTTCCAAGATTGGCTATACCGACATTCCATTTGAATCATCCCGTGAACTTGTGTTTATTATTATATTATTTGTTTATTTTGTACATCTTACAAGAGTCTAAAAAATAATGTTTGCCTCATATGTTTCAAGTGAGCCTATGAGAAGAACAATGATGGTTAGAATTTGTGTCAATAGATGGTCAAAGAGAAATAGTGGTAGTTGTGATAACTAGAGCTGGGCAGTAGTTAAAAACCCGTGTATTTATTTTCAAGGGAATATACCAGCACTAGACTTTTTAGTACTAGCACTAGACTTAGAACTAGAAACACGAGAGTTTTGTCGTCTTAAGAGACATATGGCTAAGTCTAATGTTAGTTCTAAAGCTAGGTTGGATTAGGCAGGGTTCTGCCTTAATACAAGCACGGCTAAACCTAAGTGATTCAAGTTCTAGATCTAGTGTTAGTTCTAGTTTTAGTATTAACTCTACTTTTTGTTGTTATTCAGTCTTATATTGTTGTATACTTGTGTCAAACTAAAACTAGAACTAACGTCTTCTGCGTCTTCAAACGCACGGCTAAATCTGAATCTTTCTAGTTCTAGGTCTAGTGTTAGTTCTAATTTTAATTCTTGTTTAACTCTAGACTGTTTTAAATTTTTCTGGAAATAAAGGTATAACTAATACTAGACCTACAACCAAGTCTAATGTTAGTTCTAAAGATAGATTGTAGGTCTAGTATTAGTTATACTAGGATTCACGCCTGTCAAATTGGCACTACATCTTGCTATTTGAATAAAAAGCTATTGCATTAATTGTCGCTTGATTTGTTGTAATTTGTCGTAAAGTTTACAAATTTGTCGCGTCCTTTTTTATAAACAATATTTGAAATATTTCATTTTTAAGATAACACTAACTTGACAGTGGGAATCTATAGCAAAGAGTGGAGATAACAAAAAACTAATGACGCCATAAATTGTCATTTAATTAGTTGTAATTTGTCGTAAAGTTTACACATTTGTCGCGTAACATATTGATGACGTGTAACAATGCTGCTTATGATTTTAGTATGTTGCATATGTGAGGTAGAGGTAACTAGGATGTATGACTTCAAATATCTCCATCTAATAACAACAAATAATTAATAAGATAAAATGTTATTTTATTAAAAATAAAATAGACACGTTCTTTCGGCAAGTTTTTTATTGCATAATATATATAACTAAAGCTGGTACAGTTTCAAAAGTAGGCTGAACCTCCTTAGCAACATCTTTCAAATCATCGTAACCAACACATTTAACACTATTTCGATATGAAATTGCTATATAATGTCTACGGCGGTATACCTATTTTAATTGCCCAAATATCTAACGTGACTAACAACTTTAAATTGCTTATCCTGAAATTGTATTGACTTAGGAATTTGGTTGAGGGTAATTCTAGGACTTAAAATTTAGAACCAGCAAGAACAATTTAAAAAAATCAATACTAATCTTGCAAAACGTGGATAAATGTAATCGTAAGTGAATAAATATAATTGTAAATCTTACATCCATAAAATGCTTACCTATGTGTGATACTTTCCATTTAACACCCTTCCAATTTTTGCAGCCGGGGCACGTTTTTGGATCGACAGCAATAATCTCATTCAAAGCGATTTGATCAAATTTTTCATTAAATAGTAATTGATCTGTAACGAATGGCACTATTTTTGTTACCTTACTATTACAACAATCCGTCGCTTTAATTAGAGAAGGTTGTTTAACACATAATTTTTCAAACAATGTGACAATATTCACTATTCCATCTATGTACTGAATGCCTTGTTTTAATTGCTGCTTATCCATAGATTTAATTATAGCATCTGCCCTTATACTATATCTTTTTTGTTATTTTCATACTAATTAAAGTACTCAAGTACTCAAGTACTCCACTAGCTCCAATATCTGTTACATTGAAATTATAATCCGCATCTACACATGCCATTAGAAAAAAGCTGAAGCTTTGCTTGTAACTAGTGACGTTACGGATGTGGGTTTAACGGATGCGGATGCGGAACCGGATTTTTTAATTCTAATTTTGCGGATGCGGATGCGTAAGCAGATTTTTGGATGCGGATTTAACGGATGCGGAGTTGTTGAAAAAAGTTACATGCTAAAATTTTCTTGAAAATATCTAATGCACAAATAAAGTAATTAATATTCATAATTTATTATAGGCAAATTATATTTTAAAAACAGCAATTTTGATGCCTTCTCTCCTTTCAGCCTTTTTCTTTTATCTGTGTATATTAACGATGCTCCACTGAATAGCTGTTCACTGGTAAAGCTGCTTGGTGGTGTTGATAAATATTGTCGAACAACCGGCAATAAAACGGTATATTTGTACCCATTTTGTCGCCACCACATTAATGGATCTTCTTCTAAAGGTAGTCTTCTTTCTTTAATATAATTTTGGAGCACAATTTTCAGTGTTATTAATTGGTCATCTTCTGCCTCGCTTTCACTTGAACTTAGAACGGATTGTACTGACTGCAGTAGTTTGGAAGAACAACAGCTAGAATTAGTAATAATTTGTTTATCAATTTTTCTTTTCTTATGTATCGGACTACAATCTTTATCTTGATGAATCGTTTGAATTTGGCACAAATTAGCTATTTTGGCTTCGACTTCTTCTATTTCAAAACTATTAAAAAATTTGGTTTTATATCTGGGATCTAAGTACGTGGAAATCGAACATAGTAAATTTCTGTTTAAATCGCCAAATCTTTCACTTATTACTCGTATAACTTTAACAAAAAGTGCTTTGATATTTTCTGGCGTATTTGAGCTATCTTTCTCAGCTTTTAATATTGTCAAAGTAACGTGCAGAAGTGGTATAACCATAGAAATGCTGTTCTTCGAGTTACTTAATTCTTTAGTAAGGTCTTCAAAAGGTGCCAACAATTTTAACAACAGTTCAATTGTTGACAAATCATCCGGAGAAAATGACACAAGTTGTTTTGTAGTTAAGTATAGAAGTAAAGAATCTTTTATTTTAACAAAACGTTCCAACATGTAAAATGTGCTGTTCCACCTGAAATGAAAATTAGTTATACTTTTTAATTTATAGACAATCGTTGGCTTACCTAGTGGGACAATCTTGTATTGTTGACATTGGAAGTTGCTTCAATCTTATTACCTGTATAGCTTTTAATTCATCTTGTGCTACTAGGGAATGATTAAAATGTGTTGACACTTTTTTCACTTTTTCAATTACTTCTTGAACCCATTCTTCCGATAATATAACATTTTTAATGCAACACTGTATTTGATGAATCACACAATCAAAATCAGTAAATCCAGATATCTGCATTGCTTTAATCATGTTGCTACCACGATCGCGTACCACACAGTGAACATTGTCCTGTTTTATACCCCATTCTTCAAGAATGGTTTCAAGTTTTGTCGAAATAGCTTGACCAGTGTGACGGCCTTCCATTATTTCACATTTCAAAATAATTCTTACTCTTTCAAAACCTTCGTTTATACCATGAGCAGTCAAACTAACTAATGAAGTCCCACAACTTGTATCTGACCAAACATCAG
This sequence comes from Onthophagus sagittarius, assembly GCA_036711965.1. Classification (NCBI taxonomy): domain Eukaryota; kingdom Metazoa; phylum Arthropoda; class Insecta; order Coleoptera; family Scarabaeidae; genus Onthophagus; species Onthophagus sagittarius. The sequence continues at coordinate 19,176,375 of JASERS010000004.1, forward strand.
TTGTAAAGGATATTTTCTTAAGATCTTTTAATAGTGCTTTAATTTTATTTGCCACACCGTTATATAAATCGTCACATACAAGCGACGTAAAAAACTGACGTCCCCTTAATTTATATCGTGGAAGTATTGTATTGATTAATCGCCGAAAACCAACACCTTCGACGAAGTTGAATGGTAAGTCTTCCAAAGCAATCATTTCGCCTATTAATCGATCCGTATCTTTGGATTTTGTATATGAGAAATCCCAACATACATTCTTCGTTAAACATTCTTGTAAAGTAAGTTGTTTTGTTGTATTTGGACCTGTATCTGTAGATGTACTACAACTTGGCTGGTTCTGTTCTGCATTTTCAGCTATACGTTTTTCTAACTCTTCAAATATTTTTGTATGCTTAGATTTCAAATGATTTTTTAAAGAAGATGTGGTACGTCCTTTTCGTGAATATTCCTTTTCACAAATCTTACAACGAGCAATCAAACTGTTAATTTCCGAGAAATATTCCCAAATAAAGCTTGTTTTTGGTTTCATTTTAATTAATTTAATTTCGATGGATAGCAAGCAATAAAACGAATGACGATAAATGCGCAAAAGCATACATACAAGTTGCCATCCGTTCAACAACTGATCGTCTTTAGGAATTAAGATCTTTTAGAGCGCTATGCATTGGCGCCCCCGATTTGAGTCGTATCGTCCGTCGCCACATCGCGATTACCTCACGTGTTCGTACATGTTACAATATCTAAAAATTTTTTTTATCTAAAAAATCGAAACAAAAAACTGTCACTATTTTACCGGAGCTCCGTTAAAATATATGCGGATGCGGATGCAGATGCGGATCTTCAAAACAATGCGGATTATCCGCAGTTGCGGATGCGGATGCGAATATCCGTTACACCACTACTTGTAACTAAAGAACTGACTTCACGATACTTTTGACGCTTGTATGTGGATGTGTTTCCCATCAACAGCCCCGATAAAATTGCGCATGTTTTTGTAAAACATATCTTCAACAGAGATTAATATGATTAATATGTCTCTTGTTAAGTCTGGTAGTTCCACAAAACAGTTATTGTTTCTTTAGTAACATATCGAATAGTAGATTCTCCTATTCCAAAATTCCAAGGTAGCTCTTGCATAGTACTTTTTTCTAACAAGTAACAATAATAATTTTATTTTTATAATAATAATTAAAAAATAATTAAATCTAATAATTAGATTTTTTATTACTTTTATTTGGGGTTTTTGATAAAAAATGTGCAACCAGTTTTAACAATTATTTAAACTCTTCAAATGACATGTGGACATATTTAAAAAATTGTAAATCGTCCTATTCCTTTTCTAACATATTTCTAATAAGAGTGGCATAATTCCCCTCTAATTCTCGATTCTTATTGATGGGTCTTCTGTCAAAACGTCGTTGTCTTCTATTCTTCAATCTTTATGTAATTACATAAAATTGTTGTCGCTGCTAGTGTTGGAATGCAGCTTTATTAATTAATAAAGCTGCATTCCAACACTAGCAGCGACAACAATTTTATTTTTATTCATATTATTCATTTTATTCATATTAATTATTCACTCCTGATCCTCCAGATTTCTTTTTGTATTTTTAATTTGGCACGACAATGTATATGTCAAAATTTTGCTTTAATATACTGTGCTTAAATCTTGCATGAACCAATACTTTTCTTTACAACTACAGCTAACGCAAACGGTTAAGTCTAAAACTACGACTAAAACTAAAACACGTTGCATGAACCCACCATAACTACGACTAATACTAAAACACGTTGCATGAACCCATGTAGATGAACTCAAGTATCGGCAATCGATGTGTATGACGAGGATCTATCAATTGTGGAAGCATACACAATAACGTATAAAACTTGTAAATTTACTTTACCATATTGTCCCTCCAAAATTTCATATCACGTCTTATATATGAAATTTGTAATGGATAGTTAATATCGGTTCATAGTAGATTTATACTATGTAGTACCAGATAGTACCATTTATTTTCTTTATTTATTTTAAAACACTATCTTTCGTGATTCAATTTAAAAAAAGTGTTTTTTGTTTTTTGGCATCCTCGGGATGCATATGGTATGGAGGAAAGGGCACTTTATTTCCACAACAATCTTAGATCTACTTACTGCATCACGCGATTGCCGCGACAAATTTATAAACATTAGGACAAATTAAGCGACAATTTATGACGTCATTAGTTTTTTGCTATCTCCACTCTTTACCATAGATTTCCACTGTCAAGTTAGCGCTACCTCAAAAATGCAATATTTCAAATATTGTTTATACAAAAGGATTCGACAAATTTGTAAACTTTACAACAAATTAAGCGACTTTAAATTAAGCAATTTTTTTTTATCCGAATTACGGTTTATGCCGTGCGTCTTCAGGCCGAAATATTCTAGGTCTACTGTTCGATAGAAGTATACAGTAATTTAAAGCCCAGTAACAGCTAAAAGTATAGCTAATACCTACAATAAAGCTAATAAGAATAAAGTTCAGTTTTTACATAAAAGGAAATAATTAGTTATCTTCAATATTTATGCTTAGAAATTTTATTTATGTTCCTTGTAGCCATCTGAGTTGTGTCAAGAAATCCTAAAATTTTTAAAAATCGTTATTTATAATCTTTATTAAAGAGTTGGGAAGTATTTAATAGTCTAAATTAAACTTTAAAGATCAAAATTTGTTACATCGAATTGGAAATGCAACAGAATTATTTATTGTAATGATTGTAATTATTTATTGATTGAACGCAGGATTTCCCGGACTTTGTTTTTAGCTGGTTATTTAGCTCACCCATCACGCTTTGTGGTCCAAAAATTCGAATTCTGCGAATAATACAGATATATTTCGAAATAGCATACCCGATAGCAAATATGCGTTTCAATTACAAAGCTTATGAATGTAAAACGCGGGAGGGAATACCATAAACACACCAAATCCAAACAATTTTTGATTCCCTCAAAGAAAAAAATGCTTTGTAATCAATAGGAATTTCAAAAAGACAAACATTATTTGTTTATTACCCAGCGACATATATCGACGATAATTAAATGTAGTGTTCAATTACCAATGTACATATTAATTTAGTATTTGTCGGGTTCTATTCAAATTAATCATTAATTAATTAGAGTTCGAATAATAACCTCGTTAATTGATGTGAAATCATATCCGAATAAACCTAATTTACTTAGGATTAGTCGAATGCAAATAAATTCGAAACGAAACAAAATAAAATGTTTAAAAATTAAAGATAAACTTGTTACGTTGTTATCTAAAATTTAATTGTCTTGTTAATAGTTGGATTAAAATTGAACCGTATGCAATTTAATTAAACGAACAAATATTTTGCATGTTACAGCTTTCGCACAAAAATATTAGCGAGATTAACTGAAATAAATTAAATTCTTTATTAAAAAAGCTTATTTCCGTTATTCAGTGATAATTTGTTTGACGTCCTCGTCAAATTACCATATCTTGTTGCGAAAGGGGTCGCGATATTCTCGTCCGGGATTGCGGATCCGGAACGAGTTATCCGGTGGCATTGTTTAGCACATCAAAGAGGGAGAGGGGGCAAATTTGCATCTAGAGAAGTTCCCCACCTCATCCCCTCTATATGTGTCCTTGGTGTAAAGGCGCCGGGACGTCGCCGTCGGGATGCATTAAGGATTACTACTGTTCCAGAGACACGAGACATGATCATACCCTAAAATGGGATTGCTGCACATTGTTTTGGCGTCTCACGTGTTATTCTGAAAAAAATATATATGTATATACCATTGTGAATAAATGGGCCATTTGAATCGTCTGGTTTTCAGTTTATCCGACCGTTAAAGGTCAAAAAGCTATTTGGAACACTTGAATTTAGTTTCGGTGTACTTTAGTAAACGAAGCGATGGTATTGTTTCAAGGGTTTTCAGTTAATTGAAATAGTTTTCGGAACCTTGTTCGCGCAAATTGAAAATAAAACGTAAAACCGAGAATTTTACATTTGAAAAAAATTTGCTTGTAACTTTTTAACTTGATTTTCTATTTTCTTCGTATTCCTTCAATAGAAAGTTGAAGAGAGACCAAGATAATCCCGGATTAGAACGTTTCGAATCGTGCCCCTTTCACAGACACCAAATTGGATTGAAATTTAATAAAACGCGAGCCCTTTTCGCGGAAATCAGCGGGCATTAATCCGTCCCTCGGCGAGACGAAAAAACCGTAATAAATCGCGATTCGTTTGGTTTCTCTTTTTCGCACGGCCGAGTGAAATTAAAACGTGAAACAACCCCGACAGAAAACGGCCCGGATATTGACGAACTTTCCGGCCAGACCTCGTAATGAAACGCGTTCAAATGAGACGAACTTAAACGAAACCCTAAATTGTGGAATTCTGCTTCATCGAAAATCTCTTACAATTGGTTTTGCTGACAAAATAGATTTCTTCGTAATATTGTTAATAAGTTATAATTAATTACATAACGTTCTGAAATCTTATGGTCCTGAAAGTGTTAAGTTGGAAAGAAAAGGGAATTTATATTTTTTAAAGCACAAAAAATGGGGGTTGCATTATTTACCTTACCATGCCTTACCTTCAGGAATTAAACTATAATTCTTACCTCAAAGTGAAGATTAAAGTTTTGAGATATTAATTATAAAAAGAATTTGAGATATTTCAAAAATGGTATTTCACTTTGAGATTAAACTACAATTTTTAAGAATAAATTCCAGTAGATTAGAGATGAGTGATCCCGTGATTTTTAAGGAGCGTAGTGATCGGTGACCGTTCTTTCTCTCTAAAGTGGTATTTAAATATTCCACAGGTCTGCATACCATCCTTAGTCAAATGCAGCGGAAAGATTTTATGGAGAATTTAAGAGAATACTCTAAGATATGAGTTACGACCATGGAAAAGAGTGGGATGAATATATTGATCAAACAATACTTGTCATAAAAAATGCAGCACCTGGTTTCCTCCAGTTATGTTTTGAAAATACTACAATGATTAAAATACATGCAAAAAAATGTAGAAATTAGTACGCAAGAAGCATAGAACACATCAAACAAGTATTATGATAACAGAGCAAAAGAAGTTGTTTACAAGAATAGGATAAAGTGATGATATGTCAACCCAACCCAACCTAATTTTATTTTAAGATATCAATGATAAAAATATCTTTATTCGCTCAAAAGATATCAAAGAAAAGATAGGTTTTGATTGTAACAAATGAAACCTGTACTAAGAGGCAAATTTGAGAAATTTTAGAAATTTGATTGATTTACACAATATCGGCTTTAATTTGATATGAATTGAGGATTCTTTTGAGATCTGATTCATCAAAATATCTCTATACTAAGAAATCTTGTAAAATGAATGATAGATCAAACAATTTCTTCAAAATTAAGTATAGGGGAACTGTTGTACCAAGACACACAAAACACTCTTTTATTTTTCTATTAATAAAATAATTCGTTTAGACTGGCGAAATATTAACAACAGGTATTAGTATTAAATCAGAATTTATTTAAACTTGTATACATAGATTTTTCTTTCATTGGCAATAGTCACAAATGAACTTTTTCCATGATTCAAAAACAAAGTTCGTGGGCCCATTTTTTATAAACTAAGCATTGAATCCATTGCTCTCCATGTTTATCAAGAAAAAATATACGTCGATTGCAAAAAATACACTCCTCGTCAACGTTTGAATCAATATCAGTTAATTCCAAATTTATTTTTCTTCTTGTTCTAGTTTTTTCCTTCCTTTTTTTATTTTTCTTGTTTTATTTTTTCTTTCTCAGGATTACGGCTTGGAATTGTTGTATACTTGTATCGAACTAAATCTAGAACTAACATTAGACCTAGACATAGAAAGATTCAGGTGAGATATTAATCGCATTCTAGCTTCTGAAAATAAAGTCGGTATGATTTTTTGAAATTTATACTTCTTTGACATAACCCCAATTAGCAGGTTTTCATATAAGATCTTTTTCTAAAATTTTTTTAAATTTTACTCCTATGTTTCTGCATTTTATTCAAAAATAAAGTCTTTGACCTTTGATTTGAAATATTCATTGCATTCCAACTTCTCAAAATAAGGATGGAATAATATTTTGAAAAATTACTCTTTTTTTCAAAAATACAGTCTTTGACTTACATTTCAGATATTAATCGCATCCCGTGATTAGCAGGTTTTCATATAAGACTTTTCCTAACTTTTTTTTGAATCTAACTCCTGTATTTCTACAACTTATTCAAAAAGAGAGTCTTTAACCTTTCATTTGAGATATTAATTGCATTCCAAATTCTCGAAATAAGTATGGCATAATTTTTAAAATTTACATTTTTCTGGTATTAATAATTCGGATTTTTTTTTAAACTTTCCCGTATGTAGAAAGATGTAGAAATCTTATTCAAAACTAGAGCCTATGACGTTTCATTTGAGATATTAATCGCATTTTAACTCCTCAAAATAAGGATAGAATATTTTTTTTTAACTTTACACTTTTTTGACAAAACCAATAGCTGGTCTTCTTATAAGATATTTTTTTTTAAACTTTTTTTGAATCTAACCCCTGTATTTGTATGTCTTATACAAAAACAGAGACTTTGACCTTTCATTTGAGATATTAATCGTATTCTAATTCCTTAAAATAACGTCGATATGATTCTTTGAAACTTATACTTTTTTTCACATAACCCCAATTATCAGGTTTTTATACAAGACTTTTTTCCTAGATTTTTTTCTATCCACAATATTTCTACGTCTTATTCAAAAATAAAGTCTTTAATCTTTAATTTGAGATATTATTCACATTCCACCTCTTTAAAATAAGGTCGCAATGATTTTTTGAAATTTACAGTTTTTCTTTCATATCCCCAAACACTTTTTCATAAACATTGCTATTTTTGATATTGAAATCGATTATAACCCAAAAATTAAAGTTAATGGAGAAATGTTTTTGGAAATAAATTGTTTGTTATAAACTAAAGAATCAATATTCATAAACAGATTTAATTTGGTTCTGATGATTTCTTAATGATAAAGAGAAAAATCACCAAAATCTCTAAGTTGACTATTTATGTCAATAAAATCTATTATAACTTAAAAATTAAAGGTGATGGGGAAAGATTTTTGGAAGTAAATTGTTTATTATGATCTAAAAAATTAATATTCAGAAATAGATTTAATTTGGTTGTAATGATTTTTTAATGATTAAAAGAAAATCACCAAAATCTCAAATTTCACTATTTTTGTTAATAAAATCGATTATAACTTAAAAATTAAAGTTGAGGAGAAAGCTTTTTAGAAATAATTTTTTTATTGTGAACTAAAAAACAATATTCATAAACAGATTTAATTTAGTTATGACGATTTTTTTAATGATAAAATGAAAATCACCAAAATCTCAAAATTAACTATTTTTGTTAATAAAATCGATAATAACTTAAAAATTAAAGGTAATGGAGAAAGTTTTTTTGGAAATAAATTGTTTAGTATGAACTAAAACAGCAATATTTATAAACAGATTTAATTTGGTTGTGATGATTTTTTTAATGATAAAAGAAAATCACCAAAATCTCAAAATTGACTCTTTTTGTTAATATAATCGATTATAACTTAAAAATTAAAGGTGATGGAGAATGGTTTTTGGAAATATTTTTTTTATTATGAACTAAAAAACAATATTCATAAACAGATTTAATTTAATTATGATGATTTTTTTAATGATAAAAAGAAAATCACCAAAATCTCAAAATTAACTATTTTTGTTAATAAAATCCATTATAACTTAACAATTAAAGGTAATGGAGAAAGTTTTTTGGAAATAAATTGTTTATTATGAACTAAAACAGCAATATTTATAAACAGATTTAATTTGGTTGTAATAATTTTTTTAATGATAAAGCGAAGACCACCAAAATCTCAAAATTCACTATTTTTGTTAATGAAATCGATTATAACTTAAAAATTAAAGGTGATAGAGAAAGTTTTTTGGAAATAAATTGTTTATTATGAACTAAAACACCAATATTTATAAACAGATTTAATTTGGTTGTAATAATTTTTTTAATGATAAAAGAAAATCAGCAAAATCTCAAAATTGGCTATTTTTGCTAATAAAATCGATTATAACTTAAAAATTAAAGGGAATAGAGAAAGTTTTTTGGAAATAAATTGTTTATTATGAACTAAAGCAGCAATATTTATAAACAGATTTAATTTGGTTGTGATGATTTTTTTAATGATAAAAGAAAATCACCAAAATCTCAAAATTGGCTATTTCTGTTAATAAAATCGAGATTATAACTTAAAAATTAAAAGTAATGGAAAAAGTTTTTTGGAAATAAATTGTTTATTTTGAAATAAAAGGACAATATTCAGAAACAGATTTAATTTGGTTCTGATGCTTTTAAGTGATAAAGCGAAGACCACCAAAATCTCAAAATTCACTATTTTTGTTAATGAAATCGATTATAACTTAAAAATTAAAGGTAATAGAGAAAATTTTTTGGAAATAAATTGTTTATTATGAACTAAAACAGCAATGTTTATAAACAGATTTAATTTGGTTGTAATAATTTTTTTAATGATAAAAGAAAATCACCAAAATCTCAAAATTGGCTATTTTTGTTAATAAAATCGATTATAACTGAAAAATTAAAGGGAATAGAGAAAGTTTTTTGGAACTAAATTGTTTATTATGAACTAAAGCAGCAATATTTATAAACAGATTTAATTTGGTTGTGATGATTTTTTTAATGATAAAAGAAAATCACCAAAATCTCAAAATTGGCTATTTCTGTTAATAAAATCGATTATAACTTAAAAATTAAAGGTAATGGAAAAAGTTTTTTGGAAATAAATTGTTTATTATGAAATAAAAGGACAATATTCAGGAACAGATTTAATTTGGTTGTGATGCTTTTAAGTGATAAAGCGAAGACCACCAAAATCTCAAAATTCACTATTTTTGTTAATGAAATTGATTATAACTTAAAAATTAAAGGTGATAGAGAAAGTTTTTTGGAAATAAATTGTTTATTATGAACTAAAGCAACAAAATTTATAAACAGATTTAATTTGGTTGTGATGATTTTTTTTAATGATAAAAGAAAATCACCAATATCTCAAAATTGGCTATTTCTGTTAATAAAATCGATTATAACTTAAAAATTAAAGGTAATGGAAAAAGTTTTTTGGAAATAAATTGTTTATTATGAAATAGAAGGACAATATTCAGACACAGATTTAATTTGGTTCTGATGCTTTTAAGTGATAAGAGAAGACCACCAAAATCTCAAAATTCACTATTTTTGTTAATGAAATCGATTATAACTTAAAAATTAAAGGTGATAGAGAAAGTTTTTTGGGAATAAATTGTTTATTATGAACTAAAGCAACAATATTTATAAACAGATTTAATTTGGTTGTGATGATTTTTTTAATGATAAAAGAAAATCACCAAAATCTCAAAATTGGTTATTTCTGTTAATAAAATCGATTATAACTTAAAAAATAAAGGTAATGGAAAAAGTTTTTTGGAAATAAATTGTTTATTGTGAAGTAAAAGGACAATATTCAGAAACAGATTTAATTTGGTTCTGATGCTTTTAAGTGATAAAGCGAAGACCACCAAAATCTCAAAATTCACTATGTTTATTAATGAAATCGATTATAACTTAAAAATTAAAGGTGATAGAGAAAGTTTTTTGGAAATAAATTGTTTATTATGAACTAAAGCAGCAATATTTATAAACAGATTTAATTTGGTTGTGATGATTTGTTTAATGATAAAAGAAAATCACCAAAATCTCAAAATTGGCTATTTCTGTTAATAAAGTCGATTATAACTTAAAAATTAAAGGTAATGGAAAAAGTTTTTTGGAAATAAATTGTTTATTATGAAATAGAAGGACAATATTCAGAAACAGATTTAATTTGGTTCTGATGCTTTTAAGTGATAAAGCGAAGACCACCAAAATCTCAAAATTCACTATTTTTGTTAATGAAATCGGTTATAACTTAAAAATTAAAGGTGATAGAGACAGGTTTTTGGAAATAAATTGTTTATTATGAAATAAAAAGACAATATTCAGAAAGAGATTTAATTTGGTTCTGATGATTTTTTGTGATAAAGAGGAAATCACCAAAATCTCAAAATTGACTATTTTTGTTAATGAAATCGATTATAACTTAAACATTAAAGGTGATGGATAAAGTTTTTTGGTAATAAATTGTTTATTATGAACTAAAACAGCAATATTTATAAACAGATTTAATTTGGTTGTGACAATTTTTTTAATCATAAAAGAAAATCACCAAAATCTCAAAATTAACTATTTTTGTTAATAGAATCCATTATAACTTAACAATTAAAGGGGATAGAGAAAGTTTTTTGGAAATAAATTGTTTATTATGATCTAAAGCAGCAATATTTATAAACAGATTTAATTTGGTTGTGATGATTTTTTTAATGATAAAAGAAAATCACCAAAATCTCAAAATTGGCTATTTCTGTTAATAAAATCGATTATAACTTAAAAATTCAACGTAATGGAAAAAGCTTTTGGAAATAAATTGTTTATTATGAAATAAAAGGACAATATTCAGAAACAGATTTAATTTGGTTCTGATGATTTTTTAGTGATAAAAAGGAAACCACCAAAATCTCAAAATTGACTATTTTTGTTAATGAAATCGATTATAACTTAAACATTAAAGGTGATGGATAAAGTTTTTTGGTAATAAATTGTTTATTATGAACTAAAACAGCAATATTTATAAACAGATTTAATTTGGTTGTGATAATTTTTTTAATCATAAAAGAAAATCACCAAAATCTCAAAATTGGCTATTTTTGTTAATAAAATCGATTATAACTTAAAAATTAAAGGTGATAGAGAAAGGTTTCTGAAAATAAATTGTTTATTATGAACTAAATGAACAATATTCAGAAACAGATTCAATTTGGTTGTGATGATTTTTTTAATGATAAAAGAAAATCATCAAAATCTCAAAATTAACTATTTTTGTTAATAAAATCGATTATAACTTAAAAATTAAAAGTGATAGAGAAAGTATTTTGGAAATAAATTGTTTATTATGATGTAAAAGATCAACATTCGCAAACAGATTTAATTTGGTTCTGAAAATTTTTTAGTAATAAAGAGAAAATCGCTAGAATCTCAAAATTGACTATGTTTGTTAATAAAATCGATTATAACTTAAAAGCAAAAGGTGATGGAGAAAGGTTTTTGGAAATATTTTTTTTATTATGAACTAAAAGAACAATATTCAGAAACAGATTCAATTTGGTTGTGATGATTTTTTTAATGATAAAAAGAAAATCACCAAAATCTCAAAATTGACTATTTTTGTTAATAAAATCGATTATAACTTAAAAATTAAAAGTGATAGAGAAAGGTTTTTGGAAATAAATTGTTTATTATGATCTACAAAATCAATATTCATAAACAGATTTAATTTGGTTACAATCTTATTTTAGTGATGAAGAGAAAATCACCATAATTTCAAAATTGACTATTTTTGCTAATAAAATCGATTATAACTTAAAAGTTAAAGATGATGGAGAAAGTATTTTGGAAAGAAATTCTTTATTATGACCAAAAAAAGCAATATTCATAAACAGATTTAATTTGGTTATGATGATTTTTTAATGATAAAAAGAATATCACCAATATCTCAAAATTGACTATTTTTGTTAATAAAATCAATGATAACTTAAAAATTAAAGGTAATGGAGAAAATTTTTTGGAAATAAATTGTTTATTATAAACAAAAAACACCATATGCATATTGATATTCATAATGATTAAGAGATAATCACCAAAATCTATTTACTATTTTATTAACTATTTACTATTTTTATTAATAGATGATAAGAATGGTGGAGAAAAATTCTTTTGCCAGAATTTTTTTAATATAAGCCTAATATTTCTACATTTTATTGAAAAAAGAGCCTTTAATCTTCACTTTAAGACATTAATTATATAACTACTCCTCAATATAAGGTGAAAATGATTTTATGAAATTTTCGCTTTATTTTGACCTCATCCCAACTTGCAAGTTTTCAAATAAGATTATTTTCCCAGAAATGTTTTGATGTTATTTTGTATTTTTAATATAAAACCTAAAAATTAATTTTCCTCCATCAATAGACACACAAAAGCTTTGTATGTCTATTTCAAGTCCAAAATCAATATAAAAATGTTATAAATATGAATTGAAATAAAATCTAAGCATCAAGTGTAATAATTCGATTAACAATTTTGATGAAGCCGCCGATGTAAAACAAAAACTAGGTCATATTCCATCAAATAAAGCCAAACAGAGGCTGTTATCGAGTCATTCCGCCCCACCGATCAAATGGCAAAGTCAATTAGCTGCCTAAACGTCTATAATGAGTGTGCGAAATGGATGGAACGTCACGTAGCCGACGTCAGCTCTTCATTATCGGCTGACGCCAGTTCAACTTTGTCCACATTTAACTTTTTCCCAACACTATTTTTAACGTCTCGCCTCTAAATTGAAATTGCAAATTAACTATTAAACTTTTAAGTTCAAATTTTCTCTCGCAAATTAACGTTATAGTGCAACAATACAGTTTGGATGGGAGGAAATTTGGGAATAACAACCGTCGCCAAGATGGGAAAAGCAATTTCTTAAGGTCCCCGCGTAAAATTAAACCCGCAATAACGTAATGCTCATGGTATGGCACCCCGAAATTAGAACCTCTATTTACGGCCTTGCTATATAGCAAAACGCTAGCTCGAATTTTAGCTAAAAGCGAACCCGTAACAGGGTGAAATTAAGTTAATAAAGCACGGTTACGGCCGACGACGTTAAGAGCCCTTTTCTCGGAGCGGCCCGGCCAAATTCGATTCCCCACATGAAAATGGCCATTTTAAATTTTTTTTAATTTATCCCTTTTTTTGAATTTTATTTAACTCGATTTTTATCCCCACAGTTGATTCCACGTCCCAGTACGACGCGATAAGAGCTTATCTAAGGGAGTTGGACATTACCGAGAGTATTTGGATAGGACTTCAACGAAACAGCAACAAACCCGAGTTTATATGGACGTAAGTATTTTAAAATTAGCGTCGATATGAAGTGTTTAATTAAATTAGAGTGAAAATGCAATTGTTCCCTCACAATTTCTGTGGGGATTAAACAGAATTGAAATATTCCGTTCGCCCCGTCGGCTATAACATTTAAATGCAAACTAGCCGAGGGATTTCAGTTACAATTGTGACAACCTTGGGGATTAAAATTATCCGAATTACTGAATGATAATGAGTGAATCACAAAAACAATCAATTTGTGATAATACGCAAATGTTAGATTAAATCCTTTTTTAATTAAAAATGAAAACATGTTGTAATTTTGGTATTACAGTAGATACGCGATTTAGGGCCGGTTTTATGAAAGTTGACGTTGACCGGCGGTTATCAAACCTCCGGTTGAGAAGTCAACCGAAGGTAGTACATCGTCACGTTTCATGTCAGGATTTTAACCTCCGGTTTATTAGCTTGTCGTCAACCGGCTCCGGTCAATGTTGGCTGCATTGCAAGCTAATTTTCAACCACTGAAATGCATCTATTCAAAAACGTTAACGTGGTTAAGTGATTATTTTATGTTATTAATGTAATATTTGTATTCGTATAAAAACTTTACTGCTATTTTTTATATTTTTGGATTGTTATGTAACGTTTTAAAATCACATTTTGTTCTAATAGTGGTATATTATGTGTAACTTACATAAAAACAAATTGGACTTTGTAAAAATTTTATTTTTTATTGAGATCTTTCTTAAAATTTCAATTTTTATCTTCATTTTTGAACCTTTCTATTTCAATTCTTAAATTATACAATTTCGTTTCCTTTTCAAAGACGTAATGTTTGGAGTTCTTTCTCTTATTCATTTTCTTTATTTAAAAGTTTTTTTTTTAATAAGAGGACACAACTTTTTAATTCAGAAATTAATGTGTTTCCTATAAATTATTTTGTGACGATAATTTAGAGGAGGGCGATATTTTTATATCCCAAATAGAGTTTTCAGTTATAGATATATCGCATGTTGAAGGTCTTTAATAAGGCTGTTCCATAAAATCACTATCTCCTGCTGATAGTTCTAAGCCAGTGTTTCCCAAAGTCTTTTGGCCCACGGACCCCTTTTCTTAGTCAAACCTTGCCGACGGACCCCCAGGGTGAAAAACTACATTATATTTTACAATAGAAAAATGAAGATTTTAACTTTGTTGTCTTAATAGTAAATGGTGACGTAAAAATAAAATATAAAGTAAACATTTTGTTGAAGAAATATTTACTGATTATAACTTTTGTACTAAAACACAATAAAATATTAATGGCTTGTGTGAACCTGATGGGATGTTACGAGTTTATTTATGTCCGACTCGATGTTTGTCAGTAGCAACCGCAAATCCCCCCGATTACTAATTTCTAGGCTGTTTCTTTTCTTTATGACGAGGCTCATAACGGCACTGAATCCACGTTCTATCAAATACGAAGACGGAAAAGCAATCAACAGCTTCTATACAATAACCCATAATGCTGGATATAAAATTGAGATCTGTTTTTGTAACCAGAAATTTTCGTATCTTTGCTTAAACATTGGTTTTAGCTCCTCATTTGTGGATAATTCTATAAGTTGCTCCTGTAGTGGCATGTACTCATCTGCATTTGTGCTCTCAGTTTGACTACTTATTTATAAAGGGGTTCAACACCCAGTTGGGAATATTCAAGTGAAGAATGTCTTCAAATCTTTGAGTAAGATCCGAATGGAGTGCCGTTAAGTGTTGACAATAAGCAAGCACATCTTCGTCTCTATTTTGCAATTTTGAAAGATTTGGAAACTGAGAACATTCTCCTCTTCCCAATTTTTGTTTGTATAGCAAAAGTTTTGCAACAAAGGCAGATATTACACTTTTAGTTTTGATTAACTTTAGTGTGTCACCTTGAAATTTCAAATCAGTCTCGTTGAATCTGACAAATAAATCAGTCATATAAGCGATGTCATTTTTCGAGATAATTAACTTATGACGCAAATCATCGTCTTTACGCTCCAGGAATTCCAACACTGAATCAAAAAGCGAATAGAAGCGATTCAAATACACACCTTTAGACAACCATCATACTTCTGTGTTAAGTAGTAAACGATTATAGTCATTATCATTTTCCAAACAAAATTTAACAAATAATCTTTCATTTAAGGAATTCCTTTTGATTTTATGAACTGCTCCAATGACATAATGTAGTGATTCATGCAAACGTACACTAAGGTTTTTTGCCACCAAATAATGTTGATGAATAACACAATGTAACGATAGTACAACGAGAGTACATTCGATATGACTTTTAAGTACGCCAGAAAGCCTCGGTGTCGTCCTACCATCGCCGGAGCACCATCAGTAGCAACGGAGATGGTATTAGTCAAGAGTATAGCTTTTACATCAAGAAATCTTTTTAATTCAGTAAATAATGTTTCACCTTTCGTATCAGTTTTCAAACATTTAGCAAATAACAATTCTTGGGAAATTTTTTCTTCTTTCACAAATCTCACATAAGCTAAATGTAAAGCCTCATTTCCAGGTAATGTTGACTCGTCAAGTTGTATAGAGAATTGAGATGTTTTTAAGTAGTCACATAAAGAGTTTTCCACACTGGAATTCTTTTTATAATATCGTAAGCTGGTTTGTGCATCACGGTGCATATTACCTCACTTATAGCTGGTAGAATAAGTTGTTCGCTAATAGTGTGCGACTTTCCGGACTTCGCTGTCATTAACCCTCGTATTCCGGTGCCTGGGTCTATTTGGACCCAAATAAATTTTTGCAAGAAATTGTAATAAATAGATTTGTCGTTACTCAAGGAGTGCGTAAGTTAGATCGGCGTCAAACGGACGTCCCGACGAAAAAACGACGAAAAAATATGTCTCGACCGTTTCTTTACAGCGCCAGGCGTCTGTCTGTGTAAGAGGCTATAGCGACAATACAATTGCCATTAAATTCTTGATTTAGTTCACAGAAGGTGTATTTTAGAGCAACGATCTACATCGAAAAATAAAATGTTTGCTAATTTTGTAAATAATAATGATGATTATAACAATGAAGTGTCTTCTGATGATGAATGTGCGTCATTGACTTTTAGTGATGCAGTACCAGAAGAAGAGGATTATGAAAGTGATGAGTTTAGTGGTGAAAATAGTAATAATATGTCACACTGTAAAGACCAAAATGTTTGTGGACGAACATGGAGATATATTTCCCCCACAAACAGAGATGCAGAATTTGATAAATATGATGCTACACTCACAGCAAATTCTGAGGGTGTAGAAACCATGGAACAATGTTTTGATTTATTTATAAATGATGAAATCATGGACATTATAATTACTTATACAAATGAAAAAGCGGTTAAATATTATGAAATGTTTTCAAATAATATATGGAAGCCGGTAGACCGTGTTGAATTGAAGGCATTTTTTGGGATTTTACTAATTACTGGCCGTTTTCGGGAATCACGTGAAAGTAAAAAAGATCTATGGAAGAAAAAGATTGCTTATAGTCGACAAATTTATCGAACATCTATGTCTCGTGATAGATTTACAAACATTTTACGATTTTTGCGTTTTGACGACTTTCAGACACGAGAAGAAAGAAAAATGACCGATAAGTTGGCAGCTTTGAGAACCATTACAAATATTTTAACAAGAAATTGCAGAGATAATTACCGAGCGTCTAATGTAGGCACTATTGATGAACAATTAGTAACATTTCGAGGAAGATGTCCATTCAAGGTGTATATGCCGAGCAAGCCGGGGAAATATGGGCTGAAATTATGGGCCCTATGTGACGCTACTACATATTATTGTTGTAATTTTGAAATGTATTTAGGAAAATGCGGAAACACACCGGAGAAAGGACAAGGACAACGAGTAGTTAGAGTTCTTTCAGAGTTTTGGAAGGGATCTAATCGAACTATCACAACCGACAATTTTTTTACGGATATCTCACTTGCAGAGGATTTACTCAAAGATAACATATTTATAGTGGGAACAATGCGGAAAAATAGAAAGGATTTACCAAAATCTTTGATAACAATATCCGGAAGAGCTCAATTCTCTTCCGATTTTATATTTTCTGAAAATCTAACACTTGTGTCGTATATCATAAAACCAAGAAAATGCGTAGTTTTACTTTCGAGCGTTCATCGAGAACATGCTATTTCTGACGAAAATAATAATTACAAACCTAATATTATCAATTATTACAATTCAACAAAAAGTGGAGTGGATGTTTTAGATAAAATTCTAAGAGAATACACTTGCCGGAGATGTACACGACGTTGGCCTCTGTCGCTTTTTTTACATTATATAGATATTGCAGCCTATAATGCATTTGTACTATGGCAACTCAAAAGTCCGGATTGGGCAACTGGTAACATAAAATCAAGAAGAAAACAATTTATAGAAAATTTGTCTGAACAGTTAGTTGCTGCAAACATAGATTCTAGAGCTAGAGCATTTGAAACCAATGCAGTAATATTTTCGAGACACATTGTGGACGCCATCGAAAGTACAGGCCGAAAAATAAATAAACAAATGAGTACAACATTAGAAAAACGCTCAAGATGAAGCTTGTGTATTGGAAATGACAATAAATATAAATCAAAATGTGATGTTTGTCATAAATATGTATGTAATATACATTCAACATGTACAAAAAATATTTTGTGTACAAATTGTAATGATTTAGAATAAATATTTTTTATGTAATTTTTTTAAAATTTTATTTTTATGTATTATTTTATATCCCTAATAATAGTTCACCTTTAAAATAAAATAAGTCAAAATCATAATGGCAAAAGCTTCATTTTTTATATTCTACGTAACCAAAAACTGTTCGGGTCTCGGTTGATCCAGGCACCGTCCGCAACGGTTGGCGAAACGTCAGTACTGCGAGGGTTAAAGATACATTATAAGAAGCACGCAGTCCATCGTTATCTCTCTGAGATGTTGTCCCTATGAGTTCTTGCAATTTCGGTGTTTTCAAATATTTTTCTTTGAGTGTTTGAAAAAACGTTAAATCCTTATCTTTTTTGTCACTATGGATTTTTATTAAATGTTCCTTAAGCTTAGAAGGTTTCATTGAATCGTTTGACATCGTTTTATTACATAGAAGATATAAAGATAAAGTACTATTTCCTAGTGACGGAATAAAGCCAAATTTAATGTATTCAACACTGTATTGTCTGCATTTTTCTTCGGTTCACTCATACTGTTATCTGAAAAAAGGGCACAAAACGATACAGGAAAGTACTTATATATATCTATAACTATAATAAATATTAAGAATATAATTCAAGATTAATTAACAACGGAATATACTAAAACACAGTAATTCGAAACATTAACTGAAAAAACTTAAAATTCCTTCAAAAATTTTAATAAAAAAGAAATCCTTAGTGAGTGTTACTGTGATACATAATTTTTTTAATCAATTTAAACAAGAGTTTATACAAAAAAATTAACTGTAAATTTAGTCGTAAATTTAAGAACTCGACAGTTGGGTAAACACATTGTTTATCTTTTGTCCAATCACGAATCGAATTCTTAAATTTAAAACTACATTTACAGCTGAATTCTTTTGTAATAAATTTAAATTTAAGAGAAATCAGTTTTACTCAAATATACTTACGCAACGAAAGTACACTATCTGTGTAAGAAAACAAAAATTATACTTCTTTTTGTCCAACACTCGGAAAATTTGTTGTATGCACTTCACATCACGCACAAAACAGAACTAAATTGTTGTATACACTCACTAGTTGGTGCAGGGATCGATGCTATTCCTGTTTATACAAGATCGAGCAGGCATAAGCCTGCATCGCGATGCTTGTTATTACTTGTATAAAATACAATTACGTACAATTTAGTACGATAAAGTACAATTTTATGCACCTGTCTATATTTATATTTTATTTGGGATGTAAAAATTGCTAATAATTTATTAATAAATTAATAAATAATTTACTAATAGTTTATTGGCGATTTTTTATTATTATTTTAACTTCCGTATTAAAAAAAAATGTGTCTCAATTTATTTATTTTTATTAAACCTTGCGCGGACCCCCTGACGTTGTTCAGGGACCCCCAAATCGATTTTAATTTTCCGAGGACCCCCTGAATGACCCTAGGGACCCCTTGGGGTCTGTATGGACCACTTTGTTAACCACTGTTCTAAGCCAACCGCTGCTTACTTATATTATTATATTATTCATGTTAACGAAGGTGACATCAAATATACAGGATGTTTCTAAATTGAAGCAAATGATTTTAAGTGGTGATTTTTTAGCGGAAATTAAGGGTGTACTCTATGTTCAAAACCCCTTCTATTCCAAGTCACAGCCCTCAAAACTTATTATTTCTTTATGTACAAACTAATAATATCAGGGAAAAATGTGAAGGCACAATAAAATTGTCTATTGGATCTCTCTATATCAAAGATTAAGACGCATTAAAAAGTTCTGATGCAAAGTATCATAGAGGTTGATTTTTTCACCCACACACACATAACATTTTTGGTTACTAAAATCGCCTAAATGTGTCGCTTTAGCTGAAAAACTCAAAAATATTCGTTACTTTGAACCAGACTCTGAAGAAGGTACTTTGAACAAAACACTTCTTCAAGTATCTTCACTTCTGAAGGTACTTAAAAAGACGCACGGCAAAACTCGGAAGCTTCTAATATTAATTTTAATTTTAGTCCAATATTTGTTTGTTTTTGCTCTTTCTTTATTTTTTGCATAACTACCCTTTCTTTGGGTTTTTTTATAACTGTAAGGTCGGTATAGTCAACATCAGTCTCCTGTGTTCACTGAGTTACTAGATTTAAAACGTTTATAGCACAAAATAGCAAGGAAATTTTGTTTAACTTCTTAAGATCTTTTTCGATGGCTTCATTACCGTTATCACGTTGACTTGATTCTAATACATCACATTCTTCACATGAAGCTTTTAAATAAAAATAAATTAAGACAAACGTATATGTATGTAATCTACAGAAAGGACTTACTTTGACCATCAAATATTTACACTCAAAGCAACGGCTTGCTTTCGATTTTATAAGTTACTAAAATTCGTTTCCATAAACGAATGTGGAGTTTATAGTTTGTTTACGGTATATGGTGGCCTTGCGTAAATATTTTGTTGTTCACATTATGCGGGGTTTTTGTTATGCGATGTTCACATTATCGCGTGTCTACTGTATTTCATAATTTATTCAAATAAAGGCGAAGTAACTTTACATTTCACCTTTTTCGAGAGCTTCAATTAGCTTGTATTCATATACACAACATGGACACTTTTAAAGGGAAACTCCTATTTTTAAAAGAAATAGAGAAAACTTAATGATGAAAACTGCAAATCGATATCTCTTACGATTTCAGAGATACAGAATGTTTTTCAAAAAAGTGCAATTTCGAAAAGTTGTCATAACTTTTTTTCTTATTGAAAAATCTTCCAACATTTTCAAAACAAGTAGAATTCGATGGAGTAAATTAGCTTTCCCTCAAAGAAATATTTTAGTGGTTATTGGCATAAAAATGATTTTTTTGTTGGAACATCAAACATATATTTGCACATTTGAGGATTGAATAAAATTTCCTTTTTCAAAAATATAGCAACAACTTTAAAAGTTCTTCCCAAACGGATAAAATCCATAGATGTTAGTTCCGGTGACTGACAAATAATAATAAAATAAGACTTCATTACTTAATCAATAATTACAAAAACACACCATACTTTAACATTTCTTAGCTGGAATCGATTTCAAATTAAAACAACAAATTATACATCATTTGAAAGAGGAAGATTCAACCTTCAATTTAATGTATAAGTCATTTCTTCATTTTCAAAAATAAAACGTCCACAATCTTTGAATTATTTCCATTTTTTTCGTGATTTTACTTAAACGTCAAAAACACATAATCCTTTAACATTTCTTAGATGGAGTTGAATTCAAATTGAAACAATGGGTTATACATCATTTGAAAGAGGAAGGTTATTACGACGTCCTTTCCCCGAAATTACTTTAACGACAAACAATAACACGAATATTTCCTTTACTTGAATTGGGTGGGTTAATATTTAAGGGCGTCATGCAATTTACCACCGCAAACACCTCTAAAACCTAAATCAAATAAATTAATAAGAATTTTATTGTAAATTGCAACAGGCTTTTGGCTAATAAATGGATTTTTTCTCTTGACCTTTACTGCCGTGAAAGTGTTCTTCCAAAGTTGTTGATGAAAATGAACCAAAATTGAAGTTGCAAGCTCGCTCCTTGTATAACTAGAAAAGACAAGGATGGTGATTGTCTTCGTCTTGTAGATTTTATTTTTAGATAATGAAACAAACTCTCCAAAATTTTGCTCTCTCGAGATAGTGTGAGGTTTTAACCAGTTATAAAAAAAATTTGGTTACAAACTGCGTGCAAATCCGGAATTTCTCAGTAATTTAAAAAAGAAAGGTAATTTTTTGATTAAAAGATGGCGATGTACAACGTCTATCCCAAATAATCGGAAATAGCGATCACCCAAAATCCAAAAACAACTAATTTTCAAAATGTCGCCCAATACTAACGTCGTACAGGTACAGTTATTTAACTGGTCGTCGCAAAAGAGAGTGAATTCTGGGATAATGTGGCCCAAATTTGAATCGTGCTATTCATAAAAAAGTGACATGCACGAAATACTTGAAACCCGCAAAATTATTCCTGCTACGATAAAAATTTAAAATTGCCTACCGACCTGTATAAAAAAAGACGAAAATTAAAATTAAGTTAGGAAACTGGAAATTATGGATTTTAAAGATCAAAATGACTTTTAAAATCATCAAAAATCAATGATCAAAAAAGATCAGCAAGAAAAAGGAGTAATCGCTCTTCGAGCTGGCCTGAAACAAACAACTACAAATGGTTTGAAAATTTCATGTGAATGAAAAAAAAGTGCGTTAACATAAAATCGGCACGTAACAAGGTTCAATCTTCAATTGAAAAGACAAAAATCGGAAAGAGGTCTTCTTCGATCTTTGAGATTTCATCATTTTTGTATTGATTCCACTAAAACGTCAAAAACATATCATCAGGAGGTTCAAACTTCAATTTGATGTATAAACCATTTCTTTATTTTCAAAAATAAGATCTCCACCATTTTTGAAATTTCATCATTTTTGTGTTGATCCCACTAAAACTTCAAAATACATCTATTTTAACATTTCTTATGCGAAATCGATTTCAAATTGAAACAAATTATACATCATTTGAAAGAAGAAGGTTCAATCTTCAATTTGATGTATAAGCCATTTCTTCATTTTCAAAAATAAGATCTCCATGATTTTTGAAATTTCATCATTTTTATGTTGATCCCACTAGAACTTAAAAAACACATCTTGCATTTGCATTTGAAAGAAAAAGGTTCTATCTTCAATTTGATGTATAAGCCATATCTTCATTTTCAAAAATAAGACCTCGACGATCTTTCAATTTTATTGCATATTTTACGTGATTTTACTATAACGTCAAAAACACATCATCCATTAATATTTCTTAGGTGAACTCGATTTCAAATTAAAACAAGGAGTTATACATCATTTACAAGAAGAAGGTTCAATTTTCAATTCGATGTATAAGCTATTTTTTCATTTGCAAAAATAAGACCTCCACAATCTTTAAAATTTCATCATTTTTATGTTGATCCCATTAAAACGTCCAAAACACATCATCGTTTAATATTTCTTAGATGGAATCGATTTCAGAATGAAACGAGTTATAAACCATTTTAAAGGGGAAAGTTCAGCCTTTAACGACATACAAGTTATTTCTTCATTTTCAAAAATAAGACCACCACGATCTTTCTCAAATTTTATCATTTTCTTCCGTGATTCTACTAAAACGTCAAAAACACATCATCCTTTAATATACCTTAGGTGAAATCGATTTCAAATTGAAATAATGAGTTATACATCATTTGTGAAAGAGGGAGGTTCAACCTTCAATTTGACATAAGCCATTTCTTCATTGTCAAAAATAAGATATCCACGATCTTTCAAATTTCATCACTTTTATCTTCTTTCCACTGAAACATCAAAAACATAATCATTTAACATTTCTTTAGTGGAATCGATTTGAAACTGAAACAACAGGTTATGCATCATTTGAAAAAAAAGGTTCAATCTTCAATTTGATGTATAAGCCATTTCTTTATTTTTCACGTACCGGTTTGAGGGTTGACTTTTTTCTAATTCTTTTAGACAATTTGAGCGCCTAATTTCTGTGGCAGTGGATGCCACAGAAATTAGGCGCTTGGATGGCAGTGGACATCCTTCTGGTCACCTATTCTGATTTTGTTGGCTTTTATTTTATTTTGTAGTATTTTGTTTTGTTTCATTTTATTTTTTGTGTTATAATTTAGTTCTGCTTAATTGTCACTTTTGTTTACCATATACTATATTATAGTCATCTTTTATTGTTTTTTTTTGTTATGTTACATCAAGGTGACGTACATTTTGTTCTATTTTTTTGTTGTAATTTTTGAGGCACACTTTTATTTGGATTTGTTCCGTTCTGTGCCCAACTTGGTGTAAAAGAATATTTTATTTCTTTTACAATAAAGTACTTTATCTTTATTAAATTTTATCTTTTGACTAAAACGTCAAAACGCAACGAAATATACACCATTTAAAAGAAGGTTCAACTTTCAATTTGATGTATAAGCCATTTCTTCATTTCAAAAATAAGAGCTCCACAATCTTTAAAATTTCGTCATTTTTATGTTGATCCCATTAAAACGTCAAAAACACGTCATATTTTAACTTTGTTATCACGATCTTTCAAATTTCATCATTTTTATCTTCATTCCACCAAAACGTCAACAACACATCATCATTTAACATTCCTTAGGTGGAATCGATTTCAAAATTGAAACAACAAGTTATACATCATTTGAAAGAGGAAGGTTCCATCTTCAATTTGATGTATAAGCTATTTCTTCATTTTCAAAACTAAGACCTCCACGATCTTTAAAATTTTGAACAAATCTGCAAGTATGCGTTTGAAAATCTTAAAGCAAGTTATCATTTTTTTGCGTGATTCTATTACAATGTCAAAAATATATCGATTTTGAATTAGAATAACGAGTTATGCATCATTTGAATATCGATTCGAAATTGAAACAACAGTTTATGCAGCATTTGAAACAAGAAAGTTCAACTTTCAATTTGATATATCAATCTAAGTTTCTATAAAAAATATCATTAAAAGGTTACCACATTCTTGGATATCGTTCATGATATTTCCTGCAGCCTCTGCATTTTCCCCAGATTGTATAAGAGAAACTATCATATCCCATTTTCAATCAAGAGATACTTTAACGTAAGCACTTACAATTTTATTTAGATTTGACTCAAATCTACAAGTATGCGCTTGAAAATCTTTCCAAGTTGTTTATTTCAATAAGAAATTGAACGTAAAAAATCACGAAGAAAAGTTTATATAAAGCTCGGTTCGAAAATGCTTCCTAAGGGCGCTTGAGCCCTTTAAAGATGGCACTCAGAAAGTACATTTTTAGCGATATCTCATGAACGGAAAGGTTTAGAACTGTGAAATAATATATGAATAATATATGAAAATATACTATGCAGGGATATTTTTACGTGGCAAAGAAGATAATTAAACGAAAGAGAATATAGCTTTGAGGGAAAGTTAACTGATTCCATCGAATTTTATAAAAAATGTTGCTTTGGCAATGTTTGAAAAAGAGAAGTTCTCCTATAAATGTATAAAATTTGGCCCACCCTGTATATACAAAAAAATTAATTTAAAAAAATTAAATTTGCTTATTGTTTTTAATAAATGTTGTCAACACGCAATTAATTCATCAATTTCGTTTTATATTCTAATTTTCTTAAATTATTAAAAAACGATGTACACTATACGAGTATATCAATACTTTTCTGTGTTACTGTAAGTTTATTTTCCTAGAAACTCTTTTAATCTCACTTATATAACCCTTCATTTGATTCAAAAATAGTCTTTAAGCTTTAATTTGAGTTGTTAATTGTTTGCCTACTCCTCAAAATAAGGTATGGAGTGATCTTTTCTTATCTTGAATATGGAGGCTTATTACTAGTTTAAAATAAAACACAACGACACAACTCCTCCCAATATTTTCCTTGTTATTAACACAACGTTTTGGGATTTCCTCCCATCTTCAGGTTTGAACCTGAAGATGTATGGAGTGAACCTTCAGGTTTGAACCTGAAGATGTATGGAGTGAACCTTCAGGTTTGAACCTGAAGATGGGAGGAAATCCCAAAACGTTGTGTTAATAACAAGGAAAATATTGGGAGGAGTTGTGTCGTTGTGTTTTATTTTAAATTAGTTTGGAATGATTTTTAAAAATTTATCTTTTTTTTGAGTAAACTTCATTTAGTAAATTTTCACATAAGGTTATGTACCTTGAAATTTTTTTTAATTGATCGGTACATTTCTTCATCTTATTCCAAAATAGTCTTTAAACTTTAATTTAAGAAATTAATTTTTTAATTTTGGTTTTTGAATTTTTGAAATTTACACTTTTTTTTCATAATGATATAAAAGATCAAAATTAATTATACTCTAGTGATATTTTTTAATGTTTATTGCTCTAACATCACTTTTATCTAATAGTTAAAAACCGGCTCATAGCCAATGGGAGCACTTAAAATCGCTGTAACAACAATTAGTTTACCTAGAGGTTGGTAAAAGTGGGCTTAAACTAGTTTCGGGCACAAGCCCTTCTTCAGTAAAATTAGAACGTCAAGTAGTAAACTTTGAAGTTACATTTAAACACAAATCTGTATATGAATCACAGAATAAAGACATTATATTGTCTAAACTGAAATGGGCATCGTCTTCCTTAATCTTCTTGAGTTTCATCGGTTTGTTCTTCATGTTTCTTACGTCATCATCGGCGGTGGAAATTATAATATTAACAAATTCTATAAAATACTTGTTATCGTCTTTATTCATCAAAACTTTGTATTTCTTTTTTCTTCTCGTTTTTTGTTTAAAAATTCGAACTGCTTCACTCGTCCCTCTCTTCTCCGTCTGTCTGGCCCTCTCTCTTATTCCCACCTATATGCTACATAAATACTTCTACATCTTATTTAAAAAGAAAGTCTTTAAACTTTAAATTAACATATTAATTACTTGCAAATTCCATTAACACTTTTTTAATGTAAAAGGATCTATCAGGGTTTTTCTTACCTCATTTAAATTGCGTTATAATTTAGAGGATAAAAATCACTTTGTGGGTTAATTTCAGAACTAATTCTTTTTCGGACCTCGTCGGATAGACGATAAAAAACTTAAATAGAACGGGGACAGCTTGGGAAAGGCTCGTGAAAAATGCCTTTTGGCCGGAAATTTATTCATGGAAACTACCGGGAAAGCGATACTCTAAAAAAATGACCCAATTCGCCTTTAAATTGAGTTATTTTTTTGCTTTTAATTAATTTCTTGAACAATTTAGTTGATGGTCCTTGTAAATAACTCATTTTTAATTTTTCAGCGATTTTCATCTTTTAACCAACAACGACCACTGGCAAGAACCGATTCCTAAAGTTACTGAGGCACTTTGCGTTTCGATGGACCCGGCGACTGATTATAGGTGGCATCCGTTGACTTGCGGGGGGCCGTCTGTTTCGTCTTTCATCTGCGAATTGCCAGGTAAATATTTCTTTAAACGTTTTAAATCTTAATTACAATAAATTTAGTTGGAATAAACTTGAATTTGGAGATACTTAATCGGTTCTAATCGTTCTAAATTGTGATCGAGGCGAAACGTGTTCGAACTCTACTCCAGCGAAATTACCCCTACGCGCCACCCCGTTTCTAGACGAAGACCTAATTTGTCGACCAGGTAACAATCTATAGGACCATTAACTAGTTCGAATCGGTTTTGGTCTCCGTTTTTGGAAGTCCCGAACGTACCGGCTGCAACCGGACAACTTAATTCGCCCGTACGTCCCGGAGTTGCTATCGCGTTAGTTCCGAGTGGTGCCCTACAGTTTGGGTCGTAAAGTCTATTTAGTGCCCTAGAAATGGTTTTCGAAGGGGATTGGTTAAACGATAAGGGGGGATGATTCCCTTTGTTATTTTTAGGGTAAAAACATAAACGTTCATTAAAACTTAAATCGAAGCATTTAGAATTTGAAAAGAATTTTTCAATTCTCTTTTAGTTGCAACTTGATAATCTGTAAAGCGATAAATTTCGTCGACTTGCATTAGTCCGGGTTTTCCGAGGGAACGGTTTTAAATAGAATTTGCTAGTTGGAAGGGCCCTTGGACATTAATGCAAGAGTAGAATTTATCTTTTAGCTTTGAGCATTAAATTTAATTAAAAAAACACGAAGCTAAAAGCTTTCAAAGTATTGTTTATTATTTTTATGCAACGAAAACACGATTTATTTTATGTTATGCAAGCTTACTTTTAAGATTACACAAAAATAATATTCGGCGAAATAGGTTCGCCGTTAGTTTTAATGCGAACGTTAAAGCGCATAGCGGAAGTACTTTTGATTGCAGGTTATGTACCACCTATTGGTAAGGAGTGAAAACTACGGCTCAAGGGGAAATTGCTGCGATACAGAGCTCTTCATATCGCGAACTATTTTCGAAATATCATAAAAATGAACGAGGCGAACATTTCGATTCCATAAACTTCAAATGGATATGCTTTATGCAATATTTCATTGAATTTATTTGTATTGACCCAAATAGATACACGAGAGAGTTAAAAAATTTATTTTTTAATTCATTCAAACTCGATATATTCCGTGTCGATGTTTTTAATTGAATAAAATCATTTTGATGTTGAATTTTTTCAAAATTCATCGATATTTCTTTTTTCACTTATTGCTTCCTCTTTAATTATCTTATTGATATTTTTAATCGTTTTAATTGACATCAATAAGCTTCAAAAATCTCTAGAATCAATTTTTTAATTCTTTCATTCTCATTAATGATCCTAATAATGTTTTTAATTGATTTGAATTTAATTTGACATGCAACAATCAGATTTTCTTATGTCCAAAACGACAGAATTTTCTGGAAAACAGACCCTTTGTATTAGTATTACTTTCACATACATCAATAAGGTTTTTCTATTTCCTGTCATCTTCAATATCCTTCCATAATGCATCTAAATCAGAATTTTAGCATGTTTCATCTAGTTCAAGCATCTTATCATCTTACCAATCAGATATGCTTATGCTTCATAAGTCTTAAAAAAACGATTCATTTAATGTTATTAATTATTTTTTAGATAATAACATTATTTTAAGGAGATAGCAATCATTTAGTATCACTGAACATACACCAAAAAGTTTTTTCTATGTTCTGACATTTTTAATATCCTTTCAAAACGCATCCATATCTTGGCTCATCCTTATCTTGCCTAATGATGAAAATCGATTTGAATAATTTTGACAAGTACCAATTAGGTTTTCTCATGATTTAATTAGAATTTTCTGTCTTGGAATCTTCTGGAAAATGCTCGTTTTAATGTTACTAATTATTTTTTAACAGTAACATCATTGTTATTGATCTATACATCATTTCAAGAAGTTACTAATTGATTTGTATTATTTTGACAAATACTAAAAAGCAAAACGCATCTAGATAATTTTTTTGGTATGTTTTCTTATGTATAAGTATCTTAGGAATGATTTAATGGATTTGAATACTTTTAATAAGCATCAATCTGGTTTTAAAGCCTTGGGAGTTTCTGGAAAAGATTCCCTTTAATGCTGTTTTTTACTTTTTGAGATGAACAAGATGATTTTAAGAAGTTATCAATGAAGTAGCATTATTTTGACATACACCAAGAAATTTTTTCTTTATTTTGACATCTTTGCCTTTCAAAAATATGCAGATCAAATTTTTGTTACTTTTTATCATGTATAAGCATCTTAGGAATTCTTTTAATCGATTTGAATCATTTTAATAAGCACCAATATGGTTTTCTGATGATTTAAAGAATTTAAAATTTCTGGAAATCGCTCCTAATGTTCTCTAATGTTGTTAACTACTTCTTGAGTACTAGGATGATTTTAAGAAGTTACCAATCTAATAGTGTCATTTTGACATATACCAAGATGATTTTTCTGTATTTTGATAACTTTAATGACATGAATTTTTGAAATGTTTTATCGTGTATAAGTATCCCTTAGTGATACTTTTAATTGATTTGAATCATTTTAATAAGCACCAATACGGTTTTCTGATGATTTAAAGTTTAAAATTTTCTGAAAATCGCTCCCTTTAAATCTTTTAAATTAAGTACTTTTTGAGTAATAAAATGATTATAAGAAGTTACCAATCAATTAGTATCATTTCGACATGCACCTAGACGATTTTTCTATATTTTGACATCCTTATTGATCTTTCAAGTATATCCAGATCAAATTTTGGACATGTTTCAATCATTTGAATCATTTTGACAAGCAGCAATCAACACCAATCAGGTTTTCTCATATTCTAAAGTCATAGAATTTTCTGGAAATCTCTCCCTTTAACGCTATAAGTACTTTTTGAGTAATAACATGTTATTAATCAATTAGTATCATTTTGGCAGACACCAAGATGATTTTTCTATATTTTGACGTCTTATTTGACCTTCCAAACGTATTCAGATCAAATTTATGACATATTTCAATCATTCGAATCATTTTGACAAGCGGCAATGAGCACCAATTAGGTTTCCTCATGCTCTAAAGTTATAGAATTTTCTGGAAATCGCTTTTAATAATAAGATGTTTTTAAAAAGTTACTCGTCAATTAGTATCATTTTGACATACACCAAGATGATTACCCTATATTTTGACATCTTTTTTGATCTTTCAAACGTATTCAGAACAAGTTTTTGACATGTTCCAATCATTTGAATTATTTTGACAAGCAGCAGTCAATACCAATCAGATTTTCTCGTGTTCTAAAGTCATAGAATTTTCTGTAATACACTCCCTTTAATGCTATAAGTACTTTTTAAGTAGTATGATGATTTTAAGAAGTTACCCATTATCAATTAGTATCATTTTAACATATACCAAGATGATTTTTTTATATTTTGACATCTTTTTTGATCTTTCAAACGTATTCAGAACAAGTTTTTGACATGTTTCAATCATTTGAATTATTTTGACAAGCAGCAGTCAACACCAATCAGATTTTCTCATGTTCTAAAGTCATAGAATTTTCTGTAATACACTCCCTTTAATACTATAAGTACTTCTTAAGTAATAAGATGATTTTGAGAAGTTACCCATTATCAATTAGTATCATTTTAACATACACCAAGATGATTTTTTTATATTTTGACATCTTTTTTGATCTTTCAAACGTATTCAGAACAAGTTTTTGACATGTTTCAATCATTTGAATTATTTTGACAAGCAGCAGTCAACACCAATCAGATTTTCTCCTGTTCTAAAGTCATAGAATTTTCTGTAATACACTCTCTTTAATACTATAAGTACTTTTTAAGTAATAAGATGATTTTAAGAAGTTACCCATTATCAATTAGTATCATTTTAACATATACCAAGATGATTTTTTTATATTTTGACATCTTTTTTGATCTTTCAAACGTATTCAGAACAAGTTTTTGACATGTTTCAATCATTTGAATTATTTTGACAAGTAGCAGTCAATACCAATCAGATTTTCTCGTGTTCTAAAGTCAAAAAATTTTCTGTAATACACTCCCTTTAATGCTATAAGTACTTTTTAAGTAATAAGATGATTTTAAGAAGTTACCCATTATCAATTAGTATCATTTTAACATACACCAAGATGATTTTTTTATATTTTGACATCTTTTTTGATCTTTCAAACGTATTCATTCAGAACAAGTTTTTGACATGTTTCAATCATTTGAATTATTTTGACAAGCAGCAGTCAATACCAATCAGATTTTCTCGTGTTCTAAAGTCATAGAATTTTCTGTAATACACTCCCTTTAATGCTATAAGTACTTTTTAAGTAATAAGATGATTTTAAGAAGTTACCCATTATCAATTAGTATCATTTTAACATACACCAAGATGATTTTTTTATATATTGACATCTTTTTTGATCTTTCAAACGTATTCAGAACAAGTTTTTGACATGTTTCAATCATTTGAATTATTTTGACAAGCAGCAGTCAACACCACTCAGATTTTCTCATGTTCTAAAGTCATAGAATTTTCTGTAATACACTCCCTTTAATACTATAAGTACTTTTTAAGTAATAAGATGATTTTAAGAAGTTACCCATTATCAATTAGTCTCATTTTAACATACACCAAGATGATTTTTTTATATTTTGACATCTTTTTTGATCTTTCAAACGTATTCAGAACAAGTTTTTGACATGTTTCAATCATTTGAATTATTTTGACAAGCAGCAGTCAACACCACTCAGATTTTCTCATGTTCTAAAGTCATAGAATTTTCTGTAATACACTCCCTTTAATACTATAAGTACTTTTTAAGTAATAAGATGATTTTAAGAAGTTACCCATTATCAATTAGTCTCATTTTAACATACACCAAGATGATTTTTTTATATTTTGACATCTTTTTTGATCTTTCAAACGTATTCAGAACAAGTTTTTGACATGTTTCAATCATTTGAATTATTTTGACAAGCAGCAGTCAACACCAATCAGATTTTCTCATGTTCTAAAGCCATAGAATTTTCTGTAATACACTCCCTTTAATACTATAAGTACTTTTTAAGTAATAAGATGATTTTAAGAAGTTACCCATTATCAATTAGTATCATTTTAACATACACCAAGATGATTTTTTTTATATTTTGACATCTTTTTTGTTCTTTCAAACGTATTCAGAACAAGTTTTTGACATGTTTCAATCATTTGAATTATTTTGACAAGCAGCAGTCAACACCAATCAGATTTTCTCATGTTCTAATGCCATAGAATTTTCTGTAATACACTCCCTTTAATACTATAAGTACTTTTTAAGTAATAAGATGATTTTAAGAAGTTACCCATTATCAATTAGTATCATTTTAACATACACCAAGATGATTTTTTTTATATTTTGACATCTTTTTTGTTCTTTCAAACGTATTCAGAACAAGTTTTTGACATGTTTCAATCATTTGAATTATTTTGACAAGCAGCAGTCAATACCAATCAGATTTTCTCGTGTTCTAAAGTCATAGAATATTCTGTAATACACTTCCTTTAATGCTATAAGTACTTTTTAAGTAATAAGATGATTTTAAGAAGTTACCCATTATCAATTAGTCTAATTTTAACATACACCAAGATGATTTTTTTATATTTTGACATCTTTTTTGACCTTCCAAACATATTCAGATCAAATTTTTGACACGTTTCAATCATTTGAATCATTTTGACAAGTAGCAATAAGCAACAATCAGGTTTTCTCATGTTCCAAAGTCATCGAATTGTCTGGAAACTATTCCCCTTAACACTATAAGTACTTCTTAAGTAATAACATAATTTTCAGAAATTGCCAATCAATTAGTATCATTTTGACATATACCAAGATGATTTTTCTATATTTTGATATCTTTAATAACCTTTCAAACGCATCCAGATCAATTTTTTGACAGGTTTTATCGTGTATAAGTATCTTAACGATGTTTTTAATCGATTTGAATCATTTAAAGAAATACCAATCTAGTTTAAAATCTTAGAGATCATTTTAAAAAGTTACCAATAAATTTGTACGGTTTTGACATAGTATATGTCAAAACCTTTATAGATAAATATATATATATATATAGATAAAAAGCTTTATCTACTCTTTGACATCTTCTATATTCTTCCAAAATGCATCCAGATCACTTTTTTCACATGTTTTATCTTATATGAGTATCTTAGACAGGTTTTGAATCGATTTGAATCATTTTGACAAGCACCAATCAGGTTTTCTCATGTGCTAAAGTCATAGAATTTTTGGAAAACGCTCCTTTTAATTTTGTTTATTAATTTTTGAATAATAACATCATTTTAAGAAGTTAACAATAAATTTGTATGATTTTAACATACACCAAAAAGTTTTTTCTGCACTTTGACATCTTCTGTATTCTTCCAAAACACATCCTGATCGGTTTTTTGACATGTTTTATCATATATAAGTAGCTTAGACATGTTTAAAATCGGTTTGAATCATATTGACAAGCATCAAGCAGGTTTTCTCATATGCTAAAGTCATACGATTTTCTAAAAGACGCCTCTTTTAGTTTTTTAATTAATTTTTGAATAATAACATCATTTTAAGAAGTTACCAATAAATTTGTATGATTTTCACATACACCAAAAAGCTTTTTCTACACTTTGACATCTTCTATATCCTTCCAAAACGCATCCAGATTAGTTTCTGACATATTCTATCTTATATAAGTACCTTAGACATGTTTTCCATCGATTTGAACCATTTTGACAAGCAGGTTTTCTCATGTACCAAAATCGTAGAATTTTCTGGAAAAGGCTCCTTTTAATTTTGTTAATTAATTTTGGAATAATAACATCATTTTAAGTAGTTACCAATAAATTTGTATGATTTTGACATACACCAAAAAGCTTTTTCTACACTTTTACATCTTTCATACCCTTCCAAAACGCATCCAGATCAGTTTTTTAACATATTTTATCTTATATAAATATCTTGGATATGTTTTGAATCGATTTGACTCATTTTGACAAGCACCAATCAGGTTTTCTCATGTGCTAAAGCCATAGAATTTTCTGTAAAACGCTCCTTTTAATTTTGTTAATTAATTTTTTAATAATAACATCATTTTAAGAAGTTATTTTAACATTATTTTGAAAAGTTACCAATCAATGTGGATGATTCTGACACAGACTAGAAGGTTTTGTCTATATTTTGACATAGAACATGTTTCATTCTGTATAAGTATTTTAGGAAAGTATTTAATCGATTTGAATCATTTTGACAATCAATCAATTTACCAACAAGTTACCAATACCAGTTATAAATTTGTATGATTTTGACTTGCACCAAAATGTGCTTTTTTTGTATTTTGACGTATTTAAGTATCCTAGGGATGTTATTAATCGGATCAAATCACTTTGATATGCACCAATTAGGTTTTTTCATATTTCAAAATCATACATTTTTTTGCAAAACGTCTCTACTAACGGTAATTATCAATTTTTGTATAATAACATTATTACAAGGAGTTACCAATCAATTTACACCAGTTTGACACCCACCAATGATCTTTTTGTATTTTTTGACATCTTTAATATTCTTTGATGACGCATCTAAATTAGTTTTGACATGTTAATATCCTATTTAATCCTATTTAAGTATTCTAGGGATGTTATTAATCGAATCAAATCATTTTGACATGGACCAATCAGGTTTCTCATATTTCAAAATTTTAAAATTTTCTGCAAAACGTCCCTTTAACAATAATAATCAATTTTTAACTAATAACATCTTATCAAAGAGTTACGAATCAAATCACACCAGTTTGACACACTTTTTGTATTTTTGACATCTTTCGTATTCTTTGAAAACGCATTTAAATCATTTTTTGACATGTTTGACATGTTAATATCCTCCCAAAATGAATCGAGATCATTTTTTGACATACTTTATCGAGTTACAGTGTTCTAGGTATGCTATTAATCGAATCAAATCACTCTGACATGCACCAATCAGGTTTTTCATATTCCAAAATCTTAAAATTTTCTGCAAAACGTCCCTATTAACGGTAATAATCAATTTTTGATCATTTCAAAGAGTTACTAATCAATTAACACCAGTTTGACATTCACCAATGAGCTTTTTGTATTTTTTGACATCTTTTATATTCTTTGAAAACGCATTTAAATCATTTTTTGACATCTTTTATCATCCTCAAGTATTCTAGTGATATTTTTAATTGATTTGAATCATTTTGACTAACACCAATCAAATTTTAAGTATCTCCAAAATTTTTAAATTATCTAGAAATCCCTCATTTATGTAATGAACTAATTTTTTGTTACTAACATTCATTTCCAGTTCCAACTTGGGCTACAGGACCAAAAGGATGTCTCTTAACCGAGTTACCATCTTTAACGGTCCTTTACAACCCAGAACAATCAGCCCTTGAGTTAACTTCCGATTGCGGGCTAGATGGGACAAAAAGAATTGCTTGCAAAGGAAATGCTGTAATAAATTCATTTTGGTATAAGAAAAAGTGATATTTAATCATTTTTTTTGTTTTAGAATCGGGATCAAATGATAAAGCAATTAGCTTGCACGATAACCGATGATTTCGATGATAAATCGACCAAATTTCCTGCAACAACTCAACATTCCCCGATCACCGAAAACGATGAATTTACCAATACTGTTTATGAGTATTCTTCATCAACGAGGCATAGGAGGGATACGGAAGCGACTCAAAAGCCTACGGAGAGTGGGGTTTCTGAGATAAGTACAAATTTTTATCAGCCAACTTCTTTAACAGTGGGGGTTTCAACATATTTCTCTCCTCCGAAAACGTCTAATTCGGAAGATTCAGAAACATCTTCAAGGGAAGAATCAACTACGATTAAACCGGAAGAAACTTCATCAATTGAAAATTTGGAAAGTAGCAGCGTTGATTTTGAAACGAGCGATTTTCCAAGCGTAATTAATCAAGGGCAACTTTTTGGGATTATAGAAAATGGGACTAATTATGATATAATTGAGTTAAACGAAACTGGCACTGAAGAAAGTGTCAAGAAAGAGATTGATGGTAAGATAAATCAAGAAATGATCAAAGAAACGTTCAAAAAAGTTTCTAAAGATTTCTCAGAAAATCCAATCGTTGTTGCATCAACTGAAGTTCCGATTCAAAAAGAATCGCAATCATCAAAACTCCTAAAAAAATTGTACGGAAAAAATTTGAACGATCTTCAACAGAGCGATGATAAAAACCTCAATAAAGAAGTCGAAATGATTCCTCCACTTCCCGGGAGTCCCAACATGAAATTAAATCGAACCCATCGAAAACAATTGCCGATCATAGAAGATTTCGATGATAACGACGAGATCGATCTTGACATTGATAATAAATTGATTGAGAAAGAAACTGAAGAAGTCCAACATAAAACTGTTGAAGTAAAATTACATAAAAGTGGCGAGAAAAATGAAAGCAATCCGATTATTTATGTCACAACAAAAACTGGGGTGAAGAAATTTAAGAAAAATGTTGATGCAAAAAAAGATTTTATCAAAAAGGAGATTACGACAACGCCTCGAGGTGATTCGGAGGATTTTAAGGAAGAAATGAAGGGAGAAAATCCGATTAAAGAGATTTCTACGATTAAGCCACAAATAATTAATCAAAATGATGATAAAAATGATGATAAAGAAGATAATAAAAATGAAGAAAAGGAAGATAATAAAAATGATGATAAGGATGATAATAAAAATGATGATAATGAAGATAATAAAAGTGATAAAGAAGATAATAAAAATGATAAGGAAGATAATAAAAGTAAAGATGTTGTCAGAGAAGAAATTAATGATGATGATGAAGAAGATCGCTCAAAATATACCGTTAGCATTGATGATATGATCTCAACAACTCAGCCCCCATTAATTTCAAGCACAATGATCTCAAAAGATTTAGAATTAATTATAGACGAATTAAACAAAACCAACAATAATAATGTCTCAATTAAGATATCTCCAAAACAATTCGATGAAACATCCTCAGATAAACCTGACGTTGATTTTCAAGATGATATCGCAAATTTCGAGGGTACCGGTGAACCAAAAGACACACCAGAAGCTCAACCCAGACCAAATCGGCAAAGACAATTGACGAGAAATCAACGGAAAACTTTTTATCCCTATTTTTTCAGTAGAATGCTCGGTTGAAGTGAGGATTAAACCAAAAAAAATTCCAAAAAAAAGATATAGTACCAAAAAAAAAATCATTTTTACCGTTTATGTGAGTTTTCTACCAAATAAAACACGATTAAAACAAAAACAGGTGCCAAAAATTGAAATATGCGATGAGAATGATTAAATAACAAAAAACTAAACAAAACTGTGCAACGAAATTTTTTGATTTAAAAAAAAGAATTGAGATTTAAAAAAAAAGATTTTTCGTCAATTACATTGGAACTGGATTTAAAAAGAAGGGTCACACGCGAGTACCAAAATAAAGTACCAACATTTAGGTAACAGTTAAAGAAAAAGGAACCGAGTATGGTATTGTTAGTTATTTGTAGATGTAGTTTCAACATTGATTTTATACCTATATAGAATATTCTACATCGGCTAGATGATTAATAAATAACAAGTAAAATAAAAATCATTAGGATAAAATAATGTTAAATAGGGAATATTTTGGTTGTTTGAGTGTTTTTTAATAATAATAGAGGGATTTAATTAGCTTGATTAATCGCACAAGTTATTTTTATGATATAATTAAAAGAGATTTATTAAAAACGTTGAGTTATATATCATTTTAAAATGGAAACACGTATAAATAATTTCAGAATGATTTTTTAAAATTTACGCTATTTTTAGGATTATTTTATGTGTTAAGTTTCTTCTTTTCATGAAATATCTCCAAGAAATTTTCAAAAGACGTTAAGAGTTATACATTATAAGAGTTATATATTATGTATATCAAGGAGTTTTTCCAAGAGCTTTAAGAGTTATATATCATTTCAAAGCAGAGACTATTATCTTTAATTCAAGGTATACTTCATTAGATGAAACATGTAATTAACTTCAGAATGATTTCTTAAAGTTTGGGCTGTTTTTAAGATTATTTTATGCGTTATGATTTTCAAAAGACGTTAAAAGTTATACAGGGTGACACAAAAGTCTGGAATATAACGTTTTTAATAACTTCGCTATTTTTACTTTTAACAAAAAATCTTTCTTACAAAAGTTTTTAGGTTTCTTATAACGCATATTTCGTATAAGTTTGATTATTTGTATTATTTATAGTTTGGTTACCATGGTAACTAATTTTTTTATTTGAAGTGGGACGAAATTTTTTTTTATCTTTTTGATAATTGTTATGGATGGAGATGCCAAATAAGGAGAAAGCGTTACTTTGTATTTACAAATGATTATTTACAATAATTACAGAAACAATAAGGTTACATAATGAAAAAATCTGATAACTTAAGTTTTTTATAACTAATAAGTCAGGCGTTTTAGTCAAAGTAGGCACTGAAACAGCGTTGATACCTAAATTAATGCAGTAAAAAGAAACGAAGTAGGCGTTAACATGGCGTAAACAATTGAACTAAACGTCAAAAAATTGTGGATTTATAAACTATGAATAAGAATACACAAGAAATTTCAATTTATATGCTTTCACACCGTGTACATAATTTTAAAAAACGTCTTGACTTTTGTTTAATAGTAAATGGTGACCAATTTGAACATTTGTTGTAGTTTTAGTTTTGTTTGGTATTTGTTTGTTTTTTGAAAAGTTCCTTTTTGTTAACATATCAGTTAATATATAAATTTTTTTAAATTAATTCGCCCTGATTATTATGATTAATGCCATTTTATCGCCTATTTCGATTCTTCCAGTGCATTAATCCAGACTTTAACACTGTTTCAGTGCCTACTTTGATTAAAATGTCTGACTTATAACTTTTAAACAATCAATTTACCTGATTTTTTTTCATTATGTAACTATTTGCTTAACACAGAGAAAAGTATCAAAAAGATAAGAAAAAAAATTCGTCCCACTTCAAATAAATAAATTGTTACCATGGTAACCAAACTATAAACAATACAAACAATCAAATTTATCCAAAATATGCGTTAAAATAAATCTAAAAACTTTTATAAGAAAGATTTTTTGTTAAATGTAAAAATAGCGAAGTTATTTGCTATATTCCAGAGTTTTGTGTCACCCTGTATATCATTTCAAAATGAAGATTTTTAACTTTAAGATATAAATCATTATGTTACATGAAAATCGTTCTCAGCTTACGAGAACGATTTTTTAAAGTATACGTTGTATTTATGAGTTGCTTTAAAAAGTTATTTTTATTTCTTATTTTTAAAGTATATTTCCAAGGGTTTTTGAAAAAACTTTAAGAGTTATATATCATTCATTTTAAAGTAGAGTCTTAACTATAATTCAACATATAGTTAATTAGATAACATGGATAAATAATTTCAGAATGATTTTTTAAAATTTACTCTATTTTTATGATTATTTTATGCGTTATGTTTCTTCTTTTCATGATATATCTCCAAGATGTTTTCAAAAAACGTTAAGAGTTATATATCATTTTAGAATAGATTCTTTTAGCTTTAATTTAAGATGTAAATCATTTCTTAACATGTTAAAGACAGCTCGAAATGATTTTTTAAAGTATACGTTGTATTTATGAATTCCTTTTACACATCGATTTTTGCTTCATTTTTTTAAGATATACCGAGTGAGTTATTAGTATCAAGGTCACCGATAATCACTAAATCGTTTGACAAGGAAAAAAAGTTTTATACAAAAGTTATTTGGCTCACCACCTTCAACTATTTAAAATTATTTTCACTTATACAGGGTGTTCCTTGTAGGCGTATTGGACAGCATGTCAATTTGTTTAAATTGAACACCCAATATATTTTATCATATTATGATGACTACTAAATTTGGTAATACCAAGGTTCGTAAAGCGCATAATACCAGGTTGGCCAGAGACAGAAGAAGCGTTTGGAAGGGTAAGGAGGGTAACAAAACACAATGTCTTTTAAAAACATTTGATTTTGAGAGCCCTTGTTAAGTACTTATTATGAAAGGCTTCGATTAATTTTTATAGTGAGACTCTTAAACAATATCGCTTTTGGAGATTTGGTTATGAATTAAGCATTTATTAATCATTTCAAATTAAGCATTTCTTTCTATTTGCTTTAATTTTTGAGTTGAGGTTGATTTTTGCGTTGAAAATCCGAAATTATGATGTCCCAATTCATGCCCCAATTGTAACTGGTTATGAATTAAACATTTCTACACCATTATGAACAATTTTAGCGAATGAACTCTTTGACCATCCATTTTGAATTAAGAAAGAATTTTGAAATAAAAATCATCCATTATAATATTTTTGAGAATTTGACTTAGTATTTTGAAGATTCTTTTCCTTTATTTCCGCAATCTTGTCATATCCAGGTTGTAATTGGTTATGGATTATGTTTTTCTGGTTCATTAACTATTAAAGAAAGAAGAGAAAAAGCTATTAAACAATATTCGTTTAATAGGGTTTTCTGCAACTTTTGCTTTTTGAGATATGGTCGGTTTTTGGGAATGATATGAATGAAAACCCGAAATAAAGACGGAAAAAAAGATTCTTTAAGCAAATGGGAAGATGATTCGGGTTTAGAATTTTTATAAAAATAGTTCTTCCTTTTACTAGGAATTATATTAGCACTTATTTTATGATCCCATTTTACTTTACAACTTTTACAAAGTTATATGAAAAATTTCAAAATTCAAACAAAATTCTGTTTTGGAAACTAAAATGCCTACTTCTTCCTTCCTATGTCTTTTCTTTATATTTCTTTAAGTTATTAAAAATTCTAACACCTGTTAACCCACAAAAATAAATTTGTTCACCTAATATCGAGATATAGTTCCTGAGATATTCAATTATTTCACCAAAATGAGCTCATTACAGTACCTTTTTAAAAATGATTTAATAAAGACATATTTTTATTCGCTCTATATTTCGCTCTAAAACTATGCCAGATAATAATTAAAGCCAATGGGTAAATGACTATCGAAAGATATTAGATATGGTAGATACAGCGTGTTCATCAAGTTCAGCTATTTTTAATGTTTTTCAAATGGCTTTTTCTTAATTTTTTAAATTACAGGGTTTTCCTGTATATTGTATGCTGGTTGAATTGCCCACTAAATGCCCTTTAATTAAGGGTAAACATGGTATGTCTAACTTTAATAGTTTTCTTGATATTTAAAATTATAGAAAAATGTGTGACAAAATATGCCATTATTGCACTTAATGTTACATTCTATCTATTTTTATCAGTTTTTTGTTTTTCCTTTTATTATTCGATTAATACTTTATAATGTAAAATAATTCTTCTTTCGTATTCCAAATTTTAATGCGACTTGGTACTTTATAAAATTTACAAAGAATTATGTAATAAAATATGTTATTGTGATACCATTTAAATTTATTTTTTATATTTTTATAAGGTTTTGCTTCTTTATTTATCAAAAATAACATTTTGCTAAAATTTGAAGATTTAAGTAAACTCTAGATTTAAATTAAAAGTGGGCCTGCGGTTTCGCCATAGATGTAGATCAAGTTAATTAATTCTTTTTTTATTTTGCAAAATATTTGTAATAAATAAATGATCTAAACCTTATAAAAATACAAAAGTTAAATTATATTGCATCGCAATTGCATATTTTATAACATGAATCTTTTTAAATTTTACTAAGTGTTAAGTCGCATTTAAATTGGATATATGACAACAAAATTATTTTACATCAAAATATTAATCAAATAATAAACAAACTATAAAAAAATATATAAAAATATACACAATGTAATATTAAGTAAAATAATGGCGTGTTTCATTACACATTTTTCTTTAAATTGTAAATATCAGGAAAAATATTAAACTGAAACATATGATATACTTATTATTAATTAAAGGGAACTTGATGGGCAATTCAACCAATACAAAAGATACAGGGTCTTCAATTTAAAAAGTTAAGAAAACGTTTGAAAACCATCAAAAGTGAACTTTATGAACACGCTGTACAGTGTATCTAATATCTTTTTTATACTGCCATATACATACTGGTTCTAACTATTATCTAACATAGTTTCAAGGCAAAATCGTATAAAATGTCGTTTTTACAACCTTCTGAAGAAGTTCCTGTAATGGGCACATATTGGAGAAACAATTGAATATCTCTAATACTATATATTTTATAAATTAGTAACATATACGGTTGTAATAACAAATTTAGTAGTATTCATCATGTGATTAAATATTCAGGTGTTCTATTTAAAAAAGTTGACATACTGTCCGTTACGTCTTCGTAGAACACCCTGTAGAAGTGAAAATAACTTTAAATAGTAAAAGGTGGTAAGTCAAATAATTTTTGTATAAAATCTTTTTCTCCTTGTCAAACGGTTTAGTGACTATCGTCCGTCGGGATACTAACAACTCACCTTGTATATCATTTTAAAATGGAAACTTTTAACTTTAATATGACACGTAAAAATAAGTTCTGAATGATTTTTTAAAATTTACTTTATTTTTATGATTATTTTATGCGTTATGTTTTTTCTTTTCATGATATATCTCCAAGATGCTTTTAAAAAACGTTAAGAGTTATATATCATTTTAGAATAGATTCTTTTAGCTTTAATTTAAGAGTATAAATCATTTCTTAACATGTTAAAGTCAGCTCGAAATGATTTTTTTAAAGTATACGTTGTATTTATGAATTCCTTTTAAACATCGATTTTTACTTCTTATTTTAAAGATATACCGGGTGAGTTTTTAATATCCAGACCGACGATAATCACTAAATCGTTTGACAACGAAAAAAAAGTTTTATACAAAAGTTATTTGGCTCAGCACCTATTTAAAATTATTTTCACTTATACAGGGTGTTCCATGTAGACGTATTGGACAGTATGTCAATTTTTTAAATTGAACCCAATATGTGTTATCATATGATTACTACTAAATTTGGTAATACAACCGTATACGTTACTAATTCTTAGAGTTCATACTTCCTGAGATATTCAATAATTTCACCAAAATGAGCTCATTGCAGTATCTTTTTAAAAATGATTTAAAAACGACGTATTTTCAGATATCGCTCTGAAACTATGCCAGATAATAACTAAAACCAATGGGTAAATGACTTTATTAAAATATATTACATATCCTATACAGCGTGTTCATAAAGTTCAGCTAGTTTTGATGTTTTTCAAATAGCTTTCTCTTAAACTTTTTAAATGGAACACCCCGTATATTGTATGCTGATTAAATTGCCCCTTAGATTCCCTTTAATTAATGGTAAGTGCGATATGTATCTAACTTTAATAGGTTTTTAATATTTAGAATTTAAAGAAAAATGTGTGATAAAATATGTCATTATTGCACTTAATATTATATTCTGTCTATTTTAATCAGTTTTCTTTTCTGTTTTTCCTTTTATTATTTGATTAATACTTTATAATATAAAATAATTCTTCTTTCGTATTCCAAATTTTAATGCGACTTGGTACTTTATAAAATTTACAAAGAGTTATGTAATAAAATATGTTATTGTGATACCATATAAATTTACTTTTTATATTTTTATCAGGTTTTGATTATTTATTTATAAAAAATAATATTTTGCTAAAATTTCCAAATTTAAGTAAATACTACATTTAAAGTACATGTGGGCCTGTCGGTTTCTCCATAGATGTAGATCAAGTTAATTAATTCTTTTTTTATTGGGCAAAATATTTGTAATAAATAAATGATCTAAATCTGATAAAAATACAAAAAATAATATTATATTGAATCACATTTGCATATTTTATAACTTGAATCTTTTTATATTTTATAAAATACTAAGTCGCATTTAAATTGGATATACGGCAAGAAAATTATTTTACATCATATTAATCAAATAATAAACAAACTACAAAAAAAAATATAAAAGTAGACGGAATATAATATTAAGTGCAATAATGGCGTGTTTTATTACACATTTTTCTTTAAATTGTAAATATTAGGAAAATTGTTAAACATATGATATACTTATTATTAAGTAAAGGTAACTTGATGGGCAATTCAACCAACACAAAAAATACAGGGTGTTCCATTTAAAAAAAATAAGAAAACATTATTGAAAAGTAAGTGAATTTTATGAACACGCTGTACGGTGTATCTAATATCTTTTTTATATTACCATATACATACTGGTTCTAACTATTATCTAACATAGTTTCAAGGCAAAATCGTATAAAATGTCGTTTTTACAACCTTCTTAAGAAGTTCCTGTAATGGGCACATATTGGAGAAACAATCGTATATCTCTAATACTATAAATTTTATAAACTAGTAACATATACGGTTGTAATAACAAATTTAGTAGTATTCATCATGTGATTAAATATACAGGTGTTCTATTTAAAAAAGTTGACATACTGTCCGTTACGTCTTCGTAGAACACCCTGTAGAAGTGAAAATAACTTTAAATAGTAGAAGGTGGTAAGTCAAATAATTTTTGTATAAAATCTTTTTCTCCTTGTCAAACGGTTTAGTGACTATCGTCCGTCGGGATACTAACAACTCACCCTGTATATCATTTTAAAATGGAAACTTTTAACTTTAATATGACACGTAAAAATAAGTTCTAAATGATTTTTTAAAATTTACTTTATCTTTATGATTATTTTATGCGTTATGTTTCTTCTTTTCATGATATATCTCCA
Source organism: Onthophagus sagittarius (assembly GCA_036711965.1). Lineage (NCBI taxonomy): Eukaryota > Metazoa > Arthropoda > Insecta > Coleoptera > Scarabaeidae > Onthophagus > Onthophagus sagittarius. The sequence continues at coordinate 19,220,989 of JASERS010000004.1, forward strand.
AGATGCTTTTTAAAAACGTTAAGAGTTATATATCAGTTTAGAATAGATTCTTTTAGCTTTAATTTAAGAGTATAAATCATTTCTTAACATGTTAAAGTCAGCTAGAAATGATTTTTTAAAGTATACGTTGTATTTATGAATTCCTTTTAAACATCGATTTTTGTTTCTTATTTTAAAGTCATATACCTCCTGGTTTTGACTATTATCTGACATAGTTTCAAGGAAAAATCGAATAAAATGTCGTTTTTACAACGTTTTTAAGAAGTTCCTGTAATGGGCGCATATTGGAGAAATAGTTGAAGCTCTCTGAAACTATAAATTTTATAAGTTAGTAACATATACGATTGTAATAACAAATTTAGTAATATTCATAATATAATAACATATACAGGGTGTTCCAATAAAAAAAAATGACATACTCCCTGTTATACCTAAATAGAACACACTCTATAAGGGAAACTAATTTTAGGTAATAGAAAGTGGTGAGTTAAATAATTTTTGTAAAAAACATTTTGTTCTTTCTCAAACGGTTTAGTGCTTAAAGCTTAGAATGATTTTTTAAAGTATTTATTAATTCATATTATAACTTTAAGAGTTATATGTCATTTCAAAACGAAAACTTTTAACTTTAAGATATAAATCATTATGTTACATGAAAAAGTAAGCTCAGAATGATTTTTTAAAGCATACGTTGCATTTATGAGTTCCTTTGAAATGTTATTTTTGCTTTTTATTTTTAAGGTATATCTCCAAGGGTTTTTCAAAAAACTTTAAGAGTTATACAGAGTGGTCCGTAAGTTAAAGTTAATATTTTATTTTCGTTTTTCTTAAATAATTTCCTAACATCTTACATTATGAACATGAAAATTGGTACATTACCATTTTTTAAGACGATGAATAAGAATTTGGTATTAGTTTTTATCCATCGGTCAGATGGCGCTGTCTACTTTAAAAAGCTCCTTTAAAGTGACCACATATTTTTATCGTTAAAATTTTTACAACTCACATAACTCAATCAAGTTCCTCAGACATTTTTACATAAATTTGGTATACCTATCAATATTCTCTAAAGTTCTCCGTTTTCAAGATAATCACCATTCAAGCACATACTGCAAAGTTTAACTATACTCAGTAAACCTTAGTTGGCAGTGAAAAAGTCTTTATTTACAATTGGATTGAAATAAATTGGGTTAAATTATAAAATTATTACGATTTCATTCAATTTCTCTTAGTCCAATTGTTAAATAATAACGAAGATAGAGATGGTTAAAATTAATAGATTAGTTTCATTTTTCTTCAAATAATTTAGCTTTTTCTTAAATTACGAACATGAAAATTGGTATGTAATCACTTTTTAAGACAATAAATTTTAATTTGGTATTCGTTCTGAAGCATCTTTGTCAACGCCAACAGATCTCATTGAGAGGTTAGATTATGCAAATTACCCTTAAACAGTAATTATCTCGGAAATGGAGAGTATTACAAAAAATTGGTAAGTATACCAAATTTATGTAAAAATGTCCGAGGAGCTTGTTTAAGTTATGTGAATTGGGAAAATATTAACAATGAAAAAGATATAATCACTTTAAAGTAGTGCTTTTAAAGAAGATAGCGCTATCTGAGCGGTAGATCAAAACTAATAACAAATTATTATTTATCACCTTAAAAAATGCTAATTAGTTAGCATTTCAGTTAAAGTATTAACTTTAACCATCTGTATCTTCGTTATTATTAACAATTGGACTAAGATAAAATGAGTTAAATCGTAATAATTTGATGTAAGTAATTTAAGGAATGTAAGGAAATATCATGTTAAAATGAAAACTTCTAACTTTAATAATAAGTTCTGAATGATTTTTAAAGTTTATGACAATTTTAATTTGAGATATAAATCAGTTTTTAGTACATTAAAGTAAACTCAGAATGACTTTTTACAGGATTTATGAACACTTATTATAACTTTAAGATGTAAATCATTATGTTATATGTAAAAGTAAGCTATGTATCTGAGTCCTTTTCAAATGTTATTTTAGCTTCTTATTTTTAAAGTATATTTCCAAGGGTTTTTTAAAAAACTTTAAGAGTTATATATCATTTCAAAGTAAAGTCTTAACTTTAATTCAAGATATTAAATCATCTAATGATGATTTTTTAAAGTTTATGCTGTTTTTAAGATTAATTTATGCGTTATGTTTCGTCTTTTCATGATATATCTTCAAGAGATTTTCAAAAAACGTTAAGAATTATATATTATTTTAAACTGGAAGCTTTTAACCTTCATTTAAGATATAAATCATTCCTTGACATATTAAAGTAAGCTCGAAATGATTTCTTAAAGTATACGTTGTGGTTATGAATTCCTTTTAAACATCGATATTTGCTTCTTATTTTTAAGATATATATCAGTTTTTCGAAGAGCTTTAAAAGTTATATATCGTTTCAAAGCAGAGACATTTATCTTTAACTCAAGTTATAGTTCATTAGATGAAACATGTAATAAACTTCAGAATGATTTCTTAAAGTTTACTCTGTTTTGAAGATTATTCTATGCGTTATGTTTCTTCTTTTCATGATATATCTCCTAAAGATTTTCAAAAAACGTTAAGGGTTATATATCATTTTAAAATGGAAGCTTTTAGCTTCAATTTGTGATATAAGTCATTTCTTCACATGTTAAAGTAAGCTCGAAATGATTTTTTAAAGTATACATTGTATTTATGAACTCCTTTTAAGCATCGATTTTTGCTTCTTATTTTTAAGATATATATCAAAGAATTTTTCCACGAGCTTTAAGAGTTATATATCATTTCAAAGCAGACACTTTTATCTTTAATTCAAGATATAGCTCATTAGATAACACATGTAAATAATTTCAGGATGATTTTTTAAAGTTTATGCTGTTTTCAAGATTAATTTATGCGTTGTTTCGTCTTTTCATGATATATCTCCAAGAGATTTTCAAAAAACGTTAAGGGTTATGTATCATTTTAAAATGGAAGCTCTTTGCTTCAATTTGAGATATAAGACATTTCTTCACATGTTAAAGTAAGCTCGAAATGATTTTTTAAAGTATACGTTGTATTTATGAATTCCTTTTAAACATCGATTTTTGCTTCTTATTTTTAAAATATATATCAAAGAGTTTTTCCAAGAGCTTTAAGAGTTATATATCATTTCAAAGCAGAGACTATTATCATTAATTCAAGGTATACTTCATTAGATGAAACATGTAATTAACTTCAAAATGATTTCTTAAAGTTTGCGCTAATTTTAAGATTATTTTATGCGTTATGATTCGTCTTTTCATGATATATCTCCAAGAGATTTTCAAAAAAACGGCAAGAGTTATATATCATTTTAAAATGGAAGCTTTTTGCTTCAATTTGAGATATATATCACTTTTTGACAACGTTAAAGTGAGCTCGAAATGATGTTTTAAAGTATACGTTATACAATGCGATCAAAAAAGACTGTCCATAAAAACTACTTTCCTAAGTATTAGATACCAATATTTTCTTCCATCCACTACCACTTCTTTTAAATAGGAGTGGGGATAATTATGCTATCTTAAACGCTTTTATTGGATAAAGAAAACACTGCTCCACAGAAAAGGGCAATATGAGGTCGTCGACCAATAAGATTCACCAACAAATCCCCACCACTATTTAATTTAAAAAAGGAGGTGGAAGGAGGGAAGCAAATATTGGTATCAAGGGCTTAGGAAAGTGTTTTTTTTACAGTCCGTCTTTTTTGATCGCTCGGTATTTCTGAATTCCTTTTAAACGTTAATTTTGGCTTTTATTTTTAATATAATCTCGAAGAGTTTTTCAGAAAACCTTAAGAATTATTAATTCAAAATATAAATCATTAGATAATAATAAATAAATTCAAAATGATTCCTTTTAAATATTAATTCTTATATTGAGACTAAACTTGTGTGATAATTCTTTATTATTAATATGAAAACACTCAATTTTATTTTAACATTTATTAGTGTTGATAATAAAAAGCGTTAGAACCATCATATTTATTGATAGATGGGTAGTTTTAGTTTGAAAAGAATTTTTGAAAGGAAAGTTTTCTATTTTAATTTCCTAACATAAGAATTTCATCATAGCAAATTTATATTCAATTTTTTAGATTAAATTTCAAGGTTCCCTTCACAAAACTTTTTATTACTATTGACATTTCTTTTCTAATTTAAAAGTTTAGAAATGCTTTATGAATCAAAACTTTCTTTCAAAAAATTCTTGAAAAAGAAATGATTATTAGATGTAATAACCTAATTACTTTAGATACAAAAATAGACTTTTTGAGCTACTGTTAGTGGTAAATGTTGATTCTTAAGCGGCACACGTGGCAAAAACACTTTAAGAGCTATGCACCGTCCTGCTTCCCGTCCTCCTTAAGACTTTAAATAATTTAATAATTTTTAAAAAGACTTTTTTGATTTTGTTGTATAAAAAATATTTTAATTTTAAATTTTTTAATTAATTTCGCGATGAAACGCACAAATTGCTCAATTTTTTCTCGACTTTCCATTTTCAATTTCTTTGTATGAAATATGAATAAGACTTTATTTGTTACTTAATTATTTAAAACTTATTTTTATTTATTGTTATTACATGTATTGTGTAAATATTAACCAATGATTGTGCTAATATTATGTAATAAATAAATAAATTAAAATAAATTAATGTTTTTTAGCAGACCTCAAATTAAATCAGCCAATTTTAAAAATAGATATCACATGAATTATTCAATCAGGAAATTTTATTGATGGTATAATTTATGAAATATTCATTTATAATCTCATAAAGTTTCGTTTCTTAAATTCTGTTCGTTTTGGAGAAAATAAATTTTTATCAGAAATGTTATTTTAAACGAATACCAAATTAAAAGGGGATCTTTAAGAAATTGTATAAATTAAGTTTTTCAACCCAGAAGTTGTACCTTTAAAGTTGATACAATTAATTCTAACACATTCCTATATAACCCCATAAAGTTTAATATCTTAAATCCTGATCGTTTTAGAAAAAATAATCGTTTTCGTTAATGTCATTTTCAACAAATATCAAATTCAAGAGGAATTTTTAAAAATTTGTATAAATTAAGTTTCTCAACCCGGAAACTTTAATGTTGGTACAATTAATCCTAAGACATTCTTTTATATGACGAAAAAATTTCATTTCTTAAATCCTGATAGATTTGGAGAAAATAATCTTTTTAGTTAATGTCATTTCGAATAAATGTCAAATTAATAGGTTGATTTTTTAAAATTCGCATAACAGGAGCTTATCAACCCAGAAACTTTAAAGTTGGTGTAATTAATCCTAACACATTCCTTTATAACCCCATAAAGTCTAATTTTTTAAATCCTGGTCGTTTTAGAGAAAATAATCTTATTCATTACTGTTATTTTCAACAAATATCAAATTAAAAGGGGATCTTTAAAAATTTGTATAAATTAAGTTTTTCAACTCAGAAACTTTAAAGTTGATACAATTAATCTTCACACACTCTTTTATAAGCCCGAAAAAATTGATTTCTTAAATCCTGGTGGATTTGGAGAAAATAATCTTTTTAATTAATGTCGTTTCAAATAAACATCAAATTAATAGGTTGATTTTTAAAAATTCGTATAAAATGAGTTTATCAACCCAGAAACTTTAAAGTTGGTATAATTATTCATAACACATTCCTTTATAAAACCGAAAAATTTGATTTCTTAAATCCTGATAGATTTGAAGGAAATAATCTTTTTAGTTAATGTCATTTCGAATAAATATCAAATTAAAAGGTCGATTTTAAAAAATTCGTATAAAATGAGTTTATCAACCCAAAAACTTTAAAGTTGGTGCATTTCATACTAACACATTTTTTTATAAACGCACAAAGTTTAATTTCTTAAATCCTGGTCGTTTTAGAAAAAATAATCTTTTTAGTTAATGTTATTTTCAACAAACATCAAATTAAAATGGGATTTTTAAAAATTTGTATAAATTAAATTTCTCAACCCAGAAGCTGTAAAGTTGGTACAATTAATCTTAACACATGCTTTTATCAGACCGAAAAATTTGGCTTCTTAAATCCTGATAGATTTGGAGAAAATAATCTTTTTAGTTAATGTCATTTCGAATAAATGTCAAATTAAAAGGTTGATTTTTAAAAATTCGTATAAAATGAGTTTATCTACCCAGTAACATTAAAGTTGGTATAATTAATCCTAACACCTTTCTTTATAACCCCACCAAGTTTAATTTCTTAAATCCTGGTCGTTTTAGAAAAAATAATCTTTTTCGTTAATGTCATTTTCAACAAATATCAAATTAAAAATGGATTTTTAAAAATTTGTATAAATTAAGCTTCTCAACCCAGAAACTATAAAGTTGGTACAATCAATCCTAACATGTTCTTTTATAATACCGAAAAATTTGATTTCTGAAATCCTGATAGATTTGGAGAAAATAATCTTTTTAGTTAATGTCATTTCGAATAAATGTCAAATTAAAAGGTTGATTTTTAAAAATTCGTATAAAATGAGTTTATCGACCCAGTAACGTTAAAGTTGGTATAATTAATCCTAACACCTTCCTTTATAACCCCACCAAGTTTAATTTCTTAAATCCTGATCGTTTTAGAAAAAATAATCTTTTTCGTTAATGTCATTTTCAACAAATATCAAATTAAAATGAGATTTTTAAAAATTTGTATAAATTAAGCTTCTCAACCCAGAAACTATAAAGTTGGTACAATTAATCCTAACACGTTCTTTTATAATACCGAAAAATTTGATTTCTTAAATTCTGGTGGATTTGGAGAAAATAATCTTTTTAGTTAATGTCATTTCGAATAAATCTCAAATTAAAAGGTTGATTTTTTAAAATTCGCATAAAACGAACTTATCAACCCAGAAACTTTAAAGTTGGTATAATTAATCCAAACACATTCTTTTATAACCCCACCAAGTTTAATTTCTTAAATCCTGGTTGTTTTAGAAAAAATAATCTTTTTCGTTAATGTCATTTTCAACAAATATCGAATTAAAAAGGGATTTTTAAAAATTTGTATAAATTAAGTTTCTCAACCCAGAAACTGTAAAGTTGGTACCATTAATCGTAACACATGCTTTTATCAGACCGAAAAATTTGGCTTCTTAAATCCTGATAGATTTGGAGAAAATAATCTTTTTAGTTAATGTCATTTCGAATAAATGTCAAATTAAAAGGTTGATTTTTAAAAATTCGTATAAAATGAGTTTATCGACCCTGTAACGTCAAAGTTGGTATAATTAATCCTAACACCTTCCTTTATAACCCCACCAAGTTTAATTTCTTAAATCCTGGTCGTTTTAGAAAAAATAATCTTTTTCGTTAATGTCATTTTCAACAAATATAAAATTAAAAAGAGATTTTTAAAAACTTGTATAAATTAAGCTTCTCAACCCAGAAACTATAAAGTTGGTACAATTAATCCTAACACGTTGTTTTATAATACCGAAAAATTTGATTTCTGAAATCCTGATAGATTTGGAGAAAATAATCTTTTTAGTTAATGTCATTTCGAATAAATATCAAATTAAAAGGTTGATTTTTAAAAATTCGTATAAACTGAGTTTATCGACCCAGAAACATTAAAGTTGGTATAATCAATCCTAATACATTCCTTTATAACCCCACCAAGTTTAATATCTTAAATCCTGGTCGTTTTAGAAAAAATAATCTTTTTCGTTAATGTCATTTTCAACAAATATCAAATTAAAAAGGGATTTTTAAAAATTTGTATAAATTAAGTTTCTTAACCCAAAAACTGTAAAGTTGGTACAATTAATCTTAACACATGCTTTTATCAGATCGATAAATTTGGCTTCTTAAATCCTGATAGATTTGGAGAAATTAATCTTTTTAGTTAATGTCATTTCCAATAAATGTCAAATTAAAAGGTTGATTTTTAAAAATTCGTATAAATGAATTTATCGACCCAGCAACATTAAAGTTGGTATAATTATTCCTAACACATTCCTTTGTAACCCCACTAAGTTTAATTTCTTAAATCCAGGTCGTTTTAGAGAAAATAATCTTTTTCGTTAATGTCATTTTCAACAAACATCAAATTAAAAAGGGATTTTTAAAAATTTGTATAAATTAAGTTTCTCAACCCAGAAACTGTAAGGTTGGTACAATTAATCTTAACACATGCTTTTATCAGATCGAAAAATTTGGCTTCTTAAATCCTGACAGATTTGGAGAAAATAATCTTTTTAGTAAATGTCATTTCGAATAAATGTCAAATTAAAAGGTTGATTTTTAAAAATTCGTATAAAATGAATTTATCGACCCTGTAACGTTAAAGTTGGTATAATTAATCCTAACACCTTCCTTTATAACCCCACCAAGTTTAATTTCTTAAATCCTGGTCGTTTTAGAAAAAATAATCTTTTTCGTTAATGTCATTTTCAACAAATATCAAATTAAAACGGGATTTTTAAAAATTTGTATAAATTAAGTTTGTCAACCCAGAAACTGTAAAGTTGGTACAATTAATCTTAACACATGCTTTTATCAGACCGAAAAATTTGGCTTCTTAAATCCTGATAGATTTGGAGAAAATAATCTTTTTAGTTAATGTCATTTCGAATAAATGTCAAATTAAAAGGTTGATTTTTAAAAATTCGTATAAAATGAGTTTATCGACCCTGTAACATTAAAGTTGGTATAATTAATCCTAACACATTCCCTTATAACCCCACCAAGTTTAATTTCTTAAATCCTGGTCATTTTAGAAAAAATAATCTTTTTCGTTAATGTCATTTTCAACAAACATCAAATTAAAAAGGGATTTTTAAAAATTTGTATAAATTACATTTCTCCACCCAGAAGCTGTAAAGTTGGTACAATTAATCTTAACACATGCTTTTATCAGACCGAAAAATTTGGCTTCTTAAATCCTGATAGATTTGGAGAAAATAATCTTTTTAGTTAATGTCATTTCGGATAAATGTCAAATTAAGAGGTTGATTTTAAAAAATTCGTAGAAAATGAGTTTATCGACCCAGTAACATTAAAGTTGGTATAATTAATCCTAACACATTCCTTTGTAACCCCACCAAGTTTAATTTCTTAAATCCCGGTCGTTTTAGAAAAAATAATCTTTTTTGTTAATGTCATTTTCAACAAATATAAAATTAAAAAGGGATTTTTAAAAATTTGTATAAATTAAGTTTCTCAACCCAGAAACTGTAAGGTTGGTACAATTAATCTTAACACATGCTTTTATCAGATCGAAAAATTTGGCTTCTTAAATCCTGATAGATTTGGAGAAAATAATCTTTTTAGTAAATGTCATTTCGAATAAATGTCAAATTAAAAGGTTGATTTTTAAAAATTCGTATAAAATGAGTTTATCGACCCTGTAACGTTAAAGTTGGTATAATTAATCCTAACACCTTCCTTTATAACCCCACCAAGTTTAATTTCTTAAATCCTGGTCGTTTTAGAAAAAATTATCTTTTTCGTTAATGTCATTTTCAACAAATATCAAATTAAAAATGGATTTTTAAAAATTTGTATAAATTAAGCTTATCAACCCAGAAACTATAAAGTTGGTACAATTAATCCTAACACGTTCTTTTATAATACCGAAAAATTTGATTTCTGAAATCCTGATAGATTTGGAGAATAATCTTTTTAGTTAATGTCATTTCGAATAAATGTCAAATTAATAGGTTGATTTTTAAAAATTCGTATAAAATGAGTTTATCGACCCAGTAACATTAAAGTTGGTATAATTAATCCTAACACCTTCCTTTATAACCCCACCAAGTTTAATTTCTTAAATCCCGGTCGTTTTAGAAAAAATAATCTTTTTCGTTAATGTTATTTTCAACAAATATCACATTAAAAAGGGATTTTTAAAAATTTGTATATATTAAGCTTCTCAACCCATAAACTGTAAAGTTGGTACAACTAATCCTAACACGTTCTTTTATAATACCGAAAAATTTGATTTCTGAAATCCTGATAGATTTGGAGAAAATAATCTTTTTAAGTTAATGTCATTTCGGATAAATGTCAAATTAAAAGGTCGATTTTTAAAAATTCGTATAAAATGAGTTTATCAACTCAGAAACTTTAAAGTTGGTGTAATTCATCCTAACACATTCCTTTATAACCCCACAAAGTTTAATTTCTTAAATCCTGGTCGTTTTAGAGAAAATAACCTTTTTAGTTAATGTAATTTTCAACAAATATCAAATTAAAAAGGGATTTTTAAAAATTTGTATAAATTAGGTTTCGCAACCCGGAAACTTTAAAATTGGTACAATTAACCTTAACACATTCTTTTATAAGTCCGAAAAATTTGATTTTTTAAATCCTTATCGATTTGGAGGAATTATTCTTTTTAATTAATGTCATTTCGAATAAATGTCGAATTAAAAGGTTGATTTTTAAAAATTAAGAAACTTTAAAGTAGGTGAAAGTAATCCTAACACATTCATTTATAACGCCACAACGTTTAATTTCTTAAATCGTTCTAGTTTTAGAGAAAATACTCTTTTTCGTTAATGTCATTTCCATCAAGTTAAAAGAATGATTTTTAAAACTAGATATAAAGTGAGTTCTTTAACCTAGAAACTTTAAAGTTGGTATAATTAATCTTAAAACGTCCCGTTCGGCCCTTATAAACTTTCGTATCTTAAATCATGTTAAATTTTGTAGAAAGGTTTTGTTAAATCATATCAAGAAAATTAAAATAAAACAAGAAATGTGTTCTTTTAATTTAATTTTATTAAATCGTTAAAATTGTATAGTTTGATAAACAAAAATTAAAAATTTTATAAAACCATACACAAAGATTATTTTAACCATCAAATCTAAAAAGTATAATCTAAAAAAAAATTTTTAAAATCATCAGAATTAATTAAATTTTTTTACTTACGCTTTAAACTGAAATTTATAATAGGCCATATTATTCATATCTTCTTTAACGCAGAATTCTCGAACGCCGAAAAACGTGTTCTTCAAATATTTTTTAACATCAACATCGATATTTGCATAAAATACCTTTTTATCGGGCGGGCTTAATTGATCCACCATCTCTAAGGCTTTTTCATTTGAGAATTTCCATTTTTTTATTGTGAAATATTGAAGAAGATTTGAAGCTGTATAAATCCTATTTTGTATCATCACCAAACTAAAACAGATAATATAAAAAAATATAAATAAATAAATCTAAATTTAATTAATTAAATTAAATACTTACAATGGTTTTTGCATAAATAATATTAAAAGAAAATCAATGAAATACGCCGGAATATAATGGAACAATAACATATAAATTTGATTCAAATAGTAATTTTTTGTTACATCAGTAGAGGGGTACCAAAGCATTTTTTTAAAAGGATATTCGCTCACTAAATTCCTGTAAAAATCGAAAACTTCACCCCAAGTAACTTGGTATCGATCACCTTGGGTTACGTTATAAACTGGGGTTTTTGTAAATCTGTAAATTAAAAAAAAATAATTAAGACGAAATAAGATTGATTTAAAAAATAATTACGGATGAGTTGCTCTGTAATATCCGCTTATAATCAATCCATTTATTGCTATATCAACCGGGATAATTTGCGGCGACAAATCGGGGTCTAAAAGAGTCGTTCTTAAAACGCCTTTTCCTGCGGCTACCATAAGGCCAATTGGACCATAAAAACTGTCAACCCAACCTGGGGCTGGTTCATATACGGAGGGAAGTACGATGGATGGTCGAGTTATTACAATCGGCAGTTTATTCCCCATCTCATCGGCAATCATTTCAGCAAGGCGTTTTGTGAAAGTGTAAGTGTTCGGGTGTGGATGAATTAAGCTAAATTAAAATGTAACAAAAAAAAGCATATTAATTATTGGTTGCAATAGTACATTAATTGGAAGATTAAATTAAATCTAATTAAAAAGTTTTTTTTTTGTAATTATAACCTTCTTGAAAAATTTGTATAAATTAAGTTTCTCAACCCATAAACTGTAAAGTTGGTACAATTAATCTTAACATATGCTTTTATCAGACCGAAAAATTTGATTTCTGAAATCCTGATAGATTTGGAGAAAATAATCTTTTTAGTTAATGTTATTTCGGATAAATGTCAAATTAAAAGGTTGATTTTAAAAAATTCGTAAAAAATGAGTTTATCGACCCAGTAACATGAAAGCATATTAATTATTGGTTGCAATAGTACATTAATTGGAAGATTAAATTAAATCTAATTAAAAAGTTTTTTTTTGTAATTATAACCTTCTTTGTTTGAAGTTGAATAGAAGCAATTTGTAAGTATAAAGGTAAGTAATTAAAATAGGATAATTTCTAAGATTTTTTTATAAGAAAAATAACGTTGCAAAAACCCAAATCTGTATTCGATGCTTTTTTGAAGATAAACAAAATCTTTTTCTCCCAAATTATTTGAAATTGAAAAATAAAACTTTTGGAGGTTGCAACAGAACCAAGGTTGTTACATTTTAAAGAAAGCGTTTTAAATATGTTTTAAACTGTATGATATGATATGTTTAAAACTAAATTTGTTTTAAATAGTTCAAAAGCTGTTTCTTTATGTATGATTTTTGACAAACCTATATTAAAAGTAAAAATTAATATGTGATTAAAACTAAGGCAAATCTTAAACAAAAATCGTTACATAGCTAGATACACTATTTACTCCATTTAACTCTCGAAATGTACGGACTACTTCTGTTGCTATATGATTTCCTAATCTATTGCTGAACAGATTAAGTTTCGTTTTAGGAAGAAAAAAGTTGCTCAATATTGGAAAATGATGCTACCCCATCGTATATAGCTGTTGAACTAATTTTCACCAGGTTAACATCTTAAATAGTGGACTATTTTCCAAGAAATTTATGATAGTTAGTAACACTTCTGAACATATGCGCCTGTTTTTAAAAGTATGTGTGGGTGCTGAAAAGAATTAATTGGAAAAAGACTCAAACGTTTACTCAAACGAGTTTACAGTTTTAAAGGCTGTATGTATTCTTTAATTGACACTTTATTGAATTACTGGCATGAAGATTTTGTATTTTACCAACAGTAATAATAATAAATAATAATAATAATAATAATAAATCATTTATTGTTCATAACTTAATAGCAAAAATTTCTATAACATTCTTTACATTTAAAAAAAAAACTAAAGTATGAACAAACGGTGTTGTTCAACATTCCTTGTCGTTCTTCCACAAACACCAACAGCAACAACAATATTAACAAAAGAAAAGAAATTATACAGAAAGAAAGTAACCTATTAATACAAAAAAATATATATATATACAATTGCAAAACAGTAACCATAACAATAATTCCTGTAACAAGTATTAACGTCTGATATTCTGTAAAACGCATTGAGCCGAGAACAAAACTGTCCGGTATCGACGACGCCTAAAAATACCAACGGACGTGCACAGTCCCATAACCTTAAAGATTTCATTCATTAATTGAGTAATTTTGTAAGAATAACATTTTTTGTAAAACTGCTCTTATGTATAGGCGGTGTAAGTGTTCCTTTATATCTTATATTAAGGGTGTGCACGTCCGTTCTGAACTGTATCTTTTGATAAAGGTAGAGAGGCCGCGCTGACACTATAATGTTGAAGTAAGTTGTCGCACAATGCAATTTTCTACGATTTACCATGTTCAACCAATTTACTTGAACCAATTTGTGACTGATGTGTTCTCGCCGTCTTATCCCGAAAATAAGTCGAAGGCATGTATTTAGAATTTTTTGTATTTTGTTTGCTATTCGCTTTGAAAGAAAAGGGGAATACAAGGCATCTCCATAATTGAAAACTGACAGCACCAAGCTTTCACATAGCAAACGTCTACTGCTGCCAGACAGAAAATGACGAGCATTATAGATAATTTTCAATTGATTGTAAGCAGAACGGATCTTTTTATTGGATGTATTCATTGAAAGTTAGGTTTTCATCAATGATCACACCAAGACTCTTCACTGAGTTTTTGCACGTCAATTGTTTGTCCCCCATTCTTATGTCGATTCTGTCTTTAATCCTCTATAAGTTTTTTTGGACCAAAAACAATAACGTCTGTTTTTGATTGGTTAAGTAACAGATTATGACGACGAGACACCTCCATAAGAGTGTCCAGATCGGCACTGACACGCGCACAGGCCTCCTCCACCTCGTTCTCCCCAAAAGATCCATATAACTGTGTGTCATTTGCATATTGGTGTGTTTTACAGAAAGAAACAGATTTATAGAAATCGCATGTATAGATTGAAAATAAAAGTGGGGAAAGTACCGACCCCTGTGGTACACCACCCCCTAAAGGTAACTTCTCAGACTTCTGGTCGTCCAAACCAACGCACTGCATCCTACCGCCCAGGAAGTTGTTTAGCATGTTAACCGCCTTATCCTTCAAACCAATATAATGCAACTTTGCCAATAAAATTTTGTGACCTAAGGTATCGAAGGCCTTGGAGTAGTGAAGAAGGCAGAGGACAGTGACTTTACCATCATCCATCGCTCTCACCACATCGTCCACGACGAAACCCTGACGAAAACCAGATTGCCGACCGGGTAGAATGTTATTATTCATAATATAATCGTTTAGTTGTTCAAACAAAACCCTCTCCATCACCTTGGACAGAACCGGAAGAATACTAATCGGTCTTAGATCCGTCATCTTCTGTGGATTATTAATCTTGGGAAGGGGATTTATTAAAGATATTTTCCATGCTGCTGGAAAAAGACTAGTCCCAACCAATTCCGCAATTTATAATATGCCTAATATATGGTATAACATGTGGGCAACATAGTTTAATAGTTTGCATGTTTAATTTATCATAACCTGCGGCGTTACTCTTTATCCGTCGTATCGTTTCCTCCACCCCAACATCGTCAATCTCATTAAATTCAAAAACAGCACCACGTATTGTTCCATTTAAATAATGATTATAGAGGTCTACATCACACTTCAAGGTACCTCCCCCTGCAAAATGTTTATTTAATTCATTCACGTTTCTGAGATGTACGGGTATTGCTATCTGTTTTTTATTCGGACTTTAATTAAGCTAAGAAAGGCCGGACTTTAATTTTTATTAAACTCCGGCCTTTCTTAGCGCTGTCCACTTATTGTCCACACTTCCTATTTGTAGTTCAGGATAGATTCTACGTTCTGTACGGATAGCTTCCGTGACTGTTTTTCTCATAGCTTTGTAAAAAGCCCATTTATGTGGTAATTTAGATGCTCTAAAATCACGATATGCCTTATCTTTAAGCTTTTGCATGGACCTGATAGTGTCAGTAATCCATGGTGACTGGGGTTTTACAAATTCACAGGACCTTAGTTGAGAATGCACCTCCAGAACACTAAGTATGTTCATGTCAAAAAAGCATGTCAAAAATACAAAAGAATGGAATCTTGTACAGATCCTCCATGAATCCATCATATTGAAAATTACCGAAACAGCGAATGGTCCTGACTATGGGCGCCCTTGGCGGACTTGGCGACTTTAACTTCAATTTACCATAAATTAAAAAGTGATCAGAGATCTCAGCCTCTTCCTGAACACCAACTTCCTCCATCATGTCGACGTCGGACACCAGTATTAAATCAATCAAGGTAGAAGACGAATGTGTTACACGTGTCGGTTTAATAGCATTTGGATTGACGATTGCTGCACAAAAAGAATCCCATTGGGTGGAATATGATTAGAGCAAAGGCTGTCAAAATTTATAACCGATTAAAAGAAATTGGTGAATTTTGTATTAACCCGGACTTTGTGGGAAGTAATACGTTATGCAATACATAACGTAAAAAATGTAGAGGAATCCGCGTCGGCTGACCACGAAGCTGCTATAACGTATCCACATAAAATTCAAAAAATAATTGAAGAACAAGGTTACACCCCTGATCAAGTTTTTAATGCTGATGAGACTGCGCTCTGGTGGAAAAAAATGTCTAATACGACATTTATATCAAAAAAGGAAAAATCAGCAGCTGGTTTTAAAGCTTCGAAAGATCGTATAACATTACTTTTATGCAGTAATGCATCGGGGGATCTAATGAGGAAACCCTTGTTAGTTAACAAGTCGTTAAATCCTCGTGTGCTTAAAGGTGTTAATAAAAATAATTTGCCGGTACATTGGAGAGCAAATTCGAAAGCTTGGGTAACAAAAAAATTATTTAAGGATTGGTTTTTTAACTGCTTTGTCCCGGAGGTGGAAAATTATTTAATGAAAAACAATTTGAGTTTCAAAGTGCTTTTGCTGCTCGATAACGCGCCGGGTCAGCCCCAGGATCTAAGCCATCCCAACGTCAGGATAGAGTTTTTGCCACCAAATACAACGTCGTTAATACAACTTTTAGACCAGGGTATTACTTACACCTTTAAGTCATACTATATACGATGGTCCCTTCAATGGATTTTAGAAGCAATGCATTCAAAAAACAAGAAAATATGGCCATCATCGGTGGAGAGTTGTGTTCCATTAACAGAAAATCGAGTGCAAGATATATTGGAAGTTGCTAAGACGATCGGAGGAGAAGGTTTTGCAGATATGAATATTGAAGATGTCCAAAATTTATTGGTAGAGCAAGAAGCTAGTGTAGAAGATTTAGTGCTAATGATATCACAAGATGATCCCATAGAATCAGAAGACAGCACTGATGAAAAAAATTCCAAAGCTGCTAATTTCTCTCTAAAAAAGTGGAAAAAGTACCTGCGGATAGGGTTTTTCAATGTGTTGGACGAGCCATAGGATTTTAGTGAGTTAGATGAAGAGACACATATCAACTCCAATCGGCCGGATAAGTAAACGGAGTATATCTGTTGTGTGCTAACTAATAGAAATCTTATTGCGTTTCTTTTCCCACTTACATTCTTTCCACATCTGCAGGTTACAGAAGATCAGTCTGTATACATAGTACTTAAGATGTAAAATCAAAATTTATTAGTAGTTATTTTGCCTTTTGCAACAAAAATGTCTTTTGCCAGCGATATTTAGTATTTAATTAACCGTGTTTGGAACATTTTTAGTCCAAATTTTGCATTTTGTCCAATAGTATTTAAAATTTTCGAAGTAAACTCAAACAGTATCTTGTTTTATTGCGATGAAAATATTTTCTGCCAGCAGCTTTAAAAGCAGTATCAAGTCTTCTGGAAGTATTCCAAATGTTATAGAAGCAGTATCAGTCTTCTGAGATATTACAAGTAATTTGAAAAGATTTCAAGTCTTGGAAGCAATATCAAGTGTTCAAGAAGCAATATCGAGTGATCCAGGCTCAATATTAAGTTTTCTAGAAGCATTTCAAGTCTTCTGGAAGCGACGCCAAGTTCTCTGAAAGCTTTTCAAGTCGTCTGAGAGCAATATTAAGTCTTCTAGATCCAGATAATAGTATCAAGTCATCTGGGAGCATTTCAAGTGTTGCAGGGGCAGGATCAAATCTTTTGGAAGCAATTTAAGCCTTCCAGGAGCAGTATCAAGTTCTTTGGAAACAGTTCAAGTCTTCTGGAAGCAATACCAAGTATTCTAGAAGCAATATCAAATCTTCAAGACACAATATCAAGCCTTCTAAAAGCATTTCAAGTCTTTTGGAACCGAAATCAAGTCTTCTCAAATCATTTCAAGTCTTCTCAGAGCAGCATAAAGCCTTCCAGATCCAGATAGTAGTGTCAAGTCATCTGGAAGCATTTTAAGTCTTGCAGGGGCGGGATCAAATCTTTTCTAAACAGTTCAAGTCTTCCAAGAGCAGTATCAAATCTTTTGGAAGCAACATCAAGTGTTGTAGAAGCATTTCAAGTGTTCTGGAAGTGACATCAAGCCTTCTAAAAGCATTTCAAGTTATCTGAGAGCAAGATTAAGTCTTCTAAATCAAGAAGATAGTGTCAAGTCATTTGGAAGCGTTTCAAGTCTTACAGGGACAGTATCAAGTTTTTTAAAAGCAGTTCAAGCCTTCCAGATGCAGTATCAAGTCTTTTGGAATCAGTTCAAGTCTTCTGGAACCATTGCAAATCTTCTGGAAGCAATGCTAAGTGTTCTAGAAGTAATATCGAGTGATCCAGGCTCAATATTAAGTTTTCTAAAAGAATTTCAAGTCTTCAGGAAGCGACGCCAAGTTCTCTGAAAGCTCTTCAAGTCGTCTGAGAGCAATATTAAGTCTTCTAAATCCAGATAATAGTGTCAAGTCATCTAGAAGCATTTCAAGTCTTGCAAGGGCAGGATCAAATCTTTTGGAAGCAGTGCAAGCCTTCCAGGAGCAGTATCAACTTTTTTGGAAGCAGTTCAAGTCTTCTGGAAGCAATATCAAGTATTCTAGAAGCAATATCAAATCTTTCAGAGTCAATATCAAGCCTTCGAAAAGCATTTCAAGTCTTTTGGAAGCAAAATCAAGTCTTCTCAAAGCATTTCAAGTCTTCTGAGAGCAGCATAAAGTCTTCCAGATCAAGATGGTAGTGTCAAGTCATCTGCAAGTATTTCAAGTTTTCCAGGGGCGGAATCAACTCTTTTGAAAGCAGTTCAAGTCTTCCAGGAGCAGAATCAAATGTTGTGGAAGCAGTTTAAGTCTTTTGGAAGCAATATCAATTATTCTAGAAGCAATATCAAATCTTTCAGAGACAATATCAAGTATTCTAAAAGTATTTCAAGTCTTTTGGAAGCGAAATCAAGTCTTCTCAAAGCATTTCAAGTCTTCTGAGAGATGGTAATGTCAAGTCATCTGGAAGTATTTCAAGTTTTCCAGGGGCGGAATCAAGTCTTTTGGAGGCAGTTCAAGTTTTCCAAGAGCAGTATCAAATCTTTTGGAAGCAACATCAAGTGTTCTAGAAGCATTTCAAGTGTTCTGGAAGTGACATCAAGCCTTCTAAAAGCATTTCAAGTTATCTGAGAGCAGGATTAAGTCTTCTAAATCCAGATGATAGTGTCAAGATAGTGATCTGGAAGCACTTCAAATCTTCCAGGGACAGTATCAAGTTTTTTAAAAGCAGTTCAAGCATTCCAGATGCAGTATCAAGTCTTTTGGAAGCAGTTCAAGTCTTCTGAAACCATTGCAAGTCTTCTGGAAACAATGTTAAGTTTTCTAGAAGTAATATCAAATCTTCCTGAGATAATATCAAGCCTTCTAGAACCATTTTAAGTTTCCTGGAAGCGACATCAAGTCTTTTAAAAGCATTTCAAGTTAGTCTGAGAACAACATTAAGTCTTCTAGATCCAGACGATAGTGTCAATTCAGCTGGAAGCATTTCAAGACTTCCAGTATCAAGTCTTTTGCAGTATTAAGCAAACCCACCTATTCGGCGATTATGCGTATGAGTGCTCTACACTCATTAAGAAGTGCCTCATTAAAAAGAGACTATGCCTCTGGATAATTCATTTCAGCATAGTCCATTACACTATCTAATTGTCCCTAATTGAGATTATTTCTCAAAATCTATCTATCAAATTTAAATTACCTTAAGTAATGAGTGGGAGTTAATGCCATTTCTAACCGGTCTTGAACTTTCTGTAGATCCATTTCGTTAAAATCACTAATAATAAGTTCATCTTGGAATGATTTTATAATTTTAGTAATGATTTTTTAGTTTTACAATGAGTTTCCCCGAATAATATTGATTTCTAGCATAAACAGGTGTGTGGTTGCTACTTTAAAACAAGTTGTTTTCGTTTAAAACACAATTCTTAAACTACTACACAAAAAAAAACATCGAAATAAAACAGTTTAAAACAATAAAGAAGCACGTATTTTGTTCAAAATTTAAAAAACGTGTTTTTCCAGTCTTGAATAGAAAACCATTCAGATTAACATCAAAATTTGAGATTTCAGGTTGATCGATTCATTTTATAATAAATGTTATGAGCCAAATTTACATTTTTGCTTTTTTGGAGATAAACAACAAAAATTTTCTCCCAAACTATTTGGAAATAAGAAATGAATCCTTTTTAGGTTGCAATAGAACTTTTCAAGATAACTTATATCAAAATTTGAGATTTCAGGTTGATCGGTTCATTTTATAAAAAGAAATGTTATAAAAAGCCAAATTTGTAAATGATGGTTTTTTGAAAATGAACAAAAATTGTTTTCTCTCAAATTGTTAGTAATTAAAGTTATTAAATTACTATTATTCGTTAACGTATGCTAATTTTACAATTTTCATATTCATTGCTTTTTTTATGAAAAGAATGTTATTAAAAGTTAAATACTTATTTAAGGTAATTTTAAGATAAAAAGTTTCTCTTAAACTGTTTATATTAAACAATTGTTATCAATTTTTGTAAATTATCGATTAAAATGATAAAATTTCGATTTAATAATAAATTACATTTTTTTTAATAACCTCACCTCAACAACCTTACTCTCGCTTTCGTATCTTTGACACTGACCCAGATTTTAAACAACCGAATTTCTTTCTTACCTTTGCTCAATGGCAGCCAGTGATTTAGGATCCATCCACTCGACCATGTCTATAATTTTGTAAGGATCCAAGTTTAATGGGTATACTTTTTCTTCCATTTCGCTAATTTCCACGTTGCAATACGCTGTGGATAAATGAACAACCGACTAAAACATCATAAAAAATAATTTAAGCAACACACAATGAGTGTTTAAAACGTACAACTAATTTTTTAATTTTCATACAAAAATTGAACAATTCCATAGTCGGTTTCGTATTCGCCATAATCGCGTCTTTCAAATTCAAATCCATCCTGATAGCGGCCGCTAAATGGAATACAATGGAAACTTCTTCGATGAGCTTTTTTTTGTCTTCTTCCGACATCTCAAAGTCATTCTTGGTGATGTCCCCTCGAATAGGTTTGATCTTTTCAAGGTGGGAAGGATCAATGTTGTTCAAGGTGAATGGCTTAAAATTAAAGTAATTTGTTATGTTTAAAAATAAATGTTCAAAGGTTAATTGAATAAATAATGTTAATGATGAAGAGGAGTACTCACCAAACTTGTAACTAATTTTTTAACCCTTTCCTCAACACTTAACCCTTTTTTGGGTCTTAATAAAATATAAATCGTATCGATGCAAGGTAAAGATCGAACTAATTTTTCCAAAAGCACTTTTCCCATAAACCCCGTTCCTCCAGTAACAAAAATTGTTCTCCCTTTATAAAATTCCCCGATAGACATCGCACTAATTTCTGGCTGAGAATTATCCATGATGATTTATTTGAAATTTGACGAGGAAATAACCTTGTTGGTCGGCGAGATTTTAAGAATGACTTCACGTTTGAACTTACTCGCGTATTTACCACAATCGGCGTCCTTCATTAATTCCAAACTTGGACCACGTTAAACCGAGCGGCCAACAATTTTCGCCATGTTAATCGGATTGGAAATTGAATATGCTGACTTTTTGTGTTTTCGTTTAGTCAGCGTTTTTTGAAATTATCGTGTGGAATTTTAAATTGTACTAAAATGAAATTTCAGTTCATGAATAATTCTTAAATTATTGACGGCTTCAATACGTTCAAGAGGTTAAAAACATTTAAAATTTAAACTCTATTGTTTTATATTGTTGTGTTATTGTGTTTTAGGTTTATACTAAGACGACCTAAGACCTCTAATGGCTCGAAGAACCAGGATTTTCAACATAAATTAGTTGGTAAACAACAAAAAATGTTGGGTTAAATAATTTTTTTTAAGAAAAATATAAATGATGGAAAAATATTGTTTGAATATAAAGTGAGGAGAAATTCTTCAAAAAAGATTAATTCCCTAATTCCCAATATTTTATCAGAAAAGAATTTTTTTATTGATTACTAGTTTAGATTATGTTGGGTTCAACATTTTTTTTTTTTTAAGAAATTATAAATCGTAGAAAACTATTTTTTATATAAAAACTAATGAATAATTCTTCCTTTATAATCTCAAAAAGGTTCAGTTGTGAATAATAATTATTCAATTTTGCTGTTCTTTTTGATAACTTTTAACTCCTGCCTTGAAACAGTCATCTTTCAAAAGAAAAAACAACGCATAAACTTCCATCTTTCCAATCTTAAGGTCTTCTCGATCAATTATCTACTTCGTTCTTTGTTGCAGAGTAAACAAATATTCCAACAACCACCTTTTTCAAATCATGATATAATATTTGAATTTGTTGTGATTTATTAAACTATTACCTGCCAAAAAGCCGTGCAAATTAAAAAATGTTTTGATGTCTCCAATTCTAAGTTTCCAAGTTTTGATGGTAAGAAGATCTCAAATCCAGAAAAACCGTGGAAAAGATCTCATAGATTAGTGTTTCATCACGAATTCTTTTCATTAACCCTTGTACGATCAAAACTGGGTCAATAATGACCCGAAAACAATAATTGTTTAAGTAGTATTCGAAATACAAATTGGATGTTGTTGTCCTTCCACATAGTCTCTAGTATCACTATTCTCATGCGATATACGAGTTCATATTACAAATATTGTGATCATCAGACTGCGTTGGAATCAGAATAATGCAGCAAGTCTCTAGGAGACCCATAAGCCTGAAAAGAATTGCAGAGAGGCCTATAAAAGTTGAGAAAAATGAAGGACAACGAATAGTAAAATAGTTAAATCTGATATCTTTTTTTTTAATTTTAAAATAACAGTGGAATATGGTGGATATTATTAGCTGAAGAACTTCTCACAAAAAATTTAACATGACTTGGGATTGTTCGAAAAATATGAAAGATTTGCTAAAAATATTGTTTTGGAATATAGCAAAACAAAGAATGGAGTCTTGGACAAACTCATTCATGAACACAGGCACCGACTTTTGAAAATACATGTGGGTGCTGAAAAAATCTGAAATTGCAAAAGACTCAGGCGACGAATTGAGTTTGAAAACGTCTGAAAAAAATGAAAATACGTGCTCTTAATACATTGAAATTAAAAAGAAAATAATTTAAAATAGTAACTTAAATCCAAATAAAACCAACAATACTGTTGAAGTTTACTTCAAATTTTCTGCAAGCAATATAAAATCTTTTAGAAGCAGTATCAAGTCTTCTAGATGCATTTCAAGTCTTCCAGAGGTACTTTCAATTTTTATGGAAGCATTTCAAATCTTATAGAAGCGGTATCAAGTCTTCTGGAAGCATTTCAAGTTTTCTGCAAACAATATCAAGTCTTTCAGAAGCAATACCAATTCTCCTGGAAGCATTTCAAGTCTTATAGAAACAGTATCAAGTCTTGTAGAAGTATTTCATGTCTTCCAAAGGCAGTATCCATTCTGGAAGCATTTCAAGTATATTGTAAGCAAGATTAATTCTTCTGGAAGCAGTTCAAGTCTCATTTCAAAATATGTACTCTTGTTCCGATGCCTATCTTCGAGAGTACAGTTGCCGTAGAACTACAAGACGATGGCCATAAGTATTGTTTATGAATTATTTTGATAATGCGGCATATAATGCTTTTGTAATTTGGAACAAAAAAGTCTTAATACACTGGAAATGTTTGCAATTTAAATCAAATAGTCTTTCAGAGGCAATACCAATTCTCCTGGAAGCATTTCAAGAATATAGAAACAGTATCAAGTCTTGTGGAAGGATTTGAACTCTTCTGGAAGCAATATCAAGCATGTAGTAGTAATTGTCAAGAAATGCTTCCAGAGGAAATGAGAAGAAATGCTTCCAGAGGAAAATAAAATCCAGAGAAAAATCAAATAGTCTTTCAGAGGCAATACCAATTCTCCTGGAAGCATTTCAAGTATTATAGAAACAGTATCAAGTTTTGTGGAAGGATTTGAACTCTTCTGGAAGCAATAATAATAATAATAATAATAATAATAATAATAATAATATTTATTAAATCACGTGGGCTACATAAGTAGATGTGACAAGTCAGTACATAGAACATCAAAATACAACAGCAAATTATACAATCTGTTAAAACTAACATAAGTCACTACATATCTAAAAATTCTCGTTTAGAGTAAAACACAGAATCCAAGAGATATCGTTTTACATCTTGTTTATATTTCTTTGGACAGTCCTGAGATCTGATTGAACGGGGTAATTTATTATATATTTTGGGTAAGTCATAAAAGAGACTTTTTTCAAATGTGGTGGTGACATGTTGAGAGAGTACCAGATTATCTCTACCACGGGTATTATATTCATGAGTGGACATTTCAAAACGGCTCATATTAGTCTTCACATATAACAAAGACTTCAATAAGTAAATGGATGGCAAGGTGAGTACATGATTCCCTGCCATTTAAATCGAACATTAATCTAATGATGCGCTTCTGTGCCACAAACACGCGTTTAAACTCAATGTCAGTTGCAGCACCCCACACCAGTATATTGTAGGAAATAGCAGAGTAGCACAGTGCGTAATACATACTTAATAGCGAATTTATATTTAAACTTTTTTTCAATTTCAAAATTGCATAATAGGCCGAGTTCAATTTTTTGCACACAGTTTCTATGTGATTAACAAATGAGAGTCTATCATCCAACACCAAACCAAGAAATCGCGTACTATGGGCAAATAAAAATTTATTTTCAAAACTGGCCGGCAATGAGCGACGCTTGTAAAAACTAACGCAAACTGTTTTATCCACGTTTAACATAATCCTATTACGCTCACACCATACAGAAAACGTTTTAATAGTTGATGTAATTTTTAAATTTAACGTATCCGGATCCGCATCTGCAACCACAACAGATGAGTCATCAGCGTACATAACCAGATGAGTATCCTCAAGAAAGTCAGGTAAGTCATTAATGAAAAGTATGAAAAGCAAAGGTCCTAAAATTGAACCCTGTGGAATCCCCAAGTCAAAGATGACTCATCCGAGCTAACATTCGACAACACAACTCTGAGAGAACGGTCGGTTAAGAAAGAAAGAAACCAGTTCAAAATAGGACCGCGGATACCCATACAGTATAACTTCCTACAAAGGAAATTTGGATTGAAGGAATCAAACGCCCTACTAAGGTCAAAAAACAATCCAACCACGTAATTTCCCTGATCAATATTGTCATAAATATACTGGACGAACTCAATTGAGGCAGTCTCAGTAGATAGTTTACGTCTGAAACCGTGCTGGCAGCTACTAATTGTACCCTGCTTGTCAAGAAAATCTAAAATCCTGTTACCAATTATTTTTTCGAATACTTTAGAAAATATACTACAAATTGCTATCGGTCTATAGTTCTCAATACAGGTCGTATTACCTTTTTTTAGAATCGGTATCACTTTAGCAACTTTAAGGGATGATGGGAAAACGCCCGCTGTTATCGACCGATTTAAAATGAGCGCAAGAGGTTCAGCAATAACGCTGGCAACGTATTTGACAACTCACACCAATTCCGTCAGTACCCACACTGCTCACATTCTTTAAAGCACTGATAGACTCAACTATCTCCTCAGGAGACACCGGCCATAAATATATACTGGAAGAAACAGTTATACCCAACGTACATGAATCCACAAGAGAACCAAAAGCATATCGCACCTTATCAGCCGCTACCGTCGAAAAATATTCACAAAATGCGTTGGATAATCGTTTTGGGTCAGAAATTGAAACCCCGTCAATATTTAACATTATATCTCTCTCATCATTACTCCTTTCCAACTGTGTGTTTATATATCGCCATAAACTACGTGTTTTGTTGGAAGCATTAGAAATTTGATTAGCTATAAAAATCGTTTAGCATTATCAATCAGTGATTTATAAGAAGATTTCATATCGTTGTATTTTGCACGTTGATCACGGAACCCATTTCTAATTAACCAATGCATGTTTCTTAGACTATCCCCACGCCTAACGCCTACTGAAACTTGATGTACAACTGGACAGCATAACTCAAAACAATAAGTAAAAATATTAAAAAAACGGTTAAAAATATCGTCAACGTTTACATCCAACATCACATAAGAAGTAAAGCTAGACCAATCCTGGGATATAAGTGAGCGATACAGTTCGTGTAAACATGAATCACTCATTCTTCTACCAGCCAATTCTCCGTGCGTCTCGACACGCGTCCGAGTAATAAAACTGTCAGTATAATTAAACACCAACGAGCCAGCAAAGTAATCAGCAATATTCGCGTTAAAAACATTAAAAGTACACATTCCAATCGGTAAATTGGTTACCATATAATCTAAAGTTGACTCGTTCGTGCTCGTCTCACCAAACACTATACGGGTAGGCTCAGTACTTTTTCCATTAAGTTGACAAGAATCAAATACATCCCGCAACATTTTTGACATTGAACAATCTCTATTAACATCCATGTTCAAATCTCCGCACAATACAAGATTTTGAAAATTAATTGACACATAAGACAGTAGCATGGACAGTTTATCGATAAAAGAGTCACTGGAACCAGATGGCGGCCGATAAACGCAAACACACACTATACTTAGCTTTTTACAATTTAAAGTAACACAGCAGGCCTCCAACTCCATTTCCGTCACAAAATTACTAATATCAAAAGCCGATACCATCAAATTATTTTTTGCAAAGATTAGGACACCTCCATGCTTTCTTGTCGGTCGAAAATACACGGATGCCAACTTATATCCAGGCAAATTGAGAGCGCAAGAGGCATTAAGAGTAGCCCAATGCTCCGTAATACATAATAAATCAGGAGCATGTTCTTTTACTAAGATTTCAAGTTTATTGAATTTGTTAAAAATTGATTGAACATTAACATGAATAACTGTGACTGATTTAGCTGGAGTATCTGCATGTGTTATAAAAAAGAAACCTCACCAGGAATATCCACGATATCAGACGTTACAACGTCAACATCACTAGCCGTAGACACTTTTATTCCGGTCAGACAATTGGTTACTGCGCCAGTAGAGTGGTGTACGTCTGCATTCTGATCCCTCATATCACACTGCAGTTCCACCGAAGACAATGCAACAGATGATATACTTGAAGATCCGTTAAGTGTAGTAGCTGGATGTCGTGAGGAAATCACCGATACCAATGGCTTAACCGTAACTAGATTTCGCAGATTAATATGAGGATTTTGAACCAGCATTGCATTAATTTTCCGAATCAAATGTTCAACGAGCAGTTGTTTACCTTTAAAATTTAAGTGTATGCCATGCTTCGTAAAAAATGGCGGTCTAAGATATCTAGTTGTATCTATTAGTTGAATACCAGAATCCTCAACAATCTCATTCTTGATTTTAAAGTTGAGCTCATCGATAGATTTCTTATATAATACATTTTGCTTGTGCCAATATGGAACTGATACTAAAATGACATTTGTGCGGCAAGCACATGATTGGAGAATCTTTAGTTTCTTGAAATTTACGGTATTATTACGTAACACATCATTTGATCCTCCAAAAACAACCAAATAATCCGAAAAATCAAAAGTAGATGTCAATTTATCAGCATCGACGATCACTTGTTCTAATAATGCATTCGGTTTAAAAATAGATGTGATAGAGTATTCAGAGCCGATATTCGAATCTCGAAGTAACTGAGAAATATTTCTACCATGGCTATCACCAAGAACAAGAATATTCGGTTTTTCGCTACAGGTTTTAATTTCGACATGCACCTTTGAGTTACTTAAGTCTGCACCCTTCACTAACCCCAATTCATTTGATGAAGTAATGTGATTCAGAGAAGTATTACCAACTTTATTTTGCCTCTGATTAAATCCTTTCTTCTGTACTTCAATTGTAGCCTCATTTGCAACCTTATCTGTTTTAACATTTGAGTCTTTTCTATGATGTTTTGAATTAGTTTCATTAATAAAGGTATGCATCTTAACAATCTCAGATTTAGATTTGAGTAGATCCTTTCTAAGTTTTGTGTTGATAACTTTTAAATATTTAATATCATCTTCAAGTTTTTAAGTTTATTTAGTATGCGAAATGTCACTGACATCCCTTTATTCTTCCCTCCATTTACTTGTTTTAATATTACCGTTTCGTCGCTGGAAGATGATGATGTACTAATATTCAGATCATCAATTAATACGCTTGAATTCAAAGCTAATTTAAGTGAATCGACAAGTTCAGCTTTACGACCCCTATATGGTAGTCCTTGTTCTTTCAATTTACTTTTTAAGTCATTAATTTTCATATCCGAAATTCGTGTGTGAGCCATTAGTTTAATCTTGAAGAGAGTAAAAAGTTAATACCAAGCATGTAGTAGTAATTGTCAAGAAATGCTTCCAGAGGAAATGAGAAGAAATGCTTCCAGAGGAAGCATTTCTGGAAGCAGATCAAATCTTCTAGAAGCAATATCAAGCCTTCTAGCAGTAGTATCAAGTCTTCTGGAAGCAGTATCAAGTCTCAATTCAAAATATGTACTCTTGTTCCGATGCCTATCTTCGAGAGTATAGTTGCCGTAGAACTACAAGACGATGGCCATAAGTATTGTTTATGAATTATTTTGATAATGCGGCATATAATACCTGTGTAATTTGGAACAAAAAAGTCTTAATTAGACTGGAAGTGTTTGCAATTCGATTTAATTAAATCAAATATTCGAAAAGATAAAAAGAGGAGTAGCTAATTGTATAAATATTTTATTAGCATTAATTTTAATGCTTTGAACAAAACCTAAGATGGTTTACCATGCATGGGTCTAAACTGACCCGTTATGGTCGTCAATGTTCGTTCAATCATTTTGGTCGTACGAGGGTTAAATGATTTTTAACCGGTTTAACAGCAGTACCAAATTCCACCAAAGTGAGGACTTCTTGCGGGACTTGACTTAATAAATCTTCGGTTTCTTAATTTACCATCCTTCATCAAACTTGCATAAAATGTTAGCTAGTGTTAATTATCCTACCAGTCACTCTTAAAAACAAGACCATCTTCATCTAAGAGTAGATCTAAAAAATTCAATTACTATTCAGTTTGTTCAGCTAGTTTAATCAGTAACCTTTTACTTTTTTTCAAATTCTTCAATAGGCAAAATTCCTCGGCTTTTTGTAGCTTTATTTTCAGGCCAAATTTTTGCCTCTAGAAGACGTGGGATGCTTCAATTAGAGCACCCATGTGATATTGGTGATGGTTTTGTCTGGATTTTTCTTCCCAATTCAGTTTCAGCAACTGCTGCGAATGATTTTTTTGGAGAGCACGTATTATACATTATTTCTCATACAATTTATTATTTAAGATTCCCATTTAGTTTTTTGTAGCATCCATACGTATTTTCAAAAACCAATGCCCATGACTCTAGGTGTTTTTATGGCAATTTTTATGGAAATCATTTTTTTTTTCTGAATTACAGTAAATATTAAATTTACTGTCTACGGTATAACGTTAATAATTAATAAAAATACCATAAGAATAAAATAAATACCTATCAAGAATTGATGCGGCATCAGTGGTTTGGATTATCACCAAGTTGGTAGTTGGTAGTTTTTTTTACAAAAAGGATGCCATTAGACTGAGTAGCACAATAAATTCATTATATAATTTAAGGATTTTCTTGTCTATAAAACCATTAACTATTTCAATTAAAGAGCGAAATTTATTCTCGCTCGTTAATATTAATGGGTCTGAAGTTACAAGTAGTGTATGTACAAGGTCTTAATTACAATTAAGCCTAGACATTTTCGGGTGTGGTTTTTACGATAAATTCTAAACGATAAAATGAACTAGATATACTACAAAGAATTATTACTAGATCGAACAAAATTGTAATTCCGTATAATTTAAGAAATGATATGCTGAAGAAAATTCATACAGGCCATAATGGAATAGAAAATTCTCTGAAATTGGCAAAACCGAACATATTTTGGCCGGGTATGTTGAGTAGCATAAAGGAAAGAATACAAACCTGTGAAATATACTTAAAATACGGTAATAACCAGAGAAAGGAGCCTATGCTGACGACCCCAATATCATATTACCCATGGCAAGTCATCTCCATGAACATATGCTTTGTAAATTACAAAAACAGAAAGATACTAGTGGTAGTAGAACATTATTCAGATTATTTTGAGGCGATCTTTTTGACGGATTTGTCATCAACATCTGATATAACTCATCTAAACTAATCTAATCTAAAGTTTGGTAAATTTGGTATACCGGAGTTAATCATAAGCGATAACGGTACACATTTTATTAATCAAGACTAACATCATAATATATAATAACATCATCACCTTTTCACCTACAGAGTAACGGAAAGGCTGAAGCAGCAGTGAAGATTCTTAAAAATCCGATGAAGAAATGTGAAAAATCCGGATAAAATTTATGGTACGTGTTGTTACCCTGGAGAAATACACCAAACAAGTTGAACAGTGGTCCTGGACAAAGATTTTTGTCAAGACAAACAAGATATAGTTTGCCCTCACTTGAATTAAAACATAAAATAATAGTTGATGTTCCTGAAAATATTACAGGAAAAAAATACAAATTTTACTTTGTTAAAAAACTGTGCCATTACCAGTGTTACAAACAGGAGAAAAACTGTTATTAAAGCCACAATTACAAAATACTTGGATGAAAGGAACAGTGTCAGCGAAACTCTCAGATAGATCATAGAATGTTGACATTGATAGAGAATTATTTAACCGAAAGAGAGTCAATATAAAATCACAACCAAGAGAAGGTTTCAAGGAGAAGAAAACAGGGGAGAAAGAAGATAAAGAATTGGAAGTTAGGGAAGAGAAAGTTGTTATTAGTGCTAGTGTTGTGGATATTGAGAACTCTACCAATGACTCTAAAACGGACTGTAGTAATAAATTCGAATTAAGGAACAAATTTAATAAATTAAACCCTGAAAGTGAAGATGAAGATAAAACAGAAACAAAAATGAACTCTCAGAATGAAACAAGATCAAGAAGAGAACGGAAAGCACCAACTAAATTTAAAGACTTTAAGTTATACAAATAGTTACTTTGTGTATTTTGTTGTTCGTTTGAAGAAGAAGAAAAAAAAGGAAAGGGAAAGATCACCTTGAATTTATTATTTTGATTGTCAATATTTTCTAAAGTCTGGAAGTCAGTGAACGATAATTAGTTCATTCTTTAATCCGTTTACCAAAAATGAAAGTAAAGTTTTTTTGGAAAAAAGGAGACAACTATAAATGGTACAAAAATACTGTTTGCATATACAATGAAGAGCAGTTTTTTAAACATTTTTCACAAAACCTTTTATTGATTACAAGTTGGATTCAACAATTATTTTAAAAGAAACTATAAATCGTAGAAAAATATTTTTTATATCAAAAAAACCTTTATAATCTCAAAAAGTTTCATTTTTAACACATTTTTATCAAAAAAGAATGAGGTACAAAAAATCGTTAAAAACAACACCATTTATTCGACAATAAAATAAAATACAATCATAATTAAATCAATTTAACCACTTATTAAGACATAAAAAGCTCCACTTCAACATCAAATACGCAAAATAGAACTTAACAAATCGATCCAACAAATATAATCTAAAACAAAATTAATTACCTCAAATTATCATTAATAATTTAATTAATTACATCTTCCCCCGAAATCGATAAAACTCATAATTCTCGGAATTATCCTTCACCAAATACTTTTTTGTAATTTGTTGACTATGAAAAGCGTACTCCTTTAAATCAACCGATTTCGACATAACCCCATAAAAAACTTCTTTATCAGTCTTATTAAGCTTTTCCTCCAGTTGAATGCAATTAGCATTGGCAAAGGTCCATTTTTTCACAACAAAATCTTGCAGAGTTCGAAACGTTTGTAATATTCGCTTTTGTACATTAATCAAACTTAAAAAAAATTAAAATCATATTTAATCATTTAAAAAGAAAAAAAATAAGTATGACTTACAAAGGTTTCTGTAAAAACATGATTAATAAAAAATCGATTATTAAAGCGGGGATGATTTGGAATAAAAACGAAAAAATTAAGAAGACGTAATAAGATTTTGTAACATAAGCCTCGGGATGCCAAAGAACGTATTTAAACGGGTATTTAAGTCCTTGTTCTGTGTATGCTTGTATGATTTCACGCCAAGTATACGGATATTTACGACCAGTCGTTATATTAATCGTGGGGGTTATTGAATAATTCGTGTTTGCTCTTTCGTATGCGCTGCATATTATGGTGTTTATGGCGAAATCTACTGGGATTGTTTCGGGGACTGTATCTTGGTCCATTAAGCATACTTTTAAAACGCCCGTTCCAGCAGCTGTAAATAATCCTAAAGGGCCGTTAAAGTTGTCCACCCAACCCGGAGTTGGCTCGCACAAAGAAGGAACAACTAATTAAAAAGTTAATTAATTGAATTAATTTAGTTTCAATCTTACCGATAGAAGGTCTCGTTATGATTATTGGTATTTTATCACCCATATCGATTGCTATTAATTCGGCAAGTCTTTTGGAGAATGTGTAAGTGTTTGGATGAGAACCTAATAATCTAAAAAAGAATTTATATAAACTAATATTTAGAAAAGAATTAATTTTGAATTAATTTTATACAGTGTGACAAAATTAAATTCAATAAATGATTATGAGTATTACTATTATTATGACTATCGAGTGAATATTCTCAAAATATATGTTTTGAAAAATCAAAATACAATTATTTCACCAGTTTAAATGTTTAAACTTTTAAATGTGTTCTGTTGACTTTATTCCATAATTTTGCCGCACTCTGTGTATAAGATTTAAACTTTTGGATAGTAAATCTAAAACATGCACACAATAAATACACGTATTTTTAGAAATTATGAAACGATTTAATTCTAAATTATAACTAAAACTTTCTACTTTAAAATGATGGATGGAACATGTTGGGTTATATTATGAAAATTATTAAATAAAATATATTGAAGGCTTTCGGGTTAAAGTGAAATATTAAAACGTGAGGTGAGACTAAAAAGTTATACATACAAAAATGTGGACGGGGTATTTATGGAAATTAATAAATATTTCTGGTATCAAATTAAAGCTGAAACATCCTCTTTAAAATGATATGTATAACATATTGGGTTGTGTCATGACAATTATGAGATATATTTGTATTAGATTTTCTACTTAATTTAGAAATGTCAATATGCAAGGTTATACCAAAATTATTATTTTCACGCCCAAGTGAGTGTAGAAATGTTATTTCATCATCGAATTACCTTTCAGTGCGTACCAAATAAATAATAACCATTTGCTGGTGTTTATGTTTTTAACATACAGTGTGTCCGTAAAGTAACCGGATATAGGCGATAAAATCAAACGGTTTATGAAAAAATTCTTGAAAGAGCATAAATTTTTGCAACTTTTTGGAGTAAGTTTCACATTTTTTGAAACTTGTTGGTACTCTGCATTATACAACATTTTTAAGGGGTGCAGAGGACCCATACATACAAATGCTTCGAGAAGACTTAATACTGACCTACTATCAGAAAACTTGATACTGCTACTAGAAGACTTGAATTAGTTTCCAAAAAACTTGATCTGCTTCCAATATACTACATACTGCTTCTAAATGACTTGATACTGCTTCCAAAAGACTTAAAATTCTTCCAGAATAGTTGAAGTCATTCCAGAAGATTTGGCCTGCTATCAGAAGACTTAATCCTGCCCCTGGTAGACTTGATACTGCTTCCAAAAGACTTAAAATTCTTCCAAAGCAGTTGATTCCGGAAGACTTGACCTGACTTAATGCTGTCTCTGAAAGACTTGATATTGCTTCCAAAAAAGATGACACTATTTTTAGAAGATTTGAACTGCTTCCAGGCGACTATATATTGCCTCTAAAATACTTGATCTGCTTCCAGATAACTTGATACTGTTTCTAAAAGACTTACAATGTTGCCAGAACACTTGAACTGATTCCACAAAACTTGACCTACTATCAGAAAACTTAATACTGCTCCTAAATGGCTTGAAATAGCTTCTAGAAGACTTGATCTGCTTCCAAAAGACTATATACTGCTTCTAAATGACTTGATACTGCTTCCCAAAGACTTGAAATGCTTCCAAAATAGTTGAAATGATTCCAGAATATTATTTCCACCGAAAGACTTGATCTGCTTCTAAATGACCTGTTGCCACTTCTAAATGACTTAAAAGACGTAAAAGACGTCTTAAAAGAAACTTTAAAGACGTAAAACTCTTCCAGAATAGTTGAAATCATTCCAAAAAATTTGGCCTGCTATCAGAAGACTTGATCCTGCCCCTGGCAGACTTGATATTACTTTCAGAAGACTTAAAATTCTTCCAAAACAGTTGAAATGATTCTAGAAGAGTTGACCTGCCACCAGAAGACTTAATGAAACACCTCTGAAACACTTCAAACGAGTTGATATTGCTACTGAACCACTTGATCTACTTCCAAAAGACTACATACTGCTTCTAAATGACTTGACACTACTTCCAAAATACTTAGAATAATTGAAATGATACCAGAATACTTGATTATGCTTTTACAAAATTTGATATTTCTTTCAGAAGCTTTAAAATGTTTCCAAAAAACTTGCAAAGACATGCTTAGAATGCATACTACAAAAGTTGCAATGACTTGATATCGTCTTTCATTGCAAAGAAAAAACATGATTGTCTTGATAAACCATCTAAGGGTATATGTATGCGTTTTTGTTTATCTGCAAAACACCAAGATCTTAAAAATTTCCAACAAAAGGATTAAATACTGTTGGACAAAATGCAACATCTTGATGTAACTAGTCCAGTAATTAAAGACTCAATATTTCTGGCAGAAGACATTTATATTGCAAAAAGCAGGAAATTGCGTTAACAAAATATGATTATACATCCAAAATACCCAACTATTGACAGACTACCAAATCTTTATGACAGAAAAACAAAAACTGGCAAGACTTGAAATGGTTCCAGAAGATTTGATACTCTTTCTAGAAGACTTGATATTGCTTCCAGAAGACTGGATGTTGCTTGTAAAATTGCTAGCAGACAATGTTTTTATGGCAAGAAATGAGATAGTGTTGATAAACCATTTAAGTTTGTTTAAAAAATATTAAATACTTAGATAAAATGCAAAAACTTGACGTAAGTAGTTCACAAATTGTTTGTTAAAGACTAAACACTGCTAGCAGAAGACAATTTTATTGGCAAAACTGTCTTCTGTCTTCTGTAAAAACAAAAGGCAAGAAATTATTAAAAAATGTTTTAACATAAACACTTACTGCTTCCAAAAGACTTAAAATTCTTTCAGAACAGTTGAAATGATTACAAAATACTTCATATTACTTGTACAAGACTAGATATTGCTTCTAGATGACTTCATGATGCTTCTAAACGACTTGATATTGCTTTTAGATAACTTGGTTAAGAATGACGGAAAAACTTAAAATCAATTCCAAAAATTTGCTAAATGTGTACATAATGATATTACACTCTATAACTGTTATTTTACGGTCAAATGTTAAATGTGAAAATGTTTCCAGAAAATTTGCAATGCTTCCAAAAGACTTACTTTGAATGTATTCTAGAAAAGTAAAATTAAAAAAAGTTTAAAAAAAAAATCCTGTTTACTGCATACGTATTTGTTTATATGCAAAATACTAAGATCTTTTTAAGAACATTTTGACGTAAGTAGTCCAATAATTAAAGACTCCATATTTCTGGCAGAAGAGATATTTTGATTTTTAATCCAAAATACCCAACTTTTGGCAGACTACCAAATTTTCATGACAGATAATCAAGAACTGGCAAAACTTGGCCATTTCAAGTCTTGAAGACTTGAAATTATTCCAGAAGATTTGATACAGGCAGAAATTTTTTTTATGGCAAGGAATAAGGTAGTGTTAATAAACTATTTGACCTTGTTTCGAAAATATTAAATACTATTGGAGAAATTGTAAAACATTGATGTAAGTAGTCTACAAACTGTTAATTAAAGACTAATTACTACTGGCAGAAGATAGTTTTATTGCAAAAGGCAAGAAATTGTTAATAAATTTTCATTTTGCTTCCAAACAACAAATAAGGAGTCCGTGTGTAGAACCGGATATATTCGCTTTTGAAAAAGTACCATACCACAAAACATACCTTTAACAAGCTATTAGAATGTGATATATCCACTTTCACTTTCTGTAATTTATAACAAATGGTAGAAGCCATAAAATCTATGTGATTACAAACACCAAGTAAATTTAGTCAAAATGTAGTTATAACCGGTTTTACATGTGACCTCCATAAATACTATTAGAAAGATACAAAATCTTCATGTTACAAGTTTAAAAACTGCAAATAAAAGACTGGATACTGCTTGTAAACTGTAAACACTGCTGGCAGAAGACATTTTCATTGCAAACCAACCATAGACGCTAGATGGACGATTTTCGTCGTTTGATCCTTTTCCCAATTTTGTTTTTTTCAGCAACCATATGTATTTTCAAAAACTAGTGCCTGTGGTCAATATCAATATTGGTTATATAAGAAAATTTTCGAGAAAATTCTCGTTATACTTTCTAAACTTTCCATTCATCTGAGATAGCAAAGACCCAGTATATTCACCATTAGTTAAATTTAACTACTGGATATTTTCCATGGTTACTGTAATTTCAATTGCTTTCTTGAACTAAAATTAGAATTAGCACTAGCACTAACACTAGAACTATCAGTAGGACTAATACTAGATCTACAACTAGAAACTTTCGTGTTTTACCGTTCAGTTTTTTGAAAAAATGTTTGACGTTTCGGATGCCATGTTGCAACCTTCTTCAGAAACTCGTTCGAAGTGAAAGAAGTTTACTTGCTAGTTTTACTTTTCTTCTTTCTATTCTAATTTTAGTTCAATTAACATCGGTCGTGAAAGCCTTCGTACTTATTTCAATTGCTTTGATTGGGTATTTGACCTGTAACTATGATAAATATCCATAGTTAAATTTAACCAAAACTGAATATATTGGGCCTAAGACGTTAATTTTTAACCTTTAAAACAGTTGGTTGCCATGGTTTTATGACATTCAGACTTTAATTATATATGATGGAATTTGAAATCAAAGCTTTATCGTCAATTACACCTTACGGGGACACAATCCGGGGACACACTGTATATATCAGACTAACGGCTAAAGAGAAATTTTTATATCATTAGATCTAACTATAGATCCAGAAACATTCGGGTTTAGCATCTCTCAAGACGGCTAAACCCGAATGATTCTAGTTCTAGGTCCAGTGTCAGCTCTACTTTTACTTCAGTTCAAATATGCAGGATTGGGTTGGGTTTACTTTATAAACTGCTTTGGCAACCCTGAATATTTCAATTGATGTAAAACTAGAACTAACACTAGACGTAGAAGTGGAAATTGTTGGGTTTAGCCGTGCGTCTTTAGACGTCTAGTGTTAGTTCTAGTTTTATATCATTACATCTAACTCTAGATCTAGAAACATTCGAGTTTAGCTGTAGACCTCTCAAGACGGCTAAATCCGAATGATTCTAGTTTTAGGTCTAGTGTCAGTGCTAGCTTTACTGCATTTCAAATATACAGGGTTGAATTGGGTTGAATTTACTTGTCTGAAGACGCCGGCTAAAACCAAACTTTTCCAATTCTAGGTCTAGTGTTAGTTCTAATTTTATATCATTAGATCTAACTCATGCGAATCATTCTAGTTCTAGATCTAGATTAGATTTAATTAAAGCTAAAACTAAATAGTTTAGCACCAACTTTAACATTAAAATAAGATAATTAAAATATATATTTACTTCTTAGTAATTTTAGTTAACGATTTATCATCCATCCACTCGACCATATCAATAATTTTATAAGGATCAACATCCATTGGGTAAACTTTCTCCTCCATATCTTTAATTTCAACGTTACAAAACGCAGTGGATAAATGGACAACACACTGAAAAATAAATCGTTACTAACTCTTGAATTAAAACAACTCAATTCACCTTTAACTCTTTTAAGTTCATACAAAACTTAAACAATTGATACGTCGATTTAGTATTAGTAACAACAGCTTCTTTCAACGTAAGATCCATCCTAACTGATGCAGCAAGATGAAACACAACCGACACTTCATTAATTAACTTTTCTTTATCATTTTGAGACAAATCAAAATCCTCTTTCGTTATATCCCCGGAGATTGCTTCAATTTTTTCGTAAGCTTTTTGGGTCATATTGTGAAAGGTGAATATCTTAAATTTTATTTTAATATTAATTAATAATAAATATGATTAAATTTTAAAACAACTCACGGTGTTTTCGGTTAATTGCTTAATTCTTTCTTGAGGGGTGCAACCTTTCTTAAAACGCATCAAAATGTAGATTCTTTTGATTTCGGGTAAACTTCTAACCAGCTTTTCTAATAAGACTTTTCCCATAAAACCCGTCGCCCCCGTAACAAAAACTGTTTCTCCTTTATAAAATTCCGCGATCACACTCATTTTGTATCGCTTGAAAAAGTGACCAAAAAGTAAAATTTTGCAAGTGAAGTAAGTCTTTATATTTACTTTGAAAATTCACCTTAATTGTGCATATCACGATATATTACAATAATTTATGCAGTTTGTGCAGTAAACATTTTTTAAATGAATATTACCACTGCTTCAAAGTATTTTTTGTTATTGTAATGTGGGCATTAATTGTTAACTTAAAATAGGAATGATTCGATGAATTGACTTCAAGTAATAAAAGTCTTTATAGATTAGAAATTTTATTTTTATAAATTTATTGCCATTCCAGTTTTTTGAACCATCCCGTAAAACATTCCCTTTTTTTGGAGTAAAACGCGGGGATGATCCATTTCTTTAATTTCCCCCTCATCCATGACCATAATTAAATCGCAATCGATGATGGTGTGTAATCGATGGGCTATAATCAAAACGGTGCAATTTTTAAATTTATTTCGAATCGTTTTTTGGATTAAACCATCGGTTTTTGGATCGACATTCGCGGTGGCTTCGTCTAAAATAAAAATTTTATTTTTTTTGATAATCGTCCGCGCCAAACAGATTAATTGTCGTTGACCCGCACTCAAATTTAAACCACCATCCGTAATTTTCGTTAAAAGCCCATCAGGGAGATTAGCGACGGCGCTTTTCATTTCAACATCTTCCAAAGCGCTCCAAATTTCAAAATCGGAAAATTGATTAAAAGGATCTAAATTATTCCTCATCGTATCGGAAAATAAAAAAGGGTGTTGGGGAATAATCGAAATGCTCGGGCGGAGTCTTTCTAAAGAAATCTCTTTTATATTCACCCCATCGATTAAGATTTTCCCATTAGTATAAGCAAGCTGGAAAAAAGCTCCACACAAAGATGATTTCCCCGCACCCGTTCTCCCAACAACCCCCACTTTTTGACCGGGTTTAATAACGAAATTTAAACCCTTAAGAACAGGTTCATCCAACGAGGAATACCCCAAATTAACATCGTCAAACTGAATCAATCCGCTTTCAGGCCAAGATAACCTCGTCGTTTTAATTCGATTACAATCATCACCATCACGTTCTAATTCGGTGTATTCAACAATTCTTTCGGCAGATGTAAAATTCATTATTGATTCGCGCAGCTGTTTTATACTGTATTGAGCCAACAACATCAACATCGTCGATTGTGATATTGCTAAAGCTGCAAATCCGGCGTCAATATCACTGAAAAAGCAACCAAACGTGATGATAGCAAGTAATATGCCGCAAAACGTTTCTTGGGTTATTCCTAAAGAATGGGTGCAACACAAAGACATAAACCACGCCGAGGAATGTTTATCTTGATATTGGTCGTAAATTTCGTTACAATCATCTTGTTTTAAAAAGGCTCTAATTGTCGATAATCCTTTTAGGGATGATTTTACGTGGGTTATAACGGGAGATCTAGCTAAAATAAAAAAATTAACTTGTTTATTAAAGTTAATTTAATGTAAATTTGAGATTATTTGAATTTTAAGTGGGTTAAAAACAAAATTGATTTTTTTGTCATTTAATTAACATTATTCAAATAATCCCAATTTATATTAATTAAAAAATATCAAAAGATATTTACACAATCTTTCTAATCGGTTAACAGCCAAACTGCTTGGAAACGACAAATACGTTGTAAAAAATAATAATCCCGCTAAAATAATTACAGGGATAATAAACCAAATTTCAATAATAACTTCTAATATGAATACACCAAAAATTGTCATTGTTAACTAAAAAGTGGAAAGGAAATGAATAAAGAACATAAATTAAAATTTAAAAAAATAATTATTATACATAGATATACATAGTTATTCATAGAATTTAGGTAGTGGTCGCGATGTCTACATCGTTAAAGTCGTGTCGTTAAAGCCCCTAGATCACTAAAGTACTGTGGTTTTTTGGCTCGAAAAGTCACGCGGCAAATTTAAAATTCCAAAAAAAGGTTATTTAGTGAAACAACATAAAAGATGAATCAAGCAAACTCCCTAGATACTCTAAATTTCAATTACAAATCAAAGTACACTTCGGCTTACAGCGTTTCGGTTTACGATGATTAGTACTTACGACGATCAACAAAATTCTGTTTTTTTATATATGTACAGATGGTCTTGGAAACTACAAAAGAATTTGATTTGCTACCAAAAGACAGGATACAGCCTCTACATGACTTGATACTACTGCTTATAGAAAATTTAAATTGTTTCCAGACGACTTATAATGCTTCCAGATAACTTAATACTACACCTAGAAGGCTTGAAATGTTTCCAGACGACTTACAATGCTTCCAGAAGACTTGATGTTACTGTCAGAAGACTTGAGGTGTATCCAGAACACTTGATATTGCATCTAAAAGACTTGATTTGCTACAAGGAGACTGGGTTATTGCCAGAATATGGACATTGCATCTAAAAGACTTGAAATGCTTCCAAACAACTTGCAATGCTTCAAAAAAACTTGAAATGTTACTAGAAGACTTGATACTGCATCAAGAAGACTTGAATTGCTACCAGCAGACTGAATACTGCCCCTAGATGATTTGATACTGTTTCTAAAAAACTTGACATTGCTTCCAGAACACTTGAAATATTTCCAGAAAACTGAAACTAGTTCTAGAAGAGTACTAACAATTCCTAACGACTTCCTTTTAGAAGACTTGAAATACTTCGAAATTATTTGAAATGCTTCCAATAGACTCGACACTACTTCTAGATGTTTTAAAATAATAATAATAATAAAGTCCTCTCTACCATCCAACCCTGCGTGAAAAAAAAAAACAAAACCAAAAAAAGAATTTGTTCTTGACAATAATACTAATGCTAACAAAACAGCCATTCAGAGGGAAAGTAATAAAAATATTAACATAAAAATATCTTAAATAGATATCTTAAATGATATAAATTAATCATTAGCCACATTCTGGTCACAGACAATGATTCCGCGGAGCCCGTTCTTGAAGGTGCTCAGTGGTAACGATTTAAGAGAACTTGGCAACGGGTTGTAAAGCCTGGGTAGATTAAAAGAAAAAGACCGTTGAAACAAAGCCGAACGGTGCTGAGGTGAAGTGATCAAGCTCTTGGATCTGATGTTCAAATTATGAACGTCAGTTTGGAATGATATTTTATTATAAAGATAAGAAGGCGACTTTAATAACAGTAATTTATGATAAAAAATTAACAGATGTAATTTCCTTCTGTTAGCCGTATTAAGCCAGCCCACCTCTTTCAAAAAACATTCAACATAATCTCGCAAACGCAACCCAAAAATAAATCTCAGACAGGCGTTCTGAACTTCGGCAGTTTCGTGATCCAGACAAGTGCCGTATATCGTGTCGCAAAAATTAAATTGGTTGAGTACCAAGGCATCACACAGGCTTGCCCTAATATCCCTAAATAAAAAGGTTTTAACGTTATAAATGAGCTTCAGCGCTGTCACTGATTTACGAACTTAGTAAATGATCCCTAAATCTAACATCACAATCCATTAG
This sequence comes from Onthophagus sagittarius, assembly GCA_036711965.1. Classification (NCBI taxonomy): domain Eukaryota; kingdom Metazoa; phylum Arthropoda; class Insecta; order Coleoptera; family Scarabaeidae; genus Onthophagus; species Onthophagus sagittarius. The sequence goes on from JASERS010000004.1 coordinate 19,262,792, forward strand.
AAGACCAAGATTACGACAACAATCCGCAAAAGCACACGTCGCCACCATCCAACTCATTTCTAAATTGAGAGCAAACGCTAATGCTAATTATATGCATTAACGCTGTACCACATCCATGATTCTTACGAAACCCAGACCGTGTCTCCGGCAGAACACTGCAGCCCTCAACAAGAAATCTCATCTGAAAAGCCATGACTTTTCCAAAATTTTAGACAATACAGGTAAGATACTAATCGGTCTAAGGTCACCACACGAAATAGGGTTGGCTATCTTAGGCAGTGGGATCACCTTTGCAATTTTCCAAGCCTCTGGAAAAACTGAGTTAGATAAACGGTAGTTTATAATATATGTTACAAAAGGGTAGAATATGAGGACAACAAAGATGCAACATTACGGACGAAATACCATCAAAACCACGGTTGAGCCCGATTTTAACTTTAAAAGTAGTGAACCGACAATATATTTTTCCCAACTTTTGATATTAAATTGACTCTAGTTGACCAATTTTTTTATAGCTTGTTAGACGTACGCACATAAAATTTTCATAAAATTCGCCTAAAACCGTTTATTATTACTACATTACTTATATTATTTTACGAAGATGAGTATTTCTTTCTTTTTCATTCATTTGTTTCTATTATCCAAGATTTTCATATTAATAATAATGCCAGGATCAAGCCGCTCTCATTTTATGCACACTTGTGTAATGGCTTTTCCTATTGTTGTACACATTTTTAGTAAAATGAGCAGAAAATCTCATTGTGTGATATGTGTGACTGATCTACATCAAAAAATGTTGATGAATTAATAAATTTGCTGGTGGATGAAGATAAAAAGGATCCTGGTGGAAGAGTTACTGAAAATTTTGGGAAACGAAGCGACATCGCTTCCCAAGTTGAAGAACGAAAAGGTAATTCAGAAAATGAACAAGATGGCAATGAATTACCAATAGACGAAGAAGAGATTCTTACCAATACACCATTATATTTACCGCGAAATAAAATCACTAAATAGAACAAAAAGGCGCCAACAAAATCACGTCATACGAGTGCTTGAAACATACTGAGTTATGTTCCTGGCCTAAAAGGAAACGCAAAACATGATTTTAATAAAAGTGCTAAATATGCTCTAAATATGCCCTAAATATGCTCTGTCAAAACTAAATTTTCTAGGAAGCGGGATATTAGATATACAAATCTATAAGTCAAACCGACAATCACCGGCGGAACTTAGGGAAAAAGAAAATGATGGCATTGAAAAATTGGACTCGTTATGAGTATAAAATGATTCAAGATTTTGCTACGTGTAATATACTTTAATAAGTACTGGAAAGGAACGCAAAGCGTTTTCTTTTTGGCAATTAATACAGAATTGCCAGAAAATTTATGCTGTAGGGGAAAATGTAACTATATACAACTACAGAAACTATAAGAGTAACTATAGAAATGCTGGCCAAATAAGCCATCGAAATATGGCATAAAAGTCCTTGCTTGAATGATTTGAAAATGATATGTACATGTAATGCTTAAATGTATGCAGGAAAGCAACCAGATCGATTTGTGTAAACAATAAACCAAATGATGTGGTGATGAGGCTGGCAACCCCGATATTTGGCATAGACGCAACCGCCGATAACCGGTTTGCGAATTTCGGTCTTATGTAGGCACTTTAAAGAAAACAAAACACATTTTCCCTATCCTTTTGTTGATATGAGAGGGAGAAAACCACACAGTAGTTTGATTGGGTTCAGTGAAGGTTTTAACATCATAGAATCCGCACAAAGACAAAAATGTTATTCTTTTTTCATCACTATTAGGTTTATGTCATTGATCCTGAATCTGGAGACAATACGAAACCAGAAATAATCGAATGTGAGCTAATTGCATTGTGCGAAGAAATATATAAATGCTGGTCTATGGCAACTTTCTTTGTAATGATATATTGCGGATTATTTACTTGGGTAACCAACTTAAAAGAATGAGTCGAAGAACATTCCTGAAAATTTTGGCACATGAATTGACTATTGGAGAGCTTCAGCGGCGGTCAGTCCACGTCAGGCATGCTGATGTCTTTTCATAAACGTAACCGAAAAATCATCTACAGTACAGTCTGCCAAACAAAGAACCAGATGCGCATTGCAGAACGCTTGAAATATTTCCAGAAAACTGAAACTAGTTCTAGAAGAGTACTAACAATTCCTAACGACTTCCTTTTAGAAGACTTGAAATACTTCGAAATTATTTGAAATGCTTCCAATAGACTCGACACTACTTCTAGATGTTTTAAAATAATAATAATAATAAAGTCCTCTCTACCACCCAAACCTGCGTGAAAAAAAACAAAACCAAAAAAAGACTTTGTTCTTGACAATAATACTAATGCTAACAAAACAGCCATTCAGAGGGAAAATAATAAAAATAATAACATAAAAATATCTTAAATAGATATCTTAAATGATATAAATTAATTATTAGCCACATTCTGGTCAAAGACAATGATTCCGCGGAGCCCGTTCTTGAAGGTGCTCAGTGGTAACGATTTAAGAGAACTTGGCAACGGGTTGTAAAGCCTGGGTAGATTAAAAGAGAAAGACCGTTGAAACAAAGCCGAACGGTGCTGAGGTGAAGTGATCAAGCTCTTGGATCTGATGTTCAAATTATGAACGTCAGTTCGGAATGATATTTTATTATAAAGATAAGAAGGCGACTTTAATAACAGTAATTTATGATAAAAAATTAACAGATGTAATTTCCTTCTGTTAGCCGTATTAAGGCAGTCCACCTCTTTCAAAAAACATTCAACATAATCTCGCAAACGCAACCCAAAAATAAATCTCAGACAGGCGTTCTGAACTTTCTGAATACGGAAGGCAGTTTCGTGATCCAGACAAGTGCCGTATATCGTGCCGCAAAAATTAAATTGGTTGAGTACCAAGGCATCACACAGGCTTGCCCTAATATCCCTAAATGAAAAGGTTTTAAGCTTATAAATGAGCTTCAGCGCTGTCACTGATTTACGAACTTAGTAAATGATCCCCAAATCTAACATCACAATCCATTAGAAGACCAAGATTACGACAACAATCCGCAAAAGCACAAGTCGCCACCATCCAACTCATTTCTAAATTGAGAGCAAACGCTAATGCTAATTATATGCATTAACGCTGTACCACATGCATGATTCTTACGAAACCCAGACAGTGTTCCGGCAGAACACTGCAGCCCTCAACAAGAAATCTCATCTGAAAAGCCATGACTTTTCCAAAATTTTAGACAATACAGGTAAGATACTAATCGGTCTAAGGTCACCACACGAAATAGGGTTGGCTATCTTAGGCAGTGGGTTCACCTTCGCAATTTTCCAAGCCTCTGGAAGAACTGAGTTAGATAAACGGTAGGTTATAATATATGTTACAAAAGGGTAGAATATGAGGACAACAAAGATGCAACATTACGGACAAAATACCATCAAAACCTCGGTTGAGCCCGATTTTAACTTTAAAAGTAGTGAACCGACAATATATTTTTCCCAACATTTGATATTAAATTGACTCTAGTTGACCAATTTTTTTATAGCTTGTTAGACGTACGCACATAAAATTTTCATCAAATTCGCCTGAAACCGTTTATTATTACTACATTACTTATATTATTTTGCGAAGATGAGTATTTCTTTCTTTTTCATTCATTTGTTTCTATTATCCAAGATTTTCATATTAATAATAATGCACACTTGTGTAATGGCTTTTCCTATTGTTCTACACATTTTTTGTAAAATGAGCAGAAAATCTCATTGTGTGATATGTGTGACTGATCTACATCAAAAAATGTTGATGAATTAATAAATTTGCTGGTGGATGAAGATAAAAAGGATCCTGGTGGAAGAGTTACTGAAAATTTTGGGAAACGAAGCGACATCGCTTCCCAAGTTGAAGAACGAAAAGGTAATTCAGAAAATGAACAAGATGGCAATGAATTACCAATAGACGAAGAAGAGATTCTTACCAATACACCATTATATTTAACGCGAAATAAAATCACTAAATAGAACAAAAAGGCGCCAACAAAATCACGTCATACGAGTGCTTGAAACATACTGAGTTATGTTCCTGGCCTAAAAGGAAACGCAAAACATGATTTTAATAAAAGTGCTAAATAAGCTCTAAATATGCCCTAAATATGCTCTGTCAAAACTAAATTTTCTAGGAAGCGGGATATTAGATATACAAATCTATAAGATAGCATTGAAAAATTGGACTCGTTGTGGGTATAAAATGATTCAAGATTTTGCTACGTGTAATATACTTTAATAAGCACTGGAAAGGAACGCAAAGCGTTTTCTTTTTGGCAATTAATACAGAATTGCCAGAAAATTTATGCTGTAGGGGAAAATGTAACTATAGACAACTACAGAAACTATAAGAGTAACTATAGAAATGCTGTCCAAATAAGCCATCGAAATATGGCATAAAAGTCCTTGCTTTAAATGATTTGAAAATGATATGTACATGTAATGCTTAAATGTATGCAGGAAAGCAACCAGATCGATTTGTGTAAACAATAAACTAAATGATGTGGTGATGAGGCTGGCAACCCCGATATTTGGCATAGACTCAACCGCCGATAACCGGTTTGCGAATTTCGGTCTTATGTAGGCACTTTAAAGAAAACAAAACACATTTTCCCTATCCTTTTGTTGATATGAGAGGGAGAAAACCACACAGTAGTTTGATTGGGTTTAGTGAAGGTTTTAACATCATAGATTCCGCACAAAGACAAAAATGCTATTCTTTTTTCATCACTATTCGGTTTATGTCATTGATCCTGAATCTGGAGACAATGCGAAACCAGAAATAATCGAATGTGAGCTAATTACATTGTGCGAAGAAATATAAAAATGCTGGTCTATGGCGGCTTTCTTTGTAATGATATATTGCGGATTATTTACTTGGGTAACCAACTTAAAAGAATGCGTCGAAGAACATTCCTGAAAATTTTGGCACATGAATTGACTATTGGAGTGCTTCAGCGGCGGTCAGTCCACGTCAGGCATGCTGATGTCTTTTCATAAACGTAACCGAAAAATCATCTACAGTACAGTCTGCCAAACAAAGAACCTGATGCGCTACCTGCACTATTAAAACCGCAGTACTTTAGTAATCTTGGGCCATAATGTGTCGCCATTCATAAAAATTTAAATTTTACTATTCGCGCTTTGAACGCATTACTACGAAATTGTAAAAAAGTTGCATATTTAAATATATTTTGTACACACAAAAATCAATAATGTTTCCTTCAAGAATTATCACAATTAATTGTTATTTTTGTTATTATTCACTTTAACTGTTGCAGACTTTTCGTCGGTAAAATATCGATTTGTATACGACTAATTCTTTTATGAAAGTGAATAACCAAATTTTGTGAGAGGAAACCAACTACGTTAAATCTTTTTAAGAAATTTGTGTCAAAAACTATACTGAAACGTTAATTTTGAGAGAAAGACTTGTTAATTAGTAATAAATCATAATAATAATACTACAAATTGAATATGTAATAAATAGTAATTTTTATATCTAATAACTAATTAATGTTTTAAGCAGGTTTTTTCAAAGGTGTTTTACCTTAACAGTATATTTTTTAAAGTTTATTAGTGATAATAAAATGGTAGCCAAAAATTGTTGTTTTTTCTCTCCTGTTATGAGTTCATTCTCAGGATCACATCTCGAAATTTAGGTTGAGTTAAAAATATATGATATTATATGCCATATATTTCAATTTCTGACAAGTCTGTCAGCAATTTTTTGAGTCACCCTGTATAAATGATACATTGGTGAAATTATTATTTTTATTACTTTTTTACTTCATTACTTATTATCATTGCGATACAAATAAAAGAAAAGTATATCCTGATTAATTTTATATAATAAATATAATAATAATAATAAACCGCCATCTTTGATAACAACTCTATTAAAATTATTATTATCTCGGTAAGTAAGCGAGATAAAATAATCATTTTTTGAGTCACCCTGTAGTATTACTATATATTTACTATATATTTAGTGTTTGTATTATTATTGTTATTTTTATTGTTATTACCTTTTTGAGAATATCTTAATATAAAAAATATTTCTATTTATACCGAATCAATCGATTTGGTATCAAACTATACCAAATCGACTTTGTGTTAATGTGTGACTTTGTATTCATTTTAATCATTATTACTAAAATTATTATTTTTATTACCATTTTGCCCCATAATTTTTTGCCATTGGGGATGTAAATCAATAAAATTTTAAATCCTAAATATCATAATCAGAGCATTATGATCAAAAGTCGTAAATGTTGTAAAATGTGGTAATAATATACCATCCTTAATAATAACTTGATTATAATAATTGTTATATTCGAAAATAATCAAGATATGGTGACAAATTCATCCAGAAATCTTAAGAATTCAGAAATCAGAAAAAAATCAGATTCTTAAGACATCTTAATGAAATACTCTATCATTTATAGAGGAAAGTATGTAATATATATATAATATGTAATATCTCAATAAGTTTTGAACTCAACCTAAATTTGTCGAATTCTTAAGATATCTTGATGATATATTCGGTCATTTACAAGGAAAAGTATGTACTTTTTAGGAACAAAACCATATTTCAATATCTCAATCCGTTTTTGATATATCATAGTTTGAAGTCTAAGTAAATTTATGGCATTTCATACAATTAACGATCATTTTGAAAAAATCGTAAAAAATCAAATTCTTAAGACATCTTGATGATTTATCTGATACGCATCAGACAGCAAAAATGCGATTGAACAATATTCTTGAGAATAAAATTTGCCACAACTTCCATTCCACAACTTTCGATTTTCAAGTATCCGACCGGATATCAGTTCCACTCCCGTTTTGCACTATATGAATTTGTTTGATGCAAACTTTTTGTATAATACAGTACGCTGTATTAGCTCCTCCTGCCGTTAGAGGCAGCAGGAGCTGGAACAACCCAACTCGACCGGTTGAATAACTATGTATGTCTATAAACAAGGTTATTACTATTAACGTATCGGTGAATAAAATCGCTAAATCATTATCCAAGGTTCCGAAATCCTTTGAAAATCGATTAAGTATCCTTCCTGATGGATTTGAGCGGAAAAATCTCATTGGTGCCTCTATCACTTTATTAAAGGAGATGTTATGGAGATTTTTAGAACATTCCACCGTTAATAAAAACGTTCCAACCGATGCAAAAATAGACGTAATAAAAAGCAGGATGTTAGCGCCGAAATTAATTAACACATATTCAATCCGCTTAGGATAATCTTCAACCAATTCCTCATCAATTATACTCCAATTAGTTAATAAAAAATCCGTCACAATTGAAATGGCGACATAAGCGAGAATAAATTTGATCAATAAAACGTAAATTAAAACATTTCCTCCTGAACCAAAATATTTTTTGTAAACCCCCCATTTAATGGTTCCGCTTCCTCGCGATTCCCTCTCTTCCTCAACGCCTCCGCTATCTTTATAACTATAATCGCTATTTAATTCTTCAGTTTGGTTTTCGTCATCTACACCTTCCAATATTTTTAAAAACTCTAATTGTTGTTCTTTTAAATTCGTGTAGGTCCCCTCCGCAAATATTTCACCACTTTGAAAGAGATAGATGTAATCAACAAATCTTAAAAATTGAATCTGATTTGTGGTGAGAATAACAATCTTGTTCTTTAAAAACTTTGAGATGCACTCTTCAAAAATGCTTTTTCCTACATGGGTGTCTACAGCTGATAAAGGGTCATCTAATAAATAGATATCAGCTTTTCTATAAACGGCTCTAGCTAAATTTATTCGAGCTTTTTGCCCACCACTTAAATTTTCTCCGTTATCGCTTAAATTTGTTTGATCGCCATTTGGAAATAAAGATAAATCTCTTTCTAAAGCGCATATTTTAATGACCGTTTTGTAACGTTCTTCGTTGTAAGAATGACAAAAAAGGATATTTTCTTTGATGGTTCCTTTAAAAATCCAAGAATCTTGGGAGCAATAAGATAAAGTCCCATTAATACTCATTTTCCCTCCACAAATAGGAATTTCTTTTAAAATCGTGTTTATAAAACTCGATTTTCCAGAACCAACCGGTCCAATAATCGCAAATAAACCCGAATTTCGCATCACAACATTAATATTTTCAAGAGTATTCCCGTTTGAAGCTCCAACCCATCTCGAACATACATTTTCAAACTCAACAAACACCGGTTTTGTAGAATTCTCGGAAAGCTCCGTCATTTCTAACTCATCGAGTTGCAAAAAATGTTCGATTCTTTTCATCGTCACCAATAATTCGCCAATTCTTGACAATGCCAAAGGAAAACATGTAATTACCGGTAATTTTAAGGCGTTATATATGTTTATTAACATAAAAACGTTGAGCGGTGTTAAAGTGTATCCTCCAAAAATTAAGGCGATGACACACGCGAAGACTCCTACTCTTGGAAGGAAATTGATGAAGACGAATATAAACGAAAAGAATAGGTTGACGAATCTGATTTTTTTAATTTCTGAACTATAATAAAAAATTAAATTAAAAAATAATAAAATGATGGTAATTGAGGCGAGGTCGCTTGTGAGCGAAGCGCTACATGAAGAAAACATTATGCCATAACATTATGCCTACACTCCCTGTTCTAGGGTGTCCGAGGTTTCGTGTAGGCGAGGTACAAAGAAGAAAGAATTTGATTACCGATTTTTCAAAATTATCTAAGCATAAATAATGCCTGCCGCATTTGTGATAAGTTCACATCACTAAATCACTCTAACTATAGAAGTTAACTAATTGTTCTCATTTCTGTATAAAAACTGGACTTTGTACTTTTCTAAATTGAAAAATTTTCAAGTTCAATTTATAATATATAACAATGAAAAATTAAGTTTTTCCGTACGATGTTAACTATGAATGACCGTGAAAGAGAGAATTTATTAGCATTAGAACTAATACTAAAACTAGAATTAACATAAAGGAGAGTTTTTCAAAAACACGATGCATAGAGCGAACAAGCAAAATAAGAACGACTACTAAGTATTCTCAAATAAATACAAATTCATTACATCAGACATTATTCATCATCTTTGACGGCAACAAAGCAAGATTCAAAGCTTTGAATAACATAATAAATAACTTAAATAACTTATAGTTCACCTTCGAACTAAAGAAAGATCGAAAATTAAATTTTCTGAATCTAGAGATTTCAAGAAAGATTTATTTTTCGCAAATTCACTACCACAGATGTAATAAATCCATAAAACGTCCCCATCAAAATCGTAATAAACTCCAAACGTGGTCAAAACGTTTCAGTCTACAGAAAATAAATTTGCTACTTTTCACTACTTTTTCAACAGATTACAGAATATACCATTATCTGATCCCAACTATACAGCAGAACTTCAAAAAGTTATAAAGATCGGCTTGAATAACGGATATAATATTGAACAACTACAAATCATCTTTAACAAGATCCATACGTCACAAATCAACAGACTCATTTACCCACATCATAAAAAAAAATCAAGATATATTTTACTACCATATATCTCTTCCTTATCTAAATTAAAAAAAAAACAACTTAGTAAATATAATGTAAATCCTGTAATGTAAGTCCTCTCCTCTCCTCTAAATCCAAGACAGTCATTTATTGTTTAAAACCAATATAAAATTGAAAAAGGACAATTCAGTGGAGTCTATAAGATCCAATGCTCAGACTGTGATGAATGTTACATAGGACAAACGGGGAGAAACATCCAAACCAGATTTAAAGAGCACCTACACAGAAAAGAATCGGCAGTATTTAAACATCTCAGCTCACAAAAACGCAACACCAATTTTGCAAATGATTATTGTATTAATTTTGAAAAACTTGAAAAAATCCAGAAACCTCGATCTATATGAAGAATATTTTATTCACAAAAATAACAATAATGATCGCCTTATGAATGATTTAACAGAACTTAATAACAACAGATTATTTATCCAATATATGCAAACTTCCCTAATTGAAAGTTTTGATCCCTTCTGCATAATTTGAACGAATCTTTTCACACCCACGGATTCGACTTCCATCATATATAAAGACCGGATTAAAAGGTACAAAAAAGACGGAAAAAGGCACTTAAAAAGGCATGAAATTTTGGCAACAAAAGCATTAAAAAGGCATAAAAATTAGATATCGAAAAAAATGCTATACCTAATTAATAATGTATTTTAATAAAGTTTTCATTAAAAAATACATCGTTAAACTAAACATTCATATATAATTATTAAACCACTAAATACGATAACAACTAATTATTAAATGCTGTTCTAAATGTTCCATTGTGAAGTTGTGTCTTCTCTCACTTAATGTATTCTTGTAAGCCGAAAAACTTCTCTCCACGTCCACACTTGTAATTGGTGCATACTTGAACTTTGTAATTAATGCGGGATCCATAATAAATCCAGTAACAATTTCACCACTTAAAATTGATGCAATTTTTTGTAATGTGGCAAATCCTTCATTTTTAAACAGAACGTCATTAAATTTATTCGTAATTATTTGACCAATATATCCTGGTACGCTATACGTGCTGTCTTGAAACTTTTTAATCATTTCTACTGCAGTCACTAAAGATAAATCCTGTTTTTCAAGTGATTTTATAGATTCACTTATATAACTGTAATTGCTTTTTATAAATGCCAAATTATTTTGTAGCTCCACTTCTTTTAGGACGGCCTGGCAATCTTCTATTGCTTTACTACTTGTAGCCGGAAATTCATTTATTAATTGTTTAAAATGATCTAAGGCGTTTGTATAGTATATAGCGGCATCTAGCCATGTTCCCCATCTTGTTAGAACTGGTTGTGGTGGTAATGGGGTATTTGGTAACCTCTCTCTAAACAATTCTACCCTTAAAGGGGTTTTAACAAATATTTGTTTACCGCTTTTTATTAATTTATTAACTAATGGGAACTGTAACCTTATAGTTTCTGCTACTCGATTAAGCCCGTGTGCTAAGCAAGTACAATGAATTAAATTAGGGTAAAAAAATCTTCATATTAGACGCAGCTTTTACCATGTATGCCGCTGCGTCTGACACCATCAGTAAAATTTTATTATTCGGTACCGGCTCCGGTAAGAAAAAATGCGTTAATTCGTCGTGAATAAATCTATCGTATTATTATTTGTTTTACTTAATTCTTTGGTACTTATTAGAAAACTTTTTGACGAATTTTCATCACTTAATACTCCAAGTATTAAATTTGCCACGTATCGTCCACATACATCAATTGTTTCGTCTACACTTATCCAAATATAATTATTTCCAATAATATTTTTTATTTCTTGAATAACTTCTTTGTAGACTGAAGTAATATAATTTTTGCGGAGATGGCTTTCATCGGGAATATGCATTGTACAATATGTTTGTAAAAAAGTTTTGAAATATTTATTTGTCACTTTATGGATTGGTATGTTTGCTTCTATCAAAGCTTTGCAAAGATCAAAATTGAATTTTGATTGTTCAGTGTAGCCGGATGTTGATGCCACAGATTGTATAGCTGTACCTATAGTTTGTTGTTTTTTGGATTGACTTTTAGTCAGTTTTAATTTTTCCTGATGCAATGATGTTTTGACATGCTGAATTATGTAGTATTTCTTGTCACAATTAATCTGTTAACAGTAATTTAATAGCGTCAGTATTTTATAATATCGTCCATAATTATTAAAAAATCAATATATTGTTCTATTAACTTTAGTGATCGAAGTACTACATTGAATCAATAGTGAATTTTATTTCTAGTGAATTTTGGGACATGCTATTCTTTATAATTTCCAATTTTTGCCGTAAAAAGATTTAAATTTCGGTTTTAAATATTTAAAAATTTTTGGTATTATACATAATTTAATCATTATTTAAAAATATAATTAATATAATTAATTGTTTTTACTCCATTAACTCCATCAATACTTACGAATTACGATTTTTGAACAGGCTTGGCAAAATAACACATTTCACAGTCGACATCAAGATGTTCGATGCGTGAAGTGTACGTTTATTTCGCTCCGCATGAAGAAGATTAGTTTACAAGGTTTACTGTTGATTTGTAGAGTGATTAGTGAATAATTGGAGAAATGGCAGGTGATAGAACTCGATTCGCTTCTGAGAAAAGGGATATTGTTAAATCCTGCATTGTAGAGCTTGTAAAAGATGAAACATTTTTGCGTTTATTAAGCGAAAATATTGCTCGAGAGGTCGATCGAGTTTTCAAAGAAAAAATAGTGAAACTTGAAGAGTGTGTAACTGAGTTAAAGGAGGACAACAAGAGACTGGAGCGATTGGTTGTCGAGCTGGAGGATCGCAACGAGGAAACAGTCGAACGCTGCGATGCCTTGGAGCAGTACTCCCGTCGTACGTCGGTAAGGATTAGCGGTATGGACCACTGCCCGAATACTGAGGTGGAAATCAGTGTTTTACGTCTTTTCAATGAAAAGTTGGAAGTTCCTATTGATGCTAACAAAATTGATAGATGCCATCATATCGGAAAACCGGTTAATGATAAACAGGGCGTAATTGTGCGTTTTGTGTCTTACAAAGATAGACGATTAATTCTTCAAAAGCGGAAACTGCTGAAGGGGTCTCGTATCCGTATTTCTGAAGACCTCACGGCGACTCGATATAAATTATATCAAAAAGCTGTGGCCAAATTCGGTATGAAGTCTGTATGGACCTCCGATGGCAGAATCTTTGTTCGGGTTAAGGACAAAAAGGTTAAAATATTGAATTTTGATGATTTGGATAAATTATAACATTTAATCTAATTGTTTCTTCTTGTACACACTTATATTAAACCTAATGTAGACATTATGTTTCGTAAGTCAATTGAATCTTATTATTCTGTTAATTTTTTTTAATAAATCGTCTCCAGTTCGGTAGTTCTACCGTTATAATCGGTACTGTATATAGACCAGGTCCGCAAGCGGATCTTTTCTTCAATAGCTTGGATAGCACTCTGTCTACCGTTTTCCCTCTCACAGATGATATTGTCTGTGTTGGTGACTTCAATATTGACGCGCACAACAACTCCGGAATATATTACACTCACTATTTGCCTCTCCTTGCATCTTATGGGCTTACTCAAATAATAGATTCTCCCACTCGCATTACTCCTACGTCTTCTAGCTTAATTGACCACATAATTGTTCCTGTCGATACTCACATTGATGACAAGGGTGTGGTTCCCGTCCACAATATTGCCGACCACTCCCTTATATTTGTTAAATTTGATTTTTCTAAGTCTCAATATCAACCACCTCGTGCTATTCGTTACAGAGATTTTAATCATTTTTGTCTTGCTGATTTTGAGCGAGACTTGGCTGCTACTCCGTGGGCTGATATCTTATATCTGAATGATATTGATGATAAGGTTTCACTCTTCAACTACTACATGTTACTTCTCTTCGATTTACATGCACCTGTTAAAACTATTTCATCCAGGCGAGGATACCGTCCTTGGGTGACTGATAATCTTAAATTCCTGATGAAATATAGGGATGAGGCTTATCTAAAATTTAAAAAATCCAAACTTCCTGCGGACTTTTCGTACTATAAAGAGTTACGCAATTTTACAAATTCTTGTATTCGGAGAGAGAAAAGGGCATATATAGAGTCCGTTTTGAACTCTAATAATAGTCGTGAAATGTGGAAGTCTTTTAATAGGATGGGAATCATTAAATCTAAACAGCGGTCAGTACCAGTAGCTTTATCCGATGTTGAAGCTATTAATATTTCTTTTTTGTCTTCACAAGTTGATTCTTCCGGTGATCCTGATGTCATTTCTCATTTTCTCTCCAATACACACCCGTCTGTCAGCAATGAATTTGTCTTTTCTCTTTCCACTGAGGAAGAGATTGGCGAAATTTTACTGTCTTTTAAAACTGCTGCTATTGGGTCTGATGGCATTGGTATTAAAATGTTAACTATGTGCTGCCCTTTTATTCTACCCTACTTGTGTCACATTATCAATGTTTGCTTGGAGTATGCTGTGTTTCCTTCCGCTTGAAAGACTGCCCTTGTTATGCCTCTTCCTAAAACCAGCAACCCTGCAAGTTACAGTGACCTTAGACCTATTAGCATTCTCTCGGTTCTCTCCAAGGTTCTGGAGAAAATCATCAGTTTACGTCTACGCAGTCATTTAGATACGTTCAAGATTCTACCATGCACTCAATCTGGTTTCAGATCCGGTTTCAGTTGTAGCACAGCACTTTTGGAAGTTTGCGATAACATTATCCGGAAAATTGATCGCAAATCTGCTTCTGTTCTTGTTTTACTTGACTTTTCAAAAGCTTTTGACACTGTGCATCATGAGATACTTCTTGCCATTCTTCATTACATTGGATGTTCTCGCAATGTGTGTTCTTTCTTTAAGCACTATTTATGTAATCGCAAGCAGATTGTCACACTCAATGGCCTGCAATCAGTGGAAGCATCCGTTACGTCTGGGGTGCCTCAGGGATCGGTTCTTGGTCCTTTACTTTATTTAATTTATACTTTTAATCTAACTGATGTTCTGAGGCACTGCTCTGTGCATATGTACGCCGACGACACGCAACTGTATTTTTCTTTTACTCCGGATCAACTTTGCGTTGCTCAGGAATGTATTAACGACGATTTGCAAAGGTTAATCACTCGTGCGTCTCAGCTATGTTTAAATATTAACGCTAAGAAATCCTCCGTTATGCTGTTTGGGTGTCCATCCTTCCGTGATTCTATGCGAAAGTCTCTATCTATTAAGATTGGTGATGTTTCACTTGACTTTACTGAAGAGGCTAGGAATCTAGGTATTGTTATAGATTCTTCTTTTAGATTTCGATCTCATGTTTCAAACCTTATTCGTAGTGCTTACTCTACCCTTCGACTCCTTTACAGTAATCGTTGCTTACTTAATTTACGTTTAAAAATACAGTTATGTGAATCTTTGGTTTTGTCTCTCTTTAATTTCGGTGATGTCTTATACGGCTCTTGTATAGATAACTGTACTTCCACTCGTATTCAACGTGTTCAAAACGCTTGCTTGCGTTTCATTTTTGGTTTGAGAAGGAGAGATCATGTCTCGAGTGCTCAAGGTCGAGTCAACTG
The DNA here is from genome assembly GCA_036711965.1 of Onthophagus sagittarius. NCBI lineage: Eukaryota > Metazoa > Arthropoda > Insecta > Coleoptera > Scarabaeidae > Onthophagus > Onthophagus sagittarius. Next base: position 19,277,969 of record JASERS010000004.1, read on the forward strand.
GCTTAATATGGCGAATCGGAGGTCTCTACACGCTGCTTGTCTCTTTCACCGAGTCATTTTATATAAAACCCCTCCTTATTTATGGAACAAAATTTGCTTTCGCTGTGATGTTCATAATTTGAACATTCGTCATCGTTTCACGCTTACGATACCAGCTCACCGTACTGAACTTTTCAAAAGGTCCTTTTCGTATTCTGTTTGCAAAGTTCTCAACAGCATCCCAGAGCAAATTAAGCAGCGGAGTGAGCAATCCTTTAGATCAGCTTACAGATCTCATTTGCTTCAGCAGCAGCGCCAATAGACTCTTATCTTTTTTTTGTTCTTTTTGTTTTCTTTCTTTCTCTTTCCTTCTTTTCTTGTACATGTTTCTCTTATGTTGCTTTCCTTCCTTTTTGTTGTTTTTCTCTTTCTTTTCTCTTCTCTTTCGTCTCGTAAGTCTTCTTAGATCAATGTCATTGTTATTATTATTATAAATTAATTCTTAATTTTGTTATTTTGGGGTTGATGAAAAACAGTTATTTCTGGTTTTACCTGGTGCGCTGACTCAATCCCCTTTGGAAGGATACAGTATCGGTTGTTTTCTTTGCTAGTAATAGTATTCGAAGTTTTGTATTATAATATTCTGTAATTGTGTCTTTTCAAATAAATATTATTATATTATTATTATATTATTATATTATTATAAACGATTGCGTGCATATTTCAATTCCTTGTAATCTTTAATTCATTCTTCTACGGTTGGCTTTTGTTTCGGCATTGTACTACGCAAGAACTTCACACTGTCACTCGAGTAACTTTAATACAACTAAATGAATTGAAGACTCGACGCAAGTCAAACCACATAAGGGGAATCCCTTGTAAGACAACACGGCACAACGGGGAATTCCAAAGCTGAAATTCGGATCAATGAAAAACGCGGATCTTACGTCAGACGGCACAACAAGGAAATGTACAGAGGCGCAGCGAAATATTTTTTCATAATTCAACCAATTTTTGGGGAAAAGACGCCAAAAAGTTGGAAAAAGGCTTTAAATAGGCATAAAAAAAATAATAGGCATGAAAATTCAAAAAAGGCATAACTAACCTGGTCTTATTTCACTTATTTTTAACTGATTCGTAAAGATATTTAAATATATTTGTAATGCCTTTAATTTTGAGCATAAGCATATTTTCTATAAATCCGGTCTTTAATCATATATATATGGTTCGTTACAGCCACGGCTGTTCTTCGGCCCAAACTAGTTCTAGGTCTAATGTTAGTTCTAGTTTAAATTCTTGTTTAACTCTAGATTGCTTCTGGAAGAAAAACAAAATTTGAATCGGGGTCTGTATTAACCGTAAAGAAGCAGAAAAAGAAACTAAATGAGGAAGAGGAAATTATTAAAAAGCATCTCTCCAGCATTTACATAGAAAATAAATTTAAATCATGTAGAGTACGATTCAGACGAAAAATATTGGATGCTGGTTGATGATGAAAGACTAAACAACCGAAATTTTCACGACTTATTGCATTTTCTGATGAAAGCACCTTTTCAAGAAATGGTATTATTTTTCCCAGAATTATCGTTATTCGAGTGATGTAAATCCAAATTTTACACTCTCTAGATGTAGTTAATATTTCAAAAAAGTAAATGTGTTGTGTGCTATTACAGGGCCATATTTCTTTAATGGAAAAGTAAACCAACAGAAATATTTGGATACGTTATAAAATTATTTTAATGAACAACTTGATGAATTATCCTTAAATTTTATTCTGTCAATATACTTTCAGCATGTCGGTTACCCAGCTCACCATTCACACATTGTTGTCGAGTGATTAAAAATACAATTTAACAAAATGGTCCTGTTTTATGGTCAGCACATAGTCCTTATTTTTTAATTATGGATTTTTATTTTTGGGGACGATTGAAACAAATTGTTTACAGTGAACCATTAGAAGATGATGCAGAACTATTAGAACTAAAAACAATTAATGAGATAGAATCTCTACCACTGATGGAAATTCGTAATTGTTATAAATAATTTAGAACTCGTCTTCAAATATGTTCACTTACAACTAAGTCATAGTAATGTATATTAATTCATTACTTACATTAATTTGTTCTCATACTTAATACCCCATACTTTGTCCCCACCAATATAAGCTGTAACTTTTATGAGTTCTATGGTTACAATAGTTGAAAAATTTTAATTTAGAATATATAGTTCAATTTTTATATAAAAACAGGAATAATTAGTTTATTTCTACATTTAGAGTATAAAATACGTGCTAGTTAGTGGTTTGAACATATCCGACACAGAATTTATAATAAGGTAAGTTTGAAAAATCTATAATAAATTTCTTTTATCCTATTTGTAACTTGATCTTGGGAAATATTGTATTATATTCTACCTCGGACGCAAGCAATTTGGATTTGATTATAACAAAAAGTACGTTCGATGCCGTTATGGACATATATTCTGCCTCGGCCGCAAGCGACCTCCGCTTAAGATCACAGTGTAGTTTCTGTACTAAGTAAGCCAAGGTTGTATGTAACCGAGCTGCTACATTTAATATTATTGTAAATGCAAGGTGGGTCAACAGTGCGAGGATGGAAGATTGAGGCCTTACTGTTGAAAATAAAAAAAATGTTTTTATGTTATCATATATTATAATCAAAGATGCATCGATTAAAATTATGTTCAAGTATACAGGGTGATTCATTACTCCAGGACCATACTGAACTTAATTTTTTTTAATTAAATCATAAATTCATAAATTGAAGTGTTGCCAAGTTATTAATTATTTTGTGCAAATCTTTGAAAAATCATGTGATGACTTAAAATTCAAAAAGATTGTCCGTTAACAGTTACATTGAAGAAATACAATCTGATCAAATAAGATCCTACAATCCCTGCTATACACTTCTCATATAAAATTAGTGTTGGCAATAACGTAACCTGTTTTTACGAAACATCGCTTATTCGTTGTATAGAAGATAATAAAAAAAATATATTCTTGTTCAACTTTTTCTAATACCAATTTGGAAAATTTTAATTCGTTTTAAACTGAATATGCACAGATGTATACTTTTTCATCTTTTACGATACAAACTTGCATTTGTTTAAAATTGTCTTTTTCATACCTTATATCTTGTGAAAAATCAGGTTTATACTAACATTTTTAAATCGGTCTAGTTATCTCAAAAAGGACATGTGTTAGACATACTATATGCTTTACAAAAATGAAAGTTAATTAATAAAGCCTTCTGAGGCATTGAAAAAATATATAGTGTTCCATTTAAAATAACATCCTGTATAATATTAGCCAGTACTATTAGTGGTATTTGAAAGACCCGAGATTATTTTTAGGTATGTCTAATTACAGTCTTCAATATTTAATAATAATGCTGATAACGGATGATTCTTCAACCATTTTCACAAAATGGTTATTAACTTGCTAACCTTGCCCTCAAAATCTGAAAGCAAGATATGCACTTATAACATTTAAGACAGCTGATTAGGATATATGAAAAGATACATAGGGTTCCATCAAAAAAATGAGGTTAAATACGAGCCTGGAAACTGAAATGTCCTGTATAGCTGAAAATAATTTTAATCGATGTAACCTTGACAGTAATGTTTGATGACATAAAAGCATTTGTTTTATTTTCAACTGTAAAGCCGCAATCTTCCGTCCTCGCACTATTGACTCACCCTGCATATACATAATATTATGCCTCGGCCGCAAGCGACCTCAGCTTATTAAGCTAGCAGCGTACTCTTTATCCTAAGGAGTTCAAGGTTTCCTACAGTTGAGGTGCTACATTTGTTGCCACTCTGCATATAACATTCTGCCTCGGTCGCAAACGACCTCGGTTTGATTAATACAAAACGTATATAGACGTCGTATTACGCCGAGGCCACTTACGGACGAGACGTTACATTTGATACCGTTATGAACATAATATTATGCCTCGGCCGCAAGCGACCTCGGCTTATTAAGATGACAAAGTATTTTCTGTCATAGAAAACCCAAGATTTCCTACAGCCGGGGTGCTACATATATAATATTCTGCCTCGGCCGCAAGCGACCTCAGCTTATTAAGCTAGCAGCGTACTCTTTATCCTAAGGAGTTCAAGGTTTCCTACAGTTGAGGTGCTACATTTGTTGCCACTCTGCATATAACATTCTGCCTCGGTCGCAAACGACCTCGGTTTGATTAATACAAAACGTATATAGACGTCGTATTACGCCGAGGCCACTTACGGACGAGACGTTACATTTGATACCGTTATGAACATAATATTATGCCTCGGCCGCAAGCGACCTCGGCTTATTAAGATGACAAAGTATTTTCTGTCATAGAAAACCCAAGATTTCCTACAGCCGGGGTCCTACATATATAATATTCTGCCTCGGCCGCAAGCGACCTCGGCTTATTAAGATAACAATGTACTTTCCGTCTTAGGGGGTCCGAGGTTTCCTGCAGTCGAGGTGCTATATTTGATGCCACTGTATATATACATCTGCCTCGGCCGCAAGCAACCTCGGTTTGATTAGTACAAAACGTACGTTGTCATCATATTAAGCTGAGACCGCTTACGATCGAGGCGTTATATTCGATACTGTCATCAACATAATATTATGCCTCGGCCGCAAGCGACCTCGGCTTATTAAGATGACAACGTACTTTGTATCCTAGAGAACCTAAGATTTCGCACAGCCGGGGTGTTACATATATAATATTCTGCCTCGGCCGCAAGCGACCTCGGTCTGATTAGTACAAAATGTACGTTGCTATCGTATTACGCTGAGGCCGCCTACGAACGACGCGCTACATTCGATACCGCCATGAACATAATATTCTGCCTCGGTCGCAAGCGACCTCGGCTTGTTAAGATGAAAACGCAATTTCCGTTCTAGGTAGCCCGACATTCCTACAGTTGGGGTGCTACATTTGATGTCACTGTGTATATAATATTGTGCCTCGGTCGCAAGCGACCTCGGTTTGATTGACACAAAACGTATATAGACATCGTATTACGCCGAGGCCGCTTACAGACGAGACGTTACATTTGATACCGTTATGAACATAATATTAAATAAATGTACTTTTTGTCCTGGGGAACCTAAGATTTCGTGCAGCCGAGGTGCTACATATATAATAGTAAGCGGGAGGCTACAATAAAAATCATTATGCGCATAACAATGCAAACAACCTCGCCTCATTAAAATTACAACATATTAATTTAACTTACCTTCGAATGTTATAAATTATTTTTGAAAAGTATTTTTCCCACGTGTACATTTTAATAATTTGAATCCCATTTAAAATTTCATTCATTATTTTAATCCTTTGATCTGTTATTTCAACCTGCTCCAATTTCCATTTAGCAATACATCCCGCAATCAGTACTAAAACATCAATAAAAATGTAATACTTTCAACTTAATTGAAAATTTTTAATTTATTCTACTTTGAAAGGGAATAATGAACGCAAAAACAACCGTCCCTATAGTCCCAGTCCATCCAATCACGCTCATTATGATGTACAACAAGATTGCAACTAGTATTGGAGTCATCCATATTGCGTGGATTACGGATGCAATTTGGTCGAAACAGGATACGTCGTTGGTTAATAAATTTATGATTTGTCCAGTTGAGTCACCTATTCGATTCTTATTGATTCGTAATGCTTTTCTGTAGATCAACGAACAACAAGCAATTCTTATTTTCATGGCGATTATGTAGTAGTTATAGAGGTATAAATGTTCTCCAATGCCGAGAAATAAGCTAGAAAGTGATAAAAAAGAGGCCGAAATGTACGCGTCATTAAGAGAAATCGTCTCGTCATCTTTAGAATAATACATTATCAGTTGCATAAATGAAAATAGTTGGATTAATCTTAAAAAGATAAATTTAAAGATAAATTTTTATTTTAAAAATAATAATGATATGAATACCTCAAAAGAATATCCGTTATAAAAATCAAAATTGCGTATGATAACAACGTCGATCTAAATGTCCTCCATATCGCTTTTAATAAAGATGGTTTTTCTAAATTAAGTTCATATTTCCAATTATTTTGTAGTAAATCACCAAGGTATCGGGATTTGTGTTTTTCACTCAATGGAAATAAATCTTCTTCCACCAATTGTTGTTTATATCCTTTAATGATGGTTGGAAACAACCAAGAAAATGTGCAATAAGAGAAAAAATTAACATTTTCAGAGGGATTTTTTGATTTTGGTGACATAACTCGTTCTTAATAAAGCACAAACTAATTTATTCTGCAATTACTTATTTACTTATTTTGTTTATTTCATGCATTTTAATGAATGTACTCATTATGAATAATAATAATTAGAATAATAATAATTAATGTTACGTTTAGGTATAAAAACACGACTTATTTTATTTAATACAATTTATTTTTTTGAATCATTTCATTTCGAAACAAACTATTCGGGTCTCCTTTTTCGACAATTTCTCCGTTATCCACAACAAAAACTAAATCACAATCCATCACTGTTTGAATTTTATGAGCTATTATTAATACTGTTGAATGACTAAAAGTTTTTTTAATAATTAGACGAATTAAATTTTCAATGTCATCGTCAACATTAGCGGTGGCCTCGTCCATAATTAATATTTTATTTTTAATTAAAATGGCTCTTATTAAGCAAATTAGTTGTTTTTCGCCTAAACTTAAATCGTTGTTAGTTATTAAAGTATCAAGACCGGAGGGGTATTTTAAGAAAAAACTTTTTAATCCGATTTTATGGAGGGTTTCCCATAAGTACTCGTCGGATAATCGTTGGGAAATATCTAAGTTTTTGCGTAAACTCCCAGAGAAAATTACGGGATCTTGGGGGATCACGGAAATTTTCGAGCGCAACTTTTTTAAGGGAATCTTTTTAACATCAACATCATTGATTGTTATGGCCCCATTAAACTCCATCAATCGCAGCAAAGCGGAATACAAAGACGATTTCCCAGCACCGGTTCTCCCGACGATTCCAACTTTACTTTTAGATTTAATCTCAAAATTAATATTATTTAAAGCATAACTCAAAGAAACATTTTTAAACTGAATGTTCCCATCTTCAGGCCACGTTTTCTTCAAAATCACCTCATTTTTCGTTTCGAATTCAGATTTTAACTCCAAATATTCGCTCAATCTTTCAACTGAGGTCATTGTGACGTTAACTTCGCAACTTTGCCTGACACACCATTGGACCATTGACATTAATGATATCGATTGTGTTATTGCAAGGCCGATTGTGCCAGGTTGAACGTCTAAAAATTAAGTTTGTAAGAATTAAAATTAAAGATATAAAAATAAGAAAAAAAAACCTTGAATAAAAAAGAAACTAAAAGTGACGATTGTTGTTAATAACAGGATTAAAACGTCGATTAAAAATCGAAATGTAAAGACACTCGATAAGTACATAAACCACGCTGATGTGTGAACGTCTTGTAAATCATCGAATTTTTGTTTAAATTTTTTTTCTTTTTTGAAGGCTCGAATTGTTATTAATCCTTCGAATGTTATCTTTATGTGGGTGTATAAAGGACTTTTTGCTAAAATAAAAACTTAATAATTTAATAAACTCATTAATTAACAGTAACTTACACACTCCTTCAAGTCTTTTGATTGCCACGATAAATGGTAAATATATTTTACTAATAAAATAAAATAAAACTGCCAAAATTATCATGATTACACCGAACCAATAATTAATGATACTTTTTATAACAAAAACCCCCAAAAGTGTTAAAATCAGCTAAAAAATTAAAAAAAAATTATTTGAGTTTTGAATTTTTTGATTTTGCTAACCAAGATAGTATCAATGCTGACTGTGTGAAGATAATCGTCAATTAATCCAAGATCTTTTGAGAATCGGTTGATGATTCTTCCGGAAGAATTTGTATGAAAAAAATTGAGAGGTGATGAGATGATTTTTTCAAAAATTACGTTATGAAATTTTTCTGCGCAAGTTACAAATAATAAATAGTATGATGTTATTGATATTATCGATGTGGTAATAATAAATAAAATAATACTTGATAAAGAAATTAAATAATGTTGTCGAGTGGTGTTGGTTATGGTGTTGTTTACAAGGTTTTTATCAATGTTGCTCCTAAAACAAAAAAAAATTGGAATAAGTCTTAAACTTAAAAAAAAAATAATAATTTTGGATCCAAATCGTCCAAAAACTTTCTAATTAGATTATTTTTTTGGAATACTATTTTTATAACTTATTCAAAAATAATCTTTAAGCTTTAATTGGAGATATAAGTTAATTTCTAATTCCTCAAAATGATATCAGGAGGATTTTAATTCTTACTTTTTATTACGTAACCTAACCTTTCTGACATAATTAACATGGTTTTTATTTTATATCTAATTTTATGCATGAGATCACGCACCGAGTTATGAGTTCGTATTCCTTTGCTTGTGTTTGCTGTAGATTTTTTTCAATGCAGGTTAAATTCAGCAGTTTCTATCATGTATGTTTGCGATAAAGTGTTTGGAACTGTATTAGCTCATGTTGCCATTAAGATGGCAGTCTTTAAAAAGATGAGCTTGAATATTGAGTCATAATAGTTCGTCCTGCCAACAACTTCGCAGACTTCAATTCGATGAGCACGAGTTTGGAGACATAATAACTCATGCTGCCAAGAAGTTTGTAGACTTTAGTATGATGAAGGAGAGTTTGGAGACGTATTGGCTCAATCTGCCAACAAGGTGGCAGACTTCAAAGTGATGAGCTAGTGTTTAAAGATGTAATAAAGACACATGTAATAAAGTCATGCTGCCAAGAAGTTTGTAGACTTCAAACTAATGAGCAGGAGTTTGGAGACATAATAACTCATGCTGCCAAGAAGTTTGGAGACTTTAGTATGATGAAGGGGAGTTTGGAGACATATTGGCTCATTCTGCCAACAAAGTGGCAGACTTCAAAGTGATGAGCTAGTGTTTAAAGATGTAATAAAGAGACATGTAATAAAGTCATGCTGCAAAGAAGTTTGTAGACTTCAAACTAATGAACAGGAGTTTGGAGACGTAATAGCTCATGTTGCAAGTAATTTGGTAGACTTTAGGATGATGAAGGGAACCGGCATAAGCTATTGCACCTCCGAAGGGTAACCTAACCTTTGTAATAGCTTTGCAAAGCTTATGCCGCCAATAAGATGACAGACTTCACAAGCAGTGAGCTGTAGTTTAAAGACATAATAATGTATGCTAATTGATGAGCAAGAGTTTGGAGACGTAATAGCTCTTGCTGCTAACTAGTTGCCAGATTTTCACATAACATATAATGTTTAGTAACAGTAATAGCTCATACTGCTGTGATGAGGCCGTCACTGAACGACTTCAACCTCTGGTGATCATCGTTGCCACCGAAAACAGTATTTTGCGCTTCCTAATTCTTAGTCCAAAGGACTCCTTATCCTATCTATTCAAACAAGATAAAATGGCAAGGGCAAATTCATTATTTCAGAACCGTGGGTTCTTGCGCTCAGGCTCTCAGGAAATGTTGAAATAAAACGACAAGTGTTCTAACCACACTTAATCTATATTTACAAACATAACGATAAAAAAATTCAAAGTTAATGTTAAGAAAACTACTTACGTGATGCCCGACGTTACTTGAGGAAACAAAAAAAAAATAATGACCTGTCTGAATCTAACCCCCTACAGCAAACTCTCGTTGACTGATAAATAATAGGAAGAACTGGCAAACAGTTCCAATGTGGTGGTCTCGTTGATGAATCGCAAGCTGGATCCTATTGGAATCTTCTCGGGATAATCCGGGAAGACTTCGCCATCACACACACACCAAATCCTCAAGTGAACACAATTTCTGACACGACGAGGATGCCCAAATAGGAAGAATGTTGCCCTTGAATCTTAATCAAAGTTCTCAATTTCGATGGAACTTAGAATTAAAACGTCGATTAAAAATCGAAATGTAAAGACATTCGATAAGTACATAAACTACGCTGATGTTGAATCTTAGTCAAAGTTCTCAATTTCGATGGAAGTTAGAATTGGCGTTGAAGCGAATCTGAGTTTCTGTTTAACGGAGCGCTGGTGGAGTTTTGATTCGAAATCTTACTAAGAAGATATCGTTCGAAGATAAACCGAATCTGTGTTCTAAATTCTCCAATTCTGACGTGTGCAAGGCCTTAAGTAACCTCGGGTCTTGTAGGGGTGCAAAACCTTCTTGAAGCGTTCCTAACGTCTGGATATTCGCGACACCTAGGACCAACCCAAAATACGGGGAGGATATTTTACAATAATTTTCTGAGACAATGAGGGAGTTTGTGGAAGGGAAGAATTTCTCGACCACACAGTCTGAAGATAACATCCGCCACTAGCTAATCTCAAAAATCGTCACGTAATTAAATTAAAATTAAAACCATCAAAATCTACGTGATCTAAAGACTGAGATTTTTCTTCGCGTCGATCTGCATCTCCTTCATTGAACTGCGGATACATAAGTTTTTCCAAAATTATTGCGAAGACCGGTCTTTGCACCGGACGTCGTAAACTTGAGACGTGATTTTTGGCTTCTAAAATAAACGAAAGATTGCACGCCAAGAATTTCTAATTTGGCTGGTTTATGGCCTAGTACAGAGACACGCTTGAAATCAAGTAATGAATTGATTGAAAACGGTTCATCGTTTTAACCACACTGAGTGATAGCACGGTTTTTCTGATCTGGGTCCCAAGTCACTCTGGAGTTTTGCTGCCAATGAAACGGCAGTTGAGCTAGTACGTGAGGGTAGCGCTAATGCGTTTGTGGAACCAGAGCCAGCAGTTTGCATAACACTTGTGATGACCAAATAATTGAAAAAATTCTGCAGTCAAGTTTTTTGGAAATAAGTATGGCTGCTGAAAAAACTGAATTGGGTCAAATGACAGTTCACAAAAAGGGAGTGGAACACGCTTATTAACAGTTTAAGTACGAAGGATTTCACGACCAGTGTTATTTGAACTAATACTTGATCTAAAACCAAAAATTTTCGGGTTTTGCCTTGACAAAGGATTGACGGTTTGGATGCCATGTTACAACCTACTTCAGAAACTGGTTCGAAGTGCTTCCAGATCGAAGTGCTTCCTTTTTCATTACAAATAATTTCTGTTTGTTTCGTGTTTTTGGTTTTTGTTTTTGGCTCTCAAAGTCACACTAAATCGGTAGCTCCCTATTCATAGAACACCTTTAAAATAGAAGGTCAGTTCGAATTATTTTTTCTTATTTTTATGTATTAAAATTTTTATCTGACACGTCCAGTTCAAAAGGTTTGCCGTCACTAACCTAGTGCATGAATGGTTTTAGCACCAATTCACTTGCATACGACGAAAACAAAAAAGTTGGGTTATAAACTGTCAAATGTCAAACAAATGTCATTTCTTAATAAAAGTTGAGATATCTCGATAACGATTGGAGATAAACAAGTCAAGTTTGTGCTCATTTTAAATGATTTTGAATTCGCTATCTATTTAGATTAAAAAATAGCACTTTCATAATCAAAATATTTTTCTGAATTTGCCGAGTTTAACTTCATTGCACGAGCAACCTAAATATTAGTAAAGTAATGTTACTAAGATTCAAATATGCTTTGATTTGACACCAAGCACGATATATTTGAATTGAAAAATAAAAAAGTTGGGTTATAAACTGTCAAATGTCAAACAAATGTCATTTCTTGATAAAAGTTGAGATATCTCGATAACGATTGGAAATAAACAAGTCAAGTTTGGGCTCATTTTAAATGATTTTGAATTCGCTATCTATTTAGATTAAAAAATAGCACTTTCATAATCGAAATATTTTTCTGAATTTGCCGAGTTTAACTTCATTGCACGAGCAACCTAAATATTAGTAAAGTAATGTTACTAAGGTTCAAATATGCTTTGATTTGACACCAAACACGATATATTTGAATTGAAAAATAAAAAAGTTGGGTTATAAACTGTCAAATGTCAAACAAATGTCATTTCTTGATAAAAGTTGAGATATCTCGATAACGATTGGAGATAAACAAGTCAAGTTTGGGCTCATTTTAAATGATTTTGAATTCGCTATCGATTTAGATTAAAAAATAGCACTTTTATAATCAAAACATTTTTCTGAATTTGCCGAGTTTAACTTCATTGTACGGGCAACCTAAATATTAGTAAAGTAATGTTACTAAGATTCAAATATGCTTTGATTTGACACCAAACACGATATATTTGAGTTGAAAAATGAAAAAGTTGGGTTATAAACTGTCAAATGTCAAACAAATGTCATTTCTTGATAAAAGTTGAGATATCTCGATAACGATTGGAGATAAACAAGTCAAGTTTGTGCTCATTTTAAATGATTTTGAATTCGCTATCTATTTAGATTAAAAAATAGCACTTTCATAATCAAAATATTTTTCTGAATTTGCCGAGTTTAACTTCATTGTACGAGCAACCTAAATATTAGTAAAGTAATGTTACTAAGATTCAAATATGCTTTGATTTGACACCAAGCACGATATATTTGAATTGAAAAATAAAAAAGTTGGGTTATAAACTGTCAAATGTCAAACGTCACTTCTTGATAAAAGTTGAGATATCTCGATAACGATTGGAGATAAACAAGTCAAGTTTGTGCTCATTTTAAATGATTTTGAATTCGCTATCTATTTAGATTAAAAAATAGCACTTTTATAATCAAAACATTTTTCTGAATTTGCCGAGTTTAACTTCATTGTACGAGCAACCTAAATATTAGTAAAGTAATGTTACTAAGATTCAAATATGCTTTGATTTGACACCAAACACGATATATTTGAATTGAAAAATAAAAAAGTTGGGTTATAAACTGTCAAATGTCAAACAAATGTCATTTCTTGATAAAAGTTGAGATATCTCGATAACGATTGGAAATAAACAAGTCAAGTTTGGGCTCATTTTAAATGATTTTGAATTCGCTATCTATTTAGATTAAAAAATAGCACTTTTATAATCAAAATATTTTTCTAAATTTGCCGAGTTTAACTTCATTGTACGAGCAACCTAAATATTAGTAAAGTAATGTTACTAAGATTCAAATATGCTTTGATTTGACACCAAACACGATATATTTGAATTGAAAAATAAAAAAGTTGGGTTATAAACTGTCAAATGTCAAACAAATGTCATTTCTTGATAAAAGTTGAGATATCTCGACAACGATTGGAGATAGACAAGTCAAGTTTGTGCTCATTTTAAATGATTTTGAATTCGCTATCTATTTAGATTAAAAAATAGCACTTTTATAATAAAAACGTTTTTCTGAATTTGCCAAGTTTAACTTCATTGTACGAGCAACCTAAATATTAGTAACGTAATAACGTAATGTTACTAAGATTCAAATATGCTTTGATTTGACACCAAACACGATATATTTAAATTGAAAAATAAAAAAGTTGGGTTATAAACTGTCAAATGTCAAACAAATGTCATTTCTTGATAAAAGTTGAGATATCTCGATAACGATTGGAAATAAACAAGTCAAGTTTGGGCTCATTTTAAATGATTTTGAATTCGCTATCTATTTAGATTAAAAAATAGCACTTTTATAATCAAAATATTTTTCTAAATTTGCCGAGTTTAACTTCATTGTACGAGCAACCTAAATATTAGTAAAGTAATGTTACTAAGATTCAAATATGCTTTGATTTGACACCAAACACGATATATTTGAATTGAAAAATAAAAAAGTTGGGTTATAAACTGTCAAATGTCAAACAAATGTCATTTCTAGATAAAAGTTGAGATATCTCGATAACGATTGAGATAAACAAGCCAAGTTTGGGCTCATTTTAAATGATTTTGAATTCGCTATCTATTTAGATTAAAAAATGGCACTTTTATAATCAAAATATTTTTCTGAATTTCCCGAGTTTAACTTCATTGTACGAACAATCTAAATATTAGTAAAGTAATGTTACTAAGATTCAAATATGCTTTGATTTGACACCAAACACGATATATTTGAATTGAAAAATAAAAAAGTTGGGTTATAAACTGTCAAATGTCAAACAAATGTCATTTCTTGATAAAAGTTGAGATATCTCGACAACGATTGGAGATAGACAAGTCAAGTTTGTGCTCATTTTAAATGATTTTGAATTCGCTATCTATTTAGATTAAAAAATAGCACTTTTATAATAAAAACGTTTTTCTGAATTTGCCAAGTTTAACTTCATTGTACGAGCAACCTAAATATTAGTAACGTAATAACGTAATGTTACTAAGATTCAAATATGCTTTGATTTGACACCAAACACGATATATTTAAATTGAAAAATAAAAAAGTTGGGTTATAAACTGTCAAATGTCAAACAAATGTCATTTCTTGATAAAAGTGGAGATATCTCGATAACGATTGGAAATAAACAAGTCAAGTTTGGGCTCATTTTAAATGATTTTGAATTCGCTATCTATTTAGATTAAAAAATAGCACTTTTATAATCAAAATATTTTTCTAAATTTGCCGAGTTTAACTTCATTGTACGAGCAACCTAAATATTAGTAAAGTAATGTTACTAAGATTCAAATATGCTTTGATTTGACACCAAACACGATATATTTGAATTGAAAAATAAAAAAGTTGGGTTATGAACTGTTAAATGTCAAACAAATGTCATTTCTAGATAAAAGTTGAGATATCTCGATAACGATTGAGATAAACAAGCCAAGTTTGGGCTCATTTTAAATGATTTTGAATTCGCTATCTATTTAGATTAAAAAATGGCACTTTTATAATCAAAATATTTTTCTGAATTTCCCGAGTTTAACTTCATTGTACGAACAATCTAAATATTAGTAAAGTAATGTTACTAAGATTCAAATATGCTTTGATTTGACACCAAACACGATATATTTGAATTGAAAAATAAAAAAGTTGGGTTATAAACTGTCAAATGTCAAACAAATGTCATTTCTAGATAAAAGTTGAGATATCTCGATAACGATTGAGATAAACAAGCCAAGTTTGGGCTCATTTTAAATGATTTTAAATTCGCTATCTATTTAGATTAAAAAATGGCACTTTTATAATCAAAATATTTTTCTGAATTTCCCGAGTTTAACTTCATTGTACGAACAATCTAAATATCAGTAAAGTAATGTTACTAAGATTCAAATATGCTTTGATTTGACACCAAACACGATATATTTGAATTGAAAAATAAAAAAGTTGGGTTATAAACTGTCAAATGTCAAACAAATGTCATTTCTTGATAAAAGTTGAGATATCTCGATAACGATTGGAAATAAACAAGTCAAGTTTGTGCTCATTTTAAATGATTTTGAATTCGCTATCTATTTAGAGTAAAAAATAGCACTTTCATAATCAAAATATTTTTCTGAATTTGCCGAGTTTAACTTCATTGTACGAGCAACCTAAATATTAATAAAGTAATGTTACTAAGATTCAAATATGCTTTGATTTGACACCAAACACGATATATTTAAATTGAAAAATAAAAAAGTTGGGTTATAAACTGTCAAATGTCAAACAAATGTCATTTCTTGATAAAAGTTGAGATATCTCGATAACGATTGGAGATAAACAAGTCAAGTTTGGGCTCATTTTAAATGATTTTGAATTCGCTATCTATTTAGATTAAAAAATAGCACTTTTATAATCAAAACGTTTTTCTGAATTTGCCGAGTTTAACTTCATTGTACAAGCAACCTAAATATTAATAAAGTAATGTTACTAAGATTCAAATATGCTTTGATTTGACACCAAACACGATATATTTGAATTGAAAAATAAAAAATGGTGGGTTATAAATTGTCAAATGTCAAAATCAGATGTAAGATTTTTTGAAAAGTATTAAAACAATCTTAATAACAACAAAAAAATGCTTTCATTTGATATCAAACATGGCATATTTAGGTTCAAAATGAAAAAGTTTGTTTATAAACTGTCAAATGTCAAACAAACGTCATTTTTTAGTAAAAATTAAGATATCTCGATAACGATAGGAGATAAATATGTCGAGTTTGTGCTCATTTTAAAAGATTTTGAATTCGCTATCTATTTAGATTAAAAAAATAACACCTTTATAATACATATCTATATGCCGATTTACGAAATATACCGATTTCGAAAACATCGGCCGCCTCAAATATTATTTATGATGTAAAAAATAATCTCGGCTAACTTCGAACGTCAATCGCCCTAAACATCTTTAAAGTCGATCGAGCATATTTATTAAATCAGGAACATAACTTGGAGCGGCCTATGCCTTCAAAGTCGGTGAAGATGAATTATTCCATCAATTTCAATCAGGATAGGCTCGGGTTCATGTTTCGAATCACGAGAGATATCAATCGTCACCTTCAAATAACATTCCTCACCTTCACCTTATTTATATTCGTATTCTACTCTATTATACACTAACAATAAGTTTTGTTCATGTTGAACGAAAATAAAACGGCATTGCTATGTTAATAAAAAAAGTTCTACTCAATAACAAATGGCACTGAATCAGGACTAATAATCCGGTGCGTGTAGCGAAAGATTAAAGAATTTATCTTCTAAATAAAAAAAATTCTAAATTTATCTTACCAATATCCAAGTCCTGCATCAAAAGTAGCATTACCCACTACAAAAAAGATAGCACATACAAAAATTAAAATATGTGCGCAAAATTTTGATCCAAAATACTTTTTATAAACCCCAAAATTAACACCTCCTTTTCGATAATCTTCCTTAACCCCCTCCTCAAATTTCCGTCTTTCAAGATTTTCTTGAATTTTAATCCCCTTACTTAACTCGTTAACATCATTTTCAATAAAATCAATTTGGAATCGATTCTTATTTCGATCATAATTTATATTTTTAATGATTAATTTACCATCTTGAACCGCATAAGCGCAATCGACGTATTTCAAATATTCCATTTGATTCAAAACCAACACAACGCATTTTTCTCTAAGATATTTCTTAACGCATTCGTTAAATATAAATTGAGCAACTTGCGAATCAATAGAAGATAAGATATCGTCCAAAAGATAAATATCTGCGTCTTTATACAGAGCCCGAGCTAAATTTATCCGCGCTTTTTGCCCTCCGCTTAAATTTGATCCGTTTTCAACGACTTTGAATTCATCTCCTTTAAGGAAAGTGAGAAGATCGTGTTCTAAAGCGCAAATTTTTAGGATTTTTTTGTATTTTTTTGGGTTATAAGGTTCTTCGAATAATATGTTTTCTTTTATTGTTCCTTTAAAGAGAAAAGGTTCTTGGCTACAATAAGAAATTATTCCGTTTACGTTTATTTCTCCAATGTGGAAATTTTCTTTTAAAATCGTTTTTAAAAATGATGATTTTCCACTGCCTATATTTCCAATTAAAGCGATTAATTCGGGTTTTATTATGGTTAATGAGGCATCGTTTAAAACGTTATCTGTCGAATTTTCGTCCCATTTCGAGTAAACATTTTTGAATGTTATTCCATAATTTGCTGTTTTTGTTTCTTCAATTTTATTTAATTCGTTTATTTGAAGGAATTCTTCGATTCTTTTTACACTTACTATTGTTTCTCCCCAACGAAATAAAGTTTGAGGAAAAAATTTGTTTAATTGCATCGTTAATAAATTATAAGAAGCAACTAATCCGAATACGTAACTTGGGGTTAAATGGTTTCCAATAAGGGAATAAGTTAATATGCTTGAAAATAATGCGAGTTTTGGAAGGAAATACATAAAAGACATCAAAAGTGATAAGAAAATGGCCGTTGAGCGAAGATATTTGATTTCTTTTCTAAGAAAAAAATTGTTGCATTAAATTGTTACGCAAAAAAAAATTATTACTTACTTTCTAATTTGCTTTAACATAAAAATGATTGGTTCCTCCCATGCTAAAATTTTAATGGTTTTGATCCCAAAAATGATTTCATTCAACATTTTGATTCTTTCGTCGGTGATTTTCGCCGTTTTTCGTCTTAATGCGGTTAATTTTCTTCCAATAAAAACTGAAAAAAATGTCTTAGTGTTTATGGATTGAAAAAAAAAGTTTTAATGATCTCATGTAGAAAATGGAAAAACCTAACGCGGATTTTATTGCAGTTTTATTCTAATATTGTTCGAAATTCGCGATAAAGAGATAAATTTATTGGACTTTTATTGTTTAAGATACCAAAAGCAAATTAAAAAAGAATATCCAACCCATGTTCTTGGAAATGAAGATGTTGTTAATTCAGAATAAAGATAAAATCTTGCTCTTTAAGGTGATTTATAACAGTATTATATTTAGAAATGGGTTTGAAAAAATTAAGCGGAAAAAAATTTTGCATAAATCGACAAATTTCAAAAAATCGCTGTGACCAGAATTTTAAAGTTAAAGAGATGGTTCTTTTAGGAAATTAATGATATAATCTTGCTCTTTAAGATGTTATATAACAATCAACACAAATTATTATAAACCATCTTGAAAAAATAATAATTCAAGATGATGTTATGAAATAAAACTTAAAATGTTATTAAAAAATAGCAAATTTCAAGAAATCGCCAAGCTCATATTTTTGAAGATGTGATAAGATTCTTTCAGCAAATGAATGATATAACCTTGGCCATTGACGATCATTCCGACCAAAGTTTCGTTCGTATACTTTTGGAAACCCTTATATGACACATAATCTTGTAACAAATTCAGATGTATTCGGATTTCTTTCGTATCTGTTTGTAAAGTGTTATTTTTATAAAGATAAGTTTCAGCTCCTGAGCAATGTCGAGAAAAATCGCGTGTACGGGTACTTTAATAGTACCCATACATAACGTGACCGTTTTTATTTCAACTGAAAACGGGATTGAAATTATTAAAATTTGTTTTTAAGTTAGCGCAATTAATAATAGCATATTTTATTATAATTGTAAAATTGGAATAACCTAGGTGGTGCGCATGAAAATGTGTTAATATTTTCATTTATCATTATCAATATTTTCACTTATCATTCCACGCTGAGACATTTTGGAGCTTCTGGCTTTAAAAATCCCCTTTGAATTAATAAATCCATCACTTGTTGTACTTTATCCTACTCAGGTACTTTTTGTAGATTTCATTACCACAATTTTGATGTTATTTTGATCAGAGCTGGGCAGTACTTAACAGTAAAAATAGTTAAAAAAACAGTACTTTACGATGATCCCGCGTGATCCTGACAATGATCCTAACAACAGATTGAAAGAAGTCAATTGGCAAGTCAATTTATCCCCTATAAGACTACAGACTTGTTATTACTGCTTGAACTGCTTCCAAAAGACTTGAAATGCTCTCAGAAGACTTGAAATGCTTTTAAAAGACATGATATGCTTTTAGAAGACTTGAAATGCTTTTAGAAGATTTGAAATGCTTCTAGAAAACTTGGTACTACATCCAGAAGACTTAATAATAATTCAAAAAGACTTGGAAAGCTTCCAGAAAACTTGAACTGCGTTTAGAAAACTTGATACTACATCCAGAAGATATAATATTGTTTCTAGAAGTCTTAGTAATAGTTCAAGAAGACTTGAAAAGCTTCCAGAAGACTTGAACTGCTTTTAGAAAACTTTATAGTGCTTTCATAGGACTTAAAATGCTTCTAGAAAACTTGATATTACTCTCTGAAGATTTAAACTGCTTTTGGATGGCTTGTTATTGCTACCAAAAGACTTAAAATGGCTTTAAAAGACTTGAAATCCTTCTAGAAAACTTGACACTACTTCCAGAAGACTTGAAATACTTCCAGAAGACTTATTATTACTGCTAGAAGTCTTAGTATTGCTTTCAGAAGACTTGAACTGCATCCAAAAACATGAAATGCTCTCAGAAAACTTTAAATGCATTTAGAAGATTGAAAATGCTTTATAAGAGTTTAAATCATTCTAGAAAACTTAATACTACTTCAAGAAGACTTGAAAAGCTTCCAGAAGACCTGCAATGCTTTTATAAAACATGATATTGCTTTCAGAAGATTTGAACTGCTTCTAGATGGTTTGTTATTACTTCCAAAAATCTTGGAATGCTCCCAGATTTGAATTGCTTACACAACACTTGAAATGCTTTTAGAAGACTTGAAATGCTTCTAGAATACTTCATACTACTTCCAGAAGACTTCATATTGCTTGCTTCTTGAAGATTTGAAGTGCTTCAAAAGATTTGAACTGCCTCCTAAAGACTTGAAATACTTTTAGAGAAGTTGAAATGCTTCTACAAAACTTGATATTACTTCTAGAAGACTTAGTATTACTTCTAGAAGGCTTAATATTACTTCATGAAGGCTTGGTATTACTTCTAGAAGGCTTAATATTACTACATGAAGGCTTAAAAAGCTTCCAGAAGACTTAAAATACTTTTAGAAAACTTGATACTGTTCTCAGAGGATTTGAAATGCTTCTACAAGACTTGAAATGCTTCTAGAAGACTTGACATTGCATCTAGAAGATTTGAACTGCTGCTAGTGGGCTTGTTATTGCTTCCAAAAGACATTAAATGCTCTTAGAAGACGTGAAATGCTTCACAAGACTTGAAATGGTTGGCCTTTGGTCTATTGGGTTTTTTAATAAAAATCTATCTTAAATTTAAAATCGCTCAAAGTTACAAGATTCTATGTTCATTTGTTTATTATATATTTAATTTTTTAGTTTTATCAACTTTAAACTTTTAGATAATTTTAAATTGGTGCCTAAGTTGCGCCATAAGTTTCAGCTTTATAAGTTTGTATCAAAATAATCTGACTTTTAAGCTTAATTTAGGAACTAGTTGCCTTTAAAGAGCCATTTATTTGCTATTCTAGACACTTCTGTGCATTTTTGCAGTTGTAAGTACGTTGGGTTTTTAGACTTTAAAAGTTCATTTTATACTGGAGTTAGGCCCACTTATAGCGATTTAAGCGCTCCCATTGGCCATGAGCCGGTTTTTAACTATTAGATAAATTTATCAAGGGGTGATAAAAGTGGCCCTTAAAAAAGTAGCCAGACATTTAACTACTAATTGCTTGGTAATTAATAATCAAACTACCATAATCTAAAAATACTTAGTAGTTATATTCGAAAGATCGCCCAGCTCATGTTTTTGAAGATATGATAAGATTCTTTCTGCAAATGAATGATATAACCTTGCTCTTTAAGATGCTATATAACAATTAATAAAAAATTTTATAAACCGTCTTGAATAAATTATAATTCAAGGTAATGTTATGAAGTAAAAATTAAAATTTTATTAAAAATTAGCAAATTTCAAGAAATCGCCCAGCTCATGTTTTTGAAGATATGATAAGATTCTTTCAGTAAATGAATGATATAACCTTGCTTTTTAAGATGTTATATAACGATCATTACAAATTTTTATAAACCGTCTCGAATAAATTATAATTCAAGATGATGTTATGAAATAAAAAATAAAATTTTATTAAAAGTTAGCAAATTTCAAGAAATCGCCCAGCTCATGTCTTTGAAGATATGATAAGATTCTTTCAGCAAATGAATGATATAACCTTGCTCTTTAAGATGCTATATAAAAATCGTTACAAATTTTTATAAACCGTTTTGAATAAATTATAATTCAAGATGATGTTATGAAATAAAAATTAAAATTTTAATAAAAATTAGCAAATTTCAAGAAATCGCCCAGCTCATATTTTTGAAGATATGATAAAATTCTATCGGCAAATGAATGATACAATCTTGCTCTTTAAGATGCTAACAATCAATTCAAATTTTTAAAAACCGTTTTGAATAAATTATAATTCAAAATGATGTTATGAAATGAAAATTAAAATTTTATTAAAAATTCGCAAGTTTCAATAAATAAAATTTACAAATTTCAAGAAATCGCCCAAATCATGCTTTTGAAGATATGATAATATTCTTTCAGCAAATGAATGATATAACCTTGCTCTTTAAGATGCTATATAACAATCAATACAAATTTTTTAAATTCTCTTGAATAAATTATAGTTCAAGATGATGTTATGAAAAAGAAATTAAAATTTTATTAAAAATTGGCAAATTTCAAGAAATCGCACAGCTCATGTTTTTGAAGATATGATAAGATTTTTTCAGCAAATTAATGATATATCCTTGCTCTTTCAGATTTCAAATCAAAACAAATTTTGCAGATTTCAAAAATCGCCTAAATCATATAGTTTTAAAGATGAAGATATGATTTTTTCAAAAAATTAATGATATAACCTTCTTCTTTAAGATGATAGATAAATATGAAGATTCAAAACAAAAAAAATAATTAAAAATATCTTCAAATTTCAAAAAATTACCTATTATAGCTATATCATTGAAGATCATATCATCACTCTGAAATAATTATTACAAAAAAATAGCATACTCACCATGAATAGGAACAATAAAAATAAATATTATAACACCAACAACACCAGTCCATCCGATTACGTAAATAATTATAACCAACACAATAACAATTTGAATAGGACATATCCATAAATTATTTATCAAAGGAACAAAATAATCGAAACGATTAACATCGTTTGTTATCAAATTTATAATACGTCCAATATTTATACCGCCACCATCCGACCTTTTATTAATTCTCAAGGATTTTCTGTATATCAAAGAGCTACAAGCGATTCTAACTCTCATTCCGAGTAATCTATAATTGTACATACACTGATGTTGTCCGACGATTATTGCTAAACTTGAAAATGTTAAAATTCCAGCGGATATAAAAGCGCGAATCTTATTATGTTCGTTCGATTGATCATCTTGGGAGAAATGATTCATTAAAACGATAAACGATAAACATTGAAGTGTCCTGTAAGGAAATAACTCTAAAAAATGGATGTTGAATATATTAAATTGTACTTAAATACAAGTTCGGTTGCTACGGATAATGTTGAGTATAAAAGAAAAGATTTTCCAAAAATTTTTATCACGACTTTCCATAAAGACGGAGATTTTTTTGATTTCTCTTTTTCCCATTCGCGTTCTAAAAGATCTCCTAACCGATTTGATTGGTGATTGTTTAAAAGTGTAAAAAGATCTTTTTCTGATAATTCTTGTTTGTATTTTTTAATAATTGTTGGGATGAACCATCTAAAAAATGTTTTTAATCGAATTTTTGTTTATTAGTCTATTTTACTTACGTAAAGGTACACTTTGAAAAGATATTTGCATTTTCTAGAGGATTTATTTTCTCGACCATGGTCGAAGAACTAACAATGAAGATGAAACGAAATCTTTTTATAAGATGTCGATGGTTGGGCAACTTCTATTACACTCTAAGAATGAAACTGAAACTAAAATGTTCGATATAAAATTAAGTATCATTTTAATGGTTTTATCAACTTGTTTATTTACTAAGAATAGTATTATAAAGATTATCAAGAGGTCACTAAGTTTATTACACTTTAATTTTATTTTATTCCAAATTTAGATTTAAATACTTCTTCAGCTATTTGATGCAGATTTTCGGCAATCCCACCCCCCATTTTTTCCACCATATCATAAAACACCCCTTTTTTCTTCAATAAAACGTAAGGATAATCAAACTCAATCATTTCCCCACCGCTCATAACCAAAACGAAATCGCAATCGATTATTGTTTGTAATCTATGCGCCACAATTAAAATTGTGCACTCCTTAAATTTCCTCTTAATCGTTTTTTGGATTAAACCGTCGGTTTTTGGGTCAACATTAGCTGTGGGCTCGTCCATAATTAAAATTTTATTTTTTCGTATAATTGCCCGCGCTAAACAAACTAATTGTCGTTGGCCGACACTTAATTTCGAGCCTCCTTCAATTATTTTGGTTAAAAGACCTTCGGGGAATTCTTTAACGACCTCTTTTAATTCGACCTCCTCCAAAACCTCCCATAATTCCGCGTCGGTAAATTCGTTAAATGGGTCCAAATTGTTCCGCATCGTGTCCGAAAAAAGGATCGGATCTTGCGGGATAATCGAAATCTTTTTTCTTAGATGATAAAGAGGAACTTTTTTAATATCAACCCCGTCAATGCGAATAAACCCATCCGTGTGTGCCAATTGAAAAAGTGACGCGCAAATCGAAGATTTTCCAGCCCCGGTTCGCCCGACGATTCCAATTTTCGATTTAGATTCGATTTCAAAATTTAAATTTTTTAATACGAGTATTGAATTTGTGTTGTATTTTAAATTAACGTTGATAAATTCGATTTTTCCGTGAGTGGGCCAAGATTTTTCTGGGATTAAGTCTCGGTTATCTTGATCGCCTTCACCATCGACGTCTAAATTTGAATATTCTATTATTCTTTCGACCGAAGTCATATTAACCACTAAATCGCTGGTTAATCTAACGCTCCATTGCACTAAAGTTATCAGGGTTAAACATTGGACAGTTATTAATCCTGCGGCGGCGTCACGTAAATCTTAAAATTATATAGTTAATAATAATAATAAAAATGTTCTTTAATGATATTTTACCATCAATAAAAAACATTGCAAAGGAAATGCACCCTAACACAACAACCATCACATAATCAATTAAAACTCCGAAAGAATGTCCGCTAGATATATACATGAACCAAGAGGATGTGTGAAAATCTTGGGTGACATCAAAGATTTTTTTGTAATATTCTTCTTTATTAAAAACTCTTATTAAAGATAATCCTTTGAATGATGTTTTTATATGAGTAAAAACCGGACTTTTTGCTAAAAAAAATTTGATGGTAAAAAATAGAATTGGGTAAATTCTAAAAAATCATATCTCAAGAACGAATAGAGATATGGTTATGATATACTACTGATTTAAATCTTTTAACCCCAATGATAGTAGATAGGAAACAGAAAAATGAAGAATGCAATTTTTGATTGCCTATGATGTTATTCTCAGTCCGCCGAGGTCGCTTGCGGGCGAGAGGCTACAATCTTCAAAAATGGACAATTTTATGTAAACATTTGAAATCCAGCGCCTCGCCCGCAAGCGACCTCGGCGATTCAAGGCGAAATCGTTCCTTGTATATCCTAGTAAATATATAAAGCCTCCTATAACATGACTTTATTTTCACATCGCCGAGGCCGCTTGCGGGCGAGGCGCTACAATCTTCCAAAATGGACGATTTGATGTAAACATTTCAAATCCGGCGCCTCACCCGCAAGCGACCTCAGCGACTTGAGACGAAATCATTCCTTGTATATCTTAGTAAATATGTAAAGCCTCCTATAACAAGATTATATTCTCACTCCGCCGAGGTCGCTTGCGGGCGAGGCGCTACAAATTTCCAAAATGGACGATTTTATGCAAATATTTCAAATTAAACGCCACGCCCGCAAGCGACCTCGGCGATTTGAAGCGAAATCGTTCCTTGTATATCTTAGTAAATATGTAAAGCCTCCTATAAGACGACTTAATTTTCACCCCGCCGAGGTCGCTTGCGGGCGAGGCGCTACAAATTTCGAAAATGAACGATTTTATGTAAATATTTCAAAAGCAGCGCCTCGCCCGCAAGCGACCTCTGCGATTTAAGGTGAAATCGTTCCTTGTATATCTTAGTAAATATATAAACCCTCCTATAAGACGATTTAATTTTCACCCCGCCGAGGTCGCTTGCGGGCGAGGCGCTACAAATTTCGAAAATGAACGATTTTATGTAAATATTTCAAATCCGGCGCCTCGCCCGCAAGCGACCTCAGCGACTTGAGACGAAATCATTCCTTGTATATCTTAGTAAATATGTAAAGCCTCCTATAACAAGATTATATTCTCACTCCGCCGAGGTCGCTTGCGGGCGAGGCGCTACAAATTTCCAAAATGAACGATTTTATGCAAATATTTCAAATTAAACGCCACGCCCGCAAGCGACCTCGGCGATTTGAAGCGAAATCGTTCCTTGTATATCTTAGTAAATATGTAAAGCCTCCTATAACAAGATTTTATTCTCACTTTGCCGAGGTCGCTTGCGGGCGAAGCGCTACAAATTTCGAAAATGAACGATTTTATGTAAATATTTCAAAACCAGCGCTTCGCCCGCAAGCGACCTCTGCGATTTAAGGTGAAATCGTCCCTTGTATATCTTAGTAAATATATAAACCCTCCTATAAGACGATTTAATTTTCACCCCGCCGAGGTCGCTTGCGGGCGAGGCGCTACAAATTTCGAAAATGAACGATTTTATGTAAATATTTCAAAACCAGCGCCTCGCCCGCAAGCGACCTCTGCGATTTAAGGTGAAATCGTTCCTTGTATATCTTAGTAAATATATAAACCCTCCTATAAGACGACTTAATTTTCACCCAACCGAGGTCGCTTGCGGGCGAGGCGCTACAAATTTCGAAAATGAACGATTTTATGTAAATACTTCAAAACCAGCGCCTCGCCCGCAAGCGACCTCTGCGATTTAAGGTGAAATCGTTCCTTGTATATCTTAGTAAATATATAAACCCTCCTATAAGACGATTTAATTTTCACCCCGCCGAGATCGTTTGCGAGCGAGGCGCTACAAATTTCGAAAATGAACGATTTTATGTAAATATTTCAAAACCAGCGCCGCGCCCGCAAGCGACCTCTGCGATTTAAGGTGAAATCGTTCCTTGTATATCTTAGTAAATATATAAACCCTCCTATAAGACGATTTAATTTTCAACCCGCCGAGGTGCTTGCGGGCGAGGCGCTACAAATTTCGAAAATGAACGATTTTATGTAAATATTTCAAAACCAGCGCCTCGCCCGCAAGCGACCTCTGTGATTTAAGGTGAAATCGGTCCTTGTATATCTTAGTAAATATATAAACCCTCCTATAAGACGACTTAATTTTCACCCCGCCGAGGTCGCTTGCGGGCGAGGCGCTACAAATTTCGAAAATGAACGATTTTATGTAAATATTTCAAAACCAGCGCCTCGCCCGCAAGCGACCTCTGCGATTTAAGGTGAAATCGTTCCTTGTATATCTTAGTAAATATATAAACCCTCCTATAAGACGACTTAATTCTCACCCCGCCGAGGTCGCTTGCGGGGAGGCGCTACAAATTTCGAAAATGAACGATTTTATGTAAATATTTCAAAACCAGCGCCTCGCCCGCAAGCGACCTCTGCGATTTAAGGTGAAATCGTTCCTTGTATATCTTAGTAAATATGTAAAGCCTCCTATAACAAGATTTTATTCTCACTTTGCCGAGGTCGCTTGCGGGCGAAGCGCTACAAATTTCGAAAATGAACGATTTTATGTAAATATTTCAAAACCAGCGCTTCGCCCGCAAGCGACCTCTGCGATTTAAGGTGAAATCGTCCCTTGTATATCTTAGTAAATATATAAACCCTCCTATAAGACGATTTAATTTCCACCCCGCCGAGGTCGCTTGCGGGCGAGGCGCTACAAATTTCGAAAATGAACGATTTTATGTAAATATTTCAAAACCAGCGCCTCGCCCGCAAGCGACCTCTGCGATTTAAGGTGAAATCGTTCCTTGTATATCTTAGTAAATATATAAACCCTCCTATAAGACGATTTAATTTTCACCCCGCCGAGGTCGCTTGCGGGCGAGGCGCTACAAATTTCGAAAATGAACGATTTTATGTAAATATTTCAAAACCAGCGCCTCGCCTGCAAGCGACCTCTGCGATTTAAGGTGAAATCGTTCCTTGTATATCTTAGTAAATATATAAACCCTCCTATAAGACGACTTAATTTTCACCCCGCCGAGGTCGCTTGCGGGCGAGGCGCTACAAATTTCGAAAATGAACGATTTTATGTAAATATTTCAAAACCAGCGCCTCGCCCGCAAGCGACCTCTGCGATTTAAGGTGAAATCGTTCCTTGTATATCTTAGTAAATATATAAACCCTCCTATAAGACGATTTAATTTTCACCCCGCCGAGATCGTTTGCGGGCGAGGCGCTACAAATTTCGAAAATGAACGATTTTATGTAAATATTTCAAAACCAGCGCCGCGCCCGCAAGCGACCTCTGCGATTTAAGGTGAAATCGTTCCTTGTATATCTTAGTAAATATATAAACCCTCCTATAAGACGATTTAATTTTCAACCCGCCGAGGTGCTTGCGGGCGAGGCGCTACAAATTTCGAAAATGAACGATTTTATGTAAATATTTCAAAACCAGCGCCTCGCCCGCAAGCGACCTCTGCGATTTAAGGTGAAATCGTTCCTTATATATCTTAGTAAATATATAAACCCTCCTATAAGACGATTTAATTTTCACCCCGCCGAGGTCGCTTGCGGGCGAGGCGCTACAAATTTCGAAAGTGAACGATTTTATGTAAATATTTCAAAACCAGCGCCTCGCCCGCAAGCGACCTCTGCGATTTAAGGTGAAATCGTCCCTTGTATATCTTAGTAAATATAGAAACCCTCCTATAAGACGACTTAATTTTCACCCCGCCGAGGTCGCTTGCGGGTGAGGCGCTACAAATTTCGAAAATGAACGATTTTATGTAAATATTTCAAAACCAGCGCCTCGCCCGCAAGCGACCTCTGCGATTTAAGGTGAAATCGTTCCTTGTATATCTTAGTAAATATATAAACCCTCCTATAAGACGACTTAATTTTCACCCCGCCGAGGTCGCTTGCGGGTGAGGCGCTACAAATTTCGAAAATGAACGATTTTATGTAAATATTTCAAAACCAGCGCCTCGCCCGCAAGCGACCTCTGCGATTTAAGGTGAAATCGTTCCTTGTATATCTTAGTAAATATATAAACCCTCCTATAAGACGATTTAATTTTCACCCCGCCGAGGTCGCTTGCGGGCGAGGCGCTACAAATTTCGAAAATGAACGATTTTATGTAAATATTTCAAAACCAGCGTCTCGCCCGCAAGCGACCTCTGCGATTTAAGGTGAAATCGTCCCTTGTATATCTTAGTAAATATATAAACCCTCCTATAAGACGATTTAATTTTCACCCCGCCGAGGTCGCTTGCGGGCGAGGCGCTACAAATTTCGAAAATGAACGATTTTATGTAAATATTTCAAAACCAGCGCCTCGCCCGCAAGCGACCTCTGCGATTTAAGGTGAAATCGTCCCTTGTATATCTTAGTAAATATATAAACCCTCCTATAAGACGATTTAATTTTCACCCCGCCGAGGTCGCTTGCGGGCAAGGCGCGACAAATTTCGAAAATGAACGATTTTATGTAAATATTTCAAAACCAGCGCCTCGCCCGCAAGCGACCTCTGCGATTTAAGGTGAAATCGTTCCTTGTATATCTTAGTAAATATATAAACCCTCCTATAAGACGATTTAATTTTCACCCCGCCGAGGTCGCTTGCGGGCGAGGCGCTACAAATTTCGAAAATGAACGATTTTATGTAAATATTTCAAAACCAGCGCCTCGCCCGCAAGCGACCTCTGCGATTTAAGGTGAAATCGTTCCTTGTATATCTTAGTAAATATATAAACCCTCCTATAAGACGATTTAATTTTCACCCCGCCGAGGTCGCTTGCGGGCGAGACGCTACAAATTTCGAAAATGAACGATTTTATGTAAATATTTCAAAACCAGCGCCTCGCCCGCAAGCGACCTCTGCGATTTAAGGTGAAATCGTTCCTTGTATATCTTAGTAAATATATAAACCCTCCTATAAGACGATTTAATTTTCACCCCGCCGAGGTCGCTTGCGGGCGAGGCGCTACAAATTTCGAAAATGAACGATTTTATGTAAATATTTCAAAACCAGCGCCTCGCCCGCAAGCGACCTCTGCGATTTAAGGTGAAATCGTTCCTTGTATATCTTAGTAAATATATAAACCCTCCTATAAGACGATTTAATTTTCACCCCGCCGAGGTCGCTTGTGGGCGAGGCGCTACAATCTTCCAAAATGGACGATTTTATGTAAATAGTTCAAATCCAGCGCCTCGCCCGCAAGCAAGCTCGGCCATTTGAGGCTAAATCATTCTTTGTATATCTTACTAAATATACAGGGTGACACAAAAGTCTAGAATATAGCAAATAATTTCGCTATTTTTACTTTTAACAAAAAATCTTTGTTATAAAAGTTTCTTGGTTTATTATAACGCATATTTCCTATGTTTCATTGTTTATATTGTTTATAGTTTTGTTACAATAGTAACAATTTTTTTTTTAAGTGAGATGATATTTTTTTCCTTATCTTTTTATATATTTTGAACATATTTTTCTCTATGTGTAGAGCATATTATATCATAAGGTTACATAATGAAAAATAACACATTTTAATCTAAGTAAGCGCTGAAACAGCATTAATACCTAAATTAATCAACTGGAAGGATCGAAGTAGGCGGTAAAATGGTTTTAATTAATGAAATCAAATGCCGTTTCTGTTCCAATAATCATGGCGATTAGTTAAAAAAAGTGAAAATATTAATGTGTTAACAAACAAAATAAAAAAAAGCTTTAAAAAAATTAACAAACAGATCAATTGCTGTAGTTTTAGAACAAATATTCAAATTAGCCACCATTTGCTTTTAAAGAAACGTCAAACGTTTTCTAAAATTATGTACGCAGTTTGAAAGCATATCAACTGAAATTTCTCATGTTTCAGCACTTACTCTTTCGCAGATTTCTTCTAGATTGTGAGGTCTATTCTTATTAAACCAATTCTTTAAAGAACCCCATCAAAACGCCGAATGTGTCAAATCGGAGGACCTTGATGGCAACTCAATTGGCCCACGTCTACTAACCCATTTCCTAATACTTGCGCACACTCAAAGAACCCTTTTTTGAACACCACTCTGAATGCAGATAGATATTTTGATGTCATTCAAAATCAAATTCTGCCTGCTCTTGAAGCATTATTTCCAGGATAGGATGGAAGAATACATGAAATTTATTTTTTCAACAAGATGGCACACTTAGAAACCATAATGTGGAGGTGGTCCATCTTGTTGAAAATAATACATTTTCATGTATTCTTCCATCCTATCCTGGAAATAATGCTTAACATGGTCACGAAGAATTCAAGCACATACATTTACTTTTTGACGATATTGGGTATGACTTTCTTGAACCCAATATGAATTGGTATCACTTCAATATCGGGCAGTTGTGACGATTTACTGCTTCATTCAGTGTAAATGTTGCCACGTCGGAAAAAAGAATATTAAATGGCAATTCTTGATAATCATCACACCTGTCGATCATTCCTTGACAAAACTCTATTTTTCTATCGAAATCGTCATCACCCCATTCATGAATTACCTGAACCTGATAGATTAAGAAAAAATTCTTGCTTAAATACCGTTCAATAAGTCGCAATGTTGACATAACCTCCCTTGTACAGGAAACGCTTCTCTTTTTTAAATATTCATCTGACTGTTTCGCAACTAGTCCCCACATGTCAACTTATGCCGTGAACTGAACTTTGAGGTTGCTATTAAATCACTTTGCCTACAATTAGTGTTTTCTGTTCATTTGTGGCCGTTTGAAGCCGTCCAGTTTTAGCTAAATTGGATACACTTCCAGTAGTTTGAAATTTTCTTGAAATTTTAGAAACCATTGATTATAAATGGTTTATTGGAGAACCCGACGAAGGTTGTTAAATAAAATACACACTTGGCCTTGCGTTGATGTTCAAATTATCAAAATCTTAATGCGCTATTTTTCGTTTAATTGCGTCATACTTTATAAATCCACAACTTTTTGACGTTTAATTCAATTGTTTTCAAGTGTTTCGCCATGTTAACGCTTACTACGATGCCCTTTACTGTATTAATTTAGGTATCTTCTTCCAAAATGGACGATTTTATGTAAATATTCAAATCCAGCGCCTCGCCCGTAAGCGACCTCGGCGACTTGAGGCGATATCATTCCTTGTATATCTTAGTAAATATACAAACCCTCCTATAAGACGATTTAATTCTTACCCAGCCGAGGCCGCTTGCGGGCGAGGCGTTACAATCTTCCAAAATGAACGATTTTATGTAAATATTTCAAATCCAGCGCCTCGCCCGCAAGCGACCTCGGCGATGTGAGACGAAATCGTTCCTTGTATTCCTAAGATGAATAAAATAAAGCCTCCTATAAGACGATTTACCTCTCACTCCGCCGAGGTCGCTTGCGGGCGAGGCGCTACAATCTTCCAAAATGGACGATTTTATGTACATATTTCAAATCCAGCGCCTCGGCCGCAAGCGACTTCGGCGATTTGAGGCAAAATCGTTCCGTGTATATCTTACAATTAGTAAACATACAAAGCCTCCTATAACCGATTTTATAGTCACTGGATCACAAAGTTTAATGTCAAGTTACAATGTTTACATGAAATCGTCCATTTTGGAAGATTGTAGCGCCTCGACAGCAAGCGACCTCGGCGGAGTGAAAATAAGATCGTCATAAAGGAGGCTTTATATACGTGTCTTTGGTTTTTGTAGTAAGATCAACAACTTAAACTTGTTCGACAAATTTTTTAGGGATTAGAAACTTTTGGGTTCTCCACTAGATGACGCTGCATATCACAGTGGGAGTAGCTACCCCTGTCGTAATCTAGAACCGGCATTTCTTATCTACTAAGCAGTGATTTACATTATGTCACCATCATAGTGTCTATCACATTACGATACCTTAGCTTAATAACTTACTGACTGATTCGAGCCTTTTAATTGCTAAACTTGTGGGGAAGGTCAACATCTTCAAAAGTTGAATTCCAATAATTCCAATTATGAAAATGATTGCAAACCAATAACAATAGAAACAAATTGTAATAATAATCACAAAAACAATTAATATATGCTAAAAAATAAGATTCGTTAATTTTTATATACATATAATAAATTAAATGATTAACTTACAACTATGCCATCGACGAAAATTAATGGAAGATACTCATCGATAGTTGACAAATCTTTAGAAAAGCGATTTAAAATTCTCCCTGTAGGGTTCGTGTGGAAGAAATCCATCGGTGCATTTATAACTTTTTTTAAGACAATTTTGTGTAGATTTTTTGAGGAATTAATCATTATATTCAAAGAGGTAACCTGACTTATTATTGCGGATACGACAACTATAACGAATACAGTTAAAAAGGTTGTAAATAAATCTTCTCTTTTTACAGCAAAATTCATAGAGTATATCTGAAAATCGATATCACTCCTAAAAAAAATAGTTCTTAAAATCAAAAAGAATAAATATCAAAATATGCCTTACCAAAAAGTTATTAAAATGTCAAAACTGCCAAAGAAAATTAAAAATATTATTATTGACAGTAAAGCAGAAGCGGATAACCAAAAACTTTTATTGAGTTTAAAATAATTTTTATAAAGTCTAAAGGAAACGCCTCCGGATGAAAAAAATTCCCTTTCTTCAGTTTCTATTTTGTTTTTAGAAAAATCGCATTCCGCATGGTAAATTTCTTTAAAATCGACGTTCTCTTCATCATCTTTTTCTAACAACTTCAAAAAATCTAAGTTATCTTTTTGTAACTTTTTATAAGTTCCTTCGCAAGAAATCCTCCCATCTTCGAAATAATAAATATAATCCACGTATTTTAAATATTGTAACTGATTAGTAACCAAAACGACTATTTTATCGCACAAAAATTTACATAAACACTCCTTAAAAATGATTTCGGCAACGTGGGGATCAACAGCGGAAAGCGGATCATCTAAGAGGTAAATATCCGATTGTAAATAAACGGCTCGCGCTAAATTAATTCGAACTTTTTGACCTCCGCTTAAATTTTCCCCGTTTTCTATTATTAAGGTGTTATCTCCGTTTGGTAATAAAGAAATGTCTCGTTCTAAAGCACAAACTTTAATGGTTCTTTGATAACGTTCTTCATTAAAATCGTGCCCGAATAAAATGTTTTCTTTTAAAGTTCCCGGAAAAAGCCACGCTTCTTGAGACGAATAAGAAATTGTTCCAGAAATGAACGTTTCGCCACTTTTAACGAAAAGCTCGTTTAAGATTGTGTTCAAAAAGCTACTTTTCCCACTTCCAACCGGGCCAATAGCCGCTATTAACCGCGGGTTTGGTATTAAGAGGTTTAAATTTTGTAAAGTATTTTCCGGGGAATTTAAGTCCCAAGAGGAGGAAACGTTTTTGAATTCAATAAAAATTGGGGGTTTTCCGGATTTTTTGTGATAATTTTTTTGTATTTCTTCGAGTTGAAGAAAATTTTGGATCTTATTTAGCGAAACGATCGCTTCGTCGAGTCGATAAAATCCGTTTGGAATGAACACGTTCACATTGACTCGCAACAAAAGGTAAAGGACAAATATTATGAAGACGTGGATTGAAGTTAGGGTGTGCCCTAAGAGATAATAAAGGAGGAGACTTAGGAAAATCCCCACTTTTGGTAAAACGGTGATAAACGAGGCGAGCACTCCATATCCGCATAATAAATAACGAAGCGTTTTAATTTCATTTCTGAAGATAAAAAAGGGTGAGTAGAGGTAAATTAATTTTGATGGTTAATTTTAGATACCGTCTGATGTCAGAGATAGATTTTATGAAATACTTTTCCCAAGTGTACATTTTAATTATTTGAATCCCAGATAAAATTTCTGTCATCAATTTGATCCGTTCCTCGGCAAATTGAACCATTTCCGTTCTTACATTGGACATCCATTTTGTAATCAACACTAAATTAAAATTAAAAAGAAAACATTAAGATTTAAGATAGAGCTTGGCAAAACTATCTTGGCCGTTGAAGGATATGAAATATAAATTTAAAAAAAATCATATAATAAGAACGAATTGAGATATTATCATGTAATAATAGAAGAAGAAGAAACAGGCCGAGATAAATTTGCCAAATTATAATTAAAATATTAATTAATACATTGCACTGGAACTAATCCCACAAAAATTAAAACTCCAAACAACCCAGTCCAGCCAGTTTCAAAATACAACAACAACCCAACACAAAGAATTTGTAAAGGAGCTATGAAAAAACCTTGAGAAAAAAATGCCAAATGATCGAGACGAGTTGCATCGTGGGTCATCAAATTAACCAAATAACCAACGCTTACATTCCCCACCGAGCTTTTGCCAATCTTCAAAGATTTCCTATAAATTAAGGAGCAACAAGCAACTCGTATATTCATGAATAAATTTCGATTTCCCCAAATATACGAGTGAAATGATATGACGTAGAAAAGACTCGAAACGGTCAAGATTGCGGCGTGGATGTAAGCTTCGTTTGCGGTTATTGCAACGTTCCTGTTGGAGAAGTATCTTAAAAGGACTGTAAAAGATATTGCTTGAATTCCTCTAAAAACAATTTGTTAATACAAAAATTTTGTTAACACCAATAAAAATCACCTAAAAATTATTTCTCCGAGTATTCCAATGCATGTTATAACAAGATATTTTTTCCAAAATACTCTTATTAATACCTTAATAAAAGAAGGTTTTGGCTTAGTTAATTCAATCTCCCATTCTTTTTCAACCCGATCGCCTAAAGTACTCGATTTTTGGTCAACCGTCATTAAAAATAAATCATCTTCAGTTAAAGGTTTTTGATATCCCTTTATAAATGTTGGAAGGAACCATCTAAAAAAATTGATTTAAATTTAAACTCTTTAAACCGATCTTTCTTACAAGAGGGTGTAGTAATAAAACGAATTGATATTTTCAATGGGACTTTTCATTCCCATCCTGACTTTCTTTAATTTTTTACTTAACTAACTTTAAATATTTACATAAATAACTGTTTACGTGAAAACTAAAGGATTTAATTGGATATTTAACCAAAATAGTTTACCCGTTGGTATTTTGTATAATTAGTTTTATTATCTTTTTATCTATAGAAAGAAAAACGTGAACACGAGGTTAACGTTAAACATATTAATTATATTATAATGAAATTAATTTAGGTGCGTTTTAATGAAATTGTACTCGAAGGAACTCTACAAGAAGAAGATGAGAGATAAAAATAGTTTTTGGATGTATTTGTATTAAATAAAATTTGATATTAAAAGTAAACACAAACATGTTCCTATCTATGTCGCAATTTATTTTTGAATGGTGCATATTTTCTACGTTGCTGTACTATTTCATATGATAACAAATATTGAATCAGAAACAATTTTAAAATTAGAAATGATTTAAATTGGTGGTACTGAATTCGAATAGAAATTTGAAGCATCTTGAGATTCAATTTATCATTTTCGACTTTAAAAATATTTATAATAAGCAGTAAATTAAATTTTTTGAGTCTTCAGATAATTATAGAATTTGGCCGAAACCGAAACATTTCAAAACAATCACAAGAATGTTATGCTTTAACTATTGAAGTTAACTAATCATTCCAATTTATATGTCAAAACTGCTTAAAGGTCCAGTTACACACATCAGTGACGTGTCAGTTCTGTATCAGTTACGTATTTTTTGAGTGTCAGTGAAACCCATGAAGATAAAGGTATGTTGGCAAAGATATTTTTTTAAATTCACGGACGTATTTTTGTACGCGTTTTGACATGTATTGTAAGAGTAACTATTTAAACTAATATAAAAATAATTAAAATCAAATAAACATGTGTCTGAAGTAGGATTTACAAAATTTTCTTTCTACAGAAGAAGAACTAAAGGAAATATTAAAATTCCAGGGAAAATCTGGAAAACTGTAGATGAAGAAAACAAACAGGTTGGGTCAACTTGAAACATCTCTTGCTGTATTGCCACCTTATTCAAAAAGCTTTGTTGCTTCATCCAATAATTCTTATACCTGTCATGGTCTATGTCAATTTCTAATTGGTCATTTCCTTTTTTTT
Organism: Onthophagus sagittarius; assembly: GCA_036711965.1. Classification (NCBI taxonomy): domain Eukaryota; kingdom Metazoa; phylum Arthropoda; class Insecta; order Coleoptera; family Scarabaeidae; genus Onthophagus; species Onthophagus sagittarius. The sequence continues at coordinate 19,314,625 of JASERS010000004.1, forward strand.
GTATTGACCGGTGTTGATAGACGTCAAAGTATTGTTTCAGATCAAAATTTTATCGGAGTTAATGGCGTCAGTTGCTAATTTCGGATTTATAAATAAATAACACTGGAGAAGTGAGTTTGTGAACATTATTATGTTGGACGTTTTTTACTATAGATTGCGTAAATGAAGATCTTGAGATTCAACGAGGACAAAAGCTGATTAAAGTACCTTCACAAACCTCGAAATCAAGTAGTGGATCATCAAAATTTGTGTGAAAATATTGATGACCCAAATAGTTGGTCGCTTTAACCATACTATGTGGTGATAATAAGATTATTTTGATCTGAGTTTCAGGCCACTCTGGAGTTGCTAGCAACAAAACGGCAGATGAGCTATTACGAGAGGGCAGCGTGAATGCGTGTGTGAGGCCAGACCCAGTAGTTTGTGTAACATTTGTGATGGCCAAATAGAGGAAGACTTCGCCTTCGAGGTGTAATAGATCTTTCATGTCATGTAATCAAATCATATTAACAGTTTCTTACCTTCTGCAATAAAAATGTCTTCTGTCGGCAGTATTTAGTTTTTAATTAACAGTTTTTGGACTACTTACGTCAAACCTTTGCATTTTGTCCAATAAACAACATTTTCTGTCAGCACTTTTACAACCAGTATCAAGTCTTCTAGAAGTACTAGCAAGCCTTTTAGAAGCATTTCAAAGCTTCTGGAAACAATATCAAGGCTTCTAGTAGTAGTACCAAGTCTTCCAGAGTCAGCATCAAATCTGTTGGAAGTAGTTCAAGCCTACTGGAAACATGTCTAGTTTTCAAAAAGCACTTCAAGGCTTTTAGAAGCAGTATGAAGTCTTCCCGAGGCAGTATCGAGTCTTGTGGAAACCATTCAAATCTTGTCGGGGCAATTTCAAGTCTTCTAGAAGCATTTCAAGTCTTCTGGAAGCAATATCAAGTGCTATAGAAGCAGTATCAAGCCTTCTAGAAGCATTTCAAGCCTTCTAGATGCTACATCAAGTCTTCTGGATGCATTTCAAGTCTTTTAAAGGCAGTATTAAGTCTTCCAGAGGCAGCATTAAGTCTTTTGGAAGCTATATCAAGTCTTCTGAAAGCATTTCTGATGAAAGGGATTCTGTAAGCAGTATCATACGTTATGAAAGCATTTCAAGCCTTTTAAGAGCAGTATCAAGAGGCAGAATTGAGTCTCCTGTAAGCAGTTAAAGTCTTCTGGAAGCAATATCAAATATTCTGAAAGCATTTCAAAGCTTCTGTAGGCACTATCTTGTCTTGTGGAAGCATTCCAAGTTTTCTGGAGGCATATAAGGCTATTGGAAGCACTATGAATCATTTAGAGTCAATCAAGTCTTCTGGAAACAAATCAAGTGTTCTGGAAGCATTTGTGTGTATTGGTAAGCTTTGTATGTTTGAGCACCCACAAAAGCAATTATGGTACCATTACTGAAGAAATATTTAACATCGAAGAAACTGAAGGTTATGTTTAGTAATGTTCTCGAACCAGGAATGGAGTATGATATATGTTCTTAACAATATACACATAAAAAGATTTCAAGAAAGATGGCTATAAACAAAACTACAACAGCTTGTATGTTTTTTGGGTTTAAAATACGTTTTTTTAAGTGAATTTTTTATCTCGTCATGTATTTTCTAACAAATAATTTCTGTTTGTTTTTACTTGTATGTACTCTTCTTGCTTTAAACTTTTTAGTGAACTTTTAAATAAGCTATGAGATCTTAGTTTTCACCAAGTGACGGTGAAGGTGGATAAAAAAGTGGAAACATTTTTCTTCACACATGAGTTCCCTATTTGTGGACTAGGTACATTATACGAAGTTGCAAATTTTTCTCCAGTACCTCTTATCTTCCATGCTTATGCTTCATGCATCCATTGTCGCTTCTTAGTCTGTTGCAACCCTTATTCTTCTTTATCCAAAATTATAACCACCATTGCAAACTGTGTCTGGAAACACATTGACCAATAGCATCCCCAAAAAAATGCGAAATACGAAAAATACGGGAATACGGATACGATATGAAACTGATACGCTACTGATATGTGCAAATAGATACTAATTGTGAATGACCGTAAAAAAGAAAATTTATTAAAACTACAACTAAGACTAGAATTAACATTATACTTGGAACTAGGAACATTTGGGTTTAATCATCTTAAGGGACGTGTGACTATACCTAAAGTTTTTTAGTTCTAGGTCTAGTGTCAGTTTTAGTGTTGGTATTACCTCTAATTTAATTGTTATTTGGTTTTAGATTATCGTATACTTGTATCGAACTAAGACTAAAAGTAGACCTAGAACTGGAAAGTTTCGTCGTGCTTTAATATTAATGTTTAGCTGTACGTCTCTTAAGATGACTAAACCTTAATGTTTCTTATTTTAGGTTTAGTATTAGTTCTAAAGCTAGGTTGGGTTGAGTTCGGTTCCATCTGATGAGACATACGAATAAACCCAAATGTTTCTAGTTCTAGGGCTAGTATTAGCATTAGTATTGACATTAACTCTAATTTAGCTGTTTTACGGTTTTAGATTATTGTATATTTGTATCGAAGTAAAACTAGAAGTAACACTAGACCTAGAATTAGAAAGACTCAGGTTTAGTCGTGTGTCTTCAGAGTTCTAGTTTTAATTTTTGTTTAGCTCTAGATTGCTTTAATTTTTTCTCATACTAAAAGCATAACTAATACTAAGCCTACCACCTGGTATCTGAACTAACAGTAGACCTAGAACTATGTTTCTAGTTTTACGTCTATACGGCTTTATTCTAAAACTATAAGGATTATACCTGTCGAACCATATATTTTTGAAATCAGAAAAAAATGACAAATTTAATAAACCGTATATCAGCGACTGTTTCTATTCCAAAAAGCCAAAATTGTCATAATATCCCAAAATCTAAAAGCAAAAAAAAATTTCTACTACGCCATCGAATTCTCCATAAAAAAGTATCCCTACAATGTCTTAGTTATAATACTCTACCATTAATAGTAACCAAGGTAATTGCAGTTGCTGATTACAGTTACGATATTTTCACTTTTGTCGTCTAGCGGAAAAATAAAAAACAATAGCGCTTTGAGATTTCCAGCATTGGAATTTTCTTTCAAAAAGATATGACATGTAAACTACTTTTTATCTAACTCTTATAGTTTTCGAGATTGCCTATTTAGACTTCGAATTTGATACACCCTATACAGTGTACAGTGCTATGGCACCGATGGATCATGTTTTCGTATAGGTAGACAAAAATTCTAGCCAAAATATCTGAACACAAGAATATCTCAGGTTGTGGAGCACGCAAACTAATAAAATAGTTTTGGTTGAAGCAGATCGCAATGAAGCTTTGTGGAAGTAGAAAAATTCGAAGAAATTTCGGTCTTACACTACATCCAACATTACGAAATAACCTATACCTTCACATAACAGAGTCATTTTGCTGTAGAAGCAATTTAAGGTCCGTTTATATCTACAGACATGGAACGTGTCAGACACGTAACGTGACAGACAAAATAATATTGTTCTATGTAGTTAATATGGACATATTTATATCTATGGAAACATGACCGCGCAGACACGGACAGACATAGACCGTGCCCGGCCAGTATTCCCGGATAGAATATTTTGTCTGTGCGGTTCATTTCTGTACGTGTCTGCGTCTTACGAACAGCATGAAAGAACATCAGAACAGTGCAAATATTTTTTGATTTCTTTATGAAACCGATAAAGAAAATCTAACTCATAAAGGGGTCTTCAACGGTACGTGTCTGACACATTCAATGTCTGTAGATATAAACGGACCTTTAATCAGTGCTGGTACAGCTGGATTGGATTGGGTCATCCTGTTGTAAAAGTATCTTTTACAGCTGTAATAGCAACTGATTCTACGGCAAAATGACCCAGTTAAGAATAGTACTAGAGTTAAAGAATAATGCTGGATGGATTTGTTCGTCTGGCTATGAATAATACTTGTTAGGTTGGGTTTAGTTAGATCTTTCTGATATAGAAGCATCTTACTGAATAATGATGGTTGGCTTGAGTCATCATCCTATAGAAGCAATATACGGAGTCTTGCTGGTTGGGTTGGGTTGAGTAGGTCAACCTGCTGTAGATGCATGTTAAGGAAAAATGCTTGTATAGTTGGGTTTGGCAGTCCTACTGTAAAACTATCTTAAAGAAAAATGTTGGGTAGGTTGGGCTCATTCCTATATACAGTGGCTCCAAGCCAAACTCGGACACTGGAGTGATAATAGTTTCTTACTAAAAAATATTCAAACTAAAGCAACTGGAGGAAAAAGTAAATTGATTTTCAATAATTTATTAATTGCTTATTCAAAAGACAAAGACGAAACAGAAACATTTATTCACTATAATAAAAAAAATATAAAAATAAACGAAAACACTACAACAACTAGGCGCAAGCCAAACACGGACAGCAAACAAAATTTATAAAACTAATTTATGTTTTTAATAACTAATATTTAGTATGGAGGCCTTTGTTTTTTATGACCATTTTAAGACGGTTAGGCATTGAATTTACCGATTTTTCGCAAAAACTTGGAGGAATTTTCTCCCATTCTTCTAACAAGGCGGTCTTCAATTGAGTTTTGCTAGAAACCTGATGTTCCCAAACCTTAGTGTCCAAATAATTCCATAAATTTTCAATGGGATTGATGTTTGAACTTTTGGGTGGCGTTTCCATTACATGAGGACAATTATATAAGAGCCAAGATGGTACTTTGTACGCTTTGTGTTTCGGATCGTTGTCTTGGTAGAATCGCCAGTCGCATCCAAGAGATAGTTTATCCACGCTACGAGGTAAATTGGTTTTTAAGATGTCTAAATATGCATGCTGGTCCATTATTCCCTCAATAAAATGCAAACAACCTGGTCCAGCAGCTGAAAATGATCCCCACACCATCACTGATCCACCACCATATTTTACTGTTGGTTTTAAATTTTTTAAATGCATCTTTTCGTTGTTTCTTCTTCATACATACACTTAGCAGCAGAAGTCTGCGTACAAAAAACTTCTAACACTTTAACTGAAAAAATATTTTGTGTATTAACTACATATAATTCTATTAACAAAATATGCATCAATAAAACAGAAATATTAGTTACAAAAAAAATTAAAATTAAAAATTCTCCAAATAATGCGTATGCAAAAATCTGCGTACAAATAAAGACGCCTTCTCCAAAATATACTTATTTACTTAAATACGTAGTTGGCGATGTACGCTTTCCGATTTAAATAAAAGATAGTCGGTGTCAATTATATTAGCAGAGGCTTAGAAGCTAAAAGTTAGAATGGACACGAAAGGAAAGGAAATTGAATTGGGAGAGAGAAAAATTATTGTAAAGTTATGGAAAGAGGGAAAATCTTTTCGAAAAATAGGAGAAACTGTCGGCAGGTCACACTCTTCCATTCAAAGAGTAATTAATAATTATAAAGACACTGAAGATTACCTCTCACGTCGGCGATCTGGTAGACCACCCCTTTTAACAAACCGAGAGAAGCGAAAAATTGTACAGCAGGTTAGAAAAGAACCTAGGCTGACGGCAAAAAAATAGTAGAAAATGTACAAGAAGAATTTCATAAAACTATCAGCAAAGATACGGTGAGAAGGACGTTAAAGAAAGCTAACTATCACAGTCGCGTTGCACGAAAAAAGCCATTTGTGTCAGAGGTCAATCGTCAGAAGCGGATCGCCTTTGCAAAAAAACTCTTAGACAAGCCCATTGAATTCTGGGAGAAAGTTCTCTTTACAGATGAGAGCAAATTTTGCATTTTCGGCATTAAGGGTAAACAACTTGTATGGAGAAAACCTAATACTGCTCTTAATCCCGAAAATTTGAAAGCGACTGTAAAACACGGAGGTGGTGGAGTTATGGTTTGGGGGTGTATGTGCACCAAAGGGGTGGGAAGGTTGGTTTTCATAACATCGACAATGGACCATAAAATGTATATAGACATTTTAAAAGAAAATTTGAAGCCTAGCATCGAAAACTTGGGCTTGGGGCCCGATTACTTTTTTCAACAAGATAATGACCCCAAACATTGCGCCCACTACACTAAGCTTTGGCTACTATACAATACCCCAAAGCAACTTAAAACACCTCCACAATCGCCGGACTTGAATCCCATCGAACACCTCTGGGATTTACTGGAACGCAGGATTCGGCAACACAACATAACGTCGAAGGAAACGTTAAAAAATGTTATGATTGAGGAATGGGCCAAAATCAGTTCGGACGAAACGAAGAAATTAGTGCACTCCATGCCTAAACGTTTAAGGGAGGTCATTAAACGTAAAGGTTATCCGACCTCATATTAATATAGAAACAATGATCTCATTTATGAATTTTTTATAAATACTGTCCTGACTTGTACGCAGATTTTTGCATACCCGTTATTTGTAGAATTTTTAGTTTTGATTTTTTTCTGTAACTACTGTTTCTGTTTTGTTGAAGCATATTTTGTTAATAGAATTATATGTAGTTAATATACAAAATAAAAAAAAATCAAGTTTATCACATTAGATTATGACTCTTATTTTTTCAATTAAAGTATTACAAGTTTTTTGTACGCAGACTTTTGCTGCTGAGTGTATGGTTTACCATCTGACCCAAATATATTGTATTTACTTTCATCAGTAAATAGAACGGTTTTCCAAAAAGAAAAATCTTTATTTTCGTACCCTTTTGCAAATCTTAATCTGGTATTTTGATTCTTTTTACTAATGAACGGTTTTCTTCTCGCCTTTCTACCATGTAAATTAGCATTATGTATCATGTTTCTAATTGTTGACGCACTAGCTTTTTTCCCTAATTCTTTCTCAGCAATAACAGCGAACTTTGGTGCACTAAGAAACGGATTTGCTTTCATTTTTCTTATTAAATACTGTTCATCCAATTCAGTAAAAATTTTATTGTGAGCGCTTTTTTATTTGTTTGCTACCCGATTGTGACTTCTGAAGCGCTTTATTATGTCGTGCACCGCAGAATGGCTTCAGTCGGTAATTTTTGCTATTTCCCGTACCGATTTTCCATCCTGGAAATGTTTAAGAACTAATTTTCTAAGTTCAATAGTTGTTTGTCCTCTTTGTCTAGACATTTCAAATATAAAACTCAATTATCACGCGAATAATACAAAACAGTTTGTTAGGGAATTCCCCTTGTCAACTGTCAAAACTTCAACATGAAGTTAACTACAATTTTTACTCATGGCTGCCTTAATTTAGCACTTAGGCCCGTTACTACCATCTTTTAGTTAAAGTTATCTTATAGATAAACCCATCTACTAACCAATCAGAGCGCATAAAATAGCCGTAACCATAGTAACAATCTCTTAGATAGTTTAACTAGAAGATGGTAGTAACGAGCCTTAGGCCCGTTACTACCATCTTTTAGTTAAAGTTATCTTATAGATAAACCCATCTACTAGCCAATCAGAGCGCGTAAAATAGCCGTAACCATGGTAGTAATCTTTTAGATAGTTTAACTAGAAGATGGTAGTAACGAGCCGTAGTTGGTCATTGTCCGAGTTTGGCTTGTTCCGAATTTTTGTACTGTTTTTGATTTTTTTCTATTCATTTGTTATAGCTAATGAATTTATGTATTACAAGTTTTTTGTACGCAGACTTCTGCTGCTGAGTGTATGTAATTTTATGTTTATTTTATAAGAATGCTGTTATGTTCTCGTTGTTTAATAAAACATCTGTTGTTTATAACCATTTATTTAACTTCTTAATATTACAAAACTACAAGTCACTTTTCTGATTCGTGTCGATGTCGCCATTGCACTTTTTGCATTCTTGTCGATTCATCGCGTCAGTGCTGACAACTGCGAAACTCGTCTTTAGTACATTGTTGATATATATAACATCTCCCCTCTTTTGGAAGACTGAACAAAGTTAAACTATGTTACCAAAACTAAACATTCTACTTCTTACTGTACTTAAGCTAAACTTACAATTTATTGGTTTATTTAACATAGTCTTTCAAATAAGTGGGAGTTCTCCGAATGCGAACTGGTCTACTTCCACTTTTGGTACTTAGAGTATTTTTGGGTAAAGACAGATCAGGAGTTTCCGAAACATCGTTATTGTTAATGACAGGATTGTTATTGTTAGTATTTAAAGGTTTATTAAGATTATAATAATGTTCAAAAACGTTGTCGTAAACTTCCCTATCAATATACGGCTTGTTATCTTTGAATTGCTTCAAGAATTTACGATTTCTATCATAGACATCAGTCTTTCCATCATAGCTTATTTTGTATGATCTTGGTTCCGATCTACTTCTACTATTCTACCCGGTTTCCAAGTTTTATCTTTTTGTTGCACGACCACTTTTCTCCCTTCTTTAGGTTATTAAGATCTTTTGATTTTTTGTTATAGTAATTATTCTGAATAATTTGAGTATTTCTATAGTGGTTCCTGTACAATTTGTTTTTAGTGTTATTATTTAAAAGATTTTCAGATATAGGTATCAAAGTTTTTATTTTTCTGTTGTACAGAATTTCAGCTGGAGAAGGCAATGATCTGTCCAAAGGTGTCGCTCTATATTCCAAAAGGACTAAATACATATCATTTCCCTCCTCTTTTGCCTTTTTCATTAATTTTTTGATTGTTTGAATATGTCGTTCAATTAGACCGTTTGACTGTGGATAATTAGGGGTACTGGTTATGTGTCTAATCTCCCAGTCTTGTAAAAATTTTTGAAATTGTTGATTAACAAACTGAGGTCCGTTATCAGTGTATAAAATGAAATTTTTGATTGCATTTTGATTAGTGGTGTTGTTTTGCAAACAAACTATTTCCGGAAATTTGGAAAAAGCATCAATTATTATTAAATATTCTTTCCCTTCAAATTGAAAAAAATCTGCCGCTATTATTTCCCATGGTCTACTAGGAAGTTCTCGGTTGATCATTGTTTCTTTTGTGTTCGAATTTTGGAATTTTTCACAAGTATAACATTTTTTAATCAAATCTATTATTTGGTTATTAATGTTTGGCCAGTATATTAATTGTCTTGCTTTTAAAATAGTTTTATTTATGCCCATGGCAATTTGGTATTATTACTTGATCACCTTTATATAATATTCCTTTTATTTCTGTAATTTCAGCTCGAACTGACCAATATGGTTTAACTAATATGTTTACAGTTTTTTTTTGTTCTGGCCATCCCTCTTTTACAACTTTCAATAACTCTATTAATTCAGTATCTTTTTGTGTTTCTTCTTTGATTTTATCATACCTTTGGGGACTTATCTTTGAATATTGTATTAAATTTAAATGAAGTTCGATTTCTTTTTCTTTAAGATCAAACTGTTCATCATTGTAACTGCTTCTAGATAATGCATCAGCTAAGTATAACAATTTACCCGGTTTATATCTGACTTCAAATTCATAGTTTTGCAGATTTATTAAGATTCTCTGTAGTCTGAGTGGACAATTATTTAGTGGTTTCTTGAAGATTATTTCTAAAGGTTTATGATCAGTTTCCACTAAAAACTTCTTTCCGAACAAATACTGGTGAAATCTCTGGCAACCAAAAAGAATTGCAAGAGCTTCTTTTTCAATTTGAGCGTATCGCATCTGTGTTTCTGTTAGTGATTTTGATGCATAACTAACTGGTTGGCCCTTTTGTAAAATAACTACACCCATTCCTGATTTAGAGCTATCAACTGATAATGTGATTAATTCTTTTTCATCAAAGTACGCTAGTACTGGTTCTGTGACTAACAAATTCTTTAGTTTGTTAAATTCTTCATCATGTACCCTTGTCCAATCCCAAATTATATTTTTCTTTAGCAATTGTCTTAAATTGTGTGTAGTTTGTGATAAATTTGGTATGAATTTAGAAACATAAGTCACCATTCCTAAGAATCTGCTTAGTTCTTGTTTATTAGTTGGAATCGAAATTTCTTTGATTGCTTCAACTTTATGGATATCTGGTTGAATACCATTTTGTGTTAGAACATGACCAATATACTTTATTTCAGTTACCGCGAATTTACATTTTACTCTGTTAAATTTTACTCCCATTTCCTTGGCTCTTTGTAAAACCTTATTTAATATTTCATCATGCTCTTTTTTATCTTTTGCAAAAATTATCAAATCATCTATGTAAATGCTTACACCTTGAATGTCTTTGAATACTTCCGCAAATGTCTTTTGAAAAATTTCTGGTGCACAAGCTAAACCGAATGGTAGTCTTAGAAATCGATATCTACCGTAAGGTGTTGCGAAACTTGTTAATTTAGATGCTGATTCGTTTAGTGCAATCTGCCAAAATCCTTTATTTGCATCAAGTGTTGAAAAAATTTTAGCTCCATTCAATTTATGTGTCAGTTCCTCAAATGTGGGTATTTTATAATGCTCTCTCTTTATTGCCTGATTTAAATTTTTAGGGTCTAAACATATTCGAATATTGCTATCAATATTTTTCTTTACTAACACTAAGGGGTTTACGAATTCTGTTGGTTCACTAATACTAATAATTATTCCGTCTTTTATCATTTTTTTCAGTGCATTTTTTAAAGGTTCCGTTAATTGAAATGGTACTTGTCTTGGTGGTACAACCACTGGAGTGTAATTTTCTTTTAACTTGAACTCATATGGCTTAATGTTTATTTTCCCTAGCCCTGAAAATACATCTTCATATTTTTGAACTATTTCTTTAGTATTATATTCTATTTTATCTATTACATTTATTGTCTCTAATAAATTTAGCTCTTGGATTGTTTTTATACCTAATATGGGCGTTGAATTTGCATGAGTGTCAATCACAAAAAACTGCATGTTATGTGGTTTATTGTCAATTTTTACATCTAACCTACATACGCCTATTACTTTTAATTTATTACCTCCATAATTAGTTATGTTTGCAACACTTTCCTTAAGTTTAGAATTTAAATTTAATTGTTTAAAGATATAGCTTGGAATCACGTTTATCTGTGCTCCAGTATCGATTTTTGTTTTTAACGTTTTATTACAGTCTACAAGAGTAATGTTTTTCCAAAATGCATCTCTAAAATTATTAATCTGTCTACTAGATATACTATCTAAAACGTAGTTTTCAGTGTCAATTTTATCATTTTCAATTACTTCATTTAGTTTTTTACTTTTACATTTTTTTGCATAATGATTAGGTTTATTACAATTTTTACAGACTTTACCATAGGCAGGACATTTTCTGCGTTCATAGTCAAATCCACAACGAGTTAAATAAACTATTGAAAATCAATTTACTTTTTTTTCTATCTGCTTTAGTTCGCATATTTTTGATACAATACCATTATTACGCTACTGTCCAAGTTTGGCCTGGAGCCACTGTAAGTACATTATGATATTCGATATGATATTGGATAAAGAAATTCATCACTACATTACATTGGTATCTGTTAGTTTGAATTATTCTTTCACAACATTATAATAGTGTAAATTAACTTCCTTGAGCACTTACTAAGTCAACATAAAGTTCTGGAAGTTCCTTTTAATCGCTTATCTTCGCTTTTTCATATATTTATCAACTAAAATAAAACTTATTTGCCAGCTTATTTTAAATAAAACTTATTTGCCAGCTTATTTGACAGCTTATTTTAAACTAACTTATCACAATAATTTAATTTTTGACTTTACTCCATAGATGGCAGCATTACATATTTTTAAATCTAAATTACTAAACAATAATATTTAATATTTAAATATTTTTTTTAAATAAATAAAGCCTTTACAAAACCATGTATTTAATTTTAGTTACATTTAAATTGTTAATTTTAAAAAACTATTGTCACGGGACGTTTGGAACATTAAAAACAATTGAGACAACTTAATTGTCAAAATTTTAACTATTGGTTATTATATTATAATGTAATCAAACTAAAAAGAAAATGTTAATAAATGGAAGAATGAAACTCTCCAAATGCGTACTCACCTTTAAATAATTTAGAAATCTATAAATACCTTTTAAACACAAAGGGGTTGTTTGGTTAAGAGTAAAAGTGATTTGGGTTGCCTACAACCGGGAAACGTAAAGTAGTAAACAAACGGTTCCAGCAACCGGCGGCACAGAGACCACAAGAAAAAGGGGACCGGTTTGTATGGTTTAGTCGCGTAGGTGATAGAGGCACGGTGATGTGCGTTGTAACCGAACGATAAATTTCTTTCGTTTCAACTAAAACCACCCTCTTTCACCGAACCCCGGTACTTTCACGTTTAGAAACATCCCCGGGTTTCCATACCGGGAGCTTCTCACGTATCGTTACTTACATTTCCACACTACAAGTGAATCTACAACAAAAAACATCGTGTTATGTTAAAATAGGCGAACAAGTGTATCGAAAATGAACGGGATTGGATCTGTGACACCACAAGAATTATTCGTAAAGGAGGTAATTTAAATAAAAATCAAATTTTTCTTTCATTACTTTTATAATAGAGATATTTTGTGGTCATTTTGTTTGAAGTAAATTTAATAAGATGGAGCTTTCGCCGCAACGTTTTATATTGGAATCTAAACGATGCCGGGAACGCACATTTTTGTTTAAACTTACACGCATCTGGCGTTTCGATAGGTGCAATGAACTAAAACCGTTTTAAAATTAAATATTAAAGAAAACTTTATGATCCTTTTTAGATCGATAAAACGTTTATTTAATGTCATTTGGAAATTTTAGGTTATTATTTCGAAATGAATGAATGTTAAAATGTCAAAACAGTTTTTAATACATATTTCATGTGTCAATATTTTTTCAACACTACCAACTTAAATCTAAATAAAAATAAATGTGGTAAAAATTTTTTAAATATTAAGTATTCTTGTAATGTAATTTACATTTACAAATAACGGCCAACACCATTTTTATCTCGCAATTTTATCCTATAATTGGAAATTCCGTTATCATGTAAATCCAGGTTGACAAGTTATGCTTTCTAATGTGGTTTTAGATGTTTGATTATACATACACTCAGCAGCAGAAGTCTGCGTACAAAAAACTTGTAATACTTTAATTGAAAAAATAAGAGTCATAATCTAATGTGATAAACTAGATTTTTTTTTATTTTGTATATTAACTACATATAATTCTATTAACAAAATATGCTTCAACAAAACAGAAACAGTAGTTACAGAAAAAAATCAAAACTAAAAATTCTACAAATAACGGGTATGCAAAAATCTGCGTACAAGTCAGGACAGTATTTATAAAAAATTCATAAATGAGATCATTGTTTCTATATTAATATGAGGTCGGATAATATTTACGTTTAATGACCTCCCTTAAACGTTTAGGCATGGAGTGCACTAATTTCTTCGTTTCGTCCGAACTGATTTTGGCCCATTCCTCAATCATAACATTTTTTAACGTTTCCTGCGACGTTATGTTGTGTTGCCGAATCCTGCGTTCCAGTAAATCCCAGAGGTGTTTGATGGGATTCAAGTCCGGCGATTGTGGAGGTGTTTTAAGTTGCTTTGGGGTATTGTATAGTAGCCAAAGCTTAGTGTTGTGGGCGCAATATTTGGGGTCATTATCTTGTTGAAAACAGTATTCGGGCCCCAAGCCCAAGTTTTCGATGCTAGGCTTCAAATTTTCTTTTAAAATGTCTATATACATTTTATGGTCCATTGTCGATGTTATGAAAACCAACCTTCCCACCCCTTTCGTGCACATACACCCCCAAACCATAACTCCACCACCTCCGTGTTTTACAGTCGCTTTCAAATTTTCGGGATTAAGGACAGTATTAGGTTTTCTCCATACAAGTTGTTTACCCTTAATGCCGAAAATGCAAAATTTGCTCTCATCTGTAAAGAGAACTTTCTCCCAGAATTCAATGGGCTTGTCTAAGAGTTTTTTTGCAAAGGCGATCCGCTTCTGACGATTGACCTCTGACACAAATGGCTTTTTTCGTGCAACGCGACTGTGATAGTTAGCTTTCTTTAACGTCCTTCTCACCGTATCTTTGCTGATAGTTTTATGAAATTCTTCTTGTACATTTTCTACTATTTTTTTGCCGTCAGCCTAGGTTCTTTTCTAACCTGCTGTACAATTTTTCGCTTCTCTCGGTTTGTTAAAAGGGGTGGTCTACCAGATCGCGGACGTGAGAGGTAATCTTCAGTGTCTTTATAATTATTAATTACTCTTTGAATGGAAGAGTGTGACCTGCCCACAGTTTCTCCTATTTTTCGAAAAGATTTTCCCTCTTTCCATAACTTTACAATAATTTTTCTCTCTCCCAATTCAATTTCCTTTCCTTTCGTGTCCATTCTAACTTTTAGCTTCTAAGCCTCTGCTAATATAATTGACACCGATTATCTTTTATTTAAATCGGAAAGCGTACATCGCCAACTACGTATTTAAGTAAATAAGTATATTTTGGAGAAGGCGTCTTTATTTGTACGCAGATTTTTGCATACGCATTATTTGGAGAATTTTTAATTTTAATTTTTTTTTGTGACTAATATTTCTGTTTTATTGATGCATATTTTGTTAATAGAATTACATATAATTCTGTTTGTTAATACACAAAATAAAAAAAATTGAAGTTTATCACATTAGATCATGACCCTTATTTTTTCAGTTAAAGTGTTAGAAGTTTTTTGTACGCAGACTTCTGCTGCTAAGTGTATCTTATTCAAAGAGATTTTCGTTCAAATCTGAACTTTCTAACTTCTCTCAACATTGAACTAAAATTAGACTGACACTAGCACTAACACTAGAAAAAATAAAAAAAATTTGGTATAAAATGTGACGTCTAAAAAATGGGTAAGGTCTTTCTCTAAAAACAAAAGGTCACTTATACTTATAACTCGGTGTTTCACAGTTTGTACTATCGCTATTTTGTGGTAAAAGTTATGGTTTTAATTGAAATTTAGGTATCTATCAAAGTAGGTTTCCTGCTTCAATCAAACGTAATAGTATTTGTATTATTACGAATAATTTTAGTATCTAGGAAAGGAATCTCCTTATTTGTCTCAATTTCAATTGTAAACTTAATGTTTCGGTGAAAGCTGTTGAAAGCATTCAAATATAGCTCATATACCATCCCTGTGGACACCCAGAATCAAGTCATCAACGATTTTCTTTATGTCCTTTATCCTAAATAATTTAATATTATCTTTTAGTATTTCATCAATGACATAATCCATAATCAGTAAAATAAAAACAGGTGATATTTTGGAACCCATAGGAATACCTTGAATGCTATGAAGTTGGAGTTCAACTCAACCCAAGTTGATACCATCTCTCATGTTGAATTGAGCTTAGAAGATGTTGTTTTATTGTGTTTGTGTTGGGTTGAGTTTCAACTTCATATCATGCCTCATGTTGAATGGTATGAACCCAACCCAACCCAGCCATAGAAGAAAAAGTTATACCATTCCTTATACTGAAAGGTATGAAGTTGGAGCTCAACTCAACCCAACTTGATACCATCTCGCATGTTGAATTGAACTTAGAAGGTATTGCTTTGGGATTGATTTTCTTTTTCTATGATTAAGTTGGGTAGAGCTTCAAATTCATAAATGACTGACGTTCAAACGCGCTTAACGCACATTTATTTTTTTGCTAATGTTTGTAATTTTACCTTTATAATGTTCAATTTTGTATTTTTTACGACATTTTGTTTTTTACATAAAACTTTTTACAGTGAAGTCTAGTTTATAACCAAAAAGAAATTGAACACGTGCTCTTCAAGCTTTTAAATTTGTTAATTATAACGCGTCCTTCAGGCTTTTATCATATCTCAACAATAGTTTTAAATCGAATCTCATGATTTCCGAACCCGCATGATGTGTTAATCTTTTTAAAATATTGTTCTCTTCTTGAACTAAAATTAGAACTAACACTAGCACTAACACTAGAACTATCACTAGAACTATCACTAGGACTAACACTACATTTAAAACTAGAAACTTTCGGGTTTTGCAGTGCGTTTTTTGAAAAAATGTTTGACGTTTTGGATGCCCTGTTGCAACCTTCTTCAAAAACTGGTTCTAACTGACAAAATCTGGGATCGTAAAACAATATATAGGTCGAAAAACTAATTAATAATTAATTTATATTAATTACAAGCTAATTACTAACTAATTACTGCGTCACGTCCGGTTTGGGAGTCGTGTTCATCTTCACCACCATCGTCCATGTTCTGCTGAGTTCCCAGCCATCTCCTCTGTTGACGTTGTTTTTATGTCGGTGGATTTCTATGGCTTCTCTTGTCAGCCGTTGATGATATTTATTATTCCTAGCCAGAACCTTTGTTTTGTCGAAGTTTATTCGGTGTCCCTCCGAATGGCAATGTTCTGCAACCGCCGACTGTTGAATCATCCTCAGCCCCACATCCCTCTCGTGTTCCTTGATACGGCATTCGATGTTTCGTCCGGTTTGGCCAACGTAAAACTTCCCACAACTGCATAATAGCCGATAGACACCCGCTCCTTTTAATAGAGGTAGCTTGTCCTTGGCTACCGGGAATATATTCCGAATTTTGGTGACCGTTCCGTATCGCACCACGATGTCGTGTTTCTTGAGGTGTCTTGCAATTCGTTCCGTTACACCGGAAACGTAAGGAAGATAAATGAAACCAGCTGGTTCTGTACTTGCTGCAGCTTCTTCTCCCTGCTCCCGCTGCTTGGTGGCTCGGTTAACGTCCTTTAAACTATATCCATTTTTCTGTAGTACGTTCCGTAGGAACCGTTCTTCCTTCTTTAAGTTATCTCCTTTACATATTCTTGCTGCTCTCTGAAACAAAGTGCGAATTATGGACCTCTTCTGTTGGGGATGATGGTGTGATGTTGGCTCTAAGTAGCTATTGGTGTGGGTTTTCTTTCGATACACCCCCAATTCCAGAAGGGCAACTGTTTGGCGGATTCTGTTTCCATGGTAAATTTAATCATGGGATGTTGAGCGTTTAGATGACCTAGAAATTCAAAGAGGCGTTCCCTACCATGTTGCCATACCACAAACGTGTCGTCCACATATCGGAGCCATAGCTTTGGTTTCCATTGGCTCTTCTTCAGAGCATTTTCTTCGAACAATTCCATGTAAAAGTTAGCTATCACCGACGATAAAGGAGATTCCATGGCTGCCCCCTCAAACTGTTCGTAAAACTCTCCTTTCCACTCTCCTTTTTTTTCTCTCAACATCTTCTCCGTCATCTATCTACATATTGCCTCTGGAATCTATTGATATTTATCTATTACCATCCCTAATATGTGCCAACATCATTCTGATCTTTCTATATATTCTTTGTGATTTCATATCATATAGTTATGATTTAGAAGGATTTTGGTGCTTGGAAATAATATGGAGTGGGTGAGTTAAGCTGGGTTAAACAATGTTTATCTAAACCTTTAGAGATCCGGGACCATCACTTAAGTAATGGTCTATGTTATCAGTACCTTGTATATGATAAATATATCATATGAAGTATATTTTGTGATTGATTGGATGAGAATACTCTGAAAAGTGGAAGAAAGGAAAAGAGTATCTTAGACAAATAGAGGATGCCAAATAATGATTTTACATGAGATAACAAATTAAGACATACAGTATGTAAAAACCGTATTCGTACACCCACCAAAAAATTTGAAAATCACGAACTACTCAAGAAACAGAGTACAAATTTCAAATATTGTTGCTGATTTATTTCACTTAGGAAAATAGAAATAATACTAAAACACTTGCGTTACTCTTCAAACGGTGCGAAATTACATAAAAAAATTTAGATTTAAAAGTCGGTATGCTGTTAGAAAACCATTCATAAGTAGGATTAATAAACAATAACGAATTGCATTTGCAAAAAAATCCAAAATAAGGGTTTTAACTTCTGGAAACGAGTAATTTTTACAGATGAGTCCAAATTCAACATTAAAACATCAGATGGACGAATAAGAATTTGGCGAGAGAAAAACACGGGCCTATATCCACATAACATGATACCTAAATTCAAGCATGGTGGAGGGTCGGTGATGGTGTGGGGGTGTTTTTCAGCAGCAGGAGTTGGCAATTTAGATTTTATGGATGGAATAATGACTGCGAAAGGGTATATAAACATTAAAAAAAAAATTTGAAGCAAAGTGCTGAAAAAATGGTATGTTTGCGAGATTTTATCTTTCAACAGGATAATGATCCGAAGCATACCGCGCTAGATAGTAGACTTTGGATCTTGTACAATTGCCCAAAATACCTGAAAACACCACCACAAAGCCCAGGTCTAAACCCTATCGAAAATTTATGGTCAATATTTAAGAAGAAATTGAAATATTACCATATTCGAAACGTAATCGACCTTAAAAAGGCGTTAGAGACAGAATGGGCTAAAATACCACCTCAATTAACAACAAAATTGGTAGAATCGATGCCAAGGCGTTTAAATGCTGTTCTCAAGCATAGAGGATACCCAACAAAATATTAATATTATTCCAAACATATAATTTGCTTAATTTCATTTAACCTCTTACTGTACGAATACGGTTTTTGTTGCTCATGTATGAATACTATGCCCTTTAATGTTCAGTTTTTTGAAGTTGATATTCAAGATATGTATGTTAATTCTGCTTTTATTTTCCTAAGTAAAATAAATCATGAAAAAAATTTTAAATTTGTACTATCTTTCTTGAGGAATTCGTGATTTTCTAATTTTTTGGTGGGTGTACGAATACCGTTATTGACATACTGTACATAAAAGAATCAACATATATAATAATAGTGGTTGCACTGTTGAAGAATGTTAAGGAAGAATGTTTATACAGCTAGGTTGGGTTGGGTCTTTTTGTTATAGAAGCATCTTAAAGGTCATGGCTGGATGGGTTGGGTCGTTCTGCTATAGAAGCATTTTAAGGAACAATATTAGATGGATTAGTTCGCCTTGTTGTGAATAATACTGGTTAGGTTGAGTTGGATCACCCTGTTATAGAAGCAATTTAATCGGTAATGAAAGTACTCTAAAAAGTGCCTTAGACAAATAAAGGAACCTGCCATAAACTAAGTTCCTTGGTCCCAAGTAAGATATGTGTTAAGAGAACGTAGAGTATCAGTCGAAATAAGAAGGATAATTTCATCTTACCTTTGTTAGAGGAAGGTGATGTTACCAAACGGACGAGAGATGAAGGTGACATGCGGGATTCCTTAAGGCTCCGTTGTAGGAGGCTTCCTTAGGAATGTACACTATAATAGAGTTTTCCGTACTAAAACAGAATTTGGGGTAAAAATTGTATAGTATGTTGATGAAAGATAAAACAGAATACTGCTTCAAATGGATAAGCAAAAAATTGGGCGAAATAGACCTTCAACTAACACCCCAAAAGTCAGAGGTAGTAATATTGGAAGGACAAAGAACAAAAATATAAAAGTATACATAAATAATATCACAATATTAAGTACCAGTTATGTACTATATCTAAAAGTATATATAGATAAAAAAGAATAGCAAGAATTAATACGCCATAGTTGACCATAAAATTTTTCGTACTTGTTAAAAAAATAAAGAGACTGTCACGTGTATGGCAATGAAACCCCCTAGGCATACTGTCTTTGAGTGCAGACGCTTCGCAGCATTGAGAGAGGAAGTACAAAACAAGCTCGAAAGAGTACTACATATAAACAGTATTTTTGAAAGGCTTTTTGAGACAGAAGATAGAGGAAGAGAAGTGATGAATTACCTAACTGAGGTTATGATGGAGAAGGAAATAGAGGAGAAGATAAGAGCGAGGCAAAAGGGTTTCACCCAAAATCTAACCGAGTGAGAAGAAGACAGAAAGAAGAAAAAAAATTATAATGGTAAAAATTAAGATGAGAAGGAGGAGGGTTAAACAAAATCTCCTATCCAGGTATGGTACGAACTATGAGATATTAAAAAGCTAATCTTGTGTTATATGTTATTAATAACCAACAATGTCCTCATGCAAATCGGAGGAATAGAAGAGAAATCGAATTGGTAGCGGAGGAGTATGGTGATGGGGCTGTGCGTTCTGTTGAGGAAGCAATATACGGAGTAATGCTGGTTGAGTTGCTCCGCTTTGCTGTAGATAGATGGATAGGTAGCCATTTATTATCTTTTTGTTTTTTTTTGTACATTTAATACTAAATTAATATTATTATTGTAGACTTCACCTTTCATTTATGATACAATTACAATTATAACAAATTAAAATTCTATCTTCGCTCTTGTTTGCTTTGGTGATTATTTCTGTGTCATCTTTTCTCCTCTTAAATTCATCTTCCCAGCTAGCAGAGGGGCTTCCTTTTCTTCTCATTTTGTCCATTGGGTACCATTCTAAGATTTTCTTGGTCTATCTCTTATCTTTTACTCTTATAATTTTAATAAGATTCGCCCAATTCCATTTTCGACCCAATACAACTTTTCCAATATTCTCAACGTTTTACTTTTCCCTTATCCAGTCTTTGGATTTTTTATCTTTCTTCCATTCTTGAGAATGCCAATCATTCTTCTATGCTGTTACCCCAATCTTTTTAATCATTTTGTTTCTTAATATCCATTTCTCGCATCCATAACTCATGGTAGGGCGGACTTACATTTCCCACGATTTTTTTCTTTTTCTCGATTTCTATGTTTGACTTCTATATATTTTTGTTAGCATCTGCCATGTCATCGCAAATTTTTGTATTATTTCTTCTCATGTGTTTTTAGTTACAATCTTTTGTCCGAGATACATGAAAAAATTTTTTTTCTCTTCATACCATATTCGTTCGAATCTAACATAAGACGCACCCGATTCTAAGACGCACCCTATTTCTTTGAATGATTACATCGAAGAAACAAATTCATCATAAAATAAAGATAGTAAATAAATAAATTACTTTATTAATCGTTATCTGTGTCCGAGTTATTTTCCACTTCACTTACACTATTATAACATAAGACGCACCCGATTCTAAGACGCACCCTATTTCTTTGAATGATTACATCGAAGAAACAAATTCATCATAAGATAAAGATAGTAAATAAATAAATTACTTTATTAATCGTTATCTGTGTCCGTCCGAGTTATTTTCCACTTCACTTATACTATTATTGTTGTTCGATTCTGAATCAGTGCTATCTTGTTCCTTTTCTTCCCATAAAAGATCATCCTCTGAACCAATTAAGGCGTTCGTAATACAACATTTTTTAAATGAACATTTAATTATGTTTTCTGGGATTCGTTTCCACGCTGATGAAACCCATTTCGCAACTATTGACGCACTAGCTTTTTTAATTTTTCAGGTTGATGTCAGTGGATGGTCGTCACTCATTAACCATAATTCATATTCTTTTCTTAAATGATCGTTGAAGGGCTTATTATTTGAAACGCCCAATGGCTGTAATATATTTACCATACCTCCAGGTATAAAAAAATTAAATACTAACATATTTAATGGTTTACTTAGATATCTGCGTCGTCTGTTCCATACCACATTCATTCATTCTATAAGGTCTGCCGTCATCCAGCCTTTCTTTGCGTTCGAACTATACCATCATTGGGAAATTTTTCATTTTTTGTTATTTTTTTTTCTATCAAGTATTAAATATTGGTATGCGGTATTTTTTTACAATCAGCAGTAATACATAACATTACCGTGATTAGCTATTTTTCGTAACCAGTTGTTATCAGTTTTATTTCTTTTTGTCCTTTCTCATTAACTGTGTAATTACGAGGCATATCGAAATAAATTGGGGTCTTATCAGCGTTACAAACTGACTAAATTCATATTTTTTTGTCTCTCTAAGTTCAATTACATATCTTTAAAAATTTGTTAATTTTTGCTCAAAATTTACAGGAAGCTTTTGATATATTGATGTACGCCGTCGTAACGAAAAACCACCATGGCACCAATTTTATATCTTAAATTCGTATTTTTGCTATTATAAACAACAAAAATAATTGTTGTAAACTATTTTTATATGTTTGATCTAATTACTTTTGTGGTTTTGTTTTATTTTGTGTTTACATCATATATATTCGCAATTCGCTCGAATCTAAGACGCGCCCGATTGTAAGACGCACTCCATTTCCATGAACGATTGTTTTCCTTATATAGCAAAAATAGTGCATCTTAGATTCGAACGAATACGGTAATTTATGTACATTGCTTTTGTCTTACTCAAATTTATATCAATTTGCAGACCAATTTGCTTCTTTCCCCTCTATATTGTTTCTAGCACTTTTCTTACTTCTATTTCGTTTTATATAGACATGATGACATAGTACTTATTCTCATAAGTACTATGTCATCAGCAAACTTTAGCTCGTTCAGCCATTGTCCATTCATTTATATTCCCAGCTTTTTCCATTCCTCTTCTACAAACATTGTTCCTAATACTGCATTGAATTATTTTGAAGAAATCATATCACCTTACTTCAATTCATTTCCTAGAGTTATCGTCCTTTCCTTGTTGTTCATTTTGATGTTTAGTTTTGAGATTAATATACGATCGTTCTGATCCTCCATATCAAACGTTTGTGTTTGTAAGATTGTTTCGATTCTTACATTGTCAAACGGTTTCTCAAAGTCAACAAATAATAAGATCTGTGTATCTGATAGTCTCTGCTGCACGACTAAAATGTTATCTAACAGGATTTTTGTTAAATCGTTTTTGGTCTTCGGAGTTGTAGATGTTGCTCTATTCTCCTTACGATTATGGACATAAATATTTTATACATCATCTGTTCTCTATAACCTTTTTGTATATTAAGGCAAGTTTAACTACGAGCTAACTATCAAGTATCTTATTTTTGTTTCAAACAGTTATTAAAAATTTTCTTCAATATTGTCACCATCCACATGGTTTCCACTTGCTGTTATATCTTCATTTCTTATCTGATCTATACCTCCAGTTGTTTGTTTCTTCAGTTTTGATATTACATCACTTGTTTCTTCTGTCATGATTTCATATTGCATCTATTCATTTTCTGCCTTCATCATGTCTGCTCCCATCTTCCATTCAATTCCTTCCGGTGATTATATTATGGAAGCATGTTAAGGAACAATGCTATTGTAGGTTAATTATTAGCATTACTAAGGAATAATGCTGGATAGCTTGAGTTGAGTTGGTAGAATCATTTTAAGGAATAATGTGGTTGAGTAGGAATAGGTTAAGTCATCCTGCTATGGATCACTACTACACATAGATCATTAGAAACATTAGGATTTAGCCATACGTCTCTTAAGACGGCTAAACCCTGATGTTTCTAGTTCTAATTGTAAGTCTTGTGATTAATTCTAAAGCTAGGTTGGGTTTGATTGAGTTAGGTTTGGTTCCGTCCTAAGAGACGTACGGCTAAACTCGAGTGCTTCTAATTCTAGATCTAATGTCTACTACCTCTATTTCTCGTCGTTATTCAGCCTTAGATTGTTGTATACTTGTATCGAACTAAAACTAGAACAAACCCTAGACCTAGAATTAGTAAGTTTCAGTTTATTAAACCTGAATCTTTCTAATTCTAGGTCTAGTGTTGGTTCTACTTTTAATTATTATTAGCTCTAGATTGTTGGAAATTCTTCTGAAACTAAAAATACAATACGGTCCGTAAAAAACTACTTTTCTAAGTGCTTGATACCAATACTATATAACTTCCATCGTTCCACCTATACTTATTTTAAAAAGTGATGAAGAGTTACTTATTATTTTAAACGCTCTTATTGGATACCAAGAAAACAATTGAGTGTTCAGCTGATCCAAAAGGAAGTTGATATCAGCTCGTCGTCCAATAAGAG
The DNA here is from genome assembly GCA_036711965.1 of Onthophagus sagittarius. Classification (NCBI taxonomy): domain Eukaryota; kingdom Metazoa; phylum Arthropoda; class Insecta; order Coleoptera; family Scarabaeidae; genus Onthophagus; species Onthophagus sagittarius. The sequence continues at coordinate 19,338,363 of JASERS010000004.1, forward strand.
TCATCAAGAAATCCCCACCACTATATTAAACAAGTAGAGGTTGAAAGAGGGAAGTAAATATTGATATGCAGCGTTTGAGAAAGTGTTTTTTTACGGACCGCCTTTTTTGATCGTTTGGTATAAGTTTAGAATAAAAGTTGTAGGTTATTTTACAACTTTGTAAACAATTGTAAAATACCAAAGTTGTAGGTTTTAAATAGGTTATTTTCTTTGCAAAAGTAATACAAATTTAGGATTGCGTCCAAATTAGTTCAAACTCAATCCCAGATTATTCAAGTTGGCTAATTATTAAATCAAGAATTATCCAAAATAGATTTATTGCATTGGTTATGTTTGGAACTAAGTCTAAATTATTCAAAATGTGTTCATGATTTTTCCAGATCATTCAAAATCAGTCAAAAGTGCACCAAAAAAGTTAAAAAAGTGAAAAACATGGGATGTTTCTAAATGATCTAAATAGATTAAGTAATGTTTGTAAGTATTTCATGGGTTGAGTTGGTTGCCGTTGATGTAGCTTAAGGAATTATACTGAATGGGTTGACTTGGATTATCCTGTTATAAATCGTCAATAAACCTCATACGCAATCGCTTTAAATAACATTCTTGATAACTTCATCATTTAACATATCAATTTTGTTCTCGATACATCAAATTAATAATCACAATCTGACACCATATCTAACTATATATAACATCATTTTTTTTTAGTTCTATTTATTTATATATTCGAATTTGAAATTTTGATATCAACTTTTTATCCTCCGATCATATTTTTTTTATCTCGCCGGTAATTAATTATTGGATTTTGTACTGACGCCTTTCGTCAGATTCGATAAAAGGCTTACGCCCGAAACAATATCTTTTAGTTTGAATTCGGTTTTGTGGTTAGCATCTCGCGATAAATCCGTAATCTTGGAAGAGTTTCGTTGTATCTTTGGAAATGAGTACGGCTTGTTGGAACGGCGACGCCGATTCGACGCAAGATTACCGAATCGATACGAGTTATAGTTTTAAAAAACCCCACGAAACCACTTCTTCCTGGAGAGATTATTTCAAATTGGAAAATTTTACGGTAAGAAAAATATTATTTATTTGGAATAAAATTTCGGTGTCTCAATACATTTATTGGAAATAATCTTTTTTAACGCACTCATTGTTCATTGTACAAGACAATTGCGTGTTTTGGCGCAATTAATTAAGCAAATTCGCTATGCTGCCTTTGCATGACCTCGTTCCGCCCTTAATTCGATAAGCGTTTAAATATCAACAGGGTAACGAAGTATGTGTTTCAGGAGTGTATTTTGAATCTTTTTTTCTTATAATTAATCAATCTTATTGACTTTATGGCCAATGTTTGTTTTTCGCAATGATAACCCGAATTTTTATCATCGGTTTTATAAGAAAAATTATTTTATCGCTTATGTTTAACGATTTCTTACAAATTTTCAAAATAAACTATAAATAACGGTGACACAAAAATTATTGTCATTAATCGTAATGATTTCAATGAAAAGTGTGATGGTGAAATTAAATTCGAAGTTGACACGAAATAAGCAAAAAAATAAGGTAACGATACTTTTATTTAAAAAAGATATTCTTTGTGTGATTATTTCCTGGCAGTTACAATGTTTGTTCTGTGTTTGTTATCAACGTCTTGATGGTGGTTTTTCCTATCGGCTACGTTCAATAACTTCAATGTAGGATGAAAAATTTGTTTTCTCAACTTCGCATCAACTCGAACTTAAAATAATAATGAAATGAACGTAACGAAAAGATCACTTTCGTTTCTGTAACGACTTTCAAACGTATTCGTTCTCGATCTCTTGTAAATTTCAATTTGGTTTCGACACAATTTCATTATCGTTTTAAATGTTACGACACCTTCGGTTGTTGTACGACGACGTCACCTCTACCAAATCTGTAACTCCCGGTGTTCATGTTCCGGATAAGGCGACATTGTTAACGCGATGAGGTCATGATCGTCAAAAGATTACCTAAGGCGATTTATACTACGTTATAAATCCATAAAACATCCGATTCGACTTTTAGTAAAATTAAGGTTTCAAATAACTAACTTTATGTGAGCTAAAAGAGTACGATGATGTAGATAAAATAGAGTTATGTATGTGGATGGCTTGAATTGATCACCACTATTGATCATTACAAAAAGGTTCCAATAACCTCGATTTATGGAAAATTGTCTAAAAGCTTGAGGATTTCGTGCACATTCCAAGTTACTTAAAATCAAAGGAAGTTGATCTAGAATTAAAGATATTCGGGTTTAGCCATACATCTCTCAAGACCTCTAAACCCCAATGATTCTAGGTCTGGTCAGGAGGTTGGGTTGGGTTTAGTTGATCATCTGAAGAGATTTTTTTGATGGAGGCATCTATAATGAAAAGTTTTTAAAATAGAGTACTTTACAAATTGATTTGGCAACCCTGTATATTTCAATTGCAGTAAAACTAGAACTAACACTAGACCTAGAAGTGGAAAGATTTGGGTTTAGCGTTTAGCCGGGCGTCTTCAGACACTTCTAGGTCTAGTTTTATATCATTAGATCTAACTCTAGAACTAGAAACATTCGGGTTTTGCCGTACATCTCTTAAGACGACTAAATCCGAATGTTTCTAGTTCTAAGTCTAGTGTTAGTTCTAGTTTTACTTCAATTCAAATATACAGGGTCAGGTTGGGTTGTGTTCAGCCGTGCATCTGAAGACATTTTTTTAATGTAGGCCTCTATAAAGAAATGTACTCTACTAAAATAGAGTACAAACTGATTTCAAATATACAGAGTTATATTTAAATTGAAATAAAACTAGAACTATACGTGATCATGTTCCGGATAAGGCGACATTGTTAACGGGATAAAGTCAAGATCGTCAAAGGATTACCTAAAGCATAAAAAATCCGATTCGACTTTCAAATTAAGTTTTTAAATAACTTACTTTATATGATTTAAGAGATTACGATAATACTGACAAAATAGAATTATGTAAGTGTATGGCTTGGATTAATTAATCAGTACAAAAGGGTGCCTCCATAATAATCGCCAATAATAACCTCCATTTATGATAAATTGCCTAAATGCTTGAGAGTTGGTTCTTACACATTCCAAATTGCATAAAATCAAAGGTAATTGCTTTGGTAGCTTTGCAAAATTGATAAACATTATTTAACAATGTTTGGAATTATGTCTAAATGGTTCAAAAATGGTTGAACAATTTTTTCAGGTCATTCAAAATGGCTGAAAATTGCGTGGTGTATTGTTTAAAAAAAATTGACTAAATGATTAAGAATTGGTAGGAAACTGCATTTCATATTGTGCCAAAAATATTTATAGCTTTGCAAAATTGATAAACATTATATATGTTTATCATGATAGTTGGTGAACATCCTGCTTTGACCGGATACTTGGGAATCAAAGCATGTTACAAAAAACTTTTAGAACAAAGATGTAACAAATTTTATTCTCAACAATATTGCTCCCTTAAAGTTTTGTTCTTTGATGCATCAATATCGAGCAAAATATGAAAATGTGAAAATTTGAGGAATTTCGTTGCTTTACAAGATTTTAATACTTAATAGTTGATAATCAGAGCATGTTGCAAGAAAACTTTTAAAAGAAAAGAACAGCAAATTTTATTATCAATAGTATTGCTCTCTTACATTCTTGTTCATACATCCGTAAATTTAATGAATTTCCTTGCTTTACAACAGTTCAATACTAACACCTGATAATCGGGGTATGTTGCAAGAAAAATTTTTAAACAAAAATGAACAAATTTTATTCTCAATAGTATCGCTTTTCAATAGAACATATTCTTGTTCTTAGATGCGTCAATATAGAGCAAAATAGAGATTTTAATGGTAACACTTGATAATCGTATAGCAACTTTTAAAATAAAAGATGAGCAAATTTTATTGTCAATAGTATTGCTCTCTTGCATTCTTGTTTTTACATGAGTCAATATAGAGCAAAATGGGAAAATATGTAGATTTGATGAGTTTGGTTGCTTTACAAGATTTGAACACTAACGCTTGATAATCGGAGCATGTTGCAAGAAAACTTTCAAGACAAAAGATGAGCATATTTGATTCTCAATAGTATTGCTCTCTTGCATTCTTGTTCTTACATGCGTCAATATAGAGCTAAATGCAAAAATGTATAAATTTGATAAGTTTCGATGCTTTGCAAGATTTCAATACTAACGCTTGATAATCGAAGTGTTAGTATTGAAATCCTGTTGCAAGAAAACTTTTAAAAGGAAAGATGAGCAAGTTTTATTCTCAATACTATTGCTCTCTTGCATTCTTGTTCCTAGATTCGTCAATATATAGCAAAATGCGAAAATGTTTAAATTTGATGAATTTCGTTGCTTGCAAGACTTCAATACTTAATAGTTGATAATCAGAGCATGCTGCAAAAAAGCTTTTAAAAGAAAAGAAGAGCAAATTTTATTATCAATGGTATTGCTCTCTTGCATTCTTGTTCTTACATGCGTCAATATAGAGCAAAATGCGAAAATGTTTAAATTTGATGAATTTCCTTGCTTGCAAGATTTCAATACTAACACTTGGTAATTAGAGCATCTTGAAAAAAAAACTTTTGAAACAAAAAATGAGCAAATTTTATTCTCAATAGTATTGCTCTCTTGTATTCTTGTTCTTACATGCGTCAATATAGAGCAAAATGCGAAAATGTTTAAATTTGATGAATTTGGTTGCTTCACAAGATTTCAATATTAACACTTGATAATCGGAGTATGCTGCAAGAAAACTGTAAATTTGATAAATTTCGTTGATTTGAAGAATTTCATTGCTTTACAAGATTTTAATGGTAACACTTGATAATCATGTTGCAAAAAAAAACATTTAAGATAAAAGATGAGCAAATTATATTCTCAATAGTATTGTTCTTAGATGCGTCAATACAGAGCTAAATGCGAAAATGTGCAAATTTGATGAGTTTCGTTGCTTTACAAGATTTCAATACTAACACTTGATAATCGGAGCATCTTGCAAGAAAGCTTTTATAACAAAAGATGAGCAAATTATATTGTCAATAGTATTGCTCTCTTGCATTCTTGTTCTTAGATGCGTCAATATAGAGCAAAATACGAAAATATGTAAATTTGATAAATTTCGTTGCTTTACAAGATTTCAATACTAACACTTAGTAATCAGAGCATCTTGGAACAACACTTTTAACACAAAAGATGAGCAAATTTTATTCTCAATAGTATTGCTCTCATGCATTCTTGTTCTTACATGCGTCAATATAGAGCTAAATGCAAAAATGTATAAATTTGATAAGTTTCGATGCTTTGCAAGATTTCAATACTAACGCTTGATAATCGAAGTGTTAGTATTGAAATCCTGTTGCAAGAAAACTTTTAAAAGGAAAGATGAGCAAGTTTTATACTCAATACTATTGCTCTCTTGCATTCTTGTTCCTAGATTCGTCAATATATAGCAAAATGCGAAAATGTGTAAATTTTAAAAATTTCATTGCTTTACAAGATGGATTTAATGGTAACACTTGGTAATCATGCTGCAAGAAAACTTTTAAAATAAGAGGTGGGCAAATTTTGTTCTCAATAGCATTGCTCTCTTGCATTCTTGTTCTTACATGCGTCAATAATAAAAATTTGATGAATTTCGTTGTTTTACAAGATCTCAATGCTAATATTTGCTAATAAGAGCATGTTGCAAGAAAACTTTTAAAACGAAAGATGAGCAAATTTTATTCTCGATAGTATTGCTCTCTTGCATTCTTGTTCTTAGATGCGTCGATATAGAGCAAAATATGAAAATTTGATGAATTTTGCTGAAGGTTTGCTTCATAAGATGTAAATAATCGGAACATTTTACAAAAAAATCGTTAGAAGAAAAGTTATAGCAAATTTCATTCTCAACAATATTCTGCTCTCAAATTAGATCAGAACTGTTCTAGGTCATTCAAAAGAATTGAGAAATTGTCTAAATGATTGAAAATCGGTTCATTCAAGTTACCCAAATTTTATAAAAACTGGATTTCAAATTGTGCTAAATAAGTTTTTAAATCTGTAAAATTGATAATTATTTAATGCCATTTGAGATTATGTCCAAGTGCTTCAAAATTACTTCGTCATACCAGATTATCCAAAATCGCTGAATGTTACATCAAAAATTGTCCAAAATAAGTCTAACTGATTCAAAATTGATTCACAATTCTTCCAGATCATTCAAAATATCCAGAAAATTACAACTAAGTCAGCATCTAATCTTTAGTGTTGAGAACCTTTCCTAAATGGTTCAAATAATGTGAGTAAATGAAGACTTGTGACTTCACAAATTTGTCTAAAATGCTTAAAAATTGTATGATCATATTCAAAAACTTGTCTAAATGCTTGATAACCGTTTCACATTAATCTCAAAGTGTTCAAATTTACTCAAAATTACATTTAGAGTTATACCTTAACTTGGTGCAAAAATTTTTGCAAAAGCGTTCAAAATCATAAACTCATTTGTCACTTTGTCTAAGCGATTCCAAACTTATTTCTTTCATGGTTCAACTTGTCTCAATTTCCCGTCTTTGTCTTTGTCTTCCAGTTTTTGCACTTGACCCTCTCGTTAATGATCCGATGTTCCGTCATTCCATCTCATCATCAGCCCCATTTTGTCTCACTCCCTATTTACTGCTCAATCGCTTATGAATTAATGATTCCCTCTCTTTTCTCGTGTTGCCGTAGCCACAAATGTCCTTCTCAGTACATTCATTGTTAAACCAAGTCTACATTTTTTGGCTCGTTCTTATTCAGGTTCGTCTTGAGTTATTCTTGAGGCTCTGCAAAATTATTTAATGCCGTTTGAGATTATGTCCAAATGCTTCAAAATTAGTTCAAACTCATACCAGATTATCCAAAATGGCTGAATATTATATCAAAAATTGTCCAAAACAGATTTATTGCATTGGTTATGTTTAGATTTAAGTCTAACTGATTCAAAATTGGTTCATAATTCTACTAGATCATTCAATATATTCTGGAAATTACAACTAAATCGGCATATAATCTTTAGTGTTGAGAACCTTTCCTAAATGTTACAAATTATGTGAGTAAGTTAAGACTTATAACTTTACATTTGTCTAAAATGCTTAAAAATTGTATGATCATCTTCAAAAACTTGTCTAAATGCTTAACAACTGCTTCATATCAATCTTAAAATGTTCAAATTTACTCAAAATTACATTTCGAGTTATACCAACTTGGTGCAAAAATTTTTGCAAAAGCGTTCAAAATCATAAACTCATTTGTCACTTTGTCTAAGCGATTCCAAACTTATTTCTTTCATGGTTCAACTTGTCTCAATTTCCCGTCTTTGTCTTTGTCTTCCAGTTTTTACTCTTGACCCTCTCGTTAATGATCCGATGTTCCGTCATTCCATCTCATCATCAGCCCCATTTTGTCTCACTCCCTATTTACTGCTCAATCGCTTATGAATTAATGATTCCCTCTCTTTTCTCGTGTTGTCCTAGCCACAAATGTCCTTCTCAGTACATTCATTGTTAAATAAAGTCTACATTTTTTGGCTCGTTCTTATTCAGGTTCGTGTTGAGCTATTCTTGAGGCTCTGCAAAATTATTTAATGCCATTTGAGATTATGTCCAAATGCTTCAAAATTAGTTCAAACTCATACCGGATTATCCAAAATGGCTGAATATTATATCAAAAATTGTCCAAAATAGATTTATTGCATTGGTTATGTTTAGAATTAAGACTTATATATTAAGTTAAGACTTATAACTTTACATTTGTCTAAAATGCTTAAAAATTGTATGATCATCTTCAAAAACTTGTCTAAATGCTTAACAACTGCTTCATATTAATCTTAAAATGTTCAAATTTACTTAAAATTGCATTTAGAGTTGTACCCACTTAGAGTAAACCTTTGCAAAATTGATCAAAATCATGAATGCGTTTGTTACTATGTCTAAGCGATTCCAAACTTGTTTCTTTCGTGGTTCAATTTGTCTCAATTTCTTGTCTTTGTCTTTTCTTTTTCAGTTTTGCCCCTGACCCTCTTTTTAGTGTTCCGATGCGTCCTTCCATCTAATCATAAGCAAATCTCTTAGAAATTAATGATTTCCTCTCTTCTCTCATGTTGTCTTAGCCACAAATGTCCTCAGTACATTCATTGTCAAACAAAGTCTACATTTTTTTGGGGTCTTTCTTATTCAGGTTCGTCTTAGGTCACTTGAGGTTTTAGTTGCGACTGCTATTTTATAAATCTTAAATCATGTCTACTCCGAAGATTGATTGTTCATATACTTCAAAATTAGTTCAAACTTATACCAGATTATTCAAGATTGCTGAATATGCAAAATATATTTATGCCAATGGTTATATTTGGAACTAAGTTCAAATCATTGGTGCATAATTCTTCCAGATTATTCAAAATATTCTGAAAATTGCATCTAAATCTGCATGTAATCTTTATTATTTAGATCCTCGTCTAAATGCATCAAATAATGTGTTTAAGTATTTTAGGTCGCTTAAAGCAGATTTGTAACTTTAAAAGTTTGTTTAAAATTTTTGAAAATTTCTTGACAGACTTTTAAAAGTTGTCTAAATGAATGAGAATTAATTCATATTGAACCCAAAATGCCCAAACTTGCTTAAAATTGCTTTTAAAATTGTACAAAATATGATTAAATCTTAAATGGATTGGTTATACACTAGGTATAAATGATTTGAAGCTGGTTCATAACCTTTCAGGTCATTCAAAATTGCGTTTAAAATTGTACAAAGCTGTTTGTTGTGTTGAAAAATTGTTCACGTTGATTAAAAGTTAGGTCGTGATGTTAACACTTTGACTAAATTATTAAAAATGTGTTGATATGTATTCTAGATGGCTTAAAGCAGATTTGTGATTTTATAAGTTTGTCTAAAATGTTTGGAAATTGTATGGTAACCTTTAAAAACTTGTCTAAATGCTTCATATTAATTTCAAAATGTTCAAATTTATTAAAAATTGCTTTTAGAGTTGTACCAACTTTGTCTAAATTATCATTATGTCTAAGCGATTCTAAACTTGTTTCTTTCATGGCTTTCAATTTGCTGTCTCTGTCCTCTCTCCTTCAGCTCTTAACTTGCCGACCATTTTGTTAGTGTCCTGATGGGCTGATCATTCTCTCATCTCATCATAAGCCACATTTAGTCTCACTTCTTGCATTTTTCTAGTGGTCAATAGTTAGGCATTAATGATTCTTCTCTCATTTTGTAGCCATAAATATTCATCTCAGCGCATTCATCATCAAACCTACTCTCCATTTTTTGCCTTCCTTATTCAAATTCGTCGTGATTTGGCTCTCCACTTGTTCAATATTTACACTTTCCACGTTCCAATCTCATATCCACTTCAAAGCTTGGTTGTAAGTTTTGTAACAATCAACTTTGATAAAATTCCAACTTATTTATAATCATGCAAAACTGTTTAATAATCGTTTAGTAAAATATGTTTTAAATAAAACCAGTAAAGATCACTAAGTATCTCTTTCTTGATATCAAATTTCTTGTATTGAATTGTTATTCAATGACTCACCCATAAAGACAAAGTTCATCTTTTATTTAATTTGCTGCAGTTGCAAAAGAAATAAAATACAATATAATGTCAGCTCTTTAAAACTAATAGCGTTTTAATGTTAAAATATTGTGTAGGAAGAGAAATGCAAACAACCGATCGCAATGAATTAATTAAAATAAAAAAAAATACAATTTCTTAACAACCTTATCGTTAACGATATTGATAGCGCTAAATAAACTGTTCGGATCACGGACGAAACGTTATAAAAAAAAGGAAACAAAACCAAAACGACAAAGACAAAGTTATGGCTTCCACATCGTCGTATACGAAACCGCAAATTTATTCCATTTCGTTGGAGTGTGACATTGAATTTGCGAATTGATTAATAAGACCTTTCTGCTTAGTCGTCAAAGAGAAACGAAATTTTTTTTATAAAAAGTTATGACGCATTCATTTTTTTTTTCTGGAAGCGATGAACCAAACAATTTAAAAAGAAAAATCTCGTCACTTCTTTTTTTTCTTTGATAATATTTAAATTAGCAAATCGTGTCAAGTAATTGAATCACGTAGGAGGTAGAAAAACAGGTCGAAAATGAGAAGGTGTTTAAATTTCTTGGCATTTGTTTGCCGCTTCGGCGAGTTCTCCTCGTTTTTCTTCTTCTTCTGGTCTTCTTCGTGTTGATGCGACCATGAGCGGGTTTCGATTTCTTGACGACGACAATTCGGTGCCAGTTTTGCTCGTGAGGGACAGATGGGCCCAAGATGTGAGTCTATTCAAAAAGAATTCTTTGTTAAATTAGTACTTTTTCTAGCTTCTATTTTTTTATAAACACATTCTCTTTAATGTGAAGAAAAAACTTTAGAATTTGTTTATATATAGCGATGGTGTAATATTGTCGGTTATTTATAGACGAATGAGCGCTAGTTACTTAGTTTTTTTATGCAACGGTGTTAGTTAATGCTCATAAATGAAAGTTATTTTCTTTCCAAGAAAAAAAAATAATTTTTTCATTTGCTTTTCAATTCTAATTATTATGTTAGACCATTTCAGCTTGATAATAGAATGAGTTTGAAAGCGTGTTAAATTATGTATTTAATTACGTCATTCATTTCAATTGCGGTGCGTTTAATTGAATATTATTAAAACAGATTCATCATCGCTTGATTGAAAATTTTTAAGTTACTTTTTTTAATTAAATATTGTTTATTAATTAGAAATTTTTTATCCTTTTTTTAGGGAGTTCAAATTAAGGAAATAGACGTTGGACAGAGCTGCAATAATTGTCCTGATTGCAAAAACGGCTATGAACCTCATTTATGGAGGTAAGTGTATTTTAATTCTGATTAAAGCTAAATTGATTAAAAAGAAAATTTTTGAATTGTTCCTTGGGTCGATATGCGACCTAGTTTACATTATAGCATACTTGGTTGCCTATGTAGTAGGCATTATTTTTTGAGAATTTTAAAGTTTAATGTTAATAAATATGTATGTTGTATCATAATTAATATTAATCGAAAAAACATAATCATTAATTCATTTTAGCTTAGCTGAAATAAAGATTTTTTATTGATGAAGATAAATTTCTGAAAACGTAACACAAAACAAGATTTTTTGATACTCAAATACTAAAAGTAATTAAATTTAATATTGAGAATAAAAATTGTTTATTATGAAGCAAAAAATCATAATTAATAATTAATTCTCCGTAGCTGTCATCATTTTATAGATACGATGTGAAAATGTTGAGGTATATCAAAAATGAATGGTTTGTGTTAATCCATCACTATTTAGGAAGTGAAATCGATATAGATAATGAAAGTTGTTGATAATAAACATTTATAATGTTTGGTAATTTCAATTTATTTCACACACTCGTGTAATGGTTATCGCAGGTATAATGACAAAATGCAACCCAACAAAATTTCGGTCGATCTGAAAAGGAGTTCGACTTCTCGACTTTCCGCGAAACTATATGAAATATTGATAAAATAAAATATACCTCTCATTAAGAACACTTGAAGTTACTACCACTTCAAATTTGAATTTTTTTCGCCAAACAGTTTTTGAGAAAAAAATCGCAAATTCGAGCTTGTTCGCGGACCAACCGAATTCGGGTACATTTTTTTGATTATACTTACGATAATTAATACACGAGTAGGTGAAAAAAATTGAAACTACTACAGATAATAAAAAATTAAATTACGCGTCAAACAAAGCTAGTCCCAAGTTTTTCTATAAAGAGGTTTCTTTATTATTCGCCTTCAAAGTGAGAGTTAAAATCTTTTGAATCCGATAATAGATAGTTATCATTTTAATTCCAGCTATCAGTATTTTTTAGATTCGATGTTAAAAATATGAGAAATGCCAAAATGATTTGTTTACATTTAAAAAAAATCAGTTATTGCTCAAAAAATATAATCAATAAAAATTAATAATTTTGAATCAATGAAGTATATTCCATAATCAGTTTCACTCTAAATATGATAAGATGATTAGTTAACATTACAAAATCGATGATTTTTTAAAAAGGAAATCCGATAAAAGGAAAAAATAGTGATTCAAAATTGTTCGTTTTAAACCTAAATAACATGATCCATAATCAGTTTCACTCTAGATATTATAGTTTTATCGATATGATGTGAATCAAGATGCAAAATTCTTGAGATATGTCAAAATAATTAGTTAACATTACAAAATCGATGATTTTTTAAAAAGGAAATCCGATAAAAGGAAAATATAGTGATTCAAAATTGTTCATTTTAAACCAAAATAACATAATCCATAATCAGTTTCACTCTAGATATGATCGTTTTATTGATATGATGCGAATCAAGATGCAAAATTCTTGAGATATGTTAAAAGAATTAGTTAACATTACAAAATCGATGATTGCTCAAAAAAGTAAAACCGGTAGAAAGAACGCATAGTGATTCAAAATTGTTCTTGTTGAACTAAAATAACAAAAATCCATAACCAGTTTCACACTAGACATCATCGTATTGTATGTATGATGCAAGAATCTTGAGATATATCAAAATAATTAGTTAACAATACACAATCGATGCGTTTTCAAAAAATTAATCTAACAAACAATAGACAAATTGTTCATTTTAAACTAAAATCACATAATCCATAAACAGTTTCATTCAAGATATCATCGTTTTGTAGGTATGATACGAGAATCTTGAGATATGTCAAAATGATTGGTTAACATTACAAAATCGATGTTTTTTTCAAAAAGTAAATCCGATAAAAGGAAAATAGATATCATCTAGATATCATCGTTTTGTATGTATAATGCGAAAATTTTGAGATACACTTAGCAGCAGAAGTCTGCGTACAAAAACTTCTAACACTTTAACTGAAAAAATAAGGGTCATGATCTAATGTGATAAACTTCAATTTTTTTTTATTTTGTGTATTAACCACATATAATTCTATTAACAAAATATGCATCAATAAAACAGAAATATTAGTTACAAAAAAAATTAAATAATGCGTATGCAAAAATCTGCGTACAAATAAAGACGCCTTCTCCAAAATATACTTATTTACTTAAATACGTAGTTGGCGATGTACACTTTCCGATTTAAATAAAAGATAATCGGTGTCAATTATATTAGCAGAGGCTTAGAAGCTAAAAGTTAGAATGGACACGAAAGGAAAGGAAATTGAATTGGGAGAGAGAAAAATTATTGTAAAGTTATGGAAAGAGGGAAAATCTTTTCGAAAAATAGGAGAAACTGTCGGCAGGTCACACTCTTCCATTCAAAGAGTAATTAATAATTATAAAGACACTGAAGATTACCTCTCACGTCCGCGATCTGGTAGACCACCCCTTTTAACAAACCGAGAGAAGCGAAAAATTGTACAGCAGGTTAGAAAAGAACCTAGGCTGACGGCAAAAAAAATAGTAGAAAATGTACAAGAAGAATTTCATAAAACTATCAGCAAAGATACGGTAAGAAGGACGTTAAAAAAAGCTAACTATCACAGTCGCGTTGCACGAAAAAAGCCATTTGTGTCAGAGGTCAATCGTCAGAAGCGGATCGCCTTTGCAAAAAAACTCTTAGACAAGCCCATTGAATTCTGGGAGAAAGTTCTCTTTACAGATGAGAGCAAATTTTGCATTTTCGGCATTAAGGGTAAACAACTTGTATGGAGAAAACCTAATACTGCCCTTAATCCCGAAAATTTGAAAGCGACTGTAAAACACGGAGGTGGTGGAGTTATGGTTTGGGGGTGTATGTGCACCAAAGGGGTGGGAAGGTTGGTTTTCATAATATCGACAATGGACCATAAAATGTATATAGACATTTTAAAAGAAAATTTGAAGCATAACATCGAAAACTTGGGCTTGGGGCCCAAATACTTTTTTCAACAAGATAATGACCCCAAACATTGCGCCCACAACACTAAGCTTTGGCTACTATACAATACCTCAAAGCAACTTAAAACACCTCCACAATCGCCGGACTTGAATCCCATCGAACACCCCTGGGATTTACTGGAACGCAGGATTCGGCAACACAACATAACGTCGAAGGAAACGTTAAAAAATGTTATGATTGAGGAATGGGCCAAAATCAGTTCGGACGAAACGAAGAAATTAGTGCACTCCATGCCTAAACGTTTAAGGGAGGTCATTAAACGTAAAGGTTATCCGACCTCATATTAATATAGAAACAATGATCTCATTTATGAATTTTTGAAACTACTGTTTCTGTTTTGTTGAAGCATATTTTGTTAATAGAATTATATGTAGTTAATATACAAAATAAAAAAAAATCAAGTTTATCACATTAGATAATGACTCTTATTTTTTCAACTAAAGTATTACAAGTTTTTTGTACGCAGACTTCTGCTGCTGAGTGTATGTCAAAATGATTAGTTAACATTACTAAATCGATGATTGCTCAAAAAGTAAATCTGACAGAAGGAAAGTAGACAAAATAACATAATCCAAATCAATTTTTTAATTATAGTTAATTAGACAAATAACATAAACCATAATCAATTTCACTCCACATATCATCATTTTGTATGTATGATGTAAAGATGTTGAGATATGTCAAAACAATTGGTTAACATTACAAAATTGATGATTGTTCAAAAAGTAAATTCGATAAAAGGAAAATATAGTGATTCCAAATTATTCATTTTGAACCAAAATAACATAATCAGTTTCACTCTAGATATCATCGTTTTGTATGTATGATGGAAAAATCTTGGGATATGTCAAAATGATTCGTTAACATTACAAAATCGATAATTGTTCAAAAAGTACGTCAGATAAAAGGAAAATATAGTGATTTAAAATTACACATTTTGAACCAAAACAACATAATCCGTATTCAGTTTCACTCTAGATATCATCGTTTTGTATGTATGATGGGAAGATATTGAGATATTTTATAATAATTAGTTAATATTACAAAAACCATTATTATTTAAAAGAGTAAATCCAATAAAAGGTAAACATAATGTTTCAAAATTGTTCATTTTAAACCAAAATAAACATAATCCATAATCAGTTTCACTCTAGATATCATCGTTTTGTATGTATGATGGGAAAATATTGAGATATTTTATAATAATTAGTTAATATTACAAAATCGATTATTTTTCAAAAAGTAAATCCAATAAAAGGTAAACAGAATGTTTCAAAATTGTTCATTTTAAACCAAAATAATCATAATCCATAATCAGTTTCACTCTAGATATCATCGTTTTGTATGTATGATGGGAAAATCTTGAGATATGTCAAAATGATTGGTTAACATTACAAAATTGATGATTGCTCAAAAAGTAAATCCGTTAGAAGGAAAATAGAGTTATTCATAATTATTCATCTTGAACCAAAGTAACGTAATCTATAATCAAGTTCACTCTAGATATCATTGTTTTGTATATATGATGCGAAAATCTGAAGATAGGTCAAAATGAGTGGTTAACATTATAAAATCCATGATTTTTCCAAATATAAATCCGATAGAAGAAAAATTTAGATATTATATGATAGGAACATTTTGAACCAAAAGAGTATAATCCATAATCAGTTCCAATGTAGATATCATCGTTTTGTTGGTACAATGTGAAAATTTTAAGATATGTCAAACTGATTAGTTAATCCTACAAAATCGATGATAGATTAAAAAGTAAATCCGACAGAAGGAAAATATAGATATTATATGGGACATTTTGAACCAACAAAGCATAATCCATAATCAGTTCCAGTGTAGATATCGTTTTGTTGGTATGATGTGAAAATCTTGAAATATGTCAAAATGAGTGGTGAAGATTAAAAAATCTGTTATTACTCAAAAAGTAAAATTGATAGAAAGATAGTACAGTGATTCAAAATTGTTCATTTTGGACCAAAATAACAATCAATAATCAGTTTCACTCTAGATATCATCGTTTTGTATGTATGATGAGAACATCTTTTTGTAGGATTAGTTAATCCTACAAAATCGATGATAACTCAAAAAATAAATTCGATAGAAGAAAAATATGGGTATTATATAAAATAACGTAATCATGTTCACTTTAGATATCATTTTGTAGGTATGTCAAAATGAGTGGTTAATATTAAAAAATGGATTATTGCTCAAAAAGTAAAATAAAACCATAAGAATAGAATGAAAATGTAGTAATTCAAAATTATTCATTTTGAACCAATATATCATAATCCATAATCAGTTTCACTCTAGATATCATCATTTTGTAGATGTGATGCAAAAATCTTGAGATATGTCAAAATGGCTAGTTAACATTACAAAATCGATGATTTTTCAAAAAGTAAATCCAATAAGAGGAAAATATAGTGATTGAAAATTATTCATTTTGAAGCAAAATAATATAATCCATAATCAGTTTTACTCTGCATATCATCGTTTTGTATGTATGATGCGAAAATCTTGAGATATGTTAAAATGATTAGTTAACATTACAAAATCGATGATTTTTTAAAAAGAAAATCCGATAAAAGGAAAATATAGTCCTTTTAAATATCATAATCCATAATCAGTTTCACTCTTCATATCATCGTTTTGTACGTATGATGCAAAAATCTTGAGATCTGTCAAAATGATTGATTAACATCGCAAAATCGATGATTGCTCAAAAAGGAAATCCGATAAAAGGAAAATATAGCGATTCAAAATTGTTCATTTAACCAAAATAGCATAATCCATAATCAGTTTCACTCTAAGTATCATCAATTTGCATGTATCATACGAAAATCTTAAGTTTTGTTAAAATGATTGGTTAATTTTATAAAAAAGATAATTTTTGAATAAGTAAATCCGGTAAAAGGAAAACATACTGATTCAAAATTTTCATTTTGAACCAAAATAACATTATACATAATCAATTCAAGTCTAGGTATCACCGTTTTGTAGATATGATGCGAAAATCTTGAGATATGTCAAAATTAGCTAACATTGAAAAATCGATGAATTTTCAGAATAAAAATTCGACAAAAGGAAAATATAGTGATTCAAAATAATTCATTTTGAACCAGAGTAACGTAATCCATAATCAATTTCACTCTAGACATCACCGTTTTGTATGTATGATGCGAAAATTTTGAGATATTACAAAATGATTAGTTAACATTATAAAATCGATGATTTTCCAAAAAGTAAATCCGATAAAAGGAAAATATTGTGATTCAAAATTTTTCATTTTGAATCAAAATAACGTAATCCATAATCAGTTTCAATCTAGATATCATCGTATTGTATGATTTTGAGAATATTGTACGACTTTTGAATCTCATGATTCAAAAATCTTGAGATATGTCAAAATAATTAGTCAACATTACAAAATAGATGATTTTTTAAAAAAAATTCTGATGAAAGGAAAATATAGTGATTCAAAATTGTCATATCATTCCAGTGTAGATATCGTCGTTCTGTCGGTATGATGTGGAAATCTTGAGATATGTCAAAATGAGTGGTTATGATTAAAAAATCGATTATTGCTGAAAAGTAAAACCGATAGGTAGAATGAAAGTATAGTGATTCCAAATTATTCATTTTAAACTTAAATAACATAATCCATAATCAGTTTCATTCTAGATATCATCGGTTTGTATGTATGATGCAAATATCTTGTGATAGATACATATGTCAAAATGAATGATTAAGATCAAAAACTGCTGAAAAGTAAAACTGATAGAAGGAATCTACAGTGAATAAAAATTATTCATTTTGAACCAAAAACTTATAATCCATAATCAGTAATCCACTTTAGATATTATCGCTCTGTAAGTATTATCTGAAAATCTTGAGAAATGCCAAAATGGTTGGTTATCATTAAAAGAAACGATCACTGCTCAAAAATAGTTATTCATAAGTGGTCATTTTGACTCTAAATAACAATCCATAATCAGTTCCATTCTAGAGATCATCGTTTTGTATGTATGATGCAAATATTTTGAGATAGGTACATATGTTCAAAATGTGTGGTTAAGATTAAGAAATGCTGAAAAGTAAAACTGATAGCAGGAATACACAGTGAATAAACATTATTCATTTGGAACCAAAAACTGATAATCCATAATCAGTAATCCACTTTAGATATTATCGTTCTGTAACTATTATCTGAAAATCTTGAGAAATGCCAAAATGATTGGTTATCATTAAAAGAAACGATCACTGCTCAAAAATAGTTATTCATAAGTGGTCATTTTGACTCTAAATAACAATCCATAATCAGTTCCATTCTAGAGATCATCGTTTTGTATGTATGATGCAAATATTTTGAGATAGGTACATATGTTCAAAATGTGTGGTTAAGATTAAGAAATGCTGAAAAGTAAAACTGATAGAAGGAATACACAGTTAATAAACATTATTCATTTTGAACCAAAAACTGATAATCCATAATCAGTAATCCACTTTAGAGATTATCATTCTGTAACTATTATCCAAAAATGTTGAGAAATGCCAAAATGATTGGTTATCATTAAAAGATCGGTCACTTATCAAAAAAAGTGATTCAAAAAAAACCAGCAAATCATGATCCATAATCAGTTCAATTGAAAAAAAATAGTAAATAATGATCTTCATTTTTGAACCAAAAAGGGATACCTAATCCAAAATCAGTTCCATGTAGATATCATTATGTTGCAGAATAGAGCCAAATGCAAAAAAAAATAGACTGAACAGAGAGTATCTCCAATTACCAAGTTAACTCATGCTAACAATAACTTTTATTTTATTTATTTATTTATTACGTTAGCTTTAAGTAAGGAAAAGCGTTAATTCAATTAAATAAGTAAGAGTTGTACGTGTTTGGAGTATAATGGAATTGAAACTATTCAACATTCACTTTACGCAGACGTTTACAAAATAAAAAATTAGTTCTCACGTCTTCATTGGTTACACGCTTTCCTATAATGTCGTAACAAACGGTTTTAAAACGTTTTTAAAAAAATGCTGCTCACAACAACAAAACAAACACAAAGAAAAGTATTTAGATTTTATCGTCTTGTTTTTTTAGGATGTGGTTAAAACGGTCAAAATTTGGTTTTATGAATCATTGATAAACCCATAATCAACAAGATTCATATTAAAAAGAATTTTTTTCATTAACGTTTTAATGCGAAATTTAACGGGAAAACAAGCAGATGTCAATTCGAGTAGGAAAAGTTTAGAGAAGTGTGATCGTTTTATTTAAAAATACCCATTAGAGCGGAGCGAAGGAGAAAGAGAGTTCAGCTTAAAAAAAATGTTTATAACAGGCGAGGTTAATGAGATGAAAATGTTGCTCGTTGAGAAATGTGTTTATCCCGGTCGAAATTGAATTGCACATTGAAAAAAATACGAGCTTTATTGTCACATTAGGGCGGGTTAAAATCATTTTTAGACTGTAATGATTAAGTTGTACATCTGATAAAGGATTAAGCGAATAAATCCCCTTTGTTTTTATCTGATATGTTTACAAAAAGAATGATTAATTTATTCATTGGGATTAATCCGATTATTTATTGCAATATAACTTATTATCGTATTCTTTCAAACTTAATCCGCCTAAATAATATTGTGCTTTATATATTATCTAAAAAGTTTACATTGTTAATTTAATTGTTACATAGTAATTTGTAAATAAAGAAAACTTATGACACACTCTATAAAGTTGCAAGACATCACACCGTTTACGGATGGTGAAAACGCGTCCAAGTTAGATAATCGTACGAAAGGAATCGCGGAGAAGCGTAACAAACCGTTTGTAAAAAAAACAATGGCTTATTAAAACCCATTGCAAAACTTCTTTTAGAAATCGCAATTTACATAAATCCATGAAAATTTTCGAGCACACCCGAAATCAAAATGCGGGTACGCGTATTATTGGATTTCCAAAAATAATTTGTTCTTGAGAACTCTGATAACTGCAGACGCGTGTGTTTACCAACGTTCAAAGATATCCCTCCGTGTTAATGAATTTGCTATTTTAGTGGCAGAAGTTGACGGTGTTAATGGATATGCAAACCATTTCGACGATGAGTGAACACAACTTAATTGGTTTATAAACAAATTAATTTTTTAAGTCTAATTTCGCTGCGCCCATTTAATTTCGTATTTTTATAGCATTCGTTTTTTTAAAACCACGTGATTTCTAGTCGTTGAGGATCCACCCTAAGGTGTGGTGTTCGTTGCACAAGCAATTAACCCCTGATACACAAGGAGCTATCATCGACCCCCCCTTTAGACCTCTGCAGTATCCTCGCCCCGTTTTACAGCGAAAAATTCGATGGTCGATGGTAGGTAAATGTCATGGGGAATATCAACGCCCACGAAATATAAAAAAACGGTTTCGAATGTCAACGTAATTGGATTGTGAAAGGGCTTCTCATTTTATAATGGCAAAAGGATTTTGTGTTTTATGACATTAAAAGATAAAATAAAAGAAATTTAAATGTAACTATTTGGTTGCTGTAAATAATATTTAAATTTAGATTGATTTGGTGTGAAATATAGCCTCGGTTGTAAGAGACCTTGACTAAAACCGAAGTGATCTGATAAAAGTATATATTCTTCCCTGATTAAACTAAGATCGCTTACAGCGAAGGTTTTGGTGTAAATATGCTAACTTTCATAAAAATTGCAAAACCTAGAATTTATTGAATAATTTAATTGAAATTTGAATGAAATCGGATTTTTTTCTTTCTTTGCACTTAGATACATTCGAAGAAATAAGCAAATCAGTGTGTAATTGACTAACAATTTTTTACCAATTGTTTATTTACGATTTCGTTCTGAACTTGGGAACAATGCAAAGATTAAATCAACATTTTTCCTAATCGCTGAATTCCCAATTCAGTCAATTTCTTAATCAACTTTTGCTAACAATAAGAGAAATTGCTTGTCGTGTAAACCGAAATATTATAACGGTATTGAGATATTGGTCCAAATTAACCGTGTTACTCAAACTGAGTTGATATAAAGAAAGTTTAAAATCTGTAAATTCATAAAGCTGCTTTGTATTGCTGTATATCTTAGGCTACATGACAAGAACAGCGCTTCATTCATTTCTATGGTTTTGTATACAGCAACGTATGCTTTAATGCATCGCTCTAATATAACCTCTTGCATTTAATTAATTCCTTCAAAATAATAAATAATTCCTTCAAAATAATAAATAATTCCTTTAGGTTAGTAGTAGCCATCAAAAAAAGAGCTTTACCGTAAATTTTTAACGCACTTACACAGTATATGTTCAGCTATTTCGCATTCATCATCGCAAAGCAGACAAGTTTAATCCTTGCTATGTCCAATATAGAAAAGGTGATATTTGAAGACCACTCAGAAAGTCTGAGATCCCCTTTGCTGAGGTATAAAACCTCTTGAGTTTTGTTTTGCCCATAATACTAGGAATATAAGATAGGATATTCAATCGTTCGAAAATGCGATCGGTCTGCGCATGACGCCACAAATAGAGTATTTTTGGCGGCAATTATGAAATTTTAATAAATATATAGTATATTTTATTAATTTATATTTTGCTAATCCACCTTCCGAAACTTGATCTGTCCCCGTAAAAGTAGGATTTTGTACCGAGGGTTTTTAGTAACTGGTGATTATCAGTCGATATTCGAGATAAGAGAAAACCTAACATGAATGATTTTTCTTGTCCATTGATGATAAAATCCTTGTCAACATATAAATTATAACAATATAAGAAATCTTTTATCTTCCATATGTTTTATTATTTCTGTTACTCTACTTTTTATTAAATTGCTTTCAGTCGCCAATTAAATTTCTCATTATATAAACTTGTACATTGTTATGTAGTGGTGATAAGTCCGTTTTATCGTAACAGTATGATCTACGTATTTTCATCTCATCAAATGACAATACGCATATTTTTTCGTCCAACTTCTTTCTTTTGTTGATGACGTCGATAACGCTGTGAAGGATGCCAGGTTCAATATTAATGTTTCCTAGACGAATCAACCTCTAGATAGTATCGAAGTTTATCCAGATTCTCTGAAGGTCTGGGTACTTGTCTTACTCCCCGACCCATCATATCCCAGACATGTTCATGGCTCCAGGAGCCTTTGTGTAACCACATCATTGTCTTGCATTATCCTATTGGAAAGTGGCATTCCACAAAGGTACTAAATACCGGTTTCAGAACGTTGTCGATATAATAACGTACGTTCAATGTGCCTGGATAGTGAACATAAGAGATTACTTTTGTCCAGCACTTATCGCTCTCCAAACCATAACCCTATGTGTTAAGGCTGTGTTGTCGACTTTGAATGAACTCGGTTAGCGTCATTCATTCATTCATTCATAAACAAAATCTTGATTGATCACTGAAGATGATGTCAATCGATGAACCCAATCTTGCTTTTCTTGACAACATGCAAGTCTGGCTGATTTATGGAGAGGTGTTAGTGGAACACGAAGTTAAGGACGGTGTGAATGAAGTCCAAAGGAAGAAATTCTTCTGTAAACATGTGTTGCATCGACAAGTGTTGGTTTAAAGCTCTCGTCCAATTCACAACATTCGATCTTGTTCTTTGAACAAGATCGATTCTTGTTCTTTGAAATAGATTCCTATTAACCAACCCTAAGTTTTTAGTTCAATATAAAGTTTGTTTCTAATCGAATTTTTTAACCGTCACTCCCTTGGTGACGTAATCCATACATTGTTGGCCATCTTAAAGATGCGCAATACTTTACCTGTAGATTCCTAGTATCGTGATGTTCCCTCAGAGTTATCATACTTATACTAGAGATGAGTTTACATACATAAATAGTAAAATTCTTATTACTTAGGGTTTATGAGACAAAAAGTAGAACAGCTACTTGCTTCGAACTGCGATACTAAAAATCAGCATTTAATTCAGAAAGCAATGCTAACAATGGGCAGATGTGGACATTGTTAATAATATTTTTTTATTGTTTCCCAAAGGATTACAATTTTACACCACAATCATTATAATAACTATTCTGTTAACTCCCTGTATCCCTCCTTCTCCTCAATCAATCTTCTTCTCTCAATTCAGTACACTCCACCAGGAGTTACTATACGGACTTCCACTCTTCCCCACATTATTTTCACCCCCTTTCCACATCCCCTATCCTATATCTGTTGGTACTTTGGTAGCCCCTTCGATATCACCTCGTAATAAGCCGAGGTTTATATCGCGCAAATGTGGACAATAAATGAACTAAACGACTACGTATTAACTGAAACCTTGAACTCAACTAACCACTCTCTCTCTCTCTCATCTATTGTTTTTAACACTATGTTGTGGTGTTATAAATCAAAGAATATCAGAAGCACTCTTTTTAAAGTACTGTTCGAGTACTGGAAGTTTTTTCCAGCTTGAGGGTACCTTTGAAACCTCTCAACTGTTAATTACTTATTTTATGTGGCTTTTTTGTAGTCCACAACCGGATTGAGGTCTAATGAGAGCGTTTTCGCTGCCTCTATGACCAATTCGTCTGCTTTATCATGACCTTAAATGTCACTGTCAACTAGAACTCACCATACGGTGACATCATTGCTCATTGCGAACTCTTTCAGGTTGCTGGTGACATGTGAAAGACTGGATTGCGTTTAGGGCTACTAGAGTGTCTATGAAAATATTTATGGATACACAGTTTAACCCCTTTTGGTAATGCCCATGTCTACTCCAGATTTAACTCTCTTTGAAGCATTGCTATACTAAGCAAGGGTTGTATTCTATTGGAAAGGATCCGTTTTAATTTCGATCAAGTGACATGGATTGGAGTCTTTGAGGATTTCAATGTGTCTTCTAAGGTTACCCTTCATCAACTTGAGTGGATAGCATATTCTCAGTAATAAGGAACTTAAGGCTGTCTCTCTTATATACATATATAAATTGAATAATGTAAGACCGAGCCTGTTTTAGCAAACTTTTGAAATAGACTTTTTTCACTCCAGAATTGGAGGGGATCTAATTTTCTGTCTATGTATAGTTTTATCGTTGTGACTATTGAACTTCTCGACATCTTCTGATATTTTGCGGTCTTGAACATTACAACATAGCGTCAGAGATTAGAGATTAGTCGTTTAGTTCATTTATTGCCCACATTTGTGCATTGTTAGCATTGCTTTCTGAATTAAGTGCTGAATTTTTATATTGTGGGTCAAGGAAGTACGGCCTGTAACATCGTAGGCTCCAAGTTATCGCAACTCGAGTTAACCCGGTTTAATAAGTCGAGTTGAAACATCACTAGTTCAAATGATCCGAGGAAGGAGTGCAGGGAAGGAATAACTCTCGTCGAGCTGGATCTGGACCTTCCTGCAGGACTACAGTGGACCCAGAATATGTAGTCATCAGTTTATAGCTGGATAAGGTCTTATGGACTGTGTTCATATCGTCTTCCTCATTCAATGCCTATGCAGTCTAGATTTTGCTTATTGGACTACGATGGCCGTAGAAGGGTCAAACGGATGCGTGGAAAATTTCAAATCCAAGACTTTTTGTGGAACTTAACACAGTCTTCACACAAAAAGTGATAATATGGGGTGTTGCAATATGTTACAATAACAGTTCTTCATTGATGACAATTTAAAGACTCACTCAAATGCTTAAAACAGAACATACACAAGACATCGTAATATTATATCTGTTGGGGCTCGTGTTTTAGGTAATTTGGAACGGGGTTTTCAAAATACTGTATAGCTTTGGGGTGATGTGGTTGACTTGTTCATTTAAGAAAATTTTTTCTGGATATTGTTTCTCGAATTTTGTTATTTCGAACATTTCTAATATTTCTAGTAGGTGACTTTTATTTTTTCTATGTAGTATTTTTGTGTTCTTTTCTATATCAAAATCATGTTTGTTAAAATTTATGTGTTTTCCGAATGCTGAATTCTCCTTTGTAAGGTGTTCTTTGATTCGTGTTTTTATACTACGTCCCGTCTCTCCGACGTACGTGGCCTGGCAACTCTCGCATTCTAAAACTCCGTTTGTAAACTCCGTTTTCCTGTAGTTCATCTATTTTATCTTTACTGTTGTTAAGGGTTCTTTGGATTGTATGTGTTGTTTTAGATGTTAACTGTATATATATTATATTTATTAAATATTCTTTTTAGTTTATATGCTGATATGCCTGGATAGCTTATGTTCTGTATCTGTTCGGTTTGATGTTTTCGGTTGTTCTTTCCAAGGTTATTAATTGTTTTTGATGTATAAGTATGAATGCTTTCACGACCGGTGTTAACTGAACTAAAATTAGAACTAACACTAGCACTAGAACTATCACTAGGCCTAACACTAGATCTAAAACTAGAAACTTTGGGGTTTTGCCGTGCGTTTTTGAAAAAATGTTTGACGTTTCGGATGCCATATTGCAACCTTTTGCAGAAACTGGTTCGATGCGTTTTTGATGTATTTTGTCATGTTTCCCTTCTATTAGTCTTTGTATTATGTTTACGGGCGAGTTGTTACTTTTAGCTATTGTCTCTATTGTGGCTATTTTTTTCGATGTTTTGTTGATTGAGTTTCGAGTTATATACTCGATGTACATAAGATCTTAGCGCTGCCAGCTTTTATGCGTGGTCGTGGTAGGAATTGTATGGAATGATTTTGTTGTTTTGTGTTGTTTTTCTGTAAATGTCAAAAGTGTTTTTATTGCTTTCTCTAGTCAATGTGAAATCTAGGAAGTTTAGTTTGGTGTTTTTTTCCATTTTTAGTGTGAATTTTATGTTTTTATGGAGATTATTAATGTATTTATAAAGTTCATCGATCATTTTTGTATTATTTGTATTTGTTATTATCAGAACATCGTCGACATAGCGTGCCCATATTTTTGAAATATGGGTTTCTTGGATTAATGATAAAATCTTCTTCCAATTTGTTAAGAAAAATGTCGGAGATGAGGCCACTAAGTGAGAATCCCATTGTCGAATTTACAGAAATTTTGTTCCATACATATTTGAA
Organism: Onthophagus sagittarius; assembly: GCA_036711965.1. NCBI lineage: Eukaryota > Metazoa > Arthropoda > Insecta > Coleoptera > Scarabaeidae > Onthophagus > Onthophagus sagittarius. The sequence goes on from JASERS010000004.1 coordinate 19,364,366, forward strand.
ATAATGTAAGATTGACTTAGATACCCTTAGACCCAGATAACTTACACGATTTTCGACTACGGATTCAAGAAGCTTGGGTTGATATACCACAGACAGCTACAGATCACATGTCATGCCGTCTAAATGCGTGCAAGACATCGTTGACGAAAATTTCAATGAAATCGTTCAATAAATTCTGGATGTTGCAATTTTTATGCATTCAACATTTGATCCAGTTTTAGGTAGACATAGTTTTAAATGTAGCTCCTCGCCCGCAAGCAACCTCAGCTAATCTTAGATGATCTAATAAAACTTGAACACAGAATATATGATTAGCTGTTTAAGCTGAAATCGCCTTCGCCGAGACGCAAATTTTATTCTTTTTAGAATGTCCAATAGTTATTATTGTCTGATTAAGCTAATGTTGCTTACCACCAAAACTTTCTTGTAAATTTTATTAACTTCAGGTAGCATTAATTAATAATTCATATAGCATTAATTGTAGCGCCTCGGTCACAAGCGCCCTCGGCCAAACTTAGGTTATCTAATTAAACTTAAGCAGAGGAGTAATAATAATATGTTGGAATAAATGTTATTCAAATTCAGGCCAAAGTGATGCGAATTGTAGCACCTAATGATTAAACGTAGCTTAAAAATATATTAAATTCAATCGAGACACTGTTGTAAATTTTATCCAAAAATTGATTTGTATATTAATCAAAAAAAAACGTAATAAATCAATTTAAAATCTTTCTCTCTCAATTTAAATTTCTCGTTCAATAAACAAACCCTTATACTGTGCGCGAACGTACAACAATAAATACGTCGGGCGATCGAGTAAAATGCGATATTTACAGAAAATCGGCTTCGATTCATTCAACACGAATAGGTTTCAAACGGTGAAACCGGACAAAAACAAACTTTCCCGCCCACGCATTTCAAGTCAAAACTCGACTTTATGTCATGCTATTAAACCATTTCATTTCGAGGCGACCGAGACCCTTCATAGATGCACCACGTGTTGAACCTTCTGGTAAACGGCCGTCGATATGCAACGTGTTGTTTTTGGCACGTAATTGCGCGTGGGATAATTAACAAATTTACGTCAGTTTAAAACGTGCAGATTGTATTTGCAGTACATCAGATTCGCGGTTTTTGGTCTATAATAAGAATCGATCGCATATAACGGCCGCGCCTGTACTATCTCAAACGAGGGGGGAAAATTCAAATATTTTTATAGAAGAACTGGCCCGTACGAGATTCAGTGTCTATTTATAAATTCATCTTCATAAATATTTGATAAGCTAAAAGATGGACGGTCTTAAATTAGCAAGGTTTGTTAATTTATGATCAGGGAGTGAGGAGTAGCTTTCAATAAGAAAGCATTATTCACATAATTACAAATTGCGTAAATATTTTTCAACTTTTTATCCTTCAGACTTATTTTTATTCTTTTATGCAAGCTAATTCATTATTAATAACACACAGTTGACTTATTACTTATTCCTGTAGCGTTAACTAGACAACTTTTAATGATAATCAATTATGGGATTGCATTGGAATGCGCTTATTTATAATTTAACTAAAATACGAAATAACTCTAACATCATTCCAAATCATTCCATGAAATGAGTAACAAATTACGTCATTCGAAACGAAAAAGTAAACCGGGAGATGTCTCGACAACGAAGCCCATTGTATCCAAGTTTGTTTTTACAGCAATTAAAACATTTCAATTCCCCCTTTTTGTATTCAATTAAAGATTTTAACTGAAATTAACACTTATTGTTGGTTTTTTAAGTAAACTTACGGATAATATTTGGTAATTATTAACTATTTATAAAATCACCTTGACGTCAAATTTTTTGACACAAACTGCAAAACTGAATGACATCAGACGCTGGCTTTCGTCCAAACATTGTTATGTCTGGCATAAATCTTTTGCCCACCGACGATGGTGTCGACGTTTAACGAAAATACGGAACTTAACTTGATGATCTAATTATGATTTATAAATTTATTCACGGCAAACTTCATTCTTAATCTTGAAACTTTATGAATGCGTTCGCAAAATGTTTATTTTGTTGCCACTCGTTAAATTTTATAGCCATAAAGCGGTTGTTATCATAACTGGTTAAATAAAGAAGGAAGAACAGGAATAGCTTAGAGTTGGAGGGGGTGATGGAGGAGGACATAAATGAGGTTTAAATTGATCGTGGTTAAGAAGATGAAAAAGTTGTTTTAGAACGATTTGAAGATGATTATGATTATGCAAAGTGTTTAGGGGTTGGATTGGGATTATGGAAAGATGAGATTCGAGTTGATGTAATAAGGAGTAAGGTCTAGTTTGAAACCAACACTGAGGATCTAAGGATGAAATCATACGCTTGCTTTCATTCATTGTAATACTTGGCATAAATCTTTAGCTCATCGACGATGGTGTTGATGTTTAACGAAAATATTCACGACAAACTTCGTTCTTAATCTGTTAACTTTATAAATACCTTCTTAAATTGTTTATTTTGTTGCTATTCATTAAACTGGCTATGATTGCTATGAAGCAATTGTCAGCACAACTGATCAAATAATAGAAGAAGGAACACGAATAGCTTAAAGTTTGAGGCAGTGATAAAGACGGATCTGAAAGAAGCTTAGGTTGATCTTGATTAAAAATATGCCAAAAATGGAATATGGAGCAAGCAAACATCCGCAATGGTCTACTTTAGAATCAACGCTAAGGTATCAATGTGTGGTTTGATAAAATCAAAAACATGTTGGATGAGGAGAACAATCTAACAGATTTACTGATGATCAAGTTCTTTTTTTATATCTGTTATTATATGGTGTGAAGAAATAATAGAAGAAGTAATATGAATAGCTTAAAGTTGGAGGGGGTGGTTGAGTAAGATCTGAATGGGGCTTAAGTTGGTTGCGATTAAGAAGATGAAAAAGTGATTTAAGAATGATTTGAATTTGATGATTACGCCATATTTTAAGTTAGAACGTTCAATTGGGGTCTGTGGCGGATATCGGGACGAAGAAGAGAATTTCTTAGAAATTGTTTGAAAACCAAAAAGAACAGAAATGATTGTAACAAACTAATAAAATTATCAATCCTTCGGATTTCAACAGAATCTTCCTATTTTCATGAAAAGATGAACAATGGAGCAGTCAAGCTTTTTAACATTACTATAACAAAAGAAACTTTTCAACCATCTAGGCAGCGAATCTTTTGGTACAGAGAAAGGATTCTTAGAAAATTCTGGACGGGCAATTAACTCACAATTAACTCGTTCGCATGTTTCAGCGTAGTACAAAAGAACGGGACTAAACTAGAAGCGAACAATTAACAATTAATCCTTCGACCTTGTAGTTAGTCTTAGACACCGCACTAGAGTTCGTACCTTTTTTCGACGCGTACTGTAGAGATATTTCTTTTCCTAACCTTCTCTCTCTAGTATTTTTTTTATAACATTGGACCCGCAATGAGATACCGTGTATGCTTAGATTTTTGTCTAAGGTGTAGCTCACTCATCGGTGATTTGATGAGTATGATTAAAAATTTTGAGGGTTATGGAAGGATGAGATGTGAGCTCATGAAATGAGGAATAAATAGATATCAACAAAGGTCTACTTTGGAAGTAATTATAAGATATCAATGAGTGTAAGTAGAGTCAAGAACGTGATAGCCGAAGATAGTTTACTGTCGCAGCCTTGTACGAACCATCAGATCGTTCTTATTTCGGATGTGTCAATAAAGAAGATAGTGAAAAAAATGGGATAAAGTCGAAAAGGCATAAGAAGTAAGGAAGTATAAAGAATGGTGACAGGATCTTTGCACCTTAAAGTGATGCGAGATCCCGCGTTATTGTTGATCTGATATATAAAATGTGTTGAAGGCAAGATTTAAAAGTACTTCGAAGAATGACGGTGCTTGTACGCAAAGAAGGGGTGTTAAGGGTGACTATGGAGATAATAGGTTTACTTAGGTTGTTATAGGATTTGAGATGCAAAATGGGATGATGTTGAAATAGTTTTGAGCTTACCGTAATTTTCCCTGATTATCAAACACACCATGGGAAGTGGACGAAACAATATACTGCAATATATTTAGAATATTTTGTGAAGCTCTTTGGTTTTTCTAACATCCTCTCTTTAATAAATGCAGTATAAAAATATAATGCTAAATATGAAAATTGAAAAGGTAACAATAGTTTTGTTGCACATTTGGTTGAATTTAGGATTTCTGTTTCCCCACAAAGCCATATCATCGCTACTTTTAACTGACTCATCATTTTACATTTCTACGGTATCAATTATTCTACATTTTTGGAGCAAATCAAACTGTTCAAAGTTTTTGTTGTTAATATGTTCCTGATATAATTCAATATGAGTAATGTAATCAATTATCTTCACTTTGAATCGAGAAGAGTTTTATTAGTTCCTTGAAATTACTTATTTAATATATTTAGCTTTTCAAAGACATCGGCTAAATAACTTACAAATGCTTTATTACCAAATACTTTATTTCAGGTTTATCGCTTAAAAAACCACTAAGAGTATCAAACACTTTCATAATTTTTTTCAAGCAGCTCCCTTTAGATAGTCATCTTATTTCAGTATAAAGTAAAAGTCTCAAATGATCTTCATTTTGTTATTCACCAAATAGCTTGAAGACGCTCACATATAGCATTAACACCCATTATCACTGAATGTAGTACTTCATTTAGAATAGGCGAGATGTTTTTAGCTACCAAAAAACAATACAATGCGCAAGAATTATTTCTAGATTCGCATCTTTCATTAATTTTAAGCAACCATTTTTCTTGCTCATCATATTAAGAACACCATCTGCAACACAAGATGTTATATTTTTTATACCAATAAAAAATATATCGTTGACTAATCTGTGAAGATAGTGATGCTTTCTAATCTTTTACAAATCATTTCTTCAGCAAAATTCCCCGTATCAATATATCTTACGTAACTTATCAATACTGCCTCACTGTCTCTCAAAGTTGATTCATCCATTTGCACTTAGAAATTTTAGCTTTTCAACAAGTTGTTTTTCAATATCTTCACTCATTTCGTGTATTCTTCAATTAACAGTATTATTACTGAGTGGCATTACTTTTACATCTTTGTCATCTTTTTCAAGAACCATTTTAAGAAATGCTGTAATGAAACGTTTTACTTGAGATACAGCTCATTGGCCCCATTGGCAAATTGATGAATGTGATTAAAAATGTTTGGGGTTATGGAAGAATGAGATGGGAGGTGATCTGTAAGAATTTACTTTGAAAGTAAGTCTTAAGGTATCGATCAGTGATTCGATAGAGTCAAGAATTTGATGGATGTGGAATGTAATCTGACGCAGTCTTGTATGCGATCAGATCGTTCTTATATAGAACGTATCATTAACTACTTGGGTTGGGTTGGAAAATGGACGAAGCAATACAATTCAATATGCATAGAATATTTTGAGGAGATATTTGTTTTTTTCAAACTTCTTCTCTCTTAGTATAAAACATTGGGCCCGCTGTATGAGACCATCTACACCATCTCAGTATGCTGAGAGTTTTGCCTGAGATACAGCCCCATCGACAATTTAACATTTAAGTGTGACTAAAAATTGTCGGGGTTATGGAAGGATAAGATGCGAGTTGATGAAATATAGAACAATGGTTGCTGAAAGATATCTGGCGCACTCTTGTACTAACGATCAGATCGTTCTTATATCGGATGTATTAATAAAAAAGATAGTACATAAAAAAGTCGAAAAGGCATAGGAAAAAAGAAGGGATCAAAAATGGTGGAAGACACTTGTGTGAGTAACCCCACACGATTTTTTGTCGAGTATGTAAAATGTGAGGTTACAAGTATATTCTGGTGGATTTGCTAATAACTTCACTTGGACTGCTATGACAGGGAGATTTGGGACATAAGATGGGTTGATATTTCCATCTTGTATCTCACGGGATACCACCATTTTCCCTGATTATCAAACACACCAGGGAAGCCAAAGCAAAGAATATTGCTACTTCATGATATGTATATAATAGAGATGTGCAAATTACGTGAGTCCCGCCGGGTCACGATGGATCATGCGTGACCCACCGTGAGTGATCGTGAGCATCTTTGCTCGTTGGGTTGTGCTATCAACCTTATCTGAATGCAACCTAACTCAACGAGCTACTTAGCGCTAAATATTAATCGGGATTGACTGAACCATTAATTTTAATCCAATCCAACCTAACTAGCATGAAATATTAGTTGGATTAGGTTCATCAACCTCGTGAATGCAGTGTAAGTAGTTGGCCAATGTTTTCTCAAAACATAAGAGAGAGACAACTAGTTAATTAGGGTTAGATATTAATTGGGTTGAATTGAGCCATTAAGTTTAATCCAACCCAACTAGCTAGTTAGCTTTAAATATTAATTGGGTTGGGTTCAATCATCAACCTTGTTTGAACCCAACCCAACTTGCTTGTTCGTGCTAGATATTAATTGGGTTGAGTCATCAACATTATCTGATCCCAACCTAACCCACTTAAACAATTAGTGTTAGATATTAATTGGGTTGGGATGAGCCATTAATTTTAGCCTAACCCAACTAGCTACTTTGCAATAATTGTTTATTGCATTGGCTTGAACCATCAACATAATCTGAACCCAACCCAACTCAAGTAGCTAGTTAGGGCTACTTATGATGGGTTAAGCCATTAATCTTAACCCAACCCAACTAACTTATTGGCACTAAATACTAGTTGGATTGAGCCATCAACTTGATCCTAATTAGCTATTTAAAACTAGATATTAGGCGGGTTGGGTTGAGGGATCAAAATAAAAAATTAATTAGACGAGCATTAAAAATTTTATTAAATTTATTCCTTTCATTATAAAGACACTTTATTATTATTGTTCAAAAACTAATATCATTTTATTTTACATAATTTGCAATTTTTATAGGTAGTTATTGAAGGTTTACTACTTCCGCACTATACGCGATTTTTTTCTATAATACTTTTCGATTCAAGGAAAATCTGATGTTTTCCAGATTATTAGTAACATTTTCAGTAACTAAATGTAGAGGTCAAAATTCTAATTAAGTTTTATGTAAATACGAAGATCCTTAAAACGTTAAAGACAGTATTATCCATAAGAATAATCCAGTTTTTATTGTTCATTTTAATTTTATAATAGTCTCATCCGCACACGATTATCTAGATCGTGAGCGGGCGTAAGCGGCCGTGAGCGTGCGTGAGCGGTTTGCTACATTTCTAGTATATAGCAAACATAGCCATGGTATTAGAATGGGTATCCAAAAAAAGATGGATTGTATTTAGTACAAAGATACATACAATGATAACAGCGGTTTGAAAAAAGAACGGAATATTACTTCTTTTTGAATGGCTGATGATTAACTAAGTATATGTCTCGTAGAATTAGAACACGAACTCACAATTGCACCATCACATAAACTTTTTGAGATATTTGACGTTATATACAAGAAAACGTACATGCGACGTTTTGTGTATTTGGTACATTATGGCAATCAATTTTCGATATTATTCACCCCTTTTGCAATAATCATAATATCCCATAAAAAATTTAATTACATATATTATAAAATATTATTTAATTTATGACTCAATTTATGTATTGAATAAGATTCAATTTTTTTATAACAATCACAATAAAGTGTCATTTACCTTACCCGATTACTTATTAAAAAAGAATCTTATCAGCAAAATAAAACATCCAAGATAACTTTAAGATCGCCCTGGCATCCGTGGTCGTCGCAAGTTATAAAACAGAATGTGAAAAATGATAGTGTAAAGACAGGGATTAGATAACTGTTTGCCGTTATCTGTTTTGTTATCGAGTTTAAACGATGGGGATCTTATTGTTTCTTTTTTTTAAGAGGAAATAAAGCGTCCGTTTCGTCGGACGTTTGCCCGTTTGGCGCAAACTCCGCGCGCCTCGAATTCGAGTCGGTTTTTGTCGTGGTCTCCAACTACTTCGTTTCGACGAGCCTCTGCCTTCGCAAGCAGCGCGAAATTTCAAAATAAACACGCGCGTTTCAGTCAATCATCTCGAAAAAGAATGCGTCTTCGGGTACATTTAATTGTGATCGTATCGTTTGTGATAAGTACTTGTTACCGTTAAATTTTTAAATCCGCAAAGGAATTAATGGAATAAAAAGTTTTTAAAACAAAAAAAAAGTTTTAAAATTGTGTTATTGTTTTAAAAGTAAATTTCTTAAGAAGTTCTACCTGAGAAATTAGGAGAATTTTTTAAATATGGTGACTGAAACGAAGAAGCAACCAAGTTTACCACCTCTTCCGGAATGTGTCCATCCCTGGCCCGGATTACAATTAGCTTGCGTTAGGATTGTACAATTGTATTGTAAAGTTTTCGACAGGCCGGATTTATTACCAATTGCAAGGTATTATTGTTCAATTCAGTTATTATTTTAATTAAATAACTTTTTTCGGTACCCATTTGACGACTCGTTGTGATTAGAGATTGTGTTTATTTTTAGACGGTGATAATAAAAGGAGTAAGAAGGCGGGTTTGAGTCGATTCGATTTCTTTTAGATCGTAGCAGTAAATTTAGCACAAACTTCGGTGAATCACGGGCGTGCAATTCATGTTTTATTCACATGCGGTTGTCGCTTTTCATTAAAAAGATTTATTTTGAATAATCTAGCTCGAACACATTCTGTAAAACACGCTGTATTTTGATACATTTTTTTCCTACAACATATGGTTTTATAAATCAATTTTTTCCTAAACAACAAAATACAAATTTAATGATGGGAGCTTTTTGTTTATTCAAGTTTAGACGTTTAACTTATATTTAGAGTTATTTGTATACTTAAAATGAAAGGGTAATTTGTTAATTATTGTGTAAATAAGATAAACAATTTTCGTTATTTGACGGGATGGTGATTCAAGCTGAGTTGATAGTTTATCATTTTTTTAGTTCGTACTTTTGCAAATGTATGAAATGCTCTATTTTTACGTTTTATTTTTATTTTACTGCGTTATGGCAAAAGTAATGTTAACAAATATTAACGCAGACTTTTCTGAGTCTGAGTTTTTTTGTGTATTCTAAAAAATTTGAAATGAAAATGTAATCCTTAAAAAAATTGGAAAAGAAAGTTGAATATTTTATCTAATAATATAATAACGCAAACGACCTTGAATTAATCGGATAAAATCATACATCTAAATTAATTAAAGTCAAGGCATAGCAAAAAAATGATCAGTTAATATTGATATGATATTACTTAATGTCGATCTAGGATTAATCAGATAAAATCATATATCCTCCAGATTTGTTAAAGCTGAAGCTTAACTATGTGATGATCAGGCTTGGGTTGATATGATATTAATTGGAGAGCATCGAACGAAAGCGATTTGATTTTTATCAAATAAAATCATCTATCCTCCAAGTTAATTAAAGCCAAGCTTGTTTGTGGTTATTGAGTATCAATATGATGATTAGTTTTTCTTAGGGTTGGTAAATTAATTATAGCAAAGGTCGCTTGCAGCCTAGGAATGACAAATATGATGATCAAGGTTATGTTGGGTAGGTAAATTAATTAAAGCCATGCTCGGTTGAAAAATTACGAGTAAAAATTACGTTAACTAATTAAAGCTAAGGTTGCTTGCGTCCTAGGAATAACAATATGATTATCAAGATTAGGTTGGGTTGGTTTGCGTTGGTTAATTAATTAAAGTTAAGGTCGCTTGCGGCCTAGAAGTAACAATATTATTATCAGGATAAGGTTGGCTTGGTTTGCGGTGGTTAATTAATTAAAGCTAAGGTCGCTTGCGGCCTAGGAGTAAGAAAATAATTACCAGGATTAGGTTAGGTTGGTTATGATAAGTTTTTGATATTATAAGGTTGTTTATGGCCTAAGTGTAGCAATATGATAATCAGGGTTATATTGGATTGGTTAATTAGTTAAAGCCGAGGTCCCTTGTGGCCTTAGGAGTAACAAGATAATTCTCAATTTTGGGTTGGTTAATTAATTATAGCCAAGGTTGCTTGTGGTTTAGTTGTGATCTAGGATTGCCAAGAAGGAAACCCAAGATTGTTTGTGGCTTAAGAATAGTAAAGTGATTATCAGTTTTGAGTTGGGTTTGTTAATGAATGAAACCCGAAGTTGCTTGTAGACTAGGAGTAACAAGATGATCCTCAATTTTGGGTTGGGTTAGTTAATTACTTAAATTCAAGATCGCGTGCGGCTTAAGAGCAACAATATGATTATCAGTTTAAAGTTGGGTTGAATTTGTTAATCAATTAAGGTCAAAGTTGTTTGTGGCGGCGGAATAAGAATATGATAATCAATTTTGAGTTAGGTTGGGTATAGTTGAGGATCAGTTTAATATTGATATGATACTAATTAATATCGACCTAATATGAATCAGATAAAATCATATATCCTCCAGATATATTAAAGGTGAAGCTTAACTATGTGATAATTAGGCTTAGGTTTATATGATATTAATTGAAGAGTATTGAACGAAAGCGACTTTGATTTTTGTCAGATAAAATCATCTGTCCACCAGGTTAATTAAACCTAAGGTTGTTTGTTATTTTTGAGTATCAATATGATGATTAGTTTTTCTTCGGGTTGGTAAATTAATAATAGCTAAATTCGCTTGCAGCCTAGGAGTATCTATATGATAATCAGGGATATGTTAGGTTGGTAAATTAATTAAAGCCACCGTCGGTTCCAAGTTAATGGACCTAAGAGTAACAATATGAAGATCAGGGTTAGGTTGGCTTGGTTTGTTTTGAACAATTAATTAAAACCCAGGTTGCTTGCAGCCTATGAATAATAATATGATGATTAGGATTAGATTAGGTTGCTAAATTAATTAAAACCAAGGTCGCTTACGGCTTAGGAGTAACAATATGATGATCAGTGTTTTGTTGGGTTGGTAAATGAAGTAAAGGTCTGTTCAGGGTTACGAGTAACAATATGATGATCAGGATTGGGTTAGGTTGGTAAATTAATTAATGCCAAGGTCGGTTACGCGTTAATGGACCTAAGAGTAACAGTATGATGATCAGGGTTAGGTTGGCTTGGTTTGCTTTGAATAATTTATTAAATCTCAGGTCGCTTGCAACCCAGGGCTAACAATATGATGATCAGGATTAGCTTAGATTGGTAAATTAATTAAAACCAAGATCGCTTGCGGTTTAGGAGTAACAATATGATGATCAGTGTATGTTGGGTTGGTAAATTAATTAAAGGCAAGGTCGCTTGCAGCCTAGGAATAACAATATCATGATCATGGTCGTGTTGGGTTGGTAAATTTCTTTAAGTCAAGTTCGGTTCCGGCTTAAGAGTAGCAATTTGATGATCAGGGTTGTGTTGGGTTGGGTTGGTTTGCATTAGTTAATTAATTAATACCAATGTCGTTTACGGCCAAGGTATAATAACATGATGATCAGGGTTAGGTTGGGTTGCTTCATTAATTGAAGCCGATGCCGTTTGTGGCCTATAAGTAACAAGATACTTCGCAATTTTGGGTTGTGGTGGTAAGTTAATTAAAGCCGAAGTTGCTTGTGGCCTAAGAATAACAAGATAATTTTCAATTTTCGGTTGGGTTGGTTAATTCATTGACGCTAGGATCACTTGAGGCTTAAGAATTACAATGTGATGATTAGTTTTGGGTTGGGTTTGTCAATGAATTTAAGTCAAGGTCGCTTGTGGCATCGGAATAACAACATGATAATCAGTTTTGTGCTGAATTGGGTATAGTTAATTAATGACGAGAACGTTTCTTTCTGCCAAATGTAGGCTAGGGATCCCAGGATTGTTTTATGGGTTTTCAAGAGTTTTTTTATGAGACTTCACTTCCTCCTCGTCAACTTTCTTCTGCAGGTCAACAAATGAAATATCGCCTTCGTCTTCATGGTCGACTTTGCCATCTTCAGCTTCATTTCCTCCAAGTCTTTCTATTATATTTTTAATCTTTTTCACCAGCACATATCTTTTACGCTTATTATTCTTAGATATATTGAGTAAAGGATCGTTGTAACCGGAAATCTAGTTTAGATCTTTTAAAAAACGATGAAAGCTGAAGAATACAGTCTTACGCTGTTGAATCATCGAAATCAAACAATCTTTCCTAAAAGAGCACTACCTTTTTTATGTTCTAGCAGCATGCATTCTAAAGCAATATCTGCTTTATTATAAATATTTATGTCTCGACGACAAATATTTTCAGCAGTCAGTTTGACCGGATCCAAAAGACAATCCAACTCCTCATAATTTGAAACTCATTATCAATAGTAATGGGACTTCGAAAATCAGTCATTGCTTTTATAATGCAATTTTTTAGACTGTTACATCACTTTAATATGATTAAAAGGCTATTCCATCTTGTTTTACAGTAAAGTTTCAATTATTTTCCATGTTATGTTATGTTCTTCTTTCACATATTTTTGAAGAACATCGTTTTTTGTTGGAGATTTTCTGAACATTTCATCATATTCTTTCTACGCGTTTTTATTTTTCGAAATCCCGGTATAGAATTAAATAAAAATTGTTTTCTTAATTAAGAAGCTTGCTGCTCAGACATAACAATCTGTCGAGCAGTTTCAGGTTAAAATGATGTTAATTCTTGTACCAAGCTAATTCAGTATAATACATACTACATCTTACAGGTTATTTCAAGCAAAAGCCGTTTATGGATAACTTCCAACTAAGCGCGATGGTCAGTTTTGGGTTGATATGATATTATTTATTATTATACAGCCTCGGTTTAATCAAATATAACCATTTTACGTGAATATTACGTACAGACGAATATTTCTTATGTCATTTTAGATTTATTATTGCAACGGTGTTTAAGTACCTCATTGATTATGTATCATCTACAACTCAACTTAAATCATGGCGTGAACTTAACAGAGTTTGTTTCACCTATGCGAACTTTGCCCCTAACTTGTTAAGTTTTTGGTTCATTTTGATCATAACAAGAAAACCATTCAATCGATTTCGATAAACAATATTTTGACTCGTAAGCTTATATTTTTGTATATGGGGATTTGTACCTGTGATCATCTCATCAGCAGAACTCACAGGCCCTGGGCTAATTGACGTATATTGCAACCTTTATGACACAATAAATTACTTACTTATAATGGATATGCAATTCAAAATGAAGGTGAACATCGTGCAAAAGCTTCACGAAACTGTTGATGAAATTGAGATGCCATCAGAAGTTGGGGAACTTTCTGGATATGATTTAGGAGAGAATGATGTTTAGCAGAAAAAAAGTTTTACTCATCCAAATGAACAACATGAATTCTGAATTGAAGAGGGTAACTCGAGAAAAGTTGTAAAAAATTGAAACGCAATTTGAAAGTTCAGAACATATTGAAGGTGGTTTAATAGTGGGTCATTCACACTTAAGTATGGTAGGAGAAAGTATTATTCATCCAAGTGACGAACATTTCAAGCGAGAACTTGAAGCAACTCACGAAAGGCTTCATAAAGCACTTAAACAGATTGAGATGACATAAGTACATTTTGAAGATGGTGAAGCAGGAGGAAGCAAAGACCAGGATTTCAAGTGAGAACGTGAACGTGGTGCTACTAACGAGAAGAAGCTACACGGAGATGTAACTTGAGAAAAGGTGGTTCTATCGAAATCAGAAAATGAAAAATCTTACTTGAATTCTTACTCGTCATCCTTGTATAACCTTCGGAATGATACCGTGTTGAATTCTTTGTTTATGTATGTATAGATTTGATAGAATTATATTACTATAAAACAGTTTATTTTAATGTTTAATATCTCAATTGAAAGATTCCGCCTTGCTTAATGAAGTTGTTGAAATGCCTGATTCCAAGTTAATTTAACCAACTTCGCATGTATCTTGTTTCTAATTTAAATATCATTAATTTAGTGTCTTAAAACTAAACTAAAGCGGGATCAAATTTTATTTGAAAAGAATTTTTTTGTTGTAACTAGTAAACACAACATTTTTCAACACGTTTATACATATGTAAAGAAAAAAACCGTGATTTATTCGGAATGTAAGCAATTCGTTCGCTCCGTAAAACGATCCGCCGTCTCTAAAAGTATCTGCTGTCTGAATTCCTAATTGCCATACTAATTTCGTCGCCTCGATATCTAGGACGCTACATGCATTTTACGAGAATATCTCGTAAATCAATCCCGAGTGCTTACCTAAGTCAACGTAATTTATAAATTTTTTGAATAATTTCATTCATAAAGATTGTGATAATTCAATTTTAATTTCGTTTATTTGTTTTGAGCCAATTCTTTGGAGCGGCATGCGTGGTATTCACGTTGAGAAAAGCAGTCCGTTGATCTCTTTGTTTTTAATCGTCGGACGCCAAAGGGGCCGAGACGACATCTCTCATCACTTAATTTATATCCCCTCCTGGAATAACATTAATTGAGAAATTGAATTGGCGCTGGGACGTTAAATATTTTGACTGGCGTTAGCTTTTAAACCGACTAGAAACTAGATCTTAACTAATCGTTTCGTTACTCACTTTATTTTTCTTTGATGAAAGTGCGTTTTATCCAATAATAATTTTTAATTAATTAATTTAATCAATAGGCGCCGATTTCTTTATTTTTAAATGGGTGTTGTTTGTTGAAAAAAAAACTGAATTGGGGAGATAGCCAACAGTTTGGATTGGCTCAACAGTTTGAAAAGATCTCCAATAATTCAAAATACGTGATCTCTAAACAACGTTCGCAGCAGATTCTAGGAAGAATAAATTCTAGAGGCAATATTAAGTTTTCAGGAAACATTTCAAGTTTTTTGAATACAATATAAAGTCTTTTGGCTGCAGTTTCAGCTTTCTGGATAAAATATAAAGTCTTGTAGAGGTAGTTCAAGTCTTCTGGATGCACTATCAAGTATTCTGGAAGCATGTCAAGTCTTCTAGATGTATTTCAAGTTTTCTAAAAGCAGTGTCAGGTCTTGTAGGGGCAGTAGTTAGTTTTCTGGGAGCAGTTCAAGTCTTCTGGAAACATTTCTACATTTCAAGAAGCAGCATCAAGTCTTCTAGAAACATTTCTAGATTTCAAGAAGCAGTATCAAGTCTTCTGGAAGTATGTCACGTATTCCATATTCAATATCAAGTCTTCAGGAAGCATTTCAAGTTTTCTAGAAGCAGTATCAGTCTGACTCTCATTTTTGTATGAATGCGTGTGGCAATATGAAGATAAATCCTCTCCTTGTTTATACATTGAAAAACCCGCGAGTGTTTATGAAGTGCAAATTCCAAAAGGACAAGTTGCCTGTTATCTGGAACTCACATTCAATGCTACTGCTAGACCTGAGATGAAAAAGTACCTTCTGGACATTAACATTCCTCAGAAAGCAGTGATGCTTATAAATAATGTTCCTGCTCACACAAAAAGAGTACAGGATAAATAACATATCAATGGAGTTTAGTTTCATAAAAATTCCATTCTTTCCACCCAACACAACTCTCAGAGGCAATATCAAGTCTTCTAGAAGTATTTCAAATCTTTTGCATACAATGTAAAGTCCCATGGATGTAGTTCAAGTCTTCTGGATGCAATATCACGTCTTCTTGAAGCATTTCAAGCCTTTCTGAAGCATTTCAAATCTTCTAGATGTAGTACTAAGTTTTCTGGAATCATTTCAAGTCTCCCACAGGCAATATCAAGTCTTCTGGAAGCATTTCAAGTCTTCTAGAAGCAGTATTAAGCCTTCTGGAAACATTTCAAGTCTTCTAAATGCATTTCAAATCTCCCAGAGGCAATATCAAGTGTTCTGGAAGCATTTCAAGCCTCCTAGAACCCGTATTAAGTCAGGGACAGTTGTAAGTCTTCTGGAAACATATCACATCGTCCATATTCAATATCAAGACTTCAGGAAGCATTCAAGTCCCATGGATGTAGTTCAAGTCTTCTGGATGCAATATCACGTCTTCTTGAAGCATTTCAAGTCTTTTAGAAGCAGTATCAAGCCTTTCTGAAGCATTTCAAATCTTCTAGATGTAGTACTAAGTTTTCTGGAAGCATTTCAAGTCTCCCAGAGGCAATATCAAGTCTTCTGGAAGCATTTCAAGTCTTCTAGAAGCAGTATTAAGCCTTCTGGAAACATTTTAAGTCTTCTAAATGCATTTCAAATCTCCCAGAGGCAATATCAAGTGTTCTGGAAGGATTTCAAGCCTCCTAGAACCCGTATTAAGTCAGAGACAGTTGTAAGTCTTCTGGAAACATATCACATCGTCCATATTCACTATCAAGACTTCAGGAAGCATTCCAAGTTTTCTAGAGGCAGTATCAAGTCTTCTAGAAGTATTTCAAGTCTTTTGGATACAATATAAAGTCCTATGGATGTAGTTCAAGTCTTCTGGATGCAATATCACTTCTTCTTGAAGCATTGCAAGTCTTCTTGATGTAGTACTAAGTTTGGATACAATGTAAAGTCCTATGGATGTAGTTCAAGTCTTCTAGATGCAATATCAGGTCTTCTTGAAGCATTTCAAGTCTCTTAGAAGCAGTATCAAGCTTTTCTGAAGCATTTCAAATCTTCTAGATGTATTACTAAGTTTTCTGGAAGCATTTGAAGTCTCCCAGAGGCAATATCAAATCTTCTGGAAGCATTTCAAACTTTCTAGAACCAGTATTAAGTCTCGCAGGGACAGTTGCAAGTTTTCTGGAAGCATGTGACGTCTTCCATATTCATTATCAAGACTTCAGGAAGCATTCCAAGTTTTCTAGAGGCAGTATGAAGTCTTCTAGAAATAGTATCAAGTCTTCTAGAAGTATTTCAAGTCTCTTGGATACAATATAAATGTCAATATGAAGGTAGTCAAGTCTTCTGAATAAAATATCACGTCTTCTTGATGCAGTTCAAGTCTTCAAGAAACAATATCAAGTCTTTTAGAAGTATTTTAAGTCTTCTGGATGCACTATAAAGTCTTATGGAGGTATTTTAAGACTTTCAAAACAAAACCAAATCTTCTGCAAGCATTTTGGAAGCATTTCAAGTCTTCTAGAAGTATTTAACGCTTTCTAGAAACAATATTAGGTCTTCTGGAAGCAATAGCAAGTCTTCTGGAAGCATTTAAAGTCCTCTAGAAGCAGTATCAAGTCTTTCAAGGTCAGTTGCAAGTCTTCTGGAAACATTTCAAGTTATCAAGAAGCAGTATTAAGTCTTCTGAAAACATTCCACGTTTTCCATACTCAATATCAAGTCTTCAGGAAGCATTCTAAATTTTCTATAAACAATATCAAAATCTTCTAGAAGCATTTCAAGTCTTCTGGATGCTATATAACGTCTTATGGAGGTAATTCAAGTGCTCTGTATGCAATATCTCGTGTTCTTGAAACATTTCAAGTCTTCAAGAAGCAGTATCAAGTGTTCTGGGAGCATTTTCAAGTTTTCTAAAAGCGGTATCAAGTCCTCTAGGAGTATTTCAAGGCTTGTGGAAGCAATATCAAGGCTTCTGAAAGTATTTCAAGTCTTTCAGAAGCCATACCAAGTCAAGTGTTTTGGAAACAGTATCAAATCTTCTGGAAGCATTTCAAGTCTTTTGGAAGCATACATAAAAATTTCAATTCATTTCATAAAAAAATTGTATAACGCCCACGTATCCGGCGCCTATGATTTTAACCAAAAAATTATTGAAGCGTAGGGGTATTAAGTCTCGCAGGGACAGTTGCAAGTTTTCTGGAAGCATGTGACGTCTTCCATATTCATTATCAAGACTTCAGGAAGCATTCTAAGTTTTCTAGAAGCAGTATCAAGTCTTCTAGAAATAGTATCAAGTTTTCTAGAAGTATTTCAAGTCTCTTGGATACAATATAAATGTCAATATGAATGTAGTCAAGTCTTCTGAATGCAATATCACGTCTTCTTGATGCAGTTCAAGTCTTTAAGAAACAGTATCAAGTCTTTTAGAAGTATTTTAAGTCTTCTGGGTGCACTATAAAGTTTTATGGCGGTATTTTAAGACTTTTAAAGCAATATCAAGTCTTCTGCAAGCATTTTGGAAGCATTTCAAGTCTTCTAGAAATGTTTAACGCTTTCTAGAAACAGTATTAGGTCTTCTGGAAGCAATATCAAGTCTTCCGGAAGCAATATCAAGTCTTCTGGAAGCATTTAAAGTCCTCTAGAAGCAGTATCAAGTCTTTCAAGGTCATTTGTAAGTCTTCTGGAAACATTTCAAGTTATCAAGAAGCAGTATTAAGTCTTCTGAAAACATTCCACTTTTTCCATACTACTTCTATACTAAAGTCTTCAGGAAGCATTCTAAATTTTCGATAAACAATATCAAAATCTTCTAGAAGCATTTCTTCTGGATGCTATATAAAGTCTTATGGAGGTAATTCAAGTGCTCTGTATGCAATATTTCGTCTTCTTGGAGCATTTCAAGTCTTCAAGAAGCAGTATCAAGTGTTCTAGAAGCATTTTCAAGTTTTCTAAAAGCGGTATCAAGTCCTCTAGGAGTATTTCAAGGCTTCTGGAAGCAATATCAAGGTTTCTGAAAGTATTTCACGTCTTTCAGAAGCAATACTAAGCCTTATGGAAATTTTTCAAATCGTTCAAAAACATTTCAAATATTTTGGAATCAGTCTTTCTTGATTTCTTATTTTGAAATCAAGTCTTTTGGAGAAAGTATCAAATCTTCTGGAAGCATTTCAACTCTTTTGGAAGCATCCATAAAATTTTCAATTCATTTCATAAAAATTTTGCATAACGCCTACACATCCGGCGCCTATGATTTTAACTAAAAAATTATTGAAGCGTTTATTTAAAATATAATGGTTCGACAATAAACGCTTTAACGTTATTCACGCTATATAACATTTTATATCCCATATTTCACAGGCTTTTAAGCGAGACATAGAAAATTGGCTTTGAAAATTCAAGTTCACCGAATAAAATCGTTTTCACCGCTTTTTTATGAAATAACCTTTGTTTCTTTAACCACATTAAGAAATAAAAATCGTGTGAGATTTTTTGACACAATGACTTGAATACAATAAAACAAAGACGAAGATGCGAAAATCTTAATTAAAGCTGAATGCGAGACGTTTGTTTAACGTTATTTATTTTCAGACAACATTATTTTTAGTTTCAAATTTCGTGACGTAAAGATTTATTATGCTTCGGAGCTTTTTTGCCAACAAAACAAAAAATTAAAAAATTAACGGTTCGGTTTCGAGTTACTTCAGACGAAATAACGCATTGTTTGAAATATTTTAGAACGGTACCTTCTGCAAATGGGAGATTAAGTAAAACGCGAAAAGAAATCTAAATATTATGACAGAACTCACAAATCGAACGGCGAAAAATATCGATCCATTTCGGTTCAATTTATCAAATCTAAACTTGTAATATTAAATATTAAAGGATCGTATCTTAAGTTTTTTCCGAAACGATGTTTTATTAAATTACAATATCAAGCGGAAGTGAGTAAACTCCGAACGAGATACCGAGACCTTGACTAGTAAAAAAGAAACGTTTTTGCTAACACAGCTAAAATACGAGAGCCAAGAGTCGGTTTATTGTGCGCTAACATTCTCATTTCGATTTTTTACGACCGACAACATCCGTCATAAAATTTCGGCATTGGGCAGGTGAGGAGTTTTAGCGTTCACGACTGTTACTGATTCGAGGCGCTTCTTCTTATTGTTTAAAGCTTCGAAAATAACTCGCGATCATATTGGAAGAAAACATTGTGTTGAATTATTTCGGCGGACGGCAGTTCCGGAATTTACGACTGTGACTAATTCGGGCATAACCTGCCAAAATTGTTTAATTATAGCCCTTGTATATACACACATACATAGACCGCCAGTGTTGTTTCTACTTGCATAAGGCACCAAAATTCCACAATTGTTAAATCATCGATTTTTAGATTTCTAATAATTAAATTCAATCTTTATAAATCAATCTTAGTTAAAAAGGTTGATTCATTTTTCGTTTTCTTTTTTAACAATTTAGCTTTGATAACTTATTACCTATAATCTTAGTAAAGGGCGTTAGAATTTGAATTTGGCTCCATTTTCGTTCTATGAATATTGTAAGTTTGCGTTTTAGCAGTTATAGTCTAAACACATGGCAAATTAATCGTGCAAGTTTATTATGAAAACCGTGTGAATGAAATAATGTTCCAAGTGTCTAATTCATAATAGATTGGAGAAATTTCAAACTAGTAACATGCTTATTAATACACCAAGAGATCGCTATCAATGCAGATATTCACAGTAATTCGTTCACGACAAGACGAAACATATAATTATTTTCTTTCAAATTAATTTTCCTGACCGTATCAAATTCAAAGAGATCTCTGAAGGATGGCTTTTTGAAAGAAAAATTGTCTATGTTAATAAATGTGTTACAATTTCATAATTAAGGGAGAGTATGAGGCGTTCAATTGCCGAAATGAAACCTTATTTATTGAAAGCATTTGAGGTTAAGTTATAACCTAACCAACATGACTTATCTGGTAATATGCTTATTTTGCTAACTTGCCCATTACTCTCGACGAACCAATCAGGAAATCAACATTGTTCACTATCAGTGATTCTGCTCTTGTCAATTCTCGGTTTGATAAGTCTCAGGTTTGGGATGCTCTTGTAAGAATACGCTCTTCATGTGTTGGTGCTCATAATGTTAGTGTTAAGCAATTCCTTCCTATCTTGGACTGCTTCATATCTTTAATTTCGCCGTAGAGTCTTCGACTTTTCCTAAAATTCATAAACAGGCCTGCGTTGTACCTATTCCTAAGGTTAAGTGCCCTACTAGCCTAAGTGATTTTCGGACAATATCGATACTTTCTGTATTATCTAAGGCATTTGAACGCTTGTGGTACAATCAAGTGCAGGATTACCTTGATGAGCATAAGTTAATTACAGACTATCAATCTGGTTTCCGATCAAGCCAAAGTACGACATCGGCACTCATTAAGGTTACTGATGACGATCGACGAATAATCTTATTACTTCTTCTGGACTTCAGCAAAGCATTTGATGCTGTGGATCATAGTTTACTGATGTTACTTGTTGTTTACTGATGTGTCTCTATTTGCTACTTGCTTGTGTACGGGACACTACATCTTCTTTTTTTGTGTTTCAAAGTCGTAGTGGTGTGCCTCAGGGAAGTGTATTCGGTCCATTACTATTTTCAATTTTTATAAGTAGTGCTACCAAATTCTTTTCATGCAATGATAGATCTTCAAATATACACATTAACAACTGTGAATGAGTCTTCAGTATCCATGGCGTAGCATAACGACGATATGTCCAGGATACTTGACTGGTCTAAACATTTTGGCCTTTTAGAGCCGTTTTGGAGTTTATTGCCAAGCTATAGCATTAGGTTCAAAGTTTTACTCTTCCAATGATCCGCAACTGATAGTGACAATGTTATACATTTCACCAATATAGTCAAAAACTTGAGGATGACCATGAACTCAGCGCTGTTTTGGTGGTGTCAAATTTGGTCTGTCTGTAAGAAGGTCTATTTCTGTTTTCATTCTTTGCGTAACTTTGGTTGCTTCTGATGCTGTGTATCCCGACTTGGCAATTACCCTACGTAACAAATTAGAAAAATTGCAAAACAATTGCCTACGCTTTATTTTTGACCTAGCTAAGTACTTTCATGTTACGCAGCATCGTGATCACTTTCAAATATTGACTGTTGAGGGACGCAGATCCTTTCGTATACTGACTAAATTACATAAGATACTTTCATCTCAGGCCCCAGTACTTGTACACACGAACTTTCAATTTATTTCGTCTTGCGGTCTGCCTACTAGAGTAAAGTTTGATTCGTTATTACTATTTTTTATTCATCGTACGGAGGGAAATCATTTAATGGTGTCGAAACATAATATTTGTTTCTTTTAAGTCCCAATTCTAACATTTAAGGTCTGCTTAAGGGATCATCTGTTACCACTACAACTATCTGAATCCAACTCTTAATGCCGCCTTTTTTTTCTTCTCTTTCTCTTTCTATCAACTGTACACGTTCTGTTTTTTTCTCTTTACCTTTTTTCTTAAACATTGTATTATTTATATAATACCATATTATTTCTTTTATATTAACTAGTTACAAATGTTGCTAGTTGAGTCTTTTGCAAGACATAGCCTTTAGCGATAAACTGACCTTTTGTCAACAGGCATTATTAAGTAATTTATGTATATTTTTTTGGCAATAAACATATTATTATTATTGTTCAACCTAACTCAAGGGCGGGTCATTAGAAACATGGAATACGACGAGAAGGAGTAAAGCAATGTCTGGTACACTAGGATAATATGGACTTGTTTTGCAAAGGGCAAATGAAGCAGATTACATGCTTATGGGGGAGAATAATGAGATTGAGGAAAAATTGATATTACAGAACGATTCAAGGCTTCAATAAAACAGGTACAGTGTAAGCCACGGAGATTCTTTCTTCACTTTGGCTCAAGAACGTGTCGTTAGGAGCATGGAACATGACCAGAGAAAATAAGGCAATGCCTAGAATACGAGGACAAATTGCTTGCTCCACCATTTACTGAGGACATGACTTCTCTATAGATTGGACTAAAATTAGAACTAATACTAGGACTAATACTAGATCTAAAGCAAGAAACTTTCGGGTTGTTTTTTGAAAAAGAAACGCACGGCAATAAGGGAGATGAAGAGGAGAAAATAAGAAAAAATTTACAAGTTTTAATACGAAAAGACACTAACAGGAAGAATGGGAACAATGAAAATTCAAAGGTGGAAGAAAAAGGGAGAAGAGAGGTAAAAGTTATGAGATCAATAAGAGAAAAAAATTAATGAAAACCAATTAATTTTTACTAAGGCCGACAAAAATGTAGGCTTAGTAATCTTACATAAGACAGAATATATTAATAAAACAGAAAAATTCCTTAATTATAACAATTACAAAAAAATCTTTAAAACTAATAATTTTCATAAAAATGAAAAAAAATTGTTAAATTAGTTCAGGACACTCTTAAAAAATATAATGTTAACATTCACTATTTTACGCCAATTAACCCAAAAACACCTAGATTATACTCCCTCATTAAAATACACAAAATAAACCACTCAATCAGACCCATAATAAATCTGGTTCAATATTTTAAAACCAATATGTTTTGAACCCAAATACACAATTAAAAATAGAAAGAAAATAATCCACGAATTGATCAACCTACCAGAAAAAAGGACCATTATATCTTTTGATATAGTTAATTTGTACACAAAGATACCACAAAACAGACCCTGACAGTTACTGAAAATATCCTAAATACAGAAATGGAGAATTATAAGATAGCGAAAACATTTTTAAGCTCTTTCAAATTTGCCTACAACCGAACTTTTGCAACTTTCAAAATGAAACATATACCCATTGGCTCACTCTTGAGTGTGTTAGTAGTTGATATTTTCCTTAATGAAATGGAGAAGACAACAGACACCAGATACCAACAGCTACAGGTCCATCATATACCTTTTTTCACCTGGCCTATGGTGTTGGACGACCAGATAGTGTGGGGTTACTCGTCTTCTTTCTCCGGAAACCGCTGGAGTTGCGCTTCTTCGGAGTGTTTCGCAATCTTGTTCGACTCATTTACGTTACCGTTTGGATGCCTCGTAATAGTACATATATGATTATCATTATGTCGTATATCCAGTACCGTGTGGGGGGTTTCTTGATAACCACCCCTCTCTTCCTCATCGTTAGCTTCGTCTGTATCCCATGTATATTGTATTTGATCATTTGCTTCGTCTGTCACCTGTCTTCGGTCTCCTTCATTTGCATTACCTTTCGCAGAAATTCGGTTATTGCATGCCATTTCTGTTCAGACATTAGCATTGTTGCAACCATAGAATGTTTTTGAAGCTTGCAATGGCATATTTTCTCTGTTTCAATTCTAATGTTCTCAAACTCCTGACATAAAAAGATGGTATGTTCAGGCGTATCTTGCAGCCCGCAGTACCAGCATAAGTCTGTATCGCTTTTTTTAATTGTTTTGAGGTATGTTCCGAACACGCCCCCAATTAGATAATGTAAAGATGGATAAACTTAGATGATTTAGCCACATAGAGATGAGTCGGTGGAGGAAGTTGTAAAAAGAGCCTACTGATTGAAACTTGAATATCGACAAACTTTGGAATTACCATGGAGGTTGACTTAAGTGTAAGGATGTACCAAGCACTCTGAAGGAAATTCAAGATGCTCTTCTAAGCCTATGGCGACAATGATTGTATCCTTAATTTATATAATTGTTTAAATGTCGAATTACCTGTTCTGTTGAAACAATTCCTTTCTTCGGCTACAATCTTTAAACAACGATCTTCAAGCCATGCTTCGTACTTCAAACACTTTTCTTCGTTCTCCATGCTCCTTCGAGAATCTTCTTCGTTCTACAAATAATAGTTATGATAAAATTTTGGCATGGGTTGGATTAAGTTTGATTTTTTAGTTCTAGATTTAGTGATAGTTGTAGTTTTATTAAACTGTACCTGTAAATCTGCAATTCTTCGACGTCGCAAATATAAAAATGTTAATGTGTTTTCTTTTAAAATAATTAATTGGTCACTAAAATCTTCACTACTCATTAATAACAGCATCAACTCCAACAAATTTTTAACACATCCAGATCAATCGAAGATTGTAAACTCTTGATAATAAACACTTAATACAGGATTAAACATTATTACTCTTATTAACTTAAGAGAGGGGCCTAATTTTCCACATAAAGAATTTTTATTTATCTTAGAATTTTCAGTCATAGTGACAATCACAATTAAATTAGTGTGAAGTTGGCAACAGTAACGGGGTAAGTTGTTGATATGTCATGTTTTGAAATTAAACTGATTTAGTTTAATATTAGTTTTAATTTTAATTTAAAGCTTTTTAAGTTATTCTTCATTTTAAATTGAAGCCATTTTACCATTTTTTCCTTCAAACTCATTGTATAAATGAATGCGATTTAAATGAAATGATATTGAAAAGTTATCTCATCATCTCTACTTAACAATAGAGGGCGTTAAATCTGATTTAACAGTTGCTATATAACCGTTGAGTGCGTGTAGCGAAGCTTAAAGTTAAGAAACTTGAAAGTTGGGTTGGATTTGGTTTCTACTTCCAGTTTTAAAGTAAGTTCTACTTTTAACTCGTTAAAATATCTGTATATTAACAAAACATCATTTAATAACAATTATATGTTAAAAATAGTCAATTTGACGTATGACAGTTAGATGTAGAGGTTAAGCCATAAATAAAAATCACATTATAGGATTAATTTATTATAAAAATTTTTAATATGGTTTCGTCATTATACTAACAAAAACGATTCATTCGCGATCTGCAAAAGCGAAAATCAATTATAAATTACAATAACAATTTTTCTTAAAAACTGTCAGTTTGACGTGAGACAGTTAAATGTAGAGGTTAAGTCATAAATAAAAATCACAACCTTATAGGATTAATTTATCATGAAAAAGTTCTTTGATATGAGTTCGTTATTATATTAATAAATACGATTCATTCGCGATCTGCAAAAGCGAAAATCAATTACAAATTATAAATTACAATTACAATTGGATGTTAAAAACTGCCAGTTTGACGTATGACAGTTAGATGTAGAGGTTAAGTCATAAATAAAAATCACATTGTAGGATTAATTTATTATAAAAAAGATTTTTGATATGATTTCGTCATTATACTAATAAAAATGATTCATTCGCGATCTGCAAAAGTGAAAACCAATTACAAATTACAATAACAATTTGTTAAAAACTGTCAGTTTGACGTGTGACAGTTAAATGTAGAGGTTAAGTCATAAATAAAAATCACAACCTTATAGGATTAATTTATCATGAAAAAGTTCTTTCATATGAGTTCGTTATTATATTAATAAATACGATTCATTCGCGATCTGCAAAAGCGAAAATCAATTACAAATTACAATAACAATTTATGTTAAAAACTGTCAGTTTGACGTGAGACAGTTAAATGTAGAGGTTAAGTCATAAATAAAAATCACAACCTTATAAGATTAATTTATCATGAAAAAGTTCTTTGATATGAGTTCGTTATTATATTAATAAATACGATTCATTCGCGATCTGCAAAAGCGAAAATCAATTACAAATTATAAATTACAATTACAATTGGATGTTAAAAACTGCCAGTTTGACGTATGACAGTTAAATGTAGAGGTTAAGTCATAAATAAAAATCACATTGTAGGATTAATTTATTATAAAAAAGATTTTTGATATGATTTCGTCATTATACTAATAAAAATGATTCATTCGCGATCTGCAAAAGTGAAAACCAATTACAAATTACAATAACAATTTGTTAAAAACTGTCAGTTTGACGTGTGACAGTTAGATGTTGAGGTTAAGTCATCAATAAAAATCACATTGTAGGATTAATTTATTATAAAAAAGATTTTTAATATGATTTCGTCATTATACTAATAAAAATGATTCATTCGCGATCTGCAAAAGTGAAAACCAATTACAAATTACAATAACAATTTGTTAAAAACTGTCAGTTTGACGTATGACAGTTAGATGTTGAGGTTAAGTCATCAATAAAAATCACATTGTAGGATTAATTTATTATAAAAAAGATTTTTAATATGATTTCGTCATTATACTAATAAAAATGATTCATTCGCGATCTGCAAAAGTGAAAACCAATTACAAATTACAATAACAATTTGTTAAAAACTGTCAGTTTGACGTGTGACAGTTAAATGTAGAGGTTAAGTCATAAATAAAAATCACAACCTTATAGGATTAATTTATCATGAAAAAGTTCTTTGATATGAGTTCGTTATTATATTAATAAATACGATTCATTCGCGATCTGCAAAAGCGAAAATCAATTAGAAATTATAAATTACAATAACAATTTTTCTTAAAAACTGTTAGTTTGACGTATGACAGTTAGATGTAGAGGTTAAGTCATCAATAAAAATCACATTGTAGGATTAATTTATTATAAAAAAGATTTTTAATATGATTTCGTCATTATACTAATAAAAATGATTCATTCGCGATTTGCAAAAGTGAAAACCAATTACAAATTACAATAACAATTTGTTAAAAACTGTCAGTTTGACGTGTGACAGTTAAATGTAGAGGTTAAGTCATAAATAAAAATCACAACCTTATAGGATTAATTTATCATAAAAAAGTTCTTTAATATGATTTCCTTATTATATTAATAATTACGATTCATTCGCCATCTGCAAAAGCGAAAATCAATTACAAATTATAAATTACAATAACAATTTTTCTTAAAAACTGTCAGTTTGACGTATGACAGTAAGATGTAGAGGTTAAGTCATAAATAAAAATCACATTATAGGATTAATTTATTATAAAAAAGATTTTTAATATGATTTCGTCATTATACTAATAAAAATGATTCATTCGCGATCTGCAAAAGCGAAAATCAATTACAAATTACAATAACAATTTATGTTAAAAACTGTCAGTTTGACGTGAGACAGTTAAATGTAGAGGTTAAGTCATAAATAAAAATCACATTGTAGGATTAATTTATCATAAAAAAGTTCTTTAATATGATTTCATTATTATATTAATGAATATTATATATTCACGCGAATGAATATTAAATATTCATTCGCGATCTGCAAAAACGAAAATCAATTAATGTTCAAATCGCCCTTTCCAAAAACATCTACAACGACCATAAAAGCACTTCCAAGAAACACAAACGTTTGTTTTAGCAAATATCATTTCGAAAATTACTCATTTCCGCCACTTTCGCAATGATAAACGCGAGAAATGTAGTCGGTGTTTTCTTAGCCATGAATCTTTTGTGTTTCGACAGTATGAATCGCCTCCTTTAAACCGTTTACGAGACCAGACCAAACCAAAACCCGGACGTAAAACCTGCCCCAGATGTTCCATTCTGTTTTTTGGCATGTTTGACATTCAGGCTCATTTCTCCGCCTACGTCCGTGTGTGTGTGTGTCAACGTGTCCGTTTATAAATAGATCAATCCGTTCCGTTGAAGTTCTCTTTCAATTTCCCATAGATTATTTTATAAATTACAATCAAATAATGTAACTATTAAAAGCAAATTTGCACAATTTTTTCTTATCTTACCACAAACAACATTTAAGATAAACCGTTTTAAGTGAATTTAACGTTCCAGCTTGAAAGATATAAATTGCGAGGTTATAAATTGGGATTAACTTGAGGAGTGGGTCAAATACGTCTTGTTCCTTCAAGTTTACGATCCAAAGTTGTTCCTTTCGAGACGATTTAAGGAGAATACGCAATCCTGGCGAGTTTATTGTTGCAATAAAGATGTAGCTTGCAACATTGTTGCGTTTTTTATGAGGTTGCAAATTTGGGTTAGCTTTGTGTTTAGGTGGAGGAGCCGGATTTATTTTATTTGTCAATTATTTCTAATGAGAAAGGTCACGACATTTTTAGTACTTCCCCGAGGGTTCCGATTTTATCGCCCCGATAAAATGTCGATGTCGTAAAAGGCCTTTTATCACTTCCCCCCTATTACATCAATCTAAATTTATCGCCCAATTTTGAGTCATTTTAATAATTAACTTTATTTCTTTATCTTCTTTTTAGAAAAGAATGCAAAGGATGCAAATGTACTCGGGACAACCACGAAATCGTTGCAGAGCAAGGCGCGAAAATTCGACTTGGTTTAAATACGACGACTTTAGAAGCAGGAATAGCTGACCCTAGATCTTTAGGATACTCTTTTGTCCCGCCTGGATTAACCGCACGACAGGTAAGATTAATTAAATTAATTCAATAAAAAATCTTAACGCAATTTTTTTAGATCGAACAATTTTATTCAACGTTGCCAACGCACGAAGTACCAAGATTAGGAACTAAAGGGGAATCATTAAGATGTGAAAGAATGGTAAAACAATTACCGAGACAAGATTTAGCTTATAGCGCTTGTAAACACGTCGAACCATCGAATAAAAGCGGATATGAAGTAAAATCAAAACAAATTTAATTCAACAATTTTAATAAATCTAATCGTTTTAGGATTTTATCACAGCTCGAAATGAAATAGCTTTAGATATAGGATTTGCACGTCTCGCGCCTCCCGGGAATTCTTGTACCGGTTGTAACAAACCTTTAATCCCACAAATGCCTTGCGTTTCGGCCGCGAGGATGGGTTCATCGTTATGGCATCCCGCCTGTTTTAAGTGCCATCAATGTTACGAGTTGTTGGTCGATTTAGCGTATTGCGTTCACGAAGAAAATTTGTATTGCGAACGTCACTATTCGGAATTGTTAAAACCCAGATGTGCTGGCTGTGATGAGGTAAGAAAAAAAAGATTTTCTTTTTGTTTGGGGATCAACCAAATATTGACGACCAATAAAAATATACGAAGCTTTCGTGTTTATGATCGCGTTTACGTCTAGTTGAGGTTTGATGCTTAGGAAAAAAAGTATTAAAGAAGATAGTTTAGAAAGCAATCTAAAGAATTTTGAGAATGAGTTTATAAATAATAAGTTTATAGAACACTCAATTTCATAACTTTATTCATAAAAAGTGAATATAAAACCGGAGTATTATTATATTTTCCTTTACTAAAATTTATTATTTCAACAAACTTGATTGGGTGTATAATAACATATAGCGTTTACATTTTAGATTTTAGATTTTCATGTTTCAAAAGAAAATCAATATTTGGGTGGGTGTTTTATAATTTCCCAAAGGTTATAAGTTTTTCATTCACAAATCTTTTCCACTATTATTAACATCTTAATATAATAAATTCTGAATGAAACTTTTTAAAACGATTTTAGTCTCAATTATTCGGAAAGTATTCAAAGTTTTGATTTAGTTTTTCTTGGCTTATAACTACTGTTTTCAATACAGGATCAAAATCTTAATATCGGATTTCGATACTCCTATTATTTTAAAACCGGGATACCGATATTACTCCCGGTATT
Source organism: Onthophagus sagittarius (assembly GCA_036711965.1). Lineage (NCBI taxonomy): Eukaryota > Metazoa > Arthropoda > Insecta > Coleoptera > Scarabaeidae > Onthophagus > Onthophagus sagittarius. The sequence continues at coordinate 19,394,339 of JASERS010000004.1, forward strand.
AGTTTAAAACTTTTTAATCGTCCAAAATAAAACAATAGCTGATTATAAATAAGGATAGGTTATCGCGAACTGTCATGCGCGATTTCGGCATGTTCATATCGTTCGTTTGGGTTAGGTTTTCTTCTAGAAATGTGCCCATGAATGATTTTTAATTATTTATGAAAAACTTCTATTGCATATTATTTTATTTCCATTACAAAATGGTGCCACACAGCCCCTTTCTATTTTCACTAAAGGTTTTCTTACTCAGAGTGTTTGTTTTATCTAATGCACTGATAGATTAGCCTTACTTAAGTCGTACCATTGGGTTGGATTGTATTATTAACCCCGCGCCTGTAAAAGTTACAAACTGTTTCTAACTCATTGAAGCACAGAAATAGATGCAATAAAACGATAAGCAACCCGTAAACTTGGCTATAAAACCTGATTTCAATGAAAAAAGTAGTAAATAACTATAAAATAGTTCCTTTTCCTCAAGGTTTCCACGTTTCAAGGTGGAATTATTGTCATAGGCGTGAATTTTTGAAAATATGTATGAGTGCTGAATGCTGCAAACTGAATTGGGAAAAGACTCAAACGACGTCTCAAAAAAAGAAGTCTAAATTGGGTCTGAAAATTGGTCTATGAATCTGTCATTTCAAGTTTTCCAGAAGCATTTTTCAAGTCTGCTAGAAACGGAGTCAAGTCTTCTGGAAGCAGTTCAGCTTTTTTGGAAACATTTTAAGATTTCTGGAAGAAACATCAAGTTTTCTAGAAATCTTGTCAAGTCTGCTGGAAGTATTCCAAGTCTTCTGAAACCATTTCAAATGCTCAGTATCAAATCTCCTAAATATAATATCAAGTTTTGTGAAAGCATTTTAGGTCTTCTAGAAACTGCATGAAGTCTTCTAGAAGTACTATCAGGTGTTCTGAAAGTATTTCAACTCTTCTAGAAGCAGTATATGGTTTTCTGGAAGCATTTCAAGTCTTCTGGAAACATTTAAAATCTTTTAGGAGCAGTAGCAAGTTTCCTGGAAGCAGTTCAGTTTTTCTCTAAACATTTTAAGCCTTCTGGAAGAAATATCAAATTTTCTAGAAGCTGTGTCAAGTCTGCTGGAAGTATTTCAAGGCTTCTGGAACCGTTTTAAGTTGCCTGAAAGCATTTCAAGTCTTCTGAAATCATTTCAAGTCTTTTTGAAGCATTTAAAATCATCTAGAAGCGGTATTAAGTCATCTAAAAGCAGTATCAAGTCTTCTAGATATAACATTAAGTCTTATGGAAGCATTTTAGGTCTTCTAGAAACTGCATAAAGTCTTCTAGAAGTACTATCAGGTGTTCTGAAAGTATTTTAACTCTTCTAGAAGCAGTATATGGTTTTCTGGAAGCATTTCAAGTCTTCTGGAAACATTTCGAATCCTTTAGGAGTAGTAGTAAGGCTTCTGGAAGCAGTTCAGCTTCTCTGGAAACAGTTTAAGCCTTCTGGAAGAAATATAAAGTTTTCTAGAAGCTGTGTCAAGTCTGCTGGAAGTATTTCAAGTCTTCTGGAACCATTTTTTTTCCAAGTTGTCTGAAGGCATTTCAAGTCTTTTTGAAGTATTTAAAAGCATCTAGAAGCGGTATTAAGTCATCTAAAAGCAGTATCAAATCTTCCAGATATAATATCAAGTCTTATGGAAGCACTTTGGGTCTTCTAGAAACTGCATCAAACCTTCTGGAAGCAGTTCAGCTTTTCTGGAAACATTTTAAATCTACTGAAAGAAAAACCAATTTTCCTAGAAACCATGTCAAGTCTGCTGGAAGTATTCCAAGTCTTCTAGAACCATTTCAAGTTGTTTGGAAGCATTTTAAGTCTTCTGAATTCATTTCAAGTCTTTTTGAAGTATTTAAAAACATCTAGAAGCGGTATTAAGTTAACTAAAAGCAGTATCAAGTCTTCTAGGAGCAGTATCAAATCTTCTAGATATAATATCAAGTCTTATGGAAGCATTTTATGTCTTCTAGAAATTGCATCAAGTCTTCTAGAAGCATTTCAAGTCTTTTGAAAGCAATTTAAGTCTTCTGGATACATTTCAAGTATTTTGGACGTATTTCATATCTTCTAGAATTATTTTAAGTCTTTTGAAGGCATTTAAATCTTCTGGATGCAGTGTCAAATATTTCTTTTAAAAATTTCGACGTCTTACTTTTTCAAAAAGTTATAATTTGTTAATTGAGTTCCTTCATTTGTATAAAAAAACGTGTAAATAAATTTAAACCAAAATAAATTTTATGGTTAATATATCGAGTTGAAGATAACAAGCTTTACAGACGAAGGATTAATTATTGGTGGAAGGAGTCATTCTCTCCTCGATAAGAAAGGGAAGATGCAATGAAATGGCACCTTGTGAAGGAAGGCAGTGTGAAAAGGAAGAAGCTGATGGCCAGATACCATTGTTGTAATGAAGAGAGAGCGAACAGGTACTGGACGGATGATGTGGAACAGAAGGCAGAATCTCAAAGAAAGGATTAGTCTCACTTAAATCATACCATTCACTTGGGTTGGGTTGAATTGTGTTGTGTTGGGTTGCAACTATTTGGGCAAAATTGAATCCCGATTAAATGTAGTAATGATGACAAAAGCGAAAACCTGTTTTTTGAAAATGTATGGATAAGACGGCTTTTTGAATAATAATAAAAATAAAAGCAGAATGGAAGCTAAATTTGTAATTTGGATTTGCTTATATAACTTTACTAGAAGTAAAACTGTAATTACATAGATTGATCATCAGATATGCCAAAAATGAACCAAATGTGGCCATGTCCAGAAAAATTTGTAAATATGAAAATTAGATTAATTCGGAACGATACATACAGTTGATAATAACATATGGGATTCAGAACATACTACAAAAAAACTTAGATTAAAAGTTGTAACTAATTTTAGTGTTAACAATATTGCTCTCAGAAGAGTCAATATTTAGACAAGTACCAGAACATGAAAATTTTATGAATTTATTGCTTCATCTAGTTATTGATGTAACACTCAGGAATTAAAGCAAGTTAGAAAACGTTTAGAAGTTCTATAGCAAATTCAAATTTGATTGTTAACAATATTGCTCTCTAACACTTTTGCTTTGAAATGTCTAAATAACAAAAAAAAGCAAAAATATGAGAATTTGTTGATTTATCTTGTGGTAATACTCTGGAATCAAAGCAAGTTACAAAAAAACTTTTACTTTTTTTTTTTTAGAACCAATGTAACAAATTTTACTCATTATACTAGGTGCTGATCGTTCGCAGTAGATGCTTGCACAGAATTGAGGAGAATAACCTCAATAGTACATTAAAATTAAAAAAATAATTGAAAATGAAAAATTTCAAATCTGGAAGCATTTCAAGTCTTCCAGAGCCAATATGAAGTCTTTTGGAAGAATTCATGTCTTCTAGATGCAGTATCAAGTCTTTTGGGAGCATTGCAAGTCTTCTAGATGCAGTATCAAATCTTTGCAAGCATTGCAAATCTTTTGGAAGCATTTTAACTCTTACTTAATCTCTCTGATATCAACTCGCCTGGAAGTGTTACAAGTTTTCTGGATGCATATCAAGTGTTTCAGAGGCAACATCAAGACTTCTGGATGCATTTCAAATTTTCCAGAAGTAGTACCAAGCATTCTGGAAGCATTTCAAGTCTGCCAAAGACAATACCATGTCTTTCGGAAGCATTTTAGTCTTCTAGAAGCAGTATCAAGCCTTCTGAGAGCAATTCAAATCTTCTAGACGCAATATCAAGTCTTCTGGAAGCAGTTCAGCTTCTCTGAAAACATTTTAAGTCTTCTGGAAGATATATCAAGTTTTCTAGAAACCGTGTCTAGTCTGCTGGAAGTATTTCAAGCCTTCTGGAACAATTTCAAGTTGTCTAGAAGCATTTCAAGTCTTCTGAAAGCATTTGAAACCTTTTTGAAGCATTTAAAATCATTTAGACGTGGTATTAAATCAGCTAAAAACAATATCAAATCTTCTAGATATAATATCAAGTCTTTCGGAAGCATTTTAGGTCATCTAGAAACTGCATCAAATCTTCTAGAAGTAGTATCAGGTGTTCTGAAAGCATTTCAAGTCTTTTGCAAGCAATACTAAGTTTTCTAGAAACCGTGTCCATCCTTCTGAGAGCATTTCAAATATTCTAGATGCAAATCAAGCCTTCTGGAACCATTTCAAGACTTTTTGAAGCACTATCATTTTCTGGAAGCATTACAAAACTTCTAGAAGCAGTGACAAGTTTTATAGATGCATTTCAAGTATTCTAGAGACAATATGTCTTTTGAAAGCATTTTAGTCTTTTAGAAACAGTTTCAAGTCTTCTGCAAGCAATACCAAGTCTTCTGGAAGCAGATCGAGTCTTCTGGAAGCATTTCAAGTCTTCTGGAAGCATTTCAAGATTTCTAGAAGCAGTACCAATATGCTTTTGAACCCGCATACCTAGTACCTATGTTGTTTTTGTATCAACATAGAAATACTTTTCAACTCTTGGTATTACCAAAGATTAAAGAGTAAACAAGATGCGACATGAGTGATAACTTTAGTTTTGGAAAAAGATAGAAAACATTCCAATTTAAATGTCCTGATAATAACAAACTTAACCTAAAAATGTAACAGCTAATATTCTTATAGTCATGAAAAATTGGCAGCCAACATCAAAGGTGCCGACACAAAACGTCGTATCTTGTTTACTCTTTAATCTTTGGTAATACCATAATAAACGAGCTTTTATTTGTGATCATTTTGAAGTAGGATGAATATTTCCTGCTCACAATGCCTAAATGCATTGTGTATCTTTTTTAAAGTCAATTGTTGGATTGTGATGTCAACTATTTCTTGTTCGAGCTGAAGTGTTTCATTCTCTGCAAGTTCAATTAAGTCATCATACGAAAGTGGCTAGCGAGCAACATCCAACAAATTCACGGAATCAACTTCCTCAAAACCAACTTCTTTTGCTAACCGTGTTTTGCAAAAATGTTTTGTCTAATTGAAAGCAGATTAAGGCTACTGTCATCTCATCATTTTTTTGGCTATCATTGTTGATTTCAGTTCATCCCATGATTTGATTGTCTGTAGCATATTTGGTATTGAATTGCTTCTAAAACGCATTAATTAATATTTTGCTATGAATGTTAACAGTCTGATCTATTGGCTGAATCAGGACAGTTGTAAATTTAGGCTAATAAATTTTTTTCTCAAATTGTTCTTCTTAGGTGTTCTTTTGTTTCAAGACAAACATGGTTAAAGTTGTTTGAGGGTACTCTCACTGAGTTTAGGTCGTAAATCGAAATGGGGTGCTATACATTGAGAAGGTCATTATAGGGAATCGCTATATTAAGGCCCCCTTCATAATATAGAGGGAGATATTACACATTAACGTCTAAATTTCGCGAAATCATTATTCAAATTAAAAAATTTATCTGTTTTTCCCCCACAACACTTTTAATTACAACTTTTTGTTTAAAATGTATTTTATCGACAATAACTCATCCGAATATTGTATTGGCTAATAGTATAGGAACTAAAATTGAAAATACCAACTCTATAATGTATTTCAGTCGCACACGCGCCGATGCATCAGTATTCCAAAATATATTCCTCTCGCAATTAGTCCATTAGATACAATTATCCCACATACATTTCTCGCCCAAGTTGCGTTACGTATTTCAGTCAGTTTTACAGTTGGAACTCTACAAAAAAATCGTCTTTCTAAACGTAAGTAAAGGTCTTTTTCAAGGAGTTTTTTAATCATGTTTTATACCTTGAACTGTGAACCTTTAAATGTACCCATTCATAATTGATTAATTGTTATTAACTTCTTAAATAGTAATTTTATTTATTACTTTTATATTATTATTTGTTGTGTTGATTTATATCAAATTACTTTTAAGGAAATCTCCAATAAAAGATTAATTATATTAAAGTTATTAATTTAAGAGATTTAAATGAAATGATGTTAAAACAGTTGCATATATTGCAAGGTTAGAAATCTAAAGAGTTGTATTAAATGTTTTGGGAAATGTTTCAGAGGGGGCGCTACAAACTGATTTTTAAATTTTATTTTTTTTAACTTATTTTGATTTCGAGAATGTAAGATGAGAAATTGTTGATGGCATTCTTTTGACAATGATAAATGGATCTCCATATATCCAAAAAGACTTTGACCGATATCAAGTATTAATTTGATTGAGAATCTTGAGGATAAAATAGATTTTTTGTCGTTTCAACTTTCTTTTGAGTTACGTTGCGTGTCTTGGGGTCGTGTGAAAATTGGCCAGAATTATAAATTGCGTGGGCGTCCCGTAGGAGATACGAAGCTTCTCGTTCGTTTCACATAACTTTGCGGTTACTCCCCAAGATTATTTCCAAAGCCCCACGTATAAAATGGAACAAAACTATTTTTATTTTCGTCCACAGAGGGGGGAAAACCCCGATTTAAATGACGAAAAAAAATTTTTGAGTTGGGGGTAACTTGAAATAACTTCCAACATTTTTTTTAGGATTACGTAAACCAGGGCGATAAAAGTCTTGCCGCGAAAATTAACAACTTAGTCCTCGGATTGCGTGTCTACGTCTATTTTTGTTCCATCGAATGGTTTGGTTTAACTTTCGCGCTTTTATGATTCTCCACGCTAAGAATTTTTTTCAAAATTTATTATTTTTTTTAAATATCATCTCATCAAAAACGAATCTCTCATCGAGACGTTATAAATATTTTCATAACAATCCATCAACGTTAACATTACACAAAAAAAAAGTAAATAGAAATAATCGATTTTAAAAAATCATCCATCAGAATAAATCTGCACACGGCACCTTTAACAAACACAAATTCAAATTCAAACTCAAACAAACACTCTTTATGACAACTGTTTATTGTTAATACTAAGTGAATCAATATGAAATGTTAAAAGCATTTCAAGATTCGTTCGAGAAGTAAGAAATAGGGCGAGGTCGAAAAACGATTACGTCAGATTTCGGTTGCTCGCAAAGTCTCAATTTCTCTACATTTTCCAATCTGGACGCCAAAAAAAAACGGTTTTAAACTATCCCCGAGAGAGAGAGTGTTTATTTTTGCTATTACACGAGCGCCAATTTATTCACACTTAAAAAAATCGGTTTCCGTTTATTTTAAATTTAAACCCGGCGATAATTTTTTTGGTCGTTAATCAAAAGCATTTCGATCTTTATGAATCGTAAAATGTTGTAATATTTGTATGATTGATTGGGGAAAATAACAATTTATCTTAAGAGTAATAAACTAATTTTATGTTTGTAAGAATAGATGTTTAATAAAAACAGAATAATTCTGTTTAAATCAAAGAAGTTCTTTGTGATGTTATGTTGGATTGTGTTTAAACCCAACTCAACCCATCCCAATCCGAATTTTAATCACATTAAGAAATAGGGGATATACTTATTAAAAAAAATTCGTAAAAAATCGAATTTTTAAGATATCTTAAAGATAACCCAACCCAGTTTTTCTAGATTTTGTGGCACTTTTTTATCAACTGCCTATTTGAAATCGATGTACTTAAGTTCGAGACAGGTTCCACTTCCTTTGCATTACTGCAACAAAGCAGCTGAATTCGCTGTATCTCTTAGTTAATCTTCTTTGTTCCTTTAATAACCAGCAATCCTATAAGGTGTACCATTTTATTGCAATCAAGGTTTCTTTTGAACATCTTGATAACCAGCTGTTAAATCGCTATATTGAAGACGCATTGGAAAAACACCTCAAGGAAGTGCAGAATTGGTGATTACATATCAAAAAATTCAGCAAAAATTCAAGGTCAGTGGATCTTTGGCAACATTGTAGTTCAAAGTTAAGACTATTGCTTCTGTAATCGACTATATTGATCCCAACTCAGTTTTCTTAAATGTTATAGCATCACTTTTGCTATTTATTTTATCAACTGCCTATTAGAAATCTAAGTAAAATAATAATATTTTATTGGGTTTCCAAGAACAAACAATTCTCTTACTCTCGTCAATTCAAAATACTACTATAAAATATACTAGACAAACTAAATAACACATTCTGCATTTAAAAACTCTTGAACACTATAAAATGCATTGCTGACCAAAAAAGGCTTAAGGCGTTTTTTCAGAGCTGAATTGTTTAAACATTCGGCGTCCACAGGCCACCGATTCAACAACTGCTGGGATATGAACCTTATCACTGAAAAAACTATTTTCTCCTACATCAATCAATCTTACAATTCAATAATTTACGTATCATACCCAATGGTTGCCCATTATGCATACAATCAGTTGGAAATGTTGACATTAAATCGATTGGTCAATTAAAGGTGCTCCTTATCACTTTGCAAACGGAATTAATTATCTGTTCGTTTTGGAGAGAAAGTTCCTTTTAAAACCATTCTATTATGAATGGATTCGCCCAGTTCATAACATCTCTCACAACAAGAGCATCTAATATGATTTCTTATTCATTTGATGTAAACACTGGCAGGTGCATAATACAAAATATTTTCACTTTATAGAACTTAAACAAAAATCTCGCATATAAAGTTTTAGTGATGACGGTTTGAAATCTCCAAAGAAAACCCTTACATCAAATTATTGGGGTTTGTATGTTGCAAATTTTTACATCCGAAAACAGGAACACCATCTATATTAAAACTTAAATTTAATATGTATTGTCTCTTAACTGCTTTGAAAATATCTAAGGACATGTTAAATGGTGGACTGTTTGACAACAAATTTATGGTAGTTGATATGACTTCGGAATCACGCCGAAGTTTGTATTTTGCCAACAGTATATATGGTATTTAAGAAACAAAATCAAATTTTATCCGCTGTTACAATAAAACTGTCTTCTACAAGCAGTATACAGTATTTAATTAACAGTTTGATTAATTTTTCGACTTAAATCAACATTTTGCAGTTTTTAACATAGTATTTACTACTTTCGATGCAAACTCAAACAGTTTATCAATACTATCTTGTTATTTACGGTGAAAATATTTTCTGCCAGCAGTTTCAAAAGTAGTATCAATTGTCTGGAAGCAGTATCAAGTCTTCTAAGGGATTACAAGTATTCTGGAAACATTTCAAGTCGTTAGTAGTATCACGTAGAAGCAATATCACGTCTTTTAGAAGCAGACTAAGTCCTCTACAAATCGTTTGGAAGCAGTTCAAGTCATCTAGAACCACTGCAAGTCTTCTGGAAGCAATTTTAGTCTTCTAGAAACAATATCAAGTGTTCTAGATGCAGTATCAAGTCTTCCAGCGACAGTGTCAAGCTTTCTAGAAGCATTATTAAGTCTTCTAAAAGCAATGTCAAGTTTTCTGGAAGTATCATCAAATCTTCTAAAGACATTTCAAGTCTTCTGGGAGTAACATTAAGTCTTTTAGAGACAGTATCAAATCTTCTAGATTCTTTAGTTTTATAATGGGATTCCCCAAACAATATTGATTTCTAACTGACTATTAGAGCTTCAACTTCATACCATCCCTCATACTGAATTGAACTTACAAGTTTTGTTGTTTTGGATTTGATTTTTTATTATATGAGGAATAGTTTGAAGCTTAACTTTATGCTCTCCTTTATACCTATCATTTGAAGTTGGAGCTCAACCCAACTCAACCATTGAAGAAAACCTTTATATCATCCCTCATATTTAATAGTATGAAGTTGGAGCTCAACCTAATCCAATCATAAAAGAAAAAAACATGCAATATATGCAAAAAACTTGGAAGATTCTTTAAATTGAGATACCATTCAATATAAAGGATAAATTATGGTATTATGGTATGAAGTTGGAGCACAACTTAATTTAATCGATAACATTCTTCAAAAATCATGGACCAATGCAACTTTTTCCAAAAATACCTCTGGATATATAATAGTTTACAAAACAGTGTAATAAAAAAACTTTTATAAAAAATGTGGTATAAAGTTTGACGTCAACTCGAACGTCTTAATCACGTCACTCATCAACCGTTTCAAAATGATTTAAAAAACGACGTCAATTATGACGTACATTCTTGAAAATAAGACGTCGCTGACGAATCATGACCAAAAATAGACGTTTAAATGATGTGGAACTGCTGCCTGGGCTATTACTTAATGCAAAAATACTGCGACTTATCCTTCCACCTATTATGGCAGCATGATCATTAACTTTTAAGTTTGGTGGTGTAATGAATACGCATAGGGACTTATTGTTAGTGTAACTGTGGTTCAGAATATTTGAATTTCTAATACTAAATGTCGTTTTAATTGTTTTCAAATTATTTAGCAAAAGTTCATTGGCCACAGTCCACTCGCGTGCCCTATTCATCGTTCCAAGACCTCATCGATATTTCGACCCCTAAATAACAGCATGGCGTCGGCTGCATAAAGGTAGCAGGCAGCATTGTTGCCAATGTAGAATGAAAAAATCATTAAAAAAGAAGTGACACAGGTCCATCTTGTACTCCTTTAAAGTGACATATTCTAAACCCACTTTGATATTAAATTCAAGGTTCTTTGCATTATTATTAGCGCCGTCCTAAACCCAAGGGCTAATAGGGCTACAGCTTTGGGACGCCAACTTATTGGCTTTTTTATGGTATTGAATTTTGTATAAGAAGGGGTGCACTCGTTTCGTCCAACTTAGCCCTGGTGTGCCGAATACATTAAGGGTAGCTCTGCTTCAAATGCAGTTCTTCAGACTTTCTACTTCTAGGTCTAGTGTTAGTTCTAGTTTTTGATTATTAGATCTAATTGTAGATTATATATCGCGATCACATTGCCTGTTATGCCTCCATGCCATAGAAATAATATAGTAAATATATTGCCCTTGTTGTTATCTGCTACATGAAGACATAAATTATAGCAAGGCAATTGGCGCAGATAATACATCTATTACAAATGTACAATTTTCCTTCATGCCCTTTCAGTCTTTCTATGGTGAAGATTCTGATGCTACAATTGGATCAGAATCACATTAATAAAGGATTGATAATAATAGCTATAGATAATGTTGGGCTAGGAATATTTTTCCTTGAAGGCCTGGAAAAACGACTAATGTTAATTTTTCTGTCTGAAGACGCATAGCTAAACCCAAGACTTTCTACTTCTATGTCTAGTGTTGGTTCTAGTTTTATATCATTAGATCGAACTATAGATCTAGAACTAGAAACGTTCGGATTTAGCTATATGTTTTTCTAGATAGCTAAAACCTCTAAACCTGAATGATTCTAGTTCCAAGTCTACTGTCAATTCTAGTTTTACATCAATTCAAATATACAGACTTGGGTTGGATTGGGTTAGTTGTGTATCTGAAGACTTTTTCCTCTGCAATGCTTGCCTCTACAATGAATAGTTTCTGACATGTACTCTATGTCAGAAACTTTACAAATTGATTTGGCAGCCTTGTGTATTCGAATTGAAGTAAAACTAGAATTAATACTAGACCTAGAAGTGGAAAGTTTTGGATTTAGCCGTGCGTCTTCAGACTAAACTTTCCACTTCTAGGTCTAGTGTTAGTTCTAGTTTTATATCATTAAATCTAACTCTAGATCTAAAACTAGAAACATTCGGTTTAGCTATATATCTCCCAAGATGGCTAAACCCGAATAATTCTAGTTATAGGTCTATTGTTAACTCTAATTCTAGGTCTATATATATAATTCTAGTTTCACTTCAATTCAAATATACAGGGTTGGGTTGGTGCCTCTTCAGACACACGGCTAAACCCGAATCTTTCCACTTCTAGGTCTAGTGTTAGTTCCAGTTATACATCATTAAATCTAACTGTAGATCTAGAACTTGAAACACTCGATTTAGCTATACATCTCTTAAGATGGGTAAACCCGAATGATTCTAGTTCTAGGTCTACTGTTAGTTCTAGTTCTCCTTCAATTCAAATATACAGAGTTGGGTTGGGTTTATGCCAAAAAAGAAGGCCTCTACAATGAATAGTCGTTGACATAGAATACAAACTAATGTATCGTTCATCTAACCCAGCCCTGGGGCTCCAAATATCGTCCTAAGATATTCATTGCACTGATTATTGCAATGAAAGCAGCTAAATTCGTTCTGTCTCTTAATTAACCTTGTTTTTTTAATAATAAGTAATCCTACCAAGTGTACCATTTTATTGCAATCAATGTTTTATTAAACTTAATAATCAGCTATAAAAAACCTTTGCTTTGTGATTACAAAGCAAATCATCGCTGTTGTCCAACAATCAAAGCTAATATAACTCGAATATTCAATGCCAGTAGATCTTTGGCAACATCGTAGTTTAAAGTTAAGACTTTCTACACGCCATAATAATGACGTTATAGCTGAGATGTTCATGAAATTTCATCATCAGTTCATATTATCCACGTGTTGGGCATCATTTCCAGTAAATCCCTCCTCCATCCAAATTTAGTTACATCAAAAATTATTAATTGATCTAAACTAAACAAAAATTCCACATAAAACATTCATTTTGATTTAATAACATGCGCCAAAAAATGTACGTTAAATATCCGCGATGATTTCATCTGGAATGGTCTAAATATAACCGATAACCGGGCAAATTTAAACCGTGAATATAATGCAGCCACGCAACAGGATAGAGAATGTTAGCTTTTTGAGAGAAGTATGTATACGGGGTCGCCGCTTTTCAAGTTATTTCGGTCCCCGGCCGCGGTGGAAACTTTTTTTATTCGATTCGAATAAACGTGGCAAAACCAGTGCAGTGTGCAACAACCGAAATACAGGAGTTTAGCAGAAACGCGTTTTTGGGTTTCGGTTGATTCATTGGTATTACGGTTCGCGTGTAACCATTAATTCCGATGTTTTTGCTTGGTCGTCAAACAAATCGCCTCGTTTCGCTCGATTTTCAGTTTCAAAATTTGATATTTTACTTTAATGTGTTTACAGAGAAATCATATACAAATGTTGAGTGATCGTAAAAATTTCTTTGATTTTCACTAAAAGCTTTTACATTTTGTAACATATAAAATTTTATTTATTTTTTGTTAACAAGAATTTGAGTAAATTCGAGATTTTACTCTAATGCCAAACCAAGTTAACTTTTTTTTAGTATGAATGGATCCTTAGACGTGGAATGATGACTAAACGTAAAAGATTAATCACAAACATTTTATAAATATTTTATATATGAATCAAGTTGAAGTCTTATTAAGAAAGAACAAGAAAAAAGCACTAAATTTCTTTTTTGTTACAAATAAATCATGCGTGGCATATAATTTAATCGTGTGTGCAACTACAATGGCTTGCCAAAGGTTGAAAATTAAGCAGGTGTTTACGAAGTGCACCGAGACTATTTTTGATGCAGTGTTTATGACATCAAACTCATTTTTGTAACTCTATTAATAGAGGTTTGATTTTTAAAAATCATTTTCGATTAAATTCTGTAAAATTTCCGGCATCCTATTTATTTTTGTATACACGACGTCAAAAAAAACTTTCCTTCGGTAAAATACCAATTGCTTATAATCTTTAAACTTCAAGGCCGATTTTACAATTCTAAATTTTCAACGTAAATTGCAAATTGCAAAAACTGCAAAAGACACGCATGTGATGGTAATTAGGATTGGGTTTGAAAATTAATATTTCAAAAACGAATAAAGATTTGATTAAAAATCCTTTTTCTTTATAAATAGACATCATTTCATGACGATATCTTAAGACGACGATTTTTCAAAAATTTGTAACTCAAGTACGAACTGCGATTTTCAAAAATGGAGTTATTCATTAAAAAATAGACAATTTTCTCTATAAATGAGCATTGATTGCTGATTACCAAAACTAAGAGACAATGAATTTAGCTGCTTCGCTTGTAATCTAGAACATTTTTGAAGTTAGAGGGAATATCAAAATGGATTTAAGCTAGGTCTTTATTGAACCACAAAATAGAGTTGTATCAACAAAAAGCTGTATCATTATCATGCAATGAAGATAAATGTTCTGTTATTAAAGAAATAATTTCGGATACATCTTCACTTGAAATAATGGAAACCTATCAACTATCCTTTTAAATTATATTCTTCAATGTATTGTTATATTCTTATTGAAATAGAGTCAAAAAGATCATTTCTGACTTTGTAAGCCCGAGATAGTACTTTACCACTTGATAACCATTTTACTTCGATTCCATGGAACTGCAAAGTTGTTTAAGTAGACGGGTTTTCAATGGTCTCGTTTTAATGTACATGATTCCAATTTCTGTAACACCAAGTTTAGATTTGATGTTAATAAGAAAAACCATATAGTAGTAAGTTTTAAGGATTTAGTTTAATAAAAAGTTGTTTTGGTGCAACATATGTTTCGCCTTTACGGCATCTTCACTAACATGACGTCATCAGTATTTCAAGTCTGAGTGAAAGAGGTAACCTTTACCTCTTTCACTCAGAGTTTATCCATTATTTGTAATGAATTTCTTTGTTTAGAAGATTGTTTTTTATTTTTTCTCACTTATACATATATATATATATATATATATATATATATATATATAGAAGAAAAGCGTCGTCAAAAGTGTTAGATTTGATGATAATGTTTTGGAAGCTTTAATGTTAGTATTTCATTTCTTAACGAGGCCACAAAATCCTTTTATAGAGGAAAGCTCAGAACAGGCTTGAGTGATTGGCCTGTTGTGATTATCTAAGCTTTGCCACTTATATCAGCGTATTCGTTAGCACCGGGCAAAGTATCGATACCACGAAGGTATCGATACTCGATACCTCATTGAAGGTATTGCCCAGCCCTAGTAGTTACTAAAGAGAAATGGAAAATTGGAAAAGCAGCACATATAACATATCTGTGATTATCTATTTTGTGATTAGCTAGCTGTGCGGCTTCATTCCGAGATGCAGCTGATATGTTTAATATTAGCATAAATTCACTACAACCTGTAATTCAATGAACTTTATTTTATAAGCAACCTATTAAGCGACATAAAGGATGGCGTACTGGGATGAATCAGATGTGATCAGTCCATTTTTGCATTTTTTTTTCGTATAATCCTGTATTAATACACAACTGACACTCACTACTTAATGTTAGCTTAGGTCACATCCATGTCATATTAAAAAATTTTGCTTTTTATTTCTATTGTGGGTGTTGTCACAGAATACGGTATTCCATCAGGAGTTTGAAAACATAATGAAGACTTTAAGATAATGTACAATGTTTGGTTCAGTAATAGCTCATGTTGCCAATAAGTTAGCAGACTTCAAACTGATGAACAAGATTTTGGAGACATAATAGCTTACCCTGTCAATGAGTGAGTAGTCTTTACAATAATACACAGTTTGTGAAACAGTAATGGCTCATGCTGTCAACAAGTTAGCAGACTTCAAACTGCTTAGCAGGACTTTGGAGATATAACAGCTTATGCTACCAACAAATTGATATACTTCAAATTTCCGAAAATGACTCTGGAAGCATAATAGCTCATACTGCTAATAAGTTGGCAGACTTCAAACTGATGAGCAGGATTTTGGGAATAAAATAGCTCATGCTACCTAATATACAGTGTTTGGAATAGTAGTAGCTCCTGCTGCCAACAAATTAACAGACTTCACGTTAATAAGTAGGACTTTGGAGATATAAACACTCATACGTAGGGTACGACCACGTAAAATTACTTTGTAGTAGACTCAGTAATCAAATATATGCGATTAGAAGGCTGCGTCAATTAATTGGCAGCGATGAAGTCAGCACAGTTTACTTTGCCTTATTTCATGTCACTATGCTATATGGAATTAC
Organism: Onthophagus sagittarius; assembly: GCA_036711965.1. Classification (NCBI taxonomy): domain Eukaryota; kingdom Metazoa; phylum Arthropoda; class Insecta; order Coleoptera; family Scarabaeidae; genus Onthophagus; species Onthophagus sagittarius. The sequence goes on from JASERS010000004.1 coordinate 19,410,079, forward strand.
GGTACGGGATAACTCTTTCCATGCTCAGAGAATTTTCCGTCTTCGTTCGGACAATTGTTCGAGCTCCTCAAAAAGCTACATATAAGCCTTTATTCATCAAATACGATATAATAACTACCATCTGCATATATACATGAGAGGTTGCTGGAAATTAAGAGGAAAGCAGCCTCACTAATCAAGTTCAATATATGATCGACATATGTATAACACCAGACACTGCCAACTACTGCATTTTCCGAAGAGGAGACTAAACTCTAACCCACTAATACTAGGCTTGCATTTCTTTAATAAGCTGCTAGTGTCAATTCGATGTTTGCCATATTCTTTATTTTATATAAAAAAACAAAAAATTACTGAAAAAGCCACATTCTATAATATCCCAGAATATTTGAAATTATCAAGTCAGGATAAATAAAATTCTATCTTGTATATCATTATTTTATTTTTTTCTTTGACGTATTTAGAAAATTAATTATTTTGTAATTAACTTCTTTAAATGAATAAATTTACTTTACATACTGCAAATATATTGGCAGTTTTTAACTAATACTGTTCCAGTGTACACTATACAGTGTTTGGAACAGTATTAGTTTATGCTACCAACAAGTTGGTAGACTTCATACTGATGATCGGGACTTTGTAGATACAACGCTCATGCTGCCAACAAGTTGGCAGTCTTTAGGATAATATATAGTCTGTGGAACAATAATAACTCATACTGCCAACAAGTTAAACAAACTTCAAACTGATAAGCAGGATTTTGGAGATGTATACATTAATACTACCAATATATTAGTAGTCATTAAGATAATGCACAGTATCATACAAAATGTACTTATTACATTATTAAAATATTATTTCCAATAATTCGATACATTCAAGAATTTGATACTTCGATACTTTCAATAGTATCGATACCACGAAGGTATCAATACTAGGTACCTCATTTAAAGTATCGCCCAGCCCTAATATTCGTCAATCCAAAACTGCTTTTGGGTGCTAATTTGGTAGCAGCTTATTTTTCAAAAACTTGTGATAACTATTCTTCTCTTTACTGAATCATATGAAAGAGGAATCTTTGCATTTTTTTGTGTGCCTCAATGCCAAACATAATCCTTACAATTTTAAAACACGTAGGTAAAATAAACATTCTACTGAATTATGTTGCTTCTGCTTGAGAACGATTATCTCTGCTATTTTATACAACGCTAGATGAGCCTCGTTGGAAACTGTTTTCTGAAAATGTTTAGCTTGTTCTTTATTTACTTCTAATAATCTTTTAAAATACTTTTTTTTATTTTGAAACAATAAATTATTATGTTTTGAAAAAAAGTTTTTGAAGTCACAAAATCCTTTTATAGAGGAAAGCTCAGAACAGGCTTGAGTGATTGGCCTGTTGTGATTATCTAAGCTTTACCACTTATATCAGCATATTCGTTAGCACCGGGCAAAGTATCGATACAACGAAGGTATCGATACTCGATACCTCATTTAAGGTATCGCCCAGCCCTAGTAGTTACTAAAGAGAAATGGAAAATTGGAAAAGCAGCACATATAACATATCCGTGATTATCAATTTTGTGATTAGCTAGCCGTTCGGCTTCATTCCGAGATGCAGCTGATATGTTTAATATTAGCATAAATTCACTACAACCTGTAATTTAATAAACTTTATTTTATAAGCAACGTATTAAGCGACATAAAGAATGGCGTGCTGGGATGAATCAGATGTGATCAGTGCATCCATTTTTGCATTTTTTTTTTCGTATAATCCCGTATTAATACACAACTGACACTCACTACTTAAAGTTAGCTTAGGTCACATCCATGTCATATCAAAAAATTTTGCTTTTTATTTCTATTGTGGGTGTTGTCACAGGATACGGTATTCCATCAGGAGTTTGAAAACATAATGAAGACTTTAAGATAATGTACAATGTTTGGATCAGTAATAGCACATGTTGCCAATAAGTTAATAGCTCACCCTGCCAATGAGTGAGTAGTCTTTACAATAATATACAGTTTGTGGAACAGTAATGGCTCATGCTGTCAACAAGTTAGCAGACTTCAAACTGCTTAGCAGGACTTTGGAGATATAACAGCTCATGCTACCAACAAATTGATTAGACTTCAAATTTCCGAAAATGACTCTGGAAGCATAATAGCTCATACTGCTAATAAGTTGGCAGACTTCAAACTGATGAGCAGGATTTTGGGAATAAAATAGCTCATGCTACCTAATGTATAGTGTTTGGAATAGTAATAGCTCCTGCTCTCAACAAGTTAACAGACTTCACGTTAATAAGTAGGACTTTAGAGATATAAACACTCATACGTAGGGTACGACCACGTAAAATTTCTTTGTAGTAGACTCAGTAATCAAATATATGCGATTAGAAGGCTGCGTCAATTAATTGGCAGCGATGAAGTCAGCACAGTTTACTTTGCCTTATTTCATGTCACTATGCTATATGGAATTACGGTACGGGATAACTCTTTCCATGCTCAGAGAATTTTCCGTCTGCGTTCGGACAGTTGTTCGAGCTCCTCAAAAAGCTACATGTAAGCCTTTAATCATCAAATACGATATAATGACTACCATCTGCATATATACATGAGAGGTTGCTGGAAATTAAGAGGAAAGCAGCCTCACTAATCAAGATAAATATATGATCGACATATGTATAACACCAGACACTGCCAACTACTGCATTTTCCGAAAAGGAGACTAAACTCTAACCCACTAATACTAAGCTTGTATCTCTTTAATAAGCTGTCAGTGTCAATTCGATGTTTGCCATATTCTTTATTTTATAAAAAAAACAAAAAATTACTGAAAAAGCCACATTCTATAATATCCCAGAATATTTGAAATTATCAACTCAGGATGAATAAAATTCTATCTTGTATATCACTATCTTATTTTTTTCTTTGACGTGTATTTAGAAAATTAATTATTTTGTAATTAACTTCTTTAAATGAATAAATTTACTTTACATACTGCAAAGATATTGGCAGTTTTTAAGATAGTGTACAGTGTTTGGCACAGTATTAGTTTATGCTACCAACAAGTTGGTAGACTTCATACTGATGATCGGGACTTTGTAGATACAACAGCTCATGCTGCCAACAAGTTGGCAGTCTTTAGGATAATATATAGTCTGTGGAACAATAATAACTCATACTGCCAACAAGTTAACAAACTTCAAACTGATAAGCAGGACTTTGGAGATGTATACACTAATACTACCAATATATTAGTAGTCATTAAGATAATGCACAGTATCATACAAAATGAACTTAGTACATTATTAAAATATTATTTCCAATAATTCGATACATTCAAGAATTTGATACTTCGATACTTTCAATAGTATCGATACCACGAAGATATCAATACTAGGTACCTCATTTAAAGTACCGCCCAGCCCTAATATTCGTCAATCCAAAACTGCTTTTGGGTGCTAATTTGGTAGCAGCTTATTTTTCAAAAACTTGTGATAACTATTCTTCTCTTTACTGAATCATATGAAAGAGGAATCTTTGCATTTCTTTGTGTGCCTCAATGCCAAACATAATCCTTACAATTTTAAAACACGTAGGTAAAATAAACATTCTACTGAATTATGTTGCTTCTGCTTGAGCCCGATTATCTCCGCTATTTTATACGACATTAGATGAGCCTCGTTGGAAACTAACTGTTTTCTGAAAATGTTTAGCTTGTTCTTTATTTGCTTCTAATAATCTTTTAAAATACTTTTTTTATTTTGAAACAATAAATTATGTTTTGAAAAAAAAGTTCTTGAAGTCCTTTTCCAATTTGCCTTCAAATATAGCAATTTGACAGCTGGTTATTAAGTTTGATTGTAAACAAATTGTACAAAAATGGTAAAAATTTTACAGCAAAAATTGTTTTGCTGATTACAAAAGGAACCTAAGAGACACAATCAATTTAGCTGCTTTCGTTACAATAATGCAAAGATCGTTGAAACTTATTCAAGCTTAAAAGAATATCAAAGTGAATTTAAGCTAGGTAGCCTTTTCGAACCGTAACCTGAACCTATTTATTTATTATTATCAGTGACATTTATTCTATAAATAAACTTATTCATTATTTTAAAATCAAAATGCCTTTAAACACATTTTAATCTTAATCCAGATGATATATTATTAATTAATAATACAAATATTATACTAATATTAAAAATGTTTTAATATTGAGTCAAAAATATTAAAAAATAGTGTTTAAATAGTGAACAGATCACGCAATTGGCAAAGATCCCACTCTACTCTAGTAGTCGGCTTGTTCTATATGATATTTGCGATTTGGGGCAAACGAGACTGTCGCATATATTCTTTTCCATGGGTACGCTCCAAAAATAGTAACGAGACATCCGTAAAACTCTGGCACTTTCATTATTTACTTCATAAAGGTGCCATTAAGTATTCCCGGCTCATTAAGTACTCACTAATAACTGTAATAACACTTCATTGTGTTTTTTTAAAAATTGGTAATCACTTAAACGTTTAAGTCGTTAACTTTACGAATGATTTATTACGGTAATTATAGCGATTAAAATATTGATGATAAAAAAAAGTTTTTTATGTAGGTAAATCCAAAAATATTTCTTGGCAAACAATCCCGTAATTCCAACGTAAAGTTTACAATAAAATCTATACTGAACTCGACCTAATTTCGTTGAGAAATCGATTAAATATACAAGAAAACTTTTATCTTTTTAACTCGACGTACCTAGATAAATCCGTTCATTGCCAATAAGTAGACTCTATTATTGGATGTTTTTCTAATATAGTAAATATCAAGGACGCGACTACGGATTTTGGACCGGCGCTCCTAACTTAATTTTCATCCAGCCAGGTACAATTCGCCAAATGAGATTCCCATCTCGCTCGTTTCAGCACTTACAACTTCAAGTTAACAGTATGTAAAACGTGCTTACATAGTTGAACGGGACTTGTTTATTGGCGTTGTTTTATCTTCAGTTTTGCGCTAAGCATTGTCAACACCGATTGATTTTTACTTGGTCGGGCCGAAATGGGTCTGATCTATTCAACACTCCTCTCTTGCGTGGGCGTCTTGGAACTTGTAGCGTTTTATTTCCACCTACGTAGGCAACTCACGCCCGCCGACCGCGGCAACAACGAAGATTTGGACGGCATCACAGACGACTACAAGCAGCAACTAGCCAAAAAACACACGTTGACGTTACGATGCGAAGTTGATACTGAAAAAGCCAATACATATTCAGAGCCGAAAAAAATTGGTATCGACAATGTTCAGCATGAAACTAAAGAGGAACCCCACAAACCTTTGGGGAGGATACAAGAATTTATTTTGGATATCGCCACAAATTTACCAACACAAAGAAACGAAGATAGGATTTCGCCGAGTGTTGAAAGGGTCTATTTGGGGGAGGAAATCTCGGTTGATCCTGTTCACGGCCGAAGAGAAGCTTCTCCTTTTCCCACTTACGAACGATTAGCACCTAGAGGAAGTATTTGCGAACTAGCCGAAAATCCCAGTATAAACGTAACGGAAGTAGACGAAGAAGAAGTCGAAAAAGACCATAGCTCAACTACATTTTGGTCCAACTCTTTACCGATTAGATCCAGATCAAGTTCTAGATCGTCAAGTAGAAGCAGATCACCCTCCCCAAGAACGAAACGATCCATTGAAGTCGACGATCACCGTTCAAAATTATTTCACAAACACAACGTGGATGTTTCGCAAAAGAAACAAAGATCCGTCTCACCCGAACCAAGAAACGTTAAATTAAACACAAGAAGAAGATCGAGATCTTTCACTGATTCTAAAGAGTTGATGTTAAAATCAACTGAAAATTTTCAAATTGTTGATAGAGATTATTGGTCAAGATCTCCATCTCCTTTCAAAGAAATTTTAGATGGGGATGACACAAAATTTAATTTAATTTTTGATGATAATTTTAAAAATTCTCTTGACGGCGTTAAACAGATTGAGGAGAAGAAGAAGGATTTTAAGCGAAGACGAGAAATGAAAAATAAAGAGCTTAATAAAGAAGTGAGTCATCAAGAAGTTAATATTGAAGTGAATAAAGATGTGATGTCGGAACCCGGTGGAAGTAAAGACACGAAAGAAGCGTTCTGGGTAAAGTGAAAAATGGATTTTTCCCCTTTAATTTTGATGCTTTTTGTAGTTGTAGATGTAGAATTTAGAAAGAATTCAGTACATCTCTTAAGATTAGTAAGTTATAACAAGTGAGGAGTTACTTTTGAGATATTTCCGACATCTCCTTGTAACGCCAAAGTGTATTATAACTAAATTGATTTAATAAAATTTGAAGATTTTTTAAATGTCGCCTTTAAATTAATTTGTGGAGATGATTAATGCCTTAAATTAAAGCTAAAACGTTCCTCCTCAAGATGATATGTAATTATAAATATGTTGTATCATAAAATTATTGGGATAATTAAAAACTAAAATTCCAATTTTTGACTTAAACAAAATTTTATCAAAATCGAAGATATTTGGAAGATCGTCTTGGACGTATTTATATAAAAAATAATGATTTATATCTTAAATTGAAGCTGAATCTTTCCTCTTTGAAACTTTACATAAGATTTAACATATCTCATTACAAAATTTTTGAGATAAATATTAAAAATCAATTTTTGTCTTAAAATTGTTAAAAATCGAAGATATTCGAAAAATCGTCTTGGCCTGCTTTTTGTGGAAAAAGGAATGATCTATATCTTAAATTGAAGCTGAAACTTTCCTCTTTGAGGATTATATAAGATTTAATATATTTCGTTATAAATTTTTGAGATAATAATTAAAAATCAATTCTTGATTTTACTTAAAATTGTAAAAAATCGAAGATATTCGAAAGATCGCCTTGGCCTGAATTTTGTGAGATAAGAAATGATTCATATCTTAAATTGAAGCTGAAACTTTCCTTTTTGTGGTTTTATGTAAGATTTAACATATTTCATTATAAAATTTTTGTGATAAATATTATAAATCAATTTTGGTCTTCATCTAAAATTGTAAAAAATCGAAGATATTCGAGAGATCGTCTTGGCCTTAATTTTAGGAGATAAGGATTGACTCATATCTTAAAATGAAGCTCATACCTTCCTTTTTGAGGCTTTATATAAGATTTAATTTATTGCTTTATATAAATTTTGAGATAAATATTAAACACCAATTTTTGATTTAACCTAAAATTGTCAAAAATATAAGAAGATATTCGAGAAATCGTCTTGGCCTTAATTTTGTGAGATAAGGAATAATTAATATCTTTTATTGAAGCTGAAATTTTCTTCTTTGAGAATTTATATAAGATTTAATATATTTCGTTATAAATTTTTGAGATAAATATTAAAAACCGATTTTTGTCTCAACCTAAAATTGTTAAAAATCGAAGATATTCGAGAGATCATCTTGGCCTTAATTTTAGGAGATAAGGATTGACTCATATCTTAAATTGAAGCTGAAGCATTCCTCTTTGAGGCTTTATATAAGATTTAATATATCTCATTATAAAATTTTTGAGATAAATATTAAAAACTAATTTTTGTCTGAACCTAAAATTGTTAAAAATCGAAGACATTCAAGAAATCGTCTTGGCCTTAATTTTAAGAAATAAGGATTGACTCATATCTTAAATTGAAGCTAAACCCTTCCTTTTTGAGGCTAAATATAAGATTTAATTTATTTCTTTATAAAAACTTTGAGATAAATATTAAACATCAATTTTTGATTTAACCTAAAATTTTTAAAAATCGAAGATATTCGAAAGATCATCTTGGCCTGAATTTTGTGAGATAAGGAATGATTCATATATTAAATTGAAACTGAAACTTTCCTCTTTGAGAATTTGTATAAGACTTAATATATTTCGTTATAAATTTTTGAGATAAATATTAAAAACCAATTGTTGTCTCAACTTAAAATTGTTAAAAACTGAAGATATTCGAGGAATCATCTTGCCCTTAATTTTAAAAGATAAGGATTGACTCATATCTTAAAATAAAGCTGATACCTTCCTTTTTGAGGCTTTATATAAGATTTAATTTATTGCTTTATATAAATTTTGAGATAAATATTAAACACCAATTTTTGATTTAACCTAAAATTGTCAAAAATATAAGAAGATATTCGAGAAATCGTCTTGGCCTTAATTTTGTGAGATAAGGAATGATTAATATCTTTTATTGAAGCTGAAATTTTCTTCTTTGAGAATTTATATAAGATTTAATATATTTCGTTATAAATTTTTGAGATAAATATTAAAAACCAATTTTTGTCTCAACCTAAAATTGTTAAAAATCGAAGATATTCAAGAAATCATCTTGGCCTTAATTTTAGGAGATAGGGATTTACTCATATCTTAAAATGAAGCTGAAACTTTCTTCTTTGAGAATTTATATAAGATTTAATATATTGCGTTATAAATTTTTGAGATAAATATTAAAAACTAATTTTTGTCTCAACCTAAAATTGTTAAAAATCGATGATATTCAAGAAATCATCTTGGCCTTAATTTTAGGAGATAAGGATTGACTCATATCTTAAAATGAAGCTGAAACTTTCCTCTTTGAGAATTTATATAAGATTTAATATATTTCGTTATAAATTTTTGAGATAAATATTAAAAACCAATTTTTGTCTCAACCTAAAATTGTTAAAAATCGAAGATATTCGAGAGATCATCTTGGCCTTAATTTTAGGAGATAAGGATTGACTCATATCTCAAAATGAAGCTGAAACTTTCCTCTTTGAGAATTTATATAAGATTTAATATATTTCGTTATAAATTTTTGAGATAAATATTAAAAACCAATTTTTGTCGCAACCTAAAATTGTTAAAAATCTAAGATATTCAAGAAATCATCTTGGCCTTAATTTTAGGAGATAAGGATTGACTCATATCTTAAAATGAAGCTGAAACTTTCCTCTTTGAGAATTTATATAAGATTTAATATATTTCGTTATAAATTTTTGAGATAAATATTAAAAACCAATTTTTGTCTCAACCTAAAATTGTTAAAAATCTAAGATATTCAAGAAATCATCTTGGCCTTAATTTTAGGAGATAAGGATTGACTCATATCTTAAAATGAAGCTGAAACTTTCCTCTTTGAGAATTTATATAAGATTTAATATATTTCGTTATAAATTTTTGAGATAAATATTAAAAACCAATTGTTGTCTCAACTTAAAATTGTTAAAAATTGAAGATATTCGAGAAATCATCTTGTCCTTAATTTTAGGAGATAAGGATTGACTCGTATCTTAAATTGAAGCTGAAATTTTTCTTTTTGAGGCTATATATAAGGTTTAATTTATTGCTTTATAAAAATTTTGAGTTAAATATTAAATATCAATTTTTGATTTAACCCAACATTGTTAAAAATCGAAGATATTTGAAAGATCGTCTTGGCCTGAATTTTGTGAAATAAGAAAAGATTCATATTTTAAATTGAAGCTGAAACTTTCCTCTTTGAGGTTATATATAAGAATTAATATATTCCGTTATAAATTTTTGAGATAAATATTAAAAACCAATTTTTGTCTCAACCTAAAATTGTTAAAAATCGAAGATATTCAAGAAATCATCTTGGCCTTAATTTTAGGAGATAAGGATTGACTCATATCTTAAAATGAAGCTGAAACTTTCCTCTTTGAGAATTTATATAAGATTTAATATATTTCGTTATAAATTTTTGAGATAAATATTAAAAACTAATTTTTGTCTCAACCTAAAATTGTTAAAAATCGAAGATATTCGAGAGATCATCTTGGCCTTAATTTTAAAAGATAAGGATTGACTCATATCTTAAATTGAAGCTGAAGCTTTCCTCTTTGAGGCTTTATATAAGATTTAATATATCTCATTATAAAATTGTTGAGATAAATATTAAAAACCAATTTTTGTCTTAACCTAAACTGTTAAAAATCGAGGATATTCAAGTAATGATCTTGGATTAATTTTAGGAGTAAGGATTGATTCATATCTTAAATTGAAACTGAAACCTTCCTTTTTGAGGCTATCTATAAGATTTAATTTATTGCTTTAAATTATTGCTTTTGAGATAAATATTAAACATCAATTTTTTTTGATTTACCCTAAAATTGTTAAAAATCGAAGATATTCGAAAGATCATCTTGGCCAGAATTTTGTAAGATAAGCAATGATTCATATCTTAAATTGAAGCTAAAACTTTCCTCTTTGAGGATTTAATATATTTCGTTATAAATTTTTGAGATAAATATTAAAAACCAATTTTTGTCTCAACCTAAAATTGGTAAAAATTGAAGATATTCGAGAAATCGTCCTGGCCTTAATTTTAGGAGAAAAGGATTAACTCATATCTGAAATTGAAGCTGAAACCTTTCTTTTTGTGGCTATATATAAGATTTAATTTATTGCTTTATAAAAATTTTGAGATAAATATTGAACATCAATTTTTGATTTAACCTAAAATTGTTAAAAATCGAAGATATTCGAAAGATCGTCTTGGCCTGAATTTTGTGAGATAAGAAATGATTTATATCTTAAATTGAAGCTAAAACTTTCCTCTTTTAGGATTTATATAGGATTTCATATATTTCGTTATACATTTTTGAGATAAATATTAAAAACCAATTTTTGTCTCAACCTAAAATTGGTAAAAATTGAAGATATTCGAGAAATCGTCCTGGCCTTAATTTTAGGAGATAAGGATTAACTCATATCTTAAATTGAAGCTGAAACCTTCCTTTTTGAGGCTAAATATAAGATTTAATTTATTTCTTTAAAAAAACTTTGAGATAAATATTAAACATCAATTTTTGATTTAACCTAAAATTATTAAAAATCGAAGATATTCGAAAGATCGTCTTGACCTGAATTTTGTAAGATAAGGAATGACTTATACCTTAAATTGAAGCCAAAACTTTCCTGTTTGAGGATTCATATAATATTTAATAAATTTCGTTATAAATTTTTGCGATAAATATTAAAAACCTAAAATTGTTGAACATCGAAGATATTTAAAAGATCGTCTTGGCCTGAATTTTATGAGATGACAAATATCTAGAGAAAGAATGACATATATCTTAAATTAAAACTGAAATCTTTCGTCTTTCCGGCTATACACGAGATTTAGTATATACGATCATACAAATTTTAAGAAAAATTTTAAAATCAATTTCTTAATTTTAGAAGATAATAAATTCATACCTTAAATTGAAACTGAAATCTTCATCTTTCAAGTAGTATCTAACCTTAAATAGTATCATGAAAATTCTGAGATGAGAATTGACAGATTTTCAAAGCATCACATCGATCTGGGGAATGTAAAGATACAAAAAGGAATATTCTTTGTGAAGGCTGGAAATTAAATTTCTATTGATAGTTATAGATGTAGAGTTTAGAAATAAAGTAGTAAATCTCTTAGGATCAGTTACTTAACAAGTGAGGAGTTCGGGCAGGCGTCGGGATATTTTCGACATCTCCCCGTAACGCCTTCGGATACTGTTCTTCTGCACCCGGCACCAAAGTGTATCATGAATCCAAAAATACCAAAGCTACACTCTTCCAGAGCGTCGGGACGCGTTTAGAATCAGTCGGCGTCGCGACGCTTAGAAGCAGCGGTCCTCGAGTTATATTGTAGTGCGCGTCTTTCGATATAATCCGTTAACAAAAAATCCGAAAATCAAAAATCATGGGTGACGTAGACATCCATTCGAATTTTACCATCACCGAAAAGAAAACGAAGAAGGTGAAGAAGACTACGACCACCAAGAGGAGGGACGACGACGGCACAGATGTTACCATCACCGAGATCGAGAGAACCAGCAATGGAAACCAGGGGTACGTGTTGGCCCTTCGGATCATAAATGGAACAACCCCAAAACCAAAAAAAAAAACGATTCAGAAGAACAACGTTTTGGCCCAATGTTTTCTTTTCTTTTAGGATTGTGACGTCGTATTGTGCATAAAAGTTGTCTATCATTACTTGATTGATGTGTTTGTTCCACCCTTCATTTTTGTAATGAATAATTCTCCTCTCGTTTGTTTATTACTTCATTTTTATTATTTTTTGTCGTTGAAATACAAAAATACACCAACTTTTATTCACAGTCAAAGTTAATACGCCCCAAAAATTTAGGTAGAGCCAACACGTACCCCTATTTGACACAAAGGTACACGTGCGAGGGAACGCTTTGTACTTCGCCGATAACAGATCTACTCTCCGAGCTAATATTTGCTGGCGTAACACGCAGCCATGGTTTAAAATTAGGCTACTACCGTCTTAAATTTCCGATTTGGACGCGGCCCAATCATTTCGAATTTTGTTAAGGAGACGCAGACCATCTGTTGTCTCTCATTTACACCAAATTTTAATCTAAAATTGCGAAAGAAAAATAAATCTTAAGAAATCGATTAATTTTTCTTTCAATTCCAAAAGCTCAAAACTCAAAAAAATAGACACTTTTTGAATGTAAAAAAATGAAAATGATAGTTTTTGTATTTTGAAGGTAACCCTCGTTTTTGTGTCGTCTACGAAATGATGATATCGCTTACTCACCAATCACTAATTTTCTACACCCTTTCCTGTTTTTTGTCTTAGTTGTAAACTTTCCGTATTAAAACATTAAGACCAATAAACTTAAAACATATACTTTGTAAATAAACAAACAAAAAAGCTTACGCCCTTCTTAATTCTTTCTTTTAATACTTTTTCTCTTAATTCTCTCATACTCTCTATTTGTGCAGCTTTTAAGAACGATTAATTCGTACATCTTTGTTACCTTTAAAAACAAAATGATTAATCATTCTTAAATCTGCGATTATTAAAATAAATATTAATTAAAATCAATTTTCTTTTCGTTTTGTAGCTTATTTTCAGTGGAGAGTACACGAAGGCCATGAATAAAGATTGGCACGGACAGCATTTTTGCTGTTGGCAATGCGACGAAAGTCTTACCGGCCAAAGGTACGTCTTGAGGGATGACCATCCGTATTGCGTTGCTTGTTACGAATCGGTTTTCGCAAATGGGTGCGAAAAGTGCAATAAAATCATTGGTATTGACTCCAAGGTAAATAAAATTTGATGATTTTTCTGTTATAATAAAAATTTTTTTGGTTATTACAGGATTTGTCGTACAAAGATAAACATTGGCACGAAGCTTGCTTCCTTTGTACCATTTGCGGAGAATCTCTCGTCGACAAACAATTTGGTTCGAAAGCCGATCGTATTTATTGCGGACGTTGTTACGATGAGAAATTCGCGTCGAGATGCGATGGTTGTGGAGAAATCTTCCGTGCTGGTATGTATGCTTGTTTATTTATTCAATTTAATCGATTTAAAAAGATTGAGGATATTCTAAGTATCGTTCTGATTTTATTTGGGGAAATAAGTGATTTATGTCTTAAATTAAAGCTAAATATACCTCTTAAACGCAGTGCATCACTTTAAAGGTATTGGATTATAAAAATTTTGAGATAAAATTAAAAACAAAAATTTGAATTTAATCGCAAGTTCTGAAAGAAAAAATTTAAGGATAAGAATTCATTTAAGAATGAAATTAAATAAAGCTGAGGTGTTTCTCTATAAGGCTGCGTTTTAATTCTCTGCGTTTATTAAAAGTGTATAAAAAATTGTATAGTTATGACCTGGGTGTAGAGAGGGCGTTAGATGTTCGATGCAGAGTTTAGAGGGTTAGACTTACTTAGGGTTCACGGCAATTTCGGTAGATTTCGATTTAAAGCGAAATTGTTCCTTCTTTTATATCTCAATAAATATATAAAATTTTCTACAAGACGACTTTATTGTCACTACGCCTCGCTTGCGGGCGAGGCGCTACAATTTTCCAAAATGGACGATTTTCTGTTGATATTTCATATCCAACGCCTCTCTCGCAAGCGACTTCGGCGATTTAAAGTGAAATTATACCTGTTATATCTCAGTAAATATATAGTCTCCTATAAGACGACTTTAGTCTCACTACGCCGAGGTCGCTTGCGGGCGAGGCGCTACAATCTTCCAAACTGGACGATTTTCTGTTGATATTTTATATCCAGCGCCTCGCCCGCAAGCGACCTCGGCGATCTAAAGTGAAATCCTTCCTGTTATATCTCAGTAAATGTATAGTTTCCTATAAGATGAGTTTATTCTCACTACGCCGAGGTCGCTTGCGGGCGAGGCGCTACAATCTTCCAAAATGGACGATTTTCTGTTGATATTTCATACCTAGCGCCTCGCCTGCAAGCGACCTTGGCGATTTAAAGTGAAATTCTTCTTGTTATATCCCAGTAAATATATATAGTCTCCTATAAGACGATTTTATTCTCATTACGCCGAGGTCGCTTGCGGGCGAGGCTCTACAATCTTCCAAAATGGACGATTTTTGTTGATATTTCATATTCAGCGCCTCGCCCGCAAGCGACCTCGGTGATTTGAGATGAAATCGTTCCTTGTATATGTTAGTAAACATGTAAAGTGTCCTATAAGGCAATTTTACTCTCACTATGCCGAGGTCGCTTGCGGGCGAGGCGCTACAATCTTCCAAAATGGACGATTTTTTGTTGATATTTCATATCTAGCACCTCGCCTGCAAGCGTCCTTGGCGATTTAAAGTGAAATTCTTCTTGTTATATCCCAGTAAATATATATAGTCTCCTATAAGACGATTTTATTCTCATTACGCCGAGGTCGCTTGCAGGCGAGGCTCTACAATCTTCCAAAATGGACGATTTTTGTTGATATTTCATATTCAGCGCCTCGCCCGCAAGCGACCTCGGTGATTTGAGATGAAATCGTTCCTTGTATATGTTAGTAAACATGTAAAGTGTCCTATAAGGCAATTTTACTCTCACTATGCCGAGGTCGCTTGCGGGCGAGGCGCTACAATCTTCCAAAATGGACGATTTTCTGTTGATATTTCATATCTAGTGCCTCGCCCGCAAGCGACCTCGGCGGTTTGAGACGAACTCGTTCCTTGTATATCTTAGCAAACGTATAAAGTGTCCTATAAGGCGATTTTATTCTCACTACGCCGATGTCGCTTGCGAGCGAGGCGTTACATTCTTCCAAAATGGACGATTTTTTGTTGATATTTCGATTTCGATGAATTCGATTTCGTATTATATTTCATGCCTAGTGCCTCGCCCGCAAGCGCCAAAAAAACAAATCTTCATGAATTCATAGTATAAATTCATAGTACGAGTCGGATTAACCTCCGACCAGTGTTGCCAGGTTAAGTACTTTCTCTAGATTACTTAGTGAAATTTCTCTAGATATTAATAGATGCGAAATAATATGCAAGCATAACAAAAACATACATTTATTCTTATTTTTCATTAACGATTTTAACAATATAAGAAATATTTATCAAATTAAAAAAGAAATACCGTAAGAAATTTACAAGTTTTCTTCGCTTGTGTGATACATTTTGTTATTAAATCTATGTAAAAGTTATTTTAAAAATTATTTTTTTTAGAAAATTTTTACTTAACATTATTCCGCTCAAAGTTTTAGTTGATGATCTGCTCTGTATCTCTGTTTTTTTAATCTGTTATTTAATGTAAATAATAAATGTGAAATTACATAAGATTGAACATTGGAGTGCCATAGCCTACTTTACGTGAATATTTTATCTAGAATTCATGTAGATTATCAAAATCCGCAAAAAAATCATATTTCCTTAATACTCTCCACTCTCGATCTAAATCAAAACTGGAAACTGGAAATAATTTCTGTAAATTTAAATCTTTTATAAATTTGGTAGTAGTCTTCTATGTAAATCTGCAAACATTGCCGTCGAAATTTTAATAAACTTTGGTCATCTAAAGTTTATTAGAAAAATATTTGCCTGCAATTAATGCTATTACCTCACCATCAAGGTAAGAAGGTCGAAACTGAATATCTTCAGTGGGAGTATTTTTTAAGAAATCAGTTTTTAAAATATAAAATATGAATTTTGATATCCTCACATTGCATTTCAATGTTCAATTTGGTAAACATTGGTAACACAAAATGCAAAAAATGTAAGTAAAGTTTTACTGTTGGATCGCAACTATTCTAATAATCTTTGAACAACTGAAAGCAAAGAAAGCCATCTGATTTGTGATAATTACAGCATTTTATGCGGTTTAAGCTTATATACAGTGTGACCCACTTAAAAATCGACACAGAGCTGGGATATATAGTGAATAACAAATCAAAATGATTTAATGCAATTTATCTCTGTTCTAGGTTGTATTTTTTAAATAACTATGTCGTTTACTTAAAAACCGGGAATAAGTAAAGGCATGTATTTCATTAATATTACTTAAAATCACTGAAAATTCCGTAGTCTGCCGTGAAATTTTGAAACAAGACGTCAAAATTGATAAGTCGCTTATAAAAGATGTCAGTTACATAAAAGAAATAATTAAATTTAAAAGTTTTAAAATTAAGTTCCACATGAAATGACAAAAGTCGAAAAACATCTATCATCATTTATGATACAATCACCTTTAATCAACCTTTTGAGACGCTTTAATTGATCTCAACTTGCTACAAATTAGTAACTTTGGTACACTCATACCGAATTTGTTTTTTTTTAGCTTACTGCTTGACTGAGCTGTTGAACATTTAAAAAGTTTGAAGAGCTATAATAAAACTTAGTATAGAAATTACTTATCTTAATTTATCGTTCTCAACATGTCCCTGCTCCGTGTCTTATGTGAATCACCCTGTATAATATATACTCATTAAAGTTATTACTATTAGTAATATATTTCAAAACTTTTATTACTTTAGGAAATATGATTTTTAAAAACAGAAATAATCATAATCATTAATAAAAAATATATAAAATTATATTATTTAAACTACGTGGAAAACAAATTGCAACACTTCCAAAAAGACATTATATAAAATAATCCTTCTTATTTGAAACGGTATTGCAATTTTTGGTACGGTATAATCAAACGCATATGTACCTTACCAGAATTATATTATTTTAAGTAGGTATTTCTACTTATTAATTATTCGTTGGTTTTTTAAAAGAGAATTTGCAGATTCCTTTGTTTGTATCACATGAACGATAACAATGATTTCAAAATTACGAGGGGTTATTCGTAATTCCGAAATTTCTCTAGATTTTGATAAAAACTGAAAAGATTTCCTTTTTCCCTAAAGATGAGTTTTTCCCTAGATTTAGGGAATACTCCCTGAAGCTGGCAACACTGGCTCCGACTTCATACCATTTAATATGAGGGGTATCATGAAGTAAAAGCTTAACACAACCAAGCAGTTAAGTTTTAAAAGTCAGTTTCAGTTTTCAGAAAACTTAGAGGATTAGTCAGATTTGGTTGGGTTTGATTTGGATTGGGTTGGACTTCAACTTCATATCATTCAATATGAGGAATGTTATGAGTTGGGTTGAGCTTCATCCCCACCTAGGTTGCAGCTTAATCCAACCCAATCCAAAATATCCCTCAAAAATCACGACCCAATATAATTTTTAGATATAAACTGTGGCAGTATCGCATTCTTCATCAACCATTTCTGCTTCACTGATTTGTGATTGATTAAAGAGTATTAACGTATTTTAACGCCATCTACAAGGATTGTCGTACCGATACAAGGATTGTCGTATCGATTGTTGTTACATTACCTTACATTTCTGTCTAGTTTTCTTTAACTAATGTGAAAATAACTGAAACGAATTTCTTAGGGAAATACCCACTTTTATTTTAACAATCGCCTTGAGCAATAGCGTAATTATTCGTTAGTTTTTGTAACTATAATAACCATGATGATTTCAAAAACTACGAGAGGTTATTCGTAATTCTTAAATTTCCCTAGAAATAAATATTGCCTGAAGCTAGCAACACTGGCAAGAAAAAGCTTAACACAAAACTTAGAAGATTAGTTGGGTTAGGTTTGATTTGGATGGGTTGGACTTCTACTTCATATCATTCAATATGAGGAATGTTATGAGTTGGGTTAGGTTGGGTTGAGCTTCATCCCAACTTAGGTTGGAGCTTAATCCAATCTAACCCAATCCAAAATATTCCTGAAAAATCACGACCCAATACAACTTTTAGATATAAACTGTGACAGTATCGTATTCTTCACCAACCATTTCTGCTTCACTGATTTGTGATTGATTAAATAGTATTAACGTATTTTTAACGCCATCTCGAAGGATTTTCTGTTAATATTTCATATCCAGTGCCTCGCCCGCAAGCGACCTCGCCGAATTAAAGTAAAATCGTTCCTTTTATATCCCAGTAAATATATAGTTTTCTATAAGACGATTTTATTCTCACTACGCCAAAGTCGCTTACATTATCTTCCGAAATGCACGATTTTCCGTTGATATTTCACATCTAGCGACTCGCCCGCAAGCGACCTCTGCGATTTGAGATGAAATCGTTCCTTGTATATCTTAGTAAACATATAGTCTTCTATAAGACGATTTTATTCTCACTACGCCGAGGTCGCTTGCGAGCGAGGCGGTATAATCTTCTAAAATGGACGATTTTCTGTTGATATTTCAAATCCAGCACCTCGTCCACAAGCGACCTCGGCGATTTGAGGCGAAATCGTTGCTTGTGTATTTTAGTAACATATAAAGTCTTCTCTAGGACGATTTTATTCTCACTGCGCCGAGGTCGCTTGAGGGCGAGGCGTTACAAATCTTTAAAATTGATTATTTTTATTAATAAAGTTGATTATATCTCAAAAATTAAAGATGATTAAAAAAGATTTTTTGGAAATAAATTGTTTATTATGAACTAAAAATTCATAAACATAAAATCTTTAAAATTGATTATTTTTATTAATAAAGTTGATTATATCTCAAAAATTAAAGATGATTAAAAAAGGTTTTTTGGAAATAAATTGTTTATTATGAATTAAAAATTCATAAACAAATTTAATTTAGTCATCATGATTTTTTTAGTGATAAAGAGAAAATCACCAAAATCTAAAATAAGCGATTTTCCTTAGTTATTTTGATAAAATCGTAAAAAAATCGAATTCTTAAGATATCGTGATACAATTCATTATGATTTGTAAAGGACAGCATATACTTTCATCACAGCAAATCCATACGTGAATATTTTAATTCATTTTTGAGATTTCAAGTGAATTTAACCTAAATTTGTATCATTTTAAAAATAACAATTCCCTTAATCAGCTTTGAAAAATCGTAAAAAGTCGAATTCCTAAAATATCTTGATGAAATCTTTTGTGATATATAAAAAAATATGTATTTTTATTAGATCTAAGCAATACTTGAATATTAAGATAACTAATTTTTGAAATATCAAGTTTCGAAGTCAACCTTAATTTGAAGCTTTTCATAATATTAACAATTTTCTTAACATTTTGCAAAATTAGCATTAGCTAATTTTCTCGGTGATTTAAGGCGAAATCGTTGCTTGCGTATTTTAGTAACATATAAAGAGATTTTATTCTCACTGCGCCGAGGTCGCTTGAGGGCGAGGCGTTACAATCTTCTAAAATTGAACGATTTCGTGTTAATATTTCATAGCTAATGCCTCTCCAGCAAGCCCCAAAATAACAAATCTTCTAAGTTCAATTTATATTACGAGTCGATTTAAACTCCGACTTCATACCACTCAATATGTTATGAAGTAAAAGCTCACCCCAACGAAACAGTTAAGTTTCAAAGTCAGTTTAAGTTTTCAAAAACTTAGAGGATTAGTTAGATTGGGTTGGGTTTGGTTGGGATTGGATTGGACTCTGAGTTGTGTTGGGTTAGGTTGGGTTGAGCTTCAACCCAACCTTGGTTATAGCTTAAACCAACCCAACCCAATCCAAAATATTCCTTAATAATCAGGGCCCAATACAACTTTCAGAAATAAGCTTTGTAAGTGTCAGTATCATATTCTTCATCAAATATGTCTGCTTCATTGATTTGTGATAGATTAAATAGTATTAAACAAGTAAATTCCCTAAGTTTTCAAATTACATTAACTAATTTTAAACCCTACATGGTGGTTTCATCAAGAGTTTATTAACAATAATCTAACTTCACAAGTCTTTTCGCAACTCCGAAGGTAACAAAACAATGTTATTACAAGCGCATTTTTTTTGTAAAAAAGGAGTGACTTATACTGCCAAGCAGTAACATGCACTGACGAGCTATCAAACCGCCATTTTGGTTCGAATAGTTTGAATACATAGGCTTCATGAACCGCGGTATTTTATAAATCTAGGGCCTCTAGTATTAACGTATTTTAGTGGCATCTACAAGGTAATTGCCGAAGGTTTACTTTAAAATGTTTTGTTGATTTTAGGCAATCCATACTACATTTTTTCGCAATAACTAACAATTGTGACAATATCACATAACTACAGAAAAAACAAATTCATGAAAGAATAACACATCTATTACACTTTTACGAGTACGGAATCTCGTCCTAAGATTTAAGTCATTTAAGTTTCTAATATCTTTTTGAGAACGATGTGTATTAAGCCCTTATTAAGGCTAACTTTATCGTCATGATTATTTTAGAATACTAAATATGTCATTCTGTAGACTAACATGTGTACTTCATGCCTATGTATGTACTTTTTTATAAATATGTAGCATTCAGTCGTGAATCACCGCCCCCTTAAGGCAGTATATAACGTGAAATATATTGCATTATAAAAATTTTGAGATTAAATATAAAGCTTAACTCAAAATCAATTAAAATTGAAATTAAATTTTGAAATTACCATTCCGGTGTTTTTAAGAGATAAGAAATAATTTATGCCTTAAATTAAATTTAAATTCATTAAATTAAATTTAATTATGTTAAATTTTCAAATTGCCATTCAGATCTTATTTTAAGGAGATAAGATATAATTTATATTTTAATTTAAAGCTGAAACTATCCTCTTTAAGACAGTGTATTATCTTACACATATTACATAATTCAAATTTTGAGATAATATTATAAAATTAATGACACTGATAAAAGTAAAAAATTTGTAACCAATTTTAAAAACAAACAAAAAATACTTTCAAACAATCATAAACCGATTTTCATCATCCTGTTTAATGCATTTAACATCAATAACAATTTTTTCTTGCGTTTAAAGACCAGAAATTCCTGTTTTTTTTAGTGTCGCAACACCGATAATTACTTCAGTAATCAAACAACTTTACGATCTTACCAGCACAAAGAAAGCAAACAAATTCAAATTAATTTAATTATCATCAACACAAACAGTCCTCTTTTAATTTTCAACAAAAGAACCTCTGTTTACTTTAGTACCACTGTGGGTCATTAAATTTCGATTGTAAAATCTTTACAATCGAAATCTTCGTTATAAAAAAAACTTTACGACTTGTCATAATACGATCAATGACATAATTGTTCGTTATTTGAATTGAAACAAATTTAGAAAGATAAAATAAAATCGCGTCAAGTCGGTCTTCGTTCGTCGACGACCTTAAAATTCTTAATGCGAAATTCCAGCCTTTATATGGCTCGATGGTGAAAACATGTCGTCGTCAGCTCGGTTCGTTTCCATCAGAGGAAACGAAATGTCAATTTTGTAGATATCGAAACTTTTACACGGTACCCTTTTTTTTTAAACGAACGACACTGCAAACGTTTTAGCATAGTGCCCATATTTGGGCGAAACGGGCCCCCTCATTAATATAAAAATGTTTGTTAGGTAGGTCACGATGATTCATACCAAGACTTTTTTAAAGATTTAACCAGATCAACTTGAAAACACTTTATAACAATTTTAATTTAATAACTTTTCTTTGCGTTGTACTTGAAAATATAAAACGAGATTTCTTTTAAAACTTCTTACGTAATCCAATCCTTTTATTTTATTTTAAAATGTTTGAATAAACATTAAGGTGAAATCAAATTGAAGAGGTGAGGATCTAATGTTTCCTGTAAACTTTGTTTTGAAATGCGTAATTTTTTGAATAAATTGAGGAAATCTTTTAAATTGGCAATAATTCTTAGCGTTTCGATTTAACATTGAAAGGTGTTTGTAAATCATTTACGAGACGTGCCACAAACAAATGGTTATTTGTAATTAATAGATTAATAGGAAGTTGTGGCAAACGAGTCGGGCTTAAGGTGTTATATTACATCATGTCTATTTTAACGGATGCGGTCATTTTTGTTCACGTTTGCTTAGTTTGTTTAAGTCGATTGTAGGTGTGCACCTGTCAATTTTCTTTTTAATCATCACTTATTATTTTTATGATCATAAAAAAAATCAATTTAAGTTTATTGATGGTGATTGATTAATTGTTTCTACAATCCTCCATGATTTTTACTGACTGGTATATTTAATTGAAGCTGAAAGCTTCGCTTTTCAGACGATTTATAAAATATTATATATTTCGTTATAAAAATTTTGAGATAAATATAAAGAACTAATTTTTGATTGAAACTAAACTTGTTGAAAATCGTAAATATAGTCTCGTATAAGACGATTTTCTGTTGATATTTCACATCCAGCGCCTCGTCCGCAAGCGACCTCGGCGATTTGAGATGAAATCTTTCCTTGTATATCTTAATAAACATATAGTCTTCCATAAGAAGATTTTATTCTTACTACGCCGAGGTCGCTTGCGGGCGAGGCGCTACAATCTTTCAAAATGGACGATTTTCTGTTGATATTTCATATCCAGCGCCTCGCCCGCAAGCCGCCTCGTCGATTTGAGACGATATCATTTCTTGAATATTTTGGTTTTCTGTTGATATATTCACATCCAGCGCCGCGCCCGCAAGCGACCTCGGCGATTTAAAGTGAAATCCTTAGTGTTATATCCCAGTAAATTTATGGAGTCTCCTATAAGACGATTTTATTTTCACAACGCCGAGGTCGCTTGCGGGCGAGGCGCTACAATTTTCCAAAATGGACTATTTTCTGTTGATATTTCATATCTAACGCCTCGCCCACAGGCGACCTCGGCGATTTTAAGTGAAATTCTTCCTGTTATATCCCAGTAAATATATAGAGCCTCCTATAAGACGATTTTATTCTCGTTACGCCGACGTCGCTTGCGGGCGAGGAGCTAAAATCTTCCAAAATGAACGATTTTCTGTTGATATTTCATATCGAGCACCTCGCCTGCCAGCGACCTCGGCGATTTGAGGGTAAATCGTTCCTTCTGTATCTTCGTACACATATAAAGTCTTCTGTAAGACAATTTTATTCTCACCACGCCAAAGTCACTTGCGGGCGAAACGCTACAATCTTCCAAAATGGACGATTTTCTGTTGAGAATCTTTCTAGTCCTAGGTGTAGTATTAGTTCTAGTTTTAATTTAAGGAAAATCCACAATGTAACATTGAATAACAACTAGAACTAACAAAACTAAAAAAAAACTAGAACTAACATTAGAGTTAAAACCGACACTAGATTTAGAACTCGAAACATTCGTATTTAACTGTAACATACATATAGAACGAATACGATATATATTGATTCAAAAAACCGCTGACAAACTTCTAAGGCAAGTAATACATGAAAAATTAAAATGAATAATTTTAATATACATGGGTTCGCAAAATATCTCTGTAACGAGATACAAACTTCTTTAAAAGTAAACATTATCTGCAAAAAAATACTTTTTTAAAAGTATTTTCTATGCTACTGATAATTTTGTCAAATAGGCTGAAATGTTGGGTAAGGTGTTGCCAATTACTTTTCAACTCTCTTAAAAATGTTTCATTAAAACAACAGTTTTTATGAAATTTATGGTTTCTCAAGCGATCCATATGACGACTTTAAAGTCCATGCAAAAAGTCAAGGCCCCTCACTTCGGTGTCTGTTATAATCAGTGAACATTTCTGCATATCAAATGTTAATTTGGCAATTGTCGGGCATTTGTTTTTCTTTTATCGTAAGTGAAGTGAAAAACGTAACCCGATTATTGAGGGTGCCAGCATGTTTGTTTACATTGCGATTTTTTTCATTAAAGCAACAATTTTTGAGAAATACAATTTTGAAGAAAATTTGTTAAATAAATGTCTGTAAATTTAAACTTTATAAACATCTGACGAATAACAGTTACATCATTTCCAACATGTCCAACATTTCTTACAGAAAGGATACCCATCAAGACTAAAGTCCGTGCAAAAAGTCAAGGCCCTCACATTAGACATCAATATCTTTGTAACCGCTAAAAGAATTGCTATAAATATTGCTATAATCAGTGAACTTTTCTGTGTATTATATGTTATTGTTCTTCCAAAATGGACGATTTTCTGTTGATATTTCAAATCCAGCGCCTCGCCCGCAAGCGACCTCGGCGATTTGAGGTGAAATCGTTCCTTGTATATCTTAGTAATCGTATAAAGTCTTCCATAAGACGATTTTATTCTCACCACGCCGAGGTTGCTTGCGGGAGAGGCGCTACCATCTTCCAAAATAGACGATTTTCTGTTGATATTTCATACCAAGCGCCTCGCCCGCAAGCAACCTCCGTGATTTGAGGCGAAATCGCTCTTTGTATATCTTAGTAAACATATAATGTCTTCTATAAGACGATTTTATTCTCACAGCGCCGAGGTCGCTTGCTGGCGAGGCGCTACAATCTTCCAAAACGGACGATTTTCTATTGATATTTCAAATCTAGCGCCTTGCCCGCAAGCGACCTCGGCGATTTGAGGTGAAATCGTTCCTTGTATATCTTAGTAATCGTATAAAGTCTTCCATAAGACGATTTTATTCTCACCACGTCGAGGTTGCTTGCGGGAGAGGCGCTACCATCTTCCAAAATAGACGATTTTCTGTTGATATTTCATACCAAGCGCCTCGCCCGCAAGCAACCTCCGTGATTTGAGGCGAAATCGCTCTTTGTATATCTTAGTAAACATATAATGTCTTCTATAAGACGATTTTATTCTCACAGCGCCGAGGTCGCTTGCTGGCGAGGCGCTACAATCTTCCAAAATGAACGGTTTTCTGGTGATATTTCATATCAAGCACCTCGTCGATCGGCTCAACACAAGATTTAATATATCTCCTGGTAACATTTTTGGGGTAAATATTAAAAACAAATTTTTGATTAAACATAGATTGTTAATTATTGAAGATATTCAAAAAATCCTCGTAGCCTTAGTTTTAAGAGTTGACGAATGATTCATACCTTAAATTAAAGGTGAAATCTTTTTCTTTCAAGCAATAAAACCTTAAATATATTGCATTATAAAAATGTCGAGATAAACCTTATTTTAACTGACCTAAAATTGCAAAAATTTGAACCTTTTTCAAAACATCCCCATCACCTTATTTTTAGAATATAAGAAAAGTTTTATATTTTAAATCAAAGCTGAAACTTTTTTCTTCAAATTAATGTATAACCTTAGCTATATTGCATCATAGGAATTTTGAGATAAAACTTAAAAACAAATTATTAGATGGTCATAATATTAAGAAATCGAACATATTTAAAACATCATCCGGACCTGATTTTAATGAGATAAGAAATGATTTATGACTTAAATTAAAGCTCACACATTCCTTTTTAAAACGGCATATAATATTAAATGTATGTATAAAATATCAATACGTTCTGTAACAAAATTTATTGTTTAAAATGATTTTTTTATGACTTTAATCACAACTATGATGATAAAGCATAAAAATTCCAACCATAAACTCAAAAATACATCAACAATGATTAAAACCACATTAACGATAAACCCCAAAAAATTTTAATTACATTACTAAGAATTTCTCTTTCAAAAAAAACACTCCAGGTTATTAGTCAGAGTTAGAAAAGAAAGATTATCGTCGCCACAAAGTCTGCGTAGGCCCCCTTACCTTCAACGTGAAGATTATTAGAGCTAACGAGCTTTAGACTCAATTAACGCGTAGGTTTCATTCTTTTCTTGTGAGGACCAATTTTGGTTTCTACCATATCCGACAAAAAGGTGGAACAAACACACCGGCCGTCGTCAGTCAATTGAAAATCCTCAGTCATATGAGACGGCCTGACACGATCGGTTTAACAACAGTCCTTTAAAAGACTTGCTCGCGATGACACAAATGGAAATTGTTTTAAGTTAAACTTGATATTATTTTTAAAATTTTTTTATAATAATTAAAAATGGCTACTATATTAAGTGATCAAATGAGTGGGTTAAAACTTCAAACTAAAACTGTTGGTGAAGATAGAATTAAAAAGGCTAAAGAACGAAATGAAGACGTTGCGATTCTTTCCATGGAATTACCTGGACAAAATAAAAGTTTTAAGTGTTCTGCGGGTGATGAGTGTTTAATGGGGGATTCAACTAAATTACCTTTAGGTTTGATACTTTTATTAAATCTTTAAAATTCAAAATCGATTAATTAATTTAGTCTAAAGACGTTCAAGATTTATGTAAGTTCGGTTTAATGGTACCTAGGTAATTGCTTAGGAACTATTCCAAGTCTAGGCCAACAAATAAATAAAATAGAGTCAATATCGTGACTGCGTTAGAAAACCTTGGTGTCAACCGGTTCCTAGTATATTATTTAAAATTGGGCCTCAAAATCCCATACCCCCTAAGGGATGCACGATATTCGATACGTTTTTTGTAGTCACGAAACATTTCGATCTTTCTTAATATGTATTATTATTATTATTTAATTCGAAACAGGTAAAAAAATTGAAAGTGAAATTAAAATCCTTGTTAAATCCAACGTTCATACTTAATTATAGTGGTGAGTAATTTTCGGTCAATCTTAAAAAGTTCAAAGTTGAAGACCGAATTACCTCATTAAGATAAATAATAATCTCAAAAGCGACAATAACAAAGAAATTTTTCCCCCCTTTAATTGTCTTTATCATTATTTTACTTTTTCTTTAACGACATTGGCGCACCGACTTCGCTTCTTTTCTAAACCGTGCGTTATCCCTGTATATGGAAGAGACGAGTGTGGGTTAAATGGGTCAATGTTAAAATAAAAACTTGAAGCTGAGACATTGAAATCGTAACATGACTTTAAAAAAATAAATTCAATATCGTATTCTTGGTTAAAGGAAAATTAAATTTTTTTTTCGTTGTTGTAGGAACGAAGAAAATGGAATACAAGACGAGGCAGTGGCACGAAAAATGTTTCTGTTGCGTCGTTTGTAAGACACCGATCGGAACTCAAAGTTTCATCCCGAGGGAACAAGAAATTTATTGCGCCAAGTGTTACGAAGAGAAATATGCTACTCGTTGCATTAAATGCGATAAGGTAAGAATTAAAAAGTTAACAAGTTTGCTTCAACATACATTCTTTTTATACAAATAATGTCACTTTCGTACTTATGGTGATTACCGGGAGAAAGCCATAAGAAAGTATGAAGGCTCATAAACAATAATAAAATAAACATTTTAAGTGTCAGTAATTTAAAGTACAAATTTAAAAAGTCAAAAATAAAAAAGAAATAAGTTACAAGTTTAAAAAGTAGCTACATAGTTTTTGTTTTTCTAGACCACCTGCCAAATAACTGTAAAGTTGGCAAAATTAACTGCAAATTTTGTTTTATCATCTTTTTAAATAAAGAAATACAGACGCTTTTTCAGCTTTGATTATTCAAAAAATAAAATTAAAATAAATAATAAAAACTGGCATATTCATATGAGGAGTACTTCTTGAAAGCTTTAGATCTTCCTCCATTCATTATAAATCTCGACAAGTTGTTAATATAATTTGTTATTATTTTCACGTTAACTGTTTAGTTACTAAAATAATTAGTAAAAATCAGAAAAATAACATAAATTTTATGATATTTTAAGAATTGTAGGTAATATCAACAAAAACCCTACAAAATACCTTGACAAGTATTATAGAAAAATAAACAAAATGTAGTAATTTTTTATATATTGGTACTAATGGTAAAATTTCTTTAGTCAATTAATTGTCAAAAAACATAAAATATTGTAGAGATTTCACCTAAGTCTGGTTAAAAATGTTTTTGTAATACGATACGGTAATGAAAACTCTTCCATTACTCAAATGGGTGCTGTAATGAGACTTCTTACAACATCCGATGCTGTAATGAGATTTTTATGAGATATTAGTCATAATTTTTCTAGTTATCTCGGCCCATAAATGTCATAATCAAAGATTATCATCACAGAATTTCGCCAATAACTCATCTTGAAACTAATTTTATACTCATTGTGTTTCCTACAACTTGGTTTCAATGATTTTTAGGTTAGGGTCTTACATTACTCAAAGGGGTGCTGTAATGAGACTTCTTACAAAATTCGATGCTGTAATGAGATTTTTAATCGTTAATTTTTCTAGTTGTCAATATGACCATTTTAATTGGAATTTATACTTAGTAAAATTTTAAGACTTATAAAATACTGTAAAGATTTCACTTAAGTCTGGTTAAAAGTGTTTTTGTAATACGATACGGTAATGAAAACTCTTACAGTACTCAAATGGGTGCTGTAATGAGACTTCTTACAATATCCGATGCTGTAATGAATTTTTTATGAAATAGTAGTCATTAATTTTTCTAGTTGTCTCGGCCCATAAATGTCATAATCAAAGATTATCATCACAGAATTTTGCCAATAACTCATCTTGAAACTAATTTTATACTCATTGTGTTTCCTACAACTTGGTTTCAATGATTTTTAGGTTAGGATCTTACATTACTCAAAGGGGTGCTGTAATGAGACTTCTTACAAAATTTGATGCTGTAATGAGATTTTTAATCGTTAATTTTTCTAGTTGTCAATATGACCATTTTAATTGGAATTTATACTTAGTAAAATTTTAAGACTTATAAAATACTGTAAAGATTTCACTTAAGTCTGGTTAAAAGTGTTTTTGTAATGCGATACGGTAATGAAAACTCTTACAGTACTCAAATGGGTGCTGTAATGAGACTTCTTACAACATCCGATGCTGTAATGAGATTTTTATGAGATATTAGTCATAATTTTTCTAGTTGTCTTGGCCCATAAATGTTATAATCACGGATTATCATAGCAGAGTTTTGCCAGAACTCTTCTTGAAACTAGTTTTAGACTCATTGTGTTTCCTACAACTTAATTTCAACGATTTTTAGGTTAGGGTCTTACATTACTCAAAGGGGTGCTGTAATGAGACTTCTTACAATATCCGATGCTGTAATGAATATTTTATGAGATAGTAGTCATTAATTTTTCTAGTTGTCTCGGCCCATAAATGTCATAATCAAAGATTATCATTACAGAATTTTGCCAATAACTCATCTTGAAACTAATTTTATACTCATTGTGTTTCCTACAACTTGGTTTCAATGATTTTTAGGTTAGGGTCTTACATTACTCAAAGGGGTGCTGTAATGAGACTTCTTACAAAATTCGATGCTGTAATGAGATTTTTAATCGTTAATTTTTCTAGTTGTCAATATGACCATTTTAATTGGAATTTATACTTAGTAAAATTTTAAGACTTATAAAATGTGTTTCTTATTCTATTTTTATGTAATTCGCGTTTTTATTCTTTTTTTCAAAAAAATTAAAATAAATTTTGACAATTTTTGGGAAATTTGTACGTAATAGTTGTACTAAAAAATGTGTCAAAATTTATTTTATTTTTGTTAAAAAAAAGATAAAAACGCGAATTACAAAAATAGCATAAAAAACTCGTTTAAAAAAAAACTCATTCATTAAAAAACTCTTGGCTTCGCCACTCGTTTTTCAATTTGAATTCATGCATTTCAAATAAGTATTACGAAACTTGTATTTTAATAAACTATTCTGGTTTTCCCTTTATATTCCGTAATTAATAAATATACAAAAGGTTATGAGTGTTTTGGCGTAAAATCTGAATGGTTTTTGTAAGGCTATATGTGACGTGGATGGAGAAATAAAAATTTAAAAACAACATTGACAATGACGCTTATTTAAAACATTATTAACAAATTTTTTAAGAGATTAAAGGGCATTTCCAGCAAAAATTGGACCAAAAAACAGTTTTAGACTCGTTGTGTTTTGTACAACTTGATGTCAATGATTTTGAGATTAGGCTCTTTTCTATGAATCTCAATGCATAAACTTGAAAGTCGTTATAGGCCCGTTTGTAACATATACCGATAAACTTCCCGATGGGGTTATCTGCCGGATAAGTTCATTTGTACTATAGTACAATGTACGAATATTATTGTAGGGGAGATTATGTGCAGGATAACTTATCGGGTACCCAGAAGTACCGATATAAGAGTTATCCGCCAGATATCTATGTTACCAAGGTTTTCGATCTTTAATATTATATTACATTTGTAAGAATTTCCAATTTATCCACAATTCGTCTAAAAAAGTACTTAACAATTTGTTATGAACCGAAATCGTCTAAAAAATCTATTTCGTTCCACTTTGTTTTTGGAGATAGGTTGAGTCCATTATGTGTCGTTATAATGCATTAATTAAGTCTCAGCTCTTTTTTACCAATCTCAGTCCATTAATGTCATAAACAAGCCTTATCATCGAAGAATATCACAAAGAAGTCAACCAAAAACCAATTGGGTTCTTTGTGGTTCTTGCAACTTGATTTCTTTGATTCAGAGGTTGTGTTGGGATTGTTACATATCATAATAATGACTTTTTTATGAATCTCGAGCCATGAATGTCATGATCGAAACTTATCATAACAGAATGTCGTGAAGAATTCAGGCAAAAACCAGTAATGCATTCGTTATGTGTCTTAAAGCTTGATTTTGAGGTTAAATTGAGTAGCCAGCTTTTTTACCAATCTCAGTCCATTATTCTCATAATCAAGTCTTATCATCGAAGAATATCACCAAGAACTCAACCAAAAACTAATTGTAGACTCGTTGTGGTTCCTAGAACTTGATTTCTTTGATTCAAAGGTTATGTTTGGATTGTTACATATCATAATAATGATTTTTTTATGAATCTCGAGCCATAAATGTCATAATCGGGACTTATCATCACAGAATATCATGAAGAACTAGCCAAAAACCAGTAATGCACTCGTTATGTGTCTTAAAGCTTGATTTTGAGGTTAAATTGAGTAGTCAGCTTTTTTACCAATCTCAGTCCATTAATGTCATAATCAAGTCTTATCATCGAAGAATATCACCAAGAACTCAACCAAAAACTAATTGTAGACTCGTTGTGGTTCCTAGAACTTGATTTCTTTGATTCAAAGGTTATGTTTGGATTGTTACATATCATAATAATGATTTTTTTTGAATCTCGAACCATAAATGTCATAATCGGGACTTATCATCACAGAATATCATGAAGAACTAGCCAAAAACCAGTAATGCACTCGTTATGTGTCTTAAAGCTTGATTTTGAGGTTAAATTGAGTAGTCAGCTTTTTTACCAATCTCAGTCCATTAATGTCATAATCAAGTCTTATCATCGAAGAATATCACCAAGAACTCAACCAAAAACTAATTGTAGACTCGTTGTGGTTCCTAGAACTTGATTTCTTTGATTCAAAGGTTATGTTTGGATTGTTACATATCATAATAATGATTTTTTTATGAATCTCGAGCCATAAATGTCATAATCTGGACTTATCATCACAGAATATCATGAAGAACTAGCCAAAAACCAGTAATGCACTCGTTATGTGTCTTAAAGCTTGATTTTGAGGTTAAATTGAGTAGCCAGTTTTTTACCAATCTCGGTCCATTATTGTCATAACCAAGTCTTATCATCGAAGAATATCACCAAGAACTCAACCAAAAACTAATTGTAGACTCGTTGTGGTTCCTAGAACTTGATTTCTTTGATTCAAAGGTTATGTTTGGATTGTTACATATCATAATAATGATTTTTTTATGAATCTCGAGCCATAAATGTCATAATCGGGACTTATCATCACAGAATATCATGAAGAACTAGCCAGAAACCAGTAATGCACTCGTTATGTGTCTTAAAGCTTGATTTTGAGGTTAAATTGAGTAGTCTATTATGTGCCATAATGCATTAACTAAATTTCAGCTCAGCTTTTTTACCAATCTCAGTCCAGTAATGTCAAAATCCAGTCTTATCATCGAAGAATATCACCAAGAACTGAACCAAAAACCAATTGTAGATTCGTTGTGGTTCTTAGAACTTGATTTCTTTAATTCAAAGGTTATATTTGGATTGTTACATATAATAATAATAATATTTTTATGAATCTCGAGCCATAAATGTCATAATCGGGACTTATCATCACAGAATATCATGAAGAACTAGCCAAAAACCAGTAATGCACTCGTTGTGTGTCTTAAAGCTTGATTTTGAGGTTAAATTGAGTAGTCAGCTTTTTTACCAATCTCAGTCCATTAATGTCATAATCAAGTCTTATCATCGAAGAGTATCACCAAGAACTCAACCAAAAACTAATTGTAGACTCGTTGTGGTTCCTAGAACTTGATTTCTTTGATTCAAAGGTTATGTTTGGATTGTTACATATCATAATAATGATTTTTTTATGAATCTCGAGCCATAAATGTCATAATCTGGACTTATCATCACAGAATATCATGAAGAACTAGCCAAAAACCAGTAATGCACTCGTTATGAGTCTTAAAGCTTGATTTTGAGGTTAAATTGAGTAGTCAGCTTTTTTACCAATCTCAGTCCATTAATGTCATAATCAAGTCTTATCATCGAAGAATATCACCAAGAACTCAACCAAGAACTAATTGTAGACTCGTGGTGGTTCCTAGAACTTGATTTCTTTGATTCAAAGGTTATATTTGGATTGTTACATATCATAATAATGATTTTTTTATGAATCTCGAGCCATAAATGTCATAATCGGGACTTATCATCACAGAATTTCATGAAGAACTAGCCAAAAACCAGTAATGCACTCGTTATGTGTCTTAAAGCTTGATTTTGAGGTTAAATTGAGTAGTCAGCTTTTTTACCAATCTCAGTCCATTAATGTCATAATCAAGTCTTATCATCGAAGAATATCACCAAGAACTCAACCAAAAACTAATTGTAGACTCGTTGTGGTTCCTAGAACTTGATCTCTTTGATTCAAAGGTTATGTTTGGATTGTTACATATCATAATTATGATTTTTTTATGAATCTCGAGCCATAAATGTCATAATCGGGACTTATCATCACAGAATATCATGAAGAACTAGCCAAAAACCAGTAATGCACTCGTTATGTGTCTTAAAGCTTGATTTTGAGGTTAAATTGAGTAGTCTATTATGTGCCATAATGCATTAACTAAATTTCAGCTCAGCTTTTTTACCAATCTCAGTCCAGTAATGTCAAAATCCAGTCTTATCATCGAAGAATATCACCAAGAACTGAACCAAAACCAATTGTAGATTCGTTGTGGTTCTTAGAAATTGATTTCTTTGATTCAAAGGTTATATTTGGATTATGACATATCATAATAATGATTTAACGGAATATAATCGTCCTTATCTATGAATTTATAACCATACATCTCATAATCGAGACTTATGATCGAGGAATATCATCAAGAACTCGACCGAGTACCAATTATAGACCCGTTATGTGTCTTACAGCTTGGTTTTGTTGACTTTGAAGTTAGATTGAATCTTTTATGTTTAATTTTAACGAATCAACTAGATCTTAGCTCTTTTCAAGAATCCAAGTCCAAAGCAGTTTTAGATTCATTGAGTTTCGTATAACTTGATTTCAATGATTTTGAGATATGGTTCGGATCGTTACATGAGTAATGTAAATCTTAATAAATAACATCTGTTATCATCTTAACAATCAAAATGACTTCCGCCAATGTAGATCTTCGAGTACTAGCATTTGCATTTTTTTGAACACGATCTAACATACATTCTTCCAAGACCAAAGTTTTTTCTTAATCCAATATGAAAATTTTTGAACATTTTTTTCATTTGGTAAACGTCATTTTGGCAACATATGTTGAAGACATATGTTTATATAATCTTTTTTGCTCATTTTTAGTTGCAGAAACCGTCTATGTATGGCCAACCAAACATTTTTGTAACACCCTGTATAACTCTTCTATCAATTTCAGCCCATAAAAGTCATAACCAAAATTTAACATAGAAGAATTTCGGCAAGAACTCCACTTGAAAGTAGTTTTAGACTCATTGTGATACGATTATAGTACAACTTGATTTCTTTGATTTTTATGTTAGGTTGGGTTTGTTATATGCATCATTAATGAATCAACAAAATTTCAGCTCTTTTCTATCAATCTCTGGTCATCAATGGTATAGTCCAAATTCATTATCAAAAAATATCGTAAAAAATTTAACTAGAACCCAATTTAAGTCTCATTTTGTAATATGTTTTGATGGATTTTGAGGTTAGGTTGCTTGTTATAACATTTTTATATTTGTCATTATTAACTATGTAGTGTAGTCATAATATTTATATATTACTTAAAAGCTGGGTATCTATAATTTAAAATTAATAGAAAATTGTGTTTGACACTTTGATTTTCACGTTTGATATGATATTTTTTCCAAAATATCACCATTTCTGACCTTACGGGTTATGGACTATGCCATTAATAAAACACTAAAAGATAACAATAAATGATTTAGAATAAATTTCATAAAGAAGTATGTTGATGACTTGATTGTGAGGGTCCATAGAGATGATACATGAGCTATACTTGAATTGTAAATTTAATGCTTGGTCCCAAGTTATTTTGACGTCTATTTTTAAAATTCGTCAACGACATCTTATGTCCAATAATATATATTTTTAAACCATTTTGAGATTGTTGATAAATGTCGTCACATTTTATA
This sequence comes from Onthophagus sagittarius, assembly GCA_036711965.1. Classification (NCBI taxonomy): domain Eukaryota; kingdom Metazoa; phylum Arthropoda; class Insecta; order Coleoptera; family Scarabaeidae; genus Onthophagus; species Onthophagus sagittarius. The sequence continues at coordinate 19,444,791 of JASERS010000004.1, forward strand.
CCAAATTCTTTATAAAAACGTTGTTTTTGAAAAAGTTATATTGGTCCTAGATATTTGAAGAATGTTATGGATTGAATTGGGTTGAGCTCCAACGTTATACTATCCTTTATATTGAAAGATATAAAGTTAAAGGTCAACACTAACAAACCAAATCCAACATAACTAAACTGAACGCAACCAACTTAATCGAACCCATAACATTTCTCAACTAAACCCAACCCAATATAAAGAAGTCTCTAAGAAAGAAGAATCTAAGTTTTTCGGAAATATTCCATGATTTTTTCTTCTATAGTTAGGAAAAAATGAAGGATAGTAGGAAAGTTTTCTTCTATGATTAAGTTGAGTTAAACTCCAACTTCAAAGTGAACTTGTGAAGATAAAACAATAAAATTCCCAAAGTGTTTTACGATGAAGTTTAGTTTATTTCCAAAAACGGTTAATCGGTACTATAGCTATTTCGGTGTAAGATAGAGTACAATATTTTAATAAGATTAACACATTATGCTGGTTCGGAAATCATGAGATTCGATTTAAAACTATTGTTGAGATATGATAAAAGCCTAAAGGACGCGTTATAATTAACAAATTTAAAAGCTTGAAGAGCACCTATTCAAATTGTTTGTGTAAAATTCTTTAACAAATTAAAGGCTTGAAGAGCACGTGTTCAATTTCTTTTTGGTTATAAACTAGACTTAACAAAATTCAACATTATAAAGGCAAAATTACAAACATTAGCAAAAAATAAATGTGCGTTAAGCGCGTTTGAACGTCAGTCATTTATGAATTTGAAGCTCTACCCAACTTAATCATAGAAAAAGAAAATCAATCCCAAAGCAATACCTTCTAAGTTCAATTCAACATGAAAGATGGTATCAAGTTGGGTTGAGTTGAGCTCCAACTTCATACCTTTCAGTATAAGGAATGGTATAACTTTTTCTTCTATGGCTGGGTTGGGTTGGGTTCATACCATTCAACATGAGGCATGATATGAAGTTGAAACTCAACCCAACACAATCACAATAAAACAACATCTTCTAAGCTCAATTCAACATGAGAGATGGTATCAACTTGGGTTGAGTTGAACTCCAACTTCATAGCATTCAAGGTATTCCTATGGGTTCCAAAATATCACCTGTTTTTATTTTACTGATTATGGATTATGTCATTGATGAAATACTAAAAGATAATATTAAATTATTTAGGATAAATGACATAAAGAAAAGCGTTGATGACTTGATTCTGGGTGTCCACAGGGATGGTATAGGAGCTATACTTGAATGCTTTCAACAGTTTTCACCGAAACATTAAGTTTACAATTGAAATTGAGACAAATAAGGAGATTCCTTTCTTAGATACTAAAATTATTCGTAATAATACAAATACTATTACGTTTGATTGAAGCAGGAAACCTACTTTGATAGATACCTAAATTTCAATTAAAACCATAACTTTTACCACAAAATAGCGATAGTACAAACTGTGAAACACCGAGTTATAAGTATAAGTGACCTTTTGTTTTTAGAGAAAGACCTTACCCATTTTTTAGACGTCACATTTTATACCAAATTTTTTATAAAAGCGTTGTTTTCGAAAAAAATTATATTGGTCCTTAATATTTTAAGAATGTTATGGATTGAATAGAGTTGAACTCAATATAAAGAATCTTCTAAGTGTTTCGGAAATATTCCATGATTTTTTCTTCTATAGTTAGAAGAAAATGAAGGATAGTATGAAACTTTTCTTCTATGACTAAGTTGAGTTGAACTTCAACTTCAAAGTAAACTTGTAAAATTAAAAAATAAAATTTCCAAAGGGTTTTACGATAAAGTTTAGTTTATTTTCAAAAACGGCTAATCGGTGCTTTAGCTATTTCGGTGTAAGATACACCTTCTTCAGGCACGACGTCAAATAGAAGAGAACAATATAAGTACGAAGGCTTTCACGACCAGTGTTAATTGAACTAAAATTAGAACTAACACTAGCACTAACACTAGAACTATCACTAGAACTATCACTAGGACTAACACTAGATCTAAAACTAGAATCTTTCGGGTTTCGCCGTGCGTTTTTTTTTCAGTTAGAACCAGTTTCTGAAGAAGGTTGCAACATGGCATCCGAAACGTCAAACATTTTTTTAAAAAACGCACGGCGAAACCCGAAAGTTTCTAGTTTTAGATCTAGTGTTAGTCCTAGTGATAGTTCTAGTGATAGTTCTAGTGTTAGTGCTAGTGTTAGTTCTAATTTTAGTTCAAGAAGAGAACAATATTTTAAAAAGATTAACACATCATGCGGGTTCGGAAATCATGAGATTCGATTTAAAACTATTGTTGAGATATGATAAAAGCCTGAAGGACGCGTTATAATAAACAAATTTAAAAGCTTGAAGAGCACGTGTTCAATTTCTTTTTGGTTATAAACTAGACTTCACCGTAAAAAGTTTTATGTAAAAAACAAAATGTCGTAAAAAACACAAAATTGAACATTATAAAGGTAAAATTACAAACATTAGCAAAAAAATAAATGTGCGTTAAGCGCGTTTGAACGTCAGTCATTGTCATTCAACATGAGGCATGATATGAAGTTGAAACTCAACACAACCCAATCACAATAAAACAACATCTTCTAAGCTCAATTCAACATGAGAGATGGTATCAACTTGGGTTGAGTTGAACTCCAACTTCATTCAATATGAAGGATGGTATGAAGTTGAAGCTCAACCCAATTCAATCCATAACATTCTTAACCCAATCCTAGAAAAACAAAATCAACCCAAAAGAACAAATCTTGTAAGATCAACACAACATGAGAGATGGTATCAAGTTGGGTTGGGTTAAGCTCCAACTTCATACCATTCAATATAAGGGATGGTATGAATTTGAACCTCTACCCAACCTAACTTGATGCCATAATATTAGACTAATTTCATGATTAAAAAAAAAATAATGAAAAAATGAAAAAATAAAATTCAAGATTTTTAAAAATTTCTGCATATTAGGATTTTCATATTGTAGTACAATATTCAATTTAAGTTTTAATATGGATGGTATTCTGGTATTTTCGGAAGCAAAAATTTGCAACTGACTGATGACTGAATGATGACACTTTGATAAGTTCTATAAACTGAAAATATTTTGCATTGTATCACACACAATGCACCTATCAAGACTTACATTAAATGTATAAAAACTCAGACTGAATGCTCTTGTTGTGACAGATGTCGTAAATCTGGCGAATACATTTATAATAGAATGATTTTGATAGGAATTTTGACTCTAAACCATGTTTGACAATCACCTTTCGTTGATCTATCATTCAATTTAGTATCAACATTTCCAATTGATTGTATACATAATTGTTGCTCTTTATTGGGCTGTTTATCAGACGTCATTAATAGGTCAACTTGGGTTGAGTTGAACTCCAACTTCATACCATTCAATATGAGGTATGGTATGAAGTTAAAGCTCTACCAAACCCAATCTTAGAAAAAAAAATCAACCCCAAAAGAACAAATCTTGTACGTTTAATACAACATGAGAGATGGTATCAAGTTGGGTTGCGTTGAACTCCAACTTCATAGCATTCAATATGAAGGATGGTATGAAGTTGAAGCTCAACCCAATTCAATCCATAACATTCTTAACCCAATCCTAGAAAAACAAAATCAACCCAAAAGAACAAATCTTGTAAGATCAACACAACATGAGAGATGGTATCAAGTTGGGTTGGGTTAAGCTCCAACTTCATACCATTCAATATAAGGAATGGTATGAATTTGAAGCTCTACCCAACCTAACTTGATGCCATAATATTAGACTAATTTCATGATTAAAAAAAAATAATGAAAAAATGAAAAAATAAAATTCAAGATTTTTAAAAATTTCTGCATATTAGGATTTTCATATTGTAGTACAATATTCAATTTAAGTTTTAATATGCATGGTATTCTGGTATTTTCAGAAGCAAAAATTTGCAACTGACTGATGACTGAATGATGACACTTTGATAAGTTCTATAAACTGAAAATATTTTGCATTGTATCACACACAATGCACCTATCAAGACTTACATTAAATGTATAAAAACTCGGACTGAATGCTCTTGTTGTGACAAATGTCGTAAATCTGGCGAATACATTTATAATAGAATGATTTTGATAGGAATTTTGACTCTAAACCATGTTTAACAATCACCTTTCGTTGATCTATCATTCAATTTAGTATCAACATTTCCAATTGATTGTATACATAATTGTTGCTCCTTATTGGGCTGTTTATCAGACGTCATTAATAGGTCAACTTGGGTTGAGTTGAACTCCAACTTCATACCATTCAATATGAGGTATGGTATAAAGTTAAAGCTCTACCAAACCCAATCCTAGAAAAAAAAAATCAACCCCAAAAGAACAAATCTTGTACGTTTAATACAACATGAGAGATGGTATCAAGTTAGGTTGCGTTGAACTCCAACTTAATAACATTCAATATGAAGGATGGTATGAAGTTGAAGCTCAACCCAATTCAATCCATAACATTCTTAACCCAATCCTAGAAAAACAAAATCAACCCAAAAGAACAAATCTTGTAAGATCAACACAACATGAGAGATGGTATCAAGTTGGGTTGGGTTAAGCTCCAACTTCATACCATTCAATATAAGGGATGGTATGAATTTGAAGCTCTACCCAACCTAACTTGATGCCATAATATTAGACTAACTTCATGATTAAAAAAAAATAATGAAAAAATGAAAAAATAAAATTCAAGATTTTTAAAAATTTCTGCATATTAGGATTTTCATATTGTAGTACAATATTCAATTTAAGTTTTAATATGCATGGTATTCTGGTATTTTCAGAAGCAAAAATTTGCAACTGACTGATGACTGAATGATGACACTTTGATAAGTTCTATAAACTGAAAATATTTTGCATTGTATCACACACAATGCACCTATCAAGACTTACATTAAATGTATAAAAACTCGGACTGAATGCTCTTGTTGTGACAGATGTCGTAAATCTGGCGAATACATTTATAATAGAATGATTTTGATAGGAATTATGACTCTAAACCATGTTTGACAATCACCTTTCGTTGATCTATTATTCAATTTAGTATCAACATTTCCAATTGATTGTATACATAATTGTTGCTCTTTATTGGGCTGTTTATCAGACGTCATTAATAGGTCAACTTGGGTTGAGTTGAACTCCAACTTCATACCATTCAATATGAGGTATGGTATGAAGTTAAAGCTCTACCAAACCCAATCTTAGAAAAAAAATCAACTCCAAAAGAACAAATCTTGTACGTTTAATACAACATGAAAGATGGTATCAAGTTGGGTTGCGTTGAACTCCAACTTCATAGCATTCAATATGAAGGATGGTATGAAGTTGAAGCTCAACCCAATTCAATCCATAACATTCTTAACCCAATCCTAGAAAAACAAAATCAACCCAAAAGAACAAATCTTGTAAGATCAACACAACATGAGAGATGGTATCAAGTTGGGTTGGGTTAAGCTCCAACTTCATACCATTCAATATAAGGGATGGTATGAATTTGAAGCTCTACCCAACCTAACTTGATGCCATAATATTAGACTATTTTTATGATTAAAAAAAAAATAATGAAAAAATGAAAAAATAAAATTCAAGATTTTAAAAATTTCTGCATATTAGGATTTTCATATTGTAGTACAATATTCAATTTAAGTTTTAATATGGATGGTATTCTGGTATTTTCGGAAGCAAAAATTTGCAACTGACTGATGACTGAATGATGACACTTTGATAAGTTCTATAAACTGAAAATATTTTGCATTGTATCACACACAATGCACCTATCAAGACTTACATTAAATGTATAAAAACTCAGACTGAATGCTCTTGTTGTGCTCTACCAAACCCAATCCTAGAAAAAAAAATCAACCCCAAAAGAACAAATCTTGTACGTTTAATACAACATGAGAGATGGTATCAAGTTGGGTTGCGTTAAACTCCAACTTCATACCATTCAATATAAGGGATGGTATGAATTTGAAGCTCTACTCAACCTAACTTGATACCATGATATCGCACTGATTTCTTTAAATTTCTTCCCAAATTGTTTAATTTTATTCAATTTAATAACAATTAATATAGCTAATTTGATTTAAATGCATTTAGAAAATTATCCATGTTGCAAATGAAAAGTATCAGAAATAAAATTATTGTACTAACTTCTTAACTTAGTTTATTTGAAAAATATTTATATCGGTACCGGTTTCGTAGATATCATTCCATAATCAGCCGAAAATGTCATAAAAGAGCTAAACAGAAGAGCTGAAATTGTTGGATATATTTGCATTAAAGAAAACAGATATCTGTTTCCTTTTCTCACCCCGCCAACATGGTCAATCGTTTTGTAAATCTTAATTAATTTTACTTTTCAACATTTTATTTTCATCATCAACATTTAAACCTATTATTCACAACGTTTCAAAAAATTTTCTTTAATGCAAATGTATCCAACAACTTCAGCTCTTCTACCTGTTTAACTCTTTTATGACATTTTCGGCTGATGATGGAATGATATTTCCGAAACCGGTACCGATATAAATATTTTTCAAATAAAGCAAGTGAAAAATTCATGATTTTTTTAAAATTTCTGCATATTAGGATTTTCATATTGTAATACAATATTCAATTTAAGTTTTAATATGGATGGTATTCTGGTATTTTCGGAAGCAAAAATTTGCAACTGTGGCCTATCTTAAAAAAAGTTGTTTAAAATTCAAATAACTGAAAAGTTTGCAGTTTGTTGTTGGGATTTACTATGAAGATTCAAAACCTTCATTTCCAGAACACTATATACGAAATTTTATTTTTGATCTATCTAGTTTATTAGGTAATGGTTTACATTTGTTTGATAAGTTCTATAAACTGAAAATATTTTGCATTCTATCACACACAATGCACTCTTGTTGTGAGAGATGTCATAAATCTGGCGAATACATTTATAATAGAATGATTTTGATAGGAATTTTGACTCTAAACCATGTTTGAAAATCACCTTTCGTTGCTCTTTATTGGGCTGTTTATCAGAAGTCATTAATAGGTCATAAATCACGTTCCAGCAACGTCAAAATGTGATGTTAATGGACTGTGACAATAGGCTATCAATTTTTCGTCATTATTCACGTTCAATATTATGTAAGTTGACTTTTTCAATCACGACAAACTGACGTGATATTAACGTGAGTTTGCTGCTTGGTATTTTAAAAAATTAAGGGAGAAACTCAAATCAAGTGTGATCTACTGCTCAATGTGATGGCCAATATATTGGTCAAACTATTATCCGTGCCAGAAGTTAAGGCCCCTCACTTTAGAGAGCGATATCTTCGAAATCGCTCGATAAAAAAAATTGCGGTAAAGTTTGTTGTAACCAATGAACATTTCTGTGTATCAATTTGTTCAAATCGCATTCTGGACATAGTTGCTCAAATATTGGTGTTTCAAATAAAGGATCCGTTGACCAATAATCTCTCCAATGAGATTTTCTGGTTTGGCCCACCAATATTAGTAATCCAAGAATTTTTTTTTATTTCGTTAGTGGTAACTTCTGTCTATCATACCGTTTTTGCAGAAATTTTATGTACCTTTTTCATTTGAGAATGGTACAAATTGGTCTGCGTAACGACTAAATCAAAAAAAAACCACTATCAAAACCTTCATTTCCAGAACACTATATACGAAATTATATTTTTGATCTATCTAGTTTATTAGATAATGGTTTACATTTGTTTGATAAGTTCTATAGACTGAAAATATTTCGCATTGTATCACACACAATGCACCTATCAAGACTTACATCAAATGTATAAAAACTCAGACTGAATGCTCTTGTTGTGAGAGATATCGTAAATCTGGCGAATACATTTATAATAGAATGATTTTGATGGGAATTTTGACTCTAAACCATATTTGAAAATCACCTTTCGTTGCTCTTTTTTAGGCTGTTTATCAGACGTCATTAATAGGTCATAAAGATGTTAATGGACTGTAACAATAGGCTATCAACTTTTCGTCATTATTCACGTTCAATATTATGTAAGTTGACTTTTTAAATCATGACAAACTGACGTGATATTAATGAGTGTTTGCTGCCTGAGTAATTTAAAAAATTAAGGGAGAAACTCAAATCAAGTGTGATCTACTGCTCAACGTGATGGCCAATATATTGGTCAAACTATAATCCGTGCCAGAAGTCAAGGGCCCTCACTTTAGAGATCGATATCTTCGAAATCGCTCGATGAAAAAAATTGCGATAAAGTTTGTTGTAACCAATGAACATTTCTGTGTATCATAGGTTAATTTGGAAATTTTCGGATCAGTTTTTCAAAATGAGGTCTCCCTCATGAGCATCTTGAGTGTTATTTCTGTTTCTTTTTAACCTGTATTGCAATTAATCGCTTTTAAAAAATTAGGGAGCCCTTATTTTGAAAAACTTGTAACGTAATCGACATACAATATTATTAAACACATTTTGGTAAAAATCGCGTTGAAATCCGACTGATCATTTTCGAAATAACCACATCTTACTAAACCGCGATTTTCCGCGTAAATATTGAAATAAAAAAAAGCAGAAAAAAAGAATATTGATAAACTAAAATATGCCCCGCTTAACACATTGTTGACCGGCAATTTTACTGAAAATTTATCTCATGTCACCGGCTATTATTTCGTGATTGTATGTGGAAGTAAAACAATAAAAATAAACTTTAATAAATTTTATTTATTATTCAACTTTTAATAATTCTTTTTCGTATGATATGCAGTATAACAATCACCTACGTGTAATGGTACACAACAGCTTTTACAAATAAATCTAATTTCGCTTCTTTTTCCCTTTGAAGAGCATACTCTACACGCTTTAGTCGGATTTGCTTTTCTGGCAGTAACTATTTTTTCTAAGACGTGGTCTCTTACTTATCCGGAAAGCCTGAAGGGTGTGTCTTTATAAGGAGCTGTTGGGTCATTCTCTAGCTACTTCCAGTAGAAATCTCTTGTATCTGGTTTTATTTTGTGGCAGATAGGTACAGTACAGTTTATAAGCATTAAACAAGGTGCAGTTTATCAGAAAAAATGCTAATTTTTTGTACCATTTTACAGTTTTTCGTAAAATATTGCTGTTTTCCAAGTACTGATCTGCACGATCTACCCCTTTCATATATTTATTGTATTGCAATATTCAAGTTGGATTGATTGTATCGTCTATATAATTTTTTTTTCGATTTCCACTTGATTTCATGGAAGCATCATAAATAGGTGATATCATCCGTACTATTCTTTTATCCTTCCAAGCAATAAGGATAACAGGTCCCTTCCGTAAACAGTCATTTCTCCTCTGTGCAGACTTTTGCATTTTCTATCAGGATCTTTGGTAAGCCACGGTTTTCCCGTATGGTATCACACACTAGTGGTTTTTTTTCTGAGTAATATTTCGGCTGTAGATACACTGTTATAATAATTTTCTTGATATATATGATGCCACTCACCAAGATACGGCTCCAACACAGACAATATTGTGTCTTGCAGCTTTTTGCCTTGCCCCGAATAGATCTCGAAGTTGTATATATACCCACTCTTACTTTCGCAAAGCATTCTGATCAAAATTCCATATTTTGTTATCTTCGCTGGGTTGTATGTTCTAAAGCTGATGCGTCCTCTGTATGGTACCATTGCTTCGTCTAGAGCTAACTCCTGCTTGGGTGTATATAGAGACTGAAATTTTGGAATAATGTAGCGTTTCAAAAAAAAAACGAATAGTGTTATACAACAAAAAAAAGAAATCTCGACTATCCAAACAAAAATATAATGTCTCAATAAACGCCACGATATGAGAAGGTCCCGGCCAATCTCAAAGGAGAAGGGGTGGATTTAATAATGTAATAGGGCGCCAGTGGATCGCCAAATATACCTTCACAAATGCAACTGTAACAGGATCCACACTGTGACAATTAGTGTGACGACAAAACAAAAAAACGTAAATAAAGAGTAATAATAATGTGTAATAATAATGTATAATAATAATGTATAAAGTAAAACAAAATGAAGAATGATTAAATAAAGCAAACAAAAATAAACATGTATATATAAATTCAAAAATCAAAATCAAAATTAATCAATGGTATACTCGAGCAACCGAAGATTTTACAAAAGAAAAAAAAATGTTACTTTTGACATAAAAACGCAATAAAAATACTGTTTATTTCGTATATAAGAAAAGAACTAAATCTAACTATTGATATCGGAGCTCAAAATGATGTTATATTTTGTTGACGAACGGCGGGCTTTTCCTCGACAAATTAAAATAATAATAAAAATCTGACCTTATGGTTATGGTAGTGGTTTTTTTTTTCATTTTAGATAGTTCCAATAAATTATATCGATTGATAATCAATAAGGACAATAACGGTGGCTTCAAAAGTTGTCGGACGACACGTGAGACAGTGATTGTTTCAACCAAAACAAAAAAGCTTTAAAAAAAAACGTAAGAATATTATACTAAGAAAAACTAAATACCTTACCGTTTCGTCCGATACAATAATCAATAACAAAACGCTTTTCCCAAATAAAAATCTCGATGATAAACGTTTTTAAACCGCTCCACGCGAATTAAAATTTATCCTCACCAAGGAGTACGACGAAAGTAACAATTCACCAAATCTTCCGTCGAAAATATCAATTTTTACCTCTAATCCCAATTAAATAGGAGGGTGCTACACTACTAACCCTTAATTTGAAGGTAAAATTGAAAATTCAATTCGCGTTACGGAAAACTCTGTTCACGTTAGTTATATCTTTTACCAGTCCCCTCTTTATCTCCCCGTCCTTCGACCCGAAATTCGTCTCGCCAACCAAAAAAAAACTCGATTTACCAAAAACGTGCATAAAATCAAAACAGAAAAATATACCTCGAAAATTATGAAACCCAAAATGCAAAATTTTAAAAATAATAATTTGTTTAAATTTAAATGTTTTCTTTTAATTTAAAATAATTAAACAAAACGTTACAATAATATAATTCAAGAGTGGTCTAATTTTGTAAAGTCTGTCTTTGGGAGATGTATGTTGCGTATTATCATTTAAATGAAAAAATGTAAGAATTTGTTCAAATCGCATTCTGGACACTCTTCTTCCAAATCGTCGTCACTATCTGATGCTATTATATTTCTTTTTTGATATTTTGGTGGCCTGATATCACAGTCGCTATCTTCTGATACAGTATCATTTTCACAGTTACCACAATTTGATTCACAATTACTCGGACAATCAGAAAAAGCATCCGCGTATAATTCATTGAAGGATTCTTCATTACGTTCCATCATCGTTTTTTAAAATTTTTTTAATTATTAAATATTTTTTACAACAAAAGATTTGGCGGGTCTTATAATCGAGAGAAACAGCTTGTGTTATACTGACCAACAATTGCACTGTATGGTCGCCAACAGAAAAAACAACAGCGGTGCGAAAAAAACGCATCACGAGTTTACTCGTGGCCGGTTAACAATGTGTTAAGAATACTTTCGGTTAAATTTTCACTGATTACAATAAATTTTACCACAATTTTTTTCATCGAGCGATTTCGAAGGTATCGATCTGTAATGTTAGGGGCCTTGACATCTGGCACGGATAATAATAGTCAATGGCTAAAAAGTAGGATGTCCAAACGTATGTAGGAGTAATTGTAGACTCCTCAAGTCAACACGTTCATAACATTCAACTGATACAAGACACAAATTTAATTCTGAAAACGTTAAAGTTTTGGGTACAGAATCAAACATTTATAACAGAACATTTTTGGAAATTAATATATAATAGATATTAATTACACGGATAAATCCATTAATTCCAAAACAGTTACTCAATTTTTACGTATTTGTCATAACAATCCAATTAAAATTGATAAGAATTTAAATAACAGAACCAAAATATTTTTTTAAAAAGGTTGTGAGTAGGTTGAAAATGAGCTATTAATCATTAACTTACCAAAAACAAACCTATAATTAACATTTATAAATCCCAAAACAACAAATACCCGAAAGAAGGTTGTTAAATTAATTGTTATTTCTTTAATATCGGATTAAAATTTATTGACGTCGTTAAGTTAAAAAAGGAAACTTGATAATAAATAAAATTTCCATAAATTATTTATATCTTTTATTTTATTTTAAGGTCATAACAAGTGGAGGAGTGACGTACAAAAACGAACCATGGCATAGGGAATGTTTCACCTGCACTCATTGTCAAGCAAGTCTAGCGGGTGCTCGTTTCACCAGCCGCGATGATAAGCCATATTGTGCCGATTGCTTCGGGGAGTTATTCGCAAAGAGATGTTTCGCCTGCAGCAAACCAATTACGGGTATCGGAGGAACGAAATTCATTTCGTTCGAGGACCGTCATTGGCACAACGATTGTTTCTTCTGTGCCATGTGCCGCACCAGTTTGGTAGGAAGAGGTTTTATCACCGATCAGGAAGATATTATCTGTCCCGAGTGTGCTAAACAAAAGCTAATGTAAAAAGAGTTTACCAAAAAAAATTCGCCCCCGATTTCATCGAAATTTTTTAAATTAGGAATGATGTGATAAGAAGAATCAAAATTAATTCGTTTTTATCGGCGGGGGCGGGTTTTTTTAATATGTAAAGAGTTTTAATTTAATTAAAATGTTGAAAAGATAAAGAAAGTATGAAAGATCTAGTGATAAAAAATGTACACGAACACACAAAACATTTTAAATACACACACACGATACACAAAACACATTTACACACGAAACACAACATTCAAAACAAACAAGCAGACTTTTTTTTTACCTGCACTACACAAAAAAGTATTTGTTAAAAAAATTATTAAAAAAATACTATTATATAATATACTGGGTGGTTATTAAAGTTATTAAAAACTACTTTATAACCCCTCAATATAAGAATTATAATTTGTCTTTAAGGTCTAATTCAAATTGGAACTTTAAGATAAATACTTTTTTGAAATATTTATTGACGATTCTATTTTTTATATTAACTACGTACAGATATAAAATTTGCCTTATTAATAGTTAGTTATGCTTAAAAAAAAGAAATAATATTTTTATAGATCGCGATTTTCTCTTTCGTCCTTTTAACACAAATCAAATTAATAATAATTAATTAAAAATAAAATTATCCTTCAAATTCGGTGGCCTTAAATAACAAAATCTAATATCAAATTCTTCCTTCTTTATTTTTGGTATACTTAGTTAGTGTTTGGGTACGTTGAGAGTATACTGCCTATATAAGCGTGAGATAATCCCCTTTTTATTTATTTGTAGATACATAATACCTTTGTACACAGCTTTTGTAAGCATTTAATTGTAAAAGGATTATTAAAAAAGAAATGAGCAGATATGGTGCTACACAGTAGTAATTAGTTGGCTTAATTTAATATTTAAGTGTCTCCTGTAACTTAGTCATCGCGGTTTGCTTAAACCGCTTTTTATTGTAATTATCTTTATTATTTCGAATAAGATTTAATTTTTTTTTGCCAAAATAGGACATTATTGTTATGTAAATGTTTATTATATATATATTTATAAATATATATAGAAAAACTTATTTTCAATTTCTTGGAATGTTACTTGTTATTGCTTCTCTTTAAAATACACAATATGATACAGGGCTTTGCTTACATAGGGACATTGTTACATATATTCTACAATAAATCTCTAAAATTTCAAAAATAATATTTGTTTTATTGTAATCCATCAGGTAAATTTTGTTTTTATACCCTCTGTAACTCTTCTATTGCTGTTATCTACCCAGAACGCATGATTTCTCTGAAAGAAAACAGTTTTCAAAATCTAATAAATATAGTTTTAAATTACAAAAGAAACTAGACGTTGCACAGTGGAGTATTTGACCCAAATTATCGATCAAAACTATATGTGCATTACTTTATTTTTATTTGAATCTATAGTGATAAATTATTGTCATCAAAAGCAAAGCTCATTGAAATGGGGTTGGAAATTATCTAAAAATGGAAGAATGAAACAAAAATATTTAATAGGTAATTAATACAGAGTGTCGTACAAAAAACGCCCCAATCTGTAAGTTAGTCATTTATATTTCGATGTTTGTGAGCTAGGTATCAAATGAAATGGTTTAATGAATACTAACATGCTACAAATATTTTTTCCCGACGCCATCTTCAAATTGCAGCAATTTCAACTTTTATTTTTCAAATTGCTCGGTATATTTTTCTTCACGAAGCGGGGACATGGCTAAGCTCTACATGTAGTTGTATTACTGGTAACCCATGTCACCATGTCTTGAAATCTCTATCTAATCACATAAAGAAAGATATACCGAGCAGTTTAAAAAACAAAAGTTGATAATCGCTTGAAATTGAAGATGGTGTCGGAAAAAAAAATTTGTATCATAAAACATACCATTCCATTTAATTCTAGGTTCATGAAAATCGGAATGTACAGCTTTAAGCGTTATTTATATGAAATCGTATTTTTTACATAGTAACAAAAGTAATTAATATAACGTATTTCTTTAATAAAACGATAAATTATGACGCACTTCATTCATTTCCATCTAACTGCTCACAAGAATCACTTAAACAAAGAAAAATAATATCTTCTTCAAAAATAATGATTAATAAAAGTGTCTACATATTTGGGGATAATTAATTAATCAACCCATTACAATTTAATACAATAATATATTTATATTTGTTCATCTTAATTTCAGACCTTGTACAAATTATTAACAAAGACCAACATAAAAATGAATTTAAATCCGGCTAATTCACATAGCCTTACATTAAATCTAAAACTAAAATATACATAATTATTGGGTTTATAAAGACTTAACAACAAAAAAAATGACTTAAATACTGGGTTTCATGTCGAAATTAGCTGCCAATCTCATTTTACGATTTCTCATCGGTTTTTGCGTCACAACAGGTTCAACAGACTATAAAATAAAAAATAATGATAAAAAAAATTTGTAAATTATTATTTTTTATTACCTTTGTAGGAACATTTTGCGTATCAACCCCAGTAACTCCCACTTTTTCTTCTTTACCATGTTTATTTTTCTCCCCATTCTTCAAACTTTGTTTATTTTCTGCGTTTTCTTTGGGGGGAATTACATTTTTCGCAATATGCTTTCTTACAGCTTGTAACGGCACAAAAGCTGAAGCCGAATTTCTTTTCCCGCCTAATTCTTGAGACGATTGAGACTTTGTAGATGGAGTTGACGATTTTGAAGAAGTCTAAAGATTAATGAAATAAAATTATTTTTGTTTACTAAATCAATTAAGTTTCTCACCCCTTGTTTTTTATTTACATTTTTATTCTGCCCCGTCCAAGTTTTTGGCGGTTGGGGAATTTGAGGGAATACATCAGAGACCACTGCCTGATCACCAGACCACTGGACTCTGATTAACATGCCTACACACAGGGTTGGTCAACGCTGACGGCTCTCAGCACTGTGGTTGATTTCATCAACGACGCTGTGGACTGCAGAGAGACCGCCCTGGGTGTCTTCATAGCGTGATGAGAATCGTTGGATAGAAATACTAACACATTTTCATGCACACCAACTAGGTTATTCCAATTTCACAATTATAACTAAATATACTATTATTAATTATGCTAACTTAAAAACAAATTTTAATAATTTCAAATATGCCTGATTGTCAATAATTGTACCCAGAATTCTCCTATTTTCAGTCGAAATAGAAACGGTCACGTTATGTAAGATTTTTTCTCTCGACATTGCTGAGGAGCTGAAACTTCTCGTTATAAAAATAACACTTTACAAACACCTGGATTATATAGGAATGAACACCGAATACATCTGAACTTGTTACAACAAGATTATGTAACATATAAGAACTTCCAAAAGTATTCGCACATTAATATTGCGATTGTCATCTTCTTTTTGTGAAGACTTTATTTTCAATCGAGCTTCTTTTGCCTGGTTGCTTATTTTTACTGCCTATAGTGATAAAGAAAGCTCAGGTCGTTAAATTATCCTACAGCAAAATCTGATTAAGTGTCCAAACCTTTTTAATAAAAATAATATTTATTTATTTTAAAGAATTTGATATGGAATTACACAAAAGAATTTCATTTTTCACAAGAATGACTTAAACAAAGAAAAATAATATCTTCTTCAAAAATAATGATTAATAAAAGTGTCTACATATTTAGGGATAATTAATTAATCAACCCATTACAATTTAATACAATAATATATTTATATTTGTTCATCTTAATTTCAGACCTTGTACAAATTATTAACAAAGATCAACATAAAAATGAATTTAAATCCGGCTAATTCACATAGCCTTACATTAAATCTAAAACTAAAATATACATAATTATTGGGTTTATAAAGACTTAACAACAAAAAAAATAATTTAAATACTGGGTTTCATGTCGAAATTAGCTGCCAATCTCATTTTACGATTTCTCATCGGTTTTTGCGTCACAACAGGTTCAACAGACTATAAAATAAAAAATAATGAGAAAAAAAATTTGTAAATTATTATTTTTTATTACCTTTGTAGGAACATTTTGCGTATCAACCCCAGTAACTCCCACTTTTTCTTCTTTAACATGTTTATTTTTCTCTCCATTCTTCAAACTTTGTTTATTTTCTGCGTTTTCTTTGGGGGGAATTACATTTTTCGCAATATGCTTTCTTACAGCTTGTAACGGCACAAAAGCTGAAGCCGAATTTCTTTTCCCGCCTAATTCTTGGGACGATTAAGACTTTTTAGATGAAGTTGACGATTTTGAAGAAGGCTAAACATTAATGAAATAAAATTATTTTTGTTTACTAAATCAATTAAGTTTCTCATCCCTTGTTTTTTATTTACATTTTTATTCTGCGCCGTGCAAGTTTTTGGCGGTTGGGGAATTTGAGGGAATACATCAGAGACCACTGCCTGATCACCAGACCACTGGACTCTGATTAACATGCCTACACACAGGGTTAGTCAGCGCTGACGGCTCTCAGCACTGTGGTTGATTTCATCAACGACGCTGTGGACTAAAGAGAGGCCGCCCTGGGTGTCTTCATAGCGTGATGAAAATCGTTGGATAGAAATACTAACACATTTTCATGCACACCAACTAGGTTATTCCAATTTCACAATTATAACTAAATATACTATTATTAATTATGCTAACTTAAAAACAAATTTTAATAATTTCAAATATGCCTGATTATCAATAAATGTACCCAGAATTCTCCTATTTTCAGTCGAAATAAAAACGGTCACGTTATGTAAGATTTTTTCTCTCGACATTGCTAAGGAGCTGAAACTTCTCATTATAAAAATAACACTTTATAAACACCTGGATTATATAGGAATGAACACCGAATACATCTGAACTTGTTACAACAAGATTATGTGACATATAAGAACTTCCAAAAGTATCCGCACATTAATATTGCGATTGTCATCTTTTTGTGAAGACTTTATTTTCAATCGAGCTTCTTTTGCCTGGTTGCTTATTTTTACTGCCTATAGTGATAAAGAAAGCTCAGGTCGTTAAATTATCCCACAGCAAAATCTGATTAAGTGTCCAAACCTTTTTAATAAAAATAATATTTATTTATTTTAAAGAATTTGATATGGAATTACACAAAGGAATTTCATTTTTCACAAGAATCACTTAAACAAAGAAAAATAATATCTTCTTCAAAAATAATGATTAATAAAAGTGTCTACATATTTGGGGATAATTAATTAATCAACCCATTACAATTTAATACAATAATATATTTATATTTGTTCATCTTAATTTCAGACCTTGTACAAATTATTAACAAAGACCAACATAAAAATGAATTTAAATCCGGCTAATTCACATAGCCTTACATTAAATCTAAAACTAAAATATACATAATTATTGGGTTTATAAAGACTTAACAACAAAAAAATGATTTAAATACTGGGTTTCATGTCGAAATTTGCTGCCAATCTCATTTTACGATTTCTCATCGGTTTTTGCGTCACAACAGGTTCAACAGACTATAAAATAAAAAATAATGATAAAAAAAATTTGTAAATTATTATTTTTTATTACCTTTGTAGGAACATTTTGCGTAGCAACCCCAGTAACTCCCACTTTTTCTTCTTTAACATGTTTATTTTTCTCCCCATTCTTCAAACTTTGTTTATTTTCTGCGTTTTCTTTGGGGGGAATTACATTTTTCGCAATATGCTTTCTTACAGCTTGTAACGGCACAAAAGCTGAAGCCGAATTTCTTTTCCCGCCTAATTCTTGAGACGATTGAGACTTTTTAGATGGAGTTGACGATTTTGAAGAAGGCTAAACATTAATGAAATAAAATTATTTTTGTTTACTAAATCAATTAAGCTTCTCACCCCTTGTTTTTTATTTACATTTTTATTCTGCGCCGTCCAAGTTTTCGGCGGTTGGGGAATTTGAGGGGGTAACGGTTTTCCTGGTGCCGAAAGCGACTTTAAAACTTCACCGGCAACGCTTTCGCACGCTGATTGCTTATCGGGGGAAGGCGCTCCAATCACTAAATTCCCCGTGGTCGGATGAACAAGTTGCGCTTGTACTTTTGCGTCGGGTAGTTCCAAATAATTATAATGGGGCACCCCTAAACCGTGCATTTGTAAATATTCTAAAAGTTGGACCGTGTTGAATTTTTCAATCGCTTGGGACTGCTTAATTGGAGATTTAATCTCTTGAGATTGTTGGGGACGGGTTGGTTTTTGTTGCGCCGCCTTATTATGTTGCTAAAAATAAATTAAAAAAATCAAATAAATTTTTGGTTTAAAGACTTAATTTTTTATTACTTTGAAAATGTCGTCGATACTGATTGATTGATTATTGACACATTGTTTGGGGGAATTGTCAATTTTTAACATCTGTTTCAAGAGGTCCGTGTGATTATCGTTTACCTAAAAACGAATTTCACCAAGTTAACTAAGATAGAGTTTAACTAGAACCTTTGGAACTCAAAAAGAAATTGTTTGGGGGGAAAATAAAACTATTTAAGGAATTTGGAGAATTAAAATTACCTTTTGCGTCGAATTCTCCTTTGGCGCTTTCTCAGACGATGTCGGAGTCTGTTTTGGTTTTGATTTGCTTAAAATCTAAAAGAAATCGATTAAGCATCAACCAATAAAACTAAAAAATAATAAATAATAACCTGTACATTTCGGTACTCCCCATGATAACTTCTTTGTTGTGCAAACATCTCATTTGGAGAAACGCCGACCGAAATATTTTCCGTATAACTCGATTGAACGTTATAAAACTGCGCCCCCCGACTTTGATTTTTAAATACAAACGGGGGGCCGGGCGGGGCGTTGTACAAAGAGCGAAGCGGATTGCTTGGCGGGAGATATTGGGGGTAAAAATATTTTTGTTGCGCTTCCTGGATCGGTTGTTGTTGATGTTGTTTTGGGGTTTGTTGGACGGTGCCGCATTTTTGTTCGTAAATTCTTCTGCCGTGCGATTTATTGATTAAAGCCGAACGAGGCAGGCGATAACCGCGGTTCGGGGAGCAATTCAGCTGCAAGCCGCCCGCAAATGGCTTGTCGAATAACACATCGTAAACTTTATCCAAATCGTTCCCACTTCCCACATCGTGTACGGCTATTATAGTTCCTTCAAGTCCGAACGGTACCGTGTAACTTTCTCGGACGTTTACAACACGGTCGTAGAGTTGAAACTTGGTGTTTTGATCGGGGGGAACGTTACCGACAAATAAATCGGGCTAAAAAATAATATTTGTTGACTTAATTCCTTTAAAATGAGGTACTTGGGTCGAATATGGTCATTTCACATAAATTTTTCGCCCTATGTCTACCAAGCGATCAAAAAAGACGATCCATAAAAAACTACTTTTCCCTGCCCTTGATACCAATACTTAAATCCTTCGCTCCACTGGCTCCACCTTTCCTTGTTTAAACGCTTTTATTGGTTGACAAAGTGATATTGATTTGGATAAGCTTACTTCAAAGTTTCCTCCCACTTCCCCACCACTCCAACAGAGGTGGACCCATATGAACGAGGGATGTAAGTATTGGTATCACACGCTTAGGAAAATAGTTTTTTATGAATCGTCTTTTTTAATCGCAGTGTAGATAACACAATATAGAACAAATGAAGTGCAATTAGAACTGTTTCACTACATAAATAAGGTAAGTATTTTTAGAATGGCTTGAGGTACTTTAGTTTTATTACTTAACACAGTTATTAAGTATCATTATGGAAACTTATAATAATAATAGTATAATTGTTAACTTTTCTTATCTTGTATATGGAGGCTTTTTATAAATTTAAAATAAAGCAACTAATGATCACAACTCCTTCCACAATTTACAATTATTTATTTAATCTTCTACGTTTTGGGACTTTTTCCCATCCTCAGGATTAAAATCATATTATTTTATTACAAACATATATATATATATATATGCAGGTGTCTCACGTGACTGATCCATTAGAACTTTTTTAGGTTCCACTATTCGTAGAGGTAATTTTGGTAACATGGGTTGTTCATTCCGATCTATTAATCTAAAATATTTTCAAGATGGTCACCACTTTCGGTTTACCGGAAGTAGACCTCAACTTCCTTATTTTAAATAGAATGCTATAGTTTTTATTACATCATTCAATTATACATAAGAAAATATGTCGACTTTGATAATAGTTGTTGGTGCCTACCGTTTTTTGTTTTCGACTTATTTTGATTTTAAGTGTTTTTTGTCAAATAAAACTCCATGAAACTCAGCTTCGTTTTAAGATCCATATTCATAATATTTGAAGCAAGAACAAACCCAAAATATCCGAGTATAAACCATTATGAGTCACACGTTGAAGTCGATAACAAAGACAGCATTTCAAGAAAGAAATTGCTGAATCAGATAACCCTATATAGTGTAAGATCGAAAATAATGTATCAAAAGGATAGGTATTATCAGTGTAATCGGAAAATTCTATATAAAAATTGATGTGATAAATAAGCAAGAATTGTTGGGCAACGTACTATAAGCATTTTTTTATTAACTTTATTATTACCAATTGATTTAGTTTTGATACCAAGCAATAACTGTGCAATCTTCTTTTCTGTTGTGAAGGTAAAATCTTAAAGTGAACAACATTAACAACATTTGATGATTATTTTAGAAAAGTTGTAAATCACGATCACCCAAGGAATTAACCTGTGTTGATTGAAAATAAGAATTTGATTGATTGAGTGTACACAAAGTATTCGAAATGTTTAGACGTCTGTTAGAAGTAACCCCCAGAGACTTAAAAGACTCCATAATCTGCGAGATATAATTTGCGCACAGATGAGTTGGTCAAATTTCTCAATGATTTATAATAATCGAAATGATGTGAATTTCAGTTTTCTTAAATTTTAAGCAGGCTTTATCACGAAGCCTCGTTCTTACATTATCAGTTATGCCAGAACAGTAATGTTTGCGAATAGTAACTGTACGAATGCATATCAAAGGTATTGAGAATATATTTAAAAATTCAATCTTCGCATTGATGTTTTCAAGGTAAACAAGCTCCGTCTACGGTATTGTATTCAAATCAGAAGTGAATCTGCTCAGATCAAAATTCTTGTAATCGCGATAACTACTATCTTTAGCTTGTGTAGCTTCAAAGATAAAATCAAGAATCAGGTATGTTAGACAGTGACAAGAAATGTCATGTATGGGAACCACACCAGAATCAACAGCTATTTGTAACAGTATAATCGATTAGCATAGCTGAAGTTGCTGTGATCCCTGTGGAGATGTTATAACTTGATGTAGGTCAAACTGTTCTAAAATGGAAGCAAACCGGTGGCCATATATACCATAGATATCAAGCATGTTGAAATTAAAATCTCCAAGGCAAATAAAATTCCTCAAATTTCTTGTAATGAAATTGAGACAAGAACTCATTTAGGCTTCCACCAGGTCTATATACCACACCAACAATTAGGTTAGCGAAATGATCAGTTACTTCAATCCACACATGCCCAATATGCTGATTGACTTCTTGCAATAAAACTTGTAAGCTTTCTAAAATTTACTGAATCTGACTTTCACCCTCTGCAACACCATGGAGAATTAAACAGTACCTTCTGGAATAATTCTCCAGGTTATGAATTCTGTTTTCATGTTCTGTGACGGCTTAGCTGATGCAGTAACCCGTCATAGTAACATTTTCACTATCAATTTCCGAAACCTCAACAAGTCCATCATTAAAAGATTTCATAGAGACTTGACATTCAAATGATAAACTTTGTATAAGAGAGTTAATCTCTTGAAAATTATCTGATTTACTCATATTATATATTAGAAAAATTATAAACCATGCTCTTTGCAAGCCCATATCTCAGCCAACGTTAACTCAAAAACGTTTTGCATTGGTACTGATAACTCTTCATATGCTGCTAAATAGATTGTCATTTGTTGTATCAGTATATTTTATACAGGCTGGTCAAAAATTGAGTTACCGTTTCTCTGTATTCAATTGCGTGAAAGTCGAAAATTTTAAATGGAACGTCGCATATTTTCATACCCTATCAGAAAAAGAATTTAATTTTCTACAAATTATCTATAAATATTCCTATACCTATTTATTATAGTTTTCTTGTTTTAACTTAAAATTTCAAGCCTCTACGAATAGTGTAACTCAAAAAAGTGCTAATGAACCAGTTATGTGAGACATAGAACAAGCTGAAGAAGTGGAAGCCGTTCGAGTTTTTATTAGAAGGCTATGACATTTTGACAGTTTATCGTTTAATTTATTTAAATTATCATTGGTATTATTTCTAGAATGATCTGCGATTGAATAAACTTTTCTTAGCTTTTATTTGCCAAAAATAACCAGCAGAAGAACGCATAAATGAAACAATGAAAAACAATAATATGGCGCAATATTCGACGTAATAATGGGCGAGATGTTCCTAGAGACTTCAGTTTATTTATTTACAGTGCTTTCTTGTAAAATATTATTCATCTAAATCGTTCGAAGCACCTCTTACCGAAGAATTTGGTAAAGCAATAAAATATGACAAAACATTTATTCTATTATCTTAAGCTGCTGGTGATAGAAATTTATGGTTTTTTCTTATTTGATCTTTCCAAAACTAAGAAACAGATTCTATCCAAAACTTTATTACATCCGCCATGAATATAAAACAAATTTAAAATGTTGGCGATGGAATAATTCGCCATAATATTCAAATACATTAACAGAAGTAGGTGATGACACAACTAAGTAATGACAACAATAACAAATATGGATTAAAAGCTATCAAAACTCCATGGCTTTCTAACATAATAATTTTCAACCCAGAAGCTTTCCAACATTACATGTGTCCATTAATTTTCAAATATGAGGGCAACTACAACAAATAGGTACAGGAAAGTTTCTAGATAGTTTGTAGAGAATTAAATGCCTTTAATTTATTTTCATAATTTTAAGTTTATTGTAATTATTTAAATTATTGTTTTTCATTGTTTCATTTATTCGGTTTTCTTTTGGTTATTTTTGGTAAATAATAGCTAGCAATCTAAAGTTTATTCAATTGCACTTCATTGTAGAAATAATACTAATAATAATTTAAATAAATTAACCAAAAAACTGTCAAAATGTCATGGCCTTCTTACAAAAACAAACGGTTTCTAGCATTTTACGTATGATTTTGATAAATTCCTCAATAGTAAGAAAACTATAATAAATAGGTATAGGAACATTTATAGATAATTTGTAGAGAATTAAATTCCCTTTCTGATAGGGTATGAAAATATGGGGCGTTCCATTTAAAATATTCCACTTTCGCGCAATTGAATACAGAGAAACGGTAACTCAATTTTCAAGATCTCACTTGGCGAAACGTGACTGTTGACAGTCTGTCAACAGGAGACTACGACAAAGCACTGAAGATGCCAAGTGAGATCTTGGCGTAACGTCTGCCCCTGTCCACAGGGAACAACCAAGAAGAGGAACGGATGATACCTCGGATCAACCATTACCATATATATATATATATACAGGATGTCTCACATAACTGGTTCATTAGAACTTTTTTGAGTTACACTATTCGTAGAGGCTTGAAATTTTAAGTTAAAACAAGAAAACTATAATAAATAGGTATAGGAATATTTATAGATAATTTGTAGAAAATGAAATTCTTTTTCTGATAGGGTATGAAAATATGCGACGTTCCATTTAAAATTTTCGACTTTCACGCAATTGAATACAGAGAAACGGTACCTCAATTTTTGACCAGCCTGTATAAGATATACTGATATAACAAATGAGAATCTATTTAACAGCATATGAAGAGTTATGGAACTAATGCAAAACATTTTTGAATTAACGTTGGCTGAGATATGGACTTGTAAAGAGCATGGTGATATTTGACAAAAAACATTTAAAATCAAAATAACTCGAGAACAAAAAACGGTAGGTACCAACAACTGTTATCAAAGTCAACATATTTTCTTACGTATAATTGAATGGTGTAATAAAAACTATAGTATTCCATTTAAAATAGCGAAGTTGAGGTCTACTTCCGGTAGACCGGAAGTGGTGGCCATCTTGAAAATATTTTAGATTAATAGATCGGAATGAATAACCCATGTTACCAATATTTCAATCCTTTACGAATAGTGGAACCTAAAAAAGTTCTAATGAACCAGTTACGTGAGACAAAGTAAAAGAGTCAAAGAGTTGAACGTCTATTTTCGATTTGAATAACAGATTGTCATGTTCACAAATTTAAAATTCACACAATTCAAAATTTGTGAACTTGACAATACATTAAATATATTCAAAAATGCACTTAAACAACGGATTATTATTATTTAATTATGCCTTGACCGGTTTCGCTATTTCAGCATTATCTTATTTTTTCGAATGTTTGAAAAAACATTCGAAAATAAGACGTAAGTTTTTATATTTCACATAAGAAAAGAAAAAAATAATAATAATGTAATGTTAAGTTTAAAAAAATATAACAAATAATAATGTAGCTTTATGTTTTTTATATTAGGAAGCCTTCTGATGATGCTGCAATAGCGAAACCGGTCAAGGCATAATTAAACAATAATAATCCGTTGTTTAAGTGCATTTTTGAATATATTCAATCCTTAAAATCACAATGGAAAGTAAAAATAAAAATAAACACAGTATTAACAATACATGTTTAAACAATTGATATACATATATATGTTTGTAATAAAATAATATGATTATAATCCTAAGGATGGGAAAAAGTCCCGAAACGTAGAAGATTAAATAAATAATTGTAAAATGTGGGAGCAGTTGTGGTTGTTAGTTGTTTTATTTTAAAATAATTGTTAATTTTCCAAAAGTCAATTCGCCTTCAAGACGAACATTTTATTAAGCGCATGTAGTTGATAGAACATTGAAAATAGAAACCTTTTTTATTAACATTGATGTCAAAAACTTGGTAGTTACGAAGATATCTAGTATTAACACTAAGATAACTTTATTTTGAATGTTATTAAAGATGGTTATGACATGGGTTGTATGGAAAACCAACTCAACCCATTCCAGAGATAATTAACATAGAAGTTTTAAGAAAAACACCTCGTATATACTCGCAATAATCGTTGTGAAGCAGTTGTAAACACTAAACCGTGAAGCCAACGCACGGCCTGTTTTGTTGACATCCTTAGCGAAATCGATAAAGCGCACCGATCGGGTTATCGATAAGCCGATTATCGCCGAGAATTTCGATTATTGAGCGACTTGATAATCCGATCTGTGCACTTTCTCGGTTTCGCAAAAACCGTTTTGTTTATTAATATTCTTAATTAATAAACAAAACGGTTTTTGCGTTGGCATCAAACTACTAAAAGAATGAATATAAACGATGCGGCTTCTATACATACAATTTCTTTAACTATACCAGTGTGATTGTGAAGAAAATTAGATGATGTTTGATGAAGTTTTATGAAGAATGTACTTGTCTACTATCGAACTATATACAACAATTTTTTCATATTGTTAAAGGGATATTTTTTCGTCTTGAACAAATAAAATATTTATTCAATTATTTTTGTACTTTTTTTTATTAAGACGAATATTATTTGCTTTCTATTGTTCAACCGGTTTCGGCCTTGTTTAGGCCATCTTCAGGAAATCTATCTTTCGAGTATTGTTGATCTTGAAAATTTATTTTTATTTTATGACGTGATTTATGAAAAGTCATGTTTATGTGTCATTGTGAAGTTCGTTATAAAACACCAAATTTTAAATAAATTTTCAAGATCAACAATACTCGAAACGTGGATTTTCTGAAGATGGCCTAAACAAGGCCGAAACCGGTTGAACAATAGAAAGCAAATAACATTCGTCTTAATAAAAAAAAGTATAAAAATAATTAAATACATATTTTAATTTTTTCATAGAAAAATAGTCTTTTTAACGACTTATACACGATGTCCAGAAATTTTAATAAAAAAAGTTCCTCCATTGCTGCAGCAACAACAAACTGATGATGATGAAGATGTTACACTAGAAGATATTCTCCGTATCATAATCTATGATTTTGGAGGAATATTAAAATTTGGCAAATTGACAGAGTTTTGAAAAAAAAACACTTTAATTTTTCTCTACAAAAATCTTTGTTTATACGATGATAAATTTGCCAGTTTTTATCAAATCAAAAATATCCCAAATCATGGCACAAAAAAAAAACATTCAGGAATTCATGACTAAGTTCTAAATGAGCTAAAGTTCCGAAATTCCTGAACGAAATCCTTCCAAAAGACTTGATACTTCATCTAAAAATTTGACATTGCCTGAAAAAGACTTAAATACCCTCAAAACACTTGATACTGCTTCTAAAAGATTTGAAATGCTTCTAAAGGACTCGATACTGCCTCTAAAAGACTTGATTGCTTTCAAAAGCTTAAATAGCTTACAGAAGACTTAAAACTACCTCTAAAATACTTGATATTGTTTGAAAAAGATTTGAATTGCTTTCAATAAACTTGATACTACATCTAGAAGACTGGAAATACTTTCGCAAGACTTGATATTGATTCCAAAATACTTGACATGCTTTCAGAATACTTGATACTGCTTCTAGAAAACTTGATATCGCTTACAAGAGTTGGTACTTCATCTAAAATATTTGAAATGCTTCTAGAGGACTTGATACTCCTTCCAGAAGACTTGGTACTGTTCTAGAAAACTAGAAAAGACTTGATACTGCATTTAGAAGACTTGAAATGCTTCCACAAGGCTTGAAATGGTCTCTGGATGACAAGATATACTTCCAGAAGACTTGATACTGCATCTACAAGATAAGAAATGCTTTCAAAGGACTCGATACTGCCTTTAAAATACTTGATACTGCTTCCAAAAGCCTTAACATACTTCCAAAATACTTGACATGCTTCTAGAATACTTGATATTGCTTGCAAAAGTTGGTACTGCATCTAGAAGATTTGAAATCCTTCTAGAAGACATGATATTTCTTCCAGAATGTTTGGTACTGCTTTTAGAAAACTAGAAAAGACTTGATACTGCAGTTAGAAGACTTGAAATTACCTCTGGATGACAAGAAATGCTTCCAAAAGACTTGATACTGCTTTTACAGGATATGAAATGCTTCCAAAGGACTCGATACTGCCTCTAAAATACTTGATATTGCTTGAAAAAGATTTGAATTGCTTTCAATAAATTTAATTCTACATCTAGAAGACTGGAAATACTTTCGCAAGACTTGATATTGATTCCAAAATACTTAACATGCTTTCAGAATACTTAATACTGCTTCTAGAAAACTTGATATCGCTTACAAGAGTTGAAACTTCATCTAAAAGATTTGAAATGCTTCTAGAAGACTTGATATTCTTTACAGAAGACTTGGTACTGTTTCTAGAAAACTAGAAAAGACTGATACTGCATTTAGAAGACTTAAAATGCTTCCATAAGACTTAAAATTGTCTCTGGATGACAAGATATGCTTCCAGAAGACTTGATACTGCATCTACAAGATATGAAATGCTTTCAAAGGACTCGATACTGCCTTTAAAATACTTGATACTGCCTTTAAAATACTTGATACTGCTTCCAAAAGCCTTAACATACTTCCAAAATACTTGACATGCTTCTAGAATACTTGATATTGCTTGCAAAAGTTGGTACTGCATCTAGAAGATTTGAAATCCTTCTAGAAGACTTGATATTTCTTCCAGAATGTTTGGTACTGCTTTTAGAAAACTAGAAAAGACTTGATACTGCAGTTAGAAGACTTGAAATTACCTCTGGATGACAAGAAATGCTTCCAAAAGACTTGATACTGCTTTTACAGGATATGAAATGCTTCCAAAGGACTCGATACTGCCTCTAAAATATTTGATATTGCTTGAAAAAGATTTGAATTGCTTTCAATAAATTTAATTCTACATCTAGAAGACTGGAAATACTTTCGCAAGACTTGATATTGATTCCAAAATACTTAACATGCTTTCAGAATACTTGATACTGCTTCTAGAAAACTTGATATCGCTTACAAGAGTTGGAACTTCATCTAAAAGATTTGAAATGCTTCTAGAAGACTTGATATTCTTTACAGAAGACTTGGTACTGTTTCTAGAAAATTAGAAAAGACTGATACTGTATTTAGAAGACTTAAAATGCTTCCATAAGACTTAAAATTGTCTCTGGATGACAAGATATGCTTTCAGAAGACTTGATACTGCTTCTACAAGATATGAAATGCTTCCAAAGGACATGATACTGCCTCCAAAAGACTTGACATTGCCTCCAAAAGCCTTAACATGCTTGCAGAAAACTTGATACTGCATCTAGAAGACTGGAAACGCTTCCACAATAGTTGATATTACCTCTGGAGGACTTGAAATGCTTTTAGATGACTTGATATTGCTTCCAGAGCACTTGACAAAAGATTTACTGCTGCCCCTGGAAGACTCGATACTGTATTCTGAAATGCTTCCAGAAGACTTGATATAGCCTCCGAATGATGTGAAATGCTTCTTCCGAAATCTTCTGAAAGAAGACTTATTACAGCCCTTGGAAGACTTGATACTGATTCTAGAAGATTTAATATGCTGCGAAAAGACATGATGTTGCTCCGGAAAAGTTTAAATACTTCCACAAAACTTAATAATCTTTCTAAAGGCTCCGCCAATAGGGCCGCTCGATCTTTGACAGCTCATGGTGGCCTTGTTTTTGTGGTAGAGTTGTGAAACCTATTTATTATTCATATGATTCATATGTATCTTGCAACATCTGTAAGTCATTAAAACTGAGTACGAAAATTCATCGGTTCGAGCAATGTTTCGCGCGCTCCGCTAATTTTACGGTGTAAATGGTCGTCCTGCTGAGTCGACTATCCGTCGTTTGATAAACAAATTCGTATGAACCGGTTCGGTAAACAATCAGCCAACACCGACACGTCATCGAAATCTCCGATCTGTCGAGAATGTCACCTCTGTGCGCGATAGTGTGGGTGAGAATCCGCGAGTCAATTTCACATTGAGCACCGGAACTCATCCTTTCGAAAACATCAATTCGCCGAATTTTGCATCTGGATCTTCTTGTACAAGATCTAGCTGACACAGGAGCTAAAAATAAACGACCATAGCCAGCTCCGTACCTTCGCGGATTGGGCTTTACAGCAATTGGAAGTCGACCCCGATTTTGGTCGAAAAATCACCTTCAACCATGAGACACGTATTTGGATGAATAGCAATATCAACAAACAGAATTGCCGTTATTGGGCCGAGAACAATCCACAGGAGGCCTACCAGGTTGTAATGCACCTAACAACGGTTGTGAAGGCTATAGATTCCAGCCATACATTTTTAAATCGAAAAATGACCAATTTCTGCAACTGGAAACTAAAATTAAAATTCATATTTGAGTTTAGCACTCTTAGAAGAACCCCTACACAAAAATTTGCGAGGTGGTGTTTTCATTTAAGAGAGAAAATAATTCCCAAAGTTATGAATATCATGTGCGTCATATACTGTTCTGTTAAAATCAAAAAATTATCAATTACTGCAACTCGAAACCTAAATTAAAATTAAGATTCGCGTTTAGCACTCTTAGAACAACCTCTACACAAAAATTTACGAGGGGGTATTTTCATTTAAGGGAGAAAAAATTCCCAAAGTTATGAATCATCATAACTTTGGCCATCAAAAAACATGCAAAGTGACGTTGACTATACTGACCTTACAGTTATAAAAAGGCTAAGAGAAAAACAGTTATGTAAAAAAGATATCACCTTCGTTAACGTGAATAAATCAATCGGTTCACACTATTGCATGTCTACTACACTTGCAAAAGACTTAATATTGCCTCTGGAAGACTTAAAATGCTTCCAGAAGAATAGAAATGCTTCGAAAAGAGCATCCACACAAAAATATTAGTAAATAATTAATAATGGTTTTATCAAGCTTATAAAGTAATCACCATTGAAATTGTCATAATGATATCATTTTTCAAAAAAATATTAATTTTAAAAAAAAGGAAACCTTCCTTTGAATTAAAAGACATCTATTGAGGCGCTAAAGCGTTTTTTTTCAGCAGTCTTACCGCCCTTTGTGCTACTTAGTGACGTAAATTAGTTTCATAAATTCTGAAACCATCTCATTCCCATATTCATTTTCAAAGTAGATTGAAAGTTATCGTAAATTAAAGTAGGAAAATAAATACAACATCGATTTTCCACACAAATAACAAGCGGGCTATACAATGTACTTTTGATTAGCAAGAGGTTGGTAATTAGAAGCCCACTAAAAACCAAAAAAAGCAAAAAAAAACAGTTTTTTGAAAATTTCACATTTTAACACATTCGCGATTTTTTTTCAATCGTGAACGTGTTAATAAATCAAAAATAGGCATGTAA
This sequence comes from Onthophagus sagittarius, assembly GCA_036711965.1. Lineage (NCBI taxonomy): Eukaryota > Metazoa > Arthropoda > Insecta > Coleoptera > Scarabaeidae > Onthophagus > Onthophagus sagittarius. The sequence continues at coordinate 19,475,747 of JASERS010000004.1, forward strand.
CCATATTTTCAATTACGCCATATTCGACCCAAATACCTTACAAAACTCACTTTATACAAAACATGGGGCTTAACTTGCATGTTTGTAACTTTTGGTTTCGCAGTTTTAACGTAATCATCGATAGTTTTCTCTAAACATTTTATAACTTCCGGCTCCAAAACACAACTTCCACACGATCTTCGTTCAAACGAATAATATTCTTGACTCTTTATCCATTTGACAATTGCGGCAACTTTTTCTTTTCTACAACAACCAAAAACAATAAAACCGTTCAAATCCAAGATATTTAAAAGAATTATACCCATCTCCATCAGGATAAATATCCTCCAAATCATAGATATTTTCATTATGCAAATTAACGTAAGAAAAAACTTCCGGGAAAAGCTCTTTGTATTGCTTAACAAGTTCGACGGCTTTTTCCGAATAGTACCAATAATTCCCATCTTTTCTTGTATACCCGGGAATTTCTTCGTTGCGTTTACTAAATTTTAAGTTTAGCCCGACGTTGATTTTGCTAGATTCGTCGGTCGTTTGGAATCTCGGTACGGATGATATTAAAATGCTTCCAGTTATCCTCGAAAATAAAAATTTTGAAATTGCTAAAAAAAATTTATATTAATTTTTAATAAAAAAGAAATATATTTATTAACCAATCCGAGTTGAAGCATCGTGCGAATTCATGTATTTAGTCCTAATTTGCGTCTCCAATAACTGTATATCATCCAAATTGGGTTCATCGTAGCTTTTCATGCAAATTTTTAATCGCCCGTTTTTAATGCAATCTTTGCTGTCTTTTATTGTTCCGCACGATCCATAACATGGATGACTCAACATGAAGCATAACGACCCAACGGGGAAAAGACTTTCAATATCTCTAAACGACGAGTGAATATCGTCGTTGACTAAAATTTCTTTAACGATTGATTGTAATGGATAAGGAGACGTAATGGGAGCCCATTGTTTTTCTAGAGTGACTCGCCCGGCTTGGGTGAACATGTATTTACGTCCTATCATGACTTTTACGTGGATTAAGATGGAGACTGGGCCTACTTCTATTCCAAAACGAGATTTATACCTTTCATAGAATGGTTGAGTTAAAATTGTTTCATTAGAATTAACAATTAATTAATTTACCGATCTGAGATTGTTGAACTTTCTAATTGCCAATCTTTAGCTACGTTTCCTTTTTTTTCTACGATGTTAAAGTTACCTCCTTTCGTGTGATGGTAGCGGAAGTTTTTATTTGAAACCGATACAACTCTAAAAATGTTTAGTTAAGATTCAAAGAATTAGCTTTAGCTAACAATTAGCTTTATGGTCGGTTTCTCGTACGTATTCACATGTCGATATCGAACTGATATTGTGGTGTTGATCGATAACTCGAGAGATATCCGTCAATTGGGTTTCTGAAAGAGCCAATAGAAGATCTCGAACCGATAACTATATCGCATGGAACGAGTACCTATATCGACTCGATAAGTATGATTAACGACAGTGAATATGTTAAAAGTGATAGTTTCTATTTTCTAATTTATATTTACCTAAATATCTACGTAATTAAACATTGTGCACTATTTTGAAATATTTAAAAAGGAGATTTTCTTGCCTATCCATGAATTTATCAATATTAAGTTAATCCAAACACCCTTATTCTAAAAATTCTAGACATTAACCAAACTAATAATCGATCATCATCCATTATGATAAAAGGTATTTTGTCTATTTTAACATGGTGAGAACCAAATTAGAAAATCTGTATTCGTTTTTGAGATAAAGATTATTTAAGTTAACCTATTTTTTATGATTTTTTGAAATTAATAAACTTGTTTTAAAAAATCACGAAAAATCGAATTCCCGGGCAGAAAGACCACGGTCGTTAGCCCTTTTGAACCAACATTAAATATTATTTATTGTCTTTATGTATATACTTTTTTTTATTTATTCTGTATTAATTATGTTTAATTTTTCTGTGTTGGTCCAAATAAAGTCTCTCTCTCTCTCTCTCAAATTCTTAAGATATCTTAATGAACTATTCATGATTTATAGAGGAAAGTGTCTATTTTCTCGTGATGAAAGCGGATCTTGAAAATATTTATTCGTTTCTGAGATATAAATCATTAAATTCAACGTGAACATTTACGGCTATCTCAAGTTAACTAAAAATCACCAAACATCGAATACTTAAGATATTTTAATGAAACACTCTAAATTTATAGAGGTAATTGTCTATTTTGTCATGGTGAGAATAAAAATAGAAAATCTTTATTCGTTTTTAAGATAAAAATTATTGAAGTTAATCTGTTTTTTATGATTTTTTGAAAATTAATAATCTTGTTTTAAAAAATCACCAAAAATCGAATACTTAAGATATCTTAGTGAATTATTCATGATTTATAGAGAAAAGTGTCTACTTTCTCGTGGTGAAACCGGATCTTGAAAATATTTATTCGTTTTTGGGATATAAATCATTAACTTCAACGTGAACATTTATGGCTATTTCAAGTTAATTAAAAATCACCAAAAATCGAATTCTTGAGAAATTTTAATGATACATTCAAAATTTATAGAGGTAAGTGTCTATTTTGTCATGGTGAGAACCAAATTAGAAAATCTTTATTCGTTTTTGAGATAAAGATTATTTAAGTTATCTTATTTTTTTATGATTTGTTTGAAATTAATAAACTTGTTTTAAAAAATCACGAAAAATCGAATTCTTAAGATATCTTAATGAACTATTCATGATATATAGAAGAAAGTGTCTATTTTCTCGCGATGAAACTGGATCTTGAAAATATTTATTCGTTTTTGAGATATAAATTATTAAATTCAACGTGAACATTTATGGTTATCTCAAGTTAATTAAAAATCACCAACAATCGAATTCTTGAGATATTTTAATGAAACACTCAAAATTTATAGAGGTAAGTGTCTATTTTGTCATAGTGAAAACCAAATTAGAAAATCTTTAGTCGTTTTTGAGATAAAGGTTATTTAAGTTAACCTAATTTTTCATGATTTTTTGAAATTAATAATCTTGTTTTAAAATCCACGAAAAATCGAATTCTTAAGATATCTTAATGAACTATTCATGATTTATAGAGAAAAGTGTCTATTTTCTCGCGATGAAACTGGATCTTGAAAATATTTATTCGTTTTTGAGATATAAATTATTAAATTCAACGTCAACATTTATGGCTTTCTCAAGTTAATTAAAAATCACCAAAAATCGAATTCTTGAGATATTTTAATAATACACTCAAAATTTATAGAGGTAAGTGTCTATTTTGTCATGGTGAGAGCCAAATTACAAAATCTTTATTCGTTTTTGAGATAAAGATTATTTAAATTAACCTAATTTTTTATGATTTTTGAAATTAATAATTTTGTTTTAAAAACCACGAAAAATCGAATTCTTAAGATATCTTAATGAATTATTCATGATTTATAGACGAGATTGTCTACTTTTTCGTGATGAAACCGGATCTTGAAAATATTTATTCGTTTTTGAGATATAAATCATTAAATTCAACGTGAACATTTATGACTATTTCAAGTTAATTAAAAATCACCAAAAATCGAATTGTTGAGATATTTTAATGAAACATTCAAAATTTATGGAAGTAGGGGTCTATTTTGTTATGGTGAGAACCAAATTAGAAAATCTTTATTCGTTTTTGAGATAAAAATTATTGAAATTGGCCTGATTTTTTATGATCTTTCGAAATTAATAATAAATATAATATACCTACAATTGTTCTACCTTCAATTTGTTTTCTTATTTGTTAATTATGTTCTTTTACTAATCATTTTCGTTATCATTTGATTTTCTTTTGTTAATTTTCATTATTATTAATTTCTTGTTCAGCAATTTTTTATTTTTGTTAAGAAATTATTCGTTTGTTATTTATTGTGTTTTATTACTGGATGCTTCGCTGGGCTTGTCCAGTTTTCATCTCAAATATAATAAATAAATAATTTTACGAATTGTTATTCAAAATTATCAATTATCAATCGATTTTTTGACAAAACTGTCAAAAACCGTTCGATAACGATTGTGTGCAATATCTGTCGATCAGTTCCTACCCATTCCTACCAGAACACCAATAGGCGATACCGACTCGATAAAAGATGTCGATCCGATATCTACTCAATACTACAATGTACGAGAAACCGGGCATAAATGTAATAAAGAAGAAATGTTTTTATAACTCACAAAGCTTCCACCAAATGAGGCCAGGCGACATAAACAGTTTTTCCAAGAAACTCTTTCGCAACTTCCTCCAATGGTGGATCATTTTCATTTACTTTTAATGTAAGAATCATACTCTCATTTCGACTGGGTTGTTCGTGAACTCTTACTTTAATATTAGCGATATGATGCTACCCAAGAAAAAAAATTTCATTATTTAATCAAAAATTTAATGACAATCTTACCGTGTATTCCAAATGTTTAGTAGTAGGAAAACCAGGGAAATAAATGTCTTGTCTAACCCCCGGATAAGCCCCTTTAATAAGTTGTTCTTTGGGGACTCGAATATCGTCGATCGTAACTTCAGTACAAGTAGTAAAATTATTAGGAATCGTTGGAAAATATTCGGGAGCCGGATAAGGCCCTTGATCCGTTTTGTTATATTGATAAATCAACATTGGTCCTTCTTTATTCCCTTCAATTTCTTCGGGGGTTAATTCTAAATTGCACGGTTTCATTGCCTCTAATAACAAGTCTTCGTTAATGAACGGTATTAAAACGACGGCTTCCCATTCGTGCTTCTTCCCGTTTAAATCCGTCATGAAATCGTTGGGATAAAAATCTTTTAACATCGAATCCTCGTCCGTCATCAATTTATGATATGCACTTGGTAACAACTTTTTGCTTAATGGTGGTAACACCGCTAAAAGCTTAATCGCAAAATTAATTTTTTTAATGATTAATTTGGATAAATTATACTTGTTCGTAAGGTTTAAAAGGCTTCCCCAAATCAAATTCAATTTTTAAGTGGGAGAACCCTTTAATATCCGATATGTAAGGGGCGTAATGATGGGGGTAATACCAACTCCACGAACAACAACCGTTGTAGTAATAATTTAAGTTCCATTGGATTGCTCTTACGTAACCGTGAGATTGAGCTTGCAATACCTCACTAAAAAAAAGACAAGATTATAAGGTATTGAATTGGGTGTTGCAGAATTTCGAGGAATCCCAAGCAGCGCAAAGTTATTGTGTTTTTTAACTCTGTTACAATCAAGACTAATTACTTAATTTGTCAAAAAGAGGTTATTTAATTTAATACTTATATCCATATTTCGGTTCATTATAAAACTTTAATCAATAATTTTTGATGTGAAGTGTCAAATTTGAAGTTTTTAACAATGATGGGTTGGTAACAATGAATATTATTAATGATATTCACTTTAAGTACGATTTAAAAAACTTTTTGTGTGAAAAGATTCTTTCATCATTTTTAATTTTTGAAATATAATCCTAAATTGTATCAAAGTAAGACAAATTGCTTAATTTGTAAAAAAGAGGTTATTTAATTTAATATATCCATATTTCGGTTCATTATGAAACTTTAATCAATCATTTTTGATGTGAACAGTCAAAAATTTGAAATTTTTACGAATGATGAGTTGGTAACAATGAATATTATTGATGATATTCACTCTAAGTACGATTTAAAAAGCTTTTTGTGAGAAAAGATTCTTTCATCATTTTTAATTTTTGAAATATAATCCTAAATTATATCAAAGTAAGACAAATTGCATAATTTGTAAAAAAGAGGTTATTTAATTTAATATATCCATATTTCGGTTATTATGAGACTTTAGTCAATAATTCTTGATGTGAAATGTCAAATTTGAAGTTTTTAACAATGATGAGTTGGTAACAATGAATATTATATTAATGATATTCACTCTAAGTACGATTTAAAAAGTCTTTGTGTGAAAAGATTCTCTCATCTTTTTAATTTTTGAAATATAATCCTCAATTGTATCAAAGTAAGACAAATTACTTAATTTGTCAAAAAGAGGTTATTTAATTTAATATATCCATATTTCGGTTCATTATGAAACTTTAATCAATCATTTTTGATGTGAATAGTCAAAAATTTCAAATTTCTAAGAATGAAGGGTGGTAACAATGAATATTATTAATGATATTCACACTAAGTACGATTTAAAAAGCTTTTTGTGAGAAAAGATTCTTTCATCATTTTTAATTTTTGAAATATAATCCTAAATTATATCAAAGTAAGGCAAATTGCATAATTTGTAAAAAAGAGGTTATTTAATTTAATATATCCATATTTCGGTTCATTATGAAACTTTAATCAATCATTTTTGATGTGAATAGTTAAAAATTTGAAATTTTTAAGAATGATGAGTTGGTAACAATGAATATTATTAATGATATTCACTCTAAGTACGATTTAAAAAGCTTTTTGTGAGAAAAGATTCTTTCATCATTTTTAATTTTTGAAATATAATCCTAAATTATATCAAAGTAAGACAAATTGCATAATTTGTAAAAAAGAGGTTATTTAATTTAATATATCCATATTTCGGTTCATTATGAATCTTTAATCAATAATTTTTGATGTGAAATGTTAAATTTGAAGTTTTTAACAATGATGGGTTGGTAACAATGAATATTATTAACGATATTCACTCTAATTGTAAGTACGATTTAAAAAACTTTTTTGGTGAAAAGATTCTTTCATCATTTTTAATTTTCGAAATATAATCCTAGATTGTATCAAAGTAAGACAAATTACTTAATTTGTCAAAAAGAGGTTATTTAATTTAATATATCCATATTTCGGTTCATTATGAAACTTTAATCAATAATTTTTGATATTAACTTTCTTTCATCATTTTTAATTTTCGAAATATAATCCTCTATTATATCAAAAATGTTAATTTATAGTTTTTGAATCTTAAGCTGGTTATAATAAATAATATGGAAACATTATTAATGATTTCCGCTCTTGGAATAATTTAAAAAGTTTTTTGTCCCAAAAGATCTCTCCATCATTTTTAATTTTTGACATACAATCCGTTCTTATGCGAAATTTGAAGTTTTTAACAATAACTGAATGAACCGTTATGAGTTTTGTTAACAAAAGAGATATATACACTAACAACTGCGCTTCTTGAGCGTTAAACAGTTAAAAAAATTGTAAATTACGCTGTTAATGTATCCATATTTTTATCAAACTCTAATCTCTAATAAAAAATGGCAAAGCTGTCTGTTTAATTTGTAACTCAACCGTGAACAATTATAAGGTAGGAAATTTAAAACGTCATTATGAAAAACTCCATTCCGAATTTATGTCTAAATATCCGGCAAAATCGGAGTTAAGAATTAAAAAACTACAATCGCTAAAGTCTTCAATTAATAATCAGATCAATTTTATGTCAAAATTTACTGAAGAATCTAAATCTATAACAGAAGTTAGTTTTAAAATAGCGTGGAACATAGCAAGAGCGAAACGGCCGTATACTGAGTGAGATTTTATTAAACAAAATATTATTGATACAATTAAATCATTAGATACCAATAATATAAAACTTTTAAAGTTGATAGGTAGCATTCCAGTTTGACGACATACAGTAGAACGCCGAATTGCAGAAATAACTGTAGATTTATTATCGCAATTACATAAAGAATTGTGTGTATTCCATTTAGTTTGGCGCTTGATGAATTAACGGATATCATCGATCAATCTCAGTTAGCAATTTTTATTCGTTTCGTATTTGAAGATGGAGTCACGCGAGAAGAATTATTAGATCTCATTGCTTTAAAAGATACTATACGTGGTATCGATAACAAAGAAGCTTTTGATGCCGCCGTTAAAGATATTCCGGAAAACAAATTAATAAGTACAGCCACTGATGGAGGGAAATGATGAATGGTAGGGAAAAATATTGGATAAATAGGGCTCCTGAAAAAAGATGAAAATATTCCAGATTTTTTTCCATCCATTGCATTGTACATCGCGAACACCTTATCGCCAAACACTTTAATTTTAAACAAGTTTACATGGCTCATCAAAATTGTAAATTTTATTCGAACTAATGCAAAAATCATCGCCAATTTCGTAATTTTATTGACGAACTTGATTTAAATGATCAAGTAAATGATTTATCATTATACTGCATAGTGAGGTGGTTATCAATGTACGATGTCCTGAATAGGTTTGTAATATTGTTAGAACTTAGACGGCTATTAATTTTTTAGATGCAAAAAAACAAACATATCCGCAATTAAAGCATAAAGAATGGCTGTGATTTAAGGTTCTTCACTGATACAATGGAACATTTAAAAAATTAAATTTATTGTTGCAAGGTAAGGACAAGAATATTTCAGAGTTGAGTCAAAGCATTTTCAGTTTTAAAAGAAAGATATAACTTTTTGAACGAGACGTAATGGATAAGACAGCTGCTTCAAAATACGATATTTCTTTAACAGTCATCATTAATTATCAGACAAAATTAAAAAAAATCTGTACAACGATTTTGAAGATCGATTTACGGATTTAGTTGCATTGAAACCATCAATTGCATTTTTGATATCCATAATAATGGTTTTAAATTATTAAAATGTTTACTACCAGAGACGGCTTCAGGAGAAATAGAATTAATTGACATACAAGAAGATCAAGGTCTCCAAATGTTACACAAATCGGCAAAATCAATAAATTATTTCTGGAGGTGTGTGCCAGTAGTTAAATACAACAATTTAAAAATTGTAGCTTATCGATTTCTATCAATATTTGGATTAAAATATGATATTGAATCATTGTACTCAACAATAAAACTAATTAAATCTAAGTATCGTTCACAATTGACTAACCAACATTTAAAGGAATTAATAAGATGTTCAACTACCAATATCAACCTGATTTTCAAAAATTAACTTTTACATTACAAACTCAACCTTCAACTAGAAAGAAATAAATATGTAAAAATTACTGTCATTAAATACATTGGGACTTAAAAAATAGTTTTTCTTTAATACCAAACTCTTGCGGCTCCCAATATTTTCAGGTAGGTCTTTGCGTGAAAAGATTCTTTGATCATTTTTAATTTTCGAAATATAATCCTCTATTATATCAAAAATGTTAATTTAGAGTTTTTGAATCTTAAGCTGGTTATAATAAATAATATGGAAATATTATTAATGATTTCTGCTCTTGGAATAATTTAAAAAGTTTTTTGTCCCAAAAGATTCTCTCCATCATTTTTAATTTTTGACATACAATCCGTTCTGATGCGAAATTTGAAGTTTTTAACAATGAATGAACCGTTATGAGTTTTGTTAACAAAAGAGATATATACGCTGACAATAACGCTTCTTGAGGATTAAACAGTTAAAAAAAAATTGTAACTTACGCTGTAACATCATCGTATTCTAATTTATTTCTGTAATAGTCGATTTTATGCTGAGTAAATTCCATTTGGATCATTTCTAAATCTCGTTCAGAAGAGTCGCTTCTTTCATCAATCTCTAAACTATCCAAGTTTAAGTCATTTGGGTCAGAAAACTAAAATAAAAACGACGTAATGTAAAATAAAATAAGTTTTAAAAAAGATATAATTCACCATATCAGCAGTGTTTTTAATAAGCGCAGCTAATTCTGAGTTGATAGGTTTTGTTGGTTCCAACGCCACAAATTCCACAACGTCATCATCCTCCCATTCTTCTAATTTCCCCTAAAATCAATTAATTAATAAAAAAAATTGTTTCGAATAATTTCATTACTCGCGTTCCAAATTTTCTACCGGTTTTAGCCTCAAAATATTTTAAATCAGCACACTGCTCTTGAAAATGCTCAAACTCAACCTCAGCTAACGCCTCTAAAAACTTTTCAAATCGTGGTAAATTCAACGTACCCGATTCGTTTAAGTACCCATCGAAACTCGGTAAGACCTTCATGTAAGTTTTATAAAGCGACGGGATAGCTCCCTCACCTATATGCAAATAAGGGAGATGAGGAATAAAGTCGTTTCCCACCAAAAATCCCATCAGAACCCAATCGTCGATGATTTTTTCGATGTCGTATTTAAAATTGAGTTGGTTCGATGTTTCGAGATCTTTAAATTCCAACCCGAGGTACTCTCTCATTAGTGATAAGTGTAATAGATAAAAAGTGATTTCTTCTGGGGCTGATCTCTTTCGATTGGCTTTTCTGCCGAATTTTACCTCTTCGCGTAATAAAGAAAAGTTGGGTTCATGTGTGCATAATCCCAACATGATTAAATCCGCGTCTAAACCGTATAAACAATGTCTTGTATTTGGGTCATAACCCGGTTGGGCTCTTATGTATCGGATGTAATCCATTATTTTATGTTCACCTTCACCGGGAGTCTAAAAAAATTAATTAATTATATAAATTTGTTTAAATTCATCATCATTTACGATTTATGGTACATATTGTGATTATATGATTTTTTTTTCTCAAAAGATATAAATCAAAAAAATTTGATAGTTCAACAATGAATGCTGTTGAACCCACCTTTGTAACTGCCAGAGGACAATCGATTATCGATTTAACCCTTGCCTCCTTGAGTATATCAAGATCAGTCCACGACTGGAGAGTCTCCGACAATATATCAATGTTGGACCATAGATGGATTACTTTTGAAATTGGCAATGCCAATTACAGACCCAACCTGACCCGAAACCTCAAAAAAACAAACGTAGAACTCTTTAGATCCACGCTTTCGGGGCTGATAGCTAAAGTCGGTCAGAGGCAACCAACGGATAACCGCAGTGTAGATAAATATTGTATTTCTTTAAACGGGATCCTGCTCCGCTCTTACAAAAAGGCTACCCCCTCCGCAAAGAGACGTCCTTCGGACGTGCTTTAGTGGTCCCCCGAACTAGAGGCTCTATAACGCGAGGCGAGAACGGCCTTCAATAGAGCTAAGGACTCCAGGACCGTTTCCGACTGGCAAACATACAAGGGTAAGGTGTCAGACTTTTAGAAAGCCGTCTGTTAGAAGAAAAGAGCGGCGTTTAGATGCTACTGTGAGGAGGTTAACTCCCTCAAAGAGGTATCTCGTTTGAAGAAGGTACTCGCTTCTGAACCAGATAAACGTATCGGCTTGTTGAAGAGGGACGACGGTTCTTACACCGACAACCTCCTAGAAAGTTCTGACAACTCTATGTCTGTCCAACCAGAATCAAACCATTTACCGGCAGCGGATGATTGGAGTCTGGCCAAATTCATCTGCGAGGAAGAAAAAATAAGGTGGGCCGTAAACTCCTTCGCACCGTTCAAAACTCCAGGGCCGGATGGGATCGCACCGACCCTCTTACAATTGGGTCTGAAATGGATCCTACCGCACCTAAAGAGAATATTCCAGGGTTGCCTGGCGACACGCTACTTGCCGAGGATCTGGCGTGATGTTACAGTTAACTTCATACCGAAACCAGGCAAGCAGGACTACTTCCTCCTGAAGTCTTACAGACCTATCAGCCTCTCCTCCTTTCTCCTGAAAACTCTGGAGAGGCTGTATGACAGATACATCAGAGATCACTGCCTGATCACCAGACCACTGGACTCTGATCAACATGCCTACACACAGGGTAAGTCGACGCTGATGGCTCTCAGCACTGTGGTTGATTCCATCAACGATGCTATGGACCGCAAGGAGGCCGTCCTGGGTGTCTTCATCGACGTTGAAGGAGCCTTCGATCGGACCACCTTCTCATTAATATACGAGGCCTTGGTTGAGCACAACGTTCCTCCGACCCTTTGTGGTTGGATAGAGAACACTCTCAGGCATAGACTCATGAAACTAAGGATTGGCAATACCACCTTACAAGGGACCGTTACTAGGGGCTACCCACAAGGAGATGTTCTCTCACCTCTATTGTGGAACCCTACACTTGACAGCCCCTTAAAACGATTAAAACTAGCCCGTTTTAAAACGACCTGACCATCCCCGTCAGGGGGAAACACATAAATGTACTCCCTGAAAAGATGCAGGTAGCACTTAACATTATTGAGACCTGGTGCAACAAACAAACTCTCTTTGTCAATTCCAAGAAGACCGAGATGGTAATTTTTACACGCTCACTCAGCTTAGGCGGATTTAATCTACCAACGCTTGCGAACACTCCACTTAAACTTTCCACTGAGGTTAAGTACTTAGGCTTAATTATGGATAGTAAGTTAACGTGGAAAACCCACCTAGATTATAGAGTAAATAAAGCATGCGTTGCTTTTGGCCAATGCCAAAGGGCTGTTGGGAGGACATGGGGGTTGTCCCCCCGAGTAACCCTTTGGATCTACACTACCGTAATTCGACCCATGCTAACTTATGGTGCTGTGATATGGTGGAATAGAACAGCAAAAATTACATCCATCGCAGCACTCAATAGAATGCATACAGAGACTTGCGTGTCTGGTTGTTACAGGTGCGATGCATTCTACTCCTACCGCAGCCATGGAAGTCATGTTAAACCTGCCACCTCTACATTTCTACATGCAAGAGGTGGCACTGGTAACCATGAAAAGAGTACAATCAGTAGCTACCAAAAAGGTGGAGGTCACTGGTGGTCGAACGTCTCTCTGGAGGGAAGCAGTTCAACTCGCAAAGAAATGTAAGTACGGACAAATAACAGATGAACTAACACGCGATAGGTTAGTAGTTGGAATAAAAGATAAAAGATTATCAGAAATTTTACTAGAATAGAACCGATGATAATAAATCTACTGCCAAGATTACCGTGGCAGGAAATCGCTACAGATCTATGTGAATATAAAGGAAAAATATATTTGATTGTGGAAGATTATTACAGTAAATTTATAGAAGTTGCAGAACTGAATCAAACCAAACCAGAGAACATAATAGAAGAAATGAAAAAGATCTTTGCAAGATTTGGTATACCATAATTTCATAATTAATATAAGAACCATAATTTCGCAGTCTTCGCCAAAACATATGGGTTTAAACATATCACCAGTAGCCCAAAATATCCAAAAAGTAACGGACTGGCCAAAAGAGCAGTCCAAACCGTAAAGAAGATATTAAAGAAAAATAAAGACATCTATTTGGGTTTGTTGGCATTCAGAAATACATCATTAAAATGCGGTGTATCGCCGGCGCAATTATTTTTTGCTCGAAATTTGCGCGATACGTTGCCCAGAAGTGAAAAATCGTTGTCGCCAAATATACCTGATCATGACTACATATATCAGAAATTCAAAGAGAGAGAGAGAGAGAAGCAGAAGAAGAACCATGACCGAAGACATAGGGCTAGGGAAATGGAAGAACTACAACCAAATCAGAGAGTCTACATTTTGGATACTAAACAGTACGGAACAATGGACAAGAAAGCAGATACCCCAATATCATACTGGATAAACACCGATGGACAGGACATCAGACGGAACAGGAGAGATGTCATCATCCTAGACAACGAGGAAGTGCGTGAGAACCGTGAAGGCGAAGTGCGTGAGAACCGGGAATGTGAAGTGCGTGAAAACCGGGAAGGTGATAAAAACTTTAAAAATGTCTCAAAGGAAGAAACCATTACCAGGTCTGGGAGAGTATCGCACCGTCCTTACAGATACTGAGAGGAAAAACATAGACAGATTAATTAATAATTTTAGAAAGAGAGATGTAGGGTGCGCGCATCTATAAACATGAGTAGGCGAACCATGTGTACCGGACGAAAGGAGCGTGGTAGGGGGAGTCGTGTCCGAACCACCGCCATTGTAAGATCACAAACGTGTTTAATAAGTAAATAAATAGCCACGCAAAGTTATAGTGTTTATTGTTAAAACCGCTCGACCAATCACCCACTACAGTCGGGCTAAGTGCTTTACTATATTTGCAGACAGTAAACAATCTATTTTAGTTCTAAGTAACGTTATGATAATGTCTGCCCTAGTAATGGATTGCCACTTAGCACTGGAGGAGGCCTCGATCTACAATCGAGTCTCCATTCAATGGATAAAGGGACACAATGGCTCAGCGGGCAACAAGAATGCAGACAGGGCAGCTGGAAGATGTTTTTGTGGCCCTGAGCCAATTGTCATTCCTGCCTTAACTAGTCATATTGATATGATTAAGTAGATTACCCACAAGAAATTTTTAAATGTGTGGAACAATAATATGGGCTGTTATCAAGCCAAGGAACTGTTAAAATATCCTTCAAAGAAAACAGCTCAGTATTTCAATTGGTTAGACAAAACCACCCTCACATTAGCTACAGGTCTCCTCACGGGACACTGTAAGGTAAACAAGCATCTTCATAACTTGAGGATTGCTAATTCTCCTCTCTGTCGGACCTGTGAACAGCATGATGAGACTGTAATTCACATTTTGTGAGACTGCCCCTCCTTAACCGACCTCAGAAAGAGGTTACTTAGGGAGAAGTGGCCGTCCACAAATGATATCAGAAACCTCCCTCTAAGTGATGTCCTGGCCTTCGGTAAAACCTTAGGCTGGATGACGTGAACGGAGGTAGAGTGCACAAGGGGCCCAATGAGGCCTAAGTGTGGTGTGCATTTATTCGCGCACTCTCCCGTATCCTTACATATTATATAATAATATATGATATATAATCATATTATAAATTTCACTTACCTCATGCCCAGATAAAATTATTTTACATTTTTGCCACAATTTATCATTAGATATTTTGTCAATAACAAAATACTTTAATTGCCGTTGTAACTTAATCATAAAATTAGTGCCAGGGGTGATGCAATTAGAATCAAACCGATCGTCAGTCGGCAAAATTTCACCCTTTTTAACTGCCTTTTCAATCATTTTCTCGGCATCCTTAGCCGATCTAAATCTCCTAGCTCTTTGTTGGTTCATTTTCGCTCTCGGAGCGACACCATCAATTGCCATAAAAAACAATTTTTGCGGCTTAATCATTCTGAATAAAACCTCGATATAATGGAAGATATCTTGAAAAATTTTCTCTTCCGAAATACGAAAGTGAGGATCATCATCGTCGGGATGCGAACAATTATGAATGATTCCGTTCATGTCCAAATATAAATTATCGAAAGCGGGGATCTGAAATGATTAATTAACTAATTTAATGCAATTATGGGTTAATTTATTAAGTACTTACTTGGTATTCTTTAACGATTTCGCTTAGGCAAGGATACCTTTCGGTGATGTATCTAAAGAATTTTGGGACACCCATGATTTTTTCTCCGAAGTATAAACTAACACAACTTGAAGTTAATATTTAAAAATAAGATGTAAACAACAGTTTTTACGATATTTATCAACAAAACGAGATAAAACGATTGAGCAACTTGTTGAAATAGCGCTTTAAGAAAATTTACACCATATTTAGCTTGAAGCTGCGTCTAAATGAGGAAAGTTTATTTTTGCATCAAAACAAAATATCCCTAAAAAGAAAAACAAAATTATTACCTCAAAATCCACAGTTTATAATAATTAATAATTACTTAAATTACATCATTCTCGTTAAATCAACATAAATAATTATTATATAATAATTATTTAAATTATTAATCAATTAATAAAACGATAAAACCAACTTCACACTTATTGTCACTCACGTCACTTTGACGTTTCACCGGGTTTCATCAAATTTCATCAATTGAGGTTAGAATTAAAGCATGTTAACCTTTCACATATAAACCGTGGCATTTACAATTAGAAAGTAAATGAAACTCCGTTGTTTATTGACGAAACTTAGCAAAAACAGCCGCTTAATCCAACACTCCTGTCACGTTTCCTCAAATCATTTTAATTTACGATTTATCTCCCTAACATCTGTTACATTTAACAAGTGGGGTACGAAGAAAAAAGCAAGAAATATCCAATTAAAGTATTCTTATTTAGAAAATATGGCAGATCCGAAAATTGAAGAAATTTTAGCCCCTTTAAGAGCTAGCGTTAAAGAGCAGGTGAGATGATGCAATATCCATCATTATTTATTTAATTCTTTTTTTTGTTAAGGGGGATTATGTGAGGAAATTAAAATCGGAAGGAGCACCAGTATTAGATGTAAAAAAGGCCGTTGTTGAATTAAATTTGCGAAAAAAAGCGTTAGAAGATAAAGAATTAAGCTTAATGCCGGTCGCCGCAACTTTCGATCGGGCGAAAATGGAAGATTTATTAAAACGGAGATTCTTTTTCGATCAATCTTTCGCTATTTACGGTGGAATAACCGGACAATTCGATTTCGGCCCAATGGGGTGTGCCTTTAAAGCGAATTTATTACAAGCTTGGAGACAATTTTTCGTCCTCGAGGAGCAAATGCTCGAAGTTGATTGTTCAATTTTAACTCCAGAACCTGTTTTAAAGTAATAAGAATTATTTTAATTAAAAAAAAGATTTTTTTTTAATTTAATTTTTATAGAGCTTCTGGACATGTTGATCGTTTCGCGGATCTTATGACGAAAGATGTTGGTACAGGAGAATGTTTTAGGTTAGATCATTTTATAAAAGCCCATTTAGAAAAGATTTCGGCTGAGAAGAATGCAACGGAGGATCTTAAAGCTGAGTGTAGAGATATCGTTGTTAAGGTACTTAATTTTTGTTACATACATGGTTCAATGTTATCAACGTAATATGACATTTGCAAATTTTTTTGATAACATATTTTTATTACAAAAATCGTAGAATTGAGGTATTAAAGTATGGCTTTATACATATAAAAGGACACACTTTTCTTTATTTATTTATTGCTGCCAGTGGACACAAAATGGGACAAATCCAAGAGATTGTGTCACTACATTGACAAAAACTACTATTTTACAAATATATTGTGTGGTTGATTATGAATAAATTAACTAAAAACAATAATTACTCTATAAAACAGAAAATAAAATTAAGAAAAGTAAAGCATACATTTGTTTACGCTACAGTAATGTTGATCAGTGCTTTCTGTAACTCAACGGCAGTTATCAAGCTCTTAAATCTCCTATATGTATCACTAAACACATCTATACCGTTGCCAGTATTATGGAACTGTCATAATACTGGAAACTGTAATCTTATGAAATGGAAGAGCATCGTTACAAAAGCGGCGCTGGTGAAGTGCTTTAGAAACTTCTTTTGAATTCTTTCAATTCTATTTATATAAGTGTGATACTGAGGGTTCCAAATGGTAGTGCAAAAATTTAGTACACTAAATACATAAGCAAAATATAAAACTTTTACTGCTTCTACGCTTTTGAAAGATTCTGATGACAAAGCCCAACATTCACAGCGCCTTTCTAACTACTCCATCAACGTGTTCAGAAAATGTTAGCTTGTTGTCAAATGTAACACCAAGATCTTTAATTTGAGATGCTCTAGGTAAGACATAGTTTTCCAATTTGTACTCATATCTGATGGCATTCGAACTTCTTGAAAAAGATATAACATTACATTTAATAGGATTGAGTGTCATAAAATTGTCGTTGCAATAGACTTGCATTGCGTCAATGTCACGCTGCATCCTCGAGCAGTAGAGTGGAGAGGAAATATGTGCAAACAATTTCAAATCATCAGCATACATTAAGCACTGGGAGTGTTTTATGACTGAAAATGTTCTACCTTGAGGTACACCTGAAGGGACGGACATTACATCAGAATAGTATCCATTAATAGATACTATCTGAGTTCTTCCACTTATATAAGAAGCAATCAATCGCAACAAATAGTTATCAATTCCCATAATCCGAAGCTTTGACAACAGAAAATTGTGATCAACGCGATTACTTGAGTTACTTGATCAAGAGAAGTAAAAATATAATTACTGTACTCAGTTGAGAGTAACTGAGTGACCTGCAAAAAAGCCATGCTGTCTAGTATCAATTTTATTTTTAGTGAAAAAAATAGCCGTTTACAAATTAGCTTTTCAAAGATTTTTCCTAATTTAACACAGATAATAAAGATATTGGTCTATAATTGGATACATCACTTCTATTACCAGACTTAAAGATAGGGAACTATTATATTTTTAGACGGTAAACGATATTTTGGTGACCATAAGTCCAAAAAAAGAAAACGTGTCAGATATGTGCTTGCATTTTGAGCCGGTGCCAAAGTTACACAAGATATCTAAATAATATTTTTAGACGGTAAACGGTATTTTGGTGACCATAAAGGCTCATTATGGCTTCCAAAGACGTGGAAAAGCTCCCGATTCAATGGATTTGTTCAGTGTAATGGTTACAGGTCGTGACAAAGACGCGTAACATTCTTTAATAAACATTGCTGGTATACCAAAACAGACCCGGGCCCTTTGAAGCATCAATTCCTTCCAGTACCTCCTCAACCTGATCGAAGCAAGTTGCAACTGTATCACTGATGTTGGACGTGACACCAGACGCATCGGTCTAGTTGACTGAGTACACAGAATGAAAAAAATCTGTGAACAATGAGCAGATAGATAAAGGATCGGAAGCTATGCAATTATCCAGATGTACCGCAGACGGTATATTGTTACTGCCCTTTCTTCGTTTTAAGAATGACCAGAAATGTTTGGAATTGTGCATTATATTTATTTCTATACGACATACATAATTTTTATAATCCCGATCAATAAGGAAGTTTAATCGCCCTCTCAACAGAGAAAAGGTAGGATAGGGAACGTGATTTCCATAACGCTTCCATTTCCTATGCGCCTTCCTCTTTTCATTAATCGCCCACACAGCACTGAACGAAAACCACACGGGAAAACCACTCACTTTCTCATGCATTTTGGGAACATGGTTCTCAATACCGCAATGTAAGTGAGCATAAAATGCATCCACAGAATCATCAACATCATCGCCCTCCAACTCTCTTTCCCAGTTAACCTCATTAAAATGTGAATTAAGTAAATCAAATTTTGATTTTCTGTAGTTATAACAAGCGGGAGAGTTATATTTAAGATTTGGAGGTACGATTACTTGACAGGAAAACTCTAAAGAAGTGTGAGATATGTCTTCACGAATTAAAGAGCTATCGCTGAGCGCTATGTCAGAGATAGAACAAAAATTTGCAATAATAAGATCCAAAGTATGGTTGTTCAAACCATACTCCAAAATGTCCAAAAAATCCAAAAAATGGCGATTAAATTGATTAAGGCCGCAGAGGGACAGGGCATTAAGAAAATCACGAGATCGAGTACTACTGCATGACGGTGCACAATGACGAGAGCAGAGATCAATTTCCCATTTAATTTCTGGCAAGTTAGAATCGCCACATATAAGAAATTTGTCGACAGGATATCGCCGTGTGAGTACAGTAAGTTGATCTATGAATGAATAGAGTGCTATGTTATCATTTATTCGAATATATACACAGTAAACATGTAGCGAGAAAACCCCCTCATCTTAAGCGTTACACTCACTACCTCAAGATTCACAAACCAGTCAGTATGGACTACCGCCGGTACAGCAGTAGACACTGGAGACAGTTCTGCCGAGTATATGCCAGGATGCAACCAGGTTTCGGTTATGCAAACAAGATCAAAATCAAAATTTAACAAGCTAGTGAAAAAGGATTTCAACTTAGTTCTTAGACCACGCACGTTCTGATAGTAAACACTAATAGAAGACATTGTGAAGAGTAACATTTAATTGAATTTAAATTTATGAACAATTTAGTGTTGCCAAAATCGATCAGAAAACTGTTCACATTGGCCTCACTCCTGATGGGCAAAAGACGTGCGTCATCACTTTTCCGGACAAAGATTTGGCAGTTGCGAGTCCATACATATTTGTAACTCTTATCCTTTGCAACCCTAAAAATGCTCGATAAATGCTCGTTGATAAAACAACGATCAGAAACACTCCCGATCGTAAGACCCGGCGCAGACCCAGTTGGTGCTGATCTTCTTTTGAGCTTAGCAGCCGCCAAAAAATTGTCCCGCTTGAGACGGCTGCAAAATCGAACCACGATTGTTTTCGGAGACGTCTGCCAACGCATTACGGTACCCTCGGTGCCTGAGCCATGCGGAACATGATGTATAATATCCACATCTACGTTCAAAACCGGAACTCCCAGAAATTCGCCCAGAGACCCTACAACGGCCACCAGATCCTCGCCATCCCTCTTACACCCTAGACCTCCAAATTACTACGAAGGGAATATTGCTCGAGATCTGCCACTCGTCCCAATAATTCTGCAACCCGTTTTTTTAGGTGTTCACGTTCTACGTACCTCGCACTGCACCCCCGTTGTATTACGCCCGACCTCATTCTTGCACCGCCCACAATAAAACTTGTTAACTTAACACCCGCATTATGTTTAATTTTATTATAAAGCCGTAGGATAACGACTATATAAAACTAATTTATTGAGAAATTGCCAATGATATTTGTGTAATCAATCACAAACGAAAGGTCGCAATCAACCGCACTACACGGCGAAAATCACTACTTGAACCACTTCAGAAACTGGGAAAATTGACAAATACACGGAGCACCAACCAGCGTGGTGTCGTCCACGACTCGCCGACCGTAAAATGAAAATATATAATGTAAATCAATTCTACGATTTTTCAGAAATGATTAAAGAAATTTTAATTTTTAAGAAATGCTACAAATTTAGGTTAAGTTCAAAGCTTTATTAAAATAATTTTTATTAGATTTCCTCTTCTTTTAGTTGGATGGAATGACTAAAGATGAAATGGCAGGATTAATGAAAAAATTCAACATGAAAAGCCCCCTAACCGGAAACGAACTCACCGAGCCAATCGAATTTAATTTAATGTTCGGAACTCAAATCGGTCCTTCCGGTCTTATCAAAGGCTTTTTACGACCCGAAACAGCCCAAGGAATTTTCGTCAATTTCAAAAGATTATTAGAATTTAATCAAGGAAAATTACCATTTGCCGCCGCCCAAATCGGCAACGCCTTTCGTAACGAAATTTCACCAAGATCCGGGTTAATCCGCGTCCGAGAATTCACAATGGCAGAAATCGAACATTTTTGTGACCCAAACGATAAGAAACATCCCAAATTCGACGACATTAAAGACACAGAATTATTATTTTACTCCGCTTGTAATCAAATGGACGGAAAAGGGGCAGAAAAGAAAACGATTGGTGAAGCCGTCGAATCCAAATTAGTCGCAAATGAAACTTTGGGTTACTTCATGGCGAGAATACAATTATTTTTAGTTAAAGTTGGTGTCGATGCGACGAAATTAAGATTTAGACAACACATGTCTAACGAGATGGCTCATTATGCTTGCGATTGTTGGGATGCTGAGTGTTTAACGAGTTATGGTTGGGTTGAATGTGTGGGGTGTGCCGATCGATCCGCTTATGATTTAACCCAACACACCAAAGCAACTGGAATTAGATTAGCTGCTGAGAAAAAATTAAAAGAACCCCGAGTTGTGAATGTAATAGAAGCCGTTCCAAACAAACCCGTAATTGGAAAAGCGTTTAAAAAAGAAGCTAAATTAGTTTGTGAGGGCTTACAAAGTCTCGATAAAGATAAAGTCGAAGAACTCGAGAAACAAATTCAAGATGGGCCTTACGAATTATTAGTAAACGAAAAAACTTATTCATTAACCAAAGAAATGGTTGAAATTAAACGATATGAAAGAACGGAACACGTCGAAGAAGTAATTCCGAGTGTGATTGAGCCATCGTTTGGCGTCGGAAGAGTTATGTATGCGATTTTTGAGCATAATTTTAAAATGCGCGAAAATGATGAGCAAAGAACTTATATTTCCTTACCGGCTGTTATCGCTCCAATTAAATGTAGCGTCTTACCATTAAGTTCAAACGTTGAATTTAAACCGTTCATCAAAAAATTATGTAAGAATTTTATTCGATTTAATTCCAAATTAATTAAAACATTTTTTTAGCATCAATGTTAACAAAACTTGATGTTTCTCATAAAGTTGATGATAGCTCAGGTTCAATCGGACGAAGATACGCCCGAACTGATGAAATCGCAATTCCTTACGGTATCACTATCGATTTTGATACGTTAAAAGAACCACATAGTGCTACATTAAGAGAACGAGATTCTATGTCGCAAGTTAGAATTCCTGTAAGTAATTTTTTTTTTAATATTTTATTTATTTTTAATTTAATGGTTTTTTAGTTGGATGAAATAGCGCAAGTTGTTCATGATTTATCGTATAGTAAAAGAACTTGGAGTGAAATTGAAGAAGTTTATCCCAAATTTGAGCAACAAGAAAGCAAGGGTAATTAAAGATGAAATGAATACATCTAGAATGATCTAGATCGCTTTTGCATTTTTTATAGACATTTAAAGAGTTTTTTTGTTAAGAATTGCTTTAACAATTATTTTGTTAATAATAAAAACTCGTATTTAAGTACGGCACTGATTAAAATAAAAGGAATGCACATTTTAAAACGATTTTAAAGTTATTTTACATTATCTCATTGATAAAACTACAATTAAAACTATACATTTCTTCCATCTTTCTCAATTTTTCCTTAAAACAGCTTCAATCGCTTGTCTTAAATACTCCATTAAGCATATAAAGTTGACTTACCATACAAAGTTTCTTACCAATGGGTTGAATTACATTTAAATTGTATTATATAATATTGCAACCATCTCCAGAAACAGTTTGAAGTAAGTTTATGTTTGAGCTACTTTAACCGATAAGAGCAGCTTTAAATTCATTTCTAGTGATGTGTAAACAGCTTTAATGTGTCGCTTCAGTATAAAATGCGTCATCAATTTTTTTTGCCTCACAAGGAGTTTCTGAAAAAAGTTACAATACTATCTAAATATGTTTTGAAATATCCACGAGTAAATAAAGTTGATCATGATTTATCATATAATAAAATAAACTTGGAGCGAAATTGAAGTTTTTCCCTAATTTAAGCAATAATTAAAAATAATATAACTAACTACCTTCTAGACGTGTTTATTTACATTTCAGACGAGAAATTTTAATTTCAAATTTTAATATTAAGTTTTTGTATAAGTTCAGTGTAAGGTAAAAATTAATTGCAAATGCAATAAATAAATTATATCTTTATATTATCATGATCTCATAATATTTAGGTGATGCAGTAATTTTATTTGATACCAGAGATTTCTATAAGCTCGAGATAAAACATGAAATAACTAAAACTTTAAAGATGACACCCCCACCCCATCAATTTCTTTGGAAATTTGTGATTCGAGGTTCATCGTAGAAGTATTAAATTAAAATAATACACTAAAATACACACTCTAATATACATTAGAATTTTCTTTTGTTTGATGTTCATATATTCTAGTTTCTAGTTTTCGACCCGTTTGTCCTACATATATAGAATTACAGTTTGTACATTCAATGGAATAAACCCCACTCTTTTGAAGATAATTAGTTTTATTATGACAATTTGTTAATAGTTTCAAAATTGAATTTTGATTTGAAAAAGCCAGTGTGATGTTATTGTTAGAAAATATTTTTTTTAGATTTGAAACTTAGTGTATTAAAGGGTATTGGTTTATATAAATTGTTATTTGGGTTTCTTGTATATATTGGGTCTTGTTGTTTTTGTAATTTTTGATATAGTTTATTAATTAATTTGTGTGGGTATTTATTTTGATCTGCGATTTTAAGTATATATTTTAATTCTTTATCTTTGTTAATGTTCGATAATGGATATTTAAGAACTCTATTTATCAGATAGTGAAATCCTGCCATTTTGTGCGAAAATGCATGTGCGGAGTCATAGGGAATAATAGTAGGGACTACTGTAGGTTTTCGATATATATCATACTCGATGCATCTTGTTAAGGTTAGATCCAAAAAATTTAATTTATTGTTTTTCTCTGTTTCTAAGGTAAATTTTAAATTATTATGTATTTCATTTATATATTCAAGAAATTTGTTTAAAGTTTCGACACCCCCTTCCCAAATACAAAAAACATCATCAACGTATCGTATCCATT
This sequence comes from Onthophagus sagittarius, assembly GCA_036711965.1. NCBI lineage: Eukaryota > Metazoa > Arthropoda > Insecta > Coleoptera > Scarabaeidae > Onthophagus > Onthophagus sagittarius. Next base: position 19,499,614 of record JASERS010000004.1, read on the forward strand.
TTACAATGTATTTTCTATAAAGATTTGTATTATTGATTATGAATTGTGTTTCTATATGATTTAGATATATGTCTGATATGATACCTGATAAAGGCATTCCCATAGGTAGTCCTTGAGTAATTTTATAGTAATCATCGTCAAATGTACAGTAATTCTGTTCAATAATATGTTTAGTTATTTTATTAAGACCTTCAATTATGTTGTTATTTTTATTTCTAAATGTATTCTTAAACATTGTTGATATTAAATTTAGTGTTAAATCTGTTGGAACATTTGAGTATAAATTAGTAATATCAAAAGACTTATTGTACTTGAACCTGTATATGTACTTGTTGCTTTTATAAAATCAATGGAGTTTGAAGTGGTAAATAATGGTTTAAAATTTATTATACGTAATACATTCAGCATAAAGTTAGCTAATTTAGAAGTAGGAGAGTTTTGGAAGGCTGTAATGGGTCGTATAGGCATATTTTCTTTATGTAATTTTGGTAATGAATATAATTTGGGAATTGTTGGGTTCATGTGTATAAACTTGTTGCTGAAAAAATTATTATTGCCATGTGATTGATTTAAATTAGGGGAAAATTCGATTAGACTCTCTTTATATTGATTGATTAAATTTTTTGTTTTTCTGATGATTGTATCTAATGGATTTTTGTTTAGTTTTACATAATTATTTTGTTTCATATAGTCTTTAGTTTTTTGATTATATTCTTCTCTATTGATAATGACAATACCAGCTCCCTTATCTGCTTTTACAAAAACGGCGTTTTCTTTTTTAAGTTTTTCGCGGATTGATTTTATTGTTTTCCAATACGTTAAGTGAGTTTTGTTGGTGTTATTGATGGATTCATCCTTTTCAGTCTTTTTTATGAACGGTATAAGATCATTTTTTAAATTTTCGTGTTCTGGAACATTTTTTATTGCTACGTCGAAGTCAATAGTTAAAAGGGGAAGATTAATCCTTGAGAATAACGCGAATTTATAACCTTTATTTAGAAGATTTGTTTCTTCCTGGTTAAAAACGATGTTTGTGTAATTTCTGTATTGGGTGTATACATTTTTATTGTTGGTTGAATTAGATGTTGGTTTATTATTTAAAAGATTTTCAAATTTCCTGTTCTTTTTTCTCAGATCTTCTTGTTTGTGGAGAAAAGCCTGTGTTTTTGTTTTATTGATAATCTCATCAATTTCTAGAAAGTGCAGTTGGTCTCTTAAACCTCTAAGTATTTTTGAAAGCTTTTCGTAGTAGAAGTTAAGGTTCTTAAAATGTCGTCTTTTTTCATCGCCAAGCAGTTTTGAAGAAATGTATGTTTGTGTGCTGTTCCTGAATTTTTTAGATTTAATCCTTGCAAAATTCGGAATTATATTGTGTTTTAAGCATTTGTTGATAAAATTAATGTGGTTCTTAGTGATTTCCATTTTTATGTAGATTTTTTCGAAACCATGGATTAATGATGAAGTTTTATTTTGATATTGTTTGTTTGAATCCATGTTGCAAGTTTATTAAATATTTAAAATATAGAGTAACACAACTTCTTTACTTGCTATTGTTTATTTGTTCGGTGCCGGTTTCGAGTTTTACAATCTCATCATCAGCCGAATAATAATATCCTTAACAAATCTTGGAACATGCCCAGATCGGACTATCAATTCGACCTGGTTTCACTAAAGATAATAGGCGATTTAGCTTTTATAAATCCAATTTCTTTGAGACTAATAACGTTTTTAAATTATGTATAAAGATGAAATGTTACTTGGTAAATAATTGTGCGATAGCTTTATTTTATTTCACCTTAATTACAATAATAATAATAAGAAGTTGTATATTAATATAGACCAGGGTTGAAACTTTATTTAGTACAATTCAAGTTTTTATCAATTTTTACTCAGAATTTTCATCCTCATCAATAAATAAATAATGAAGAAAATAAAAGGACAAAAAAACTAAAAAATAAAACATTACAGTCAGGCATTGATCTCCTCCAACATCTGTTTAAACTCGTCAGTTTGAGTTTCCATGTGCGCCATATCCCGGCAAGACAAAACATGTTTATTATTGTGCGTGGACATCATCGTTTGGCTCTCGACCGATCTCAAAACGTCCTCAAAAACCGTTTGGGTGTGCGAACTATTAAATTCATTGAAAACGTTAAAAACTTCCTCGTCGCCATTTAGTGTTAAATCTGTTGGAACATTTGAGTATAAATTAGTAATATCAAAAGATACCAGTAAAGAATTGTTGTTTAGTTCAATGTTACTTGTTGCTTTTATGAAATCAATGGAGTTTGAAGTGGTAAATAATGGTTCAAAATTTATTATATGTAATACATTCAGCATAAAGTTAGCTAATTTAGAAGTAGGAGAGTTTTGGAAGGCTGTAATGGGTCGTATAGGCATATTTTCTTTATGTAATTTTGGTAATGAATATAATTTGGGAATTGTTGGGTTCATGTGTATAAACTTGTTGCTGAAAAAATTATTATTGCCATGTGATTGATTTAAATTAGGGGAAAATTCGATTAGAGTCTCTTTATATTGATTGATTAAATTTTTTGTTTTTCTGATGATTGTATCTAATGGATTTTTGTTTAGTTTTACATAATTATTTTGTTTCATATATTCATTAGTTTTTTGATTATATTTTTCTCTATTGATAATGACAATACCAGCTCCCTTATCTGCTTTTACAAAAACGGGGTTTTCTTTTTTAAGTTTTTCGCGGATTGATTTTATTGTTTTCCAATACGTTAAGTAAGTTTTGTTGGTGTTATTGATGGATTCATCCTTTTCAGTCTTCACCATCATCATCTATTTTTACCAACCAACTTTTGTATAGCGGATTTTGTCTCCAACTTTCCTTAAAATGCGTTGCATACTTGGCCTTTTTATTTTTATGGAAGGATTCAAATGACGTAGATGCACTCGAATTTTCTCTGTTATTGTTCTCACTCATTCAAAAGGTAGCGGTAAACAACAAGTTCACGTGATGAACATCGGAAAGAAGCGAATAAGTGATTCCCCTATCCTTTTCCTATTTCGATTACAGATTACTACGTAAAAGGACTTATTTAGTGCAACAGATAGCACAACTTTGATGAAAATAACAATAATATGTGTTTATATTTAATTATATTACAATTAATATTATTTAATAATTAAGTTATAAGAATAACTTCAACAAAAAATTAGTTCTGTTAAAATTAATTACTCTTAAAATTTAAGCGTTATTTTTAATTTTTAACAGGAATAAATGATTCTCTTAGACGCAAAAAAACTTTATTAAGCATTACAAATGTTAACGGTTTACCCGATAGACAATATTTTGAGTCTTAATATTTATTATCTTTACCATTCTTAATATGTTTTCCTGTTGTAAAAAGAGTTTTAGATCTTTTCCATTATTCTTTTGTTAAATACGTTTTTACCCGGAGAAAATGTGTAGTGAACCGGAGCCTGGAGACCGCATGTCAAAACCCGGAGAGCTGGCAACACTAACCTTTACATTTGATGCAAGAAATATGCACTCAAAAAACACTATATCAGAACTGTTGCAATCTCGCATTTAGCGCGTTTGAAGCCTCGAAATGTTGTGATCTCGCGTTGAGCACGTTTGAACTTGCAACAATGTTGTCCCGCCCCACGAAGCGAAACGAGATAAGACGGTCCCGCCTCACGCGAAAAAACGTGGATTTTCGCCCCGGCGTGAACGTGTTAATTTTATAAAATTATTTTGTTCAAAGAAATTTAAAGTTTTTGGGATATATACGGGGTGTCTCACGTAACTGGTTCATTAGAACTATTTTAGGTTCCACTATTCGTAGAGGCTTAAAATTTTGGTAACATGGGTTGTTCATTCCGATCTATTAATCTAAAATATTTTCAAGATGACTACCACTTCCGGTCTACCGGAAGTAAACCTCAACTTCGTTATTTTAAATGGAATGATATAGCTTTTATTACACCATTCAATTATACATAAGAAAATATGTTGACTTTGATAACAGTTGTTGGTACCCACCGTTTTTTGTTTTCGAGTTATTTTGATTTTAAGTGTGTTTTGTCAAATAGCACCATGCTCTTTACAAGCCCATACTGTGAGCGTCAAAAAAAAGTAAACACTAGCTGTTTACTTCTAAAAACCCTTTTACTACGATTCTGTTAACTTACAATAAAAATTTATATACCAAAATTTACGACTTTATTTGTGAGCAATCCTATCGTAAAAAATAGTTAAGCAAAAAACCCCACAAATATGGTAAATCCCCTTTAGAGTAAAAATACCCCGATTTTTACGCGTCAAAAGAAAGTGAACAGCCGGTCCGGTTGTTGTAAATTCATTTTAGATTTAGGGGAAGTACCACACTTTTCGAATAAATACTTATAAACCCCTCCCATGACAACTTTAGAACATTTTAGAAGAAACAGCAAATGGTTGAACGTCGAAATTTATTATAAATACCAAAAATCATCATGGGAAAACAAACAAGTATAGAAACGCGTAAAATTATATTAAGTTTAAATAAAAAAGGTAAATCCTTACGCGAAATAGCTAAAATAATGGGACGAAATCACTGCACAATAAAAAAAAATTTGGATAAATACGCAAAACATCATACTGTAGCCGATTTACAACGCGTTAGACGACCAAAGCGCCTTACAGAAGCACAGGCTAGAGCAGTGGTAAGAGAAGTGAAGAATAATCCATGTTCAAGTGCGGTTAAAATAGCAAACGACATATCGCAGATAGCAAACACAACCATAAGTTCCAGTACCATACGAAGAACACTCCATAGAAGTGGCCTACATGGAAGAACACCCCGTAAAAAGCCTTACATATCGAAAATAAATAAACAGAAACGTCTTGATTTCGCAAAAAAATATCAGAACGAAGCTCCAGATTTTTGGAAAAATATATTATTTAGTGATGAAAGTAAATTTGAAATTTTTGGTAAAAGAAAACCACCAAAGATATGGCGGCCAAAAAATGAGGCCTTCAAAGAGAAATTTGTTACCAATACCATCAAACACGGTGGAGGCTTGGTTATGGTCTGGGGCTGTATGGCGGCGTCAGGGGTCGGTAATCTAGTTTTTATTGAATCAACAATGAATAAAATGGACTATTTAACCATATTAAAGAACAATATTTCCCCGAGTATTAATGAATTGGGCTTATCAGAGAACTGGATCTTCCAACAGGATCAGAAGATCAGAGAAAGGACAATTTCAAATAAAGACGACCTTAAAAAATTCCAGAATTCCAGAATCCATGCCAAGGAGATTAAGGGAGGTGTTGAAGGCCAAAGGAGCTCAAACCAAGTATTAAAAGTTAATATTATATTTATTTTTGTACTTAATACCTATTAGTTCCGAATTCTGTATACTTTCTTTTGACGCGTAAATTCGGTAGATATTTACAATAATCTGAATTATTACGGGTAATGGTTTGTTTTTTTTTCATGTTTCTATTGACTTAAATATAGTATAGATGAGTTGTGAAGACTGCAATAAAACTTTTTGATTTTCGTTATTAACTGCATTTTTATTAACCTTTTAATAGAAAAACAACAGCTGTTTACTTTTTTTTGACGCTCATAGTATCTCAGCCAACGTTAACTCAAAAGCGTTTTGCATTGGTACGATAACTCTTCATATGCTGTTAAATAGAGTGTCATTTGTTGTATCAGTATATCTTATACAGGCTGGTTAAAAATTGAGTTACCGTTTCTCTGTATTCAATTCCGTGAAAGTCGAAAATTTTAAATGGAACGCCCCATATTTTCATACCTTATCAGAAATGGAATTTAATTCTTTACAAATTATCTATAAATATTCCTATACCTATTTATTATAGTTTTCTTGCTATTGAGGAATTTATCAAAATCATAGGTAAAATGCTAGAAACCGTTAGTGTTTTTGTTAGAAGGCCATGACATTTTGACAGTTTTTTGTTTAATTTATTTAAATTATTATTAGCATTATTTTTACAATGAACTGTGATTGAATAAACTTTAGATTGCTAGCTATTATTTACCAAAAATAACCAAAAGAAAACCGAATAAATGAAACAATGAAAAACAACAATTTAATGACAAAAATTAAAATCAATAACTAAATAAGAATGAAAAACTTAAAATTATAAAAATAAATTATTGGAATTTAATTCTCTACAAACTATTTAGATACTTTCCTATGCCTATTTCTTATAGTTGCCTTCATATTTGGAAATTAATGGACGCATGCAATGCTGGAAAGCTTCTTGTTTTTATGTTAGAAAGCCATGGAGTTTTGATAGCTTTTCAACCATATTTATGTTATTGTTGTCATTACTTAGTTGTGTCATCACTTACTGCTGTAGTCTTTGAATATCATGACGAAATATTCCCACGCTAACATTTTAAATTCGTCTTATATTCATGGTGGATATAATAAAGTTTTGGATAGGATAAGAGACGTATCTCTTAGTTTTGGAAAGATCAAAATAACAAGAAACCATAAATTTCTATCACCAGCAGCTTAAGATAATAGAATGAATGTTTTGTCATATTTTATTGCTTTACCAAATTCTTCGGTAAGGGGTGCTTCGGTCGATTTAGATGAATAATAGTTTACAAGAAAACACCGTAAATAAATAAACTGAACTCTCTAGGAATATCTCGCTCATCATTACGTCGAATATTACGCCATATTATTGTTTTTCATTGTTTCATTTATGCGTTGTTCTGCTGGTTATCTTTGGCAAATAAAAGCTAACAAGCTAAAGTTTATTCAATCGCAGATCATTCTAGAAATAATACCAATGATAATTTAAATAAATTAAACGATAAACTATCAAAATGTTGTAGCCTTCTAATAAAAACACGAACGGTTCCAGCATTTTGATAAAATACTCAATATGAAGAAAACTATAATAAATAGGTATAGCAATGTTTACAGATAATTTGTAGAGAATTAAATTCCCGTTTAGATAGGCTAAAAAGATATGGAGCATTCCATTTGAAATTTTCGACTTTCTCGCAATTGAATACAGCGAAACGGTAATTCAATTTTTGACCACGCTGTATAAGGTACACTGATATAACAAGTAGCAATCCATTTAACAGCATATGACGAGTTATTGTACCAACGTAAAATGTGTTTGAATTAACGTTGGCTGAGATATGGGCTTGTAAAGACCATGGTGATATTTGCCAAAAAAAAAACACTTAAAATCAAAATAACTCGAAAATAAGAAACAGTAGGTACCAACAACTGTTATCAAATATTTTCTTATGTATAATTGAATGGTGTCATAAAATCTATAGCATTCCATTTAAAATATCGAAGTTGAGGTCTACTTCCGGTAGACCGGAAATGGTTGCCATCTTGAAAATATTTTAGATTAATAGATCGGAATGAACAACCCATGTTACCAAAATTTCAAGCCTCTATGAATAGTGTAACCCAAAAAAGTTCTAATGAACCAGTTACGTGAGACCCTGTATAGAGGCTTTTCTAAAATGACTGGATACCCATAAGCGTCTTAACTTTAAATTTAATTTTTGTGAGTTCTCGTGTGATATCCCACAACAAATACGTTCCGAAAGGATGCGATTGGGAAACTGAAAGGAAACCTGACGGTTCATTAGAAGTGCAAACCGAACCGGTTTCAACATGTCAAATAAGAACTATAAACGGCGTTGATTCGTTGATGGCGAGCATGAGTCCGTTACTCGCGGACCTCGTTGAAAATTTAAAATTAGAGTGCAGTGATGTGTTCTTCTTCGAGAGTACTTTAGAGTCGAAACGGGAAAAGCCGTTTTGAGTCATCTGAAACGCCTGAAAGAGTTGCGAATTGAATACTACAAAATTCGAAACGTCCCACCGGCGATGCATCATCTGCGAAGTTTGTCTTTGCGATCGCACAATTCCGATTGGTCCGTGATGACTTTGGAACTTCACAGGGAAAGTTTTTTGGGGATGAGTCAATTGAGGAGCTTGGATTTGGGGGATAACAACATTTGGACGACCCCCCAACATTTATTTTGCCCCCTATACAGTCTTGAACGCTTAAATTTAACCAAAAATAAGCTCCAAGACGTTGTTTCTTTGGGGTTTAACGAAATCAACGAGATGTCGCATTTGAGAAGTTGCGGAAGCATCTTAGATATTTTCGATTTATCCGATAATGATATAGTTCATCACGATCCCGGATCATTCGTTTGCGAATTTGAAATCTTTGAGGACTTTGAGTTTGCAAGAAAACGCGATTTCTTCGCTTGGAGATCGAGCTTTCTCGAATTTGAAAAATTTGCAAACCCTTAATATGTCAAGTAACTCGATAGTTGCGTTACCCCCGGAGCTTTTTCATTCTTCGAGGAGCTTGAATCATCTTTTCAAATTCAAAAAAAAAAATCATCTTTTCATTTTTGTCTGCTTTTGTTACTATTAACGAATTTGAATGGATTTTTTATTTTATTTTACCTAGGACCTTTACTTCTTCTTTTTTTATTTTATTTTGTTTTTCATTTCAAACAAACGCCGACTAATCGGTTTTATTGTTTAATGAGCCGGTTAATCACAGACTAAAAAGTGGCCGAATAGTCGGCTCTTTCGATTAATCGGTACAACCCTACTTACCATACAAAGCTCCTTAGTAATGGACTTGATAACACTTAAATCATATTATATAACATTACAAGCTTCTCTATTTTTAAAATAATAAGTAAAACTAAAAAGTGTGTAAAGTTTTTTCGCTCTTTGTTTTTATTAAAGATATTCCAACACAGTGATGATTTAAAAACACCTCATCGTCCATTGTTTTACACAAAAAAAACTGATTATCTCTCAGCGCACAATGACATAAAACGAATCTTTGGGGATTTGATGCATTAAGCTAAACAAACTACTTGGAAATAAAAAAAATTGAGAAATTTTAACATGAAGAGAATCTTGTACATATTTAAGTTAATTAAGAAACCCGTTATTAATTCAATAATTAATCATGGAATGAGTGAAAAATTCGAGAATTCCAAAACAATTCTTTGTGTAGTTTAATATAATTGAAATTAAAAAGAAAGAAAACAATAATAATAATAATTAGAGCGCAATAAACATAGATCTATACAAAAAATTCTTTGTTTTGTTTCAATTGATGACGGGGGTCAATATTATTAGATGAATACAAATGTTATATAATAACATTAAAAAATTCTCTTCCGCGCTACGTAAACGTTATTATTCAAGACTAGGAATGGACTCATCGTCCGAATCGAGATCGTCCATGTCTTCGGGATTGGCTTGGGCGTCTGAGTTGATACCGCCTATTTGTCGCATCATATCTTCGAAGTAATCTCCTCCACCTCCACCCATTCCACCCCCGCCCAGCTCATCACCAGACTCATCTTCGTCCTGCCACTTATTAAAATCACATTTTAGCCAGTGGTGTTTCTTTTTGTCCGATGTCAAAGTGGGCCAATAACTATCGTTATCGTTCGCTTTCGTTAATATGAACTCGATACATCGTTCCCTGTTGAAACTTTTTGATCGTTTTGGGTCTATTTCTTTGTATAATGGAATTTTTACTTCGTAGGTACGTTTTTCTACTCCTCCTACACCTTTAAAATATATCGAATCTTTTTCAATTCTAAAAAATAAAAAAATTGTGATTAATTTTTTTTTAACTTTTTAGTTGGTAATAAAAAATGACAAGTGACGTTTAAATGACACAAATTTTAATATTAATTTAATTATTTTAACTAATAATTAATTATTTTATTTAGTTTATATCTTTTTAATAAACATTAATTAATTATTTGTTAAGTAAAATTAATACATAAAATAATAAATTAATTAAAATTGAGTGAGATTTTGACACAAAATTTAAACAAATTTGGATTAACTTACTTAATATCAGGATCTTTAACATCTTCTAAGTTAATTGTTAAAAACACAACTTCTTTTCTTTGGGCCCACATAACTGGCGGTGGGATAACTCTGTAAATAAGAAAATTACTTTATTCGTACACATAATAATTAAGTTAAAATCGTTAATAAACGATTAAATTAATAATTTGAAACGTCTTAGAACATTCCAGAATCGATATAAATGCGAGTTGATTCAACATGGCCGGCAGCGGCATGGTTTTCGGTTAATTTTATTTATTAATATCCCAAATTTAGGCACGATTATAAATATGAAACGGACGGAAATAAAGATACTTTACTTACGCTGTGTCTGTCATTTTCTTAACGTCTTTAATCCGTTTCCTAAAAGCACAAGTTTACACTGGAAGCAAAAGTTGCACCGGTGCATATAATTGAGGCGAAGTTGGCTACGGACAACTGTCGTGTTTCAATAAACGGATGTTAGCCGCAGGAAATAAACCCAATTATCGCGATTATTCTATTAATCTTAATTAATTAATCGCAAGTATTTGGTTGATTAATTTTTTTACGCTAAACACCGATTGAAGTTTTGTTTTGAAATTTGAAGTTAAATTATTTGTATCTTGGCAACGAAATGTATTAATAGAGAGAAGTTAGTTATAAATAAGGTTTGAAATTTAGTTAATTTTGTACGACTCATTAATACGTATTCGTCGGTTAAAATAATCGATTATAGAATGAGGTAATCTTTATTTATAAATTTTGTTTTTTTCTATGTATCATTATTATTATATAAAAGGTTAGTAAGTGAAACAACATAAAAAATCAAGCACACAAATTTCCTAAATTTCCCAAATTTCAATTATAAGTCAATATACAGGATGTCTCACGTAACTGGTTCATTAGAACTTTTTTGGGTTACACTATTCGTAGATATTTTTTATTTTATAGGAATGTTTTTCGTCTTGAATTAAATGTTTATTTAATAATTTTTTGCACTTTTATTAACAAGACGATAGTATTTTACACAATGTTACTACCGGTTTCGGTTACGCTTAAACCATCTTCAGGAAATATACACTCAGTAGCAGAAGTCTGCGTACAAAAAACTTGTAATACTTTAATTGAAAAAATAAGAGTCATAATCTAATGTGATAAACTTGATTCTTTTTTATTTTGTATATTAACTACATATAATTCTATTAACAAAATATGTTTCAACAAAACAGAAACAGTAGTTACAGAAAAAAATCAAAACTAAAAATTCTACAAATAACGGGTATGCAAAAATTTGCGTACATGTCAGGACAGTATTTATAAAAATGATTTTTTTAAATTTTTGAATTCATAAATGAGATCATTGTTTCTATATTAATATGAGGTCGGATAACCTTTGCGTTTAATGACCTCCCTTAAACGTTTAGGCATGGAGTGCACTAATTTCTTCGTTTCGTCCGAACTGATTTTGGCCCATTCCTCAATCATAACATTTTTTAACGTTTCCTTCGACGTTATGTTGTGTTGCCGAATCCTGCGTTCCAGTAAATCCCAGAGGTGTTCGATGGGATTCAAGTCCGGCGATTGTGGAGGTGTTTTAATTTGCTTTGGGATATTGTATAGTAGCCAAAGCTTAGTGTTGTGGGCGCAATGTTTGGGGCCATTATCTTGTTGAAAAAAGTATTCGGGCCCCAAGCCCAAGTTTTCGATGCTAGGCTTCAAATTTTCTTTTAAAATGTCTATATACATTTTATGGTCCATTGTCGATGTTATGAAAACCAACCTTCCCACCCCTTTGGTGCACATTCACCCCCAAACCATAACTCCACCACCTCAGTGTTTTACAGTCGCTTTCAAATTTTCGGGATTAAGGGCTGTATTAGGTTTTCTCCATACAAGTTGTTTACCCTTAATGCCGAAAATGCAAAATTTGCTCTCATCTGTAAAGAGAACTTTCTCCCAGAATTCAATGGGCTTGTCTAACAGTTTTTTTGCAAAGGCGATCCGCTTCTGACGATTGACCTCTGACACAAATGGCTTTTTTCGTGCAACGCGACTGTGATAGTTAGCTTTTTTAACGTCCTTCTCACCGTATCTTTGCTGATAGTTTTATGAAATTCTTCTTGTACATTTTCTACTATTTTTTTTTGCCGTCAGCCTAGGTTCTTTTCTAACCTGCTGTACAATTTTTCGCTTCTCTCGGTTTGTTAAAAGGGGTCGCTTCCCTCGGTCAGATCGCGGACGTGAGAGGTAATCTTCAGTGTCTTTATAATTATTAATTACTCTTTGAATGGAAGAGTGTGACCTGCCGACAGTTTCTCCTATTTTTCGAAAAGATTTTCCCTCTTTCCATAACTTTACAATAATTTTTCTCTCTCCCAATTCAATTTCCTTTCCTTTCGTGTCCATTCTAACTTTTAGCTTCTAAGCCTCTGCTAATATAATTTACACCGATTATCTTTTATTTAAATCGGAAAGCGTACATCGCCAACTACGTATTTAAGTAAATAAGTATATTTTGGAGAAGGCGTCTTTATTTGTACGCAGATTTTTGCATACGCATTATTTGGAGAATTTTTAATTTTAATTTTTTTTCTAAGTAATATTTCTGTTTTATTGATGCATATTTTGTTAATAGAATTATATGTAGTTAATACACAAAATAAAAAATATTGAAGTTTATCACATTAGATCATGACCCTTATTTTTTCAGTTAAAGTGTTAGAAGTTTTTTGTACGCAGACTTCTGCTGCTAAGTGTATAATTCTATTAACAAAATATGCTTCAACAAAACAGAAACAGTAGTTAGAGAAAAAAATCAAAACTAAAAATTCTACAAATAACGGGTATGCAAAAATCTGCGTACAAGTCAGGACAGTATTTATAAAAAATTCATAAATGAGATCATTGTTTCTATATTAATATGAGGTCGGATAACCTTTGCGTTTAATGACCTCCCTTAAACGTTTAGGCATGGAGTGCACTAATTTCTTCGTTTCGTCCGAACTGATTTTGGCCCATTCCTCAATCATAACATTTTTTAACGTTTCCTTCGACGTTATGTTGTGTTGCCGAATCCTGCGTTCCAGTAAATCCCAGAGGTGTTCGATGGGATACAAGTCCGGCGATTGTGGAGGTGTTTTAAGTTGCTTTGGGGTATTGTATAGTAGCCAAAGCTTAGTGTTGTGGGCGCAATGTTTGGGGTCATTATCTTGTTGAAAAAAGTATTCGGGCCCCAAGCCCAAGTTTTCGATGCTAGGCTTCAAATTTTCTTTTAAAATGTCTATATACATTTTATGGTCCATTGTCGATATTATGAAAACCAACCTTCCCACCCCTTTGGTGCACATACACCCCCAAACCATACCTCCACCACCTCCGTGTTTTACAGCCGCTTTCAAATTTTCGGGATTAAGGGCTGTATTAGGTTTTCTCCATACAAGTTGTTTACCCTTAATGCCGAAAATGCAAAATTTGCTCTCATCTGCAAAGAGAACTTTCTCCCAGAATTCAATGGGCTTGTCTAAGAGTTTTTTTGCAAAGGCGATCCGCTTCTGACGATTGACCTCTGACACAAATGGCTTTTTTCGTGCAAGGCGACTGTGATAATTAGCTTTTTTTAACGTCCTTCTCACCGTATCTTTGCTGATAGTTTTATGAAATTCTTCTTGTACATTTTCTACTATTTTTTTTTGCCGTCAGCCTAGGTTCTTTTCTAACCTGCTGTACAATCTTTCGCTTCTCTCGGTTTGTTAAAAGGGGTCGCTTCTCTCGGTCAGATCGCGGACGTGAGAGGTAATCTTCAGTGTCTTTATAGTTATTAATTACTCTTTGAATGGAAGAGTGTGACCTGCCGACAGTTTCTCCTATTTTTCGAAAAGATTTTCCCTCTTTTCATAACTTTACAATAATTTTTCTCTCTCCCAATTCAATTTTCTTTCCTTTCGTGTCCATTCTAACTTTTAGCTTCTAAGCTTCTACTAATATAATTGACACCGATTACCTTTTATTTAAATCGGAAAGCGTACATCGCCAACTACGTATTTAAGTAAATAATAATATTTTGGAGAAGGCGTCTTTATTTGTACGCAGATTTTTGCATACGCATTATTTGGAGAATTTTTAATTTTAATTTTTTTTGTAACTAATATTTCTGTTTTATTGATGCATATTTTGTTAATAGAATTATATGTAGTAAATACACAAAATAAAAAAAAAATGAAGTTTATCACATTAGATCATGACCCTTATTTTTTCAGTTAAAGTGTAAGAAGTTTTTTGTACGCAGACTTCTCCTGCTAAGTGTATTTTAAAGAAAATTGTTGATGTTATTGACATTTTATTTTGTGATTAATGTCATGCTGTGTCAATGTGAAAAATTAAAATAGGATTAAAATAAAATAAAATTAAAATTGAATATTTCCCAAACCAACAGTTCAAATATCTATGGTAAATTTGGGAAGGGAAATATGGGAAAATGTTATTGCGGTTTGAGTTCATTGTATATGTTAGGGTTTTTTAATTTTATTTTTAGGTGGAGTAAAAGGATTTTTCAAATACATATACAGGGTGTTCCCGTGACTCGGGGCATAAAATTAACCACATATACTAGAGCAAAAATGATGATGATTCGTGAAAAAAAATTATTATAAAAGTCTTCAAATGGCCAAGATATGGGCCATCAAAGTTCAGAAATTTTAACACATTTTTCTAAATATTTTCAAAACCATTAATGGTAGAGGGTTGAAATTTGGTACAGAGTAAACAAACATCATGCAAAATCATTGAACCAATTTTGACTTTGGCCGGATGACGGCAACCATGTTATACAGGGTGTTCCTAAAATTTGTTTGCTCAGAACTTTTTTGTTTGTTCGTAACCCTACATTTATTTTTGTAGTTTTTAATAGAAAATTTATTTTCGAAACTTTTTTCACTCTTTGAAAATTTTGATAACATTGACTGTTTTCGAGTTATACGCGAAACTGTTAAGCTTTGATTTCAATCGTAACAAATAAAACATATTCCGCAAGATCTGAGAAGGCGATGACAATTGAAAAACGAACTGATCTAATAACCATTATTTGCATAAATTTCTCAGTGTAGATTTAGTTAAATCCAGTGTTAATTTATTTTAATTGAATAAAAGAATGTAATTTCCAAAACAATAAATTTAATTTTCGCGGTAACAACAAACAAGAACATAATAAAAATTCTAACAAAAATATGAACAAGAACAATAAAATTATAAACAAATGGTAATAAATAAAACAGAACAAAAAAAAAATACTAAAGCAGATGTTCAAAAACACTCCCGCCGGCTTCAATGCACGCCTGATATCGCCGTCTTAAATTAAAGCGCACTCTGCTGAGGACGTTGATTTCAGTTCGAAGTTGATCAAATGAATCAACAATTCGTAACCTCAGTTGATCAACTGAAGTTATTTCAACGCAGTACACAAGCGTTTTAATGCGTCCCCATAAATAAAAATCTAGAGGTGTAAGATCCGGCGATCGGGGGGGCCAACTTATCGGTGCATCCACTCCTCGTCCAATCCACCGTTCCGGAAACCGTTCACATAGAAATTCTTGGACAACATGTGTACTATGCGCAGGAGCACCATCATGCATATACCACATTTCTTGTCTTGTGTTTAAAGGAACGTCATCTAAAAAATCATTTAATTGCTCTAAATGTCCCCTGTATGTATGGCCATCCAGCCTTGACGGCAAGAAAACGGGTCCTATAATGACATCGCCCACAATGCCAGCCCAAACGTTAAGAGAAAACCTCCATTGCGATTTCCAAGCTTTCTTAAATCTTGGATTTTCGTCCGCCCAACTATGTGAATTTCTCAAATTGATGATTCCATCTTTAGAAAATGTCGATTCATCTGCAAAAAGTATTTTTTCTAAAAATTGATCATCAATTTGGATTTTGTGCTGCATTATTTGACAATATTGCAGTCGTAGTGGGTAATCAGCCTGTCGAACTTCCTGAACTTTATAACTATGATATGGATAAAGCTGTTGCTCGTGAAGAACACGCCAGATAGTTGTTTTTGACGTTAAAAAATGCCTCGCCATATCCAAAGTACTAGCTGTAGGATTTTCTTGTACGTAGTCTAGAATATCTTCTTCTAGTTCGGTTGTTCGGACTGATCTGACTTTACCGTTGTTACTAAAATTCGGCTTAAACGTCCCATTTTCCCTTAAACGGGTTTCAATTCTTAAAAATGTTTTTCGATTGGGCGCTCTGCGGTTCGGAAATTTCTCCCGATAACGGTTAGCGGCTGCTACGGCGTTTCCATGACATTCTCCCAATGTCAAAATCATGTCAGTTTGTTCACTAAATGTGTAATTGTCCATTTTGAACACGCAAAATTAATAAAAACTTCATTAACAAACAACTTTATGTTTAAACTACATAAGCAAGTTGACGGCTCAATTTGTTTTTTTTTAATTGCCATGGCCAACTTTTTCGAAAATTATTGTGTTTAGTGTTACCATTGAAATCGAAGCTTAATATTTTCGCGTTTAACTCGCAAACGGTTAATGTTATCAAAATTTTCAAAGAGTGAAAAAAGTTTCGAAAATAAATTTTCTATTAAAAACTACAAAAATAAATGTAGGGTTACGAACAAACAAAAAAGTTCTGAGCAAACAAATTTTAGGAACACCCTGTATAACATGGTTGCCGTCATCCGGCCAAAGTCAAAATTGGTTCAATGATTTTGCATGATGTTTGTTTACTCTGTACCAAATTTCAACCCTCTACCATTAATGGTTTTGAAAATATTTAGAAAAATGTGTTAAAATTTCTGAACTTTGATGGCCCATATCTTGGCCATTTGAAGACTTTTATAATAATTTTTTTTCACGAATCATCATCATTTTTGCTCTAGTATATGTGGTTAATTTTATGCCCCGAGTCACGGGAACACCCTGTATAAAGGTTTTTCTGTGTAGTTAATTTGGTCATTCAAACATAAAATTTGTGGATGATTATGTTTAAATTTTCTAATTTCATAAAGTTCAAGTATTTCCAAAAGGTTACTTTTATTTTTCTTATGAAGTAATGTTGTGTTTTTTGTTTCATTAAATTGTTAAATATTATATGTCTTCCAAAGTTAGATCTCTGTTGTGTTCTATGTTCTTTTATACGAGTTTTTAAACATCTCCCTGTTTCACCAATATAAATGGCTTTACACGTATCACATTCTAATTTGTAAACTCCATTATCGTTCATTTTATTGATTTTATCTTTGTTGTTAATTAAAATTTTATCTAGTGTGTTGTTGCCGTTATTTTGGCCAATTTGTTTGATAATGGATATTTCTGTTCTAAGTTCTTTTTCACTAAGTTTTGTGTTGAAGGCACGGTGTATATATGCGTTGAAAGTTGCCATTTTAAGAGTATTATCATGAAAAGAATCATTTGGGATGATAGTATCTGTTTGCGTTGGTTTTCTATAGATACTGTATTGAAGTCCGTTGTCTGTTTTTAAAATTGTTAAGTCTAAAAAATTTATGCGGTTGTTATGTTCTATTTCGATTGTAAATTTGATGTCTTTATGTAAATTATTAATGTAGTTGTGTAAGTTGGTTATTGTTTCTTGTCTGTCATTGTCGATAAAAACGATGATATCATCTACATATCTTAACCATGTTATGATGTTGTGTCTATATGGGTTGCTATTGTTTATTATAAGTTCTTTTTCAAGTTTGTCTAAGAATATATACTATTCGTAGAGGCTTAAAATTTTGGTGACATGGGTTGTTTATTCCGATCTATTAATCTAAAATATTTTCAAGATGGCCACCACTTCCGGTCTACCGGAAGTAGACCTCAACTTCGTTATTTTAAATGGAATGCTATAGTTTTTATTACCATTCAATTATACGTAAGAAAATATGTTGACTTTGATAACAGTTGTTGGTACCTACCGTTTTTTGTTTTTGAGTTATTTTGATTTTAAATGTTTTTTGGCAAATATCACCATGGTCTTAACAAGCCTATATCTCAGCCAACGTTAATTCAAAAACGTTTTGCATTGGTGCGATAAAAATGATGAAACATTGACGAATACAATGGTTCCAGACGACTTATAACATTTCTAGAAGACCTTATACTTACTTTTAGAACACTTGAAATACTTCAAGATTACTTGAAACGCTTGCAAAAGACTGGATATTGCTTCTAGAAGAGTTGATACTGCTTCTAGATGCTTCCTAAAGACTCGATACTGCCCCTATAAGATTTTATACTGCTTCTAGAAGATTTGAAATGCTTTCAGAACACTTGACATTGCCTCTATAAGGCTTGAAATGCTTCCAGAAAACTAATTTATTTGGTACCAAGCATATTTTTATTGCAAATTTTTCTTAAGGCTCCTAGACTTCTAAATGATGAATCTTCTTTTTTTGAAACTGAAATGTATAAGTATCTTAAAATTGAGATACCATTCCTAAGATGATTAATTGTTTAATTGTTAAAATTTCAAGACATTAAAGATTTGATTTACATCTCTTAGCAGCCATCTTAGAATCCTGAAAATAATTTCCAGTATTTTCTCTTAGCCATTTTAGTCATAAAGTTTTTTCCTGCAAGTCTACTATCAAATAATTTCCTGTATTTTCTCTTGGCCACTATTTTATGACTAATAAAATCTTTTCCTACAAGTTTAACTATCGACTTACGTAGTCTTTTAGTAATTTGCAACCGGTGGTTCGGCGGACCGCCAACATTCATTCAAGTTAACATTTTTGTTCAATATATGTGTTCTTGCCTACGGGAAGGGGGCTTACGTTCGAAAATAAGTTTTGGGGAAAACAGCTAATAAAGATAAACAGGTCATTTCGTCAGTTTCTTGTTAGTTAATCTCTTTTTTCTGTATTTGCCGATGTTGAAGGACGTCAAAGTATTGTTTCAGATCAGAATGTTGTCGTAGTTAATGCCGTTAGTTGCTAATTTCAGATTTCTAAATATGTAATAGTGGAGAAGTGAGTTTATAAATATATTTTTTTACTATTGATTGCGCAAGTGAAGATCGATCTTGAAATTGAACGAGGACACAAGTTGAGTAACTCATCTCCACAAAGCTCGAAATCAAGTAGAGGATTATCAAAATTTGTGTAGAAATACTGATGGCTCATCGTTTTAACTACACTGAAATCAGTGCTGTCAACGAAACGGTAGATGAGCTAGTATGAGGGCAGCGCTAATGCATTTTTAGGGCCAGAACCAGCAATTTGTGTAATATTTACGATGCCCAAATAGAAGGTTCGAAGTATTCTGCAGCCAAATGATTTATCTTTAGAGCATCAGTGGTACATCTAACACAATTTTCGCAGATTCATAAGCGTCGGTTTTTGAAAATAAGTGTGAGTGCTGGATACTGAAAAAACTGAATTGGGAAAAGACTCAAATGACGAATGACTGTTCTCAAAACAAGGGTGAACTGAAAAACGCCCATGTATCTGGCGAGGTTAACCTAAGGTTAATTTGCAATAGAAATGCCTTATGTCAGCAGTGCTTACAGCTTTACAAGCAGTATTTGGTCTATAATTGAAATTTCTTGGACTTTTGAAATAAACATTTTGTATCCTAGCAGTATTTGGTATTTTGGAAGCAAAATCAAATCGTATTAAAAATCGTCTTCTTTAAGAGTTTGCATTTTCAAACAACATGTTTTGCCAGCAGTTTTACAAACGGTATCAAATTTTCTAGAAGCACTATTAAGTCATTTTGAAACATTTCAAGCCTTTTAGAAACACTATCAAGTTTTCCAGCTGCAGTATAAAATCTTGTGGAATTAGTTCAAGCCTTCTGCAGCAATATTAAGACTTCTATAAACACTGCCAAGTCTTCCAGAGGCAGTATCAAATCTTTTGAAAGAGGTTCAAGAGTGCTGAAAGCTTATTAAGTTTGTTTTAAGCAGTATCATCTTCATCTTTTGTAGGCCAGTAGTATATTTGTCACCACCGCTGTTGCGGCGTGGTGTACTCCTTGAAAGAGTAAGAATTGGAACAATCATTACAAGTTTCCATTCTTCTGGTGTGTTTCCGCAACGTAATATTTTGTTATATAGAGCTATCAAGAAGGTTTTGAAATTTTTAGGGAGATTTTTTAGCATTGTGTATGTTATGCCTTTCTGTTGTCAAACTCTTTCAATGTGAGAAGATCGGTACGCGCAGTTGTGTCAGTATCCACTGTTTCTGTGTTCTTCAAGTGTATTTCTTCTTTTGTTGGGATGTGGGAGGGTGTTATTCTATTCATAAATTCCTCAGTGCATTGGTAATTGTTTGGCTGTTGTTTTCTATTACCAAACACTGCACGGTTGTATATCCTCACTTTGTGCCAGATCTAATTTAGTGGTGTCATACGGTTCAATGATAAACAAAAAGTTTTGAAATGTGCCCGTTTTATAATTAGTTGGGGTTTTATTCCTCAGATACGTCCTTATTAGGTATCTGCGAATTCTAACAGTGTTTTCACATTCCCTATCCCACCACGGGCATGGGTTCGATTTCTATATTTTGTTTGATTTCTTCCCATCAGACTGTTGAGCCGCATCATGCAGTTTTGTCGACCAGTTCTCATATGTACCATTAATATTAATGTAACTCGTTTGGAGAATATCTATATATTTTATCCATCTGATCACTGTCAGTGCTACCGGTGGTCCCTTCACTATCGTCTTGTTGATTTGGGCTGAATTTTGTAAGCTCAGTTCCAATCAGACCGGAAACTGGTCGCTGCCGAGAGTATCCCATTCACTATGGGAAGTAGCTCTTGTACTTAATGCTTCTGAAATCAAAAATAGGTCTATTACGCTTCTCGTCTGTTCACTATACGAGAAAAGTGTAGCTCTTCCGTCATTTACTACTGTGGGGCTTCTTTGTCGGGATATGCGTAACAGTGATTTACCTTTGTTGTTGTTATTTTTACATCCCCGTTCCTCGTGAAGTGAATTAAAGTCACCCGCAAGCATGAGTGGTCCATCCACATCTCGTAGTGGTTCTCTCCAGTGTTCCAGTGTAAATACCACATCTGGTGGAATATAACCTGCAATTATTGTTATATCAAATATTTTGATACCAATAAAGTGGGTATTAGGTAATGGTTCTTTTATATTCATATTTTCGACTCTTACATGTTTTTTAACGAGGATTGACAATCCTCCATATCCGTCTAGTCTTGTTTTATAGAGAGTGTTCATTTCAAAACTTCCCACCTCAATTTATGTAAATCCGGAAGTTTAAAAAGGAAATCGCTGAAATAGGTAAAGAATAAAACCAAGGAGGACAACTTTTTATGCAAAAATTGACTAACTCACTTCCACCCCCCGTTGCCAGAAACTAACCCCTTAAAAATCTTAAATGGAAAGGGGTGTCAAGTGATACCTCATTTTAAAGGTCTTTTAAAGTACTACATGTTGGTATTTTTTTTAATAATCGATTCGTTTTCGAAATTTTTGAGAAAATCTTTTTTTTTGTATTTCCTCTTGTTAAATTATTTTAAAAGTGATGGAGCAAAATTAATATTAAAAACTTTAATAAGCTGTTTAAAGACAAAAAATAAATAATCTTAATAAACATCAATTACTAACCTAATTTTTTAACTTATTAAGTTGCAGGGCGCTTATCCAGGTATTTTGGGTGACGGTCATAATTTTATTGATAAAAATAATGGATTTTTTAATGAGAATATTGAACAAAGAAATGTTGAATTCCATAAAGTTTGATAAGTTATGTTTACCCAAAATATTTGTATAGGCATGAACAAAAAACCAGTAATAGTATAAAAACTGGTTTCTGTCCGGTCCTGTTCCAGTACTCTTCATTGGAAAGCACATGTGGTGTAGTTTTAGTATAAATTTAGTTATTTAGTGTTATCCACCTCAAAAAGTTATTTAAATAAAGTAGCAATTATGGTTTACAGTTTGCAAGAAAGGATTGAAATTGTTTGAATGTATAGAGCCCAAAATGAATGTGCTCGACGAACTGCCGCAGTTTTCAACGAAAGGCATCCAGATATGAATGTATCTCATAGTTACGTCCTGAATCTCATGAAGAAATTTACTCAGACTGGGTCCGTTGCCAACATAAAACATAATGAGCCGAGAGTTTTGAATGAACTCAACCCAACCCAACCCAACTGGAAGTGTTGGGTATCAATCCAAATACTTCATTGCGTCAGGTATCTAGAGCAACTAATACTTCATAAATTCCATCCTTATGAATTGCAAATACATCAAGAGTTAGCTGAAGACGATTTTGACAGAAGAATACAGTTTTGTGAAGAAGTGACCACATTTATTAATAATAACAACGTTTTTGTGAAATATATCTGCTTTAGTGATTCATTCACTAAAGAAGCATGTACTTTCTATTTAAAAGGATTTGTAAATAAATATAACTGCAGATATTGGAGTAATGAAAATCCTCATATGACTATAGAAGGGCATACACAATGTCCTGAAAACCTTAATGTATGGGTAGGAATTTTGGGATACCAAGTGATTGGTCCACTTTTTATCGATGGAAATTTAAACGGCGAAGTATATTTGGATATGTTAGAAAATACTATCCATCCACTAATTACGGAAGCTCTCGAGAATCAGTTGGATAGAGAAGGAAATGGCTTATACTTCTTAGTAGCTCCTCCTCACTATGTTTGATAGTGCGTTTCCAAATAGATGGATAGGACGCAGAGATCCTATAGAATGGCCAGCCAGATCACCAGATTTGACGCCATTAGACTTTTTTTATGGGGATATTTTTTGTGGAATATTTTTTTTATGATTTACTTATTTTTATTTATCATTTAAAGTCTTTTATTTGTCAACCTCAAACTTTAGAAGAACTTCGTCAAAGAATTACAGCAGCTTGCCGTGGCATTCAAAGGGAAGTTTTTGAAAATATGCGCCGTAGTTTTGAACAACGGTTATACCATTATTTAGCCAATAACGGACAACAATTATTAAGTTGATTTTCTCTGTAAAAAGTATTTGTACATAATCAAATAACTAAAAATAAAATAAAACGTTTCAAACAGTAAAAGTTATTTAAGTAATAACCAAATAAACCTAAAACAAAGGAAAAATGAAATACAAATCGTTTTTTTTAAATATCTCTAACAGACGAAATTTTTCTCAAAAATTTCAAAAACGAATCGATCATTAAAAAAAAAATACTAACATGTAGTACTTTAAAAGACCTTTAAAATGAGGTATCACTTGATAACCCTTTCCATTTAAAATTTTTAGGGGGTTGGTTTCCGGCGATGTGGGGTGGAAGTTAATTAGTCAATTTTTGCATGTTGTCAAAAGTTGTCCCCCTTGGTTTTATTCTTTACCTATTTCAGCGATTTTCTTTTTAAAATTCCAGATTTACATAAATTGAGGTGGGAAGTTTTGAAATGAACATCCTGTATTATACATTGTGTTATACATTGGTGTAGTAATGAGAGTTTCGCTGCTCAACCAGATTTCGCAGATTATAACGATATCCTGTGGATTATCTTTTAGATATCCATAAAGGCTCGTTTTGCTTCTTAGCAGACTCAATCAATAGGATTTTGTAATTTAGTTAATTTTGTACGACTCATTAATACGTATATGTCGATTAAAATAATCAATTATATAATGAGGTAATATTTATTTATAAATTTTATTTTTTTAGTGTATCATTATTATTAATATTATTATTATTAACTTAAAAAAATACGCGCCATTTAACGGTGAATTTTAAATTCAAATTTAAATAAACGTCAAAATTTTATTCACACATTTCATTTTAATCTTAATTATAACAAATATATTTTAATTCAATATTTTTTGTATGTTCTTCTATGTTAGGGTGATATAATTTAGGGTTCTCCTTAGCTATATCAGCATAAGATACCGAGTACAAGTCTTTAAATCCGACTTTATTCCCAACTGCTTGTGAATACTTCGAAGTGAAAATGCTTAGAGACGCTTTGATGTCGAGAGCTTTACACAGAGGCTCCCTTGCTTTTAAAACTTCAGCGGCGATACCATCTCCTCTAAAACCGGGTAAAACGTAGACCCCCATCGCCGATAAATACTTATCTATTCCGAATCTTTCAAAAGCATCGTTCTTTGCTTCCAAGAAATCGAGCGTTCCGAAAATTTTCGCGACTATTTTCGAATTGATTTCGTATTCTAAATGGTCGCCTTTACACGTAACTGAGGTGCAATTCATCGCGGCGATTTGAGGGTCCCCATCTTCGTCATTTGTGAAACAAATTAACCCCACGTTTTGTTCGAGGACTTTTTCCCATGATTTTCTTAGATCTTTCGTTGCATCTTGGTAACTTATTGCCTCTAAAATTAAATTTTTGCTTGATTATTTGCTTAAATAATTTTATTAATCTTACTGTTATATTTACACATTGGTTCTTCACTTCCAAAGCCGTACACCATGTGATTTAACACTTCTTCTTTTTGATTATCGGTGATGTCTTGCACCCAATATTCTCGCTTTTTACCGGTACGATCTGTAAGTTTTTTTCCTTGAAATCGACTCCACACAGTTGGAATTACAACGGAATTTAATCTTTTCCAGCTCATTTTGCAACGAATTCTTGTAGTCAGTTAAATTTTTGTGGCATTTATAGAACGGAATTTCATCACTTTATGTTGGATAAAATTAATCTTGATCAATGAGTGTTTGTCCTAATTTTTCTTATCAAATATGGATAGATAACTGTTTGAAAATGTACTTATCCATATTAATATATAGCAAGGACTGATGTTGGAGAGGGAATCTATTCGTTAAGGAACATAAAGTTTGCATCGTAAAACTAAGCGATTTTTATAGGCATTTAGAACATTTTTTATTTCTAATTTTAGCGTTTACATAATAAACTGTTCTAATCTTATAAGAATGAAGTAAGTAAAAGAAAACCCAATTTACTTCAAAATTCACTTTATTCATACTTTATGTACATAAATTTAATATTGGTAGTGTGCTCTTGAATCCCAGGAAATTTTAAAAGTGGATTTATCCTCTCCAGGTCGGAGTACGAAATATCGTAAAGGTCCTTAAACCCAGCTTTTGTGGCGATAACTTGAGAAAATAATGATGTGAACACCGTGCACGAAGCTTTTATTCCCAAAGCTCTACATAATGGTTCCCTAAAAATAAATTTAGCTTTAACAACACAAATTAATGAATTCAAAACAGTTATCTCTTTTCCTGTGGTTGACACATTAAATTATAACTTTTCAAAAAACGTGTTATGTAACTTGCGTGTAACAGAAAAAGAAATTAATAACTATGTAGAGTTCGTTTTTTTACCTCGCTTTTAACAACTCTAATCCGATTCCTTCTCCACGGAATTCCGGCAAAACAAATAAACCGAGAGCTGATAAATATTTATCGATTTTTAACGTTTCAAATGCGTCCACTTGTTTTGTTACGTAGGTTATTGTTGAAATGATTTTGTTTAAACATTTATTTTCAAACTGGAACAGAATTAAATAAGTTATAACATAAAGAATTTTTAAGAAATATTTTTCGTTTTAGTTCATTAATCTTATCTAACATAAATGGTGTTATCAATATTTTTTAATTAGTTTTGTTGATTTATTTTATTTCCGGACAATGATATTTTTCGAAAAATTGGTCTGTACGGCCAAGCAAGGATTTGAATAATATTTGTTTTAAAATTGTAATTTTTTGCGTAAATCCGTCAAAGTTTTTACTTTTTCGCAAATTTTGTTTTTATGTCATTGCTTGTTTTATTATTATTTTTACGATTATTGTTTGACACCGAAACAGAGAGTGACGATGATGTAGACATGAACGAATCTACGATTCCGCCAACAGCTTCATCAGACGAAAACGATGAAGCTGTTGTTCGAACCGTAGAAGATTCAAAGAGTGAAAATTCTGTCGATGAAGATAACGGTAATCAAAGTAAAATTGATTCTGATTTTGTACGTAATTTCAAAATATATGTGTTCATATTTAGAAGAAACTGCTGAATCCGAATGGTCTGGCCATGTGAGGGCGTCGATACAAACACATTTTGTTTTTGATGATAATTATGGCATAGAAGACAATCGTGTCTATGCATTTACAACACCGGCGCAGTTCTATTGCAGATTTTTGAGCGATGATCTGCTAAATTTAATTTTGTGCGAAACAAACAAGTATGGTGGGTGCAAACAGTCATCATGGATTGAAGTTGATGAAACTGAATTTCTAAAGTTTTTGGCAATCTGCTTTCACATGGGGATTGAGAAGAGACCTCATCTCAAAGACTACTGGTCAAGTCGAGTTGTATTTAGCAAATCATTTGCTGCAAATTACATCAGCAGAAATAGATTTGTTCAAATCTTGAACAACTTACACTTTGCTGATAACAACACAGCAGATCGCTCAAATAGATTATATAAAATCGATCCCGTTATCAAAATTTTGAACAAAATATTTTCGGTATAAGTATACAAACCTGGAGAGTACGTCTGCATAGACGAAAGTGTGGTGCCTTTCCGAGGTAGAGTTATATTTCGACAATATATCAAAGGAAAGCGCCACAAATATGGAATCAAATTATATAAATTATGTTCTGAAGGGGGATATACAAATAAATTTATTGTATATGCCGGAAAGAACCGTAATAAGAGCGTATCAACTATGGAAATCGTTTTAGAGCTAATGGGAGATTTTCTTGAATCTGAAAGGAAATTATGTACGGACAATTTCTACACATCCCTTCCATTAGCCAACAAATTGCTTGAAAAAAGAACTCATCTGTTGGGCACCTTGAGAAAAAATAAGGTTAGACTACCCAAAGAAGTCATTACCAAAAAATTATGTCTTAAGAACTAAGACCTAACTTAAGAACTAATTGCGCGCCAAAATAGGTCAGGTATCACAGTTATGAAATATAAAGATAAAAGAGATGTACTGATGCTTTCGACAATGCATACTGATGCTATTTTATCTTCACAAAAACCTGAAGTAATTTGTGATTATAACAAAATCAAAGGGTATGTTGATGTATCGGATCAGATGAGTGCATATACTCCGTTTGTGCGAAAGACGACAAAATGATATCTATGCTTATTCTTCCATCTCATCACTCAAACAACATTAGTGAAAGCGTGGAAGTTGTATTGTAAAATGAAAGGTCATATTTCTATTACCGAATTCAAATGCCAAATAATTGAAGCATTTTTATTAGAAGGGCGTCGACCTCGATTATCATGTGGTGGTAATCACAAACTTGTTGAAGTGCCAGGTAGAAGAATTACATATTATTACATACAGCTCTAATAATATATGTATATTATAATTATTTTAGGTCCCAAGCGTACAACACGCCGCCGTTGTGGCCTATGCTATAAAACATTAGTAAAACGTCACAACACAGCGCACGCAAGAAATTCATGCAAAAGAGTAAATACAAAATGTTCAAACTGCAGCGCGTTCTATTGCTTAGAATGTTTTCAAACAAAGAATAAATTATGCTAAGAAACCTTTTGTCGTTACTATAGTTTTTATATGTAAACCTTGAAAAAATAAGTTATATGATAAAATTAATTTTTTCTTACAAAATTAATAAATAAATCCATGATTGTTTAGTAAATATAATAAAAATTATTATTTAATAAGTAATATTATGCAAAAAAAATCGTGTGCCACCTTGTGGTACACGCAGCCATAGAGCAACCAACATTCGTGTGCCACCATATGGCACACACGGTCCGGAATGTGTTAATTAAAACGAAATTGTTATTATTATTAAGAATTTTATGGCAATTTTATTAAATAATAAGTAAGGTTATGTAAATGTCAAACGAACTGTCAGTTTAAAAACGAATTATAAATCTTTCTAAAAGTATTATTTAAATGACATTGAAGATTGTTTAAAGTATTTAACGAAGATGAAGCAGAATAAGAGAACGTAACGCTTTAGTTGAAGGTTTGTAACTCAAAATACTTAATTCAATTAATGACTTCTTAATTTTAGTTGACAGCTTTAAACATAACCTCAAATTTCCGTTTCAAATTCTTTTTTACCATGTTAATATCTAATTTAAATGCTATTATCTATGTTTTTAAATTAATTATTACGAAATTCTCTTATGATGGATTCTTAAAGAGTTTATATTAAATAATAAATAAGGATATGTACTTACATTGTAATTGAAATGTGAATTTGAACTGTCAAAAACGGAGTTTTCTAACTTTATTATTAATGTCTTAAAAGTTGATTTATTAGAAGAGTTTGGATGAAAATTGGTGAAAAATCGTCGATATTTCTTTATAAAATTATTTATTTTTAATTAATTTATTTTTAACCAATTAATCAATTTCAAACACAGTGTTGCCATACATTTTTTGTGTTAAATCAATTATCAATAAAATTTCTTTTTTTTTTGGTTTCAGATATCTTCATGGTTGGAATGCAAGATGAATCGTTAAGATGTTAAATACACCTAGATCATTTACATTACTATTTACTTTATTTCATTAAAACGAAATTGTTGTAGAACTGATCATTTTTATAACAATTCTATTAAATAATAAGTGAGGTTATGTATATTACCAAATAAACTGTCAGTTGTCAGTTTAAAAATACTTCTAACCAATCATTCTAAAAGTGTTATTTCAGTGAAATTTTAAGAGTTTTTATAGCATTTAATGCAGATAAAGCAGAATGAGGGAAAATAATGGCTCAGTTAACATTGGGTAACTCAAAAATAACTAATTCAATTAATGCCGTTTCTTGATTTTTGTAATTTTAGTTGACAGCTTTAAACATAACCTCAAATTTCCGTTTAAATTTTTTTTACTATGTTAATGTATATCTTTAATGCTATTATCTATATTTTTAAATTAATTATTATGTAAAGGTTAGTATCCAGACAATATTCTAGCTTACTAAATTCTAAGAACACTTTCATGAATGGTGTTATCGATATTTTTTAATTAGTTGTTTCTGCTATGATTTATTTTATTTAATTAAAACGAAATCGTTTTATAACCGAGCATTTTTATAACAAATCTATTAAATAATAAGTGAGGTTATGTACATTGCCAAATAAACTGTCAGTTGTCAATTTAAAAACACTTCTAACCTATCGTTCTAAAAGTATTATTTCAGTGAAATTTTAAGAGTTTTTAAAGCATTTAATGCAGATAAAGCAGAATGAGGGAAAATAATGGCTCAGTTAACATTGGGTAACTCAAAAGTAACTAATTCAATTAATGCCGTTTCTTGATTTTTGTAATTTTAGTTGACAGCCTTAAACACAACCTCAAATTTCCGTTTCAATTTTTTTTACTATGTTAATGTATATCTTTAATGCTATTATCTATGTTTTTAAATTAATTTTTATGTAAAGGTTAGTATACAGACAATATTCTAGTTTACTAAATTCTAAGAACACTTTCATGAATGGTGTTATCGATATTTTTTAATTAGTTGTTTCTGCTATGATTTATTTTATTTAATTAAAACGAAATCGTTTTATAACCGAACATTTTTATAACAAATCTATTAAATAATAAGTGAGGTTATGTACATTACCAAATAAACTGTCAGTTGTCAATTTAAAAACACTTCTAACCTATCATTCTAAAAGTGTTATTTCAGTGAAATTTTAAGAGTTTTTAAAGCATTTAATGCAGATAAAGCAGAATGTAGGAAAATAATGGCTCGGTTAACGGTGGGTAACTCAATAATAACTAATTCAATTAATGCAATTTCTTGATTTTTGTAATTTTA
This sequence comes from Onthophagus sagittarius, assembly GCA_036711965.1. NCBI lineage: Eukaryota > Metazoa > Arthropoda > Insecta > Coleoptera > Scarabaeidae > Onthophagus > Onthophagus sagittarius. The sequence continues at coordinate 19,529,247 of JASERS010000004.1, forward strand.
GTTGAAAGCTTTAAACATAACATCAAATTCCAGTTTTAAATTCTTTTTACCATGTTAATATCTAATTTGAATGCTAGTATCTATGTTTTTAAATTAATTATTACAAAATTCTTTTATAATGGATTCTTAAAAACTTTATATTAAATAATAAATAAGGTTATGTACATACATTGTAATTGAACTGTCAATTTGAACTGTCAAAAACTGAGTTTTCTAACTGTAGTTATTATATCTTTTTTATTAATTATGTCTTAAAAGTTGATATATTGGAAGAATTTGAATGAAAATTATATTTCTTTATAAATTCAAAACGTTTTTGCAAAATTTATCTTTAACCAATTAATCAATTTCAAACACAGTGTTGCCATACATTTTTTGTGTTAAATCAGTTATCAATAAAATTTCTTTTTGTGGTTTCATATATCTTCATGATTGTAATGCAAGATGAATCGTTAAGATGATAAATACACCTTGACCACTGGACGTAAAGTTGTAAAGGTTAGTATACAGACAATTTTTTTAGTAAGCAGAATTGTAAGAACACTTTCACGAATGCTATTATCTATATTTTTTAATTAGTTATTAATTAGTTTCTGCTACGATTTATTTTATTTAATTAAAACGAAATTGTTTTATAACCGAGCATTTTTATAACAATTCCATCAAATAATAAGTAAGGTTATGTACATTACCAAATAAACTGTCAGTTGTCAATTTAAGAACACTTCTAACCTATCATTCTAAAAGTGTTATTTCAGTGAAATTTTTAGAGTTTTTAACGCATTTAATACAGATAAAGCAAAATGGGGGAAAATAATGGCTCGGTTAACGGTGGGTAACTTAAAAATAACTAATTCAATTAATGCAATTTCTTGATTTTTGTAATTTTAGTTGACAGCTTTAAACATAACCTCAAATTTCCGTTTAAATTTTTTTTACTATGTTAATGTATATCTTTAATGCTATTATCTATATTTTTAAATTAATTATTATGTAAAGGTTAGTATCCAGACAATATTCTAGCTTACTAAATTCTAAGAACACTTTCATGAATGGTGTTATCGATATTTTTTAATTAGTTGTTTCTGCTATGATTTATTTTATTTAATTAAAACGAAATCGTTTTATAACCGAGCATTTTTATAACAAATCTATTAAATAATAAGTGAGGTTATGTACATTGCCAAATAAACTGTCAGTTGTCAATTTAAAAACACTTCTAACCTATCATTCTAAAAGTATTATTTCAGTGAAATTTTAAGAGTTTTTAAAGCATTTAATGCAGATAAAGCAGAATGAGGGAAAATAATGGCTCAGTTAACATTGGGTAACTCAAAAATAACTAATTCAATTAATGCCGTTTCTTGATTTTTGTAATTTTAGTTGACAGCTTTAAACATAACCTCAAATTTCCGTTTAATTTTTTTTTACTATGTTAATGTATATCTTTAATGCTATTATCTATATTTTTAAATTAATTATTATGTAAAGGTTAGTATCCAGACAATATTCTAGCTTACTAAATTCTAAGAACACTTTCATGAATGGTGTTATCGATATTTTTTAATTAGTTGTTTCTGCTATGATTTATTTTATTTAATTAAAACGAAATCGTTTTATAACCGAGCATTTTTATAACAAATCTATTAAATAATAAGTGAGGTTATGTACATTGCCAAATAAACTGTCAGTTGTCAATTTAAAAACACTTCTAACCTATCATTCTAAAAGTATTATTTCAGTGAAATTTTAAGAGTTTTTAAAGCATTTAATGCAGATAAAGCAGAATGAGGGAAAGTAATGGCTCAGTTAACATTGGGTAACTCAAAAATAACTAATTCAATTAATGCCGTTTCTTGATTTTTGTAATTTTAGTTGTCAGCTTTAAACATAACCTCAAATTTCCGTTTAAATTTTTTTTACTATGTTAATGTATATCTTTAATGCTATTATCTATATTTTTAAATTAATTATTATGTAAGGGTTAGTATCCAGACAATATTCTAGTTTACTAAATTCTAAGAACACTTTCATGAATGGTGTTATCGATATTTTTTAATTAGTTGTTTCTGCTATGATTTATTTTATTTAATTAAAACGAAATCGTTTTATAACCGAGCATTTTTATAACAAATCTATTAAATAATAAGTGAGGTTATGTACATTGCCAAATAAACTGTCAGTTGTCAATTTAAAAACACTTCTAACCTATCATTCTAAAAGTATTATTTCAGTGAAATTTTAAGAGTTTTTAAAGCATTTAATGCAGATAAAGCAGAATGAGGGAAAATAATGGCTCAGTTAACATTGGGTAACTCAAAAATAACTAATTCAATTAATGCCGTTTCTTGATTTTTGTAATTTTAGTTGACAGCTTTAAACATAACCTCAAATTTCCGTTTAAATTTTTTTTACTATGTTAGTGTATATCTTTAATGCTATTATCTATATTGTTAAATTAATTATTATGTAAAGGGTAGTATCCAGACAATATTCTAGCTTACTAAATTCTAAGAATACTTTCATGAATGGTGTTATCGATATTTTTTAATTAGTTGTTTCTGCTATGATTTATTTTATTTAATTAAAACGAAATCGTTTTATAACCGAGCATTTTTATAACAAATCTATTAAATAATAAGTGAGGTTATGTACATTGCCAAATAAACTGTCAGTTGTCAATTTAAAAACACTTCTAACCTATCATTCTAAAAGTATTATTTCAGTGAAATTTTAAGAGTTTTTAAAGCATTTAATGCAGATAGAGCAGAATGAGGGAAAGTAATGGCTCAGTTAACATTGGGTAACTCAAAAATAACTAATTCAATTAATGCCGTTTCTTGATATTTGTAATTTTAGTGGACAGCTTTAAACATAACCTCAAATTTCCGTTTAAATTTTTTTACTATGTTAATGTATATCTTTAATGCTATTATCTATATTTTTAAATTAATTATTATGTAAAGGTTAGTATCCAGACAATATTCTAGCTTACTAAATTCTAAGAACACTTTCATGAATGGTGTTATCGATATTTTTTAATTAGTTGTTTCTGCTATGATTTATTTTATTTAATTAAAACGAAATTGTTTTAGAACCGAGCATTTTTATAACAATTCTATCAAATAATAAGTAAGGTTATGTACATTACCAAATAAACTGTCAGTTGTCAGTTTAAAAATACTTCTAACCTATCATTCTAAAAGTGTTAATTCAGTGAAATTTTAAGAGTTTTTAAAGCATTTAATGCAGATAAAGCAAAATGGGGGAAAATAATGGCTCGGTTAACGGTGGGTAACTCAAAAATAACTAATTCAATTAATGCAATTTCTTGATTTTTGTAATTTTAGTTGACAGCTTTAAACATAACCTCAAATTTCCGTTTCAAATTTCTTTACTATGTTAATGTATATCTTTAATGCTATTATCTATGTTTTTAAATTAATTATTATGTAAAGGTTAGTATCCAGACAATGTTCTAGTTTACTAAATTCTAAGAACACTTTCATGAATGGTGTTATCGATATTTTTTAATTAGTTGTTTCTGCTATGATTTATTTTATTTAATTAAAACGAAATCGTTTTATAACCGAGCATTTTTATAACAAATCTATTAAATAATAAGTGAGGTTATGTACATTGCCAAATAAACTGTCAGTTGTCAATTTAAAAACACTTCTAACCTATCGTTCTAAAAGTATTATTTCAGTGAAATTTTAAGAGTTTTTAAAGCATTTAATGCAGATAAAGCAGAATGAGGGAAAGTAATGGCTCGGTTAACGGTGGGTAACTCAAAAATAACTAATTCAATTAATGCCGTTTCTTGATTTTTGTAATTTTAGTTGACAGCTTTAAACATAACCTCAAATTTCCGTTTAAATTTTTTTTACTATGTTAATGTATATCTTTAATGCTATTATCTATATTTTTAAATTAATTATTATGTAAAGGTTAGTATCCAAACAATATTCTAGTTTACTAAATTCTAAGAACACTTTCATGAATGGTGTTATCGATATTTTTTAATTAGTTGTTTCTGCTATGATTTATTTTATTTAATTAAAACGAAATCGTTTTATAACCGAGCATTTTTATAACAAATCTATTAAATAATAAGTGAGGTTATGTACATTACCAAATAAACTGTCAGTTGTCAATTTAAAAACACTTCTAACCTATCATTCTAAAAGTGTTATTTCAGTGAAATTTTAAGAATTTTTTAAAGCATTTAATGCAGATAAAGCAGAATGAGGGAAAGTAATGGCTCAGTTAACATTGGGTAACTCAAAAATAACTAATTCAATTAATGCCGTTTCTTGATTTTTGTAATTTTAGTTGACAGCTTTAAACATAACCTCAAATTTCCGTTTAAATTTTTTTTACTATGTTAATGTATATCTTTAATGCTATTATCTATATTTTTAAATTAATTATTATGTAAAGGTTAGTATCCAGACAATATTCTAGTTTACTAAATTCTAAGAACACTTTCATGAATGGTGTTATCGATATTTTTTAATTAGTTGTTTCTGCTATGATTTATTTTATTTAATTAAAACGAAATCGTTTTATAACCGAGCATTTTTATAACAAATCTATTAAATAATAAGTAAGGTTATGTACATTACCAAATAAACTGTCAGTTGTCAGTTTAAAAATGCTTCTAACCTATCATTCTAAAAGTGTTAATTCAGTGAAATTTTAAGAGTTTTTAAAGCATTTAATGCAGATAAAGCAAAATGGGGGAAAATAATGGCTCGGTTAACTGTGGGTAACTCAAAGATAACTAATTCAATTAATGCAATTTCTTGATTTTTGTAATTTTAGTTGACAGCTTTAAACATAACCTCAAATTTCCGTTTCAAATTTCTTTACTATGTTAATGTATATCTTTAATGCTGTTATCTATGTTTTTAAATTAATTATTACGTAAAGGTTAGTATCCAGACAATATTCTAGTTTACTAAATTCTAAGAACACTTTCATGAATGGTGTTATCGATATTTTTTAATTAGTTGTTTCTGCTATGATTTATTTTATTTAATTAAAACGAAATCGTTTTATAACCGAGCATTTTTATAACAAATCTATTAAATAATAAGTGAGGTTATGTACATTGCCAAATAAACTGTCAGTTGTCAATTTAAAAACACTTCTAACCTATCATTCTAAAAGTATTATTTCAGTGAAATTTTAAGAGTTTTTAAAGCATTTAATGCAGATAAAGCAGAATGAGGGAAAATAATGGCTCAGTTAACATTGGGTAACTCAAAAATAACTAATTCAATTAATGCCGTTTCTTGATTTTTGTAATTTTAGTTGACAGCTTTAAACATAACCTCAAATTTCCGTTTAAATTTTTTTTACTATGTTAGTGTATATCTTTAATGCTATTATCTATATTGTTAAATTAATTATTATGTAAAGGGTAGTATCCAGACAATATTCTAGCTTACTAAATTCTAAGAACACTTTCATGAATGGTGTTATCGATATTTTTTAATTAGTTGTTTCTGCTATGATTTATTTTATTTAATTAAAACGAAATCGTTTTATAACCGAGCATTTTTATAACAAATCTATTAAATAATAAGTGAGGTTATGTACATTGCCAAATAAACTGTCAGTTGTCAATTTAAAAACACTTCTAACCTATCATTCTAAAAGTATTATTTCAGTGAAATTTTAAGAATTTTTAAAGCATTTAATGCAGATAGAGCAGAATGAGGGAAAGTAATGGCTCAGTTAACATTGGGTAACTCAAAAATAACTAATTCAATTAATGCCGTTTCTTGATATTTGTAATTTTAGTGGACAGCTTTAAACATAACCTCAAATTTCCGTTTAAATTTTTTTACTATGTTAATGTATATCTTTAATGCTATTATCTATATTTTTAAATTAATTATTATGTAAAGGTTAGTATCCAGACAATATTCTAGCTTACTAAATTCTAAGAACACTTTCATGAATGGTGTTATCGATATTTTTTAATTAGTTGTTTCTGCTATGATTTATTTTATTTAATTAAAACGAAATTGTTTTAGAACCGAGCATTTTTATAACAATTCTATCAAATAATAAGTAAGGTTATGTACATTACCAAATAAACTGTCAGTTGTCAGTTTAAAAATACTTCTAACCTATCATTCTAAAAGTGTTAATTCAGTGAAATTTTAAGAGTTTTTAAAGCATTTAATGCAGATAAAGCAAAATGGGGGAAAATAATGGCTCGGTTAACGGTGGGTAACTCAAAAATAACTAATTCAATTAATGCAATTTCTTGATTTTTGTAATTTTAGTTGACAGCTTTAAACATAACCTCAAATTTCCGTTTCAAATTTCTTTACTATGTTAATGTATATCTTTAATGCTATTATCTATGTTTTTAAATTAATTATTATGTAAAGGTTAGTATCCAGACAATGTTCTAGTTTACTAAATTCTAAGAACACTTTCATGAATGGTGTTATCGATATTTTTTAATTAGTTGTTTCTGCTATGATTTATTTTATTTAATTAAAACGAAATCGTTTTATAACCGAGCATTTTTATAACAAATCTATTAAATAATAAGTGAGGTTATGTACATTGCCAAATAAACTGTCAGTTGTCAATTTAAAAACACTTCTAACCTATCGTTCTAAAAGTATTATTTCAGTGAAATTTTAAGAGTTTTTAAAGCATTTAATGCAGATAAAGCAGAATGAGGGAAAGTAATGGCTCAGTTAACATTGGGTAACTCAAAAATAACTAATTCAATTAATGCCGTTTCTTGATTTTTGTAATTTTAGTTGACAGCTTTAAACATAACCTCAAATTTCCGTTTAAATTTTTTTTACTATGTTAATGTATATCTTTAATGCTATTATCTATATTTTTAAATTAATTATTATGTAAAGGTTAGTATCCAGACAATATTCTAGTTTACAAAATTCTAAGAACACTTTCTTGAATGGTGTTATCGATATTTTTTAATTAGTTGTTTCTGCTATGATTTATTTTATTTAATTAAAACGAAATCGTTTTATAACCGAGCATTTTTATAACAAATCTATTAAATAATAAGTGAGGTACATTACCAAATAAACTGTCAGTTGTCAATTTAAAAACACTTCTAACCTATCATTCTAAAAGTGTTATTTCAGTGAAATTTTAAGAGTTTTTAAAGCATTTAATGCAGATAAAGCAGAATGCGGGAAAATAATGGCTCGGTTAACGGTGGGTAACTCAAAAATAACTAATTCAATTAATGCAATTTCTTGATTTTTGTAATTTTAGTTGACAGCTTTAAACATAACATCAAATTCCAGTTTTAAATTCTTTTTACCATGTTTATATCTAATTTGAATGCTACTATCTATGTTTTTAAATTAATTATTACGAAATTCTTTTATAATGGATTCATAAAAAGTTTATATTAAATAATAAATAAGGTTATGTACTTACATTGTAATTGAACTGTCAATTTGAACTGTCAAAAACTGAGTTTTCGAACTTTAATTATTATGTCTTTTTTATTAATTATGTCTTAAAAGTTGATATATTGGAAGAATTTGAATGACAATTATATTTCTTTATAAATTCAAAACGTTTTTGCAAAATTTTACTTTGACCAATTAATCAATTTCAAACACAGTGTTGCCATACATTTTTTGTGTTAAATCAGTTATCAATAAAATTTCTTTTTTTGGTTTCAGATATCTTCATGATTGTAATGCAAGATGAATCGTTAAGATGATAAATACACCTTGATCACTGGACGTAAAGTTGTAAAGGTTAGTATACAGAAAATTTTTTTGGTATGCAGAATTGTAAGAACACTTTCATAAATACTGTTATCTATATTTTTTAAATTAGTTATTAATTAGTTTCTGCTACGATTTATTTTATTTAATTAAAGCGAAATTGTTTTAGAACCAAGCATTTTTATGACAATTTTATCAAATAATAAGTGAGGTTATGTACGCTACCAAATAAACTGTCAGTTGTTAATTTAAAAACACTTCTAACCTATCATTCTGAAAGTGTTATTTCAGTGAAATTTTTAGAGTTTTTAAAGCATTTAATGCAGATAAAGCAAAATGGGGGAAAATAATGGCTAGGTCAATGGTGGGTAACTCAGAAAATAACTAATTCAATTAATGCAATTTCTTGATTTTTGTAATTTTGGTTGATAGCTTTTAACATAACCTTATATTTCCGTTTCAAATTCTTTTTTACCGTATTAATATCCAATTTGAACGCTATTATCTATGTTTTTAAATTAATTATTACGAAATTCTTTTATGATGGATCCTTAAACAGTTTATATTAAATAACAAATAAGGTTATGTAGTTAGATTGTAATTGAAATATCAATTTGAACTGTCAAAAACTGAATCCTCTAACTTCTATTATTAGTGTCTTAAAAGTTAATTTATTGGAAGAGTTTGAATTAAAATTGTTGAAAATCGTCGATATTTCTTTATAACTTCAAAACTTTAACCAATTAATCAATTTCAAACACAGCGTTGCCATACATTTTTTGTGTTAAATCAATTATCAATAAAATTTCTTTTTTTTGGTTTCAGATATCTTTATGGTTGTAATGCAAGATGAATCGTAAAGATGTTAAATACGCCTTGACCACTGGATTTAAGGTTCTAAAGGTTAGTATACAGACAAAATTCTATAAGCTTTCTTGGTTTGCAAAATTCTAAGAACTGAAATTTTCTAATTAGTTGTTTCTGCTATGATTCATTTTATTTAATTAAAACGAAATTGTTTTTATACCGAGCATTTTTATAACAATTCTATCAAATCGTTAGTGTGGTTATTTTGTTTATTAGGTTATTCTTCCGCTGGTAGGGTTTTTGAGTTCGAACTTTCGTTCATATCATTCTCCAGTCACAAGGTTCAGGTACTTCAGTCACAGTATTTTCTCTTCAACTCCTTTAACTGTCCCGTGGTTTAACATTTCATGAATATATGAAACACACACAATAACAAATGCTTACATATACAAGACAACACATTAAGATAGGTTTATGGGAGAATTAATGATTCTTCTGCGGGCCAGGGGTCCGGTGACCCGACTTTTCCAGGACCCTTGGAGAAACCCTCGGACCAGATCTGGAAAGGGGTTATATGTATAGGAATCGCTGGACCAAGATCCTAATATTACAGTCAGTTACATAAATCTAGGTGTCTACTTAATTTATTCACTGCCTTCTCACAGCTGTCACTCTTACATAATATTGAACTTCTGCAGTTTTGGCTATTTTTATCACAGTCGTATTTCTGAGGAAACAACTTATTTGTACAATAATGTATATACTTCGAATGAATCAGTTGCCAATAGGGAAGTTAGATTAACTGGTAGGCTAATTCGTTTTTCAAGCAGTCCCAAGAACAACTTTTGTCTGTGTGCCTCCAACCTATGACACGCAAAAAAATATATGATTTAAGTCGCCTTCTTCTCCGCATTCTCACTTTGGATTATCTTTTACTCCAATTCTGTGTAGGTAGGAAGGGGTAAGAGCATGACCCAGTCTCAGCCTGACCATGAGCGTCGAGAAATATCGTGATACAAAAGGCATCTTTCTATACCAAGGAACCCTTTGCGCTGTCGGTTGACATCTAGAGTATAATATACCTTTAGTTCTAGTTGATCTGCTCCATTCCTGTTCCCACTCCAGATCCAACTCCGTCTTGATTTGATAGTATAACTCTTCTCCATAGATCTTTATGTTTGAGGATTTCATTATGATGTCTTTTGTTTGCCAATTCATCCGCCTTCTCGTTTGCTTTGATGCCAATATGATCTGGAACCCAGACCAGGGCTACCTCAATATTCAACTGGTGGATTTCGTACATCAGTTTAATAGTCTCGATAATGTATGGATGTAATTTGGTTCTGAAGTTACAGTTTTTTATTTGTTCCAATGTGCTACGAGAATCGGTAATAATGGTAACAATTGTTAGTGCTGTAAGTATTGTATATATCTACTATCACAGAAAATATCGTCAGCTCATCAGGTAGATGATAGTAATCCTGTATCTCCAGGATAGGGGCATATTCTCCACATGATACGCGTTTGTTAGGGGTTTACAATAGTGACCCATCTGTGTATATGTATTGAAAGTCCGGCCATTTTTCTGCTATATAAGATTCTATATTCATTTCTACTGATTTACCAACTTTGTTATAAATGGATATTAACGCTATCTTAAAATTTCTTGGCAGATTTTTCAACATAGAGTATGATATACCATCGGCCCCGCTGTTTTTTTTTTCAAATGAATCTCTGTTAGTGATGGAATTAAAAATAATCCAATAAATCGTGATTCAAATTCAATTTGAAAAATTTTTTGTTGATTTAAAAATAATTTTGACAGTTTTTGACAATTCCTATTCTAATTAATTTTTAATTCACATTATTTAAGAACAATAATTTTAAAATTCATACAAACAAAAATATAAAATTTGTAAATTTTGAATAAAAATTCATAATCTAAACGAAAAATGTTTCAAAAAGAGTCCAAACTCGAATTAAGTATCTTCAAAAACGGCTGAGATATATCAATTTAAAAATCATTTTGACAGTCGATTTTCATTTGTTTTTGATTTAATTTCATGTCATAACTTTTTTGTTTTTTAAGACACCCCCACCGAGTTTGGACTCATTTTAACGCATTTTTAATTTCCTTAAACGTGAAATCAACACTAAATCAAAATAACGACTTTTTGGGTTCACTTTCGGTTTTTTTAAGTGAAGAATTGTTATAAAATTATTTTCCTTATATTGATTCATTAAAAATCGAAGATATACAAGAAAATTAATCAAACAAATCGCGATTTAAATTCAATTTAAAAAATTTTTTGTTGATTTAAAAATAAATTTGACAGTTTTTGACAATTCCGATTGTTTTAATTCATTTTTACATAATGATTTTATTTGTTTCGTAAGAAAATTAATATGGAACAATGAATTGTTAATTCACATTATTTAAGAACAATAATTTTAAAATTCATACGAAACAAAAATATAGAATTTGGAAATTTAGAATAAAAATTTATAATCTAGACGATAAATGTTTCATAATGAGTACAAACTCGATTCGAATTATCTCCAAAAACGGCTGAGATATATCAATTTAAAGATCATTTTGACAACCGATTTTCGTTTATTTTTGATTTAATTTTATGTCATAACTTTTTTGTTTTTTAAGATACCTTTACCGAGTTTGGACTCATTTTAAAGCATTTTTAATTTCCTAAAACGCGAAATCAACACCAAATCAAAATAGCGACTTTTTGGGTTCATTTCCGATTTTTCTCAGCGAAAAATTTTTACAAAAATATTGCCTTTGTATTGATTCATTAAAAATCGAAGATGTACAAGAAAAATAATGAAACAAAACGCGATTTAAATTCAATTTGAATTTTTTTTTGTTGATTTAAAAAAATTTGACAGTTGTTTAACAATTCCGATTGTTCTAATTCATTTTTAGATAATGATTTTATTTGTTTCGTAAGAAAATTAATATCGAAGAATGAATTATTAATTCACATTATTTAAGAACGATAATTTTAAAATTGATACAAAACAAAAATATAAAATTTGTAAATTTTGAATAAAAATTCATAATCTAAACGAAAAATGTTTCAAAAAGAGTCCAAACTCGAATTAATTATCTCCAAAAACGGCTGAGATATATCAATTTAAAAATAATTTTGACAACCGATTTTCGTTTGTTTTTGATTTAATTTTATGTCATAACTTTTTGTTTTTTAAGATACCCTTACCGAGTTTGGACTCAATTTACAGCATTTTTAATTTCCTAAAACGCGACATCAACACCAAATCAAAATAACGACTTGTTGAGTTCATTTCCGATTTTTTTAAGCGACAAATTGTTACAAAAATATTTCCTTAGTATTGATTCATTAAAAATCGGAGATATACAAGAAAAATAATCGAATAAATCGCGATTTAAATTAAATTTGCAATTTTTTTGTTGATTTAAAAAAAATTGACAGTTGTTTGACAATTCCGATTGTTCCAATTCATTTTTAGATAATGATTTTATTTGTTTCGTAAGAAAATTAATGTCGAAGAATGAATTATTAATTCACATTATTTAAGAACGATCATTTTAAAATTGATACAAAACAAAAATATAAAATTTGTAAATTTTGAATAAAAATTCATAATCTAAACGAAAAATGTTTCAAAAAGAGTCCAAACTCGAATTAATTATCTCCAAAAACGGCTGAGATATATCAATTTAAAAATAATTTTGACAACCGATTTTCGTTTGTTTTTGATTTAATTTTATGTCATAACTTTTTGTTTTTTAAGATACCCTTACCGAGTTTGGACTCAATTTACAGCATTTTTAATTTCCTAAAACGCGACATCAACACCAAATCAAAATAACGACTTGTTGAGTTCATTTCCGATTTTTTTAAGCGACAAATTGTTACAAAAATATTTCCTTAGTATTGATTCATTAAAAATCGGAGATATACAAGAAAAATAATCGAATAAATCGCGATTTAAATTAAATTTGCAATTTTTTTGTTGATTTAAAAAAAAATGACAGTTGTTTGACAATTCCGATTGTTCCAATTCATTTTTAGATAATGATTTTATTTGTTTCGTAAGAAAATTAATGTCGAAGAATGAATTATTAATTCACATTATTTAAGAACGATCATTTTAAAATTGATACAAAACAAAAATATAAAATTTGTAAATTTTGAATAAAAATTCATAATCTAAACGAAAAATGTTTCAAAAAGAGTCCAAACTCGAATTAATTATCTCCAAAAACGGCTGAGATATATCAATTTAAAAATAATTTTGACAACCGATTTTCGTTTGTTTTTGATTTAATTTTATGTCATAACTTTTTGTTTTTTAAGATACCCTTACCGAGTTTGGACTCAATTTACAGCATTTTTAATTTCCTAAAACGCGACATCAACACCAAATCAAAATAACGACTTGTTGAGTTCATTTCCGATTTTTTTAAGCGACAAATTGTTACAAAAATATTTCCTTAGTATCGATTCATTAAAAAATCGAAGATATACAAGAAAAATAATCGAACAATTAATATCATAAAAAGTAGTTAATCAATATTTATTTAGGAAATATCAGTGGATTCGAATTGGCTCCACAAAAAAATAAGACGCGACTTCCAGTCTATATACAACTATTCTTTTACATTTTTTAAAAATATTTATTAACAGAATTACCTTTTCATATTCCTCATCAATTGTTGAAACAACCGTACAATTCATTCCAGCAATTTGCCATTCGCCTTCCTCATCTTTTGTAAAACAAATTAACCCCATATTTTGGTCGACACATTTCCTCCAAAAAGCATAAGCTATTTTTAAGTAATCCGCATACGTTGTCGCCTCTAAAAAAATCAATTTATTATAAACAATTTTTTTGAGTAAAATTCAAGAAACTAAAATAAATCAACTTACGCGAAAACTTAAACATCGGTTCTTCCTTTGAAAACGCATAAGCCATGTAATACGCGACGACGTCTTTATAATTATCCGGAATATCTTGTATCCAGTACTTAGTGTTAGTTTTACTTGTAAACTCACGCCAAACACTCGGAAACGGAACACCGGGAAGTCGTCGCCACGACATTTCGTAATTTTTTTTGTTTTGTTTCGTTGGATCTTCGCCAGACGAGTAACTTTTGCGTAATGCGTGTTCTAAACGGTTCTAGCCGGCTTTATCTATTTGTACACGCTAATTTACATGTTTTGTTTGTCATTTTGAGGTCATCTCATTTTTTGGTTTTAAAAAAATTGTATCTGTTTGATTTATTTTTAGAGTTTCTTGAATTTGTTGCTATTTATGCCCAAAAAAATTGTACTTACGTGAAAATCTACAAAGCGGTTCATCTTTAGAGAATCCATAAGCCATATAAGATGCAATGATATCTTTATATTCTTCGGTTATATCTTGTATCCAATATTTCCGATTAGTTTTGCTCACAAATTCTCGCCAAACACTCGGCAATGGAACGTTTTTGCTTCTTTCCCAAGTCATTGCGTCAATGGGAATATTAAAATAACGACTGCTTTCATAAATTGTCGGCTAAGTAATGGATGTTGTGCGAATTTTAAAGTTTTATTTTATAGTTGAAGTGTATTTGATAAGATTGCATCCATTGATTCGGATATTTTTGCGAGTTATATCAGCAGTGGACTTTGTTTAATCATCTCTTATCAATGATGTTTTTTTTAAATTCGCTAGTATTTAAATTTGCAAAGATTCACATTTATCTATATACAGGGTGTTTCCGGTATTGTGATTTTTTTCTTCGTAAATGAACTTCGAACTTAACAACTTCGACGTTGTTAATGTAAAAAGGTCTTTAAAAAAGTTACATAATAAGAAAAATATTATTGTTAAAATTTTTCGCCCGCACGCGACCTCGACGATTTGAGGATAAATATCGTTTTGTAGGAGAGTATGTATGTTTATCAAAGTATACATATAAAGAATGTTTTCTCCACGAATCGCCGAGGTCGCTTGCGGGCGGGGCAATGGATCAGATGTATACATAATCGTGAAGTTTAGAGAATTCTAGCGCCTCGCCCGCAAGTGACCTCGGCGATTTAGGAAGAAAACATTCTTTATATACTTTGGTACATATAAACTCTCTTATATGTCGATGTTTACTCTCAAATCGCCGAGGTCACTTGCGGACGAAGTTCAAGAATCCTCCAAAGTTGACGATTTTGTATATGTCAGATCCAGCATCTCGCTCGTAAGCGATCTCGGCGCTTTGAGGCTAAACATCGTCTTATAGAAAAATACGTGTGTTTACTAAGGTATACCTACATATTAGAGATGTGTAAATTACGTGAGTCTCGTCAGGTCACGATGAGTTATGTGTGAAAAACAATTTTTTTTTCACAACCAATTGATTTTATCAGTTATTATTGTCCATTTTTATAAGAAATCCATTTTTAGTGTACTTGATGTTCGAATTGTTGATTTTGAAGTCAATTTTTTTCTAACTTCCATTGTAAGTAGAATTAAAGAAACTTAAATTTAAGGGTTTTTTTTGGTAACTTTGCTCATCTATTGTTGTAATATTGTAGTGTTCCCTGATAAAGCAATATATTATTGCGAACGCTTGGATTTCGATAAAAGGAAGCTGTTTTCTTGATTTTGCATCCTACCCATTGATTGCCCTTCCTAGGATTTTTTAATCTATTGGCTACAGTGCAACCGGTACTCCGTTTTTGATTTGGACAGAGGTTGGTTATGTGCATTGATTATATGCATTGATGTAATCAATGAATGCATTGATTTTGCTTATTTGATTTTAATTTTTTAAAATGGTGTGTTCAGGATGATAATTTATAATGTTCTTAAAGAAATAACCAACTGATATGATGTTGATAACCCATATGTACTGGAATCAATGCTAGATATAATAGGGCTCATTGGGTTGTTAGGTTTATGAATCTTTGGCAGAG
Source organism: Onthophagus sagittarius (assembly GCA_036711965.1). NCBI lineage: Eukaryota > Metazoa > Arthropoda > Insecta > Coleoptera > Scarabaeidae > Onthophagus > Onthophagus sagittarius. The sequence goes on from JASERS010000004.1 coordinate 19,544,755, forward strand.
AGTAGGTATTCTCTACTCTTTTATGACCTTCATTTTTTTTGTGGAATTGGGCAGTTGGGTTCGTTGTTATATTTTTAAAGTTATTTATGTTATTGTTGTAATTTTTTATAAAAAAATTTGATCACCTGATCGAGCGTGAGTCACTTGAATTGACGTGACCCACGCGAGAGTCACGTGACTCATCTATGATATTCACGTGAGTGATGTGCGTGACTCGCGTGGGTCTTCATCGTAAGGGGGCATAGAAAATCACTCACGAGCACATCTCTAGTATAGAGGTAATGCTCTAAGGGAGCCTTAGAGCATTATCTTTCCTACTTTGAAGACGAAATTCAATATGTGTATTGCTCATTATTTCAAAACACGTTAGTGTTAAAAACATAAAATATACGAGTCGATAATCGAGTAAATTATCAAGAACATGTGGTAGGAATAAGGGTTTGCACCGGTTCATACGCACCGGTTTTTGAAAATAATATGGGTATTGGATGATAAAAACAACTACGTATCTTGCGCCTATGGTTGGTTTGTCAAAGAAATGTATTCTGCCAGCACTGTTTAGAGTTTTACAAGCAGCATCTGCTGTTGAATTGGCAATTTTTGAACTTTTGAGATGAAGATATTGTATTTTATACCAACAGTATTTGGTATTTTGGAAGCACAATCACAGTTTATTAACAGCTTCTCGCCTTTTTATTAAAAATGTCTTCTTCCAGCAGTATTTAGTGTTTACTTAACAGTTTCTGGACTACTTATGTAAGGATATTGCATTTTGTTCAATAGTATTTAATATTTCCGAAATAAAGTTAAATGGTTTAAATTGTATTTTTGCGTTAAAAATGTTTTCTGCTAGCAATTTTACAACCAGTATCAAGTCTAGTATCAGTTAAACCTTCTGGAGAGCTTTTAAGTCTTCTATAAACAGTATCGAGTCTTTCAGAAGCAATGTCAAGTCTTTGGGAAGCACTTCAAGTATTCTAGAAGCAGTATCAAGTCATTTGGAAGCATTTCAAGATTTTTCGAAGGCAATATCAAGTGGTTTGGAAGCATTTCCAGTCTTCCAGAGGCAATTCCAAGTGTTTTGGAAGCATTTCAAGGCTTCTATAACCAGCATCAAATCTTCTGGATGTATTTAAAGTCTTCTGGAAACCTTATAAGTCTTCTAGAAGCAGTGTCAAGTCTTTCAAAGGGGATATGAAGTGTCTGAAAGCATTTAAAGTTTTTTGTAAGCAATTTCAAGTCTTCCAGATGTGGTAACAAATCTTCTCGAAGCATTTCAAGTCCTCGAGAGGCCAAGTGTTTCGGAAGCATATAGAGCATTAAATCTTCTGAATGTACTGAAAGTCTTCTGGAAACCTTTTAAGTCTTCTAGAAATAGTATTAAATCTTTCAAAGGGAATATTAAGTGTATTAAAGCATTTCAAGGTTTGTAGTAGTTCAAGTCTTCTGGAAGCTTTATTACGTATTGAAAGTGTTCCTGATTGAAATCTCAATTCTTCAAGTCTTCCAAAGGCCATATCAAGTCTTTTGAAAGCATTTCATGTCTTCTATAACCAGATTGATCTGGTCTTCTAGGGTAAGTATCAAGTCTTCTAGAAGCATTTAGAGTTTTTTGGAAGCAGTATGAAGGCAGCATCGAGTCTTCTGAAAGCATTTCAAGTCTTCTATCACCAGTATCAAATCTTTTGTAATCTAATTTTTCAAACTTTTTTAATCAATCTTCAAAATTAGGGTCTTTTTAAAAAATTTACTTCTGGTGATAATTAAAATTTATTTTTCTAAACTAGTTTCGAGCCTTGCTCTTCTTCAGTAGATACGTAATAGATGAAAAATAAATTTAAATTATTTTATTTTAGTTTAGAAAAATAAATTTTAATTATCACCAGAAGTAAATTTTTTAAAAAGACCCTAATTTAATAATTGGTGAAAAAAGGATAAGAAAAATTATTTTTTATATTAAATCTTCAAAACATTACAATTTTTCTGGATGCAATATGAACTCTCCTAGAAGTAGTATTATGTCTCAATTCATGCTTCAAATACATGCTCCCAAAAAACATTCGCAGCAGATGCTAGAGCTGAATTGGGTGGAAAGAGTTCAATAGTACTTTAAAATTAAAAAATAATGAACAAGTTAGTGTACGTAACTTATTTATCTTCTTTTTTTACTTTTGTTCTTTCCACCATTTCAACCACAAAGTTTATTTTATCTACGACGAAAAATACATAAAAAACTTACTTACTATGTTTATACTATATTATTAAAATATTATTTCCAACAATTCGACACTTTCGATATTTTGAATAGTATGGATACTACGAAGGTATTAATACTCGATACTTTATTTAAAGCAGCCTAAATAACTACAGTAGAACTTGGATAATTCGAACCTTAAGGGACCAGTAAAAAATTCGAATTATTCACAACTTCGAATTAAAAAAGTCTAGAAAAAGACACAATATTTAATTTTTCAACTAATAACCTTTATTTAAAATAACATAATAAAATTGTACAGTACTATGCAAAATAATATTACAAAACGTTGAAAACCATATAAACGAGTTAAAACATTTTAGGTTCTGTTTTTCAAAATAAGTTGAGATCTTTAATTGTTTCTTACAATTGAGTCTCTTAGTCATAATAAAAGAATCTAACAATTTAAGGAATTCTCTGAGGTGGTTCGCTGCTCCGACTGCACTCCGAACTGCTTCTGTGGGATTGTCCTCCTCTATATCATTCATTATATCGGCCATTATGTTTGCGTTAGTCATTTCGCCACAAACTGCAACATCTTCATCCACGTTGACAAAATCTTTGTACGAGATGGCAGGATTCACCAAACCTGCCATCATCATAACTAAAGACCGGATTAAAAGGCACAAAAAAGACGGAAAAAGGCACTTAAAAAGGCATGAAATTTTGGCAACAAAAGCATTAAAAAGGCATAAAAATTAGAAATCGAAAAAATTGCTATACCTAATTAATAATGTATTTTAATAACGTTTTCATTAAAAAATACATCGTTAAACTAAACATTCATATATAATTATTAAACTGCAGTCACTAAAGGTAAATCCTGTTTTTCAAGTGATTTTATAGATTCACTTATATAACTGTAATTGCTTTTTATAAATACCAAATTACTTTGTAGCTCCACTTCTTTTAGGACGGCCTGGCAATCTTGTATTGCTTTACTACTTGTAGCCGGAAATTCATTTATTAATTGTTTAAAATGATCTAAGGCGTTTGTGTAGTATACTTCTAGTACTTCTGGAGGAGTTGAAATGCTTCCAGAAGACTTGATACTGTTTCCAGAAGACTTGAAACTGCTATCAGAAAACTTGATACTGCTTCTAAAAAACTTGATACAGCTTCTAACTACTTTAAAATGTTTCCAGAAGACTGATCTTGCTTCCAAAAGGCTTGGATTACTACCAGAAATCTTAATTAATTAGACTCGATAACACCTCTGAAGGACATGATACTAGGCAAAATATTTGAAATACTTCCAAAAGACTTAATATCACTTCCAGAAGACCTGAAATACTCCAGAATACTTGACAGTGCTCTGGAAGAATTGAAATGCTTCAAGAAGATTTGATATTGCTTCTGGAGGAGTTGAAATGCTTGCAGAAGACTAGAACTGTTTGTAGAAAACTCGATACTACTTCTAAAAGACTTGATATTGTTTTCAAAAGACTTGAACTGCTTCCAAAAGACTCGATACTGCTTCTGGAAGACTTGATATTGTTTTCAAAAGACTTGAATTGATTCCAGAACACTCAATACTGAATCTGGACGACTTGATACTGAATCCAAAAGACTTGTAACACTTCCAGAAGACTTATCACCTTTGAAATTACTTGAAATGTTTCCAGAAGACTTGATATTGTTTCTAGAAGACTTAGGATTGCCCTTGGAAGACTTGAAATTCTTTCAAAACATTCGATACTGCTTCTAGAAGAGTTGATGTTGTTTCCAGAAGACTTGTAACACTTCCAGAAGACTTATTATCCTTGGAATAATTATTTGAAATGCTTCCAAAAGACTTGAAATTGCTTCTAGCAGACTTAGTATTGCCCTGGAAAACTTGAAATTCTTCCAAAAGACTGAATACTGCTTCTAGAAGATTTGAAATATTTCTGGAAGACTACACTGTTTCCAGAAGTGACACTGTTTCCAGAAGATCTAATATTACTTCCAGACTACTTAAACTGCGTCCAAAAGATATGATACTGTTTCCAGAAGACATGATACTATTTCCAGAAGAATTGATATTATAATTTTAGGACTTGGAAAGCTTCCAGAACAAATGAAGTGATTTAAGAAGACTTAATATCCTTCTTCTAGAAGACTTGATTTTGCTTCTAGAAGACTTGAAATGACTTGATACCTCTTCTAAAAGGCTTGGAATGTTGTCAGAAAACTGAACATTACCTTTAAAGACTTAAAATGCTTGCAAAACTTGATACTGCTTCCAAAAAAATCATAACAAAATAAAGCACGACAAGGGAAATAAATTAAAAAGATATTTATCATGGTATATTAGAACCATGATAAATATAGCAGGCATATATAGCGGCATCTAGCCATGTTCCCCATCTTGTTATATTTTCTTGGTATTTGATAACCTCTCTCTAAACAATTGTACCCTTAAAGGGGCTTTAACAAATATTTGTTTACCGCTTTTTATTAATTTATTAACTAATGGGAACTGTAACCTTATAGTTTCTGCTACTCGATTAAGCCCGTGTGCAGCTTTTACCATGTATGGCGCTTCGTCTGACACCATCAGTAAAATTTTATCATTCGGTACCGGCTCCGGTAAGAAAAAATGCGTTAATTCGTCGTGAATAAATCTTGTTACCGTATTATTATTTGTTTTACTTAATTCTTTGGTACTTATTAGAAAACTTTTTGACGAATTTTCATCACTTAATACTCCAAGTATTAAATTTGCCAAGTATCGTCCACATACATCAGTTGTTTCGTCTACACTTATCCATATATAATTATTTCCAATAATATTTTTTATTTCTTGAATAACTTCTTTGTAGACTGAAGTAATATAATTTTTGCGGAGATAGCTTTCATCGGGAATATGCATTGTACAATATATTTGTAAAAAAGTTTTGAAATATTTATTTGTTACTTTATGGATTGGTATATTTGCTTTTATCAAAGCTTTGCAAAGATCAAAATTGAATTTTGATTGTTGAGTATAGCCGGATGTTGATGCCACAGATTGTATAGCTGTACCTATAGTTTGTTCTTTTTTGGATTGACTTTTAGTCAGTTTTAATTTTTCCTGATGCAATGATGTTTTGACATGCTGAATTATGTAGTATTTCTTGTCACAATTAATCTGTTAACAGTAATTTAATAACGTCAGTATTTTATAATATCTTCGATAATTATTAAACAATATTTTTAATTATAATCAATAATATTAATAATTCGATAATTATTAATCAATATATTGTTCTATTAATTTTAGTGATCGAAGTACTACATTGAATCAATAGTGAATTTTATTTCTAGTGAATTTTGGGACATGCTATTCTTTATAATTTCCGACGAGGAAATGTACAGAGGCGCAGCGAAATATTTTTTCATAATTCAATCAATTTTTGGGGAGAAGACGCCAAAAAGTTGGAAAAAGGCTTTAAATAGGTATAAAAAAAATAGGCATGAAAATTCAAAAAAGGCAAAAAAGGCATAACTAACCTGGTCTTATTTCACTTATTTTTAACCGATTCGTAAAGATATTTAAATATATTTGTAATGCCTTTAATTTTGAGCATAAGCATATTTTCTATAAATCCGGTCTTTAATCATAACGTCAATCCAGTCCTCAATTGAAGGCACAATGAAGCTTTTTCTGCTGCAGTTTCAATGAAGCTTTCTTTTTCACTTACGCTTTTTATAAATCTTTTTTTTTTGAAACAGTTCTGTATTGTTTCTGGCGTTACTTGGTCCTAAACATGCTTACACATTCAAGATGCTTGAAGAAGGTCAAGCTTGATTTTGAGAGCATTGTCATCACCGATATTCTGAACAAACGTCTATAAAAATGTTTTAAATTCTTTATTATACCCTGGACCATAGGCTGGATAACCGAGGTCATCTTGGCTGGAAGAGAAATAGCAGTGCAGTTGCCAATAAGATCAATGACTTTTAATTTTTCATTTTTAAACTTTTTGTCCAATTTCAGTAACCATTTCTCAACAAGAGTTCCAGTCATCCACGCTCTTGAGTTGTTAATATAATTTACTGGTTTCAGTTTTACTATTTCGAAATAACGTGGGTTTGCCGATTTGCCAACCATAAGCAGAGGGAGTTTCTCCGTTTCGTCCATGTATGCACCAACTAGCAGCGTTATTCTTTCTTTGCTCAGCTTTCCTCCATGACGCTTTTCATCTTTAAATGCGAGCGTTTTGTCCAGTGTACATTTGAAAATAAAGGATCCTTCTCGTCAATGTTGACGAGACGGATCTTTTCAAGATATTCTTATCTTGGATTATTTCCTCTAAATTCTTCTTCCACTGATCGGCTTGTTGCTGGTTATCAGCCCCACTTCCTCCACAAATTGATTTAAACGAGATTTTATTTCTTTACTTGAAGCCATCAAGCCATCCAGTGCTTGCTTTAAAATTTGTCTTTCAGTCTTACCACTCAAAAGTGGATCACTAATAAGAATCTTTGTATCTCTTGTTTGTTTGAACCATTTTAATACGCACTGGTCCAAATCTTCTCCGGTTCCCTTAACCCTTTTCGACCTTTGGCACTTTTATTTTTACACGCAAGAATTTTGTCTTTGTCTTTAAGAATGTAGATAAAGTGTTAGGAGGAATCCCAAAAGCCTTTTCAATTTCAGATTTTTTCTTAGCTCCCTTTTCCACCTCTTTAATCGCCGATATTTCCTCCGCCAACGTTAAAGTTTTGTAAATTCGAGGCTTTGTCACCGACATTTTTGGACTATACACACACTTTTAAAACACAGCAAAATCGATCACGCGAGGCAGAGGTAGGTAAGTCCGGGAATTCCCGGTTTGACCGTTTAGCTTTTTTACAGATTTCTTTGTATAAAAACTTCGAATTATCCAAAATATAGTTCGTATAAACCACGACTTTAAATCGTGGTTTAATGGCGGTTCGAATAAACCCAACCCAACCATGTTCTACTGTATTTGAAGTAGCCTACATAACACCCAAATTTGTATACCCTATACATCTGACCGACCTTAACAATCTTTTCCGGGAGATTTTGTCTTAAACAAAACTAACTTTAATTAATATCATAAAACGTAGTTAGCTAATATTATTTAATTATAGAATATCGGTGGTATTGAATTGGCCCCTCAAAAATTAAGACGACGTCCAGTCTATATACAACCATTATTCTTACATTTTTATGATCCATCTTAAAAAATTCTTATTTAAACCCAAATATTTCTAAATCGTTTTAACTAATAAAAGTAAACAACACATTAATTTCTCAATTAATTTTTATTTCCACCCGTTAATTTATTCTTCTTTCTCTAAATAAACGCGCGCCTCATCGCTATCAATTTGAATAAGTTCGCCAATGTCGTTTTTAAAATCAACAATATAAACATTATCCTCGCCCATTCCCTTCGAAACGCAATTCCAAAATAATCCCTCTTTTTCCTGATGAAAACTGGACGGAACGCCAATATTATCGCACAAAACCTTGAATAAAAACGCCTTCTCGCATAAATATCCCATTCGTAAATATCCGATCGGTATAAATCTATGACCTAATTTCGCGCAAATCTCGTCGATGTGCCTTTTAAAAATGGAAAGCTTTTCTTCTTCGGAATCGGTATAATAAATCCCCGATAATTGTCTTTGAACGAATAAGGCGATTTTTTTGGTTATTTCGACCACGTCGAGTTGAGATAGTGATAATTCGTCTTGGAGATCGTCGATGTAATCGTCTAAGTAGTCGTCTTCGGGTAGGAAATTTTCTTCGATTGAGTAATCTCCACAAGAATAAGAAAGTGTCGCTCTCATTCCTTGGGAGTGATTATTTAGGGTCTTTAAAAGGATACTTTCAGGAGTTGTCGCTGTTGATTTATTCGAAGTCGATTTTGTTGATGTCGAATTTGTTGATACAACTTCCGGATTTTCTGTTATTACATTTTGTGATGTTGAAGAATCAGAATCAGAATCATCATATACTGGGAGATTAACGATATAAATCGGTTTAAATTCGGTTGCATCATCTTGAAATTTATAATCTTGGAATAAAAAGAATAAACCGTCTATTTTGTCTTGTTCGGTTAACAATTTTTTATCGAAAAATTTGATGGGCAAACAAGAATTGTATAATCCGCCTAAGATGTCCTCGAACATATTCGGGTCCAACTTTCCTTTACTCATCATCGATTTTAATATGGTCATTAATCCCAAATTAAGAAATTGATTCGAAATTTCTTCGTACGATAAAAGATTTTTGATTATGTTTAGATTTAACTGATAAATTTGGCTGAAAGAATCGGTTTGAATGACTGAAATAAAATATTCGGGTCCGTTTGAAAGGATGAATTGTTCTCGAAATGATGATTCGGTTACTAACATCGCGATCATTTTCAATATGATTTTGACGTTTGGGTAATTCGATCGTAACAAATCCAAAAGTTTTTCGCATAATTTTGGGGTGTTAAGTTTGTATTTAAGCGGGGAACAAACGACGCAACAAACGATTTCGGCGATCATTTCGTAAATGTTACTGGGAAACCCATCTTCTTCGTCCAAAAAAATTCTTTGAATATCATCCAACCCCCCGGTGTATTTTAAATAATTAATCGTTTTAGGTTCATATTTTACAAAGGAATAAATCGCTAACATCGCGTTAATTTTATGCGGATCCATCGGGAATTCCCCGAAAATTTCAAGCAAATACTTAATTAATTGAGGGGTTAACATCTTTTCCAAGCAATCTTTATGCATCGTAAAATTAGTGATTATTTTGCACATATTTAAGACGACGTCTTCGTTTCGATATTTCAAACTTTGAAATAAAATATCCTCCCCCGATTCGTAATAAATTTTTTTCCGAATAATCGGGATTTTGGTCATCGTGCTAAATATGGGTAATATTTTAATTAAGGTGTTATTGTCGCAATCAACTAGCAACCCCAATAAAATGATAAATTCTATTTTAAATCCAAAATAAATCGCGGCCTCTTTATTTCGAACGCAATTATCGATTATTTCGATTGCTTTATCGGTATACCTCTTAACCTTATTTTTAATAATAGAAACCATTTTCGGTAAAGTGTTTCCTTTGGCCATTTTTATCGAAACTTTATCGAGTTTCATTCCACTTATTCGATATAGCACTTCCATCGCTAAATCAGCGATTGCTTCAACGTCGCAATCCAATAAGCATATAAAAATGTTCATGTGTTTTCTTTTAAAATAATTTAATTGGTCCCTAAAATCTTCGCTATTCATTAATAACAGCATCAATTCCAACGAATTTTTTAACACATCCGGATCGATTGAGCATTGTAAAACCTTGATAATATTGCTTAAGTGTTTGTCGTAACATATATAAACACTTAATAAAGGATTAAATGTGATTACTTTTATTAATATGAGAGAGGAGGCTTCTTTCACGAAATCATCGCTGTTTAAAAAGAATAAACGAAGTAATCTTGGGAGGGAATCATACAAAAGGTTGTTATTTAATTTTGGTATTTGAGTAATATTGGTTACTATTAAACCATATAATTTTAAGAGATACTTTAAATTTTCCAAATCAAGTTCTTGTTTTAATAAATCCACAACTCGTTCAAATAATCCCCTTGGTAATAAAAAGTTAAGCATTTGTTCGTCCGCTTCTATGTTTTTGCATAAATTACATAATGTTTTGCAAACTATATCGGATTCTTTTGATAACAATAACGGGATGCAGGTTTCGGCGTCTTCAACAAGATACGTCACCGGTGTACATTTTTTTAAAATGTCCTCTTCGTTTTCATCTTCACCCTCAATTTTAATTAGATTTTCCATTTTTAGAAAACTATAAATTTTCTTAAAACATGAGGAATTTTTATTTATTACTGTTAGAATTTTCTGTCAAAATGACAATTTAAATTAAATTTGTGTTAAGTTGGCAACGATAATAGGGAATTTTGTTATATCATGTTTTGGAATTAAACTGAGTTGGTCTTGTATGAGTTCTTATTTATAATGGTTACTCATCTTAACTCTTCGATACACGTATATTCATTTTCTCCTTACTTTTGTATCGAAGGCGTTTCCCTTTCTTTCTTTCGAAACTCAAAAAAGGTTACTGGGTGTAGAAAAAAGTTAAGGTTAAGAGACTTAAAAGTTGGGTTGGGTTTGTATCGGGTTGTGATGGAATGGGATTGTGTTGGGTTGTGATGGGTTAGTGTTGGTTGGCTTGAGTTTGTGTTGAATTTGAATTGAGTTTGCGTGGATTTGGAATTGATTTGTGTTAGGTTCGATTGAGATTATTGATATTTGGTTGCGCTTGAGTTGGTTTGAATTGAGTTTGTGTTGAGATAGAATTCATTTGTGTTAGGTAGGGTTGGGATTATTGTGTTGAATTAGGTTGCGTTTGTGTTGGTTTGGATAGAGTTTGTGTTGGATTTGTTTGAATTTGTGTTGGGTAGAAATGAGTTTGTTGAGATTATTGTGTTGGTTTTGATGAATATGTATCGGGTTGGATTACGTTTGTGTTGGTTGGGTGAGTTTGTATTGGGTTGGGTTGGGTTTGTGTTTCGTTGGAATTGATTTGTGCTCTATGCTCTGACTTAAAAGTTGGGTTGGGTTTGTATCGGGTTGTAATGGAATGGGATGTGTGTTGGGTTGTGATGGCTTAGTGTTGGTTGGCTTGAGTTTGAATTGAGTTTGCGTGGATTTGGAATTGATTTGTGTTAGGTTCGAATGAGATTATTGAGATTTGGTTGCGCTTGAGTTGGTTTGAATTGAGTTTGTGTTGAGATAGAATTCATTTGTGTTAGGTAGGGTTGAGATTATTGTAATGGATTAAATTGTGTTTGTGTGGGATTGGATGGGTTTATGTTGGACTGGAACGGGTTTGCGTTGATTTGGAATTGATTTGTGTTAGGTTAGGTTGAGATTATTGTGTTGGATTAGGTTGTGTTTGTGTTGGTTTGGATTGATTTTGTGTTGGGATAGATTTGATTGATGTTAGGTTGGGTTGGGATTATTGTGTTGGATTAGGTTGCGTTTGCGTTGGTTTGGATAGCGTTTGTATTGGGTTGGCTTGGGTTTTTTGTTTGGTTGGTATTGATTTGTGTTCGGTTGGGTTGAGATTATTGTGATGGATTAAATTGAGTTTGTGTGAGATTGGATTTAGGTTGTATTGGGTTGGAATGAGGTTGTGTTGGGTAAGAAAGGGTTTATGTTGGTTTGGGTTGAGTTTGCCTTTCTAGCAGAGTAGGAATGGGTTTGTGTTGGGTTGGGCTGAAATTGGTTTCGGTTGGGTTGGGTTCAGATTATTGTATTGATTGGATTGAGTTTGTATTCGGTTGGTATGAGTTTGTGTTGGGTAGGAATGGGTTTGTGTTGGGTTGGAATGGGTTTGTGTCGGTTGGATTGAGTTTGAATACTTAACAGGGTAAGAATAAGTTTGTGTTGGGTTATAATGGATTTGTGTTGGTTAGTTTTGCAAACTATATCGGGTTCATTCATTAAAGAACGGAAATTTGTCATGTCATGATTTGAAATTAAACTGATTTAGTTTTGTATGAGTTCTAATTTATAATTGTTACACATCTTAACCTTTCGGTACACGTCGTTTCATTTTCTCCTTACTTTTGTATCGAAGACGTTTCATTTTCTTTTCTTTTGAAACTCAAAAAAAAGCTTATTGGGTGTAAAAAACTTCAAGCTTAAGAGACTTGAGAGTTGGGTTGGGCTGTGTAGGGTTGAGATGGGTTTCTGTTGGGTTTTAAACACCACAAATGACGTAATTAATAATTATAGTAGAAGCAGACTACAAAAACATGGACAGAGAAATCCAAAAAGCTTTCAAAGAAAGATATTCAGAGCTCATGGAAATCATTGAAGATGTGGGTTTTGTAGAACAGATTTATAGGATGGGAACACGGAATGTAATGAAAGAAGGAACAAAGAAGACGGTGAAGGTGAGGTATGATGGGACAATAGAAGATCTCTTTAAAAAGTTTGTATCACTTCGCGAGGGCGAACAAGCGGCAATCTACCTGGTAAACAAAATAAGTATAAACCTATATTGGAAAATGCTAGAATGTATTTTCCACTCTAATGATATTAAATTAAAAATTTACACTCCGAAGAAAGGTGACGTACCAACAAAAAACGTTCCACCAAAAAACTAACAGACGAAGTACGTATGCATCCAACCCAATGCGTCTGTCGTGCAAATTTCCTAATCCCCTTCCAAAATAAAAGTTATGTTGGGTTGAGATGATATTATTGTGTTGTGCTGGGTTGGAATTAGTTTGTGTTGGGTTGGGTTTAAATTATTGTGATAGATTAGGTTGAGTTTGTGTGGGATTGGATTGAATTTTTTATTAGGTTGGTTTGAGTTTGTATTGGGTAGGAATGGGTTTGTGTTGGGTTGGAATGGGTTTGTGTCAATTGGGTTGGGTTGACTTAACCCTTGGTGTCCAGGTAAGTGATAGGTATTTCTTTTGACAAAAAGTAATTGGGAATGCTTGCTCTGTGTATTGTACTGCTGCCAATGGGATAGAGGTATGGAATTTGCCAAGAGTGTGGCCTGTTCAAGGATGAGTGTCGAATGGACACAATCGTGTCTGGTGTGTGGATGGAATGGAGGAGAGGATGAAACGGAGGAAGAAAGGAAGAAGAGGATTTTGTTTTTTCCCGATGACATGCCCCGATGGGAATTGGAATGGGTATATGCTGGTTGTGTTGAGTTTGTGTTGCGTTGGATTAAGTTTGTCTTGAGTTTCGGTTGGGTTGTACTGGGTGTAGAAAAAAGTCTAGGTTAAGAGACTTGAGAGTTGGGTTTGTGTCGGGTTGTGTTGGATTGAGATGAGTTTGTGTTGGGTTGGGTTGAGATTATTGTGTTGGATTGGCTTGAGATTATTGTTAAGTTTGCACTAACTTGGGTTGAGTTTGTGTTAGGTTTGGTTGAGTTTGCGTGAATTTGGGTTGAGCTGGGTTTGGCTGAGTTGAGTTTCGCTTCTATATCTACCTTTAATGTTACTCCTACTTTGAGTTTATTTAAATATACAGTACTTTAACGCTTAACAACAAACAAAACTAAAACTAACACTTAACTTACAACTAGAAATATTTTGCCTAATCCAAGTATTGCTAGTATTAAGTCGAGTGTTAGTTTAATTTGTAGTCTACAAAAAAATTCGATCACCTAACGCTAACTGATGACTAAAACTAGAACTAAAACTATGGAAGTAATACCAGATTTAGAAGTAGAAAGATTCGTGTTGAGTCTTAAGAGACACACGAAACAAGATAAGTCAAAATGACGCAATAAAAATATGCAACATGTTGCTGACTAATCAGTAATAATGGAATTAAACAAACATTAGTCTTATGTTAGAACTAGAATTACTCGGATTAGAACATTTAAATCTATTTTTTATGAGAACGAACCAATTTTTTAGACAATTTATTGATTCGTTGCTCATTTTCATGTTTTAAAATTGTTATCCGTGACTCGACAGCATATTGTTAACTAATTTCAACAACAAAATAATAGCGGTGGAGATAATTTATTTTGCAGTGTTTTTTCAAAAATTGTTACATTCAATTTATTTAATCTCATAACATTTTTTCAATTGGTTTACAATTGCTCAATTTGAGTTAAGGTCAACAAAAAATTATATTAAAAAATTGGGAGTCATCACGAATGTTATCAAAAATAATTAAAAAATCATCATGTAGGTATCTTCGGCTTATTAGTACCACCTTTCAGTTAATCTATCTAAAGGATTATTACCTTAGCTTTATTTGGCTAGTAGATGGGTTTATTTATAAGATAAGTTTAACTAAAATATGATAGCAACGAACCTAAAACGATTAAATTTAATAATTAACCAATAAATATGTACCAAATTAATAATAATTGAATTAAAGAAACAATTTTCTTCTTTATTTCAAAGGAAAATTAGTATAATTTTTGAAAATATCCGCAATTATTAAGCATGACATCATCAGAAAATTAGAAGGACATGCTAATTGCTCTATCATTATTACCATTTGCGCACGCTACGTTAATAATAGCATAAACTTTTAAACACGAAACCTCTTCGGATTGTATAAAAGATAGGAGACGAGATCTTTTATACAATCTGTACTCATTTTTTCTATCGTTTGACAAAAATTATTGTATGCAATATATGTCGATCAGTTGTTCATAATGGGACATCAACAGCCGATATCTACCTGTTAAAAGATATTGATCCAAATATTGCTCCGATTTGTTAGAGTCTTGAAATTTTTGACACACCCAGTTCAAAATATTGGCCATCATTAATGTAGTGTTTAAACCCGATTGTTTCTAGTTCTAGCCTGTATATTAGATCGATAAAAATAAATATATGCAATTATCTAGAGTTTAATAAGAACTAAAACTTGCACTAACATTATGACTAGAACAAACACTAGACCTGCAACTAGAATCATTCGGGATTTAAGACGTCTATACTCGAACGTTTCTAGTTTGATTTTAATTTTGAATAATCTAGAGCTGAATAACAATCCTGAAGACGCATGGCTTATTTCTGGTTTTAAGTCTAACGTTAGTTGTAATTTTAGTTCGATAATAATATACATTGTCATCACAATTAACACTACCTAGAACTAGAATCATTCGGGTTTAGCTGTACGTCTCTTAACCCGGGAGGACGCGCGTCTCTGGCTCTCACGTTAAAACGCGCGCCGGGTAATTTTTACCCGATATTTGATCTTTATAAATATTTTGGGTATAAATATGGTTATTTGAGCATTCTTTCGGGAAATAAAACAATGGATTGTGTAACTGAACTTATAAACTCTATTTGTAACATATTTAAAATAAATGAACATAAAATTGTACTCAATAAAACCAAATCAACACATGATGAGACTGAACAAAAAAAAAATAATAAAAAAATGATAAAATGACCTATACATCCTCTTCTTCCAGTTCTTCATCTTCTTTCAGAACGGGGACAACCTTATTTGCGAAACAGCCTTGGCAAATTGGTATAGAATGTTCTCGGCATATGAGTTTATTACACGCACTACAGCAGGTTTTAGTTTTTCTGTCTTTGCGGCCTGGGCAAACATGACACCTTCCCGACAATACTTTCTGGCGCTTCGCTGGAAGAAATTCTACCTGTTCATTTTGTGGAATTAAAAGCATTATCCTTATTTTATATAACTGGGTAGCGAGACAATAGTGGACCTAAACTGTAAATGTTCTCTTACTAGTTCTTTTGCCATGTTTTTCAAGAATACTCTTCGGGCAATTTGTTCCTGCTTGTTGCTTTTATAAACAATGTAAGCATTTATCGCCGCAATATTCAGAAAACCAAAAAATATAGTTAGCGGCCACCTTTGCGACCTCCTGGATACAGAATATAATCCACATAATTCATCGACAGTATCGACTCCACCCTTAGTCAAATTGTAGAACTCTATTATTTCAGGTTTTTTCTTTTCAGATTCACTGTTGATACAGTCATCGTGATGCATAGTTGAACCCACCAAAACTACTTTACTTTTTTTAGGGTAATATGAAACTACTGTTTTATTTTCCGAGAACGCAAATAAGTTAGAATATTGAGACCGATTTTTTGGAGTGACAAATGCAGTTGGTACTTCCCTTTTATTTTTTCGGATGGTTCCAACACAGGTCAAGTGATGATTTTTCAAAAGATCATTCATTAGCTTTATACTCATAAACCAATTGTCCATTGTTATGTTTCGGCCAGTTTTTTCAATTGGTTTGATGAGACGGCATACGACTGAGTAAGGATCATTTTGTAACTTGTACTCACCTTCCGGTTGCTTACCAGCATATATTTCAAAGTTGTTCGTATAGTATGTATGACTGTCAGTCAAAAGAAAAATTTTTGTGCCATATCTTGCTGGCTTACTCTTTATGTACTGCCTAAACGAGCATCTTCCCCTAAAAGGTTCCAATTTTTCGTCTATTGTGGCATACTCACTAATAACATAGGAGCTTTGAATGTTGTTTTTAAATAATTCGGAGAGATCACGTATGGGAGCCAGTTTGTCACTTTGTCGTCTGGTGTGCCTATCACGTATGTCGTCAAAACGTAAAGAAGTGAGTAAAAATAAAAAGCGTTTTCGAGACATGACGGCTGGAAATATGTCCACACCAGATCCATCTTGTTCCCACAATTCCATTGTATTGAGTCTGGAAGACTCAATACAATGGCTCTAGTCCTTACATTAATTGGTGGATGTTGTTTGGACCAACTTGTACCATCTTTCCCCAGATAAAAGTGAGAAGATGGTGTACCTGCCGAGCTTGATTTGTAAAAATTGCCTTCATCTTCTGATGGTTCATCTGCGTCAGTGTCGGTAAGATGGTCGCTTACTGAAATGTGGTCAGCTTCACTATCTGATTCAGTTGGTGGAATTTCATTGTCATCACTCTCCTCCTCCATTATTTTCCTTATTTCCTCTTCTTGATCTTTTTTAGTTAAAGGCCTTCTATCCACCCATTTACTGATATTTGATGGCCCTGGCTGAGAATCCATTATCTACTGAAATGCTGATATGCTAATAAACTATAGTTACTTCATTTATTATTATTTTAACTTACTGGAACTCAAACTGATAAATATGAAATAATGCGACAATTGTTCAATAATAACCACAATTCACCAAAAACTAATACAATACACAAAACACAGACATAAAATGGTAACAATTTAGTCACGTATCGACGCGCGCCGGGTAAGAAATGTCCACTTCGCATAAATCAGACCCTAGCACTGATCGAGAACGGTATAATAATATCGTCTGAGCATAGGTACTTCTGTTACACTCTACTCGAGAGGTATACAGGGGATTCCCCGATTTAATCGACATTTGGAGAATATACACATCATTTAATAAGCGCCGGGTATTTTCTACCCACGCGCGCGTCCTCCCGGGTTAAGACGGCTAAACAAGAATGATTCTAGTTCTGGGTCGAGTGTAGTTCTAGTTCCATAAACATATTCAACAACCTAACTCTGCATAACAGTTAAAACTAGAACTAACACTAGACCTAGAACTAGAAGGTTTCGGTTTAGTCGAGCGTCTTCAGACGGCTAAACCAAAATCTTTCTAGTTCTAGGTCTAGTGTTAGTTCTAGTTTTAATTCTATAATAATATAGAATCTAACACTATTCTAGTGTTTACTAGTACTATCAAAAACTGTTGCCAGAACTAAACTCGACCCAGAACTAGAATCATTTGGATTTAGCCGTACGTCTCTTAAAACAAGTAAACAGGAATAATTCTAGTTCTGGGTCGAGTTTTGTTCTAATTTTGGTTCCATAAATATGTTCAACGCTGAATAAATCTTAAAACTACAATTAACATTGGACCTAGAAAACTAGATTTAAAACAAGAAATAATATAATGTTAGTGTAACTTACAATTAAATAAATCAACTTTCCTTTTAAATTTACTTTATTAAATATTTATAAACAAAGTATACATAACAGAGTAAATAAAGGAATAGAGGACATCTATTTACGTATAATATATCTATATCATTTCTTCAGTACTGTTAAATATATTGCAGTCTCTTTCAGTAAACATCTATTTTTCTTTTTCGCTTCTTAAATAATTTAATTTAACACGTTTTACATAGTGCACACAAGAGTTATATTTAAATTCGATCTTATCCTACAATTTAAATATAAATGCGTCTTTTCCCCTTTTTTTTTGACGAAATCATTCTCACAATTGCACACGCGACTTAGTTTATTTAATTAACAGTACACTTCTTAAACATTGCCTAAGGTACAAAAATAATTAAGAAATTATAACCCGGAAATAGAACATACTGATCAAGGAATACTGACATTTCGTTAACGCTTTAGGGCATTTTAAACAGCACAACGACGATTTCGCCTTTGCGATCGATTTTTTTACTTCTAATTAGCATTATTGTCGCTAATAGTATGTGTGTACGATACTTTTTATGCTGTAGACACATTTTGTACCCTGTTGCGGTGGATTAAGTCCGTTTTTTTAAACATTTATTTTTTTTTCTACAAAATATTTAATATAATGATGTAATGATAAATAGAAATTTATTTATTATTAATTAATAATTTAATTTCTATTTTTTTTATAGGTGACTAGAAAGAAAAAATTTAAACGATGGATACTGCCACTTTGTGAGCTCCATTTAGGGCCGGCTGAAGTCTTATGGTGTGCCGAAGGGTCATCGAAGCAGCCGTAGACCTCCTAGAGGAGTGTGTCAGGGACGTGGTGACCGTCCCCGAAGATTCCGCGTTGTGTCCGTATCCGAGACAACGTCCTGTTCCTTGAATACCCGGGAAACATACCGATAGACAACCGGAAACCCAGGTGAAAGGTGGCAATTTTCTACGGTGGCAATAATGAGACGAAAGTGTACAACTACTACTAAATGATGGGGTGAGCAAACTTTGTGCTTTTAACTTAATTAAAAAAATTAATTTGCAACACAAAATTAACTTTTTTGAAGTATATACAAGTGCGAAAAACAAAAAACGAAAATCTAATGATTAACCACCTCCTAAGATAAATTAAGGAAGTTTCTTTAAATTATCTGGTAAATGAGAAAAGCGTGTTACTTGCTAAATTCTAAACATAACAGCCACAAAATGATTATCTCAAGAATCGCTACGTTACCGAAATAAGATGTCGTAATTTATGACTGGATTTAGACGTGGCTATTTATAATGGTTAAGTACCGTCGCCGTAACGACTTCAAATGCATTTCGCGCAGCCCCATTTCGAGACAATTTAGCCCCCCTTCGCATTTTGCCCGTTTGATGTCGGATCATTTGCTTTCCATTTATTAAGTAAACAAAATCGCGCTCGGGATGCTAATGTCTGTGCGGCGAGAATGCTTTCTGCGGAAATGCGAAGCTGTAGCGTGACCTTCGCATCGTTTTTACAGTAAAGTAAGAAAACACGGGTTTGTGCTTTTCTCAATTCGAAACCGTTCCATTAGAATTAATTAGTTTTGGGAGTGACGTAAACCAACTGATCAACACATCAATTGCTTTTATAAATAACGGTCTTTGAACTGTTCGATTTGATTATATATCTCGCGTATCTCTGGATTATTTTATTATGATATAACGAACCAAAAAAGTTTATATTTAAATTTTCAATGTTTATAAATTTAACGCAAACAGATTTATTTAAAAATATAATGAATATTATGGTCTTTGAATGTTACAGGGTTAAGTCGAGGTCGCTTGCGGCCGAGACAATACAATATCCTTTGTGTTTGTGTGGTATTAAGTAGTGATGTAGGTTTTCGGTATTCTACAGTATTCATACTCATTCGTTACTTTTCTATAAATAATTGATTACTAGTAACGAATACCTGATTACAGTCAACCTTCCTATAACGTGGTACTCTCAGAACGCAGTTTCCATATAACGCGGAGCTGAAAATGCGACAGCCCTCCTATAACACGATACTCTTACAGCGCGGTTTCCGTCAACAGCATCCCATAAGTTCCTTCCGCGTAGCCTAAAAATGTTTAGCCTATGTTTAGTTCGTTAGGGCCTATTTGAATTATAAGTGACCAAGTCTTTCTAAAAATTTTTCTGCACCGTCCGTTCGTTCAGTTTTTTGCTGCTTAATTTGTGGTTTATAATTGGACAACATTACACAATACTGTAAGTAATATTCTTCATTTGTTCTAATACAATAATAATAAAGTAATTATTAACCCTAGATTTGCATCATGTCAAACACGAAAGAAACAAGGAAAGGGTTAAAAAGAAAGTTTATATCTCTTGAAGATAAAATCGAAATTCTAAATCGTTTAGAAGGTGGGGAAAATCTATCGTCGGTTGCAAAATCAACCAAGTTGAATGAATCTACAATTCGAACCCTAAAGAAAAATGTCGACAATATAAGGAAAACTGTGGCAGATGGCTGTCCGTTAGGTGCGAAACGTGTCACTCGCACACGAAATTCTAATATGGTTAAAATGGAACGGGCGTTAATGATCTGGTTGGAAGACTGTATAGCCAAAACGATTCCTATCCGTGGAAATCTTATCAAGCAGAAAGCACTTAAAATCTATGAGCATTTAAGGAATATTGGGCATTCTTCTGCAGAGCTAGAAAATCATTCGTTTGTCGCGAGTAAAGGGTGGTTTGAAAAACTAAAAAAAAGCTACTTGTTCACGCATCGCATTTGTTTTCTGTTTGAATTTTCTTTTTGTTTGTGGCATTCATTGTGGGTGGGGGCGAACCAGTTTCTTTTTTTTTGAGTTTCCTTTTTGATTTGTGAGAGAGAGAAATTATTATAGTATGATCGCCCGATCCTATCCGTCGATTTTGTGTGTGCGTGATCGAATAATTATCATAATCTAAGACAATCAAAGTATTAAGTCAAACTCGAACTTAAAATAGCGAGTGAAAAGTGTGCGCCTTGAAGAAGCCGACCGTGTAAAAAAGCCTAGCTAGTGAAGAAAGAAAAGAACAATTAATGGTAATCGGTCGGTAAGTGGACCAGCCACTTACCGAAACTTAATATTGTGTAATGAGCACATAACAGTACTCATTACACAATATTAAGTTTCAAGGAGAACAGGCCTCAGCAGATGCTGAGGCTGCCGAGAATTATAAGCTGGAATTAGCTAGAATTATCAATGAAGGAGGCTATTCACCTCATCACATTTTTAACGCCGATGAGACGGCATTATATTGGAAAAAACTACCATCTAGGACCTTCATTTTGAAAAATCAAAGGGGTGCTCAGGGGTTTAAAACTTCAAAAGAACGTGTCACCCTTATGTGCAGTAATCTTTCAGGGAGCCTGATGATAAAACCTATGATAAAAATCGTTCTTCAACTCCCCGTGTTATGAAAAACATTAATAAGACCGAATTGCCTGTATTCTGGCGATCTAATAAGAAAGCTTGGATGACCCAAGATTTATTTAAGGATTGGTTTTATAATTGTTTTATCCCGGCAGTTGAAACCCATACGATGGAAAAAAATTTGTATTTCAAAGTTTTATGGTTCTTGATAACGCTGGTTGCCACAACATACAACTGGATCATCCAAATGTAAAAATTGTCTTCCTTCCTCCTAACTGCACGTCATTAATACAACCTTTGGACCAAGGAGTCATTCAAAGTTTAAAAATGTATTACACACGCCAAGTTTTCCAAACCATTTTCGCCAGATTAGAAAGTAGTGAAAATAAAACCCTTACTCAAGTTTGGATGGAATTTTCTATTTTAGATTGTATTAGAACCGTGTCATCGGCTTGCGCGAAAATTAAAGCATCAACGCTTAATGCGTGTTGGAAACCCCTTTTACCTGAAATGGTTCAAACAATAGAAGATGATTCTACAATTTTACTCCCAGTTATAGAAATAGTAAACATTGCTTCTCGTTTAGGCGATGAAGAATTTACAACAAATCATCAGGATGTAAGAGAACTCGTACTCGGGGAAGAAACTTTAAATGAGGATGAATTGATGGATTTAATTGATGCACCCACCTCAAATCCATTGGTAAACGAAAATAAGGAAAACGAATGGGTGCCAAATGTCGATTTACAAGATGTGAAAAAAGGGCTAAACTTGGCTAAAGAATTAGAACTCCATTTCATTCAAACTGATCATTCAACGGTGCGTAGCGCAAAGTTTAAAAGAGAGTTAAGAAATTGCTTAGCTCCCTATAGAGACGTTTTAGTGGAGTTAGAAAAAAAGCTACAATCGAAAACCAATGTGAGGATGAGCCAAATGAGGAAGACATTTTGCCTATTAAAAGAAGACGAATTAGGCGACTCATATTATCTGACAGCGAGGATGAGTGTTGAAAGATTAAATTTTATAAAAGTCTTTCTTGTTTTTGTTGGAAAACAGTTTTTCAGTTTAGTTTTGGTATCATTTCTTTATATAAAGTCCAATTCAATAAAAATAATTTATAATTTATCTTATCCTTATTGGTCTCCATATAACACGGTACGAATAATGTGATTTGTAATAATTCTGCGTTTCTTATAGCGCGGTTTCCATACAACGCGGTAGACGGTTTCCATAGAACGCGCTACGAATTACCCTGGTTGGTACTGTTAAATCCGAGTTTCTTATACCGCGGTTTCCATAGAACGCGGTTTGCACTCACCGCGTTATAGCAGGGTTGACTGTACTTTTAAAGAATAGAAGTAATCACTCATTTTTAGCCGATATTCGTTACTTATATTCGTTACTTGCATTCCTTATTAGAATAGGTACGTTACCAAGCTATTTTTTAATGTAGCATGCGTAACAAATCTTCGAGGAAGAATTGGGTTCATTCGTGCTGTTTACGTTAGATTTCAGTCTACAAAAAATCGTGCGCTCACGGCGTTTTCATAGTTTAGTCGTTTAGTCTTTGCTCATTGTCAGCTATAAGTGGCTTATAACGTTATAGATTTAACTCTTAAATTATACGACTTATTTTAGATGCGTTTAAAAAGATATTTGGGTTTGTTTTTAAATAAAAATCATTCATAATCATCAATTTGAAAAAGATGGTAAAGTATTAAAAATTTGTGTTTTACTCTTTCTCAAACTTTTATTTCTTCCAAGACTGCAAGAAATTCGCAAAAGAAATCAAGCTTGGCTTGGTTACATTTTGAAGAAACAGATGATAAAAGTCGAGCAAAATGCAATAACTGCAAAGTACTTATCTCCTTCAAGGGTGGTTCTACTTCAAACCTTATGAAACATACGAGAACAAAACATCCTTAAAGATTGTAAAATATTTCCATAAAAGCGGCGTGGCAGCTGAAAAGCTTTCAGCGATGCAAATATTACATAACAAACAGGCGCTAAAATTAAAAATGGAAGTTGTAATAATGTGGAATTCAACATTTTACATGTTTGAAAGAATTTTGGAGTTGAAAGACACGGTATCATTCTGCATAGGTTCTCTTCTTAATCCAGTACCCGGGCTAACTAGTCATGAATGGGACGTACTAGAAGAATTCGTTAAGTTACTGAAGCCATTTGAACAGCTTACTAAAGAGTTTTCTACAGAACAATTCGTGTCTTCATCAAAAATAGTAGTATTGATAAATTCAATTAAAAAGAAAGTTTACAATGACATCCAAAACGAAACATACAAAGATACCACAGTATTCCAAATGGCAAACATTCTTTAAAATTCTATTGAAAAACACATCAAAGACTTGCAAGCTTGCAAGTATTCCTGTCCAGCTTTAATGGATCCTAGATTTAAATCTAGAGTTTTATCTGAAGAAACTATGAAAATTGCAGAATTACAAATTACAAAGGACTTTCAGGATATACAGCATTCCAACACCACTAATGCTGGCAGTTTCGAGCAAGTGCGAAATGATGAGCCTGAATGATCAGAAGAATCAGATCTACTTTGGACACATTTCGATAATGAAGTATCACAAATAAAAAAATCATGTACCTCAACAATTGAACTAAAGCAATATATAGAAGAACCGTTACTAAGTAGGAAAGATAACACTTTGGAATTTTGGAAATGTCGAGAAAATATATATCCATGCCTTTCTAAAGTAGCAAAGAAATACCTTTACACTGTAGCTTCATCGGTTTCTTCAGAACGAGTTTTCTCTAAAGCTGGGTAAATATTTTCCGAGAAAATATCTCGCTTAACTTTAATATTTTTGAATTTTAATGGATATTTGGAATAAATAAAAATTTGTAGTTTTCCTTTATGAAAATCTATTCCTTTTTGTTAAAAATATTTAAAACCTAATTTAAGTTGTTTTAATTTTATTTTTTTTTTGTTTTACACCCTTAATATGACTACATCTTTAGACGTCATATTATACTAATTTGTACGTTCTCAAGAAAAAAATAAGTACCTATGGTGCAAGTAATCGGGAACTGTATCTACTTATTGAAAAGTACTACTAGAACTATCGTTACTAAGAAATAACGAATAAGTATATGATCAGCAATCGGTAACTGCTGTTATTGAAAAGAATCGAACAACATGACAAGTAACGAATGAGTAAATTTCTTACATCACTAGTATTAAGTATAGCACGTCGTTCGTCTCCGTCACAAGCGACATTGGTTTATTAAGTTGCAATGTACGATGTCACTATTTTAAGCCGAGGTCACTTGCGGCCGAGGCCGTATATGTAACATTCAATACAGCAACTTTTGTGTTTATGTGAAATATATCACGTAGCCTGTAAGCAACTTTCAGATTAATTAGCCGAGGTCGCTTGCGACTGAGGCAATACTATGTGTTGTCTATATTAAATGTAACGTCTCAATTGAAAGCGACTTCTGAGTAATGCAATGACAGTCGTATTTTAGTTTATTTAGCCGAGGTCACTTGCGGCCGAGGCAGAAGAGCGTAGGCTCGAAAGGGCGACGTCATGACTTTCAGTTTATTTAGCCGAATTTGTTTGCGGTTGAGGGAGCAGATTGGTCCTGTGTTCATATAACATCAAATATGCGGCCTCGGCTGTAAGTGACCTGATTTAATACGGTAACATGCATTTTAGCTTAAAAAGCCGAGGTCGCTTGCGGCCGAGGCACTGCAATATATGTTGTAATAGTAAGTTGTAGTGTGGCTCCAAGCCAATCTCGGACACTAAAGAATAATACTCTCTTTCTAACAATGTTCGAACTAAAAATGGTAGGGAAAGAGTGGTAAATTTATTTTCGATAGTTTATTTATTGGACTTTCAAAATCCAAACACAAAACATAAAATTTATTTGCTATAATAACAATAATAAATAAATAAATGAAATAGTACGCACAAGCTAAACTCGGACAGGAATCAACAATACATAAAATGAACGTAGCCATGAATAATAATTGCAGGCACTTTATATAGAAGTTTAACAATGTTAAAGGGGAATTCCCTAAATATCTTTCTTTTATTATTTGTGAGGAAATTTTGTTAGCTACCTGAAAAGTTTAGACAGAGAGGCCAAACGACTATTGAAGTGAGTCTCGACTATCTGTGCGAGAGATTGCCAGAATTGTTGAAAGAAGTCATTCTACTATACATTCTATCGGATAAATAAGCGAAAAATCGCTTATAACAATATTTTTACAGATTCGGAAATACGATATTTAGTTCATAAAATAAAGAAAGATCTCTCCTGTAGTACACTAAAACTGGCTATTATTGCTGAAAATGACTTAGGGAAACAAGCCATTGCATCAACTATAAGAAATGTCCTTCATGATGCCGATTTTAATGGTAGAAAAACAAGACGAAAGCCACTAATTAGCAAAAGGAATCAGACTATTAGATCAAAATTCGCGAAACAGCATGAAAACAAAGATTTTTCTTTTTGGAAAACAGTTTTCCATTTATACCTATGGTAACACGTCCGTGCAGCAACGGACAGATACAGACCGGGCACAGCCAGTATTTCTGGATAGAATATTTTGTCTGTCGGGTTCATGTCTGTACGTGTTTGACAGGTATATATATATATATATATATATATATATATACAATAATGATGAAAAACTTGTTTTCTTTTGCAAATTTGAAATAAAATACAAATTACGAACAGCCATTTCATAAAGAATGTGAATAATACTCTTGGGAATATTAATAGTAGTATAGATTAGCCGATTCTAGAACCTCCTCCTCGGACGCAGGTTCGAGGAGGAGGTTCTAGAATCGGCTAATTGTTGGAGGAGGAGGAGGAGGAGGAGGAGGAGGTTCTAGATTCGGTTAACTGGTATAAACCTACTCCTCTTAAAGGTTGCAATATGAGAGGAGTTTCCAATTAATGAGGTTTCAATTAATGTCCAACCTCCTCCCAAGTGACTCCTCCAAGTAAGAAACCAGAGAATAAATTATGACAACGTTCTATATGCCAACGTGTTCGATATGGTCACCCGACACATCGACATCTTCTGATAGAATGTAAATAATGTTGTAACATTAATTAATATCAATGAAAATGTGTTCCCACAATTCTTGTGTGAAAAGGATTCCCCCCACTCTATTACTTCAGCTATAAATACAAAATGCCTGGCGATAGTGATTCATACAGTGGTGAGATTCACAACGAGTGCACGTTTAGTGTAATTAATATACAAGTAAGTAATTAAAATTGAATATTAAGTAGATAATGTATTAACGTAAAAGATTTTTAAATATAGTGGCATCCAAACCGAACTCTAAATAAACAAGAGACCTGCGCCAAATGTGTTGGGGAGGGGGGAAAACAAGAAGTCACTTGTGACCACAAAAAATGAAGGTTGCTCATCATTGCCAAATATATCGTCTGGAAATGCAAAGCAAAATGTAGTATCGGAAACAACCAATGTATTGGCAACAGAATTGGGAGAGTTTGTGTATCCCAGCAGTCAACAGATTATCGAAAATATTGGTCAGCCATCTGTAATAAGTAGTACTGTATCCAATGAATCAGCGATAAACCAGAAAGGTAACCAAGGGCCGCTGTTAGTAAAGTAGAACCAAATGGATATCTATTGGACTGTGTGCGAATCAGCATTTTGAACCCGTGATACGGTTAATGGGAAAAGGACAATGCTTGAGTTTATCTGAACCTGAATGGAAGAACATAGTAAACAGCAAACAATTGATTTTAAACAGTTTTGTCGGTGATTTATCTACTCCAGCAAAGTTCCTTATAAGTGGAGTGTCTTGCAGCAGTATGTGGATAGAGAATACGAGAAAAGTATTCAAAATGGATAGGGGTTCAGAAGTATTTTACCTAGCTTATGACTCGTTGCATGAATTGTGGAAATTAACCGAATTAGTTTCGGTGAGGCTAGACGCATTGAAAAGTCTTGAATACCATACGTATTATGATAATATGATTGAGGTTGTGAGTGGAATGCAAGGTGACATAAAATCGAATGTATGGGCAGCTTGTAATACTAGTAATAATATACTATATAATACTATAATAATATACTAATAATAATACTACTATAGCTCAAGAGTTGCTAGTGTATGGTATGGACAAGATATTGTTGGATATAGACTTGTATACTTTATTGATAATGTGTTAAAAATATTTCATTATAAATATGTATTAATATTAGAAAGCTATAAGTTAAAAGTTTTTGTAGAATAAGTGAATTTAATATGGTTAAATAAGTAACAATTTGCGAATCTAAAAATCAAGTGTATAGAATGTGTCAATGGTCGTTCGCTTACCGAAAAAGCGAGGAAAGGTGATTGGGAAGAAAGAATGTTGGATGAAATTAGATTTAAGGGTAGAATAAGAATCGTAAATGAGTTGTTAGCAAAATATTTAAGTGTAGAACATAGATTGAAGATGAGTATCGAGAGCGTTTCAGTATTATAAATTAGTAGCTATATGTATAATATGCTCCTTAATAAAGAATATAAAGCATATGATAGTAAAGCGGTGATTCATTTGCTGTTTATAATTGTGTAGAGAAAGAAGGACCGCGCGTCAAAAAATATAAAATGACATCGACACTATCGAAGCGTCGCAGTAGGCGTTTGAGGGGTAAACGAATTGGTCACGGTTTTTTCAATAAATTGATTGATAAACTTCCTATAGAACTACACTTGCCTGGATATAATTTTTGTGGGCCGGGTACGAAATTGGAAAAAAAAGATTAAAAAGACGAGATCACCAGCGATTCTCTCAACTCCATCGTCAATTATTACAAACGCATTGCGTTTATGCTCATTACTGCGCAAATGTGCAGAAAAACATTCCTTATTTACGTACTTATCGCACGCATCACATTTTGCCATATTTGATTTAGATATTTCTTCAAGTTTGATTCTTTTACCAATGCATGATTGCCGCTGATGTCTCTTCAAGTTATCGGATCGGGTGAAACATTTTGCGCAATTATCACACACCAACAATTTGGACTTTATTCTTTTTCATTTCTCAACGAGGAGCAGGAGTTTTATGCAGGAGGTTTTTTTTTGTGAACATAATGAACCCAAATGATGCCAGGTAAATATGACTCATTCCTTTTCTTCGAGCAAAACAGCACTTCTTATCTGCATATATTTTTTTACATAAACTTGCTTGGGCAGTATTACTACCTGAATAAATTTATAAAATCCCTACTCTTATTTAATAATTACGGCCGATTTAAAACCTTTTTGCAAGCAAATTCGATATACACGATTTTCAATTAGTCACTTAAACCCTCCCACATTATATCATCCAAATCAGGTAGGATGGGATACTCGTTTTAATTAGTATATATTAGTAAATATTACAAGATTATTTTTCATTCTGTCGGAAGACGACGAAGAGTGACCATCTACGAACATGTCTTAACACGTCAACAGAACGTTATTATTTTATTTTCTGGTTTCCCTATTTAAAGGTGTCACTTGGGAGGAGGTTGCAAAATAATTAAAACTTAATTGGAAACTCCTCCCACATAAATACTACAACTTCAGATGAAAATATATTGTGTTTGATTTTCTCAAGATAATGCGTTTTAGTCATTTTGAATAGTGTAGAAAGGTTTTCATTTAGCACTACTTATTTCTTTAAAAATGTATGCAGAAACACGTAATAAGTACTTTTTGAAAAGATAACTGACACCTATTTAAAGTTAAAACCAAATGTTACATATTTATCTCGCAGAAGACACAAGAAGAACTTTTGTCGCTATAATATTTTTATTCTTTGAAATGTGCTCTATACAACAAGATAACTACATTTCGACCGTTTTCATATCAAATGCTTATGTTTATGTACATTCGCACAACAATAATAGAATAGAAGTAATTATTAGATACAGTGAGAAAAAAACTGCAACACTTGAAATATCTAATTTTTATGTTGAAAGAAATCCCTTCGGATAGAAGCACTCGACGAGCTTATAAAGCATTTTAAGTTTGCATGTAATGACAAAGAGGTCAAATATTTACTTTTAACCTATCGCGCAATCAGAATGTGTTGAGTTGCGTTGGCTGCTTTGCATTGTAATATTTATTTAATACTCTTTTAGGTATCATTGAAATAATTGGAAGATCATACAATCATGAATCTATCGTAATTCATGAAAATGCCACTCTTATAAGAACCGAAGAGAAATATATTTCGAGTTAAACAAGCTCCTTTCAGTGGTATATCTCAAAATGGGGAATTATTAATTTTTCCCTTTATTTCATGATGGTGGAAGGCAAAGTATAAAGTCTTCGTTTTCTTAAAACGAAGACTTTATAGAATGTTTTTTTCAAATTTTGAACAAGCTATCATATCCGGATGTTCTGTGCATATATTCATAATAATAATAATAATATGTTTATTGATGATAAACACAATAATAACAATAATGAAAAGAATACAATTCAACACATCATCAAAAAAAGGGTTATTATGAAACAGTCTGTATAAGAATAGTTCAAAGTTTTTAGAAAACGAATGTGATAACATCTGAAGTTCTGCGCATATATTATGAAACATCCTGTATGTAGTAGGTCTGTAATTCTTTAATGGTATCATGTGGAAGTATACATTTATGTAGAGTAAATATTTCACAGAACTACCGAAAGTGGTAATGCGGTTGTTAGATATGCCTGAAACTTCAAAAATCTGGTATTCTATTATTGTTATGTGAGTGTTATGTGAAAACGAATATAAGTATTTTATATGAAAACAGTCAAAAAAGGTACATTCAGTGACTGATCACCTTAATCTGCTAATATCTTAGAAAGGAGCAAGTTAAAGTAAGATGTTGTTCTCCTTCCATCTTCTCCTAGATATACAGTACGCGCGTAAAGTTTGAAGCCATAAAAAATCGTTTTAACGGTTTGGTCAATTAGGACAAAAAATTCTACAAGGTGTCTTGATAACAATGGTACCACGAGATTCTTTGGTCCAAGATTGAGATCGGTTTCAAAAAGTATATGAAAAATGTGTTTCGTTTAACCTTCCTTTAGTTGTGTACGGTCTCGCAGACCAACTTTTTACCTGAACGCTCTATATTTTGTATTCTAGCTGGCATACGCCACTACTGAAAGGTTAAGTAGATGTTATTTTCACATTTTTTGCTATATCTGGAGAATATCTTAACAGACTTTAATAAAATTCACTTAGATGAATTATTCATGTCTATCCGCAGTAGGCAAGTGGTAACTTCTTCACCATAATCGCCTAACAATCAGCAAAACTTTTTATTGATCGCTTAATCATTTTGATTTCTTTTTGGTAACCGACACTTTCGATCTTTTGGTAATTTCTCCTCCGATTCGTAAACCCCCAAATCAGTGTTTTTTCTTTCTTATTTCTTTCTATTTACTTAAAAGTTGTGGTTTACAATTTTTATTTTCTCCTCAATGAGACGACCAAGGAAGAAACAATCAACTATATAAAAAAAAAAGATAAAAAAAAACTTGTTTCAAATGTAAAAATATACAGAGTATACCATTTAAAAAATGTGTAATATCTTAATGAAAGAGAAAATAGAAGATAAAACAATCAAAGTTTCACAATCAAAGTCAAGGTAATGTGATAATATTAAATAATTATAGTTAAAGATTTATTCATAGAGTCCTTATATTGAATTAAAATATCTAAACAGCGAAAGATCATGTGATGACTGGGTGTCTCATGGCTTTGTTTGCTTTGAAATGTAGAAGTTGATAACATAAATGAGTTACTAAAATCGCATGATCACCTTTCAATGGAAGATTCAAAAGCTTTAAAGAAAATGAATAAAAGTGTTGAAATTTTAAAGATTTTTCCCATTGTACCGTAATTTTTTCCTACTACTTCTCTTCTTCCGACTACTTCCGGTTATCCAATTTCATCAAAATTAAATTTTTAGGTATCTTTCACAATTTAATCGTATTGTATAAAATTTTGTATTTATTCAATTCTGATGACCTAAATTACATGAAAAAAATGTAACCTGGCTTCAAGTGATGTACTTTCGGTTGCAAATTTAATCCAGAAGTTCTTAAAGTCATTATGAACTTCTGCACTGAACTCAAACTGCATTAAAATTTTGAAAATATTGAGCAAAAATATAACGTGCTTTCAACTATTCTGTAATAACTTCGATATCGCGGCCGTATTTGACTTCGAAATTTGTCCCCTGCCTTACGACTGACAGAGCACGTTATATACGATAGACAGCGTCTGTGATTTTTGTCCGTGTGATAATAAATAAAGAGCCTCGACCCCAAGCGGCCTCTGCTTAAGCGCAGCCTGCGTATTCATAATTTATTACATTATAAGAAATTATGAATACGCAATAATCAATGTAAGAAATTATTTCTTACATTATTTGATTAGGCGGTATATATAGAAGGCGATACTATTGCTATTGGTGATAAGTTTGAAAAATAGAATGAGGTAAGTATGGGTTCTTACATTGATATTTTCTAAAAATGTAGATTTTGAAACTCCAAACAAAATGTTTTGTTTTGTTTTGGTACGCAATAAAACCAATGCCAAATTTTGTTTTTCTATACTTTATAGATACTATTAATTCAAAAAAAATCTTCTCTCGACGATTATTTTACTCAGAATAACTGATAATTGCTCATTATTATTATTGCACACACGGTGTGCAACCCGTATTATAGCCTCGGAAAGCAATTGCACACACGGTGTGCAATCGGTCTCGAATAGGTTAATAGGGTAAAGTCGTCCATTGTAGCCTACTATGTGTTTTATACTCCCGTGAGACATCGTCCATTTTAGGATAATGAGCTAAGGTCGTTTGTGACCGAAGCAATGCAATATGCTTTGTGTTGATATATTAAGTCTCGCCTGCAAGCGATCTCGGCGTAATTAAATAAAGTCGTCCATTGTAATCTATAACTATGTGTTTTGTGTTTAGGTAATATTAAATGTAGCTCCTCGGCCGCAAGCCATCTCGGCTTAATTGGGTAAAGTTGTCCATTGTAGCCCATTACTATGTGTTTTGTATTTTGATATTAAATGTATCGCCTTGGCCGCAAGCGACTTCGGCGTAATTGAGTAAAGTCGTCCATTGTAGCCTATTACTATGTGTATTGTGTTTAGGTGATAATAAATGTAGAGCCTCGGCCGCAAGCGACCTCGGCTTAATTGGATAAAATCGTCCATTGTAGCTTATTATTATGTGTTTTGTATTTAGGTGATTTTAAATATAGCGCCTCGGCCACAAGCGACCTCGGCTTAATTGAGTAAAGTCGTCTATTATAGCCCATTACTAAGTCTTTTTTATTCACGTGATTTTAAATATAGCGTCTCGCCCGCAAGCGACCTCGACTTAACTAGGTAAAGTCGTCCATTGCAGTCCATTTCTATGTGTTTTAATAACAAATATACGATATAGTAAATATAGTAAATATACGATTTTTGGCTTCGCGTAAATTGAATGGATGTTAAGTGAGATTACAATGGAACAAACAACGTTTCGAGTTACGACTCTTATTCTACGTGAAATTATACAATAGAAATGTGGCCGTTGTGTCCAGAAACGAGGTCAATCAAATAAAGTACCAAATCCCCAGTTTAACTTACCTAAGATTTCGGCATAAATGCGTCGAGAATAAACAGTAAATTACGGGATTAGCCGCTGAATTGAGAGGAGACAAACTTTGAATTAGCGTCGCGACCGCGGCGTACGTCTGCGTTTTTGGTATGTACCCATAAACTTGCAGCAAATCGAACACGATGTAAGGGCTCCAACATAAAATAAAAACTAAAAAAAATGATCGCTTTGAATAATCGATTTAATTAATTTAAATCCTTACCAAAAACTATAACAAAAGTCATCTTAACCGATTTAATCTTCGCTCTCGGTATGATCCCCCTTGAAGAGGCTCTCCGACAATCGTTCTCCTCGTATGAATATCTCGGCGGTCTATCTCTAATATCGTCACCTACAAATAGAAAAGAACACGTGAAAACCATAAAGAAAGATTAATCTTTTAACCATTACGTGGTCACGAAATTTAGCGCAGCCAGAGATTAAAGTGTTGGCGCGAAGCGTACTACTTTACGAAATGCATCGCAAATTTCGTTTCGGGGCAGTAAATATCACCCAAACGGAAGCAAAGCAACTTTATTTAACCGGGGAAAACTGCGGACCTCTGTTTAGTTTAGTAGTTACTCTGCTTTGGGTTGGGCGGATTTTTAAAATCTCTCGCAAATCTGCTTTCACGTTACTCTTTAGTTTATCCTCAGTTCCATCATTCAAACAAAATAGCCATGGGCTAAATGAATATATCACAATTTATTATACAGGTCGTTTAATAACATGTAGGATTAGCGTTTTACTTTTAGTTTTGTTAATATGAATATTTGGAGGGTATAATATCATAAGATTGAAGGATAAATGTGGATATAAATGGAAGGACATGAAAATAAATAATGTATATCATATTTTAAAACGGAACCATTTTTGGGAAGAAGAAGATAAAAAAGATAAAATTGAAAGTGAACGACTCGGTGGTAATGTCAATATTATCATATGAAAGTGAGTCATGGTTATTGCGAGGTAAAGAAGGAATTGTTCCTTCTTTACCGAGTTACATTTAACTCGCAATAACACCTCATGATGATGGAAATTAAGTTTTTATGGAAAATGCTGATGAAAACGAATAAAATAAGAAATGAGGAAATATGAAAGAGGGAGACCTAATTCTAAGAGGAGATAATCATCAAAATAGAGAGAAAGCTATATGACAAAGAAAATGAGGAAAAGTCTAGGTAGATGTTGTTTCAACCTCAACATTCAGTTACTGAAATGTAATATCTAGCATTATTTTCTAAAAACAAACCAGAACAGCAAACAAAATCTGAAAAAAATTCAAAAATGGGACGCTATTTTTGATTCTAGATAATGATACAATTTTGCTTTCGAGAATGGAAGTTGAAAGAGAACAAGAACTCTGTTTAGTTATTTTTTAGTCTTAAATTGTTGTATACTTGTATCAAAGTAAAACTAGAATTAACATTAGACCTAGTACTAGAAAGTTTCAGTGCTTGATTGTTGTAAATACTTCTCAAACTAAATTATGTTTATCCAGGCAGCAAATTATAGTTAATAATACGTCAGTTTGTTGTGATTTAAGAAGTCGCATTTACGTCATATTGAATGTGTATAATGACAATAAATTGACGGCCTATTGTCACAACCCATTTACGTAACATTTTAACACTGGAACCTCATATTTTGACATTGCTGGAACATGATTTGTGAAGTATTAATGACTTCTAACTCAATAATTTACGCCTCACACCCAAACAACCCTAAAGGCAACCTAAAAACCTAAAGGCAACTTTTGTCTTTTGTACGACGAAAATTGGGTATTTGTGTATCGGGTATTTCGTTCTGATTGGCTGATGGCGAAGGTCCTGGCGTCACATGATCGCCATCGTCAATTGGAATGATTCACAAATACCCAATTCTTCCTCGCACTAAAGGCAGCTTTATACACATAATCAGTTGGAAATGTTCATAATAAATCTATTGATAGATCAACTAAAAGTGATTTTCCAACTTGATACTCCCCATCACATTGCAAACAGAATGAATTATCCGTTCATTTAGGAGACAAAGTTCCCTCTGAAACCATTATATTACAAATTTAAATCATTACTTAATAAAGTAGATTATTCAAAAATAAAATCTGGCTACTAAAGTTTTAGTGATGACGATTTTGAATGTCCAAAGAAAACTCCAACAGCAAACGGGTTGGGTTGGGTTGTATACCGAATGTCTTGTCGGTAATGTATGTAAAAGGTGCAACAGGGAATCCGGATATAACAAAGTTTCAAAGAACCTGAAAATCGGTTCGTTACAAGCACATTTTTTTAAAAAATCATGAATTAAATTTATTTAAATTAAATAAACTATCTTAATTGTTGTTAAGAGTGTCTAGCTTGATACCATCTCTCATATTAAATTGAACTTACTTCATACTTTGTTGTTTTGGATTTGGTTTTTTGTTATACGAGGAATGCATGAAGTTGAAGCTTAACTTCATACCATCCTTTATACTTAACAATTTAAAGTTGGAGCTCAACCTAATCCAACTATAGAAGAAAAAATAATGAAATATTTCCAAAAAACTTAGAATATTCGTTAGATTGGGTTGGGTTTACTTGGGTTAAGTTCCTACTCCATATCATTCAATATGAGAAATGTTATGGGTTGGGTTAGGTTGGTTGCGTTCGGTTTGGTTAAGTTGAGTTGGGTTTGGATAGGTTGGCTTGGGTTTGGTTAGGTTTAACGGTTGTTGGATGAGAGAAATGTTTCCAGTAATATGGAAAAGAGAGATACTAGTACTAATCGAAAAGCCAAATAAAGAGACAGCGGAAAGATCATACAGACCACTGTGTCTACTGAGTGTCCTGGGAAAACTATTGGAGAGGTTAATAAACCAGAAAATGATAAGAGATGGAAGAGAGAAGAATATTGAGCCAGGAACAGTATGGATATAGGAAGGGAAGAGGAACTGTGGATGCTGTAATGAATCACGCAGCAAAAAAAGGGCCAAGATAAGACTTCCTTAACGCATAGAGGCCCAGTGATAATGGTGTAATGCTCAACATAAAAAAATACTTTCAACTCAGCGCCATGAGGAAAGATAATGGAAGCGATAGAAAAGAGAGGATTCTCATTAGGAAGAAAGAATAGTTAAATCGCAACTATCAGAGAGGAATATAATGCTTTCGAACGGAAAGGAAGAAAATATGACGATATTTTATTAACGTCTTCTACCATAGTGTTTTTAGAGTAGAGTTAGAAGAGGGTATTCAATCCAACCCATAAGATTATTCAAGAATCATGAATTAATACAACTATTTACAAAAACACCTCAAGACAACACCTCAGGAAAATTTTATAGCACATTTTTTTTAGAAAAAGCATAAGTTTTTATATTATACTGTTTTGTAAATTATTATATGTCCTGAGGTGTTTTTGTAAAAATTTATATTGGTTCATGGTGTTAGGAGAATGTTATGGATGGAATTAGGTTGAGCTCCAAATTCTTACTATCCTTTATATTGAAAGGTATAAAGTTGAAGTTCAATCCAACCTAACCAAACCAAATCCAACATAACCAAACCGAACACAACCAAGTTAACCCAACCCACAACATTTCTCATGTTGAACGATATGAATTACAGATATGAAAGCTTAACATAACTAAACCCAACGCAATATAAAGAATCTTTTAAGTTTTTCGGAAATATTCCATATTTTTCCGGCTATAGTTGGAAGGAAATGAAGGAATATGAAGGATAGTATGAAAGTTTTCTTTTATGGTTGAGTTGGGTTGATATGTAACTTCAAAGTGAACCTGTGAAATTAAGCTTCAACTTTATACCATCCCTCATATAACAAAAAATCAATTCCAAAACAACAAACCTAAGTTCAATTCAATATGAGAGATGAATTTAGTCTTTAGAGATGTAGATATATGATAGAGATGAATTTAGTTAAGCTCCAACTCCATACCATTCTTCCATCCTTATTATTATTATTCATTATGAGGAATGGTATGAAGTTGAAGCTCAACCCAATCATAGAAAAACACAATCAATCCCAAAACAATATCTTCTAAATACAATTCAACATGACAGATGGTATCAAGTTAAATTGAACTCCAACTTCATACCATTCAATATGAGGGATGGTATGAATATGAAGTTAAATCTCAATCCAACCAAGACATAGAAAAACGAAATCAACCCTAAAACAAAATCAATACAACATGGGAGATGGTATCAAATTGAGTTGGATTCAGCTCCAACTTCATACCATTCAATATAAGTGATGGTATCAAGTTGAAGCTCTACCAAACCCAATCATAGAAAAACAAAACCAACCCCACAATAACAAATCTTTTGAGTTCAATACAATATGAGATATGGTATCAAGTTGGGTTGGGTTGAGCTCCAACTTCATACCATTCAATATAAGGGATGGTATGAAGTTGAAGCTTTACCCAACCTAATTATAGAAAAACAAAATTACAAAATCAACCCCAAAACAACATCTTCTAAGTTGAATTCAAGATGAGAGATAGTATCAAGTTGGGTTGAGTTGAGCTTCAAATTAATACCATTTAATATGAGGAATGTTATGAAATTTTTCATCTATGGTTGGGTTGAATTGAGCTCCAACTTCATATTATTCAATATGGAGGATGGTATGAAGTTTCTTTTTCTATGGTTGGGTTGGGTTGAGTACCAACTTCATACAATTCAATATGAAGCATAATATGAAGTTCCACGCCGACCCAACGCAATCATAGAAAAACAAAATCAACCCCAAAACAACATCTTCTAAGCTCAATTCAACATGAGAGATGGTATCAACTTGGGTTGAGGTGCGCTCCAACTTCATACCTTCAACTATACTAGAGATAAATTGATTTCTTACAAATTTCTTCCCAAATTGCTTAATTTCAGTCAATTTAATAACAATTAAAAAAAATAGTCAATTTAATTAATATGCATTTAATTAATTTTTTAATTTAATATTTTAAGATTTTTGTCTATTAGGATTTTCACTCTGTTGTACAATATTAAATTTACGTTTTAATATACATGGTATTCCTATTATCGGACATTCAAAACCGTCATCACTAGAGCTTTGTATGCGAAATTTCATTTTTGATCTATCTAGTTTATTAGGTAATGGTTTAAATTTGTTTGATAAGTTCTATAAACTGAATATATTTTATATTGTGTGCGATGCACCTGTCAACGCTTACATAAATTCTATAAAAACTTATACTGGTGGATACTCTTCTTGTGACAGATGTAATAAACCTGGCGCATACATTCATAATGGAATGATTTTGATAGGAACTTTGTCTTCAAACCGAACTGATTCCGTTTGCGATGTGATGAGGATCGCCATGTTGGAAAATCACCTTTAGTTGATCTACCATTCAATTTAATATAATAATAATAAATAATAATAATAAACGTCTTTATTCTCCGAAAAACATTACATAACAAGGAATATAACAGTACAAATTCTATTAAAAATAATATATATCAATCGGAAAACTTTAAGGAGCGGTTCAGATGAGTGTCTCGAGAGACATTCCCTGCTTTTAAACCGTACCCTTAACTAAAATGTGTTCCAAACAAACAAAACTACATGCCTATCTATAATTCTTATCCTAGCAGACCGCAACAATAACCCAAACTACTTGTAACTATGTCATTTCCTATTAAGAAGATGAAAATAAATTAAACTAATTTAAGAAAAAAAAACAATAATAACAATTACAGTAATTAATAATTTTCCCTATACCAACAAAATATAACAATAATTAAATAATTATAAGAGGAAATCGCTACAGCTTCGCATTATTATCAAGCATATGCCTGTGCAGAGCAGGTTTAAATTCTATAGCATTTTTATTTTTAATAAACTGCGGAAGAGAGTTGTACATAGAGTATATATTATAGGTAAAAGATCTCCTAAATAAAGCCGTATTATGAGCAGGAAGTGAAATGAGGTTTTTTCTACGAATATTGACATTGTGTATGTCATTTCTGTATGTATACCATGTATACCAAAATTCTATGAAACAAAGCCAAGGACTGCAATACCATACGATCACGCATGTTGAGCCACTTCAGTTCAACTAATTTATAAGAAATATGATCATACTTACGCATATTGAAAATAAATCGCATGCAAGCATTCTGCACTCTCTGCAGAATGCTAGAGATATTAGAGACTGATTGTATACAGGGTGTCTCACGTAACTGGTTCATTAGAACTTTTTTAGCTTCCACTATTCGTAAAGTCTTGAAATTTTGGTAACATGGGTTGTTCATTCCGATCTATTAATCTAAAATATTTTCAAGATGGCCACCACTTCCGGTCTACCGGAAGTAGACCTCAACTTCGTTATTTTAAATGGAATGCTATAGTTTTTATTAAACCATCCAATTATACGTAAGAAAATATGTTGACTTTGATGACAGTTGTTGGTACCTTGCGTTTTTTGTTTTCGAGTTATTTTGATTTTAAGTGTTTTTGGCAAATATCACCATGCTATTTAAAAGCACATATCTCAGCCAACGTTAATTCAAAAACGTTTTGCATTGGTACGATAACTCTTCATATGCTGTTAAACAGATTGTCACTTGTTGTATATCTTATACAGGCTGGTTAAAAATTGAGTTACCGTTTCTCTGTATTCAATTGCGTGAAAGTCGAAAATTTTAAATGGAACGCCCTATATTTTCATAACCTATCAGAAAGGGAATTTAATTATCTACAAATTATCTATAAACATTCCTATACCTATTTATTATAGTTTTCTTGCTATTGAGGAATTTATCAAAATCATACGTAAAATGCTAAAAACCGTTTGTGTTTTTGTTAGAAGGCCATGACATTTTGACAGTTTTTGTTTAATTTATTTAAATTATTATTGGTATTATTTCCACAATGAACTGCGATTGAATAAACTTTAGATAGCTAGCTGTTATTTACAAAAAATAACCACATAAATACCGAATAAATGAAACAATGAAAACAACAATTTAATGACAAAAATTAAAATCAATGACATTAAAGAATCAAAAGCTTCAGGTTATAAAAATAAATTAAGGAATTTAATTCTCTACAAACTGTCTAGAAACTTTCTTGTGCCTATTTGTTCTAGTTGCCCTCATATCTGAAAATTAATGGACGCATGCAATGCTGGAAAGCTTCTGGTTTTATGTTATAAAGCCATGGAGTTTTGTCAGCTTTTCATCCATATTTATGTTACTGTTGTCATTACTTAGTTGTGTCATCACTTATTTCTGTTAATGCCTTTGAATATCATGGCGAATTATTCCAACGACAACATTTTAAATTCGTTTTGTATTCATGCCGGACGTAATAAAGTTTTGGATAGGATCTGCTTCTTAGTTTTGGAAAGATCAAAATAACAAGAAACCATAAATCTCTATCACCAGCAGATTAAGATAATGGAATAAATGTTTTGTCATATTTTGTTGCTTTACCAAATTCTTCGATAAGAGGTGCTTCGATCGATTTAGATAAATAATATTTTCCAAGAAAGCACCATTAATAGATAAAGTGATTATTTTTGGTAAATAAAAGCTAACAAACTAAAGTTTATTTAATCACAGATCATTCTAGAAATAATGCCAATGATAAATTAAATAAATTAAAAGATACACTGTCAAAATGTCATAGCCTTCTAATAAAAACTGAACGGCTACCAGCATTTTGTGTAGGATTCTGATAAAATGCTCAATATGAAGAAAACTATAATAAATAGGTATAGTAATGTTTATAGATAATTTGTAGAGAATTAAATTCCCGTTATGATAGGCTAAAAAGATATGGGGTGTTCGAATACAGCGAAACCGTAATTCAATTTTTGATCACGCTGTATAAGGTACACTGATATAACAAGTGACAATCAATTTGACAGTATATGAAGAGCTATCGCACCAATGCAAAACGTTTTTGAATTAACATTGGCTGAGATATGTGCTTTTAAACAGCATGGTGATATTTGCCAAAAAAACATTTAAAATCAAAATAAATCGAAAACAAAAGGCGCTAGGTACCAATAACTATTATCAAAGTCAACATATTTCCTTACGTATAATTGAATGGTGTAATAAAAACTATAGCATTCCATTTAAAATAACGGAGTTGAGGTCTACTTCCGGTAGACCGGAAGTGGTGGCCATCTTAAAATATTTTAGATTAATAGATCGGAATGAACAAGCCATGTTACCAAAATTTCAAGCCTCTACGAACAGTTGAACCCAAAAAAGTTCTAATGAACCAGTTACGTGAGACACCCTGTAGATGTAGGACAAGATGGTAGAGCTAATGATAGCAGTGTTTTTAATAACTCTACTTTGAAGATTGCACTTGAGCAAAACCTTCTGAATTGGCCAAAAGGAGGACTTTGTGTAGGAAATGACGTTGTTTGCCTGACACCGTAGTGTTTGAAGCCATTTTCGCATGGTGGATTAACAATAGAAGAGAGAGTTTTCAATTACAGATTATCTAGGGTCAGGCGTGTTGTTGAAAATGCCTTTGGTATTTTAGCAAATAGGTTCCGTGTATTTAACACTTCGATAGCACTGTATAGCTATATAGCATTAAAATAACAAAATTGAGGTCTACTTCCGGTGGACCGGAAGTGGTGGCCATCTTGAAAATATTTTACATTAATAGATCGGAATGAACAACCCATGTTACCAAAATTTCAAGCCTCTGCGAATAGTGGAACCTAAATAAGTTCTAATGAATCAGTTAGGTGAGACGCCCTGTATATAATGGTTACTCTTTATTGGTCTGTTTATCAGACATATGACGAAATATGACGTTAATGGACGGTGATAATACCCCGTCAAATTATCGTATTCACGTTCAATAGAAAGTTTGTTTTCAATAGAGACTTTGCTGCCTGGGTATCTATAGTATTGACTCTAGACCTAGAACTAGAAACGTTAGGATTTAGCCGTACGTCTCTTTAGACGGCTAAATCCTAATGTTTCTAGTTTTAAGTCTAGTGTTACTTCTGAAGCTGGGATGGGTTGGGTTGGGTTCCGTCTTAAGAGAGGAATGGCTACACCCAAATGTTCTTCGTTGTAGGTCTAGCGTTAGCTCTAGCGTTAGTATTTGTTCTATTTTTAGCTGTTAGTCATTTCTAATTGTTACGTACTTGTATCGGAATAAAACTAGAACTAACACTAGACCTAGTACTAGAAGATTCCGGTCTTCAGACGCACGGCTAAACCTGAATCTTTCTAGTACTATTATCGGATTCAAAGGATTTTACCCCTCTCTTTGAACGCTAATAACAGAAAACCTGCTCCATAGAAAGAATTTAGACCGGTTTCGTTGGACGCGAAATTTAATTCTTTATAATGTTGAGAAATTTAAAATTTTTCCTCCCACTCGTATGGTAATTATCACAGGTGTAATGAAAAAAAGTACCCGATTTAGGCCAATCTAAGAAGAAGCGCGTCTTTGCGATTTTTTTACTCGGAAACGGTTCGTCGAAAGAATTCTATATTTCGACCACACATTGCAGAAAATGTGCTTAACATGACAGTATATTTACTTTTTGATTTTTACTACCCATTTTCAAATGAAAGTACATTATCTGAAGTAATGATATCTCGATAATGCGTTATCGTATGGGATTGTCGCAAACATTATTCTAACCGCCTGATGAAACTGAATAAAAACCTAATCTACATTATACAGCAAGTGTTCAATGCGATTTTATA
Organism: Onthophagus sagittarius; assembly: GCA_036711965.1. NCBI lineage: Eukaryota > Metazoa > Arthropoda > Insecta > Coleoptera > Scarabaeidae > Onthophagus > Onthophagus sagittarius. The sequence goes on from JASERS010000004.1 coordinate 19,587,208, forward strand.
ATTGCGAGTTAAATCAATCCGTGCCAAATTATATCCGCGGGTGTGAGGAGTCGAGGGAAAATGTACCAAAACTCGCCATTAGTTCGAATTCTTAATTCCTACAACCAAAACTTCAACCATGTACCTCTCTTCGACATTTCTTTACGTTCTTTTAGAAAAAATGTAATATCTAACGTTTAGCGGATGTTTGCTGGTTGAGTTATTGTTTTGTTTACTTTAGTTTATTCTAGAATTTTTATATTAATTTTCATTCTTATGAGGATGCTTTGTTGGGGATATGCTCCCTGTTTGCATCCCGAATATGTATAAATAAATAAATAAATAAATAATGCGGGGAGGAATCATGATCACGAACAGGCCCGACGGAACCTTCTCTTGACTCCTCACACCCGCGGAAATAATTTCGCGCGGATTGATTTAACTCTGATTATAAAATCGCATTGAACACTTGCTATATAATTCAGATTAGGTTTTTATTCAGTTTCATCAGGCGGTTAGAATGATGTTTGCGAAAATCTCGTAAGATAACGCGTTATCGAGGTATCACTACTTCACATAATGTAATTTTATTTGAAAATGGGTAGCAAAAATCAAAAAATAACAATACTGTCATGTTTAGCACACTTTCGACCATGTATGGACGAAATTTAGAATTTTTTTGACGAACCGTTTTCGAGTAAAAAAATCGCAAAGTCGAGGTTCTTTGCAAACCGGCCGAAATCGGGTACATTTTTTCAGTACACCTGTGCTAATTATTATACGAGTGGTAGGAAAAATTTAAAATTTCTCCACTTTATAAAGAATTAAATTTAGTCTCCAACGAAACTAGTCTCGATTTTTTCTATGGGGCAGTTTTTCTGTTATTCGCGTTCAAAGTGAGGGGTAAAATCTTTTGAATCCGATAATAGGTCTAGTGTTAGTTCTAGTTTTAATTCTTATTTAGCTGTAGATTGTTGTAAATTTTTCTAGAATTAAAAGTACAACTAAAACTGGACCTACAACCTAGCTAGCTTTAGTACTAACACTAGACCTAGAACTAGAAATATTAGGGTTTCCTGTCCATCTCTTAAGACGGCTAAACTAGTTCTAAGTTGGGTTCCATCTCAGAGGTTCGCAATCGTTTTCAATTTGCGGCTTCCTAAATAATCAGATTTTTCAAGCGGATCACAGTTTGAGAATCACTAGTTTAAGTAACAATTAAAAAAAGTTTAAGAATTTAAATACTTACTGCTTCTTCTCATCGGTAAATGAGCCGTGGTTATAAGTAATTTACTTTTAGACCATATCGTCCAAACAATTACAGCGTAACACCCTCCTATGATGAGAGCTGGAATGACGAAGAGAACGAGAGAAACTAAGGTCATGTAAACCTGCCATTGCCACTGTTTATCCATTTCGAGCCAACACTGAGATAATCCTAAAACAAATTTAAGCTAATTAAAATTTAAATTGTTAATGATTATCCTTTTCAATTCAATTAATCCTTTTTATTTAATTTCATTCGATTTTCTTGTCAATTTCAAAAAGTGCTTTTCGCTTTGATGCAACGAGATTGAATCGGTTGATTGATCCGTGACATTCTGTTATCCTTTGTTTACGGCGTTGTGCAGTAATTCGACCTCGAATTTTTCGTGGGATTATTGAAGTGATTGATTGGCGGAAGTCCCTATCGTTTCCGGAAGGAGGGCAATTACGAAGGGAAGGCAAACAAAACAAGGCGGCGTGAATGTTCGTTTCGTTTCGAGATCGTTTTTATGGAACGCATTAAATTCCGGTTGCAGACAATGACCGAGGCATTAATGGAAAGGCAAAAAGAACGAGCAATTTATTAGGATTGTCGCGAGCTGTGACCTTGATCCTCGGGATTTATGGGACATTCTCCGAATGACGTCCGAGGGCCGGTTGTGTTTCGTTGAATTGGCGTTTTCGGTTCGCGCGTGACTCGCTTCTAATGGACGAGATTAAGCGCGTTTCCAGCTGAAAATTGCCTTTTCTCCCATTGTATTCGGTCGTCCTCTAACATTGATATGATCCGTTTGATTATTCAGTCTTTTTTTAAGTCATTTTTGAATTAATCAATTTAAATGGTTAAACTAAATTCTCTTGATTGGAGGTAAATATGTTGTAGTTAATTACGGTTCGGTTAGTTGCTTAATTACGTATAAAATCAATACGGATCCTAAAGTTTTAAGTAAATATTTGCGCGGGGTTTCCGAACTTAATAAACGATGCGTTAATAGTATAACGTTAATGAATTCCCAATGGGGTAAAGTTAAAATAATGTTTTTTAATTTCGGCGGAGGCGCCGGGCAAATGATGAACATTTCAAAATTTATTCCCCTCATCACCCTAATTTGAATTCTTGTTAAAATTTTGAAGTTTGATGTGTTAATAAACTCCGGCCTGCCTGCTCCTTATGCATAACTAAGTTACAACTTTAAATCTAATTTTTACTTATTAAATTATCTCACTCACCTTCAACCGTTTTTTCTTTAAACAGAAATATCGTCGGGGTAGAAAACACGAAGCTTAATATCCACGCGATCACGACCAATACTCGTGCACGTTTCCCTGTAAAAGGAGAATGCAGTAGAATTCTTTGGAGTGTGTAGTCAAAGGGCTTACGGACGTCTGGGACTGATATTGGAGCGTAAATTCGAATTAGACGACGCAACGAACGTGTCAGGCATGAAACTGGATAAAGTTAAGGGAATTATTAGGGATCGTAGAAAGAAGTGCTCGCGGATTAGGAGCGGATATAGTGTTACATTAGCTATTCAATGTCCATTTCGACCTGCTTTCGTCGATCTTCTGTCCGTGGAGTGGAATTGTTCTTTTAAATTCCAAGTGATTGAAAAATAAAGTTAAAGGGGATTTATTTCGTTTAGAGGACAGTTTTATTTCTTTTGGGATAGGTACGATTTATTTGAAAACTAAATAAGACCATTTGATTCTCATATTCATTACATTCTTGCGTAATTCTTATTCTATTCGTTCTCATTCTGCTTTAATTAATTATGGTACAACATGAATTATGAGCACATCTTGAAGAGTAAGATATTTATAGTCTCTTTAGCTAACTCATCTTGGTCTGCTACGTTTTCTAACAAAAATGGTAAATACACTCTATTTACATTCTCTAACCTCTATTTGTAAATTGCGTTTGGATAATGTGGTGTACGTGACTCAGTAGATGCAGAATTAGTATCATCTATTGACAAATCCGCAGCATCAGAAGATTTCTTTCCAATAGTACTTATAAATGTGAATGCTATAACATTGCGTTGTGAGGAGTTGCATAATTTTGCTAATTCCAGTATTATATGTTAAATACAAGAAGTAGGCGAGAGTTGTGGAGTACTTTAAACAAAATGGGCATTCTTAATACAAGATAGAATTCTATTTCCGTAGGACTTCTCTTCTTCTCAGAATAATTTGCAGGGTGATACGGAATTACTCACTTTTTTCGTCAAATATAACGCCTAAGGTTACTAAAAAGCTGGAATTATCTTTAGCCTCGGAGTAGGAATTGTGATTGGTTTTGATGACATCAGTACAAGAATACCGGTGCTGTGCTGTCTCATTAACTTGCCTTATATATGAGGCGTGTAGTAGCAAAACTCGCCTTATCCATTTTTTACAAAATTTTAGTTAGATATTGGAATACATTATTTTTATAAATTTCAACACATATCAATCATATTTTTTTTTTTTAAATATGCTATATACCCTTTTAAAATCATTTTAAAATTTTTATGTCATAGCAAAACTCGCTATATTTATAGCGAGTATCGCGGCAAAAGTTGCCTTATCCAAGCGTCCAATAGCAATAACGATTCACGATCACGCGAGCTAGGGTTCTGATACGCGGCCATTTTTAATTTAAATTATTTAAATAATAGTTTGTTTTATTAATAAGTTATTAAGCGTGTTTTTTGGTGTTATGTACATAAAAATTATGTCTAATATGAGTCAAGATGTTATTTTACCCTCAAAAAAAAAAGGGAAACGAAGAAAAAAAATAGCCGATAAATCAAAATGGAAAAGAGAAATCAGTAAGCGTGAAAGGTAAGCTCTTTTTTCTTAAGAATTTACTAAGCTTGTACAAAAAGTACTCGATCTGTCCGTTTCATAATTTTTCGGCCACATGTTAACAAGGGAAGTTAATTTTTTCGAATAGTAAATTAAATTCTATGATACATAGCAGAATAATTTAACTTTATTTCCACTGCAAAAAATTAACAGGAGTGGATATTTACAATTTTCATCGGAATTTTTATTTGCATAAAAATAAAGTTGAGCAGGATGCATTTATTTTAAAATACTGTAGCCACGACAAACTAAAAAGACAAAACCGAAATTTAAAAGAAGGAAGTAGCCGAAAAAGTGTGGCAATAAAATACTTTGTGACAAAATTTCGCTGTGAAAAATATAAAATTCAAGTGTGCCAACAAACGTTTCTTCAGATTCTTCACGTTTCCAAAGATCGTGTACAAAGAATTTGCAGAAACCATTTAAACACAGGACTAATGCCAAAAGAAAATCGAGGGGGCGACCGGATTAGTACAAAATTTGTTGAGAAACGAATTGCGGTAAAAAGATTTATTGAAAATTTAAAATGTGTAGAAAGCCACTATTGTAGATCAAAAACAGATAGTAGACAATATGTGCCTAGCGGATTAAGCATCTCAAAACTTTGGCGCACTTATAGCAGCAATGTTTTTGAACATGATGTAAAAAGAACTTTTTTTCAAAAAATTTTTACTAATGATTACAATATTGGCTTTGGAACTCCGGTAACTGATGCATGTTCCAAATGCATCGAACTGTCGGAGAGAATAAAACAGGAAATGCGTCCTAATGAAAAAAACAAATTAATTATAGAAAAAAGAGTTCATAAATTAAAAGCAACGGCGTTTTTCAAAAAACTACAAGAAAAGAAAAATGAATTAATTACATTTTCATTTGATTGCCAAAAAAATTTGGTTATACCAAAAATACCAGATCAAATTGCCTACTTCAGCCGGCAGCTATACATCTATAATTTTACCATTGTAAGAGGTTCTTCAAAAAGTCACATGAACCCAGAAAACGTATTTATTTATACGTGGATGGAGCATGAATATAAAAAAAGTTCCAATGAGATATCATCATGTGTTTCATTGCCTATCACAAGTCGATCTTTCACCATATTCAAATATACGTCTATGCGCTGATGGTTGTGGAGGACAAAATCGGAATTCTACAATAATAGGAATGTGTTCTTATTTTTTGGTAAATGTGGCACCTCCGAATGTTAAAACAATAGAATTGATTTTTCCAGTGCCTGGACATATCTCCCACCTGATAGGATATTCGGTCGCATTGAAAAAATTTTAAAGAAAGAATCAACTATTATAGATCCTAAAATTTATAGAAACATTTTTGAGGAGCATGGAACTGTTGTGCAGCTGGGCAAGGATTGTGAAGTAAAAGATTGGAAGTTAAGCGTTAAAGAATTTTTGAAACCTGTTCAAGCGTGGCAGTTTTCGCAAGCAAAAAGATTTATTTTATCGAGAAGTCAAAGAAATTTAATTCTTGTTAGTGGAGAGGTTTATTACAATTCTGACACTGGAACTGCAAAGTCATTATTAAAAAGAGGGAAAACATTCAGTTATTTCTCACCAAATCAAATTGAAATAATGGAAGTTGATTTGGATCAAAAAAAGGTCGGTAACGTCAGGGAGCTTTTAAGAAAACATTTTGGTGATAGGTAGATGGAAAGACAAGACTTGAGTTTTTTTACACCTTTAGTAGTTGATTTAGATAGACAACCTTTAAAAGAACAAAAAGAAGAAGAAGAAGACATAGCATGTTTTTGCGAACGGAAACCACAAGAGGTTGATAACCTGTTAAGAATTTAAAATATTTGATTATTACTATTTTCAATTTACATTTTTTTAAGAAAACCGTCTGTTGATTGAATATTGTGGTATAACAAAACTTGCTATTCATTCATAACACAGCAAAACTTGCCTTATTCAAATAAAATTACTGTTTCTTATTCAAACTGGATAAAACCAATTATAGATCAACCTATTGTTGATAATATTTCATAACGTAATAGCTATATTTATTTGGGTATTATATTTATTTTCCTAAAATAATTGCTAAAAACTTAAAATTTTGATTTTCTCAAATTTACTTCAAATGGATAAAGCGAGTTTTGCTACTACACGCCTTATATCATATTGTCAATTATTGTTTTGAGTGTTCTGTTTTTCTAGATTGTTAACACATTTCTTTGGTTACACCAGTGATTTTCAAACATAAAGTCATAAGGGCACCACAAAATATTGGTAACCGCTTTTAAAAATAAGTTTGTCACTTTTTATAGGGAAAATTAACAATAAAAAAATCAGATGTATTAAAGGCGCCGAAAAAAAAATTCGATTATTAAATTATGTGAAAATTGAAGGTTTCTTTAATTTAGGATCTTCCTCTTTAAATTCGTTTATTGTTTAAAACGTCGTCATCATTGCCGTTTCGGGAATTTTTCCATCCTCAGGATATGAAACTAAAATTAATTAAGTCCTGTAAGTCTTCTTTAATCCCTTTGAAAAACTCTTTATCTTGTAATTTTCCTGTACATTCATGGATATTTGTGTTGTCTATTATGAATTATTTTATGTGAAATTTTTTTTGAGGTTTCTTATATAATTAATTAGATTGATCGATGATACGGTTTTCCTCCTTAAATTCGTTTATTATTTAAAACATCGTCATCATTGACGTTTCAGGAATTTTCCCATCCTCAAGATATGAAACTAAAATTAATTAAGTCTCGTAAGTCCTCTTTAATCCTTTTGTAAAACTTTTTATCTTGTAATTTTCATGTACATTCATGGATATTTGCGTTTTCCATTATGAATTATTAAATTATGTGAACATTTTTTGGAGGTTTCTTATATAATTAATTAGGTTGATCGATAACACGATTTTCCTCCTTAAATACCTTTATTATTTAAAACATCGTGATCATTAACGTTTCGGGAATTTTTCCATCCTCAGGATATGAAACTAAAATTAATTTAGTCCCGCAAGTCTTCTTTAATCCCTTTGAAAAACTCTTTATCTCGTAATTTTCCTGTACAGTCATGGATATTTGTGTTGTTCACTATGAATTATTAAATTATGTGAAAATTTTTTCGAGGTTTCTTATATAATTAATTAGATTAATCGATAACACGATTTTCCTATTTAAATTCGTTTATTATTTAAAACATCGTCATGATTGACGTTTCGGGAATTTTTCCATCCTCAGAATGTGAAACTAAAATTAATCAAGTCTCGTAAGTCCTCTTTAATCCTTTTGTAAAACTTTTTATCTTGTAATTTTCATGTACATTCGTGGATATTTGCGTTTTCCATTATGAATTATTAAATTATGTGACAATTTTTTGGAGGTTTCTTATATAATTAATTAGGTTGATCGATAACACGATTTTCCTCCTTAAATACCTTTATTATTTAAAACATCGTGATTATTGACGTTTAGGGAATTTTTCCATCTTCAGGATATGAAACTAAAATTAATTAAGTCCCGTAAGTCCTCTTTAATCCTTTTGTAAAACTTTTTATCTTGTAATTTTCATGTACATTCATGGATATTTGCGTTGTCCATTATGAATTATTAAATTATGTGATAATTTTTTGGAGGTTTCTTATACAATTAATTAGGTTGATCGATAACACGATTTTCCTCCTTAAATTCGTTTATTATTTAAAACATCGTCAACATTGACGTTTCGGGAATTATCCCATCCTCAGGATATGAAACTAAAATTAATTAAGTCTCGTAAGTCCTCTTTAATCCTTTTGTACAACTTTTTATCTTGTAATTTTCATGTACATTCATGGATATTTGCGTTGTCCATTATGAATTATTAAATTATGTGATAATTTTTTGGAGGTTTCTTATACAATTAATTAGGTTGATCGATAACACGATTTTCCTCCTTAAATTCCTTTATTATTTAAAACATCGTGATCATTGACGTTTCGGGAATTTTTCCATCCTCAGAATGTGAAACTAAAATTAATTAAGTCTCGTAAGTTTTCTTTAATCCTCTTGAAAAACTTTTTATCTTGTAATTATCCTGTACATTCATGAACATTTGTGTTGTTCATTATGAATTATTAAATTATGAGAATATTTTTTGGAGGTTTCTTATATAATTAATTAGGTTGATCGATAACACAATTTTCCTCCTTAAATTCGGTTATTATTTAAAACATCGTCATTATTGAAGTTTCGGGAATTTTCCCATCTTTAGAATGTGAAACTAAAATTAATTAAGTCCCGTAATCCTTTTGAAAAACCCTTTATCTTTTAATTTTCCTGTACATTCATGGATATTTGCGTTGTCCATTATGAATTGTTAAATTATGTGAAATTTTTTTGGAGGTTTCTATAAATAATAAACTAATTCTAAATAATAAATGAATTTAAAGAGGAAAATCGTGTTATCGATCAACTTAATTAATTTCGATTATTTAGAGGGCCGTAAACGGGAACAGATCAGAACCTCTGGTTCAGATGATAAAGATCCACAATCAAAGAGTTCAGATTAATGCTTTTTCAGTATTGAAGCTTTTTTTTATGTCAATTTAACACCTTAAGTACACATAATCTGTCTTTGGCAATGAAAGAAAAAAGTTATTCGATTTTGAAAATTTCTTGAAAATTTCTTCCAAAGCATATAAAAAAGCATACACTTTTACTTTGAGAAGAATTTACAACAATCTAGAGATAAATAAGAATTAAAACTAGAACTAACACTAGACCTAAAATTAGAAAGATTTAGTCTATTGTTAGTTCAAGTTGTAGGTCGATATAACTATATAACAATTTTAGACTGAATAGCAACGAGAAGTGGAGTTAATACTAAAACTAGAACTAACGTTAGATCTAGAACTAGATTCATTCGGGTTTAGCCGTATATCTCTTAAAGCAGAACCCAACTCAACCCAACCCATCCCATCCCAACCTGGCTTTAGAAGTGACACTAGACTTAGATCTAGAAACATTCAGGTTTAGCCGTCTTAACCATTTCGCTACGGCAGGCCTCACTGCAAAGTGTTTCGTAGGAAACGGACCCCATGCTGAAAGCGCGCATCAAATGCGCGTAGTTTTTAGTTTTGATTCAAAACGATTTTCGTGTAACTAAATATAACAAAAATCACTATAATTCAAACAATGTTCATTACTAATTTTTTAATAGTCTTGTGCCGTATGAAATATTTTAAAACACGGATAGACACATAGTCCAATATTGCAGTCCTAACATTGGTATCGCGTTTGGCTTATTTTTTTTTGTTTTTAGAACACACTACACATTTACGTAACGGATTTTTCGTTTTGTAATACCTGCGGTAATGAATTTTTATGTTAACAATTTCTTCGGTGTAGAAAGTAGACAGCATGTACACATCCCTTTGTCATACCATTTCATAGCTAGCAAATGTTTCGATAGCCACAAACTCACCTCAGCTTTCTTCAATTTGTTGCTCATTTTTGGCATACCTTTACAGCTATTTCTCACTGTACCACAAGCATTAGTAGTAGTAGTTTTTGGGCAAAAAATTAAACAGTGCTAGTAGTCTGAATGTCATCGACATATAATGTGTGACCTTTGCCTAAATATGGTCTGAATAGCTGAACAACAATATTTCCAGATTTTCCAATGTTTGCATTTTTTTGACCTTTAGCACCAATTTTATGGATGGTACTCAAACACGATAGCATCTTCTGGTTCTAGCGCCAGAGCTAACGTTAGACCTACAACGAAATATATTTGGGTTCATCCATACCTCCCTTAAGAGGGAACCTAACCCAACCTAGCTTCAGAACTAACACTACACTTAAAACTAGAAACCTTCTTAAGAGCCGTCTTATGAGACGAACGGCTAAATCCTAATGTTTCTAGTTCAAGATCTAGTGTTAGTACTAAAGCTAGATTGTAGGTCTAGTATTAGCTATATTTCTAATTCCAAAAGCATTTACAACAATCTAGAGCTAAATAAGAGTTAAAACTAGAACTAATATTAGACCTAGTACTAGAAAGATTCAGTTAGTTTTTAGTCCGAAGACGCACGGCTAAACCAAAACTTTGTAGTACTAGGGCTAGTGTTAGTTCGATACAAATATACAACAATTTAAGTCTGAATAACAACTGAAAATAAAGTCAAAATTAACGCTAAAGCTAATACTAGACCTAAAACCAAAAACATTTGGGTTTAGCCGTACCACACTTAAAATGAAACCCAACCCAACCTAGCTTCCGAAACAAGACTAGACTTAGAACTAAAAACATATTGGCAGGGCCACAGTTCTTGTTCTACTTGATTTTTCCATGGCTTTCGATGCAGTCCATTATAAAATAGTTTTGGCATGTCGGTATATTGCGCAATCGCTATAAGTTTTTTATAGCTGCTGTATTATTTGGTGTTCCTCAAGAGTCTATATTAGGTCCAATTCTGTATTTAGTGTATAAAAGTAATCTTTTTGGTATCTTGCGTCAGTATGCCTATGTATGCCGACGACACTCAGTTTTATTATTCCTTTGATCCTACTCAAATGCCTACTACTACTAATTATGTTTTAAACAAATTGATTCATCGTGCTTCAAAACTACTCCTAAACATTAATCTGAATATGTCATCCATTATGGTTTTTGGGAGTCAGAGTGCTGTTGTTCGGGAATCCTTTGATATTCGAGATTGTGGTATTTTTATGGTACTTTACAGTTCAGTGATAAGGAAAGGAACTTGGACGTTATGAGCAAAGTTAATGTTAAAGTTTTTTTTCTGGGTTGATGTAGTTTATGTACTTAAAATTAAACGTTTATAAGACGCTTGTTTAAGGTTGATACAGTGTGTCCCCGGATTGTGTCTCAGTAAAGTATAATTTACGATAAATGTTTGAATTTCAATTTCATCTTTTGCAATTAAAGTCTGGATGTCATAAGTCGAAATATAACTAAGTTTTACGTCAAATGTTCTCCAAGAACCAAAATTAACGCAAGAAGTTTATTAATTGTTGCAGGTAAAGTAACCTTTTTGTACAATATACAACAAAAGGTGATTAAGATAAAAATGGAATTTTATTAAGATAGCATATAAAAGGGAAAATAAGTTTTTTCTTGAAATTTTTTTCTAATATTATGTTTCGCAATAAAAACAAATAATTAGGATAGTTATAAAACAGATTTAAAGCAATTTGAGTAAAAATTTGGATTTTTGCTAGATAAAAAAACAATTAAGAGAGTTCTTAGATAAAGTTTCTGGAAACGGGCAATGTGGAAAATAAAAGGAAGAAAAATAGTTTTTAGATGAACATGATGCGGGGTCGATTGTTAAGAAAATAATATTTTGCATTAAAAAAATTTAACCACACCATCGAATTAGGTGATAAAGCAAAACGTTTAGATTATTATTTGTGGCTGGGGTGCCAAATATTGAAAGACAAAACTTTTTTAATAAACATAATATTTTCGGACGAAGCATCGTTTGTCACTAAAGGAGTGGTTACGTTACAAAATTGTCGATTCTGGTCAAAGGCTAATTCATATTATTGAATAGCTTGTAAATGCCAGTTATCCCGGAAAGTGAATTGTGCTGTTTCATAGGACACCGTTCGTGCATTAGTAATTGCACCTTACTTCATAAATGGCAATTTGAATCATGACCGATATTTGGACATATTGGAACCTACATTCCATAATTTCAATCAGTAATTATTTAAATACGTTAATTGGAAAAAAATGGATTGGTAGACATGGTTCGTAATCATGCCCGCTAAGAAGTCCGGATTTATCTGTTATAGATTTTTATTTTTGGGGTTATGTAAAACAAAAACTGTACACTGAAAATTTTAATAACAGTTTAATCCAGTTAAAAAAAATTGAAACTATTGTTAGAGAAATTACGTTGGACCATATTAGAAAAAGTTAACAATCATTAACATTTAATAATCTTTTAAGATAATTTAGTTTCGACCGAAAATGTTTTGTTAATATTTTGACTTAAAATCTGTAATTTGTTTTTATATCCTAAATTAATAAAATTCATCTCTAATCAACTTTTGTTGTACATTGTTCAAAAAGATCACTCTACGTGCAACAAACTTCTTGCGTTAATTTTGGTACTTTGAGGTCATTTGACGTAAAACTTGGTTATATTTTGCTTTACGACATTCAGACTTTAATTAAAAAACATAAATTGAATTCAAAAAATTATCGTCAATTATATCTTATCTCACGCTGTATATGGTATAATATACTTGTTTTTTTAATGAAATGATTTTATCTGGAATCCTTCCTTATTTGTCAATTAAAATTTGTTTCCGTTGTAATTTGCTCAACATTAATGTTCGACATCGTTTTAAGCCGTCAATTCCTAAATACCGCACTCAATTGACATATGGTAAATGCTAATTAATGCATTACTGGAGTTTTTTCATAATTTTACAATTAGTACATGTAATTTCCATGTAATTGAAAGTATATTTGTGAAAAGCTATCACTTCCTACCAAGAATACCAACGCGATAAATCCCCAAAGCGTTGTCATAAAGATCATCTACGAGACGTTGACGTTGTATATGTCCCATGTGGTAAAACAGAAGAAAAATGAGATAATAATGACTTACACATAATAGCATATTCTTTTTTCTAAATCTTCTCAGGTAATGTTGATTTCCCGAATCTATTTCAACGAGCAGTTTCAGTTGTACCGGGTGGGCCACTAAGAAAGGACGCCGGCTATATCTCTGAAACTGTTGACCGCACAGTTTTCAGATAAAAAAATTCTTATACAAAGTGAACATTTTTCAGACCCAATTCGCCGTTAAGTCCAAGTTTTAGCACCAAGCATCCAAACCATGTTCACAATTTCCAAAAGTACGAACAATTACAGACGAAGAAACAGACAAACTCTTATCTCTAGGTGTAATTAAACTAAATAATGAGAATATGGGCTACTCTATGCCTAACATGATAATGAATATAATACCAGACGTAGGGACACTATTATGTATGGTGTCCATACATCCCTTTCTTTTTTATTTTACGTCACCGTTTAATTTTTAGTAACAGTGAAAAATTAGTTTGTTAATTAGTCGGTATAATAATTAAATCAGTGTTTTTTAACCTATATTCCGCGGAATCCTAGGACTCCACTCAAACGTATAAGAGATTCCACAAGAAACTAAAGACATGGTTACCGTAATAATTTATCAAAATATTATTTAATTACGCAAGAATAAATTTTGAGAAAAAAACAACGTAATATGCGGCAGTTATTTACAGAAATAATAAATTACCGGAATTTTACATCACTGCTGATGAGTATCATTAGAATCATACCAACCCAATAAAAGCTTTTGTGTTAGCATACAGACCAAGATGGAAAAAATCTGAATTTATTTGGAGATGTACAAGATGCAGCAACTTGAGTTAGATTGCTTTGGTTGGATTGAGTTGAGTTGAGAAGCCAAAAGAAGATTGTGGGTGAGAACCAACTAGGTTCCAACTCTACAAATCTAAACTCCCAATTATCATATTTGTCTCTTGAGATTTTTTTAGATTCATAATTAATTATAAAGTCAATCACACAGATTATATGTAGTTATTTGTTTCAATAATGCCATATAATGGAACATATATTCCACATGATAAAATGATTAGTCTTGATGCTGATGTCGCTAAAAAAAATATTCAGATACCGAATATAAATCCTATCTTCTTCGGTAGTTTTTTTACTTCAATCATTTACTGTGTTTATTATCTGAGTTTGGGTACTGTACCGGGTGGGCCACTAAGAAAGAACGCCGGCTATATCTCAGAAACCGTTGATCGCATAGTTTTCAGATAAAAAAATTCTTATACAAAGTGACCCATAGAAACTGCTGGAAATTATTTTCAAGTTTGTAAAACTACCGCTAAGGGGCGTAATGCCAACGACAAAATTTAAAATGTAGATTTTCGTGAAATTTTGATAATAAACTTCATTCGGCTATAACATTTTCAGAATCTTTAGATAATTTCTGACAACTTTCGTTAGGCATTTTTTTTGCATACTGTTTAAATAAGTGAGGTACGGGGTGTTACAATTCCTATTATAAAAGTAGCCCTAACTTTGGAATTGTTCATCCGAATACATCAAAATTGGTCTTGTTGAAAAGAGGAGGAATTTTTGTATTCGATAACATCCGAAATAAGCCGATTTACTTTCTATGTCAAACGCTAGGTGGCATAATTTGACAGTTCTATTAATTTTTACAAATTTCTTGAAAAATTCAAATGGAAACGTATATTTTTGACAAGGTATGTGAAAAGAGCGTTAAAAAGTACGCCATACAGTGAAAACCGCAACATCGTACGTGTTTTAGTCTTAGAGATATTCAAAAAGGATAAATTAAAACGTAACTACGTTTGGGTGATTATTTAATATCATAGTAAGCTTTCAACGTTTTATATGTGAAACTTACAAGGAAATGATTTTACTACTTTTTTTGTTCACTTATATAATGCGTTGAAGGGTGACCTGAGTAACATAACATAATCCGATTGTTTAATTTTATGGCGCCAAGTCAAACTGTTGTTACTGTCATTTAGTGTTTTCTCTGTCGTGTGAGTAAATTAATTTAGCTATTTTAAAAATGCCGACCAATGAAGAAGCGTATGATATGCTTGCGAGTTACTTTGAATACATGCAGAATGCAACTATTGCTGCAAGACATTATGCAGTTCGTTATCCACAACGACGGCATTATAACACAAAGGTTTTCATCCGTATAGCCCATCAGTTAAGGACTACAGGAAGTATTAATCGTCCTATATATCGTAGAACACGTAAAACTCGCACTGAAGAAAACGTAATAAATGTTTTAGCGTATGTGGAATTCAATCCACAGCTTAGCACTAGAACAATCGTTGATGATTTCGGTGTTACTCGGACAACAGTCCGACGTATTTTAAGACAATATAGGTAGGTATAAAAGAATATATGAAAATATTACATGTTTTATGAAATCGGCCGGAGAGAATACAAACTAACACATTTTGATGTAGGATGCACCCGTACAACGTAGTTCTCCATCAGGCTCTGACTGCAAGAGATTATGATATTCGTCTCGATTACTGCTACTGGTTAACAAACATGTTAATAGAAGATCCTCAACTGCTTTCAAGGATACTGTGGACTGACGAGGCCACATTCAATAGTGATGGTGGTGTAAACCTGCATAATATGCATTACTGGTCGCGTAACAACCCTCATTGGATGCGAGAAATACAGCATCAAGGCCGGTGGAGCGTAAACGTCTTGTGCGGGATTTTAAGAGGACGTATTATTGGTCCTTACATATTTAACAATAGACTAAATGGTGCAATGTACCTCAATTTTTTAAAAAATGAACTGCTAATTCTTTTGGAAGATGTGCCTTTAGCTATTCGCAGAGACATGTTTTTTCAGCAGGATGTGTGCTCGGCACATTTCTCCGCAAATGTGCGACAATTTTTGAACGAAATCTTCCTAATAAGTGGATAGGCAGAGGAAGTTTATATCCTTGACCAGCGAGGTAGTTCTTACTTAGTAGTTTTTAAACGTTACAAGTCTGTAGTACCTATGATTCTGTGATACATCTAACTATTAAATTTTGTTCTCTAGATCGCCCGATTTAACATGTTTAGATTTTTATTTGTGGGGGCGAATAAAAGACCACGTTTTTACAACCAGGCCTACGACACGAGAAGACATGATCGAACGGATAGGAAAAGTTATCCGCAATATTTCATTACCGGAAATAGAGGCTGCCGTCTCATCTACGCACCAGCGCCTACAGCAGTGCGCATTGCTGCTGATGGCAGACAATTTGAACATTTAAGACATCACTGATTTCTTTTAGGATAGTTGGTTAAAGGTGTTCTTTGAAAGCTTATTATGATATTAGTAGTACGCCGAAAGTAAATCGGCTAATTTCGGATGTCATCGAATACAAAAATTCCTCCTCTTTCCAACAAGACCAATTTTGATGTATTCGGATGAACAATTCCAAAGTTAGGGCTACTTTTATAATAGTAAATGTATCACCCCGCACCTAACTTATTTAAGCAGTATGCAAAAAAAATGACTAACGAAAGAAGTCAAAAATTATCTAAAGATTCTAAAAATGTTATAGCCGAATGAAGTATATTATCAAAATTTTACGAAAATCTTACGAAAAAAAATTTTAGAAAATTTTTCTATGGGTCACTTTGTATAAGAATTTTTTTATCTGAAAACTATGCGATCAACGGTTTCTGAGATATAGCCGGCGTCCTTTCTTAGTGGCCCACCCGGTACAGTACCCAAACTCAGATAATAAACACAGTAAATGATTGAAGTAAAAAACTACCGAAGAAGATAGGATTTATATTCGGTATCTGAATATTTTTTAAAGCGACATCAGCATCAAGACTAATCATTTTATCATGTGGAATATATGTTCCATTATATGGCATTATTGAAACAAATAACTACATATAATCTGTGTGATTGACTTTATAATTAATTATGAATCTAAAAAAATCTCAAGAGACAAATATGATAATTGGGAGTTTTAGATTTGTAGAGTTGGAACCTAGTTGGTTCTCACCCACCCTCTTCTTTTGGCTTCTCAACTCAACTCAATCCAAAGCAATCTAACTCAAGTTGCTGCATCTTGTACATCTCCAAATAAATTCAGATTTTTTCCATCTTGGTCTGTATGCTAACACAAAAGCTTTTATTGGGTTGGTATGATTCTAATGATACTCATCAGCAGTGATGTAAAATTGCGGTAATTTATTATTTCTGTAAATAACTGCCGCATATTACGTTGTTTTTTTCTCAAAATTTATTCTCGCGTAATTAAATAATATTAATAAATTATTACGGTAACCATGTCTTTAGTTTCTTGTGGAATCTCTTATACGTTTGAGTGGAGTCCTAGGATTCCGCGGAATATAGGTTAAAAAACACTGATTTAATTATTATACCGACTAATTAACAAACTAATTTTTCACTGTTACTAAAAATTAAACGGTGACGTAAAATAAAAAAGAAAGGGATGTATGGACACCATACATAATAGTGTCCCTACGTTCTGGTATTATATTCATTATCATGTTAGGCATAGAATAGCCCATATTCTCATTATTTAGTTTAATTACACCTAGAGATAAGAGTTTATCTGTTTCTTCGTCTGTAATTGTTCGTACTTTTGGAAATTGTGAACATGGTTTGGATGCTTGGTGCTAAAACTTGGACTTAACGGCGAATTGGGTCTGAAAAATTTTAAAATACTGCTGGGACTGAATTGGGAAGAAAATGCTTAACTATACATTAAAATTAAAAAATTAATTGAAAATGGTAACTTCAATCTAGATAAAACCATTAACAATATTCTGTGGGTGCTCTTCTGAAAGCATTTTAAGTCTTCCAGAGGCATAAGTTTACTGTAAATATTTCAAGTCTCTAGAAACGGTATCAAGTCTTCTGGAAACACTTTAAGTCTTCATTCCAAGTCTTCCTGAGGCAATATTAAGTCTTGTAGAGGCAGAATCGAGTCTTCTGGAAGCAGTTCAAGTTCTCCAAAAATCTTCTATAGATAATATCAACTCTTCTTCAACACTAGTATAGTAAATGTATCACCCCGCACCTAACTTAATTAAGCAGTATGCAAAAAAAAATGACTAATGGTAACTTCAATCTAGATAAAACCATTAACAATATTCTGTGGGTGCTCTTCTGAAAGCATTTTAAGTCTTCCAGAGGCATAAGTTTACTGTAAATATTTCAAGTCTCTAGAAACGGTATCAAGTCTTCTGGAAACACTTTAAGTCTTCATTCCAAGTCTTCCTGAGGCAATATTAAGTCTTGTAGAGGCAGAATCGAGTCTTCTGGAAGCAGTTCAAGTTCTCCAAAAATCTTCTATAGATAATATCAACTCTTCTTCAACACTAGTATAGTAAATGTATCACCCCGCGCCTAACTTATTTAAGCAGTATGCAAAAAAAATGACTAATGGTAACTTCAATCTAGATAAAACCATTAACAATATTCTGTGGGTGCTCTTCTGAAAGCATTTTAAGTCTTCCAGAGGCATAAGTTTACTGTAAATATTTCAAGTCTCTAGAAACGGTATCAAGTCTTCTGCAAACACTTTAAGTCTTCATTCCAAGTCTTCCTGAGGCAATATTAAGTCTTGTAGAGGCAGAATCAAGTCTTCTGGAAGCAGTTCAAGTTCTCCAAAAATCTTCTATAGATAATATCAACTCTTCTTCAACTCTTCATTGCAAGTATTTTGAAACCATTTCAAGTCTTCCGGAAGGAATATCAAGTCTTTTAGAAGTAGTATCAAGTTTTCCAGGGGCTTCAAGTCTTCTTTAAGCAGTGTCTCGTTCCAGAGGCAGTGTCGAGTCTTCTAGAAGCTTTTTAAGTCTTCTGAAAACAGTATCAAGTTCCGGTGGAAGCACTTTGTCTTTTGGAAGCATTTCAAGTCAATTTCATATTGAACCAAACTAGTTCTTCCAGATTGATTTGAAAATAATCTAGAAAATTTTCCAATTAAATACTTCAAATTCCTCCTTTTTTTGCAAATTTTCCAATTCCCTTGGCATGGTGTAAAACTTTAATAGCAAGTAAGGTTTTACTATCTTCTAGTAAGGTTTCTTTACTATTTTCTTTAGACGTCCCCATTTAATTTGTTATTTATTCGTTCTAGCTGGTTGACATATCCCATATCACTTTACCCCAATGTTTGGAAATAACTTCTGTTGCTTTTTTATCACAATATTGTGAACACTTTGATGTGTTCTGCACTGTATCACTAATTCTGAGTCAGCTACTTGTAATGTTCTTATCATACGGTTGGGAAAATGAGACACCACACCTTCTATATGTAAAAGGTAAACGGTGATCACGGACACCGTTTAAAGTCTAAAAGAATGATCACCAATCACTACGTTGCATAATAATCACGGAATCGCTAATTTAAGTTACAAAGAAGCAGTTAAATGTTTTTGCGCAGCTCAAGGTTTGCAAGGTACCGGTAATTTATGAAAAATTTGTTTGGTAATTTACAGTAAATTAAGGTAAATATTGTGGTAATTTACAGTGTAAATTAGAAATTCATACTGCTTATCAGGTAATCAATTCATTTACTCCTTCAACTCTTACATTCTATTTTTAAGAAATCATGAAGTCCATGCTTATGGAAATCATGTGTGTGTAATATCTTGTATAAGGAGACAATTATGATAATTTGGTGCTTAATTTTGTAGTGTTGGAACCTAGTTGGCTCTCACCCATCCTCTTCTTTTGGCATCTCAACCCAACTCAATCCAAAGCAACCCAACCCATGTTGATGCATCTTGTACAACTCCAAACAAGTTTGGTTTTTCTTCTTGTTTTGTATATGCTAGCAAAAAAGCTTTTGTATGTTTTTTATTGGTTTGGTATGATCCTAAAGATACTCATCAGGAAATCAATTCACTTTCTCCTTCAACTCTTACATTCTATTTTTAAAAAACCATGAAATCCATGTTTATGGAAATTATGTTTACGTATAATCTTGTGTAAAGATGTAAATATGATAATTGGGTGTTTAACTTTGTAGTGTTGGAATCTAGTTGCATCTCATCCATCCTCTTCTTTTGGCATCTCAACCCAACTCAGTCCAAAGCAACCCAACCCATGTTGCTGCATCTTGTACAACTCCAAACAAGTTTGGTTTTTTCTTCTTGTTTTGTATATGCTAGCATAAAAGCTTTTGTATGCTTTTTATTGGTTTGGTATGATCCTAAAGATACTCATCAGGAAATCAATTCACTTTCTCCTTCAACTCTTGCATTCTATTTTAAAGAAACCATGAAATCTATGTTTATGGAGATTATGTTTGCGTATAATCTTGTGTAAGGAGGCAAATATGATAATTGGGTGTTTAACTTTGTAGTGTTGGAATCTAGTTGCATCTCATCCATCCTCTTCTTTTGGCATCTCAACCCAACTCAGTCCAAAGCAACCCAACCCATGTTGCTGCATCTTGTACAACTCCAAACAAGTTTGGTTTTTTCTTCTTGTTTTGTATATGCTAGCATAAAAGCTTTTGTATGCTTTTTATTGGTTTGGTATGATCCTAAAGATACTCATCAGGAAATCAATTCACTTTCTCCTTCAACTCTTGCATTCTATTTTAAAGAAACCATGAAATCTATGTTTATGGAAATTATGTTTGCGTATAATCTTGTGTAAGGAGGCAAATATGATAATTGGGTGTTTAACTTTGTAGTGTTGGAATCTAGTTGCATCTCATCCATCCTCTTCTTTTGGCATCTCAACCCAACTCAGTCCAAAGCAACCCAACCCATGTTGCTGCATCTTGTACAACTCCAAACAAGTTTGGTTTTTTCTTCTTGTTTTGTATATGCTAGCATAAAAGCTTTTGTATGCTTTTTATTGGTTTGGTATGATCCTAAAGATACTCATCAGGAAATCAATTCACTTTCTCCTTCAACTCTTGCATTCTATTTTAAAGAAACCATGAAATCCATGTTTATGGAAATTATGTTTGCGTATAATCTTGTGTAAGGAGGCAAATATGATAATTGGGTGTTTAACTTTGTAGTGTTGGAATCTAGTTGCATCTCATCCATCCTTTTCTTTTGGCATCTCAACCCAACTCAGTCCAAAGCAACCCAACCCAAGTTGCATGTCTGTAAAAATCTTGTATCAGATTTTTCCATCTTGATTTGTATATGCTGACATAAACACTTTTGTATGCTTGTTATTGGGTTGGTATGATCCTAAAGATACTCACCAGAAAATCAATTCATTTTCTCTTCAACTCTTCAATTCTATTTTTAAGACATCATGAAATCCATGTTTATAGAAATTATGTATGTGTATAACCTTTATTAAATTTGCTTTAAGATGCTCTTTATTTCATCGGTATATTTCAACTGGTTCTTAAGATACGATTTTTTAAATTTCTATCTTCAGATTTCAAATCAAACATGGAATGTTGAATTCAAAAAGAACATGACATCTCTATTTATGAAAATTAAGATATTCTTTATTGTATATCTAACCGTTATTAAATCTAATTTAAAATGCTGTTCATTTTATCGTTAATTCAATTGGTTCTTGAGATATAATATCTTAAGTTTCTATCTTCGTATTATGACAAGCCAACATGCGCTGTTAAGTACAAAACATTGCTAAGATTTAAAAGAAAATTTTTAAAATTTTGACAGATTTTACGCAAAAATGGTAATTAAAAAGAAGTGATCAAAAAATATATGTGATATACAACATATCCATTTAATATCTGCCAATCACTATTTATCTATTCCATTTTTCGTTTGTTTAAAATAAAATACAAAAATTGTTCGTGCTTAGAATTAGCATCTTGGCAAACATGAGCTAATCTAGCCGAAGTTGCAATATATTTTATGTTAATTTAATATCATAAATGTAGCGTTTCAGTGTAATTACTCATTCCCAACCGAGATGCCTTGTTATGAAATAAGATCTTATCATTAGAAATGAGAAAGACAATCTTTTCTTATGTCTTGGAATACAAATACTTCTAGTTACAACATAGAAAGTCATAATTTATGATATTTTTTCATCATCATACACAACGTTTTTTATGTTCAACCCCTTGTCGATATTTATAACCGAAATTTTGGCACTTCCCATTATGTTCATTGGTGCTAGAAAAAATTCTTTTTTACCATTCTCTACATCTGTCAGCGGCAGCCGAAAAAAAGAATGGCGAGAAAAATGAACTGACCATGAAAAATGTTCGGTTAATACCTTCACCATCCCTTTGGGGCTTCATTATATATGCGACTATCTATCAGGCATATCCCGGGGCAACGCCGTATTGATCATCCCTTTTTTACGTGCCCATTACACGTGGCGGGAAAATAGTTGAATTAATTTTGATTGATTCAACTATTTTCCTTTTACATTTAAATATATCTTAAAAGTTTCGTTGGCGCAAAAACTTTTGAATATCTGATGTTCCACGCGTTGCCAAGAAAAGTTTTCGGAGTCCCGGGGAAAGTTTTGATGTAAAATTTCGCACTCCATATAGGAAAGATGTGATACGTTGCAAACGCGACATTAATAAAAGCAGAAAGTTTGCCCTTTTAGGCCGACATCATCGGACGTATTCCGAAAGTTGGAACGAGAGGAAAACTTCTCGCAGCTTTTACACGGTTCGTTGTATCGGTGTGTAGGCTTGAGTACTCCCGGTTATGAGAAAATATGTTTCGTGGTCACGAAACTGGAATGAATATAGTGCAGGGAAATATTTAATGAAATATTTACTTTATATCATCGTTTTTGGTTATCCACTGGCACGTAATTTCGTGTAATTTCGCTTCATATTTGCTTAAAATTTATTCAGTAATCCAATAAATTTTCCGGAAATTATTAAACAAAATTCGAGGTAGATTTGATATTAAATAATCAAATTATGAATGCCACATGGAATTGAGAATGAGGCGAACATAGAGGATGACGCATCTCGCTAACTAATCATCGATTTCTCGAGATGTTGCGTAAAGCAACCTTGTTCGCCGAAATTACATTTGAGTATTATATTTCGTGTAAAGATAAAAATTAATTTCCCACTTCATATCGAGTCTTAATACATCCTTTCATGTAAAACGCAATAATCTACTTCAAAGCGTCTGAAAACGTGTCAAGTACAGATATCCCCATGTCAATATTTAAAGGTTTATTTGAGTTTTGTAATTATCAATTAATTTTCAAAATGATTTTTAAGTTATTTTTTCATGTTTATTTTACACTTTAAATTTTGAAATCTTTTAGAACTCAACTTTCAATAGATCCTTAAACCGGGTTTTCGAGTTAAACTTGGAGTTCTTTAAAGTTTATGGAACTTTGAACAGGTTGGAGGATAGACCGGATGTAGTTCTTTATAATTACATTGTTAGGAATGTTTGGAAAGTTTCGGGAAGTTAAAATCGTACTTACAGCTACCCGAAAAGTTCATAGGGTGCGTGATGGCATCGTAACGATCTATAGACAAAGCTACGAGCACGTACGTTGAGGAATATGTGACGACGGCTTGCAAAAACTTGATTAATTTGCAAAGAACGTTCCCCGCGTGCCAAGCTACGGTTATTCTCCAGACGATATCCGTTGAGACGCTGATTAGACCGACCGACAAATCTGTTTAAAAAAAATAATGTTAAAAAGTACGAAAATTTTGCTGAAACATCTTCATTTACCTGCTATGGCTAAGTGCTTAATAAAAAAGTTCATCCTCGATTTTCTACTTTTCCCCACGAGCAACGTAACCAAAACAGCCGAGTTTCCCAAGACAATCATCGTAAAGAGCAACCATACGACCGTAAATTGAATAGTCTGAAAAAAAATTAATTACCCATAAATTAATTAAGATTAAAAGCGGTTTAATTAATTATACAATTTTGTAATCGAAAGTTTATTCGTGACTACAATAAATAAGTCATCAATTTAACAAAAAAAAAATAATAAAAAAAAATAAGTCACCATCAATCAATGAGAGCGCATGATTTCACTTATGGTAATGGATCTCACAAAACCACCAGAACAATGGCTTACGATTTCGTAAACCACAACCCAAACGCGACGACATGAACACCATATTAGGTATTTTGGAATACCAACTATTTAGGATGACCGTTTTTGGTGTTACAGTGACATCACCTACAACCGAGTTAGTTTCATTCGAAAAAGCTTCATTTTCATTTACATCCAATTCGATTAAAGAAAAAATTTAATCAATGATTCTAATTGGCGAAATATAGAAAACGAGTGGTTTTATTATTTTTCTTTTTGGAAATAACCGGACGTTTAAAAGCACATCTCTTGTAGTGATTAATTAGCGTCAACTCGACACAACGCCGCCGGTGGGAAAAAGCTATAAAAAAGTTACTACCCCGTGATTTAATTAAATTCTCGGTTGACATCGGCGGCATACTAAAAAAAAGCTCTTTGGGGTATTTGTATTCGATGCTCAAAAATGAATGCGAAAGTTATCGAATTCTTTGTTGGACATTAATTGGAGTTTTTATATGAATCGTTTCGAATTAATATCATGGACATATACATACAAATTGGTCACTAAAAGACTAAGTTTTGTTGTGTGTGATGGAACACATCTTATATTAGAGCCATTTTCTCATCCTTAATCATAATGTCTTCATTTGCAGCATCTAATATCACCAAATAGCAATTTCCAGTCTTTTGTCGGCAGTAAATAATCTTTTAGAAATAATATCTAGGCTTTTGTGACAGATTTGTAGTACTTAGTACTCAATTAGCAATATGCGAGCAGTATTTGTCTAAGCAGCAAATCTTTTGTAAACAGCATCTAGTTCTCTGTAAGCTGCATTCAGTTTTCGCAAGTAGTAATCTTTGGCATCCAATATTTAGCTTTCAATTAGTAGTATTTAGTCCTCTGGAAGCAGTATCAAGTCTTTCTTCATGTAATATCTATTCTACATTAAGAGTATAAGGTTTCTGTTATCGGAATCTTGTCTTTTTCTAGCAATGTTAAGTCTTTATTAACATTTTAAGCTTTCTGTCATTAGTATTTAGTCTAATAAGTATAAAATTTCCGCCGTTAATATCTGGTTTTTTTCAAGCAATATCTAGTATTTAGTGAGTTATATCTACTACGTGTATCTACTAAGTGTTATATCTACTAAGTGTACATAGAGTAATTTCAAGGTGGAGTATGCCGAGTTAACAAGCCTACAAACATGTTTCTTGAAATATAAGTACGAAGGCTTACACGACCGGTGTTAACTGAACTAAAATTGGAACTAACATTAGCACTAATACTATAACTATCACTAGGACTAACACTAGATTTAAAACTAGAAACTTTCGGGTTTTGCCGTACGTTTTTTGAAAAAAATGTGTGGTATTTCGAACCAGTTTCTGAACGCATCCGAAATGTCAAACATTTTTTCAAAAAACGCACGGCAAAACCCGAAAGTTTCTAGTTTTAGATCTAGTGTTAAGTCCTAGTGATAGTTCTAGTGTTAGTGCTAGTGTTAGTTCTAATTTTAGTTCATGTTTCTTGAACCTCAAACGAGAGTCCTTAATAACACCGAGATTGTGAGAATCACAGGAAGTTACTAAACGGGCACCTTGCAGAACCAAATGAAACTTGTTTAAAAAAGCTGAGTCTTCCATCAGTTTGCCGACGCTGGGTTCAAAAATAACAACTGATGATTTAGAAGGGTTGGTTTTTTAGAAGCTTTTCAAGTTTTCTTGAAGTAGTATCAAGTTCTCTAGAAGCATTTCTAGCCTTCTAAAAGTATTTCGATTCTTCTAAAAGCAGTTTAAGCCCTCTGAATACATTTCAAGTCTATTGGAAGCAGTTCAAGTCTTCTGATAGCAATATAAAGTCTTCTAGCAGTAATAACAAGTCTTCTGGAAGCATTTCAAGACATTAGAAAATTCTAAAGACATTTGAAGTATTATGTAAACATTTCAAGTCTTCTGGGGGAAACAATACCAAATTTTTTTTCATGCACAAGTACAATAAAATATGCTATTATTAATTATGCAAAATTAAAAACACATTTTAATAATTTTAAAATGCGCCTGATTATCAACAAAAGTACCTAAAGGCATTGCTCAGGAGCTATAAACACCTATATTACGAATGAAAACGGGATACATCTGAACCTGTTACAACAAGCGTATGAGACATATGAGAGCTTCCAAAAGTATCCGAATGAAAGTGTCCAAACTTTGATCATCGGAATGATCGGCAATGGCCGATTAATCGGCTGATTAATCGACTCTTTTAGGGCCGAATAGTCGGATAGTCGTTAGTCGGCCAAAATCATAGTCGGTCCAACCTTAGTTTATGATTAATCCCATTTCGTTAATGTAATCATTTTCTTGCAAGGGGACGTTAAATATTCTATTAAATAAATCTAAAGATGCTTCTTTATGTTGTAAGCAGTTATATGAGTATTTTGGAATAATGGTGTCAGTAGTTGTTGGTTTTCTGTAGATTTGATATGATAGAGAATTATCAACATTATTTCTTTTGATGGTCAAGTCTAAGAAATTCAGGTACAGTCATATTCGATTCCTGTCGTGAATTTTAACTTTGATATATTATCAAAAATGTTGGAAAGAGCTAGTAACTTAGCGTTGTTACCCTTATATGGGATGATAATGTCATCCACGTATCGGCCATAGAATAATATATCTGATACAAAAAGATTGTATTTATCGGAAAAAAGCAATTCTTCGAAGTGTTTAATATAGATGTCTGATATAATTCCCGTTATTGGGGAACCCATTGGTAATCCATCTTTCATTTGGTAAAAGTGTTTTCCGAAAATGAAAAAATTTTGATCGCAGACCAATTCTAGAATATTTATAAAATTATTGAACTCCTTAATGTTTAGATTTAGTTCAGTTTGGAGTGCAATTAAATGTTTTTTAATTATGTTAATGGATCTTCTATGGGTACGTTAGCATATAAATTTTTGATACCGAAAGATCTCTGTATTTATTTGTTAATTTCAGATGACTGAGTTTATGGATAAGTTCTAGAGAATTTCTTATATTGTATTTTAGATGTTTATGAAAAATACTATAAAGATATTTTTGAATTATTTTAGCAATTTTGTTAGTGGGTGTGTTGTAGTTACTTATAATCGGTCTTTATGCTTTTTTCTTTCTTGTGTAATTTAATGAGGCTTTTGAGTGTAGGTATAAGTGGGTTCATATCTATACTATTTGAAGGAGTAATGTTGAATTTGTTTAAACCTGGTTGATATTCTTTGATAAGCCTTTTCAATTTGTTATTGAATGTAGTGGTTGGGTTTCTTTTTATAGGGTAGATGTTGTTTTCATTGAAAAATTTCAATGTTTTTTTCGATATATGTTTGTCGATCTAAACTGACATAACCCGCGTTTTTATCTCCTAATGTTACTGTTAAGTTATTTATAGAGATGGTGTTTCTTAGTGATTTCAATTTGTGACGAGTAAAGGAGGGGTGATTGGGTAAATTAGGTGGGGGTTTAACATTTTTTATTAGATTATGGTTATCTTCAAATATCTGTTTGATGTTTGAATTATAATTTAGTTGTGATTCGATTTTTATAGCATAGGTGACAGGGTCATCTTTTGAGAAAAAAGAAGAGAAAAAAAAACCCATCCAGTTTGTTGGAATCTGTAAATGGTGTAAGTCTCTCACTCACTTGAGTTTCACGATTTGTTGTCGCCATTTCTGTGTTTTATTTTATTTTAATGTTTTTTTTGTATTTTTCATCCTTTTGACGGTATTTATATACATAATTATATTTTTAATATGTTAATTACATGTTTATACTTTTAGTCGTGCCCTTGGAAGATTGCTAGGCAATCGAAATAGTGTAAAATAATAATAATAATATATTTATTGCCACATTCAGAATACATATGTAATTATATACAAATAATAGACAAAACAAGGCTGACAATAGGTCATTTTATCGCCATAGGCGATGTCTTCCAAAAGACCCAACCGGTAATATATGTATGAAATCAATGTAAGTAAATAATATGTCATGTATATAACAAAGAAGGTCTAAATATCAAAAAGATAGAAAAATAAAACAAGAAGAAAGGAGAAAATGAGAGGCAAAGCAAGCAAAGAAACAAAACAACTAGAAAACGTCAGCCCAGCCCCTGAGGAGAAACACAAAAGAAAAGTTTTAACTTTCCCTTTGCGTGAAAATAAGCGGCTGACTCTAACAAGCAGACTCGGACACCTGACGAGACAAGAAATAGCACCTTAAAGAGGACTTAAACGCAAGAAAACTACGGGCATTACGAATCTCGAAGGGTAAACCATTCCAAAGTGATATGGCCTGAATGAACTGGAAACATGAGTAATGTGTCCCCCTGTGCTCTAGTAGGTAGTCCGCGCGACGACATGAATTGAAATTTTGTGTACAAATATGTTGGAGTTTGAGAGAAGAGGATTTTATATATAGTTAACAGTATGCGAAAAGATCTGCGCCTTTCAACGGTTAATATACGGAGATGATTACGATAAGGTGTAACATGGTCATACCTTCCTAAGCCAAAAATAAAACGTATGCAATTGTTTTGTAACCTTTTCAATTTGTTACGGAGAATAACAGATAGATCGGGGTACACGGTATCAGCACAATCTATATGAGGAAGTATTAAGGAGTAGCAGAGGTTGCGACGAACATCAGGCGGAAGAAAATAACGAAGTTTACGTATAGAATGAAAACAGAAATATACTTTTTTACAAACGGACTGAATCTGGTACCGCCAAGACAGTGCAGAGTCCATCACCACTCCCAAGTTTCTAACTGTATGAGAAAATGGTATAGCATTGTTATCAAGCATCAATTGTCCAGCACCGAAAGAGTAAAATCTAGCAACCAATGGTCTTGAACCGAAAGCAATAGTCTAGGTTTTGGCAATATTTAAGCTCAAGCCATATCGCTTAGACCAGCCCAAAACCTTACCCAGATCATCGTTAAGTCGCACCACATCTGCTGGAAGCTCGTCCACAGTTGTTGACGTTTAAATTTGCAAGTCATCTGCGTATAAATGATAGTTGCATGAGATTAGCTTAGTAACACTGTTTACAAAGATTGAGAACAGTAATGGACCCAATACACTGCCCTGAGGCACTAAACAATGAGTTGCAAATACTGAGGAGGACGATGGCGTATCACGCACACACAGAGAACGGTGCAAAAGATATGACCGAAACCAAGCAACACACTCCGGGGTAAAACCAATAGCAGACATAGACGCCAGCAAAAGGGCATGGTCAACGGAATCAAATGCCTTACTGAAGTCGAGCAATACCAATAAGGTCAGGCGTCGGTCATCACAGTTGCTTCTAATATCGTCAGTAATTTTGATGAGTGCCGACGACGTACTGTGCCCCGGGCGAAATCCAGATTGAAATTCAGTAATTATGTTATGGTCATCAAGGTACCCCTGCACTTGAATATGTATCAGACGCTCAACTGCTTTAGATATTACAGAAAGAATAGAAATTGGCCGGAAGTCACTGGGTTGAGTAGGACGTTCGATCTTAGGAATTGGTACAACATAGGCTTGCTTCCAGATAGAAGGAGAGGTTGAGGATTTAATTGAAAAGTTAAAAATATGTAGTAGTGGAGGAGTAATAATGTCCATGATGGGAACCAATTGTTTAATATTGATACCATCAACACTGACACAAGTGGAGTGCGAATCCATAAGAGCATCAGTAACCTGGACCGAATCCAACATGGCAAAAGAAAAGGTTGAAGTGATATTAGTACAAGAGCCGATCGCGAGCATTGTAGAACTCTTGATGGAGTCATCAAGAATGTTCTGCAAAATAGCCCACTAAAGAATTGCAATCAATGTTGTTATGTTGACAAGGCGACTCAACTATGCCAAGGGAACACATGGTTTTCCAAAAGCCATGCGTGTGTAATAAAATAGTGTTTTTATTTTAATTTTAATTTATCAATACCACCCAGAAGTGCAGTGGTACTGATGCTAGGTCGAAATCCAGACTGTTTATGTAGAAAAATGTTATTATCGATGATAAAAGCCCTTAATCTCTCTGCAATAAGTTTTTCCAAGATTTTGGATAAAATCGGCAAGATATTGATGGGCCCAATATCATTCAGACCTGAAGGGTTTTTATTTTTTGAAAATTCTAAACAAAAATTCATGATGTAACAAATGAAGAAGAATTGTTGGACAACATAGAACAAGCATTTTTTTACTATCAATTGGAGATGATAAAATCTCCAATTGATTTAGTTTTAATGCCAAGCAATAACTGCGCAATCTCCTCTTCTGTTGTGAAGGCAAAATCTAGAGGTGTAACATCGAACAACATTTGATGATTGTTATAGAAAAGTTGTAAATCATCCAAGGAATTAACCTGTGTTGATTGAAAATAAGAATTTATTTGATTAGGTGCACTCAAAGTATTCAAAATGTTTAGACGTCTGTTAGAAGTAACTCCCAGAGATTTAAAAGAACTCCATAATTTGCGAGAATCGTTACCAGAAAATAGGTATGTAAGAATTTTGTGTTTTTTGCGAAACACAGACGAGTTGGTAAAATTTCTCAATAATTTATAATAATCGAAATGATGTGGATTTTTAGTTTTTTTTTTTCATGAAGTCTGATTAACGTTCTGACATTATCAGTTATAACACCAAGAAGAATCCAACGATCGTACGTTGGCAACAACTACAAAATTTTTCAGGATTGAAAAATAATTAATAATTAATTTTCATGCTAAAATAGAAAAAAATTGAATCAAACATGAGATTAAATCGAAACATGTCAAATTACAACGAAAAAAAAATTTAATTTAAAAATAACTTGTGTTATTTGAAATCAACAATCATGAAAAAACGTCACAACCGTTACTTAAAAAATTGAAAACATTAAAACATTTTAAAAAGCTGAATTTAACCTTTAAAATTGATGAGAGATAAGATGGGGCAATGAATTGCTATAAAGGTATAAAATTTAAGAAAAACCTGTTCGTGACTGCAAACCCAGTTCCAAATATATACACTACGCATTATCAAGAATGAATCAAGCTTAAGCTATTACAAGATCTTAATAAATTTAAAAGCAGCTAAAATCACTTGAAAACCAAACTTCAAAATATCATATCAGTGAAGTAATTAGAACTCCATTCTGTCTTTCCCCTCGATGTAACCGCACCATTCTACGACCATCATTCGCTTATAAACAAAGCCTTGATTCATCACCGCAGACTATGTCATTCTACTAATGAAACCACCCTTGCCGTTCTTGATACTATACAAGTCTGTCTGCTTTCTGAAGAGGTATTAATGGAAGTCGAAAGTAAGGGCGATACGAATAAAGTACAAAGGAAGAAATTCTGCTCTCAAGAGTTGCCATCGACAAGTGTTAGTTCAAAGTTCTCATCTAATACACAACAATCGGCCTTGTTGTTTAAAATCAATCCCATCCGACTAAGGAGTTGGTCTTCACGTGCGTTGATTCTTAGGTCACGTGTTACAGTAGGACGGCGCCTCCAAGAATTTTAACAACGTAGTCGAATGGACTCCATCTATGGCATCATCATAGTGTTTGAATTAAAGTTTTGGTTAGTTCTATCCTTTGTAAACAAGTATGCACTAAAGTTCTGTATATCCGTCTTGAAATTGATTACATTTTTGGCGTAGTTGATATGAAAACCGCAGATCCGAAAATTTCCAAATTTACATATGATACGCAGAAATGGTGACTGATTACAATAAACTTTACCGCAATTTTTTTCATCGGGCGATTTCGAAGATATCGATCTTTAAAGTGAGCCCTGACTTTTGGCACGGACTTTAGATACTACTACACACATTCTCAATATCTTTGATATACATACCCCTTTCGTCCAGTTACTGCCAAAGATTACTGTCCTGGCATAACTGATAATGTCAGAATGGTAATGAGACTTTGTGATAAAGACTCCTTAAAATTTAAAAAAACTATAAAATACATATCATCGAGCGATTTCGAAGATATCGATCTCTAAAGTGAGGGGCCTTGACCTCTGGTAAGGACAATAGTCTACATTAGTAGTCATCTTGGACCCTTACTATTCGTAACGTACATAAACGATATTTCTTCTTGTTTTAAATTTTCAAAGTTTTTACTCTATGCCGATGATAATAAAATATTCGCAAGAATTGGGTCTAACCTGGACTGTCTAAGACTACAGGAGGATCTTGACCGCCTGCATGACTACTGCCATGTCAACAAACTTTACTTAAATTATGACAAATGCCAAAAAATTACATTTACTCGGAAACGTTATCCCTTCAACTTTCCGTACAACTTTAATGGTACCGCTATCCGGTCTACTGATAACATAAAGGATCTCGGCATTATATTAGATTCCAAATTGCGATTTCATCATCATATTGAATTTATGGTGAAGAAGTCTCTACGTAATTTGTGGTTTATTATCAGAATCTGTAAAAATTTCACAAATTTTTTGTGTATAAGAACCCTCTATTTGGCATTTGTTAACAGCGTGCTATGTTACGGCTCAGTAATATGGAACCCTTTGTATGCGGTGTATCGTGATCGTATTGAAGCCATTCAACGACGCTTTGTACGTTATTTAGCACACAAATTTCATCTTCCTTACTGCGATTACGATAGGCGTTGCGTAGTCTTCAACTTATTGTCTCAGCAGCAACGTCGACTTGTCTCTGATCTGATCTTCCTTTTCAAGCTTGTTAATGGCATGCTGGATACCCCCGATCTTCTGCCTGAACTGAGCTTCAATGTCCCGCAGCGGCTTACACGAAACAACGCCACATTTCGTGTTAACGTACCTAACACGAACATGTAAAAAAACTCGCCATTAGTTCGAATTCTTAATTCCTACAACCAAAACTTCAACCATGTACCTCTCTTCGACATTTCTTTACGTTCTTTTAGAAAATATGTAATATCTAACGTTTAGCGGATGTTTGCTGGTTGAGTTATTGTTTTGTTTACTTTAGTTTATTCTAGAATTTTTATATTAATTTTCATTCTTATGAGGATGCTTTGTTGGGGATATGCTCCCTGTTTGCATCCCGAATATGTATAAATAAATAAATAAATAAATAAATTAAGAGTATACTTAATTCTCTTTTTTTACACACATTTTTGGGGAAGTATTTATCGTATGTAATCTAAAAATAAATTTTTTTGAGAACGTATTTATCGTATAAAAAGAGAATTAGGTGTATAAGGCTTCTGCGATCAGCATCTTGGGCTTTTTAAGCAGTTTATATTCTTTTGCAAACAATAATTTGTCCTCATGAGCAGCCTAATATCTCTGCCATCAATATATAGTCTTTTTCAAGCAATATCTAGTGCAAGTTAATTAAAACCATAACTAACAGTAGACGTAGAACTAGATATAACATATTTGGGTTTAGCCGTGCGTGTTCAGACGAAATTTTCTAGTTCTAGTTTTATTCAAAAATAATATAGAAACTAACACTATTGTTGGTTATATATGTATGGTATGTTCTGGTTGATCCGAGGTATTATCCCTTCATCTTCTGAAAAACTGTGTCTGACAGACTGAGTCTGTCAACAGGAGACTACGACAAAGCACTGAAGATGCCAAGTGAGATCTTAGCGAAACGTCTGTCCCTATCCACAGGGAACAACCAAGAAGATGAACGGATGATACCTCGGATCAACCAGAACACATACTTCTCCATCCGTGAAGCACTACGAAATACCATAACACTATTATAGTGTATACAACAATCTACAGCTAAATAAAAATTAAAACTAGGACTAACACTAGACGTAGTACTAGAAAGTTTCGGTCTTTAGACGCACGGCTAAACCTGAATCTTTCTAGTACTACGTCTAGTGTTAGTTCTAGTTGTAGTTTGAGCCAACATTATCACTAAAGCTAACATTAAACCTAAAACGAAATACATTTGGGTTTCACCATACCTTTGTTAAGAGGGAACCCAACCTAATCCAACCCACTTCAGAAGTAACCCTAGACTTAAAACTGGAATCATTAGGGTTTAGCCGTCTTAAGAGACGAACGGCTACATCCTAATGTTGTTTTAAGCTGGGTTGTAGGAATAGTATTAGCTGTACTTTTAGTTCCAGAAGAATTTACAACAATCTAGAGATAAAGACGAATTAAAACTAGAACTAACACTAGACCTAGTACTAGAAAGATTCAGGTCTAAAGACGCACGGCTAAACCTGAATCTTTCTAGTACTAGGTCTAGTATTAGTTCTAGTTGTAGTTCGAGCCAACATTAACACTAAAGCTAACATTAAACCTAAAACGAAATACATTTGGGTTTCGCCATACCTCTGTTAAGAGGGAATCCAACCTAATCCAACCCACTTCAGAAGTAACACAAGACTTAAAACTGGAATCATTAGGGTTTAGCCGTCTTAAGAGACGAACGGCTACACCCTAAAGTTTCCAGTTTTAAGTCTAGTGTTAGTACTAAAGCTAGGTTGTAGGAATAGTATTAGTTGTACTTGTAGTTCCAGAAGAATTTACAGCAATCTAGAGATAAATAAGAATTAAAACTAGAACTAACACTAGACCTAGTACTAGAAAGATTCAGGTTTAGCCGTGCGTCTGAAGACGCACGGCTAAACCGAAACATTCTAGAACTAGGTCTAGTGTTAGTTCTAGTTTTAGTTCGATACAAGTATACAATAATTTAAAATTAAATATCATCTAAAAATAGAACCAACACTAACGCTAGAGCTAATACTAGACCTACAACGAAAAACATTTAGGTTTAGCCGTTCCTCTCTTAAGAAGAAACCCAATCAATCCAACCCAACCTAGCTTCAGAACTAACAATAGGAACATTAGGATTTAGCCGTCTTAAGAGACGAATGACTAAACCCTAATATTTCTAGTTCTAAGAGTAGTGTTAGTACTAAAGCTAGGTTGTAAGTCCAGTATTAGGAACACTTTTAGTTCCAGAAGATCTAACAAGAACCTAGAGCTAAATAAGATTTAAAACTAGAACAAAACCTAGAAACTTTCAAGTTTAGCTTGAAAGAATCTTTGGGCATTTCACCAATATTATTGATTATTAATATGTATTATTGTTAATAATGTGAATGTTTGTATTCGAAATGGTTTTAAAATTCTTGGTGTGAATACTCGCCAAGATCTTTATGGGACATAAAGTTACTACGTC
Source organism: Onthophagus sagittarius (assembly GCA_036711965.1). NCBI lineage: Eukaryota > Metazoa > Arthropoda > Insecta > Coleoptera > Scarabaeidae > Onthophagus > Onthophagus sagittarius. Next base: position 19,622,046 of record JASERS010000004.1, read on the forward strand.
GATAAAAGAGGAAGAAAAAAGATAAAGCAAGAAAACCTTTCGTCTCTGAAACTTGCGACGTCGGCGGTCATCAAAACATATTTTTTGAAGTACGAACAAGGACAAACAAGGAGTTATATTTCGGCCATCAATTAGATTGGGTTGACGCGACGCAAAATGACACTTGGGCTTCGAATTTTATCCCAGGATTCAATATCCGGACGAGAGAGAGCCAGATCCTTCCACAGGATATTAAAGAGTTACCGATATTTTTCTTTTAAATTATTTTTATTTTAGGGACATGACTAAGATATTTTCTTTATTTATGTGTAATAGAGATATTTAAGTAACTAGACTGATGGATGACTCAATTTTTTTGTGCGTTGACGCCTAGACACATGCACACGCCCATACGTTCTTATCTCGTGAGACAATTCGTTCCGGATTTCAAAGAATGAATGAGCAAACCGTTCTCATTATTCAGTATAAATACTTTTGTGTTTTTGTTGGCTGACAAAACCGGTGAGTGGTGGACATCAAAGAACGGCGACTGAAAGCGTCCATCAAGCGATCTCTGTGATGTTGCTGCTTATACTGTATAATGACATGGAGAATTGGCCGATTAGTAATCGCTGATGTTGGGTATTTTATTATTATTATTAAAATAAAATATTTTTTTTATTATTCGGTCCAATTGGGGAGATTTATTATTCTTTTCTACTGACGTTAGGGTAAAGGAGAAAAGTTCGTTTCCCGTTTTATGGAGGAACGCCCGAAGCAATCGTTCGACAAACGCATTTCCCTGGTCGACTCTGATTAAAATGGACGATCACATGCTCCCCAGCTATTTCCACATCTTCGATGATCCCGGCTCCAATTTCAATCGACCAGAGATTGCTTTCTAACCAGTTTCCCTAATTTGCAATCGAAAACCTCCGTAAACTACAAATTTTAGAACTCATTTTGATTGTAAAGGTTTCGCTTTTTTTTTCGCTTCTCCTGCTATTTATAGGGTCACGCGACGATGTTTTATTGGACGTAATAAGAAAGAAACTTTTGTTGTGCGAAAATAAAGGTGTCGCATGCGGGTAAACAAGTTTTCATTTGGCCTTTTCACGCGAATCTCCACGTGCTTGTTTTTCCGGCTATAAACAGAATAAAAACCTTCGATGAATTGTCGTTAATTGCGGCCGCGTTGCCTTTTTCGTTCGGCTCTGCTTTAATGGGCCGATATTTTTACGATCTCTCGCGGATGCCGTCGATCACTTCTCGGCATAAGATGCTCCAACAATTTCCATTTACATCCATCGGTGACACTAGTATTAGCTTGTACTGTCCGGGAGCAGATGTGTGGTCCGATCCTTACACGGAATCCTGCGGCGACGTTCCTTCATGAACCTTCTTTATAGGCAAAAACCGTTCGACGAAGCCGCCGTCGGGTACCGTGTACGTATTGGACTTGATGAGAACATCTTACGTGCTGCGATTTGATGATGACGATGGGCGATACGAGGAGGTCCGCGACTACCCGCAGTTTAATCCTCTGGCGATATGCCAACAGGATAATTCGACTGATAAATTATCGAACGCACTCTGCATTCGTTGGTATTAACTTAATGAGGAGTCGGTTATAACTAGAACGTAAGCAAACTTGTAAACATATCTCTCGTTGCATCACTTATGTGAATATATGAAATTACTAAATACAAGAATTATTTTATTAGTTAACGACACGTACTTAATATAACTCAAATTATGACCCAATTATTAAAAAAATATATGATATTTTATTAATTGAAGGTCGAGCTAAAATGAAAAAAGTGGAAAGACAAAAAGATTCTAAATAAGCCGAATAGAAAAGGTTCAATGAAGTCTTGAACGGCAAAAAAGATTACTTAAGTTTGAAGACTCTCTCAGATGATGATTGAAGAGCTTATAGAGAAAGTGAATTGGAAGTAGAGAAGTACTGCAAGTGAAAAGTAAAGAAAGCAGCGAGGAGAACGATTGGAATGAGACTGTAAAGGCGCTACATAAATAATGACTACTTACCAGAGATTGTAAACAGAGTGGGCAAGAATGATTGATAGTTGTAATAATAAAGTGTGTTTGCATTACACACGATAGATACTTTCTCAAAAATTAGTGTAAAATCCGAATTAACTGTACTATTAACGTAGACCAGATATTTAATGAAAAATTACTAGATATTAATGGCGGAAATCTTATACTCTTAATGAAGAGTAGATGTAAACGACAAACGAATACATTTTGATGGCAGAAAGCTGAAAATGGTAATGAGGACTAGACATTTTTTACAAAAGACTAAATACTAATTGAAGAGGACTAGATACTGTTTGAAGACTAGAATGAAGGCTAGATACTGCTTGAAAAAGTCTAGATATTGACGGCAGAAATCTACTCTTAATGAAGTCTAGATGTAACTGGAGAGGGATTAGATATTGATGGATTAGATATTGAATTACAGAAAGCTTAAAATGATAATAAAGAATAGATACTTAATGTACACTAGATATTGCATAAAAAAGGACTTCATACTACTTCCATAGGATTATCATCGTTGCAATATGTATATAAGATATATTGATATCTTCGTAATCGCTCGATAAAAAAGATTATGGTAAAGTTTACTGTAATCAGTGAACATTTCTGCGTATCATATATTAATTTGGAAATGGTATATGATATGCGTATCATATATGATAGCTATCATTGCTATTTTTGTTAATAAGTGCCTTAATAAGTGCCCATTCTGTTAATAAATGAGGATCCTCCTTCATAACAAAGTAAAATTATTTGGCAAAAACACACAGACATTCCTGCGTCGACGTCGTCTGAACAGATAGTTTAAATCTGTAAGAATGAGTTAGGCCAAGTAGAACATCCATCACTAGAGTTATCTTTGTGCTTATCGCACAAGAATTTGAAAATGTTCAGGGTGGTATGATAGCTATCATTGCTATTTGGTGATATTAGATGCAGTAAATGAAGACAGTATTGATTGTGAATAAGTGTTCCCTATAAAAATGTATAATGACGCGCGGTTAAACCGGACACGTTCTAGTTCTAGGTTTATACATTAAACTTTAATTGTTTAAAACGTTAGATTGGTTAATATTTTAATGAACTAAAGGTAAAACTAATAGTAAATCTGGAACTAGAATCAGAACTAGATTCTAGTTCTGGGTCGAGTGTTAGCAATGATGGGCGACAGGTAAATACCCGGTGGGCAGGTATTTATAAATTAGGTATTTATCTCAGCATAGGGTAAATAAAAAATTTATACCAATAGTACAGTAGAGAGGTACGAATTGACACCTCTTTTAAGCTAGCAGGCCCATAGTGGCAGAATCGATTGAAACCTATTGGATTATTTAGTACCTATTTTGTACTAATTTGTGTCACCGATAAAAATTTTGTACCACGTACCGTTAAAGAAAAATTCGTGATGCTGCTAACTTACTATTTAATACTAAGCTAGCAGGTCCATTTAAAAAAAAGACGTAAAAGAATAAAACAAAAGTGGATTTGAGAAGAGCTGAATTTGTACTACTTTTTACCATTAATACAAATTTAGTATCATGTAGCGTTGAGCAGAAATTGGGGGCACTGCTAGCGTAATATTGTTAGCGGAAGCTATCATTCTTATGTTCTAATATGTATCAATATCCAGAAAAGTTGGAAAAATTGAGAATTAGGTGAAATTGTAGTTTCATACAGTTTGATTCAAAAACTGCCTTTTTGACATATATGATAAGATGTAGAGCATTAAAGCTCTTTCAAAATGAACGTAATACTCAGTTACATTGGCAATTTTGTCAAACGGGTCTTATTTTTGATAAATTACCTATTGAAAATTTGATAATCGACTCCTTAAAATTTCTTATAGTAGTGAATTTTATAATAGTAAATTTGAATAATAGTAAATTTTTCATCATAGTAGTAGTTTTCTCATAGAATTGCTACTCAAAACAAATTAAGAATATATAAACACGTCGAGTATATAGGGTTATGTTTGATTTTGTGAAAAATTTTATTTTATATTTTATCATAATTTGTTTTTAAAGTAATTTTAGAATGTTAGTGTTGTATCATTTTCGGCTGAATTGACTTGCCTCCTTCTGAAGATGATTTGTAAAATCGAAATCTATCACTTAGCATAAAGTCAATTATTAATATTTTATATATAAATTAAGTATAGGTTGGCACTAATGTCAATAATAACAAGTGTTTGACTAAATTAGCAAAAATATTTTTAAGAAAAAGTTTTGAAGAACCTTTGACGTCGTACATATTATTACGGAGGCATCTGCGAATCCAGGTATGTTAAGATTATGCATCTTACTGCTTCATGTAATATGTGACATACAAGTTTATCTTTAACAGTACTGGTATTTTACACCTTTGATCGCAAATACAAAAATATTTAGAAAAAATCGAAAAAATTAAGATTAAGCTTTTCAACTGCTTCCAGAAGACTCTATACCAGTTCTGGAAGACGTAATTCTGCCTCCAAAATATTTGAAATGCTTCCAGAAGACCTGAAATGCTTCCAAAAAACTTGATACTGCTTCTTAAAGCTTGATACTATTTCCAGAAGACATGATTCTGCTTCTAGATCATTTGATCGCTTCCACGTCCATCTTTCTTTTATTTTTGACATCTTTTTATGGAAGTGGCCCTGCTTGCTTAATATTAAGTTAGCAACGCCGCGAATTTCTCTTTAACGGTACATGGTAAAAAATTTATATCGGTGGTACAAATTAGTACAAAATAAGTACTAAATAATCCAATAGGTATTAAATCGATTTTGCCGCTATGGTCCTGCCAGCTTAAGAGAGGTCGAATTGATAGATCCATTTGACTCCCGTTTGTCATCATAAAGATGCATGGTTAAATCGAAACATTATAGCCAAAGGTCTAGTGTTAGTTCTAATAATAATAATAATATCCTATGTCAAAATAAGTTTTGGACAAAATGTCCACACTGGGTTATTCGGTGTTTAGTTTTAATTTTTATTTAGCTCTACATTGTGGTAAATTCTTCGGGAACTAAAAGTATCACTAATACTAGACCTACAACCTAGGTTTAGGTTGTACCTTAAGACGGCTAAACCCTAATGTTTCTAGTACTAAGTCTAGTGTCTAGCTCTGAAGCTAGGTTGGGTTGGGTTAAACCCTAATGATTCATTAGGGTTTACATTCGAATCCCGTCTGTCTGCAGATGCATGGCTAAATCAAAACGTTATAGTGTTAGGTCTAGTGTTAGTCCTAGTTTTTTATACAAGTATACAACAATTTAAGACTGAATAACAACTAAAGGTACAGAAAATACTGATACTAGAGCTAATACTAGACCTAGAACGAAAAACATTTAGGCTTAGTCGTACCTCTCTTGAGATGAAACCCAATCCAACCTAGCTTCAGAACTAACACTAGACTTAGAACTAGAAACATTAGGGTTTAGCTGCCTAAAGAGACGAATAGCTAAATTTTAATGTTTCTAGTTCTAGGTTTAGTGATAATACTAAAAGTTAATACTAAAGTTAGGTTGCACGTCTAGTGTTAGTTAAAGAAAAATTCGTGGTGCTGCTAACTTACTACTTAATACTAAGCTAGCAGGTCCATTTAAAAAAAGACGTAAAAGAATAAAACAAAAGTGGATTTGAGAAGAGCCGAATTTGTACTACTTTTTACCATTAATACAAATTTAGTATCATGTAGCGTTGAGCAGAAATTGGGGGCACTGCTAGCTTAATATTGTTAGCGGAAGCTATCATTCTTATGTTCTAATATGTATCAATATCCAGAAAAGTTGGATAAATTGAAAATTAGGTGAAATTGTAGTTTCATACAGTTTGATTCAAAAACTGCCTTCTTGACATATATAATGAGATATAGAGCATTAAAGCTCTTTCAAAATGAACATAATACATAGTTACATTGGCAATTTTGTCAAACGGGTCTTATTTTTGATAAATTACCTATTGAAAATTTGATAATCGACTCCTTAAAATTTCTTATAGTAGTGAATTTTATAGTAGTAAATTTTAATAATAGTAAAGTTTTCATCATAGTAGTAGTTTTCTCATAGAATTGTTACTCAAAACAAATTAAAAATATATCAACACGTCGAGTATATAGGGTTATGTTTGATTTTGTGAAAAATTTTATTTTATATTTTATCATAATTTGTTTTTAAAGTAATTTTAGAATGTTAGTGTTGTATCATTTTCGGCTGAATTGACTTGCCTCGTTCTGAAGATGATTTGTAAAATCGAAATCTATCACTTAGTATAAAGTCAATTATTAATATTTTATATATAAATTAAGTATAGGTTGGCACTAATGTCAATAATAACAAGTTTTTGACTAAATTAGCAAAAATATTTTTAAGAAAAAGTTTTGAAGAATCTTTGACGTCGTACATATTATTACGGAGGCATCTGCGAATCCAGGTATGTTAAGACTATGCATCTTACTGCTTCATGTAATATGTGACATACAAGTTTGTCAGCGGTTATTGGAATCATCCTATATAATCATATTTGCAGCTTATAGCGTTTTATTACAATACTAAACTTTATCTTTAACAGTACTGGTATTTTACACCTTTGATCGCAAATACAAAAATATTTAGAAAAAATCGAAAAAATTAAGATTAAGCTTTTCAACTGCTTCCAGAAGACTCTATACCAGTTCTGGAAGACGTAATTCTGCCTCCAAAATATCTGAAATGCTTCCAGAAGACCTGAAATGCTTCCAAAAAACTTGATACTGCTTCTTAAAGCTTGATACTATTTCCAGAAGACATGATTCTGCTTCTAGATCATTTGATCACTTCTACGTCCATCTTTGTTTTATTTTTGACATCTATTTATGGAAGTGGCCCTGCTTGCTTAATATTAAGTTAGCAACGCCGCGAATTTCTCTTTAACGGTACATGGTAAAAAATTTATATCGGTGGTACAAATTAGTACAAAATAAGTACTAAATAATCCAATAGGTTTAAATCGATTTTGCCGCTATGGTCCTGCCAGCTTAAGAGAGGTCGAATTGATAGATCCATTTGACTCCCGTTTGTCATCATAAAGATGCATGGTAAAATCGAAACATTATAGCTAAAGGTCTAGTGTTAGTTTTAATAATAATAATATCCTCTTTTGTCAAAATAAGTTTTGGACAAAACGTCATACGAAAAAAACATCTACCTACATCGTAAACAATGTGTATTTATTTATTTAGCACTGGGTTATTCGGTGTTTAGTTTTAATTCTTATTTAGCTCTAGATTGTGGTAAATTCGTCAGGAACTAAAAGTATTACTAATACTAGACCTACAACCTAGGTTTAGTACTAACACTAGACTTAGAACTAGAAACATTAGTATTTAGCCGTACGTCTCTTAAGACGGCTAAATCCTAATGTTTCTAGTACTAAGTCTAGTGTTAGTTCTGAAGCTAGATTTAAACCCTAATGATTCATTATGGTTTACATTCGAATCCTGTCTGTCTGCAGATGCATGGCTAAATCAAAACGTTATAGTATTAGGTCTACTATTAGTCCTAGTTTCAGTTTTATACAAGTATACAACAATTTAAGACTGAATACCAACTAAAAATACAGACAATACTGACACTAAAGCTAATACTAGACCTAGAACGAAAAACATTTAGGCTTAGTAGTACCTCTCTTGAGATGAAACCCAATCCAACCTAGCTTCAGAACTAACATTAGACTTAGAACTAGAAACATTTTGGTTTAGCCGCCTAAAGAGACGTATAGCTAAATTTTAATGTTTCTCGTTCTAGGTTTAGTGTTAATACTAAAGTTAGGTTGCACGTTTAATGTTAGTTACACTTTCAGTTCCAGAAGAATTTATAACAATCGAGCACTGAATGGTAATTAAAACTAGAACTAATTCTAGACCTAGTACTAGAAAGCTTCGGTTTAGCCGTGCGTCTTCAGAACACGGCTAGAGTGCTAGAATCTTTAGTTTTATACAAGTATACAACAATTTAAGACTGAATAACAACTAAAAATACAGTCAATACTGATGCTACAGCTAATACTAGGCCTAGAACGAAAAATGTTTAAGTTTAGCCGTACCCCTCCAACCCAACGTAGCTTCACAACTAAGACTAGGCTTAGTATAAGAAACATTACGGTCTTAAGAGTCATACAGAAAGTTTTCCATTTTTCAAGAAAGTTAACAAAAAAATCAGATGTATTTAGGGCGCCGCAAATCGAAGAAGATTGGAAAAGACCAGAACTTTTGAGATTTCACTTTTTTAGTGGAAATAATCGTTTTAAAAAATTCGTAGTTTAGTGGTTATAAAATGTTAAATTACTGTATAATTGAATGAGCTAAAAGTAGAACTAACAATAAATCTAGAACTAGAAACCAAACCGAACTCACCTAATCTAAGACAAAACCCAACACACACCTAACCCGAATATTTCTAATTCTAAATTTTAATATTCACTCTAGTTTTAATTCCTATCTTTATTTTTATTTAAACAAGACAAACACTATAAATAAATCTAGAAAGTTTCGCTCTTCATACGTTTTCACACCAAACCAGAAAAAGAACTATGAATCAAAATGTAATCATTAATATTTTTAGAATTTCTTATGTTTTGATTGGTATGGGTCAAGTTGTTAACGCGTTATGAAAATTTTATTTGTTTAGATAGAATGGGAAAGGTCGATTAAGACAACGTACTTGTCTTTTTTTATGTGTCCCACTCCGACTGCGTAATCTCGCATTTGCCAAATCCTCCATAAAAGTCACGTAGTCGTTCTTCTTGGGTTTTCCTCCTTATTCCCTTAATCCGGTCGGGGCCCCTTTTTCCTTGGCGTTATTCGTCACAGAAGAACATAAACTTTAGAATTAATATAGTTGTTATGATTGAAGGAAATATAAAATATACGGAGATAATCAAAGTAAATTTTGTCCGCCTCATTAAATATAATTTAGTTTTAATGCTTCCTTTTAGACCGACCCAAATGATATTCACACGATTAAGCAGGTAACAGTGTTGGGGTAATTTCCATGTTATTTCTTGCTGCAATTTAAACGCATAAATATGACCATTGGTATTGGAGGACGTTTACAGTAAATTCTGGTGCATTCTAGGGGAAATTGCAATCTCCCGACCATCTCTCCGATTTTACGACTTCGCCATTCAATTAAGAGTGGCACTGCCCCTTAAACCGTCCGACGCCTTTACAACTTCCAATAATTACGACCTTTTGGTTCTTAATTCCAACCCATTTTACGCATATAGGTATTAATGTTGCTAATTGGTTTGGGACGCAATCTTAATTCCAATCAATTTCGTTTTTATGACTTTATTTATTATCGCTCAACCAATTAAAAATAAAGTACTCACCTCGTAGAAATAGAAAGGATCGACAGAAGCGGATGAGGTTCCATTATCTTGCGGAATATCTAGACTGGAATTAACGAAAATTGTTCGAGATGTGGTACCGAAGTCCAGGGACAAATTCCCTTCGGGTTCCGAGTGTCCGTTCATGCCTCGTATAATTTTCAAGTGCAACCGGTCGCCTCCGACAAAAATGTTCTCAGGAATCCCCGCGGCATTTTCGTTCCTCGAATTAGATTAAAACGTTCCGCCCACACGTCGTGTTCACATGCCGCAATTAGTTGTCCTGAAAACAAAAATAAAAATTCGATTTAAAAATTCTTGTTAGGAAAGAAATTCCGGCGAACAGCATATTAAACGTTTTAGTTTAATATACCCCGCTTTAATTTAAAACATTCTAACAATAAGAAATAAATAGAAAGGAACGCTACATAGTCTACTGTAAATAGAAATTAATATTTTCAGTTCTACAAGTACTATCGAGTTTCTTAAAATAGAAATTAATGTTTTGAGAACGGTTTCTAATGTTTGGAAGAACTGTACAGTCTGGAACCAGCAGGATATAATCTTTCGCAATATATAATCACCAAATACCATTGTCTCTGCTTTTGTCAGCGGTAAATAATCTTTTAGAAATAGTACCTAGACTTTTGTGATAGATTAAGCTTTTGTTTTTGAGTGGTTGGTGAAACCACCAATTTTTATTTTTTTTTCTCAACTGTTCTTGACTCAACAACCTAAGTCGTTGATAATTTAAAGAAAGTGCATCTTTTCCTATCCCAATAGGTTGGGTCGTTATGCCAGAAACAAAACAAGATATTTGAAAAAAAAAAATAAGAATTGGTGGATTCACCGGGTAATCACTCGGACATATAGGGTTAAGCAGTACTTAGTACTCAATTAGCAATATGAGAGCAGTATTTAGCCTTCTTTAAGCAGAAAATATTCTTTTGTAAGCAGTAATTTACTGCAAGTAGTATTTGGCATTCAATTAGCAATATTGAGTCCTTCGGAAGCAGTATTGAGTATTTTTTTTTATGCAATATCTAGTCTACATGAAGAGTATAAGTTTTCTACCATTCGTGTCTAATCTTTTTTTAACAATGTTAAGTCCTTTTTCCCATTTTGCGCTTTCTGTCATCAACATCTAGTCTTTCTTCAGTTACATCTAGAGTTCATTAAGAGTATAAGATTTCCTCAGTCAATATCTAGCATTTTTTGAGCAATATCTACTCTTTTGTCCGTTACATCTAGTCTTAATTAAGATTGTAAGATTTTCGCCGTCATTATCTAGTCTTTTTCAAGCAATATCTACTCTTTTGTTAGTTACAGCTAGTGTACATTACGAGTATAAGGTTTTAAGGATTTTAAGAAGTATAAGGTCTACTTGAAAAAGACTAGATGCTGATAGTAAACTTTTTCAAGAACTATTCTTTTGCAAGCAATATATAGTCTTCATTATCATTTTAAGATTTTTCTTATCAAGACGTAATCTTCTGCTACTTATATCTTACTTATAGCTTTCAATAAGAGTATAAAATTTCTGCCATCAGTATTTAATCTTTCTCAAACAGTGTCTAGTCTACATAAAGAGTATACAGTTTCTGCCATCAGTTGTCTCTTTCAAGCCATATCTAGTCTTTATTACCGTTTTAAGCTTTCTGTCATCAATATCTAGTCTTGCTCCGGTTACGTCTTCACATCATTAAGAGTACAAGATTTCCGCCGTCAATGTTAAGGTTTCAACTATAAGTAGCTAGTCATTCTCAAGTAATAACTAATTTTTTGTAAGCAATATATACTGTTTTAAGCTTTCTGACATCAAGACGTAATTAAGAGTTTAGGATTTCTGCCATCAGTATTTAATCTTTCCAAAACAGTATCTAGTCTATAAAGTTTTTACCATCAGCATCTAGTCTTTCTCAAGCAGTAGCAAATCAGTACATAGAACAGCAAAACAACCTACAACAGCTGTTAAAACTAATACCGAGCGATCAAAAAGGCTGGTACGTAAAAAACTATTTTTCTAAGCGCTTGTTTTAAAATAAGAAAGTAGTTTTTTTATGGACCGTCTTTTTTAATCGCAGTGTATAAGTCACTACATGTCTAAAAATTGTCTGGTGTAAAATACAGAGTCTAAGAGCTACCATTTTAGACCTATTTTTAAATTTCTTGAGACATAAAAAGGACTTCTTTCAAATGTGGTGATGATAAGTTGACAGAGAATCAGTATCCTAATATGTCTGCCATCAGTATCCAGATTTTAGCAACCAATAGCTAGTTTTTTGCCAACAACATCTAGCCTTTCTTAAGAGTATAAGATTTCTGATCAGTATCTAGTGTTCAGCAAGCAATATCTAATCTTTTGGCATTAACATCTAGTGTTCATTAAGAATAAAAGGTTTCCACATCAGAATCTAGTCTTTTTCAATCAATATCTAATTTTCATTAATAGTATAAGATTGCTACTATCAATACCAGTTTTTTTCAAGCAGTGTTTAGTCTTTTGCAAGCAGTTTCTAAGAGCTAAGAGCTAGAATTTTAGACCTTTTTTTAAATTTCTTGTGACATAAAAAGGACTTCTTTCAAATGTGGTGATGAGAAGTTAACAGAGAATCAGTATCCTAATATGTCTGCCATCAGAATCCAGATTTTAGCAACCAATATCTAGTTTTTTGCTAACAACATCTAGCCTTTCTTAAGAGTATAAGATTTCTGATCAGTATCTAGTGTTCAGCAAGCAATATCTAATCTTTTGGCAATAACATCTAGTGTTCATTAAGAATAAAAGGTTTCCACATCAGAATCTAGTCTTTTTCAATCAATATCTAATTTTCATTAATAGTATAAGATTGCTACTATCAATACCAGTTTTTTTCAAGCAGTGTTTAGTCTTTTGCAAGCAGTTTCTTATCTTCATTAGCAGCATAATGTTTTGTGTCATCGACATCTAATTTTTTTTCAAATAATATCTAATCTACATTAAAATTATAGGTAGTCCACCATCAATGATACTGATGGCAGGAACATTATGCTGCTAATGAAGTCAAGATATTACTTTCATAAGACTAAACACTGCTTGAAGAAGTCTAGATATTGATGACAGAACTTTATATTCTTAATGACGACTAGGTGTTGCTTGCAAAAGGCTAGATATTGCTTTTTAAAGACTAGATATGGATAGCAGATATCTTATATTCTTAATTTGGACTAGATATTGCTTGAGGAGACTGGAAATTGATGCCAGAAACATTACGCTACTAATTAAAATAAGATATTGCATGCTAAAGATTAGATGCTGATGCCAGATCTAGACTTTTTCAGACAGTATCTGATCTTTTGCAAGCGATATCTAAGCTTTGTTGTCAGCAGAATAGTTCTGCCATCAATATCTACTCTTTTTTAAGTAGTATCTAGTTTTCAGCATGCAATATCTAGACTTCTGCCAATAATATGTTCTCTTCATTAAAAATATAAGGTCCTGTCATCAATATCTAATATTTCTTAATCAATATCTAATCTACATTAATAGTATAATATTTCTACCATTAAAATCAAGTATTTTTCAAGTAGCATATGATCTTCGGCAAGCAATATCTTGTCTTTGGGCAATAACACCTAGTCTTCCTTAAAAATGTAGGGTTTCTATCAGAATCTAGTCTTTTTCTAACAGAGTTTAGTATTCAGTATCTTGTCTTCATTAGTAAAATAATGTTTCTGCCATGAATATCTAGTGTTTGTCAAGCAATATCCAGCCTACATTAAGGTTATAAGTATTCTAACATCAGTATCTTGTCTTTTTCAAGCAGCATATGCTCTTCAGCAAGTAATATCTAGTCTTTTGGCAATAACATCTAGTCTTCCTTAAGAATGTAGGGTTTCTGTCAGAATCTAGTCATTTTCTGGCAGAGTTTAGTATTCAGTATCTTGTCTTCATTAGTAAAATAATGTTTCTGCCATGAATATCTAGTGTTTGTCAAGCAATATCCAGCCTACATTAAGATTCTAAGTATTCTAACATCAGTATCTTGTCTTTTTCAAGCAGCATATGCTCTTTAGCAAGTAATATCTAGTCTTTTGGCAATAACATCTAGTATTCCTTAAGAATGTAGGGTTTCTATCAGAATCTAGTCATTTTCTGGCAGAGTTTATTATTTTGCAAGCAGTATCTTGTCTTCATTAGTAAAATAATATTTCTGCCATGAATATATAGTGTTTTTCAGACAATACCCAGCCTACATTAAGGTTATAAGTATTCTGCCATCAGTATCTTGTCTTCTTTACGCAGCATTGATTCTTCAGCAAGCAAGATCTAGTCTTTTGGCAATAACATCTGGTCTTCATTAAGAACGTAGGGTTTCTACTACCAGAATCTAGTCTTTTCAACCAATATCTGATCTACATTAATAGTATAAGACTTCTACCATTAACATCTAGTCTTCTTCAAGTAGTATTTAGTCTTTTGCTTGCAGATTCTTATCTTCATTAACAGCATAATGTTTGTGAAATCGATATCTAGTCTTTTTAAAAAATATCTAATCTACATTATAATTATAAGTATTCCACCATCAGTATCTAGTCTTTTTCAAGTAGTATCTGATCTTTTGCAAGCAATATCTAAACTTTATTGACAGCACAATACTTCTGCCATCAATATCTAGTCTTTTTCAAGCAGCTTTTAGTCTTCAGCAAGCAATATCTAGTCTTTTGCCAACAACATCTAGACTTCATTAAGAATATAAGGTCCTGTCATCAGTATTTAGACTTTTTTGGCAACATCTAATCTACATTAAGATTATAAGTATGCTGCCATCAGTGTCGTGTCTTTCTCAAGCAGTATTTGGTCTTTTGTATGCAGCAATTATACATTATTTCCAGCATAATGTTTTTGCTATCAATGTCTAGTCTTGTTCAGGCAATATCTAGTCTAAATTACGGTTACAAGTATTTTGTCGCCAGTATCTAGTCTTTTTCAAGCAGTATCTTGTTTTTTCCAATCAATATCTATAATTTATTTCCAGTATACAGTTACTGGAATCAGTATCTACTATTTTCAAGCATCATTTATTGTTTTGCAACAATACCTAGGTGTATAACAGAGAATTGCAGTAGAGATTCGATATAACGGAGATTATTATGATATCATATTTGGAATTACATAAAGTAATTACCTGTTTATTAGGGTTCATGTTGATAGATGATGATCACGTTGAGATAACAGAAATTTATGTAACAAAACGCGTAATATACATTTCTAAATCAATAGATTTCTCTACATCCGATTTCCTTGAAGTGAAATTTCAGGAAGTTGATTGATTAAGGGTTTAAACGTGAACCGTAAACAAAGTTTACCAAACTGGTAACTTCGGCAATGTATCCTTCGAAGCAGCTGCAATCAACGTTAGTTTAAAACCTTTTAGCAGTGATTAAATCGCAATGTTAACATTGACTTTGTACATTAAAATAGATTTGCGGAAAGATTTAAAATTAAAACAAAAAAATTGTTTGTTTCTTAAAAGTCGTTAACACCACATCGTTTTAGTTTTTTTTTTCTTGTTTTTCTATCCACCGGTCAAGTTACACGAGGACTTATTTAGCAAAAGAGCTCTTGGTTTACAATGAGTGCCCCGAGGATTAATTAACGCCTCTGAAAATAACACTCGAACGGCAGCACCGCGAGAAGGTAATTGATGTAGTCCTTCTGTGCAGTCAATGTGTCCGGTTGTCAGTCGGGCTGCTTACGACCGCTGACAGTTTTACTGCCGCGCGAATGTGATCTACGATGATCGTAGATCAGGCGGCTGCTCAACCACAACCGATCTCAGTGGTGAATTAAATTAAATACGTTTGAAAAGAAATAATTTTTTTGTTTTAATCCTTTTTACTTACTCACGAACGAGGTGAGTAAATAAAAAGTAGCACGCGAGAAGTATTTTACCCAACTCCGCTTGGAGATGTTTGCTTTAAAAGCGATTTTAAACAAGACTGTTTATTTGCAACGATTAATGTTGTTTCTCAAACTCAGTTTAATCAAAAGAATTGATGAAAAAATCCCATTTGTCGCCAAATCGAAAACGTTCCGTTCGGACGTTAAAATAGTAAATAACTTCCTTAAGAACGATTCGTTAACGACACTAGACCAATAAAGTGACCATAAAGGGTAACGAAATGGACTTCAATATAACCCAAAACGATGCCTTCAAACCATATCCCGATTATTAACATTTTCAACGTCGCCGCTAAAGAACGTATTAAAGAAAATATTTTTCACCACAACTATAACGGAAATAATACAGACCACCCGTTGTTAAATGCGAAATTGCAACTCGAGTTTACAATAACGAAAACATCTCTGAAAATGGATAAAAGTGGTTGGATATTGTGTTGTTGAAGTAACGGTGGTAAACGAGACGTTTATCTGAGATAAAAGCCTTTTTGGGCCGAATACGAACCGGCGCCTTGCATTCTTTATTAAAATGAAAGCTCCCATTATTTCAATTCAAATTTTAAAATCAATGTTGAATATTTCTATTCTAGTTTCAGTTATGTAGTAACTGAGTTGGATTGAATGTTATGCTTATGTCAAAGGCTACGAATACCTAACAAGCGGAAAATCAGGGTTGAGGAAACGTAGACTGCGTTATCAATCTCGGGAGGAATTCCAACAATGTAGGTACTTCGGAAACAATAGAACTCGCGGCGTGTTAAACGTTCAATTAACGAACATCTTAAGGGCAAATTAAGGCCTTTACTCTTCGTCGTTTGAAATATAATTTATGAATCAAAAATGTTTAATTTCTAAAGGTGGCTCGACGATTACAAGTTAAATCCAGTTTCGAACAGTTTGATATTAAAGTTTGAATGGTAATGTCATTACATGTTGGGATATTAATACATATATAATGTTCGGATAAGTTTGGATGACAAACTTGGCAGCCGGGTTCTTGAATGGAAGTGATTTAGGTTTCGTGCCGATGCCCGCCGCTGGACTCTCAGTTAAATTATTCAACGTTCATTACAAACGAGAGTTGCACCTCCCTCTATGTAGTAGTTTCATGTGAGGGTGAAATCTTTCACAGCGCTTAAACCCTTGTACATCCCTATAATTTATAGTTTATGATGGGATGTGATAATCAACCTAAAGTTATTTTTGTTCGAAATTTTTGGCTATAATCTAAATAAAGAAAAAGATTTTTTTCTCTAAAGTTCTTAACATTTAAGAAATAAAACTTGTTAAGGTTATAAAAGAATGTTTCAGGTTAGGTTGTAGAAAATTATAAGTTTCCAAAGGGACAACCTTTTTATAGAAATGTATCTTATTGCGCTTCAAAAGAAACGGATAAATTCGATAAAATCATTACAAATAATGAAAGAATATTAAACAGTAATGATAACTACCTCATAAGAAGATAACAGTAGAAAATACGTGTTCTCGTTATGAACTGAGAAAATGGAATGCGTTTTATTCGTAAAATAAACAATAAAGTTTCATAACAACTGAAAATGACAAATGATTATATACAAAAATAAATTATCCATCAACATTAGTAATCCAAGAAATTTTTTTATTTCATTAGTGGTAACTTCCGTCCATGATACCGTTTTTGCAGAAATTTTATGTACCTCTTTCATTTGAGAATGGTACAAATTGGTCTCCGTAACGACTAAATCAAAAAACCACTATCAAAAAATAAAGCCGTTACTTCACTGATAGTCGGCGCCTCACCAAATTCTATAGTTGCACGAGGAATATTTAAATAATTCTGTAAGTTTGGTGTAATATCATGTTCGTTCCACTCTTCTTCCAAATCGTCGTCACTATCTGATGCTATTATATTTCTTTTTTGATATTTTGGTGGCCTGATATCACAGTCGCTATCTTCTGATACAGCATCATTTTCACCGTTACCACAATTTGATTCACAATCACTCGGACAATCAGAAAAAGCATCCGCGTATAATTCATTGAAGGATTCTTTATTACGTTCCATCATCGTTTTTTAAATATTTTTTACAACAAAAGATTTGGCGGGTCTTATAATCGGGGGTAAATACACAAGAGCTTGACTTTTAATCGGATAATTTTATTTTGACACGAACGTTTTGTTGCCATGGAAAAAATTCGAAATCAAAATCATGATAAAATCGCGACAGCTTTAGCTGGAGCGATTTTATCTATTGATTTTGATTGAGAATTTTTTCCAAAGGGCAACAAAACTTGAGTGAATTTAAAATAAAATTATCCTGATTTAAAGTCAAGCTCGAGTGTATTTTAGGGAGATTAATACACGACAAATGTACAATTTATTTTTAATTGTTTTTGACTAATATTCGTATTTTTAACTAACATTTAACAATTTCTAATAATATTCAAATTATTACTTTACAGTCATATTTTTTACATTGAAAGTGCAATTATTATAAACAATCTTATTGTTAGTTGATTCATTTTTCTCAATTTGATGAATGATTTCAGTAGAAATTACTTCTTGATTTACTTTTGGCGGTGATTTTTGATCATTTCGCAGACTCGATACGAGAGTTGCATGATGCTGTTGATCTAGTTGCAAATATGGGGTGAGTGATTTAGTATTCGCGTGTCCCGTCATTTTACAAAGTTGTTGCTCCCCGATTCCCGCTTTAGCATAATTTGAAATGGCGCTGGATCTATTGGAGTGATTTGTAATTTTATTAGAAAAAACATTTAACCCAATCTTTGAAGCTCCTTCTTTTGTCCACTTTCCAATTGTATTCGATCCAATTGGCGAATTTTTAAACCATCCCTTTGAATTTTCTTCCTTCCAGAAAGAATTTACAGTTAAAAATAACCGATCTGATGTAACATTTTCTGAACGCTTGGATAGTAACTTTCGATATAAGCGAACAGGACATATTTCAGGATTTTTGCTATTTAAAGTAAGCCATTTACTGTCAGTACACTTCTGCGATCCTCCTTGACATGTTTTAGAGAAGATTGGATTATATTCTATTCGGTTTGTTAAGATTCCATAGCAATTTTTTTCTTCTTTGAAAAAATGAATCTTACATCTTGTTGCTTCATCACCTCTCCAGGCCAATTCATAAGCCGCTATGTGATAAAATTTTCGTTGTAAACCTTCGGGTGTTTCTTCGTTCCATAATTTCACTATTTTTTCAATATCGTCTATGCTTAGTGCTGAAGAACTTATTTTACGTTTGTCGGGATCTTTTTGAAGCTCCTTCCTTTTGGTATTTTTGGCGTCCCGTGCTCCTTTAAATTCAATTTGCGTAAACGGGTCAATTTTCCGATTATACTCATTAAAAAACTTTTCTTGTAACAATTTCGCCGTTATATTAAAAAAAGTCTTCACCGCAGTTTCTTTATAATCCTCACCATTGTTTTTGCGCATGTTGAACCCCCAGTCTTTTAATATGTTATTCAACTCTTCATTTGTAGTCGCTGCATTAATAGAATAATTTCGCGACTTACAAAATTTGGTGAATTGATTCCATACCGATTTTTTCGTGTTGATGGTATTTTTCGGGACATTTTCATCAATTGCCATCTGTATTTCATGTAAAGAATACTCCCCAAAACGATTAGAACACATTTTCAAATTCAAAAACGCGACAATGCACGACAATGACAGTTGTCAAAAATTTGACAAGTAAACAAAAGTATATATATATGGTAGTCGCGTTTTAATCAGTTATAAAATATCACACCCGATTTATTCAGTTATAAAACCTAGGTAGCTTTATCCACTTATAAAATCACGTGATTGGTCAGAATTTTGAACAATCGTTACTCTGATTGGTTGTATGTTATTGGAGTGTATTAATCGAGAGAAACAGCTTGTGTTATACTGACCAACAATTGCACTGTATGGTCGCCAACAGAGAAAACAACAGCGGTGCGGAAAAAAACGCATCACGAGTTTACTCGTGGCCAGTCAGCAACATTCGGTCATAAAAACACGAGTTAACTCGTGACCGGTCAACAATGTGTTAAAATGAAATTATGATGCAACATGTGCTCAAATACAAAATGAGGTTATGATAACTTCATTTTGTAAAGTCTATCTGCCTTCAAGATACAGAAATCAGAAATCATACTATATCTGATAACTAGACTTTGAGATCGTCTACTGCTAATTGAAATTCACCACTAGTTGGCTTTGATCATTCTAGAAACTCTATCTACCTTCTAGATACTGAAACTATTTTGGATGTTGGAAATATCCGTAAGATATTGGAACCAATCACCAAATTGTGGTTTCAATCACTACGGAACCTGAGTCTAAGTTCTTGATATAAGAGTCTAAACACATAAATGTTGCCTCCAATATATGGGCACTAAAATCATTCATTATATTCTAGAATCAAGTAAATTCTAATTAAAATTACTTTAACCCGGTTGAAAAGTTTAAGTTGTTTTTTCAAAATAATTAAGATTGAGAAAATGAAATTTGTCTTCCAAAGTTAAAAAAGCTTCCAGAGTGGTCGCTTTATTTTATGTAAATTTCTAAGAAACACTCATTTAATTTCTAATTGAAGGTTGGGTTAAAGAAAAAAATGCTTTCCTTAAAACAATTAAGAATGAAGAAATGTATAATAAGATATAATAAGGTTTCCTCACTTTAATATTTTTAACGAAAACTAAAAATAACTCTTTATTTAAAATTATTAACTAACTTTATTAAGCATTTTTTTTAATTTGATTTAAAACTTACGCACTCGCCGTGATTCTTTCTCGTGAAATTTCACAAAATTACTTTATAAAGCTGTTTTAATAAATGGAAGGGCTCCCCCCATAGTGACCTGTTTTTAGCGCCCTATTATCGCCGCGGGGTTGAACGCAGCTACAATTACAAAGGCCGATTTTAATGTAGAACGTAAAACTGCGGGATGGAAAACCTTATTAAATTTTCCATATAATTATACGCACCCTCTTTTTCATAATGATTTTTTCCCTTCAATTCAGAGATTGGAGGTTATCCCATTTATTTCCTTTTAAGGATTGAATTCGGCGACAAAAAAAAGGTGAGAAAAGTTCTCTTTGCTGTAATGTGATGATAAAAAATTTTAGTCTGCTTAACGAGCCGTTCCCATAGCGTTAGGAGAAGATGGTTTTATTTAAAAAGTATCAAGCAACTTGTACGACGTTTCAGGATTTTCAGACAGAATAGCTAAAGCGCCAAATAAGTTCGAAACGTATTCAAACACAATAAAGTTTTACGAGAGCTTATGTAGATTACGGTCCGTGCTTGCAGAGTTGGGAGTTGTAAAATTACGCTCTATATTTTATCATGTCAGGGTTCATCCAAAAAGGTTTATTGATTTGTTGTTTGTTTTTCCTTCTTAAAGTTTGCAAATTTTGTCGCATTAGTTGAGAAAGTTTTTTTGTCGTTTTAATCCAAAAACAAATAACACAATGATGTGTTTAACTGCATTTGATTTTATGAACTTTTGGTTAAGTTCAGAGAGCTTTACAAATACGGTCGGCGAATTGTTTTCGGGAACAATCGATTCCCATTTGAGCAGTTTATAACTTTTCTATTGTCTCGTTTATATCGACGCCTATTTACAGTGGATTCCTTTGTTGGGAGGCGTTCAAGAAAGTAATTACAGCAAGCAAAAGTGGGGACAGCTTTTAACGGCTTGTTTGAACTTATTCAAGAAAAATAAGAAATAAAGAAAAGCTCGAAAAACTCATTAAGCCAGATTCTATTTATAATCGACTTAAAGATCTTTTATTTTAAATTATATTAGAAATAGAAATGCAAAAATCGCCCTTCCAATTTCCGTCTTAATGTTTGATTAAACTTCAAAGCTTTATCCTCATTCCGACTGCAATCTCATTTATGATTTTATTGTGACACATCGTTTTTTGGTCAAAGTTCTGTTTCTGAAAGTTTTTCGTTCTAAAAATGATAGGGTGTCAACGGTGAGTATAAACGACGACTTTTCCGCACCGGAAGATCTACGACCGCATAAAATCCTTCTCTTTGATATATTTTTTCTAAGCCCCCGGCAATTTATTGGATTGTGCGGAATGGTCTCTTTCTCATTGATTTATCATGAAACGACTACGAACAGACATTATAACGTTCCGCTGATCTGCCTATTTTTTTCCTCTCAAAATGAGTTTACATAATCTTTATAACCAGATGTACTTAAGTTAACGATTTTGAAGTAGATAAAATAAATATTATTCTTTGATCTAAATCTAAACCGATTTTAAATGGCCACTTTCACTTATATTGCCTATTACGCATATACAGTGTGGCCCATATAAAAGTGGTCATTATAAAGATTGTATTAATTTAGATGATGAATATGTTGAATATGATATTCTTCGTCTTCGTTTTTGATATACAGGGATTTTCTGAAAATATGCGATTTTTAGACACCCCCTGTATCTCGATTATATGGAAACTTATCAAAAAAAAAAAAACGGAATAAACAGTAAATTTAATTAATTACTATCAAACTTAATTTGGAGTTTCGTACTCACAATTGTTACGTGCACAAAACCGCAAATAACACAATGAACAAATTGTTAAAGTATTATTAAAGGAATGTTTTTTCGTCTTGAACAAATCAAAAATATTTTTATTTAATTTTGTACTTTTTATTAAGACGAAATGAGCTGTTATAGCTCTACCGGTTTCGGTCCTGTTTAGGCCATCTTCAGGAACTTTCGAGCACTTACAAACAATTTTTTAAACATAAATTTTCAAAGGACATATAAATAATACATTTAATAATTGTACATGTTTGTAGGTGCTCGAAAGATCCTGAAGATGGCCTAAACAGGGCCGAAATCGGTAGAACTATAACAACTCATTTCGTCTTAATAAAAAAGTACAAAATGAAATAAAAATATCTTTACAATGAACAAAGTTAGACATCTTCGACAAAATCAAAGTTTGCTATCTCAGAAACAAATTGAAATATTCAATTGCGGTATTATTCAAGAAAAAGTATACACTTTCTTCTATAATGTGGCAAACCTACAAGAAAATATCTTAAGAACTCGATTTTTGGCGATTTTTTTTAACGTCGAAGTTATAAGATCGTTATCTCAACAAAGTCAGACATTCTCTACAAATTCAAAGTTTGTTATCTCAGAAACAAATTAAGATATTCAATTGCGGTTTTGTTCATTAAAAGTATACACTTTCTTGTATAATGTGGCAAAGCTACAAGAAAATATCTTGGGAACTGGATTTTTGGCGATTTTTTTTACGTGAAAGTTATAAGATCGTTATCTCAACAAAGTCAGACATTCTCGACAAATTCAAAGTTTGCTATCTCGGAAACAAATTGAGATATTCAATTGCGGTTTTGCTCATGAAGAAGTATACACTTTCTTCTATAATGTGGCAAAGCTACAAGAAAATATCTTAGGAACTGAATTTTTGGTGATTTTTTTAACGTCGAAGTTATAAGATTGTTATCTCAACAAAGTCAGACATTCTTGACAAATTCAAAGATTGTTATCTCAGAAAAAAATTGAGATATTCAATTGCGGTTTTGTTCATGAAAAAGTATATACTTTCTTCTATGATGTGGTAAAGCTACAAGAAAATATCTTAAGAATTCGATTTTTGCCGATTTTTTGAAATCGAAACATAAAGATTGTTATCTCAACAAAGTTAGACATTCTCGACAAATTCAAAGTTTGCTATCTCAGAAACAAATTGAGATATTCGAATTTGGTTTTGTTCATGAAAAAGTATATACTTCCTTCTATAATTTGGTAAAACTACAAGAAAATGTCTTAAGAATTAGATTTTGTCGACTGTTTGAAATCGAAGCAAAAAGATTGTTATCTCAACAAAGTCAGACATTCTTGACAAATTCAAAGTTTGTTATCTCAGAAACAAATTGAGATATTCGAATTTGGTTTTGTTCATGAAAAAGTATCTACTATTTTCTATAATGTGGTAAAGCTACAAGAAAATATCTTAAGAATTCGATTTTTGTCGATTTTTTGAAATTGAAGTAAAAAGATTGTTATCTCAACAAAGTTAGACATTCTCGACAAACTCAAAGTTTGTTATCCCAGAAACAAATTGAGATATTCGAATTTGGTTTTATTCATGAAAAAGTTTCTACTTTTTTCTATAATGTGGTAAAGCTACAAAAAAATATCTTAAGAATTAGATTTTGTCGACTGTTTGAAATCGAACCAAAAAAAATTGTTATCTCAACAAAGTTAGACATTCTCGATAAACTCAAAGTTTATTATGTCAGAAACAATTGAGATATTCAATTGCGGTTTTGTTCATGAAAAAGTATATACTTTCTTCTATAATGTAGTAAAGCTACAAGAAAATATCTTAAGAACTGGATTTCTGGAGATTTTTTGAACGTCGAAGTTATAAGATCGTTATCTCAACAAAGTTAGACATCTTTGACAAATTCAAAGTTTGCTATCTCAGAAACAAATTAAGACATTCAATTGCGGTTTTGTTCATGAAAAAGTATACACATTCTTCTATAATGTGGCAAAGCTACAAAAAATATCTTAGGAACTGGATTTTTGGTGATTTTTTTAACGTCGAAGTTATAAGATCGTTATCTCAACAAAGTCAGACATTCTTGACAAATTCAAAGTTTGCTATCTCAGAAAAAAAAATTGAGATATTCAATTACGGTTTTGTTCATGAAAAAGTATATACTTTCTTCTATAATGTTGTAAAGTTACAAGAAAATATCTTAAGAATTCGATTTTTGCCAATTTTTTGAAATCGAAACATAAGGATTGTTATCTCAACAATCTTAGACATCTTCGACAAATTCAAAGTTTGCTATCTCAGAAACAAATTGAGATATTTAGTTGCGGTTTTGTTCATGAAAAAGTATACACATTCTTCTATAAGGCGGCAAAACTACAAGAAAATACCTTAGGAACTGGATTTCTGGCGATTTTTTGAACGTCGAAGTTATAAGATCGTTATCTCAACAAAGTCAGACATTCTTGACAAACTCAAAGTTTGTTATCTCAGAAACAAATTGAGATATTCGAATTTGGTTTTGTTCATGAAGAAGTATCTACTTTCTTCTATAATGTGGTAAAGCTACAAGAAAATATCTTAAGAATTCGATTTTTGTCGATTTTTTGAAATCGAAACAAAAAGAAAAGATTGTTGTCTCAACAAAGTTAGACATTCTCGACAAACTAAAAGTTTGTTATCTCAGAAACTAACTGAGATATTCAATTGCGGTTTTATTCATGAAAAAGTATATACTTTCTTATGTAATGTGGTAAAGCTACAAGAAAATAACTTAAGAATTCAATTCTTGTCGATTTTTTGAAATCGAAGCAAAAAGATTGTTATTTCAACAAAGTTAGACATTCTTGGAAAACTCAAAGTTTGTTATCTCAGAAACAAATTGAGATATTCAAATTTGGTTATGTTCATGAAAAAGTATATACTTCCTTCTATAATGTGGTAAAATTACAAGAAAATATCTTAAGAATTCGATTTTTGCCGATTTTTTGAAATCGAAACATAAAGATTGTTATCCCAACAAAGTTAGACATTCTCGACAAATTCAAAGTTTGCTATCTCAGAAACAAATTGAGATATTCGAATTTGGTTTTGTTCATGAAAAAGTATCTACTTTCTTCTATAATGTGGCAAAGCTACAAGAAAATGTCTTAAGAACTGGATTTCTGGCGATTTTTTGAACGCCGAAGTTATAAGATCGTTATCTCAACAAAGTTAGACATCTTCGACAAATTCAAAGTTTGCTATCTCAGAAACAAATTGAGATATTCAAGTGCGGTTTTGTTCATGAAAAAGTATATGCTTTCTTCTATAATGTGGTAAAGCAACAAGAAAATATCTTAAGAATTCGATTTTTGCCGATTTCTTGAAATTGAAACATAAAGATTGTTATCTCAACATTCTTAGACATTCTCGACAAACTCAGTTTGTTATCTCAGAAACAAATTGAGATATTCAAATTTGGTTTTGTTCATGAAAAAGTATATACTTTCTTCTATAATGTGGTAAAACTACAACAACATATCTTAAGAATTAGATTTTGTCGACTGTTTGAAATCGAAGCAAAAAAATTGTTATCTCAACAAAGTTAGACATTCTCGACAAACTCAAAGTTTGTTATCTCAGAAACAAATTGAGATATTCAATTACGGTTTTGTTCATGAGAAAGTATATACTTTCTTCTATAATGTGGCAAAGCTACAAGAAAATATCTTAAGAACGGGATTTCTGGACATTTTTGAACGTCGAAGTTATAAGATCGTTATCTCAACAAAGTTCGACATCTTTGACAAATTCAAAGTTTGCTATCTCAGAAACAAATTGAGATATTCAATTACGGTTTTGTTCATGAAAAAGTATACACATTCTTCTATAATGTGGCAAAGCTACAAGAAAATATCTTAGGAACTGTATTTTTGGTGATTTTTTTAACGTCGAAGTTATAAGATTGTTATCTCAACAAAGTCAGACATTCTTGACAAATTCAAAGATTGCTATCTCAAAAAAATTGATATATTCAATTGTGGTTTTGTTCATGAAAAAGTATATACTTTCTTCTATGATGTGGTAAAGCTACAAGAAAATATCTTAAGAATTCGATTTTTGCCGATTTTTTGAAATCGAAACATAAAGATTGTTATCTCAACAAAGTTAGACATTCTCGACAAATTCAAAGTTTGCTATCTCAGAAACAAATTGAGATATTCGAATTTGGTTTTGTTCATGAAAAAGTATCTACTTTCTTCTGTAATGTGGCAAAGCTACAAGAAAATGTCTTAAGAACTGGATTTCTGGCGATTTTTTGAACGTCGAAGTTATAAGATCGTTATCTCAACAAAGTTTGACATTCT
Source organism: Onthophagus sagittarius (assembly GCA_036711965.1). Lineage (NCBI taxonomy): Eukaryota > Metazoa > Arthropoda > Insecta > Coleoptera > Scarabaeidae > Onthophagus > Onthophagus sagittarius. The sequence continues at coordinate 19,648,284 of JASERS010000004.1, forward strand.
CGAGAAATTCAAAGTTTGCTATCTCAGAAACAAATTGAGATATTCAATTACGGTTTTGTTCATGAAAAAGTATACACATTCTTCTATAATGTGGCAAAGCTACAAGAAAATATCTTAGGAACTGTATTTTTGGTGATTTTTTTAACGTCGAAGTTATAAGATTGTTATCTCAACAAAGTCAGACATTCTTGACAAATTCAAAGATTGCTATCTCAAAAAAATTGATATATTCAATTGTGGTTTTGTTCATGAAAAAGTATATACTTTCTTCTATGATGTGGTAAAGCTACAAGAAAATATCTTAAGAATTCGATTTTTGCCGATTTTTTGAAATCGAAACATAAAGATTGTTATCTCAACAAAGTTAGACATTCTCGACAAATTCAAAGTTTGCTATCTCAGAAACAAATTGAGATATTCGAATTTGGTTTTGTTCATGAAAAAGTATCTACTTTCTTCTGTAATGTGGCAAAGCTACAAGAAAATGTCTTAAGAACTGGATTTCTGGCGATTTTTTGAACGTCGAAGTTATAAGATCGTTATCTCAACAAAGTTTGACATTCTCGAGAAATTCAAAGTTTGCTATCTCAGAAACAAATTGAGATATTCAATTGCGGTTTTGTTCATAATAAAGTATATGCTTTCTTCTATAATGTGGTAAAGCTACAAGAAAATATCTTAAGAATTCGATTTTTGCCGATTTTTTGAAATTGAAACATGAAGATTGTTATCTCAACAAAGTTAGACATTCTCGACAAATTCAAAGTTTGTTATCTCAGAAACAAATTGAGATATTCGAATTTGGTTTTGTTCATGAAGAAGTATCTACTTTCTTCTATAATGTGGTAAAGCTACAAGAAAATATCTTAAGAATTCGATTTTTGTCGATTTTTTGAAATCGAAACAAAAAGAAAAGATTGTTGTCTCAACAAAGTTAGACATTCTCGACAAACTAAAAGTTTGTTATCTCAGAAACTAACTGAGATATTCAATTGCGGTTTTATTCATGAAAAAGTATATACTTTCTTATGTAATGTGGTAAAGCTACAAGAAAATAACTTAAGAATTCAATTCTTGTCGATTTTTTGAAATCGAAGCAAAAAGATTGTTATTTCAACAAAGTTAGACATTCTTGGAAAACTCAAAGTTTGTTATCTCAGAAACAAATTGAGATATTCAAATTTGGTTATGTTCATGAAAAAGTATATACTTCCTTCTATAATGTGGTAAAATTACAAGAAAATATCTTAAGAATTCGATTTTTGCCGATTTTTTGAAATCGAAACATAAAGATTGTTATCCCAACAAAGTTAGACATTCTCGACAAATTCAAAGTTTGCTATCTCAGAAACAAATTGAGATATTCGAATTTGGTTTTGTTCATGAAAAAGTATCTACTTTCTTCTATAATGTGGCAAAGCTACAAGAAAATGTCTTAAGAACTGGATTTCTGGCGATTTTTTGAACGCCGAAGTTATAAGATCGTTATCTCAACAAAGTTAGACATCTTCGACAAATTCAAAGTTTGCTATCTCAGAAACAAATTGAGATATTCAAGTGCGGTTTTGTTCATGAAAAAGTATATGCTTTCTTCTATAATGTGGTAAAGCAACAAGAAAATATCTTAAGAATTCGATTTTTGCCGATTTCTTGAAATTGAAACATAAAGATTGTTATCTCAACATTCTTAGACATTCTCGACAAACTCAGTTTGTTATCTCAGAAACAAATTGAGATATTCAATTACGGTTTTGTTCATGAGAAAGTATATACTTTCTTCTATAATGTGGCAAAGCTACAAGAAAATATCTTAAGAACGGGATTTCTGGACATTTTTGAACGTCGAAGTTATAAGATCGTTATCTCAACAAAGTTCGACATCTTTGACAAATTCAAAGTTTGCTATCTCAGAAACAAATTGAGATATTCAATTACGGTTTTGTTCATGAAAAAGTATACACATTCTTCTATAATGTGGCAAAGCTACAAGAAAATATCTTAGGAACTGTATTTTTGGTGATTTTTTTAACGTCGAAGTTATAAGATTGTTATCTCAACAAAGTCAGACATTCTTGACAAATTCAAAGATTGCTATCTCAAAAAAATTGATATATTCAATTGTGGTTTTGTTCATGAAAAAGTATATACTTTCTTCTATGATGTGGTAAAGCTACAAGAAAATATCTTAAGAATTCGATTTTTGCCGATTTTTTGAAATCGAAACATAAAGATTGTTATCTCAACAAAGTTAGACATTCTCGACAAATTCAAAGTTTGCTATCTCAGAAACAAATTGAGATATTCGAATTTGGTTTTGTTCATGAAAAAGTATCTACTTTCTTCTGTAATGTGGCAAAGCTACAAGAAAATGTCTTAAGAACTGGATTTCTGGCGATTTTTTGAACGTCGAAGTTATAAGATCGTTATCTCAACAAAGTTTGACATTCTCGAGAAATTCAAAGTTTGCTATCTCAGAAACAAATTGAGATATTCAATTACGGTTTTGTTCATGAAAAAGTATACACATTCTTCTATAATGTGGCAAAGCTACAAGAAAATATCTTAGGAACTGTATTTTTGGTGATTTTTTTAACGTCGAAGTTATAAGATTGTTATCTCAACAAAGTCAGACATTCTTGACAAATTCAAAGATTGCTATCTCAAAAAAATTGATATATTCAATTGTGGTTTTGTTCATGAAAAAGTATATACTTTCTTCTATGATGTGGTAAAGCTACAAGAAAATATCTTAAGAATTCGATTTTTGCCGATTTTTTGAAATCGAAACATAAAGATTGTTATCTCAACAAAGTTAGACATTCTCGACAAATTCAAAGTTTGCTATCTCAGAAACAAATTGAGATATTCGAATTTGGTTTTGTTCATGAAAAAGTATCTACTTTCTTCTGTAATGTGGCAAAGCTACAAGAAAATGTCTTAAGAACTGGATTTCTGGCGATTTTTTGAACGTCGAAGTTATAAGATCGTTATCTCAACAAAGTTTGACATTCTCGAGAAATTCAAAGTTTGCTATCTCAGAAACAAATTGAGATATTCAATTGCGGTTTTGTTCATAATAAAGTATATGCTTTCTTCTATAATGTGGTAAAGCTACAAGAAAATATCTTAAGAATTCGATTTTTGCCGATTTTTTGAAATTGAAACATGAAGATTGTTATCTCAACAAAGTTAGACATTCTCGACAAATTCAAAGTTTGTTATCTCAGAAACAAATTGAGATATTCAATTGCGGTTTTGTTCATGAAAAAGTATATACTTTCTTCTATAATGTGGTAAAGCTACAAGAAAATATCTTAAGAACTGGATTTCTGGAGATTTTTTGAACGTCGAAGTTATAAGATCGTTATCTCAACAAAGTCAGACATTCTTGACAAATTCAAAGTTTGCTATCTCAGAAAAAAAAATTGAGATATTCAATTACGGTTTTGTTCACGAAAAAGTATATACTTTCTTCTATAATGGTGTAAAGTTACAAGAAAATATCTTAAGAATTCGATTTTTGCCAATTTTTTGAAATCGAAACATAAAGATTGTTATCTCAACAAAGTTTGACATTCTCGAGAAATTCAAAGTTTGCTATCTCAGAAACAAATTGATATATTCAATTGCGGTTTTGTTCATAAAAAAGTATATACTTTCTTCTCTAATGTAGCAAAGCTACAAGAAAATACCTCAGGAACTGGATTTCTGGCGATTTTTTGAACCTCGAAGTTATAAGATCGTTATCTCAACAAAGTCAGACATTCTTGACAAACTCAAAGTTTGTTATCTCAGAAACAAATTGAGATATTCGAATTTGGTTTTGTTCATGAAGAAGTATCTACTTTCTTCTATAATGTGGTAAAGCTACAAGAAAATATCTTAAGAATTCGATTTTTGTCGATTTTTTGAAATCGAAACAAAAAGATTGTTGTCTCAACAAAGTTAGACATTCTCGACAAACTCAAAGTTTGTTATCTCAGAAACTAACTGAGATATTCAATTGCGGTTTTATTCATGAAAAAATATATACTTTCTTCTGTAATGTGGTAAAGCTACAAGAAAATATCTTAAGAATTCAATTCTTGTCGATTTTTTGAGATCGAAGCAAAAAGATTGTTATCTCAACAAAGTCAGACATTCTTGACAAATTCAAAGATTGCTATCTCAAAAAAATTGATATATTCAATTGTGGTTTTGTTCATGAAAAAGTATATACTTTCTTCTATAATGTGGTAAAACTACAAGAAAATATCTTAAGAATTAGATTTTGTCGACTGTTTGAAATCGAGGCAAGAAGATTGTTATCTCAACAAAGTTAGACATTCTCGACAAACACAAAGTTTGTTATCTCAGAAACAAATTGAGATATTCAATTACGTTTTTGTTCATGAAAAAGTATATACTTTCTTCTATAATGTGGCAAAGCTACAAGAAAATATCTTAAGAACTGGATTTCTGGAGATTTTTGAACGTCGAAGTTATAAGATGGTTATCTCAACAAAGTTCGACATCTTTGACAAATTCAAAGTTTGCTATCTCAGAAACAAATCGAGATATTCAATTACGGTTTTGTTCATGAAAAAGTATACACATTCTTCTATAATGTGGCAAAGCTACAAGAAAATATCTTAGGAACTGTATTTTTGGTGATTTTTTTAACGTCGAAGTTATAAGATTGTTATCTCAACAAAGTCAGACATTCTTGACAAATTCAAAGATTGCTATCTCAAAAAAATTGATATATTCAATTGTGGTTTTGTTCATGAAAAAGTGTATACTTTCTTCTATAATGTGGTAAAGCTACAAGAAAATATCTTAAGAATTCGATTTTTGCCGATTTTTTGAAATCGAAACATAAAGATTGTTATCTCAACAAAGTTAGACATTCTCGACAAATTCAAAGTTTGCTATCTCAGAAACAAATTGAGATATTCGAATTTGGTTTTGTTCATGAAAAAGTATCTACTTTCTTCTATAATGTGGCAAAGCTACAAGAAAATGTCTTAAGAACTGGATTTCTGGCGATTTTTTGAACGTCGAGGTTATAAGATCGTTATCTCAACAAAGTTTGACATTCTCGAGAAATTCAAAGTTTGCTATCTCAGAAACAAATTGATATATTCATTTGCGGTTTTGTTCATAAAAAAGTATATACTTTCTTCTCTAATGTAGCAAAGCTACAAGAAAGTATCTTAGGAACTGGATTTCTGGTGATTTTTTGAACGTCGAAGCTATAAGATCGTTATCTCAACAAAGTTAGACATCTTCGGCAAATTCAAAGTTTGCTATCTCAGAAACAAATTGAGATATTCAAGTGCGGTTTTGTTCATGAAAAAGTATATGCTTTCTTCTATAATGTGGTAAAGCAACAAGAAAATATCTTAAGAATTCGATTTTTGCCGATTTTTTGAAATTGAAACATAAAGATTGTTATCTCAACAAAGTTAGACATTCTCGACAAATTCAAAGTTTGTTATCTCAGAAACAAATTGAGATATTCAATTGCGGTTTTGTTACGATTAGCGCACAATTGTTGTGTTAATCGCTATTTGACCATCTTGCAAGAGGCTTTGTCAGAAATTTGGATAATCATTTGTCATCCGCTTATTCGATTAAGGGCCACTTTTGCCACCTCTTGATAAATTTATCTAACCTGTTAAAAACCGACACATTGCCAATGAGAGCGCTTAAAATCGCTCTAACCACCGCTAGTTAGTTTAACTGGAGGTTGGTAAAAGGGCACTGGCACATACTGGTATTAGTAGAAATCGCACGATTTCATCTAACATCTTCATAGCGTTTTGATGTTCTTGCCTCATCCCCAAGCATATCTCGCTCCTCTGGTCTCAGCATGTTTTCCATTCCATATGTCGCCATAGTACATTAGCGTATTTTTATTACTGGATTTTAAATAATTATGATGCAATTTGTACGACACAAGTATAGAATAATCTTGCGTCATATGGTAAAAGCCAATAAATACTAAAACAACTTTACGATCTTCTATAAAAAAGCCGCAAACACGCGACACATCTGGTAATTTTTTTCTGCGCACACTTCTCGTCTTTAATCGCCATAATTTTTTAGTCTTCTTACGGCAATTCTATAAACGAGCACACCGAACCGTTCTCGGCGTCGCATCGGGCTCGTGCGTAAAATGAACATTAAATTGCTAATTTCGCCGTAGTTTATTCTCGCGATCGGGTACACAGGAAACATTTCAATGCACGATTGTAGTCCGCCATTAACGAGCGTTTGCTCTCAGAATGACCCCCGGTGTCCATTCTCGAGTTTAAACGGTGGGGTGTCCTTTGAAACGGAGCCCCGCTGTTGTTAGATATCCTGAAAAGTACTTCAAGAAGGAGTCGTAGAAAATCTCCAATTATTGATTTTAAAAATTGTCGATGTTGAGTTGAGACGGTTGATATTAATTTTTTTGTCAAGATTTCAATTGACGGATATACAGTTGGGTTCATCCGCACGTTTTCATGATTGATGACCGAAGAATGATTTATAGATCCGTTTTTTATGTAATTCTCGAAGGAAGCGATCTGCTTTTAATTTTTTTTCTTTAAACTGGGTTTTATTAAGGTCTATTATATACAGTGACGATTTGTTTTAATGCAGTACAACTGAAACGATGAAGTCAGTATGTTTAGTCAGTAATAAAAGTTTACAACATTTTTTTTTCTTTTTGTATTAAATAAAGTTGTCACCCTAGAAGCCTGTAATGAGGTCGGTCAAATTAAAATGGCGATTTTTAAAAATTCGTATAAAATAAATTCATATAAAATTTTTTTGCATTGGCCGGTGTTAAAGGACGTCAAAGTATTGTTTCAGATCAAAATGTTATCGTACTTAATAGCGTCAATTGCTTGTTTCGGATTTCTAAATAAAAAACACTGGATAAGTGAGTTTGTAAACATGATCATGTTGACCGTTTTTTACTATAGATTGCGTAAATCAAGAGCTATCTTGAGATTCAACTGAATAAATCATCTTCACAAAGCTTGAAATCATGTAGCGAATTATCAGAATTTGTATGCAAATAGCTGACTAACTAAATCAAACGGTTCATCGCTTTAACCACACTGAGTTACTTTGGAGATGCTGCCAATAAAACGGCAGTTGAGCTAGTACGAGAGGGCAGCACTGCATTTGTGGGGCCAGACCTATCAGTTTGTGTAACATTTGTGATGGCCAAATAGAGGATTGGAAAATTTTTTTGCATCAGACAATCTTCGCAGTTAAACACATTATAACATAACATACATTTACTCTTATGGTTTTTTATAATACTTTTTTCAAAAAAAAATGTATGAAAGTACCCCATATATGCTCCACTTTTATACAGGTATGGTTTGCACATAAAATGTTTTTTTGCTTATCAAAATCAAGGTATGAAAACAGATTCATATAGTTAAGCGTCTAGAAAATAACTAAAATTAAAATTAAAACTAGAACTATTACAAGGACTAATGCTGGAACTAAAACTAGAAGCTATCGGGTTTTGAAATGCGCCCTTTGAAAAAATGTTTGATGTTTAGGATGACAAATTGCAAATTTCTTAAAAAACTAGTTCAATTGATTCAAATAGTCCGTTTGAACCAGTGGAATGTCTCAAAGCGATGCTTTGAAATGAAATGATATTAATATTTTAGGAAAAGTTTGACCAGTATTTGGATTTGAACAATGTTTAATTCACAACATGCCATCAATGCCATCACTTCCAAACAGTAAACTTGTTCTTATTGCATCTAATAATTTGTTCTCATACCAGTTTGATAAAGTTGGGAAAAGCTTTGATTCGTATAAACCAATTTCTGAAGAAGGTTGCAACATGGTATTTGAAACGTTAAAGATTTTTTTCATAAGACACACGGTAAAACCAAAAAGCTTCTAGTTCTAGTTCAAGTATTAGTCCTAGTATTAGTTCTAGTTTTAATTTAATCAACACCGCAAAAGCCTTCGACTTCAAACATGTATGAAAGTACCCCATATATGCTCCACTTTCATACAGGTATGGTTTGCACATAAAATGTTTTTTTGCTTATCAAAATCAAGGTATGAAAACAGATTCATATAGTTAAGCGTCTAGAAAATAACTAAAATTAAAATTAAAACTAGAACTATTACAAGGACTAATGCTGGAACTAAAACTAGAAGCTATCGGGTTTTGAAATGCGCCCTTTGAAAAAATGTTTGATGTTTAGGATGACAAATTGCAAATTTCTTAAAAAACTAGTTCAATTGATTCAAATAGTCCGTTTGAACCAGTGGAATGTCTCAAAGCGATGCTTTGAAATGAAATGATATTAATATTTTAGGAAAAGTTTGACCAGTATTTGGATTTGAACAATGTTTAATTCACAACATGCCATCAATGCCATCACTTCCAAACAGTAAACTTGTTCTTATTGCATCTAATAATTTGTTCTCATACCAGTTTGATAAAGTTGGGAAAAGCTTTGATTCGTATAAACCAATTTCTGAAGAAGGTTGCAACATAGTATTTGAAACGTTAAAGATTTTTTTCATAAGACACACGGTAAAACCAAAAAGTTTCTAGTTCTAGTTCAAGTATTAGTCCTAGTATTAGTTCTAGTTTTAATTTAATCAACACCGCAAAAGCCTTTGACTTCAAACATGTATGAAAGTACCCCATATATGCTCCACTTTCATACAGGTATGGTTTGCACATAAAATGTTTTTTTGCTTATCAAAATCAAGGTATGAAAACAGATTCATATAGTTAAGCGTCTAGAAAATAACTAAAATGAAAATTAAAACTAGAACTATTACAAGGACTAATGCTGGAACTAAAACTAGAAGCTATCGGGTTTTGAAATGCGCCCTTTGAAAAAATGTTTGATGTTTAGGATGACAAATTGCAAATTTCTTAAAAAACTGGTTCAATTGATTCAAATAGTCCATTTGAACCAGTGGAATGTTTCAAAGCGATGCTTTGAAATGAAATGATATTAATGTCTTAAGAAAAGTTTGACCAGTATTTGTATTTGAACAATGTTTAATTCACAACATGCCATCAATGCCATCACTTCCAAACAGTAAACTTGTTCTTATTGCATCTAATAATTTGCTCTCATACCAGTTTGATAAAGTTGGGAAAAGCTTTGGATCGTTTAAACCAATTTCTGAAGAAGGTTGCAACATGGTATTTGAAACGCTAAAGATTTTTTTCATAAGACACACGGTAAAACCAAAAAGCTTCTACTTCTAGTTCAAGTATTAGTCCTAGTATTAGTTTTAGTTTTAATTTAATCAACACTGCAAAAGCCTTCGACTTCAAACATTCATTGCTGCTTTGTTAAAGCTTAATGATCTGGCAACATTTTTTTTTGTTATTTCTGATCATAATCGTTCAGGAAAATATAATCACTCGCAATATCAAAAACCAAAAAAGTGCCCCATATACTTGTGTATGAACCTACCCCATCACAAGAAAATCAAAATTAAATGTTGCTAGAAAACCATCACATATAATACTATTCACAGATCAATTCACAAACCTAACTTTTCTGTCTTTTAAGTAAAATAATACTGATTGATCTAGAGAGCAGCATTTAGTAAAAGAAAGAGCGCAAAGTGAAATTGGAAAGATTACAAATGCGTGGGTAAATCATGTTTGGTCATATAGCCGCGCCTTTTACATCGGCAATCAATTCATCAAATTAAACTCATCAGCAATCACATATATAAGATAGCTATGTATGCATGCAAACCTTAACCTGTTGATATATGCCTAACTTCAGATATATCTAAAGTCCATGCCAAAAGTCAGGACCTCCTCACTTTAGAGATTGTCATCTTTGTAACCCCTCGACAAAAAACATTTTATCATTTTACACTTTAACTTTCAATTTACTTACTTTAATGTGTTTATTTTTATGTGTAACAAATTTGTAATCAACTATAGTTGATATTTTGGAATGCCCATTATTTTGATTTTATAACAAAGCTTCTGGAGATGACCGTTAAAAGTCAAAACATGTAAAGTTGCAATTTGATAATAAATTAACCAATAGATGTACAGATTAATAATACTTTTTACTCTATTTTAAAAAAATGTGGTAAAGAGTATTATAATAAGTGAACATTTTTGCGTATCATATGTTAATTTGGAAATTTTCGGACCGCGATTTTTATTTTATCGCGAGTTAAGTGAAAAGCGTACCCAATTTTTGAAAATGTCAACACTTTTTCAACTTTGCGATTTTTTTTTCTTAAAAACTATTTGATGAAAAAAGTTCAAATTTCAACTGGTGTTAACCCGAAGTGTTCTTAATATGGGGCATACTACATTTTGTTGATATTCGACGCAGTTCCGCAGAAAATCGCGGTTAAGTAATAGTATACGGTTATTTCGAAAACGACCGAATGTTTTGATTTCATCGCAGTTTTAACCAAAATGTGTCAATTGATGTCGTTTACCGGATTCCGTAATCAGTTTGTCAAAGTTAGGTCTCTCATTTTTTATAAGCGATTTAATGGATTTATAAAATAAAGAGAAATAGAAATAAGCCGTGCGGGGAGAGGAGGGTTCCCGTCAATGCGATCCAAGTTGAAAAGATATGGTTCTGGCCAGTGATGTGAGTTTCTAATTTACCTTGCATATTACTAGAATATTTACCGTAATTTACTGTAAATTACCAAACAATTGTTTTCATAAATTACTGGTACGATGATCTGCGCATGTACAAAAACGTTTAACTGCTCCTTTATAATTAGAGCTTAGAATTTAAATTGGAGATGAACGATCCCGTGATTATTAAGGCATGTAGTGAGAGGTGACCGTTCTTTCTCAATCATTGTGATTTTAAAGGGTGACTGTGATCACCGTTTATCTTTTACATAAATTGGTGTTCACATTTCCTCAAGCGTATGACAAAAACACCATTACAAGTACAGAACACATGAAAGTGTTGACATAATTATGATACAAGAGCAAAAGAAGTTATTTCCAAAAAAAAGGATAGGTCAACAAGCTAGAACGATTTACTAACAAATTAAATGGGGACGTATGAAGAAAATATCAGATATTAAGAACAGATACTAAAAAACTCACAGGAAGAAGAAAACAAATCCTTGTATATGTAAATTTATAGAAACCTTACTACGAAAAACTTGATACAGTTATGATGTATGTAACATATTCGGAGGAAGAAGAAATAGAAATGAATATAAATATGAATTAGAAAAGGAGAAGAAAGAAACTTTGCTGGCTATAGAAGTTTTTCAACATGCAAAGCGAATTGGACAATTTGTAGTAGAACAAAGGAGGGATTCGAAGAATTTAATTGGAAAATTTCATAAGATTATTTTTAAATCGACTTGGAAGAACCAATTCGGTTCAATATGATATTGGTTTGAAATGCTTCCAGAAAACATGAAATGTTTCCACCAAAACTTACTGTCACGATACTTAAAAAGCTTCTAAAAATCTCGATACTGCCTTTGGTAGACGTGACACTGCTTGCAAAAGACTTGCAATGTTTCCAGAAGGTTTGAACTGCTTCCAAAGAACTCGCTACTACCTCTGGAACATTTGATACAACTTCTAGAAGATTTGATATTGAAGACTCTAATCTGCCTCGGGAAGACTTGACACTGCTTCTACAAAACATGATATTCCTTCCAGGATAGTTGAAATGCTTTCAAAAGACTTACAATACTTCCAGAGGGCTTGACACTGCTTCTAGAATACTTAATAGTGCTTCTAAAAAACTTGAAATGCTTCCAGTAGACTTGAAAAATTTGAAATGCCACTGGGAGAATTAATACTGTTTCTAGAAACAATATCAATATTGTTTTTGGAGAAGATACATTAAATCTATCAGAAGACTTGGTACTGTTTCTAGACACTTGAAATGTTTCTAAAAGATTTTTGCTTTGGAAGGCTTGAAATGCTTAAGAGCACCGAATAACATGTTATTTATCAACAAATATTAAATTCTAATGATTATTTATGGACAAATTGTCTGAACTTTGGGTACCTCCTGAAGTACACAAAATAACTATAAAATTAAGATTTTCACTTTAGCATCATACGACCAATTTTACTGATTGTAAGTATTGTATTGTTTATCCGCCAATTTAAGAATATCCTGTAGTTTATAAGCAATAAATACCTTTTTGTTTGTATAAATGCAAATTGGTTACTCTTGCTTAAAGTTTATATAACGAAGGCAGAGACGTATTTTGTTTATTGTAAATTATCTTAAAAGAAAAGGTTGAATATCATTGGTTTAGATATAATTTATCAAAAAATTATTAAATTACGTGAGAATAAATTTTGAGAAAAAAAACACGTAATTTACAGCAGTTATTTACACAAATTATTAATTACCGTAATTTTACATCACTGGTACTGGCGCTACATTAGTTCAATGTGACGTCCGCTTCAAACGGGACGTGGCGTCTTTCTGTTTACGTAGGTAAAAAGATATTTAAAATTTTAGATACTGTAAAATTAATTTATTGCAAAATGAACAGTAATGTTTCATTTTTGTAAATAAGACATAAATAATGCATCTAAATTTAAACAAAATAACGTCGAACTACTTTCTTCAAAATATTTAATTTTGATTTAATATACACCAAGAATAATAAAACTTTGATTATAAAGTTTTATAATCAATTCTCATCATTCAATTCAAAATGTTTATTAAAATATTTTTTATTTATTTGCGTAATCTATCAAATAAATAAAAAAACGTAATCTATTTTCCATTTTACACATTCATTTCATGCCATTTGGTTCAAATCTATATACTATATTTATGTCTTATTTATAAAAAATGAAACGTACTTATTCAATTTGTAACAAAATAATTTTATATACAATTTTAAAAAACGTTTTATCTACGTAGACGTAAAGACGCAACATCCCATCTGAAACGCACGCCATACACAGAATAAGCGCTTCAACTCTATTCCGATTGGCCGGAACCTCCCTCTCCCCGCACGGCTCATAAAAAATTAGAGATCTAAGTTTGAAAACTTTTCATTGATATCTTCGATGTCGAAGACGTCGATCTCTAAATTGAGGGGCCTTGAATTCTGGCAAGGATAATAGTGTATGATGGTCGTTGTATGAATCTGCCTCACTCTTTCTTAGCATTTTCAGAGTAATCCTAACCAGAATTTGCTTAATTCTAGCAACATTAATGACTGGAACCCCAACCCAATGATTGGCTCCAGTATTTTATGGATATTTCCAACATCCAAAATAGTTTCAGTATCTAGAAGGTAGATAGAGTTTCTAGAATGATCAAAGCCAACTAGTGGTGAATTTCAATTAGCAGTAGACGATCTCAAAGTCTAGTTATCAGATATAGTATTCGTACTTTCACATTCTTGTATATAAATTACAGTGCTTGGCATAAAAGTCGAGTACATGATTCCAATATCCTCAAGGTAGATATCATTTTCAAAGTAATCATAACCTGAAATTGTTTGTTTCTTAGCTTATAATGGATAATTATATTGCCCACATGCTGGTTGCAGCATTTATATCGTTAGATTCCTATATCCAGAACTTAGACTTAGGTTCTACAGTGACTGGAACACAACCCAATGATTAGTTCCAGTATTTTACGGATATTTCCAACATCCAATGGATAGTTTCAGTATCTAGAAGATAAATAGAGTTTCTAGAATGATAGAAACCAACTAGTGGAGAATTTCAGGTCCCAGTAGACGATCTCAAAGTCTAGTTATCAGATATAGTATTCGTACTGTCATATTCTCGTATATAAATTCCAGTTATTGTTTTCTTCCATAGTGCTTGCAATAAGAGTCGAGTACATGATTTCAGTATCCTCAAGGTAGATACTATTTACAGAGTAGTCTTAACCAGAATTTGCTTGATTCTAGTATATAATGGATAATTTTAGTGTCCACATGTTGATTGCAGCATGTATATCATTAAATTCCTATGTCAGAACTTAGACTCAGGTTCCATAGTGATTGAAACCATAACTACTGAGTTAGAGAATAGTTGCAGTATCTTATGGACGCATCCAACTCCCATTACATAGTTTCAGTATTTTGAAGGTAGATTAAGTTTCCAAAGTGATCACAATCCACTAGTGATGTATTTCAGGTCCCACTAGGTGATTTTAGTATGAATATTGCATCTGATCCTAACGAAAATTTGTTTGAATCAAATTTGATTGATGATGCTGCATTTACATTTTTAGATTCCTATATCTAAAACTTACACTTAGGTTCCAAAGAAATTGGAATCACAACTCAATGATTGATTGCAGTATCTTACGGATATTTCCCAGTAGATGGTTTTAGTATCTTAAAGGTAGACGATCTTAGTATGAATACCACATCTGATAACTAGACTCTGTCATATTCTTGTATATAAATTCCAGTTACTATGTTTCATAGTGCTTGGAATAAGAGTCGAATATTTTTCAATTAACAAACATTTTCAGATTAATCCTAACAGAAATTTTCTCAATTCCATCATATAATGGACGATCTTACTGTCCAAACACTGAATGCAGCATTTATATCGATGAAAGCTTCGAAATGTAAACGAAGCGTTGCGGTTTATTTTATCCCTTTATTTTTTCAACGGCGCCGCCCGTTACTGTAACTAACGAGACAGCTCTACGTTCAGTACATAAATACCAAGAGGCAATAAATCGCGCTATAAAATTGTATTCGGCATCTACACTGCACTGGTAACTGTGACAACAGCTCAGGTTCTATTTCAAACGACCCCGATTCAAACGAAATTGTGATTAATGATGCCGTTACATTCATTCGATGCGAATTTGGTTATTTCAAAGAAAATTGTTAAAAATTACCAATCCTGCCACCGACGGACGCTTTCATGTGACGGCCCTTTATTATTTGTAAAAACGGTTCGTTGAATTACAGTTATCTAGTATATTACATTAATTCGTGGAAAGCGTTATTTGGGTTTCAACATTTATTTAAATTCAAGCCCTTTTAATGTATTTAAATCATTTCCAGGTAGTTGTCCACATCATTGCGTTCAATCTAACCGATTTTATATATATTTAATTTAGTGTTAATTAATTAGCTTAAATAGAATTAACACTACAATTAATAATGGATATAGACCTAGAATTACTATGTGTATCAAGACGGCTAAAATCGAGTGATGCTAAGTTTGGATCAAGTATTTAGTTCAATATCAAGATATAATTTACCACTATCTAGTGCTTATCTAACACAATCACTAGAACTAGCACTCGACCCAGAACTAGAATTGTTCGAGATTAGTCATTTTAAGAGACATACGGCTTGAAAATGCCGAATGATATTAGTTCTAGGTCGAGTTAGTACTAATTTTAGCTCCATTTTAATGATCATTCAACAATTTAATGCTGAATGATCATTAAAACTAGAACTAGCACTAGACGTAGAACCAGAAAGTTTTGGGTTTAGCTAAACTAATAGCTTTCTGGTTCTATGTTTAGTGTTAGTTCTAGTTTTTATTCTACAATAATATAGAATCTAGCACTGTTCTAGTATTTACTAGTACTACTTAAGACTGTCGCCAGAACTAACACTCGACCCAGAATTAGAATCATTCGGGTTTAGCCGCACGTCTCTTATGACGGCAAAACACGAATGATTCTAGTTTTGAGTCGAGTGTTAGTTCTAGTTTTAGTTCAATAACAAGATATAATCTAGCACAATCTAGTGCATATCTAGCACTGTCACCAGAACTAACCCTTGTCCCAGACCTAGAATCATTCGGGTTTAGCCGCACGTCTCTTAATACGGCTAAACACGAATTATTCTAGTTCTGAGTCGAGTGTTAGTTTTAGTGCAATAACTAGATGTAATCTAGCACAATCTACTGCATATCTAGAACTAAAACTAGAACTAACCCTCGACCCAGACCTGGAATCGTTTGGGTTTAGCCGCACGTCTCTTAAGACGGCTAAACAAGAATTATTCTAGTTCTGAGTCGAGTGTTAGTTCTAGTTTTAGTGCAATAACTAGATGTAATCTAGCACAATCTACTTCATATCTAGAACTAAAACTAGAACTAACCCTCGACCCAGACCTGGAATCGTTTGGGTTTAGCCGCACGTCTCTTAAGACGGCTAAACACGAATGATTCTAGTTCTGGGTCGAGTGTTAGTTCTAGTTTTAGTGCAATAACAAGATGTAATCTAGCATAATCTACTGCATATCTAGCACTGTCACCAGAAGTAACCCTCGACCCAGACCTAGAATCATTCAGGTTTAGCCGCACGTCTCTTAAGACGGCTAGACACGAATGATTCTAGTTCTGGGTCGAGTGTTAGTTCTAGTTTTAGTGCAATAACTAGATGTAATCTAGCACAATCTACTTCATATCTAGAACTAAAACTATAACTAACCCTCGACCCAGACCTGGAATCGTTCGGGTTTAGCCGCACGTCTCTTAAGACGGCTAAACACGAATGATTCTAGTTCTGGGTCGAATGTTAGTTCTAGTTTTAGTGCAATAACAAGATGTAATCTAGCATAATCTACTGCATATCTAGCACTATCGCCAGAACTAACCCTCGACCCAGACCTAGGATCATTCAGGTTTAGCCGCACGTCTCTTAAGACGGCTAGACACGAATGATTCTAGTTCTGGGTCGAGTGTTAGTTCTAGTTTTAGTGCAATAACAAGATGTAATCTAGCATAATCTACTGCATATCTAGCACTGTCGCCAGAACTAACCCTCGACCCAGGCCTAGAATCATTCAGGTTTAGCCGCACGTCTTTTAAGACGGCTAAACCCGAATGATTCTAGTTCCAGGTCGAGTGTTAGTTCTACTTTTATTTCAATAAAAATATTCGACAATATAACTCGAATAACAATTGAAACACGAAGTGCTATTCTTGATTAAAAAAATAAATAAGTAAATTACTCGGGGAATGCCCTAACTTTATTTCGTTATGTCACGATTTTGTTATATATATTTTCGAAATATTGAAAATTGTACACTATCAAAAACTACAAATCCAATATTTCATAAGGACGCTCAAATAGAATCAATAATAAATTTTGAAGCTCAAACTTTATAACTCAATAAGTGGCGAAGAAAGAGAGTCCTCCCGACTTCCCCGGTTTTACGAGAATATTTTTATAACCCCCACGACGCAACCCTTCATCCCCAAACCCTCCAAAAACTTTTAAATCGACGCGACCAAAACAATAACGATTTCGTCGAATGGAATTAGGCATCGCTTTTATTTGAATCCCCGAATGGAACCTTAGCGGCGATTCCCTCTATGGGGATGGAATCTTGGGGACAGAATGGCGAGGTCTAGGTTTTGGGTGTAAGAACCCTTCGTAACTAGAAGTTTGATGTTGCGAGGAGTCCCGATTAGAACTGTTGAAAGATCTGTCGGGAAAAGCAATTCTCGCGGAGCACAGGTTGTAAACGTTCGTTGGAACGAAGCAATCAAGTCCAATGGATGCAGAAATTCAAGACCCAAACTTACCACGTCGAGAAGCACTCAGACTAATAATAAACTTGGATAGACACTTGCGGTCTCTATTGATTATTAATAACTTCTGGAATGTATTATGTTGCGTGCGGTACTGCTCGAAACTCTATTTCTAAATCGAATGCGATAATTTTTCAATAAGAAAGAATTAAAATTCTTCGAATAACATTCGGTCGAAGTAAATCCCTTATGTTTGGGAAACAAGCGGATATCAAGAGAACGAGGGAACGTTTTGAACTTTATCCAAGGAATGCCTCAATTAATCACCGCAACTTAAACAGAACCTCGTTGTTATTTTAAATGAAACGAAAGAAAGAATGAAATGAATAAAAGGCAGCAAATCGATCATTTCTTATACAGGGTGAGTTAAAGATATCTACAGTATGTCCCCAAATCGAGTTACAAAAAGGAAAAAAATCTATTACTGAATTAACAAATTTAACTTTAATAATGTGCTGAATATGTTCAAACTTAGTGTCTCTAACTATAGAAATTAACTAATTATTACCATTTTAATGTAAAACTTGAACACTTTTTTTAAGCTAAGAATGATCAATACGATCAATGTAAAATTCATTAAAATAATTTTGTAAGATATTTCAATATTTCAGTTGATTTACATTTTCATCGAAGAAATATGGCCCAATTACCCTGTGATATGTTATACCACACCATACATTTACTTATTAACACTTATTAACTACACGAAAATATGATTCACTAGTACCATAAAACTCTACATTGTATAATTAAAAGTAGAGCCAACACTAATACCTAGAGCTAATACTAGACCTAGAACTAGAAACATTAGGGTTTAGCCGTACGTCTTTTAAGACGGGTTAGGCGGGAAGGTGGATTGTAGGTCTAGCATTAGTTATACTTTTAGTTCCAGAATAATTTAATACAATGTTGAGGTAAACAAGGATTAAAACCTTAGCAGAAAGTAGAAAGTACCGATTTAGCCGTGCGTCTTCAGACGCACGGCTAAACCTGAATCTTTCTAGTTCTAGGTCTACTGTTGGTTCTAGTTTTAACTGTTATACAGCGTTAGATTGTTGAATATGTTTATGGAACTAAAACTAGAATTAATCTCGATCCAAAACTAGAATCAGTCGTGTTTCGCCGTCTTAAGAGGCGTGCGGCTAAACCAGAATGATTCTAGTTCTGCGTCGAGGGTTAGTTCTGGCGACGGTGTTAGATAAGCACCAGATTGTGCTAGATTATATCGTGGTATTGAACTAAAACTAGAACTAACCCTCGATCCAGAACTAGAACCATTCGTCTTTAGCCGTCTTAAGAGACGTGCGGCTAAACCCGAATGATTCTAGTTCTTGGTCGAGGGTTAGTTCTGGTGACAGTATTAAGTAGCGCTAGCAAACACAAGAATAGTGTTAGATTCTATATTATTGTTGAACAAAAACTAGAACAAACACTAGATCTAGAACTAAAAAGCTTTTGGTCTAAAGATGGCTGTTGAAGAAGGCCGTCTTCTTGAAGAAGCTTTTGGTTAAGCCGAAACTTTCTAAGTCTAGTGTTAGTTCTAGTTTTAACTGTTATGCAGTCTGGATAAAATCTTTGATATTTTGCAGATTATTAATAACATTTTCAGTAACAGAATGTTGATGTCAATATTCTAATCAATTTCCGGATTTGCAGATATCCGCAACTACGAATAATCCGTATCCATATATATTTTATCTGACCTCCGGTTCGGCAATAATAAGTCAATTTTTAAAAATCGTTTGAAAACCACTATCACTAAAACTAATACTAGACATAGAACTAGAAACATCTGGGTTTATTGCATTGGAAAACTGTTTTTGGTGCATTAGAACCATTTTGGTCAATATATTTTACAGTAAAAAATTGTTGTATTCCCTAGAAAGTATCCCATTCAGTATTTATAATTATTTTGCGTACAATAAACGAAGATGTATAGGATGTAAGATGTAGGGCCACTTTTACCACCTCTTGATAAATTTATCTAACAGTTAAAAACCGGCTCATAGCCAAAGCTTAAAATCGATATAACCACCACTAGTTAGTTTAACTGAAGGTTGGTAAATGTGGGCTTTAACCAATTAAAACTATTTTGACACAATCTAGCAATCGTTTTCTATCTTTAACGTCTTTGGCACTCTCAAAAACACTAAAATTTATTTCCAATATTTCGACTTTGATGATTAGGATATCCCATATTCATTCTTTTGCATTTTTTGAAAAACGTCTCAGTTGATGTTTTTTTAATTGTTTGGCACAATTACACACTCTAAGACGCCTTTTTCAGCTTTTGACATCTTAGAAGCTCTTTCTAAAACCTCAAAATTAATTGTTTTAAATTTTTCAACAATGATTAAGTATCTCAGAAGTACATTTAGAACATTAATACCATTTTGGTCAAGACCAATAAATATACTTCAGAATTAAAAATTTTTGTATTTTCTCGAAGACATCTTCTTAGCATTCTTTAATTGATTTACATTGATTAAGCAACCTGAATATATATAGAATCAATTGCTATCATTTTATGTTAGAAGACATAAGACATATTCATGTCAGAAGCTTTTTCATAAGTCTCAAAATTATCCAACCCAGTCTATAATATTCTTCAATACAATTTTCAAAAGTTGTATTAGTCCATGATTTTTGAAAATCGTTATGGATTATGTTCGGTTGGGTTGAGTTCAAACATCATACCATTCAATATGAAGTTAGAATTCAACCTAACCCAACCCAATCCATAACATTCTTCAAAAATCATGTAAGTCTCATGTCGATTTCTTCATTAAACATTTCTGCTTCATTAATAACCTAGAATTGATGGATTAAACAAAACTAACGTATATTGCTCGAAAACAGGAAAGTGTTTGTTATAATCGGAATCATTTCAATAATAATTAGTTCGTTATATCCCAAAGCTCGTTATATGTAGATTATGTTAAACACAGACATTATCTGGACTAACCCAACCCATAACATTCCTTATATTGAACGATATCAAGTTGAAGGTTAACCCAATCTAAGTATTTCGGAAATATTCCGCGATTTTTCATTCAATATGAGGCATGATATAAAGGTTATCTTCTATGGTTGAGTTGGGTTGAGCTCCAACTTCAAATTATTAAGTATGAAGTTTAAGCTCAATCCAATCCATATATAGAAGAAAAAATCACGGAATATTTTGATTTTTCCTTCTATAACTCAGTTGTGTTAATCTTCAACTTCATGTCATCCCTCATATAACAAAAAAATCAAATCCAAAATTCTTCTGTGGTTAGGTTGGATTGGGTTAAACTCCAACTCCATACCTTTCAATCTGAACCCATACCCACAATTTTGAATAATTTTTAATTTTTGGAAATTTTCCGAGATTTTTTCTTCTATATTTTAGGTTGATTTTTTCTTGTATAGTAGGGTTGATTCAAGCTTCAACTTCATGCCATCATATAACAAAAAATCAAATCAAAAACAATAAAACTTCTGAGTTTAATTCGATATGAGAGATGATATCAAGTTTCAATTTCTTCCAAAATTGCTTAATTTCATCAATTTAATAATCATTAAAATGGTCAAGTTAATTTAAATAAATTTTTTACCGATAAGGAACTTATTCTGTAAATTTCTTAGGTATTGTATAGAAAGCGGAGGAAACATACAGATATAAAATAGGAAAATTGCAAAAGAAATATTATTTTCATTAAAATGTTAGTACATAACTTTTTTATAACTCCACATCCATTAAATCCGCATCCGCGAAATTAGAATTAAAAATCCGGTTCCACATCCGTATCCGCTAAACCCACATCCAAACATCACTAATAATAATATGCCAGCTGTTATTATTTATTTCAATTTTATAATAGTCTCATTTGTTTCAGAACATGATAAATAAAACAATTTAGAATTAATAGTTTAGCCGTTCGTCTCCTAAGACGACTAAGCTCTAATCTTTCTAGTTCTAAGTGTAATGTTAACTTTAGTGTTGGTATTAGCTCCACTTTTAATTCTGAATAACAGCTTTAAGATTTTTTTAGAAGGAAAAAATTAATTTAACATTAGCCGTACGTCTCTGAAGATGAAACCGAACCCAACCCAACCCAATCTAGCTTCAGAACTAACGCTAGACCTAGAACTAGAAACATTAGGGTTTAGCCGTATGTCTCTTAAGACGGCTAAACCCTAATGTTTCTAGTTCTAGGTTTAGTGTTAGTTCTGACGCTGGGTTATAGATCTAGTATTAGTTATACTTTTAGTTCCAGAAGAATTCAATGCAATGTAGTGTTAAGCAAGAATTAAAACTAGAACTAAACTCGTCCCAGAACTAGAATCATTCGTGTTTAGCCGTCTTAAGGAACGTACGGCTAAACCCGAATGATTCTAGTTCTGGTTCAAGTATTAGTTCTGGTGATTGTGTTATGTAGCGCTAGTAAATACTAGAGTAGTGTTAGATTCTATATTCTAGGTCTAGTGGTAGTTTTAGTTCGCTACAAGTATACAACAATCTAAAGCCGAATAATAGCTAAACGTGGAGCTAATACCAACACTAAAACTAACACTAGACTGGTAAACAGCCTGTATAATATTATCCAATAGTATTGTTTATTGATATAGCAATTATATCGCTATACAGGGTGAGTCAATAGTGCGAGGACGGAAGGTTGTGGCCTTACTGTTGAAAATAAATGAAATGTTTTTGTGTCATCGTAGATTACAATCAAAGCTGCATCGACCAACATTATTTTAACTATACAGGATGTTTCACAATTCCAGAACCCTACTCAACTTCATTTTTTTAAACGGAAAATTACATTTTTTTAGATATGTTGATTACCTGTCTTAGATGCTATAAATTAGTGGTGTTACGGATGTGGGTTTAACGGATGCGGATGCGGAACCGGATTTTTTAATTCTAATTTTGCGGATGCGGATGCGTAAGCAGATTTTTGGATGCGGATTTAACGGATGCGGAGTTGTTGAAAAAAGTTACATGCTAAAATTTTCTTGAAAATATCTAATGCACAAATAAGTAATTAATATTCATAATTTATTATAGGCAAATTATATTTTAAAAACAGCAATTTTGATGCCTTCTCTCCTTTCAGACTTTTTCTTTTATCTGTGTATATTAACGATGCTCCACTGAATAGCTGTTCACTGGTAAAGCTGCTTGGTGGTGTTGATAAATATTGTCGAACAACCGGCAATAAAACGGTATATTTGTACCCATTTTGTCGCCACCACATTAATGGATCTTCTTCTAAAGGTAGTCTTCTTTCTTTAATATAATTTTGGAGCACAATTTTCAGTGTTATTAATTGGTCATCTTCTGCCTCGCTTTCACTTGAACTTAGAACGGATTGTACTGACTGCAGTAGTTTGGAAGAACAACAGCTAGAATTAGTAATAATTTGTTTATCAATTTTTCTTTTCTTATGTATCGGACTACAATCTTTATCTTGATGAATCGTTTGAATTTGGCACAAATTAGCTATTGTGGCTTCGACTTCTTCTATTTCAAAACTATTAAAAAATTTGATTTTATATCTGGGATCTAAGTACGTGGAAATCGAACATAGTAAATTTCTGTTTAAATCGCCAAATCTTTCACTTATTACTCGTATAACTTTAACAAAAAGTGCTTTGATATTTTCTGGCGTATTTGAGCTATCTTTCTCAGCTTTTAATATTGTCAAAGTAACGTGCAGAAGTGGTATAACCATAGAAATGCTGTTCTTCGAGTTACTTAATTCTTTAGTAAGGTCTTCAAAAGGTGCCAACAATTTTAACAACAGTTCAATTGTTGACAAATCATCCGGAGAAAATGACACAAGTTGTTTTGTAGTTAAGTATAGAAGTAAAGAATCTTTTATTTTAACAAAACGTTCCAACATGTAAAATGTGCTGTTCCACCTGAAATGAAAATTAGTTATACTTTTTAATTTATAGACAATCGTTGGCTTACCTAGTGGGACAATCTTGTATTGTTGACATTGGAGGTTGCTTCAATCTTATTACCTGTATAGCTTTTAATTCATCTTGTGCTACTAGGGAATGATTAAAATGTGTTGACACTTTTTTCACTTTTTCAATTACTTCTTGAACCCATTCTTCCGATAATATAACATTTTTAATGCAACACTGTATTTGATGAATCACACAATCAAAATCAGTAAATCCAGATATCTGCATTGCTTTAATCATGTTGCTACCACGATCGCGTACCACACAGTGAACATTGTCCTGTTTTATACCCCATTCTTCAAGAATGGTTTCAAGTTTTGTCGAAATAGCTTGACCAATGTGACGGCCTTCCATTATTTCACATTTCAAAATAATTCTTACTCTTTCAAAACCTTCGTTTATACCATGAGCAGTCAAACTAACTAATGAAGTCCCACAACTTGTATCTGACCAAACATCAGTTGTAAAGGATATTTTCTTAAGATCTTTTAATAGTGCTTTAATTTTATTTGCCACACCGTTATATAAATCGTCACATACAAGCGACGTAAAAAACTGACGTCCCCTTAATTTATATCGTGGAAGTATTGTATTGATTAATCGCCGAAAACCAACACCTTCGACGAAGTTGAATGGTAAGTCTTCCAAAGCAATCATTTCGCCTATTAATCGATCCGTATCTTTGGATTTTGTATATGAGAAATCCCAACATACATTCTTCGTTAAACATTCTTGTAAAGTAAGTTGTTTTGTTGTATTTGGACCTGTATCTGTAGATGTACTACAACTTGGCTGGTTCTGTTCTGCATTTTCAGCTATACGTTTTTCTAACTCTTCAAATATTTTTGTATGCTTAGATTTCAAATGATTTTTTAAAGAAGATGTGGTACGTCCTTTTCGTGAATATTCCTTTTCACAAATCTTACAACGAGCAATCAAACTGTTAATTTCCGAGAAATATTCCCAAATAAAGCTTGTTTTTGGTTTCATTTTAATTAATTTAATTTCGATGGATAGCAAACAATAAAACGAATGACGATAAATGCGCAAAAGCATACATACAAGTTGCCATCCGTTCAACAACTGATCGTCTTTAGGAATTAAGATCTTTTAGAGCGCTATGCATTGGCGCCCCCGATTTGAGGCGTTGCGGCGCGACAATATAGGAGTCGTATCGTCCGTCGCAACATCGCGATTACCTCACGTGTTCGTGCATGTTACAATATCTAAAAATTTTTTTTATCTAAAAAATCGAAACAAAAAACTGTCACTATTTTACCGGAGCTCCGTTAAAATATATGCGGATGCGGATGCAGATGCGGATCTTCAAAACAATGCGGATTATCCGCAGTTGCGGATGCGGATGCGAATATCCGTTACACCACTACTATAAATGCGTATCTTGTTTTCAAATTTTGAATGCAAGGTTGCCAAGTTATTAATCATTTTGTGAAAATTTTTGAAAATTCTTGTGGTGACTTAAAATTCATTATCACCATTATTATTAAATATCGAAGATTGCAAATTGGCATATCGATAAACAAAGCTTGGGTCTTTCGAGCGCAGTATTGGAGTATTGGATAATATTATATAGGGTGGTTACTAGAACCGGTTAATTTAAGAAATGTTTGAGGGATCATAATTTTGTTATTTTGAATGGAACACCATACATTTTCTCATTGCCTCAGAAGGCTTTATTTATCACCTTTCATTTTTGTTAAGCATATGGTATATCTAACATGTGTACTTTTCGAGATAATTACACTATTTCAAAAATGTCGGCATAAACTTGATTTTTTCACAAGAAATAAACTATGAAGAAGACATTTTTAACCCTTAATTAGGCGCGTCAAAAAAATAACAATTGGTCGCGCGGTGTATTTTAAGCACCACCAATAATGTAGTTAAATTATCAAGTGTTTCAATGAAATACTTTTATGTTTTTGGTTTTTATTTATTTAAGATATAATAAAATATCGTTTATAGGGAATAAACTACCAAAATAACATAGACTTTATTGTGACTAAAACAGAAATGGACGTTTACAAAAAAAATTACAAGAAAATAAACATAACTCTAAGTAATAAATATAAATTAATACTTTGATTCCTAAAAAATATTCCAGAATATGAAATACTCTATCAATTTTCATCTTCTTGGATAGTGTCCTCTGAGCATTGTTTACAACGTAAGCATTTTTGCTGTGCTCCTTACACACAAATAAATGGCAAAGATCACACCGCATAGTTGTTACTCTATTCTTCCTTCTGCCGCAAATATGGCATCTGCTTCTAATTTTTGGTGGTGGTTCGTCTTCTCTTTCCCTGTCTTCTTCCTCCTCGACGTGTTTCTTCAATATTAGTTTTATATCTAAAGATAAACTTTTATTACGGAGACGATCACGGAAATAAGGCTTCATAAGGCTAATAGCAAGTGTTTTTAGAAACAGTCTTCTTGTGACTGCTTTATTGGGTATGTTATTATACAATATTTGAGCGTTTATTCAGGAAATATTTAACAAGTGAAAAAATGTACACAAAGGCCACCTCTTTGTTCTTCTTGTTACTGAGTAGTTTGAACAAAGTTGATCAACGGTATCTACACCGCCTTTCGTCATGTTATAGTCGTGAATTACTTCTGGCTTCTTTGTGTCCTCATTTAGGGAGCTGTCATTATGCATGGTTGAAATTAAAACAACAGATTTATTTTTCTTGGGTACATAGGAAGTAATTGTGATTTCTTGCTGGAAACCAAATAAAGAGGACACAACTTCTCTCTTTTTATTAGGCAAAAACTCAGGAGGGATTTCTCTCTTATTTTTTCGCAACGTCCCTAGGTATGTGATTTTATTAGCAAATAATGACTTTGCTAACTGATAACTGCTATACCAATTATCGCATGTTAGATTCCTATTCTTTCCTTTTACATGATCCACTAATCTTGAAACAATATCTGCAGGTGTGTTATTGATAAAATAAGGCCCATCTGGCTGCTTTCCGCAATAAATTTCTATTTTACTAGTGAAGAAACTTTTAGCATCGCAAAGTGCAAACATTTTGATACCATATTTTGCCGGTTTGCTTGGTATATATTGTATAAAATTGCAACGCCCTCGAAATGGAACTAACATTTCATCGATTGTCATGTACTCGCTTATGGAATAAGTCTTTTTACAGTTTTCGTTTAGAGCATCCAATATCGATCTAATTGGTGCTAGCTTATCCAGTTTACGTCTTTGTTCCCTTGTCGTTATGTCATCAAATCTCAGAACTCGTAATATAAAAAGTCTCTTATAGTTCATGCAGGCTCGAAATATCTCAATACCTGTACCATCAGTTGCCCATAACTCCAAAAAAGTTGTATGATTGGCTCGTTTCATGCCAGATAAGAAAAGTAACCCAATAAATGCTAACATTTCATTTTTAGATATATATTTGCAGTCCCTTCCCTTTGAAATTTCTGTTTTATACTATCTATACATTTATTTGAATACATAATTTCATGTATCATTTCTATTGAAAATATTTTCAAAAAACTGTCTATCACGTTTTCTATATCGCGAGCATCCAATTTTGGCCCTGGCAATATTTTGACTAAATTACGTGCCTTTGTTCTTACTGCCTTACGAACTAAACTTACTTTAGACCATTTCGTCGTCTTATCTTTGCCAAAATAAAATTTATCACTGAAAATTTCAGTATCTAAATTTTCTTCTTCACTATCATCGGTTGAAATTTCAGAATTGCTGCCATGCTCACTAAACGACACTTCTTCATCATCCAGATCATCGTCCTCTTCGTCATCTATTTCTACAAATGTTTCGTCTTTATCAACGTCTATAAGGAGCCCCAGCTCTTGATTTATTTCTTTCTTTTCTGAACTTCTGGTTTCCATCTTATCTATAATAAATAGAAATAAATAAAACGAAAACAGAAAAAATTATAAAATACCAAATCCGTAATAAAATAAAAATGTATAAAGATCTATACAATAAAAATAATGTAATAATATAAAAATGATGTAATAAAATAAAAATGATGTAATAAAAATAATTGTAAAAAAAAATAAAAATGTACTTACATAAATGGTCGCGCGGTATGCTTTAAATACCAACTTTTCTAAAACTCAAAATAACCACTTTCTAGCACGTTTTAACAAGCCGACGTGATACACCACTAAACACAACAGTGAGATAGTAAGGTACCTAGCGGCGCAGAGGGAGAAACGCCATATAACTATTTTTATTGGACATTTTTTGTAAATGGTGTACAAAATACACCAGCGCGCCTAATTAAGGGTTAAACAAATGCAAGTAAGTTTATTTCGTAAAAGTATGGATCTGTGCACAGACAATAGTATTAAGGAAACAACTTTTCAAAAATTCTATTTAAGTATGTCGCAAAAATCCTATCATAGTGGGGAGGTGTACCATCGTGCTGAGACCACATTCTTTGTCAAACGTCTCGTAAAACATCTTTTAAAAGTTTTGGCAATTGATTTTCTAAGAAATTCAAAACGATTATCCATTGACAGTTGCCTCGAAGAAATACGATCTGATCAAATAAGATTCTAGAATCCCTGAACAGATAGTTCAGCACCATTGTTGTTATTGGGCTACTTTTCAACTTCTCCTGGCTTTTTGAACTGAATATACACACATGTATACTTCTTCATCTTTTACAAAATAGACGCACTTGCATTTGTTTAAAAATGTCTTTTTCATAGTTTATTTCTTTTGAAAAAATCAAGTTTATGCCGACATTTTTGAAATAGTGTAATTATCTCAAAAAGTACACATGTTAGATATACCGTATGCTTAACAAAAATTAAAGGTGATTAATAAAGCCTTCTGAGGCATTGAAAAAATATAGGGTGTTCCATTTAAAATAACAAGTTATGATCCCTCGAACATTCCATAAATTAACCGGTTCAGGTAACCATCCTGTATAATATTATCAAATAGTATTAGTGGCGCTCGAAAGACCCAATCTTTATCGATATGCCAAATTACATCCTTCAATATTTAATAATGATGCTGATAACGAATTTTAAGTAACCACATGATTCATCCAAAATTTTCACAAAATGATTAATAACTTGGCAACATTGCATTTAAAACTTGAAAACAAGATATGCACTTATGCTATGAGTTAAGATAAGTAATCAGCATATGTGAAAAGATACATAGGGTTCCATTAAAAAAAATGAAGTTTAATACAGGCCTGAAATGGTGAAACACCCTGTATAGCTAAAAATAATTTTAATCGATGCACCTTTCACAGTAATATATGATGACATAAAAAATGTTTTTAAATTTTCAATGGTAAAGCCACAATCTTCCATCCCCCCACTATTGACTCACCCTGTATATTAAATATAGCAATTTAATAATAATACAAATAACGCATTTTAAGTG
This sequence comes from Onthophagus sagittarius, assembly GCA_036711965.1. Classification (NCBI taxonomy): domain Eukaryota; kingdom Metazoa; phylum Arthropoda; class Insecta; order Coleoptera; family Scarabaeidae; genus Onthophagus; species Onthophagus sagittarius. The sequence goes on from JASERS010000004.1 coordinate 19,677,170, forward strand.
ACCATATGAATTTTCAAAAATGTTCACAAAATGATTAATAACTTGGCAACCTTGCGCTCAAAATTTGAAAAGATCATATGCATTTGAGATAAGTAATCGGCATATATAAAAAGATACATATTCCATTTTAAAAAATTAAGTTAAGTACGGTCCTGGAATATTGTAACACCGTGTATGGCTAAAAATAATTTTAATCAATACAGCTTTGATGGTAATATCACCCTATATATCATGTTAATACAAAAAATTAAAAATGTATTAATATTAATTTTAATACAAATGTTTCATTTAATTTCATAATTTTATGCGCATTTCCCGTTCATAAATAAGCGACAAATTAAAGATTCTTTCGGTAATCAATTACGGGTTAATTTAAACATATATTTTAATGTATGCTAAGAGAATTCCAAAGTAAAAGCTCCTTAAAAGAAACGGTTGTAATTAATGAAAATTATATTTTATTTTTGGGATCACAAATAACGTCGTAAAATGATTCGTTTTACTGCGATCCCTTTCATATTTCCTTCGCAAATACATTCGTTAAAATTGACATAGCTTTTTTTTAAGATGCAATGAGTTTTTCGAACTTGGACCAAAAATAAACACAATCGTAAAGAAAATAAGATTTATTTTTTGTGTGTGTGTATGTGAAACGTTTCTAAAACATTTCTCGTTTTTGTCAAAATACATCTCGATACTAGTTTTTGTATGGCGACGAAAAAAAAACGAATTGTTTCTTGTTTCTTGCGGGACAGGAAAATAGACGAGGGGAAAATGAACAATATATATGCATAACGTATTCTTTTAGTCTCTCATTTCGATATTTCATACAACGAAACCCAAATCTGAACTTGACACCGGGATTTCTTTCCACATATCAACGGTACAAAGCCGAATACGTCATTTTATATTCGAGTGATTCGACAGCGTGTCTTTTTGTCCCTTTTTATTTCTATTTGTAAAAGGGGATATGTTAATCTGGGTAAGATTTTAAAGCTGCGACAAATTTAATGATAGCTTCTAGAATTATAGTAAATTATACACGAGTTGCCGGAAGTCGGCGATTCTTTTAAAAAATTTCACTTCGGTAATGTTATGGTGGCAGTGCTTTAAAGCCAATTTGTAGATGTTATCGTCTTCGGTGTTATTTATAGCCTTTTGAAGAAAATTCGACAGAAGCTGCCCCGTTATTATGCAGTCGATGGCACAATAGCTAGTGCAAGTATCAAGATTACTGTCCACAGGCTAGAATTTATAGCTCTTGTTGCACAATAGACTGCCCCCGGATATGATTTATTGCGTAAACCAAATATACGGGGATTATAATTATAGATATAGACGTAATTGTTGTTATTGAAACATTTTTTTCTATTAACCAAAAAGATTTTTTTGGAAGGAAAAATTAAATTGAAATTCGGAAATAGAACCTTTTTAGAATTAAAGGATATTATTTGAGGTTTTATTATGCCAAAGTTACAATTCCTGGTTTCTTTTTATCAAAAATTGTATATTAATTTCAATTTAACACTTAAAGATAAGGTAATACTCTAAAAATAAAATTGTATTGCAATGAGAGTGTGAGGTTATATTATGTCAATTTCTAAAGTTACAGTGAGAACAGATTGTTTATAAAAAAATGCACTAATTTAAGATTTATTGCAAATTGAAATAAAAAAAGAATTTTTTTCTGAAATAAGTTGGAATGAAAAATTAAAACTTATTTAGGATTGTTTGAGGTTATCTTATACCAGTTATCAAATTTGCAATAAGAACAGCTTTTTTCTCATAAAATAATTAAACAGTGCTGATTTAAAGTTTAGATTTACTGAAAATTATGTTGCAATAAAGTGTTCCTGTCTCTGAAATGGACTGGAATCAAAAAATAATCCTTATATAGAATTATAAAAAATTGTTTGACGTTATGTTACACAAGTTGCCAAATTTGCAGTAAAAACAGCATTTTTTCAGAAAAATAATTAAAAAATGCTGATTTAAAGTTGAGATTTATTTAGAGTTATGTTATAACAAACCATTCTTGTCTCGGAAACGGCTTTGAATCAAAAAGTAAAAGATTATAAGATTTTTCTAAGAGTTTAATTAATTACAAGGTGAGGTGAGATAATTTGGCTCCAGCTTTGTACTTCCCGAGTAATGTGGAATTTATCCATTACGTATAAAAATGATTTATTCAGGATAAACGGTCCACAAAGTAATTAATGAAACAACTTTTTAAAATTGCTAATATATTTCGAATGTATTTTTCATTCTTCTTCAGAGCATTTATGTTGCTAAAATGGAGATTTTTTTATTACAATTAATGAAAAGGTTTTTTAACATGAGCATCCAACATATGTTGAAGACGCCAAAGAACAAAATAAGATGAAATTAAACTTACTTGTTTTAAAAAGCATGAAATATAAAAATCGTCTTGGTCATAGTAGAAAACACATTAAAACTATGTATCGGTAAATTAAAATAAGAAATTAAAAGTTCAACAAGAACGTGTAAAATTTAACAATACAAAATGGACTCGATGAGAACGTTAAAATGTAAAAATTGATACGAAAAAAAACCTGTTTTCGATCGCAAACACAACCCCGAAAAACGAAACTGCGCACAAACCGAAAATTACCAAAAACAAAGGGGAAACTTTAAAAATTTAAATTTCAAAAATTCAAACCAAAGAAACGATTTATCAAATAAAAACAATAAAACGTAATCAGAATAATTAATACAGACTAAGTAAATAAGAAAATGCAATTAACAATCAAAAATGAACCTACTAACTTAAAAACTAGAAAACCATATCATTAGAGAAAGTAGAAACATTATTAATATCATGATTATGTTGGGTTGGTGGATTATAGTTATGGTTAGTCTTGTCCTTAGTAAACAAGTAAGCATATATGTTACTTAAATTCTGAGTATCCGTTCTATAGTTAACAGTATTACTACTGTAATTTATATGGACCATCTCTAAGAAAATTCTATTGTAGTAATTAGATTCAACATCCAAAATTTTAACGTTATCAAAATCGAAGGTGTGTTTGCAATCCTGAACATGTTGGGATAATGCACAAACGGTCTTATTCAACCGGCAGTTACTTTTATATTTAGAAATTCTACTTTTAAGCCATTAAGAAGTCTGACCAACATATTTTCCACTACAATCGTTGCATGAAATGCAGTAAATTAAATTGGATTTAAATTTGTTTTCTGTAGCGTCTATAAGTTTTGTGAAATGGTTACCAAGTTTGTTATCGTAGCGCTCAACTACTTTTAAATTGTCAATCACTGATAATGTTTTTTTCAAAGAATCACTTAACTTCTCGATATAAGGTAGTTTTTTATAAATGATAGGTTCAGTTGTAAGTAAAGATGGGTTAGTTAAACTGACCTGGTTTATGTTATTATTAATTAACGGTGTTGAAAATAAAATTTTATTAATTAATTTACTTGGGTAACCATTATTAACAAAAGTTTTTTGTAGAAATTCTAAGTTTTCACGAAGAAATTCTTTATCACAAATGTTGGAGACTCTGTGCTTCATGCAACGTACAGTTGAAAGTTTGTGCTTAAAGCTATGACTTGAGAAATAATTAGGATAACGTCCTGAGTAAGTCGGTTTAACGTACCAATCAAACTTAATCTTATTGAAACCGTCTCTGATTATTTTAGTATCCAAAAAAAGGAATGCTATTATTACTTTCCAACTCCATTGTAAACTGAATGCTCGGGTGAAAATCATTAAAACAATTTAACACTGTATTGACATCATCCTTGTGTACCCCCAAAACCAAATCATCAACATATTTCTTCATGAAATTTATACGAAAAACTGAACCATTATTAATCAAAATCTCGTCCAACGCATAGTCCATCACAATCAAAGCCAAGACAGGTGATATTTTAGATCCCATAGGTGTACCTTCGACTTGATGATAAATAACATTATCAAATGTAAAAATTGAAGTGTCAAAAATCAACTTTAAACCTGTTAAAAAGGTATCCCTATCCCATGAGCAATGTTCAGCAATTAAATTCCATTTTTCCTTAATTATCTCATTAACCAAATCCAAAGGGATAACGGTGAACAAACTAACAACATCTAAAGAAATTAAGATGTGATTTTCAGGGAGGCTATAACCTCTAAACTCTTCAACAAATTGAAAAGTGTTAGTGATGTTATAATTAGTTCTGTTACTAAGAGTCCGACTTAATATATCAGAAATGTGACCCGACAAATAAAGGTACTCCTTCCTTATGAATTTTTGGCAGAAAGTATGCTTTGGCTAAAATAGAATTATTAGTTGTTAACTTTTTCTTTTCAGAAAAAGTTATGTAATTTTTTTCCTGTAGTAGTTGGATAAAACTGTTAATGTTGTTTTGAACCGTTAATAACGGATTAGAATTTAACACCTTGTAAACATTTATATCGTCGAGCATACCTTTTGATTTGTTTATGTAGTCAGTTTTATCAATAATAACTGTTGTTGAACCTTTATCTGCCTTGGTAATCATTACGGAAGGGTTATCCTTTAGAAAAATTTTTGTTTTTTTTAAATAATTACGTAAAATACTGTGCAATCCATCACACGTTCTGCCGGTACCCATATAGTTAGTGATAATATTAGTGATTTTGCCTCTCACCACATTCTTGGTGTCTGTTTTCAGTTCGTTAATGATGTTCTCTAAGTACATCAACAACCTTTTTAGATCGAAATTATGAGCATCCACTGGTAAGTTAAATTTCGGACCAAGCGAAAAATAATTGCATTTTCTTATTTACTTAGTCTGTATTAATTATTCTGATTACGTTTTATTGTTTTTATTTGATAAATCGTTTCTTTGGTTTGAATTTTTGAAATTTAAATTTTTAAAGTTTCCGCTTTGTTTTTGGTAAATTTCGGCTTGTGCGCAGTTTCGTTTTTCGGGGTTGTGTTTGCGATCGAAAACAGGTTTTTTTTCATATCAATTTTTACATTTTAAAGTTCTCATCGAGTCCATTTTGTATTGTTAAATTTTACACGTTCTTGTTGAACTTTTAATTTGTTATTTTAATTTACCGATACTCAGTTTTAATGTGTTTTCTATTATGACCAAGACGATTTTTATATTTCATGCTTTTTAAAACAAGTAAGTTTAATTTCATCTTATTTTGTTCTTTGGCGTCTTCAACATATGTTGGATGCTCATGTTAAAAAACCTTTTCATTAATTGTAATAAAAAAATCTCCATTTTAGCAACATAAATGCTCTAAAGAAGAATGAAAAATACATTCGAAATATATTAGCAATTTTAAAAAGTTGTTTCATTAATTACTTTGTGGACCGTTTATCCTGAATAAATCATTTTTATACTTATTGCCCACGTATGGTCGTTGGATACTTCTTGCCGTTTATCCATTACAACAGTTCAATTCACTGAAGCATGAACCACATAACACAGTAGTTCAGAAAACGCAAACAACTATATTTAGATAATCATTAGTTCTAAATGAATTCAAGAAGCAACTATTCTTAGAGAAAGAAAATATAAAAAAATAAGAAAGATAACCGCGTAATTAGATGAAGAGATATGGTGATGACGTATTATTTCATGACATTAAAGATAAATATTTAAGTTTTTCGAAAGATGCTGATATCAACGAAATACTAAAACCTGGAAATTATTGTCGCATCAAGTTTATGGGAAATCAGCCAACTTTTGTACATACTTTATGTCATTTATAATTGGATAGACTACAGTGATGATTTAAACGTTAAGATTTACAAACTATACCGCAAAATAATGAGATTCCTAGAAACTTAGAAGAATAGACTGTTTCAAAGAAAGATGTCAAAAATTAACCACATCTATACAAATCAAATTTGTCTGTTGTAAAGCCATTAGTTTCGAAGATTTTTCATAAACATTTTTTATTTCTAGATTGTTTTTTCAAACAGTTGTTCTTTATCTTACTTAGATTCCTTTCACAGATGTTACAAAATATTTGAGTTACAAAATATTTATTTTTCATTTCTTTAAGAAATTTTGGATACAAGCTTTTACTTTTAACTTTTTTACAATAGATACTAGGTATGCTGTTCATCATTCTTGAAAAGTGTCAAAATCAATGTACATTGTATAAAAAATATAAGAGGAAGCTCCAATTACCCCTTTCCATGGGTAACTGAATCATCAAGCTTAATCTTTTTAATCATTTTTTTGATAAAAGTTAATTTTTGGATTAAGATTTGTGGCCATTTTTCTTTCTAGAGTAAAGATACTTCAACTCATATACAACATATACCGGGTGTCAGACAAAAAGCTGTAACTCTGTTATACAGGGTGTCTCACGTAACTGGTTCATTAGAACTTTTTTAGGTTCCACTACTCGTAGAGGCTTGAAATTTTGGTAACATGGGTTGTTCATTCCGATCTATTAATCTAAAATATTTTCAAGATGGCCACCACTTCCGGTCTACCGGAAGTAGACCTCATCTTCGTTATTTTAAATGGAATGCTATAGTTTTTATTACACCATTGAATTATACGTAAGAAAATATATTGACTTTGATAACAGTTGTTGGTACCTACCGTTTTTTGTTTTCGAGTTATATTGATTTTAAGTGTTTTTTGTCAAACATCACCATGCTCTTTATAAGCCCATATCTCAGCCAACGTTAATTCAAAAACGTTTTGCATTGGTACGATAACTCTTCATATGCTGTTAAATAGGTTGTCATTTGTTGCATCAGTATATCTTATACAGGCTGGTCAAAAATTGAGTTACCGTTTCTCTGTATTCAATTGCGTGTAAGTCGAAAATTTTAAATGGAACGCCCCATATTTTAATACCCTATCAGAAAGGGAATTTCATTCTCTACAAATTATCTATAACCATTCCTATACCTATTTATTATAGTTTTCCTGCAATTGAGGAATTTATCAAAATCAAACGTAAAATGCTAGAAACCGTTTGTATTTTTGTTAGAAGGCCATGATATTTTGACAGTTTTTTGTTTAGTTTATTTAAATTATTATTAGCATTATTTCTACAATGAACTTCGATTGAATAAACTTTAGATTGCTAAGTGTTATTTACCAAAAATAACCAAAAGAAAACCGAATAAATGAAACATTGAAAAACAACAATTTCATGACAAAAATTAAAATCTATAACATAAAAGAATGAAAAACTTAAGATTATAAAAATAAATTATTGGAATTTAATTCTCTACAAACTATTTAGATACTTTTCTGTGCCTATTTGTTGTAGTTGCCCTCATATTTGGAAATTAATGGACGCATGCAATGCTGGAAAGTTTCTTGTTTTTATGTTAAAAAGCCATGGAGTTTTGATTGCTTTTCAACTAAATTTATGTTATTGTTGTCATTACTTAGTTGTGTCATCACTTACTGCTGTTAATGTCTTTGAATATCATGGCGAATTATTCCCATGCCAGCATTTTAAATTCGTCTTATGTTCATGGCGGATGTAATAAAGTCTTGGATGGAAGACTTGATGCATACTTCTATTTAACTAAAACTAGAATTAAAATTAGGTTTGGAACTAGCAAAGTTTGGGTTTTGCCATACTTCTGAAAATCAAGAACTGGTGCTAGAAAATTTGAAATGCTTGATGCATACTCCCATTGGACTAAAACTAGAACTAACACTAGACCTAGAACTAGAAAAGTTTGGGTTTAGCCGTGCGTCTAAAGCCTTGATACTGTTTCTAGGAATTTAGAATGCATCCAGAAGACTTGATACGTACTTCTATTGGACTAAAACTAGAACTAATACTAGACCTAAAACTATAAAAGTTTGGGCTTTGCCATGCATCTGAAGACTTGATATTTCTTTTAGAAAATTTGAAATGCTTCAAGAAGACTTGATGCATATTCCTATTGGACTAAAACTAGAACTAACACTAGACCTAGAACTTGAAAAGGTTTTAACTGTTGTTCAGCGTTCTATTGTTGAATGTTTTTATTGAATTAAAGCTAATCTTATTCAGTTACCACAAGACATCACTCATGTTGCACATACTATGTATTAAGTACTATGACTTCTACTTCAGCTTTCAACTAATAATTTTGCTCAAAAAAGACTTGAAATGCTTCCAGAAGACTTGATATTATAGCTCGGAGACTTAAATTGCTTCTAGAAGGCTTGATACTGTTCTTAGAAGAAGATTTGAAGTGCTTTTCCAGAAGACTTGGTATTGCCTCTGGAAGGTTAGAAATGCTCCGCGAAGACTTGAAATGCTCCTTGAAGAGTTGATATTGCAGCTAGAAGACTTAAATTGCTTCCAGAAGATTTAAATTTGCCTTTAAAATCAAAACAGGAAAATGTGAAAGTGAACTTCGTTTATTTACATTTTACAAAGGTTTACCAGTTGGGAATCGAAGCATGGCCAAAAAAGCTTTTACAACAAAAATGGTAGCAAATCTTTTACTTAAAAACTCACGTTTTTTCATGATACTACTCCTTAAACATTACAAGTTCTTCTAAAAAACTCTAAAAGATCGTAAATATCATCTCCTTAGAGGAGGCTAGGGATGCTCAAAGTTTGCTCGAAAATAAAGTCTTACCGAAAAATTTATCGGTTTATTTATAGCCAAAATAAGAAATAAAACGGAAATTTTGCTCAACTTCGATCACTCATATCTCGACAACAAAAGAATTATGGCCCTATCTTTCTTAAGCACCCTGTATATGTATGTTAACCGTTTATAAAGTTAGGAATGTCAAATAAAGCCTAAATAGATCTTTTCAAAACTAAGAGACGTATCTCTTAGTTTTGAAAAGATCAAAATAATAAGAAACCATAAATTTCTATCACCAGCAGCTTAAGCCACAATTTTGCAGCTGAGTTAACCACAAAATTGTGGTCACATCGACTGCAACTCGCGGCTGACACAACTGCATTTTTGTGGTTGATTCGCAGTTATATGAACCACACTTGCAGTCGAGACGACTACAACCTAACCACATCAGAAACAAAACAGAAACGTTGTTTTGTCCGTTATTTTATTTATGGTTTCTTAAGATTGTGGTCGCCAGTGTCGATATTATGGATTTTGAAGAAGCAGCACTGACGAAAAAAATTTTCTAATTACTTTAGAATGTCTATTAGATCATTTGATGAATTAGTCAGAATTTTAAAACCTAAAATTAAACGGTCTGACACCAATATGAAGAACAGTATTTCAGCTGAAGAAAGGCTTGCTATAACTTTGAGGTTAGTAAATAGATAAATTAAATTATGTGATCAATAGGTAAGTATGCCTGGAATTCATTATTTTACAGATATAATCAAACAAAGTAGGTAGGTACAGATTTTATTTATTTTCTGTTTCGACTATGTATCTATAATTGAAAGACATCTTCAAAAGATGAGTTTGTATGAGCAGAGTCTACAGACAATGTTGAACCCTGCGGAGATATTAACGGAGTAGCAATATTGGTAGAGGGAATTGTTTGATTATTACTACAGCGCTGAAATTGTCCGGGTGTGGTAGGTATGGATAAATTAATGTCATGGCTTATTGGGTGAATTTGTAATGCACTGGTGTTGTAACAGAGCGGCTGGCTCGTGTGCTGGTTGTAAGGGTTTCGAAGCAGGTTGTTTCTTATGTTTTCCTCGGTAGAAATTGTTGCTGCCCTTGCCTTAAATTTTTTCAACACGTTGAATCGGTCGCGTTGCGGTTGAGTACGACTGCAAGTTTATGGTTCGTATACGGCAGGAGAAGCGCGCGCGATTGTGAACCACCCGGCGGAGATCGGCCGCAAGTTGACTGCAGATGCCCGTTTCGACTTTTGTAAACGCCCGTGTACGGATGTTACAGTATTTCTTATGGTGGGCTTCAATTCGCTGGAACGCGACGGCAACTCTGTGGTCGGTCCGACGGCAAAATGTGGCTCGTGTACGGGGGCCCTTACTGCTGTTGCCTTTGAATATCATGACGAAATATTCCCACGCTAACATTTTAAATTCGTCTTATATTCATGGCGGATATAATAAAGTTTTGGATAGGATAAGAGACGTATCTCTTAGTTTTGGAAAGATCAAAATAACAAGAAACCATAAATTTCTATCATCAGCAGCTTAAGATAATAGAATAAATGTTTTGTCATATTTTATTGCTTTACCAAATTCTTCGGTAAGAGGTGCTTCGGTCGATTTAGATGAATAATATTTTACTTTACTTTACTTTACTTACTTTTTTATTAAGAAAGTACCGTAAATAAATAAACTGAACTCTCTAGGAAAATCTCGCCCATCATTACATCGAATATTACATCATATTATTGTTTTTCATTGTTTCATTTATGCGTTCTTCTGCTGGTTATTTTTGGCAAATAAAAGCTAACAAACTAAAGATTATTCAATCGCAGATTATTCTAGAAATAATACCAATGATAATTTAAATAAATTAAACGATAAACTGTCAAAATGTCATAGCCTTCTAATAAAAACACGAACGACTTCCAGCATTTTGTGTAGAATTTTGATAAAATACTCAATATGAAGAAAACTATAATAAATAGGTATAGCAATGCTTATAGATGATTTGTAGAGAATTAGATTCCCGTTTAGATAGGCTAAAAAGATATGGGGCCTCTAATTTCAAGCCTCTACGAGTAGTGGAACCTAAAAAAGTTCTAATGAACCAGTTACGTGAGACACCCTGTATACATAATTATTTTCATGAAGCAAACATAAAATGAAATGGTTTGATGAATTCTATGTATCATGCTGCAAACATTTTTTTTCCATTTCATTTAAATGGAAATAAAATACATATATTTCGCTCAACGGCTTACGATGTTTCGATTTACGTCTTAACCTCAGTAATTCGCCTACACCTAACTTTCAACACTTTGGGGGAAAAATGTTGTTTCTTTTAGATAATGTTCTCACACATCCCACCAATATTATCCTATCTGAAGATTTGAAAATTGAATATTTCCCAAAAAATGAAACTGCTCTGATTCTGCCAATGAATTAGACTAAAAACATCCAAAGCTTATCACTTGCGGCTAAAGTCTGGAAAACGTGTTAATGAAATCGATAGCAAATTGTCAATTAATAATAATAACAATAAATTTTTATTGCCAAAAAAGGGAAAACAAATACGAAGGAACAAAATTTACATTATTATAATTATCAGTGGAAAGCAAATCAAATTAATTCAATTCAAATTATAAATTAATATAAATGTCAATTAATGAGTTTTGGAAACAATTCCGTTTGTGTAGACAAAATTTGCGAATCATAAAATAAGCTGAAGTCAACAAAATTCGTGAATGAACGAAATTTCAGGCGGAAAAATAGATATTTGAAACAATTGACTTTAAAAAGAGTTAGCTAATCCACTTGCGCATTTTGAACAGAGAATGTCCATCCTTCTTTAGAAAGATCCCCATAAAGTGCGCGGCCATAACATTTTCCATGTTATTACCGCAGTGGTAAGTAGATACCACGACATTTCGTTTTACGACCAATATTCTAGGAACATATCACCGCCGTATACTGAGGTATGAGTGAAAGATGAAAGAAATAAATTCGGTAAATTTTTAACCATTGCTCTTCGACAAAAATGATGTACCAGGCCATTGATTTATGATTTATTTATGGATTTTACGTTAAGGTATTAGTAAAGACTTTAATCCAACCCAACTAACTAGTTTACATAAAATATTGAACCCAACCCAGCTATCTAATTAGCGCTAGATATTAGTTGGGTTGGGTTGGCCCACTAATCTTAATCCAACCCAACCTACCTACATGTCTAGTTAGTATTAAATATTAGTTTTGCGCTATTAACCTTAACCTAACTCACCTTACTATTAGCATTAAATATTAGTTGGGTTGGGTTCAACCATCAACCTTATCTGAATTCAACCCAACCTAATCAGGTAGTGAGCACTAACTGTTAATTGGGTTTGGCTGAGCCATTAAATTTAATCCAACCCAACCTAACTAGCTAATGCTGTGCATTGTAGTTGGCCATTGTTTTCTATAAACATGACTGAGATAGCTATAGCTTTCCCACGATATAGCCATAGCTTCATCCATTAGATCGGGTCTCCGGTTTAACCGACAATGTAATTAAGAATAATAATTTTGCATCTTGAAGAATATCAAAAAATATTTTCCATTATGCAGTTATGCGTCATATAAAAAAAATGAGAAAAGACCAAACCTTTACTTAAAATTGGAATGCTACTAAACGACAGACCAACTTCGCTGCTAAAATATCTATTTTACTAATCAAGCTGAATTGACTAAATATAGAATGCTCAATTTTCACAAAAAGCACAAATAATGCAACAACCTTTCATCTGTTTTTGTATAAACAGCTGATTAGGCATCATAATGAATTGTTGATTTACTAGTACGTTAAATAGATATTGAATAATTGGTAAATACTTCATCTGTAATTAACAACAATTTGTTTAAAAATCTGATACAGATTCTCTGGTTTATGCGAGATGATAATCTATTACATCAAACGAGATGGATAAGTTAAAGATCAGAGGATATCTTTGTATAGCATCCAAAAGAGTAATGTCTAAAATTAGTTAGAGTTCACTAAGTGGACTATAGATTGGACGAGAAGGATATATTAAACAGATTCCTATTTAGCAGATTCTTAAAACTCACATTTTTGCAACAAAAAATTAAAATAACATAAATTTGGTTGGTTCCAAATACTTTTAACACATTTTTTACAATTTCGCAAAACCCGCTGAGAAAATGCAAGTTTTTCAATTACTTCATTTATCTTTCGTTATTCCAATCCTAATTCTATGAACTCTGGTAAACATGACGCTTTTGCATCGAAGAGCGATAATTAATGAGAAGATTTGAACTTCAACTTGAACAGACACCGCGGAAATTTCAAGTCCAACTTGCGAATCATTGATAAATCTCAAAAAAGAGTGTAAATTAGACGAATCAACATAATCAAATAAGATCCAGCTAATTCATAACATCCTTATTAAAAAGTTTTTAGTAAGACATACAGTGTGTCCATAAACTCAAAGTGTACTTTTGATAACTCAAAGTTTGCTAAGTATGATATGAAATGAGGTCTTCGAGAAAACCTTCTTAGGCTATAAGTACGAACGTTTTCACGACTGGTGTTAATTGAACTAAATTTAGAACTAACACTAGAACTATCACTAAGACTAATATTATATCGATACCTGACTTCGAACCAGTTTCTGAAGAAGGTTGCAACATGGCATCCGAAACGTCAAACATATTTTCAAAAGACACACGGGAAAACATGAATGTTTCTAGTTTTAGATCGAATTGTTATCATTTTTTGGATGTATGATCCGTTGTAGTATTTATTTATTATATACAGGCGTTCACGATGAAAGGAACTAATTTGGTAAATTTTTGGATATTGATCTTTGGCAGAAATAATGCAACTGATGAATCTAAACTTTTGATTTGTGATCTATTTAGATGCTTTACGTTAATACTAGATATTAGTTTAAGATCATAGCACCATAGTAACATAAAATATATATCCAACCCAACCAAACTACATACAATAAAGCTTCGCTGATCCGAATCGATTGTAATCAGCTAAATTGAGATTATGGAAGCATTATAGCAATACATAAGATTATTGAACCATATTTAGATATTGTCGGAAAAGTCTTGTAATTATATTTTATAGATTTAGGCTCAATTTATTCACCTTTAGTTAAATTTAACTATCGGATCTTGGAATCATGGCAAGTGAAATTACAGTAACCATGGAAAATAGCCATTAGTTGAATATAAGCAAAGGTGGATAAACTGGGCCTTATTGTACTAAGGTCCATCTACTAGCCAATAATAGTGCGTAAATAGTCGTAGCCATAGTAATAATCCCTTAGATAGCTTAACCAGAAGATGGTGTTAATGAGCCTTAGGCTCATTACCTACCCATTATGATTGGCTAATGGAATGACTAGTGGTAGTAATGTGGATGGGCTAGTGGATTTAAGGTCCACTACTACCATCCTTTAGTTAAATTTATCTTAAAATGGCGTCATTAGCTTCCTCTTCCTTACTTGATTATCCAAATATGTTTCTATAGCATTTTGCTAATAAATTGCAAGGATTGACAATCATTCCTAATGTTTGATAAACTCAGCATTTTTAATAGAAATATTCTTCAGTGTTTTGGAATTATCTTCTTACTCCTCAGATAGATAAAAAAATCTATTAATTCCCATTAGCAAATTTTGTTTTCAATTTTGTTCAGATTACAAGGGAATTAGGATTTGGGAGTGTACGAATTAGCGAAGCTGTACTGTTATTAATTAGCGTTAAATATTAATTGGGTTTGGACTTTAACCCAACCCAACTAGCTAGTTAGTATCTTCTAGTATCATCAATCTAATCTGAACTCAACCCAACCCAAGTAGCTAGTTAGTACTAGATATTAATTGGGCTGGATTGAGCCATTAATCTTAATCCAACCCAACCAAACTAGTTAGTTCGCACTAAATGTTTATTGTGTTGAACCATTAACTTGATCCCAATTAACTAGTTAGCACTAAATATTAGCCAAGTTGGGTTGAGCCATCAAAATTAACAATTGACTGGACGAGCATTCAAAATTTTACTGAAATTTTTTTTCATATGATGAATGTATGTATGATATGTACTGTCATGGATGCTATAGCATTCATTGTGTATGATGATTAAAATATGATAATCTGACTACCCTTATAAACTGTGTTTAATCAAATTTCGGATATCACAACAAATTTAAAAATAAAACGACTATCAATATTTACACCTCGCCGAAACTTTTACTGCCCGCAAACGTTTTAAACCATTTCTTTTGATACCTGACTCAACAAAATCTGAATATAAATAACACAATTACAGCTTGGGCCATTTTTTGTCTGACACCCGATGTATACAACTGGGTTCCAGGTAATCCACCTCATAAAATTACTAAAAACTTTAATATAAATCTCATTTTAATTTGAGATTAACTACTAATATATTAGAAATAGTCATTTTATTTCATGGGAAATCTTGATAAGTCTTTCAAACTCACAAAATCTGTAATCTTCAAGAAAAGTGGTTTTGGAAGACGTTTTAAGAGAAAAGTTCACTTCAAATCGCGTTATATGAGACACGGTTCGATAAATGTTTTTACTGGTATTAAATTCCATAAAACTTTCCTTTTTCAGGTTAAATTTAGATTGTATCCTTTTCTCTGTTGGATACCTTTATTAAGTAAGACATTTTAAACCAATTCAATAACCGAAAGCTAATGGTTACAAAAAGTGATTTATAACAACTTTTAATCCGCGTTTTATTTTAAAATCACTCGATAATCCCTGTTTATCGACTGGAAAATAAGCTTTGGAAAACACACAGATCATAATTTCGGAAAAACTTTTTTTGTTTGCGAACGTTCGATAAACGCTATCTCTTTGTTTGCCATCTATACACCCCCACATAAAATCCTTTGTGTATTCACGATCGATATATTTACATAATTTTTTTTATTGTATTTAATTATTTTTTGAATGTATGAAAGGGGAGATGAGGTAATGGTTAATTAGGCAATTTTGCATGTTGATAGCGTACGCCATTGAAAGAGAATGATTGAGTCTCGTTAAAAGGTTGTAAACGTCCGCGAATCGTGCACTAAATTCCGATCCACGCGTCTGATAAGCCGCATTTACCGCTCATTTGAATTCCTTCCGCGATGGGGTTTCGTCCCTCGTACGTTTTTATTGGTTCCAAAAAGAACTCTCTCATCCAGAAAATGAGTTAATGAATTAATCAGAAACGAAGAAGTTAAGCGACGTGTTTTTGTGGGTTTAAAAATAAACACCCACATTGACCGAGAGAAACAACTTCTTATTTTTGTGTGCTATTTCATTTTTTCACCACGTCTATTTTTGGATTTTATCTTCTTGCGACTTTTCTGGCGCTTCAGGAGCTGATATAACTTTACGGCGCCACCGGGTTCCGTTTTCTTCTTTCGTCGCGTGCCGTTGTAACGTTAATTATCCTGTTTACTAAAGCTAAAAACTTCAAATATTTTTGGTGAAACTCGCACTCTTCTCTCGCACCTTTAATAATATAAAAGAACCTTCGTGACTATTAAATACGCATTACCGATTCTTTTAGGCACGCAACCCGACGGAAACTATAATTTTTAAGAAGAACCGAGGCGATATTAAAAAAAGAAAATAATATCTTAATGTGTCCCCATAAATTTCTTTATTACTATAATAATTTTTTTAACTTTGAAGCGACATCAATTTTTGTGCCAACGAAAAATTTCAAAATCTCAAAATCAAAGAAAAAAATTTACCAATCTATTTCGGGCATTAAAAACACACCACGTTTAAATAAATAATAAGTATAGAAAAGAAATTGTAAACCGCGTAATGAATTATTCAAATCTTTTCATAAACTCACTCGTCACGTTACGCATATCGGACAAAAAGAATATCTTAAGATGTACATAAAGAATTTTAAGTAGAAAGCGATATTAAAATGACGTCATTATTGAATTATAAGGATAAAATTGAAACTTCACCGAACCGAAAATTTAACGCGCGAACCTTTTTTTTATATCCTCCGATTTCTATCCTTCCTCCCCACGCGTCGAAAATTATTGACGAAAAACTCTTTCCTGGGGAAATTTTATGTCGATGAATACTTTCCCAAATGTATCGTCTCAACAGGATTGGGGGAACCGACGGTTTCGCCAGTATTTTCGTAGCGAGTGCAAACGACGGATGATTTAAAGCACTCGTGGTGATGACATCTGATAGAAAAAGATAAGTGAGACCGGAGGAGTAATTGTGATAATAGGAAGACGTAAGCTTCTATATGCGTCATTGTTCTTTATCTCGGAATAATTTTTTGATGCTTATAAATATTTAGATGAAAAATTTGTTTGGATTTTCTCTTGGTGGAAAAGCCCCTGAAAGACTGAATTTGTTTTACTTGATGAGTAGATGCTATAAAGGACGATGGAACGAGTCAATATGTTGTTTGATATAGCTACTGCATATTCTAATTAAATGTGCGATGGGTATGCGATAAAAACCAAGAGTGTTCAATAATCTGCGATACTCGTAACACTTTTCGAAATTATTATTGATGAATCTTAACGTAATCTAATCTAACTCGTCCCAAACTAAACCCAACATATCTACCACCATTCAATATTATTATTTTTGTTAACTAGTAGTTTTACGTCCGCTCACGCACGCCACTCACGTGAATATCATTCATGAATCACGTGAGTCACGCGTGGGTCACGTCAAATCACGTAACTCACGCTCGATCAGTTGATCAAATGTATAAATCATGTTTGATTACTTGTTAATTTGATTATTAATTAATCGTGCTTGACAGAATGGCAGAATTAACAGAGTGTTTAGTTTTATTTATCATGTTATCACTTAGTGCTTGATTGTTGTAAATACTTCTGAAACTAAAAGTATAATTAATACTAGACCAACAACCAGTGATGTGAATTTGTAATTTACCTGTAAATTACCAGAATATTTACCGTAATTTACTGTGAATTACCAGACAAATTTTTCTTAAATTACCGATATTATTATCTGCGCATGCACCAATACTTTAACTGGTCCTTTGAATGTAGTGATCAGTGACACAACAACAGAATCAGTGGTTCTCAGAACAGAACTCATTTAAATTATCATAATATTACGATAAATGAGCAAAAGAAGTTATTTCCAAAGAAGGGAATAAAGTGATGATATGTCAACCAGCTGGAATGAATAAATAACAAATTAAATGGAGACGTCTAAAAAAATAGTAAAGAAAATGTCAGATACCAATTATACATTAAAAGAACTTAATTGGAAAATTTCCTAGATTATTTTCAAATCGACCTAGAAGAACGAATTTAATTCAATACTATATCGACTTGAAATGCTTACACCAAAACTTTATACTGTTTCCAAGAGACTTAAACGACTTCTAGAAGATTCAATACTGCCTTTGGAAGACGTGACATTGCTTCCAAAAGACTTGAAATGTTTTCAGAATATTGAATTACTCCTAGAAGACTTGCTACTGCACCTTGAACACTTGATACTAGTTCTAGAAGACATGATATTGCTTCCGGAAGACTTGAAATGCATCCCAAACACTTCCAATACTCCTAGAAGAGTTGGTATCATCTATAGAAGACTTGAGACTTCCACAAGACTTGAAATGCTTCTAGAAAACTTGAACTACTTCTAGAAGACTCGACTCTGCCTCTGGAAGACTTGACACTGCTTCCAGAAGACTTGACACTGCTTCTAGAAGACTTGAAATGTTTCCGATATTGCCTTTGGAAGACGTGAAATGCTTTTAGAGGACCTAATACTCTTCTGAAAGAATTGATATTGTCTATAAAGAAGATGTAGCAAACCTATCAGAGGACTTGATACAGTTGCTAGAAGACTTGAAATGTTTCCAGAAGATTTTTGCCTTTGTAAGACTTTTTTTGTTTTTCCGTATAGTGCTCTTATTACATCTTGTTTATCAACAGATATTGAATATTTGAACTAAAATTAAAACTAACACTAGAACTATCACTAGAACTACCACTAGGACTAACACTAGATCTAAAACTGAAACTTTCGGGTTTTGCTGTGCGTTTTTTGAAAAAATGTTTGACATTTCGGATGCCATGTTGCAACCTTCTTCAGAAACTGGTTCGAAGTGTCAGTTCGAATTCTTCTAGTATCTGAAGAAGGATCTATATTGATATATTGCGGATTTCCAAATTTAAGCTAGAATATAATCATATTTAAGCTATATCGTGTTATGGATTGTGGATTCTTAAACCGCTATAAACAATAAATATTCAACATTCCTTGATGCAACACCTTTTTGAGTTATGAATCAAACTTTAGTAACGAATATCATTAATTTAGATATGTTACGGATTTTCAGATTCTAGTTGAAACATCATCAAAAGTGAGTGTTATGGATTGTGTATTCATACACCGATCTAAACAATTTATTTTAGGGCTACTTTAAGGCTACCTTTCTATCTAATATATTCTGAGATTTCACCATACAAAGCAATGCTTTTAACGAACATTAACACCTTGCTTTGTGAAAAGTTATTCAAATCCTTAGACAGATAAACTGCGACCAAAATAACGTGAATCTAATATGATTGACTGCAGGACAGTGGCCTAAAACATGCTCAACCATTTATTATTAGCTTAAGCTTTTTTTATTAAAAAGTATACATATATCGATATTGTATTGATACTTATATCAATATTGCATCTATCTTTTTGGTTAGAAAGTGCTGGCAGAAGTCTTGTCACTGTTAGCAAAAAATGTCACACTGATAATTGAAGATTATATGTTTTATATAAGCTGCTATTAAAAGTTTGAATGTTGCCACTTAAACGAGAAATACTTCTGAAAAAATGTGGATATTGCATGTGGATTATTATAACTACTGGCAGATGTCTATAAACTGTTAGCAAAAGTCTAGATACTGTTAGTAAGAAACTAGATCCTAGTAAATGAAGACTATATTCTCTTTATAGAGTAACTGCTATAAAAAGACTAAAAAGGTCTAGATATTGCTTGTAGAAGATTATATATGTTCTCTTTACAGGCAAACTCCTATTGCAAGACTAAATATTACTACCAAAAGCTAAGTACTTCTGAAAGAAGCCTGAATGCTGCTTGAAGAAGTTTATAACTGCTGGCAAATATTTAAAAACTCTTAACAGAAATGTAGATACCATTGGCAGAAAAATAATCACTGCAGAAATTATTGCTATTAAGAGGCTAAATATTGAATTCAATGCTAAATGCTTCTGAAAAAATCTGGATACTGCTTGGATAAGATTATAACTTTTTCCTTTGCATCGACATCGATGTATTATCAATATAGCGATATACCGATATTACACTTATTTTTCGTATCGGCTATTCAATTGTATTCGATATACATTGCTGTATAAATACGTATCGATATGTCAATACTTTAACCCAGCTCTAATTACCAGTAATTCTAAAGTGACCTGGCACCTAGATCACTCAGTGTGTTTAGAGCTCTCTTAAAGTCATTAATCAGAGCCGACACTAACTTTAACTGGCATGTTTGATATATCGGCGAACATACAAATATCTGCATGAACCAGACAATTTTCGCTTTCACTCTAAAACTGCCATCATATCTGACGGCATTTATAGCACAACATCAGTATCTCTAGTATCTTCCGCAGCCCATTGGTGAAGAAGGATTTTGGAGCAGTTTTGATCATATATTGCATGTTCAAAGTTCTTAGGGAAGTTAAGTTCGGGATTCCGTGTATGACAGCATTCACTACATAAGTATTTCATGTTGAAAGTATACGATTAAATATTCATCTTTGTTAATTGTGCCAATATTTTCTTAATTCCACCCATTTTTACAACTAATATACTCAAAAATATCTTTTTGTTCATGATTTTTAACTAATTCTTTTCTGTAAGCCGTGGAGAATAACGTGTTCGTACCAGCACAACAACTCACTGAACAATATTGTGCAACGCAACCCGTTCAAATATGATTCAACTCCGTATCATTTCTTTTTCAAGAAATAGACGTAAAATCAACAAATGTAAACGATCTTGACTTAATCAAGTAATATTCCAAAATTGCATGTTTAAAAATGAGTAAGCTAAAATGAGTAGTTTTGCAATGTTGTCAAGCCCAAATAAAAGAGGAAGGTTCCTGGGCAAAGAAGAAAACAATATGGTCAAGATAAGAAAAAATCATAAAGAAATGAAACATTATTACCTGAAAAGAAAAGACCGTGAGATCATCCAAGAATTAATAAAACATAACAAGATAACGAAGAAAGGATACAAACATTTGCCTCAAATTGAGCGCAAAAAGCATTGTCATACTTCATTATCCTAATCGTCTTTTGAGGTGGTATTAAGTATATTGTAACTCTAACCCAACCCAACTTTGTGCTAATGTGATATTAATTGTTAAAACCTCAGCCGAAAATGGCTTTAATTTTTTTTGCTGAAATTTCCAATGCTGAGTCGATCTCGGTGTCACTTTCTGTAGCATTGGAATATTTACATCTAAGTTGATATAAAACATACCAAAATGAGTAGCTTTGCAATGTTGATGTTAAGCCCAAATTAAAGAAGAAGATGCCTGGGTAAAACCAGCAATCATATTATGTAATTGTAAGATAAGAAGAAGTTGAAATTCTTACAAAACTGTAACGTTATCACTTGAAATGAAGATGAGTGTAAGATCATTCAAGAGTTGATGACACATAACGAGACAAATAAGAAAGGATGTGAAAATTTGTGACAATGTTAGAGCAAAAAGCATTGTCATTTTTCTTTATTCTATTTCTAATCTTCTTTTGACGTGGTATTAAATATATTGTAACCTAACCCAACCCAACTTTGTGCCAATTTAAAATTAATTATTAACTCCACAACCGAAAGTGCCTTCTATTAGGGACTTTCCCAAGACTATGATTTCTAATGTTGAATCGATCACGCTTTTAATCTATGTAACATTGTAATATTTACGAAGTTATTATCCAACAATAAGTTTATTTAAAACATACCAAAAAGAGTAGCTCTGCAATGTTGGTTTCAAGCATGTAAAAATCATTATTATACTTCTTTATTTTATTTCTAATCTTCTTTTAACGTGAAAATAAGTACCGGAAATTTCACCTAACTTGCAATATATGAATTTTAGTTTCAGCAGTAACCGTAGTTACGACAATATGAGATGCGCTTGTACCGTCTCACATAATATGTAACATATAATTTATTGTACTATATGCTACAATATACTATAATTAGAAATACTATAATTGGTATTTCTAAAATTTGTTGTCCATATAGGATATCTCCAAAATTAAAAGAGATAGAAATAAGGAAGCTATATACAGGTGACACAAAAGTCTGGAATATAGCAAACAACTTCGCTATTTTTACTTTTAACAAAAAATCTTTCTTATAAAAGTTTTTAAGTATATTATAATGCATATTTCATATATGTTTGATATATCGTATATGTCAGATATTGTAATCAAAGTAGGCGCTACCTAAAAACTTTTATAAGATAGATTTTTTGTTAAAAGTAAAAATAGCAAAGTTATTCACTATATTCCAGACATTTGTGTCACCCTGTATATCGACACCTTTTTTTTGAGAAATCTTATATTTTAATCTCGATTACGAAAGATAATGATGGAATAAAAAAATTAGAAAAGGAGTTTCATGCTATAAAGACCATATTATCTGATGATTGACAGGTGTAAACAAAAGACCCTTCACGGTATAATTGGGGAACAAAAGAAAGCTACCTGTCTTAACATTCCTTCGAAATACAATAGGTGATTGATAGGTGTAAACAAAGCCCCTTCACGCTTTAATTGGAATTCAAAAGAAGGCGGCCTTCACGGTATAATTGGGGAACAAAAGGAAGCTACCTGTCTTAACATTCCTTAGAATTTCAATAGATGATTGACAGGTGTAAACAAAGGCCCTTCACGCTTTAATTGGAATACAAAAGAAAGCGGTCTTCACGGTATAATTGGGGAACAAAACAAACTACCTGTCTTAACCCTCTATTGCATATTGTTCCAAATCGGGAACACATTTTTTAAATATATAAATAACATCGTCACCTTACACATTTTCAACAGATTGTGTGATTAGCGTTGTTTACGACATATTATGCAAGATATTCATAAATAATTATTGAAATCAAAAGTTATGTGTTAGGTGTCTGTTTGAATTAGTTTAACTTATGTTTTTAGGCTGATTTCGAGCAAGTATAATTTGTTTATGTTTAGAACTATTTACAATAAGCTAATCTATATTATATCAATTTAATTCTCTGTGCTCTTATAAAAGTAAAATCTACGTGTAAGATGTTTGAAAACTATTTTCCCAATTGGGAACAATGTGAGTAGAAAGAACAACATTGTTTGTAGAAAAAATATCAAATTTTAGTACGCAACATTCTATCAGAAAGTGAGGACCCTGATCTTTCTTATGCTGATTATGAAGGTAAAGCCGGATTTGTATTTGGCTGACTTGTTGTGGTAACCAACAAGGGGTTGCATCAGCAACGATCCCGATATCCGTCAGAGGAGTAGAATGGGAAGTGACGCATAAAGATGGATCAGACAAATTTAAACCTGTTTTATAACTCGTCAGATTTGCGTTTCTTCTTTCTGAATTGGAATGAACCTCATTGAACTGATCCTGATTGATGAAATTTTTAGAGAAGAAGAAGCTTAAAGATCTTGACAGGAAGTGAAATTCGAGTGTTACAACTCTATACGGTTCTGGTTCTAATATACAGGGTTGGGTTAGGTTGGTTTGGGTTGGGTTTAGCTGTACATCTGAAAACATTTTTTTAACGAATAGTTTGCAATAAAGTACTAATCAAACTGATTTGGTCTGAAGACCAAATCAGAGTTCCTACCACTTGTAGGACTAGTGTTAGTTCTAGTTTTATATCATTAGATTAAACTCTAGATCCAGAACTAGAAACATTCATGATTTTAGTTCTATATATAGTGTTAGTTTTAGTTTTACTTCAGTGCAGATATACAGAGTTGGGTTTTGTTGTCTTAGATTTAGCCGTGGATCTGAAAACATTTTTTAATGAAGGCCTCTATGAATAGTTTTGAAATGGAGTATTTTACAAACTGATTTGGTAATCCTGTTCGCCATAATATCATCATAGGACCTAGGTTATACATAAAAAGACGACCCATCGGTCTAAGTATAATCGTTCTTCCTTATTCTTTCAATAAAAAAAGAAGATATGACCCTCTGCCATCATACAACATCACGCGAAAGATGTAAAAACCAAAATTATTACAAAAGGTCTCGGGCTATGTGTAAAAAATGTAGAATGCACTTTTGTTTTCAGAAAGACAATAATTGTGCAATTTCATTGAGATGATAAACACACAGTTATGCCACTAACCATCAATATTGTGTTTACATGTTTATCTTGTTGATTTCTCTTGAATTTCTAATTTTAATATAAATTTTGGAAACTTTTCACAAATATTCTTTCGAATTCTGAACAAAGAATATTTTTTCATTCAAAGATAAATGTTTATAAATATTGTTATTTTTACTAATAGTCATCTATATTAAACATAATAATACACCTTTTTTTTCTCTGAAAAATGTAATAAATAGTGCAATAGAGGGTTAACATTCTTTTGAATAACAGTTGCAGTTTATTCGAACTTGAGAAAAATGAAGGATATCATTCTCTTCACTATATTATTTAATTTTTTTGTGGAACCACTAAGAATAGAAATATTCCTTTGCAATTTAAGGTGCCATCGCTCCAAGATACACATAATTATTTGCATTTTAAGTAGGAAAGTGTAAATGTATAGGTGTTCCAAAAGTAAATGCAGAAAATGGTACCGCAAGATTCTTTGGTCTAAAAGAGTAAAGTTGATTTACAAAAGTATATGGTAAAAGAGTCTCGTATTTATAAAATCATTTTTGCTATATCTGAAGACTATCTCAAGAGGTTTTAATGAGATTTATGGTGTATATATTTATCAGTAAAACGCATGTTTTGATGAAACATTGTGTATTGATGTGGTGCGTTCTTCATCATCACCGCTTAAGAATTTTTTTTGTAACCCGCTGATAACTAACCTATATTTTCAAAATCTTGATAATTTTTCGTTTTTAACTCTTAAGAAAAAGTTTTCTCTTTCTGATGAATTCCCACTGTGAATGTTATTAAAATCTGTTGAGATATTCTTCAATCATATCTAAAAAATGATTTTTTTCAAGAATTTTGACCATCAATAAATGACCCAATCTTTTGAACCAAAGAATATTGCGAGTTATGTGAAATTCTCGGTATATAGCAACCCTAACCAACCTCAGTATGCCTCAATGTGGTATTAATTATTAATATGATATTAGAAATCTTTTTGAACAATCTAGAAAGTAAATTTATCATTAATTCAGTTAATCCTTTCCACAAGCATATTGTTATGTGGCAGAGATATGTTGATGACATATTGGTCATTGTTGATACTGAAGATATCACAATAATAAACCAACTGTATAACTACATTAACCATTTACACACTAATATAAACTTTACTATGGAATTGGAAAGGGATAACCAACTTAATTTCCTCGATTTAAATCTGAGAAAAGAAAATAAATCCATAATATACAACATATACAGAAAACCTACCCAAACCATGGCCGTTATACCATACGATTCTTATCATAGCATCGATCACAAATGCGCAGCTTTCAACGCCTTATACTACAGAGCCTTTAACTCAAACCTTACAGAATCCACCATAAAGGATGAACTCAAAATCATCCGACAGATTGCTAAAGACAACAAATATCCCATTAACCTCCTAGAGAAGATTCTAAACAAGACAAAAACCAGAACTTTCACAATACGGAACAACATTAACTACCCAAGACATACCTAAAGAACAAAATTTTAGAGCAATCACATTCCAAGGTAACATAACCAACAGAATAAGAACCAAACTCAAGGAATACGACATTGATTTAACTTTTAAAAATAAAAACACGATTTATAAACTTCTTTCTAACGCCAAAGAAAAAACAAATAAATTGGACGACAATGGCATTTATATGTTAAATTGCAATACTTGTCAAGCCACCTACATCGGAGAAACGGGAAGACCTTTGAGAGCCAGAATTAAGGAACATAAAAACAAAGAAAAATCAAATTTCGGAAGACATTTAATATTTAATAAACACCACGACTTTCATGAAGAATGAAATTCAAAAATAATCCATCACTTCAATAAGGGCAACCTCATGGACATAATGGAAACTTACGAAATTAATAAATTCCATAACCATCCAGAAATCAAATGTCTCAACAATCAAACACAAAAAACCCAAATACCACTATATCTCTGTTTGAAACAACCGTTTACACCACCACCAAAGAAACCACCTAATATTAATAATAATTACACATTACATTAGGACGCTTCTATTTTTGGAATAATGTTTTGCGCTTTTTCGCCGATATTTACGTTCATAAATTTGAATTTAAAAATTTTTGCTGATTGATACCAGCAGAATATTTACTTAATTTTAGAATATCACCAGAATTGTAACATCACTTTTCAATCTTATCGTTGACGCATGTTTTGAGTTTATCATTTTTAGAGAATTTTTCAAAGTTTTCGAATATTCCTCATGATATTTTGGTTTTTTAATGTGTTTTTTTAATATGTTTTTGATGTGTTAATTTCAAATGAATTTACCTGTTTTTTATGATGACGTAAGTTTACTTAATTGATATTTAACTAATTAACTACAACTTAAGTTTATAAAAAATTTTCTTTAGTTTAGTGTATTTCATCTTTATATTTTTATATTTAGGTTCTCCTTAAGATGCAGTTAATTTTCTAATTAAAAACTGCGAAACCGGTAGAGAGAAAATAAACTTATTACGTTCAAAAGTGCACAACTTTTCGTTTTATTAATTATTAAGATCTCGACCCAAATTATAAAAAATCATAATTTCCAATGTTTTTAAACGATCTTCATTTCTCTCCCTGCAACATTAGTTGTGTCAAAGAATTTGTAAGGATTTCGATAAGAATCATTTTATTTATTTATTAAATGTTAAACTATAGAAGACAAAGAGAATGTTGAGAAATTCCGTACGGCAGAAGTGACCACTCATAACAAAGCTTTAACCTTATCTTTACGAGGAACGTTATTCCCCGGTTTAAAAATAGAGCCCGCGGACCAAACGGGAAGCGAATCTCCCGAAACGGGATGGAGGAGTGCTTTATTTTGCACGATACCGTTGTGGTTTGCCTTGCGGCCGTGGAGACGTTTGCGGGGGGATCAAGAAAGAGGGGAATCTTTTAATATATTACGGGATTTAATCCGGTTTTCCGACGGGGCCCGTAATTCGCGGAGGCGGACACTTCTTCGCCACCACACACAACAATCTCCACGAAAGCGATAACGCGGGAAATAATGATGTCTTTACTTTTTGGAATAAATCACCCTCTAGGTTCTTCTATCGCCGTTCCCGCATCAGCGAGACTAGATTCATTCTATTTCGCTCATTCTGACGTCTTTTAAGAAAAATCTGGGCTAATGGTATTCTTAGAATGAAAAATTTGCTTTCGGATACAAAACAATTAAAATTTATCGATGTTTTTAGTTTAATAAATTTGAAAATGTTAAATAATTGAAATTGTTACAGGTAATAAATTGTTTCAAATTTACGCATCGATAATCCAGCGTGGGGTAATTAATTAATTGAAAGCCCCCTTTTTCAAGGGGGACGTTGTAATTTTAAACATCGAAATTATACAAACTAATTTTTCTTTTAACTTTGATATTCGAGTTTCGATTAAAATTATATTTACAACCTCCGTTGTTTACATCAACATGTTACTTTTGTATAAAACATCTCTCATCATCAAAGAAATTTTAGAGGAGTTTGAATGAAGCGTTTAAATATCGATTTAAACAAACAACGTGTCAGCAGATCTCTAAAATCGCTTGAAATTTCTTGTGATGATGAAGAAGACGCTTTTTTACTTTATTTTATTACCTTTTTTTTCAATTCTCCATTACCTTAAATTTCGGTCTTTTGGTTTGTAATTCCATTTGTAACCAGCGATTGCGAAGTAATCATTTTGGGATTCTGGAAATGCGGTTCGTTTCACGATAATGGCAGGGTATATCACAATTACGAACCTTTTTCGAACGCATTTTTGATAATTGGTCCTCGGTAATGTTAAAAGTCCTTGTCGTTCTTTCGGGGATCTTTGCGTTTTTACGGCCGCAAATCTTTTCGGATCGTCGATCGTTGAAGCCGTCTCGGTTTGAAAACGTTAATTCAATATTTTACAACTTTCCGCCGGCCATTAAATGACACAGATTAAAATTCCCTCTCTGTTTTATACGGTGAAAGATTGATATCGAAAAAATTAGCACCTGCCAACGATGTTATAGAAGCATCTCTCGCGTTAATTGCTTACCTGGCAGCCATCCACGCACGAATAATCATTTTTTTTTTATTTCGAGTTTCATGGCAGCAGAAGGTCGATCGCCTAACACAACACATCGTGAGTATATTTTACGGAATTTAATGGATTTGCTCTAATAGAAAATTTTAATCGTTTGGTTTCATAGAATTTTAATAACTTTGAGATGATTAATCGAATCCGGACAATGGGAAGTTTTAAATTTGAACTATTTTTAATTGCCGGCTTAAAAAATTTAAATGGGTTCATCATCAAAGTTAGATTTAGATCGAATTATCAAATTAAAAGAGAAAAAAACAAATTACGTTTTGTTAATCATACTTTTAAAGGGATTGGTGATAAAACTTTATTAAGCCAAGGTCTTTAGCTTAAGCCGGCCGAGGCGCTACAATTAATCCTGTAATGATATAAAAATTGATCGAGTTTTGTTGCGTCTCAATCAAAATTTTAATTGGGAGTTGTGATACGACTACGAGCAACATAATTTGCTTCGTTATGGAGGTATCAGTAATTCATTATAATGTTACAGAAACTTAAAGAAGCAACGTCGTCAACTTTACTACACAACATAATTATTATAAGTACATAAAAGTGGAAAAGAAAATTTGTAGGAAACTTATCACACTATAAACGGAAAATATTTTAATATATAATCCGTGTGACCTTTTTCTCTTTGGTCATCAGAATACAAACTAATTTTTGCTATTGGCGTATACTAAAGAGAGCCTGATTGAAATATGGACGAAACAAGCGCTTATGTGCAATTACATGTGATTATACCAAGGTATGTCTTGATATAAGTGTTGAAATATCTACCTGTATACCCCAAGCATAGCTAAAGTCGATTTACGAAGAATGATGTTTCAACACGACAGGACACCTATACATTATTCCAGGAATGTTCAAAATTTTTTAAATAATCGTCTGATCTGTTTCTGAATGATCTTAGTTCCAAATTCAATTAACACGATGTGACAAGACATATCAGAGTGACGTAATCCTGCGTCCGTCATTTTACGTCAGGTTTTCTTTTTTTTTACTCTTATTCCCTTTATAGTCCCCTTTTCCCTGTCTTTTCACCCTTTCTTGTTTGACATTGGTTAATTCGCAAGCGTGGCACACTTAAGGCTACAATTACGAGATTTAACACGTTTTTGAATAATTTGAACACATCGGACGACGTTTGTACCATCAATTCGCTTGAAGACAATTAAATTGAAGACATTTTTCACGAGGAAGCAGAAAACAAAAGAGAACGATTTAATTTTAAAACCGCTTATTATAATGCAATTGTTGAGGGTCAAAGGTTGCTTTAAACTTTTGAAACTAGTACTACTAATGATGTAATGACAACTCAAGTAATTCAGAATAATGTGATAGATAATAAATTGAATAATGTGTGAACAAGATTGTGGAATATCCATCGTTGTAAGAGATAAATAACTTCATTACGCCAATTTTTGAACAATTTTATCAAACATTAACCTGCTTCAGAAAATCTCATGGAACCAGTCGAGCAATGAGACACCATTTTAATTTATATTCTTACAACTAAATTGGATAACAACACCAAACAATTTTGGGAAACAGAACGAAAGGCTAATAATAGATATACAATAAAATAATATGGAACGTTGCCTTTTATAACAAAAGATTTATACAAAATCTATTGAAAAAGCTGAAAAAGAGATCAAGGTTAAACATACAAACTTCAGTGCAGGCACCACTACGTGTAGTATTTGTAAGGATAATCATAATATTTAAAAATACGACGTGTTTAAGGCACTCGAACCAGCTGATCGTTTATATCGCGTCAAAATGTTCGTATTTTAACTGTCTAATAGCTGAGGACTCTGTAAGGTAGTGTTCTTTTCAATGTTAGACAACAAGAAGACAACTAAGACATAAATTGTTGATCAATAAGGTCCTATGAATATAAGACCATAAGTGACCTCGGCTTAAAGATAGAAAGTTGGAATTTTATTACACAAATAATTGTTGTGTATTAAGGTAAAAACCATTCATATTTGTTGTGTATGAGAATTTATAGTCAAGGTTATACAATGAGGTTGTATGAAGATAAAGTGTTATAGAAATTCTGCCTCGGCCGCAAGCGACGTCGGCTTAGAAGATACAAAGTTGCAACTTTATTACACAAAAAAGTCGTTGTATAATAAGGCAAAAACAATTCATTTTTGTTGTGCATGGGTTTATAGTCAAGATTACTTGCCTTCGAGGATATACAATAACGTCTTATGAAAATAAGGTGTTATAGAAATACTGCTTCAACCGCAAGCGACCTCGGCTTAAAGATAGAAAGTTGCAGCTTTTCTACACAAATACTTATTGTATAATAAGATAAATCCAATCAGTTTTCGCCTTGTATGAGGGTTTAAAGTCAAAATTACTTGAGAATATACAACGACGTCCTATGATGATAAACTATTAGAGAAATTCAGCCTCGGTCGCAAGCCTCGGTTTTAGAATAGCAAATTCAACTTTTGTACACAAATAATTATTATACAGGGTGACACAAAAGTCTGGAATATAGCAAATAACTTCGCCATTTTTACTTTTAACAAGAAATCTTTCCTATGAAAGTTGTTCGTTTTTTGTTGAACGTCGAATTTCGTTTATTGTTTGGTTACCATGGTAACTATTTTTTTATTTGAAGTAGAACGAAATTCTTTTCTTATCATTTTGATACATAGCATATTTTTCTCTATGTGTTGAGCATATTCTATCATAAGGCTACATAATCGGAAAAAATCAGGTAAACCGATTTTTTAAAAATTATCAATTCAAACATTTTAATCAAAGTAGGCGCTGAAACAGCGTTAATACCTAAATTCAATTGTTAACGCCATGTTAATGCTTATTTCAATTATTTTTACTGTATTAATTTAGGTATCAACGCTGTTTCAGCAAAATGTCTAACCTGATTTTTTTTTTCATTATGTAGCCTTATGATATAATATGCTTAACACATAAAGGAATACATGCTGTATCAAAAAGATAAGAAAAAAAATTTCATCCACTTCAAATAAACATATTAGTTTTCATGGTTACCAAACTATAAACAATACAAGCAATCAAATTTATACGAAATATGCGATATAATAAACCTAAAAACTTGTATAAGAAAGATTTTTTTATTAAAAGTAAAAATAGCGACCTTATTTACTATATTCCAGACTATAGTATCACCTTGTATAATAAGGCAAAAACGATGTTTTAGCTGTGTATGAGGGTTTATGGTCAAGATTACTTGACTGCGAGGCTATACAATGAGGTCCTATGAAGACAAACTGTTATAGAAATTCTGTCTCGAAATTCTGTCCGCACGCGACCTTGGCTTAAAGATAGAAAGATGCAACTTTTTTGCACAATAAATTATTGTATAATAAGGCAAAAACGATTCGTTTTTGTTGTGTTTGAGGGTTTATAGTCAGTCTTTGGAGTGCGATGTTATACAATGAAGTCCTATGAAGATATAATTCATTTCATAACTTCGTAAATTCATCATAACTTTATTTCAGAAATAATTATTCTACAATAATGTAAAAAAAATAATTTTTTAAAGTATGAAAGTTTATAGTCAACGTTATTTGAGTGCTACGTTTTACAATGAAATTATATGAAGATAAAGTGTTTTAGAAACACTGCCTCGCCCGCAAGCGATCTCGGCTTAAAAACAAAAATTTTCAACTTTTTAGCACAAATAATTATTATATATTTATTATTGCAAAAATAGTTCGTTTTTGTTATGCATGACAGTTTATAGTCAATATCATTTGAGTACGATGTTATACAATGAAAATAAAATATTACAGAAATTCTACCTCGGTAGCGACCTCGGCTTAAGGGTTAAAAATTACAACTTTTTTACACAAATAATTACTGTGTAATAAGGCAAAAACGATTCATTTTTATTGTGTATGTGGGTTTATAGTCAAAGTCATTTAAGTGCGATGTTATACAATGAAGTGCTATGAAGATAAAGTGTTATAGAAATTTTGCCTCGGCCGCAAACGAAAATAATCTCGCAAGCGAAATTTTGCCTCGGCTTAAAAATAGATAGTTACAACTTTTTTGCACAAATAAGTACTGTATAATAAGGCAAAAACGATTCATTTTTGTTGTGTATGAGGGTTTATAGTCAAAGTCAGTTGAGCGCGATGTTATACAATGAAGTCCTATAAAGATCAAAGTGTAACAGAAATTCTGCCTCGGTTGCAAGCAACCTCGGCTTAAAGATAGAAACTTACAACTTTTTTACACAAAGAATATTGTATAATAAAGAAAACGCGGTTCGTTTTTGTTGTGTGTGAGGGTTAATAGTCAGTCATTTGAGAGCGATGTTATACAATGAAGTCCTATAACGATAAGGTGTTATAAAAAGTCTGCCTCGGTCGCTAGCGACCTCGGCTTAAAGATAAAAAGTTACAACTTGTTTACATAAATAATTCTTGTATAATAAGGCAAAAACGATTCGCTTTTGTTGTGTATGAGGGTTTATAGTTAAAGTTATTTGAGTGCGCCGTTATGCAATGAAGTCCTATGAAGATAAAGTGTTATAGAAATTCTGCCTCGGTCGCAAGCGACCTCGGCTTAGAGATAAAAAGTTACAACCTTTTTACAGAAATAATTATTATATAATAAGGCATAAACGATCTACTTTTAGTGTTTATGAGAGTTTATACCCAAGGTCACTTGAGTGCGAGGCCATACAGTGAGAAAAAAAATCTTAAGTATGAGGGTGTATAGCCAACGCCTACGCTAACTAGAAGATAAAGTTCTACAATGAGATCATAAAAAGATAAAGTGCTAAAAAATACTGCCTCGGTCGCAAGCGACCTCGGCTTGAAGATTCAACTTCGCAACTATATTACAGAAAT
The DNA here is from genome assembly GCA_036711965.1 of Onthophagus sagittarius. Classification (NCBI taxonomy): domain Eukaryota; kingdom Metazoa; phylum Arthropoda; class Insecta; order Coleoptera; family Scarabaeidae; genus Onthophagus; species Onthophagus sagittarius. The sequence continues at coordinate 19,710,145 of JASERS010000004.1, forward strand.
AATTATTGTATAATACAAAAGAGAAAAATGTTTAATGCATGAGCCACACACCTCCCCCCAAACTGCACCCAAAGTTAATTCGTTCTAATCTTTAATAATGATATATCAATTAACATTATAAAGCAACACATCAAATTGTAATATTTTAATAAATTTAAATATTTTTATCAACAAATAGTTGCAATAAAATCAATCCAATTATAATATAGCAACATTCTGGGTCGTTGAGAATCGTTGCTGTACTATTATCGTATCGTATTCTACCCTGTTAGCCCTTAATCATGTTTTCACGAAGGAGACGCTCCGAGATATCTATTACTAACGACGGATATCGGACCTAAGCTAACCTCCTCTGCTCATTCTATGGTGTAATTAACTTAATACATGGCAGAACAATTACGAGAAATTCTACGACCCTTAGTTACAAAGCTTTAGTAACGGCTATAAAAGCAGAAATAACCTCGGAATCTTGGAAAAAGTCAAATAAGAATTCGCGTTAAATAATACCCTCGTAAAACACTTTCCATTTCAATCAACTTTAAAGTTACGATTACAAGGAAAATTTCTCGTTGAAAAGTTTCGTTTTTCATTGTTCGCGAAAGTTTCTTTTGGGATGAATAAGATTAAAATAAAACGGGGCTACTTTGGTGATCATTTAAATTGTAAAACGGGCTCTTTATTAGCTTAAGAGACGGGCGATTTTATTATGTTTTACTCTCAATTATTTTAAAATAACTTAGAACGAAAAAAAAATTCGTTTTAGAAGTCTTAGTCATCAGTAAAGAAGATAAATGGTAAGAAGACAAAAACGGTATCGAAATCAGTCATTTTCACGTTTTCTCGAAACCCTTCTAAATTTAGAATATCACCACGCTTTCCTTTTTTTTCCTCTCCTCATCCAAAGTAACCGTTTCGACCTATTCTCCGTGCTTGGAAGAGTAAAACGATATCGTCTCGACGTCGTCTACACTATCAGATCTCGTTGCACAACTTATAAATGGTCCAGTGTTATCGCGTGCTATAAATCTTATCTTCAAGTTCTCGCGGGCGTACCAACGGAAAAAAAAGAAACTCTAACTATGCTTCCGGCAGTTTTTACAGTTTTTTTTCTGGTTGAGTTCGTTCGTTCACGAAATGGCCATCGGTCGGGTTCAAATTTTTCGCGATTAATAGCCCGTAAAGTTCGTTTCAGTATGACTCGGGTTATGGGAAACGAAAAATAGTATGCTCGGTTAGAAAGAATACGGTAGTTAATTCTTTTTTCTGATTTTATTTTCGTATTCGCGTAGTAGATTTATCGGCGACCGGAAGTTTTCGTGATGCTTCCCGAATAACAACAGATAAGGAATTATGATGATAGGATTTAGATGCGTTAAAAACATTAAATAGTAAATTGAACGAAATTTGGTTTTATAAAATGAAAATTATAACAGGATATCCAACGGTCAACTTAAAATTTATATAGGCGTTATTATTTTTGGAATATCTTAAATAGGTAACTACGAAATTCAAAATCTTAAATAATATTCTACTAAAATTAATTTAATTCGTCACAAAAGAAATCAAAGGGATAATCACTACTTGGTTTCTTAGCCATAGAAGATAACTTTTTCAATATTGGTTTTTTTTTGAATAACTTTTTCAATATATATTTATTTTCAACACCAAACTTGTCTTTGCAACAACGAATCAGAGAGTTAGAATATACTCTGCTTGACATTTACTGAAATAAAGGAAGAACACTTAGGAACAATGCTCAATTTCATCAAAGATCTAGATTTGCCACAAATTTTTGGGCGGATTAAGCTATAATACTGACAGCTTTGTGTACTGTATGCAAGGTTGGTGTTCTATCTCTGTCTACTGTATTAGGCACAACCATGCCCACTTATTCTTGATGTATTTTTGTTAGGGAGTTTGAGTATAGAAAGAAATAGAGTATAAAAGGAATTGCCCAAAAACTCTAAGTATTCTACAAACCACCAAACCAAACTTTAATGGAGCAATGTCCAATTACTACTATCCATTTTACAAGACTACCAGGATCGGAGGAAAGTGGAGAAGAAATGTAGTGGTCCGATAAGCATTTACAACGTGCAGCCATTTTAGAAAAGGTTGGATTGGGTTGGGTTGGGTTGTTGAAGCAATGAAGTATCTAGGAGTTGTGCTTAGGACTGTTGTTTGTGATAAAATTATGAGTTATGAGACACACAGCTCATGTTCGAAAAACATTAAGCAAAACATTAAACAAAGTAATGCCTAGAACCAGAGAGAGCTGGCACTGTAAAGAAGATTTTTTATCAGATACTTTTTTTATAGTTTTATACACTACTCCAGCATGGAAAAAAGAACTGAAGTACAATCTCTATAGAAGTACAAAATTTGACCAGGAAGTTAGCAATTAGCTACTTTGGTGTGTATAGAACAATATCAGGTGCTACTGCAGACGTTTTAGCGGGTTTACCACCTTTAGACTTATTAGCAGAAGAAAGATCTTCAATTTGTAGGCAAGGCAGAGAATATAAAACTGAAACCAGAGAAGAACTGTTTCTTTACGCTGCACAGGATGGACAGGACAGCTAATAAAGGATGTAAAGACCTGAACAAGCCGAAGTTAGGGAATTATGGATTTTTATATAATCCACAGGTTATGGAATGTTTGGATCATATCTGAAAAAGATCAAGAAAAGCGATTCAGACATATGTTGGTACAGTTAGCAAATAGAGACTGTACAATGTTTGCTTGTTAGAAATTTAGAATTGCAAGACCAAAAGCAGAAGAATTATGCAAGTGTAAACTGCAAAAACAAAATATGTTAGAAACTGAAGAAAAAAAGCAGTTGTCGATTTTTTGAGATACACAATGAAGAAGAAAGAAGATGATGAAAAGCACAGACAAGGATTGGAGTAAAAGGGTTAGGAAAAGGAGTAAAGGGGTTAGAGAAGAGTAAAGGAGAATAGAGGGGTTTATCTTAAATAAAATGCTAGATAAATAATAATTAGATTCCTATTCTGTTGCTCGGGACATCGCTGAGACAAATAAAAGACGAACAAGTAATTAACCCATCCACAGCCGAGTTCGAAGAATAATAGTGAAAATCAGCTGCACTGCAAAGAATAATTTCTTTGATACAAAAAGTTATTGGATTCCTGTGTTTCCGGAATGTCCAAGCTGCCACCTAGTTATGGAATGAAATGAAGACGATCCGAAGAACCGCTATCTCTTGCGGTAATGAAGAAAATCAGCTGAGCTGCAAATAAGAAGAGACTCCCATAGCCGGATACATAACTAACATTTTTTCGTACAATTTGCAGATTTCGGAGAAGAAGAAGCCACATTATTTGGCCGTTCATCAGCCAAATGTCTGACAGCAGATTAAAAATAAAAAAACCGCTTGGTTTGGGTTGGCTTGAGTTGGATCGAGTCTGGTTCGGCATCTACATGGTCCAATCATTATACAAAAAATTGGCGTTGAATTTGGTTGGGTTGGGTTGATGATGTAAGGATGAGATAAGGGACCTGGCATATCGGTCGATCACACAAAAAGCGATCATGATGAGGGCACAAGGTTTGGAAATGGCACCAGAATAAACTGAGGTGGTATTGATGAAGAGTAGGAAATTAAAACGGGAGTTGAAGGTAAGAAACTGCAGCATAAAAACCAGAACAAGCTATTAAATATCTGGGCGTGATGGTTGGAACGGACGGAAGATGGGGCCAGCCATAGGGGCAACCTATAGACCAGTCAACAAAAACGTAAAATGATCGGAATGGTCATATGGTCACAAATTTTATATGCTTGCAGTGCCTGGAAGGAAGCGATAAAACTGAAGAAAAATATTGAACAATTAACTGAAGTACAAAGAGGAGTCCTGATAAGAATCACCAGCGGTTACAGAAAAAAGATTGGACCAAAATCGACGTTCGATTTTTGAAGTTCGAAGATTGGATTCCTGTGTTTTCAGTATGACCAAGATGCTGCCTAGTTCTGGAATGAAATAAAGATGATCCAAAGAAACGCCATCTCTTGCGGATTTTGGAGAAGAAGAGAAAAGGGGTTTTCGTGGATCGGTGTCTTTAGCCCCAACCCAACCCCACACTATCTGGCCGCTCATCAGCCTAAGCCAAGTCTCTGATAGCAGATTAAAAACAAAAAAAAGTCTGGTTCGGCATCTACCAGGCCCAATTGCAAAAAATTGGGTTGGGTTGAATTTTGTTGCGTTGGGTTGGGATGAAATTTTTTTTTGAAGCTCAGAAGCTCACTCAAGAAACAGAAAATACCAGTGAATATCGAAAAGTCGATATATCTTTAAGGTATGTGCTAAAAGATTCAAATCGAATCGAACCGTATAATAGAGTTGCTCAAATCCAGGCTAAAGATATACAAGTAAATCTTTTGTTAAATTCAAAAGGGATTCATTTACCAAGAAGCTAGATAAGTAGCATAAAAAATATTTTAATACTATATCAGAATAATCATAGAAGCATCAAATAAGGGAATGAAAATCAGAAAAAATGAAGATTTTGAATGTAATAATAGAACTTTCCGAAAATTTTTTAACTTTACCAAAATAGCCAGTTGTTGTGTCAAGGTAAGAAGATTCGATATAAGCTGCAAAATTTATGGAGAATAATATGGTTTGTTAAAGGAAGATCTCATCTGATCTATATTTCATGATAAGTGGGTTGGGATGAAACTGGTATAGATACTGATATTCATAATAGAAACTGGAAGCTTGCTCATCTACTTTCGTAGCTTTTACCATACACTGTTGGTAAGAAACAACACTGTATGGAAAAAGCTCAAAGTATTCCAACTTAATTCGAAAAAGTCTTTTTCAACAATAAGAAATAATTCTACATACAGTTTTGCAACCCGATTGTTGCTGCAATGATTGAATTGCATTAAAGAAGCCTAACTTGTATATTGGGCCTATTGAGTATTTTGATTTTGAACCCAATTCTTTTTGAAGTTCCATTAAACTTATTGCAACTAGGAAGAATGTGTGATTTAGCGTTGTATTGCTGGATATACAAATAATTTGGGGAACCTTCATTATTTTGGATTAAAAAATTATACTGTAAGAAAAATAAAAAAATCTTTTTGATGGTAATGAAAAATTTAACCTAGAAGAATACCGATTAACAAGGTTTTTACCACATGGATTAAGTATTAAGCTTACTAAAATTACTTACTTACTAAACTTACTAAATTACTTACTAACTTACTAACTTACTAAATTACTACATTACTGTATATCTTTATCATAAAACAGAAATTTTCTTCAAATATTACTGTATTATGTATTACGTTGAATTGCATCAAGTTATTTATAGTGTCAAATATATTAAAGTCATAATATATTTATATTATGACTTTAGCACACATAAAATAATCGTTAGCAGTTTCTCAACATTAAAAGGAAATGTATATCATCCTAACAGTTTTTGCTACGTATGTGGTGAATTGACTTTCAAATTTCACTGAAATAGTGAAGCAGTGTTGTGATTAGCTTAGTTTCTCTATAGCTCATCAAGAGTAAGTATTGATTTGGGTTGGTTGTGTGTATATGGCTCTCAGAGAACCCATGGTTTGGATAGACCCTGTAGATCATGTGTTAATGATTGCTACTTTTGCTACACTAATATAAATGGAATAAATATGGCGTCAAATGTACATTCTACTTTAAGACTAATTCATCATAGTGCTGATTCACTTTCACTACCTTCATGTAGTGAAATTGAAATAGAAAATTCTGTCACATCTCCGTGATAGATATAGTCGTCAAACATATTTAACTGGTTAAAAACAAGCTTGCTTTTTTTTAATTAAAAAAATCGAATGCAATGGAATTGTTATTGGTAGATGGAGGCGAGAATGGCATGCATCAACTAATCATGGACGTTCCGATTTGGCATCTGTTTCCTCAGACAAAAAGTTTATAAAGAAAAGATAATATTTAAACTTCTGAAATTCCTTTTTTATATAAATCGGTACCGGTTTCGGAAATTTACTCCATCATTAGCCGAAAGCTACAAACATATTATAATTTAAAAAGAGTACAAAAAAGACGAATTAAAATTACTTATTGTCGTAGAAGAAGCTAATAAAGTTGAAAAAGATGTAAGACATGTTGTATTAAGACGTATTTGTAATTGGAAAGTTTAACATAAAATGTAATCACATTTTTAACAAAGTTTTGGAAGATTTTCAACATTTCTCTTCATAACTTTCATATTAAAAATTTGTCATTTCCTTCAATTTTCAAAATTTTACCATTTTACGTTTTCAAAATTTAAAAAAATGTATGACGTCATTTTTTTTAATACAACATGTCTAACATCTTTTTCATCTTTATTAGTTCTTAACTTCTCCTACGACAGTGAGTAATTTTAATTCGCCATTTTTGTACTCTTTTTAAATTATAAATATTTCTAGCTTTCGGTTGATGATGGAGCAAATTTCCGACACCGGTACCGATTTATATAAATAAAGCGAGTTCAGAAGTTTAAATATTATCTTTTCTTTATATTTCATCCACTTGCAACATGGACACTTTCTTTTCAAAAAACAGTTTATGGTTCCTAAAGTAAGATGTAGTTTGTCATAATACTAAATCAGGAAATGGATGTTTTTTTATGACAGGATAGACAAGATATAGTCGTTCTATATATTACGAAAAAAACGCCACAAAAAGCAAAGCTTATGATGGATAATAATTTTACAATTTAAAATATTGACAGAATAAACCAACTCTTTTCAAAAACATCCAATTACCAGAAAAAACGAAGTGATATATTATCATGGACTTAGTACAATAAGTTACAGACTTGACTTTTTTGGAACAACGTTACATATTGGCTCGTAACACCACGGTTTAATTATTTCTAATAACTAATAACTAGATAAGTCATACGACATTCCAATTAGTCGGACTTAATGAGATTAAAAATAGGTAACTCTTAAATTTGAAGAATTCTCTTTACTACAACCAAGACCTCATTAAATCTAGACTAGAAACATAGGCTCTAGAAGCAAAAGAATTGAAGAATAGAAGCAGCTCTTAAAAACCCTGATGCCGTTGCTCAATGTGCAAAAAGAAAAGGAAGCAAACCTTACATTGCCCACGAAATGTCACTTGAGAATTTCATAGACTAGAAATTTTATTACCAATAGCAAGTTGTCTATTTAGAAAGAAAATGTAAATTGCAAGATGATAAAAAATGTGTTGGTTAAACTTTTCTAAAGGATAGTTTAGAGCCTTTAGTGTACCAAAAGAACAATGAGCGACAGCAGTTTTCGATTGACTGAAAAAAATTTCTATATTTTAAACTGAAAAGCATTTCGATTATTTTTTTTATTGTCCCTCGAGCAACAAGTTTGAAATAAAACCAATTAATGGATATATTCCTCACAAACAAAATACCAAAAATAAAAATCTATAATTTCACGTCACCAGGAGCTGCTAATCACTATTTCTATTTTTCAATAATACGAAATTTTGATAACTTTTTATAGCCAAAGTTTTAAGAATTTTCGTTTTTGTAACAATAAATATTTAATAAGTAAATAAGGCGTTGACATATAGTATAATAAACTTATACTGTAAGAAAAATAATAACACTTTTTGATAGCAGTGAAAAATTTAAACTTGAAGATAAGATTTTTACCACATGGATTAAGTATACCAATTACTACATTACTATATACCCTTATTATAAAACAAAAATTTTCTTCAAATATTACTGTACGTTGAATTGCATCAAGTTATTTAAACAGTATCAAATTGTGACTTTAGCACACATAAAATAATCATTATTAGTTTCTCAACATTGAAAGGAAATGTATATCATCCTAATAGCTTTTGCCAAGTATGTGGTCAATTGACTTTCAAATTTCACAGAAATAGTGAAGCAGTGTTGTGATTACTTTAGTTTCACTGTAGCTCATCAAGTGTAAGTATTGGATTGGGATGAATGTGTGTATATGGCTTCCAGAGAACCCATAATTTTGATAGAGCCTGTAGATCATGTATATGATTGCTACTTTTTCTGCACTAATATAAATGGAATAAATATGGCGTCAAATGTTATCATAGTGCTCATTTATCTGCACCTGCAATGCCAAATCAAACAAATGATGTCATCAATTTACCTTCATGTAGTGAAATTGAAATAGAAAATTCTTTCACATCTCCATGATAGATATAGTCGTCAACCATATTCAACTGGTTAAAAACAAGTTTTCCTTTTCTTAATTTTTGAAAAAAAAACTAATGTAATGGAATCGGAGCCTTATTTCTGGACAGAGGGAGTCTTTTTTTGTTATTGGTAGATGGAGGCGAGGATGGCATGCATCATCTAATCATGGTAGTTTTGATTTGGTAAAGCACCCATCTGTTTCCTCAGACAAAAAGTTTATAAAGAAAAGATAATATTTAAACTTCTGAACTTGTTTTATTTATATAAATTGGTACCGGTTTCGGAATCTCTGCTGAAATTTACTCCATTGTCATTTTAATGCGTCTTTCTTGTATTCTTTTTAAATTATAATATATTTGTAGCTTTCGGCTGATGATGGAATAAATTTCCGACACCGGTACTGATTTGTATTAATAAAGCAATTTCAGAAGTTCAGATATTATCTTTTCTTTATATTTCATCCACTTGCAACATGGATACCTTTCAAAAAACAGTTTATAATTCCTAAAGTAAGATGTAGTTTGTCATAATACTAAAACAGGAAAAGGATGTTTTTTTATGACAAGATATAGTCTTTCTATATATTACGAAAAAGAAACGTCACAATAAACAAAGCAAAGCTTGTGATGGATAATAATTTTAGAATTTAAAGTATTGATAGAATAAACCAACTCTTCAAAAACATCCAATACCCAGAAAAAACGAAGTGATATATTAACAGGCTTGACTTTTGTGGAACAACGTTACATATTGGCTCGTAACACCACGATTTAATTCTTTCTAATAACTACTAACTAGATGAGTCATACGATATTCCAATTAGTCGCACTTAATGAGATTAAAAATAGGTAACTCTTAAATTTGAAGAATTCTCTTTATTACGACCGGATATTTTAAGTTGCTAAGATGTTTTCAGACCAAGACCTCATTAAATCTAGTTGCTAGAAACATAGGCTCTAGAAGCAAAAGAATAGTACAAGCAGCTCTTAAAAACCCTGATACCATTGCTCAATGTGCAAAGAAAAGGAAGCAAACCTTACATTACCCACGAAATGTCACTTGAGAATTTCATAGACTAGAAATTTTATTACCAATAGCAAGTTGTCTATTTAGAAAGAAAATGTAAATTGCAAGATGATAAAAAATGTGTTGGTGAAACTTTTCTAAAGGATAGTTTAGAGCCCTTAGTGTACCAAAAGAACAATGAGCAACAGCATTTCTCGATTGACTGAAAAAAATGTCTATATTTTAAACTGAAAAGCATTTCGATTATTTTTTTAAATTATTGTCCCTTGAGCAACAAGTTTGAAATAAAACCAATTAATGGATATATTCCTCAGGAGCAAAATACCAAAAATAAAAATCTATAAATTCACGTCACCAGGAGCTGCTGATCACTATTTTTATTTTTTAATAATACGAAATTTTGATCACTTTTTATAGACAAAAGTTTTAAGAATTTTCGTTTTTATAACAATAAATATTTAATAAGTAAATAAGGCGTTGACCTTATTAACACCTAGATAACGGGCTAAAATATTAATTGAGCTGTCAATTCCACAACGGAATTACTCATTATAACTTAAAAATAATTAAAAAAAACATTATTCATTTAAGTATTAATTATTAAAAATCAAACAAAAATTAATAATTTTCAAAAATTTCTATCTTTTTTATCGTAATTCCCTAAAGTAAACTGATTTTTCTAGATATCTAGTTGATATAATAAACTAAATCCACGATATATTTTTGGTGAACACAACTAAATAGATAAATTTTTAAATTTTATCTGTCCATGTATGCTTTTATAACAGGCAATTTAACCCGGAATTTAATAACCCTGCTATAACATAAAATAAAACAACAACAGCTGTTGAATATAATCTCTAATAAAGCGCCCACAAATTCGATTTCAAATATTTATATACAAAATGCAAAAACAACCCCGAACGGACACTAATTGCTGCTTGAAAACCGTTTTTCACATAAAAAAAACCCTATCAATTATATTAAAAAATAATAACTTCCTTTGTCCCAACAATTTTAGATAGATCGGGTTAATTTCGAACCATTACATTAAATCGATCGATTTTTTTTTAATAAACCGTTTGCTTTTTTTTTAATTAGGCCACATGTTATTATTACGTTATAACCGATAATGATATGCAAACTTACTTTAAATGTTTTTAAAGCATAACAAGATAAGAAGACGTCCTAGTTTAACGATAAAAAAGCAATTACTTTTTGCAATAACTTATTTAATTATTAAAAAACTTTTTCGAGACAAAAAAAACTTACCTCTATTTGCCAAAAAAGTTTCTTCTTGAGCAGATAGACAAAAAAAGTTGAGCAAACACTCAATTTCTATTTCTTTTTTTTTGTAAGAACCAAAAAATGTTTGAATAGATAGCACGAGTTAAGAGACGCTCGGCGTCGCGACGCTCCCGCGTTCGAAACGGCGCGGTGTCAAAGGAACACTACGCGATTCGGACCGCGGCGTACGGCACGCGATCTCCGAGTTGTTGTTCTCGGCACCGCCCCCCGAAGAGTGGTGTTAAATCTGCGGTTCGCCACTCGCCGATCTGACGGCTAATGTGTGGCCAAGTGACTGCGGAGGAACGAAAATGAAGATATATTTGACGCCGCCAAAGACGAGACAATGTTCTAGAACGACGCCTTTTTAAAATCATCTCAAAACCAGAACAACATTAAACTATTTATCACGTGGTAATTAAACAATCGAAAGAGTTATTGATGTGAAAGGTAATTACAGCTCAAGGCTTCAATTTCCACGCGTTTATGCCAATATTTAACTTAAATGAAGCTGGCACCGATTCCCAGTAACGCAATAGCCCCTAGTTGTAAAGTGCATTGAAAACAAATCCTTTAAATTAAAGCTCTTTATAAGTTACCTCGACTATATTATTAGCCTGCAATTAGGTGCTTACCAGATTTTCGTGGAAACTCGCCCTGGAAAGTTGTTCCGAGTAATTTCTGGAATATTGTATGACGCACGGGGCGTTAAGCTTCTCAATTCATGTAGTTCCTTGGAAAAAGCTAAAGATTAATTTTATTATTAGTTTCAATCATCTAAATACTGTATTTAACCCATCTAACCTGCATAATATCGATAACTCCACTTCAGTAGATTAATAAACTTCAAAAAAGTGAAGTGGGTAAACAGCGAAGGAACATGTTGACAAAGAGTTAATTAAATATGAGATCATGGCCAAAAATTATTAAAATTCTTTTATATGAAACGTTTGGAGCAAATATGATTGTGTTAATTCACTTTTGATGCAATCAATAACTTTTATGGAGGTTATCTTAATGTTGTGCCAAGTTTTTTTTTCATTCCAAAACTGAAATTGTTGCTAATGTTGCCTTTAAATCTTCATGTTATTGATAATTCCCATTACTCCACAAAATTTACAAGAATTCGTCAACATAACCTAAAAAATAAATAAACATAACCTTCAAAATAAGTAAAGATAACTTATAAAATTACTCACTTTATCCTTAATGATAACAATTTCAAATATTTCATACATTTTGTTTAATGTTTTTCGGTGCTATTATTTATTTTAGTTTTAAAACGCAAATAAATTTAACCAACAAATAGTGTTAGAATTGACGGTTGACAACTAAAACAGCAACTAGTTGCCATAGTTACCATGAGTGAGTGATTTGTTTTGAGAGAGAAGGTGATTTGATCAAATTGAAGGAACCTGATTTTCTTCTATAATTTGAGAACGGATGGTGATATCGAGATGGAATTTTCACTAATATTTAGCAAATTCTGTTATTCTTGCATATAATAAGATATTATAGTTATAAGCTGAACGACACCATATGGGATTCCTCAGTGCTTAGACTTCAATCGAGAGCTTTGGATATAAATTGCGTTGATGTTCTATCTGTGAGTACTGTATCAAGCACAATCAATGTAAAGATAGAAGTACATTATCGACGTCCCAATCCTGAAAGCGCATCGCTTCATAAATAGTATATGTTTCCCGTATATTACAATCAATACAAATAAGGCCCCTACTCAACAAAATAGGATGAACTACATTAATTATCATTAAAACTTTTTATCAAATGGCCTAAAAAGACATACCAACAAACTCTAATGGAACAATGTCCGATTTTATCCTACTGTAGTAACCCATATTACATTAGTGTCTTGATGAGAGGAGAGTGGAGAAGAGAGCAGGAGGAAGAAAGAGAGAAGGTAAATAGAATTGCAATGAATTATTGATGACAACGACGTGGATGATTAAAATTTGTTCTGGCAGAAGTCGTGTTTGGTTATGATAGTTGGATTGAGTTGGACTTGGTCTGATTGTAGTGGTCCACTCTTATGGAATCTATACTACCACAAAATACTGAGCATCTTAGAGGCGGAAGCAAAAGAGGAGTTTAAGATTAAAGGAAGAGATGAGAGGCAATTGCAGGATAAGGCGACCGATACAATATGAATAATTGATATACTTAAAGAGATTTACTTAGTATTGCTGCACAAACGGCAATGATATCACTGCAAGGAAGAGGAAAAGTGAGAACTCTCACTCCGGAGATAGAACTATAATTCAGAGTGTAGAGAACATGAAGTATCTTGAAGTGTTTATTAATGAGGAATTTGAGCATGACCAGACATGTTGATAAGGTGACACCTAAAACATACATGTGCAACTTGATTTTAGGATTGATGCTTAACTTGAGGTGGGAGGGGGGCAAAATCAAGTGGTGATCGAAATTTGTTGTGGCAGAAGTCGTGTTTAGTTATGATTTATGATGGTTGGATTAAATTTGGTGGGGATGTAATGGTCTACTTATATGAAATATATGTTATCAATGCTGAGTGTAGACTTAGAAACGGGAGTAGAACTTATAGCGTATGCAGACGATCTGGTATTTTAAGGTTAAAGGAAGAGAAGATTGCAGGATAAGATGATCGATACAATTCGACGAATAATTGATAATCTTAAAGAGATTGGAGATGATATTGCTGCATAATGGACGGAAATGATACTACTACAAGAAACGAGAAAAATAAGAACTGTCAATTTGGAGTTCAATGAAACCATAACACAGTGCAACAGCCATTCTGGGGGGTGAGATATTCCAAGTCAAGGTGAAAGTAATAGGTCTATATAGAAGAACTTCTAAAGGATTTGACGTTCTCAGATCAATGTTTTTATTTATGACCTTTCATACTTTTTCCCTATGTCGATGTTAGTTTGCTTAGTTTTTCAGTTATAACTCAAGATTTGATGATTTCTCACTTCATTCTTAAAAAAATATTTGCTAAGGCTTAAACAAATAATTTCTATTAATATATATCTATCAGTTATCAGTAGTAGAGCCAGTAATGGAGTCACACATACCGCCGGATACGTGGGTGATCTGAATGTGCAAGCAAACATACATTGTAATGGGTGTAGAGCACCATACTCAAGCATCCATACGAAATTATTATTCGTTCTATCATCTGGATTGAGAAGTTACCATCATCGATTAATTTTTTAATATACTATTGAATTTTTCCTTCCCAATTATTTTTCCAAGAGACTTAATACTGCTTCCAGAAGACCTGAAATGTTTTCAGAAGAGACAACACTACCTCTGGAAAGCTTGATACTGCCTTCAAAAAACTGCTTTCCAGAAAACTTGATATTGTTTCTACAAGTCTTGGTATTGCTTCCAGAAAGCTTAAAATGTTTTCAGAAAACTTAAACTGCTTTCAGAAGACTTGATGTTTTGTCCACAAGTCTTGATACTGAAAAACTTAATACCGCTACTGCAAAACGTGATACTGCTTCCAAAAGACTTGATATATTTTCAAAAGACATAAACTGCTTCCAAAACTCTATACTGCCTCTGGAAGACTTGAAACTGGTTTTAAAGGACTTGAAATATGTCGAGAAGGCTTGAACTACTTCCGGAAGACTTGATACTGCTTCTAGAACACTTCACATTGCTTGCACGAAACTTGATATTAACTTTGGAAGTCTTGAAATGCTTCCATAAGAACTTATACTGCTTTTAGAATATTTGAAATGCTTCCAGAAGACTTGATAAGCTATATCAAAAGCTACACCAGATGGCGTTATACTATTCTTAGAATGCTTTAAATGCTTCCAGAAGACTGGATATTGCTTCCAGAAGTCCTGAAATGCGTCTTGGAGACTTGATACTGCGTCCAGGAGACCTGAACTGCTTTCTGAAGAGTTGATATTGCTTCTAGAAAACTCGATCTGCTTTCTAAAGCTTTCACTTGATATTATTTCTAGGTAACTTGATACTGCTTCTAGAAAACTTGTTATTGCTTGTAGGAGACTTGAAACGCTTACCAGACTTGTAATGTTTCTAGACGGCTTGATATTGCATGTAGATAATTTAAAATGCTTCCAAGAGACTTGATATTGATTCTGAAAGACTTAAAATTCTTCCGGAAGACTTGATACTGCTTCTAAAACACTTCACATTGCTTGCACAAAACTTGATATTAACTCTGGAAGGCTTGGAATGCTTCCATAAGAACTTATACTGCTTTTAGAATATTTGAAATGCTTCCAGAAGACTTGATGGGCTATATCAAGAGCTACACCAGATGGCGTTATACTATTCTTAGAATGCTTTAAATGCTTCCAGAAGACTTGATATTGCTTCCAGAAGTCCTGAAATGCATCTTGGAGACTTGATACTGCGTCCAGGAGACCTGAACTGCTTTCACTTGATATTATTTCTAGGTAACTTGATACTGCTTCTAGAAAACTTGTTATTGTAGGAGACTTGAAACGCTTACAAGACTTGTAATGTTTCTAGAAGACTTGATACTGCATGTAAATGATTTAAAATGCTTCCAAAAGACTTGATATTGATTCTGAAAGACTTAAAATTCTTCCAGAAGGATTGATACTGCTTCCAAAAGACCTGAACTGTTTTTAGAAGACACGTACTACTTCTGGAAGGCTTGATATTGCTTCCAGAGAACTTGATACTGCCCCTGGAAGACTTGATACTGCGTCCAGAAGATTTGAAATACTTTCAAAATACTTCAGATACGGGTTTTAAATTTTGGAAATGCTTTCAGAAGACTTAAAATACTTTGAGAAGGTTTGAACTGATTTCGGAAGACTTGATACTGCCCCAAATGATTTGATACTGCTTTTAAAACACTTGATATATTTTCCAAAAGACTTGAAATTGCTTTCTGAAGACTTTAAATGTTTCTAAAAGACATGATGCTTCTTCTGGAAGACTTGAAATTCTTCCAAAAGACTTGGTACTACGTCTAGCAGACTTGAAATTCTTCCAAAAGCCACGATAGGGCCTTTAGAAAACTTGAAATGCTTCCAAAAGACTTGACATTTCTTGGGTTGACGCAATTCTCAATTTTCAGAACATATTTAAATAAAGATTAAAAAATTAAAAAATCTTTGGAAAAGCAACCAATGGATAAGAAAACAACTTCCTTTTTCGCTATCCGAGCTTTCGCATATTTAAATAATTTTACTTTTTCATTGTTAAATCATAACATCTAAACTTTACTTCTTGAGAAACAATTTTTGTCAATTAAACTACAGCTGAATTACTCTCATTTCAAACACGGCAGTTGCAATTTGCATAACTCTAGTAAAAAACTGAATTTTTCAAAAAGACAAATTTTTCTAAATAATTTGATAATTTTTTGAAGACTTCCTTCGTAAAATTTATCCAAGGCTTATTTGTTACGTGGATATATTGATAGAAATTATATATTTAACAATAACCAACTAATAATTGATTATCGAAATTTATCAAAACTCCAAACTTCTCATCTATTTGACACTTGGGACTCGGGGGATGTTTGAGGTACTAAGGTATTTTTTTTTATTTCTAGAGAGAATTCTAGAGCTCTTTGTTTCTTTGCAAAAACAAGTATCCGTATCATTTATTTTGTTTTCACAGCAGTTGCATTTATTGTGGGAATAAAAATTGTAAATCGCGGTTTCTAAGAAAAGAAATGTACAAACCCAGTATAGCACAAATATAGCAATGAATAGGCAATGGTAATATCTCTTAAAAAAATGTGTCCTATTTAAAAAAAAGGTTTTATAATTTTATCTTAGCTATAAGGTTGGCAACATTGCCGATAGAAAATTTGTGTTCTCAAGATTTCAACCTATATACACAAGTTTATGTCCAAATTGATCAAGCGATTTAAGAAATATTTTCATGTTTCCATACTTTACGAGCTCACTGTATATTTAGGAATAAGCTACAATTTAGCTGAAGAGTGTAATATAAAATTATCAATGGTTCTTGAATTATAACTGAAAAGCTAAGCTAACAAACATTAAGATAAGATCATAATTTAAATAAGGCCATCAAGAAAAAGTTTGGTCTGAAAATGCTAAACCCTTTGGAGGTTTTACTACACTAGCGTAGTACTTTCACCCTAACTTGGAGTTTCGCACTCCAGGCAGTGATCCCGAAAATCCTCTACAGTGTAATTCAGACTTGAACCAGAGGTATCTTGGAGTGTTTATTAATGAGGACATGAGCATGAACAGACATGTTGAGGAGGTAACAAGTAAATCGTGCACATATGCAACTACATGCTATGTGTAACAAGAAGATGATGAAGGCATAAAAATATGAAGAATGAAGGTATAGCAAGTCAGATGGCTACTGTATGAGGGGTGTACTAAAATGTTGATACCGGCAATAGAACCATGGATTGATTCATAGAGTAGGACCTCTACCTGATACAAGTGTCAGTGTTTTTATAGGTAATAAACCTTTTAAATGAAGTAACAATGACTTTTAATTTAAAAAATTCATAACTTGTCTAAAAACAAAATATTTTTCTAATTACCTTCAATCTACGATTTCCGGGCCAAAAATAATATCCTCTCTACTGTTGCCTCAATATCTTCCATCTCGTTTTGAGCAGCTCTTTTCAATTTTCTTTCCTCTTTCATCCCCTATTCAGCTCTAATCTCTTAAAAGTCTCCTTCTTCTAAGCATTGCAGTTAACAATTTTTCTTGCAAGTAAGAAGAGTTTTTCTTGCAATATTTTAGTTGTAGTGCTGCCAACATAACTTTTTTTGGAAATCATATGTTTTCTGTTATTATCGAGATCGTTATTATACGTTATCATTGACAACACCAAAAGTAACTAAACAAGTCACCACACTTTCAGCGGAACTGCAAGAAAATATGTCCAAACCTATGATCTGCCAGTGCAGGAATACAAGAAAAAACATGCGTGCAAGACAAAAGACCATAACATGTCTTGCTGGCAATTAAAGATTAATACCAGACTGTAAAGTGACCTTGGTATTATTCTCTTATAATTTTACTTTTATTTGCGTATATATCGAGAAATACACAGAAATGTTCGGAAATCTAAGCGTTCTGGAAACAAACTTTTCATACAAAAATTGTAAAAAATTAATTTTGAACAATATTGCTTCCTTATAGTTTTGCTCTCACAATCAGATACGTCAATATCAAGAAATACTCGAAAATGTCCAAATTTGATAAATTGGGTTGATTTCTAAGTTGTTAGTGGTTCAGTTTGGAATCAGTATAAGAAAGTTCAAATTGTATTTTGAACTTTCCTATACTTTTGTTCTCAGATGTGTCAATACAGAGAAAAACACGAAAATGTAAAAATATTATGAATTTGATTCGACTCACTCCACATTTAATTGCTATAACTTCGCTAATGCTTTGATTTGTTTTGTATATAGAATTTATTTAGTCAAAAAAAATCGATTATCCCTAACACGTTTCCTTTATCCTCAACACAAAACTTCCAAACGTATTTTTAGCAACATTTTTTTACGTTCGGATTCTGTTTTTTAGCGGAGGGTGTAGTTTATAAAATCACAATAGAAAGATTTATGATGAAAAAAAAAATTTTTTTTGTTTGTCTCGCGCTTAATATGGAAGCCGCGTATACTTTATCTCGACTCGAATTTACATAATAACCAAGATTAACGTTGCAAATTTCATCCTTTTTCGATGCATTCTCGCCGGCTAATCCTTGAGATGTTAATTGAATGCATTACCCAGTATTCGATGTTATCGAGACCTTATCAATCGTTGGAATCGACTGAAAATTGTTTTCTTCTCCGCGAAACGAACATTTGCGCGTTATCGGTTTTATCTACCGCGAACATCCATTACTACCAGAGACAAGATAAACGGAATAAAAACAACTTTGTACCGAAGACGTGATCGAACTTGGAGTTCTCGCATCCGAGATGATTGTGATTGTGGTGTCTATCACTTCGAAGCCGAGTTATTCAATAAATAAAATCGGCTTGTGTAATCGTTTCAAATAACCTTTACTTATTTTTAGTTTAAGTTATTTCACCTTTTAAAATTGATTTAACGCGTTGTTTTAAAACCACAACGATTTAATCGCATTAAACGTTTCACGACGTTTCAGTAATTAGAGATTCGGAGGTTGAAGAAAAAAAAGAGCGGTTTTGGAGTGGTGTGCTCGGAGAGAAAATGGAATAAAATTTCGAACCGCCATCTGGCTCATTCGACATCATTAAGCCCTAAAGAACTTAACTGAAAATTTAAATTTAATTCACCGAGTGGAGTTTGACTCGCAAAAATAACCAAAAAAAAAGAAAATTATTCAAATTTTCGAGATTTATCGTTATTATTAAAAAGATTTGAAGCGTTATCGACATCGCATTTCCATTTTAACGAACCGAAATAAACCGTACATAACGTTTGTTCGAATTAAAACAAACTGAAACGGTATCGGTTATTTCGCAGAATTAATCCGCCCCAAAAACAAATTAAACCTCGATGGTTGTACCATATCCATTGCGATGGTTACTTTATTTAGATTAAACTAAAATGGATGTGATGATGAGGTCCGGTTAAAAGATTTAACGAACAACGGGATTTTATTTACGATGAGCGTAAATTTAACCCCTTCCTCGAGGCGTGGTCTTTAGAATTGGATTGAATAACAGAAACGTTGCGATTTTGTACTTGCAAATTCTCCCGGTATGTTAAGAAAGTGCTATTGGTATTCACGAATGGCATAAATAAACATATAAATTGTTACATTTAAAACTTAATCAAATAAACCGCATTGAAATGGAGACATGAAACTTGCCTTGAATTTTCTGGACATAAAATTTAATTGGATTTTCTTTTTCCTAATATAATTGGGTTAAATTTATTTTTTATTCATTAATTATCTTAATATCAAGGGTTACAGTTAACTACTTTAATTCATGAATTAGGAAATCATTCATCAATGATTAATTAAATCGGTTATTTCGGAAAAGGCCATATCTCATCAAAAGGTGAGGCACATATTAATCATGTTGGAAAAAAGGTTATGGCACGACAAACTGGAATCGACTGTACATGTCGTAAACAATGTAGACAATTATTTAGAATTAGATAGAATCGCTTTGTTAACATCTTTTTGCATCAGTTTGATGATAAAAACTCTCGAGACTCCTACTTACAAAGTTTGATAAAAGCAAAACCTGTTAAAAGAAGTAGAAAATCTCAAAATGCCAAGAAACATATTGAGAGACCCAATAATGTTCTGTTTCATGTTTATTTGAATGGAATTCGTAAGTAGGTATGTAAAAAAGCTTTCTTGAGTTTATATGGTGTTGGTGAAAAGCATGTTAGACGATTATGTCATTTACTAATTTCTGGAACTACTCCAAGTGACAATAGAGGTAAATCTGTAAAATCTAGACATAATTTAATACCAAGTGAGGAATGTTTGCAAATAAAAGAACACAGAATCATTTGATGTTAAGAAAGTACATTATTCAAACAATGTTTTAAAAAAATACTTGCCTGCTATTTTGAATGTTCAACAAATGCATAATATGTTTATGAAAAAGATTCCTGACTTAAAAGTGAAATACGGTTTTATTTTGAAATATTTCCATGAAAATTTTACTTATACTTTTAGTCACCCTCAAGTTGACGTATGTTCGGCCTGTGAAGACTTGGTCAGAAAGTACAACTCTCAATGACATTGCAAAAAGAGTTGCTACAGCAGAACTCTTAGCTCACAAAAACAGGGCTAAGAAATTCTATAAAAAACTACAACATATCAAGAAGCTCTCTTTAGAGAAAGAGGAAATATTGGGAATCACAATGGATTGACATGCAAAATTTACCTATACCACACATACCTATACAGGAAATTTTTTACTATCGACAACTAGGGGTTTTTGAATTCAGTATACATAACTTAAAAACAGGAGAGGCTAAATTTTACTCTTATTATGAGGGCGAGGCTCACAAAGGACCCAACGAAGTATGCACTTTCTTGAAACATTATTAAGAGAATGAAGTTTCTGAAAATGTAAAAGAAATTCATATATTTTCAGATGGATGCGATAGACAAAATAAGAATCACACGGTAATACGTTTCCTTTCGGCTGTCGCCTCCAATAGAAGATTTACAAAAATTTTCTACTATTTTCCAATCAGGGGTCATTCATTTCTCCCAAGCGATAGCAAAAAGGCTTATTCACAAACAAGATTGAATATTTCTTCCTGAAGAATATTTTCAGCTAATAGAAAAATCCTCAAAAAAATCTCTGTTCTCAATAAAAAGGGTTGATAATGAAGAAATTTTGGACTTTAAGGAATGGTGGCCCAATTACTATAAGAAAACCACTTTGTCAATCGACTCCTATGGGAAAAAAGCTAGAGATGAAAAGAAGACTTTTCAAATTTCTCAGTACAATCAGTTCAAATATGATTGCACAAAACCTGGCATTGTTAAAGTAGCCCATTCATCAATGCGCTTATTTTCTATGAATTTTCATTTGGAAAACCATCTGGAGTTTGTCCTCCTCTACCATCAAAGCCTGCTTACACTGCTAAAATCGCTATAAATTACAAAAAAATGGCCAATCTAAAGAATCTTGTGCAGTATGTACCAGAAGACAAAAATTTTTTTATGATGAGCTGATTTTTTGGCCTACTACAGTAAAGACCGGTTATAACGAGTATGCTTTATAACAAGCACCTGCTCTATAACGAGCAAGCTTCCAAGTCCAGTGAAAAATCCTATCCTTACATTGTAAAAAATCTCGGTTATAACGCGTGCTCGGTTATAACGAGAGTTCGGTTATAACGAGAGCTCGGTTGTAGTTTTGCGTGTTTTGTACCGTCTATAACGAGTGAATGACGTAAACATCTGGCGACGTCATGACGCGCCAGATTAGCGGATCTGCAAAATCAAAGTTATGTGTTATAGGAAAGCCAAAGTCACCTCGTTGTTTTAAGAACATTCAAAACCTGCCAGTAAATTATTTTAACAATTCCAAAGCTTCGATGGCAAGTGAAGTCTTTAAAAAAATTCTTTTTGATTGAGACTGTAATTAAAAATGTCAAAAAAGAAAAAATTTATTATTGGTAGTCAATTTTCTGGACATCATTCCTCATATTAACAACTTAGAATGTATTGAACTTACGTACTTTCCGCCAAATTCAACCTCTGTCTTACAACCGATGGACCAAGGCAAATCAATGAAAACGTTTTACCCACAAAAGTTATTGTTCAAGTTAGTATAAGTTATGGATCTGAACGAAAAATTAAAAATCGACATTTATGATGCTATAGTAATGCTAAACAGCGCATAGACAAACAACAAAAGCAACAATAATGAATTGCTTTCGTCCCGCATTCGACAATCTTGCATAGAATTTTAGCGAGGAAGATGAAATTCCCTTAGCTCATTAATTACGCGTATCTCTATGGAAGAAAATCTTTCAAATTGGGCAGTGAAAAACGGTTTGGAAATAGATGGCATCAATTTAATAGTATATTACAGCACAAGTGAGGAAACTAAGGTTTTTCACTCACGCGTATGTCAGATTTCAGAAAGACATACAAGTGAGTGGAAAATATTGGTTTCTCACGTGTGCTGTATAGCGTTTTGTTCAATCCTACTGTTTAGAGAAAATTCGGTCTTAAAATTCGTTAATTCTTGGCTAATGTCATGTCGATATGTCGGAGACGATACTTTTTGACATTGTTATCCTCGTAATTGATTGATAAACAGCCAGTTGTGTCAAATTGTGAGACTTGACACGTTACGTTTTAAATTATGAAAAATGACAAAAATATGATAATGTATTTTTTGTTTTTACCTTTTCAATCATATAGTTTTAAAGTAAACAGAATTTCTCATAGTAATTAATTTCTAATAGTGAATAAACAAAAAATTCATTGTAAAAGTGCGATAATAAAAAGATTTTTTTTTAATTAGTTTTCAAAATTGCTGGTTACAACTTTTTGCACAAGTATTAAAATTTATGATTAACCGGTCTTCACTGTACTAATAGTGATGAACCGCCAGAAGAGGATTATTAAATACCATTAAGTATTTCTTAACTGTAAAATCTTTTTTTTTATCTAATAATTTTTTTTATTAACAATAGTTACTACAACAATCGATATTCTGACTAACACCAAAATGAAACGTTTTTTTGTTCTCCTGTAAAATTTCCTTTTTTGGAGTAGTGGCCTTTTCGAGATAACCGATTCAATTAAATAGTAGATATATCGGGTTAAACTTAAACTATATCTCAACAATGGGAAGGCTTAGAGGTTTGGGGGAAAAGTCCTCAAGGACAAAGTGGCCAACAGAAATATCTAGAAATTATTTTGAACTTCGTAATTTGAACACGTAACTGTCATAAATAACCACAAAATTCCTACTATCTCGGAAAATTAGACGATGAACTATTTTTTATATCTGTCATAATAAGGGAGGGGAAGGCAATGCATTTTCAAATATTATTATCTCCTCTATCAAACAACCTAACTCAACATTATTAGTCTTGTTTAAAAGAGACTTATTCTTTTAGTAGTTATTTATGTACTAAGTCAGAAAAGCGACTTCGAGTTTACGAGCCGAGTGATCGAGGCGAGTAAAAGGCGTGTTCGATAAAGACACTTTCCTGACGTGGTGCATACAACATTTTATCGCCAACCACAAAATTTGAGATATAAAGATTCTGTAACTTGCAGTATTTAAGCCATCTGTCAAATTATGTGACAAACGATTTGTTTTATTAATATACCTTTCTAAAAATTGATTAAATATAGTAAGTCAATACACCAGTCGAATGACATCCAGTTCTTATGTTAGATGTACCGAGTTCGAATCCATATATTTGTTGTTTTTTTTCAAAATTTACAGCAATTAGTGGCAAGTAAAGTACTTTATCTAACACCGTTAGGAAATGTCAGGTTTTACATGTCATATTGACGTTTTGTAACATCATATTTTACACCACTAGTGGTGTAATGAAATTTAATTACATAACTAGTGGTGTAATGAATTATTATCTAACTGAATATTTATTTGTTTTGAATGTTACTATGGATATTCGTAGCAACGCAACGCAATTCTTTTAATTTAAATTCATTTGACCCATAAGCATTGTCAGATTTAAATTCTTATGATTTCGCTGACGCAATTTGCAAAACTCGCTCGGTTTGGCAAATATTGCGTGCGTTAAACAAAATTAGTCTTTTCATAACTGGTTACGTAAATAACTATTTTCTGTCTCATTTACAGCAGATAATAGTTATTTATGAAACAGTGCGTTAAGTTAGCTTTTTTAGCATGAACGCGACGTTTAGAGCAGGAGCGAAGAGAGTGCTATATATCACGTGAGTGCACTTCACGCACTATTTCATACAATGTTTTATCTACGAACTAAAAATTAATATTAATAAATATTTACAATTTTTGAACTATCAGGAAATTATTTGACAAGTGTTTGTGTCTCGTTACTATGGAAACGCGCTAGACGGTGCGATAAAAGCCGTGCGTTAAAATTATGATTTTTGGAAATATGAATCTTAGAAATTTGCCTAGAAACATATTTTTTTGTCATTGCAAAATTTCAATTGTGTGTAAACATTGTATTCTGTGCATGTAATAGATGAATAATAAATGAATAAAATTGTGATTTTTTGAAAAATTACTCTTCCAAATGTCATATGAAACATATTTTTGTTATTTTCAAATTTTAATTGCGTTGAATCATTGTATTCCGTTAATCATTTCATATATGTTACATTAAAAATAAATGACTAAATAAATAAAATTACAATTTTTGGGAAAATATATCTTCCAAATCCCCTAAGGAACATTTTTTTATCATTCCCCATTGCTAAATTTCAATTACTTGTATTCGTTGTATTCTGTACGTCATTTTGTATATATTAAATTTAAAAAAATGAACAAAATCTGCTAAGAAACATTTTTTTACCATTGCCAAATTTCAATAGTGCGTGTAGTTTGTATTCTGTGCATCATGTTGTACATATTACACCAACAAAAATTGAATAAACAAATACAATTGCGTTTTTTTTTTTTTTTTTGGAAAAATAAGTTCGAAATCTGATAAGGAATATTTTTTGTCATTGCCAAATTTTAATTGCGTGTAACCGTTGTATTCTATTAATTATTTTGCTGTTATTACATAAAAATAAATATATAATAAACTAAATATAAAAAACTTTCTACTAAATCCCATTTTAAAACATCCCATTTTTTAAAACAGCGATTTTACAAACGAGAGTAGATAAAGCACTTTATCTGCTGCTAAATGCACAGTTTACTGACTATAACATAAAGTGTCACTTTACTGCCGCAAATTAATGTA
The DNA here is from genome assembly GCA_036711965.1 of Onthophagus sagittarius. NCBI lineage: Eukaryota > Metazoa > Arthropoda > Insecta > Coleoptera > Scarabaeidae > Onthophagus > Onthophagus sagittarius. The sequence goes on from JASERS010000004.1 coordinate 19,735,043, forward strand.
ATAAAGTGTACTTTTGTTGCCGGTTGGGGATAAAAGATGTTTTCTTTTTTTCTTGTTATTTATTGGGTCTTAAGAGTCCGCATTATTTCAAACTGCCCACGAAATATAAATGTTTAATATTTACCCTTTTTGGCAGCCTTTTCTTACAATTGTTTTATCGTTCTCACGATACACCCTCGTCTCTGATTCTCTTCACGAAATATCAAATACAAAATAAAGGATTCCTTTACCTTATCGAATTCAACCACCTCAAAAGTATACTTAGGCCGGCTATAGACGCCAGTTTTTGAAAATACACTTTATGCTGAAAAACACTGAAATAAGAAGAAACTCAAATGACGAATTGTGTCTTGAAATGTTTAAAAAATTGTAAAATACCTACTCTCCAAAAACACGTTCACAGCGTAACTGTTCAGCTAGGACTGAATTGGGGAGAAAAAGCTTAAAATTATTTCAAACGCATTTCAAGTCTTCTAAAAGGAATTTTATGTCTTCTAGCAGCAGTAATAATTCTTTTGGAAGCATTTCAAGTTTTCCAGAAGCAACATCAAGTCTTCTGAAAGCATTGAGAGTCTTCTGGAAGCATTTCAAGCCTTCTGAAAACAAAATCAAGTCTTCTAGAAGTATTATTAAGTTTTCTCCAACCATTTTAAGTTTTCTAAAAGCAGTATTAAGTTTTCTGGAAGCATTTCAACTCTTTTGGAAGCATTTTAAATCATCTGAATGGAATATCAAGTCTTCTGGCAGAAGTAATATATCTGGAAGCATTTCACGTTTTCCAGACGCAGCATCAAACTGCTGGAAGCATTTAAAATTTTCTAGAAAGAGTACTACGCCCTCTGGAAGCATTTCAAGTCTCCCAGTGGCAATACCACGTGTTCTGGAAGCATTCAAATTTTCTGGAAATAATACCAAGTCTTTTAGAAGCAGTATTAAGTCTTCTGGATCCATTTCAAGTTATCTGAAAGAAATATTAAATCCTCTAGTAGCAGTAATAGATCTTTTGAAAGCATTTGAAGTCTTCTAGAAACAGTATTAAGTCTTCTGGAAGCATTTCAAGACTTTCAAAGGCAATATCAAGTGTTCTGGAAGCATTTCAATTGTGCTGGACGGAATTTGAGGTCTTCTAGCAGTAGTAATAGATCTTCTGGAAGCATTTCAAGTCTTTTAGAGGCCATATCAGGTCTTCTGAAAGCATTTTAAGTTTTCTAGAAAGAGTAGTAAGTCTTCTGGAAGAATTTCAAGTCTCCCAGAGGCAATATCACTTCTTCTGGAAGCTTTCAAATCTTCTGAAAACATTTCAAGACTTCTGGCAGCATTTCAAGTCTTCTGAAAACAATAGCAAGTCTTCTAGAAGCAGTATTAAATCTTCTGGAAGTATTCCAAGTCAAGTATCAAGTTTTAAGTTAAAGTATGACACACAAGATGTAGAACCTCTAATGAACGAGATTGTATCTTTAGCCAATACAATTGGACTGGAATTTACCTCCAGTCCAGTCTAACAATAATATAGATGAACTTGTGGAAGAGCATAAACAAGAGTTGACCACCAAAGAACTTACAGAATTGGTCCGTCTATCACCGCAAGAAGATGTGAAGGAAAGTGTTTCTGACAAGAAAGCACTAAATGAACCATCATTTGATATAATCAAAGAAATGTTAAAAGCATGGGAAAATGTTGCGTCATTCGTTGAAAATCATCACCCTGATGAAGTTGTGGCTGTGCGAGCTGCAAATCTATTTTGTTTTTAGTGTCACATTTTGAATAAAGTTTGAAGCGCCGACGAAAGCAAAGGTTCTCCGTCTTTCCTTCCCCATGCTAGCAGAACGAAGATTTTTCTTCGTTGATTTCTTCCCCCATGAGATTCTCTCTAAGACTTCTTCTATGTTTCTTAGATCCTGTAGAAATTTTCTACGTTCAAAAACGGTATGTCTTGGCATATCGGGTTTGTTGCTTCCAAACAAACATAACTCTGGTTCCATCTTCCCAATAGTTCTGAGATAACTACAAAATGTGCAGTGGTCAAATAGCCGGTTACATCTGTACGGCCTTAACAAAGGTGGTGCCCCACCTATATACTCTCGCCATCTTCGTTGCTATTTCGTAACAAGAAAAAGTTTTTGCATTTCCATATCTCATAGACATCTGATGTACATTAGAGGTGGAACCGATATCCGGCAACTATCTAGTATCCGAATCATCCAACAATTCTTTAATATCCGGCCGGGTAACGGATAGCTGCGGAATATTCGATCGGACACTGGATTGTCACTAAATATCCGGGTTTGGACGTATACTAGGAAATCTAAGTATCTTACAAACAACTTTTAGAAGAAAAATAGTAGCAAATTTTATTCTTAATTATATTGCTGCACGAGAGAAATACGAAAATATACAAATTTGATAAATTTCATTGCTTTACAAATTCTTAATGGTAACACTTAGGAATTTTAGATGCATTTATATTGGATATGGGGCTGAAGATGATGCTAGATATCTGCTATTTTTTAATATTTGTTATTCGTTAATATCAGAAATTGTTTACAAAACTACGATGTGTATGTGGAATATAACGATTGAGTGAAAGATTATATAGGTGGAGTAACCCGTTAAGATGTTAATAAAATTTACGCGAAAATTGCTTGGCGGTGAAATTAACACAAAAGTGAGCGGATGCCGTTGCAGACACGGTGTATTAAATGGTAAAGCGGAAACGACGTGATGAACGACCAGGTGCATTAACATCGCTCCCGAGAGGAACTTGCTAAACTGTATGGCGACTTTGTGCTCCACGAAATCCCGGGGCAAATTTATTATTCCAAGGGATGTTGTAAAAGCCACAAATATACCTCACCTCGTGATTGAATTATGCATGACTTATTGTACGAGGACGAAAGGTGTACGCGGTGACTCACTTTCGGCACTCAGATTAATCTTCTCCGCGATCGACAAGAACCGCACGAACCACAACCGGTTCAAGATTCATTTTCGCACCATTTATAGTCTAAAAAGGTATAAAGCGGTTACCAAAACATACATATCGGCGCCGCATTTTGTGTTCATTCCGACACACTTTGTTCGCCGTAAATTTTAAGCCTATTAAATTTCATTCCGACATACCCAAACAATGAGGTTCTTAAATAAATTTTACTCGAGCGCCACATCCACTCGTCATCCGTCTCCACTTTTTCATCTTTGAATTCGCCCACGTCTTTGCTTTTGCTTGCTATCGTTGCGGTGACAAAACACCCCCGTTTTATTCGCTGCGATGTTTACGAACGTCGTCCTGGCGGAATCGCATCAATAGAGGATATCTAAGACCCCCTTCGTTTTCTTCACCCCAATTACGGATTCCGGCAGCGTCGCGACGGTCAACAAGCGCCCACAATTTTCGTAGCGACGGGAAATTAGTCTAAATTGGGAAAGCGAAAATTTTCAAGAGTCTACGTCATTTATAATGGAATGTGCGTGCCGATTTTTGGTTTTTCGGGACCGCTAAAAATTGCTTTGAGACAGTGTAAACAACCCCAACAGACACTCTCATTATCCGCACGTGAGAAGTTAATAGGATAATAAGTACCATCTGGCGACGCAAAAATCTTAAGGGATTTGCTTAATTAAATTCGTATGAGGATGGTTCAGTTTAACCCTAATTGCTTTTTAAGTAGATGTTAAGGGTTCGTTAACCTAAACGGCCTGTTTTTCGCCGCAATTCTTTTTTATTTAAGATAACATATTCAAAGGCGCTATTTTTCGCACAATACAGTTCTAATTTTAGTACTATACACTTAAATTGACAGCTATTTAAGGAGTACTTGTCTGTAACTCATTATAAATTCATAACTTGGTTTAGTACCCCCTTCTCTTCTTAATATTAAATTTCCCTCGCGAGACGAGACGATCATACAAATTGCTTATTTCGTTGTTCGCGAGATATATTGAATTTTAAGTATTTTTTCCGGTGTTTCGTTTTGTTCATATGAACAATTACCATTTTATTATCGTGTCTTAACAGAATATTATGCTGTCTTAATTGAATAAGGTCCCGCATTAATCATCCAATTTTTGAGACAATATTTATTTTTTGATCTTTCCTGTCGACATTAGATGTAAATGTTACTTGTATTTATTTTCGAATTTGCATTTAAGAACAAGAGCGGAAGAGAGCAATATTGTTAACAATCAAATTTGCTACATCATCATTAAGATCTTGTAAAGCAACGAAATTAATCAATTTTTCATATTTATATTTGATTTTGAAGAATCTAAAAATAAAAGTACAAAAGCTTTTTGGTAACATACTCCGCTTCCCAAGTGTTAGCATTAGGATCTTGTGCTGTGTTAACAAATCCTCAAAAATCGGCGACATAAACTAGCCACTTTATAGGAAATTACCACTTAGTACTACAATGTGCTGTCAATGTCAAAGAATTAAAGATAAATAACATAATATATTTCAAAATTTTGATTAAAACAAATTACTAAATTTCATTTAACTTAACTTCCTCATAAAGACGACTAACATTCAAAAAAGTTTGATTCAAAATTTCTTGTAATTCCTCCCCCGATACCTTCAAATCTTTTTTTGTAAAAAACGTAGCTTGTAACTTATCTTGGAATGTGACAACCACCAAAACGAATTCTTAAAAAAATGTTTCAAACGATCCGAATTCATAGAATTTAACAATTACTTACTTGTATTTTCGAAATTATTAGTCAAAGCGAACATGTTTCTAACCGTACTCGTCCCGATTTTGCAATAATCAGCAAATGGGATGTTTGTGATTCCCAATGTAGCCCCTGTTGAGTTTACACAAGCAAATTTCATCAATAATTTTGGGTATAAGTTCGATAACAACTTTACAATCCAATAAATAATCTAAAAATATTAATTAAGTTGATATTGATTCATTAAATTAATTTTTGTACTTGTCCTGAATCGGAATTTCTTCCATCCCTCAAAATAGGCAAAATTTCTTTGAATCTCATCAATATATTTTCGTGTTTTAATGGCAAATTAAAAGATTCCAATGTGAAATTATTTGATAATTCGTTCTGTTCCAAAATTAGATTGATATTATCTCCAAAACGAGGTCTTGATGTGTTCGAGACTAAGAAGTTGGTGGTTTTAACTCCTTCCTAAAATTAATTTTTTACAAATTATTATTATAAATCATATTTTCTTTTTATTACCAATTTTAAATAATTTATTATACTTGACAAAGCGCAAATTGTAAGAACATCAGTAAAAGAACAATTTAACCGTTTCTTTATGTATTTAATTAAATGAATACATCTTGGTTCGTCTTCGTTAAATAAAGCAAATTTTTGGTGAGATGGAGATAAATTAATTTCGGGGTAATCTAATTTTGGGCCAGCAAACAAAACACTTCCTATATTGGTTGTATAAAATTCATCTTGATTTTTTCTTAATATTTCGAAATATTTGCTTTTAACGTCGTTGAAGAAATATTCTTGGAGGTATATCGATAATGCGATTCCATCGCCCAAACAATGATTAAATCTGATTAAAACCGCATAATAACATTTTGAGTTATCCCATTTAATCGCACTTTTAAATAGTACGACTTTCCATAACGATTTATCACCGAAATCGGCACAACAATGCTTCTCCAAGTAATTTTCAAGAAGATCTTTACTCGAAACATCAATATTTTCCACGGAGAATACATCATTTAAATCAACTTGACCTTTTAAATAATAATATACCCCGAAAATATTATGGATCGTGCTTGAAAATTTATAATGGGATTGTAATAAGCGAGTTGTAGAGGTTTCGATGGTCGTTTGTAAATCTTCGATTGATCCGGAATGTTCTATTATACTCAGAAAAGAAGCTTCATTCTTTGTACATGCAAAATATGAATCCATTCCCGAAACGGTAGATCCGAATTTTGCATTGTAACGAAGTTTCAAAAATAATTTGATTAAGTTATTTTTAATTAAACAGGTTAAAATAATTGGAGCCAATGAAAGTAACGTTAAACAAGTGAGAATCCCCGATACGATTTTAAAGGTAACATTATGATCTTTTAAAAATGTGTAAGTTGTTAATATCTCCTAAAAAGAATTATTAAAAAATGTACTTATTAAAATTAAATTATGTTACCTTAACAAAAACATTCGTACAAATGATGATGTTTTTATATAAACCCATTTTCATTCCAATCCTGTTTAAAGTTGTACTTAATCCCATCTTAATCAACATACACGAATTAAATTGGACTATTAGGAAATCTTTAGCTAAATGAATGATATTAATTATTAACATAAACGAGATTATTATGTATGTAAGAGCTGCAACTACGAAATGTAGTAGAATTTTGTGTTGGTTCAAAAACTTATATTGTTTCGATAAAATTTCCTAAAAAATATATTAAGTAAGTTTTTAAAACACTCGACTAGAAAAAAGTATTACCTCTATAGTAAGGTGTGTATACGGATAGAAGAATGCAAAAAATGATAAAACATCGCGATAAAACGACATTTTAATAACATTAGCGGCAATTAAATTATAATTAAGATTACGTGTTTGAATAAATCGATATGTTATGTTTATTCTTACCACTACAAGTTATAACTCACTCTAATCTTAAAATATATGTGTTGTTTAGATTTACTATTCCAATCCACCATAATTTATTTTTAAACGTGCTTAACCAGTCTTTCTTTCTTTATTTTTAGTTCTCTCTCGTACAATATCGATTTTTCTCAATTCAAAATTACAGTTTGCGAGATTTTATGCTGTATGGAAATTGTTTAAGAGACAATGGATTTAAAATGATCTGAATCTAGACTACAACATTGTATGAGTACTTAAAAGAATTGAAGAGATAATTGCCGAATACATGGTATGTAGTCAGTTCAGAACTATTATGATTCTTATGTTTATGTCAGAGCTGAGCAGTACTCGGGTAAAAATAGTACCCGATAGTCGGTATCAATTGTACTCGGTACCCAATTCGTCAAATACTCTCTATTAGTACCCGCTACTTCAAATTAATAACAGTGGGAGAAGGTTAAAAGATTTGCGTGGTAATTTTACGTAACTATTATTTTTTTCTTATCTTGTATATAGAGGCTTATTACTAATTTAAAATAAAACAATTAATGACCAAAACTCCTTTTACAATTTACCATTATTTATTTAATCTTCGACGTTTCGGGACTTTTTCCGAATCATCAAGTTTAAAATCTTTAAACAAATGAAAATTTAAACAAAATTTGTTTAAATTTAAAATTTGTTTAAATTTTCATATGTTTAAAGATTTTAAACCTGATGATGTAAAAAAGTCCCGAAACGTCGAAGATTAAATAAATAATGGTAAATTGTTTGAGTTGTGGTCAAAATTTGTTTAAATTTACAATTTGTTTAAATTTTTATTTGTTTAAATATTTTAGAGTTGTGGTCATTAATTGTTTTGTTTTAAAAAAGCAACTATTATTATTGTGTGTTGAACACCGTCGTTGAGTAAGAGTTTTTCTATTAATAATTATATTAATTATTTGTTGACAATTTTAAAGTTTTTTTGAAACAAATTGGAACATTTGAATTTCATTGTTGCATTTCATTCATCTGATCTTCATGATCTTTATCGAGTGTATATCTTCTTTTATTAACTTCTAATTCTTAGGGTTCTTCTGTAACCATGATATTATCTTTTCTTCCCAATGGAATTCTTCATTAGTCTGATTTTTAAGATTGTACCGATTAATCGGCGACTAGTTGGAAGAGCCGATTATTCGACCAGTTTTTAGTCTGCGAAGAAAAGAAAAATAGATTGCACGCTAGACAACGATGACGACCAAGAAACCATAAAACTGATGAAGGTAATGAAGATAAAAAGAAGCTGAAGAAATTATATGAAGAAAATGAAGAATCAAGTAGTGAAAGTGACGTAGACGGCACAGAAGATAACACTGATGATAAGAAAAACGTAGATAAGAAACAGTGAATTGTTGCACATTCAATGAAACCGACATATACCTGTCGTTCCGTGATGTAAAAGATTCTTTAAACACATCTTCTGGTGAAGTGCCGGTGACTTATTGGATAGCAGATTTTGAAGAAATGGCCATAATAATGGAAATCATTAATTGGTTTAGCAAAATTGTTTCTCAAAAGTAAGAGGGAAATAACTTCATGTCTCAAATTGAAAAAGCCTTTGAAGGATGAGAATTCCAAAAAGATTGGTAGTGCTACTTTACAGGAAATGTTCTTAGATAAAAAATGAAAATAAAATGAAACCATACAAGAGTTTCTTTAAAAGTGGAGGCGATGGCTGGTAGAGGAAAAGTAGATAATGATGCACTAATGGAATATGTTATTGATGGTATTTTTTATGGTACATCTTTATGGCGGAAGAACTATTAAAGAATTCAAAAGAAAGTTACAATTCTATAAAATAATGAATAAAAAGATTAAGATGAAAACTGATGTGAAACGATTCAAGAATGATTTAAATAAGCTTAGCGGGAAATTACAATAAACCTCAACTTAAGCACGGCTCACACTAGGCTGCTAGCAGCCGCTGATTAGCAGCGGCTGGCACTCGCTCGCTGACGTCACGCGCCAGCCAGCGACTGTTTGTCAGCGGCTGGCGCGTGAATATGTTCAATTTTGGTAAAGTATGGGTCACACTAAGCTGCTGGCAGCCGCTGCTAATCAGCGGCTGGCACTCACTCGCTGGCGCCAATAGCAAGGAATTTTATAGTCACACCAAGCTGATTGACGGCTGACAGCAGCGGCTACCACAATTCGCGGCTGCCAAGCAGCCTAGTGTGACCAGCGCTTAACCAGGTAATGGCTACTCACAACTGCTGTCATGAGCGAGTAGCCAAATCTGACAACTCAAGGAGCGCGTCAACGGCGAGTAAACTTGCAACGTGTGCAAACACGTTGTAATTATTAGCAATGACTGAGTTAAAGCTGACTGGAAAACAAGTAATTTCTTTTTAAATAAATTTCAAAATTATCCGTGTTTGTGGGACACTTCATCGAAAGATTATTTAAATAGAAACGTGAAAGACGCAGCATATAAAAATTTATTGGAAGATTTAACATTGGAAGGAATTTTTTGTACAGTGGAATCAGTAAAGAAAAAAATAAAAAGTTTACGCGACACCTACCGAAAAGAACTTAATAAAATTACAAATTCAAAAAAAAAGCGGTGCCGCCGCAAGTGATGTGTATAGATCAAAGCTTGCATGGTTTTCAACAGCAGAAGTATTCTGACATGGGGCTGTTACTAGCAGAGAATCTTCTTCAAATCTGGTAAGCACAACAAAAAAAATAAGAATTAAACAACAGAAAAACAAATAAGGATCCAATCCAAGCACCTCTTAGTTATTTTTATCTCGAACACTGTTTTGTTCATTTTCAACTTCTGCTTCGTTTCCCCTGCTGTCGTACGACCTCACACCAATTGATGACAATTGCCAGGGAACAGATAGACATGTCATAAACTGATGCATGTACCATTGCCGTACCTGTTCCCCAGTTCGTCCAAAATCATTTGAAGTGTATTGGCGGTCTACCGTAAACATTAACCTGGGCACCTCTCGCCAGGCTCCTGGTGTTACCACACCTGAGATCAAATTTTCATTATCCACAGAATCTGAGGAAATATATCTTCTAGGAGAGGTCTGTCGTAGCCAGTTATGAAGAGAGCAAGCCGTTTTCACCAAAATTTCTGTCGTCTTTACATTCAGTGCTATCGAAGTGTTAAATACACGGAACCTATTTGCTAAAATACCAAAGGCATTTTTAACAACACGCCTGACCCTAGATAATCTGTAATTGAAAACTTTCTCTTCTATTGTTAATCCACCATGCGAAAATGGCTTCAAACAGTACGGTGTCAGGCAAACAGCGTCATTTACTACAAAGTTTTGATAACATGGCTTGTTCATTCCGATCTATTAATCTAAAATATTTTAAAATGGCCACCACTTCCGGTCTACCGGAAGTAGACCTCAACTCCGTTATTTTAAATGGAATGCTATAGTTTTTATTACACCATTCAATTATAAGTAAGAAAATATGTTGACTTTGATAACAGTTGTTGGTACCTACCGTTTTTTATTTTCGAGTTATTTTGATTTTAAGTGTTTTTTTGTCAAATATCACCATGCTCTTTACAAGCCCATATCTTAGCCAACGTTAATTCAAATACGTTTTGCATTGGTACAATAACTCGTCATATGCTGTTAAATAGCGTGGTCAAAAATTGAAATACCGTTTCGCTGTATTCAATATATCTTTTTAGCCTATCAAAACGGGAATTTAATTCTCTACAAATTATCTATAAACATTGCTATACTTATTTATTATAGTTTTCTTGCTATTGAGGAATTTATCAAAATCATACGTAAAATGCTAGAAACCGTATGTGTTTTTGTTAGAAGGCCATGACATTGTGACAGTTTTTTGTTTAATTTATTTAAATTATTATTAGTATTATTTCTACAATGAACTGTGATTGAATAAACTTTAGATTGCTAGCGGTTATTTACCAAAAATAACCAAAAGAAAACCGAATAAATGAAACAATGAAAAACAATAATTTAATGACAAAAATTAAAATCAATAACATAAAAGAATGAAAAACTTAAACTTATAAAAATAGATTATGGGAATTTAATTTTCTACAAACTATTACAAACTATATTTGGAAATTAATGGAGGCATGCAATGCTGGAAAGCTTTTTTTGTTTTTATGTTAGAAAGCTTGACAGCTTTTCATCCATATTTATGTTATTGTTGTCATTACTTGGTTGTGTCATCACTTACTTATGTTAATGTCTTTGAATATCATGGCGAATGATTCCAATGTTTTCCACATTTTCCAACATTTTAAATTCGTTTTATATTCATGGCGGATGTAATAAAGTTTTGGATAGGATCTGTTTCTTAGTTTTGAAAAGATCAAAATAACAAGAAGCCATAAATTTCTATTACCAGCAGATTAAGATAATGGAATAAATGTTTTGTCATATTTTATTGCTTTACCGAATTCTTCGGTAAGAGGTGCTTCGATCGAATTAAATGAACAATATTTTCCAAGAAAGCACCGTTAATAAATAATATGAACTCTCTAGGAATATATCGGCCATCATTACATCGAATATTACGCTATACTATTGTTTTTCATTGTTTCATTTATGTGTTCTTCTGCTGGTTATTTTTGGTAAACAAAAGCTAACAAATTAAAGTATATTCAATCGCAGATCATTCTAGAAATAATACCAATGATAATTTAAATAAATTAAACGATAACTGTCAAAATGTCATAGCCTTCTAATAAAAACACGAACGGCTTTTGTGTAGGATTTTCATAAGATACTCAATATGAAGAAAACTATAATAAATAGGTATAGCAATGTTTATAGATAATTTGTAGAGAATTAAATTCCCGTTTTGATAGGTTAAAAAGATATGGAGCGTTCCATTTAAAATTTTTGACTTTCTCGCAATTGAATACAGCGAAACGGTAATTCAATTTTTAACTACGCTGTATAAGGTACACTGATATAAGAAGTGACAGTCTATTTGACAGTATATGACGAGTTATTGTACCAATGCAAAACGTATTTGAATTAATGTTGACTGAGATATGGGCTTGTAAAGAGCATGGTGATATTTGACAAAAAACACTTAAAATCAAAATAATTCGAAAACAAAAAACGGTAGGTACCAACAACTGTTATCAAAGTCAACATATTTTTTTACGTATAATTGAATGGTGTAATAAAAACTATAGCATTCCATTTAAAATAACGAAGTTGAGGTCTACTTCCGGTAGACCGAAAGTGGTGGCCATCTGGAAAATATTTTAGATTAATAGATCGGAATGAACAACCCATGATACCAAAATTTCAAGCCTCTACGAATAGTGGAACCTAAAGAAGTTCTAATGAACCGGTTACGTGAGACACCCTGTATATATCTAAAACAATAGTCCGCATCTACCATAGCAAATAATATAATACTATAGGTGCCCTTGTAATTGAAAAACATCGATGTAGAGTTAGGAGGTCGTTTAATTCGAATATGTTTGCTATCCAGAGCACAGCAGCAATTAGGAAAATTCCATTTTTTCTCGAATCCTTTTTGAATATCCTCCCACTGGCTCTGAGTGTTGGGTACCTGAAAATACAATTTAGTAATGTTAATAAAAAAATATATTGCCCATACGTTTTCAGAATATTCAGAAATGCTTAACGGCTGTACATGAGCGAGACTCATCGAATGATCAAGTGAAAATATCGGAATCACCAAGTCTTCAGAAAGAATCAAGAAAGCGTCCATCCAGCATTATATTACCACCACATCGTGCAAAATTAGTGAAGCATCAGGAACAACAGCCGAATAAATTTGAGAATACAATCAATAAACTACAAGAAATTGCGGAACTAGTCACACATGAAGAGGATCAATATGATACATTTGCACATCACCTTGCTGTTCAAATACGAGAGCTCCCTTTGAAAAGTTTTATTTTACTTCAAAGTAAAATATTAAACTTAGTCACGGGAGAGAGGCTCGCTAATTTGAATAATAGTAACAACAATGCTTGTGGTACAAAAACGATTCACACAAAAGTAATAGAAAGTGACCAACCAATATCAGAAAGTATTGGTGAATCAGAAAGCACCTATAGTGAATCGTCCATTTGGTGTTTTAATGAGGAAGTGAACGAGGAAGATTGTATTTAGATTCTTGTTTTATTCTTACTTATAATGATCTTTATGTGTTCAGTTCTTATTTTTGTAACTTATTTAGTAATTTAATTTAGTTGTAATATGTGTGGATAAAAAGTTAAATTTATTTCCTACTAAACCCATTTGTATTATTTTACATGCTTATCATAGATCACCCATGGAAATGTTATAAAAAATAAAATGATATGATATGATGAGTAATAATAGATAAAGCTGATTTATAATGCTTACCTTAATAAATGGTTGGAGAACTTCGTAAATAGCAACCAATACTTCAGGTAAAAATACGGAAATTGAATTATGAGGTACTCTAAACAATAACGCCAGAGATCTAAAACTTTCTCCAGTTGCGAGGTATCTTAAAGTAATTTCCAACCTTGTTCTACTCGGAATAGCCTGTCTAAATACGGTATCTTGCTTTTTGATAAAAGGTTCAATTAATACCAATAATTCTTGAAATTGTGATGCCGTCATTCTTAGAATATTTCGGTATGTTTGCGGATCCTCTTCTTTCAGCTCTTGAAGAAGTCTTGACGCTCCTAATTCTTCTCTTCTTTGTATCCATGGCCTAACCCACCATCGTCTTTTATTACGGTTCAGTTGGCAGTGATGCTCGTGAAGTAATTGTAACACTTCCAAGAAAAATAGAAGCAATAACGAAATTTCTAGATCCTAGAAATGTGAAACAACTCCAATCATTCTTACGTCTTTCTGGTTATTTTCGAAAATTCGTCAAAAGCTATTCACTGATAGCCAAGCCGTTAAGCGATATGATGAAAAAAAATCAGGTGTTTTGTTTCACAATGATTCTCAGAGGGAGGCCTTTGGAAAACTGAAGACCATATGCCTCAAAATTTGAGTTTGGTGCAATATTAATGTAGGAACACGAAGATGATGAAAAGCTATATCCTGTTTACTATACGAGTCGGAAGTCTACACCCACTCGACAAAAGTATTCTAGTTACGAGTTAGAGATGCTGGCTATCATTGAAGGCGTTGAAAGGTTTAGAGTTTATCTATTGGGCATTGACTTCGAAATTAGTACAGATTATTCAACATTTAGAAAAAGAGCTGTGTACTAAAAGTTCGGTATATAATTCGTCATCGACCAAGACAACGTGTGAAGCATGTCGATGCTCTCAGTCGTTACACAGTGATATTAACTTTCATCAAAGGTACAAGAGATCGAATTGAGAATGCCCAAAAATCAGTGATAAGCAGAAGCTAATTTTTGATTTACTTGAAAATAATCCATATGAGCGCTATGGTATTGAAGATAAAGTGTTGTACAAGTATGAAAATGGTCAACAATTACTGATTACCTTATAGTCAAGAGACATCATCAAGATATGTCAGGATGACAATGGATATTTAGATTTAACGAAAATTATTGACATCCTTAAACAAGAATGTCGGATATCAAAACTTAGAAAGAAAATAGAAAATTGTCTTATGAATTGTATAACGTGTATCATGGTGTAGAAAAAGTCTGGTAATTCTGAAGGTTTTCTATAATCAATCGAAAAAGGATATACGCCGCTGAATACTTGTCATATTGGCCACCTTGGTCATTTACTTTTTACCAACAAGAACTATGACTATATTTTTGCCGTCATAGATACTTTTAGTAAATTCACTTGGTTATATCCAACAAAAACGGTGAAAAGTAGAGAAGTAAGAGGCAAATTAGAAAATCAACAGAACATTTTTGGTAATCCGAGAAGGATAATATCCGATAGAAAAGGAGCATTTGAGAGAAGGTCCGAGTTGTACTACTGCATCAGCAGATCATTTGAAGCCATATAAGACATGACAATTTAACAACCCATATCTTACATATAAGCGCTTCCAAAAGTATCCAAATGAATGTGTTGAACTTCGGTCGGAATGAGCGGAAATGGCCGATTAATCAGCCGACTAGTCGTCCCTTTTAGGACTGAATAGTCGGATAGTCGTTAGTCGGCCAAAATCATAGTCGGTCCAACCTTACCGATTTTTTGGCCGCATTTTAATATTGTATTTTTTTACTCAAAAATAGGCCCATGGAGGCTTCAAATGATGTACAACCAGATCTTTTCCATAATTCATCAGAAAGTCATGAAGATTATGACCCAAAGAGTAAAAAACGATGATATTCACCAGATTTTCACCAGATCACGAAAAAATCATCACATGTGGTGAAATTTCATCATCTAGCAACAATGTTCATTCGTAATATACGATTCATGATCGATATGAAAGTTACAACGAAATCGATTGCGTTAAAATTGTGATGTAATTAATTGCTGCAAAAAATCACGTCAAGTTACATGATTTACGATAGGGTCTCATAGAGTACTGAGTCCGGGAGCACACTTCCTTTTTATTTTATGCAAATGCTTATTTTAGGCATAAAAAACAAAAAACACTTAAACAGTTATTGCATACATACGAGAAATACAAAGTTTAAATAAATTGTTGTATTTGCACACATAATATTTAACTATTTATATATTTTGTTTTCGTGTCTTTTTTAATGCGGACCTGAACAAGTTCAATATACCGGTCTGTCTGGCGTTCGGTAAAATATTATTAAAAAATTGATCCAATCGGGTCACGCCTGGTGCGGTCGAAACCAAAGTTGCCCATGATCATGCACGCTCACGTGAATGGTTCAAAAATTGACGACCGCTCACGATGGCTCACGCATGACCCATCGTGTCCCATCACATAATTTGCACATCTCTAGTTTTGATGGTCGTTTGTAAATATTCGATCGATCTAGAATGTTCTACTATATTCAAAAGAGAAGCATTGTAATGAAGATTTAAAAATAATTTGATTAAGTTATTTTTAATCAAACAGATTAAATTAATTTAGTTAATTAATTAAATTAATTAAATGAAAATAGTGTTAACTATGATTTTTAAAAAATGTGTAAGTAGTTAATATCTCCTAAAAAAATTATTAAAAAATGTACTTATCAAAATTAAATTATGTTACCTTAACAAAAACATTCCTACAAGTGTACTATTTTATAACAAATTACCACTTACTATTACAATGTTTCAAAATTTTGATTAAATCAAATTACTAAATTTCATTTAACTTAACTTCCTCATAAAGGCGACTAACATTTGAAAAAGTTTGATTCAATATTTCTTGCAATTCCTTCCCAGATACCTTCAAATCTTTTTTTGTAGAAAGAGTAACTTGTAACTTATCTTGGAACGTGACCACCATCAAACCGAATTCTTAAAAAAATGTTTCAAATGTTTCGAATCATCGGATTTAACAATTACTTACTTATATTTTCGAAATTATTAAGCAAACCGAATATATTTCTAACCGTACTCGTCCCGATTTTGCAATAATCAGCAAATGACACGTTTGTGATTGCCAATGTGGCCCCCATTAAGTTTACATTAACAAATTTCATCAATAATTTTGGGTGTAAGTTCGATAATAACTTTACAATCCAATAAGAAATCTAAAAATATTAATTAAGCTGATATTGATTAATTAAATTAATTTTTGTACTTGTCCTGTATCGGAATTTCTCCCATCCCTCAAAATAGGCAAAATTTCTTTAAATCTCATCAATATATTTTCGTGCTTTAATGGCAAATTAAAAGCTTCCGACGTGAAATTATTTGATAATTCTTTCTGTTCCAAAATTAGATTAATATTATCTCCAAAATGAGGTCTTGATGTGTTCGAGACTAAGAAGTTGGTGGTTTTAACTCCTTCCTAAAATTAATTTTTACAAATTATTATTATAAATCATATTTTCTTTTTATTACCAATTTTAAATAATCTGTTATACTTGACAAAGCACAAATTGTAAGAACATCAGTAAAAGAACAATTTAACCGCTTCTTTATGTATTTAATTAAATGAATACATCTTGGTTCGTCTTCGTTAAATAAAGCAATTTTTTGATGAGATGGAGATAAATTAATTTCGGGGTAATCTAATTTTGGGCCAGCAAATAAAACACTTCTTATATTGCTCGTATAAAATTCATCTTGATTTTTTTTTAACATTTCGAAATATTTGCTTTTAACGTCGTTGAAGAAATATTCTTGGAGGTACATCGATAATGCGATTCCATCGCCCAAACAATGATTAAATCTAATTAAAACCACATAATAACATTTTGAGTTATCCCATTTAATCGCACTTTTAAATAGTACGACTTTCCATAACGATTTATTACCGAAATCGGCACAACAATGCTTTTCCAAATAATTTTTAAGAAGATCTTTACTCGAAATATCAATATTTTCCACAGAGAATACATCAATTAAATCAACTGGACCTTTTAAATAATAATATACCCCGAAAATATTATGGATCGTGCTTGAAAATTTATAATGGGATTGTAATAAGCGAGTTGTAGAGGTTTCGATGGTCGTTTGTAAATCTTTAATTGATCCGGAATGTTCTATTAAACTCAGAAGAGAAGCTTCATTCTTTGTACATGCAAAATAAGAATCCATTCCCGAAACGGTAGAGCCGAATTTTTCTTTGTAACGAAATTTCAAAAATAATTTGATTAAGTTATTTTTAATTAAACAGATTAAAATAATTGGAGCCAATGAAAGTAGTGTTAAGCAAGCGAGAATCCCCGATACGATTTTAAGGTGAATTTTATGATCTTTTAAAAATGTGTAAGTGGTTAATATCTCCTAAAAAAATATATTAAAAATGTACTTATCAAATTTAAATTATGTTACCTGAATAAAAACAGTCGTACAAATGATAATGTTTTTGTATAAACCCATTTTCATTCCAATCCTGTTTAAAGTTGTACTTAATGCCATCTTCATCAACATGAATTAAATTGGAGATTAGGCAATCTTTGACTAAAGGAATGATATTAATTATTAACATAAACGAGATTATTATGTATGTAAGAAGTACAACTACGAAATGTAGTAGAATTTTATGTTGGTTCAAAAACTTATATTATTTCGATAAAATTCCCTAGCAAAAATGTTAAGT
Source organism: Onthophagus sagittarius (assembly GCA_036711965.1). Taxonomy (NCBI): domain Eukaryota; kingdom Metazoa; phylum Arthropoda; class Insecta; order Coleoptera; family Scarabaeidae; genus Onthophagus; species Onthophagus sagittarius. The sequence goes on from JASERS010000004.1 coordinate 19,752,774, forward strand.
AAGTTTTTAAAACACTCGACTAGAAAAAAGTATTACCTCTATAGTAAGGTGTGTATACGGATAAAAAAATGCAAAAACGATAAAACACCGCGATAAAAGGACATTTTAATAACATAGCTGCAATTAAATTATAATTAAGATTAAGTGTTTGAATAAATCGATATGTTATGTTTATACTTATCATTACAAGTTATAATTCACTCTAATCCTAAAATATATCTGTTGTTTAGATTTACTCTTCCAATCCACCTTAATTTATTTTTAAACGTGCTTAACCAGTTTTTCTTTCTTTATTTTTAGTTCTCACTGGTACAATATCGATTTTTCTCATCAAAAATTACAGTTGCAAGATCTTATGCTGTATGGGAATTGTTTAAAAGGCAACGGATTTAAATTGATCTGAATCTAGACTACAGTATTGTTTGAATACTTAAAAAGAAATCGAAGAGATAATTGCCGAATATATGGTATGTAGAGTTAATATACGGTATGTAGCGAATATACGGAATGTCAGATAATCCGAGTAAAAATGTACTCCGAGTACATTTTAGTGTACCTGATACCCGGTATGAAATACTCAAATATTATACAACGAAACGATTGAAAATAACCGATAATACGATACGTAGTTCAAAAAGGCAATACGTCGAGATTCGGATATTTTTAATTGTCGAGTTTTATACGAGTAGACTATTTCATGAATAAAAATTATATTTTTAAAATTTTAAATAGACAAATTTTGCTGTACATTAATAAATTGCATTGATTGTTATGGAAACTTGAAATGGATATCTTGAAATTATTTAAATGTCATACGAGCGATTATACGAATCTTTGCATTACAGCAATTCAGAAAGGTTCGTATAATCGTTCTCCATGGTGACGGCCACATAACCGCTGAAATACTCGCAATTGATGGAAAATCGCGAATTCATATTGGTTGTCCACGTGATGAATGGAATAGTCTCTATTAGTACACGATACCCGCATCGGATATTCGAGTACATTATTCTCGGGTACTTCAACAGGTTTGAGCTCGTTCAGTCTACAGAGTTTACTCACCGCACAGCGCTCAAACGGTTTGTTAATAGCCATTGACTTCGATTGCTAGGGATACTGAAAGCGTTCTGAAAGTGTATTTTAATATTTCCAATGTAAAAATAGTTGTTATCTCCACTATTGCATCTGCACCCACTAACGTGTCAACTACCACTGTAGTAACATTAAAAGGTGCAGGAACACCCCAATGCTAGATGGAACATTTTATTTGGTTGAAACGTGTGACAAGAATTCACATGTCAAAACTCTCTGCCAATTATGTCTTCCTTCAAAAAAGATTATTAAGGGCTCTGTCGAAAGTACAACAAATTTTGTTAAGCACCTAAAACAAGTGCATGGAAACAAATCCTACTGTGACTATCTCAAACACAAAGAGATATTGAAAGGCAGTAAAAGCACGTTAAAGACTATTTCGAGAATTCCTCTAACAGGTATAAAATCCAAGTAAACAAAATTGAGTGTAATGAGTCAAAAATGTGTGGTCACGCAGAAGGAATTTGAAAAAAGAATGGTGTATTTCATTGTTAACACTATGTCCGCTGTATCAACAATCGAAAATGAAAGCTTTCTAAGGTTGTTCAATGGAATGGACGTTAATGTCCCCGGAAGAAAAGTTGGAATAAAGCTTGTTAATGAGGTGTAGAGTAAAACGCCAGTAATTGACCGTCAACCAGTGTTTGACCGTTTCTGTAAAAAAGTGTAAAAATAAGGAATAAAAGAAAATCTAAGAAAATACACATCGAGTAATCAATAGCCACCAGTCTCTTCTCCACCTTATACCAAGCACAAAGTCCACGAATATACCATTCTTGAATTCTAGTTGTTTAATTTCGCACTAATTGCCGGCCTATTCGCATGGTTCTAAAAAGCGTAATTTTTATGTCTAGACATACGCCCAAACAAGGTAGCTTTATTCAGCCATTTTTGCATGTATGGTGTTTCTTTTTGGTTTGCCAGTAATCTAACAATCTGCCCTATTGGTTTTATTAAGAAATTACCGTTTTAACTAAATTTTTGTTAAAATAAAACCGGTCAAAGACTGGTAGTTCTAAATTTAATTAAAAATTAGTGTTTGATCAAACGGTCAAACACTAGACACATTAGTTGTTTTATAATCTCACAAGTATTTACATTTGATTAACAAAATGGACTAATGTGTAATATATCATTTTAAAGCTTATGCCTTCCCGTTTGAAGTGTTTAATATTTGACCAAAACTTTTTTACTTTAAAAGTAAGATACAGGCAGTTTAAATATGCGGTCAATTACTGGTTCTTCTGTAGGTCAATTATAGGACACAAACAGCTCAAACACTGAATTTTTTAACCGATTTTAAAATTTATAAATGTTTAAGCCTAAAATAATTATAACTGTAAGTTTATTCATCTTTAGTTAAATATAACTATTGGACATTTACCATAGTTACTGGTCACATAGTCAATCATGGCAAGTGAAATTACAGTTACCATGGAAAATATCCAGTAGTTAAATTTAACCAAAGATGAATAAACCGGCCCTAAATGTACCGATTTCTATAGTAGTTAATTATCAGAAAATGGAATTTCTATATAGAAATTTTAACAAATATGAATTATGTTAATTTTTTTTCAGTGCCAATATGACAACGAACCCGAAGTTTAACTGTTGTGAAGCATATTTTCAAAAGGATGATTATGTACTTGAATGATTATATACTTTATACGTAAGGTAAATAACTTTAAATGAATCAAGCGTGTATTTGATCATACTTTTATCATTTTATTCAAAGGATCTGGGATTTACAAGAGAAATAATATGGCTCGGTCAAACACTGACGTTAAAAAATCTTTAACGAATCAAACACTGGGTCGTTTATCCTGTAATGGTCATACGCTATAATAATATTCAGCTTGCAAAAGATTCTCTGGAACCCACGACTACAAGAACATTGGAGAAATGCTTGAAAACATTCATTTGGATTTTAATATTAGATCAGCGCAAATCGTTATCCACATTCTATGAAATCGAAGTTTCAGATACACCTGGCAATAGAATAATAATGTTTCCAGCGCATATTCCATGTGCCAATCATTCGTTAAATTTAATTGCCACTACAGATTGCAAAAATGCAATTTATTCAAATGTTACACTAATTGTAAGAACGAAACATACACAAGTTTTTTCAAAATGTTATATCTTATGAGCAAAAGTAGGTAGACCCAAAACTGCTGAAATAATCAAAGAGGTTTTGGGGCATACTCTAAGTTACACAGGAATAGCAAGATGAAATTGCTATTTTGATTCTGTTTCTCAGATCTTGAATGAAAAAACAAAATTTCCGTGTCTTTGCTAGTAACTCAACATCAAAAAGTTCAAAGACACTGAATTGCATAAGTACGAAGGCTTTCATGACCGGGGTTAACTGAACTAAAATTAGAACTAACACTAGCACTAACACTAGAACTATCACTAAGACTAACACTAGATCTAAAACTAGAAAGTTTCGGGTTTTGCCGTGCGTTTTCTGAAAAAATGTTTGACGTTTCGGATGCCATGTTGCAACCTTCTTCAGAAACTGGTTCGAAGTCACCTCTACTAGAACTATTGATAGTGCTAGTGATAATTCTAGTGCTAGTGTTAGTTCTAATTTTAGTTCAGTAAACTGAATTTCAGTTCCTCGAAGAGTACTGCCTAGTATTAAAACCTTTTGCTTTAATACTCGACGTTTTACAAGGGTAGGATTTTGTTTATATACAGGGTATAACTTAAGTGATGACTTTAATTTCAAGGGATGATTCCTTGTTATGTTTTAAGTACAAAAGTTCATATAAACATGGGTCCAAAATGGGTCGCAAATGCTTTATTTCCGAGATATAGGGTGTCAAAGTAGAGAAAATAAATCATATTTAAATCGTAAGTGTCAAGATTACTCAGTTAAATATCTGTATAACTGTATTTTGCAGTTAACTATGAATAACGTAGAATTAGCTGAAATGCATTTCATTTACGGGCTAGCAGATGGAAATACTACAGAAGCCTGTCGACATTACCAGGAACCATATCCCAATAGGCCACTTCCAACGGCAAGAACTTTCATAAGGCTACATGCTAGACTGTGCGAAACTAGATCGGGGAATGTTTACGCTGAACGTATTGATAGACCGAGCACAATAATGACACCACAACTAGAGAAGCAATCTTACTAAAAGTGGAAGCTGAGCTTTCAAGTAGTATGCGACAGTTATCTGCACAGTTTAACATCAATCATCAAAGTGTTTGGAGGGTTTTGAAAAAAAATTTACTTTATCCTTACCACATTTAACGCGTGTAACCACTGTTGCTAAGAGATGTTCTTGCACGGTTAGATTATTGTCGATGGTTTCTCCAAAAAACTACGCAGAATCCCAACTTTACGTCTAAAATTCTATCCACAGATGTGGAAAGTTTTTCACATGATGCCATCAGAAACACAATAATCTAAATTTTTGGGAATATGAAAATCCCCATGCCATTGAAGAGTGTGGATTTCAGCAGCAGTTTTCGGTCAATATGTGAGCCGGAGTTCTTAGTGATCATGTCATCGGACCGCATTTTCTTCCTCCTCGACTGAATGGTGAGACTTATAGACAATTTGATGAGAGATGACACGTGGTTTATGCACGATAGTACCTGCTCATTGCAGTCTTGCTGTTTGCCAACATCTTAATGACACTTATACTCAGCGATGGATAGGTCAGGGAGGACCTCAGCCGTAGCTACCACGATCTCCAGACTTTAATCCGCTGGACTATTTCTTCTGGGAATCTGAAGTCGCTTGATTATGCAACGCCAGTTGAAGATGAACATGATTTAAGAAACAGAATTGTAAATTCTTTTAATGCCGTACGCAACACTCCAAGAATTTTGGACCTTATGCGATAGTCGATGAGCAGAAGATTACATGTTTGTATTAAAAGTCACGGCTCTCATTTTGAGCATTAGATTTAATTAAAGTTTGATAAATAAAATATTATTATTGCACATTCAAATAAAAATGCATAAATAAATGTTTTTTTGGAGGTTGTATTATTATTTATTTTCTCAACATTGACTCCCTATACCTCGGAAACGAAGCATTTGAGGACCCATGTCAAGTCATCACTTAAGTTACACCTGTGTATATGATACTTACTGCCGAGTCTTCTATCTTTAAGAAATAAATGGGAAAAATTAAAGTTCCAGTGTATGAATTCAAATGGTGAATTACTTTTATGAACATGTATGGATAACTTAAATAAAAGGTTTTACAACATATTTAATTTGACGTCAAAGTCTGCAATTATTTCTGCAATTGTTCATCCTAACTTTAAATTGCGATGATTTAATGTTTTAAAAAGCCCAAAATATTCTCTGAACGTTATGAAGAAGTTGGCTATCAGAGCCACGGAGGAACTTATATCTATTAACAATGATATTAACGAACATGGAGGTTCTAGCGATAGAACTAAACATGTTATGAATACCATCGAACTTGAAACTGCAAAGGAAGTAGTGAAGACATCAAAAATTGAGCTAGAGCTATACAAATATCTTGATGACAAACGAAGCGGAATAAATAGCTTGAACGATTATCCAATAATAAAAAAAAATGTTTTGAAAAATAATACTTGTTGAGCTTCATCTGCACCAGTGCACAGTGGAGTATTTGACCCAAATTATCGATCAAAACTATATGTGCATTACTTTATTTTTATTTGAACCTATAGTAATAAATTATTGTCATCAAAAGCAAAGCTCATTGAAATGGGGTTGGAAATTATCTAAAAATGGAAGAATGAAACAAAAATATTTAATAGGTAATTAATACAGAGTGTCGTACAAAAAACGCCCCAATCTGTAAGTTAATCATTTATATTTCGATGTTTGTGAGCTAGGTATCAAATGAAATGGTTTAATGAATACTAACATGCTACAAATATTTTTTCCCGATGCCATCTTCAAATTGCAGCAATTTCAACTTTTGTTTTTCAAATTGCTCGGTATATTTTTCTTCACGAAGCGGAGACATGGCTAAGCTCTACATGTAGTTGTATTACTGGTAACCCATGTCACTATGTCTTGAAATCTCTATCTAATCACATAAAGAAAGATATACCGAGCAATTTAAAAAACAAAAGTTGACAATCGCTTGAAATTGAAGATGGTGTCGGAAAAAAAAATTTGTATCATAAAACATACCATTCCATTTAATTCTAGGTTTATGAAAATCGGAATGTACAGCTTTGAGCGTTATTTATATGACATCGTATTTTTTATATAGTAACAAAAGTAATTAATATAACGCATTTCTTTAATAAAACGATAAATTATGACGCACTTCATTCATTTCCATCTAACTGCTCATCACTTTCGCTAGTTTCATCTTTGTCATACGCATCCCATGGAAGTAACATTTTAATTGTCTCCGGCCTGAACGGTTTTGATTTTTTAATAGATTTAGGTCTACTGCAACTTAAAAATGGATCTGATGTTAACAAAAGCCGATTGATTACATCCATATTGCAATGGACCCGGCAAAATTTTCGTGCATATTTTTCCCTGTATTGACGAAAATGTTTATTTCTGCTCTCTGCCGCCTCTTCTGATAGAGCACCTATAGGCAGCAGTGCTTGCTCTATTACTATAGGGCCATGTAGCAAAATTTTATGGAGGGTTGGTGACATTGGGTACCAGTAATACAATTGAATGTAGAGCTTAGCCGTATCTCGACAGTACTCTGAAAATTTATTTATGTCAATTTTATGACCACTGGATATTACTTCCAGAATTGTAGCCACTCTTTCAATTAGCGCTTGATCGATTCCTGTTATAGATGCCGAGATTTCTACGTTAGAGAAGAATCGTCTGCTGGTATTTCCATCGTTGCTGTTGCCGTAGTTGGCTTTGGGTACGTCAACGATTAGACCAAGTTCGTTTCTAAACCTTTCTTGAATAGTTTGCTTGCGTTCTTTTATAATATTCTTTTCTGACTCTGTTCTTGTTTGCCACTTTTTTATTGTAATTTTATAGGAAATATGCAGTAATGTTTCGAACAGTCTTATTCGCGCATGTAAAATCGATAGTCCAAACTCCAAGTTTTCTGAGTTTATAGGTGCTTTTTCACATTTTTCCAAATCACTAAAATCTTTTGAAGTAAGCGTACATATGTAACATCGCATGCTCGAGCCTGTATTGGTAGCGGCATTGCAGACTTTACCATCTACCATGGTAAATAACATTCTATGGGTGACCGTCACTTCTTTATCTCCGATATTATTCTTGGTTGTAGTTAATGTTTTATCTGATCTTTGTGATAACTTATCTCTTCATTTGTCACATCTTTCGATTCCCTAATAAATCTGATTCTCATTGGTCGGCAAAAACGTGGTCAGGAGGGCGTTGGGTTTTGCCAAATTATTTTCTTATTTGTCTTACATATAAGCTGAAGAGGTACTAGTGATGACTGGAAAATGTTAGAATCGGAATCGTTATTATTTGAAAATGTTTGTTTGAATTGTGCTTGTTGGGAACCATCACAACCCCATTTATACGTCAACTCCAAGGATGCCAATTCTTTTTGTGTGAGAGATATCAATACTTCCTCTAGGTAAATAATAAATCGTTTTACAGTATGATCTGCTAAGGCTTGTAATTTAATTTCCGCGCAAGTTTCAGTAACTTGATAAGCATTCGAGTCTGGATAACAATCTTGTTTTGCTCTCTGTAAAAGTGAATAAGAGGGATATAGTTTTCTTGAGCTTTCTCTAATAATTTCATATTGTCTTCGTGTCAATGACGCTTCTACAAACATTGATAACGCTTGTGTTGGTGTTAACTTTTCTGATTCAACCGTGTCTCTTTTTCTAAAAGCTTTCTTATATTTATTACCACGTGACGGCGATGACATGATGTCCTTTAACACTTGTGCTCCACTCACATTTCCAGATTTTCGAAGTGCCATTTGACCAGCAAACAAGAGAGCTTCAGCTTCATTTTCCTTCCTCAGAAGTGTTGTTTTGCGGCGTTTACTGCAATCGCTTAAATCTTCAAATGCGCTTTCCGGACGACCACCTATATTCGACATACATTTCTGTGTTATTTTAACAGTCCCTTGCAACCAATTACGATTTTTTTCTAAGAACGCTTTTTCTGTACGGTTTGCAGCTTGCCATTTACTTTTCATTTCCGACTTAAGTCGCGAAAATGTTCGCAAAAATTGTTGCTTTTGATTATCCAAGAACTTTCTCTGTTTTACGATGTTTCTTTCCACTATATCCAGTTTCTTCGCAAAATCTCTTTCATTACATTGTTTTGAAAGATTATATATGCCTTCTCGGGTCATGACATTCAAACCAGAATAACCTACACCGAAGAAAAGATTAGAATAGTAAAGAACGCAGCAAAACTAAGTTTGCCTTGCCTACATACCACTAGTTTAATTTATTTTTTTTTTATATATTAGGCAGTTGTTGGCAATAGTTTTTTATAGTATAGTAGAGTAAATTCTTCAAACAAAAAGATGTAAAAAGAAATAAAACCGGGAAGAATCCGGAAATAAAAAAAACACTTCATAATATAGAAGAAAAACAAAAGTAAATACAAAATATGTGCAAATAGAATAAATAAAAAATTACAAAGACTATAGAATTAAACTTGATAAAAGTACTTGATTCTATTTATACATACCTGAGTATATAACATCCATTACAAAAATTTCAACTGCTCACAATAAAATACACAGGAACACCTATAAATATATGCCGTTGATTTATTGCAATAATTTGACGAAATACGCGCATACATCAAAGGGCGTAAAAGACAACTGATTACGCAGTGTTAAGGAACCGGGCACCAATAAAATATGCAGAAAATTGTTTTCTGAACATTTGGTGAGGCTAAGTGACAGCAGCCGCCTTGATTTTTGTGTATCTGTATTCCCGACTTTTAATCATGTTTCTATGTGGAATACCCCACTGTGCAGTGGAGCGATTATTTTCTTTTGCGTCAATAGTGACGAAATGCTCTCAGTGATTCGAACTTTGAAAAATTGGTAATAGTGAAGGCTAATAAAATATCGCAATAAATGACACTTATTTGCTGATATTTTTAGGAGTCCCTTTTTTGTTGTGTTTTTCCGGATATTTTTTAACATTAAAAATTGTATTCTATTTTTGTAGAATATTTCGTTTCTTTTACTTTTCATAACTCATAAAATTTTAGCCAAATGTACTTATTAAAACTACCCGAAAATTCAAGTACTTATACTTCGAATACTCTGAGTACTTTTTAGTAGGTACAGTACTTGGTACTCTGTACTCGTTCCTCAATTATCACAGGTATCCCGTACTCGGTACTCGAGTACATTTTCATAGTACCCGACGCAGCTCTGGTTAATGTTAAATAAAATCATTCATTAAAGAGTATACATTTGATGTGAAGAAAGAATTAGTACAGGTTATGTTCAAATATTATTTGAACATTAATGAAGGAAAGGGATCTTTATGGTTAACAGCGGAAAAAGCTTAGATTGTATCCAAACATGAAGTGAAATTGGAGTTTCAAAAGAAGGAAAAGCTCCAAGAGTAAACATTCTATACTCAAAATCTTCCTTAAGCTTCGCAAAAGAAGGAATTTGTATTTTTGTGAAAGAAACAAGGAGCTATGGCATGCAGCGAGTACAGAACTGTTATAATTCTAATACTAATGTTACCTTTATCACCATTGAATGTCCCTGGCCTGAACTTCAAGTAATTTCCATTATTAACCCAATTGCCCTTTATTCGTGGAAACATTATTGGTTTTGGTTGCGCTCATTTTGGATATCTAATGTAAAACAACCTATTAATATAATGTTATTGTTTATAAATGTTGCATTCTACCTATTTATGTATAATTCAGCAGCTTGGTATAAATTCTCGTTCGCATTAATGAAAACATAACATGCTAGCACATCCCATTTTTCATAATTTTCACAATGATCCATGTCAAGAAAAAGATAATTAATAACAATTCAAGTTATTGATGTTTTAAAGCACTATTAGAAATCAAATAATACTTTACTTATTGTTATCACAAAATCAAAATTAAATTTGACAGTAAATAATTAAGTTTACTTTGTTTATATCGGTATCCTAGCAACACGATACTTTATATCACAGCCTACTTATAAATAATTTAATTTTTTTAATTTCCAGGTTAATTATAAAAGTAAATATAAAGCGTTATACTTATTTGAAAAGCTTGCAAAAATTCTAATTAGAAAAAATAAATATACGCGGTTTCATTTAATTAATTTAATTTAATAAATAGATTCTTAAAATTTCGTATACTAACGCCATCTATACGCAATATTGTATATTATAAATCGATTGAAACAAATAGCTAAAATAAATATTTAGCAAAAAAATTAATTTATATTTTAACAATAAGTTCCATTAATTTAAATATTTTAAATCTAATTATAATTTTAAATAACTTTATTTGATTACGAACTAACTTCATCGTCAACCGGCTTAATTTGTCATCTGTCAAAAAAATCTATTTATAAACGTCAACAAGTTTCTTGGCAGTGTTTTTACAAATTTCGATCAACACCATTAATCGGTTGTTAATTTATACGCTGTAATACGAAGAAATTAAGTGTTACGGACACATTTTCCATTATAAATAATCCATAAAATCGAGACAATTTAAAAATGCCACCTGTGGACAGCACCCCTGATATAAACACCGCTAATTTCGAATTAGTTTATTCGCTACAAGCGTTTAATAAAGTTCCTGTTCATGAGTATAAATCAAAAAGAACCGGGCTTACGATCATTTTATCTGAAGTTGATGGACCTGTAGTTAATGGATTTTTCTGTTTAGGTAACTTTTTATTTTGAGGTTATGTTATCTTTTTTATATAATTTTTTAAAATTTTAAAGCAACTGAGGCTCATGACGATGATGGGTTACCCCACACTTTAGAACATCTAATATTTTTGGGGAGTGAAGATTATCCTTACAAAGGCGTATTAGACTTATTAGCAAATCGTTGTTTAGCCTCTGGCACAAACGCATGGACTGATATAGATCATACATGTTATACTATGGAAACAGCTGGAAGTGAAGGATTTTTAATGTTAATGCCGATATTTTTGGATCATATTTTATACCCAATACTCTCTGTGAGTGATTAAAAAAATTATGTCATCACAATATTAATAATTTCTTTTATTTTAGGATGAAGGATTTATAACAGAAGTACATCATATAACCGGTGAAGGGGATGATGGAGGAGTTGTTTACTGTGAAATGCAGGGTAGAGAAAATTCAGCAGAAAGCCGTTTGCATTTGGCGATGGCTCGGGCGATTTATCCAGGAAAATGTGGATACTCATCAGAAACTGGAGGAATTTTAAAAAATTTAAGAGAAAGTTGTAATAATGCTAAAGTTAGAAATTATCATAAAGAATTTTATCGGCCGGAAAACCTTAGAATTATCATCACAGGGAAAGTTAAAGCCCAAGACGTTTTTAATTCTTTAGAAAAACTCGAAGAAAAAATTCTTTCTAAAGTAAACTTTAAAAATTTTTTTTATCTTATCTAATTAATTTATTTAAGGGGGAAAGAACGCCTTTTACTCGTCCTTGGCAATCTCCAGTTCCCCCATTAGAATCATCACAAGATATAACATTAAAATATCCATCAGATGATGAATGTAATGGAATATTTAGCGCAGCTTGGAGAGGGCCTTCATCGGTTAATGAACAATACACCCTTAATGCATCATCTGTCTTATTAAAATACATGACTGATTTTGCAGTTTCAACTTTACAAAAAGAATTCGTTGAAATTCCTGATCCTTATGCTAGCAAAGTATTATTTAAATTATACAGGTGTTCAAAAATGACTTATATATGAATTAAGTCAAATTATCTTTACATGTATTTTCAAATCAGTGATTTATTAGAACTTATTTTTATACTAATTTTGGTAATTTGGGTTATTAATTTTATACTTTTGATGTAAACTAGTTTCAAAATTATCGGCACTTCCGCTCTACCGAAAGTAGACCATAATCTAGTTATTTTAAAAAGAACATTATTGTTTTTGCTTTATATTATACATAAAAATACGTTGAATTTGATAAAACTTTTGGGTACCTAATATTTTTGGATGAAGTATTTTTTTGGTAAATTTCAGCTTGATCTTCAAAAGCCCTTCAGGTACTGTCAAATACACTACCATTTGTTGTATCAGAGTATCTGATACAGGTTATTAATTTATTTTGATTTTAAGTGTTTTTGGTAAATTTCACCTTGATCTTCAAAATCCATATCTCGAAAATGGCTTATTCAATAAAGTTCTACATTGACATAATTTCCTTTCAGGTGCTGTTAAATACATTACCATTTGTTGTATCGGAATATCTTATACAGGTTATTAATTTATTTTAGTTTTAAGTGTTTTTGGTAAATTTCACCTTGATCTTCAAAATCCCATATCTCGAAAATGGCTTATTCAATAAAGTTCTACATTGGCACAATTTCCCTTCAGGTGCTATCAAATACATTTCCATTTTTTTGTATTAGAGTATCTTATACAGGCTATTAATTTATTTTGATTTTAAGTGTTTTTGGTAAATTTCACCTTGATCTTCAAAATCCCATATCTCGAAAATGGCTTATTCAATAAAGTTCTACATTGACACAATTTCCCTTCAGGTGCTGTCAAATACATTACCATTTGTTGAATCAGAGTATCTTATATGGGTTATTAATTTATTTTGATTTCAAGTGTTTTTGGTAAATTTCATCTTGATCTTCAAATGCCCATATCTCAAATAACATTTATTCAATAAAGCTTTACATTGGTACAATTTCCCTCCAGATGCTGTCAAAAACATTACCATTTGTTGTATCAGAGTATCTTATACAGGTTATTAATTTATTTTGATTTTAAGTGTTTTCGGTAAATTCCACCTTGATCTTCAAAAACCCATATCTCGCATATGACGTATTCCATAAAATTCTACATTGGCACAACTTCCTTTCTGGTGCTGTTAAATACATTACCATTTGTTGTATCGGAATATCTTATACAGGTTATTAATTTATTTTAGTTTTAAGTGTTTTTGGTAAATTTCACCTTGATCTTCAAAGGCCCATATCTCGAATATGGCTTATTCCCTAAACTCTACATTGGCACAATTTCCCTTCAGGTGCTCTCAAATACATTGCCATTTGTTGTATCAGAGTATCTTATGCAGGATATTAATTTATTTTGATTTTAAGTGTTTTTGGTAGATTTCAGCTTGATCTTTAAAAGCCCATATTTCAAATAACACTTATTCAATGAAGTTCTGCATTGTGACAAATTCTCTCCAGATGCTGTCAAATACATTACTATTTCTTGTATCAGAGTATCTTATACAGGTTATTAATTTATTTTGATTTTAAGTGTTATTGATAAATTTCACCTTGATCTTCAAAAGCCCATATCTCGAATGTGGCTTATTCAATAAAGTTCTACATTGGCACAATTTCCCTTTAGGTGCTATCAAATACATTTCCATTTTTTTGTATTAGAGTATCTTATACAGGCTATTAATTTATTTTGATTTTAAGTGTTTTTGGTAAAATTCACCTTGATCTTCAAAATCCCATATCTCGAAAATGGCTTATTCAATAAAGTTCTACATTGACACAATTTCCCTTCAGGTGCTGTCAAATACATTACCATTTTTTGTATTAGAGTATCTTACACAGGTTATTAATTTATTTTGATTTTAAGTATTTTTGGTAAATTTCACCTTAATCTTCAACCATATCTCGAATATGGCTTATTCAATAAAGTTCTACATTGGCACAATTTCCCTTCAGGTGCTGTCAAATACATTACCATTTGTTGTATCAGACTATCTTATACAGGTTATTAATTTATTTTGATTTTAAGTGTTTTTGGTAAATTTCACCTTGATCTTCAAAAGCCCATATCTCGAATATGGCTTATCCAATAAAGTTCTACATTGGCACAATTTCCCTTCAAGTGCTGTCAAACACATTACCATTTGTTGTATCAGAGTATCTTATACAGGTTATTAATTTATTTTAATTTTAAGAGTTTTTAATCAATTTCACCATGCTCTTCAGAAGCCCATATCTCAACTAACAACTATTCAAAAAAGCCCGGTATTAGCATAATTACTCTTTACATGCTCTTAAACAGGTTACCTTTTGTTGTATCAGAGTATCTTATACAGGGGGTTAAAAATTTAATTAGGATTTCTCAATTGCGAAAACGTCGAAAAGTATTATCATATCAGAAAGAAAATTTAATCCTTTACAAATCTTCTAGAAACATTCCTATAACTATTGATTGTCGTATTTTTTTTGCGGATAAAACCACAACAAATAATGATAGCTGTACCGAGATTTTGGCATAAGCAGTTTCTTGATAAACCAAATTATTACATATAAATTACTTTTTGTCTATCTCTTTCAGTTTCTTTTGCTACAAAATTGAAACACTTATGGATCAATTTCACCATGCTCTTCAAGAGCCCATACCTCGCCTAATAATCATTTAAAAAAGCTCTGCATTGGTATAATTACTCTTTACATGCTCTTAAACAGGTTGCCTTTTGTTGTATCTTATACAGGCTGGTTAAACATTTTATTAGAATTTCTCAATTGCAAGAACGTCGAAAATTTTAAATGAAACACCTTACATTTTATTATCATATCAGAAAGGGAATTTAATTCTTTACAAATCTTCTAGAAACATTCCTATAACCTTTTATTGTCGTTTTTTTTGCCGATAAGACCACAACAAATGATGATGATAGCTGTACCGAGATTTTGGCATGAGCAGTTTCTTGATAAACCAAATTTTACATATAAGTTACTTTTCAGTTTTTTTTTGCAACGAAATTGAGACATTTGTACACGTCATTTCTGGACACCTGTATGTTCAAAAAAAATTAAATTTAATATAAAAATTTATTTAGGTTGTCTACAGTTTGACTGAAAATTCTGAAACTTGCCTTTACTTAATTTTTGAAAACGTACCCTGCGATAAATTACCAAATATTAAACCAAAATTAGTTGAAATCTTTGACAATATCTATAAAAATGAGGATATTGATATGGAACGAATGAAAAATATTATAAATAGGCAAAAGTTGGAGTCTTTAAGCAACATGGAAAATAATCCTCATCATGCTATTGCTTTTATGGTTATTGGTCAGATGCTTTATGGAAATACCAAGGAAGATGTAGGTTTTATAATGCCTCCTTTTTACCACCAGCTCTTTCATCCATCTCTTTCAACCAATCCATCACCTCCTCCTTCAACTCACTATACTTAACTCTTTATTTATTGTCACATCTAAATATGGCTAAACCTAAATTGGGGTGATTAATTTTATTGCAAATTGTGTATTAAAAAAAATCTTTTATTTTAAGCTTGAGCAAAGATTAAATCCATTAGAAGACCTCGACAAAATGTTAAATGAACCAAAATCATATTGGTTATCACTTTTAAAACGTTACTTAATCGATAATCACGTGATTACGATACAAGGTTATCCCAGTCAAAGTGAACAAGCATCCATGGCTGCTCAAGAAAAAGCAAGAATTGAAGAACAGATTAAAAATTTGGGTGAGAAAGGATTAGAGGAGAAAGAAAAAGAACTCAACGACGCGATCGCATTTAACGAAAAACCCGCGCCTGAATCAATGTTAACCCAAGTCAATGTCCCTTCAATAAATTCCATATTTTTCCATGACATCGTCCGGTATAGTTCGGATGAGAAATCGCCCGAAATCGATTTAACCCAAACGGATATTTTTACTTATTTTGATAACGTTAAAACGGACTTTGTTTATGTACATTATATTCGATTTTAATTTTGTTTTTATTTACGATAATTATTTTTAGATTTTCGCTTTACTTGATACCTCTAAATTAAAACCTGAGCAAAAGCTTTATTTATCGCTTTTATTGGAAGCCTTTTTTGAGACTCCCATTGAAAGAGAAAATAAATTAATCTCTTATGAAGATGTAGTATCCGAGTTAAACAGCGATACCGTCTCGTCAAGCGGAAGTATTGGATTGACTTCATCAGGTATCAGCCGGTTTAGATGTGGGATGTACTCAACGACTGCCACGGTTATGTTGCAAGTGGAAAAAGGGAAATATGCCAAAGGAATAGAATGGCTAAAAGAGATATTATATAAAACCGTTTTTACCTCTGAAAGATTAAAAATAATAGCGACAAAAATTGTTAACGATGTTGCTCAAGCTAAACGAAGCGGAAAAAATGTCGTTTCTTATATCATGCGGGGATTATGTTATGTACAAGGTAAAAATTTTAACAATTCGATATAAACGATTTTAAAATTTGTATTATTTTATAGATAGTAACCAACAAGCAACTGGAATTTTGAGACAGCATAAATTCCTTTCGAATCTTTTAAAATTACTCGATTCTGATCGATCTAACGAAGTAATTAATGAAATAACGAAAGTAAGGGACATAATAACAAGTCCCGAAAACGTTGTTTTATACTTAGCGGGAAAAATCGATCAAATTGAGGACCCAGTTGCTCCTTTAATCAAATTTGTTCCTGATAATATCAAAGCACAACGTTCAAAAAGGTCCATTTTATTTAAATTATTTTATAAATCATATTCATTAATTTATTTTTTAGTCTAAACGTAACCCCTGATTACAAATTACTAAATCACATGAACAATGAAGGAGTATCAAGCTGTATCGTTGGAATGGGATGTTTAGAATCTGCCTTTTTCTATCACACAGCACCGGGTCTTAATTCCTACAAAGATGATGATTTACCCGCTTTAATGCTTTATTTGCAATACTTAATTCAAGCTGAAGTAATTATAATTAACTTAAATAATCTTATTGAATAATTTATTAATTAATTTCTATAGGGTCCTATGTGGAGACAAATTCGTGGAAAAGGTCTTTCTTATGGATACACAATCACCCAAAAAATTAATGAAGGCCTATTATGCTTAATCTTTTCTAAAGCAACAAACGTCGTCGGGGCTTACAAAGAAACTTACGAAATTATCACGAAACAATTAAAAGAAAAAACTTGGGATATGACCCAATTGGAATCGGCGAAAAGCTCCCTTTTATTCGAAATTATCGAGGAGGAAAAAACGATCGGAAACGTCGTTTGTTTATCGTTAAACTCTTATTTCCACGGCGTCGATTATAAACACAACAGAAATTTGTTGGCCCTATTGGAAACTGTTACTATTGAAGATTTGAATCGTGTCGGAGATAAATACGTTTCATTACTGTTTGACGAATCGAAGACTAAAACTGCGGTGGTATGTGATCCTGCTAAAGCGGAGGAAATTCAAGTTGGATTTAAAAAGTATGTTTGTTTATTAACCCATTTGCATCATAAGATTTTAAACTATTTAATTTGGATATGATTGTTTCAAAGCTATTTTTTGACAGCAGCTTTAAAGTTTAAGACTTTATTTAAGACTATATATTTTAAGGATAAAATACTTAAGAAAAATGTTAAGCAAACTCAAATGGTTTATGAAAAGCATTTTGTTCTTATTGCGATGAAAATTTTTATGTTTTGGGTTCGTACTTAGACACTATGACTACTTAACAATTTATTTAATGAACACACCTCATACATAACTGTTATTACATTCTTCTTCTTTTGTGTATCCCGTTAACCGCTAGATGGCGCAAGCTATACCAAAATACATAACAAAAATGTTTTCTGCTAGCAGTTTTAGAAAAAACAGCAAGTATTTTGAAAGCATTTAAACCCTTCTGGAAGCAGCAGCAAGTCTTTTGGATGCATTTCAAATCTTCTAGAAGCAATATTAAGTTTTCTGGAAACATTTCAAGTCATCTTGAAACTATATTAGACTTCTGGAAGCAGTTCAAGTTTTCTGGATGCAATATTAAGTTTTCTAGAAGCATTATTTAGTCTTCTGAAAGCAATATCAAGTCTTCTGAAAGCAGATTCAAGTTTTCTAGAAACAGTATCAAATCATCCTAGGACAGCATCAAGTCTTCTGGAAGCATTTCCAGTCTTCTAGAAGCTGTATCAAGTCATCCAAGGGCAACATCAAGTCGTCTAGAAGCAGTTCATGTCTTCTGAAAGCAATATCAAGTCTTCTAATAGCGGTATCAAGTCTTCTAGAAAGAGTATCAAGTCATCCTAGGGCAGCATCAAGTCTTCTAGAACCATTTCAAGTCTTCTTGAAGCATTCCAAGTCTTTAGAAAGCAGCATCAAGTCATCTTTTTTTTTAACAATGTCGGGGAAAATTTGCAAACAGACATCCGGCCTGAAGGTCTTCAGCGGCCGGATAGTGTGGGGTTGGAGCCATAGGCCCCGACCCACTAAAAACCCCTTTCGTCGTCTTCACTGGAATCACTCTCGCGAGTTTTCTTCCGTGTTGACGCTCATCTTATCCTTTCCTGTTCCTGCCCTGCGTCTTCTCACTCCTCTCTTTACTTTATTCTTTTAGCTTTCAAGCAATTCCCTTTCTATTACGTACCCGGAGGAGAGGGCATATCGAAACCCCGTCCTCCTTCCATTATCCCAAGGATACTCCTATGCCTGCAGCGGGGAGCCCGTTAGAAACCCCCTCTCGGCCTCCTCTCTTCTTCTCCCGCCGAGCTTATTCGTTGTTATACTCAATGAACAGAAACAAACACACCTCTAAACTTTTACTTTGAGAGTCTACCCAGATAACTCACCGAGACAGGGGCGTCTAGTAGCCCCTCCTCCTCCTCCTCCTCCTACCCTCTATGAATTTCGTCCTCCATCTCCTTCTCCTCCCTTTCCTTCGTTCGCACGATCTCCCTTATCATTCCCTCCACTATGTTCCATCTATCTCCGCTCTGCAGCATGATAGCAACGCAGTTCGCCAGCGTTATTCTTTCATTTTTTCTTTCATACCACAGCTTTTGATTTACTGCCCTTCTTATACCTTTCCATCTATAGCACTCAAAAAAGGTGTGTTCAGCGTCGTCTCGTTTGCTGTAGTACATGCATTGTTCGTCCGGTTTCCTTTTATGAAGGTACAAATACGCCTTGAAGCACCCGTGTCCACTGATTACCCGGCTGAGGCTGTAGTTTATCTCACCCCACTGTCTTGTAACCCACGGTGTTATTCTTGGCATTATTTTCTTGGTCCATCGGACCTTTCCAGTGTCCACTGACCATCTTTCTTCCCATTTCCTCATGAACTGTTTCATTATCTCCGATTTATTGCAATTTTCCTTCATTGCCGCCTTTTTTTTCAAACATCAAGTCAATCGGATATTAACGGTTTTGTTATCCATTGTTTTCGTCGTAAAATTTTAATAATGTAAAAATCGAAAAAGTATTTATTATTAAAACGACGGATTTAATTGATAGATTTAACATTTATTTATTTCAATCCTGACATGTTTCGACCTTATCAGTCTTCTTCGGAGAATTATTGTCAAATAAAAATTGAGAAATTCTAAAAGTAAATTTTAATCTCGAGGTACTGTTCATTAATAAATACAAACAATTCTCAAAAATGAATTGAAACACATTAGTACGTTACAAACGTTGTATGAGACACTAAACCTCTTAGAGAGGTTTAACAACTTCCAGATCCATCTCTTCCATCTTTCTCACTATATTGTGAGCTGTGCCAATTGCAAGATCGTCTGCATACCTTATCAGTTTGACATCTTTATTGTCTATCTCTATTGCCAAAAGTTGATCAAAGAAGATGTTCCACAGTATGGGGCCCAGGATAGAACCCTGTGGAACACCTTTATTTATTTTATATGTCTCCCCTTCATATACTATCGTTCTCTCGCTCAAATAAGCCTTTATAATATTGCGAAGATATACTGAGATTCCTTTGTCCCTAAGCGCTTCTGTTATATGCTCCCATGGTGCCGAGCCTCCATTTCTAACGTCCATTGTATTTAATATACTTTTCTTCCTTTTACCCCTATTAAACTTGTCCATTTTTTAGCCTCCTCAATTACTGCTTCTATTGCATTTACTGTCGATTTTTCTCTTGTAAAGCCATATTGGTCTTTCGACAGTCCACTCATTTCCGCTAACTCTTCTTCTAATCTTTTTTTAATTAGCGCTTCATACAGCTTCCCATGTGTTCAATAGAGACAAAGGTCTATATTTATTAGCTCCGCTCTGTTTCTTTATCAACACCAACCTTCCCCATTTGCAGATATTGGGGAAGGTGTTTTCTTTTCATTCAATTACAATATAGTTTGGTTATTTTCTGTTCCCACCTCTATAGCGTCCTTCATAATCTCAGGAGTAATCCCATCCGGTCCCGGGGCCTTCCCGTTTTTTATTGTTCCTCCCAGAGCTTGCACTTCTTCCTCTGTAATTTCAGGTATTTGTACGTTTTCGCGACTATCACTCTCCATTCGGAATATTATTCCTCTTACTTCTGGAAACAGATCTTTTATCACGTATTTGATCTGTTGCTTATCCAGCGTCACTCATACAGCGTCTGTATTTCTCGTCCTCTTCATCGCTATGGTGTATGCCTCCTCCCAGGTGTCCTTCTGTAACTCGTTGCAGAGTCATGCATCAATTCATTTGGAAACTTTTCAAGCCATGTGGAAGCAATATCAAGTCTTCTGGAAGCATTTCCAGTCTTCTAGAAGCTGTATCAAGTCATTCAATTGCAGCATCAAGTCATTTAAAAGCGGTTCAAGCCTTCTGGAAGTAATATCTAGTCTTCTAGAAGCATTATTTAGTCTTCTGAAAGCAGATTCAAGTCTTCTAAAAACAGTATCAAGTCATCCTAGGGCAGCATCAAGTCTTCTGAAAGCAGTATCAAGTCTTCTAGAACCATTTCAAGCCTTCTTGAAGCATTCCAAATCTTTTGAAAGCAGCATCAAGTCATCTAGAAGCAATTCAAGTCTTCTGGAAGCAATAGCTGGTCTTCTAGAAGCATTATGTAGTCTCTGAAAGCAAAATCAAATCTTCTGGAAGCAGTATCAAGTCTTCTAGAAACAGTATCAAGTCATCCTAGTATATCAAGTCTTCTGAAAGCAGTATCAAGTCTTCTATAAGCATTTCAAGTGTTCTAAGAGCAGTATCAAGTTTTCTGGCAGCATTTCAAGTTTTCTGAAAGCATTTAAAGTGTTCTGAAAGCAGTATCAAGTCTTCTACAACCATTTCAAGTCTTCTAGAACCATTTTAAGTCTTCTTGAAGCATTCCAATTCTTTTGAAAGCAGTATGAAATCATCTCGTTGCAGTAATAAAGTTATAAAAATTTTGTTTCTGGCCCATAAACCTAGTTTTCGAACTTTTCATTAGAAACAAGATACGTGGGTCTTCGTTTGCTTGATAAACTTGTTAATGGGCAATTGATACGCCAGAATCAATTGCCCATTAACTTTGGTCTTAAATAGAAGACCAAATTTGTAATAGTGTGTTAATTAAAATACATTCATTATTACGTCAGCATCAATCTTGTAAGGTGAGACAAAATCTAGGCAAGGTGCTTTCTCCTTTTTAATAGGATAATATCTTATTTATTTAGATGGCATAGTAGAATTTATTTTCTTCATTTCGATAAAGTCTTTTTTCTCACATCTTGAAAGTATTAAAATTATGATTCATTTGTATACAGGGTGTCTCACGTAACTGGTTCATTAGAACTTTTTTAAGTTCCACTATTCGTAGAGGCTTGAAATTTTGGTAACATGGGTTGTTTATTCCGATCTATTAATCTAAAATAGTTTCAAGATGGCCACCACTTCCGGTCTACCGGAAGTAGACCTCAACTTCGTTATTTTAAATGGAATGCTATAGTTTTTACTATACCATTCAATTAGACGTAAGAAAATATGTTGACTTTGATAACCGTTGTTAGTACCTCGCGTTTTTTGTTTTCGAGTTATTTTGATTTTAAGTGTTTTTTGGTAAATATCACCATGCTCTTTAAAAGCACATATCTCAGCCAACATTAATTCAAAAATGTTTTGCATCGGTACGATAACTCTTCATATGCTGGCAAATAAATTGTCACTTGTTATATCAGTGTACCTTATACAGCGTGTTCAAAAATTGAATTACCGTTTCGCTATATTCAACTGCGAGAAAGTCGAAAATTTTAAATAGAACGCCCCATATCTTTTTAGCCTATCAAAACGGGATTTTAATTATCTACAAATTATCTATAAACATTACTATACCTATTTATTATAGTTTTCTTCATATTGAGTATTTTATCAAAATCCTACACAAAATGCCGGAAACCGTTCGTGTTTGGCTTAGAAGGCATTTAAACATTTAGACAGTTTATTGTTTAATTTATTTAAATTATCATTGGAATTATTTCTAGAATGATCTGCGATTGAATAAACTTCAGTTTGTTAGCTTTTATTACCCAAAAATAACCAGGAGAAGAACGCATAAATTAAACAATGAAAAACAACAATATGGCGTAATATTCGACGTAATGACGAGCGAGGTATTCCTAGAGGGTTTACTTTATTTATTACCGGCGCTTTCTTGGAAAATATTCATCTAAATCGATCGAAGCACCTCTTACTGAAGTATTTGGTAAAGCAATAAAATATGACAAAACATTTATTCCATTATCTCAAGCTGCTGGTGATAGAAATTTATGGTATCTTGTTATTTTTATCTTTCCAAAACTAAGAAACAGATCCTATCAAAAAATTACACCCGCCTTGAATATAAAACGAATTTAAAATGTTGGCGTTGGAATAATTCGCCATGGTATTCAAAGACATTAACAGAAGTAAGTGATGGCATAACTAAATAATGATAATAATAACATAAATATGGATGTAAATCTGTCAAAATAAGGCTTTCTAACATAAAAACCAGAAGCTCCAGCATTGCATGCTTCCATTAATTTCCAAATATGAGGGCAACTAGAACAAATAGGCACAGGAAAGTTTCTAGATAGTTGTAGAGAATTAAATTCCCTTAATTTCTTTTTATAATTTTAAGTTTCTGATTCTTTTATGCTATTGATTTTAATTTTTATCATTAAATTGTTGTTTTTCATTGTTTCATTTATTCGGTTTTCTTCTGGTTATTTTTGGTAAATAACAGCTAGCAAAAAGATTATTCAATCGTAGCTCATTGTAGGAATAATACTAATAATAGTTTAAGTAAATTAAGCAGAAAACTGTCAAAATATCATGGTCTTCTAACAAAAACACAAACGGTTTCTAGCATTTTACGTATGATTTTGGTAATTTCCTCAATAGCATGAAAACTATAATAAATATGTGTATTAATGTTCATAGATAATTTGTAGAGAATTAAATTCGCTTTCTGATAGGGTATAAAAATATGGGGCATTCCATTTAAAATTTTCGACTTTCATGCAATTGAATACAGAGAAACGGTAACTCAATTTTTGACCAGTCTGTATAAGATATACTGATACAACAAGTGACAATTATATTTAACAGCATATGAAGAGTTATCGTGCCAATGCAAAACGTTTTTGAATTAACATTGGCTGAGATATGGGCTTTTAAAGAGCATGGTGATATTTGACAAGAAACACTTAAAATCAGAATAACTCGAAAACAAAAAACGCTAGGTACCAACAACTATTATCAAAGTCAACATATTTTTTTGCGTATAATTAAATGGTGTAATAAAAACTATAGCATTCCATTTAAAATAACGAAGTTGAGGTCTACTTCCGGTAGACCGGAAGTGGTGGCCGACTTGAAAATATTTTAGGTTAAAAGATCAGAATGAACAACCCATGCTACCAAAATTTCAAGCCTCTAGGAGTAGTGGAACTTAAAAAAGTTTTAATGAACCAGTTACGTGAGATACACTATAGCATTCCATTCAAAATAACGAAGTTGAGGTCTACTTCCGGTAGACCGGAAGTGGTGGCCGACTTGAAAATATTTTAGGTTAAAAGATCAGAATGAACAACCCATGCTACCAAAATTTCAAGCCTCTAGGAGTAGTGGAACTTAAAAAAGTTTTAATGAAATGTATAAGAAAAAAATTTGTTCGTGATGCAAATGGGTTTAAAATGATTTAAAATTAATGCATTTTCTTTTATAGATTAAATTTGGATTTGAAGGTTTATTCTTCATTAGAAGAAAGTTTCTTGAATTGTTAAAACTAAAAAAAAGTTGATAAGTCTTTTTTGAATTAAAATTTACAGTGATTCACGTATTTTAATCAAATTATATGGATAATGTTTAACTATTAAGACTGCTTTAATGTCAATTTTAGAAGAAATGTTATCAAAATAAATCCGTATGTTGGTGCACTCGTTTTTCAAAGGTTCATTAAAATTAATATATCTTTATTACGACATTGGTAAGTATTTATATACATTTTATCTTGAAAATTATGTGTATAAAACATATTTTCATCAACAAAAATAAAATAAATGATGCAATAACATTTCGTTTTTTACAATCCAATTCAATGACTAGTTTTCTTTTAGTTGCTTGAAAAATTTTTCCTTAATTCATATCGTTGATAAAACATTCGTCCAAAAAGTGTTCTAAGGAATGATATAAATGCGGACGTACAGCTGCCAAACCATGATCTTCATCGGGATAACTCTAAAAATTAATTCATTATTTTAATTTTAATTAATTAAATTTGATTTTTTTTTTCAAAAACGAACCTGCTGCCTAAATAATATATCCCGATGCTCCAAAACTTTCGACCAAAGCATCGACTGTTGGTAATGGACGTTATCATCGAAAGTACCATGAATTAAAAAGTATAATTTATCTCTTAATCCATCGTATTTATTTAAAAGTTTTGCATTCTCATAACCAAGCGAATTATCTACATCCGTTGGTAACCCCATAAATCTTTCTGTATATATTGAATCTATAAAAAAGAAAAATGAGAATGCAAAATTAATTTGCTTTACATTTTTTACCATATAAAGTCCAATCTGTTACAGGAGCCACCGACATCCCACATTTAAACACATCCTCTTCATCCGTTGCCAAAGCCATTCCAGAAGCATAACCCCCATAACTCCAACCCCAAATCGCCGTTCTACTTGAATCCACGTAAGGTAAGGTTTCTTGAATTAATCTATAATTATAAATTAAAATCAAAACCCACAACTAATAAGCGAATCTTACTTGGTAACTTTGATTTGATCCTCAACTTCCACCGTGCCCATTTTCCTATACATGGTGAACATCATTTTATCACCTTTTAACCCTGATCCCCTCCCATCAATCGTAGCATAAATAATACTTTTATTCGCCGCTAAATAAGTGCCCCAATCATGGAGGTATTTATGATCGACTTGATAAGAATCAGGGCCTCCATAACTAAATAAAAAAATTGGTTTAAAACAATCAAAAAGATCATTTTTTCTACTCACACTTTAACTAACATAGGATACTTAGTATCCCCGCTTAAATCGGCATCCGGTGGTAATTTTAACATGACTTGCGCTTTAAACCCGCCTTCAGTTTCAAAAGTAAACGTTTTTATTTGAGGTAATTTGAGCAAATTCGTTTTTTCTAATAAAGATTGATTTTCCTCCCAATCGAAAATCTTAACCCCTTCTAAATTATGTACAGTAATTAAAGGAACCCCGGGTCCTGCGCAATTTAAAACGTATAAACCGGCTTTCTCGCTAAATTTGGCCGAATTGTATAAACATGTTTCGTTGTTGGCGTTTTTTAAGTTACACGATAAACATTTTATGGTTTTCGTGTTGATTTGGTATGAATAGACGTGTTTTACACCCGGATCTTCTTCTGTATTCGCTTCATAATAACTAAAAAAAGAATTTTGTAATAACAAAAACATCGAAAATATTTTTATTTACATAAAGTTATTTTCCCATTTCAATATTTCGGTAACCACAAATTTCCCGTGAGTTAAAGCTTCTAATCCTGAATTTTCTTGGCGATTTAATTTCACAATGTGTCTAAAACCCCCAGCGTTATTTCCCTGATCTTGAGATAAAATCAGAATTAATTGGGAACCGTCCAACGAAAAAGTTGGAGGGGTATAAAGATCTAACCAGCCTTGGTTTTCTTCTAAATATTTAATCTGAAGTTGTATCATGTTAAAATTAAATTAAATTAAGCAAAAGATTTCTTACAGTTGTGTAGGTGTTTTCTGATGTTTCATAAGAAACGATATATGCTTTATTTTGTACCCTGTTCATCCAAATTGCGCAAAGATCTTCACTTGTGGCCCAAGTAACGGCCGATAAAATTGCGTCATCGTTAAAATCACCTGGTTTTTCTAAATTTATGGTTGATTCTGATTTTGTTAAGTCAACTACGTGGAGACTTACTATGGGGTTAGGTCTATTTGGCTAAAACAAAATTTATTCAGGAGTTTCGTAAAAACATTTTGAATATGTTAAGAACATTCATTCAAGTCAATATGAGTTTATTTTTCTTTAAAACTAAATAAACACCGACTTTATTAATGAACCCCACTTGAATACGAAGTTATAACTTTGCAAACGTAAACTTGGCGTCTTACATTTGCGTGCAGTTAAAAATGTTTGAATTTTAATCGCTTTTCATTTCCGCAATGTTTCACACTTTTATTACTTGTCTTAAAGTGTTTCTATTAACGCCTGTTTTAACAAGTTTACGTTTTTCTAATCTTTCCGGCAATCTAAATGATATTGATTGGTTACCTTTGGATATCTAATTTGTACGGCTCTTGTATATTGATATGGTATACTTCCAGGGATTCCATAAAACGGTATTGTCATTATAGGAACATTTTGATCGTTGTATTTTGCAAACGCTAATTTCTTTCCATCTTCCGAGAACCACAACGCGTTGTTTGAACCGACAATTTCCTCTAAAAATAATTTTTAAATACAGTTAAATCTCGATATTAAAATTTATTTGTTATAAAGCTGGTAATTTTTTAACATAAACGGATGCGTAATTGAAAATCTTTTAAAATGAACCCAAACTCGACTTATTTATCTCTAACCATTCTCGAGATATCTTCATTTTATTACCAAAAATGACAGCTGTTTGACATTTGAACGGTTTTTAACCTAACTTTCTTGTTATTTAAGGTAAACGTTTTGTGTTTGATATTAAGTGAAAGCATTTTTATATAATAATATAGATAATATTACTATTCATCAAAAAACTGTTACATTTTATTTTGACATTTTCTGATCTAACTGTTTTATTTTTTAACCCAAACATATCGTATTTGGTATCAAACGGATAGAAGATTTAACATTCTTTGACATGAGCTCAAACACGACGTATTTATCTTTAACTGTTCTCGAGATATGTTAATTTTAACCAAAAAATGGCAGCTATTTGACAGTTGACAGTTTATAACCTAACTTTTTTGTTATTTAAAACGTATCGTATTTGATATCAAGTGAAAGTATTTTTGATTCTTATTATCATAATTTAATTTTAATAGTTGTCAAAAAACTGTTACGTTTGATTTTGACATTTCACAGTTTCTTACCTATTTTTTTCTAACCTAACTCTTTTTATTTTTTCTCCCAAATATGTCGTATTTGGTATCAAACGGATAAAAAATTGAACATCCTTTAAAATGAAGCCAAACACGACATATTTATCTCTAATGGTTCTCGAAATATCTTAATTTTAACAAAAAAAATGACAGCTGTTTGACACTTAGACAGTCCATAACCTAACTTTCGTGTTATTTAAGGTAATCGTATCGTGTTTGATATCAAGTGAATGCATTTTTTATTCTTATTATGATAAGAATAAAAAATATAATAAATTATTTTAATATTTCTCAAAAAATCGTTACATTTGATTTTGACATTTAACCAAACTTTTTTATTTTTTAACCCAAACATATTGTGTTGGGTATCAAATCAAAGCATTTTTGATTCTTATTAATATCATTTCAATATTTTGCAAAAAAAATCATTTTTCATTTTAACATTTGACAGTTTCTAATTTAACTCCTTTTATTTTTTTAATCCAAATATATCGTATTTGATATCAAATGGATAGAAAATTGAACATCCTTTAAAATGAGTCCAAATACGACATATTTATCTCTAACGGTTCTCGAAATATCTTAATTTTAACAAAAAAAATGACAGCTGTTTGACACTTAGACAGTCCATAACCTAACTTTCGTGTTATTTAAGGTAATCGTATCGTGTTTGATATCAAGTGAATGCATTTTTTATTCTTATTATGATAAGAATAAAAAATATAATAAATTATTTTAATATTTCTCAAAAAATCGTTACATTTGATTTTGACATTTAACCAAACTTTTTTATTTTTTAACCCAAACATATTGTGTTGGGTATCAAATCAAAGCATTTTTGATTCTTATTAATATCATTTCAATATTTTGCAAAAAAAATCATTTTTCATTTTAACATTTGACAGTTTCTAATTTAACTCCTTTTATTTTTTTAATCCAAATATATCGTATTTGATATCAAATGGATAGAAAATTGAACATCCTTTAAAATGAGTCCAAACACGACATATTTATCTCTAACGGTTCTCGAAATATCTTAATTTTAACAAAAAAAAATGACAGCTATTTGACATTTGATAGTGTATTACCTATCTTTTTTGTTATTTAAGGTAAACGTTTCGTGTTTGATATCAAGTGAAAGAATTTTTGAGTCTTATTGTGATAATTTTAACATTTGTTAAAAAATCGTTACATTTGATTTTGACATTTGACAGTTTCTGAGCAAACTTTTTTATTTTTTAATACAAACATATTGTGTGTGGTATCAAATCAAAGCATTTTTAATTCTTATTAATATCATTTCAATATTTTCAAAAAAAATCATTTTTCATTTTAACATTTGACAGTTTCTAATTTAACTCCTTTTATTTTTTTAATCCAAATATATCGTATTTGATATCAAATGGATAGAAAATTGAACATCCTTTAAAATGAAGCTAAACACGACATATTTATCTCTAATGGTTCTCGAAATATCTTAATTTTAACAAAAAAAATGACAGCTGTTTGACACTTAGACAGTCCATAACCTAACTTTCGTGTTATTTAAGGTAATCGTATCGTGTTTGATATCAAGTGAATGCATTTTTTATTCTTATTATGATAAGAATAAAAAATATAATAAATTATTTTAATATTTCTCAAAAAATCGTTACATTTGATTTTGACATTTAACCAAACTTTTTTATTTTTTAACCCAAACATATTGTGTTGGGTATCAAATCAAAGCATTTTTGATTCTTATTAATATCATTTCAATATTTTGCAAAAAAAATCATTTTTCATTTTAACATTTGACAGTTTCTAATTTAACTCCTTTTATTTTTTTAATCCAAATATATCGTATTTGATATCAAATGGATAGAAAATTGAACATCCTTTAAAATGAGTCCAAACACGACATATTTATCTCTAACGGTTCTCGAAATATCTTAATTTTAACAAAAAAAAATGACAGCTATTTGACATTTGATAGTGTATTACCTATCTTTTTTGTTATTTAAGGTAAACGTTTCGTGTTTGATATCAAGTGAAAGAATTTTTGAGTCTTATTGTGATAATTTTAACATTTGTTAAAAAATCGTTACATTTGATTTTGACATTTGACAGTTTCTGAGCAAACTTTTTTATTTTTTAATACAAACATATTGTGTGTGGTATCAAATCAAAGCATTTTTAATTCTTATTAATATCATTTCAATATTTTCAAAAAAAATCATTTTTCATTTTAACATTTGACAGTTTCTAATTTAACTCCTTTTATTTTTTTAATCCAAATATATCGTATTTGATATCAAATGGATAGAAAATTGAACATCCTTTAAAATGAAGCTAAACACGACATATTTATCTCTAATGGTTCTCGAAATATCTTAATTTTAACAAAAAAAATGATAGCTGTTTGACACTTAGACAGTTCATAACCTAACTTTCGTGTTATTTAAGGTAATCGTATCGTGTTTGATATCAAGTGAATGCGTTTTTTATTCTTATTATGATAAGAATAAAAAATATAATAAGATATTTTAATATTTCTCAAAAAATCGTTACATTTGATTTTGACATTTTAACCAAACTTTTTTGTTTTTTTAACCCAAACATATCGTGTTGGGTATCAAATCAAAGCATTTGTGATTCTTATTAATATCATTTCAATATTTTGCAAAAAAAAATCATTTTTCATTTTAACATTTGACAGTTTCTAATTTAACTCCTTTTATTTTTTTAATCCAAATATATCGTATTTGATATCAAATTTATAGAAAATTGAACATCCTTTAAAATGAGTCCAAACACGACATATTTATCTCTAACGGTTCTCGAAATATCTTAATTTTAACAAAAAAAAATGACAGCTATTTGACATTTGATAGTGTATTACCTACCTTTTTTGTTATTTAAGGTAAACGTTTCGTGTTTGATATCAAGTGAAAGAACTTTTGAGTCTTATTATGATAATTTTAACATTTGTTAAAAAATCGTTACATTTGATTTTGACATTTGACAGTTTCTGAGCAAACTTTTTTATTTTTTAACACAAACATATTGTGTGTGGTATCAAATCAAAGCATTTTTAATTCTTATTAATATCATTTCAATATTTTCCAAAAAATCATATTTCATTTTAACATTTGACAATTTCTAACCAAACTCTTTCTAATTTTTTAACCAAAAATATATCGTATATGATATTAAACGGGTAGAAAATTAAACATCCTTTAAAATGAGTCCAAACACGACGTATTTATCTTTAACTCTTCTCGAGATATCTTAATTTTAGCAAAAAAATGACAGTTATTTGACTGTTTATAGTCTAATTTTTTTATTTTTTAACCCAAACATATCGTGTTTAATATCAAATCAAAGCATTTTTGATTTATATTAATAACATTTCAATATTTTATTTCAACATTGGCCAGTTTCTAACTTAAGTCTCTTTATTTTTTTAACCCAAATATATCGTATTTGATATCAACCGGATGGAGAATTGAACATCCTTTAAAATGAGTACAAACATTACGTATTTATCTCTAACTGTTCTCGAAATATCCTCATTTTAACCAAAATATGACAGCTATTTGACATTTGACAGTTTATAACCTAACTTTCTTGTTACTTAAGGTAAATGTTTCGGTTTTGATATCAAATGAAAGCATTTTTTATTCTTATTGTAATAATCTTAATATTTGTCAAAAATTCGTTCCATTTGATTTTGACATTTGACAGTTTCTGACCTAATTTTTTTATTTTTTATCTCAATCATATCGTGTTTGGTATCAAATCAAAGCATTTTTGATTCTTACTAACGTCTTTTCAATATTTTCAAAAAAAAACATTTAATTTTAACGTTTGACAGTTTCTAATCTAACTCTTTTTATTTTTTATCTCAAATATGTCGTATTTGGTATCAAACGGATAGAAAATTGAACTTCCTTTAAAATGAGTCCAAACACGATGTATTTATCTCTAACTGTTCTCGAGATATCTTAATTTTAACCAAAAAATGACAGCTATTTGATATTTCGACAGTTTATAACCTAACTTTTTTCTTATTTAAGGTAAATGTATCGTCTTTGATATCAAATGAAAGCATTTTTGATTCTTATTATGTCAATTTTAATATTTGTCAAAAAATCGTTACATTTGATTTTGACATTTGACAGTTTCTGACCTAATTTTTTTATTTTTTAACCCAATCCTATCGTGTTTGGTATCAAATCAAAACATTTTTAGATTCTTTACGTCTTTTCAATATTTTCAAAAAAAAACATTTAATTTTAACGTTTGACAGTTTCTAACCCAACTCTTTTTAGTTTTTTTCACAAGTATATCGTATTTGGTATCAAACGGATAGAAAATTGAACATCCTTTAAAATGAGGTCAAACACGACGTATTTATCTTTAACTGTTCTCGATATATCTTAATTTTAATCAAAAATGACAGCTATTTGACATTTGATAGTTTATAACCTAACTTTTTTGTTATTGAACGTAAACGTATCGTGTCTGATATCAAGTGAAAGTATTTTTGCTTCTTATTATGGTAATTTTAATATTTGTCAAAAAATCGTTACATTTGATTTTGACATTTGACAGTTTCTTACCAATTTTTTTAATTTTTAAGCCAAACATACCTAGTTTGGTATCAAATCAAAGCATTTTTGATTCTTATTAACATCTTTTCAATATTTTCCAGAAAATCATATTTAATATTAACAATTGTCAATGTCTAACCTAACTCTTTTTATTTATTTAACTTAAATATATCGTATTTAGACTCAAGCGAATAAAATATTGAACATCCTTTAAAATGAGCTAAAACACGATGTATTTATCTGTAACTGTTTTCGAGATATCTTAATTTTAACCAAAAAATGACAGCTATTTGACATTTAACATTTTATAACCTAACTTTTTTGTTATTTAAGGTAAATGTTTCGTTTTTGATATCAAATGAAAGCATTTTTTTATTCTTATTGTAATAATCTTAATATTTGTCAAAAAGTCGTTGCATTTGATTTTGACATTTGACAGTTTCTGACCTATTTTTTTTTATTTTTTAACCCAATTATATGGTGTTTGGTATCAAATCAAAACATTTTTGATTCTTACTAACGTTTTTTCAATATTTTCAAAAAAAAAACATTTAATTTTAACGTTTGACAGTTCCTAATCTAACTCTTTATTTTTTATCTCAAATATGTCGTATTTGGTATCAAACAGATAGAAAATTGAACTTCCTTTAAAATGAGTCCAAACACGATGTATTTATCTCTAACTGTTCTCGAGATATCTTAATTTTAACCAAAAAATGACAGCTATTTGATATTTCGACAGTTTATAACCTAACTTTTTTCTTATTTAAGGTAAATGTATCGTCTTTGATATCAAATGAAAGCATTTTTGATTCTTATTATGTCAATTTTAATATTTGTCAAAAAATCGTTACATTTGATTTTGACATTTGACAGTTTCTGACCTAATTTTTTTATTTTTTAACCCAATCCTATCGTGTTTGGTATCAAATCAAAACATTTTTGATTCTTTACGTCTTTTCAATATTTTCAAAAAAAACATTTAATTTTAACGTTTGACAGTTTCTAACCCAACTCTTTTTAGTTTTTTTCACAAGTATATCGTATTTGGTATCAAACGGATAGAAAATTGAACATCCTTTAAAATGAGGTCAAACACGACGTATTTATCTTTAACTGTTCTCGATATATCTTAATTTTAATCAAAAAATGACAGCTATTTGACATTTGATAGTTTATAACCTAACTTTTTTGTTATTGAACGTAAACGTATCGTGTCTGATATCAAGTAAAAGTATTTTTGATTCTTATTATGGTAATTTTAATATTTGTCAAAAAATCGTTACATTTGATTTTGACATTTGACAGTTTCTTACCAATTTTTTTTAATTTTTAAGCCAAACATAC
This sequence comes from Onthophagus sagittarius, assembly GCA_036711965.1. Classification (NCBI taxonomy): domain Eukaryota; kingdom Metazoa; phylum Arthropoda; class Insecta; order Coleoptera; family Scarabaeidae; genus Onthophagus; species Onthophagus sagittarius. The sequence continues at coordinate 19,786,267 of JASERS010000004.1, forward strand.
CGAGTTTGGTATCAAATCAAAGCATTTTTGATTCTTATTAACATCTTTTCAATATTTTCCAGAAAATCATATTTAATATTAACACTTGTCAATGTCTAACCTAACTCTTTTTATTTATTTAACTCATATATATCGTATTTAGACTCAAGCGAATAAAATATTGAACATCCTTTAAAATGAGCTAAAACACGATGTATTTATCTGTAACTGTTTTCGAGATATCTTAATTTTAACCAAAAAATGACAGCTATTTGACATTTAACATTTTATAACCTAACTTTTTTGTTATTTAAGGTAAACGTATCGTGTTTGATATCAAATGAAAGCATTTTTGATTCTTATTATGATAATTTTAACATTTTCCAAAAAATCCTTGCATTTGATTTTGACATTTGACAATTTCTGACCTAACTTTTTTGTTTTTAAACCCAAATATATTGTGCTTGGTATCAAATCAAAGCATTTTTGATACTTATTAACAACTTTTCAATATCTACCAAAAAATTTTTCAAACTTTTAACTTTGACATTTGATAATTTCTCACCAAACTTTTTTATTTTTTAACGTGTTTAGTATCAGATTAAAGCATTTTTGATTCTCATCAACATTTTTAACTTTAAAAATTTTTATTACCTTCATAAACCCAATCGGGAATTCCATTATAAAGATAACCATCCCTCCCATCGTTCGTTAATTGTTTAGCTTCATCATCCACCGATGATTTATAATAAATATTATTTAAATAAACAAAAACTAACGCGTTTCCTTGAGTGGACCAACCGCAATATTGCAAACTTAATTGTTCTGTACTTCTTTGATTTGGAATCGTAATTTCCGTTTCTTCTTTAGTATCAAGTTGAATTACGGTGTATTTGGCGAAAAACGAGTGCCTATATAATTTTTGGTACTCAAATCCGAATAAAATATATTTCCCATCCGGGGAAAGTTCTGATATGATCGAATTGATTAATAACTAAAATCAAGATATAAATTTAAATAATTAATTTTTTTATTCATTTTTTTTACTGGATTTGATGAAAAAATCTCCTTTTTTTCGTTATTCTCAAAATTATAACTCATTAAATTCCCTGATGAGTCCCTATAAAGCAACTCAGAATCTAAAAATAATTCTGTTATTGTGTTTCGAATCGAACTAATAAATCTCACCTGATATCCAAGATGCGTTAAAACTTCTCGCACTTAATTTATTTTCTAAAATATCCTCTAAGGAGATGTTAGTGGTTTCATCACCCCCGTTTGTATTGTCATCTTCATCATCATCGCCGGTTGTAACTACAACAACCACAGCGATTATCGCAGCAATAAGAACTACGGCAATTACTGATCCCGCTATCCATAATCGTTTCTTTTTTCTTCCTTTTGATATGATTAAATCCTGTCGAATCAAATTAAAATAATTTTAAGAAAATTCACTTCAAATTTTTGTTTTCTTACGGTGTTATTTTCAACGACCATCTTTTATCTTACAATAAAAGCGGTTAAATAACGACTGGTAATAAAAAGTAATCTACAATGTTAATAAATAAATATTTTAAGCCGATAACACAACACAATCGTTCTTATCGTTGATTATTTTCTAGTCTTGAATTGATTATGATTTATGGTTATTGGATAATCTAGAGATAAGTTTTTGATCCTTTAGGATTTGGGAAGAAAATAGTTCTTTATTGAATAGAATAGAAAAACAATAAAGGCGTAAATTACAATAAAATGGTCGTTATTATTCATTAACTTCACTTTCTCATTAACATACCCCCTATTGGGTATTTTTAACTTTATTTCGTCCTCCTTTTTAACTACCTTTTTATTCTTTACACGCAACAAAAATCAATTTCTTTTCTACTATTTTACACAAAAGAAATTTCTTTTATGCTTATTATTAATCTCTCTTCGGTAACCTTTCGTTTTGGCGATTCAACACAGAACACATTATCCTAGGATTATTATTATTATCCGTAACAAGGTGACGACCTTGCCTAACGTTACAACACCTTTCCTCGTCGGTACAACACATTTTTTTGTCTCTGTTGATGTGGTTTACTGACCTAGATTTTAATTTGATTTGACTCGAATTAAATTTCCCATTTTTCACTGTTTATCTCATTTTTAGAAAAAATTTAAAATTGTTTCGCATGCAAAGTGTTAAATTTAAGGCTTCCGAGATTTCCCCGCGAGATTTATTACCGCGATAACGACAACCGTTGGAGATAATAAATTATTTTTAACGTTCGTGATACCGCTTTTTGAATTAAGTGGGTGTAATTAGTAATTTGAAGGGGGAGGCGTTTAAAAAATACGCACCGAAGAATGGGAATTTGCTTTAATCATTTAATTATGTAATAAATCGGAGTTTGCTTAAGGAAAAGCTGCAGGACTATGTTTAGCCCAAGAAACCGCAACCGACGTGTTGATATGTAAATTAAGTTCCGAACAAATCGAACATTAACATAACATGCGATCTCATCCGTATTATTTACTCTAAGAGGTAACATATTATTAATTTCTCGTTTACTCTTTCGAGTTAAACGTAGAAATATACAAAATCAAAATAATTTAAACGACTTTATAAACCCCCTGTATATAACTATAAACTTAAAAAAAGACGAATTTGTTTTTGTTGGGTTAAAAATAACTTAACGCTGTAACGAGCTGCAGTAAACAATTTTTAGAAATAACTCACAAATTCAACGAATTTAAATTGGACGACCATAAAAAATCCAATTAAGGTATAAAAAAATTACAATTGATTTTTTGTGGTTGCCATTATTTTATTGTTAAATAACAAAGAAATGCACACATTGAGGCGTATGCAAATAGATCTCGTTCATAACGCACAATTTAAATATTTGCTTAGTATTCAACGGATGTACATTTAACTCCTTTATAACTCGAGAGCTCGGTATCGCGGGATTCTAGGTATTGTTTGAGTGTCCGAGCGGTCTGTTTATGCTATTATAGGGGAAATTTTGAATTATTCATAATGCGGTTTTAACATCGACTTGCTTGACTGAACCGGAAGATTGAATATTCATCGAAAATTCCGTCGATGTTTCTAATTAAGAATGAAATTCGTTTCAACATAACAATTTTTAAAATTAACAACAAAAGTTGGAAGTTTTAATAGACCTTAATAATTAAAAACTTATTCTTTTCCATATCGAAATTTATTCGATGATTTTACTCATTGATAATAAGATGATACATCAAGAACAAGCGATTTTAAGCTCCATTAAAAATGTGTATAGGTGTGAGCACAAATATTTTTTTTAAGTGTTGATTACTTCACATCTTTACTGAAGTAGTTTGGGCCATGCGCTAGAGTCCTCCAAGGTGAATTCGTGTTGATGTAGCAAATGTATCGCCTCGCCCATAACGCGACCTCGACGGAGTAAGTGTAAACGTTTTCTTGAAAATAACTGTAACCAAGATGTATAGGAACGACTTGGCCTCAAATCGCCGAAGTCGCTTGCAAGCGAGGCGCTAAAATCATCCAAGGTGAACAATTCGTGTTGATGTAGCGTCTCGGCCGCGAAGCGACCTCGGCGGAATGGGTGTAAATGTTTTCTTGACAGTGTGTTGTATACTTTACATCTGAATCAAGCTGTATAAAGAACGATTTAGACTCAAATCGCCGAAGTCGCTTGCAGGCGAGACGCTGGAATCCTTCAAGGTGAACAATTCGTGCAAATGTACCAAAGGTAGCGCCTCGGGCGCAAAGCAACTGCGGCGAAGGGAGCGTAAATGTTTTCTTGATAGTGTGTTGTATACATTGTATCTTAACCAAGCTGTATAAAGAACGATTTAGCCTTAAATTGCCGACATCGCTTGTGAGCGAGGTGTTACAATCCTCCGAGGTGTTGATGAAATTTAAATGTTTTCTGAAAAATGTGTTGAATATTTCACATTTTAAGTAAGATGTTAAGGAACAACATAGGTTCAAATCGTCGCTTGTGGGCGAGACGGGAGAATACTCGAAAATCAATAGTTCGTATTGATGTAGCAAATGTGAGCTCAAATATTTTCTGAACGATTTCAGCTTAAATCCGACGATTTAATTAAGTCACTTATTTTGATTTTAATGCATCGATACGAAACTGGTAGTGTTGGGCGATTCCATTCTGTTAAGTTGGCGTTTTTCATGTTGGGTTGGTTTAGGTTGTGTTGAGATATTATCAATAATAACATTGATAGCTGTAAAGTATGTTGGTCTGGGATGGATTGGATTTGGTTGAGATGAGTTAAGTTGAGCGATATTTTAATAACAGCGATTATTCACCATTACTAAAGCATCACAACGGTATTTTACATTTTACATTTGATTCTCCAAATTTTCAAAGAAAACGTAAAGCTTTAACACTTGAGCTAAAACACAATATTGTAAAGGATTTTGGAAAACATGTGAATTTTTCGTTTAGAATTTTTGGAATATGGGTGTTTGGATGAATATGAAATTAATAAAATCGACTTGAATCCTCTTTATTCCATAAATTTTGAGTAAATAAAGATATTTTGGTGATTAATATCTTAAAAAAATCCCCAATTCACATCAACTTAAACCTAATATTGCGCACATTAATCAAATTCTTAGAATCTCTTAAGTTTGCTTCTTAGTACAGGTTCCATTTGTTACAATCAAAACCTTCCTTCCTCTTTGATATCTTTTGAGCAAATAAAGATATTTTCATGATTAATATCTTAAAATAAAGCTTATTTAAGAAGAATTTCACTCCAAACTAGTACACTTCATTACAATGTCTACAATGTTTGGAATATAGATATTTGGATGAACTTGAATCCGACAAAATCGACTTGGTTTTTTTATATTCCATGAGTGCGTTCACAATGCTTACCTGATTCATCCAGGGAGTGTAAATGATGATGATTCATGCAAAGAAACTGGTCAAAGACCTATAATGGCAAAGATACCAGCCATCAAAGTTTTAAGAATTTTTTAAATATCTTCAACACTATTTATGATAAAGTTTTGCAATTTGGTGCAGAATAAAGAAATATAAATTAAAATCACAGGACAATACTTCTTAATCACGAACAATATACATTTAAAATGTGTATAGGTGTGAGTACAAATATTTTTTTTAAGTGTTGATTACTTCACATCTTTACTGAAGTAGTTTGGTCTTAAATCGCCAAAGTCACTTTCGGGCCATGCGCTAGAGTCCTGCAAGGTGAATTCGTGTTGATGTAGCAAATGTATCGCCTCGCCCATAACGCGACCTCGACGGAGTAAGTGTAAACGTTTTCTTAAAAATAACTGTAACCAAGATGTATAGGAACGACTTGGCCTCAAATCGCCGAAGTCGCTTGCGAGCGAGGCGCTAGAATCATCCAAGGTGAACAATTCGTGTTGATGTAGCGTCACGGCCGCGAAGCGACCTCGGCGGAGTGGGTGTAAATGTTTTCTTGACAGTGTGTTGTATGCTTTACATCTGAACCAAGCTGTATAAAGAACGATTTAGCCTCAAATCGCCGAAGTCGCTTGCAGACGAAACGCTGGAATCCTCCAAGGTGAACAATTCGTGTAAATGTAGCAAATGTAGCGCCTCGGGCGCAAAGCAACTCCGGCGAAGGGAGTATAAATGTTTTCTTGATAGTGTGTTGTATACATTATATCTTAACCAAGCTGTATAAAGAACGATTTAGCCTCAAATTGCCGACATCGCTTGTGAGCGAGGTGTTACAATCCTCCAAGGTGAATAATTCGTGTTGATGAAATTTAAATGTTTTCTTAAAAATGTGTCGAATATTTCACATTTTAAGTAAGACGTATAAGGAACAACATAGCTTCAAATCGTCGAGATCGTCGCTTTTGGGCGAGACGGGAGAATCCTCGAAGGTCAATAGTTCGTATTGATATAGCAAATGTGAGCTAAAATATTTTCTGAACGATTTCAGCTTAAATCCGGCGATTTAATTAAGTAACTTATTTTAATTTTAGTGCATCGATACGAAATTGGCAGTGTTGGGAGATTCTATTCTGTTAAGTTGGTGTTTAGCATGTTGGGTTGGTTTAGGTTGTGTTGAGATATCATCAATAATAACATCGATAGCAGTAAAGTATGTTGGTCTGGGATGGATTGGATTTGGTTGAGATGGGTTAAGTTGAGCGATATTTTAGTAACAGCGATTATTCACCATTACTAAAGCATCACAGATGGCAACGGTATTTTACATTTTGCATTTGATTCTGCAAATTTTCAAAGAAAACGTAAAGCTTTAACACTTGAGTTAAAATACAATATTGTAAAGGATTTTGAAAAACATGTGAATTTTTCGTTTAGAATTTTTGGAATATGGGTGTTTGGATGAATATGAAATTAATAAAATCGACTTGAATCCTCTTTATTCCATAAATTTTGAGTAAATAAAGATATTTTGGTGATTAATATCTCAATAAAATCCCCAATTCACATTAATTTAAAGCTAATATTGCGCACATTAATCAAATTCTTAGAATCTCTTAAGTTTGCTTCTTAGTACAGGTTTCATTTGTTACAATCAAAACCTTCCTTCCTCTTTGATATCTTTTGAGTGAATAAAGATATTTTCATGATTAATATCTTAAAATAAAGCTTGTTTAAGAAGAATTTCACTCCAAACTAGTACACTTCATTACAATGTCTACAATGTTTGGAATATAGGTATTTGGATGAACTTGAATCCGTCAAAATCGACTTTTTTTTTATATTCCATGAGTGCGTTCACAATGCTTACCTGATTCATCCAGGGAGTGTGAATGATGATGATTCATGCAAAGAAATTGGTCAAAGACCTATAATGGCAAAGATACCAGCCATCGAAGTTTTAAGAATTTTTTAAAATATTTTCAACACTGTTTATGATAAAGTTTTGCAATTTAGTACAGAATAAAGAAATATAAATTAAAATCACAGAATAATACTTCTTAATCACGAACAATATTTGGGGCGGGCAATTTCAAAGACGTTGGCTGCTCTAAATATTGATTTTGATACAAGAAGTAATCTCGGCCTACATCGTAGACGACTTTTTATTGGAAACCAATCCAACCCAACTAAACTCAATAATGTAAACTACAAAAAGACTATTTACAATAGTTAATTAACGTGGGAGGACTGAAAGGTAACTTCGCGCTGAAAAGAACTTCAAGCAGGATAGATTTGCTTGCATTCTCTGAATGTTATTATTAACAAATTTATGAAAGTCTATTTTATTTAAACTGTATGGAAGAGGTGCCTCGAATTTCGAAGACGTCGGCCACCCCCCAATATTATTCGTAATTAAGACGTAATTTTCACATGAGTTATGACATCCTTGTGGTTATATTTTGAATGAGAGACTACCAACTTGAGCGCAGCATAAGCTATGACATCAATAGATATATTCATATTCAACCACATATTCAACCAGCGAATCTACGAACTTATATGATAAAGTCTGCCAACTTATTGGCAGCAAGAGTTTCAATATTTTTAGACTTATATTTGGTACGATAAAGTCAATACAACAATATTTGAGCAGCCAACTTCAAAGACGTAGATTTTTTTGTAATTTTGACGTTACTAAATTAACGCACGATTTATTTCTCGTTTGGGTCCATGTTTCCTCTTATATTAGAAATAGAGAAGTAGAGGATTATTAAAGAATATTAGAAATAGATTCTCTTAAAAGAAAAATCCTCTAGAAATTCTCTAAAATCGAGGAGTTAGCAACCATATTCGACAATAATTTGCTTTAAGACGAGGATAAATCTTATAGGTAAGAACTAAGTAAGATTTGATGTAATACATACAACAATTACTCACAAATCGTTCATGATAGTCTGAAAATTACACTACACAACAAGTTTACAAAATGTCATATTGACTCTACTTATGCTCTACTCGAGTAATACGTTGTTAACGCACCCCATAGGTTTTGAGTTAATAAAGATATTTTTGTGACTAAAATCTGAAAAGAATCCCCAATTCATATCAATTTAAAGCAGATATTGTGCGTACTAATCAAATTTCTAGAAATTCTCAAATTCCTAGAAGTTTCCTCTTTGATATCTTTTGAGCGAATATAGATATCTCCATGATCGATAGCTTAAAATAAATTTGGGTTGGGATTGAGTTAACATATCATCACTTTATTCCCTTCTTGTAAACTCATCTCACTCTTTTCCATGATCGTAACTCAAAATTCAGTGACAGATCATTACGTTCCTTAAAAATCACGGCATCGCTCATCTCTGGTTAGGGTATTTTAGTTAGGTAGGTTATTTTTGATATTTGATTTTCTAAAGACGAGAGTTTTAGATACTCCTTACTGCTTGGCATATAAGAACTTTCATGAAGTTAGTGTGATGAAGAAAATATTTTCGAAGAAATAAATGAATTATTTCCCGCTTTAAATCATCTGAAATATATAAATATCTTAAAATTAACTTCAGTTTTGGAAAGTAGCATCTACTAATTTTTAATTGAAACTATGTTCGTAACAATTTAAAAAAAAATCGATTTTTAAAGAATTTTTAAATTTATTCAAAATATTGGATAAATCCCAATTAAGTTCAGCGGCTTATATCTCAAGAACTAAGTGACATATCTCAAAATTGACTTCAATTTCGAAAAGTAGGTGCTCTAATTAGTAACTGAAAGTAATTTTGTAACAATTTTCCAAAAAATCGATTTTTAAAAAAATTTTTAATTTATTCAAAATATTGGAAAAATCCCAATTAAGTTCAGCAGCTTATATTTCAATAACTAAGTGAGATATCTCAAAATTCACTTCATTTTTGGAAAGCAGAAACTCCAATTAGCAATTGAAAGTAATTTTATAACAATTTTCCAAAAAAATCGATTTTTCAAGAATTTTTAAAGTTATTCAAAACATTGGAAAAATCTCGATTAAGTTCAGCAGCTTATATTTCAAAAACTAAGTGCGATATCTCAAAATTAACTTCATTTTCGGAAAGTAGATGCTCCAATTAGTAATTGAAAGTAATTTTGTAACAGTTTTCCAAACAAAATCGATTTTTCAAGAATTTTTAAAGTTATTCAAAATAATGAAAAAATCCCAATTAAGTTTAGCAGCATATATCTCAAGAACTAAATGAGGTACCTTAAAGTTTACTTCACTTTTGGAAAGCAGATACTCTAATTAGTAATTGAAAGTAATTTTATAACGATTTTTCAAAAAATCTATTTTTGAAGAAATTTTAAATTATAAAGTTCATCCGGTTTATGTCTCAAGAACTAAGAGCGCTATCTCAAAATGACTTAATTTTTTTAAAATATGCTCCAATTAGTAATTGACAGCAATTTCGTAACAATTTTCCAAAAGATCGATTATTCAAAATTTTTTAAATTTATTCAAAATATTGGAAATATCTCAATTAAGTACACCAGCTTATGTCTCAAGAACTAAGTGAGATATCTCAAAATTAACTTCACTTTTGGAAAGTAGATGCTCTAATTAGGAATTCAAAGTAATTTCGTAACAGTTTTCCAAAAAAATCGATTTTTAAAGAATTTTTAAATTTATGCAAAATATTGGAAAAATCCCAATTAAGTTCAGCCTCTTATATCTCAAGTTCTAAGTAAGATATTTCAAAATTGACTTCATTTTTGGAAAGTAGATACTCCAATTAGTAAATGAAAATAGTTCCATAACAATTTTTCAAAAGTCCATTTTTCAAATATTTCTAAATTTATTCAAAATATTGGAAGAATCCCAATTAAGTTCAATAGCTTATATCTCAAAAACTAAGTGAGGTATCTCAAAATTGACTTAATTTTTGAAAAGCAGAAACTCCAATTAGCAATTGAAAGTAATTTTATAACAATTTTCCAAAAAAATTTCAAGAATTTTTGAAGTTATTCAAAGTATTGGAAAAATCTCGATTAAGTTCAGCAGCTTATATTTCAAGAACTAAGTGCGATATCTCAAAATTAACTTCATTTTCGGAAAGTAGATGCTCCAATTAGTAATTGAAAGTAATTTCGTAACAGTTTTCCAAAAAAAATCGATTTTTCAAGAATTTTTAAATTTACTCAAAATATTGGAAAAATCCTAGTTAAGTTCAGCAGTTTATATCTCAAGAACTAAGAGTGATATCTCAAAATGACTTTATTTTTGGAAAGTAGATGCTCCAATTAGTAGGTAAAAGCAATTTCGTAACAATTTTACAAAAAAATCGATTTTTCAAGAATTTTTAAAGTTATTCAAAATAATGAAAAAATCCCAATTAAGTTTAGCAGCATATATCTCAAGAACTAAATGAGGTACCTTAAAGTTTACTTCACTTTTGGAAAGCAGATACTCCAATTAGTAATTGAAAGTAATTTTATAACAATTTTTCGAAAAATCTATTTTTGAAGAAATTTTAAATTTACTCAAAATATTGCAAAAATCCTAGTGAAGTTCAGCGGTTTATGTCTCAAGAACTAAGAGCGCTATCTCAAAAGGACTTAATTTTTTTTAAAATATGCTCCAATTAGTAATTGAGAGCAATTTCGTAACAATTTTCCAAAAAATCGATTATTCAAAATTTTTTAAATTTATTCAAAATATTGGAAATATCTCAATTAAGTTCAACAGCTTATGTCTCAAGAACTAAGTGAGATATCTCAAAATTAACTTCATTTTTGTAAAGTAGATGCTCTAATTAGGAATTCAAAGTAATTTCGTAACAGCTTTCCAATAAAATCGATTTTTAAAGAATTTTTAAATTTATGCAAAATATTGGAAAAATCCCAATTAGGTTCAGCCTGTTATATCTCAAGTTCTAAGTGAGATATTTCAAAATTGACTTCATTTTTGGAAAGTAGATACTCCAATTAGTAAATGAAAATAGTTTCATAACAATTTTTCAAAAGTCCATTTATCAAATATTTTTAAATTTATTCAAAATATTGGAAGAATCCCAATTAAGTTCAATAGCTTATATTTCAAAAACTAAGTGAGATATCTCAATATTAACTTCATTTTTGGAATGTAGATCCCTTATAATCTTTAGATCTTAATGTACTTTGAGAGCATCTTTTTTCCATTAATTCAAAGCTTCTTCTTTGAAATTATAATTTCGGACGAGATGCAAGAAATTTAGAACTTATCTTCGTAGTTATGTTGCCAACCCAGAATCTTTTAAATAAACAAACAAAAATTAATTGATTTTTTTTTTAATGCCACATATTTTTATTAATCCATCCCTTAAAAACTAACTATCATCGAGAAAATCTCTGGTATACTTAAAAAAATTACAAAAAATCTAAATTAAATTGAATTTCCTCGCATTCCCTACAAAAAGCATTCGTGCTTTGAGAAATGTTACTCTATTTACGGCGGACACGTTTGATACCATCGACCTTCATTACTTTATGTGGCATCAAAATAACCTTCCTTTTTAATTAAAATATTTCATATTTATTATCTTCCAATAAAAACCGGCATTTCATTTATTTACAGATTATACCAATCAAAAGTCCTATCATCACGAAGAAGTTATTACAATAAATATTATCCAGAGGAATACAAATAACTCAAGATAATTTCAAATTTAACAACAAGGTTAGTGTAAATGTTAATATTAGAGATTGAAAGTGTTAATTATTCCAATTGCATTTAAAAAAATCAAGTTTTATCTATATAATTAACGTTGAATAGATTCTTGCATAATAATAACACGTTTTCGTTCAAGTTTAAGCATATAATTGTCTACATACTAAACATAGATATTGAACAACTTTCAATTGCGGCTTGAAAGAAACCATTCTTGGTATGCAAGTATTTTATTGATGCAATTTAAACCTTTTAAAGTTAAAAGAGAAAGGATTTTAATACTGAGAAATTCGTAATTATTTTTTTATTGGAATCCATCCTAGGATTAAAACTAAGTAGCTCATTGAGTACTTGTTGTTCACGTAACGCCAATTATTTTTTAAATGTTAGATACCTCAAGGTTACTGATATCTATGTAGATGTATTTTCTACTTTCCATAAACAATTATTGAAAAATGTTTGTGTTAAACTGCTAAAACGATAAATTTTGAATTGTTTTTGGTGTTCAATGTTATCGGAATTTATTTTTTTTTTTTGGGAAGTACCAGTTCAAATCGACTTTCTACAGTAATAAAAACCGATACGGTTTATTTTAAGATTTACGCTTTTTACCAAACTTTCCCATTTTCTTTGCTTTCTCTTCTTCGCAAAATCAGATACATCTTACAACAATTAAAAAAATTATTTTTTAAATTGTATACCTGACTACTATGAGCTATCTCCATGTTCGATGTCCCATTCGAATGACGCGGAGGCATTCTTTATTTTTTAAAAAAATTAATAACAATTCACCTCACAACAAAATTAAAAAAGAAAAAGTTTGAATCACAAAAATTTAAAATCATCAATTATTTTTGATTAATTTGAATTAAACTTAATACAGATTTTAATTTATTGTTTTTATTACTTCATATTTAGAGACCAATCAAATTCACAACCTATGGCTATTTAAAACTATTTCGAACCGTTTTTAAACGAGCGCGGTTTCTTACTCGTTCGGGTTTCAAGCGAACACTGTATCGGATCTTGTTGAATATCTCAATGTCGTTTTTGTATTGTTGGTGTGCGCAGAGAGGAAGGTGGGGCCACGTTCACTTTACAACCTGTTAATTCTACTTCAGAAAATTAAACATAACTACGTACAAATACCAAAAATATTTTTATTATATCTTAATTTATACAAAAAAAATTAATCATTTTTCGATTTTGGTAAAAAAAGTAGTATTAACACATCGTAGAAAGTTAACAAAGAAATTTATTTAAATAAACAATTCAAATCACGAAGCGAATTTCACTCACCTCAAAGTTTTCGTCGAAACACTCTGAATAACAATTATCCTCGTCAGTTTTTAGTCTGGTGTAATTGAATTTCGACTTAAACAATTTTACACTTTTTAAGGATAATTCTAAACCCGCCGAGAACATCTCCCAGCATTTCTAAGCCATAAAATGAATCAACGATGAGGCTTTTACTCGCTTAATGCACTTTCTCTTAAAACGTTCTTGCAAAAGATTTTAACCCGATCTTAAAACCGAGGTTGTTTTAAAACATAGCAAGAAAAACATTTTCTGGGTGTTATTTGGATTATAATTAAATTGTTGTTGTTAATGTGCTAATTTAATTTAACATTTATAACAAATAAGAATATTTTAAGAGAAGTAATGATTTAAAATTAATTTTAAAAAAATAAGGATAAATTAAAATTTTATTAGGTGTAAAATTAAATCTAATTAAATGATTAATTATTATTTGAAATAAAAAAAATATAAAAATTATAAGGTGATGTAGGCAATCATTTTAACGAATTTCTCATCTAAAAATAACGTCTGTATTATTTTATAATAATAATAATATATAGTTTATTGAGTTACAGTTAAAAAAAAAGATACAAATCAAACCTACTTTTCTAAACAGAAAATAAAAATATATATAATTATAATTCAAATGGTACAAGAACAGCATAGGCAGCAGATCTGCCACTGATTTTACTTGCACCACAAAAAAGAAAAAAGAACAAAATATATTATTACAAAATTTACAAAATATATTATTATTATTATAACAAAAAAAATCTGTATAGTCATTATAAATCTTTGTCTTAAGTTCAAGTTATGAACGTCTGTTCTAAACCTTATTTTATTTGCAAGATAAGGAGGTTTCCCAGAATGAACAATCCTGTAAATTAAACATAAATATTGTGTAAGAAACTTCTGTCTCATATTGAACTATCCGCTAGACTGCAACACAGGTAGAATATAGGCGTAGGGATCACGCCTAACGCCATAAATAAGACGCAAGCAAGAATTCTGAGCAACGTGCACCCTTCGCCTATATTCATACGATAAACACGAACTATAGACTATACTACAATAACTGAAATTTGATAAGACTAGAGTGTCACATAGTAAACGCCTGAGTCTAACAGACAAAATTTGTCGGAATGAATGCAAACGTTTTAAAACACCATAAGCACGACCACATAGAACACCCACATGATAAGACTCTTAATCATATTACACAACTGTATTGGCTAATCCATAACAGAAACATTGACTCGAGCCTTATCGGCAAAGCAACCACCTCTCTTTGTAAATACAATACCTTGTATTTAGTAGTCAGTGTCAGGAGTAATTTTCAAACCATGATTTGCAATTTCGGTGCACAGAACACCCAATTCATCAGTAATTATACGGCATGCCGATTGGAGGTCATCTGATTTAAAACTATAATACAATTGCGTATCGACCGCATAGAGATGGTAAAAGCAATGCATTAATTTAGAAAATAAATTGCAAGTGTAAATAGCAAAGAGAACTGGTCCAAGAATAGACCCTTGGGGAACACGTGATGAATAGAGTGTAGGACTGGACATCACTGAATTTAAATTAACGGACTGCACTCTATTAGAAAGATAGTTATCAAACGGTTTAATCGCAATTCGATAAACTTTAATATATTTAGTAGCAAGTTGTGATTAATTATATCAAAGGCCTTGCTGAAGTCAAGCAGTATCAATAAAGCTGACTTGTCCTGATCCAAAGCCCGAAACACATCATTAGTCAAATCAAGAAGCGCAGTAGTATAACTAACTGTATAACTATAACTGTTTTCTAAAACCAGACTGCTTAAGTGGTAGTATACACTGCGCCTCCAATAAAGACTGATGTTGCTTAGCCATAAGTGTCTCCAATAACTTTGATAAAACCGGCAATACAGTTATAGGCCTCAGATCCTTAAATGTCTTAACTGGAACCAATTTGGGAATGGGTGTAACATAACCGTGTTTCCAGGAGTCTGGGAATACTGATTGAGTTAAACAGAAATTGCAGATATGCACAAGTACATCTCATCAAGTACCATCTGAACCAACACTAGTGGACTTCATATTCAGAAGTATTTTCAGAATACAATCAGAAGAAACCTCACGAAATGTCATTGTTGGGGGTGTCCGGGTGCATTCTATTATTGTAATAATAAGATTGTTAAAGATACTGCCATCTCTAGAATATTTAGCATCAAAGACAAACTTTTAATTAAAGATTACATTATTTTGTTCAATCCTACCTTTGAAATTGCCAGTTTCTAGCGTAGATACGAGTGTTGGAAAGTTGTTATTTTCACTCACTCTGCTAACATTCATAGCAACGGGTGAGTGAAAATATTTTTCACTCACTCTAATTTTTTTCACCCACTATTAGCGAAATTTAAACCTTTAAAGGTACAACTCTTTGTTTAAACGTAACGGAGGTGAACTAAAAAAACGGTAGAGAGCGCACAAGGAAAAATAAAATAAAGTATTTTACTTGTATAAATTATGAATCTTAATTAGTTTGCGTAATGATGACAATTAACAATTTGACACAATTGGTTGTTTATCAATTAATTAAGAGTATGACAACGTCAAAAAGTCTCACAATTTGACACAAATGGTTGTTTATCAATCAATTACGAGGATAACAATCTCAAAAAGTGTCGTCTCCGACATATCGACATGACATTAGCCAAGAATTAACGAATTTTAAGACCGAATTTTCTCTAAATAGTAGGATTGAACAAAACCCTATACAGCACACCTGAGAAACCAATATTTTCCACTCACTTGTATGTCTTTCCACACTTGCCTACGACTCGTGTGGAAATCTGACATACGCGTGAGTGAAAAACCTTAGTTTCCTCACTTGTACTGTAATATACTATTTAATTCTTTTGTTAAATTAATTTTTGATTTCCAGAAGATGCAAAGTCTTTGTTGAAAATAAAAAATATGATGTAATTGAAAATGTTACAGTACTCAAGATTTAAGAAAAAAAATCATATACAAGTAACCAGAATCTGATACACGGAAGGCGAACGTTTTTAAAATAAAAAGAACTCGGTATATTTTGAACTTGAAATGGATTTATTTGTACAAAAGTAAAGATCAAGACGTGCCTTTAAGTTAGGTATTCAAGTGTGAAACGACCATTCTCTTAAGTGCGTTTTTTCAATCCTGCGCTATTCGTCTATCATTCGAAATAGAAGTCATGAGCACTTTTGTGATATTCCTGAACATACCTCGTCCCATTTTGCCTTTTGGCGATATCCCATGGTTCCCAAGATCACCTGACATGTCAATATATGTCTATAAGCTCCCGTGGTTTACGTTCGAAATTAAGTTTTCCTGAAAACAGGTAATAAAAATAGACAAGTCCTTTCGTCAGTTTAGCTATTCTCTTTGTTTTCTGTATTGATCGGTAGTGAAGAATTTGTTTCATTGACATTGTTTCAGATCAGAATGTTATCATAGTTAATCACGTCAGTTACGACTTTGGAATTTTAAAGCAAATAACATTGGAGAAGTGAGTAGGTGAATATTATCATGTGGGCCAGTTTTTAAAATAGATTTTTTCTGATCTGGGTTGATGATGACTAATGAAATGGGGTTGTGATGACCAAATTGAAGATTGAAAAAATTCTGCAACCAACTGATTTATCTTTAGAGCATTATCTAACATAATCTTCGCAGCTTCATATGCGCCGGTTTTTAAAAATAAGTGTAGATGCTGGATGCTGAACAAACTGAGTTGGGGATGAATGACAATTCTAAAAAAAAAGTGTTTCATTTTGTCGAATAAAGAAAATTTTCTGCGAAGAAAATTCTTCTTCTAGAAGTTGCATCAAGGCTTTTAGAGTCATTGCAATTCTTGTAGAGAATTGGAATGACTGAAAGGGTAATTTTTAAGTCTTTTGGAACCATTTTAAATCTTTTGGAAGCAATATCAACGCTTCTAGAAGCAGTATCAAGTCTTCCAGAGGCAGTATCATATCTTCTGGGAAGCATTTCAAGGCTTTTAAAAACAGTATTAAGTTAGAAGTATAAAGAAGTAGTATCAAGTTTTCTGGAATCAGTATTAAGTCTTTTGGAAGCAGTTCAAGTTGTCTAGAAGCAATATCAAGTCTTCTGAAAGCACTTTAGCTCCTCGAAATTGTATCAAGTTTTGTGGAGGCATTTCAAGTCTTTCAAAAGCAGTATCAAGTCTTCTCGAGATAGTATCGAGTCTTCTGGAAGCAGTATAAGTCTTCTGACAGCAATATCAAGTCTTTTGAAAGCGATTCAAGGCTTCTGGAAGCAAATCAAAACTTGGAAGCAGTATCATTCATCGAGAAAGTGAAAGGTGATGTTTAGTAATTTTCTCGAACCATGAACGAACCAAGATCCATGTTTTTAACAATCTACACATAGAAAGATTTCAAGAAAGATTATTATAAAGAAAAATATAAAAAACAGCTCGATATTGTTAAACGTATGTCTTTTGAGCGGATTTTTTATCTCATCATGTATTTCCCCAATAAACAATTGCTGTTTGTTTCGTATTTTACATGTACTAAAACAGTAAGAAAATGGAAACGTTGTGGAAAATGTGTGAAAAGTTTTTTCACACATAAGGTCTCTATTCGAAGACCAGGTGATTATGATTTCTTTCTATGGAGGGTCTTCAAAGAACTAGATGTACAATCATGAACCATGCAATTTAGATAAGTTGAAAATCCTATCCGACATGAAGTAATGCTCACGATTGAGATTATTTTATGCACTAATTCAGATGGCACCTGATGATCGTTGTATGTATGTAGTTGCATGTGGGGGTGAAAACTACCACAGTTAATCGTTCATTCAAAGGTCAGAAAACCAGCCCAATGTTTTTATGAACGTTAATATGGAACAGAGGGACATGTTCCTTATATCCGAGATTTGGGGCCATGATATTAAGAAAATAGATTCCCTTAGGTACGCGGGACAGTCACAAACAATATGACTTACCGCCTCGTCTTCCATTTTACACCTTCTACAGAGAGATGTATTTGCCATCTTCATGTAGAACATGTGCTTACGTACCCTGCAGTGTCCACTGAAAAAGTGTGTGAGAAGCCTCAAAAGACATTTTGATTTTCAAGAAATTTGGTGGATCCCTTCCGGTTAGGATAGAGCAGAGTTTTCTTAGCAAAAGCACCTGCTGGCGTCTCATCCCCAAAAGTCTGAATATCAGCTTTGATACTGTATTGATGGCTAGTGGTACAAACGGTTCAATCGGTGACTTGTTAGCCGCCCGTTTCGCCAATCTGTCCGCGTAATCATGTCCGTTAATTCCAGTATGTCCTTTACGCCACATCAACATGATATCGTTGTTTACGTTTGCCTCCTCAAGTGATTGCCGACAGGATCTCACCAGCGACGATGTGGCTCGGCGCCCATCCATCGCTAGTATAGCCTGTCTGCTATCAGTGCAGATCACAACGCTTCGGCCGATTTTTTTAGAGTCTAAAATCGCTTTGGCTGCCTTGTTTATAGCAATTATTTTTGCTTGGGCCGTCGTGCAATACGACCCTAGCGAAGTAGAAAGGTGCAGCTGAAGATCGTGCGAGTAAATTCCCGCCCCAGAACCTCCAGCCTTCTTTGATCCATCAGTATAGATAGTCAGTGTTTTGCCCGAGTTTATTTTGCTCTAGAATATTGTCTCAATGCCAAAGTGTGGCTTGGTTAAAAAAGTAGGTGTTATGTAGTCTGTGTGAGCTTCAAGGAGGGGTTGTTTACGAACAACCTTACTTCAAAGCTCGCTCCGAACTATTCCCATTTTAACAGCCTGCCTTCCATTCCCTAACCGCAACCGAAGCAGGGCCACCTCCCTGATAAAAATATCTAGGGGCGGCACGTTCACCATAATCTCCATAGCAATTGTAGGTGTAGATCTCATGGCGCCCGTGATTGGCAGGCAGGCCAGTCGTTGCAATTGATGCAGCAATTTAACTGTATATGCATGTTTCATTGCTGAGCACCAGACTATGTTTCCATGAGCTACCATCAGTCTTATCACAGCGGTGTAAATCCACATAGTGACCCTCGGATTCAACCCCCATGTGTTCCCAATAGCCCTTCGGCACTGGGCTGGTACTATCGTTGCTTTTTTAAAACCAAACAGAGTACCGGTTGTAATCTATACAAAGATTAAAAAATCTTGGGAATAGCAACCAATGGATAAGAAAACAACTTCCTTTTTCGCTGTCCGAGCTTTCGCAATTATTTTATTGCTTCATCAGGGAAACACTACAATATTAAAATAAATTGGCAACGTTACAAAAAATCTTAAAATTAAAGTCGACTTACAATGGAAGTAAGAAGGTTGACTTCAAAATTAGATAAAAAATTTTAAAAACTTATTTTTATAAAATTAAAAAGAAAACTTTCTTGACACATTAATCAATGTAGAGGACAATGACAAGGTTAAAAATAGAATGCTTTTTTTGTTTTTTTTGTTATTTAAAAAACAAGAACAAATCTGGTAAATTTTGAATTTTGTTAGAGAGGAACACAAACAGAAAGACAGAAAGTCAGTTTATAATAAACGTCTTTTTCTTGAAATGGTTTACATTAATAAAGACACAAATTCAGTGAATTTCAGAACGGATACAGAAGGGATAAGTTCAATCTACAGTTTTATAATTAACGACGACTTTACACGACGAGAGTTACGTCCTTAACTTTTTGAACCACCTTTTTCCTTTTTGCCCCTCCAGTGTTCCTCTCTAACAAAATTCAAAATTTACCAGATTTGTTCTTGTTTTTTAAATAACAAAAAAATCATTCTATTTTTAACCATGTCATTGTCCTCTACATTGATTAATGTGTCAAGAAAATTTTCTTTTTAATTTTATAAAAGTAAGTTTTTAAAATTTTTTATCTAATTTTGAAGTCAACCTTCTTACTTCCATTGTAAGTCGACTTTAATTTCATGTTTTTTTTGTAACGTTGCCAATCTATTTTAATATTGTAGTGTTTACAATATTGTAAACACTACAATATGCGCTGATAAATCCTGATGAAGCAATAAAATAATTGCGAATGCTCCGATAGCGAAAAAGGAAGTTGTTTTCTTATCCATTGGTTGCTATTCCCAAGATTTTTTAAGCGTTGCTTTTTTAGATTTGTGATGTCCAAGTCAAACCTTTGTCCAAGATAACACCAAGATATTTCACTCCTAGAGCAAAGGATATGGATTATTACAAAAACTAGGTGGTGTCAAGTGTTCCAGTTTCTTCTGTTTGATGATTTTTATTTAGTGTAATTAATTTTTTTTCAAATTGAAAAGTTACCAAGTCAAGTGAAGTAAGTGTGATATAATACTCGCTATATCTGTATTATATCAGATATATTTGTAGTGGGTTGTAATTAATTTAGATTGAATACCTCTAATAATTTAAAAAATTCAAACGCAATTCTTATTCGAAAAGTAATTGGCAAAGTAATTAATAATTCCTATTTTTTAAGGTATGTATTTTGTACTTGTACTGAATTCCTATTTTGAAAAAGTACTTTATAATTGTAATTAATTTCTTATACGTCCCATCTTTGATTTTGAAGATTTTTGCTGTATTCTTGCAAATTCTTTATGTTCAGGTTGTTGCTGGTTATGAGTAAAGACCGGATTAAAAGGCACAAAAAGACGGAAAAAGGCACTTAAAAGGCATGAAATTTTGGCAACAAAAGCATCAAAAAGGCATAAAAATTAGAAATCGAAAAAATTGCTATACCTAATTAACAATGTATTTTAATAACGTTTTCATTAAAAAATACATCGTTAAACTAAACATTCATATATAATTATTAAACCACTAATCACGAAAACAACTAATTATTAAATGTTGTTCTAAATGTTCCATTGTGAAGTTGTGTCTTCTCTCACTTAACGTATCCTTGTAAGCCAAAAAACTTCTCTCCACGTCCACACTTGTAATTGGTGCATACTTGAACTTTGTAACTAATGCGGGATCCATAATGAATCCAGTAACAATTTCACCACTTAAAATTGATGCAATTTTTTGTAATGTGGCAAATCCTTCATTTTTACACAGAACGTCATTAAATTTATTCGTAATTATTTGACCAATATGTCCTGGTACGCTATACGTGCTGTTTTGAAACTTTTTAATCATTTCTACTGCAGTCACTAAAGGTAAATCCTGTTTTTCAAGTGATATTATAGATTCACTTATATAACTGTAATTGCTTTTTATAAATGCCAAATTATTTTGTAGCTCCACTTCTTTTAGGACGGCCTGACAATCTTGTATTGCTTTACTACTTGTAGCCGGAAATACATTTATTAATTGTTTAAAATGATCTAAGGCGTTTGTGTAGTATATAGCGGCATCTAGCCATGTTCCCCATCTGGTTAGAACTGGTTGTGGTGGTAATGGGGTATTTGGTAATCTCTCTCTAAACGATTCTACACTTAAAGGGGCTTTAACAAATATTTGTATACCGCTTTTTATTAATTTATTAACTAATGGGAATCGTAACTTGATAGTTTCTGCTACTCGATTAAGCCTGTGTGCTAAGCAAGTACAATGAATTAAATTAGGGTAAAAAATCTTCATATTAGACGCAGCTTTTACCATGTATGCCGCTGCGTCTGATACCATCAGTAAAATTTTATCATTCGGTACCGGCTCCGGTAAGAAAAAATGCGTTAATTCGTCGTGAATAAATCTTGTTACCGTATTATTACTTGTTTTACTTAATTCTTTGGTACTTATTAGAAAACTTTTTGACGAATTTTCATCACTTAATACTCCAAGTATTAAATTTGCCACGTATCGTCCACATACATCAGTTGTTTCGTCTACACTTATCCAAATATAATTATTTCCAATAATATTTTTTATTTCTTGAATAACTTCTTCGTAGACTGAAGTAATATAATTTGTGCGGAGATGGCTTTCATCGGGAATATGCATTGTACAATATGTTCGTAAAAAAGTTTTGAAATATTTATTTGTCACTTTATGGATTGGTATGTTTGCTTCTATCAAAGCTTTGCAACGATCAAAATTGAATTTTGATTGTTCAGTGTAGCCGGATGTTGATGCCACAGATTGTATAGCTGTACCTATAGTTTGTTGTTTTTTGGATTGACTTGTAGTCAGTTTTAATTTTTCCTGATGCAATAATGTTTTGACATGCTGAATTACACTTAGCAGCAGAAGTCTGCGTACAAAAAACTTCTAACACTTTAACTGAAAAAATAAGGGTCATGATCTAATGTGATAAATTTCATTTTTTTTTATTTTGTGTATTAACTACATATAATTCTATTAACAAAATATGCATCAATAAAACAGAAATATTAGTTACAAAAAAAATTAAAATTAAAAATTCTCTAAATAATGCGTATGCAAAAATCTGCGTACAAATAAAGACGCCTTCTCCAAAATATACTTATTTACTTAAATACGTAGTTGGCGATGTACGCTTTCCGGTTTAAATAAAAGATAATCGGTGTCAATTATACACTCAGCAGCAGAAGTCTGCGTACAAAAAACTTGTAATACTTTAATTGAAAAAATAAGAGTCATAATCTAATGTGATAAACTTCATTTTTTTTTGTTTTGTATATTAACTACATATAATTCTATTAACAAAATATGCTTCAACAAAACGGAAACAGTAGTTACAGAAAAAAATCAAAACTAAAAATTCTACAAATAACGGGTATGCAAAAATCTGCGTACAAGTCAGGACAGTATTTATAAAACATTCATAAATGAGATCATTGTTTCTATATTAATATGAGGTCGGATAACCTTTACGTTTAATGACCTCCCTTAAACGTTTAGGCATCGAATGCACTAATTTCTTCGTTTCGTCCGAACTGATTTTGGCCCATTCCTCAATCATAACATTTTTTAACGTGGAGGTGTTTTAAGTTGCTTTGGGGTATTGTATAGTAGCCAAAGCTTAGTGTTGTGGGCGCAATGTTTGGGGTCATTATCTTGTTGATAAAAGTATTCGGGCCCCAAGCCCAAGTTTTCGATGCTAGGCTTCAAATTTTCTTTTAAAATGTCTATATACATTTTATGGTCCATTGTCGATGTTATGAAAACCAACCTTCCCACCCCTTTGGTGCACATACACCCCCAAACCATAACACCACCACCTCCGTGTTTTACAGTCGCTTTCAAATTTTCGGGATTAAGGGCGGTATTAGGTTTTCTCCATACAAGTTGTTTACCCTTAATGCCGAAAATGCAAAATTTGCTCTCATCTGTAAAGAGAACTTTCTCCCAGAATTCAATGGGCTTGTCTAAGAGTTTTTTTGCAAAGGCGATCCGCTTCTGACGATTGACCTCTGACACAAATGGCTTTTTTCGTGCAACGCGACTGTGATAGTTAGCTTTTTTTAACGTCCTTCTCACCGTATCTTTGCTGATAGTTTTATGAAATTCTTCTTGTACATTTTCTACTATTTTTTTTGCCGTCAGCCTAGGTTCTTTTCTAACCTGCTGTACAATTTTTCGCTTCTCTCGGTTTGTTAAAAGGGGTCGCTTCTCTCGGTCAGATCGCGGACGTGAGAGGTAATCAATTATATTAGCAGAGGCTTAGAAGCTAAAAGTTAGAATGGACACGAAAGGAAAGGAAATTGAATTGGGAGAGAGAAAAATTATTGTAAAGTTATGGAAAGAGGGAAAATCTTTTCGAAAAATAGGAGAAACTGTCGGCAAGTCACACTCTTCCATTCAAAGAGTAATTAATAATTATAAAGACACTGAAGATTACCTCTCACGTCCGCGATCTGGTAGACCACCCCTTTTAACAAACCGAGGGAAGCGAAAAATTGTACAGCAGGTTAGAAAAGAACCTAGGCTGACGGCAAAAAAAATAGTAGAAAATGTACAAGAAGAATTTCATAAAACTATCAGCAAAGATACGGTGAGAAGGACGTTAAAAAAAGCTAACTATCAGAGTCGCGTTGCACGAAAAAAGCCATTTGTGTCAGAGGTCAATCGTCAGAAGCGGATCGCCTTTGCAAAAAAACTCTTAGACAAGCCCATTGAATTCTGGGAGAAAGTTCTCTTTACAGATGAGAGCAAATTTTGCATTTTCGGCATTAAGGGTAAACAACTTGTATGGAGAAAACCTAATACTGCCCTTAATCCCGAAAATTTGAAAGCGACTGTAAAACACGGAGGTGGTGGAGTTATGGTTTGGGGGTGTATGTGCACCAAAGGGGTGGGAAGGTTGGTTTTCATAACATCGACAATGGACCATGAAATGTATATAGACATTTTAAAAGAAAATTTGAAGCCTAGCATCGAAAACTTGGGCTTGGGGCCCGAATACTTTTATCAACAAGATAATGACCCCAAACATTGCGCCCACAACACTAAGCTTTGGCTACTATACAATACCCCAAAGCAACTTAAAACACCTCCACAATCGCCGGACTTGAATCCCATCGAACACCTCTGGGATTTACTGGCACGCAGGATTCGGCAACACAACATAACGTCGAAGGAAACGTTAAAAAATGTTATGATTGAGGAATGGGCCAAAATCAGTTCGGACGAAACGAAGAAATTAGTGCACTCCATGCCTAAACGTTTAAGGGAGGTCATTAAATGTAAAGGTTATCCGACCTCATATTATTATAGAAACAATGATCTCATTTATGAATTTTTTTATAAATACTGTCCTGACTTGTACGCAGATTTTTGCATACCCGTTATTTGTAGAATTTTTAGTTTTGATTTTTTTCTGTAACTACTGTTTCTGTTTTGTTGAAGCATATTTTGTTAATAGAATTATATGTAGTTAATATACAAAATAAAAAAAATCAAGTTCATCACATTAGATTATGACTCTTATTTTTTCAATTAAAGTATTACAAGTTTTTTGTACGCAGACTTCTGCTGCTGAGTGTATGTAGTATTTCTTGTCACAATTAATCTGTTAACAGTAATTTAATAACGTCAGTATTTTATAATATCTTCCATAATTATTAAACAATCAATATATTGTTCTATTAATTTTAGTGATCGAAGTACTACATTGAATCAATAGTGAATTTTAGGACATGCTATTCTTTATAATTTCCAATTTTTACCGTAAAAAGATTTAAATTTCGGTTTTAAATATTTAATAATCATTATTTAAAAATATAATTAATATAATTAATTGTTTTTACTCGATTAACTCCATCAATACTTACGATTTTTGAACAGGCTTGGCAAAATAAACGATTGCGTTCATATTTCAATTCCTTGTAATCTTTAATCCATTCTTCTACGGTTGGCTTCGACATTGGTTTCGGCATTGTACTACACAAGAACTTCACACTGTCACTCGAGTAACTTTAATACAACTAAATGAATTGAAGACTCGACGCAAGTCAAACCACATACGGGGAATCCCGTGTAAGACGACAGGGCACAACGGGCAATTCCAAAGTTTAAATTCGTATCGATGAAAAACGCGGATCTTACGTCAAACGGCACAACGAGGAAATGTACAGAGGCGCAGCGAAATATTTTTTCATAATTCAACCAATTTTTGGGGAAAAGACGCCAAAAAGTTGGAAAAAGGTTTTAAATAGGCATAAAAAAAATAATAGGCATGAAAATTCAAAAATGGCAAAAAAGGCATAACTAACCTGGTCTTATTTCACTTATTTTTAACTGATTCGTAAAGATATTTAAATATATTTGTAATGCCTTTAATTTTGAGCATAAGCATATTTTCTACAAATCCGGTCTTTGGTTATGAGTTATGATTTCCACACCATTATGTACAATTTTAGCGAATGAGGTCTTTGACCATCCATTTTGAATTATAAAAGAGTTTTGCATTAAAAATTATATAATATAAAAATATATTTTAATAATATATTCAAATTATATATAATTATATAAGTAATAATAGTTGCCTACCTACGCGTGACTTTATCATTAATCTGTCGCGCTATAAGGTATGAGATGTCAAAAAATGAAAAAAAAATTCTGTATTTAATATTATTTATAATTAATAATAATTAATTTAATTTAATTATTTAACTTTAAGCTTAATGAAAATTCCTTTTTTTTATAAAGTTGTTACATCTGCCCCCACCAATAATCCATAACGTAACTAACTTCACATTAATTATACTTGTCAAACCGACTTTAAGTGAACCACGTGCGTAAGAATATATTTGGCGGCATTTTTACCACGTTTTTCGTTAATTCGGTTATAATGGCGATTGATTTAGATAAAAAGATCCTTACTCAAATCGAATATTACTTCGGCGACATTAATTTGCCCCGCGACAAGTTTATGCAAGAAAAAATTAAAGAAGACGAGGGGTGGGTCGGCTTAGACGTGCTCCTCACATTTAAACGTTTAGCAAGTTTAACAACGGATGCAGAAAAAATCGCGAATGTGATTAAAGAAAGCGAAAGTAAATTAATCGAGGTAAGTGAGGACCTAAAAAAATTAAGAAGAAACCCCGAAGTGCCTCTTCCAGAGTTAAACGAAGAGCGCCGTAAGGAATTGATGACTCGAACAGGTTTGTTTAATCATTTAAATCATATAAATATATTTAATTCAATTTGTTTTAGCTTACGCAAAAGGATTTCCTTTGGATGAAATTTTAGATAACATAAATGAATTTATGAAAGAACAAGGTGATGTTGAATCGGTGCAAATGCGTACTTATAAGGACCCAAAAACTTCAGAACACAAATTTAAAGGATCTTGTTTCATTATTTTTAAAGATGTTGATGAATGCAAAAAATTTGTTGACTCAGAATCTATAAAATACAAAGAAAAAGAGTTATTACGAAAAATGCAAAAAGATTACATCGAAGAAAAACGCAAAGAAACCGAAGAGCGCAAAAACAGGAAATCAAAAAAAAATAAAGACCCAAACAACCAAGATGATGACAAAAATGACAATAAAAAATCTCAAAAAACTTTGGAGTTTCCCAAAGGAGCTGTTGTTCATTTTAAAGGAATTAAAGAAGGGGAAACATTAACTAGGGAAGAAATTAAAGATAAAGTTAAGGAATTAACGGAGATGGAGCCTAAATTTCTTGAATTTAGTAAAGGCGATGTCGAAGGACACATTAGAATGAAAAATGAAAACGATGGAGTGATCGTTTGCGAAAAATTAAATGGGAAATTAGATATTGGTGAAATCAAGTTGGAATTACGCGTCTTACAAGGAGAAGAAGAAGAGGAATATCTAAAGAAAACTGTAGCTTCAGTTTTAGATATTAGACAAAAACAAAAAGGACGGAAAAGAAAGGGTCATTTCGGCGGGGATGGTCCAAAAAATAAAAGGAAATAATTATAATTTAAGTTTCATTTATTATAAGTAAAAATTATAAATTTACTATTAAATAAAGTTACTCGATTCATTAATTTTTATTTATTTACAGTTATCGACACTTAATTCATTAATTTTTATTTATTTATTTACAGTTATCATCAAATTTTAATACAACCTGAGTTAACGCCGAAGTAGATGTCCTTCCCGAAAAATTTTTATCACCCGTAATCGGCAATGAAACGCGGCTACTGCTACTACAAAGAGATAACGATTTACTTCCCAATGAAGGTAAATTCAAATTATTTCGTAAAAACAAAGTTTCGAACGTTGGAAATTCAGCTTCATTTTCGTTTGCCAAAACGGTGAGTTGATGAAGAGTTTGCTTATTTACGCAATCGAATTGTTTGATTTCCAAATTTTTCTAATTAAAATTAAGTATTAATTAAGTTATATTTAAAATGATTTAGTATCATACCAAAGTCCTCTCAGAATGTTGGTTTGGAATTTTTCTCTTTTTATATGTTTTTACATTGTTTAAAATTTTTGATAACTTTTCACTGTACTCGAGTACTTCACGTTTTAAGTTAAGATATATATTTTCTAGTTCTTCACGATGTTTCAGTTCAACTTGAAGTTCTTCGCATTTCTTGTCCAGTTTGTTTCGGGCATCTATTTTAAGTTAATTTGAAAAATGATTTTTATAAATAAATTATCATGTTTGTTCGAATCTAAGGCGCTTCCTATCAAATGAATGATAATCTCTGGTATTATTGCTGACTTATTTGTGAATAACTTTGAAAATATACTCCTTTCTAGTAAATATCAGTTTATTTGCAAAGATATAATATTTTATGGGCGATATGTTGACGATATTTTTATGATATATGAGGGTAAACCAGCAAATTTTGTCGCTTTAAACATTATCAATAACATTTGCAAGAGTTCACTTATGAAATTGAAATAGATAATAACCTTAACTGCTTAGACCTAGATATTAGAAAAAAACTTCAAAGAACTGAAACTTAATTTTGATATCTTCAACCAAATCACACCAAAAAACTCTTTCAATTGCAATTAACACAAGGAAGCCAATTTTAGATTCTTATTCAATAAGCTGAACAACATTCGTCGAAACGAAAATAATTACATTAATTAACTAAAAAAGATACTTAAAATAGGTCTAAATAACAACTATAACATAAAGGAGACGCAAAATATTTACAATAATATACTCAAGCACTGAATGATTAACAATATTTACCCTCATTATAATATTAACTCTAAGTTTATTGCTATAAAATCGAATAAGGTTAAAAGTCAAGTAATAATTTTTGTACTTTAACTGGTCGTTTTTCAAAAAAAAAAAAAAATTATCTAACTAGTCTCGGCCTTATTGCCATCTTCAGAGATAAAAAGTTACACAAACTGTTACAGTACAAACAGTCAAATTTATAGTACAAACAGTTTGTACCACGTTTCTTGTCAATTAAATGTTAAGTGTGTTTTTAACTCAATATGTATTAATATAAAGCCTTCCACATGATCAAAATGTACGTGGGATTGTATTTAGTATTCACATGCTCTTATTTTCTTGTTTGACTTTTTATCTCTGAAGATGGCAATAAGGCCGAAACTAGTTAGATAAATAATTTTTTTTTTTGAAAAACGACCAGTTAAAGTACAAAAATTATTACTTGACTTTTAACCTTATTCGATTTGATACAACACTGGTAAAAAATGGATTTCGAATTAAACTTCAATCAATTTATTGCTATACCCTTCAGCCCGACTCTTCAAAACGATTTTAAACAAAATTTATCGAAATTTAATATTACACCCGTTTTTAACTCAAACTTCAAATTAGGATAATTTGAATTGTATTAATAAATACAAATTCGATCAAGTCGAAAGAGCGGTAAATATCAAATTAAATGTCACAACATTCGGTTTAAGGAACATCTAAGGCCCGTTACTGCCATTCATACTTAAAGTTATAGTTAGCGCTATCTAAAAGATAACGTAAAAATCGGTTATTACCACTGCATTTATCTTCTAGCTAACGCTAACTCAAAGATGACTTTCCTATTAACTATAACCATTGGATTCGGTCCGGGATAAGTTGGTATCTAATAGATAAAAAAAGACACCTCACCTTGCAAATCGCAAAATACTTAAAATATGGCTAGTTTTATAAACGTTGGGAACGAAGAAATGATCCTCTATGAAATAAACGAGTTATTTCCCATAAGAAGTGAACATATAGTTCAAAATATAAATAACTTTTGGAATCATTTATTCACCAATTATCAATTAGAGGTTTAAAAATGTTTACTTTTGGTGATGTTAGTCAAATTTATTTGTTCTAAACTAGTTTCGAGCCTTGCTCTTCTTCAGTAAAAACATCACTTTTATGTTAGCATAAGACATATTTTAAGAAACGAATTGTTTGGTTATAATTAAACATTTAAAGAATTAGAAAAATTAACTACAGTGAGTTTGCAAAATGTATAGTTCAAAAGATTAAATCATCTGAATTATTAAAATATCTTAAAATTGACTTCAGTTTTGGAAAGTAGAAGCTCCAATTTGTAATTGAAAGTAAATTTGTAACAATTTCCAAAAAAATTGATTTTTCAAGAATTTTTATAAATTTATTCAAAATATTGAAATATCTCAATTAAGTTCAGCAGGTTATATCTCAAAAACTAGGAGAGACATCTCAAAATTTACTTCACTTTTGAAAAGTAGACGCTCCAATTAGTAATTGAAAGTAATTTGGTAACAATTTCAAAAAAATATCGATTTTTCAAGAATTTTTAAATTTATTCAAAATATTGAAAATATCCCAGTTAAGTTCAGCAGTTTATATCTCAAAAACTAACTGATATATCTCAAAATTTACTGCATTTTTGGAAAGTAGATGCTCCAATTAGTAATTAAAAGCAGTTTCGTAATAATTTTTTGTCAAGAATTTCTAAATTTATTCAAAGTTTTGTAAAATCTCAATTAAGTTCAGCAGGTTATATCTCAAGAACTAAGCGAGATATCTCAAAATTCACTGCACTTTTGAAAAGTAGATGCTCTACTTAGTAATTGAAAGTAATAAGTAATAATTTTCCAAAAAAATAAATAAATAAATTTCATTTTTCATTTACATTTTTATTTTATCATTAAGTTCGGCAGGTTATATCTCAAAAACTAGGAGAGACATTTCAAAATTTACTTCACTTTTGAAAAGTAGACGCTCCAATTAGTAATTGAAAGTAATTTGGTAACAATTTAAAAAAAAATATCGATTTTTCAAGAATTTTTAAATTTATTCAAAATATTGAAAATATCCCAGTTAAGTTCAGCAGTTTATGTCTCAAAAACTAACTGAGATATCTCAAAATTTACTGCATTTTTGGAAAGTAGATGCTCCAATTAGTAATTAAGAGCAATTTCGTAACAATTTTCCAAAAAAATCGATTTGTCAAGAATTTCTAAATTTATTCAAAATTTTATAAAATCTCAACTAAGTTCAGCAGGTTATATCTTAAGAACTAAGAGAGATACCTCAAAATTCACTTCACTTTTGAAAAGTAGATGCTTCAGTTAGTAATTGAAAGTAATTTTGTAACAATTTTCCAAAAAAAATCGATTTTTCAAGAATTTTTAAAACTATTCAAAATATTGAAAAATCCTAATTAAGTTTAGCAGTTTATATCTCAAGAACTAAGTGAGATATCTCAAAATTTACTTCATTTTTGTAATGTAAATGCCCCAGTTAATAATTGAAAGTAATTTGGCAACAGTTTTTCAAAAAAAAAACGATTTTTCACGAATTTTTAAATTTATTCAAAATATTGGAAACATTCCAATTCAGTTCAGCGGTTTATGTTTCAAAAATTAAGTGAGGTATCTCAAAATCTACTTCATTTTTGGACAGTAGATGCTCCAAATAGTAATTAAGAGCAATTTCGTAACAATTTTCCAAAAAAAATCGATTTCTCAAGAATTTTTAAATTTATTCATAACATTAGAAAATCCCAATTAAGTTCAGCAGCTTATATCTCAAGAACTCAGTGAGACAACTCAAAATGCACATCACTTTTGAAAAGTAGACGCTCCAATTAGTAATTGAAAGTAATTTGGTAACAATTTCAAAAAAATATTGATTTTTCAAGAATTTTTAAATTTATTCAAAATATTGGAAATATCCCAGTTAAGTTCAGCAGTTTATATCTCAAAAACTAACTGAGATATCTCAAAATTTACTGCATTTTTGGAAAGTAGATGCTCCAATTAGTAATTAAGAGCAATTTCGTAACAATTTTCCAAAAAAATCGATTTGTCAAGAATTTCTAAATTTATTCAAAATTTTATAAAATCTCAATTAAGTTCAGCAGGTTATATCTTAAGAACTAAGAGAGATATCTGAAAATTCACTTCACTTTTGAAAAGTAGAATCTTCAATTAGTAATTGAAATTAATTTTGTAACAATTTTCCAAAAAAAAAATCGACTTTTCAAGAATTTTTAAAACTATTGAAAATATTGAAAAATCCCAATTAAGTTTAGCAGCTTATATCTCAAGAACTAAGTGAGATATCCCAAAATTGACTTCATTTTTGAAAAGTAAATGCTCCAAATTAGTAATTAAGAGCAATTTCGTAACAATTTTCCAAAAGACAACCGATTTTTCAAGAATTTTTAAATTTATTCAAAATATTGAAAAATCTCAATTAAGTTCAGCAGGTTATATCTCAAGAACTAAGAGAGATATCTCAAAATTTACTTCATTTTTGTAATGTAAATGCCCAATTAATAATTAAAAGTAATTTGGCAACAGTTTAAAAAAAAAACCGATTTTTCACGAATTTCTAAATTTATTCAAAATATTGGAAACATTCCAATTCAGTTCAGCGGTTTATGTTTCAAAAATTATGTGAGGTATCTCAAAATCTACTTCATTTTTGGACAGTAGATGCTCCAAATAGTAATTAAGAGCAATTTCGTAATAATTTTACAAAAACAATCGATTTTTCAAGAATTTTTGAATTTATTCAAAATATTGAAAAATCCCAATTAAGTTTAGTAACTTATATCTCAAGAACTAAGCGAGATATCTCAAAATTGACTTCATTTTTGAAAAGTAGATTTATAATTTAAAAAACAGAGTTCCAAAAAACCGATTTTTCCGAATTTTTAAATTTATTCTAAATATTGGAAAAGTTCCAATTAAGTTCAGCAGTTTATATCTTAAAAACTAAGTGAGATATCTCAAAATGTACTTTATTTTTGGAAAGTAGATGCTCCAATTAGTAATTAACAGCAATGTCGGAATAATTTTCCAAAAAAGAAACTCGATTTTTCAAGAATTTTTAAGTTTATTCAAAATATTGAAAAATCTTAATTAAGTTCAGCAGATTATATTTCAAGAACTAAGAGAGATAGCTCAAAATTTACTTCACTTTTGAAAGGTAGATGTTCCAATTAGTAATTGAAAGTAATTTCGTAACAATTAAAAAAAATATCGATTTTCCAAGAATTTTTAAAATTATTGAAAATATTAAAAAATCCCAATTAAATTCAGCAGCTTATATCTCAAGAACTAAGTGAGAAATCTCAAAATTGACTACATTTTTGAAAAGTAGATGCTCCAATTAGTAATTAAAAGCAATTTCGTAATAATTTTTTGTCAAGAACTTCTAAATTTATTCAAAGTTTTGAAAATCTCAATTAAGTTCAGCAGGTTATATCTCAAGAACTAAGCGAGATATCTCAAAATTCACTGCATTTTCGAAAAGTAGATGCTCTACTCAGTAATTGAAAGTAATAAGTAATAATTTTCCAAAAAAATAAATTAATAAATTTCATTTTTCAAGAGTTTTAAGATTATTCAAAATATTGAAAATCCCACAGCAGCTTGCTTATATCTTAAAAACTAACTGATATATCTCAAAGTTGACTTCATTTTTGGAAAGTAGATGCTTCAATTATTAATTGAAATTAATTTTTATTTTAATTGAAGGTAATTTGGCAACAGTTTTCCAAAACACCAGATTTTCATGAATTTTTAAATTTATTCAAAACATTGGAAAATTCCGATTAAACTCAGCAATTTATATCTCAAAAACTAAGCGAGATATCTGAAAATTGACTTCATTTTTGGAAAGTAGATGTTCAAATTAGTAATTAAAAGCAATTTCGTAACCATTTTCCAAAAAAAAAACGATTTTTCAAGAATTTTTGCATTTATTCAAATTTTGGAAAAATCTCAATTAAGTTCAGCAACTTATTTCTCAAGATCTGAATAAGATTCATGAACTGAGAAATTCAACTTGTTTCTAATAACGAATAACTTGTTTCTAATAAAAAACATGAGAAAATCTAGAGAAGTGGTTCTTTATGAAGAATTTTATATTCACAGAACTAACGTACCTAATTACAATGTTCTCCCAAACGACTTTACCGATTTTAATAAAAATGGATACTTTTTAAGAATCATGTAAACGGTGCAACTAATTTTTACAACTTCATCTCTTTCATAGGTACACTGCTATTTTTCGAGACAGTTTGACTACGTCCTTCTTTAACGAAACATTTCGAACTTTTTAGTTTGTAACCTGTAGGCTTTAAGAACACGTTTTTGCGTTTAGTTCATACAATTGTATTTTCAAGATAATTTTATAGGTATGTTTTTGTTG
This sequence comes from Onthophagus sagittarius, assembly GCA_036711965.1. NCBI lineage: Eukaryota > Metazoa > Arthropoda > Insecta > Coleoptera > Scarabaeidae > Onthophagus > Onthophagus sagittarius. The sequence continues at coordinate 19,820,138 of JASERS010000004.1, forward strand.
TATCTAATTTCAATTTGTTTGTTTATTGACTTTTTTAGCTGACATACGTTATGCAATGAGAAAAACTTTTATATATGTAGAAAACTTTCTTGAAATTTCACTTTAAAGATGCTGTACTTCCATAATTAACGGTAACCTAATTTTTTGTATCATGTTTTTTACTTTAAGTCTTTACTTTTTTATAACCGAAACACGTGCAGTATCTACATTTAAATATATTTTGCATCGTTAAATAAAAATATTAAGGTTTTGTTGTTGATACATATATGACGATGTACTTAGAATCCAAGTTATCCTTAATACAAGAGGCGGAGGTATACTAATTGATTCTTTACATGCGAAATACAACATTGAACAAAGAAAAGAGTTTAAACAACATAGATTTTCTACATAAAGCTATAAAACTTACAGTAACCCTTAAATCATTTAAGATAACAATTACAAAATCTTTTCGAGATGGAAAGAGAGCTCATAAAGAAAAAACTATGTATAAAAACTACCATAAAAATCTAACTTCACATGATTCAGACTCAAAACTAGAAACATTCGGATTGAGCCGTCTTAAAAATGATGCATCTTAGATTTGAACGAATACGATAATACTGCTTTATCGTCTTAGGCTACTTAATTAGAAAAAATAATGATGAATTAGATTTAATCGGAATCATCAAACATAAAAAACTCACCATTCAATTTCTTTTGCTTCCCCTTAAAAACCCTCTTTCTTTCCTTAAACACATCAAATTTCTTAATAGTCTCATCTTCCAATTTCATAATTTCCAATTCATTCTGATCGATTTCCTCGTGTTGCGGCATTAACGCCCTCAAAAACACATCGTTCGTTTTATTAACAAGGCGAAGAGTATTTTCCATAGCGGCAAGTTCTTTTTCGCTCAACTCAATTTTTTGTTTTAAATCGTCGTGTTCGTCCTTTAACGATTTCCGCTGTTCCTCCTCCTTCGTTTTATATTCTTCCATCGATAAGGGCTCCCCGTCTTCGCGAGAACCGAGCACCCCAAGTGCTATATGATGTTTGTGTTGAAATTGGGTAACTCGAACTCTTTTCGCGTTAATGTCGGCTTTTAATCTACTTCGGGTTTCTTCTAAATTCTTTTTAGTCGCTTCTAAAATTTGACAGTGAGTGTTGATTTCAATTTCGCGTTCTTTTAGTGCCTAAAAAAGTTTTTTTTAATTCTTTTAGAAATAAAATAAATTAAATTAATACGGTTTCTAAAATTAATTTGAATCGTTCTAAATCATAGATATTATCGGTTTCTTTAGTCAAAGCTTTTTCTAATTGCGAAACTTTTAACCGCAACATATTCACGTCAACTTGCATCTTGTGAATTTTCATTTTAACGATGGCCGTTTGCTTAACGCCCCCTTCAAAAAGAATTTTTTCCTCTTGCAATTTATGTTTTAATCGTTCCAATTTTTTCTCATCCTCAATTTTATGCAGGGTGAGTTTCCGCATTTCCTCCTCAACCTTTAACACTTGCCTCTTCAAAAACAACCTTTTCTCTGTATGCGTCTCCAATCTTTTTTCGAGTTCTTCGATTTTCGCGTCCATTAACTCTTTGTCTTCCCGCTTCGCCGAGGTGCCTTCAAGATCCGATATTTTTAATTCCATTTGGTATTTGTAGAAAGCTAAGCGATAACTCATTTCGGTTTGTAAGTAAACGGTCTTCATGATGTGGTTAACCTTGTGATGGCCGTTTCGGATCGTCAAAAGCGTTTTAGGAATTTGTAATTTTAATTTCGTCGATTCGTCGTTGATTTCTTTCAAATGATTTCGGTTCTTGAGCGAGACGTTTTGGGATTTATTAATGTCTTTCGTTAATATTTTATAAAGCATTTCTTCGTTTTTGATTAAATCGTGGAAATGTTTCGCTCTATCCGTTACCGTGCTCGAAATTGATTTCACTTTCATCAATTTTACCTCTAATTCTCTGATGTTCGTCAAAGTTTTTTGAATTGATTGGGTAATTTTGTTTATTTGGTCTTTGTAATTTTTGTTTTCTTTTCGCGCGCGTTCCAATTTCGTCGCAACGGTCAACAAAGTTGTTTTTGTCGTGGTCAAATTCACGTTAATTTCCAACGTGAATTTGGTCCCATCTTTTAATTCTTTCCTCGTGCGCGAATTTAAAGCGTTTAATTCCTCAATTTCGTTCTCTAACTCTTTGTTGAGATATATTTGTTGATGAAGAAACGATTGTTCTTCGTTAAATATTTGCTCGTGTTCTTTTATAGAGTCCTCGATTTGTTTTATTTCGCATTTAAATCCAAAAATTTCTTGATCGCGCTTCCTCAAATTTTTGACCGCGTTTTGCCAACGTTTAATTAATAATTTCTTTTCGTTTTCTTGCTCGCAAATTATTGCATTGGTTTTGTGTTGCATGCTGTGATAATTTGCGATCGCCGCGTCGATTTTCTCAGCTTTTCCCGCTTTTTCAGTTAAACAAGCTTGCAGCTTTTGTCTCCGAGCTTCCAAAGTTTTTAATTTGCGCGCATCTAATTGAGAATATCTTTTCAAAACATTTTCATCCCTAAGTTGTTCCTCAACGCACTCCTCAGTCGACTTATTAGCTTCGAGATCCCAATTAAAATTAACCTTAGCTTTTTCAATCCTACCCATAACTTTAGTTATCTCGCCCCTTTTCTCGTCATTTCTCACACCGATTTCCTCAATATGCTTTCTCACCCCTTTAATATCCTGCTCAGTTTTCTCATTCTCTCCCTTCAACTTTAAATATTTATGTTTCTCCGTTTTAATTTGTCGGTCATAATCCGTTAAAAGTTTCTCATTTTGCTCGGATTCCTCTTTAATAAATTTTAAATGTTTCTCGTAAGCTTTTAATTTGTTCGTTTCATTCTCGAATTTCTTTTTAACCACTTCCCTCCGGTGCAGTAACTTTTGAAACTCCAACATCAACCCTTGATTTTCTTTGTTAGTCACTGGGATATGAAAACCTTTGTTCCAGCCGATTTCGTTTAAAACCTCTTCCATGTTTAAAGCCATTTTTAACGGGAAAATTAATTAAAACAAAAAAAATTGTTAATTAATTGCGTAAACAAAAAACCATCCCCGTTAATTAAACGCAACCCTTCCTTAAAACACGTACAACAAAAAATAATAATTATACGTTTTAAATTGACATTATATTATGTTAATAAAATGTTTGGTTGCCATAACGGCTTCCTTATATTTTTAGAAAACTCTGACTGTGTCGATATACGCAACAGTTTGGAGTTTAAATTTAGGTTTTCTCTCATGGTCTTGAGTTCGTTTCGTTACCATCAATGCGGGATTGAAAATTCGGTTTTCTTTAAACCTGATTATCCCTCATTGTCATCATTTTTTGTGGTGATTTTGTATTTTTATGTAGTGGAAATTTATAAGAACACGTTGTGGGCTTCATTCTAAAAATACATCGCGATTGTTTATTTCAACATCAGCGAAATAACCTTCAGGTAAGTTTAATGATTATATATAGGGACGCAAAAAGGTGATTAAAACATAATTATAAGAATCATTTAGAACTAAAAAATTCGTGGAATATGAAACACTATTTAAATGTAATATAAACTTTGTATAAGCCGAGGTTGGTATTTGTCACATTTAAAAAGATTTAACAGTATATAAAATTATGAGGTTTTCTTCTGGATTTTCTGGATGATCCATTTCGAAAAAGACGTCTGAAAGAAATCAATCAATTCAGAAATATTTAATATGTTTGCTATATGTACTAAAATGAAGACTAAAAACGAAGCTTTTTTTTTAGTTGATAAACTGCTATCTCGTAAGCGGTTCTTCATTGGGCTTGAACTACCACATTTGTAATAAAAAAGAGTTTGATGCGTTTTATTATGATCAAATAAAATCTACTGCCTCAGCAGTTATGCTGCTTCTGCTCTAAATGGTTGCGATAATGCCCCTTTTTACATTAGCACTTCGTTCCCAATCGTTGCCTAACGCACAAAGTTCGTTACTCAACCTTTCGATGCCTGAAAGGATGCGCTTTAGATCGGCCTCTTTCAATATTTTTTGAATTTCTTCTTCATTATCTTTATCATCTGACTGTTCACGATCCAACTGTTTATTCACTTCTTCTAGGTCTTCATTTGAGAGTAGTTGATCTTGGACTTCTAAATGTTCTGTGACATCTAGAGCACTAACATCTTCCAAATCCCAAACTATCTGCAAGCCTAGTGATGTCTTCAACAAGTTTCACTTGTTGTGGCACTTCTTCAAAATCATGTATTAATGCAGGCAGAAATTTTCGCCAAATTCCATTTAAACATTTTGCCGAAACTTGATGCAAATTGGCTGCAAAAGTAATGTTGTATTTTGATGCATGTAAACAATTTTGACAACCAATGGTGTTTACATTTCATCTAGATTTTGACGATGTCCTACAGTATTGTCAAAGAGAAGAAGTACCTTGGGCGTCAATTTTTTTTTTTTCGCAAAAACGTAGAGCAGTGGGACAAAAATAATTTTTATACCAATCTGTGAAAATAGTTTGTGTTTTATTCCATTTCCAATACACTGGTAACATGTCTATTGAGACCTTTTAAAGCACAAGAGTTATTCTTTCTTTCACAACTTTAAAACTTGAAGCAGATCGCTGTTCTCCAGAAATAAAGTTCGTGGTGGTAACTGCTTCCAATAAAGACCTGTCTCGTCAACATTAAAGATTAAGTCTGGGGAATATATAAACCTGAAATTCCTTAGAAAAAGCAGCTGCAGCTGTAACATCTGCACTTGCTGCTTCAACACATAGTTTTACACTTCAATAGTTACTTTGAAAATTAAATCTCATAAACCAACCCTTATTTCCCAAAAATGTTTCATCACCTCCATCGATTTCCTGAAGGTTATTGAAAATTGAGTTTGCTTTTTCCATTCCACAACTCTTAAGTTACCTTTGCTATAGCTTACATGTCTAACGTTTTGTGATGTACATTGTTGAGCAGAGTGTTTAATTTTATCCACATTTTTCATAATTGTGGTAACAGTGATGGAGGTAAGTTTAAAGAACTACAGACATTAGGGCGTGTCTGTCCATTTTCCATCCGTCGAATCACTTCCATTTTTGTTTCAAGTGAAATGAAAAGGATTGCCGTGCCTTCTTAACGGGGTCGGAAACTCTGATGCCTTTCTTCTGGTTGGCCAACCCAACCCCCCAACCCTTCTTTATTTTTATATGAATACGTGGATATCTGAAATATCATTTTAAAATTTGTATTCTACTATTTTTATTCATTTCAACATTATTTTAAAAATATATACATACCCAACAATCAGTAAAAACGTTCAATAAGTAAATTATAACGTAATACAATATAAAAATAAAAACCAACCACAACTAACAACAAAAATTGGTTGTATAGGGGAAAGATATTTGTATTCAAATGAAGGCTGAAATCAAAGCTTTTTTTGACCATTATCGGATTCAAAAGACTTCACCCGTCGCTTTGAAGGCAAATAGACTACTCCATAGACAAAAAATGGGACTAGCTTTGTTTGACGCGTAAATTAATTCTTTATAATGTGCAGTAATTTCATTTTTTGTCACATACTCTTGTAATAATTTTCGCAGGTGTAATGAAAAAATGTACCCGATTTCGGTCGATCTGAGAAGGAGCTCGACTTTACGATTTTTTTTTCTCAAAAACTGTTTGGCAAAAGAATTTGAAATTTGAATGAATTTGTTCTTAATGCAGAGCATATTATACTTTATAAATATTTCATATAGTTTTGCGGAAAATCGCGGTTTAATAATTAACCCGATTATTTAAAAAATTACCAAGCTGATTTCAACGCGGTTTTAACCAAAATATGTCAAATAATTTCGGTTATCGGATTCCGGAATTAGATTTTCAAAATTATGTGTCCCTAATTTTTTATGAGCAATTAATCGTTATTTTTTTTTATTTAAAATTTCATTAAATCCGATAATAGTACATTCTACTGCCTCAGTAGAATGTACTATTATCGGATTTAATGGATTTAATTTAATATTATCGGACACCTCAGTGGCTGTCTCATTTGGGATATAATATATTAATATCGAAATAACAGTTACTTTTCAACCATAGTTCATAAACTATTGCCTCGTCCGCTGCGCTTCCTCGGCTTTAAACTGACGATGTAATATATTAATATCGAAATAATAACAGTTACTCTTCGACTATAGTGGACTATATTGCCTCGTCCGCTGCTCTTCCTCGGCTTTAAACTACCATATTTGTAATAAGGAGGCCTCTGATTCTTCCTATTATAATCAAATAAAATCATCTGCCTCGACTGCATTGTAACATATTATCGAAATAACGACGTTTATTTTTAAATCGAACCTTTTTTGACTAGTACATTCTACTGCCTCAGCAGCAAGCCTGTCACTGTTGGGATATAATACATTAATATCGAAATAACAACAGTTACCTTTCAAGCATAGTTAATATACTATTGCCTCGTCAGCTGCGCTTTCTATTATAACCAAATAAAATTCTTCTGCCTCAGCATAAAGCTTATGCCTCTACGCTGCTTCGGCGGCATACTAACGTATTAATATCGAAATAACTACGTTTATTTTTACTTGTAGTATATGAGCTATTGCCTCAGCAACTGCTCAGCCTTACTTTACAACAGTTACTTTTTAACTATAATTGATGAACAATTGCCTCGTCAGCTGCGCTTCCTCGGCTATTAACTATCACATTTGTAATAAGAAAGGCTCCGTTTCTTTCTATTGTAATCTAATAAAATCTCCTACCTCAGCAGCTACGCAGCCTTAGTTTACAACAGTTACTTTTCAACTGTAATTAATGAACTATTGCCTCGTCAGCTACGCTTCTTCGGCTATTAACTACCACATTTGTAATAAGAAAGGCTCTGTTTCTTTCTATTGTAATCTAATAAAATCTCCTGCCTCAGCAGCTACGTAGCCTTAGTTTACAACAGTTACTTTTCAACTGTAATTAATGAACTATTGCCTCGTCAGCTACGCTTCCTCGGCTATTAACTACCACATTTGTAATAAGAAAGGCTCTGTTTCTTTCTATTGTAATCTAATAAAATATCCTGCCTCAGCAGCTACGCTGCTTCGGCTGCATACTAACGTATTAATATCGAAATAACGACGTTTATTTTTACTTGTAGTATATGAGCTATTGCCTCAGCAGCTGCGCAGCCTTAGTTTTCAACAGTTACTTTTCAACTATAATTGATGAACTATTGCCTCGTCAGCTGCGCTTCCTCGACTATTAACTACCACATTTGTAATAAAAAATGCTCTGTTTCTTTCTATTGTAATGTCATAAAATCTTCTGCCTCAGCAGCTACGCTGCTTCGGCTGCATTCTAACGTATTAATATCGAAATAACGACGTTTATTTTTACTTGTAGTATATGAGCTATTGCCTCAGCAGCTGCGCAGCCTTAGTTTTCAACAGTTACTTTTCAACTATAATTGATGAACTATTGCCTCGTCAGCTGCGCTTCCTCGGCTATTAACTACCACATTTGTAATAAAAAAGGCTCTGTTTCTTTCTATTGTAATGTCATAAAATCTTCTGCCTCAGCAGCTACGCTGCTTCGGCTGCATTCTAACGTATTAATATCGAAATAACGACGTTTATTTTTACTTGTAGTATATGAGCTATTGCCTCAGCAGCTGTGCAGCCTTAGTTTTCAACAGTTACTTTTCAACTATAATTGATGAACTATTGCCTCGTCAGCTGCGTTTCCTCGGCTATTAACTACCATATTTGTAATAAAAAATGCTCTGTTTCTTTCTATTGTAATGTCATACAATCTTCTGCCTCAGCAGCTACGCTGCTTCGGCTGCATAATAACATATTAATATTGAAATAACGATGTTTATTTTTACTTGTAGTATATGAGCTATTGCCTCAGCAGCTGCGCAGCCTTAGTTTTCAACAGTTACTTTTCAACTATAATTGATGAACTATTGCCTCGTCAGCTGCGTTTCCTCGGCTATTAACTACCATATTTGTAATAAAAAATGCTCTGTTTCTTTCTATTGTAATGTCATACAATCTTCTGCCTCAGCAGCTACGCTGCTTCGGCTGCATAATAACATATTAATATTGAAATAACGATGTTTATTTTTACTTGTAGTATATGAGCTATTGCCTCAGCAGCTGCGCAGCCTTAGTTTTCAACAGTTACTTTTCAACTATAATTGATGAACTATTGCCTCAGCAGCTACGCAGCCTTAGTTTACAACAGTTACTTTTCAACTGTAATTAATGAACTATTGCCTCGTCAGCTACGCTTCCTCGGCTATTAACTACCACATTTGTACTAAGAAACGCTCCGTTTCTTTCTATTGTAATCTAATAAAATCTCCTGCCTCAGCAGCTACGCTGCTTCGGCTGCATTCTAGCGTATTAATATCGAAATAACGACGTTTATTTTTACTTGTAGTATATGAGCTATTGCCTCAGCAGCTATGCAGCCTTAGTTTTCAACAGTTACTTTTCAACTATAATTGATGAACTATTGCCTCGTCAGCTGCGTTTCCTCGGCTATTAACTACCATATTTGTAATAAAAAATGCTCTGTTTCTTTCTATTGTAATGTCATACAATCTTCTGCCTCAGCAGCTACGCTGCTTCGGCTGCATAATAACATATTAATATTGAAATAACGATGTTTATTTTTACTTGTAGTATATGAGCTATTGCCTCAGCAGCTGCGCAGCCTTAGTTTTCAACAGTTACTTTTCAACTATAATTGATGAACTATTGCCTCAGCAGCTACGCAGCCTTAGTTTACAACAGTTACTTTTCAACTGTAATTAATGAACTATTGCCTCGTCAGCTACGCTTCCTCGGCTATTAACTACCACATTTGTACTAAGAAACGCTCCGTTTCTTTCTATTGTAATCTAATAAAATCTCCTGCCTCAGCAGCTACGCTGCTTCGGCTGCATTCTAGCGTATTAATATCGAAATAACGACGTTTATTTTTACTTGTAGTATATGAGCTATTGCCTCAGCAGCTGCGCAGCCTTAGTTTTCAACAGTTACTTTTCAACTATAATTGATAAACTATTGCCTCGTCAGCTGCGCTTCCTCGGCTATACACTACCACATTTATAATAAAAAATGCTCTTTTTCTTTCTATTGTAATGTCATAAAATCTTCTGCCTCAGCAGCTACGCTGCTTCGACTGCATAATAACATATTAATATTGAAATAACGATGTTTATTTGTACTTGTAGTATATGAAATATTACCTCAGTAGCTACGCAGCCTTAGTTTACAACAGTTACTTTTCAACTATAATTGATGAACTATTGCCTCGTCAGCTACGCTTCCTCGGCTATTAACTACCACATTTGTAATAAGAAAGGTTCTATTTCTTTCTATTGTAATCTAATAAAATCTTCTGCCTCAGCAGCTACGCTGCTTCGGCTATGTAATAACGTTAATATCGAAATAACGACGTTTATTTTTACTTGTAGTATATGAGCTATTGCCTCAGCAGTTACGCAGCCTCAGTTTACAACAGTTACTTTTCAACGGTAATTGATGAACTATTGCCTCCTCAGCTGCGCTTCCTCGGCTTTAAACTACCACATTTGTAATAAAAAACGCTCTGATTCTTTTTATTATAATCAAATAAACTCTTTTGCCTCAGCAGCTACGCTGCCTCGGCTAGAGAATATGTTAATATCGTAATACTTTTACAGCTACACCACCTCGGCTTAAAATTAAAAAGTTTGTATTAGAAAAGCTAAAATCGGCTAAGGACTACCTCGGCAGCTTCGGTTAAAGCCAACACATATTCATGACTAATCTACTTGGATTGCAGAAAATTAATGTTTTTTTTTTTATATTTTAGTTTAAAACAAAATGGAAATCAAGCTGTTATCATGTCCATTATGCCTTAAACCTCACTTTGAAGGAGTGGATTCGTTAAGAAGCAGCTTAATAACAGCGGCAACATCTCCAATATCATGCCCAGTATGCAACGAGCTTTTAATGGGATTAGATAAATTAACGATACACTTATTTAGCCACATCCAAGAAAATTTCATAAAAGCGACCGCGATTCAAACGATTCCCTCGATAGACGTAATTCATTCTGATCCAACCCCAGATTGCTTTTCTTCGAGCCAATTAAACTTGCTTCATACAGAGCCACAAACCGAACCCGATAAAAATTCGAAAACAAAATTAATTCGTTGTGATATTTGTAATTTTTCGTTTTCCGACGAAAATATTTTGGAGATGCACCAAAAACTTTTACATCAAACGCAAGCGGATCAACAAACGGGGAAGTACAGCTATCATTGTCATTTGTGTAGTAAAAAATTTAAAATGAGAGGAAGTCTGATGGTCCATTTGAGGGTGGCTCATTTTGGTTTTACGAATCAACAAGAAACGGCGGTTATCAATAAAAGTGTTGAAATCGAAAATAAGGCGAAAATTCAGGAGAAGGACGAAAAAGACGGAAATTCGGAAAAGATTGAAAAATCGGAAAATAAACAATGGGCGTGTGATGTCTGTTTCAAATTATTTACAACAAAATATTTTTTAAAAAAGCATAAAAGATTACATACTGGTGAGATGCCATATTTTTGTACGCAATGTAATAAATCATTTACGTTTCAACAATCGTATCATAAACATATGTTGTATCATTCATCGGAAAAGCCGCATGTTTGCGGGGAATGCGGACGAGCTTTCAAAGAATTATCCACGCTTCATAACCACGAAAGAATTCATTCAGGGGAACGTCCCTTTGCCTGCGAAACGTGCGGAAAATGTTTCAGACAAAGAGTTTCTTATTTGGTTCATCGTAGAATACACACTGGAGTTATGCCATATAAATGTACAGCTTGCGACAAAAGCTTTCGATACAAAGTTAGTCAAAAATCGCATAAATGTCTCGCAAATCCTCCCGGATCCGTTATTAGGGCTCCGATTTTGGTCGATAAAATCATCCAAAAAGCTAATAAAACAAATAATAACGAAAAAACTTCGGGTGAAAATGTTAATTCGATCGTTTTTAACGCCCAAGGAGAGATTATTGGACAAAATTTTGCTTATGATGGGCAAAACATTATTAGAGTATCCCCAAATAATATTAACAATGAGACTCATAATAATAATAATAACAATCAAACAGTGGATAATTCTTATGGGAGCGGTGAGAATTCCGATTTTTTCTCGATGGTGCTATCTCCCGGGCTTCCTGACGTACAAACTCTTTATTTATCTAGTCCTGAAGATCAATCGGAAAAAAAGGGGAGCAGTTTGGATACGATTAATGAGGAATCTTTTAAAAAGTTGTTGTATGGGGATCATCAATGAAAATAAATTAAAAATTATATTGATTTTATAACAAAGTTATAAGTAGGTTAAGTAATTTATCACTCAGGATGTTTTTTTGTAGTACAAAAAACATGCTTATTTATTAACAAAAAAATATGGAATAAAATATATTTTTTGAACACTTTTTATCTCTTTCATTTCGATGTTATTAGCGACTTTTAAATTTAATTAATAACATATTTCCTTTTTAGCTGTAGTTTGTGTTTTGATGCTTATAGAACCCCGCATTTTTAACCAAAATACGTTACAACGTTTTCACCCTCATTGAAACATTATTTACACCCTCTGCCTCTAACTCCTACGCCCCACCCCTACGCCTCTCACTCACTCCTCTGCCCAAATACCCCCTCATTAATCTCCCGCCTTAACCTCCCTTATCCAGTATTCACTTCCCATCTAAACCCCTCACCATCGACACCAAAACCCTATCCTACCGCGCCACCAGCAGCCTTTTGTTTCCTTATTGAACTAACTGGATATATCTTCTAACAAAAATATGGCGGATAACATTGTGGTCATGGCGAAAGAGGCGGTGGAGATTAAGGATATGGTAAAAACCTTGGAAAGATATTTTAATGGGGAAGGGATTTGAAGTGAATGATGAAGTTTTGTAAGGGTGGGAATAAAAGAGCAAAAAACTGGAGATAGGGGGGAAAGGAGATCGAGGAAGTTAGAGAGTATGCTTACTTGGGGTATGTATTTAGGGAGGATAACAGGGAGAGGTTACATGTGAAAGCAATGGCAAAAAAGCTAATGGTGAGTGAAAAAAGCTAAGTGATGGGACAAGTATAGGGTTGAGAGGAGAGGGTCTATGGAAGAAATGTTGCAACGAGGAAGATTATGTATGAAGGTCTGGTTAGCAGTATAATGATGTATGGGGCAGAGGTATGGGGATGCAAGCTAGATATTGCAGATATGGGAGTGAGAGAAGAGGTAAAGGTAGATAAGATTAGAGTAGTGGGCGGCAGGGACGTGAAATATGAAGAAAGAATAGAAGGGAGGCCAAACTGTGGGATCTTGGTAGAGCAAAATTAAAGAAGGAAAGGTCAGATATGGGAAAGGAAACAGAGCCAATTATTACAGAAAAGTGGCCTATTCAGTAACTGAGATATCTACAGAAAGAAGGACATAAATAAAAGAGGGAAGGTATAACGAAGAGTACAGAGACATAATTACGGAAAGGCTATCTAAATACTTGGTATTGGAAGGAGTTGAGGAAGGGAAGGAATTTGTGCCTAGGTTCCGATATCTAAATGAGAGAGAGCTAATAAATAGTGGATGGCCGAAGAGGAGAGGTGGTGTAGGCTGTGCAGGGAGGAATGGGAAACATTACAACATATGTTGAATGGGTGTAGTGAGTTGAGGGAGGAGGAGAAGGACCGTGAGGGGATCTTGAGGGAGGGGGAGGGGGGAAACGATGAATGAGAAGGGATGTTGAGGTGAGAAACACAGAATTAGACATTGATTTGTAAGAAATTATGGAATCCTGAGTGGACATGCACAAGTAATAATCAATTGAGAACTAGTACCATATTTTATCACAGCTCGAACAGTAAAAATGATAAATAAAATTGATGATATGACCTAATTGAACTTTAAGCAGTGAGTGTCAGCGGTGTATTAATGCGGACTTGTACGAAATGGATACACTGATCACAGGAAATCCATTAATACAAAAACTTTTCTGTATCTCCTCTTCTCGTCTCAATAGACCATCGTATTAACCCGTCGTCTGTCGGGTTCGGGCGATTTTTATGGCGTTAATACATTTAGAAAAAATATGAAACAATTCATTAAATTCATTGCATTAATCTTGTGAGTTCATATTCTATCTCATATTAACTTCTTTTTAAGTGGGTGTCCACACAATGTGTATTAACTTATTAGTAATTTTTTTAGTTGAACAGTTTAGCTTTTATGCTTAACCACGCTCCTCTACTTCAGCAGCATAGCTACCTCGGCTGCGAATATTAAGTTACTGCAAAAATATTCACTTTTATTTTTCAATATACATATGAGGTACTACCTCGGCAACTTTGCTGCCTCAGCTTACATCTAATCCATTTTATATAAAAATGTCTGTATTGGTTTTATTTATGCGTAAACACTTTCTTCTAACTCAGCAGCATAGCTGCCTAATATTAAGTTATTACAAAAAAAACACTTTTCAATGTACGAATATGAGCTATTACATCAGCAGCTTTGCCTCGGCTTATGTTTAATTCATTCCCAGGCAGCAGTCCCAAATTATTTTGACGTCTATTTTTAATCATAATTTGTCGACGACGTCTTATGTCCCATAATATACGTCATAATTGGCGTCATTTTTTACGACGCCAATTACGACGTAAGTTTTTCTATTACACTGTTTTGTAAATTATTGTATGTCCTGAGGTGTTTTTGTAAAAGTTATATTGGTTCTTGATATTTGAAGAATGTTATGGATTAAATTGGGTAGAGCTTCATCTTCATACCATTCATTATGAGGGATGGTATGAAGTTAAACCTCACCCCAACCTAATCATAGAAAAACAAAATCAATCTCAAAACAATATCTTCTAAGCTCAATTTAATATGACAGATTCAATATGAGGGACGGTATGAAGTTTTTCGTGTTTGGTTGGGTTGCGTTGAACATGAACTTCATACCATTCAATAGAGGCATGATATAAAGTTAAAGCTCAACATAACCCAGGCATAGAAAAACAAAATCAACCATAAAACAACAAATTGTTTAAGTTCAATACATGAGAGTTGGTATCAAATTGGGTTGGGTTGAGCTCCAAGTTCATACCATTCAATATGAGGCATGGCATGAAGTTGAAGCTCAACCCAATCATAAAAAAACAAAATCAACATCTTCTAAGCTCAATTCAACATGAGAGATGGTATCAATTTGGGTTGACTTGAGCTCCAACTGCGTACCATTCAATATGAGGGATTGGTATAAAATTTTTCTTCTATGGTTGCGTTGGGTTGAGTACCAACTTCATACCATACACTATGAGGCATGATATGAAGTTAAAGCGCAACCCAACTCTATTATGGAAAATCTAAATTAACCCCAAAACAACATCTTCTAAGTTCAATTCAACTGAAAGGTAGTTCTTCACAAATTGCTTAATTTCCTTCAAATTAATAACAATTAAAATAATCAATTTAATTTAAATGCATTTAGTTCATGACTTTACGTACGAAAAGTTGTTTCAAATTCACATATTGAACAGTTTACTATTGGAGTTTTTTTTGAAGATTCAAAACCGTCATCACTAGAACTTTATATGCGAGATTTTATTTTTGATCTATCTAGTTTATTAGGTAATAGTTTATATTGGTTTATAAGTTCTATAAACTGAAAATATGTTGCATTACTTGTGATGCACCTGTCAAGACTTCCATTTGCAATGTGATGAGGAGCACCATGGTTTGGACATGTTCAATAATTCGTAAGTTGACTTTTTAAATCACTATAAAATTTTTTTTTATTAAAGTAATTACAATCTGGTCAGAAAGACCAATTAGCAATTTGTTTCTAACTTAACTTAATAATTATGACATGCACCTATTTTGCCTCACATATCACATGCTCTGCTTTATACACAATAACTCACAGAAACTACACCAGTTCGAACGGCTTTTTTCTCTGGAGTCTTCTCTTTAGTCCAGTGTTGTCAAGGAGCTGGATGGCCTCAACGTTGGCGTGTTTATGCAGTCTTTCTTCATGTCTGCTGGCAAATTTCTTGATACTCTCTTCTACTGTTTCTATCTCTAAGTCGTTATGGAGATCTTTATTTCTTATATACCAGGGTGCATTGACAATGTTTCTTAGCACTTTGTTTTGAAATCTTTGAATTACTTTTAATATTTGTTTGTACAGTATTAATTTATTATGTAACGCTAGGGTTGAATTTCGCCCTATTAGCCAGTACATTTTTCTATATTTTATTTCAAGTTCTTGTCTTTTTTTTAACATGAGCTTTCCAGCGGAGCTTTGCATCTAGTGTTATACCAAGATATTTCGCAGTGTTTGAATACGGAACTGGTGTATTCTTGATATTAACAGCCATCTGTTGACAAACTTTGTTGGTAAAGTTGATATGTATAGATTTCGTTTCATTTAATCTGATTCTCCATTTGACAGTCCAACTATGTATACTATTGACTGCAAGTTGCAGTTTTTCAGTCGCTTCTTCATTGCTTCTACCTACTGATAGCATAGCAGTGTCGTCAGCAAAAGTTGCAATAGTGCTGTTTTCTGGTTGTGGTATATCGCAAGTGTAAAGAAGGTAGAGAATCGGCCCTAAGACACTTCCCTGCGGAACCCCAGCCTTAATCAATTGTAGTTCAGAATAGGCGTCTTCTTGTTTAACTCTAAAATATCTTTCAGAAATATATGATTCCAAAATTTTAGAAAATTGTTTCGGTAAATATGTTCTGAGTTTATAATTTAGGCCTTCATGCCACACTCTATCAAATGCCTGCGAAACATCCAAAAATACTGCAGAGCATATCATCTTCTCTTCTAGTGTTTTTTCTATAATGTCCGTTATTCTATGTACTTGTTCAATCGTGGCATGTTTATTTCTAAATCCAAATTGATGATTTGGAAACAATGCCTTGGCGTCAATTATAGGTTTTAATCTTTTTAGTAGAAGTTTTTCGAATAATTTTGCTATTACAGGCAGCAATGATATCGGTCTGTAGGATGTTATTCCATGAAGGGGCTTTCCTGGTTTGGGTACCATTATGACTTCAGCCACTTTCCAAAATCTAGACACATATCTCAATCTAAAGGCAGCATTAAATAAGTGTGTTAGTTTGACTAGTGCTTTTCTTGGAAGCTGTTTTAGCACTTCACCGGTTATTAAGTCAAAACCAGGAGCTTTTCTCGATTTCATATCTTCTTTTATCTCGGCATACACTTCATTGGGCGTTGTCGGTCTAATGCTTTCTTCTTCCTGGCATCGTTCTTCCCATGTTGTCTCTCCTTCCTGATCTTCAATAGGCGTGAACGTTTGTGCCAAATGGCTTGCAAAAATGTCTGCTTTTTGCTTGCAACTTCTAGCCCATTTTCCATCAGGTCGTTTGATTGGGGGGTCCTGAATTATAGGCCTTTTGAGTTTTTTAGTAGTTCTCCAAAATGAGTAATCAGTACTACTGTCATTCTTTAGATTTCTCAGGTAAGTATTCATAGATTCATCCTTGATTTTCTGAATCTGTCTTTTTAGATGCTGAGTAGCGTTATTTAGTCTAGTTTTATCTTCGGGATCTCTTGACAGTTGCCATTTTCGTCTAAGTTTTCTTTTTTCCATTATTAATTGTCTGATTTCTTTGGGGTAATTGCTTCCTGCTACTCTAGCGTGTAGTATGGGAGAGTTTTCCCATGCAGCAGTTTGGATATTTTTAACGAATATCTCTGCTTCTTCTTCTAGTTGCGTTTCATTCTTAAGTGGAACTGCTAGGTTAATTTTCTCTTCCAAGCGAATTTTAAAGCTTTCCCAGTCTGTTAACTTAGTTGTTAACGTTGGATTGAATACTTTTTTAAATATATCATCACTTAAAGTCATTGTGATTGGTGAGTGATCAGAATTCATATCCCAACCTTCTTCAATATTCAGATATTTGGACGATATATTTTTTATAATAAAAAAGTCAATGAGGCCGGGAACTTTATTTTGGTCTGTAGGCCAGTACGTAGGCTTGCCGGTTGACAAATATTCACATTTACTTTCTTGAATTGCTTCCAGTAGCTCCTTACCTTTAGTTGTAATTAATCTGGAACCCCAGTTGGTATGTTTTGCATTAAAGTCTCCACCTATTATGAATCTATGACCTTGTTTACTCAGAAATTGAAGATACTGATGCTTCTTGATTGTGTGTTTCGGAGGGCTGTAGACTGTCGCTATGGCAAATTGAAAAGTTTTTGTTGTTATACTTACAGATGTAGCTTGTAGCTCTTCAGTCTTGTATTCTAGTTCTTGGTGATGCAGGATATTTTCTTTAATTACAACAGCACTACCTCCCTTTGCAGCGTTTTCAGGATGCAAAGTGTGGTATACTTTATAGCCTCTAAATTTAATAAATGATTGATTGGTAAAGTGCGTTTCTGCGATTAAGCATACGTCAATATCGTCATTAATTAGGACTGCCTGTAGTTCCTAATTAAAATAACTACTATAAAATGACATGATGTTAATAAGAGTTTGTTGCCTAGGTTTCTGTAAAAAAAGTGCTGGTTTTTCTTAAGTGCTTCCTTCTGCCTCAGCAGCTACGCTGCGTCGGTTACAAAATATCAAGTTACTACAAAAATAATGACTTATTTTCCAATGTACTTATGAGCTACTACCTCGGCAGCTAAGCTGCCTCGGCTTGTATTTAATCCATTTTTATTAAAAATAAGTGCTGATTTCTGTTATGATTATGTACTCTTTTCTGCCTTAGCAGCTACGCTGCTTCAGCCCCGACATATCAGATTACTACAAAAATAGTAGCTTTTATTTTGCAGTGCATTTAAGAGTTATTACCTCAGCAGCTAAGCTGCCTCGGCTTATACTTAATCCATTTCACTAAAAGAAAGTGCTTGTTTCTTTTATGATTAAGTACTCTCTTCTGCCTCAGCAGCTACGCTGTCTCGGCTACGAAATATCAAGTTATTACAAAAATAATGACTTATTTTCCAATGTACTTATGAGCTACTACCTCGGCAGCCAAGCTGCCTCGGCTTATATCTAATCCATTTCAATAAAAGAAAGTGCTGGTTTCATTTATGATTAAGTATTCTCTTCTGCCTTAGCAGCTACGCTGCCTCGGCTACAAAATATCAAGTTACTACAAAAATAATGACTTATTTTTCAATGTACTTATGAGTTACTATCTCGGCAGCTAAGCTGCATCGGCTTGTATTTAATCCATTTTTATTAAAAATAAGTGCTGATTTCTGTTATGATTATGTACTCTTTTCTGCCTTAGCAGCTACGCTGCTTCAGCCCCGACATATCAGATTACTACAAAAATATTAGCTTTTATTTTGCAGTGCATTTAAGAGTTATTACCTCAGCAGCTAAGCTGCCTCGGCTTATACTTAATCCATTTCACTAAAAGAAAGTGCTTGTTTCTTTTATGATTAAGTACTCTCTTCTGCCTCAGCAGCTACGCTGTCTCGGCTACGAAATATCAAGTTATTACAAAAATAATGACTTATTTTCCAATGTACTTATGAGCTACTACCTCGGCAGCCAAGCTGTCTCGGCTTATATCTAATCCATTTCAATAAAAGAAAGTGCTGGTTTCATTTATGATTAAGTATTCTCTTCTGCCTTAGCAGCTACGCTGCCTCGGCTACAAAATATCAAGTTACTACAAAAATAATGACTTATTTTTCAATGTACTTATGAGTTACTATCTCGGCAGCTAAGCTGCATCGGCTTGTATTTAATCCATTTTTATTAAAAATAAGTGCTGATTTCTGTTATGATTATGTACTCTTTTCTGCCTTAGCAGCTACGCTGCTTCAGCCCCGACATATCAGATTACTACAAAAATAGTAGCTTTTATTTTGCAGTGCATTTAAGAGTTATTACCTCAGCAGCTAAGCTGCCTCGGCTTATACTTAATCCATTTCACTAATAGAAAGTGCTTGTTTCTTTTATGATTAAGTACTCTCTTCTGCCTCAGCAGCTACGCTGTCTCGGCTACGAAATATCAAATTATTACAAAAATAATGACTTATTTTCCAATGTACTTATGAGCTACTACCTCGGCAGCTAAGCTGCCTCGGCTTATATCTAATCCATTTCAATAAAAGAAAGTGCTGGTTTCATTTATGATTAAGTACTCTCTTCTGCCTTAGCAGCTACGCTGCCTCGGCTACAAAATATCAAGTTACTACAGAAATAATGACTTATTTTTCAATGTACTTATGAGCTACTACCTCGGCAGCTAAGCTGCCTCGGCTTATATTTAATCCATTTTTATTAAAAATAAGTGCTGATTTCTGTTATGATTATGTACTCTTTTCTGCCTTAGCAGCTACGCTGCTTCAGCCCCGACATATCAGATTACTACAAAAATAGTAGCTTTTATTTTGCAGTGCATTTAAGAGTTATTACCTCAGCAGCTAAGCTGCCTCGGCTTATACTTAATCCATTTCACAAAAAGAAAGTGCTTGTTTCTTTTATGATTAAGTACTCTCTTCTGCCTCAGCAGCTACGCTGTCTCGGCTACGAAATATCAAGTTATTACAAAAATAATGACTTATTTTCCATTGTACTTATGAGCTACTACCTCGGCAGCTAAGCTGCCTCGGCTTATATCTAATCCATTTCAATAAAAGAAAGTGCTGGTTTCATTTATGATTAAGTACTCTCTTCTGCCTTAGCAGCTACGCTGCCTCGGCTACAAAATATCAAGTTACTACAAAAATAATGACTTATTTTTCAATGTACATATGAGCTACTACCTCGGCAGCTAAGCTGCCTCGGCTTATATTTAATCCATTTTTATTAAAAATAAGTGCTGATTTCTGTTATGATTATGTACTCTTTTCTGCCTTAGCAGCTATGCTGCTTCAGCCACGACATATCAGATTACTACAAAAATAGTAGCTTTTATTTTGCAGTGCATTTAAGAGTTATTACCTCAGCAGCTAAGCTGCCTCGGCTTATACTTAATCCATTTCACTAAAAGAAAGTACTTGTTTCTTCTATGATTAAGTACTTTCTTCTGTCTCAGCAGCTACGCTGTCTCGGCTACGAAATATCAGGTTATTACAAAAATAATGACTTATTCTCCAATGTACTTATGACTACTACCTCGGCAGCTAAGCTGCCTCGGCTTATATCTAATCCATTTCTATTTAAAAAAAGTACTGGTTTCTTTTATGATTAAGTACTCTGTTCTGCCTCAGCAGCTACGCTGCCTCGGCTACAAAATATCAAGTTACTACAATAATAATGACTTTTATTTTCCAATGTACTTATGAACTACTACTTCGGCGGATAAGTTAATATTTTTTTTTTAAAATCTAACTTATAAAATAACACAAATTCTCTTTTTAGGTATTGGAGTAGGTTGTAATGTAGCCCTAAGAGCACTTTCAATAACCTCTTCAATCCCAGTAATATCATAAGCTGAGCACTCCAAATATCGCATAGCTTTTATCTCTTTCGCCGCTTCCAATCCTTTTTCCATCGGCACTAAATCCCAATTTGGATCGTCAACTTTACGTAAATCACATTTCGTCGCTAAAAAAATAAAGAAAATTAAATATAAAGATTAAAAAAAAAGAACATTTAATCAATCTCATACCTACAAGAATAATGGGGGTGAAAGGTTCGTGCCGTTTTAATTCCGGCACCCATTTCGCTTTAACATTTAAAAACGAATTCCAATTGTTTATAGCGAAACAAAGCACGAAACAGGCAGTCTATAAATTGTTAAGTTAAATTAAATTAATTATTTAAAAGAATTCTTACGTTTGGGTAAGATATAACTCTGAGTCTATCGTAATCTTCTTGCCCCGCCGTATCCCATATCGTTATTTGATGCGTTCTGTCGTCCAAAATATAATCTTCGTCGTAATTATCGAACCTAAAATTTTATTTCCTGTTATAGATTAATTACAAAAATTTTTCTACTTACACAGTTGGGATATATTGCGATGTGGGTCTTTGCTTTGTCGTGTAACAAACTAAGAGACACGTTTTTCCTACGTACCCATCACCAACGATCGTAATTTTGATGTTTTGATTCCTCATTTCTTAAGGACTAATAATGTAAAGGTTGTAGTACTTATACTGAAAGTACGGAAACGGCTCAACATTTTTTACTTAATGATAAGATTATCATTATCCAGAGTTGGAGAGTAAATAAGGCGAGTGAATAAGGTTAATGTTAGTTTTCAGTGTAAGTAGTTGATAACAATGTGGGAAGGGATTGCAATAATTTTTGAAATGAATTAAAATATTTATAAATTATTATGTTATTGATTTGGAAATGATTTAATTTTTTTTAATTCAAAGCTAAGATTAAGACAATTTGGAAATCATCTTCTATATAAATATATTATCATTAAAAAGCGATACAAATTTATAAAATCTGTTCATAACAAAGTAATACAAAAAAAAATTACATGAGATTATAATATTAATCCGTTTCGAGGAAATTTACAAAATCAAACATCTCCTTTTTTTGGATGTAGGTAATGGTTTTAAACTAGCTCGAACCGCACTTTCAATAACTTGCTCAATTCCAGTCGTATCATGAGCCGAACACTCCAAATATTGCACTGCTTTAATATCTTTCGCCAACTCCAAACCTTTCTCCCTCGATATTAATCGTAAATTTGGATCGTCAACGTTTCGTAAATCGCATTTAGTCGCTGGAAAGGATCTCAATGAATTTGCGTTTAATGCTAAAACGTATACGTACCCACTAAAACAATAGGAGTGAAAGGTCGATGTCTTTTTAATTCAGGAACCCAAATTTCTTTAATATTCAATAACGACGCCAGACCGTTGATGGCATAACAAAGGACGAAACAATCAGTCTATAAATAAAATAATAATATAAAGAAGATTTGACGCAAGGATTAAATCTTTTTTTTTCTTTTTACGTTTGGGTAAGAAAAAATTCGCAATCGATCGTAACCCTCTTGTCCCGCCGTATCCCACAAACTAATTTTATACTCATTCTCACCATCCAAAACATAATCTTGATCGTAATTATCGAAACTAAAATTATTAAGATTAATTCGTAAATGTAAGAAAAAATTTTTACTTACACAGTCGGGATGTATTCTAACATACACGGTTTTTTAGTCGTATAACAAATTAATAAACAAGTTTTTCCCACAGAACCATCCCCGACGATGGTAATTTTTATGGATTTGCTCATTTTTAAATAATCACACTATTAAAGTCGCGAGCACAACACTAAAATATCATTAAACGTGTTTAATGCTTTCCACAATTTTATTTGCGACGATAAGATTAAACGCAATCCAAAAAAAGCAAACAAAAAGCCCCGTGTGGGCTACTATAATTATTTCCGTTTGTGACACAATAAATAAATAACACGCGACGAAAATAATAAGCCCAAAATAAACAAATTAATAAAGTTTGCATCAGTGTATTCTCAGATCTCGACGAAGATAATAATCTTATTGTTAGTGACTAACAGGTGGGCAAAATTTTTTTAACGAAAATGAAGTGTATTCAAAGATGTGTTTTTTTTTAAATAGGTCAAACATTAGAATTTGTTGTAAGGATGATGTCCGATAAGATCTTAACGATTGCTTTGGAGAAAAAAATCGTTATGATAAAACTTGCATTAAGTAACTAATTTATTATGAACGTTATCTTCATGGAGTTGGGAACTGAACCGAAAAAGAACTTATTCTAAAAAGACCTAAATGAGTTTATGACTTATGGAAAAAACAGCAGAAGCTCTCATCCACAACTCTTGTACGTAAAAATAAAGATGAATAAGTATCGTACCAATTTTTAAAAAACTTGTTAGCTTCATCCTGGCTGATTGAAATTTAAAAAGCTCTGACTGCTTAAAAGAGTATTGGGGATTTTTCTCGATGAGTTAGGGAATATCTCCAAAATCAAGAAAACTTCTTATCTTTATAATTGATGAGATGTGGATGAGTTTCGAGTGGGAGTGCAGAATCATAACCAATAATATATTTGACAAAATACTGAAATTTTGGTCAATAGTTGGATGAAGTTTTACCATAAGTTTTTGGAAAATTTTTCAATGCAACCCACCCGATTGCAACCTAACTTATCTGAATCCAAGCCAACGCAATCCAACCCAAGATAACGCAAGGCAACTCAACTGAATTTTACTTATATTCCATAACTTCGAAAATAACTTGCATTCCATGCTCACCAACTTGCTCCTAAATTAACTAAACTACTAAATTATATAGACGCTTAGCTATCACAAATGTTGTTTCATAAAGAGGAAGATAGATTAGCAAATGCCTGACGCTTTCCATAAACATTAATTAACTTTACGTTCGAAAATGCGAGGCTTAATTAAGCCGAAATGCCGTTTTTGAAACTATTTTTAAACTATATGTTAAATCTCCGAACTGATACCTTTTGGGCTATTCAGTACCAGTCACGAAGGTATTACCAGTCACGAAAATATTATTTTTCATTTAAGTATCTATGTATGATCTCTAATAATGATGTGAAAATGACGTGGAGTATAGATATGGCATTTCTGAAAACGAGATACAGAAAATGGTGTACCTACACTTCAGGATGGAGGTAAGCCTTGCTAAGGGAAAAATATGAAACAGCTTCTTGTTATAGAAATGAAAATCTTACCACGGTAGATTGTTAGATTAGGAGCGACAAGATCCTAAATTCTCTTTTACTTGGTAAGCCAGCATGACCAAGACGTTAAATACAAAAAAAAATCATGAAACATCTATTTCATGGAAAAAATCATCTGAAAGTTCCAAATGTAATAAAGAAAACTATCAACAATCTAATGGAAGTTACCGTTTCTTAAAATTATTTTTTGTTTTTGAGATATTATAATGTTGCTCAATTTTTCATTTTCACTGATTCTGGAGTTAAGATTAAAAAATTCATGAAAAATCTATTTCTCGGAAATATTAGCTGACATTTTCAAATATTATAAAGAAAGGTGTCTATTTTTTAATGAAAAAAACCGTTTCTCAAAATTTTGTTTCGTTTTTGAGATATAAATGTTCAATGTCCTCAACTTTTTCAATAATTTCATTGGTTTTGGAACTTGGATAAAAAATTCATGAAAAATCTGCTTCTTGGAAAAATCGTCTAAAATTCTCAAATGCAATAAAGAAAAGTGTCTACTTTTTAATTGAGAAAACCGTTTCTTAAAAATTGTGTTTAGTTTTGAGATATAACAGTTCAATTTTGCTCAATTTTTCGATTTCCTTGGATTTGTAGCAAAAATTAAAAATTCATGGAAAATTTGTTTCTTGGAAAAATCATTTAAAATTTCTAAATATTATAAAGAAAAGTGTCTACTTTTTAATGGAAGAAATCATCTCTCAATTATGTTTTGTGTTTGAGATACTGATATTCAAAAGTTTCTTTGTTCTATTGGTTTTAGAGTTAAGATTAAAACGATTCATGAAAAATCTACTTGTTTTAAAAAATCGTCAACAATTTTCAAATATTATAAAGAAAAGTGTCTACTTTTTAATGAAAGAAACGTTTTCTCAAAATTCTGTTTACTTTTTGAGTTATAAATGTTTAATATTGCTCAATTTTTTAATTTCATTGATTTAGAGCTAAGATTAAAAAATTCATAAAAAATCTATTTCGTTGAGAAATCGTCAAAAATTTTCAAATACTATAAAGAAAAGTGTCTACTTTTTAATGGAAGAAACCATCTCTCAATTATGTTTTGTTTTTGAGATACTGATATTTAAAAGTTTCTTTGTTCTATTAGTTTTAGAGTTAAGATTAAAACGATTCATAAAAAATCTGCTTGTTTGGCAAAATCGTCAACAATTTCCAAACGTTATAAAGAAAAGCATCTACTTTTTAATGAAAGAAACCTTTTCTCAAAATTCTGTTTAGTTTTTGAGTTATAAATGTTTAATATTGCTCAATTTTTTAATTTCATTGATTTGGAGCTAAGATTAAAAAATTCATGAAAAATCTATTTCATGGAAAAATTATCTAACATTTCCAAAGATTATAAAGAAAAGTGTCTACTTTTTAACGGAAGAAACCGTCTCTCAAAATTATGTTTCGGTTTTGAGATGTCGATGTTTAAAAGTTGCTTTATTCCATTGGTTTTAAAATTAAGATTAAAAAATTCATAAAAAATCTATTTCATTGAAAAATCGTCAAAAATATTCAAATACTATAAAGTGGTGAAGGTTCTCAATTTTTTTAATAGTTTCATTGGTTTTGGAGCTTACAATTAGATTAAAAATTCATGACAAATCTATTTGTTGGAAAAAGTATCTGAAGTTTCCAAATATTGTAAAGAAAAGTGTCTACTTTTTAATGGAGGATATCGTCTTTCAAAATTATGTTTCGTTTTAAGATATTGGTGTTTAAAAGTTGCTTTATTTCATTGGTTTTGGAGTTAAGATTAAAAAATTCATGAAAAATCTATTTCTTTCAAAATCGTCCAAAATTTCCAAATATAATAAAGAAAAGTGTCTACTTTTTAATGGAGAAAACCGTTTCTCAAAACGATGTTTAATTTTTGAGATATAAATGTTCAATGTTCTCAATTTTTTAATAGTTTCATTAGTTTTTGGAGCTTAGATTAAAAATTCATGAAAAATCTATTTCTTGGAAAAATTATTTAAAATTTTCAAATATTATAAAGAAAAGTGTCTACTTTTTAATGGAAGAAACCGTTTCTCAATATCATGTTTAGTTTTTGAGATATAAATCTTCAATGCTGCTCATTTTTTTTAAATAGTTTCATTGGTTTTTGGAGTTTAGATCAATATTGCATGAAAAATCTACTTCTTGGAAGATATATCTGAATATTCAAAATTTTATAAAGAAAAGCGTCTACTTTTTAATGGAAGAAACCTTTTCTCAAAATTTTTTTGAGTTTTTGAGATATAAATATTCAATTTTAATATAATTTTAGAGATATAATTTTTTAAATAATTTTTAATAGTTTCATTGGTTTTGGAGCTTAGATTAAAAATTCATGAAGAATCTATTTCTTGGAAAAATCATCTAAAGTTTCCAAATATTATAAAGAAAATTGTCTACGTTTTAATGGAACAAACTGTTTCTCAAAATTATATAGATTTTTTAAGATATAAATGTTCAATGTTGCTCAATTTTTCAATTTCCTTGGTTTTGGAGCAAAAATTAAAAATTCATGAAATAGATTTTATTTCTTTGAAAAATTATCTGAAAATCCCAAATATAATAAAGAAAATTGTCTAATTTTTAATGGAAAAAGCAGTTTTTCAAAATTATATTTCGTTTTTGAGATATCAATGTTCAAAGTTGCTCAATATTTTAATTTCATTGCTTTTGGAACTTTGATTAAAAAATCATGAAAATCTATTTCCTTGAAAAATTATCTGAAACTTCCAAACATAATAAAAAAAATTGTCTAATTTTTAATGATAGAAGCAATTTCTCAAAATTATATTTCGTTTTTACGATATCAATGTTCAAAAGTTGCTCAATACTTTAATTTCGTTGCTTTTGGAATTTTGATTAAAAATTCATGAAAAATCTATTTCTTGGAAAAAGCATCTGAAATTTCCAAAGATTATAAAGAAAAGTGTCTACTTTTTAATGGAAGAAATCGTTGAGATATAAATATTCAGTGTTCCTGAATTATTTAATGTATGTTATTTATTGTATCGACAAGGTTACAATATAACAACCAAACATCCAATATAATTCAACCCCTTTCCCCCTGCCCCTATCTTCCCACATTTCCTCGCTGTCACCACCTCCCTCATCTCCTTCCCTCCGCTCTCTTCTTCAACACGTTCTTCTAATCACCTCCTCCCTCAACTCATCATACTCCACCAGCAGATGGTGTAAGTCCAGTGTAAAGTACTCTTTGCCCATCTCACATAATATACACCCCTTCTCTTCATCCACCAGCTAAATCTATTATCCCTTTCTTCATTGCCCCACCTAAACTTGGCTACCTAAATACTTTGGTGTCTCCTTCGTTAAGATATCTATCCTCTCTTCATATTTACCTGCTCTTCTGTTCACCTTCATTTCATCCACCTTGACGTCCTTCCTCGCAATATATCCCAGTGATTCCCTTGCCAGACCCAGAACCCGCCTCCAATACAAATTCTGCGCGTCCTCCAGAATATCCTGCCTATTCCACCCCAACCCTCCACCCTCTACATCATTGTACTCCTCACTAGCCCGTTAAACATAATCTTTCTCTTCCTGATATCCCTCATATCCCTGCCAAACACTTTCTCACCTCATCCACAAACCTGTCCTATGATCCCAATCGCTGTTTCAGCAATATCCCTCACATGCGCCGCGTCCTTGCCATCCCCCCTGAACCTGTATCCCAGATATGTGAATACTCTAACCTCTCTCCTTTCCCACACCCATTCCTCCCTGCTTCTTCTCTCCCATCTGCAGAACTTCGTCATCGTCTTCGACGCATTCACCTCTAAACCGTTCACCCTAAAGTATCTTTTTCATTTCCGTCGCATCTGAAACTACCATCTACAAGGGGTAGATGCCTCCAACCTGTCTCCCAAATCCGCTGTATACAGAACAAAAAGGCTGGGACTCGGTGGGCATCCCTTCTCAACCCTCTCTTTGTCTAAACCGCTTTATTCACCGTGTTTCCTATTCTAGCTCTACCCATCTTTTCCCTGTATATCCTTCAAAAAAATTCAGGAAAAATCTATTTCTTAGCAAAAGTATCTGAAATTTCCAAATATTATACAGAGACATATACAAGTTGCTCAACATTTTAATAATTTTAATGGTTTTCGAGTTAACTTTAAAAATTTATGAAAAATCGATTTTGTGATAAAATTTTCTGCAGTTTCTAAAAATAATAAAGAATAGTGTGTATTTTTTAGTGGATGAATCCGTTTTTAAAAATTATGTTCACTTTTTGAGATATATATGTTAAAAATCGCTAATTTTTTTAACAATTTCATTGGACTTCAAGCTAAATCTAAAAATTCATGAAAAATCTATTTCTTAGAATAATCATCTAAAAATTCAAAGAATTATAATCCTATAACCCAGGTCAAAAAATATTATTATAGAAAAATAAATTTTAATAAAACTTTATTATAATCATAATCAAAAAAAAATAAAATAAATCTTATTTTCTATTAAAAAAAGAGTATTTCTCTCGTATAAATTTTCGGCCTCTCTTTACCTTTTGTGTTTCGTGTACACACTCCTTAATTTCTAAATAGACAGTAAATTCAAATACAACTATCATTACGCTATCTGTAGATAAAAAATTATGTACACAAGAAAAACATTAAAATTAACGATTTGGAATTATTTAAATTAACAATTTTTTTTCGTTCTTCCCCTAAAAAATAATCTACAAAAGATCGCAAGAATCGTTAGTTTTTCGTGGTTTCTTCTTCTTCATGCTCGCCCTAACAGCCGCCTGGATAATTTCATCTAATCCCAGCAATCTTTGCGCGGAACATTCTAGATAACACTCAGCTTTGATTAATTTCGCCAACTTTTTACCATCTTTTATGGAAACTAATTGAAGATTTGGGTCGTCGACGTGTCTTAAATCATTTTTAGTTCCTATTCAAATCAAATTTAAAAGAATTAAATAAAATTTATGTTTTTAGAAATCAAAATATTTTGGCTTACCTACGAGGATAATTGGAGTGTGGGGCATGTGATGTCTCACTTCTGGTGCCCATTTCGTTTTGATGTTGTCGTAAGAATCTTTGGTGTTGATTGAAAAACATAAGAGGAAGCAGGTTGTCTATGAAAATTTAATTTAAAGTTGAAAAATATGGAATTAGAGGTTTGATTTGGCTTACATTTGGGTAAGATAAAGGCCTGAGTCTTTCGTAATCTTCTTGTCCGGCAGTGTCCCATAAACTAAGATCGTAACTTACACCATCTATTGTTAATTCTTCGGCATAATTTTCAAATCTACACAAAAGAGAATATTTGAATTCCAAAAATTTTCAAATACATCATAAATAACAAGATTTTTGAAAAGATCATTAAATTCAAACCCAATTTGATGTATCACACTCTATATCTATCACACAAATTACCTTTTAAAGCAACCAATGACATTTGTAATTAGTGTTTTGTTTCGGCCATCTTAAATTTATAAAGATGCGGTTATCTCAGGTGTTATAATACCTAGATATATCAAGTTTGGGCGCATTTTGAAAACTTTTTAATTATCTACCATAAAATTTGCAAATCGTTTGTTTTCGGCCATCTTGATTTTGTAATCAAAATATCTCTGAAAATTTATCAGCTAGACATATTGAGATTTGATTCATTTTTGAATAACTTATCATGAAAATTAAGGAACTTTGAAAAGTAAAATTGACGTTTCTTACGGAAAGTCGCCATTTTTAGTTACTTATCTATTTGATATTTTTAGGAACGTCAAAAATAATAAGATTTTCGATGGGAGAAAATTCTAACCTAATTTGATGTATCACACCCTATATCAACCACAAAATTTACTATTAGAAGCATTTGACAAGACAATTGATAGTGTTTTGTTTTCGACCATCTTGAATTTATAAAAATGCGGATATCTTGGATGTTATAATACCTAGATATATCGAGTTTGGACTCATTATAGAGGTTTTTTAATTATCTAACACGATATTTGCGAAACAGTTGTTTACGGCCATCTTGCTTTTATAATGAAAATGTTGCAAAGAATTTATTAGCAAAAAATATTGAGATTAGATTGATTTTAAATAATTTATCACCATATCTAAGAATTTATGAAAGGTCGAGTTAACATTTACAATTGGAAGTCGCCATTTTCAGTAACATTTGGATTAAATTTTTTTAAATCATCAAAAATAATAAGACTTTCGAAAAAATAAGAACATTCTAACCTGATTTGATGTATCACACCCTATATTAACCACAAAATTTAGTTTTGGAAGCATAAAATGACATTTATTAGTGTTTTGTTTTCGACCATCTTGGATTTATAGAAACATGGATATCTCTGGAGTTACAATACCTAGATATATCGAGTTTGGACTCATTTTAAAGGTATTTTAGTTATCTAGCAAAATATTTTGTTTTCGGCCATCTTGGTTTTATATTTCTAAGAATTTATTAACAAAATATTTTGAGACCCAATACATTTTAAATGATTTATCATAAAAAATTAAGCACTTTATCAACGACAAAATTCCTTTTAAAAAACATAAAATGACACTTATTAGTGTTTTGTTTTCGGCCATCTTGAATTAATAAAAAAAAGTTTGGGCTCATTTTAAGGGATTTTTAATTATCTAATACAATATTTACAAATCATTTGTTTTCGACCATCTTTGATTTCAAAAAAATATAAAAATCAATCTATTTCGAAAAATTTTATAGCTAAATATGCCGTGTTTGGGATCATTTTAAAAGATTTTCCATGAAGTAGCGAAAAATAGTCTATATAAAATAAATTTTGCCTTGTAGGATATCTTATCTTTGCACCAAAGAATATAATGTGCTTTTTGGTGGCATTCCTATCGCATTTTTTTCATTTTACATCAAACTATTTGTAGGGCAACTTCGTGAAGGTTTAAAAACAACGTGTCATAGGTATGTGAGCAATGTTAATGACACAGAAATTCTTTAAATTGAAATAATTTTTTAAAAATTATATTTTACTCACACTGTGGGTATATACTCTTCCTCGGGAAATTCTTTTCTAGTATAAGCAACCAACATACACGTCTTTCCAACAAAACCATCCCCAACCACAGTAATTTTCGCTTTGTGCTTTCCTTCAACCATTTTAACGCTAAAAAAGAGAAAATAAAGCATAATGATATTGGTTAGGTTTAAGGTAAAGTCAACAACTTATCCGACCGTATTTCTTATCTATTACCGATTGCGACAATAATCAGAAAACGAAATCGTGTGTTAACTAAAATGATTACGTGAATCGAATTTAAATAATTGTCGTGATCAAAAATCAAACTCGAATCGACCCCACCAAAAACAACTCAAAATTCTCAAAGTACTCACACAGTTTTTGTTTTGGGATAGAAAATGTTGCAAATAAAGAAAACTGTGTCGTTTCATTTGAAATCTCTGGGCGTTTCCATCTTTTCCGTTTTTTTATCTCTCACTTAAATTTACTCGATCATTTTAAACTCAACTTTAGAACAAAGATTTTCTAAACTCACCTAATTCGGCCGAAAAAAAAAGATCGAGATTAAATCATCATTCTGATAAACGTTCGTCTAAGATTCTCGTTGACACCAAAGGTGTAACTGCACAGAATCATATGCGAAAAACGGAAACGACTTTTATCTTATCAAACGCGCGTTCTCTGTCGACCGCACTATGCGCGAGTTGGAAATACTTATTTGTTCGCGTTTTCGAATATCATGACGAATATGTGTTGAAATTCCGCAGGACTTCCTCAATGACTAAACTAAACTATTTATTAACTGGAGGAGGAGGACAATTATTGTCCAGAGTCCGCGTTAATTACTCAATTAGGGGCGACACAATTTTACTCGAATTAAGGAGGCTTTTTCTTTTTAAGTGCCATTTAAAAAATAATTTTAATATAAAATAATTACCTTTATTATTTAACCTAACTATTATGAAGCAGCTCGATCGACTGCTAACTAAAAACTACCCAAAATAACGCATACAATTCGTTCGTTCATAAGTTAATGATAATTAAACAATTAGTATTCTTGAATGAACTTTCTCTGTAAATGGGTATCGATGCCGTTCCTTATCCATTACGTACGTCTTCCTCGATTGATTATTACATCGAACAAAATCGAAGGCTGATTGATTTTTATTTGTAATTTTCTTTTCATTTATTAATGTTTAATTTTAACAAAGTTTTTATCATCTGTATGATACATTCAATGGAGATGTTTGAAAAAAGAGTGAAAATGACGCCTTTATAAATTGCTAGGATCGAATCAGTGCTTCCAGAAAATCTTCCAACATGCAACGATTAAATTTATTATAGTAATGGAGTCTGCAAAACAATTACTTTTTTTTATATTTTGGTAAGTAGGAAGACAAATGGAGGAAATGCAAAATACTAGAGATGTATATTGTGGACAATGAAATTTATTACAACTTTTATTCTAAAACTTTTCTGGTAACATGGTACAATTCCCAAGTATTACCCTTAGAAACTTGTAAACAAACGAACTTCACTTATTTGCTTCCAGAAAAATTGAAATATTTCCAAAAGATTGCAATACTTTCAGATTATAGATACTGTTATAGAAGACTTGAAATGCTTTCAGAAGACTCGATGCTGCCTTTGGTAGACTTTAACACGTTCGATGCCGCTGACGCTTATAAGCGACGACTAGATAGATGCGCCGGTACCGCTCTCGCTTATAAGCGTCGCTGTCGCATGGAACTTGTTCCTTAACCAGTCTTGTCTGCTTTGACTTTACGTACATTGTTGTTTGCATATACTCGACTGACGGCATATACAACGTAGAAAGCCGCGTGGTCTGTATTTTTACTTGTTTTTAAAGTTTTTGTTGCAATGCAAAGTGATAACGCTAAAGCAGGGCCTTCTAGGCCAAACAGAGACAAATCTCGTAAATTTACAGACGCAGAACTGTTACAAATTTTGGAAAACAGTAGTGAGGAAAGTGATGTTGACTATGTGGAGTCCGAAAGTGATGATTATGAGCGGTTAGGCGTAGAGTCAGCACGGAATGAATCAGAAAAAAGTTCAGGTTCAGTTACGTTCGTCAATCCTGTAACTTTAAGATAATAATAATAAAGGAGTAGGGGATAAAGATGAGAATCCTCTTTATTTAGATGTAACGTTAGAATTAATTAAGTCTCTTCTTAGCCGCTGTACCGTGCGCGTTAATCACACGTTTGTTCTAATTAATAAATAAAAATAAGTTTTAAATTAATCAAAGTAGTTTGGGATTTAAATTAATTTCATAAATAAATTCTTTTAAAAACCCTAATCGCTCGACACGATTTGAAACTGGCGCAGTCAGTAGGATCTGCTTGTACGATTACTGACATTTAATGAAAGTGTTCGGTGAATTTTAATTCTTTAACAAGTGAATCTTGCAATTGGAACTTAACGGTGACAAAGGGCGTAAAGGCGTAGTGGAAGAAGAAGGGCCCACGGTGGAAGGTAAAATTCCTGAAATCAACAAGCGAAAGGGTCGGATCAACATTTCCCATACCCGCGACAACCCACAGCGTGAGGATAAAATTTCCCATACGCAACACACCCCGATCCAGTGGATAAAATTTCCCAGAGACCACAACAAAAGGAAGAAACATTAGAAAACAACATTCCACGTCCGTAAAAACAATAATTTATGTGGCTCGAATTCCTACTTGTAGTCCTGTAAGTAATTTATTTTGTATTTTTTTTGTAAAACTGATATTTTCAAAATTGACGAATTATTGGCAAATTTCCAAAATTTAAATTTAAAAATGGCAAATCCAAATCCAGTTCAACCTGTTGTAAACACAAATAGAATTGATCAGATAACAACTGTAGAAGTCAATATTATTCCAAAATTTTCTGGTAATCCTATATCATTACCGCTTTTTATTGAAGCATCAGAAAGTTTTATAAATAGACGAGCAAATAGGGTTAATGAAGATGATCCAATAAATTTTTATATACTACAAATTATAAAATCTCGCTTTGAAGGAGAAGCTCAAGATTTAATCGCTTCACGAGAACTAAATACATGGATGGAAATAAAAGCATGCCTTGAATTAGCTTATAGTGATCAGAGATCAGAAGATTGTTTATTAACTGACCTAATGAACATTTTGCCTAGTCCAAACGAAAATCCGTATTCTTTGGGTAACAGAATTAGAAATGTTTTAAACCTCCTGTTGACAAAAGTTAAATTAACCGTACATGAACTTGCTGACAAACGATTAAAAATCAATATGTATAAAAAAACAGCATTACAAACTTACATGCGTTCATTGATGCAATATTCAGATTATGGAGAATACATTTATTTGAAAAATCCAGCAGATTTAGAAACTGCCATGCAACATATTTTAGAAAAGCAAAATTGGCAATATTATTGTAAACAAGCTTCAAAAATAAATCAACAAAATTCGCCAAAACAAAATTTGTTAATTCCAGGAAAAGATTTTAATTTACCTCAAACTTCACAAAATAAAACAAATCCATTAAATTTAGCATCAAATCTAAATAGAGTAAGAGCAATTGATAAATATCCACAACAATT
The DNA here is from genome assembly GCA_036711965.1 of Onthophagus sagittarius. NCBI lineage: Eukaryota > Metazoa > Arthropoda > Insecta > Coleoptera > Scarabaeidae > Onthophagus > Onthophagus sagittarius. Next base: position 19,854,434 of record JASERS010000004.1, read on the forward strand.
TGCTAGAAATCCGGTTCGACCGCAATTTAATATGCAACCAAGACCTAATTTTACTCAGAATCAATTTAATTTCCCTAGACCTCAATTTAATCAACCGAATTACATGCAAAAATATCCATATCCAAAACCAAATTTTAACCAAAATGTAAGACCATTTGTGCAACAAAAACCGTACACACCGACTCCGATGGATATAGATACTACCATAAGTAACTACAGATTGAATAAATCTAGAATAAACAACATTGAAAACGAAAATTTATTTTACGATGAAGAAAATGGGATGTATTACCAATACGTCGATCCATACTTGCAAACATCATTAACTGAAGATTTTATTTCAACGGAAGAAGAAGTGACAGTTGAAGAAACTAATAATTCTTGTCCTGAAATTTCTGAAGTAGACTCTGAAACAAATTTTTCTGCAACAGCCTCACAACATCAGATTCCGTAGTGGAAGTAAATTTACAAAATTCTTCAAAATTACCTTATATCATACTACCCGAATTGGACAATGTCAAAATTTTAATTGATACTGGTGCAACACATTCGGCTATATCTTCAAAATTAGCAAACAAATATTTTCAGGAGTACTTTTGTTATGAACCATATGTAGTGAAAACTATGCATGGATTAACAAAACATTATTATAAATTAAATTTACCTAGCTTCAAAACTTTTAATGATTTTGAAAATAATTATTGTTTCAATATAATAGACTTTTCTGAAAAATTCGATGGGATCTTAGGTAGCGATCATTTAGAAATGATGGGAGCTAAATTAGATTATCCAACAAAAACACTACAGACCAAAAATGCAAATATACCATTTTACTTCAATAAAACAAAAATTAATGTACCACAAAGAACAAGGCAAATTATCAAAATACCTACAACTAACAAGGAAGGACAATTTTTAATAAATCATTGTGAAATAATAAAAAATGTGGAAATTCCAAACGCATTAGTTAGTGTTAATAATTACGAATGCTTAGTAGAAATAACAAATTTCAACGAATACCCTGTACAATTAAATTGTAATCCTATAGAACTTGAAGAAGTTAATTTGAAAAACTACGAAACAAATAAAACTCTCACAAGACAAGAAACAATTAAAATCCAGAGAGAAAATATTAATAAGAAATTACGACTAGATCACCTAAATAATGAAGAAAAATTGATGATAAAGAACTTGCTACATCAATATCCAGAAATTATACATGATGAAAGAATTCCTTTAACCTTTCATTCGGAAGTGAAACACGAAATAAATTTATCAGACAATGTTCCTATTTATCAAAAGCCATATCGACAACCATATGTTCAACAACAAGAAACGAAGAGACAGATTGAAAATTTGAAGTCTCAAGGAATAATCAGAGATAGTTGCTCACCATGGGCAAGCCCAATAGCATTGGTGCCAAAGAAATTGGATGCATCTGGAATTCCGAAATGGAGAATGGTTATCGATTATCGACGTCTTAATGATAAAACAGTGAAAGATCGGTATCCGTTGCCTAACATTAATGAGATATTGGATAAGTTGGGAAGAGCAAATTATTTTTCTAGTTTGGATTTGGCAAGTGGTTATCATCAAATTCAACTTAAAGAATCAGATAAATTCAAAACTGCGTTCATAACCAATCAAGGTCAATATGAGTTTGAGAGGATGCCATTTGGATTAAGTAACGCACCCTCAACTTTTCAAAGGACGATGAATAGTATGTTACGAGGACTTACCGAAGATATATGTCACGTATATCTGGATGATATTATTGTGTTCAGCACCTCATTACAAGAACATAAGGTACGATTGCAAAAGGTATTTGAAAGACTAAGACAAAACGGCGTTAAAATATCTTTGGATAAATGCGATTTTCTAAAAAAGGAAATTAGGTATCTTGGACACCTAATAACCGAAAAGGGAATAAAACCTGATCCTGCAAAAATTGAAGCCATAAAAAAGTTTCCATTGCCCAAAACTAAACGTGAAATTAAATCATTTACAGGTTTATTGGGATATTATCGAAAATTCATTAAGAATTATGCAAAATTATTAAAACCAATGACACAATATCTGGCTAAAGATAAAGAAATTGAAATTACGCCTGAATATAAAAATTGTTTCGAAATGTGTAAAAATTTATTATGTAACGATCCCATTTTACAGTTTCCTGATTTTACAAGGCCATTTGTAATCACCACGGATGCAAGTAACGTCGCAATTGGAGCAGTGCTGAGTCAAGGAGTAATTGGAAAAGATAAACCCATAGCTTACGCTAGTAGAACTTTATCTAAGACAGAATTAAAATATTCTACCGTAGAGAAGGAACTATTGTCAGTGGTTTATGCTTGTAAGCAATTTCGTCCGTATATCTATGGAACAGAATTTACACTTGTGACCGACCATCGACCTTTATTGTGGATTCATAATTTAAAAGACAATAATCTCAAGTTACAACGTTGGAAAATTTATCTCCAAGAATTTAATTACAAAGTCGTATATAAAAAGGGTAAAATGAACGTCAATGCGGATGCACTAAGTAGAATCCAAATAAATCACATCGATAATGAAAGTACCTTGGCAAACAGTGGTTCAATAATAAATTTAGAAGACGATAATGAAAGTTTAAATAGTGATCAAAATTTAGAAGTAACTAATCCAATACCAATTACTGAAAAACCAATAGATAATAAAGATAATCAACTTTTTATCTATCTACATGAGAAACCAACTGAAGTGCATGAAGAAGTAAAAGAAAATAAAAGAATTTTAAACATTTACATCAACAAAAGGGAAATTGAAACACATTTATTACACGTATTAAAAGAATACTGTACAGAAAAACTGTATCATTTATTTTGCAGTGATGAAATGTATAAAATCATTACTGATATTTATCTAAATCATTTTGAAAATGCAAAATTTAAATTAATTAGATGTTTAACAAGGGTTCAAATTATTAATGCAAACGATAAAATGAGACAACTGGCTTTAATAAGAAAATTCCACGAGGGAATCACCAACCATAGAGGAATAGAACATACAATTAAGGAAATTAGAAAGAATTTTAGTTGGAAAAATCTAAACCAGATGGTAAACAAATATGTAAATAATTGTCAACAATGTCAACTAACCAAATATGATAGAAATCCACCTGAGATTAGACAAGTTATTACTGTAACACCTACAAAACCCATGCAGGTCTTGCATATTGATTCATTTTCAACGGAAAGAACGTCATTTTTGACAATAATAGATAAATTTTCTAAATTGGGCCAAGCTTACGAACTTAATGATAAAAATGCAATAACCATTGTTGATAAATTAACTGAACATTTTAGCAAGTTCGGAATACCAAACGAAATTGTATGTGATCATGGAAGTGAATTTAACAATTATTTAATCAAAGATCAATTGAAATTATATAAAATAAATGTACATTTTACTACAATAGGTCATCATAATTCAAATTCACCCATAGAAAGATTTCATTCAACGCTTATAGAACATTTACGTCTTATAAGATTAATGGATAAAAATCTTTTTCTACGTATTGCAATGAATAGAGCAATTTTGGCATATAATTCTACAATTCACTCATCCACAGGATTTACTCCTTTCAACTTACACTTTGGACATTTAGACAATTTAGATCCAATCAATATCGACTATGAACATAGAGCTTCGCAAGATTATATTAATAAACAAAAGGAGATTACTCAATTGGTTTATGAGAAGGTAAATGAAAAAGAAAAAGCAAGGAAAACCAATGTAAATAAAAAAGTAAACAAGAACATTTCTGAATCTCAATTTGAGGTAGGACAGCAAGTATATTGGTTTAAAGAAACAAGAGAAAAACTAAAAGAGAAATATATCGGACCATATGAAATTATAGAGATTTTGGAAAATAATAAAGTAAAATTACAATCTAAAAATATCAAAGGAACCAGAGTAGCACATATGAAAGAGTTAAAACGTCGTCTTTTTACAGGTGCCTTATCAGCACAGGACGAGCAGAACTGACAAAATTGGAAGATTCTAATGGGGCTATAATTCACCAATTAGGTATCGCGTATAACAGCCATTCAGACGCGGAATTAGTATTAGAAATAGATTTAAGAGAAGTTATTAATACTATAAGTACTAATTTTAATTTCATTAATTCAGATATAAGGATTAACCACCAAAGTTCAGAATTAATTAATAAGTTACATAATGAAATACGTGATAAGTTGGAAATTTTGAGTTTAAAATCTAGAAGTAAAAGAGCATTAATAAATATTGCAGGAAAATTCATAAAGGCCATTACAGGAAATCTTGACGATTCAGATGCAGAAAGATATGATGATTTGATATCAAAATTAGATAAAAATCAAGAAAAATTAGATCATAATTTACATTATTTAGCAAAATTAGTAAATAAAACTAATATTCAAGTTCAAAATAATTTCAATTTGATAGTAAATAAAATCAAGAGTTTAAATGATAAACTTGACTTACTATGGCTCAATAAAAATGTAATCGAAATCATTGAATGTTATGAAATGACAGCAAGAAATTTAAATGAACTTATAGACGTATTAAATTATGCAAAAAGAGGAATCGTACACCCGCTACTAATAACTCCTTCAAAACTGATAGAAGAAATAAAACTGATACACTTGGACGACAATCATAAATTTCCTTTCGATTTATTATTGGAACAAGTTGATACAATTGAAAGAATAACGGAAGTAAAAGCTTACAAGAAGGATGATAAATACACAATCATTTTACAAATACCTTTGATAAGTAACGAAATATTTCAATATTATGAAATTCATCCATTGCCAACTATAATTAATGATACTCTAATTCAAATTGAAAATCAGTTTAGATTTATGGCATCAAATGAATACAAATACATTGCTACTGATACTATTTGCATTAAACTGTTTGAAGAAAAATACTTGTGCAAACAACAGATTGAAAGTAAAGATTTACAAAGTTGCGAATATCAGTTAGTGGTCAGAAATATTGTAAATAAAAATTGCAAATTCATAAGTTTAACGATAGTAGATTTTCAAATAATTGAATATAGCTTTGGTACTGTAATTGTATTAATTAAAGAAACAGAACTGTCAGAAATTTGTAATAAAATGATAAAAATACATAAATTAAAAGGTACTTATTTGATTAATCGCAAAAATCAATGTATTTTTAAGATAGCTGATGTTGTAATTCGTAATTTTTATTCTGTTAGTATCAATACGCCATCAATATCAATACCAGCTATAGACAGGAATATATTAAATTTGACATTTAATGAAAATAAATTAAAATTAGAAAATCTTAGCTTTGTTAACAATAATAATTTAGAAAAACTAAATTCAATTAAAAACTTCGGCGAAACTCACAGTTATTTACTTTATATGATTGTTATAATAATTATTTTATTTTTAATTGTGTATTTAATAAAAAGGTTCTTTAAGAACAAAAATGTTAAAACTAGGAGAATCCAGGAGGATCCTCAATCTAGCCAGGGAGGAGTTACGTTCGTCAATCCTGTAACTTTAAGATAATAATAATAAAGGAGTAGGGGATAAAGATGAGAATCCTCTTTATTTAGATGTAACGTTAGAATTAATTAAGTCTCTTCTTAGCCGCTGTACCGTGCGCGTTAATCACACGTTTGTTCTAATTAATAAATAAAAATAAGTTTTAAATTAATCAAAGTAGTTTGGGATTTAAATTAATTTCATAAATAAATTCTTTTAAAAACCCTAATCGCTCGACACGATTTGAAACTGTTCATTATTTTTTATTTATTTATGTTATTTTTTCATTACATACTGTATATTTAGATGAAGAAACTGAAGACGATAAGTCAGAAGAAAGTGCAGGTTTACTATTTTTATTTTAGTTATTTTTTTTCTTTACATATTTTGTATTTAGGTAAAGAAACTGCAGATAATGAGTCGGACATTGAATGGGAAGACGAGCCTGTTGACATGGAGGATTTTCCATTTTTAGGAAATGAGACATTCCGTACCGTGCCACCTGAAAATACTCCGTTTGGTTATTTTCGTAGCTTATTGACTGATGAAATTTTACAATTAATAGTCAATGAAACGAATACCAATGCTGAAAACTTATTGAGTTCTAAAAAAATCACAAAAAAGTCCAGAATTTGCGCATGGAAACCGGTTACAAAGGAGGAAATATTGGTTTTTCTTGGAGTATTTTTACACATGGGTGTTGTACGACAGCCAAGGATGCGCGATTATTGGAAGAGGGATCCTTTATTCAATATCAAAGGAATTTCATCAAGTATGAGCAGAAATCGGTTTTTGCTTATATTACGTGCAGTTCATTTTGCAAAGAATCCTGAACCAAATGAACCAGAACCTGAAGACCGGCTATACAAAATCAGGCCGATTATAGATTTTTTTAATGCAAGAATGGCAGAAGTGTTTTCTCCTGCACGAGAGCTTTCTTTAGACGAATCTATGGTGCTCTGGCGTGGACGGCTTGTATTTAGGCAATACATAAAAAACAAGAAACATAAATACGGAATTAAATTATACATGTTGACTACCCCTAAAGGTATTGTTCTGAGATTTGCCGTCTACACTGGTGTATTAGATGATTTGGGCGGCAAAGGGCATTCGGAAAAAGTTGTTATGCATTTACTGAACGATTTTTTAAATCATGGCCATCATGTGTATATGGACAATTATTACAACAGTTTTCATCTAGCCAGGAAGCTGTTGCAGAAGAAGACACATTGCACCGGTACACTACGATTTGGTAGGAAACAGACACCAACAGTTGTTACATCTACTAAACTAAAAAGAGGTGAAAGCATTTCAAAGTATGCCAAAGGGGTAATGATAGGGAAGTGGAAGGACAAGCGTGATGTACTTTATATTTCAAACAAATATGAGAATATAATGCTGGAAATTGAAACAAGAGAAAAGAAAAGGTTTCTAAACCATTGCCAATAGTAGCGTACAACAAATATATGTCAGGTATTGACAATCACGATCAGATGCTTTCTTATTATCTTCATGAACGGAAAACAATACGTTGGCCAAAAAAAATTTTCTTTCATGTCATTGAAATGATGATGACCAATGCCTGTCATTTATATAACAGCTTTTCTGGGCACAAAATGCCATCTTTTGACTTTAGGATGGCAGTAATAAGACGACTTTTGCCACCTGCCCAAGATCGAAGTTCAAAAAGATCTACAAATTGCGAACATATTCTTAGAAAACGAAAACCTACTCCAAACAAAAAACAAATTCAAAGAAAAAGATGTAAGAGGTGCTCACAACAGAAAAAACGCGTAGATACTGCTTATGAATGTGTGGTCTGTCCAGGTAATCCGGGGTATTGCCTAAATTGCAGTGATATTATTCATAAATGATCAGTGGTTTAGCTATTGTTGAGTTCAATAATAACGATTAGATTAGGTTTATAATATTGCAGAATTTATTTATATTTTTATTACTTTTTCATTATGGTGCTTTTTCTTTGTTTATTGTTCCTATTTCTGAATTCATATTTGTTTTCCATACTTATGTGCTTTATTTGAACACCATTATTTGTCCTTTGTTTTTTTATTGAAAAATATTTAATGTATTTTAAAATTTAGTTATGGCCTTACATGTGTTACAAATAACTTAAATAGTCAACTTCTAATAAAATAATTACATTCTTTTTACATAAAAAAACTGACGCTTATAAGCGTCGGTGGCACTGAACCTCGAAGTTCTCTCTCCAGTACCGTCAACGCTAATAAGCGTCAGTTTGTTTATGTAAAAAGAATGTAATTATTTTATTAGAAGTTGACTATTTAAGTTATTTGTAACACATGTAAGGCTATAACTAAATTTTTAAATCAAAAATAAATGTTGGGATCGAGCAGAAGGCATTGAAATTAAAGCGGCATCGAACGTGTTAAACTGCTTTCAAAAAACTTTAAATGTTTCTGGAAGACTTGACATTGCCTCTGGAAGGCTAGAACTGCTTCTAGGAGACTTGATATTGCCTCCAGAATTGAACTAATTGTAAAATACTTGAAATGCTTCAAAATGACTTAACAATATTCCCTTTGGAAGACTTGAAATGCTTCCAGAATACTAAATATTCCCTTTGAAAGACTTGAAATGCTTCTAGAAGCCTTGAAATGCTTTCAGCAGACTTGACATTGCGTCTGGAAGACTTGAAATCCTTCCAGAACATTTAATATGTTTTTCGTTTCTTTGTAAGACTTCATACTGCTCATAGAAGACTTAATATTGCTTCTAGAAGACTTGATACTTGTTGTAGAACACTTGAAATGCTTCCAAAAGACTTAACATTGATTCCGCAAGACTTGAACTACTTCTGGAAGACTTGAAATGTTCCAGAAGACTTAATACTGGTCCTGGAAGACTTGATACTGCTTGATACTGCTTAATACTACTTAATACTGCTTGGAAGATTTGATATTGCTTCTAGAAGACTTGATAATGCTTCACGAAGACTTGAACTACTTCTAAAAAACTTGAGATCCTTCCAGAACACTTAATATTCCCTTTAGAGGACTCAATACTCTTTCCAAAAGACCTGACATTGCCTCTTGAAGACTAGAATGACTTCTAGAGGACTTGAAATGCCTCCAGAACACTTAATATTCCCTTTGGATGACCCTTTGGACACTGCTTCTAGATGATTTGATATTGCATTTCAAGTGCTTCCAAAACACTTGACATTGCCTTTGGGAAACTTAACCACTTCTAGAAGACTTCAAATGTTTGCAGAACACTTAATATTTCCTTTGGAAGACTTGATGCTTCTTCTAGAAGACAATATAGCTTCCAGAAAACTTGATACTTGTTATATAATACTTTAAATGCTTCCAAAAGACTTAAAATTGCTTCTGCAAGACTTCAACTACTTCTAGAAGACTTGAAATGCTTCTAGAAAACTTGAAATCCTTCCAGAACACTTAATATGCTCTTTAGAAGACTTGATACTGTTCCTAGAAAATTTATAGAACGTTTGAAATGCTTCTAAAATACTTGACATTGCTCTGGAAGACTTGAACTACTTCTAGAAAACTGGAAATGCAGTTCAAATGCATCCAGTACATTTAATATTTTCTTTGAAGACTCGATTCTAAAAGAGTTAAAAAGTTTCCAGGAGTCTTTCAATACATTCAGATGATTTGATGGTTATAGAAGCCTTGAATTTGATAAAAGATTTTTGTTACATAACCATCTTCAGACTCTAGATATTAAACTTTACATTAAAATTTAATTCAAAGTTTAATATCGATTACGTTCTTTTCAGCTGAGTCTGAAGACGGTTATGTAACTGAAATCGATAACTCATAAATAAAACTTTATATTATTTGCAAATAATTTATTTTACTTGATATTACCTCTGGAAGACTTGAAATGTTTCCAAAAGACTCAATACTGCCTCTGAAAGACTTGAAAGTGCTTCGAAAAGACTTGAGATGCTTCTAGAAGACTTGATACTGCCCATAGAAGACCTGATACTTGTTCTAGAAGACTTGAAATGCTTCCAGCAGACTTGACATTTCCTCTGATAGACTTGAACTACTTGTAGAAGACTTGAATGCTTCTAAGACACTCAATACTTCTTCTGAAAGACTTGACACTGTTTCTAGAAGATTTAAAAGCTTCCAGAAGACTCACAATACTTTCAGAAGACTTGATATTGCTTCTAGAAAACTTGAAATGCTTTCAAGAGACACAGCACTGCCTCTGGAAGACTGGAAAATACTTCGAAAAAACTTAATATAGCTTCCAGAAGACTTAATACTGCACCAGAAGACATGAACTACTTCTAGAAGAGTTGAAATGTTTCCAAACACTTAATACTTCTTCTGGAAGACTTGACACTGTTTCTAGAAGGGTTAAACAATGTCCAGAAGATTTAATTACTTTCAGAAGACTTGATATTGCTTCTAAAAGACTTGAAGTGCTTCCAGTAAACTTGACATTGTCTCTGGAAAACTTAAACTACTTCTGAAGACTTGAAATACTTCCAGAAAACTTGACATTGCCTCTGGAAGATTTCTAGATGACTTGAAATCTCCAAAACACTTAATATTTCTTCTGGAAGATTTGACACTGTTTCTAGGAAATTAAAAGCTTTCTAGAAGACTAACAATACTTTTAGCGGACTTGATATTGCTTCCAGAAGACTTAATACTGCCCTTGGAAAACTTGGTACTACGTCTAGAAGACTTGATGCTTCGAAAAGAGTTGACATTGCCTCTGCAAGTCTTGAACTACTTCTAGAAGACTTGAAATGTTTCCAGAACACTTAGTACTTCTTCTGAAAGACTTCACACTGTTTCCAGAGGACTTAAATGCTTTCAAGGAGATTTACAATACTTTCAAAAGAGTTGATATTGCTTCAAAAAGACTTAAAATGCTTCCAGAAGTCATGCTACTGCTCCTGACAGACTTGACATTGCTTCTAAAAGATTTAATAATCCTTCTGAAAGACTTTACACTGTTTCTAAAAAACTTTCAGAAAATTTGATACTACTTCCAAAAAACTAGAAGTACTTCCGAAACAGTTTTATCGCAAAAAAGAAACCCTTTGAGTTTCTTTCGAAAACATTAAATACTATTGGACAAAATGCAAAATCTTTACGTAAGTAGTCCATAAACTGTTAATTAAACAGTAAATACTGCTGGAAGAATACATTTCTAATAAAAAAAAACTCAAGAAATAGTTAATAAAATTTGATTTTGCTTCCAAAATACTAAATACTGAAAAATACTCAAAAGTTCAAAAACTGCCAATTCAATACTAGATACTGCTTGTAATTCTAAATACTACTGCTAAAAAATTTTTTTTTTGCAATTGAAATGTTTTTTTCCTATTTAGATATTTTCATCATCCAATACCCATTCTTCTTTTTCAAAATCTGGCGTCTATGACTCTAAACCTTATTCTTCTTCTTAATAATTTTATGTGTTATATATGATAACTCCTTTTTTTAACTTAATATTTAACTCTCATGGTAATTCTTTAAAAGTTGTGTCATCAGAAATCTGATTTTGTAGAATCAACTTTATTCATCTTTTAACATATTAGTACTTGTCACTTCCCGATTTGCTAGAAATTGAGCAGAAACTGTCCTGTTTTCAAGAATGGTGATAAGTATTTCATAGCGAACTATAGACCTTTTGATATAATCAATAGTTTTGCTAAGCTATTTGAACAGATTACCGTTGAAAAAATGGAATTTAATTTAAAATCTCGTGTTTTGTCGGCGTAGCACGGTTTTTACAATTTTATTCCACCAAAACCAATTTAACAATTTTCTCTCAAAGTAGCTATGACGCTTTAGATCGTCGCTTACAAATGGACGTGATGTATAAATTTTTCTGGTTGCAATTTGTCCCTCTTCTTATTGTTACATTCATATACCGGGTGATTCCGACCACCCATCGGGATTTTTCTCAAAGCGATTACCTAAAGTTGCAATGAAAGAATGTGATAATAAAATCGTATATGAAGAATCAAATGCACTAGTTTTTATCATCATATTTTGATCATATTTTTTATTGCAACTTCTTAGGTAATCGCGTTTTTGAGAAAAAATCCTAGTATGGGTGGTCTGAATCGCCCGGTATATCGAATTGGACGCAATATGTTGTGATGTGTGACATTAGGTCAAGGTTAATAGACGTTACTAGTGATATGCCTCAGGGTTCATGTCTTGGCCCTTTATTGTTCGAGATGTTTGTTAATAACTTGCCTGGTCAGTTTTTAAGTTCAACATTACTTGCAGGAAGACTTGAATCGATTGTGCTGATGGTGCCAATTCGGTGGTTTGATGTTGAATGTACCAAAATGTGAAGTCATGTCTGATACAAATAAGACAGATTTGGTAACTTATGACTATGGTCTGAACAGCCCGACACTTGGTATCTGAAAAGAAGGACCTAGGTGTTTGGTTCGATGAACAGCTGCTTTTTAATATTCAGGTGAATAAGTTGTCAGCCAATGCTCTAACAATATTTGGTTGTATCAAGCGAAATACCTGTGAGTTTACTCAGCCGCATTCAGTCAAGACACTATATACTGCATTTGTAATGAATAAATTGGAGTACTTCGCGGTTGTTTGGTTTCTTTTCACTTACCGCAGTATTTTAGCCGTGGAAAGAGTCCAAAGAAAGTTCATTAAATATCTATACTTCCTGGAATTTGGTCGGTATCCACTGAGAAGACAATGGTGTTATCGCACGTTGCTTCAACGTTACGCTTTAGCTTCACTAGAATAAAGAACACAACACCTATGCTCATCTTTCTGAAATGATCTTTTTGAAGGACGTATTGTGGCCCGCGACCTGCTTTGTCTTTTAAACATACGTGTACTAAGACTTGATTTTAGAAATTCAGATACCTTCTGAATACATCAAAAGCACCAAAAACATATTTAATTTTAATAAATATGATTAATAAATGTAATGGGAACCAATTTTATATTATGAACTTAAGAATGATATGAACTTAAGCAATTTTGTAATTTAATATAAAAATAATTTTTCTTATCCTTTTTTCACCAATTATTAAATTAGGGTCTATATAAAATTTACTTTTGGTGATAATTAAAATTTATTTTTCTAAACTAGTTTCGAGCCTTGCTCTTCTTCAGTAGATACCTACAAGTTTACAATATACGAAAATGAACATATTAATATAAAAATAAAATAGTAAAATCTTACGTATTACTAACAAATTAGAAAAATTAATTAAAATTTTTGTGTGACGTTAGGTTTTTTGTTTTTGTTTTTATATTTGTGTTTTAGGTACGGATGTCGCAGGCAACTATAGATTGGTTTTTGGGTCGGGATAATTTGTTCATTAAGGCTTATAATATTACTGTTAATTTCAATAAACTTGTTGATTTCGTACATTTCCATTATTTCCATAAGGTTGCTTTTATTAAGTTGGTGTAGTAATTTAATATTTTTATTTTCGTCAAATTCGTGGTTGTTGAAAATTAGATGTTTTCCGAATGCCGATTTTGAACTCTTTTTATGTTCTTTAAGCCTTGTTTGGATACTTCTTCCCGTTTCACCTATGTATGTGGCTGAACAGGTCCCACATTGCAATTGGTATATGCCACTTTTAGCGAGAGTTGTAGTCTTGTTTTTGTTATTAACTAATAATGCCTTCAGATTGTTTTTGTTTTTAAATGTCATTGTTATGTTGAACTTATGGAACATTTTCTTGATTTTATGGGATATTTCTCCTGGGTAAGTTATGGATTTGTACGTTGTTGGTTTATCAGGTTTTCGGTCGGATAGGGAAGTTGTTTCTTGAAGATTATATTTGTTTTGTATTTTCGAAAATATTCGTTGGATAAATGTCGGTGGGAAACTGTTTTCGCTTGCAATTTGATGGATAATTTCGATCTCTTTTTCTAGGTCTTGTTGTTCCAATTTTGAATAGAAAGCTCTGTGTATATAAGCCCGGTATGCTGCCATTTTATGAGTTTCATCATGATGAGAATCGAATGGGATGGTAGTACTAGTTTGTGTAGGTTTTCTGTAGATGTTATATTTAATTTTGTTGTTTGAATGTCGTAGTGTATAGTCTAAGAAATTTAATTTCTGATTGTTTTCAGTCTCGATAGTGAAGTTAATATTGGGGTGTAAACTGTTAATATATTTATGAAGATAATTAATATGTTGGTCGTCTTTAATCAGTACTAAAATATCGTCCACGTATCTTGTCCATAGGATAATATCGTCTCTATAAGGGTTTTTGACACACATAATTTGATTTTTCTCTAGGTTGTCCATGAAAATATCTGCCATCACACTACTCAATGGTGATCCCATTGGTAATCCATCTAGATATTGATAGTATTTATCGTTAAAGATACAAAAATTTTGTTCTAAGCATAGTTTTAATAGCGTTAAGATGGAGCGAGTTTTGTCTTTGTTTTTGAGGTCAGTCTTTAATATTTCTTCTAATATCGTTATCGTGTCGGTTATGGGTATGTTTGTATATAGGTTATTGACATCAAATGAGATCATTTTGAAACCTTCTGGTAGCTGTATTTTGTCAATTAAATCAGGAAGTTGGTAACGATTAATTATGGTATATTTTGGTTTAAAATTGATGTCATTTATTATAAATTTTTGTAAAAGTTTTGCGAGTTTGTATGTGCTGGATTCAATGGAGGTTATAATGGGTCTTATTGGTAATCCATTTTTGTGAACTTTAGGTAGTGCGTACAATTTAGGGGTTTGCGGATTCATAGGCAACAGGCTGGTCAAGGTACCTCCAATTTCTGTTATTGTCGTTTTGTTTTCTTTAGTTATTGATTTTACTTTTTTGTGAAAATTGTTTGTGGGGTTTTTATTGATAGTTTTAAAGTTATTGTCTTTCATAAAGCTTTCAGTCTTATTTATGTAGACATCTTTAATTAAAATTATCATTCCTGCGTTTTTGTCTGCAGGAGTAACTATTAATTCGTTTTCCTTAATTTTCCGCTTGATGTTTTTAATAATTTTTTGTTCCTTTTCCTCTTCTCCATTTCTTATTGTTTGTTTGTTTGTTTGTTTGTCTCTTTTCTTCTTTAGTTAGGATTTGTTGAATCTCCTTATTCATAATGTTTTCCTTTTCGTGTCCTTTGATAGCTGCCTGAAGTTCTATTGCCAGTATTGGGAGGTTAATTTCTCTTTTTGGAGCATATTTCAGACCTTTTTCCATGAATCTTCTTTCTTGTTCTGTGAAAATCACGTTTGAAGTATTTGTTACTTTGGGAAAAAAATTTATGAATTATTAATTTTCTCATAGTTTGTTTGTTTGATGTTTATTCTTTTCTCTTTCTTTCTCTGTTCTCAACTTGTTTAGTTTTTTCAGTTTCTTTTTGTGAATTTCATTAAGAATTATTGTATCATGTAATTTAGCTTCTTTGATAATTTCTTCGATTTCAATGTAATGATATTGATTATTTAAATCCTGGTAGCATTTATAAAGTTTAATGTTGAGTTCGTTAAGTTTCTTATAATGGTTATTTAGGGTTATACGTATATGTTGAATTTTCATTTTATTAACCATATCACTTTATTTTGGAAATAATCCCTCTGTTAAGCAGATTCTTAGAAATTTTATGTGTTGTAGTTGTAGTTTTATTTTATATGACGTACGCTTGTAAGTCAGGATATTGTTGACCGTATTAGCCATTGAGTAATATAAAAATAATTTTTCTTATCCTTTTTTCACCAAAAAACAAATATAAAAACAAAAAAAAAAACCTAACGTTACACAACAACTTTTGACATAAATTTTGAAAAATTTTAATTAATTTTTCTAATTTGTTAGTAATACGTAAGATTTTACTATTTTATTTTTATATTAATATGTTCATTTTCGTATATTGTAAACTTGTAGGTATCTACTGAAGAAGAGCAAGGCTCGAAACTAGTTTAGAAAAATAAATTTTAATTATCACCAAAAGTAAATTTTTATATAGACCCTAATTTTGTAATTGTAACTAATTAATTTGTTGAAAAATGAAAAGATTGAATAAAAACATTAAGATTTATTATGAAATAGAGAAATAAATATTAACTTAAATTGATTTTTAACAAAAAATATCTTAAAATTGTATAAATTTAAATTAAATTAATACTAAGTAATAATTCAAAAAATCACAAGATGGCGCTTTTCAAACAGTTTTCGATAATATTTTGATCGATAAAATTTTTAAAATTAAAAAGAATATTACAAAATAAACATTAAGATTTATTATGAAATAAACTAATAAATATTATTTTTAAATAAAAAATAATTTTAAGAAGAAAAATATCTTAAAATTATATCAATTAAAATTAGTACTTTAATTAATAACAAGATGTCACTGTTCACATTAAACAGTTTCTGTCAATTTCCGATTTTGACAGTTCAACATCGAAAAGTTTTTCAAATTTAAAAATAACCCGGTACGTATTTATTAATTATTTAATTCGAGATAATCACAAAATCGCGCATTTACGTTTTCGCTTTTGCCATCCCCTCAAAACAACGCGTATCGCTTCGTTAAAAACATTTTGAACACCATCGTTTCTTAAAGACGAGCACTCCATGTACCCCTTAGCTTTAATTATCTTCATCATTTTCACCCCTTGCTCGGGATCGACCAAAACCTCGTTAGGATCATCCCTTAAATCCGATTTGGTACCTAAAAATCTTTTACGTTAAATTTGAGAATTATTTTTTCCAATTTTATTCTAACCCACAAGAAGTATTTTTGCGGTTTTATTCGATTGTCTTACATCGCCGATCCATTTCTCTTTAATGTGGTGATAAGAATTTTTGTTATTTACGGCGAAACAAAGTATAATACAATCTCGCTAAAACTTAAAAATTTGAATAAAATTTCCCAACAAGTAGGTTCAACTCGTTGTGTATTTATCAAATGCAATCGCGCATGTTAAGTTATCTCAATATTTTAATGGATTTTTTTAGATTATTTGTTTGGGTGTTTGCATTTAATGAGTACACGATGAGTCGGATTAAAACTTAAATTTACCTCTACATAAGAAAGTATCCTTAATCGGTCGTATTCTTCTTGTCCGGATGTATCAAATAGTTGTAATAGATACGGTTTGCCGTCTAAATGAATTTCTTTACTATAATTATCGAAAACTGTTGGTTCATAATCCATTAAGGTCTCATTTAATGTGTATCTTGTTAGTAAATTAGTTTTTCCTACGGTTCCATCACCGATTACAGCGATTTTAATTATATTTAGGTTATTATCCATCTCAGTAGCTTAACGCACTAAAAACAAATTTTTTTTTCTCAAATATATCTATTTTATAGTATATCTTATCTTATTTGATTAATAATCGTTATCTTAAAGACTTACATTTTTTAAATCTACCTTTAATTTTTTAGATCAAGAATGGCTTTAAACAATTTTAAGTACAACCTCCTCTTTAAAGAGTTAGTTGGGCAAGGATTACTCTTAGAAGAATTGGATGACTTCACAAAAACCGTTTTAATGCAATATAAGCAACAACATTCGCGAAGTAAATCAAACATTGAAGCTTCAATCGATATAAAATTGGCAAAAAGCAATAAATTGGTGGAATCCACAATCAATGATAACATTACAAAAGAGATTTTAAAATCTTTTTTAAACAAAACGGCGGATATTGAGGATATTTTGCAGAAAATCACCCAAGAAGAGGAAAAAAGAGATTTATTAATGTCTGTTTTTATTTATTTTTTGCGTATCAACCTCAATTTTTCTTTTAACACAATTTTTCTTTGTAGCGAGAAATTTGATCATCTTGTAAGTGGTTTCGAGGAAAGATTGCATTCCCTTGACGATCAATTCGTAAGTTTTCAACATCAACTTTTATGCAACTTTATTTACCCATGCGATGATAACAACAAACTTTTACCCGTAATTTCCTATCTACTTTACAAACCGATATCTTCGTTGTCTTTAGAGATAGCGAAGTAATAAAGACACCACTAAAAAGTCCCACCTTTTCTTCATCTAAAACCGGGTTTTGTCTTGTCGATATTTCAATATCCATCGCAGAAAAAAATAAAGAACACCGCCGCGTTCCAAATACACCTCAAAATTGTCGAATTTTAAGCCCGTGTGCAGCCGTTAAACGGCACCTTAACGGATTAATAAGACCGAATTTTAAAAAGCTATCAATTTAGCAAGAACACACCTTGGGCTACCTAAATCGGGTTTTTGTCCGGTCAATATGTATAGTCGTCCACATCGAGTTTGGTTTTTATTACAGTCATAAATAAAGGTAAGTTTTACCCGCTTAAGTACATTTAAAGATTTATGACAGTGTGACAAGGACAGGGTTGAATTTAAATAAAACACCAAAGATTATATTAAAAAATTTAATTATTCGTCGTCGCTATCACAACTATCAAAATGTTCAAAGTTGCTTTCATCAGAACTATCATTTTCGATATCTACAATAAACCGTTGATTATTTGGCGATACATAAGAATTTTCTACGTCGATTATGCGTTTTACGCAAATTCCCCATAATTTTGTCGGTATGTTGTCAACCTCTTGCCGAATTAAATCCACCACTTTGGCGCTTAAGGTTGGAGCTGAATTATTTTTCCTGATATTTCACTTTAAATTGCTCCATCTTAATTCTATGGGGTTCCAAACGCAATGGTACGGTGGTAATCGTAGAACTATATGTCTCGCTTCTTTTGCCATACCATCGATTATGTAATCGGGTGCAATCTCAACTTCATTGACTTTCGATAACAGTATGTCTTTTGTGATCTTACCGTCCGGCATGGCAATAGTATGTTCTTCCATATATGTTAAAATATATTGTTTCTTATGCCTCTTTGCAGGTTTGGGATGTAAAATTCGTGAGTGATAACTTGCGTTGTCAAGAACCATTACCGACCGCTGGTTTAAATTTGGTAATAACTGATTTTTAAACCATGTCTCAAACAACGCAGCATCCATATCTTGGTGATAATCTGCAGAGCAGTCCTTAATATTTTTTGCAGATAAAAGTAATCCATTTTCTCCCCCTGCATGAAGAATAATAATTCGTTTTCCTCTTGAACACGGTATCTTCAATGCACATTTATCACTCCCATTACTCATACCAAGTTTCGTCTAAATAAACAATATTCCACTTCTCTTCCCGATATTTTCTAATTTGATCAATAAATTCCCACCTCCATTTTTTTAGCCGGGGAGTTTCGGCTCTTCCGTCCAGGGATTTGTAGTGAAATATAAATGTTCGAAGATATCGTCGAAAGTGCTCTTCAGAATAAGGTATTTCTACATGAAGTTCTTGTAATCTTATCTTTAAAGAGGCGACGATATTTTTTGAATAGATATCGTAAATAACTGTTTTTATTTCCGTTGTGTAACTATCCGGAATTCTTTGGAAAAGATGACAAGCTTTGGTGGGTTGATCACTTGTAGATTCTCTATTCTCCAACTGCGCAATGAATCTACGTACTGTTGTTACAGGTACCCCTGTCAATTCACTGGTAACTTTACAGGCAGCAGAACAATCTTTTTCTTGCAGTTTAACGAAAACGTTAACAATAATTCTTTGACTATCTTCGGAATAATATTGTTTTGGCGAATATGGTGACTCGTTTTCCCAGGGACGAAATATTTTCTTTTCTTACGATACCTTTCACGTGGCTTTTAACAAAATACTCATCAAGAATTTCGCCTGTCCTCTCTTATAAGCAGTTTCCGTAAGCTATTTCTAGGTGTTTCTTAGAAAAAAATATATTTTCAGGAATATCTAAATAATAGAATAACGAAATGTTATAGAAACAGCAAAACATTTCTTAGAAAAAATAAGTAGGTACTTAATTTAATAATGAATATAAAATCACCCTATTATTTGTTTAAAACTTGGAAGGAAAGGAAAAGGGTGTTTCTTAATGCGGCTCTGAGTGAGGAATCCCAAAATTCTTCAATGGGAAATTACCTGTTGCACCCCGTCTTTGTTCGTTTTACAACTACAGTAGGAAAGTGACAGGGTAATAAAAACCAAACTCGATGTGGACGACTATAACCACTTCTACCAAAATTTACACGTTATATACAACCCTACACAGTAATCGGTGTATTGACTTTCTCTCGGAAACATTCTTACATAATACGAACAAAACGGTGAAACCACATTCGACTTATAAGAAATTTTCTGCCCTTTACAGTGCTATATAACTTTCATTGATCACATGTTTGCACAAGCATTTTCTACCCCAAAAACTGTGAATACAGCGTAAGATAGCCGTAAACAACGATTTATGGTCTCATAACACTCTTATACACAGGGTCAAAAAAGTCTCCACACATTTTCACTTTACAACATTTTCAAGTTAGCCCCTCTAATTTATTTAGTATGATGTGAAATCAGTATCATAAAAACGAATACTTTATTTTACAAAACATAAATAAACGTGGTTATAAGGGTAGAGGTATAAAGACGACGTCAAAAGAGTCTCCTTACATAAGATTAAACAAAATAAAACATCAATATGTTGCTATTTTTATTCCTTTAATAATAGCTTGTAGATCCTCCTTTAGCACGTACAACGTCCAATAGCCGCTTCGGCATTCCATGTACCAATTTTTTTGTTACTATGTCGTCTAGTTTATTCCACTTTTCAGTAATTGCCATCTTAAGCTGTTGTTTATTTTTAATTTCGTGCTTACGAATCCTCCGTCCAATTTCATCCCATAAAAACTCGATAGGATTCATATCGGGCGATTGTGAGGGTGTATTGAGTTGTTTTTCCACTCTATATATTAGCCATTCTTTTACCTGTTTTGCTGTGTGTTTAGGGTCATTATCTTGTTGAAAGATAAATGACTCGTATAAGATAATTTCTTGGGTACTTACATGTAAATTTTCTTGCAAAATGTTGAGGTATACATGTTGATCCATAATACCATTTATTATCATTCTAACACCTGCATCGCTCATACACCCCCAGAAAAGAACACCTCCGCCTCCATGTTTCACAGTAGCACATAAATTTTTTGTTTTCTAATGCTCATTCTTCTTATGCCACACCATATTTCTTCCATCAGACCCGAAAACATTAAATTTTGATTCGTCGCTGAAAATTGATAATGATATCGGTTTGTTCTGATGCTTTTTAGCGAATTCGTAACATAACAAATAAATAACAATTATGAAAATACCTGTCTACCTCAAATTTCAGAAAAACTTCATTTTACCTTGACTTCTATAGATTAAATACCCCAAATAATATCTACGCTCAAAACCAACGCTATTGGTGGGGTTGCTCCGCATGTACTACCTTATATCTGCCACATTATCAATTGTTGTCTTGAAGACTCTGTATTCCCCAATGCTTGGAAATGTGCACTTGTTATCCCAATACCGAAAACTAAAAATCCTGCACAGTTGGCCGATCTCCGCCCTAAAAGTATCTTGCCTATCCTCTCCAAGGTTCTCGAGAGGATTATTGCTCTCAGATTGCGCAAGCACTTGGAAAGATTTTGCCTGTTTTCCAATCTGGATTCAGACCGGGATTTAATTGTACCACTGCGCTGCTGGATGTGACTGATGATATTTTTGAGGCTATTGACAATAGAAAGGTCTCAGTCCTTGTTCTTTTAGATTTTTCTGAGCCTTTTGACCGTTTAAATCACAAAACCTTATTAGCTGTCTTACACTATACTGGGCTTTCCAAAGCGGCTATCAAACTACTTGAAAGTTTTCTTGGCAACCGCTCACAAGTTATCTCCTTCCATAATGCTCGTTCTTCTGCAGCAAATATAATTTCAGGAGTACCACAAGGTTCTATTCTGGGACCACTATTATATTTGTTTTATACATGTGAGTTAGCTTATGTGTTAAAATATTGTACACCATATATATATGCGGATGACACACAACTACGCTATTCTTTTGATCTTACTGATTTATTAAATGCGGAAAGAAATATAAAAATCGATGTTGAAAACTTAATTCAACTTGCAAAAAAGCTTAATCTTAGTGTTAATGGCTCAAAGTCATCCGTGATGGTTTTCGGTGGTGCGGGTGCAGTTCGGTATGTCAAATCCAACCTTAATATTATAGTTGATGGGCACACACTAAATTTTGGGGACAGTGTGAAGAATCTGGGTATGATCATCGAGGAGGACCTCAGATTTAGGAAGCATGTTGGCACACTACTTCAAAGGGTTTATTCCACTTTAAAACTGTTATATTCTAATACGCACATTTTAAGTACAAAACTAAACATTAGCGTTTTGTTTTTATTAAATCCGTAATCATCTTCTATCGTTTTGGCCAGTGTAAGTGCACTGATTCGCGAATATTCATTAATTACCTTACGAATAGCGCGCTTGTGAATAGCGCTTAATTTATTAGCTCTGCCCGTACGTGGTTTATTTTCACAAATTTGTTGATCTTGATATTTCGTTACTATATATTGCACGGTTGAATGGGATTTGTTAACTATTTTACCTATTTCTCTTAATGATTTTCCTTCAGTTCGCAAATTAATAACTAACTTACGAATGATTACTGGAACTTCAATTTTTAAAGCAAAATTATGGAATAAAATTTGCACGAAGTTACAATGAGACCGTGTAGGTAATCCACCGATACATCAATTTGTATGTAGCTAGTTATTTTTAGCGAAATGGGTAATTCCCCCATTTCTGTCTGTGCTGTACAGAGATTTATTTTGCTACGCTTTCTGCACGTATGGAGAGTTATAGTTATAAATTTATTCTTATGAAATAAAATATTATATTTAAGATGGCAGATGTTTATTTGAATATTACAACACCGAATACAATGACATATTTATTATAAATATATGGTAATAAGTGAACTAGAGCCGGAAATTGAAAGAGATCTGACGTGTATGGAGACTTTTTTGACCCAGTGTATGACACGTATAAAACTCTGAGACCATATCTAACCTATAGGAAATTTTCTGCTCTTTACACTGGTATATAATTTTCATAGATCACAAGTTTGCACAAGCATTTTTTGCTCCAAAAACTACGAAAACCGCGTATAATTGCAGTAGTCAACTGTTTACGGTCTCATAACTTTCTTATATGACACGTATAAAACTCTGAGACCATACAGATGCTGTAGGAAATCTTCTGTTCTTTACAGTAGTATATAATTGTCATAGATCACATGTTTGAAGAAACATTTTCTACTCCAAAAACTGCGAAAATCGCGTACAATTGCCGTAATCAACTGTTTACGGTCTCATAACTTTCTTATATGACACATATAAAACTCTGAGACCATATAGAACCTGTAAAAAATTTTCTGCTCTTTACAATGGTATATAATTTTCATAGATCACAAGTTTGCACAATCATTTTCCACCCAAAAAACTGCGAAAACCGCGCAAAATTGCCGTAAACAACCGTTTACTGTCTCATAACTTTCTGATATGACACGTATAAAACTTTGAAATCATATAGAACCTGTAGGAAATTTTCTGATTTTTACAGTGGTATATAATTTTCATAGATCACAAGTTTGCACAATCATTTTCCACTCAAAAAACTGCGAAAACCACGTATAATTACCGTAATCAACTGTTTACGACCTCATAACTTTCTTAATGACACGTATAGAGCTCTAAGACCATATAGAACTTGTAGCAAATGTCTGCTCTTTACAGTGGTGTATAGAGTTCATTGATCACAAGCATGCACAAGCATTTTGTACAAAACAAATTAAATTAGTGAACTGGTTCACTTTAAACTAGTTTCTGAGAGACATCCGAATTGTCAAATGTTTTTCCAAAGATGCACCACAAATCCTGACAACTTATGAGTTCACTTTCACTGAGATAGTTGCTTCTTGTTCATCTTCATTCTCTTATAAATTATATTCTACCACTTGACTTAAATACATTAATGCAAACTCCGTTCTTTCAGTTTTATTGGGAGACAGTGTCAAATAAGCAAATTCTTTTTTTCATTTCAATTTTTGTTCGAATTATACGCGGTTTTCGCAGATTTTGGGGTAGAAAATGATTGTGCAAACTTGTGATCTATAAAAATTATATACCACTGTAAAGAGCAGAAAATTTCCTATGGGTTGTATATGGTCTCAGAGTTCTGTACGTGTCATATAAGAAAGTTATGAGACCGTAAACAGTTGATGACGGCAATAATACGTGGTTTTCGCAGTTTTTGGGGTAAAAAATGATTGTGCAAACTTGTGAACTATAAAAATTATATCCCACTGTAAAGAGCAGAAAATTTCCTATGAGTTGTATATGGTCTCAGAGTTCTGTACGTGTCATATAAGAATGTTATGAGACCGTAAACAGTTGATTATGGCAATTATACGTGGTTTTCGCAGTTTTTGGGGTAAAAAATGATTGTGCAAACTTGTGATCTATAAAAATTATATACCACTGTAAAGAGCAGAAAATTTCACAACAATTTTTTATAATGTTTGATGTTACTGAATTCCAAGAATCCGACAACGCTCGTATCGCTTGTAGAATATTCCATTTCGGATCGATATCGCTTCTTTATGCACGCAATTATGCCTTGATCAAGAAGTTGGAGTGCACTCGTTGTGTTAGGTGGAAAATAAATCACCTTCACATTGTCCAAATTGATATCCTTAACATTATGTGCAGCACAATTGTCCATCGTTAGCAATACTTTTCTGTTTCTGCCATGTTTCGTTGGAAACGAATAAGCCATTCTCGAAATGTCACAGACGTGACCCACGCATTTTTTTTGATTACTATAATGGCACGGTAAATGGGAACGATCTATTTTATTTAAACATCTGGGATTTTTTCACTTTCCTACTATCCACAGATTTAATTTTTCGCTTCCATCTGCATTGCAACATAAAACTGCTATTACTCTTTCTTTGCTTTTAGTGCCACCATAACACTTTTTACCTTTAAAATCCAAAGTACGGTTTGGCATAAGATTATAAAAAACACCAGCTTCATCAATGTTAAAAACATCTTTATCAAGATAAGCGTTTCTTATAAATTTTAACTCCTGTCTCCACTCATCTATAGTAAGCACATTAACTTTATTTCCTTCTCCAGATAAGGCGTGGTCTGAAATACCGTGCCTACTCTTAAATCTGCAACCACCCAAATGAAAAATCGCATCCTATTATGTTTAATTCAGCAGCGATTGATTTTGCCTTATCTTGTATGAATGGCCCTGTTAAGGAAACATTTTTTGTTCTCATGTCGGTAAACCATTCTACGGCACTATCAATATGGTTTTTATTTTTTATAATTGTTGATAGCGTTGATTTTGATATGTTAAATTTTTCCGCAATTTTAGTTTTTGTAATGGCATTTTTGTCAACATCCTCCAATATTTCTAATTTCCTTTTTAGAGGCATTGATGTCCTTTTCAAACTCATTTTCTTTCAACTAACACTGAACGAACACTTTTTTTCTAAACCTTAACACTTTGTACACTCTCGAAGACCACACACTTGCATTTGAAACTGCAATACGACTTCGAGTCGATAAACAATCGACCTAGAGACAAACAAGTTATTCCCCGAATATCATACCTTAGATCTTCGGGGGTATTCCCCGAACTCCTCTGTATTCCTCAACTAGTCTTACATTACCTATAATAGAGAATGAATTATAGAGATGTAATAGAGAATTATAGAGAAGAAAAAGATTCGTGTTCGCAATAGCGATAATAGTTTGTACTAAAATCATACTTATGAGATGAAATAATTGTTCGTAGTTCGTTACCATGAATTTTCGTTATAATGAAAAAAATAGCATATAAAATGTATTGAAGATATTTGTTGCGTAATTTTGATTCGCAATAACGGCCATTTCGTTAAATCGATGTTCGCTATACAGGCTGTCTCACGTAATAGGTTCCTTAGAACTTTTTTAGGTTCCACTATTCGTAGAGGCTTGAAATTTTGGTAACATCGGTTGTTCATTCTGATCTTTTAATTTAAAATATTTTCAAGATGCCCACCACTTCCGGTCTACCGGAACTAGACCTCAACTTCGTTTTTTTAAATGGAATGCTATACTTTTTATTACACCATTCAATTATATGTAAAAAAATATGTTGATTTTGATAACAGTTGTTGGTACCTAGCGTTTTTTGTTTTCGAGCTATTTTGATTTTGAGTGTTTTTTTGCAAATATCACCGTGCTTTTTAAAAGCACATATCTCAGCCAACGTTAACTCAAAAACGTTTTGCATTGGTACGATAACTCTTCATACGTTGTTAAATAGATTGCCACTTGCTGTATCAGTATATCTTGTAGAGGCTGGTCAAAAATTGAGTTACCGTTTCTCTGTATTCAATTGCGTGAAAGTCGAAAATTTAGAAGGCCAGAAGGCCATGACATTTGACAGTTTTTTGTTTAATTAAAAGCAAAACGTAAAAACGACAATTTAATGACAAAAATTAAAATCAATAACATAAAAGAATCAAAAACTTAAAAGTATAAAAATAAATTATGGGAAATTAATTCTCTACAAACTATCTAGAAACTTTCTTGTACCTATTTGTTCTAGTTGCCCTCATATTTGGAAATTAATGGACGCATGCAATGCTGGAAAGCTTCTGGTTTTTATGTTAAAAATCCATGGAGTTTTGATAGCTTTTCATCCATATTTATGTTGTCGTTGTCATTACTTAGTAGAGTCGTCACTTACTTCTGTTAATGTCTTTGAATATCATGGCGAGTTATTCCAACAACATTTTAAATTTGTTTTATATTCATGGCGGATGTAATAAAGTTTTGGATAGGATCTGTTGCTTAATTTTGGAAGGATCAAATAACAAGAAACCATAAATCTCTATCGCCAACAGATTAAGATAATGGAATAAATGTTCTGCCATATTTTATTGCTTTACCAAATTCTTCGGTAATAGGTGCTTCGATCGATTTAAATGAATAATACTTACCAAGAAAGCATCCTTAATAAATAAAGTGAACTCTCTAAGAATATCTCGCCCATTATTATGTCGAATATTACGCCATATTATTTTTTTTTATTGTTTCATTTATGCGTTCTTCTGCTGGTTATTTTTGGTAAATAAAAGCTAACAAACTAAAGTTAATTCAATCGCAGATCATTCTAGAAATAAAACCAATGATAATTTAAATAAATTAAACGATAAACTGTCAAAATGTCATAGTCTTTTAATAAAAACACGAACGGCTTCCAGCGTTTTGTGTAGGATTTTGATAAAATACTTAGTATGAAGAAAACTATAATAAATAGGTATAGCAATGTTTATACATAATTTGTAGAGAATTAAATTTCCGTTTTGACAGGCTAAAAAGATATAGGGCATTCCATTTAAAATTTTCGACTTTCTCACAATTGAATACAGCGAAACGGTAATTCAATTTTTGACCACGCTGTATCATAAACACTGGTATAACAAGTGACAATCTATTTGACAACATATGAAGAGTTATCGTACCAATGCTAAACATTTTTGAATTGACGTTGGCTGAGATATGTGCTTTTAAAGAGCATGGTGATATTTGCCAAAAAACACTTAAAATCAAAATAACTCGAAAACAAAAACTGTGTCAAAGTCAACATATTTTCTTACGTATAATTGAATGGTGTAATAAAAACTATAGCATTCCATTTAAGATAAAGAAGTTGAGGTCTAAATCCGGTAGACCGGAAATAGTGACCATCTTGAAAATATTTTAGATTCATAGATCGGAATGAACAACCCATGTTACTAATATTTCAAGCCTCTACGAATAGTGGAACCTAAAAAAGTTCTAATGAACCAGTTACGTGAGACACCTGTATAGGGGATTTACTGCATACTTAAATTAAAAAGTATTTTTTTATCTGTACTTGGTATTGGTAATTTATTATCAATTGCAGCTTTACATGTTTCGACCTATTATGGTCATCTTCAGAAGCTTTGTTAAAAAATTAAAATAATGAACATTCCAAATATTAAATAAAATTAATTACACATTATTTGTTACACATAAAACTAAACACATTAAAATAAGTAAAATTGAACGTTAAAACTATAAAAAGGACGAACAAAACAACTGTATCAAACAAAAATGCGAAAGAACATTCTTTCGCATTTTGTTGTCTTGTTCGTCCTTTTTACAGTTTTAACGTTCAATTTTACTTATTGTAATGTGTAACAAATAATGTGTAATTAATTTTATTTAATATTTGGAATGTTCATTATTTTAATTTTTTAACAAAGCTTCTGAAGATGACCATAATAGGTCGAAACATGTAAAGCTGCAATTGATAATAAATTACCAATACAAGTACAGATAAAAAAATACTTGTTAATTTAATTATTGATTATTGGTTAACATGGATTATAGTTTAAAACGTTTTACTGTATACCATTGTAAAGGGCAGAATATTTCCTCTAAGTCGAATGTGGTTTTAGCTCCTTTGTCCTTCAACACCTCCCTTAATCTCCTTGGCATGGATTCCACCAAGTTTTTTGTAGTATTTTGAGGGATTTTCATCCATTCTTCAGTTAAAGCTTTTTTAAGGTCGTCTTTATTTGAAATTGTCCTTTCTCTGATCTTCCTGTCAAGGTGATCCCACAGATGTTCTATAGGATTAAGGTCTGGGGACTGCGGTGGATGATCAAGAGTTTTAGGGATTCGGTATAGCATCCATTCCTTCACAATTTTGGAAGTGTGCTTTGGATCGTTATCCTGTTGGAAGATTCAGTTCTCTGATAAGCCCAATTCATTAATACTCGGGGAAATATTGTTCTTTAAAATGGTTAAATAGTCCATTTTATTCATTGTTGATTCAATAAAAACTAGAGCCTCCACCGTGTTTGATGGTATTGGTAACAAATTTCTCTTTGAAGGCCTCATTTTTTGGCCGCCATATCTTTGGTGGTTTTCTTTTACCAAAAATTTCAAATTTTCTTTCATAACTAAATAATATATTTTTCCAAAAATCTGGAGCTTCGTTCTGATATTTTTTTGTAAAATCAAGACGTTTCTGTTTATTTATTTTCGATATGTAAGGCTTTTTACGGGGTGTTCTTCCATGCAGACCACTTCTATGGAGTGTTCTTCGTATGGTACTGGAACTTATGGTTGTGTTTTCTATCTGCGATATGTCGTTTGCTATTTTAACCGCACTTGAACATGGATTATTCTTCACTTCTCTTACCACTGCTCTAGCCTGTGCTTCTGTAAGGCGCTTTGGTCGTCCAACGCGTTGTAAATCGGCTACAGTATGATGTTTTGCGTATTTATCCAAAATTTTTTTTATTGTGCAGTGATTTCGTCCCATTATTTTAGCTATTTCGCGTAAGGATTTACCTTTTTTATTTAAACTTAATATAATTTTACGCGTTTCTATACTTGTTTGTTTTCCCATGATGATTTTTGGTATTTATAATTAATTTCGACGTTCAACCACTTGCTGTTTCTTCTAAAATGTTCTAAAGTTGTCCTGGGAGGGGTTTATAAGTATTTATACGAAAAGTGTGGTACTTCCCCTAAATCTAAAATGAATTTACAACAACCGGACCGGCTGTTTACTTTCTTTTGACGCGTAAAAATCGGGGTATTTTTACTCTAAAGGGGATTTACCATATTTGTGAGGTTTTTTGCTTAACTATTTTTTACGATAGGATTGGTCACAAATAAAGTCGTAAATTTTGGTATATACATTTTTATTGTAAGTTAACAGAATCGTAGTAAAAAGGGTTTTTAGAAGTAAACAGCTAGCGTTTACTTTCTTTTGACGCTCACAGTAGACAGGACAAAATCCGGTTTTAGATGAAGAAAAAATCAGGCTTTCTAGTGGTGTCTATTATTTTGCTATCTCTAAAGACAATGAAGATATCGGCTTGTAAAGTAGATAGGAAATTACGAGTAAAAGTTTGTTGCTGGGAGGTTTGTTGCTATCGTCCCACGGGTACTTTATTTCCCATTTTATATAGAGCTTGGAAAACCTCAATCGGGAATTACTTGAATGCTCCGTCGAAAATGAAATTAAAACGGCGATAGATTCCCAATTAAAACGTTTGGACAATGACGCTCAATATTTGGAGCGAATTAAATCGGAAATTCCTAATTATGACAATTTAAAAATCATCAAAAACAATCTTTTAACAAATAACGCTTTATTGCAAGAGAAGGAGAAGCAATTTAAAGTCTTAAAGGAAGCTTTAAGCCAAATGAAATTGAGATTAAAAGATTTTTAGGTTTAAGTTAATTCTATTTTTATTTGGCAATTAGGGCGCCATCTATACGTAATTAATCTAAGTTAATTTAATTCTAATTAAAAACAATTTTTAAATCGAAATTAATTCCAAATTAAAATTTAATTTAATAATTTAAACCATTTTTATTAAATTAAGTTAATTATTTATTAATTATTAAAAATAACGTAAAATTAAATTAAAAAATTGCGCCATCTATACCGTAAAAATCCAACATTTTGACAACACTTATTAAAAAAAAGTGAGGTTAATTATATTCAACCTTATTTTTCTCGTTTTCCTGCAACATTTTTATCACATTTCACACATTCCCCTTCTCCAACTTATCGTATTGTTATCTCAAAATCAACGGTCAATCAAATTGAATTGATTAAATAAATTTAGGACGGGTTTCTTATTCTCTCGGTGTCTTTCATAAATATTTTTCGTTATATCGAAATTATCGCGATTTATATACATCGAGCCCGTATAAAATTGCGCATTCGTTGTTGTAATTACCAAGTATAAGTAGCGGGAAGGGGGCAAAGTACGACCGAAAGTCGTCGTTTTACTTTATAAAAAGTACAGTGTGGAACGGTGATTGTGTATTTTTCATTCAATTTTCGGGAGCTACGTGACGGCCTCAATAATAACAATGGCCGGTAAGTGTTACTATTAAATAATAATTAATTATTATTAATGAATTTGTTTACTTTTTTGTGTTAGGAACAAATCCTTACGCCAATTTGTGCAAAACCCTCTCAGTGGACAACAAACAATACAAATACTTTGATATAACCGCTTTAGGAGACAAATTTAGTAATTATTTTTATGATCAAACTCAAATTATTATTAATTGTAACTTAATTTGTTTAGATCGACTACCGTATTCGATTCGAGTCTTATTGGAATCAGCAGTTCGAAACTGCGATAATTTCCAAGTTACTGAAGGTGATGTTAATAACATTTTAAATTGGGAAGAGAATCAAGCCAAAGAAGATGGAATTGAAGTCGCTTTTAAGCCGGCTAGGGTCATATTGCAGGTGAGATCTTTCGATTGATTTTTAAGTATATCTTATATAATGTTATTTACAAATTGGATCCTATTAAGGATAACCAGTAAGTGGGTTAATTATCTGGAATTTATTTTAAAAAAATTGATAAGTGTTAATGTTACTTCACTTAGCAGTGATTTTTCTTATCTTTTAATGTGGTATTAATTACAAAAAACGTGAGGCAATCTTTTTATTTATTTCTTTTAATGATTATAAGTTGTATAATAATGTTTTAAATAAAAAAAAGATAATTGCACAAGATAATAAGCTTGAATTAATAAACAGAGAAGATGTACGTAATAAATGAACTGTATTACGTTAATTATGGGTTTTAGAGGCTTAAAGTTATTCAAAATTAAATTGTTTTGATATTTCTAAAGACGAAAATATTATTTTTGGTAATTGAATCATTGGGAAATAAGTTGTGATCAAGATTTCTTGTTTAATGTCTAACTAATATTGATTTGTATTAATTTCAAAAATATTAAATTTTCCATATTATTAGTGATTCTTTAAGGATAATCAAAAAAAATTTTAATTATATGAAATGCTATAATTTTAGGTTGGGTTTAAAAGTTAACATCTCACCAACAAAGCGAGATACTCAAGTATTGTTTTTATCTAATGAAAGTAGATATTTTCCTTTATAAATCATAAAAAATCTCTTCATGTTATCTTAAAAATTCGATTTTTTATCAATTAAATTGTAAATTTTATGAAATGTTTCCGATTTAGGTTGAGTTTAAAAGTTTATATCTCATACATGAAGTGAGATACTCAAGTATGGTTTTTATCTAAAGAAAGTACATACTTTCCTTTATAAATCATAAAAAATCTCTTCAAGTTATCTTAAAAATTCGATTTTTTATCAATTAAATTGTTAACTTTATGAAATGTTTCCGATTTAGGTTGAGTTTAAAAGTTGATATCTCACAAACAAAGCGAAATACTAAAGTATGGTTTTTATCTAAAGAAAGTACATACTTTCCTTTATAAATCGTAAAATAATCTCTTCAAGTTGTTTTAAAAATTCGATTTTTATCTATTAAATTGTTAATGTTATGAAATGTTTCCAATTTAAGTTGAGTTTAAAAGTTAAAAATCTCTTCAAGTTGTCTTACATCTTCGTTTTTTTATGAATTAAATTGTGTTAATTTTATGAAATGTTTCCAATTTACGTTAAGTATAAAAGTTGCTATCTTACAAAGTGAGATATTTAAGTATGGTTTTTTATCTAAAGAAAGTACATACTTTTCTTTATAAATCTTTAAAAATCTCTTTAAGTTGTCTTAAAAATTCGATTTTTTATTAATTAAATTGTCAATTTTATGCAATGTTTCCGATTTAGCTTGAGTTTAAAAGTTGATATCTCATAAACGAAGTGAGATACTCAAGTATGGTTTTTATCTAAAGAAACTACATACTTTCCTTTATAAATCGTAAAAAAATCTCTTCAAGTTGTTTTAAGAATTCGATTTTTATCAATTAAATTGTTAATGTTATGAAATTAATGAATAAAGTTCATACAACTTGAAGAGATTTTTAAATCTCTTCAAGTTGTCTTAAAAATTCGATTTTTATCAATTAAATTGTTAATTTTATGAAATATTTCCAATTTGGGTTGAGTTTAAAAGTTGATATCTCACAAAGTGAAATACTCAAGTGTGGTTTTTATCTAAAGAAAGTACATACTTTCCTTTATAAATCATAAAAAAATCTCTTCAAATTATCTTAAAAATTCGATTTTTTATCAATTAAATTGTTAATTTTATGAAATGTTTCTAATTTGGGTTAAGTTTAAAAGTTGATATCTCACAAATGACATAAATGGAAACATTTCATAAAATTAATGAAATGTTTCCGATTTAGGTTGAGTTTAAAAATTGATATCTCACAAACCAAGCGAGATACTCAAGTATGGTTTTTATCTAAAGAAAGTACATACTTTCTTTTATAAATCGTAAAAAATCTCTTCCAGTTGTCTTAAAAATTCGATTTTTATCAATTAAATTGTTAATTTTATGAAATGTTTCCAATTTAGGTTGAGTTTAAAAGTTGATATCTCATAAACGAAGTGAGATACTCAAGTGTGGTTTTTATCTAAAGAAAGTACATACTTTCCTTTATAAATCATAAAAAATCTCTTCAAATTATCTTAAAAATTTGATTTTTTATCAATTAAATTGTTAATTTTATGAAATGTTTCTAATTTGGGTTAAGTTTAAAAGTTGATATCTCACAAATGAAGCGAGATACTTAAGTATAATTTTTATCTAAAGAAGGTGCATACTTTTCTTTATAAATCTTTAAAAATCTCTTTAAGTTGTCTTAAAAATTCGATTTTTTATTAATTAAATTGTCAATTTTATGCAATGTTTCCGATTTAGGTTGAGTTTAAAAGTTGATATGTCATAAACGAAGTGAGATACTCAAGTATGGTTTTTATCTAAAGAAAGTACATACTTTCCTTTATAAATCGTAAAAAAATCTCTTCAAGTTGTTTTAAAAATTCGATTTTTATCAATTAAATTGTTAATTTTATGAAATGTTTCCAATTTAGGTTGAGTTTAAAAGTTGATATCTTCCAAACGAAGTGATACACTCAAGTATGGTTTTTATTTAAAGAAAGTACATACTTTCCTTTATAAATCATTACAAATCTCTTCAAGTTGTCTTACAAATTCGATTTTTTATCAATTGAATTGTTAATTTTATGAAATGTTTCCGATTTAGGTTGAGTTTAAAAGTTGATATCTCACAAACAAAGCGAGATACTAAAGTATGGTTTTTATCTAAAAAAAACTACATGCTTTCCTTTATAAATTGTAAAAAAATCTCTTCAAGTTGTTTTAAAAATTCGATTTTTATCAATTAAATTGTTAATTTTATGAAATGTTTCCAATTTAGGTTGAGTTTAAAAGTTGATATCTTCCAAACGAAGTGATACACTCAAGTATGGTTTTTATTTAAAGAAAGTACATACTTTCCTTTATACATCATTACAAATCTCTTCAAGTTGTCTTACAAATTCGATTTTTTATCAATTGAATTGTTAATTTTATGAAATGTTTCCAATTTAGGTTGAGTTTAAAAGTTGATATCTCATAAACGAAGTGAGATACTCAAGTGTGGTTTTTATCTAAAGAAAGTACATACTTTCCTTTATAAATCATAAAAAATCTCTTCAAGTTATCTTAAAAATTCGATTTTTATCAATTAAATTGTTAATGTTATGAAATGTTTCCGATTTAAGTTGAGTTTAAAGTTGATATCTCACAAACAAAGTGTGATACTCAAGTATGGTTTTTATCTAAAGAAAGTTCATACTTTTCTTTATAAATCATAAAAAATTTCTTCAAGTTATCTTAAAAATTCGATTTTTTATCAATTAAATTGTTAATTTTATGAAATGTTTCCAATTTACCTTAAGTTTAAAGGTTGCTATCTCACAAACAAAGTGAGATACTGAAGTATGGTTTTTATCTAAAGAAAGTACATACTTTTCTTTATGAATCATAAAAAATCTCTTCAAGTTATCTTAAAAATTCGATTTTGATCAATTAAATTGTTAATTTTATGAAATGTTTCTAATTTAGGTTGAGTTTAAAAGTTGATATCTCATAAACAAAGCGAGATACTCAAGTATGGTTTCTACCTAAAGAAAGTACATACTATCCTTTATAAATCGTAAAAGAATTTCTTCAAGTTGTCTTAAAAATTCGATTTTTATCAATTAAATTGTTAATTTTATGAAATGTTTCCAATTTAAGTTGAGTTTAAAAGTTGATATCTTACAAACGAAGTGAGACACTCAAGTACGGTTTTTATTTAAAGAAAGTACATACTTTCCTTTATAAATCATAAAATCTCTTGAAGTTATCTTATTTTGTTATTCACATTTTTGTTTTCCATTTAATTAGGTAAGAAATTCGTCCGGATGAATTTAACCTTTAACCGTTAATTTTGATTTTAACCTTTCTAACAAGAAGGTTTTGACTTTTACATTTAAATAGAATTAGATTCCTTAATATTAAATCAAAAAATTATGTTCATTTAAAAATAAGTTTAAAATTGAGCCTCACCATGTTAAGAGAAAAAATCATCATTGAGTTGGTCGGTTGGTTTATTACCCTACCGGCAATAAAAGGGCGGCTCCTGATAAGGGTAGTAGTCTCGAACCACGGCACCATAAATTTAACTGTCATTTCATTTTTATCCAAAATAATTAACGAATCTCAATTTTTTTGTGTCATAGTAATTTACTTTAAAATGACTATCACACAATATGGTATATGAACTGTTAAAAAAAATAAAACCACACACAATTGTACATACATACAACTGTATCATAATTCGTCTACATGGAACACACGTTGTTATCTTTCCATTTAGCACACAAAACTTGGTTTTCTTCATCAACCTTTGTCCATTTTCTTCATGGTTTTTGAGTCCATCATTGAACATTTTTGTATTCTATTTTCTCGTACTGTCACGGTAGCTTTTATACCTTTTTCTTTCAAATATACCATAATGAGTAGGAATGTACTTCATAAGTTTTAGAACAACTTTCGTTCCCAGTGATACTCCCTTGATATCTTTAGTGTCATTATGGTTTTTGCCGTAATACACATCGAACCCATAGCAATATCCATTGATGAGCTACTTATCATCCAATTCTTGTACCCAAACCATACCTGTTTACCGCTTATAAACTGTTTGGCAAGATTGGGTCCAAAATATTTCACCATAGATTCATCAATTGATATGTGCTTATGAAAGCAACCCCACTAACAAAAATTTGCAATAATTTTATCCATAAATGGTTGAATTTTTTACATACGGTATTGGGAGCTTCCTATCTGGGCATTGTTTGCTAAATGTAAAAATTTTTTGATTTCAGTGTATCTGTCTCTGGCCATAGTATTATATACCAAAGAGTGTTCTAAATCCTCATCTGTTGACCAATAAAACTGCTCTTGCGATAACTTGTGATGCACTGTGAATAGTTAAATTGCGATAAAAGTTCGCATTTCATGTGGTTGTATCGCAAACTTGTAGTAATAATTTGGTCCGTTAGAAATGTTTCAAAAATCTGTCGAAGCAATAAATTTTTCAAATCGGTTTGTACTTTCTCCAAATTTTCATTGATGATGTTTTTTGTGGTAATAGTGGCATTTGTCCAATTTGGGTGAACTTTATCCATTTTGGCCTTTGAAATTGAGAATATTTTCTTGCTAAATCACCCTCATGTTCTTCAGCTTGGTCATCTACATTGAGTTCATTCGTGATTTCAATGGTATCAGGAATATCTTTTGGGGTAAAATTTGTATCAGGCATAACATCATCATCGTAACTTTCGACATCCGTGAGATTATCCAAATTTAGTGGGAGCATACATAATTCAATTACTTCAGAATTATCTCGTAGCTCGATATCATCAACCGCTTGCTTCAACGGTTCAAAAGTATTACGACCATAAAAAATTTTTGGATCCATAACTTCACTATTTATAATAAAAAGTTCAAATTGGATATGGTTCCGCTTATCGGCTTCAAACTAGGACCGTATATACGAGCATATCAATTATTTTTATACTTTTAAAACAATATGTTGTCTAACACAATATACAAAAAATAAAATAATGTTTGTAGAAAATAAGTTTTTAAAGTAATTGTAAACACACAACAAACACTCAAGAGCAAGAAGAGAATTCTTAAATTTTGTGCTTCGTTCCATTAATGGATCATATTCTACTATTTTTTCAGCAAGATTATTTGCTTTTTGTATAAATAAATTAAGTTCCTTCAACAGTAATTTATTACATAGGGAATTACTATTATCTTCTTCATCCGTGCCTGAAACATTTTTTATTAGTAGCACTTTTAAGTCTGCACTGGATAACTCTTCCTCTTGATCATCTACCAGTAGCTTTTTTTCAACAGCCAGTCTTTTTTCTACGCAACAGTTTTTTCTATGCATTACTGTTCACGGTTGATACTTTAATGTCCTTTAAAGCAAGTTTTATAGATGTAATCGCATGTAATCAATTCTCATGTACAAAATTGAACATGTGCCGGATATAGTGACTTTTAAATACTTTTATAACACCTCAATCTAAAGGTTGTAATAAGGTTGCTGTGTTGGGGGGAAGAAATACGACTTCGATACATGGATGAACTAATTTGAGAGCATCTACTGAATGAGATGGGGCGTTATCCAATATCAATAAAACGTGAATTGCAAATTTTGAATTGCAAACCACTCTATAAATAGGTGAAAAGTCATCCAAGCTTTTGAATTAACTCGCCAGTAGACAGGAAGTGCTTCTTTGTCCTTGTTCTTTAAAACTCGTGGATTAGCTGCTCGATATATTAACATTGGTTTTGTAATAAAGTCACCATGATGATCTGCTGAAGCTGATTCTCCACACAACTTAATGTTATGGAGATTAAAACGAGTTTTGAATCTTTCGAACCATTCTCTGCCGGCTTTAAATTTACAATCATCTTCAACACAGTCCATATCATACGAAAAATGTTGATAAAAGTTCCTTGGCTTTATTCATTAATTTAGCCCTAAAGAGACTTCTCCATCTTTATAATATTAACATCACGAACTTGTGATGTTATCTTTAATGATGGACGGTATGCCTCCTTTTACGCTCTTTCTGATTTCCTCTTCTTGTTTCTTTATAGATCTTATTAGAACTAGTTTTGAAGAACATGATTTTTTTGTCTGCAGGTTGCACTTTTGGCAATTAAATTTATTTTCATCACAAGCCTTTTTGTACCCATTTTGAGTACTGTTGTAAGATTAATTGCTTATAAAATTATGTTGTAAAAAAATGGGCGAAATATTAACCTGAACAATTTTGTACAGAACACAGAAATAATCACCTAACCTAACACAAATATTAAAATCCGTCATAAATGAGGGATTCCCAGAGAAAAGCATATGTGAAGCTGTTTGCTGAGATAAATACTTGCTAATATTCGCGAATATACAAGTCGTGAAAGTTGAAAAAGGTGGCAAAATTTAAAAGAAATTTTATAAAATTTATATCTTAACAAATTACATCAAAATATCTTATGAATTCGATTTTTAGCGATTTTTTAAATGTAATCAAGGAGATTGTTATAAAATTCTACAAACTTCGATTAAGATTAAAACTTGACGAAATGAGATACTCAAGTATAATTTTATTCTGAGAAAAACACATTCATTCCATTATAAGTCATAAAAGATTTCATCAAGTTATCTTAAGAATTCGAATTAAAGCGATTATTCAAAATTGATTAAGCAAATTATTATTTTTATATTGATATAACATTAATTCACAATTTCTTTTTTATTTAGGATTTTACTGGAGTACCAGCCGTCGTTGATTTTGCCGCTATGCGAGACGCAGTTCGTAGTTTGGGGGGAGATCCACAAAAAATTAACCCGATATGTCCCGCCGATTTAGTAATCGACCATTCCGTTCAAGTAGACTTTATACGATCGTAAGTAACAACAAACATTAACGATAAAAAAAAAATTTGTTTATTAATAGCCCAGATGCGTTACAAAAAAATCAAGACCTTGAATTTGAGCGAAATAAAGAACGGTTCATGTTTTTAAAAGTAAGATTAATCTTTTATTTTTATATTAAGTGATAATAATAATAATTAATCGTCTATTTTAAGTGGGGGGCTAAAGCTTTTGATAACATGTTAATTGTACCCCCCGGAAGTGGAATCGTTCATCAAGTTAATCTTGAATATCTTGCGAGAGTCGTGTTTAATGGAGAAGAAAATGCGGTGCTTTACCCAGATACTGTCGTTAGTATTTTTTTGATCAATTTAATTTCTTTTTAATAATAAATTAATTAAGGTTGGGACAGATTCCCATACAACGATGATCAATGGATTAGGCGTTTTGGGATGGGGTGTTGGTGGAATCGAAGCTGAGGCTGTCATGTTAGGACAAGCAATTAGTATGTTATTACCTCAAGTCGTTGGTTACAGACTTCATGGCTCCTTAACTCCTTATGTCACATCAACAGATCTGGTCCTTACAATTACAAAGGTTTCTTTTATCACGCTCTTCTTAATTATTTGAATTAAATAATTCAAATAATTATTTTTTTTAGCATTTACGGCAACTAGGCGTTGTGGGTAAATTCGTTGAATTTTATGGGCCAGGTGTAAAAGCCCTTTCCATAGCTGATAGAGCAACCATTGCAAATATGTGTCCTGAATACGGCGCAACCGTTGGTTTCTTCCCAGTAGACGACACCTCTTTATCTTATTTGAGACAAACCAGTAAGATTACGAATTTGATTTAAGTTAATCGTAATTAATTTTTTTGTGATTAATTTAGATCGACCTGAATCTCAAGTTAAATTGATCGAGGCTTATTTAAAAGCGACTGGACAACTTCGAGATTACGAATCAGGGGAGGAACCAATTTTCAGTCAAAGTGTTGGACTTGATCTTGGAACTGTTGTGTCTTCCGTTAGCGGGCCTAAGCGACCCAACGATCGCGTTTCCGTCACCGAAATGAAGCAAGATTTTGCTAATTGTCTTACAAATAAGGTTAGTTTGAAGTTTGAAACAATTATGATTCCCTGCAAGATACCCAGTGACATAATTTAAAAGAATGTCTACATAGTTTCTTGGAGGCAATAATAAATTGTTTATTTTTGTCGATTAAGGCGTTGATACGAATATAATCTGCAAGAAACCCAGTGACTTCTATAAAAAAAGAGCCTCCAAAGTCCTTGCAGATTATAAATCGTACTTTTTTTTAATATAATAAATAATTTGTTGAGTAAAAAGTGAGATTTACCAAAGATACGTTTGCTTTAAGATTGATTGATACGCTTAAACGCAAAGTATCTCCGATTTATCGCACTTAATGCATCGAAAATGGGATGAATCATGTTTTGTCAAAGATAATTAAGCTTTAAGCATAAAATATAACGCTTATAAGCAAAAGTATCCCAGAGAAACCATGCTTATTTTTTTTTTGTTTTCAATAATTTAATATTTGGTTTTTTCAAACTTTTCCCTACAAGGTACCCAGTGACTATTTTAAAAACAAGTCTACCGGAAATCTTCTAGGTAAAAGTAAAAAAAATTAAATTTTTCGTTGGGGATTTAGACAACTGTAAGTGAGAATTATTGCTGTGATGAAATTCAAGTTCCAAATCACACCAATA
Organism: Onthophagus sagittarius; assembly: GCA_036711965.1. Lineage (NCBI taxonomy): Eukaryota > Metazoa > Arthropoda > Insecta > Coleoptera > Scarabaeidae > Onthophagus > Onthophagus sagittarius. The sequence goes on from JASERS010000004.1 coordinate 19,894,447, forward strand.
GTTCCTTAATTACGATCATCTCGATTTTTAACTTAAAAAAAATTATTTAAAAAAAATCTTACCATTTTTTGAGTCATTTCTTGTTGAGTTTTCATTTTGATGTGATTCTTTTTGGCCCGGTTTAGTATTTAAACCTCTTTTTGCAGGTTATTAAGTCATAATTAGAATAAAAACACTTTCTAAGTTTGAACATAAATTTGTATTCAATTTAAAAACGATTTGTTTTCGTCTATTTAATTAGATAATAATAACTTAATTATTTTTTAATAACCTTTAACTTAAACTTTCTTAAAATATTGATTCTTTTTTAATTTTCGTTAATTTTTAGGTGTATTAACAGATGTTTTTCACCCAGTGATGAATAAAATCGTTTCGTCACATCACCGGAATAAAAAACACCTGAAAATAACACCTTACAATTATTATTTTATTTTAAAATCATTACCTTTTAATTTTAATAACGATGCTTAAAATCGCTTCCATCACCTTGCAGATCACCTAGTGATACTTGAAATGTTTAATATCAAACTAGATGATCTACAAGAGACGGCTGCGACCTGGTAGGTACAAAATTGAACTGGCCACTAAAAAAAGTATTGCCCGATTTTATTGGGTTGGATTAGTTCTTGAAGGAAATGAATAATGTTTGATAAGATTCCGTTCATTTTTTTGGGTTTGCTAATAAATTTCAACAAGGTTACTAACGTTCCGGCGAATTTCGATTACATTTTTTGAATTATGAATCAATTGTTCACTTCGTGCAGCTGTTACAAATTGATAACATTTTAAAATAGTTTTGAAATCAATTTAAATGTTTAAAATTACATAAGATTAATCATGACATTGTTAGTTCTTTTATCTATTCCTAAAAAATGTTTTTTATCCAAAGAAATTGTGGACAGGATGGGCAAATTTTGGTGTTATAATAGGGTATCTCTGAAACTATCAGAGATACAAAAAAATCCCGGTCTCTTTTTTCGAAAAATATTCAATCCCGCAAAGACAAAATCTGTATCTTTTGTTTTTAAGTTATACCCACAAAAGTCAAATTTTGGCCATTTCAAAAAATGCTCCTATTTCGTTTATTTTTGAAATTGAAGAAACGCCGTTAATACGTTCTTAAGATACTTTTTTGAGTAGAATGTAATGCCGTTGAAAAATATTAAATAAAGTTGGTAATTTTTGAGATATAACACAAAGTTGTGTTTTCTTAAATACAATCAATTAAGCAAGCACATTTTTAGCTTTCCAATGATGTATCGCATGTATGGTGTTATTGCGGAAAATAAGCGTTATTTTTCAATTTTAAGATATTAAAAGAAAAAGATGAAAATTTTTATAATAGGTGTGAAACATCATATGCCACTTAGTTACTATTATATACATTCATGTTTTTTCTCAACATTTTCGATTAATAAGTTCCACATTATCTTTAAATAAAATAATCAAATTAAATAAAGAATATATTAGAGTCTTTAAACTTTTAATGTCTTTTCATTGATTAAAATGGTTTAGTAAGACATGGTTGTTAATAATAGGGAAGATAGTTCACCTTAGTTGTGAAAAATAATTTGTTAATTTTACTGTTTTATTAAGCGTTAATTTAGTTTTTTTATTACTGTAAAATTTGACCTAACAGATAAGGCTAATTTTATAGTGGAGCTTCTCAAACATTAAACCAAAAATTAACTATTAAAAGCTAAATATGTGCTCTTCTTAGTAACATCATAATCAACTATTGGTTGATTAAAAAACAACTTTATGTCATATCTCAAAAATTATCAATTTTAATTAAACTTTTGCAACGGCATTACATTCTGCTCAAAAAAGTGTCTTAAGAATGTATTATCCGCGTTTCTTCAATTTCAAAAATAAACGAAATAGGAGCCTTTTTTTCAAATGGCGAAAATATGACATTTTTGGCTATCACTTTAAAACAAAAGAAGATAGAGGTAGTTCTTCAGCTACCCGAGGGTTGTTCTTCACCCATTAGCGTAGTTCTTCACGGTACTTCTTCAGCCATCAGGGTAGTTCTTCAGCTTTCGGTGAGCTGTGAGCTCTGATCCGATGTATATACCCTCCATATGTGGAAGGGTATATATTTTATGGTCACCTTTGCTGAGACGCAAAACCTCTTTAGTTTCTTCTGGGATAGTGTTAATTTTCGCCTGTGTATGCCTGGAAGTTCTTTCCAGTACAAGGCTACCTTTGAGGCAGCTTTCATAGTTCACTTTAAGGTCTTTGTTACCTGAAACTCTAGAGTAACTTGTTGATGTACTGTGATAAGGCACATAATGCTACCCTCCTTTTGCATAGTATAGAGATGGTGCGATGTATGGTCTAGTAAGGTCTAATAAGGTCCCATTGCACCCGTTATATTAAGACATACAAGATTATATATGTTGGATTAATATTACACTTGATTAATAATAAATAAAATAGCTCTGTACAGTAGCAAAATCATAAGAAAATTTTAATTTGTATTCAATTGGATAATATACAATTCCCTTCACAAGACCCCAGACTTTGCACAAATTGAAAACGGTGCCAGATGTCATGAGTCCAAAGAATTCAACATTATTTTTTATTAGCACAAATATTTTCGAATTTATTTTCTTAATCGAAAGCATTACTTCAAGAAAACATTTTCACAAATTTTATTTTTCACAAACTTTTCTTGATGGATTTTAAATTTTATAAAAGTACGTATAGGTTCAGGTTCCGGGTGCTGAAATAGAAACAGAAATGGGAAAGGACTAAAAACAAGGAATATCGGCTCTTAATAAAATCGTTCTCTAAAAAAAATCTCTCTCACTTGGAAAGAAAAAGATCAATAGTACATTAAAATTAAGAATACGAAAAACTAAAAACGTCTTCTGCATAGTGTATTAAGTCTTTAATTAACAGTTTTTGAACTACTGATGTCAAAATTTTGTATTTTGTCCAATAGTATTCAATTTTCTTTGAAGAAAATTCAAGTGGTTTATCAATAGTATCTTGTATTTTGGGATGGAAATGTTAAATGCCACCAGTTTTACCAGCAGTATTCAGTATTTGAGATATGTCATGTCTTCCAGAGGCAATATCATATCTTCTGGAATCATAAGTTTAATTTAAGTATTCTGGAATCATTCCAAGTCTTCTAGGAGCATTTTAAATGTCCTGGAATCTGGAATAGATTTCAAGGCTTCTAAAAGCAGTATCAGGTGTTCTAGAAATAGTATAAAGTCTCAGTTCAAAATGCGTGCTTTCCAAAAAAAACCTTTACAGTAGATGCTGGAATTAAATTTTGAACAAGTACCACCTATACACCCAGAAAACCCAAGTATTCGATATGGATTCTAAAAATTTTGTATGGGTGCTTGTTTATCCAGAGCACAAACGTAATCGGTGCTTATGGTACCAACCACACGAGAAGTGATATTGTTACTTTATAGCGTCGTTCCAGCTCACAATGACATTCAGGGCAATGAGAAGGTGGACCAAACAAAAGCTTTCCATAGAGGCAGCAAAAACGCAAAAACCTGGTGCATATTGGCTAATTTCACAAATTTAGTAGGACAATATTCGCAACTCGAAAACCCAGCAAGCTATAGCAATGATATTTTACATGTGGCTATTAGTAACAAAATCTAAGATTTATTCCAAAATTGAGTCCTATTCGTCAACCTGAAGGGGTACTTTGTTTGACACTATATTAAACTTGTTTTATACAAAGTGTGTATAACCGGAATTGGTCCTTTATCTGAACAGCATACATAATTTTTATATAAAGAGGCATTTTTAAGAAAGTATATGAAAATGTGTATAATTCTTTATATGGAAACATGTAGATATTAAATATCAGTTAAATGACGTAACCGAAAGTAATCAGGTTTATTCATTTACGTCATATTTAAACCCCCTTGTGAATGCAATAAAAGTATTCCAATGGATTAATTTAGAATAAATTGTGTTTTTGTTAGTATAACTTTTCAACGGACTTAATCGACTGTTTATAACATCAAACCTCAAATGTGAAAATTTTCAAAAATACCACAAAAAAAATACCACAAGCAGATATAACAACATTAAAAACTGAAAAACAGATTAACAATTAACGTTTTATAATGGATTTTAATGTGATCAATAATTATTATTTAACAATAATAAATATTATAAAAACATTATAAAAATTGTAATTTTTGAGAAAAATTGTAAGAACTATCAAAAGTATAAATGAAGTTTAATTTAATCAACTTCAAGTGAGGTTTGATTTTATTATGATTTTTCAAAATAAAACAAACTGAATGCAATCTTTTTTACAAACATTTCTACAGGTTATAATAAATCTTTATGTAGTGAGTGAGATAGCTTATTGATGAGGTATGAGAACAGAAATGTCGAAATAAAACATTCTATTTCTATTAAAATAATAATTAAGTAATAATTAAAAAAATAACTATTACATTAAAATTTTAAATTCCATTTCATTTAATTAGGGTTTGAAAATAGGGTGTGAATCTACTCTAAGTGAGATATGAAAATACCATAGTCACATTACTGATACTTTCAAAACATCTAAATATAGAAATTTTTAATCTTGAACTTATGCCACTATTTTTATTTCACAATCAATATTTTCTAAAGTCAGTGGAAGCATGTGAAATCTTATATACTATCTAATAGGTAATACTTCAGGTTACAAAATTAAAAAAGAATTGGAATGATTGATGCTAAATAAATCAAATGGAAGCGAAATTATGTGATGTTAATCTTTTAATTTTAAAAACAAGAGCTTAATGAAGTAAATAGGAGTAACTATACATGCTAAATGCATTATACATATAGTGATAATCACAATATAATTAGCATTGTAACCATCTTAACAAAATTGAACACCCAATAATTTCTTGATTAAACATTCAGATAGTGGTAATTAAACTATTCTAATAGAAAATAAATATTTCTATATATGCCAGTCTTGCAGTAAGCCAGTTAACCCATTATTATACCATAAAGAAATCACCAATCTTTGTATTTTGTACACCTAAATTATTAGAAAATAAATTATTGAATGACACTGTGTGGTCTAAGCTAAAACAGGGCTTTAGCCCTAGGGCGCCAGACTTTAGGGGGCGGCAATTTTTGACACGAAATGTATGTAGCCCCACTTATATTTAATTTTTTTGCGGAATAAGGGCGCGTTGATATGTGTAGCCCACGGGAGCGAAATTTCTTAGGACGGCCCTGGGGAGACTTCAAAAGCAGCAGGTTTTATACCTGAGCAAAGGGGAACGAAGAACGTTCTCATTCTTTCTGACCAACCATGTATCTTTCTGACACCACCTTTTCCATATTGGACAAACTGCCGAATTTTTTGAGCAATAATTTCGGTACAGCTCTTTTGACACCCACCAACATAAAGGAACAAGCAAAAACCTTGAAGGGCTAAAGTTACAATAGACTTTATGATTCGCATTGACGAGAGTAGCCGCTTCCTTTAGCTCGGTAATAATAATATACTACTATAAGTTGACAAACTTTACACAAACTATACTAACATTAAATTGAACGATACAAAAACAATAAACTATAAATGGTAATCTATAAATTTAAAAATGTTGTTAAATTAAACTTTAAATAAAAACGATCTATTATAAAATGAACTACTTTATTTTATACTAATATTTCGACTGTTTATTTCAGTCTTCTTCAGAGTACACTGAAATGAAGTAAATAACAATGAAATACAATAATCAAAACAGATACATACAAAGTTGTGTTCCTTATTTAATAATATCATTAAAATTATTGAAAAAACGCTACCACAGATCACTTTTTAGACGAGAATGAATGACATATTAAATTATAAAATAACATAAACAACACTTGTTAACCGTATTGTTGTTTTCATCTCTGATCATCATAGTATCCAAAAAGGGAATGTTTCTATTGATTTCCCTTTCCACAGTAAAACGAATGTTAGGATGAAAGTTATTAAAAATATACAAAATGTTATCTTCTCTACATGCTAAAATTAGATCGTCAACATATTTTTTGATGAACGTTAACTGTAAATCATTTGTTTGTAAAATCTTGTATACACAATGATCCATAACCATTAAGGCTAAAATTGGGCTGATAGGTGAACCCATTGGTACTCCTGAAATATGTTGGTGTATTTTATTTTGAAAAGTAAACATGGATGCATGAAAAAGTAAATTCAATACTTCTAAGAAAGTTTTCTTAGTCCACTTGCAAACTTCATAAATTCTTTCCCATTTTTCTTCTACTATTTTTATTATGAGTAATAAAGGAATACCTGTAAATAAATTAACTACATCCAACGAAATCAATACGTTATCTTTAGGTAGCTGAAAATCTCGAAATTCTTCTACAAAATCGAATGTATTTTTAATGTTATAATTAGTTTCTCTTGCAAAAGCTGCAGTAAAGATTTTAGATAAATAGCTAGATACTTCATATGTAGCCGTTCCTATTGATGAAACTATCGGTCGTAAAGGTATACCTTCTTTATGTATTTTTGGAAGGAAATATATCTTAGGTAGAATCGAATTGTATGTTATTAAATTCTTCGAATCTATATCTAGTACGAAACCTTTTTATTTTAAATGTTTTATATATGTATTAACTTTGTTTTGTATGTTTAATAAAGGGTTGTTCTTCAGTAATTTGTATACATTAGTGTCATTTAGCATTTCTTATGCTTTTTCTATGTATTGATGTTTGTTCAGGAGAACAGTAGTGGAGCCTTTATCTGCTCTTGTTACAATTATATTAGGATTTTTCTTCAAAAGTGTTTGAGTTTCTTTAAGTAAAATTTTTGTCCAAGCATGTGATACATTTTGTTTATCGTTACTACACATGTAATTAGTTATTGTGTTCGTAATTTTAGCCCTAGTAATATTTTTTTCCTTATCTGAGTAACTTTTTAATACATTTTCTATAAACATTAAAAGGCGCTTTAAATCTATATTACTCTTATCAGTAGGGAGCACAAATTTAGGTCCTAAAGATAATAAATCTTTTACATTGTTTGGTATTTTAACAGATCTTAAATTTACTAACCACATACTATTATCAACAAAGAATTTTAAATTTTGTCTTTTTTGCTTTAGTAATTTATCAAATTTTTTACAATTTCTCTGTTTTACTATTTTAAATTCTTTCTTGAATTTATGTTTTTGTGAATCAATAAACTGTTGAAAATTGTTATCTTGTAGTATACTTTTTATATTATTCAACAAACAAACAATTAAACAACGTCCAGCAAGCCTTTTTAGAGGTGATTCTTTTACCGCATTAAAAAAGGTAAAGATACAACAAGAAGACCGATTCTCCTTGTTTTATCGGCGTCAAATAGAAAAAACGCGATTTTTGGGAAAATTAAACTTTCCACCATGCGTTATGTAAAGTTGATAGATGTGTTGTGTTCTCTTTGTTGTCATCGTGATGTTACATTTATAATAGAAAATAAGTAAACTCTGTTGTACTTCAACTTTGAAATTTTACTATTATTTTTCGGTTTCGACCGGTTTCGGCCACAACAAAATTTTAAAACTATTCCATAATAACATCGAGGTTCATTTATTTATTTTTTTTTAGAAAATGAGTAATATGGTGAAATACAAAATTAGACATTCATATAAAATAAAATTATTTATGTTGGCGCGAACAACATAAAAAGTGTTCACTTTTTCTTATTTTCTAGATGAAGCTGTTTACAAAATTTCATTCAATTATTTTAATAAATAAAATATGTTTTTTGTAATTTGCCAAATTACACGTTAAAATAGCCTCTTAATTAAAAAAAACATACAATTTAATTAAAAATATTTTTTTTCCTTTCAGGTTGGTTTTAAAGGATTCGGAATTCCAATAGAAAAGCTCACAACAAAATCAAAATTCATGTTCAACGGAACCCAATACGAAATAACTCACGGAAGCGTAATAATAGCCGCGATAACTTCTTGTACAAATACAAGCAACCCAAGTGTAATGTTAGGAGCCGGCCTTTTAGCAAAAAACGCCGTTGCCGCCGGCTTAAACGTCGCCCCATACATCAAAACGAGTTTATCTCCCGGTTCTGGCGTTGTAACTTATTACCTACGAGAATCAGGCGTGATCCCAGCTTTAGAAAAACTCGGTTTTGATATCGTCGGATACGGATGTATGACTTGTATCGGAAATTCGGGGAGTTTAGACGAAAATATCGTCAATGCGATTGAAATGAACGATTTGGTTTGTTGCGGTGTGCTCTCCGGGAATAGGAATTTCGAAGGGCGTATTCACCCGAATACTAGAGCTAATTATTTGGCGAGTCCTTTATTGGTTATTGCGTATGCTATCGCGGGGACTGTTGATATTGATTTTGAAGTTGAGCCATTAGGCAAAAAAAGCGATGGATCCCCGATTTTCTTACGGGATATTTGGCCAACTCGAGCTCAGATTCAAGAAATCGAAAGGAAATACGTCATTCCGACTATGTTTGAGGAAGTTTATGGTAAAATCGAAGTCGGTTCGCAGAGTTGGCAAGATTTGGATGCCCCCTCAGGAAAGTTGTATCCTTGGGATGATGTTTCTACTTATATTAAGAGACCCCCATTTTTCGACGGGATGACTAAAGATTTGCCAGTGAAGAAACCCATCAAAAATGCAAGAGTTTTGTTGTTTTTGGGGGATTCAGTAACAACAGATCATATTAGCCCGGCGGGATCGATTGGGAGAACTAGCCCAGCTGCGCGATATTTAGCCCAAAGAAACTTAACACCTAGAGAATTTAATTCTTACGGTTCTAGGAGAGGGAATGATGCAGTTATGGCTCGAGGAACTTTTGCTAATATCCGATTGGTGAATAAATTTTTAACTAAACCAGGCCCAAGAACAATTTATCTCCCAACATACGAAGAGGTAATTAAATCAATTAATTAATCAATTTAAACTATAAAAAAAATATTTTTAGATGGACGTTTTTGATTGCGCCGATAGATACGCACAAGACAACACCCCATTAATTTTAATTTGCGGAAAAGATTACGGATCTGGCTCCAGTCGAGATTGGGCTGCAAAAGGACCATATTTATTGGTAATTAATTTTTACGTTATAAACAATTTTAATTCTTCAATTAATTAATATAGGGAATTAGGGCCGTTATTGCTGAATCTTTTGAGCGAATCCATCGCTCAAATTTAGTTGGGATGGGAATTATCCCGCTTCAATTCCTCGATGGGCAAAACGCCGAATCGTTGGGATTGGATGGGAAAGAAAATTACACAATAAATCTTCCAGATAAATTAACACCTGGTCAACACCTTCAAGTAACAGCCGATGATAAACAATTTAATGTTATATTAAGATTCGATACGGAAGTTGATCTTTTGTATTATAAACATGGAGGTATTTTAAATTATATGATCAGAAAGATTTTAGGGTAAATTTGAAAGATAAAGGCATTTCTTTTATGGGATTTGGAGATCATTGAAATGTTATTAATATTTTTTTAAGGTTGTTTGGTTAAGTTTAAAAATTTGTTGATAGAATCTTGGTCGAGGGTGGTTATAAATTTAGGATTTTTTTTATTTCTAGTTTTATAATCATCTCAAAGCAATATGTACTATTTTTTTTATTAATACGCTATATGTATTTGAATGCAGAAGGGAAAAAGCAAAATAATAACGCATTTATAGCAAAATTATTATTTTTTATAATATACCTTAAATCTTTTCTCAAATAAAAGTATGGGGCTTAAAAGATTTTAAGATATATGAAGAATTTTTTAATAATTTTATCTTCCTATGAATATTCCTTTTATTCATACAAATTTTTGAAACCAAAATAACCTAAATCTTTCAGTATTTGCAACTTCAATTTATGGGTGTTTTTTTTTAGTAAAAAAATAGAACTATTCAATTTGCTAAAATTATATTTATCTCATTTTTATAAACTTTAAAAACAAATTATAACCTTAACCCATTACAAAATCATAATTTAAGCTGTATATGTTGAAGCGGAAACATTTCCACCATGGCCTGTCCAATTTGTATGAACAAATTTCCCATCTTGTCCCAATAACTCTTACGTATGAGCCCCAAAGTAATCCCTTTGGGCTTGCAAAAGATTGGCGGGCAATTTTTGGGCGCGATATCATAAAAAGCTAACGCCGTGCTTAATGCGGGAGTTGGGACACCTACAATTAATATGATTAAAAAAGTTTTAATAAATCATTAAAACTAAAACAAACCTAGTAATCACAACGTTTCTCCATCCTTTTTGAGCCTTTTTAATCGCATCAACAAAAAAGGGGGTCATCAATAAAGATTTTAATTTAGGGTCTTGTTTGAAAGCCAATTTAATTTGTCCAAGAAAAACAGATCTTATAATACAACCACCTCTCCACATCAACGCTATACTTCCGTGATCTAAATTCAAATTTTATAGAGACGACGCACAGTGGTCCGAAAGCGCGAAAACCCGATCGAAAATAATTTTTTAAAACAAATTTTTTTGTTTTTTTTTATGTTCAATACATTTTAACTAATTACAAACTTTAAATTATAATTACGAAGACTTGAGTGTTTTATAATAGCTACTTCGCGAAATAACTTGCTATTGAAAGTTGTTTGTTTTGTGTAATGAAATTTTCTACAAAAAGGTACAACTTTGGACAACAAAAAATACTACTTGAAAATACAAAATATCAAACTCTTAACATAATTAATAACTGAGCTATAGAAGATGGGAGCTGAGATAAAGGACCTGTATACTTTTTTTTTATAAAACATTTTAGATGCGTGTGTTTTAGAACTTCTGGTCACGTAAATTCATGCTAAAATATAAAATACTACATGTTTAACGTTTTGTACAACATTTTATAATAATATTCTCCTTTTAAGTCCTAATTTATATGAAAAGAAAATGAGTATGTATTTAAGTAAAATATTACGTCAGTAATACTACTTCCGGTTAACAAATTCAATCAAATTTTTGAAACCAAAATAACCTAAATCTCTCAATTTTTGCAACTTCATAATCTCTTTGAAACAATTAACCCGGCATTGGTACGCTTTACATTAATTACATGACTAGTACGGTGGGGTATAAAACAATATATCAAAACATAATATGAGTTTATATTATATTTTCACTACCTAGCTACTACTTATCCTACATATTGTCACTGTCGATATCGTCGACATTAAAACATTTGTCGCATGTTGTAAACACATAAATTGCTTACACTTGAAACAGTTATAAAATCATTTTCTATTCTTACTACGAATGCAGATGCAACACCTTCCAGATTTGTTCTATTTCTTACCAGATTTTGCTTCAGTATCTGCGGCACTTGTCGAACTGGGATGGTTCTTCCGTTATTTCGCCAATTTTTTTAACGAATCGAAAGTGTGGGGTTAGGTTGTCTTGCTTTTAGGTGTGGTGATATTGAGTGAGACCTAAAATCTAATGTTTTACGAGGTAGCGTCGTTTTACAGTTTTTTCCGCTTTTGCACTGTATACAATAAAAGCATTTATCGATGCTGTATTTAGGAGATAAATAAAAATACAGTAAGTGGCCACCGTCGACTATTTCATGACACATTGTAATTACTTGCTAATTCGTCAACTACATCCACTCCTCCTATAGTTTTGTTATAAAACGAAATAAGTTCAGGACTAGTGGTTTCATCGATAATATTGGAATGGTGTAACGAGGAGAACAGTAAAACATGTTTACCCTTTTTCGACACATAAGAAACAAGAGTATGTCTTTCTGAAAGGCGAACAGTGATGATTTTGGTAATCTATCTTTTATTTGTAACAACTGCATTGGAAGCTCTCTTTTGTTTTTGCGAACAGTGCAAATGCACGTCAACTATATTCAGAGAGCAGTCTACTTACAAGTGCTACTGAACCAATTGTCAAATGTGATGTCGCGACCAGATTTTTGAAAGGGTTTACTTAATCTTAAAATGATATCTTCTGGTTTGTTACTGGCGTGAAATGGGCCAGTTGGTTGTTTACCAGCATAAATTTCTTGATTGAGAACATAGAACGTGCGTGCGTCCACAACAGTAAAAATCTTGATGCCATATTTGGCAGGTTTATTTGGAATATATTGACGAAAACTACAACGTCCACGGAATATTCTAATTTTTCGTCAATAGTATTCGCTAGGAGTATAAATCGCTAAAAAAAGTTTTCGACAAACATATCAAATAGTGCTCTGATTTCACAAGTCCTGCTGCATAGAGGAGTACTATTAATGCGTCAAGTTATTCTAAATTCCTCTCTTTTGTCAAATGTTGGATGTCAGGTTTTGTTGGGTATCAAGATTTTTTCACTCCTGGTAAATGTGTTGTAATGTTTCCAGCTCTTGTTTTTACAACTAAATTCCCATGTCTCTTGGACCATTTTGTTATACCATCTTTTCCAATATATTCAGTACCTTCGTCAGTTAATTTAAGGTCATTATTGATTACATTCTCATTGCCTATTTCCTGCTCAATATGCGAATCGTGTGATCTTTCGCTATCTATCTGGTTCAGATCTTCCGCTTCTGAACCAGATCTATCAACTTCCACAGTTGACACATCCTCTGATTATTGTGCCTTCTTCTCACTAACTGTCAAGTTGGATTTTGGTGGTTTTGCTGATTTCAATACCCTGGCAACTTCTTGTCGGATCTCTTCGGCTTTCAGTGTGGGCATCCCTCGAACTGCTGCTTCCACTTCGCAGATTATTTCTTCCTTCGGGACCTTCTTTGGGGCGATTGCGTAATTTAGTCCTTTTGCCAATACCACGGTTTCTTCCTTCATTAGTACTCGTTGGTTAAGTACTCTCTATTTGGGCAATTGAGGCCTGGGTAAATACGCATTTTGATAAGTACCTACCAACTGGGTATTCTTTACCTATCGCCCATCACTGATTAAATGTTCTATATCTTTATGATCTTTCTTCTTGTCTCCTTCGTATGTTATAAATCACAATGTATAAGAAAACAAGTTTTTCTGCTATTTAAATACCTAACACGTTTCGTAAAGTAGAGTGAACATATCCAAATGTTGAAAATTTTCTCTTATCAAATGATGAACAAACTGCCTGTACCTCTTTAGCAATGTGTTTTTATGACATCCACCATTATAAAGAACTTACATTAGTAAGACTGCAGAGTGCCTTTTATAGTTTCGAAACTCTTTTTCTTTTTGAGGTGTGAGTGATCAAAGTTGATCCAAAATGTTCCACCACATTATTAATCTAAAGATATAAAAAAAATCACGAGGAGAAGGAGGCATTTAATTCAATTTTTGAAACCAAAATAACCTAAATCTCAATTTTTGCAACTTCAATTAAAGGTATTTTCTTGCGTAAAGAAATAGAACTATTCAAGATCATAATTTCTCTGAAACAATTAAAAGAAACAAAAATATTTGCTCGTATAAAATTATATTTATCTCATTTTTATAAACTTTAAAAACAAATTTATAACCTTAACCCATTATAAAATCATATTTTAAGCCGTATATGTTGAAGCGGAAACATTTCCACCATGCCCTGTCCAATTTGTATGAACAAATTTCCCATCTTGTCCCAATAACTCGTACGTATGAGCCCCAAAGTAATCCCTTTGGGCTTGCAAAAGATTAGCAGGCAATTTTTCGGCGCGATATCCATCATAAAAAGCTAACGCCGTGCTTAATGCAGGAGTTGGGACACCTACAATTAATTTGATTAAAAAAGCTTTAATAAATCATAAAAACTAGAACAAACCTAAATTAACGGCTGTAATCACGACGTTTCTCCATCCTTTTTGAGCCTTTTTAATCGCATCAACAAAAAAGGGGGCCATCAATAAAGATTTTAATTTAGGATCTTGTTCAAAAGCCAATTTAATTTGTCCCAGAAAAACAGATCTTATAATACAACCACCTCTCCACATCAACGCTATACTTCCGTAATCTAAATCCCAATTGTATTGAGATGCCGCCTCTCTCATTAACATAAATCCTTGGGCGTATGAGACTATTTTGCTTGCATAAAGAGCCTAAAATGAGTTAAAGTGATTTTATCAGCTTCAGGGCTGTATTCAGAAATGAGATGTAGTTTCGTTTCTGAATACAACTCTAAATCACAAAATAATTAATACTTGTTTTAAATCTTCAATTAACTCCTTTTTATTTCCTTCGAATTTATTTTCAGGGCCAGGTAAAATTTTGCTCGCTTCGACTCTTTCGCTTTTTAGGGCGGAAAGGCAACGGCTAAAGACTGCCTCGCCGATTAGAGTGACGGGGACGCCGTAATTTAGCGCGGAAATCGCCGTCCATTTACCAGTTCCTTTTTGCCCGGCGGTATCTTTAATTTTTGGCAAGAGAAATTCGCCGGATTCTTTGTACTTCAAGATATCCCGTGTGATTTCAATCAAAAAGCTATCTAACTCCCCTTTATTCCAATCCGCGAAAATATCCGCCATTTCATTTTGATTCAATCCCATCGCAACCATTAGATGATAAATTTCCCCAATTAGTTGCATATCGCCGTATTCGATTCCGTTATGAACCATTTTAACAAAATGTCCCGCCCCGTCACTTCCAACCCATTCGCAACAAGGATTTCCGTCAACTTTCGCTGCTATTCCTTGGAATATATCTTTAATAAAGGGCCAAGCTTCTTTATCACCTCCAGGCATTAAACTTGGCCCATATCTCGCACCCTCTTCACCTCCAGAAACTCCGGAACCTATATATCTTATCCCTTTTGCTTTTAACTCGGTGAATCTTCTTCGTGTGTCTGTGTATTCGGAGTTTCCACCATCAATTATAATATCCCCCATTTCAAAATGAGGGAGTAATTGTTCGATAAAGTCGTCTACGGCCGATCCGGCTTTAACTAATAAGATAACTCTGCGAGGTTTTTTTAATTTAGCTGCTAAATCTTTGATGCTTCTTGCCCCTATGATGGATTCTTTTCCTTTAGCTTCATTGGCAAGAAATTTTTCGACTTTTTCAACCGTTCTGTTATAAACTATTATATTAAAACCATGGTCTGCAATGTTTAAAATCAAGTTTTGGCCCATAACAGCCAATCCAATTAATCCAATATCACCAACCCTACAAAAAATATTAAAATAATTATTTCTTTTGATCCACCCTGTATATAATCTTATGAACATTTTTTTTCTTCTGAACCATTCTATATATTAATAGAAATTTTGGTGATTAAGTAATTGAAATTAAGAAATGCGATTTAGATATCCAATTTGACCTTCAAGAGAGGAAAAAAAAGGTGACCTAGTTGAATTGCACCATAGAAAAATGATTATTAAAAGTTAGGTTTTTCCATAAAAAACTAATTAATTTGGCGGGATTAAAGAATTAACGATAAGGAGTTGAATTTACGTACATTTTTATACAATTAAGTTGTATTTAAAATGAATTAATACTAAAATAAAATGGGAAAATGAGAAAACATTACCTTTCACTCATCTTGAGGTTATGTTAACTTTACAGCTTTATAGATAAAATAATTATAAATAAACTAAAACGTAATGTTTTAAGCAACTAATTAACCGAAATAGACCGAGCACAATTTTATAAAGAGGCTATTATTAACAGGTAGCCTAACTTTAAAGTTTTATTCAACATTCATTTGACACATCCTGTTTTGGCGCCATCTATTTTAATTGTCATTAAATGTTGATAAATGTTTAAAAATTTTTTTTTGTAGAAATTCAAAAAGGTTTTAAAAGAAATTAAATGAGAATATGAAAAATAATAAAATTGGCTATAAACTTAATTGATTAATATTAACGGGAAAAAAGAAAATCGACAATTACATGAATAAAAAAATGATTGTCATGTCTTTTTTGACATCTCCTATTTTAGCGCCATCTTTATAATTATCCCCAAATGTATTAATGTTGATAATTTTTTTTGTACAACTTTCATGAATTTAAATGATTTTGGGTCAAAATATTACTTTCAAATAACTTTCAATGAAAAAATTAAAAAAACTAATAATATAAATAAACAAAAAATTATAATATTTTTTTGACATCCCCCATTTAAGCGCCATCTATTATAATTACCATTAAATCAATATGTTGGTGTTGATAAATGTTTAAAACATTTTTTTTGTAGAAAATCCAAAGTTTTAAAGGAAATTTAAACGAAAATGGGTCAAAATATGAAGAATAATAGAATTGACTATAAAGTTAAGTAATTAATATAAATGGGAAGAAAGAAAATCGCTTAATATGAATAAAAAGTTAATCATCGGTGGTGTTGCATTGATTTGTTATGCAAATACTTTGTTTGGAAGATTTGTATTCGACGATACTGAAGCAATTTTAAAAAACAAAGATGTAAATCCAAAATCGTCGTTAATAGATGTGTTTAAAAATGATTTTTGGGGTGGAGATATCTCGAAAAATACGAGCCATAAGTCATATAGGCCTTTAACGATTCTTACTTATAGGTAACTTATTCAAAATTTTATTAATTACATTAAAATAACATTAATTTCTCTTAGATTTAACGCAATATTAAGTGATTTTAACCCAATGGGATTCCACGCTACAAACATATTATTATACGTTATACTCTGCATCTTGCTCATTCCACTCATAAAATTATTTATTTTTGAGAAACATTTAAAAAATGAAATAAGTTTTTTATCCACTTTGTTGTTTACGGTTCACCCAGTTCATACAGAGACTGTGGCAGCCCTTGTAGGTCGCGCGGATTTACTTTGCTCAATTTTTAGTTTAATCACGATTTTATTGTACAAAAAGACGATTCAAAAGAATTCTGTGATATTACTTTTGGTGATAAGTTTTGTTGTTTTCTTAGCAGTATTAACGAAAGAAACTGCCATTATGGTTTTGGTAAGTTTTGGTTTTAGTTTATTAATCAAATTAGATCGATTTTAATGGTAATTTTTTTTTGTAGGGGTTATGTAGTGTTTATGATATTTTTTATACAAGAATTTTTAAAAATGGGGTTACCAAACGATTTTATTTCCGATTTTGTTGGTTGTTATTAACCGGAATTGGAATCATGTATTTTCGATTGTGGATTATGAATTTTGAGAGACCGATTTTTGCTCCAGTTGATAATCCGGCGAGTTTTTCTACTTGCTTTTTTACAAAGGTAATAATTGTATGTGATGTAGGAGTTGTTACACAGAAATTAGCCATAGATTTGTACTTGTTTGGTTTATTATTATTTATTAACATTCAATATGCTCACTTAACTCCTTATTGAAGGAGAGATCTGCGAGTGCAAGACATTGTGTGGTAGTACACAATATGGAAAAGGTTGTATTTGAAGATCCCCTTCTCAGGGGATAAAACCTTTTGTATGCTATTTGGGAAGGAGTTGTCATACTCCAGAGTGAGACTACCCTTGATACCTCTCAACTATTTTGTTTTATAGTCCAATACCGGGTTTTAAGGTAAAATAAGTAGGTAGTACACAATGTCTTGCACTCGCAGATCTCCCAGCAAACGCCCTTTATTTTACCTTAAAACCCGGTATTGGACTATAAAACAAAATAGTTGAGAGGTATCAAGGGTAGTCTCACTCTGGAGTATGACAACTCCTTCCCAAATAGCATACAAAAGGTTTTATCCCCTGAAAAGGGGATCTTCAAATACAACCTTTTCCATATTGATCAAGTCAAGGATCAAAAACATTAAATTTTCAAGTCAAGACAAGATTGGAGCAATTTTAAGATTCACTAACGACCTAGATTTGCCCTAAATTTTTGAAGGACTAAAGTTACCATGAATCTTATTGGTCAATAATAATAATAATACTTAAAAGCAAAAAATCAAAGAATTTGTCAAAATATTTGTTAATCCAGATTCAGGTTTGTTTTTTTTTTGTCGTGCTCTTCTACGACACAGGAGAAGCAAAAATTGTTTTTAAAGATTAAATCTAAAAAAAATCTTAGTTTTTTTCAAAAAGTAATTTTTCGAAATAAGGCATATCTTTATGGACAAAAGTAGGATCATTGGCAAAATTTAGGGTTTTTGGATATAGGAAATTATTTTCAAGGCTTTTTTTACAAGACTTAGGGTTCGTAAGCTGTTTTAGGATGTTGATTACGTATCTGGGAAATTTTTCAAAGATCAAGATGGTGAATACAACATAAAGAACTAAAATTGTAAGAAATTGGATAATTTACGCAAAACTTGATATATAGGGGTGTTTTGTTGTTATCTATATCTGATACAGGACGCCTTTCAACGCTAAAATCGGTTGAATCCCGATTCAAGTTGGATAAAAGTCAAAAAATCAATGTCAAAGCTTAAGGTTTGCAAATAAAAAAGTTTTTCTTAAGGCGGGCTTCTGGAAATGTAATTATACAAAAAATATTATTATTATAGCAAATAGTAGCGTGTAAGAAAATATTGTTTAATATAAAAAATATATTATAAAAATATATAAAACTTTCAGAGGGCGTTGTCTAACAATCTTCATGCAAAAAGAATCTCTCTGTCTGGTTTAGTTTTCGAGTTATCGTTGATTTTTATGCTGATAACCAGAAATTATGAAATTTTCGATGATATAAGTACGAAGGCTTTCACGACCGGTGTTAATTGAACTAAAATTAGAACTAACACTAGCACTAACACTAGAACTATCACTAGAACTAACACTAGGTCTAAAACTAGAAACTTTCGGGTTTCGCCGAGCGTTTTTTGAAAAAATGTTTGACGTTTCAGATGCTATGTTGCAACCTTCTTCAGAAACTGGTTCTAACTGATGTTTCGATGATGTTTGCTATATTCCTGCAATTTCTTTATGTCCAGATTGTAACTAGTTGTGATTTATGCTTTTCTACATCATTATGAACAATCTTAGTGGATGAAGTTTTCAATCATCCATTTTGATCTTTAGGTTATGAAAGATTTTGCAATAAAAATCATGAATTCTGATATTTTAGCGATTTTGGATTACTGCAAAAATGTAATGACCAAATTTTAACGACTTATGGATTATGAATGTTGAGACCATAATGAATAATTTTAATACATAAGACATCTCCATGGATTTTAACTTTAGTTTTATGAGTTTTACTAAATTTTTTATAATAAGACTCTTAAATGATGATATTTTGGAGATTTGTGACTGTATCCCCAAGTCTCCATATGTCGGTTATGGATTAGGGTTTATTATTTTATTACATTATGTTTTATTACAAACTTTTTGCGTTCATGAAAAAGTATTTCTTTGCCTGTTGTAGTTTTTGAATTCTGTCTGATTTCTATTGAAACCCTAAAATTATGATATTTTGAATATTTTTACTGTATTCATGCATCTTCTTAAACCTAAGTTGTAACTGGTTATGGATTATGTTTTCTTGTTCATTACAAACAATATTGATTAAATAGATTTTCTCCAACTCTTGTGGTTTTTGAGGTATGGTCGATTTTTGTAATGAGAATCCAAAATAAAGACATTAAGATTATGCAACAGTAAATGATTATCGATAAATTTGTTATCTTATTTTTTTTAAGCTTTTCTAGTCCTAATTAAACTCATAAAATAATTTTGTCTAGCTATAATCGGAATCCAACTCAATGTGCGATGTGATTTTGACGAAATCGCTGAAAATTTATTTATAAAACCTGAAATAATCACTATTTCAAAGTATCCCTACTCCTTTTCTTTGATAATCTATTTCTAAAGATGCAGTTACAATCTGAATTAAAAAAAAATCTTATTAAGAAAGTTAATCTATCAAAAATTGCAAAAGTTATTTGTCTCGTAAAGTTGAAAATTGTAGTATTATGAGACGTTTTTAAGTTTTAGAACGAAAAAATGAGCTTCTATAGGATCTTACAGCCATTAACCAACCCCATAACTTTTGTGAGTGGTTGCACAAAACGCAATTTAATGTTATCTTAATCGCCATTCTGAGAAAAATACGTTGTTAGCAAGTTTCACGTGACGTCACATCGTAACTTTAAAGTGATCTCTTGGCCAAATTTGATGGTGTGCTGCACTCTTTTGTCTTTAGCGAGTTCCTTAGGTCATTGTACATCAGATAAAATAAAAAATATCGTTTTATCTCAATTCTAATTATCGCAATGTTTGCATTTACCTATTTTCGCAGTTTTCTGCCGTTATTAAAGATTGGGTTTGATGCTCTTCCATAAGCTCCAGTAATTTTAAAACTGCACAGTTCTTATCTGTATTTGAATTCAATACTTTTTTAGAGGTTGATGTGATCTTCGGAGCAATGATGAAAGCTTTCAATCAAACAATGATGAATTGTTATTTAAGTGTATCCTCTTATGCTATATTTAAGTAAATCCTCTCTAATTAAATCTTAAAAATATGTTGAATCGTTTCAAAATTTTTGATTTTATTCGTGGTGATAATCAATCTCAACAAGAAATCTCATGGGCATTTATCATCTTGAGACTTACCATTTGTTGACAATTTATGAAATAGATTGTCCAAATATCATTCTTCATATCTTTTATTAGATAAGGATTGCGTCTAATTGACAAATCATAATATTTGCTTAAATCATAAATTTATTAGTTTACCAGTTGTTAGTGTGCTCATATTACTGAGCATCACTAACAAAATAACTTCAACAAAATACGGTTTATGGGCAATGATCTTTATCGTTTATTTTTTTTATTATTATCTTTTAAGAAGATAATTCTTAAGATTATTTAATTATAAATAAACTAATAATTCGAACTTAAAATAAACTCTTTCTCTTTGAAAATAAGAAGTCTGCAAAAGCATTCACGGCTTTAAACACCTCCTCCTCAGAAACACGTTCCCATCTAAACTCTTCAATACTATTCATACCTAATCTTTCCAACAACTTTTTCCTACACTCTTCATATATCACACTCTCCATCATCATCTGCTTTAGCGTCACTCGCTCTCCACATACACACCCATCATTTTTCTCAAAACCCAATTCTACCAATTTAGCCCGAATCGACCCATGTCCCGTCACGAAAAAATACATCCACACGCTAGGTTTAAACCATTCACCCCGACTTTCACTCACATGATTGACTAACTGGAACGTTACCCATCCAACATCCCTTTTGCGATGTTATCCAATTCTCCTGCCAAGCCTCTACATACAACATTCTAACCATCTTCTTCTCCTTCTTCCTCCATCCAGGCAACATCTCCCATCTTCCTTCACTCATGTTCTTTGTGACATACATAGGCGTCTGGCCTCTCCCCTACCCGACCAAAAACGTAAATACATCCGAATGACCGCCAAATCCAAAGGTATCTTACACGCCAGAATCTGTAAAGCATCGGTCGAAACGGTTCTGCATGCTGGCACCGTCGCCAGCAACATCACTTCCTGAATTGCTATCAATTTCCTTTGAAAATGGCTATTCATCACTCTGTGACCCTACACTCCACACCCATACATTACCACCGCTAAATTTTTAAACATTGCAGCTGGCGTGACTCCTCATTCACATCGCATGATCCTTCTCATTATAGCCACTAACTTCGCCAATTTTTCTTCTAAATACTTTAGATGTTCCATAAACGCTATTCTGTTATCCAACACACATTCCTCCATATTTCACAATTGGACTCCTCATCAGCCGCCCCGTTAGCTTCATTATATGGGTTTTCTTCTCAGCAACCTTCATTCCAACCTCATCCATCCATCCTTTCATTCTTTCCATCACTCCCGCACTCCTCTCCTCAAGCTTCGCCCTACTGTCACCCTTCACCCATACATACAGATCATCCTCATACCCAAAGAGCTCCACCCGGAGCCGTGCGGACACCCTCTACCACTTTCCCTGCACTGGAATCTATTATAACTTTTCTATTTTGAAAATAACTCTGCATTACTCCATACACACTGCAACTTACGTCCAGCCATTGCAATCGTCTCAAAATGACACTCCAGCTAAGGTTGTCGAACGGTTCTTCTATATCGACAAACTCCGCCATCACATATTCCTCCTCGGCCTCAACCACAACCTTCTGCACATTAACAAGGGCCCATCCAGCGTTGTCATAACGTTCCTTTATCCTACCCCACAACAACTTCTCTAACACCTTTCCTATTCAGCAAGGAAATGTGCCTGTATTCCTTCGGGCTCTCTACGGGTCTTTCTTTATCCTTTATTAACACTACCGCCTTTGTCGCTTTCCAGTCTGTTGGAAAATATATTTCTTTCAAACACCTATTCATAATACTTAGCAAAATACCCGGTCTGATCTGAAATAATGCATTCAGCATTTCGGACCTGATCCCATCAGAACCCGGTGCATTTCTATTCTTGAGCATGTTAACCGCCGCTCTCGCATCCAACATACTTCCCTTTAGCAATTTTCCTCACTTCCATTTCTCATCCTTATCTTTTCCGCCGTCTCTTATTTCCACACATCCCGGAACTAACCGTTCCAATATGCACGCAGCTGTCTCCACGCAGTCCCCCGCACTCCCTCCATTAATAATTTATATAAAATACATCACGGATCACCCCCGTATTGAATGAACTGTCCGATGATTTCAAAAAACAACAATTTCCCTTTTTTGAGCATATTATCCAACCAAATGGGAGAAAGTAAATGAATCATAACCCATGTAATGGTTTGGACCCAGTTTATTTAATAACATTTTTTGGTAGAATTCCTTAAGTATTATTCCTCTTACCTGGGATGGCCAAAATTAAATCTTATGTCATGAACAATTCTCAGGATGAGAGACTTGACTTGTTGAGCGGATCTCGTAGACAGTGCGACATTGCTTAAAGTTTAAGGAACAAGTATCTCGGCCAACTTCGAAAACGTCGACCGCACTTAGTATTGTTCCTATTACCCTGAAATGGCCGACGTCTTCGAAGTCAGCCAGGATTAAATCTTATGTCTTGAACAATTCTCGAGATTGGAGACTTGAGTTGTCGAGAATTAACAGAACTCGTAGACAAAGCCCGAGATTTGGAGCATGAATCCAAGTACACTTAGCTTAAAGTTTATGGAACAAATATCCCGGCCGATTTCGAGGATGTCGGCCGCACTATCACAAACAATGGCCCCAAAATGGAGCCTTTGAGAACACCCATTTTAACACTGGACTTGCCAGACACAGCTTCCGCAACCCTGACCTGTTGTGATCTGTCTGTCAAATAAGATTTTATTAGTTGAACGCTTAGTCCATAAAAATTATAAAAATTAGCTAATTTTTCAAGTAGTATTTGATGTGAAACGGTGTCAAAAGCTTGTGTTAAATGCAGCACAATACTCATTTCTTTCGAAACTAGGCATAGGTTAACAAAGCTTACATTTGCGTTGTTGTTGTCCGGCGTACATCTTCACCCCTTCTAAAACCAAATTTATTTAGATGTAGTAAGTTGTTGATCTCGACAAAGTCCATTATTCTATCATAGATAGCACGTTCAGAGATCTTGGAAAATGTTGGTAAAATACTAATTGGGCGATAGTTAACATAATCATTATAATCCCATTTTATATTAACTGGCACCACGGACGCAAACTTCAGCGCATCAGGAAAACTTCCAGAATCAAAAGATGCGTTCACCAGTCTGACAAGCGGAAGAACATATAAACTAATATTCCTTTTAATAAAATGTTTAGAAATGCCATACATATCACGTGCTTTGCTAGATTTCAAAGATGTTATAATTTTACGTACTTCATTTGGCCTTACAGAGGATAGAGAGAAATTCAGATGTAAAGTAACATTGACATTACATAAATTGACTGCATTATGTGACATATGTGACAATTTTTTGACAGTATCCTCAGCAACATTCGCAAAATAAGTTTTCAAAGCATCACCATTTAACTTCACAATATCGATTTTTCCGCGTTTAGAGTTTACGTTAGTTATCATCCACAATTTTGGCGTTTGTTATGGCATTTCTAAACTCATTGTCAGATCTAATTGTATTACGCAAATTCAGCAAATCATTCGTTTTAAATTGATTGTAAAGTGTCTTATATCATGAACTATTTTTGAGGCGGCCGACGTCTTCGAAATCGGCCGAGATTAAATCTTGTTATAAACAATTCTCGGAATGAGAGACCTTAATTGTCGAAAATTAGTATATCTTGTAGACAGTGTTCGAGATTTGGAGCATTAGTCCAAATAGACATTGCTTAAAGTTTAAGGAACAAATATCTCGGCCGACTTTGAAAATGTCAGCCTCACTAAGTATTGTTCCTGCTACCTGGAACGGCCGACATCTACAAAATCAGCCAAGAGTAAATCTTATGTTTTGAACAATTCTCGAGATGTGAGACCTAAGTTGTCGAAGATTAACAGAACTCGTAGACAGAGCACGAGATTTGGAGCATGAGCACCAAATACACCTTGCTTAAAGTTTATGGAACAAGTATCTTCCCGCTACCTGGGGCGGTCGACTTCTTCGTTTACCTGGTCGAGATTTTGTGGTTTCTATCATGAACAATTTTTGAGGCAGCCGACGTCTTCGAAGTCGGCCGAGATTAAATCTTATCATAAACAATTCTCGGAATAAGAGACTTCAGTTGTCGAAAATTATCAGTTTTCGTAGACAGTGCTTGTGATTTGAAGCGTGATACCAACCCAACTTAACACACTTTTCTAACATCACTACCCACACTTTGTGTTGAATCAAAATTAAATATTCACATTCCGATAATCGGTCGAATCGATAATCCGATTTGTACACGTTTCCGGTTTCGCAAAGGATGTTAGTAACCAATCCAAGTCTTGCGTTAGCTTTAAATTTTAGTGTCTTCTATACACATATACAATTTCGTTATTTCAAGACAGTTTCAAATTTCAACCATACGTTTCTTTTGCTCCCCAATTAAAGCTTCAAGTTTTTTTTGACCTGTCAATCAACCCACCAAAGCATGTTGAGTAGGTTAGTTTTGTTTACAAACATTAATTATACCGTGAAGATTTCTTTTGTACCCAATTAAAGCGCGAAAAAATCCCCATTGTAATATAAAAATGGGTTAAGGCAGGTAGCTTCCTTTTGTTCCCCAATTAAAGCGTGAAGTTTTTATTTTGACCTGTCAATCATCCACCGAAAGAATGTTAAATAGGTCAGTTTTGTTTAGAAACATTAATTAAATCGTGAAGATTTCTTTTTTGAGCTGTCAATCATCCCTAAAAAGAATGCGGTCTTCTATTGTTCCCTAATTAAAGGGTTTGTTTTGAAATGTCAATTATTCCGGGTATTGTTGGTTTTTCTGCCAATTAGAATGAAATGAGCATTAATTTTTCAGAATTGCAAACTTAGTCATTTTGTTATATTTTGACATTGGGTACTATCAATCAATTTGACATCGACTAAGCACCAATCCATAACTAGCACCAATTAACTTTTAAATAGACATAATTATTTTAGGCATGTGGCTATTTATATATACAGTATGTATACGCAATTGGCTATATACACATACAATATGTATATGTGATTGGTTAATTATACATACTGCATGTATATGCAATTGGCTATTTGTACATACAACATGTGTACACAATTGGCTGTTTAGACATACTGTATGCTTGGATATATACCAAGTACAGCTCCTATAGCAATTAAGTTAGGAATTTCTTTCAAATGCAGGCTTGTACTATATATACGAGTGTATTGATGAAACACCCTACATTTTTCATGCCTCAGAAAGCTTTATTAACCTTTCATTTTTGTAAGCAGTTTGAAAGCAGCCTTTCAGTTTTGTAAGCATTTTTGCAATTAGACTATTTCATAAATGATTTGATTTTTTCACAAGAAATGAGGTATGAAAAAGGCAATTTTAAACAAATGCAAATTTAGTTCGTAAAAGATGAAAAGATATACATCTGTGCACAGACAATAGAATTAAAAAAACAATTTTTCAGAAATTCTATTTGAATAGCTGGTTTTTTATTGATTTTTTTTTAATATTAATTTTTATTAATTGATTTTCTAAGAAATTCAAAAAAAATCTCCGTTGACGGTTGTCTTAAAAAATATGGTTGATCAAATAAGATCCTACAACCTTGTATAAAATTAGTCGCTTATCCGCCGAAGACAATCGAAAAAATTATACTCTTGTTGGGTTTTTTCTATTACGCATTCTAAAAATTCTAGTTTTTTAACTGAACATGCACAGATGTGAACTTTTTCATCTTTTACTTAATAAACAGACTTGCTTTTGTTTAAAATTGTCTTTTTCATAACTCATTTCTTGTAAAAAAATCACGCTACGTTTTTGCAGAGTTTTAATAAAAAAATAATAACTCGGAGATATAAAGATTTGAAGGAATGATCTCAAGCACATTAATTACTAACAAGCACATCAAATCGCTCTTTATTTCAAAGTGATATCTCAATTAGTTCTTAAGATACGAATCTTTGAAAATTTCTTGATTTTTAACAAATATATATAATTACGTTTTTGCAAAGCTTTTATCAAAAAATCATAACTCAAAAATTTAATGATTTGGAAAAACGTACAGTGAGTGTCAGCTTATTTGATGCAGGCAACAAAATTATGTTTCAAATCACTTAGCTTCTGAACCAAAGGAGATATCGAAAAACCTGATATGGTATTTTAGAGGACGAACATTTTCTATAAAATAGACATTTCAAATGGACATTTTTATAATATAAAAAGAAATAAAGAAAACAGAATTTTTACAATGAGCAGCTTATTTGATGCAACATTATAAAATTGAAAAACGAAACGAATATTTTGATTTTTGCAGTACATTCAGTATGGTACCCTTTTTGTGAGATTACTGCCTTTAGCCTTTTTTCCATAGAATTGACGAGTTTTTTGTTACTTCCGGCGAAATTTTAGCCCATTCTTCAACTAATGCTTTTTTCAAAGTTTCTTTGCTAGAAATGTGATGTTTTCTAATATTGGTTTCTAGCAATGCCCATAAATTCTCAATAACATTTAAGTCCGGAGATTGCGCCGGTGGTGCCACGAGCTGAGGGCAATTCCATATTAGCCAGGTCAGTACAATTCCCGGCTTATGTTTAGGGATGTTGTCTTGGTAAAATCTGAAGTTGCTACGCAGACCCAATTTTTCAGCACTTTGTAGCAAATTCTCTTTTAATATGCTTAAATACATGGTCCATGTTCCCGTCTACAAAAATAAGGTTTCCAACGCCTGATGTTGCCATGCAGGCCCAAACCATAACACTTCCTCCACCATGTTTTACACTCACGCATAAATTTTTTAAATCGAACTGTTTATTGGGCTTCCGTCATACAAACGACCTTCCATCAGAACCAAATATATTAAATTTGGACTCATCAGCAAAAATTACGGTGTTCCAAAATTTTAAATCCTTCGAAACATGATTTTTGGCGAAGACTAGCCGGCTGATTTTATTGATTTTATTATAAAGGGCTTCTTGAGTGGTACTCGACCATGAAAATCACGTGATCGCAAGATACGGCGAATTGTAGATGCACTACACTTCTTACCAAGAAAATTGTGTACCTTATCAGCCAATTTTTGAGCCGATAACTTGGGGTTTTCACAAATTTTTCGGATGATTCATCTTTCGGCACTTGGTGTAAAAATTTTATTTGGCGCGTTTCTGCCTTTATCTTTCACTTGGTTGTCCTTCAAGAATCGTTCTATTAAATGTTGGACTGTGGATGATGATATATTTACCATTTGAGCTATTAAACGTAGGCTTTTTTCATGTTTAAAGTGGTGAATTACTAATTCCCGTTGCTCTACGCTTGTTCGTCGACCCATGTTCAAAAAAATTAATCTGTCTTCACTATGTAATTTAACATACACACTGACAACTAATTACTCAATGTGAGTTAGTGTAGTAACCGTAAAATTTCATATTCTACCGTCTGAAGTTGGCTGCATCAAATAAGCTGCTCAATGTAAAAATACTATTTTCTTTATTTCTTTTTATTGTATAAAAATTACGAATAAAATATGAACCATTTGAAATGTTAAAAAAAAATAAATGTTACCTGTTAAAAATATCAGGTTTTTCGATATCTCATTTGGTTCTGAAGCTAAGTGATTTGAAACATAATTTTGTTGCCTGCATCAAATAAGCTGACACTCACTGTACGTTGGATCTTAAGCACGTTAAATAGCAACAAAGTTTGCTTCAAGTTGCTCTTTATTTCAGAACGATATCTCAATTAGTTCTTGAGATACGATTCTTTCAACATTTTTTGATTTTTATCAAACACATAGTATTACATTTTGCAAAGTTTCAATCAAAAAATCATTACTCGGAGATTTAAATATTTGAAGCAAGGATCTTAGGCACCTGAAATAACAACAAAATAAGCTTCAAATTGTTCTTTATTTCAGAATGATATCTCAATTAGTTCTTGAGATACGATTCTTTCAACATTTTTTGATTTTTATCAAACACATAATATTACATTTTGCAGTTTCAATCAAAAAATCATTACTCGGAGATTTAAATATTTGAAGCAAGGATCTTAGGCACCTGAAATAACAACAAAATAAGCTTCAAATTGTTCTTTATTTCAGAATGATATCTCAATTAGTTCTTGAGATACGATTCTTTCAACATTTTTTGATTTTTATCAAACACATAGTATTACATTTTGCAAAGTTTCAATCAAAAAATCATTACTCGGAGATTTAAATATTTGAAGCAAGGATCTTAGGCACCTGAAATAACAACAAAATAAGCTTCAAATTGTTCTTTATTTCAGAATGATATCTCAATTAGTTCTTGAGATACGATTCTTTCAACATTTTTTGATTTTTATCAAACACATAATATTACATTTTGCAAAGTTTCAATCAAAAAATCATTACTCGGAGATTTAAATATTTGAAGCAAGGATCTTAGGCACCTGAAACAACAACAAAACTAGCTTCAAATTGTTCTTTATTTCAGAACGATATCTCAATTAGTTCTTGAGATACGATTCTTTCAACATTTTTTGATTTTTATCAAACACATAATATTACATTTTGCAAAGTTTCAATCAAAAAATCATTACTCGGAGATTTAAATATTTGAAGCAAGGATCTTAGGCACCTGAAATAACAACAAAATTAGCTTCAAATTGTTCTTTATTTCAGAACGCTATCTCAATTAGTTCTTGAGATACGATTCTTTCAACATTTTTTGATTTTTATCAAACACATATTACATTTTGCAAAGTTTCAATCAAAAAATCATTACTCGGAGATATAAATATTTGAAGCAAGGATCTTAGGCACCTGAAATAACAACAAAATTAGCTTCAAATTGTTCTTTATTTCCGAGCGATATCTCAATTAGTTCTAGAGATACGATTGTTTGAAAAATTCTTGATTTTTATCAAACACACATAATTACACTTTGCAGAGTTTTAGTCAAAAAAATCATAACGCGGAGATTTAAGGGTTTGGAGAAACAATTTTAGACACATTAAATACTAACTTAATTTGCTTCAAATTGTCTCTTTTTTCAATGCGATATCTCACTTAGTTCTTGAGATACAATTCTTTGAAAATTTCTTGATTTTTATCAATCACAAATAATTACATTTTGCAGAGTTTTAATCAAAAAATCATAACGCGGAGATTTAAGGGTTTGGAGAAACAATCTTAGACACATTAAATACTAACTTAATTTGCTTCAAATTGTCTCTTATTTCAATGCGATATCTCACTTAGTTCTTGAGATACAATTCTTTGAAAATTTCTTGATTTTTATCAATCACAAATAATTACATTTTGCAGAGTTTTAATCAAAAAATCATAACGCGGAGATTTAAGGGTTTGGAGAAACAATCTTAGACACATTTAACACTAACTTAATTTGCTTCAAATTGTCTCTTATTTAATTGCGATATCTCACTTAGTTCTTGAGATACAATTATTTGAAAATTACTTGATTTTTAACATTCACAAATAATTACATTTTGCAGAGTTTTAATCAAAAAATCATAACGCGGAGATTTAAGGGTTTGGAGAAACAATCTTAGACACATTAAATACTAACTTAATTTGCTTCAAATTGTCTCTTATTTCAATGCGATATCTCACTTAGTTCTTGAGATACAATTCTTTGAAAATTTCTTGATTTTTATCAATCACAAATAATTACATTTTGCAGAGTTTTAATCAAAAAATCATTACTCGGAGATTTAAATATTTGAAGCAAGGATCTTAGGCACCTGAAATAACACAAAATTAGCTTCAAATTGTTCTTTATTTCCGAGCGATATCTCAATTAGTTCTAGAGATACGTTTCTTTGAAAAATTCTTGATTTTTATCAAACACACATAATTACATTTTGCAGAGTTTTAGTCAAAAAATCATAACGCGGAGATTTAAGAGTTTGGAGAAACAATCTTAGACACATTAAATACTAACTTAATTTGCTTCAAATTGTCTCTTATTTCATTGCGATATCTCACTTAGTTCTTGAGATACAATTATTTGAAAATTTCTTAATTTTTATCAAACACATGATTACGTTTTAGCAAAGATTTAATAAAAAAATCATAACTCAGAGATTTAATGATTTGGAAAAACGATCTTAAGCACGTTAAATAGCAACAAAATTTGCTTCAAGTTGCTCTTTATTTCATAGCGATATCTCAATTAGTTCTTGAGATACGATTCTTTCAAAATTTCTTGATTTTTATTAAACGTATATAATTACATTTTGCAGAGTTTTAATCAAAAAAATCATAACGCGGAGATTTAATGTTTGGAGAAACGATCTTAGACACATTAAATACTATTTTAATTTGCTTCAAATTGTTTCTTATTTCAATGCGACATCTCAATTAGTTCTTGAGATACAATTCTTTGAAAATTTCTTGATTTTTTCAAACACAAATAATTACGTTTTTGTAAAGATTTAATAAAAAAATCATAACTCGGAGATTTAAAGATATGAAGAAATGATCTAAGGCACATTAAACACTAACTAAATTTTCTTCAAATTGCTTCTTATTTTAAAGTGATATCTCAATTAATTCTTGAGATACGATTTTATGAATACGATCGCAGCAATTTTTTCTTAAAGACTACGATTTTGTTTAAGAATTTTTATCTCAACAATTAAACCATACATTGAAATTCCTCTATAATATTCACAAATTGCATTGTGATGTCTATTTTAAGTAACTACATAAATTTTAAAAATTTTTTAATAACATGGTAATTTTACACACAAAATTTGAAAATAAGATGTGCCGTTATAGCATTTAAGGCAGCTAATCAGGATATGCAAAAAAATATATGGTGTTCCATTAAAAGAGAAATACATTTTGTGTGTTGTGTACATCCTTATTTTAGAAACAAAAATATTTTTGTTATTTATTCAATAACTATAAGTAAGAATTTAACATTCAAATGATTTTAACATTGATTTTAATTTTTAGATGTGCCAAATTTGATAAATATATGTCAAATGTCATCTTGAATTAATTCCTTATTATTTTAAAATCTATGGCTAATTTAACACCAATTCTCTTTAATAACAATATATTTTTTTAGATCTTCACTTACAATTATATTTATTTAATAAATTTGTTATTATTAATATGGCCCAAATGGCTATGTTTCGATTGGTCAATGGGGTGCATCCCGCTCATAGAAGAACCATACGATTACCGCGTATTATTCGTAGTATCATTTTGGATGTTAATCTTAATATTTATAATATTTATATACCTAACATACTCAAATTCGAACATCTCAAAACCCTCGAATACCCTCGCAATGTTTTTGCTCATTTTACCATTTATCCCAGCATCGAATATTTTCTTCAAAGTGGGGTTTGTAATCGCAGAACGCACTTTGTTACTTCCCAGCGTTGGATATTGCGTCTTAATAGCTTTGGGGTTTAAAAAATTAACGTGGAGATTTAAGGATAATAGAAAAAGGAATCTTTTGTATAAATATTTTTATGGGATTTGCATAATTTTCGGGATACAAACGATCCTTAGAAATCAACAGTGGCTAAATGAAAAAACCTTATTCGAATCTGCGTTGGAAGTTTGTCCATTAAACGCTAAAGTGCACTACAACATAGCGAAAATAGCCGCGGATGAAGATAATAAAGATTTAGCTTTATTCGAGTATAGAAAAGCGATTGAATTAAACCCTTTTTACGAACAGGCCATGAATAATTTAGCGAATTTGTTAAGGGAGAATCAAAAATATGATGAAGCGGAGGTTTTATTAAGAAAGGCTGTTAATATCAGGTTAATTCTTAACTTATTTATGTTAATATTTATTAATTAAATAAATTTTAGGCCGAATTTCGCCGCAGCTTGGATGAACTTGGGAATTGTCTTAACAAACTTGAATCAACCCAAAGAAGCGGAATCCTGTTATTTAAAAGCGATAGAACACCGAAATAAATACCCCGATTGTTACTACAATCTCGGAAATTTATATCTCGATCAACAAAAACCGGATGAAGCTTTAAACGCGTGGAAACAAGCCGTTCATTATAAACCGACCCACACCTCGGCTTGGAGTAACACTTTGGTGTTATTAGACAGCTTGCAAGAATACGAAAAAGTGATCGATTTAGGAAACACGGCCTTAATGTACAACCCGAAATCGCCGGCTTTGCATTTTAGCATTGCAAACACGTTGGGGAAATTGAGACAGTTCGAAAAGGCGGAAAAACATTTTTTGGAGGCGATTAATTTTAATCCTTACAGCGGGTTGTATCACTCGAATTTGGGGGTGTTGTATCATCGGTGGGGGAAATTGGAAAAAGCCAGGGATATGTATAAAAAGGCGATTCAACTCGATCCGAATTTGAAAAGCGCTGAAAATAATTTAAGATCACTTTTGTATAAATCGAATAATAAAAATTATTAAAACCATTTTTTAAATTTTTGTTTATACAAATACTATATTATTTATATAAATTATTTAATCTTCAAATGAAATTATGGTTAGAACGAAAATAATGTACAAATTAAGGCAAGAAAATTTGTTTTATTAAGTTAATTACATCTAAACAAATTAATTACTGAATCAGTCAAGAAATTTAGATCTAAACGAATTAAAATTGATTTAAACGAGATTCTCAATCAAAAAAAATTGTAATCTAAGCGAATTAGATAAGCATTAATTAAGAATTAGATATAGAAGCATTAAAACTAACATACAATTTAGAACTAGAAACATTTAGGCTGAACTCGAATTATAAGTTAGTGTTGGTTTTGGTTTTAGTTAAAAGATATGCAATAATCTAGTGCTTAATAATAATTAAAACTAGCACTAGACATAGAACTAGAATGATTCGGGTTTAGCTGTCTTAACCCTCCGTCTGTCGGGCGCGCTTTCTTAACACTTTCGATCGGGTGTGACAAATGCTTACAATTTAATCACATATTTTTCAAAATTTGGAAACAACGCCTAAATAAAGGAAAAGAAAATCGATCTATAATAATATTTATTTAAAAATGTATAAAGTGTTATAAAAAAAATGTCTTAACTAAAGAATAATATTCTATGCACAAACTGGAGGGCTTCAAACTGTGGTCTCCATATTTCCCAAACAATCGTTGCAGCACGCTAAATTTGTAAATGTTGGTTGTGCTCCATGCACAACCAACATTTACAAATTTTGCAAAAATAACGAGTTTCTCGTCTTTTGCAATATTTACTGTTTCCTCTTTTCCCTGGTTGAGGCTCTGAAATAATCTCCTCTTCAATACCTGAGAGCCTCAAGGCAGAAGTACGCACACTTTTGGTCAAGTGCTTATCAATGGCTCTTCTTTGCATGTTATTTCACTAACTCCATACCAAGATTTTTTTGAAACAGTCTGCGAGTTTTAGCAAATTGACCATCTGATATGTTGCCTTTGTAGATAACAAAAGCGTTAATTGCTGCTATATTGAGGAGGTTATAAAAAATTACCATTGGCCAAAGCTTTGTGTTTCTTGCAACATTGTATGATGTGATCATTCGATCAACAACATCTACTCCACTTTTTGTGCTATTATAGAAAGTAATTATTTCGGGCTTTTTCCGATCACCGGTAGCTTCATCGATATGATCGTCTCGGTGCATTGTTGAAACTACAAGCACATTCTTTCCTTTTTTGGGTATATATGAAACTGGAGTCATATCATTACTAAATGCGAATAACGAAGGATATACTTTCCTGTTTTTATCTTGTGTTATTTCAAGAGGTAGTTCTCTTCTATTGGCTCTAATTGTACCAACCACAGTAAGGCGGTACTCTCTTTGCAGTTTCTTTACAATTGAATATCCTGTGAACACATTCTTTCAGTTACTGCAGCGGTAGAGTTGTCAGTTTTATATGGACCATTGGGTTGAACACCGGCGTAAATTTCTATGTGTGAAGTGAAAAATGTTTTGGCATCAACAACGGCGAAGACTTTCAATCCGTATTTGTTTGGTTTACTTGGAATGTACATTCGGAAACTGCACCTACCCCTAAAGACAAGCAGCATTTCATCTAATGTTACATACTCGCCCACAGAATAAGTTTTCTTACAATTGTCGTCAACAATAGTACGAACTGCTGCTAGTTTGTCCATTTCTTTTCTTTGACCTCTAGTTGTGGTATCGTCTAAGCGAATGCATTTCAATAAGAAGACGAACCTCCGTTTTGCCATTGTAACAGGAAATATCTCCTATCCCATACCGTCTGATGACCAATACTCTGCTAGATGTGTCCTTGACCCATGATGGAGCCCAGCTAAATAAAGCAAACCCATGAGCGCTTGAACCATTTATTACATCCAAGATCCTATTCATTATTGAGGCGTTGAGTGCAAAAGTGGACTAACCCCAGCGTATAATATATGTGGGTTAGTTCACTTTTGCTCTCAATGCCTCTATTATCCATAATATATAACAAACTAATTTTTTAATTTTTTAACTTTTTGTAATCAAGTTATTTTGATTTTAAGTGTTTTTTTTCACCCAATTTTACCATGCTCATTAAAAGCTCATATCTTAGCTAAACTCCATTGAACAAAGCTCCGTATTTTCACGAATACTCTTCATATGTTGGTTATGAGATTGTCACGTACTGTATTAGAGTATCTTCCTTTGATACTCTAATAAATATTTTTAATGTTTTTATTCAAAAGTTTTGAGAAAAATGGTAAAAAAATGATCGTAATCCATCGAAATTTCTCATCAAATGTTCCTATCTAAGAATGTTATCTGAAGAGTGGAATCTCAATTTTGCAATACATTTTAGTTTTATGTGTGTCAGAAATGATAAGTCTGAGAGTATTCAGAAGTCTTACAATTAAGAAAATATTAAATATCCGAAACTATTTTTCTACCGCCTGTAGATTTACAAAGAAAATACGCTGACCGAAGACTAGTTTATTTGATACTTTTGGAAACATTTCAAGTCTTACAGAGGCAATATCAAGTCTTGTGTTACCATTTCAAATCTTTTGGAAGCAATTAAAATCTTCTAGAAGCAGTATCAAGTCTTCTTGAACCATTTCAAGTCTTCTGGACGCAATATTAAACTTACTAGCTAGAGGTAATGTTGAGACTTTTATAACCATTTTAAATCTTTGAGAAGCAGTATCAGGTCTTTTGGAAGCATTTTAAAACATCTAGAAGCAATATCGAGATTCTGGAAATTGTATCAAGTCTTTTGGAAGCATTTCAAGTAATTTCAAAGTATTTCAAGTCTTCTAAAAGTAGTATCAAGGCTTCTAGAAGCATTTCAAGTCGTCTGGAAGCAGTTCAAGTTTTGTGGAATCATTTCAACCCTTTTGGAAACAGTATCAAATCATCTAGAGGCAGTATCCAGTCTTCTGGTAGCAAATCAAATCTTCTAGATGCAATAGCAAGTTATCTGGAAGTATTGCAAATCTTCTGGAAATAATGTAAGTCGTCTGGAATTATTGTAAATCGACTAGAAACACTTTTACTTTTCTACAAGCAGTATTAGTTTTGTGGAAACATTTCAAGTTTTCTGGAAGCAATACCATATTTTCTAGAAACAGTTTTGTGGAAGCATTTCAAGCCTTTTGGAAACAGTATCAAATCATCTAGAGGCAGTATCCAGTCTTCTGGTAGCAAAACAAATCTTCTAGATGCAATATCAAGTTATCTGGAAGTATTGCAAATCTTCTGGAAATAATGTAAGTCGTCTGGAATTATTGTAAATCGACTAGAAACACTTTTACTTTTCTACAAGCAGTATTAGTTTTGTGGAAACATTTCAAGTTTTCTGGAAGCAATATCATATTTTCTAGAAACAGTTTTGTGGAAGCATTTCAAGCCTTTTGGAAGCATTGTAAGTCGTCTGGAAGCAGTTCAAGTTTTGTGGAATCATTTCAACCCTTTTGGAAACAGTATCAAATCATCTAGAGGCAGTATCCACTCTTCTGGTAGCAAATCAAATCTTCTAGATATAATATCAAGTTACCTGGAAACATTGCAAATCTTCTGGAAATAATGTAAGTCGTCTGGAATCATTGTAAATTGACTAGAAACATTTTAACTTTTCTGTAAGCAGTATTAGTTTTGTGGAAACATTTCAAAACTTCTGGAAGCAATATTATGTTTTCTAGAAACAGTATCACATCATGTAGAGGCAGGATTCTATCTACTGGCAGCAAATCAAGTCTTCTAGTTGCAATATTAAGTCATCTGGAAGCATTGCAAATCTTCTGGAAGTAATGTAAGCCGTCTGGAATTATTGTAAATCGTCTAGAAATTTTTTTGCTCTTCTAGAAGTAGTATAAGTTGTGTGGAAACATTACAAGTCTTCTGGAAGCAACATCAAGTTTTCTAGAAAGAGTATCAAAACATGTAAAGACAGTATCCAGTCTTCTGACAGCAGCCTTCTAACAGTAACATCACGTCTTTTGGAAATATTGTAAGTCGTATGAAAGCATTATGACTCGTCTGGAAACTTTTAAAGTTTTTTGGAAACAGCGTCAGTCTTGTAAGTCTTCTGAAAGCAATATCAAGTTTTCTAGAAACAATATGAAATCATCTAGAAGCAGTACCCAGTCTTCTGGCAGTAAATCAAGCCCATTAGATGCAATATCAAGCATTTCAAGTCGTCTAACAATAACATCAAATTTTTTGAAAGCATTGTAAGTTGTCTATAAGCATTTCAAGTCTTTCAGATGCAATGTCTAGTCATCTGGAAGCATTGTAAATCTTCTGGAAACATTTCAAGTTTTCTGGAAGCAACATCAACTTTTCTAGAGACAGTATCAAATCATCTAGTGGCAGTCATCCAGTCTTCTAGCAGCAAATCAAGTTTTTAGGTGCAATATCAAGTCTTTTAGAATCCGTATCTAGCCTTCTGACGGCATTTCAAGTTTTCCAGAGTCAATATCAAGTCTTCTGAAAGCATTTAAAGTATTTTGGAAGCAGTGCCAAGTTTTCCAGAAATAGTGTCAAGTCTTCTGGAAGCAGTTCAGGTCTTCTGGGAGTATTTCAATTCTTTTGAAAGCAGTATCAAGTCTTGTGGAAGTAGTATCAAGTTTTGTGGAATCATTTCAAGTCTTCTGGAAGCAGTACCTAGCCTGATTGAAGCATTGTAAGTCATCTGGAAACATATCAAGTCTTCTAGACACAATATCAAGTCATCTGAAAGCATTGCAAGTCATCTGAAAGCATTGCAAGTTATCTGGAAACATTGCAAATCTTCTGGAAGCAATATCAACTTTTCTAGAAACAGATTGTGACGCAAAAATGATAAAATAAAATAAAAAGAAATTGAAAGGAAACGATCACACGACCCATCCTTCTCGGTTTCCACGATGCCGGACCAACTTAGTGAAGACGGCTGGGTTCGTTATAAAAAGGGCGCCACACCATTAAATCGTAGAAACCCACCAATGGTGAAGTGTAAAGGAATGATCGAACAATAATTACATACAAAACAAACAAAAAAAAAACCTAAAAGGCGAAGTAGACTAAATAACGTCTTTATTTTGACAAAAAAAATAATAGAAATATATGAAAGCACAGTAACAAAAAAAATAAAAATAATAATCGTTACAGTGTGGTACCAAAAAAACTATATAAAAGATAATTATTCAAGAATATGATCTTAAAACTCGTTATTATTTGATTTTCTAGGCCCAGTAAACCAACTTGTTCCGTAACCAATTCGGAACGCAACCCAACAAAAAAAAATTAATAAAAAAAAAACAGGTTTATATAGTTCTAACAATTAAAGAAAAGAAAATATATATATATAACAAAAATTAATATATGTAATGAAATTATAATGAAAAAAAAAATTAAATATGAGTAAAATGGAATTATAAGTTTTTTTTTTATTATTTATCGTTCAAGATTTTTTTTTTTTTAATGGTTGAAGACCAAAAGGGAAAGGAATTTGAGGAAGCTCTTTTTTTTAATACTTGCTGTTTCTGTTCCTGTTTCTTTTCCTTTAAATTGGTGACCGTAGTCGATGATAAAAAAAACTTGATAACTTGAAAGGAAATGGATGGTCGGACGGACGTTATTCCAACGACTCCTTCGGTTGAAAGTGCTCAACGATGTTTCGAAAATCTTATTGAAATGTAAAATGATACTTTACAAAAAGCCTGCAACAATTAAGGAAAAACGTGCGACCGTGAATTCCTGACACGTGTACAAAAAAAAAATTAAAGAAATTACCTTCGATGTTGGGCGGCTTAAAAGTGAATAAAACGATAATTAATATCGATGAAGAGTCTTCTAAAAGTAGTATCAAGACTTCTAGAAGCATTTCAAGTCTTCTGGAAGCATTGTAAGTCGTCTGGAAGCAGTTCAAGTTTTGTGGAATCATTTCAACCCTTTTGGAAATAGTATCAAATCATCTAGAGGCAGTATCCAGTCTTCTGGTAGCAAATCAAATCTTCTAGATGCAATATCAAGTTATCTGGAAGTATTGCAAATCTTCTGGAAATAATGTAAGTCGTCTGGAATTATTGTAAATCGACTAGAAACACTTTTACTTTTCTACAAGCAGCATTAGTTTTGTGGAAACATTTCAAGTTTTCTGGAAGCAATATCATACTTTCTAGAAACAGTTTTGTGGAAGCATTTCAAGCCTTTTGACAAATGTAAAATGATACTTTACAAAAAGCCTGCAACAATTAAGCAAAAACGTGCGACCGTGAATTCCTGACATGTGTACAAAAAAAATTAAAGAAATTACCTTCGATGTTGGGCGGCTTAAAGGTGAATAAAATGATAATTAATACCGATGAAGAGCGTGATTCTACTCGGAAATATCCCTTGCTAATCGATACGTTTCCAGAATTATTTTTCCCAATCAATGGACGCCAAACGAAATTTAACAAAATGGCTTTGAATTCCGGAACGTTACTTCACACGCTAAATCACTCTACCAAATTCAAAACCGAAAGAGAGGACGATTTGAAGACAACCTCCCTCTTTATACCCAACTGTCTACACAAAAAATTTGAAACCGGCCCACACGACAAACGGAAATTTTATTATAAACCAAAATGCCAAGAAATAAAAATAAAAGATAATAAAAAAAAATTAAAGTAAGAAAATAAATTAATTAATCTTATTGATGAATTTGTGCCTCATTAAGGAGAGAACACAAAAAAAAATTATAAAATAAAAAAAAACAATTCTTAAGGGGAAAAGTAACCGTAACAAGATTCAAGTCATCTAGAAGCTGTATACTGTCTTCCGGTAGCAAATCAAGTCTTTTAGAAGCAGCATGAAGTCTTCCGGCCTATTCAGAAGAATAATTAAGTCTATTCGGATATTAAATTTGAACCATCTGTACATATGTTTACAACAGGGTTTGGTTAATCGTCATAAGTACGAGTTATCGTAAGACAAGACGTCATAAGTCGAAGTCTATGTTGTTTCACTAGATAACATAGAAGATCGATCTTTTCGAGCCAAAATGGCGGCAAACTGCTATACTTTAGAAATCTAGAGACTTTAATTGTTACTTAAGTCCCAAAATTACTAAAGTACTGCGGTTCGTGAAGCCTGTGTTCAAACTATTCGAGTCAAAACGACGGTTTGAAAGCATGTCAGCATATGCCACTACTTTTTTACAAAAAAATTGCACTTGTAATAATCCCAGGCAGTAATTCCACGTTATTTTGACGTCTATTTTTGGTCATAGTTCGTCACATGTCCAATAATATACACTCAGCAGCAGAAGTCTGCGTACAAAATACTTGTAATACTTTAATTGAAAAAATAAGAGTCATAATCAAATGTGATAAACTTGATTTTTTTTATTTTGTATATTAACTACATATAATTCTATTAACAAAATATGCTTCAACAAAACAGAAACAGTAGTTACAGAAAAAAATCAAAACTAAAAATTCTACAAATAACGGGTATGCAAAAATCTGCGTACAAGTCACGACAGTATTTATAAAAAATTCATAAATGAGATCATTGTTTCTATATTAATATGAGATCGGATAACCTTTACGTTTAATGACCTCCCTTGAACGTTTAGGCATGGAGTGCACTAATTTCTTCGTTTCGTCCGAACTGATTTTAGCCCATTCCTCAATCATAACATTTTTTAACGTTTCCTTCGACGTTATGTTGTGTTGCCGAATCCTGCGTTCCAGTAAATCCTAGAGGTGTTCGATGGGATTCAAGTCCGGCGATTGTGGAGGTGTTTTAAGTTGCTTTGGGGTATTGTATAGTAGCCAAAGCTTAGTGTTGTGGGCGCAATGTTTGGGGTCATTATCTTGTTGAAAAAAGTATTCGGGCCCCAAGCCCAAGTTTTCGATGCTAGGCTTCAAATTTTCTTTTAAAATGTCTATATACATTTTATGGTCCATTGTCGATGTTATGAAAACCAACCTTCCTACCCCTTTGGTGCACATACACCCCCAAACCATAACTCCACCACCTCCGTGTTTTACAGTCGCTTTCAAATTTTCGGGATTAAGGGCAGTATAAGGTTTTCTCCATACAAGTTGTTTACCCTTAATGCCGAAAATGCAAAATTTGCTCTCATCTGTAAAGAGAACTTTCTCCCAG
Organism: Onthophagus sagittarius; assembly: GCA_036711965.1. Classification (NCBI taxonomy): domain Eukaryota; kingdom Metazoa; phylum Arthropoda; class Insecta; order Coleoptera; family Scarabaeidae; genus Onthophagus; species Onthophagus sagittarius. Next base: position 19,935,418 of record JASERS010000004.1, read on the forward strand.
AATTCAATGGGCTTGTCTAAGAGTTTTTTTGCAAAGGCGATCCGCTTCTGACGATAGACCTCTGACACAAATGGCTTTTTTCGTGCAACGCGACTGTGATAGTTAGCTTTTTTTAACGTCCTTCTCACCGTATCTTTGCTGATAGTTTTATGAAATTCTTCTTGTACATTTTCTACTATTTTTTTTTGCCGTCAGCCTAGGTTCTTTTCTAACCTGCTGTACAATTGTTCGCTTCTCTCGGTTTGTTAAAAGGGGTGGTCTACCAGATCGCGGACGTGAGAGGTAATCTTCAGTGTCTTTATAATTATTAATTACTCTTTGAATGGAAGAGTGTGACCTGCCGACAGTTTCTCCTATTTTTCGAAAAGATTTTCCCTCTCTCCCAATTCAATTTCCTTTCCTTTCGTGTCCATTCTAACTTTTAGCTTCTAAGCCTCTGCTAATATAATTGACACCGATTATCTTTTATTTAAATCGGAAAGCGTACATCGCCAACTACGTATTTAAGTAAATAAGTATATTTTGGAGAAGGCGTCTTTATTTGTACGCAGATTTTTGCATACGCATTATTTAGAGAATTTTTAATTTTAATTTTTTTTGTAACTAATATTTGTTTTATTGATGCATATTTTGTTAATAGAATTATATGTAGTTAGTACACAAAATAAAAAAAAAATTGAAGTTTATCACATTAGATCATGACCCTTATTTTTTCAGTTAAAGTGTTAGAAGTTTTTTGTACGCAGACTTCTGCTGCTAAGTGTACGTCATAATTGACGTCATGTTTTAAACCAGCCATGTCCAACCCAAATTACTCTTCGGGCCAAAATTTAGGAATGTACAAAGCACTGGGCCGCCACCCACCTGAACAAGAAAATTTCAATTCTAGCGCACACTCGCGCTCAAATGAGATACGTATACACGAACTAGCATGTACACAGATATACACAATAATATATAGGTATTTCAGTAAATTACAACAGATATTTAATGTGAAACTTGTTTATTTATTTTACTTGAAATTATTTTAATATCAACTTCTAATTTTGTTGTGGCACAACGTAACTGATTCGTCAAATTTGCGTCGGTGAACCTGTTACGGTCTTTGGTTTTGACTAATTTTAATCTAGAAAAAAATGACTCACAGAGATATGTTGTGCCGTTTGCTGCCACAATACACATAGCTAATTTTTTCAAATTAGGAAATTTATCTTCCTGGATATATTTTCCATAAAAGTCGACTATATTGATGTCCTCAAACCTTAATTTCATTTCTGAGTTGGACTGCAGATCGATAAGTTCCAGTTGTAAATAAGCTGGAGCTGAATTCACATCAATATTAAATGGACAATTAAAAATATTGAACATTTGTTCAAATTTTTCTAGGTAGGCAAATCTTTTTTCAAATTCCTCAAGCAAATCTTTAATATTATGCGAATATTCGGAAATGGGTTTATTTTCCATTTCGAAATCATTTAAGTCAGGGGAATGGGTGGCATTATTCGATTTCAGTTGATTTTGAAAATATTTTAATTTAGCAATATGTCCTGCCTATGGTAAAGTCTGTAAAAATTGTAATAAACCTAATCATTATGCAAAAAAATGTAAAAGTAAAAAACTAAATGAAGTAATTGAAAATGATAAAATTGACACTGAAAACTACGTCTTAGATAGTATATCTAGTAGACAGATTAATAATTTTAGAGATGCGTTTTGGAAAAACATTACTCTTGTAGACTGTAATAAAACGTTAAAAACAAAAATCGATACTGGAGCGCAGATAAACGTGATTCCAAGCTATATCTTTAAACAATTAAATTTAAATTCTAAACTTAAGGAAAGTGTTGCAAACATAACTAATTATGGAGGTAACAAATTAAAAGTAATAGGCGTATGTAGGTTAGATGTAAAAATTGACAATAAACCACATAACATGCAGTTTTTTGTGATTGACACTCATGCAAATTCAACGCCCATATTAGGTATAAAAACAATCCAAGAGCTAAATTTATTAGAGACAATAAATGTAATAGATAAAATAGAATATAATACTAAAGAAATAGTTCAAAAATATGAAGATGTATTTTCAGGGCTAGGGAAAATAAACATTAAGCCATATGAGTTCAAGTTAAAAGAAAATTACACTCCAGTGGTTGTACCACCAAGACAAGTACCATTTCAATTAATGGAACCTTTAAAAAATGCGCTGGAAAAAATGATAAAAGACGGAATAATTATTAGTATTAGTGAACCAACAGAATTCGTAAACCCCTTAGTGTTAGTAAAGAAAAATATTGATAGCAATATTCGAATATGTTTAGACCCTAAAAATTTAAATCAGGCAATAAAGAGAGAGCATTATAAAATACCCACATTTGAGGAACTGACACATAAATTGAATGGAGCTAAAATTTTTTCAACACTTGATGCAAATAAAGGATTTTGGCAGATTGCACTAAACGAATCAGCATCTAAATTAACAACTTTCGCAACACCTTACGGTAGATATCGATTTCTAAGACTACCATTCGGTTTAGCTTGTGCACCAGAAATTTTTCAAAAGACATTTGCGGAAGTATTCAAAGACATTCAAGGCGTAAGCATTTACATAGATGATTTGATAATTTTTGCAAAAGATAAAAAAGAGCATGATGAAATATTAAATAAGGTTTTACAAAGAGCCAAGGAAATGGGAGTAAAATTTAACAGAGTAAAATGTAAATTTGCGGTAACTGAAATAAAATATATTGGTCATGTTCTAACACAAAATGGTATTCAACCAGATATCCATAAAGTTGAAGCAATCAAAGAAATTTCGATTCCTACTAATAAACAAGAACTAAGCAGATTCTTAGGAATGGTGACTTATGTTTCTAAATTCATACCAAATTTATCACAAACTACACACAATTTAAGACAATTGCTAAAGAAAAATATAATTTGGGATTGGACAAGGGTACATGATGAAGAATTTAACAAACTAAAGAATTGGTTAGTCACAGAACCAGTACTAGCGTACTTTGATGAAAAAGAATTAATCACATTATCAGTTGATAGCTATAAATCAGGAATGGGTGCAGTTATTTTACAAAAGAGCCAACCAGTTAGTTATGCATCAAAATCACTAACAGAAACACAGATGCGATACGCTCAAATTGAAAAAGAAGCTCTTGCAATTCTTTTTGGTTGCCAGAGATTTCACCAGTATTTGTTCGGAAAGAAGTTTTTAGTGGAAACTGATCATAAACTTTTAGAAATAATCTTCAAGAAACCACTAAATAATTGTCCACTCAGACTACAGAGAATCTTAATAAATCTGCAAAACTATGAATTTGAAGTCAGATATAAACCGGGTAAATTATTATACTTAGCTGATGCATTATCTAGAAGCAGTTACAATGATGAACAGTTTGATCTTAAAGAAAAAGAAATCGAACTTCATTTAAATTTAATACAATATTCAAAGATAAGTCCCCAAAGGTATGATAAAATCAAAGAAGAAACACAAAAAGATAATATGAATTAATAGAGTTATTGAAAGTTGTAAAAGAGGGATGGCCAGAACAAAAAAAACTGTAAACATATTAGTTAAACCATATTGGTCAGTTCGAGCTGAAATTAGAGAAATAAAAGGAATATTATATAAAGGTGATCAAGTAATAATACCAAATTGCCTTCGTAAGGAAATACTGGATAAGTTACACTATGGTCACATGGGCATAAATAAAACTATTTTAAAAGCAAGACAATTAATATACTGGCCAAACATTAATAACCAAATAATAGATTTGATTAAAAAATGTTATACTTGTGAAAAATTCCAAAATTCGAACACAAAAGAAACAATGATTAACCGAGAACTTCCTAGTAGACCATGGAAAATAATAGCGGCAGATTTTTTTCAATTTGAAGGGAAAGAATATTTAATAATAATTGATGCTTTTTCCAAATTTCCGGAAATAGTTTGTTTGCAAAACAACACCACTAATCAAAATGTAATAAAAAATTTTAAGACAATATTAGCAAGAAATGGAATACCAGACATTTTATACACTGATAACGGACCTCAGTTTGTTAATCAACAATTTCAAAAATTTTTACAAGACTGGGAGATTAGACACATAACCAGTACCCCTAATTATCCACAGTCAAACGGTCTAATTGAACGACATATTCAAACAATCAAAAAACTAATGAAAAAGGCAAAAGAGGAGGGAAATGATATGTATTTAGTCCTTTTGGAATATAGAGCGACACCTTTGGACAGATCATTGCCTTCTCCAGCTGAAATTCTGTACAACAGAAAAATAAAAACTTTGATACCTCTATCTGAAAATCTTTTAAATAATAACACTAAAAACAAATTGTACAGGAACCACTATAGAAATACTCAAATTATTCAGAATAATTACTATAACAAAAAATCAAAAGATCTTAATAACCTAAAGAAGGGAGAAAGAGTGGTCGTGCAACAAAAAGATAAAACTTGGAAACCGGGTAGAATAGTAGAAGTAGATCGGAACCGTCCAAGATCATACAAAATAAGCTGTAATGGAAAGACTGATGTCCATGATAGAAATCGTAAATTCTTGAAGCAATTCAAAGATAACAAGCCGTATATTGATAGGGAAGTTTACGACAACGTTTTTGAACATTATTATAATCTTAATAAACCTTTAAATACTAACAATAACAATCCTGTCATTAACAATAACGATGTTTCGGAAACTCCTGATCTGTCTTTACCCAAAAATACTCTAAGTACCAAAAGTGGAAGTAGACCAGTTCGCATTCGGAGAACTCCCACTTATTTGAAAGACTATGTTAAATAAACCAATAAATTGTAAGTTTAGCTTAAGTACAGTAAGAAGTAGAATGTTTAGTTTTGGTAACATAGTTTAACTTTGTTCAGTCTTCCAAAAGAGGGGAGATGTTATATATATCGACAATGTACAAAAGACGAGTTTCGCAGTCGTCAGCACTGACGCGATGAGTCGACAACAATGCAGAAAGTGCAATGGCGACATCGACACGAATAAGAAAAGTGACTTGTAGTTTTGTAATATTAAGAAGTTAAATAAATGGTTATAAACAACAGATGTTTTATTAAACAACGAGAACATAACAAGCTTTAAGTAAGTGTAATTTGGCCTTGCGTTCACCACCAGAAAGTACAGAAAGTTCCGTATGTTTTTCATAATGTGTTCGTATGTTATAAGTTTTAGCAGTAATCGTTTCACGACAAACTAAGCATACAGCATTATTTTTTACTTGCAAGAAAAGTAGTCATCTTCCCAATTATTTTTAAATTGTCTGTTTTCATCTTCTAGTTTTCTTTTCTTCCTACCCGACATCGCACGTCAATATTATGGACAATTTTATTTATTCTGGTATAATTAAAGAAACGAATAAATTTTTGTAGGACTGCAAATTAAAATAAAATATTACTTACTTTTATTTTCACAACCTTTTTAAAACAATAAGTTTATCAACTCTCTACGAAGAACTCACATAAACTGAAGGGACTAGACAATTTTATGATTCAATTCACTTTTGAGCGAAACAGGGGAATACCCGACAAAACGGACAAATTCGCAGTTACGTATCTCCGGATCTACATAAACGTATTCGTAACCGCCATACATCGGGATTCGCTATTGTGCAAATTATTTTTTTAACATCGTCATTGCCGCCACCTCGGCGGCGGTGTCAAAAAAATTAAGATGAAAGGTTCTTCCCAATATATTAAGCTATGTGTTTACCAAATTTGGTGAAATTCGGCCAAGGAATAACTGAGTAAAATCGGTATATAGGTACCCACACACATACAAGATTCCATTTTTATATATTAAGATATAGGAGTTTTATAAAACGACATTCGACCAAGTAATAAAAATTATTTGTATTATCGATTATTAAAATTTAAATATTAATTTGTGCGATTTCCTTTTTTTGTTATCGGGCCGCACAAAAATCGCAATCGGGCCGCAGTTGGACATGGCTGCTTTAAACCATTATGAAACACATTGGGGAAAATGAGAATTCGAGAAAGCGGAAAAACATTTTTTGGAGGCGATTAATTTTAATCCTTACAGCGGGTTGTATCACTCGAATTTGAGGGTGTTGTATCCTCGATGGGGGAAATTGAAAAAGATGTGTATAAAAAGATCCGAATCTGAAAAGGGTTGAAAATAATTTAAGAACACTTTTGTATAAATCAAACAATAAAAATCATTAAAACCATTTTTAGAATTTTTATTTATACAAATACATTCACGCAATACAAATGACTAGGCTTTTTGATTCTAATATCACAAATAAATCAAAGTTGAATCAATAAAAATAATTACATTACATTACTAGGCCATTAATACTTTTCAAATTTAATATCAATTAACGTTTAATTTCATTTTTTTTGGATAAAAATAAGATAAATAATGATTACACCTATTAATACATCACATCTAGATAAATAGATATTTATTTACAAAACTTTTTGCTTCATTCTTTTTATTGCTTTTTAATAATAAACAAAATACATTTATTTTATTTGTGTTTTAATGAGCCATGATTTCGATTTTTTTGCTTGGTTTATTAATCTCCAAATAAGATTATAATTACAATGAAAATGTACAAATTAAGGCAAGAATATTCGTTATTTTTATGCTAATTACATCTAACTGAATCAGTCAAAAAAATTCAGATCTAAACGAATTAAAATTGATTTAAACGAGATTCTTAATCAAAAAAATTTTTGTAATCTAAGCGGACTAGATAAGTTATTTTATTTTTCTTGGCGTTCTAAATTGTTGATTAATTGACGTTCCTCAATCGAACCCACTCCTTGTATCTTAATCCGTCCTCGGCATCGTACAAAATTTTTTCCACCCAAAAACTTGGTTCAAACACAAAAACCATTCAACTTTTAGAACAACTGGGTCCCGGTTTTGCGTCTTTCCCGGCGTCGTCCTGTTTCTCAGTCGTCGTCAAAGCTTGTAATCTACCTGGTAAATCGGAGCTGCTCACGACGGCGTGTTCGCCCAGAATGTTAGGCATCGCGTTTCGACGGCCTGTTCGACCCGAAGATAAAAACTCCTTTGCGTGGGCTCCGTTTTCTGGAGATATCGCCGCGGAACTGCTCCCACTAGAACTAGTACTTGAACTAGCAGATTGTTGCTTTTCCATTACAGCAAGCATCTTTAATACTAAAATTAGAAATTAAAAAATGTGTTAATGTTAAATTTAATTGAGTGGGTAATATACAGGGTGATTAATATATTGGAGTATATAAAGGTGATTTTACCTTATTTAAAAACTAAGTTATTTATAACTTTATTGATAAAACTTATTCAGCTAAATAATTTTGAATCGATTTACACTTTGTTATATGATTTTGTTATTTGTGAAACAATTGTTACGTAAAAGATGGGGTTTCTTAGGGATTAACTTAAAATATATTTTCCAAATTTAACCCATAGTACTAGCATTAAAACTAACATAAAATTTAGGAATAAAAACATTTCGGTTGAATTTGAATTATAAGTTAGTGTTGATTTTAGTTTTAGTTAAAAAATATGCAATAATCTAGTGGAAAACAATAATTATAACTAGTACTAGAACTAGAATGATTCGGGTTTAGCCGTCTTAAGAGACGTACGGCTAAACCCGAATGATTTTGGTTCTGGGCTGATTGTTAGTTCTGGTGACAGAATTAGATAGCGCTATTAAGCACTAGATGGGGTAGATTGTATATTATTATTGAATTAAATCTAGAACTAACATTCGACCTAAAACTAGAATCATTCGGGTTTAGCCGTCTTAGAGCCGATCTTGTAATTATTGGCATAATCAGTGGAATAGTTATTCTCAAAATAATTTGAGGAGTGGATTTTGAAATCGATGAGTCCCAAAAAAAATTTTTTTTCCCTTTTTGCCTTGAGATCGTTTTAAGTGCTATCGCCAATATCCTAGAGACCGTAACAACCGCCTCAAAGCGATATATCAATATTCTGAGATCCAACAAAAGATGACGTTAGGTGTAAGTTCAGAAAGTGTTTTCTGTGAAATGGATGTAAGTACCATACGTGTTCACATTCGATTCTTCGAATGTGAACACGTAAAAAGAATTACCCGTCGAACGATAGGCAACGATCTGACGTTTTGGACGTGGTTGTAATGAAAGATGTCAGACTAGTTAATCGAGTTACCACGCTCAACGAACTTATTTCCGATCATCTCCCTGTGTTGCTACAGCTAGGAGACGTCCCGGACGTTCACGTCCTGGTTATACGTTCCACTGTATTGTGGCCGGCCTTTACCGACCACATGCATGACAACATGGAACCAATACGACCGATCCACAACGCTCAAGAACTGGAAGAGGCCGTTGAACGACTCACTGTTGCAATCGAGGATTCTCTTCGATACGCGAAAAACGCGATTTCCGGAAGTGACCGTCGATGGGTGCTACCAGCGCGCATCAGGGAACTTATGCGAGAGCGTGATCGCGTCAGACGGACTTATCAGCGAAATTGGGATCCCAATCTCAAAAGACGCTATAATCGGCTACGCGATGAAGTGAGAAGGGAACTGGCAGAGTTCCGATACGCGTCTTTCGACGCCAAACTCGACGCCCTGAACACCGAAGGCGATCACTCCTGTTGGAAGATGGTCAAGGTGCTGAAGGGGAACACGTCACACATGCCGCCCATTCACGGTAAAACCGGAATGGCTTTCACTCTCGAGGAGAAGGCTGACGCTCATGCAGACAACTTCGAAACCCAGTGCAGCCCGCTATGCGACGATGACGAAGATGAAGATTTCATCGATCGAGTCGAGCGCGTAGTGAGTAGGCGACTGGCGGTAGAAGATCGTTTGCATATCGAGCCCTCTTCCCTGACCGAAGTGAAAGAGGCAATCGCGAGATGTAAGTCGAAGAAGGCATCGGGAACGGATGGAATCGGAACCGCCGCCTTAAAGGCCTTGCCTTTAAAATTTTCCCACCACGTGGAAAAGCGCTGACGTTGTCGTATTACCGAAACCCAGAGCGAACCTGACGTTCCCGCAAAACTACAGGCCCATCAGTTTGCTTTCTTGTCTCAGCAAGGTATGCGAGAGGGTCATCCAGACGAGGCTACAAAGATCCGTTAGAGATCTTAAGCTCATCCAGGACGAACAGTTTGGTTTCCAACCCAAACATTCGACTGTACACCAGGTACTGCGACTTGTCGAACACATAACCGAAGGCTTCAATTGAAAGCAAATCACTTGTGCTGTGTTTTTTGATGTTGCCAAAGCGTTCGACAAAGTATGGCATGAAGGACTTTTGTTCAAAATGCTAGAAGCGGGCGTGCCCCTGGGATTAGTCCAATTGATCGCCTCCTACTTTAACGGTAGGAAAGCGCGCATCAAACTGGAAGGTACGCGTTCGAGAGAGCGAATCCTAACTGCTGGCGTTCCTCAGGGGTCGTTGCTTTCACCGATACTTTATTGTATCTTTGTAAGCGACTTACCCCGTTACGAGTTAGCGATGTACGCCGACGATGTGTGCAACTACAGCAGATCTTGGTCCCCCGATGTCGCCGCTCGTAGACTGCAGGCAACATCGGACGAGTTGCTCGACTACTTCGCAAAGTGGCGGGTCAAAATCAACGCTGATAAAAGTACTGCAGTACTTTTTACTCGGCGTAGACAGAGACCCCCCGATGCGTTGGTACTGCAAGGGAACGAGGTCCCCTGGCGTTCCGAAGCCAAGTATTTGTGTATCATTCTGGACTCTAAACTTACTTGGAAAAGTCACATCGACGCGATGGCGAACCGGGCGAAGGCAGCTCTGGTCAATCTGTACGCTCTGATTAATCGTCGAAGTGAGTTGGATCCTCTTCGGAAGATTCAACTCTACAAAGCGGTTATCAGGCCTACGATGACTTACGCCTCCTCAGTCTGGGGTTACGCCGCGCACTCGCACGTGCAAAAACTCCAAGTGGTTTAGAACAAGGTCCTAAGGATGGCATTTGATGCACCTTTGTTTGTCAGTAATGCGACACTGCACAATGATTCCCAGATGGCGACCATCGAGTTATTCATTCGGGACAAGGCCAGTACTGAGTTGACACGACTCGAAAACCACCCCAATCCCCTCCTAGCGGGATTAATGGATTATGACGTAGAACACTTCGCTACAAACGGCCAATGTTGCTTCTAGTCTAACAATCCAGGACCCGACAATCCTTTCAACACCTACTTCCGATATCACTAAATCAGTGAACATTAATTAATATATTTTTCATCTGTTTTAGATCCGATGAAGAAGGTTAAAGAAGAAATTCTAGGAACCTCAAGAGGCTCGTCAAGTTCACCGTTCACATTCGATTCGTCGCTCGTTCAAGACGTATAACCTCAAAATAACAACACGTGATGTTTAGTGATTGTTTTTAAAGTAAAAAGTTTGACTCTGTGCATATACAAAGGAAAACAAATCGAAGAAAACTCAAGAAAATCGAAGATTACGTACAGCAGAAAAGCCCTATAAAACTGATGAACAAACTATTTTTGTTTACACGGTAGCAGCTATGAGTTATCTCACACGTGGTAAAATGTGTATTATTAACTTATAATATCCTCTTGAAAAGTTGGGCATTCATCGGGGTGTTGTCGTTAACTGCTGCACGTATGCCTCTCCAATTCTCCCTGCACTTGGCGGCACGGTTCTGACAGGTGGTTTTCCCCATGTGTTCATGAAATTATTAAATTTCGTTGTTATAGACTACATGCAAGTGTAGCTTTAGATCTACTACGCTCTCAGCTGATCACAAGGAGCTGCTGTTCCTCCAATACTATAACTTAGATGAAGAAGCGAAAGGAACATATCTGCTGAATCATATGGAAGTAATCCCAGTAAAAAGAAGACGTCATGGCAAGTAGAAGACTCTGCAGCAAGTCGTAGGCAGTGTTGGCTCTGTTACACAGTTCCGAATGGTTCTAGGAAGTACGTCCAGGTATGCTTGAAAACATTTAAAGGTGTCTTTGACCTCACAGCTCGAAGGGTGCAAACACTGTCTACGAAAAAGAAAGCTGGATGTGCCACGTACGTCGACAAAAGAGGTAAAAATCCTGCCTCTCAGCTTCACAAGAAGAAGTTCACAGATGATCACAAAAGTGCTGATTCTGCACATTTCTGGTTTCCCGTCAGAAGAAAGTTACTACGGCCGGTCCAAAAACAGCAAATAGTATCTAAGCCCCGATTTAAATATTCACCGGTTGTACCTTCATTTCAAAACCTTAAACACCAATAGCCCTGTTACATACAAGTATTATAAAAGTGTATTTAAATCTGAGTTCCCAAATTTAGCGTTTGCAAGACCTCGTACCGATACCTGCCAAGTATGTGATCAACTCAACGCTGGTATTAAGGGCTCTTCTGTACCATCAGAGCACAACAGGAAAAAAGTAGAGCTTCAGGTTCATCAAAAATGAGCTGAAATCGCACAAGATACTATGAGAAAAAATGTAATGTGAGTCACAAATGCCAGCCAGCGACGTATGCACAATAATAATGGATCTACAACAGGTGTTATTCACACGTACCCTGACACACAGCACGATGTTTTACTCAAAGCAGCTTTCTAATTACAATCTCTGCATTCATATTGGAGACAACGACGACTGCTATATGTGTTTATGGCATGAAGGGATAGCAGGGCGTAGCGGAAACGAGGTAGCATCGTGCTTATTCAAAGTTTTGACTTCACAGGTTACAGAAAAAAATAAGATACAGATATGGTATGACAACTGTGCCGGACAAAACAAAATATTTAAAGAAATATCGGTGAAGTTTCTGATGAGTGGTCATAGCTTCATGGCATGTGACCGAGATTTTGGTCTAATAGAAAAAAGAAAGCGAGTTACAAAATGTATGGTTCCTGAAGACTTGGCCACTATGATTAAAACCGCGAGAGTAAATAAGCCTTATAAAGCAATACAAATGAAACCAGACGACTTTTATGACTTTGCTTCTTTAGCAAATAGGTTCATTAATATAAACCAACTTAAAATAAGCACAGCCTCCAGCTTGGTAATAAAAGAGGATCGCCCTACTGTTATTCTTATCAAGGCTAAAAGAGGTTCAAGACTTGCTTTGATACCTTCGCTTGATGATATACCTCGCCTGTGAAGCTCCAACAAAATTAGTGAAACGAAAAAAAATGACTTACTTGCCATGTGTGATTTCCTAAATGATGGCAACAAGAATTTTTATATACAGTTACTATCTAACGTGCAATAATGTAATATTTTATGTTTTATAATCTAAGTGCCAAATTTGTACACCCTTATGGTACTTATAGCATTTTCTTAGGTGTAACATATGGCACTTTCGTCGTTGCCGAAATGCATTGGTTTATTTTTTTTTATATGTAGTAAGTACAAGAAATAAAGGATTATTTCAGTAAGTAATTTGTTTTACTTTATAATATTTTTATTTACTTAAAAAATATCATCTAGAGAAGAAAAAACTGATCTGTTAATTTTTTTTTCTTTTTCGGGTCATAGTCTTTTATGGCACTTTCATCGCTTTCAAAATCCACTCCTCATTTATTCTCGGCATTATTCTGAGTACAGTGTACTTTTGACGACTGTCAAACTGATCAGTAGTGTTTAACACTGTTTAACATTATTCTGTTTTTATTTCCATTTTACTTCCTTACGAATATGAAATGTGAACGTTTATGAACAGACGTTTATTCTAATGTTTACACCAACATTTAGTTATTCCCTTAAGATACGTATGGCTAAACCCCAATGATTCTAGTTCTGGGATGAGTGTTAGTTCTGCTGATAGTGATAGGTAGAGATAGTAAGCACTAGATGAGATTGATTGTATATTGTTAAACTAGACCTAAAACTAGTTGAATGGTATCAAACACATTCGAGAGTACTTAAAAATGATAAAATGTATAATTGTCAAATTCTTAACAGATGACATTCTATTGATAAATTCATACTGGTTATACTTTGCAATTTACGAGCTACTGCTTCAACAGCAAAACTGCTTTCGATATTTATAACTTAGTAACATATAAACTACTGCCTAACTTGCTCAAACATGCTGCGTCTCATTATTACTTTCATATTTGTTACTTTCATTGTCGATATGTGGAAGAAACTGAATGAAGACACTGGACATTTGGAATAAATCACTCAATTTCTATGCTACTGCATGATTACTACATGTTTATCATAATCATCTATTCATTTATAATAAAATTTTAAAACAACTTTTCTCGAAACTTTCTTGATGTAATTATTGGAACGACGGGAAAGTAATGTCATTTTGTACATATTTCTTATAATTTTTGAATCCCGAATCGATAAAAATCAATTGATTTTTGAGTAACATATCTCGAGATGGCATTTTAGATATTCAAACTTACAAATTTTTTGCGATTGAAAAAATGTGGTGATCGAAATAACTGGAAATTTGAAAGTGCGATATAGCATACACTTCCTACTTATTTGCAGCATGAGTTTCTTCATTTAGAAGTTTATAACTGATCTTTTAGTATAAGCTATAAACTCAGAATATTTGTTTTACACTGTAGAAGTTGCTAACTTGTTGACAACATGAGCTTCTTCATCTGGATGCTATCTTTTCACTGCGAAGTTGTTGGCAAACGAGTTTCTTCATTTGGAAGTTAGGTACGTATCTATTAAACTACGTTGGCAGCATGAGCTGTTAAGACTTTGCACATCTCACATACAAGTATTTGAGCATCCTACGCAACCAAAATTTTTTAATTGTTTAGATAGCTGGTGATTGTTTGTAACAGTTTAATTTATGAAAAATATGGTTGAGGGAGGAAAAAATATGCGTTGCAGATTTTTCATTTTTGTTATTTTGGTTCCAACATTTACTTCTTCGCCTTTTGAGTGCGAGTGTTTTGAAGACAGCCTACTTTGCTTTATGATGACCAATGACGTACGCTCTGGGGCTGTCCAGTTTTGAAAGAGTATCGAGGAAAACTATTAGTATATTAAATAACAAAAAGTATAAAGTAGACTGTCGTCGATTACTTGTAGAACCAAGTATATTAATTTTGCCGTCTCAAATATATAAGCCTTTAATGGTAGTATCGACTAAAGGTTGCAAATAGCTTTCGGCGCTGACACTCGTGACCTTCTGGGAACGGGTAACACTCTTGTTTGTTTGCTGAATTAGACTATAACACGGAAAGAATTTTGTATTAGTATATTGAATTATTTCATGTGGAAATATTGTTAAATTAGCATCTAAACATTTTCTTTTCTTTCAACGGTTGACGGGGGAAAGCATTTTCACTTTTAGATTCTGATTTTCGAGGTCGACTTGGCCAATATTACGTAGCCATGAGAATTTCAAATGTTCTTTCTAGCTATTTTTGGAAAAAGTCTTCCTTTTATGGGCTTTGATCCATCTTGATTTCATTTCCGATTTTAAATAATCGAAACTTCATTTAAATTTATTTGTATCGGTCTTCAAAAAGTTCCTCGTGCGGCTTAAATTTGTCTTTTAAACAATTTAGTTTTTATTAGAAATTTGATATGCTTAAGTTTTCATGAGGCCAAATAAGTAATTATGGGACACTATCTATATTTTTGAAGTGCTTTTGCTTTGTAGTCAATAAACATCATGCACATATTTAAACATTTTCGTAAGATAAAAGTTAAGTACTGAGATTTTGCTCATACACGATTCGCCACAAATTTTTTGCTTGTCTAATACTCAATGTTCTAAAGTTGTTATATTAATAAGAAAGGACATCTAGATACTGTAACTAATATATTAATGAATATAAACTTCACTAAAAAATTATTCTTAGCGTAGTGTTACTTAGCAGAGATGCCAACTTATTGGCAGCATGAAAACTTTTAACTGTTTCACACTGAATAGCCTGTCAACTTGTTGGCAGCATGACCTTCTTCATTTAGAAACTTGTAACTTATCTTTTGACTGTAAACTGTATTGGCAGTGTGAGCTATTAAGACTCAGAAAATTTGATATACATGCATGAGCTTCTTCTTCTGAAAGCTAGTAACCATCCTTATATACTGTCAATCTATTGGTAGCATGAACTTCTTCATTTTGGAAGCTTTTAACTTATCTTTAGGCTGCCAACTTTTTGGCACCATGAGGTATTAAAGCTCAGAACAACTGTTTTATCCTGAATAGTCAGCCAATTTATTGGCAACATGAGCTTCTTCATTTAGAAACTTGTAACTTATCTTTTGACTGTAAACTATGTTGGTAGTATGAACTATTAAGACTCAGAAAATTTGTTTTACACTGCTTAACTTGACAATTTGTTGGCAGCATAAGCTTTTTCTTCTGAAACCTAGTAACTATCCTTACACACTGCCAACTTATTATATTATTGGTAGCATGACCTTCTTCATTTGAAAGCTTTATTAAGCTTTATTATTAGGTATTTTTAGATTGCCAATTTGTTGGCACCATGAGGTATTATAGCTCAGAACAACTGTATTATACAAAATAACCGTCAATTTGTTGGCAGCATCAGCTTCTTCATTTGGAAGCTAATAACTTATCTTGTAAACTGCGAACTATGTTGGCAGCATAAACTATTAAGACTCAGAACATCTGTTCTCCACTGTAGAACCTGCCAACTTATTGGGAGCATGACCTTCCGCATCTGGAACCTAGTAACTATCCTTATACACTGCTAACTTATTGGTAGCGCATGAATTTAGACTGCCAACTTGTTGACATCATAAGCTATTAAAGCTCAAAACAACTGTTTTATATAGAATAGCACGCATATTTTTAGTAGCATGAGCTTTTTCATCCTTATACACTGCCAAGTTGTATATACTGTCGCCAATCATTTATAGAACCAAGTATATTAATTTTGCCATCTCTATTCATTTATGAGCGTCTCATATATGTATAATAAACTGCCAACTTATTGGTAGCATAAGAGCCTTCACTTAGAAGCTGGGAAGCTGTTAACTTATCTTTTAGAGATCTTTACGACGCGGGGTAAACACACAATATGACATACCGTTTCGTCTACCATTTCATACTACCTCTGTACATCAAACACATCCCTTAGATGTGTTTGTCAGCTTCATATACCTACAGCAGTTAATATAACATGCAATATCCAGTCAGGAAGTGGGTGAGGAGCCTCAAGTCATATTTCGATTTTCCTAAAAACCGAGTAGATCTCTTCCGATCACACAGTTTCTGTTGTCTCATCCCATCTATCAGCTCGATGGGAGATAGGGTTTACCAGCTTTGATGCTGTATTAACAGTTAGCGGTACAAACGATTCAGGGGAGATCGGTGACAACTCGATGTGTCTTTTCTTCACCAACGATGATGTAGTTCAATGCCTACCAACCCCCAGTATAGCCTGTCTATTACCAGTACTTATTACAATGATTTAAGTAATAAGTACTAACGCTATGTTGCGTGTTTGATAATTCCTTGATCGTTTGATATGAACTTGCATGAACTTCTGCCCTTGGTTATTGTTTCTGGTTTTCCTGATCGATGGGAGTTACAGAGACCAAATTACCGGATCTACTTGAAAAACCTTCTTTTTCAACAACGAATACAATTGGATAAACGTCGTAAATGTTTTTGGTCGCAACTTGAATATGCAAAACTCAAAGTTCCTTTGCTATTACTTCGGTAGTTCACCCCCAAATAGCAAAAACAGTTTAATATTGAATTATTTAAAAGTAAAGAAGTCACAATAACCTTAAAATGACTTTGGTACTCCATCCAAATCCTCAATGTACTGACAAATTACAATCAATATCGACATGCGCAGAAAATACATCACTTTCCGGTCATCCTAATATTATTAATTTTGACTGAACTGTGAGGAAAATTGTCTTTCGAATTAGCTCAAAAAATCTATAGAAAGCTTTACTTAGTAGTTATTCAAATTTAAGCTACTGCGACAGTTTCTAATTATGCATTATTATTATGAAGCTGTTTTAACCCAGAAATGTATCTTCATCAAGTATATCAATTTTGCCGTCTCTCTACATTTATGAGTGTCTCATATATTTACAATAAACTGCCAACTTATTAGCAGCATGAGCGCCTTCACTTCGAACTTGTTAACTTATCTTTTGACTGTAAACTATGTTGGCAGTATGAACTATTAAGACTCAGAAAATTTGTTCTACACTACGGAACTTGCCAATTTGTTAGCAGCGTGAGCTTCTTCACCCGAAAACTTTATTCTTATACACTGCCAAGTAGTATATACTGTCGCCAATCATTTGTAGAACCAAGTATATTAATTTTGCCGTCTCTCTACATTTATGAGCGTCTCATATATGTATAATAAACTGCCATTTTATTAACAGCCCTCACTTGGAAGCTGGGAAGCTGTTAACTTATCTTTTAGAGATTTTTACGACGCGGGGTAAACACACAATATGACACACCGTTTCGTCTACCATTTCATACTACCTCTGAACATCAAACACATCCCTTAGATGTGTTCGTCAGCTTCATATACCTACAACAGTTAATATAACATGCAATATTCAGTCAGGAAGTGGGTGAGGAGCCTCAAGTTATATTTCGATTTTCTTAGAAACCGAGTAGATCTCTTCCGATCAGACAGTTTCTGTTGTCTCATCCCGTCTATCAGCTCGATGGGAGATAGGGTTTATCAGGCTTGATGCTGTATTAACAGTTAGCGGTACAAACGATTCAGGGGAGATCGGTGACAATTCCGATGTGTCTTTTCTTCACCAACGATGATATTGTTCAATACCTACCAACCCCCAGCATAACCTGTCTATTACTAGCACTTATTACAATGATTTATGTAATAAGTACTAACGCTATGTTGCGTGTTTGATAATTCCTTTATCGTTTGATATGAACTTGCATGAACTTCTGCCCTTGGTTATTGTTTCTGGTTTTCCTGATCGATGGGAGTTACAGAGACCAAATTATCGGATCTACTTGAAAAACCTTCTTTTTCAACAACGAATACAATTGGATAAACGTCGTAAATGTTTTTGGTCGCAACTTGAATAAGCAAAACTCAAAGTTCCTTTGCTATTACTTGGGTAGTTCACCCCCAAATAGCAAAAACAGTTAAATATTGAATTATTTAAAAGTAAAGAAGTCACAATAACCTTAAAATGACTTTGGTACTCCATCCAAATCCTCAATGTACTGACAAATTACAATCAATATCGACATGCGCAGAAACAACATCACTTTCCGGTCATCCTAATATTATTAATTTTGACTGAACTGTGAGGAAAGTTATCTTTCGAATTAGCTCAAAAAATCTATAGAAAGCTTTACTTAGTAGTTATTCAAATTTAAGCTACTGCGAGAGTTTCTAATTATGCATTATTATTATGAAGCTGTTTTAACCCAGAAATGTATCTTCATCAAGTATATCAATTTTGCCGTCTCTCTACATTTATGAGTGTCTCATATATATTCAATAAACTGCCAACTTATTAGCAGCACGAGCGCCTTCACTTCGAAGTTGTTAACTTATCTTTTGACTGTAAACTATGTTGGCAGTATGAACTATTAAGACTCAGAAAATTTGTTCTACACTACGGAACTTGCCAATTTGTTAGCAGCGTGAGCTTCTTCACCCGAAAACTTTATTCTTATACACTGCCAAGTAGTATATACTGTCGCCAATCATTTGTAGAACCAAGTATATTAATTTTGCCGTCTCTCTACATTTATGAGCGTCTCATATATGTATAATAAACTGCCATTTTATTAACAGCCCTCACTTGGAAGCTGGGAAGCTGTTAACTTATCTTTTAGAGACCTTTACGACGCGGGGTAAACACACAATATGACATACCGTTTCGTCTACCATTTCATACTACCTCTGTACATCAAACACATCCCTTAGATGTGTTTGTCAGCTTCATATACCTACAGCAATTAATATAAAATGCAATATCCAGTCAGGAATTGTGTGAGGAGCCTCAAGTCATATTTCGATTTTCCTAGAAACCGAGTAGATCTCTTCCGATCAGACAGTTTCTGTTGTCTCATCCCATCTATCAGCTCGATGGGAGATAGGGTTTATCAGCTTTGATGCTGTATTAACAGTTAGCGGTACAAACGATTCAGGGGAGATCGGTGACAATTCCGATGTGTCTTTTCTTCACCAACGATGATGTAGTTCAATGCCTACCAACCCCCAGCATAGCCTGTCTATTACCAGTACTTATTACAATGATTTATGTAATAAGTACTAACGCTATGTTGCGTGTTTGATAATTCCTTGATCGTTTGATATGAACTTGCACGAACTTCTGCCCTTGGTTATTGTTTCTGGTTTTCCTGATCGATGGGAGTTACAGAGACCAAATTACCGGATCTACTTGAAAAACCTTCTTTTTCAACAACGAATGCAATTGGATAAACGTCGTAAATGTTTTTGCTCGCAACTTGAATATGCAAAACTCAAAGTTCCTTTGCTTTTACTTGGGTAGTTCACCCCCAAATAGCAAAAACAGTTTAATATTGAATTATTTAAAAGTAAAGAAGTCACAATAACCTTAAAATGACTTTGGTACTCCATCCAAATCCTCAATGTACTGACAAATTACAATCAATATCGACATGCGCAGAAACAACATCACTTTCCGGTCATCCTAATATTATTAATTTTGACTGAACTGTGAGGAAAGTTGTCTTTCGAATTAGCTCAAAAAATCTATAGAAAGCTTTACTTAGTAGTTATTCAAATTTAAGCTACTGCGACAGTTTCTAATTATGCATTATTATTATGAAGCAGTTTTACCCCAGAAATGTATCTTAACAAAAAAACTTAAAAAAGTTTGAAGATATTTGTAAGTTCAAAAATTGTCATTAAAATCAAAACTTTCTTATATCTTGTTTTAGATCCACCCTTATACCTAATTCCAATGGGAGTTTCTTAATTTATGCTTGTTTTTATTTCTAAATCTGGTTTAATATTGCATTATAAAACATCAAATTAGAAAGAATTATTCATGACGAACATAATATTACATTACATTAATAATTATTATTCCAGTTAGAGTGGGTCAAGTGTTATGACTAATCCTCATAAATATTTCCCTCATATATAAATGACCAAATAATCTTTTCCGAGCTATATCTACATCAAAATCAGTACTAATCACCTTTACAACTTCGTTTCATTTTTAAATCACCCTGTATATAAAAAAATTAAAACTTTTCAGTTTATAACCCGATTTTAGCTCAATTCACAACATAGCACACAATAATGATGCAATCATTATTGATCACATTTTTTTTAAACATTAATATCGGATAATAAAATGAAATAAAAAAAATGTTGCAATTTCTTTATAACACCTGTATATTAAAAAGTAAGGTAAAAATGAATTAAATGAATCATAAATTAATAAATCGTATTAGCATAAGGATAATATGATTTATTGTTTCGTTATGATGACGCTATCTGAAAGTCGATTTATCTTTTCAAATATTAATTAGTAAAATCGATAAGTTTTGGTCAAAATCAAATTGACTTAACCTAAAAAAAATTATTTGACATCTGTCAAATTGGATAAAATTCATTTTTACTTTTTGATTATTAATATGAATTAAAAAAACCTTGATACTACGATTTTTTGTTAATATTCTCTCTATAAATCACCACACATCACCATCTAAGTTGTAATTTGTTTCTAACAATAAATAACGTTAGGGTTAAGTGCTCCGCAGGTAAAAATTGTCCACACGCTAAATAAAAAGCTTTAAAGCTGATGCATGCCTGTTTAGCTTTTAGCTTTCATCACTCCGGCTCCTCCTTCAATTCGTCACGTACCTTTTTGTTTGATATCGGTCGGTTTTTTGATGGTTTTGGAAGAGTTTTTGGCGGTCGCTTTTCGGACGATTCTTTTCGTTTTCATTTTATTTACTTGTGGGGAGGGTAGTAACAAAACGCAAAAAACCTACCATATAAAAAAAGGTGGGCGTCCGACGCTTTCAAACGAAACAAGTATTTTTTTTCTTCAATCACCACAGCGAACGGTTTCTTCAATAAAGAAAAGTCTTTGGCGATTTTCGATTAATTCGTGACACAAATCCAACTCAAACACATTTATATTTCGTTCGGAAACGGAGACACGTAGTAAACATTTTCGAAAAACGTTTTTAATTGACGGTCGCGTTAAATTTGTATGAGAACGGAGCACGCGAACAACCAGAACAACTGGAATAATGTGATGTGAGATGTGACGTTTACCCGTGGTGCTTTACGTAGCAAAGGGGGACCTTGAAAAAGATCGTCCGTGAATTTGGCGACATCTAACGGATGACGTCCAGAGTGTATTCTAATACGGTTATAAAAGTATTGACGTAACCACAACTATTGTTATTATTATTATTATTATTATTATAGCCAATTTAAAATTATGTGGGTATAAAAAAATGGTAATTCCTATTAAGATCAATTCGTCAAAGTAATAAAAAAATGACGGGATGTTACATAAATGACCTCATTCCTTTGAGCTAATTAATTAAATTTTTGCTGGATTTTATAAAAAATTCGTAAACAATGAATTTATATTTTTCCTTTTTAATTCATAAATTATAAATACAACAAATATTGACAGTTAGTGGCGACATCTATTGGGTGCATTACAAATTAATTATAAATGTTATCGTTAATTAAAATATTAAATTACAAATTCAAGATTATGTTTAAGAATAAATCATTTTAGCTCATTATTTTTGTGTTTATTTTTTATGTATGGTTTATTCTTTCACCTAAAAATTAATTAAGTGCAATGACCTCCCTTCTTATATGTAAATTAATTAAATTTTTTATGTAAATTTTTTTAAATAATCTCCAAGCAACATTTATACAAAAAAATTATAGTTAATTCATTTTTAAATCATAAATAAATATGTATAAGAAAAATATTATGAGTTAGTGATGACATCTATTGGGAGTATTATTAATTAATTATAAATGTTATCGTTAATTAATTCAATAAATTACAAATTCAAGATTATATTTAAAAATAAATCATTTTAGCTCATTTGAGAACATATTTTAGCATTTATTATTCCTTTAAAAATACGTATAGTATTTTCCATGTTCATTCTTTAATTTAAAATTTAATTAAGGGTAATGACCTCACTTTTTATATGGAAATTAATTAAATCCATAATCTAAATTTTATTATATGATCCCTAAACAACATTTATACAAAAAATTATACTTAATTAATTTTTAAATCATAAATAAATATGTATAAGGAAACTATTAAGAGTTAGTGATGACCTCTATTGGGAGTATTACTAATTAATTATAAATATTATCGTCAATTAATTCAATAAATTACAAATTCAAGATTATATTTAAAAATAAATCATTTTAGCTCATTTGAAAAGATATTTTAGCATTTATTATTCCTTTAAAAATACATATAGTATTTTCCATATTTATTCTTTAATTTAAAATTTAATTAAGGGTAATGACCTCACTTTTTATATGGAAATTAATTAAATCTATAATCTAAATTTTATTAAATAATCCCTAAACAACATTTATACAAAAAATTATAGTTAATTCATTTTTAAATCATAAATAAATATGTACAGTAGAACCCCTCATATCCGACCTCGGGATATCCGACTCCTCGTCATATCCGTCACCCCTCCCTACTCCCAATTTTGTTCAAATGCTCTAATGTACGTTTTTGTGAATCCCAAGAGACCCGACTTTCCGTCGGGGAATTACTTGATTCGCTCAATCTTGATGTTTTCCAAGGGTTGCGCAACTGTGTTCATCATTGTGAATATCAATTGTATGCATATTTACAATTGTTATAGTAAAAGTGATTATAGCTACCCAACAAAAACGAAAACGTATTGTATGTACACTACAGAAGAAATTGGAAGTTATTCAGAGGCTAGACAATGGCGAGTCAGTTCAAAAATTATCTTCTGAATTAGGAATAGGCGTCACAACTATTAAAGACTGGAGGAAAAACAGAAAGAATATCGAATCGTACTCTATGACAGTGGAAGGGGAGGAGGGTTTAAAAAATAGAAAGATGCTTAAAAAGCCTAAATTTGATGTTTTAGATGATGCTCTCTGGATATGGTTTTGCCAAGAAAGACGCAAAGGAACTCCTTTGTCAGGTCCTATAATTAAAGAGAAGGCAGCGATTTTACATAAAACAATAGTAGGAGAGGAAGGGGAAAATTTCAGTGCAAGTGAAGGTTGGCTTCACCGATGGAAACGTCGTTATGGTATACGTCACGTTGTTATTTCTGGAGAAAAGCTATCAGCTGATGATGACGCAACCAAAGAGTTCGTGAAGAAATTTGAAGTTTTTATTAAAGAAAACAATATGCATCCGGATCAAGTGTATAATATTGACGAGTCAGGGTTAAACTACAAGATGCTCCCACAAAAAACTCTTGCTGCAAAAAATGAAAAAGTAACAGGGACAAAATTATCCAAGGATAGACTAACTTGCTAACTTAAAAATGCCATTGTTTGTCATTGGAAAATCTAAAAAGCCCAGAGCGTTCAAACATGTGAACATGGCATCATTGCCTGTTTATTATAAAAATCAAAAATCTGCTTGGATGGACAGTTCTTTGTTTAAACAGTGGTTTTTTGAAGAGTTTGTACCAGATGTAAAAAAACACTTGAAAATGAAAAATCTACCACTCAATGCAGTCTTGATTCTTGACAATGCTCCCAGTCATCCTTCGGAAAACGAACTAACAATGGGAAACATCAAAGCTATGTTTCTACCTCCTCGTGTGACACCTTTAATGCAACCTATGGATCAAGGGGTTATTGAGTGGTTGAAGAAAAGATACAGGCGAAAATATGTCGGCTTCTTATTAGAGCAAATGGAAGGAGGCAGTAACCTATTTGAGGCAATGAAGACTTTTAATATAAAAGATGCCATTTACATTGCCGCACAAGCCTGGGACGAACTCAATCACACCACTCTACAAAAATCTTGGAGAAAACTATGGCCAAGTATTATTGAAGGTGAGAGCGCAATCTCTAATGAGTCTGAAACTTTAAATACAGATGAAGCAGAAATTCTACAAGATTTACAGACCATCGATGCCCAAATCCAACCAGCGGATATAGAAGAGTGGCTATTGGGAGGGGACATAGTTGAAGTCACTAACGAGGATCTGAACGACGAACAAATCGTATCCGCAGTTTTTAAAGTTGAAACAGAGGAAGATGAAACGGATGAAAAAGAAGAACCTGAAAATATCAGTCATACGACAGCTACAGAGGCTTTCGAGATTACAATGAAATACGTCGAGCAACATCCAGAAGCAACACCGATGGATGTGCTGTGCATTAAAAAGTGGAAAGATATCTCAGCTAAAGCAAGATTTGGTAGATTAAAACAAAAAAATATAACCGATTTTTTTAAATAAATTTACATGTACATACATGGATTTGTATACATAATTAAATATATGTACTCGTTTATGTTTGTCTTGTTCATTTTTGTTGTTCCTCGGATTATCCGACCTTTTTTGGTAACCGACCATGATCCGGTCCCATGGGTGACGGATATGAGGGGTTCTACTGTATAAGAAAAATATTATGAGTTAGTTATGACATCTATTGGTAGTATTACTAGTTAATTATAAATGTTATTGTTAATTAAAATATTAAATTACAAATTCAAGATTATGATTTAATAAATAAATCATTTTAGCTCATTTGAAAAGATATTTTAGCATTTATTATTCCTTTAAAAATACGTATAGTATTTTCCATGTTCATTCTTTCATTTAAAATTTAATTATGGGTAATGACCTCACTTTTATATGGAAATTAATTAAATCTATAATCTAAATTTTATTAAATAATCCCTAAACAACATTAATACAAAAAATTATAGTTAATTCATTTTTAAATCATAAATAAATATGTATAAGAAAAATATTAGGAGTTAGTGATGACATCTATTGGTAGTATTACTAATTAATTATAAATGTTATCGTTAATTAATTCAATAAATTACAAATTCAAGATTATATTTAAAAATAAATCATTTTAGCTCATTTGAGAACATATTTTAGCATTTATTATTCCTTTAAAAATACGTATAGTATTTTCCATGTTCATTCTTTAATTTAAAATTTAACTAAGGGTAATGACCTCACTTCTTATATGAAAATTAATTAAATCTATAATCTAAATTTTATTAAATAATCCCTAAACAACATTTATACAAAAAATTATAGTTAATTCATTTTTAAATCATAAATAAATATGTATAAGAAAAATATTATGAGTTAGTTGTGACATCTATTGGTAGTATTACTAGTTAATTATAAATGTTATTGTTAATTAAAATATTAAATTACAAATTCAAGATTATGTTTAAGGATAAATCGTTTTAGTTCATTATTTTAGTGTTTATTTTTTATGTATGGTTTATTCTTTCACCTAAAAATTAATCAAGTGCAATGACCTCACTTCTTATATGTAAATTAATTAAATTTTTAATGTAAATTTTATTAAATAATCTCCAAACAACATTTATACAAAAAAATTATAGTTAATTCATTTTTAAATCAAATAAATATGTATAAGAAAAATATTAGGAGTTAGTGATGACATCTATTGGTAGTATTACTAATTAATTATAAATATTATCGTTAATTAATTCAATAAATTACAAATTCAAGATTATATTTAAAAATAAATCATTTTAGCTCATTTGAGAACATATTTTAGCATTTATTATTCCTTTAAAAATACGTATAGTATTTTCCATGTTCATTCTTTAATTTAAAATTTAATTAAGGGTAATGACCTCACTTTTCATATGGAAATTAATTAAATCCATAACATAAATTTTATTATATGATCCCTAAACAACATTTATACAAAAAATTATACTTAATTCATTTTTAAATCATAAATAAATATGTATAAGGAAACTATTAGGAGTTAGTGATGACATCTATTGGGAGTATTACTAATTAATTATAAATATTATCGTCAATTAATTCAATAAATTACAAATTCAAGATTATATTTAAAAATAAATCATTTTAGCTCATTTGAAAAGGTATTTTAGCATTTATTATTCCTTTAAAAATACATATAGTATTTTCCATATTTATTCTTTAATTTAAAATTTAATTAAGGGTAATGACCTCACTTTTTATATGGAAATTAATTAAATCTATAATCTAAATTTTATTAAATAATCCCTAAACCACATTTATACAAAAAATTATAGTTAATTCATTTTTAAATCATAAATAAATATGTATAAGAAAAATATTATGAGTTAGTTATGACATCTATTGGTAGTATTACTAGTTAATTATAAATGTTATTGTTAATTAAAATATTAAATTACAAATTCAAGATTATGTTTAAGGATAAATCGTTTTAGTTCATTATTTTAGTGTTTATTTTTTATGTATGGTTTATTCTTTCACCTAAAAATTAATCAAGTGCAATGACCTCACTTCTTATATGTAAATTAATTAAATTTTTAATATAAATTTTATTAAATAATCTCCAAACAACATTTATACAAAAAAATTATAGTTAATTCATTTTTAAATCAAATAAATATGTATAAGAAAAATATTAGGAGTTAGTGATGACATCTATTGGTAGTATTACTAATTAATTATAAATGTTATCGTTAATTAATTCAATAAATTACAAATTCAAGATTATATTTAAGAATAAATCATTTTAGCTCATTTAAAAAGGTGTTTTAGCATTTATTATTCCTTTAAAAATACGTATAGTATTTTCCATGTTTATTCTTTAATTTAAAATTTAATTATAAATGTTATTGTTAATTAAAATATTAAATTACAAATTCAAGATTATGTTTAAGGATAAATCGTTTTAGTTCATTATTTTAGTGTTTATTTTTTATGTATGGTTTATTCTTTCATCTAAAAATTAATCAAGTGCAATGACCTCACTTCTTATATGTAAATTAATTAAATTTTTAATATAAATTTTATTAAATAATCTCCAAACAACATTTATACAAAAAAATTATAGTTAATTCATTTTTAAATCAAATAAATATGTATAAGAAAAATATTAGGAGTTAGTGATGACATCTATTGGTAGTATTACTAATTAATTATAAATGTTATCGTTAATTAATTCAATAAATTACAAATTCAAGATTATATTTAAGAATAAATCATTTTAGCTCATTTGAAAAGATGTTTTAGCATTTATTATTCCTTTAAAAATACGTATAGTATTTTCCATGTTTATTCTTTAATTTAAAATTTTATTATAAATGTTATTGTTAATTAAAATATTAAATTACAAATTCAAGATTATGTTTAAGGATAAATCATTTTAGCTCATTATTTTAGTGTTTATTTTTTATGTATGGTTTATTCTTTCACCTAAAAATTAATCAAGTGCAATGACCTCACTTCTTATATGTAAATTAATTAAATTTTTAATGTAAATTTTATTAAATAATCTCCAAACAACATTTATACAAAAAAATTATAGTTAATTCATTTTTAAATCATAAATAAATTTGTATAAGAAAAATATTATGAGTTAGTGATGACATCTATTGGGAGTATTACTAATTAATTATAAATGTTATCGTTAATTAATTCAATAAATTACAAATTCAAGATTATGTTTAAGAATAAATCATTTTAGCTCATTTGAAAAGATATTTTAGCATTTATTATTCCTTTAAAAATACATATAGTATTTTTCATATTTATTCTTTAATTTAAAATTTAATTAAGGGTAATGACCTCACTTTTTACATGGAAATTAATTAAATCTATAATCTAAATTTTATTAAATAATCCCCAAACAACATTTATACAAGAAAATTATAGTTAATTCATATTTAAATCATAAATAAATATGTATAAGAAAAATATTATGAGTTAGTGGTGACATCTATTAGGAGTATTACTAATTAATTATAAATGTTATCGTTAATTAATTCAATAAATTACAAATTCAAGATTATATTTAAGAATAAATCATTTTAGCTTATTTGAAAAGATATTTTAGCATTTATTATTCCTTTAAAAATACGTATAGTATTTTCCATGTTCATTCTTTAATTTAAAATTTGATTAAGGCATTGTTTATAAAGTATACTGTATAAACAAGGATTAAGGGTAATGACCTCACTTTTTATATGGAAATTAATTAAATTTATAACGTGAATTTTATTAAATAATCCCTAAACAACATTTATACAAAAAAATATACTTAATTCATTTTTAAATCATAAATAAATATGTATAAGAAAAATATTAGGAGTTAGTGATGACATCTATTGGTAGTATTACTAATTAATAATAAATGTTATCCTTAATTAATTCAATAAATTGCAAATTCAAGATTATATTTAAGAATAAATCATTGTAGCTCATTTGAAAAGATATTTTAGCATTTATTATTCCTTTAAAAATACGTATAGTATTTTCCATGTTTATTCTTTAATTTAAAATTTAATTAAGGGAAATGACTTCACTTTTTATATGTAAATTAATTAAATTTATAACGTGAATTTTATTAAATAATCCCTAAACAACCTTTATACAAAAATTTATAGTTAATTCATTTTTAAATCAAAAATATGTATGTATAAGAAAATAGTGACAGTTAGTGGTGACATCTATTGGGAGTACTACAAATTAAATATAAATGTTATCAATAAATAAATTATTAAATTACAAATTCAAAATTATGTTTAAGAATAAATCATTTCTGCTCATTTGATAAGATATTTTGGAATTTATTTTTTCTTTAAAGATACATATACTATTCCTTATGAATGACTTATTCTTTCATCTAAAATTTAATAAAGTGTAATGACCTCACTTTTTATATGTAAATTAATTAAATGTATAATGTAAATCTTGCTAAGTAATTCCTAAACAACATGTATACAATAATTTGTAGTTAATTCATTTTTAAATCATAAATAAATTGTATAAGAAAAATATTAGCAGTTAGTGGCGACACCTATTGGGAGTATTACAAATTAATTATAAATGTTATCGTTAATTAAATTGTTAAATTACAAATTCAAGAGTATATTTAAGAATAAATCATTTTAGCTCATTTAAGGAGATATTTTAGCAGTTATTTTTTCTTTAAAAATGCATATAGTATCTTTCATGTATGGTTTATTCTTTCATCTAAAATTTAATTAAGTGTAATGACCTCACTTTTTATATGTAAATGAATTAAATTTATAATGTAAATTTTATAAAATAATCCCTAAGCAACATTTATACAAAAAATTTATAGTTAATTAATTTTTGAATAATAAATAAATTAGTATTAGAAAATTTTGGCAGTTAATGGCGACATCTATTGGAAGTATTACAAATTAATTATAAATATTAATTAAATTATTAAATTACAAATTCAAGATTATGTTTAAGAATAAATCATTTTAGCTCATTTGAAAAGATATTTAAGCATTTATTTTTTCTTTAAAAATACATATAGTATGTTTCATGTATGGCTTATTCTTTCATCTTAAATTTAATTAAGTGTAATGACCTCACTTTTTATATGTAAATTAATTAAATTTATAATGTAAATTTTATTAAATAATCCCTAAACAACATATAAAAAATGTATAGTTAATTCATTTTTAAGTCATAATTACATATGTATAAGTAAATATTGGCAGATAGTCGCGGCATCTATTGGGAGTGTTACAAATTAATTATAAATATTATCGTTAATTAAATTATTAAATTACAAATTCAAGATTATGTTTAAGAATAAATCATTTTAGCTCATTTGAAAAGATATTTTAGCATTTACTTCTTCTTTAAAAATACATACAGTATTTTTCATCTATGGGTTATTCTGTCATCTAAAATTTAAGTAAGTGTAATGACGTCACTTTATATATGTAAATTAATTCAATTTTTAATGTAAATTTTATCAAATAATCCCTAAGTAACGTTTATATAAAAAATTATAGTTAACTCATTTTTAAATCATAAATAAATCTGTATAATAAAAGATTGGCAGTTAGTGGCGACATCTATTGGGAGTACTACAAATTAATTATAAATGTTATACTTGATTAAATTATTAAATTACAAATTCAAGATTATGTTTAAGAATAAATCATTTTAGCTCATTTGAAAAGATATTTTAGCATTTATTTTTTCTTTAAAAATACATATAGTATTTTTCATGTTTATTCTTTCATCTAAAATTTGATTAAGTATATATAGTAGATATACACATATCTATATAATCCAGAAATGAAATCTTGTTTATTATGACTTAATTTTTTGTTTATATTTTACTTATATACTATTTATATTTATATATTAACTATTGTTAATTAAATGTTACAAAATTTTAACAAAAAAAGTGTTTGTAATTTGAAGATTATTTACACAAAATTATTGTAGATGGCGCTTATAACATAACCTAAAATTGAAACGGTTATTTAAAGATTTTAAAGAAATTCTTATAACTTACCAATTAAATAAAAATGAGTGCATCAAATGAAAATGAATTATTAAAACTATATCATCACTTACAAGAAAATAAAGACCCTACAAAAAACGATATAATTTTGAAACAATTAGCTTATTTAAATAATGTGTTTTCGGTGAATAGGTATTGAAATTTTTAATCTTTATTTAATTCAAATATGAAACATTAATAAGATAATATAATGTAATCAATTTTTAGCTTAAGTAATAATGCTGTTGGTGTTTTACTCGAACGGGATTTAAAATTGTTAGAAAACAGAGATGATAACAATTTACGAAGAATGAAAGAAACCTTGGAAAATCAAAATATAACAATTCCTGAAAGAAAAACGTCATTAGCAAACACTAATATTGAGTCTTTTTTGCCCAAGTTACAGTGTTCAAACTCAATCATTTGTACAGAATCGGAGAATCCCTCCGAAGAAAATTTTAACGCTTTCATGTCTTCATTTGATATTAAAAAAACGAATCAAGTCGAAGAAAAAGTCATGTCATATTCAAATCACCATCCTACAACTTCTAAGGGATTTAAAAATAGGGAAACTTTAGAAAGACCTGATACAAATCTCAAAAAAGATAATTTCTTTTCGTTTAAAACAGCTCGGGATGAGTTAAATTTACAACAAAAACAGGGAAATAATAGTAATAATAATAATATGAATGGTGATAATATGAGTTCGAACGGAAACAATATAAAACAAAGAAAAAGATTGGGAACTCGACGATTTGTTGGAAGTAAATTTGTTTCCCCCATGCTCTCAAATAATGAAAATAAATCAAATAAGTATTATATATTTAAAGTTTAAAATTAAAAATATTAATTCATGCTAATTTTTGTAGTGGACAAGAGACTAGTTCAAAAAGTCAAGAATGGATTAAGGATGCCACAGATGATCGTTTAAAAAATATTGAACCTAGGATGGTTGAATTAATCAAATCTGAGATAATGGATTGTGGCCCGCCGATTGAATGGTGTGATATAGCAGGGTTAGAATTTGCTAAAACTGCTATTCAAGAAGCTGTGGTTTGGCCTATGTTAAGACCAGATATTTTTACTGGTCTAAGAAGACCACCAAAAGGAATTTTGTTATTTGGCCCCCCAGGGACCGGAAAAACTTTAATTGGTATATGAATTGTTTTAAATTAGGTTCCCTTTATATCCATGTAGATAATACATTTAAAATTTGAGGTAATATTTATCTACTATATATACTACTCTCATTTATCAACATGGGATGTTCTTTAAAAGAATTATTTTGCTAAAATTTGCATGTTGTATTTTCTGTTATAAACATACAGTTTATTAGAGGTTTAAAAAATGAAAAATGTTTACTTTTGGTGATATTAGTAAAATTTATTTGTTCTAAACTCGTTTCGAACCTTGCTCTTCTTCAGTAGAAACCTACAAGTTTACAACATATTAAAATACAACTATAATAAAATTACTTGGTTGATCAAAAAAAAAAAAAAAAAAAATTAGGTGATGTATGATACTGAAAAATTGTTGAAATTTATATGTTATTATTAAGCCACCAAACACCGTCACAAAACACATAACTCTCTCAATTAGTTCCATAAGGTTGCTTTTATTGAGCTGGTGTAGTTATTAACATTTTCATTTTCATCAAATTTGTGGTCGTTGAAAATTAGATGTTTTCCAAATGCCGATCTTGAGCTGTTTTTATGTTCTTTCAGCCTTGTTTGGATACTTGTCCCCATTTCACCTATGTACATTGCTGCACAGGTCCCACATTGTAATTGGTATATGCCACTTTTTTAAATCAAATTTAATTTTTGATTGTTTTCTCGATAGTGAAGTTAATCCAGGTTTTTCATGAAAATATCTGCCATCACCCCAATCAATGGTGATCCCATTGGTAATCCATCTAGATATTGATAGTATTTATCGTTAAAGATACAGAAATTTTGTTCTAAGCATAGTTTTAATAGTGTTATGATAGAGCGAGTTTTGTCTTTGTTTTTGAGGTCAGTCTAAAAAACTATCAATGAAAACTCCACAAACAATTTCCACTAAAAAGTAGAATCAATAACTAAAGAAAACAAAACGTAAAAAATGTATGTGAAACAGTACATGTTTCTGGGATCAACATTAAGTCTTCTAGAAAAATAAAAAAAGAAAAGAAATAAGTAATAAGTGTCCAGTCTTCTTATATTTTTTTGGAAGTAGTTCAATTCTTCCAGTGGTGAAGTATCAAGTTGTTTAGAAGCAATTCAAGTCTCTAAGGCGACATCAAATCTTCTAAAAGCATTTCAAGTCTTCTGGTATCAACATTAAGACGTCTAGATATAGTATCAGGTCTTGTGAAAGCATTTCAAGTTTTCCAGGGACAGTATCAAGTCTTTTGGAAGCAATATCAAGTCTTCCAGAGGCAATATCTAGTCTATTGGCAACACTTCAAGTCTTTTAGAACTATTGCAAGTAGTACAGAAACTTTTCCAGTCTTTTGCAAGCAATATCAAGAGTTATAAAAGCAGTATCAGGTCTTCCAAGGGCAGTATCAAGTCTTTTGAAAGCAGTTCAATTCTTCCAGGGTCAAGTCCAAGTATCAAGTCTTTTGAAAGCAGTACCAAATCTTCCAGAGGTAATATTAAGTCTTTTGGAAGCAATTCAAGTCTTCTGGAATTCTCCCAGCAGAAGTATCAAGTCTTTTGGAAGCAGTACCAAGTCTTCCAGAGGTAGTATCATGTTTTCTGGAAGCAATATCAAGTATTCTAGAAATAGTATTAAGTCTTCCAGGGGCAGTAGCAAGCTTTTTAGATGCATTGCAAGTCTTCTGAAAGCGAATTCAAATCTTCTAAAAGCATTTTAAGTATTCTGGGAGCAACATTAAGACTTCTAGACACAATACCTAGTCTTCTGGAAGCATTTCCAGTCTTCCAGGGGTAGTATCAAGTTTTTTTAAACAATATCAAGATCTCCGGAGACAGTATCTAGTCTATTGGAAAAACTTCGAGTCTTCTAGAACCATTGCAAGTAGTCTGAAAGCACTTCCAGTCTTCTGGAAGCAATATCAAGAGTTATAAGAGTAGTATCAGGTCGTCCAGGGACATTCAAGCCGTTTGGAAGCAGTTTAATTCTTCTAGGGGAAGTATCAAGTCTTTTGGAACTGGTACGAAGTCTTCCAGAGGTAGTATCAAGTGTTTTGGAAGTAATCAAGTCTTCTGGAAGCATTTCATGTCTTCTAGAATTCTTCCAGAAGAAATATCAAGTCTTTTGGAAGCAGTACCAAGTCTTCCAGAGGTAGTATCAAGGCTTTTGGAAGCAATTCAAGTCTTCTGGAAGCGACATCAAGTCTTCTAAAAGCAGTTCAAGTCTTCCAGGGGCAGAGTCAACTCTTTTGAAAGTGGTATCAAGTCTTCCAGAGGCAGTATCAAGTCTATTGATACTGAAGTCTATTGGAAGCAGTTCAAGTCTTCTGGAAGCAATATAAAGTGTTGTTAAAGCAGTATCAAGTCTTCTCAGGGCAGTATTAAGTCTGTTAGAAGCAGTTCAACTCTTCTAGGGGCATTTTATTTAGAGCTTGCCTCATAAAATTCGGAATGTAAATTACAGTGTTATAGCTAAGGGCGTTTTTTATATGACACCTGTATAATCGGTATAATTTTTTATCTATTTACATTATACATTTGCATTTTATAAATACGTTATTTACTAATGTATGATTTATTGTAATCGGTAGAAAAAAATGAAAAACCTCCACTCAACAAAGTTATCAATGCTGTAGACTTAATTTCTTCTTCACAAAACTGGGCAAAATTTTGGTATGTGAGCTGTTATATACTAGAGTTTTTGCAGTGTCTCTGGTTAAGTAGCCCTGTGGGAGCATAAAATGAATAGTATACGAATTGTACAAAAAAAAATAAAACTCTCGGAAGGGGGGAATGATCCTTCCTTGCAGTACTAATAAAGCAACATCAACCCAAGCTAAAGTTAGTCCGAGCGACGACAAATGCGTCTACCGAACAGACTGTCATGTCTGAACTACACAAATAGAAGCCCTCCACAAAACTAAATAAAAATTCCATTACTACATAGAAAATAAAAAGCATTATTAGAACTGATAATTTATTTGTGGCCAAAAGACAACTTACGCTATGGAGGAAAAATTCCCATACTCCGCAGATTGCTGAACATTCTATATTCTTCCAGCTCATACACTTCACATTCCAAAATAATGTGGTTGATATCACCGTACTTTCCACAGCTACAACTCGGTGAGTCCGCCATTCCTATCCTGTACATATGAGCAGGAAGCATGCCATAACCTACTCGCATCCGACTGATTGTAGAAATCATATGTTTAGATTCAGAGACAAAAAACCCATACCATGTTCCCTCTCTGACATCACCCTTAATCAACCATAAAGCACCACCCTTGATTCTTCTACTACAATTCCACTCTCGCTGCCATGTATTCCAAGCTTCTTCTTTCATTTCCCTAAAGATATCACAAATGTCCTTGCTGATCTGGTAGAATGGCAAATCGTTCTATTCCGCCGTCAGCCTATCAACCATCTCATCCCCGACAATCCCTGCGTGGTTCGGGATCTAAGCAAATTCTACCCTTAAGTCTTCTGAAACACACTGCCAATTGAGTTCTTTGACTTTGTTCACCAGATAATGCACCCTCGTCTTTTCTCCCACAGCTCCATGCAACGCACGAATTACGCTCAACGAATCCGTAAGTATTACCACGGGTGTAACTCCATTTGTTTTTGTGTAATTCAACGCCCATCAAACAGCAAACAATTACGCCAAAAATATATTTGTATTATCGGGTAATGAGATAGCTCCAACTGGGGCGCGCAAACGCCAAAATGCACCCGCTTTACCGGACCAGTTGTCACCGACGAGTCGGTGTACATAAAAACTGTATTAAGCCACAAGGCCAGAGCTTCTCGTATAAAAACCGCGTTATAATTAAAATTGACTCCCGGCAATGATTGGCTAAGCCTTGCGCACAATAAATTAGTTCTGATCTTGGGAAGGTGAACAAAAGTAACATACCCCACTGAGTACATGTCCAACACGCCAGTACGCCGCACATCAACCATTCTGGGTAACCAAATCTCATACCTCCGAACGATATGAGCCACTTTGCTATCTGCTAGTCTGTCCTCTCTATGAAGTCGCCTCAAGCTATTCATCAATCTTCCAACCGAACCCGTTTTAAACTTGAGATTCCTTGCAACAAATTTATCCATCAGTAGCTGAAGCCTCAAGTCCAGAGGCACTATATTTGCTTCGACCAGTAGCGTATTGGTTGGAGTAGATCTTATAGCGCTCGTAATAGCCCTGGCTACCTGATGCTGCATGTTGGTCAGTTCCTTAAACACATCAGAGAGGGGATGGGCAGCATCAACCAGGTAAAAAATTTGAGCCTCGACTGTATGAGCGTCCTATACAACAATGTTGAAATCTTGGGACCACATATGGCAATTGTCTACCATATGGTTCACATGTTCTTTCCAGGAAAGCTTGGTATTTATGTGCAGTCCAAGGTATACCATATTCACGGTTAGTTTAATTAGTTTAATCAAAGGAATATTCTTAGCCGTCCTTCTGCGACTAAATAACATAGCTCGCGATTTGTCGGGTGACAGACTCAAACCACGTTTTTCAAAAAAAAAAACAGTTGTCGCTTGCAACGCATAGTTTATAGTTTCAATCGCCAACTCGAAATAGGCTATCTCCTTCATTTATACCACGTCATCTGCAAAAACAACTGTCTTCATTTCATGTACCTCGTTAATTCTACTAATGTACTTGATGTAGTAGTTAAATAGTAGAGGACTTAGGAATCTACTTTGGGGGAGTCCCTTATAGCACACTCAGCCTCCAATCCTGCCGGGATCGTGTTTTAAGTGATATATGTTAGTAGTTGATGAAAAAGTGCGACCAGAACTGAAGGGTATCCATCTCGACTAAGTATTTCCAACAACTTAAAGATGTTTACATTGTCGTATGCCGACAGAATGTCTATGAACACACCGCTCAAGACATTTCTGTGATAAAAAGCTTGCTACACAGTCCCAATTACAATAAAAAGACAATTGCTGGCTCCTCTTCCCTTTCTAAACCCAGACATAGATTCGCCAAACATTAAATTTGATTCCATCCACCATTCCATACGTGCCAACAGCATGCGCTCGAGGAGCTTCCTAGACTTAAAATCTTCCTAATTTAAAATTAAAAATTAACTTACTAAGTTTGTAAAAATACATTTTGTTTGCTTGGAATTTTAGGCAAATGCGTAGCTTCTCAAAGTAATTCGACATTCTTTAGTATCTCGGCATCATCTTTAACATCAAAATGGGTGGGGGATGGAGAAAAAATGGTTAGGGCGTTATTTACCGTAGCTAGGTGTCACCAACCGGCGGTAAACAATTTTCAAAAATTTATTGGTTTAAATTTATCAAAATTATCTTTTTAAAGGTGATTTTTATTGATGAAATTGATTCTTTATTATCTCAAAGAAGCGAATCCGAACACGAAAGTTCAAGAAGAATTAAAACGGAATTTTTGGTTCAATTGGATGGAGCAACCACGGATAATGAGGAAAGACTTTTGGTTATTGGGGCTACCAATCGTCCTCAAGAGTTAGATGAAGCTGCCAGAAGGAGATTTGTTAAAAGACTTTACATTCCGCTTCCAGAGCTATCGGTAAATTAATTATAATAAATTAATAATAAATATATTAAATTGTATTTATATTTAAAGGCGAGATTACAATTAGTTAAGAAATTGATGTCGAACGAACGCCACAAATTGTCGGAAGATAATTTTGAAGAAATCTCACGTTTATCGGATGGTTATTCTGGTGCTGATATGAGAAATTTATGTGCTGATGCTTCAATGGGCCCAATTAGGTCTATTGATGTTCATTTAATACAAAGTATTCAATCAACGGAGGTAATAAGATCGAATTTTTTTAAAATTTATTTTGATGCATTTAAATGATCTTAGGTCCGAGCAATTAATATTGAGGACTTTCGAAAAGCATTAACACGAGTTAAATCGAGTGTTTCGCCAAACGATTTAAATCAATATGTGATTTGGGATAATACGTATGGATCTGGAAATTTAACTTAAGATTCATTTTATGTTTAATTTTTTTGTAATTGTTACACTTTGTTTGAATCTAAATTCATGAAGAATATAATGATAATTTGATCTATCTAAATCAAATCTAAAGTGATTTGTTTTATTTGATTAATTAAAATTATTAAAAAATTAAATTCAAATTATCCCTCTTTAATGTTGTAATTATTCTTTTTGTTAGCCTTACTTCCATTAATCCATGATTGATTAAAAAAATGATTTTAAAGTTATCATTTAAACGTCAAATATTTTTCCACGTCATATTTATACTTATTAATTTATCTTTTTAATATCCAAAAATATTTAATATATAAAAATGGGCGATGAACCGGAAAAACACGAAGAAGCGCCTCCCACACCTGCCGAAAATCAACCCGCAGAACACCACGATGGAGAAGAAGATCGAGCTTCGAAAAAAGGAGGGGGATCTATAGGGGGAAGTTCTCAAGGAACCATTGTAACTTATTAAAATTTTTCATTAATCTAATTACAAATGCAATTATTTAAGAATCTCGAACCAAAAATGAATGCCAAATCTGATTTTGCTATGAAAGAAGAACATGATGATATGGTACTTCCCGATGCAAAAGATGATAAAGATGAGAAAAGCGTCTCAGTGGCTTTTAAATCCGAGACGGATGATGCAAGTAGTCGATTTTTTTTGGAGGGTGAAGAAGCGTTGGGTGTTTTTCCAGAAGAGGTGCCTTTCGAGGAAATTGAAGGTAAAAACTTATTAATTTATTATTAAAATAAAATTAGGTATGATTAGATGCAGGATTGTTAGTTTTAAATGATTGGTTAAAAGCTATTTGTTTTAAACATGTTTAAAACACTAACATATAAAACCTAACATGTTTTAAACTAAATTTGTATTAAACAGTTTAAAACTGTTTAAAATCATAGAACTTTGTGTGAAGGCTTATTTCTAAAACACACAATAAATAATATTATAAAGTATTTACTTATAATTTCTAATGCATTTAATAACACTTTAAACTAAAATTTCTAAAACTTGTGCATTTTTTTATTTTATTTGTTATTTAATTCCTTAAATATGGAAACTAATTTTGCTGCTTTGTCGTTCCCTAATCTATTTCTGATATGGGAATGTACTAAACCAAAAGACCAAAAAATCCTTCCTATAACCAAACTAAGGGCTTGACGTCTATTAGTTGTTTAGAAAATATATATATTTTTTAAACGGTGTACTATTTTCTCGAAAGTATATTTTCCGGATAGCACATTTGCGAGAATGTTTTTTGTACATGTTTTGCATTTAGCTCTTATTTTATTGTTAGGTCCTTTAATTTTTTTGAAAACAGACCAAACATGTTTTCTTGCACCAACGAAAACGAAACCCAGTTCACACAAGAAACGATGGGAATCCTCGAATATTATTGATCACTGGTAGTGGTTTCCTGCATAATCGCTTGAAGCTGTTGCAGTATTCAAATTTAAACGATGTCTGTTAAAAGACTATTGGCTTTTTCTATTTACCGCTCTTAAAAACTAAAAATTAGGCATGAGAATAAAGTTCTCAAGTCTCAAGTACTCAATAACAAGAGAGGTGATTAAAAAGAAAATATCTTTTTAATTTATGGAATCGAAATAATTATAATTGATGTTAAAACTAGATTAAATTTGCTTCAAAATGATTTTTATTTCATAATAATGTCTCAATTTGTCTTTGAGATATGATGATGTAAATTAGATTATTCAATTTAACCTCAATAACA
Organism: Onthophagus sagittarius; assembly: GCA_036711965.1. Taxonomy (NCBI): domain Eukaryota; kingdom Metazoa; phylum Arthropoda; class Insecta; order Coleoptera; family Scarabaeidae; genus Onthophagus; species Onthophagus sagittarius. Next base: position 19,974,824 of record JASERS010000004.1, read on the forward strand.
AGAAACGTGATGTAAAAAAATTTTATCTTTTTAATTTATGGAATCGAAAAAATTATAATTGGTGTGTTAAAACTCGATTAAATTTGCTTTAAAATGATTTTTATTTCATAATAATATCTCAATTCGTCTTTGAGATATGATGATGTAAATTAAATTATTCAATTTAACCTCAATAACAAGAGAGGTGATTTAAAAAAATGTTATCTTTTTAATTTATTGAATCGAAGAAATTATAATTGGTGTGTTAAAACTAGATTAAACTTGCTTTAAAATGATTTTTATTTCATAATAATATCTCAATTCGTCTTTGAGATATGATGATGTAAATTAAATTATTCAATTTAACCTCAATAACAAGAGAGGTGATTTAAAAAAATGTTATCTTTTTAATTTATTGAATCGAAGAAATTATAATTGGTGTGTTAAAACTAGATTAAATTTGCTTCAAAATGATTTTTATTTCATAATAATATCTCAATTCGTCTTTGAGATATGATGATGTAAATTAAATTATTCAATTTAACATCAATAACATGAGAGGCGATTTAAAAAAAAATTATCTTTTTAATTTATGGAATCGATGAAATTAAAATTGGTGTGTTAAAACTAGATTAAATTTGCTTCAAAATGATTTTTATTTCATAATAACATCTCAATTCGTCTTTGAGATATGATGATGTAAATTTAATTATTCAATTTAACCTCAATAACATGAGAGGCGATTTAAAAAAAATTATCTTTTTAATTTATGAAATCGTAGTATTTATAATTGGTGTGTTAAAACTAGATTAAACTTGCTTCAAAATGATTTTTATTTCATAATAATATCTCAATTCGTCTTTGAGATATGATGATGTAAATTAAATTATTCAATTTAACCTCAATAACATGAGAGGCGATTTAAAAAAAATTATCTTTTTAATTGATGGAATCGAAAAAATTAAAATTGGTGTGTTAAAACTTAAATAAATTTACTTCAAAATGGTTTTTATTTCATAATAATATCTCAATTCGTCTTTGAGATATGATGATGTAAATTAGATTATTCAATTAAACCTCAATAACAAGAGAGGTGATTTAAAAAATTTTTATCTTTTTAATTTATGGAATCGAAGAAATTAAAATTGGTGTGTTAAAACTAGATTAAATTTGCTTCAAAATGATTTTTATTTCATAATAATATCTCAATTCGTCTTTGAGATATGATGATGTAAATTTAATTATTCAATTTAACCTCAATAACATGAGAGGCGATTTAAAAAAAATTATCTTTTTAATTTATGAAATCGAAGTATTTATAATTGGTGTGTTAAAACTAGATTAAACTTGCTTCAAAATGATTTTTATTTCATAATAATATCTCAATTCGTCTTTGAGATATGATGATGTAAATTAAATTATTCAATTTAACCTCAATAACATGAGAGGCGATTTAAAAAAAAATATCTTTTTAATTTATGGAATCGAAGAAATTAAAATTGGTATGTTAAAACTAGATTAAATTTGCTTAAAAATGATTTTTATTTCATAATAATATCTCAATTCGTCTTTGAGATATGATGATGTAAATTAGATTATTCAATTTAACCTCAATAACAAGAGAGGTGATTTAAAAAAATGTTATCTTTTTAATTTATTGAATCGAAGAAATTAAAATTGGTTTGTTAAAACTAGATTAAATTTGCTTCAAAATGATTTTTATTTCATAATAATATCTCAATTCGTCTTTGAGATATGATGATGTAAATTTAATTATTCAATTTAACCTCAATAACTAGAGAGGTGATTAAAAAAAATTATCTTTTTAATTTATGAAATCGAATTAATTATAATTGGTGTGTTAAAACTAGATTAAATTTGCTTCAAAATAATTTTTATTTTATAATAATATCTCAATTCGTCTTTGAGATATGATGATGTAAATTAGATTATTTAATTTAACCTCAATAACTAGAGAGGTGATTAAAAAAAAATTATCTTTTTAATTTATGAAATCGAACTAATTATAATTGGTTTGTTAAAACTAGATTAAACTTGCTTCAAAATGATTTTTATTTCATAATAATATCTCAATTCGTCTTTGAGATATGATGATGTAAATTAGATTATTTAATTTAACCTCAATAACTAGAGAGGTGATTAAAAAAAAATTATCTTTTTAATTTATGAAATCGAACTAATTATAATTGGTTTGTTAAAACTAGATTAAACTTGCTTCAAAATGATTTTTATTTCATAATAATATCTCAATTCGTCTTTGAGATATGATGATGTAAATTAAATTATTCAATTTAACCTCAATAACATGAGAGGCGATTTAAAAAAAATTATCTTTTTAATTGATGGAATCGAAAAAATTAAAATTGGTGTGTTAAAACTTAAATAAATTTACTTCAAAATGGTTTTTATTTCATAATAATATCTCAATTCGTCTTTGAGATATGATGATGTAAATTAGATTATTCAATTAAACCTCAATAACAAGAGAGGTGATTTAAAAAAACTTTATCTTTTTAATTTATGGAATCGAAGAAATTAAAATTGGTGTGTTAAAACTAGATTAAATTTGCTTCAAAATGATTTTTATTTCGTAATAATATCTCAATTCGTCTTTGAGATATGATGATGTAAATTTAATTATTCAATTTAACCTCGATAACATGAGAGGCGATTTAAAAAAAAATATCTTTTTAATTGATGGAATCGAAAAAATTAAAATTGGTGTGTTAAAACTTAAATAAATTTACTTCAAAATGATTTTTATTTCATAATAATATCTCAATTCGTCTTTGAGATATGATGATGTAAATCAGATTATTCAATTTGACCTCAATAACAAGAGAGGTGATTTAAAAAAATTTTATCTTTTCAATTTATGGAATCGAAGAAATTATAATTAGTGTGTTAAAACTAGATTAAATTTGCTTCAAAATGATTTTTATTTCATAATAATATCGTAATTCGTCTTTGAGATATGATATAAATTAGATTATTCAATTTAACCTCAATAACAAGAATTTATACTTTATTTTACTTGAGTTAGAGTTTATTTATATATATAAGGCATAATTAATAATATATTAATTAATAATAATTATAAGGCTTAATTTGGACTCGGTTTTTGGTTTAAAATATTTTATTTATTTACAACAGCTTGTTTAAAACACAGTTTAAAATAGGTTTAAAATACAATTTTTGTGGTAGCAACGTAAAATAAGTTTAAAACAAAAAGAAACTGTTTAAAACAATTAAAAACAGGTGTTTTGTTCAAAAATTTAAAAAAGCTGTTTTTTCCAACCTTGATTAGATGCATATGAAGTAGAAATGGAGGAATGGGATCAAGTGTCGAAAAAATCTAGCGTCACAAAAGTTAAAAAAAAGAGACGAAAATCGATGGCTCCCCCTGAATTTGGTATGATGTCTGGAAGTGGAAGTGGATTATTGGGAGCTCTTACTCAGATGCGTTCGTTTGAATCTATTAGTGGTAAATATATCCTTTAAAAAAATATAAATTTTATTTATTAAATCCTATTATTTAATTTTTAAATAGCTGAGGAACGTGAACAATCTGTCGCTGAAGAAGGTGAGGAGGAAGGTGTTCGTAAACATAAAGAAGATGAAGAAGAAGAGGAGGAGGAAGAAGAAATCGTTGATAGAGAACCTTATTATGAGTTATATAAAGCCTTACTTGCTGAATATCCTATGGTTAAGATGAAAAATAATTTTTTGCAAAGGAAAATGGCGGAATATTTTAAAAAGAGAAAGGTTTATATCTCGATATAACGGATTAATACGAAAAAATGATAAAGTTCCAAAATATACAATAATCTCAAATATCAATTAAAAATTTTTTCAACGAATTTCAAACGAGGTCCGTTATATCGACGTTTTATTTTATTTTACTAATGTTTGTTAAATGTTTTTTTTAATCGTATTTTTTTTGTAAATCAAGATGGAACATGTTCTTAGAGAGGGAGATCACGTAGAAGAAGCCGAACAAAAATATTTCGCCAAATTGGACGCTCTTGCTGAGTTAAAAAACGTCAATGATATGCAAAGAAATGCTATCACAGCGGAACTGAACGAAATGAGAGAATTAAGGGATAACCAATATGCGTCGGTTCTATCAAATTTTGAAAGCATGCTTAGCAGAGAAAAGGAAATTGGAACTGGGTTAATTTTTACAAAGACTGCGAAAGAAATTCCAGAAAAAGTATTGAATCATATCTAAAAATATTATGAAAGGGTTTTTCTTTAAGAACATAACAATCTTGTTTTTAGGTAAAACAGAATATTTTAACAATTAAATTCGATGTTTCTTCATCGCTTAACTCAAATCATTTCAAATCATACTCATTTAAATATGTAACGATGACTTATTCAAGCAGTCGTAGGCAAAACATATTTAAATGTAGTTTAAAATCTTGCTAATAGTTTTTAGAACCGATTTTTTAAAGATAAAATCGCAAATGATAATAACACTATTTGAAAGTTGGCTCAACGAAAAAGAAACTAGATTCCCTGTTAATGAATGTGTGTTGGAATTTAATTGAAAAGTTGATAAAGAAGCTGATGATGATGAGTAAAAGCTGCTAAAAAGCAATTTAATGTTGTTAACTGATTGTATTACTATAAACCGGCGTCTGAATTGATTTAATTCTTGTTCTTAATCAAATTTCTTAGAACTCATAGTTTTTTTGCCTATCTTTAACTTTCCTGAACGTATTTAATAAGTGCATTTCATAAGCTCGTTGTTCTCTGCTCTTGAGTACTATCGTTGACTGAGAAATTTATCTCTAAATTTAAGTTTCTCCTTGCCTTATCATTTTGCTGCAGTAAGGAATTTAATTATTCCCTATTTTGCATTGCTCTCTTTTTTTACAGGTCGAGTAACGTTTTTATGTTAAGGATGGATACGGTGTTAAGGTGCTCATTGCTTGTTTCTTTCATAAATTGATTTTGTCTGGAATCCTTCTCTATTTATCAACGACCTCTTTTTGGCTGTCTATTCCTAGATAACGTTCTCGACTGCTTAAACGCTTATTTTCCTATGTTCTTTATTGTATACAATACCATCCCGTTGAATATTTTGCAAAATCTAACCTAAAACCAAAATTAACTAAAACACTCAAATTTTGCGGCAATGTAATAAATGCTGCTAAACGTATAATCGAGAATCAATGATTTTATCTGATTATGGGGAAAGTATATAAATTCGCGTAATTAACATGATGTTCTATATTTAATAACAATTCACACTTTTACCTTTATATTTCATCAGCTGGAACTAATGGTGGGTCTTAGTTTTAGTTGTAGTCATGAGTGAGAAGATAAGGTATTGTAAAAGGTGTTTAAAAATATGGGGTGCTGTTTATTAAAAGAATAGTTTTGTTTAAAAATTATCATGTTCTATTTTCCTTTATGTATATTTATCGTCAAACCTATATTAGAATTAAAACTTAATATGTGATTAAAAACTAAAGCAACTAAGCACCATTTACTCCATTTAACTCTTGAAATATGCAGACTATTTTTGCTACCTTATCAACTCGTAATCTATTATTTAAAGTAAATTATATTAAGTCTTGGCAAGAAAGAGTCACTTAATATTGGCAGATGATGGTACCACATCATATGTAGCTATTAAAATAATTTTAATGTAATAGCATCTGAGGGAATTTTAAAAAAATCCACATGCCAAGATTGCCCAGATCAATTCTTCTAAAAGCAGTATCAAGTCTGCCAGAGGCAATATCGACTTTTCTGGAAGAAGTTCAAGACTTCTAGAAGCATTTCACGTTCTTTCACAAGTTTTTTTTAACGACCAGTGTCAATTAAACTAAAATTAGAACTAATACTAGAATTATCACATGGATAAATACTAGATATACTAGAGTAAAATTAGAAACTCAGGTGTTGCCGTGCGTTTTTTGCAAAATCTTTGACGATTCAAAGTGGATTCGAAATGGAAAAATATATTTTGTTTAAAATGAAAAAAAAAACATGTTTTTTCCAACCTTAATTTCAATGGAATCAAACCCAGATCAAATTGCTTCAAAGTTAATGGAATTGGTATAAGGGTACCAATATCTTTCCGATACAGGGCACAAAGATCATAAAAATAAATTAATCTTTACTTTTTTATTCTTCTATCTTTGTGCAATTAATAAAGCTGTATTCAAACTAGGGGTTACAATCCCGAAGCAAATACACAATCCCGGGAATTTTGGGATCACATTATATAAAGCCGAGATTCCGGGATTGATTTTGGGATTGATTTATGGTTTTTCAAGGGTTTTTTTAAAAGACTTCGATTTCTCCTGGTCAACTTTCTTCTCCAGGTCAACAAACGAAATATCATCTTCTTCTTCATGGTCGACTTTGTCATCTTCATCTTCATTTCCTCTAAGTCTTTGTATTATATTTGTAATCTTTTTCACTAGTACGTTTCTTGTAGAGATGTGTAAATTACGTGAGTTCCGTCAGGTCACGATGGATCATGCATGATCCATCGTGAGCGGTCATCAATTTTTGTACCACTCACGTGGACGTGCGTGATCTTGAGCAACTTTGTTTTCGACGGACCCGGCGTGACCCGGCAAACCCAACCCAACCCAACCTTACCAAACCTAACCCAACTTAACCAAACTTTTTTATTGAAGTTCTGTCATCACCACAGTCAAACCCCTTTCCTCATCTTCTCCGGAACCACCAGCTGGTATTTCTTTTTGTCTTACCAATACCATCTTACCTTTTACCTGGATGAGGGAAGAACGAGTCCTCCCCTCATTCCTCTGCTGCCATCTCGTCGTCCGTTACCTCATTAGTGGCTCCTCTTACTATACTTTTCCCAGAATTCACGGTCCTCCTTCACCCTCATTCGTCCATTGGGCAGGTGTGCCATCCGAAACAAGATAAGATACTTAACCCTAAATTTTTATTCTTACCTCGTTACGTTTTACCTGAGAGAGGGGAAGATAGGTCTTCCAATGTTGGGCATTATCCTTGTGATTTTTTCCACTATTTTTCTGATGTATGACATCATTCTCAGGTCTGTGTCGAGGAAGACACCTAGGTACTTAATCATCTGCCTACTCTCCACCTGCCGGTCCTCTATCGTTATCACCATTTTCCAGGCTTTCCTTCTTCCTTGTAGCACGACTACCTCGGTCTTATGTGGAGCAACTGTTATTCCCATTACTTTTAACTTTTCAAAAACTTTCCGTACTGCGTAGCTAGCTTTGCCTTCCACAGCTATTTTAGTTTTTCCGGTGATGATCGTCGATTAATTCCAACTTAACTAAACGAAACGCAACCAACCTAACCCAACCCATAGCATTCCAACTTCATACTATCCTTCATAAATTCAAAGATCCCAACCCAATAAAAACCTCTTTCCTCCGGAACCGCCAGCTGGAATTTCTTCGAAGATCTCTGGTCCTATTTTCCTTCTTCCTCCCTTTTTCCCTTTCTTTATAGCTATTATCCTTTCGCCCATCGCCATGACAGGTTTTCGCCGACAAGATAAAAAGCAATAAACAACAAAGGAATCCATTACCTTTTTACATTGTTCATACTCTGATACGTACCGCGCTCGAGAGGCTCTTCGCTCATCTCCTGCATCCTTCTCCTCACGAGTCACTCTATCTTCCTCCTCGTCTTCTTCGTTCCTCTTGTCCTCGATAAGGGAAGGTTGTTTCTTCCTCTAACGTCCTTCGCCATGACAGTGTCTTACCAATATGAGGAAACCAACAAACAAAAGAAATCATTACCTTTTTGTACTGTTAATAATCTACTACGTAACACCGTCGAGGGGAAGGTATCCCCCACTCTTCCCCATCCGTTGTATCCTTCTACTTACGGATAAAAACCTTGTCAAACCCACTCCAACTAACAAAACCCAACCCATAACATTCATCACATTGAACGATTTGAAGTTGAAGCTTAACCCAATCTAACGAATCTATTAAAGTTTTTTGGAAATATTCCATTACTTTTTCTTCTATAGTTGGATTAAGTTGAGTTCTAACTTCACAACGTTCAATATGATAGTATAAAGGTTTTCTTCTGTGGTTGACTTGGGTTGAGCTCGAACTGTATATTATTAAATATGAAGTTGAAGCTCAATCCAATCCAAATATAGAAGAAAAAGATCTTATATCTAATGGAATTTTTTGATTTTTCCTTCTATAGTTGAGTTTTGTTAATCATCAACTTCATGCCATTTCTCATATAACGAAAAATCAAATTCAAAATTCTTCTGTAGTTGGGTTGGATTGGGTTAAACTCCAACTTTATACCATCCAATACGAGAATTATAGTATGTTGAAAAATTTGGAATAATTTTTAGAAATATTTCGTAACTTTTTCTTCCCTGTTTTATGTTTGATTTTTTCTTCCATTGTTGGGTTGAGTCGAGCTTCAATTTCAAGCCATCCTTCGTATAACAAAAAATTATATCTATAATTACAAAACTTGCAAGTTCAATTCAATATGAGAGATGGTATCAAGATGGGTCGGGTTGAACTCCAACTTCATACCATTCAAAATGAGGGATGGTATATAAGTTGAAGCTGTACCCAACCCAACCCAACTTGATGCCATGATATTAGACAGATTTCTTTCAATTTTTTCCCAAATTCATTCAATTTAATAATAATTAAAGTGATCAAGTTAATTTAAATACATTTAATTCATGATTTTTAAAAAAATTTTTCTATAACGAACTTTAAATGAACCGATTTTCAGGTCCCTTGAGGGTTTGTTGTATACGGGTTCTCTGTTCGCGCCTTTTATACACATTACCTCCTTGGCATTCGCTATTTAATAAAATACCTAGGCCAATAAATTTTCTAGGTATTGTATAGAATACCGGAATCAAAATGTACTCAAAATGTTGGTATGTAAGTTTTTTTGTAACTCCGCATCCGTAACATCACTAATAAGAATATGCCAGCTTCTATTATTTATTTTATAACAGATTCATTTGTTTCAGAACATGATATATGAAACTAAACACTATTAATTCTGCCATTCTATCAAATACGATCACCTGGTCGAGTGTGAATCACGTGAATTAACATGACCCACGCGTGAGTCACGTGATTCACGTATGATATTCATGTGAGCGGGCGTGAGTGGGTATAAAGGTCACTCACGCGCATGTTTCTAGTTTCTTGTACTCTTATTATTGTTAGTTTTATTTTTATTTAAAGAAGGCTGAACAATACAGTCTTGTATTGAATCATCGAAATCAAGCAATCTTCTAAGGTTTTTACTACAGGAGTATTAACTTTTTTAATTTCTTGCAGCATGCATTCATATTTCGATGACAAATACCTTCAACAGTCACTTTGACCAGGTCTAAAAGTCAAACCAACTCCTTATAATTTGAAACTCACTATCACTAATGAATATACTACAGTTCTTCAGAATGTTTGAAAAATGAATGCTTGTTTTGCAGTCAACTTGAAGTTTCAGTTCTTTTCCGTGTTCCTTTTTCACATGTTTTTGAAGAACTTCGTTTTTTGTTGAGATTTTCGGAAAGTTCTTACTGAAAGTTTTTGAATCCCGGATTCGGAAAAATTGGTTATTATAGGAACAATCTCGGGATTCAGATATAGCGAGGTTGTTTCAATTTTTTTTTATTCATATTAAATACAGTTAGAAACAAAATATTTCTAACAAAAACTGTTTCACTCCAGATTTCTTTTTGTATTTTTAATTTGGCACGACTATTTATATGTCCAAATTTTGCTTTAATGTGTTTTGCTGAAATATTGCACGCACCAATACCTCTAGAGCGAAGATCTTTGTTCATTATACTTTGTGTATTTAAAAGTTGTTATGTTCCTAGTGAAAAACTCGTTAATAAGAATTAAGCATTAATAGCAGCTTGATTTTAGCTTTTAGAACGTCTCATAAAAAATCAACGTTTAAAAAGTAACGAAATTACAGATATGCGTTTACGATACATAAAATTACGTAACAACATCGATGAAGTAACACAAGCAATAAAAGTAATGGATAAAATTGGTGAAAACCACACCTTGATGGATTACGAACAATTAAAAATGGAAAATCAAAATTACGCGGATAAAATCGAGGAACGTGACGATGAATTAGCAAGGCTTCGTGAAAAATGTTCAGGTGCAATACAAACTTTGGCGCATTTAAGGGAAAAATCGGCCGCAATGGATTTGGATATACTCGATATGGCTGATAAATTAGACGAAGCCGTAGTCGAAAAGAACGAATTCCGCGAACGAGTCGCCGAATTGAAACACGAAAGGGACACGTTAAGATCGAATATTGTTCGATTACAAGAAGACTCCGGTCTGTTAACTAAACGCAAATTACTCTTGGATATGGAAGATACTTTGGATCAAATTACAAATATCAAAATGGAAGTGGAAAAAGTTGAAAGAATGTATCAAGATAACGCTAAAGCTTTAGACATAATAAAGCATAATATTAAAGTTGAAAGGGAAGCTTATCAGAATAGAGCTTTTAAATTAACTGAGGTAACCAAAAAACCTAAAGTTCAAAAAGTTTTCAAAGGAAGAAATTATGTTAAAATCGGGTCGAGTTTAGAAAAGTTTGACATCAACTTGTAATTGTAAAATTGCGATTTCGAAATAAATTAAATTGTTTTGAGTGATACTTAAATAAATGTTTAACGTGTAAATAGAAACGAAGAAAATAAAACAAACATTTCGTAAATTCGGGGATAAGTTACCAATTGCAAATTCATCCTGCTGGTTTTCATTAAAAGTTTTCCGTTAATTGAATAAACTCTTAATTTGGGTAAAACGTTTTGTACAGATAATTACGGTCAAATAAATTCATTTAAAATAATTAACGAAAATAATTAATTTATATCATAAAATTGCTATAAAAGAATAAAAAAAGTCATCTTTCTATTAGAAATTATGTTATAACCTGTGTAATAAAGGGGTCCCATCATGAAAAGACCTTTCCACTTGAGTTATCATTTCCCGTCGCCAATCGTTTCATTAACAACTTGCGAGAAAATGCGGAAAATTAAGTTTAAAACAAGTAAAATGAGGTTTATTCAATTATCTAGAAGTTTTAATGAAAAACGGAGCGAAACTCTCGCAGCCCTAAATGATTTAATTCATCGTCCTAAGAAAGGTTGTTGCACTAAATTTACGTGTATACTTATTTTCTAATTTCAGACAACACCAACGACCGGCTACAAAACCCAACAAGCTAGAAAATTTAACAAGGCTGGAAAACGATCCTCTTAAAACATTTCTTTATTACTCGTGTTTTCTAAAGTCTTTTTATCAACGTAATTTCTATTTATTTTGTTGGAACACCTAGATTATTTATCGTATGTAGATAATGTAATTAAATGAATAAGCAGGTGGGCGCCGGTAGCGATATGCGATAAATAATACAGAAAAAAAATTGCTTGTTTCAATATAAGTAAAACTATAATATTGTGTTCTAATTAATATTGTTGAGGTTAATTGAAAAAATGCGTGAGAGTTGATTAATACTTAATATTTTTATTATTTATTATGAGATCGTGATATTAATAATATAATTATAGATTTGTTAAATATTGTATTAGGGCTGATCGTGAATTCCGGAAAATTTGTGATACGCACATCAAGAACTTTAAATCATTGGAACGCCGAATGAAAAGCGGAAAAAATCAATATCTAGATAACGGCTAATTGTATCAAAATGCGGATGCTTTCATTCGATTCAGAATAAAAAAGCACATTACAAATGATATTAAACTCAACAAATTAACTAGTTTATTATACAGGTGTCCCTTGTAATCAATAAAGTACCAAAATCGCATTGAGGAACCGAGATACAGAGTTCTTTCTTAAGCAAAAGTTGTAGGAAATTTACCACACTATAAACAAAAAATATTTTTATACAGGGCGAGTCAATAGTGCGGGGACGGAAGATTGTGGCTTTACCGTTGAAAATAAAAATAATGTTTTAATGTCATCATGCATTATTATCAAAGATTAAAATTATTTTCAGCTATACAGGTGTTTCACTATTCTATGCAAGTGCATATCTTGGTTTCAAATTTTGAATGCAAGGTTGCCAAGTTATTAATCATTTTATGAAAATTTTTTAAGAATGATGTGGTCATTTAAAATTCGTTACCAGCATTATTATTAAATATTGAAGATTGTAATTTGGTATATCGATAAACAAAGCTTGGGTCTTTTGAACGCCACTAATACTATTGGGTAATATTATACAGGATGGTAACCAGAACCAATTAATTTGCGGAATGTTTGGGGGACTATAACTTTATTATTTTAAATGAAACACCCTATATTTTTTCAATGCTTCAAAACGCTTTAGTAATTAACTTTTATTTTTGTTAAGCATTTGGTATGCCTAACACAAGTACTTTTTGAGATAATTAGACTGATTCAAAAATGTTGGTATAAACCTTATTTTTCACAAGATATAAGATATAAAGAAGACAATTTTTAACAAATGCAAATGTGTCTAGTTCGTAAAAGATGAAAATGTATACATCTGTGCATATTCAATTCAAAAAAGACTAGAATTCTCGAAATAGTCATTAGAAACAGTTCAACAAGAATTTAATTTTTTTGAATATTTTCTATACAGTGAATAAGCGATGTTTCGTAAAAATAGCTATGTTAACCGCCTTATTCTTTATTACTACGATATTGTCAAAATAACATGTAATCCACTAACATCGATGGTCTTAAAATATTTAAGCAGGGATTGTAGGATCTCATTTGAACAGATTGTATTTCTTCGAGGCAACCGTCAACGAACATTTTTTTTGAATTTCTTAAAAAAAATAATTGCCAGCCCTTTTAGAAGATGTTTCACTAGATGTTTGACAAAGAATGTGGTCTCAGTACGATGGTATACCTTCCTCACTATAATAGTATTTTTGCAACAAATTTTTAATAGAATTTTTGAAAAGTTGTTTTCCTTATGCTAGTGTCTGTACTCAGCTCCATACTTTTCTATCTTTTATGAAATAAGCATAGTTAGATTGGTTTAAAAATGTCTCTTTCCTAGTTTATTTCTTGTGAAAAAATCAAGTTTATGGCGATATTTTTGAAATAGTCTAATTATCTCAAAAAGTACAGAGGTTGTATACACCATATGCTTAATAAAAATGAAAGGTAATTAACAAAGCCTTCTGAGGCATATGATCCTCCAAACATTTCACAAATTAACAGGTTCTGGTAACCATCCGGTATAGTATTATCCAATAGTGTTAGTGAGGTTTGAAGCACCAAAGCTTTGTTTATCGATATGCCAAATTACAATCTTCAATAATTAATAATAATGGAGTTAACGAATTTTAAGTCATCACATGATTTTTCAAACATTTTCACAAAATGATTAATACCTTGACAACCTTGCATTCAAAATTTGAATACAATATAAGCATTTATAGCATTTAAGACAGGTAATCAACATGAGTAACAAGATACATGGGGTTCCATTTAAAAAAATGAAGTTGAGTAGGGTCCTAGAATCGTGAAACACCTTGTATAGCTAAAAATAATTTTAATCGATGCAGTTTTGATTGTGATATATGAGACATAAAAACATATTTCTTCATTTTCAACAGTAAGGCAACAATCTTCCGTCCTCACACTATTGACTCACCCTGTATATATAGGTGTTCCGTAACAACGTACCAAAATAAACGTATTCTATTTTAAATGGAATGATTCCATTGTTTAAAGTGCAATCTTTTAATTTTTTTCAATAAGATCAACACAATGGTCAGAAAAGAAAATCAAATCACTCTTACATATAGCCTGAACCTGAGGACGCCAAGAAAGTGCAGAATCCATCATATTTTCAAGATTCTTAACTGCATCCGAAAATTTAATGACAGTGTAGCCAAGTAGAAGTTGCGAGCTAGCAAAGGTGGCTACCCTGCTCCGTACAGGATTTGTACCAAATATTATGGCTTGGGTCTCATTAGCATTGAGTTTCAAACTGACCACTCGAGCACTTTAGCAAGCTCATTATTAATTCGCTCAACAGCTTGAGAAAGGTCTTCAACTGATGTATCGGTATAAATCTGCAGATCATCCGCGTAAAGATGAAAATTTGAAGAAATAAACTTGGTGACACTATCAATGAAGATAGAAAACAGCAACGGCTCAAAGCGATTGGAAAAGATTGAATTGGCACGGACACACAGTGTGCGATTCGAAAGATGTGATTGAAACCATGAACTACTCGAGGAAGAAAAATCAATAGATCAAAGTATAGAAAGAAGAAGATCATAATCGACAGAGTCAAAGGCTTTGCTGAAATCAAGTGAGACGATGATTATCATAGGCAAGTCTTATATCATCCATGATCTTGATCAAGGAAGTAGTAGTACGTTTTGTATTTTCTTATAGCTGGGAAATATATTGTGGTCGATTTTTTTTTCAGCAGTTCTGATTACTTCATATGTGGTATCTGGTCTATTTAGCCTATATAAATATTGAGTGCGCCAAATCAAGCTCACTTTGTTAACCCGATTGCGAGGTGGCAGCAGCATTTATTACGACTTGGGGATATGATGTTTTCAATTGACGAATTTTGCTCCTTTGGCTTCTCTTTCCACAACTTTCAAAATCTTTACTAAGTCTTCCTTTGCTCTCCTTTGTCATAGAAAACAGCAACGGCTCAAAGCGATTGGAAAAGATTGAATTGGCACGGACACACAGTGTGCGATTCGAAAGATGTGATTGAAACCATGAACTACTCGAGGAAGAAAAATCAATAGATGAAAGTATAGAAAGAAGAAGATCATAATCGATAGAATCAAAGGCTTTGCTGAAATCAAGTGAGACGATGATTATCATAGGCAAGTCTTATATCATCCATGATCTTGATCAAGGAAGTAGTAGTACGTTTTGTATTTTCTTATAGCTGGGAAATATATTGTGGTCGATTTTTTTTTCAGCAGTTCTGATTACTTCATATGTGGTATCTGGTCTATTTAGCCTATATAAATATTGAGTGCGCCAAATCAAGCTCACTTTGTTAACCCGACTGCGAGGTGGCAGCAGCATTTATTACGACGTGGGGATATGATGTTTTCAATTGACGAATTTTGCTCCTTTGGCTTCTCTTTCCACAACTTTCAAAATCTTTACTAAGTCTTCCTTTGCTCTCCTTTGTCATAGAAAACAGCAACGGCTCAAAGCGATTGGAAAAGATTGAATTGGCACGGACACACAGTGTGCGATTCGAAAGATGTGATTGAAACCATGAACTACTCGAGGAAGAAAAATCAATAGATGAAAGTATAGAAAGAAGAAGATCATAATCGACAGAGTCAAAGGCTTTGCCGAAATCAAGTGAGACGATGATTATCATAGGGAAGTCTTATATCATCCATGATCTTGATCAAGGAAGTAGTAGTACTATGACGCCGTCAATCGATGCTCCTCAAGAAAATCATAAAACTAGGTGTATACAATACGCTCAAAAACTTCTAATAAAATAGAATGGATTGAAATATGACAACAGTCGCTAGCCGAAATTGGGATCTTCAATTGGGGATTGGGAACAACCTGAGCATGTTTCCATATAAAAGGGAAGGGGATGATTCAAAAGAGAAGTTAAAAATATGGGTCAACGGAGGCACAACAAAACCTAGTATTGGCAAAATTTATTTGCCGATACTGCTACTAGCAAATTTGTTTGTGAGCGGGTTTGAGTAAGAACCTCACATTTCCTGATGCACGAATGATTTAAGTTAAGGTAATTTTCTGAGTAGTGTCAAGCGTTACTGGCGATTCGGCAAAATAGCTGGTCAACAAGTTAGGATCCGGCACGGATTGCGTGAGTTTGCAGTCAGTAACGCTAAGAAGTCGCAAGGTCTTCCAGAAAGTAATTGGTGTCGACATAGATAATTTCCAATAAAAATATTTTTTTAGCATTTTTGCATTTATAGTTTGTAGCTATTACGCAGAGAGCGAAAGCAGTTGTAGTTATCAACTGACGGGTTACGTCTATACAACGGTTTTGCTCTTTTACGTTCTATCATGAGTTTCCTAATAACATTAGTTAACCAGGAGGCGTAAAAATGTTTCACTCTCCTTTGCCTTATCGGAGCATGTTTGTCATACAAACATATTACTTTGTTATTAAAATAATTAACTTTCGCATCAATATCGAAAGTTAATTAAAAATTAAATAAAGATCATTGTTTGATAATTGCAGAGCTGACTGTGAACAAGAATCTTATCGGGAGATCAAGTCAAGCAAAGAGTCAGACGAAGCAAGGTGATGGGTTGGCTGAGAAGGGATGATAGATAGATTTGAGGAAGAAATAACAAATCGATGTTTTTCACTACGTAGGTCAGTTCTCAATGTACACGTATTGAAATCGCCCATTAATACTGTAATGTCATAGCACATACTATGTCTTCAAGAAGATCCTCAAGTTGCTCGAAGTAATTCAATACATTGTTTTGAAGCGATTTTTCCAATAAAATGTTTTCATATTGTTTATAATACCCGCAGGAACTATTTAAAGCTGTTCAGTTGCGATTCTGACAAATAATTGCGAAAAATTGCTTGAGATTGATTTACGATCTCCGCAGAATAATGTATTCTTCATTCGCGTATACCCCTGATCCGGAAGATACCGAACTCCTGTATAATATCTGAACATAGTACATAATGAAAAATTAAAACAATAATTAAATACAACATAAGTCCAGGGACATTTATGGAATCCTCATTTGTGGCAGCACGGGAATTTTCACACATTTCCTTGTTTTTACACATTTCCTTGTGTAGTAAAGCTTGTAGCATTTGTAGTCTCTATGTCTATTTTCTTACGCTTCCTCCGAAAGTAACCCAATCAATAATGCTGCAGATGTTATAATTTCAGCTCCATGAATTAGGAGTTTATGGACAGTTGAAGGCATGTAATACTATGGGTACAATTGTATAGATAATGCAATTGTATAGCTCTGAATCAATTGATGTCACTATTAATTAGTTCCAGTATAACATCAAGTCGGCGAATCAAGTTTTTATCAATTTGTGTGATGTCAGCGGTTAACGAAGGGTTTCGGAAAAAATCTCTAGAGACATTTCCAGTGTTGGTGGAACGAAAACCTTGCTTTACAAAATCAACTTTTATCCCTATTATTCAGCTATAAAACTTCTTTGTATACGTTCTTTTGCAACTATTTTGATTAAAAGTGTGGTTTTCGTAGTTCTTCATTCCCTAAATTCTGCGTTATAACCGAGATGAAGTACAAACTCCATAAACTTTATTCGTGCATGAATTGGAGAAATGCCTAGTTGAATAGCTTTTATCATTACGAGTCTTATTTTCGAGGTTTAATAAATCGTTCATCAAATCATGGACGAGCTCCACAAATGAAGCAGTTGTATTCGTGATGAGCTCGGCTATTTTTCCGTCTAACATTGTGAAATATAGAATATGTCTAACTGTAATTAAATACGTGTTTTGCTGTATAATAGTTAGTTCAAGGCTGATATTTCGTTGTTTTTCCGCTCTTATTATATCAGCACTTTCTTTTATAAACTGAAATTTGACAGCTCTGTAATATGGAGTTGAAACATCTTCATTTTGATCTCCAATGAGAGTCATTTTCAGTGGCACAATCGATGTCATAAATAAAAGTGAGTCACTTGCCGAATCACTTTTATTTGCAAACGGTTGAGAGAATTTGCTTTGACCCCATTTTGTATGTAAAATTAATTCACGGTCTTTCAGTTTGCCCCGTTCTTCTTCATGTTTTGTATCCACAATTCTTTTTGCCGTATGATTAACTAAACTTTATAAAGGCACTTCCGTAGAAGTTTCTGTGACTTTTATTCCTTTTTGCGTTTTGTATTTTCTTATAGCTGGGAAATATATTGTGGTCGATTTTTTTGCAGCAGTTCTGATTACTTCATATGTGGTATCTGGTCTATTTAGCCTTTATAAATATTGAGTAAGCCAAATCAAGCTCACTTTGTTAACCCGACTGCGAGGTGGCAGCAGCATTTATTACGACTTGGGGGTATGATGTTTTCAATTGACGAATTTTGCTCCTTTGGCTTCTCTTTCCACAACTTTCAAAATCTTTACTAAGTCTTCCTTTGCTAACTTTCGATACCGAAGATAATAAAATATTCATACCATCATATCCGTCGTAATTTTATTTCTATTAGCTGATCTCCACTTTACTTTGAAATTAGGAAGAAATCTTGTTGTACTTGCTTTGAAAATTACGGAGATCTAATCCACGGCAATATTAGGAAACATCTTTTGAATAAAACAATTAAATAAACTGATAAATAGAAGGTTCATCTTAATAATTTTTCAAATATCTTAATTTGATTTTATCTTGTCAATTGGTAAAGTATTATTAAAAATTTGTTTTGTAAGATGTCCCAAAGTTAGTAGTCAGAAATCTCAAAACTTAAGTCACATTTAATTGACACAACATTCGCACAGATTGCGAATTTTGACTTACAAGGGAACTAAGACTACTGTGGCACACCGATTTTGGTGAAATTTGGTATAGTTGAAGAATGGACCAAGAAAAGGTGTACGTACTTCTTTTATACATGCCATATAAGCCCGTGTGCTGAGTTTTGGGGGTTGAAAGTTTGGAGGTACATTTTGACTATATTTCGAAAAAAAAGTGCTATCTAAATTTGGCAAATTGAAACTGATGTTCTGTAAAGTTAGAAATCAGTTATCTATAGCGTTAAATTTGGCTATGATAACAGATATAAAGACATCATCAAGTTCCAGTAAGATGGACTTCTTGCTTGGCAGTGATACGAAGACTAAGGAACTAAGAGTGTTGGTGTGTTCTATGACAAACGCTATTACTGCTCATCTCAATAAGATACCATGGACGTCCTCAAACATGCAAATCTACACCAATCGCTCGAGAAATACTAAATTATTGTGGGACATTTTAAAAGAAGCAGTGTAGCATTTGGCTAACTGGCCAAGATGCAGGATCACATTAAACTTAATCTGCTAAAAGTGAAACAGGAATTTTCAATAAGATGGAATTCTTGCTTGGCAGTGATTCCAAAGACTAGAGGAACTAACAGTGTTGGTTATGAGAAACGCTATCACTGTTCATCTTAATAAGACTTATCAACACTGCATTGCACGTACGCTCAACTTATGTACCATGGGTGCTCTCATACATGTAAATCTACACCAATTGCTCAAGAAATGCAAAAGTATTGCGGGACATTTTAAAAGAAGCAGTGAAAAACTTCTCCTGCTAAAAGTGAAACAGGAAGTTCCAACATGATGAAATTCTTGCTTGGCAATGATGCAAAGACTGGAGAAACTAAGAGTTCCGTTGTCAACAGCTATGTCCAATCTTTCCGAATCACCTTAGCTTTTGTCATCAGAAGACTGGACAGTAATTAAAGACTACGTATGTATATTGAAGTATATTGACTTCTGAGCTGTCAGGACAAAAAATATATATCGTTGCCCATTACCTTCCCTTTAATTTCCTTTCAATTTGTGCAGATAAACAAGTTTGTTGTGGGAACATTTTGACAGAAAGGCTAAGCAGATATTCACCGCGTCAAAACCCACACATTCTGTCGAAGCACAAACAAAACAGTGCTTAAGCCTAAATAATAGGCAGATTAGAAGTTGAATCCTTTATACTTTTGGGAGTTCAAGAAGGAAATCATTCCAGAATTGTACAATTTTTCAAATAAGTACTTCTGCATCTCAGCAATTTCAGTGCTAGCAGAAAAAGTGTTTTCAAAAGCAGGCGAGTTGACAAAGGACAAAAGGAGTAGGTTGACCAGCAATATTATAAACGAAATAATGTTTTTTAATAGTAATATAATGTACTACAATATGTTATAGTTTCTAAATATATATATATATATATATATATATATGGTAATTCGTAATGCTTCGCGGATGGAAAAGTATGTGTTTTGGTTGATCCGAGGCATCATCCGTTCATCTTCTTGGTTGTTCCCTGTGGACAGGGGCAGACGTTTCGCCAAGATCTCACTTGGCATCTTCAGTGCTTTGTCGTAGTCTCCTCAGTCTGTCAACAGGAGACTACGACAAAGCACTGAAGATTCCAAGTGAGATCTTGGCGAAACGTCTGCCCCTGTCCACAGGGAACAACCAAGAAGATGAACGAATGATGCCTCGGATCAACCAAAACACACACATATATATATATATATATATATATATATATATATATTTGAAATATGTATTTTGTCTGATTATCCTCCATATCTTTCAATTGTAACTCCACAGGAATTCTAACAGAACAACAAAAGGAATTGTTTGTGGAGGCGCCAGTATCACCAATAATTTATGTACTACCCTAAAACACATCCCCTTCTTTTATCGTCAGTGCCATCAACTTGCCAACATGCATGTTGGCCAAACATCTCGCAAAGATTCTGCCTCCTTTTATAGGGAGTACAGAATTATGTCAGGGATGTAGAGTCATATGTCTACAGATTTTGTGGAATCGGCAAAAAGTATAAATTTAGATGCTGAGGGTATTTTTGGCAAGTTTCGATGTGGAATCTCTTTTTACTGAGTACCATTAAAGGAACTAGAATACGCGCCAGATCTAATGGAGATTTATCTTCGACGTATTTTAGCTAGAAAGAAGAGTTTCATGTGATCTTCATTGTCGTCGCTTATAGCTACTTTCTACAAGGAATTATTCGAAGAAGCTTCTATATGTGATCTATACGTTTGCGATATGGCAACTTAGCAGAGAACGCCTTCAAGAGTTCTTACATCACTTAAACTCTCAACATCAGATGATCACGTTTAACATGGAAAGAAAAGCTAAAAGAATGTTGCCTTTCCTGGATGTATTGGTTAATAAGACGACAAATGGTGACACGGAACTTAGGATATATCGGAAGAAGAACCATAATAACTGGTACTTGCAGACATCATCACATTATCATTCTCAACAGAAGAGGACGGTGATGTGTACTTTTACAACAGCGAGAATATATGAAGGAAATAACCTGAAAAAGGAGGAACGATTTCTATGAGACGTGCTGCAGAAGACTTAATATACTTCAAGGGACATCAACCTAACCACCAAGCAGCAGAAGTTTGGCGGGGGAAGTTGCGGTAAGTACAGAACTAGTTGGATTTATCTGTCTATATGTTACCATTTACATCATGGTGAGATACGGAACAGTCATTAAAATTCGTACCACACCAATAGTCAAGGTTAAGCTAACCCTGTTAAAAGAAGCGGGAGTCTGTCGGCTATCATGAAGTTTTGGGATCTTTTACGTTGTACAAACCGGACGTAACATCGAACCCGAATCAAGGAGCGTGATAGAGATATGAAGTTGAAAAAGACTCAACAGTTAGCAGTTGTGGAACATTGCCATTCAGAGGGAAACCGAATAAACTTGGACAAAATAATGTATGGTCGCTTCCTCCTAGGGAGAATAGAAGAAAACTACCTCAAATTCTGAAAATTGATTCACAATCTCGTAACGAAGCGTTGTTTCAATAACTTGTAATATGGGGTTGATCGAGGAATTGAAAGAGAAGGAAAACTCGTGTGAAGATGACAAAAATAAAATTGTATAAGAAGAAAGCAATACGATTATCAATGTTCATGAAGCTGACAAAAAGGATACTATATATTTGTTATCTCTCTCAATCTTATCTGCAGGTATACAAACTTAATATAACTCTCCGAAAGTTAAACATAATAATTAATAATCTAAATAACAAAGTTGAGTACCTTGTTTAACGAAGTACAAACCACACCTAAACTAAAACTAGTAACTTTCGAGTTAAGCCGTGAAGACATCCAATTAGTTTCGAACTTTGCGAGTTGCTTCTAATTTTAGTGTAATTAACAACGGCTGTGAAAATTTTCGTACTTATACAATGTGCGGCAAAATTATGGAATTAATAAATTCAATAGAACATAGACAAACATTTTGAAAAAACTCCGAAATAACTTTGTTTTGATGAAAATATAAATAAATAAATAAGTCGTATTTGAACTATGAAAATGTTTATTTGTAGTTTTTAGTTTTTTACAATCAACATTTTATATTTTCATTAACACTCCGATTATGAGAGGGAATTTGAACACAAATAAATCTGTTTTGGTTAAATTAAAAACAAATAAATATCAGGAAATGTATATGGATTGAATATGTGTGTTTTGAAATACATAATTAAATATATTTTTTTTATCAATGTTTTAAATTAATTTAAAGTGTTATTAAAATCTGTGAAATAAATTTCATGATTAAATAGTAAACTAACCGCCATCCTTCTCCAAACTTCCATATCTGCTTTTTTTGCGATAGTTTTTTCAGTGCCCATCGTCATATAATTAATAAATAAATAAAAGAAAAAATTAACGATGATATCGTTTTATTATTTAAAATCGGTGCAACACTGTTTCGATTGCCTAGCAATCTTCGACGGGCACGACTAAAAGTACAAACATATAATTAACATATTAGAAATATAATTTAAAAAACATATTTAATACAGGTAACCCTCCTATAACACGGTAGATAGGTTCCTAGAAAGTGTCGTGTTATGTGAAATCGTGTTACAGGAGGTCACTTAAAACAAAATGAGTAATACAAAATGATTTGAAACAATTTTAAAAAAACAATTTTTTAAAATATAACGCATCTTTTATTAAAATAACTACAAATGAAATAAATAAACAGTAAAATATATAACAATAAATAAAAAATGTATTCTAATAATATTACAACATAGTTTTAATAAGTTTCTTCATCACTCGATATAACAAGTCGAAGTCGTTTGTTCGAAAGTTCTTCATCCTTTTCTTCGGTAGGGGTTTTTCCATGTTTTTCCTTCCTTATAAAATCTGTTATTTTGGTTTGCTTCGAAGCCCTTGTAAGTGCTTGGTAAATTTCACTATAGGGTGATAGGGCATTTTGCAATTCCCGTTTAAATTTTAAGCTCCTTTCAGAACAAGGATCTACATTTAAAATGTATAATTCGAGATCTTTTGCCAAGTTTAGCACTTTTTGCATTTTTTTTGGTAAGAAATTAGCAGCTTCGGAATTTTCTTCATCAGTGCTGTCTTCTTATTCTATGGGATCATCTTGTGATATCATTAGCACTAAATCTTCTTCACTAGCTTCTTGCTCTACCAATAAATTTTGAACATCTTCAATATTCATATCTGCAAAACCTTCTCCTCCGATCGTCTTAGCAACTTAGTTGAGGGGTGTAACCTTGTTCTTCAATAATTTTTTGAATTTTATGTGGATACGTTTTAGCAGCTTCGTGGTCAGTCGACGCGGATTCCCCTACAAGTTTTACGTTATGCATTGCATAACGTTTTTTAAATTTTTCTAACCAACCCTTACTTCCCACAAAGTTCGGGTTTATAGAAGATTCACCAATTTCTTTTAATCGGTTATAAATTTTGACAGCCTTTGCTCTAATCATATTACCACCCAATGGGATTCTTTTTGTGCAGCAATCGTCAATCCAAATGCTAAGCGCCTTTCCCATTTTTTCAATAATGGGCATACGTGGGCGAGCCGAATATCTAAATGTTGAAGATCCTGCGGCAACTGCAGACCTATCATTGCAGACCTCATTTTTTTAATGGTACGAATTGTTGCTTCATTTAGATTTAAACTTTTTGAAAAATCAGTTACTCTCTCTCCATTTAATAAACGATTAAGAATGGTTATTTTTGTCTCCAAAAAAATAAATTTCCTTTTAAAACTTATTCTAATCGTGTTAGAGCGAAACCGTGTTGGGGAAAACCGTGTTATAGGGGGGTTACCTGGTTATATTAAAAAAATAACCTTATGCTTTGTGTATTGTATATGTTAATATATTGCTGATTTTTTTTTAATAAATGTTCTTTCAATCTGGTTTTCAAATTACGGCCAGTCTGACCTATGTAGAAAGACATTGTACAGTCATTGCAGTTGATTCTGTATACGACGCTTAATTCGTCTTTAAAGAACCTATGTTTATTATTACTATATGCACTTATTCTGTTATTTGAGGTATATGCGGGGATGATGTTAAATTTATTGAGATTTTGATTGAGCTTGTGTTGAATTGAAGGTACGAAAGGAACCGCTAGATATCTGAATTTGCTTGTATAGCGTGGGAAGATAAATTTGTTAATATGAGAGGTATGAGTTTTGTTGAAAATCCTCTGTATGTCTGCGATGTTGTATTTATTGTTTAAACCCATCTTTATGATTATTGCCATTCCGTTAATATAATCATTTTCTTGTAAGGGGACGTTAAATATTCTATTAAACAGAAATCTAAAGGATGCTAAGCAGTTATATAAGTGTTTTGGAATAATGGTGTCAGTAGCTGTTGGTTTTCTGTTGATTTTATATAAAACATAATTATCAACATTATTTCTTTTGATGGTTAAGTCTAGGAAATTCAGGCTATAGTCATGTTCGATTTCTGTCGTGAATTTTAAGTATGATATGTTATCAAAAATGTTGGAAAGAGCTAGTAAGTTAGCGATGTTATCCTCATATAGGATGAGTGTCATCTACGTATCGGCCATAAAATAATATATCTGACACAAAATGATTGTATTTATCGGAAAAAACAATTCATCAAAGTGTTTGATAGAATTCCCGATATTGGGGAACCCATTGGTAATCCATCTTTCATTCGGTAAACGTTTTTTTCGAAAATGAAAAAGTTTATTTTTTAATTATTGATTTTCATAATGTTTAGATTTAGTTCAGTTTGGTGTGCAAACTTTGATGCAAATGAGATATTTTTTAAGTTGTTTAATGATATGTTACATGTAGGATTATTAGCGTTAATTCTATGAATGGTGAAGTTAACTGGCTCATTAATGTCATTTTTTATATTGGAGCTGTTAAAATTCCTGCTAAGATCGATGTTATGATATAATGTTGATTATTGTCTGTCATATAAAATCTACAGAAAACCAATAGCTACTGACACCATTATTCCAAAACACTCATATAATTGCTTACAACATAAAGAACCATCCTTTAGATTTCTGTTTAACCCTTGTCCGATTGCATAAGTTTAAAACCTTAACAGGCGGAGTAGGTACAATTGTACCTTTTTGTTTTGTTTTCTTACAAAAGCAACCCCATGAAGTAATAGGTACCA